>JAPCWY010000001.1:15000-10015000 GCA_028455895.1 Rhodomyrtus tomentosa | reverse complement strand
GTAATGCGCATGTGATGACGTCTCCATATCGTTTGGTGGCGTTGCTGTGATGATGTCTGAACACCGACCAGTCACGAAGAGGAACCTTTCTACGCCTTTGACTACTCCTCTGTCTCCGGTCCTGAGGAAGCAACTGCTCACCTTGTTGCTGAGTCTTGCATGAAAAGTTTCTCTTGTTAACGAAGGGTGACCGAGATAACCAGAACCGTTGCTTGGCGATGAGACCCAGATCTCTCCTTCAGTTCCATCCTGGACAGGCGCTAGAGTTTCTTCATTCACAACTACAATCTGCATGTCTTCTTCTTCTGATGATGGATCATCATTGGTTGAAGCGAGTCTCGCACTTGGCAAGAGCTGCTTGTGAGTTGGGATGTTTGGGAAAGTAGCCGAATCGTGACTGGCGGGTCTCCATGCCGTCGACACAAAAGTGCAGTTCTCCGCCAGTCCGTAAGATGGAGATATGGATGATGGGTTTAAGCCAAAAGGCACGAACGCATCGACGAATTCTTCTACTGGGGCTCTGTAAATGGGCTCGTTGATCAAAATCAGGTTCTTCATGGAGGCCAGGTTTACGGGCGAAGTTCCCCTCTTGATGCCGCCGCGCCTCACCACCAGTGGCAAGGTGAAAGATGGGACTGGAGTGCAAGTGGCTCGGAAGTCCGTGATCAGCTCAAGCCAAAGCCTTGGTCTTTTCAGGAATGAAGCAGGAGATGTGAGAACGCACGTTGCACCAGACACTATCGTAAGCAACAAGAACATGAGGCCACAATCATGATACTGAGGCAGCCACGAGGTGATCATGCTATTCGGGTGAAGATCATACGCTTTTCTTGCTGCCCTGACGTTATGAGCAGCTGAGCCCGCGGTCACAAGCACCGGTTTAGGGATCCCGGTGGCTCCCGAAGTGTACTGAATCAAGTACACATCTTCCGGCTTGCACCCATTATAAGAACAAGAAGAAGGAGAAGGCGCAGAAGGCCCTAACTTTTCATTAGTTTTAATCCCAATTTCTTCGGTTGAAATCCACCCGAGGTTCTGCAACATCGCCGCGAACTTCTCGTCACGATTTATGGAATTGGGAGAGACGTAGCGGTTGACCCTTGTGATGTAACCATGGGGTGCTATGGCGGCCCTGGGCTTCGTCTGAGATACGACTCTGGTAAGGTGGTGGTGGCTTTCTTGAGCAAAAGATGGATCAGGTGGCAACATGGGTATGCTCACAAGTCCAGCTCTTTGGCATCCGAAGATGATCTCTATGAGCTCGAGCCCCGGAGGGCACAAAACGATCACGGTGTCGCCTCTCTGCAAAGGGAGAAGCAACTGCGAAGAGATGGACCGGGCGGAGTCATTGAGCTGAGAGTAGGTCAGGGCCGCGCCTCCGCCGCTGCCATCGACCCAAACGAAGGCCGGTTTGGACCGGAAGGCCGGGAGTTCGGCCCACACGGGGAGGTAGAGGTCGACCACGGGTTGGTCAGGGAAGGAAGGGTCGTAATTCTCCAAGTTCATGCCGGTGTGTAGGGGCGTGACGCTCGGGGCGGGTTGGAATGACGAGATCATGCCGAGGAGGACATCTTTTATAGGAGCCAAGGAGCTCAGGAGGATAACGTAGTTGAGAAAATACCGATTTGTTCGATGCGAATCACTGCGACATCGCCTCATTGTCTCGGAGTGTAGTGTGTCAAACTCGGGGAGGGAATAAACCTTCGATTGAACCAGAATATCCCACTTTTGACGAGTTCGAGGGAATACTTTTTCTACTGAGGTTGTCCCATTGTCGATGTTCATATTCTTACTTGGGAATCGTCCACGCATCGGTTTTTGTGCCCAAGCTGTGACGACAGGAGAGGACATCGTCCAACCTCACACCAGCCGTCCCCCCTTCCCATTCCCGTCCCCAGTGTTATCGCACATGCGGAGGTAAGAAAGCTCCCTCAATCATGTGCTCTAGCTAGAGCCGGGGGACAGAATTACTGGGGTTCGTTGGCTTGGTCGATTTCTTTTTTCCCTTGTTTTCATGTTTTTTTTAAAAGTCTAATTAACGAGTGTCCTGAAGTATTGGTTAAGCATACTTAATCAAAAAAGAATTCGATTTTTCAATGTATTGATTGTGTCTATTACGAAAACGGGGAAAAAGTGTAAAAAAAAGTCTTAAACTTATTGTATTAATACTAATTCAGTCCTAAACCTTTTTTTGGTGTCAATTCAGTCTTAAATATTTTGCATTAGTGCCAATTCAGTCAATTTTAGACGAATATCATTGACACAAATATCAATTATCCTACGTGACATGACTTGCGTTAAAGTGGATATTTTTAACATATTTTAAATAATTTTAAAAAATAATTTAAAATTATATAATAATATTAAAAAATATCTAAGTTAGCGTTTGTCGTGCCTCGTAGGACAATCGATGTCCACGTCAGCCATTTTCGTTCAAAATTAGTCGGATTAACTCAATTAGTATAAATATAAAAGAGTTAGGATTGAATTGGCACAAATGCAAAAGGTTTAGGACTAAATTAACACAAGTAAAAGGTTTAGAATTAATTGGCACAAACTGACACAAATGCAAAAGCTTAGGACTGAATTGTCACCATAAAAAAGTTTAGGATTGAATTGGCATTAATGCAATGGGTTTAGGAATTTTTTGACATTTCTTCCCGAAAACGGTGAGTGCATTCGGAAAATGCAATATTTCCTGATCTAATTGCTTTTGAGAAAATTACCATAAAAGTCCTAAACATATTGCAATTATGCAAATTCAAACTTTTTTTTGGCCGATTCAGTTGTTAAATTTTTGTAATTGTGTTAATTCAACCTATCGGTTCAATTTTGGATGCCCGGCAACATAATATTATAATATTTTATTATTTTTATTTTTTTCTTCCCTCTTTTTCTTCCTTTGGTTCCTCGGTCTCAGGCGAAGCTCGCGGCAAGCCTTGCCATTACCAGTGGTTGGTGGGGGCAAGCTTCGCCTAAGGCTGTTGGCTTGTCGCTAGCTAGAGGAAGAAGAAGAAGAGGGAAGAGAAAAAAAAAACGAAAGATAAAAAATGAAAATAAAATAAAAAATTTGAAAAATTCAAATTTTTCGAAAATATCATGCCGCTAGATGACCGGCATCCATATCAGCGCCGATTAGCCAAAATTAACCGGATGTATTGAATTGAAAAAAAAATTATGATTAAACTAGCACGATTGTAATATGTTTGAGACTTTTTTGATAATTCCCAATTGCTTTCGTACGTACAAAAGTGCAATTTTTTTTTCCTGAAAAAAAACCTTTTATCCTTTAAATTGAACGAATTGTCTAATAGTTAGAAAATTACTGGAAGAATGGAGTCAAATCTTTAAGGAAAAGCACAGCATTAAAAAAAAAAAATGAAGCATTGCTTAATTTCGAGCTCCCCTTACGGGGAAGTTGTGGCACTCGGAGTCCGGAGTGCTTCCATCCGGGATCCATCTCGTCCCTCGTACGACCCAACCCCCTCCGGTACATGAGAAAAGTATTCCAGCGAAAGTGTCGTAGAGGAGACCCAACCGGCCATCCTATCGTTGCAACCAGTTGTATCATTACATTAGAAATAGCGTCGATTGGACTAATGCCATTTTCAATTATTGGGTCGTTTGCTTCGCGTGCCAACCAAAAAAAACAAAAAAACGATGCTTGACATTACAGATTAGAATATTGATCACAGATGATCTGGTGCTAGAATACAAAACAGGAAGTCGATTATCCCTAAGATAATAACTGCGCTCCGCGGGAACAAAGGAATTGACTCCTTATCCTGGGTTGGCTGCAAGCCGTTTCTTTGTGGACACACGGAATGTCATTGCCTCGTTTTCTTGCTCCATATCGCGCACTTTATAGTCACAAGGCGCTACGACTTCATTGCCGAACGGCTGTAGGGTCGTCTCCTCTTTCCACTTATGGAATGGTCTCAGCTAGAGCAAGATTACTTCCCAGTGCCATAACATTGCAACTTTGGACTGATCGACGAAAGTTTCGAACAACAAAGCAGCTCCTCGCAAAACTATGGGGAAATCTAGATGTCACGAGAAATCTGCTAAAGTTCAGATGCACAGCTTTTAGCTTTGGAAATGGCCAGGACAGCCAGGGAACAACCCACCTTCCCAGTATCCATCACGTCGTAATGACAAAGGATTGCCGCAAAGGGTAACATCAAAGAATACTCGATCTTTTGATGATCTCGCCAAATGACGGCGGACTAGGCAGGATGAAGCTAGTTTCCCAAAATAAAGGCATAATAAATCACACTTTCAAGAGGGGGGAAAGGTTCATTCATCGATCAGTATTCAGTATGGAAATTAGCGGCGTGCTTAGACTTGGCATGAACCCCTAAAAGCAAAGCTCAATTGGAGCATTTCGCACAGTTCACTCTGGATTCAACTTAACTCCAACATTTCCAAGAGAAAGAAGAGTGATGTCTACAGTTCACCACTACGCCACTACACTACTACAGATGTGTAGACCATGATTCATGCGGATGATCACCCAGGGACAGATTGCAGCAGAAGTACAAAAATGCACACAGAAAGGACAATTCCTTGTCATGTTTTTAAATGTTCGCCCCTAGGGATGGGGAGAATGCAGAAAAAAGATGCAGCAAAGAAATTGTCAGACGATAAACTATTGATCGATAACGTCAATTCTTTCTTCCCTCCACCAGTTATGACTGACGGGACATAACACCTAGGAACCACTATCATGCAATATTTAACAGAATTTGAGCGTGGATCTCGTTGAACTGCACTGACAATTTACAAGGTACAGAAAGCTCATCTTTCGAGACTCAGAAAAATTCAAGCTTCTTGCACCCGAGTTGAGTACCTTCAAGTTGCTTTCCAAGGATCTCAACTCTTATCAATTGATGGGCAAGAGACCACAAAGAAACCTCCCCAGTCATTGTCCCCAAGCATAAGCCCTAAATCCAAGAAGCTGTGTTATAACTAAGAGATCATGACAATCATAGCACATTAATTCATTTCATGTAGCAACAGATTTATGAAAAATGCGAAAACACTGAACTTTAGCAAACATGAGTTCGCACAAATATAAAATTCATAGATGGAGAAAACACGAAGCTAGAAGAATATTGGATAATTGCATGTGCAAACTGAACAAGGAAAAATTACGAAGTAGAGTCTCGCCAACCAACTGGAACAAACACCAACACTCAAAAAAGCTAGCAAACCCCAAACAAGACATAGTATATACCCAAAACTCATTACAAAGGAAAGAGAACATATTTGGTATGCGTGACATAATTTAAAGACTGTTATCCAAGCAGTAGCATCAATTAAGGACTGTTATCCCATATTGGTTAAGGGAAAACATCCGCATTTGGCTTTGCCACTTCCTTTTACAATGGAAGATAAGATTCACTACAATGGTCAAAAATCAAATAATCTCTATGCAAGCAACTCGGGCTCTAGTAGATTGGCAGATCAATTAGTTCTATGAATATCATAATGGTGATTGCTAAGGCATTGGGCGTACGAAAAAATTGAACTCGACAAGCTTCTTCAAGTTCAATGGGCGAGACAACAGGACACAAGGGAAAACTAAAAGCACGCTTGAATATGTATAAACAAAAAGGCCAAGGAGTCACAATTACTTGTACTGGTGGAAGGAATCCTAGTTCCTTCAACTCTGGGGGAGGAGGGGAATGGGTATACCACATGGAATTCCATTTTCAACTCAAAAGCATCATCCTTTCCAATTTTTTTCATTTAAGGGTTCGTTTAATGAGCAAAAAATTGAGACACTTTACCCACTTTGTGTTGCACTTCGTCCATCTCATCCACAAGGTTGCACTTGCGCTAAGCATCTTATAATCAAGAGACCACTTCACACAGGAGAACCACGTACATGCTACCCCAAATGATTAGCTCTCAGTTGATACTCTGACAGCAACCAAGAAATGGTTGGTCCAACTCAAATTTGACTTATATGTATTGCGTCAAATATAGCTTGACTCAGTGGTAACTTATGCTCCAATAAGACTAGAACACAGTCATTCTCCATTCTACGAAATAACACAAGCACGTCATCTTATAGTAATTTAGGAATCAATTTTCCATTGATGAAAAGGAAAACTATAGTATACATCCATCTTCAAATACTCAATCTAGTCTTATCCTACTCCACAGTAGTTGAAACTTTCTATACACAAGCTCTCTCCAAACAGACTTGCACACATCCCGAGAATGAAGCACCTGTATCTTTTATAGCAGGATTGCTTGCTGGAAGGCGTGGTCGATGAACATCGATTAAAATCACGTACTTCTAACAAAAAGCATATAGAACTCGAATAAATCTCATGTGCAACCATAAAAGACCAAAAGCATGGCTATGAGCACAATAGAAGCCTAATATCAAAGGCAGCACAAAGGCACACATATGCATGCTATCTAAAAGCCATGCAGGATGATCACAAAGCAATTTGTAGACACATCATTTCCTAACATAATTCTCACAGAACAACCATAGAACTCTATGACACTCAGTACAAATAGATCGTTCTTATCAGACACCGCACATTGAAGTACATTTTTACATCACAAGTTGACAACTGACTTATCAAAGTCATAACCAACTCAAAAAGGACAAAGCCGATATTGTATATATTGAACCTTTCAACATCTGCCATGCATTTCTTAAAACCGTAAGACAAAACATCCTTAGTTCCAGAGGAGGATTCCTCGACTACTTGACATGGCAATGGGCATAGATAAGTAGTCAGGGAACATAACTAACACATTCAACACTAAATGTGGAAATACTTTTTGTTCCCCTTCCTGTGCAAAAATAGCAGGTTATGAACCTGCATATTCTCAACACGCTTTGGCAAAAGAGCATCTGATGAAAATCGTATATATTGCCCAATGTGGTAGCCAACTCACAGAAGTATAATTACCTCAAAGAGAAACAAAGAACACAAAAATAATAGAATGATGACATAGGCAATTAGATTGCATTTAAGATGATTTATATGTTATCGTCAGATGATCTAGATATACTGTCAAAAAATCATGTACAAGGAGTGCATACAACAAGCTTTCCAGTTTCACCCCAATAGGCAAGTAGATGAAGGGGGAAGATAGGAACCAACCCAGCAATTCTTAGGCCCTCTTTCAAATTGGTGGTCCTTGGCTTAACAGTGCACACAGATCTAGCTACTAATCCAACTTCATCGAGAGAGATACTAATATAACAGGTGTCACTACAGCATGTACTCGACAGACTTAAAAAATCTGACAGTGTTATTGTCCAGATCAACAGAACACGCTTGTCTTTTCAAAATATAAAAGGTCCTCCTTAATAAAAATAATGGAGTGCAATACAATTACATTGTAGAAAAGCACCTCGACAAACAAACTAGTGCATACTGCCCCCAGTATTTCAGCCTTCGAAATCCATCAGCACCAATAATGATAAAGCATGACAAATGACATTTATAAACAAAGAAATGATCTGTTTCTAACCAAGAACCAGATAATTTCATGAAAGCACACATAGTAGATAATTCTAATCATTTGCATTGCAGCACATGCTACACTAGGAACTGAAGTGAAACGCATTATACCCAAGATTAAGAATGCTATTTATAGGATCCAGCAGCTGTGGCTGCTGCGGGTGTTGTTGTTGCTGCTCTTCTACCTGCTGCTGTTGCTGCTGCAGGCTAGCACCGGCTGCTGCAGCTGCAGCACTCGAAGGTGCACCCTTTGATTCCACAAACCTCCACAAGTACCACGAGGCAACTGAACGATATGGCCTCCATTTCTCACACATTTGATCCATCTGTGATGGCCTGGGCAATTCCTGGAGCCCATAAAGAAGCTGCACTCCTTTCCGCACTCCGAGGTCATTTATCGGCAAAACATCTGGTCTATGCAATGAGAAAATCATGAACATGTGAACCGACCAAGACCCAATTCCGTTGACCATGGTGAGCATCGTAAACAGCGACTTATCATCCATATTTACAATTGCGGAGTCGGATAATATCCCATTCTGGTACTTCCTAGCTAAATCATGAAGGTAACTTGCCTTGCGAGCCGAAACCCCTATTTGCCGAAGCTGGTGCGGGTCTAGCGCGAGCACAGTCTCGGGAAGGACCCCGGCCTCGCCGCCACAGAGAGCAATGAAGCGCGTGTAGATCGAAGTGCCGGCTCTGTAGGCTAATTGCTGGTAGAGAATGCTCTTGGTGAGGGCAAGGAACGGAGTGAGGAAGATGTCGAATGTAGGCGGAGGATGTACGTCGATGAGCGGCGCGAGCAGGGGATCCGCATCCCGGAGGTGGCGGATGGCGGCCTCGACCTCCCCGTCGCAGGACAAGGAGCGGGCGACTACCCGGGGGAGAGCGAGGGCTCGCGGAGTGACGATTCGGTTTTTGGAGGGCTTCGAGGAAGAGGAGGAGGCATTGGCGGTCTTCGATTTAGCGCTAGCACTGGCGGCGGATGGCTTCGGGTCCGGCGTGGACGATTCGGGTGAGAGCTTGCGGATTTTCTGCGGGCGGAGAGGGATTTTGGCCGGAGGAGAGGCGGATTGCAGCGGTGGGGCGTTAATTACCTCGGAGGTAGTTACGGCAGCGGATGAGGAGGAGGCTGGGTCATGGCTTGGCTGGGGTTCGGTTTGGTTCTGGGTCTGGGTTTGGTCGCTCATAAGTTCGGGACTCGAGGTGAAACTAGTAACACAGCGGACGAGTGATGACGGTGGCGTGAGAGACGGAGAGGGGCGGTTTCCCGGCGGTCCCGAGTCAGGAGGGGCGAGAGATCGAGGGCAGGCGTGGACTACAGAAGAAGGTGACTATCCGTGTGGTAGACTGCACGAGCCACCATGCGTGTCTTTCCTTCCATTAGTTGGTTTCGTTTCTTCTACTGCCGAGGAGAAAATGAAGCGCTTCACGGAGGGGAGCCGTCCTCACGCTCCTCGACGGTGCGTGCCGCGCGTGTGGATTCACTCTTTTTTTCTTCGTGGGCTTTTATGAGTGGCCTTGAGACTCGACCGTGGGGAAAAAATACTTTCTTGGGCTCGGCCCAGCGGATCAAGAGAATCACAGTGGCATCCGGCGGGAACCACATATACAGAGCTTTTACGCAACACTCGCAAAATCAACGGTCATAATTCATCCAATCTCGGGAAAGAAATTCCCGTCGACCGTTCTCCTGATGAGCGGCAGCAGAATTTATAGCCGCGCGGTCGTAAGAAATTCAATACAAATGCGAAAATAAACGGGGAGCGAGATCAAGCGATTTGAATTTCCTTTTCTAAATCATAGTTTAGGCATTACCAACTGAGTAAGGGTGAGCGACTCTTGATCCGATCTGATTTTTCTTAAGAATCGAGAATCGAACCAGTGATATTGACTCTCAATTTTCAAAACTCAGGAGTGAATTTCGAAAGCTCTTTGAAATTTACATGGAGAGGACCATCCCACGTGTGAGAGCCATCACGAGATATTAAGATCAGCAATAAGCCATGAAATGCCTAGGGGAGGGGCTGCTCTCCACATGCACCACCAATACGACAATGACAAATTTACAGTTCGTTAGTTTTCGCAAAATTAGGTTATTACAAGGAAGAACATCAAACTAATTTACAGGCAATAACGGAGAATAAAAACGTCAAATTTGTATGTTCTTTAATTGTCACGTGTCATCTATCACGTCCCGACTCTCGAGCCCGCAACATCCCTTGCCAAAATCGCCACGAAGTCATAGAAATAGCATCTCAAGCCCACTATCGACCTATCACTTACTTACGCATATGGAAACGTGTTAACACTCTATGACAATTCAATGGGGAACAGAGAAGTAGGAAGTCACAACAGTCATTCACAAAAGATAAATACAAACTATTCATCATAAGCAGATGATCCTTAACCCTTCTGAACTACTAATGACTAGCATAACCCCATACTTCGGGGCGACTAGACTAGACCTCAAAGGTTTACTTGGTCAGATAATACTAACTTCTCATTTTACTTCAGATGGCTAATCCAACAGCCAATCCTTGGCATCCACATGTCTTCATCACTTGGAACTTGAAAATATTATCCCACGATGGGGTGATAATAAATCTCAGCGAATCAAGCCTAAGCTCGGTTAGGAAACTGATTTTCCCAAGACATCATAACAGTAGGCTCACAAGATCACTTCACTATGTATAGCACCCAAGTACAGCCACGATATAATAACCATTCACATGCATACTTGCCAGCCTTCAGTCACACACAATGCAATGCTTGACTCGACTCAGCAGTTAATCAATCAATCACTAAAACAAGCATTTCATCCACGAGTACGCACATGACACTACAGAAGTCCATTTATTAACGATGATCGTGCCAACGACACATGAGAGGATCTACGCAAAATGATGCGTGATTCGACTCTAAAAAATATAGCGATCTATCATATTAGTGCAATCCAGCGTTCTACCGGTAAGACTGGGCTACGTTCATTTTCTCTCGGCAACGGCTACTACAAGCGGTGTATCTAGTACACCTGTTACACGGTACGCGTTGTAGGCATTCCTATACGAGGCGTCAGTCCATCACAAGCTATGACCAGCATTCAATCAACCTTACGTCCATGCTAGTTGGCATCGGATCAGAATTGTCGTGCTTTTGATAAGTTGTGTGATTCCATCGGATTGGTACATTACGAACTTGTTAGGAAAAGTATTATCATTCACTCATATGACCATATAGAATACATCCAGCAATCAACTCATTTTATTATATTCGGTTAAGACCGGATGCTCACACAAACATGTTAAAAAGACTCGGCCAAAGGCCATTTTCATGTTAAAATATGTCTTTTGACTTCGCACTCTGTCATATGCATATGTAGTTTAAATTAGATACGTGTTGACACCTGATTTTTTATTAGTATTTTTTAGTTTATTTTTAAAAAATTTATAAAAAAATCCATAAAAAGTTGAAAAATTAAAAAATCAACTTTGGTGGCCTTGGCCAAGCCTAAGGAACTATTTTTGAATAAAAAATAATTTTTCTCATTTTTCGTATTTTTTTAGCATTTTCGAAAATTAGGAAAATAGATGAAAATTAAAAAAAATAGCATTTGAGGTCACAAAAATATAGAAAAATAGTTAATATTTTCCTTTTAATTCTCTTGTATTTTTGACCTCATAAAAAGTCTAAATTGAAGTTCAATTTTATATGTTTCTTTGTTACACGTATGATTGAACTTGGTAAAAAAATGTCAATCGAGCCTTTTAATTTGTAATTTTGGCATTTTTAGGGTCTTGACATTCAATCTAATTTTTCTTCATTTCAATTCAGTCCAATTATTTGTGCAAATTATTCAATTGCATGAATTGGGCAAAATTGCATACTTTATTGCAATTTAATCCTTGAATTTGGGGCATAATTGAAATTACTTTCAATTCAAGGGCTACCTTTGTCAATTGAAGCCACTATCCAATGTTGTTCATCATTCTGAGTCAATTGGCATAGGTGATTTGGTCCAATTTGACTGTTTGAGACTTCAAGTTCATAATTTTCCAACTTGAAATTAAGGACAAATTTGAGATTTTTGTAGAAATTGACACGAACTTTTCGGTAAAATCACATTTTTAGATAATATTCATGCCCCAAGTTCGATTCTGAGGTTCAATTTGCAAAAATTCCACTCGAATTAGGGTTAATTTGGGAAAATCAAGTCAGAACCGGTTCTGACCGGTCAAACTGGTTTGCTATAGTATCATCTTCTTCCTCGAGCTGCTGTACGGGTGAACAGTTCGCAGGTTGATTTTGATCATTAAATCAAAGGCCGATTCGCAAGTAATTGTGCGAAAATCGGTAGGCGTAATGTTGCCATCACTCTTGACCATCGATCGACACCGGCACCACCGTTCGACGTTGCCGGAGAAGCGAGTAATCGGCCGATCAATCTCACGGGCTTGCAAAAGTCAACATTTCTCAAACTTGGCTCAAATTCGTGTCAAATACACACTAAATATAACCTGCCGGAGAACTAAACAGATCTAGACGGAATGCTTATCGTCCCTGACGCCGTTTAGACCTAAAGGCACGTGGCCTCACATGCGATTTAAGCCGGTATACACCTTCTCGTTCGGCGTCAAAATCTGAAAATGGTATATAGCTTAAACAGGCTTGGGAGGATGTAGGGTTTTTTTCATTCAATTGCTAGAGATAAATAGAATAGAGGGAGAGAGAGAGTAGAGAGAAGGAGGAAGAGCTCACATTCAATTGCATTTGTCGAAGGCTTGAGCTCGAATTTACAAAGCACCGGTTAGGTCTTTTCGGGCCAAACCAAAGCTTGTGAAGGTGGTTAGGAGGTTGCCCAAGCTTCAAGGAAGTGATCTCCGCCGGCCGCGCTGCCTGAAACCATGAGAACATGTAAGTCAGAATTTCGAGTTTCTCACTGTGCATCAATGGCGGATTTTACATCTGATCATCATTCTTCGAGTTTATGTGGGCGTTTTATTCCCCAAGCATCACTGACCATTGTTGCATTTTCATTTTGCATCGGTTTTGCTCTAAAACCTCGAATCAAGTCTCCAAACCTTTCGCAATAAATTGAGAACTGTTCAATCTTGCCTAGCCCAATATAGGCCGAGCGAGCTCAATTAGAGCTCGAGGTAAGTGTTCTGAGCATCGAATGATGTTTATGTGTTGATGAATTAGTTCAAAATGCCATGAATCGTATACTTAGGGTGGTTATACACGTACTGGTTCAAACTTGTCTGTGCTTGATTCTGTGTATGAAATCGTATGATTTAATGATATGTTGTGTGCGACGATGAGATGAGTTGATTGGCGTCGGTCTCGACTGATTTCGTCAAGGTTTCATCGTTGGATTGTTGCCGGAGATACATAGCCGTTCGTTTTGGTAACGTTGGGAGGTTGAAATGAAGCTGACGTGGCTGGTCAAAGAGTTAAAAGCCTAGGTGTCAGTTCGTCATTGGTCCACGTGTGTGCCTAGTCAGCTTGGGCGTTAGGGTCTGTTATTCGAATAAACAAATCAGACGGCTTAGATAAATCGAGTTTAATTGTTAGTGGCCGTTCGATTAGTAATTAGGAATATTTGAAAACGGTTTTAAAATCGAAAAATAAAAACAAACCGAAACGGTGTCGTTTAGATTAGTAGCTAAGCGGCATCGTTTAGGTTAGTAAGGTGGACATACCAGATCAAATGTTGGGTTTTAATCGAGGTCGTAGGTTTAAATAATCAAATCCGGCAGCTGAGGGATAATCGACTTTTGATTTGGGCCGTACATTTCAGTCAGTCGATCCGGTGGTCGTGGATTAGCCACGTGATTTAATAGGAATTGTCGGATTAAATCCGTTGAAACCGAAAAATAAAAAATGCGAAACGGCGTCGTTTCGGTGCGTAAGCCACGCGGGTTTGGGTCTGGACCGGGTTCCAACCCGAGTGGGTCGAGTTAACCCGGTCCGAATCACTTTTTTTAATAAAAAAATCTGAAAATCATTTTTTAAAAAATTATAAAAAATCAAAAAATCCTAAAAATCCCAAAAAAAATTGTAGAAAAATTATGAAAAATTTCTAGACATTTCGAAAATTCCCAAAAATTGAGGATTGACCACAGATAAATTGTCAATCCTATTTTTGGGATTTCTTGCACGTTCATCTGAAAATTGTCGATATTACCCTTTAGGGGTAAATCGCCTATGCTTGGTATATGAAATAAGTCGAGAATGCTAAGATAATAATTAGGGTCAGTCAAACGATCAATTCTTATGTTTGGATTTTCAAATCTTGTTCTTTTTTTTAACAATGACGATTCTACCCTTCAAAGGGTAAATTGTCTTTCCTACTTCGATCGAGCCATTAAAATTGCTCAAAATTGTGATTTGGGTCTGGTGGTTGGCCAATCCTTCCGTTTGAGATTTTCACTTCTCATCATTTTATGAAATGACGATTTTACCCCTCAAAGGGTAAATTGCTCCAAAAATTCTAGAAAAATTCTGAAAATTTTCTAGAAATAGAAAATGGATTGGTTTGTTGACCAATCCTATTTCCAGCATCTTTTGACCTCATATTTCATCTGAAATGATAAAATTTCCCT
This sequence comes from Rhodomyrtus tomentosa, assembly GCA_028455895.1. NCBI lineage: Eukaryota > Viridiplantae > Streptophyta > Magnoliopsida > Myrtales > Myrtaceae > Rhodomyrtus > Rhodomyrtus tomentosa. The sequence goes on along the minus strand of JAPCWY010000001.1, from coordinate 10,000,899 downwards.
TCTTGGGCAAATTGTCTCGAAATTATTCAAAATTATGATTTTACCTCTTAAGGGCAAATCATGTCAAAAATATTCCTGAACCTTGATTGACATTTCTTTAGGCTAATTGGGCCTTACTAGAGATGCCACGTTGCTTTTATGTGATTTATCCGCACGTTTTGGATCCTTGATTTGCGCATTCATTTTATTGATTGTGAGTGCTTGGGTAGCCACTCTTATTTGCATGAACTCCTAGAGTTAGGGTTCTCATTTCACTCATCTGCATAAAATCTTGGGTTAGACAAACCATTTAACTTAGGTGCCGAAAGGGCGTCTACTCTGAAAGTTGGCGTAACAAAGTCCCCGATCCCTTTTCTCTGGTTATCGCAGAACTGAATAAAATGCTCCCAGCTGTTCGATAGGATTTTCGATCGTACCCTCCGCAAAACGATCGGTGACGACTCCTTAACATGTATATGTATTACATGTCACCATACTGCACTGAAGGACAACCACGTATACCACCGTTGCGACTTGGGTAACGGACCTTGGGAGAGGCCCGCGTCTGACAGACGGGACGACCCATTAACCCTCGAGAGAAGATCGTCATCTCCTGAACGGGTCGCGACAGACTGACCACTCCGTTGGGGACTTTATTGCAAACCAGAATCTATGGTTAGGAATTTTAGAGAACTTGAGCCGTTCAAAATTTGATTGGTTTATCTAACCTTGTCTTCTGCAGATACTCTCGAAGGTGAGGTATGTACCCTAATCATTGTATTAGATATTTTTGTAGATTGAAGAAATAATGGGTAGAGTGTTTGTTGACATTTTTCCTGCAGGTTGGAGTTGGGATTGTATGTTTATTTTAATGCATATATTGAAGCGGTGATTGATACGAACTGTTGTGCATGACCTTGTATTGTGATGATCACGATACATCTTACACATTGGCGGTCAAACCCCGATTGCAACCACCTCTAGGTTACCTTAGATAGGGAAATGATACGAAAGGATCTCGTGTTTGATGGCACTTGAGACTTTCGTGTTTGTTCTCGCTCACGATCTAAATTGGTGATATCTAGCCCTCTTGGGAGAATAATCTGCCATATTTGGATCGTGGGAGCTCGAGCCATAGGTTCCTCACCTTATTTTCGATTTTTAAAGTATATTCCCACTTATCTCATGTGCATGTCTGTGGAAGGTTGGTATACCTAAAACTATCCATTGTTACGAGGAAATATTTTATGTTCCATGAGGTTTTGGTTGGTAAGACATTTACTTTTGATGTATTTCCTTACTCCCTACTTTGTAGTATGTTCATGTATTGCATATCGTTCGCATTTACATGCATTGCATGCATTATGAAATCATTCTAGTAACTAATTGAAATAACAATGATAAGGGATAGGATGTCGTTGTTCCTTAGAAGTTCGACGGAGTTGGTAACCTTCGAGTATCTAAGGAAGGTCACTTGTCTTGGGCGGAACACAAGGTTATATTTTACTAGATTTGTACATGACCGAGAGCTGACTGGGCGTAAGTTGAGATATGCTGAAGATTGCCAGACTAATTACTATGTCGATAACCTTAGGTTTAAGCGACAGGCGAACGAGATGTTCAGGCACTATCTAGAGATGAAAAGGCATTATCGCAACGGTTCAGCTAGAGAAGCCTATGCCGGCCGGAAAGCTGAACGTCAAGCTAGGGATAACCAACCGGTGATCTCTTTTTAGGGAAAGAAAAGACATTCTGCAACCAAGACAAAGCCAAGGCGCATCATATTCAAAAAGACAAAACCTAAGAAGACTCCTGAAATCATTATACCGTGGACTAGAGAATGGCCGGAAGAGCTAAAGTATCTCAACTAACCTATTGAAGACTATCCTTCACATTCTGAGGAACGCTCAATGAGGGACGAAGTCTTGATTGTCGAGCCATATCCTGAAGAGGGGCAAGATAAAGATGCAATTAAGGAGGAAACCTTGATGAACCATCACCCCGAAGAAGATTAGATCTTAGATAACAATAATTTAGATCCCACATTCCATTGGCCTTTTATGGCATTTTTGTTTTAGAATAAACCAGATTGGCATTTCCCCCCTCTCGAGACCTTTCTCGATCTCTCTATCATAGCATATCCTTTTTATAATAAGGAATTTCATTCTCTATGTTCATAATTGATTTTTTGACCAATGGAATGTGACGTTGCTATTTTCTTTAGTCACTAAGGTGACTTTGACTAATTGCATAATTCACTTGTTTGAAATTCAAATTAGACCTTGAGTCGGGTCTTTCATATCTGAAAGGGATTCTAATTTCCATTTCATTAACTGGAATATGCAATTAAATCAGTTCATACATATTTCATGACATTAGCATAATCACATGTTTAAAGTAATCTTTGATGATTGATTTTTCAAAATCATTTTGCATATTTTAGACTTGATGGAAAAGAATGACACCAAGTGTTCAAAGTCCCTCGAGCTGAGCTCCTAACCTGGTAGGACAACATGGGTGAAGCTAGCCAAAAGTATGCTAGATCGTGGCTAGGGTATCTGTTGGACCTGCTGAAGATTGAATGTCCACCTGCCTTTATTCAAACGATGACACTCTATTGGAATTCGACCACCGCGACATTCTGCATGGAAGGATAAAAAGTTACCCCTACCCTTGAAGAATATAGCGCCGCCATTGGGATTGAATTCACTCACTTGTTAGTCCAGCCTCTTATAAGGTTTGAGCCTTTGAGTCAATTAGCTGAATTCTTGGATACAGACCTTAACGAAATCAGAGCAGACGCCAAAAGTAATTCGGGGTGAGTTTCCCTATACTTTCTTCTAAATAGGCTTCACAACCTATCTGTTAGTAAAGGAACTAAGTCTGGTAGAGCTTTTGTCTTGGTATTCTTTCGTTTTGTCCTATTTTTGATCTTGTCTGTAACTTTTGACCCTATCATGGCTATGGTGGTCAAACAAGTCTATTATGGGTGGGATTACTCAAATCTTATCATCGCTGAAACTTTCATCACTCTTAACCGTTTTGGGAAATACAAGAAAGGAATTTTTAGAGCCTCTAGTGGTTTTATGTTCCTATGGTTCACATCTCATATAAAATAATTTCATATCCGTATGGGTTTCACTGAGATTAGCTCTGATGCTCATCTCTTAAGACTTTCGTTAAAACTCATACACGCGTTCCTAAGTTCAATTTTAAAGAATAGAAGAAATTTCTTAGAACTCTAAAGCCATAACAACTCCGATGGCAGCTTAGATTAACAACATAGGGTAAAGTCAGACTCGCGTGCAACGATAGAGATTCAGTCCCCTTGTTAGGATTCATAGGCATTACCGCATATTATCCAAGGAGAGTTATCCGGCAATTTGGGACATTGCAAGAGGTTCCTTCATCGCCACAACCAGGTGTCTTCTCATTTGACTTGCCAAAAGAGACCCTCACAAGGAAGAAGAAGAAGTAATTCAAAGCCAAGGTGGAATTCATCATACATTCTTTGAAAGACTCCCAAACTAAAGACGTAGAATGGTCAGATGATATGATTCTACCTGAAGAATGACCAGGTGTCTTCTCATTTGACGCTTTAAAGCGACCAGAAGCAGCTTTGTCGAATCTTATGTACCTGAATATATTGTGTCGTGCGTGCCTAGAGTGGAGCCGTATATACCTGAGACATGGGATCATCGTCATATTCTGGAGAAGAGGATTCTAAGAATGAAGAATCCAATTTTTGTTGGGACGATGAGGGTACCTTAAACCCTGAGCACCCTAGACTTGGATAGACTATTCTGTCAAGTGTAAAACGTGTGAACATTGTGATGTTTCCTTAACATTTGGATACTTATTTGTATTAAATGTTACTTTTAACACATGTGTATGAGCATAAAAATATTTTGTCGATGTATCAAAAAACTGTCGTCGAAGATTACGCTTCTTTCGATGTCATGAATTCTTTGACAAATGATTGAAAGAACTATTCACGCGAGACTAAGGCTCGCAAGATAGTTATTTTTCTTATTCATCAATAAAAAACATGCAATTGAAAGAATCTAGTACTTTCCTTATTTGTCCTAAAGAGATACTTACTTGTTATTTTCAAATAAATAGATATTCTCTAATCACGAAATTACCAAGACATCATTTGCATACTCGATTTAAGACGAAGATGGAACAATAGGAATTGACTCCACAAGTGGGCATGTTGGAGACCTAGATGACTACTATGACTACTATGATGGCTAAAATTAAGGCCATATTGGAAGCCTCCCAAGCTAGATAGATGGCAATACCTAACTTGAACGACTCAGGTCAATCCTCAATACCCAATACGACTGACAAAGGGATAGCTGAAGGTGCCCGACATGTCGTAGAGGACATTCGAGCAACAAATATCCAATCACAACCGAAGATACCTCTTATCGTCATTAATATTGAGAAGGAAGGGAAAGGAAGATAGGCTGTGAAGATTGAAGCCAAGGCTAAGAGAATAGCCAAGATTGAAGAATGCTTAAGTAGTCAGGGTTATAAGTTAGCCCGTTTTGATAAGATATCTCCGTTTGTCAAAGTAGAGACTCCTCCGGACTACAAGTAGCCAGATTTCGTGAGAAAATATAACGGAACAGGTTGTCCACATGTTCATCTCAAATACTATCTACGTAAGATGGCATAATATTACGATTATATTTCCCTTCTGATGAATATGTTCCAAGAGAGTTTGGTTGGCACTGCTGTGGTTTGGTTCATTGAGTTAGACCTGAATGATTACGACGGATGGGAGGATCTTGCTGAAGATTTCTTCAGGCAGTATAAGTTTAACCCGATTACGGTCCCAACAAGGGAAGATTTGTTATGAATAGTAAAAGGAAGAAGTGAAACAATTAGAACATCTGCCCAGAGATGGCATGCTTGTGAAACCACCGATCTTGGAAGATGACTTGATTGACCTGTTCTTGAAGGCACTTCCCTATAAGTACTTCGACAGATTGAACACCTTAAGATGCCAAACTTTTACACACCTGATAAAAGTAGCTGAAAGATTAGAGTGGGCTTTGAAAGAAATAAGGTCACATAAAACTTCGACAAGGAAGCAATATCCTGCGAGAAAAGAAAGAAAGGCTAGAGTTGACATAGCCTTTGTACCCAATTCCTATATACCGAAGGTGTTTGCTAATTCCAATCAGGCTAAAGGAGGATCATCATGGTCAGTGCTTAAACGACAAGAGCCTAGGAAGAGGCAGCCTCCGAAGTAATTCTCTCAACTTCCCAAGTCGTTGTCTAAGTTGCTTTCGATGTTATTAGAGCAACACTTGGTGGCAAAGGAACCTCCCAGAATAAATCCAGCGAAATATCATGGTTTTAATGAAAGCCAGACTTGCGCCTATCATATGGGTGAAAGATGGCATAATGTAGATAATTGCTACATCCTTAAGCTGAAGGTCTAGACTCTCATTGACAATCAAATTTTGAAATTCGATGATGTGACTCCAAATGTGTAAGAGAATCCACTCCCTGATCACCAAGTAGTTGATGCAATATTTGCTGAAGAAGAAGAAAATCACCTTGAGCAGAAGGTGAATGTACCTAAACTAACCAACATTCTGACAATTGCCTCATCATATCTAAAAGAGGGCGAGGTGTCGGCTGAAAGAAAAAGGCTATGCATTGCCAAAATGATGAGCTTAGGGATAATGTCAAGTGTTGCTGATGAAGAGTTTGAAGGAATTAAGGTCTCGGTGAACCTGGAATGGAACCAGTTTGTGGTTGAAATCGAATGAGGGAGTATGCGAAATGTTCTACATGAAAGTCTGGTAGGCAACGTAGAGCTGATTACTAAACCAGAAGAAGAGCTTGATGAAGAAGAATTGAAAGCTACCAAGTGAAGCCTGGCCGATCTCAGATTTGTAGCCGAGTTACTAGAGAAGGGCGGGGTCATAGATAACCCAGGTGAGGATTTTGGTGGATATAACTTCAAAGTGAAGTACTTTGCTCCTCCCAGTTTCTTCCAGAAAATAGAAGATATCATACCAGATGGGTGGGGAGGTATGAATGATCTTGTTCAACCGAAGTCTAGGAGGCGGTGATAGAGCCTTTTACAGAAGAACTTGAATCATCACTAAACCAAGTGATATCAGAACATTTCCTGCGCATAGAAGAGCAAATGAATGATCTCTCGAAGGAGGTGGAGGATGTATCATTTCGATTGGCAACGTGCAGTCATCCTCAAATGACGGATAACGAGCTTGACACAGAACAATACATCAGGATGGAGAAATCGATGGCCTAATGGCAGAGATTGACATAACTATTCAAGAGAATTAGAAGACACTTGAAGTTTGCAATTTCAGCAGAATCAAGTGATGCTGACAGGCATCCCCAATTAGAATACGAAAACTTCCTGGAAAGCTTTGGTGATACTATAGCAATGGTTGAAACTGCTATGATTGTGGTAATCAAACCAGATGAACTTGACAGCCTAAGCCAAGAAGAGGATTATCTGGTGAAACTCATGGTAATTCATCTACCAAGAGATGAAACTGATGATGAATCTAGACCAGAGGTATCCCATTTGACGACGGCAACCATACAAGTCCCACCGATAGAAATCTATGATTCTAAGGCAGTTCATTGGGACTATGGAACGAAGAAATAGATGCAGTAATGAGGGCTGGACAATTTTACGCCCCAAGGGAAGGCGAATCTGAAAAGAAGGAGGCGTCCAAAGAAGATGCGGAAAAACTTCCATCCATCATCAAGACCAGCGAATTTGAGGTAATAGAGCAGTTAAGAAAAATTCCAGCCTAGATATCTCTGTTGGATTTGTTCATCAATTCAAAAAAAATAAGGAAGCACTGCTAAAAGTGCTAAATGAAGTGCATGTCCTCGAAACCATCAACGACGTACAATTGAGAGATTTTATGGGGGTAATTCTTTTTAAGGATCAATTAAGTTTCTCAGATAAAGATTTCCCCATGGAGGGAAGAGGGCACAACAAGGCTTTATACATCACTGCACACTGTAATGGAAAGAGAGCAGCACACTAGCTAATCGATAATGGATTTGCTTTTAATATCTGTCCATTGGCTACATTGAGAAATTTGGACATTAAAGAGGAAATGATTCGAATTTCCAAAACAGTTGTTAGAGTCTTTGATGGAATAAGGAAAATAGTGGTAGGCGAGATCAAGCTGGATGTGCTTATTGGCCCAACCAAATTCTCCCATAAACTTCTAGGTAATGGATCTACCGAGCGCATTTGGATTCCTGTTAGGGAGACCTTGGATTCACATTGCTGGAGCCGTACCTTCAAGTCTACATCAGAAAGTGTGATTCGTGATTGATGGGAAAGTAGTCACCGTCCATGGGGGAGTTGACCTCATTGCATATCAAAATAACGCTATCCCCTATATTAAACCTAAAGTTAAGCAAGAAGCTAGCCATCATTTCTTGGAGTTGGTGGCAGTAATCCACACTTCTGTGACGGCGAAACTAAAGGCTCATTTCGTCTTTGAAGCTAATTTTTTACCGGCTAAGATGTTGCTAGCATATGGATTCAACCCATGGGAAGGTCTTGGCAAGCATGACCAAGGAATTAACGCTTCTCTACAATTAAAATCCAATGAGCATAAGATGGGCCTAGAATATCATAACACTCTCATTGATGATTTTACTCCTAAGACAACAGGTCGAGGCCAAGGCAAGAGCCGTAGACGCCATAAAAGCCAGAAGGACTCCTTTATTGGTTCTTCAGCATGGAAAGACAAATCTAAGATGTTCAACAGCCCATTGAGTGAGTACTTCAGTAAAGACTCTAAGTGGCTGTCAGAAGAAGGGATAACCTCGTCAACGGAACCAGATCTAGCAAACTTTTTTCTAGGTGATGACTCTGTGAACGTCATTATAGAGTGACTTGATGAAAAAGCCGATACTTCTGAGTAAAGAAACCTCTCTCTTGCTTTTAATACTGCATTTAAATTCCTGCATTTCTTCACACTTTTCATCTTTGTTATTTGAAATAGAGGTATGAAAACGCCTTTGGATCTCCGACCGCTGGTTTAAACAACATAGCTTGTAAGGCGGTCCATTTTTACATTCAATAAAACACACAAGTTTTATTAAGGACATATGTGACTACAAATCAGCCTAATGATGATACTAGCCTTCCATATGGGAAGCTTGAGGCCTGATTTGCCATATGATTCATGATTTTCAAAAGATTTTTGAGGAACAAGGATGTCTGAAGATATGAGGACTAGTTCCATTTATGCCTGTACTTATTTTTGAAATCTCTTTTGAAACGATTTTTCACACTCATGTATCGCATTTGCATATAAATTAGAGACTAACTATTCTCGTGATATTTCAGGCATATCATCTCAAACATACATGCTAGGTTATTATGTGAACTGGACCACCAAGATGATTACTCCTGCGATATTGAAAAAGACGCAGATAAGAGTTACGCAGCTATCTGTAAAGATTTAAGTGCTTTTGAAAATTCGACACCTCCTACTTCAGAAGAGCCGATAGTCATTAACTTGGGTAATGCTGCAGATGTCAAAGAAGTCAAGATTGGTGGACATCTATCCCGAGCTGAAAGACTCAAATTTATTGAACTACTTAAAGAATATCAGGATATCTTCACATGGTTGTACAGCGATATACCAGGTTTGGATCAAAGAATTGTGGAACATGCGTTACCCACATATCCCAATGTTAAACCCGTGAGACAAGGGCAATCGACGGATGAAAGCTGAGTTAGAATACATAATTAAAGAAGAGGTGATGAAACTTCTTAGAGTGGGCTTTATTGAAGCTATCCCTTATTTAGATTGGATTACAAACATAATCCCCGTCATGAAAAAAGATGGCAAAGTTCGGATCTGTGTGGATTATCGGGGCTTGAATAAAGCAAGCCCAAAAGAGGATTTTCCACTTCCCCACATTAATGTGCTGGTGGATAGTACAGTAGGGTACAAATTATTCTCATTCATCGACAGATTCTTCGAATATAATCAGATCCTCGTGAAGCAGGAGGACAAGTCGAAAACTGCATTTACCACCCCTTGAGGAAATTTTTATTATAAAGTGATGCCCTTTGGACTAAAGAATGCTGGGGCAACTTATCAGAAGGCGATGGTCACCTTATTTCATGACATGATCTATAAGGAGATCGAAGTATATGTCGATGACATGATCGCCAAGTCTAAGAAGGGACAAGATCACATTAAAGTGCTAAGAAAGCTGTTTGAATGATTGCGAAATAACAAGTTGAGGTTGAACCCTAAAAAATGTGTATTTGGGGAGAAATCAGGGAAACTTCTTAGATTCATGGTCAGTAACAGGGGCATTGAAATTGACCCTTTAAAAATCTAAGTTATTTGTGACCTAGCAACTCCCTCAACGATGAAAGAAGTAAGAAGTCTTTTAAAGAGGTTAAACTACGTCACCCGATTCATTAATCAATTATCGAACGTGGCTAAACCAATTTTTAAACTGCTCAAGAAGGGCGAAAGTGACTTGGGATGCAAAAGGCAGTCAGGCATTCTAGAAGATCAAAACTTATCTAGCTACTCCATCAGTACTTATGCCATCCATCCCAAGTCACTTCTTAACCTTATATTTGACTATACATCAAGAGTCTTTGAGAGGCTTACTCGCTCAAACAAGCCCTGTGGATGGTAAAGAAAGAGCTATCTACAACTTAAGTAAGAAATTCACCTCATCTGAAGAAAATTATGCGCCCGTTGAGAGTGCTTATGTAGCAGCAGTATGGGAACTCCGCAGATTGAGACAGTATATTCTACACCACCACGTTCATTTGGTAACAGAAAATGATCCTATCAAATATCTCTTGGAGAAGCCCGCCTTGATAGGAAAATCGACAAAATGGCAAGTGTTGTTGTCTGAATTTGATATCAAAAGCTCTCCATAAAAGTCTGTGAAGGGAAGAGCCATAGCTGATATGTTGGCAAAGAGCGCCCAAAATAGCATATATTCTGGATAGACAAAGATAGAATATCAAGTTTTGAACCTAACAGAAGACAAATGGGTCATGTATTTTGATGGTATGGTTAATCTATCGGGAGTTGGTACAGAGGCAGTGCTAATATCCCCTGATGGTTAACATTATCCTGTTGTAACAAAACTGACTTTCTCTTGTACCAACAATATTTCAGTATACGAAACATGTATTCTAGGCCTACAGTTGGCCATCTCCATGAAAGTATCTAAGCTGCAAGTTTATGGAGATTCTATGCTCATCATCTTTCAAATATAGGGAGAGTGGAAGACAAATGACACAAAACTCATCCCTTATCATGAATACCTAGAAGAATTAATGCTTAAATTCGAAGAACTGCCATTTGAATATATGCCAAGAGTGTAGAACCAGTTTGCCGACGCTTTGGCCACGCTGGCTTCCATGTTGCAGATAGCTTATGGATTAAAAGTATAGCCATTAAGGATCATCATAATCAGAAAATCGACTCATTGTATGATGGTCGAAGAAAAGTTCGACGAAGAGTCGTGGTACCACGATATCAAGAATTATCTCTTGAAGAGAGAATTTCCTGATTGATGTCAAGCAGGAGATCGAAAATATATAGCTAAGATGGCTAGTAAATTCTTCCTCAGTGGACAAACTTTATATAAAAGGTCGTTCAACTCCACTCTGTTAAGGTGCGTAGACGTTAAAGAAGCAAATACTCTCATGAAGGAAATCTATGAAGGTGTATGCGGATCACACATAAATGGTCATCTCATCGCAAGGAAAATCATGCTGCTTGGTTATTATTAGATGACCATTGAATCAGACTGTAGTCAACAAGTCAGGTCATTTTCACGACCCGCTCCTTGAGCGGACGCGGGTCTCTCCCAAGGCTCGTTACCTAAGTCGCAACGGCAGTATAGATGGTCGACCTTCAGTGCGATCAGGTGATATGTGATACGTGATACGTGTGCATGCCAAGGAGTCGCCATCAATCGTTCTGTGGATGGTACGATTGAGAACCCTATCGAATAGTTGGGAGCATTCTATTCAATTCTGCGAAAATTGAAAAAATGGGATCGAAAACTTTATTACGCCAACTGTCAAAGTTGACGCTATTTCGGGACCTAAGTTGAATGATTTGTCTAACCTAAGATTTCATGCAGATGAGTGAGGTATGAACCTTAACACTAAGAGTTCATGCAAATAGAAATGATTATCCTAGCACTCAAAATCAATAAAATAAATACGCAAATCAATGATCCAAAACGTGCGGATAAATCACATGAAAGCAACATGGCATCCCTAGTGAGGCCCTATTAGCCTAGAGAAATATCAATAAAAGCTTTGGAGTGTTTTCGACATGATTTGCCCTTAAGGGGCAAAATCGTAATTTTGAAGAGTTTTGAGACAATTTGCCCAAGAAGGAAAAATTTGTCATTTTAGATGAAATATGGAGCCAAAAGATGGTGGAAATAGGATTAGTCACCAAAATAATCCATTTCCTATTTTTTGGGAATTTTCAGAATTTTTTTGAGATTTTTGGAGCGATTTATCCTTTGAGGGGTAAAATCGTCATTTCAAAAAATGATGAGAAATGAAAATCTCAAACAGAAGGATTGGTCGACCACCAGACCCAAATCCTAATTTTAAGCAATTTCCACGACTTGATTGGAATAGGGAAGACGATTTACCCTTAGAAGGGTAGAATCGTCATTTCAGAAAAAAGGGACTAGATTCGAAAAGCCAAGCATAAGAATTTTTCACCTAATCGACCCTAATTTTTATCTTGGCGTTATCGACTTATCTCATATACCAAACAGACGCGATTTTCCCCTAAAGAGTAATATCATCAATTTTCAGATGAACAGATAAGAAATCCCAAAAATAGGATTGACCAGTTGTCTGTGGTCAATCCTCAATTTTTGGGAATTTCTGTAATGTTTAGGAATTTTTCACAATTTTTCCACATTTTTTTTTGAAATTTCTAGGATTTTTCTGATATTTTTTTAGAATTTTATAGGATTTTTCTAATTTTTTAAAATCATTTTTAAATTTTTATTATTTAAAAAAATGATTCGGATCGGGTCGACCCGCCACTTGGGTTGAATACACGACACGGACTCGAACTTGCGAGAATCGTGCCCAAAACGATGCCGTTCCGTCTTTTTCATTTTCTGATTACTCGGATTTAATCCGATGATTCCTATTGAAATACGCGGCTGTTCCTCGACCTTAGGATCATTTGATTGAAACTTGCAGCTCAGATCAGAAGCCGACTACTCCTCAGACGTCAGATCTGATTACTTGATTCTATGGCCGCGATTGAACGATTCGGCTACACCTCCACCGTCCGATTTGCCGAATTATTATTATTATTATTATTATTTTTTAAAAATTCGAGTTTTATTAACATAATTTATAAAAACGATCGAACGGCCACCAAGCCAACAAGTGGCAAAACCTAGACCATCCGATCGTCTAACAGACTTATACCTGACTCTAACGACCTAGCTGACATGGCTGCCACGTCAGTTGACCGCTCTAACCGCCACATCATTGTCTTCAACCTGTCGACATATACCACAGAATGAACGGTCATGGTTTCTCCATCGTTGATCAACGGAAAAACCTCGACCGATCAACTCAAATCTTACACCAATCAACTCATCTACATCTCGCCTACAACATATCGGAGAACCATGCAATTTCTCAGGCAGATTCAAGAATAATGAAGTTAGCACAATATAAGGACATGGTAGTTCAATCATGCAATTCAGGGCTTGTCACGCCAATTCCTTCACAGATAAACTTCGAATGAAGTTCAAAATACTTACCTGTAGGTCAGATTGACCTGGTTAGACCTAGGATAACCTAGACGAGCTTCGATTGAATTGGTGATGGCAATAGGGTTCGAATGCGAGGTTTGACTCGATTTTAATGCAATCAAAACACATAGAGGTGCTTGGTGATGTCTTAGAGGTATTTCCCACACATCAATTATGAAGATTGGAACCGAAACGAAGATTTGCCATTGAAGGTCAAAGATAGAATTCGAAGGTTGACTCATCGTTTCTCGGCGTTTCAAGCGACACCGTCGATCGTGATCGCTTTTTGTATGCTTCGTCGAGCTCTTGAAGATGAAATTTGGCTTCGATCTAGCCTAGAATGGCCTGACCAGTGCCGTGTTCTTCGAGCTCAAGTTATCTACAATGGTAGTTGGAGAGCGAGCTCTCTCTTTCCTTTCTCTCTCTTTCGACTAAGTTTTTCGCCAAAAACAGAATGCTGGTCTCCTCCTTCAAGAACGAGGCTATTCTTGTTATATCCCTTCTTCGAAAACTTTGGCCGTTCAGGAGGGGGGGGGGGAATGAGTCGGTGACCTTTGCACGTGCTATCATGTGCGAAATGGTCACCGACGACTGGTGATCACCGGGAATGAAGTGGCCAATCTTTTAGGCCTTTCGGTGATTGAATTTCAGGCAAATTTGGCTTTGGTTTGGCTTTGCATTTGACTAAAGTTGACCTCGACACATTATCACCTCGTCGGCGCGACTCCGACGAACCCATGGTGTCAAATCGGTCATTATCGACACTAAACTTCATGGCTGACAAAACGCCTCCATCAATTTTACCAATTGAAACCAATCGATCGTCCAATTTTTCGATCAAAATCCGCCCCTTCAAACTACAAAAATGGAGCGAATAGGAGGAAGAAGATGCACTGTTTTTCCAGAATATATGCCGGGCGGTTTGACCAGTCAAAACCGGTTCTAACTTGTTTTTCCAAAATTAACCCTAATTAGTGTGAAATTTTTGCAATTTAAACTTTAGAATCGAATTTAGGGCATGGATATTATCTAAAAATATAATTTGTCCAAAAGTTCGTGTCAATTTCTATAAAACCCCCAAATTTGTCCTTAATTGCAATTTAGAAAATTATGAAATTGAAGGCTTAAATAGTCAAATTAGACCAAATCACCCATGCCAATCGACTCAGAATGATGAAATACATTAGGTAATGGCTTCAATTGGTAAATGTAGCCCTTGAATTGAAAGTAATTTCAATTATGCCCAAATTCAAGGACTAAATTGCAAAAAAAGACGTAATTTTTGCCCTATTCATGCAATTGAGCAATTTGTGCAAATAATTATGCTAAATTGCAATGAAGGATAATTAGATTGGAAGTCAAGACCGTAAAAATGCCGAAATTATAAATTAAAAGACTCAATTGACTTTTTTAACAAAATTCAATCATATGTGTAACAAAGGAACACATAAAATTGAACTCGAATTTGGACTTTGTATGAGGTCAAAAATACAAGGGAATTAAAAAAAATATTGACTATTTTTTCATATTTTTGTGACTACAAATGCTATTTTTCTCGAATTTTAAAGTATTTTGCTATTTTCTAAAAATACTAAAAAATGTGAAAAATATGAAAAATTATTTTTTTGATCAAAAATGGTTCCTTGTGCTTGGCCAATGCCACCAAAGTTGATTTTACAATTTTTTTAAAAACTTTTTATGGATTTTTTTATGAATTTTTCAAAATAAACTAAAATAGACTAATCCAAGAACCAGGTGTCAACAGCTGCCCTCTTTGAGAGGAATCTCATGCGAGGTTTCACTCAAAGACAGGTGACAATTGAGTCTAAACTGACTCGACTGGGAAAAGAAAGAAAAATGAATTATGACATTCAATTCTTCTTGTCCTATTGGTGAACGCTCTGTTCATCCTGTTTGTGCTAATGTAAGAGAGAGAGAGAGAGAGAGACACACACACACACACACACACACACACACACAGAGTAGAGATACTCGCCTGTTACCCACTTGTCTGATGCTCGTGTGACATGCGTGGTGTATGACGAATTCAAGTAAATGCCTAGGGACTCGTCTCTTGAGCATCCTAGGGCGGTTAAGTTCTAACCCGTATGGTAGGCTAAACTAGAATGAGATTTCTATCTAATATGAACCTATGGATGACGCACTCATTCTTTAGGGAATGTAAAAGGTTTTGATTCGTATGGTGAATTAGACTATGAATAGGACTCCTTTCTATCAAGAACCTATGGATGACACACCCGTTCTTTAGGGTTTGTCAGAGACTAGGCTTTCTATCTACTAGGAACCTAAAGGTGACGCACTCATTCTTTAGGGTTTGTCGGACACTAGGCTTTCATCCACCAGAAATCTAAAGGTGACGCACCCGTTCTTTAGGGTTTATCGGATGCTAGGCTTTCCATCTACCAGGAACCTAAAGGTGACGCACCCGTTCTTTAGGGTTTGGCTGATATTAGGCTGACCCTACACCTTGATGAATCAACGGGGGTCTATACAAATGAGGTATACCTAACTTTTAGGTTTTACCAACGGGATTATCTTGGGGTTTAGGGGTTATCTAGAACCTTACAGAAAGTTGGTTATAAGAATTGTCTTCTTAACGTGTAGGACGTCATTCTGGGATTTGGGGACTTCAAGTATCCTACAGAAAGCTCAAACTTGCAAAAACTTTCGTTAACAAGATTTTTCTGGGATTTAGGGGTTACCTGAAATATTTCAGAAAGATAATCTCAAAGATTGTACTTTCAGTAAATGAGGCGCCATTCTGAGATTTGGGGGTTCCAAGGATGCTGCAAAAAGCTCAAACCTGAAATCTCACATAAAAGATGACTCTGATGCTCTTTCTTGTTGAGCAAGCTATTCTTCTTTGACTCGGGGCTACCATGAGTCTGATAGAAGTTTTAACCTGAGAGTTCATTCCTCATCAAAGATATCAGTTATCTCGAGATGATGACAATTATAATACAGGCAAAGTTTTACTTTAACCTATGTAATTATGCAAAATGACTTATGATACTGGAGGTTATCCAAGACATCGTAAAGCATGCATAGGTGATTGGAAATCCTTGTAAGGAAAATCCTGGATCAAATAATTTAAAGTTCCAATAAAGCTCACTTTTAAGCATTCTATTGGAATGTCTTCGTCAAAGAGTGTTTCTCACCGATTCTTCAACTTTAGTCTTTTACGAAGAGAGCATTTGAATTTCCTAATAACCTGCACCTGGGTTTTCGAGGCTATTCACAGCGTATACACTCCGATTAATCGGGAGGTCTTTACGGAATCATAATGTTGGGCTTGGACATGGTTTTTAAGGGGGACTCACTCTTTAAGTCAGGCCTTTTGAATAAAAGTTTTCTTCATCTGCTCCGCGTTTACAAGTCAAGAATCCTGCAAAATGAGAAAGAAATAATCTTGCTCGTATCTCTTCGAGTTAAGGTATACATTAACCTAGGTATCTTAGTCAGAAAAGACTGTAAATGGTTGTAATGTCGGTAAGATTGAAGATCGAAAAAGGCTTGGTTTTGGCCCGGAATCGCGAAAGGTTTGACATTGGTGATCATTGCTGACCAATCTTCTATTTTGTCTCTGGTCGACGACACTTTGAAGAACATCTTTAGTCTTCTTGAGAACAGGTCTAATTTTTGAAAGGTCTTCTGTATCTTTTCGCATTTGGCTATGATTCCATTCGAAGGGTAGTCTTTTGTTGCACAGTTCTTGAGGATTCTTCTTTACTTTAGAATTTGTTGGGGTGGAAACATCCAATAATTCTTTGGTGTCCCAAAATCAGTCTTACGACTTTTCAGCATTTCAATGAGTGTCAACCCTGTTCTTGTCGGGCTTTTTGTTTTTTTTTAAAGCATAGAGATTCGGCTTTTTCTCTTTTTCGATCCTGCCTTTTTCTTTTCTTTTTCTAGGAACTAGGGTTTTTATGATCATGCAAGGTATGTGACTTAAGTCTTATCCTGTTTGAACATTTTGCTTTGACAGTCTCACATAGCTTTTACTTCTTGAACTTCTCAGTCTGTGAGTGTCTTTGCCACCTTCGTCCTAGTGTTGTACAATGATCACCAATGAAGGTACATGAAACGAATATGTAGGCTCAAATTGGCTATGCAACGAGTATAAGTGTATATGATAGAGAAATGAACGTCTCTTTGTCATTCTATGGCACCTAGATCAATGCATATCAACACATGAAGATTGATGTTATTCAGAGCAAAAAGATTTCTAACCATTTACCTTTCCAAGCTATTGGACTGCTCCTATGCACCCCCAGTGTGGGGTGGCTCTTGACAGGGTTAACAAATGAAGACCACCACTCAAAAAGTTTATCAATGATCACCTATGGTGTTTAAGGAGAAGAATGAATGCCTCCGTCATCCCAATCCATGTAATCGATGTGAATAGCCTTTACATCTCCGGGTTCAGGCTTTTCTATCCTTACACTCCTCTCATCTTTCTGGTGTGTATAGGACGTGTTTGGATTAGGCTTACCTCTTGTTCGATGACACATTCCCGCTAGATAACCTAAACAACTCTATTTTGAAAAAAATTTATTCTGTTTTTCTCTAGACATTTCACCTCACAGGGAATTAATGACGCACCATGCATGCTTCAGCCATGTCTGGATAATCTCTAACCCTAACATGTGTACAACGAGTGTTAGAAATTCATCTTTTGAAAGCATGGTTCATTTATAAGTTCGAGCAAACACATGTCCATCTTTGACCTCTTCCTTCTTATAGGAAAGTGAGAAATTTTACAATGTTTCTTCGTTGTTGTCTTTTGTCTTCATCGTGCATTCCTTTATGAAGAGAATGGAAACTCTAGTGAATAAAAGATATTTTAACGCTTGATGGAACATATACATATCACCTGGTTCTATGTGTCAGGGGTCGTTCTGTTCTTAGTTCCATTTGAACGAGTTTGATTCTGAGTCCATTTCTTGGAATCCTACAAAACATAACACATGCCATAGATGCATGGATGCATGATATGCCCATGTGATGATTGCTAAGGCGATTCAAATCGTTTCGAAGAAAGCAAAGTGATCACCATCTGATTTCATTTCAATGATAATAATTCTTCACAACATCTGATTTACATGATATCCCAATTCTTGTCCTTTAGAATTTATAAGAAGTAACGCCCCTCCCACAAGGACTCTTTTGACAACATAAGGGCCTTCATAATTCGGGGTAAACTTGCCTCCTAGATGAGCAGCATTCAACAAAGTCTTCCTTGTTACCAAGTCATCCACCTCGAAACTTCTAGATTTGAACTTCCGGTTAAATGACTTAGCTACCCTCTTCTGGTAGCTCTAGCCATAATAGATCGCTCTAAGACGCTTCTCGTCTATCAGATTTAGTTGTTCATATCCGTGTTTGATCCACTCTACCTCAGAGAGTTTAACATCTGACAATGTTTTCAAAGCCAGAACCTCAATCTCCACAGGCAAGACAGCTTCCATACCGTATACTAGAGCATAAGGAGTTGCCCCGGTTGAGGTCCTGATCGAAGTTCGATACGCCATTAAGGCAAAGGGTAGCCTCTCATACCCATCCCTATAATTCTCGGCAGTCTTAGCCAAGATCTTCTTGATGTTCTTCTTTGTCGCTTCTACTGCTCCATTCATTTGTAGGCAGTAAGGGGAAGAATTTAGATGTTGAAAGCCAAAGTGATCCAGTAGATCATCGACAATCTTGTTGTTCAAGTTGGACCCATTGTCTGTGATGATCACTCGAGGGGTACCATATCGAGAGATTATATCCCTCTTGATAAATCTTGCCACACTCCTTGCCGTGATATTTGTGTAAGAACTAACCCCTATCCACTTCGTGAAGTAATCAATTGCAACTAGAATGAAGCGACGACCATTTGAAGCTGCTAGATTGATAGGCCCAATCATTTTTATTCCCCACATCGAGAAAGGCCAAACTTCAGACATTTGATAAAGTTCGTGCGAGGGCGCATTAATCTTATTGCTATATACTTGACATTGGTGGCACAACCTGACGTGTTGATTATAGCCTGATTCGATGGTCATCCAATAATAACCAAGTCTCATGATTTTCCTCGCGAGGAGATGGTCATTCATGTGTGGTCTGTATACACTTTCATGGATTTTCCTCATGAGAGTATTTGCTTCTTTAGCATCTACGCACCTTAATAGAGTATAATCAAAATACCTTTTGTACATGGTTTGTCCACTGAGGAAGAATTTACTAGCCACCTTGGTTATATATCTTCGATCTCCCGCTTGACATTCATCAAGAAATTCTCGTTTCGAGAAATAATTCTTGATATCGTGGTACCATGGCTCTTCGTCAAATTTTTCTTTGACCAGCATACAATAAGCTGGTTTTCTAATCATGCAGATTCTTAGTGGCTCTATTTCTGATCCATCAGTTATCTGTAGCATGGAGGCCAACATGGCTAGCGCATCTGCGAATTGGTTCTGCGCTCTTGGCATGTATTCAAATGACACTTTTTCGAATTTAAACGTCAACTTTTTCAGGTACTCATGATAATGGATGAGCTTTGTGTCCTTTGTTTTCTACTCTCCTTGTGTTTGAAAGATGATGAGCATAGAATTTCCATAAACCTGTAGCTTAGGTATTCCATGGAGATGGCCAACTGTAGGCCTAGAATACATGCTTCATATTCTGAAATATTATTGATGTAAGGGAAAGTCAGGTTTGCTTCAATAGGATAATGTTGACTATCAGGGGATATTAGCACTGCCTCTGTACTAGCTCTTGACAGATTAACGACACCATCAAAGTACATGACCAATTTGTCTTCTGTTAGACTCAAAACTTGGCCTTCTATCTTTGTATGTCCGGAAAATGTGTGATTTTGGGCGCTCTTTGCCAACATATCAGCTATAGCTCTTCCCTTCACAGACTTCTGTGAGAGCTTTTGATGTCAAATTTAGACGACAACAACACTTGCCATTTTGTCAATTTCCCTATCAAGGCAAGCTTCTCCAAGAGATATTTGATATGGTCATTTTCTGTCACCAGATGAATGTGGTGATGTAGGATATACTGTCTCAATCTACGAAGTACCACTACTGCTACACAAGCTCTCTCAACAGGCGCATAATTTGCTTCAGATAAGGTGAATTTCTTACTCAATTAATAGATAGCTCTTTTTTTACCATCCACATGACTTGTTTGAGCAAGTAAGATTTCCATAGACTCTTTGATGTATAGTTAGATATAAGATCAAGGTGTGACCCGAGACTGGTGGTACAAGTACGGGTGAAGTGGCTAAATAAGTTTTAATCTTTTGGAACGTCTGACTACATTCTGCATTCCAAGTCACTTTCGCGCCCTTCTTGAGCAGTTTGAAAATTGGTTTAGCCACATCCAATAATTAATTGAGGAATCTGGTGATATAGTTTAATCTCCCTAGAAGGCTTCTTACTTCTTTCACCGTTGAGGGAGTTGCAAGGTCACCAATAGCTTGGATTTTTGAAAGGTCAATTTCAATGCTCCTGCTACTGACCATGAATTCGAGAAGTTTCCTAGATTTTGCCCCGAACACACATTTGTTAGGGTTCAGCATCAACTTGTATTTTCAGAGTCGCTCAAATAGATTCCTTAACACTTGAAAGTGGTATTGTACTTTCTTGGACTTGGCGATCATGTCATCGACATATACTTCGATCTCCTTATGGATCATGTCCATCGCCTTCTGATAAGTTGCCCTAATATTTTTAGTCCAAAGGGCATCACTTTATAATAGAAATTTCCTCAATGGGTGATAAACGTAGTTTTCGGCTTGTCCTCCTGCTTCATGAGGATCTGATTGTATCTAGAGAATTCGTTCATGAATGAGAATAATTCGTACCCTATTGTACATCTACCAATACATCGATGTGGGGAAGCGGGAAATCATCTTTTGGGCTAGCTTTATTCAAGTCTCGATAATCCACACAGATCCGGACTTTGCCGTCTTTCTTCATGACGGGGACTATATTTGCAATCCAATCTGAGTAAGGGATAACTTCAATAAAACCTACTCTAAGAAGCTTCATCACTTCTTCTTTAATTCTGTCTTCTGACTCAGCTTTCATCCGTCGGTTGCCTTGCCTTATCGGTTTAACACTGGGATTTGTGGGTAACGCATGTTCCACAATTCTTGGATCCAAACCTGGCATATTAACGTACGACCATGCAAAGATATCTTGAAACTCTTTCAGTAATAAAGTAAATTTGAGCCTTTCAGCTCAGGACAGATGCCCACCAATCTTAACCTCTTTAATATCTACAGCACTGTCCAAGTTAATGACTATCAGCTCTTCTGAAGTAGGAGGTGTTGAATTTTCAAATGCATTCCAACCTCTATGGATAGCTGCGTAACTCCCATCTGTGTCTTCTCAATATCGCAAGAGTAATCATCTTGGCAATCTGGCTCGCACAATGACCTAGTATGCATGTTTGAGATAATATGCCTGAAATGTCATGAGAATGGTTAGTCTCTGTTTTATACAGAAATGCAATGTATGAGTGTGAAAAATATTTTTAAAAGAGTTCAAAATAAGTGTAGGCATAAACAGAACTAGTTCTAATATCCTCAGACATTCTTGTTCCTCGAAAATCTTTTGGAAATCAGGAATCATATGGTAAATCAGGCCTCAAGCTTCCCATATGGAAGACTAGTATCATCATTGAGCTAATTTGTAGTCCCATATGTCCTTAATAAAACTTGTATATTTTACTGAATGTAAAAATGGACCGCATTACAAGTAATGCTGTTTGGACCAACGGTCGAAAATCCAAAGGAGTTTTCCTAGCTCTACTTCAAACAACAAAGATGAATAGTGTGAAGAAATGCAGGAATTTAAATGCAATATCAAAAGCAAGGGAGAGATTTCTTTACTCAGAAGTATCGGCTTCCTCATCAAGCCACTCTATAATGACGTTCACAAAATCATCCCCCAGAAAAAGGTTTGCGAAATCCGGTTCCGCTGATAGAGTTATCCCTTTTTATGACAGCCACTTAGAGTCTTTGCTGAAATACTCATTTAAAGGAGTGTTGAACATCTTAGATTTGCCTTTCTAGGCTGAAGAACCAATGAAGGAATCCTCTTGGTTTCGTTGACATCCATGGCGTCCACGGCTCTTGTCTTGGCCTCGGCCTGCTGTCTTAGAGATGAAATCACCAATACGAGCGTTATGATATCCCAAGTCTATCTTATGCTCGTTGGATTTCAACTGTAGATGAGTGTTGATCCCTTAACCATGTTTGCCAAGACCTTTTTCTGGGTTGAACCCATATGCGAGCAACATTTTAGCTAGTAAAAGGTTAGCTCCAAAGACTAACGGAACCTTTAGTTTCACCCCTACAGAAGTGTGGATTACTACTACCAGCTCCAAGAAATGATAGCTAGCTTCTTGCTTAACTTCAGGTTCAATATAGAGGATAGCGCTATTCTGATACACAAGGAGGTCTACTTCCCCATGGACGGTGACTACTTTCCTATCAATCACGAATCGCACATTCTGATGTAGACTTGAGGGTACGGCTCCAACGATGTGAATCTAGGGTCTCCCTAATAGGAATCCAAATGTGCTCGACAGATCCATCACTTGGAAGTTTATTGAGAATTTAGTTGGGCCTATAAGCACATCTAGCTCGATCTTGCCTGCCACTGTCTTCCTCATCCCATCAAAGGCTCTGACAGCTGCTTTGGAAGTTCGAATAATTTTTTCCTTAATGCCCAAATTTCTCAACGCAGCCAACAGGTAGATGTTAAAAGCTGATTCGTTGTCAATTAGCACGTGTGCCACTCTCTTTCCATTACAGTGGGCAGTGGTGTATAAGGCCTTGCTGTACCCTCTTTCTTTCATGGCGAAATCTTCATATGAGAAGCTCAATTGATTCTAAGAAGGATTGCCCCCACAAAATCTCATAACTGTACGTCATTGATGGTTTCGGGAACGTGCACTTCATTCAGCACATTTAGCAGCGCATCTTTATGTTTTTCTAAATTGATGAACAAATATAGCAGAGATATCTAAGCTAGCATTTTCCTTAACTGCTCTATCACCTCAAATTCATTGGTCTTGACGATAGATAGAGTTTTTCTGCATCATCTTTTGATACATTTTTCTTTTTAAATTTGCATTCCCTTGGGGCGTAAAATCATCCGGATCTCATCGCGGCATCTCCTTCGCCCGTTTCATAGTCCCAATGAACTGCCTTAGAGTCGTAGATCTCAACTGGCGGGACTTGTATGATTATTGTTGTTAGGTGGGATATCTCTGGTTCAGATTCGTCATCGGATTCATCTCTTGATAGGTGAATTACCACCGGTTTCACCAAACAATCATCTTCTTGGCCCATGCTGTTAAACTCATCCAGTTTGATCACTATAGTCGTAGCAGTCTCAATCATTGCCACAGAATCACTAAAGCCTTCTAGAAAGTTTTTGCATTCCAACTGGTGATATTTGTCAGCGTCACTTGACTCAGCTGATATTGTAAACTTCAGATGTCTTGTTACTCTTTTGAACAGTTCAGTCAGACAACGCCACTGGGCTATTATTTTCTCCATCCTAACATATTGCTCTGTGTCAAGCTCGTTATCTATTGTTTGAGGATAACTATGCGTTGTCAATCGAAATGACACATCTTTCATCTCTCTCTCGAGATCATTCACTTGTTCTTCTATGCGCAGGAAATGTCTTGATAACACTCGGTTGAGTGATGATTCAAATTCTTTTGTTAAAGGCTCTATCACCACTTTCAAGATTTCTGATTGAATAGGATCATCCGTACCTCCCCATCCATCTGATATAGTATACTACATTCTCTAGAAGAAACTGGGGGAGCAGAGTATTTCACTTTGAAATTGTATCCACTTGAATCCTTGCCTAGATTATCTATAATCTCACCTTTCTCTAGTGCTTCAGTTACGAATCTACGATCGACCAGGCTTCATTTGGTAGCCTTTAGTTTGTCTTCGTCTAGCTCTTCTTCTGGTTCTATAATCAGCTCTACGTCGCCTACCAGACTTTCATGTGAGACATTCCACATATTTTCTCGCTTGATTTCAACCATAAATTGGTTCCATTCTAAGTTTACCGAGGTCTTAATCCCTTCAAATTCTTCATCAACGACGCTTGACATTATCCCCAGGCTCATAATTTTGGCAATGCATAGCTTCTTTCTTTCAATCAATACTTCTCCCTCTTTTGGGTATAATGATGTGAATGCTAGAATGTTGGTTAGTCTAGGTACATTCACCTTCAACTCCAGATGGTTCCTTTCTTCGTAATCAAATATTGTACCAACTGCTTGGTGGTTAGGGAGTGGATTTTCTTGCACATTTGGGGCTACATCATCGAATTTTAAAATTTGATTGTCAATGAGAGCCTGAACCTTCAGCTTAAGGATGTAGCAATTATCTACATTATGTCCTCTTTCACTCATGTGATAAGTGCAAGTCCGGCTTTCATCAAAATCAGGGTATTTCGCCGGATTTGCTCTGGGAAGTTCTTTTGCCATCAAGTGTTGCTTTAATAACATCGGGAGTAATTTATACAACGATCTGGGAAGTTGAGAGAATTTCTTTGGAGGCTGCCTCTTCTTGGGCTCTTGTCCTTTAGACATTGACTATGATGATCCCCCTCTTGTCTAATTGGAATTAGTTAACACATTGGATTTACTGGAATCTGGCACAAATGCTATATCAATCCCAGCCTCTCTTTCTTTCTTCGGAGGATATTACTTTCTTGTTGAAGTTTCATGTGGCATTTTTTTTCTCAAAGCCTACTCCAATCTCTTGGCAACTTTTATCAACTGTGTAAAGGTATGACATCCTGAAGTGTTCAGTCTATCATATCAAAGTACTCATAGGGAAGTGCCTTCAAGAACAGGTCAATCAAGTCATCTTCTTGGATCGACGGTTTCACTTGAGTTGCCAAGGCTCGCCATTTCTAGGCATATGTTCTGATCGTTTCGCTTCTTCCTTTTATTGTTCTCAATAGATCTTCCCTTGTCGGGACCGTAGCCGAGTTAAACTTATATTGCCTGAGGAAATCTTCAGCAAGATCCTCCCATCCGTCGTAATCATCCAGATCTAACTCGATAAACCAAGCTAAAGCAGCGCCTGCCAGACTTTCTTGGAACGTATTTATTAGAAGTGGAATATAATCAGAATAGTGTTCCATCTTGTATAGATAGTATTTGAGATGAGCACGTGGACAGCCTATCCCATTGTATTTTCTTACGAAATCGGGTTCTTTATAGTTCGGAGGAGTCTCTACTTTGGCGAACGGAGATATCTTGTCAAAATAAGCTAACTCGTAACCTTGACTGTTCAAGCACTCTTCAATCTGGGCTATTCTCTTAGCCTCGGCTTCAGTTTTCCCAACATGCTTTCTTTTCTTCTCCTTCTCGAGGTTGATGACAATAGGAGGCATTTTCGGTTGTGGCTGGACATTTGACGCACGAATGTCCTCTACGACATGTTGGGCACGTTCAGTCGTCCCTTTGTCAGTCGTATCCGGTATTGAAGATTGACTCGAGTCATTTAGGTTAGGTAACACCGTTTGTCTGGCTTGAGAGACTTCCAACATAACTTTAATTTTAGCCATTATGGTAGTCATGGTGGTCATCTGGATCTCTAACATGCCCACTCGCGGAGTCAATTCCTGCTGTTCCATTCTCCTCTTAAGTAGAGTACGGAAATGATCTCTTGGTAATTCCATGATTAGAGAATACCTGTTTATTTAAAAATAACAAGCAAACATCTCTTTAGGACAAATAAGGAAAGTACAAGATTCCTTAAATTGCATGTTTTCTATTGATGGATGAGAAAAAGGATTACCTTGCGAGCCTTAGTCCCGCATGAGCAATTCTTTCAGTCATTTGTCAAGAGAATTTATTAAATTAAAGGAAGCTCAATCTTCGGCGATAGTTTTTTATGCATCGATAAACTATGCTTATGCTCAATACATGTGTTAAAAGTAACATTTAATACAAATGAGTATCCAAATGTCAAAAAAATATCACAATGTTCACACGTTTTACACTTGACAAAATAGTCTATCTAAGTCTAAGGTGCTTAGGGTCTAAGACACCTCCATCGTCCCAGCAAAGATCAAATCCCTCATTCTGGGAATCCTCGTCTCCTGAATATAATGGCGATCCCATGTTTTCAGGTATATATGGCTCCACTCCAGGCATGAATGGCACAATGTATTCGGGTAGGTAAGGTTCAACGAAGCTGCGTCTGATCACCTCAAAGCATCGAATGTATTCTGTAGAAGCTCTGTGAGTATTCACCTCGAAAGTCATATCATTTGGCCATTCCACGTCTTCTGTCCGTGAATCTTTTAAAGAGCAAATGATGAACCCCACCTTAACTTCGAATTGCTTCTTCTTTTCCCCTATGAGAAATTCTTTTGGCAAGTCAAATGAGCAGACATCTGGTCGTGGCGATGAAGAGACCTCTTGCAACGCTCCATACTATCGTATGACCCTTTTTGGATAATATGATGTGGCACCTGTGAATCCTAATAAGGGAACTGGATCTTAACCAATGCATGCGAGCCTGACTTTACCTAATATTGGTTATCTAAGCCGCCATCGGAGTTTTTCTGGCTTTGAAACTCTAAGAAATTCCTTCCATTCTTTAAAGTTAAATTTGGGAATATGTGTATGAGTTTCGATGAAAGTTTTAAGAGGATGGGCATCAGAGCTAATCTCAATGAAACCCATACGGATATGAAATTATTTTACATGGGATGTGAACCACAATTACAGAAGACCACTAGAGGCTCTAAAAATCCCTTTCTTGTTTTTCCTAAAACGGTTTAAGGAGAGAAAGGTTTCAACAAGGATAAGGTTCGAATAATCCCACCCATGACAGACTTGTTTGACCACTACAGCCATGATAGGGTCAAAAGTTACAAACGAGATCAGAAATAGGACAAAAAAGAATGCCAAGACAAAAGCTCTACCAGACTTAATTCCTTTGCTAGTAGGGAGGTTGGAAAACCTTTCTAGAAGAAAGGATAGGGAAACTCGTCCAGAATTACTTTTCGTGTCTGCTTTGATTTCGTTGAGGTTTGTATCTACGAATTCAGCTAGTTAACTCAAAGGCTCAAACCCTATAGGAGGTTGGACTATCAAGTGAGTAAACTCAACTCCAATGGTGGCGCTATATTCTTCAAGGGTAGGAGTAACCTCCAATCCTTCCATGTAGAATGTTGCAGTGGTTGGATCCCAATAGAGTGCCATTGCTTGGATAAAGACAGGTGGACATTCAATCTTCAGTAGGTCCAACAGATATCTTAGCCGCAATCTGGTGTATTTCTGGCTGGCTTCACCCATGCTATCCTACCAAGCTAGGAGCTCAGCTCGAGGACTTTAAACACTTGGATGTCATTCTTTCCCATCAAGTCTAAAATATGCAAATGGCTTTGAAAAATCAATCGTCAAAGATTACATTAAATATGATCATGCAAATGTCACGAAATATGAATTAACTAGTTTAATTGCATATTCCAATTAATGAAATGAAAATTAGAGTCTTTCTCAGGTACGGAAGACCTAACTCAAGGTATAATTTAAATTTCAAAGAAGTGAATTATGCAATTAGTCATAATCATCTTAGTGACTAAAGGAAATAACAATGTCACATTCCATTGGTTAAAACATTAACTATGAACATAACAGATGAAATTCCTTATTACAAAAAGAATATGCTATGATGGAGAGATCAAAAGGGGTCTCAAGAGGGGATGAGCCAACACTCGAATTTATTCTAAAACAAGAAAGCCATAAAGGCCCTTGGAATGTGGGATCTAAACTATCTCTCCCTAAGACCTAATCTTATGTGAGATGATGGTTGATCACGGTTTCCTTTTTGATGACATCTTTATCTTGCCCCTCTTCAGGATGTGGCCCGACAATCGGGATTTCTTCCCTTGTTAAGTGTTCTTCGGAATGTGAAGGATAGTCTTCAATAGGTTGGTTGAGATGCCTTAGCTCTTTCAGCCATTCTCTGGTCCATGGTACAATGACTTCAGGGGTCTTCTTGAGTTTTGTCTTCTTGAGTATGATGCGCCTTGGCTTTGTCATGGTTGCAGGGCGTCTCTTCTTTCTTCAAAGAGAAATCATAGGTTGGTTCTTCTTAGTTTGACGTTCAGCTTTTCGGCGAGCATAAGCTTCTCCAGCTAAGTTGTTGCGATATTGCTTTTTCACCTCTAGATAGTGCTTGAACATCTCATCGGTCTGTCACTTAAATTTAAGGTTATCGACATAATAACTAGTCTGGCAGTCTTCAGCATATCCCAGCTTACGCCTAGTCATCTCTCGGCCATGTACAAATCTAGTAAAATGCAACATTGTGTTCGGTCCGGGATGAGTGACTTTCCTTAAACACTCGAAGGCCACTAATTCCGTCGAACTTTTAGGGAACAATGACATCCTATCCCCTATCATCATTATTTCAATCAGTCACTAGAATGATTCGGAATGTATGCAATGCATATAGATGCGAATGATATGCAATATATGAACATACTATGAAATAAGGAGTAAGGAAATACATCAAAAGTAAATGCCATACCAATCAAAACCTTAGAGAACATAAAGTATTCCCTTATAACAATGGTCGATTTTAGGTATACCAACCTTCCACAGACATGCGCATGAGACAAGTAGGAATATACTCTAGAAATAAAATCAGGTGAGGAATCTATGGTTCAGGCTCCCACGATCCAAATATGGCAGATTCCTCCCAAAAAGTACCCATCTAAGAGGGTTAGATATCACTAATTTAGATCGTGAGCGGGAATAAACAAGAAAGTCTTAAGTGCCATCAAACATAATATCCTTTCGTATCATTTCCCTATCTAAGGTAAACTAAAGGTGGTTGCAGTCGGGATTTGACTACAAGTGTGTGAGATGTGTCGTGATCATCACAATGCAAGGTCATGTACATCAGTTTGTATCAAACACTGCTTTAGTATTTGCGTAAATATAAACATACAATCCCAACTCTAACCTGCATGAAAGATGTCACCAAATACTCCACCCCTTATTTCTCCAACCTGCAAACACATCTAACACAATGGTTAGGGTACGTACCTCACCTTTGAGAGCATCTGTAGGAAACAGGGTTAGATAAACCAATTAACCTTTTAATCGGCTCAAATCCTTTAAAATTCATAACCAAATATTCTAATTTGGAATAAGTCCCTAGTGAAGTCGCCAGTTTGTCACAACCCGCTACTCGAGCGGGCTAATGGGCTGTCCACTCTCTAACGGACGCGGACCTCTCCCAAGACCCGTTACCCAAGTCGCAATGGCGGTATACGTGGTCGACCTTCAGTGCGGTCAGGTGACATGTGATACGTGTGCATATCAAGGAGTCGCCACCAATCGTTCTATGGAGGGTATGATTGGGAATCCCATCGAATAGTTGGGAGCATTCTATTTAATTCTGCGAAAACTAGAGAAATGAGATCGGAGACTTTATTATGCCAACTGTCAGAGTTGACGCCCTTTCGGCAACTAAGTTGAATGATTTGTCTAAGCTAAAATTTCATATAGATGAGTGAGGTGTGAACTCTAACACTAGGAGTTCATGCAAATAGGAATGGTTACCCTAGCACTCACAATTAATAAAATGAATGCGCAAATCAATGATCCAAAACGTGCGGATAAATCACATGAAAGCAACATGATATCCTTAGTGAGACCCTTTTAGCCTAGAGAAATATCAATCAAAGCTCAGGAGTGTTTTCAACATGATTTACCCTTGAGGGGCAAAATCATAATTTTGAAGAGTTTTGGGATAATTTTTCCAAGAAGGGCAAATTTGTCAGCTCAGATAAAATATGGAGTCAAAAGATAGTGAAAATAGGATTGGTCACCAAACCAAACCATGTCCTATTTTTCAAAAAATTTCAAAATTTTTCTGAAATTTTTGGAGCGATTTACCCTTTGAGAGGAAAAATCATCATTTCAAAAAGTAATAAAAAGTGAAAATCTCAAATAGAAGGATTGATCGACCACCAGACCCAAATCTTAATTTTGAGCAATTTTCACGGTCGATTGGAACGGGAAAAGACGATTTACCCTTATAAGGGTAGAATTGTCATTTCAGAAAAAGGGACGAGATTCGAAAAGCCGAGCTTAAGAATTGATCACCTAACTGACCCTAATTCTTATCTTAGTGTTATCGACCTATCTCATATACCAAGCAGACGCGATTTACCACTAAAGGGTAATATCATCAATTTTCAGATGAACAGATAAGAAATCCCAAAAATAGGATTAGCCAGTTGTCTGTGGTCAATCCTCAATTTTTGAGAATTTTTGGAATGTCTAGGAAATTTTCACAAAATTTTCACATTTTTTTATAATTTTCTAGGATTTTTCTGATATATTTTTAGAATTTTCTAGGATTTTTCTGATATATTTTTAGAATTTTCTAGGATTTTTTTATTTTTAAAACCATTTTTAAATTTTTATTATTTAAAAAAATGATTCGGACCGGGTCGAATACCCGGCCCAGACCCAAACTCGCGAGAACCGTGCATAAAACGACGCCATTCCGCCTTTTTCATTTTCTGATTACTCAGATTTAATCCGATGGTTCATATTAAAACACGTGGCTGTTTCTCGGCCTTAGGATCGTTTAACTGAAATCTACGGCTCAAATCAAAAGCCAACTACTCCTCAACCGTCAGATCTAATTACTTGATTTTACGGCCGCGATTGAACGACTCGGCTAAACCTCAACCGTCCTATCTGCCGAATTTTTTTTTATTTTTTTTGAAAATTCGAGTTTTATTAACAGAATTTATAAAAACGATCAAACAGCCAGCAAGCTAACACGTGGCACAACCTAGATCATCTAACAGACTTATACCTGACTCTAACAACCTAGCTGACGTGGCGCCACGTCAGCGAGTTGACCGCTTTGACCGTCACGTCATCGTCTTCAACTTCTTGACGTATACCACAAAATGAATGGTCGTGGTTTCTCCACCGTTGATCAGCGGCAAAATCTCGACCAATCGACTCAAATCTTACACTAATCAACTCGTCTACATCTCGTCTACAACATATCGGAGAATCATGCTATTTCTCAGGCAGAATCAACAATAACGAAGCTAGCACAATATAAGAACATGGTAGTTCAATCATGCAATTCAGGGCATGTCATGCCAATTCCTTCATAGATAAGCTTCGAATGAAGTTCAGAATACTTACCTGCAGGTCATATTGACCTGGTTGGGCCTAGGATAACCTAGACGAGCTTCAACTTAATCGGCGATGGCAACAAGATTCGAATGTGAGGTTTGATTCGATTTCAATGCAATCAAAATACATAGAGGTGTTTAGTGATGTCTTAGAGGTGTTTCGCACACATCAATTATAAGGATTGGAACCGAAACGAAGATTCCCCATTGAAGGTCAAAGATAGAATTCGAAGGTTGACTCATCGTTTCTCGGCCTTTCAGGCGACACCGTCCATCGTGATCGCTTCCTGTATGCTTCGGTCCAGCCTAGAATGGCCTGACCAGTGTCGTGTTCTTCGAGCTCAAGCTCTCTACAATGGCAATTGGAGAGCGAGCCCTCTTTCGCTTTTCTCTCTCTTTTTCGACTCAGTTTTTCGCCAGAAACAGAATGTCAGTCTCCTCATCCAAGAACTTGGCTGTTCTTGTTATATCTCTTCTTCAAAATTTTGGCCGTTCGGGGAAGGGTGAGTCGGCGCACGCGTGAAATGGTCACTGATGACTGGTAATCACCAGGAATGAAGTGGCCAATTAGGCCTTCCAGTGACTGAATTTTAGGCAAATTTGGTGTTGGTTTGGCTCTGCATTTGACTAAAGTTGACCACGGCACATTATCACTTCGTCGGCGCGACTCCGGTGAACCCATGATGTCGGACCGGTCATTATCGACGCCAAACTTCATGGCCGACAAATGTCTTCATCAATTTTACCAATTGATGCTAATTGATCGTCCAATTTTTCAATCAAAATCTTCTCCTTCAAACTGCAAAAATGGCTCGAATAGGAGGAAGAAGATGCACTGTAGCAAATCGGTTCGACCGGTCTGACCGGGCGGTTTGACCAGTCAGAACTGGTTCTAACTTGTTTTTTTTTTCCAAAATTAACCCTAATTAGCATGGAATATTTACAATTTAAACCTCAAAATCGAATTTAGGGCATAAATGTTATCTAAAATGTGATTTTGCCTAAAAGTTCGTGTCAATTTCTATTAAAAAAACCCAAATTTGTCCTTAATTATAATTTGAAAAATTATGAAATTGAAGGCTCAAACAACCAAATTGGACCAAACCACCTATGCCAATCGACTCAGAATGATGAAATACATTGGGTAGTGGCTTCAATTGATAAATATAGCCCTTGAATTGAAAGTAATTTCAATTATGCCCGAATTTAAGGACTAAATTGTAATAAAGTATGCAATTTTTACCCAATTCGTGCAATTGAGCAATTTGTGAGAATAATTGGGCTAAATTGCAATGAAGGACAATTAAATTGGATGTCAAGACCCTAAAAATGCTGAAATTACAAATTAAAAGACTCAATTAACATTTTTTTAGCAAAATTCAATCATATGTGTAACAAAGAAACACACAAAATTGAACTTAGATTTGAAATTTTTATGAGATAAAAAATATAAGGTAATTAAAATAAAAATATTTAATATTTTTTTATATTTTTGTGACCTCAAATACCATTTTTCTCGAATTTTGAAGTATTTTTTTATTTTCTAAAAATACTAAAAAATATGAAAAATATAAAAAATTATTTTTTGGTCCAAAATGGTTCTTTGAACTTGGTCAAGGCCACCAAAGTTGATTTTGTAATTTTTTTAATTTTTTATGAATTTTTTTATGAAATTTTGAAAATAAACTAAAAGAGGCTAATCCAAAAACCAGTTGTCAACGGTCATGCCACAAATGTCAAGTATATGGAGATTAGATTAATGTACCCCCGAACGAACTTCATCAGATGTTTGAAGTCTGGCCTTTCTCTATGTGGGGAATAAACATGATAGGGCCTATTAATCCAGCAGTTTCAAATGTCTATTGCTTTATTTTGGTTGCAATTGATTACTTCACGAAGTGGATAGAGGCCAGTTCTTACACAAATGTCACTGTGAGGAGTGTGGCAATGTTTATCAAGAGGGATATAATCTCTCGATATGGTACCCCTCGGGCGATCATTATAGCTTCAACTTAAACAACAAGATTGTCAATGATCTACTGGATCACTTTGGTGTTCGACATCTTAATTCTTCCCCTTACCGCTCGCAAATGAATGGAGCAGTAGAAGCAGCAAACAAGAACATCAATAAGATCTTGGTTAAGACTGTCGAGAATTACAAGGATTGGCATGAGAGGCTACCCTTTGCCTTAATGGCGTATTGAACTTCAATCAGGACCTTAACTGGGGCAACTCCTTATGCTCTGGTATACAGGATGGAAGCTGTCCTTCCTGTAGAGATTGAGGTTTCGTCTTTGAGAATATTATCATAAGTGAAACTCTCTGAGGCAAAGTGGGTCAAACACAGATATGAACAGCTAAATCTAATAGACGAGAAACGTCTTAGAGCAATTTGTCATGGCCAAAGCTACCAGAAGAGGGTGGCTAAGTCATTTAACCGGAAAGTTAAACTCAGAAGTTTCAAGGTGGATGACCTAGTGATAAGGAAGACTTTACTGAACGCTGCTCATTTGGGGGACAACTTTACCACGAATTATGAAGGCCCTTATATTTTCAAGAAAATCCTTGTGGGAGGGGCATTAATTCTTGTAAATTCTGAAAGAGAAGAATTGGAATATCCTATAAACTTGGATGCTGTGAAGAAATATTATCCTTAAAATGAAATCAGACAATGATCACGTGACTTTTTCCAAAACGATTCGAGTCGCCTTAGCAGTCATTACATAGGCATATCATGCATCCATGCATACATGGCATGTATTAATGTTTGCAGGATTCCGATGAATGGACTCAGAATCAAACTTGTTCAAACGGAACCAAGAACAAAATAACCCCTGGCACGTAGAACCAAGTGATATGTATCTGTTCTATCCAGCGTTAAAATATCTTCCCCTTACTGGAACTTATGTTCTCTTCATACATGGATGTCCGGTGAAGATATAAAGCAGCGATGGAGAAACACCGTAAAATTTCTCACTTTCTTATAAGAAAGAAGAAGTCAAAGATGAACATGCATGCAGTCAAACTTAGGAATGAACCATGCTTTCAAAATATAAACTTCTAACACTTGTTGCACACATATTGGGGTTTGAGGTTATCCAGACATGGCTGAAGCACGCAGGTGCGACATTAATTCCCTGCGAGGTGAAATGTCTGAAGAAAAACAGAACGACTTTTCCAAAACCTACGGATGTGAGGGCTATTCGCATAAATTACCTAGATTGGAATGACGGAGGCATTTATTCTTCTCTATAAACACTACAGGTGATCATTGATAAACCCTTTGAACGATGGTCTTCATTTCTTAACCTGTCAAGAGCCACCCCACATTGGGGTTGTATAGAAGCAGTCCAGCAGCTTGGAAAGTTAAATGGTTAGAAATCTTTTTGCTTAGAGTAACATCAATCTTCGTGTGTTGATATGCATTAATCTAGGCACCATAGGATTACGAAGAGACGTTCATTTCTCTATCCTATACACTTATACCCATTGCATAAGCCAATTTGAGCCTGCATATTCGTTTCATGTACCCTCATTGGTAATCATTGTCTAACACCAAGACGAAGGTGATAAAAATACTCGCAGACAGAGAAGTTCAAGAAGTATGAGCTACATGAGACTGTTAAAGCAAAATGTTCAAGACAGGATAAGACTCAAGTCACATACCTTACATGATATCAAAAATCCTAGTTCCTAAAAAAAGAAAAGGAAAGGCGGGATCAAAAAGAGAAAAAGCCGAATCTCTATGCACCAAAAAAGAAACAAAAAGCCCGACAAGAATAGTGCTGACGCTCATTGAAGTGCTGAAAGTCGTAAGACTGATTTTGGAACACCGAGGGATTACTGGATGCTTTCACCCCCAATAACTTCTGGAATGAAGAAGAATCCTCAAAAACTGTGTAGCAAAAGGCTCCCTTAGAATGGAATTATAGCCAACTGCCAAAAGATATAGAAGGTCTTTCAAAGACTAAACCCGTTCTCAAGAAGACTAGAGATGTTCTTCAAAGAGTTGTCGATCAAAGACAAAACTGAAGATTGATTAGCAATGATCACCAATGTTAAACCCTTCGTAATTCCGAGCAAAAAACAAGCATTTTTCGATCCCAAATCCTACCGACATTATAACTTTTCACATTCTTTTCTAACTAAGACACCTAGGTTAATGTGTACCTTAACTCGAAGAGGTACGACTAATATTATTTCTTTCTCATTTTGCAGGGTCCTTGACTTGTAAACCCGGAGCAGATGAATAAAACTTTCATTCAAAAGGCTTGACTCGAAGAGTGAGTCCTCCTTTAAAACTGTGTCCAAATCTAACATTATGGTCCCGTAAAGACCTCCTAATAGATCGGAATGTATGCGCTGCGAATAACTCTGAAAACCTAGGTGCATGTTATTAGAAAATTCGAGCGCTTTCTTCATAAAAGACCAAAGTCGAAGGATGGGTGAGAAACCCTCTTTGATGAAAGCATTCCAATAGAATGCTTAAAATTGAGTTTTGTTGGAAATTTCAAATTGCTTGATCCAGGATTTTCCTTACAAGAATTTCTGATCATCTCTGCATGCTTCAAGATGTCTTGGATAACCTCTAACATCATATATCATTTTGCATAATTGCATAGGTTAAAGTAAAATTTTGCCTGTATTATAACTATTATTGCCTCGAGATAACTGATATCTTTGATGAAGAATGAACTCTCAGGTTGAAACTTCTATGAGACTCATGGCAACCCTGAGTCAAAGAAAAATACCTTGCTCAATAAGGAAGAGCATCAGAGTCGTCTTTTATGTGAGGTTTCAGATCTGAGCTTTCTGCAGAATTCTTGGGATCCCCAAATCCTAGAATGACACCTCACTTGTCGAATATACAATCTTCAGAATTATCTTCCTACGAGATTTCAGGTAACCCCTAAATCCCAAAAGAATTTTGTTAATAAAAGTTTTGGCAGATTCGACCTTTCTGCAGGATACTTGCAGTCCCCAAATCTCAGAATGGTACCTTGCACGTCAAGAAGATAATCTTTAGAACCAACTTTCTGTAAGGTTTTAGGTAACCCCTAAACCTCAAAATAGCCTCTTTGGTGAAACCTAAGAGTTAGGTATACCTTATTAGTATAAACCCTTGTTGATTCCTCATGGTGTAGGATCGGCCTAGTCTCAGACAAACCCTAAAAAACGGGTGCGTCACTTTTAGGTTCCTGGTAAATAGGAAGCTTAGTCTCTAACAAACCCTAAAGAATGGGTGCGTCACCTTTAGGTTTTTAGTGGATAGAAAGCCTGGTCTCGGACAAACCCTAAAGAATGGGTGCGT
Source organism: Rhodomyrtus tomentosa (assembly GCA_028455895.1). Lineage (NCBI taxonomy): Eukaryota > Viridiplantae > Streptophyta > Magnoliopsida > Myrtales > Myrtaceae > Rhodomyrtus > Rhodomyrtus tomentosa. Next base: position 9,964,527 of record JAPCWY010000001.1, on the reverse strand, counting down.
CATCTTTAGATTCCTGATGGATAGGAAGCCCAGTCTTGGATAAACCCTAAAGAACGGGTATGTCATCCATAGGTTCATGATAGAAAGGAGTCTTATTCATGGTCTGATGCACCACATGGGTCAAAACCTTTGACAATCCTTAAAGAACGGGTGCGTCATCTATAGTTTTCTGATAAAAAGGAATTCTATCATGGTCTGATCCACCATATGGATCAAAACCTTCGACAATCCCTAAAGAACAGATGCGTCATCCATAGGTTCATGATAGAAAGGAGTCCTATTCATGGTCTGATCCACCATATGGATCAAAAAATTTGGCAATCTCTAAAGAACGGGTGCGTTATCCTTAGGTTCCTATCAGATAGGGATTCTATTATGGTTTAGCCTACCATACGGGCTAGAATTTAACTGCCCTAGGATACTCAAGAGACGAGATCCCTAGGTATTTACTTAAATTCACCATACACTACGCATGCCACACGAGCATTAGATATGTAAGTAACAGGTGAGTACGTTTACTCCATCTCTCTCTCTTTTTCATCAGCTGAGATGGAACGAACAGAGCGTTCACTGGTAGGACAAGAAAGATTGAACGTCAAGATTCATTTTTCTTTTTTCGTAGTCGAGTTAGTCTAGACTCAGGCGTCACCTGTCTTTGAGTGAAACCTCTCACGAGATTCCTCTCAAAGAGGAGCAGCTGTTGACACCTAATTTTTTTATTAATTTTTTTCAGTTTATTTTTGAAAAATTCATAAAAAAAATTCATAAAAAATTGAAAAATTACAAAATCAACTTTGGTGGCCTTGGCCAAGCTCAAGGAACCATTTTTGAACAAAAAATAATTTTCCTTATTTTTCATATTTTTTTAATGTTTTTGAAAATTAAGAAAATATGTGAAAATTCAAGAAAAATAGCATTTGAGGTTACAAAAAATATAAAAATATTTAGTATTTTTATTTTAATTCCCTTGTATTTTTGACCTCATAAAAAGTCCAAATTCAAGTTCAATTTGATGTGTTTTTTTGTTACACGTATGATTGAACTTGGTAAAAAAATGTAAATTGAGTCTTTTAATTTGTAATTTTGGCATTTTTAGGGTCTTGACATTCAATCTAATTTTTCTTCATTTTAATTCAGCCCAATTATTTGCGCAAATTGCTCAATTGCATGAATTAGGCAAAATTGCATACTTTATTGCAATTTAGTCCTTGAATTTGAGGCATAATTGAAATTACTTTCAATTCAAGTGCTACATTTGCCAATTGAAGCTACTACCTAATGTTTTTCATCATTCTGAGTCAATTAGCATAGGTGGTTTGGTCCAATTTGACTGTTTGAGCCTTCAATTTCATAATTTCTCAAATTGAAATTAAGGGTTTTGTAGAAATTGAAATGAACTTTTAGGCAAAATTATATTTTTGATAATATTCATGCCCCAAGTTCGATTCTGAGGTTCAATTTGCAAAAACTCCACTCGAATTACGGTTAATTTAGGAAAATCAAGTCAAAATCGGTTCTGCCCGGTCAAACTGCCCGGTCAAACCGCCGAACCGTCGAACTGGTCTGCTACAGTATCATCTTCTTCCTCGAGCTGCTATGCGGGTAAACAATTCGCAGGTTGATTTTGATCATCAAATTGAAGGCCAATTCGCAAGTAATCGTGCGAAAATCGATAGGCGTAATGTTGCCATCACTCTTGACGGTCGATTGACACCGGTATCACCATTCGACGTTGTCGGAAGAGCGAGTAATCGGCCGATCAACCTCACGGGCCTGCAAAAGTCAACATTTCTCAAACTTGGTTTAAATTCGTGTCAAATTTGCCCTAAATAGGACCTGCTGGAGAACTACATGGATCTGGACGGAATGCCCATCGTCCCCGACACTGTTTGGACCTAAAGGCACGTGGCCTCATGTGAGATTTAAGCTGGTATACACCTCCTCGTTCGTCGCCAAAATTCGAAAATGGTATATAGCTAAAACATGCTTGGGAGGACAAATGGTTTTTTTTCATTCGGTTGCTAGAGATAAACAGAATAAAGAGAGTAGAGAGAAGAAGGAAGAGTTCGCCTTCCATCGCATTTGTCGAAAGCTTGAGCTCAAATTTATAAAGCATTGGTTAGGTCTTTTTAGGCCAAACCAAAGCTTGCAAAGGTGGTCAGGAGGTCGCCCAAGCTTCAAGGAAGCAATTGCCGCTGGTCACGCCACCTGAAACCACGAGAACAGATGAGTCAGAACTTCGAGTTTATCACTGTGCATCGATGGCGGATTTTATATCCGGTCATCATTCTTCGAGTTTATGTGGGCATTTTATTCCCCAAGCATCACTGACTATTGTTGCATCTTCATTTTGCATCGGTTTTGCTCTAAAACCTCGAATCGAGTCTCCAAACCTTTCGCCATAAATCGAGAATTGTTCAATCTTGCCTAACCCAATCTAGGTCAAGCGAGCTCAATCGGAGCTCGAGGTAAGTGTTCTGAACATCGAATGATGCTTATGTGTTGATGAATTAGTTCAAAATGCCATGAATCGTATACTTAGAGTGGTTATACAAGTGCTGGTTCGAACTTGCATGTGCTCGATTCTGTGTATGAAATCGTATGATTCAACGATATGTTGTGTGTGACGATGAGACAAGTTGATTGGCGTCGATCTCGAGTGGTTTTGTCAAGTTGGATCGTCACCAGAGATTCATAGCCTTTCGTTTAAGTAATGTCGGGAGGTTGAAGATGAAGCTGACGTGGATGGTCAAAGAGTCAAAGGCCTAGGTGTTTGTTCGTCATTGGTTCACGTGTGTGTCCAATCAGCCTAGGTGTTAGGGTCTATTATTCGAATAAACAGATCGGATGGCTTAGATAAATCGAGTCTAATTGTTAGTGGCCGTCCGATTAGTAATTAGGAATATTCGAAAATGATTTTAAAATCGAAAAATCAAAACAAACCGAAACGATGTCGTTTAGGTTAGTAGTTAAGTGGCGTCGTTTAGATTAGTAAGGGTGGACTAAATCAAATCTTAGGTTTTAATCGTGGCCGTAGTTTTAAATAATTAGATCCAATGGTTGAGAGATAGTTGACTTTTGATCTGGGTCGTAGGTTTCAGTCAGTCGATCCGGTGGCCGTGGATTAGCCACGTGGTTCAATAGGAACCGTCGGATTAAATCCGTTGAAACTGAAAAATAAAAAATGTGAAACGGCGTCGTTTTGGTGTGTAGGCCTCGCGGATCCGGGTCTGGACTGGGTTTCGACCGGAGTGGGTCGAGTAAACCTGGCCCGAATCACTTTTTTTAATAAAAAAATCTGAAAATTATTTTTAAAAAATAAAAAAATTAGAAAAACCTAGAAAATCTTTAAAAACATGTAGAAAAATTGTGAAAAATTCCTAGACATTTCGAAAATTTCCAAAAATTAAGGATTGACCATAGACAAATGGTCAATCCTATTTTTGGGGTTTCTTGCCTATTCATGTGAAGATTGACGATATTACCCTTTAGGGGTAAATCGCCTATGCTTGGTATATGAAATAAGTCGAGAATGCCAAGATAAGAATTATGGTTAGTTAAATGACCAATTCTTATGCTTGGGTTTTCAAATCTCGTCCTTTTTTTGAAAATGACGATTCTACCCTTCAAAGGGTAAATTATCTTTCTTACTTCGATTGAGTAGTGAAAATTGCTCAAAATTGAGATTCAGGTCTGGTGGTTGGCCAATCTTTCTGTTTTAGATTTTCACTTCTCATCATTTTTTGAAATGACGATCTTACCCCTCAAAGGGTAAATCGTTAAAAAAAATAGAAATTTTTTGAAAATATCCGAGAAATATGAAATGAATTGGTTTGGTGACCAATCCTATTTTCACAATCTTTTGACTTCATATTTCATCTGAAATAACAAATTTTCCCTTCTTGGACAAATTGTCTTGAAATTTTTTAAAATTACGATTTAGCCCCTCAATAGAAAATCATGCAAAAAAATATTCATGAGCCTTGATTGATATTTTTCTAAGCTAATAGGGCCTTACAAAGGATGTCACGTTGCTTTCATGTGATTTATCCGCACGTTTTGGATCCACGATTTGCGTATTCATTTTATTGATTGTGAGTGCTAGGGTAGCCACTTCTATTTACATGAACTCCTAGAGTTAGGGTTCTCATATCACTCATCTACATGAAATCTTGGGTTAGACAAAACATTCAACTTATGTGTCGAAAGGGCGTCAACTCTGAAAGTTTGCGTAATAAAATCCATGATCCCATTTCTCTAGTTATCGCTGAATCGAATAGAATGCTCCCAACTGTTCGATAGGGTTTCTGATCGTACCCTCCGCAAAACGATCAGTGGCGACTCCTTGACATATATACGTATCACATGTCACTAGACCGCACTGAAGGTCAACCACGTATACTGTCGTTGCGACTTGGGTAACGGGCCTTGGGAGAGGCACGCGCCCGACCAGATGGGACGGCCCATTAACCCGCCGAGAGAAGATCGCCATCTCCCGAATGGGTCGCAATAATACTACAATCATAGAAGGGCGATTAAACCACAAACAAACTACCAATCACTCAATAAACAATTAGGACAGACAATCAAACATTGTAGCTAGACATCCAAATTAATAAAGTCATCAACTTAATCATGAGCAATCAAATCCAATTAAACAATGTCAAGCTCAATTCGTACAATGTCCATTATTAATCAATTTAATTTAAAACGTCGATCATTCGCTCGTCTCTAACCCATTGCTCGCTCGCTTGCGATCAAGCCACAATTACCAAATCATCAATCAATCAATCAATTGCTATTTTACCACAATTAGCCATAGATAATTTGATCAATCTGGCTAACTTAATCGATCATCCATTTATCCTAATCACAATTTCTATCTAAATAGGCTCCGATCGTGTACTTAAATTTCCTAATTGACTAATTCTAGGCACAATTAGCGCCTTAACCAAGGATTAGGGTCAACTCACTAGGTAAGTTAGCTCGGGCAATCTTAACGGCGACGGTGCAGGCGGCAACAACGAACGACAACGGCAACGACGGTTCTCGGTAAACCTTGGATTTATCGTGCGGCGACTCAACCCAAAACCTCGGGGACACCACGGAAAAGTTCGGCAAGGTCGTTGGGACAGGTGGCCTGCGACAGGAGCTCTGGCGAGCAGCAGTTGGCACTAGGGGTCGGAGGGAGAGTCAACGGTGGCGCGAGATAGTCGGAAGCAACAAAACGGCAACCGGCAGACCGGGTCGAAATAGGGCAACGAGGGCAGAACATAGGGGAAGAATCCGAGGCCGATTCTGAGCTCCACGCATGATGCCGACCTTCCATGAGCTTAGGGAAATCGAAGAGGGGTCCAAGGAGGTCATCGGAGGTGGCGGCAGTGGCGATCGGTTTGGTCGAATTTGAAGAAAACCCGAATCGGGCTTGAAAGCAAGGGAACCACGGCTTCGGGGCTGTTCACGGCGACTCCAGCGACCGAAAGGGCTGGGTCGGGACGGTGCTGAGGAGAGTGGTGGACGTCGGCAGGGTGGTGAGAGACGGAGGTGGCGTCGGAAATGGCTGGAGAAGGGCCGGGTGTTCTCGGGTTTAGGGGATCCGAAACAAGGCAGGGTTTCCGCGACAATTTTCACATCCGTCCGATGGCTAACGACAGCACCAAAGGGGTTGGTGGCGATGGCAAGATGCAGCTGGGTGTGATGGTGTTGGCTGTGGTTGTGATTGGCGCAAACAACCGACGGAGGAGGAGGAAGATAGAGGAGGAAACTCGGTTGGTTGGAGGGGGGTCTGTCCACAATGAACAGGGAAGAAGGAGTAGCCCACTTGAGGAATAGAGATAGAAGAGAGAGGGGCGGCTGATGGGAGTTGGGGTGGGGTCTACTTTTAAGACTTTTGGGGCATTTTTGTCTCATATGCCAAATATCCAAGGGCAAAACGGTTTTTTGGTAATTTTAGACTAAACAAAATTTGGTACATTGAACAAATGAAAATTTTGGTAATTCACTAGCTAGGCTCGATCAGAATGAGGTTCGCGAGGATTGAAATCCTAATTTACGGCGACTACTAATTCGAAACCTAATCTAAACCAACTGAAACTTCAGAATTCGTCTAATTATCGTCTCTTTAGTCCTTATGATCCAAAATATTCCATAGACTGAAATTCAATTTTAGATTATTTTCTTGAATTCAGGCACTTTATAGAAGTCGAATTTCTAGGACGTCACATCATCCAACTTAGCAATTTGACAGTAAAATTTAACGAAAATTAACGAAGAGTAAATTTGCAACATGTGGACTAATGTAGAATTTTTTGTGGTCAAAAATTAGTTTTGGATAAATTTATCATAAATGTATCGGTTTGAGTTTTTTCATGGTATTAACCATCTCTTTTGGGAAAAAAAATCCAAATAATGACATGAATTGCCATATTCTCAAATAAGGGTATATGAATTATTTCAAATAAAAACCTAAAGTGTCTTCATTATTTCAAAGAAGTCATTTACTTTTATTTATTTTTTCTTTTCATTTTTTCTTTCTTTTTTGTTTTTTCCCCTTTCTTTTCACAGTAGTCGATCTATGTGATGGCCAACCACCAAGGAGGGTTGGGCGAGGTCGCCCTCAATGGCCTCACCTTCAACTATGGCCATAAAGGGCAATCTCCGTGAGTGTCGCCTCGCTTGTGGTTGTCGAGGATGGTCTTCCTCGATCTAGCGATGGTTGTCCTCATCAGCCACAAGCGAGGGTTGTCGGGCCCTTGCTGACTGCAACAAAGAAAAAAAAAAGAAATAAATAAATGGATACATTCACCACACCTTAAGCGCACATTTTAGGGAAATAGGTCTCAACCTTGGTCGACAAACTGGATTCTGTTGTATCATCATTTTCTTTTTTGGTTTTTTTCTTCTTCTTCTTCTTTTTTCATTTCGTTTTTTTCATTTCTTTTCTTTTTCCCTTTGTTTTGGCCGAAGAGAGCTCCCGACCGCTAGCAACTCTCGTACAGATCTGACTAGCGCTGGCCTTGACAGATCGATCAAGGACTCATCTCGACAGCCACAAGCGACGTGGTTCTCGGTGATGGGTTTTATCCTAAATCGAATCAGAACAGCCACACAAAAAATAGAAAACGATAACACACGATTTTATTCGGATTCACCCCAAAATAGGTTAAATCCTGCAAAGAGATTCCACTATAATTTTTAGGTTTACAACCACAACGATTCGTTATGATCCCTCGTATGACTACAATATATAGGATGTTGTTTTAGGGACGACGCCCCCAAAACCTCGCTCGCTCACAGGCAAGTGTGGCTGCTATCTGCTCATTACGGAGCGGAACCCCCACCCTGCTGTCTGGGCAGCAGATCCCCGATAGTCTGTGCACAAGATCACGTGTTGTGACATTCTGATTTTCAATCAACTTCAAACTCTGTAATGAGAAGTTTATTTATATCAAGCGATGTATTTCAGTTGTATTCCACTCAAATCTTATCAATTTGAGCAGATTGACTAAAGGGGAAAGGCTAACGCAATACGAGATACCTGGACCTAGGCGACTCGAATAGGAAATGGCGCTTTGACCATAAGGATTGTCGAGGGGATATTTAGGACCGCAAAAAGGCCGATCTAAGAACGATTAAGGATTACCATGCGAGCGTCGTGCGATTGGAGCGTGGGTGATGCCGCTTAACCAACGTACGATTTGCAAAATTATCCTAAATCGGACTGTGACGATCGAGACCACAGGGACTAGCGATAAGCCCTCGCGATTACATAACAACCAAGGCCGCCATGAATTGACGAGCTCTAAACGTAACGAGAATCACGGGGTCGATACGCGTATAGTCTGCAGAAGTCGCTCGTCGGTTCGAAATAGGCTGGAATCACGTCTGGTAGAAGGAACGATCAAAATTGAATCCTGAAAAGTTTGAAAAAGGAAAATCAAGAATTCCAACATCAATTGGATTGGCCGTCGCCCTATCGAAGAAGTCAGAAACGAGAAAAACGACGTTCCGAACATCGGAGGTAAAAAGATCAAAATGCCCCTTAAGCTTAGGACTTTGTCTTTATAATTGAAGGAAGGGCAAAATGGACATTTCTTCTTTCCCAAGCTGCTGCAAATTAAAGAGCAATTGATGGTCATTGGATGCCCTTGAGAAGAACAATGGACAAGTGTCAAGCATCCAAGGGTAGTAGATCATTTCACCAATTAATGCCCACCTACCAATCACCTCAATTAATTTAAATTTTTTTGGGATAATAAACAGCTCTCTCTCTCTCTCCTCAAACCCCCCATTCGGCCATTTTTGTTCTCCCAAAGACCAGACCAAGCTTCTTCTTCTTCTTCTCCAGTTTCTGCTCTACTCGACCCCGCCGGGTGCCGCCGTTCGGTCCGTACGACCGCCACCTCCGACCATCCCCTGCTGCCGGCTGACTACCCAAACGTAGCTCCACGTCTTGCCGACGTCCTCCAACTGGAATCAGGTCATTTGGAGCTCTGAGGAATTCGGGCAAGCATTCTCCCATAGGTCGATGGAATCTGTTCCAATTTGAGGTAGGTTCGGTTCTGAACCCTTTAGACAACCGAAAAGTTGGAATATTTGGTTCAAATTTTGTGGAGATCAAGTAGACATATAGATGGTTCTGTGGTAAAAATTTAGGATTTATTTGATAAGTTTTTTATCATGAACAACCCTTGTATGCCCAGAATCTGTCGGTATTCTGTGTGTGAGTGCTTCGGCGACTTCCGACGACTTTCCGGCAACCGCGCGACTTGAAACTCACGGTGAGACTTCCAAACTCTTAGGTAGACATTATAAGAGGTAGAATGGTGTATATTTGATGGATTTGAGATAGATTAAGGCCGGTTAGACCAGGCATGAACAGAACCGAATGGAACCGGTTCAATACTGGGCCAAACCAGTTCTGTAGAGGGCTGAATAGGCTGGAATTGTGTTGTAATTTGGTGTGTATGATGTGTTGTGATGATGAGGAGTATCTAATGGATGATTTGGATGGATGAATGGAGGGATTGAACTTGAAATTTGACAAAATCGATTGATTATCCTAGGTTGCGCGACGGATTGACCTTGGACTTGAGTTGGCCGAACCGTAGGAGGTGCAAGGAGGAGTAATTTGCGTTATTAAGCGGAGGTAAGGAATTTCCTAAACCGAGGCTAGGGGGATTAGACTCGATTGGGTAAGTCGAGGGCCGAACGGAACGATTTATGAGAAAATCCTCGCATGTAATAGCTTGATGCGCCCTTGGACATTATAGAATGATTATTTGACCTAGCCTATGTGTGAATGGTCTGAGTGCCTGAGTACTATTTGAATTGAATTGCATGCCACGAAATTTATTAAACATATTATCATGCGCATTGGCCATTGGTTATGAAATTTGATTTTTAAAAATCAAGTTAATTGATATGATGTGGCATGAGACATGATTGTGATATTGCATGGCATGGCCCTGAGGCGCATGAGACGCGGGGCGGAGGTTGAGACCCTGATGCGACGATGTCGCGAGGTGGATAGGTAGCGCCCTGATGCGACGGAGTCGCGGGGTTGAGATAGCCATAGTCCTGATGCGATATAATCGCGGAACAGAATACGAGCTCATAGACGCTGCCTGTAAATTGAACCGGGGCCTGATGCGTTTACGCGGGCCGAGCCTGATGCGATCTAATCGCGGGTTAGAGAATGAAGCAGACAGAGGTTGACTGGTGTAGTGAAGTAACATGCCGAGCATATACGTGCAACTGTGTGTGACATGAGAATATAAATGCATGTCTGTCCTCTATGCATTATTGTTTATTGAATTATGACTGTCATGTCCGCGTGAGTTCATGAGTTGGATAGGTTGAGTGACTTGACTGCCTGAGTGGAGGGTCAACCTGACCTAGGGTTAGGTTTTTCTTACCGAGATGTGTATCTCACCCCTTTTGAGAAAATTCTACTTTACAGATCCTAGGCAATAGCAATGTGGCCTATCAGATTCGGGGACCTGCAGGAGATGACGGCGTATTTCGATGAGTTCCCCGATAGGCAGGGTAATATATACATAAGAAAATGTACAGCAGTTTGGGTAGATGAGGGCGAACCTGACTGGAAGCCTCATCGATTTGAGGCTTGATTTAGACAGGACGGGGATAGAAAGATCGGGCCGCTGAAGTCCCATGAGGTTCCAGAGGATGTCATACCTCCTTGGTGTCAGACGATAGCAGACCAAGAGTTTCCCGAGGGCTCAGTGGCTGGTTCGAGGAACGGCCCGGAGCAGACGCCGACAGCTGAGTTTCCTGTGCCACCGCCAGAGGATAAGGTCATCGTGGTGGAGCCGTCCGAGAGAGATCCATCCGAGCTGGACCAGGAGGCGACCGTGGAGGGAGACCGAGCTGAGCAGTCGCAGGAAGCGACCATGGAAGACTCTGTGGAGGTTCCATCAGAGACTTTCTCCGAGTACGAGCCGTCAGAAGAGAGCGAGGATACCGGAGATTCCAGCAGTTCTTCCTAGGCGACTTCTGATGATGACCTGACTTTTTTACTGGCGACCTAATCTCCTTTTCCTAGTGGATTTTGTGGACATCTTTTGACATATTTACCCGTCGCCTTGGTGTATAGCGGTCTATAGTAGATGTGACCAGTTGATGTCGATGTACGACCTTTTGATGCTATCCAGTCCTGCTTAGTCTTGAGATATATATATATATATATATATATATATATTCATGTGATACGAGGAGTTGTTGGGAAACGCTTCCGTGTGCTTAATGTAAATTATTTCATCTCTCGATCTTCCTTTATATATAAGTGGATCCTTGGGACCGCAGAGAGATTGTTGTGGTTTTGTTTGCAGGGATGATTGCGTGCTCGCGATGGGGCGCAGGACGTGACACGTGTCGTCGGTTCATACTTAAGTTTGTCTAAGCTCACGTGGGCGTACGCGATATGAGAAAAGGATTTCGAAAATATTTTGCCAATTCCAATGCTCACTTGGGTAGGGCAAAGCCGCCCTGGTGGCCGCAAGGGTCCCAAGATCTCATTCGCTGTGTATTTTCTTGATGAGAGTGACTTCATCTTCATCAACCTAGATGGCCATTTCCACGACCGAGAAACCAAACCCAAAGCAACCCCAAAAATGGACCTCGAGAAGAAGCGGAGAAATGGTGAGTTTGAGTTCTTGGCCGCCAACATGAGCCCCCACAATATGATGACTGCGAAAGCTAAGGTGCCTCTCACCTATGGCGGGTGAGGCTGATCCTGGTCGGAAGTGGATTCCCTAATATTATCAATTCAATACTATGGGTGACATTAATCAAATCGGGCCGTCCATTCGGGTCATCCAAAATGGACAGCCCGATTTGATACGTGTTACCTCTTGAAAAGGGAGAAAAAAATTTGGACGAGAATTTTTAAAAATTTTGAAGATGTGACATGGATAAAATCAAACCATCTATTTTGATTTAGATGGCTCGAGTTGATCAATGTCACATCGCAATATTAGGGGATTCGGATCGTGGTCGAGGGTTGCCTCGCTATGGTCGACGATGGCATCAACTTTCATTGTCCTGAACAAAGGGAAAAAAAGGAAAACAAAATAAAAAAAATAACGAAAGTGTCCTCGATCATATCTTTATTTGAAACAACATCTAATTCAGGTTATTATTTGAGAAAACGATAACAATTTATGTTTTTATTTAAAATTTTTCCTTGGATCAGTCTTATTTGGAAAAGCCAACATACATCGCGCCCTTATTTGTAAATTTTTTCCCCTTTTTTTATGGATCGGATGCAACGATACCTTAGTCGATCTGCTGCTTCTCACGCACGTAGGTGCCAAAAGCAAACCATGCAGCGTCGTCTTCGTCAGCACCATCCCCAATTTTTCTAGCTTTAAAGCTTCGTACAATGCCACATCCTCCCGAAAACAGGGGATTCAGCATCTCTACCTCCATTCCATCTCTCTGCCCCGCTATTATTTGGTTTTTCCACATCATGCGTCTTTGATCTCCCTTCATTGCGTCTCTGTCTCTGTCTCTCTCTCTTTCTCTGCAGGAGAATCCACGCATAGAGTGATTTTTCCGATCTTGGTTTGGCTTCTGTCCAAATAGATTTTGGAGGGAGAGAGAGAGAGACAGAGAGATGAGTTTCAGGGAGGACAATGAGGAAGGGAGGGATCTCAAGAAGCCCTTCCTGCACACGGGCAGCTGGTACCGCCTCGGCTCGCGGCAGTCGATCATCTTGGGGTCTTCTCAGTCCATCCGCGACTCCTCTGTCTCCGTCCTTGCCTGCGTCCTTATCGTCGCCCTCGGCCCCATCCAATTCGGATTCACCGTAGCCACCACCCTCCTCCCTTTTCTGTCCAATTTTTTTTCATTCATTTATATCCATTCGATGGATACTCCAACTGCGTGCGAGAATCTCATCCTATGAATACACCAGAAGTTTTTCTCGTTTTCTTCTCGTGTGCACGTTTAGATGACACGCTCAGAGAAATAAGGCAAGGGATCACAATGCGGAACAAAGGAATTGGGAAATGATGTGTGCATCGGGGGTTTATTTGATTTCTCAGGACAATGGTGCTTGAAATTCATCAGAAAAATGAAAAAAAGCTGCTGCATTACCCTTGTGTGACCCGGTGTGCTATGCGAAATAGATAGATTCGTTCATGGGAACATGATCTGTTGTTGACTCATTTGTATTGCTGACAGTCCGGTTATTCTTCACCTTGCCAAGCTGCAATCACACGGGATCTCGGGCTCTCTGTCTCCGAGGTATTGCATTCACATCTCTGTTAAGGATCCATTCGCAACTTTGCTTGCTTCCCTTAGTTTCATCATCCTTGCTCGTAAATTTTGTGTTTCGTAGTTCTCTGTGTTCGGCTCTTTATCCAATGTCGGCGCGATGGTTGGGGCTATAGCAAGTGGTCAGATTTCTGAATACATTGGAAGAAAAGGGGTAGGCAAGAATTCAGTTTGTTTCTCTTATAAATGATAATCAAAGTTGCTCTTTTGATTTTCATGTTCCTCTTTTCAAAATGAGTTGGCTGTGTTTCTGTAATTTCTTGATTCAATTATACAGTCTTTGATGATTGCTGCCATTCCCAATATCCTCGGATGGCTAGCTGTATCTTTTGCCAAAGTGAGTTTTCCTTATCATCCTAGGACTTTCAGAATCAGCTCATCTCTAAGGCAAATGCATAGGAAGATAAACACCTTACGCCTTTGTCTGTTTAGGATTACTCTTTTCTCTATTTGGGAAGGTTGCTGGAAGGTTTTGGTGTGGGGGTTATATCATACACGGTATGGTTTCTGAACCTCGTCCAACCCTTCTTTGCTCTTACATTTTCCTTGGTTATCTGCTAAACTTGTTAAACGATTTTTAGGTCCCCGTGTACATATCGGAGATAGCACCCCAGAACATGAGGGGAAGCTTGGGATCAGTGAATCAGGTGAATTTTTTGTGGCAGCAAATGTCTTTCGAGTTATGTCGTTACATAATGAAACCTTAAACTCTTCTACTATGAGAATTGGTTCTAAATTTATGTGTTATTCGGTACAGCTCTCTGTTACTATCGGTATAATGCTTGCTTATCTGCTGGGGCTATTCGTTGAGTGGAGGCCACTCGCAGTTATAGGTACTCTACCTCTTATGCGACTTGCGTTCATAGGTTGCTTGCTTGCTCTTTAGTGGTCTTGTTTCTTGCAGAGATCGCTTCAAAGAGGTGATTCTAATTGCAAAGCTGATCATTTGCTCAATCTTGGCATGTGGGTTCTTTGCTGGTCTAACAAACTGCATTTTAGTAAAGATTGCTGAGATTGGACTTTCGAAACGATCAACAACGAAGAACTAGGGATTACATGTATGGAGTCATAATGTAGAATTCTTGCATTACTACTTTTGTAATGTTTGCTTTCTTATATCTATTCTGAATTGTCTACTTGCATCACGAACATTCGGGTTGTCAAAACTTCTTTGTAACTTGACTAAGCAGAACATTAAACTTGATTTGTTCATTGACACCAAACTGGTTGATGTTGACTAGTGTTTCAAGGTCTCTTTTTCCCTTCCATTTTTCTCGTTTTTTTTTCCAGTCCAGATGCCAGATTTGGATGGTGATTGTCAATAGTATCTTAACATTGATATTGAGAGGTTATTAAAACAACTCAGAAGGCAGAGTGAGCGTCACGACGAGATGATAACTTCAATTTCTCCAATTTTCCAGGAAGCTTACCTTGTCTGTTTCTGATACCTGGTCTGTTTTTCATTCCGGAATCTCCTCGATGGCTGGTAAACTTCTTATAGTGCATGGCCCCTCACGTTCTTATTCTAACATTTTGATACCGTATTCCTTTTCATGCTACATGAGTCTTAATTATTCAGGCGAAAATGGGCATGACCGAAGATTTTGAGGCCTCTTTGCAAGTCCTCCGAGGTTTTGAGACTGATATAACTAGCGAAGTGAATGAGATCAAGGTAATACTTTCGAACAATTGGTCTGTAGACATGCTGCAAATATATTTTCTTAGGATTCGGTAATTCCTTTGAAATGTGCGTTCTGTAGAGATCTGTTGCCTCAAGCAGCAAAAGAACTGCAATTCGATTTGCAGAGCTTAAACAGAAAAGATACTGGTTTCCTTTGACGGTACTATTCCTTTTCTTGATACTTCATTTGTTTTTTCTTTCTCAGTTGGCATGTTTGACAGGTACTGCTAATTGCGGACCTAATTACCTGCAAAATTTAAATCTGCAGATCGGAATAGGATTACTAGGTCTCCAACAGCTTAGTGGAATAAATGGTGTTCTCTTCTATGCGAGTATCATTTTCCAAGATGCAGGTACTCCTCAAAATTAGCTGAATCTGGTAGGAGCTCCTCGAAATAGTTACTCTAACTCCAGATCATATTAATGGAAAATCAACTGAGGTTCCTCGTAATGTTATATTCAATCTTCGTAATTCATGAAAGCATCTCATTGGTCTTGAATAGTTCTCTTTAACAATTGCTGCCATGACATGAACTCTTTGGTTTTGTGTAATCATCAATAGGGGTTTCATCGACCAATATAGCAACATTTGGACTCGGTGCTATTCAGGTAAAGTTCAAAAGTATTCCTTTTGAAGTGGATAGTATCTGTTTTAAATGTCTGTCGATGAATCATGTGCTCGGGGCATGGTGATAGCGAAGACTCTGTGCTGTTTAGGTTGTAGCCACTGGAATTAGTACATGGTTGGCGGATCGAGCAGGCCGCCGGGTTCTCCTCATTGTGAGTTTGAGAATGATTTCTAGACTTGGTTATTGCATAGCTTTCAAGAAAACAAATTTAAGCAGATAATCGATCATGCAGGTTTCTAGCTCCGGAATGACCGCTAGCCTCCTCACAGTCGCGGTAGCATTCTGTCTAAAGGTATTGAAGTGGACTTTCTCGACCAGCTTCAATTCAGATTATGCGCTTCAAAACCTATAAACACATTCGGTAATGGTTGAGTATTGTTGAACGGTTTCAGGGTTTTGTACCGGAGGGCTCTGATATGCATGCTTTTCTTGGGATTGTATCAGTCATCGGAGTTGTGGTACGCCCAAAATCTCGAAAATTAGGCAGCTAACCCTCAGATACCTGTCCATTCCATATTATACTCTGCCCTACCTTTTTTCAGGGCTTTGGAGCTTCGTTCTCGCTTGGCATTGGATCCATCCCATGGGTTATAATGTCAGAGGTGAGGCTCGTTCCATGTTGCACAAGCATCAAATACCAGCAACTCACCTGCTATATAAACCAAACCTGCGGAAATTTGTTTGACAATTCATGTTCCAAAATCATGAATTGGGTCTTACTCCAGTTACTCTATCCTCTGTTCTGATTGTTTTGTAGATCCTTCCAATGAACATCAAGGGACTTGCTGGAAGCACAGCCACACTTGCTAACTGGTTTGTTGCGTGGCTTGTCACCATGACGGCGAACTTGCTCCTACATTGGAGTGCCGCAGGTCTCTCTCTCTCTCTCTCTCTCTCTCTCTCTCAGAGGAGACACTACTGAAAAGTTTTCCTCCCCTGGCATTAGGTGAAATTTTCAACTCATCTCTCATGGCAAATCTCACTTTTGTATTTAGGTACCTTCACCATCTACACCCTTGTGAGCGCCTTCACTCTGGCATTTGTGTGCCTCTGTGTCCCTGAGACAAAAGGAAGAACCCTGGAAGAAATCCAATGGTCCTTCAGATGATGTTCTGCTTCATTTCCCACTCTTCTCAGCAACCGTTAGCCATGTCATGAGAAGCCATTGTTGGTTTTTGCCAAAGGGGCAAATGCATTTTCTGCTTCTTGATCTTGTCATAATAGACCCTCCTTTCACGTTCATTTTCAGCCTCCATTCTTCACCTGGCCTGTACAAATTGTGTCCATAAATACGGCCTTGTGACTACTTTCTCCGTGCCTATGACCGGTTTTTTCTATTTTTATTTTTTTATTCATTTAACAGTTATTATTAGCATAATCTTTATCCATAAAAGGACATCTTTCGCCAGTTGAAAGGAAGAAAGATGTTATTGTCTGTTTTCCGAGGAAGATGAGGATCAGGATTTGAGTAATCTTTGTATTCATGCCCCGGCGATTCAGAAGATTTTATCGAATCATGTTTAATAGAGTTTCGGCTTCCAACACAAAAAGACAAAAAAAAAACCGAGCTTTTCTTAATTGCTTTGGAGTGTGAATAATGAAAAGATAAATGTTATCTTCGAAATAAATGCACAAAAAAAGTTCATGACTGTATTGACAAAACTACTATATGTGCAATAAGTTAGGATTTTTTTGGTAATTTTTTTCACATTTTCGTGAGGTAAAAGTTTGAAGATGAAAATGGAATTGGATAAACAATGAAATATCAACAAATGGAGACTCCAATTTCCTTGTTGGGTTGTGTGACGAATTATGAAACAGGATGGCAGTGTATGTATGGCGGTGAATGCGCATTCCTTTTGGACATGGTTTTGCTGAAAAAGAAAACACACCATATTTGTTAAATAAATGATTATATTTCCCCCTTAAATAATTAATAGTTTAATTTAGGGATATCTACACCATAAGTCTTAAAACCTATCATAAAAATTCAATTGAATACTAAAATTTTTAGAAAGAGCAATCAAATTCTAAAATTTATCAAATGGATGTAACCGAGTCATTCCATTAACTCTGTCTAATTAGGCTAACGGAAAATACTGATATGTTATTTTTTTTTATCACTTCTCCTCTCGTATGTGGTACTGAGGTGGCTAAAACATAAATATAAGTCCAAAGCGACACCTTTTTAATCCAAATGTGATTTTTTAAATATATATTAAATAAATTGAAATAAAATAAAAAGCATCAACAACAAAACCAAGGAGGGCCCTGTAAGCCCTCACCACTGTTGCCCCCACCATCGCTCAAAGGACCGACAATTGTTGGGCAAGGGTCGACCGAGGTCACCGTGACCTGACGACCCTGGCCCACTGCAGGCGAGGGTCGCTTGACCCTCACCCAAATCATGAACGTTATTTGGCATTAATTTGAAATTTTGATGTTAGTTGTGTTCTTGTTTTTTTCTTCATGATTGTGGCTATATCGACAATTGAATTAGTGTAGATCATATTTATCTTTCAAAGAACCTCAATACATAAATATCTTGGATTAGGCTCTGCTTGTTTGGAGGAAAATATTTTATTAGAAAACATTTTTTCCATGAAAATAACTTTAGTCGACTAGATGCCTAATTCTTTTAGAAATATTTAATTTTAGGTTAGTCTCAAATTTACTCTAAACTTCTGTTGTATCTCAGAAAATCCTCAAACTTTAGGTTCAATCTTAGTCTACTCCGATTTTTTTTTTTTGTCTCGGATTCATGTTGGGACTGGATCACAAGGTTAAACTTAAGAATCAAGTAAAAGTTTGTGAGCTTTTTTAGAAAAAAAAATCATGGGCAGATTTGAGATTAGACTTAAAAGGTTTTTATGAGACCAAAAAAAAATTTCGAGATAGATTTGGGACTAAACCTAAAGTTTAGGATTTTTTTTTTGAGAAAAAAAGTTTGAGATAGATTTTGGACTAGACCTAAAGTGCAGGTTTTTTTTTTCTTCAGGAAATTAGGTCATCCACTAGAATACTAAAACGTTCCTATTTTACGGCTTCATTAATTTAGCGAAAAATGAGGCGTTTTTCAGAAAATCATTTTTCAAGAAAATGATAATATTTTCTAATATTCAGCTGAAATCAAAAAATGATTTGAAAATTATTTTCGTTCGTTTAGTATGAAAAATCGAATTTGATATTCTTCTATGCACTCCTTTTAATAGTTTTGTTTTTTTTAATTTTTTTATTTACTCTTTATTCTTTGTATTTTTTAATTACAAAAAAATTCATCTCGCTCGTCTATGGTTGATTGCCCACTATGGCCATGGCCGGCGACTGGACAAAGAAGAATGAAAAGGAAAAACAAAAAGAAAAAGAAAAATTTGAATTTTTTTATAAAATAAAAAATAATTAAAAGGAAAAGAATGTGAAAGAGTGAAGAAGGGAAAGATGAGAGAAAATGCTATTTTTTCTAGAAAAAGGGAAATCATTTTTCCCACCTTTGAAAGTGTTATTTGCGAGAGTGGAAGATATTATCCTTGGTTCGTTTATTTTGTGTGAACCAAATGTCAAAAAATTCAAAAAATATTTTATCCAGCCTATATCATTTTCCAACTTATCATCTTAGCCCGGCCGGACATGAATAGAAACTCTGAAATAGACTCGATCTCGGATTTGCTTAAACAAAGTGCCAAACATACTCGATCTCTGCTTGCGCAAGCTCAGGCATTCCACCAGGACAGGGTTTACCTAAGTGCCAAACAGACTCGGCCTAGGGGGTTTCGTCGAAGTCAAGGTCGCACCTTCCTCTATAAATACCTCCTCAGCGCCGCTCGGCCCGACCTTCTTCTCAATTCTCTCTGTGCACGGAGGTACTGCAAGGGGAGAAATGAGCAGCTTCTCCTCCTCCTCTTAACTGCAACCGCCAAAATTTTAAAAGAGGAAAGGTCAAGAACGAACTAATTGGAACTCGAATTGTATCGAACCGTCAGTTCTTCACTTCAAATTTTTAGGGCTACTGTAAAACCCTAGGCGTTCGTGTGGCGGAGTTTTGATCGGCCATGGATATTCGGTTCCCTTTCTCTCCGGCGGAGGTGGCCAAGGTCCGGTTGGTCCAGTTCGGCATCCTCAGCCCCGACGAGATCGTAATTTCCCTCTCCCTCCGGCTTTCTCTGCGATTTTCGTTTGTTTTCGGGGCCCATGGTTTTGGGGTTCCTGTGTGTTCTGATCGTGCTGTTGGTTCCGCTTGGTTGTGCAGAGGCAAATGTCTGTGGTGCAGATTGAGCACGGCGAGACGACAGAGAGGGGCAAGCCGAAGATTGCTGGGCTGAGTGATCCTCGTCTCGGCACGATTGATAGGAAACTGAAGTGCGAGACTTGCACGGCAAACATGGCCGAGTGCCCCGGGCACTTTGGGCACCTGGAGCTGGCGAAGCCAATGTTCCATATCGGGTTCCTGAAGACCGTGTTGAGTATCATGCGCTGCGTTTGCTTCAATTGCTCCAAGATACTCGCAGACGAGGTACTTGGGAGACTTATTAAGCACACACTCTTTTTGCCAAACATCTGCGGATCCAATCCCAATTGGTGGAATACTAGGCAATCTGAAACTTACTTTTATTCTCTTGAGATTTGTAGTGATTGGACTTGCAAATGGACAAGGTAAATGCTATAGTTCCCCAATTTTCAATGTTGAAATTCCAATTGCAACTTCTTCTTTTTTTTCTCCCCCAATTGATCTGTTATTGTTTTGCGGGTGGGCATGCGGAAACTATTTCCTGACGTGGAAACAACTCTTAGTGTATGTAAGAATTAGCCGAGGAGGCTTTCAGATTCTTGTGAATGTTGAGGCTGTAGTATTGTGGATCTTAATGGGAGAGTTTTGAACAAATCAGGGTTGACTGGAGTTATATTTATAGACGAATGTTGCTTTTACACCACTCGTGATGCCAATTTGATGATTTCTCAAAGCATATGAACCTGTAGAAAATACAAGCTTTTGTCATGGTAATAGGTACTTACCTTTTGGACTTCTTGCAGGAGGACCACAAGTTCAAACAGGCCCTTCGAATAAGAAATCCTAAAAATAAGCTTAAGAAGATACTAGATGCGTGTAAAAACAAATCAAAATGTGAAGGTGGAGATGAGATTGATGCACAAGGTCAAGGCACAGAAGAGCCGGTGAAAAAGAGTCGCGGGGGTTGTGGTGCCCAGCAGCCAAAGCTTACTATTGAAGGAATGAAAATGATAGCAGAGTATAAGGCCCAGCGGAAGAAAAATGATGATCAGGATCAGCTTCCTGAACCAGTGGAAAGGAAACAAACACTTTCTGCTGAAAGGGTGATATTTTCATTTGCACGAGCAGAACTAATTTTTTCTCTTACTTTGACAAGCTTTAAGGACTGTTATTATTAAAATTAGGTACTCAGCGTTCTCAAGAGAATAAGCGATGAAGACTGCCAGCTGTTAGGCTTGAACCCGAGATATGCTCGTCCGGATTGGATGATTTTACAAGTTCTACCTATTCCTCCACCTCCTGTGAGACCCTCTGTGATGATGGATACCTCTTCCAGGAGTGAGGCAAGCATTTCTTCTTCATCTTCGGGCTTCCTTATATACAATTATCTAATATTTTGCTTCTTTCTTTTCTGTATGTTTTGTTGGAATCAACTTGATGAATTTAACTCTTGTGCAAACGGAAGGATATAACTTACATCTTTCCCATTTTCATATGCAGGATGATCTGACGCATCAATTGGCAATGATTATAAGACATAATGAGAATCTAAGGCAACAAGAGAGGAATGGTGCACCGGCACATATCATATCGGAATTTGCACAGTTGTTGCAATTTCACATTGCTACATACTTTGACAACGAGTTGCCCGGACAGCCAAGGGTGTGCTGACTCTTTTAATACATTTGTGGAATTTGTAGATGGCAATAATTTTGTCTTCTATCCTGTATCATGCCTCAAGTGTCAAAGTTATTTATGCATGTATTTCTTCTATTATTTTTCAGGCTACCCAACGGTCTGGGAGACCCATCAAGTCGATCTGCAGCAGGCTTAAGGCAAAGGAAGGCCGGATTAGAGGGAATCTCATGGGGAAAAGAGTCGATTTTTCTGCTCGAACAGTCATTACACCTGATCCAACTATTAATATTGATGAACTAGGCGTCCCTTGGAGCATTGCCTTGAATCTTACATATCCAGAAACCGTGACTCCTTATAACATTGAGAGGTTCATAAACTTGGCTGTTCTTCTTCTCCTCGTTATTGTTGTCCTCCTATATTGATTGTTTTTCTTAAAACAGGTTGAAGGAGCTTGTTGAATATGGGCCTCATCCGCCACCTGGTAAAACTGGGGCTAAATATATTATAAGGGATGACGGACAGAGACTTGATCTCCGCTATTTGAAGAAAAGTAGCGATCATCATTTGGAACTAGGCTACAAGGCATTGTCCCTTATCCTTGTTCTTCTTCATGGTTTTTTTTTTTTTCATGACTAAGAAGGATTTTGCGATTTAAACAGCTTATGTAACTTGAATGCTCTTTTGCAGGTGGAGCGACACTTGAATGACGGAGACTTTGTGCTGTTCAATCGCCAGCCTAGTCTTCATAAAATGTCTATAATGGGTCACAGGATTAAGATCATGCCATACTCGACTTTTCGTCTGAACTTATCCGTAACTTCACCATACAATGCTGATTTTGATGGAGATGAAATGAACATGCATGTGCCTCAGTCTTTTGAAACCAGAGCAGAAGTTTTGGAGCTAATGATGGTGCCGAAGTGTATTGTTTCGCCTCAATCTAATAGACCAGTAATGGGAATTGTCCAGGATACACTCCTAGGTTGTCGTAAAATCACAAAGAGGGATACTTTTATTGAGAAGGTGATTTTGCAGAATGCCTTGTGATACTTTTGCAAATTCATCAGTATATATATATATATATTTTCTGTTTGAGTTTGACTTTGGAAATCCTTGGCCCTCTTTTCTCACAGGATGTTTTTATGAACGTCTTGATGTGGTGGGAGGATTTTGATGGGAAAGTTCCCACTCCTGCTATTTTGAAACCCAGGCCTCTTTGGACAGGAAAGCAAGTGTTCAATCTCATCATCCCCAAGCAGATCAATCTCTTGAGAAATTCTGCATGGCACTCAGAGTCTGAAACGGGATTTATAACTCCAGGAGATACCCAAGTTCGAATTGAGAAGGGGGAGTTACTTTCAGGAACTCTTTGCAAGAAGGCACTTGGGACATCTACCGGAAGTCTCATACATGTCATCTGGTACAAACTCTCAACTTTTTTTTCAGCGGTATATTGGCAGATGAATTCTCTTTGAAAATTTCCACTTGCGTGAAAGCTATTGGAACTTGGATTTGCCATAACATTTGTGTTCGGGATGCTCAAATTCCTTTTTCTGTCCACAGTAGAACTTCTCTGAAGATTCAGCTGGCTAGTTCTTTAGTATTGATGGCAATATGTGTCTTTACAGGGAAGAGGTTGGCCCAGATGCAGCCCGGAAATTCTTGGGACATACTCAGTGGCTTGTCAACTATTGGCTTTTGCAGAATGCTTTCAGCATTGGTATTGGAGACACAATTGCTGATGCAGCAACAATGGAAAAAATCAATGAGACCATATCTTCAGCTAAAGATGAAGTGAAAAGGCTTATAAAAGATGCTCAGGAGAAAAAGTTAGAGCCTGAACCTGGACGAACAATGATGGAATCCTTTGAAAACAAAGTGAATCAGGTCTCTATAATTTTCCCCCACCCATATTCTTCTCTTTTTAGGCTCTATAAAACAATGACATACTTGTGATCTTTCAGGTTTTGAACAAGGCTCGTGATGATGCTGGAAGTAGTGCCCAGAAGAGTTTATCTGAGAGTAACAATCTCAAAGCAATGGTTACTGCTGGATCTAAGGGAAGTTTCATCAATATTTCTCAGATGACTGCTTGTGTTGGTCAGCAGAATGTTGAGGGTAAGCGGATCCCGTTTGGATTCATAGATCGAACTCTGCCCCATTTCACAAAAGATGATTATGGACCAGAAAGTCGTGGATTTGTTGAGAACTCGTATCTTCGAGGGTTGACTCCGCAGGAGTTCTTTTTCCATGCTATGGGTGGTAGGGAAGGTCTGATTGATACTGCTGTCAAGACTTCTGAGACTGGATATATCCAGAGGCGATTAGTGAAGGCTATGGAGGATATTATGGTCAAATATGATGGTACAGTTAGGAACTCTTTGGGGGATGTTATACAGTTTTTGTATGGTGAAGATGGTATGGATTCTGTCTGGATTGAATCACAGAAATTGGATTCTTTGAAGATGAAGAAGTCAGAATTTGATAGACTTTTCAGATATGAGATAGATGATGAGAACTGGAACCCTGATTACATGTTGCCTGAAAACGCTGAGGATCTGAGATCAATCGGAGAATTGAGAGATGTCTTTGATGCTGAAGTTCAAAAACTTGAAGCTGATAGATTCCAGCTTGGAACAGAGATTGCAACTACAGGTGATAATACTTGGCCATTACCTGTCAACCTCAAGAGGCTTATTTGGAATGCCCAGAAGACTTTTAAAATTGACTTAAGGAGGCCTTCGGATATTCACCCCGTGGAGGTTGTGGAGGCTATTGATAAGCTTCAAGAGAGGCTTAAGGTTGTTCCCGGTGAGGATCCATTGAGTGTTGAAGCTCAAAAGAATGCAACTCTCTTTTTTAATATCTTACTTCGCAGCACTTTTGCTAGCAAGAGAGTGTTGAAGGAGTACAGGCTTACTCGTGAAGCTTTTGACTGGGTAATTGGTGAGATTGAATCACGTTTCTTGCAATCATTAGTGGCTCCAGGGGAAATGATAGGCTGTGTTGCTGCACAATCTATTGGTGAGCCTGCCACCCAGATGACTCTCAATACCTTCCACTATGCTGGTGTGAGTGCGAAGAACGTCACTCTTGGTGTTCCTAGGTTGAGAGAAATCATTAACGTTGCAAAAAAAATTAAGACACCCTCCCTCTCTGTCTATCTGAAACCTGAGGTAAACAAGACAAAGGAAACTGCCAAGAGTGTTCAATGTGCCTTGGAGTACACTACTCTCCGCAGTGTAACTCAAGCCACTGAAGTGTGGTATGATCCAGACCCTACGAGCACAATAATTGACGAGGATGTTGATTTTGTCAAATCTTATTATGAAATGCCGGATGAAGAGATTGCCCCGGAAAAGATTTCTCCTTGGTTGCTTCGGATAGAGTTGAATCGGGAAATGATGGTGGATAAGAAGCTCAGCATGGCTGATATTGCAGGGAAAATCAATTTGGAATTTGATGATGATTTGAACTGTATATTCAATGATGACAATGCCGATAAGCTCATTCTTCGCATTCGGATCATGAATGATGAAGCTCCGAAAGGGGAGCTCAATGATGAATCTGCAGAAGATGATGTCTTCTTGAAGAAGATTGAGAGCAACATGCTCACAGAAATGGCTCTTCGAGGGATCCCGGATATTAACAAGGTGTTTATCAAGAATGGCAAAGTAAACAAATTCAATGAGAATGATGGCTTCAAGCCAGAAACTGAGTGGATGTTAGATACCGAAGGTGTTAATCTATTAGCTGTCATGTGTCATGAAGGAGTTGATGCCACAAGGACAACGAGCAATCATCTAATAGAAATCATTGAAGTTCTTGGTATCGAGGCAGTTCGTCGCTCCTTACTGGATGAACTGCGTGTTGTCATATCATTTGATGGATCTTATGTGAATTATCGGCATTTGGCTATTTTGTGTGATACCATGACTTATCGAGGCCACTTGATGGCCATTACACGTCATGGCATCAATCGAAATGATACTGGGCCACTGATGAGATGCTCATTTGAAGAAACCGTGGACATTCTTCTTGATGCTGCTGTATATGCTGAATCAGATTATCTGAGGGGTGTTACTGAGAACATTATGTTGGGTCAGCTTGCACCCATTGGCACAGGAGACTGCGGATTGTTACTCAATGATGAGATGTTGAAGCATGCCATCGAACTTCAGCTCCCTAGTTATATGGATGGTCTTGATTTTGGCATGACGCCTGCACGTTCACCAATCTCTGGAACTCCTTACCATGAGGGTATGATGTCTCCAAGTTATTTGCTGAGCCCAAACCTCCGGCTCTCTCCGACTACAGATGCCCAGTTTTCTCCCTATGTTGGCGGTATGGCCTTCTCGCCTGCTTCATCTCCGGGGTATAGCCCTTCTTCTCCTGGATACAGTCCCTCATCACCAGGATACAGCCCGACGTCACCTGGTTACAGCCCCACATCACCTGGGTACAGCCCCACATCTCCTGGGTACAGCCCCACATCTCCAACTTACAGTCCCAGTTCTCCTGGTTATAGCCCAACAAGTCCTGCTTATTCTCCAACAAGCCCTTCATATTCACCCACTTCTCCCAGCTACAGCCCCACTTCCCCATCATATAGCCCTACATCTCCAAGCTACAGCCCCACTTCTCCAAGTTACAGCCCTACGTCACCTAGTTATAGTCCAACCTCTCCTGTTTATAGCCCCACATCACCTGCATACAGCCCCACCTCCCCTGCATACAGTCCCACCTCTCCTTCTTATAGCCCAACCTCTCCTTCATACAGCCCAACATCACCATCCTACAGCCCTACTTCACCTTCTTACAGTCCTACATCTCCTTCCTATAGCCCAACTTCGCCAGCTTACAGCCCCACATCTCCTGGTTACAGCCCAACATCACCAAGCTACAGCCCAACTTCACCGAGCTACAGCCCTACTTCTCCTAGTTACAACCCTCAGTCGGCGAAATACAGCCCATCATTGGCGTACTCGCCAAGCAGTCCAAGATTGTCACCATCCAGTCCTTACAGTCCTACCTCTCCAAACTACAGGTAAACTATGTTGGCACGCATGCAGGAGAAGCTTTCCTCCGATTTTATTAATTTTTGCATGTTTTCCACATATTATCATTGTGCCTTTCCTGTAGTTGTATCAGTCAAGATATTCTTTGTTAAGGCAGGATTTATGTTTATTATGATTGGATATGTCTGTCTTCTTGCAGCCCCACATCTCCGTCATACTCACCGACATCTCCGTCATATTCTCCATCAAGCCCAACACACAGTCCTAGCAGGTAATGGTTTATCAATCTTCGGTCTTTGGGATATCATCAAGTAGTAATAAAATCTGGACATGGCATTCTGTCTGTTTTCAATGTGAAAGTCATATTGTGTATTATTTGTACTCCCGCCGAAAATTAAATGTTGGTTTAGCTCCTTTTGTTTCGCGGAAAATGTATTATTGGAAAAACTATTTTCCTAAAAATGATCTTTTGTATCATTTACAACAATTAATGAACGTAAAGTACTCTAATCCTCTGTGAGAATTTTTGGACATAAATTGTTGTCTACAACGAAACATTTTCCATTGGCTAATTATTTCAAGCGATATAAGTGATCAATTCGAGGAAAATGTTTTTAAATGAAATATTTTTTGCGAAACAAATGAACCTTGGTCCATTGAAATGGTCTGCTGTGTTTATCTGATGCTATGCTATTGTCTGAGTACTCTCTCCTGAAAGTGTGGTTGAGTAGGTACATGCGTGGTTCCTGCACCATTGTCTAATATGTCTACTAATTGATATTTTTCCTTCAGCCCATACAATTCTGGCGTCAGCCCAGATTACAGCCCAAGTTCTCCTCAGTACAGGTGAGTTTACCAGCCTAGGGTGCTGGCTCAGGAGCTTTTGTAAAAACAAAAAAAAAAACAAAAACAGGTGCGAGTATTCAGGTGTTGCAAAATGTAGATAGCACATGGTTCCTAATGAGATTAATCCTTGACTTATCTGCAGCCCGAGTGCTGGATATTCTCCAAGTGCACCTGGCTACTCACCGGCTTCTACCAGCCAGTACACTCCGAGCAACAAGGATGACAGGAGTAAGAAGGATGACAGGAGTAGTGGCTGATGCAAACTATTGCTAGGAAAGCTCAAAATAGGTGATCTTTATTTCCTTAGTACGAATGAGGTTTGCAATGACTTTACGTGGATGACAGATGTCCATTTATTGTGTTGCTAGTGACATACTTTTTGGAAGTTAAAAGTCGCCGGCATATCCATTTGCAAAATATTATCTCAAAAAGAGTTAAAAGCAAATGCATAGAATTTCCGGCTTATCGGTGAATATATCTCCAAAGCTGACATACGCTTGTTTGTTCAATCGATCTGCAGGTGATCTGAACCTTCGCTGTAGAAAGCGTCTGGTCATCGAATTTTGGTAGCGGAGTGGAAATTGTTGACGGTGAAACCTTTTTTGGTTCCATCAGCTATATGTTGCGCCAATTTATATGGAATTGCATGTATTGTGAGTCTTAAGGTAGACTTGTAAAACGGGTGGGTTGACTCATTTAACGCATTTCAATATAATAAAAATCTTGTGATACATACTTGACTTGATTCAATTGATACTATACCCAAACTTGACATGATTCATATTATTTAAATTCTACTTAGTGAATATATCTGACTAATATAACAATTAAACCTATCAAATGTGGTTCTTTTTGTCAAAAATCAAATATGGGCTACATAATGAGTTTATGACTTATTTTATCGAAATGGACAGGAAAAATGTCTAAGTAGTTTTAAATCTATTGCTTTTTTTTTGTTAATTTCGTAATTTTTAAGTTTTGCCATTTGAGTTCATTTGGTCAATTTTGACGGAAATTGCTAACGCATTGACATTAATATTTTTTAATAGTAGTTTTTGTTAATTTCATTTTCATTTTCATTTTTATTTTGTTTCTCTCTCTAATTTTCTTTCTTTTTTTTCCTTCTTTCTTTTAACTGGTCACTTGTTCTCGATGATTGGCTAAAGGCGACCTCGCAGGCCTCTAGTGAAGCTTTGCCCTTGTTGGTCACTGGGAAGGCCGACCATGCATAGCAACGGCAAGGTTAGCCTTGCTAGGAGCAAGCGAGGTCGACCTCAGTGGCCGGGTGACTGACTAGAGGAAGAAAGGAAGAAAAGTAAAAAGAACGAAAGAAAATGAAAATGCAAAAAGAAAATAGTAACTAAATAAAGTTCAAAAGAATACTAAAATGTTATAAAAAAATTTCCATGTTGACATCGGTTGTGTCATGAAAACGACCGTCTTTCACTTTAGTTATTTTTTGCCAAAGTTAACTAGATGGACTCAACCAATATGACATAAAAATATTCGAAACGCGATCGGCATCGATTAAGTTTGGCCAAAAAAATAGACGCAATAAATGATTTATGTCTAAATTGAAAAAAATACAATAGATTTATGACTTTTTGAACCATTAATTATTTCACTGCTTGAAATACTCTTTTAGAGTTTTTTTTTTTCCAAAATAATAGTAGAAAAATAAAAATTTACAAAATTAAGTTAAAAAAAAATATTAACCATTTTAGGTCTCCCTCGCCAATTTAATTGCAGAGGGAAACCTAGAATCGCCGAGTGAGAGGGAGGGGGGCCAGCCCGTGGGCCCTTCTCCTGACTCTCGAAAGGAGTGTTGCGGCTGCCACGTGGGGAGCCGTGACACTCCCCAGGGTCGTTTTTTTTTTTAAATAGAAAAATGATAATATTAGATTTAAAATAAATTATTTAAAAATTTGGAACTTGTATTTTTAAACTACCGAGTAAAGTATTTTAATTTTTTATTTTAAATAAATATTTTTTCGATGTCATCTCGTCGTTTCGCGGTCCTGTCATCAAAAAAATATTTACGCGCCTTGACTTTAAGAAAAACGAGCGATACAACGACTTTTGCTCGCAAGGTCGCGGAGCGATCATATTTATGTAAAAAAAAATATTTACACGCTTCGCTTTTCTCGAAATGAGATATGATCGCTCCGTGGCCCTTCGAACAAAAGCCAATGCCGTCGCCTTGCTCGTTCACTCGCTTTTCTCAGAGTTGAGGCGCGTAAATATTTTTTTTATGTAAATATGATCGCTCCTCGACCCCCCGAGCGAATGCCGTCGGCTCACTCGTTTGCTAGCTTTTTTCGAAGTCAAGGCACACAAATATTTTTTTACGTAAATATCGCTGCCTAGCAAACGAGCGAGACGGCGGCATTCGCTCGAGGGGCCGAGAAGCGATCATATTTATGTAAAAAAATATTTACGCGCCTCGACTTTGAGAAAAGAGAGTGAATGAACGAGGCGACGGCATTGAATTTTGCTCGAGGGGTCACGGAGCGACCATATCTCGCTTCGAGAAAAGCGAGGCGCGTAAATTTTTTTTTACGTAAATATGATCGCTTCGCAGCCCCGCGAGTAAACGTTGTCGTCTCGCTCGTTTTTCTTAAAGTCGATGAGAGTAAATATTTTTTTAACGACGGGACCGCGAACCGAAGAGATGGCGTCAAAAAAATATTTATGTAAACTAAAAAAATTAAAATACTTTACTCAGCATTTTAAAAATGCAAAACCCAAAATTTTATATAATTTATTTTTTAACCTAATATTATAATTTTTAAATTTTTAAATTTAAAACAATAAAAAAAAAACAACCCTCCCTTGGCAATTAATTTGCCAAGGGGGGCAGTGTTGCGGTTCCCCACGTGGGAGCCGCAACACTCCTTTTAGGAGTCAGGAGGGGCCTACAGGCGGGCCCTTAGGTTTTCCTCGGCAATTAAATTGTCGATGGAGACCTAAAATGGTTAATATTTTTTAAAAAAATTAATTTTGTAAATTTTAATTTTTTTTAGTATTATTTTGGAAAATAAGCTCACTCTTTTACCGTTAGAGAGTTTATAATTGTTCTATTGAGTGAGAATGTCTCCTTGCAATCTTGACTGTGACAAGTATTGTATCAACTTGAATAAACAATTGCCGGTTGTAGATTCTGCTTTTGAACCTCAGAACCTGATTAAATTGTATCTTCTGGAAAAACAAAATTGCCAAAAAAGTACTAAATTTATTGCGCATTGTCAATTCAGTCTTATATTTTTTTTATTTTTTTTATTTAGTTTTAAACATTTTGCATTTGTTCCAATTTAGTCCTATACTTTTTTGTGTCAATTTAGTTTAAAACCTTTTGTATTTGTGTCAATTCAATCCATCTGACTAATTGTGGTTGGGCGGCACTGATGGAGCAATTTTTAATAATATTTTAATATATATTTTTCAATTTTCTTTCATTTTTGTTCTCCTTCTTTCTCTAGCCACCGGTGACCCACTGAAGGAGAGGGTCAGCAGGTCATTAGCGCCACTGTTGCTAGGCGAGGCCGAGCCATGGCATCGTCGTTGTCGGTTCCTTCCTCCGACTCAAACCCTTGACGTTACAGAGAGAGAGAGAGAGATTTGAAGGATTCAAGTCGGAGGAAGGCGTGCCACGGCTGAGACTCACCCAGCCATGGCATGGCTTGGCCTTGCTCAACAATGCCTGCGCTAATGGCTTGCTGGTCCTATCATCCTGGCGCCTCTAGCTGGTCGCCAGTGGTCGGAGGAAGAAGGAGAACCCAAAAATAAAAGAGAGGAAAAAAATTCGAAAAAAATTAAAATCATATTAAAAATTATCACGTAATGCCGACCAATTTACACATCAATGCCGGCAAGCTGAGTGAATTGAATTGACACAAATGCAAAAAGTTTAGGATTGAACTGGTATAAATGTAAAATATTTAAAACTGAATTCACACAAATGCAAAATGTTTAGGACTAAATTGACAAAATTAAAAGGTTTATGACAGAATTGATAAAAGGTGCGACAGGTTTAAGATTTTCCTAGCAATTTTTCCGTATCTTCTACTTCCGGCATTACTATTTGTTTAAAAAAACGACAGATTGCTTATGGGAAAGAAACCTTGTTGAGATTGAGATTATCCGGTTAAAACATCTGAAAAAGAACTTTTAAATTTAGTTGCCACCACGACCAAACAAAAAAAAAAAAAAGTTGCCACAACGCGTGAGACTTCGGGAAAATTTTCTAAAAAAGTTTCTTTCAAAATAGCTCTAGATCAGTTTTTGTTTTAAAGTAGCATATCTCCCCCGGTTCGGCACTTAGATCACAAATGGCAACGACATTTCTGATGGGCATGATGATCTTTTTATTCATAACGCCCGAAGTTGGTAACTTCATCTCTGTTGACCTTACATTTTACCGGCGGCATAAATTTTCGCCGGACGACCACCGCATGTGCGGCACGTGCCGTTTTTCGTGCTATGGGCGGAGGCCTAGTTTCCCAAGTCACACCCTAATTCCCAAACTCCCTAAGCTAAACCGTAATCTTCCAAATTTACGAAATTTTCACTTTTTAACTCTTATTTGCGCGGAGATCCACATTTGCAAAAACCAACATGAAACCGACGATTCTCCAAGACACCGAACCCCTTCATCCTCGTTCTGTTCATACAGATTGGGGTCGGTGAAAATGGGGAAGAATAAGGAGGATATTCTCTGTACGCAGAGGCCAGGTGTTTGACATTTCACCTTTAAACCAAACATTTTAGAATATTTAAGCATTAAATTGCATACTCAGTTTTAATTTTTGTAATGGCTGATAGATATTTCATAAAAATCTCACATACTATCATAACAGATGATCCCGAGTTCAAATATTTCTATTAACATTACAATGACAAGCTTCACTTCGTACTTGAAACAAGATATCCGTCAGGTAGTGTTTTTTTTTTTTCCTTATGTTCTTTTTTTCCTTCCCATTTGGTTAAAAATCAGGAAGATGAAAAAAAAAAAAATTGATCAATCGAGTAAGATCAATTTCCTTTGAGCAAATAGTGGATGAATGCGAAATGCAATGAGAGATAAATAGTAGTGGGGAGACGGAGGACATGCAGCTGTTTTACCATGGCGAGAGAACTTTGTAAGATTTTTAACTTCGATTGAATCACATGTCATTTAGTGTGGCTTTGTTTGACTGAAAGCTCATTAATTATTGCTGAAAAATATTCTTCTGGTAAGTCATTTTCCTCGTAAATGAAGTGTTTTCTCGCTATTGGTTCTGCTGAAAACACAGTCCAAGAAAATGTTTTCATGATTGTTTATTGAAGATCAAAATAGATGACGAAAATTTACAAAGTGAAGACAAACGCTTGTATAAATCCTTAATAGAACCCGCAAGCCGAAATCAGTCATGTTTGCTTGTTCATATTAGTAATCAATGAATTAACAACAAATTTATGAAAAAAAATCATCTCAAATGGGAAGTGTTTCCTTCATTCCTCTTATAACAAAAGTACAATATAGAACCAGAACTTTTTCTTCGTCTAGGCAATAAATATTTTTTGTGGGCTAGAAAAACAAAATCGCATTTGACGCAACAATGAAAATCCTTAAGGAAACTTGACTTCAAATAACTACATTTTCCTAGATTACACTGGGTTAGAAAAAAATCTCGAGTAAGAGCCTGAAGTTGACACTGTTTTAAAAAATAAGGTTTTAATCATTTTCTCAAATAAGGATTTAAAGTAAATTTTATTTCAAATAACGGCCTGAAATTACCATGTCAATCTAAAAAAGGGCTCGTCTCACCGGCTGATCAATGGCATTTTTTAGTCATTTACCTTTTTAAAAAATTTGTCTTTCTTTTTTTCTTTTTTCTTTTTTTTTTTCCTTTCATTTTCGTGATGGCCAGTCTTAGGCGATGCCGGCCACTAGTAGTGCCGGGAGAGGGCCAGGCGAGGCCTCCCTCCAAAGCCACGAGTACTTTCATATTTAACACAATTTAGGAAAACTTGATTTTTATAAATTTAAAAAACAATAAGTTGCTAAAACATAACGACAACGAACGATTGCACGTCTTGTGACATTATTCGCGCCATGAACCTAGTCATTTTCGCCTGAATACATCTGAACTCCTTTTCCAAATATCCCTAATTGAACCCTGATCTGAAAAATCTTTAAACCGAACTCTCGCCAAGTTTCCCTATTTTTCTGGGCCTAATTCCCTAAAAAGGGAGTAATGAAGTCTTTTTTAGCAGAACAATCGACAAAAACGGAGTAATGAAGTCCCTCGTGAATCTTTAAACCAAACTCCAATCACCAAGTCTCCCCGTTATTCTGACGAACGTTTGATTAAGGATGTAATATAGTCCCGTTCTGGAACATCGGATTCATCAGTGACAGAAAGTCCAATACTTTCTTGAAAAGGGTCTTTAATAAATTGGAGCCATGGTGGTTCTTTGTCCCCGTTTTCAGAGAAGAGAAATATTTGAAATAGCAATCTATTAGTGGGGACCCAATTGAACATGTTCTCAGAAGAACCTAGGTACATTGGAAGAAGATGGATCCAAGGATACCCATCTGACGAGTCCCATGAACAAGAAACTTGTTCTTCCCCAATCAAATTCTGTTTCCTACTTGACAAAGGAAAAACAAGCAGAGTATTGACCTCTTTGTGGCTACTGCTAAACAGAATTATGCTCAGAACATGGCAGACCAAGTTTTACCATAGTCACTCCACAGAAATCCTGAATGCTATGACTAAGTCAAGAGACCAAAACAGAAAGTATCATCTCCTTCAGGAACAGTGTCCATTATCACATGCTTCTCAATTACATTGCTGACAAGTTAGGCTAGACACAGCTGCAGAGAGCTGACATCATAACATTGCTTAGATCCGCAATTTTTT
This sequence comes from Rhodomyrtus tomentosa, assembly GCA_028455895.1. Taxonomy (NCBI): domain Eukaryota; kingdom Viridiplantae; phylum Streptophyta; class Magnoliopsida; order Myrtales; family Myrtaceae; genus Rhodomyrtus; species Rhodomyrtus tomentosa. The sequence continues at coordinate 9,930,787 of JAPCWY010000001.1, read as the reverse complement.
TTTTTTTGTGTACCAGAACAGTATCAGGGGGTTCACATCAATCCAAGAACCATCACCGTTTCTTAAAACCATACTTCTTGCGTTCGTAGAAGAGATCGGTTTTTGCGCTTCCTAGATTGACGATTTTCGGACATCCGTCCCTGTCCTTCTCTTGCTGCGTGCACTCTTTGCAGTAGTAAGCATCGGAGATTCCCACTCCCCCACAGATGACGCAGCGGCCCTGAAAAGAACCGTAGTTGCACTCGTCGCACACGCGTACCAGCGTGCATGGCCGGACGTAGGAATCGCAAACAACACACTTCCCATCACATTTTTCGCAGAGTCGTCCAATGGCAATTCCCGGCTGTTTCCTGCACATGATCAAATCAGGATGATGCTTGGCCATGTTCCCTGCAACAAGCCTCTAGCTAGCTGCAAAACACGGACAGTAGGATATCAGAGCCAGGCAAAGTTATACTTCCTCATCATTGAACGCATAATCAGTAATCAGTTGAGTAAAGGAGAATTGTGCCAGGAAAAAAAGGACGCAATAACAATGATTCACTACAAAATGAACAGGCTATCATAGAAAAGGATAAACAAGCAATCCGACAATTTATACTTAAAATTTATAAAAGTCAAGCTCCAGTTCAAACTGAAACAGATTTGCCAGTTGAATCAGATAAACACCTACTTTGGCCAGTTTTGGACCTCCAATTGTATAGCATACTAAACTGTACCAGTGCCCAAATCAGTCTAATATGCCAAATCCATTTTTGGAATTATGCAAAACATAACATACTTAAGTTTTTTTGGCGGTGGGTTGCTGTGCTAGTCTTCCCTGATGAATAGTCGAGGTGCGCGCAAGCTGGCCCGGACACCTTGGTTATAAAAAAAAAAAAAACATACTTAAGTTTTTTTTTCAAACATAACATACTTAGGTTTTGCTTGAACTTCTAGATCTTGATGTGGACAGAATAAGCCTTAAGGGAAGTAATCCCACAAATTTTCAAGACAGTCATCAAACTGATGGGATGTGCTATCTGAATCTTTTCGTCTTCCCCACATAGCTTTTGGCAATCAGAAGGTATCCAGACTCTAGTTAGTTTAGAGGCCATCAACTGTTTTGCAAAAGGTGAGAATGCCCGATAGAAACTAGGTGAAACAACATAATGTAAACTATGCTAGACAACAAAAATGAGGTTCCTTCGTATTTCTGCAATGAATATCATTACAAAAAAACACATCATTAAAATTAAATTAACTGAATCTTCGGTTATATGGACACAACTGTTCCCCTGCAAGCCTCCATCCTCCCAAAAGAAAAAGAACGACGAAGCCACAATGCTGCCAAAAAATTGTAGTTGCAAAATGTAAACTGATTCAATCATGTGAAATGGACTAAACAGATACGCAACGTAAATTCATTTGACATTAAACTGACAGATCATGGAGACTAGATAAGTCTTTCCCTCGAGGGACGACAATGGGGAGGAGGCGAAGCTAGATCAGGACCATCCTTGGCCAATGCCCCTATTAGCTTTATTGTGACCTGGATTTGGCATTGTAGAGGGGATAAATTCGTCCATAAAGACTAAAGGCAAGTAAAATGCAAGAAATGGTTAGCAACAGAAAAGACGAACACCACATCGAGTGTCTTGAGTCCCCAGGCTCTAGAAATCAAACAAGAAAAATCTTCAGAGCTATGATCAAAAAAAGAAAAGAAAATGTAACAGATGCAGCTCTCCCTTATAATGGTTCAACTTTCTCTGCACTACGTTTGGCCTGAAGGGCAAACTGCTCCATATCCAAAAAGAGGTTACTAGAATTTCCAGCAAGAGCTGTAAAAAGACAAGGTGAGAGATGCAAGCAGAAAGAAGAAGAGAGGGATGGACCAGAACAGCAGTAGAAAAAAAGGAGCTTGAAAAAAATTTGAGAGAGAGACCCATGTAAACTACTGATATCTATTTCCAATGAAGAGCAGCTGTTATCATGTGAAGCAGATTAATCTTAGGATGTTGTAACAATGGAAAAAAGTGCAAGGAGCTCAAAGAACCCAAACCTAGACGTTACAACTTATTTTGCACCGACACAAGACGGACATGCGACACGACACAACATGAATTCTCTAAAAAACAGAGAATTTCGACACGTTAGGACACGTTGTATATTATATGTATAAAATAAGTTATCATTTTTATGATTTCAATAAAAATCACCGGAAATAGATAATTGTAGAAGTCAAATATAGTGACATGTCATCCAATTTCATATGGCAAGCTGATATCAAGCAATGACAGACAGATTGATGATTTAAAACTAGCAGAAATCACTAACGAAACAATATGTCTGTGCGTTCTCGAGTCAAGAACCACAACAAAGCACGTAGTAATTACACAAGCAAGAAATGAAACAATCACGACACACATAGCATTGGCCCATACACAATAAATAAACCCTTTTGCTCGAGAGATTCTGCCCTGTTGGTTGTCGATCAATATGACCAAGCAGCCACTTTGCCCCTTCAACTCACTCAACCCACAAAATACCCAGAACCGCTGAAAACTCCACTTAGTTTCCTTTACCTACTTCGCTAAAAACCAATAGGGCCTCTCCGCACAAGTTGGTCGGGTTGAGGTGATCGAGTCGACACATCTTCAAAATATTACTCGGAGCTCTCCTCAGTTCGCGGGGTACTAATCGAAACAGGGAGCACCTTCTTTCCTTTGCTGCCATCTTTTGAAGGCCTTTTCGGCTTGCAAGGTTTGATCCCGAAGGTGGCAGTCCTCGAGGCAGATTCACAGGACTCTCAAGGCTAAAAGAGAGCCACCACGTCAAATCCAAAGCTAGTCCCACAAACTAAGTACCGCAGAGCGTGGCATGTGAAAAAACCAAGTAAGTCCATTACGAATCTTGCATTAGGGATTTCGCCAGGAGACGACTCCGGGGAGGCTGAGCGAGGATACTAACCTTGAGGGAAAGAGAGCGAGAGAGGTGGCAGGGAGGCGATGTCGCGGTGTCGTCGTCGTCGTGCCAGCAAGAGAGAAGATAACGCGACCGAGATTAGGGCAGATTTTGGTTTTTGCCCCTAAAATGCTAACTTTCCAAATTTAACCCCTGGGGCACGCGAATCCAAGCGTGTCCAAGTTATGACCGCGTGTCGGAAAATTGATTTTGCCCTTAAAACAAACATTTGCGCTTGCCCGACACGCGAAAAAATAAAAGTGTGTCCGGGCAATATAACTAGAAACCTAAATGCAAAATTTTGAAATTTAAGGTTCCATATCAAATTTTTAGGGTCTAAAGTGATCAAAATATAATTAAAAAAACCTCACCAAAAAAATAATTAAAATCAAAACAAGACTAATCACTATTTTTCATGTTTGTCCGATCACAAATCCTCCATTTACATTTTTGGATCGTTTTCTAATTAAAAGAAATACCATTAAATTCTACAAAAAAAAATTAGAAAAATTTATTTTTTAATTCAAAATCGACTCTTGGCCAAGATTTTCAAATTTGATATTCAAATTTTGTAGATTTTTTTTTGGTATTTTCAAATATTTTTCCAAAAATAAAAGTGACTAAAAATAGATATCAACGCTAAGAAATATCGATATACGAACGTCTTAGCTAAGGTGTTTCGTGCATCTAAGTCGTTGAGCAAGTGAGCGGATCCTCTGCCCCCTTCGATCTATGCCGTCCATTTATTTTTTTCAAAAACCTTTCCCCCTGTAAAAAGGGGTGGGCGGTTCCTCTGCCCCTTCAGTCCGGGTACGTTGAGCAAAGGGCTAACTAACTTTTAGATACTTGCCTAGCTCCAAACTTGCGAAGCCAGTCGACAACTTGAAGCCCACGTAACTGCTATCCAAAGACTGGTGTGGCTTAGTTCACAAATACTCTCCCAATCTGCCGCCTAAACTCTTCAACTGCCTCTATACATACACCATTTCCCTCCCATGGACTCGCGCAGCCCGGACGACAACGACCACGTCGTCGGTTGTCCCCTCAGGAGAGGGGCAAGTGCTCCTCCGTCGTCCAGAGCTCCCACGCCCCCGAGTCGAGACCGGCGTGACCGACGAATTCTCCACGCCCCGGGGCGGCGGGGACTTCAACCTCACCCTCCTCGACCACCTGATCGCTGAGCCTGGGCTCAACAACGTCGGGTGCTGCAACGAGCTCAACGCCAGGTATGCCGCTGCCGATGGCTACGCGAGGGCTCGCGAGGTCGGCCCCTGCGTCGTCATCGTCATGGTGGGCGGGCTTAGCCTTCTCAACGCGATACCCGGGGCCTACAGCGAGACCCTTCCCATTACCTGCATCGTGGGCGGGCCGAACACGAACGACTACGCCTCCAACAGGATCCTTGCACCACACCATCGGAGCGCCGGAATTTAACCGAGAACTGCGGTGCTTCCAGACCGTCGCATGCTATCAGGTGACGAGAGAGACATCTGTTCACATCCTTAACATTCAGCACAATTTCTTATGATCACGACTTTTCATTCGAGCAATCTCAAAATGAGATGTGGATGTAACTAACGGCAGTTTTCTTGATCATAAAGTTGTGACACTTCAAGAAGTACATGGTCTTTTATTTTAATAAATGGGAACTACACAGATGAAAATACAAAAAGAAAAAAAAAACATTTTCCTGCATTTCTTTTCTTTGCTCGATCATCATCTGAACTTCATTCCATCCCCAAATATCACCAGGCTTTCCCCTATTGCTTCACTGGATCCTTAGGCTCTTCAACCTGGAGCACAAGAGAACAGTGAGAAATTATACAGCAAAATACAATGAAAAAATAAACTCGGCTTTCATTGTTTCGCGAAAAATAAATGGTCCATTTTAAACAACTCTTTTTCTTGATATTTTATTTTTTTTTTCAGAAAAATCAGACCGATTTTTTTTCCCTTTATCAACAAATCTGCGCATGATTATTTTCGTTAATTATGAAGATATTTGTGATTTATTCATACTTATAAGCAATATGAGTAAATATTTACACGATAATATTTCCAACTCGTTTGTCAATCGCGAAAAAAACGCACCCACTTCCGAGCAAAACGCAACTTCACATTAGTACCAAGAAAAACTCCCCACTCTCTGCCTTCAATTGCCAATAAAGGTTAAAAAAAAAATTGCCAATAGATAAAACCTCCCACAATTAATGAAGATATCTAGCTAAAATAATGTCCACTAATTAGATCTCAAAAGCATACATCTGTCGCTGGATTGAAAAGGAAGAGAAGGCTAAAACCAAAAGAACATAGTGTATTATTCAATGCGCGCTTTGCAGATATTAGAAATAATAACTGTAGAATAACAAGAAAAGACATATTCAAGGTACATACCTTTGCTCCTCGTCCGTGAAGGCACCGCACCCCTTGCTGTTTGGTCCTCCGAGTTTCCGATAATTCGGCAAGGGGACCTGCCCGGACTCGATCTGATTCACATCTTCGACGAGCATCTCGTAGTGCCTCTTCACGTCCTCCACGCTCTTGTTCCCGCCGACTGCTCTCGCCAGATTTTGCCAGCCGTCAGGGGCGTCCTTGTCGTATATCGCCAGCGCGTTCTCGAACAGCTTGTTTTGCTTCGCGGTCCATGTCGAACCCGAAGTCATCTCCTCTCTCTCTCTCGTTTTTATTCTCTCTTTTGTCTTGTCTTGGGTGGAAAGAGAGTTTTTGTGAGTTGAAGCTCTAGTGAAGAAGGAAAAGATGGTGATGCTACTGCAGGTTCATTGCTTCCCTTTATATACTAGCTGTAGAGAGAGATATCAGGCTCAAAAAGTCAAAAAAAGAAAAAGCAAAATGGGTTGTTAAAGAGGAATCAAGAAACATCACATCCCCTAGAGATTCCAAATCTGAAAAGAGTAAACGAGCAATGAATTTCGAGATAAACAGTCATTTTCTGCATCGGATCTTCACATGCGCCGAGCGACAGCAACCATGGTGGAAGTTTCCCATTCGACAGCTGAGTTGAAACCCTACAGGTTGATTTGCTGCTTCACGGCAAAACAGGGGGGATCTTCTTTTCGTAAAAGCCTACGTGGTCATTGGGTTTTGAGGATTAGGTTTGAACTCCAAGAAAATCTCCTTTTTAACCGACAAATATAGGTTATTATCGATTTTTTTATTCATTATTATCTCTTGCATGTACGTTCACGGCAGTCTCTCCTCTATCACCCTCCCTTCCTCCCTCTCCCTCTCCCTCTCCCTCTCCCTCTCTCTCACTGCTCCTTATCTGGAGTTAGGGCTTAGATATAATAACGCGTCCGTTACCGTTAATCAAGGGTCTGTTATGGGGATTCCCGAAGTAAATGCGGATTCATTTTAGTTCTTTAACCGCAACTTGTGCCATTCCATTAACGTGAGAAAGAACGTGCCGCACGTGATCTTTTGTCTCCGAGCCGCGGAACTACATCGAACTTTACCGGGATTCAAATGGCGGTTTCTCCATAATCCAACACATCACAAAAATTGCAAAACTACAGGTGAAATAAGCGGTAATTTCATCAGATGCTTGCATTCTTTACGCAGAGTTCTGTTAGAGAATATCCCTTATGGTGCTTTGAAAATGACAAAATAATCAAAAGCTACTAATATGTTTGTTTATTGAGTAAAACCGATTGAAATAAGCACAAGTCATTATGCAAATGATGTATTAGCAATACGTCAGAAGGGTATGGGTTATCTATCAATGGTGAACAAGGAATTGAGCATAGAGACATCTACAAGTTTGAGGTTCCTTTGTAAAGGTGAACAAACCTAGAATAAGAAGTTCGGTAAAGTTTGAAATAACCTTGGATAGGTGAACGACTAGACAGAGTCGCAATTGCCAATATACTTGAAGGGATCAAAGGAGCTCAAGATATTGCATTTAAGTTATGTATTCTGAGGACTGGTTTCATTTATGAAGACTATTGACACATCGAAATATTCAGATACATTAGGACTGTTTCTGAAGTCTATTTTTTAAGATTGTTGATCAGCTGCGAGATATATTGATTTGAGATTTTGAAAATCCATGGCTGACATATATGCTATGGTATTTATGTAAGTTTGTAATATTTGATTGATAGGATTATTCTATAGCATGATTGATATAACATCCTTGATTGGAAATTATCTTCCATGGGACAAGCAAACTTCCATATTTGAAGAACTCAACTTATGGAAACTGAAGATTAATTTGTACGTGCGACTGAATTTGAGGGATTCAGATTCTGCACTAACAGTCACCAAATTTCTTTAGATACAGTCTCATTCAATCAAGATTGATGGCATCCAATCAATGACTGAAGAGCGATCCATTGAAGACCTATCCAACGGCTAGTTTGAGGGTGAAGGAGTATAAAAAGATATTCATGGTACTACTACGGAGGAGGATTAGAATCATAAATTCCAAGGTGTTAGAGTTATTTAGATTCATACTTGTCCTTGTGAGCTTTATACAACAATCATTGAGAGATTTTGTAAGAGTAATTGAGAAATGATAGTGTGATCTATCAAAGAAAGTATCATTGCTTGTTGTAAACCTCCATTGATTCATTTAGTGAAATTCAGCCAATCAGCTATCAACGTGGAAAAGTGGATGTAGGCTTTATCTAAGCCGAATCACTATAATCATCGTGTGCAATATACTCTATCTTTAAACTCTTATAGAATATTGTATACTTGCGTTCATATTGCAAATCTGCATACCCAAAAATTGCATATGCATGTTCAGAAGCAAAACTACATTTGTTCAGATTCAAATTCTATGTACGTTTTGATTTGATTCTTTTAATTCTATATTTTATTGTCAAAATGATTTAGAATTGCATATTCATTCCCCTCTAGTGATATTGCTAAACACAACAAAAACTTGCATGTACGTAAGTTCAGAGATGGAGCTGGAACCTTTCTCGATAGATGATGGTGTAAGGATGCGGTCAAATCAATGTAAGTGTTAATTACTCACTGCAAAGTAGACATGTTTTGGCCATAGAATTCAAGAGTACACAATTTCAATTGGATAAGAATCGACATATATTTAACTCCTGATATAGTTTTGGGTGTCTTCTAATCTGTATCTTCTAGAACTTTAAGAGAAAATACTTCATCTTGATAGAGAATCAGAGGTAGAGGGTTGACCTAATCTCCTAATTGCACATTCATACATCTTGTGCTCCCTACTATCAAGATAGCATTATCTAAACACATAGATTCAATCTATATCTAGATGGATAAGAGGGGAAAAGTGTCAAAAAAGTCTTAAATCTATTGCATTTGTATCAATTCAGTTCTAACATTTTTACATCGGTGTCGATTTACCCGATAATTATCACACCCCGCGTTTCGGGCACGAACACGTAACTCCCTGCAAGCACAAACTCTCTCGATACGTCCCAGGATTCACCTATATTGAGATATGCAAAATATCGATAGCATGGGGAAGCGATAATATATGAACTACTTCGTACAATAATATATGGGGCCAGGGTAACGAGATCATCCGTATACATCACCAAGGGTACATACAAAAGGACAGGTAAACTAATCATGCTGATCGGTAGGGGTGGTAAGTTTGACTCAAAAGACGATCACTAACAACTCCAAAAGAAACAGAGCCTCAAGGCCATAATTAAAATATCATATCAGAAAATAGGAACTCCTAAGTCGAGCTACTAGAGTCGTCCGTCTCTTCAACATCCTCAGTAGGCTCGAACTCCGAGAAAGTCTCTAAGAAAACCTCCACTGTGTCCTCCATCGTCTCATCAACGGACTACTCCACCTAATCATCCTCGGTAGCCTCGGTCTCGATGACCTCGTCGGTGTCCTCCAGGGTTGAGGTCTTCTCGAGGATATTCCTCGAGCCAGCTACTAACCCCTCGGCTTTCATAGAATCCCAAGCGGGATAACACCAACTAGGGGCTACCCCACGGGGTACCTCAGTAGGTTTCAGTGGTCTCGTAGTGACTTTCCCTACCCTCCTAAATCAAGCCTCGAACCTATGAGACTTCCAGCTCTTCGCATCCTCGTCAACCTAGACTACCGTGCAGTTCCTAATGTATACGGTTTCCTGTCCGTCCGAGAACTCGTCAAAATAAGTGGACATTTCTTTCGGGTCACCAAATCTGATTGGCCACATTTTCACGGCCTAGGATATGAAAATGGGGTTCCACAACGAGATGAGATTTACATTTCAATAAAGAAGTTCCTAACCCTAGGTTAGACTGACCATATACTTAGGCGAACACAATCACAAACAAATTAGCACAAGTAATTACATGATGCATTTAATTGTCGTTTAATAACATACAGATATCAAGCACGCAATCATGGCATCGTATTACATCATCAGACATCAAGCATATATTATCAAGCCAGATTACATCGTCCACCCTTCTATGCCTCCATTTGATTCACACTCGCATTTAAAACGCGTCAGGCTCGACCCGCGTAAATACGCCTCAAACCTTCTCATTGACAAACCCGCGTAAACGCATAGGTTTTCAATCTCATTTCAGGCCTGTGTCGACACATCTCAAATTTCGTCCACCGTCTCAATGCATCAAGACATTGACCATTTCAATCCCGTGTCTCGTACGCCTCAGAGTGCCATTCAACTCAAATCCCGCGCCTCAGGGTATACATCCACACAACCCCGCGTCTCAACGCCTCAGGGTGTCACAAGTTTAAAACATGCCAAATGCTCGTTTCAAGTTAGAATTCATGATCAAATGCGAACTTATGTAATCGAGCAACACATCTATGGCATTCGAGGCAATTAAATTCAACACTCAAATGCGATAATCAATTCATGGTACAAGTATTGTCAAGCATTCAAGCCATCTATATCATTCAAGGATGCACAATAGACAATTACACCATAAACTTCCAAAAACCAAACTACCTCACACTCAATTCACTCAATCGAGTCCAATCCTCCTAGGCAAGGTTTAAAAACTCCTTACCTCAAGCTTAATTCAACACAAATCTTCTTCTAAGCACTTCAATGGTTCGGCTCCAAGGGTTTCAAAACAGGACAGCCGTATACCTAATAGAATTCCATCCAATTCATCAATTTTTCCTACTCAATTCACTAATCCATGAAGCATAACCCTCAATGACATATTTCTCGACATCCTAATACGTCTCAACAATGAATTTGGAGCTCAGTTAAACTCCTAACAGCTTCCCACAATTCGGTATGCATAGAACCGAAATAAAGCATTTTCGATTTTGTGCATATCTCAATTAATCAGCCCTTAAATTAACTTAAATCCCCAATTTATCCACTAATCTACTTGCTCACATGTAGTTCTAGATGTTAGAGAGCCTCACCGAAAGTTTGAAGCCAAGGCGACGCCGGAAGCCCACGAACAACGCCGGTTCCTCCAAGTCCTCAACCGGTTAGTTTTTATCTTTCAAACACAAGATCCATTCGGGGTCAAAACTCCATCAAATTCATCCAAACTTTTTACCACATCTCAGTCTACATGTCCTATAGATGTCCATAAAATTTGACCGAAAGATTCAAAGGATTCGGGGTCCTACGAAGCCTAAACAACAGTTTTTTTTCAACTGCGATGGTTTCCGTCGACTTCCAGGAGAATGACTGGCCGGAGCTCCTCACTAAGTCAAATGACTTGATTCCACTTAGAGTTTGTTGGCAAAAGGATGAGGAAGGAGCTGGTGGTCGGCTCGGCTGCTGGATGTCATCGGGAGTGGCGGTCGATGGCGGCGAACAGGCGGGCAGCGGCTGGTCAGGAGGTGTAGCTTCTCGGGGTGAAGAAGAAGAAGAAGAAGAAGAAGAAGAAGAAGAAGAAGAAGAAGAAGAAGAAGGTAGATGATGGTGATGCTTGGTTGAAGAGGGAGAGAGAGAGTGGAATATACACATTTTCAAGGGTCAACAAGGTTGAATGGTAGGTTAAAAGTGTCCCCATCAATATCAAGGCATAATCCTTTGACACTTGTCAATATGTCAATCATTATTTTATCCAATGGCTGCTAATTTCTCTCAATTTTCGGCAGCTATAATGGGGCTTCAATGACCAAAATGCCCTTGTCCAATTATTAAGGCAAGGCTAAGGCTTGAGAGGCAAAATGATAATTTTACCATCGACGTTTGGAACGTCGTTTTTCTGATTCCAATTTTCTTCGATAAGGCGACGGCCAATCCAATTATAATGTTGGAATCCTCGATTCTTCATTTTCAAATTTCGAGAATCGTTTCTCTATCCAATGTGATTTCAGCCTATCTCAAACTGACGGGCGGCTTTTGCAGATGTTACGCGTATCGACTCTGTGATTTTTATCATGATTAGGGCTCGTCAATTCATGGCGACTTTGATTGTCATGTAATTGTGAGGGTTTATTACTAGTTCCGACGATCTCGATCATCACTGTTCGATTTAGGAAAATTTTATAAATTATACATTGGTTAAGCGGCATCACCCACGCTCCAATAGTATAACGCTAGCAATGCATTCCTTAATCATTCGTAGATCGGCCTTTTATGACTTTAAATGTACCCTCGACAATCCTTATGGTCAAAGTAACATTTCATATTCGAGTTCCCTAGGTCCACATACCTTGTCTCGCGTTAGCCTTTTCCGTTTGGTCAGTCAACTTGAGATTGATCAGATCCGAACGAGATACAAATGAAATACGTCGTTAGATACATTCTCATTAATAAGTATCGAAATGACAGGAAAATCAGAATGTCACAATAATAATCGCATTGCTTTATATCGCCAACTTAAAATAGTATTCCACAAATATTAGAGTTGTCAAAAGCGTTATCTTATACCTTTTAAACTTGAAGAAACTATTTGAAGTGAAATATTTTGTAAAATACACATGTCGCAAAAAGTGAGTGAAGACAGAAAAATAAAATAAAATTGAGATCTCTTAAAAGAGAAAGGCCTATCTTTTCTTTATATTATCGATAGATGATTTTATTGGACAATCAAACCCGTCAAATTCAAACATAAAAAAAGTTGTATAAATGTGGTTTTATGGATCTTTACTCTTAATTGACATATCAAGTTCGACCACAAAAAAAAAAATAAAAAAATTGACATGTCAAGTACTAGAAAGTTCTTAGTTTACTTATCTACGTATACAATTTATTGAAGTGTTTGTAAAAGATAGAATGCAATTGAAGAGAACTTTGTCAACCGAATAAATAAAAAAATTTTATGTGATCGATGGCATTGGTTTCTATAAAACCTTAAAACTAATTTGTCTGATTTATCGTTATTAAAAACTTAATATATTAACATTTTTCCAACTTATTTACTTGTATCCTTGTACAAAGTGTACTATTTTTTTTTTTCATTTTAAAAGTTTGTAATTGGTTTTTTCCTTCATTAGTTTCATGAAAAATGAATGATTTGAAAATCATCTTCCTAAAAAATGATATCTTATAGTAATTAGTCAATAGAATATGTTTTTATTATCGACAACAATTCATATTTAGATTTTTACGTGGTTGATGAAAAGATTTTTTCGTTCATTTATTTTTTGTAAGTGATAAAAACTATTATTTTAAAAAAAAAATATTTTTCAAATCATTCGTTTCCATTGAATAAATGCAAAGAAGGCAAACCATTGAAATGTAAAAATCTGCTTATGAGGGACTAAAGTAAAAATTTGCATGAACTTATCATTGAAATTAACGGTTAGTTGATTTTTTTCCTTTGTATCGGATTTTTTTAGTACGGAAAGAAACCATGGAAACTTGAGAATACTCGCACCAGGTGAACGACGACGACAATGTCTGAAAATCTTTGGATCTGAACGGGCCCCTTGAAAAGCTCAAGGAGAGAGAAGGGAAGGAACTTCCCGTTACGGTGGAGGGATCTCCCCATAAATTCTTTATGTATTCCCTCTCTTCCCTACGATTGGGAGTCGTAGAGGGGAAGCTTCGGCTTGCTGCTGGGCTGACCTGTGAGCACCGTATTTGATAACCGACATGTTGGCCTAGCACCTCCGATTATCAGATTCTGGGCCGAAACGTAAAAAATCTACTTATCAGGGACTAAAGTGAAAAATCGCATGAACTTATCATTGCAATTAATCGCTAGTTTATTTCCATTTCCCCCTTTGTACCAGATCTTTTTAGCAAGGAAAGGAAACCGTACGAACTTGAGAACGCTCGCACCAGGTGAACGACGGCTGCAATGTCTGAAAGTCTTCGCAAGCAGAGACCCACTGAATCTCCGAGAACAGCATTTGATTACGTGATGAAACGATCGGACTCTATGAAGAAGAATAAGAAGCGAATGCGGCGAGTAAGTTCCTCTGGACTCTTTTGGATTGATCTGTTTCGAAGTATGACTCAGTTTTTACCGGCATCACTGTTTAGCTAGCTCCATGGGTTCATGCAGGTCGAATCGCATTCATTGCTGTTCTTCTTCTTTTTTTTTTCCTTTTTGGACGAAATGGCTTTTGTATTTCGTGAACGATGAGCATCGATTTGGTTTTGATTGAGTTTGCGCTCCATCAGTATGGTTGCGGATGAGGATTTGGGAGGAAATATAGTAATTAGCTTTACGTTACGATCGCCTCCTGTGTCCAAAATATTGTCCGTCGATGTATTAATTGTAGTGATCGATTGTGAATATCTGATCAAGCTGAAAGAAAGAAGCATTAAGGAAAACGAAAAAGAAAATTATATACTAACACTTGAGAAAAAAAACTACATAAAATTATGATGGCCACAGGCCATGGGAAAACGCAATATTGACAGCTGGAGTAAGAAAATTCTGATATTGGCGTGTTTGGTGTACTTTCTTGCAAGCATTTAATATGAACAGTTTGATGATTTGATTCTCACAAGAGAAGAGAGTTGTTCCTCAATCAGTACCCGGTTGTTGTTGAGAATTCGTTAAAAAGGAAATATTATCACTTGGAAATCAAGTTTCGCTGAGATAACGGTCATAGCCAATCATTTGCATGAGCCTCTGAACTCTCTTGCTACCAAGCCTACCATTTCCGTGGTTGACATTATTGAAAGTAACACTGGCAGCTTTTAGGATTGAGGTTGACATTGTTGAAAGTAACACCTGCAACTTTGAGGATAGAAGAGCGAACCTTTTGGATGAATGCTTGTGCTAGAACTCTTATCATCCACGTCCGTTATCCAGGAAAGACCCTTCGACATGCTCCTTTCTCATCCAATACTATAGCCATCCTATCATCGTCAGTGGCGGGTGGCCTTGGATGCTGGTTGGAGACTCATTGGTTCGCTTTCTTGCTAGCCCAAAAGCTATGTCCTAGATTGCCATGGTTTCTTTGTGACTGAGGCTAGATTCTGAATGCATTCATTCGCGATCACGTGATGATGAGTGGGAATCCATATCCCTTTCTTTCTTTTTCATCCAGAGTGATTTAGATTGATTGGACCTGCAATTATCAGATGTGGTATAACCAAACCAAGTACCTAGCTCCAATTGGGATGTTAACTAAGAGGTTTGAATAGAGGGTTCTTTGCGCACAACATTAGAAACAAGTTTGTAAGCAATCATCCCTTGCCTGATTAATAAAATTTTTGACACCACCAAGATCAGGTATCGAACAGAATGGGCTCCCCTTATAGTTCAACAGTAATTGGAGATGGATAGTGGGTGTTTCAAAACAGTGGTCTATACATGAACTGGTATTCATTTTTCATGTACATATGCTTTTCCTGTAATTAGTATCTTCTGATTGTTTCATTCGACATTACTGAGTGGCCGGCTTTTTAGATCCTTCATATGGTGCTTATTTCCATGTATTCACATAGGGAAGAGGCAAAGAATTTTACTTGTAAAATGTTCAGCAGTTGAGAATCCTGGTACAGGCCATGGAAAAATTGGTTTTCTGATGAAAGTGACTTCTGTACTCTGATAAGGACCCCTGTGAAAGGCGATACTTGTAGATAAATCGTACTGCATTTCAAATCCCTATCGATGATCCAAAGAAAGTAGACAAATTGATCATCACAGAATCAATTCATTTCTCTCTCCTGAGCTTTAGGGATTCTGTCCAATGTTCTTGTGGTTCGCTTTTCCAGGATAAAGCCAATCGTCTGTGGTACTCATAGTCTGATTGATGCGCCACATGGAATGTTCATAAATGTGAAGAGCTAGCATAACAACGCCTAACAAATGCACTGAAATCACATGACTGAAAATTGACATGGAGGAAGTGGTGTCGTGTGTAGAACCATTAATTTTGCTAAGATGTTGTTGTAGGCAAATAAATGCATCAAGCAAGTTAGTTATCCATCAATATTTAAATGGAAGATGAAAACAGTTAATTGGGTGGGGGTTGATGCTGACAAAGGGAAATGTTGGAAGAAAGTTATATTGGGAGAGTACTTATGAGCTGATAATAAACCCCCCTCTAGTTGATCCACTTCACAATTAAAAATAAGGTACATAAAAAGGGCTGGAGGGAAGTGCAATGTGATTGAGAACACGTAGTCAGCATTTGAGCCTGTCAAAAGAATAGGGAGAACCTTCTTGGCAATTTCATTGGAAGTATCCTGGTCAAATCTTATAAATAAAGAAGATTTTGGCTTTCATCATGTAATTTGTACAATATAATATGGTTCAATGATACCTTTGTGTTTGCAATCAGAAAATAATGCTGGTCAGAAAGGAGCTATGGCAACTTCGGTACTTATAGATTTGTCTCATATTCTCTGATCGTCTCATCTGTATAAGAGAATCAGCTTTTTTCTTTTCAAAATTTCACCAAGACTACAAGAAAACAAAATACAAGGGAAAGAGAGGAATGTTCCTGTTGTTTTATTAATCCACCTTCGTGTACCCAATTTTTGCCCCTCCCTGCATCTTCTTCCAGAGGGAGCTTCCGTTGAATCCCTCTGCATTGCTTGATGAGGTTAATTTGTCTTTGATAAAGATTTTTTTTTTTTTTAAGTTCAGTGATAGTTATGCGAGAACTTTATTATTTCAAATTCTCATTGCTTGGCTTAATCTGTTAACAATTGCAAAAGCATTGTGGCATCAGTTTCAATGGACATGGTGATTGCTAATCAGTGAACTGTTCAACCTGCAATGATTTTTTTTTTGGGGTCAAAATAACCTATCACCTCAATAAATTCTATTGAGGTCGAGATCCATCATGCTACTGATATTTCGAATCCTTATCATCCTAGAAAAGGCGTATGGCATAAAGTAGTTGCTTGGGAATATTTTGTTTCTCTTTCATGAGCTTGAGAGATATAGCTGTTTGGCCATGTGGTCCTTTCCCTACAAGTTGGAGCAACCCATCTTTGGCTCCCGATAGTTAGATAAGCCAGCTTAGATTCTTGTCATGATAGGGAAGGGTCGGTCAACAATTCCTCATAACTTGACGCCTTTGCAACTGATGCCACAACCTTTACCAATGGGAAGTTCTTTACAGGGACCTATTGTGTCCCTTCAGCCTTTAGCAAAAGCTATGCTGGAATAATTTCCAAAAGAAAAGGCGAAACTATGAATAGAATGTGAGTGTTATGTCTATTCTACTTATAGAAAGGAAGTATCCTGTCATGATACCAAATCTCAAGGAATATGCAGGATGAGAGATCTTTTCTTTGCTGAGTGATAGAGTGACAGTACTTTCCTCCTACTTTAGTGCTGGAATCATGAAAGTCCAAATTCAAAATGCATGGCGAGATTGGTAATTTTACAAAGGATCAAAAAAAAAAAAAAAAAAAAAAGGAAGTACCCACCCACGCATGGCCGAGTTGGTTAAGAGATGGACTATCTCTTGTCGGGTCCCTGATTCAAATCTCTCAACTCGCGCTCCGTGACTTAAGTGGAGGTCACGACTGGTGGTTGTTGAGCTAGTCCCCCCGATGAATAGTCGAAGTGCGCACAAGCTGGCCCGAACACCTCGGTCATCAAAAAAAAAAAAGAAAAGGAAGTAAAGTAATCAGCTGAAAGATTGCCATAAGTAGAACGGCACTGTGTTTTATGCTTTCCACTGATCTTTTTGTTCCCCAGTATTATGCTGATCAGGTGCATTGAACTGTTACACGCTAAAGATAACAAGAAGAGCGACATTGAGGAGCCAGGTGCCATAAAAAAGGAACAAAATAAATTTTCAGGCTGCATTAAGCAGTTACTGGTTTTGAATTAGTAACTTGCTATTGGCCTCCATAAGATTGTTCCTTATGACATTCTATGCCTTTTGGATGGACATGGATGTTTATGTGGTGCACTGTGTGCTTGGAGATTAACCAGCTAACTTATCAACCCTAGCTACTTACATCTTGTGTAACAATTTCAGGTGCAGAGTCTAGACCAAATGGGGACAATTCTTGCTTGTCGAGGCGATACCTAGGTTTGCATTTCCAACAACTCATTCTCACAGTATTTATCATGACAATATTCCTTGACAATATGAATTTTTTACCACTCACCCACAGAGTGTTACAACATGAAAGTTGATGCTTGAGATTAGTTTAGTAAGGACATCTGTAAAAGATTGTATTGTGGAAACCGTAGCTAACAAATGATGAAAAAATGAGCCTTATATGAAGGATGATCAATTACCCAGTGGATTGCTTTGTAAACTTCACGAGCTATTGCGCCAACTGTCTATGAGGACCAAACTTATGTTTATTTCAATTGAATGCAGGCTCGAGTTGGAAACTTGGGCCCTGTTTGGTTCAGCATTTGATATGAGCATTGGGGCTCTAAAGTCCATTGGCCAAATGCAAATACTGTTTGGTTCATTTTTTGACTCACTCTGGGCAGATGCAATTGCATCTCAAATGCTATCCAAAGGCCTTTAGGCCAAAGTAAATCTGGAGGTATTTTGAGAAGTTGCATCTCAAATGCGATTAATTTTTTTAAAAAAAACTTCTCACATTCACCGCTGCCAGGTTGTGGCCTGCCCGCCTGCCGGCCGCCACCGTTGCAGCCTCCGATTACCTTCTGCCACCCGCCGTCGGTTGCCGCCACCATCATCATTTTTAATTAAAATAAAAATAAAAAGATTTTACAAAGTTTATTTTTCACCAAATGACATTTGCGTCAAAGTTGCTTTCAAAATTATTTTTAAAAAATACTTTATCAAACACTACTTGCATTTTGGAAAAAGCCTTTGGCCCAAAAGCATTTGCATTCACTCGAAGTCCCTTGACCAAATGATGAACCAAATAATTACTTGTGGCCAAACCAGATAGGCCCTTACCTGGTGGAGTGGTACGCTGACCTTTCGATCTGCGTCATACATGACGTAGGTAAATATACGTGCGGAACGGATTTTGCTTTTTGCTCTTGTACCGCTGCTTGAGGGTGTTGAAATTGTGAATTGGGGTTTCAGAGCTGACCTGATGAGCAGGTCGGAGTTTCAGGAACCATTCTTTTCTTCACTCGAAAGATCACACACGATGTGCAACTGAAAATTTTGATGAAGCGCAACGGTACTCCTATAAAAGTTTTGCCCATTCATAGTCGCTAGCCAAACATGTTGGCCGATGGAATATCTTTGAGGCCATGAACAAAACTACAGGAGCTCAAAGTCGATGTTTGTTGGGTCTTTTCTGCGTAACCCACGATGCAGAAGAAGCTGGCTGACTCTGAAAATTTATACGGTAGAACAGGATGACCCGCAGGTCAGATCGGCCGCACACGTTATCGATACGGTCATAGGCATGGAAATCGAAACTGAAGATTTCGCAAACACCGTGCCCGAACGATGTGGTAAAAACATAAGTAACTCTAAGCATATCTGACATCAGAAAGAGGCAGCGAAGTGGCGACGCTTCGTATTCGGGATCAACCTATTCTGCAGGTGAGTGAATGCCGACGATGATTATCGACCCGAAGAGTACGTGACTCAGATGGAATTCCAAAATGGTTGCAACTCCCACTTTTTGACTCGGGATTGCCTCAAAACTCCCCGTTTTGGAAATGTATAGTACCCAGAAAGATGCTTTGAAAATTTGAAGCAGAAGCGTGGGAGGCCCAACAGAACAAACGGAGCACAGATCAAACTATATTTGACGGATCCTACATGAAAGCACGTCCTGGGAATTTTGCTTGATGTACCTATGCAAGAGCTAGTAATCACAAATAGAACGAGATATATGAAAACGAAGCTCATTCAAATGTGTCGAACCGGTTTCTCATGTCGCTAAGTGCAAAAAAATCTTCACACACTCGAAAATTTTCATTTTCTTTCGAGGTCCGTGGTATAAGGATTGGTACAGGAAACAAATAGATTGAAAAAAAAAATTCATGAAAAATTTGCAAGAAATAATCATATGTGTATGGTTGGAAAAAAAAGAAGTAGTAGCCATTGAAAATATTCTCATTATTGACAATCAATTTACGTCTACATATTTTCATGAACAATAATTTTTGCTTTCATCCGTTCCTTCTTGTAACTTCCTCGTCGTGCCTTCGAGCAGGCCCGAGGCAGATTACCGAATCACACGGGCAAAGGTTGGTTGCAATCATCTAAACCGCACGTGCCTCGCTCGGAGGCCCAACTTTTCAACTTCCTCTATCCTTAACTTACCTAATTTAAAAACATTACCTAATTGATATCTACTTTTTGACAGCTCAATTAACCAATTAAATCCAACAATCTATCATTTTATGTTACTCCGCCCGGATTTCCTCGGTATAACATCTCTATCAATTCAGCCACGTGTTCGTATTTGTCACGGAAGAACGCAGTTCAATTCGCAAATAATCCCGATAAATGAGACAGACTACAAGGAAAAAAATATGCATACAGTAAAATGAGACTCGATATGTGGTCGGTGTAGCAGTGAATTTGTAGGAAAAGTTTTGCGCAGTAAATTTATGAGAAAAAGTTTTGCGACGGGGATCTAAAAATGGTGTGCAATCGAATTTTTTGTTTGAAATCGGGAGTTGACTATTGTTTGAAATTGGACAAGCTACCGCTTCTTGATTGGAGTTTGTGCTCTCCGGTTCTGCTATTTTTTCGGTTAAGGCAGTGCTTAGGTCTCTTGGAGTGATCTCGTCATCTCCAAGAACGATGAAACTGGTCAGTTGGTCACATGAAATAAAGACATATATTGGAGGACTAATGGCCTTAGCAGTTCCTGTTTGGTTGAGTTGATGAACGGGGCTTTGATCATCGGCGATGAGACCGAAACCTTCTGGGCACTCACTGGTTTTGATTGAAAATTTGTTCTTTCAGTTTATAATCTTTGGGAAGTGGGCAGATGATTACTGTCTGGTGCCGGTTTTATGAGGTGGTGACCTACCGAGGTGGTTGTTTGTTGTTTGGGCTGAGTTATTTGAAATCAGGTTAAGCTACCGCTTCTTGGATTCTAGACAGTTAGTAGTTTGAATGCGGTTTGTTTTTTCCCTGTTCTTTTTTGGCCTTTTCCTTCTCTTGTTTGGTAATCCCAGTCTCACAGGTCCTTTTCGCATGATCATACGTTCCTTTGCCGCGCACTGAACAGGGAAGGGCTCCAAAGCGGGTACCACCTCTGATCAAACTCCCGCGTGATTTGACGTTATTAGGTGTCATTTGACATTAGTCATAAATACTAAATTATTTATTAATAATGTATCTTAATAAAATTTTCAATTAATTATTGATAATTATTTACAAAGTTATATAAACATAAGTGTTATAATTATAATATAATTGAATAAAATTAAAAAGTATGAAATTAAAAACAAAACAAAAAAAAAGGTTCGCCTGTGCTAGGGAGTGAGCGGTTTCAAGTACCGGGTAAGTGCCAACTAGAACTTTGAACCTACCCATCAGTATGTGTTCTTTATTTTTTGGAACCTAAAATCTACTCTATATGCCCTGAAATTTAGAACCTATCCAGTCACAGGTTTCGAGTACCCATTAATTTTTTTATCATTAAAAATTCAAATTATTATATCTGCAATAAATTTATTCACCATTAATTTTCATTAAATGTTGCCGTCAAATTATTGAGTTAGACTGTACTTAACAGGGGTACTAATTTGGAATTTTACATCCGTTTATCACATTTGTACTAATTTAAGTTTTTTTAGTGGTACTTTAGCGAAAATTATCAAGAAATAAATTGATTACATGTATGTCAGTTTGGAATTTTTTGTAATTGAAAAATTAATTTGGGGTGAATTTATCTGAGGTGTATTAGTTTAGGATTTTTTTTTATAATCACAAATTAATTTAAGACACATTTATCATAGACGTACCGATTCAGGATTTTCTATAATATTAATCATTGAAAATATTAGTTGGATCATTCACTAATGCTAGTGGTGGCAAGTCATGCTCATATTGTATCGACATAAAGAAATCCTATAAAATATGTCAATTTGAACACGAGATGAAGAGCTAATTGCTTTGACCCCACTCGAAAGGATGCATGAGTCAAAATTTATTGAGTTTGCATGACACGATCCATTGTCAATACAATACCAAATTAACCCATTAATACAAGTCCGACATGAAAAATTCAAAGTTTCCTTGAAAAAAATTCTAAAAAATGCAATAATTGAACACACGAAATATTATCAAACCAAATTAAATAATGTATTTATAGAATTCAATCAGATATTTTTTACCGTGACTAACTTGAAAGAAATTATATATGTTGATCTATACATAATATAGTTTTAGAAAAAAAATATCGATTCTAGTTTCGATTCGGTTCCATAGAGAACTGGAAATCGGAACTGGAATAGATGGTTTCTCAAAATGCGAAATCGAGAATCGAACCTTATATCAATGAAACTTAGAACATAATCGGAATCGTTGATTCAATTCTTCGATTTTTGATTATATCCTGGAATCATGCTTATCCCCAGCCCGTGCGGGAGTCTCCGCACGTGGGCCGTGGACAGCCTCTTGCACGACTCTAGCACGGCATTTGTGACGTGGCACAAGCCCCAATCTGGTAATTAAAAAAAATTAACCCATTTTTGTAATTTTTTTTTTGCCATTTTGGAGAAAAAGCCCATACGTGATCAAAGAAGCCTCGCAAGCCCGAGGCCAATTTGCCAGCACACTGCCTTTCGGTAAAACGCGTCAACAGATAATCACGCCGTCCGAAGCTGACTCTCTGCTTCGGATTACCGTTGTGCGACCGAAGTTGGTGCGTCCTTCCTAAAAATACCCGTCCCGCCTTCGCGTCCTCATCTCGTTCTCATCTCGCCGTCGGTAGCTGTGTTCGCTCTCCTGTTTCCGGTCGGGCGACAGCCTCTGCGCGATCGTCTTCGCCGGACGATATCAATCCCGATTCGCGTTCTTGTCCCTTTCCTCCTGTTGTTGTTGATGATGAGAGAATTGTTTTCTGGGTCTGATTTTTGAAGCATCTTGGCTTTGCAGAACCTAGTTTCTTCTGAGGCGGAGATTTCCGAAGGTTTCGCGCGGTCTCTTTGCGACTTTGTCCTGGTTTATAATTTGGGAATCGTTTGGTTCACGCTCCTCCTTTTGATCCTTTATTGAGTCATCCGCCCGGATTATCTTGGATTTTGTTTTTCGGTGAAGTGGCGGTGGCTTGTGTTGATCGATCTCCAAGGAGGATAAAATACGATGACAATGGTCAATAACTTGGGCAATTTTGGGCTTTCTGGCTATTTGTTTTGGAGCGTTTCTTGTTGACATGATGAACTGGTGTTGTTTGATCACATCTTCGGGTGAAGGCAATGGACTGAAATTTGATGACCTTCTGGGAACCACTAACCAGTATTCTTTGAGATCACATCGTCGGGTGAAGGCAATGGACTGAATTTGGCGACCCTTCTGGGCGCTTGCTGGTCTTGATTGAAATTTGTTCTTCAGCTTTTTACTATCTTTGGGGGTGACGACATCAAACAGACAGACTAGTCCTCTAATTATTTGTTTCGCAGGACTTGAGAGAAGTGGTGATCGATTGCGTTTTTCTCTGCGGCTGAGTTGGCGATCGTTTGAAATCGGATAAGCAGCTCTACCGCTTCGAGATTGAATATTTGTTCTCCGGTTCTGCTATTTTCCGGGTTAAGGTGAAAACGATCAGTGTCCGGTCCCCCTTTCTCTCGCAAGTCAGAGTTTGGTCGAGGCTATACTTTACCGTGTGAAGGCCGATGGTGGAGTGTCTACACGCAAGGGGTACGCACTCTATCTGGATTCCGTGCTTCGGATGACTAGTATTGAAAATCTAGATACGGTGTCTCTTCTCCTTCCTCCAAATAGCCGTCATCCTACCCTCATGTCCTCATCCGAGTCATCCTGCGTCTCTGGTTGCGCAAGTGTTTTCTCTGCAAAATCGTCTTCGCAGCAGACATCAATGTCAAATCGCGTTCTTCTTGATCCTTCTTTTGTTTTTGCTTCACCGGAGGATTTATTGGCTCGCACGAACTTAATTTCTTTGATTGCTGAACAGAGTTTTCTTGAAGGTTTTCGGATTGCCTCTCTTAGACTTTGCCCGATTATGGGCAATATCGGTGTTTACCCTCTAATATTGATTCATCAATTAATTTCGCAATCTTCATTTTAATTGGCAGTGGCTTCTTTCTTCTTGGAGCGATCTCTCCATCTGGGAATGCCGTCTTAAGGATGATAAAAATGAGACGAAACTGGTCAGTTTGTTGCACTAATCTAGCCAAGTTTTGGCTATTTGAAGGACCGGCGATCTGTTAAATCTTTTTTTGTTACATGATCTTCAGATCCTGTTCTATTTGAACCGGACTTGAAAGAATATAAGCTGATGGTCTAAATCGGATTGTTTGAAATCTGAGTTGATCATTCTTTGAGCTCGGATAAGCTGGCCGCATCTTGATTGAAATTTGTTCTCCAGGTCTGTTATTCTTCGGTTTAAGGCAGTGCCTAGTTCTCTCACAGGTCAGAGTTTGAAATTGGAGTTTGAGATGTGGAGTCCTAATTTTTTTATTTTTATTTTTCTAATTCTTTTACAGAATGGAGTTCTGCTAGACTTGAGAAGTGGTGATCTATGCGTCTCTGTCTGGGGCTGAGTTTGATGATTGCTTGAAATTGGGTAAGCTGCCGCTTCTTGATTGGAATTTGTTCTCCAGTTCTGTTATTTTTCAGTTAAGGCATTGCCTAGTCTCCCAAGTCTGAAGAGTTTGGTCGATGCAATACTTTACCAGTGTCTATAGTTTGTGATGGTTCAAACAGTATGATCTGGGTTCTGTTTCGGATTACATCAACATCAACAACATCTTTATCCCAAACTAGTTGGGATCGGAGGTCGATAACCCAAAAAACCTTTTTTTTTTAATGATCGAGGTGTGTATAGTTTGTGAGGGTTATTTTTGGGTTATGGAACTGTGTTTAGACCAGCTTGCACGCATCTCGATTATTTCTCGGGAGTAATAGCAACCACCAGTCGCGACCCCCACTTAAGTCACGGAGCGCGAGTTGGGAAATTTGAACCAAAACCCCAAAGAACTGTTTCGGATTACTAATATGGAAAATCTAGATAGGGTGTCTCCTTCCTCCAAATACCGATCCCACCCTCAGGTCCTCATTCCTTTTGTTGAATTTATGTCTCGAGTTTGAATTTAGTAGATCGAACTCGATCTATTTTGTGGATACACATGAAACTTGAAAGTCGGACCTTGCAGTTTTCGGAAACCTCTTGAGCGGTGGATTCCCACTTCAACTTCATTCACGTTGGAATCAAAATGGATGAGCCAGAAAGAGGAAAAAAAAGAGAGAGAAAGAAATAAAATATTCTGAAAGGCGTATCCTGCGCATGTTGGTTTCGGATCTCTTAGAGCAGGGTATATATCTAAGAGATACGAGAAACGTGAAAAAAAAAGGGTCAAAAAAAGGGAAAAAGGATATATATATATATATATATATATTATAATATGCACTTGGAGGTTTTGCACGCAGACTTAAAGACAAAAAAAGGAAACTTGAATGTTGCAGCTTTGTTGACCAAAGATAAGGATTTGCCAATTCTTGTTATGGCGTGCTGCTCAAGGTGATTTCCTTTTTTTGGGGGGATAATATATTCTAAGCGTGGGTTGCTCAGTTAAAGAGGCAGAGAAGTTCACGTGAAGACGCTATATATACGGGTCTTGAAGCGCCGCTTAATTGGTTGAGTGCTTGCTCTGCCATATTGAAGAAAACGAAGAGGAAGCGCCGATTTAACGTCAAGAGGTTGGCAAGGTTTATCTTCGTTTTGTTCGTGAAATTACATCAATTGAGAGATTATTTCGTTAGGAATTATGGGCTAAACACCGTATGCATTCTTGGATATAATTGGGCTGAGAAATACCATCGTTATGAATTGGGGGCTAAACACTGTATGCGTTCTTTGAATGTAATTGGAGCTGAGAAATACCAAGAGTGTATTTATGAAACTCGAGTGATTTGTAATTTTCGTGTATCGCTCGTTCTATAGTGGAATTCGTTGCTACTCTCCTCGTGGACGTAGGTCTTTACGACCGAACCAAACCACTACATCTGGTGTTCGATTTACTTTACTCGTTCTGTCTATTTTATTTGATCGATCGCTTGCGTGATTCTGCTTTTATTTTTATGAAACTCGAGTGATTTGTAATTTTCGTGTATCGCTCGTTCTATAGTGGAATTCGTTGCTACTCTCCTCGTGGACGTAGGTCTTTACGACCGAACCAAACCACTACATCTGGTGTTCGATTTACTTTACTCGTTCTGTCTATTTTATTTGATCGATCGCTTGCGTGATTCTGCTTTTATTTTTATGATTCTTTGGGTTCATCGATCGCCAACCCCAACTAGTTTGGGATAAAGGTGTTGTTGATGTTGATGTTGATCGCTTGATTCCGCTCAACACCTTTAGTGTTATTTTGCGTCTCAGGTTGTGCATGTGCTCCTCTCTCATTGTTGTTGCTTTCTTTGCAAAATTGTTTAAAGAGGAGACATTATTGTCAAATCACATTATTTTGATCCTTCTATCGTTTTGCTTATTGATGGATTGTTTGATTTGCAATTTGCTTTCATGGTCTGAAGGATCTGTGTGGTTGCAGAAACTTAATTTTCTGATTGCGGAACAGAGGTCTCCCAAGGTTTACGCTTTATGATCATTTTTTGACTTCATTGATTGATGGAGTTAATTGTTTTATAAGCTGATTTTGGATTTTGCAATTCAGTTCGATTGGCAGGCTTTTTTTTTTTTTTTTTTTCTCTTGGAGTGATCACTTTATCTGAGGATGTATGTCTAATGACGATAAATACGATGAAACTGGTCAATTACATGAACTAAGACTTATCTTGGAGGACTAATGGCTTATTTTGCTGTTCTTGTTTTGTTGAATTGATGAACTAGGCGTTGACTTCATCTGAGGATACTATCTAAGGGCGATAAATACGATGAAACTGGTTGATTACATGAAATAAGACATCTTGGAGGACTAATGGCTTATTTTGCAGTTCTTGTTTAGTTGAGTTGATGAGCTAGGCGTTGATCATCGGGGATGAGACGGAAACCTTCTGGGCACGTACTGGTTTTGATTGAAATTTGTTCCTTCAGTTCATCATATCTTGGAGGACTAATGGCTTATTTTGCAGTTCTTGTTTGGTTGAGTTGATGAACTAGGCGTTGATCATTGGCGATGAGACAGAAACCTTCTGGGCACGTACTGGTTTTGATTGAAATTTGTTCCTTCAGTTCATCATCTTTGGGGAGTGGGCAGATCATTATTGTCTAGTGCCGGTTTTATGAGGTGTTGACCTATTGCATTTTTTCTGTGGGCTGAGTTATTTGAATTCTGGTTAAGCTACCGCTTCTTGGATTCTAGACAGTTAGTAGTTTGAATGAAGTTTGTTCTCCTGTTATGTTGTTTTCCAGATATGAGATTTCTCTTTCCTTCGCAGGTTGGAGTTAGTTCATGCAGTACTTTTGCCTCATCCAGTTTGATGTGGAATGTCTTCGACTTGTGATGGTTCTTTCTAGCTGCATAAGGATTATTTCATTGGAACAGCTTTTTGCTTGGGCACGTTCTATGCGAGTATTTTGTTGTTTCTGGAAGATTAATGATTGTTGCTCCCTTCCTTTGTAGGTATTTGTTTAAGTGTCTGGGAAGCTCTTGGGGTCCACATGATCCCATTTGATAGAGTTTATGTAGGATTTGTTTGTCATTATGTCCTTATGGTAGGTTGGTTGCCTATTTAGTTTTTTCTAGGACGCCTGTTTTGGATATATTTCAGAGGATTTGTGCATTCTAGTCCAATCGGACTACGGTTAGAGAGATCAGATGCTTGTTATCTATTCAATATCATCCTTGTCTTGCCTTTTTCTCTCCTTTGTTGTGCGTTGATTCTTGTGCTCTTAGGGAGGCTTCTCTGGTTGTAGTGCTGTAAGAGATCAGATACTTGTTATCTATTCAATATCATCCTTGTCTTACCTTTTTCTCTCCTTTGTTATGCGTTGATTCTTGTGCTCTTGGGGAGGCTTCTCTGGTTGTAGTGCTGTCTTGTGGATTAGCAAAGCTTGGTCATCATTGGTTGCATTAATCTCTCTCACTATTCTGTTTGTTCACTCTCTCTATTGTTCTCTCCGTATGATTTTTGAAGCATCCGGCTAGTTGCAGAAATCTAATTTTTCTTGTGTTGCGGGGATTCCGAAAGTTTCACATGTTCACTTAACAACTTTGTCGTGGTTGTGGGACTTGTTTGGTTTGCGCACCTCTTTGATCGTTTATTGATTTACTGACCGACCGCAGTCGCTTGCTCTACCAGCTTATTCTGGAACTTATAATTTGGTGAATTGGCAGTGGCTTCTTTCCTCTTGGATCGTTCTTTTTGTTTCAGATGTCGTTGAAGGGAAAAAAATGCGTTGAAACTGGTCAGTTGTTGCATAAATAAGGCTTTCTTAGCTTTTTGGAGGATTGACAACCCGTTTTGCAGTCTTTTTTTTGGTTCAGATTTGATAACATTTTCATGCCTGGGCAATGACTGAAATGTGATAACCTTTTGGGCACAAACAGTCTAGTTCTGATTCTTTTACAGATTGGAGCTTCGCCAGACTTGAGAAATCATAATATATTGTGTTAGTTCTCTATGGCTTGGTTGAAGATTGCTAGGAATTGGATAAGCTGCCACTTCTCGATTGAAGTTCTACATTTCGTGGAACGATCAAATGGCTAGTTTTCGTTCCCTCGCATTGGTTGATGCAATAATTGACCTCGTGAAGTGTAATGTGGGGCGTCTACTATCTGTTATTATTATTTCTTAGCATATCCAATCCAAGACTTTGCCCTGGATTTCAAGTTCTGAAGATTTAGAGCTGATGTCTCCTCCTTCCTCATCTTTCAGTCTTGGCCCGCATCTCTGGATGTGCATGTGTTTCTCGTAGCTTTTGCTTGACAGACTCTGCAAAATTGTCTCAAGAGATCACATTCTTGATTGTTCTTTTGTCTGTGTTTCTTAATTGATGATTAGCGGATTCCTTCCACGGTCTGATCTGGTTGCAGAAATCCAATTTCCTCTGTTTGCAGGACAGAGTTTTCTGAAGGTTTTGGATTGGCCTCTCTTGGACTCTTACCATGTTTATGAGCATTCTTAGGTTGACCCTCATTTGTTCTTTTTATTGATTCATCCATTGATTGATGTAGATGTTTTACTAGCGGATTCTGGATTTTGCTATTCAATTCATTTGGTAGTTGCTTCTTTCTTCTTGGAGCGATATCTTCATCTAAGATGGCTGTCTAGGGATGATGAATAGACAGTGGTCGGTTACATGAAATAAGGCATTTCTTGGAGGACTCACGACCTATTTTGCTTCTTGTTTGGTTCAGTAGATGAACTAGTCTCTGATCTTCAGGAGGGGCAATGAAACTGACATCTTGAAACCTTCTGGGCAATTGCTGGTTCTCTTTGGTCAGTGTGGAGATGCTTATCGTCTAGTTCTCTTTTACGTGTCCGTTTTTGGAGGATTTAAGAAGTGGTGTGACCTATTTGCGTTTCTTCTGTGGGGCTAAGTTGTTTGAAGTGGGATAAGCCATTGACTCAGTGATTCTTGGCAGTTCGAGTGAAATTTGTTCTCTTGTTCCGTTATCTCCTAGTTAAGGTGAGATGATCAGTGCCTCATTCTCTTTCCTTTGCATTAGAGTTTGCTTGATGCAATAATTTTTACCTAGTCAAGTTTGATGTGGAGTATCTCGATCCATGGTGGTTCTTTCTAGATGCATAAACATTATTCCATTCGACAAATCTCTTCTTTCTTTGGCACATTTCTGTGGTGGGATGTTGTTTTTCTGTCATTGTTTTGAGAGAGCAATATTTGTTGCTTCGGTTCTGTTTTATTCTCTTCGTTCTTATTATCTGCATGCTACAATTACTAATTGAATATGCTGGTAACAACGGAGAAAAGTGTCTGCAGGATTTATTGGTCTTGCTCACTAGTTTGCTTAGATTTTTCATTAGACACTGTGAATTGATAAAAGAGCAATCGGTTTTATTTTTAAGGTAAAAACGAGTACTTATAGGCTTAAAGTTAAGCCTAGTACAATTACACAAATATCTCCAACTTGCTAATACTGTAAAGTAATAAACTCAACACTTCCCTCAAGTTGGAGCATGCATATAAAAAAATCATGCATGCATATAAAAAAATCATAACTTATTACAAATATATGAAACTCGTCCACGTCGTAGAGGCTTTGTGAATATGTCTGCTAGTTGCTCTTCAGAACGCGTGTGTACCAACTGTATGCCTCCACAGTTCACAGTTTCTTGAACAAAATGACAATTCACCTCTATGTGCTCCGTTCGTTCATGAAATACTAGATTGCTAGCAATATGAATAGCAGACTGATTGTCGCAACATAAAGTAGATGATCCAGTCATAGGTAGCCCAAGTTCAGCTAACAACATACGAACCCATTGAAGCTCACCTGTAACATTAGCCATAGCACGATACTCGGGCTCTGCACTAGATCGAGAAATAACAGACTGTTTCTTACTTTTCCATGACACAAGATTACCACCAAGAAAGATACAGTACCTCGAAGTAGAACGGCGATCCATAAGGCAACCGGCCCAATCTGCATCAGAATATTCTGTCACCTCCAAAGATTCAAGGTTAGAATAACCAGCTATACGAAGATGGCCCTGATTATGGAACACAAGTCCTTGACCTGGAGCTCCCTTCAAATAGCGAACAATTTGTAGAACGGCTTGCCAACGAGTAGTACGAAGAAAGCTCATAAATTAACTTACCACACCGACAGCGAATGAAATATCCGGATGAGTAATGGTAAGATAATTTAACTTGCCTACTAACCGGCGATACTTCTCTGAATCATGAAGAAGTTCTTCGTGTTCATTATCAAGCTTTACTCCAGGGTCCATAGGTGTGTCACTAGGCTTAGCATAATGTAAGCCAATCTCCTTAAGAATGTCAAGAGCATACTTTCACTGGGAGAGAGCAATACTGTCATTAGCATAGGCAACTTCGATGCCAAGAAAATATCGAAGATGACCTAGGTCTTTAGTGTTAAACTCCTTTTGTAGAAACTGCTTGAGTCGTCGTATGCCTTCAACGTCACTTCCTGTAACAATGATATCATCAACATAGACAACAAGAATAACACATTCATTTGAAGATGCAATACTAAATATTGAGTGATCCACATTGTATCGATGCATGCCTAAATTGATAACTGCATTACTGAAGCTGCCAAACCAAGCACGAGGAGATTGCTTGAGGCCATGAAGAGCTTTTCGCAATCGGCACGACTTCTCTCCCTGAGCAACAAACCCTGGTGGTTGCTCTATATACACTTTCTTGTGAAGATGATAAAGAGTCCACTGAGACTAAGCAGTCGAGTAAATAACAACATGAACAAAAGGAATTTTAGCTACCGGAG
Organism: Rhodomyrtus tomentosa; assembly: GCA_028455895.1. Classification (NCBI taxonomy): domain Eukaryota; kingdom Viridiplantae; phylum Streptophyta; class Magnoliopsida; order Myrtales; family Myrtaceae; genus Rhodomyrtus; species Rhodomyrtus tomentosa. Next base: position 9,900,023 of record JAPCWY010000001.1, on the reverse strand, counting down.
AAAAAGTCTCATCATAGTCAATACCATACGTTTGACTGTAGCCCTTTGCCACAAGACACACTTTTAAGCGTTCAATTGATCCATCTGGATTGTGTTTGACAACAAAGACCCAACGATAACCTACCAATTGTTTATTAGCTGGCAATGAAACCAGCTCTCAGGTCTTGTTATGATACAATGCAGTCATCTCCTCCTCCATAGCACGAGCCTAGCATGGATGGGCCAAAGCCTCCTGCACACTACTCGGCACAGACACAGACGCAAGGGATGACACAAACACAGACATCTAAGGGCTTAAATTATGATAAGACACGAACTTAGAAAGGGGATATTGAGACCGAGTCCGGTGAGCAATAGGAGAGCCGACATCTGACGGTGGAAGAGGATCGGAAGCTTGGACCGGAGGTGGGAATGGTGAGGTGCTCGCTGGTGGAGAGGTTTCCATGTGTATAGACCTGAAGAGGAGTTGGTGCTAGTGATCCTAAATCCGGTGGAGCATAATTAGAAGTAATAGGCGGCGGCTCTGGCTAAGTTGTAGGTGTGGAGGGTGGCAAAAGATCCATGGTTAATGATGCCTGAGGACGAACGTCGCTAAAAAATGCCTCATCCTCAAAGAAAGTCACATCAGCAGAAACATACTCCCAACGACGAGTAGGACTATAACAGACATACCCTTTTGAGCACGAGAGTAACCTACGAATATGCATTTTTCAGCACGAGGTGATAACTTGTCCAACCTAGGAAATAAAGAATGGACAAAACGCACATAGCCAAAAATACGAGGGCGAATAGATCACAAAGGACGATTAGGATGTAGAAAAGCATAAGGAATAACTTCTTTCAATACAGAGGACGAAAGACGATTAATAAGACGACATGCTGTAAGAAGAGCATAACTTTAGAAGGACTTAGGCATATGAGTGTGAAGAAGTAGACAACAAGCAACATCCAACAAATGACAATTTTTACGTTCAACAACTCCATTTTGTTGTGGAGAATGAGCACAAGAACTTTGATGTAAAATACCATGAGATTTGAGAAACAGAATGAAGGTAGAAGAAGAAAAGTATTCACGAGTATTGTTAGTACACGCAAACACTTAATAGAATCTCGTTGTGAAATTGGCGGAAAGAATCAAAATCTTCAGTACGATCTTTTATTAGATATAACCAAGTTGTACGAGTATAATCATCAATAAAGGTGACAAAATAGCAAAGACCAAATGAAGACTCTCGACTAGGACCCCACACATCAGAGTGAATTAATTCAAATGGATGCGATGCACGACTTGAAACACGAGGAGGAAAAGACACACGATGGTGTTTACCTAACTGACACGTTTCACAATTAAACTGAAGATTAGAACTAGACACAAAAGGAAAATGTCGAAGTACGTCTGTTGATGGATGACCAAGGTGACAATGTAATTGATACGGATCATATACACCTTTATTGTGAGCTGTTGCAGCAACAACAATAATCTCAGGATCTAGGATCTACAACCCACCAGCCTCACGTCCACCGCCTATTCGGCGTCCGGTCTTTCGATCCTGAAGAACACATGATGACGAAGAAAAGATAATATCGCAATCAAGATTACGAGTAATAGAACTGATAGATAATAAGTTGTAAGGAAAGTGTGGAATATGATAAACAGAAGGTAAGGAGACAGAGGAACTTAGTGATACATAATCAGTACCAGTTACTTTGGGCTGAAAACCGTTTGCTAAGGTGACCGACATAGAAGGGACAGATGAGGTGGAAGTGAAAAGATGAGGATCACCAGTCATATGATGAGTGGCTCCTGAATCAATAATCCAAGGACAAGGAGCAATTGTACTGGACAATAAACAGGTAGGATCAGCATGTAGTGGTAAAGTAATAGTAGAACCCGAGAAAACACTATTCTTACTATGTCATACTTTGACCAACTCATCATATTCTGCACAAGTCAAGTGTACCATACTCTGTCTAGAAGAGGATCCACGGGAAGGAGTCCAAGGCTTTGTATTAATAGAGGCATGTAGACTCCGCAGCTCGGGATAAAGATTGTAATAATAGTGAATAGTTTGTCCAGAAAATTGGCAATGAGTACAAAAACGGTTCGCTCGATCACTACTACGAATGACACCTCGACCTTGAAAACCACGACCACGATAAGAGCTGTCATAATTGCAATGTCCACCACAAGTCCCTTGACCTTCACGAGCTACCATAGCACTACTATATGACATTATTGAAGTCTTGGGACTGGAGGTGTAACAAGCAACTTGAGAATAATCCTCTTCAATGGGAACTTGACCCATGTGTAATAAAATAACACACCACTTCTTTGAATATCCACCAATCTCAAGCTCTACAATTGTCACTCCAAGTTTAAAACACCAAATCCAGAAAATTGACACATCTCACTCCAAATTGACTCAAAACTTGCACTTCTAACATCACAATCAAACAACACCAACAACTTCACTCGGCAATACCAAATGCGAAGACTCAAGCATCCCCTCCAAATTCAGAGACCATTCAGAACACTATTCAGTCTCCCCAGCAGCCACAGTTATGTAAACTCCTCTACAAATTCAAATCCCCGACAAATTCAAATCCTCAAATCACTTCACAATCACTCCCCACTAATTCAACTGATTCAATTCAACCTCACCGGCCCGATGACCACACTATTCGGTCTTCCAAATTCAGTCACATCAACAATAAATCAGTAAAACACCACATACTAATGACCAATTAGAACAAAAAAATACTATTCAGCTCCACAATCCAATAGCCATAATCAGCAACACCTGTTCGCAACAGCAATCAGTGCTATAAATCGTTGTACAAACTCACGAAATACCCAAAATATCGTTCCAGCAGCCAAAAAAATCACTTCCACACAAGTCCTGCCTCAGAAAATCCCCTGATAAAACTGATTTCTAGGTTTCCATACATCGAAAAACACATTACAGATCTGAGGCGAGTGAAATAATGTCAGAAAACACTGATTTCTGATCTAAACGACTTCCAACAGTGTGATTCTTGGGCTCGCCGGAGCTAGGCGACCCTGGATTGAGCTCGCCGGAGCTGTGCGACCTTGGGTGGACCGGAGGTCAAACAACCTTGGGTGGAGGTCGCCGGAGGTCAATGACCATGCGTGGAGGTCGCCGGAGCTGTGCGACCTTGGTTGGAGCTTGCTGTTACCTGGGCGATGCTAGGTTGACTATTTTCGGCCCAGATTCGGCGATGGGCTAAGGTCGCCTACCCTAAGGCAAGCCGGATCTGGGGTCGCCGGCCCTGAGCACGCCGGATTTGGGCTCGCTGGCCCTGGGCAACGTTGGACGGAGGTCGCCGACGACTCTACAGTAGGTGGTCGGCAGTGGTGGCTAGGGTTTTTGATGGAAGATGTCAATTTTAGGATTTAGATTTTATTTTAGGCTCTGATACAATGTGGTTTGATAAAATAGCAATCGGTTTTATTTCTAAGGTAAAAACGAGTACTTAAAGGCTTAAAATTAACCTAGTACAATTACACAAATATCCCCAACTTGCTAATACTGTAAAGTAATAAACTCAACATACACGATTGCTTGTTTTCTTTTGGTACAGAGCCGTTGACGGGAACATTTTCGTAAATGAGGTGAGATGTCGAATGCTTTAGGCATAATGGGCTGTTAAGTTGGAGTTTAATGCCACCTTAATAGGGTAATATCTGGGTTTTTATTTGGTTATAGGGACTATCACGACTTACCACTGCCAGAACTAAAGATTTAATTCAGGAAGCTGGTGGCATCTTATTTTGAAATGATGATGTGGAGATATCAATCACTATTAGTATTCCTTCAATTCTTTTTCTATTGTTCCTATTTCCTTGATGAGTTGATGGCTTTCTCATCTAATTTGAAGCAGACTCTTTTGTTCGTCATTTAATTATTTTATGTAGTTCTAACTCCTTTTGTTGGAGTTGCTGGATTTGAGGAGTGATGATCTATTGCCTCCTTCTATGGGCAGGGTCTAGACTTTGTTTGAAATTGGGTATGCTTCCGTTTGCAGTTTTAATAATATTCTCCAGTTCCTGTATTACGGTTAAGGCAAGACTATGGTTTTCTAGTTCTCTTTCTTTGCAAGGCAGAATTTGTTCCTCGCAAAAACTTTAGCTCATTAACTTCGGTGTGGAGTAAGATCTATGGTGTACATCCCACAGGAGATAAAATTTTGTTCTGTTTTTCACATATTTGGTTAGGATGGAATTCAGTTTTCGTTTTAAGCTTTCATTTTTTCTTCAACTGGAAAAGACATTCACATCTTGCCTTCTGTTTCATATAAATATCTTTGATCGGATGTTGAACTTCTACGTTGTTGGTATTCTCTTTTGTTGATGAAGAACATTACACTTGGTGCAAGAGGAAAAGTCAAGCAGTAAGTTTCCACTTTCTTTTCTCTATTTTGTTATACTGTGATATTTGGATGCGATTTTAACTTATATATAATCTACTTTATACATCTAGCGTAGCTAAAAGATCAGATCTAGTTCTCTTCCCTTCGCAGATCAGAGTTTGGTCGAGACAATACTTGGAATGTCTGCTATCAGCGATGTTCTTTCTTTCTGCATAAGAATCAATTCCTTACTTGTCTTCTACTACTGTTATCTTCTAGATAAGGTGGAACGATTAGATGTTCTATTTCCTTCGCAGGTCATTGCTCGAGGCAATACTTCACCTAGTCAATTGCGATATGGATAGTCTGTGAGACCGTGATCATTGATGGTTCTTTCTTGCTGCATAAATATCAATCACGATTTACCGTTGACCCATCTCTTTTTCAGTTTCTTGATGTATTGTTGACGGGTCCATTGCTTTCTTGGCCTTATTTTTGAAGCATCTGGTTGCGGAGATTCTTGAGTGTTGTTTGGCCTCTTTTGCACGATAAATGGTTATCAGAATTTTCTTGTTTAAGCTCATTGATTGATAGACCAACCGGTCTTTACGTTATTGTTATATTAGCTTATTCTGGAATTTTGTTACTGTGAATTGGCAACGACTTCTTTCCTCTTGGATCATATCTCTTCGTCTGAGGATGTCGTTATGGGAAGTGCTTGGTTTAGTTCCTCCTCTGATCCTTTATTAGTTCATCAACCGGTTGGTTTTTTCGTTTACTTGTTTCATGAGTTGATTCTGGGTTTTGTTATTTGGTGTATTTTTGCAGTGGCTTCTTTCCCCTTGGAGCGAATTGTTTGTCTGAGGATGTCAAGGACGATGAATATGATGATACTGGTCAATTTGTTTTATTAAACTAGGTGCTTGGCCTGTTTCGAGTACTGATGGTCATTTTTCCTTCTTTTTTTGGTTGAGATGATGAACTAGTAGTCTTTGATCACATCTTAGACCGGGCAATACAGTGAAATTTACTGGTTTTTGTTGAAATTTGCTCTTCGTTCTTTTATCTTTGGGAATTGATTATTGTCTAGTCGTAATCCTCTTTCAGGTTGGATTCTTGCCAGACTTGACCAGTGGTGATCTGCCGTGTTATAAGTTATTTTATTATTCATCATCATGTGTGGGAATGCCCACCGTATTACTATATATCTTCTTCATTATTATAAATATGAGAGCATGCTAACCTAGAGGGTTAGACAATTCATTCATATTATTATCTTCTTTTCTTCTTCTTCAGACATGGTATCAGAGCCAACTCTAGTCTCCCCAACCTAAACCCTATCCAACACCCACTATCAACGCAACCACCATCTAGCACTTGCTTCTCTCTCTAATCTACTCTCCTGACCAGCTTGTCGGCCACGTCCTAGGCTCTCGGCCAGGGATCTCGGCCAACTTGGCCGGCCACGTCCCTAGGATTTCGGCCATATTGGCCGGCCACGTCCCAGGTTTCTTGGCTATATTGGCCGGAAACGCCGGTCACGTCTCAGGACTCTCGGCCATTTTGGCCGGTTACGATTCAGGGCTCCCGGTCAACTTGGCCGGACATGTCCCAGGCCGTTCGGATTTGATTTACATGTCGAGGTTTGATTAGATTTAATCGGATCCATGAAACGGTGGAGCTTGTAACTTTCTGATTAATCTAGTGTCTAGATTAAGTATTCGTTATGAGTAATACAGACACTCAAATAGCTGCTGCTAAATCCGGTGAGACTGGATTAGCCATGAATAGATCTGGTGCGACTGAATCTGATATGATGCGATCACAAGCTCCGACCTTTATATCTACTTCATCTAAGCTCGTCGAACGTGTTTTGACGGGACAGTCTACGTACACACTTTGGAAGAAGAATGTCTTTAAGAATTTGCATGGACAACGGCTATCTCATCATCTTACCCAGCTTCCTCCGAGCAAGGATGACCCAACTTATGATGAATGGTACACTGTTGATTGTCGTATTTATAGTCAATTGTTGAATGCTATGGATATTTCTGTTCAAACTGTTGTTAGTAATACTGATATTGTTAAGGAGTTATGGGATGCTTTGGCAGATTTATACTTCTCTCTGAATGATTTTTCGCGACTCTATGATGTTGTTTGTGGGTTATTGAAGCCAACTCCTGCTAGTCGGCCTCTGAATGGATATTATGAGGAATTTAAATCCTTTGCTGATGATTTTGATCGGTTAGTCCCGTTTACATCTAATCGGGCTACTTTTCAAGAACAACGAAATCAATTTCTGGTCACCTGCTATCTTAATGGAGTGGGAGCTCAGTTTGATACTGCTCAATCACAAATTCTTTCAGATGCTCGAGTACCTTCTCTTGGAGAAGTTCATCGCCGTGTTCTTCGTACCGAAAGTCGTAAGGAAGTTAGATCTGCCCCTTCAGAAGTTGGTGAACAGGCTGCTGCTCTATATATGAACAGAGGAGATGGCCGTGGTAGTGGAGGCCGTGACCGAGTAGGAGGTCGTGGTAGCATTGTTGGTCGTGGTCGGGAGACTCGTACTTGCAATTATTGTGGTATTATTGGATATCTTCGCAGCAATTGCCTTACAATCTGATCGTGGAGGGGAATATATGTCGGATCATCTCCATCAATTTCTTCGTTCTCATGGTATTCACCAACGTCTTTCATGTGCTCGCACATCTCAACAGAATGGTGTTGCTGAGCGGAAGAATCGTCATCTTATGGACACTGCTCGTGCTCTTATTATACATATGCATGTTCCACATAATTTTTGGGGGATGTTCTTACAGCATGTTATCTTATTAATCGCATGCCTCTTTCCTCTCTTGGAGGCAATACGCCCCATTGACTCCTCTTTCCTAAACGCAGTCCCTTTTCTCTTTCTCCTAAAGTGTTTGGGTGTACTTGTTTTGTCCATGATGATCATCCAAGTGTATCAAAACTAGATCCTCGTGCACTGAAATGTGTTTTTCTTGATTACTCACGAGTGTCAAAGGGTTATCGTTGCTATTCTCCTACCTTAGGAAGAATGCTCACCTCCCGTCATGTTACCTTTATAGAGTCTCAACCTTTCTTTTCTGCATGTGGCTCAAGTTCATCTTATCCAATCCTGCAATTGATGAATTCACATCTTCTGACCCCGTCCTTATTTATTCTCCACCAATGGTCTCTTATCCAGTTATCTCTCCAACATCTTCACTAGACAATGCCCCCATTGACAATTCTCTTTCTGTGCCAGTCTCTCCCGTGGAGGATCCTCCTGCTGAGATAGTCTCTCGTGTTGCTGACCCACTTGAGACTGATAATACCGAGCAACCTATTGCTCTTCGTATGAACTACCGTGCTTGCAGAGATCGCCCTCTTTATATACATTCCTACAAAGGTTTATCAGTAAGTTTGTCGGCTTTTGTGGCCAATATTGATGCTGTTTCTCTACCTGCTTAGGTTTCCGAGGCTCTTCAGCATGTCGGTTGGCGTTTAGCCATAGAGGAGGAAATGAGCGCCTTCCAACGCAATCAGACTTGGTCCTTGGTTAATCTTCCTTCTGGTGCTCAAGTTATTGACTATCGTTGGGTGTTTGCCGTGAAGGTCAATCCTGATGGAATTGTTGCTCGTTTGAAAGCTCGGTTGGTTGCTAAGTGTTATGCTCAAACTCATGGTCTTGATTATTTTGAGATATTTTCTCCAGTTACAAAATGGCCAGCAACTGTGCATTCTTGGTCTCTCCATCGGTTGGATATCAAGAATGCTTTCGTTCATGGTGATCTTGCCGAGGATGTTTACATGGAGCAGCCCCCAGGATTTGCTACTTATGGAGGGAAAATTTGTAAGTTTCGTCGCTCTTTGTATGGTTTGAAGTAGTCTCCTCGAGCATGGTCTGATAAATTTAGCTCAGCTGTTCGGAGTTTTGGTTTGCTTCAGTCTCAAAAGGATCATGCAGTATTCTATCGACGTGCTACTACTCGGTGTATCTTTCTAATTTTGTATGTGGATGACATTGTCTTGATAGGAGATGACGAGCATGGTATTGCTGAACTGAAAAGATATTTGTATACTCACTTTGAGACGAAGGATCTCGGTGATTTGAGATACTTTTTTGGAATTGAGGTGGCCCGGAAGAAAGAAATTATCTCTTTGTCATAGTGTAAGTATGGTATGGACATCTTAACTGAATTTAACATGCAGCAATCTCGCTCCGCAGAGTCCCCTATGGAACCAGGATTAAAGCTTCTTCCTGATCAGGGTAACTTGTTTGAACATCCTAAAAGATACCGGCGTGTCGTTGGTAAACTAAACTATCTCACTATGATGACTAGGCCTGATCTTGCATATTCGGTTAGTGTGGTTAGTTAGTTTATGGCAGCACCTAGACAACTACATTGGGATGCTGTTTTGAGGATTTTAAGATATCTTCGAGGTAATCCTGGCAAGGGAATTGTTTTTGCGACTCATGGTCATGCTCGTATGGAGTGTTATACTGATGCTGATTGGGTTGGTTGCCTTATTGATAGGCGGTCTACTTCTGGCTATGCTTTGTATGTTGGTGGTAATTTAGTTTCCTGGAAGTGTAAAAAAACAGGATATTGTGGCGAGGAGTAGTGCTGAAGCAGAGTATCGAGCCATTGCTACAGCTACTGCAGAGATTATGTGGACTAGACATCTTCTGAATGAGATTGGATATGGATCAAGTGGTCCCACATCGTTACGGTGTGATAGTAGTTCAGCAATTCACATTGCTTCAAATCCCGTCTTTCACACGAGAACAAAGCATATCGAGATTGATTGTCATTTTGTTCGACAAGAGCTTACACGTGATAGTCTCACTCTCTCACTCATCCGCACTGGAGATCAACTAGTAGATGTGTTTACTAAACCTTTAGCTGGGCAACGGGTTCGCTTTATATGTTACAAGCTGGGCATTGTCGATATCTATGCCTCGGCTTGAGAGAGGGTGTTGTAAGTTATTTTATTATTCATCATCTTGTGTGGGAATGCCCACCGTATTACTATTACCCTCTTCATTATTATAAATATGAGAGCATGCTAACCTAGAGGGTTAGACAATTCATTCATATCATTCTCCTCTCTTCTTCTTCTTCAGACATGCCGCAAGCTAATGATTGTCTAAAATTGGATATGCTATTGTTCTTGAGGCGATAATCAGTTCCAATGAAATTTTTTCTCCAGTCCCCTAATTTTTCGATTAATGTGAAAAGCTGTTGTCATTCCTTTGGAGGACAATGTTCGGTGGATTTATGATTCGTGATGGTTCTTTCTTTGTAAGGTGCGCGCCCCCCAACAGATCCCTATTCAGTCCAAATCCGCATTGTCTTATATTTATTGAAGTTTGAAAGCTGCCGTTTCCTTCCTTCAAATATTCCCTCCCTCAGCGGTTATGAATGTGCATGCATTCTTCTCTAAGAATTACTCTTCAAAGGAGACATCGCTCCCGAAATGCGATCTTGATCCTTCTTCTTCTTCCTTTTTTTTTTTTTTCCATTTCTTGATTGATTTGTTAAATTGGTCTGATTCTGTCTATGCTATGTTATTTTCCGAAGGTTACTCCTTGTCTCTTTGGGATGCTGCCATGTTGTGGGCATTGTTGGGTTTTTCGCTCCTCTGACCGTTGACTGATTCATCATTGTTGATCTTCCCACACAATTGTAATATGAGCTGATTCTAGGATTCATCCCATGAATTGGCAGTGGCTTCTTTCTTCTTGGAGCGATCATTTTGACTGAGGATGTTGTCTGAGCACAATGAATACAATGCAACTGGTCGGTTGCATGAATACAATATTTGGGCTTTCTGGACTATCTTGCACTGTTTGGTTGAGTTGATGATCTAGAAGTATTTTTCTTGAGGACGACTGAAATTTGACAACCTAGAATAGGCTTCTTTTACAGGTTGAAAGTATTGCTGGCGTGCACAGCTGTGATCTATTTTCTGTGGGGCTGAGTTAATAATTGTTAGAAATATGAGGAGCTCCTGTTTCTTGGATTTTAGGCTGTTATTAGTTTGAATGATACTTGTTCTTATGCTATTTTCCAGTTAATCCGAAAGATCGGATCTAGTTCTCTACCCTTGGTAGATCAGAGTTTGGTCAAAGCAATACTTTTCCTGTCCAAGTTCAATATGGAGCGTGTTGATCAGTGATGGTCTTTCTTGCTGCATAAACATCAGTTCCTAATTTTTTCTTTGAGTTAAGGTGGAAAGATCAGATGTTCTCTTTCCTTCACAGGTTAGAATTTGGTCGAGGCAATAATTTGCCTAGTCAATCGGTGATCAGTGATGGTTCTTTCTTGCAAGCATGGACCGCACACGTCCTAGCTCTTCTCTCTTCATTCTTATCTGTGCGCTACGATCACTAATTGGATCTCTTATAAATCTGGAGATGCATATTTAAGATCTATTCATTGTGCTCTTTTTCCCTATCTTGGAAATGGCTCCAGACATTACTTAGTTTACTTCGTCTTTCTTTTTACATGATTTGTGTGTTCTCTTTTGGCACAGAGTAAGAGGTGATTTTGTGTTCTTAGGTGCAAGAGGTTGTTTGAGTTGGTTGGACTCTGTTAATGGCCATATAAATGTCTAAGTTGCAGGTTTTCTTTGGTTATTGGGACTGTGAAGTTTTATTGCTGAGAGAATTGGTTTTCCTCAAATGCATATCATTTTGAAATGATGTACTTCAGGTATCTATCATTATTTGCATAACCTATCTTCTCTTGATTGAAATTTGTTCTTCAGTTGTGTTATTTTTCGGTTAAGGGACATGTCAGAGTTCGGTGTAGAGTGTCCATAATCTATGATGGTTCTTTCTATACAAGGGGTATGCATCAACAGATCACACAATCTAATTTGGATTCTTCTTCGGATTATTAGTACTAAAAATCTCGATAGTGTCATCTTGCGCCTCTGTGGTTGTGCACATGTTCCTCCCTCTCATAGCTATTGCTTTCTCTGTAAAATGGTATTAAGAGGAGACATCAGTGTCAAATTCGCGTTCTTTTGTTTTTGCTATCCCAAGGTTTCAGACTACCTCTCTTGGACTTCGCCACAGTAATGGGCATAGGGTTTGCTCCTTTGGTTATTGATTGATTTCATCAGTTGATAGATTTAATTATTTTACTAAGCTGATTTTGGATTTCACGATTCAGTTCAATTGGAAGTGGCCTCTTTCCTCTTGGAGTGATCTCTTCATCTGAGGATACTATCTAAGAATGGTAAATAAGTTGAAAGTGGTCAGTTGATTACATGAAACAAGACATTTCTTGGAGGAGTAATGGCCTATTTTTTTCAGTTCTTGTTTGGTTGAATTGATGAACTTGGATTTGAATCATCTTTCGGAAGGCGATGAGACTGAAACCTTCTGGACACTTACTAGTTTTGATTGAAACTTTTTTTTTCAGTTTTTCATCTTTGGGGAGTGAGGAGATGACTATGGTCTAGTTCTAGTTTTTTACAGGCTGAAGTGTTACTGGATTTATGAGTTGGTGACCTATTGTGTTTTTTCTGCAGAATTTCTTGGATTCTAGGCAGTAATTAGTTTGAATGAAGTCTGTTCACCTATTTTGTTGTTTTTCCAGAAATTAGAGAGCTCTTTTCTTCGCAGATTAGTTAATGCAGTACTTTTACCTTGTCAAGTTTGATGTGGAATATCTGACTGTGATTTTTCTTTGTAGCTGCATAAGCATTATTTCATTGGAACAGCTTTTTTCTGTGGCACTTCTATGGGAGTGTTTTGTTGTTTTAGGAATATCAATGATTGTTGCTCCCTTGTAGTGTAGGTATTGTTTAGGAGTTTTGGCAAGCTTGAGGTCCACATCATGCAGATAGTAATGTTCAGTTTTGTTGTCATTATGTCCTCATGGTAGGTTGATAGATCTATGACATAAGTATGATGACTTCCATTTGAGGGTTCAACATAGAGTGGAACACTATTATGGAAGAGGCATTATCCAAGTTTTCAACTTGTTAGCGTAAGCTTGTATGAATCCGTTATGCCATATCTGTTATTGGTATTTCACAAAACGTATCTTTCTTCAATATGGAGAACAACATATATAATAAACCCACAAACCCACAAAGACTATTTTACCCTTTATAACACTCCCCCTCAAGCTAGAGCATGGATATTAAGCATGCCCAGCTTGTTACAAATATACTCAACCCTACTACTCCCTAGAGACTAGGTGAAAATATCAGCAAGTTGTTCACCAGTCCTAATGTAACTAGTAGAGATAATCTTAGCTTGAAGCTTCTCATGGACAAGATGACAATCAACTTCAATATGCTTGGTCCACTCATGGAATACTAGATTAGAAGCAATATGGATAGCCGCTTGATTATCGCACCACGACTCCATCTGTGCAGGATCTTTGAATTTGAGTTCAACTAATAACTGGCGCATCCAAATTAACTCACAAGTAGCTTGAGCCATAGCTCTGTATTTTGATTCTGCACTTGATCTAGCCACAACACTTTGCTTCTTACTTCTCCAAGATCCTAGGTTTCCTCCCACAAATGTGCAATAACCTGATGTAGATCTTCTATCCATAGGAGATCTTGCCCAATCGGCATCTAAGAAGGCTTCCACTCTTCTATGACCATGATCCCTATAAACGAGGCCACGACCTGGGACTTTCTTCAAGTATCTCAGAATTCTGATTACAGCATCCCAATGTGAGGTACGTGGAGAAGACATAAACTGACTCACAACACTCACTGAAAAGGAAATATCAGGCTGAGTGATAGTTAAATAATTTCGCTTTCCAACAAGTCTTCGATATCTTTCTGGATCATCTAATAGTTCACCTTCATCTGCCATCAATTTCAAGCCACCTTCCATTGGTGCATCCAATGATTTAGCTCCTAACATACTTGTCTCAGTAAGTAAATCCATAATATACTTCTGTTGAGAGATATGGATACCTTTCTTTGCTCGTGCCACTTCAATACCCAAGAAATATCTAAGATATCCCAAATCATTTGTATGAAACTATTGTTGCAGATACAGTTTCAGCTCCTTGATACCTGCAGAATCATCTCCAGTTATGACAATATCATCCGCATATACTATGAGAAATCTGACTAGCTCCAAAAACCCGGTAAAACATCGAATGATCTCCAGTGCATCAATAAAGTCCAAATTGGAGTATCGCCTCAGAAAACTTTCCAAACCACACCCTGGGAGACTGTTTCAAACCATACAAAGATTTTTTTAAGCGGCACACAACATTACTAGACTCCGCCTGAGCAACAAAACCAGGTGGTTGCTCTACGTAGACCTCTTCCTGTAACTCTCCATGAAGAAAGATATTTTTAACATCGAGCTGAAATATAGGCCAACTAGCAGAAGCAGCCAAAGAAAGTAAAAGAGAATAGAAGTCATCTTAGCCACAGGAGAAAATGTATCACCATAATCAACTCCATATACCTGCGCATACCTTTTAGCAACTAATCTAGCTTTGAGACGAGCTAGGGAACCGTCAGGACTAGCCTTAACGGTAAACACCCACTTACATCCAATGGCCGTCTTCCCTGCAGGTAAAGGAATCATATCCCAAGTTTGGTTTTGGTCCAGTGCCAGTAATTCCTCTTCCATAGCTTTCTTCCAGCCTAGACTAGATAATGCTTCAGCAACAGTGGTAGGAATAGGATATGTATCAATGGTCATTAGACGAGCCTGACAAGAGGTAGATAGACCAGAATAGGAGACAAACTGGGCAATAGGGTATTTCGTACAACTACGAATTCTTTTGCGATGGGCAATAGGAATATCAAGATCAGTATGAGAATGACGTACCTCAGGTTCCGAAGACGAAGAAGACGAGATAGGTCGGGATTCGTCTGCAAGAGGCTCCACATGCTGACGAGGCCGTCTACTTTAAACATGTTGAATAGGTGGATGAGGAGGCGGAGATTCCGAAGTGGATGAAGATTCCATAATAACATATGTCAAGGAATCATCGTCCAATGTAGGAGGCACCATTGGAATATCAGAATGAATAGTAGACTCAAAGAAAGAGACATTTGCAGTAGTGAAGTACTTCTGTAAAGAGGGACAATAGCATCGATAATCCTTTTGGGTGCGATAATACCCCACAAAAAGTGCATTTAAGAGATCGAGGATCAAGTTTAGAAAGTCCCGGACGATGATCTCGAATATAACAGACACAACCGAATATGCGAGGTGGCAAATGAAACAAGGGATCAGAAGGAAAAAAGAGAGAGTGAGGAATCACATCCTTAAGAACAGAGAATGGCATGTGATTGATAAGATAACACGCAGTCAAAACTACGTCAGCCCAAAAGGATTTATATGTCTTCATTTCAAACATCAAAGATCGAGTCACTTCTAACAAATGACGATTCTTTCTTTCAGCGACACCATTTTGTTGTGGTGTATCCGAACATGAGGATTGATGAAGAATGCCTCGTTGAATAATAAAATCAGAGAATGCCTTAGAAAAATACTCTTTTGCATTATCACTTCGAAGAATACGAACGGTAGTAGAAAACTGAGTCTTTACTTCGTTAATAAATGAACAAAAAATAAAAAATAACTCGGAACGATTTTTCATTAGATATAACCAAGTGGCTCTTGAATAGTCATCTACAAAAGTAACGAAGTACTTAAAACCCAACTTAGAAGTGACAGGACATTGACCCCAAACATCACAATGAACTAGAGCAAAAGGCTGAGAAGCCTGTTTATTGACTCGTTGACTATAACTAACACGGTGCAATTTTCCAAACTGACACGACTCACACTCAATACGAGATAAAGAATGAAAACGTGAATCTAACTTCTTCAAATTTCTTAAGGAGGGATGTTCCAAGCGATAATGAACTTGATGTGGAGAGACTGCTAAACAAGCGGCACTGGTAATATCTTCAAACACATAGAGCCCTCCTGACAAATGTACTCTACCAATCGTCTTCGTCGTCTTCAAATTCTGAAAAACACAGGAATCATGATGAAAGGTTATAGAACAATTATATTCTTTGGTAAGGCAACTGATAGACAAAAGGTTAAATGGAAAATTTGGAAGGTACATAACAGAAGATAAAGACAAGGACGACGTCAAAGGGATTGAGCCTATGCCTTTTACTATGGATATGGAGCCGTCAGCTAATGTGACATTAGACACAGACTCATGAAAGGTGGAAAATATACCTGAAGATCCAGTCATGTGATCAGTCGCTCCTGAATCAATGATCCAAGAGCGAGAGGTAGATGAGAGACACGCTGTTGCATTACCTGTTTGAGCGAAGGTAGCTGTAAAGGAGGAAACTGGCTGAGATATCTGGAACTTATTATACCTAGCAAGTGCTTCTTCGGACATTCTGATCAATGTTCCTCATTCAGAGGAATTAGTAGAGACAACAAACTCCGTTGCATTAGCCACATTCGCAGCAGCAGATTGGGAGGGCCATCCATGAAGTTTATAACAAAAATGCTGGAAATGTCCAGGCATCCCACAATAGTGGCAGGTTTGTGCAAGTGATGTATTATTACCTATATCACCAGAGGTACTACTGTATGACTGCGATTGGCCTCTTGTAAATCCACGACCGCTACTACCACTACTAAAGCCACGACCACTACGACCAACACCATGACCTCGACCACCACCGCGGTTCCCGTGCATAGCCAATGCAGAGCTATCACCTGTGGAGGATGTATCTCTAGATGATTCACGTGAAACTCTTGAAACCCGAGAAAAGGTCTTAGTCAATGAGGCCACAGTGTCTCCTCCAAGAACTTGTGATCGAACTGCTTCAAACTCTGGTCCTCGTGCTCCTAAAAAACCCATAACGGCTAACTGTTCTCACTGCTCCCGCATCTTCTTAACATCAGCAGTAATTGGCAAAAGAAAATTAAGTTCCTCGTACATTTGTTTAAAATCAACAAAAAACTGATTAAAAAACTGATTAAGAGGCTGACCTTTTCTATCAGCTCTAAAGAACTCTTTGGAAACCTCATAGATCCTTGATAGATTGTTTTCTTCAGAATAGAAAATATTCAAATAATCCCACAACTCTTTAACCGTAATGACATGTGTAACCACCGCAACCACATGAGATTCCATACAATTCCACATCTGTCCAAGTATTCTAGCATCCATAGTATTCCATTTAGTATCATTGTCGGTTCGTTCAACTGTCAAATGGTGTCATTATTCTCTCCCCGTTAATGTTGCCCTTACAATCCTCTTCCAATGCTGAAAGTTGGTGACCCCGGCTAATTTCTACTCTGTCAAACAACTAGAAGGTGCAGTTACGACCTCAGCAACAACTCCTTTGTTCTTATCTGCCATAATCAAATACTTCTACTAGACTTACACCACACTACTGATCACCAACTCAATAATTCCCTTTCAACCTCTCACAAAAAAGACAGTTCTGCAATCAAACCATCCACCAACAACATTCAACACAATCAACCAGATTCAACCCAATCAATCAAACAACATTCAACCCACAATACTCTGCAATCACGATCAGTCTCCAAACTCCATGAACTTAAAGAAAATTTCTCAATTCTCAGTACATCAGATTCACAGAGACATTACTCTTGGTAAAGGACACTTCAAACAGCAACATCGGGCTTGGATGTCGCCTTTCAAGGATTTGCCAAGCCTGCAACAGGGTCGCCAGAGCTGGGTCATGTCAAGCGAAGCCTAGCAGGGGTCGTCGGGCCTCGGCGAAGCCAGGCAAAGGGTCGCTAGGCCTCGGCGACGTCGGGCGACACCTAGGAGGGGGTCGCTGGGCCTTGGCGACATCGGGCGACACCTGACAGGGGGTCGCTTGGCCTCGGCGACGTCGGGCGTCGCCTAGCAGGGGTCGCCGGGCCTTTGCGACGTCAGGCAACTTCGGATAGAGGGTCGCCGGGTCAAGATCTGGGTTCGCTAGGTCTGGATCTTAGGTTTGACTCCTAATAGGGGGTCGCCGGACCTGGATCTAGTTTGCCGGGTCTCCAATGAGTTGACAGCGGTCGAGGATGGATGGTCGACGGAGGTTAGCTATTTAGGTTTAGGATTAGGAAGCTCTGATACCATGTTATTGGTATTTCACAAAACGTATCTTTCTTCAATATGGAGAACAACATATATAATAAACCCACAAACCCACAAAGACTATTTTACCCTTTGTAACACTATCAATTCTATCTTAAGCATTCTGTATGATCAGATTCTTCAAATTTTTATATCTTTCGCTTTTTCCGTTCAGGTTTGACAATGGAAAAGGACACTACCCTTCTGTTTCTGGTTGTGGATTTTATGTTTCTAGGATGCTTGTTTTGGGAGATCTTGTGATAATTGTGATGATTTATGCTTTTGGGGATTTTTTTTCAAGTCGGAGTGAAGAGTCTTATAATGCATCAGATTGATATTAGATCAGCTGCTGGTTATCCTATTCAATGTCCTCCTTGTCTTAACTCTTTCTTTTTCTCCTTCATTCTGTGTTGATTCTTGTGTGCTTATTGAGGCTTCTCTGGTTGCAGTGTGATGCTGTGGATTCACGATCTTATCATCATTGATTGCATACCTCTCTGACTATTCTGTTCGTTTGCTCTCGTGTGACAGCCTCTGCGACATCTTCTTGAGGGAGATAAATCAGGATTTGCATTCTTGACCCTTCTTTTGTTTATATTTCTTAATAGATTGTTGATGAGCCAGTTGTTCTCTCAGTATGATTTTGAAGCATCTGGCTAGTTGCAGAAACCTAACTTCTTTTGTTGCAGGTTCCGGAGGCTTCGCTTGTTCTCTATGCAACTTTGTTGTGGTTTGGGGACTTGCTTGGTTTATGCACCTCCTTTGACTGTTTATTGATTCATCGGCCAATCTCATTCACTTGCTCAACCAGCTTACCGTGGAATTTGTTATTCCGTGAGTTGGCAGTGGCTTCTTTCCTCTTGGATTGTTCTTTTTGTTTGCAATTGTCGTCAAAGGAAGAAAAATGCGATGACACTGGTCAGTTGTTGCATAAAGTCATTAATAGCATTTTCAGGTCTGGGAGATGACTGAAATGTGCTAACATTCTGGGCAGCTAGGCTATGGATACAATGACCGATCACCCATCGATAAGGAAGTATCTTTCTAAATCACTCCGGGTCAGCAGGGCCTTCAAGCATCCGAAATACGTAAGGGCTGTAAATGACATAGCCTTCGTTTGTCTTTGGGAGTGGCGATATTATTACAATCTAGTTCTGATTCTTTTATAGATTGGAGTTTTGCCAGACTTGAGAAGTTGTGAGATATTGCGTTTTTCTCGGGGGCTGGGTTGAAGATTGGAAAAGCTGCTCCATTTGCTATTGCAAATTATATGCCATTCCTGTTATTTTCATGGTCAAATCCCTAGTTCTCATTCCCTCGCAGTTCACACTTTGGGCGATGCAATGCTTTACCTCGTAAAGGTCAATGTGGAGTGCCGGTGATGGTTCTTTCTATGTGGTGGGTATTCTCAACAGATCAGAAAGTCCAAATCCAGACTTTGCTTTAGCTATAAGCACTGAAAATCTAGAGCCTGTGCCTCGTTGTGTCATCGTCTTGCCCGCATATCTGGTTGTGCATGTTTTCCTCTCCGTCGTAACTCTCCCTGGAAGGACTCTTCAAACATTATCTTCAGACATTGCGTTTTCATCTTTCTTTGTTTCTTGATTGATGATTAGCCAATTGCTTTCACTGTCAGTTAAAAAGGATCTGTTTGGTTGCAGGAATCGAATTTTTTCTGTTTGTTGGACTGAGTTTTCTGAGGGTTTTGGATCATCTCTCTTGGATCCACTTCTATGAGCATTCTTATGGTTTACCCTTGTTTGATCATTTCTTGATTCATCAATTGATCAACTTAAATGTGTTTTATTAGCTGATTTCGGATTTCGCTATTCGATTCGGTTGCTAGTGGCTTCTTTCCTCTTTCTTCTGTTTGCTGGACAGAGATTTCCGAAGGTTTTGTACTCTGTCGTGTTTATGAGCATTCTTAGTTACCCTTATTTGATCGTCTCTTGATTCATCAATTGATCGATTTAAATGTTTTACTAAGCTGATTCCAGATTTCGCTATTCGATTCAGTTGGCAGTGGCTTCTTTTCTCTTGGAGCAATATCTTTATCTAAGGATATTTCTGTCTAAGGATGATGAATAGAAAGCGGTCGGTTACATGAAGTAAGGCATGTCTTGGAGGAGTAATTGCCTATTTTGCTTCTTGTTTGGTTGAGTCGGTGAAAGTCTCCAGTCATCTTCAGGAGGGGCAATGGAACTGACATTTCGAGACGTTCAGGGAAAATTTGGTAGTTCTCTATGTTTGAATAAGGGTAAAAATAGTCATTTGATATTGAGAGTCTTTTATGTATGTGTAATCCTTTGTCAGGGAATAATAATCATCTTTTTAAATCAAAACATTGTATCAGAGCACTAAACACCTTACCACTGTTGGTCACCATCTACTGCCGTAAATCACCCATCACCGATCACTTATCACTAGATCTGATGTCAGAACCCAAATCAGCCGTCACCTAGACGAGGTGACCAAGAGTTGGCGTCGTCCAACGTAGTCCAGGCTGTTGAGCCTAGATCCGAGGTCGCCCAACCTCGTCTAGCCATCGGATGCCTAGATCCAACGCCACATCTTCTAGTGCTAAAATGGCTGAGATTTTATTCTCAAAAGCTATCTCAAAATCAGTTAGCTGTCATCACTAATTGATTTATTGTAGTTGATAGTTGTCCAATTAGTCCTATTAATTAGCTGTTATATTCGCAGCGATGCAGCGATTGTGAGAATATTAAATTAGCTCAACTAGGAGGAATAGTTGCATATTTCCTTTTTCGTTTTATACTTGTTTCTTTGACTTTGTGCATAACTCTGACCTATTGGAAAGATAAGAAAAATTTATTTCCTCACTTACATCTTCATGGTATCGGAGCCACAGAAATTCTAACAAACCTTTGTTAGTCTTGCGCTCTTTGTTTTTACTTTATATTTATTATGTCGAATAAAACCCCCGAGAGTATTTCTACCCCTAGCAAAATGCAACCTTCAGCAAAAACTTCGACACTTACTGAATCACTCAATTCAGATCACTGCGATCAAGCTGAATAGTGATAATTTTCTTCGGTGGTCACAGTGTGTTCGGATGTTATATCCGAGGGAGAAGAAAGATGGGATATTTGATTGGGGAATGAAATCAAACCAGCAAAAAAATAGACTCAACTTGGGCTGTTTGGGATGTTGAGAATTCAACGGTGATAGACGTGGCTGGTGAATTCTATGGAGGAAGAAATTGGAGCCAATTATATATGTTTTCCTACTACAATTAATTTGAGGAATCCCAAATCTGTGAGCTGAAGTTGCAGCTCGGTAAGGTTTGGGAAGGAGACAATGCTGTCACACAATAATATTTCAATAGATTGTGGCAAGATCTTGATATCTTCAACAATTATGAGTGGAGGTCCGTTGAAGATTTCCAGCATTGTAAGAAGGTAACTGAGACTGATCGTATTTTAAGTTTCTTGCGGGCCTTTGTAATTAATTTGATGAAGTTAGAGGAAGTATACTTGGGCTACGCATGGTAACATTCTGATTTCGAAAACTTATTCTAGTTAAAATGATTTTTTTTTATTCTGTTCTTGGATGAATTTTAGAAACATGTTTAGTAATTTCAAAAAAAAAATCTATTTAAAAAAATACTTTTTTCTATTTTTTTCATTTAAGTCAAATAACTACGTAGTTAATTTAAAAAATTTCATCCTAAATTAAAGACTAATTGTCAATGCACACTAAAATAATTTAAAATCTATTATTTTTTAGCATGCCATGAATGAAATACAAAAGTTAATATATGATATTGAAAGTTTGATGAAGTATGGGACATGTTTCTATATTGAGGTCTCATTTTTCTTTAAATATTGCGGTGCCTAAATATATAGAAACATTTTGTGACGCACAGCTACGAGTATGCACGTTGGATGCTGTCATCCTTTGCATTATTCTTTGTAGGAAAGTGAAATCTATGAAATTTAGGCCCAACTTTATGAAAATAAGGTGGCACTAGCCTAATCTAAGCTTTTTCCATTTTTTTTGCGATTTTCTAAATTTTTTGTTATTTTTTAAAAAAAATTGATTTTTTTTATTTTATTTTATTTTATTAGGTAGAGAGAAAAATGATGAGAAAACTACAAGTGAAAAGTGAGATATGCGAGACTTCATTCTATTTTGTTATTTTAAAAGTGATTCTTTTTTCAAAAGTAACTTTTTTTGCTTATGTATTTTACTCTAAAACTGATTTTGATTCTTCAAAATTGATTTTGAGAACATAATCAAAATCAAAATTATTTACATTACTAAACAACATTATCATTTTTTACTATTTCTGGGTTGAGAATCAGAAAATCAAAATAGTTACCATACAGTCCCTTGTAGACAGCCATTCCCACCTATTGGTGAAGTCTTTTCTAAAGTTAGAAAAGAAGAAAGTCGGAGGAGTATCATCTTGGTAAACCCAATACCGAAGCAAAAGCCTTTGCTAGAGGGCATTTTGATGCCTCGACTTTGGTTGGTGTTGAAGTATATGTTGGTAGGTTGAGTTTCATTGCACGTGGGATGGATGAGAAGCCTCGTGTGTGGTGTGATAACTGTAATAGGTCTCGACAAACACATGTTGGAAAATCCATGGGAAGCTATAATCGTCTATGAAAGGCAGCAAGATGGGAAGTAGAAGCTATCTTTCGGCCAATGAAGCTGAAATTAATCCATTCAGCAAGGAGCAGATTGATCATTTCTTGCAACTACTAAAGTCTAACTGAATTCAGGGTAAACCAACATCATCTATTGCCTAGAAAGGTAGTAACGCAAGTGCTCTTTCTGGTTTCTTTACTCCTCATTCATTTGTGCTGGCATTTTCTCGAGAGCATACATCTTAAGATATAATTAAGGTCAAGTTGATTTTCTTGAACTAGGGACCTGGCATAATCTGCTATAGCCATATCTTGCTCGTGTTCCTTGTAGAATTTTATGAGATCTGGTATATTGAGTAGTGGGTCAATATCGTGTTAAGCTTCTTTTCCCTTTAATGAGGCATTCTCAAACTCTTCTTCAGTTGATTTAGATGCGAATTCAACAACATACTCCTCCGAGTCAAAACCGTTACTCATTATCAAATATTTCATAGATTTTTTATAAGTTCTTATTCTTTGGCCTTTATAACAGCTTCTCTAACAGCCTTGGCAAGTTTGATTTTTCTCTCAAGATAAAAGGCAGCTTTTTCAGTAGTAAGAGATTTTGCCGGGATAGTAAGCCGTTCAGATTCATGCTTCACTTGGTTTGAGTCTTCATAGATTGATTTGGACCTCATTCTCAACTCATTTTGAAAGTAAGCCAATGTGGACCACATAGAGAAAAGAATGGACAGATTCAAGGATGCTATCAGCCAAAAATGGAAGTCAATCTGTCCACATTGTATAGTAAGCCAATCTTTTCAGATAGGTTGTCCATTAACCTTTTAAATTCAAATGCCAACTTCTCTCTCAATTCCCCAGTTTCCTGAAAGAGGACCTTGTATAGTTCATGAGTTTGATGTTTCAACTCATTTTGAAAGTATGTAATATCTTTCAGTAATTCAGAGTTCGTATTCAGACTCGTTTCTTTCTCTTCATCTTATTCAGATTCAATTTCCATAGGCTTCCCATGAGAACTGGCTCCTTTGATTTCATTCAGCTGAATACTATCTTCTATGTTTTCTTGAAGAAAAGCATTAGACTCGTCTATCATTTCCTTATGATAGATTTCTTCTTCTTCTTCCATTCCGAGTTTTGATTCATCATCTCTTTCCTTTCCTCTTTTCACCTTGAATTCCTCAGAAGTAAGGTGAATTTCATATTTTGGATCACTCAGAGTGATTTTTAGGTCATCAAAGGATTTCTTCGAGGCGGCAAAATCGTTTGAAGCCGTGAGAGATAGTAAAGAAGTTTTTGGAGAATAGAGTTGCTTTTGAGAGTTGAGGGAGCAAAAATGCCCTTTTAGAGAGGATGTTTAAATAGTAGGATTATTAGAACTTGTTTGGAAGTAGAGATATCTGAATATATGATTGAATTGATTTTGGAAAGAATATACTCAATGACTCAATCAATCAATTAATTAAATCAATTAAATCTAATCAATCAAGACAATAAGCACAATCAACACAATCATAATATTTGTAGAATATTAGAGAGATTGTGCTGGTGCGTACCTTATTTGTTGCCAAAAGCATAACTATTTACGCGTCAAAAATTTGAATGATCAAACCTTTAGTCATTTCCTCTCAGAATATTCCATTTTTAGATGATGATTTAAGTTCTGAGTTCCTTGTAGCCATTGAGCTTCTTTAGATGGAGCCTTAACATCCTTTGCTTCTTTCATATATCGCATTATACTCAAAAGAAAAGTCTTCCTATCTAAACAGCAGCTCAAATAGGCATTATAGTAAATGCATAATTCTTGTCTGATATATTCAAATGTGTTCTTAGCAATTTGGTGAATATGTCAGCTAATTAATGCTTTGAATCAACAAATTGAATGTTAGCATCACCATTATGCACATGATCACAAATAAAATAATGCTTAATTTCAATATGCTTAGCTTATGAGTGCAAAATTGTATTCTTGGTGATGATGATGACACTTGTGTTGTCACATTTGATTTTCACGCTGTGAGTTTGGACACCAAAGTCCTTCAGTTATTGCTTCAACCATAGGATGTGCATAACAACTTCCTAATGCAACATTCTCAGCTTCTACAGTTGATAGAGCCACAATATTTTGCTTCTTGGAGAACCAAGACATTGCATTGATCTAGAAGTTGGCATGTGCATGAAATGCTTTTCCTGTCTAACTTACAACCTGCAAGGTCAACATATGAATGTCCATATAATATAAGTTCTGAAGTTTTAGGATACCATAATCCTAGATTATGATAAGTTTCTATGTATTTGATGAATTTGGCACACGTGTGCATACATTAAAACTTATGTCAAGTTTAGAAGCAGTAATACATAGTAATGAACCGATCATGCTCTTGTATAGCTTCTGATAAACCTGTTTGCCCTGTTCATTCTTGTCTAGCTTGGATGAAGAAGACATTGTTGATGCAGTTTTCTTGCAATTTTCATGACCAAACTTCTTTGTCAGTTAAAGAGCATATTTCTCTTGATATATGAAAGTGCCTTGTTCGGTCTAATTAACTTGCAATCCTAGGAAGAGTGTAAGTTCTCCCATCATGCTCATCTCGAATTCATTCTATATGATTTAAGAAAATTCTTGCAGAGATTTTCATTAGATGATCCAAATATAATATCATCTATGTATGTATGTATGTATGTATATATATATATATATATATATATATATATATCTGAATACGTAATATTTCGTTACTTTTCCTTTTGATAAATAAAGTTGTGTCAACTTTATCTTTCTTAAAACCTTTGTCGATAAGAAAATTACTTAACATTTTACCACGCCCGTGGTGCTTGTTTGAGTCCATAGAGAGCCTTTTGAATTTTGTATACTTGATTTGTTCTCTTTGGATCTTCAAAATCTAGAGGTTGTTCAACGTAGACTTCTTCCTTGATATATACATTCAGGATTGCACTCTTGTAATACGTTTGATATGGTTTGAAGTCATAATAGTAAGCATAGGCGAGAAAGAGCCTGATAGATTCCAATCTTGCTACCGGGGTATAAGTTTCATCATTGTCAATTCCCTCTTCTTGAGAGTAGCCTTTAGCAACTAGTCTTGCCTTATTTCTAGTTACCTTGACTTTATCACCCAATTTGTTTATGAATACCCATTTTGCTCCAATTACATGATGATCCCTTAGTCTTGGTACCAGTTCCCAAACTTCACTGAGTTTGAATTGATGTAACTCTGATTGCATAACTTCAATTCAGCTTTCATCTTCAAAAGTTTCTTCAATTCCTTTGGGTTTCAACTCAGAAACCAGAGCAAATTCATTCATGGCATTCTTCAGTTTGGATCTGGTTCTAATTCCTTTATCAATGTTTCCAATGACTTAATCTGTGGGATGACCAGATTTGTATTTTCAGTTCTTCTTCGATTTCTCAAGCTCATTCTCAATTGATCTTCAGCATTTGAATCTTCAAAAGTTGCAATTGGTTGAGTATTTTCCGTGTTCTAAGAAGACTCATTTGCTTATTCAGTCTCAGATGATAAGTTCTGCTTCTCAGATGATTGGTTCTGACCATTTGCCATTTGAATTTCAGTCGTCATCTTCTGAGTAGTGTGCTCATCTTCGAATTTCATGTTCATGGATTCTTTAACTGTCTGAAAATTCTTGATGAATATCTGATAAGTTCTACTCGACTAGAATATCCCAAGAGTACTCCTTCGTCTGATCTTTCATCAAACTTAATTGGCCGATCACTTGAATTCTTAAGAATATAGCATTTACAATCAAGTACGTGAAAATATTAAATATTTGGTTTATTACTTTTGTAAAGCTCACGGGGTTTTTTTTCAAGTGATGATCTAAGAAAGACACGATTTATAATATAATAAGCGATAGAAACAGCTTTAGCCCAAAAATAGGATGGAGCTTTTCTTTCAATTAAAAGAGTTCATACAATTTTTTGTAAAGATTTATTCTTTCTTTTTACAACTCCATTTTGTTAAGAACTGTATGGAGATGAAAAATTACGTTGAAAACCATTTTGATCACAAAATTCAGCAAAATATTGAATTTCAAATTCTTCTCCATGATCTATTTTGATGCTTGAAATTGAATACCCCTTTTCGTTTTGAACTTTCTTAGAAAATATTTTAAATTATGAGAATGCATCACTTTTATGTGCAAAAAAGAAGACCCATGTAAATCTAGAATGACAATCCACAATGACTAAACAATACTTTTTACTTTCTATGCTCTGAATTTAGGTAGGTTCGAAGATATCCATGTGTAACAGCTGTAGAGCACAATTAATAGATACTTCATTATAGATTTGTAATAATTTCTTACTTGTTTTCTTAGTGTGCAAGTTTCATAATGCTTAGTACTTTCAAATTTGGTATCTAGGGGTTCTCTCACTAGTTTTTTTTTTTTACAGAGCTTTAATATTTGCTTGAGACTTATGTGCTCCAGCTTCTTGTGCCAAAGTTTTGGATCGTCTTTGACAAGTAGAAAATATCTTTGTTTTTCAGATGATGCATCCAGAAGGTACATATTACCATGTCTTTAACGAAGATTCATTGTCTTGACTTGTACTTGAGCACTTATTTTCTGCAAAAGAAACTTTGTATCCAATATCACACAATTGGTTGATACCAATAAGATTGAAATTCAAACTCTTGACCAATGAAACATCACTAATATAAAGGTTACCAATCTTCATGGTTCCTTTGCCAATAATTGTTCCTTTGTTATTTACTCCAAAGGAAATGTTTCCACCATTGAACATTTCAAGATTGATGAATTTCGTTGCATCTCCAATTATGTGTCTGGAGCACCCACTATCAAGGTATCATTTATTTTTCATTTTCATTGGTACCTGTAATGATCAACGCAACTCAAGTTTTCTTTGGTACCAAAGTATGTTTGAGTCTTTTGGGGTTAGCAACATTTGCATATCTAAGAATTTCTCAAGTTGGCCTTTTGATTTTGGAACGATAGATATTAAAATGTCTTGAATCACCACAGTTTGAACATACATACATATTCTAATTTTTAGACTTTACAAACTATTTTTTAAAATGACTTTTATAAGAATCCTTAGTTACCTTCTCTTAAGTATTTCTTTAACATCAGGAAACTGATTTTCGATATTGCTTTCATTTTGAAAATCTAGTCCCAATTGGTTATAATAAGGAACTTGTTTGGAAAGTACATGTTGTAAGGTTTTAGATTCCGACAAGATTTTCTTGTAAATATTTAAAGTTTACTTTCTCAAAAAGATATTTTCTTTTTCTTATAGTTCTTTTTCTTTTCCCAAAGAATTCTTTTCTTTCTTAAGAATTTCCAATTCCAATTTCAAACAAATATTCTCATTAGACACAAAATCAGATTTTTCGTTCGATTGAGAAAATTACTTTTCAAGAAAACTAATCTTATCTTTTTAAAAAACATCTCTTTGTTTAAAGATGACTACTTCCTTTTTTAATTCAGAAAGTTTTTCAAGAGTAGCTCAATATTCTAAACATAACTCATTTTTGACACCTCAGAAGGAATGCTTGACTGAGTTACCTCAAAACTATCATCGGAGTCTACCATAAGATAAATGTTGACGTATTCTTTATCACTTTCATAGTCAGTATCGTTCCAAGTCTCTCCTTTCAAGGATTTCTTGGATTTTTCATCCTTGCTTCTCTTCTTTAACAGAGGACAATTTGGTTTAATGTGGCATCTCTTCTTGCATTCATAACAGATGACTTCTTGACTTTCATTTCTAGTCTCAAATGATATTTTTTGATCATATCATTTGAGATCCTTTTGTCATCGAAGTTCCTGCCTTTCTTGGCCATTCTTTTAAATCTTTTGACCATGAGTGCTAACTCATCATCATCTTCATCTTCTAAGTCTGAAATATTAGAATCAATATTAGATTTTAAAGCAATGGACTTATTACTTTTTAACGTGGATTCTTTATTGATTCTTTCGTTCTTGTAGGATTGAAGAGTTCCAATAAGCTTGTACATAGATAGAGGTTATATCATCTGATTTCTCGAATGGATGTTTTAACATTATCACATTCCTTTGTGAGAGCTCGTGGCAGTTTATTATGACGCAGGCCGTATTAATAATGTTGTCCGCATCAAAGACAAGCGCACATGACCAAGGAGATCAGCCCGCATCCAAGCTTGACAAGCCGCTCGACAAGACTCTTGAAAGTCGAAAGTACGCAAGTCGATGACCAAGAGTCTCATTCTAGAGTCCACACCATAATAAAGCCTTTGTCATTCTTTACACATTGGAAGTCTAAAAAAGACACATTGAGATAGTGATGAAGATGTTATCTCGCTTCTAGTTCCTTGGCACTTTAATGTTTATGGTCTCTAGATTCTTTCGTGTTCTATAGTCTCTTCATTTTCTTAAGTCTTTTCGTTTTCTTTTTCTTGGCTATAAAAGGCTATCTACTTTATATATTCAACAGACGATTTTGATGAATGAAAATTTGCCTTGTGCAATTATCCCGAATCTTGAAAAGTTCAACCCCTGAAAACCTAGAAAAGTTTTCACTCCATCCTTGAAGAGTCGGAGTTTTTCAAAATATGCATCCTTGAAGAGTTGCAGTTAACGATCTAAAAGAATCGTTGCCCTAACCACTTCTTTGGAGGCCTAGAAGAGCATCCATCGAAGTTTCTATCATTCGTTTGTTCCATTCCTATATTTTATCTATCCTTACCCATCCATTTTCACTACCATTTCACCATTTTCCATCAAGGTTACTATCCTCTTGCGTTCGAATAGCCTATATCTTAGGCTGCATCATTTGGTATCAAAGCTATGGAAGAGGGAACCATGCCGCCAAGACAAGCTAAACGTCGTGGAGGCAAAACCATCCCACTGGATAAAGTGCACACGCTCACTGACAAACTGCAACAACATATGCAACAACAAATCGACTAGTTGACGCGGGAAGTTCATCATCTGAGGGCAAAAGGAAACAACCCTCCACCTCGTTCTAGAACTAAAGATTTCAACGATGACTCCCCATCTTCAGAGAGTGTTCAATCTTTTCGCGGTCGAAGGAATGCTCGACATCGTGTACACAATGTTCATGAATCGGAGTGGGAAAAGGAAGTTAAAAAGGATATCCCAGAATTCTCAAGTAATGATTCTCCTGACGAAATTGTTGATTGGCTGACACTTGTGAATAAAGTATTTAAGTATCGAAATTTTCTCGAGAATCGTTGAGTCGGGATCATCGCTATGCGATTCCGAGGCAAAGCAATCTTTTGGTGGAGGCGTGAAAAGCAAACTCACCAATTTGTTGGCAAAGCACCAATTACTTCATGAAGGACAATGGAGGACAAGATCCGCAAATATTCCTTACCTAAAGAATACAAGAGGGAGCTCTACCAACGGTACCAAAATCTGAGACAAGGTATGCGAATGATGGATTAGTGCACCAATGAATTTAATGAATTAGTGATTTGTAACAACATACAAGATCCGAAATAGGTACTTAGGAATAAGTACTTGAATGGTCTTCAACTCCTCATCCAAGATGCCTTGGAAGTCCTCTACATTTGAGACTTAGGAGATGCACACCAACGGGCACTCAAAGTAGAGCGTTCTCGCTCTAGAAGGCAACAGCCCTCTACCATGTCAAGCCGACCCGCTAAGAGTACCATCGGCGCAATCAAAGTTACTAAGGCTACAACACAAACCGCTAGTAAGTCTTCTACTCAGCCCAACACTTCAAAGTAACCCAGTACGTTCGAAATACGTTGCTTTTCTTGTGGTGAGTTGGGTCATCGTCCTAGCAACTGTCAAGTTAACAATAATCGACAAGATGACAAAGACTTCTTGGTGAATAATGATTCTGATGATCATGCAAAGTATCTGCTCGAAGAAGAGTTGAATGATTCGAAGAAGCCGCAACTGATGAACAAATAGTGCATGATGATTCTGGCGAATTCCTCATTGTAAGAAAAATCTTCTACACTCCTTGAGATGATATCGGAGATAGGTGGCTGTGTACCAATATTTCTCATTCTGCTTGCACAATCAAGGGGAAGGTATGTCAATTAGTTATTGACTCTGGTTGCTGTGAGAATATCTTTTCTAAAATAGCGGCAAACAAGCTGAAATTGGAATTAAAGGCGCATCCTATGCCTTACAAAATGTCGTAATTGTCGAAAGGCATCGAGGTAACCGTTTCCAAATGATGCCTTGTTAATGTCAATTGGTTCTATTTATTATGACAAAATATGATGCAATGTTCTATCGATGGATGCTAGTCATGTTACTCTTGGGCGACCATGGTAATTCGATAGGCGGACTACTCATGACGGTTACCGATCCAGTTGTTTGCCA
Source organism: Rhodomyrtus tomentosa (assembly GCA_028455895.1). Classification (NCBI taxonomy): domain Eukaryota; kingdom Viridiplantae; phylum Streptophyta; class Magnoliopsida; order Myrtales; family Myrtaceae; genus Rhodomyrtus; species Rhodomyrtus tomentosa. Next base: position 9,869,590 of record JAPCWY010000001.1, on the reverse strand, counting down.
TTGGATTTGTCTCAAAAAGTTACGCGAAATCAAAAAAAAAAAAAAGCATCCCGAACGTACGCCCAAGCGATGAGATATGTCATTTCAAAGTTTTCCCTTTTCTTTACTTGTTTCCACTCTTTTGCTACGATTTTTAATCTTTTGATGCATTTTTTGACTACTTTGCTGCAGCTCTTCATCTATCTATTACTGCGATTTTAATATTTCGCTACGGTTTTAAATAATTACATAAATACAAGTTATTTATCTTAATAACTTTTTAATTAATTATTGATGATTATCTTATAGAAATAAGCTTCAAAAGATAAATAATTATAAATAAAATAATTATGATAACTATAAATAATTAAAAAAAAGTGAAAAAATATATAATCTAAAAAAATTAAATGGGCTTACGGCCCCCCTGCTCGGAGGGGCCAAATGCCAAGCTATCACGTCCCGTACCCGGCGGGCACACGAACATCCCTTGGCGGCTATTACTATGCGATGATACCCAAGATCCAATGGCGATGAACTTAGCTAGGCTAAATGAAATATGCATGCAGAAACGAGAAAACAACCTTTCAAGTGATAACAAAAGATGACTTCAGAAAGATACAAAAAAAGCGATCGGTCGACATACAACACAAGAGAAATATCTACTAACTAGAACCTAACCCTTCTCACTATAAAAGGGTGTCTCAAAAGGAACATATAGAGTGGTCAAACCTAATCATTAGACTCTCGAGCATCCGCTGACAACTCTACTTCTTTCTTGTCTGATCCCAAGACCATAGGGACGCCTATAGTGATATCTTCCTCGGCCATCTGCGACTTAGGTTCAGGTTCTTCAACGATAAGACCGACATCAGGGTCCATCAACGTATCATCAGGGAGGTCGATCTCAGGCGGGTCTACAACTCCTAACGCGTCGACGGGTACAACGTTCTCCTCCAACGGTCCAACAAGGGTATCATCGTCTCAAAACATCCAACCCTCATAAGTGTGGGAATTCTAAGTATTGACCTCCTTTGTTGACCGAGACTACGCTCATCGTCTTAGTATACACTATGCCCTCACTGACGGTAAACTTCGAGATCAAAGTCTCAATTCGAGACTTCAAAGCTCTACGACAGGGCATCCATGGTCTGGAACTAGGGTTTGAAAAAGTAATTCCATAATGGGGTGAGATATAAATCTCAATAAGCTAAACCTAATCCTAAATTAGGCTGCTAGTACCTCCAAACACTTTTGAAAAAAAATTGGATATTTAATCAAGATAAACACGTGGCACTACGCGATTTCACAAATCAGGAGCTCAATTACTAAATCAAGACTAAATTTCGTACTTAGGCACTTCACAAATCACATGCTCATATAAGATATTTCTCAACATGTAACTCAATTCTCAATATCCAGACCCGCGTAATGACGCATCAGGCTATCATAATGTACTTGGTAATATCCGTGTCATAACACATCAGGTTAATATATCATTTGTCAAGACCCGCTTATTAACGCCTTAGGTCGTACTTTAACCTGCGTAAATACGCATCAAGTTAACAATCACACGTTTAACGCATCAGGATAAACTCAAACCCCGCGTGAAACGCATCAAGGCAATATGTGATCACATATACATAGTCAATCAATAAATTGGCCATTAATGACATATATTATTTAGTCATCACTAGCCTCCATTTTTTAATCACAGACAAACTCATGCAATTCAAGCATCCATCTAAGGAAATCGAGCCATGATCAAATTCGTCAAGGCAAGTCGTGCCCTTAAAACTTGGTTTTTCAATGACATAATCAAGAGATCATTTGAGGTGATTCAAGCCCTTTAATCATTCAAACCATAAATCATACCAATCATTCTTAGGTTCAATTCAAGTGATCTAACTCAGCAAATTCAACAATGAGATCCAAGTGTGATAATGTAGTTTTCTATTTTAAACAAGCCAATAAGATCCAAGTGTGATAATGTGGTTTTCTATTTTAAACAAGCCAATAGACCCTAACCCCCAAACCTATCCATGTTTGGTTTCCACGACCAGTTTCATTCCTAATAAATTGGCATCATTTTGTTGACTTTTTGAGTAATCTAACTTCAAAATCATGTCCCTCATAATCTTACGGTCACGTGGGAGAAAACGGGATTTAATTTGGACTCCGAACAATCTAAAATGAGCCATTTTAATTTTGGTGTGCACTAAAAATGGGATTATACGAGCTCTTGGGTCATTAACATTTTTCACACAAAAATAGCCCTTAAAACTCTACCAATTCACCCATAAAATCTTTATTAGTAACCTAACATCCTAATAAAGGGTTAGGAATGACTTACCTCGAGTTAGGCCAAGCAATTCCACTAAACGAGCGACGCGAGGTCATAACGCAACGCTGGTCAGTTTTGGACAGAATTGGTCCCTAGAGGATTTGTGCAAGAATCGCCCATTAAACTCCATCCAATCACATCCAACTTCTACCCTCAAACTCCTAACATACTGAGTTAAGATTTAGAGACAACTTATCACCCAATCCAAGCAATATCAGCCCTTCAACAGCTTCCAAAGTTTGTTGATTGGTCAGGGGAAACATGCTGGAACGGTTCATGAGGAAACACCACAAACAACTATCAAAATCCATTGAATTCTTACTGAACCTCAACCATCTTTCTCTTAATATGTTAAACTAAACTTAGGATGTCTCTTACCTTGAGAACCAACCTAGAAAACCTCTCGCAAAGGCAGCAAGTCACGGTTTCCTCCCCAGGCAGATTGATCTGGCTATGTTCGGTCAAGAACGACAAAGTATTAGCTCTTAATTCCTATAATAATTCATCCTCAACCTCAAATACATGTTGATAAATATGTTAACTAGGTTCAAGGAGTGTATTATTGAAGAATCAAGCCAAAAAAAGCTCCCAAAGTTGATCTAGGCATTCTCGGGTCGAAACAGGGTCAAACAGCGACCTTTGCTGCTTCCAGTGACTCTACGGGACAAACGGTTGGGCGTATTGGGGCTCATAATATCTCGTTAGAACGACAAGAGAAAGAGCTTTCTAATGGTAGGTAATTTGTCTGCAGTTGATCACGAATGGCAGATATATCGCCTGAACAACGGACAATGGCGGAAACCAAATTCAGATGAGTGGCAAGCGAGAGAGAGATGGAGAAAAATGGAAGAGATAGAGCTCCTCGGCCAAATGTGTGTGTGAGAGAGAGAGAGAGATTCCTCTATAAACCAAATGAGATAGAGAAGATTGAGGTGATGAGTGTCATAGGGTAGGCTTAGATTAGGGAAACGAGGGATTTAAGGGATATTGTCCAAGGGCCCCTACCTAGGATTCACATAGCTTGTCTTCTAGGATTCACATAGCTTGTCTTGTCTCCTTAAATCAAGAAGCTAATGGACCAAAATGCCCCTAGAAATTCGGTCAACATGAGGGATTGAACAAAAGACCAAAATGCCCTTGTTAATCCTTAAAGGCATAAGCAATTTCTGAGGGCAAAAGGGTAATTTTCTAATCTTCTGTCAAACTTTCAATTTCTCTATCACCTTGGGACGAACCCTAATCTTAATCGATCCCGATGGGGCGACATCCAATTTTTCCAATGTTGAAATTCCTCATTGTCTGATGCCCAAATTTTCGAGGTCTAATTCATATCAAATCTCATCGACTGTAATTACATTTTATCTCAAACTAACGGACGATTCTTGTAGGAGTTACACGTATTGACCTTAAGATTACTCAAGTCATGGTGACTTTGATTATCATGTAATTACGAGGATTTATCGCTAGTTCTTACGGTCATAATCATCATAATTTGATTTAGAAAATTTTTGCAAATTATGCATTGGTTAGGCAGAATCACCCACGTCTTAATCATATAACGCTAGCAAAGCATTCCATGATCATTCTTAGATCGATTTCTGTTGGCCCAAAATATCTCATCGACAATCCTTATTATCAAAGTGTCAATTCTCATTCGAGTTCCTAGGTCCACGTACTCAACTCTACGTTAGACTTTCTATGTTTAGTTAGTTAACTCGAGAGTGGTCAGCTCCGAGCGAGATATAGCTGAAACACACCGATCGATATATTTCCATTCAATAGCTTGAAAAAGTTCGAAATTCAGAATGTCACATGAGTGGTGTCCCACTCGACATATGGGTTGCCGAGCCGGGCACGCTCGGCAGCCCATTTGCCAATTGGGTGCTGCTCGACAACCGAGCAACACCTAATTAGGCAAAATTTTTATTCTATTTTGGTAATTTTATTTTTTAAAATGTTAATTTGGAAAAAATGCCCTAGATTCTAGCCATTCCTTTACTTATACCTGAGCAAGAAGAGAAGGCCGAAAGAAGCGGTACCCTAACATATCTCTGCTCCACCACCACCAATTGGGTGCTGCTCGACAACCGAGCAAAACCTAATTAGGCAAAATTTTTATTCTATTTTGGTAATTTTATTTTTTAAAATGTTAATTTGGAAAAAATGCCCTAGATTCTAGACATTCCTTTACTTATACCCGAGCAAGAAGAGAATGCCGAAAGAAGCGGTACCCTAACATATCTCTGCTCCACCACCACCTCTCCTCCCTCTCAACGCCATCGGTCTCCCTTGGTCCATCTTACGGTCTCATCTCTCGCCTCCCTCTCTCTCGGTCTGTCTTTGGCCGATCGTGACCGTTGTTGCATCTCACCAAGGTAAATACTTGATGCCCTCTATGTGTTTGCTTGTTTGTGTGGTCCAATTACCTATTTTTCCTCTCATACCTAATCCAAGATCGAATGTTGATTGACATGGTTCATGTGACCGATACTTCTAACATACCACGCCATGACCGAAAGATAATTTTGATAAGCTGAAAAGTTGCACCTTGCTGTTCTTGTATATTTCTTTGGGCATTTATCGTATTAAACTTGCAATTGCCCATTCCTGGACCCATCCGGTTGTTTGCCAATGGATTCATTTCGGAAAATTATGCGAAATAAAAAAAAAAAAACTGGTCCCGAACGGATGCCCGAGCGATGAGATATGTAATTTCAAAGTTTTTCCTTTTCTTTACTCGTTTTCACTATTTTGCTGTAGTTTTTAATCTTTCGCTACAGTTTTTAACTATTTTGATGCGATTCTTCATCTATCTATTATTGCAGTTTTAATCTTTCGCTGCAGTTTTAAATCATTACATAAATACAAATTATTTATCTTAATAATTTTTTTAATTAATGATTGATCATTATCTAATAAAAATAAGCTTCAAAAGATTAATAACTATAAATAAAATAATTATAATAACTATCAATAATTAAAAAAGGGAAAAAATACAAAATCTAAAAAAAATTAAATGGGCTCATGGGCCTCCCGCTCAGTAGCCTATTTGCCGATTGGGTGACGCTCGGCAACCTAATTGTCGAGCGACACCCAATTGCTCGCTTGGCAGCCCAATTGCCCATTGGGTGTCGCTCAGTAGCCTAATTGCCAAGCGGGGTAAATTTTCTTTTTTATTCTATTTTGGTCATTTTTAAAAAAAAATGTTAATTTGGAAGAAGCCCCAGATTCTAAACATTCCTTTACTTATACCCGAGTAAGAAGAGAAGGTTGAAAGAAGCGGCACCCTAATATCCCTCTGCTCCACGATCACCTCTCATTGTTTCTGCATGCCGCCGGCCTCCCTCAGTCCATCTCGCGATCTCATCTATTGACTCCCTCTCTCTTGGTCTGTCTTTGGTCGATCATGACCGCAGTCACATTTCACCAAGGTAAATACTCGACGCCCTCTAGGTGTTGGCTTGCTTGTGTAGTCTGATTACCTCGTTTTTCCTCTCATACTGAATCGAGAACAGATGTTGATTGATCTGGTTCATATGACCGACACTTCCAGCATACCACGCCATGACCGAAAGATGATTCTAATAAGCTGAAAAGTTGCACCTTGCTGTGCTTTTGTATCTCTTCGTGCATTTATCATATTGGACTTGCTGCAATCGCCAGTACCAGGGCCCATCCGGTTTCTGGTTTCATAAGTCGTAACAACCCTTCTGATCCGGTTCCCAGTTTTGGAGTGGAACCAGCCACCTTAGAAGCATGGAGAGTAGGCCGAAATATGTCTTAGTAATCGTATACTGTTACAACTTGCCACATTCTCATTTCCTGGGTTAAGGCTCTGATCTGTCTTCCCTGCGTCCAATGTAATTCAATCTTGTTCATGTGAAAAGCAATTTGAAGACATCAATTGACCTCGTCACTAGTCTGTGCGAATCTGCTTGAGTAAAGTTTTGCTATATTTTTCTTTTGATTTGGTCAATTTATCCAAGTGAAAGCATGTTCTAAAAGTATGGGCTTGAACACTAATCTGGTTGGTGCGGTTCGTTTTGCATTAGCCCATTGATTTGCAAGGCCCGTCCTTTCGGTACAAACCCAAAATGTTCATGCTTTTTAGGGATGAGCATGGTTCCCAGGTAAAATCGGGAATCGGGAAACTGAACCGCTAGTTCCAATCCAGTTCCAGATCCTAACGAGCTAAGGTTGGTTCCCGGTTCCAATTTTTTAGGAACCGCCTGTTCCGAACTTGTGGTTCCAGTTCCTAGTGGAACTGAACCGAAAATCGAAATCGGAACCGGACCCTGTAAACGCTAAAAGGACAAAACCTAACAAAAAGCTCATTCACGATTCCAAAAGCTTCAAGAAGTCGAGACGCACGACCTCCTTTTTGTCGACAACTTGGGTAAAACGACCTCTGTTTTTTCTGCAGGTCTTCCTCCTATGGGAAGTAAGAGTGAGCGTATGGACATACATTTTGCACTGCACATTATCTTTTCTTAGTTCACCAAATGTAATTGGATCCTTAACTTTGCAGATTTCTTCTAATTTTGTGGAGGAGCGCCTTTTAAGTACCAGTCAAAATGGTGATTTTGGTTTCAATTGATTGTTTTTCTGAAAAAAAAAATCCAGAATATGTTGATGTTTCTGTTGGGATGCACGACTGAATACTGTCTGTGCGAATCTGGTCGAGTAATGTTTGGCTATGTTTTTCTTTTGATTTGGTCAATTTATCCAAATGAAGGCATGTTCTTAAAGTATGGACTTGGATACTGACCTGGATGGTGCGGTTTATTTTGCATTAGCCCATTGATTTGCAAGGCCCGTGCTTTCGACGCAAACCCGAAATTTTCATGCTTTTATTTTCTTCGCCTTTCTAGGGTTTTGCAAGGGTTTTTGATTAGTCTCTTCATCTGTCCTCCGAATTGCTACTCACTGTTGTTCGAGAAGCAATGGGGAAGAAGCGAAAGCAAAGAGAAGCTGAATCTGAGACTAACCAGTCAGAGGCAAAGAAAGAAGATGCTGCATCGGAGAGGCCTAAGCGTACGCTCCTCGGTTGGAAGGAGAAGCCAAAAGAGAAAGAAGATAATGCTGCTCCTGGTTTCAGGAACAAAGAGAAAGTCCTTGTCACTTGCTCTCGTCGCATCAATTTCAGGTTCCAATCGTTTTTTTTTCTGTTCTTTGTTTTTTTTTTTAACAGCTTTGATTGTTTCGATATTGAGCTTTTCATTGATGGCAGGTATCGGCATTTGATGTTGAATGTGGTGTCGCTTCTGCCGCATTGTAAGAAGGACAACAAGGTTGAGTCCAAGGAAACTAAAGGTGCCACTCTCAACGAGCTTGTTGAACTCAGGAATTGTTCCTCTTGCCTTTTTTTTGAGGTAGAATTGCATCCCAATTTCGATGAGAAGTGTGAATTCAGGATGTAAATTCTGGTGATTGAGGCATTCTCTGTTCTTTCACTTCAGTGCAGGAAACATTTGGATCTCTATCTGTGGATGGCAAAGTGCCCAAATGGTCCATCAGTGAAATTTTTAGTAAATGCTGGTAGTTCTTTTGTAGTTCTCAGTGCAGCTGTTGTGTTAGAATTGAGCTGCGGATTTGATTGTGATCCTCGTAGCATTTTAAGTTGGGTACTCTGATGCAAAAAGATTGATATAGTCTCTCTTGTTTTGCTACATTAGTGCACACTATGGAAGAACTGAAGCTTACTGGGAACCATTTGAAAGGTTCGCGTCCCATTCTAACTTTCTCGGCCAATTTCAGTAAGGATGCCCATTGGATGCTTCTGAAGGAGATGCTCATTCAGGTATATACACAGGCTTCTCTAGCATATTGAGATGATTTCCTGTTCAACACTCATTACTATATCTGACCATTTTGTGTGATTTCCATTTTAACTTGTTTACGATCATCTCGTTGTTTTTTAAATTGTTTCTTTTTTTTTTTTGTGGTCCTTTCAAAATCTCCAAGCTCTTGAAACTGAGTATGTATCTGCTTGTCTGGATGCTTTTGCGTAAACTTTGTGGAGAATGTACAATTTAGCTGATGCTTTCAATTCAATTTTCTTGGCCAGATTTTTGGAATTCCAAAGGGACATCAGAAATCTAAGCCATATCATGATCATGTCTTTGCCTTCTCAATTGTCGATGATCATATATGGTTCCGAAACTACCAGGTTGGCTTGAATCCCACTGAATTGATGGACCCTTTTTTAACGTTCTTAGACATCTTGCTGTCAGTCCACAAAAATGGATATGGGCCTATGAAGTTGGATGCATAACTTTTTAGTTTGGAGCTTATAAGCTAAAAAAACCTGGAAATAACATTTTACCGGGTCGGAAGGCATTTTGAATTGGAAGTTCACCCCATTACGTGAATGTCCCGTCTTCTACTGTTATAGATAATACATATATAGTATGTGTGCATTCAGGTAGAGGTAGCCTTCTATAGATTTCTATGTGCTGTTTCCAAATGCATTCCTTGGTTGTGATATTTGTTGGGAGAGAGTTTAAGAATTGCTAAAGACTGTAGGAACACGATGCAATGCTGACAATTGAAGTTTGGGCTGACTAATTCAGCTCAGGACTATTCCCCAGAAAAATTCATTTTTGAGTTATATTTCCTTTCCTTATATATTGACGTTTTGACTTTCATTAATCAGATAGCTGTTCCCCACAACGAATCGGATAAGGTGTCTCGAGGTAGCTTGGAAAAAATGACTCTTGTTGAGGTATGTATGGTGTATTTTTCAACGTGTGCATCAGCATGATCATATTTTTTGATATGGTTGGCAGAACTGTGTCAAACCTTGTGGGAAAATTCAAGTCTCAAGTTGCTCACCTTTTTTATCAATTAGGTTGGCCCAAGATTTTGTTTGAATCCGATCAAGATATTCGGTGGTAGCTTTGGAGGCCCTACGTTGTACGAAAATCCATTTTACGTATCGCCTAACCAGGTAAATTTACTGAGTGGATTGAAACTGCTGATTTGCCTCAGGGTGGCGCTTGTGCGAAGCAGCCCTGGGTCTTTTCTTTTTTCAATTTTTCTTTTTCTTTTCAATGAAGGATTCTTCCTGTCATTGCATATAAACCATCTAAAAACATGCATTAGTACTCTGACCTTTCCATCTTGACACGCTAATAAGGTTTTGCGCTCCTTTTATTTCAGATTCGAGCATTGCAGAAAAAGCGGAAGACGGGCAAGTATGCCAAGAAGGTCAAGGCGAAAACAAGAAGAAAGGTGCATGAGCTATCAAATCCATTGGAGCCTGATGAATTTGCTGATATGTGGAAAGAGTAAAGTATGCGCACCTTTCATCTTTGAATCAAGAGAGAACTTATTTATCTTCTAGTCATCATGAAGTGACGGAATCTTATCCGTCGAGATTTTGTAGTTTTGGTAGTTCAGTTTTGGGAAGGCTGTATCATTAAGTCGAGAGTTTTTTTCCTTTCCAACGGCAGTTGCATTGTGACTGAAGCAGGTCGATCCAAAGCACTAAGATATGAAATGAGGGGAATTTGGTGCCTTATAATGCAGTGAAGACAGGTCCCGGTCTTTGCTGTCATATGCCAAGGCTGGTCAGTGGCTGCCTTGGGCTAAAGCCCTTTTCAAGGATATTTGAAAATGCTAGCGTTCTCCAAATGGGCTTCCAAAAATTCTTAACCAACACACTTGATTTTTCCCAAGCCCCTTTACAGGGCCGAAGGGCCTTGCAAATGTGATTCCCAAATGCAGCCATAGAGCCATAGACAAGGAAGGCAAAGCTACCATCAAGATCCTTCACCACCTGATCATAGGTACTAGGATGTAACAGTAACTATTCCTGTGTGTTGATATTTTCATCTTCTTAAAAGCTCAAAGGAAATTTGTCAGGACCAAGACCGAGTTAAATTCATCTTTATTGGCGTGAATAGGAGAACATGAAGTTATACAATTTGTCTGAAATTGTAATTGAGTCTGATAACTTACAAAAATTTCAACGGAGTCATTTCTTTAATTTTGTTCAACTAGGCTTGGGGCAAATATTGACATTTCTTCTTTTATTAATTGATTAAGACACGTGGTGGCGAAGATGTAGCATACACCAAATGTCCTGTAAAAAAAAAACAAAAATAGAAACTAAATCGGATTTAAAAAAAATAAAAAAGCTAAAAACTAAAGGGGAAAAATCTCACACCAATGGCTTTGACCGAGTCCATTGTGTGACTCTGCGTTTTCTTTTCTTTTTCCCCCCTTAATTTTACGTTTTCTTAATATAACTCAGTTTGTTTTAAAAAGAAAAGTTGAATATTTTTTCTGATAAGCATTTGGTGGGTGCCACATCATCGACACCACGTGTCGTAAAATGATAAAATAAGATAAGTTAACGTTTTCTGTTAACCTAAAATAAGATAAGTCATCTTGTTCCTTTAACCTAGTTAGATGAAGTTAACGAAATGACTTAGCTAAATTAGTTTGATAAGTTTTAAATTCGATTTTTTTTTTTTGTAAATTTTAGGAACCAATGGCACTTTCACGGTAAGGTTTAGAACGAATCCCTTTGTAAATTCATATTTCATAATAGTGTAAAGCAGATTAGTTCATATATAGGTAGTAATATCAAACATAGTATACACACTACTTTCTTCCATAATGTAAATAAATTAATCGCATGCTTTTTTTATTTTTGAAACTGAAAATCGAAAAGTTGAATTCTAGCCATTCCATTACCTGTATACCCTAATAACCCGAGTCCTGATTGCCTCTCCCTCTACTCGAAGACTACCTCCCCTCGATGACTCAGCCCCTCTCGCCCCACGGCCTCTCTCTTGGGTCTTATCTCGGGGTCTCGACTCTCGCCACCCTCTCTTTGCTGTGTCTTTGATCAATCGTGATCGCAGTCGCATTTCATCCAGGTAAATACTCAAGATGCCCTCTACCTGTTTGCTTATTTGCGCGGCCCGATTATCTCGGTTTTTTTTTTTCCCTCTCATGCCTGAACCGAGAAGAGAACCTCGTTTATATGTGTTTTATGAGCAATAATTCCTGCAAACCATGCCAGGATCGAAAGCTGAGTTTGATATGCTAAAAGTTGGACCCGCAGAACTCATATCAAACTTGCCGTGCTTCAGTACGCAACATGACACTTCAACACGTCATTTAGAAAAAAGAAAAAATAGAGTATTCGATGCGTTAGGGCAATTGGTAGCATATTTTTATGTATACGTGTTTAATTATCATTTTTATGATAATTTCAATCAAATTAATAACATTTCATTGTCTTGAATTGACAAGTTTAACTATATTTTCTCGTAACAATCCATGAAACTTGGAGGAAAAAGCAACATGCAATCCACAATCCGCATTTTTATTTACCCTTAAAAAATTGAAAATTTCCAAAATTGACTCAGCATGTCGAAAGCCGAACACTCGTGTCGGTGGCGTGTTTGACGCACTGACAGCGTGTCTGAATTTCGACACTCGTTGACCATGTGTCCGGCGCATCACGAAGCCTCCGGAGAGTGTCGGCGGTGTGTCTGGCGCGTTAACTGCATGTTAGAATTTCGACACTCAGTTGACCTTGTGTCCGACACGACACGACACGAGGCCTCCCAAAGAGTGTTGGTGTGGTGTCAGTGCTGCATAGGTATTTACATCGATCTCTTTGTGCATTTATTTTATTGAAATTGCTGCAATCGCTTGAATCGAATGGGATCGGGTGGTCCGATTTGCGGATGAGTGCTGGATAGGTGGGACTATTCACGATTTCACAAAAAACCGGGAATCGGCATTTCTTTGATTTGGTCAACGCATACAAATCAAAGCATGATATTGAGGTAGATCGTGGAGTTGAACACTGAGCTGAGTTTGGTTTGTTTTGCATTAGGCCCATTGGTTTGCAAGCAAGGCCCATTCTTTCGACACAATCCTAAAATTGGTCTCACTTTCGTGCTTTCTTCTTCGTCGTCGTGCTTTTTAACTAAGTTTCTCACGTGCTATGTACTACCCTCGAGATGGTGAGGGAACAAGCGCCAATACTACCAGTTCAATCTCTCAAAACGCGATCGAGAAAATTCGAATCAGTTTAACTGTCTAAGACCCAAGATCTCAACGACTCAGCCAACTCTCATTAGCATGCTTTTATCTTCCTTCGTCATTTTCTTCAACAAGGATTTTGCCCGGGACTTAATAGCTATTCAATACAGTGTGTTCAAGAAGCGGTAGCAAAGAGAAGCTGAAATGGGAGGTATTTGGTGCCTTATTGGCGATTCTTGTTGAATTTGGTGATTTACTAGAGGCGAAAAATTGTTCCTTTCTTTGGCCAGAAGTAAAATTTTTCCCGTGCATCTGCATCTGTTGTTCTGCTTGTTTCATGGTTCGCCATTTGTCACGACTCAGCTGCAATTGCCCCGCATCGATGCGTCCTCGCAACCCAGTTTTAATCATTTTTGAAGGATCAAGTTTTCTCTCCAAGGAGGCACCGACAGCATGACGCAATTCGTCGACAATTTCAGGAGGTCGGGACGGCCGCTCGATGCTCGTCTGCAACGCTGCTGTTTATCTGCCAACTGCTAAGGAGCCCACTTTCACGGCTGAAGGATTCGAGCTCAGCGTTGGGACTAACCATCGCGGGCATTTCCTCCTTTCGAGGCTGTTGCTTGAGGACCAGAACAAATCTGATTACCCATCGAGGCCACTCATCATAGCCGGCTCGATCACAGGTACCAATTATAATCTTATTGATTGGATTTGCTACATGCAACGACGTGCTTTAGATATGCATTTTCTCCTAAGACTCTGCAAAGGGTACGCATTCGTTGTCAATGTGCGTGATAATGAGTTCACTGATCAATACATTGTTGAATTCTTGAGTTAATGTTACTAATGAAGTTTGATTCTTACAATTAGGGAACACAAACACTTTGGCTGGGAATGTACCTCCGAAGGCCAACCTCGGTGACTTGAGAGGAATGGCGGGAGGGCTGAACGGGCTGAGCAGCTCAGCCATGATTGACGGGGGAGATTTCAATGGCGCCAAGGCCTACAAGGACAGCAAGGTGTGCAACATGCTTACAATGCAGGAGTTCCACAGGCGCTGCCATGAGGATACTGGAATCACGTTCGCGTCCCTGTACCCAGGCTGCATCGCCACTACCGGCTTGTTCAGGGTGTTGATGTTGAGAGCCATAGAGAAATAACAACAGGGTGTTTATGGTAGCTCAACCCAAATTAAAGTTGTATAACATGTATTTATATGAGTGACTAATTACAATAAGGGTATAAATAAATACAATTACAGAAATAGCCCAATATACATATAATTACACATTAATACTCCCCCTCAATACGAAGTAGGTATAACAACTGAGAGATTAGATCTCAATAGCGCATGACACAAACTAGGTAACCCCTTTGTAAATATGTCTGCCACCTGATCCTCGGTAGGCACATAGCGAACATGTAGATCACCGGATGCAACTCACTCTCGAACGAAGTGAAAATCCAACTCAATGTGTTTGGTGCGAGAATGAAATACGGGATTAAGAGCAAGATATGTGGCGGAGATGTTGTCACAATAAACAGTGCGAGGAGTAGAAAGAGGGACTTCAAGCTCACAAAGTAAATGTCGAATCCAAATTTTCTCAACAACACAATGAGCGACTACACGATATTCAGCTTATGTATTAGAACGAGCCATAGTGTGCTGCTTCTTAGCACTCCAAGAAACAAGATTGGTGCTGAGAAATACACAAAAACTTGATGTTGAACGTCGATTATCCTAGCAACCAGCCCAGTCTGCATCCGCATAAGACGTCAAAGAAGTCGGAGAACATCTCTCAATGAGTAATCCATGGGTAGTGTACCAGCTAAATGCCGATATATACGTTTGACAGCTTGTAGATAAGGTAATCTAGGTTGATGCATAAATTGGCTAACTAGGTTCACAACAAAGCTAATATCAAGTCTAGTCATGGATACATATTGTAAAGCACCAACCATCTGTCGATACATCGTTGGAGAAGAGAAGAGCTCACCATCATTGACAGACAAAAGAGTCTTCAATGCCAAGGGAGTAGATACAAGTTTTACCTTGACAAGGTCAAACTTGCGCAAAAGATTATCATTATATTTAACTTGAGATAAAAGCGTACCGTTGTATCGATGATAAGCCTCAATGCCAAGAAAATAATGAAGAGGTCCAAGATCGTTCATTGCAAATTCTTGCAAGAGTTTATTGATCAAAGATCGTAATAAATGAGGAGTATCACCGGTGACAAGGATGTCATCAACATATAGTAGAAGACATAGACGACCCCGAGAAGAAGAATGGACAAATAATGATGGATTAGCCTTACTCGCCATGAAACCCAATGATAATAAAAAAAAAACTGCAGAAGCAAAGAAACCACACACGTGGAATTGGAAATCGGATAAAGACCATGAGAAGAATCAACTTGGAGGAGAACTTGCCCGGTTCGTTGGTCTTTCAAAGAAAAGGATGAACCATTAAAATCAATAGTGCAAGAATTTTTACGGCAAAGCTGAGTGACCGAGAGAAGATCACGAGCAAAATTAGGAACATGATAGATAGGTGATAACAGCAAAGATCGAGATCCAGTATGTAAAAAAGATGTATCGACTTGCTTAATAGGCAACAAATGATCATCACCAACTGAAACTTTCGTCGAATCATAAAAAGGTATGGGATTTAGAATTTTACCGATGTCACTAGTCATATGTGCCGATGCTCCACTGTCAAGATACCACATCGGATCAGAGGTCTCACCAATCGAGAGAGTGGAGAAAGAGTCCGATAAATCGTTTGTAGTGAAGGCATGGTTAAATCTTTGCCGACATTGTAGGGCAATATGCCCAACTCTGTTACAAATCTGACAAGAAAGCTGAAGCCTAGATCCAAGAATGCCTCCCTAGGTAAATGAAGGAACATAGGCCCTCGAACCATCGCGAGATCGGCTAGAGGAAGGTGATAATCGATCATAATATGGGACAGAGAATGACTGTGAATTAAATTGATCAGTCGAGGCTTTCCAAACTAGTTGATCACGCGAGAACCGTCTACGTTGTCCTTGACCAGATCTTCGGCCCCTAAAATTACGTCCATGATGACTCCCTCGAAACGGTGGATTAGGTGAAGTGGATTGTCCAATCAAAGCATGATGGATATCATATGAAGATGATGCATTCGATTTTCGGAGAAATCGTTCTTCTTGAATGAGGAGGCGTGACCGCAGATCATTGAAGGAAAGAATAGTAGGACCATTGGTGACCATCGTAACAAAAGGATCATACTCTGATGGGAGCCCATTGAGGGCTTAAATCACCAAATCCTTATCAGAGACGGAGCAACTGATTGCGCTGAGAGAATCTACAATTGACTTCAAATGCTGAAGATAATCAGACATTGACTGATCGGGTTTCTTAACGACACTCTGAAAATCAAGCTTCAATCCAATTTCCTTTGCCGCACATTGATCAGTAAAGCGTCGCCCTAGGGTAAGCCAAATCTCTAAAGATGTCCGAAGATTATGAAATTCACGAAAAATCTCAACTGTGAGAATTAAGTTAATCAGACTGCGAATGCATTAATCCGTCTAGACCCAAATTGAATAAGAAGTATTAGCCACCACAGTACAATTCTGATCATTGATAAGCCTCTGCTGACATAGAAAAGATCCATCCACATATCCCAATAGATCGTTGCAGATTAAAATCGATTCAAACTGAGATCTTCACAAACGATAATTATCCGCATCAAGTTTGATGGAGACAAGATTAGTGATATTGAGAAGAAGAAGAGATGACGAGACTGATTGCACTTCAGTAATTTGAGCCGCAGTAGAAATCAGAGCAGTAGAAAAAAGAGAAGAAAAGGTGAAGGCGGGTGGTATATCATTGAGAGGTAATGGGAAATTGGGATTTGCAGAAAACGAAAATGATGACCAAAGAGATGGTATAAAAGAAGAAAGATTCATAGATGTGCCAAGCATTGTTGAGGCGGTAATCGGAGCAAAAGAAGTGTTGATTTGGGACAAAGTTGTTGAAGAATGTGATGCGTTTTTCTGCTCTGATACCATGTTGATGTTGAGAGTCAGAGAGAAATAACAACATGGTGTTTATGATGGCTCTACCCAAACTAGGGTTGTATAACATGTATTTATATGAGTGACTAATTACAATAAGGGTATAAATAAATACAATTGCTGAAATACCCCAATATACATATAATTACACATTAATACAAGGAACATCCTGTTCTTCAGGTTGCTCTTCCCGCCTTTCCAGAAGTACATCACCAAGGGATTCGTATCCGAAGGTGAAGCTGGAAAAAGGCTCACTCAGGTAGAAAGGCTCACTCAGGCAGGAAAAAAAATAAAAATAAAGACATGGAACGAGATCTTCTTCATCGATCTTCTTAAGGTTGTCGCGCAGCGATTAAGTTTGTGATTGGATGCTAAGTTTGTTTTGCTTTCCGTGATTCAGGTTGTAAGTGACCCGAGCTTGACAAAGTCCAGGGTTCACTGGAGCTGGAACAAGGATTCAGCATCGTCAGAGAACCAGCTATCCCAGGAAGCCAGCGACATCGACAAAGAGCATAAAGTTTGGTAGTCAGCGAGAAACTTGTTGGTTTGGCCTGAAATGAGCATTTTGCATTGTACCCAAAGGGATCAATCATTCTTGGAAGAACAGGATGTTCATCAGGAGGACAGTAACACTTCATCCTTTGTGTAGGTGACCTGTAAGTTGGGATTTGGTAATAAAACAGCTCACGTCTTCTTGCAGAGTTAACTCCAAGTAGCAGCAAAACAACGAGGCAATAATGAACTTTTGGTTTGGAGAACTTAAAGACAACGTGCTTATGCTACAATGGCTTACAAATCTGTCATACACATGCATCAATAGCATGCGAAATTGTTGCAAATGCTTCTCCGTACAGTAAAGTGCCTAAGAGTTGCAGATCGACTATTAAGCACGGGCTTTAGCCAATAAGATGCAAAAACGGAGGTCAAAATTAGCGAAGGAATGGATCAAAATCCACTTGCCGCAACACTCAGAAGCTAAAAGAAACCTTTCTCATATCTTGGATCCTGCAAGAAATCGCAATGCTTTCGTTTATTCCCCACGAAGAATTCTTGCAAAATCTTGTGCACAACGCGATATCACCCAGAAAGAAAGCGACTTGCTCAAAGCCTCTCATATTTGTCACGAGAGCAAACTCCTAAGGAAATATGTCGTGATCTTGACAGTGACAGTAGGTACTTGAAAGTGTGGTAACCATTTCTATGTGTTGATATTTCATCTACTCAAGGTGGGTCTGGTTCAGCATTTGAAATGAGCTTAAAAAAAATGATAATGCCTTCAATTCAAAGGATTTTGAGAAAATGCTAGTTGTGTTTGGTAAAAATTCATTTGAAATGAGCTTTGGTTAAAATAATATTTAATAAAAATAACTTTGCAAAGGAGCTTTGAATATAATTTTTTTATTTTTTTAATCAAAAATAACCCTCGCAGGACCGGCAAAGGTTTCGGCCGTCAGCAAGCCAAATTTGCCGTCGGTGGCCACCGCCTGACCTCTGGCCACACCCTTGCTGAGGATCGCGTGACCCAGATGAGGGTCGCCTAAAGTCAGGCGAAGCCTGGGTTCACCAGGATCGCGCGAATCTAGGTGAACAACTGCTTGAAGTCTCTCGAACTCAAGCGAATCCTTGGTTCATGTGACCTAGGAGCCGCCACTTGGGTCGCGCGACCTAAGTGTTGTCGCTTGGGCGACGGCCCTTGCCTAGGCAGTCGACCTCGCCGTCCCTTAACCAATGATCGCTTGGAACCCTATATCTGGCCCAACGAAGAAGACGAAAAGTAACACAAAGGGGGCAAAGTTGGAAAAATGGGAAATTAGTGAGGGTAGTTTTGGTTAGAAAAAAATTGCATTGAGCCAAATGCTGAAAGCCCAATGCTTATAAGGACCAGTATTGGGATTTTAGCTTTTCCAAGGCCATCATTTAGCCTAAAGTTGAACTAAATGCTTTAATATTTTTTTAAGGAGCTTTGAAGATTGAAAGTCCCTTGGGAAAGCTGAACCAAATCCACTTAAAAGCACGTAATGAAATTGTTTTGACCACATCTGAGGCAAATTCATCTTTAGTGGCGTGGATAAGTGCATGGGAAGTCCTAAAATTTATCAGAAAAGGCAATTGAGTTTTGAAATTTTCAAAAAGTGCAATCAAATCTAAAATTTATCAAATTAGTTCAATCAAATCATTTTCTTAATTCCGTCCAATTAGGATAACAGAAAAATGCCAATGGTATTATTTTATGAATTTGTTAAGAATGAGGCGATAATGTGGCCCCACAAAGCATTTGCTAAAAAAAACACACAAAAAACTAAATTGCATTAAAAAAAGGATAAAAAGCTAATTAAAAAAAAAAACTCATACGAAGGCTGGGCCACGACAGCAATTGTGTGAGTTTGTGTTTTTCTTTCTCTCTTTTTTTTTTATCTTTTTTAATTTAATTTAGATTGTATTTTTAAAAAAATTGAATTTTTTTTTTTCATGATGAGTCGTTTGGGAGGCGCCACATCATCGCCACATGTTTCAATAAATTCATACAGTAAGACAATTCAACATTTTTTGTTAGCCTAATTAGACGAAGTTAGCGGAATTACTTGATTAAATCAATTTGATATGTAAGTTTTAGAGCTTAATTATACTTTCATAATAAATATTTAAGACAAATCCCTATCTAATTCATAATTCATAATAGTATGAAACATATTAGATCAAATTTATTTTTAATTATTTTAAATGACACTTTTTGGAAAATGTAAACTAGTTATTCATATACATTCAAAGTAAAATTTCAAATAAGGGTACGAAGTGCTCTCATTTTCTTAAATTAGGGCCTGAAAGAGACTTTATTTCAAAGAAGTATATGGAGCACCATAATTGTTTTAAAAAAACCAGACCCAAAAAACATCTGTCTTTTACTATTTTTAACTTTTTTTCCTCTCCTTCTTTTTTTTTTGTTTCTCTTGCTTTCCTTTTTTTTTCCTTTTCCTTTTTCTTTCCCATCCCCAGCCTAAAAAAATTAAAATTATAAAAAAAATGAAAATACCCCTCGATTAGGCTCTTATTCGAAATAAGGTCATTTTAGGCCATTCTTTGAGAAAATGATAGTATTATGTGCCCTTATTTGAAATTAGGGTTAATACAACAAAAAACCTTAAATTGGTACATTTGTAACAAATTTACTTCAAAGTTTTTTTTAACCA
The DNA here is from genome assembly GCA_028455895.1 of Rhodomyrtus tomentosa. NCBI lineage: Eukaryota > Viridiplantae > Streptophyta > Magnoliopsida > Myrtales > Myrtaceae > Rhodomyrtus > Rhodomyrtus tomentosa. Next base: position 9,850,007 of record JAPCWY010000001.1, on the reverse strand, counting down.
TCAAAAATCTCAAACCGATACACTTGTGATAAATTTACCCTAAAGTGGTACAATTGTGATAAATTTATCATAAATTAATTTTCTTACCACAAAAAATCTCAAGCTGGTACACATATTACAAATTTATCCTTTGTTAATTTTCGTTAAATTGAGTTAATACCATAAAAAATATCAACTCGATACACTTGTAGCAAATATAGGATAACGTGCACACCCGATAATTATCACGTGTTATTCAACTCAGCAATTTCACAGTAAAAATTATCGAAAACTAACCAAGGGTAAATTTATCACAGTTGTACCAGTTTGGGGTAAATTTATTACAGGTATACTAGTTTGGGGTTTTCATGGTCAAAAAAAATAATTCATGGTAAATTTGTTACAGGTGTACTATTTTAGAATTTTCAGTGAAATTATCCTGGATTTTAGAATAAATACACACACACCCGCATATATATTCTAGCTAGCCATTCCTTTACTTATGCCCAAGTCTAGTTGTTCCGACAGAGTAAGAAGAGAAGGCTGAAAGAAGCAGTGCCCTAGTACCCCTCTGCTCCACAATTGCCTCTTGCTGTCTCTCAACGCCGCCGGCCTCTCTCAGTTCATCTAGCGGTTTCATCTCTCGCCAACCTCTCTCGGTCTATCTTTGGCCAATCGTGATCGCGGTCGCATCTCACCAAGGTAAATACTCAATGCCATCTACGTGTTCGCTTGTTTGTGTAGTCTTATTACCACGTTTTTCCTCTCATACCTGAACCGAGAACAAATGTTAGATTGAGCTGATTCATATGACCTATACTTCCAGCATACCACGCCATGGTCGAAAGCTGATTCTAATACGCTGAAAGTTGCACCTCGCTATGCTTGTATATCTCTTCGCGCATTTATCGTATTGAACTTGCTGCAATCGCCAGTTCATGGACCCATCTGGTTTCTAGTTTCATAAGTCGGAACAACCCTTCTGATCCAGTTCCCAGTTTTGAAGTGGAACCAGCCCACCTTAGAAGCATGGAAAGTAGGTCAAAATATGTCTTAGACTCTTAGTAATCGTGTACTGTTACTACTTGCCGCATTCTCATTTCTTGGGTTAAGGCTCTGATATATCTTCCCCGCGTCCAAGTTTTGAAGACATCAATTGACATCGTCACTAGTCTCTGAGAATCTGATTGAGTAATGTTTTGCTATATTTTTCTTTTGATTTGGTCAATTTATCCAAGTGAAAGCATGTTCTAAAAGTATGGGCTTGAACATTAACCTGGCTGGTGCGGTTCGTTTTGCAATAGCCCATTGATTTGCAAAGCCCGTGCTTTCGGCACAAACCCAAAACGTTTATGCTTTTATTTTCTTCGCCTTTCTAGGGTTTTTTTTATTAGTCTCTTAATCTGTCCTCGGAATAGCTACTCACTATTATTCAAGAAGCGATGGGGAAGAAGCGAGGATCCGGATCCCCTACCTTGGTGCCTTAGAATTCGGGCCGTCCACTTCAAAAATGAGTGTGCACGGCCCAGATCATGTTTATAGGAAGAGATTTTAAGAAACATGATCTGGGACATCCATTTTTAAAATGGACCGGCCAAAGTCACCCTGTCTTTAAGGCAGGGATCTCTTTCCAAGAAGCGAAAGCAAAGAGAAGCTAAATCTGAGACTAACGTGTTAGAAGCGAAGAAAGAAGATGCTGTATCGGGGAGACCTAAGCAGATGCTGCTCGGTTGGAAGGAGAAGCCAGAAGAGAACGAAGATAATGTTACTCCTGGTTTCAGGAACAAAGAGAAAGTACTCATCACTTGCTCTCGTCGCATCAATTTCAGGTTCCAATCATTTTTGTGTTCTTCTTCTTCTTTTTTTTTAGCGGCTTTGGTTGTTTCGATATTGAGCTTTTCGTTGATGGCAGGTATCGGCATTTGATGTTAAATGTGGTGTCGCTTCTGCCGCATTGTAAGAAGGACAACAAGGTTGAGTCCAAGGAAACTAAAGGCGCCACCCTCACCGAGCTTGTTAAGCTCAGGAATTGTTCCTCTTGCTTGTTTTTTGAGGTATAATTGCATCCCAATTTCGATGAGAAGTGTGAATTCGGAAAAGTCCATAACTTGTGCATAAATTCCGGAGATTGAGGCTTTCTCTGTTCTACCACTTCAGTGCAGGAAACATTTGGATCTCTATCTATGATGGAAAAGTGCCCAAATGGTCCATCGGTGAAATTTTTAATAAATGCTAGTAATTCTTTTGTAGTTCGCAGTGCAGCTGTTGTGTTAGTGTTGAGTTGCGGGTTTAATTGTGATCCTTGTAGCATTTTAAGTTTGGTACTTTGTGTTGGAAAATGTGAGATAATTTGATGGGTGAGTGAATGATAAATTGTTTCTCAAAGAACACCCTTGAGCTGGAATTAAGAAGTGATAAAACACCATCCCACATTGAAAATAAGTAAGGCCTTAGAGTGCTTTATATGTGGTCACACTCCTTTTGAGTGGTAACTATCATAACATAAGTACTATGCCTCGTGCGCAGGCGCAAGGGTGCAAATCTCAGACCCTGATGGAGACCCGATAAGCTGAAACCTGCCTACATGAATGCAGGACCGAAATAAGCCTCACGACAAGCTCATTTTTGCTTTCTGTTATTCCTTTATTTTCGAAATGCCCGACTTACCCTATAATAGGTGACTTCCCATTCTGTTTCGGGGATTTAGAAGACACTAGAATGAAAAGAAAATATCTTCTCAGTCTCTTCTAATTCTTTGCATTTGTATTATTTTCGATAGTGTTCACGATTTGTTCAAGTTCGCTGAAAGCTTTGGAGTGTTGTGATTGCCTATATTGATGCCAACCATTGTATCTTGGGAGATAGATATTCACGAAACCTCAAAGCACGTACGAGAGGGGACGAATCTGTTTTAAGGAAACTATGTCAAACACAGGCCTCGGTGCTTGTATCATTTTCATTTACTTTCAATACTGATTGTGGTTCTGTTCACGGTATTTATGATTCTGCCAATTCAGTGTTTGTATTTCTGCCAATTTAACATTTGTGCCTATGCTAAAATGGAAACCACATAAAAACAACCAGATGATCGTAAAGAAGCTAAAATGGAAACCACATAAAATGGTCTGACATAATAATAAGTATTGGACAGGAAATCATCTCAATATGCTAGAGAAGCCTGTGTATATACCTGAATGAGCATCTCCTTCAGAAGCATCCAATGTGCATCCTTACTGAAATTGGCCGAGAAAGTTAGAATGGGATGCGAACCTTTCAAATTGTTTCTTTTTTTCTTTGTGGTCCTTTCAAAATCTCCAAACTCTTGAAGCTGAGTATGTATCTGCTTGTCTGCAGTTCCAGACGATGCTTTTGCATAAACTTTGTGGAGAATGTACAATTTAGCGGATGCTTTCAATTCAATTTTCTTGGCCAGATTTTTGGAATTCCAAAGGGACATCAGAAATCTATGCCTTCTCAATTGTCGATGATCATATATGGTTCCGAAACTTCCAGGTTGACTTTGAATCCCACTTAATTGATGGACCCTTTTTTTTGCATTCTTAGACATCTTGCAATCAGTCCACAAAAATGGAAATGGGCCGATGAAGTTGGATGCATAACTTTTTAGTTCGGAGCTTAAAAGCTAAAAGAACCTGGAAAGAACATTTTACTTGGTCTTAAGGCATTTGGAATCAGAAGTTCACCCCACCATGTGGATGTCCCCGTCTTCTACTATTATAGATAGTAAGGTTTTGTGCTCCTTTTATTTCGGATTCGAGCATTGCAGAAAAAGCAGAAGACGGGCAAGTACGCCAAGAAGGTCAAGGCGAAAACAAGAAGAAAGATGCATGAGCTATCAAATCCACTGGAGCCTGATGAATTTTGTTGATATATGGAAAGAGTAAACTATGCGCACCTTTCATCTTTGAATCATGACAGAACTTATTTATCCTGTAGTCATTGAAGTGATGGAATCTTATCTGCATTTCAAAGCACTCTAACATGTGAAATGAGGGGAGTTTGGTGCAATTACCTTGCTTGTTTGTGTGGTCCAGTTACCTCGTTTTTCCTCTCATGCCTGAACCGAGAATGGATGTTGATTGACCTGGTTCATATGACCGATACTTACAGCATACCACGCCATGACCGAGAGCTAATTTTAATAAGCTGAAAAGTTGCACCTCGTTGTGCTTGTAAATCTCTTTATGCATTTATCGTATTGAACTTGCGGCAATCACCAGTTCCTGGACCCATCTCGTTGTCTGTCAATAGATTCGTCTCGAAAAATTATGCGATATAAAAAAAAAATCGTCTCGAACGGACGCCTAAGCGATGAGATATACCCTTTCAAAGTTTTTCATTTTTCTTTACTCGTTTCCACTCTTTTACTGCAGTTTTTAATCTTTTGTTGTAGTTTTTAACTATTTTGCTACGATTCTTTATCTATCTATTACCATAGTTTTAATCTTTCGTTGCGGTTTTAAATAATTACATAAATACAAATTATTTATCTTGATAATTTTTTTAATTAATGATTGATTATTATCTTATAAAAAATAAGCTTTAAAAAATAAATAATTATAAATAAAACAATTATAGCAACTATCAATAATTGAAAAAGTGCAAAAAAAATAAAAAAATGTATAAAAAAAAATGGGCTCACGGGCCTCCCGCTCGACAATTGGACTGCCGAGCGGGAGGCCTGCTCAGCATATAGACTACCGAGCTGGGCCCGCTCGGCAACCCACTTGCCGATTGGGTGCCCTTGGATGTAATGTTTGGGGTCTCACTTGCACGATATTGTCCGTTTTGAATTTTACAACCCGCACAGGTTTTGTTTCTCTAGACAACTAACCCAGAAAAGGCCTCACGTAAGTTAAAGAACCCTAACCCTCTTATGAATTGGCCCAAGACTTCCTCCCTAAGCAATGTGAGACAAAGAGTCATGTACACCCCCTTCTTAAGATGTCACATACTCTCCCCCTTAGCGGCATAATATCAAAAGACTTGTTCATTAAGAATCTCGAAAATATTCTACCAGTCAAACCATTAATTACTAATTTCGGAGTCTCGCTTGTATGATATTGTCCGCTTTGAATTTTATACCCCACACGGTTTTGTTTCTCTGGGCACCTAGCCCAAAAAAGGCTTCATGCAAGTAAAGGAACCCGACCCCCTTATAAATTGGCTCAAGACTCTCTTCCTAAGCAATGTGAGACAAAGAGTCATGTACACCCCCTCCTTCGGATATCACAAATATGAGCAGGTTAGCGAGGGGCGAGCAATCGAGAAGGTTGGCGTTGAATCCGGGGCAAGGAGCTGGGACAAAATGAGTATGGATAAGAGAGACGAGAGGGGTCATGCGAGAAGCGAGGGGTTAGGGCGAGACGAGAGCGGCTGGGTGCTTAAGCAAATTGAAGCAAACTGATGAGGACTTGAGAGAGACTGGCGAGAGGCGAGATGAGTGAGATGGGCGAGACGGATGGAGGGGTTGAAGTATATTGCTGACAATGAGTAGATTGGGGTTTCGTCAATGGCTAGATTAGCAGTTGTTGCGGTGACCTCAAGGGTTTGGGGATTAGGCTCTGATACGATGTCGAAGAGATTATCATTTTCTATTATCTCAAAAATCAGATTAGGATACACACACATAAACGTAAACCTTATTATTATTTTGCCCTTATTACAAACAATACTTTCTAACAAGTTTGAATAAAAAAAAATTAATAACCGAGGTGTCCGGACAGTTTGCGCACATCTCGACTATTTATTGAGAGAGATTAGCGCAGCAACTCAATGGCCCATAAAGTTTGTCCTTCGCTTTAGCTTTTTTTCTGGATATGGTGAGATGATTAAAGGCCTAGTTCTCCTTCCTTCGATGCGACACTCTTCTGGTCCGATGTTGACCGTTGTTGAAGAGATAATTAGATTCTAATACTGAATAATAGATCCAAATAGGGTATGTACTTAATCCTTATTACTATTTTGCCCCTATCACTAACAATGCTTTCCATCAAGTTTGAATGAAGTTTGTCCTCCGCTTCAGCTTTTTTTCTGGATATGATGAGAATAATAAGGCCTAGTTTTCTTTCCTTGGATGTGAACCTCTTCTGGTTAAGCTCATGTATGTACATATCTATATACGTACGTGTGTGTACACACATGAGATTAACCTTAATTATTATTCTACCCGTATTACTAACCAATACATTCCAATACTACGCATCAATTTGGGATGTAGATGTCAAATAATCTTAATTTGCTACGTAGGAAGCTCATTCTATTTCCTCGTAGAGAAGATGTTCACGAGTTGATCCTCCGTCTTTGCGTATTAAAGAATAATCTCCCCTTTCTGAACTATTTCTCGGACAAAATGGCAATCCATTCCTATGTGTTTTGATTGTTTACTTTGTCAAATGAGAGAGAGTCTTTCCACTTGCATGGGGGCTCCACAGTATCTCAATTTTCTTTCCTGGCCTAATGCTCTGAAAAAAAGCCCATAAAAAATTGTAGAATATAGATCTAATCCGAAAAACCACCCTAAACCCCCCCTTTTTTTTTTGCGGGGTTCTCATGAAAAACCACCAACTTCTACTTAAATCCCAAATCTGCTCTCGTTAATTCCGTCCCAAATTTCTCTTGACTATCGAAAGATGAAAAACTCTCTGAGCGTGAATTGTGTGAGCTTTCCAAGCTGAGTGTCTCGAATGAGGGTTAGATACACAAAACATGAAACTTGATAATGGAAAATAGTTGCATTGATGTGGATTCTGTCCAGTGTCCACTAATCTGAAGTAAAAGGCATACAGATTGAATTTGAAACCATGCTTGAGGCATGATCCCCATGTACTCTTCTAACTTTGGATCGCAGACATGTGGTGCTATAGGTTTGGACTCATGCTATGTTCTTTGGCGAGTTCTGAAAAGATGAGACAAGTTGCTCGTATGAAGTTTGCATCATCAACCTGCAAATTTTGAGCAGCTACTAGGGCTGTTGGTAGAGCTTAGTGCATCCTGTCTGGGCCTCTGAGGGCACTAGTCTCGACTAATATTATGGTTAATTTCTTAGAGAGGTCTGCTCCATTTCCTATCAGGCGGAGATGATGTGTTCATCGTCTGTTGTATCATTCCGTTGTTGACTTTGGAACATCTAGTCGAGTGATGGCTGTCTTTTCCTGAGTATATTCTCTTGTTACGAGCCAGGATTCATTGGCTTACAGGAACTGATCGACATCAGTAGAATTGGTAGTTTTATCCTCAATTTTTTTTATTTATTTTTTACCTCTGTAGAGATATCAATCACTTGTTGCATAACCTGCTCGTGGTCTATGTCGCATCTCTTGCTTTTTCCGGAGCTGGACGATCGAATCATCGTGCCTTATTAAGCTTTTGTTGAGATATAAACGGACTTTTTGCCTTCGTACTTTTTTCTTACATTTTGCCTCTGTACTTTTGATTCCAATGATTTTATCTAGATCCTTTTAATGTCCACGGTATCCTCCTCTGAGACAAAGCTTACTCCGCAGTGATTCCAACTCCATTTCCTAGTCTATAGTATACCGACTCCATTTCTGAGTCTAAGATCTCCGCGGCTCCCGCCCTGCCGACGCATGAACCGTTCCATTACCTGCTGATCCTGGGCTAGCCTTTCTCGGTTCTCCATATGCTTGGGTCTCCACCCAAGGTTTGCTCCGAAAGGGCGTTCTTGATTCTGTTTCTCGGGGTGAGTTCTCTCTCTAAGTGTTTTTGACGACTTGGTTAATATAGAGGTGGTTTGATTTTTTTGAGGGGCTTGTGTAATCTGACCGGATTGTCTGGTTTTTCTCGGCCTGATAGTGCCCTTAAAGTGCTTCTTAAAAATCCTCAATTTGCTATGATTTCGTGCAGGTCCTTCTTACCAGAAGGCAGTGTCTATCGGGAGCTGCCGGTTCTTTTATCCCTTGGACCATTTCCTTGAGGTGTTAATTTCTCCCTGAGATGTCACCCTATATGGTGGAGATGGTCTTTGGAGTTCTATAAAATTTTAAGCTGCTTTACCATGTGATTCCTTCACTTCATACACACTAATGTACGTATGTACGTACGCTTTTGCACTTAATTCATGATTGATGGTGGGTTTCAAATCATCATAGTTTTTTAGAAATCTAAAGTTGAATGCTCGTTTGTGACCGGGGGAGTCGGACCTCGCCAGATCGGGTTTTTTTTTTTTTTCCTTAGGACTTCCAATGCACTTATCCGGTTTCTTATTTACTTGTTTAACCTTGACCCTATATGGCCACGTTCATATAATTGGGAACCATGGCTTCCAAGGTCATGATTTCGCCATAGTAACTGTATTAATTATTTCTCTTAAGTTAGAAACAAAATTGCCAAAGGACCTACACGAATTTAACACATCTCTAATGGTAAACTATAGCCGTTTAGCAGCATTCATCCACATGTCACCCATCCAATAATATAGCTAATGTGTGCAAATGAGCTTTGGCAGATGCAAAAATATCGTATCAATGAAGATCAAACGGTATGCAAGCCGACCTACCGTGGTAAACCTTATATCAAACGTACAATTACTCTCTCTCGAACTAACATCTATCAATAAAACTGAAATCCACTAATAATTTCAAAAGATACTATACATATAATGGATAACCTCGAACTATTACGTGGATATGTATCTACATTGATAAGATTTTATTCACATCACACGACGACGACGTCTAGTGGCCATGACGGCCAGATTTGGCCAGACTTGGCTTCGAAAAGACATGATTATAAATTTTATGAAAATGGAATAATCGTTTTCAGAAAATAAAAGTGCATGGGCTAAATCTAAACTAACGTGAAAGTATAGTGACCAAGAAAAAAAATTCGCTTATGTGGGGATTTTCTGGATCAGCCCACAAAGAAGAAGGAGGAGGAGGAGCGAAAAGGCCCAGTGGGCCCTTCGAGGAACTTGAGGACATCGCGAGTCAACTCGGGATTCCAACGAGTTTTAGCGAGTTTGACTTGCCATCCTGAAGCGATTTCTTCTGCCTGTGCAGCGAACGTTCCCTTCCGCTTTCTACTTCTTCTTCTTCAATGTTGGTCCTGCAATAACTTCTCCTTCTTCTTCTTGGATTTGAGGACACCCCCACCCCCATCTAGCAGCAAGTAATTTGTATGGCTTGACGGTATGCACTCTAGCTTGTATGGCTGATACAGTTGATTCCTCTTCAATTTTTCGATTTTACAGATTCGGTTTAGAACACTACCCTCGTGTCAAGAAGGACGCCATGATTTTCCATTCGAGAAATTTCATTTTATTTTATTTTTCGCTTTCTGATGAAATAGCACAGTTCGCGCACTTCATAGAATCTTCTTGAGTAACGGTTTGATGACATTAGGATCCATGAAAACCCCACGCCATCACAATTCCACCACCTGCTTGATGAAATTCCAGAAAGCATCTGCTTTGGAATGGTCCTTATAAGTTTTACATCTTTCTGTTTATACTGATACTGTATACTTTTATCTCTCTGAATTTAGTCTATATATCCGTGTTCATTCTGGATTCCTTATGGACAAGTGATCCTCCAGGTTTCTCCTATGTGCTCGCCTCGAGGTTTTGTAATGTCTCAGTTACTGGCAAAACTAGTGTTTCATGCCAACGGGTGAAGCATTTTAACTAGTTGGCGTGTGTTTAATGCAACATAATTCGTCTCTCCACTATGCAGTGTGAACAGACAAGTTTCCCCTCGGCCTTCCTCTTCCATCCACTATTTCCTGTCAATCAATATCTGATGCTTTATCCCCATACAAAACCTGAGTCGCTGGTATCCATGTGTGTGCTGGAAAGCAATTGTCATTCTAAACTTTTGGTTGCAGTGAAATCAGATCTTTAGCTGGTTGAGTTGTCTTCTTTGCGGCAGCAGATACCTGAAGTCACAGGCAGGCAGTCATTCAGCTCAATGGCGAGTGTCCTATTGACGTTTTCTCTTTGTACTAGTGCTAATTGTACAAAGCATTGCAGCACATCAAAGCGTTCTGTCCTCTTAGGATACTACGCGTCTTCTTGTGCTAGTAAGATGGAGGACATTGTATTACCCTGTTACCAGCCTCGTTGTTATCATGGTCGGCTGAGTTCGCAATTTTGTAAGCCAAGTAAGTTCCCCTGCCTCTTCATTATCATGGTCATCTAAGTTTGCAAATAGATGAACCAAATAAATCCCCGCAGGAAGTCGTGGTAGTTACCTTATATATGTAGTTTCCTGTTGCTAATCTTGGAGATTTTTTTTTTTTTTTTCCTTTCCTTGAATGAGGTAAAAGGTTAAAAAAAAAAGGCTCTTTAGTTGTTTCTTGCACCACCTTGACTATAAAAAATATGTGTTTGGCAAATGGCTTATACATTTGCATGTTACGGCCGATATTGCTCAATTTTTTAACACTTCTTTCCTGCTCTAACCTTGCCAATATTTGGTACAGTCTTTCCTAGAGGCCATTCATCTTTCTTCTCTTCAACAGTTTGTCAAGCGAAACAAGGGGATAATGCATTTACTGGTGAAAACATTATACTAGATCAGCAAATTTTAGAGCAGGAGCTGCAAGTCGCCATTAAGGAGGAAAACTACGCAAAAGCTGCAAAAATCAGGGATACGCTTCATAGTTTTCAAGAGGATAGCAAAGCATCCGTGCTAGCGGCAAATGCTGAATTTTACAGATCATTTAAAAATGGTGATTTATCTGCCATGCAAGCTATTTGGTCAAAAGGGGATCATGTTTGCTGTGGACACCCAGGTGTCCTTGGCATATCTGGTCATGAATCGGTCATGGATAGTTGGATTCATGTATGGGGAAACTATGAGTTCCCATTGGAGATTGAGCTGCGAGAAGTTAGAGTTCATGTTAGAGGGGATTTGGGCTATGTAACTTGTGTGGAATTGGTTAAAACCAAAGGAAGCAGCTGGGGAGGGCAGTTTGTGACTAATGTATTTGAGAGAAGTGATGGTCAATGGTTGATCTGTGTCCATCATGCTTCACCTGTAGACTTTTGAAGAGTGTTTGCTCAAATTTTTTTGTTCATTGGCAAAATTTGTCTGTTTCCTGTGGATCCGCTACTCTAGTTTGACCTTGTCAGGTTCTTTAATTGGTTGCTTGGTCTTTTCGCATGTTATTCGCTCTTTCTTGAAACCTAGGGAATAGCTTTGTCGTGAATCTAATAATCACAGAATAAATGTTTGCTAAAGAAGAGGGTGACCCTCACAGGAAGCTGCCCAGTCTAAACAGAGCTAGCTACACTTCAAGATCGTCGTTTTGCAAAAGTTAAATCATTGGATGGAGCGCCTCCTCATGATGGGGTGTCATCAAAATCTTATGGAAGTTGCAAATTGAGCAGACACGGTTTAAGCAGAAGTTATAATGGAGCAGGGCTATGTCAAACAATCAAATATCTTATCTCAAGATTGGAACCCCAGCTTCCCGATATATAATTACAATGAATCGAGTGATAGATTTCCACGTCATTCGCGAGCTCATTTGATTGGAAGACTAGAAGGCGAAGAACAGCGGAAATTAAAACTGAGTAGGAGGTAAGAATGCGGTTTGCAGGTCAATCCGTCCTCACATTCCCCTCTCTCATCTGTGATGTTGTGACAGTATTGATACTGTCAATTGTCGGCAATGAGGTGTGATTCTCCCCATCAAAACAGCATGGAGGCGAAGTATTGCTACCCCACAATTACAAAAGATCTGCTACGGTTGCAGATTCAAGCTGTAGGATGACAGCCTTGGACCAGTGACAAACAATGGTGACTCTATGAGCCAATAAAGCCATCCAAGCATCTTTCTCTTCCGTATCAAACTAGGCCCCTGCACCTGCAATACTAAGATTGGCTATGGGACCATCTTGACTAAATTTCACCCGCCTGCTGGAGGAGCTTCCTACACAATGCTTATTCCTCAATTTATGCACTAGCATATAATCTCGTACCGTAGAATGTAATGACGGTGGCTTTTCTGGTTCGGTGAACTAGTTTGATGGTCAAACAACTCAAGCAACCGCAATGTACTGTGCATTTGTTACTCATAAAAATCTTCTGTCATCTGAACAAGAGTCATGAATAATAGTCACACAATTCCAATAAGTGTTTAGGCCAACCAATTACTTCCGTCAATCCAGGTATAGAGTAAAAAGTAAAAGATCCAGTTTATTAATCCCGCCCAAATTCACCGTGTCATCAGCAGATGAACTTCCGGAAGACATTTGGGAATCCATGAAGCTAAGAAAGTCTACAATGCAACATAAAAGCCAAAGAAGAGGGTAGATAATTCACGAACAATTCTATAAAGAATTCTCAAGTCAGGAGCCAAGAAAAAAGAACATTAACGAATCAAATAGTCTCAGGGTTTTCCAAAAGGAGGGATTAAATCCCTTGAACATAGCCTAAAGTACCAAAGATTTCATTTTCCGTGTAGTCTGAAGCTTCGGTATAATGAGAACTTCATCAACCCTCATAGTCAGCCAACAAAACTTTTGCTTTCAAGTCAGGTGCAATCCCTCGATCGCTTGTGATGTATCCAGGCAGGCAGCAAAATGCTGAGCAGTAACCAGCCCCGATTTCCATTTTATTACACATAAACCCTCAGCTTAATCACATTCCAAGCTGGAGTTCTCCAGCACTCTAGTGCATCAAATGAAGAGGCAATTTATGACTCCGCCGCCTTCTCTTCACTCAACCATACAAGAAGGTGATGTCTATGCTTGTTTGCTTTACAAACGCACTCAAATCCCTTTAAAACTTGTGATTAAGCTATGACATTCTTAGAGAACCATATGTCCTCGGTGAGACAGTCACAGAATGTGTCAACAGTGAACGCCATTACCATTCATAGGTATGGCTTTGCATGAGCCATTCAAAAACTTGGATGCATTTCCATTTATGCAACTTTTCATGACTGAGGGTCCATTACTCATGCCGTTAGTGATTGCCTTGCTTCCATAGCATAAGGCTCCATCCCACTGCCCACATGAAGCTGCTATAAGTCCTGTTGCAGTAGGAAGTCAACGGTAAAACATTTAGGCAGGTTAATCAGAAGAAAGCTAAAATTCTGCTTAATGCAACCAAAAGCGAACTGGATTATGGTGTCTATCTTACTGGTACTCCCAAATAAAATGGTAGAACTAGGTGCCTAAGAAAATTAAAATATTCGAATTGATAATGTAGGAACTTCCACCACCTAAATGGGTCTAGGAACCACCGAATTCTCCCATTTCTAACAGAATAAAACTCTGACACAAAAACATTACCTTGGCAAAGACACCCAACAAACAGGAAACGCAACTGAACAAACCAAGCAAATTCACGAGCAGTGACACTATTCTAGATGGATCGTGGATGCTTCTCAGAAAGTCATCATTTAGGTTCATCAGTGGTTACATCAGCACAAGAAAGTTCCCATGAAAAATTAAGTGGAACTTTCTCTCTTAGATAGTGGTTACAATGGTTACAGTGAAAAAAAGACAAATGCACAAATGAGTAGAAAACCATGGGGACATTGACGTGCATGAACAGGGACGACAAACATTTTACATTTAACAATGCATTACCTAAAAAGAGACCAGAAGGTTTTCCTGGTCTTGACTTAAACTCAGGGTGGAACTGAACACCTATGAAGTACGGATGATCAGGCAGTTCCACAATCTGCAGTTGATGTACAGAATTAAAAACGAAATCAACAAGAAAGCAGAAGTACTTAATAGTACTCAAATCATCTGGTACTGCCACAATTATTATGAAAAAACTACAACTGAAGTACATAAAATGTATCCAAAAACATAATAAAGCACCACGAATACTTACTTCCATGCGCTGCCCACTTTCATCCCTGCCAACAAATCGCAGGCCGGCCTTTTCCAGCTGTGGTACAACCTCTGGATTTACCTAGGTGATATCAACTAAACTTGTTAATCACCAAGCAGCAAAAGAAAAGAAGATTATTCAGGACTAATATGATAAGCAGTTTTATGCTGATATGGATTCACCTCATATCTGTGCCGATGTCGCTCATCAACAAACCTTGCATTGCCATACCTAAAGGAATAAAAAATATGTGAATGCACCAAATCTTTTCATGATACATCATGTCTTGGAAGTGTGACAAGACCATATAGAATAAAATTAAGCCTTAAGCACTTGTTTATCCACGTTTAACACTCATGAACGTGAAACAAATTTAAAAATCTCCAAATCCCTTACAACTTTGCAGATTTGCAGTCAGTGTTCCTGAAATAAGTCCTCCTTGATCCTAAACGCATCGTTCCCCCCATGTGAGTCTTTGAAACCTGATCAATGTAGCCCATGAATGGACGAAAAGTAAATTAATAAGCCACAAGGAATTATAATCATCATCTTTATAATATATTGTAGAAAGTACTGCATACCTCTGGCATAAATATGACACAAGGATTCTCCGTCTCAGGATCAAATTCCGTGCTGTTTGCGTCATGCAAACCCAACACAGATCTTGCAAACTCTATGACAGCAATTTGCATCCCCAAGCAAATGCCCAAGAATGGGACATTACTTTCCCTAGCATACTTTGCTGCGAGAATCTTCCCGTGCACCCCCCTATCACCAAACCCTCCTGGAACCAGCACTCCATCAGCACCCTGTGCACGAAAAACAGTTCGGTTGTTCAATCAGTTGTGATCATGGAACTAGCTGGTATCAGCAGATGAGGCAGTCAAAACTGCATATTGGGCCAAAAGGCTAGTAAAGTATACAACTAAATGTACCTTCAATGAATTCCATGCATCTTTATACGCCTCAGGAGACTGCTAAGAAAACTCAGTAGTCAAAGACCATTGTCTATTGATTGTATATAACCTAACTACTATTCGCATCATACAACAGAACAACAACAAGAAGTCCCGTAAAAAATGAGGTTCAGCTTCACCTCTTTCCAAGTAATATCCTCCAGGTCACTCGCAGGAACCCAGTCCACAATAAGTTTCCTTCGGCAGGCGACAGAAGCATGTAAAAGAGCCTGCCATGACCCAAACTGTTAGTAATTTACAATAAAACTTCAAAGCACTACACTGCACATACAGATTCCGCTAGCATATTTTTAACAAATAAATCTGTCATTATGGACGTATGGCATAATCTGACAAAGAACAAAATGCCTATCAGAAAGGTGTTCCAGAAACTTCATCTTCCAAAAAGATTTTGAAACAGAAATAAATGAGATTCTAGTTGTTTTCAAATAGAGACTCATTTGAAAAAATTTCACACTACTAAAGTGGTTGCATCGGACTTGAGGGGTAAAATGTGAACCCAATCACCAAGAACCCAAAAAAAGGGAAAGGCACTAAATCAAGTAATCAAATTGCAAGCATTGCAGAATCATGCAAGAGACGTATTATAAAAAATGCCTGCAAAAATGTGTCCCTGCAGTAAGCCAACCTCACCTTCAGGACGGAGAGATAGGAATCTGACAGCCCTGTGTACTTTCCTACCATAGCGATTCGTACCTGCAGCAGGGCACAAAATAATAGCATGACAACTGATGTCACATGGATAAATAAACCCAAACAGCGCAAAAAGAAGTTCAAGGCATACCGGATCACACAACTGGTCATAAACTTTTGTACGAGCAGTCCACTTCTCCAACTCCGGGTTCCTTGAAACGCTAGAAAGTAATGGCGACATTTTGAGTGATGCCCAAGAAAGAAGAACAAAGGGGCAAGCATCCCTTTATTGAATGAGAAAACAAAAGGCAAGGGAGAATTGATTAAAACCACATACCCCATAAGGTTCAGTCCCTTCAGAATTGCTTCATGTGCCTTTTGGTCCTATTATGAGGGGTTGAGAAAAAGGCACAAAGAAGCAACGTTGAGCCTCATGCTATGAAACAAATATAGAAGGCATCTGATTTGAATTTTGAAGTCCTTAAACTACTTACTCTTAGCAGCAAAGGAATGTGCCAAATGTTTGGGACATCATATAGAGTGAAGATGTTTTCTACCTGGAATCAAGTTGTTTAGAAATGATTAATGATCGGTCAAAAAAGACCAACAAAGTTATAACCATTTAAGAGCAATACCGGCACATGGCAAAACTGAGAGAGCTTTCCTTTAACATTCTCATCAAGCGCCTGTGACAGATGAACTGACAACTTTAGTCTACTATCAGCACAATTATTAAAAGAAGTACAGAAGTGATAGATGAGGCAAACCTTTGCACTTCTACAAGCTAGAATATTTGGGGTCAACCCCAGTCCTCTAAGACCTCGAACGCTATGCTGGGTAGGCTTTGTTTTCTGCAGTACAGTATCATAAAATTATGGTTAGCATGCTAAGGACAAAATATCTAGCATCTTAAGAAATCAGTCAATTGACAAGTTGATTCTGACAAAGATACCTGTTCACCAACAACATTGAGTACAGGAACAAGGCTGACATGAATCAAGCAGAAATTACCAGCTCCTGAAAGAATATTTAGGTGGGTATAGAACAATGTTTTGCCGAAAATTCCCAGGAGCAAAGGCAATTATAGTATACATGGTGTAACCTTACCTACTCGGTAAGAGAACTGACCAAGCGCCTCAATAAATGGCATAGATTCGATATCCCCTGCATTTGATATGATTTTAGTCCACCCAGAAGGAGGAAAACGATAGCCACTACCGATGCTATTTACCTATAGTTCCACCGAGTTCAATGATGCAAATGTCTGCCGGGCCTTCTTGACCGTCAACCGGTATCATGGCTGCACGTTCTATCCACTCTTGAATGGCGTCCGTAATGTGCGGAACCACCTAGAAAACAGAAAAATCTAGTTAAATTATAATCTAACCCAGCACTAAAGAAACCTGAAAGTGAACGTAAAATTAAACCACAGACAATGCTAAGTCAAGTTGAATAAAGAGAAGATCAAATTGCCTAACAGACCTGGACAGTCTTTCCGAGATAATCACCTCTCCTCTCCTTGTCAAGAACTGACTGTTAAAACACCAAGATTTATGTTGAATTTAGGAAGGCACGTTGGTTGATTCTCAAAGGAAACCATGTACAAAATGCGAGAGTTGATGAGTTACAAACCTGATAGATTTTTCCAGTTGTGATGTTATTATCCCGATTTAAAGTGATGTCGAGAAATCTTTCGTAATTTCCGAGGTCCAAATCTACCTAAGAAACAATATCGAGGGACCTTTTACTCCATTGCCAGGAGAAAATTCTCGAGAACATGGGCGGAGAAGCAAAAAGCGCGCGTATGATCGATAAGCAAGTAAAAGCGTGCAAGTGAGACGTATAAGTCGAATGATACGTACAGGGAAGGACTGTTTACCTCGCCACCATCATCTAAGACAAAAACCTCGCCATGCTCGAAGGGTGACATTGTCCCGGCATCCGTGTTCAAGTAAGGATCTGAAAAGCATCACAGAACAAGAAGAGACAATCAAGCGCCTAAGGAGGCAAAGATGAGGAAAAGAGTCGGCAAGGCAGAGAGAGGGGGCGAGGGTGTTTACCAATCTTAATAGAAGTGACGCGGAGGCCGCAAGCTTTGAGGAGGACCCCGATGCTACTGGCAGTGACGCCTTTGCCGAGGCCGCTGACGACCCCACCGGTGACGAGGACGTACTTCATTGTCTGCGGCAAAGGAAAAAAAAAACCATGGGGCGTGCCATAAACGTCAGTCGAGGCTCTGTCGAATGCGGAAGGGAAGGTACGAACTATGAAGTTCCAAGTCGAAGAGACAAGGGGAAGGGAGCGGTTTGTTGGGCGCGACAGAAACCAAAGGACAAGGCAGGAACAAAAGTGGGTAGACATGGATGCTAAATCTGTACAGAGACGACGGAGAAAGAAAGAAAAAAAAAACACAAGGACAAAGGAAGAAGCGGCTGTTGGGCGGGGAACGGAGAGAATGATAAGAAACCTTGTTCGGCTCACAATGGCGGTTGACACGAGGCCTCTTCCGACGACCGTTGCTCCGCCTTGCGTCGGCGGAGGACGTTGACAGTCAACACCCTCTCTCCCTCGTTCGCTCGCTCGCGCGCTGGGCTTCGCTCCCTGGTGGTGGCGGCGGGGGATGGGAGAGCATTGCGTCCCTCCCAACTTCTTATTTATTTTAGGGAGAGAGAGAGAGAGACTCCCCAATTCGCCCCTACCCATAAGAGGGAAAATCAGAGAAAAATCAGAGAAAAATCAGATTTTTGAGTAACCGCGAAGTGCCTGCGAAATTGCGAGGGTGGACTGGACTTTGTCTCCGCAGCCTCCTCTTTTTGTTTTTTGTCTAGGGGAGTGGGGGTTAACAATCTCGTCTGATTTGAAATGTTAAGAATCTATTAATCACTTTTATCTCTTTTCGTAATTCTATTTTTTTTTTCTTTTTTGGTATATAATTACAGTCCAATAATATTGGCTTCCTTCTCACCCACGTGACATTTGACTATACTTGTCACGTGCCAAGCCATCGAGCTCGTGTTTGACCTTTTAGCCAATGCCAATATTTCCTTTCTAGAAATTAATTTTTGATCATAAGTTAATTTTTCTATTTCTATTTTTTTGGCAAAAGTTGATTTTTTTTTTACTTTTGGAGAGAATTGAATTTTTTTTACTTATTCAAGTACCTCCAAAATTATTTCTGGAACAAAAAAAAAATGCTCCATGAGTAGGAAAATGAAATTGCTTAACCAAACGAATTTCTCTTCGAAAAATTGCTTTACCAAATAGCTCTTTTTTTTTTCTTTTGAAATCCCAGAGATTTCAATTTGCAAATCCTCAGCATAAGTTCATGTCATCCTCGGCCAACGATAGTATTCTTTGAAAACTATTTCATAAGTTAGAGATCTGTGACAAGACCACAATTCTCGCATATTTTCTGAGCCAAAAGCGAACATTTTTCGTTCCTCAATCCTAGAGCTGGCAATATGGGTCACAAAACCATATTTGGAATATGGGTCATTAACTTATAAAAAGTTCACTAAAAATGGGTCAATAATAGGTTATACTTAAATCCATATTGACCCATTTTCAACCCATATTGGACCCATTTTCGATCCGTAAGGACAACATACTTCTACCAGTTACAAGTGATCCGGGGACCTACGCCGGGATCAGCGATTAAGGCCGGGATTAGGACCGAGGCCCGGGCTCGGGGTTGGCGACCGAGGCCGGGAATGGGACCAGTGCTGGGGTCGAGGCCCGAGCCGGGTCTAGGGATGGGGGCCGAAAATCGGCGATCGAGGTCGGGACTGGTGCCAAGGCCAGTGTCAGGATCGAGGCCAAGGTCGGGACTTGGACAGGGACTTGGGCCGAGACCTGGGCCGGGTCTCGAGACAAGGGTAGGGACCAGGGACGTGACCGAGAACTAGGCCGGGTCTCAGGACGGGGACGGCAACCGGAATTGGGATGGCAATCGAGGCCGGGACCCAAGTTGGGCACCGGGACCAAGACTCGAGGCGGGTGCTAGGGCAAGGTCTCGGGACCGAGTCCCAGGGCCGAGGCTGGCCGGAAGCCAAGACTGGGATCGAGGTAGGGTCCCAAGGTGGGGGCCAGCGCCAAGGTCGGGTCCCTGGGCGGGTGCTAGGGTCGAGGACCAGGATCGTGACCGGGCCAAGTCCCAAGGCCCGGTCCCGTGATCGGGCCAAGTCCCGGGGTCAAGACAGGGACCAAGGTCGGGGCCGGGTCCCAGGGCAAGGTCCGGGGCCAGGGCCAGGTCCCGGGGCAGGGGCTCGGACGGGGCCATGTCCCGAGGTCGGGGCTAGGGCCATGGCCAGGACCATGACCGTGGCCGAGATCCGGGTCGGGCACAGGGGTCGGGACTCGGGGCGAGTGCTAGGGCCAGGGCCAAGGCCGAGACCTAGGGACTAAGGACGGGGCCAATATTAGGGACCAAGGACGAGGCAAGGGCCAAGGACAGGGCCAGTGCAAGGATCGTGACTGAGAAGTATTTTAGTAATATTATTTTCTTAAAACATTATTGTGTTTTGATAATATGACCCAAAACAGATAGGGTTGGGTATGGGTCATTAAATATGGGTTAATATGGGTCGAACCATATTCGATTCGCGACCCAACCCACCCATTTGCCACCTCTACTCAATCTGTAATCATGCTCTATAAGCACTCATCGTTTTGGTCACTTCATCACCACATAAGGAGAGATTTTTTTTTTTTAAGAGTCACGTCAGCATTTTTGTTATCCAAATTGGATTGAGATAACGAAATGATACGAGTGCACCAATTGAACAAGTTTTAAGACTCTATTGCATTTTTTATAAGTTTTAGGACTCTATTGCAATTTCGTAACAAATTTTAAGACTTGTAGTGAACATATATAACTATAAATGTTTTGCAATAAATACGATTGTCCTTTTAAAATATTCATCCTTACTGAGACATTTTATCATGAATGCGAGCAAGGTAGGTAATAATATCGCTTCATATCATTCCCTTTTAAAAATATACATTTACAAGGAAAAGTGTGAAAGATGTCTTAAATTTATTGCATTAGTCTCAATTCAGTCCTAAATCTTTTTTTGGTGCCATTCAGTCCTAAACATTTTAATTTAATGCCAATTTAGTCCAAAACCTTTTTATTGGTGTCAATTCAGTTATAAATTTTTTACACTAGTTTCAATTCACTTCTAAATATTATGTGTTTATGCCAAGTGAGTCAATTCGATCAATTTTATCGAAAATTATTGGCGTAAACACCAATTGTCTTGCGTGGCATGACTTGAGTTAACGTGGATATTTTTAAATATTTTTTTGATATTTTAAATAAATTTTAACAATATTTTTTTAAAAATGCTTAAAATTATTTAAAATTACAGAATAATATTAAAAAATTTCAAGTCAGCATTTGTCATGTCACGTAGTATAATCGATGTCCAAATTAGCCATTTTCGATCAAAATTAGTCGGATTAACTCAATTAACATAAATACAAAAGATTTAAAACTAAATTGGCACCAATGCAAAAAGTTTAGGACTGAGTTGACACCAATACAAAAAGTTTAGAACTGAATTAGTATCAATAAAAGGTTTAGGACCTAGTTGGCACCAATGGAAAAGGTTTAGGATTGAATTAGCACAAAAAAAAAGTTTAAAACTAAATTGACACTAGTGTAATAGGTCTAGTACTTTTTTTATACTTCTCCCTACATTTCCACGTTACTTGTTCCTTAAAGCACTAAGTAATGTAAGGTAATAACAGAAACATTCATTGAAACTATGCCTTCATTATTTGTGCAACATTAGTCCGCCATTTATTTTTTGTCCATAGAGAGAAAGGTCTACGCAGGAAAAGGTTTTATTATAGTCCGATTCAATTATTCAACAAATTGTTTATCTAGAGAAAGTAATCGCAAAAGAATGAAGTCAAATTTTTGACATGGTTGAAAAAAAAAGGAAAATTTATCAAAAAAAAAATTCATAAACTTATTGCAATTGTGACACTTCAGTCTGAAATCTTTTTTACGTCAATTCAGTCCTAAGACTTTTTTTGTGCCAATTTAGTACTTCCAACCTACTTTAGTTGATCGACATTGACGTGTGCAATTTCAATGTTGGTACTGCTAGATGGAGATCAAATGATGGATTTTGTTTCATGCACCTTCTTGTATCAACTTAATCTGTCGAGATCCATCTTTCCGGACAATATGTCTAGAACATTGCCCTATATAGTGATTGTGAACCTTTCAAGCATAACAACTTTTTCTTGTCATGAAGGTCGTTGCATTTGCATCTGTTTTCCGAACTCAGGTTGTTCTGTCATCGTGCAGATACGATCACTTGTCAATTCATCTGTCTACGCGTTCTGCCAAGCGTTTCAAACGCATTGCCTCAAACTTTTTTACTCAACTGTGAACTGTGAAGCTACTATGGAAAAGGGGGAACAGAATTCATCAACTATGATCTACGACGTGTCGTGTAGAGTTAAGGTTCGAACAACCAATTAGATGTACTTGGTCAGCCTTGTGGTCTGTTATAAATCATCCCTTGAGTTTTACCTTATTTCCAGTCCTTGTCCTTGGACTCTTATGATGCGTCCCTCAATGCTCGTGAGATCTTTACACTTGACGCGACGATGACGAGAAAATGCCCTAAATTGAGATGAATGTACGGAATCGATTCTTTTTAATGAATAGACTCACACGAATGGATCTTACTATGCCATGCAATGGGTTTCAGGGGATAGGCCATCACCTATGTAATACTTACACATATGTACATATAATCTCAGAGTTCATCTTTGTACATTGAACAGTGGCTTTAACCTCAAGTATGTTTCAGAGGCTCAATAGAAGTGCAGCCACGGTGTTAATTTTTTTTTTTTCCCCATCCTGAGAAGGGTGATCAGGTGTACAGTCTGAGCCTGCTGGTGATTGGCTGCCGACATATTGGACAACTGGACAATCTCCGATCGCATTCTCTGCAAGTCTGCAATTAATCATGTTCACCATATCAGTAACCCTAGGAAGGAGAGCTGTAGTTAAAAAACAGCTAAGGACACTTCAGAGAAGCTTCACCATATGACCACAGCCAAATGCCATGTTCTTGGGATTTGTCAGGCAAACAGGGCACACCTGTACAGAGACAGGCAGATGAAGAAAAGAGGCGGTGAGCAAATTACTCAGTATTGGAAAGCTCATCTGATATGTTGCATCGTAAGGCCGTTGTCAATAAGTCCCGTCACTTGGTAAAATCATGTTGTGGAGTCTGGACCGAATCTAGCTGTCCGCTAGAGCGAGGGATTCATAACAACTGTGAAAGGAAGTAACTCCTGGATTTATTTCTTCAAACTTCTTCATGTGAATTTGGTTCATAGCCGGACCAATTTGCACTCGTGTAATCGAATACCCGCAATTGATTCTATTGGAAAGATTTGGCAGAATGCTTTCGATATCATGGATTACTCTGTCTAACCGACAAACATTTGAACCGATAGATTAGGCTACCGGTGTGCCTCATATCCTTTCTAGTCCAGCAGTACCTTCCAGCTCAAAAAACTAACAGATGAGAAAACAAAACTTGCTACCTGGTTCTGCTGGTCATCAGCTGAGGCTGAGAGGTTGGCAGGCATTCTGATTACGCCATCCCTGGGCGGAACTCCCGGTGGCGGAGGACGTGGAGACACCCTCTTTGCTTTGCCCCTAGGATGCCTTTTTTGGGTTCAATGAAAGAAATTTGGACATTCAGATACATCTGATTCATGAACCACGGGGTTTTTGGATAGTGTTGCTATTTAAATGGAGTGAAAGAGATGCTGAACGTTAGTAACAGGGAAGAGAAGATGTGGGACGCTGACATAACATACATACCCAAGCAGTCCAAGCTCGAGGGTGGCTTTGTACTGGAAGGGGATCTCCATGAGAGCAGCAAGAGCGAACGCCGCTTCTTTCTCCGTTGGACTACCACGTTTAGACATGATGGCGGTGAAATTCACGAACTGCTCAGACACAAAAAAAATTTCTTTAATGAAGTGTTCAGTCCGAAAATTTCTTCTTTATTATTGTTATTTTTAATAATCGTGGGCTATGGGCACGGAGACCCGGCTACCTGAGACCCACCCGTGAGATATTCTGCGGGTTTTATAAATAGCTTAAATCTAGATTTTTGGCCTGTACAAGTGGCCTCTATTTAAAACGGTTTGCATGCAGTTGAGGGGATTCCAACAAGATGATTTCCAGTTCCTAAATTGGAAATGCCTCGATCCCTCCACCAACGGAGACAATCCCATGGTTTTAAACTCTCAATCCATAGAAGTGAGTGGAGTAGGAGTAGGAGTAGGAGTAGGAGTAGGAGAAAGAGAAGAGGGATAACCTGAAAATTATCAAATTCACGTTTAGGGATCTTGTCGTCGAACTTTTGCATGTCTTCCCAAGGCCCGTCTCCAACTCCAACAAGGACGATTGAAAGCGGGTAAAAGCTAAGGACACGATCATCTTCGTCAGATCGGACACTAATTTTGCATTCACTTATCTACGTAGCATAAGGCTCTACCATGAGCAGGATTTATAGAAACTGTACACTAATTTTGCAAAATTTCCGCTGCGGCCAAATGGAAAATATGGTCCGTTACATTTCGGGCAAAATATTTCGAACTCAATTGGCAAAAAAGGAGCGGCAAAGTTATAGATTTACCTTGCTTCCACGATGGAGCCAATGGTTCTCTCTTCTTGTGGACTGAGCTCTTCATCCCTTGTATCCACACTTCTTGTCACCTGTGTGTTCAATTTCAGTTATTGCTCTTCATCCGTATGAAAATCTTTGAATGGTCTGCCATCTGTGATATACACTATTGCAAAAACAAAGACTTATTAAAAGACCTGGTTAAACTTTAGTATCACGTAATTTACATCGCGTAATTGGTAAGATTCACATGTCCGAATCTAGAAAAGGGCTTGAAGTTGTGCCGGGGCATCGCATTCGTATCGATGCATCAACTTTTGGCACGGCGTGAATGCAGGAGGTGAGAGAAAGGGAGGGGCGATTCATGTTCAAACCTGACCATCTGCGATGATAACTAATACATGGAACTGGCCGCCACTTTTCTCGACAATATCCACGGCAGCATCAACTATCGGTCCGTAAGATGTCGGCCCTAATTAACAAAGCGAAAGACACGGTACTCAAGACTAATCCGGAGAGAAAGGGAAGTGACGACTATAAACATGCCAGGAATCGCCAACCTGAAAGCGTCAAACTCGGAACTATTCTTCTATAGCAGGCCAAAACTTCCTCGAATCCGTGGCAGGGGGAAAGATCGCTGTGAAAGCTGAATACTTCTCGATCGTGAGTCGTGACTTAGAGAGTTGGGGGCCAGGGGAGATTAAGATGGTGAGATGCAGAGACACCAGACAGGATTTAGGAAGCGAATAACCATGATATAGGAAATGATTAATCATACCATCCCCAAAGCCAAAACAAGGAATTAAGTTGTCCTCGTCTAACGGAGCCAAAGTCTTGCCAACGATAGAGATGGCTGTCTCATAGGGATTGGGCACATCTCCGATGCGATGCAAGCTCCGGTTGTTGAACGAGACCCTGCCTGATAGCATTCCATTCTGTTAGATGATGGAAACCAGGTTCTAACTAAATTAACGGATGTCAAGGCTCCAACACATGTTACAAAACCTGTCCACTCATTGCTTTTGGTGAAATCTATGCCGAGGATTAGATTGGATGACTCCAGCCCGGCTTCTCTTAAGGCCGCCGTGACCTATACCAGAAATAGACTTGGTTTAGCGCGGCTGTCATCCGGAGAAATCAATCTTTTGCACCCTACTGGTTTTCTACTGGGGATAACCACAGTCACACCACCATAGAGTCCTTACTCGGTGTGGCGGTGCCATCGTCTCAGCAGGGACAAAAGTACCTGATCGAGGGACGAGAAGCGATCCGGAATCAAGGCGTATCTTTGCTTGGCGGATGAATTCATTTTAACCTCTTTCGGATGGTCAAGAGGTCTACTTCTGCTTATGCTCGTGCTCCCGGCGGCGGCAGGACTGCGGGGGTGCTGGCGGAAGCGACTCGTGAGAAAAGAGACGAAGTTGCCCATATCTCGCACTGACTTTGCCCAGAAGGAGAGTCTGAAGGCATACTTGAGATGATCACTAACGGTTGGCGTGAAGGCAAAGGAAGGAACAAACCACTTTTTCCTGCGTTTTTAGCCTTTTTCACATTCGCACAGCAACTAAAGTTACCGCCTTGACGCTCACCCTAGGATTGGGAGGCAAACTAAATTACCAATAATATTTGGATTACCAACTCTTACCAAACATTACTTTTACTGACTTTGGAATTAAGTTACCAATTGTTAAAACTAGTTAATTGAAGAAAAGTTGGTAAGTCACAACAAAAGATGTTGGCAATTTAATATAGCAACTGAGCAATCTAATGTGTTGTGAGTAAAAGTTAATGAAAAAAAAAATTGAGATAGAAAGTTGGTAATCACAAAAAACAAAAAACAAAAAAGAACAAATAAAGTAACTCAGATAGGAGTTGATAACGCAAAATTAGTTGGCAACATAATCGAAGAGAAGTTGATACCCATAGAAATTGAGGTCGATAATCTCTAAGAGTTGGCAAGTTAGGGAAATAAAAGAGGTAACTCGATATGGAAGATGGCAAATGACATACACACATATATATATATATATATATATATATATATATATGAGAAAGCAACTCAAATGAGCGTTGTTAAGTCAAATTTAATCATAACTTGATTGAAGTAAATGGGCTAATTCCCTAAAAAAATACCAACTTTATATATAATGACGATTCTAGTCCGAACTTTTCTTTGTCTCATAAAAAAGCACAAACTTTAGGATCAATGACGATTCTGGTCCGATCTTTTTTGCATCTCATGAAAAAGCACAAACTTTAACTCGACTCCCAAAATTGACCTCTTAATTTGAAATCATTAATTATCCAAGGTGAAAATTTCATGTTATCAATGAAGTCACGTGACTTGCTTATATAGATTTAAGTCACTGTTCTTTATCTTCTTATCATAGAATTTAAAGTTGTTCATATGCTTCACGTCTAGCACAACTTAAAGAACGACAGTTAACCTATTTATTGTCTCATTCACTTCACCCGCAAGCATTAGCTATCTAATTGGAATCCGAAATTGTGTACTATCACCCACGGAGAGATGCCATGGATGAGATCTGCCAAGTTCACAATTAGAGCATTCTTTTTTTAACAAGCCTAGCCCTACCCCTCCCCGAGGCGGATAAACAACTTTATATTCTGCGCCAAGAAGAGGATGAATAGTATCTTAAATATACGTCAACAAATCACATGGATTTATCAACAACGTTGAATTTAAATGTTAGAAAATTAATGGTTCCAAATTAAGGGAGCCAGATTTGGAACTCGAGTTAAAGTTTATGCTTTTTTATGGGATAAAAAAAGTTATGGTTAGAATCGTCATTAGACTTAAAGTTTGTGCTTTTTTGTGAGACAGAAAAAAGTTCGGACCTGAATCGTCATTGGACCTAAAGTTTGTGCTCTTTTAGGGAATTAGCTCGAAGTAAAGTGATAAGTTACTCAAATAAATGTTGGTAGTATTAAATAAGGTTAATAGCGCAAACAACCACAAATTGGTATATCTACGACAAATTAACCCTAAATTTATTTTTTATAATAAAAATCCTAAACTGGTACACTCATGACAAATTTATTCTTGTATAATTTTCGTTAATTTAGGTTAGTAGCACGAGAAATTCCAAATTGATACACCAATAACAAACGGAAGGTAAAAACCTGAAATTAGTACATCGTCAGCTACCATGTGTCATCCAACTCAATTTGATGATAAAATTTAACGGAAACTTACGAAGGAGAAAAAAATTTATCACAGGTGTACCTATTTGAGATTTTTAGTGGTTAAAAAATTAGTTTGAGGTTAATTTGTCACATATGTACCGGTTTAAAATTTTTCGCAACATTAAACCTATCAAGTAATACTGCCATTGGTAAGAAACACAAATCAAAGTTGGTAAACAATCGGAAAATTATCCTTGGGTCAGAGATAAGAGAAGTTGGAATGAAAATATAAACCAAGTAATCATTGCTAATTAACTTAAACAGGAGTAAACAAAGCAAGATTAGTTGATAACTAAATTTGAGAAAAGTTGGCGATCACTCTAATTAGGATGAGTAATTTATAAAAAGAGTTTTTTTAACAGATTTATAAAAGAGTTAGTAAATTAAAAAAGTTGGCCATCGAGATGATAAAAGTGGTGCCAGCTGACAACTTGGTAATTTTAGATAATAATCGTTAAATTCAAGTATAAGTCACTCAAACAAAAGTTGATAATTTCATATAATAGTTTAAATTGATTTTTTTTTTTTTGCATGAAAGGTATATAAAAGCTTTTAAAAGATAATATGATTTTTTTTTGTCAAATATAAGAGAAGTTAGTAACACTAAAACAACTGAATAATTGAAAAAAATAACAAAAATAAAAATTCATAATGGAAAACTTGTTAATAATTTAATCGAGTAAAAGTTGGTTATCACTCTAGTAAATGTGGGCAATTTAAACAAGAAAAATGTGTAAATTTAACGAGTTGATAAGGAAGAAAAAAGTTGGTAGCTCATAGAAAACTGATAAATTTTTTTAAAAAATACCAATAGATTTTGGAAAATAACTAAAATTAGATTAATCAAACCAAAACCAACTAGAACCTAATGGGAAAAATTGATAAGTCCCATGAATAAAGGTTGATTAATTCATCTTAAAGTTGATAAAGACAGACAAAAAAGTTGATACATAATAACAAGTGACGTTAAATAAAAAAATAAACTTTGATAAGTAAATTTAACGGGAGTCGTTAATTCAAAACTAGGTGGTCATGTAATTGGAAAAAATAATTGTTAAGTCACTAGATTGAATATTGGTAAATTCATATTAAGAGTTGGCAAATTTGAGGTATAAAGAGTTAGTTCAAGATCACAAAGTTGAAAATTTGTAAATTGTATGAACGAGTTTGTAATTCTACAAATCTGATAATAAGTTAACAGCAAGATACTGAAAATTATGTGAGCAGTAACTTCTTTTCCAACTGTTTAATTTTTTTTGCCCTTTTTTAACACTTGCAAATTGTTTCAGAAATCTACCAGCAAATTTTTGGAAAGGAGTACTAAAATTGTGTACTCTCGCGAGGAAACTCGTATTTGAGAATTCCTCTTTGGGGTCGAAAATTTCGCGAGCTCTTAAGTAACCTTGCAATCCGGATCGTCCATTTTTGGATGAACGGCTCAAATCTCCGATTTTTAGGGGGTAATTTTTTAAATTATATATATTTTTTAACTATAGTCTGGGACATCCATTCATAATATGAATAGTCCAGATTGCGAGGTTAGAACCTAACCTTTTAAGAAAATGTTAGACGATATCTTTCCAAGTAACTATCCAAATTACATGACATTATCGCTAATATACGTGTATTCACAATGCGTAGAGCATCACCCTTGAATTACAATGAGAAGGCATTTAGGAGCACTTTTAAATGCCTAAGGAATTTATAGCCAAAACCAGATGTCCAAATAATGAGCACGAAACATAGTAATTCTTATGCGGTTAATAAATGCATTAACGATTAATTTGCCGAATTCAACATGAGAATAAGAACGTTTAAAGCAGAATTCACTCCAAACACTCATTAGACGTTTGGTTAATGCTGCGGGTGCTTAGTTAGGCGCATCGCTAAAATCACTCTCATCGTATCCTCCTTCATGGTCCCTGAATAGTTGCATGTCGCTATGTTTCTTTTTACCTTTGTCTCCTTCGCGTGTTCACTTATTTAGGAGGAAAAATTTCAAATAAGATCCTGAATTATCCTTTTTTTTCCAAATAAAGACTAGAAGCGTACATTATTTCAATTACTTGCTCCTATCTTTGTTTCAAAGAACGGCATAACCAAAGGCATTTTCGTCATTTTCTTTTTTTCCTTCTTTTTTCTTTCTTTTTCCCCTTATTTTGTTCTCTTCATTTTCGTCAGTGGCTGGATATGACACCAGACACCGACGAGGCAGCCCTCAACGATGGGCAAGGCGAACCCTTGTTGGCAACAAATGAGGCCGGCCCTCGCTAGATATGGCCTCGCCTTGACAGCCCCACCTCGCCTGTGCAGGGCAAGGTCGTCCCACGTGGCTATCAAGGGCAACCTCATCTTCGCTATGGCTTGTCGGTGGCTAGCCATGGGACTAGCCATAAGAAAAAAATGAAGGGTAAATAAAACAAAATAAATAAATAAAAATTATCAAAATGCCATTTGGTTAGTCACTTTTTTGAAACAACAAGGGTAGTTGAAGATTTTATTTGAAATAAAATATATTTTATGTCCTTATTTAAAAAAACAAAAATGAGCACACCGCAGCCTTTATTCGAAATTTTTCCCATTTAGAATGTTAGCTTTGTCGAATATTAAAAGGGTTCTCGGCGTGAAAAGAGATGCTACAACTTCTAGTTCCGCCAGCGTCTCATAACTGCAGCGGTTACAGCTTTTTGCAAAAATAATTAGATGATAATTAGTATCCTTAAGTGAGAGATTAATCCCAAACTCTGCAGCTTGACCGAAATGTATTACCAAACATCCAACTTTATGAACAGCACATGACTTTTCAACCACGGCCGAAATTAAATCAAACGGGCTTTCATCAGAAAGGCGAAGGGGACACCATAATCTCTCACTTAAGGATACTAATTATCATCTAATAATTCTGACGCTGGTTGTCGTTTGAGGAAACGAAGCGATCATTGACAGGAATAAGATACCCTTTTTGTCTGAAGAGCGAGCAAAAAAGGCAATGCCCTTCCACGGAGAGAGCCCCCTTCCCACCGAACCTCTGCACATGCTATTACGGCTTCTCCTCTACCCCTCCACCACCCTTTCCCCTTCCTTCTATATATATAACATCCTTTCCTCTTCATCCCTTCACTTTTTTCTCTCTGCATTTCTTCCTCCAGCTCTTGTCATTGTGCTGTAGATAACCTATATTATGCAACCGATGTGCACCTCGAAGCCCCAGGTGGCCATGGCAACTGCCGCGGAAACCTGCGCTGGCATTCCTCCTCCTGCCGTCGCTGCTGTCGCCAAGATCAACGGAAGGCCCGTCCTCCAACCCAACTGCAATAGTAGTACTGCCGGTCCGACTCCTGCCTCTCTTCCAACCGCTAAGAAAGTGTCCCTATCGGTACCCACCGGTTACCATACTAATTCCTCTCCTCCTCCACTTCCGCCTCCTCGTTCCTTTCCCACTTCAGACCGATCATCGCGGCCTTCTTTGAATTCTTGTTCGATTGATTATGACCCGGCACCGAGAAGCGGCGGCAGAGGCGCCACTCCTACTTTGCTCGACAGAAAGAAGTCCAAGAGTTTCAACGGTAGGAGTAATGTTGCGGTGGTCGAGTCTTATTCGTCATCACTGATCCTGGAGAGCCCTGGAAGCATAGCGGCCGGGAGGAGGGAACAGATGGCCCTCCAACAAGCCCAGCGCAAGATGCGGGTCGCACATTACGGGAGATGTAAGTCAGCCAAGTTCGATGCCCGAGTTGTCCCTCTCGATTCTCCACTGCCAACGGCGACGGCGATTATGGAGGAAGACAGGCGGTGCAGCTTCATCACCAGCAATTCAGGTCTGCTCTGTTGTGTCTGTTTGTTCATGTACATATTCCTGCTGATGACATTCCTAGTTCTGAATCGCGTGGAATTATCACCATTTCTTGCAGATCCTCTGTATATCGCTTATCACGACCAAGAATGGGGAGTGCCAATACATGATGACAGGTCCCTCCCTTTCTCTCTCTCTCTCTCTCTCTCTCTCTCTCTCTCTCTCTCTCTCTGTGCTGCGCGTGTGCGTGTTACAATCCTGATCCTGATAAATCAAGGTTGATGCTAACTGTAGGGTGTTGTTCGAATTGCTTGTGCTGAGTGGAGCTCAGGTGGGTTCAGATTGGACTTCAATCTTGCGGAAACGTCAAGATTTTAGGTGAGAATGACATTATCCAGCAATGAAATTTAACGTCGAAAACTTGCGGCTATACAGACTTATTTTCTTCTTCCTCCTATGGACATCCAGGAATGCTTTTTCAGGATTTGAAGCGGGAATAGTCGCCACCTTCACTGACAAGCAGATCACATGGATTAGCTCTAAGTACAGTATGGACATAACCCGAGTTCGCAGTGTGGTTGATAATTCCCTTCGCATACTCGAGGTAATTCACTTCCACCATCTATTTTTCACCGTTCAATACCAGTAATGCACTAAGAAAGTAGATGGCAAGTGCATATGTAAAGGGATCAGTGGAAACGCCTGTTATGTCCTTGTTAATTGCACAATACTCGTTATCGTGATGCTTTTCTTCAGAAGAGCCTTTCCCTATTCTCACTTTTTCCTTTTTCGGGGAAGAAGTGTGTTTGATCTGATTATAAACCTAGCCCCACAAGCTCAGAACTAGATAAATTCATGACCAGACTTAGATCGAGTAACATATGCACATATGTGAAATCTCTTGGATAAGGGAATTGTAATACTGCAGATCAAGAGGGAATTTGGGTCGTTTGACAAGTACGTATGGGGATTCGTCAACTACAAGCCCATTTTCACGCGATACAAATGGGGCCACAAGATTCCAGTGAAAACATCGAAATCAGAGAGCATAAGCAAAGACATGGTGAGGAGGGGATTCAGATCCGTCGGTCCCACTGTAGTTCACTCCTTCATGCAAGCTGCTGGCCTCACCAATGACCACTTGATCACTTGCCATCGCCACCTTCAGTGCACGGAATTAACAGAACAGACCACCGGTTGATCCGTCAACCACGAGAAGCTGAACCGGTTTATAACCAACTTGTCATTTCCCTGTATACTTCATCGGCGACTGGCTTTGATTTGATTAAGATTTGTGGTGTGTATAGAGTAGCTATAGTTAGAGAGAGAGAGAGAGAGAGAGAGAGAGAGAGAGAGGAGCAGATGAGTTGTAAGATATTCTGTCAATGGTGATGTATCATGATTAGAGGTGGGAGATGGATAAGATCTGGACAGGGAGAAAGAATATGTGCATGTGCAAGTGGAAGTGGGAAGTGCAACTGCAATTTGGGAGGCATATCATGTGTGGGTGTTTGTGGGGTTGTCTGGTTCTTACCCCACTTCTTCTTTTTCCAAAAGACTTTGTATTCCATGTGGAGGAGTAGGGCCACAGGCCTCACCAGTCACCACTCTCTTCCATCTTCATCTCTTTCAACTTTTTTTCTGCATTCTGGCTTTATGTTGAGTGAGTTTGAGTTGTACTTCTAAGTTCTAACCCAATGGGGGCTAGGGGGGGATGAATATATCACATTCTGCCCCCACCCCAAAAGAAAAGAAATGAAAAGAAAGATGTATGGATTTGTTGTGCTTAAAAGTGTTGGCAAGATGCGCTGCTTCCCCCATCCCCATGTGCGTCTCTTCTGTTTACTTTCTGCACATGCTTCTTCCCCTATTATAACAAATGGGCAATCCAGATATATCAATACAGGTGCATCTTATATCTTCTCCATGTGCCCACTTGATTCCCATGCCCTTTTTTTTTACCCCCTTCTAGTCCTGTTCGCACTCACATTCTCCACGAAGAGTGTTGCGCTGTAGGTGAGACGGATCGTAACCTCTTGAATGCAGTTTGTGCCGGTTTGTGCCGGTGCCTTCAAACGTCTTAGTCAGCATAATAATTGATCATACTGTCCACCAGTTCATGTCCATTTCACGTACCGCTGTATTGTGTATTCGATGAACAGAGGGAACATGAACTTCCTGATGCTGCGGAGGCACTTCACCGCCGCCTTGCAACAATCGCTCCTTCACTAATGAAACCAAATTGATGGTTGGAACTTGGAGGTGATCAAATTAAACCAACCTCAACCGTATTGTTCACTAGGATTACTTTTCAGGCAGCAACAGATACAACCTCGCCGAAACAGAATTTGATTGCTTGTGTGGTGGGAAAGCAAATCAAGACAGAGGTGGGATCCGTAGCAGGTTCCAAGGGAGCTTCTTGACGAATCAATCCCTCAAAACTAAAGCAAAGCTCATTTGCACTTGCAGGATGTCTGTCAGTATCCGGATTCCAGCCAAACCAAGTCTTTGACACATACTTGACGGTGAAGCCTGTCCAGTTATAGAGACAGGAACCCGGTTTCTCATTTGATACCTTTCACTTTGGGAATGTTCTTTTACCCCATACAAGCGCGCATACCAATCTTTAGCACGAACTTATAACAGTAACTATGCAGACCCTAGCTCCGTATTGAAGCACATATACATATTACATACCTGCAAGACGCAGCCGCCTTAGTCCAATGCCTTCAAAGAATTGGTGAAAACACAGAGCAGCCAGAAGAGGCTTAACTGTTTTATCCCTTTCACTAGTTCCCAACGACACTCCGATGATTTTCTGATTGAACCAGTACTCCAAGTCCAAGCTCCAGCACCTGTGTGTCGGGGGCAAAAAACTGATAATTAACCATCCCAATAGGTCTGAAGTGTACAGAGCCACTGCCTTTCTTTGCTGAAATACACACATGGCAACCACACAATATGGAGCACACACTGTCAATCCACCTGCTTGGGCTGTGATACGATGTCGGATCAGCTCTGAGTGGCCATGGCTGGTGCAGACTGCAGAGCGCACGTGAAGAACTTGTAGCTTAACCACATGATCCCCATTATTGGTCAGGTCAATGTCACAACATTCACTTGCTGAGGCTTTTGTGAAGAGTGCTTCCTCTCAAGAATATTTTGTCGCCAAGGAGCCAATCACGTCAGCATCACGATTGCGGACATCATAGCTGCCAACCCCCGCAAACGGGGCTGTACCCCGTAGATTTTCTGCTGAGGCGCGGTGAAGTTAAGCTATTGAATGCTTCCCGGTAAATATGAAGAGATGAACGCGGGCTTCCGACAGATACATCGTGGGAGAAAAGAAGGTCGGGTAATGCATTTCGGACAACCTCTGTTTTGGGTTGCCATTCGAAGGAGGCGGCGGAGGCGCGCCAGAGCCCCCCTTCATGGACGAGTCATTCGATTGCACTGAGGCAATCACCGTTAACCCTGTCACAAACTTATCAACCAGATGAATTACTACATGGACAAAGAAGCGTAATATTGTGAATTCTTAATTTGTAGTTCGATGACACCACTATTTGTTATAATCTAACAAAATATGAATGCATCTCGTCCGCCTGGCGGAACCAAGCCTTTTCCTTTCCCGAGGCGGAAACTTCAGATCGGCCCAACAAGTTCTGACCCAGAACTCTTTCAGGGTGAGTAGATTCCCGCCCTAGAATATTGAACTTATTTTGTTAGAATCGATTATTAATTTTTGGAAATTGAAACATATATTATTTATCTTGGAACTTGCCTTATTTTTTCGATTCGATTTTAGGGTATACCTCAGAACTTGCTTTTCTTTTTGTTTCGATTTCTTTTGTTGCGGCAAACTAATATGAATAATAAAACGGATCAAAGTAAAAGACGAATGAGAGCAAACGAGCAAAAGGTGAGTCAAGGAACCAGCGAGGGCGAGCAGCCTGAGAGCAAGCAGCCTGAGAGAGAGAGGTGAAGTGTATGGTGAAGTTGGAGAGAACAAAAAAGAGAGAGGGGGAGATAATGAAAAAGATGCTAAAAGAAAAATTAGGGTTTTTAGGCTTTATGAAACTGATTCCAAATTCTGTCCGGCTACCGTATGATTTTTCAGTTCGATTCGGGCACCTCGAGAACTTGAAATTGGACCGAGTTTTAATGCGGTCCAATATGGTTTTCAGGTTTATTCCGCTTAAATAGTCCTATATTCGGATTTTTTTTGTTTCTTTTTGCTTTATTTAAAGTTTTGCCGCAGACGCATTTCGACAATTTTTTCCGCAAAACCTGAAAGTTTCAAAATATTAAATGTTGGCACATAGATTCGTGTTACAACTTTTTCAGAATATTTGGAATTTGGAGAACATTTTAAATTTTCATAAAAAAAAATAAATACTTTCTTTTAACTTTTTTAAATTCACTACAAGGTTAGTAATCTGCTATTTGTCTGTAGCATTCCGAAGAAGTTCGGAATATACTAATTGATGGGGATGTCCGTAAGTTCTTTACAGAGGCTTGTGAAATTCGAAAAGAGTTGGTGCACTTACTAATTTTTTGGGGTGCTAAATAAATAATTAAATCCCTTAGTAGTTGACTAACCACTCCCGTAAAATTTGGTCGTAACAAAGTTAATTGAAGTTTAAATAAAAACAAATGTGGTCTTAAGTCCCTTACGTTAAAAATGGTGATGCCATTCAAGACCGTCATATTTGGGCTAATTCCATAAAAAAAAAAACATCAATTTTAGATATAATGATAATTCTGGCTCGAACTTTTTTTCTGTCTCATAAAAAAACACCAATTTAGTTTCAATGACGATTATGGCCCAAACTTTTTTCATCTCACGAAAAAGCATAAATTTTAACTCGAGTTTTAAATTCAGTCCCTTATTTGGAACCATTAGTTTTTCAATATGTTAATTCCTAAATTCATATGGTATAATCTTATTGGCACGGAATATAAAGTTATTCATACTCTTCCAAGAAAGGGTAGGGCTGGGCTTGTTGAAAAAAGAAAGTTTTATCCACGAACTTTTGGCTGATTTTGTCCATAGCGTCTATCCATGGGTGGTAATATATAACTTCATATTCCAGTTAACCATCTCATGCTTACACGTGAAGTAAAGGAGACAATGAATAGGTGTCAGATATGAAGTGGATGAATAACTCAAAATTTCATGCTCAGAAGACAATGCCTTAAATCCACATCACAAGCAACATGAATTTCTTGATGACGTGAAATTGCTATGTTAGACAACTAGTAATTCCAAATTAATGAAGGTTGGATTTGGGACTCGAGTTAAAGCTTGTAATTTTCATGAGATGGAAAAAATTTTGGCCTAAAATCGTCATTAGACCTAAAGTTTGTGCTTTTTTTATAAGACAAAAATTAGTTCGAGGCAGAATCATCATTATTA
This sequence comes from Rhodomyrtus tomentosa, assembly GCA_028455895.1. Lineage (NCBI taxonomy): Eukaryota > Viridiplantae > Streptophyta > Magnoliopsida > Myrtales > Myrtaceae > Rhodomyrtus > Rhodomyrtus tomentosa. The sequence continues at coordinate 9,813,495 of JAPCWY010000001.1, read as the reverse complement.
ATAAAGTTAGGTACTTTTTTTTAAGGGAATTGACCCAAATATGTTTGGTTATGTGTATGTATAAGGAATTGGTATCTATACAATGTTTGACTAATAAAATGCCGTATAGAAATTGATTTCCCTCTTGATGAGGAAGCGAAATTCTCCTCACTGAGATTTCTGTATTTCCTCCCCCTTCTTCTTCTTCTTCTTCTTCTTCTTTTGGGGGGGGGGGGGGGGGGGGGGGGGGGGGGGAGGGGTCAGACTGTCGTTTCCTTCTTTATCGTACATGATTTTCACACTTCAATGTCGAACATTCGAATATCTTTAGCAATGAGAAAAGAGATGAGTTAAGCAAGAAACCAGATTCTAATTTAGTGAGGACAAACTCTTGGATTCCTCCTTCAAAACATGAGTTGAAGTTTGATTTAGATGGTGCATGGAAGGATAACAATGGAGCCATAAGCATTATTGCACGATTAGATGGAGTCTTAGTTGTTCAAGCGTGGACAAGACGAGGAAGATGGAACTCACCATTGAAGTGGAAGCTGCAGCTTTTCTTTTTGCTGTCAATATTGCTCAATCTCTCGGTATTCACATAGCAGTCTTTAAAAGCGATTGCAAGGTGCTTATTGATGCAATACAACACAAGGGCCCTTGCCCTTGGTGCAATTATTCATTTTTCTCGAACTCTCGTCTCCTATTAAACAACAATCCAAGATGGAGTGTGAGGTGGACCAATAGAACATGCAATGCATTTGCTCATGAGCTCGCAAATTGGGCATTTTATCATATTGGATCTATCTCTTCTTTTCTTTTTAATGATCTCCCTCCTAGAGTGAAAAATAGAGTGTTAGTAAAGTCTTCTTTTATAAACAGTCTTAATGTAGGCTAATCTCCATCCTTGTAATATTTGCTCTGTTTTGATGGTATGAAATTGTTTTTTTCTAGCAAAAAAAAAAGTAAATTATCATAAATTGGAATATAATTCATTTAGTGAGGTTTAAGGGGAAAAAATGATTTTGATCTGACTATCTTTCTATATTTTAGAAAAGGCAATTAAAATTAGGAAAATTTTCAATTAAGGGCCCGAAGTGCCTTCATCTTCTCAAATAAAGATATGAAGTGATCTTTGTTTCAAATAAGAGCCTGAAATGACTCCATTAAACTAGGGGCTAAAGTTCCGACCAAAAAAAAAAATAGGGTCTCAAGTGATTATACATGTTTCAAATAAGGGCCTCTCCTCACCAGCAGACCGGCTGGCTAAATACTTCGGTCTGTCAGAGGTATTTTTGCCAAAACACAGTTTTAATTTAATTTTTAGTTAAACTAAATTTAAAAAAAAATAAATTTAAATACAAGAAAAAAAAACATGCGAGAGCCACCCCACCGGTGCCTCGCGAGGTTCGGCAACCCCACCAACTGGTAGCAAGGGCTAGCAAGCCCTCACTGCAACTAGGAGAGGGTCACCAACCCTCGCCCAAGTTCGAGGGAGGGCCGCGACCCTCCACGAGCAACCCTCGCCCAGATCTGTGAGAGAGTCACGGTCTTCTCTCGATGGGGCGGTGTCCAAAGACGAGAGGCAGCCCCTTCTTCTTGTGCTTTTTTTTTTTTTAGTTTTTTCAATTTTAGAAAACTAAAAGAGGAATAAACAAAGAAAGAAATTAAAAAAATTTAAAAAGTAAATGACGAAAATGCCCCTAACTAATTAATGAGAGGCCTTTTTTGAGATTAATATGGCCACTACATGACTTTATTTGAAATTATATATTTTTCAAGCTCTTATTTGAAACAATGAAGCCACTTTAAATCTTATTTGAGAAAATGAGAGCATTTCGGGCTCATAATTAAAATTTTTCCTTAAAATTAGGCATTGATATATTCTTAATAAATTTTACAATATGAAAAAAAGTATTTCCCTAACATTACTGTCAAGAACGGTAGAATCTCAACTATAAATGTATACCCTAATTAAAATTTTTCCTTAAAATTAGGCATTGATCGATTCTTAATAAATTTTACAATATGAAAAAAGGAAATAGTTCTTTGGCAATACTGTCAATAATGTTACAACTTCAACTGTAGATGTACACATTATCATTATATTTTTTGCATAAAGCACATGCATTAAAAAATAACTGGCAGTACTGTCAAACTAGCAGCTTTTATAGAAAGACAAGTGTGTGTGTGTTTTTTTTTTGGTTGGATGCTCATAGAATGCTAGAATCGGTCAATCATCCATATAAATTCGTTTCAAGCTATGAAATGCGAAAGGTTTAAAGGTTCAATTTTCTTATTATAATGGGCATTTTAACTAGGGGGTGTTGGTGGACTGTTTCTTGATGTTGTTGTTACGAGCTCTCTTTCTTTTTCCTTGTTGGACTGGTGAGCTCCCTGTTCTGTGTTTTTGTCTGTGGATGCATAACAGGTTTCTGATGAGATAATCAGGCGTTAAAAAGAGCTCCCTATGTCATTCGTGCAGTCAAATTGATGAAAATTTGGCAGTCCGACGTAGGTCAGTCCGTATTGGTATTTGACAGTAATCGGTTTACATCATTCCTACAAAAAGCAATAGCAAAATAGAAAGCAAAAGTTGCTGTCATCCAAGGCAATGCGTTGCATGTACTCCTGTCGTCGTTCAACGTCGTCCGTACAGTGATTACTCCTCTCGACACAATCACAACTCTGGTGCAAATCTTGTCTCTTTCTTTCAATCTCCGGACTTCAACTGGAAAGCTGCGGGGTGTTCACCACATATACATGTTTAGTCCTTTACCATCTAGATTTTGAAGCTTATTTTCCACCATATGTACTCTCCATCCCAACATTTCCTTCTCAATCTTCAATTGGGAAATCACCTCTGTCATCATATGCTGAGTCAGAATCAATATACATCAAAAAGTGCATCCGAGTACTTTCGATTTGCCGACATGTCATTCAAACAAGTGATTTCGTGGCACCCTTTGATTGCTTTTCAACAGAAATTTTAAATGCATTTGCGTTTTATCGACCGACTTTAGTATTCGTTGTACTTTCTGGTAAAGATGCGGGACTTAATGAACCAATCGAAAGATTTAGGGCTCAATAAATAACATTCATCGCATGAGGCTTAGGATTTGTGATGCAATTTTCCCATCGAGCCGCAGATCTAGTAGACTTAAGTCAAGACCAGACAATCTCGTCCTCGTATAGGCAAATGATGCTGCGAACTTGCCACACTAACATCAGGACAGGAACCAGATTGACTACAAGTGCAGCACAAAAAAATCTATTGGCGCATGGGATCACAGCACGAGAATGAAGAATGACATTGACCATTTAGACATAATTATGCAAATAAAACAACAATGGCGCATTGTTTAAAGTTCCCAGTAACGATGGAATGATTGATCCGTATGGATAGCCGCCATAACTCATGTGAGATTTGATGAATCTGACTCCAAATGAGCTTTTCCACTTGACGGTTCACCGTCCCTACTCCATCTTGTTGGTCTGCTCCTGTTGGGAGTCACCAAAATGAAAGAGGACAATGCAATGCTATTTCTCTCGTAACGGGAAGAATAAATAACTTTTGAAGATGAAAAAAGAGAGAAATATTGGACACATGTCTAAAAATAGAAAAATGACACAAATAATCCTTGAATTTTAATACAATATGTAAAATATAATTTATGAACTTTTAATTTAATCAATATGGTCCATGATCTTTAACCCAATTACAATATGATCCCTAAATTTTTAATTTGATCAATGTAATCTCTAAATTTTTTATACGAATTCAGTTTAGTCCATAAACTTGAATCAATAAAATTAACTATATTAAATATTTTCCTACAGTTTAGGAATTAAGTTAAACATGTTCTAAATGTTTATGGATCATATTGATCAAATTAAAAGTTCAGGAATCACGTAACATATTAAATTAAAATTCAAAAATCATATTAGTCAAACTAAAAATTTAAAAATTAGATTGTATATTGAGTCAAATTTACGAGATTATTTATGTCATTATCCTTAAATAAAAAAAAAAGCAATAAAAGAAAATGGGAAATGGAAAACGGCATCACGAAAAGGGCAAAAGGAGAGATTTTGAGGCAGTTTGGGTAAAAGGCTAAAGCGGGTGCCGACTGCTAAGTGATACAGCCGCTGGGGTGACCGGAGGGAGGTGAAGGAAGCTTTTCGCGCGACACAGAGAGAGTGGCGAGAAACCCTACTTCTTATCTCTCTCCAATTCTCGAAGACCCTGAAGATCTCGAAGCTTCCTCTCTCTCGCTCTACACATCTTAGCGGGTGTTTCCATTCGCTGCTGATTCACGATGGTCCGTACTTCTTGTCCCTCGCACTGTTGTTGACCCCTTTTGTTTTTTCTCTTGTTTCCTCGGAAAGCTGATACTTTTTTTCTTTGCTTTTACGTCGGATCATCGGGAACGCGAATCTTTCTTGCTTTGGAATCGTAGGTCTTCCGGCCAAGCCATTGGCTTACTTCATTTTTCTCTTCTTTAAGCACAATCGATGCCCAGTTCAGTTGTTAGACCACGTTATCAGATGATATGCTTGTAGAGCCAAACTGATCTTTAAACAATCTCTGTTCCGGTGAATATTGTTGCACTTTCTTGAACCCAACTTTGTTGAGCCGCGTTGAGTTATGGCGGAGAGACAGTATTCTCCTTTCCTTTCCAGTGGAGCATCCATGTTCCATCTTTAGCTCCTTCCATGCCTAATTCATTCCTTCCGGTTTTGCAGCACAAATTGGGACGGAGCAATCGTGACAAAGTGCAGCAGTTCATGGCAATTACTGGAGCCAGGTAGCCCCTCAATCCTTCGATGAAACCATTTTCTCATGGAAGAGCAGGGCATGAGGATTGGTCTCTTGGGGCCATAGATTACAATTTTTACTGCAATTTTGGAGTTGTCGGAAATGAATGAAAGGAGAATGCTGTGAAGGTTCTCAAGAAAGTTTTTTTTTTTTTTGCCCGTGTTTTGGACTAGATGTACATCTTTTCTATGCCTTTTCGCTTTGACTTGTTTGTTGGCTTGTGTTCTTATCCTGGGATAATAGATCGCACCCTTGGGTTTTGCGGTAATATAAGCAAAGCCATTAAAGGAACATGGTTTGTTGATGACAAACATAACTAAAAGTTGAACTGAGAAGTGTAGCATAAAAGTGCATATGTGAAACCCTTCCCCTTTTTTGTTCTACAATGGTTGGTTTACTGGGGAAATTAATGTAATCTGTTGACTATACATTTCTGTAGCGGTTGACTCCTGGTGTGCTTGATTTCCATGTAACTTTGTTACTTATTCCATGATGATTGTGGTGGCGCTCTTTCTGAGGAATTACGTTGATCTTGTCATTGTCAGTGTGAATATTCGTCTACTCTTTCTTTCTGCTGTGCCCATTTGTGTATATGACACGCAAACAAGCTGTCTTTTCCCCCTCTTCAGGCTGCAATCTGTTTCTTTAGATACAATTTTTTTTTCCTTGCAGTGAAAAAGTTGCCCTCCAGGCTTTGAAGGCCAGTGATTGGCATCTCGAAGGTGCTTTTGATGTATTTTACAGTCAACCACATATAAGAACTTATACTGATACAAGACACTTGGAGGAGCTTTACCAGAGATATAAAGGCAAGGCTTGCTTCTGAATTCCTAGATTGCTACAGTGTCATAAGTTGGGTTATTTGACTTTTAAAAGAAATCTTATTACTGGAGTTATAACACCTTGGAGATATTGTTTCGTTTTACTCTATCTTATGAGCAGATATATTTGAATTTGCAGATTCCTTTGCTGATATGATACTTGTCGATGGGATTACTCTTCTTTGCATTGATCTTCAGGTGGCCAGTTGTGATTCTTTCAGTTACAATCTCAATTATAGTGCACCAGCCCCTTGAATTTCCAGAATGCATCTTGAGCTTTCTCTTTCTACCATTTTCCTTCATCTTCCTAGGATGCTTGGGGACCTTTTACTTTTTGTGTATGTTTCCTAGTTAAATGACGCACAAGTATCTTATTTTGCAGGTGGATCCCCAAGATATTGTCATGGTAAGTGAACATGCGTAATGCCATACCGGTACGCTGTCATAGGATGAGGATACTCAGTTTATTATTTACTTGAACATTCTGATACAAAAAAATGCACTGCTGTGACTGTTTTGCTTGACCTAACCGCTTCAAGGCAAAGCTTGTGTACTTTCCATGTTTCATCTCTTTCTGCTGTTTTATCTTCCTCAATTTTCTGGTTAATATCCTTCGGTTTGGCGGGAAAATGTCCTCAAGATATTAGTCCAACATTCCATTAGTCCGCTGGAAGACTTTGTTAATTAGAAATTCACTATTGAACCTCAGAAGACTAGAACAATAGGATTTCATGTATCAACTAGGATTGGCTGTTTCTGTTCCACGTAATCTATTGCCATTTTGTTCTACATATAAAGTTTGTTTTTGGTTGGGAAATCTGAAGGTTGTGTCAAGGTACTTTAACATGGCTGCAACCTATGAAAATTGTCAATAGAGGTTGTACATAGATAAAGCTAACAATCAAGTTCCAGCAATGCTTGTATTTTCTTTTTATTCTAGAGACTGCGTCATGTGTGTTGTGGTCTTGGTTGAGATTTTTCTAACGATGAGATTCATTTGTATCAGCTGGTTCTTTCATGGCACATGAAGGCTGCAACCATGTGTGAATTTTCGAAGCAGGAGTTCATAAGTGGACTGCAGGGACTTGGGTAGTTCTCCTTGCCTTTCTTTTTTCTGCTTTTCCTGATACCACACTGTTTTCCCTCATGCATTATTCTGAAGGCTGGTCTTCTTAGCAGAATAGATTCCCTGGAGAAATTCCGTGAAAGGATACAATATATGCGCTCTGAGTTGAAAGATGAGCGTATGCAATTAAATGAAATTATTACCATAGTTCGATTCATAAGTATGACAATTGCTTGCAAGGTCTTTTGTTTTATCTCTGATTTTTTTTTTTCCACTTAGCAGAAAAGTTCCGGGAAATATATAACTTTGCTTTTGGTTGGGCAAAAGAAAAGGTATGCATCTTAGTAGTCATAATAGACTGCAAGGTTTCAATTCCGAGCCATATAATGCTTGTTCAGCTTCAGGATAAGATTGTTACTGATTAAGTTGGCTTTGCATGTAGCTCAGATTCTCATATTTTATCAATGTGTTTGATTCAATTTTGTTGGGTTATTACGGCAGCTTAAGAGCATGTTTTTAGATTCGTTTTGCAGTCACGAGATATCCTTAAATTAGTTACTGATCATTCTACGTCATGTAGCACCTCGACTTATTGCAAACCTAGGGTCTGGTTGTAGCACTTAAGGTTCCTAGAATCATATCTAGTAAAGGTCGGGTGATCTACTAAAATGATCAGTTACTTTGTTGATTAAAGATACCTGACTTTTTTTACGCTATTTCATTTTCTATTCTAAGTTGGTATAACTCTTAATCAAATGTTTGACGTTTAAATCTGAAGGGGAAAATATTAATACAGGAAGGCAATAAATGTTATATCATCGCAAAAAATTACTGTTATGTGGTATTCTGTATCATATTATTTACACTTTCAATCTCCTGAAAGAATTTAACTTGCATCTGTAAAGAGTGCCTGCCCAGAATATGTTTCATACCCTTTTCATATCCATCTCTGATTACTTTTCTCCGTTGACCTTCCGAAGCATTTTCACCTCAGTTCTTTTATTCATGTCATCTCCGCTTACCTCAGGGTCAGAAATCCTTGGCACTCGATACAGCAATTGGGATGTGGCAATTACTTTTTGCTGAAAAGCAATGGCCATTAGTTGATCACTGGTGTCAGTTTTTACAGGTAGTTTTGTTTTGTGTACTTATTGAGCATAATAGTTAGATATTAATTATTCGTCCTCACCTCTGAGTATGGCCGTCCTGATTTTTTGCTAAAGCAGGTCCAAGAATCTAATGTTTAGTGTACGTTCGGGAGGGCACCCAACCACAACCACCCCCCCCCCCCCACCCCCAAAAAAAAAAAAAGAAACCCCAAACAAAAAAACAAAAACAAAAAATCTCTGACATAAAGCTTATAAGCTGAACTACCTCAAGCACCAAATGCATGTCTAAAGGAATCCTAGTGTAATCCCTATACACCGAAAAAAGGGAAGGATGGTGGTCCACTTTACCTTGGCTAAATTGCCGGACATACTTTTTGTGGAAATTTTTGGGTATATTTGGCTTACGAAATGTTTCCTGTTTTTTTAAATTTTATTTTTAGTCCAAGAGCCTATGTATATTCCACCATGCCCCCCCCCCCCCCCCCCCCAAAAAAAAAAAAAGAAAAAAGAAAAAGCAACCCCCAAAAATAAGGAAAAAGCAAAAAAAATCTAGTAAGGAGAGAATTGCTCGGAAACACGTTTGGTGGGGCTTTCAATATTTCCAAGTAATTTAACATTTTTCTGGAAATATAGAGGAGATGAGGTTTTTTCATTTTCTAACTTACATGAGAAGAAAGGCAACTTAGGTAAAGAATTTGCAATGTTGTGTGGATCAAAATGCCAGAAAGAATAACGAGGATTTAACATCAAATGTGGGTCCAAAAAAGTGGAGAGCTGAAAATGAGAAGCAGTTTTGGTGAAATCGAAGGATTTCCTTAAGACCAGATGCAGTTCTAATAGTTGCACGTTTGGAGCCTTTGGACTTCTTGTATTTGTTTCCCTGAGTATCATCTTTCTTCTATAATTGGGATGCATCTACACTTCAAGGCACATAGAAGCGCGTTAAACTATTTTTGCAGGAGGAAATATGTTCAAAATATATATCTGCATTGTTGCCAGAAAAAAAGAAAGAAAAAAAAAATTGTTATGTTTGAACAATGTAAATTAAACAGAGTAGACAAAATCAATAGTTAAATAAACTGGGAAGGTAGTGAATAGAGGATGTTCATTTTCATCTTGAGGTCTCAGCTTAGTGAAGGGATGGACGGTGTCTTATGTTGGTTCCCTTCCTGTAAATGCTGTCCGCTTTGCACTGTAGCTAGACTGTTCTGGTTGAATACAAAAGTAGGGACGTCACATGCAAAGTTTCCGAAACACGGTTGGAAAACGTGACTTGTCTTGACATATAATGGCTGTTGAATGGGATTCGTTATTGTCTCTCTCTTATTCAACACAGGCCCGTCATAATAAGGCAATCTCCAGGGACACATGGTCTCAACTATTGGAGTTCGCCAGGGTAAGTTATCATGTACGAGAATATTCTTTTATGATTATATATCCTCTTCCATGTATGTATGTCTTTGCTGGACTAGGTCATGTTGTAGAAGTCTTGTAGCAGTATAAGGAGATGTCTTCATTCCTGCCATAGTCAATTTTACATCCTTGCTTTCGTCCCTCTCTTGCTGGAGAATCTGGCTGTTATTTATTCTGGTGTTTGGATCCAGGAGGGTTGAAGTTGCTTTTGGCTTTTGAGTGTGTAGTCTCGGTGCACAAGAGTTGCACATATCTGAGATAGACTTCTGGTGGGAATGGAAACTTTCAACCTATAGATAATGCAAAAAAATCGTGGTACCACGAATTTTTACCTAGCCAGAGAATGCATTGGTCATCTGCACAGGCATCTTAAAATCTGCATCTTTCCCAGAGATGGAACTGACAAGACACCATTATCTTATGCAGACTGTGGACCCAACCCTATCTAATTATGATGCTGAAGGTGCTTGGCCATATCTTATTGATGAATTTGTGGAATACCTGAACGAAAATAATGTTGTCCAGAAGAGTCAGATGGAGGATCCTGCCCAACAATGATGGGCTGCTGTGGTGCAGACTGTGCGGATTGATCTTTAATCTTCTTGTGGATTGAGCTATGTGAGATTGTGATTGAATACCTTTATAAAGCCCACCGGAGCCCTCTCTCCTTTTCTCCTCTCCTGCTACAGTATCCGTCTCCCCCCAAACGCAAGGTAGTTAAAAAGAGAGGAAGAGAGATGAAAGGCATCACTTCCTGAAAAAGTGACTTATTTTCCTTGGAAACCCATTTGATGTCCATATATTAGCAGTGATTGGAAGATGAGATATGGGAGAGTTGATATTGTCCAATTTTTTTGTGAGATAATGTGAACTATGACTGGCATTATGTTTAAAATTTCTTGGTAGAACCAATGCGGGAGCCATCCTTTGTCAAGAAATATCTTTGCTTTGTTAATCTCTGTGGCCTCGATATGTCGAGATACAGTTGTCATTTGTTAACTAGACTTGCTAAAAAGAAAATCGTTAAGGTGTCCAACGAGAGATATTAGTGAATAGCTGGTGAATCAGGTGGCCAAGTAACTTATTGGGCTCATTGAGAGATTTCGTCTTGCTGTTTCAACGAGTATGTGTTGTGCAAACTTGGGTATTCTTCATAAATTTGAATTATTTGACAGCAAGCGCTTGTCGATACATTTGTGAAGCTAAAAGTGATCTGCCAAAATGGTAGTAAAGTACACAAGCAAGCATCACCGACACCGCCTCTGATGAATTTGCATGAGTGGAACTGCAAATCGTCTTTAATTGCACCGTTACCGGTTCATACGAGCTTAATAACAAGGAAGGGAAGCAGACTATTCTTTCTTTCAGGTTCTGCAAGCAACTGAGTTTTGCACGTACTAATCTCAACGGGATATGAAGCAGAGGGGCTTAGCTGTCTCTAGTCGCGAGTTTTTTGGTCAACACCTTTGATGATCTCACTCCACAAGCCGCCTTCTACTGCTGTGGCTGGCCTTAAAATATGATCTCTGAGAAGTTAGTATAAGGCCCTCTCCTAATGTTCGCTTTGTGCCCACCGTCCACCACAGTGTTGCCACCAACAATCTCAGAAGATTTTCGAGCACAGAGAGAGAGAGTGATGGTCAGTCCTACTTCCTCAACTGTCCAGAAGTTGGAGCAACCCGAATCAGCTCGATTCATTCAGCAGCACCCAGGGCCAGGCATCAAGTTTTCAGTAGGTCCCTCGTACAAAGGACTGGCGCAAGGATAGGCACATGCTCAAGCACTTCCATTCACTGATGATGTAATAGACACAAGTTCATGATACTCGCCAATTTAGATGACTCATTCATTGGTACATACGACTGCTGAGAATTTCAAGTCGCCATGTGACTATTCACGTCAAAAGAAAACATTTCCTACATAAATTGCTTTTTTCTACAATAATTTATTCCAACTTGAATGAAGATGGGTCACGCAAAAAATTCAACCTCAGGTTGATCTCACACGGGAACTGGAGTGGCTTCCTCTAGGGCAACAACACCAGGAAGTTCTTTGCCTTCCAACAACTCCAAACTGGCGCCGCCACCGGTAGATATGTGGCTCATCACATCAGCAACTCCAACTTTCTCCACAGCTGCGACAGAGTCCCCTCCTCCAATAATGGTCGTCACTCCAGCGCGACTGAGCTCTGCTAGCTTCTTTGCAACAGCCTGCACATAGAAGTAGAAGGTCATCTTGCATTAGTCCTAGTTAACCATGCTGGTCATAGGCTGAACCCACGAACAAATCGAAACATATCCTGGAAAAGAAAGAATTGAACACTGGAGGTTCATCAAATGAGAAGCTATCATGAAGTCTTAACTGCTTGTCTACAACTAACTCAAAACAAATTACATGCACAACCATGGTAGGAAGGGACCAGAGAGTTCATGCTCAAGCTTAATTAGACCAACGCCCGTGCAGATAATACAGCAGTAAGCCAGGACAGATGATTTCAGCCACATAAAACTTATGAATAAGCGAAGAGTTGAGGAATGAAGAAATCAAATTCATGCACATCTCACCTCAGTCCCCTTGGCAAATTTGTCAAACTCGAACACTCCCATGGGTCCATTCCAGATGACAGTTTTGGTAGTTCCCAGAGCATCATTAAATGTCTTAATAGAGTCTGGTCCAATATCCAATCCCATCCAGCCATCAGGAATGGCAGATGCTGGCACAATCTGCAATGTTCGAAGCAGTTGCATTTTCACTCGCACATATCGTGACACACATTTTATAATGTGAGAAGGCTAGGAAGAAGAACCGAAGCAGCTAACCTCGCTGTTTGCATCTGGAGCAAACTTGTCCGCAATAACCACATCAGTGGGTAACAATAGAGAAACTCCCTTTGCTTTGGCCTTTTCAAGGAGCGATGTTGCAAGATCCAGCTTATCTTCCTCCACCAAGGAAGAACCAACTGAGAGACCTTGCGCCTTGTAGAAGGTGAAAATCATGCCACCACCCAGAAGAAGGATGTCACATTTCTCTAGAAGGGATTCAATCACACCAATCTTGGACGAGACTTTTGAGCCGCCAACAATGGCAGCAAATGGTCTCTTGGGGTTAGACACAGCCCCAACGAGGTAGTCTAGTTCCTGGTGAAAGAAAAAGGCAAGTTGAAGGTCCATACCGACGAACTAAGTAACAAAGAGCAAAGGATAAATTAAGATGCCTAAGAAGATTCAAAGCCTTTGGACAAATCAAAACAAGATCTTGCTAAAGTGTGGAGAGCAATAATCTTGATGTACTTTACCAACAACATCAACATCAACAATACCTTTATCCCAAACTAATTGACGTCAGCGGTCGATGAACCCCAAAGAATCATAAAAATAAAAGCAAAATCAAGGGAGGGAAAAGAGATAAATATGTAAAAATAAATAAGTAAATATATATATTTATCTATTTATACACTACCCCTTCACAACACTAATAACCTTCCTCCAATCCGTCCTAAGGCAAACCGTACGCCAATCTATTTCTCACTCCATTAAATCTTGTTTTACTGCTTTCCCCCAATTAAGTTTCGGCCGACCTCTTGCTTTCTTCGTGTTATGCTTTCGATAGCAAACTTCTGTCCGTACCGGTGCATCTAAGGGCCTTCGGAGTATATGCCCAAACCATCTCAATCTATGCTCTATCATCTTTTCCGCCATCGGCTCTACTCCAACTTTTCGTCGAATCTCTTCATTCCTTATCTTATCCATCCTTGTATGACTACACATCCACCTTAACATCCTCATTTCCGCTACTCCCATTTTATGCCCATGTTTCATTTGTGCTGGCCAACATTCGGCTCCGTATAACATGATAGGTCTGAATGCTGTTCTACAAAATTTTCCTTTTAGCTTAAGAGTAATTTTGCGATCACACAAAAGTCCCAATGCACTGCGCCATTTCATCCAACCTGCTCTAATTCTATGACTTACATACTCATAAATCTCTCCCTCCTTTTGCACTATTGATCCCAGATATCTAAATGTATCTTTTCTTAGGTACCTCCTGTCCGAGCATATTTACAGCTTTTCATCAATAAGCACGATATCGTCTGCAAATAGCATATACCACGGCACCTCATCTTGAATATATTTTGTTAGCTCATCCATAACCAGGGCAAAAAGGTAAGGGCTCAAAGCAGAACCTTAGTGTAAGCCTACTGTGATTGGAAAATAACTTGATGTGCCATTACAAGTTTTCAAACATGTAGTAGCACCGTTATACATGTCTTTGATTGCCTCGACATATTTTGAAGGTACTTTTTTCTTCTCAAGAATCCACCACAAAACCTTTCTTGGAACCCTATTATACGTCTTCTCGAGATCAATAAACATCATATGAAGGTCCTTCTTTCTTTCTCGATATCTCTTCATCAATTGTCGTATTAAAAAAATAGCCTTCATGGTAGACCTTCTTGGCATAAATCCAAATTGATTGACAGAAACCTTGGCCTCTATTCTCAAACAATGCTCAATAACTCTCTCCCACAGCTTCATTGTATGGCCCATAAGCTTGATGCCTCTATAATTAGAACAATTCTGGATATCCCCCTTGTTCTTATATATAGGCACAAGTATACTCTTCCTCTATTCATCAAACATCTTATTAGTATGGAGAATCTTGTTAAAAAGACTAGTCAACCAACTTATTGCTACATCCCCTAAGCATCTCCACACTTCAATAAGAATACCATCGGGTCCCAAGGCTTTACTAATCTTCATTTTTTTTAATGCCTCCCTAACTTTTCGTGCTTTAACTTTACGCACAAACCTTCTATTTGAATCATCAGGAGCATCTTCCAAATCCATCTCACTTCTATCGCTCTCCCCATTAAAAAGTTTGTTAAAATAACTCATCCACCTGCCCTTGACGTCTTCATCTCTTATCAAGAGTCTTTGATTTTCATCCTTGATACATCTAACCTGTGTCAAGTCTTTAATTTTCTTGTCCCTTGACTTTGCAAGTCTATAGATGTCTTCTTCTCCTTCTTTGCTCCCAAGTTTGTTGTACATATCTGTGAAAACCTTGCCTCTAGCCTCACGTACAGCTTTTTTGGCACTTTTTCTCGCTAATTTAAACTTTTACAAATTCTCTTCATTAGAATAGTTATGTAGGCATCTGAAACACTCTTTCTTCTACTTAATTGCCTCCTGCACCTCTTCATTCACCACCAGGTTTCCTTTGTTTGATGTCAATTCCCTCTACTTTCCCCTAACACTCCTTTTGCCACTGTCTGCATGCAGTTAGACATCTCCTTCCACATCATATTTACTTCGCCCTCCAGTCGCCACGGTCCTTCCCGTAGCATTCTTTCCTTGAATTCTTTTTTTTTCTCCTCATGTAACTTCCATTATCTTACTCTGGGGTGCTGTGCACTTCTCTTCATCTTCTGTACTTTGTTATACCGAACTTCTAAAATCAACAACTTACGTTGTGTAACTACACATTCACCAGGGTATACCTTACAATCTACATACGAAGTTTTATCCTCTCTTTTGGCAAAAAAGAAATCAATCTGACTACAATTTTGACCGCTGCGAAAAGTTATCAAATGTGACTCTTTTCCTAAAAAAGGTGTTTGCCAACATCAAATCATAAGTTAATGCCACACTCAAGATGTCTTCGCCAGTCTCATTTCTAGTCCCATATCCAAAACCTCCATGAACTCAGTCAAAACCTCCACTACTCTGACCGACATGTCCATTTAGATCTCCTCCTATGAATACTTTCTCCTCGTGTGGTATCCGCCTTAAAATCTCTTCCAGATCTTCCCAAAATCTACTCTTCTCGGACACTTGCAGTCCAACTTGAGAGGCATACACACTAAAGATATTCAGAATCAAATCCCCCACTACTAGCTTAACTAAAATAATTCTATCTCCTATTCTTTTAACATCAACAACTCCATCCTTGAAATTTTTATCCATCAGAATCCCAACTCCATTTATACCCTTTGTGCCTGTATATCATAGCTTAAATCTGGTGTCATCCACTTCCTTAGTCTTCTTTCCTTTTCATTTAGTATCTTGCAGGCAAAAAATATTCACTTTTATTCTAACAAAAGTATCTGTCAATTCCCTTAATTCCCTCAATTTACCCGTTAAGGTTACTACATTCTAACTCCCCAATCTAATCCCTACCCCCTGGGCTTTTCTTGCCCCCCACATTCGCCCACAGAAGTGTGAGGACCCTTGCTCATTTATCACCACATCCGAGTACCGATGTGGCGCATCACTCTAGGAATGATGGCCCAAGTACTTGGTCAATGCGTGAAACTCGGCAAAAAAAGAAAAAAAAAAACTTGATGTACATAACTCAAGTTTACTTTAGCTTCGCATGCATTATTCCAAGGAACCAACCACTCATAATGATAAAAATTAAGAATCAGCATTCCCATGCATTACATTTAACAAGAGCGAAACCACACATGCAAAAGTCCAAGAAAGAGATAAACCAATACCTTCTGCAGACGATAATATCAGTTCTTGTGAAGAACTTGGTCAATGCGTGAAACTCGGCAAGTAATTACTATGCCTTAGAAGCTGTTCTAAGCAAAATAGCTAACAAGTTAGAAGTCAAACCTTCTGCAAAAGGAAGCCGGCAACAGAGGGTTTCAAGAACTTAGTAACCCCCTCAGTAGAAGCATGTGCCCTGTGTGCTGTTCCAAATGCATCATTCACATACAGATCTGCCAATGACGCCAGCTTCTTGGCAAACTCAGGTTCATTCTTTTCTTCCTCTTTGTAAAATCTCACATTCTCAAGAAGAAGAACACCACCCTCAGGCAGTGAAGCCACCAGCTTTTCTACCTCAGGGCCAATGCAGTCATCTGCTTTTATGACCTGCTCAAGGAGGATATTTATCAAGAAAAGAGTCATTAATTGAATTTTCCAACATTCCTGTCCAATCATTTTTGTCTACGACAAAGATGTCCTTACCTGAATGCCAAGGAGCTCAGATAGCCTGGGAACAAGAGGTGCCAAACTGAACTTTGGTGTCACCCCTTTGGGTCGGCCCTGAAAAAAAAAAATATATATATATATATATATATATATATGTTAAGAACTCTTATGTGACGTATTCGTGATTAGTCCAGGAATTGATGTTTTCAGACAGTATCTTCACACTGGTTGCTTACTAATCTTAAACAGGTGACTGATTCCAGGTGTAATCTAAAGGGATTCACGTGTCATATCAGGACAATGAATGTGAGCTGCCAACTTTGATGTTAATCGTATCAGTGGCAGTAAATTTCGAGAAAGCGAGGAGCACAATGATGAAAAGTCAACGACAATTCAATGCAGTCAGAATTAAGGGAGGACCCACAAATGAAAACGAGAAAAGAATCAACAGCGAGGGCAAATGCTCGATCAATTACCAAGTGGCTCGAGAGGATGACTTTGGCGCCATTTTGGATCAAGTGCTTGATGGTGGGAACGGCGGCGCGGATCCTGGTGTCATCGGTGATGTTCTGGTTGTCGTCGAGGGGCACATTAAGATCGGCCCTCACGAACACCTTCTTCCCCTTCAAGGCAGGGCCGGTCAAGTCGCCCACGCTCTTCTTGGCCATGGACACCACCCCCCTGCTTCCTTTCCCCCTCAAAGATTGGAGCTTGGAAGCCACATGAGCGACCAAGAATGGGTCGGCAGCGGCGAAGCCCAGGCGGCGGAGGCCGAAGGAGCGGAGACCGGAGGCGGGGAGGCGTAGGAGAGCGGAGCGAGAGGCGGAGGATGAGGATGAGGATGAGGATGAGGAAGACGAGGAGGACGAGGAGACGAGAGAAAATGTGGTGGGTGCAGCCGCCGACGCCATTTACTTCCCTTGACCTGCTTGGAAAGAAACCAGAAAACTGTCAGCGAGCCAACAGTCGAATGGGTGTGCGTGGTGTTGGGGGTGGACTAACGGAGGACGAAGAGTGGGGTTGGCGTTTAGTTTTTATGTGGATGGCTGGGGAGGGTGGAAAGATGAGGACGTGAGGATCGAAGAAGGAAATGAGTGGGAGATTTTATGGATGTCTCTTATCGTCGAGGAGAGGTCCAAGATTTTCGATGACTTTGAGACTCCCTTTACACAACAAGGGGCCGTGACATCCTCCGACGTTTAGGAAAAGAATTTGAGTTAAATCACGAAGAGTAATTGATAAAAATTCCCCCTTTTTTGCCATTCATTTTTCTTCACTCCCTCCCATCCTCTGTCTGCTGTTTAGATCCCGGCAATAGCATCACTGCAGGCAAGCAAGATCAAAGGATCGACCTCAGACCCACTGATGCTCCATCTGAAGTTGCTGATAGTTTTCCGTTCGATTATTTGGTGTCTTCAGGCCCAACAAAAAGACCCAACCGACTTTGTTGTAGCGCATGAAGCAGCTTAGCATCATTCTGGATGAACACGCAATTCGGGATGAGAACGGTTCGCGGAAGAATCTGGAACCGAGCTGGTTCTCTATCGGTCCGATTTCAAATTTCAAGATATGAAGGGTAGGTTTCAGGTTTTAAAAATTGGATAACTTATTTTGATTGATAGGTTTCAAGTTGATGAAACCCAAAGGTATTCAATAGCGTCCGCCGATGAGTGTATAATTTGAAATCACTAATTTGATTTTTCATTTTCGGTGATATTTATGACTGAAATTTTTATTTTATTAATATTTCATAGCTAATGAATTGTAGCAATAAACAATAATCATTAAAGATGATGATACACTGCAATCGTTCAATTAATAACATATATGAACCTCGAATGATGATGGAGCTTTTGACAGGGTAAGTTTTAAAGTATTTATGATAGGTTCTAGGTTCCAAGAAATGATAAATATATTCTGCAGGTCTCCTTAACCAAACTACTGCCTACGAGTTGCCTACGAGTCGCCGTCTCATTCTTGAACAAGAATTCAGTCAGAGTCCTAATGGTCAGGGCCGAGGAATACTATTCAACCAACCTCAACTCTAATTATCACAAGATTTCTAGATGGTTAGAAATTAGTATTAGCTGACCGTGCTTTCAGATCCAAAATGAAATTTGTACATAATTTGAAACCGCTCATCCCTACACGTAAATATGTTTGGCAAATAATTTATAGAGCTCATTTGGGAAATGTTAGCTCAAGGCAATTTGTCCCTGCATTTGCAATTCCCTATTTCATTCTCGCTCGTCGTAATTTTCAAGTTGCCCCTTTTGAGAAACGAAACTAAGGACAATTGTCAGCGTAGCGGGCATTAAAAATCACATTTGGAAGGCAGGCAAGCTTCAGGTTCTTGTTTGGTTGAAGTTTTAAAGGACAAACCCATGAGATTTGTTTAGACGAGAAATTCGTCGTCAAGTCAGGATGGCGCTCTGTGCCTCCTCTCTTCACCTCAAAACAATCCCTTCATCGAACCTTTTCTCGCCGCCAACCTTCTCTCGCCCAGCTTCCCGGGCCTCCTACCTGCGATCGGATCTTGGAAAAGCAGTGCCTCCTGCCTCCACAGCTCTTCGGGAATGGCGGGAGTACGAAGAGGCAGTGAAACGCAAGGACCTTGCTTCTGCTCTTCGCTTCTTGAAGTCCCAATCCGTGCCCGTTGTTGTTGACGAGGATGATGAGGGTGCGGAGGTGGGGATGTACCCGTATGGGAAACCGGAGGAGAGGGATTGGGAGGTCCTGGATACGTGCTTGAACGCGGACGATATGAAGCTCGTCACCAGTGCTTATGCCCTTCTCAAGGACAGGGGCTTCTTGCCCAATTTCGGCAAATTCCGGAGCATCGGTAATTTCTCGTGCTTCCCTCGATTCTCGAGCTTGATCTTTAGTCGTTCGACTCCTACGTTGGCGTTATGAAAAGCACTCGCCTTTTCCTTCTCACCTCGTGCAGTTCTAGAGGGACCGAGGGACGTTACGCCCACAGTACTCAAGTCTTCTACCGGGTTGGAAGGTACAATAGCATTCCACCTTCTGAGTTTCAATTTCTAATTCATGTTCTCCAGTGCAAATTTGCTTTTTTTATCCCACTAAATTGCGGTTCTTACCCAATTGAGTCTTTCCCAACCTCTTTTGTGTAGTCGCTAAATTTTCCCCGAAGAAGTGGGGTCTTGATGGAACCTCGAGTGCACTCCTGGTGGCTTTTCTCGGCGGAGTTTCCGTTCTTCTCTCCCAGGGGATTGATATTAGACCTAATTTGGCGGTGATACTAGGACTAGCTTTCGTGGACTCGGTGTTCCTCGGTGGCTCTTGTTTAGCTCAAATTTCAAGCTATTGGCCTCCATATCGCAGACGAATCCTTGTCCACGAAGCTGGCCACCTCCTTACAGGCATGCCAAATTGCCAATTCACTTCACTGCTTCACCACTACTTATTTTGAGCACATTGCAAACACTTTCCCAGCAGCTGATCAACTCTTTGTTTGTCACATTATATTGTCTGAGCATCGCCATTTAAAGCATGGGCTTAATGAAATGATATATTTCGAATGTGCAGCATATCTGATGGGTTGCCCAATTCGTGGCGTAATTTTGGATCCTATCGTTGCAATGCAAATGGGCATCCAGGGACAGGTACTGCTAGTCTCATTCGTGATTGCTTGGTGGGCTTGTGTTTCCAATTCCTTAAGTTATGCATGAGAACGTGATGGACATTGGAGGGAATAGGTCATGGTGATTAATTTCTCTGGAATGGTATTCTCTGTCTCTGGATTCTGGGAGCAGTCTAGTCCACAATTTCAGGAGAAAATAAGCTAATTTGCTGGTACTGATGTCTGATGACTATGTTATTGTGGCTTTATTAAGAAGTTTGCTTGTTGACAACTTTAAGCTTGCCCTACTTTCAACTTTACCAGCGCCAATAACCCAGGAGAAGGATTCTGTGCTAAAAATGTATACAGGCAGGAACGCAGTTTTGGGATGACAAGATGGACAAGGAACTTGCTGAGGGGAGGCTCAGCGGCTCTGCCTTTGATAGGTTGGCAATCGTCCAAATACCCTTCTAGATCTCGAGACCAAAGAAGATTTCAACTAACAATCTTGAGTCTTGACTGTCAATAAATTGCAAACAATCTTGAGTGTCGGTAAACACCAGTTGATATGATTTGAGCAGATACTGAAAATGATGCTTTAATTTGTTGTGCTTTTGTTTGGTTGCACTCCCGATAGTCCATGGATTTTTTCTAACATATAGATTAATGAGTTATGCAGTTGATGTTTCTTGACAGGTATTCCATGGTGCTTTTTGCTGGCATCGCTGCTGAAGCTCTTATTTATGGTGACGCCGAGGGCGGAGAGAATGACGAGAATATGTTTAGGAGCCTATGTGTCCTATTGGAACCCCCATTGTCAGTTGCACAGGTACTTCTTGAATGAAAGACTTGCTTTCATGGAGGCCTATTATAATTTTTTAGTCACTGAAATGCTTCATTGTCTCCAATGACTTAAATAGATGTCGAATCAGGCCAGGTGGGCAGTTCTGCAGTCTTATAATCTGCTCAGATGGCATAAACAAGCTCATCGAGCTGCTGTGAAAGCTCTGGAGGGTGGCTACAGTCTTAGCATGGTAATCAGGCATATTGAGGAAGCAATGTCTTCTGAGAAATGAAAATAAGGCGGTGGAGATGAGTGCATTGACTTGTGTTACTGTCTCATCGACTCATGTGGGCACCCTAGGAAATCGACAATTGCCTTCCTTGATTGGCCTATTGATGCCCACTGTCTCAGTGATAAGCCTGAGAGCCTGGACTGTCGACACATATTGGGCATCCGATGACCTCCATCAATGAAAATGCATCTCGCAGGCTCGAGGATGAAAGCCAGTCTGACAGGGAGTTGTAGAGATGAGACTTTGCACTCAATGCCTTAGCGAGCAACTCTGCTTTGTGAAACTGACAACGCGCTCTTTGGGTTGCTTAACTGATGACATTGATTTTGCACTCCCAAAAGATAAATCAAATGATAAAGCTGCATCAGCCTCTAAATTTGTTCCTTGGACTGGCAAGTGTCTAGAGTTGGTTACTTGTTTGCTAAAAACCACCTTGGATTGTACTGAAAATTTGGTTGGAAAAAAGGCCGGTGCACTATGTACATAACCTCCTTTCAGAATACTTTCATTTCATGTAACCTTAACCGTTGTCTTGTTTGTCTAATGAGTTCAAATCCTCTGATATTTTAAAGTCATGGGACATTGTCAAGGACAAAATGAAAGTGAATGTTGAGATGCTCAATGCTCTTACGCATAAATCGTAAGTCATTGGGCTTCATAGAGAATTGTGCATGATCTTAGGCACTTAGCATGAATCATAATCAGGGATGTTTTACCATAGAAAAGATAAAGGACTGCTGTAAAAACGGCTCCTGCAAGGAAAATACACTCCTTATAACATCTCATCAAGGATGTAAAGTCAATGAACAGATTTGTTGCCAGGAACGATGATCTATCGTGTCTCGATTAAGCATATGATTTTGGTGCCAGTCGTGAACCTGCCTAGCAAATGATTACTGAGCTAGTCATAACAAGAATGCCTTCAACTCTGGTCCTCAGAAGTAACTTCTACTTATGACATGGAGATCGGTATAGAGTTGTTAAAATATGCGAAGCATTCGATACCTTGTGTTGTTAACTGGGAAATGAATAGAGAGACATTCATTACATGATAACCAGACATGAGGTTTTGATACAGAATATTCAATACATTTCCTGTGATCTTGATAAACAATAGCCATTTTTCAGTTCGTTTCTGACTCTTGCCCGATCCCGTTCGGTTGAAATGCTCCAAGAACAAAAGCTTTTTTTTTTTTTTTTTTTCGGTCGACAAGAACAAAGTTGTCACATCCACTCTTCACTGGAACCGTTCACCAGGGCCTCATGCAAAGGAAGAAGCAAGCACTAATTTGCAGTTAGAACAACCTAACGCCAAATATGTTGATGTAGGAGCTATTACAAAATCCAAACAAGTTACGATAGCATCAAATTTCCATACTCCGCAATCCGAGACAACTGCTACCTCTCAATTACATGCAAAGGAAATCCATTGATACTAAGAAGCTGCGCCAGAATTTCCACGACCCTAAGTCAAGAATTCGTTTGCTGATCATCTTGGGTGTGCTGAGATTGAGCATGTGGCCATGGCACGAAAGAGACAGGTGGTCGAGGCTGCTGGGCAGCATAAAGTGCTGCTTGATCAGCGGGCTTTGCCATGATCATACTTGGAGGTCCCATGGGGTGTTGTGTTGGGACATAATAATATGGAATATCAGCTGGAGAGCCAACCACAGGAAGGGTAGCCTTAGTAACTCCTAGCCCTTCCTCCTTTAACTCATCTCTTGGAATTATGTCGACCAAGAAATCAAACACATCTGTCCTGGAGATGGCAGCTGCTATATCGTTCTTTTGCAGTGTCCTCCGTTTGTTTTCTTCTGTGTGAATCCAAGATCGCAAAGTCAGCTCCAAGATAAACATCTCACAAGCTTTTGCAAATATGACTGGAGCCTCAGCAGAGATCATTCGTACATCTTCATCAGCTTTCATTATTTTCTTGATTCTAGCAAGCGGAAGGCTGTGATTCTTGAAGTCCTGGGTTTGCTCAATTTCTTGCATCTGACCGGCCCAGAACATTCGAAGCTGTTGTTGCTGCTGTTGATGCTGTTGGTGATGGAAGTGCTGGGCTTGTTGGTATGCAAGCTGATGAGGAGAGCCTGGGAAAGTACTGGGTGCCTGAGTCGGCGAAGGTATGGGTACAGCAGGAGTGCCAGAAGCGACTACTGGAGCAGATGGAAATGGAGGGGCATATGCCATTTGGTTTGTGCCAGCCACAACCCCGACTGCTTGCTGCTGCTGCTGTGTTGTTTGTTCTGTCTGATCCATGAAAAGAATAGTTTATATCTCCTGCTACTCCGAGCGTCTATCATCAATGGCTGTAAGAGAGACCAGAAACATATCAGAACATCCTGTCTGAATCTTTCATATAGCGCATTACAGTAAGTGAAAGGCACATTGCATAGCAACTATTGAAACCTTCCTCACAATTTATGGCTTGGTATTGCTGAACCAGTCACAGAGTAACTGGAGTTGCTGATCCTTTGACTAATGCATGCATCAAGTGGTCGACGCTCTTATCCTAACAGAGAAAGTGAATTAACTTTGATCCACAAGGCAAACAATAACACCGCCATCTAGATCTTTGGAATGCATGCTATTAGCTCTTTTTCGAATATCAAGGCACCAAGAGATTATATGTGGGCTCCATGAGGAGAAGATTACTATTGTTCCAGACGATTGCTATTGTTCCAGCATCAAGGTTATATGCGGGCTCTTTGAGAAGTTAAGTGCGCATTGCCGAATGAACAAATGAATTAGCAGCCACCTGCCGTTACGGGTTCTCAACCAATTGACAGAGTAGAACTCATAGCAGATTGGATGCAATGGTAGGACTTCATGGTAGATTTGGGATGTCATGATAAGCGCGCCCATTATACGGCTCGGGTATATGATGGCGAGAATATTGCTTGCATAGTGTATGCATATACAAACATGCACTGGTATATGTACTGGGACAAAAGCTGTGATTCCCCCTCAAATGTAGAGAAACTAAGCAAAATGCCGGAAAAGAATACAAAACGCAAGAGCAGGAAACAAGCAATGTCAAAAGCGCGACTCAACTAGGCAAAAGGAGACCGAACAGAAGGGGATTCAATCACCTCCCCAAACCTAAAACTCGTCCAAGTCCCTTCATTTATCGAAGCGCATGGTGTTGGACACGTTACTAGGAGCATCTGAAAATTTCCGACAAATCAGACTAGAGAAATCCATTTGAACCTGTCGTTCCCCCAAAAGGGAGAAAGGGCAACATGAAGAGAGAGAGGGACAAGGAAGTTCAAAAAGAAAAAAAAAATTGAAAATGAAGAACAGGAAAGAGGTAAGTGACAATGAGAAACAAGCTCACATTACCGGAAAGAAACTCAGCAGAGCTGGAGCTCCTGCACCCTTCAGTTGCATAAAACCCTAGAGAGAGAGAGTCTCGTTTTTGAAGAGCAACCGGCACTAGCTCTAAAAAATGGGTTTCAGACAAAGAGAGAGAGAAAGGGGTGTTTCCAGTAGTAAGTGGGGGTGACAAATGTCCAGCAATGTCAAGTGTTTGACTTCTAGGGCTGCTGGAGATGCACAGATGGGCGTCATCCATTGGAGGTGAGGAACATAAAATAAAAGGGCACAGAGGAAAGAAACAAAACGACAATGATGTAGGTGAGTGGAGGGGACAGTTGGAAGTGAAGGCTGTGTTTGAGCGAAAATGGCGTAAATTAGCTCAGGCGTTCGCTCGACTTCCAAACTGTTTCACTTCTACTTCCACCGGTTGGATTGGAAATGGACAACGAGCGCCTTTCGAACTCGATAAGGAAGATGTCGAAAGAGTGCACCGGAAAACATCTCAATCCCTTGGAAACCGATGGACCAGCCTTAATAAAAGAACTGCCGCGCGGGGTTTGATCGCCACCAATTGCTACGTGTGAGTAATGAAATTCTATCAATCACCCGGCTTGACCACTTTTGATACGTACTTCATTTGTCTGTCACCATTGTGACTGAATCTCATTATAGGAAAACCCAACCAAAGCCCCCAAAAAAAAAATTAATAATAATTCGGGAAACCCAATCGAAGCATCTGAAAAGCAATGCGCGAGCAGATAATATCGCGACCCATGAATCAGCGTGCATATTTCAGAGACAGAAATTCAGAAAAAGGCAAGCATATACCATGGAAGAACCATCGATTGTTCACCCATGATGTATATACGGTCCATGTAGATCGGTCTTGACACTTGACAGTTTCAGGTTTCAACAACGTCCTTGCCAACTCCAAAACATATGGAGCAGTTAATTCCCCATTATACAAGCTATCTTCTCCAAGACCATGCAATTGAATTGAATAAATGAATTTTCTGTTTCGACAGAGAGTGGCAAGAACAGATTAGCACAAAAAAAAAAACTGTTCCGCCATCGACGATTGGCATCATTTGGATACTTTTTGACCATGGGCTTTCCCGTGGCTTGCTGCTGCTGCTGCCGCAGACATGACTCGTAAACGGGCAGCAATTTCTGTGAAGGATGGCCTAGCAGGTGGATTGGGTGCCCAACACTGCTCCATTAGCCTCCGCCATTCATGATCACAGAAGCTTGGTATGGGCGGCCTCAACGTGTTATTTACTATGCCTCCTGCTTCACAATATAAAATTATGAGGATACAACCATATATTACATATAGGATACAATCTGACATTTGAGCTGATAAAGAGATTCTAGTGGAAATAGCTGACATTCACATAAAATTACAACTCTCTCTCTCTCTCTGTAGCAACGAAATTTCTCAGAAACTAACACCACAGGCCATGTTGAAAAGACGCTTCAACCAAACACAGCACAAAATCTCAAGGTCGATGACAATGCATGACAATACACATCATATCATAACCAACAAGAGTTTCTACAAATGACATCAGTAATCCTTAAATTAATGCAATGAAGGCTACAGGAAGGTCTTGTAACTTAGCTTGGCCAATAACCCTATCAACAACGATTTGACCTCGTTAAATACTGATCAAATGTTTTATACACTTTCACTAACATCACTATTTCTAGCAAACGCAAGTTCTCAACCATAGTAGCTCAGACAGCCAACTTTCAACAGAATGAAAGAAACTATAGTGGTCTTATCACCCATCTATTTCTGACTGATTAATTCATCCCGACAACATGAACTTCTTTGGCAATCAGTTCTTAGAGCAATATTTCTGCTTCTATCCATTTTTGCCAATAAATCACGGTATCTGTACCAAATTGACAAGTTCACTTCCTTAAAATAGAAAATTAGCCTTAGCTAGATCAGTTCCATTTACTGATCAGTGAGATCATCATGAAACACAAAGAACAGAAGCACTGCTACTTCATTCACATTCCATCAGAGCTCCCCTCAAATGACCGGAAAGAACAATAAGTCATGAGAAGAGTACTGAGACACACCTATAATTGCCCCATAATGCATATTTGCATATGGTTCCTCCCCAGTGAGAATCTCCCACAATACAATACCAAAGGAGAACACATCGACCTGTAAATTAACAATCCACGATGATGAAAAAAGCCACTGGCAAGGACACAAATTTTACAGCACAGATCGAAGGAAATTGTCGTCAGGTGATGCTCATAGCTTCTTAACTTTTAGGTACAAAATAGCCTTTCCAATTTACTATCAAAATGAGCCAGAAAGAAAAAAATATACCATAAAAATTGTACAAGTCAAACAGCTAATTTTTATGACAATTCGAAAAGGTCAATCAATGAAAGTTTAAACTGCAATTAACACATTCTCATAGCATCCAACTTAGAAAATCATAAATACCCACATCATCGTATTACTGGTCTGTCCTAGGAATCAATCGAGGTTGATACTTGTTGAGGAATAATTATGCATATTGAAGATTTCCCTGTCCGAGAATATTCTCGGAGATAATTCTTGATATTAGGGATATGATTGGATATGTGATTTCCTACAATTCAATTAGATTAGCTATTTCCTTTCATATGCATATTGTTTTGATTATAAATACAATTCTCCAATGAAGTGTAATGTCAAGTCAATTGAATAAAGATGTATCCTTTCTTGATTCTCTCTTCCTCTCTCTTGAAGATCCTACGTCGTTTTACATGGTATCAGAGCCACCAAGAGAGGAGGAAACCAAAGCCTAGCCCTTTACTTCTTATGCCATCTTTTTTATTCATCTTGTTTTCGATAAAATCTCTATTTTGTCAACACTCAACAATGTTACCATTGAATTTGTTGTGATACTCTCTTTTAAATGCGAGCATCGTGGACGACAAGTGAAGTCGTCGTCAAATATCTAGGTAGCTATGAGCTCCGGAGTTGAGCACACCTTTATCGAGCAGCAACAATGAGCGTCGTAGGGTGATGCAATTTAGTTTGCCACAATTCGAGTTGGGTTTCCACACGGTTCTATCAAGATTATATGAGATAAATATGTCAACCTTCTGATCGTGTGTTTCTTCAGCGCTTATCGAATCCGGTGACAATGTGGATTACATTTAATTTGTGCTTACACAATTATCGTTATTTTGAATTCAATTTGATGTGTCCACATCTCTTGTTTAGTTTAAGGTCCGGCTTACACGGCGCTTGATCACAAACTTCAGATGAAAGTTGCACTTATGCAAGCTGGATGCTCCAGCTTAAGGGGGAGTGTTGAAGAATAATTATGCATATTGAAGATTTCCCTATCAGAGAATATTCTCGGAGATAATTCTTGATATTAAGGATATGATTGGATATGTGATTTCCTACAATTTTGTTAGATTAGCTATTTCCTTTTATATGCATATTGCTTTGATTATAAATACACTTCTCCAATGAAGTGTAATATCAAGTGGATTGAGTAAAAATGTAGCCTTTCTTAATTCTCTCTTCCTCTTTTGAAGATCCTACGTCGTTTTACAATACTCTAACATTAGTTGTGGATTAGGTTGTGTCGAAAATTGACCTTCACTATACTTAGGTAACCATAATATTTTGCTAGAGACCGCTTATGACTTGTGAGCCAAAAGAGTTTTGAGCACACTGCTAATATTTAGTGGACCTACAAGATCACACACAATAGTAAACTGAATTCATATTTTCTCTACGCCTTAATTTACTTAAGAAGTAAAATTTATTTGACTCTCATGTTCCTAATATCTACGAGATCGTGCGCGTTATGAGATAACGACTAAACACACGATTGGAGGTGGACGGTATGGCGAACATTGTGGGCCCAGGCCATTACGTCGTGGGCCCAAACCGCGAATCGTAGAGTCACGAATAAAACCCTAGAGACGCCTCAGACTTCGAGTGAGTCCAATTAAAAAGGAGAAAAATACAGAGAATTGCTCTTGTGGGGTGGTCTTTGGCCTCTTTCAACCAAAAAGCTAGCTCAAAGGTTAAGGCTTTCCCTCACACTTATCAACTGACCACCAGCCCCTTCCACAACCGATGTGGGAACAACCCCAACAGCTCTTTTTTTTTTCAGTCTTCCAGAGAGTCTCAAAGATCAAAGGCAATCAAGAAAGAGGAACTCCAAGATCTGTAACCTAACACTTGGATCGTTAGAGATTTCAATTCGCGTGTGTGGATACCGGTAGAAGCGCAAAGCTTGGGACACTAATCCAGACACA
This sequence comes from Rhodomyrtus tomentosa, assembly GCA_028455895.1. NCBI lineage: Eukaryota > Viridiplantae > Streptophyta > Magnoliopsida > Myrtales > Myrtaceae > Rhodomyrtus > Rhodomyrtus tomentosa. The sequence goes on along the minus strand of JAPCWY010000001.1, from coordinate 9,785,077 downwards.
ACTAATTGTCGATCTATCTCCAAACTGATAAAGGTACGTATTGAACTCCTATTACGATTTCGATATACGCATGGATCCGGCCTAGGGTTTCGGTATTCCGTTGTGTTTTCAATAACTACGAAACCAACACATCAAAGCTATGGACATAAGACAGAAGGTGCACAATTTGTCAATAAAGATGAGAGTAGCTTTCTCTTAATTTGGGTCATTGCAAACTAGTGAGCATTCTCATTCGTGGTTGTTCACCATAAACTATGAGAATAAAATAGCATTTTAGCAGTACGTCTTCCACCATTACTTATGGGTGGTATCTCTTCCACAATTACGAGGAAGTTCCGACATCAACCAGAAAGTTCAAATGACGTGCTAGCATAGCTCATCCAAAGTTGATTTCGGGATAAATATTTCTTCTAAAATGAGAAATCACAATCCCATCAAGTTAATTTAGAACAGATAACCCTCAATGATCTACCCATATCATCATTTAGAGAAGACGCTAACGAGAACATCATACCTTTTCAGAGACTTTATTGCTACTGCCATTTAGCAACTCGGGAGCCATCCATGGTAAAGTTCCCCTTACTCCACCAGAAACCAAGGTATTTCGCTTGATTTTTGACAGGCCAAAATCACCAACCTGGAAAAGGACATTGCCTATTATGCAAAAATAGTAAGTAAACAGTTCGCCACTGCACAACATTCAAACTGCAATCTTACCTTGCAAATGGGACGTGAAGGATCTTTCAAATTCACCAGCAAATTGTCACATTTCAGATCAAAATGCACAATATTCTTTGAGTGCAAGTATTCCATTCCAAATGCAGCATCCATTGCAATTATGAGGCGCTTTCGACGGTCAAGATGCCTACATAGCATGCTGGTTAGAGGCTGGAGAGAAGCAAAAGAGATAAGACGGAATGACTATTGAATGAAGGAATGAAATGATCTAGCAAAATGGTATGCTTATTGTTTCCAACACATGTAAATTACTTATCTGTTTGTGCACTGACGTTTCCTATCCTTCTGAGGTCTTGTATTTAATCATGCCGATTGTACCGACCATAAAAAAAATTATTGATTCAATGCATCAGCAAATTTGCAAGCATGAGGCTGGAAATCTTACTTATCTTTGCGGAGCAAAACATGCCTTAGAGAACCATCAACCATAAATTCTGCCACAGTGGCTAAGGTTCCTCCAGGTCCATCTTGCACAACACCATAAAATGCCACAACATTTGGATGGTGAAGCTTTGATAGAATGTCAGCTTCCTGCCAAAACTCAGTCGTCTAAAACCAAGAATTAGCTTAGTTAGTAAGCGGATAGAGCATGAGAGATGCATCCAGAGAAAGATGGAAAAAATGATAAGAAAAGAAGAATGCTATCAGCAGTAATCTTAAAAGTACAGAGAACGTTCTGGAAGCACATGTATAGTACCATATTAAGACCACAATTGAGTCAATCTATCATTTGAATAAGGGGACTCACTAATCTTTCCTGCTCCGATGATCGGCCTGTGAAGCAAATTTTCTTTATCCGTTTGATAGCAACATCTGTTCCTCTCCATTTCCCATGATAAACAGTCCCAAATGTACCAGAACCCAGTTCTCTGAGCTCTTCAAGATCTTCATTCTTTATTACCTACAACGAGCATTCAGAGGGGTCACCAAAAAGGACAAAAACAAAGCTGGCAAACCAAATGAAGTGAAAGGAAGTCCAAAAAGAAAAGTTTTATAGAAGAACACCCAGCAAAGAGATGATAAACGTGTGAAATGGTGACAATTAACACAAGCTCAGTGGCAGCCTCCAAAGTAAAATGATAGATCTGAAGTATATGAGACACTTTGTTTAATACTTTTGAAAATATTTGTTGCAAATCGTCCCAGATGTTACGGATGTCAGTACAGGTGGTATAGTGTTCTCTTATCAACAAAGAGTCATAATTTTCACTCTTGCACTACGGTACAACAAAAGGGATCCACCACATCAAATATGTCATCGGGAATTCGGGCTTACCTACTCTTTGAATATTTAGAGCTAATGACAAAAGCCTATCCGAGAAGATTCCAAAGATAGATCCATACTTAATATAACTTCCACCATAACCAAAACAACCTTTCCCCAATGAAAGGAGCAACCCAATTCATCTTTGGAGCCACATGAGTCAGCAGGAATTCGGACGGCAACCAGACTTTTTGGCTTCACGTTACTAAAAACTTGACAGGGAAAATGAGCTTGGAAACAAGAATCTGATTTGAATGGGGAACAAGAGTCGTGGCAGAGATGGCCACTCTGTATTAAGACCAATAAGGCTTGGGCTTTTGTCCCACATACCCAGTGTTCATAATTGCCAAGCAAAAGCTGATATCTCAGAAACCCTATCTATTCATTGGGGTGGGCAAACCAGCTCCAGGTCGAATGTTATCTACCCCGCACGCGTAGCTCTAACTTCATGGACAAGCACAGAGGATTTTCGTCGGGAGAACAAAAATGTTCGACGGGGGTACAACTTATTCAAGCATCGTACCTGCAAAGTGCTGATATCAACACCTCCCAAAGAAGAAGGATCTAGAGGCGGCAGACCTGTACTTCTTGACTCTATTTGACCCTGAATAAATTAAAAGAAAATCAGGAAGCTCATAACAATAAAAATTTATTTGAAAGATTGGTCACAAGAAGACGTCCTCTGAAGAATACCTCATATTCTGACTCAGGTATCTTCGAGTTCTCTGCAACGGCATGAAATTGCAACCCTTCACAATTCTTGAGTTGGGAATGACCAAATTCCATGCGCGAAGCAGATGTGTCAGTATCAGAAACTTCAGGCGATTCTTCAGGGCCATTCTGAGCACAAATGACGGGGGAATTAACATTGACCATGGGATCTTCATCTGGTCTTATCTGTGTCAAGTGATGAGATCCATCATCACCCTGTCGAGCTTTTCCAAGATCATAAGGGAAAACAGGATGATCCTGGTCTATAAGAGAAATATCATTTCTCCTATATTCAACGTGTGCCAACTTCTGGAAGTATGACCAACGCTTAGGGTCATGATTTTCCATGTTCAAGCTCACACCAGCCCCATCTTTATGCAGCTGAGTGTAGTCAAATGAATCTTCAGAAAATATTGCTTGGGCAAAAATGTCGGAAAGGACATCACGGGGAAACCGCTCATCAATGTCAATGAGAATGTCTCCTTCCTTTGGTTTCAACTTATGCTCGGGAAGAACAGATACGCCATCATCATTATAACTAGTGTAAGTTACTTCAGATCCAGCTTCAACAGTCTCAACAACCGGGAATTTCTTGTGATCATCTAAATGAGCATTCTTTCCGTGATTAATGCTGAGAGTGCTAGTCTCTTTTGTAACGCCTTTATCATCACCAAAGGATGCCTCTGGCAACCTAAGTTCACTGTCCAGCCCATACTCTGTGGTTCTTGAAGTTATTTGAGATAAACCATTTGCAAATTCTCTATACGACTCAAGTTGTGCAAGTCCATCAGTAATGGTCTGAAGTTCTGGACATGGAGGATTTTCACCGGAAATGGGTTGTTCTGTTTCAACATGGGAATTCATTTGTTTTCTCTGCAAATTGCCATTGACTTCTGCACTTGGACCAGGCTGTGCGAGGTCCAAACGTGAATGAGATACCATAAACTGAGAACCAAGTGAATCATCTGACTTGGATAACCGACTAAGTAACTCTGCTTGTTCACGAGGAATCCTCTCAGAACGACAAACCCTCTGAGGAAGAACAGTTCCCTCAACATTTCCAAAACCATTCAGAATGGACTCGGAGTTACCTTCATCTGGAGCAATAACAGCACTTGCTGCGGAAGAGTTGTCATAGTTACTGATATTGGGAACCTGCCTTGAAGTTAGAACAGCATCAACAGATTTGGAAACATTTTCAGGATCCTTATTTTTCCCCACATTGTTTGAAGGAAAATGGGGTGTGTCCTTCTCAGTTGCACCTATTGTTGCCGATAATTTGTTAATCCGGGAGTATCCCGTCTCATCGATCTCGAATGACTGTGAAACAACAGAATGATCTTTCTTCAAGGTAGATGTTCCGTTAGGGTCACTCTCTTGCTGGACAAAATTTTCATTTTTTGGTTTCTCCTCCCTTAATGATAACTCGGAGTTCACCTTACGCAAGCTATCCTGCTGATGCATTTCCATCAAACCTCCCTGCTGATTCATAAGAAATGGCATTGTAGCGAGAGTTTCTCCTAAAAGAGAGCAAGTTGACTGGTCATGCCCATAAGGCAAGTAGTATTGTTTTGTATCTCCATTTTGCAAAATCTGGCCATTGTAGAACTGGGGGACATTTTGACCAGCATAGGAGGACTCACTTAGAACTGCTGAAGACAGAATCTGTGATGGTGAGACAACGATTCCAGCCAAAGGAGAAACACTGTCTCCTGTTGCATTAACCTCTGCTTCAGTATTCTGTCCATCCAAATCATCTAAATTATTTGTTGAAAAGCTAGCAAAACCATGAAGCATTGAGCTTTTTCTCAACCCAATATCCATTCCATTCACAGCAACTACATACTGCATCTCAGACTCACCATTCGTACTCCCAATACCCAAGTCAACATCTTCCAAATCACTCATGGAGAAAAGGAAAATCCTAAGCTTATCTGAGCCATCTCTAAAATCCAGCTCCTTACACTCCTCCATCATGTTCAGCAGATCTTCATCAGAAGATACAGAGACCAAGGCATCCAGGTCTTCTCCAGGGAGCTGATACTTTATAACATGAGCTTGACCATAAATTGTCGGCATTTTTTCCGCAAGCTCCTGCCACGAAATGTCCTTCCCTATGCGTACGATTCGTGTATCCCCCCCAACATACCTGAGCTTTCCATCACTTGGACGAGGCAGAATTTTACCGCCAAAGCTGCATAGGACCTTCATACTCATCGATGAGCTATCAGAGACACCTGAAGAGGTGCTCCTTGGGATGAACCGCTGTGCACTTGCACAGCTTGATATTTGAGGAACCGATCTAATTGAGGGATAAGTACTTGAACCCTCATGAAGATAGGAGTTCCTCTCGAGCTCTCTAGGACCTTTTGCGGTGATGTTAGTCATGGAAATGTCTGATCCACTTTCTGAACCTGTGTAGCTGATGCCTAAAATGCCCTTTAGTTCCAGGTAACACGTTGGATTGGAATCACCTACTGCATTTTCAATAAAATGTTTCCGGGTATTTACTCGATCACGCATAAATTCAAGCGCAAACTCCTCACCTGTCCCTATGGAATAATTGAGAACAGGTTTAACTACCGAAGTATTTTTCTCAAGAGGTTCTACGTGAGTGCTTGCAACTCCCAGAGGAAATGATTGCGATGCAGGATGGATATTTTCCTGGCCAGGCTGCCCTGTGTCGTGATAGAACTGCCCATATGTTATTGGTTTCTCCGTGACACCATCATTCACCGTTTTATCCATCGTATCCTAAAGAGCAAAATTCAAATCCAGCCAAAACAATCTGGACAATGGCAGAGCAAACATTCAAATTAGACAATGCAACATCAACATCAACATCAACAATAACTTTGTCCCAAACTAGTTAGGGTCGGCGGTCGATGAAACCAAAGACTCACACCCACAGTTACGTAATATTTTTAAAGAGAAATATCAGATTGATTAAGAGGCATGCCGAGAGATGGTTGGACTTGGAGAGATCCAGAGGGTTCGCTCATTTTTGAGACAGCAAATTACTGTGTAACCGACCAAGACCTTTCGATGCACTTCATCTTGAGCATAGAAAGATCCAAGGTATGAAGTGGGCGGGATAGGGTGCAGCTAAAGCGTAATCACCTTAACAGTTCACAGTTTATTGAAGAAAATTCATGGCATGACAAAAGTTTGAGTTAGCTGAGGCTGAACTCGGGTAGCCATACTAGTCTGAAACGGGTGTTGAACTCAAATTCATCGCCCTTTTAATGCATCTTTATGTTTGGCCTCAATGGAAATGAATATTGATATTCCTCTCTCTTCTTCCCCCGGGCCACCGCTACGGTGGGTGGGGAAAAGAAACGAACTTTCTGAAAATCTTGAAGGAGAGACAGAAGAGGAAAGACGAGAACTGAGCAAGGGGTAGTAAGTCCCGCTCAGCTCACGATGACAACTATGCATCCGGCAGTTGTTACAATCCACAATAACTTCATTGCACGACAGCTTGGGAAGGTTAATCTCGTATCTTCGGGCAACCGCGCGAAGAGAGGAGGAGCCTCTTCAATTTCGAGACAAGCGCAGGACCCACACATCAACAGCGATTCAGAATGCAGAGGCGAAATGCGAAGATTAGAAGTGTTCTTACCAGGGGCGCGAACGCGGGATCCAGGCCGAAGAGGGCCTGTGAGTCAGCCGGACATTTCTGTAACTGCAAAGGAGGGAAGCGTGTGAAAGCTCAAAGACTCCACCTTTTCACTTAACTTGCGGCTGGTCAGTGGCGAAGATGGCGTTGCCTGCTGCCGCTACGTTATCTCCATCTCCATCTCCATCTCCATCTTTCCGCTGCGGAATGAATTTCAAATCTTCGTCGGACAGATTTAAGAGTTAAAAGTCCCCCCTCGTTTTCCAGCGACCTCCGCCCAACGCTAGTTCGCGAAAACCTCAACCCGCACCAAACGTACCGTGTTTTTCTGATTAGAAGGGAAAGGGTACCGCGATTCGAGAAGAATTTCCCTTTTTTGATCCGAAGGATTTTCACTTCATAGCACACCAAGATTAGTTTATCAAATATAATATATAATAATTAACATGACGTCGAACATTTCTTTAAAAATTTCCATTTTAAATATTACGACACTTTCATATTCCTGCATCCTCTTAAATTTCATCTATTTTTATTAAATAAAATCGTTGAGCACTTGTTAATAAGGTATTTTATAAATTTCGTATGAACGTTCGATTAGGTTAAACCAGATGCGATATGAAGTTAATGATGAATTTAAATAGTGTCATTCAATTTTCAATGGGGGTTGGTCTTTGATGCATGTAAGCAAACACTCATCTAGGATAATATAAAAATTGGTACGTTGTGAAATTGCAAGTATAACGAAAAGATGATCGAAATTAGAAAGTAACGTTAACAAAGCAAAAAAGTTAGACGATAGTTGATATTCTAAAGAAAGCAAAGAAAAATAATTAATGCTAGGGCAATGTAGTAATCGAATTCGATTTCCTCCACAAAAAAAAAAATTAGTGATGGGTTTATTTAAACAAATAAGGGTTACTTTGCATTGCAAATCCTTGGCTTATTGAGATGGTCGGCTTAAGGTCGGTCCGTTTTGCAGTTCGAGAATTCAGGGTCGCTTTCCAAGTTGTCTTTTTCTTTTCTCTGCGTTCCACATTAATTTTGGCACATACACGTAATCATCAATGACCTGCCTGCGAAAATGAAAGAGAAAAACAGCAAAAAAGGTAAACAAAGAAGAAAAGCGATCGCGATGGGACTCGAACCCACAATCTCCCGCTCCGGAGGCGAGCGCCTTATCCATTAGGCCACGCGATCGGGCGACGGTGTTCCCCAATTAAAAATACTTAAATCTAACATTCAAGCTGAACCGTACCTTCTTCATTCGTTAGCAATTAAGAGGAAGAAACCTAACTGCGCTGTTGGAATCTATATATTTGCTTGGAATCCAGGATAAGTGAATGCAAATGTCATCCGGGAGCATCGCAAATCCGAGCCCGTCAATATATCAACTGCTCATTACCACATTAATTGCTAAGAGGGAGTCCAAGTCCAAGCTCAAGCCCCTCGATATATCTAGTCGAACTCATATTCACTCGAAAGCTTGAATCAATGAGTTATCGACCAATTAAAATATATTAACCGCTCAAAATCATATTAGTTATCCGATGTCAATATTTCTCTAACATGACTTACGCATACATCCTAACAGATTTCTCTTCATTGATATCATTATGACTTAAGTGATGTAATACTTTTACTTGTCCCGAACGATGAGCCGTAAGGGGAAAAACGCAAAATGTCACGGCATGAGATCATAGAAAATGAGGTAAGGACTGCCCATGAACTCATTCAAAGCATAGAACATGGAAAGCACCCACGATCAAGCCTCGTCGATTCCCACCTCTAATCTTCGAAATACATTAGGACATAGACGGATGAAAACAGCAACACCCGATTTAATCAGAAGCGAGGTTTTCACGTGAATGTCTCGATCAAGCACAACAATCAAGTAATATACATGTTAATTTATTCAATTCCATTTAGACGAAAATGAGCGTGTTTAAGTCGACGCGCTGATGCGTCATTTCTCGAATCACGGCATGATTGGACATGTTTCGGTGCATTTGGTGCTCGTGCCTGAAGGCTTTTTCATCACTGAAAGTTTAGAAATAACAATATCCGTATCGAAGAAATTAATCTAAACTCAACAAGTAGTATTAGATGTAATGTATTGATTCAAGAAGGAATAAAATATAAAGGACGCCGACGGAGCGAGATTCGATGATATTGGGAAAACAAAAAAACAAAAAACAAAAAAAGTCGGCGAGGCTTCTGCAACGCGCAAGCCCAGTGGAATTCAGTTATCAAGATTCCCTCTCTTCCCCCGCTTTCCCTCCAAAAACTTTCCCCCTCTCCCTCCGCCACTTGCAGACCGTCGCAGAAAGGAAGACCAGATCGGAAGGTTCGACGCCATGCCCAACTCCCTGAACGGGTGGATTGTGATCTTCGTCCTCTTCGTCTCCTTCCTCGTCTCGCTCAGGAATCGCAAGGCCTCCAGTGCCGATCACCATGGGCAGCCGCCCTTCGAACCTCCCTTTTCTCTGGATTCCCTCTCGCCCGTCCTGCTCCAGAGCAGCGACGATGGCGCGATCGACGAAGAGGACCCCAAGCTTGGCCTCCAGTACGACTTCTACCGCAACACCTGCCCTGCTGCTGAAGAAATCGTGAGGTCGTCCATGGCCAGGATCTACTCCCAACACCCCGAAGTTGCCCCCGCGTTCCTCCGTCTCCTCTTCCACGATTGCTTCATCAGGGTTACTTCTTCTTCTTCTTCTTCGTTTCTGTTTAAGGGGATTCCTCGTTTAGAGACTGACTGATTGGTCTGTGCATTTTCTTGAAAAGGGTTGCGACGCTTCAGTTCTCCTGGACGATAGCCATGGAAACCGAAGCCATTCCATAGAAAGGCAGGCTATCCCCAACCGGACGCTTAAGGGTTTCGACCGGATTGATACCATTAAGCAGGAGCTTGAAGACCATTGCCCTGGGGTTGTTTCTTGTGCTGATATTCTCGTTCTCGCCACCCGGGAGGGCATTGTCCTGGTACACTCTTCTCTCATTTCCCTCTCCAATTTCTATAAACTATCATATCCACTGCTATTGCCATTCGCTCCTGCGGATTTCGATGAAATTTAGCATTCTCCTATTGGCGTTGAATTTGCGCGTTCTATGTGGAAAAGTTTGATAATGATTATGAAAGTCAGCTTGGCATTTGAGAAGATTTAATCTGCTCCATGCCTAGGAACCTTTTCTCTTTCCTCTATGTTTCCAGGCTTGCAGCTGGACAGCTACTTGATTAGCTTGTTCAAGCTTCTTAAGAATTTTTGTTTCTGTTTCCACAGACTGGTGGCCCATTCTATCCTCTTTTCACTGGCAGGAGAGACAGTATTCAGTCCTATTATGCAGAAGCAATGGCTGAAATTCCTAGGCCAGACGATAATGTTTTCCGGACACTCCACCTATTTGGTCTCAGAGGTTTTGACGAGAGAGAAACAGTCAGTCTCTTAGGTATTTTAACTAAGTCCATCCTTCTATCTTATTTTGTGGTCAAGTTGATTTGAACTGTGATTGGATAACCGGGTACTAAATTGATAAACTCTCTCAATATGAAGGAGGGCACAATATCGGCAGGATTGGTTGCGAGTTCATTCTAGAACGCTTGCACAATTTCTTGGGGACAGGTCAGCCGGACCCAACTATATCTGCTGATTTTCTCAGTGAGATGAGACGCGACTGTGGGGACAGTCAAGCCAGCAGCAATAGCAGCAGCGACTCTCCACTGCTCCTGGAATCAAGGAGCCTTACTAAGTCTGGTTTGGGTTTGACATACTTCCCACAGTTAGTGAGTTCAATATCATCCGGATCAAGCTTCGACACACATTATTACCAGAGCTTGCTTAGAGGGAGAGGTCTTCTATATGCTGATCAGCAGTTAATGGCTGATGAGAGAACTGCAAGTGTTGTAAGGGCTTATGTCTCTGATGATGGATCGGCCTTCCGATTGGACTTTGCTCGTGCTATGATGAAAATGTCAAGTCTTGGCATATTGTCCGGATCAGATGGTCAGATTCGAAAAAATTGCTCGTTTATCGCCAACGGCAATTGAGACACAATATTACTCGGGCAGATTGTGCTCTCTTTAATCTTCTCAGTGGTTCATCTCGGCATCCTCAGGTCCTGAGATTGATGACACCAACAAGTTTTACACAAACAACCACAACTCCATCCCAAAATAAAGCTGAACCAGCAAGCAGTGATAACGAAGTTTTCCGCAACAATATGCAGCCGTTTCGTGGACAAACCGTGTGCTTTTCTTATGCAATGTAAACAATGTCTAACCTGTGCAACTTTCTATTCTCGGCATCACAAATGGATCCTGCCAGAAAAGAACCAGTCAATTTTGCTAAATAGTGACCTTTGTCTGCTCAGCATCTTTTCAATCTAGGACACCTCTGTGGCTTTGCACATGTGCACTTATGAGTGTCTTCTGATTAGATAGAAATGCTAGTGGATACTTCAAAACTGATAAATTTTCTGAGTCTTGTGTCTTATCATCTCTTCTATTTGATGAGGAATGTCAAAGCCAAAGGAATTGAAAATTTGCCATCCAACGAGAGACGTCGAAATAAATCGACCGGACGATTTGCAAAATTCAATGGAATCTCTTCCAACTAAGGTGAAAAACATATAAGTATTAGCATTCTCATTATCTGCACATATATTTTGCACGTGGGTGCCCAAACTTCTCAAATGCTTGCTTGAGAATCGGGTGCTTTGCGATTTGCAGTTGTAAAATTATCTCGATAGTACAGTCTCCTAGAGTTAGATATAGATTACACCTTCCAAGGAGCCAGTGAAACTTGATGCAGCACTTTTGAGTGAATTTCGAGAACAATTATATAGCTTTGAGAGATGCTTGGTCAACTCATTTGTTGATCCGTCCGTTGGAATGCCTACAAACAAGACATTCATGTGATGGTAATGACAGAGTCGACATGCGAAATTATTTTTGAAGGATTTGACAATAGGCTTCTGCCGCATGGCTTGATGATGGGGAACCATGTTTAGGGTTCCCCCTTGAGAGGGAATCAACCCTCAAGTGTCAAGTCGTGTCTTGATCTTAGGCCTTTTCCGGCTATATTTATGTATTTTAAGCTGGCATTATCATCTAGAAACAGCTGAATTATGTTTTTTCTCCTCAAATAAGAGACATCAAAACTTGGCACTTTGCAAATCCATGTAGTCTTCTTTCCATCCATTGCATCGGCATGTTATCCTGATGCCAAGAAGAGCGAAGTAAACACGATTGTAAGTCCTCCGCAAGTGCTTAAAAACAGAGTAGCATGAAACAATCTGTCCATCTCAATTGTGTTCCCAAAAAATTCTGATTTGATCCCCACTAATCAGAAGTGCCATCCCATCTTCTCATCCGCTTGCAGTTCTGCAGCAAGTGATTTGGCAAGCATCTTTAGTATCATGCACTTGCACCACAATGTGAAGACTTCAATCAAATGGTTGCTGGTGCTTTCATAGTTAGAATGGAAGTCGGAGCCACATCCAAGCACCGGATATTCGATTCTGAGGTGCCAAAGAATCTCTTTACTAGAAGTTGGTGTAGTCCCTCCTGTGCAGAAAGCCAGACCTTGTACCCCAAACCAGAATGACAATAGCAGGATGTTCACTCTTGAAGGTCAGCCTCAAATAAATTGAGAAGCGTGCAACATTCAGGCCATTTGGCTGGTGTATGCTTGTGACCGCACGTTCAAGCCGGCGGACTTGCCGGGGGGAGAGAGAGAGAGAGAAAGCATCAGTGGAGATAATCACTGATTTCTGTTTCCATCAGAAGTGTTCAAGATCATATTGTTCATGCAACAAACTCTATCGTTCATATAGAAAAGTTGAATAAGAAAAGGTCTGCTATCAGCTGTACTTCCCTAGGGAGGTCAGTTCCCTTTAAAATGTATGTACATCCTACACTATTACTTGATACAAATCTATCTTTTAGAAACTCTCAAATTTCATTTACAAAATTAAAAGAAGATGGGAGGGGGGGGGAGGGGGGGGGGGATTGTCCGGGAATGATCATTAGCATTGACTGCTCATTCATCTCTCAGATGGATATGTTGAGATCTATTCGAGGCTTCTTCGAGCTCGGCAATGGAACGACATAATTGCAGCGGGGGCACTTGGGATTTGTCTTGGAGATCAATACATAAAATAAACAGCTGGGGCAGCAGGTAGCAATTGCCGACATCTCCTGATTGCTGTCCTCCTCTTGGGTCTCCTTGATCGAAGATGAAGTCAACGAATACAAAGGGGACCGCGACGACGATGATTTCCAAAATGGAGATCTCCTCTTGGCCGGTTCTCTGTCCGCTCTCTCGAGAGCGGATTTGACTTTATCGAGAGTGCAGACGCTCTGGTAATTGCAGGACGTAGACGGAGAAGACGATGTGAGTAACTTGAGGTCCAAGAAGGCGTCGTCGGAGCAGCTGAAAGCAAGTTTGGAGGGCGAAGGAGGGAAGTTCAGGTCCTGAAACTGAGGAGGCGCTGAATTGATGGGTTGATGCTTGCGGTTTGATGTGGAGGGCTGAACCTGGGAGCTGCATCGTTGGATATAGACTTTCCCCGACTGCAAGTCACGCAGAACCGAAATTTGAAATCAATAGCAACGTTTAGCAACACTTAAAAAACGGTTGACGACAAACAAAACTACGGCGGCCCTTGTTCGATTCCATTCATTCCTAATCCGCAACCGAGTTCTGCATAAATGGGCGGGGGCAGGGGATGAACAGGTTTCAATGGGAGCAACAGAGAAGCAGATTGAGAATTAACTAATGAAGGCCTACACGGTACGGTGTCGCCAGTTAAGAGATTTCCTGTTTTTCCAACGTAAAGATGAGAGATTTGCCGAGTTAATCTACCCCCACCCGCGGAAGATAAGATGGCCACGTCCCCCCCGAAAGAGGAATGGTCGGGCAGAAAACCCAACTCGGTCTACTATTACTCAAATTCATTGATGAGACGCGTCCAAAGATTCATTAATTTGCGGTCCGTTCGGTGGCAGAAACGGGCGGAGAAATTCAGACCCGACTGACAAAACAAGCCGTGAATTAAGGAGCGATCGGGGGCCTTTTGTCTTTTTTTCTTTACTTCTTCAGGGGATCACATAACATGAGTTGCAAAATAGGAAACGATTTTTTTTGTTCTTTCGACCCTCCATAGCCTCTCTTCTCGTGTGTATATTCCCCTGCGGCCAACCATCCAAGGAAATTCCCAGGAAAACAAGAAAATATGCCACGAGACACAGCCCCACCCAGAAAACATGGAGGAGGAGGAAAAAGAAGAAGCAAACTTGAGCTGAAAGACGATAAGACGGAAGGAGGGGGATGGAACAGGAATATCAGGAAGATAGAGAAACTGGGGGGAGAAGGAACCTCTAAGTCGAGTCGCTTTTCCCAGCCAGAAGGGACGTGGGAGTCGAGGTCGACCAGCTCTTGGGAAGACGGGAACTCAAGGCCAAGGAGGTCTCGAGTCAGGGGAGGCGGCGTGGATTCGTTGCTGGGGCGGTCGTGGTGGTGGAGCATCAGCACCGGCACCGGTTGCGGCTTACTATTGTCGTCCTTCTTCTTCTCCTTCTTCAAGTACTCCACCACTCTGGTCATGCTCACCTCCGCAGCCATCGTCCTCCTCCTCTTCTCTTCCCTTGGCAAATTCGTTCTCTCCGCCAAAGGAAAGGAAAGAGAAGAAATTGCACCCGGAACGATTTTCACACGCGCTCAGCGCTTTTATATGAGGGTTGGGCCATTGGGGAGAGGAAGAGAGAGAGAGAGAGAGAGAGAGAGAGAGACGGAGACGAGTTGCGTAAACAAGCGTCTGAGGAGAGGAGAGGGAACGAACGGGGGATTGGGATGTCAGTATCATTAACTTTAGATACTTTCATGCTTTTGTACGTGCTATGCCTCACCGAATACTCGTCAATAGGCAAGGCAAGGCGTGTTTGTGGATCAGCAAAATGCTTCTTCGTTCAATCCAGGGAAGCAAGAGGGAGGGGGGGGTGGGGTGGTTGGCTTTGGTTTATTATTATTATTAATTTTTCTAAATGCCCACTTAATCAATTAGGGGTTATTAAATGCTTCATTTATGGTTGACGCATTTATACGGGGGGAGGGAGCGAGGGGGAGGAGGAGGAATTCAAGGGAAGCGGGCCCCCCGGAGGGGGGGGGGGGTGCGAAGGCGTTGGAATATGATGGTTTAGCATTTAATGCTGTCCAAGCCCAGCAAAACGCTGAGTCTCCTCCCACGTACACGCCCGCCCCCCCCCCCCCGAATTCCTTCATTTGAAAATTAAAAAGAAGAAGATTCAACAAAATGTCCTAATTCCACATTAATGGAGTCCCCCCCACTCTCTCTCTTCGAGGTATTCAAGGATATACATATACATATACATATACATATACATATATATAGATAGAGAGAGTTAATGGAGATTATTGTTAATTGCATTCGATCTTGAAATTTGAATCTGGTTTTTTGGCTTCGAAAAAATTGCAAGTTGCGGAACTTCATTATTCCATTAGCGCTAAGTCGCGTCGAGTTTAGAGACGAGAGTTGGGCTGGGGTGCTACAGCAAGAGGCTTACCATTCAAAACTGGAAACAAGCCCGGGGAGGTGGGATCGACGAGCAAAATATCAAACAGACGACCTACAAAGTTTGACGCTGATGGACGGGACGGGACGGACGGACGGACGGATGCGCAGAATTCCACCCCGCATTAATTGCCCCCGGACCGTATCCCTCTCTTTATCTCCTCCCCCGTCCCTATCTTTTTAATTAATGCCACCTTCGTCCTCATTCGATTCAAAAGCTAAACGAGGCTTATAACGCGTTCCCCCATCGCATTAAGGGAAAAAATTTTAGGTTGGCCAGGGCAACCTCGGGTGTTCTCTTAAATCAGGAGGGGACATGTGTTCCCTCCTCCTAATGATGTGTGAGAGATATATTAGAAATGAAGGAGAGCGAACATGTCCCATCTTGATCAGATCGAATGCAAATACCTTCTCGCATTATGGAGTCGGACCCAAAAATTTGGGGGACCAGAACCCACCATCGCCCGCATCATAGACATAATAAAATCCTTTGGAGAACCGCAAGGATATGGTGTTCCCGTCGAAGGAAAATTTGCTCTTGCGAATCCAGGAATAGAAACGATTGGAACCGAAACTGAAGTGCGGGCAGCTCCATCCCGCGGGAGTAGGCCCTCCCTGCCAAGTTGCCAGCCCCTTTGATAATTAAATGGGCAGATGGTGCCATTAAAGACATGGATGGTCCTCCGAATTGGGGGGGGGGCGTGGAAAGCCCAGTGCAACCTCGGGTGCTCTCTTCAATGGAGATTTTCGCGTTGAGTCACGGCCACTCCCCCACAACCTTCTTTTCATCTGCTTTCAATGGCGACGTCGCTCATAATTTTTTTTAAAATTTTTTTTTCTTTTCATTTTTCTTTCTATAATGTTATCCATCTATGATTGGAAACTAGTAAAAGACTCAAATCGAAGGGCACTAATATGATTTCCCGAGGATCTTAAAAGGGTAGAGCAGGGCGCAATTTTTCCATATCTTGTGACTCGAAATTCTTTTTTTTTATATTTTTTTTTTATGTTGAGTTCGGACATCTCGACTCTGCCTAGCTTTGAGTTCTCCTATGCTTCGAAATTGAGTTAATAGGGGATCGACGCTCTTGAATGCCCCCTCCCTCCTTTTAATGCTTTTGGACCGCCAACTCGCCATTAATCCCTTCACACTTGTCTCTTTCTCTAACCGACTTTCTCTCTCTCTCTCTGTCTGTCTCTGTCTCGACATCATTACATTGAGGGAGGAGATTGCACGAAATTGAATACAGATGGCGATGTACCCGTCCGAGATTATCGAAGAAGAAGAAGAAGAGGAGAAGTTGGAGTTGGCGTAATGAGGGGGGGTACTACTCTAGTGCCATAAATGTTTTTGGAAAGATGATGTGATTAGAGCTATTTTGGTAAAACCCCCACCCCATGCTTTTAATGTTTTTCTTTTTTTTAACCGCGTCAATCTACAAATGGCCCGCTACTCATTCATACAAATTACGCAGTGCATTCTTTTCTCCTTTAAAATCTTTTTTTCTTTTTTGCGTCTCGCGATAAATCCGCCGGCGCAAATCATTTGCCATTCATCACCTTCCAATTCGTCCTCGCAATCGAAACATGGAGCTTGAATTCATGTTTGAGTCGGGTTGAGTGATCGCTCGCTACTTTGAATTTTTTTTTTTTTTTTTGGGCGAGTGTGTTTGGGGGGGTCGAAAATGAATGAAAGAGATTAGTTTTGGGGGACAAATCCCTCGATTCCAATTAAACTCAAATTGGGCAGATTGCCCATTTAATGCATGAGAAACGTGCCAAAGATTTTTCTGTCAATTAAATGAAAGGAGGTGGGCCGGAGGAAAGGGCCATTCTCTTTTCCAATTTTCACGAGTGGACAAGACGTAACCAATTAATTGATGTCATCCCATCGAGGGCAAAACACTCTTCGAAGGTCTTTAATCTTTATGAGCTGGCTTACCTAATCCCCTTAACCTCGGATAATACTCCGAAACCATTAAATGCCACCTTTTATATTCTCTCTCTCTCTCTTCATTTTCTTAGTGCATTTTCTTGTGCTGTTTTATTAAATACTCCGATCGTCCACACGATAAGCCGCGACCACCCCATCGAGGAACCAGATCTTCGCGTCCGGGGCTGAGGATGGCGGCGCCGTGGGGGCAGGGTTCGTCCTGTTCTTTCCGAACTACTCAACGTTCCTAGTGAAGCTGAGGTTCTGCATAGAGTATATGTTCGTGAGAGAGTGCTACTAGAAGAAGAGGCTGGGGCGGTTGATGCTGAGTCCTAACGGTGGTGGCAAGCCGGGCAGCGAAGATGGGCTACAGGAGGGTGGAGTGGGCAAAAAAAGGCAACCGATGGAAAGAGAATAGAAGGAAACAAGAAAAGAAAAAAAAAAGAAAAAATAATTACAAAATGTAAAAAGACAAAAATAATCCTAGTCAGGCCTTTCTTTAAAGCAAAAAATTTCAGTTTAGATACTTATTTATGTATGCAAGTGCACTTGAGTCCATTTTTTGATATTTTTCCACTTCTTTTTTGTATTAATAGTGAAATCATTGGCATTCTCGCGTCTTTGTCCGAAATTCAAAGCAGTCCCTCCACATTTTTTTTTTTTTGGTGGTTCAAAGTAATCTCTTGAATATTTCTTTTTGCATTTCCCTCGTAAAACACACACACACACTCACTCAATCACTCACTCTCTCTCTCTCACGCGCACGCACGGACATCACACCGGCGGCCACCGGAGCCACCCTTGATAGATGACCACCGTGCATCTTGGTGGAAACGATAATCTAACCTTATTTTGGGCGTTAACGAAATCCCTTTTATTGTTCTTAACCCTAATTTATAACTAACCCGATGTTACTAATACTGAGGATACCCTCGGTCGCACATATGATGGCGCGTTTCACGGGCGTCGGCGAAGGAAAAACAATTCGCGGCAGTTTCTCGATTCAACCGAACGGGGGGTTGGACCAGCTGAGCTACCGATGCTTCCCGTTTTTCAAAGTCAACAAACAAAAGCCCCTCCACCATCCGTCTCTCCATTTCCTTTCGTTTACGTTCCGCCTCGTGGAATTTCGGGTCCTCGCACATCACGCTGCCATTCAGACTTTGTGAACGTCGTCGCTCGTCCGTCCAGTACCGCTTTCGACCCGGTACCACCTGTCGGAGGGGGCAATGGGACCCGAACGAGGAACGCGTGTCGCGCGCCTATTGGGAAGTCGAAAACCCCTCCCCCCCAATTATGAATTGTCAGCACGTCATTCATGTATAGACTAGACGTTAAGTATGAGATTAGCTTGAGAGGGGGGGCCGGGGGGGGGGGGGGGGACGAGGTTATCAAATTGACAATTGCTGACATTAAATGAGGAAATGAATGAGGAGGGGTCCAATCGCTTTTGGTTGGTCAACATCGCCATTAAAGAGTGGTTCAACCACAATTAAAAGAGCCTCCACCCCACTCCCGTTCATTTATGACTCCACACACACACGCGCCCACGTAGGATCGAAAGCCTAAAAAATTTAATTGCGAACTGGGGGGCCCCCCCACCAAGATTAGCGGCGAAATTAGAGATTTACAGAGTTTCGAGGAAAAGCAAGCAAAACTTGGCTTCCGTGACTTGAACGGGGGAGGGTTTGAAAAGAGAAAAAGTGTGGGATGGTGAAATTTGCTTTCGAGCTCCGTTAGGGGCCATTTTCGTAGGACGGCTGCCCCACCATCCTCAAATTTCTTTCCGAGTACAATGCAATTGCACTCGTTTTAACCGTGTGTAACGAATGTTTCGCTTATGTGGTGGGATTGCTTGCGTACATCCGTGGATCGTGTGATTGAGAGAGAAGACTTTTCTTCTTCTTATTCTTCTTCTTTTTCTTCGAGCAAAACTAGCTCGGTATAAATTCAACTGTCGTGAAGTAATACAGGTAAGTTGTTCGATATTGCGATACAAGTCTACAATAGTGTATCGCGTACTTAAGAATACATATTCTTTTCGTTTGATTTTTTTATTCTATTTTTTTTTTCAAAAAACAAAAATTGCTATAACCCCGTAAAATCATTGTTCAAGTACGAGTTGAAATGGGAAGCGGCAGAAAACGGGGTTTTAGCAAACATTACGTTTCAGAAAAGTCGCGAATATAAAATCAATGCGAAGCACGGACATGTGTCCAGGATTCTTATCTTCGTGCTCATTATTAACTGGTTATCCATCTAACTTAGGAGGGATGCAAAACGGTCCGGCTTGTTATCTCTGGGCCGGACGGGGTTATTTGGGCTCAACACGGGTGGCCCGAAAGCCCGGCCCATCTCGTGAAGAAGGATACGGAACTGCTTATTTCGTGGCGTAGGTTTTCGCGAGAGGTCCACTTCCGGTTTTTTCACCCTCAGAGAAAGAGGTCTAACTTGTTTCTTCATTCGAATTATACAAAAAGTAGACACACTCGGGCAGGCTCCATCACTAGTGACGATCGAGTCCGTGGCTCTTTCTCTTCTGTCTTTGTATGCTCGGCCTCTCTCGCATGACCACCAGTGCGATCGACGTGACCGCCACTCCAAACCATCAAGAGGACCTTTGACCTCCGATCTCCGTAAAAGGAATTCCTTTTTACCATCTCTCCAACAATTTGGGAAGAAACCTCATGAAGCATCGTCTTCGTGTGTTGTAACAGTTTCGGTTGCTGGGTTGAAGTTGTTGTTTTGAAGCGATTGTTTCATTGATAGGTATTGTAATTAAGAGATTGCCCCCAGAAAGGATCGCTTCACTTTTGTGATTTTGTGGGCTTTCTGTTTTTTAATTTCGCTGATTGTGGGCTTTCTGGCAGGGCCCGAACCGGGCCGAGGGAAAAAGAACATTTTTGGGCAGCAAAAAGCCCATTAGGCCCAACCCCGCGCCCTACACCCAGAAAAAGTTCTCGCTATGGTTTTAGTTGGAAATGGGAAAGCAGAAGCAGAAGATAACACTACCGCCGGAGGTGGCGGAGGAAGAATTCCAGGTTTCCGATGAGGACTTGCGGGTCGCTAACGACAACCTCGACTATGCCGGCTTCCTTTCCCGCTCGAAAATAGAAGACGAGCCCCTTAATATATCACAGAAACAGTATGTAGAGAATATGATAATCTCTATCTGTGTACGCTAGCCAAGGCATGTCGCGCGAGTGGCTGACTTGAAAGAAGATCGATTCGGAAGCTCTCTACTAGTAGAGAAGCACAAGTGAACGAAGAGTGCAATGGCTGAACTTTGTCGGTGGAGATCGAGAAAGAAAACCGTGACGGTGGCAACAGAAGGCTCCAAGAAACTGGGAAAGGGCACTGCGGGAATGCCCCTCATTGGCAACGGTAGATCTTCAAAGATTGGGCGGGTACGACCAGTGTTGTGTTGAAGGGTTAGGGTTTAAGAGACTAAAAATGGTTTTATCTGCTTGAAGTATTACACCAAGAGACGTCAAGTTTGGAACGCTCAACATTGTTAACTCCAGCGTAGGAAACCCTAGAGTTATATACAAGCTATGAGCTTCAACTCATATGGACCCAAATAACCATATGTTCACCTATTGGGCTTGTATGTAAACATATTATATGGATTATATTAACAATATATCCAATATGTTGTTCCCTCTCCATTTGTCCGTGGATCCATTTTAAAAGTTATCGCTGTTGTCGGTTCATACTATAGACATAATAAGTACCCTTGATCTTTGCCCTTCTACCGACGGATGAGATCCGTAATTATCCGTCAAGAAGAAATCACGCAAGGTGTTGTTTCTTTAATGGTTCCTCCTTGTCGCAGCTATGTGATTCACATATTCCTTCCTTTTATGACTATCGAGATGCTTTTTTGAGCACTCGTGTCTCTCTGGTTTGATGAGGATCTCGATAGGTCTGAAACATCGGATTAGGATGAAAAGGCAGGAAATGTGAACATAAGAAAGAAAACCAGTCGGAGGAATCGAGTCTTCTATAGCCAAATGATATAAGGGCGTCTATGCGAGAAATGACGTCGAAGATGAGGGGATATGCAGGCATACATAGGCAACAATGGCCGGCTAGTGTCTCCAATTGTTTGATCACGTTATCATGCGTTTGAGGTATTTTGGGTCCTATAAATAGGTTGCTGCTAATCACAAGGCGGCTAGTTTTGCTCCGGATGTTTAAGAATGACTTCCTAACCCTCTCGGTAACCGTCCGCCGATCATAAAAGCTTTAAGTTTTGATCCGAGAGTTCGTCCCTCGATGTATCCTAGGACTTCCCTTTCACCTTAACGCACGAAGAGCATAAAATTTCCCTCATCTCTTGCTTTTCTTAATCATCACTTGAACGGGAACCCCTCAGCTCAGGCCGAGAGCAATGTTAGGAAGTCAACCAACACAGACGAAACGTGCAAGTGCCGGAGCTGGGGTTATCCACGGACTCTCTCTCTCCTGTTCTTGGTAGCGTCGCGGATGGAGGAGACGTGGGACATCAAGCATTGGAATTTATGCAGCGAAGAGAAGACGCAAGGACAGGATGAGCAGATTGGTAAGAGAATGAATATTGAGATTCTGAAAGAAGGGAGGCGTGTGACGGAGAAGATATTAGGTGGGTGGGGGCTAACACATCAATGGGGCACCCAATCACAGGAGTCCACATCAGTGGAGTGGACCCCACTCAAAAAAAAATTTCCATGTCATGTGGCCTTCATCAGTACGGCAGGGCAACCACATTAAACAAGATTAGCGTTCTCCGTCCAGCTGGGGCGAGCTATCTTCTTTTCCACCACACCCACAAAAAAAAAAAAATTACTAATGACGGCAGAAATACCTTAAATCCCTCGAACATTGGTTGGCTGTATACTACAGATGTCCAGCCATTAGTTTATGTCTAACATCGATGTCTTCGGATTAGGAATGATAATTTAACGAAAAAGGAGTCGTCCTCGTCGTGGTCGTCAGTTGGCACGTTGCATGTGCTCGCTGCGCAAATCAAGGGGACTGCATTTCGATGCCTTTCCCTAAAGCTTTAGCTCCAACCCATGACAATCTGTTAATAATGTGGTTGGTGCGCGTGATTCAGATTCTATTATCATTTTTTTGCGTAGCTCCGTCCACGTCGTGTCACGCCTTATCAAATACTTTATAAATGTGTACGAACGAGCCCAGTTGTAGATCCAACGGTATTAACGCTTACTCTTTTTTCGTTTTTCCCTTTTCAAGATTCTCTGATGGAAATATGAGATTTCGTTGGGGAAAAAAAAAACGAGGGTATGGGAATATAATTGGTACGGTCGCTCGCCGTTTCATGAGGACTTTGAAGCGGGCACGAAAACAAAAAGGCGACGCATTATCTCCCGATGTCCGTACGGGCACTCACCGCCTAACATCATGATCCCCAACCCAAGTCAAAAGTCTCATGCTGGTCGCAGAACTTTTGGGAGGGGGTAGTCAGTGGGTTGGGGACGTTCCCGTTACTTCGGCTAAAGTCGTTTGTAAGAATTCAGAACATGGCTCGGCAGTTTATTAGTCACGAGTAACCGAGATTAGTGGCATTATTAAGCGACGACCCTTGTTAGATTCCTGTGGCTAATCATCTTCCGGGTAAGCGTTCGCTGCACTCAAGAGTTAGTGTCGAAGTGTCGATGCTTTTCTTTTGGTACCATGTCAATTCAAACGAGCGTAGAGGAATATCCCCTGTTGATGTTCAGCCCAAGAAGAAGAGGAGGAGGGGTCAGCCCTCGTGTAAAGACGTCCATATGACGCTAGGCACAATCATATGCCATTCGATTATTAAATTAAGGGTCCATTTTTGGCTTTCCCTTTGTCGTCGAATCGATACTGAGGGTGGGGGCCGCCCCCGCCCCACCCACCCCCGTCCCCCTCGTCGGACCCTTTCAGCATTTTTCTGAAAATTGCTGCCCTGCCCCCTCCATCATCTCGAACTTGTCCGGTTCCACGCGTCCTCTTCCGGGAGAATCGCATCCGAACGCCGGATCAGCACCTCGCGATTCCGCTCTTCGCTTTTCTCTGCTTTGTTCGTCGCCGAGCATGGAAACCCCCTCCCCGTTGTCTTCGCTTCGACGAAGCCAGTCTTCTCAGCACTCCAAGCTTTTGAGTAGGTGCGTGCGTGCGTACGGAGTGTGGCTAAGAGTCAAAAAGGATCATTCACCAGCAGCACAAAACTGCTCCAACGAGCCGCACGTTTTTACTCAAAATCTCACAACTCCCGCCCACCTAACCCGCATTAGGTGGGCTGACGTTTTAATCGTTCTGGGGGAAGGAAAAGGCAACTTGTTTAATCGAGGTGCGTGTAACCTCCATTACTTTGGGGAGAGGATTATTTGCTTTTGATTAGCATCCCTAAAAACCAGACCTTTCCTCTCAGATCGCAAAACCCGTATTAAGAATCTGGACCTCTGACCTTCCCCTTTGATTGATACAGCAGAGCAACTAATCTGAAATTGGAAAAGGCGCGTGCTTCTTGCATGAATCCGCGTTTTAAGTGTCGATTACTTCTATAGTGAAACCGTCTCTGCTTCTTCTTCTTCCTCTTTCATCATCATCGTCGTCGTCATCTAAAGAGCCAACCCATTTTAGCTTAGTGGGAATTTCTCGAAAGATGCCGCATTTTCCACTGGAATAACGCAAGATTCCAAAGCAGAGATCGGTTATGACGAATGAAAATAGGAAGATGAGGAAGCGAATGAATCATTCGGGCACCTTTCCCTTTCTTTCGAAGTGGTCATTTTGATGAGCATACGATGCTCTACTAAAACCATGCCTCTTTCGAGCTAATTCTCACGGTTTTACAACAAAGTACAGAAGAAGAAACGGAGACGCATGACAAAATTCCGGGAGCTGCAGCCGTGACTCTTCCGCCCTCTCCTTCCTATGAATTCTCGACATGCAGATCGGCCCCAATACCATCAATCCAAGAACTAAAATTGAGGGAAAAGAGTGCTTCCAAATGCTCCTTCATCAGACTACTCTAGATTTGCCTTTAACATTGCAGGTTTATGTACACACGAGAAACCCCCAAAAAAAGGAAAAAAGAAGAAGAAGGAAAAACGAGATCTGTATATGCATGACCAGATCTCTCCCTCTGTTCCTACATCATCGATCTATCCTCCACAGACTCAGCCCACAAAAAAGAAAAGAAAAAGACAGCAAAGGGTCAAAAGCAAGAGTCGTCGAGGGAGAGAGCGGTGAGCAGATCCTCGGAGTCGTGGCCGAGGCGGAGAGACTCGAGGACGTGCTCGAACACGACGACGTGGCAGGGGATGCGGAGGGCCCCCTCCTGCTCGTACCCGTACTCCTGCGCCGATCTGTTGAGCAGCCCTATGAACACCGGGTGGTTCAGCATCTCCGCGCTCACCACGAACCTCTCCATCTCCTCCCCCACGTACACCGGCACGTGCCCCTCCGGCACCGCCGCCGTCCCCGACCGCCGCGCCTTGGGGGCGGCCACCCTGAAGGACTCCGGCCCGCGCCGCTGGCGCCGCGCGGCCTTGGACTCGGAGCGGAGGAGGCAGTACTGGGAGGAGTCGGCCACACGGGACAGCCGCCGGATCAGCCTTTTCATCTTCTGTACTTGAGATTTCTCCGAGAGAGAGAGAGTGTGTGAAGGAGCAGGAGGAGGGATTGAGGTAGCTGAGCAGAGGAGGAGGGAGGGAGTTTATAAAGAAACGGAAATAAAATCAGGAATTAAAATAACGGAAAAATTAAAAAGGTAAAATTAAAAAATTACATGGAAAGGCAGTGTGATGAGAGGAGGTACAGTCAGGCGTACTTGGCTGGTACGCTCCCTTAACTTTATTATATTATTCCATCCTTTTCCATTTATTTTTCTTTCCTTTTTTAAAAAAATTCAGATTTAATTTATTTCCTCCTTAAAAAAAAAAAAATTTGGTGGCGTCGTGGCGTTATTTCCTTTCTCCTTTTGTCCTTTTGGATCGGGATTCGGTTGAGACTCCTCCTTTGGCTTGTCCCCCCTCTTTCTTTCCTGCCGATTTGACATAGGACACATCAATTCCTTTGCATTTAATAACCCAACTACCTAAAAATCCACGAAACTTTGTTGCAATTCCCATAATTCGGTCACATAAGATCGACAGTCAATTCTCACCGTGATCGAAAAGAGCAACTCTAAGATCCAACCATAAACCGCTTTGCCTCGGTTGCATGTAAAACCCCCTTCCCCCCCCTTTTCATCCCGACTCTCTAAAGTGAGGGCTCTCTCTCTCTCGGCAAGGCTGCTTGCTAATCGTAGCGAAATAATTTAAAATGATATCAGTATAAACGCTAAAGTGGCAGGGATATAAACGTTGAAATGACAGAGGTAGAAACGCCATGAACCGTATACAAAACTGATAAAACGAACGTGCCAAATTTGAAATTATAACAGGACCATAACGGAATTGAAAAGAAACGGAAGTGCAGTAAACAGAACCGAAAGGAATGGAATCGATACAAATAAACGTCGAGGCTCGTGTTCGACATGATTTTCTTAAAACGGATTCATCCCCTTCAGTACGTGCTTGAGATTTCGTGAACGTCTATTTCCCCAGATACAACGGTTGGCAGCGACGAAGCAAGCACGACACTTCAAAGCTTTCGGCGAACTTAAAAAAACAAAACAAAACTAGACACTATAAAAAAAATGATGAAAACACAAGGAATAGAAAGAGAGAGAAGTTTTATGATTTTTAAAAATAGAATGGAAACCATATATTTATATAGTAAGTTGGGGTATTTCGAAAATAACAACGGCTGATTAACAATGTCGTTCTAGTATTAATTTTGTAATAGCAAACTAATAGTGGCTATGCCGTTATAAAGGCTTTGCCGTTGCAATATTAATTTTGACGTATTGCTTATATGAAAAAGATTGGGAGGAAAGGGAGGTCACCCCCCATGCCAACATCAGTACAACAGTAGATTCTAGAAGGATCCGAGCGCTTATTTTTCATTCTCTCTAAAAACCCGAGCTCAATAAGTAGTGTTGAAAATTTTTTTCCCCGAGTTTGAAAGCGGGGCGAAGCGACGACATGAAATATTGAAAATGAAGCGACAACCAGCAGCCGACGATCGAGTAGTAAATGGAAAGTTTGGAAGAGGTGGGGGCCCCCCCCTTGGTCTGGTCGTGATGTCAAGATTGCCATCTTTAAACCACAATATTATAATTAAGAAAAAGAAGACGGAAGGGCGTAAACTTATCTAATCATCCGCAGTAATCGACCAATCCCTTTCGACTATTCGAAATCCGCATGTATCCATTCACGCAAATCTTTGAACAGTCCAAGTCCCCAACTTTAAAATTCCAATATAATACCCACCCCTCCCCTCGCTCTCTTTCCACGTACTTTTCCACTGTTACGCATGTAAGACAATGGATTTCAGATTCCCCACATGGGATTGTGCCCATTATTGGAAAGGTCGAAGGTTCAAAAAAAAAATAAAAAATACACGAGTCTTACGATAGTATAAACGAATATTCAAAGTGAATCGAACTCATCTCTATTGATTTTTTCACCCCCGAGCATAACTCTAATCGTCTACTATGACGAACTCAAGAATCCATGCTCTTACTTCGTTTCTCCTTTCATAATTATTACTACAAAAAAAATAAAAAAACTTCAAACCAACACGTATGTGATAAATTTATCTATAATTATTCTTTTGATCACAAAAAATTCTAAACTGACATATATATGATAAATTTATCCCAAATTAATTTTTTAACAACCAAAAACTCCAAACTAATGGCATTTCTTATAAAATTACCCTCTTTTAGTGTTCGCTTACTTTTTCCATCAAATTGCTCGGTTTGATGAAAAATGACAGTTGTTGGGTGCAACAGCTTGTAGTTTTTGCTTTCCATTATGTCGCAAGTGTCTCGCTCTGGCGCTTTTCTTGATATCAATCCAATTCAAAGGAAGCTAACACATGATAAATTTATCACAAATGTATCGATTTAAATTTTTTTTTGTGATAAAAAAATAATTTTAAATAAATTTATCATAAATATATTAATTTGAGATTTTTTTGTGATATTAGTTAAACATTGTAGTAATAAATAAAGGGAAAGTTGAGAATAAATAGGGGGGCGGCGGGAGAGAGAGGGAGAGAAGGGCCAATTTTTTTATTTTTTATTTTTATGGAAAGGGACAAGAGCCGGGGGAAAAACGTCGGGGTCGGTTATGTTTGGCAGCGCAATCAACGGATTCGGGGATGTCCCGTCCGTAATGGCCGTGGCGTTGCGAGTACAGTTTCCGTGACTCGGAATTGTCCTCCCCTCTTTTCTTTCTCTCTCTCTTGCGTGTCGTTTCTCCATCCACAACCCCCTCCCCTCACTCTCCTCTCATCCCCTCTGCGTCACCGTCACGCTTCGGCGCATCGCCGCCCATCGCCGAGGGTGAAGCGCACGCTCCGGAAAAGGAGAGTGGGAGTGTGGGGGTGCTGGGGGAAAAGGACCGAGAGATGTTTCTGCCCTTTTTCGGAATCGGAGCAACTTGCCGGGGAATCCTCATCGTCATGTCTTTTATTCCAATC
This sequence comes from Rhodomyrtus tomentosa, assembly GCA_028455895.1. Lineage (NCBI taxonomy): Eukaryota > Viridiplantae > Streptophyta > Magnoliopsida > Myrtales > Myrtaceae > Rhodomyrtus > Rhodomyrtus tomentosa. Next base: position 9,757,651 of record JAPCWY010000001.1, on the reverse strand, counting down.
CCGTTTCACATTCGTCTCCGGCTTGCTTCCCTCCTCCTTTTTCTTCCCCCGGTTTTTCGCCTTTATATAAATATCTCTGTTCCAATCCGAAGTTTGGATCGCAACGAGTTCTTTAAATTTGAAATAGTCGACTGCGATCCTGACAAAATTATACACGAACATCACCGAAATGTGAAAGGCAACTCCTGTCCGACCATATAAACATCATGAAAATTGCTTAATGATGATCTTCCATTTTGATTTTTCACCCGATAGCGATAGATAGAGCGAACAAATGAACTTAGAAATCCCCATGTTGTCATCCTCCCCAAAAAAAGGGCTGCGTGTTGTAAGTGATGTGGTCAAATTTGCATTGCGAATTTTCATATGCGCTTTAATAAAGAAATTCCCATATTTAGTATTTGGTGTTAGGAGCTTAGTGCATTCAAAATTGACGATGGAACGTCTAGTCAAACTCCAATGCTAGACTGAAAAAGAAGAAGAAGTATGGCATAGCACATAGGTGAGCTGGAGGGAGTTTGGTAGCGCACATGAAACGAAAGCAACCCTGAGTTTTTAACTTTAGAAGCTTCGGGTAGAGAGAGAGAAAAACACACACACACAGCATCACATCACCCATTCGGATCATGCTTCGTTCGTTAGATTATTTAGATGCATCACGAAGATGGTGCTCGCATTAAAGTGATGACAAACTTCAAAAAGCTATTAAAAGGCAGAAGGCAATTACATAACGGGCGCAAAGGATCCGATAAGATCTCTCTCTTGTACAGATTCTCTTGGGTGGGAGTAGGGTGCATTTTTTGACATGCACCCCTTCAGAAAGGTTCGCGTTTTTTTGGGAAGATATTTAGCGTTCGTGGTTTTGTGCAGAAGGGTCTGGGGCTGATCCAAGTCCGAACGTCTAGAATTTCTAACACGAGCCAGATGCACAGGAACGGTCTCCCTCGTACGGTTGGTTCCGCCCAAGTCAATCCACGTGTGGAGAACTCCGGGCGTTCCCCGCCCCTGCCGTACAAGAAAGATATCTTTCTGACGATAGAAAGAATCGCGAATATTCCGCCTTTTGACGAGCCGTCCTTTGGCGATTCAACCGAGGCCACTGCTTCCCGGAAATTTCTTGGAAAGAAAACAGAGGCTTTTGGGGAAATTCGTGACGACGCCTTGGTTAAGTGGGATCTCATCGTTTTCGTCAATACCATGTATTTTGCTCCGCCGAACATGTAGATGGTTGTGATGATATCGTCCCGTCATGTTCGGGACGAACGCCATGCGCTGGTTTTGGCAAAAATTGTTGCTCTATCACCAGGTTGCTCTCCGGACGGTGCCCAAGAGTTGAAATTAGAAATGAAAATTCACCAATCGCATTGTGGGAAACCAGGCCGGAGGATTGAATGTAAATTCTTTTCGTTTCGTTTTTTTTTTTAAGAAAATATTTTTCAAATGATAGTGTGATAACAGAATAATCTCGTCGATTGCAAGATCGTGCTATCAGACATAATTAAAATTATAAATCAGACTTATCTCTTGCAGCAGAGAGGGAGTCGAGAAGGTTGATGGTGCAATAATTGCAAGGGGAGAGGTGGGTTTGGTGGCCCTTTCCTTCTCTACCGTACAGCCGTACAGAAAAGATTAAAGAGAGAGAGATGACTTGACTTGACTTGACGTGACGTGACGTGACCCCAGTGTGTTACGACATGTCGTCCCACCATGCTTCTGGGTGCCCACGCGTTGCCCGTCCATTTGCTCCTGAGATTATTTGATTTTGGTTGGGGGCGAACAAAGACGGCCTCGTAAACCCACATCCCCATTCGCTGGATGATGTTGCCGCGGACCTTTCGAGAGACCCCAATTGGTCTTCTGTCTGGTTCGATTTGGAGGTCGATTCCCTCGACAAACTCGAATCGAATCTGATCGCTGCTGCGGGGCTCGTGTTCTGAAAATGGATCGCTCGGTGTCGGTGCTCACCTTCGAATGTATCTATCGCGCACACAAGGCATAAGAGTACGGATCCGATTTGTCACCTTCTCTGGCTTTCCGATCCATAAGTGTGCCGGTGCGTCCGGGCTCATATAAGCCCGTTCCATTCCTTTGGATAGCGAGAGCCTCGTCGTCTCACGTCCATCGTTTAGATTGCATGCATTGATTGAGGTCGTGCTCGAGCTTTGATCAATCGAAACTCAGTTGAGCTTAACTCAAGTATCGAGCTCCCGTATCTCATCGACTTGATCTTCCCTTTCTCGAAAGAAGTCGAGTGGGTTGAAGGTCCTGAAATGGGGGTCGGTTGCATGTACGGATTGATGAGATTTATCGCAATCAAATCAGATGGTCACACAGAGAATTAAGAAAAAAAATTGAATGACGCACGAAATTTACTAGGTTCAACTCAGAATAAGGCTATGTCCTGCAAAGAGATTTCATTATGATTGTCGATTTACAATCACTCAATTTATTACAATGATCAGTAAAAAAATGAGCAAAATATATATGCCCCAAACGGGCCCAAAATCTAAATTAGTGTGAAACTCTTTAATCGCATAACAAACGGAAGCTCCGCCTGCTGACCGGAAGCGCTGCTCCTAAACCCCGCATTCCGTATGCATGAGTCGCATGTCGTCGAATAACATTTTAATTTTATTAAACTCACATGGATGTGCCTAATATAAAAAATAAGATTCTCCGAATTATTCGTCAACTCCAACACAGATTCTAGGTAATTTCCCCACAACTTATTGATCAGATGATCTCCGAGTTTTTGTTTCCCTAACGCTGACGTGCATCTCTGATCGACTGGAAGCGTACGGTGCAACTAAAGAAAGTGCAGAGAAGTGGGCGACGACAGCGAAAGGGGAAAGTGCGGGAGGCCGCTGGGATGGGACCGTCCCCCTCCGTCTTTTCCCCATCCATTTTATTTCCAGATTTGCAAAAATTTCGCCGCCTTCAAATCAATCATAATTTTTTTTTTTAATTTTTCAATTCTTCATTTGTCTTTGGCGGGCGTTTTCTGCATCTGTACAAGTCAAAGTTCTTCTCATTTTTGGTGGAAAGACGTTGGCGGGCACGGTCGACGGGAACGAGCCACGGGAGTTTTGTCTTTGCTCGAGTTCGTGTCCCGACGCGAAAACGAACGACGCCTTAGTCTATTTCCGTTCGTTCAGTCCATTTTGTGTAGTGCTACGAACTTCATGTGGAAAGCTACATCTCACCCACCAAAGAGAGAGGCCCTTATCATGATGGATTGCTCTGCTCTTACAAAGTTTCAATCTTTTTGGGTCAAAGCTTTCGTTTTCTCTCTTCTTGGTCTTGTTTACGCTGCTGCTACTGCTGCCGCTGCCGGTGGTTAGCCCCCATGAGGCAGCCAGGCCCGGCGCGGCTCCCCTTTCATTGCCTCACCTACCGCGTTAACATTCGTACAAGTCAACTGTCACAAATTACTCGTCTGCCGATACCCTTGTCCAGTTCAATGTCCACCGCATTCTCGTATCCTTTTTTCACTTTCCAGTAGCAGTCCGTTGAAATCTACCGCAAGCCCCGACGGACCGATCGTGTCTCGTTGGTGCAATTCATTTCTTTGATCTAAAAGTTGGCCACACTGCGGCGTCCTATATCTTCCCGCGTTTTATTCAAGGAACCGCGTTTTCAAAATCGCATGTTCGATCAAGCATGTGTTGGGGGAACTCATAGTGCGATCACCGGTCGCCTGCGGTTCGTCTTGATGATTCCCGCGCCACCTGTCAAATGGACATATTTCCAAGACATAAACTTTCGATTTCAGGATAACGATTTTGTGGACCACTCGTTAACTGCTTTAAAAGCTTAAATTGTTAGATGAATGCATGACTTAATAGTTAGTATTCTATCATTTCTCTTCACCATTTAGTCCGATATTTTTGCTCAGTACTCTCGTTCTAATATTATGTGAGATTTTGCTTATCACCTATTGCTTAAGCTATTAGATAAAAACATGGTTTAATGTTTAAGTATTATATCAAATCTGATCCATATAGATTCACCACCATTGGTTTACCTTACCAGTGCACTGATAAATGCACAACCATCCCTAGCAACGAGGAATCGCTCCTCATCCTGCACTCTCGGTATCATTAAGAACTGGATAGTAACAAAGATAAGCGTTCGTTGGAACCGGGAAAATTGGTGACAAAATGGGCAGACATTGGGGGAACTCCAGAGGCTATGCCTGCGTATACAAGGCCAATCCCGGGAACCTGGGTTAGACCGAGGCTTGGCTTAAGACTCAAAAGGCTGTTCAAGCACATCTTGTCCTGAAGCTCATAGACATGCTCCTAGGCGTGCTCTGAATTGTTCCATAGTGCCCTATAGACATCAGGAACAAGAAGGACAAGTAGATGGTGAGAGGAAGCCAACGCCTCTATGCACTTAGCAACACATGCAGAGAGATAGACTAACTCCACCGAGCCAAAGACTGCTATGAACATGAAGGCTAGGGCAATTCTGTGCTTCCAAGAGTACTAATGACCAGAAACATCAGCAGGTAGTAACGAACACGACTGTTATACCAGCAAACCCTGCAAATCAAAGGATTAAACCCCATCTGGTTAGGACTCCCAGAGAAAGTCCTTAAAAGGAAGTCAGGGATGAAAAGCTCGAACCATACGCATAGCCAATGCAATGGGTGTCTCTAGATTGGACAACGACAGTGAGGCACGGCATCATCAACATCCAACTGAACTCAGGGATGTATATCTGTTCGCCAACTTCATTTGAGGAATATATTATCTTCAGACGAGGGAAGCATCTCAGGGCCCTGCACTGACTAATGATTGAGAATGTTGCTGAAATTATACCTTGACTTCCCACCTCTGTCGCAAGGGTAGCACTTGCAAATACTTGCAGAGATTTTTTTTCTGTAGGGATCGTGGAACATGGATATAGAGACGCGGAAGCAGCTAAGATCCGTCCCACTATGAAATGTGCTCGAGTATCAAACGTTGCTACCCCCATTAGAACAAGAAATATGATAAGCAGATAGGCTTCAGTAATAGGCTATTTAGATTTTACCGGGGGTTGCCTTGGAGAAGCCATGCTGAAGGTCGTCTGTGTGTTTAGATAGGTTAGCAGTTTCACCCATGTATGGCAGAACTAAGCAAGGAAGAACAACTGCAAACCCAACCTGATAGGTGTGTCCAAGATCAAGAGTCATGGTTCCTGGACTCACAGATAATGGAAATATGTACCTCGAAGCAGAATGAAAAATTTGCAACGGATGACGCAGTTAACTCTCAAATGCAATTTTCCGACCAAAAAAAAAAACTCTCAAATGCAACAATGATCCATTCAAAGTTGTGCATTTCAACCAAAATTAGTCAGACTAGGGATGTCCAAATCTAGGAAAGCTTCCTTTGACTAATCATTACCCTGATTGATAGTTTGGAGATCTGACCGAGATCCGTGAACATAGCTTCTGCATCTGAGCACCGAAGTATCTAGCGTGATAAAATTGGGAAGCAGATTCTCCTGTCAGAAAACGCTTCATGACCTGCACTAAACAACCGGTGACACAAAGAACAAAACCCCCTCAAGGAGCTCCATCCCGGCCTTCCATTAATTGGGGAAGTGTGCCTGATTAGCATCCCTAAAACCAGACCTTCCTCTCAGATTGCAACCCATATTAAATGTCTGGATCTCTTACCCATCACCATATTAAAGTCCCTGTGACTGTTAAAAGCAAAGCAACTAATCAGAAATGGAAAAGGGGTGAGCTTTTTTGCATGAATTGGTTAGTGTGAACTGCTTTTGGAGACGTGATTTGAAATTGCCTCTAGTGAAACCGTCTCTGCTTCTTCCTCTTCTTCTTCTTCTTCATCATCTACGAACCAACCCTTTTTAGCATGGAATCGAAGTGGAGAATCTGCTATGTAATGCCATCAGAAGAGCATTTCTCGAAAGATGGCACATTTCCACCTATAATAAATCAAAAGCACAAATAGATTGCAACGAATTAAGGGGTTGAGGGATGGGCGAATTAAGAGGAAGATCCTGAATCAGATGAATTGTTGGTATGCCTGCATGCATATGAAGAGCGAGCACCTTTCCATTTCTTTCGAAGTTGGCAATTTGATGAGCATACTCTGCTCTACCAAACCATGCCTCTTTGAAGCTAATTCACAGTTTTACACCCAAGACGCATGACAAGTCGCGAGCTGCAGTCGTGACCCTTCCACCCTCTCCTTCCTACGAATTTTTGACATGCAGATCGCACAAGCTGAACTCTCGAATACGTCCGCGGTCGCCTGTGTCCGTCGGTTAGCTGAGCTCTCTCTTACCTCTTGGTCCGTCGTTGCCTCACGTTTGGCCCCTCTTGCAGTCATAGGCCTCGCCTCCCTCTCATTGGACCTGGTAAGGGCTACTCCATGGATGCAATTCGTCCTGCATCTATTTTTGAATATCTAAAAGAATCCTTTATGTCATTTTTCAATAAGATTTTCAAGGATTAAGATGAAGCCGAGGCATGGTTCAGTGGTTTGAAAGCATTAATTTCCCGATCCCCGTTTTAGGAAAGTTAGAACAGAGCTTACCCAAAAAAAAAAAGTTAGAACAAAATCAAGAAGTGATTATCTAAAACGACTGGTTCCATAGATTTACTTGGGAACCAAATCGGACCGATGATTCAGTTTTTGGATGGATTCATCGAACGAGCATATGGTTCACGATTATCATTTTGCGGAATCAGTACCTAACAAGCGGTTTTCGATTTTAAGGTGGAAACCACTCGTGAATTCGATCACCCAATTGCTATCTAATTTATAAATTTATAAACTCGCGTCTTGAGTCGAGAATCTGAGGACTGTGTACTTATCTGTCGTCGGGAATTCCAATCTTACAAGCATCTAGACGTGCTGCGAAATGAAGAGCGCAGAGCAATTCTCCAGCCTATGAGCGAGCGGGAGAGAGATTCACAAACAGAAGTGTCTTTGTGGCTGTTAACCAAGACTTCAAAGGTTGGTCTTTCTCAAAATCAACCGTCAAAACAGCCAGGTAAAGAAAGTTGTCCCAGTCAGTTACCAAACACACTTTTTTTTTCTTTTTTTCTTTTTTCTTTTTTTTTTTTTTTTTAATTTTTTTAATATTTTTAAAAAATTATTTACAAAATTAGTTAATATTTAAAATTATTTATGGGTTTGAGTATCGCGCACTGCGTGCCTTGTGCTTTCTGCACAAGGCATTTTTTTTTTAAAGTTTTTTTAGTTGCTCGGCACTCAACGGCAACATTTCCTTTTTTTTTTTACTATTTTTTTAATCATTTTTACTTTCTTTTCCTTACTTTCTTTTAACTTTTTTATTATTCAATTTGTTTTCAATTAATCATTTTTTCTCATTGCTCTGCTGCCCGTGGCCTCGCTCGTTCGTTCGTTTGATGACGCGCCTCGATTTTGTGGTCCCGTTGCCTCGCTCGTTCGCTAGTTCGTTTTTCTTTTTCCTCATCACTCCGCGGTCTCGTCACCTCACTCTATGACGTGCCTCGTCCCCATAGCCTTATCGCCTTGCTTGTTGTTCATTCGATTGCTCGTGCAACACGATGGCGTGAAGTCTTTTCTCGAAAAGGATGGTGTTCAAAATGAGAGCTAGGTGACGTGCCATAGATCTCTTCTTTGGACGTTTCTAGTTAGAAATTCTATGTGTCACTTGACTATTATCATTCTTCAGTCTGATCTTTGTAGCCACTTATTTTAGGACAACAGGGCATCGATTTCGATTATCATCTCTAATAGAAGCTAGAGAGTTGATGCTTGTCAATTGTGCCCGTTGCTAGTGAAAGAGTGCATTCTTTTATCCTTCCTTGTTCTTGCTCTGACTAATAAATTAAAATACCAGTTGCTTCTTATGTTATCCCCTCGAGAGCACTTATGTTGCTTCTTATGGCACTGTTTCTTATTGTTTGCAGACAACTTCACTCTATTTACATCTATTTAAGGTTCAATTTTCTGAGAAAAGAGTAAAGGTTGGAGGGAAGCAACCTTTTGGTATGCATTTTGCGAACGAACGAGCGAGACAATAGGGCTGCGGGGCCGAGGCACGTCATCGAGTTATGCGACGAGGACGCGGAGTGATAAGGAAAAAAAAAAAACGAACGAGCGATGCAACGAGGCCACGAAATCGAGGCGCGTCATCGAGCGAGCGAACGGACGAGCGAGGCAACGGGGCCACACAATCAAGGCGCGTCATTGAGTGAGCGAACGAACGAACGACGAGGCCACGAGGCACAGAGCGATGAGAAAAAAATTAAAAAATGATTAATTGAAAACAAATTGAATAATAAAAAAAATTAAAAGAAAACAAGGAAAAGAAAGTAAAAATGATTAAAATAAAATAGTAAAAAAAAGAGAGAATATTGCTCGGCACTGTTGAGTGCCGAGCAACTAAAACAACTTAAAAAAAAAAAAAATTACCTTGTGCAGACGCAACTTTGAGTAGCGTGAGATCCAAATCCGTAAATACTTTTAAATAGTAACTAATTTTGTAAATATATATTTTTAAAATATGAAATTGGGAAAAACCCTACCAAACACCTCACCTTGTGTGATCCACTGGATGTCCAAGTCAATTGCCAACTTAAGCACGTATACAATAAGTGCAACTAAATCTACAGTAACCACAAGGCTCTCATATGTTGATTTTGACAAATTTATTGTAACAAGCAGTGGTCAACAGGTAAATGGGCAAAAGCATAATTTAAAAAAAAAAAAAAAAAGACACTATAGTAGAACAGAAAGAAAAGGAAAAAGAAAAAGAAAGAAGAAGAAGACGAAGAGAGAGGGTTTTGCTTGTACGCGCCACGGGCTCCTCGCCAAGCCAATTCGTAACGCCTAGTAAGTGCTCGCATAAGTTTGTTCATCTAATTGGAGTAATATTGGGGGTTAGGGCTTAAATTCAAAGCTATGTGAAATTTGAGCTGCGATGTCCTATCTATATGAGTTGTCGAGCTATGGAATTTCATGGACATGGTGGTTCATGTCTTTGTGAAGCCGTGGGGTTCGACAGAAGTCAATTTGGAGAAATGTTTTTGTTCGAGTGAAATTTTCGAGTTTCGCGTATGAGTTCCGTGCGAACAGCTTAAATAATCGCTTTGGGTGTGTGATTTGTTGGCACGTAAGAGTTGTTTTATGAGCATTTAACTACTATTTAGGTGATTTGTAGTTTTGTGGTATTTAACTTGGTTTTGACATTTAGTCCTCGTTTAATTGTTAGTATTACGAGATCGTCGACTCGTATAGTTACCTTGTGGGCATCCCCGGTGAATGATGCTATCTAATCTATGAATTTGTGTTGCACTTGTCCGTCGTCAGGGGACTCCAATCTCACAAGCATTTACGCGTGCTGCGAAATGAAGAGAGCAGAGCAACTCTCCGGCCGACGAGGGAGCGGGAGCGAGATTCACAAACAAAAGTGTCTTTGAATCTCCACTTCGACAAGGCTATAAACCAAGACTTCCAAGATCAATGGTTTCTCAAAATCAACAGTTATTTAATTCCCGAGAGCAATTAAGATGCACATAAGTAGACCGTGTTATCGAATCCAGCAACTCAAGAAGCCAAAACCACATAAATGATACCGAGACCCGCCCCTATCATCTTGGCAATGAGTCGAAGTAAACCCAATTCAATCATTGCCGCAGCTCGACACTTCCTTATACTTCGGACAACCTTAACAACCGCAATTAGTGTGTTCGGCGATCCCCAAATTCCAAGACATGCCCAAATGTGCCTACAGCACTAGCACAATGTTGAATGATGCAAGCAGAATCTCAATAACAAATATCTTGAGGACAGCAGGAGGGCTCGACAGGCTAACCTTCACCCATCTTGCTGAGTATTTTATCTGTTGCACATTAAAATTGCATGCGAAATTAGGACTAGCCCACTAAGAGACAATGCCGCCAAATACATCTTGGAGTGAGGTTCTCGCCAAGATTGGACACTTAATGCCCTTCGTGACGTGACCAAATCCTTCTAGATTGTAGTTTCTGAAGACGATCAAATCCTTCTCGCCAAGCTAATGAAAGCCTTGAGCAATGTTATGTGTCAGATAATCAAATCCTTCTAGATTATAGTTCCCGAAGACGATCTCCACATTCTTTAACCTAATTTAGGTTTTGACGTCATTAGGAGGGAACAGAAGAGACCCGCAAGTAATTTTGTAGCAGATGCTAACGGTTTATTTGTACTTCCAAAACAAATCTTGCAAGGAATATGCCTGCAATAAATAGAAGGGGATCAAAACTAATGCTTCAAAATGGATGACGGTCCGAGTCAACTGAGCCCAAGAGAACTGAGAATATATATATTTTTCGTTTTTTCAGCTATATGGTTTTCTTCTTGAGCATGACAAATAGCACATTATCGTCAAGCACTAATCAAACTAGCAGTCTTAAGATGTGACGACAGATTGTAAAGAGATCAAAAGGCTTCTCAACGTCACCTAACATGATCTCGAAGCGAAGCTTGCCTGTTGTCTAGTGTATAACTTTCTTGATTGCTTCTTTTGTGCTTGTCTTGTATTACCCCAAGACGATCCCAACAAACTGACAAAGGATCCGTTTACGTTCTATTTTTCTCTTTTACCTTTTGGAGTAGAAAGGACGATGTGAATTTGATCTGTGATCACTTCCCAAAATCTTTTACCCTAAGACCCAATCAAAGGGTGAGAATGATGAGTGCAATATGATCCAATCAAAATCAGGATTGTGGACATCGGCTATTTAAAGTCATGCAGCACGCTAATCTACATTGCTTCTCGTAGGCCATAATCCCTACAAGGGAGGCTCTCAGGAAGAAGAATTGTCATTAGACCTGTTCATCTTCAGAAATGTCTCTGGCCGGTGTGTCATATCTTCATCTCCTGCTAGCACCTTGACGGCTTCTCTCTAGATCAGAAATGTCTCTGGCCGGTGTGTCATATCTTCATCTCCTGCTAGCACCTTGACGGCTTCTCTCTAGATGACTCTTGCCATCTGTCTCTCGACTTCTACACTTCTGCTCTTCCCTTCCACCACTGAAGCTATCTTTGTGACTGCTTCTCCTGTAACTAGGGTCATCCCTCCTCCTTTGTCCATCGCCATCTTCATCTCTTGTTCCCTTCCTAGACTCTCCATACCCTCTCCTATCTGCATGGTGATCAACATCGGGATCTTTTCTCTTAACAGCTCCCCCGCCTTCATGGCTATCATCATAAGCAGCACTCTTTCTACTATAGTTTTCACCACCTCTCCTGTCTTTGTGATTCTCAACATCTGCTCTTCCCTTTTTATAATCTCGATAATCACCTCTCTTACCATCTCTGTCTCTGTGACTCTCCATATATTTCTCTCGGTCTCTCAGCTCATTCGGATAATCCCTGTCAATCCTCCTCCTACCAGCTTCACCAGCTTTACCATCTCTACTCATTTCGTCCTCTCTATGCTTACTTCTTTCACTCTGCTTATGCTTATCAACAGAGTGCCTCATTTCTTTATCACCAAATTTTGTTTCCTCAGCAATTCGCCTGCTCATCTTATGTCTATCATCCTGGTCATCTTGGCCTCGCCTTTTCTTTTCATGACTTGGACTTTTTGGTGCATCTTCATCAAAGACCATTTCATACCTAAAGAGGAATTAGGCTGTCAGAATCACACATAGCAGCCACTCACACATATCCACACACGCACACTGAGGGAGAGGGAGGGAGGGGGTTGAGAGAGAGAAGCACTGTCAGGAACAAACCTAGAGTCATCTCCCCCCCTCTGTGCGTTGTCCTCTTTCAGAATGTACTTTGAAGGTGGCTGTCTAGTGGAGCTTCCGGTACATTCCCTAGCCATGTGATCCGGAGCCCCACATTTAAAGCAACCTTTTCCTAGAGACAATAATCAAAGAGTTCTTTCTTGTAAGAAACAATAAATACAAATGGCATTTATTATCATATATCCACAGTAAGCATAGAATACAACCAACGTTAAGCATAGTCCCCACGTAATCCTAGATCCCGTGCAGGCAAACAATGCATTCGAATGACAAGCCAAAAGAGGATAAGCTTTCACAAAGCAAAAAGCAAGCAAACTGCCAATCTGACCACTGGAGTCACATAATTCATTGGAGGGAACAAAAGAACATGCAAAATGACAGGTTTGACTAGATCATCATAAAACTAGGCTAGATTTAAGGCCTGCATAACAATTTGCTAATTAACAGATACAAGATGTGCTCGTTCAACCACTAAAAGGCTACTTGCAATATTTCATGCACTAAAATGAATACATGCTTCCCCATTCTCTCCTGAAATTCTGCCTTAACAAATTTAACAGATACAAGACGTGCTTGTTCAACCACTAAAAGGCTACTTGCAATATTTCATGCACTAAAATGAATACATGCTTCCCCATTCTCTCCTGAAATTCTGCCTTAACAAATTTAACTCAGTGAAACACAACTGTCTTACGAGCTTGCCACAGCTGACAACTCCTAAAGTTGCATATCGTAATAAACCAAACCTCACACACAGAGAATTTGTACAAGTGTTTTCCTCGACCATGGCCCACTTAAAAGAGGAAATGCATCATTCCTCCCACCAACAAAGTTGGAGGTAAACATAATTTTCACCATGCAAGAAAATCATCACCTGAAAGCAGTAAGAAACCACCCAGAGTTTGAATCAGCCTACCTTTAGACGCTTGGCTATCTTTTCGTCTGTACTGGGACCAAAGTTTTGCAACACTCTGGCTAAAATCCACCTTTATCCTCCTATCATCAATCAAGGCATTGTCCATCTGTCATGACAGATCAGACAAATATAACAGGTCACAGTCAACGAGAACTTATTTGACAAATTAGGGATGGCTATTTAAATCATATAGGTTAAATAATGTCACCACTTTTAGTTAGAATCAAAAGCAATCAAAATTAAGAATATCATAGGCCAAGTCAACCATCCCAAGATCAGGATAAACAAATGTGTAAGTTCATGCTTTTCTTAGGGGATCTCCCTAATTTCCTCTTTCCCCTTCATTTGCTCTTCCAGAATGAGCCATTTTGATATATTAAATACTTCTTGGTATTTGAGATATATAAAGTATTCTTTCTATCCTATAACAGCAGTCAACTGTTGCAGAGGCATCTCTGAAATCAAAGAAAACCATGAAAAAATTGGTGAAGAAACAATCATGGAAACCAGCTTGTAGGTTTCAGATTGGTATAACGACATAAAGAAACCCACAGAATAACTTGTAAATGAGTCATGTTACTCACGACATGCTCGAGCTGACAGCCATATTACTCAATCTCAGCTGGATAGTTTTTGAGTAGCTCCTGAGGCCAATCTAATAGTTAAAATTTACATGTTTTTATTTTCTATCTTTTCTATTTTTATTTTTGCTTCTATTCAGTAGTTTTTTTTTTTTTGGGCAAAGGCTTCTATTTAGTAGTTTATGTATTCTACATAGAAAAATCATTTTCCCAAGCTCCTTTCCATGCAAAATGGAGAACTATCCTCATGCAAGGTTATAATACGCACTGAGATGTTAACTTTGTTAATTATTTGTATTTTCTATTTTTTTGGCATCTTCTTTAGGTTGCTTTATTTTGATAATAAGAAAACTTGAAATTTGTGCTTCATATATTAGAGTATTTTAGCAAGGACTTCAAGTACATTACATAGGAAACAAACTACATTTATAACAGACAGAACAACTTTTCAAAGTAAGATTTAAAAATGAAATTTTTTCTCTGTACACCACCAAATAACTGAAAACTAATCATTTTCCCTGACAATAATTTACATGGAAAAAAATTTCCTCCAATAAGCAGCTTCCCACAAAACAAACCCACCCTAAAAATAAGTATCCTCAGCCTCTCATCTACTTCATCTCATTCCTCTTGCTGCTTTAAAAGTGGCACTTCAAGCAATAACTTCACCAAGATGAAGAACAAAAGTCTCAATGCCTTCAATATAAGAACAAAAGAAGACGAAGAAAACGCCATCCATATAGTCCTTGCCTATGACCGAATTCATTTTCTTCGGGGGCTAGAGTAAATCCCTAGCTCTTCAAAGTTTTGATGCGGTCTTCCTGCTTTAAAGTCGTATGAGACCAAAAAATAAAATTTGCTAAGGAATCACAACCATTGAGGAATCAGACCTGTTGGCAAAGTGGATGGTGAGTGATATACATAGGATGACCTAAACTTTTCATAGACAACTATTGGCCAGACAGCTTTGATGAGGGCAAACATAGCATGGATTGACAAGCTTTCAGGAGATGTCTGCATAGGTTTTGAATACTCAAGAAGTGAGAATCGGGTTTGTTCTCACACTTTTTCCTTGTAAAGAGAAGGATCAATCTGCAGATGAATAGAGAACTCCAACTCTTAGAGTAGTAGTACACGTGCCGAGAATGTATCATGACTTCTTATGAACCTTATATCTCTCGACTTTAGGTAAATTGAAGTTAGTATTCAAAATTCCACTAAGTCAGGAAAGAAAGTGGTGAAACTCTTGAAGCACGGAGATGCTGCAAGATCATATTGAGATGCATTTGAACAAAGCTCTAGCGGCTGAAGGCTCCAATAATATAAGAACCACAATTCGATATGGTTTCTGATTTATTAATATTGTCAAATGAAGCATGGACAGATGTAAAATGGAGAGGATGGAGTCACTTCGGTTGGCAGAGCAATAGATAGGTTATCTATCGAGATAATATCAATCCACCAGTGATGCATCTAAATTTTATGGGTGGTAATCTACTGAAATCAAGATGCCCATCAAAATCTTCCTGTTAATTCCACAACCATCTTAAACCCCCAAGAAAAACCAAAATTTTCTCACCATTCAGAGCCACAAGAAGCAAACCCCGATAGGAAGAAACTTAGTATGACCCCTCCCCTAACTCCACAAGAGGGGGAAAAAAAATCCAATTCACAGTCAGGCAAGGCCAGCGTGAGGTTGCGGTAATTGGTGCTGGGGGCTTCGTGGGCATGGCTATTGACAGTGGCGTGGCTGAAAGGAAGAAAGGAAGAAGAAGAGAAAGAAAGGATGAAGAAAAGGAGAAATGCAAGGCGCAGAAGAGAGAGACAAAAGACTGACAAGCGGGCCCCACCTCGACACGTGGCGCCACATGTCGATCACTGAGTGGCCTGGGATTACATGGACGTGGTGAGGCAGGACTACCTAATATTTTCTCAAGTTCAAGTTTACGCAACAATGACTCTTCTTTCACTTGGAAAGGCTTCTTTTGGAATGACCATAACTAGTATCTCAACTAAGGAGGACACAAATGCTAGTAGTGATGTTTCCACACAGAAGTGAAGCAGATACATAGACCCTCATCCCTTCCTGGGATGAGATGTCTACAGATTTATATTTTAAGCTCCTTTTCTCTCGGTATCTCCAGGGAGGAGATGCAATGGGTGGAAGTAGAAACCAGACACAACGAAGAAATATTCCCATCAACTCTCTTGCGTTGTCAACTAAAAAAAAAAAAGGAGAAACAACACTGCCTTAAAATTCATAAGGGTACAGAAACCAACAATTACAGGAAAGTGACAACCAAATACAGCGAAGGAAAATGCACAAATGCATAAAAACCCCCAAATAAGAAACTAAAGTCAATCAAAGGGAACATATAAGACGGAAATATGGCAAGTTGCAAGAGTGTTTGAATCAATGTACCTTAAAATATGCCTGCTCACACGAATCTTTGTTCTCGAACTCTGGCAAAAGAACAGTGACGTGATTATTGTTAACTTTTTTCTTTGTCAGAATCTTTATGTGACACAAGACCAATAAAACAAGATGGGAACCCAAGAATGGGATCTTTAGCTTATGAGAGATTAAAGATCTTTAGAAGACATCTTTATATCTTCTACAATTTTCATTGTGCACATAGTTAACTATTAGATGTTCTTAAACTAGACAAATCCCATCTACAGACATTGAAGCGTGTTACATCAACATCAACGTCAACGTCAACGTCAACAACACCTTTATCCCAAACTAGTTGGGTTCGGCAGTCGATAAACCCGAAAAAGAAAATAGAATAAAATAGAATATAACAAAAATAAAAAGCAAAGATCAATTGAAGAAAAAAGAATAAAATAAAAAATAAAAATAGGGAAAAAGGAACTAAGCCTAAAAAGGCCAGTCTGGAACATAGGAAATCTATCCCTTTAATACTAATAGCTTTCCTTCACTTCGTCTTAAAACAAACCGTACGCCAATCTATTTCCCACATCCTTAAATCTTGTTTTACTACTTTTCCCCAAGTTAGTTTCAATCGTCCTCTTCCTTTCTTCATGTCATGCTCCCGGTAACAAACTTCTGTTCTTATTGAAGCATCTAGGGGTCTTCGAAGAACATGCCCAAACCATTTCAATCTATGTTCTCTCATCTTTTCTGCCACTGGTTCTGCTCCAACCTTCTGTCGAATATCTTCATTTCTTATCTTATTCATTCTTGTATGCCCACACATCCACCTTAACATCCTCATCTTTGCAACTCCCATCTTATGCTCATGTCGTGTATGTGCTGGCCCACATTCAGCTCTGTATAGCATTGCGGGTCTTATTGTTGTTCTATAAAATTTTCCTTTTAGCTTAAGAGGGCCTTACACTGAAGAGCGTTAATTGCAAAAAAAAAAAAAAAAAAAAAAAGAGAACAAGAAGATGAAGAAGAAGAAGTTGGTCAGATTCTGAGCAAAGTACATAAATTGCAAAAGATCAATCTCCTACTGCCTTATCCCAACGTGATCAAATTTTACTAATCACAGATGCAATTTATCATTCTCCTACAAAAGCACCAGATATTATCTTTTTCGCGCATAATTTGAAATGAAATAAGAGGATGCTGCAGCTAGATTTTTTTTAAAATTCATGTGCAGTCCTTTTATTTAGAATATTGAGGAAAGAAGTGGTTATTTCCTCAACTAAGGATGAGAAGCTCATCTAAGATGATTTTCACACATAAGACTAAACGCTTTGGATGCACCCATGAGATGTAACCATGGGACCAATATTTGGGGCAAGTAGAAAAAGATACGGAAGGAGATGATGACAAAAGATATAGGACATGACTTTGTAAGATATTGTGAGACTAGAACAGTAGGCAGTGGTTCTACCATAAATTACATGATATCATAGCAGGAGGTATTGAGTTCAAATTTTTTCAGGCCCCATTTATCTCCCCAATAAAATATGTTCACACGTAGTATTAGGCAAAGAGACCAGACTAAGCATGAGGAGTGGCATTATATTTCAATTATTAAACTACACCTTCATCTAATAGCTTATGCTGTTAGAACAGTTGGCTGTGGTCCCACCATATCACAATAAGTAAGAGGATCTATATAACAGACAAAACAAGGCCTAGTTCTTTTGTCGTATGCAATCCGTTTTATGGCCGGTAAGTTTGAGAACAAATTAATTGAATACATAAGTAAAAAGCTGATGCGAGATATCATGCTTTCTCATATCAACAGGGTTATCTACATCGGATTTGTGCTATTCCTTGGACATTCATTAATTTTTCACAGACTAGAATCAATTGAAGAAAGACAATTCCAGAACAGATAAATTTACCTATGAATGCATAGCATAAACTATCTCCAGTCTTAAAATCTCGGATGACGTCAGCCCTGTCAAGGTTGTCATCGTTAGCTTTGCAATAAGAATGAGCCGTCCCAAAGCAACAACCAGAAGCGATGTGCAGCAAAAAGAGAACAGGAAAGAAAAAAATGTACTTACGATACCACTGTTCCAAATCGTGAAAAAATTGTATGCAAGTCCTCATCCTGCATCAAGAAGTAATAGGTTTGACAGGGAATTAGATGTAAAGTGTAGCGATAATCAATAACCATAAGAAAAGGAAAATCCATCCATCAGTCAAAACGGTGTAGTAAAGAGAGATTGAAAATGATTTTCAGAAAGCACTCCCTACTAGGCAATCAGCGAACTCACTTCGGTAACTGGATTCAGTTTACAAACAAAGAGCACATTGTCTGGAGGCTTTATCTCAGCATCAGGAATATCCCCAATCTGTAATGTAGATGAGACAGAAGAGGATTCTTTGTAAAGAAGATGAAGAGAGCATCTGGATATAGCAAAATGAGAAAAACGTATCAGATTTACTTACACTCTCAAGCACAATTGCACTAGAGTGTGCTTCCTTAGCACGAATAGCCTCCTCAAGCTGAGCTGGGCCCAGTTGCTCATCCAAAGGTACCCAATCATCTTCAAGTCGCACCTCATCAACCACCTGCTTCCGACATATGCAAAAAAACCATATGCTGTGAACAAACCATATGCTGTGAACAAACCATATGCTGTGAACAAACATGACTCAATTCGAAATAATTAACTTCTCGGAAGGTAAAAGAATGGGCAGAGGACACATATTAATTAAATGCCAGCGTTTCTTTTAAGAAACTTAGAATTGGATAATTAATTTACCATCAGCTGTCATAGAGATAAGCCACTCCTCACATTTTATCAGATATTTACTAATTAAGTAGCAAATTTTGGCAGCATGTTCAGTGAATTTTTGTCCAACTTCAATCTCTATCAACGTGGTTAAATAGACGCCAATTTTATGAAGCAGTTGGTGACAAAGACATTTTCATGTCATCCAAAATAACAAGTATTTGCAATCACATATTTTCCGCGGATAACTGCTAATAAAATCTTTAAGCAGTCAACACCTCATCTTTCGGCTTTCCTTCAGGAGAAGCATCAGGAATCAACTCAGCTAGCTGGGGAGGGTCATCAAAAGGGTCATCCAATATATATGTGTGCCTGATCCTGCTCAAAACAACAGGAACCATTCTAGAAATAAACAAAAGAGTTGTATATAGTTCTTCAAACAGCAAGAGAGTGGAATGAGAACGAGCCTGATGTTCTTATAGGGTCTCCCCTTCTCATCAACATAAGCTTCATTAATCCTAGTCAATGTCTCAAGACCTTCTGCAACTTCACCAAACACCTAATAATGACAAATAATTTGTTAAAACCCAAGCGTCAAATGACCAATGACGCAGACAGCCAATAGGCAACTCAACAAATAGGAAGCGTCTTATGCAGCTATGATATCACTAATATGATATTCCTTTTTTTGTTTGGAGTATTTACAAGTTTTTTTCACTAAAATGAAGAAATTAATCTGATACGATAAGCAAGAACTAAGTACACTTACAGCAAACCAAAATAAATATTAATAGAAGAGACTTCGTTTACACCATTTTATATTTGTAACCTCATATCAATGCCTAGAATGTACGAAAGTAGTGGGTACAATCGACCATGAAATGACTTCACAAGACCCCCCAAAATGTATTCAATTAGGATTATTGAACCAAAAAGTAGAGACTTCAGGATGAACTAGATTTCAAAGGTATTTACTAACTGAAATTGCACGTGTCACTAGTCCATAAAGATGTAATAGAAAAGACACTTCCAGGTGATAAAGGAGACTGATCAAAATTTTAGTTGTTGCAAACCGCAATCTAACTGCTGCTCCACTTAATTTCCAACTATTTATTATTATTATTTTTTTGGTAAGGAAACCAACTATTTATTATTTATCTGTCTTAAAGGTCCAAATAAGTGGTTGAAGGAGAACATGGTCTCATGAAGAGGAAAGTTGGAAAAAGTTAACCAGAATTTCCATTTGGAACAATGCAATTTGCAAAAGAGCCTCATAAACTTGCGTAAAATGGTCAGCAAGAATTCAAATGAGCGCGAAATAAATATTTTCTTAAAATTTCACAGGAAACGTATCAAAAAGCAATTCGATCAACTTAGCAGAACGAAAATTACAGCATAATGAATCAATGAAATTACAACCTTTGTATCACACGGACTTTTTGTTTTGCACATTAGTTTATCAGGTGAGGTCTACCATTCTTTTTCATTCTTGGGCAATTGGTCTACCATTGTTTATTTTAGTCTGACATCAGGCCAACCCTTCTCACTAGTGCATCTAGAAGACAGCTCGATGAACGGCTAAGGGTGAATATGCGAAACTCTGAAAAACAGCTTTGTGCTCACAGAGTCCTTTGAATTAAAGTTTTGATATTTGATGAAATTATTTTAAAGCCCTTTGAGCCCAAAACCTTCCTTTGAACAGCTTAATGCCCAAGGCAGTTATTTACCAGCTTTCTATCAAAGCAATTTTGGAGCCCGATATTATCCAAAATGGCCCAAAGCCTCTTCAATGTCTCTCCTATAATATCATTAATGCAGCCAACCGCAAAATTCCCGTCCTACTTTATTTCTAATCCTGCTTCTCACTCCTCTAGCCAAAGATATACAACATTCTTCTCTCACACTGACATCAAATTTGCACATTTCATTTCTTGCCTCAACTTAATTGGTCACATTTCACTTACTGCAACTGGCCTCACCATCGTCCTTTCAACAATAGTGAAATACTGATATTGTTTTGAGTCATAAAAACGCCAAAATGGCCAGCTGCAATTTCCAATCGAAAGTGCCTACTGAAGTTTGTACATCTTTTTTATATCTCTAAGAGAGTGACTGTGTTCGGAGAAACGTTGTGGAGCAAGTAGAGAAGACCACAATAATATCTCAGGCTCCACAAAGAACACGAAAGCCTACATTTAAGCTGTAAGATCATCTGTGGACCAGAAAAAAAAAAGCCATCTCATCACCCTGCATCCCAAACAGGATAAACTTATAGATCTGCAATTGAGCAACTAAAACCTATTAAAGACATAGCATAAAGCCATTCTAATATCACCCCACGGACACAACACGCCCCCCCCCCCCGGCAAAAAAAAAAAAAAAAAAGAGAGAACAAGAAGAAATTCCTTTAAGCTAAAAGGAGTAAAAGTTCTTCCACATAAGTTGCTGCCGTAAACATCAAAGAAGTGACTAAAAAAGAAGTGAGAATCATAACAAAGATCAGAAATCATAAAACTGGAAAAGCAGTGATACATAAAGACTAATTGTCTCATGCCACTGATGAATGATGATCAAGTGTGACCAGATAAATCAAATCAGAATCTTACCGTGTGCTTTTCATCAAGATAATCCAAGTCATCCCGCAATGTGAAATAGAACTGTAAAAGCACAGGGTTACCAGAAGAAAAATTTCAGGTACATGGATGAAAAGAGAAACAAAACTTCAACTTAAATTAACAATAAATAGTCATTATCTGAGCTTGTGAGCGCTCATATAAATCTGATTATGAGAAAATGACAGAATTGAAGAATGTAGATAAAGCCGCTGCATTCACAAAGTGCAATCATCTGCCTCCATTGTATCTGGTACATCTCAATAGCAAAATAACAGTCAACGTCGCAATAAAGCTACCTGAGAAGCATTGAGATTTTCTCCAGCACTTGCCATAGCAACCGCTCCTGTCTTGGAGTGTTTTAGATCAAGATGAATCTCATCCATGAAAAAGCGAGCCTGATCACCATACAGAAATCTGAAAGAGAACAATTCGTGCCAATTATATCAAAACTGCAAGATACAAGGGGCGCAAAACATATATATTAACGAAAAACACTCTTCTTCAATTTAGGTTTAAGTGAAGGACTAATCTCCTTTTATTTTCCACGAGAAAATGAAATAGGAGAAGTGAGATGAATTAATAACACCGTATGTCATTGTTCTAACCCAAAAGGAAAGTATCTCCGGTATTCCATTGATCAACATAAGGTCCTTCAAGTTTGGATCACAGAAGCATATGAAAGATTAGAAACTGCACGATCATAGAAAAAAGACGACAATGCAAAGTCACTAACTTATAAACAGAATCGCCGCCTGTTCCAGTCCCAGTGGGGTCGCCCGTTTGTGCTGTGAAATCCTTCTGTACATTGTGGAACAGACACCCATTGTAGTACTTGATCCTGCACCAATTAGATAGCAAAAGGGAGGGGGATAGGGTTAAAAAGGGGATCAAAATGCGTCAGAAAAGGCCACAACAATCCTCAGAAGCCTCTACTCTTCAGCAAAAAGATGGTGCGCATGATTGGTAGATATATCGACAAAAAAAATGATTGGTAAATATTTCTCGGGAGTGGGTGCATCTCCTGATTAATTTTCTCCTCGTCACCAAAACATTGTGAACCGCCAATCACGCACACGCTGCTTCCCGAACAAAATAGTAGTACGCTAGTATCAACATTAGCAAAATTCGAAAGAAAAATGAGCGGGCTTTACAACGGCCGAAGATTGATCGAGGGAACAACCTCAGAACAGCGACTGTGTCCAAAATTGATGGAACACATACCGAAGCCGATAAGCTCACGGACAAAAGAGATCAGAAGAAGAAAATTACAGGGCAGAACGTACTTGCAGAGCTTGAGGAAGTTCTTGCAGGTCAAAGGGCACCTATCAGCATGCAAGTCCACCACTATGTCCCCTAAACTCGTCACGATCAGCACCGACATGTTCGCTCGGTCTCCCCAAAACCTCGGCTGGCTCCGAGGAAGGATCAGCACAAGACGGTGTTTTGCGGAAACGAAGAAGGGGGAAGGACAGAGAAGTAGAGGGAAGGGCCCTGGGCTGAGCCGAAATCACAACCAACATTCGGAAGCCTGTCATCAGACCAGATCGGGCCACATCTTCCAACGAGAATCACAAGCGAAAGTGTAGGCTGGTTTGTGCAGATCTGGGCCTTATTCCAACCAGACCTGTTTCAAACAGGTGAGACTGATCGAATTTGGATCGAGCCATAAATAATTCGATCTAAATTGATTCATTAATTCATTTTATAACTTATTAATGCAAAATTGTTAACTCATATCTGATCGGATTCATACCCACTTTATAACTCAATCTATTTATTAAAATAATTTTTTATTTAATCTAATCTAAAAAATGTATATTCTATTTTTTTCCCTTTAAAGACCGGTGAAGATCGGCACAAACGGGGGGTAGCGACGGTGAGGTTTGCGGCCCTCACGCACTTTTGGTGCGTTGTTTCAAGAGCGGTGTGGAATTGGAATTGCATATTGTCGAAGAGGGCGTTGGCAATGGCGGTCCCGACTTTGACCTCGCAGAGTAGATACCCGCCATAATGCCCGCGGATCCTTACAACCAGCTCGATCTTGCTCGGAGGATCATCTCTGTGGCCATGGCCGCCCGCGTCTGTAAGATCAAGGGCGAAATGTCCAAGCCAAGCAGAAGCTCAACGACAAGTCAGATCCGTGAGTCACGAAGGGGAGGAAGTCATTCACCTTGTCCGGGCTGAAGATCACCCAATCTTGGCCACCAGAGATGGGCGGCGACAAATCAGGTCTGTGAGTCACGAAGGGAGAGAGAGAAGAGAGTCGGCGACAAACAAAAGTTCTAGAAGCTATAGAGAGAGAGAACTTTATTGAAGCGCTAAGCTCGGCTGAAGTTCTTTAATGTCCCGCGACACTATACAACATGAAACTTAACTGATGAAAGCTTTTTCCTGTTATTAGAAAGGAGAATTTCCTCATTTCAAGTGCGGGTGTTTTTTTTTTTTTATATCATAAATGCTTTTCAGCTGACTTATCATTTTTTTCAACGTTCCAAATAGAAAGAATCCCAGAAGATATTTTCATGAAACTTCTTTTCGACGGAACAAACGAATTCTAATGCTTTGTTCGTTTAACGGAAAATGATTTATTTCCAGAAAATGTTTTTCAAGAATTCATTTTTCAAGAAAATGACAATGCTTTCCGATGTTCGAATGAAACATGAAATTGACCTGGAAAATATTTTTTGTTGCTCGGTACGGAAAATCGGATTTGATTTTCCTCTGTGCAATCCTTTTATTAGTAGTTTTTTTATTCTTATCTATTTTTCATTTCATTTCATTTTTTATTAAAAACTCCGAATTTTCTTTTTCTTTTCTCTTCTTCTTCGATCGGTCTCTGGAAGGAAAAAATAAAAAATATTAGAGTATTACAATATTAAAAGATTCGGAACTAGTTTTTAAAATAATTGAAAAGACAAGTAATGTGAACGACTAGAGGGAGAAAATATGAGGAAAAATATTTTTCCTTTTCGCAAAATTTAAAATCATTTTTCCCCACTCTCGAATGTGTTTTTTTTTTTCCTTTTCATGACTCGTTTATTTTCCATGAGATGAACGCGCAGGAAAATCCGAAAAACATTTCACTAAAAATTATTTTTCGTGAAAAGAAGGGAGCCTAAATTGCTACCGACTTGATTTCGTGGAACGGTCTTAAATGTAAGCCAATAACTTCTTCGGGCTCACATGCATTGTTCAAGGTTGGCAAGAAAAGGCGACACCAAGAGATTTGATGCGGGGGGGCATCGCCAACCTGACCGAAATGAAAGGGGAATTTTACCTGTAGATTAAAGGCCCAACAAATCTCTGACGGCAAATCTCACCTTGCTTGCCTCCCAGAAGCCATCTTGTGCATCCATGATTGAGGAGAGAAGTGAAGATTATCTGTTTATATCTGCATAAAGCACAAAAAAAGGAAAAAAGAAAAAAAAGGGGCGCGATCTGTCCGTCTTAAAAACTTAAATGATAGATTCACGTCTAGAAGGGCAACATGCGAGAACATGAGCTTGTTGGACCCTCGACACACAACTTGCGCAGAGCGACAAGGACAAGGTTGCGTGGATCTGTTCTTTGGCTCGATGGTGGATCACGGCCCTCTCCAGTGACAGATGAAGGGGGACGAGCGCGGAATCTTTCTCGAGATAGGAAAGATGGTCCGAGATTTATTTGATGCCTATCTCTCTCTTTTCCCAAGTAGTCCTTCTTGAGCTCGAGGGTATCATTCAAACTCTCCACATGAAAAGCTAAGCGGAAAGGAGAGGGAATAAAGAGAAAAACTCGACATAGCCAATGCCTTCCCCCGACATACATTTTGGAAATTAAGACCGGAGCTTTCTTTTGGGGCAGGACAAGTTCTATTCCCCCCGTGTTCAGACATGTTAAGGTTTCGCCGTTAGAGATATCGATGGGAACATATTCCATTTCCTTCTCCTTCATCACCTTGGCAGACGCTCACGGCACGGCTAGCTGGTTTTTCGGGGACTTCTCTCTGGCTCCTTTGACTGCATCGGGCAATAAGGTATCCATTGGCCTATTAACTTTTAAGAGTTCCCCCCCACTGGCTACTCAGGGCAGGGGAGAATTTTTTTTATTTTATTTTTATGGGAACAGTGACCGTATCTCGTGGCATTAACAGCCAGCCATTAAGGCATAATGATACTGCGAAATTAGCATTCGCGAGAATGCCAAGGTGGCCGGAAAAGCGCTCAACAATTGTTCCCACACATCAGATCTCGCCCTCCTTCTATCTACGCCAGTAGATTCACTCATTGAAGAAATCTATAATTCTTTTTTTTCAGTGACAATTATAACCCGAAATTAGACAAAAGTACACTAGAAGCGTCAATATTTATGTACACCGCTCACTTTAATGCTAATAAAAGGTTTAAGACTGAATTATCATAAACGCAAATTTGTAAGAGCTGAATCATCATCAAAACGAGATTTATGATGGAAAAAGTTTAGGACAAAATTGGCACCAATGCAAAAGGTCTATGACTAAATCAATACCAAAACAAGGTTTATGACCGAATTAATACCAATACAGTAGGTTTAGGATTCTCCTCCCCATAAAGAAAAGTGCTCACTTGATCAAAGAGAACATTCTTGCCACTCCCTCCGAGTCCGACAAGCACGATGGTACGGGACTTCTTCTGCTTGAACAACCTGTAACTGCGAGCCGACAACTACTCTCATCACAATGCCGATCTCCAAAGAAGGGGAAAAACAAATGATCAGTGGTCTAAAATACTTTGAATGGGAAGTCGTTATCCAGAGCACAAAGCTAATTGCACGATGGCAAAGGAAATCTCAGATCGTCAAAACTAAGAATAGCAATAACAGTGTGTTGAAATCATCCTTTATGTACCTCCATTTCCTCGGCAGTCAAAAAATAAAAGGAAAAAAAAGAGAGAGGGGAAAAAAAAACAACAACCGATCCCGCAAACCCTAAAATGCTTCTATGTTCTCCATAAAGCACAAATTCGTCCAACCAAACAAATCCCCGACAAACCCATGACCAAAACATAAGTATGGCATTACAAAAGTTTGAGCGGAAATTGGCAAGATCAGACTACCTGAATGAGAAGAGTGGTTGGCTGAGGTGCTGACTCCTGAAATACCTCCGTCGCCAGTGCGTCCTTTGTTGGCCGACCATGGTCTTGGAACTGTAATCTCATGTCCAACCAATGGAAACTCTTGGTCGAGGCACTGAGTTACTTTCTGGTAGTACAGAATACACTTCCTACAAGTTGGACAAAATCTTCTAAACACCATATTATTTTGGTGAACCAAATAGAGCTGCATGCCGTATATTCCTCGATCTTAACCTCTTTAGAGGTTTCTCATCGTTTAAACTAGGAAAAATTATAAACAAAGAGTCCTAAATCTATTGTAATTGTGTCAATTCAATCATAAATATCTTTTTTCAGCCAATTCAGTTTTAAACCTTTTATATTTATGCCAATTCAATTCATTTGGCATCGTCGGCGCTGACGTGGCATCGTCGGCGCTGACGTGGCAGAATTTCAATTATATTATTAGTAATCTTTAATTTTTTAATTTCTTTTTATCTTTTTTTCCTTCTTTCTCAATTTTCCCCCTTCCGAGCTCCGGCCATGGGCAAGGCCGCGAAGCTCGAGCCGGCAGCTTGGGCGAGGCCATGGCGGCTGTGAGCTCGCTCAGATCTAGGTAAAAACAAGCGGCTCATAATGGTTCATCGTAAGAGCACATCCGCAGATTCCTTTCTCTTAGCATTTTTACCTTCTGCCCGATAATTTTCTCTCGATTTTTTTTACCTTTTGTCGATTTTTATCTTCCGCCGTTGTTTTCTTTTTTCTTTAGACAGTTAGTGGGTGAAAGAAGGCTATTTGTGAATTGGAAGAACGTTTAGCTCATGAAAAACAAAGTAATGAGGAGATTATTTGGCTACTGATAGGATGTTTACATAAAAGGCCCCTCTTCCTAGTTTATTTTTTTTTTTTCCCCGAATCATAATGTACAAGTTGGCACAAATGAACAAGGCCATGTGTTAGATTCCTAGTCTAACCGTAGGTTAAATTTTTTGGAGGTCCGTCCGGCCCACACCTTTGTTGGCTTTTTCCAGGCTAAGAATAATAAATCACATGCAGCCCTCCATCCATATACATATAAAGCTTCCCCAGTTTTCAAATGGCTTTTCTTGTTGGCATGCATGAACTCATGCTTATTGTTCGCACCTCTTGGTTTTGTTTCACGAAAAATGTGGTGCAGTGACCTTCAAGAACGTGGACGGATGTGTATATGTGACCAGGCAAAAGTTGTAAACAGCACTTGATCTTGAAAGGGAAAGTAAATGAAAATAAAATTCGAAGGTTCAAAGCCTAGAGATTATCACGTTCAACCATGTGAATTGCAGGGACGTAAAGATTGATACAATTTTGCAGAATTACGTTTGAGTTTTGTGATTGATTTAGGGTCCTCTACGAAGAACACACCCTCTACAAACGGTTACTGAATTTCAAACAAAGAAGAAACGGCTTCCTCATACTATCGGTAGTTACAAAAAGTTGCACGATTTCTTGTCACCTATTAACACTTATCTGTAAGAAATTACACAAATCGGAAAACAGCGACAATAAAAATAATCATCGGGGAGTTACGTTTTCCTGTCGATTGCCCAAAATGGATGGTTTAGTCAATCAACATCCTAAGTCTTGAGGAAGTCTCTCGTCCATCCACGATGACCAAATTGTCTTGAGTTTGTTATTTTGTCAATAATAACAAAAAGCTTGTCAATTTTTTTTATTTTTTGTTTTTTGTTTTTTTTGTGTCAATGGGTTTCAAACGAATTCTAAGTTGCTGACAAAGAACTTCCTACATATCCCCGCAGTTGAGCAAAGTATCTAGGGTTGATATCTATTTCGTACTAACTGAGGTGATCGGGAAATCAAAATATGATAGATCTTTTAGAGATAAGCATCCCCCAGGGGTTTCTCCCGACAGCTTTATTCTGGACTAGACACCTGAAGGGTTCCTCCTGTTTCCCTGCCAAGGCAGGAGGGACAACAGGGGAGCATATGCCGCTGTTACCAACTTACAATTGCCCATCGCTTCGTATGAACGAGTCACTCATAGTCGGAGGCTCTTTCTCCTTCACCTTTTGCATTTTTACAACATCAACACATGATTCAGAAACCCGTATCACCCACGGGAGATATCGCACCTTGACGTGCATGCACACATACAAAACTTGTTCCATAGCTTTAAGAGAGTTAACGCATATGGTTTTCATGCGAACGCGAAATTCGTGTCCTATTATTTTGTCAAGCACTTAAAATATCGTTGTAGCGCGTGATTCTAAACTTGGCTACCATCAAGGGGATTCGGATCACATGATATTGGGATTTTAGTGACTTACGTAACATTACTCAAATCAGGCCGTTCAAATGAAAATGGACGGCCAAATATGGGCTACGTCATTTGTTGAGGGGAAGGGAAAAAAATTGGCCAAACATTTTTTTGAGGTCTGAAAAATTTTGAATCTCTATTCTCTCTCAAATCAGGCCATTTATTTTTATTTGGACGGTCTGATTTGAGTAATGTTATGCATGACACGGAAACCATGTCATCGAAATCCCTTAATTCCATGTCTAAGATTAGGTTGCCAATGTTGCAAGCTTGCAATGTCCATGATTTTAGATTGCCGCTGTCCGTTAGGATAAGGATTGGGGATTGGATATGATAGGGGAAAAAAAGTCTAGCGAATTATGATTTGTTTGGCAAGGTCCTGAATAAAAGTTTGACATTACATATATTTAAAGAGAATTGATTATATATGATTGTTTTAAGAATTAATTAAAAATTATTGTGGTATCCAATTTTTTAAGAATTTGTGGCTCACAACATATAGTTATTCTCACAGTCACCCAAAGACGGTTATGCTAGCAAAGTCCGATACCTCTACAAAAGAGAAAAGATACTATGTGCATCATAATCGTAATGAGGATAGCTGCCACCACCACGTGGTCATCGTTTCGGCGATCGCCGCACCACAACCACAACCACAATTCCAGTCAATGGGGTGACTCAATCGGAAAGAAAGATGGCCACCGCCGGGATGGTGGCGCTGTCTGTCCGCACAACTCACTCACTTGTCACCGACACAGCCGAGAGCGCTGCCCACTTTCTCTCTTACCCCCACCTTGCTCGTGTTCAACTTTTTTCCTTCTTGTTTTAATTTCACTCATTATCAACTTATCAAGTCCCAAACTCGTTATCTGGGAATGAAATAATTTATACCGTTTCTGGAATTGTAACTGAGCGACCAAAAGCATCAGCGCGAACCACCGCGTGCATAGCCGTCCACTCAAGAGAGAGAATCTCGAACTTGAACTTTTTCCAACTCCCTAATCCTTGAATATATATGTTTGACAATCATTATCCTCTTAAAATGGAGGAGATTTACCATGTGATATTGCTAAGGGCTCCAAATCCAGAAAGTAGTTGCGTGAATCAAGTACATGTAGCCCCAAGTCTTTTGTTAGAAGGAAGTCGCTAGCCTGACAGATAATACTGTCAGTTATTTGACTAACTATAATATCACATGTAAAACATGCGATGATAATGTTTGGATCTACGTGTTGGGAGCACGAGGCAGAATCTCAATACCTTTTTTAAGGGAGATTGGCAAGAGGAAGATTAAGCCATCGTCAAGAAGAAGCCTAAGTCCGATTGAGCACGTCGACATATACGCCTTTACTCAAAAGGTTAAGGCATTGAGTTATAATACAACTAGAATATATTAACTGTGATGTGAGACACAACGCCCATCGATTTGGAAAGCGCATTAGTCATCAGATTCATTCCTTGAGATATTCAACATACAGATACATATTGAGAGTGAGCCACCAATCAAGAGGGAGTCTAAGTCCGAGCCCGTCAACATATTCTGTTATACCCACCTTCAATCAAAAGCTTAAATTAATGAATTATGGGTTAACTACGATATATTAATTGTTCAGCTCCATATCAATTATCCGATATGAAACTTTTATCACACAACTCACGCGTGCATCCTAATACTATGGTTGAGATTGTAGGTCATTGACAGTATTGTGAGCGAAGATTTCTTCATGCACTCCATCCAGCTTCCTTAGCTTTGGGGGGCAGCTTAGTAAAACAGTCAAAGATATTCTGATATCACAATCAACACTGTTTGTTCAAAGCCACTTGCTTTTCGTCTCTCTTGACGCCGCAACGCTATATGTATAAATCCAATTTAGATGCTTCTCACCCAACACAACACAAAGGGAACCCATTCAGCATAGTACAGTAACCCATTACAGCCCTTCCTCTCATCGCTTCACCTTACAATTCTTAATGGCTTTTATTCCTCAATCCTACTCTCACTTCTCAACCTTTGCCGGCGGTGATCTCTACGCTCACGAGTCTCTGGCTCAAGTCCTCGAAGCCGGAAGAAACGTGGCAGGTCCGCCATTGGGGAGTGCTGAAGAACTATTGCCTCGCCGTGGGATGCTGTCATCACAACAGCATCAGAAAGCCATCTCATCTGTTCCGACGTTCCAGACATGCTCGGCCGACTTCCATGAAGAAAGGATCACGCCCGCATTCCCCGAAGCTGTGGTCAACTACGGATCATCCTACGGGGTTGTCGACAAACCACAAAGCTTCGGCAACTTATTGTCGCGCGATGATCAGTCCTATGTCTACGAATTATTAGGAAATGGAGCCTGCCCATTCATGTCTGGCGATTTCAAGCCAATTCACCGTGCCGCTGGAGACCATTGCAAATGGGTAGGCCTTTGCTTTAACTAGGTTATTTATTTCTAAACCAATCTAGACCTTGCATGGTCATATTTGTTGAGTCTCCGCTAATACTTAGCCGAATGAACATCATTTTTCTCACAGAATATAAAGGTTCAAGAAGAGCCATTACCTGAAGAATGCAACCTCAAAGTTGGGAGATACTCGGTGGAAGAAAGGAAACATAGAATTCTCAGATATCTGAAGAAGAGAAACGAGAGGAATTTCAACAAAACAATTAAGGTGACTCTATGCACGAGCCCTACTCCCACATCATGCATGCTCTGATGACCAGTTTCATTGCTCAAGCATTTTTTACCTGCTCCGCGAAATTTTGCGGGTAACGATGAATCATCAAATCGATTCTAGTGCCCTAACATTATGTGTGCGTACATGCAGTATGCGTGCCGCAAATCTCTAGCAGACAGAAGAGTTAGAGTACGCGGGAGATTTGCGAGGAACAGTAATTCTTGTGCGGAAGAAATGGCAGCAGCGAAGAAGAACGAATATCCCCAACTAGAAAAAGACTTGTTCTTCAGCGATGATGTTCAGGTAACTGAATAATTTAACTTCACTCGCTAATTAAGGGCACAAAACATCGATCATTTATCACAAGCAGTTCGCTTAATGTGCTTCACCGTTAATCCACGACAAAACAGTAGTACAGTACAAGGAGGAGAAGCTGGATGAATTGACATCTTCTTTTTTTCTTTTTCGTTTTCTTTTTTTGATTTTTTGCTGTTTATTGTCCACAGATGAAGCCAGATGAGGAGGATGAGTGGGTGCAGAAGGCATTGGCAGATCTACTCTATATGCCGTATACGCCGGCGGGCGATAGATATCTCGGAGCATACGAGACCGTGCTCTGAGCCTCTCAAAGCGAGAGACATTGCCTCCATCTCACAAGGCCTGCCCAGATCCATGTGTTCTTGGCATTTCCTTCTATGGAGTCACCCTATGTTTCCATGGGTTTATTATATGGTTCAGTCACCGAAGGATTGCCCTATCTAGCGTTATAACCATGCACCTCCTCTCTCTCTCTCTCTCTCTCTCTCTCCCCTTAGATTTTGCTTAGCAAAGTTAGAATATTGAGGCCAGTCCGTATCACATGCAATCGCTAAGAGCATCACGCTTTATTCCATCCGGAGACCCGGAAAAAAACATGCGCGGAGGGATCACAGCCACACTAGAGAAATTCCAAAATTTAAGGCATTCAAATGAAAATCACAATCAAACTCACTCGAGCATATAATAAAGATGCATCACTCTAGTCTAACGTGCAAGTTTTATGAGAGCGAAATGCTTTGTCGATCTTCAAACAAATTTTAATGATGGGAGTTGTAAGTTTCGCGACTTTCCTATGTTTTGATGTGCAATAATGAAAATAAAATCGCTTGCCTGACAATTTGATAGTACTGTAAGTTATTTATGACAACATAATCTCCCACTCGATAAATGTTTTCTGCAAAACATGCAGTGATGACGTATGAGTCTACAGTTGAGACTGCACCATCCCTGACGGTACTGTTAAGAATCATTTCCCTAACGATAACTGAGCTCCTCATCGTCACAATCCTATCTGATGGTGACTCCGTGACTTGGACAAATATTAGAATCTGGAATGCACCGTTTGAAGGTCCAATGCAGTGGAAGCTGATGGAACACCAACGTGTATTTCACATGTCTGGCAAAAAAACAAAGAACGGAAGACATTCCACCTATTTTCTAAGCCTCAAGTATTTTGTTTGAGCCTTCCTACGTATGTTGTAGACATGTAGAACTTTCTTTTTGAAAAGTGACTTGCACTTCTTCAAGTTTCAAAGTCTGTGAAAAAGGGTCAAGTTTATTAGTAACTTAACTAGTGTTCTATTTAAGGGCACTTGTCAACAGCACCACTAATTTCAACATTGTGCACCTAATGGAAACCCAAAATTTCATCGCAATTTTTTCTACATTTTTTTAGGCCCGTGAATGATCTTGTAATATTTGACCATATATATACATATAAAATTGAGATTATCTAAAATTTAAACGATTGTACAGGTCACGAACACTTATCTCAATCAAAATATTCTCGAATTTTTATATCGAGACGAAGATGACGGAGGAATAGGAGCAAGAGCTACCATCTTCACATGCTTCTATTGAATAAACATGTGGTGGCGAGAAAATCGGGAAATGGGTGTCACAAGCGGGCATTCCTCCGGACGTAAGAAAGCACTCAGCCCATTAATGACGGATATCCTGTCAAAGTCGTGGCCCTTCTCTATCATCGTGACTCAATGTCTATTGTCTACAGCGTTTTTTCAGGTTTAACTCTGATCGAATTTCCTCATGGAAATGACGGTGGTAAGTGGATACAGTCCGTTCTTTCAAATACTTGAATCGGTAGCTTCCCAATGCATTGGCCGCGATATGAGTAGGACTAGGAGGAATTTAAGTCCGAAATAAGAAGTAGGAAATCTTGGGGATGATTTTTATTTTTTATTTTGCCTGAAAATAGATTTGGAATAGAAATCTGTCTCATTGTTCTCTCCCTCTCTATCACGTGCTGTCCTCCTCTCTCTTGTGCTCCGCTACTGGTAGCCATCGGCTGCACGTCGCCCTTCGTCGGTCGCCTCTCTCGCACCTTTGTTGCCAGTTGCCGAGCCCTTCTTTGTTGCTATCCGCCGTTCATCATTTGACGATCGTTTCTCTTGCGTCCTTGCCAACGTCTGCCATCCACCGGTCGCCTCTCTCGAGTCCTTGCCCCTGGTTGTCACTCGCCATTCACCGTTCGCCGATCTCCTGTCCTCGGCCATTGGTTTTTGTCCATTGCCTATCGTCGAGCATCGTTTGCCATTCACCAATCACCGATCTTCAGTGTCCTCAGCCATTGGTCATCACACATCGGCCGTTGGTCTCCGTTCACCCGTCCCTTTCCAACGATCTCTGTTCATCATTGTCCTACTTCTATCCATTGGTCGCCGGCTGCTGTCAGCCGATCTCCAATCTCTTCCCACCGTCAGCCAACTGAACTGTAGAAATTTTATGTTATTATCAAACGAACTTTTATTCTCAGAATAGAAATTTTGTGTCGACATCAAATCGTCCGCTTAGAAACTCGTCCAGGGAATAAAAATAGAAAAATCTATTTCTACCCAGAAATAGAGTAAGGGAAGAAATAGAGTACATCACCATTCGTCGGTTGCCTCTCTCGCACCTTTGCTGCCAGCCGTCGAGCCCTTCTCTCGCGTCTTTGTTGCTAGCCGTCATTCATCATTTGCTGCTCAATTCTCTTGCATCCTTGCTGACGTCTGCCATCCATCGATCGCCTTCTCGCGTCCTTGCCACTAGTTGTCGCTCACCATTCGTAGTTCGTCGATCTCCTGTCCCTGGCCACTAGTCTTCATCCACTGCCTACCGTCATTCGCCATCCGCCAGCCAACGATCTTCGGTCCTCAGCCACTGTCATCGTCCGCTAGTTGCTGGTCTCCGTTCATCTGTCTCCATCCGCCGATCTCTGTTCGCCATTAGCTTACTTCTATCTTTGGTTGCCCGGCTACCGTCAATCAATCGCCTACCTTGGGCCGACATCAGCCAATTGGACGGTATAAATTTTATGTTGTTATCAAACGAATTTTTATTCAGAGAATATAAATTTAATATCGTTATCAAATGCGTCTCTACTTAAAAAATCATTTATGGAATAAAAAAATATATTTCTAACCAGAGTACGGGAAAAAAATGGTTGTAATTCGCGTCCTTAGCATTTCCCAATTCAAACGCGGGGCAATGTCAAACAAAAACGCTGCGCAAATGTCATGATTTCGCATCAAATTTATCTTCTAAATTTGACTAGCACAACGAAGGCCCTTCCGAAGAGAATCAGTACCTATTTATTGAAACGAAAAGTCCAAGGAAGCGGAATTATGTCCGAGAGAGAGAGAGAGAGAGAGAGAGAGAGAGAGAGAGAGAGAGAGAGAGAGAGAGAGAGGGGTGCCCCCTAATTTAGTCAGTGTCCTTTGGAGTGGATCGAGGGCTAAACTGGGGAAGCTCCAATTGGAATTATTGATGGGAGTTGAGCATTGAGACTTTCGACTATGTTTGCTTATAAAATGATTACTCTAAGACAATATTCACAACACTCAAACTCTCCCCCAACATGATGAAGATTTGGTCGGTCGCAAGTTGGCTTATCAACGACCTGTCTCCCTCATGTCCTTCTCGAGGTCGCGCGACCCATAAACATGGAATCCTTTCTCCTCTCTGCTAGGGTTTTCTAGCAAGTCCAGGTGCTACATACAACAAGAGCGACTGACCAGCTATCTCTCTCTCTCTCTCTCTCTCTCTCTCTGTAGCTTCTTGAGTCCATGCAACCACTGCTCATGGTGGTGCAATCTCTTTCAAAAGTCAAAAAGGGGAGGCGGCAATACATGGCCAAACAGTCATGGCACTTAGCTCAGACAACAGAGAAAGGGGCATCGTATCACGCTTCATGAATGCCGGATTTTAGGTAGAAGAAAGGAGACGAATGGGACCTCTCGCTTAGACATTCTACCACTCCCCTCCCTCCGACTGATTGCGATGATCTCTGTCGTCCCTGAGTCCCCTCCCCATTCAAGCCCCACTTTTGCTATGTCACGTTCTTTTCAGTTGCCATATGTATGTCGTCTAGAAGATCATAGCTAGAATGTGGCTGACATTCTCTTGGGATAGTACATTAGTAAAGTACCATTTTAATGCAGTTGTCTTGTGTGGTTCATCCAAAGCCAATAATCTTGTACTAACTATGAAGCTACTTTCATAATTTGCCAAGCATTATTTTGATTTGGTAGGAGCACGAAACAAACATCCGATATCTTCACTCAGAGAGATCGCTAAGAGGAAGTTCAAGTTCAAGCTTGTCAACATATTCTTTTGGACACTCCTTTACTTCAATATCTTAAATTAGGGAGATCGCCAAGAGAAAGTTCAAGTTCAAGCTCTTCAACATATCTATTTGGATCCACATTTACTCAAAAGGCCAAGCCAATGAGTTATGAGTCAATTATGATATATTAACTGCTCCAAACTATATCAATTCTCTGATATAAGACTTTTATATAATCACATGTGCATTTTAAGAATCTCCCCTTCACGTGTGAAACAC
Organism: Rhodomyrtus tomentosa; assembly: GCA_028455895.1. NCBI lineage: Eukaryota > Viridiplantae > Streptophyta > Magnoliopsida > Myrtales > Myrtaceae > Rhodomyrtus > Rhodomyrtus tomentosa. Next base: position 9,721,691 of record JAPCWY010000001.1, on the reverse strand, counting down.
ATTGGGAGCCCACCAGCAAAAGTCAGATACTTTCACATGAGAAGATAGCTAAGAGATGGCCCAAGTCCGAGCCTGTTAATATATTCAGTTGTACCCACATTAACTCAAAAGTTTAAGCCAATGAGTTTTAAGCTATATTAATTGCTCCAAATTACATCAATTCTCCGATGTGGGAATTTTCTAACACAACTCATAAGCGCATCCTAACACAATTAATTGGCTACCATCCCATGTGGATTTGCCCTTGGTAAACCCCTCAAGTTTGAAAACACAGACCAATAATTCATCAACGCCAACATGCAATTATGACACAATCGATAATGGATGTGTTAAGGATGACAACACATTTAGTTAATCTAGTTATCTCTTGTAATTAATACTTAGTCCATTCTTATCTCATGTAGTTATTGTGATGGCTACTAGAAAAACACTGTAAATACAAACACTATCCTAAAGTTAAAGGATAAGCGAAACTCACACTAGAACTTAAAATGTAATTCTTACAAGATGGACCATTAGAAGGAAAAACGCAGGAAGATTAATGTGTATATATGTTGGAAAGTTTAATTCAAAAGTTTAATATCGAGATGTGAAAAACATGATTCGAACCATGAAATATCGACACACACCAAAAATGTTTGATATGAAAAGAAGAGGCAGAAACCAGGATGAGCAACCTTCGGATTAACTCGCGAGCCGGCCTTTCTTTTACAGGCGGATGGTTGGGCTCTATGGATGGGCCGACTTCATTACAGTCAAAGATCTCCCGTGAACGGAACGGACTTGAAGCCCAAGCCCATCCACCTTCTGTACTGATCAAAGATTCGGAGACAAATTCCGAATTCAATTCTGGCATTCTATCCAGGAGCAGAATCCGTCACCGGGCGGACAGAAATGGCGATGGAGGTTGATCGAGACAAGGAAGAATTCCTGAAAGAATTCGGCCAAGACTATGGCTATCCCAACGGCCCCAAGTCCGTCGATCAGATTCGAGCTTCCGAGTTCAAGCGATTGGACGGTGCCACGCTCGCTCTCTGCTCCTTCGCCTTTGTACTTGTCCTGCCTTCCTTTCTCTTTCGTTTTGTTCATTCTCCTGCTTCCGATGGAATGATAGGTCCCGTCTACTTGGATCACGCTGGTGCGACGTTGTACTCCGAGCTGCAGATGGAAGCGGTATTCCGGCAACTGACTACGAATGTTTATGGAAATCCTCGTATCCTTCTCTGCTAATTCCCGCATATGATTTTGCATCTTTTTTCCCCCCTTCTTCCTTCCTGCAGAAACCTCATGAGTTGGTCTGTTATCGATTGGACCTTCTGGCTGGATTGGCGTGTTGATGACGATTAAAATAAGTCAAAAGGGAAAAGCGGTTACGTGTTTGATATGCAGGCATTTACTTACAATCTGATTGGTTTGATTGGCCCCATCTTGAATGGAGCGATTACTCTTAGTACTGGTCTTAAGGGAGTAGAGATGGGCAATGATTCAAAGTAGTGCGAGTAACAACTTCTAATGGGGCTTTGTCCATTTATTTGAGTGATCGGACAGGTCAAATAATTTTAAGACAGCCTTTTCTTCACTTTTTGGAAAGGGGTCAACCGGGGAAGCTGATGTTAGGAAAAGCATGATCGTGGCTGTTTAAAGGATCGAGTTTGAGTTGATGGTAGTGACAGCACTCCTTTTATACTCTTTGATAATCAGTCTTTTTTTATCACAGCTATCGTAGGAGTAATCTATCTTTGATTTGGACGTCAGTAGTTCTTTAGGTTGTCTTGGTACTTATGGCGATCGAATCACCAAGAACTAAATTGACCTCTTATACGGTTTTCTTGCCCATCTTTGATATGAAGGGGACAAGTCGATTATATATTAGGTTTGACTGATATGAGTTCCTTAAGTACGACATAGATAGCCAAAGTGATTTGAGCATGGCAACAGCTGACATTGTACGAGAAGCTCGGCAACAGGTACTGTATATTTAGCCAAGCTGCACTTTTTCCTGGTTCAATTGATTTTTGAAGGCTTCTTCACCCAATACTCATGTTGGTTTATTGTGGAGGATAGGTGCTCGAGTACTGCAATGCATCTCCTAAATACTATAGATGCATATTCACTTCTGGTGCAACAGCAGCTTTGAAACTGGTTGGAGAAGCATTTCCTTGGAGCCGCCAAAGCTGTTTCATGTACACGATGGAAAACCATAATAGTGTCCTAGGAATCAGAGAGTATCCTATCAATCTTTACTGTTTTTATCTTTACTGCGCTTTGCTCCGATAACATTCTTCATTGTTTTTTTTTGGGTAAAGATAACATTCTTCTTTGTTCATACATGAGATTTCCTACATCGTAGGCATTTGATGATTTCGTATTGAAATGGAACATAGAAGGAGGGAGGGAGGGGGGGAGCCTTATCAAGTAAAATCCTGTTACCGATGTTCTTGTTGGTGCTTCTTTGATTACATGGATAACAATTGTGATATTGACAGCCTTAATAACAGATAGCTGAATAAAACAATAGTGATATTTTGCCGATTTGCCTCCGAGATTCCTCCCTTCTAACTTAAGAGAAATCCTTGCAGATGGATGGCAGAGGTTTTCGAGCAAGGATTTTGCCTCTCACCTCATTCAAGCTTTGATTAAGGACAGCTAGAAAAATGTATACTGTATCATTCTCTTGTCTCTTCAATTGTTTCTTGCAATCAGTCAGACTCTCCCTTGTATCATCATAGCATAGATCTAATTCTTGCCACAAGGTAACCATTTCATTGTAGTAAGCAGTGACCTCACTATCTCCTTGCTTTCATTTCCATAGCTTTGTCTTCAATTCAAAGATCTGAGAAGAATTCTCCAATCTGACTATGTTTCTCTCACAACATCCCACACATCTTTAGAGATCAGAAGGAATATGTGATGTTTTCCAATTGTTGGCTCCATAGAATTGATCAGCTAGGCAATTGCTAAGGGATCTCCAAGTCTTCCAATACGATTACTTTTTGCTGGTTCCTTAACCTTGCATGTCTAGTGGCCTAGCTTCCCTCTGCCATTGATTCTTTGTTTCACCGATTGTCTCTAGTAGGTTGAAGTTCTGGGAGAATTGCTCTCTACTATTGCTCAATTGTCCAGAGAGATGGTGGGTTGTGAAACTTGAAGAACCGGTGTCCTTAATAGCTCCGGTCATTGCCGTTTTAACCACAGTAGGAGCCTGATTGAAAACCTCATCTTTGATACGATGCGGATTTTAAAGAAGACAAGTTTCTTATTGCTCATAATTCTTACATAGAACATAACATATAAATGGAGCCTAGGACAGCTAGAAAATAGCAAGAAAATAGAAGCAGAAAAAGGAAAATATTTCCTGCTTCCTAATTCTGAGTTCAGAAATAAAGGGAAATAAAATGATCTCATATCCTAACATTTTCTCCTAATTCCCCAATGTTTTCTCCTAATTCTTCTACGAATGGATGGCAGCCCCGTGCTGTTCTTTATCTCCTTATTTTTGTGTGTGTTTGTTTTGGGGGGGGGGGGAGGTGTTGCAGGTCTTGTATCATTTATTTGCACAGCCTTCTTACAACTGTAGAGGCTGCAACTAGGCTATGAAAATACTAGCCTCCTCTACAGAGGCATTCTAACTCTAGAGGCAGGTGAATGAGTCGGGAAGAAGTTTGACCGCTAGGATGGGATTGGATTCTACTTGAAGCACACCGGCACGAAGTTGAGTGTTCAGTTTGGATAAGCAGTGAAACTTCTAACTGCTAGGCAGACTTTCAAGATCGAGATGCGTTACTCCACCTGGAAAGGGCCATCCCTTTCAAAGAAAGAAAAGAAAGGATCCCCTTTTGGTTCAAATTAATGGATGTACATCCCTTAGAGGGAAAATAAAATGGAGACATTGCCATATCTGCTAGTCATTTCTAAAATTGAGCAATTCTCCAATTGGTGAAATATTAATTAGTGAAGCTATAATGCAAGCTCTCAAATATTTATAGTTGATAGGGACACACAATCCAATTATCCCACTTCAAAGCTTCTGCTTGTTTTCTGGCTGCTAGGCAAATTGATGCTCTGCCAAAGTTCTTTTTTGCGATTTTCTGTTATTAGTATAAAGGGCCAGCATTCATTCTTGTGGATTTGTCATCTTGCATTGTGGAAACTTCTAGTTTATGGTTGTCATGTGGAGTCTTGTTGATGATTTTTGACACGGTGGGAAGAGGAGATCAAGAAGCCGTACATATGCTCGGACATGGACAGGAGGTACCCAAGAAAGATACTTTTAGATATCTGAGAACAATATTGCAAAAGTGAGGAGAGATTGATGAGGATGTAAGCCATAGAATCAGAGCAGGTTAGATGAAATGGCGAAGTGCATCGGGATTTTTGTGTGATTGCAAAATTTCTCTTAGATTAAAAGGGAAATTTTATAGAACAGCAGTAATACGGAGCTGAATGTAGGCCAGCACAGGGGAAGCATGAGCATAAAATGAGAGTAGCATAAATGAGGATATTAAGGTGGATGTTTGGTCATATAAGGATGGATAAGATAATGAATGAAGATATTTCATGAAAAGTTGGAGTAGAACGGTAGAAAAGATGAGGGAACACAGATTGAGATGGTTTTGACATATTCTTCGAAGGCCCCTAGATGCTCTGGTAAGAGCAGAAGTTTGCTACCGAGAGCATAACATGAAGCAAGGAAGAGGTCGGCAGAAACTTATTTGGGGGAAATTAGTAAAACAAGCTTTAATGGAGTGGGAAATAGATTGGCATACGGTTTGTCTTAGGACGGAGTGGAGGAAAGCTATTAGTATTGTGGAGGGGCAGAATTCTCATGTTCTTGACTGTTCTTTTTAGTTGTTTCCCCATGTATATATATATATATATATCTATATATTTTTATCTTTGTTTATTTACTCGTACATATTTATCTCTTTTTTCTCGATTGGTCTTGCTTTTTTTTTTTTTTATGAATCTTTGGGGTTCATCGACCGCTGACCTCAATTAGTTTGGGATAAAAATGTTGTTGATGTTGATGTTGATGCAGAGCGTTAGCATCCATCCACGTAGATGTTTTGATTCCTATTCTATCAGCCAAAACTTCTATTGAGTATATGAGAGGCGTGATGATTGATCACATAGTACTCTTGATGTTTTTCTTTGGTATTAAGTTGTGCCATTGAGGACTCCGGACTGTGGCGGGTTATCTATAATCAATACCTAGGCACCATTTACGATTATTGCTACATTAAACTTTTCTCTGCTTGGCATATTGTCGCAACTTGGAACGTCAGATAGCACCACAAAGTTTAATATGCTTGCATATATGACAAAATCCAGTTTCGACATGCATTACCTTCATAACCGTTTAGATATGCTTTGGAGAAAGGAGCTGGAGCCTGTGCAGTAGATATTGAGGAGTATGTGCACGACAGAAGATGTCCGGTGAAGATTTCACAACATCCATTGAAGAGGAGGTCCTTTACAGCTGATGAACCTACAGGTAATTCTGAATTGAACTGCTAAGGCCTGTTTGTTTGGTGTTAATCAAAAGCAAAATTTGATAGTGTCCAAACTTCTGTATCCATGAATTGTTCGGATTTGTCCCTAGTGAGGTTGATGTTTTTCACTACAGCGAGTTTAGAATAATTTATGTATCCGCTTGCATTGTTGGTGGTGTGTGATGTGCTCTAGGACTGGATCTTTTTATCATATAGTCATTATCTCTTGGTGCTTTGCTTGTGTGGGTGTGTTTTTCCTGTTATTGATCCGTTATCCAATGGGATTTCTTGTAAATAGTTGCCAAGGATGTGGATGCTCCCTTTTTCTCCATTAATATCACTTAGTTCTGGGTCTGTTTGCCACTCCTCTGGCTTTTGTCGTTTGATAATTTGCTGGCAAATGTGAGAAGCTTTGGAAAGGCTTTTTGTCTTTCATGATTGTGACTGGGCTAATCATTACAATTGATTAACACTTGACAGTCATTAATGATGAAGATATTGTACTGACTGTTTCTTTTGAAGTCAAATTTTGTGGTTCCTATCAAATACAAATTTTACTTGCCAAGGCATCATCGGTTTTCTGCTTGTATGGCCTTTTTTTTTTTAATATTTACGATTCAATGTGAACTACTGTTATAAGCAGATAACCCAGTGAGTGTTTCTAATGTGTTTTGTAGACTATGACTTGTTTTTGTTATACATATACATGATATGAATTTGTTTTAGCAATCAAGCATCATTGAACTATCTGTTGAATAGCTCTTTGATTTGCAGGAGCTGCTTATAGCTTGTTTGCCATGCCTTCAGAATGTAATTTCTCAGGGGTGAGGTTCAACCTTGACTTGGTTAGGATTATTAAGGAAGATTCAGAAAGAGTACTGGAAGACTCTCATTTTCACAGGTTTATATATAAAATCATATTGATCTAACCTTTAGGTTAGCATCATGAGTTCCTTGTGCTCTGTCTTTGTAATTAGTATGTGATTCTTACTTCCTTGTTGGTCTCTTAGCCTCGCCAGATGGAAGAGTTTCAAACAAACCTATACTTTTGGCCTCTTGACACCTGGTTGAGCTTCGGCTCAATCAACCTCACTTCCCATGATCTGTTGGGTACTAGAAAGAATAAAGAAATGATTTTTCTGGAGAATGGGTGATTAAATAAGATGTTTCACTATTAGAAGTCGAATATGGAGCTGTATAGAGTAGCTTGCTGATTAATTGATTTTCATAGAAAGAATATATCTATCTATTTAGATTCACCGGTACAAACAGAAGTTTGCTATCGAGAACATAACACGAAAAAAGCAACAGGTCGGCCGAAACTTACTTGAGGGAAAACAGTAAAACAAGATTTCATGGAGTGGGAAATAGATTAGCGTACGGTTTGTCTTAGGACGGAGTAGAGGGAGTCTATTAGTATTGTGGAGGGGTGGTGTATAGATAGATATATATATATATATATATACATATTTATTTATTTTTACACATTTATCTCTTTTCACTCCCTTGATTCTGCTTTTATTTTTATGATTCTTTGGGGTTCATCGACTGCCGACCTCAACTAGTTTGGGATAAAGGTGTTGTTGATGTTGATGTTGATGTCTCTTATGCTGTGCCAGGGGCAAATGGATGGTTTTGATTGATGCTGCAAAAGGATGTGCTAGCAGAAAACTAGATTTATCTAAATGTCCTGCTGATTTTGTTGCCCTATCATTCTACAAGGTATATTTAATGGATCTTGTTGGGCTTTAAAGAGAACTTCGCACACTTGATCCCATCATCTATCATCTGATCGCATCCTCTTTCTGCATCTTTTTCAGTTATTTGGCTATCCAACAGGACTTGGTGCTCTCATAGTACATGAAAGTAAGTTACTCATCGATGAAATTATTAGGAAGGAATGGTGTAAGAAATTCTTCAATCCAAATTTTAACTTTGGGTGAGACAATATAGATTGATCTGCGATGGGCTATTTGAATTGGACTATTCCGTGATATTATGCTTCCAGAGACTTAAACACCTTTTTATATTTTGGATTGGTACCTTGAATATATTTTAATAACCGTGAAATTAAGAGTTTTTGTTGCTTCCACCGAGGAAACACAGTTATGTGTACTGTGTGGTACATAAGCCCTAGCTACAGTTTTGTTAGTTGTTGTTGTCCCATATCGCTTGTGAATGAGTGTTGTATGCTCTTTATGTTCATGTGGTCTCCCTCCACCTAATAGCTTAAGCTTTTGGGTTGGACTTTCTAACATGGTATCAGAGCCAGTGTTGTTTCCTTCCGCGTATGTGGGCCCACCCTCTATTAGTTAATTTTCACGTGCAGATTGCTTGCAAGTGAGAGGGGGTGTTAGTTGTTGTTGTCCCTCATCACTTGTGAATGTGTGTAGTATGCTCTTTATATTCATGTGGTCTCCCTTCACCTAATAGCTTAAGCTTTTGGGTTGGACTTTCTAACAAGTTTTTTGATTTCTGGGCCAACTTCCACATATTTGAAGGGGCTGGTATCTCTTCTCCACCATTCTTCAAGAATTTTTGTTTTCATCATTCTTCATAAAGTGGACTTTGATTGTGGGGAGAATCTACAAATTTATGGAGTAATATTTCTTTACTCGCGTGATGATGTTTCCTTAGCCACTCTACTGCAAAATATAAATTGTAAATCCATTCCCTTTGATATTGTCATATTTGCATATCGAAATAGGCACCTCTTAGTATCCATGAGCACATATTGACACTTAGATTTCTGAAGTAGGAATGAAGTTCTTTTAAATTGTATGATCAGAAGAATTCTAGCTGCATAACCATGTCCAAACTCTAGTTTTTCTCTGAATTTTGTGTTATAATGGCCACATCATGCAACCAAAGTGCATTTTTGTTTTTGTGTTGAATGTTCTATTACTATCATGTATGTAGTATATCTAGATGTTCTTCCTTTATACATATTAGGGGTGATCGGTTCCTGGATGGATGATTGTCACCCTAGAACCAAGAACCTCCCGTAAAGATTGGTTCCTCAAAATGCGAACCATAAACCACCTGCTCATTTCATGGATCCATCCAAAAACCGAACCACCAGTTCGGTCCGGTTTCCGGTTGGATCCTAGTTACGATCCTGTCGAGCACCAACACCAATTAAAAAAGAAAAGGGAACCAATCCCTTGCGGTTGACGGAGGAAAAATTTCAATAATGCAAGATAACAATAGGGACAACGATTTAGTACCATTGCCAAATGGAGAAATTTCAATATGCAAGATAACAAGCATTGTAATATTTGCTAAAGTTATTCCAAAAGAAGATACATTTATATTATATAAAAGGCCTGGTTCTGTTGGGCCGGTTGGATGGTTCCCACTTGAAATCGGGAATTGGACCGTACCCGCCAGTTTCTATCCAAAATCAGCCGGTTGGTTACGGTCCGGGTGGATCATGGTTTATTTACTCACCCCTAATAAATATGCCTACCTGTAGTAAGGTGCTAACTGTAAAATATAACGTGATTTTTTTTTTTGGGTAAAGAAATATAGCGTGATATTTATCTATTCATTTTCCAACGAGAAACTATATTTTGTCCCACTAAGTTGGGTTGGCTTATGAATTCTTTTATGCCATTGTGCATGATTCTGCGTTAAGTCTTTCTTAGGTTCTAGGTGCTCCATATCTTTCTGCATCGTCTTCTTCCTCCTCTTTTGCTCTCCTAACTTAATGGGAGCATCAGAAGCATTCCCTTTAATGTTGTTAAGCCATTGTAAACGAGTTTCACTTATCCTCAATTGAAGTCCCACCTACTTTCCCTTGGATGTGTTTATTTCTGATCTGTGTTTCTTTTTTCTTTTTTGTGCCTCCTCATCCAATGAAGGCTTCTTATCTCTCACCATACTCACTATGTGCATATATTTGTGTCTTGCCGCCCACTTTTTATTATGGCCAGCCCTATAATGTTCTATAGAAGTTTCCTTGAAAGCTTAAGCGGTGTTCAATGTTCATACTAAACACCAGAAACACTTTTCTAGTATATATTTAATGTTTGATTTAAACTATGTGAACTTGTTAAAATGAATGAGTTTCCATGTTGCCCTTTTCCTGTCTGTGTGTACAAGGAATGTTAGCCCATGAAAAGTGAATATAGAAGTCATGAAAATGTCATCCCCAAAAATCTCCTTCTTTGAAGGCTGCTTGGGCTCATCTCATTTGAAACCACTAAATTTCAGATTATATTTCTCTTCTAGAAATGCAAATGCCTATGATGTCGATATGTGGAGTCTTCTTTGCAGAGAAGCATTTTGTTTCTTTTTCTGCGTAGCTTCATTATGGTTATGTCTAGGTTTGTGCGTGAGGCAGATGCATGTTAATAGCATTTCAATATGTTGGAATTGCCACAGTTTAAATGATGGAATTGTTGTTTGCTGAAGACATGATGTGAAGCCTGGTAATAATTGGATATTTTTCTATTTTTCTTACTCTCTTATCGGCTGTGTTGCAGGTGCTTCCAAATTGCTGAGGAAGACCTATTTCAGCGGAGGTTTTTATCAATTTTATGTACATCTTATGTGGCATAAAAGCCTGCACTTTCTGATTGCAAGTTGTTTACAGGTACTGTTGCTGCTTCAATGGCTGATGTTGATTTTGTTAAAAGAAGGGAAGGCATCGAGGAGTCATTAGAAAATGGCACCTTGTCATTTCTGAGCATTTCATCTATTCAGCATGGTTTTAAAGTGCTTAATTCTCTCTCCATGGAAGCAATATCAAGGTGAGTGAACATCAATTATCTATTATGCATTTCTGATCACAATTTGCATCACACGAAAATGGAGATTTCTCTTGGTTATATAAGCTTTTTGTTGTTCCATATTATAGCCTGAGTTAATGTCACTATCATTGGAAGACCTTTTACGTCCATTCAATTACTAAGATGGATCTTCCTTAATTGTTTCATAGTCCAAGGCAAAGGGATATAAATCCCTGGGTGTCCACAGGCTAAAGTTTTGGTCATCAAAGAACATTCAAAATAAAATTCATTCAAATGCTTTTCAAAGTCAGCAATTGACCTGTATCCCTATTTGACCATGCATTTTTACCTGCCACATGCTTGTTGAAGATTAAACGATGCCTTTTGGCTTGTAATTATCAATTTTAAAGCATGATGCGAGGTGATAAAGTTCTTTTCTTTTTTAAGTTTTCTCATAATCAAGGCCACCATTTGTGCCCGAAACAAAATAAAAGCAACAAAAATGATGAGGATTCAACGATGAGAAATCTATCATCTCTATGGTTTCTTTGATATCTTGTTTGAAGGAACCTATGTTGACACAACTGAACTCTCTCTCTCTCTTGTTGACTTCTTACTGTTCCATTAGGCATACAGCATCAGTTGCCACGTACTTGAGGAAGACACTTTCGAACTTAAGGCACAAAAATGGAGATTATGTTTGCATTCTATATGGAGGTCAAAATTCAGTGGTAATTTTCTCAGCCAAGAGAGATGCGGCTCACTTGACATTGTCAATGTATAATCTTTGGATGATTAGCCTCTTTCCTTTCCAGAGAAACAGTATGATACTTTTTTTTTCCAAGAGCTTATATCTGTTGAGACATGAATTTTATCCGTAATTCAGTTTGATTCTCAAGTTGTAGATCTTTAAAAGCCATTTTGGCCAAGTTAATGGAGATATGTTTTTCCTTCATTTTTCAGTGATTGAATAAAAAAAATACTTGAAAATGCTAGCTCTTGATGATTTATAGGTCATGCAGCCATTTAGGTCCACTTGTCAGGGCTTAATACTCAGAATATTAGTAAATTTTCTGGTGTTTTTTGGCATTTTGGATCACTTGCAGGATATGGGTCCTACTGTGTCATTCAACTTGAAAAGACCAGATGGCTCTTGGTATGGATACCGTGAGGTTGAGAAGTTGGCTTCTCTGTCTGGGATTCAACTGCGGGTAAAATTTTAACCATACTCCTCTAATAATGTTCTCTTTTCTTCAAGATGGAAATTTTACTCGTGTTGGACAGGCATGTTAATTAGGTGTACCCTCTAACCTCACAGAATGACATAAGTTACTGCCTAGTGTCTAATATTGTCAGTTAAATGAGGATATTAAAGTATACAGACCAGTTCTGCTATGGCTTTTGTAGATGATTGAGGTTCAAGTATGTACTCTTAGAGCCTCTATCTTTTTTTCTTTTGTTTGCATCTAGCGTGTCATGATTCTTCTTCTTATTACTGATGCACTTTGTTTGTCTCGGAAGAGATAAATGAAGCTGTTGTGGGATTTTTCTGTTTTGCCTGAGATGCTGACGTTATGTTTTTACTCTTCTTTTTTGTGTAGACGGGTTGCTTTTGCAATCCCGGTGCATGTGCCAAGTATCTTGGTTTATCTCACCAGGACCTTCTTTCTAACGTGGAGGTACTTGTTCTATGTCTGATATATGCCTAAAACTGTAACTAAGATAGCTTTCCTTTCTGGAAGCTGAGCAATTAAGAAAGTTGCATTTACTGATTATTAGGCTGGCCATGTTTGTTGGGATGATAATGATGTCCTACATGGAAAACCTACTGGAGCTGTTAGAGTGTCCTTTGGCTATATGTCAACATATGAAGATGCGAAGGTACATGTGTTGCTGTTTATATGTCTAGACTTTTAATTGGAGAAGCTCCACAGTGTTGGAATCTTTGAATTTGCCCTTAATTTAGTCAAAACACACTTTGGCCTAATATCATTCTAATTTTTGTGTTCAGAAATTTATTGATTTCATTAAGAAGTCTTTCGTATGTACGTGGAACCACCCCATGAGTTTGTATAAGTCAACAAAACAATCCGACTTTTATTGGGGTGAGAGCCTCTCTCTCTCTCTCTCTCTCTCTCTCTCACACACACACACACACACACACACACACGTAGATTCTGTATTTGCATGCATCGTTTGTGCACATCGTTTGTTCTGATATTACTTTAGTTTAGCATCTTAAGAATGTTGGTCCAATTCAAATTGCTTGGCTCTTGCCACCTGTTTCATGACCTGAAATTGTTTATTCCTATTTGAAATTAAGTTCGTTTTAGACTTCTCCCCATGCTTGGAAGTGAAGATTTCTTTTTCCATGTTTTGCATCGTTTGTTCATAAACAATGAAGAAATGTCTACATATTGTCCTGATTTGATGAAACTGTCTATTTATTGTTTAAAATTTTCCAGAACTCTATCTGGAAAGTTCTAGAATCAGTTGAAAAAAACAATTGTATGACTTTCATTAGTAATCTGATGCATTGACAACCATTTTTTTTTCCCAAGGACAGAAGCATGAAGATGTCTTTTCAAGTCTTAGTGGAGTCATTGAGCAGTGTTTATCCAGGATATGTTTCGCGAGTAATCATGGAAATAGTCTTTATAAATAAACAAGCAGCCATCACTTTTTCCTTCATGTAGCTATATTTTGTCAAGTTATCTTCTCAGCTTGCCTGGTATTTTATGAACTGCACCTGGTTTTATGAGGGAATCCTTTGAGTTCTGTTGACACCGCCATTGCTCTTTTAGTAGCTGTTTTTTATTTCTTCTCTGTAGAAATCTATGTGTTCTCCAAAAGATGGTGCAGCATGGAGCGTGTTGTCTCCAAGAGAATGAGATGTGGCATTGATATTTGTTGTTTATGACTTATTTCACTTTGCAGGGTTTAAAGGATTGCCACAGAATGGTGGGATTTGTGTCAAATCGATTATTATCTACCCAATAAAATCATGCACAGGATTCAGTGTTGAGAGCTGGCCTCTTAGCAGTACTGGTGATCTTTTGTTTCTGCTCATTTTTATACATATTTCTAACCAGTCGCATTACTATCTAAATTCTTTGATCGTACAAAAGTTGGTGAAGCTTTGAGGGAAGTTTCTTTTATTAGTAACTAGTGTTAAGATGCCATACTTACGTGGCAACAGGATGCTACTGTCACGCATGAAACAATTCTCTCCTAGCCCCACTGTAGCTACTTTGAACTTTCGAAGTTTATTTATAACCACAGAGTAGCTCCTCCAGTTTTCAAGTAGGCCAAAAGACAAGCAACTTTCAATTTTGAAGTTCACTTGTAATAGTGGGTAATGGAAAATTAACTTGAAAAGCTTGAAATCTGTTTTCAGGGTTAATTTTATTTTTCTCTGGATTCTGGCTTATTTTTTAAAAACAAGCTGCAAATGCTTGACCCTTGGGGATTGACTTATCATGTAGTCTTCCGTTGAACTTACTGATGCCTACTCAATTTCGGTGCACTATGTTCTGTGTGAAATTTAAGCTTCATGTGGTGTTTGGAAGAACTATGTAAATAAACTAAAGTAAGATAGTCTCCTGCTTTGTGAACATTGGGCAGGTCTTCTACATGATCGTGAATGGCTTCTGAAAAGCCTGGCTGGTGAAATCCTTACACAGAAGAAGGTGAGAGTGTCTTTTTCTGTCATTAGATACTCAAATCGAATTCTGAACCTTTTTTTTTTTGGTCGAAAGTCTATAAACCTTTCGATAAATTTCAATATCTTGCATTTCTGATTTTGAACTGAAATTAGCAGCTTCAGCTAAACCCATTATGCCAGCACAGCTTCAGGCGGCCACTTCTGTTGTATTGCCACAGGCAGTGCTAATCCAACCCTTGCACTGCTTTCTTTTTTGTGCTTATAGAGTCGAACTGTTGATCATGGTGGATGAGTACTGGTTGGCCTAAAATTGATTGCCCCCATCCACTGCTCTCCCCCAAATTTCGAAGTGAAACGCTTGCTCTTAAGATGACAAACCAGGCCAATGCATTAGTTTGCACGGATGAGTGGTCATCTGAGTATCATAGTATGGTTATGGAGCAGAAAATGAGTTAGACCATGACCTTGTGGCAGTTATCTAAAACATCAATTGCACATTAAGCTTGAAATATAAATACTAATGAATATGTGGCAGTTTTGTGCTCACAAACCTCTGCACTTCATTCTTGGTAAAGAATCTCCTTATGTCAATCAATAAGGGAGAGTAGGTTCCTACACCGGCGCTCAGCTCTTTGTTCCTTTTTCCACATTTCTTTGTGTTAGCAACGAGTGTTTCTATTATCTATCAATTCATCATATAATGTGGAACACCGCACAAGAATGCCGCGTGATCCCAACATGTAGTTAACAGAGTTAGATTAACATTTATCGTATTCAAGTAAGATATAAATTTATTTATATTCACTTAAAAATAAACTGAAGCGTCTACATAGATAGGATCAACATGATGTTCTTGTGGGAGTCTTGCTGGCTTGATTGGGTTGCACAAGAGACCCCTTCAATTGATAGGACCAACTATAGCTGTTGAAGTCTCTTTATACCTCTTTATGTTTATTGTTAGTGTTAGTGGGCCTAATTAGTTGGGCCTAATTTATTTATTTATTGTCATAGGGTTGAGAACTATCTCTTCTCTATATATATTGTATCTTTTGCTCTTCTAAAAGTATGAATGAAATTATCCTTTCTTTCAACATGGTATCAGAGCTAGGTTCCGTAACCTAGCGTCCCTTCTCTAAAATCTGCCAACCGCCATCTTCCTCTCGCCCCTATCCTTTGAAATCTGCCTTCTTCCTTCATCTCTCGGCATTTTTCCCAGCAATCCGCGATCTTCCCTCCCAAACCCTAGTATCTCCTTCATCTCCAGCAACCTTTGATACTTGTCGACAGCTACTCCTCTCTGTCGTACCTGTCGGCAACTTCTTCTCCCTTCCAATGCTATCGGCAGCCTCCATGCCTTGTCCGGCACTTTCCGAAAGCTTCCTTGCTGTCGACTAGCCATGATGTTGTACGGATCATACGTTATATGATCTAAATCTTGTTCTTCGATACAACTTATCATCCGAGACCATGTTAGAGACTAAAGCTTCGGACTCTCCTAGGGAATTGAGCCATAGTGCTCCTGGTGTTTATCCCTCTTTTTCGACAAATCCCATCAGGTTAGATGGCTCCAACTACCTGATTTGGTCTCGCTCTTGTTACCTTACCATTGTTTTACGTAGTCTTATCGGCTATCTTACTGGAGAGAGCGTGCAACCTACTACCGGAGATGATGCTATACGCAAGTGGATCTCCGAGAATGCCTTGGTTATGGCTTACCTTGTCAATTCAATGACTGATACTTTCGCCCGTGGCTACTTATTTTTAGATATAGCAGTAAAGATTTGAGAGGCTGCTTGAAATACTTATTCTCAAGTGAGGAATGATGCCCAAGTCTATGAACTCCAACAGAAAATTCATGAAACCAAGCAAAGGGAGCCGTCTTTATCTCAATATTATTCTGAGTTACGTAGTTTATGGCATGAACTGGATTTTTATGATGATTTTCATCCTTCAAACCCCCTTGATGCTGCTGCCTTTAAAAAAAGGGTGAACAAATTTCGTGTTTTCGAGTTCTTGGCTGGCCTTAATATGGAGTATGATTAGATTATGGCCCAAATCTTGTCCCGGGTGCCTTTTCCGACCTTGGAACAATCCTATGCTATGGTCTATCTAGAGGAAAAGCGTCGAAGCGCGATGCATTAGCCCGTTGTCTTAGAGCGCTCAGTCCTTTATACATCTGTGGGAAGTGAATCTCGCGATCGTTTTGGCAATGACTGACCGGTTGTGAAGTGTGATTATTGTGGAAAAGAACATCACACCCGCAAAACTTGCTATAAACTTCACGGGCGTCCTTCAAATGTTGGCGGGGGTTGCGGAAAGGGTCGTACCGGGCCTCAGGTACACTTGAGTGAAGCTCCAGGTCAACCACCAGCAGCTTCGTCGGACTCTTTATCTGCTGTCGAGTTGACTAGTCTGCGTCTTCTCTTAGCACGCATCGTAGACAGCCCTGGCACCTCTACATCATCGACCTCTGGCACTTTGGCCTCTAATTTCGCACAGTTAGGTAGCTTTTTCGGTGGTTTGTGTAAATCTTCTTAGCCGTGAATCCTTGATTCAGGTGCCACGCATTATATGACCAGTGATATTACACTCTTTGCTGATTATTCTCATGCCCCTAAGCATGAATGTATTACTGTTGCTGATGGTTCCTTAGCCCCTATAGCCGGTCAGGGCTCGGTGTCTATTACTCGTGATATTACTCTATCATCCGTTTTACATGTTCCTACAGTTTACACTAATCTCCTATCAGTTGGTTCCCTGACTCGTGATCTGAAGTGCCAAGTGTTTTTCTTTTCATCTTATTGTGTCGTGCAGGACTTGGCAACGGGTCGGGAGATTGGTTGTGATAGAGTAGAGGGGGGCTTATATGTGTTCGATTTACCACCATCAACTCATCTCGTCACTTCAACTTCCTCTGCTGCCTTATCTGAGCTACATGTTTGGCATCGCCGTTTGGGACATCCACCGTTTGGAACCTTAATAAAGATTTGTCCAGATTTAGTTGATAAATGTAGTGATCAAGATTTCTTTTGCGATTCTTGTGTTCTAGCAAAACAAACTCGAGTTACTTATTCTCCTATTAGTAATAAAAGTGATGCACCCTTTGCTCTTGTGCATTCGGATGTTTGGGGTCCTGCCCATGTTTCCTCCATTTCTGGCCACCGTTGGTTTGTGACATTTATTGATTGTTGTACCCGCACTACTTGGGTTTATTTATTGCAACAGAAAAGTGATGTTTTCCAATGATTTTAACAGTTTCTGGCAATGGTTCAGACACAATTTGATGGCAAGCTTCGTATTCTTCGAAGTGACAATGGAACGGAGTATACTAGGTCAGATTTTCAAGCGTTTTTACATGACCGTGATATTCTCCATCAAACGAGCTGTGTTAATACTCCTGCATAAAATGATGTGGCGGAACGCAAGAATCGCCATCTCTTGGAGGTGGCTCGTTCCCTTATGTTTGCTATGAATGTTTCAGCTCAATATTGGAGTGATGCTATTCTGAGTGCGGCTTATTTGATCAATCGCCTACCATCACAGATTCTCCAATATCGCTCTCCCATTGAGGCCTTTACTGGTTCTCATAAGTTTTTGGTCCCTCCGAAGGTGTTTGGGTGTGAATGTTTTGTACGTATTACTCACCCAGTTGGTAAGCTTACCCCTCGCAGTTTCAAGTGTATTTTTTTGGGCTATTCTCCCACACAAAAGGGCTACAAGTGCTATTGCCCCTCCACTAGGCACTATTTTATTTTCATGGATGTTATCTTTTATGAGTCTCAGCCATTTTACTCGCGAACACCTCTTCAGGGGGAGCCTACTCATGGTGAAGATGTGTCCTCTAGTGTGGATGTGATACCTTTACAGGGTAAGTTAATTCAGGACATCTATAGTAAAAAATATGACCCTACAACTGCTGTCAATACCGAGAAAACAGCCCCACCGGCAATTACAAAAGATTTGGCGACAAGTACTGAAGACTCAACAAGTACCGAAAATCTTGATTATGTCAATGTCGAAAATTTAGCGGAGTATACACCGATTCAAGAACAGTTTCGGTACCTGATTGTGTTTACTCGACAGAATGTTCGTAAAGCCCCCTCTATCACTACTTTACTCTTTGACAAATCTCCTCCCGCCAGTATTACAGTCACAGTTCCGGGTAATGACATTTCCCCTATGATTATTGCTAATGATGATACAAATGATGAATTACCGATTGCACTTAGAATAGACAAACATTCATGTACACAGCATCTCATATTCAATGTTGTGTCATATGAACGATTGTCTTCATCCTACCGTGCTTTTTCTTTATCTCTATTGTCTATAGCTATCTCCAGAACATGGCAAGAGGCCCTAGCTAACAAAAAATGGAAGGAAGCTATGTTAGAAGAGATGAAAGCTCTTCAGAAAAATGGTACTTGGGAGTTAGTTCAACTTCCCCAAGATAAAAGTACCGTTGGATGCAAGTGGGTGTTTATTGTCAAACAGAAGACCGATGGCACTATTGACCGCTACAAAGCTTGCTTGGTGGCCAAGGGTTACACCCAAACCTATGGCCTTGATTACACCGAGACATTCGCACCGGTTGCCAAGATGAATAGTATTAAAGTTCTTATCTCATGTGTCGTCAATCTTGGATAGGACTTACAACAGCTGGATGTGAAGAATGCATTTCTTCATGCGAAGCTTGAGGAAGAAGTGTATATGGACATTTCTCCAAGCTTTTCTAGCCCGGAGACAAAAGGTCGTGTGTGCAAACTTAGAAAGGCATTATATGGCTTAAAACAGTCCCCTAGAGCCTGGTTTGGTCGATTTCAAAAGACTATGATTGGCTTTGGTTTTATTCAAAGTAATGTTGATCATACCTTATTCATCAAACGATCAGGTAGTTAAGTTGTTCTTATCGTATATGTTGATGACATTGTAGTGACCGGGAATGATATGGTCGAAATTTCTCGTATTAAACAATATCTGGGGAGAGAATTTGAAATTAAAGACCTAGAAGGTCTTCGGTATTTTCTAGGTATCGAAGTCGCTCGGTCTGAAAAAGGGGTATTCCTCTCACAATTGAAGTATATTATGGATCATTTGGCTGAAATTGGAATGCTCGGATGCAAGTCGGCTGAAACTCCTCTTGAGGCCAATGGCCACTTGCGGTCTAAAGAAGGAAAGCCCGATGATAAAGGAAGTTACCAACGATTGGTGGATCGGTTAATTTATCTCTCCCATACTCGTCCTGATATAGCGTATGCGGTGAGTTTGGTGAGTCAATACATGCATGATCCATACTCCTCACATCTTGAAGCAGTTTACAGGATTCTTCGTTATTTGAAATCTGCTCTAGGGAAAGGGATTTTATTTGCACCTAATGGTCATATTTCTGTGGAGTCTTATACAGATGCTGATTGGGCTGGATCTTTGGATGATCGACGATCTACTTCCGGTTATTGCACTCTTGTTGGAGGTAACCTGGTCACGTGGTGCAGTAAAAAGCAAGCCGTGGTTTCCCGCTCAAGTGTCGAGGCAGAATTCCATGCTATGACTCAAGGAGTTGGTGAGTTACTTTGGCTAAAGACCCTTCTCACTGATCTCGGAGTTGTTGTTCCACAACCAATGCAATTTTATTGTGACAGCAAGTCTGCTATAGGCATTGCTCATAATTCAATACAACATGATCGCACCAAGCACGTGGAGATCGATCGTCATTTTATAAAGAAAAAATTGGACAACAATCTCATCAACTTATCCTTCGTTGCCTCTAAGGATAAGCTTGCAGATATCTTCACCAAAGGCTTGAACGAGCGCACGTTTCATACCATTCTTTGCAAGTTGGGCATGTCCGACATCTATGCTCCAACTTGAGGGGGAGTGTTGAAGTCTCTTTATACCTCTTTATGTTAATTGTTAGTGTTAGTGGGCCTAATTAGTTGGGCCTAGTTTATTTATTTATTGTTGAGAACTATCTCTTGCTCTTCTAAAAGTATGAATGAAATTATCCTTTCTTTCAACAATAGCCATTTGTAGGTTATGCAGATCTTAATCCCGGGCATCTCCTTGCAGTCTTTAGTGCCCCGATACTTATACACCAGATTATTTTGTCTGGCAATGTGCACTGGTGGCAATTTGTGACTTGTCACAAACACATAAAGTAAATCTTGGTATGTCGTGTGCAAAGCCAGGTCCACGTCAATTATATTAGCTCACTTGATATATATATATATATATATATATATATTAACCAGTTAGCTTGTTTTTTTCTAAATAAATGAATGTATATGGCAACTGAAGATAGCTAGATTTATTGTCACATACATTACAAGATATTCAAATTGTTCATTTATGCTAGACTCAATCGGCCAAATCATCTATGTATCTCCATGCCCATGAGTTGATGAGGCAGTTTACTTCACCTTGAAAAGTAAATTATCGGCTACATTTGATACATGAAGTTTCAATTACCTACTTTTTGAAAATGTTAAATTGTGTCTTGTTGACGATAAAAGAGCAATTATTTTTAATTTAAAGATAACAAAGTGTACTTATAGGCTTAGGATTAAGCCTAATACATTTACACAAATACCCCTAACTTGCTAATATTCAAAAGTAATAAATCTAAAACTCCCCCTCAAGTTGGAGCGTACATATCAAAAAGTCATAACTTATGATAAATTTATGAAAATCGTCCACGTCGAAGAGGCTTTGTGAAAATGTCTGCTAGTTGCTCTTCAGAACGTGTGTGTACTAATTGCATGTCTTCACAGTTCACCTTTTCTCGAACAAAATGACAATCCACCTCTATATGCTTCGTTTGCTCATGAAACACTGGATTGCGCAATATGAATAGCAGACTGATTATCACAGCACATAGTAGATGATCCGGTCATAGGTAGTCCAATCTCAACTAACAACATACGAACCCATTGAAGTTTACCTGTAACATTAGCCATAGCACGATACTCGACCTCTGCACTAGATCGGGAAATAACAGATTATTTCTTACTTTTCCACGATACAAGATTATCACTAAGAAATACACAATATGCCAAAGTAGATCAACGATCCATAGGGCAGCCAGCCTAATCTGCATCAGAATATCCTATCACCTTCAATGATTCAGGGTTGAAATAACCAGCTATACGAAGATGACCCTGATTATGGAACACAAGTCCTTAACCTGGAGCTCCCTTCAAATACCGAACAATTTGTCGAGCAGCTTGCCAATGAGTAGTACGAGGAGAGCTCATAAATTGACTCACCACACTGACAGCAAATGAAATATCAGGACGGTTAATAGTTAGATAATTTAATTTGCGAACCGGCGATACTTCTCTAAATCATGAAGAGGTTCTCCCTGTTCATTGTTAAGCCTCACTCCAGGATCCATAGGAGTGTCATCAGGCTTAGAATCATGTAAGTCAACCTCCTTAAGAATGTCAAGAGTATTCTTTCGCTGAGAGAGAGCAATGTTGCCATTAGCATAGGCAACTTCGATACCAAGAAAATATCGAATATGACCTAGGTCTTTAGTGTTAAACTTCTTTTGAAGAAACTGCTTGAGTCTTCGTATGCCTTCAACATCGCTTTCTGTGACAATGATATCATCAGCATAAACGACAAGAATAACACATCCTTTGGAAGTTGACATACTAAATACTGAGTGATCCACACTGCACCGATGCATGCCAAAAGTGACAACCGCATCACTAAATCGGCCAAATCAAGCACGAGTAGATTGTTTAAGTCCATAAAGAGCTTTTCGCAATCAGCACACCTTTTCCCCCTGAGCAACAAACCCAGGTGGTTGCTCCATATAAACTTCCTCGTGAAGATCACCATGAAGGAAATCATTTTTAACATCCAGCTGATGAAGAGTCCACTGAGATCGAGCAGCCAAAGAAATAACAACACGAATAGAAGGAATTTTGGCTACTGGAGAAAAAGTTTCATCATAGTCAACACCATAAGTTTGTGTATAGCCCTTCGCCACCAAACGCGCCTTTAAGCGTTCAACTGAACCATCTGGATGGTGTTTGACAACAAAGACCCAGCGACAACCGACCAATTGTGTATTAGCCGGTAATGAAACAAGCTCCCAAGTCTTATTATGATGGAGTGCAGCCATCTCCTCCTCCATAGCACGAGCTCAACCTGGATGGGCCAATGCCTCCTGGAGACTACTACGCATAGACATAGAAGCAAGAGATGACACAAAAACAGACATCTGAGGGCTTAAGTTATGATAAGACACAAAATTAGAAAGAGGGTACCGAGATCGAGTACGGTGAGCAATAGAAGAACTATCAGGATACGGTGGAAGAGGATCGAAAGCCTGGACCAAAGGTGGTGGTGGAACGCTCGTTGGTGAAGATGTATGACCCCAAATAGAACGAAGGCCACGTGTATAAACTTGAAGAGGAGTTCAAGCTGGTGAGCCTATATTCGATGGAGCAACATCAAAAGTAACAGACGGTGGCTCCGGCTGAGATGTAGGTGCGGAGAGTGGCAGAAGATCCATGGTTAATGGTGCCTGAGGATGAGCATCGCCAAAGAATGCTTGATCCTCAAAGAAAATCACATCAGCAAAAACATACTCCCAACGACGAGTAGGATTATAATAAACATATTCTTTTTGAGTGCGGGAGTAACCCACAAATATACATTTTTCAGCACGAGGTGATAACTTGTCCAATCCAGGAGACAAAGAATGAACAAAACAGACACATCCAAAAATACGAGGGCGAACAGACCATAAAGTACGATCAGGATGAAGAAGAGCAGAAGGAATAGCTCCTTGCAACACGGAGGACGGAAGACAATTAATAAGATGACATGCTGTAAGTAGAGCATAACTCTAGAAGGATTTCGGCATATGAGTGTGAAGAAGTAGGCAACGAGCAACATCCAACAAATGCCGGTTCTTATGTTCAGCAGCTCCATTCTGTTGCAAAGTGTGAGCGCAAGAACTCTAATGTAAAACACCATGAGATTTGAGAAATGAAATAAAGGTAGATGAAGAAAAGTATTCATGAGCATTGTCAGTACGCGAACACTTAATAGAACAATCATATTTAGTACGAACTTCATGATAAAATTGGCAGAAAGAATGAAAAATTTCAGTACAATCTTTTATTAAATATAACCAAGTTGTACGAGTACAAACATCAATAAAAGTGACAAAATAGCGAAAACCAAGTGAAGACTCTCGACTAGGACCCCACACATCGGAGTCAATTAACTCGAATGGATGTGACGCACGACTCGAAACACGAGGAGAGAAAGACGCACGATGGTGTTTACCTAACTGACACGTTTCACAATTAAACTGAAAACCTGAACTAGACACAAAAGGAAACCGTCGGAGTACGTCTACTGATGGATGACCAAGACGGCAATGTAATCGATAAGGATCATCCACAATTTTATTCTGAACTGTTATAGTAGCAGTAATAATCTCAGGTCCAGAATGTACAATCCATCAGTTTCACGTCCACCACCTATTCGGCGTCCAGTCTTCCGATCCTGAAGAACACACGAAGACGAAGAAAAGATAATATCGCAATCAAGATCACGAGTAATAGAACTGACTGATAATAGATTGTAAGGAAAGTGTGGAATATGGTAAACAAAAGGTAAAGAGACAGAGGAACTCAATGATACACAACTTGTACCAGTTTCGTTGGATTGAGAACCATCTGATAAGGTGACCGACATAGAAGGAACATACGAGGTGGATGTGAGAAGACGAGGATCACCAGTTAAGTGATGAGTGGCACCCGAATCAATAACCCAAAAACGAGGAAGAGCTGTAGTGGACAATAGACATGTAAGGTTATCACGCTGTGCTAAAGTAGCGGTAGGATCAGAGACACCACCAGCCTTGCTCTATCTTGCTCTGATTAACTTATCATATTTTGCACGAGATAACTATATTGTACCCTGTCCAGAAAAAGATCCAGTAGAAGGAACCCAAAGCTCAGTAACGATAGAAGCATGTAGACCTCGCAGCTCGGGATGAAGGTCATAACAATAATCAACAGTATGCCCGGAAAGCTGGCAGTGAGTACAAAAACGGTTCGCTCAACCACCGCCACGTCCTCCTCTAGAAGTATCTCTACCACCACCACGTACAACACCTCGGCTTTGAAAACCACGACCACGACCACGACCACGACCACGACCACGGAAAGAACTTTCAAAATTCCATTGTCCACGGCCGCTAATACGACCACGAGTCCCTTGACCTCCACGAGCCACCATAGCGCTACTATCTGAAATGACTGAAGTCTTAAAACTAGAAGTGTACCGAGCCGCTCGAAAATACACTTATTCAATAGAAGGAAGAGTGCTTTGAGAGGTAATCTGTTGACGAAGAGCACTATGATCTGGACCAAGGCTACAGGGGAAAAGCACGGTTATCATATCCACTTCTCGTTGCTGCATCTGAGTAACTATGATAACAGGTAGAAAATAAGACTTGAGGCGCCGATACAAAGATGCAAAGCGAGCATAATGTTCTACCAAACTAGCATCACTAATTTTGGCTTCAAATAAAGCCTCCCACATATCACAAACTCGACTTATGTTATTCTGTCCAGAATACAATAAAGCACATTTTGTCCATACCGCACAAGCTGTAGTGCAATCCATGAAAAGATGACGGACTGATTCAGCCATACTTCCCCATAGAAATGTACGCAAAGTAGCATCTACATACCTCCATTCTTCTAGACTAGTTGAATCTGCAGGCGGTTCTTCTTCAAGCTATCTAGATTGACGATTAGAATAAATAAAAGCTGAAAGAGCCATCGACCAAGAAGGGTAATTGGTACCATCCAACTTGACCAAGGTATTGTGTAAATTTGTCATACTATAATAAGGACCAGAAGAGCCAAAACTCGAAGAAATACTAGCAGGAACTAATCCCAGAACAATAGATGGATAATTTGATGAATCAGTAGACATCTCCGCAGACTTTTAATCACTAATCACTAGAAACTTGACTTGTATGCAATAAAGTAAAACACACCACTTACTATATCACTTCTTTGAGTATCCACAAATATCACTTCAAATGTAGACACAACATTCACACTTCTAACACCATAGAACTCCAAATGCAGTCAAATCCAGTACCCTATTCAACAATCCCAGCAGCTACCATATTCAACAATCCTAGCAACTACACCAACTTCAACCAGCTTCAACTCACTGCTCACTTAAACAAAAATTCACTTCCAAACACCACTAAATTCAACCAACTCAGCAAATTCACTCAATCTACATGACAATAAGCCTCAGAATCAACACATCGAGAGATCTAGGTCACTTCCAGCAACACCACCCGAAAGATTGCAACCCAAATCAAGATTTCCAGACCTGGACGATTCTGGGAAGAGCCGCTGGGACGTCAACTGAAGCTGGCCGGCACTAGGCGAGGTCGCCGGGACCTGAGGACCTCACGACGAGGTTGCCGAGGGCTAATCGGCGTTGGGCGAGGTCGCCGAGACCTGAGGACCTCATGACGACGTCGTCGGAGGGTCGTCGAGGGCTAATCGGCGCTGGGCGAGGTCGTCGAGGGCGAATCGGAGTTGCGCGAGGTTGCCGAGAGGTCGTCGGGACCTGGTCGACTCCGGATCTAGAGCTTTCGGCCCTAAGCCACGCTGGGTTGAGGTGGTCGAGGCCGGATCTAGAGTTTTCAGCCCTGAGCGACGCTGGGTTGAGGTCGCCGGGCTCAGGGTATACTGGGTTTGCAGTCGCAGGCCCAGGGTTGACGCCGAAGTGAGGACGCCTGGCCTAGGCAACCGGACGGAAGTCGCCGGCGAGATCTACGATGGCTGGCGACTAGGGTTTGTGGAAGGGAAACGTTGATTTTAGGGTTTAGGTATTAATTGTAGCTCTGATACCATGTTGATGATAAAAGAGCAATTATTTTTATTTCAAAGATAACAAAGAATACTTATAGGCTTACGATTAAGCCTAATACATTTACACAAATACCCCCAACTTGCTAATATTCTAAAGTAATAAATCTAACATGTCTCAAAATTATATTGGATGTTTAAGCTCATCTCACTGAGTAGAGACGAAAAGAAAATATATATCTTCTATATGCTCTTCCTTAATATTATATCATATCTCGAATATACAAATTCTTTCTTCTGTCTATTATCTCGAAATACCCTTTACATTTATTTGCTAAAAGATTATTCTTGTGCAAATGAACTTTAGGGAGATTTTGTTAAAATAATTGCATGCTTTCTCATTGTGCTGAAGCAACAGGTTAATAACAACTAGTCTGTGGGACCCTTTATTCATACAAACTTGCGATAGGGCAGTGGAACTTCCGATTTTGGTTTTAATCAAAATAATCAGAATACTTTCTTTATCTTCATTTTGTAGGTTCCTGAATTGTGCTCTATAAGTGCTTTTGTTGACCTCAATCAGGCGCTTTTGATTGTGGAGTCGCCGCGTTGCAAAGAAAAGTTGGTGATCAATATTAAGGCAGAATCAAATCATCACACAGAAGAAGAGATTGGTTTGCATGCACAAAGGTGCAAAGTCTACTGACACCATGATGTAGCTGGGGAAAAATTGCTTATCGGCTGTGACCATAAATTATGCTTACTGTTAACTTCCTCTGTTATCTCCTACACGATTAGTATCAGAAAGGGGCCTAAATTCACAGAAGCATGTTGAACTGTTCTCTTCTTCCATATCCTAAAGTTATCTAGTTATACTCGTCTTCATAATTATGAACATCATGTGCTGACATTAACTTTTTAATCAAGGTATGTAGTGGACAGTTATGATGAAGATGTCAACACGTGGTTTAGCAATGCCACTGGGCAACCATGCATCTTACTACGAAGTTCTAGTTCCAATAATCATGTCTGCTTCAAGAGGGAAAATAGCGTGGACATGTGCCGAGATGTGAAGAATCGGCTGAATTTTTCCAATGAAGCTCAGTTCCTGTTAATCTCGGAGGAGAGCGTGTCCGATCTTGATAGCAGAGTGAAGTCAAGTACAGTCTACACTCTTATCAAATCATTTCTACTTGTGACGTTAGTGATCACGTACTGCAAATATAGAAAATTCCTGTCTGGGAAAAACTTTCCTGGAATGCTTTATACATGGACTTGGGTATTGTTGAAGATCATAAATGATGACATGGAAGTTTTGGATGGCTAGAGTGACAGATTGTAGGTGGGTAGAGTTGATAGAATTCTTGTTGTGCATATGAATGTCATTCATGAGTTTGTAATATTAGTTAGTTATTTGTGTGTGTATATTGTTGGGGGTAAATTCTCCAAATAAATGGACAGCGATTAAAGTAATTCAGATTCTGATTTCCTCCATGTTTATATGATTGGAATCTTGTATCCTTGATCTCTGTCAAGACCATTTGAAATATCAGTTGTTGGTGTCGACAGATGCAAAAAACGTTGCTGAGGGAGCATCAGTCAATATAAGCTCAAACAGATTCCGGCCTAACCTCGTCGTTGCTGGTGTGGAGCCTTATGCCGAAGATACCTGGCAAAATCTTAGAATTGGGAGGAACTTATTCACTGTAAGTTTTTGGCTCATTTATCAGAACGAGTCTCTTTCATTTTGAGGTTGACAGCAATTTGGTGCATTTTTGCTGTAATTGTCCTCCCTCTTCAGTCATTAGGTGGGTGCAATCGTTGCCAAGTGATCAACTTAATAAACGAGGGAGGAAGAATTCTAAAATCAAATGAACCATTGGTCACTTTAGCATCGTACAGGAGAATGAAGGTATGCCGTATAATCAAATCCTCTATCCTCTATTTTTTGCTAAAATTGCGTTCGCACTTTCATCTCACGTTGAGTTTCCTATTCGCAGGGAAAGATTCTGTTTGGTATACTTCTGAGATGTGAGAGTTTTGACGTCATTGAGTGGGGGAAGGATCTGTGGCTTCGAGTGGGAGATGAAGTGCATCCGGATGAAAATTTAAATGGACAGCAGCCCCCCAAGCTCACCTCCCAGAGACAGATGACGTACATGGAGATGTCACTCTAAGATTCTTATGGTTTTTACAGCTAGAACTGTAAGCAGGTGGTGAATAATCCGACAAGTGCTCGTGCTCTACGTGTGAATCCATCAAAATCCGGAGCAGAATGCACTCCACTGTCGGCTCTTTTGAGTGATTAGTTCGGGTTGAATTGTGGGAGAATGGTCAGGATCAAACTCACAGCCCCCTAGATATACACAGCAGTTTAGGTTTCAGCTTCGAGGTTGCACTAACAGCATATGTTTATTGGAACACTTCCCTTCTTTCCTATGATTCTCCTCCTCAAGCTATGAAGTTGCTTGTGTACGTTTGGACAACGGACCATCAGTAACGTCATGCCTTTGCCTTCCATAGAAAATCTTCACTGCCTTTAGATTAAACCTTCATTACTGTTTGTCTACCATATAAATTATCCTCCCAGCTTACTTTTTTTCTTTTTCCTTGTTTAAACGACTTGGTATTACATTGTCAGAGCTTATGAATTACTTAAACGAGGACATAAGCGAGTCTTACTTCGAACTATCTATTTTGACCTTGTCATCATAGTTCATGTTTTTCTAGGAACCCGAGATTATTTCCATAAGTTAATGATATTGTCATATCTAATGATTCAAATTAGTATAATTGCGATTACTTAAACTGACCTTGTGAGCTACTCGAGATTAGCATTTTCATGCTTGGACTCAATTCAATTGAGTACTCGAACTCGACTTGAAATTGAGAAGAATCTATCCAAGTTTTAGTTCACAAGTAGCTTGATGGTAACTCGTAAGAAGCTTAACTTGCTTTCTCCCCAATAGAGTCCATAGGAGGTTGGGGTGACTCAATAAAGGGCACCAATTTTCAAGGCTCCTTTTAACTAGGGGGAAATTTTTCTTCGCAAGAAAAGCAAAAAATATAATGATAATTCAGGGATAAATTTAAAAAAATTCACAAAAATTGTCCACATCATGAGACGCAACCAATGCTTACTAGACCACAACGTTAGTCATTTTTGACCAAATTTGACTCAAATGATCAAATTGATAAATTGTAGAAAAGTTAAACACTGAATTGGCACAATTACTATAAATTTAGGGCTCTTTTGATAATTTTCTCCTCTTCCAAATATCTACATTAGATCGGTATTTTCCATTCTTTCAAGTCTCAAATAAGTTTTATTCAGCTAAATACCTAATTCAGGACTTGTTTAAACCGTAAAAAGTCTAACTGGCTGCCTTATCTCAGATTTGTCGTATCATAATACAGGATGGGGATGCTTAGTCAGAATATCAAGTCGAAACGCATGCTGACTTTTAAACCGCCCAGACAAAGAAGCCTGTGCCAAAGCCAATCTTCTAACCACCACAGAAACAGAGATGGCAAAAAGTAATACCAGTAGCTATCTTCTCATTGTTTTGTCTTAAGGCTACTTTTATCTTTGTAAAGAGGTCGTCGTTTCAACGAATTTGAAGATTCAAAGAGCTGGTTTCATGTTCTTTGACTGAGAACATTGACCCTTGACCTTTTCATGCCATCTTTCTATCTTCTTTGTCTTCCCTTTTCCTGTAGGGCTGACCTGACCGGTTCTTGGTTCTGGAGTAAGTTGATTCTTCTGGGTCTTCTCCATCCCATCCCCATCTCATAAATAAACAATTGTTCTCTTGTCTGGTTAGCACATTAGTAAACAATTGGCGATCTAATGGAGACCATCAAACAACACAAGCTATGCCTTTCATGGTGCTATTAACATGGTTTTTCCAACGTTCACGCTCTTTAGTTCTTTGAGAATACTAGTCTAAGTCTATAATTTTGAGGTCAGCGCGCAGAAAATTGCTCTCCCTTGTCCTTGTCGCCTGCCTAATTTGTTTGGGACAAAAGAAATTGTCTCGGAGCACATCGGGAGACAAAGTTAAGAGACAGTGAAACCAGTCATATGAAGCATCGATCTCCTTTCAACCAAAAAAACAAGAAAGTATTGGTCTCCAAACCCATCCAGCTCTTATCCACTAATGTATAACTCAGTTGGTTAGGGCGCACTTGAAATTGTATGGTTAGGTGCACTAGTCTTATATTCAATTCTCCAGATGAATATCTGTGATTAAAAAGGGAGGCCATGGCAGTAGGCTATTGCTAGTATCCTCTGAGGAATAGTTGAGGTACACGCAAGTTGGCACGGATAACTTAGTTATAAAAAAAAAAAAAATCATCCGGCTCTTTTGAATTTCAACAAAAACAATTACCCTGATTCACTCTCTTAGGAGCTTGTGCCGTCGAGCCAATTTGCATCCACCCCGATGCACATGAGATTCAATATATGTCGATCACTTCGCACGTCATGGTCTTGTAGGATTATCGATCCAGGGTCTCCAATTCAAATTTTTAATAGAGGACGCGATAAGTAATGTTTAACACACTCTATTTTAATCTGGACACGTCCCAATCCCGATTTGCGTGGACTTGCCTTCTTAAGATTGTTCATGCTGACCTTAACATTACGTCGACGTCCAAATGTACATATTCACCAAATATCTTCACTTTTGGACGATACTATCGCTTTAGCTCCTCTCTTTATTGCCACTTCAATTACTTTAGAAATTCAAACACGTCTTTCAGCGCGTCAAGTTTAAGAAGACAGATGTACGTGCAGCAAATGCCAAAGGATTAAGTATTCTCCTTGAATTTTCTATTATGTCAATCGCTAGTAAAGATAATATGAGAACTGAGAAGGCACGTTCATTGCCATTGGAGGCGACAGGGTTAAAGCTACATGTGTCAAAATTTATATATGATGCATACTTCAATGTTAAAACTTTTAAAACGATTATTTTAAGTATCAACTCTGATTTGAGCTGACGTGACTCGCCGGAAATCCGACGTGGCCTTTTTTAATTAGGGTTAATACCATGAAAAACCTCAAACCGGTACACTTGTGACAACTTTACTCTAATTTTTTTTATCATGAAAAATCTTAAACTGTATACTTGTAACAAATTTACCCGAAAAACTCAAAACTGGTACATCTGTGACTACTGACTAGGGGGTCAAAAAAGTTGCGACCCGACCCAAAAATTCACCTAATTTTCGGCCGAGCTTGGTACTGTTCATTGGGTCAAGTAGGGCCGACCCGGTTTCTTTTTTTTTTGGGGTAGCCACATTTTCTTTTTAATTTATTTTTATTTTTTTATTTTTATATTCTTTTATTCTATGGACTTGTCAAGTAATTTTAATTCAAAAAAAAGAAAAAAAAAAGAATCCAACCTGGCTTGACCTAAAAAGTTGGGGCATATGTAATTCGAGCCAAGCTGGGACAGGCTGAGCCAAGGCTAGTACTATTTAGTCTCGGGCCAAGTCAATACTTGGCTCGATCCAGACTGTTGACACTCCTATCTGTGACAAATTTACCCTAAATTATTTTTTTATCATACGAAATCCTAAACTTGTATACATATAATAAATTTACCCTAAACTATTTTTTTTTGAAAAATCTCAAAATAGTAGACATATGATAAAGTTACCATTGATCATAAATTGATACACTTGTAACAAATAGAGCATAAAAATCATAAACGGGTGCACCTATGAACTGTCACGTGTCATTTAGATTAGCAATTTGACTGTTAAATTTAACGAAAATTAATGAAAGATAAATTTATCATAGGTGTACCGATCTGATGTAAATTTGTCGTAAGTGTATCAGTTTAAGATTTTTTTGTGATCAAAAAATAGTTTGGAGGTAAATTTATCAAAGGTGTATTAGTTTGGATTTTCCATAGCATTAATTAATACTTGAGATGAGATGACTCGCCGAAATTGGCACTGAAGTGAGCATTTTTCAACAAATTTGGTATTTAGGAGGCAGTTTTGAAAGTTTTTAGCACTGAAGTGATTGTTTTTCAAAAAATTTGGCATTTAAGTGATTATTTTGAAAGTTTAGGCATTTAAGTGAGCGTCAAGTTTTAGCACTTATAGTGTACTTGAGTCGTTAAATAAAATTAGGGCTGACGAGTTCTTTTTTTGACAAAAAAAAAAGAATTTGGACCATCAAATCCTATTTTGTGCTTGTATCTCGGCTCTTTACATAGGTTAACTTTTTTGTTGGCCCATGTTTCACTTCACCTCTAGAAGAAAATTTCCTCCATTCAATCTTTTAATTTGTAAGTTACACATAATATGTGAGAAAATTATAAAAAAAATGATAAACTTATTGCAATTATGTCAATTCAGTCTAACTTTTTTTTTGATAATTTAATCCTAAATCTTTTGCATTTAATAAAAAAATGATAAACTTATTGTAATTATGTCAATTCAGTCTAACTTTTTTTTTATAATTTAATCCTAAATCTTTTGCATTTGTATCAATTCAGTGCATCCGATCAATTTTGGACAGAAATTGCTGCACATGGACGATGGATGTCTTACATGGCGCGGCCAATATTTTTTTCAATTTTATATCATGCTTTTTCTTTTCTTTCTTTCTCTTTTTTTTTTTGTTCCCTTCCCTTCTTCCTCTAGATATTCACTAGCCATTGGCGAGGATTCGATCTTGTCATCACCGGGTGGGTGAGGCTGACCATCGTTAGGCTGGTAAATTTCGCCCTTTTGTCTTAAAGAATTAGCAAACGTGTCGTCACATTTTCTGCCATCGGCTGTAAGTCCTTGTTTTCCCTTTT
The DNA here is from genome assembly GCA_028455895.1 of Rhodomyrtus tomentosa. Taxonomy (NCBI): domain Eukaryota; kingdom Viridiplantae; phylum Streptophyta; class Magnoliopsida; order Myrtales; family Myrtaceae; genus Rhodomyrtus; species Rhodomyrtus tomentosa. The sequence goes on along the minus strand of JAPCWY010000001.1, from coordinate 9,689,114 downwards.
GTCTTGAGCAATTTCCTATGGAAAGAAAATATTGCTAAGAATGTCTTTCATGTTGAAAAAATGACAAGTAGAAGACTGAGGACATGCCGTGAAGCAAAAGAGAACTTCTTGTGAAATGCGATGTTTGATAAAATGGGCATTCTTATTATATTAATTCTTAAGAAAGGAAGGTAACTTTGAGAGTCAACTACGCAAATCAAAAGATCTGAATTTAACTAAGAAAAATACTTTCTTGACAATTTAACACTACCGTCATTTATTTCTGACTATATAGTTCCACACACCATCACGTAGGGTCAGAAATAATGATAATACTATTAGATTGTTAGGGTAGCAGCTCCCTTTAATTAATTCACGTGGGGTTCATTCCCTAGACCGTCTCATGGATCAAAAAGCTAGCTATAAACGCAATTAAGAAAAAGATAACTTAATTACAATGACAACATTGGGAAAAATTGCCAAAAGAAAAGACGGTCAATTCAATCGTAAAAATTTCAATTATATCAATTTGATCATCAATCTTTTGATGACTTACTAATTTAGTCCTAATTTTTTTAAAAAATTTCAATTTCAAAATATTTTAATGATTTGCCAATTTTGGTCTTAAACCTTTAATTGATTTTCCAACTCAGTCATTCTGGGAAATTTTGGTTGGAAATCGCTGATGTGGCGACCTCGATAACCAGTTGTATTACGAAGCACAATCGATACTAATGTGAATAAATTTGTATAAATTTTTTAAAAATTTTATTTTTATTTTATTTTAATTTTGTTTCCTTCTTCCACTGGCTAGTCACAGCATGGGCGAGGCGCTAGCAAGCAAGACTTACGAGCCTAGCTGCCGGTGAGGTCGGTTTCACTAGCACACAACCCTCACCGACCACAATAAAAAAATTTAAAAACAAGGAAAAAAAAAAAGAAAAAAAATGCAATAACTCAAAATATCATTAAAAATATCCACATCAATGTCACTGCCACGTACAGGAAATTTTCAAATGCGACATTGATGCATGACCTTTTACCTTTCACAAGAGGGAAAATTCTTGAAAGACGATATTTTTGTATGTTTTTACACATATTTGGCCAAATTTTCCCCTTTCACATGATTCGAAATGCTTAACATTGTGAGGTTAAAAGCTTTCTCATCATCTAAATAATTTAAATCAGACCGCTGGAATTCCAAATTAAGCAAATGCCGTGCAGTTTTGTTCGATCCAATTCTTGAAAATTCGTGAACCCGACACTTCGTTTTAAAAGTCGAACTGCATTGGTCGAACAATCGGGTCACAGGCTCTCCGTCTGTGCAATAATCGAGTTAACAGAACGTCGCATGAAAAAGTATGCCCGTCGATCCGCCGATTCTTTTCTCTTGGCTTTTTTTTTTTTCACTTTTCGTCGCTAGATCTACTTCCAAATTCACTCTAATGAGTACGTTAATGTTTAATTTCAATGTAGATTTTAACTTTCTGATCTATATCTATTGCTTTCTTCCGTGGCTAAAAGGTGTTGTTGGAGTTATGAGAGAGGCATGTCTAATGGTATGTTGTGTCAAAAGTCATTTACATGTTTAAAGAACACGCCCTCCTCTATTTACTAATTTTACATCTAGATTAATACTGTTTTGTTAAGTAAATCTTCTATAGTATTCATGTTGACTAGATACTCTTGTAAAACATTTAGAAATATTGCCTTGCACAGTGCCTTTGCAAGCCAATCGGCCGCGGGCGAGGCGGCCTCGCCAAAGTTGCCGAGGGGCCGGCACTCATCGAGCACCTCGTCCACCCCGTAAATTCCATACCTGACTCATCTTATGATGTATGTGGGCAAAACTCAACAAGTTGTGATTATTGTGGTTGATCGGAATGAATTCCTAATACGCGGAACTCCATCTTACGTTCTTCAGGAAAAAATTTGGAAATATTGTGTTCCATGTCTGTTTTTACACATATTTGGCCAAATTTTGTGAGGTTCAGAGTTTTTTCATCATCTAAATTACTTAGGGGTTGCTCATATGAAGATCAGATTCCAAACTAAAAAAAAAAAAATCTTATGGCCTTTTAATTTGGTCCAATTCTTGAAAATTCGGGATCCCGACATTTTGCTTTGGAAGTCGAGCTGCATTCTTTGAACAATGGGTGCAAAATCTCGTTGACGGAACATCGCATGAAAAAATTATGGTCAGTCAAAATAACAAGCGCAAATATACCATCCGATATGGATTGTTTTTCACAAGACCATATCCGTCGATTCCTTTCTCTTGGCATTTTTTTTTTTAACTTTTCATCGCTAGATCTAAATCCAAATTCGCTCTAAAGAGCTTTGTTAACGTTTAATTTTTGTGTGGATGTCAACTTTCTTATCTATGTTTATTGCTTTCTTTCAGAGGCTAAAGATATTCATGGGGTCATTAGAGAGAGCCAGGTCTAATGGTATACCATGTGAAAAGTCATTTATAGGTTTAAAGAATGAACTTCTCCTCTGTTTATTGATTTTAAACCTAGATTAATCCTTTTTTTTTCTTCAAAAAAAAAAAGAATTTACGTCGTTCCTGTTGACTAGATACTTGTAACGCTTGCAGAAATATTATTGCCTCAAGGTCTTGGCAGCCCAACCGACTGCGGGCAAGGCCGCCTTGCCAGATTTGGCGAGGGTCCCTCACCTATACCATACAATTATTTTTTGACGGAATGAAAAAGACATATATGATAGAATCGCAAGCATAGAATACGACCCCAATCGAAATGCATCCATATACATCCCAGAGGGGCTATAATTAGATATACCATTGTTTCTGGTATAGAAGTTCCTATAAGAATGGAAAATGCCCTACCTTTGTGTTCGGTTTGAACTATTGATTTATGTAATAGGAAGTAACCAAATAGGTTTACGACGAAACCTAGAAATCCATCGCTGATCTAATTTGAGTACCTGTACATGATAGACATAAACAGAAACTAAAGAGTAACGGCATCAAATACTTGAGTTCAGTAATTTCTCATATAAAATTATTGACTCTGGAGATATAGTAATATGGAGAATACAAAATTGTTTCAAGCACCGAATCAGAAGAACAATGGGGTCATGACCTCTTTGTAAGCGCAATAATCGAGTTACGTCGCACGAAAACATTATGGCTGGTCAAAGTATGCCCAAATTTGGGTAATAACAAAAGGAAGTATGCTCTCCTGGTTCCTCATAAGAGTATATTCGCCGATTCTTTTCTTTAAACATTTTTAACTTCCGGCGATTCAGGAAAAAATGTAAAAGGTTTAAGATTAAATTAGCAAAAAAAATGTTCAGAATTTTCATAAGTGAGTTGACACAATTACAATAGGTTTATGATTTATTTATTTTTAGTTTTTTCCAATCTCGACATGTCATTCCTTGAATATTGGAGCTCGCGCAGCTGGTGACGGGCACTTGAAAAGGTGACTAATTCAGGGCTGGTCAAATATTGTGTCGAGGACCTTCTGGAAGCACCCTCCCATTCGTACGTGGACAAGCCTATGAAGGTTTCAACGGAGAAGAATTCGTTTGCGTTTGATTTAGTATTACTTTCAACGCACATGCTTCGCAGGGACGAGTTTTGTCCCACTTTGCCTTTGGCGTAGGTTTCAAAGGGCGCGTAGATCTTAACTTTCACGATGTTGGGCCGTATCACGTGGAGGTGAATTGGTCTCCTCCAAGGTACAGATCGACCTTTATTGCTTTGCGGGTGCACTGAAGAGGCGATCTTGGCTTTCTGTCCCCCACCTTAATTTCCTGTACATAAGTCTAATCAAGTCAAATTTCATCTCCTTGAACCAGAAGCTACAAATGTCCTCGTGCAGGGCTCGCGCATTGCCGCGGAGAAAATGAGATTTTTCTGTACAATTCCGTCTCGAAACTGCCTAACTTAGGAAGGTAGCACAACTCCGGCCGGGCCACTTCAACCCTTTACCACTTTTTTCGCAAGAAACTTATGTGGAACAAATCATAAGATCAGACGGGTTGATCGCAAAACAACTTGTGGCGCATCGTGGTGGACGCTTGGGAGTTTTTTCCTAGTGCACCGATTTGGTGTTCTCAAGATATGTTTAGGAGAACCCCAAAGCAATCGGCTTATCTATTTCGAGCCGCTATCTCAATTCATGCATGACTATTGTTATAAATTCATTTTGAAAGATTTGATGGGACCACTTGTCAAGTGCTCTAAAAGTTTTAAGCTGTTAGAATAAGTCGTGGTTTAATATTTATATATTCCAACACATTTAAAGATCATAAAAGCAGCGTATCTATAATATGTTGTCGGGCGCCGCGATGAAAGTTAATACGCTGTAGAGAAGGGAACTAAAGGATTCAGCTATACCATTTAGCTACAACCACTTCCTGCGTGATTCTACTCAACACTTAATTACGCAACACACGATTTCACCCCGTGGGCACCTCGATGCCAGATCTCTTGGCATGAATCAAATGCAACAGCTAGAGCCGAAGTAAGGTAACCAGACGAATAATAACATACGCTAGTCTCTTTTACCTTTCGACAAGTGTAATCAAAGTGCAAAATCAAGTCTTCTTTTGATTGCTAGAGACTTGAACCTCTGTGTAATAAGCCATTTTGTCTCCATATTTATTGTTCTTTCTCAACTTCACATGTCTCACTCATGCAACCTATCAGGTCATTAGACACTTCAAGGACCATTTCTAAACTATTCTGGTGAGATGCCCTTGGACGAGGCCGTGGTCCAAACTCCCTCTTCTATGGCACCTGATCCGTTATCATTGTATCATTGTATCATTGCTGTAATGGGATGCTTTTTTCTTTTTTTTTTTCTTGAGTATCTGACCAAATTCTCTTCCCACATATGTAGACCGCTTCCGCGCATAAAATCGTCTAAGGTAAGGTTGGTCTCAACGCTTGTAATGTCAGCTGTGAAGAGTGCTTAAATTTTTTTCCTCCAATTTGGGGTCCACCCTTGCCATTATTGGTGGCTTTGACTAGTTTATGTTTAGGTTTGAAGTGCACATGAAGATGGGACAAGAACGCTTCAGCTTCTGGGGCCCTTTAAAAAAAGTCTTCTGCGGTTGCCGCAGAGGCTCCAAAATTGAAAGACTCGCTCAATATTAGCTGATATAAGCAAATAGTCAAGCCTCTTGACTTTGACCTTGAAACTAATCACTCTTCCACTAACTTCGCGTTATAAAGAAGTTTCTCCTTTTTTCCTTGCAGTTGCACTCCTTAATGGTGATCTCTTCCCTGATAAAGAGAGGAATTAGCTATAGGGTGAGAAAGGAAATGACATCGTCGGATGCAGCGAACGCGAAGCCAGAGGACGAAGTTCCCCTGCCGGGTTTCCGATTCCACCCTACGGATGAAGAGCTGGTAGGGTTTTATCTCCGCAGGAAAGTTGACAAGAAGCCCATGAAGATCGACCATCTCATCAACCAGATCGATATCTACAAATATGACCCCTGGGATCTCCCAAGTATGAGTTTTCTGTTTCTTGTTGGTGATCTTTCTATTCCAGGAACAAAAAGTGAGGTCCTCGATTGTTTTCTCGACCCTTTTCTATTAGTTTATTGACGATTTCACATATGCATCATCTGTTGTTTTAAGGTTTTCGCGTGGCTGGAGGACTTAACAGGATTCTCTAGGGTTAACCTGAGTGCTTTGAAAAACAGATGTTGTTGGTTTTTTTTCAATTTTTTGTGCTAAGATAAAATGAGCTGATGTAGAGAACAACCCTAATTTTAGTTGAGATGGGTTTCTCGCACATAATGCACTCTGTTTGCAGCCAAAATCAACCGCCAGATGAACATGCCGATTGTTAAGAAGGCTATACTGTTCGATTGAACTTTATCTATCTTTTCACACACAAAAAAAAGTATTATTTCTTTCATATGCAAGCTCGCAGTTGAAAGTGTTAAGAGATAGTTTTATAACCATAAGATAAGTTTGTATTCTGTAATTTCTGCGTATCATGTATCCTTATTATCCATGATCATTTTCGAATGTCTCTGAAGTTTCAAAAAGCCCCAAGATCAATAGAGATAACAAGTAGTCTAAATATATAGTGCTGTGAGATGTTCACGTAAGAATTTTTTTGGAATTTCTCCACAATATCATGAGTTTCCATGCCCTTCGACTCGTTTTACAGGATGGCTAGGTTAAAAACTAGTGGTATTGTAGCCAGTAGCTTTTTTGGGGTTATCCATTCTGATGGAAATGATGATTATATATTTTATGAGATCTATCTATACTCACTGAAGTAGATTTTGATTGGCAACAGAAGCGAGTAACACAGGAGATAAGGAGTGGTACTTCTTTTGCAAGAGGGGAAGAAAGTACAGGAACAGTATAAGACCCAACCGTGTCACGGGGTCCGGCTTTTGGAAAGCAACAGGCATCGACAAACCTGTGTACTCTCAGGGAGGAGAAGGCCATGAGTGCATCGGACTCAAGAAGACTCTTGTGTATTACCGCGGATGTGCCGGGAAAGGAACCAAAACTGATTGGATGATGCATGAGTTTCGTCTTCCCATCGATGACCCTAGCCCCAACAGTACCATCATCGACAAATCCACTCCTCAAGAAGCTGTAAGTATCGATGTTATCTGGCCAGAATCTCGATCCGCTAGGCTAAACCAAAGTTTCAAACATGAGAGAGCTTCGAGCTCACAAAGGATCAGGTTTAATATTTTGTTTCCATTTAGACAACTAGAGAATAAAGCAAGGGTTATTAAGACTAGCTTACAAAATACTAAGTGATTAGACAAACTTCTATGAGGTGTGGAATAAGTTTCATTTGTTCACTTGCAATTTCTATAGTTTTATTGTATCAGTCTTGTAGAAGAATGCTGGTGTAAATCTTCACTAGTTGAACATATGGAGCATTCGTATACTGAGCTTCTGATTAATTTTGCTTGAAATTGCAGGAAGTTTGGACAGTATGTCGAATCTTAAAGCGCAACGTCTCGTACAAGAAGTACACCCCAGATTGGAGGGAACTACCAAGCAAACGACCTATAGCAACAGCAGTGGATCCAAGCAGCTCCAAAACATGCAGTATGGAGTGCAGTGACCAGGAAAGTTACATCAACTTTGGTGCTCCTGTAAATATCACCGACTATCATTATATCGAAAAGAAGCCAATCGTGTTTGGTCATTGTTCAACCGAGAAGAACCAGCATCAAATGCAATTAGGCGCCTTAGGAGCATTCAGCTCGACTTCTCACTTGCAAGCTCCATCCGTAGCCTCGTCTTCCAGCCAGCATAGCTCGGACGTGATGGAGCACCTCAATTATGAGAACTGGGATGAGCTTAGATCTGTCGTAGAGTTCGCCTTTGATCATCATAATCATTAGTCCTTGCTCTTGTAGATACATATTTAGCTTAAATCATAACTTCTCTGGCCTTGCTTAGTACCAAAAAGGTCCGAGCTAATGAGGTTATGTTGTGCAGCAGATCATTACGAACTGAATCTTATATATTTGGCTTTGCAGGTATGCGTGTTTTGAAGCATTATTAATATGCTTGCTCATAAGCTTCACATGATTTCTGAATGGTGGCTTAGCTCAATTATCTAGATAAGTCTCGACAGTTTCTGAATTGTTGCTGGTACGCTAGTATTTGATTTGCTTTTAATTTATGCAAAATGACACAAATATTCCCTCAACTTTAGCAGAATGTGCAATCTGGTCTCTGAACTTTTAATTTGTTCAATTTAGTTTTTGAACTTTGGCAGAATGTGCAATTTGATCCATAAACTTTTGACTTGTTCAATTCAGTCCCTAAACTTTTAGTAAATGTTCAACGTTATCCCTGATATTAAATTAACAAAATGACTATAATGAACATTTTCCTATAATCCATGGACTAAATTGAACATGCACTAGAAGTTTAGGGACTAAATTGAACAAGTAAAAAATTTAGGAAACAAACTGCACATTCTGCCAAAGTTCAGGTACTAAATTGAACAAATTAAAAGTTCAGGGACCATATTGCACATTCTGTCAAAGTTAAGGGATCATTTATGTAATTATCCCTTTAACTTATGGTGGGTCATGAATTACGGCTCTCTTCTATATGTCTTTATTGCATAATTCTGTTGTTTCGTGCTCAAATATGGTTTTTTTTTCTTTTCCATTAATTTTCAGTATGCGTTGATATTTATAAAAGAACTGTCGATAAAAAGATCAATGGCCCTTTTCAAGGTAATTTATCAATAGCTCATCCACACTGTTAGGAAATTGACAACTTTTTTATTTTATTTTGCAAATTATAATTTTTTTGTATTAATTTACCAAATTTTATTTGTATAAGTTTCTATGCATCCAATTATAACTTTAATATCAAATATCAACTCAAATTAGAATGATTAACCAACTTTTATCATTAAATTCCCAGCCGGAGTGGGACTACCAAATCTAATTTGTATGACTCACCATAATTTAATTATTTTTTGTTAACCTCTTATATTCAATAACTCTTTCTAGAAGATGACCTACCAAAATGTGCTGACCACCAAATTGTTTTCTGATAGTTACCAACTAATTTTTTGTTATCAACTCATGTGAGTACTTACTAGGGGTGATCGGTTCCTAGTCCGATCCGATTCTCCTGAAGAATCGAGAACCGGACCGATAGTCTCGATTTCTATTTTCCGGAACCATGGACCGAACTAGCCACTCCGATGATCCGGTCCGGCTCCCGAGCGGTTCCAAGGACCGAATATGACAAATTTCTACGAATCTTAGACTTGAAAAATTTCCCCGTGTTTCCTTTTCATTTCAATATTTTTTGTTCAAGATAATGTTTATAATAAAATTTACTTGTATATGTGTGAACGTGTGGGAATATTCATCTTTGATAGATGAAAATCGGTCCTCTATAATTTGTTATGAAGCATATTATGTCAATGATTAGAGTTATTTTTAAAAAATGGTCCGGTCCGAGCAATCCAGCTCTGTCCTATATCCTTGGAATAGGGAACCGGATCGCTCGATCACCGGTTTCAATTTTAGGAATCGGGAACCGAACCGTATGCCTCTAGAACCGGGAACTGGACCACCGATCCCGATCTGGTTTGGGCTATCCCGGTTTGGGCAGTCCCATTTGCTCATCCCTAGACTACTTACTAAGTTAATTTATTTTAGGAAATATTTTTTTAAATAACAACTTCTCTTATCTTTTACTGATTCTCATTTTTTACCTTTTTCTTTCGAATTGTACCTATATTTACCGACTTAGATTAATTTACTAACTTCAATTGTATAGTTTTTCTAAGTATATCCAATTAAGGGTGTGCATGAAAACACTTCTCGCTCGAGAAGTCGATCCGGCAATGAAGTTGATTTTTCAGCTTTTTCTTTGGAGTAGAAGTTAAATTTTCAGCTTCTGTTTCAGAAGTTGATTTCTAATAGAGAAATGCGTTTGATAACGATTAAAAAAGATAAATGTTTGAAACATTATTACAAAAATGTTTGATGGCAACAGCTGCGGCGGCCGGCCGGCGACAGTGGTGGCAGCGGTCGACTGGCGACGATGGCCGGCTGGCAACAGGAGACGGTGGCGGGCGACGACAGTGGCGGGCGACGACAGTGGCGACCGATCGACAACGGTTGCAGCGGCTACCAGCTGGCGACCGACGGTGGCGGCGGCCGACAAGGGGCCAAGGCGGTAGTCAGGTGACGAGAATGACTTCTCAAGTCGAACAAGTAAAATTTTTTTACTTCTTTAAGTTGACAAAAAATCTTGCCATAAGTAAAAAATCTTGTCATAAGTAAAAAATCCTACCAAAAGTCAATTTTTTTTACCAAACGTCTTTTTACTTCAAATTGGGTTTTACCAAACACATTTCCCTGCCAGATCGACTTCTGGCAGAGAAGTGAAAAAAAAGAGGCCCTAAGATGTCTACGAATTTTGGTTACCTACCCATATTGGAGAGTTAACAACATTCAACTTTTTAATTGGATTATATCGACAATAAAATTAGTAAGTCACTAAATACGTTAGTAATTTAAAATAAGTTGGTAAATATAAGAGCTGGTGAGTTGAATAAAAATTAGTGAACAATAAGAGAGGTTATTTTTTTTTTGTTGGAAATAACAGGAGTTGGTGATTTTAGAAAGTAATCAAATAACATCTGATTACTAATTCAAATAACAGTTGGCAACGGAAAATTACTTGATATTAAATTATGGAAAGAGGGTTGTTAAGTATTGCAAATTAATGAAAGTGGTAAGTCAATAGAAAAATTGGTTAATTCAGGGAAAAAAAATAAACGTTGATAAGGACCTCAAATAAAAATTCTATTACACAATGTTGAATGTTAACTTAATCTGAGTTGTTATAAAATCTATGAAATCGCAAAGAATTCACCGGATAAACGTCGTAACCAACTCATATAAAATTTGGCAAAGGCCAATCTCGTTGGTAACCTGATCTATGTCAATCACTCCAATTGAGATTGGTAATTTCTAGAAAGAATGATAAATTAGACGAGTTAGTAACCATCACATATAAAAGTTGATGACGTAATAAGAAACCTAATAAATTTTGGGTGGGAAAAAAAGAAACTTTGGTAAGAAACTTATATGAGACTTAGTAAACTAAATCTAGTTTATAATCCAATGGAAGTATAAATGACAAGTTACACTAGAGTTAAAAAAAAAAAATTAAGGCGTTGGTAAGAGAGACAAAGAAGAGAATGAAAAAGAAGAAGAACCAAACGAAAGTTGGTAAGCAATTCAAAGAAGGAGTTTGTGATTTAAAAAAAAAACAGTTGTTAATTTAAATGACATAAAAGTCGGTACGTCACTTGAATAATCTATTTTCAAATAGAGTTGGAAAATTTAACGTAATAAAAAGAAAACAAATAAAAGCGAATATCAAAAGAATAAAAGTCAATACCTTATAATCTATGGAACAAGAGTTAAAGTTGCGGCTGGTCGTTTGGATTTTTAATAAGAATAGGGCTGCATAGATATGATAAGAAATTCATTAATTTTGCTATCTCTCTCTCTCACTCGCCCCACACACACACACACCGTGAATCACATTAATAAAATCAGATATTTTAGCATCATATCATGTCCATTATTTTGTAAGAATGGCATATCGATGTAAATGATCCTAAAAATTGTACAAATGAAGATGAAAAGAATATCTTGCTTACTTCATTTTTATTTGCTTATTTTTTATTATTTTAATTATTTTTTTCCCTTTCAATCGTTCTCTAATAAAATTTAATTATTATATCTAAAATAGTAAAATACCTAAAATATGAAATGAATTTTAAATAAAAATAGTAATGAATAAAAGATAAATTTTAATTTGTTCTTACGCATTTGAACTTGTACTAAAATTAAAATACCATTTGCATCCAAATATTATTTTAATTTCATTAACTTATAGTTATTTTGGTAAAATAAGTTTTGTAGTATGGATATTAGAAATCTTATCCATATTTATCTCACCTCTCCATGGGGGATAATATTATCCGAGCTAGATTTATCTTTTATCCAACTCTATCTTGTCTTAAGTAGGATATGATAAATTTCATCATATCTTCAATTTTCTCCCGATTACCAAACGTAGCCTATTAATTTACAAAAAAAAAAAAGGATGAGTGAGTAACATACCATCTATTGAGATATCGGGTGATTGGTAATTTTCTCGGCCAACAAAACTTTGGTATCCGTCAACTCTTTCAAAAATCTACCAATTGGAAGATGCCTTTTTTTTCTAGAACGGAACAATAGAATCGTCTATCAATAGAAGGTTCGGTTCATGTTTTTTTTTTTTACTTTCTTTCTTCATGTGTTTAAAGGGGGAAAATAAATAAACAAAAAAAAAAGAAAAAGAAAAAGGGGGAGGGAGAGAGAGAAGTGGACTTGCCCTAAGCATCCATAAGTATAACATTGCGTCATTGCCTGCGTGGGTCAAAAGCGAGGTTGGGCTTCAAAAGAAAATATCCGAAGCGAGGAAGTGGGCTTCAAGCCCAAGTTCATCCTATAAAACGCACCGTATAATGAAAGAGAATTACTAGAGAGATTAGGGTTTTCGAAGAGGCGGCATATCCGTCGCACATCCCATCTCGATATCCTCCTCCTACTATATAAAGCCTCCCCGTGGCTCACAGCAGCGCCTTCACTCTCGCCGCCTCCGTCTCTCCTCTCCTGTACATCTCCTCTCGTCTCCTCTCCTCTCTCTCTGGTATGCCTCTTCCTCTCTTTCCTTCTCGTCGCTAGATGTAACGATTCTCCTGTTTTCTGCCTCCCTGGTCCGTTCCGATCGTTCGTTTCTAGTGTGTTTTTTCTTTGGCGAATGAATCCGCTGGCTAAATTGAAGCTCGTTTACTCTCTACTGTGTGATGTGAGGTTATGTGGTTAGATCGAACACTGGAGTCTCTTCTGCCGTTTAGCTTATTTGGATCTGTTTGCATGCTTTTTTACGCTGTGATTTTTGTAAGCGTTGGATGAAGTTTGGTCCTTTGTATCACCCTAATTGTTACCGATGCGTAAATCGAGTCCTTTCCGTGTTGTGCGATCTGGGATTTTCGTGCCTTTGCTGCTTCCTGTGCTCCTTTTGATGTTTCTTGAGCTGATAGTGGTTAGTATTGCTAGTATGGCCGATTATTCGACCAAAAGTCTGATAAAATTGTTATTGGATAGTTTTGTCTCATGATTCTCATGTGCATTATTGGCTTCTTCGAAAATAAATTTATAAATTCTGAAACTTTGATTTGTATTTGTTATTGTATTGTCTCCCAAATATTACTGTCGTTCAATATCTTGACACGACTGCAGTGTTCTATTTCGCAGTGTATCTTGTTCTTTTTTATTTTGACCTCTTCTCGATACGCTGGATCTTAAAGCCGCAGCTTTTCTAGCTGTAATAGAATTTCTTTTGTGAGAGAGACTAATGGCACTTCTCGAGAAGAATTGTGTTGACGTCCCTAGCGAGCACTTTGATGTTAGATCACGTGGGAAGTAAGAGCGAGCGTATGGAGATATATTTTTCGCACTGCACATTATCTTTTTTTAGTTCACCAAATGTAATTTGATCCTTAACTTTGCAGATTTCTATTTTTGTGGAGGAGCGCCTTTTAAGTACCAGTCAAGATGGTGAGTTTGGTTTCAATTTATTGTTTTTCTGAAAAAATAAATTCAGAATATGTTGATGTTTCTGTTGGGATGCACGACTAAATACTGTCTTTTTGGTGGGTGCAGGTGAAGTTCACGGCTGATGAGCTCCGAAGAATCATGGACTACAAGCACAACATTCGGAATATGTCTGTCATAGCCCATGTTGATCATGGTATGTTTCCAGTTAATTGTTTTGACAGCATGGATTAAATCTGCTTGACAATTCTCAAGTTGTATCTTTGTATTTGGATAAGATGTCTGTGGCCTCAATGTAGTATAGCCCTAGTTGACCCTCTGCACTTAATTTGGACTGATGGGTCTTTTTGCACCTTGCAGGGAAATCCACACTCACTGATTCCCTTGTGGCTGCTGCTGGTATTATTGCTCAAGAAGTTGCTGGAGATGTTCGTATGACTGATACTCGTGCTGATGAAGCAGAGCGTGGTATCACGATCAAGTCTACTGGAATTTCTCTTTACTATGAAATGTCTGATGAATCCTTGAAGAGGTACACGGGAGAGAGAAATGGCAACGAGTATCTCATCAACTTGATCGACTCACCTGGGCACGTAGATTTCTCTTCTGAGGTCACAGCTGCCCTCCGTATTACTGATGGTGCGTTGGTGGTTGTAGACTGTATTGAGGGTGTGTGTGTCCAGACAGAAACTGTTCTTCGTCAGGCTTTGGGTGAGAGGATCAGGCCTGTTTTGACTGTCAACAAAATGGACAGGTGCTTCCTCGAGCTGCAGGTTGATGGAGAGGAGGCATATCAAACATTCCAAAGAGTTATTGAGAATGCTAATGTCATTATGGCCACGTATGAGGATCCGCTTCTTGGTGACGTCCAGGTGTACCCGGAGAAAGGAACTGTCGCTTTTTCTGCTGGTCTGCATGGGTGGGCCTTTACTCTCACCAATTTCGCCAAGATGTACGCCTCCAAGTTTGGTGTTGACGAGTCAAAGATGATGGAACGTTTGTGGGGTGAGAATTACTTTGATCCTGCCACCAAGAAATGGACAAGCAAGAACACCGGTTCTCCAACATGTAAGCGTGGTTTTGTCCAGTTCTGCTATGAGCCAATCAAGCAGATCATCAATACGTGTATGAATGACCAGAAAGACAAACTGTGGCCCATGCTGCAGAAGCTTGGGGTCACTATGAAGTCTGACGAGAAGGACTTGATGGGTAAGGCATTGATGAAGCGTGTGATGCAGACTTGGCTTCCGGCAAGTACTGCCCTATTGGAAATGATGATATTCCACCTTCCATCTCCATCTAAGGCTCAGAGGTATCGTGTTGAGAACTTGTATGAGGGCCCCCTTGATGATCAATATGCCACTGCCATTCGAAACTGTGACCCTGAGGGACCTCTTATGCTCTATGTCTCCAAGATGATTCCTGCTTCTGATAAGGGTAGATTCTTTGCTTTTGGCCGTGTTTTTTCTGGCAAGGTCTCTACTGGTCTGAAGGTCAGGATCATGGGTCCGAACTACGTCCCAGGTGAGAAGAAGGATTTATATGTCAAGAGTGTCCAGAGAACTGTTATTTGGATGGGAAAAAGGCAGGAGACTGTTGAGGATGTGCCATGTGGTAACACTGTGGCTATGGTTGGTCTTGATCAGTTTATCACGAAGAATGCAACTTTGACGAATGAGAAAGAAGTCGATGCCCACCCGATCCGTGCCATGAAATTCTCCGTCTCTCCAGTTGTGCGTGTTGCTGTTCAGTGCAAGGTGGCTTCTGACCTTCCCAAGCTCGTTGAAGGACTTAAGCGTTTGGCCAAGTCGGACCCTATGGTGGTATGTAGCATTGAGGAATCTGGTGAACACATTATTGCTGGTGCTGGAGAACTCCATTTGGAAATTTGCCTGAAGGATTTGCAGGAAGACTTCATGGGGGGAGCTGAGATTGTGAAGTCTGATCCAGTCGTGTCTTTCCGTGAAACTGTCTTGGAGAAATCATGCCGTACTGTCATGAGCAAGTCGCCCAATAAGCACAACAGGTTGTACATGGAGGCTCGACCTTTGGAGGAGGGGCTTGCTGAGGCCATTGATGATGGCCGTATTGGTCCTAGGGATGATCCCAAGGCTCGCTCGAAGATCTTGGCTGAAGAGTTTGGCTGGGATAAGGATCTTGCAAAGAAGATTTGGTGCTTTGGTCCTGAGACTACTGGGCCTAACATGGTTGTAGATATGTGTAAGGGTGTTCAGTACCTTAATGAAATCAAGGATTCTGTTGTTGCTGGTTTCCAGTGGGCATCAAAAGAAGGTGCTTTGGCTGAGGAGAATATGCGTGGTATTTGCTTTGAGGTCTGTGATGTGGTTCTGCATGCTGACGCCATTCACAGAGGAGGCGGCCAGGTCATCCCGACTGCCAGGAGGGTTATCTATGCTTCGCAGTTGACAGCCAAGCCCAGGCTTCTTGAGCCTGTCTACCTTGTCGAGATCCAAGCTCCGGAGCAGGCCCTTGGAGGTATTTACAGCGTCCTTAACCAGAAGCGTGGGCATGTGTTCGAGGAGATGCAGAGGCCTGGAACCCCCCTCTACAACATCAAGGCCTACCTTCCTGTTATCGAGTCTTTTGGTTTCTCCAGTACATTGAGAGCTGCAACCTCTGGGCAGGCGTTCCCTCAGTGCGTCTTCGACCACTGGGATATGATGTCGTCTGACCCTCTGGAGGCTGGGTCTCAGGCAGCTCAGCTGGTTACTGATATCCGTAAGAGGAAGGGCTTGAAGGAGCAGATCACCCCGCTGGCTGAGTTCGAGGACAAGCTGTAATTGCAGGATTGATTGATGATGTGATATTCGTGGTGCGGCGCGGCACGGCGCCTAGTTCTCCTTTCTTGGATACTGTCCCTTGTGTAGTAGTAGTCACAGACTTCCAGTTAAATTGTTCTGCATGTCGTCTATGTTTGAGCCTTTTTTTTTATAACATTGCCCCTGGTGTCTGTGAGAGGTGCAATTTCTCATAGGTGGTTTTGTTTGTTGGAGCTGATAAAAGTTGATGGTGCCATAATGTACCAGATCGTCGCGACTTATATTGTGAACTCCTGCCCCATCGGAGTATTTTTGCTTCTGGAGGTTTATTATTTTGAATAAGTTTTCTTTTGCTCTCCACTGAGTTACTGCGTTGGAAGGTTTTATCTGTTGCATGTTTTCTCATAGTCTGCACGACATCACGAGACTCGTGACCAAGTGCCGCTCGGATGCGTGTTTTGGTGGATCAACTTACTACTTGGGAAGGCAAAACCAATTTGGAGACGGGTTGTGGGCCTTGTGGCGACGCAGCAGCATCCCACCCACGAAGGTATGCGTTGGTGCAGCAGATGTTAATTATTAACTACCACTATCATCACTCTCGCGCGTGAACTGAATGCAACGAATTGTGATGATGCAAAAGAGATCAAAATACAAGCGTGCAGATGTACAGCAATAAACAGGAATTTGAGCTCAGCCCTAGTCTTTTTCCCAAAGAAATTATGGACCCAATTGCCAGTATACTGTTTGTTAAGAGGTGACTTGACCGGTCATTTATTCCAATAAATTCCCGTGACTACGTTTGCTTGACATGTGGTATATTTGGTGTCTATTCAAGATAAAATCAAATATAAAAGAGGTAATTCGGATAAAAACATCAGATAAATAGGATTAATTAATATTTATGATATAAAAGCTTTATTCCTAAAAAAAAAAATTCTTAAATTAATAAAACTATAATTAACATTTGAAAATAAATAATATTTAAATTCAACTAGAAAAAATTCAAAGTAAAAAGTATTATATGTTTAACAACAATTTATTAGATAATGTTGGGAGGAGAAAAAAAAATGAAAATCAGAGAATGCAAAAACAAAAGAAAAAATAATAATGAAGGCTGCCGGGATACAAGATTCTTATTATCTGAGTTTGTGCAATTTTTAGGTCCATTTGACTTGATACGCCGACCATACCAAACAAACAATAATATGATAAGATGTAAAATATATTACTTTGTTACTCCGATTCATCAAACGATGTATAAGATATAGCAAAATATTTCATATTCTATCATATTCAGTACTATTATGATTAGAATTCCTCAAAAAGTTTTGGCGGATTTGGAGCAGAGTTGCAGTGCTTTCTAGTGTCACAAGTCACGACATGCCTCCGGGTCACAAATTATTCGATCCCTCTGACTTGGACCGCTTGGATTTTTTCCTTGAGGGCTGTTCTCCGGATGAAACAATGTATGCTTGTGGGTTTATGCTCTCGCTGAACTTTTGCTTGCCAAAATCTTTCACCTTTTTCTGCAGCCACAGTTGTACCGCGTGTCAATTAACCTAGAAATCTGTTCCCATCTAACTATGAAGGCATTCATGTAATTCCCCTTCAAAAGGGCACGTAACAGAGATTAGTATATTATGTAAATTCACAACCAACTTGAGTCTAGCTTTACCTTAAGGGACTCGGCAATGGCAGCAACATCAGTTTGATCACCTCCAACTTGGGTAGAAATTTTCTTAACTGGTTCCTATCGAAGCAAAACCACAATCAACAAGCCCATACACAAATCTAACAAGAGACATTAACGGGAAATTGAATGGTTGGATATTAAAAAACTGGATAAGAACTTTTTGAGTCGAACCTCAGGGGGAATAAATGCAGCTTCTCTTTTCCTTTTGTTTTCAGCAGTTTTTTCAGCTTGCTTCTCCTGCTTCTCTCGCCATTGCTTTTCAAACTTCTTGTTGTCGCTTAAGAAATATTCACCACTCTCCAGTTGTAAATCAACCTGGTAATATAATCGGATATTAAGCAAATGAAGATAGGACAAAATAAACTGAAGAAGCTGAGTTCACCACTGGTACAGGGCCAATCAATCTGTTCCAAAGATAATTAGCAATTGCACAGGCATACATATATATCAATCTAGTCAGCAAGCCAAGTAACCAACAGCCTACATGGAGCCCTCGATAAATCATGTCAAATTTCGAAAACATTTGTAATGATACATCCTGATTTTCAGTGGATCTATTATAGCTCAGATGTCGCATATCACAAAGAATAATCTCACCTTACTAGGTGGCTGAGGAGGAGGAAATGGAGTATACGGTTTCTTCTCTTTACTTTTAACCTTCTTCTGTTTGACATTCTTCCTGACAAATGTGACCCCAGATATTATATAAGAAAACATCACAAGAACATCAGATGGTGGAACACTGAGTATAACACATTGTAAACGAAAGAAGAGTAGATCATACTTCTTGAACTTTGGAAGAAGCCTATCCCAATTTTCATTAGCCAATGCAGGATTATTTGCAAGTTCCTTCTTCATCAAGAGAATCTAACATAAAAAGGAGAAAGAGAGAACATGAAACAAGTTCTGATGACAATGACTGCGGAAAAAATTCCATCATCTGTTACCTCTATGTGGTACACAGGATGCATTCTGTTCTGGATGCAGTCTTCTACAATCCTCCTGACTTGTTTTAATCCCTTAAAAGACCCCATGGCAGCAACAGTGTTTCCCTACAATTATGAAGACAAAATGGAAAAGTGTTTCTCCATCGTCTAACAGGTGCAGACACTGTCAAATGGAATGCTAATTGAAAAACAGAAACAGAAAATTACCTGTACGAGTATATAGCAACTGGTTAAAATTTCAAGAGCCTGCACACCAAGTTACAAATTAAGAGACATCAGACAAAAAGAATTACAGCACTTGAAAGGGAAGTTCAGTGTAAAATGGTTTGCCAATGGCTATAGCATAAACATAAATCAATCATTCAAACATCCGCAAATGTTCTTTATCATTCAAGCCTTTTTATTTTCAAACACTGAAGGGGACAGGCAAATTATATCATTCAAACAAGTTGAAATCATTTACAGATATACCTTTAGAGTGGATGAATTGGGGCCAACAAGCTGTTGTCTCCGTTTAACAAATCGCTCCTGCATAAAGCACACAAAAGCCGATAAGAATCTTACATGAAGCTAAAAAGTTTGACATGATGCTAAGCTACATATTTACCAAGTTTGATTCAAAGAAAATCGAAACAAAGCAAGGTCTACCAATAGTAGTTCAAGCACATCATGTAAGGATGGATCGTCATAACCAATTCCCACTTTCATTCTTTAAAGAACCAACACTACTTGGAATCTTTCAACAACCAAATTCCAAAAAACTAAAGGACAGAAGTTTTTATTTTTCTCCCCCTTTGATTGCAAGCCCGCTTAATGCTGAAGCACAACATTGGTTCACAATCGTGAGTGAATCTCCCATATTGACATGCACAGAGCCAAGGAACCGTAGCATCAAGCCATTGACATTGAATAGAATAAACATGCATCCATGATCAATTGTTCAACCAAGATATACCACTTAGACATACAAGTGGACATTTAAGCGTGTTTCTCTGGTTTCTTCAAAGTCCAAATAAGGCGGATGAGAACTGAACAATAAAATAGAAAAGGTTTGACATTGTTCCACCAGTCATGCACAAGAGTTAAATCTGCCGGTATCAACATATTGGTACCTACAAGGGAGGTCCTTTTTTAACATATTCGGTGCTTTGTTCATGAAACAAAAGATACATCAGCTTGTACAGAGAAACATAGGCATTACGCACCTTTTTCCGGACCAAGTTGCCAATTTTGATAATATCACATTGCACGTCATCATCCAGTATTTTTATGGCCTGCACAAATGGAAGAACCGTTTGACATAAAGCTTGAGGAATATCATCAGTTCGATTTGCAATTGATTATGGAATAAATGAATAAGGCCGACGAGAAAAAATTCATACTTGAGGGGCGGGGACACTTCTAGAGAGGAGCTTGATTAGGTCTCTAGCTTTGATGACGATATACGGGTCCCTCGTCTTCCTGGTAGTCGAAACTGTCATCGACCCTTCAACCTAAGCACGTCATAGGGATATTGTGCGTGGTTAAACTACGGAGAATCGACCTTTTCGAGTGAATATGAATTGGGAGAAGAAGGAATGCGGGGACTCACGAGGTTGAGCTCGCAGGCGACGCCGTACTCTTTGAGGGCGGACTTGACCAAGGGCCAAGCTTCTTGAAGGTACTTCTCGCGGTACTGAGGGAAGAGGGTGGAGAAGGAGCTGACCTCCAGCATTCCCCCCTCGTTCCAGGAGGGATCGAACTTCTCGATCTTCCAGCGGTCGATGTTCGGGTCCTCGTCCCACGGCTTCGGCTTGTCGTGCTTTCCCTTCGTCTTCCCCTTCTTCGTCTGCTGCTCTTCCTCCTCCGCCGCCATTCTGAGAGAGAGCGCGACGGTCCAGAGGGTTTCCAAACGGAGAGGTGTTTCGGTTTGACGTCGACGGCAGTCGCGCGGGGATGCGCCTAAAGGGTAGGGCTTGTCTTGGGCTTGGGCCTTCTTTCATTGGGCTTGAACCTTTTGGGCTTAATCTTGGGCTTCACTTAAGCTAAAAAATGAAGCCCAGTCTCTGAACGAGCTAACCTTTGGGCCTGTACGGTTCAGACCGACACCCGGATCTTTACTTCCTCCTCTTAATTTTGATCAACCGTGCGTCTTCATAGTCTCACTTCAGTACCAGTAAAACCCTAGCTAGACCGACAAGTCTGCCTAAAATTGTCCTTAGATCGTCTTTGCCGCTTCTGAGTTTCGTCATCACCGAGTTTGAGTAATGGCGAGAAAGCGAAAGCAGGGGTCTACTCCGAGCGTTTCCGCCGAAGCAAGTCAGCCGGCGAAGAAGCAACAACAACAGCAGATAAAGCAAGAAGAGCAGGAGCTACAACAATTGAAACAGCAGCAGGAGGCTGCGGCTCGAGAACAGCATGTTGCTGTTGAGTATGAAGAAGTAGAAGAAGAAGTTGAAGAAGAAGTCGAAGAAGAAGAGGAGGAGGAGGAGGAAGAAGAAGAGGAGGAGGAGGAAGAGGAAGAAGAGGACAATCAGACCGCTAATGAAGACGACGACGACGAACCTATACATAAGCTTCTAGAACCATTCAGCAAGGACCAACTCATCGCTCTGCTCTTTGATGTAGCTGCTGCGCATCGCGACGTCGCTGATCGCATACGCCAGATGGCCGATGTGGATCCCGTGCACCGTAAGATTTTCGTCCACGGCCTTGGATGGGACGCCACTGCAGAAACCCTAACCAACGCATTCAAACAGTATGGTGAAATTGAGAACTGCAAGGCCGTCTGTGATAAGGTCTCGGGCAAATCAAAAGGATACGGTTTTATCCTTTTTAAAACTCGTCGGGGCGCGCGCAATGCCCTGAAGGAGCCCCAGAAGAAGATTGGGAATCGCATCACTGCGTGCCAGCTTGCATCCACCGGCCCCGTGCCTACTCATGCGGGAGTGCAGTCAGCCCCTTCGCAGCAGCAGCAGCAGCTGCAGCAGCAGCAAGTATCTGAGTATACTCAGAGGAAGATTTATGTGAGTAACGTCGGGGCAGAGTTGGATCCAAAGAAGTTGACTGAATACTTTGCGAAGTTTGGTGAGATCGAGGAAGGGCCATTAGGGCTCGACAAGTTGACTGGCAAGCCAAAAGGGTTTTGCTTGTTTGTGTATAAGGCCATCGAGAGTGCCAAGAAGGCTTTGGAAGAACCACACAAGAGTTTCGAGGGTCATATGTTACATTGCCAGAAAGCTATTGATGGACCAAAACCTGGGAAGTCTCAGCATATGCAACATCAGAATGCAAACAATCCCCAATCCCAGAGGAATGACGGTGCAGGGTTTGCAGGTGCAGCTGCTGCAGGCCTTGGGCAATTGAACCCTGCAGGAATTGGGTTTGGACAGGGGGCTGCAGCTGCACAGGCATTGAACCCCGCACTTGGGCAGGCGCTTACTGCTTTGCTTGCAACTCAAGGTGCTGGGTTGGGGCTAACGAACTTCTTGGGAACTCTAGGGTCAGCTACGGCTGTTAATCCAGCCATGCCTACTGCTGGTCATGGATTGCAGGCAGCATATGGAAGCCAGATGAACATTAGCCCTGGACTAATTGGTGGAGGATATGGAAGTCAAGCTGGATATGCAAACCAGCAAATGGGTCAAGGCGCAGCTGTTAGAGGGCAGCATACTGGACATTTTAGTGGCAGTGGACCATATAAGGGTCATTAGACCCGGAGAGGTATGACTATGGGTTACTCTCTATTTGATAGCCTTCCATTTTTGTTGAATTATTCATATGTGCGATATAGCAGTCTAATTTTTTGACAGTCTAGTAAGTGATAAAGGCCAATTTTTTTGTTGCTTGATAACGTAAGTGTGTACAGAAAAGTTGATTAGGTCTATTACAGGGGGCTAGGAGGATGACAGATAGGCAGCCCATGTACCAAAAAGCATAGGACCCCCAAAAAAGGAGCTCATCACTATGTGTAGCAATGTGTTGCACCAATTAATAATTTTCCCACGACGGAATGGAAAATTCTGAATCGGTTTACCTGCAATTTAACTATCACAAGATTGTTCCTGCTCTGCGAGCCCTGCTATGCCCTTATTTCATTGTTCAACAGAACGTTAAACCAGTTGAAGCAAAGATTGTTGTCCATATTTTCTTGCTCATAAGCAATGAAACAGGAGGTGAAAAAGTAAGTGGCCTTTTAACTGTAATTGACCCCTTTGTAGTATTGGTAGGAATCTCCCAAAGTGGCCTTTTGCACAAAAAAGGAGACCTGTGGAGAAATGCATTCTTACCACCCGAACCCTTAGTTTCTTCCAAAATTTTGTAACATTATTTCATGGGAAGGTTATTTCTACCATTAACTTGCATTCGACTTTTCATTCCCATACTGACAGAGTGTTTCTTCATGAACCAGATGTAAATGCTGAAAACTCTTAAAACAGTATAGTGAAAATTTCCAAGGTAGAAAAGCTGACCAGACATTAGATGGCGCTTCATATTCATGGCATACGTCTGATTTGATTGATTGTGGAGGGACAAAACATTCCTTTAAAATAAACTAATTCAGAAAATCTCAGGAGCTCTACTCAGCCTCTATGTTCAGTCCTCTAGATTCAGAATTTAAATATTGATCATTCATTGGTTAGTTTGATTGATAAAATGTGCATCTTTCCTTTTTATTTAAGATAAAGTCCAGACTATGGGTCATCCTTATTTTCTTTTCTGTATTCTGTCATGTTATTTGTTAAGGCTGAAAGAAAGGACACTTTACATTCACTTTTTTCTTAGTGCCGTTAATTTTTGCCTTGTTGCCCATCTTTTGTTAAATTTGATTGAGTAAGAATGGTTAAACTGGTTCATTTGGTATAGCATACTGCTTATGCTTATTGTGCTCTCGTAAGCTTTCTGTCAGTTTGCTTAAGAAACAAACTGTAATGATCATTTTAAGAATGTTATGGAGTTAGCTGATATTGATATCATTTTCTTCGTAAGCTTTTCCTTGAATGCTTACTGTCAGTTTGGTTAAGAAACAAACTATAGTGATCATTTTAAGAATGTTATGGAGTTAGCTGATATTGATATCGTTTCCTATGCTGTTATCCTCTTGAACGACTACTCCAAAGTAATTGTGCCTTTTGTTCCATTAGTGTACACCTTATGGTGTTTTTCTTTCTCAATGTGTGGGCTCTACTTTGTGGTACCTGCTTTATTGGCAGCTTTCTACAAGCCATCAGCATCTGCTGGACAGGAAGTAGCTACGCCAGTTCATTCTTTTCTGTTTTTTCTTACTTGGGATGCAAAATTGGTTTTTATTGGAGCTGTGTTTGCAAGTTAATTTTGTCCAGGGAATAATCTATTTTATCTATTTTTGTTTTGGTTAACTTTTTGTTCAATGGCAAGTTGGTTAGACTGCTACTAAAATGAGTAAGAATAAAAGCTCGATCGGGAATGAATTATGAAATCAATAAGATGTATGCTGAAACGATCTCTTAGAGTGTTAAAACAGCATTCATGCGCTACTGCAGCCATCGAGTGTAAATGGGTTGTTTCCACCTTAGTAATCGGTATGCAGTCAAGTTGTATTCATCTTTTCATGCTAAAAACTTGGAGAGCAATCAAAGATAAAACTTTTGGGGTTATTGTCATTGCTATTTTTGTGTAATTCATAGTTGTTAATTTGAAAGTATTTTGAGTCTGCTCTTATAAAAAAAGAAAGTCTTTGGGAGCTTTGTCTTTTATTACATACTGATTGGAAAGGATTCAACAAGTGGTCCAGCTGCCTTTTAATTCGTAGGTTATTATTTCTAATGAAATGACTGTCTGTATCAATTTTAGAGATTGCTTGGTAACTTTCTCTGCACTTTCATATCCTGCTGTGTAATGTGACATTATAGATCTTTAGGTCAACGGTCTGAATATGAAAAAGAAACGGTACTTGGATTTTAGTATACATCATGTCTTGTCTGAGAAACTCGTAAAGTATTTCACATCACAAGCATAAAAACACTGCCATGGGAAGGGTTTTACTCTTAGTTTTCTTTTTGGTTTTGCATAAATGGTATGCTTTCATATTTTCTGTGGTATTTTGCCAGAGGCTCAGTCTTATTCAGCTGTTTTCTTCAACACGGTAACAAACTGTCTTTTCAGAGACATTTAGAATTAATTTAAATCTAGTTCCAAAGTCTCAGAAAATTCAAGTGAGTTCCGCAGATAACAAGCATCCAAACACTTCACTTTGTTGACAGACAATTTCAGTACCATTTGCTGGAGTTGAAACATTCTTTTGAAATCATATCAGATTCTGAAATACTTTTAGTAGTATAAAAGTTTTTATCGGGTTTTACTGATTCATTTTGCAGATCCAACAAAGGTGCATCAGTCTTTTAGTACTGCCTTGGTGATTAATCTGAAGTTTCAAGAGCTCATGCAATCGCCATATTTCTGCTTGTGATGAGATTGTTTATCATTGCCACCAAGACTACAGTATTTTAAAATGTCAAATGGAGCTTCCGATTTTATGTATTTGTTTTTACCTATTCTTTGCCGCTGTGCTACTTCTAAAACATCCAGTGTTTTGACTTTCAATGTGATTTTCATTAAAAAATTATGTAGTTTAAATTCCCAAATTCATTTTCTTTTGTGTTTGTGGCGTCTTTGGACTCTCCTTCCTATGGATATTATGGGACCTGCATTAATTTCTCTTTGATTTGGTTTTCCTCTGAACCGGGCTTGCAGTCTATGTTTTGTAACTCTGCTGATGCCCTCAAATGACAAATCTTTGCTTAAAGCAGGGCGGCTGGTGCTGGTTGTCCTGGGGTGTGGTCTGATATTAATGATACCGTGTTTTCTGGTGTAGAACTTCTGAGTTAGTTCCAGTGTGGCCATTACCCAAAGCTAAACCTTTTAGAGTGCCTAATAGTCATTATAAAATTTGCTGGGATTTCAATCAACAATCCTTAAAGAGACTATCTGTTTAATAGCAAAGTTTTATGCTAAAGGCAGTTAATGTTCTGTTACCAGCTGGGCAGACGGTTAATTTTGTGTCGCTTTTCTGTTTACGGTATGATCAATCTGCTGTTGTTTTATTATGTAGATTTTCTTTTTTCCCCCCATATCAGTGTGGAATGTGGAATTAAGAGTTTATTATACTTAGTTTGATGCATTGATCTGATGTTATTTTTGTAAGCATGGACTCTGATCATGTCGCTGCGAGAAGCTGTCCTTATCATCTTCCTCTTGCGGACTGTTATTTACTTGGTCATTCCTGCTGTATGTGGATTTTCAGAAGCAATAATCTAGTGGAGAAAAATTGAATAAATCTACTATTGGGTCCATGACCTCAGAGCTCATGTCGGAAATTGAGTTCCCATTTTTGCAAATTGAATACGTTCGGAAGTTGAGCACTCATGCCTATGATTTTTTTTTTCCCTTTATAGCTTATGTGGAAGCTGTAATCCACGATCTATCGGTACGCTGCATGCTTTGTCTCATCTATCGTGAAAAGATTGTGCTAAAATGTGAATGAATTTCACTTTTCAGAAGGATTTAGGTAGAAGATTGAATTCATTGGAACCTCAATTGTTCGAGTGCAATAATTTTAAGGTATTAGCTGGTGATGCTTGGAGGATGGTCAGAAAGAATTAGAATTTTTTTGTAAAAATGGCCAGAAACAATCAGAGGTTGATAAAGTCGTCTTTAATTCAACATCCTTGAAACTACGATTGGACACGATGCACATGGAGGAGGTCAAATGATGGTTGTTTTTGTCCATTCGAATTGTTATCGTTTTCAGTTCTTCATTTGTTTCTTGTCTTGCTTGAGATTAAGGGTAAAAAAGAAGCTGCTTTCGCGCTTGTGGTTCAACCAAAAAGTTTGCTAATAAGCTCAATTCTCCTCGAGGTTAAGTGTGTGGTAATATGCTGTTGCTTTAGAGGCTTTTGTGCTTAGCAGGCACAACAATTTCCTTTCTTGGTAAATTAAATTAAAACAAAGAAGGAATATTGTTCCTGGATACTGGAAAGAAGGACGAGGATGAGAGGGTGGTGCTACCAAATCTGAGTTTAGTAGGCTTTCTGACCTAGTGGAGGTTTGGTGTGAGCTATGATCACAGCGGAGATAGGTGATCTATGTTACAAGGGATGAATTCCTTTGCATTACTTAGAAAGATGGCTTACGGTACACACACAAAGCATCCACCGGTGAACTTGACAAAAGATTTTGGTATGCTTTATTAGTCGAAAGAATGCCTGGAGGTGTAGTAAGTGATCCTTGGGTTGCAGTATTGTCTCAATGTCACAAGACAATACTGAGTCGATGACAATTTTTGGGTCACATTTGAGTCAGCAGGTAATTCAATATCTGCATAAAGGGTGTTTTCTCGAAAATGAGTCAAAATCAATGAAAGATTCAATATTACGTTAATGAACAGAATATGTACCAGTGACGCAATATAAAGAAGATTACAGAATATGTGCAAGTGACATTGAAAAGCAGATCACTGGATAAACGCGGATACAAGGGTTGCGAACAATGTCGTTTAACACATGGTAGATATTCAATTCATGGAGCTTTTTATTCAGATATTGTGCGATAAGACCATGTATGTTGTTGCACAATGGAATTGGGCATGTGGGCACCAAATGGATTTAAAAGTCTTTTGGATGAAATTGCGTTTGAAGAGATAACATCGGCCTGTGTTGAAGTTTTCAACTGAGCTGATTCTGTTCAGCTTTAGAGATGCGTCATATGCACACCAAAAAGGAAGGGAAGTAAAAAATAAATTGGTTCAGGAAAGTGGAAGATTAGGACTTGGCAAAGGAAAAGGCATTCCCCAGTGGTCCACTCCGCTCCCATAAAGCCGATCTCCTGTCGGTGCCTGATCCGATTTCAAGTTGGGACACCAACTTTTTCACTGTTTCGGATGCCCAAAAAAAAAAAACTTTCGAAAAGCGAATAGAGAAAAGAGAACAAAGACTCGAGCACAGTGATTTGATCCTTTGCGGTTTGACCTCGACAGGGATTTAACTCGCCTTCAGTGCTCTTTCGTATCGCTTTAAAAAGTTCCAATCCGGTGTCACGGCGATCTATCTATCCACCTAGAAGATCCACTCCCGTGAGGAATTTACATGTAACGCGCCCCCACCTCACCAAACGACACGAATAACTTTAATGCACTTGCTTTTTCACAGATGCCTAGGCTACACAACAAGTCGTCGCAAAGCACAATGACACTTGGTGGTCCACTTATTCACAGAGAGAGAGAGAGATTTGCTTCTTTGAATTCACCCAACCCAAGATGTGGGGAGGTTGGGCAGGGCCCCAAATGGATGGATGAGTGAGACGTGATAGTACAAGCACATGAATCTTGAGCTAGTGGTTGAAGCCTTGTAGCTGATGTCTACTGCACCAACACTCTTTCTCTCTGGGAAAAAACCTTGAAATCCATAAAGAAGAAAGAGCTTCGACAGCAGATATACTCTTTTTCTCCTATTCTTTTTCACGTGACTTTGGTCACTCACTTTTTCCAGGGAAAGATATTATCAATTGGGCGCAGTGGGAGGTTCTGGTTTCAAATATATGGAAATGGATAGTGTCCTTATCTTTGGCCTCACTCCACTATCCCACCTCCCAACCCAAGCTTGGTAAAAAGCAATACTCATGGCAGGCCATTGAAATTCCCGCAATAAAGCAAAGCGTCGTAGCGGAAGATAATGATGTCGATTCCTTCTATGTGCATTCCCTAAAATATGCCTGTGGATTGCTTACCTTTGTGTCTTTGACCCACCCCACATTGCCCTTTTCATTGAAAAATACAAATAGGAAAAGGAATAATAACCCACGAAAGCTCTTGTGGGGAATCTCTTCCTGTTGATTTTTTTTTTTTAAAGCTCAGCCCTTTGTTTTTTTTATTATTATTATTTCTGTCTCTCTCTCTCTCTCTCTCTCTCCCGTCAAGCAATGCATAGATTTCGGAAAAAGCTTTGATATCATGAATTGACCTCTGACCATCTTTTGGACCTGGGGGTGGTTTGCTTTGAGGGCTGCTGAGGAAAAAACGCTAAATCCGAAGAAGTCTTTTAACGTTAATTAGGCACTCGGGGAAGGGGTGGTCCAATCAGGGGTGCAATGATGACTCGCGCAATTGGGACATTGGCGTGCGTGGCCATCCTCCAGTGAGAAAAGGACGAGTGGATTAGCAGACAGCGACGAAAGCGACACTCTCAATTATGAAATGATGGACTCGATCGCAAAAAAAGAAAGGGTAAAACCTCTGCCCCACACACTACACACCATCTCGCAATCACCTCCTGCCTCATTTGATTTAAAAAGAAAAAGAAAAAGAAAAAAAGAAGCAAAGCTTTCCCCAATTTTTAATGTGGTTGTACCGTCCCCCTCAGCTTTGAGCAGAACAAAACAATATTGCAAGAAAGAAGGTACGAAGAAAAGAAGGGAGAACCACGAACATGATGCGTCGACGTCAGAAGGTGGACAGCTTAGGCGAGATACCCACCTCCCATCTCCCCCTTGGCAAACCAGAAGCGAAAGGGGCACATCTCGTCACCATCCTCCAAAAAAAGCAAATGCACGCACGTCGCTTTCCCAACTTTGGCAAAAACCAGCTTTTTCTCTCGAAATTGTCGCCGTCCTCGGCGTCCCGCGTTAGGGGCGGGTTTTTGGCTCGGCGCCTTTGCCTTTTGGGGGGTATGCGCGACGGTCAAGTCCAGCCAAAGCCAGGCCAGGCCCTACTCGTTTTGATGCCCCCCCACCCCATCTTTTCTTCATCGTTTCTCTCCAATTGTCAAGGAAAGTCCTCGGCCATTTTCCCATATCTCTGCGTCAAGCAAAAGGTTTAAGCAAACTCGAAATCAAACTGCTGAACCCCGGAGCAAAGATCGGAGCTCGAACATTCGTGCACGTCTTCGCTAGGACACTGTAATCGTCGAATTAAGAAGGTCCAAATTGTTATGCCGCCCAAGTTGGGATTACCCTAAACATCTTTCTCACCATGTCTACTTAGTCAAAGTGGGAGGAGATCGATATGGGGCCTCTCTCTGTCCTCAATTCGAGATTAGCTATACTTTTAAATCTAGTTGGTGATTTTGGTGGAAGCCCTTTTTAAAAATTATAATAAAAAAAAATTGGTTGGTGACCCCAAAGATGTGACCCCACACCCCCAACCCCATTAAGACGCATACGAAAGTTTATAGTTCTCTGTCGAAAGCGCCAAATCATGTTTCCCCAAACATACCAATGCCTCTTTTATGCAACCGGTTACTAGAATATTGACACCATGTCAAGAGCTTAGCAAACATTGCCCTGACACATTTACAATTGAATATGTGTATGGCTAAGTACTGACTAATCGTTTCGAGACTCGTCCCCAAAAGACGTGAATGACGAGAGCATCGATTGAGCGAGGTTCTTCCCCAGATGCCATCTACGATCCGATTCTATTTCATCGTGAAAAGTGTTGGAAAAAAAATCTTAAAACTATTGCATCAGTACCAATTCAATCATCAAATTTTAAATTCTGCTAATTTAGTCCTATTTTTTTTTTATATTTGTATCAATTGAGTCTATTCGATCAATGTTGGCATAAAAATCGCAGATATGAACGCCGACCGTCTTATGTGACATGACCTATGAAACGTATATATTTTTTCGTAATTATTTTTTGTATATTTCTTAATAATTTTTTGTTGACTTTTTTCTTCATCTTTTTTCTCTTTCTTTTTTTTACTTTTTTTTTTTTATCGACTCGCCAGCCCTCACGGGGTCTGGGTGAGGCAGTGACACCAGATCCGACAAAGGCGTGCGGTCTTAATGAATAGAAAGTAAAGAAAAAAAAACCAAAATATATACATAGAAAAAAAAAATTCACGCCATCGCCAGTCTTATCACGTAGGACGATCCGCTTCCATATGAACGATTTCGGGTCAAAAATTGATCGCATGTACTCAACAAACACGAATGTAAAAGGTGAATAAATTTACATAATTAAAATATTTATTATGAGTTTTTCCAAGTCAAGTTGTAACGATGACTAGAGAAGAAACAACAAGAGGGTATTCGTTAACTATGAAAGCCCGGAGCGGACACTTGGAATCCTCCCAAAAAAAAGAAAAAAGAAAAAAAGATGGGGGGACAAAATGGGCAGGCCGGCCTCATTAGGTCCCCAAAACGGGTGATGAAACGATGACATCGACTGGCCCCCAAGTCCCATTAGGAAATCGGCCGAAGTGGGAAAGAGTTCGATTTTACATGATCATGTCATGAGAGTCCTCACAAAATTGTCCACGAAAAAGTTGAGAAAGCATGACAAAACCCGAGACGGGAAACGCACTCGATGTTTCCACCACCACCCCCGCTTCATCCGCCGCACCAAAGCAATCTTTTTCTTTCGGACCGCCGTGGGGCGAGTTCGGACAGCATAGACAAAAGCAGGATCGTCAAATCAAAAAACCCACCAATTTTTACTCCAATCTGTTTGATTATTTCTCCTTAGGGTTTAGGAAATCGCAGCACCATTTGCATTGCATGTGGCAGATTTGCCGATCGACGAGGACAGGCCATCATCACACCCCGCCGTGTGAAATCCTGTAAATCCATTACCTTTCCAAATCACCACTTCCCAACCCGCTCAAAGATTTGATTTCGTGGACATGCGCTGACCAAAAAAAAAAAAAAATCCTTAAAAAAGTTGCATCCTTTTACCCCCGATTGAGATCTGACATGGATTCAATTCGACCCCAACTGCAAATATTTAAACCGATGTCTTAACCGCGTTGATTCTTCGACACCCGTAATTGAGGAGAAATCGAGGACGAGACAAGAGAGAGGAATGTGCATTTTTCCGTATCATTTGCCAACAAAGCATCTGTTATTACAAGAATATTAATCGATTGAACCGCAGCTCGACGACCATGGCAACGTGCGACCCCTGCTCAATTACAAAGAACGGCACATGAATAGGTTCCCTCGCCCTTGGCGGAGTACGTAACCAAGGGATTCGAATGCGCGAGCACAGGTTCGATATGGGGTTGATCTACATTACATATGGGAGAAGAATTATTAGCATCTTTAATGAAGGAAAGGGAGGGGACACGGGTGGATGCGTATGGAGCCACGCCACCATGGATGATCTCTCATTAGTCGAAATCAACGACGCCAACCCCCCCCCCCCCCCCCAATCAAATCATCCAACCAACGTCCATCGCTCATGATTTTTTGTTTTTTGGTAACTAAGATTTTCGACTATTCATCAGGGTGGGGGTATGAGCGCCAATGACACCAGTTAAATCCCTCAAGATATAATCGGGAATATTCGAACTTGAGACTTCATCAGTTTAACTGTTTAAAGTTCAGAAACCTCACCAACTTAACCAATGTCTCAATACTCGTGAATTTTATTGTCATTTTCGCCCAAAAGTTAGATATAAAAAGAGGGGGAAAAAAAGAAGGAGATTCTCACTTTTCCCCGTTTGGGATTCCTAGGCTTTATCACACTTTTTTCCCTTTTTTTTTTCCAAATTGGGTATTATGGATGTCTAATATTTTAGATTTTCATACATGCGTAAAATGAAATAGTCAAACGTAAACAACGCGGTCTCTAAACTTTTTCATTTGCTCCAACGTGGTCCTTGAATTTCGTACGTATTTTCAATTTAGCCTGCGCAACGTATGAAAACGGATCAGCGTTTGTCCATAAACTTGAATCGATGGAAGGATAAAATTGAATGCTTTCGTATGGTCCATTACAGATTAAATTGAACATGTACTAAAAATTTTAAAACTACACTGAACAAATTAAAGTTTCGTGAGCCGCATCATGCCTCGGGCTAAAAGTTCAGGAGCCAAGCCGAAACAAGTTGAAAATTTTAAGGACCGCACTGTATATACCGTGAGGAAGGGGGTTAATTCTTTCGAACGACACGAACTGGGCGCGGTGGGCGGCGGTAAATGAAATTCCATCGGTAACTCTATTTTACGAGAAGTTAAATTTGAAAGGATAGTAAAGCGAGGCGGATTTGTGGTCGTGGTTTAAGTGGGGCCGAGTAGATATTTTATGAAAATCCCTGGTTCGGATCAATATTTTATGAAAAAGGAAGAAATAATAATAATAAGATAAAGTGATGAGCGCATCGCAACGAGCATTTCCTTAAGGCTTAATCTCATCGATCAAAGATTAAATAATAATAATAATAATTTAAAAGATAAAGAAAAGGAGGAGGGAGAAGTAGAGCAGGTGGGGGGTCATCAAAGATTCACGTGTTGTTGGAGAGGGGATGCCGGTGCCGGGTCACACAGGAACAGATGGATGGGTGGGTCCTGATCCGGTCCTGCCTCCCCCGTTCCCATTTTCTCTTTCTTTCGAATTAAAATTATATTCGTCCAACAACCCAAATATTATTATTATTGATTTTCTTTTCTTTTCTTTTTGCCCCCTGTGCGTGTTGTCGCTGTTATAGCAGCCCACACTGTCACTAGCCATGATGCCATCTTTTCGGGCGCATCGTGGCCATCGTCCGTCATTCATTCGGTCACACCGAAAAGAGAAAAAATTGGGAAGGATTCATTCAATGCCCTCCTTACAGAAAAAAAAAAAAAAAAAAAAACCCACATTGAAATTGAATCGGTCCACACCCCCCTCCAAAAAGAAAAAGAAAAAGAAAAAGAAAAAAGCCTGTACATGATCAGTAATTGGATCCACGCGACCTGTCCACATCCCAAAAGACAGTTTTTTTTTTTCTTCCCACGGGAGCTGATTCCGATGTTTGGGATTTTTTAAAATCACAGATCAGCTTCGGGAATTGTCCCTCGCGTTCCGCCCTCCACATCGCATCGACCACAGGCCCCCCGGCCCTACTCTGTCGAACGAACCAACCCGTCAACTTCACCGAATTCAATGGCAATTAAAACTCCCTTTGGCGTTGGGACGGACGACGAAGCTACGTTGCTTCCTTCCAAATTCCACGGTCTCTCTCTCTCAAAATCAGCGCCATCTTTTTAGGACGTTCTTTTTCGGAATTGGAATTGGAATCGGAATCGGAAATGGGTCTCCCGTTCCCCGCCCGTGAAAGCCGACCTTATTAGTAAAGGGCACATCTTTGTATTCATCGAGCAAGGTTATCGATCTTGATCTCGATCTAAAGGGCACCCTCGCCTCTTCCATCCTCCTCTTCATCTCTAGCCACGAGGAGGAAGGTGTCAGGGCTTTCTTCAGCCCCGAAATAAATCCCGTCGTCATTTTCCTCCTAATTTCTTATGTTCATGACTCGAATGGAGAAGAAATAAAAAAAGATTTTTCGAAAGATTTTTGAAAATCTACGTTAGGTTAGAAAGTATGGTAGCATCATCGATGCCTTGCCTCCGAGAAGCTAAAAGCCAAAAAACAACTGGATCGGGACATAACGTCGTCGTAAATGCCAAATGGTTCCAATTTCATATCACATCGCATCCGACGTGCGGTGTCAAAATAGAATGACAAGGAAGCCTGCCGTGCCATTACCATTCAATGCACGCGAACGTGACGAGGCTGGACTTGGCTTGGCTTGGCGTGGCACGTCTTTCGTACCATCCCATTTCAGCTTTTTTTGGGCTCGACACGACAAGAAAATGACTCTGACCCGACCGAAACAAGATAAGTAACATGGCAACAAGACTAGGGACACTACAACTACAAGTCGATAGGCCTTTGGCGGGTAATAGCATGTCGTTATCTATCACATAGTAAAAACTCAAAAAATGGGCACGGAATCCAGTCTAGGAAGGGACAATAAGTTGATAGGACAAAGGTAATAATAACGAGCATGGGGAAGGGGAATTGGATGGGACGAAAGGGAGAGGGGGGGGGGGGGGGGGGGGGGGGGGGCATCAAACGACACGAAGGGACACTCCCCCCAAAAATAAAGCGATGCACAACCCTTTGCTGTCCTCTCATCCCATTTTGTCTTTACTGCTTTCCCCAAAACCCACAATCAACTTTAGCTTTCTACGCTTCGGACATCGACGTCGACATTGAATTCTAACGAAAAGAAATCATTAAAAGAGACATTTTCGATTGTGCTTGTGGTCTCATGTCATGTGTGTCTTGGCCCCCCACTCAAAGGAAAAAGGCGTGGATGGCAACAATGCTCGTCCTCTCACTTTCCATCATCGTATTGTACCAAGAAAATTGAAAGATGGAACGAGAGATAGAGAGATAAGGTGATTGCGTTTTTTTTTTCTTTCTTTATGCAAAACAACGCAACAAAGTATGACCCCCTCTTTCAACCACCCTGCACCCTCTCAAACTCCCAACCCCACTAATCTTCGGAATTTAATTATAAAAAGATCAATATTACGGGGATTATCAAAGCGACATTTTTTTTTTCCCTTTTTTCTTTGTTTTTTTTTTAATATTGGAAAGTGAATCTTTTCCTCAATCCAAATCCCACTCGATAAGGCTGACGTGGTTGCGTAAAGAAATGACAAAGGACGATGGGGTGCGTGGGCTGGGCAAGTTTGATTGCTTTAGCCTCTTTTCTTTATTGGTTATTTAAGGGTGGAGGATCGAGCTCTTTTGATTTTTTTACGGGTGCGGGGTCACCAAGCGAATGACTGACAAGGGTGGTGGTGGGTGGGGTTTGGGGGAGGCAACTGCACGAGAAACAGCGACATTTGCGCGCGTCCCTCTCTCTCTCCCTCCCTCTCCCTCACATACGTCGCCTTCCCCACCCTGTTCACCTGACCCATTCTCGCGAGTGGGGCGCGTATCCGTCACGCCTCCGAAACTGGCACATATGATGATGATACGATCTTCTCTCTGTCCGATATATCAGGCCACCGGCACGGGACCCCTCATCATATCAGAAATCCTCAATTGCACGAACAGAACAGAACAGAACAGACCAGACCAGACGACGGGGACACACAAAACACAACCATTTCTTTTTAGGATACCATCTCTCAACCAGGACGCCGCTAAAATGGGTCCGTACGTTTGCTAATCTAATCTGTCGAATTGGGATTCTTTTGGCCAGCCAAATCCCCATCTCTCCTTCACAAATATGGACAATTGAGTAAAAATGAGACCTGCCACAATTAAAGCTCTCTGCTCACTTAAAAGAGACGAGAAATATGGCCAAAAAGAATTAATCAAATCATGAGACCGCCAAAAGGAGGGAAAAAAAAAAGAAAAGATCATGCATGATCAGAGAGATTTCTTTCTATCTACTCTAGGAAATATTTCTTCCCTTCCTCCTTTTTTTCTCCCTGGTTTTTTTCAAAAGAAAAAAAGAGGAGCCGATCTAGGACAGATTAACATGGACACTCCCGGATTTGGGAGAATTACAGATGGGACAAGTATGGAGGGAAGACCCACACACCGCGCACAAGCACAAGTGCCTGCACGGCAACAACAGCACGCTCGCCTCCTCCTTCCCGCACTTCCGGCACCACGTCGTCGTGGCCGCGCTCCCTCTCTTCCTATCCTGCTGCGCCTCCCCTACCCCACGCCTCCCGCTCTCCCCCTCCTCCCCGTCGTAATTGCTCCCGCAGCACGACCCGGCGTCCTCCGCCTCATCGTCCATGGCTCCGCCGCCGCTGGGGCGGTCGTCTTTGCCGACCTGGGCCAGGACCTGCTCGAGGTTGGTGCGCAGGGCGTTGGCCGTGGCCTCGTTGGCCTGGGCCAGGTCCCTCCAAATCTGGTTCTCCACGCACAGCGACTTCACCCGCTCCTCCAGCGCCCAGTTGAGCTTCCCAATCTTCTGGATCTCCTCCTCCTTGGCCCTCAGCCTCTTCGCCACCTCCTCCTCTATCCTCCCCGCTATCCTCTTCGCCTGCCTCTTCCTCCTATCGTCTATCTCCACCCTCACCTTCTCCATCTGTAATCAATCAGCAAAATTAGCATTACAAAAACGAACCCCCCCACCCCTCGGGGTAATCAAACCAACGAAATATTAAGGCGTCTTGGGGCCGCCCGTGCTACTGCTTACATGATGAGAAATGAGGCGATCGATGTCCAGTTGCTGCTGTTGGATCTGCATGGACACGTCTTCCCCCAGAAAAGAGAAGCAAGCGCGAGTCTTGTTGTCCGGAGACGACGCCCCGTAGGAGAGGACGGGGTTGAAGGAGTCCCTGCCTCGCTTCCTGGAAACCGAGGGGAGGTTGTAAGTGAGGCCACTGTCGGATGGCTTCATCACGGCCTTGGGAGGGAGGGAGTCGCTGAGGAGAGACCCGTGCTGCTGGAGGAGCGGCAGAGAGTCGGTGGCGGTGGTGGTTCCCGACAGGGGGAGCCCGCAAGCCAACTGGGCGGGGTTGTAAGCGTCCGGTAAGGCGTCCATGGGGTTGAGGAGGAGGCCTCGGTTACCCAAGAAGTGATGGAGAGCGAAGAGATTGAGATGGCCAGAGCTAGCGTCGACAGCCATCAGAAATCCCCAACCAAGATGTGTGAAACGGAAAATGGGAGCGTGTTTGTGAGCAGAGCAGAGGGGGGATGGTTGTGGTTTAAAAGGAAGGAGGAGACGAGTAGGAAATGGGACAAACAAAGGGCATGCACAAGCATAAATATAGAGAGAGAGGAAACACGGAACGAACGCACTCGATTCTCTTCGTTTGCCGACGCAAAGTGGAATAAATACAAGTGAGGAGAGAGAGGGAGAAAGGTGTTGGTGTTGGTGTTGGTGTTGGTGTTTGGGTAAAAAGGAGTTTTGTCTATAAGCGCGATTCGGTTGCCAGAAACGCCCTTGTTTTACTCGGAGACTCTATTATGATGGCGTTGGAGATCCAGTCGCATCCGTAATTCCAGCCATGTTACGGGCCCATTTTCATCGTACCTGGACGTAAAAACGTTCTTCCGTTCTCCTTTTCTTTTTCTTCAGAGGAAACGACGGCATTGGGAAGCATGGCCTGCTTTTCCTTTTTCTTTTTCTTTTTTCGCATTAACTGACGTGACGAGATAAGGAGCATCGGCCACGTATGACCTGCCGACGGGACGACTGCACCTGCCCTCCACGTCGGCTCACCGCTTCCCCTCCTCCCATGCTCCATGCGAACGGAAGCACGCGCGCACGAACGGGCGAGGGGGCACGCCATTGGCCACGTGCGAGGCGCCACCGTGGCATGCTTTTTTTTTTTTCTTAATCTTTTCTTTGTTTTTATACGGAGAGGCAAATCCCGCCGACGCCGAGGACCAGCAAAACTAAAGGGTGGAAAATAATAATAATAATTAAGGCGTGGGTTTGGCGGGATGTGCTGGGATGACGGAGTTGAAGTGAAACCAACTCACGCGAATCGCATTGGGAAGCGGTACCTCTCTCGGGTGGATCTGCCACGTGGGGGACCTGCCGATGGTACGGAGGTGGTGTGGGTCGTGGCTGTTACGTTAACCCCGCCCTACAGAAATGGCCGTCGGGTTTTCCGGTGACCACGATCCTCGCCGTTCGAAGTGCCGTGGATCTCTGATGCGATGCACGTTGTCGTTTTTGTTCGGTTTCGTGCCTCGTGGACGGTCTCTCTCTCTCTCTTTCTTTTCTTTCTTTTTTTTTTTTTGGGTCAATTTGGCCTTTTCTTTAGATAGCCCCACACACGCACTTGTCGTGGGAACCACACTCGGCTTTTGTCTGGTTAGGCAGTCGCATGATCCTCGTTTTAACTACGAGCGTCGTACACGTGTGCCTCGCTCATGTGTCCGGTGAATTCAAAGTGAGGTTAATATGTTAATTTATTACGCTAAGAAGACCGTCAGAAACGTACGTCTTACCTCACTTTAAAAATCCTCTGACCAAAAAAAAAAAAACCAAACTCCACTTTGAAAATCCCAATTATGACTACGATGTTCCGCTCTCGCACGTTTTATATCTTCAAGCGTGTGGATTCGAAGGAACGCTTGACGAGAATTTGCAAGTGCATATTATCTTCAGATGGCGAGGGTTTGTAAATAGCAATTATTGAGAGGAGTCGTCTAAATAAAAAAGGCGTTCTGTTTGATGAAAGTGCATTAAGGGAAATACTGTCGTGTAATGGCCGGTGAATGCGTTATTTTCGCTTACAACCGGCGGAAACAAATACATGATTTTCCATATCATTCTATCTCGTAAACTCTTGCGCGATAATCGGAAAGATTTGTCGCATGCATTTTCCGTCTTCAGATGGTAATTATGATCATTAAGCTCGTGTTTTTTTTTTGCTGGCTACGACATGGGTGCATAACCCATTAACGTCAAGGCGTCGGAGAGAAAAGTTAACTTCACCGGCCTTCTCCATCTTTACACCAAATGAATATGAAGGTGACGTGCTAATCCCTAGCTTAGTTGCGGCTTAAAAAATGAGGCCTTTGATTGTGGTTGAGTTCTTTCGACCTTCTTTTCGCTTAGGCTATCCCTAAAAGTGGACAGTCTATGCGCAGCTCAGGAATTCAGAAACTTCACATCAATCAAGTGTCGCACAGCCTATACATGTACGCGATCATTTGCCCCATCAATTGTATACCCTACATAATTCTCTTAGCTCCTCGGTCCCCCCTCCCCCCCCCCCCCATGTGGCTATATGCCGATTGATGCATCATTAAAAAAAATATTTATATATTTTCTTGACATTACTATAAATGACTGTGTAATCTTAATTGTAGATCCATACATCATCGTTACGTGTTTTGCATAAAATACTTATTGATGAAAATATCGAATGGTCAAAAATAACTAGTAATATCGTCACATTGTCAAGCTAATAATTTTCTAAAAAATTTTCTTAAAATCAAGTGCATTGTAACAGTGTATCCACCTAAAGATGTTCGTGAACATCCTAGGTTTAGAAATAGAGTCCCTTGTGGAATGATGCTAGGATTGTTAAGATTAGTCTTGAGATTTAGTCAATCGCTAAATGGGCATTGGAAGTGGGCTACTTATTGAGATGCCCATTTCATTTCCAGCTTCCTCTATTGTATCATCTCATATAACGTGCGGCATTGTTCTAGGCTGTATGCTCCATTGAGATCCTATCGGTCGAGGTGAAATAATCCCTCAATAATCGAGTGCTCGCCAATTGCTAGCCGCTCGCATGGCAACACTTCTAATTTGGAAATTAACTTCTAATCACAATTGATTTTTTTTTCCTCAAAAGTTGATTTCTAATCAAAGAGAAGCGTTTGATTACATGACAAAATTTCTTCTTTTTGGAATAGAAATTTATTTGGTAACCGTGGGGGTGGGGCAGCAGTCGACAATGGTCGCGGCAATTGGCGGTGACAGGAGGCTGCAGCGGTGGGCTGTGATGGTGGAGACACGGTTGGGAGAGAGATGCTAAAAATGAAAAGAACTGAACTGAAAGAAATATTAGCGTTGGGAGATTTCTATTTCTGAAAGCGAAGTATTTTTTTTCTAAATTTTGGGTTTGGCTAAAAAAAAACAACTTTAGAAGTAGAAATGTAATGTTGCGTAACCAAACTAATTTCTGCTTCACAAATTGCATTATTAAACGGATTTCTACTTCAGAAGCACTTCTGAAGCAGAATTCATTTCCAAAAGTGTCACAAAGTGCACCTTAGTACTCTGCACAATCAAAATTTTCATTTTGTTCATTGCATACGGCACGCATAGACAAGTCCGAGGCGATCTGTATAGTTTAGGCAAATAAAGCTGGCTTAAATATTGGCTACAGATGCAGATCAGATGCAGATCGGCCTAAATTGAGGAGACAAATCAGGAACAGGAAGATGCCACTGGCTTCTTTATCTATCAATTACAACACCCCAAAACAATAGTGCATGATGCTTGTTGACTCTGAATTCTGTTTTTCCATAGTGTTTGGTACATGATGTGGCAAGTGCGATGGTCTTTCCTAGGACAAAAAAACACTGTTGACATGGTGTGTGACTTTGCCATCAACTCCGAGGACGATAAGGCGACGTGCGATAGGAGCGAGATCTCGTTGTCTTCTCATTCCCCTCCTTATGGTCGACCCATGAGTGAACGGTGAGCCACGAGATCGGACAGAGATGCATATACTTCTAGGACAGCGAAAAAGCGAATATATAAGCGATTGGAGAGTCAACAACTGCTCTAAGGATCGTAAGAATTTACAAGGATTACTGGCGTCGCCGGACAACCTTAAAATAGAATTCTTCTAGCTAGCCGGTGGATTAAAAGGTTGGCATTGAGAATTGGCGGGTGCATCACAACCCAACGACCATTCAGATATTTGCTTCGTGGTAAGAAAAGATACAAACTCGAGAGTCCATCGATTGGTTCCACGAAATTGCATGGCATCTGTCCTGATAATTCAGGACATCCTACAAAGTGGAAAAGCAAAAAGCGGGGAAGAACCTAATGCAATTGCGTGCAAGTTAGGTGAGATCGTTTGTCTATGTGGATTCCCTCTTTCCAAGGGCAGACCTTTCGTTTGCAGAATGCAAAAACCCTCCCTTGCTCGTGGAGCTCCTTTATTTTTTGTCCATTCAACTTAAGTTGTTCTTCTCCCAATTGCACATACCAGCAAGTGATCTGTGCCTCTTAACTCTCACCAACAGCAGAACCTACCTCCTGTCTCAGTTTCAGAAGCTCATAAAAGTCGAGATTTAGAGTGTCGATCAGGCAACGCTAATCTATTTGGAACTTTCGTTGCATGTTATGGCTTTCTTCTTCTTATTTTGCTTAATTGGCTTTACTGTCAAGAACAGTTGAAGGGTTTCATGTGTAATGAACGCGCAAGTTTGAAGTAACCCCTTATACACAGAGAAAGAGTTGAAGGCTGTACTGAAAAAAGCAGAGCAAAAGCCAAAAGCAGCTGGCTTCTTCTTTGGTTCTTCCCTGACAACCTTTATTGGAATACTGGGTGAGCCCGACTCGAATCGACTCTCGACCACGATGGTGATTCCCTCTGCGCTGAAGAAGACATACCTTCCTTGTGCACGGCACAGCATAGTATACACACGAATATATCTCTGCCGGTGAAAAGAGAAATCATATTTGACTGTTAGGTAGAGAATCGGACTGGGGAAAGAAAAAGGAGAGATGGACAGGAGGACCATCACGGAAAGGTGCATCTGATTCCCCTCACACCTGCAATGCTTGTGGCAACACCACCACCCAATGCACTTAACTCTAGCACTTGTCTGCACGTTGTCTCCACCTTCAATGTCTTCTGAACCAGATTTGAAAATACAGATGGAACGTTACTTTAAACATTTAGCAAATCACAGCGGTTGCGACCCTGAAATTTTGTTAGCGAAAATTTCGGAATGCAGTAGAATACCAATTATGGAAAGTCGATTGATTTTAAATGGAGAAATCTTATCATGCACCATAACCGAACCAAAGGATTGCGATTAGGAGGCATTGAGCAATGCAAGACGACAATGAGGATCAATCGGACAATCGAGCTTGATGAATGTTTGCTTCAGGATGTTATGTAGGTTTGATCCGTGTCATCAACTAGAGCGTTCGTTTGATCTATCACAGTCTAGTTTTTGAACGAAATTGGCAACTTTTTTACCGAGTCTTCCGACTGTGCCTAAGTTGAACGTTAGCAAACTAGTGCAACATGAGTTAGCAGGAGCTTTTAATCTCCACGACCGCCTACACTATCAATTTCATGGGCATGGGAGGGTGTCGTCAGCATGATCGAAAGGGAATCTCCATGACAAGTAGGTTTTTCCGGTGAGAACTGTGCAATGAAATCAGCCCACGAGATGGATGACACCCATTTGGCGAATCCAGTCCACCGCATGGGCACTCGTCACGACAAGACAATTCACTTTCACTTTCACTTCCTTCCCGGATTCGTCCTCGGGGGCAATGTAGAGCTCTGCGGACGCAGTGGCGATTCCTGCTCACCTCCTCCTGCTCCTAAAACATCTGGTGAAAAACCGAAACAAAAAACGACATGGGCTGGGCGGACGATCATGGGGGGGGGGGGGGGGGGGGAAGAATTCTGTACGTAGCCAAAGGCGTGACGGAGACAAGTGGGCTGGTGCATTAACTGTGGTGGAAGGCTGTTAGCCTGTTTCTGCTACCGAACGATAAATCCGTGAATGGGGAGATGGACCAAGTGGGGGAGTCTTGTCTTGCGCTTGATGTGTACCAGAAGGGTGAATAGTGAAGATGTTGTTTACTACCTAACTCAGAATTCGATCATGTGAATGGATAGCATTCGTCCTTGTCCCTGTCCTGTGTCCTGACACCGGCACCGGCGAGCCTATGCATGGTATTTGTTGGTCCACCAGCTCGTGGGATTACGCAGACCCGGGCCCTGTTCAAGAACGGGTCGCGCGCCTCTGCTGGCGGTGAATCTAAATCCGAGCGCTTCGAATGGACCCATGGGTTTTCCTGCAAACCCACTGGGCCTCGTCCAACAGCTCCACGAACCCATGTTGCGATAGGTGGTCAGGCTTTGAATTTGAGCGTGAATTGAAGGGCCGGGATGTTCAGAGGATAATAAAGCCCGTTTACAGCTCGAACTCAACGGCCACTCGCGCTGCTCTTCGGCTTTATGCCGTCGTCTTCTTCTTCTTTTTCTTTTATCTTCTTTGCCACATAATCTTCGGGTGCGCACAAGGTGGAATGGCGGTGGCCACGGCGACAGCGGTGTCACTCCCCGGCTCCGCCACCATGACTCACCTTTCCGGCGAACTCCAGCGCGCGGAAGCGAACTTCCCTCGACTTCAAGTCCCTCGCACACACTTTCTTCAGACTAGATGCCTGTGGAAAACGGCCACGTTCCGTAGCTCCAATTCGAAGGAGACCCACCACAAGGTTCCTTTCGCGTATGGCAAAGAGGTCGCCTCTCTCTCTCTCTCTCTCTCTCTCGCCCCCCCCCCCCCCCCCTCCTTTATGTGATATGGCCACTCCATTTTCGTGAATACAAACCGCTCTGTTTCGTTTAATCAATTGTCATCGTTTCGGTGGCTGTTGTGTTTGATCTTGTTCCGGTCGTGTTCATTTCGCATCTCTCTCATAGATAAGAATATCAAGTGTGTGCCACACTGCTCCTTCCTCTTGAATTTGGACTGATATTCCCAAATGCAGCAAGGAACACCCGTCTCAAAGTTACGAATTTTCAGAAGATAGGAACAATGTTTCTGTGCAATATAGACTTTTTCATTGTGAAATTTTGTACCTGACACTAATCGAATTTGTCCAAGTGATCCATCTAATGGCATCGGAAAATTAATGCTTTCAAACAGAGCTAGAGATTCTTGAGTTCTCTCCATTTCTTAAGAAATGTAGTAAACAAGGGCAGCACTGAGGATGCCATTATTTCCACAACTCCATGTGGTGAGTGGAGTTTGTATTCCTGCATCAAGTACTTCACTTGTTCTTTTGCGTTCCCTGGAACAGGCTAGGTTAGTTGTTATTATTCTATTTCATGTGTTTGGGCTGCTTATTCTTTGTAAATCAATACCAGCAGACATTGGCTACAGGCTGGGAGATTTGTTTTGCATGTTAGTGATAGAGTCTACTTTTTACAGAACGTGAACGAAGATACTGATGACATGTTCGATGAGTTGTTCAATAAGTACGGAAAAGTGGTGTTCAGAAGAAATGACAAAAGACCTCCTAGTGTTGAAGTAGATGATGATGCAGAAAGTTTATCATGTAAGCTGATCTTGCCACACATGCATGCATAAAGTTACAAGTTGGTAAATGAGGTAGTCCATGAACGGAAAGTATCTTATGCAATAGTGATACCACGTGTCTTGCAGATGTGGAATGAATCAGTCAATCACATTTGTCCATTTTGCTGTTGTGATGACCTCCCTTTTCTGAATCCTGAAATTTGGAGGGACGTCATTGGGTGTCGATACTGCATCAGCATGACATGTGATGTTGGTGTTGCACAAGATAGTTTCTTCTGATTGGTAGAATTGACTTACTTAAATATCCAAACAGTTCTTGTTTTAGTTACTTCTATGCCCTAATGTGTACGGTGATATAGAACCTCTCCGGCTGAGTGAAGAAATTTCAGTATTCCTTCTTATGTGAGCAGTAGAGGGTGGGATTATTTGTTTGTGGTTTTCTAGCAGTTAGGTTGCTTCATGGCTTCATGGGGTAACTTTTTCTTCCCCACTTACAAAACTTGACAGTAGCTGTGTTTCCTTTTGGGATAATGATATAAATGGTTATTGAACTTTGGCAGAATGTGCAATGTGGTCCCTGAACTTTTAATTTGTTCAATCTAGCCCTTGAACTTTAGTTTAATCTTCAATATGATTCCTGAACTTTTAGTTTGTTCAATATGGTCCTA
This sequence comes from Rhodomyrtus tomentosa, assembly GCA_028455895.1. NCBI lineage: Eukaryota > Viridiplantae > Streptophyta > Magnoliopsida > Myrtales > Myrtaceae > Rhodomyrtus > Rhodomyrtus tomentosa. The sequence continues at coordinate 9,644,388 of JAPCWY010000001.1, read as the reverse complement.
GACTTTTGCTACATGTTCAATATAGTCCCTGAACCATAAGAAAAATATTAAATGTAGTCCTTTTTTTAAATTTAATATTGGGGATAATAATGAACATTTTCGTATGATTTAGGGACTAAATTGAACATGTATTAAAAGTTTAGATACTAAATTAAACAAGTCAAAAGTTTATGGATCAAATCGCACATTGGACTAAAGTTCGAAGACTATACTGAACAAATTAAAAGTTCAGAAACAACATTGCACATTCTGCCAAAATTCAAGGACTATTTGTGTCATTTTCCCTTTCCTTTTCTGAGATTAAAGTCATGAATTTCTTCATGATATATGCCTTATCAAGTACGGATTATTCAAGGTCAATTGATGAGTAGAAGCTTGAAATCACTAGTTCATCCTATGCAGAGAATCTCTTTGTGATCTCCAACAAATCTTTGAACAGAAACAAAAAGGATTTGCATTGAAATCCCTGAGGACGACTGGATTTACAGGAAAACTTGTTTGTGATGCCAATTAATAAATCCAAAGAAGCATGAATATGTCTAGCGATGTTTTGCATTACGATCTTCTTTGTTAAATCCGTTTTGTGCTGTTTTGAAGAGGTAGGAGAGAACATAAAAGACCCACACGTGATTTCTATCCACCAATTATTTTAGATACAAATTAATAGGGGTTAAGAAATAAAATTGCGGAGAAGGGAAGCTGTTCCTCTTTTTCCTTGAGTTTACTTCTTCTAGAAGAATATGGTTACATAAATAAAATGATTTTGCCAAAAAGTGAAAATAGCAGTTTGTCATAGTTGATTTTTAGTTCTTGTGGTATCCTAATTGTTATACAACTTAGTCAAAAGGTGTCAAGTTTGGGCCTATTTTAGTTGAATTAGTTTTGCATGGATCAATTGATAATGTGGTTTTATGCTATCCAGTGTCTTTTCCCACCTACTACCTGTGGTTATCTGTACTATCTTAATGTTGAGAACAAGTTGTACAGTTGCAGCATTTAGCACGTGATTTCTATTTGACCGAAGATAAGAAAACATAGATTGTTTATTATGGAGCCAAAACATGTAATTTCTGCTCTATAGTTACTGAAGATTAAAGTGTAAAGTTCAGTATTCATCCTTTGTTTTTTTCCCAATATGGTCTGCTAGTGGTCATTTTCTGTCATTTTTCAGTTGCAGTGGCAATGGCTAAGGTTGCGAGTGAGGTGAAAGCTGCAGACATAAAAGTCCTCTTCGTGAAGCCTCTTGTGTACTGGACCCGCTTTTTCATCATTGCCACAGCATTCTCCCGCCCTCAGATAGATGCCATTGGGTAAGGGCTAATATAATGTAGTGTTCGTTCAATAATGAACTGGCATATAAATAGCTGCCAATCTAGATCTCTATACTGTGTCTCTTGATGTCTTCCCTTTTTGTCTAACCATCTTAGGTCAAGAATAAGAGACCTGGCAGAAAGGAAATACGGGAAAGTTCCATCTGGGGACTCAAAACCTAACTCATGGACACTTTTGGATTTTGGTAAGAATTCTTGTTTGACAGCAGCTGGTCTCAATGAAGTAAACGTGTAACAGTTTAAGAATTCTTAGTTTTCTTAATGTCATAATGAGTTCACTGATACTATTCAGACATGTTTCCTTTTAGGAGATTGATCAAATGACTAGATATTCTTTTTTATTTTCTTGTGTAATTTTTTAGAGAAGCTATCATCACTGATAAGCAGTTTATGATACGATGGAATTATACCATCTTAAGGTTAATCTGGCTTATCTCCCGGCAAAGAAAGACAAAAAATCTGGGTTAGCTCCTTTGAACTTCTTTTCAGTCACACTATCAGACATTCTGACTAAAACTTGTCTCAAGTGGCACCCAATTCTTGTCATGGGGTTAAAAGAAAAATCTCAAATAATAATCCATGCTGTCAAGATTGGGTAATCTGAACACTCATGGCTATTTATTGTGCTACTGAGATGTAATGATAACCTCTCTCTTTCTATTGCTGACTAGTTATCCATATGAAGGTGCAGCTGTTCTGCTACCCAATTGGCTATTTAAAAGAATCATAGCTTCAATCCTTCTTACTGGTTTTTGGTTGGTTTGGAACAAGCGGAATAAGAGAGCTTTCATCGAAGAAAAGATGCCTGTCGATCTAATCATTGAAAGTTGGATGAAGTCTTACACTTTTGGTGTAGTGGAAACTGGAAAGCTGTGTGTGAATGGAAATGCTTTAATTGAGATTGTAGATGATTTGTCTTTGTGCCCGGGCTCTTTTAGTAGTTTTTTCTTCTTTCTATCAAGGAAACAATAACTTTTTAAAGTGAAAAACATATATATGGAGGTACCTTAGCTTTTCTGGCCTTATTTTCTTCAGAGGCAATAATTGAGTGTGAAGTTTTTGTGAGAAAAGCAATGACAGATTAATTGTAAAGTGCAAACTGAGATTTGTTGATTTTTTTTTTTACTTGGGTTGAGGAAAAAGTGAAACGAGTACGTTTGTGTGGCTTTTAGTTTTTCTCTGAACCAAGCAAAGCTAATGAATGTAGACATTTGAAATGGGTTTTGGGGAAACGCAAACGCCTTCAGCCTAAAGTGAAATGAGTAAGTTTACTTTCTTATCTATTTGTTGCTCGTGCTTAAGAAACATTCTTGCATATAAGTAAGTATGATATCTATTTGTTTAGTAAAAGAAGAAGAAGAATAGAAGTATGAAATTTACTTGCCGAGTATATTCAAAGCTCCCAAGGATGCTCATCTGGAAACTTGAACAGCCGTTTCTAAGTTTCATGGTATTTTAAGCTGCCTGTCTGGTGTTTAACATCTGTGTAAAGGCTATTTTCTTGTATAGTTCATTTAGTATTGCCGACAGACACCTATTTCATCAATTATTCTGGTGGTTTGATTTATTTCAGGTGACGTGGTAATCCACATATTCCTTCCCCAACAGAGAGAGTTCTACAACTTGGAAGAGTTTTATGCTAATGCAACACCTATTGAGTTGCCTTTTGAAAACCAGCCACCGTTCCGTCCTTGAGAGAGCCATATACTCCTTGTTTGAGGATAAAAGAACTCATGAAAATGAAAATGCATTGGTCAACTTCGCGCGGGCTGCATTTAACTTTGCTTCTTCTTGTCCTTCGGAATCAACCCTCTGGCATTCGTAAGGGCTGAAAGTCTTCTTCAGGCATAACCTGCCAGCTCGGATGGTCCACAAACATTCGAAACATGATAAAGCTAGCGGGGATTGTGGAGGAACTGGTCCAGGTTTCATTTTGTATCTGCAGATTTGCAATCAATGTCCTGCTGTTTTTTACTATTTGAGGGTCAACAAGGTTTGTAAGTGATGATCTTCCCCGACAGTCTGGGCTTGGATATATGCTTCTATGGCGTAATTGCGGTAGCCTAGTAGGTGGTATTTTGTACTTCCCAGTTGGCTTTCGACATATTGATCTTATTGCCCATTTTCGCTCTGTGCTCACGTGCTCTTTTGACGTTTTGATAGAGAGATCGAGAGAGAGAGAGAGAGAGAGAGAGAGAGAGAGGATTTTAGGCCAAACGGTATACCATTAGGTTATAGCAAATATGTAATGAAAGATTCGTGTACCGAATTTGCCATTTCAATTGTTTCCTGATGCTTTAGTTGCCAGTAGTAAAGAGAGAAATAGATACTGCACTATGAAACGGAGTGCACCCACAAAAAGTAGTAAGACTCGTTACCCTCTCAAACTCATTTCTACAAGAAAATTTACCGGAAACTCGCTCCAATGGCACACTTCGTCCTATTTTCTAGAAAATTCGTGTTACTACTCTTTCGTTTTTTCCCCCTTTTTTGTCGAAGGCACATGACATCCAGCTACAGAGATTCATCAAGGAACAAGAGCTGATTCCAGTACCCGGCCACGCTGTCTATTATCTTCTGAAGCTACTGTTAGCTCCCACTTTCTCCTCTCCACTTGCCCAGCGACGAGAGTGAAATGGCCATACACTATACCGACAAGCGGAACATACCAAACACAAGGAAACCTGAGAAGTCCGCATTGATTCCACAGCCTCACTTTTCAAAGATCAATTAAGGAGTTCTTAAGAAGGCAAAGAAAGAGAAATAAATAAATAAATAAGCAAAACGAGAAAGTACACCTCCAGTTATTTGTCACATGAATCCTTATAAGCGCCCAAAAGGGCAGTACCATCATCATGAAATGACTTTTCCAGTCATATGAAGTTAAATTACACGTTATTTTGAAGAACATTTGTACAGAAACAATGAACCAAAAAAAAAAAAATGTCTTGAGCCGAGCCATTCAGGATAATCCAGCTCCATCCTTGGCATCTTCATCAGAGCTTTAATCATCTCTTAAGAATTTTCATTCCAGAGGCCGCAAGAGCAGCCATAAAAATCCGGATGCAAAGATCAAATTCTGAAGTAGCAGTCACTATATCATGCGGCATCACCGGTTAAAAACTGGAAACCAGTCTGGATCAGTTACAAGGAAGTCACAAGTTAATTGCAGGCTTGCATCTGGTTGACCACAGCAGAAACTATGGAGAGTGATTCCTGCAGAGTTCAAGGTAACTCCATGTTCAGTTAGTAGAAACTGAGTGGTCTAGATGTTTGCATGAGAACCCTAACATCACATTAGATAGGACAAGCCATTGACTGAATATATGCATAATGTAGGAAACTTTTTCTCAAGAAGAGCGATGCAATTTCATTTCACATCTCATTATTTACATCATGACAGCGTAAATACCTTTTTGAGATAGTTGTTTCTTCAATCTGAACGTTCTCTATCCTTACGTGTTTGACTGATGCCTCCTAATTAGTTCCCACGCATATTTTGATTGAAGAAAGAGAGAGACATAACAGTTCCAGTAAAATTTAATCATTAAAATGCTCCTTCCCCAAATTAATTTGAGCAGAAAAGAAAAAATAACATCATGCAGACAAATTCCAATTCGCAGAGCATTCTGAGACAGATGACTCCACATTTGTTTGCTACACATGCTGAGTGCATAAGCAGTGTCACTTTGAAGGCACCCCAATTAATCATATAAATGGCATGCATTATCTGTGCTTTAACTAAACCAACTCACAACTCAATGTAAGAGCATAATAAACAAACATGTGAGCATGAAACTTGGCAGAAGAGTTACAGTTACAATCATCTGAATGATGATTGATATGCCCAGGTTCAGTGAGACTTAACTCTGTGTCATTAGTCGCCGTCCACCCAGGTTCATATGCTTTCAGAAATTCAACCTTTGCTTTATTGGGTAGATCATGGGGATGGACAAATGGAACTCCTGGTGGCCACCCAATTTCCATTCTTATATTTGCACAAGGGCCATCTAAAGAGTGAATATGAGTCTCGCAGTCCTTCAAGGTACAGAACCTCAGCTTGATGCCCCTTTTATCTGCGATGTCCTGAACTCTTTCCTTCAAAACTCTTTGAGCTTCAAGGCGCAACCTTTTGGAAGGTGGGAGTGGCTTGCATTTGGAGCTATTCTTCTTCCTTCTCATCAAGGGCTTCATCGATCCTGTACCAGCATTTCATCGATCCAAGGACCTGCTGTTAAAAACCTCTCACTAAGAGCATTCACACACAAGCAGCATTCAACATCAAGATTGCCCATACAAAAAGTCGATAAGGAGAAAAAAAAACCTAAATAAGGATCATTGACTGAAAACACAACGTGAGCGCATGATAAGTCAAGCAAAACTTGATGAATTCATTAAGGCATTATCCACTTCAAAGCTCAATCACAGTAACAAAAGATTACCAGGACGATTAAAGGTACATGAATTATTTAAACAGTGGAAATCATTGCTATCTAGGGAAGTATCATCATCATTATTAACAGCAAGAAGTTGATAACAATATACAAATATCTGCTTATGATTTCTGTTCTAGTTGATTTATTTGTGTTCACCTCTGAAAGGAATGAGAAACGCCTTCAGCTACATGGGGAGAAAAATCTTGAGTAAGAGTGAAATGAAGAGCAATAACAATTATGAAACAACTTCAATCTTCTGTTTGTTAAATTCAAGAGTTCCAAGTTCAGCCATAGAGTAACCAAAACTTAATAACTAGCCTAAATTTCCATAGTTCATACCATCTTGAGCTGTAGGGAAGTTAAAACTTTGGAGACTATGCCTGTTGAGGAGCTGATCTGTTGGGTGGGATCTTTGCATGAAATCATCAACTGGCACTGGAAGCTGGAATTGAGCTTCGACCCCGTGACCAGCTGCTCTCATCTCAGAGCAGCTAAGACTGGTCATTGACTTAGGCATGAGCCTGAAAGCCAATGAACACCTTCCATAGATGTTAGACTGCATGTTAGTGATCTCCGTTTTAAGAAGAGCTGGATTCACGTAGCCTGCTGTTGCCTGATAAAGTGCAAGTCCAGGAAAAACAACTGCTTCCTGGGGACCAAGGTCTCCATCCACAAGAACCCATCGGCCCTGAAAGTCTCTTACATGTAAACCTGCTCTATCTGATTTCATAAGAGTTATTAAGCTTTTATCAATCTGCTGATCATTGTCAGAAAACACAACTAACTGGCCATCATCCTGATTTATCAAATTAGGATGTTGTGCTCCTTGAAATGATGGCCTTGCATGACAGCAAACGGACAATACCGAGGAAGATATCTCCCGATTTCTCAAAGGGACATTATCCAGAACTTCAGAGAAAGGAGAGCTCCGCAAGTTTAGGTAGAAACTGATGGCATCTAATATATCCCTAGCTGCTTTTCCCAGAAGAGAAAATACGTCTGGAAGACCTGCTGGTGGTAATTCCAATGTGTTTGGTTCAATGGGTGTAAGGCCAGGTCTGTAATCATAAGTTTCTTGCCACAACTGAGGATCTGCATAGTAACCGGACGTCTTGCACCACTCGCGAGTTTCATTGGTGTGAATCATATCACTAGCAGGGTACGATGCTCTTTGATGGAAAAAAAGGCGAGCAGAATCTAAACCAGATCTCAAAAGAGCCCCATCGCTAGTGGAAAATTGAATAACTGCAGCAGAATATTGAGCGAGTGATTGTGACAGGGTCGAGACAGAAATTTTGTAAGAATCAGTAGGAAGCCCTTCGGAAGGTACAAGATCAGCAAGCTTCACACGGCCCAAGGATGGCAGGCCATTGCCTGCCATGAAATACTTCAAGAGTACCTTCAAGGACAGGAGGAACTCTGATCCTAAAGACAAAACACGCACAACAAGGGTCAATTTCTTGCAAAAGTTGCATGACTATCCTTCCTCAATAACATGACCATGAAGAGGAAGGAAGCAACCAAACAGCAAGTAAGCAAAATATGACACCGTTATTCACCATCATTTCACTTAAAGACTTTTCTAACAGTTCTCCTTGGATATAAAGGTTTAATGCCACAAAAAAATTTGCATATTTATCAGTAATTCATCTTAACAACACTACATCTTCTATCAAAATAGCACTACTCTTAAGAGAAAAAGATAGGGCTAAATATTTCTTCTGTCCCAAGGTAGTTTCGAGTGGATGCATCCTACAACATGCTTCATTCGAAAACCCCTTTCCCCGTGGACATCGTCAAGTCAAGCCTATGTGCACTCGTCTTCAGCGACTTAGCTCCAACAAGAACAGAAACGCTTCAAGTTCAATAGAGAATGTGCACTCATCTTCATCTTCTTGCTCTATTCATATAGCAATAACTGAAGCAACAGAGGATGCTCCTATTTAAATTAGTCCTTCGACTCTGTTAAATTTCTGCCAAAGGCTACGTTCCATTATGAACCGTCAAACAACCAAACCCCTAACCATTTAAATTGAGAAGCGAATGACAATCGTTGGAGTACAAAGGGGATAAATTTCAAACCTCTCCCAGAAGCATCTTCATCTTCTAATCAATTCCAGCAGCAAGAAAGCATTCGAAAATCAACTGCCTGAAATCATTTCCACAATGTGATTAACGACCCCGAAACCCAAGGAGATGTAATACCCAACAAATTTTCCAAAGCGCACGATCGGGGTTTCTGTGCAAGAACTCACGGAAAACTCAAGAAGTCGAAGTTGAATTGCCAGTCTCAATACGCACAATACGGTGGCATTAAACCAGGAAATTTCAGCTCACGAACTGCTGATTTCAAGAGCAGATAAATTAGGAGCGAAGGAAGGAAGGGAGGGAGGGAAAAGAGCTTACCTTTTAGGGTGATTTGAGTCACTGAAGAATCAAAAGCAAAGGTAAAGTCACTGTTTTTTCATTATTATTATTGTTGAAGATGAGAAGAACCAGATTAAATTAGGGTTTGGCAGTAATCAGAAGAGAAGGTAAAGTCAATGTTTTTTTATTGGTTTGGCAGTAATCAGAGGAGACGGAAGAATTGATTCAACGTTCAAGTGCGTTCTCTGATTGACTGGGTTCCGTTCAAGCTCGCCTTTTTTCCCCTCTTCTTTTTGAAAAGGAGAGTAAAAAAAGAACAACTTTTTTTTTTTGAACTTGGGAAATTGTCTTCTTTCACATTCTTGGCAGAAAAAAATCATTTGATCCACTTTACATTAAAAGGTTAATTACTTTATATAACTCTATTTGTACGCAGATGCGCTTGAAGTTGAGGTACGTACCCTAATTATCGTTTTTGCATATTGAAGAAATAAGGAGTGAAGTGATTGTTAACTTCTTTCATGAAGATTAGAGTTTGAAATATATGTTTATTTTATTCACATACTGAAACTTTGTTTGATACAAACTGTTGTGCATGAGCTTGTATCGTGATAATCACGACACTTCTCACATATAGGCGATTAAACTCCGACTGCAACCACCCTCTAGGTTATCTCAGGGAAAGGGTGCGAAGCGATCTCGCGTTTGATGGTGAGACTCACCTATTCATTCCCGCTCATAATCTCTTTCTTCTATGTATTTTTGTTTCATGTTGAAGTTTCACTTCTTTATAGTTTTTAGTTCACATCAAAATTCTGCAAAAACGGCAAGAGAGTTGAAATTTATTCTACTTCGTAGGTTTTTGATTCACGTCAAAATCTATGAAAGCAAAAAGAGAGTCAAAACCAATTCTTTTTTGTAGCTTTGTGCTTCAAATTGAAATTTGACGAAATTAGTGAGAAACACAAATATTTTCGTAATTATAAATGTGAATGATCATATTTTTCTCTCTTACTAGAGTTGGTAGTAAATTATAAGATGTACTTATAGTATTTGTTTGTGCATTTTCATATTCATTTATATCGATATATGTAAATACCAAACAATGAACATAATAAGATATGAATATATTCGGCTTTATTAGTGTGATTTACCAAACAATGGATTGGATATGGCAAAATTCTTAGATTTCATATCCTATCCAATTCGATCATATCCTGGTTATAAATTCTGACAGTTAAACACAGTCTTACAGATCGTGATTAATCTAAATTTGTCTTGAAAGCATTTCATAATTTATTTTTACGACTAGTAATTTGGCTATGGAATTCATAGAGAAAATTATCAAAAAAGTCCTAAATTCATTGCATTTGTGACAATTTGATCATAAACCTTTTAATTGTGTCAATTCAGTCCAAAATCGTTTAAAAACTTGCTAATTTAGTCCTAAATCTTTCAATTATGTCAATTTATTCCTAAATCCTGTCATGTTTTGCCAAACTAGTTTTAAACCTTTTAATGAATTGTCAATTTAGTCCATTTAGCCAATTGCTCAATAGGTTTAGGTCTAAAACGGCAAAACTTCAAAAGATATAGGACTAAATTGACAAATTATCAAAAGGTTTAATACTGAATTGTCACAATTGAAATGTTTATGATTGAATTGACACGAATACAATAGATTTAAGAATTTTTTAGTAATTATCCTGGATTTTATAATATGAGAGTCCAAGTGTACTACCACTCAGTAATTAACAACTAAATTTCGCAATTTTTTTTTTTTTTTCAAATTAACTTTTTCGATCATAAAGAAGTGTCGATAATCCGTTTTTTCATTTCGTCAGAACTGATAATCTACCAAACATGGATTGGACATACTTCATCCTCGACAGAAGTAGATTAGGAAAACATTCAAAACGGGTATTGACGATGAAAGGTTCGCATCATAGTCGTCGGTTAAGCAATAGCGAAGGAACATAACGGTTCATGGCTGGAAATTCTATGGTTAACCCGCCATATTGGCGTCTTAGGCTCACAAAATCATAGCGTCGTTCTCCCTCCTGTCGTTTTCTGAAATGTCAACTTCTCTTCTTGGTCTACTTTCTAAGCATTTTTTTTCCAGCACATGATCAAGATGTGATCCTACTCCTAGAAGAGCTCTGCGAGACCTCTCCTCTATCGATGGCAATGGGCTTCTCTGTACCATCCCACTTACTCGAGGCTACTTTGTTAAGAAATCGAAAAATGGAAGAAAGGAAAGAATGAAGAAGTAACAGAGGATGAACTTGAGTTTTCATTCATCGTATTCCCAAGGACTCGACGCCATTCTTTCATCTGAGAGCATACTTCTCTCTTGTGCCTCTTACAACATATTTACATGTTCAGATCTGAGTGAACCAACATTAGAGCGACAGCTCACACGCCAAAAAGTAAAACCAAGGGATGAAATAACAGAAAATGAATCAAAGTTATTAAGCAGAGCATCACTCAATATTTGACACGTATTGGGGTCTTCAGCATATTCTTTCTTTTTGGTTGAAGTCGTAGTACCAGGGCATCCTTGCGCAATGGGTTTGTAGTCTTAACATATTTAGTCTGGATCAACAAATTAACACAGTTCACTATAATTTAAAATGTGCAGCGTCAGAGATTAAAGAGTCGCACCATGGTTTTACTGTGCGAATGCACGAAAATGTAGATGTACAATGTCATTTCAGACCTCCAGTCTCGCTAGAAGCATCAGACCGTTTCCTCTTGGCCTAGCAGTCACCCAACTGCAACGAGACGCAAACATCTTCATCGCAGTTGTTTCTCAGTGACGATAGATTCTGAGAGACGATTTTGTCCGACGGATTGTTCTGATGGAGCGGAGACCGTCTGCAGAAGCTTGGAGGAATAAACTCGTGTTCAATGCTTGGACCAGCCTTGATTCCATCTTCTATAGTGAAGTCAGGATCCATCAGGGACGCATTCAGCTCCGAGCTGCTTGGTTCTACTTCCAGAGGGATGTGCTCTATCTGAAGAACGAGGGAATCTAATTTCTCATCAGTTTTGTCCTTGCCCATGATGCCATCTGGGGGCGATGAGTCACCAACAGTTGATCCCACTGCTGTTGCTGAGGCAGCTCTTTGTTCTTGCACCGCCGCTGTGAACATGAGGAAAGCAAATAAGGGTTGCATAAGAAAAATATGAAAAAGCTAAGAAAAGCTTTTAACTTTTCGACCATTCACAGTCCAACTTTGCATGTGGACTTATTCATTTGTCTTGAAGTGTTCCCGAGCAGTTACCCACATTTTGATGATAAAGTGCGAGGGAAAACCGGGGATGTCCCTGCTAGCAAATAATATATTCACTAGGGGGAACTCCAGCATTGATTTAGTGCTGCCCAATTGAGACGTTGTTTTCTCTCTCTTTCTGAAGAACAACCATTTCTAATTCTCTTCCTTAAAATTCTGGCCGAAAAAGAGACAAAAGGAACACTTTTCCTAAAGATGCAACCCTGTCTTACTAGTTACTGGGAATGCTGTTCGACATTAGGTTCATAAAACAAATGTTCCTAGAAACAAGATAGGCTTTCTTTTAATCTTTGATGAAGTAAGAAACATGGCAGCTAAATTCAAGATCAGACAATTATGAGCCAGTAAAATGGTAAGGTGCCAATGTATTATGCAACTGCCAAATGACAAACCTTTCAGCCCATCGTTGGTTGTTATTAGATCAAGTTCAAGAAGATTGAGGAGACGTCCAAGATCTACTCCACTGGTCCAATTTTCAGGAGGATGGCCAACTTTTAGTTTTAGTCGTCCCCTATTAGCTGTTCCTCCCCAGATAATCCCAATAGGCCGTGGCTTCCCACTGCCCTCACCCTTCAATATTATGAGACTTCCACTGTCTCCTTCGAGATCAAAAGTTTGTTGATTCTCTCCTACCACAAGGAAGTCAGTTAAAAAGCAGATCCCCTTCTCATCATTGTACTCAAGAGCATAAGCCAGAACTGTTCCAGTGGTCAGGCCAGAACTTCTCCCAACCTTCATTACTTGCCTCCCGATTAGGCTACCTATTGGAGCCTGCAAATCTATAATCTTGACATCACCAATTTCCCCCACTCCCCTGACAGATGTAGTAACAGTGGACACATCGAAATCATCAGCAAAAGGGATGAATGCCCCATCAGCTCTCACAAATGTCTCTGGAAGCAGGAAGCCTCGTTAGTTAATGCACACAAAGAATACTAGAACAGTATCTCAATACAATGTTCACTGGATCAAAATCAGCTCTCACAAATGTCTCCGGAAGCAGGAAGCCTCGTTAGTTAATGCACACAAAGAATACTAGAACAGTATCTCAATACAATGTTCACTGGATCAAAATCAGCTCTCACAAATGTCTCCGGAAGCAGGAAGCCTCGTTAGTTAATGCACATAAAGAATACTAGAACAGTATCTCAATACAACGTTCACTGGATCAAAATAACAGCTCCTAATCTAGGATGAAAACTCATCAGGATCATATTGAACAGGCAACATAGGTTTTCACACTGATCTGATAAGAATGTTTGTGAAGCACCCCAGTGCTTCATGAGTAGCCCAATTGCAAACCCATCCGTAAGATCTCTCCAAGTTCACATGCATGGCGTGATCGACTGTTTGCATCGGTGATATAAATTTATGAATTGGCCCAATTGGTTTTCCAGGTTTCAGTTCAGACACCTGTCCCCTATATCAGATTATGACTGACCATAAGCCATCCTGTTTTACCAAAAACTATTTAAAAAAGCTTCACCAGTTTGCAGTTGCACTACAATAGTTACCACAACTCGCGTACCAGTTGCACTCCCAAGTAAAGAAATGCCCATAGTTTGCCTGCAAATGCTTCATACATTGCACAGATGTCACAACTGCAATCAGTTTACCTGCGTTTATCCCAGCAAAAATGCCATACCAAAGTTCATCTGTGATGAAAGAAGTCGCCCTCTCAACAGCACCTAGGTATACCCCAGGCCCAAGAGTCGGAGGCAGAGGATGAAACATTTTCTGATTTGGATAATCTAAGTCAACAGCAACATGACGATTGGTGAGAAAGCCGACTTGTCTACTTCCTGTTTGGCTCCTCACTATGGCACCCAAGGTTCCATAAGTCTCTTGGCTTGCCACCTGAGCAGAAACAGACATAAAGCAGCATAAAGTGCAGGAACACTTTAGAACAATGCTGACAGAAGGCTTTGCCTGTCTACTATGATAAGCCGCATTAAGCAAGCAATCTCTCGTGGGAAAGGAATTATAGCCCATGACTTTTCCTATAGCGGGTTCAAAATAGCTGGTATAAATGAAAATATTCACTAATTTTCTCCACCGCCAATTCAAACCCACCATCACGAGTCCCCATTTGTTTACCAGTACATTGAATGGAAATATTGGCCTGTTTGGTTGGTTCTTAAACTACTTTATATATGCTTTCCGACGTGATGTTTATTTAATACCTAACACCCTAAATCTGTTTAAAGTACATAAATGCCAACATTCAACGTCACTTTGGATTTACTATTATTTCTAAACTTAGTAAAATAACTTTTCCATCTCTGTGGAACACCAAAAGTGCTTCGTGATAGGTAGTATATCCAAGCAAACAATCTATTACATTTAGCCAACCAAAAGCCACTGAAAACAAAATAAGGAATTTTGAGTCCAAAAGGCATATAGATGCCATGTGAGGAAGGAAAAAGTATCTGAAAATTATGCTGCAATCAGCAGGGACGATATTCACAACATAAGATTAGGGAGGATACTACAAACATAGCAATTTCAGCCAAACTCTCTCTTCCTGTCCTTTAGGCTGTGCATTAAAGAGAAATGGGGAAACCATCCGAGAGGGAACCGGTAGCATGTCATGTTTGCCATTTGGCATAAAAATTAAGCTACATATGACTCCCTCAAATTTTACCAAGGTAAAAAATAGTTGTGACTGAAGTTGTAAGCATGATTTAAAGTCTTTTTTCTTTTAAGTATGAAAAAGGGCTTAAAGTCGAATACAAATATTGACGTCGAGAATCTACTATCCTATTTTATCACCTAATACAGCATGACATAACTCTCTAGGAAGCAGTTGAAACAATGTATTGTCCTAGCACTTATCGATTCCAAGGTTAGCGAGCCCGTTAGTAGGACAATTTCCTTCTGGCAGTCAAATTTTGAACTGCAGCTTAGAACCCTAATGCTGTTCTCAGCAAAAAATTCTCACACGTGATTCATAAGGATTTAAAAACTCGAAACTCAATGCATGTGACTCTAGCATTCATCAGATTTCTGTCTGGCAAGTTGCCTCAACAAATAAAAGAAAAAAATTGCTTCGCAAAATATAAAGATATAATCTCAATCCACTATAAGGATATAAAAGAACCTAATTGAACTACTAAAACAAAAACCCCAAACCAGAATAAGAGAAGTATATATCTTCCAATCTCTGATAGTTTTTCTTTTAAACAAACATACATTTTTCCATGTAAAATCAGACTCATTTATTTGTTGGGAAGGCGCAGAAACTACCTGTGAGCCTGAACCAATGCAGGGATCACCTCCACGCAAATCATCCACGATCTCAGTGTATAACTGCTCTTTAGGAGCTGGCTCGGGTGCACCGAAGTATGAAAACTCAACCACATCAACATCACACCACACCCCTCCAGGTCCCTAATTAAAGGTTGCACAGAAAATTTATTTACATGACAGACAAAGAAGAGGAGGTTCATCTTTCCTCCCCTCATGAAAATGGAGAAGGACAAATGATCAAATATAATTCTCTGACCTCCAGAGCAGTTGGAAGACATTGGACAGGGCTTAGCCACTGCTTATGGACTTTTCTAGAGACAAATACGAGAATGGCCGGTATGTCCGTCAAAACACCACGTCGAATACGAAAACCAATGGCAGTACCAAGACTATAGCAGCGCAAGATTTTGCTATGAAATGCTCTTATGGTCATGAGTTCAAGCAATGTGGTAGCTTGCTGGCCTTTGGGCAACCGGCCAAGAGTCTCGGGTAGCACCCCTTTCTGCAAATTTGCAAAATAATTTGCACGCTCCTCAGCACCATCATTTAATCGACTTGGCCATAAGAAGTAAGCGGCATTGCTCTCACAGTGTTGTCCAGCCGATGCAAATGGTTGGAGCGTTGGTGGACTGAGCGAAGGAAGATTAGAATGATTACAACAGCTCCTTTCGAGATCTAGAGCTGACTCTTCTGAAGGCGTTGAACCGGAGCAAACAGCCCTCCGTTGCATTTTAATGCGTTCCATCAGTCACTCACTATGCACAGGTTAAGCTAAGCAAACCAAACCGAGATGCTGTGGTGCGAGGAAGGAGTAACTTTGGGAGCAGTGGCTCATGGGAACACTAGAGAACAGAATGAGCAGACATACAAAGCTTCAGTTAATTGCCAGAGTTCCTATATTCAAAACAATTAATTCACTTATCCTGTAAACCAAGCAACCGCATCAGATTTTCACAACATAATGTTGCTGTACCTGCCTGGGTTTCAATCAATGTGAACTCGAACATAGTAAATCCATAGGCCAGAGGCCGCATGGCTTCACCGGCTCAAAACTTGATATGCAGTACAATGAAAAAATACAGCAACCCACGAGTTTCTTAAAAGTTTCAAAAGCAAAATATTCCCCACTTCCTACTACTCAAAGCAACTGCAGACATAACTCTCGAACTCAGTAACGCTAGGTGAGACAAAAGCCCGAGGAAAGAGGGGAAACACTCTTGTTCAACCACTAAACAACCATCCAGCGAAGTGAAGCTTAAATGACAAAAACCCAAAAGGCAGTGAGCCGGAGACAATCTCGGAAGCAGACCCAGTACAGACAGGACATGCAATCGCAAGATGAAAAGTGAAAGAGCAGAATCCGAAGGGAAGTGCGAGAAGGAAGAGGACTCACTCGATCGAGCAGAGAAAAGGCTCGATTGGGAAAATCCGGTGCTCTCGATGAGGCTCACTCAAGCTCAAGCATATTACTCATCTTCATTCGTTCCCCTTTCAATAAGAAATTCGTCAAAGTAGGAGTGCAGCTGCGTGTAGCCCATTTGTCGCCACGCTGTGGGCATCATCAATGGCAACGCTCGGAAGATAGCTCAACGCTTAAAGCTGCTTTCTTTTCTCCAGTATATAATGTAAGAAAAAACAGCTTTTACGCATGTCGGAACTTGGAAAGAGGGGGAGAGAGAGGGAGAGAAACAGCAGTGCTCAAGAGAAGTTGTGCAGTATGGCGGGGCTCACGATACGACGCTTGATCGGCCACCAGTGGCCCCCACTGCGAAAATTTAGCTTTTTTGATTGATTCTATTCGATTTGCTGTACATCTTTCCCATTATTGTAATATCTATTGAAGGGATCTTGCAATTTAATTAACGCGTTATTGTTACAGAAACTAGAATCGCAGCTAGTGATACAATTGATGGGCACATAATCTGTTCTGATGTTTATTAATAACCTAAGGAATGATTGTGGTCACCAACGCAATTTTAGGTGGTGAGTATTGTCATGTAGCAACATCATATCGATGACATGCTTCATGGTACGGATCCGATTTGGAGAAACGAGAAAGAGATTAGGATGAAGTTGTGCGTTAATGGAGATACAAGTTAAATATTTTGAGGAGATTAGGGGAAGTAGACTTAATACTTAGCTAACATGTGAGGGGGGATTAGTGATAAGCATGTATGAATTATGTTAGATATGGTGCAAAGAAATTAATTAGAGGTGTCAAAATCGGTTGAAATCCAATTTTAACTCGTGGTCAATGAGATCAGCCATGCATGGGTTGGTCAAGTTATAAAAAAAATGGGTTGTGATGGGTTTGAGTTGTAAGCCTAATTTCATGTGGATTGTTAATGGGTTTGTCCTTGAATCCATTTAACTCATTTAGATTATAAAAGTTATTAGTTGAGTCAATCCATTCTAAGATGTCATCCTCTTAAAATATTTTTTATATTTTTTACAATTTTTTTTACTAGTTTTAAATTTTTTTTCTTCTACTTTTTCTTTTCCTACGAAGTCCAGCGAGGGTCGCACTTCACCGCATTTCGTAAGAAAATAAATAATAATAATAATAAAATAGATTTTTAAAAATTTTTAAATTGTAAAAATTGTCCAAAATATTTGAGCAATATAATTTCTTTCACAATTTTATATAAAATAAGTTTTCCTAGATTGCATTAAATATGAAAGTGCTTTAGCAATATGAGTCGGATCCAATATAGGTTGAGAGACTTACATTACAATAAATGGATCATACACGGGTTATATTAGTCAAATTGGGCCGAATCATTCATGACCCGACACAACCCAACAGTTTGATAGGTCTACAGTTAATATTTCTTAGATTTGGCATATAGCTTATTAACTTAATTTTTTGAGTGAAATTGAGTCCAACTGCATTTTTTTTTATATCTATTTACTCGATATGTTGACGGGTTAGAACTTGTCTTTCCCTTAACGATCTTCCAAATGAAGCTATCGACTTTTACTACCCCGACCTCTTCTCCTTTCACTGGTATGGTTATTGCATGGGGGAGTTGCCCTTATCATATATACAAAAGATTTTCTTTCTTAATCGGGTCTCTAGCTTACGAAGAAGGAGACAAGAGACGTACACTTTCTGTAGAAACTAGATTCATGAAACATCTTTAACTCGATAGAGTGACGTTTTCCCAAATGGTCATTGCGAATTTCGTTTATTTTGTAGTACTCCTCTCCTCTGGAAAAATTGTCAAAAAAGTCCTAAACTTATTGTACTTTACCAATTCAGTCTCAAATATTTGATATTGTCAATTCAGCCATAAATCTTTTTTGTGTCAATTTAATCCTAACATTTTGTATTATCAATTCAATACATCCGATGATATTTAGCCGATCGGCGTTGATGTGAACTTGGTTTGTGCTGATGGGGTAATATTTACTAATATTTTACATCAACATTAACAGTATCTTTATCCCAAACTAGTTGGGGTCGGCGGTCGATGAACCCCAAAGAATCATAAAAATAAAAGCAGAATCAATAGAGGAAAAAAAGATAAATGTGCAAAAATAAATAAGCATATATATATATATATATCTATCTGTACACTACCCCTCCACAATACTAATAGCCTCTCTCCACTTCGTCCTAAGACAAATCGTACGCCAATCTATTTCTCATTCCATTAAATCTTGTTTTACTATTTTTCCCCAAGTAAGTTTCGGTCGACCTCTTGCTTTTTTCGTGTTATGCTCTCGATAGTAAACTTATGTTTGTACCGGTGCATCTAAGGGTCTTCGGAGAATATGCCCAAACCATCTTAATCTATGCTCTCTCATCTTTTCCGCCACCGGTTCTACTTCAATTTTTCGTCGAATCTCTTTATTCCTTATCTTATCCATCCTTGTACGATCATACATCCACCTTAACATCCTCATTTCCGCTACTTTCATTTTATGCTCATGTTTCCTTTGTGCTAGCCAACATTCACCTCCATATAACATGACAGGTTTGATTGCTGTTCTATAAAATTTTCCTTTTAACCTAATAGAAATTTTGCGATCACACAAAAATCCCGATGCACTGCGCCTTTCATCTAACCTGCTCTGATTCTATGGCTTACATCCTCATCAATCTCTCCCTCCTTTTGCAATATTAATCTCAGATATTTAAATGTATCTTTTTTGGGTACCTCCTGTCCAAGCATATTTACGGCTTCTTGATCCCCTCTTTCTGCCGTATCAAACTCACACTTCAAGTATTCCGTCTTGCTTCGACTTAGCGTAAATCCTTTAGACTCCAACGTGCTTCTCCATACTTCTAACTTAGCGTTAACCCCAGCCCTGATCTCATCAATAAGCACGATATCGTCTACAAATAGCATACACCACGGCACCTCATCTTGAATATCTCTTGTTAGCTCATCCATAACTAGGGCAAAAAGGTAAGGGCTCAAAGTAGAACCTTGGTGTAAGCCAACTGTCACTGAAAAATAACTTGATGTGCCATTACAAGCCTTCACACATGTAGTAGCGCCGTTATACATGTCCTTGATTACCTCGACATATTTGAAGGTACTTTTTTCTTCTCAAGAATCCACCACAAAATCTTTCTTGGAACTCTATCATACGCCTTCTCAAGATCAATAAACACCATATGGAGATACTTCTTTCTTTCTTGATATCTTTCCATCAATTGTCGTATTAAGAAAATAGCCTCCATGGTAAATCTTCCTGGCATAAATCCAAATTGATTAACAGAAACCTTGGTCTCTATTCTCAAACAATGCTCAATAACTCTCTCCCACAGTTTCATTGTATGGCTTACAAGCTTGATGTCTCTATAATTAAAACAATTCTGGATATCCCCCTTATTCTTGTATATAGGCACATATATAATCTTCCTTCATTCATCAGGCATCTTATTAGTATGGAGTATCTTGTTAAAAAGACTAGTCAACCAACTTATTGCTACATCCCCTAAGCATCTCCACACTTCAATAGGAATACCATCGAGTCCCAAGGCTTTACTAGTCTTCATCTTTTTTAATGATTCCCTAACTTCCCGTGCTTTAACTCCACGCACAAACCTTCTATTTGAATCATCAAAAGCATCTTCCAAATCCACATCACTTCTATCGCTCTCCTCATTAAAAAGTTTGTTAAAATAACTCATCCACCTGCCCTTGACGTATTCTTATCTTATCAAGAATGTTTGATTTTCATCCTTGATACATCTAACCTGTGCAAGTCTATAGATGTTTTTTTCTCCTTCTTTGCTCCCAAGTTTGTTGTACATATCGGTGAAAACCTTGGCTCTGGCCTCTCGTACAGCTTTTTTGGCACTTTTTTTCGCCAATCTAAACTTTTGCAAATTCTCTTCATTAGGACATTTATGTAGGCATCTGAAACACTTCTTCTTCTGTTTAATTGCCTCATGCACCTCTTCATTCCACCACCAGATTTCTTTTGTTCGATGTACATTCCCTCATTTTCCCCTAACGCCCCTTTTGCCACTATCTGGATTCAGTTAGATATCTCTTTCCACATCATATTTACTTCGCCCTCCAATCGCCACAGTCCTTCCTGTAGCATTCTTTCCTTGAATTCTGTTTGTTTTTCCTCATGTAACTTCCACTATCTTACTTTGGGATGCTGCGCACTTCTCTTCATCTTCTGTACTTTATTATACCAAACTTCTAAGACCACCAACTTATGTTGTGTAACTACCCATTCACCAGGGTATACCTTACAATCTATATACGAAGCTCTATCCTTTCTCCTAGCAAGAAAGAAATCAATCTGGCCATAATTTTGATCGCTGCGAAAAGTGATCAGATGTGATTATCTTTTCCTAAAAAAAATATTTGTCAATATCAAATTATAAGCTAATGCCACACTCAAGATGTCTTCGCTAACCTCATTTCTAGTCTCATATTCAAAATCTTCATGAACTCTGTCAAAACCTCCACTACTCTGACCGACATGTCCATTTAGATCTCCTCATATGAATACCTTCTCCTCGTGTGGTATCCGCCTTAAAATCTCTTCCAGATCTTCTCAAAATCTGCTCTTCTCGGACGCTTACAGTCCAACTTGAGGGGCATACACACTAAGGATATTCAAAATCAAATCCCCCACTACTAGCTTAACTAAAATAATCTTATCTCCTATTCTTTTAATATCAACCATTCTATCCTTGAAATTTTTATCGATCAGAATCCCAACTCCATTTATACTCTTTTTGTGCATGTATACCATAGATTGAATCCGGTGCCATCCACTTCCTTAGCCTTCTTTCCTTTCCATTTAGTCTCTTGCATGCAAGTAATATTCACTTTTCTTCGAGCAAAAGTATCTGTTAATTTCCTCAATCTACCCGTTAAGGTTCCTACATTCCAACTCCCCAATCTAATCCCTATCCTCTAGGCTTTTCTTGCCCCCCACACTCGCCCACGGAAGTGTGACGACCCTTGCTCATTTATCACCACATCCGGGCACCGATGTGACGCATCACTTTGGGAATGATGGCCCAAGACTAGTTTCCTTACCCTTTGCACTCACCTATCTTGGTGCAAAGACCCTTGCTCATTTTTCGCTACACTCGGGCGTCGATACAATGCGTCGCTAAGAATGGTACGTTCCAAAGAAATATCAATATGGTTCATCTCATAGAGGTAACTCTTTTTTTATAACGAGCTCGCTACGCCTAACATAACCCTCCTCCTTTATTTGATTTGGGACAGGCTATGTAGACTATATAGGCGGAATTAATATTTACTAATATTTTGAAAATTTAAAATTTATTATTTTTTTTCCTTTTTGTTATCCATCTTCTTCCTCCGTATTCTTCATTGGCGACCGCTGATGGTGAGGGCCCGCAAAGACCTCGCCAGCCACTACCGCCGTCTTTGCTGGACGAAAATGGCGGTGAATGGCTATGAGAGGTCCAGCCTCACTTGGCAAGGCTCGACCAGAAGTAGCTGCGATAAAACGGGACTGAGACGTTGCTGAAGGGATTGGGATTGGGTTGGAAGAGGACAAATGGTGGTTGATGTTACGGCGGACAAGGAGAGAATGAAGATGTAAAGGACAAATGAGTGGGGAATTGGATTTTCTAAACTACCTCATCGCCATTGGACCAACAGAATTGAAGCTAGATATGTGGAAATAATTATAGATTTTCCATCTTTTCTTCCGCTTGATTTCTTGGGACTGTTAGCCTTTTGTTGTCCTTCTTCCTCCCAATTCTTCATTGGCGACCGCTGACGGTGAGGGCCCGTGAAGACCTCGCCGGCCACTACATCTGCCTTTGTTGGGCGAAAATGGCAGTGAATGGCTAGGAGAGGTCCAACCTCACCTAGCAAGGTTCAGCCAGAAGTGGCTACGATAAAACAAGATTGAGACGTTGCTGAAGAGATTGGGATTGGGTTGGAAGAGGACAAATGGTGGTTGTTGTTACAACGGAGGAGGAGAGAGGGAAGATGTGAAGGACAAATGAGTAGGGTATTGGATTTTCTGAACTGGCTCGTCACTATTGGACCAACAAAATTGAAGCTAGAGATGTGGAAACAATTACAAAGTTTCCATCTTTTCTTCTGCTTGATTTCTTGGGACTATTAGCTTAGAACTCCTGATTTTAAGGCCATGGCTAGGCAAGGCCATAGCTAGGCGACGTCCAGCCGAGTCTCTCCAGATCTGGGCGAGGCCAAGCTCGCCCATCGATGTTGAACAGTAACGATAAATTCTTTGAAATTGATCAAAATCTGCACCGCCGGTCTCGTGTAACAACGACGGTGTCAGTGGCCAACGAGGACTCACCAACCCTCACCTCCAGCATTAACCAATGGAGAACAAGGGGAAGAAGATGAATAGTACATTGAAAAAAAAAAGAAAATTAATAAAAAAAACTTGATTTTTTTAAAAATATTATTAAAAATGGCCCTATCAATGCCAATCGGGCCATATCAGCGTCGATCGCGTCCACGTCAGCGTCAGCTGACCAAAGATAGTTGGATGCACTGAATTGATAAAAATGCAAAGGGATTAAGTTTGATTTGGCATTAAAAAATATTTAGGATTGAATTAATAAAAATACAAAAGATTTAAGTCTGAATTGGTACTAGAAAAATGTTTAGGACTGAATTGACTGAATTAGTAAAACTGCAATAGATTTACCAATTTACCCCCTCTCCACTCCATGGTTATTTTCGTTGATGGAAGCGGAGATTGAACCAGAGGATGTAAATGTACAACGTGGATGTTGAATGACCAGCTAAAAAAACAAACGGTTTGCAATTAGCATAGCGCCCCCAAAGCGGCGTAAATCTCACTTCGCTTCATGCTTTAGTACTCATGAAATTAGTAATCGCTTCGATCCTTGTTTTCTAATGATCCATCTCTTGTTGTCATACCTGCTTTTTATTGCAAATTAAAGGACTCCCTTAGGGAGTCAAAACATTTTGTCTTTAGGAGAAACACACAAATTACACACCAGTTAAATTTTAAGGTAATAACGGTGCTTCGGTAAAGCATAATTTCATATATTTCTTTGTGTTCTCTTTTGCTTATAGAAAAGTAAATATCTTCCTAGCATAAACAATTTGCCATATTTTAGGTTTTTTTTTTTCAATTTAGTATAATTTTTTTTACCAAAATAGATTAAAAAATGTTAATTGCCATTTTAGGTATCGCTTGACAGTCAAATTGCCGGACACGACCCCCCGCAGTCTTTTAGGTGCTGCAGGCGCCTGTGACCTTGCAACATCATTAAAGCGCTACAGGGTCTTCCCCATAGCTCCCCCCCTCCCCCTCCCCCTTGCTACCCTTGCTTTTTTAAGCAAAGCCAAGCCCTCCCTTCCTCCCTTGCTCAAACTCTCTCTTCTTCGTTTAGAAGCTCTCCCTTTCTCCTTCAGAAACCCTCTCTACAAAACGTTCTCCTCTCTACAAAGCACTCTCCTTCTCTCAGAAGCTTCAGACATCCTCTCTCATGGTATTATTTTATCAATTAAGTATTAAAATTTTTTTTATGTACATTTATGTTATTTATAGGTTGTTAATACTATGTTATTATTTTATTATTAATATTTTTGTAATGTTAATTAATTAATTAATGTTTTATTTAGTAGAATCTAAGATAAAAGTAAAACCAGCGGCCTCAGTCGATGCTTTCTCTTAATAGTTTGAGCTCCTCATTCGGTGCATGCTCTCCCTCGATAATTTGTGATAAATTTCATTATAGTTTTTTTTTTGCAGTTTCGTAAGTATATACTTATTTATTTGGTTATTATTTATATCAAAATCATCTATGTTACTTATAGGTTGTTAATAATATATTGAATTTTTTTTATTAATGTTTGATAATAGTTATAATGTTTACGAATTTAAGTATTCCTTAAAAATATTTACTGTTTGAGGAACGAGAAAAATAATTACATGTCGTGATCCAACAATTTTCAAAATATTAAAAGAATTTAAGTTTACGTATTCTTTAAAATAATTACAAATTTAGGTACTTTTAAAAATATTATATTCACGTGATGCGATAGACCAAATTTCAAAATATTAAAAATAAATTTAATATTTTAAAATGAATTTTTGGGGGAAAAAAGTTATCAGAAGGCCCAAGAAGCGTGGACAGAGTTTGACCCCTCCGAAAAATATTTTTTAATAATTTCAAAATTCGAATAATAAAAAATAGAAATTAGAAAAATGATTAAAATTGTAGAAAAATCATAGAAATTTAAAAAAATCAGAAAAATATTTTAAAAAAATTTTTAAAAAAAGAAATAACTACAATCAACTGGCCATTGATTATTGTGGGTATTTGGCCCTCGATTGTTTTAAAAAAATGATGATTTTTCACTTCTGGCAAATTGTCTCCAAAAAAAAAATTCTGAGAAATTTCCAAAAAAAAAAATCCCAAATTGGTCAAATCTTAGTTTGGCTATTTTGGCCATTGATCTTTAAAAAAAATGATGATTTTGCCATTTTAGAAAATTATCTCCCAAAAAATTAGAAAAATTTTGAAAAAAAAAATTAAAAATCCTAAAAAATAGGAAATGACCACAATCAACTAACCATGGACTATTTTGGGTATTTTAGCCCGCGACTTTCAAAAAAATGATGATTTTTCCCATATGGCAAATTGTCTCCCAAAAAAATAGAATATTTTCAGAAAATCTCGAAAAATTAAAAATGGCCATCATCAGCTGGCCAAATCCTAATTTGGGTAATTTAACTTCTTGTGCCTTCGAAAATGACGATTCTAAGTCCTTAAGGCTATACTAGGACATTTACTTCATTTGATAAATTGATAGTTATAATTACAATTTGTTAATGTGTACGGGACGATATTTACTAAATCATAAATGCGAAATAATTTATAATTTTTTTATTTAGTAGAATATCATCTATATCTTTTGCGATTGTGCACTGGGGAGGTAGAATAGTACGAAATGAATATGGATATGATTACGAAGGTAGGTAATCTGTTGTATTCGAGTCTGGAAACATATCGATATTTGATGAGTTACGTGTTACAATTGAGAGTGCGTTGAATATAATAGTAAATCAGTATATTCACAACCTGATGTATAGATATCCAGTTGTAACACGCGATTGTGTTATATATGACATTGTAGAGGTGCATGATGATGGCACATTTAGGATGATCTAGTAGTTTATACTTCGGTCTGGTGCTACGAGGTTTTTACAGTTTTGTGCAAATGTAGATGAACAATAAAGTGATAAATGATTCAGTTGGGGAATGTTCCAATGTTGGTGAAGATGAAGATGGCGTGCATAATCAGTGGGTTGAGTTCCATGGTAATAACGATAATGATGATGGTGATAGTAATCAAGAAGATGATCCTTGGATAAACATTGATGACAGTGATGAAGAAGATGTCGGAGTTGACAATATGGAAGCTTACTCTAACACCCATTGCAGTAATCTTATTTTGCCGTTGGTACATCCATCGCCCTATTCAGAGATCGACTTTGATATGATGCAAGAAAATCCAAGAGTCAAACCAGGCCTTATGTTATTTGATCCACCAGAAGAATTTGATGTTGGCATGTTATTTTCATCATGGGACGCGATGCTGTTAGTTGCGACATAGTACTCTCTGAGAAGAAATCATAAGTTTCGTAGTGATATGGTAAAGAAGACAAAATATGTGATAAAGTGTGGTAATCCGAATGGACCGTGTAGTTGGAGGCTCCACGCGACTACTAAAGTGGGTGCCATGTTTTGAAAAATAAGTAAGTACAATTGACCACATACATGCAGTAATCCATAAATGCCACGAGATCATCGACACATTGATCAAAAGTACATCTGCATCCAAATAGAACAAATGGTCGCCACCCAACCAGATATCAAAATCAAGCCATTGATGGTGGAGATTCAAGACAAGCTGCATTTCGAAACTACTTATCGTAAAATCTGGAAGGCCAACCAAATGAGAATTGCAAAAAATTTTGGAGGATGGGATGAGTCATAGGGTAGATTGAGGAAGTATATGAACGTAACGGCGAACCGAAATTTAGATTCACATTTCGTGATCAATGATCGCATGAACCTAGATCAGAGTTGCACTGTTTTCAACCGAATGCTTAAGACTTTCAAGCAGACGATTGAAGGCTTCGCAAGTTGTCATCCTATGACATTTGCTGATGGTACTTATTTATACAAAAAATACCGAAGAATGCTCTTTTGTGTGGCCTCACTTGATGACAACAATTATAATTTTTTATTGGCATTTGTTGTGGTCGATCGAGTAAATGTTGAGATTTGGACTTGATTTATGAATCTATTGTGGAGATATGTCACTAGCATGGATGATATCTATGTAATATCAGACATATATATCGAATTCAACGAGCAATGGAGACAGCATGGTGACGTACTTCAAATGGCCACCAAAGATATTGCATTCGGCAGTTTGTTAGCAACTACAATAAAAAATTCAAAAATGTTGAAGGCAAAAAACATGTTGAGATAGCAAGTAAATTTTGAAATTTGTAAATTTGGGGAAAATACGTGTTTATAAATTTGAGTTCGAAGTACTAATTATTATTGTAATGTACAGTTTACGCGAATCAACAACGGAAGTTCAATTAAATCATAAGCCGAATTAGGGAGTTCGATCCACCCACAGCTGCATGGTGTGACCATATTCCAAGAGAGAAATGGATAAAGGCTTATGATGAAGGGAAGAGGTGTGGATCAATGACGACAAATTTAGTTGAATCGATCAACGGGATGCTAAAGGGTTTTTGTGGTTTGCAAATAACAACCATAGTGAAGAAGATATTCTATCAATTGGCCCATTATTTTGACATGAGAAGAATGATGTACAAGATGTAGAAAGACTAGGGGTGTGCAATCAGATAGGGGTTACTCGGAACTTAGATCGGCCCACTCGAAAAATAAGGTCAAGAATTGGTTCTTGCTCAATCAGTCTGGGTATTGGTTCCAATTTTGGGGAACCATTTGAAACCGGTCTAGTTCCCAGTTCTAGGTGGAAACCCACCCAGTTACTTTTAAAAGTCCATTGTTTATGTGTTAAGTTTTAATCAATTTCATAAAACCAGAGCTAATATTTAAGCCGATTAGTATCATAAAATCGATTTTATGTTGTTGCCTTTAAAAGTCCACTATTAATATTTTGGATTGTTGCTTTTTGTGGATTGTAATTTTTATTGCTCATTTAATCGATACTCATATTATTTTGATGGAAAAAAGAAAAATAGGTTCTCGGATAGACCTTGAAATCGGACTGAAAAAGGATCAGTTCCAAAACAGGTTTCAAGACAAATAAAATTTGTTTTCGATTCCAAAAATTGATAACCGATTATAACAAGGTCGATTTCAGGGTCTAGATCTAGACCTAGACCTAGCCCATGCTTACCCCTAAGAAAGACAATGGATGGGCACGTATGCAATTTACGGCTGAGACGCTCCGACAAAACAGTCAAATTGTAAATAAGCATGAAATGAGATGTTTCGACTTTGATAGAGGGGTTTTTGAAGTGAAAACTGGACGTGATAGATCCAGATAATCAGGGGGCCACAAACAAATAGTGCACCTAGATGTGTGAACTTGCACATGTGGGAAATTTCAAGAGCTGAAAATCCCATATTCTCAGGTAATTGCAGCATGTCAAGCACATACAATTGATTATCATGTGATGTGTGCTTAAAATCCTTTAGTGCTATCAGTGCGTGTTTTATCCATTGGGGGCATCATGATTACTAGGTTGAACCTAAAGAAGCTGTCGTTGGTACCAGACCCGAGCCATAGTAGAAAGACAGGAAGGCCTCGTACATCACAGATACGTAATGAGATAGACTTGAGAAAGCCGAGTAGTATCAATTTGCGTAACCATTGCACCAACTATGAAAAATTAGGGCATAGCAAAAAAACTTGCGCTTACAGATCGACCCAGGAATAGATTATAATTGTGTAAATTATGTACATTAGTTTGATGAATTTTTTGTAATGTTATAATATCATTATTGGATCGATATTTATTAAGTTCATTTTTTCCTGTTATTTTACATTAGATATGTGAATTTTTTGTAATGTTATAATATCACAATTTCCCGATATTTATTTAGTTCCTCTGTTCCATGTTTACATTAGATTCATGAATTTATTGTAATGTTATAATATCACAATTGTGCGATTTTTGTTGCATTCCTCTGTTCCATTTGTAGATATGGCATAGAGGATTTACATTCAATCGGGACCTGAGGATGTTTCACTACTTGCACGGCAGGCCCGACATAGATCATAGGCCATATGGGACGCAAAGATAACTGAGGAATTAGCAGTTCATTTGTCATTTGTAACAACAGTATCAAAATTGCCACTAACAGTTCATGTCACATTTTACAGATAGATCATAATGAAGTCCTTAGATGTCAGCACGTAGGTGAACTTGATCAACGCATAGTCTCGTACCTTCAAGCTTCGTGATTTTACGGAGTTTACATGATGGGATTTGTTCAGTTTGATTGGCATTTGATTGCTCCATTGGTCGAGCGGTGGAGGCCCGATATCCACACCTTCCATACATCGAAAGGTGAACTCACGATCACGAAACAGGATATTGAAGTGCTTACAAGGTTTCCTATTGATGGACATGCATGTACTGGCCCTATTAATATGAATTGAGGCACTCTCTGTGATGATCTACTTAATGCTCATTCTACTTGCGTGGCACGCAGATAAAGTTAAGCTGATTGAAACAACGCATTGATGGTATGCTGGAGGATGCCGATGAGGTCACCATAGAACTGCATGCAAGGGCATTCATTATCCAATTGCTTGAAGGATCTTTTTTTGCAGACAAACCAAGGGCCAGGGTTAGTTTGCTGTTTTTTCCACTACTGGTAAACTTTAAGGGCCTATGTAGTATAGTTGGGGTTTAGCAGTGTTTGCGTGGTTATATCGAGAGTTATGCAGTGCAACCGATCTAGAAGTGCAGCAAATTAGCGATGCCCTACACATATTATAGATTTGGGCGTGGAAGCACCTCAAACGTGTCTCTCCATCACTGACGAACTGTGATTCTTTACCAGATACACCTCTCGGTAGTCAATATGTGATCTATTACTTTTTCAGTTTGTGAGTCATTAATTTTTTTCTCAGTGCGTATAATATATGAAAATCCCATGTTTTTTGTTTATGCGGCTAGAGTCGAGGCTGACAGAAATGGAGGTCTTCCTTTGTCACATATGTGCTACCAAGTTGATAGAATGACATCTGCTGATGTAAGTAATGATAAGAACCGACGAGTTTTATATAATGTTAGTTTTTAAATTAATTCTTCATTTAATTTGATATGTTTTATTAAGATAACAAATTACTTGGAAGCCCTACACTGCTGACATTCTGGAGACTCTACCATATTAAGGTCTGCAAGGACAGGACATTTGGAAGTCTCATGTCCCACTCATCTATTATTAGATAGTTGAGTGACATTATCCAGCCGAGTACTTCGCCAGTTTGATATGCAACAGCCAATACCTACTCCTTCCCATGATCATAGAGCCTTGCATGATATTGAATTAAGGTCAGTTGCGAAGGATTGGGTAAAGAAGCATAAACGATGGATTGATATGTGGGATAGTCGTGTCGATTTTATAGTCCATGGTGATCCTGCAACAGAGCCACTTTACTATCATTCGGGATATATAGAGTGGTACCATAGACATACTCAGAGTTGAATTTCTATTACGGGAGTCGCACTGGGTGTAACAGTTCGTGCAAACACTTTCTGTTTAATTCATTATTATTTTTTAGCAACATAAGTTATTGACATTTAATAACTTATGTTAATTTTGATATCATTACCAGGTGATGGCATTGAACAAATCTTACATACGATAGATTTCGTTGCTTCATCTCGTCAGTCCTGAGCAACTATGAGGAGGATAGCTAGGGCAATGCTATACGCCCAAGATGAGGAGGAGAGACGACTAACGATGGCGCCACCACCCCAATCAGCAATTACAATAACACCCGTTGGGCCGCACGAGAATGACCCACCTAAGACTATTCTGTCAACTCGGAGGACCACTTGAGCTCATCTAGTTGGTGATGTCGTCCCCTACCCTTGGAATATCATACGACAGATTTTATACTGGGGTTCACTTCAAGGTTCGACCAGGCAAATTTCACTCCAGAATTCACCTAGTCTGTCGACCCATTTCACGAGGGATCCGCCTTTCAATTTCGTGACAATCAATAGCCACAGGCTCCAGCTACTTCTCCAGCTTCATACGGATCTGATTTTCCTCCTCCTTTCCCATGCCCTCTTATAGTAGGATACGTGCGATCTGAGTGTGGCACATTTTCTCACTTTGGTGATGTATCTATATCACAAGATATGCCTTCGTCACCTACACATCCTACTCATACGGATCCCCATCCTTATCGGTATAATGCTAGACCTGCCGAACAACGGAGACAACTTGATTGCGGAATAAGAAGTCATGTGGGAAGACGACATCGTTAGTAGATGTAATTGCAGTTAACGATTGTTATGTATTATGAAAATATCATGTTTTTCATATATCTTACCACTTTTTTTATGATATTTTTTTAATTAATTACACAAATATAAAATTATTTATTAATTATACATCTTAATTAATTAATTATTGATAATTATATTATGAAGATAAGCTTCAAAAGAAAAAAAATAATAAATAAAATAAATGTTATAAAAAAAATTAAAAAAATACGACATTAAAAAAAAATTGGAGCGAGTTCCGCTCAACCCTAGGCCTGCCGAGCGAGGCCTGCTAACTACACCCAAAACGGCAAATATATATATATATATATTTTTTATCTGTTTTGGTAAAAAAAAAAATTATCCTATTTTGTAAAAAAAAAAAATCACTTTTTACGCTTAGAAGCGCACTGATCTGTGGGTAAATTTGCAGCAGGAGAAAGCATCTATTATGCTTGACTCGGCAAAGGATCGGACTTGTGTATACCTTTTGGTCCTTGTCCCGTTGTCCACACTTAGCGCCTTGAACACTATTAACTAAATTCCATAAGGTTCAAACGTAAGCCCGGCTACCTAGTGGCGTGCGAATCACGTAAAATTGATCGAAAGAGGTCCATCAAATTAGAGGTTTCCCCTTCCGGAGAAATCTCAAACTGTATCGCTTCACTAGCGAAAATGTTGTGTAATATGAACGATCGGGTAAACAAAATGCAAAGATTGATTTCTTATGTTTTTTTTTTGTCTTGAACCCCATAAATACGAGTGTAGAGACCCGACTATTCACAGTCTTTAGAAAACACCCAGTCCCGTGAATAAGGTTGTTGACACCTAATTTTGGAAAATTAGGTTGCGACAAAGGTGTTTTCTTCTTGCTCCACGACCAACAAATAAGAGATCAGGGCCCTCTTATCTCTTCCTCGCCAATCTCGGGTTATGGAAGAGGGAGAAGAAGTAAAGGAAAAGAAGGTATGAGCAACAACGGGTTATGTCTAGGAAAAAAAAACACACACACACACGCACACGCTTACTTGTCCAAACACCTGATATCGAATCAGCAAATGGATCTAAATATCAGAACTACGTTCTTGCCTGGGGTGTATAAATCATAGCGTTATATTGCGACAGAGCAAAGCAAGAATTCAACACCTTGTATTAGATCCCACCCTTCCCCTTCACCGGCCACCACATCACTTGAGCGGCAACGTGAGACACCCACCAGATCCATGGACATACTTCTTTTATATGGCTGTAGATCCACAAAGAAATGCTGCAAGCTCATGATGATTCAATCATCAAAACTTTTGATCGGGTGCATTCGGCATTCTCCACCTAATATGAAATGAATCAGGATTTGAAATTCTCTCTCTCTCGCTCTCTCTCTTAATAATAAAAGAATCATAAATATCTGGAGATCTAGATGAAATTTATGGTGTAGAGCCCTTATCATCGTCAGAAAACGTAGAGCTCGGCCAGTTCTTCCAACGACTCGGGACCGATGCTGGGTTCGGCATTGTCGAGCATCCACAGCAGGTGGTCGAAGAGAACCACTTCGCACTTCACCTGAATAACACCATCCCCGTCTCCAGGCATCTGCTTCGAGGAGGAGGAGGACTTCTGGATGAGAGCGCTCAACAAGGGGTGGCTCAAGTGCTTGGAGCTGATCACGTAACGCTTCCTTGAGCTCCCGACTAATACGGTCTCGCGAGGCTCGTCGCGGTCATCTTGCGTGCAGCACCACATGTCGACGTCCGTGGCGGACTTTGACCTGAGGTTGCTGTAGGACGACGACCTCGCCAGTTGCCGGGACAAGCTCTTGCACTTCCTCAGTATCAGCTGATTGATCTTCTTCATGCTGCGCTCTCTGCCCCCTCTTTGTTGGTTGAGAGAGAGAGAAAGAGAGAGAGAGAGAGAATGACTGTGCGTGCAGGGAGAGGCGAGACGAGAGGGCGACTTGATATACACTCTTGATCGAAAGAAAGAAGGAAGGAAAAGAAACTTCAAGCAGTGAAGGCGATGGTGATGGAAATGCGTGGGGTTGCCCTGGGTTGGGTAAGGAGTCATTGTTTTCCGGTGCTGGAAAAAGATGGGGTCTACACACATACAACGCGACCGTACATTGACACGAACAAGTCATCTTTTTTCGGCGCATTTTCTTGCGTCACTAAATCGCATATGACTCTCATTTCGCCGCGAATGGCTCCACGCGACCCATCTTTTGATTTTAATTTGGATGGGGTTCCGTGGGCAATTTGGACATGAAGTCTCGCAAGTCAATGCAACATCTGGAAAGCTAAAATTGAATACTGAAAAGAACGTTTTTTTTTTTTTTTTATAATGATCGGTTGTCTTTGACGAAAAATATAATGTGGCTATTTAAAGCTCCCGATGAAAAATTGCAAGTTGTTGTTCTAATTCATATATATATATATATATATATATATATATATATATATATATATATATATTATCGAAACTCTTTTGAGTTGTAGACGGTTCTTTTCATCGATGAATTTTGTTGTTCACCAAAAGCTCTGTTATTATTTATTAGCACATGAATTTTGATTTCTGTTTTTTCATTAATTGCATAAAAATTAGGGATTAACTTTAGTCCTCAGGAAAAAAATATTTAGATCATTTTCACCATGATTTCCAAATAGTTTAGTTTAATTTTCTGCATTGCATAACTTGCATCTTTTAGGAACGAAGAAAGAAAATTGGGAAAGTGGGTTATTTTATTCTTGCCCCAAACCATTCACGTTTCCACAATACATGCATGGGAAGAAGAGTCAAATATGACAAAAGAAAGGGATGAAGGAAAGAAATAAAAATCCACGATTTGCTCCACAAAACTCCCGATCATAGAAATATTCTCTAAGCTAGTATATATATATAGATGCACGATCAGACAGAACAGGAGGAGGCCGGACAGAAGATATTCACACGGTCGCGAGAGGTTCATCATTGGGGAAAAAAGAGAGAGAAAAAGACGAATAAATCGTGAGTGGAAGCTGAAGGGGGGAAAACATGGCGGGGGACCCTTTGGAGATTGAAGACGGTGCTAACGTGGTGATGCTCATGTGGGTCTTCTTGAATATGGCTTGACAATTCGATCAAGCACTCATCTGCAAGTTCAACCCACCGTACACAGAGAGCTCAGGACTACCCACGGCGACTCTAGGAGATCTCTGTCGACAAAGCTGCCGCGCCGGTGTGATCCGAAGCTACACGAGATTTGCGCCAAGCCGAGAAGAGAACAGCCCGCAGATTGGCCCATAACACCTATTAGTATTTTTCTTTCGTTTTGCAGATCGTCCAAAAACCGTCCGCCCGACAGTCGCTCCATACCATCGATCGCCGGTTTGCCTCGTTGCCTCCAGTTGTTTGCTCGATCTCGTAGTTGTTCCTCGCAAGACGAAGTTGTTGACATCACCGAAGACAGGCCTTGCATTGAATATTTTTACATAAAGAAAGAATTTTTCTTTCTGACCATCATAATCCCACGTGCCTACACTTTGAATTGTTTATTGCTTTCTCTTGATTACCCATTAACTGTGCAAATTGAATTCTGCTTGGAGAGGAATCGTACCCAGATGATCATTTTAGCGTCTAATGTTTGATCATTTACCAAATATTCTCTTTCACTTGGTATTCGTCTGTGGCTCCACGGTCGTCCCAACGTGTTGCGCATGCAGGGACCGAGACCGACGCCACGTACGATTGAGCCCATATGTTTTGTAACTGATCAAGACCGATCCACGTGGATTTTTGGGTGATAAAAATTCAGGCGGTGGTCAAACGATGGGAAAGCGGGAGATCTGGTGAGGTCGTTATGCAAAAAGTCAGACGAGGACAAGACCAAATTGTTCTCCATGGGCGTCCATGTTCTATTTTCACCGTTGATGTTAGCATTGGCGGTTGCCCATCTGTCCCTGGTCAGTGGTGAATCAATTGATTTTCAAAATCGTTCCTGTTCTTTGTTTTCTATTGCAGGCTTTCCTCAGAAAATCCTCGTAGCCGAACCTGAGCTACCACGAACCCGCCGGGTTCAAGATCGAATAGATAAAGGTAATCTTAAAATAAGGTATAATTTCTCATCTTGAGTAGATTAAAATATTCACTTGCCACTGTGAGAGTAATGCATATATTGAGGATTCAGTTGTGTGATTTTAAATAATTGAGATATTCAATTGTCTAAATTGAGAAATCGCACGTCAAAATTGAACATTGAAATTCCTTGAAAATCTTGCAATACATTAGCTTGCCTAATTTGACAGAATGTGATTTCAATGTTAATATTCTTGGAGTCTTGTGAAAATCTGAAAATTTAGAAATCTTTTGAATATACTCAAGACATCCAAAATATTTAGTCATGTAAATCGATTAGGGAGCTTTATAATCCTCAACCGAATACATGAAATAAGTCTATCTATCAGGCTTTAGATTGAATTACTTTCACAGCAGGTATTTGAAATCGTATCGTTGATCTATCAAGCTTTAGATCAAAAAACTTGATTCGAAAGAAATAGCCAAAATCATCTTTTCATTTAATTAATATTTGCAACTTTAATTTAAATTCACCAATAAAAAAGTGAAAATCACAAAAAAAAAATTAAAAAAATTCATAAAAGAAAAACAAAAAAAAATTGCACATTTGAATTTGAAAAATTAATGTAATCAAGTTCCGAACTTAAAATCTCTTGTTCATAGAAATAAAATAGTTTTCTCTCTATTTTATTTAGATTTCTAATCAACCTACCAAAAAAATGATTAGTAACATCTTTGAAAAATTTAAAATCTTTTGCAAGATAATCATTTGAACCATAAGTCACGATTTGGTAGAACTTGGAAGAGTTCGAGCTAAGTTAATTAATCTAATTAATTTGGTAATCCATTAACCTAAAATTAGAAAATCCCTATTTTTAGGTCTCAACATTAATCACTTTGTCACTTGTCGGTTGTAATCAAAGGTTAGTCAATTTTGGGGGGAAATGTGCCAAAAAATGCAAAACATATTGTCATTATGTCAATTCAGTTATAACTTTTCAATTGTACCAATTGAGTGCTAATTCTTTTCACAATCCTTCAATTGAGTCCTTTCGGCCAATTTTAATCGGAAATCGCTGATATGGACGTTGGTCATCTTATGTGGCACGACCAATGCTGATTGCATAATTTTTAATATTTTTTTGGAATAAGCCCCCGCCAACCACGAGCAAGAGCGTGAAAGCCATTGCCAAATCCGGGCTAGGTCCGCGACCCTTTCCAGCGACCAGGAGCAAGGTCGCTAAGGCCCTCACCTAAATTTAGCAAAGGCCTGGGCGAGAGTCACTTAAAACCCTTGTCGGCAAAATGAAAGGTATAATTTAAAAATAATGAAAAGAAAGGAATACAAAATGTAAAAAATTCATTAAACTATTAAAAATATTATCGCCGTTAGCACTGGTCGTACTATATAAGAATATCGAAGTCCACGTGAGTGATTTCGGCTAAAATTAGCCGGATAGATTACATTGGCAAAGCATCCTAATGTTTAGGCTAAATTGACACAATTGAAAGATTTAAAACTAAATTGATACAAGCGCAATAACTTCAAAACTTTTTTGGCATTTTCCCTTATTTTTTGCTGCCGATAACTCTCTGGCCGTCACTAGTCATGTCCATCCTTATTATAGGACGAACCAAAACCTTATATTAAATTAAGCTATTCATGCAAATAATCATCCAGCTCAATTGAGAGATCTCCTTACTTGTTGATTCATTCTGGCAGAATTTCACTGTTCCGTGCCTAAGCATGCGGATGTTCTCTCATGCTGGAAAATTTCAATGTGCATCAACAAGTACTAGAAAACTGTTTAGAAGAAAGTGATGGGTAACGTGTTGTCCAAATAATTTATAGATAATTTATCATAACTTTTATGAAAACTGTCAACTCTTTTTACTAGCTTTCCACCTTGGTTTTATTTGCGTAAACTTCCCAATACCTTAAATTGACTAACTCTTATACAAGACTATCAGCAAAATACACCTCAAGTGTCAACATATGTGTCCGGAACTCACTTTAATGTCAATATTTTTTTTTGAACCATTTAAGTGTCAATATTTTTTGAAAAAAGGATTATTTAAGTTGTAACTCCAGCGGGGTCGCCGAAATTTTTCGCCATTGGCGTTAAAGTGATCGGCTTTTTTCCAATTTGACACTTAAGTGATCCAAAAAAATACTGATATTAAAGTGAGTGCCGTATACAAATATTGATATTTGAGATGTTGTTATTTATGTTGCAGGGACATACCTTCAACGGAGATTTTCACTTGTCGGACACACGATTGGACAACCTTGGACAGGTGGTCAAAGCATGTCCAAGTGTTGACACACAATCAACCGAATCAACACGCGATTAGTTTTCAATGAAGTGAAAACAAGAAAGAGCCAAATCAGACCTAATTTTCGACCTCTCCTCTCTGTCTCTGCTCTCGTCGCTCCTTTTCTCTCTGTCTCGCGCTTTGCCTCTCGCTGCTCTCGACTCTGTCGCCTGCCATCGATACCTCGCGACTCGCCATCTCGTGGCCGCCGGCCTCGCCTCAATCCCTCAGCTCGCCACTAAGTTCAGAGACGATAACTCGTTGTTTTGCCGCTTATCTCTCTCGCTCTCACCTCTTGCCGCTCGCCCGCTAAGTAGAAACCCTAGTTGCGAAAAGAATCTGTTCTCTCCTGCCTATCACACATCCATGTTCGACAACACTGATGCTTATGGACTGCAATTTATTTTTGGCCCAAATGAAGAACGTATCCCTTATTACATGTTAGGAGGATAATTTGATTTCTTTAGGATAGATAATTTGAAGTTAACAAATGGCGGATAATTGTTTTTAGTGTAAATGACGTTATTTTTTTTTTTGAGAAATCACATATCGACGCGTCGTGTCTTACTGTGTCATATTGTGTCCTGTGTCTCGTGTCGTGTCGGTGCAATATTGGTCTCTATACCCATTTCTTTATACCAAATTGAAACTCGTGTGACAGCTTGAAAAGTTTAAATACTGAGGTAAGCGGCGCACGAAAGTTATAACTCTCACAGTATAAAACATGATTTCACACAATAGAGATGCTTAAAATGATGAAGTGAGTAAGGATGGCCGTCCTTATAGTGATTAATACATCTTGACACATGAGTTGCTTTTCATGGTTTAGATAATGAGTGGGTTAGGATGTTTATGTCGTTCCCCACATGACCTGTCTTGGTCTTTTCGACATGCAGAAGGCTTAAGCTGCTCCAGCAGCATAAGGTAATTGATATATATATATATATGCTTAAAGAAACATGAAGGACGATACGTCACGAAATTTACTGAACTCCATGAATGCAATTTCTCTCAACATCGACTGTGCACATTTCATTAATTACACAATTAAATTAGCCCCATTATTTTGTCACATTTGACCAGCTGCCTACTCTAAAATAGGCAATTGACAAATTAACGATGATCAACGACGTACTCTTCCAATCTATTGATAAGTTACGGGGAAGGTTTTCAATTTTGGGTTAGGGTTAGGGTTGCTAGTCTCATTTTTCAAACATTTTCATTTGCATGGAACATTTGTCGTAGCTATAGGTTAACTCAATAACGATACCTAGCGGATAAGAGTTTACGAAGTATGCTTCCAATCGAGCTTTGCTATCGAGAGGGAATGGATCATCTGTCCATTTGCGTCCACGATGTGAATATCAAGAAGGAACTCATGTATTAGGATGCGATTGCGTACATCCACGGCAATGGAGAAACCAAAGTTCAAGTGAAAACATCGTCATGTCCTCATTTTATTTTGGAAAATGCTAGCCTAATAGTCTGACATTACTGCCGGTTATTTCTGACTGCACGACCTCTAAATTAATTAGTATTTTATGCAAAACACACGATGATGATGTGTAAGTCTACAGTTGAGATCGTATAGTCCTTGACAGTATTGTTGAGAAGGACTTTCCCTTTTATTTTTTGACCGCTTGATTTGATTACCGTCTTCCAAATCCCCAAATTCATCTCCACATCAAAGAGAATACAAGTTCTAGCTTTTATTCTATGAGCGGACAACCTTTAAATTTTCCTCCATTTAATTTTTGATGGATGGATTATTAACTTTAACCATCACTCATATCTATAAAAAGTCTTGGGGTAAGCGCATTAGAAGCCTTAAAACTTATCACGAATATGTAATCGAGCCATGAAAACTTACAAATTGGTTCAATCAAGTCCTTCCGTTAAGTCCGTCGAGCTAGACTAACATAAAATGCCGGTGTCTCTTAATTCGAAACTGCTTCAGGGTTGATATCATAGAAATGATGTGATCGGTTGTCACTGGAGTTGATCCGATATTAATTGGTTGAGGTTTTGAGGGAAGATTTCGATTCCGGGGAGGTTTTTTAGGCAAGTAAACTCTTACCCTTTTCTCCGCCCCCAGCAATATGGACGATTAAATCATCACCAAGGTACAATTCCTGTAATTTGTGCTTCCTTCAATATGACATGTGACATGGCTAAATTTAATCATTTCCATTGGGCCTCAGGCCGTTCTCATCAGGCCTAGAGTGTGAATCTGAGTTCTTACCTAACACGGGTAGGCAAGTACCAACACAGTCGATCAGATCTGGCAACTTTGCAAGTCTCCGTCAATCCGGCCTGAGGCCTCTTCCCACTTCATGATTGCGAAACAGCTTTGACTTTATAGCCCCACCCAATCAACGCTGGGGTGGGGTTCATTCCGGAATTGCGGCATGATTAATATCATCAAAAATTTCAAATCGATATAAATTTAATTTAAATTATTTTTTTGAATATAAAAAATCTCAAACGAAAATACTTTGATAAATTTATCCTAAATTCTACAACTCTGACAAATTTACCAATTATTAGTTTTCGTTAAATTTTACCGATAAATTGCTGAGTTGGATGACTCGCAGCAATCGTCAGGTATACAAGTTTTAATTTGAAATTTTTTATAATAATAACTCAATTTAACGAAAAATAACAGAAAATAAATTTGTCGTACCGGTTTAGGATTTTTTGTGATAAAAAAAATCAATTTGAGGCAAATTTATCACAAGTTTCCCGGTTTAGGATTTTTTTTAGCCAAAAAAATAATTTGACGATAAATTTATCACAAGTGTATCGGTTTGAGATTTTTGGTGGTAAAAAAAATAATTTTAGGGTAAATTTATCATATGTATACTTATTTGGAGTTTTTCGTGATATATATATATAATACTGAAGGTTAGTTCTATCAGCCCGATCCTACCTTTGGGACTTGGGAATTGGACTGATTTCGCAAAAAATCACCTAGACCCAGGAAGTTCAATCTGGTTCTAGGTTCAATTCAGGATCAATGTTCACTCCCATGGACTCTAGGTCATTGAATCTATCAGGAGTTGATGTTGCTCTTCTTGGTCCAATGCCTTGTACATGTGGGGGAATGATTTAAAGGGTCAATGAATCGGAGGGTCTTTGGATCCCTTATTGCTCATTAAGTTTTAAATCCAACCTTCAGTCAGCCGACACTTCATATAAGTGCATTGGAATGTTGGGTCACTGTACGACTTTTTGTCAAAAGAAGAACATGTACTCTCTTTCGGCCGTCACAAGAAGAACGCGTTGGAATATGAGCTTTTCTTCCTTTTGTGTCCGAGTTAGGGCACAATTCATACACAGAGGATCTCTTTCACTGGGCTTGCATTTGGGCATCATGGAGCCCATCTCTAATATTCAAACCTTTATTTTGATCTTGAGTCTGGCCTTTGGGTGATTTGGACTATGGTGGAGCCCGTTTCCTCCATCTAAGCTCGATTGTTCGTACGTACACTTTCTTTCCAAAACAAGCAAGGTAATAACTCGTTCTAGACGGTCGGATTCAAATAGTGCGAAATGATCATGGTTAACAGTTCGAAATTTCCATCCAAATTCAGCATTTCAAACAGATATCGAAGTTGATGTGGTTAAATGCTAATTTGGTTTGCATTATTCATTCCACAGATATTTTCGTTCAATTTTAATTGCTCTACCATGCATACATGTCCAACTTGATTTGAGGGTTATGATTGCAAATCAAATCTGAACACAAAAAAGTATTTACGCGAGCATTTTATATTTGGCTCAAATTTTCGTTGTTTGCAACTACGTCTAAGAAATTGCATTGAAAAAGAAGAATCATGTTAACGAAGGGTATAATTTAAAATAGTTTGTCTTTTTTTTTTAATCCTTTTACAGTTTAAACTTAGTAACAGATAAAATCTTAATATACTTTCTCTATCCAAATTCTAACGTTTAAGCTCAATGTAGATAGAATATAGAATGACGACATTGCTTATTTTTGTAATCATGTGAAAGGAAAAGGAAATTATGAGAATTACATGTTCGTCGGAGATGACCTGAAATAAGGGTATTTATCAAATTGATCGATTTTTAAATCGACATGCATAAATGCTAATTTGATGTTGAGCACTGAAATATTTAGGAATAAATTCATATTTGCCTCATATTTTTTTATCCGTAAGCTGAAAAGTAGCCGAAAAAATAGAAATTGAATTTTTTAAGCAAAAAAAAAAAGTGGAGAAAAAAAAAAAACAAGAGAGGAGGAAATGACAAGTGTTCTTAAACAATTCTCTCTGAGACATAGTGGTTGGTTTTAGTCGGTAAGGTTGAAACTCTTCGCACGTCGTGCCCAAATTCGAATCCCGCTGCCATCAGCCCCATGCCCGTGACATGGGGAGACCCGACCTCAACTCCTTCCAAAAAAGGAGGAGGAGGAAAACGAAAATAGAGAAGGCAAATGCGCAACAAGGACAACAAAAATAAAACGAAATAAATAAAAATAGAGTTGGTGGACAATGGGAAAAGCCCGCACGCATTAATATTGTGTGATTTGGGCTCCGTGTAAGACTGACTCATTGGGCTGTAAAAAGCAAAGCAACCTTCGCTTTTACATTCATGCTCCATTCGACGTCCCACATCGAAAGATGGCAATGAAGATCCTCAGTGTCGAGTTTCGTGAACATCTGCATAATTTGAGCATGGGTTATAACGAATCCTTCCCATGAGAGTATACCGCTCACCCACTAGGGTTGATTACTATGGTTCTCGTCTAGTTCAGTATATCTAAGATGTCAGGTCAATTTTCAACTTGACATAAAACATCTGCAGCGAGAAATGACGAATTTGATAGATAAGATTCTGTCAAAACCCAAGACCAGAGGCATATGCAGTCAGTTGCCTGACATTCTAAGGTGAGAGATGCATATCCTATCATCTAGATTATATCGTGGTTACTGCATATTGAGCACAATTCTAGCAACCCCAATCAGAAAGAATACGCAGATCATTCAGAGAGAGAGGGTTAAAAAAAAAAAGACGTACATCTAAGCAAACCCAAGTGAGAGCTGATGCTTAAGTGCGGGGCATATGCCTGTACACAGTCAATCAACCCAATTCAGAAGGTCTCAATCCACACCGATATCACTCATGAATTGATCATAGATCATCCACGTCCAGAAGCGAACTAACATCAATGTGTTGAAGCGTGATTTTTCCCATGTACAAATCATCTATATGGACAGGTCAGACGGGAAGGCACTTGCGATTCAAACTCTCATGAATTGCACCCATGCCCGAGATCCACTTCTCCTCGTTAACTGGGTTTACATTTAATCTGTGCGGTTAAAGAAATGAGCAATGATGGGATGTAGTGGCTCACAATCGTAAGCCAATCTAATCAGCGCCAAAGTTAGAACCCCATCAACCGGCTTTGGATCTGAAAGGTTTCTATCTCCCGTCATCTTAACCTCTTTTTCTGTGGTAAAGTACAACATTTCATTTTCACATGCATCCAAGACTTTTAAATCCTTGGAGTGATGCCTAATTGCTTCCACTTTGGTTGATTTGTGCTTCTCTGCTAAAGTTAAAATGCAAGAGAACCTCATGTGATAATTTACAACTGTTTTTACCATCTCGAAGTTGTGGCAGCAACAGAAATAGTCGAGCCACCTTTTCCCTACACCTGCACGCCATTTGACGATGTCAGCATCGTCTAGTGCAATAAGTAGCTTGATTGTTCTAGGACGACACATGTTGTTCGTAACGCCAGCCATTTTAACCGCCTTTCGCACAAGTTCAATGGGTGCATCAACTCTAATACGCAATCTCGTCAAATCATGAATTGTCATCTCTGCATATTTCTGTTCTCTGTCTTCTTCCCTCGATGCCTTCATAGCTTTGACTGGAGACAAGCGCTTATCTACTTGCTTTTGGAACTTGTCATGAGCAAAGACAAGTTCCTGTGGCAATTGGTCTCTTATGCGCTGTGAAGAAAGAAAATTTCCTGCTGAGAGCACCCGATGCCAATTATACTGCTCCTCCACAGATCCTAAGAAGTCTGGCACCACTTCATCTGCCCAAGTTCTGAAAATCTCATCGACCTCATTGTCAATTTGGATTTCAGATTTGAACCCAGCAGTCCTTTTCAAC
Organism: Rhodomyrtus tomentosa; assembly: GCA_028455895.1. Taxonomy (NCBI): domain Eukaryota; kingdom Viridiplantae; phylum Streptophyta; class Magnoliopsida; order Myrtales; family Myrtaceae; genus Rhodomyrtus; species Rhodomyrtus tomentosa. The sequence continues at coordinate 9,601,203 of JAPCWY010000001.1, read as the reverse complement.
TTCTTGAATACATGACTGAAATTCTTCAATCTCAGTTTCTTCCTATTCCTCTCCCTAGCATTTCTCATTTCCAAAGCTTTCACTTCCTTCTGTCTTAGGAACTTCTTCCTAGCCCGAATGGCTTTTCTGACAATGGGGGGTGCAAAACAGAAGGCGGGACTGCCTGAAGTTCCATCCCTAAGAACTCAACCTTTTCCATTGTCAGGCTATGAATTGCAGTTCTCACTCTATCTACCTTCAATTTCAACTTCTCTTCTTTATACTTCACGACGTTATTCTTCAATTCCATCGTCGATTTTCTCTTCAATGACCTCACACAATTTGCTCAAATGTACACAATCAAACCTCTGTCAGAACCACCAACTGGGATTCTGCACAGAGGTCTTCAAGTATGGAACAGCCGTGTGGCGCCCCACACCGATCCGCCCTCCATAAGCGAAAGTCGCAAACCTCTCATCATATATGACCTCCAGAACCATCCTAAGGGCCTCGCCGGGCAGGACCAGGGACTCACCTTTCTTTCTCGAGGGCACCATGGCGACGCAGCATGCCGCGACATCGAGCCAGCCCTTGGCTATCTCGCGGCCCATTTCGGAGAGCGAGAAGCGCCTCGACACCGACTCAAGCAGAGAAGAAGGCGGAGGCAGGGGAGGCGCCTTGGGAGGGCTAGGAGTAGTAGGTTCCGGCGGGCGGCGAGGAGGACGGAGGGGAAAGCGACGACGTGGGGGAGGAGGCCGGAGAAACCGCCATTCTTGGCGTACCGGCTGAGAACGAGGGTCTTAAGCATCCTTCGCTTTTACAGTCAGGAAAGAGTGCCGAGTCAAGTACCGTGCGCACTGACTTTTGGATGTCCCACATCGGAAGTGTGCTCGAACAATAATCGGTATTTAACCGAGGAAGTGAATGGTACCCACCGTGGTTAGGATGTGTTCTCTACTCTCGTGCCCCTTTCGATTGCTAAGGAAACGGAAGTCAAAGAGTTATGGATTTGACTTTCGTGGCCTTTGTAAGCGGAGCGTGATTTACGGTTCTGTTGAGGAAGTCCTTGTTTGGATCGATCGAGAGCTGTACAAAATATGATCGTGCCGGCTGAGATGGTCGCTTCTGCAATTTTTTAACTATTTTGGGTCATGTACTTTAAAATTATTTGATTTGCTCTGCAGTTCATTTTTTTTTTTCATAAATTTACGCACATGACTCAACTCTAAGAAAAACAAGTGAGACGACGAAATTCGCTCGCAAGCAACCTGTGAACCGATCATATTTATGTAAAAAAAAAATATTTACACGCCTCAACTCCAAACAAGGCGACGACGTTGGCATTCTCTCCCGGGTCGCGGAGCGATCATCCCTCGCTCCGAGAAAAGTGAGGCACGTAATTATTTTTTCACGTAAATATAATCGCTCTGTGTCTCCGCGAGCGAACGCTGTCACCTCATTCGTTTTTCTTGGATTTTCTTGGAGTCAAAATGCGTTAATATTTTTTTTATGGCAAGATTGCAAAGCGAAGAGGTGACGTCGAAAAAATATTTACGTAAATTAAAAAAAATAAAATGCAGTCCAACCGCGGGCAAAGCAAACAAATTAAAAGTACGACACCCAAAATTTTAAATAATTTATTTTTTTAGTCAAATATTGTTAATATTTTTTTATTATTTTGGAAAAAAAATAATTTTTTGTTTGTAGGTTTGGGGTTGCGTGCCCGCCAAAGGCGTGGGAGTTCCCTTGGAGGGGGAGGGGGAGGAGGGCGGTTGAACTTGAACCCCCCCTCCCCCTCGGCAATTAACCAAAGATCATAAATATTTGAATTAAATATTTTTTTGATCACTCGCGGGGCCGCAAAGCGATCATCCCTCGCTCCCAGAAAAGTGAAGCGCGTAATTATTTTTTCACGTGAATATAATCGCTTCGCAACCCCACGAGCGAACGTTGTCACCTCGCTCGATTTTCTTGGAGTCAAAGCAATTTTAATATTTTTTTTATGGCGAGATCGCAAAGCGAAGAGGCGACGTTGAAAAAATATTTACGTAAATTTAAAAAATTAAAATGCTTTGCTTCGCAGTACAACTGCGAGCAAAGCAAACAAATTAAAAGTACGACATCCAAAATTTTAAATAGTTTATTTTTTTAGTCAAATATTGTTAATATTTTTTTATTTTTATATTATTTTCAAAAAAATGTTTTTTTTTTGTGGGTTTGGGGTTGCGTGCGCGCTACAGGCGTGGGAGGTCCCCTTGGAGATTTTTTTTGTTGGGGGGGGGGGGGGGGGGTGTGTGGGAGGAGGAGGAGGAGGGTGGTTGAACTTGAACCACCCCTCTCCATCGGCAATTGAACAAAAATTATAAATATTTTTTTTTGAATTAATTTATTGTTTTTTAAGGAGAAAAAAACCCGTGTAGCCTTTGTTGATTTTAGAGTGGCGTTCTTTGATGGGACGATGAAACTGATTGAATTGGTTGTGGTGTGCATAGAGACATGAGAGGTCTCGCTAGAGACGCCTGGACATTTCACGAGTGCTTTGGATAGCCTATGATTCGGTCAGAAGTAGCTCAAAGCATCAGAACTAGAAACGGTTCGGCATATAGAAGGAGAAAAATTGATTTCATTCTGTCATGCATCTCTTGGATAAAAATTTTGTAGGCTTACGTACTTGTGTTACCATCTACATAAATGTTAAATGATGACTCTGTAAACATGTCCAACGGGCATTGCATTAAGCTGTCCCTTTAAATCGTCAACTCATCGGTACATTTGTGCCGACATTTGAATTCAGGCTCAGCATTCGGATGATGTGTAACTCCTGTGTTCTCTCATCAGTTGCTAAATTGTCTCAGGGAAGTGTCGGCCAATGTAACCAGAGTAAGCAGAGCGGGGTGACATCAGGGTTGAGCAACTCGTAAATGAGCTGAATCATGCATGTGTTCCTCGGCAAATACAACCAAGAAATCAAAGACAGTCAAAATTCCTGCTAGCTGCGGCATCAAGTAAAATGTATCATCTGCCTTAGGCAATGTTCAATAACAGAATTAGCTTTGGAGGGATTGCCACATCAGGAAACAGTTACGCTTGACAATGAACGGCAAATCATCAGGATCTAGGTTGCAAAACACAAATCAAAGGTGGTAAGCATGTTAAAAAAAAAACCGGCAAAGAAAAAAAAAATCAGCAGACAATAGTGCACATACTCCGTTTTGATGATGTTCCGAGCAACACCCTTCACCCGATTCTGGGCCCACTGTGGCTAATGTTTCTCTTTTGTTTGCAGTGTGGCAATGATGATCCTCCATGTCGAGTTTCATGAATATCTGCATAATTTGAGTATGAACTATAACGAATCCTTCCCCATGGACGAGTTCATGATCTTTCTCCCAGACTCAAGGAGTGGAAGAAGAGTCATTGTCACAACTTGGGATCCTGAAATCCCATCACTTCTGGACCCTTTGGCTTCTACTCTCAAATTGAAGATATTAGATGTGGACCAGGCAAGCGTTTATCGCGGAATGTGGCTATGTCGCTGAAGATCTAGAACTCTCGGCGAGGATTTTGAGCAAGTGCAGTGGCTCTCCTTCGAGGATTTTGTTGCTCGGAGGAATTGTGTTGGCGAGAGGCGTTTCTTCTCCTGTCATGATGGACATGCACATTGATATCCAGTATATTACCTAACATTCTAAGGTGAGATGCATATCCTATCATTGGAACAGTCATCTCGGTAATGAGAAGCAAGCTGTCCCCACTGGCACTGGATGGGGTGGGACTAGGGAGTAGGGATTTTTACATCTAGGCCGGCAGGTACCAACCTACACGCGCACACAAAAAAACTTCAAAAGAAAGACAAGAAGGCACACAAGTCATTCGTAAATGTTGCAGTGCTTGCAGACATTACAGCTTAAACCAATAAACTTGTTTGAGCAAACATAGAGCTAGTCAGATGCAGGTGCACCCACGAAATTCTACTTAGTACAGTGTTATTGAGGGCAGCAAAATCAACATCAACATCAACAACAACCTTTATCCCAAACTAGTTGGGATCGGCGGTCGATGAACCCCAAAGAATCATAAAAATAAAAGCAGAATCAAGGGAGTGAAAAGAGATAAATGTGTAAAAATAAATAAGTATATATATATATATATCTATCTATAAATAAACCCCTCCACAATACTAATAGTCTCCCTCCACTCCGTCTAAAACAAACCGTACGCCAATCTATTTCTCACTCCATCAAATCTTGTTTTACTGCTTTTCCCCAAGTAAGTTTCGGCCGACTTCTTGCTTTTTTCGTGTTATGCTCTCGATAGCAAACTTCTGTTTGTACCGGTGCATCTAAGGGTCTTCGAAGAATATGCCCAAACCATCTCAATCTATGCGATTTCATCTTTTCCGCCACCGGTTCTACTCCAACTTTTCGTCGAATCTCTTCATTCCTTATCTTATCCATCCTTATATGACCATACATCCACCTTAACATACTCATTTCCGCTACTCTCATTTTATGCTCATGTTTACTTTGTGCTGGCTAACATTCAGCTTCATATAACATGGCATGTCTGACTGCTGTTCTATAAAATTTTCCTTTTAACCTAAGAGGAATTTTGCGATCATACAAAAATACCGATGCACTGCGCCATTTCATCCAACCTGCTCTGATTCTATGGCTTACATCCTCATCAATCTCTCCCTCCTTTTGCAATATTGATCCCAGATATCTAAATGTATCTTTTTTGGGTACCTCCTGTCCGAGCATATTTACGGCTTCTTGATCCCCTCTTTCTGCTGTATCAAACTCACACTTCAAGTATTCCATCTTACTTCGACTTAACGTAAATCCTTTAGACTCCAACGTGCTTCTCCATACTTCTAACTTAGCGTTAAACCCAGCCCTGGTCTCATCAATAAGCACGATATCGTCTGCAAATAGCATACACCACGGCAACTCATCTTGAATATCTTTTGTTAGCTCATCCATAACCAGGGCAAAAAGGTAAGGGCTCAAAGCAGAACTTTGGTGTAAGCCTACTGTGATTGGAAAATAACTTGATGTGCCATTACAAGTCTTCACACATGTAGTAGCACCGTTATACATATCCTTGATTGCCTCGACATACTTTGAAGGTACTTTTTTCTTCTCAAGAATCCACCACAAAACCTTTCTTGGAACCCTATCATACGCCTTCTCGAGATCAATAAACACCATATGGAGGTCCTTCTTTCTTTCTCGATATCTTTCCATTAATTATCGTATTAAGAAAATAGCCTCCATGGTAGATCTTCCTGGCATAAATCCAAATTGATTAACAGAAACCTTGGTCTCTATTCTCAAACAATGCTCAATAACTCTCTCCCACAGTTTCATTGTATGGCTTACAAGCTTGATGTCTCTATAATTAAAACAATTCTGGATATCCCCCTTATTCTTGTATATAGGCACATATATAATCTTCCTTCATTCATCAGGCATCTTATTAGTATGGAGTATCTTGTTAAAAAGACTAGTCAACCAACTTATTGCTACATCCCCTAAGCATCTCCACACTTCAATAGGAATACCATCGAGTCCCAAGGCTTTACTAGTCTTCATCTTTTTTAATGCCTCCCTAAATTCCCGTGCTTTAACTCTACGCACAAACCTTCTATTTGAATCATCAGAAGCATCTTCCAAATCCACCTCACTTCTATCGCTGTCCCCATTAAAAAGTTTGTTAAAATAACTCATCCACCTGCCCTTGACGTCTTCATCTCTTATCAAGAGTGTTTGATTTTCATCCTTGATACATCTAACCTGTGTCAAGTTTTTACTTTTCTTGTCTCTTGATTTTGCAAGTCTATAGATGCCTTTTTCTCCTTCTTTGCTCCCAAGTTTGTTGTACATATCGGTGAAAATCTTGCCTCTGGCCTCTCGTACAGCTTTCTTAGCACTTTTTTTCGCCAATCTAAACTTTTGCAAATTCTCTTCATTAAGACATTTATGTAGGCATCTGAAACACTCCTTCTGGTTAATTGACTCATGCACCTCTTCATTCCACCACCATGTTTCTTTTGTTTGATGTCCATTCCCTCTACTTTCCCCTAACACCCCTTTTGCCACATCTGGATGCAGTTAGACATATCTTTCCACATCATATTTACTTCGCCCTCCAGTCGCCACGGTCCTTCCTGTAGCATTCTTTCCTTGAATTCTGTTTGTTTCTCCTCATGTAACTTCCACCATCTTACTCTGAGATGTTGCGCACTTCTCTTCATCTTCTGTACTTTTGTTTGAGGGCAGCAAAATAATCACCATTAATGGTAAAAGGCTCGAGGTCAAAATTGAGTTCAATGGCTGGATTAGAATCCTAGCCTAAACAACAAACTCCTGTATCTTTCAAGAAATGGATTCCTATTCAACCTGGTGTGGAGGGAATTGCATGCATAGAAATTCGAAATTTATTAGTTAAAAATGACTATTCTAAATTCTAGTTTAGATTTCCAACAGCTAGGAAACTGTGCCTGCATTATTCTGATTGAGTAGAATAATCAACATAAGAGTAGAATTGAAAGTAAAAACTGTTTTTGATGTTCTATTCAATCCGGCACATTTATATGGGAACAACCAAGTCAATGGCCAATAAAAAGCAAGGATCCCGCTATAAAACAAGCACATGATCTGGCGGCTAGAATACTTATAACATCTAGATTATATCATGGTTACTGCAAATTGAGCACAATTCTGGCAACCCCACTCAGAAAGAATAAGCAGATCATTTAGAGAGAAAAAAAGACATCTAAGCAAACCCAAGTCAGAGCTGATGCTTAAGTGGGGAACTTACCCATACACAGTCCTTCACCCCAATTCAGAAGGTCTCAGATATCACTCATGAAGTGGGAATCCAATCAAACTGATCATAGATCATCCATGTCCACAAACGAACTAACATCAATGTTTTGAAGCATGATTTTTCCCATGTACAAATCATCTATATGGACAGGACAGACAGGAAGGCACTTGTGATTCGAACTCTCATGAATTGCACCCATCCCCGAGATCCACTTCTCCTCGTTCAGTGGGTTTACATTTAATCTTTTTTGGAGTAATCGTATCTGATCAAAAAACTACATCGGTGCGGTCACAGAAGTGAGCAATACAGGAATGTAGTGGCTCACAATCGTAAGCCAATCTAATCAGCGCCAAAGTTAGAGCCCCATCAACAGGCTTTGGATCTGAAAGGTTTCTATCTCCCATCATCTTAACCTCTTTTTCTGTGGGAAAATATAACATCTCATTTTCACATGCATCCAAGACTTTTAAATCCTTGGAGTAATGCCTAATTGCTTCAACTTTGGTTGATTCGTGCTTCTCTGCTAAAGTTAAAATGCAAGAGAACCTCATGTGATAAGTCACAACTGTTTTTACCATCTTGAAAGTTGTGGCAGCAACAGAAATAGTCGAGCAATCTTTTCCCTACACCTGCATACCATTTGACGATGTCAGCATCATCTAGTGCAATGAGCAGCTTGGTCGGTCTAGGACAACCCATGTTGTTCGTAAATCCAGCCATTTTAACTGCCTTTCGCACAAGTTCAATGGGTGCATCAACTCTAATACACAATCTCGTCAAATCATGAACTGTCATCTCTGCATATTTCTGTTCTCTGTCTTCTTTTTCACTCCTTTCTTCTTCCCTCAATGCCTTGATAGCTTTGACTGGAGACAAGTGCTTATCTACTTGCTTTTGGAATTTGTCATGAGCAAAGACAAGTTCCTGTGGCAATTGGTCTCTTATGCGCTGTAAAGAAAGGAAATTTCCAGCTGAGAGCGCCCGATGCCAATTATGCCGCTCCTCCACAGATCCTAAGTAGTCTTGCACCACTTTATCTGCCCAAGTTCTGAAAATCTCATTGACCTCATTGTCAATTTGGATTTCAGATTTGAACCCATCAGTCCTTTTCAACTTCTTGAATACATGACTGAAAATCTTCAATCTCAATTTCTTCCTATTCCTCTCCCTAGCATTTCTCATTTCTAAAGATTTCACTTCCTTCTGTCTCAGGTACTTCTTCCTAGCGCTAATGACTTTTCTGACAATGGGTAATGCAAAACAGAAGGCGGGACTGCCTGAAGTTCCATCCCTAAGAACTCAAATCTTTTCCATTGTCGGGCTGTGAATTGCAGTTCTCACTCTATCTACCTTCAATTTCAACTTCTCTTCTATATACTTCACGACGTTTTTCTTCAAATCCAGAGTCAATACTTTTGACCCTCACGTGATAAACAGCATCTCGTCCAAGTACCTAACCGCGTACGCCTTCACAGGCTTGTAAAACATGTTCGATGTCGAGTCTGAAACATTCTCACTAGACTCGAGCTTAAGATTCTGCACAGAGGTTTTCAAGTATCGAACAGCCGTGTGGCGCCCCACACCGACCCGCCCTCCATAAGTGAAAGTCGCAAACCTCTCATCGTATATGACCTCCAGAACCATCCTAAGCGCCTCGATCAAGACCTTCAATTTCAAGTTGGGCAGGACCAGGGACTCACCTTTCTTTCTCGAGGGCACCATGGCGACGCAGCACGCCGCGACATCGAACCGGCCCTCGGCGATCTCGCGGCCCATTTCGGAGAGCGAGAAGCGCCTCCACACCGACTCGAGCAGAGAAGAAGACGGAGGCAGGGGAGGCGACTCGGGAGGGATGGGGGCAGCGAGGTTCCGGCAGGCGGCAAGGAGGACGGAGGGGGAAGCGACGACGTGGGGGATGAGGCCGGAGAACTTGCCATTCTTGTTGTGCCGGCTGAGAACGAGGGTCTTGAGCTGAAGCGGCGTAAGGGGCTCTGTGGGGTCTGGGGATGGGGATGAAGTGGAGTTGAGTCTGTGGGTGGCGCAGCGGATCAGTGGGAGTCGGACATTGGAGGAGGCGACTCCTCGAAAGCTCGGATGCATTTGAATGGCGAAATGCGAGAGGGAGGAGACGGAGACATCCTCCACTTCCACGAGATTTTTGGAGTTCGCTTGGAGGGGCGAATTACTTCTAATTAACCCTTTTTTTTTTCCCCCTCTTTATGTTTATTTAAAGCATTTTCGTCCTTTATTTTTTTTTTAATTTTTCCTTTTTTTTAAAAAACCTTTTTCCTCTCCCCTCTCTCCTACGCCGAGAATGGATGGTCTGTGCTTTCCTCAGAATTGCAGGCCACACAAAAACGATAAAAACCACACGAGCGACACCGAACATGTGTCCTACAGGAAGGAATCTCTTTCTTTCCGAAAATTGATGTTATGAAGAGATTTTTAAATGGGACCCTTAATTGATAAGCTAACAGATTTATTGTTCCAAACTTTTTGGTATCCTTATACCATAATTTTGGTAACCGGATATTTACTTTTTTATGGGATGAGGTTGTATAGAGTTATACTCGAGGGGATTATCAAGAATCCCGGTCGAGTCCGAAGTTTCGAATACAGTTGGTGGGGCGTGCGAATTTACTTTTTTGAAAAAAGGGGCTGCCTTTAAAATTCGAGCCGTCTATGTTATGAATGAACGATTTGTATCATTACTAAAAAAATTAAAAATAAAAAATTTAAAAAATTACCCCATAAAATTAGGATATCTATGTCGTTCGTCCAAAAACGAAAGGCCAGATCTCAAAGGCAAGCACCTGACTTTCTGAGGAAAGGGCAGGCGATCCAAATCCCTCCTGTCCCGGCCATCATCGGGTCACGCAAACTCCGCTGGTGGATCGAGGAGGGAGGTGCAAAAAATAGAATAAATAAGAATAAGACTCACGAGAGCGTATTTGACAAAACTTTCTTTGAAACAATAAAGTCATACCAGGCCCTTATTTTAATACCCTTGTTTAACAGAATGAGTATATTTTGAGTCCTCATATGAAAATTCTCCCTCATTTAACGTTAATAATCTATTTTGACTCGACATGAATCATTCTAAGATATAATTTTGTCCTCACGCCAAACCTCCCGGAGTAGTGGAACCACACGAGGCATAACCTCGTCATTTCGTTACCCCTCACTGTTGCATGTCAAGGGCACACCATGGCATACTTGCGCTTTAAAAAGTCAATTTCTAGCCAAATGAGCAGAAGTTGAGAATTTTTTTTTTTTTTACTTTTTCAAGTAACTCCAAATTAACGAGAAAAGTGTAAAAAAAGTCATAAACCTATTGCATTAGTTTCAATTTAATCATAAACTTTTTGTCTTGTGCCAATTCAATCATAAACCTTTTATATTGATGTCAATTTATTTCTAAACCTTTTATTGGTGCCAATTCAGTCATAAACATTTTATATTGATGTCAATTTAGTCCTAAATATTATGCATTTATGTCAATTAAGTCAATTAGATCAATTTTGATCGAAAATTATTAGCGCGGACATCAATTGACCTTCGTGGCACGACTTGAACTAATGTGGATATTTTTTAAATTTTTTTATATTAAATATTTTTAAAAATATTTTTATGGAAAAAACCAAAAAATGCTTAAGAATTATATAAAATTATAGAATAATATTAAAAAAATTCAAGTCAGCATTTGTCGTGCCACGTAGGACAATCGATGTCCAAGTTAGCCATTTTCAATGAAAATTAGTATGATTAACACAATTAGCATAAATACCAAAAGATTTAGGACTGAATTGATATCAATGCAAAACGTTTAGAACTGAATTAGCACTAATAAAAGGTTTAGTACTTAATTGGCACAAATAGAAAAGGTTTAGGACTGGACTAAATTGGCACTAGTGAAATATGTTTAGGACTTTTTTGACACTTCTCTCTCAAACTAATTCTAGAGCAAAAAAAAAATCAGAAATAGAAAAACAAAGCACGTAACCAAATAGATTTTTATTTTAGAAGATGTGTTGCCTTACCAAATCGATTTATGCTCTAGAACCACTTTTGAAGAAAAAATTCTATCCCCAAAAGTGTCATCATGCGTTGTATAAGTTGCACTAGGATTTTTGTTTGACTTTGTTGCAACATGAAGAAAGGCAAATTTTAGGGATACTTTCAGGGGTGATAAGGGCGCGTTTAGAAATACTTTTGGAGAAATTCATTGGGAAAATGCAAATGTTTTTAGTTTGGAGGGATTTGGTGCAATGCAAAAACTGTTTGGCAAGTTGTAACTTAAAAATCCATCGCAAAGCAACTTTGGTAAAATAGTTTTTGGAAAAAAATACTTGTAATGCACTTTTAGGAAAGGAACGGGGATCTGATGATTGGAAATTATACTTTTGTGAGATTGGGAAGGATCGAAGTAAAGCAAGGAATTCTGGTCGCTTCCTCTCTTCTGGGTGCGAAATAAAAAGGTTTGAAAATATGAGGGAAAATGAAAGGAATCTTCTTCTTGCAAAGGGCATCCGGCCGCCGATGACCCAGATTGGGCGACGGCGACCATCGTCTAAGGTCACGGCGAGGTGAGGCGAGGCGAGAAACTGCAAGGCAGGGCGAGGACATCAAGGCGTGACCTTGCCATGGCGGGGCGAAGTCGAGCCTCGCCAGATCTGTGCGAGGTGCAAACTCGCCGAGGCTAGGCGAGGTACGAACTCGCCGAGACTAGGCGAGGGACGGTGAGGCGCGGCAAGGCGGGGCGAGGACGGCGAGACCGACCTTGCCATGGTCGGGTGAGGTCGTGCCTCGCCAGATCTGGTTGAGGCACAACCTCGTCAAGGCTGGGTGAGGGACGGCAAGCGAGGCAGGGTGAGGACGACGAGACCTTGCCATGGTCGGGCGAGATCGTGCCTTGCCAGATCTAGGTGAGGCGCGACCTTGCCGAGGCTAGGCGAAGGAAGGTGAGGCAGGGCGAGGACGGTGAGACCTCGCCATGGCCAGGCAAGGTCGTGCCTCGCCAGATCTGGGTGAGGCGCGACCTCATCGAGGTTGGGCGAGGGACAACAAGGCGCAGCGAGGCATGACGAGGCGAGGCGAGCGACGACAAGGTGAATGAGGATAGCGAGGCGCGACCATGGCCGGGCTACGGACGATGAGGCGCGACCTCACCATGGTCGAGAGACATCGTTCCTTGCCAAGTCTGTCGAGGTCGCGCGTCGTCGTGCTCGCCCTGCCTCGCTGCGCTGTTTGTGTTTTGGGTTTTATAGGATTTTCTAACATTTTTTAGAAATTTCTGGAATTTTTCTATTTTTTATTTTAAAATATTTTTTAGATTTTTTTATTTAAAAATACTATTCGGACTAGGTCGACCCGACCTACTTCGGTTAGATACCCGCCCAGACTTGGACCCGCGCTAACCGGCTTCCCCTGAAACGACGTCGTTTCCCTTTTTTATATTTTTTTGTTTATTTGGGTTCAATTTAACGGTTCTTATTGAATCACATGGGTATCGCACGGTCGTAGGATTGGTTGACTAATCCTACGGCCCAGATGAAAAGCCGATGGAATATTAACTGTCAGATTTGATTACCCATATCTACGACCACGATCGAACGACTTGATTAATCCTCGACCGTTTGATCATCAGATTTATTTTTTTATTTCGAAAAATTAATTTTTTTTATTAACCGAAGATTTAAAACTTATCCGACGGCTACCAGGCCAACACATGGCCAAACCTAGGCCGTCAGATCCTCTAACAGAATGGCTTATGACCCTAACAACCTATCTGACATGGCTGCCACGTCTGTGTTACATCCGTACCACGTCAACATGTTGACTCGTTAACTGCCACATCATCATCCTATTCGTATAACAGTCTCCACCTGTGACGAACGACCGAGAGCTTCCAGTGAGATCTAACGGTGAAACTTCGACCAATTAACCTCAGATTACCGCCGATTGACTCGCCTGAACTTCCTCTACTACATATCTAAGAATCAACCGATATCCTCAAGTGAATCATCATATTCGAAGCTTCAACAGTGTATATCAATGGCGGACAATAATCACTACACAGAGCAAAACAATTCAATTCGCTCACAAAATAGCTTCGTTGCAAGTTTAAGAGACTTACCTACAGGTTAGATTGATCTGGTTAGGTTTAGAATAACTTAGACGAGGTTCGACTGAATCGGCGATGGTAACGGGGTTCAAACGCATGGTTTGACTTAATTTCAATGCAATCAAAACACAAAATAGTGCTTAGTGATGCCTCATATGTAATTCGCACACATCAATTACGAAGATTAAAGCCAGAATGGAGACCTGTCATTAACGAACAAAGGTGAAGCTCAAGGTTTGACTTACAATTTTTAGGCATTTCAGGAGGTGCCTTCGGTTGCCATTGCTGTCTATGTACTCCGACGAGCTACTGATGGTGATCTTTACCTTCGATCTAGCCTAGAATGGCCTGACCAGCGCCGTACAAATTCGAGCTCTAGCTCTCAACAACAAGAGTTAAAGAGTGAGCTCTCTCTCTCTCTCTCTCTATCTCCCTCTCTCTCTGTTATGTTCTCCTCCTCTAACAGAATGAGTGAATTGCCCCCCTTCTAGAAAGCCTTCAAAGGCAATATTGCTCTTTGAAAAATTTTGGCACCGATTGAGGATGTCTGCCGACTTGAAATGGCACTTGATTGTGTGTACCATTTGGTCCAAACGGCGACGGAGAGGGTGGGCAATTTCGTCGAGTCCAAATGGCCCTTCGGTATGCGCGAATGGATGTCTGATTTGGCCATTCTGTGAAAATTTACTTCCATGGCCGTTGCGGCATTGATCGATCGATTCCACCCTACTCCAATGATTGTTGGCGATGAGGTTAGTCATGTTCGACGCTTCTTGAAGTGAGGTACAGAACGCCTCCCATAGCTCCTTCAATTATGATCGATTGAGGCTTCAATTTCTCGATCAAAATCTGGTCAGTCAACCTCCAAAAATGGTGCGAATTTGGGTAAGAAGAAGGCACTGTTCGAACCTGTTCGACCGATCTGACCGGTTAGAATTGGTTCAACTTGATTTTTCCCAAAATTAGGCAAATTGATGGGGAAATTTCACAATTAAACCTCAAAATCGAACTTAGGACTTGAATATTTTCTAGAAATGTAATTTTACCCAAAAGTTCATGACAATTTATACGAAAACCTCAAATTTATCCTTAATTGCAATTCCGAAAATTACGAAATTGAGAGCTCAAACGGTCAAATTGGACCAAACCATCTATACCAATCGATTCAGAATGGTGAAAAACATTGAGTAGTGGTTTCAATTTGTGATGGAAGCCCTCAAATTAAAAGTAATTTCAAATATACCCAAATTCAAGGACTAAATTGCAATTAAGTGTGCAATTTTGCCCAATTCATGCAATTGAGCAATTTGTGTAAACAATTGGACTAAATTGCAATGAAAGACAATTAGATTGAATGACAAGACTCTCAAAATGCCAAAATGGCAAATTAAAAGACTCAATCAACATTTTTTACCAAATCCAATCATATATGTAACAAAGACACATAAAATTGAACTTGAATTTTGATTTTTATGAGGTCAAGAAGACAAAGGAATTAAAATAAAAATATTGAGTATTTTTCTATATTTGTGTGATCTCAAATGTTATTTTTCTTGATTTTTCATGTATTTTCCAAAAATGCAAAAAATATGAAAAATTATTTTTTGGTCAAAAATGGTTCCTTGGGTTTGGCCAAAGCTACTAAAGTTGATTTTGCAAATTTTCAACTTTTTATAAATTTTTTATGAATTTTCTAAAAATGAACTGAAAAGACCGATTGAAAATCAAGTGTTAACAGTAGGTTTGGTAAGTTTGACAAAGGAATTTTTCTTGATGGATCCCTGGTGGCAATAAAAGGATGTGCCCAACTATCCGGCCAAGCTGAAGTGCAGAAACATGCTAAAGTACAGATCGGGAGTATGGCCAGGCACTGAAATATGATCCAAATACTCGACTTCTGCGATTCAACAGAACCACAAAGACCTGTCAAGAAAAGAAAGGCGAGAACAGAAGGAATAGAGTGCATGCTGGTATATCAATTGGCGGCCAACGAAAGTGTGGCTTCCCATTTGAGGGGGTGCATTGCATTGCAACCCCCTCTCGATTGGCCTACTCGGATGCACATCGCCTTAGAAGTAGCCAAAGGGCTCTCATATCTTCACGAGGATTGCTGTCTTCAGATCATTCATCGCGATATAAAGGCTTCAAACATTTTGTTGGACGAGAACTTCGAACCTCTTATTGAGGACTTCGGCTTGGCAAAATTCAAGAATAACAAAGATTGGAACTAGCAGATCCAGAAGTCAAAAAGAGACGACGAACCACACCAGATGGCTGCAACCGAAGTAGTGAACAACCGTGAGAGACCTTTTTTGGCACTGGAAAGATCAGCAGAGTTTTATAGTACCTATCGAATAGGGGATACATATGGATATATGCCTCCAGAGTACTTGCTGCGAGGAGAATTATCGGCAAAGAATGATGCCTATTTTTTTTTTTTTTTGCTAGAAAAAACACTTTCATACCATCAAAATAGAGCAAATATTACAAGGACAAAGAGAAGCCTACATTAAGACTATTTATAAAAGAAGATTCCACTAACACTCTATTTTTCACTCTAGGAAGGAGATCATTAAAAAGAAAAGAAGAGATAGATTCGATATGATAAAATGCCCAATTCGCGAGCTCATGAGCAACTGCATTGCAGGTTCTACTGGCCCACTTCACACTCCATCCTGGATTGTTGTTTAAGAGGAGACGATAGTCCGAGATAAATGGACAAATGCACCAAGGGCAAGGGCTCTTGTGTTGTATTGCATCAACAAGCACATTGCAATCACTTTCAAAGACTGCTATGTGAATATCGAGAGATTGAGCAATATTGTTAGCAAGAAGAAAAGTTGCAGCTTTCACTTCCCATGGTGAGTTCCATCTTCCTTGTTTTGTCCATGCTTGAACAACTAAGACTCCATCCGATCGTGCAATAATGCCTATGGCTCTGTTGTTATCCTTCCATGCACCATCTAAATTAAACTTCAACTCATGTTTTGAAGGAGGAATCCAAGAGTTTGTCCTCACCAAATTAGAATCTGGTTCCTTGCTTAACTCATCTATTTTCTCATTGCTAAAGATATTCGAATGTTCCATTAAATCCTGCATAACCAACTGAACCGCCTGAGAAGGGATTGGAATAGTCTGACCATGTAACATTGCATTTCTATATTGCCACATTCTTGTGCAAACAAGTGCTGCATAAAGGGTAAATGGCTTGCAATCCAATCCCATCCTCTGTGCTATTTTTCCTAGATTAAGAAAGTGGTTCACCATCTCTTTTGGAGATCTGAAATTCCAAGTAGATGAGATAATACCCCATGGGCTCTGTCTCCATAGAATTTGGACAAGAGGACAAGTTGTAAACAAATGTATCGAATTTTCCTCCGAGGCTCCACACAACATACAAGAAGAGTCTGGAATATGGAACAATCGAACTAAGTTACCTCGACAAGGCAAGACATTAGCTGCTATCCTTCAGAACATCATTTTGTGACGCTCATGAACTCTAGCCTTCCATATTTTATTCCAAATCTCTTTCGTTCACGACTTGATGAGTTTATAAGCAGATTTGACAGAAAAATACCATTAGCAGTTGGATGCCAAATCTGTTTGTCCTCCCAAAAGGAATTTGGCACATGGATCTGAAGAATGGCTTGGACTGAGGCTGGGCAAAACGTATGATTTAGACTAAAAACATCCCAGGTTTTTGTCCCCAGGATAAAGAAGCTTGCTACCTTTCTTTTCTTCGAAATAGGATCTGAATCAATAAAAGAAGGTAGATGAGATGAGATGTTAGGAATCCAAGGATGATTTCCGACCTCAATTGACTTTCCATCCCCTATCTGATAAAAAGTTCATGATCTAAGTATTTCTCTAGTGTGCATGATTGCCTTTCACAAAGGAGAGGTTGATACGTTAACCTCGTGATTTCAAAAATTTGAATTTCGAAGATATCTCCCTTCAAGAACTCGAACCCATAACTTGCCTCTATCTTGGATCATTCCCCAACCAAGCTTTAGTAGCGAAGCATCATTGAAACCCCTATTTTGCCGAAAACTCATGCCTCCACACTTCTTGCTTCTACACAGAGAATCCCAACATCTAGGTGCAAAGTACTTATTTTTATCTTCTGGCACACCCCACCAGAATTTTCTTGTAGAGGCATCGAGCCGATCACAAGTGCTTCGTGGCAGCCGACTAGATTGCATAGCATAGATTGGTGTGCTCTGAACAACCGATCGAATATATGTTGCTCTGCCCGCCCAAGATAGTGTATTCCTCTTCCAAGGGCTAAGTTTGTTAACAGTCTTCTATTCAAGAAATTTATATTCTGCACTACCTTTACCGGGTTGGAATAAGGAATTTCCAAGGTATAGTGCTTCGGGATCGATCTTGCGCATATGGAGCTCATCCATACAAAAAAAATTTCATCCCCACAGAAGTATTTTTAGAGAAAAAGATGGATGACTTTTGACGGTTCAAACTCTGACCAGACCACGAGCAATAAAACTCAATGCATTCCTTCAAAGCTCTCACTTGATGCTTAGTGGCTTGGACAAATAACAAGTCATTGGCATACATAAGGTGAGTTACCGGCGGACTATCTCGCCCTACTTTTTTGTTTTTTGTAAGGACTATCTCGCCCTACTTTTAAGCCTGCAATAATCTTCAAATCCACTGCTCTATGCAGAATTCTAGTGAGGAGTTCAGCATAAATAATAAATAGATATGGCAAGATAGGATCACCTTGTCAAAGTCCCTTCTGAGGTTGAAAACTTCCCGCAGGTCTGCCATTGATGAGGAGTGTATAATGAACTGGCGAAATGCATTTTTCAATGAGCTTGCAAAAATGGACCGAGAACTCCAGGCTACAGAGGATTGCATCAAGTATATTCCAATCAACTCGATCATAAGCTTTTGACATAGAATGATGTCTACGCATTCAGGATGGTGCTCCTCGAGCTTGTCTCTATTAAAAAATTATTTCAAAGACAATTGCTAAGCGAATAATCTAAAAAATTATAATTTCTTGTATATTCTTTTCCAATTTTATATGTTCATCAAGTATTTGCGAGGATACTTGACATTGTTTTTTCGCATTCGGGCTATCAAACCTCTTTTATTCTATGATGGGGAAGATACTCTTTTTTCTGAGAATGTAATAAAAACGTGCCTTTCCTTGTTAAGTTAGCATACAGGGTAATCAATGTGGGAAACAATCGAGAATCTGATGGTAATGGGGTCCTGACGCAGGGTAGTGATAAACGGGAAATCAATTCCTCAGAGTAAACTGTATTCAATTAATGATGGTCTGAATATTACAAAGAGATGACGTTCATATATATACTCCGAAAGGAATGTAGATAATTAAAGAAAACATTAATTGAATGAAATTTAATTTAATCTAAAAGGAATCGAATTGAAATATCGAGAATTATGCGAAAATTCAAAACTGCCAAAATAGAAAAACTGCTGAAAAATGGTATAAACGACTCCGAAATACTAAAATCCATCGTATCACACAAGCAGTGACTTTGAATTAGACGATCGTTTCGCTTCAACCGACCAATTTTGAGCGCGATTTGAGATCGTTTGACCCAAGATTAGAATTACCGGTAAAGTCGTGCGAGCTTCTGGCAATCCAATTTATCAAGATAATCACATGCCGATTGTTCTACATCAAATCCACTATTTGGAAGTGAAAGGAATCTCAACGTAATAGAACTTTCCTCTGACTAGCGGTTCACAAGTGGCGGTTAACTAATGAATTGAAGACTAATCCTTATTGCTTGAGATGTCAAATCTCGCTGGTGAAGGGAGATTGAATTCTTCATGATTGGGGCACATTTTTTTGCAGGGTGTTTTACTTATTTGGCAATGGAAAACAAGTAACTTTTTGAAGACAACATCGTTTTCCCTCCAAGTCCAGTACAAGAATTTGGTCATACACTGAAGAAAACAAATAATTCGAGACATTGCCTTAGGAGTAGCCAGAGGGTTCTCGTATCTTCAGAAGATTTGCAGTCTTCAGATCATTCACCGCGCTATAAAGCCTTCAAACATTTTGTTGGACGACAACTTTGAACCTCTCATTGGGGACTTCGGCTTGGCAAACTTCACGAATCACAAAGATTGGAACCAGCAGATCCAGATGTCGAAAAGAGCCAGAGCACCACACCAGATGGCTGCAACGAAAACAGTGAACAACTATGAGAGGCCCTTTTTAGCACTGGAAAGATCAGCAGAGTTATACAGTACCTGTCGAATTGATGGTACATACTACATATGGATATATGACTCCATGAGCGTTTGAAACAACTTTGCCTCTAATCACACGAAGGGAACACGTTTCGATCTGTGGGAAGATTTGCAATTGCATCATCTTTCTTCTCCCTCTTGGAACATATTCCCTCCGAACACTTCCCCATTGTCCTGGTCAAGAGCTTTTGTGTCCCGCACTAGCTCATAAGCTTACGTCTTTTCACTTTTTAACTTTAAGGCCCAAAAAATATCATAAACTTATGGGGTTCTATTATATGTTTTTTCTTCAATCAATCTCTCTCTCTCCCTCCTCCTCCTTAAAGAGTCTTTCGTGTTTAACTGCAGTCTTGGCTTCTGTGAAGTGAATCGTCACTGTTGTCGAACCAGAGAGGTCATAAAGCTCATCTTAAGAATCGATAAGCAGCCCACAAATGTCATGACGTCGTCATTAATAATTATCACTTTCTTGTTTTACTAGCAAGGGAGCGAGTTAACGGGAATAAATACAGTAAATCGATTGTACTGGCACGAATCCAATCTTAGTTTTTGATTCTTAAGATGAGCTTTATGACCTCTCTGGTTCAACAACAGTGATGCTTATGGACTGCAATTTATTTTTGGCCCAAATGAAGAACGAATCCATTGTTACATGTTAGGAGGATAATTTGATGTTAACAAATGGCGGATAATTGTTTTTAGTGTAAATTTGTTCTTGGTTCTTTTCACTAGTTATTTATTTGTGAAATCAAAAAATTGATATTTTATTGCGTTTATGTAAAAATCATATATTTAATATACAACGTGTCTCAGTGTTGAAATTTTTTTCTTCTTTTTTGTTGAGAAATCACATGTTGACGTGTCGTGCTATGCCGTGTCATATCTCATTCCGTGTCGTGTCCTTTGTCTCGTGTCGTGTCGATGCAATATAGGTCCTCATGCCCATTTCTTTATACAAAATTGATACTCAAGTGGTAGCTTGAAAATTTCAAATACTGAGGTGAATGATGTACGAAAGTTATGACACTTACAACATACTTTCACACAATATAGATGCTTAAAATGATGAGGTGAGTTAGGATAGCCGTCCTTATAGTGACTAATACATCTTGACACATGAGTTACTTTTCATGGTTTAGATGAAGAGTGGGTTAGCATGTTTATGTCGTTCCCCACATGACCTGCCATGGCGCGCGCGCATATATATATTTTATATATATGCGCTTATGCTTAAAAGAAACATGAAGGACGATACGCCACGAAATTTACTGAACTCCATGAATGAAATTTCTCTCAACGTCGACTGTGCACATTTCATTAATTACGCAATTAAATTAGCCCCATTATTTTGTCACGTTTGACCAGCTTCCTGCTCTAAAATAAGCGATTGACAAATTAACGATGATCAATGACGTACTCTTCCAATCTATTGATAAGTTACAGCGAAGAATTTCAATTTTTGGTTAGGGTTGCTAGTCTCATTCTTCAAACATTGTCATCTGCATGGAACATTAGTCGTAGCTATAAGTTAACTCAATAACGATAGCTAGCGGATAAGAGTTTACGAAGTATGGCTCTAATCGAGCATGGATATGGATT
This sequence comes from Rhodomyrtus tomentosa, assembly GCA_028455895.1. Lineage (NCBI taxonomy): Eukaryota > Viridiplantae > Streptophyta > Magnoliopsida > Myrtales > Myrtaceae > Rhodomyrtus > Rhodomyrtus tomentosa. Next base: position 9,580,415 of record JAPCWY010000001.1, on the reverse strand, counting down.
TTCTACCATTAAAAATTTTCTGCCATTTTCTACCATGATCGATCTGGACCGTCCAATTCAAAATGGACGGGCCAGATCAGTCCACCTCATTTCCCACTAAAAAACTGTGGATTGATCTGGGCCGTCCATTTTGAATTGGACATCCCGGATTTAATCGCACCTCTAAATTTATGTTAGGAAATCCTTTCCCATTGAGCTTTGCCATCGAGAGGGAATGGATCATTTGTCCATTCGCGTCCATGGTGTGAATATCCATAAGGAACTCATGTACTTAATCAGGATGCAATTGCGTACATCCACGACAATGAAGAAACCAAAGTTCAAGTCAAAACATCGTCATGTCTTCATTTTATTTTGGAAACTGTTAGCCTAACAGTTTGACGTTACTGCTAGTTATTTCTGACCGTACGACCTCTCAATTAATTAATATTTTATGCAAAACACGCGATGATGATGTGTAAGTCTACGGTTGAGATCGTATAGTCTCTGACGGTATTGTTTGGAAGGAATTTCCCTATTATGTTTTGAATGCTTGGCTTGATTACCGTCTTCCAAACCCCCAAATTCATCTCCACGTCAAAGAGAATACAAGTTCTAGCTTTTATTCTATAAGCGGACCGCCATTAAATTTTCCTCCATTCAGTTTTTGATGGATTGATTATCAACTTCAACTATCACTCATATCTATAAATAGTTTTGTGGGTAAGCGCTTTAGAAACTGTTACGCTTCGACTTCGGCGGGCACACCAACATCTCCCATATGGCCATCAATCGTGAAAGATTACCCAGGATCCGACAGCGAATTCCTTGAGCGCGGTGTGATAAGCACATGCGGAAGCGAAACAACAACCCATACATAAAACACAAGATGACATAGGATCAATTATAACATACATAACGCATAGTCTTACAAGTAAAAGATATAATACAACGGCCGACACTAGGGTTCGAAGGTTGGCGCTATCAGACAATAACAAAATAAAACACCCACTGACCCCTCTCGTCCTCACGGGGATATCAAAAAGTAAGTAACGACTATCCCTATTAATCAGACTTATCATTCTCTTCTTCTCCATCTTCTTTAGGGTCATATTATGAATAGACATCGAAATCTTCGGTATCGGGAATTTCTTCCTCATCATCTTCAGATGCAGAGAGATCTATGACCTTAATTTCTTCTTCCGGGGTTGGGGACTTCGATGGAATGTTGTTAGACTCAACTACAGATGCACAGGCCTCACCTTCCAGAGGAGTAGTGTGGCACCACTTCGGAATCTTATCTCTAGGGATGTCGAAAGTCTTCAAGGGTCCAGTCGTCACCACACCCTTGCGTAAGTACTAGGCTTCATAGCAATGGGGCTTCCAGTAACTACCTCCTTCATCCACCTATACTCTACTACTCTTCCTAATATATACTTTATCCATGCCTACAGGAAACTCCTCAACGGACGTGTCGATATCCATTGGGACTCCAAGACGCTTCGGGGGCATATTTAGGGTCTGAAAAAGTAAGTCTCACGACCGACGGGGTGAGATAATAATCTCATTAAGTCAACCCTCACCCTAAGCTATGCTATTAGTACCTCCAAACACATTAAAAATATGCAGGTTTTGGAAACAGATTCTTTATCATAGCAAAAGACAATTGACCAAACAATGCATTTCAGACATTCATAGATACAAGTAAATCATAAATTCACATTTAATTCCCAGCTTCATAACTCAGACAAGCATTCCAGTCAAACAAACTCAAGAGGTAATTCCAATTTCTTAATTTATTCTTTGATTTTCACTTTTCTTATTATGCTCCCTTAGAGCCGCGAGATGATTCGATCAATTACATGCCTCTCGACGTTCAATTTTAGTCGAGATGATTCGGTCATCATGACTCGCATGAGAGATTATTCGGTCACTATAGCGACTCTCGACACTCTGCGGCATCGAGATGATTCGGTTGACTATAAGACTCTTGCGTCTGAATCTAGAGATGATTTGGTCGCCACTCGACTCTCGATTCTTACAACCTTCAAGATGATTCGATCGATGTGAGACTCTTTAGCCGCACGACCTCGTCAGGTCAATCGGGATCAAACACCCGTGGCGTAATGCATTGACCATAAGTATATAATAATAGTCCGTCACCTTTAGTCTTTATCACAATCACAAGCAACTCAGCTCATCAAATAATTCATCGCCACCCAAGGCACACAATTCAAGCATTCAATCGGTCACTATGCACACCCTTGCCATCATGTCGGACATCGTAGCTACCGAACGCACATTCAAGCATTTGAGCTCTCAATTAAATCAAATCGATCGATGCATGCCTAATATCAAGCACAACACTTCCTCACCAACTAATCACAAATTTGTACTAGCATATTTTGGTATGTTAACATGATTTTCAATCAACACAAGCCATCGACACCCAAAACTGTCCATTCTTGACTACCCCAACTAGGTTCATTCCCGAATAGACTGACATTATTATGCTAATTTTTTGAGAAATATAATTTCAAAATCTTGTCCCTCATGATCTTACGGTCGTGTGGGAGAAAACAGGGCTCAATTTGGACACCGTGCGACCTAGAATGAATCGTTTTAAAATCAGTACACATTGAAAACGATAATACATGGCTCTCGGGTCTCAAACGTTTTTCACACCAAAATCAGCCCTTTAAACACTATCAATCCAACCATAAATCATCTATTAGTAACCTAACATCCTAAAAAAAGGTTAGAATTAACTCACCAAGCTAATGGAGCAAGCAAACTTCACCAAAAGTAGCAACAATGTACTCAGACTAAGCGGGTCGGCACCGGGCGAATTCTGTCCTCGAAGAGTTCGCATGAAATCTACCATTAAAACTCATCAAAGATTCAACCAAATTTCATCCTTAAGTTGTTAAACCATTAAACTAAGTCTAAGGAGTTCTTACGAAGAGTTAGAGGCGAAACAAGTCCTCTAAACCGACATAAGGAGCTCACGGTTTCGGTTAGGTCCAGCAGCGAGTCACTCTGCTTCCGAAGGAAAAACGGGACAGTAGCATGGACAAGAGGCTAATCGAAGGGAATGGAGTTGTAGGGGAGAGGATGAGGGTCATAGTGGTGGTCGACATTGTAGCTTACGGCCACCGGAGGGTGACGACGTAGAGGACGAATGGGCGGCGAGTGAGCGGACGGTCGAGAGAGAGAGAAAGAGAATGAGCAAGAGGAAGAGAAGAGAGAATGAGGGAAAGAGAGAGAGAGGGGTTCGGCAATGGCTTAGAGGGAGAGATAGCGAGCGCTTTACCTTAGTCCCAAAGAAAAGTAAGACAATACTTTGGTAGATGAGATTAGACTAGCATTAATGGTTAACTAGGGTCCTAATCTATAGCCTATTGGGTTGTCTCTTCTTCATAATATCAAGAGACCAAAATGACCATTAAGTCCTCCAATTTTCAGTCACTGTGAGGATGAGAGTGATTGACTATTTTGCCCTTGGTTTATCTTAAAGAAAAGAACGTTCATCTTGGGGCAAAATGGTAATTTCCCGCTTACCGTTCAAAATTTCATTTTTCCAATCTTATGGGGCGAATCATGATCTTAATTGCCCTCGATGGGGCGGTGTCCAATTCTTTTCAAATGTTGGAATTCTTTATTGTCCGATATCCATTCTGAGATTCAATTCATGGACAATTTTCGTCAATCGTGATTTCAACTTATCTCAAACTAACGGGTAGCTCTTGCATGCGTTACGCATATCGACTCAGTGATTCTTATCACACCGAGAATTGCTCAAGCCGTGGTGACTTTGGTTGTCATGTAATTACGATGGTTTATCGCTAGCTCCAACGGTTACTCTCATCAGAGTTTGATTTAGGAAAAGTTTACAAATCATACGTTAGTTAAGCGGAATCACCCGCGCTCTAATCGTATAACGCTAGCAATAGATTCCTTGATCGTTCTTAGATCTGTTGTCTTTATTGGCTCTAAACATTTCCTCGGCAATTCTTATGTTCAAAGTGCCAATCCTTATTCGAGTTCCTAGGCCCACATACTCAATCTTGTGTTAGCCTTTCCCTTTTGATCAATTAACTCAATATTGATCAGGTACGAGCGAGATATGACTGAGATACGTCGATATATATCTTTTCATTCATAAGTCTCGAAATGGTCGGGAATTCTGAATGCCACAAAATCCCTAAAACTTATCATGAAAAAAGAAACACTTCTGAAACTTATCAGAACACTTTTGGAACATAAACATATATGGTAAAAAAATGTTCCAAAAATGTTTCGGGAAACACTTTTGAAAAAAGAAACACTTCTGACCCTAAAAAAAGAAACAAAAAAAAAACTCGTTTCTGGGTTTTGGAACACTTTCGTGCAATTCACCATCGACGTACTCCGCCACCACGGCCACCACCCAGTGGCTGGCCACAGGTCGCCGTCGCCGGAAGTCTGCCGTCGTCGACGATTGCCGGCCGCCGTCGACGATTGCCATTGACGATCACCAGCTGCCGTCGCCGTCGCCGCCGCCTGCCGTCTCTACTGGCCGCATGCCGTTGGCGGTCGCTGGACACCGGTTGCCAGACATAGGTCATTGACCTCCGCCGTCACCGACGTTCGCCTGCCGCCTCTATCGGTTGCATGCCGCCGGAGGCCAGCAGCCAGATGTCGGTCGCCACCGGATGTCAATCGCCAGCTGCCACCGACGCCGTTCGTCGGCAACTGGCCCCCACCGTGGAGGCGACGGCTGCGATCCTTATTTTTAGTAAGAAAATTATTTTTTTTTAAATTTACCAAACGTGTTTTATTTCTCAAAAATCGTAATCGAGAAAAAAAATATAAAAAAATATTTATATTTTAAATATATTTTAAAAATAAAAACGTTACCAAACGCAGTTTAAATGGTCGCCAAAGTACAATTCTTGTACTTCGTGCTTCCTCCAATATGACGTGACATGGCTAAATTTAATCATTTCCATTGGGCCTGAGGCCTAGAGTGTTAATCTGAGTTCTTACCGACATGATTAGGCGAGAACCAACAGAGTCGGTCAGATCTGGCAACTTTGCAAGTCTTCGTCAATCTGGCTTGAGGCCTATTCCCAGTGCATGATTGCGAAACAGCTTTGACTTTATAGCCCCACCCAATCAACTTGGGGTTCATTCCGTAATTGCTAAGTCATTAATACCATCAAAAATTTTAAATTAATATATTTATAATAAATTTTTTCTAAGTTATTTTTTAAAACATTAAAAATTTTAAATTGATACATATATGATAAATTTATCTCAAACTCATATAATTCTGACAAATTTATCCTCTATTAATTTTCGTTAAATTTTACTGTCAAATTACTGAGTTGGATAATATGTGGCAATCATCAGGTATACACGTTTCAATTTGAAATTTTTCGTAGTATTAAATTAATTTAACGAAAACTAATATATGATAAATTTGTTGTACTAGTTTAGGATTTTTTGTGGTAAAAAAATCAATTTGAGGCAAATTTACTATAATTGTATTAATTTAAAATTTTTTATGATAAAAAAAAAATAAATTGATGCAAAAACCAGGGGCGATCTCGCTCGACATTCTCAACGCCAACGCTCGGCCAACTCCGCCGCTCTATGATTTCTTGTCATAGCTCTTCGAAACGAAATCCAACAAGCATCTAAACAAAAGGGAACCAGAGGAACTTCGCTTGTCATGACGGGTTCTTGGATTTGGACCAGACTGAGTCGCTTTGGGGGGTGTCGGTCCAATGGGACGTGCTTGACCTTCGACCACTATGTCAACAAGCTCAAACTGGCGGTCGCTTTCGGAATGATTTGTTTATCTGTCCTCGCTCGAAGAGTTGGCCACGACATTCTTCACAATGCAGGCCGGGGTTGCGTAAGTCCTCAGCCCTTGCTCCACGTTTGCATCAAAATTTCCGCAGTTGCGACGTAAAGAATTCGGAAACCAAACAAGGACGGTTCCTGTCAACCGTTATGGACTACAAGTGTCTAACAAATGGGTCGGGTCGGGTTTGGTTAGACCCATGTTGATCCACTTAATCCATTTTGATCCATTTTCAATTTTATGACTTATACCAGACTCAATTCGTACCTGACTCGACCCGTATTACTTAAATACTTATATATTTAACCAAACTATTAAATTTTGACCCCCCCCCCCCCAAAAAAAATCAATTCATGGAATATTTGTTTCATAAAATTTAAAAATGTAAAAGCTTTTTTGCCGCCCGAGGTTCATCTTGAGAAGTCATGGGTCATGGGTTGAAAATGGATTTGATTAAAATCCATAATTAAATAGGCCTTATAAATCTAATTTTTTAAATACATTTGCGATCCAAATGAATAAAAATAAGTTAAAAAGGCGGGGTCAAAGTCCCGTATTTACACCTCTAGTGTGGACTAATCATTTCGGTTAGCTGACAATTGCTGGATTTCGGGTTCGCGATTTTTGCTGGGCTAGCTAACTGAAGGACGGACTGTTCACTGAGGTTGCTACGCGGGGTGCGTGCGGACGGTGGTTCGAGTCAAGGAATTGACTGAGACGATGGCGTGAACATTTGGGACTTCCATGGCATCTCACGAAACGCTTGGAAAAATAATGTTCTGCCACAAATTGTCAAATGGGTGCGCAAAAAAACAAAAAAAAGAAGAAGGAAAAACAGAGAGAGAGAGAGAGAGAAATTGCAAGCTTACGTAGGTTTTTTAACATGTTTTTTCCTGTTATACCGGCGTACCCCGGCGTTCCATATTCAAAGTTCACAGCCACCAAGCAAGACAGGACTGAAGCAGCTGAGATTTTCGCGCTGGAGTAGTTGGACTTGCGTCGAGGGTACCACCTCCAATATTATTTAGTATTCAATATTAATAATTGCATGCATATGCTCGCATCTACCCATTGGTCCCCCTTATTACGGCAAAAAAGTATGACCATATGGTTAGATCCAAGCAGGGTGAACCCACTGTTTCGACATATTTTTATAGTTAGCATAACGCTCTAGTCACTCATTCAGGCCCCACTTCTTTCGTAATAAATAAATGTACTGGATAATATTTTCCTGAGAATGATCGCTCATGTTACTCACAAAAGTGAAGGGACGGAAGTATTTCCATGTTTTACGAAAATTTTCAGACATAAATTACCGCCGATGATTGAAGCGTTTTTTAACGATTAAGAAATATTTTTCGCACCATTCATTTTTCGCGAGATAAACGGAAACTTTGATTTAGATAAAATCAAGGGGCGGGCAAGAAACCGCATGCTCCGCGTGCCGATTCAGTTTGAACATATGTGTATTAGAACGAGATTCTCTTCTCTGGCAGGATTTTTTTTTTTTTTTGAGCATGTATTTAATATGGATATGGTCCCGAGGTCACGGCAGCTTTGGTGCTACTTCTTGTTTTTCTCGGGCTGAATTTCCTAGAGAAAAGTTCAACGCAACCAATTTGGTCAGCACTGGCTGGCTGACTGGCTAGCCTAGTCTCCCGACTCTCCCGTATAAAAGAAACGGCCGTCTCCTCACCACAAAGCAAACGCGCATTCATCGCTCCGCTGCCTTCGAACGACAAACCTTCTCTGGAAAAAACATGGAGCTCCTGCTTCTCGCCTCCCTCTCCTCCGTCCTCGCCCTCTCTATCATCTTCCTCCTGTTCAAGCACAAGCTGAGCAGCGGCCCCAATCTCCCACCGGGAAGCTTCGGGTGGCCTGTCCTCGGCGAGACCGTCGAGTTCCTCTTCGGGAAGCCGGAGAAGTTCGTCGGGGACCGGATGAGGAAGTACTCGTCCTCCGTGTTCAAGACCAACATCCTCGGCGAGAAGGTGGCCGTGTTCTGCGGCCCCGCCGGCAACAAGTTCATATTCTCCAACGAGCAGAAGCTCGTGACCGAGTGGCGGCCGCACTCCATGCAGAAGCTCATGCGCTCCTACGAGGCCAAGTCGCCCCCGCCGCCCCCGACCAACTCGAACGAGTCCAAGACCAAGGTGTTGCGCCAGCCCGGGTTCCTCAAGCCCGAGGCCTTGTCCCGCTTCATGGAGCAAATGGACTCGACCACGCAGCAGCACATGGAGTTCCACTGGGAAGGCCACGACAAGGTCCTTGTCTTCCCGCTCTCCAAGAACTACACCTTGTCCCTGGCCAGCAAATTCTTCCTTGGCCTCAACGAGCACGACCGCGTCACTAGGCTCGCGAAAGAGTTCGACGACGTCTCCCTCGGCCTCCACTCGATCCCCTGGAAAATCCCCGGGACCATATTCTACAACGCGAGCCAGGGGGCCACAGAGATCAGGAAGGAGCTCTTGTCGGTGATCAGGGAGAAGAAGGAGGCGCTGGCGAGCGGCGCGAGATCGCAGGACATACTGACGTATATGGTGGCTGCAGCCGACCCGGCCACGGGGAGGATGATGCCAGACGTCGAGATCGCCGACAAGATGATGGGGCTGCTGACCGCCGGATACAACACCGTAGCCAGTGCCATCACGTTCCTCATGAAGTTCGTCGCTGAGAGGCCCGACATCTACAACAAGATCCTCGCAGGTAACATTGGCCCTTGGAGGAAAAAAAAATCTTACTTGAAGACAATTCATTAATTTCAGCATTGTCTTGTTCCAAGGCAAAAAATAAAATAAAATATAGAGTTTGACATTATTTCTTTTGGTGGAACAGAGCAACTAGAGATCAAGAAATCCAAGAATCCCGGTGAGGCGCTGGTGTGGGAGGACATTCAGAAGATGAAGTATTCGTGGAACGTGACGAGCGAAGTCTTGAGGCTCACTCCGCCTCTACAGGGAACTTTCAGAGAGGCCATGACCGACATCACCTACGAAGGTTACACCATTCCCAAGGGCTGGAAGGTAAATTTCGCTTCGTGACTACGTAATTCCCTGAATACCAACCCCGTTTTACATTACTAATTCCTCTCGCGGTGGTCCCGAATTGTTAGATCTACTGGACCGTGAGCACGACGAACAAGGACCCGACTTATTTCCCGGACCCGGAGACGTTCGACCCAGCGAGGTACGAAGAAGGGAACGCGGCGCTCCCGCCGTACACGTACGTCCCCTTCGGGGGAGGGCCGCGGCTGTGCCCGGGGAAAGAGTACGCGCGCTTGGCCATACTCACGTTCCTCCACAACGTGGTGAACAGGTTCAAGTGGGAGCTGGTTGACCCCAAGGAGAAGATCGTCGAGGATATGATCCCCACTCCGTCAAAAGGGCTCCCGGTTCGCCTCTTCCCTCACTCGGCATAGATTCAATTCCTCCCCACATCATGCTCAGAGAGCCACCTTACTTTCGGACGCAATGTATTACACGTTTGGCTTTTTCCGGCTATTTTAATTTAAACTCCTCTGTATACTTTCCAAGATGTTGATAATGAATAATTGATTAAACGAGAACATTCCAGGACCGAGAAGAGAATTTACCCACAAATGTGTTCTGTGTCCATTACACTGTAGCTTTGTCGTCTGGCGAGGTGGGAACGGAAGACAGGTTGGGGAAAAATTATTGCATAGACCACGCCACTGCCCCTCCAGCTCGCCATGGGGGCGGACGGACCATTCAAGGATCGACACATGAGTCGTTCTGAGTCTCTCTTTTTATTCATTGAACACGCGCTCTAAAATTGTATAAAATCGAGGCTCGGGGTGTGAACGAGGGGAAGGAGAGAAATATAGAAACGTGTCCCCATGTAATGCGAGATATGTTTTCGGCTCTCCCGTTGGCAACCGGATAGCCATCAAGGCAGTCTTGACCTTCATTTAATCTCAGCCGTCTGATTCAACCGGACGGATGGAATTAAATGAGCAGCCAAAACGCTAAAGAAACGTGCTCTCTCTCTCTTCATTGAACACGCTCTAAAATTATCGGGAGACGTTAAATTGGGGGCTCGGTGTAAACGCATGGAAGGAGATAAACACAGAAAATTGTCCTCATGGAATGCGAGATATATTTCCGGGTCTCTGCTAGCCAACCTGTGACATTCTGATTTTCCTGTCATTTCGAACTCATTAATGAGAGATGCATCTAATGATGTATTTTAGTCGTATCTCGCTCGGATCTGATCAATCTTGAGTTAAATGACCAAAATGGAAAGTCTAACGCGACACAAGGTACCTGAACCTAGGGAACTCGAATAGGGAATGTCGCTTTGAGCATAAGTATTGTCGAGAGGACATTAAGAGCCATAAAATGTCGATCTAAGAACGATTAAGGAATGCATTGCTAGCGTTATACAATTGGAGCGCGGGTGATACCGCTTAACCAATGTATAATTTACAAAATCTTCCTAAATCGAACAGTGATGATCGAGACCATCGGAATTAGTGATAGACCCTTAAAATTACATGACAACCATAATCGCCATGAATTGACGAGCCCTAAATGTAATATGAATCACAAGGTCGATATGTGTAACGTCTCAAAAGCCGCTCATTAGTTCGGAATAGGCTGGAATCACGTCTGATAGAGAAAATAATTAGAAACGAGTCTGGAAAATTGAAAATGGAGAATCAAGGGTTCCAACATTATATTTGGATTAGCCGTCGCCTTATCGAAGAAAATTTGAGTTAGAAAAACGACGTTCCGAACGCCAGGGGTAAAATTACCATTTTACCCCTCAAGCCTTAACCTTGCCTATATAATTGGATGAGGGCATTTTTATCTTTAACCACCCCTCATTAGCTGCCGAAAATGTGAAGAAAGAGGAGCCATTGGATGAGCTTGAATGACATCTTGGACAAGTGTCAATGGATTAAGCCATGAGTTAATGTGTCCACTTTTTACCTACCATTCAACCTTTGTTAACTAAGCCAATTGAGGTATAAACCCTCTCTCTCTCTCTCATGGCCGGTCACCACCTCCATTTGGCCGAAAACCTTCTTCTTCTTATTCCTTTCTTCTGCTGCCGAGAAGCTGCTCACCGACCGGCTTCTGCCCGTCGGTTTACTGCCGTCGACCGCCACCTCCGGCAACTTCCAGCCGCCGAGCCAACCACCCACTCATTCTTCAACCTCTTACCGACGTCCTCGAAGTGGAAACGAGTCATTTGACTCAGTGAGGAGCTCCGGCCAGCCGATCTCCCGAAAGTCGACGGAAATCGTCGCAACCAGATGTAAGCCACGTTTTTGGCCTCTTAGGACCCCGAAACCTTGAAGTTTTTCAACCAAATTTTGTGCACATTTAGGGGACTCATAGATTGAGCTTTGGTAAAAATTTGGGGTTAATTGATGGAGTTTTGATCCCAAATGGGTCTTGTGTTTGAAGGGCCAGAACTGCCAGTTTGAAAGCTTGGGAGAACCGGTGACATTCAAGGAGTTTCCAGCGACGGCTTGGCCCCAAATTTTCGGTGAGCTTCCCAAACCCTTAGAACTACATGTTACCGAGTAGATTAATGAATAAATTGATGATTTGAGGTAGCTTAAGGGCTGATTAGTTGGGGCATACATAGAACCGAAAATGCCCGATTTGGTTCTGTGCATACCGGTTCTGTTGGGGACCATTGGTGTTGGAATTGAGTCTCAAATTCATCATTGAGACATGCTAGGATGTTGATGAACATGTTAATAAGGTTTATGTCCCAGGGATTGGCTAATTGAACAAGAAAAATTGACGATTGGATGAATTTTATTAGGTTGCGCGGTTGAGTTGTCCTTAGACTATTTGGACCGAACCCTTGAGGTGCTTGGGAGAAGAATTGTATTGCATTAAGCTTGAGATAAAGGAATTCTAAACTTTTGATAGGAAGATTGGACTCGATTGGGCGATTTTTGGATACGAATCGATCGATTTTTGGAAGTTGTTATGTGGTTGCCCAATGTATATCCTAGAAAGCTATTAAGGGCTTGATTGATTGATGATTCTTGTGTCATGAATTGGTTGTTGCATTTGTATGTCAAATGTAATTGTCTTGCATGTCATGGATGTGTCGTTCGTCGCATGAGCTTGCAATCGAACGTGTATTATGAAATAAATTGAAATTTATGGCATGTCTAAGATGTTGTGACACCCTAAGGCGTATGAGACGCGGGGTGATGTGGATGAATGCCTTGAGGCGCTAAGGCGCGGGATTTGAATTGAATGGCAACTTAAGGTGTATGAGACACGGGGTTGAGAAGGTCATCGTCCTGATGCGTTGAAACGCGGGACGGAGTTGTGATGTGTCGACACAGGCCTAGAGTAACATTGAAAACTTGATGCGTTTACGCGAGTTTATCAATGAGATGGTCTGATGCGTTTATGCGGACCGAGCCTAAGGTGCTCTAAACGCGGGCATGAAAGTGAAGAGGCAGGAAAGGGTGGAAGGCGTAACATGGCTTGTTTATGCATGCTTGGACTAAATGACGTGATAAGATGCCTGGAGTGCATGCTTGTTGTTTATGTGTTATTTCGTAATAGTTGAATGACTCTTGGGATTTTGTATGAATTGTTTGTGATTTTAATTGCCTGAGTGGACGGTCAGCCTAACCTAGAGTTAAGACCCACCTTATTGAGATGTATATCTCACCCCGTTGTGAGATTAACTTTTTCAAGTCCTAGGCGATGAAAATATGAGCTTACCAATGATCGGTGTTTGAAGAAGTAATTATATAAAATGGATTTATACTTTGGTAAATTTAGAGATTTCATGTTCCCTTGAAGTTAGAGTTGTATCCTTTGAACCTGTAGTCGGTGTTTATAAGAAGACGTACTTTATGTCCTGAGTCATTTTAAGATTGAATTGAATGGAGAAGTTTCATCGCTTCCGCATGTTTGTATCATTTAGAAGTTATTAATTGTTGGCTGACGGATCTTGGGTACCATCAAAAGACAAGACGACCCTGATGGGATTTTGCATACCTGACAGGTTCGGGGCGTGACACAACCGAATCGCTATCAGGGCAAGACTGACCTTCATTTAATCCCAGCCGTCCGATTCAATCGTATGGTTGGGATTAAATAAACAACCAAAATGCAAAGAGACGTGCTCTCTCTTTCTCTCTCTCTCTCTCTCTCTCTCTTCATTGAACATGCGCTCTAAAATTGCCATGAGACATTAAATTGGGGGCTCAATGTGAACACATGGAAGGACAGAAATATAGAAATTTATCCTCATGGAATAGGAGATATGTTTCCAGGTCTCCGCTAGGCAACTGGATCGCCATTAGGGTAGGCCTGACCTTCATTTAATCACAGTCGTCTGATTGATCCTCATGAAATATGAGATATGTTTTTGGGTCTACGCTAGGCAACTAGATCACCATCATGGTAGGCCTGACCTTCATTTAATCCCAGCCATCCGATTCAATCGGATCTCAGGGATTAAATGAACAGCCAAAATGCAAAAAAGGCGTGTTCTCCCTCTCTCTCTCTTCATTGAACACGCGCTCTAAAATTGTCAGGAGACATTAAATTGGGGGCTTGGTGTGAACGCAACGAAGGAGAGAAACATAGAAATTTATCCCATGGAATGCAAGATATGTTTCCGGGTCTCCGCTAGGCAACCGGATCGCCATCAGGGCAGGCCTAACCTTCATTTAATCCCAGCCGTTCGATCCGGCGGTCCAATTCAATCAGACGACTGGGATTAAATAAACAGCCAAAACGCAAAAGAGGCGTGCTCTCTCTCTCTCTCTCTCTCTCTCTATCTCTATCTCTCTCTCTCTCTCTCTTCATTGAACATGCGCTCTAAAATTGTCAGGAGACATTAAATCATGGAAGGAGAGAAACAAAGAAATTTGTCCCCATGAAATGCGAGATATGTTTTCGGGTCTCCGCTAGGCAATCGGATCGCCATTAGGGCAGCCTGACCTTAATTTAATCCCAGCCGTCCGATTCAATAGGATGGCTGGGATTAAATGAACAACCAAAATGCAAAAGAGGCGTGCGCGCTCTCTCTCTCTCTCTCTCTCTCTCTCTTCATTGAACACGCGCTCTAAATTTGTTGGGAGACATTAAATTGGGGCTCGGTGTGAACACATGGAAGGAGAGAAATATAGAAATTTGTCCTCATGGAATACGAGATATGTTTCTGGGTCTTTGCTAGGCAACCGGATCGCCATCAGGGCAGGCCTGACCTTCATTTGATCCCAACCGTCCAATTCAATCGGACGGTTGGGATTAAATGAACAGCTAAAATGCAAAAGAGACGTGCTCTCTCTTTCTCTTCATTGAACGTGCGTTCTAAAATTGTCAAGAGACATTAAATTGGGGGCTCGGTGTGAACGCATGGAAGGAGAGAAACATATAAATTTGTCCCCATGGAATGTGAGATATGTTTCCGAGTCTCTACTAGTCAACCGGAATAGGCCTGACCTTCATTTAATCCCAACCGTCCGATCCAACCGTCCGATTGAATCGGATGGCTGGGATTAAATGAACAACCAAAATTTTAAAGAGGCGTGCTCTCTCTTTCTATCTCTCTCTTCATTGAACACACGCTCTAAAATTATCAGGAGGCATTAAATTAAGGGCTCGGTGTGAACGCATAGAAGTAGAGAAACATAGCAATTTGTCCCATGGAATGCGAGATATGTTTCCGGGTCTCCACTAGGCAATCGAATCACCATCAAGGCAGATTTGACCTTCATTTAATCCCAGCCGTCCTATCGAGTCGTCCCATTCAATTGGACAACTAGAATTAAATGAACACCCAAAATCCAAAATGCAAAAGATTCGTGCGTTTCATTTGAGCGAAAAATAATAAAAAAATAATAAAAAAATTTCATATCGACCCAGTCCCTCCTCAATCACCTTTCTCTCAAATTTCGTCTCGTACCTCCTCCTCTGGCTTCGTTGACGATCCCCTTCTACAGCAGCCTTCGCGGGACCGCCGTTGACGACACCAAATCCAGAGGTGCGGGCAGGGGCGTGAACGCAGTCCCTGCATTCCGGTGGAGGACGCGTCAGTCGCAGTACGTACAGAGAGACGCATTTGTCTCAGCAGCAGTAGCATCAACAGTGGGTTAGGAGAACTCAATTAGCAGGTGCGAATTTGACTATCGATGAGGTCGAGAAGAAAAGGCAGCTTCGGACGATTTCCAATTAAAAAACAAAGCTTCGAACCCGAAGACGAGCTTAAAATCTCTCTCTCTCTCTCTCTCCCCTGGAGTGAAGGTGGGACCGTCAACAAAGTGTCAGCAGAGGCGTTCCGCGAGTTGGTAGCGGGAATCTGAATGCAACTGGATTAGGCTTTAGATCTTTTCTCATATCGATCGTGAGTGAAACTGCGCGAGAGAGAGAGAGAGAGAAAATTCCAAAGTCTCCGTCGAAATTGAACGGGTTACGTGACCCAGATGATGGTGTGAAGAGATTTGTCTGTATTTTTCTAATTGGGGAAGCCTCCACATTGGAAGAATCTTTCAGCCACGAAAGCCCACGGGTACCCTTCTCCACTCTGGAACGGTGATTTGTCTCTTTTTCTTTCCGTCCTACTTTATTCAATGTTGTTGTCGTCCTCCTGTTGCTGGCTCTATTCTCGATCGTGGTTTGTCGTCGATTCTTCTAGATTGCGCGTTTCCAGCAAATCGCATGCCATTGCTAATATTTGCTGGGTTGTAAGCAGGAACTTATTGGTAATAGGTAAAGCCTAGTCATTGACTGCTTCTGAGCTTTTGATCGATCTTCTTATTACTGTAGTCCCAAAAAAAATTAGTGTCTTTTCGGGGAAACAAGAAAAGAATTATACCGGTTCGTCTGTGGGAAGTGATTTTAAGTCTTGGATAATTCTACTACATTGGCATTTTTGGAACTTTTCCTTGGATCCGTTGGGGTTCCTGTGAATTCGGCTTTCAAGATTTATGTATGTGTTTGACAGGGATTCATTCAGGCTTGGAAGTTTGTCTTTTTTGGAATGTAATTACTGAAACCTCTTGCAAATTGCTGACTCTTGCTTTCTTTTCGCCAAGCGGATGATCCTCTCTATGCTGTTTATTGAGTAGTTGTGTTGCAAAAATCAGCCTTGTAGTTCGTTGGAAGTCCATATTTAGATAGACACTGTTGCAGAAGATTATTACCTGTCTTACTTTCAGAAATTAGAATTTTGAGAGAAGACAATGGTACATGGGTGAGTCCAACAGCTTCAAGTGGTTTGGATGGTTTTTTGTGCTCGACGGGAATACGTTATGCAAATAAATTCATGCACTCTATCTGACGAAATTGCCTATTGAGAGGGGCGTTGCCCAGATGAAGAGTTTTCTCCAGTTTGAAGAAAATAAATAATTCGCACACTTGTTTAAAGATCGGCACGTATTTTTCGTTGTTCCTTATTTAACGAGATACCCCAATGTACGAGGCATCGATGTTTTGCCTTGCTTAATCTCCCTGTTTCTTTATCATCTATGTACTACTGCTTGATTGTGGGTGTTTTTTGGATAGACTCTAGGATTGAAACGGAGATATTTTATTTTCATCTGGCTCTGGGCTAATGCTCTATTCTGGTTTGGACAGAAGTAGGCAACACAGAGGCGTGGGCTTGGAAAGAGACGAAGGGAAAGACCGAGAACTCATCTAATCTCATTTGACATCTGTCAGATTCCTTCCACACATCAACGATCAGGCAATTTTTTCTTATCTGCTTGTTTTTATCTCTAATCACAGAACAGAAATCCCGTGGAGAGATATTGTCTTGTATGTTTTATAAATATATAATGAAGAATATTATTGGCAGGTGCGCCATCTTATTTTCCTCCTCTGTCAATTCGTTAATCACTTGGAGGTAACATATCTACCTCTTTATTACCCTTCAAAGCAAGAAAAGGAAGATCTGAAACTTTATGCAGGTAATTTCAGAAGGTTAATGGCTATAACGGTATGGTCCCATTTTTTGAATGGGATGTAATGTCAGAAGTTTAAGATTGACAGAAGGTTAATGGCTATATGTTATCTCAGGGTTGAAGAAGCAACTTTTGCATGTTGTGTTCTATTCTTTCTACTTCTCTGCCACTTTTTACTAATATGGAGGGAGCACTAACTGTCATGCTTAGCACAAGCAATCAAAATAAATATTCATCAAATGGAGGCTTCCTCCCAAATGGATGATGATGGCACAAGGTAATTAATGTATTGATGAAAGTATGTTAGTTTTTCCTCTGTTTCATTGTTTTGTTCAAGCTTATTGTCTAAATCGATCTTATCCATTACTTTTTGTGTGATTTTATCAGCAATAATGATTGGATTCCTCAAATGGGTATGGAATTTATTGACGTAAATAAGACATGAGAGTTTTGGAAAATATATGCATCGAAAATTGATTTTGGTGTATGTAGGAGAGGTAATAGCAAAGGAAAGGATGGTGGCCTAACTCATGTGCGCTTTTGCTATGCAAAAGAGGGATATCGAGATATAGATAAACGAGTAAAATTAGTAAAAAATCCTAATCCTGAAATGAGGATGGACTGCCATGCTCGAATGTACATCAAATTGGTTCGAGGGAGCTGTAAATATTTTGTGTATGATTTTAAGCCAAATCATTATCATCTGCTCCACTTTGCAGAGTATACTCACTTGATATGGCCATATAGGGGAAAAAGCAATGTTCAAGTTCGGCAAATTATTTTGGCCAACAATAAAGGCCACACATAGAGACAGCGGCATGATCTATCTTGTGTACAATATAGGGGAAGAGAAAATGTTGGTTGCACGAGGGTTGATATGAAAACTATCTTTGCATAAACAAGAGAGAGACATGGAGTTTGGATACGCAATATGTTTATTGAGGCACTTTGAAAAACGACAGATCTTAGACACATCTTTCTTCTATGCTGTTTAGCTTGATAGTAATGAGCAAATAACGAATATATTTTGGGCAGATTCTATAATGGCTATTGATTATGCATTTTTTGGTGATGTTGTGACTTTTGACGCCACATTTTTTACCAACAAAGTGTATAGGCTATTTGATGTATTTATTGGATTGAATCACCATAGAGAGTTTGTGATTTTTGGGCTGCACTTTTATATGATGAAACTGTTGATTCCTTCAGATGGCTTTTTGAAACATTCTTGGGAGCGCACAAAAATAGGAGGCCTGCAACAATTTTTACTGATCAAGATGCAGCAATGTCGAAAGCATCAGAGGAGGTGATTCCCGAGACAATGTACATGGCATCTAATGCATATATAAATGGATCTAAATTTTTTACTGATTTGAAGAATCTTGTATATGAATATATAGATGTGAAAAAATTTGAAGAAGCTTGGGATTCATTAATTTCATCATATGAAGCTACTAACAATTCTTGGCTCCAAAATCTGTATAAGTTGAAAGAGAAGTGGACTAGATGTTATATGAAATTTACAGTGACCTTGGGGATACGTAGTACACAGTTGACTGAGTTTGAATGAACATTTGAAGGATCATCTTGCATGTACTATAAATCTAAGTGGATTTTTCAAGAGATTTGATAAGGTGATGAACGATGCGCGGTACAAAGAGTTACAGGCTGAGTTTAATGCTAGAGAGAAATTGCCAACGATTTTGTGTCAGACATCATCTATGTTGCTGCAAGCAAGCAAGTTCTATACACTTTCGATGTTCGAAAATTTACAAAAAGAATGGATGAAAACTTTAGATATGGTTATCAAGGAGTGTAATGACGTAGGTCTCTTGCGTGAATATATTGTTAGTTCATTTGATACAAATGATCCAGAGTACAAGGTTACGGGTGGCCCAAGCAATAAAGTGATGAATTGTTATTGTAATCATTTTGAGACCGTTGGAATCTTATGTTGCCATGCCCTTAAGGTTTTGATATGGTGAACATTAAGTTAATTCCCACTGCTTACATTTTGAAGAGATGGACACGTGAAGTAAAAAATAAAATACTAGAGAAGTATGGTTTAGATACTCAGGTATAAATTATCTTTATACTCTTTTTATTAATTTATTATTTTAGTTTATTGGTAACTTCTAATGAATTCTATATATTCTCTTAGGGAAATGATGACATGGATGCTACCGATAGATATAGAGAGAAGTATGTCCCGAGTATGTGAAGATAGCAATCAAAGGCTCACAAACTATTCAAAGATATGAATTTTTCAAGAAGATGGTCTTGACTATAAACAAATCTCTCAATAAAATGCCACTTGGAGGTGAGTCTTAGATAAAATTTGACAGGCTTAAGTAAAGATACGAGTCTCGTTGTAAATGTACATGCCTCGAGAAGAAAGATGCACGCAAAAGAGAAAAGCGACATAAGAGCTGTCTAGAGAAGAGTAAAACAAAAAGAAAGAAGAAAGCATCTTTGCAAGCGCACCCCAAGCTTCTACGCAAGCATCTTGTACACCTCAAGTTCTTGAAAGTTACAATAACCCTCCAGATTTTTACAGTAATCTACTGAGTAGGTTTGATGCACCGCAAGATTTGAATATGCCTTACATGATAGCACCGCTTGGTGACGAGTAATGCACTATTTTATTTACACTTATTTGTCCTTTTTATCATGCATCCTAATTTATGATTTGTTATGTCCCTTTGCGAAAGTTTGTGGATTTGTTATCTGTAGTAATGGTTTTATTATGGATGTTTAGGCATATGAGCCTGGCAATGCAGCCCCGCCAACTCCCCCCAAACTTAGAAGATGCAGTAGCACCTCAAGTTCATCCATTTCAAAAAGATGCTACAATTTCAAGTATTATTGTTTGTCCTCCTTTTTTAATTAGTAAACTTTCCTAGGGGTGCTGTAAGAAGAGTTTTAAATCCATAATCATCTTTAAATTCATTGTGAAGTGGCTTATGCAATCTAATCTTCATGGCTGATAAATCACCATATATCTTGGATGCTGATGCCAAACTCTATATTTGAGACATGTAGTTATTGGAAGTCGCATTGAGCGTGACAATTATATCTGACTAGCTCGTTTGCTGCAGAGGGGATCGGTAGGCACATCAATCTAAGGACTGCAGTAGGCACTCTTCTGCATCTTTAGGAATTATATGCTAGTGTGAGGGTTTTTCATTTTGAATTTTTGCACATAATCTAGTACATTACTCTTCTCGTGAACCATAATCTCTGTACCTCACCACAACACTATGGAAAATCTAGACAAATGAAAACGCATCCACTCTCCGAGGACATTCCATGCAACTAAGAAACACCTCAATGGCCATCACTGAGAGCAATAAACAGTAGAACAAGTGAATTACATCCAAAACAATCTCCGCAACACACATAAATCTAGAATCCTAAACATTCGACCAAGGGAAAAAAACTTTGGTATGTAGCTCTCGTATAGTTAACATTCTGAATAGGAGCATTTCTAATCGATGTTGACATTCATGAAGTCACTAATCATATCTCGAAATTTGTTAGTCACTTCCCTTGCATTCTGTAGCTTTCGTACAGTCAATTGAAGTGAACCTTGGGTATGTTTCAATTATTGTATAGTCAATTTGTTTAAAGAAATTATAATTTCATTCATACTTTTAGAAGAACAAGAGAAACAATAAATATAGAGAAGATATAGTTTTCAACCCTATGACAATAAATAAATAAACTATAAACTAGGCTCAACTAATTAAACGTGCGCATAGATGTCGGAGCATAGATGTCGGACATGCCCAACTTGCAAAGAATGGTATGAAACGTGCGCCCGTTCAAGCCTTTGATGAAGATAACTGCAAGCTGATCCTTAGAGGCAACGAAAGATAAGTTGATTAGATTGTTGTCCAATTTTTCCTTTATAAAATGACGATCGATCTCCACGTGCTTGGTGCGATCATGTTGTACTAGATTATGAACAATGCTTGTAGCAGACTTGCTGTCACAATAAAGTTGCATTGGTTGTGGAACAACAACTCCGAGATCTGTGAGAAGGGTCTTTAGCCAAAGTAACTCACAAACTCCTCGAGTTATGGCACGAAATTCTGCCTCGGCACTTGAGCGGGAAACCACGGCTTGCTTTTTACTGCGCCACGTGACCAGGTTATCTCCAACAAGAGTATAATAACCGGAAGTAGATCGTCGATCATCCAAAGATCCAGCCCAATCAGCATCCGTATAAGACTCCACAGAAAGATGACCATTAGGTGCAAATAAAATCTTTTTCCCTGGAGCAGATTTCAACTAACGAAGAATCTTGTAAACTGCTTCAAGATGCGAGGAGTATGAATCATGCATGTATTGACTCACCAAACTCACCGCATACGCTACATCAGGTCGAGTATGGGAGAGATAAATTAGCCGACCCACTAATCGTTGGTAACTTCTTTTATCAACGAGCTTTCTTTCTTTAGACCACAAGTGGCCATTGGCCTCAAGAGGAGTTTTAGCCAGCTTGCATCCAAGCATTCTAACTTCAGCCAAAAGATCCATAATATACTTCAATTGTGAGAGGAATACCCATTTTTCAAACCGAGCGACTTCAATACATAGAAAATACCGAAGACCTCATAGGTCTTTAATTTCAAATTCTCTCCCCAGATATTGTTTAAGACGAGAAATTTCGACCGTATCATTCCCAGTCACTACAATATCATCAACATATACGATAAGAACAACAACTTGAGTATATGATCGTTTGATGAATAAGGTATGATCAGCATTACTTTGAGTAAAATCAAAGCCAATCATAGCCTTTTGAAATCGATCAAACCAGGCTCTAGGGGACTGTTTTAAGCCATATAATGCCTTTCTGAGTTTGCATACATGACCTTTTGTCTCCGAGCCATAAAAGCCTGAAGGAATGTCCATATACACTTCTTCCTCAAGCTCTCCATATTGAAATGCATTCTTCACATCTAGCTGTTATAAGTCTCACCCAAGATTGACAACATGTGAGATAAGAACTCTAATACTGTTCATCTTGGCAACCGGTGCGAATGTCTCAGTGTAATCAAGGCCAAAGGTTTGGGTGTAACCTTCGGCCACCAAACGAGCTTTGTAGCGGTCAATAGTGCCATCGGCCTTTTGTTTGACAACAAATACCCACTTGCATCCAACAATACTTTTATCTTGGGGAAGTTGATCTAACTCCCAAGTACCATTTTTCTAAAGAGCTTTCATCTCTTCTTACATAGCTTCCTTCCATTTTTTGTTAGCTAGGGCCTGTTGCCATGTTCTGGGGACAATTGTAGACAATAGAGATAAAGAAAAAGCACGGTAGGATGAAGACAACCGATCATATAACATAGCATTGGATATGGAATGCTGTATACATGAACGTTTCCCTTTTCTAAGTGCAATCGATAATTCAACATTTGTATCATCATTAGCAATAATCATAGGGGAGATGTCATTACCCGGAACTGTGGCTGTAGTATTAGCGGGAGGTGATTTGTCAAATAGTAGAGTAGTGATAGAGAGGTCTTTATGAACATTCTGTCGAGTAAACACAATCGAGTACCAAAACTGTTCCTGAATCGGTGGATCCTTTGCTAAATTTTCTGCATTGACAGAATCAAGATTTTCAGTACTTGTCGAGTCTTCAGTACTTGCTGCCAAATCTGTTGTAACTGCTGGTGGGACTGTTTTCTCGGTATTGGCAGCAACTGTAGGGTCAGATTTTTTAATCAGAAATGTCCTGAATGAACTCCTCTTGTAAAGGTATCACATCCATACTAGAGGACACATCTTCACCATGAGTAGGCTCCCCCTAAAGAGGTGTCTGCGGGTAAAATGCCTGAGACTCATGAAAGATAACATCCATGGAAACAAAATAGTGCCTAGTGGAGGGGTAATAGCATTTGTCGCCCTTTTGTACGGGAAAATAGTCCAAAAAAATACACTTGAAATTGCGAGGAGCAAATTTACCAGCCGAGTTAGTAATATGTACAAAACATTCACACCCAAATTTACCAGCGATATTGAAAAATCCGTTATGGTAGGCGATTAATCAAATAAGCCGCACTCAGAATAGCATCACTCCAATATTGAGTGATGCTACCTCAACATTCATGGCAAACATAAAGGAACGAGCCACCTCTAATAGATGGCGATTCTTGCGTTCCGCCACACCATTTTGTGCAGGAGTATTAACACAGCTCGTTTGATGGAGAATACCACAGTCATGTAGAAACGCTTGAAAATATGGCCTGGTATACTCCGTTCCATTGTCACTTCGAAGAATACGAAGCTTGCCATCAAACTATATCTGAACCATTTCCAGAAACTGCTGAAAGCATTGAAAAACATCACTTTTCTATTGCAATAAAGTAGTGCGGGTACAACAATCAATAAAAGTCACAAACCAACGGTGGCCTGAAATGGAGGAAACACGAGCAGGACCCCAAACATCCGAATGCACAAGAGCAAAAAGTGCATCACTTTTATTATTAATAGAAGAATAAGTAACTCGAGTTTGTTTTGCTAGAACACAAGAATCACAAAAGAAATCTTGACCACTACATTTATCAACTAAATCTGGACAGATCTTTATTAAGGTTCCAAGCGGTGGATGTCCCAAACAACGATGCCAAACATGTAGCTCAGATAAGGCAACTGAGGAAGTTGAAGTGACGAGATGAGCTGATGGTGGTAAATCGAACACATATAAGACCTACTTTACTCTCCCACGACCAATCTTCCGACCCGTTGCCAAGTCCTGCACGACATAATAAGATGAAAAGAAAAACGCTTGGCACTTCAGATCACGAGTCAGGGAACCAACTGATAGAAGATTAATGTAAACTGTAGGAACATGTAAAATGGGAGATAGAGTAATATCAGGGATAATAAACACCGAGCCCTGACCGGCTATAGGGGCTAAGGAACCATTAGCAATAGTAATACAATCATGCTTAGAGGCATGAGAATAATCAACAAAGAGTGTAATATCATTGGTCATATGATTTGTGGCACCCGAATCAAGGATCCACGGCTGATAAGATTTACACAAACCACCGAAAAAGCTACCTAACTGTGCGAAATTAGAGGCCAAAGTGCCAAAGGCCGATGATATAGAGGTGTCAAGGCTATCTACGTTGCGTGCTAAGAGAAAACGCAAACTAGTCAACTCGGCAGCAGATAAAGAGTCTGACGGAGCCGCTGGTGGCTGACCTGGAGCTTTACTCAAGTGTACCGGAAGCCCGGTACCACCCCTTTCGTGACCCTGATTAGCATTTGAAGGACGTCCGTGAATTTTATAGCAAGTTTCTCGGGTGTGACGTTCTTTTCCACAATAATCACACTTCACGACCGGTCTGTCATTGCCAAAATGACCTCGAGATTCACTTCCCACAAATGTATAAAGGACAAAGCGCTCTAGGAAAACGGGATGATGCATCGCGCTTCGATGCTTTTCCTCTAGATGGACCATAGCATAGGATTGTTCCAAGGTCAGAAAAGGCACCGGGCACAAGATTTGAGCCCTACTCTAATCATACACCATATTAAAGCCAGCCAAGAACTTGAAAATACAAAATTTTTCCACCCTTTTTTTAAAGGCAGTAGCATCAAGGGGGTTTGAAAGATGAAAATCATCATAAAAATCTAGTTCATGCCATAAACTACGTAACTCAGAATAATATTGAGATAGGGATAGCTCCCTTTGCTTGGTTTCGTGAATTTTATGTTGGAGTTCATGGACTTGAGCATCATTCCCCATTTGAGAATAAGTATTTCGAGCAGCCTCCCAAATCTTTGCTACTGTATCTAAAAATAAGTAGCCACGGGCGATAGTATCAGTCATTGAATTGACAAGGTAAGCCATAACTAAGGCATTCTCGGAGATCCACTTGTGTATAGCATTATCTCCGGTAGTAGGTTGCATGCTCTCTCCAGTAAAATAGCCGGTAAGACCACGTGAAATAATGATAAGGTAACAAGAGCGAGACCAAATCAGGTAGTTGGAGCCATCTGATGGGATTTGTCGGAAAAGAGGGATAAATCCCAAGAGCATTATGGCTCAATTCCCTAGGAGCGTCTGAAGTTTTAGTCTCTGACATGGTCTCGAATAATAAGTGGTATCGACGAACAAGATTTAGATCATATAACGTATGATCCATACAACATTATGGCTAGTCGGCAGCAATGAGTCTCTCGGAAAGTGCCGGACAAGGCATAGAGGCTGCCGATAACATTAGGAGGGAGAAGAAGTTGTCGACAGCTACAACAGAGAGAAGAGTAGCTGCCGATAGGTATCAAAGGTTGCTGGAGATGAAGGAAATGCTAGGGTTTGGGAGGGAAGATCGCGGATTGCTGGGAAGAAGGCCGAGAAATGAAAGAAGAAGGCAGACTTCAAAGGGCAGGGGCAAGATGAAGATGGCGGCCTGTAGATTTTAGAGAAGGGACGCTAGGTTACGAAACCTAGCTCTGATACCATGTTGAAAAAAAGGATAATTTCATTTATACTTTTAAAAGAGCAAGAGATACAATATATATAGAGAAGAGATAGTTCTTAATACTATGACAATAAATAAATAAACTATAAACTAGACCCAACTAATTAGGCCCACTAACACTAACAATAAACATAAAGAGGTATAAAGAGGCTTCAACACGATCGATGCGAACATTGGCTATGTTTCAGCTCCCTTTGGGTTTATTCCAAATCAAATCGGGTTTGTTCAAACTCCATTTCTAGATCTCTAATTATACGGCTACTTCCATCAAGACAAGCATCGTCTTGATTAGACATAGCAATAAGCCATATAATTCTTACATCCGAAACCACTGAAAAATTAAAATGTCTTATCACAAGAGCAAGCAACTAAGCTACCTACTTCACATGTTCATTATTGGGACGAAATATGGTAGGCAAATGAATTGTCCTTGGCAACTTCTTCATATTGAAAAATTTCAAGTATGCCTGTTTTGCAGCTTCTCAATTTTTATATCCTTTGTAACTAGTATTACTAAAATCACTTACTTGGACTTCAGTTTGAGGCCAATTATCGTATATAGTGATATTACGACCATTGAAAACAACATAATATTCATTTGGCATGTCAACAAGCCTAAAATGGCATAGATAAGTGAGATACAACACCAAGGTCCATTAGTATTCAAAAGTCATCATTATTAATACAATATAGGCTGGGAGAATTAGTGCAAGTAGCAAACTCAAATGAGACCGATAACTAATCAAAAACCAATTTTTTAGAGTCAAAAGAAGAAAACAACAAGCAAACACCCGATAAAGCATCCATTTCGATCAATTCTAGCAGCCTGCTTTTTATTTTTTTGCTAAGCAAGAATGAACACACAATAAAACAGGTGTTCCACTTACAGGAGATGCGTACTCCACCACTATCGTTGCAAGAGTTTGATTGTAAACAGCTTTATGAGCCCTGGACCTCACCCAAAGTTCTGTATTTACCAGTTGAGAAAATTTCAGATTGGAAATGCAGTTACCAGCTCATTCAATTACAAGCAATGAAGCAAGTTCCATATGTCTCTAGTAAGCTATTTCGACAAATTAAGAGAGAGGAACACGATAAGGGAAAATCAACTCAAAATAATATTTCAGCTCATTGATGCCGTCTCTGTTCGTGAGCTTAAATAACTATATATTCAATGCAATGCGATGAAAGGGGAGTAAATAAACAACGTAAGGCTCCTCTTTCCCATAATGTCACTCCACTGGAACCTACAGGCTACAGGCCATTGCTCGATTGGAGAAAATGTGAATAGCTGACAGTCAATCACCCGTGAGATACTCAACAATTTTATCTTATCCCCAAAGTAGAAACCGCAAAAGCCTACAAATTAAAGCGTCTGCTGGCAAGGGGTTTTCCAAAAATTATGACTTCAGACAACAGACACAGACGGATACAACATCTCAACGAATGACACATATTTCCGTCTGAATCACAACAAGTAATGCAGACCTCAAGGGAGGTGGAACTATCAGAGTCTTCAGGTCCCGAAAGCCCAACACTTCATTCGAGGCTTACCAATTTCATGAGTCATTCTCATTTGTTCCAGATTCTTCAGGAAGAATTCATCATCGTCTCATGAAAGCTAAATAAATCGATGACATACCACTCTTAACGATCATTTTGAAACCTGAAAGCGTAATTCCAAGGATACGCAAACCTAATCGTTCATCTGAGTAGATTCTTCGCAATCTAGATTAGCATATATAAGAACATGTAAATCACTGACAAAAAACCTCTTCGACAACGCAAACCAATTCACCCTCAGCCAACCATCGAAATACCACTGCACCACCAGAACATATAAGACAATGCGACGAGCAATCAAAAGCGGTTCTTGAATTAACGGACCAATCATTTTGGAGATGAGAGTGAGCTCGTCAAGCGCCTCCTCGATGAGCTCTCCACCGCCTTTCGTTCAATTTTGTTGCTGGCGAAATTTGCCGATTCCGCCGGACCGTCGACGCCGCCACCACGATCCCTGTTGTCGTAGCAAGCCGATTTGGCCGTGGAGTCGCCGCCCTCGTGCGAATCCTTGCCCACGTCCTCAACGTAGAGTCGACGCCAGCGAGAGGGGAGTCTTAGAAGAAGCCGGCGTCGAGGAAAGGCGACAAACACGGACAGAGGAGTGCCGATCGATTCCGAGCGCGAAGGTGATAGCAGAGAGATCGATGGAGAGAAGTGATTCGAACAAAGGGGAAAGAGCGACAGAGCCAAAATAGGGGATACCTTTTTTTTTCCTGAAATTCAAATCTTTTTTTTTAATTCATATCCCCTTTTTAAATTCAAATTTTAGCTGTTCATTTAATCCCAGCCGTCTGATTGGAACGGACGGCTGAAATTAAATGAAGATCAGGCCTGTCTTGATTCCATAAGGGCAAGCGATCCAGTTCCCTGTGCTAGGCAAGAGTGGATTTCGTACCATAAAGGTAGAAAAAACATTAAATTTGAGCCGTCCAATTCAAAAATGGATGGTCTAGATCGGTTTACAGGTTTTTAGTGAAAAACGACGTGAATTGACCTGGGACATTCATTTTGAATTGAACGACCTATATTAATTATGGCCCCCTACCATCATGGTAAAAAATCCAGATCCGTGCTAGCCGCTATTCCTATAGGCGAGGGGAATGTACTGCATTGGAATTGGATGCTCCGACTAGGTGGTCGCACTGTGTCTTCGAAATGCAACGGAAGACCTTGCCCCCCAAAATCCCAGAAAAGAATCTGCGAGTATGTCGCAGTCCCAATGTCCTCTTCGTGTTTGTTTACCCGCTCAATTTTTTTCCCTCCTCCTCTACGTTTCCACATGCATAAGAGAGAAAATAAGAAAGAGAGGGTACAAGAATTTGTTAATTATTCACTGAAGTGGAACTCTGACTGGAGCGGAGCACATAAGACCGGGAGAGCAGAAAGAAAAGGAGAAAAGAACGGGCACGGACGGATTCAACTGGTGCTCGCAGAGGTAGCAGGAGTGTTAATTTACGGGCGTTCGAATCATCATCGACCGGTGGAGGAAGAGGTGGAACAGCACTAGTTTGGGGTTGCAGCTGAGACTGGGACCGAGAAATGTTGTGGGCGGAGGAGAAGAGGTCGACACGCTCCGATTCATCTAAGATAGCGTCTTTGATGTAGCGCGACCGGGTGGCTTCTCTGCTCGCGCCCACGCGCGAGTTTAAATTATTTTCTTTCTCAACGAATGGACAACTGCATTATCCCGACTTCAGCTTTATGATCATCTACACGTAAATCTCAAAATTATTTATTTCTGATGTGCCAACCGGAGTCTAAAAACCTCTACTTAAGATGACTGCACTGCCTTTCCCTTTTCTAAAAGCCTCAACAATGTTAGCCAACACGTATCTCCAAGCACCCAAACCCTCAAAACCATCTTTGCCCCCAACCACCACCTTCGCTGTCACGGACTGCACTACCTTCTCTGTCTGCCAATGTCCCCTCCGTTCATACCCGTCCCAATCTCCTCCACTGGATATCTCTATCTCTCTCTATAGAGCTCACTTGTGGAGCTGTCGAGGCCGAGGATGGCATTGCGTCAGCGATGATGATTTGATGGTGGAGATTAAGGTTAAAGACATCAAGCTCAAAGTTTGAAAGTGGATATTTGTGAAAAAGTAGGAAAATGCATTTTAGAAAGTGAAATCGCAGTGTTGTAAAAATCTTGCCCCTCTTTAGGAACTCTCGTTGGCCGATTCTCCAACTGGCCGTGACTACCAATCGTGAAAGTTCAATGCATCATTGCTTGCCCTCAATAGATCTCCTCTTTCAAAGCCCACTACAAGATGACTAGCTATAGAGATGGGATTCACATAGGCCGGCAGCCTTTCTCCTAGGCTTTGGTGCACGCCTCAGGTGCTAGTTACCCATGTGAGTTTCCCAGGGATTCAACTTCAATCAGGCTCTTAACATAATTTCCAATTACAGTGGAGCTTGTGCAATAGCTCGGTACAATTGCGGTACCGTGGAAAAGCTAGAAAAGCACGAGTCCGAATCATCAAGCACAGTCCCAGCATCTTTCCCTTCAAGGGTCATCCTCAGCAACATAGAAAAGCTAGAAAAATACTAAGCATCAATTAAGGACACAGACATATCGTTTTGGTCAAAGCTGAGTCGGATTAGTCGAGGGGCTAGCCATTACCAAAGGCCCTTTAACCAGCACTCAGGATAACCTAACATGAAGGTTGAGCTCTTCGAATGCTTGGACCTCAATCATTTTGAATTATATCATCAACTTAATCCGTCATCTGAATGGTATAGTTTTGGCTTATCCTAAAGGCTCAGCTCGTAGGAAATCCGCACGTGAATGAACTAAGGCAATAAGCAGCAAAGAGTAAGACACCCATGTGAACAAATGGTGCCATGCATGCTAATCGTAACATATGCAGACTGTCGGTCTCATGGTAAAACATGATAATTGGACTCCATGAAATCCACACAAGGAGGTTAAAATAGATCATGAACGCAAAATCATTGCTTCATAGGTACTTAAAACATTCTCCAAACAAGATATCTAAGCATATGTGCTTTCATTAAAGTCAAACAACATGCCTACTTGTGTAAAACTCAAAGAAAGTCTGATATCCAGCAACTAACCTAATCTCAAATGGATCAAAAAGCCCCTCATCCACTCTGACAGCCTTCATATGATATGTTCTATCAGGTAGACAAGATGTAGGCAAATCAGGCCAATAGCGCTTCACACAACATGAAACTACTTTGACCTCTGCCTCATCTTTCGGCGCTTCCTCTTAAGCCTCCTCATACGCTTCTTCTTCCACTGGATCGCAAAAGAATGAGGGGTTAGTAACACGCACGCGCGCACCAGCTTAAACAAGAAAGCGTTCGTTGATTAACTGTTCAATATAGAAGATAATGAAAGCACCATTAGCAAAGAAACTACGGGAAGCATCTCTGCAGATCACAATTCAAAATCCATTCGAGGACAAGATGAAACAAGTGGCAGTCGGAGGAATTAAACCAATTGCACCATCAAAGTAACTACTAGGGGTGAGCATGATTTTCGGGTAGAACTTAGAACTTAAAGAACTGGACCAATTGGAACCGATCAGGATACGGAGGGTAGGTTTCGGATTCCAGGTAAGTAGAATCTGGAATTCGAACCTGAAACCTGAAGCAAGTTTTTATATTTTTGTTTTTTGTATATGTTTTTTGCGTCATCTTGCGATATTTCATAATGTCCGATGATGAGTGTCTAATCCGAAAACACTTTATCATTGAGACTTTTACTTTGTTAATATTTCATATTTTTTGTGTGTCTAGATATGAGTTATAGTCAATGAATTTTAATAGCAGGCGATGGTCATTAAATGTGATTATTCATTGCAATCATTTAACTAAGAATATATGTGAAACCTAGGTGAAATCTGAAACCGACCCTAGAGCCTGTGACAAGGCAGGTTCTAGGTTCTAAGAGAGGATAGGTTTCAAATTCTAAAAAACGAGGAACCTGTATAGATGGGTAGGTTTCAAGTTTCAGGTGAAACCTATACAGAATCTGAAACGGAACCTGAAACCACTCAACCTCAGTAACTACACAACAACTCTTCGTATTCATTTGCTTTATGATCGAAATTCGAAAACAATATATGACCTCCATAAGCAAACAATTAAAAAAACACTTCTAAAGTGTTCCAAAAAGCATGAAAAATGATCGAGGAATAACACTGCAGGCATTGCAATAAAGAAAATGGAACAAATCACAGTGCAAGATCAACCAGGTGCCAGCGACAGAACTTAAACAGCTTAGGCTATGCAAGCCAAGTAAATCTGCTGACAATAGTTACAATCACCAGCATCACATCTATATCCAGAACTCGATAGCGCAATAACATGAACTCTCACAATTACATGGGTGCCCATCAGGAAAGAGGAATATGAGCCATCCAAGAAGCTTGTTATAGAAAATGCCGCAGTGTTCATAACCTAACAACTACTTTTCTTGCGAGAAGAATGCTGCGAAGTTTGCAACCGAGGATTGTTGAATTACTACTACTCCTTGCTAAAAAAATTAACAAATGACGCAGGGTAATGAAGGGAAAACGGCCCAAAATGCTATCTCCAGTAACTAGCCAAGCAAAGTTCAATTGTCTTTGTTAAAATGCAAGTGCAAAAAATCTCATCCTAACTTCGCAGATGCACCGACGATTTACCCTCCCGCGAGCCGCTCAATCAATTCAGACCCTACACCGCGAGCCCCTCCTAACGTGTGCACTTGTAAGAAAGCTCCAATCACGAATGGAAGCTGCACATTCTTCCAGTCGACATCTACCGAATCTACTCGGGACATGCCGAAATCAAACGAATGGAAAAGCACATTCGCATCCCATACGAGAGAAACACCCAACTGAGATTCAAATTACCTTCGCCCTCATTCTGATCGGAGCTTCGGTTTTCTGTCTCTCCTCTCTTCTTTTATCCGCGGCGACAAATCTCCGGGGCGCAAATGTTACTTCCATGGCGCACTTTCGGTGCGTATATATGACCCCGTGATGCGGAAAACCCTAACTCCACGGGAGGGCCTCTTACTGGGCCCATCCGGAGCAGTTCTTTTGCTTGACTCCTTCAATGGGCTGCGAAATAGGCCTATCGACTGAGCTCGCTCGACCCATTTGTGATCCCACCACATGCAAATTCAAAAGGGATTCCACATTCTCCTGTCCCCAAGGAAAAATTGTTCCATTCCTGCGTTCATCGCCAACATTTTCAAAGCCACCGATCAAAAGACTGGTCAGAAGAGATCTTGTCTCATCAGATCAGATGCAGTCTCAAGCTCTCGTTGCACACATTTATATATTTTCTAACAGCAACCACGGATTCATGGCATGTAATCAACGCAGCTATTACGGCCGACCCCAGATTTAATCGATGGACTCAAACAAACACCAAGTCGAACAGACAACGAACGCACTCATCTTCGCAGTGGTGTCCTCAATCCGTTGGCACAATGAAGCTCAACGTTGATGCATCGCTGGTTGCAAGTGAGTTTGCCAGGGGGCTTTGCCCAAACCGTCCTTATGATAGATCCGAAACAACTTGAGCTAATTGCCTGTCGCGAGGCTATACGCCTCTACATTGATTCCTAGTCGCCACTCCATATCACGAATGAGGTCGATTGCAGCAATGTGGTGACCGATGTCCGCTGTATTCAGGCTCGGCAGCTCCAGGGAACTCTTTTTGGCGATGATGCTGAAGCTACCCTTTGTACCTCGTGAAAGTTCACTCCCATCCTTCAAGAGTGTAATCTTCTTTTGCAACTGGCCGTCTAGAAGCACATAACTTTCAAAATTTGCCCACGTGAGGCCAAGTGGGCCGCACATTGGGTGGCTCAAGCCCGGCGGCGAAATTCTCTTTCAGCAGACACCCCCGCCTGTATTAAATGCTCTACTTTGTTCAAAGGCCTGCCCGAAATGTACCTACCTTTGAAAATGCGTGCTCGCAAACCTTGTCAGAGGTGATCAAATGGAGTAAAGCCTTAACCGGACTTCAGGAATCAAGTGAGCTTATAAATTTTTGTTAGATATGCATGATCTATTTCAAAGGATGATATTCTCGATTCAATAAAAATAGAACATGCATTAGAAGATGCCCCGAACACCTTCTTCCAGTGTATTAGTATTTAGACAAGGAAAAATTCCAAATAAAGATATGGCATGTCAACGTTGGGCAAGGGCTGCCCTCATCAGATGCGTAGCCTTGCCATCGTAAGGTGAGCAAGGGTGAGGCCAAGCAAAGGCATCGGGTGGCCCTCTCCCTCACCCACCAGACGTCAGTTCAGGCAAGGATGACCTTCGCCCAACGATGGCGATCATTGAGGGAGGGGAGCGGAAAAAGAAAAAGAATCAAGAAAAAGAAATGAAAAGGAAAATAGAGAAAGGAAAAAAAAAATGAATGACGAAGATGCCATTTGACCAAGTCTTTATTTGAAATAATGACAATATTTGAAGCTTTTATTCGAAATAAGATCCGTATTATATGAGAAAATGAGGGCGCTTCATGCTACTATTATAAATTTTCCCTAGAGACAATTAGGTACGCGTCTGTAATCTCTATTTTGCCCTCCGTTTCTTCTGCCGGTCGCCTCTGACCTCGTGCACATGTAGTTGTCGCCAACATTCGACTTGATCGATCCACCGCCAGAAAGGAATCTGACAAAGCCTATCTCCAGGTGGTTTAACCAACTCCTAGGTTTCAGATACGACACGAACGTTGTGATTGCGCAAAGTGCCAAGTTTTGGAGCCGTACATTCGTCACTCGACGGCATGCATCACGCAAGCACGGCGCGGCCCAATTCCCGCTTTCCCTTCAAGACAGGCGAAGACGTCACTAATTTAAAATGGGCATTGGCTTGCACGTGCCGGATTTTAACAAGCTGGGAAAACCTAAGTGCTCTCCCTCGTGAAAGCCGACTTTCTCCTCGAATTCGAGAAGAAGGTGACCTAACAACGGCCCATCAACGCCCAATCCGACCTCTCCCACCACCCCCGCGCCAAACTTTTTTCCCGACTTCGTCCTCTGATTTCGCATTGCATTTACGTTGGAGTCCATGCATGGCGTCTCTCCTATTTATACCCTCCAAGAGGTTTCCCTGTTCCCCTCATCCCAAAGCTCCGATCAATCCTGCAAGCCAGCGTATATACTCTCAGAAATCGAAAGCAGCGGCATCGATGGCTTCCCGATGCGGGTTCCTCTTCGCGGCCTTCGTCCTGGGGCTCGCGGTCGTCCTCGCGACAGGCCCAATGGGCCGGTGCGAAGCGGCTCGCGGCCTGCTGCAGCTGCCGAACGTTCCGAGCTTGCCCACGATCCCGCCGCTGCCCTCGATCCCGGGACTCCCCACCGCAAACCCGACCGTCCCGAAGCTCCCGCCGCTCCCGTCGATCCCCCAAATCCCGACCATCCCCTCCATCCCTTTCCTCTCTCCACCGCCCTCGACCTCTTCCGCCAGCCCTTGAAGCATATATTCAGCTCCGGATAAGCTTCATTTGAATACGGTGTAGACGTTGCACGCAATGACTCTGGTGTACTGCGTATTATGCGAGTAGTGCGATCTATAAAGTCGTGTGTAGTGTTTTGGATAAGTGGGCGAGGTTATGATGCCTCACTCGTGTGTCTGGGATGTGGTCTCCACTGGAGGCGATTGGATTGTACGTGATCTACTCATGTTGTTATTTATGTTATCTGGCATCAGTTTGATTTTCGTGGTATTCTCTCCTTACTTGTTCTATTAATCAGTGCATCGTTTCTATATAACTACTCTGGATATGAAACCGATGCGGGTGATTTGTTCGAGCACTAACAAAATTCATGTAATATTTCCGTAGTCAAAGCTCTTACGTTGTTCATGGCTTGGAAGCGCTTGGCAGCAAAGCAGGATCTTATGGGCCCGTCATCTTTCCGGATCCAAATCGATCTGCCGTGCCCGTTCGGAACAATACGAAAGAATCTAAACACATGTTGCAAGAGGGAACCATTATCGCGGTGAATTTCAATAAATTCTTTGGACATTGCCCCCTCCAACCTGCTCCTACTCAACCGGATAGATCGAGTTTACTCACGTGCAATAATACTGATCGAGCATCTTTATCATTATTTATCAAATCACATATGTTCGAACGTTACGTGTGATATGGAGAGATAGAGACGAGACGAGGATGAAGACCCAACCCGATGCGTAGGCTCAACCACAAATTCGTAACAATTGAGGAAATTATGGTGACCCGGCCCGATTCATGTCCGGACGCATCTCCCTCGGACTGGGGTCGATCGAGTTCGAACTCGAATCAAACTGAAACCGAGAAGCTCTTGGATCTTCTCTTCCTCCCGCCACCGCAATGGCGGGGACTCGCAAATATTCCTGCGAGACTGCGAGCCAAACCCTAGAATGGATCGATGCCATCATCCACTTCATCAAGCCGTATGCCTTCCTGATGAACGCCCACGTCGTCAACTTCTTCGCGGTTCGTGCTCAAACTTTGCTTGATTCGTTACCCAGCGTATCTGAATTATTTGGTATATCCCTGTTACTCGTACAACGCCGAACGATTGTCCAGATTCAGAGTTGCTTCGCGCGTCAATGCGTTAGCTAGCTCATTTGCTGAATTTCGCTCGTATCTTCTGGACGTCGCTGCTTCGTTTCTTGTCGTGATTATCTCAGGATAGGCTATGGGAAGCAGTTGATAAGGAGCGGATGGATTGCTTGCGGGGGGAGCCTCTGGAGAATCTTCTTCGAATTCCTTGTGGAGAAGTCCAGGTGTTCTTCTTTATTACTCCGACGCATCTGCTGAAGTCGGAGGAAGAGGATACCACATCCTCGTGCTAAGTCATGACT
The DNA here is from genome assembly GCA_028455895.1 of Rhodomyrtus tomentosa. Classification (NCBI taxonomy): domain Eukaryota; kingdom Viridiplantae; phylum Streptophyta; class Magnoliopsida; order Myrtales; family Myrtaceae; genus Rhodomyrtus; species Rhodomyrtus tomentosa. The sequence continues at coordinate 9,544,763 of JAPCWY010000001.1, read as the reverse complement.
TCATCCATAAAACTTAATCGGCAAGTCAAGAAAATGGGTCTCATTCGGCTAGCAATAGAAGGAATCATAAAGTGCATTAAATGCCCTACATGATGCAAGTTATGAAATCATTTGCTAAGGTAACATTTATGTCATCAAGAGCATATGGTAGATTTTCAAAAAGACAATGGTTCAATCGTTAGGTTCTAATAATAGATATTGAAAGATTGTCAAAATGTCAAGTAAATTCGTAAGTTGACGAAGAATTCCGTATCCGATTTAAACATTGATAATATAGAAAATTATTTTAAACTCATCAAAATGTTTCACAAATTTTATTGAACATAAATGAAATATTTAATTTAATAAGTTGCAAATATATCTGAAATCTCGAAACGTATGTGTCTCTGTTAAAATCACCTAAACTAAAATTCTAAAGTACTACATTTATTGACTACGAATTTTCACATAATATAAATTAACGTAAGAATTTTTAGGATGTCATAAAATAAGGGCACTTCATGTTCTTATTTGAAATTTTTCCTAGAGATAATTAGGTACGCATTTATAATATCTATTTTACCCTATGTTTCTTCTATCATAGCCTTTGACCTCGTGCACATGCAGTTTTTCGCCAACATTCGACTTGATTGATCCACCTCTAGAAAGGGTGGATTTGGTTCACTTTTGCAAATAAGCTTTTGGGGAATGCAAATATCTTTAACCTAAGGAGCATTAGGGAAATGCAAATGGCGTTTGGCGAAAAATGCTTTGAAAATCCACTTTTGACTAATTAGTGTTTGGTTAAAAAAATTTGCAAATGAGTTTTCTCACAATTTTTTTAAAATAAAAATAATTAAAAAGGGAAAATCAAACCTAGGACTAAATGCCACTGGACACCGGCGAGCCACATCTAATGCCAACGGCTTCAAACGACCCCCGACGAGGGTTGTCTGGTCCCGTGTGACCCCCAGCAATCGTCGGTCGGGCCGCACAAGTCTAGGCAACAACCGCTCGAGGTTGCTCGACCCAAGACCACCCTAAGCAGTCGCCGCACAACTCCAATGACAAGGCCTGAGGTCACGCGACGCCTGTCTAAGGTCGCTTAGATCGAACGACCCCTGACAACCGTCACACGACCCTTGTGACAAAGCCTAAGATCGCGCGACCCAGCAGCCGTCGCTTGGGCCGCACGGTCACGTGACCTCAGGGGACAACCGTCGAGAGCCATGTGGCCCTAGTGACGATTGTCGGGGGTTGCGCGACCTTGGCCAGGCTCATCCGACCCCCGACGATAGACTAGGGTTTGATTTTATTTTAATAAAAAATAATGCATTAAAAATGTTTAAAAAAATAAGGGGCAAAGTGGAAATTTAAAAGAATAAACGGGATAGTTTTGGAAGAGAAAATCTTAGCTTAGCATTTGGCCAAACGCCAGCATTGAGTTTTTAGCTTTTTCAATACCAACTTTCATTTCAAAACCACCTGGGAATGGTTACCAAACGCTCCACATCTTCTTCAAGGGGCTTTAAGACCCCTAATGATTATTGTGAATATTGAGCCAAACTCACCCAAAGAAATCTACGTTTCAGATACGGCAACAATGTTGTGACTACGCAAACTGCCAAGTTTGGAGCCGTACATTCATTGCTCGATGACATGCATAACGAAAATAGGAGCGTCAATGGTTCAGTTCGGTTTGATTTTCTGAAAACTGAACCGAACGGAACCATTAAAAAATAACCTTGAAATGAACCAAAATCGCCCTAAACTGAATGCAAATCGAATTAAAAAAAAAAACCAGTTCAGTTTGATTAGGTTAAGTTTAGTTTTCGATTTTTTAAAATTTTTCTCTTTCTTCCCATCACTCCCCCACCCTGCGTCACAAGAATCCCAAGATCCCCTCCCAAAAAAGAATCCCAAATCTGCGTCCTGAGAAACCCATAACTCCCCCTCCTAACCAAAATCCAAATCTGGCGTCGTGAGAATCCCATCCTTGCGCTACCTCCATCTTCCATCTTCCTTCTTCCTTCTTCCTCTTCCTCCTCGCTCCTCCTTGGTTTTTCACGTCTGTCTTTGACTGGTTCCCTCGAATCTCGACCCCAATTGCACTGATTCCATGTTCCTTGCTGCCTTGGAGGTCCACATCCGCCTTGGGTGATTAGGGTTTCTTCAAAATCCGTCGCGAGGTTTCATTCCAGCAAGCCCCTGTTCATCTTTACGTACGGCTTCTTCGTCTTCTTCGGTGCTCGTACCTTCGACTTTATCGTCCCCGCCAACCCTCCAGATGGTTCGCCATCGATAGGTTAATTGATACCTGATCTGGCCATGCCTCTCAACGGCCAGATCTGGCGAGGCGAGGGCTCGTGACCCTCGCTGGCCACCGCGAGGGCTTGCGCTGCCTTCGCCTTCCTCTGCGAGGGGGCCTCGACCCCTCGCTCGAGTCCCCCGGGGGCGAACCCTCGCTCGAGTCCCCCGAGGGCTTGCGACCGTTCGCCTACCCTCGCTGGCCCTCAGCCAGTGCTGGCAGCTCCACTGGCCCTCAGCCAACAAAAGGAGGAAAAATAAGAGAAAAATTATATTAAATCATGAAACGAAGAAGAAGCCTGTACAGTTCAGTCCGGTTAACTGCTGAAGTGAACCAAAAAATCCGAACTGGTCAGAAGGAGCGTGGTTTTTTCAACTGTCCAAACCAAAAATTGAATTCAACTGAAAAATCATAAAATTTTGGTTTGGTTCCATTCAGTTCGGTTTTTGATTCAGTTTTCAATTCAGTTTTGACATCCGTGTAGGAAATCATGATGGCGAAGACATCACTAGTTTAAAATGGGCCTAATATAAAAAAAAAAACCCTTTAATTGTAGCATTTGTATTAATTATATTTATTTTTTTCGTCACATAAAAAATCCTCTATTTTTACTTTTATCTCAATTATATCCAAAACTTTTAATTTTGTTCTAATTTTACCGACTAAATACCAAAAAAAACCCCAAATCTTTAATTTTGTCTCAATTCTACCTAAAATTTTTATTTTTGTCCCAATTTTACCGCCTTAGTACCAAAAAAACTTTAACTTTCATTTTTATCCCAATTCTACTACCGTCCACCTTATGTGGCTCGAATTTTCTTGCCAAATCTATTAATTTTTTTAAAATTTAGAAATAGTAGATTTCAAAGTCGATGGGATTTTAAAAAGTTTGTCAGAATATCTTCATATATTGCCATTTTTTAGACTGTTGAGTGTCGAAAAGAATACAAAATATGCCGTCTTTAGTGACTATATATATCTCAACAATATATATGGATAGTAAAAAACAGAAGAGAATTTCGAAAGTTTTTCATGTCAAATTTGTCGAGGTGTAATTCATTAATGACGTGATAATGTCACGTAGATTAACTAACGGTGATTATATACGTAAGGCTAATTGTGGTAAAATTGAGATAAAAGTAAAAGTTGAGGATTTTTTTGGTACTAAACCGGTAAAATTGGAACAAAAGTAAAAATTTTGAATGGAATTGAAAAAAAAGTAAAAGTTGAGGGTTAGTAAAATTGGGACAAAATTAAAAATTTTGGATAAAATATGGACAAAAGTAAAAGTTGAGAATTTTTTTGGTACTAGGTTAATAAAATTGAGACAAAAGTAAAAATTTTGGGTAGAATTGAGACAAAAGTAAAAGTTTAAGGTTTTTTATGAGATAATTTTTTTTTTGATATAATTGTCACAAACGTTAAAATTGATTTTTTTTTTTTTTTGGTATTGGGCCGTTTAAAATGGGCATTATCTTGCACGTGCCGGATTTTAATAAGCTGGAGAAATTTGAAGCGCTCTCCCTCCCATGAAAGCCGACTTTCTTCTCGAACTCGACAAGAAGGTCAATTAACAACGGCCCATCAACGCCCAATCCGACCTCTCCCACCACCCACACACGCCAAACCATTTTTCCCGACTTCGTCCTCTGATTTCGCATCACATTTACGTTGGAAGGTTGGAGTCCATGCATTGCCCAATGCCTATCTCCTATTTATACCCTCCAAAAGCTTTCCCTCTCCCCCTCATCCCAAAGCTCCAATCAATCCTGTAAGCCAGCGTATATACTCTCGAAATCGAAACCAGCAGCATCCATGGCTTCCCGACGCGGGTTCTTCTTCACGGCCTTCGTTCTGGCATTCGCGGCCGTCTTTGCAGCCGGCCCAACGGGCCGATGCGAAGCGGCTCGCGTCCTGCTGCAGCTGCCGAACGTTCCGAGCTTGCCCACCATCCCGCCGCTGCCCTCGATCTCGGAAGTCCCGCCATTCCCGCCTCTCCCGGGGACCCCCCAAATTCCTCCCCTCCCCTCCATCCCTTTCCTCTCTCCACTGCCCTCGACCTCTTCCGCCAGCCCTTGAAGCATTCAGCTCCGGACAAGCTTCATTTTGAATACGCTGTAGACGTTGCACGCATGACGTTGATGTACTACATATTACACGAGTGGTGTGATCTATAAAATTGTGCCTTAGTGTTTGGGATAAGTGGGCGAGGTTATGATGCCCCGCTCGTGTGTCTTGGATGTGGTCTCCACCGGAGGACTACTCATGTTGTTATATATGTCATATGGCATCAGTTTGATTTTCGTGGTAATTCTCTCCTTACTTGTTCTATTACTCAGTGCATTGTTTCTATATAATATAACTACACTGGACTCATGCAATTGCAAAAAAAAATAAAAAAAATTGTTTATAGCTTTAATTAAAACTGGAAACGATACTCAAGTTTATGAAAAAGTGACGTTGAAAAATTACAAAGCCATTTGGGGTTGGCTAGAAAAAAGGAAGAAGAAGAAGATGTGAATCGATTTCAAATGAAAAAGTCCACTCTTGGTATGAAATCGATGGGGGGTTATCCGTTCGTGAAGCACTACCAAAATTCCCATAATATTTCTGGAGTCAAAGCTCTTACGTTGTTCGTGGCTTGGTAGCGACCAGGATCTCATGGCCCGTCATCTTTTCGGGTCCAAATCGATCTCAGAACAACACGAAAGAATCTAAACACATGTTGCGAGAGGAACCCGTTATGGCTGTGGATTTCAATAAATTCTTTGGACATTGCCCCTCTAATCTTACTCCTACTCAACCGGATTGATCGTGTTCACTCGCACACAATAATACTGATCGAGAATTTTTATCATTATTTATCAGATCACATATGTCGGGATGTGTCGCAGAGAGCGAGTAAGATATGAACTGATATTTGCAAAAGAAGAGAGATATACTAGCTTATTCCTCCTTAATTCTTTTTTTTTTGGGGTCGAAATTCTCCTTAATTCACTTCGTTCCATTTAGTAGAGAATGTCAAATGTATCCGCACCGGGCGACCGGCTCTGTCCAGCCCGAAATTTTCTTGAATTTTCGGGCCGGGTTTGGCACTTTGGCCGGGTCTGGTCGGGCCGGGCTAGGCGCCACCCAACTTTATTTAATACCCATTTTTGTTTTTAATTTAATGTATTTCTATATTTTCTTTTTATATTCTTTCATTTTATGGGTTTATTAATTAATTTAATTTTCAAAAAAAATTTAAAAAAAAAAAGAAAAAGAAAAAAGAATTGAGCTCGAATTTGCCTGATTCAGACCAGCACGATCGCTATAGTGCTCCGTTCAGGCCGGCTCGCGTCGACGCCCCTACCATTTAGGATGAAATCTACGTTGACGAGAAGTGCACACTATCAATGATTGACCTGAACCAGCGTAGCTATAGGGGAATTTTGATATGGAGAGAGAGACGAGACGAGGATGAAGACCCGACCCGATGCGTGGGCTCAACCACAAAGTCGGAACAATTGAGGAAATTATATGACCCGGCCCGATCCATGTCCGATCGCATCTCCCTCGGGACTGCGGTCGATCGAGTTCGAACTCAAATCAAACTGAAACCGAGAAGCTCTTGGATCCTCTCTTCCCCGCCACCGCAATGGCGGGGACTAGCAAGTATTCCTGCGAGACTGCGAGCCAAACCCTAGAATGGATCGATGCCATCATCCACTTCATCAAGCCGTATGCCTTACTGATGAACGCCCACGTCGTCAATTTCTTCACGGTTGGTGCTCAAACTTTGCTTGATTCGTTACCGAGCGTATCTGAATTATTCGGTATATTCCCTGTTACTCGTATCATGCCGAACGATTGTCCAGATTCAGAGTTGTTTCGCGCGCCAATGCGTTAGCTCATTTGCTGAATTTCGCTCTTATCTTCTGGACGTTGCTGCTTCGTTTCTTGTCGTGATTATCTCAGGATAGGTTGTGGGAAGCTGTTGATAAGGAGTGGATGGATTGCTTGCGGGGGGAGCCTGCGGAGAATCTTCTTCTAATTCCTTGTGGAGAAGTCCAGGTGCTCTTCTATATTGCTCCGACGCATGTGCTGAAGTTGGGAGGAGGAGGACACCACATTCTCGTGCTACTTTCCTCAACTTATACAGTAGTAGGTTGCAGACCTCGTACAGTCTGGTTCTGATAAATTCATTGTAATTATCTTGCTGCTAGGATCACTGGCCTGCTTCGCTCAAGAATTTCCTACACAACCTCAGGTCTCTTGTTTTTCCTCGAGAGCAGGTGGACTTACAGAAGGTAACAATCTTCAATTATATTGATGTTGTGCAGCATTTATCTCTCGACATCATTATAATCTTCAATTATATTGTACCTTATATTTTTTCTTTTCTTGTCTGTAGACGATTTAAAAATAGACAACTACCAACTGTGTTGCTCTTCCTAGGTGGAATTGATTATAAAGGACAATCCATAGCAACTTCTTATGTGTGGAAACCCGTATATGTGTCTTCATCACTGGTCTCAGAAGTAGAGTTAGTGAAGAATCTTTATGTGATGTTTTACTTAAATTACACCCTTATATATCATGAAAAACTATTCGGAGGGTGCTTCTTCGATTCATATTTAGCTTGACTTAGCTTATCCTCCTCTTGTTGATTTATATTTAGCATTTGACTGATCCATCACCTTCAATTTTCTGCCAGTTATCCCCATTTGAATTTAGTACCCTCTTTTGCTTCCGATTTAGTACTGAAACAGGTATTAATGCCATTCATAATATCTCCTTTGTTGCAGATTTTCCCTGGTTTGGCCGTAGCTTCACTTGGTAGTGTTCTCGGCCAAGGCATGAATGTTAAGAAGAAACATGAAGTGGGCTGTTGTCCCTAATTTCTGCTATTCTTAGTACAATGTTTTCTATAATTTAGTTTCATTGTTCAGATCGCTGCTCTAGCCAGATTCATTGTACTTTTCTGTGGTGACCTTTCTTGTGTGTGCTTGTGATAGTGGTAACTCCTTTTCGTTCAAAACTTCATGGGTATACTTTCTGATGTTGCGATATTCTGAGGCATTGTGAATTGAGCTGGCAATTTCACTACAAGCTGTTGAATTTGATGTTCATATCTTTAATTATAAATTTCTTTCAAATCAGGTTGAAATTCTATCTGCTATTACAAGTTTCATTGCAAAGAGGGTGGGAGCTCAAATGGTTGTTGACGTCGGTGCTGGTCAAGTATATTTTTACTTTTCAAGAGACGTTTTTCTTGTTTTGGAGTCCATGTACTAAATGTTCACTCATGCCAAAAGACGTAATTGAGAATGTGTTCATTTGACCATATTTATAATCCTGAGAAAAGCTATTTTCCTTTTGTAATTGTGTATACTTTCTGTGTTTCATATCTGTATAACTAGATTTTCTTTTAACATTTTTGGCTTCTACAAGTTTGCTCTAAGTGCCTCCAAAATGTTTACCCAGGGTTATCTTGCACAAGTACTTTCATTTCAATATCAGCACCCGGTAGTGGCAATTGATGCTTCTTCTCATCATGGGAGTGTTACAAATGCACGGGCAGAAAGAATTAAGAAGCATTATGCTGCTCAATTACGTAGATCTGGGTATCATCATTTTCTTTCTATTGAATCTTTCTTCTGATGCACATTTCCTTATTTAATTGGCAAAATTTATCTTCTGAACTTCGTATATTCAGAATGATGTGAGTTAGTATGTTCATGCAACCATTTAGATATGCTGTTACTAAAGAACCTGGCAGTGTGTAGTCCGTTTTTTCTAGCTTTTGGTTTCTTGCAACTTGAAAAGTTAATATGATATCCGTGCAATTGGCTGTCTCTCCCCTTTCTTGTTGTTATGTTTCTTTGAAGATTGAAATGATGGCAAGCAGTAGCAACTTAGAAGATTATCAGTGTTGCTTTTTACTGCATAATTCTTCTTCTTCTTCTTATTATCATTATCATTATCATTATCATCATTATTATTATCATCATTATTATTATTATTATTATTATTATCATTATTATTATCATCATCATCATCATCATTATTATTATTATTATTTGTCGCCTATCAAATTACATCTTATTATTTTGTGTTAGATCAGTGAACACGAGTTTACTTGTGCCCAAGACAGTAACGTGCCGGGTTTTGTCGACTGGCATGTTGAAAGCTTTAAGTGACGCTCTTGTCCATGAAGATGGACAAACAAACTTGACAGGAGAGGACAATGAAGAATTATGTGTGAAAATAGACTCCTCATATGGTGGAGGGAAGAAAGATTCCATGGTTCTTGCCGGTCTTCACGCATGTGGGGATCTTTCAGTGACAATGCTCAAGTGAGTCCTACATCAATTCCCTGCGAAACTTCGTGTAAAGGCTCATTCCTCATATACACTGTGCTGAGCATGTGCAATATCCCTATCCATCTCAAAATTAGATTGTGAATGACTTTGATTTGATGGGATCTTCTGTTTCTCAATGATTTGTATACAGTAGCACTAGAGACCCTAGCTAAGTGAGGGATTTATGTTTCTTGTTTACTTGAGAAGCTAATTTTATGTTAGAGATATATAATTGGGCCATGTGCAACTTTTAAGAAAAACCTTCTTGTTTTTCCTTGTTTACCGTAATCTTTTTCGATAAGTCATTTATTCATAGTTTGTATATTCTTTTAAATAGTTTATTTTGTTAAGAGCAGTATCGGAACGTTTATGTTTTGTTTTCGTTCACTTTTGTATTATGGAGAGCTGAACTATGAAGAAATACTATCCTCCATCCAGTTTGATAAGATTGTTGCCATTCATAACCTGCAGATTTTTGTCTTTTAAATAATCAGTATTTGCAAATGATCTAATTTGCTATACTTTTTTGTTAGATATATATCTTTCAATTAGCTATGTACTTCTTTTTCCGGTTGATAAGCACTGTTTCAAATCATCTAATTAATGATATGGTACAAACTTGTAAAATTGCATATTGGTCTTGTGTCCTCATGGTAACTAAATATCATAGCGATCTTCTCCGGTAGAGGCAATCAAGCGTTAATGTGTGCTCGGTTTTTATTTGGGAGAACAAGAATACTTCAGACTTAGGTAGTAAAGGGGTCCATGTGGTTCCAAGGACCTATAATTATAGAAGCCAGAGTTTCTTGTCTCACCATTTGTTTTGCATCATATAAAATATTTCCCCCAGGATTCTTAAGTGACTGAGACTCAATTTTACTTCTCGGTTTTTTCTTTTCCAATTACAAAATAAATGTCTTTTGTAACTGAATCAGGACCTTCGTGGAGTGTGTGGAAGTTAAAGCAGTTGTTAGCATTGGCTGTTGTTATAACTTATTGTCTGAGGAGGGTGTTGACAATGCTGGCATGCAGTGCGGCTTCCCCATGAGTAATGGTGTCAAATCTGAGGGCCTCTCACTTGGCAAATGTGCACGTGATCTGGCTTGTCAGGTGATTTTTGTTTTCTGTTTTTTATTTTCAATTATTTGTTGACAAAACACAAAAAACAGGGGAGCAACCTGCTACATGCTCAGCAATGGTGCTTATAGCCTACACAATCCAGTCTTCAAAACCGTAATTACGGCACAACGGACTATGTTTATCTCAAGACACCTTGATTCTAATGTTAAAAATTGCCAAGCCTTTCCCTTAACCTATCTCTTGATCTGGGAAAGAATTGAACTAGGATTTGCATAATAGGAAGAATTATGCATGCAGCAATTCCTAGCATGCTAAATGCAATGGAAGAACGCACAGAAGGAGAGTTTAAACGAAAGTTGAGGTTCATTCCCTCTATAAGCTGAGGCAGCCCAAGAAAGTTCCCCATCCCATTCTCCCCACTAGATCTAGAAATCAATTGAAGCTGCAGATTCTTTTGTTTTCTTATTTTCTTTTTTCACAAGTTCTTACATCTTGGAAGAGGACGTTTTAGTTTTGTCTAATTTTTTGTTGAGTAGTTCGCTTCCGAGAGCACAAAAAAAAATCATAGAATGTAGAAATTGGTTTGCAACAGGGATAAGAAGAGTTTGAAATCTCTTCCATCTTGATTCCTCAACAGTTTTTTTTTTTAAGGGTCTTTAGCCATTATGTTGTTGCGTAGGGGTTACATCGCATACAAAACTTAATATTATACCACTTCTTCAAATAGCTTGTAATGCTGCATCTCTTCCGAGACCAGGACATTTTATCATGACTTCTACTCGTTGCATACTTTGATCTACTACCGTCCGAATAGCATTTCCTGCTGCGGTTTGACCAGAAAATAATCATTTGAATAAACTCTCTTTTTGAAAAGATTTTCTGGGCTAAGCATAGGAAGCATCAGGGATCAGGAATTCTGCTTAGATGAAAATATATGCACCTTGAGACAAAATATTACCCTAGGATGTTAAACACACAGCAGTGGTTTGACAGTACCACCCACCTAACTAGTTTCTTCTGTTGGAAACCGAGCAATTGATTGTCAGGGGGAAATACTTGCATAAATTGACTTCTCTGTCTGGCCAGGAATAACTATATTTCCGGCATGAAACTGTATATGGGGCTTCTTGAACCGCACTTTTTTTTCCCCCCTTGAACCACACTTCACTTCACTGGGAAAGTAGCTAGTCTTTGTATGTTTGACTTTCTGGGGATTGGGTGGAAAGAGAAAACAGGAGTTCTAAGTTGGGCCACAATAATTAAGATTATCGTATGCAATGTTCTTTTTTAACTCTGATCTCCTGCTGCTGATTGGTGTACAAGGCTTGCACCCCTTTATTTACTCTTTGATGAATTTTCTGTCCATTTGGCCATACTCATTTATATTTGAGGTAACTCTTTCAGAGTGCAGAGAGATGGAGCAGCCTTGAAAAAGATGATGCTAGTCACAACTTTGAGTTGCATTTATTTCGTGCTGCTTTTCAGATGGTAAATCACAACAAGAATTCTCGCACCTTTGTTTTGATAGATGTCACCTGTCAATGCCTTATGCCTATTAATGAGAATGCAGTTCATCTTAGAAGTTGGATTCCAATGTCGTTGATAGCATTCTGTTTCTTTGAGGAAGACCAAATATCCTATCCTCATTGAAACTTCTAGCAGTACCAATTTCCTTTAAAGCATCAACTCCATCTGTAAAATTTTCACTAGACAAGGCATGACCGCACGGAATCGCGGTGTTCTGCTCATCTTTGAATAAATTATGGGCCTGTTTGTTTTGGCTTTTTTGAAGAAAATAGTAGTTGTGGACTCTCCCGCTAAAACTAAGAGTGTTGTCTTGATTTTAATGGAATAAATTCTATATGATTCTATATGTCAATATTAACAACAATTTTACTTTCAGTGTCAAGTCCATATTTCCAATTTTTGCTGGACAAGGCATCAGACCACAGGCCTGTTGGTGTGTTTCTCATCGTTGAATTACTGCTCCCCTTTGAACAAATTATTGGCCTGTTTCGTTTGGGATTCTTTGAAGAAAAAAGTACCTGTCGACTTTCCCACCCAAATTAAAATTATCATGTGAATTTTAAAAATTTAATAAATATATTTATTGACTTTCCACCCAAAAAAAAAAAAAAAAAAAATTGTGCGCGCACGCGTGCGTGTGATTTTATATGCTAAATATTTGCATGTTTTGAAAAGTTTCAGGTATTTCACAAGTACATAGGTCACTCTTCAAGTTCACCAATGGGTGATAATTTGTACTTTTGACCCTTCTATGGGATGAGGAGAATGTATGTCCTAGTTCGGAGTGTTCAGACTTGTGCTAACTTGCAAATAGAATCAATAACATAGGATTTTAAACCGGAGTCAATCAGGTGGCTTCAATGTTTTGTATCCTTCAGAATGAAAAGTCAGTTGTAATACTGGACGAGTGGCTTTGAAAATGATCTCCATCTGTTCCCTACCAAAAAGTAATATCCCTTCACGAGCATGTGTTTCTCTTAACATCTACTCCATTGCTTGTCTGGAGACATGCAAATTTAGTTCTTTTCAAGTTCTTTTGTGTTTTTGCTTGGCCCATTTAATACAACTATTCTTCTTGTTTTTCTTACGGAAGGTTCTTTCTAAGTATTATCCGGAGGTATTGAAAACAAGTCCCTCAATTGGGCGCCAAGGGAAGGCCTTGCGCCGTCAACAGCGGAGGAGGACCCTAGAGTCTTCAATGAATTCAAGTGTCCAATTACAGAGAGATTGTGAAGGTAGCCCTCTTGTAAGACAAACTGAAGCAGGGACAGGTTGATAATGAATCACAATGTGTAGAACCAAAAGACGCTTAGACTAATACAACAGAATCTGTACTGCAGAAGTTCTTGATATATTATTGGTGAAATTACCTTGAGACTCATAGTAATTTAATGACGCTGCAGGTGGCAAATCAGGCCCGGTTTTGGCCAAACTTGCTGCGCAAGATGGTGCTAGATGTGAGGACACTTTATTTAGAGACAAATATCTGCATTTTGAGAAGTTTAACTTGTCCGGATTACATCGCCTTGGGCTCAAGCTTCTGCAGAACATAAATTTTCAATCGATATGGAGAGAAACTGAGCCATTCGCTGTATGCTACTCATCTTGACTTTGTCTTTAAATTCATAAGTTTCTTCCTTTCTGGTTGTCTAGGAAAGTTAGGAAATTGAAGTACACACTAGAAAACTAAAAATGGCATATCTGGTTTCCTCATGCAGATATGCTTCGACTCTTAATTCTGTGGTTTATATACTTCCGGGTATCATCAGTCTATGCAGTGTATAGATTAATCTTATATAAACATGATATAGAATGGAGTTCAGTGGCTGTTTTTATGCGACTATACATGCTGGTGTATGTAAATATGTTGGAAGAGTTTGCCGATTTGATGTTCTTAATGTCTTATTTTGTTAGCAAAAATATATATAAATAGAAAAATCTAATTGTAGACAACCTTACCTTGTGACTTTTGAGCCTAAGATGGATTTACGCATGGCGATTGCATTGAAAGTTTACTGGTCACAAACAATGCATCATTCAGCAGAAATGCTAATTGCCAGTGTAGTACTTTTGACGCTGAGTTAATTAATCTGAAGGGATAGACAAGTGTTTAAGAGAAGGGAAATAATGTGGGTATTTGCTGATGCACATAAAAATGCTGGCTAGTGCTAATAAACTTTTTCATTCTAAGCAGGAGCTTATAGGACCTTATTGGTCTCTGCGAGCTGGTCTAGGAGCTGTTCTGGAAACTCTCATCTTGCTCGATAGATTGTTGTTCCTTCAGGAGAAAGGAAGTTCCTTGGAAGCTTTCATGTTGCCTGCTTTTGATCCTTCTTTATCCCCGAGGAATTTGGCCATAGTTGCTGTAAAGATTTGAGATGAGACCGGACTGTTGTTCTAACAGGTCTCTCTCTCTCTCTCTCTCTCTCAAGCTTGCCAATAAGCAGGCTCATTTTTGTCTGGCATTTCTTGCTTCTCTCTTTCTCTGTGAGGATGTACAATATCAGAGCAGCGCCGTTAGATAGGGTCCCTTTGTGGTTCGTTCTCTCACTTGCCATATTTAATCGGTCTTATGTTCAAAATGTTGTGTTTTATCTACAATCTGCGATTGCTTTGTTATGTGCTCTATTTACTTGTCTTGCCTATTAGTCATAAGCATTTTCCCAAGGACCATCTTGAGATCTGCTTCTATTTATTTGACGTGCCTACATGTTCGGATTGGAGAACTTGTGTTACTTAGTTCGGTGATGTAGGGTAACTTTCTTATCTCTGAAATACAGGCGTACGGATCTGCTGTTTTCCACAGGCGGAAGACACTGCATAATTTATCCACGGTCTGACGCTTGTGATTGCTGTAGTAGCAAGGTATATACCATTTGGCTGAAAAGGAAGTTATTGATAATGGCCCCTTATTGTGTCATGATGATAACTAAATGACTGGAGATCAAGCATCAGATGGGCACTGCTTCTTATGATAATTCTTCCCAATCTCACTGACCTATGATTACCTTGGACCTATTTTCTCCCCGTGAGCTATGAAGGGAATACTCTGGTTAACGTTTAACTAGATAGGGACAACGTCTTTTTCAGTTAGATTGCTGTAGCAACAAGGTATATACCATTCGGCTGTGATTTCATATGTTTGACTTTTGATTATGTTCAATTCCAGTTCGTGCGTACTTGAGAAAGTGGATGCGAACTAGCATTTTCTGGGATGCATTTCGTCAATTCTAAATTTGCCTCAATCCTAGCAATGAATATGCTCCTGAAAGTCTCCTCGAAGTGTCTTAACTGAGCCCCTCGTGTGAGGGGGACGGATCTGTCTGCACTCGATCAAGTTACCTGCTTGCTTTGACCCATTCTTAGAATAATTCTTGTGACTTCAGAGGGAAAGGGAGGGATATTATAATATCTCTTGACATAAGCAATGACTATCTTGACAGAAAGTTAAAACTATTCCCTTCCTAAACTTTAGGTACTTTAAAAAATTCATGGATTCTTACTGACTTGATGCGATCGTCAATCATCCCAGCCTATCGGATAGAAAATAAAAATAAAAATATATATATATATATATATATATAATACAAATGTCTGAAAAAGCTCTATGGTTATTTTCCGAGGCAATTACAGGGCTAGTTTTGAAACCTTTATGTGAATTTTAACCCAGGGGCGTGCACAACGGTGACGTCTTGGTTTGGTATCGACATTTTGCTTGAACTGCTTGCGTTTTCAAGACGTTATTTTATTTGTGGAGACACGGTGGTGGTGATGATGATACCCTGATTTCACCTTCCCTGACGCTGTCGAGAATTTATTGCTTGATAATACCCAGGTAATTGTGGTACACAAATTTGCACGGTGAGAGATGATTACAAGACTCTTTACGTGCGGGAAAGTGATTCCTTTGACCGGGAGCTTTTGGGGGATGCTAATTTGTGCAAAGTTCAACCAGACTTTGAATTCAAACGGCGACACGTCTCTCTAGTCGTTTTGTCCGTTTGCACACCTGCATATTCTCCTGTTCCTGGTGGGGGACGGTCGAGTATTGGAGCTTCGCGACCTGATAAGTGCCGTCGGGCCTTATCATTTTGTGAGTTAAAATCATTAGGAGTATGTCCAAAGCAGAGAGTAGAGAGGGCGATGATGCGAGAACATCCATCCATTTCAAGATTTCACCGTCGTTGCCCATGCTCCAAAGAGCACATGCGTGTCTTCAAGTGCTTATTTGCCGATGTCCCAATCGCAGTCTCTGCAAGGCGCCAACACCATCTTTTGGAATCAGGAGGAATAAGCTTGGAAGGGAATTTATTAATTTCATTTCCACTTTCAAAGCTCCTTTCTTTCCCTTTCCTGTTATGTTAGTTGTCTTCTTGAGGAAGATAACTTCATCGGGAGAGGAAGTGGTGCAAAGGATGAATTCGGAAGTGGACTATCGGCATCGGGGTCCTTGTCTTCGATGCGGGTTATATTGTTCTTATCCTGGTCAAAATCCAGCACGGCAACGGCTTGGAACTTAGTTTCGATTTCGATGCAGCGTAAAGATGACGGCTTGTCTTTTGTGCTATAGATTCAGTCGCAGGTGGGCACAGATTCATTTTTGACGGGTTTACTCCAATTATTCGCATATCCTATGGTCGGTTTTGACGTTCGCAAACCCAACTCGCTAGCGCAGTTGGTCACGGACACTTGACGTAAAAATCGGCCACTAAACATATGAAGTTCCTTAAATCAAGATAAACGGCCGTTCACTCAAAACTCATATGTCCTAGATGCCCAATTAGAAACCTAGACAGTTGCAAAATAACGATTCCAGATATACAAGAATACAGCGGTCGAGTTTCAGCACAAGATTACCAATTAGGTAATAAGTCCCAACGCCGTGTCTCATCTTCGTAAAAAGACGCAAAGGCTTGCTAGCGCCATATTGAGAATTAAGGATCCCGATAAATCTAATTGCCTTCTCATGCTTTACCGACGCGACTATGGTGTTGGTTGAGGTAGGGGGCTGGGGTTGGGTTGGTACTTGGTGACAGCCGGACGATAGGCCGAGATGAGTTGCGGGCACCAGACGTCTTTCGGGCCATTGACCGTCCCACGGCACATGACAGGCCACAAGGGCTGAAGAAGGAACTTCGCCGGACATTATTCCCTTTCTCATCTCTCACTCACTCCACATCAAAGATTAAAAAGAAAAAAAAAGGAAAAACCACAGCTACCGGACAAACAAGCCTCAGGTCCTTTTTTGAGCATCAGCCGCCAACCCCAGTCCCCCGCCCACCCCGGTTCTTGACCACTGACCAGGTTGTGTGCAAGATTAGATTCAATCGCGCAATTATGACGTTGTTGGCGAGTGCCTCAGAGAGTAGAGAAAGGGTGGTTCGTCATGTGTTGTTCGGCCAATGGCCAGTCCGTCTTCTCTTTTTCCTCGCGATGTTAGGCATCGAACACGAAAGACTCTCCCATCACTTTCCCGCCTGTTTCTTTCCACTCCCCCCCCCCCCCACATGATCAGGCGCGTAAAACCTGCATATGCTGCGATGACTGTGTAAAGAAAAAAGTATGGAAGGCCATACCAAACATCTTCGACTCGATGACCATTTTACGTGTCTCTGTAATTGCGAGGTACCATTCACGTACCTCTGACTCCGAGCAACGTACCGCCCCCGCCGACAAAACCGAATTGCCCCTCGCCGCAAACTCGATTTGGTGTTTACTGTTTAGTTGGGTGCGAAAGGTTAGGATTTGGCATGTCCGAAGAGAAGATACTTAAGGGGCTATTGGGCTAAATGTAATTTGTGTTTCTGTAATCTTCTCAACTAGTTAGGGGTGCATGAAAACTATTCATTTCTCAATTTCTGTTTCAGAAATAATTTCTGAAACAGAAACTCGTTTGGTAACGCAATTCTATTTTTCTATTTCTGAAACAAAAAGCTATTTTAGAAATAGATTTAAAATAGAAATGAGAAACAAAAAAAATTAATTATCCAATAAATAGAAATAGAAATCTTCATCGTCGACAGTTGTCTCCACCGCCCGCCGCTGCCGCCCTCGGTCGACTGCCTCCGATTGCCGGCCCCTCTACCGGTCCCTCGCTGCCAGTCATGGGCCACCGCCGCCGGTCGCTAGCCGTCGGCCGCCGGTCGCTGGCCGTCGGCCGCCGGTCCACCGGTAGCCATCGTCGCCGGTTGGCGACGGTTATTTGAGGATAAGAAATTTTATATAGTTATTAAATAAATTTTTTTGCTCAAAAATTCATTCAGAAATAGAAATAAAAAAAAATAGCCATAAATCTATTTCTGGAACAAAAAGATTGTCATGTGCGATTAATTTGTTTGGTGCTGAGCCAACCTTATAAGGTCCTAAAGTGGCACCAAATCTTGTGAAAAAAAAGTACGAGGCACTAAAAAAAGATTTGATTACATGAAAAATTACCAAAAAAAATCCTAAACTTGTTGCAATTGTGCTAATTCAATCGTAAATATTTTTTTTCAATTGAGTCATAAATAATTTTTATTTATACTAATTCAGTTCGTCCGGCCAATTTTGGCCCATCGGTGACAACGTGGCAACATTTAATAATATTTTAATTTTCTTCCAATTTTTATCTATTTTTTTCTCTTCGTTTCGCTTTCTTCTTTACTTTTCTTTTTTCCTTCTCCTTCTTCCTCCAATTGGTCGCCCGACGATTGGTCAGAGGCGAGGTAAACTTTGCCACCGTTGGACAAGGCCAAGCCTCGACATGGCTGGGCGAGGTTGGCCTTCGCCTCTGGTCGATCGCCAATCAACGTCTAGAGGAAGAAGGGGAAGAAAAATAAAAAGAAGAGGGAAAAAAAACAAACCTTAAAAAATTATTAAAAATTATCACTTACTGACTGCGAAAGTTAGCGGGAAGGACTGAGTTGACACAAATGCAACAGGTTTAGAAGTTTTTTTTTTTTGGGGGTAATTTTCTCTTGAAATATATATGGCCTCGCCCTGTCAAAAGTAAAACTTTCAATCGTTGTTATTGACATGCGTAGTAACGGTTTGGAGAAAACGGAATTAGATTCTATAATTTATGATTAGGGATGAATGATGATCCTGTGGCAGCACTCATTGGAGCTCGATGTGCATCATCATGCTCACTTCATTACTATTAACTCTGTAGGCTCAAAAGAAGAGGGGAAAATATAGGAAACGAAAAAAAAAAACCCATGGAGGCATCCCAGTTTGCCAAATGGTCCATTTTAGCTTTCTGTTTATGAGAAAGTTTCCAAAAAATTCTGAACATATTTCACTTTCATCGTAAACTTTTTAATTTTGTTAATTGAGTTCTAAACCTTTTTATGCTTTGTCAGTTAAGTCCATCAGACTAATTTTAATTGGAAAATCTTTGACATGAATATCATCTTACGTGATACAGTTGGTACTAACTTTTGGATAAATTTTTAATTATATTTTTTGAATTTTTCTTCATTAATTTCCCTTTTTCTTGTGCTTTTTTTTCTTCAACATTGGCGATGGCCACCAGTGACCCTCGCCAACCACGATGGCCCTAGACAAGGGCTTCGCCGATGACACTCGCGACATAGAGAAAAAGCATTAAAAAGGGGGGAAAAACAAAGAAAAAGAGGGAAATAAAAAAAATTAAAATTTTATTAAGAATTTTCACATTACATATGGCAGCTGCGTCTATAGAGGCAATTTCCAGCTTAAATTGATCGAAATGACTCAGCTAGCAAAATGCAAAAAAAATAAAAAAATAAGACTCAATTGGCAAAATTACCAAAATTGAAAAGTGAAGGAATGTATTGACAAAAGCACAGTATGTGTTAGGGATGAGCGGTTCCCGATCCGGTTCGGTTCCCATTTTTCGAAATCACGGACCGGACAGGCCACCCTTGGAAACGAGAACATCCGGTCCGGTTTCCGGGCCGTTCCAAGAAACCAGTGTTCGGGAAAAAAAATTGCAAGGGTTTAGTTTTTGTCTGGTCAAGTTTAAATCCCAAACTTATCACCCATGTTCATCACAAAAACCAAAAAGTGAGTTCACGAGGTAGGAACGCGAAAGACAAGAAAATACGTTTTCAAAGAAAAGATGTGAGAAAATAAAATATGCGAAGAAAATCCTAAGTCTAAATAAGTAAACATTGGGTTTACTTTTAAATAAACTAAACAAAAAGACCGGTTCGGTCCAGTCCAGTCTCAGGTCTGGAATCTGGAACCGAACCGGTTTCAATTTTAGGAATCTAGAACCAAACTTTTAAAATCGAGAATCGGAATTTGGGCGGTCCCGGTTGCTCACCCCTACAAATTGTAGGGTTTTTACGGATAATTCTCCCCTCCCACTCAACTTATAATCAGCCAGGAGAATCTGATTTAGCTCTATGAATCAGGGAATCCACATCTAGCAACGACCAAAAGAAAAAAGAAAAAAAAAAAAGACTGTTTTTCCAAGGACGTACAGCGATGCTCCTGTCCTATGCACCCTTTGCCAAGCTGGGGAGTGCACGTACTGGAAAAGAGGCGCTCGCAATAAGGATTCATCTCCTGTCTTAACGAACGACGCACATTTCCCGAAGAAGACTGCTTCTTTTTCGCCAAGTGTCTACCTTTGTTCCTTCGTTCTAACCTCAAATTTGGAAAATTTACGGTCCAAAGGGCAACTACTACGGAAAGGACATGGATTTGGCATGGTTTTTGGTTCGTGTTCCCCCTCAAGCTTTTCTGCTCAGGATTGACCCATCGTTATTTGGAAAGGGATAGTATAATATTTTATCATAAGGTTAGATATTACTTTTGAAATTCGAATCGTCCGTGTTGTGATTAGGCGGCTTAAATTATTACTAACAAAAAAATATTAAAAAATTTAAAAAATTACCTCTTAAAAATAAGAGATCTTAGCCGTCCGTAAAAAAACGGACGATCCGAATCGCAAGGAAAAACGCGTAAAATTATGAGGAAATGTTTTCGAAATGGGTCTGGTCTCATATTCATACTAGGAGTTAGTCCATTAGCCTCCTATTGCCTCTGTCTCACTGGCTAAATATTGCGACAGCCTTG
The DNA here is from genome assembly GCA_028455895.1 of Rhodomyrtus tomentosa. Classification (NCBI taxonomy): domain Eukaryota; kingdom Viridiplantae; phylum Streptophyta; class Magnoliopsida; order Myrtales; family Myrtaceae; genus Rhodomyrtus; species Rhodomyrtus tomentosa. Next base: position 9,524,480 of record JAPCWY010000001.1, on the reverse strand, counting down.
CGTGATTTGATAAAATACAACGAAGCGGAAATCGCGCGCGCCGAGCGTATGCAAAACCTGCTCGACTCAAACTGTTTTTTTTTTTTTTTTTTTGGGGGTTCCAAGACTGAAAAATACTTTGAAAATTCGCATCTTTTGCTTTTGGTTCCAGCTCATCTCTGAGGTCAATAGAAGATAGAAGAATCCAAACATCTTTCGGGGGTGCTCCAGTACACATCAGCAGACTGCCAGTGCCAGCTAATGGCCGTGCCACGTCGCCTCCACACCCCCGCAAAAACGCAAGATCCAATCCCCCCTCTTTCCTCTTCTCCTTCCTTCTCTTGCAGTTTGACCTCCCGCGCTATTTATACCCTTTGTTTATCCCTACCTATTACTTCACCTAATTAACCTTCTCCAACCTCTCTCCCTCTCCCCCCCCCCCTCTCTCTCTAGACACTGAGAAAAATGAGCAACATAAGCATGGTGGAGGCAAAGTTGCCGCCGGGGTTCAGGTTCCACCCGAAAGACGACGAGCTCGTCTGCGATTATCTGATGAAGAAGATGACCCGCTCCGACTCGCTCCTCATGATCGAGGTCGACCTCAACAAGTGCGAACCTTGGGATATTCCTGGTCAGTGTTCTCGCCTCCTCCTTCCACCATGCGTGCCCATCTTGACTTTCTGCTTTCGGGTCGCTTTTCATGTCCGCCACTTGCTTGCTCCCAGCGGCGGAGATGTTCACGCACTTGTTCATCCACACATCTAACTCGACACATAGCTTTTCCTCATTTTTTTTTCTTTTTAAATTTTATCGGGAAGAACCGATCATACATCAGTTTTCCCAGCGTTAGTACTACTTGTTCTTCAACTGGGGTCAGTTAATCTCTTTTTGTTCCTTTCGGATAAGGAAAGGAGCAAGGTTAGCAGTGGAGCGTAGTGTGTTTCTGGGGTGAGGCGATAGCAACTGCACTGGCCATTAATAGACACATTCGTGTCGATTCGTGCATGGGCGCTTGTCCTCGGCTTTTTGTGGCTCAGAATATTTGAAAACACGAACTAACAGCGTGTGATCTTCCAGTAATTTTTTGCACTTGTTTGATGAAGACAAGCTCGATAGCTGCTTCTTTGACCTTGCCAAGTCTTCATCCTTTTTTTCCAGCTTTGTATTAACATTGCATTCCTTGCCTGCCCTATAAACCCTAGATGGTTCCGCAGAATCTCAACGCGCGTGTACAAAAAGTTTATCTTGTGCAGTGGATTCATCACACCACGTGTAGTAGATCGATCAAAGTTTTAGGAAATGTAAAATCTAAAAATATCCCCCCCCCCCCCCCCCCCCCGGGTTAACTGTAATGGCTTAATAACTTTCACGAGGTGAAATAGCGAGTTCAATTACTTAATCCACACCACCGAAAGTTGTTAGCCGAATACTTTCCGTACATGGACACCCTACCGATGTATATGCCGATGTTGATATTTCGAGAATTGAGACCATCCTAAAATTTCAGCTCGTGAATACTAGCCGTGTCAGATATACAGCCTCATATTAGATTGTCATCTACCGAAGGGATAGTTAAACGTTTATTGCACAACTTGTGGAAGGTGGATCTGCTTCTATTTACCGTTACTCGAGGATTTACATCACGGTCGTCCGATATCATGTAAAGATACCGTACAAGGCAAGGGAATAGAAGCTACAATTTTGGACTCGAGAGGACACACGCACATACCCGAGTTAGGAACGTCACACGATCATGAGATGACCAATCCACAGCAAAAACTCCAAGAGTGTTTCGCCGTCGTTGCTTTATGGTGACATTGATGCCATCCTTGGCGTCATATTCTAACCAAAAAGATGCGATGGCGACCCCGATTACAATGCCCCGAGACCATCCCCCCCCAAAGTCATATCTCCCCATTGGCTCTAACCTCAAATCCGCCACACGTGTTCACCCACTTGAAAAAAATTTTAGGTATCGACAAGTATATCTCATTTCCTCTCCACCTAATCATACAAGGGCCATGTCACCATCGCTTCGCTAGAACCTTTCCTTGTCCTTTTCCTGAGGGGAGAATTTCGCGCCCTCTCCGGTTCACTGTGCCGAAATTTTTCTTCCAAGAGAAAACAGTGGAGGTTTTTGAAAACTTTGGAGAGCTACCATGACTGTTCGGCTTTGGAGTTCAGCTCATTGCTGCATATTTTAACCACGGACGTTGACCCCTCACTGGCAACATCATTTGGATCAAATGGGGTCGACCACGGATGGAGAGAGTTGCCAATTTTCTCTACGTGAAACGCCTTCTGCCGCGGCCGCGTGTCTTCCATGGATAAACCTTTTGTCAAAGCTCACATGACAGCGACCAAAACCCCAGATTTTTTTCTTTGCTCGTTCAACCCGTTCATTCATTGGTAGCTTGAATAATGCGTTAGAAATTACCAAATTTGCAAAGTCGTATGCTTTGCCATAGTATACAGTCGCATGTAATTGTACCATTTGAAGTTATCTTAGTATACACGATTCTCTTTCTATCGGTTTCATCATTTAACTCAATTTTCAAACATGGACATGTAGTGTGAGATTGAAGAGGTCAAAGGAAAAGGTTGAGCGTAAGGAAAACAAATGACAAGCTGCAACCTTGACTAAATAGATAAATAAAAAAAGGATCTTTCCTCTATGCTAATGCCTTTCTCCCCATTATTTTTGCCTATTATGTAGAAACGGCGTGCGTGGGAGGGAAAGAGTGGTACTTCTACAGCCAACGTGACCGGAAATACGCGACCGGGCTCCGAACAAACCGGGCGACGGCGAGCGGGTATTGGAAGGCCACGGGGAAAGACAGAGCGGTGATTAGGAAGGGTGTGCTCGTGGGCATGAGAAAGACTTTGGTTTTTTACCAAGGAAGAGCCCCTAAAGGCAAAAAGACCGACTGGGTGATGCATGAGTTCCGAGTCGAGGGTCCTCACGGACCTCCGAATAACTCTAAGATTTCTTCTCTCAAGGTAACGACTTTTTTTTTTTTTTTTGTATTTCTAACCTGCTAATTTTCTAGGTCATATTATCCATTTAGATTTTCTGTGAGTTTTGTTTTTGCCATCTAACTTTGAAAAAGCAACCATCCATTTCTCAGCCTTATGTGTTTTGCGCGAGTAATGCGCAAGTTGAGTCTTTTTTTCCTCCTTTGGCTCACGCACCGAACCCTAATTTGTCGTAGTATATACTATAGCTAGGAGTCGTACAAGAACCTCGGTTATTAGCTGACTTTAAGATGTTTCTCGTTGATTATTGGTGATAATTATTTGTTTTATTAGTCCTGACTAATGATACCTCTTAGTCTAATTATTCACATTTTTCTTGGAGCTTGACCTCCCATCGGAAGTCTAAAGGCGATCGCTATCTCCAAATAAGCATCCAGCTTTCAGCTTCAATCCCTCGATCTATTACTAAGTCGTACAATGATTAAAACCAACTTGTAAACAAATAAGCCACTTGCGGTCGAGGTGCGACCTTAATTAGCAGATGAAAAACAATGTCCCGATATCCCGTGGACTGCTTCTAATTTGGTAGTGTTAGCGGGTCGTGAAAATAGTAGTTTAACCAATCACTAGCATTGAACATCTTCTCAAGATTTGATTGAGTTTTTTTTCTCTCTCTATTTTGAAAGATTCTAAATCTGTTGTTCCCCTTGTTAACAGGAAGATTGGGTGTTGTGTCGGGTGTTCTTCAAGAACGTAGAAGTGGCCTCCAAACCGAGCATGGGAATGATCAGTTGCTACGACAACAGGGGCGCTTCATCTCTCCCGTCGCTGATGGACTCCTTCATTACCTTCGACCAAACTCATCCTCAACCCGACCTTATAAGCAACATCGAGCAAGTGCCCTGCTTCTCCATTTTCTCTCCGACCCAGGCCAATCCAATCCAGGTGGAACCGATCATGCCCGCCAAGAACATCCCTAGCGCACCCACGTTCTCGGTGATGCCCGACTTCGGTTCTTCCAATAATCTGGACTCCTACGCGTGTGACAAGAAGGTGCTAAAAGCCTTCTTGAATCAACTCACCAAGATGGACTCGCCAAGCTTAGGAGATCAAGGGAGCTCTGAGAGCTTCTTGTCCGAAGTGGCCATGCCCAACAATATGTGGAATCATTTCTGAGTTTTGGAGAGGCTTGAAAAGAGAGAGAAAAACCCACAAAAGAAAGGGTAACTTAATTTGCCTTTAGTCTTGCTATTATTAGTCTCGCACCCTCCAAAAAGGATGATTCATGTGAAGTATTAGTTATACATATGATGATTGATTATGTCCGTTTGGAAGTGCGTGTCTAGGCCGTGGCGTCGCGTCATTTGTCGGCTTTGGATGTGCTTTGTACTAACTCTCGATTGTAATATAATCTTTTTTCAAGTTAGGTGAATTGTTGGAATGTGATTTTCAAGTTCAATCATCAAATTGAGATATATATATCGTGATTTTGCTCCGTCGGTTGCCCTAATTACCCTTGAATACCATGAACTTTCGCAAACCAAACTCGTAGAACTGCAAAAGCATCCACAGTTGAAAGCGAGTGTGAATTCTTCGAATGTGTGAAGTATAATATATATATATATATATATATATATATATATATATATATATATATATATATATATACGTACCTTACCAATATATATATATATATATATATATATATATACACACACACATACATACATAATTGAATGATTCAATATGGACCCCCTTCTAGTCTAGTTACGAAAGGAAAGAGAGAGTCAAGTTTTTTGAAAAGTGACGATGTGGAGAAGGCGCTCTCAACTTTAGTTTTACCTTCTCCATTGGCCTAATCTTGGTTTCCTCTTTCTTCTGCTTGACTTTTCTCTTTGAAAACGCAATGTCAAGACACACAAACCTCGACGAATGATTACACACGAGACATGTTATGAGTCCCCACAGGTTTTGACCTCTTCTTGGGTTAGGCATATGATGCTGTTTGCTTCGCAAGGATTTCACGGTAGAGTGGTTAACATTAGGAATTCTATTTTTAATCGTTATGTTCATGCGGATTTGTGCATGGGAAGCGCAATGCCCAAACAAAAGCAAATGATTGCAAATTCTCGTTTGCACAAATATAACAAAACACCGTTTCCTCTGCCAACTCAAACTTTTAGAACAATTGTTGGGCAATGATCCCATAAAATTTTACTTAGTACAGAAGCTACGTGATCCCGAGGTTACTCCCGATGCACACCTGAGTGCACACTCGGAGCACACCTCTTATCTCGTGTCTTTTTCTTTTTTTGGTAGCTACTAATATCATCAAAATATTTCTAAGAGATACGACTCTTTTAAATCTTAATTTAAGGAAAAAGTACCAAAAAAGTCATAAACTTATTACATTTGTGCCAATTCGGTCATAAACTTTTCGATGGTACAAATTTAATCTTAAACCTTTTGAATTTGCGTCAATTGAGTCCTTCGGGCCAATTTTGGTGAGAGAATGGCTGATGTAAATGCCGACCATCTTATATGACTTATGCATTTTTTTAATAATCTTTTTAAAAAAATCAAATTTTTTAATATTTTTTATTTCTTTTTTGTTCCTTTCATTTTGGGCAGCGAGAGTCACGTCACCTAGGCCTTCGTGACCTCACTTGTAGTCGGCGAGGTGGCACTCTCCCAAATCTTGCAGGGGCCTTCGTGGCCTGTCCTGGGACCTCGATGGCCTTGCCTAGGGCCTTTGCATCCTCACCGACCCTGGATGAGATGGCCCTCACCTCGCAATGATATCTTAATCGGTGAACTATATGGCATCTTAGAGTTGAGTTATGGCAATTGTACATTGTCGTAATGAACTGATTTTAAGAAAATAAGCAAAATGAGGCTCATATATTATGGGATATCGATCCTCCTAAGCTAGGGAGGTATAAATTGCTCCATCTGGCTAGCTGTATTATTTACAAGGTTTCACTTGTAATTTCTTATTAGAAATGCTTTTTACAAATGACATTACGTGATGGATTTGGGGAGTTAGAATCAAATAAGGTGGTTGAAGGATTTTATTCTTTCGTAATTATTTTGGCCTCTTGATTGCAAAGTGCTTAGCATCCTCAAAATAGTGGCTAGAGTCACTAGCATGAATGGTCTCTTCAACCCACTAGCATCGACATATATAATTACTCATCAACCACTCTATATTCTCACATGAATGACTTTTAAACCATTCAGATATTAAACTATACCTTCACCATCGGTAGTATTCTTTCCCAGTTTAGTCTTAAAACAAGTCCCAGCCTGCGTGTGATGGAGATTATTAAACCTAGTACATATTCGCACATGTTTTCGAGGAAAAAAGTGTCCAAAAAGTTGTAACACTTTCTCATTATTGGTGTCAATTCAATGCTAAACTTCTCAACTGTGACAATTTAGTCCTAAACATTTTGTATTTGTCTCAATTAAGTACATCCGGCCAATTTTCATCGAAAATTGTTGACGAGGACTTCGGCTATCGCTCGTTGTCCTAGATGGCACGACCGACATTGGCGTAAATATTTTGTTTAGTATATTTTTTAAATATTTTAAATAATTTCTTTGGTTTTTTATTTTATTTTTACTTTTGTTTTTTTGGATTGAGGGATGGTGAGGGTCGTCGGCCATAGGTGAACGCCGACAAAGTTCGTCGGGCGATCCTAGCCAGCACTGGGTGAGAGCGCCGCGACACTCTCGACTTCAGTCCTAAAGAAAAAATAATAATATAAGGAGAAAACAACATCAACATCAACAACACCTTTATCCCAAACTATTTGGGATCGACGGTTGATGAACCCTAAATATTCATAAAAATAAAAAGCAAAATCAATCGAGAAAAAGAAATAAATATGTAAAAATAAATAAATAAAGATAAATATAGATTCTACTCATCCACAATACCAATTGACTTCCTCCACTCCGTCCTAGACAAATCGTACGTCAATTTATTTCACACCCAATTAAATTTTATTTGACTACTTTCCTCCAAGTAAGTTTCAGCCAACATCTTCATTTCTTCGTGTTATGCTCTTGATAACAAACTTCTATTCGTACTGGAGCAACTAGAGGTTCGTATTGGATAATAAAAATAAGTAGGGTCTACGAGGTTACGGTGTGCGCCCATGCGGGCAATCACACCCCTGATCGTTATCTGTTAAAGTCGAATGAAAGGATACGTTCCATCGTTATCTGTTAAGTTGAACGAAATGATACGTTCCTTCGTTCAACAGACGTCACTTGAACGAAAGGATACGTTCCTTCGCTCAACAGACGTTGCTTAAAAGAACGTCGTCCCCTCCAGGAGATGGCTGTTAGAAACATTTCGACTCACTCACAAAACAAAGAACGTAGAATTCTCCTCCCTATCGACTGTCAATTGTCATTCGTCAAAGCAACGTCAAAGCAACTTCGTGATCGCAAAGGGCTCTTAACCTGTGACAATTAAGGTATGTCCTCGTGATATACTTTTATGATCAGTGATTCAAGGGATTCGTATGGGCATGTTTCCGCAATCAGAGATTGAATTTAGAATGGGTTCAGTACCCAACATTGGTATCAGAGCGAGCGTTACTTGATTCCTGCTTGATTTATATTAATTTCGTACAGTTAAACCCTAATAGCGATGCTACTATTCATGCATGATATTCTAAGTTTAGTGTGTCGAAAATGTATTTTGAATATGCCATTAGAACGGGCTCATCGATACGATCATTTTGAGTGGTTGTCGGTCCCAAGAGGACACCGGAAATCGCCGCACGCATGCCACGCGTGGCAACGGGGCGGAGTCCCTCAAGGCCGAGACTGTTCGTCATTTTTTAGCCATTTTTTGTTCCTCAAAATTGAGGTTTGAATATACCGTTGTGTTCGTTTCGATGAGACGAGAATTTCGACAGGTGGATGGTCGCCGAAGGAGGCCGGACGGCGGCCCATGCATCGACACCCGCCGGCGGTGTCGCTACCGTCGCTAGCCACGTGCCACGTGTAGAGCACATGGTCCGCCCGCACGGCTGACGTCAGCGAATCGGGTCCGGCCTTACTCGCGACACAGCCCAGCCCAATTATTTTTTAAAAAAAAGGAAAAGGCCCGGCCCAATTTTCAAATATGTTCTGACCTTGCCCGCGTTGGATTTGACTCGAACAGCGAGACCCGACCCGCTGACCCGACTGACCATTGACCTAACCCGTTGACCAAAAAAAAAGGTCGATCATTTTATATGGGCTTGTTTGATGTCTTGTTTTGCTTATTGTTTATTACGATATGTTCGTAATAATAATTGCATAATTGATGGATTTTAGTAATCCACTTTTTACTGCATTCGTTGCAGGAACAATGCCTTCAAGAAAAACATCTCGGCATAAATGGAGGGTGCTAAAAGACAAGAAATCTCCAAAGCTAAGGAGACAAAGTCAAATACAAGCCCTTAATGAAAATATTGAGATATTGAACAATTATGAATGAGATAATGTATGTGACACTATAACCCATGTAATAAAGGTCAACAACATGGTCCAAGAGATCATTTGGGGTGGACGTATAGTAGAAGATCGAGAAGCGTTTAACGCACTTAAATATTCTATGCTTGAGGATTGGCATGATCAGCTTGATCGCACTTAAGATGAACAGTGGTCATATAAGACATTTGTACTACATTTTTTACAAAAAGTTGTAAGAGTCGGAGCGGCGAAGATGCCGTCACTTGGTATGAATGGATCGCAAAAGCACAGTGCACTCTGGCTAAAGACCAAGGATCCTCATAGGGATTTTCCTAAGGCAGCAATATGGGCTCCTGATTTTGTCAAAAATCCCTCTAGAGAACTTGCGGATTCCCTACCTTATATAAGGAAAATTGCCTGGATCAATTGTCAAACCTTAGAGGAAATAACAACGCTTGATTATATTTAGAATATAGAAACTTGTTGTTTTTTGTAACCATTGTAAGTTCATTTTATGTACATCGCATTTGTTAGATGTAATGATTTGTGTGTGTGTGTGTGTGTGTGTAATGTTATATATGTTTGAGTGTGAGTGTTCATGAGTTTTAGTAACTGTATGATGAGCACATATGAATGATTGTATTGATATAGGTTTTAGATTAGAACATCTAGATGATGATGGTGAACTTGGTGAACCTTTGATTTTGAAATCTTTTTTGAAATAATATATCAATATAATGCATCAATAGAGTTGCATTTGTTGCATACAAATAGACTTAAAATTCATGCAAAATGTATAATATTCAGATACAATGGCAACGGCTTCAAAGAATATTGTTACTGAACTCAACAAGGGTGAGAAATTGAATGGAGAGAATTATGAAATCTGAAACATGAAAATCCAATATGTGATATAGGAGCTTGAGGAATTGAAAGCTCTTAAACTGATCATGGCCGAACAAGATGATGGTAACACTACACAGCACAGAAGGGACAAGGAAGCCTTCGCTGCCTGAAATAAAAAGAACTCAACTGCTCGTATTACGTTGTTGAGCATTATGGATAATGATATAATACGAGAGTTCAGGCAGCATGAGAATGCTAAAGACATGTAGGATGCCTTGAAAGCTAGATTTGAACAGACTTCTGTCACTAAGCTGGGACAGCTTACTATCAAGTTCAATACATATAAGATGCCACATGGGCAGAATATGAGACAACATCTAAGGAAGATGTCGAACATGATTAGCGAGTTGAAGGATGTTGATCACATATTGTCTGATGAACAACAAGTGCAAGCTGTAATTCACTCTTTGCCTAATAATTGGGAACATATGAAGGTTAACTTGACTCACAATATGAATATCACAACATTCGAGGATGCTATGTGCCATCTGGAGTTAGAAGAGGACCATCTTCTGGCTGCTAAAACACAAATTGATGTGTATTTTGTTGGCTCTAACTCACATGGAGCTTTGGGTTCCAAGCGCAAGCACCATGGTAGTTTCAAGAAGTGGAAAGGTAAAGGAGTGAAACCATCAAGTAAGAAATCAAAGTTTGAGAAGCATGGAAAAGGGAAGCGTCTCGTAAAGAAAAATATTTCAAGGATGAAATGTTACAACTGTGGCAAGAAGGGTCACTTCGCTCGCGACCGTGGCGAGCCGAAAAAAGTAGAAACCTTGAATACTCTTAAAAGTGTTAGTTTTGTATCCAATTCTGTATTTTTAACTGAATCCCATCCTTTGTAGATGCAGACTCAGGTGCCACAGACCATGTAGCCAGAGATAGAAATATGTTTGTGGAATTTCGACGAATTTCAAGTGAAGTGAGATGGATCTATGTAGAAAATAATTCCAGAATGGAAGTGAAAGGAATTGGCACCTGCCAACTGATCATGTGTGGTGGACGCACATTATTTCTACACGATGTCCTATATGCTCTAGAGATTCGTCAAAATCTTATCTCTATATTAGTTTTAGTCAAACTTGATTTTAGTATGAATTTCCATAATAATGGCATGGGTCTGTTGTTAGGTACAACTTATTATAGTTCTGGTTATTTCATGGATAGCTTTATTGTATTAGATATTAAACATGCTAATGTGAATGTATGTTATTCCTTATTCGCATCTTCCAATTCTAGTGAAAATGATGCGAATGTTTGGCATGCTAGGTTTGGTCATATTGGCCAACAAAGAATGAATAGATTAGCAAAAAATGACTTATTAGGCAATATTAAAAAAGTCGAATTGCCTATTTGCGAACATTGCCTAGTTGGAAAAACTACACGAAAGCTATTTGGGAAGGGCACTAGAGCTGAATTTCCTTTGCAATTAGTCCATACAGACATCTGTGGTCCAATGAATGTAAAAGCAAGGCATGGTGCTACTTATTTCATCACATTTATTGACAATTATACTCGATATGGATATGTCTATCTGATTTCTCATAAGTCGAAAGTATTAAGTTGTTTCAAGAAATTTATGACCTTAGCGAAAAATCAGTTAGATAAAAAAATAAAAGCCTTAAGATCCAATCGAGGTCGAGAATATTTATCTGATCAGTTTAGATATTTATGTGATGAAAAGGGAATAGATAGATAGTTATCCATTCCATATACTTCTCAACAAAATGGAGTGGCTGAAAGAAGAAATAGAACCTTACTAAAAATGGTTAGGTCCATGATGGCGCATGCTAATTTACCAATCGCTTTTTGGGGTGATGCTTTATTAACTGCTTCCTATATACTTAACCGAGTGCCTTCCAAATCAGTCTCTTCCACCCCATATGAATTATGGACAGGTCGAAAACCTAATTTAAGCTTTCTTAAACCTTAGGGTTGTGCTGCCTATAATCATGAGTCCTCCTATAAATACGAAAAATTGGGACCAATAGGCAAAAAGAGTATCTTCATAAGATACTCAGAATACTCTAAAGTATATGTATTCATAGGTGAACAAGAAAGTGAAAGCGTGACTAAATTTGAATCAAGAGATGTCACATTCTTAAATAATGATTTTTTAAGAAATGGCGAAATAGGTGAAGACTGTTTCCTATTTGAGACCTTAGATCAGGATAATGGAACTGCTAGATATAATGATCCAAGTAGGAGCAATGTAAGAAGTGGGGAGTTGAGTGTGAACCAGTCTCAATTGCAACCACTTGATGAATCAATGCCATTATCTTGTCCTAGTGGGGACATAATGGAGAATGAAGTACCCCAGGTACAATTTTCTCTAAGGCGAACAAGTCGCAAAAGTATTCATTGACGACGTTTTGAAATTGAAGGGGAAGCTTTTATGATCGCTCCATTAAAAGAGGATGAGCCAAGAAATATAAATGAGGCTCTACTATGCCTTGATAAGAAAAATTGGATGAAAGCAATGGAAAAAGAAATGGAATCAATGAGATTAAACCAAGTTTGGGAACTGGTTGATCTTTCAAAAGGACGCAGAGTCATTGGGAACAAATGGGTTCTCAAAATAAAGCGCAAGGCTAATGGTTCAATCGAAAGGCATAAGGCTCGCCTTGTGGTGAAAAGGTATAACCAATAGGAAGGAATTGATTATAAAGATACTTTTTCTCTTGCAGTAAGATTTACCTCAATTTGTCTTATTCTAACAATAGTGGCTAGTTTGGATCTTGAGTTACATCAAATGAATGTTAGGACTACTTTTCTCAATGGAGAATTAGATGAAGAGATCTATATGGAACAACCTATAGGGTTTGTTAAAAAAGCTAAGAACAAAAGGTTTGTCGACTTCTAAGATCGATATATGGCCTTAAGCAGTCTTCTAAATAATGGAATAAACGCTTTCATAATGCTATAGTGGCATATGATTTTAAAATGATCAATGACGATAATTGCATGTATATCAAAAGATCCAAAGGTCACTTTGTTATTTTGTCATTATATGTTAATGACATACTGATTGCTGGAAGCAATATGGAGTTTGTCAAGACAGTTAAAAGTTAGCTATCTTCTAATTTCGAAATGAAATATATGGGTGAAGCTACATACATTCTCGGAGTTAAGATTTCGATAGATCGTTCGAAAAAGTTGTTGCCTCTTTCGCAAGAGACATATGTCAATAAAGTTCTTGAACAATTCCGTATGCAAGATTGCAAATCTATTGATACTCCTATTGCAAAAGGTGAAGGGCTGAACCGAAGAATGTGTCCTAAGACTCCATAAGAACAAGAACGTATCAAAAACGTTCCATATACCAGTGCTATTGGAAGTCTTATGTACGCTATGATATGTACAAGACCTGATATATGTTATGAAGTTGGACTGGTCACTAGATATCAATCCAATCCTGGTCAAGCACTTTGGACTATCGTTAAGAGAATCTTGAGGTATTTGAAAGCAACTGCCGATTATTCGCTGACGTATCAAAGAAGGGATCTGCACCTTGAGGGCTATACTGATGCTGACTGGGATGAGATTTAGATGAGAGGAAATCCACTTTTGGAAATGCATTCTTACTGAATAATGGCGCTATATCGTGGAGCAGTAAGAAACAATAGTGTATAGCCTTATCCACCATGCAAGCCGAGTGCGTGACATTATCAGCAGCAGCACAAGAGGGTATTTAGCTTAGAAGATTTCTGGATCATTTGGGTGTTACTATAGATGCTGCAAAACCTGTGAAGGTTTATTGTGATGGTCAGGTAGCAATAACTTACACTAAAGATCCTAAGTTCCATGGTAAAACCAAACACCTAGACATTAAGTATAACTATGTCAAGGACATGGTAGCACGAAAGGAAATAAACCTACAGTATGTATATACACATAAAATGTTAGCAGATCCTATGACAAAGTCGATTCCTAGAGATGTCTTTCTTAGTCATATAAAGACTCTAGGATTGCGTAGAGGTTGATGTATTGAATATTTGTATTTTTCCCTTGAACATATATAATTGATGATGTTGTTTGTCAATATGGAAATCGAAAAGTCTATTTGATATTTATTCATGTTAGTGCTTGGTGCATTATATTGAGAAGGTATATCGGACAGATGATAGATTAGCCTACTCACACAAGTAATCGCCTCTATTTGTTGTAATGAATAGAGATGAGGCAATTTTAAACTTATTATCTAAGTGATAATTGAGAGCTCAGGCATAAAATTTTTTATGCCGCCTTAACAATAATATTAAGATGATGACTTATTACTTATAATGTCCAAAAGTGAAATAACCCACATATTTCGCTTTATCTATCTAAATTGCCATATGAGAGTTCTGACGAAAACTATTGGCTAGAGTTGTTACGTAAACTCAAGTTAGACACTGAGTGTGTCAAAAAATGATCATCTGTACGGTATTAAGATAGAAAGACATACGTTACACGAGAAAGGAGAAAATACCGTAGTACGTATTTCATATTACGTATGCATAGTCGACCAATGAGAGTTGGCAAAAGTTATGATCTCAATTTTCTCAAGTCATGTAAGACTCTCAAGGAGAAAATTCTCAATATTAGTACTATAATGACTTTTCATTATTCTCGAAACTTCTATTTAGTGTTTGCTATCTTAGAGTGTTGCCTATGATCGTGGAATTGATTCGATCTAAAGGGACACTTCTAGAAAAGAGAGCTGAACTAAAATTGAAAGATGGAAGAATGATTTGAAGTTTTAGTCACATTATGGACTATATTCACAGACCGGTCAATTATGGTTATTTAGTGCAATCATAATTGTGAATATAATGTATTTAATTATTAAATGAGATCCAATGAGAAGTACAAATGTGACTGATCGATATAGGGTACAACATACTAAAATCTATCTTTGATTATGCCTTTTTAGAGCTGTTATATACTCCCAACGGATATATGACAACGAGGTCTCAACGTATACTGGTCGCACGGGTTATTTGTCAATATGAACATTGCAAAGACATTAAGAGTTATGCTTGGCCCTCTGTGGACTAGTGGAAGTTGTTTGGCCTGCATGGACGAGTGAGAGATATTGGATAATAATAATAAGTGGGGTCCACGGGGTTGTGGTGTGCGCCCATGCGGGCAACTACACCCCTGACCGTTATCTGTTAAAGTCGAACGAAAGGATACGTTCCTTCGTTATCTGTTAAATTGAACGAAATGATATGTTCCTTCGTTCAACAGACGTCGCTTGAACGAAAGGATACGTTCCTTCGCTCAACAGACGTTGCTTAAAAGAACGTCATCCCCTCCAGGCGATGGTTGTTAGAAACATTTCGACTCACTCACAAAACAAAGAACGTAGAATTCTCCTCCCTACCGACTGTCAATTGTCGTTTGTCAAAGCAACTTCGTGATCACAAAGGGCTCTTAACTTGTGACAATTAAGGTATGTCCTCGTGATATACTTTTATGATCAGTGATTCAAGTGATTCGTATGGACATGTTTCCGTAATCGGAGATTGAATTTAGAATGGGTTCAATACCCAACGCTTCGGAATATGAAGAAAAAGCTAAAAAAAAAAATTAAAAAATTTTGCATTAGAGCCGATCGTACCATTTAGGACAACTGGCAATGGCCGGTGTCCTCGTCAATGATTTTCGATCAAATTTGATCAGATGGATTCAATTGACACAAATGCAAAGGTCATCGACCAAAATTTTACGCCAGTGCCGATCGTACCATGTGGATAACCAACAAAGACCAAAATGACTACGTTAGTACCTCTTTTTTAATTTAATTTGTTGTTGCACTGAGAGATGGAGAGGGTCGTCGGCCATAGGCGAGGTTCATCGACTGATCCCCGCAGGCACTAGGTGAGGGCTGCGACGCCCTCATAGGCCAAAGCAAGTGTGCTAACTCTTGGTTGCAACACCCTTGCCTAGCCTAGATCTGGGTGAGGGCTCTCGACACTTGCCTTGGCTGGCGAGAGCCGCTGGCAAGAGCCGCGACACCCTCAATAGCCACAGCAATTCACATCATGTTTTGGTCGTGCCATATATGACAACAGACGACGGTTGGCGTTCGTGTTTGCGATTTTTGGCTAATATCGATCTGATTGACTCAATTTACACATACAAAATATTTATGACTAAAAGATTTAGGACAGAATTGACATCAATACAAAAGTTTTAGGATTCTTTGGATAATTTTCTCCATGTTTCGTTCAATAGCTTAAATCTTTTTTTTTGAATGGTTGGGATTTTGACAATGGTACCACAAAACTTCGTCATTGCCGGATGAAGACGGAAAGAGCAGCAGCCAGAAAATCATTATTCTGCTGGGGCAGACTTCACCTAAAAATTGATAGGGGGAATCTCTCCAAAAGACTAGAGGAAACGCCAAGCACAAGAGAACAAGCAGGGGGATGCGGTTTTGTAAGGCAAAAACAATGGGACTGTCTCTTTCCCTAATTTAACAAATTGGATTAGGACAAATCGCAATTGGCGTTAATAAAAGAAAAGAAGAAGAAAGAAGAAGACCAAATCCCCATGAGCTCACCCCAGAGATTCGCTGACTAAATTCCATAGGCATCATTTTGATTTTGCTTTTGCTTTTGCTTTTGCTTCCGAGACGAATCAAACGTACCCGAGAAGCAGCAGTTTAACAGTGGTCAAGTGCTTCATTCATTCAATCCAGCAAGCTAAGTCTTTCCATCAAGGAAAACAACATCAAATCAAGGAGAGGCTTTCTCTGTCGCTTCCTTGACTCTGATCGCCCCTCCCGCGGCGTAACAATCTTACTTAATAAACTTTAATTAGACCCTTGCTTGGAATATAATCAAAGTATTCTACACTCCATCCAAGAGTACCCCTTTCCGGGGCCAATCTACAAAGCTTTATATCGGAAAACAAAACAAAAAAATTATAGCGAGCCGACGTCATTTCCCCACCCGTCGGTTTCGCGTCCTCAAGCTACATAAACCAGCGAAACCTAAGTAAATTTTCCTCCTCCTCCCTTTTTATAAGATCAGCCTTAGATTGAGGCATGCTTTCTGACCCTTCAACATGTTGCTGTTTGATTAAAAAGAGGGAGAAAGTGGGGGCGACTTCAGGAAACCAAACCGTTGGGAAATAATCATTGTTCCTCACGAAATCCCTCCGACTTGGACCGAACAAAAAACCCAACTGGGTGTCCGCATTGTTGACAGGAACACAAGGGGAAGTATCCCTTTCATCAGCACACGAATGCCAGCGACTGAACAGCTTCTCAACACAGGGGAATAGAATATTATAAGGCCATGGAGAATCTGCATCTTTGATTAGTCCCCAGGACGGACAGAAGGCTCTTTTGAACAGTGGCAACCTATGGACGGATGACGACGACAAGACAAGATTGGGATAAAAACAAAGAGAGAGAGGAGAGGAAAAAAAAAAATTAGGTAAACCAGATGTAAAAAAGTCTTTCGTAGAATCTCAGTGTGGGGTTTATAATAATAATGCCCGAGCGTGGGGTCGTGCACCGGCGAAAGCAACTGATAACCAAACTCCTCTTCCCTAAACCCCAAAGTCAGCAAGTTCTTCCCACCCGGTTTTTTTTTTTTTTTCTTTTTTCCGTAGGTTCACGATGAGCCTGTACTCTTCCTTCTTCTCCGGGCAGTGACCTAGGTGCTGCAGATCAACAGTAGCCAAGACAGGTGTGTACATGTCCACGTGTGGATTGGAATATGAATGACCATTTAGCTGTATTTGATAGTCTAGATTTGAGACCAAATAAAATAACAAATTATCTTATTCGATAATTGGCGATGCCATCTGGACCAGATAAAACACCGTATAAAAAATCCGGAAAGTGGTTAAGATACACTCGAGTTAGATAAAAAATAACAAACCTTATTCATTGCGGAAGTATGTCACCACCACGAAATCTAGTCCGCAACCTCTGAGCCGCTCATCC
Source organism: Rhodomyrtus tomentosa (assembly GCA_028455895.1). Classification (NCBI taxonomy): domain Eukaryota; kingdom Viridiplantae; phylum Streptophyta; class Magnoliopsida; order Myrtales; family Myrtaceae; genus Rhodomyrtus; species Rhodomyrtus tomentosa. The sequence continues at coordinate 9,507,202 of JAPCWY010000001.1, read as the reverse complement.
AAGGTTCCCTCCGCGAAAGTTTCCTGTAGCGCATCCTTGGTGGCAGCGCCGCCGGCTCCTCTACCGTCTGCCGCAGCGTCAGCCCAAGCCCGCCCTGCAGTACGACTATGCTGGCTAGATCGAGCCCGCCCTGCAGTACGACTATGCCACGGAGGAATTCGCACCTGCAGTCGATTTTCTTGGCGGCGAAGGTCCCCCTTCACGGAGGTCCCCTGCAATGCGTCCTTGACGGTGGCGGCGTCGGGGAGCTTGAAGAAGACGAAGGCAAAGCTGCGGGAGGCGTATGAGGTGGCGTCGAGCGCGCTGTACTTGCCGAACGTGTCCATCGGATTCGCGTCGGTGACGCAGGCGGACAGGTTGCCGATCCAGAGGTTGTTCGAGGGCGGCGTCTCGTGATCATTATCGTAGCGGAGAAAACCCTAAATGAGCGACGAAGAGGTTACGGACCAGACAAAATGTGAATATCCTATCATATTCGAATATCTATCAAACATATACAAAATATATGATGGTATTTTACAAAATCTAAAAAACAATTCGGATGATTTCTAATCCAATCTTATTCTACCTTATCCGGGCCTAAATTCGGACCACCAAACGCAGATTTATGCTAAAAAAATAATAATTTTGGATCCCGTTAGCTGCACTTGTGGAAATATTGGCGCCACTTAGAGTTGAACGATGTTCCGACGACAACGAACAGGGATGTACGATGCCGGTGATTTTAAAAAAAAAAATTGAATTCTTGTCCACTTCGGGTTCCGCACCTCCAATACGTATCTACAGTTTGTTAGAGATCCACGATGTTTTATCGTACGAACTCAATAGATGCTAAGATTTCCCCGGTAACTGAGCATTATGTTCGTTCATAATTTCATCGGTGAAATGTGCTTGTTTCGAACCGGAGTCGATTGGAACCGGCATGTGAAAACATTTGTCTTGAACCTCATGAGACCTTCAACATTTTCAGCTCTTAAGTATGCACATGAGATTCGACCCAAAAAAAAAAAATTGAAAAAAGAAAATGTATGCACATGAGTTGGATGGTGATTCCAGTGCGAACTCTAACAGCCCAAAAGAAAAGCCTATCGCAATTGGGACAACATGGCCAATGGGCTTGTTACGAGTCCACCATGGTGGGCCCGTTCTGGCTGCTCATGATTTTGGGCCGAAGCCCAATAACTGGTTGGAACAATTTATTTATTTTTTTTGCTCACGCCCACTTTCTTCACTTTTCTAAGGGTTTGTTTCTTCACGATTAAAGAACAAATTGTATTTTCTTTCTTTCTATGCCGTCAAATTTCGATAAATTATTCAAAAAAAAGCATATATGCGATTCTACGAGTAATATTTGCATATTGTGTATTTCGAATGCTTAGGGTTGAAAAAAAAAAGTGATTTAGACAAAAACGAAAAGTGAAAATCGATGTCCAACGTTTCCTAATTCGTGTAATAACATTTCTTTCTTCTTTTTCCCCGACACTTACGTTTGACACGATTGCACTCCATACTAATTCCTTTGATCCGCCTGGCGGAAGAGTCCTCGAATCACACTTCCTTGCATTTTTTTTTTCACGACTAATGTCACAATACAAACAAAAAATTAAAAAAATTACGTTCAAAAGGCGAGATTACTTTCTTTACACTCGGTAATTATTGAAAGATTGTGATCCGTTTATTGAGAATCCTAGTCACGTTCCCCCCCTTCTTCTTTTTTTGTGTTCTAAGGCTGCGTTTGGGAACCCATTTGCAAAGCTATTTGGGCCTGTAAAGTCCTTTAGCCCAATGCTAAAGTGCTTGGCAATTACTTTTGAAGAGCCCATTTCCCAAATGCCTTCTAAAGGCCTTTAACTCAATGCTCCCTCTGACCTGCCTTCGCTTTCTGGCTTTCTCAGCATACCAAAGGCCCGAATTAATGAAATATTTTTAGTTTCAATATTGCGCTCACTCAATCTTCATAATTCCACATTTACCCTTTTTTAGCCTAAAAACCCCTTGCATCTGTCGCCTCTCCCCTCCCACACTACGCTTCGCTTGCGTGCTCCCCTAGCGAAACACAGCTGGCTCCCCTCGCGAAATGAAACGTGTAGGGAAGAGATTATCATCCGATTCGACTCGCACCCGAATCGACGGCGCCCACCCACCGTAAATGATGTTGCTCAGCATGGACCAGCGGTGGCCATAGTGGTGATGAGAAGTCGCTTTCGTCACGAACGCCAGAGAAGTCTCCAAAGCCCCCCCCCCCCCCCCCCCCCCCCCGCCAGCCCAAGAGCAGAGGAGACTTGCCTATTGGTTTTTTGTAGGTGAGGAGATTCTGATTCGCTTCGCTTCGTTTTGTTCAATTTCGTGATGGGTCAATGTGAAAATCGGAGGTTGTCTAATGAATCGGTCCGAAAGTTTTTTCGCATCCTGTTGATTCTGCTAGATTTTATGCTCTTTGTTTGATGGAATTGATTTTCGTTGTCCTTTGTGATGCTCCTTATTGCGTGGTTGCACGGTATGAGACTTGGTATCCTTAGTCCACAAATCAGTCAAGAGTGATGAATTAAACTTAGATTAGAACAACATGCAAAACCTTTCATGTCGAGAAGAGACGGCAGAAAGTCCTGTTTGTATTGTCACCATTTGGCGGTATCTTCGTTGGGATGGATGTAGATTGCACAAGGTGGTGTAAGATGTGCTTTTTTATGATTGAAAGATGTACCCTTACTATTGAACTCAATATTGTTCTTTTTTCAGTTGGTTGTTTACAGAGTAATTTCACATCTGGGGATTCTGTACATGAAACGATGTTATCTTACTGATGAATAATGTTTACGCTTACTTCTACCCCGAAGTTGAGCTGGTCATGTGATTGACACGGTATTTGGGATGCGATCCCTTGATCTTTGTAAGAGGTGGTATCTATATTCTGTGTTGTTGACCTCGAGTTGCAACGTTCTTTATTAGATGAAATGTTATGTTGGATGATACAATCACAGTAGCCTTACACCAAAATTCTGCTTTAAACCCTTACTTTTTTGTCCTGATTATGGATGAGCTAACAAAAGATATTTAAGACGAGATGCGGTGGTGTATGCTATTTGCAGATGATATCGTGTTTATTGACGATACCAAGGTCAGGGTTAACACTAAGTTAGAAAATGGATAAGCACGTTAGAGTCTAAAGTATTTACGTTAAGTCAAAGTAAGACGGAATACTTGAAGTGTGAGTTTGACACGATAGGAAGAGAGGATCAAAAAGCTGTAAATATACTCGGACAGGAGGTATCCAAGAAAAATACATTTAGATATCTGGGATCAATATTGCAAAAGGAGGGAGAGATTGATGAGAATGTAAGTCATAGAATCAGAGTAGGTTGGATGAAATGATACAGTGTATCGAGATTTTTGTATGATCGCAAAATTCCTCTTAGGTTAAAAGGAAAATTTTATAAAACAATAGTTAGACCTGCCATGTTATACGAAGCTGAATGTTGGCCAGCACAAAGGAAACATGAGCATAAAATGAAAGTAGCGGAAATGATGATGTTGAGATGGATGTGTGGTCATACAAGAATGGATAAGATAAGGAATGAAGAGATTAGACGAAAGTTGGAGTAGAACCGGTGGAGGAAAATATGAAAGAGCATAGATTGAGATGGTTTGGGCATATCTTCCGAAGGTCCTTAGACGTACTGGTACGAACATATGTTTGCTATCGAGAGCATAACACGAAGAAAGCAAGAGGTCGGCCGAAACTTATTTGCGGGAAAGCAGTAAAACAAGATTTAATGGAGTGGGAAATAGATTGACATACTGTTTGTCTTAGGACAGGGTGGAGAAAGGCTATTAATATTGTGGAGGGGTAGTGTATATATTATATATATATATACTTATTAATTTTTACACATTTATCTATTTTCGCTTTCTTGATTCTGCTTTTATTTTTATGATTATTTGAGATTCATCGACCGCCGATCCTAACTAGTTTGGGATAAAGGTGTTGATGTTGATGTTGTTATGTTGGATGATAGCTTCAATGTCATACTACTCCGTCCATTCTTAAGTGGGTTATCCTATCTATGGAAGATCACGTCACAATTCTTATTCCACCTTACCTTTTTCAGAGCAAGATGAATCCCACTGAGTTTGCAGAAGAGGTTATGATGGAGGCGTATCAATCTAGCAGATTTAACCTGATCCTAGTGGATCTATGTTCCAAATCCATTATCTATGTGACCAATAGACCAAAAGATGACAAGGCTCTTGCCTTAAAAGGTTCCTCCTGGGATCCACATGCTATCAAATGCAAGTCCAGACACCCCTAGGCCTAAGTTAAGAAGATCTCTTGCTCTGGTTGATTTTGTCTTATCCTTGGTTTGTCTTTTCTACCAGGAAGGATGTGCAAGAAATTCAAGATGCCATTCAACAACAAAAGGAAAACAGATAAGAAGAAGAAGAAGATCTGGTTATATGTAATTTAGGATACTCGTGTGCGTTAGACATTCCAGAAGAAACTGAAGATGGGAACAAAAAGGAACAAGACATTCTTGTGTTTTTGGATTTATGTAGAGACAGGAGATTTGAGTTCAATGAATGATGAGTGTTCATGTTATTGTAATAACTTTTTCAAGTTGAAATGATCACTGAAGAGGCATGACATTTCATGAGTTGTTATCTTTTTCGTTTCCTTTCGCCATGTTGAATTTTTAGTTTAATAAAGATCAATTGTTTACACACACACACATATTGGGTTGCTGATTATGACCTTTCTCACAATATGCTGTTTTACAATTTATCCTTGAGATTGATCGATTTCTTGTCTTTTAGTTTTAATAGCATTTTATGCAAATTATCGCAAGGCTTCCGGTTGAATTACCTATGCAATCTTATTCTTGCTTGTCTCGATCGACTCTACTTGAATTTTTGGTTATTATATACTTATTATAAGAGTCTAGTATATTATCACTTAATTAAAATTTCCATACGGTTATCGAGAAGTGATCGATCGTACCTATTCCTCGCGTCGTTTATAAATTGAGTGATTCTTTGGCATTTTAAAAAGAATTGGAAGATTCTAACTAATTTGTTAATAGTTTGAACCAAAAAAATAAAAAAAGACTTTTGCATTGCTCTCAACAAGAAAATATGAAAATTACCATGATTGTTTTTTATTTTAGTTTTAAACGAGTAAAATTAAAAAGCTTAAATTGATTAATTTTCCACATATATATTTACCAAACAACATTTCCCCAAAAGCTGATTCCCAAAGCAGCTTTCAATTATAGTTTACCAAATAATCTTTGCATTTCAGCGAACCTTTTTAGGCCAAAGACCTTTGCCTTTTTTCAAAGTATTTCCTCAAAAGCTAAACCAAACACAGCCCAAAATTAACTCACTTTGTCCAACTACATTTTCATGGCTTTCCCCCCCCCCCCCCCCTTTTTTATGAATAGTAAAATAAAATTAAAAACGAAACATCATTTTATCACCAAGGGCACCATGGGGGAAAAGAATTAAGCCCATCGACCACAATTTTTCTAAGAGGTAAATTCGTTTAGTGAAAATTTTCAGTGATTTTTACTCAACAATTACATAAATTTGGCTTCCAAGCACGATCAATTAAATTAAATTCATTCAATTTCCCCACGGTCGAATCATGCGTTCCGACAGTAATAAGAAAAAACTCTCTCCATATCTCTTCTTTTACTTAAAATCGTTCTTCTTCCCAATTTCAGGTTTTTTCAAAGGCAAATAGTCAAAAAGCTAAAAGCCATAAAAGTGTTAAATATCCGACTCCGACGCCTTCGATTTTCCTCAAGTCCCCGACCGAACCAGAGCTGCAGCATCGCAAGAAGCTCCTGCTTCCCCCCTCGGGGCTCGGCGTCTGCTGCAATGGAGCTTTTGAATTCCCGCATAATTGCTCCGAGCACGGACGCGGCATGTTCTCTGAAGCCCCAGTTTTCTGCTCTCAAAACCAGGCCACTCGTCTATTCGCCGCGATTCAGAGCTCCCCGCACTCGTCTCCTCGCCAAATCAGCCAAACCGAAGCTCAACGTTCGGTGTGAGCTCGAAGGCAGAGTGAACGGTTCCGCTCTCCCTTTCGACCCCGACTCGCGCTTCCTCGACCGGGTAAGACAAAAGGCACCGAATGGTAAACCGTCTCAGTTGTATTCTCGTTGGAACTCACTCATATTCTCCAGAAAATCGGGCAATACTGTGAGAAAGATGATGCTAACTTTCGGTTTTTAGGAGGAGCAGACGTTTTGCATTGTCTCTTTTCTTGTCCAAGGGATGAACCTCGTGCGTTTCTCTTCAGAGCAGGATTATTGCAAGAGGGCAACTTGAATGGGCATAGGATTTTGCACTACGATGCGTTCTGCTTGCTTGTTGCTATATTGCCTTGCTAGCGTCATTGTCTTGATAAGCTAAAAGAGGTGTTTCTCTAGGTGACAATCACTCAATCCGTCTGGAAAGTTACAAAAAAGGTTACTAGCACCAATATACTCGGTCACATTGAGCGATTTGCTTTCACGGGATATTATCCCATTTTCCATCAGCGCAGGATTATCACGGAACAGACCTGTTAGAGAGCCCACTGCATCGTACTACAGTTGTTTTCAATTTCTACCATTATTAATCTGCCAATGGAAAACAAGGCCGTGTGCTAAGGACCTTGTCGATTGTGCTTTGGACAGGGTGCTACAATCTTTAAAAACTAGTCCTGTATCATCTTTCATTTCTCTATTAAAGCATTATCGTGAATTTAGGTGGCATTTGTTTGGCCTTGTCATTCTTTACAAACTGCTTCTGATATGGATCTTTTTCGTTTTATGATTTCTAGCAAAAAGCTTTGGAAGCCGCGATGAATGACATAAACAACTCCTTTGGCAAAGGAAGTGTTACTAGGTTGGGCAGTGCTGGTGGTGCGCTGGTGTACGTGATCTCTTCTTTGCTATGTTTCTTCCTTCTATCTATTTCGGCTTTTTTGCGTGTGTAACTCATAGAATGTTAGCAGGTGCATTACCTGATGCCATGTTAGAGTTGCGATACGTGGTTGTACGATGTCATTTCCTGTACTGTTCATCTCTTCGGCCACCATGGTGTAGTTACACTGCATTATTTAGTTGTGATGTTTTAGTGAAGTATGCTTACACTTGCTTTCTCTATTGCGAGACAGTGAGACATTTCCTAGTGGATGTTTGACTCTAGATTTAGCTTTAGGTGGAGGCCTTCCCAAAGGAAGAATTGTAGAGGTATTCCTTCTTTGTCTATGCATCTATCTTTTCTCCAAATTTTTATCTTATCATGATGTCCTTGCCATATGCAGCTCTTAGTTTGTCTGGCCATGTATAAGACACAGAATATTGTTGTGGTTGCTTCTTGCTAAGTGATCTTTAAAGTCAATTATGCGGAGATAAACAATGTGTTATACCTTTCCTTACCCAAAAAAAAACAATGTGTTATACCTTATCCTCCCCCCCCCCCCCACATGACTTATTAATTCATCTGTTTAAGTATATTTATGGATATTAGTCGGTAGTTAATAGGTAGTCAGAAATAGGAAAATTAGGGTTTTTTAGGCTCAATTATCTCAATGTTGAACTGCTTTTTAATCAGGCCATTGCGGGCACTTATTATGAGAATGATTTGGAAAATTAAGCATTTTGGAATTTCTGCGGAAGGCTTCTGCTTTCTACATTCTAATTGTGATTTTTTCAGCCTAGGATGAGTTCTCTGTATCTATGCTAATTAGCTGGGCAGCACTTTGGCTTTTGTTCAAAAGGTTTTGGCCTTCAAAATTTGGAATTGTCTGCTGATGAGGAATATTCTGAGATAGCTGGGCAGCGCTTTTTCGATTAGCTACATGACCAAAATGCCATATCTGATTTAGTAAGACATATCTGGCCAATGATTTCATCTTGTATTGTCCTGATGCATCGGAGAGAACAACGCTTATTAAAGTTTGAGATTGAGAGTAGGATTATGCTTTTTCCCATTGCCTTTGGGCCATTAGTGTTGGTGCAGCTTCTCTTCCTCCTTTCCCGTGCGGCAAATCTCGACTAAAATGTACCGAAACTGCATCCTTTTTATTTGTACAGATTTTTGGACCAGAAAGTAGTGGAAAGACAACCTTAGCACTCCATGCAATTGCTGAAGTTCAGGTTTGATAATATACTCCTTTTTTCCTCCCAATTTAATGTTATCACTTATCTTTGGTCCCAAGGGCTGGGTTTGGTGCTAAATTAGAATTATGAAGAAGTACGTTAGAGTATAAAGGATTTACGTTGAGTCGAAATAAGACCAAATACATGAAGTGTGAGTTTGACACGGCAAGAGGAGGAGATCAAGAATCCATGAATTTGCTTGGATAGGAGGTACTTAAGAAATAGGGGGGAGAGATTGATGAGGACGTAAGCCATAAGACCAAAGCAGGGTGGTTGAAATGGCGCAGTGCGTCAGGATTTTTGTGTGATCGCAAAATCCCCCTTAGGCTAAAAGGAAAATTTTAGAGAACTACAGTAAGGCCTGCAATGCTGTATGGAGCTGAATGTTGGTCGGCACAGAGGCAATATGAGCATAAAATGGGAGTAGTAACAATGAGGATGTTAAGGTGGATGCGTGGTCATACAAGGATGAATAAGATAAGAAATGAATATATTCGATGAAAAGTTGGAGGAGTACTAGCGACAGAAAAGACGAGAGAACATAAATCGAGGTGGTTTATGCACATTTTTCGAAGATCCCTAGATGCTCCGATAAGAATAGAAGTTTGCTACCGAGGGCATGACATGAAAAAAAAAAGAATAGGTAGGGCGAAATTTATTTGAGGGAAAATAGTATAACAAGACTTGATGAAGTGGGAAATAGGTTGGCGTATGATTTGTTTTAGAACGGAGTGGAGAAAAGCTATTAGTAACGTGGAGGGGCAGAATTATTGTGTTCCTGACTGCCCTTTTTAGTCATTTCTCTTTATAGATATCTATATACTTTTTTATTATTTTAATTATTATTTCTTTTCCCCCTAATCGGTCTTGTTTTTATTTTATTTATTTTTGGGTTCATCGATCGCCAACCCCAACTAGGTTGTTATAAAGGTGATGTTGATGTTGATTTATCTTTGGTCCCAGATCAAAATGCTTACCAATGGCGATGTCTATTTTAAAACCAACATTCAGCTTTTATGTTCTAATGTTGCAGAAACTAGGAGGCAATGCAATGCTTGTTGATGCAGAGCATGCTTTTGATCCAGCATATTCTAAAGCCTTGGGAGTGGATGTAGAAAATTTGATAGTGTGTCAACCTGATCATGGAGAAATGGCATTAGAGAGTAATATGTCCTCCTTCGCATTGTAACTTTGGCTAGAGTTGATCTGACAAAAACAAGTATCATAGAAATGATGCTTGGTATATTTTCTCTTTGAGCTCACTACACACGTACGAATTTTCTCTCGCCAATCCTTGCAGTCGCAGATCGTATGTGCCGCTCTGGAGCAGTAGATCTTATCTGCGTTGATTCTGTCTCTGCTCTCACTCCACGAGCGGAGATTGAGGTGGCTATCATGCTTTATTTCCCTTGGTTGTTTTTAAGGTAAAATTTGCCTTAGCACTGCGTTACTGTTTTCTTATAATAGGGCGAGATAGGAATGCAGCAGATGGGTTTGCAAGCTCGGCTGATGAGTCAAGCTTTGCGTAAGATGTCTGGAAATGCCTCTAAAGCTGGATGTACCCTAATTTTTTTAAATCAGATAAGATATAAGGTATGAATAGTTGACATTTGTATGATATTATGTTGTCGTCTTTGCATATAGAACATCATAACTCTTGCGATTGAAGACTGTTGAACTTTCTTCAGTCACAAGAATTGAATGTTCCTTAAGTCATCCTTCAACATTCCTTTTGAGTATGCTCTAGCTGGTGAAACCAGTTGCACCCAGGTCAGGTCCGACTTTCTCTTATAAACCATTCTGTTCATTCAACATTCTTTTTGAGTTTTTTCAATAGTGTTTGCCATTTTACTGATGATCTGTGCGCTAGCTCGTGAAACCAGTTGCACTTAGGCCAGGTCCAACTTTCTCTTATAAACTGTTCTGTTCAAGGATTAACAGCTGTTGGTCCATGAACTGCCAACCTAAACCAGTTTGCACACTGTCCATATTTAACAACACTGGTTATGATTGATTTTTCTGTATAGCTAAGTAAAGCCTTTATTTTTGCATTAGATTGGTGTGTACTATGGGAATCCTGAAGTTACCAGTGGAGGAATAGCACTAAAGTTTTTCGCCTCAGTTCGCTTAGAAATACGTTCAACTGGAAAGATTAAGTCTGTAAGTATGATAACTCTACATTAATGGAGTCTTATCTGTTTACTTAACCCTTTCCTTAGATTTGTTATCTCGTTGATTCCTATACATGTAAAAGCGAAATGTATGAGACCAACTATGGGCTATTGTAGGCTGATGAAGAAATTGGAGTTCGTGTTCGAGTGAGAGTGCAAAAGAGTAAGGTATTCCAGCCTCAGATATCTAGACCGTCAATTTCACTTTTTTCTCCTTAATGATTTTGTCCATCTGGACAAAGATCTATTGTCCTTAATAATTGTAAATCTGTTTTAGGTGTCAAGGCCATACAAGCAGGCTGAATTTGAAATAATATTTGGTGAGGGAGTGAGTAAACTGGTTAGTGTTTTATTACAAAAACTTATCTTTGCCAATGCGTCAGATTTGAACTTTGAATAATTTAGTGCTTTGACGTGCAGGGATGCATTTTGGATTGTGCTGAAATGATGGATGTCGTGGCTAAGAAGGGTGCCTGGTATAGTTATGGGGACCATAGGTTTGTATCTGAACTTTTTATTTTGACCTAAAAGCCCTTTTTTCTACAATTGTAAACTTCTCCTTTTAAATATACTTCTGGGACATGCACTGCTATTATGAGTCTCTCTTGGATCTCACTTGAAGCAGACATAGTACTTTCAATTTTGAGCAACACCTAGTATATTTCTCAACTTCTTTCTTCCTTGGCGATGACGCTGTTTCTCGAGTGACTATGTTATTGATGATTGACTGTGCTTACTAGAACACCAGAAACCCATTTCCTTTCCTGCATTCAGTGCAATTGAGCATATCAACTTGTAGGAATTTGTTCATTGAGTAGAAACACTTGAATCCTCTGCTTGTTATGAGATTTTGGGAATTTGGACCGCTTTCTAGTAGTAGAGAATCTATCCACTTCTCTTGAAATGCACAATTGCTGTTTTTGCTAATTAGTTTTCTACTGCTATTCATTTCTGCAAAAAGATTGGGGCAGGGACGAGACAAAGCATTGCAATACCTGAGAGAGAACCCTGCTTTACATGAGGAGATAGAGAAGGTATGATGCTGCTGATCTTCCTTTCCTTGTCAATATCCGCTCATGATTTATAGTGGAGCCACACGATTGTTCATACAGACCCTTTCCTTTTTGGTACGTATGGCTAAGTTGCTATTGTTTGAATGATTTTCCGAAACGGTCTTCATTTTTTGCGCATCAGGTGGTTCGCCTGAGGATGGCAGAGGGCATTGGCCTGGTGGGATCTCCTCATGGTAAGAACTTGCCCATGCCCCTTCAAGAAGAAGACATCTGATGAAATCCAATGAGATGGAGCATGGAGATCCTATGGTCAGTTTGTGGATGTCCTAGAATGGACCACAGGAACTATGAAGTGTGTCCAAGCACATTTCAATATGGTTCCTCCATGGACCATTATGGTTTCGTGAGCCCTGCATGTTCTGATGGTTGACGGGTAAATTCTCATAATTTGGAAGGGCTTGAAGTGGCTGAAAATGCTTAGAATTCTCGGAGCTTTAGCGGCAGAAGCTGAGTTGCTCGATTCCAGGCTTTATGAATTTCAAAGCTGTTTGTGTAGAAAATTTCATTATTATTCTTCAAAGAAGGATTACAAGAATATATATAATAACCAAACCCTATAGACATAGAAAGACCATTCTACCCTCATTTAATATTTCCTCACACTTCCCTCAAGTTGGGATGTAAATATCAAATAATCCCAACTTGTTACATAGAAAACTCACTCGACTCCCCCTTAGTGATTTAGTAAAGATATCTGCCAATTGATCTTCCGTCCTTGTATGTTAAAGAATGATGTCCCCTTTCTGAACTTTCTCCCGTACAAATTGACAGTCAACCTCAATGTGTTTAGTTCGCTCATGAAAGACAAGATTATTTGCAATGTGAATAGCTGATTGATTATCGCAATATAATATCGATGGATCTGATATCGGCAAACCAATTTATGCTAATAACATCCTCAACCAGAGCAATTCACACGTCACGTGTCATAGCTCTATATTCTGTTTCAGCACTTAATCGAGAAATCACATGTTGCTTCTTACTTTTCCAAGCGACTAAATTACCTTCAAGAAACATACAGTAACCTGATGTAGATCTCCTATCGGTAGGACATCTAGCCCAGTTTGCATCAGGGAAACTCATAGTTTTCAAATGTCTGTAATTCTTGAAAAGTAGTCCTTTACTTCGTGCTCTCTTCAAGTACTTAATAATTCTAAGTACAATATCTCAGTGAGTAGTACGAGGAAGACTCATGAACTGACTGACTACAGTAACAACAAATGATATGTAAGGCCTTATGACAGTGAGATAATTTAACTTTCCCATCAACCTTCTATATTTACCTGGGTCACGTAACAATTCTCCATGTTCTGCATTCAGTTTCATTGGGATCCATAGGAGTATCCACTGGCTTTACTCCAAAAAATCCAACCTCATCAAGAATGTCGAAGTACATATTTTCGTTGAGATAAATTGATACCTACATGTGAATATGCAACTTCAATATCAAGAAAATATTATAAACGTCCCAGATCTTTGGTATTAAATTCTCTGTGCAGAAACTGCTTGAGCTGTTGAATACCTTCTGAATCACTAGTTGTAATAATAATATCATAAATATATACCACCAAAAGAATACAGCCAGCTGAGGAGACAGAGCTAAAAATTTAATGATTTACTTGACACCATTTTAATTCAAACCTGATAACAATATCACTAAATCTGTCAAACCAAGCACGGGGAGTTTGCTTGAGTCCATGCAAAGATTTACGTAAATGGCATACCAAATTCCCCTGAGCAACAAACCCAGGTGGTTGCTCCATGTACACTTCCTCAGACAAGTCACCATGAAGGAAGGCATTTTTCACATCTAGTTGATGAAGAAGCCAACCAAAACGTGCTGCAAGAGAAATAAAGACACGAACAAATGGTATTTTGGCAACAATTGAAAATGTATCATCATAATCTACACTGTATGTCTGAATATATCCCTTTGCAACCAATCGAGCTTTCAATCATTCAAGAGTGCCATCAGGATGAACCTTAACCGTAAATACCCAACAACAACCAACAGGTTGTTTCTTTGCAGGCAATGAAGTGAATTCCCAAGTACGGTTTTCAATGAGAGCTTTCATTTCATCTTCCATTGCTTGCCGCCAGCTAGGATGACCAAGAGCTTTAGCAACATTGCTAGGCACAGAATTAGATGACAAGGACGAGACAAATATGGAGAAACCAGGAGATAAATGATCATATGACAAGAAATTTGAAATAGGATAATGGATGCAAAGACAATGAGAAAGACGACAATGAGGAGCATAACGATATACATGACGACCGATACAAGAACGTGTACCTTTTTGAGAAGCGATGGACTGATCAAGATCCGAGGAAGGTGCAGCAACTGGTGAGGGAACAGAAGAATCATGTTGTGGCGAAGTCTAGACCATTGTAGTGGGAGCTTTACCACGTCGATGATATGTACGGTCAGCAAACTGAAATCCTGTGGACGGTTCTGAAGGAAGTGAGAGTGGAGGAACTGTTGGTAAGGCGCATATGCTACTTTCAGGGGTCACTGTATGTTTCATCTAAGAATTGTAATATGGCTGATCCTCAAAGAATGTTACATCCGTTGACATGAGTACAGGACGACAAGTAGGACTGTAACATTTGTAACCCTTCTGAGTTCGAGAGTATCCGACAAAGATACATTTCTCCGCACGAGAATCCAACTTATCAATACCTGAAGTAAGTGTATGCACGAAACAAACACAACCAAAGACATGCAAAGGTAATGTAAATGGAGGACGATTTGGATGTAAAATGGAAAATGGTGTTTCCCCCTGAAGAACATAAGTTGGAAGTCGATTAATTAAGAAACAAGCGGTAAGTATAGCATGACCCCATAAGGTTTTGGGTAGATGCATGTGAAACATTAGACATCATGCAACATCAAGAAGATGACGATTTTTACGCTCAGCAACACCATTTTATTAAGGTGTATATGAACAAGAAGTCTGATGAATAATGCCAGGAGAGTCAAGAAAAGGTTGAAAGCTTGAAGTGACAGTAAAATATTCTTTGGCATTATTTGAGCACAAAATTTTAACAGAAGTATGACACTGATTTAGCACTTCAAAATAGAACAGACGAAAGCAGTGAAAAATCTCAATACGATCCTTTATTAAGAATAACCAAGTCATTCTGGAAAAATCATCCACGAATATAACAAAGTACCTAAAATCAGAGATATCATGAATACGACATGGACCCTAAACATTAGAATGAACCAACTCAAATGAACTTGACAAACGACTCTAAATGCGAGAAGGAAAGGAAACTCTATGGTGTTTACCAAACTGTCAAGTTTCACATTGAAAAGAATTCACAGACTGAGACTGAGACTCGGGAAATAAACGCCTAAGAGTGGTGAGAGGCGGATGATCGACACGAAAATGCATCCGAAACACATTAGAGGATGTGTCCTTCGAAGCTGCAGTAGCTAGCACCTCCTTATCAAAGTAGTATAGATCATTGGATTCATGCCTGCCACCAATCATCTATCCAGTCCTTAGATCCTAAAAAACACAATGAAAAGAGAAGAAGGTTATGGAACAATTTAGTGCTTTAGTCAAAGAGCTAACAGAAATTAAATTATATGAGGATTTGAGATGGACGATAGATGATAAAGAAAGAGATGGAGTCAAACGTGCAATGCCAATGCCAGTAACTTGATATTGTGAACCATCAACGATTCTAACAAAATGCGACATTCCAGGAGGTTTAGAACAAAATGAAGACAATAACTTAGAATTACCAATCATATGATGAGTGGCTCCAGAGTTTATGACCCAAGAGTCAGAAGCTGTAGAAAGTAAACAAGATGAACTACCTTTTGAGGTTTGTGCCAGAGTAGCAATAGAAGCTGAAAAACTTATCACCTGCTAGGACCGAACCAAGGCATCATACTCATTATGTGTCAAAGTAACATAATCACCCATATTCCGTATACTAGTAGATGTTGGGGGAGTCTGTACGAAAGAATCTTCCGCCTCTACAAAGGCAGCAAAGTTGGGCCGAAGCTCGGGATGATGTGTATAACAATAAGTTTATGTATGTCCAGCCCATTGACAATGATTACAAAAACGGGAGCCACGACCACCCCTAGAGATACAGATACTGCGAGCACCAACGTCTCCATCACGACCTCTACGAATTCCACTCGGAGCAAAACTACGACTATGACCCCAGAAACCACGACCGCGGACTCCACGCGCATTAGTATTATGAGAAATCATAGCACTTGTCTCCACAGCCGGGGTGACCTTTTCAGTAGGGGTCGAACAAAGAGCTCGAGAAAAAATTTCATACAACGTAGGAAGGGAACTCTGAGAAGTAATCTATTGCCGAAGGGAGGAATATTCAGATCCTAATGCCTTGAGATATAGTATAACTCGAAAATCCTCTTATCGTTTGATGAGGACAGTTGGATCGTTTGAGGCTAGAATGTAAGTATCAAGTTATGTGCAAAGTGTCGTGAAATGAGCATAATGCTCAGATAAAGACTGATTCCCACGGTCAAGACCAAATAGAGCCTCCCACGTATCACACACTCTTATCATGTCATTTTCTCCAGAATGAAGTAAAGCACACTTTTCCCGGACTTCCTTAGCCGTTTTGCACCGAATGAAGTGAGGACTAATTTTAGGATCCATACTATTCCACAATAAAGTACGGATCGTTGCATCTCCAGCAAGCCAATCAGCCACCTTACTCTCATCTGAAGGTACTGTAGATTTAAGATAACTACTTTGTTTAGTGGCTGTGAGGTAAACTTCAATAGTCGTATACCAAGATGCATAATTAGCTCCATCTAATTTGACGGAGGTCATTTGCAATTGTGACAGACCAATAGAGGATCCCGAAGCAGCCATTAGTACACAAGAACATAGTTAAATCCAAGCACAATATGATTGAACCCAACACTAATGTCACAACGATTGGTCAGCCAAGCCAATGTCACATCCAATCAACCAAATCAACATATAATCTCCCCTTCCTCAGCCACATTAACAACAACATCAAACTTCAGAACACCAATTCACCTCATTTTCCTCTTTATAGTAGCAGTCGGCTACTCGTCCAATGAAAATCAAGCAGTGAAAATCAGTAATTTACCAATTTTATCTCAGCAATCATTGTTTTTCTTTTATTATTTCACTTCAATAGTGAAAAACAGCAACAATCAGTAAGTCGTTTACTCATCCAGTGACTTATAAGACATTGAAGTGGGTAGAATAGGTTGAGAACCTACTGTCGACGCCTGGTGAAGAGTCACCGGACCTGGAAATCTTCAGTTGACGCTCGGATTGAAGTCACTGGACCTAAGAGACTTCGATCGGCGTCGGGATTGAGGTCTCCTGGTCTGGGCGACCTCAATCGGCCTTCAACCGAAACTTGAGAGACTTCAATCGGCGCCGAGAGTGGGTCTCCTGGTCTGGGCGACCTCAATCAGCCTTTAATTGGCGTCGAGAGACTTCAATCGGCCTTTAATCGGGACCTGAGAAACTTCAATCGACGCTAGGAGTAGGTCTCCTGACTCGGGCGACTTCAAATTTGACTCGCCATAGTTGAGCAACCTCGGATCTGAGTCGCCGGAGCTAGGCAACAGTTGCCGGCCTTGTGCGACACTGTGACGACAGTCGCTGGCCTTATGCGACTTTGAGCTGCGGTGGAGTCAACAAGAAAGGATGGCTATAGGCGACGATGATGGCAATATACGGTACCAAATCAACATATAATCTCCCCTTCCTTAGCCACATTAACAACAACATCAAACTTCAGAACACCAATTCACCTCATTTTCCTCTTTATAGTAGCAGTCGGCTACTCGTCCAATGAAAATTAAGCAGTGAAAATCAGTAATTTACCAATTTTACCTTAGTAATCATTGTTTTTCTTTTATTATTTCACTTCAACAGTGAAAAACAGCAACAATTAGTAAGTCGGTTACTCATCCAATGACTTATAAGACACTGAAGTGGGTAGAATAGGCTGAGAACCTACTGTCGATGCCTGGTGAAGAGTCACCGGACCTAGAAACCTACTATAGACGCCTATTGAAGAGTCACCGGACCTGGAAATCTTCAGTTGACGCTCGGATTGAAGTCGCTGGACCTGAGAGACTTCAATTGGCGTCGAGAGTGAGGTCTCCTGGTCTGGGCGACCTCAATCGGCCTTCAATCGGGACTTGAGAGACTTCAATCGGCGCCAGGAGTGGGTCTCCTGGTCTGGGCGACCTCAATTAGCCTTCAATCGACGTTGAGAGACTTTAATCGGCCTTCAATCAAGACCTGAGAGACTTCAATCGGCACCGGGAGTAGGTCTCCTGACTCGGGCAACCTCAAATTTGGCTCGCCAGAGTTGAGCGACCTCATAACTGGCTCTTCGAAGTCGGGCGACCTCGGATCTAAGTCGCCGGAGCCAGGCGACAGTCGCCGGCCTTGTGCGACATTGCGACGACAGTCGCTGGCCTTATGTGACTCTGAGCTGCGATGGAGTCAACAAGAAAGGATAGTTGTAGACGACGACGATGGCAATACACGGTACCTCAGTGTTTAAGACGATGATGATTGACGAGGCTCTAATACCATGTTTGTGTAGAAACGATCATTATTATTCTTCAAAGAAGGATTACAAAAATATATATAATAACCAAACCCTATAAATATAGAAATACCATTCTACCCTCACTTAATATTTTCTAACAGAAGCAAGAGCGATTGATGGATGTTAGGATGGGAGGACGTGACTCCTCCTTTTTTTTTCCAGAAACACTTTATAATATTCGGTATTCTTCTCGATCCATTGCTATTATTTTGCCTCAAGTATGATGATGACAAACCTCTAACCAGTCGGCCATACATGCACTCCACTTTGCGCCCTTTTCCAAGTAGTCTGACGGCGTCAATAACTTTTTTTGACCTTTTCTTTTCTTTATTTTCTGTGATTTTTGGCCTACTCACGTTGTTTTGTTCTTTTGTGCTACGTTCTACGCATTGTAAAGAGATGAGAAGAGTGGCCTACCCGAAAGAAAAGTGCAAAAAGAGAAGTTAACATGTGAACATTAAGATTAAAGTACACTCAAGTGTCATAAGTTATATACAACACTCATTTACGTACTAAAATTTTTAAATCGATCATTTTAATGTTAAGTTTTTATAACTTCGATCACTTAAGTATAATTTTCTTTTAAAAACGACTATTTTAGTATCAACTTCGATTTAAATTGACGTGACTTGCTAAAAATCCAACACGTATATTTTTTATTATTATATGAATTAACGTGACTTATCGAACTTTGACACTTAAATAATCATTTTTAAAATAAATTAACGCTTAATAATCGACATTACAAAAAATTAATACTAAAGTGAATGATTTGAAAATCAAAAACTTAACACCATAATAATTGATTTAAAATTTTTGACGTAAACGCCGTTCACAACTTATGATACTTTAAATATATTTAACTCGAAATCTGAAATATTTACTATTGATGCAAAACAGAAAACTTATGGCCACTTCTAATTCATACCGATGGGATTTTACTCGTCTGTCACGTGATCATCTGAGTGAAATTGCATTAATGTCAGATTCAGAAGTGGGTGAAGTCAAGAACAAGAAAAGACAGGAGCTTGCTCAGACTTCTTCACTCGACCCCAGGCTTCCCCTTGACGAGAGGAGTTTTAGACCGATCCTTTGATTTCTTGTTCTGAAAATGAACTCCATCGCATTCCCAATGTCACACACCTTATCTACGACAAAGATGGGCAAAAAGATCGTCGAACGCTCCTGAGCAAACAAGGTCAGACCATATAAACGATACATTTTCATAACACTTCACAAGACAAAAGGATTCTTCTCATGACCCTTGGCGGTACATAAGGATGAAGTGCAGTAGCCTTCAGATTATTCTTACATCAGCTATACATAATAACAGCGAGAATTGATTTGCGCTGTGTCCGTCTTATTGTGTCAAAGCGCTGGTGTTGTAAACAAGAAGAGCCCCTCCAGCGAGAAGACCGGCCAGGGTGACCGCCCAAATGGCCAATCCTGTCGGGCCTGGAACGTAAAAGTAGGCACTTAACAATGAGAACCATAAAAAATTTAAATTCCGAGCCTGAACGCTTAGGCTTTGACAACGTTATTGGTAGGATAAGATCTACTAACCACCAACATAGACATCACCACTGGCAGACCATTCTTCAGGCGAGTAAATGGGACTGTACAAATGGTAACGAAGCACACAAGGGGTTAGAGTTAGAGGTAGGGCAAAAACCATCGTACAAGGAAATCTGTACATGCATATAATATAACATCAGACGGCTAAAGCACTTAGCAGCAGCAGAGGCAGCAGGCAACCTGCGCGAGATGCTACAAGCAACAGTTAGGAGTTGCAGTGAGGCAAATGTCCTCCTTCCTGCTTTAGGAGCCCGAGCTAATAATAATAATAATTCACTATCTATCCATCAAGCCTTTTCTCTTGGAGTTTTTTCCAGTTTCTTTTTCTATGTAGCTTAGTGAATGTTCTTTCCATGTTCAGGCAGTTGGACGTGAACGACCTTGCTCTGATAAATACGTTCCTCGTCACTCAAAATGCGCATGAAACTTCTGCCTCCACCACCCACCACACCAGATAAGAATCACACAAACCACAGATGTGCTTCTCGCCTCTCGGTCTAAACTTCACGAAAGGTCTTGTATTTTGCTCTCAAAAACCTTAAAAGAGGAGAGGAGCTCATCGTAGCCTAAGTTAACCCCGTTTCCATTCTCTGCTCCATGACCCAACGCCTTATCTTCTTATAGTGCACCTTCGGTAAAGCCCATCACAGGAAATAGGAGAGCGAAAAGAGACTCATGCAGACACCCGGAAGGACCAAAAATGGAAGGGAAGTAACAGAAGAAACATGCTAACCTGTATCCGTCCACGTTGGCACCATATTTGTCCACAAACTGGTACACGCCCTTTCCCTGAATTCAAGCATTTCCATAGATGCTGACCATTAGGAAGTAAAAAGGGAAATGCAGCGTGAAGCTCCGAATATCGTTACAAAGGACATCAAGCTGACAGGGCTTTGAGTATATTTGTTCCGGAGCAACTGCTCTGCTACAGACAGTCTTAATCCTAAGACATGTGCAGCCTCAAGTCCTACTTGGAGCCACTTGGTTAGTTATCTACGTTAACGCTTTCAAAGTACTTCATCCAACGCGGACGAGACGTCGTCAACTAATGGAAGTAAGTATACAAGGTTTGCGAGACTATCATGTATGCATTAGCTCCGCGTCCTACTGATCTATCTAAACGGAAAGGCGTTCGCTTTGATCCGGGGTTGGAGAAAGCCGAACAGTGAAACAAAAAGTAACTATCCAATCCAAGTGAAGTGAAGTACCAACCTTCCCCTTCCTGCCTGATGCATCCGCTCCATCCCTAAAGCTCAGGCCACCATTGATACCTGCCATAGGATTTGTCACGCCAGACACGAATGAAAAGAACTCAATCCCAAGTTCCGAACGCTGCCTCTCCCGCCTCGTTAAACAGAGTAAGAAAGGGGAGAGTACCATAGGGTTTGTCGGTCCTGATCTTCCTGTTCCTGTCCCCACTGGCCTCGACCTTGAGCTGAGAAGTCCGGGCAAGAGAAGGAAGGCCTCTCGCTGATGTTGATCTCTCCACAGCCAACGGAGCTGGTGCTTTTAGGCTCACTGACCACGTCGCTGAGGCTGCCATTATTGCTTGCTTCTCTCGCTCTCTTCCACGCGCACACGCCCGCTCTTTAAGGGAAAGGCCCTGGCTGTAGAGAAGAATCCAGAACTCGAGAATAGTGACGTCCACGTAAGCGCCAAGAAAATTCCAGTGTCACACGTGGCAGTGCCTTTGTTGTTCAAATCTGGATAATGCCTTCGTCGTTCAAATCTGGATAATCTCATTCCCTAACTTTATCTAAGAAATTTATGGATCAAATAAATTGTAAATATATCTGACCCAAAAAAAAACAAAACTGTCATGATATAGATCTTTAAGAATCCATCTGTTAAAAAAAAAATCCATTTGAAAGAGTAGCACTGGTCTGAGGTTCGATTTTCAGATGAGCACCTGTGATTTAAATGGGAGCCATGACTATGGATTGCCATGTTAGTCTCCCCGAGAAATAGTCGAAATGCGCGCAAACTGACCCGAACACCTTGGTTATAAAAAAAACTAATGAATTTATCAATTTTTTTTTCCAAAGATTGAAAACAACAATTGGGCCATGAAGTGTCGCTATTTTCTCAAAAGAGGTCCTCAAATAAATATTATTTCAAATAAGAGTCTGCAGTAACGAGCTAATTCTTTAAAAAGCATCAACTTTAGATCTAATGACAATTCTGACCCGAATTTTGTTTGTCTTGTAAAAAAGCACAAACTTTAGGTCTAATGATGATTCTGACCCAAACTTTTTTTCATCTTATGAAAAAGCACAAACTTTAACTAGCTCAAATGCGACCCCTTAATTTGGAACCATTAGTTGTCCAACATGATAAATCCAACTTATCAGTAAATCTATGTGGCTTATTGACATGAATTTACGATACTATTTACCGTCTTATTAGCACGAAATATGAAGTTGTTCATTCTCTTCAGGGAGTGGGCAGGGCTAGACTTGTTAAAAAAAAAAAGCTTTAGTCATGAGCTTGGCAGATCTCGTCCATGGCGTCTCTCCATAGATGATAATACACAACTTTGAATTATAATTAAATAGTTGATACTTGCTCGTGAAGTAAAGGAGACGATGAATAGGTTAACCATCATCCTTAAAGTTGTGCTAGATTTGAAGCAAATGAACAACTTTAAATTCTATGTTAAGAAAATGATACATTAAATCAACATCAGCAAGCCACGTGGATTTACTGATGACATCAAATCGCCATGCTGGACAACTACTAGTTCCAAATTAAAGGGGCCGGATTTGAGACTCGAGTTAAAATTTATATTTTTTCATGGAATAAAAAAAATCTTGGGCGAGAATTGTCATTGGTGCTAAAGTTTGTGGTTTTTTTTAGGGAATTAGCTCGAAGTAACTTCACAATCTCAAATAAGGACTTAAAGTGATCGACACAATCTCAAATAAGGGCTTCGGAGAGCACATGCATCTCACATGCCACTTTTCACGTCATCATTGGGGGCATTTTAGTCAAAAGTTAATCTTTCTTTTCTTTTTTATTCCTTTTTATTCTTCGTTCTATGTTCTTCTCCTTTATTTTTCCTACGCGAGACTCTTTGGGTTCATCTTCTTATTTCTTCTCTCTCCGAGTAAAAGATGGGTTGGGATGGAGACAAAGAATTACTCCATTCGGGCTTACAATCAAGAAAAAAAAAGTAAAAAAAAAAAAACGCATAGACAAGAAATTCGTTGGAAATTAAAAAAAGTGAAGGAGAATGATTTGTTTATTATATAGGATGGGATGTTTGCGGGAGGAGAAAAATTCTGTGAAATTATGTTTGGGCCATTTCTTGTTTTGATTTTCTCTTTCTTTCTTTTTTTTTCTGTTATTTTTTTCTTTCCCCTTTGTTTCGACCGACGTGGGCTCGCTGACCATTGGCGACCCTTGCCTAGGCCGTTGCGAACCACAGCGAAGCGACCCTCGGCCGCCCAGGTCTGGCAATCACTAAACATCGGAGCGATTCTACAACGCTGCGTCTCCTGATGAAACGACAAAACTACATCGACCCTGTTCATGCTAAGCAATATGCACTCAAGTAAGATTTGTAGGAGTCCATCGAGGGCGTGAACTCGTACTCCTTTGTCATGCAAAGTCTCCCTGGCATTCCAAAACTCTTTTCACGAAGTAGTTTTTTCAGACTTTAATGTGTTTTGGTAAGTCGAAAATGATCAATCAAGGTAAAATCATTTATGATCAAAGAAAATATGCATGACCTTTCCCTAGTACGAGAGGACCGGGAAGGACGCACCTTATAGTTAGGAAAAAAAATAATTTTCCAACTTGACGAGGGGAAAATATTTTTTTCCCTGGAAAATGATTTCACGGTTGCATTTTCTTTTATCATGAAACGAAAGAATTTTTCGAGAAATGTTCTCTGAACTTCCATGCATTTTGTTTGCTGAAAATGATCGATCAATAGAAATACATTTATCGCAAAGAAATGCATGCTTAAAATGGATATATCAAATTATTAATGAAAAGGGGGAAAATATTTTCTTGAAAAACAATTTCCTAAAAAAACATTGTTGTTTATCATATTTTTTTTTCCTGAAATAAACACACTTAAAACACTCCTTCCCAATCCCAACTTCAAAGGCACAACAAGTAAAGGTAAAGCCAATGTTGAGCACATCAAGGTTCTCTTCTCCCCCGTTTCTTGCACTTTGATAAATGAAGTCTACAAATGATATCAGTCATAGGTCTTAGCCCGTAGATAACATTTCTTGGGGGTCCTTGTGCCCATAGCTATAAATGGCACAATCAACACAAACTTGCCATGTCATCAATAACTAATTGAAAAATATTTATAGAGTTCTTTTCATACTTTTCATAGATCATTACTTAATTGAATAGAGAACTTGGTGAGGAAAAAAAAATAGAGTTCACAAAGAGACGTGAAATATACAAAGCTTAACATGTGCATATTCAAGTGATGTGATGTAGGAAAATTTGTGACCTGGGCCACGTTAATTAATATTACAATTACCATTTTACGAGATTGGTCTAATAAAGACATAATATAAAGATTCTTAGTTAATCTAATATTGGGTTAGCTAGTATGGGTCGAGTTGAGCTCGGCCCATGATGAGAGGGTATAGTTAAAAAAATCTATAAATAGAGCTCAAGTCCCTTTTTTAACTTTGATGCACAGTCACTGATTTAGAGGGTAATAAAGGAGAAGCGCTTGAGCATTAGATGTCACATTCAGCATAAAAAATATTGCATTCTAAATCAGGTGCATAAATTCATTTTCTCTCGCTATTTCGTGATTCTATTGATGATGATGTTAGGTATCGTTTTAAAGATTTTGATGGCTTACATGTTTAATTAGAGTTGCCATAGTTTAAAACTAGAATCAATAACAAAATAGTTGCGCGATGAAATGGTTTCTTATTCATTTCAATGATAATGAACACCTCTTACTTTCTTGCAATCAAAGAAGCACAAATTATCGAACCTATCTCTATAGTTATGACTCAATTGAGCACACAATCCTACAATAGTTGCCAGTTCACACAGAATAATTACATACCTATTCTTTTTTTAGGGAAATTGCTTACCTAATCGTCCCATAAAGTAAGACGCGGGACGGTCAGTTTATGTCCAAAATTTTGATTTGGGAAAATCAGATCTCTTGTTGATCGGATCCACTATTTAGACTCTTATTTCATTTTTTTTAGTTTTATGTGTTTTTATTGTAAGCTAAAACTCGAAGATAGAGTATACAAGATAATTACATTTCTAATTTTTTTTTTGAGTTATTAAGAATTGAGAAAAACTTAGATAACAATCCATTAAAATGATAGACCCGCGCTCATCATATTTCCGAGAGATATGCTTCTTAACCAAAAATTCACGTTTTACATGTATGCACCACATATCCATGTAATATGCTTGTCAACCAAAAATTCACGTATAACATGTGAACATCACATTTCTACATGATATGCTTGTCAACCAAAAGTTCATTCTAATATGTACATATCACATATCCGTGTGAAATGTTTGTCGAGCAAAAGTTCATGCTTGATATATACGGTTCAATTGCATCGTTAAGTGAGGGCTGTCACCCAAGCAAAGTCCCTAAGAATTTTTTCGTAATTTTGGAAACAATATCTACTTCATCTTTTTATTTATATGTAGAATAATATCTACTATTTTAAAAATTTATAACTTATTATTTAAATATTATCAATTAGACATGTTTCATTAGAACCTTGATTGTGTGCGGCCTCTTATAATTTTGTTTTTTAATTTTAGCTTACAAAAAAAACATATAAAGTAAAAAGTAAAAAAATCATTTTTAGCTTACAATAATTTATGTCTAAAATTTTTCATGAAAGATGGAAATATTTTTTGTTCAATTAATATTTTTTAAGCGGTATGGCCGATTATTTCAAAACATAATCATGAAACAAACAAAGTCCTACAATTTGAATTTAAAATAGAAACAGGAAGCTCGACTTGTACGGATCCGATCGCTTTTGGTTATGTTTTTAATGTTTCGGGTGGGGTTGGGGTTTGGTCGAGTACGATGGAACAGCACGCGACACATTGACACCCCTAACGGGACATTCAGAAGCCGATTACCTGAGGATTTTTTTTTTTTTGGGGGTCTGGATTACCCCGAGATGTTACTCATACGGTGCAAATGAAATTCCGTTTAGATTCTAACCATTCTGGCTGACGTTCACAATTGGGAGCGCCATACAGACCGACCCAACACGCAAAAGAGAGGGAGCAGCCCGACGTCAAGCTGGGATCTTTCTCTTTGTGTGGTTGACCCACCTACCATTTTTATTATCCTTTCTTAATCGCCACTAAGATCACGGGGTGCCTTGTCGTCTCGATATGGTTTCTTCTCTCCCATCGCCAACGCTCGTCCAATGAGGAAGACGGCCACCGGAACAGGTCGAAGTTTGGTGGTTGCCATCACCATACCTGCACCTGAACTGAATGAACCCCACCCTGTCACATCACATCCACCCCTCCGGTCAACCCCACCGCCACGACTTCGTCTCCTTCTCCACCTCCTCTTCTTTTTTGGGTCAACCCCAAGTTGCCAAATCCAGCGCCTCATCCCTGTCGTATCTAACCATTATAAACATGATGCCTAGTCTGTCTGAACATCCCATCTGCTTAATGATGCAAAGGGAAATTCTCATCTGTTCGCCGGTGATGATATTGGTACCGTTTCCCTCGTCATATTGCGACAAATTACCTCACCTCCAACCATACACGATATGCATTTCACATGGATTGAGAGAATATCTAGGACCCAGCAACGCAAATCCTCCGGGGTGACCGCTCCCAAGGCAT
This sequence comes from Rhodomyrtus tomentosa, assembly GCA_028455895.1. Classification (NCBI taxonomy): domain Eukaryota; kingdom Viridiplantae; phylum Streptophyta; class Magnoliopsida; order Myrtales; family Myrtaceae; genus Rhodomyrtus; species Rhodomyrtus tomentosa. Next base: position 9,480,787 of record JAPCWY010000001.1, on the reverse strand, counting down.
GGAATCCCCAACCATTATTGTTATCTGGGATTTTTTTTTTTGGCTAAAACATGTCGTGGGGCCATTTCTCCAGCAACTAATTACGTATCAATGAGACGTACGGTGTTACGACGACGTATGATTATTATTATTATTTTTTTATGATCGAGGTATCCGGATCAGTTTGCGCACACCTTGACTATTCCTTAAGGAACTAGCACGACAACCACCAGCAGCGATTCCACTTAAGTCACAAGGCGCAAATTAAAAGATTTGAACAAGGTACCTAATAAAGGATAGCTTATCTCTTAACATAATAAGTAATAGTCCATCTCTTAACCAAATCGACTATGCGTGGGTAGGTGACGGGGCATGATTTTTCGTGTCAAGTGGCATTTAGAATCAAATTTATGTGAAGTGTGTCTAATTCATTCGTAATCAATTCTTAACGAATTTAGAGTTGATTATTCTTATTATTATTATTAATCAAGGAGGCCATTGGAAAATATTTCACTATGCTTTATAAGAATAGTCAAGTACCTACATTTAATTTTAACTGTGGGAGTCGGCGGAGTAAAGGTGAGCGTGAGACTTCAATATATATATAAAAGGTGGGGGAGAGCGTGGGCCCCAGTCCGGTTTTCGCCCTAATCCACAAACAAAAAGCCATTGGAGCAAGCAAAGCAGAGAGAGAGAGAGAGAGAGAGAGAGAGAGCAAAGGCAAGAAAGCAGAGGCGAATGATGTGATGTCAAGAATGGATTCTCTGGAAATGCCTACACGAGGAGAAGACCCTCCTCACTCCTCTCTCTCTCTCCTCCATTCGTCCCCTTTTTTGAAGCTTTTCTCCACTTTTGGCTCTCTCACGGGCATTCCCTGAACCACGACACTACCCAAGCTTCTCGCGAGGGCTTCTCTCTCTCTCCGCTGAACTGAAACCAGTGAAGAACCCCACATTGCCTTCTCTCGATTCAGCTCCTCAAGTCCCCTCTAGGGTTCACGAGCTCCCCGAGATTCATCTCCAGCTCGGCTCGTTCTCCAGTTCCAAAGAGAAGAAGACCCGGCTCCGTTTAGCTGCGCTGCGGGGGGCCTTTTACAGTCAAAAGACAAGAATGGAGAGGAATATTTGGCTGATTCTCGGGTTGCTTTCCTGACTCCCGCTTCTTTTCCCTCCTTTTCCGCTTTCCGGGTGACGTACATGGGAAGCAATTCGAGTTGAATGCCCTCCAGCCAACGTGATCGAAATCAATGGTTTCCTGTGATGCAGTTGGTGCTCTCTCAGCTGCAGCTTAGACTCGGCCGACTTGGAGCTTCGATTGCGTCGACACGGAGGCCTCTGTATCTTAAATAAAGCTAGCTCCACTCGGACATGAAGCTCGCCTCGATCTTTTGGAGATCGCTTTCCCCTTATGAGATGTTATAATCGTCTGGGTTTTGCTTGGTCTACCGAAGTGCCGACATCCAGTTGCTGACTATATACTTTCCAGTGCTGGATCGGAGGAGGGTTTTTGTCTATGGAGGACATAGTGCTGTTTAAGCAGGGATGGGAATGGGTCCTGTCGCAGAAGCACGCCTTCTCGCGTGCGAAGAACGCGATGTGGCGCGTCAGAGATAGAATCTGTGTGTTTGTGGAGAGGCATTGGCCGATGGTGTGGGGTTGGTGTTCCCAGTTTTGGAAGGCGCTGCTTCTATCATTGCTTTACTGGAGGGACTGCTGCTTCCGGGGTGTTCAGTCAGTTATTGGATTCGGTTCAGCCTCTCTACTTGTCATCATGTGGAGTTGCTTCCTCAGCCTCACTTCAATGTCTTGCTTGATTTATGTCGTTTTAAGTATGGTAGGTTGTTCCTCTTGTTGCGTCTGTTGATGTGGAATTTATTGCGCGTCTGATGTGGATGTTATCCTTTTGGAATTGTGTTGTTTTTGTCATATGTTTCCCTTTTGTTTCATTGATCCATTTATAGATATTCCGTTTCTACATTTCCTGACCGTTTTCGTGGTGATGATTGCTGATTCATCGATGATATGTTTTTTTTTTACTGAATCTGATCTGAATTGTTCTTTCTACACAACTACGTGATGCAGAATTAGCAATTTCCTTGTCTGATCTCGAGGCTTGGTTATCAAAATCAGTTAAAGGAATCAAATGAATAATATAGACTTGTCTGTGCATGATGTATATGTACCAACAGTAACAACTATAATTTGAAGATGTTGATGGAATGTGCACCTCATCTTATCAAGTCACATGAGCTTCATTATCCTTTTCTGGGTATCTCAGAGAAATGCCACTGACTTTCCCGTTCATTCCTTTAACTTTTCAGGGAGCTGCTGGAGCTGCAGTTAAGTACTTGGGATTTACTCCTGGGCTGTTTATTGTAGGACTCTTTGCTATTTTAATTTTATGGATGTTTGCTAACTTCTGGATAACGGGAACATTGTTTATAATAGGAGGTATAAGTTGGCTTCTTTCTCTATGCACTTAGAAATCAGTCTATTGAATTTTTTTAACTTTCTGGATTCAATTCTTGTTGATATTTATCTATTTAGCGATGCATTATACATGCAGAGTCAATGCTTGCTAGATCTCCATCGCATTTAGTTCATCCTTGCAGCTGCTCTTTTCATGCATCTTTCATGTGGATAGTCATTAGCAGTTTTAGCTATTTATTTCTTGCTGTACGTGGCCCAAATAGCAGTTTCTATTTGATGCTGCTGCTGCACTGTTTAGGAAAGGGAAAAAAAATAAGACAGGGAATCTCGAGTAAGTTGCGGATTGAGGTTAAAATAAGATGTGTGCAATGAATGTGGTGTGGAATTTACTGTTGGGTAATTATGCTAGCCTACTTTGCACTAGACAATAGATTAGCTACCTATGTTGTTCAAGAGAGGAACTTAATCATTGAGTGGGGCTAATTCCCTAAAAAAGAACCAACTTTAGGTATAATGACGATTTTGGCCCGAACTTTTTTTTGTCTCACACAAAAGCACAAACTTTAGGTTCAACGATGATTTTGGCTCAAACTTTTTTTTTTTCCCATGAAAAAGCAAACTTTAACTCGAGTCCCAAATCCGGCCTCTTAATTTGGAACATTAGTTTTCCAATAAATTTCACGTCATCAATAAATTCACTTGATTTATTGACATGGATTTAAGATACTATTCATTATCTTATTGGCACAAAATATGAAATTGGCCATCCTCTTCTAGAAGGGGGTAGGGTTGGGCTTGTTAAAAAAAGAAGGCTTTAATCGTGAGCTTGACGAATCTCTCCATAGGTGTAATACGCAACTTCGGATTCCAGTTAGACAGATGATACTTATGGGTAAAGTGAAGAAGACGATGAATAGTTTAACCGTCATTCTTCAGGTTATGCTAGAGATGAGCAGATGAACAACTTCAAATTCCGTGAAAAAGAAGACAATGCCTTAAATCCACATTAGCAAGACATGTTGATTTATTGATGATGTGAAATTGCCACGTTGAACAACTAATGGTTTCAAATTACGAGGCCTAATTTGGGATTCGAATTAAAGTATGTGCTTTTTCATGGAATGAAAAAAAAGTTTGGCCCATAATTGTCATTGGACCTAAAGTCGGTGCTTTTTTACTAGACAAAAAAACGTTCGGGCTAAAATCGTCGTTAAACTTATAGTTGGTGTTTTTTTAGGGAATTAGCCCCGCTTAGTGGGACATTCCTTACTGGAAGATGCTTTGTTTTTTATGATGGTTAGCATCTTAGTTACTACCTGTTGTAGCAAGAACCTTGTCTGAAAGTAGGTAACTCATGACTTTTCTCTGGTAATTTAAGTAGCTATTTCATTGACGAAGAATCTCTCGTTGGTCTTTTCAGCTGGAACTTCTTTTACTTGCTCTGAGTTTTCTCCATCCTTCTTTTTTGTTACGGTTGTTACTGTTGTCGCTGTAGATGTACTGTGTATGTAAATTAAAATCTTGTAGCTGTACTGAACATGCTCCAATTTTGAGCAGACTGTAGACATGATCTGAATTGTACTTATTTCCTCTTTCTTTATTATTTTTTTTCCTAATAGACAGTCAAATCATCACTCTATAGGCAATCTTAGTTCCCTTGAAATTTGTGTTATCGTCTTAGAGTGTTATGGGGATAATAGCTGCATATTTAGTTGGATCCTAATATCATGCTAAAGGCCAATTGGTTCGTGCACATTGTGCAACTGCTCTAATTGTTAGTAGTTAATGTATTTAGAGGAAGAGAATGATTTTTACCCGACTTTAAAGAGAAGTGCAGTTACCTGGTAGTAGATCGTTTTATGCTATAGATTGTACTACCATAGGGATCTAATATTGGGACATTAGCAAGTATATATATTCGAACTATTCACTATAGCGAGGAAATCAGTTTGAAAGTTGCTTTTGTTTTGGCATTTAAAAGTAAAGTTCAACCTTGACTATAATGCTAACGTTTAGATTCTGGAACACCCAAATGCAGGTTACTTGTTCTCCCGTAGTCATGCCCGTCTGGTAATATTGATGGCTACCATTTACGCCATCTATTGTGTCAAAGTTAGAGTTGGATGGCATGGTGTTTTCCTCTCTATCAACCTTGCGTTCTCCTCAAATGACGTGCTGACATATTTGCTTCAGTGTTGTGACAATATTTCTGAGAAAAGGCACTCCGAAGAGCAGAAAGAGTCGGAAACACTGACTGAAGATGAATTCTCTGGGGAATGTGAATTCTCTACTCCGAATGAAGAGCCCGAAAAGTTGCATTCATGTAATTCATCTAGCAAACAACCTGCTTCCTCATCATTTATATGTAAGCGGAGAGAATTATCTGGAAATAAGGTGGTAAAAGAAGAAACCAGTTCATTCGATGAGATGAAAAGGATATTAAAGAGTGTGGATCATTATGAAGTACTTGGGTTTCCTCGACACAAGAAAATTGATGCTGTGATGTTGAAAAAGGAATATCGGAAAAAGGTAGGTACTCTGAATGCATGGTTGATGTAATCGTTAAGTCTTTCTTTTTGCGATATGTATGAATCATCTATGTTCTTTTTCTTTTTATGTTATCCTGCTGCTTGGCATAATGAGGTCCTTAAATTCTCATTCATGAGGATATGATAATTCTGAAGCTTCTCATGTACTGTTACTTAGTATGTCAGACAAAATTGTTTTAGGAATCTAAAGCAAGATGTAAATTTAGGCTGTAGAACTGTTATTTGAGAAGGAATGATAAATAAGGCTCTTGATCATTATCCTCTAGTCTTCTATCAAGTTGGTAAACGCCATTAGTTGTTTTAAACAAAAAAATAAAAATAAAAATCAAGTGCTTCATTAAAATGATGTGGCATTAATGTGCAACTTCCGGAGATGCTTCTTCTTGATTAACATTTAGTAATGGTTCTGCCATACTTCTTTTTGCTTAATGTGACGTTTTTCTACATGACATGTTTACTTGCAGGCCATGCTTGTGCATCCCGATAAAAACATGGGAAGTTCACTAGCTAGCGAATCATTTAAGAAACTTCAATGTGCATATGAGGTGAGCATTTCCCTTTGTGATGCATTTGTTAATGCACTGGTCGGCTAGTTTCCATTTTATTCTATGTGGAAAAACTAGAAAGACGACGACATTGGGTTTCAGATTTTCTCAAAGTGGATGTTTCTCAACAGGTCCTCTCAGATTCCACAAAGAAGATAGACTACGATGAGCAACTGAAGAAGGAAGAAAGCAGAAGTAGGAGTGTCTGTCAAAAGTCCCACTCGCATCAGGTGAAACTTCCGCCATAGTGCTTCTGTAAGAATTTCAGCACCTTCCACGATAGAGTTTATCCCTGTGCTTTTGTTTCCGTATAATGCGGAAAACTTCAGCAGAAATTTTCAAAATGATTTTAAGCTTTACCAATTGATTGAGCTTTGCGTAGCCTATGCATTGTTATCCTAAACCCGGATGCCTTCCCTTGATTTCATATTGTCTTTAGCTCCTTGTTTTATATCAGTATCAGTGTCTCCCCCCTTCCTCTTGCATGTGATAGAGTGTTCTATGGAATTTGTTTGGGGGGCAAATGACATGCGAAATTTGCTGCAATTCTGGGAGTACTATCTTGTATTGCCCGTGCATGTGCACCATTGCTTCTGTATGCTTGTTGTTGTTAGTTCCACCTGTTGTGTTCTAAGTATTTGTCTCTCTGATCTTGTTTTTTGCACTTTGCTTCTGCATTTTTTGTGTGATTCATTTTGTAAATATCCTCACTTCGTACTACACCATCATCATTTAATAAGCAGGAAAATCAGGATTATCGTGCTGAGGAGTCGAGACGTATACAGTGCACAAAGTGTAAAAACTTTCATGTATGGGTGTGTACCAATAGGAGTAAGACCAATGCTAGATGGTGTCAGGTAGGTCCTCTTCTCATTTGCTCTACCTCCATTGCTTCTTTTCTCTTAACTTCTCTGGAAGCAAAATCTGTCAACTTAAAAAATTGAAAGAGGAGAAAGCATATAAGGCATATCATTTCTTAATTTGTGTGAATTGCTTTTTCTTCTATCAGGATTGTTGCCAACATCATCCAGCCAAAGATGGGGATGGATGGGTTGAATACAAGGGCTCATTGGTCTTTAATAGGCCTCAAAAGGTAACCCACTTGCAGTTGGACTGAAATACTTGATGTGCCATTCCTTATCCATCGGTCATTAGCGTATATATAGTGGGGCGTCACTTGTGTACTGTTCTTCCGGCATTGGTTATATGAAGCGCTTTACAATATAGCCCAATCGCCAAGACAAAATTCTAATGAGCCTTTCTTCTGTCCTATCTCTTCTTTCTATAATGTATTGATCATATCATAAGGTGTCTCTCCTTTCTTGTATATACAGTTGAAATAAGAACGTACCAAAATCCTTTTTCCTGTGTTTGAACAAATCAACAGAACAAAATTCATTTGATTTATAACTTGGAAATAATTATCTCTAAGTGTTTTTGGTTTTCTTAGCTATGAAAATTTAGATGTTGGTTGAACAACTCGCAAGGGTGACTTCTATCCCCATTGTTTTCCCATTTCCATAAAACATGTATGTCACTTGAGTCACACTTCATTTGGATGCGTGTGATCTCCATGTGTGCTATCTTCATTGTCATTAGAAAAGTTTACTTCTTCACCTATTGATTCATCAAGCATTCTTTCTCACTGATACAGGGTCACTGGAAATTCACTCTATCATTGCAAAACAAAATCAGAATCGTTGTTCCTTTTTGGTATAGATATGCTAGTCATTTTACTAAGGCAGTTTCCTTTTGTCCTTCAGGTGGAAATACCACAGGCTTTTGTCTGTGCCGAAAGCAAGATCTTTGATGTGTCAGAATGGGCCATCTGCCAGGTCAGTACTTGCCTTTAGCTCATTCGCCCGTCGGCAAACTAGTGTCATAGATATTTCTTAAACATTATTATCCTTTAGGAGTTTGCACAATAAAGGAAAAGGCATTATCACCAGTAGGAAAGGGAATTTGGTGAAAAAGAAACCACAACAGACATTTCTTAAATGCGTGGACACAGTATCAGTGTTCCAGTGATGTGTATCCATCGCATAACACTGATTAATGCTTATTTACTTAATTTTTGGGCATTTATGAACTGCAAGGCGCAACTGTTGTCATGGGTCAATGATATGCCTATTCCATTTTTGTGTACTCCAATTTTTAAATCTAGTAACATGCTTGATTTAGGAAAGTGACCTTGGCCATTACTTTTACTTTTCATGTCATTAACCTTGCCAAGGGAGTGTTGAGAAATTCAGTTGGATGTGCTATTTTTAATTTGCTGCATCTCTTCTTGAGGGGTTCTGAAGCAAGTTATGTTGGATGGTGCAGTTTTGTTCTGAGTATGTCATTTACAGGGAAAAGAATGATTTAGTAAGGATTTTACTGACTTTGAAAAATTGCCTGCGGAATATCTTGACAAGTCTTGTGCTTCGTGGGGAACTTGTTTATTTGTTGGAGCTTTGGGTTCTTTTCATTTTTCATCAGTCATTCATGTAGCGAAGTAGGGGGACAAAGATCAAAATGTTTATCTTTGTACTTCCGGACACTTTCTAGTTCTAATCCTTACAATAAGCTCCTTGCCAGATCATAACAATTAGGATTCTCCATTTCAGCATTGCCTCCATAAAATCTGTTTCTGTAATTTGCCAAGTCGCAAGAAACACCTTGGTTGTTCTGAGTTGAATTTTTTTTTCTTTTGCTGGATTTTGAACATTCTTATAACTGTTATCTCGAATGCCTAACAATGTTGTATGAGTTTTTTGGAAGGGCATTTCACGGTTGTCCTCATCATGGTTGTTGTATCCATGCAGGGTATGGCTTGTCGGCCGAACACTCATCGTCCAAGCTTCCATGTGAACATGGTTGGCTTGGAAAGGAAGACACAGAGAACTAACTCAAGTAGGTATCCATGGGATCTGGATGCAGAGATGATGGATGAAGAGGAAGAATTCGAGTTATGGCTTCAACAAGCCCTGGCTTCTGGCCTCTTCTGTGAGACTTCCAAACGCAGAAAGAGCTGGAGTCCATTCAAGTTGCACCAGTTGAAGGGTAAGAAGCAATGGAGAAGAGCTTCATCATGAATCGCTGACCAAGCATAGAATTGGCCAAGTTCTTTCTATGCTCCTCGGAGCTGAGATTTTACAGGACCAGGATTACATTGGCAGAGAATACGGTGATGTGTCTGATGTACCCAAAGCATGTTATGTTTGACCAGCCAACCTGTCCAAACTCATCAAGGATGAGTTGAATGAATTAAGGTCCTGGAGTTGAGCAACTGCTATCTTCTGTTGTTGTGTAAATAGATTTAGGTCATCTCTACGGCATTCCCTTGCTTGACAGTGTCAGTTTTGTCGAGTCCCTTTTGGGGAAAGGGAATATTTTTAAGTCAAGTCAAGAGGGCAAAACTGATTTTTCTGTTGTACATTATTCAAGCAATATTTGCTTATTCAAGTTGTAACCCAGGTTCTCCTAAAAAAATTTGCTCCCGCAGGAGATCTATCAAGGCTCCATCTTCTCTTTTGAATGTCCAGATACTGGAAAGGCAGATGTGCCCAGGTGTTTGTAGAAGGAATCGGGTAACTTTGTCACACCTACTTCAGTTTCAGTAATGGTCTTGGACGTAACAACTTTGCATTGTTGGGAAAGAGCTAGCAATTGAAACATCCATTGATTGAATGTGATTGATTGGAGCTTTTATTAGTTCCAACCAGATTTAGTTGGTGAGCATTTCACGACGAGCTTGGTGATCTGCCAGGTGCAGCATTCGCATGCTATATGCAGGCAAGACCTGTCCATATCAGATGCTGGTTACTGCAATTTCTTCGAGCTTTCTGATGTGAACGAGTCATTCTATGTTTACTTATGCATCCATGGCTTTCACATTTTGATTCCTGGTGTCATATCATTGGACTAGAACTCGTGAATCCTTGGGGTTGGAGAAGAGTTCATGAATTGCTTGTCACCTTCCGGGTTTTTCCTAGACGAAATCGCTCTTATTATCATATTATGTGGAGGTCATATCTAGCATTCAGGACTTATGTATGGTGGAGATGGACTCTTGTGAAATTTACTATGTCTGAATCTGATCGAGGAGGCGTAGGAATCTTATTTGGGATGTAGGATGTTAAAAAATTGAGAGTAGACATGGCCACGGGTTGGAACCAACTGGTTTCGGTTCATGGCCTTGGGGAACCGGAACCTTAATGGGCGGTTTGATTCCAGTTTTGAGCCGGCGGTTCCAAGCCGATTTGGGGCCCGGTTCCAGTTCAAAATCGAGAATGGAACTATCGGTTTTGGTTTTTGAATTTAATGTTTAAATAATAAATTATGAAATAAATGAAAGTAATAAAATATGAAATAATAAATGATAAAATACAAATTATAATCAAATTTGGGGGAAAGGAAGGGGGAATGAACTTGAATTTAATGAATTAACATTGAGTGTGTACATGTCTTTTTTGGGTAGAAGAATTAAAGTCCATATAGTTTTTTTACTTTTGATAATCCCATACTTACTTCATCATCAGTCGTCGCTACCCGTTCTGGTATTGGTACCCGTGATGGTGGTATTTCCGTTATCGAAGAATTCAAATTCATTGTTGCGATCTATCTCTTGTTGTGAAAATTGAGACTTTGTCTAATCATCAACACAATCTTGAGCTTTCACCAAATTCAGAGCTAATCTTGAATATCGTTCAGCCAAAATATTATTTCTAACGCTAAATGTTTGTTTAACTGTAACTGTCGAACAAGGAGTTGCTAAAACTCGTTTTGCAATGAGAGCGAGAATTGAGAATTAGGTTGAATGCTTCTTTCACAAATTTAGAATTGTGAAATCTGTGACATTCACCAAACTCAAAAGAAATGGTTAGATAGATCTATATTTCAGAAATATTTCTTATTGCTCCTTTTTGCTTTTTTTGCCTATTCCACAGAAGTTTGTACCTCTACTAATTTTACTTGGGTTCTTGCTTTGTATATCACTAGATTGAGAAGATTAATTATCACCTAAATTATATTTACTATATAATTCATTATATAATTTACTATTGCGCTATTTGTATAGCTCTAACATTTATCGTTTCATCTCAATGTAAACATTCATAATACGTACCTAAGTAGTCACCTAAACATTTGATACGTGAATTCAAAACACAAGCAACTAAATAAATAACAGAAATTTCGCTATAATAATGTAGTCATTTTGTTCGCATTGCTATAATAGTGTCATGTAATTTACATCATTTTCATTTTCTTCTAAAACTCCAATAATATTAATACACTCTATTAAAAATAAATGCGTACTAGGATAATACACACCGGATAAAATATAAGTTACATCATTAAAAACTTTTAAAATATCTATTTTTTTTTTGTAAATGTCCCAATCTTGTGGTTTATAAGAGTAATATTATTCAAAATAAATGTACATAATAAATCTTTATATGTAAAAGATTCGTTAAGCAAATCGTAAGTAGAATTCCAACGATTTAGAATATCTCTTGAAAATATTTTTGATTTTTTTTTCTATTTGCTCTTTAAAATCTGCACCATTCTTTCATAATTTGGGGATGTTTTCATAAAATTTGAAATGTTATTTTTATTGGGTTGAGAAAAACAAGAAGATTGTTTAAACCATCTTGTACACATTAGGGATGAGCGGTTTCATATTCTGGGAAGGTTACAGGCCTGCTAGAACAGATTCATCATTTTTGGAACCTAGAACCTGCCTTCATACTTTGAAACTTGAAATATGCCCTCTCGTAGGTTCCAGAATCCAGTTCTAGGATACCCGAGAACTTGTCAATATAACTTACATTGCATCAAACAAGAAAAAGTAAAGACGAAGAACTCACTTTCAAATCGGTTCTAGCTGGAACAATGCAAGCAATGAAAAGAGATATGTATCTGATCATTTATGTGGGAGATTATTCCAAACTCCAAGCCGTTATGTGCGCAACAAGAAGCCTGATAAACTCTCGCTGTTTAGGTAAGCATTTTTAAGAAATTCTCGAGGCAATGTAGCGACACCAAAGGAAAAAAAAAAGTAGATGCTATCACAAATAACAGGACAACCTTATTACATCATCAGAAAAATTGACCATCCGGTATTCCTGTTGCAATGGATAAGAATCATTTCAATCACACGTAAAATATAAGTATGTTGTGTGATGGTTCACTCTGTTCGAATTCCTGTTCCAGATCTGGTTCGATTCCATATGGAATCGGGAACCAGAATTGGCAATTTCTAGAAAATTAGAATCAGAACCTAACTCATGGGAATCTGAACCGGATCAAGAACCGATGGTTCAGTTCTCAAATTCTTGGTTATACCTTAGAATCATGCTCATCCCTAATATACATAAATTTAAAAGATGACAATCACATCTAACGTGAAAAAATTATTAATCAAAAGAGGATTAACAAATCTTTTCTAAATTGAGAATTGAAGTAGTATGTGCCACGACATTATCAAGACCAATTGAAAAATTTTATTAAGCAAATAATATTCTTCTAAAATTTGCCTAATTATTCGATAAATATTATTTGTCATACTCCTATCATCAAAAACTCTAAATGCAATAAATCTTTTTTGAATATTCTAATTATCATCTATCCAATTATATGTTATACCCTTATAATAATGAATTTGCTAAGTATCACTCTAAATATCGCTACCTATATACACAAATCCATTAAAATTCATAAAAAAAAAATTTGTAATTTTTTTTATATCTGTTATAAAGATAAAAAACTGCGCATTTAACTGTATTTCTCGGAACATGTTTTTCTTATGGAACACATACGGTTTGTATAAAATGATTAAAATCAAATCTTTCACCAAACTTAAACGATAAATGATCAATGAAAATACATTTAGCTAATTCTTCTTTATAAAATTTTTCATTATAACAAAATAAAGAAGTAGTGTTAGGATTGAAGTACTTGAAAATTTATTGTTTCATGGTGTCAATTCCCACTTGAGTTGAATGTTTGGCCTTAAGATGCCGTTTGAATGTTCCATGACCTTGTCCACTTGTATATTTGCATATTGTCCCACAATTTTTACAAGTTACGTCATGCTTTTTTGCGTCTAAATCAAATATTTTCTTCTTCGTGAAATGATCACATATGTTGGATGTAACCTCCTGTTCCAGCTCATTTGTTGTTAACATTTCTTCCATATAGCTATGAGGATGAAGACTTTCTTGCGTTGGGCTATGCTCCACGTTGGGAATAATGTTGATATCATCAACATCGAATTTTTAATTTGCGTAATCATAGGGATTAAGAGGATAATCGGATTCCCTCATCGGGTTTTTACCTTTGTCAATATTTCTGCTTTCACTTGCCATTTTTTAAGAGAATTGATCAGAAAGCGGATTGAGTGGATTGACCAGATTGAGAAAATTGAGAGAAATTGTGAGGAAAAAAAAGAAGTAGAATGGGTATTTATAATGGTTAGGATGAAAATTTTAAATTAATAAAAAGAGGGGAGGAGAAGTGCAACCGTTGCATGGGACCTTTTTTAATTTTTTTTTTGTAGTACTGACTAGTTTGCCGATTCGAAATTGGCTCGGAACCGCCGATTTCGGGCCGGTTTCACTAAATGAGGACCCATAACTGACCCCAATGGCACATGCCGGTTCTGGTTTGGAGCCATAGGTTTGACTCGGGCCGATTCCGAGCCCAAATAGGCTTGTGGCCATGTCTAAATGAGAAGAACGAGGCCAGTTGATAGAAATGAACCTTTTGTTCTCTCACTCGGCTGGCCGTTGGGTCAAGGGTCATTGAAGTTTCGGGAAAAGTGTTTAAAAAGTTCTATGCCTATTTTAATGGTGCCAATTCAATCTTAAACATTTTATTGGTACTAATTCAATCCTAAATCTTTTGATTTTTTTAATTGAGTCAATTCATCCAATTTTGATCGAAAATTTGCTGACATGGATGTTGGTGTCAATTCATACGTAACATAATTAGCGTTCACGTGGATTTTTTTTTTAAAAATATATATTTGAAATAATTTTTAACAAATAATTTTTATTTTGTCTTCTTTTTCTTTTCTAAATTTTTTTAAAAATTATTAAGAATATTTAAGTATTATTAAAAAATATCCTCATCAGTGCTAATCATTTTATATAGGACAACTAACGTTCACATTAGCGAATTTCAGACCCAAGTTCATCAAATTGACTCAATTAATAGAAATGTAAAATATTTAAAATCGAATTGACATAAATGCAAAAGGTTTAGAATTAAATTGTCACTAATAAAATATTTAGGATTGAATTTGCATAAATGCAAAAGATTTAGGACTAAATTGGCACAAATAAAAGATTTATGATTGAATTAACATCGATGCAATAGGTTTAGGACTTTATTGATATCAATAAAAGGTTTAAGAATGAATTAACATTGATACAATTAGCCTAGATCTTTTTTATACTTTTCTTATGAAATTCTATTTTTCACTTTGATCATTGGGCCTATGGCCCCATGAGGCCCAACCAAAAAATGTCTGGGCTGACACCATGGGCTTGAAACAGTCCAAAAAAAAAATTGGGCCAAGGCCCCGGGAGGGCTACCCACGGCACTAGCAGTTCCAAAACTAATACAAAAGTAACGTCTAATCAGTGGCACTTTCGTAAATTAAAGAAACAGCAAGCGTTCTTTACCGAAGTCGATCGAATTCCTTTCCTTTCCAATGCTCATGATGTGGCTTCCCCCGCAAGGGACTGGCCCAGCACCTTGCGGGGGAAGTCTGGGAAAGCAAAAAGGACAAAAAGACAGTTTCTATGTAGTATATACTACATAATAGCGACAATGCTCTGCTTACGGAAAAAAAGCTTCATCGCAATGGTGGAGCAGAGCGAAGAGACGCAGCTCGGAAGTGAAAATGACGACGAGGGAGAAGAGGAAGTAGTGGAATGGAGGAAGAAATGGCTGCAGCAGTATTCATCACACCATCGGATACTGCTGGTGGGCGAAGGAGACTTCTCTTTCTCGTCAAGTTTGGCCTCGGCTTTTGGCTCTGCCTCCAATGTTACCGCCACTTCCCTCGATTCTTATGGTACGTAGTACGTACTATAAAACTAGACACTTCTGCCTCGTATCAACATGGTTTGTGTAGCGTGCGAGTGCAATCCACTAAAAGTGGTTTTCTAGGGCATGTGTTGTGGAAGCGATCGACTGATCGAGCACGTTTTCTTGTGCAGTGCTCAAGTTATTTGAGCATAGATGGTCTGTTTAGGCGTTAGGTGGTTGTGAGATGCGCAAGTCATTCTGTCGGCAGGAAAAAAAAAATTATTGCTTTCGTGATGTTGCCGGTTTCTCTTGCTTTTACCTTCTTGTCTGGAATGAAGTCTGGACCGAGGCTAACGAATGCTGTGTGTCGGCTCTACTGGGTCTAGTTGGTGGGCGTTCTCAACGATGCCATGTCAAGTGCACTGATGATTCAGGTTGCCACTTTGATATAAGCATTTCAAAATAGTTTTCTTTCCCTTTCTTTTCGCTGCTAGGCCTGGTTCAATTCTCGCGATGTCTTTCTTTCTTTTTCCCTTTGTAGCTAACCGAGTCTCGCTAAGTCATCCTAGCCTTCTGTGACGGGAACCTGTGAGAAAAAAAGACTAATTGGACTGGATATTGTTTTTGTCTTATAAGCTTTGTCGCACGCGACAGATGACTTGATCAGGAAGTATAAGAAAGCAAAATCAAATGTGGGGAAGTTAGAGAAGCTGGGGGCTTCCTTGTTGCATGGAGTGGATGCCACCAGAATGAAATTCCATCCAGATTTGAAGATGCGGAAATTCGATCGAATCATCTTCAACTTCCCTCATGCGGGGTTCAAGGGAAGGGAAGACAACGTGCTGTTAATCAAGTAAAGTGCCTCATGTTTCTCCATGATTATGTATAGTCTATTAGACTATTATCGCACTATATCCTTTTATCTACAGTGAGGGTAATGCATCATCATATTCTAACTTTTTTGCAGCACCACCTTTTCTTTCTTTTCTTTTGACATAAAAAAACATGTATAGTATTTTATTTTCTGATATTAGTATCAGCACAAAGTAAACACGAGTACAAAATGGGAGTAGCGAAAATGAGTATGTTAAGGTGGATGTGTGGTCATACAAGAATGTATAAGATAAGGAATAAAGAGATTCGACGAAAAGTTGGAGTAGAACCGGTGGCGGAAAAGATAAAAGATTATATATTGAGATGGTATGGGCATATACTCCGAACGCCCTTAGATGCATTGGTACGGAAAGAAATTTGCTATCGAGAGCATGACACGAAGAAAGCAAGAGATCAATCGAAACTTACTTGGGGGGAAAGCAGTAAAACGAGATTTAATGGATTGGGACGGAGTGGAGGAATGCTATTATTAGTGCTGTGAAGGGGTAGTGTATAGATAGATAGATATATAGATAGATGGATTTTTGCTCATTTATCTCTTTTTCCTCGCTTGATTTTGCTTTTATTTTTATTTTTATGATTCTTTGGGGTTCATTGACCGCTGACCCCCAACTGTTTGAGATAAAAGTGTTGTCAATGTTGATGTTGATATTAGTATCAGCAGTGGGCTCTCTATTGCGATGTTATTCCATATTTTAAAATGCTTAGTATCCCTTTAGAGCATTGTGGTATGGAAATCTAGAAGAAGTGAAGGATTTCAGGTGAGTTGGATAATTGGCAGAGTCCTCATGGTAGAGTTTTCCCCTTCCATGCCTTTGGAAATTTGATGGTGGAGTTTTGCCTTCTATAGTAGATGGAGATCAACTTATATTTTTGAGGATCGTATGTGCCTAATCCTGGAAACATGCTCCTCGGGAAACAAAGCATGGACCGGCATTGATGTGTTTACTTGCGATTGTTCATATACAGGATGCATAGGGAACTTATGCGCGGCTTCTTTGACAATGCAAGCCAAATGCTTCGTGCTGATGGTGAAGTACATGTAAGTCACAAGACCAAACCTCCATTTAGCGATTGGAAGCTGGAGGAACTTGCATGTTGGTATTATCTGAAACTGATTAATCAGACAGCTTTTAAAAGCAAGGATTATCCAGGTTATCATAACAAGCGTGGAGATGGTCTGAAATGTGATGAATCCTTTCCTCTGGGGCTTTGCAATACCTTCAAGTTCAGGTTCTACCCTGGAGCTAGGAAAGTGTTGAGAGAGTGGATGATGCACAACAATGCAATTCATGGAGGAAATCAGCAAGTTTATGTGAGTCCAGTTCAGATGCCTGCAGAGTTTCCTCTAATCTATGAGAGTTCTGAGCAAATTTACAAGAACTTGGCCTCGACACAGGAGCAGTCGCTGCCACTCTCACTGGGTCCCTTTCCTTCGGTGACCCATGTTCCGTTGTCCTGGAATGCTCGTATTCAGTTGGGAATGAATTGCAGGAACGCATATGGAGGGATTAGTGTTTATCACGGAAACATTGTGCAGGAGATACCACAAAGAACATGTTATGATGTGGGGTTTCACCCGGACCCTCTGCCTGATCTTACACATATTCAGTTGGGGATGAATTCCAGGAATGGATATGGAGGGGTTAGCGCTCGTCAATTAGACATTGTGCAGGAGATGCCACAAAGAACATATGATGTGGGGTTTCGCTCGTTCTCTCTGCCTGGTCTTGCCTCCGAGCAACATTATGATGTAGAAAGAAGAACGTCCGTTGGTGACCTGCATCTTTTCCATGGGCGCCAACGTCAGGAGCGCTTGAAGAGGCTCGTATATTATTTTGGAAGGCCGGGACCGGATGGCACTCCCCTTCTGAATGCAGGCTCCGCGAAGGAATCTTAACGGTAAGGGGAAGAATATTTTGGAATCTGTTCTCGTATGGAGGTTGTGCAGATTTATCTTGCCATCTCGGCGCTGCTAGGTAGAACCCTTTGCAATCTGGTTTTGTATGGGCTTCAAAGCTCTGAATTTCTCGTGAGGCCTCCAAATTTGCATGTTTAAGCTGGGGTCGAGACCTGGACAGATTTCTCTGTTTGCGTTTAAAAATTAATCAGAGAAATTTCAATCCCTGTTCTCCAACTAGAGCAACGAATGTTCATGTGTGCGCTTTTTTGCTTTTTGTTTTTGTTTTTTTCCATAAAATCCATGGGAGTCAATCTCCCCCTCTTTAGGGTTGGGGACAAATGGGTGACTTTGGACTCCCGTGTTTTGGCATATGGGAACCAATCTTTATTTTTATCATCATTGGCCCTTATTTTGATTTATCCTACTTGCGACCAGGCTACTTGCGAATGTCAAGGGGTTAACGATACAACGTTTTAATCCGGGGCGTTTGATGCCACTTAGAAGTTAAGCTAAGGCCCTGCATGCATGATGACACTTCTAGAGGTTAATTTCTCTATTAGGAAGTCATCAGGTAGAGAAATCCGTCTAGTAAAAACTCTTTTGAAATAGAAATTCGTTTGGTAAAAAAATTGACTTAATGGTAGGATTTTTCACTTATGATAGGATTTTTTTTTATCAATTTTGAGAAGTAAAAAATTTTAACTTCTCGGCTCTAGAATCACTGGATCACACACACTTCCGCCGACCATCGCTTTCGCCGCCCCCTGCCACCGCCGTCCTCTACCGCTGTCATCCACTAATCGCCACCACCCGTTGCGTCGATCATCGCCCCGCCAATTGCTAACAGCTGCTGATCATCGACAATTGTCGCCCGCAGACCATTGTTGTGGAAGATTTTGTTAATAATATTTCAAAAGTAGAAATTTTTAACCGTTACCAAAAGAATTTTTCTGATCAGAATTTAATTTGGAGCAAAAGTAGAAAAATCAACTTCTGATTTTGAAAAGAAATAGAAAAATCAACTCCTAGTCAGAAGTTAATTTTTGGTAGAGAAGTGTTACTATATACACCTTAATTAACCTCAATTTCTCTCCAAAACAAGTGGAAGTAGGACTTGGCAAAATCATAATTTCGACGATATCGCATCATTTAGATAACCAAGTCACCAAGGGTCTATTTGGTAACATTTTTGTTCTTATGAGTTTTTTGAAACAAAAAAGAATCATAAACATGTTTGGTAATGCAAATGATTTTGATTCTGCTCCCTAAAGTACTTTTGGACAAAAAATAAAAATAAAAAGTTTGATTCTACAAAAAAAGAATGCTTTTGAGAATAAAAAAAAGGTAACGATAATCTTTTCTCATTTTTATCGAGCATCCCCGAGGTGTGGGTCGGTCTGGATAATTCTTTACATAAAAATTTCGTTGAATTTAATCAAAAATAGAAAATGATTAAAAAAATCCATAAAATGAAAAATTCTAAAAAATTCTAAAAAATTGGAAAAATCAGACAAAAATTTCAAAAAAAAATCTAAAAAAATTAGCAGATGGATCATTTCAACTGGCTAATCTTATTTTTGATGATTTTGCTTTTCGATTTCTTCCAAATGATGATTATGCCCATCATGGGCAAATAGTTCCTAAAAATTAAGAAAAAAATAGAAAATAAATTCATTCAACTGGCCAACCCTGTTTTTGGTGATTTTGCTCTCGATTTTCCTAAGTCTTGCATGTTTTTTACTGGAATACCATGCTACATCAATGACTATTCGAATGGTATCCAAAGGTAAAATGGAGCCATCTATGAGGTAAAGATGAAATTTTTTCATTCTGAACAGTAACAAACAATTAAAGTCATCTATTTCATCCTTGGCATATACATAATCTCAAGAGAAGCATGGAAATACAACAATTTTAGCATATAATCATTCTAAGAAACAAATCTGAAGCATTCCTATTTTGACAAAAAAAGATGTCATGATGCAAGAGGAACGCAATTATGGGGTACGAGAAAAGTCTTCAAATGTGATTAATTAATTATTTGACCTAAATGAGAAATTGAAAAGTAAAATTATTTTTTAGAACATAAATTTTATGTAGCCACTAAATGAGTTCTGATTTTATAAAACTCATTCAAAGAAAAAAAAATTATTCTAATTAGAATCACTTTTTTGAAAAAGAAACGTTAACCCCAAGCAACCGAGTGATCTTTCATAAATCTAACAAAATGCCTTGCACAATTCGTAGCGGTACTACATTTATGAATCACAAGGACATGGCGGGAGTACTTTTTCTTAAGTACAAGGAGAGCAGTCCAGCATATATCTGTCTCTTCACCTGTCAAATTTAAATAGCTGCAATTGTTTTGCTCTAAAGATACACCTCTTGCTAGTTGTTTGTTACCCAACATTTGGCAAACACAATGCCATTTGCCATCCTCCAAAGACAGGGTTGTTACTTTCGATAATCTCGCTGGAACAAACCTTTACAGTAATTGGAGGACAGAAGTAGGACCAAGCTTTTCTGGAAGCCTGTGTGTGTAGTTTACATAAGGGACATAAGAGAAGCTGGAAGAAGCAGCAGCACTCGTTGTCTCAGATACTGCTTTGGGAACTGACGCATCATTAACTGTTGGGGGCATCTAAAGAAATTGAAACCACCCTGAGAACAGCAGCACTTGTACGATGGATGGAGAACACGGATCGGCTTCGGTCCAAAGAGGGGGGAGTGTAAGCATGGACATTCTGTTGTACTTCAGCAACGCTACACAGATCAACAGTATCAGCTTTCACCTGAAAACCTTACAAGGGAGATTCCAATCAATGATCATGTAAACAAGTTAGAATGATGAATGGCTGACTTTGTGCCGCTGATGACCCAAGATGGAGTGATCTGACACTCAACATCAACATCGCTTTTATCCCAAACTAGTTTAGGTCGGCGGTCAATGAACCCAAAAATAAATGGAGTGATCTGACGCTGAAGGGCAAAATTGGCATGTTTATAACAAGCTGTTGGAGAGAATCCTACTTAATGAGACAATAGGGATCAGACATTTGAGGCTCCCCAATGCTGCGGTTCTCGGGAGCAAGGAGCTTCTCATACACGCATATGCGTGACTTCCAGAGCAGAAATTACTACAACAGTTCAGAGCTGTATGTATAAATGTAATGATTACCAAAAATCTCTCATAATGCACAGTTGAATTAATTGTGCATATTAAACCACAGAGCTATTTTTTTTATATTTTTCTTTTTTGGGTTCATCGATCGCCGACCCCAATTAGTTTGAGAAAAAAGTGTTGTTGATCTTCTTGTTATTGTATTAAACCACAGAGCTAACTAAGGAATTAAAAGACATACAAGCAAGATTGACATGCTACACTTAAAAGCAAATTCACAACAACGATCTTAAGTATCACAAAGTGGGGGCTAGGAAGACAAGCAAACAATGACCAGATAGTAAGCAAGTTCATAGCACATACTCATTTATTTGCTTCCTTTTCCCGAATGATGGATGGAAATACAGTAGGCAAATCGCTGATCATCAATTTCGGAACCCAGTAACAATTCTCTGAATACCAGCAAAATCAGATACTGTATTGACATTGCAAAAGTTCCCTGGTAATTGATTTTGCATGTATTCTAAAAGAAACTTGCATTGTTTTTCTCCATTCGTCTGCACAAGACGATAATTAAGTCAGATTGGATAATGAGGACAACGACAACATTATGGAGCTAATAACTGAAAATAACAGCTCTTTTTCCCTCCAATGTGGTATGGATAGGTGTGATGCTTCCCAGTTTTTCAGCCTTGACAGACCGAGTTTGAAGTATTATCCTAGACTTGAACACTCATGTATCGGCTATTCAAGTATGATCAAGCCTATGGCCACATTCACATAGATTAGCCACCATAAGTGCATGATAATCACAGCAACTTCTGATCTGCCCAAAAAGAAGGGCTAAATTTAACTCAACATGCAAGTCCCCATAAATGAATCAGTCAGTATACGTTCAAGTGCACCAAGTTTAGTGCGTTAAGATGACGGTGGAGATTCAATGAAAGGAGTACCTCAAAAGCAAAGAAACCACCAGGTTTCAACATTGAAGCAGCTCCATTACACAGATGGAGAAGATCATCCATGCCCTCAGCACCACCATCCAGGGCAAGCCTCGGTTCATGTCTCCCAACTTCGGCTTGTAAGCCACTTATGTCATCGCTTGGAATATAAGGCGGATTGCTCACAAGACCTGCAACCTTTCCTTCAACGCCCTTCAAAGGTTCCAACCAAGAACCTTCCCTCACCTCAATTTTGTCCTGCTTTCACAGAAAGTGAACCAAATGAGAACATACCCCATTTAATGGTATCCCTAAAGATGAAGAGATACATGTCAACCCACACAGACCTGCAAGCTATATCTTTCTACATTAAAGGAAGCAACTTGAACAGCGACAGGGTTCAAATCCGTGGCGATAACTCTTCCATAATTACCCAAGATCTTGGAAATTCCAATAGCAATAGCGCCACTACCAGTTCCCAAATCAGCCCACAAACCCTCTCTCAATCCTTCGTCTCTCGAAATCACATCACCTACCAAATCTACAATGATCTCGGTCTCGGGCCTCGGGATCAAGATCCCTTCTCGAACGCACAGAATCAAGTCCCTCCAATGCTCGCACCCGACTATATACTGAAAGGGCCTCCTCTCCTCGATCCTCTGCTTCCATAAGCTGTAAAGCTCCTGGACATCAGCTTTCAACCTGATGATGGTGTCCGGGTCGTTGCGAGCCACGGCTTTGTGCATCAATGAAGGGTCGAACCCGTGGAGGACGTCTTCCATCAGCCAGTTGAGCTCCCTGCAGAGGAGAGTGGAGTCCGGGCCGTTGTCGGAGTTCTCGAAGGAGGACCCAATGGAGGCGGCGAGAGATTTGGCCCAAGAGTTCCATTCTAGGAGTTCCGAGACAGTGGTCGTGTACTTGGGTGGCCTTAGAAACAGTGGGAGCAGCAAAGAGTGAGAAGAAGCTAGTAGCGGCGGCGGCGGCGGCGGCGGCAGCGGCGGCGGAGGAGGAGATAGAGAAGAGTGAATGTGACGATAGCGAATTTGAGTGATGTTGCGGGCATGAGCGAGAGGACGAGGAGGGAGTCCAAAGAAGAAGGTCGAGAAATTGGAGGCGATGCACGGCCATGCGCGGGTGAAGCTCGGCCTCAGTGGAGGCTTCATTTGCTTCCGGTGAGGTCGGACACGTCGTGCCGGCGGGTCCAAGAAATTGGTCTGTACGATGTAACAAGTAACGAAGACAGGCCCGCCCGATCACCCGTTTTCAGCGACCCGCCCAAATGATCATATTCGGTTCTCCAATTTGCGAATTTTTAATTCGCTCTAGTATTTGTCACCATAAGTGTTATTTTTTTTTTGGGTAAGGAAACCATGAGTGTTATTCATTGTTAGGCTTTCGATAAATAATAATAATAATAATAATAATAAATTGTTAGGCTAATAACACACGTTTCAAATGAATGTGCAAATAGATTAACCATCCAGTTCATATAGCTATAGCCGTATTAAAAAGCGTTTGTGTCATGTTTTTTTAGTTAACCTTCAAGATTCAAGATATTACCGTCCTAATGGGCAAAGTATTTGCCAAACTCTTGTAACTTGATGTAAAGCAATTTGACCATAAAGCTTTTCTTTTGAATCATCGATATGCAGAATAGGGTTCATTGAGTTTTGTCAAAAACAAAAGAAGTACATTGATCTTCAGAGATAAAATCAAATAATAAATAAAATTATCGAAGTAACACAATTGAAAGGAGCAATGAGGTAAAAATATCTTCGATAGTCACCGTTCATAAATCAATTTTAGAAAATCTTGATTACTAGTATTTAAGTAACTCGCATTACACGAGATTGGGCAATGTTAAGATTTCAATATGAAATATACAACGATAATGCCTGCTCTTTATTCTGTGGTCATCACTTTTAAAGTTGATGCAATATAAATCATTATAGACGTAATTGTCCTATCCCTACTAAGACAAAAATTTATGTGAGTTGGATGTCGTCACGGTTTTTGATTATGAGAAAAAAAGATTATCGCAGTTAGAGATAAGGAGGCTCCAATCAAGTTGGGCTTTCAATAAATAGAGAAAAAGGGGTTCTTGAAAGAAGCATGTTTTAAACATTTAATGCGGAGAAATATCGAGCAAGAGAAATTCTCGAAAGCCTTATCTATCGAGAATGAATATTGACAGGCAGAGAAAGAGCCACATGCAAATTACGCACACACGCACAGAGTCGTATTTATATATATCCATCTCCAAATTATGCGAAAAATTTCCAGCCTTTCTCGTCGTCACCACTGCCATATATTTTCTCCGCGCTCCCTCAGCCACAGAGGACTCCCTCCCTCGCTCTCGCTCTCGGGCTGTCTCATCATCCTCTCTTAAACCGAAACATCATTCATCAGTTGATTTCTCGCGAACCCACTGTCATTTCTTGACTCCCCGCAGAATCGGACTTCAGGTAAATTCATCTGCTCCCGGTATTTGTCTAATTTGTTTGCCTCCCCTGTACGTGTTGCTAAAATTCCCTCTTGATTATTTGTTTCTCGCATCAAGTCGACACCTTCTGCGCCTGCCGAGCTAGATATTTGATACCCTTCGGAGTATATTGCCCTTTTGCCATGTGGGTTCATGGTATAAACCTTAGGAAAGGGAAGAGGAATGTGAATTTGGGTAATTGTTAGTTTGTTTTTGCGGTCGTTGGAGGCGTTTGCCTCTTCTGGGTAAGGGATACTGGTGGTGATGATTCTAGTAGGAGGTATACAAGGAGGAGCGATGGTTTCTCTAGCTTCCGTAGCTTCCGTTGTGAGTGCGGGGACTAGTGCCAACAGGGGTTCCTCTGAAGTGTCTTATTCACTGGTTGGCAAGATCGCCTTTCCAAGAGGCAAGTACTGGAGTAGCGTCAAAAGATGGCATTGTAAATACTCGGTCACGACGACCGATTTTATCGCCGAACACACCAATGCTGTCTCCCTTGAGTCTAACAATGGTTACAGAGGGGATAAAGATGACGATAGCGGGATTTTACTGAAGCCCGCACCAAGGCCTGTTGCGAAGCCTTCCAACTCTAAGATCAATTCATTGGGGTTGGAACCTTCGAGACCTAGCAGAGAGTCCACGGTTGAGATGCTAGATGATCTAGAAAATAAGAATAATGTTCTTGAGTCCCTTGATGAGGTGTTGGAGAAGGCGGAAAATCTTGAAAAGTCTAAACTGGGTCAACAAGCAAGCAAAAAGGAGGGTGGAAATGTAAATAAACCAACACCATCCAGTAAAAGTGGTAATCCCAGAAATAATAATCCTGTGAATTCACCTGGAAGTAAAACCGCTAAGACTTTGAAGAGCGTGTGGCGGAAAGGGGACAATGTTGCCACAGTGCAAAAGGTAAAGTTTCCAAAGGATTCTCCTGATAGTAACAAAATCATTGATGAACCAGAATCTCAAAAGGTTGAAGCGAAAGATGAGCCTCGAGCTTCTCTAAGACCTGCTCAGCCACCTTTAAGACCGCAGCCTAAGTTACAGGCCAAGCCTTCTGTGGCTCCACCGCCTACACTAAAGAAACCTGTAATCTTGAAGGATGTTGGGGCAGCTCCGAAATCGTCAACTGCTGATGATGTTGATGCTCCTGGAAAAACTAAAGAAAGGAAGCCAATCTTGGTAGATAAGTTTGCTAGCAAAAAACCAGTTGTCGATCCTCTCATAGCTCAAGCAGTTTTAGCCCCTACCAAGCCGTCAAAGGGACCTTCCCCTGGCAAATTCAAAGACGACTATCGGAAGAAGAATGCTTCAGCAGGTGGACCACGGAGGAGAATGGTCAATGACGATGATGTTGGGATTCCTGATGAGGAGACATCAGAACTGAATGTCTCCATTCCAGGCGCAGCTAGTGCAAGGAAGGGTCGGAAGTGGAGTAAAGCAAGTAGGAAGGCAGTTAGACTCCAGGCAGTGAAAGAAGCTGCTCCAGTAAAAGTTGAAATTCTCGAGGTTGGAGAACAAGGTATGTTGATAGAGGACTTGGCCTATAGTTTGGCCACAAGTGAAGGTGAAATCCTTGGACTTTTGTATTCCAAAGGAATTAAGCCAGATGGGGTGCAAACTTTGGACAAGGAAATGGTGAAGATGGTTTGTAAAGAATATGAGGTGGAGGTCATAGAGGCTGATCCTATCAAAGTTGAACATATGGCAAGAAAGAAGGAAATACTAGATGAAGATGACTTGGACAAACTTGAAGATAGGCCACCTGTGCTGACAATCATGGGTCATGTGGATCACGGCAAGGTAATATAAGTGAGATCGTTGTTTTCTAAGATGAGTGAGAAAATGCATCGCTTCTCCATTTATCTTACACTGATGTGTGTTGTGCATAATGTTTTGCAGACAACCCTGTTGGATTATATTCGTAAAAGCAAGGTATGAACGGAAGCTTCCATTACGATCACTTTCTATATGGCTTCGTCAGACACCTTTATAAATGCATTTCACGGAAGTACTTTTTGTTTAGTTTCACTTGTTACCAATTGAGAATGGGCATTAATGAATACCAATCTTGAAATGTAAATCATAGACCCCCAAGAAATGTCGGGTCTAATTGCTCGTGTGCATTACAGATTGAGTGACTGGAATTGACTGGTAGACTTTTGCAGGTGGCTGCATCAGAAGCGGGTGGGATTACACAGGGAATAGGGGCATATAAGGTGCAAGTACCTGTGGATGGCAAATTGCGACCCTGTATTTTCCTGGATACTCCTGGGCATGAGGTAATTTTGCAGCCCATATTCCCCGGTTTATGATGTTGTTAACTTTGGACTTATGATGATAGTGAGGGTATAGTTTACAGGATCAATGTCTATTATGTTAATTGCCTGATTTAGCTTCAATTACATTCTGTCTTACAGGCATTTGGAGCAATGAGGGCTCGTGGAGCGAGAGTGACAGATATTGCTATCATTGTAGTGGCTGCTGATGATGGGATCCGGCCTCAAACCAGTGAGGCTATTGCTCATGCCAAAGCAGCCGGAGTGCCAATAGTTATTGCAATAAACAAGGTTTGTTGACTGAAACAAAACTTATCTGAGGTGTTATAAGAAATAGATGCTTAAGTAAGAGTAGTTAGGATAGTGATAATTTGCTCATCCTGGTGTCTAATCAAGCTGCCCCATCCTTTTCTTGATCAGATTGATAAGGATGGAGCCAGTCCAGAACGCGTAATGCAAGAACTTTCTTCAATTGGCTTGATGCCGGAAGATTGGGGTGGCGACATCCCTATGGTTCAGGTCCACCTTTTTCTCTGGATGGGGTCTGTCTTTTCATCTTGTTATGTTAGTTCATGGTGACTCATAGTCCATTTTACAGATTAGTGCACTCAAAGGGGAGAACGTAGATGATTTACTGGAGACTGTCATGCTTGTTGCAGAGGTATATCTAGATTGATGCATTGTACAGTTATTTATAATGGAAGCAAATTCTCCTTATGGTTTGTTTCCCGGGGGTGGGTTGGCAAATGTTTTTACCCCCATGTATTCTCATATTTAATGCTTGAAATGTTAAAAAAAGATCTATCTTTTACTTCTGGGGTTGACTTTGGCTTCCCTGTTTCTACTTTGACTCGTGATTTTTTTCTTTTGCTGGGCTAGATACCATAACTCATGATTAAGTGAGCTTTTGGACATTATTTAGCCCCCTTACAACTTCAGAGTAATTCCTTTGATACTTTTATGACATTTAAACTCTGGCCATTTTTTCTGTGGAACATGTTCTACTGTGTCCTACGGAGAGTTATTATATGTGTTGCTGATTTTATCCTAACCCTAAACACATCGTCATGAAGCTGCAAGAGCTGAAGGCCAATCCACACAGAAATGCGAAGGGCACTGTAATTGAAGCTAGTCTTCACAAATCCAAAGGACCAACAGCTACATTTATTGTTCAAAATGGCACCCTTAGAAGAGGGGATGTTGTGGTCTGTGGAGAAGCTTTTGGAAAGGTTAGAGCATAAAATAAACTCTCAGAAGCTCTGTTAAACTTAATAAACGCACAGCGCAACTTGAGAAAACTTCTCAATTTATTGTTTGGTTTGCTCTGTCTTACTGATGTTTGAATGATTATTCTGTGCTCAGGTTCGGGCACTATTTGACGACAGTGGCAAGCAAGTCCATGAAGCTGGACCCTCCATCCCAGTACAGGTTGGTGCTTCTTCGACTATGTCGTTATTCCCTTAGACATAATGATACTTTGAATACGATTTTACAACAACTCCTGGTGCCATCAGTTGTTTGGTTTTCTATGTAATTTTAGCCTTAATTTTAATTTATCATCCACCGATATATCGTTGACACGGTCCTGCTGCGCTTGATGGACATCTCTAAATTTTCCTTAATCCAAGTACCGTTGCAGATGTTGTGTGATGGCATACTCAAAACTTGGGCAATGCACATTTTCTTTTTAACCTGTATAAGGTATTAATCCACATGTTCCTGCATTGAGAGTTTCTCCTATGGTTCGATATCTTATACATGAAAGCCCTTAATTTTCGGATATGCGAACAAATTATGCAGCGTGAAAATATTTATTTACCTTCCCTCCATGCAGTTGGAGTTAAAATTGGTTCAAGTCGTGTTTAAGTTACGATCTGTCGTGTGAATCATCCCACTGACATCTTTATGTATTATCCATCTTTTGAGAAGTCATGATCATCCAGAATGAAAAAAGGAAATTAGAATTCTGTCATGGAAGCGACCACTGCTTTGGCTACTAGCATGATCTAGTGAGAAACAGAGATTCTCTAATTCCCTTAGATAACCTACGCTGAAATTATGGCCATGTAGGCTATAACGATACTGTTCATTTTCAGTGTCTTGTATTCCTTTAGTTCCACACTGCACCACATTTAATTTGCCAGCTGTTATATAATCATGGCAGGTAATTGGACTGAATAACGTTCCAATTGCTGGTGATGAGTTTGAGGTTATTGGGTCACTTGATCTGGCACGGGAGAAGGCAGAAGCGCGTGCAGAGTCTCTGCGAGATGAACGTATTTCGGCCAAGGCTGGTGATGGGAAGGTCACACTTTCTTCTTTAGCTTCTGCAGTTTCATCAGGAAAGTCTTCTGGTCTGGACTTGCACCAGCTGAATATTATCATGAAGGTTGATGTTCAGGTATGCACATAACATGCTTCATATACATGCATCAGAGGTGGTTTCAGTGTTACTTTGTTTTTCATGTTATTTTTTATTGCACAAATTCTACTTCTTAGCTTCTGTGTAACTGAAAGATCTTTATCATGCCCAGGGATCAATTGAGGCCATAAGACAAGCCTTGCTAGTGCTTCCACAAGATAACGTCACTTTAAAATTTCTCTTGCAAGCGCCAGGGGATATTAGTGCTAGTGACGTTGATCTTGCAGTTGCTAGTAAAGCCATCATCGTTGGGTTCAATGTAAAAGCACCAGGTTCGGTAAAGAGCTATGCAGATAACAAAGGTGTTGAGATTCGTCTGTATAGAGTAATCTACGAACTCATTGACGATGTACGTAATGCAATGGAAGGACTTCTGGAGCCAGTGGAGGTTAATTTCTAGAACACTTTTATCTTGTATCACTTGATTTTGACTCGATTGACTCTGCCTATCTGCTCCTACCTGAGAGACCACTTATCAGTGCTTTCAGAGTGATATGGTGTTTGAAATACTTCTTAGAATTATAATCTGTCTTGATAACCAGGCATCAGCCAACACTGGAATAATACTGTTGTTAATCAGAGCTCAAGTCCAGCTGCCCCTGCCAAAGCTACATGATTTTCTTTATCTCGTAAAATCCTTGTGGTGACACCTAATAATGACTTCTATGACATGCACACTCGTACAATTCCTGTTGATAGGTTTTGATGCTGAGTCCAATCGGGCTGTTCAGTCTGGAACTATGGTGTTTGCTCTTAATTTTAGTGGGATATCTGTTTCAGATTATTCACACTGTGTTCTTTCATTAATCGTCACAGGAACAAGAAACAATTGGTTCTGCTGAAGTGCGAGCAATATTTAGCAGCGGCAGTGGTCGGGTTGCTGGATGCATGGTTACAGAGGGGAAGTTGGTGAAGGGCTGTGGTATACGAGTTGTCCGAAAAGGGAAAACTGCATATGTTGGTATTCTGGATTCTTTGAGACGGGTCAAGGAAATTGTGAAAGAGGTATGACTAAAATATGATATTGATTGAGCCTTTTTGCTAAGTCACTTCCTGCTTTGTGTTGTAATTGTCCGACTCTTGGCCCATTTTTATGCACGACTATCTATGTTGTCTATGTGCTCTTTCATGAGCTCTGCTGGAATCAGACTTTCCTTTTAGTTGAAGCAAGCTTTGTGTATAGAATGCTTATCATTTTCTTTATAGAATACATGAATCAATGCTTTGATGTGAAGAATAGAGGGTAAGATACAATTGAAACAAATTCCTGACGACAAATGATAGTGGAGGTCATGAAGTTTATAGTTAACTGTTATTGTTATATTTAAAATTATAAGTTTTGATGTACAGGGAAAGAATCTTGTTCAGAAGGATTTATATTTAGACAGATCTCTGATCTTCAGACAGTATTTTACGTTGTTGTGCATACTGCAGTATGAGGGGAGAGGAAGGCTGAACAAAGTGATGTTAGCTTCTTGTCCGACCATGACATTCTTGTTGTGTGGCCTTATCTGCTGATGGAGTGTTTCACTCTTGGCATTCTTTTTCTGTTATTATATTTCGTTACGGCCATTGGAGTCTTGCCTTTGATTTAACTGGTTCCTTGGAGAGTAAAAGTGTCCAACCCTTACTCCCCTGAAGAGTTGCTACTCTCTCCACAGCAGTTTGTTCGTGGAAGTTAGAACTCTTATTTAGCGGCCATCTGGTTTTGTCTCGTCTCTTATTTGTCACGCACGGAATTGAACATTGCCTAATTTTTCGTACTCTGTTGGATAGGTTGGTGCGGGACTAGAATGTGGTATTGGGACGGAAGACTATGATGATTGGGAGGAGGGAGATGTTATTGAGGCCTTCAACACGGTTGAGAAAAGACGGACCCTTGAAGAAGCATCTGCTTCAATGACAGCTGCTTTTGAAGAAGCTGGTTTCAAATTATAGGGAGGCACATGCACAGTGTTGTACAAGTCGTTGCTATGCATCATTTTACAGAATATCACCAGGAGATTGCCCTTGCCGTTACGCAGGGTCAAGAACGTTACCTTTCTGTCGCAAATTCCACCGGTGGAGAACGGACATTTGGTCGACTGTATGTACGTGATTAAAGGCGGAAGCACTGAAGGTCTTGGCAGACCTAGCTTATTTATCAGATACAACTTTCAGCTTTTGGCAATCCAGAGGAGGAGCTTTTGACTGGGTTTGCTTCACTTTTAACTCTACAAATCAACATTTTTGTCAGGCCGTTAGCCTGGTTTAACTTGTAAAGATGTTACATTATGATGGGAACTGTATCATGTTTCCATGTCGAACGAGCACTGTCCAAACGGTTCGATGTAATTTCTCTTTTGATAAAGAAAAGTCATTTATTTAGTCGTTTCTGAAAATTCAAGTGTTCCTATTTGTTCTCCGAGTGGCCTATCATGACAATTTCTGCAAATGCAGTCCATTCTAAATTTTGCTTTTCCTCTGCACTGTAATTGCTCTAGCTCTCGGTTGCTTTAGGGAAACTCAGCACAAAGTACACGGAGCAACCTTCTGCGCCGGATTCATCAGCTGACTGTTGTTTTGATCAGGTGCCTTTATACTGTAAAGCCAGATCTTCGTAGTTACAACTGCATGGCGTAAGTCAGCGATCGCAGTTCAGTAGTCACTTTAGGCTTCCACAATAGTGACCTGTCACTGTTTTTGAGAAGTGTGCAGAAGTTCATTCTGAGGAACATTGTTTTAAGTGAGGACTAGGAGCATGTACGTAAGGTTGAAATCAGTCTACCGCTGCATCCATCTCTTTGCAGCTCTTTGATCTAGGGATGAATGGGTTGATGACCAAAGGGGAAGAACAGGAGGTCGCGAAGAAGGGATTCATCGAAAGCCTGAAACTAGTAGATTGTGAGCTTGGAGACATGTGTTCCTTCGGGGGCAAGAAGTTTGGGTTATTGGACATATCGTTCATCAGCTTCTACTGCCTATTCCACTCCCCCGAGATGTGTGGCAACTTCAGCATCGAAGCGGAGTGTCCGAAGCTCGTCGCGTGGGCCAAGAGGTGAATGGAGAGGGAGAGCGTAACCAAATCTTTCCCTGACACTCTCGAGAGGTGTATCGCATCATCTTGGAGCGCAGGAAAGCGGCGTGCATAGAGTAAGGACTCTGCGTCAGCTTTTTCTATGCCCTTTCCTCTTCCTGCTGCGTGGCTGTCCGAATTCGCTATATTCGTTAGTGATCCTGTGCTCGTGAGGGACTTCTTTGTTTCCATAAGGTTCTGTAATCCAAGAAGACAATTCGTTGTGTCTTCTCTTCATCTTGTACTACTGCGCAATCAAGTCTCATAGAAGTAAGGCATGCTTAGCTGATGCTGTGCTGAAGAGACGTAAGGTTCTGGTCAGGTCATGAGTACATTTCAGGTCTTGGGATGTTCTTCGAAATCCCTCCCATGTTTTTTCCCCCCCTAAAAAACAACGGACTGTGATTTACATGCTCATCGGAGCTGAGAAGGCTGGGGAAGAACGAAGCCTGCTCCTTGCAACTGTCCTTAGTCCTGAACTACTTGGGGAGTGAATCTTTCTCAGACACTGTTAAAACCAGTTTTAACCATCAATCTCATCCCTTAATCAGTCCTAACACTTGGTTGTTTGGTGGTTGATGATTGTCATTGGCATTGAAAGTGCCTAAAATATTTCAGGAGCCAGGACACGTTACTCACTGCTCCCTGTCACTGTCTGCAGTTGAGAGTGAATACAACATATACTATTCTCCATAAGAGCAAAGAAGGATGGACCTGTGGTCCGTATGACACAACATGAGTCGGTAAAGATTCCTAACCAGATGCTCTATTGATACATCTTAACTTCTCAAAACAACAACCCCCCACTTGGCCAGAAAGACAAACAAAATTGGACTTCTAAAACCTGTCCCCGTTTGCTGGCATTGACGTCTTATTGCATGAGGCCGACACCGCTCTCACAGTGGCGCAGATGACCAATAAACATGGCCTGCACGACCTACTTGCCTACTCCTCTTCAACAACAGTTTCGCAGTCTGTATGGTCAGCGTCACGAGCTGGAAGATACGCCGGAAGCAGAAGAGTAGGAGCTTCCAGATCATTGATCTCTTCCTCTGCAATCGTCTCGAGAAATTGAATCAGCGGCGTACACCTTCTGGTCGAAGCCGAGACAAGTTTGCTCGGTGCAAATTCGAATGCAAATCCCGTGACTTGCGGCTTGTCCATATTGTTTGGAGGGCTGAATAGGAGCTGGTGTCCCCCAAAATGATCAGGCTGTTGGAACCAAAGAGCATGAAGAAGCCGCCGCCCTTCACTTTTTGCATTAATTCGCATTGAAGTGGTGGAGCTTGTCTTTGTATTTGATACCGTGTCTCCCTTTCTTATGTCCGTCAGTTACACGAGCCTACAAGCAATGCATGACTACATGACCTTTCCGCTTCGCCCTCGCTATCCTCCTTTGCCGACCAAAACAAGTGAAGGCTGAGTAGCGTCGAGCGAGTAGGTCCCTCTGCTTTTTGCGATTTTACGTGGCCTTTCATCTGCTCTAGGAGAGTTGTATCTTTCTTCAAAAAGTTTTCTGCCACGTCGCAATGCATCGCCGACATGTAAAGGCCCGATCAAGAAATGTGTGGATATGCGACCGCATATTAATGACATGCTCTAGAGTATGCTTGGGGGGAAAAAATCCCTCAATTTGTGCCAATTCAATACTAAATTTTAATTTTTTCTTATTTAATCCTAAATCTTTTTACAATTATGACAATTTAGTTCATTTAGCCAATTTTGACGGTGGTGAATAACCGGAGGAAGAAGAGGGAAGAAAAATCAAACAAAGAAAAAGAAAACAAAAGGAAAAAATAAACAGTAAAAAAAAAATCATTGATATTATATCTCCCGGTGGCTGGTGTCGATTGGACTGAATTGACACAATAATAAAATATTTAGGATTGAATCGACCAGAAAAAAAAAATTTACGACTGAATTGACGCAATTGTAATAGGTTTTTTTTTTTTTTTTGTAAGGAATTTTACAAACAATTGTAATAGGTTTATGACCTTTTTTTTTTGGAAATTTTCCATGGATGTGATTTTCATTGAATTGAAAGTTGTTGTCCAACCAAATTTAAAAAAAAAAAAATGTTCGAGTGAGTAGAGTTCACGGACCATAAAGCTATTGAATATTAAGGGCACTTATGTATAAAGTAGAATAGGAATTTCACCAAGTCTTGCGGCATGGATGAACGTCATTTGCATGAAATGATATCCATGCGTCGATATTCCCATTGCCCGATTGAACGCGGATATGATTAGATCTTGGCAACAACCGAAGCAGGAAAACCAAGAGCCTCAACTTAAAAAGAGTAAAAACATGAAAGGCCCTAGTTAAAATCATTATGAATTGCTCGATGCAGGCAATAGTTGCTTTGCTTCACGTGGAGATGATCATGGCTTCACCGAACCACACAAGACAGAATTCAGAAGAACAAAGCAACTATTGCCTTATTGGTTATGTAAAGAAGGTTATCGGTGATGCAGATCATGCAACAAACGGAATCGCTTGAGAATCGCGATTGCTCTGCTTTTCGAGATTGGTGGTGACCGGAAGCAATGGTGGACGATGCGATCTCCCCATTCTCTTCCACAACGGCAAGCCCAATCTGCGAACCCCTCTCATCATTCTCGGATCTCCAGTACAACGACTGTACTAGCCCAGGTCCGACAAGTGTCCCCTGTTGCCTTCCGACCCCCACCAGCGGGCTCAGGCCAGGTTCTGGGCCGATTATGTACTAGCCCAGGTCCGACAAATTTCCCCTCTAAAATCTCGCGCTCTTCGCGTCGTGTTCCACAAAGATGAGGTTTTTTTTTTTTTTTTTTTGTTATGGATTTTTATTGGATGAACCGTCGTTTGTGGTGGTGCCTCCCTGATATCTATCTCACAAATTCGAGACGCTGGGAGGTCGTGTGGCTGTGACTACATATTAAGATTGGAATGGATAGACCTGAAACGCTAGGTGCAAACTTTCCCCGGATCTCATGGCTTGTTGTTTGTCCGTATTCTTAGATGGGTTAGAACGTAACAGTGGAGTAGCCGTCTTTGGCATTAAACTCGCATTGAATTGATAGACCTTGTCTTGTATTACTGACTCTACTCTACTGAGGTTCCCCCGACCTCACGTAGTCTATTGGCAACGCAAGACTACATGGTCTTCTAGGCTTCACTGTCGCTATCCTCGTTTGCCGACCAAAACAAGTAAACGGCTGGAGTAGCTGCAAGCCCGAGCGAGTGGTCTTCTTCTCGTCTGTTGATTTCCACATGCCGTTTCCTCTGCAGCTCTAGAGAGTTGTATCTTTCTGGTGTGTTCGCCGCATCGCAATGCGTTGTGGACACGTGAAATTGAGAAGCTTGATCAAGAACCGTGTGGATCTGCAGTCGCACGCATTCTACTCAATGTCTTTGCAGCTTGGATGAATGGTCATTGCATGGAATGATGTGTCCGTAGCCATGTTGCTTATGCCCGATTAAAAAGTGAAACTCTTTAGATCTTGGCCACTATTGAAGCAAGAAGAAAACCTAAAGCCTCAGCTTAAAGTGAACACTCAAAAGGCCAAGTTGATGTCATTGTAACTTTGCTTGATGTTTCTCACATGTTTCGATGAAACTATACTTTAATATTCAAATATTTTAAATGACAGTTAGTGTCCTTCATTTACGAAATCGGTATATTCTATTAAGACTTGATATTCTGTATGTGACTGTCTAATTCGAAAGAGTTAACCACTTGTCCATATTAATAGTTCTGTAATCTGAGTGGACGCTTGGCCGTGTGTCTTCTCTTCATCTTGTCATGCCGGCCGATCATGTCGCATGCTGATAGAAGGAAGGCATATTACTGGCTGGTGTCATGCGGAGGTAGTAATTTTCGTGTGCGAAGGTTCTGGTCAGGTGATGAGGAAATGATGAACAACTCACCATCTCCTGATTAATAAGTGATTTTAGCAAAATACGTAGTGATGATGCGAATATCTACGATTGAGATTGTATTATTTTTGACACTACTATCAGAAAAGCATTTTCTTTTTTCAGGTAAAGAATGTTCTTCGAGATTCTTTCCATGCATCTTTTTTTTAGAGAGTTAATACCACGAAAAACTCCAAACTGATACACACGTGACAAATTTACTCAAAATTATTTTTTTATCACAAAAAAAACCCAGACGGGTATATTTATAATAAATTTATCTCAAACTATTTTTTGACCACCAAAAATTCCAAACTGATACATCTGTGATAAATTTATCCTAAATTAATTATTTTCACCATGAAAAATCCTAAACTGGTACGCCTGTGACAAATTTACCTTCGGTTAAATTGAATTAATGGCACGAAAAATATCAAGTTGATACACATGTGACAAATATAGGGTAAAACACCAAACTGATACATTCATGAGCTACACGTGTCATCCGATTCAACAATTTGATTGCTAGATTTAACGAAAATTAACAGAGTATAAATTTGTCACAGATGTACCCGTTTAGAGTAAATTCATCGCAAATGTATCAATTTAGGATTTTTCATGGTCAAAAAAATAATTTGAAATGCACCCATGGGTAGCTCAGTTGGTTAGGGCGCACTTGGGGTTGTGTGGTTAGGCGCACTAGTCTCAAGTTATATTCCCCAGATGAACGCATGTGATTTAAGTGTGGGCTATGGCGGTGGGTTAGCAGTCTCCTTCGAGGAATAGTCGAAATGCGCGGAAACTGGTCCGGACATCTTGATTATAAAAAAAAAATTAGAATAAATTTATCATAATTGTATCGGTTTAGAGTTTTTCGTGGTATTATTTTTTTTTATAGCTAATATTGCTCTCGTAATTTTTTGCCTAATGAAGAGGCTAAAGCCTGAATATTTATAAATTCGTGAAACACGTGCCAAGCCTAGCGGACATATTGAGTTAGCCTTTAGTCTACACAAACTGCTCCTAATGAAGTTTTATTGAATAGAAGGCCGCCCATATAAATAGGTTGTCGTCGCTAATCCTTGTCACTCTCCCTTGCACCGTCTTCGTTGATAGTGGTATACTAGGCAAAAGAGTTTTTTTTTTTTTTTCAACTTCGTAGAAGCACTTTTTAACGACCACGATAGTATTATGCCTTTTAATACGCGACCTATTAGCGTGATATGCATAATCGGCGGTCCAAAAAATTATATATTTTCCTAATAAATATGCTTAAATAAGTGTCTATGGGAAACTCATAAGTAAGATACATATTCACGTTCTTTCCGCACAAGGAAATGAAAATTAGCCGTACTGAAATCCTTGACAAATGACCCGGCCAAAAATTAAGAAAAACTCAAGCAAATCAATCGTGATATGGTCTCTGTCAATCATGTCTTTTTTAACTTTTGCCTAAACCTCCAAAAAGTAATGTACTTGCAATCATAAACAGATTAAATATTGAAATAATAATTGGGAAGATTTAAGATTCATAATGAGATGCTTTGAGTTGACACACGGGACACGTATCGTGGCATGTCACTTCGTATCGTGTCATGTACTCAAAACAAGTGTTTCGAGAACTATCTATAATTAGGGCTTGTCTTGTTCATCGTCACTCCTATCGCGAAGAGCATTAGACAAGCTATGCTGACAAATGAAAACCAAAACTTAATCACAAGTGATGATTCCAACTTAAGCCTGCCCCTATTACCCACCCTTTCTATTATTCTTTTAATTGCTCGACGCATGAGCTTTCATGGAGGTATGTCCCTCGTTGAACTACCTCCGAATCCCTTGCTTGTATGACGGGGGATCATAGCATTTATAGCCATTAGATCTTTCATACTATAAAAGGGGAAAGATCCAATGGCCAAGGTAATAATGATCCCCTACGATTCAAGCAAGGGATCCAAATCCATTGAACTTGAACTTTCCTTCTTTTTCCCCTCAAGGATATGCAGACTAAGGCTGTGCTCTTACATAATGTTTCTACTCGCTTGTCTCAAGGTGTGAATGCAATGCAAAGTTGAACATGTATTAAAAATTTAGGGATAAATTGAACAAATCAAAAGTTTAGGGATTAAATTACACGTTTTGCTAAAGTTTATGGATTAAATTAAATAAATTAAAAATTTAGAGATCAAATTGCATATTATGTCAAAATACATGAACTATTTATGTAAATATACCTAAATATTTATTAAATCACTCGTTTGTCACGTAACGGAACCTTAGGAGCAAACAAATTATCTTTTTGGAGGGGCCCAATCTACCGAACACTACACGAAAGAAGAAGAGGGGACAAATTATTTTCTTTCCGTTTTCTCCTTTTTCCTGATTTACAGCTTTTTATTTTTATTTTATTTTCTCGGGACTTATCTTGCTGGGAAAGCAAACTGGGTTGGCGCGATGACGAATGTGATGACGTATATTTCTCAGAGAAGAGTCTAGAAATATGAAGACTAGCAACGTCGTAGACGACTTGTCGTTTTGGAAACCAACAGAGAGAAAAAAAAAATTCTAGAGAATATCCCGTCTCCCGACAAATAAATTCCTCGTGAAAATCGCAATTGCCTTAAGCGCAGAGTCGTAATGTTTGATATCGTTGAAATTATCTATTAAGTGACTGAGTAAAGTTTCACTAATTTTTTAGTCCCTCCTCCCATCCTAAATTTCCCGCATGAATCTCGATATTTCTTTTGAAATCTGAAATCGTAGCTAATTATTTGTAAACGGTTAGAGAGCAGCGTGATAGGATATGTGGAAATTTCTACACATATTTTTACGCATAAGATGAATTATATAAATAGAAAAATAAATGAAGAGCTGAAAATATATGAACCATCGGTATCTCATAAGGTATTGTGAAATCATATAATAATATTTTTTTAATTTAAGTAATTCGTTAAATTACTTCATCTAAAATTTGAGATGTAAGATTTGGAGGTATTTCTTGAAATTAATGGAAGAAGAATATTAGAAAATGTAATTTATTTTTTCACTCTGAAAATATGTGTTTCCATTTATTTAGAAAATTAATACGACGTGTAAAAGAATATCTATAAAAGTGATGTTCAGTATATAAATATATTATTTCCCGACTCAACTAATTATCTGAATTAATAATAAAATTAGATAAGAAGAAAACGACAATGCTACGTGTAGTAAAAGGTCTCACTAAAGCCCATAAATACCCAAGCTCTCAGCCGGCCATTTGCCATTTCTTGCTAAGCACCGTGTGTACCGTTCGCATTAGCAGAGGCGCTTGTGCATTCGCGATTGCTCTGCTTCTCTCAGAGATCGGTGGTGAACCGGAAGCAATGGCGGGCAAGGTGATGCTCCTGGACTTCTGGCCGAGCATGTTCGGGATGAGGTGCCGGATCGCGCTGGCCTTGAAAGGGGTCCAGTACGAGTACAAGGAAGAGGACCTGAGGAACAAGAGCGACCTCCTCCTCCAGATGAACCCCATCCACAAGAAGATCCCCGTCCTCGTCCACGACGGCAAGCCCGTCTGCGAGTCCCTCATCATCCTCCACTACATCGACGAGACCTGGCCCGACAAGTGCCCCCTCTTGCCGTCCGACCCCTACCAGAGGGCTCAGGCCAGGTTCTGGGCCGATTATGTCGACAAGAAGGTAAAAACTTTCCCATCTGGGATCTCAAAGCTCTAGGTTTTTGTCCCCGATGTTCCACAAAGCTGAGGTTTTTAATGAGTTTTCCCTGGATGAACCACCGGTTACGTCACTGCACACTCCGGCTAGCTGAGTTCGAAATCGCTTCTTGTAGTCGTACACTGCCTATGTCTTTTCAGCCTTGCTAAATCGGAGGAGTTGGGTCGTTTCTGACGCTGAGATAGTAGGGATCGAACCCGCTCGCTTTGTAATCGTGCCTGTCTTGAGCTTCTTAGTGAGGCTGATTGCCGTCCGCCCCACGGTCTTGATTCCGCATATTTCTTGGCGATTCGTGGCACTGTCTCTGCCTGGTTAAACCTCTCTGGCTTCTGAGCTAATATATATGATCAGATTGTTGTTTGTATATGGCTGTGGTTTATTCAGCTAATTTCTTTGTTACGTTGAAGTGAGTTTCAGGAAGAACTTCGCAAATAGAAGCAAGACGTATATTCCGGGAAAGAATGCTATATAAAAAAAAAAAACTGGTTTCCTGGTCAATTTTACTGCGACGAGCTTTTCAGACATTGAAATTAAACATTG
This sequence comes from Rhodomyrtus tomentosa, assembly GCA_028455895.1. Lineage (NCBI taxonomy): Eukaryota > Viridiplantae > Streptophyta > Magnoliopsida > Myrtales > Myrtaceae > Rhodomyrtus > Rhodomyrtus tomentosa. The sequence goes on along the minus strand of JAPCWY010000001.1, from coordinate 9,441,020 downwards.
TGTGATTCTATTTCTAATGGTGTTTTGAAAAGCTCGCAGTTCTATGACCTGGGGAGGAAGGTGTGGTCCACCAAAGGAGAAGAACAGGAGGTGGCCAAGAAGGAGCTGATCGCCAGCATCAAGCTATTGGAAGGTGAGCTCGGGGACAAGCCCTTCTTCGGGGGACAGGAGTTAGGATTCGTGGACATAGCGCTCGTCCCGTTCTACACCTGGTTCCATGCGTACGAGATGTGCGGAAGCTTCAGCATCGAGGCGGGGTGCCCCAAATTCATGGCGTGGACCAAGAGGTGCCTGGAGATAGAGTGCGTGTCCAAGTCTCTCGCCGACCCTCACAAGGTTTATGACTTCATCTTGCAGCTCAAGAAAGCCCTCGGCATTGAGTAAAAAGTTCTGGATGACTCCTTGCGGGGTTTCATCGCCGGTCTCATAGTAATAGTCGCTGCTTAGGGCTTTCTCTTGTTGTTTGGATTTTCCGGTATTTGGGAAAGGAGACACTTCGCTTGTGTCTTCTTTCGAAACTTACGTTGGTGATCATGGTGAGCAACGGAGAGTTGCTCGTGCTGAGGTGGTGTTTGGTGTGCAATAATAAAAAGTTGCTACGTCGAGAGTATTTCCTTTCTGATCTCCAGTCCTTACGGTTTCAGCTGTAGTTAAGATATGCAAATGTGAAGCCTAATTTGTGCCGACACCAATGGCGAAATGGTGTTAAAGAGTGAATCCTTATGTATCCGAAAGGCGATTATGTTCTGTCATTCTCAATTTCGCAGGGGGTCCTAAGGCTCTTTCTTTTAAAATTTGATCGCGGAAAAAAATCTTCTTGAGGAGGCCTTTGTCGGCGCCTCGACGACGTGGGCGGGCATTGAGCATTGTTGCTGTCGTTCCCATTTGAAGAACAAAACAGGGGCCGAGGATGGACAAAGTGATCGGTTTCGTTAGGCCATGCAAAGCGTGTGTTACTTATTCCTCAACAACATTGTCGACAGCATACGCTGGGTTATATTTACGTTCGTTATTTGGGGAACTTATGCAACATCCATCAAACGGCCACGGCCCTTTCGCTTCTAATCGACGCCAAACGTCTTCTTGAGCTCCAACATGAAATCCGTGAACTTTTTTCACGGTCGGCCAGAGACTTGGAAACGCCGTCTTCTTTCTGGGAACACCTCTTGGCCCCATCAATGACCTAGGGGCAATGCGTCTCTCGATGCCGAAACCGCCGCACCTCTCGCAGCCGCAGAACCAGCTGCTATAGAAGTGGACGAGGGCGACGTCGACAAGCCCCCTAATGTTTCCCCTCCGAAGAAGGGCTTGTCCCCGAGCTCTGGCTCCAACACGTTTGAGGTAAATCTATGAGCTCCCCTCTTGGCTTCGTCTTGCTCTTCTCCTTTGGTCAAAATAATTCGTCTCCCGTTCTCGTAGATCTGCACGTTACAGTGAACACGTAAAGCTTCAACCAAGATGATCAAGTCATAAGAGGAGGAGATTATTATTATTATTATTATTATTATTTTGACAAGTTCAAAGTAAAGCTCGTCGTTATCATTCTTCAGGAGTTAGTAAGACGGAGGTGATTGATTTTCGTGGACTCCAGTGAGATGACAAAAAGTCAAGAAACGAGAGTTTTCCAGTCGTTTTTGGGACGGTGACGTTAAGACCATTGATTGTCAGCCTCAACCTCACTGACACCGCCATAAATTTTCAGCCCGAAGAATGAGAAATAAAAATCCAGTGCCATGAAACGAAAGTTGCGTCCGTCTGCTCTTTCATTCAAAATATGGCAACATAGAATGGAGACGCTCAAATGTGTGTCACCGCTTTAGGTTATGATGACTCCGTTTGGGGAATGTCTTTTTCCCAAAGGGGCCCGCTGGGCCGAATTTATGGGGGTTTGGGAAATTTTTTTCTAGAGGGCTTTAAACGGAGTTGGAATGCCTTTTTAACTTTCAGCTTTCTCGAGATGCTTATACGTGGTAAAATTTCCTTTCTTCAAAACTCATCCTCACCCAACTTTTCAATTTTCCGGCTTTGCCCTCGTTATTTTTTTTCATCTTCTATGCGTGAAGGAAAGGCGGCCGTCCGAGTCCTGTGACCGTCGCCCGCGGTCTCGCGATCTAGACAAGGGCTGCCTGAGGTCGCTCGAACCGAGCTAGGGCCGCCTCAAGCGGCCTTCACTTGGATCACGTGACCCTCGCTGAGGGTTGGCGAGGGCCGCCTAAGACCATGTGACCTCAGATGATGGACATCGCCACTCGATTTGAATTGCCGACGACCTGAGCCTCACCGAACTGACGAAGAGTATGAATGTTTTCTTTTTTTTTTTCCCCTAAAAAATACTGTTTTACCCGAAATTACTTTCTAATGGATTTTTAATTTACAATTTAATAAAAATAATTTGAATTTCAAAAAAATATATCTTTTAACCTAAAGTCTTTTGTATTTTTTTTAGAGGTTTTCCGCAAAAGTCGAGCATGCGCTAAAGTCTAAGGTCGCCCGCTTGAAAGTTGATAAACAACCATCATTTGGTGCAAATATAAGGACAAACATATACCTTCTTGTCGATGTAATCGGCCCAGAACTGTTATAATATTTGGGAGAGGAACCAACACAGCATACAATGAACTACATTGTTCTTACTGCTTTAAAAAAAAAAAAAAAAACTTACAACTGATGCTCCTTTTTAAAGAGCTAATACACGGCAGTTAACAGCACAAAAGAAAGTGCTCCACCAACTCCTAAAAAACAGCAACGTGCAGAAACCACCTATTTGCTTTGGTAAAACACAAAGCCATGTTCTGCACTACTACAAAACAGACTCTTAATAATTAGGACACTAAACAACTCACAATTAAAAAACAATCACACGTGACTCGACATTCCATCCCTTAAACTAAAAGCCTGCCAACATTCAGTTTAATACAACTTGTGAACACCAAGCAGGTTTCTCAGTTTTTGAAATGCAACCGACTTGACGGATTTAGTAAAGATACCAGCAACTTGATCTTCACTTCTATAGTAGATGAGATCAATAACTCCTTCCTTCGCGAGATTCCTCAAGAAGTGAAACTTGACATCTATATGTTTGCTTCTTCCATGTAAAACAAGATTTTTGGAGAGCTTTTTTGCTGAACTATTGTCACAATAAATCGTAGTAGGTCCTTGACTCTTGAAATGAAGTTCTTCGAGAATTTTCCTCAACCAAATTAGCTTAACAAGCACATGAAGTTGCAGCAACAAAATTCAGCTTCAGTGGTTGATAAAGTGACAATCAGCTGCTTCTTTGATGAAGATGAAATAGCTCCCGAACCCATCATAAATACATATCCGGAAGTGCTCCTTCTATCATCTTGATCTCCGGCATAATCACTATCAGTGAAGCCCATCAAGCTTGAGTTTTCTCCCTTCTTGTAGAGCAGCCCAAAGTCGATTGTACCTTGCAAGTATCGAAAAATTCTCTTGGCAGCAAAGAGATGCATCTCGGTAGGATCCTCCATATACCTGCCTATGAGACTCGCAGAATACATTATATCTGGCCTTGTTGTAGTCAAATACGTCAAGCTTCCCACAGTTTGCTTATACGTGGTGCTATCGACCCTCTTTCCTTCAGAATCTTTCACTAACTTCAAAGCCACCTCTGTTGGTGTGCTGGAAGAATTGCAATTCTTCATTTAGAACCTCTCTAAAATGTCTTGCACATATTTTCTTTGTGAAATGAAGATTCCACCAGCAAATTGAACAGCTCCTATCCCAAGAAAATAGTGCATTTTTCCAAGATCAAACATATCGAATTCAAGCATCATAGACTGCTTAAAATTTTTGGACATGCCACTATCATTTCCAGTATAAATCAAATCATCCACATATAGGTAAACAATGAGCATCTTCCCTCCATCTTCAGTTTTCACAAAAAGCATATGCTCATATGGACATTTTTGTAGACCTGCCTTCAGAAAATAGGCCTCTATACGACTATATCAAGCTCTTGGAGCTTGTTTCGGTCCATATAAAGCCTTGTTTAGTTTGTACACCTTGTACTCACTTCCAAACTTTATATAACCAGGAGGTTGATCAACAAATACCTGTTCTTCCAAGTCGCCATGTAAAAATGTCGATTTCACATCGAACCGGAAGATAGGCCATGAATTTTACGTCGCCAGTGCAATCACTAATATGATTGTGTCATGTCGAGCAACTGGAGCAAAGACTTCTTTGTAGTCAATGCCAAACTATTGCTTGTAGCCTTTTGCGACTAAGCGAGCTTTGTACTTATCAACTTCACCTTTCTCCTTCAACTTCGTCTTACACACCCATTTCACTCCAATGGTTTTTTGCCCTTTTGGAAGCTCTGTCAACTCCCAAGGATTATTTCTTTCGATGGCTACAATTTCAGCATCCATCGCCTTCTGCCATTTTGGTTCTTTGACGGCATCTTCGAAAGCTACTAGATCAAAATATGAAAATAAGGCAAAATGAGTAAGGGGATCTTCAATTTGGTCGATCCCAGTTACTTCATAATCAGTCATCCATGCAGGCCTTCTTCTAACTCGTAGAGGTTGTTGTTCGTCTTCTGTTTCAGAGGCTGAAATACGTTCATTGATTGCTGGTTGTTGCTCATTTTCTACGGATTCTGCATTCTCCAAAGGCTGCTGCATTTTTTCTCCATTTTCTCCATCAAAAGCAGCTTATATTTGCTATTCAACTTTGTTTTCATTCCAAATCCAGAACATCTCTTCATCAAAGATCACGTCACGACTGATGACAATTTTCTTGGTGCTAGGATTATACAATTTGTACGCTTTTGACTGCTCACAAACACCAAGAAAAATGCATTTTTCACCTTTGTCATCAAGCTTGCTCCTCCTCTGATCTAGAATGTGGGCAAATTCTATGCAACCGAAGATTCTGAAATGCTCGACATGTGGTCTGTGTCCACTCCAAGCTTCTTCAGGCGTCATGTTTTGAACAACAAGTGTGGGTCTCTTGTTCAATACACGAATGCTCCAATTGACAGCTTCGGGCCAAAAACTTCTTGGGACACTGCTTCTTGCCGAAATGGTTCGTACCATGTTCACGATGGTGTGATTCTTCCTCTCCACAATGCTATTTTGTTGCGCCATTAAGCTGTCGTAAGCTGTTTTTGAATTCCATGAGTCTCACAAAAATTTATGAATTCTTGTGAGTTATATTCTCCACCACCATGATCACTACAAAGAGTCTTTATAAGCATGCGCCTGCTTCTTTTTCGACTAGTACATTGAAATTTTTGAAAGCTAGAAAAGCTTCAAAACTTCTCCTGCAGAAAATAGACCCAAGTTCTCCGACTATAATCGTCAATGAACGTTATAAAATAACATTTATCGCCGTTTGATGTCGGATTAAGGGTTGCGCATAAGTCTGAATGAATCAGTTCCAACACCTTCTTCACTCTACATGTTTTTCCTTTCAGAAACGGATCTCGATGTTGTTTGCCAACAACACACTCTTCACAAACTTGAGAAGGATTTAGAATTTGCAGAAGACCTGTCACCATATTCTTTTGATGCAGCGTCTTTAGACCACCAAAATTCAGATGTCCATAGCGAAAATGCCACAACCAAGCTTTGTCCTTCAATCTCGCAGAGAAGCACCATTGGTTGGTGTCATCAAGATACAGTGGAAACATCCAATTTGTTGTCATGTTGACTTGAGCAATTAAGCTCAACTTTTCATCTTAAATTCGACAAACTCCATCTTTGATAGAGATCTCATATCCCTTCTCCTGTGACTGACCAATACTAAGCAAGTTGGTTTTCAAATCTGGAACAAAGTAAACGTTAGAAATAACCTGAGTAGAGTTCTCCTTGGTATGGATCTTAACGTGGCCTTTGCCCACGACAGAAACTGAAGATTTGTCGCCAAACGTCACAGTGTTAAGAAACGATTCATCCAAATCTGAAAATACGGACTTGTCTCCACACATGTGATTGCCGCAGCTGGTATCTAAATACCACAAATTTTGATGAGCCTCTTCTTTTGTATGACAGGCCATCAAAAGCGAAACTTCTTCTACTTTCTCTGCAAAATTTGATTTTGCACAATGATTTTTGTTGAGATTGGTTCTACATTCAGACTTGTAATGGCCATACTTGTGACATCTATAACATTCAACATTTGACTTGTCGAAAAACTTCGATTTGTTGCCATTTGAATAGTTGTTGTCACGGCTTTTTGCTTTCCATTTGGAGTCAGCAACATAATCCTCATTTGATTTATGGTATGAATCATTGTCCTTCCATCTCCCTTTCCCACGATCAGGACCTTTTGGATTGGCTACTGCCTTTAATGCTTGTTCCTCTTTATCTTGTCGGACAAATTTTTGCTCGTGAACCAGCAAAGAGCTCTGCTACTCATCAATTGAAAGTTCATCAATATCTTTAGATTCTTCGATAGAACAAACAACGAAATTAAATTTTGGTGTCATTGATCGAAGAATCTTTTCGATGATGGTGACGTCCTCCATCTTCTCGCCATGAATCCGCATCTTGTTAGCGATCATCATTGTTCTTGACAAGTAATCAGTAACAGATTCGTCGATTTTCATGCTTAAATTCTCAAATTCTATCCGAAACCCTTGAAGTTGCACGCGCTTTGCCCTCGCGTTCTCCTGATACTTTTTTTTTTCATTGCATCCCAAATATTCTTGGAAATGTCTTTGCAAAGAATTGTCTCCTAGGTTGATCGATCGATAGCTTGAAAAAGGTAGTTCTTGGCTTTGAGATCCTTTAGCTTCAATGCATCCAAGTCAACCTTTTGTGTATCCATCAACACCACTCCAGCCACTAGTTCTGCTACTCCAGAATCGATGACATGCCAGTACTCTTTGGACCGCAGCAAATTCTCCATCAGCATGCTCCAATGATCATAGTAACCATCAAAGCGAGGGATGGCTGGCTGAACGAAATTATCAGTGGCGATCGAAAAAAGTTGCTACTGCAAAATAAAAGTGAGTAAAATAGTTACTGCCGCAATTATCTCACGAAGGTATCTCACGTCTCAACCTCTCCTTCTCCTTTTTTAAACCCACTCTTTTCGTAACCAAGCTCTAATACCATTGTTACAATATTTGGGAGAGATACTAACACATTGTACAATGAACTACGTTGTTCTTACTGCTTAAAAAAAACTTAGAACTGATGCTCCTTTTTGAAGAGCTATTACACGGCAATTAACAGCATAAAAAAAAATGCTCTACCAACTCCTAAAAAATAGCAACGTGTAGAAATCACCTATTGACTTAGCAAAACACAAAGGCATGTTTTGCACCACTACAAAATAGGCTCCTAATAACTAGGACACTAAACAACTGACAATTAAAAAACAATCTCACGTGACTCAACAAGAACCTGGCTTGGGGTCTATAATAGGGATCGGATGGCAACAAAGGATATCCATCGTGCCAAACCTCGTCTATGTATTGAACCACAATGAGAGATTTAGCACACCGGCTTGCCGTTGTGAATGAGGACCGGGATTTTCTTGTGAACCGGGTTCCTCAGCAAGAGCAAAAGGGGCTCTTGCTCCGCAAATCTTCCTCCATGTACTCGTACTCGACGCCCTTCTCGGCCAGAGTAATCCGCACCCTCAGGGGGCTGTTCTAGGATTTCAGGGGCTGTCATCAAGTGTTTGACGAATTGCACTGTCATGCTTTCGCGGGTCGTGCTCATCACTTCAATGATTTTTGGTTTCCAAAAGGCCAAGCAGAGAGCCAGGGCGGTTAAGTAAATTATTCACACCGCTCAATTTCGTTCATTTATTACAGTTCCAATGCAGACAGAAACCTTTGTACTCCTATATCTTATCCAGGTTCTAGTAGTGGAAAGTGGTGCAACTGGAAAGAGCTAAAATGTGCAAGACATATAAGCCGTATTTCGTCCTGGGTTTAGTGGAAAGAGCAAGAATATGGAAGACTTTGAAATTTGATTTTCCTTGCTATTTTATTGATGTACCGAATGAGTTTTAAATAGATACACAATTACATGACAAGGGCGAACTTGATTACTCAAATTGAGAAAAGAATATTACGTTCAAAAAGCGGAATTTTCTGGATTTTAGGACGATATCTTGTCACATGGTTCATCCTTGGTAGTTGATACTAAGTTACTTACCCGCACATCAACACCTTAGATTGTTTTGAAAACAAAATTCACTCATCCTCCGAGTGCCAAAGACATTGTAATAGTTTTGTTTTCTTTATCTGAACTAAATTGGAGCTAACAAGCCAATTTGAAAAGAGAGATCTACTTGTTAGCTAATCTGTATTGGCTTACAGAGCCACGAAGTCGGCATGTCGAGCAAAGAAATGGGAAGTACATCCATCATATGCATGGTCCACCTTCATGGCAGGTCGGAGCCTTACTCCTCTTTCTTGGCCATCGTTTGGTCCCCATTTCTTTCTTCTTCTTTCTTTGTCTCTATCTCTTGGGTTTGCTTAGCATAACATTAAGACATCCAACTTGAGGAAATTAATGCAAAAAGTGGGTGGCCACACACGTTGCATTGCCGGAAGACGGAGACGTGTGTGCATGGTCAATTTCCAGATGGTGTCGCATCAACATATATCCGATCCTAGACCTTTCTTCAATCTCATCAACTCCCCGTTCAGTTTTTAACTTTCACATTTGTTAGATCGACAATTTCATGCGTGATTTGCCTTGCTCGTTTGAGGTTGGTCGGCACTTGATGCCAACGGCGAAGGCATCCTTGCACAGTGTCCGGAGTTCAAGCCGTTCGAAAGGATGGAATTCATGTGTGTATTGTCCGAGGAAATGCAGGTCGTCATCTTAGCTCCTGAAAACCCCGCCGGCTGATCAACTGCGTGGCTTGCTCAGATTTTTTAAAGTTATCAAACACATTAGCTTTGAGTCCAACTTAACCCGAAGTGGAGTGAGAATCAAATGAACCTTTCGCCGGTCTTGGACTTCTAGGGTCGTCAAAGATTCGATGATTAAACCGCTCTCATTTGGAGCATGGTAAAAAGTAATCCGAGAAGGGAACAAAACTAGAAATGCTAGCAATAACTTCATCTCATTCGTCATTCTGGTGTCTCTCAAGTTTTACTTGATCCCTCAAAGCGCCCATTGCCGAGCGGTTTGGCGACGATCCTCGAAGAAGAAAGATATTCTTCAAGTTTCGATGTAAATCCCCCGTCATCTTCTTCGTTATCATCGTCTTGTGTAGCAAGAAGGAAAGAGATCGACAGATCTTCATGAAATGCTGTGTATAGTTTTATTAACTGATCCAAAATCACTCAGAATAACAAGAAAGGAAAACATGAACTTACAAAGAGAGAGCTAGCCTCGTCCAAAGGAGAGGGGTTGTTGAACAATAAAATCATGAGATGACGACGACCATAACCAGAGACTCATACAGTTGTTACTGCGCCTGAAGCTTCTTCTTGAGCTCCAGCAGGAAGCCGTGGACCTTGTATCAGTTAGGCATCGTCTTGGCCACACTCTCCCTCTGCATGCACCTCTCGGCCCACGCCACCAACTTGGGTCTCTCCTCCGCGACGCCGAAGTTGGCCAATTCCTCCAAAGTATAGAACTAGCTATAGAACGGTATCAGCGACACATCCACGTACCCTAACCTCTCGCCGCCGAAGTAGGCCTTGTCCCCGAGCTCTCCCTCCTACACCTTCAAGCACTCGATGTACTCCTTCTTCGCCGCCTCCTGAGCCTCCCCCGTCGACAGCCACATAGTTTACCCTACCGAATACATCTGCTCCACCATTATCGTGCCTCAGACTTTAAGCGCACTTGATAAGTGAAAATGTTGGAAATACGAGGACGTTGTCGTCTGTCTTACCTTCTTTTCCACGTAGTCGGCCCAGAACCTGGCGCAGGCACGGCCATAAGGGTCGGAAGGCAGGAGAGGGGACTGGCCACCCCAGGTCTCGTCGATGTACTGGACTATGACGAGGGACTCGGAGACGGGCTTACCGTTGTGGACGAGGACGGGGATCTTCTTGTGGACCGGGTTCTTCTTCAAGAGGAGGGAGCTCTTGTTGCTCAGATCCTCCTCCCTCAGATGGAACTCCACGCCCTTCTCTCTCAGGGCAATCCTGACTCACATCCCGAACGGGCTCAGCCATAAGTCCAACAACATCACTTCATCCGTCATTGAATTGTCAAAAACTGCAATATGAAGCTTGGTAATCTGAACTTAACTGAAGAATGCCTTCCGCTGTATGTTGGTCATGACTGATGAGGCTTTTATTCGTTGCACGAGGCTGCTTAATATTGTCACTGCTCGCGTCATTGTCAAGTCAAAGTCTAATCGCCCTGCCCGAACCAACCCGATTAGGTCATGGCTTGGGTGTCCCGTGGTCCTTCGCTTGCAAAACGAGGATGTTCCTCAATCCTGCTTTTCTAACTCTCGTTCCAATTCGTGAACTTTCTTTAAAGAGAGCACGTTATCCACAAATGCAGCGTCTCACTTCATAACAACCCTTGTTCTTGCATTGGTTCTAGCGCCTCAATTCCTCAACGACAAGATAAAACGGCAAATTCAAACCCTTATTTGATATTGGTTGGACACTCTAGACTTTTATTTAAAATAAAATTCAATTTGAAACCTTTTTAGAGACAATGAGCTCATTTTAGGATCTCATTCAAAATTTTTTGTCTCTTTTAATTTAAGGCGGTGGCCTTTCCTTTCCATTTTTTTTTTCAATTTTTGGACCTTTGACTATTTGACTAGCTGACTATTCACCACCGTAGTATTACAGAAATAAGCTGACAAACTACATGTCGTATATGCCGTCCGTGGCTAGCGAAAGAGTGCGCCGATACTTCGTTTGCTTACTAATATTACTCAGCTCTCTTTTGTCGAGGGGCTATTCAGCAGTCCAGTCGCTATTGCTCTAAGTCCTTAATACGTCTATGTTCGCTGCTTCGATTCTCAAGTATCACACGCCCGACTTTGAAGGCAATGGCCGATGAAGTGACCCTCCTGGACTCCTGGGCGAGCATGCTCGGGCTGAGTTGCTGAGGAGCGCTGGTCCGAGTATGAGTACAAGGACGAGGACTTGGGGAACAAGAGGGAGCTCCTCCTTCAGATGAACTCGGTCCACAAGAAAATTCCTTTCCTTGTCCACAACGGCATGTCCGCCTGCAAGTCCCTCATCGTTGTTGAGTATATCAATGAGTCCTGGAGATAACAGGCCCCTCTCTTGCCATCGGATGCTTACGACCAAAGCCCGAGCCAGATTCTGGGCTTATTACGTCGACAAGAAGGTATTAGTTCCTCTATTATATCGTCGTGTACACATGACGATCATCAATTCACCACATTTAGTCTTTGTATGGCCTTTCATTTGGCATCGAGTGAAATTACAAAGACGAACCTTAAGTAAAATTGCTCTCTACATTGACTAGAAATGGTTGGACAGCCGAATTTTGGTAATTAATTCGGCCCTTGACGGAAGTTGATGATCTTGCACCAACAATATAGGAGCAAGAAAGGCTAATATTAATAGTCAACTTGTGATGATTCTAATGGTTTTTCTGTTCCAATGCCGTAGTTTTCTACAACTTTGAAGTTCTATGAGCTTGTGGACGACAAAAGGGGAAGAACAGGAGTCGACAAAGAAGGAATTCATTGGAAGACTGAAACTGATAGAAAGCGAGCCGTTCTTCTGGGGCAAGAAGTTCGGGTTCTTGGCCATATCTTTCATCGGCTTCTGCTGCTCGTTCTACTCCTACGAAACGTTTGGGAACTCAAATTATTGTAACAAATGATTGAAGGAATTGATCGATTTCCACCGCTCGCTTGGCGCAGATAACACGAAACAAAACACTAAATGGAATTCATGAGATGGTGGCGTGTGCAGTTATTTAACTGATCCAGAAACACTGAAATACAAAGAGGAAATCATAGAAGTACAAAAGAGCTAAGCCTCATCCAAAGAGAGGGGGTTATCGAACAAAATAGCAAATAATCAGAACTCAAGATACTTGCCGTTGGGGCTGAAGCTGTTAAAATGAGCTGTAAACTAAAGCAATTTTAGAAATTTTTAATATTTACTTCTTCTTTTGTCCTGTGCTTATTTTATCTCCTAATAAGGACGAGTCCTAGAGTTTAGGTGTTCTGCTATGTATATATACAAAGTCTTGTAAATTGAAAGGTTAATGAAGAAATTCTTCCTACATTCACGTGTGTTTATTCATGGTATCAGAGCCTAGGGTTTGATCCTTGGGAGTACTGCACGCTGATTCATGACTACAACGGTCCTATTTTCTCTATTGCGCCGTCGTCTTACACAATCGATTTCGTCGTTGCATCGATCCATTGTGTTGAATCTGATCGACGCAATTCCGACTTAGACCAAACTCGCCGCAGCTTGTGTAGCTACTGCCCAGAATGCCGCGGCTAGGATTGTCGCTGCTCTGACTGATGGTAGATCAAACTTCTACCTGAGAAGGAGCTCCGCAGAATCAGATTGAAATACTTTTTGAGAATCTGAGATCGAGATTGACTCAGATTCTCACCCAAAATCAGACTCAAAATCTGACATCATACGGTGATTCATCTGCTTCACAAATTGCAATCAAACTAGATGGAACCAATTATGGTTTATGGTCCCAAGTGGTGGAGATGTATATCGCTGGCAAAGACAAATTGGGATATATTAACGGAGACCTTTCGGAGCCTTTACCTACAGACCCTCAGTTTAGAAAGTGGAAAATCGAAGACTTAACAGTGAAAGGATGGTTGATCAATTCCATGATTCGGCGTTGATTGGCAATTTTATCCGATTTCCAACCGCAAAAACGATATGGGATTCTGTTGCTACCCCGATTTTTGATGGCATCAATGCTTCGCAGGTGTATGATTTGAAGTACCGAGTTTCTCGGTTGAAACAAGCAAGAGGTCCTATTGAAAAGTTCTATGATGACCTTCAAGGACTCTGACAAGAAATTGATTGTTGCCGCCCTAATCCCATGTCGTGTGCTGCTGATATTGAGCGTTACAACATAGATGTTCAAGAAGATAGTGTTTACACCTTTCTTGATGGTCTTGATGATCGCCTTGACAATGTTAGGGCTGATGTTCTACAGATGCAACCGTTTCCTACCGTGGAACAAGCTTATGCACGGGTACGGCAAGAGGATGTGCGTCAAGCTGTGATGCTGACCAATGTAGATGCCTCTTCTTCTGCTGCTACAATGGTATCTCGTGGGGGAGGATAGGGCCACGAGCTCTTGATGGCATCCCGGAACCAAGAACTTAACGTTTGACATTTTTAGGTGGCAGGTCCAATACAGACTCCAAGCAAATGTCATAACCAACTAGGGGATGTACACAAAATACCAAGGACACTTGCTTTAAGTTACATGGGTACCCCGATTGGTGGAAAGATTTGCAAGCCAAGAAAAAAACTGAGGCTACAATAAGTAGGGGTAAAGGACATGCATCATTAGCTACTGGGGACTCGGCTCTCTCACTGGTTCCACAGGTAGCTCCATCGGTACATGTGCCTCAGCTCCTGAAAGTAATTATGGGCGTACTTTTATCAATACTGATCAGGGTGGAGGAGTGGGTGGATTATTGACTCAAGCACTACCGATAATATGACACCCAATCCTGATGACTTCATTTGTCACATTACTCCGCGACGACGAAGTATCTATAATGCTAATGGCCATAGCTTTCCAATGACAGGGGCTGGAAATGTTGCTCTCACGCCTTCCCTCTCTTTAACTCATACTTTGCTTGTGCCCTCATTATCTAACCGATTATTATCAGTTGAACAAGTTACTGAGGAGTTGAATTGCAGTGTCTCATGTATCCCAATTTTTGTTTATTTCAGGATATCCTCACGAAGGAGATTATTGGACGTGGTACTAAGAGAGGGAGGCTGTACTATGTGGATGATTTCACCACTGGCAGAGCTCATCATACCGAGGGTCAAACTATAAGTAGGGAGAAAGAAATATGGTTATGACATCGTCGATTAGGACATCCTTCTTTTGGGTATTTGAAGTACTTATTTCCTGAATTGTTTAAGGGTCTATCAAATTCTGTATTCCAATGTGAGACATGCATCTTAGCAAAGAGTCATCGTCTTCCTTTTCCAGTGAGTTTTAATAAAAGCATAATACCTTTTGCATTAATTCATTATGATGTGTGGAGTGCTTTATCGATTACCACTCTTTCTGGAATGTGGTGGTTTGTAACGTTTGTGGATGATTGCACACGTATAACGTGGCTGTATTTGATGAAGCACAAGAATGAAGTCTTTACTGTATTTCAGATATTTCATCGCATGGTTGAAACACAATTTGGAGCACAAATTCGGATCCTTCGTACAGAAAATGGGGGTGAATATGTAAATCAATATCTCACTAGATATTTTCATGAACATGATCTTATTCATGAAACATCGTGTGCTCAGACTCCCCAGCAGAATGAGGTTGCAGAAAGAAAGAACCGCCATATTCTAGAGATAGCATAAGCTTTATTGGGAGGTGGACATGTTTCCACTCGATTTTGGGATGCCACTGTTGTTATTGCAGTCCACTTGATGAATCGGATGCCCTCTCGCGTGCTAAACTTCAAGACCCCGTTGCAAGTCCTTTCAAAACATGTTTCTCTTCCTTCTGTATTGACACTTTCTCCTAAAGTGTTCGGGTGTATAGCTTATATTCATCTTCACAAGAACCAAAGGACCTAGCTGGATCCTTGTGCTATCCAGTGTGTTTTTCTTGGCTATGGAACCCATCATAAGAACTATCGCTGCTATAACCTGGCCACTAAGAAGACCCATGTCACCATGGATGTCACATTTCTTGACTCTGAATTTTTCCCCTTTCAGGGGGAGATACATAGAGAAAGGGAACATTGGTGGGAGAATAGTGGTATTATGGCTGGGGCAGGGTCTAACTCGTTGCATGCCCCAATATATGTTGCAAGGGATGAACATACGACCGCAATAGAAGATGATTGACAACTGATATCGATACAGAATGCTTCTAAATAGTCTCAAGAACAGCCTTCTATCTCTCTTGACGTCCCTTCTTTAGTACCCGACTATTCTCTTGAGAATACTCCTGAGGTAAGTTCTCCTACTACAGCTGATTCCTTTGATGATTCTGATGTGGTTGTTAGATATAAATTACCTGGCAGGCACAATCGTGGCAAACCCCCTAATCGATATTCACCAGACATAGAAAAACGAAGATCAATGTATCCTATTGTAGATTACGTCTCAACAGAAAAATTATCTAAATCTTTGAAGGCGTTTTTATCAAATGTCTTTACAACTCGAGTTCCTACTGGGGTGCAAGAAGCTTTGAGGGATCCCAAGTGGGTTCAGGCAATGAAAGAAGAGATGAAAGCGCTGCAAAGAAACAAGACTTGAAGTCTTGTGGAGTTGCCGAAGGAAAATAAAGTTGTGGGTGTAAATGAGTATTTTCTATTAAATACAAAGAAAATGGTTCTGTTGAGAGATACAAGACGCGATTGGTAGCGAAAGGATATACACAAGTTTATGGTATAGACTACCAAGAAACGTTTTCTCCTATTGCGAAGCTTAATACTGTGAGGGTATTGTTATCTCTCGCAGCAAACTTTGACTGACCGTTGCATTAATTTGATGTGAAGAACGCATTTCTTCATGGAGATTTAGAGGAAGAAATCTATATGGAATTTCTACCTGGGTACAGTTGTGTCACTCAACCAAATATGGTGTTCAAATTGGAACAATCATTATATTGGTTAAAGCAATCATCCTGAGCTTGGTTTGGTCGCTTCAGTTCAGCAATGAGAAAATATGGGTATTCTCAAAGTAGCTCAGACCACACTTTATTCCTGAAGTGATTTGAAGGTAAGGTAGCGGCCTTAATTACATATATAGATGATATGATTATCATAGGAGATGACCTTAAATATATTTTGAGACTCCAAGAAAAACTAGCAGAAGAGTTCGAGATAAAAAACCTGGGAGGGTTGAAGTATTTTTTAGGCAATAAAGTGGCCAGATCAAAGGGAGGTATTTTCTTGTCACAAAGAAAATATGTGTTGGACTTGTTAGCCGAAGTTGGAATGCAAGCCCACTGATACCCCTATAGTTCAGAATCATAAACTTGGAGAGTATTCGGATCAGGTTCCAACCAATAAAGACAAAAATCAATGGTTAGTAGGCAGACTCATTTATTTGTCACACACTCGTCCTGATATTATCATCCTGATATTGATTATGTTGTAAGTGTTGTGAGTCAATTTATGCATGCTCTGAGTGAGGATTATATGAATATCGTGACTCGAATTCTACGTTACTTAAAGTCAGCTCCTGAAAAAGGTTGTTCTTTGCCAAGAATAGTCATCTTGACGTGGAGAGGTTTACAGATGCTGACTGGGCAGGCAATATCTAGGACAGGAGGTATACATCTGGATATTTCACATTTGTGAGTGGAAACTTGGTTACATGGAGGAGCAAAAAGCAAAAGGTAGTAGCCTTGTCCAATGCTGAGGCAGAATTCAGAGGGATGGCTAAAGGGTTATGTGAGCTACTATGGCTCAAGATGTTGATAACGGAACTTGGCTTTTCCCTGGAATCTGAGATGAGGTTGTTCTGTGACAATAAGACAACAATTGGCATTTCTCACAATCCGGTACAACATGATCGAATTAAACATATAGAAGTTGATAGACATTTTGTAAAGCAAAATCTAGATGCCAAAGTGATTCGGTTTCCCTTTGTCAAGTTTGAAGATCAACTGACAAATATGCTTACTAAGGCAATGTCGAGTAGGGCCTTTCACAGCTCACTTGTCAAGTTGGGTATCAAAGACATCTTTTCACCCACTTGATGAGGAGATTTAACATACACTTTAAATTAGAGCAATTTTAGGAATTTGTAATATTTACTTCTTATTTTGTCACATGTTTATTTTATCTCCTGATAAGGAAGAGTCCTAGGGTTTAAGTTTTCTGCTATGTATATATACAAAGTATTGTGAAAGGTTAATGAAGAAATTTTACCCACATTCACGTGTGTTTTTTCAGAAGCTTCTTGACCGTTGGGAGGAAGTCAAGATCTTGTACTGGTCGGGCGACGACTTGGCCATGTTATCCCTCTACATGCACCGCTCGGCCCACGCCACCAACTTGGGGCACTCCTCCACGATGCTGAACTTTGCCAGCGTCTCTAAACCATAGAGCCAGCCATAGAACGGTACCAGCGACAAATCCACGTATCCGAACCTCTCGCAGCGAAAGTAGGCCTTGTCCCCGAGCTCTCCCTCCAGCACATTCAAGCACTTGACGTACTCCTCCTTCGTCCCTCTTGGGCCTCCCCTGTCGACAGCCACACCGTCCACGCCCCGAAAATATCTGCATCGCCGTAATCGTGTCTCTGACATTAAGCGCACTTGATAAGTAACATGTTCGAAAGAGTTGAGGCGTTGTCAGTCTCACCTTCTTGTCCTCGTAATCGGCCGGGGCGCGCTTGTAAGGATCCAAAGGCAAGTGAGGAGACTCGCGACCGTGGGTCTCGTCGATGTACTGGACCGGTGACGAGGGACTCGCCAACGGGCTTGCCGTCATGGATGAGGACGGGGGTTTGCTTGTGGATCGGGTTCATCTTCAAGAGGAGGGGACTCTTGTTGCTCACAGATCCTTCTCCCTCATATCGAACTCCGCGCCCTTCTCTCTCAGGGCAATCCTGACCCTCAAACCGAACAGGCTCGCCCAGAAGTCCAACAATATCACTTCCTCCGCCATTGAATCGTCAACTAACAAGCTGAAGGTTGGTAATCTGAACAGAACTGAAGAATGCTTTTCGCGGTAAAATCAGGCTAAACGTAGGGTGCCGTTTACATAGAGGGAAAGAGAATATTGATGTGACTTTTCTTCGTTGCACTGTTGGAGAGGTTGTGTAATATTTTCTTTGCTCGCGTCATTCTCAGGTCAAGCCTCCGGATCCCCTAACTGAGGCGCGCGGATCCCTTACCAAGGCGTGCCCAGATCAATCGTGGTCGCCCGTTCAATTATGGACGGCTAAGATTTGACGTTAAAAAGGACAAAAAAAACGTCAACAGTGCAATTGTAATTTTAAAAGATCGTGGTCGTCCGTGATTGAACAGACAGTTACGATCTGACCTTGACACCCCTGCCTGGATTTGATCCAAGCAGGGGATCAGGATCTAACTGAGGGAATTATCATTTCCTTGGCCAATGGATCTCCCCCCTAATCAGCTCGAGCTTGGAGACTAGACTTTGACTTAATGGATTTGGATCCCTGACTGTGTGCTCAGGCTTGGAGACTAGACTTTGACTTGACGGATTTGGAACCTGAGCTGATTAGGTCATGACTTAGGTGCCACACGAACGAGAATATTTGTGTAATATATACACACACATGATTATTATTTGCTTTGGATGCATGTGGTAACAGTTTTGCTCTAAAAATTAATTTTTGATCCGACGTTGATTTTTCTATTTCTGGATATAAGCAATTTGTTTTCACTTTTGGAGAAAAAAAAAAGCTCCAAAAGAAGAAAAATAAAATTGCATAACTAAATAAATTTTTGCTTCATAAGTTGTGTTACTAAATAAATTTCTGCTCCGATAGTCTCGTCATGGACGACTTCTATGTGGGGCTTGCAGTTTCCGCTAGACTTCATCATTTTCCATCTCTCAATTATTTATGTACTTAGATACAATCAGCTTGTCCTCCGATTTAGGTCCGAACTTTTTATATGTAAACAACTCGTGGGTTTATGGCGTGAAAGTAAACAACAGAAGTTCTTCAAGTTGTTCGTGTTGAGAAGGATGAACTATCACCGTTTACTGTTTATATCGACCGACTTTGCTCCGGGCTTCAACGGAGTTGAAACTTAGATTGCCACAACCGATGAATTACGACGGAGAAGCACTCGAGAACTATTGGATAAGTGGTGGGTGGGACCTTGCCAATCAAGGATGTTCCTTCCTTTAATCCTACTTTCTTCCAATTCTCAACGCAGACGCTACATAATTGGGTTTCATCCTTAAGAGACTACAAGCCTAATAGAAGCATCCGTCAACAAAAGGATAACCCTAAGATGATCATCTCATGACTATTCAGAATGAATCAAATTTAGATGATTCTATTTTTCAATCTTTCCAACTTGGTCCTTTGAAACCAAGGTCGAAAAAATTGAAAAAAAAAAAATCAATCATCCATAGCCATTGATGAAGGACTCCTCAAAAAGTGAAAGATTAGTAATCCTTTTTAGAAATCGAATGGATTCGAATCCCCTCCGGAGGACAGCACCTCATCACAGGAAAAAATACCAAAAACGTCTCAAATATATTGTAATCACACCAATTCAATCTTTACGTCTTTTTGTATTACTTTTAATTGAATACATCCGGTCAACTTAAGGATGAAATTATGTGAACATTGACCGTCCCACGTGACACGACTGCGCTAACATAAACTTTCTATTTAATTTTTAAATACCATTTTAGAGATATTTGTTAATTTTTCTTTTCGATTTCCTTTTCTCTTTTTACTATTCTTTTCTTCTTTTGTATCCGAAAACATATTTAATTTAAAAAATAAATAAATTATTCATGTTAGCAGCATCTGTGTCGTGTAAATGAGCGACATACAAATCAACAATTTCAACTATAAATTAATTGAATAGAATCAATTAGCAACAATACAAATAAATTTATGATTAAATTGATCCAATTAAAAAGTTAAAAAAATTCTAATACTTTTCCCCTTATTACCTCAACCGGAAATGCAACGTCTCTTTTTAACAACAATTGTTCTTGCGTTCGAATTGATACGACTTTTTTGCATCGGAGAGTTTTTTAATTCTTTGTAGTACAAATTTTTGGGAACAAATAAGCCTCATAACATATCATAACCCTACGGGCGCAAGCATGAACTCCCCTCAATCCTCGTATAAATTCTTTTAACCCTCTTTTAACATCCATACGTTGATTCTGGTTATAGCTTGATATCTTCAGCAGTGAGCAGGAAGTTTTCGGAGAAAACTACTGGGGGGACTGTGCAATGAGGTGCTTACGAACTGAATGGCATCCACTATCAGTCATTTAACTCAAGCTCGTTCCAGAATCCTGCGAAACTAGTTCCATTTCGAAGACCTTTCAGTGGCAAGAACCCATCATCGATTCACCAAATGCCCCTTTTTCCAAGCAATATCCTGTTTTCATTGACAATGTAAACCGGAAGGAGAAGTTCTTCAAACATTGAAGAAACACCACATGAAACCAAAAATGCTACCTAGAGAACAGGGGATTTAAAAACCGAGTCATTCTTATAAGAAAAGTTACTCCATTGACAAATTAAATCGAAAACAAAGCCTTGTGAAGTGTATTTCATAGAAAAACAAGAATAGCACAAAATAAGTTCAAAAAAAAAGTACCTACAACAAGAAACAGTCACCACCGAAACTCTACTGCATAACAGAAAACTATTACCTTGCTAGATGGACTGTTAGCTTGTCCATCTAATGGTATTCGGGGGAGATACATCCAAATCGCTCGGCAGTTCATGGAGAAACAATTTCACAATGCCTAGGTAAATCCATTGTCCAACTGACATATAGCAGTTACAGAGCACCTATGTCACAAAATCAAAATCTAGAGACAAACATAAAGTAGATTTAATAACTAATCACGGTTTTTCCAGCAATAGTCATCCCAAACAATAGTACTGGTAGAATGCTCGCAGATGCACCTGCACAAGCACATAAAGCCTAGAATGCAACATCTTAGAATTACTGTACTGTAACAAAAAGAAACTACTTCCACAAGAGGGGAGAGTCGACCAACAATTTACTAAGAATAGGAAGGTCAGCAGAACATTATGCTCAGAGGTAGGGGGCCGGCCACATTTTAATGGAAAAATTGTTAAGCATCCACAAAATGAGGACTGTTTACGGTCAAAAAGTCTATTGTACAGGATGAATAGAATTGCAACCTCTCTCACAAGCATCGTGAGTATCCAGAAAGCAAAAATTTGTCCAATCTGACTCAGCTTCTATTTCGCAGATTAACTGTTCCTTCACCAACCAGAACAACAGATGTCGCCATAGGCAGGTATCAGCTGAATGTGACTTTATCTGTTTGCCTGCACTAGCTATTAAAAAATGGTCCAGTATAGTAACAACCCATAACCACGTGAACGGGAACACATTACCATCCGGTTTATAGAGGGAGGCCCACTGGCAGAAAACTGTGAGGCCATCGCTTCCCATGAACATAACAGTACCAACCACACCAATCTTCTCAGGTCATAACAGCTACCAGTTTGAGCATAATCCTGTGTGACATTAAACCGCCTTCTCATGTCATATACCGCGTGAATCAAGGCATGACTATGAGCCTTTTTCCTGGCTAAATGATTGTAGATGTCCAATTAGTTTCTCTTTCAATGATTCTGGAATTTGTGAGATAAAGGTTGGTTTGGCATCCGCAATTAACTGCTTCCTGTGTGACAATGATCGATACCAGAAAGTTCAACAAAAAGAATTGAAAGTACTAGCTGGAAGGAGACTGTGCACATATAAGGCCCAGTAAAACCGTATAAACAGATGATTTTTTTTTTTGTAAAGTAAGTATGTATATAACTTTCCAAAGTACCGACGTATAAACAGATGATTTAGGATGCCTTAATACTGCTTTCACATGCAAACTGAATTAAGAATAGCACGCGACATTGACAAACAAGGAATAAAACAAACAGAAATCCACATGTGCAATGAACAATTAAATGCGCCATAAACAATACTAGAAAGTCCAACTCAAATAAGCCATTAGGTGGGAGACTACGAGCATAAAAGGCACAAATAAAACACTACAACGAAACAATGTGGAGCACTTTAACAATCAAAAACAGATTTTTGATTAAATATTAAGATATATTACCAAGGGGCACCCAGGGGGTGCAAAACCCGTGTACAAATCTAAAACAGACTGAAGGAATTCCATTTTGGTTCTTAGTGATTCTTTTATTAGTTTACTTATTTTCATTATAATTCTGTTCTCTCTACAGAGTTCGACTTATTAAATTTAGCACGTCTTTATTATTAAATTGTGTGATGCAATTCTCCTGCTGTGTCATCCATTAGGAACCCTACTTGTGATGCCTAAAGAAAATTAATTGTTTTGAGTTATACATCCTCGATACTTCCCCTAAAATTTTCAAATGTGCTCACTACTAACGATCCTTCATCCTACATCATCATCATCATGAAGTCAGAATATCAGAGTCTCATCATAATGTAGATTTTAGTTTTCTCATGTGTCATTTGGGAATAAAATTCCATTTACATCAAAATTGGGTGCTGGACTGACCGAATTCAGCATAAGCAATGCGCTTTTTGGACAAGAAAATCTTCAATCACTCTCTCCAATGGCATGGACAAAATAGTCTCTCTCTATGAAAAACAATAATAACCCTTGGAATCATGCATCAAATGGAAAACATTCACCCAATTGATATTCATTGGAGCAAAAATAACCTTCAATATCAAAGTTTCAATGATACTGATGACTGTTTAACTGACGCTAGTCAAAAAGTCAATGTGTTGTGACCAGTGAAACTTCAGTGTCAGGGTAATAGGAGTTTGCCTTCCTCCCCACTCAAGAAAAGAAAAATGATATGGAAGGTAATTACGTTATTTCCAAAAGATGTACATGAATGTAACTTCAAATAAGTTCTATACCCATTCATTCCATGAAGAAAAGTAAGTTTCTCCATATTGAAGGAGGAGAGGAAGAGAACTCACCTCAAATGGTCAAAATTTGACGAATTCTCGTCTGCTTTGCTCGCGCACATTCTCTTCTTCGTGCGCATGAAAGTGTATACATCATCCGCCCAGCCACATGATCGCAATACAGAGGAAGCTTCATTCTTGAGTCTGATTATACAAGAAATAAAATAAACAAAAGATGAGCGGGAACCAAATTTGGGAGCAGACTCCACCACCAAACAGTAGATATTATCCAAGGAGAACTATTTTGCAAGACAGTTAATATAATTTAATAAATGTAAACAAATGTAAACAAATATACACACACGCACAAGTTTTGGGCCCAGAACACCAATAGAAAAGCCCATCAACATGGTTGTGAGAAAAAGAGCAATGACAACGTGTCAACCTTCAAAAAAGTAAACCTTGGTAGCCCAAAAGAGTTGTATATAAAAGTAAATCCCCGTGATCCTTAGTATATCACACATATGGAAACATAAAGGAACATCACAAGAAATGCGTGAGACCAGAGTTACAACAAACGGCAGCATGGTTTATACATAAGCATCAGCAGGAAATAGAAACTGAAATTAGCTAATTTGACCCATCATTAATTATGACTGCACAAAACTAATCATTAATGACAAAATGACTTGAATAGATTCGAACATACATTTCTTTCAGCTCTTCAACTTTGGCCCGAGATTGAGCATCCTGTGCCAGCAATATGCAGGAATGGTCCTGCAGCTTTCTCTTGGACTTTGATACATCAGAGGGGTGACTAGAACAACCATTTTGCAATTCATGCTGGTCAAAGCCTCTCTCTTTTCCTAAGATGTGCATTCTAACATCCCTCTCATGGAAATGTGATTTAACTGAACAGGGGGCAGCAGTACCAACAATACCATTTCCATTGTGGGAAGAACGAACTTGGCTCTTGTCACCATTAAGATCACTGACCTTCAGATTGTTATGATTAGAATGCGCGATTACTTGGGTCCCATTGGAGGAGTTCTTATTCTCCTTGTCAGTATCATTCCTGTTTATTGAAGTTGAAAGATCTTTGCCACACTTGTTAACAGGAACTGGCCCTTTGATATCCCCATTATTTTCCCCAAATTGATTGTTAAGTGCATGCACCTTTCCATTGCTAACTGCAGGAACTCCTTTGGAACCAATATTTCCAGCAATGCTGAACTTCATCCGCACGCCAGAAGATACTTTATCACCATTGGATGAGGCAGACACACCCTTCCATGAAGAATTTTCAGCGAGTGGTTTTAATTGTGTCAGTTTAGGGGGAAGAGCAGAAGCCCGCTTCTTAGATGCTTTGGTGCCATTCAGATCACGAGATTTTACTCCATTGACAGCAGAAGCTGCATTGGCAGATGTTGACCTTTGTTTGGTGCGAGAGAAAAACAGGATATAGACCTTTTCTGATAAGACCTCATCCAAAGTGGCCAGAGAAACATACGCATCGTTACAGCAATACCACCGGCCCACTGCGTCCTGTCTCCATATAGTTGATAGTGAATGGTCGAAAGCCTACAAATAATAGTCATAAAAGGACGAAAAGGATTGATGAGGCAGACCTTTATATAAGCATAATAGTGTCCTGAGTCTGGTGAGCAGCCTGCATGTACAATAGTACCGAAAAGATTATACTCCGGTGACACATCCTGCACAAAATCCCAGTCATCACATGTTGAAAGGCAAGTAATTGAAGAAGATAAAATGCACACTCACCACACCAGAGAAGAAAGTCAACGAAGCTATTCCAAAGCACAATTTACAAGTAACAACCAGGAAAAAGTCATATCCTGATACTTCTCAAATGAAACCATCACAATGAGGAAGCAGCATCCACGCAGACATTGAGAATTCTCATTTCTCATTAATCGATCCGATTTCTTTTGTAAGTAAAGAGAAACTACTATAGAACACCAAGGGAATGCAAACCCGCATACAGAAAGAACTCTGGAACCAAATAGAGCTCAGTTACAGGGACCGACATTTACAACGTCAATCATAACATTTACATCCACATGTAAGTCTACACTATAAGATAAGCAAAGACTTCCACCCAATTCACAATAGTAATGAAAACAATTTTGTCTTCTCTTCCAAAGGCTCTCTTGTTCTGCTCTTTCCAATTAACCAAAAAACAGAGAGAGACCTGGAACATTCTTCTTTTCTTAAGACAAGGCAAGGACCTGCCAACCCAATAATTCTTGTCTAATAGATCCCCCTATAAACCAAGATAGCCCCACGCAAGCATAAGAGGCCTCCCATAAGGTCAGAACATTCTTGTCCGAGGATAATGAAGGAAAAGATGTCTCACAGCCTCTACCTCTCGTTTGCCAACAAAGCATTCATTGACCAACACTTTCCCTCTTTCTTGCAAATTACCTGAGGCAAGAATAAGTTCCCTAATTGCTTCCCTATCAAAAACAGAGACTCTAGTATGTGCTCATGAATCACATAAATCATTTGATATAGAGACAGCATCAATCCATAAATGCTATTTTTCTGAGCAATCCATATGTTATGTCATAGTGATTTGTCCATCCACTCACTGGTCCTCAACAGATATCTTAACCCCTATCAAGATACATAAGGTAGCATTTTCTCGATGTTGATATGAGAAACAACTTAACTAGAGAGTACCTCTTAACATATCTTCCCATATAGTCCTCAAAATCTTGTTAAGTTAATTAAATTAAAATTTCTGGTTACATGGAAGCAAACAGATTGTCAAAAATTTCATCGTGTTTACCTAAAGATCTTCTTCTTTTTTGTTGAACATACAAGATATACCTGAAACAATGCCTATGGCACAAATATCTATCTGTGCGTGAACTGTGGAGATTAAATTCCACACAATTTCTATCATTAAAGCTGTAGCCAAGAAAATAACCCATTAGTCAATTTCAATTTCTTGTACTCTATCAGTGGCTCCTGTAATGCAAGATAAATACTACGTATCACAGAAACAGCTAACAAAATGAAAGTACAAAAACCAAATCAGAAGAGAAATACTGCCAAAGATATCAACAGGAGACCCCAAGAGGGCAATGTCGACATACCTGGCTTTCTTTGCACATGAAGCTTGAAAGCACCAAAACTTCTTCGAACGTAATAGCCTTATCAATCTTCCCACCATATATACCTTCGAATCTCTTTGCAAATCAAGTAGATGACAATAACTACTTAAGCCACCATACAACTTCATTGACGACACAATTAACAACAGTAAACACGCAGGGTTTAAGCAACAACATACCTTAAACTGGATTACAAGAACATTAGGTGCTTGAAAGACTGACATTTGCTTCCTAGCCACAACCAATTTCTTGCAACTGAACAAGCCCAGTTATATGATTTAGAATACAGACGTGAAGTGAAGTTCATTGAGGTAAATTCAAAAGTCAAATCACTTACTTCTCACACTTGTACTTATTGTTCCCATCCAAAACTTCTGGCTGGAAAAATTTGTGCAAAGCTTCCTTAAGTGAACTACTTTGCAAGACATCTAGACTAATATCCATAATATCATCGACCTTGTTGGATTCTGCTCCACAAGGCAAACACTTAACCTGACTCTGCAGCGCGCCGCCAAAAATCTCCTTAACAATGGTATTACCACAGTTGGGTGCCTCGGTGCCATTGTGTTGCTGCCGCAGCAGCTTCTTGAGGCGGAGACAGGTGTTGTGGCAAGCATCGATCACGTAGCGGAGGAACTCGTGCGCGTCCTCCTGGCGACCATACCGAAAGTGCTCGGCATACAGGCGCAAGCAACTCTGGATCTTCGCCGGTGCATCTTGCGGGTGATCTGCCCTCAGAGATCGCGCTATCCGCTTCTCTAGAATACAGAAGGGACAATCTCGCTTCTTCCCCACATCCGCACTCGAATCGCCTGAAAAATCGAAATTCCCCAAAATCAAAAACTCGTTACGTCCTAGGGCAAAGAAGAAAACGACCTAAAAGTGCGAAAAAAATTTCAATTCTAACACCGTGAACGCCAGAGTTCGTTAATAAAAGCGTCAGTGGAACGAACAGCTGAACAAAATCCAAAGAGATGGCGCGAGCGAAAGGGAAGGAACGAACATAGAGAGGAGTGGAGGTTCTTGAGGCAGAAATTGGCGAGAGGAGGGGTGTAAGTGAGGCACTGGAGGACGCTGTTGAGGTAGCAGGAGTTGCCGAGGTTCCTGAGGCCGAGAGGAGGTCCGGTTTTCCGCTTGGGACTCAGCAGACTCGGTTGCCAGCTCATCTGCAACCGGTGGTGGTGCAAGGCCATCAACGACCTTCTCCGTCTGCCTCCGCCCTCGAACGCGCATTGCACGGCGGCACCCTGCGCAGGCCACTCGCTCTAATCGACGATCGCGGCCACGATTGCGTTCGCATCGCTATCGGCAATTCCCCGTCCCGCGTCTCGTCTTCCCCGACTCCGTCTCGTCGAGACAGCTCTCGCGTTCGAAAGAGAGACGAAACAGTGGTCTTCCTCTCCTCGCCGTCCAGGCTTGAGGGGGGTAATGGTAAAAATCCCACGCGGTCGTGACTAGGATTGCCGTCATCTTCTTATAAAACGATTGGTTTGTTAAAAAAAAAAAATGGATTTGCAACAACACTTCGATTTCCAAAAGCAAACTTTTCCAATAATACGTGCAATCGATGCCTTGAAAATTTGAAACATATCTTACTAATTGAGGAAATGGGCAATTTTTCCGACGGGAAAGTTAACCGATTTTTGAAAATTGTAGTTGAACGGAGAACAAACAATCCAACGAGATGCCGGCTTCATAGTCCGGCACGAAAAGAAATTTATTACATACGTTAAATATCATACATCATTTTAATAGGTGGACCTGGTTCTTTTATTACGTGGCGAAAGTACATTTTTATCCCGGTAAAAACATCACGCGCCTTTGACAATTTTAATTCCGTATAATTTCACAAGATAAATCGAGCTCATTTAAAGCGTCAACAATCGTTGATATGATTATGATTGGAGCTTTTGAAATATCAAAAAGGATAAGTTAATGATTTTAATATTTCATTCTTTGCAACAATATCCAGGTTTCTCTAAAAAATAATAATAACTAAAAGAATTTTGAAATAATATGATCCACGTACTAAAATGTAATGTGCAATACCGTCATTGAATTTTTAATTTATTCAATGCGATTTATGAACTATACCTGTATAATAATGTCCCTGAATTTTTAATTTATTCTATGTGGTACCTAAATTTTTAGTAAATTTTCAATGTAATCACAATATGATATGAAATATCCAATGTTATCCTTGCATTGATTCAAGTTTAGGGGCGACGTTGAAATTTTTTATGTAGTCTGAAGAATGGATTTGAAATATATAAAAATTTCAAGGAAGCAAATAAAAATTTCAAATATGATATCACATATTGAACTAAAGTTTCAATATCACATTGAATAAATCAATTATGGATGACATTGCATATTGAGCCAAAGTTTATGAATTATTTGAGTTATTTTTTTTCGAAATGTAACTCTTTCAAACGATGGATAAAAAGCAAGTTCCTTTTCTTTTTCTTTATACTCTCTTCCTCACGAAGTTATCTTTCTCTGCTACAATCTCTCTCTTTTTTCTTCTTCTTTTGTTGGCCTGTGAGTATCTCACTTTCATTCGATTGCACAATGATTTGGATCGGACCAAACTAAACACAGATTCAACAATGAGTCAAAAATGGCAAATTCAGCCATCGACAATGATAAGACTTACATTATATTTTCGAGGATATTGTCAAGCAGGAGAATCAGATTGATCGGGGATTGACCATCTTTGGCAGTTGCCAAATGAGGAAAGAATTAGAGGTTAAGGAAGTTTCCTAATATACATTGTTTTAACGGTTATTTTTTCGGTTGGATAAGTATCATGTTATGAAAGATCGTACAACTACTCTTATGTTGAATTTTCTCCGCCACCAACTTGTTTTGTCCATGGGTTTGATTGGGAGAAAATATTCAGAGATATCAACTTCCACATCATTCGCACATGTGGAGCAGGATAGCAAATGTGGACCACTAGAAATTCGACACGTGACAACAAGGAGAGAGTCGAAAAAGAAAATATTAGCGGGCCAAAATTTTACTCTCTCCTCTGGCGCCTCTGCCGCTACTGCTTCGAAACTTCCCTCCAACACTCAAACATTAAAAGCCCTCCCTCTCTCTCCTCTTTTCAAATCCCTTTCTCCTCTTTTAGGGTTACTTATTCCCTTGCGATGGACATACATTCTTGCCTCTGCTGCTCTCCTTCGTCTCTCCTCTATTGAACCACACCACGGCCGTGGAACGGAGGAGCCCGTCCCTCGGTTGCCTTCGATAGAAATCTTCACGCACCAGTCCATGGTTGTTGCTTCTTCTCTTGTGTCGACGATAGAAATATGAGGGTGAGGGCGCAAAAGACCACCGTTGCGGAACAGAGGATATCGTCTCTGGCTTCAAAATTTCCCGCTGCAGCTACCTCCACAGCCTCCTCGAACCTTTCTTCATCAAGTAGGTCTTGCGCTCAAGGTTTTGTTGAAGGTTACTTCTCCTTTGCTCTGCGCTCGAAGTCCTGTTGAAGGTGTCGGCATGTGTTTTTCTGCTTGTTTCTCATAATGACTAACAAATTCAGACAAAGTCATGGTCTTACATGCCATGCCCTGAAAGACACTATTAGTGCCCTCACTTCTTTGCGTGGACCTAATACATGTAGAAAAAGTATCCTGGCCAAATGCAGGACGCCATTTATGACGCAAGCGATACAAATTATCCAACCACTTGTTGTCTCCCAAGTTCCACTCGTTACACATAACTTGCCAAATGTTCTCCATTTCAAGTTGAGATTCGCGTTGATATAAAAGCTTATGTCAATACTTATCACGAAAGGCCGGTGATCTCAGAAGATATGCTATATGATGCGTAGTATTTTTTCCAATATGCTATATACATAGACAATGATTAGTGTCCGAAAGAAAAGTTTTAATAGAATTTGCCATTGCATGATCTTGATCAATGAAAATAGTCTTGGGTGCTTTATTACCCATTGCATTTAAAAATGACTGAAATGCCCACACAAAAGAAGCAATAGTTTCATCCAATAGAAATACACATCCAAACAGAACATTTTTCCAATGATGATTCAAGCCAACAAAAGGCGCACATATCATATTGTATTTATTTGTGCGGTAAGTAGTATCAAATACCATAACATCTCCAAAAGCTTCATAATTCAGCTTGGATACTCCATCAAACCAAAACAAATTGGTCAATCTTTGGTCCTCATCCAATTGAAAAGTATAAGAAAAATTGCTTTCATCTATTTGTAAGCAATTAAAATGATTAATGAGCCTTTGACAATCACCCGCACTAATAAGTTCCCTTCTCTTTGATTGGTAAAAATTTTGACAATCACGAGAAGTAAAGCCAACATTTACTTGTCCCCCCACTTCACCACTAACGTATGAATATGCTTTGGTAGCCCTTATATCAGCCCTAGCCAAAAAAGTCAAAGTATTTTTATCACTATCCGTTATATGCCGATATGACTGTACAAGATGTTTTTATTTATCATCAATGAATAAATGATTATGAATCTCCTCGAACTTGGAACCTACCCAAACTCCATCTTCGATTTTGAATTTAATGCAAGCTTTACATCCGGTTCTTTTCACTGTCCTATAAACATCTCTTTGTTCATGAAGTAGGATTGGCGGAGAGTATCCTTCACAATTATACATAAATGTGCATAATCACAATATGCCTTTGCTATTGTTTGATTTTTGTCCTTTTCGCACTCCAAATCTCTTGCAAATTGCATATGCATTGTATGCATTATAAGCTTCATCCTCATTAGCAAATGTCATGCCCATTCTAAATTCAAATTCTTTATCAACTTTATGCACGATGATATTATACTCTGCAGCCTCTACAAATTTTTCAAAAAAAAATCTAATCATTTTAAGAAGAAATATAAACTCTAAACAAACTTAAAATCTAAATAGATAAGTCATACCCATTTTTCTCGAGTACAAGTCGAATTAGCTACCAAGCACTAGAAATTATCTGCATAATTATAGTAAAAAATGTAAGTCAGTGCACTGTTATTTTCTTCCCAGCATTCGCACCGCATGAGTTCATATGAAGAAACAGCACAAATATCACAGATTTGCGAAAACACGTTTTTCTCCTAAACGAGAGTGGCATGGTGATATTGCCAAACAAACATTCAATTGATGAGAAGTAAAGTTCAAACCTTGGATAAGCATCGGCATCGAGTATGGAGAACTTTGAAATCTCTGCTTGATTAAGCTCCTTGTCAACCGGATTACTTATCTAACGTTTGCAACGCATCAGTTCTTCCAAAAAAAGAGGCACAAACATCGCGGATTTACAAATCCAACACAAAGGGTTTTCTCGTTTAGAGTAAAGCGAGATTGTTACCTTTCGCGTGGGAGAGATTTTGGTCGGGAACGCACGCTGACACCTTCAATAGGACTTCGAGCGCAGAGCAGAGGCGAAGTAACCTTCAACAAAACTTCGAGCGCAGGACCTACTTGATGAAGAAAGGTCCGAGAAGGCTGTGGAGGTAGCTGCAGCGGGAAATTTTGAAGCCAGAGACGATGTCCTCCGTTCCGCAACGGTGGTTTGTTGCGCTCTCACCCTCAAATTTCTGTCGACGACGCAAGAGAAGAACCAACAGCCATGGACTGGTGCGTGAAGATTTCTGTCGAAGGCAACCGAGGGACGAGCTCCTCCGTTCCACAGCCGTGGTGTGGTGCAACAGAGGAGAGACGAAGGAGAGCAGCAGAGGCAGGAATGTCTGTCCATCGCAAGGGAAGAAGTATCCCTAAAAGAGGAGAAACGGATTTGAAAAGAGGAGAGAGGGAGGGAGGGCTTTTAATGTTTTAATGTTGTAGGGAAGTCTGAGAGCAGCGGCAGAGGCGCCAGAGGAGAGAGTAAAATATTGGTTGGCTAATATTTTCTTTTTCGTACATCTCTCCTCGCTGCCACGTGTCGAATTTCTAGTGGTCCACATTTGCTATCCTGTTCCACGTGTGCAAATGACGTGGAAGTTGATATACACTGAATATTTTCCCATTGATTGGAGATGTCTATTGCACAGTTTACGTAAACAGGGCTTATCAAACATGATAGCCCATACAAATAGAAATGTCAATCAAGCAGCAGATTGGGTGGTTAAAGTTTAAAAACGAAATATTCTTTCCCTAAATTGGGTTGATAACCCCCTTCATGACCTTTGAAATTTACTTTGTTTGGATGCCCCTTCGTCAGGCCCTTATGCTTAAGTACTATTTTAGTAAATAAAATTAATTCTATTTCCAACCAAAAAAATAAAATAAAAGAAGGACATACTAGGCTCGGCCATGGCTCCAGCAATCACGGGCCCATGTCGGTGGGATTGGGCCGAATAGCATTATAAAATAAGAGAAAATTGTCTCAAAGGATGGAAACACCTTTTTTTTTTATAGGTAAATAGGGATGGAAACACCATTGACTCCAACCAAATTTATAAAAGGCAAAATGACATAAAAGTTTGGACTAATATGGAATATAGTCCATAAACTTTTAATTTGACCTATATGGTAATTGAATTTTGACTCAATATGCAATGTGGTCCTTGAACTTTTAATCTGATCAATACGGTCCTAGAACTTTTGAAACATGTTCAACTTAATCATTAAACTAAAGAATATGTTCAATGTGATCCTTCTATTGATTCTAGCTCAAGGACCAAGTTGAATATTTTTTAAAAGTTCATAGACTATATTAATCAAATTACAAGTTTTGCGGACCACATCATACATTGTGTTAAAGTTTATGAACCATATTGATCAAATTAAAAGTTCAATGACTACATAGCACATTGGATCAAAGTTTGAGAAATATTTGTGTCATTATTCCTTCAATAAAAATTGATAAAATAAATAAATAAGGAATAATATTTCCCTCATGTTGTCAACTGTGTTCCTATATAGATTATTTTCCACCAGAGACACTATCAAGTATCCATGGTAGGGGTGTCAAAAAAGTCAGCGTCTGCTCGACTAGGCTTGAAAACTCACCTAATTTTCAAGCATTTGTACTGTTTATCAGGCCGGGTCAAGCCGGCTCGTTTTCGACTTTTTTTGGCACCCACATTTTCTTTTTGATTTATTTTATTTTTTATATTCTTTTATTCGATGGGCTTCTCAAGTGATTTTAATTTCAAAAAAAAGAGAAAATAGAATCCGACCAAACCCGGCCCGAAAAGTTGGGGCATGTGTAATTTGGGCCGAGCCGAGGCTGGTACTATTTAGTCTCAGGCTGAGACACCCCTAATCTATGGTGCCATTTGATGTCTTATATCCTCTCTTTACACAAGCTTTTGCCAACTTAATTGAGGTTCGAACGATATGTTTTCGTTCATACGATCACCACGAGTTTATTTCTCTCTCGCATCATGTCCCACCCTTGACCCGCGGAACCGTGACATCCTAAGCCGTCAAATCGAAGTAATATCATTATTAGGTAAATATTCTAATGCAGAGGAAGATTTTGAATACTGATTAAGTTGAGATTTACAAGTGGGTGGTACAAATACATATTCATTTTTGAAAGTTCTTTACAACGGTTCAAATATTATAAACTGCAATAATTACTCTCATCATATCGACGCAATCAACTAGTTTGTCTTCGCCACCGTCTTCAAGGCTCGATCCTGTTGCTTTCTCGAGTATCTGAAAAGATAGTCCCTAAACAAGGGGTAAACTAACAACAGCTCAGCAGGTAAAACTTCTAGCCTAACTGCTAGGCTGTCCATTCACTAATTCAGTTAAGCAGATCTCAACAAACAAACAAGAAATATAACCCATGCAAAATGTCCATGGTCTAAACACTAGAAGAGGCTTCAAGATAATCTGTGTCTAATAGATAACCCCAACACAATGACTTTCGAACACCACGTATTCTTCCCACAATCGCGAGGACCACCCGTCCAAGTAGTCTTGATTTCATTCCACATCCAATTTATAAATTCTTAGCTAATCTCATGTGGATTTCCAACTCACTCCCAAAACTTCAGAAGTACATCCAATCACTTTAATACCCACTCGACTCACCGTGATAATTAACTGACAATTTATTGAACTAAAGCAATAAATAGAATTCACATATTGGAATAACATATGCATGATGGGTATGCACATGAGTGGATGCATGCACTCCCATGTAAAATACTTATCATTGACGTACCAGAGTCCAATTACTGCTCGTAGTACCAATAGGATCATCGTACCCGAGTCGATTAACACTCGTAATATTGATATTTTAC
Source organism: Rhodomyrtus tomentosa (assembly GCA_028455895.1). Classification (NCBI taxonomy): domain Eukaryota; kingdom Viridiplantae; phylum Streptophyta; class Magnoliopsida; order Myrtales; family Myrtaceae; genus Rhodomyrtus; species Rhodomyrtus tomentosa. The sequence continues at coordinate 9,406,917 of JAPCWY010000001.1, read as the reverse complement.
CCGGCTCTACCGCCGGTACCCATGGCAACTTCTACGCCCATGGAACCCTCACTCCGAGGTTTCGCGCACATACCTCGTGGTCCTCTTGGCACTACCAACCAAGGCATTCCAACTCCGCCCTTTCTTCTTGTTTAGTAAAGTCGACCTCTTTGGCTCGGCTTTCGAGTAGTAGGGTGGTAAGGGAATTACACATTACGTTATTTCTTTTTCTTGGTCCCCAAACCCTTTCACCAAGTAAATGCAATGTTATGCAATGAGATGATTATCATGATAATGTTAATGAGCAAACACAATCAGTTCCCAGCACAAGTACAATGAGTACAATGTTCTAACTTTTACTAATTTATAGTTACCCGGTTTCACATGAAGTTTACCATGGCGACGTTCACATATATAGCCGATTGACATAACACGAGCAACTCCGAAGCTCACAGTCGAACCCTTATTTACATAACCACTTCAATCTCGCCTTGCATGTATGACTTCTCATTGTCTTACTAACACATAACTTAACAATATATAAGAGGACATTCAATCAATTAAAACTATATTAGTACCTCTCCACATCAAAGAACATGACCGTTTATTAATTTTCTTAGTTTTACCACTTAATGGCTTAATTATCAACTCGTCGATTACTTTGGCTATGCTAAAACAACGAAACCTCGATTATACATCTTTAGTACATGTTACGTGTTCTTGCTCTTTACTCGCGCTAGAACCGAATCCAACCTCTCACAATATATGTCTCTCTCAGCCTAATTTTTCTGATCTTGGCAACAATCATACCAATTCATTACACAAGAATACTAATTAAGCCCATAGCAGCAATAACTCAGACGTCCAACGCAAAGCCTACCACAACCAATCATCTAGTCCATGACCATCTCTCATTACACATACATGGCCAAACCTCCCTTGGGTGGCAACTCAAATCAAGCTCAATCCGTAGAAATTCATATAATTAAACTACGTATTCCTCATACTCATAACTTATAGTCGATCATACTAGCAAGGATTGTCTTCTCATTTGCTCATGCAAGAATTTCTTCGGTTTTTAATACCCATTTCTAAACATCGATAAATCACACCCTAATCAACCATAAATGAGCAACATAGTAATAGGGATAGAAGTCCACTTGCCTATGATCATGTACGAAGAAACAGAAGCTCAAATCATGCCGGATGAACAGTGGGTCTCCACATCCAGCTTCTGTTTTGCCGGCTCATGAAATTCTGTCTACTTTCTGGACAACAACCTTCATATTCACGTTCCTCATGATCTTACAGTCGTGTAAAAAAAAAACGAAGCTCAATTCGTCCTTTGGATGAGTTCAAATGAGCCATTTTTTCTGCCAACTTGCGTTGAAATCCGCGAGAAAGAGACCTCTCAAGATTGAGGGCTTTCTTCACGAAAAATAGAGAGGGAAAGAGAGAAATAATGAGAAGAGAGAGAAGGACCTTTTATGATGGGACTTAAGGGTAGCGGGCTGTTCTTATGAGCTTCGTGCTTGAGTCACGATCAAATTTTGCGTCGGACCATTCTCTTAACTAAAACTATTAATCAAACACGAATAGTATGTCTAATCTCGTCGTGTCCAATCATTTTATAGAACTCATAATATTGAATAACTTAGTTTCAAAATAACCAATATGCTCGTTAATTTAATTGGCGAAGGGATCTTACTCCATATCCACTGAAATTATTTAACTTTATCCCAATAATCCAAACGGGATAAAAATTTGGGCCATCTCAAAATGTTCCGGCGTAAAACTCTACCTTTAATTTACCATTGCTCTCAATGGCTTTGTGGAATTCGCATTTTTTCGTCGATTTCCCTCTATAATTTATTGCGAGTATATTTGTAATATATTCAAATTGACCTTTAACTTGGGGAGCTAGTTCCAGATGCTACACATCATGTACCAAAATTGGATTTTCAACACCGATGGGGATATGCCTTCTTATTCTCTCTCTCTTTGAAAATGAAGACTAGCATACCAGTATGGGAACAAGTACACGTAGGAGATGACAAAATTTCCCTCTTCTTTTTTCCCTTTCGCAGCTCAAAATTTTGAGCCGGGAAGATGGGCCAGTCCTACTCGCAGATTGGTCCACGGGTCTCATGGGTTTGTCCGTAATTTCGGGCCGTTATCCGGCGTCGTCGGGCTCAACAGTAGAAACACGAAAAAGCGGAGACAAAGCATGAAAATGGCAAGGCCGAGGCTTCCCACTGGAGAAGGCATTTTATGTGACGGACACGGCGTGTGGCGATGCCGTCTAGTGTAGGCCACGAACCAAAAAAGCGAGGTGCATACACGCACGCGCGCGCGCCATCACGTAAGATGAGATTCATTGGACATGAAACATCACGTTATCATTGCCACGAAATGTATCCCTCGCACGTGAAATGCTTTCTCCTGCATGTTGGGCCGAGATCAAATTTGACCATGTAACTAATAAATCCTGTTCGCATAATCTTTTGCCCAGAGATCCTGTTCGCATCGGCAGCGACAAAGAATCTATCATATCCGTTAATGAATTCGTGTCGCGATGAACAAGGAAAATGCCGATGACCCACTTCGCCTTGACCGAATACACAGCTCTGCTCTAAAAAAACATCGAATTCATGCTTGAATTTTGGACCTTGGAGACCACTTTGCACCTTCACACTACTCATGCGCCCCCCACACCCCCATTTACATAACTGCGTTTATACATTACGAAATCCTAATTCACACTCACCCAAGACACTCAAAACCAACTGAAAACAAAATCACTCGAATTCTAAATAAGAAGTCAAATTGAGTTGGCAAGGAGGGTCGATTTGATTTACGTAGGGTCATGCTTATAGATAGGTGAGTGACATTTGCAAAGTAAAGATACATTTTTTTTTTTTTGGGTACTTGCTAATATTTTCTTACCTTAAAACATCCTTAGCTTGATGGCAGGTCTTCATTAAAACAGGCATGGATGCAGGCGCGGGCAGTGGCTTTCCGACCCACCCCTAAAGCGTTCATCTATTTCTGTCAATGAGTTAATGAAGGAGGACGACCTCCTCTGTAGAACAAAAAAAGGACAGAAGAAAATTATGTTTTCCAGATATATCATCCAAGTTTGTCTGCTCTCAAAAGAGGTTCATAGAAATTGGGAAGATAGGATTGTTTGTATTTTGATATATCAGTTTTGTCTATCGACATCTGTACTATTACAACAGTAATGTCAAATTGTCAACCTAAAATTTACTAAAATATCCTTAAAGACTTTCTGACAAAAAAAAAATCTACATTGTTTACTTCATAAACTTTAGTGGTTTTTTTCAATGGGCAATTACTTCCGCAGTTCTACCGATAAAATAAATAAATATTAAATCATGCATTTATTTAAAAACTTAAGCTTTTAGAATAATTGATAATAATCTTTCAAAATTCATATGGTATCAGAGCAAGAAATCTTAAATTCAGACACCCTTGGAACCTATTCGGGTGATTTTTCCAGGTTTCTTTTACCCTAAGTCAAATGAAAAATAGAAAAGAATAAATAATTGTTAAATCACGTCTTAATCTAAAAGCTTAAACTTTGAGAATAGTTGGCGGTAGTCCCTAAAATCTTGAAAATCTCATATGATATTAGAATAAAAGGTCTTCAATTCGAATCTTTTCAAGTCTCATTTGCCTCTTTAATTGAATAGTTTTACAACTAAGCGTAAGAAGGATTAATAAAATAATCAAATGTTTGTATGGCTCACGCATTTTAGCGTGCGAGTGATCGTGACTTCTAATGTGATTTTGTTTGAGAAAGATAGAATCTCTAACAATTAGGAGTAGGAGTAGCTTTAACCCGAAACTCCTTTGGAACCCATTAAGGTGATTTTTTCATGTCTCTTTTACCCTAAGTAAAAGGCAAAAAAAGAAAATAATAATTGTAAATTAGACCACATCTTCATTTAAAAGTTTAAGTTTTTAGAATAGTTAGAAATGATTTTCCAAAATCTCACATGGTATCAGAGCATGAGTTTGTGAGTCTAAATCTTTCCCAACCCCATTTTCTTCTCTAATTAAATCTTTCCACAGCTAAGCGTGGGAAGGAGCAATAAAATAGTTAAATATAATTTGGGTGATTTTTTCGTGTCTATTTTGCCCTAAGTCAAAGGTAAAAAAGAAACAAATGATTAAACATTCCCAAAATTTTATATGGTATCAAAGTAGGAGGTCATGAGTTATTTCCAGATGTGATTTACCTCTCTAACTAAATATCTCCTTGACTAATCATGAGAAGTAGTGGCGAAATAATTAAATATTTGCATGGCTCATGCATTTTAGCATGTGAGCGGTCGTGACTTCTAACGTGATATTGTTTGAAAAAGATAGAATCTATAGCGATTAGAATTAGGAGTAGCTTTACCCCAAAATGACTTTGGCTACATTTGAGTGATTTTTCTATGTCGCTTTTACCATAAGTCAGAGGCAAAAAAAAAAATAATAATTAAATATTAAACTACATTTTCATCTAAAAGTTTAAGCTTTTAAAATAGTTAGCAATGGTCCATCAATATCTCAAATAGTATCAGAGCAAAGTTTACCTTTCTAATTAAATATTTCCGCAGTGAAGCCATAAACGCCTCTAGAACCTATTATGGTGTTTTCCCGCGTCCCTTTTACCCTAAGGAAAAAAATAATTAAATAGTAAATCACATTTTCATGTAAAACTTTAAGCTTTTAGAACAGAATAGTTGACGGTTATCCCCTAAAATCTCATATAGTATCAGAGTATAAGATCATAAATTCTAATCTTTTTAGGTTCCATTTACCCCTCTAATTAAATATTTCCACGACTAACCGTGACAAGGAGTAAAGGAATAATTAAATATTCGCGTGGGTTACGCATTTCAGCGTGAGTGATTATAACTTCTAATGTGGTCTTGATATTAGTGTACCAACACAGGTATTAATGGATCAAGGCCATTTAGGATAATCTTTTTATTCTTTTGGACAATGCAACTTATGGGAAAAGAACGAAAAAAATCGTAAATATATTACATTAATATCAATTCAGGCTAAACATTTTAATTTAATCAATTTAGTCCTAGATTTTTTTTGTATTGGTACCAATTGAGCTAATTTGCTCAATTTTGATAAGAAATCGCTGACATGTATGCTGGCGTAGACGTAGATTTTTTAATAGTATTTTGATTTTCTTTTATAATTTTTTGGTTTTTCCCTTTTCTTTTTTTAATTGTTTTCCTGAGAGTCGGCAAGAGGCTCTGTTGACCATCGCCTGTGGCCAACTGGACTCAATAGGTTTATGACTAAATTTGTCTCCTTAACAGGACTACATTAATACTATTGCAATAGGTCTTTTCCCTGCAAATTTCACTAATCAACCTATTACACCTTGGCAGTAAAGGGCAACACATGAACTATGACCTTCGGTTTTATGGGTATATTACACCAAATTATCGAACCCTCTCATTCATTCTTATCCACATGAACATCAGTATGGGCAAGACATTCTCTAAAACAAAAAGCTCGGTCTGGATTCCTTTCAATCCAAAAATTTCCTGGTCATTGATGATGTTTTTTCTTTTTTTCTTTTTATTTTGGGAGACGTGAATGATAATGAAGGAAGAAAACTGAGAAACACACAAGGGACGTGTGGTGGAGGGAAGCCCAATCGCCTTTTTTTGGATTTGGCTTCCAATGCTCACCTCCAATTGCTCATCCACTTTGGGACTCGTAATTTACCATCGCCTTGCTCGTAAACCCGGAATTATAAGGCGATGCATCGACCCCACTGTTCTTGTCTCCTTCCTATCCATATTTATTATTGGCTTCACGTACGCTCAGTTCTCCATTCACTCTCTCTTTTCACCCCAACTCGAACTGGTCGTCCTCTGCTGGGTTCTCTGCTTCTGCATGCGCTAGCTCTGCATTACCTAAAGGTACTCTGTCCATCGGCTCGTTCCTCTCTTCTGGTGTTCTTGACGTGACGAGTTCGCTCTTCGATGCGGCCACGGTTCACCTGACCGTTCGTGTTCGTTTCCTTTCTGGTCTGAAAACTTAAGGAACATCATGTTCTTGTCGATTATGGATATTGATATGCCGCATACTTGCCGGTTGCTACCCTTTTCTTGCTTTCTAGATAAGGATTTCGACAAAGTTTATCTTGTAAAAGCTTCGATAAGTATCTGTTTAGCGGTCCTTATGGGTTACGACAGAGACCTCTATCCTATCCGATAGGCTTTTCCCATTTAGAGCAGCTTGTAAGGACTTACTGAACTTGCCTGTGTTTACCTGTGTTTATGATGAGTACAATTCTAGGTCCACACAGCCTGATTGCAGCAATTCGTATTCCTAGGAAACTTTCTTGTGCTTGCGAGTAACTTCTCAATGGTTTGATGTTGCGACGATAAAGCTAGGTGCAGATTACTTGTTTGTGGTAGAGTAGTGGTTAGTCTTCATCGGAACCTGATATGAAATGCTTTCCGACAACTCATGCAGATTTTTTTTGAGGTTACCCATTAACGGTCGTCTCCAAAGATGGAGATCACGAATGTCAATGAGTATCAGGCCATTGCAAAGGAGAAGTTGCCCAAGATGGTCTACGACTATTATGCATCAGGAGCAGAGGACCAGTGGACTCTCCATGAGAACCAATATGCTTTCTCAAAAATCTTGTGAGTTCTCTATGCTTTGGTGGTTACGAGTTAGCCCTGCCAGCACCAAGTTTCGCTCTGTTCTGAACTACTATATCAGTAGACCTTTCTAAGTGATTTTGGGCTCTAAAATTCTAGCGATGTGCAGGTTCCGACCCCGTATACTGATTGATGTGAGCAAGATAGATATGGCTACCACTGTCCTGGGATTCAAGATATCAATGCCTATCATGATTGCCCCAACAGCCATGCAGAAGATGGCTCATCCTGAAGGTGTTTGATCTTTTCTCTACGCTACACAGTTTGATCTTTTCTCTTTGTCTACATAGTTTGATCTTTTCTCTATATTGACATATTTAAAAGGCAAAAGCGAGCTCAGGCATGCTAATGACCTTTTCCCTTTTCGGCATGCAGACAATATTGCAAATTATGCTAGCTTATTTCTTGTAGTAGAAGAAGAACGAGTCTAATACTTTACAATAAAGCTTGGCAATTTGCTATTAAATCTTTGCTTACATCACAGAGAATTAGACTTATTGCCTGATGGTTTTCTGATATCTATCCAGGGGAGTATGCAACAGCAAGAGCTGCATCAGCAGCTGGAACTATTATGGTAGAGTTTCTTTCACTTTAGCTCCAATTTCAATAGGTCTACTGAGTACGGCTCTGTCAACATTGGCAGTTAGTCTTGTAGATAATACTTTCAAGTATTGTAAATGCATAAAATCTTTTACCATCTTTTTGGGTGTTTGTCAAATGATGAAGTTTTGATAATTACTGAAGCCTATTCTGAATCGGCTAACTAAATTCTGTTTTTAGGATACTATGATATATATCATGTTGTTTCACTTATAAAATCTTCATGTTTGTGTCAGACATTATCTTCGTGGGCTACTTCTAGTGTTGAAGAAGTTGCTTCCACCGGACCTGGCATCCGCTTTTTCCAGCTTTATGTAAGCTGAATATGCTTACCTTTTCTATTCCTAATAGATCAGGTTGTTCTTGCTCTTTGAACATTTGAGTAGTCATATGCTAACAATTGATCGTTTCATGAAATAAGGTTTACAAAGACAGGAATGTAGTAGCTCAGCTTGTGAGGAGAGCTGAAAGAGCTGGCTTCAAGGCCATTGCACTCACTGTTGATACCCCTAGGCTCGGCCGCAGAGAAGCTGACATCAAGAACAGGTGCATCTCTAACAACCTACATAAGAAATTAGTTGCTTGGTTATCGGGTTCAGTCTGTCTTTTGTGAATTCCACAGCGAAGAAAGGATGTATTTGATTAGAACAGGTCTGATTGGCTCCTTACAGGTTCACATTGCCACCATTCTTGACATTGAAGAACTTTGAAGGTCTAGACCTTGGAAAGATGAACAAGGTGAGTGATAAGTCTCATTCCGCTATATCATATTTGGTAAAAGTTTGATTTCACTAATGATGCACTTATCTGTTTGGGTTTATTTCAATGTTATTATATCCCTCGCAGAGTGATGACTCTGGACTTGCTTCATATGTTGCTGGTCAAATTGATCGCACTCTGAGCTGGAAGGTAAGTTGGCTCATGCATATATCTGTTCCATCGTTGGAACATCGCTGTTCCGCACGACAACGATACGAAATGAGAATCCTTAAGAACTGGGGTTTGAATGGAGTTTCTCCATCTATACTGGGATTTGTGTAGGACGTGAAGTGGCTTCAAACTATTACCTCACTGCCCATCCTAGTGAAGGGTGTTCTTACGGCTGAGGATGGTGAGGATGCTGAGACTGACCAAAGTTTGGCTGTTCCATTTTGATGAGACTGCCGAGCAAATTGAACTTTCTCTAACTGTGTCTGTGCAGCTCGGCTTTCCATACAAGCTGGAGCCGCTGGCATCATCGTGTCCAATCATGGTGCTCGGCAGCTGGACTATGTCCCTGCCACCATCATGGCTCTAGAAGAGGTAAGGGAACCTCAATCGTTTCTTTTTAGACATGTCCTGATAAGCAGAGGCCAACTCCAACATGCCTGAGCAATTTTCGATTCTGTCATCGCCCTCTTCTCATCTGAAAAGTCTTTGACGTTGAGTCAGGTTGTCAAAGCTGCGCAAGGAAGGGTACCTGTGTTCCTGGATGGCGGTGTTCGTCGTGGAACTGACGTTTTCAAAGCATTGGCACTTGGAGCCTCTGGCATATTTGTAAGTTCTGTAACTGTGCATGTATTTGATGCTCTCAATATGGAAGTTAAAGTGATAGCTAGCTCCTAATCCACGGATCTACCAGCACCACGTGCGTAGCTAAACTCGGGACTCATCTTTTGAGCTCGCTTTTCAGATCGGACGCCCTGTCGTGTTCTCGCTGGCTGCAGAAGGCGAGGCCGGCGTGAGGAAAGTACTTCAGATGTTGCGCGAGGAGTTCGAGCTGACCATGGCATTGAGCGGTTGCCGCTCCCTCAAAGAGATCACTCGCGACCACATCGTGACCCCGTGGGATGTCCCTCGCATCCGCCCAGCCCCCCGGTTATAGACGCGATCTCATCAGCCAAGCAAGCGCAGCGTGCTTGCGATCTCAAGCGCCTGCTCTTTTCTTTTTTCTTTTTTTTAAAACTATGGATAAACACTTTTTCTGGCTTCACTCAATCATGGCCGTGTTTGAAGATTTCTAAGCCGATGTAAACCATGGCGAATGGTTATTATTTCGTGGCGATCTGCTCCGTGCTGTATATTGTGTTACGATCAGAATTCCAGGTACTCGCTCTCTTTCTTTCCGGAGGGGAAGGTCGCATTGGTCAGGGGCTGCAGAGTGGCCCAACTTTTATTCCGGGCATTTATATATCCCCCTAACTCACGTTGGTTATCTAATTTGGAGGTTTATATTTACATATATGTATGCACACACTTATAGAAGCACTCCTTTGCGTTGGCGTGAGTTAATGAAATGGCTTGATCTGTTTCGTGGAAAAATGAATAATTTGTAAAAGTGTTTTTTCTTAAACCCCTCGATTATATCCCTTTAAATAATTACTCAATAAAATATGTTTTTATTATCGACAATAATTTTTGTTTAAATATTTTCGTGAGCGGTGAAAATATGTTTCGTTCACGTAACAAGCCGCCCTTATATATATTTTAATCATTCATTCTTCGCGAAACAGACGTACTTTAAAATTAGACGAGCGACATCCGCCGAATTTAAAACCAGTGCGAGAACGGTACGATGCTTGGCATACAATTGCTAAATCGAAAAACAAAAATCCTAATGTATGTGATGTACTTTCTGGGAGTTGATATTAGTCTCGCACTTCTTCTTCCGTCACTTGTCAAATGTGACAAATCAAACATTATTATCGCCTAAAACCCCTGACATACCATACCCACATAGCCTTTTAAGTTTATTCAAATGATAATCAATGATCGATCAAAGGTTGGTAGCACGAACGGTATCCGCCAAGTCAGTATCGAGTATTAGCAACATCTACTAGATCACTAAATCCGTTGATCGCATTCAGACACCGTAGAAAGGAAAATTTAAGGATCAAGTATGGTCTCATTGGTGAAATAAATTAGTCAATGTGAATTCTCTATTTTGAAATTCACGAACAAAGAAAGAGACAAGTGAGAACTTTTCTAATCACCACTCAGTCATCCTTAGGATATATAGAATGTTTTACATATGTGAGGCAGTAAATTGTAAACCTCTTTCTTTTGATGAATGAACCGTGGACGTGAAAATGAAAAATTTCCTAACGATGAAGTTCCATGGTTAAATATGTGAATTCACCTATTGAATTTCACAGAGAAAGAAATAGCGTATATTGACTTTTCGATATTTACTAAATGTTTAAAAACATTAATGAGGAAAAAAAAAACAATCAATTTTAATACCTAATAACCTCGTGGGATAAAAACACGCATAGTTAACATATACTTTATGTTGATGTACAATGTCGTCCTTAAACGTGGGCTCAATGTACAATATCGCCTCTAAAATTTTAATACAAATGTTTAGTGAAAATGAACATTAAAGTTTAAGGGCTACATTAAATTCACAGACGGCGTTGCATATGAGATTAAAGTTTAGAAATTATTTGTGTCATTTTCTCCGATTCCGATGAATTCACAAAATAATTGTAATTCAAGTTAAATTACCCTTCCCACCAAAAAAAAAAAAAAAGAAGGTTAAATTACCCAACAAGACAGATCGCCCAACGTGAGTATTCCCGAACAAAACGCAAGGGGCGGTCACTGGTCAATGGGCCTGAAGTGAGGCCCCTCTCTCCCACTCCCCGCGAAGCATTCGTCCGATAACAGTAGATGCAGTAAAATCTTCGATCCTTTGCTGATCGGCGTTCCAATCCTTCCCTCGCTTCACTCAAAGTTCATCGCCTCAGTCGTGTCTCGAGATCGAATCATCCATTGGAGGCATTGGGCAAAAGGATGGGCGGAAGAGGTAGAGCCTGCGTGGTCGTCTTGGGTGATTTCGGTCGGAGTCCTCGGATGCAATATCACGCCCTTTCCCTTGCTCGTCAGGTCTGTCCAAACTATTTCTCACGGGCTTTTTTTTTTTTTTACCGGGTGAATTTTTCGTGACCTTATGCTTAATCAGTCTTGAGAACTGCCCGAAGCGTGGGCTCGTATTTCGAGATTCTCGCTGTGAATTGGATTCGATGTCGATCTTGCTTCCATGACGCTGATTGAGTGTCTGCTCACCTCTGCTCGCTCAATTTCTTACTTTCCCGGCGTCTGATTTTTCTGCACTATTCATTTGTGAGCTGGGTGTTTTGCAGGCATCTTTGGAGGTCGATGTTGTTGCCTACGGAGGTAGGCTTCTTCTGTTGATGGCTATGACGGTACTGGTAGCTCGAGAGTTTGGTTCATGGTCTATCCGATGATAACTCCATGCTCTTTTTGAAAAGTATCTGCATTATCAATTTGCTAACCCAGGGTGTTATTAAAGATTAGTACCGTACTTGAGGAGCTCAAGTATGGAAGTTAAATTTTTCACAGCAGCATAAAATATTATTCAGAGTGAATTCATCATGTGGCGATATCTTACCCTATTGAAACGGATGCGTTTTATTTGAGCTTTGATTCAACCACTTCATCCAAAAGTGAAATGCCCATTTCGCTCGTGGGGATAAAATTGGAAGAAAATAAGTTAAATACGTGCACTAGACGTGATTGAAGAGAACATTTTCTAGAGTTTGCTGTGATGTGTATACGATCATATGTTGGACTTATCTATTATACTATGCTTATGTTCTGCTACAATGAGTGAGAATATCAATCTTTAACTTCCTTTTTCATATAAGAATATGTTCAGAAAATCCGTTTGTCCAAAATCTTTTCTTCGTGGACAGGTTCTGAGCCACATAAGGCAGTTCTAGAGCACGAGTCTATTCATATCCATACCATGGTACATATTAGAATTTATTTCTGTATGCTGATACCAAATACCTGCTTCCATTATGGAAGCAAGGACAAAATCATATTACTTATCATGTAGTCGTTTTATGTGATTATACATTTTGTTTGGTTCCAGGTGCAATGGCCGAGAGTTATGCAGGGTTGGCCAAAGATATTGCGTCCGTTGATGCTTCTGATGAAGCCGATATATCAGTTTATCATGCTTCTTTGGTTTTTATGCATCAAAATACCTTCTCCTGATGTTTTTCTTGTGCAGGTGAGTTTCGGTTTTTTTTTAAAGAGAAAAAAATAGATTCGGTACTTATTTGGGTTGTAAGTCTCCATGTGTAAAATGCTTCTTTTGCAAGCCATATCTAACAATTTTTTTTTATGGTTTTACAAATGGTTCTGTCACAAGCCATTTCGGATTTATGATTGGTCAGCTATTCTGTTGAACTACTGCTTGGTGGAGCCGTTTCTGAACTTATTGTATGATTGGATTGGTTTTTACAGAATCCACCTTCAGTTCCAACCTTGACGGCTGTCACATGGGCCAGCTGGATAAGGCGTTCAGCATTTATCATCGATTGGCATAATTTCGGATACACTTTGCTGGCTTTGTCTCTCAGTAGAAGTAACCTATTTGTGGTGGTATACCGCTGGTATATATGGAGTTATCCTACAGAAGTCTGCTTAAAGTAGCTCTTTTGTGCATAAGATCTCAGTTTTCTGTCTTGACAGGTTTGAGAAACACTATGGGAAGATGGCAAACAGTTCATTTTGCGTTACAAGAGCAATGCAACATGAATTAGCCCAGAATTGGGGAATCAAGTAAGATGGTCAGAGAAACATTTGAAAATTGTCAGATTGTGACCTCATGCATTATATTCTTGAGCCTGCTAATAGTCCTCAGTTTCCACTTCTGTTTATAGAGCAGCGGTTTTGTATGATCAGCCTCCTGAATTTTTCCGTCCTGCTTCCCTTAAGGAAAAGCACGAGGTGATGCACCCTTTTATTGTTTTTTCTCCAGGATATTTCTTGGGTTCTTTTGAATTTTAGCAAACTGAACAGATCACTTGACTATTCTTACCAAAAAAAAAAAACAGATCACTTGACTATTAGATAAATGTAGTTGTTCAATAGATCAGTTAAAAGTAACTGAACAGATAGCTATTGGATCATTGTAGCTATTTTGCAGGTTGGGTAAAAATCTCCAGTTGCCCCTTGGTGTGCGGGACTGTTTTAGCTGCGGTAACATCTTCTGTCAAGGGAATGTTTACTTGTCTTTTTTTAGATTTAATGTCGGTGCATTTATTTTACGGACTTCAATTTGCTCACAGAAACTACCACGACAGGAGACTCTACCTCAGATGAGACCCTATTTACCACTCTAGTCGACTCCGATATTTGTGTGAAGGCAAACAGGCCTGCCCTTATTGTTAGTAGTACAAGCTGGTACATCATTCATTTTAATTTTGCTCAGCCTTTTACCTATATACTGAAGGGCATTTCAATTTGACAAAAAAAAGGGCATTTCAAGGCCTTTGCTGGAAATATCCTTTGTTTGTTTATTGCTTCACTTTACATCTTTTGTTTTTTGTTTTTCTTGTGGAAAATATTTAGCTGTCTGAACAAGAAACAAATACACATATGTTCTTGCGCATGCATACAAACACACTCATGACTAAGAAATATGTGTGCGCTCACTCTCATGATGGAGTTGAGAATAATTCTGAAGACTAGATCTTTTCGAGCATGCTGTTGAGATGCATTGCTCCATTTCTTGCTGTAATTTGTGCCCCGTGTTTTTTTCCCACTATAGTTACATACGTTCCTCATAAAAGATAACCAATTTGAATATGGCTCTTCATTGCAGGACGTCAGATGAAGACTTTGGCATCCTTTTGGAAGCAGCAGTTATGTATGATAGAAGAGTTGCTGCAATTTTAAATGAAGACGACTCTACTGATAAAGAGTTTCTTTGGATGGAGATGCACCACGGAAAGAAATACCTCTACCCCAGGTTGTTATTTGTAATCACAGGTAAGGGTAACTCTAGTTCTTTATGAGACCGAGTCTGTCATTTTGGCTTTTTTAATTTTTGAAGAATTTATACAGGTAAAGGACCTGACAAAGAAAAGTACGAACAGAAGATAAGAAAGTTGAATCTTAAACGTGTGGCATTTAGAACCATGTGGCTGTCAGCAGAAGATTATCCATTGCTACTTGGTATACGATGAAAGTACCTCTTTGGTCTGCCAAGCTTCATTATTGCTAATCCTTCTAATTTTGCTCATAATTTTTCCCCTTGATTTCAGGATCAGCAGATCTTGGCGTGTGCTTGCATACTTCTTCATCTGGTTTGGATCTTCCAATGAAGGTCTGATCTACAGCTGTGTAGGAGTTACACCATTTACAATACCTCCTTTCATGGAATCATCCTATTGTTTTGTTCCTATGTCAGGTTGTGGACATGTTTGGTTGTGGACTGCCTGTGTGCGCTGTTTCGTACTCATGGTAGACCCATTGGCCTACCTTCTATTGCAGAATTTGAGCATTGTTTGTGTTGTATTAAATTCTAAACCAAGGTTGTCATTTCTTTTTGTAAATTCTTCGACGACTGGTTTTGAAGCATTAAAGAGCTAGTGAAAGTTGAGAAAAATGGCCTTCTCTTCTCGTCATCTTCAGAGCTTGCTGACGAACTTTTGGTATGCCCTGAAATCTTGTTTTAATTTTTATCCGAGTATGAATTACACTTCATTGAATATTATATAGCATAAGATTGATGTATGAGTGGCATTTCGAGGCATTTATTTAATTGCCCCTAAGATAACCTACGAAATTCTCTACTGGAAATGATATTGCAAAACGACAGACATCTTACTGATTTCTATCCGTTTTTCCTTCTTGTGGTATATAGTGATCTGATACATACTCTTTGTATGATTATGTGAAATTATGTTTCATTACGTTGAATCTGTGCAGATGCTGTTCAAGGGTTTTCCGGATGATTGTGATGCATTGAAGTCGCTGAGGGATGGTGCACAGGAAACAGGAGCCTATTCAAGGTGGGCTACAGAGTGGGAAGGACATGCCAAGCCATTGTTATTGGAGGCAAGTGCACTTTCTTCACTTAGAATCGCGTACTCACTGAGTTAGGTATGGGTCGTGATTAGGATTTCTCAAACCATCTTTTCGAACTTCAGAGATCTTATATCTTTTTTGCGTCCCTGCATGGTCTGTTGTCACATTAATCATCATTCTTGGGGAACCGATAATCTGGACTGCTCCCTCTTGTGCTCTCTACTCTCTTTTTCCCACCGGAGAGTCCTCAATTTTTGTTAAATATATGACCCATGTTTCAGAACTTTTGGGCATATTTAATTGCAGGTTATTTCTCGGAAGACTGAGTGATTCCCTGCTCTTCTGAATTGCAATGCCAATTTGCTTTGTCTAGGTAATGTTAGTATTCTCAACTATCATATTTTACCCATTGGTTTATCGCTATAAATGCTGATTCATGTGTTAGGAATCACAGAAGTGGACGTCATATCTATTTTTACTGTGGAAGACTGAATTGTACTGGACTCTTCTGCATTAGCGTTCATGTTTTATTTGTGTCTGTGAAGCGCGCGCGCGCAGCGCATGGGCTGATGATCACGATTGTTTTGGTTGGATATATGCTTGTGTGACATTTTAAGTGGGGCCTAATGTAAAATTTGACTGGTTCTATCTACAGCATTCAGCAGCCAAAGTCCACTTGAGAAGGAGAGGTGGTGCGGCGGAGTCATTTCTGGTCTCAAACCATTTAGGCCGTCAGATCAAAACAGCCGGAGGATTCTTTAGCTTGAAACGCAGATGGGTTCATCAGCCAAGGTGGAAAAACACTCCTCTGTCCCACTTGCTTAGGATGTCTTGCCATCTGGTTTTCCGGCTCCGGGGTCTTGAGTCTCCTTTGATGGATCTTTACTAAAATGACTGTAAACACCCTTGCTGATTTGTTTCATTACGCTGTGGACATTCTCGGTCTCGCCTGCGCTACTGAACAATCATGGGATGGGAAAGTGGTTAATACTTTTCAATTTGTAAGAGCACTGACAACGACTGATCTTTCACTCCATAGAGAGAACTACCACGTGTCGTTAGATGTGGTTAAGGTTTTGATACTTATATTATCTGGACACCACACATGGAAATGGTCCAAAAAAAAATAACTGTCCAACTTAGTCGGTAAATTAACAAATTGTGACGCTTCTTGTTTTTTCTTATATTTATTGGATTTATCGTTAAAATGTTGGTATTAAATTCAAAACCCAGCAAGTCTAAACCTGTCTTCTTCTTCTTCTTCTTTTTGTTTTGTTTTGTTTTGTTTTTTTCCTATACTACAACTCTTCGTAAATAACGTAAAAGAAAAGCAAATTAATGATTTGGTTTTTATAAAGAACACTGAAAAAAGGCGAAACGAAAAAGATAGAAATTTCTAAGTGATATTGTAAACCCTCTCGCATCCTGCCCAACAAAACAACGAATGAAAAAAGGCCCATGAACGGGAGCCCAATATCACCCTCCCGCGCCAATCAATCCCCGTCGGGGGTTTAGGGTTTTCTTCTGCGTCTGTTGCCACCAACGTTCTCCTCGCGACCCAGCTCCGACCACCGACACACCTCCTCCCTCCGCCTACTCTTCCTACGATGGCCAAGAAGAGAACGAGGCATCAGAATCCACAACCCTTCCTCGCTGACGACAACGAAACCGTCCTCTCGGCGAAGAAGCGGTCGAAACCCGTGAAAAAGCACCAGAAGGAGGAGAAGCTCATATCCTCCGGCATAAGCTCGAAGATACTGAAAGAGGCTCTGATTCAGCAGAAGGAGGTCCAGGACGAAGCCGACGAGGAGCAGAACCCTAGCTTCTCGCGTCAGTTCTTGGGAGATCAGAGCCAGTTTGCGGAACAAGAGGAGGAGGACGTCGATGGTTTCGCGGGGTTCTCCGAGACTCACAGTCAATTTGGCAATTATGAAGTGCGCTCGATTATGAACTCTACTTACCTTTTTTCATTGTAAAGCTCATACTTGAATGCTCGGAAAATTTGATTCCGTTGGATCTTTTAGGAGGAGGTTGATGAGGATGATGAGAAACTGCTCGAGACTTTCTTTACGAAGGATGCCGGTCCCCAACGCACGCTTGCTGACCTTATTGTTGAGAAAATAAAGGAAAAAGATGCCGCCGTTGCTTCAGGTTCTTCTAAATTCCTGTGTTCGCTGAATCACTAAATTGAGTATGTTTGGTTCTAACACGTTTTGGTACTGCAGAAGCTCGACCGCTGCCTAAGTTGGATAACTCCATCATCAATTTGTATAAGGGGTAACTAATAGCACTTCTTAATTTTGTCTATTTCGAATCTGTAATCTGTGAATATGTCAGCGGGTCTCGCAAGGGAAGTGATGGATGAATGCTTACTCAATTTGCAGAGTTGGTGAGTACCTTAGCAAATATACAGCAGGAAAGATGCCAAAAGCTTTTAAGCTCATTCCCTCGACACAGATGTGGGAGGAGGTTCTTTACCTCACTGAACCTGAGAAATGGTCCCCAAATGCAATGTATCAAGCCACCAGAATTTTTGCTTCCAATTTGGGCGCTAGAAAGGCAGAGCGGTTTTGCAAGCTTGTCTTGCTTCCTCGAGTGAGGGAAGACATCCGGAAGAATAAGAGACTTCATTTTGCTTTATATCAATCTCTAAAGAAGTCCCTCTATAAGCCTGCTGCATTCAACAAGGGTATTTTGTTTCCATTGTGTGAGGTGTGTGACAACAGGAACTCTCGCACATGTCCCCATACTTGGCTTTTTCCTTCGTTTTTACATATGCTTAATATGCCACGAAAGTTTACTTGTGCTCTAATGTAATTAATCTATTGAAGTCAGTTTTGACTCACTCTGATCGTGATCGCATGTATTGCGTACTTGCTCTATTGATAATGTTGCTATTTGCTATAGAGATAGAGTTGTCTATCATTATTCTCTAATATATTAATTCAGAGTCCTTCATCACACTTTGCCTTTTTTGCGCCAAGCACCAACTGACTAGGGAATAACTTGTGCAGTCGGGGACATGTAGTCTGAGAGAAGCTGTCATTTTGGGGAGCATACTTCAGAAAGTCTCTATCCCAATGCTTCACTCAAGGTTTGTGGTAATTCATAATTTGTGTAACATCAGAGCCAGTAGCCATATACTTCTATAGTGTGCTGTAGGGAAAGAGAATGTCAAAGTGTCTGCCAAATGCCACACACTGCATGATAAAAATGAGTATTCTGGTCGTGGCGAGACTTGTAAAGGCTGTTTTGTAGCATTGTCGTGTTTCATGGTGTAATTGTTTATTTTAAAAGCATAAACTCTCAAAACCGGTAACCTCTATTGGTTGTTCTAAGGATGGGTTTTTTCTAGTTGATCTCCTTTCCCTTCTAATAATTATGCTTATAAATGTTCCATTCTGAAATGCTGGAGGTAGGGGAAGAACATTTGCAGTGTCAGTTGTTTGGCAAATGTCCTCGTAGAGTTGTTGAGCATGCCTCTTCAAGGTTTCGCACGTGCTTCGATTTGAATCTAAGATGTATGACTAATTTGTTCTATCTTCTTGTAAGTTATATTCGTTCAGGTAGTCTACGGGCGTGAGTTGTGCTTTCTTTTAGTTGCTAGTTTCTTAGAACTCGACGTGCTCTTACTTAGCACTTTCGCTTCTTCTTTTAGGTGTTTGGTCTGACTACACCTTTAATTGGATTTGCAGTGTTGCTCTATTGAAACTTGCAGAGATGGATTATTGTGGCACCACGAGGTATAGTTTTCCCCTTTTTCCAGATAGTTGAATGCATCGATAGAACATGCTTAATCAATGTAATCTGAGCTTATATATTTTTTACTCAGATCCGTAACTATATGTAAGATAACACTTTGATCATACTTTAGTCAAAGTTCTAATATAGCGGTAGTTGATCCAGTGAGACATCCACAAGCTCTTGAATTCTGACATCTATTTCATCTAACATCCATGTCTTTCAAGATAGACTTGCTTTTCTAATAGCAACTTGAGTCAGTAGTAGTTGAGCCAAAATTTACGTATGTTGATTTTATGAAAGCTCTAACTGAAAGATGGAACTTGATCTAGATGCGCAAGTTTCAACTAGCGAGGTTGTTGATCAAATCATGCTTCGTTACTTTTCTGTGCTGACGTTAATCCACCCAATGTTAAACCAATGTACCATATCCCTGGACCTATCCTCTATCTTCATGTTTGGGTCATTGATTATGTGGTTGAGTCGGAAAATAATCTGTTATTTAACTTGTTCCACCATTTATAAAGCTGAATACTTGATAATTATCGGTTTTCTGGAAGCATAGTTAGCCAATCTCAGAACGTTCTGAGGTCAGAATGGTGGAGAAAGTGGATGAACTATTTATGTCTTTCTTATCCAATTCTGTGCTTGCAGATGCATGATATACCTCATAATTTAATGGGTATTTTGAGCTGGCAGGATATGTATTTTCCTGGGTTCTTTCTAATAATGGGAAGGATCTGGTTGAAATTGCAGTTACTAGCGAATGTTATATAACTTTTCAGAGTTGGTATAGTTAAGGAGAATCACCTCTAGGCCTATCTCCTTTAGTAATTCCCGCTTATGTTACTGCTGTTGAAATTATCTCAGATTTTTTTGCTTGGTCAAAGAAGAATGAGCCATCATTGCACTCGATGGAGCTAAATTTATCAGACTTATGCTCAATGTCTCAATTTCTTAACGATGTGTAGAAGTGGAAAAGTTCATGGAATACTTTTGTGGATTAGTTTTTCTTTGGAGCTCCAATCATTTTTTTTTTGTCACATTTCAATATTTATTGGTTCTGTATCTTGGTGCAGTTATTTTATAAAGCTTCTCCTTGACAAGAAATATGGATTGCCATACCGTGTTGTTGATGCTTTGGTTGCTCATTTTATGAGATTCTTGGATGACTTGAGGGTGATGCCCGTCATATGGCACCAGTCACTTCTTGCCTTTGTGCAAAGGTGAGTATGGCTGTTTGTTGTTATACATTGTTCTCCAGTTCTTTCTTTAGATCACGTATAAGATTGACCTGCTATCGTCTTGCCGTCCTTTGGTTGGGGCGACATTCTCTGTGCACTCTTACTTCTCTTTTTGGGGCTTGTGCTTGAATCCTTACTCTGAGAGAGGGAGGGAGGGAGGGAGACCTGCTACCGTCTTGCCGTCCTTTGGTGCGTGGGAGAGAGGGAGGGAGGGAGACCTACTACCATCTTGCCGTTCTTTTACTGGGTGGGAGAGAGGGAGGCAGGCTGACCTGCTACTGTCTTGCCGTCTTTGTGTGTGAGAGGGAGGGAGGGAGACCTGCTACTGTTTTACCGTCCTTTGGTGGGCTGCTTGTTGTTTGCATTTAAGAATGTGTTGGTAAAACGCAGGTACAAAAATGAACTGCGGAAGGAAGATAAAGATGATCTGAGGCTGCTGCTTGAAAAGCAGAGACATTATTTGGTAAGAGCTTCTTTTGGTGCTTGTCTTCAACCAAAGCACGGTGTAGTTGATCACTTTGATCCTTTGACTGCAGGTTACTCCTGAAATCAGTAGAGAGTTGATCAATAGTCGCAATCGTGGAGAGAAAGATGACCCTATGATGATATATATCCTTCTTATTGGATGAAACCCTTGTTTTTTCCATTTTTTCGCTTTTATATTCTCTTGTGTGATCTTTAACGATATTGGTGATAGTTTTGCTTTCTCCTAGATGTGTGATTAGCCGAGAAAACTAGCTAGGTACATGACCGGGAGTTTAAGTTTTGTTACAATATTGTGTCTTTAGCCATGGCAATTGTGATGACAAATTAGAGTTCTATTCTTCCTTGACTTTTGAATACCTATGCCAGTATCGGTGATTAATAAGACCATTGATGAAGACAGATTTGACATTCCTGAAGTGCCCATGGAGGAAGATTGAAGGGTTACCTTCTGCTTCTGTCCTTTGTTGGTATGATGTAGCTAATGCTGCAATTCTTCACGACCATTGAAGGATTTTCTTCGGGAATCAATCAATATAGTCCAAGAATCTCTTTTGAGCATGGCCATGGACTTTCAAATATAGTCAACGCGATTCTCCGCTACGTTCTCTAGTGTTAGATTATTTGGTCATGGGAATCAATGTTGACAATTTACCTTGGTGGTTGTACCGAAAATATATCTTTGGCAATGGCAAACCTATCATTAAGATAGAGGCTTTTTTGAACTGTAGAGTGGTATGCAGACATCCTTGTGCCATGGGATTTTCACAGTTTGATATGCATCAGATGTGCAGAAAGATGTTTCAATGTTTATTTAATTGTCAGACGCAATGATAAATCAGTTTTGGAATGCATTCATAATGTGTAGTAAATTCAATTTTTGATATTTTATGATGTAAAAAACATGTGGCTTTACGTTGAAATCACGTGACAAACATGTGCGGTGTCCATTTTTTTAGCAGCTTCTATTTGTTCCTAGTGTTATGCTGCTGTACTATTGCGGAAATTGCGGAGGTCTCTGCTTTTAATGAAATATAAAGTCTTTCCAGTGCACTTTGAACTTGTTAGATTCTGTTCTTTGTTATGCGTTATAAATGCTCGATGAGATTTCTCCTCCTGGGCAGATATATATTGCTGTCCCTGTTAAAAATATAATATGCTTCTAGGTAGCTCTTCTGCAATCATTTGTTCGTTGGTGAAGAACTGGCGAGGCCAGAACTGTGTCTTCTTTTCTTAGTCCCAGAATTACCTGCAGCATACATGTCCTGCTGAATGAAGTCCAGAGCTCCAGACACGCTACGATATGTGATACACATATTTGTGATGCTTCACCTCTGAATTAGGTTCCAGGTTCTACTCTTTTGTCGGATACGAACTTTTGGTTCAAATCCCGTGGAGGGTCGGCAAGTTAGCCACTACCTTTTGTGGTTGATCCAGCATTCTAGGATCTCTTTTTGTTTGGATTGGCCGAAAGCAGCTACCCAATGTAGCTCGTGGGCTAGTGGGCCAACTTCAGTTGTGGGGGAAAATGGTGGAACGCGTATCGCATTGTTTTCTTTTGGTACATCGCCTGGAAAATATGAAGTTGCCTCTTCAATGGTTAACTTGATTAATCCATTTTTGTATCTTTCCGAGACTGGGTCCAATTTAGTCGTCAGGAGGAGCGCAAGAGGAGCGTCAGCATCGCATTTTCTCTGCAGCTTTCTTGGGAGACCTGTTCAATGACCTCTTTCGTACTCAAACCCTCACTGATACATCAACTGCGTCTTCTTCAGGAAAGTGGTCCACTGCAGCACCGAAATTGCGCCGATGCTCGCTCATATGGTTGACATGATTTTCGAATTAATTTTTATCCTTATCTATTTGGTTTCTCTGATGACGGAGAGATCACATTGACAGGCGAAGCCCTTGGGTGATGGATGGGGGCAAACGTGGGCCCAGCATCGCTTGAAAAGCCAATGTTCCCTACGTGGGAGGGTAAAACCTGCCTATGCAACCAAAAGGGTGGGGGTTATTACCTGGTTCAAGAACAGAAAACGTGCGATAGTGATGGCCAGTCTACAATTGTTGCTAAGTGAAGGATTATGTTATAGGCAAGTGTCCGAGAGATTATCTAGCGTCCCCCACGATCCGTGCGGCTTTTGGAACGATCCTAAGTCAGCCAACACACTCACTCACGCTCGCTCGAGGGTTGGGTAATCCGAACCGATTCGAAGGCATAAGAACGCTCACAAGAATCACACACGACTCGAAGAGAGAGGAGGGAATACTCTATTTGTATTGATTCTCGGATGGATTACAATGAAGGGATGAAGCCCTACATATACAACTCAATGCACAGCTCGCGGGTGACTTTTTGGTTACCCGAGCTTGTCTCATTCTACTTGGCCGCCCATGTTCTGACACACACTGGCCAAGGCAATCATCACGTGCACGGCTTATGACTCACGTCCGCCTGGCTCGTGGAAGGGCCTAGATATCCCATCTGAAGAGTCGCGTCCATCCGTCTACCTAGCTCGCTTGGATTATGCTTGAGTGGGCCTCTGGGTAGAGTTGGGCCATTGGGTCGATTCGGACCGCCCAATATCAACTTGTTCAGCTCCTGGATTAGCTCGTGCACCATGTCACGATCCGTTTTGGTTGAGCAAACTCGTGGGTTGGGATATTCTCCCCACTTAAATGGGCGACGTCCTCATTGCCGTTCTCCTCGTGGAAAGCCTTGATGTACTTCCGGAATTGGCACATCGCCTCCTCCGGTTCCTAGCTATCCTTGCTTTCTGGTAGACCTCGCCACCGTATCAAGTATTCTCGTTTGAGTGCTCAATAACGCTTCCTTAAGACTCGATCGGCCATAATACATTCAACATCTCGATCGTAGGCCGTCTTCACTCCCATGGACGCTCGTTGTGATTCCCCCTCGTTCCGGTTCCTCCTCGTCCATGTGAAATGGCTTAAGCATGCTCACGTGGAACACCATATGTATCTTTAACTTCGTTGGGTGTTCCAACTTGTATGTTACCTTACCGATTCGTTGCACTTTGCGAAACGGCCCTTCGTATCGACGCAGCAGGCCTTTGTGCACACCCTTGTATCGTAAGGGCGGTTTGCAGAGGACTTGATCTCCGATTTAGAACTCCACATGCCGACGCTTCTTATCAGCCCATTTCTTCATTCTCTTCGAAGCTTTGTGGAAACACGTCAGAACTAAGTCGGCCTCCTCTTGCCACTCCACAGCACTTTGAAGTACGGCCGGGCTACTCCCTCGATAGTCCTTCGCGACCGCATTTGGAGTGAGCGGTTGCTGTCGAGTTGCAATCTCGAAGGGGCTCATTCCCATCGACTCATTCCACTGTAAATTGTACGAGAATTGGGCCACGTCGATCATCTTGACCTAATCCCTTTAGGTCGCACTCACATAGTGTTGTAGATACACCTTAAGCAGCGCATTCACCCATTTGGTCTGCCCGTCGGTTTGTGGTTGAAGACTGGTGGAAAAGTTCAACTCGGAACCAAGCAATTTGAAGAGCTCAATCTAGAATTTACCCGTGAACCAAGGGCCCCGATTGCTCATGATCATCTGTGGCACACCCCAAAGCTTGACGATGTGCTTCAGAAATAACTTGGCCGCCTCCTCAGCTAGGCAATCGTCCGTGGCTGGCATAAACTTTGCATACTTCAAAAATTGATCAACGATCACCATCAAGGTCCGACACCCTTTAGACTTTGGCAACCCCATAATGAAGTCCATCGAGACACTCTCCCATAGCCTTTTCGGGATCTGCAATGCTTCGGGTGGTCTCGCTAGGCTCTTTTGCTCGAGCTTGTCTTATTGGCACACAAGACAAGTCTTCACGTAAGCTTCCACATCGTCATGTAAATGCGGGCAATAGTATTGACACTCTACGAGCGCCATAGTACGACGAATCCTAGGATGACCCATCCACTTTGAATCGTGACATTCTCACAGGATCTCCCTTTGCGGCTTTCCGAAGGATGGGTCATAGAGTCTCCTCCCCTTAGTGTAAAGGAGATCATTCTCGCACCAGAATGTCTGCGTCTTGCCTTTTCGCCCATACTCGAGTAGCGTCTTCGCTGAAGGGTTGTGTTGCAGCCTTTTTTTGATCCTGTCGACCAGAGGGCACTTAGGTTGACTGATTGTGGCTAGCACGCTCTTTCGACTTAGGGCATTGGCCACGGAGTTCGTCCTGCCTGGCCCGTGCTCCAACACAAAGTCGAATTAGGCTAGGAAATCTTGCCATCGGGTTTGTTTCGAACTCAGCTTCTTTTGGATTTGGAAATAGCTCGTGGCAATGTTGTCTGTCTGTACGATGAATTGAGAGCCCAAGAGGTAATGTCTTCAAGTACGAAGACAATGGACGATGGTGGTCATTACCTTCTCTTGGACAGTGTACTGTCGCTCAGTTTCGCTCAGCTTCTGTGACTCGAAAGCCACTGGATGTCCCTCTTGCATCAAGATGCCCCCTATGGAAAAGTTCGAGGCATCAGTCTCCACCTCATAGGGTTTGTTGAAGTCGAGCAGCACTAGTACCGGCTCCTTAGTCATCGGCCGCTTCAACTGATCGAATGCCTCTTGGCTAAGGCTCGACCACTCCCACGATCTCCCCTTCTTGAGCATATCCGTGAGAGGCTTAGTGATATTGGAGTAATCCCGGATGAACCGGTGTAGTAGTTCACTAGTCCGAGGAAAAATCTCAGCTCCGTGAGTTTCGTTGGTGGCTCCCACTCCATAAAAGCTTGGATTTTCGCCAAGTCCATCTTCACCCGTCCTCCTCCAATGATATGGCCAAGGAATGACACCTCAGGCTGGGTGAAAGCACACTTCTCCTTCTTCACGTACAACTCATTATCCCTCAAGACTTGAAACACCTGTCTTAGATGTTCGGTATGCTCTTCGAGCAACCGGCTGTAGATAACAATGTCCTCCAAGTATACGACAATGAATTGATCAAGGAATGGTTGTAGTATCTTGTTCATGAGAGTGCAGAACATTGCCAGGGCATTGGTCAGCCCAAAAGACATCAATAGGAACTCGTAAGAGCCGTACCGAGTCATTCACGCCGTCTTAGGCTCGTCACCTTTCACGATTCGAACTTGATAGTATCTCGAACGCAAGTCGAGCTTTGTGCACCACCGTGCTCCCCCAAGCTAATCGAATAGGTCCGCAATGAGTGGTATGAGATGCTTATTCTTGATTGTGAGCTTGTTCAAAGCTCTATAGTCGATACACATCCGAAGGGACCCAGTGTGCTTCTTTTGGAACAGCATCGGCACACCGAATGTGGCCTTCAAAGGCTGAATAACCAGCATCAAGAAGCTCTTTGAGTTGCTTCCTCATTTCCTCTAATTCTGGAGAGGCCATGCGATATGGCGCTTGGCGGGTGGTCAAACATCAGGAGTCAGCTTGATCCGATGATCCACCTCCATCTTCGGTGGTAGCTTTTTGGGCAACTCGTGAGGCATGACGTCCCTAAACCCATCGAGGACTTGTATCGCTTCCATTGGGGTTTCAACTTCGATAGTGCGTGGATCTTGGATCTTCAGCTTTGAAAATCGCCAAGTACGTCTCTTCCCCTTTTTGAGTTCCTCAGGAGAGTTGGATCGCCGAGATCATCTTCTAGTTAAGCTCGGGCTTGCGAGCTAGCGGGACCACACACTGCGATCTAGGATCCATGATGCATAAGCAATCTGTGACATTTTGAATTTCCTACCATTTTGAGGCTGTTGAATGTGAATGTACCTTACGATGTATTTCAGTCATGTCTTGCTCAGATCTGATCAATCTTGAGTAAACTGACTAAAAGGGAAAGGCTAACGCATAATAATGTACATGAACCTAGGAAACTCGAAATATGAAATAAAGCTTTGACCGTAAGGAATGTGGATGGAACATTTAGAGTCAATAAGGACGATCAGATAACGATTAAGGAATACAATACTAGCGTTATACAATTGGATCGCGGGTAATTCCGCTTAACCAATGTATAATTTGTAAATTTTCCTAAATCGAACTATGACGATTAAAGCCGTCGGAACTAGCGATGAACCCTATCAATTACATGACAATTAAGGCAGTCATAAATTGAGTTTTCTTCAGTTTGATGAGAATCACAGATTCGATACGCGTAATGTTTGCAAAAGTCGCCCGTTAGTTCGAGACAAACTGGAATTATGATCGACGGACGAATGATCATGAAATGAAAGCTTGAAATTGGCAATTGAAAATAGAGAATTCCAATTTTGGAAAAGAATTTGATGATGTCTCGTTAAATGGTAATTTCAAATTGAAAAGAATGACCATTTTGCCCCTTGACTGTTTGCTTTGCCTTAAGAAATCAAGAAGGACAAAATGGTCAATTCTTCTTCCTCATATGCTGCCGAAAATGGATACACATGGGGTCAAATGGTGAGTCAAAGTATTGGTTGCATTATTGATGAATGCCACTGGTCAAGCAATGGAAGTCTCAAGCATTAATTGCCCCACCAAACCTTGTCTAATCAATTTCAAGCCAATTATGGATGTGAGACAACCATTTGAAGGCCCTCATCAGCTATGTATATCATCCCCCTCAATTTCATTACATTTTCCTCTCCATTTTGCCTCAATTGAAAACTGCCATAGAAGACAGTTTCTGTCCCTCCTGTTCGGTGTACTTGAACCCTCTTTCTCGGTAACGCCTGGCCGTACGCCAACCACCAGGAGCAAGTTTGACATGTCCTTGACAAGTTTTAAGTTGTAGATCGAGGTTTCGTTGGACGGTTTTTCCTAACCATCCCTTAGAACTGGACGAAATTCGCGCGAGCTGGGGTAAGGTCTTCGTTCTACATCCTAGAGACTCCGATTGATCTCAAATTTTTTAAGGAGACCTTTATAACATCTAGTAATACGGTTTGATGGTCTATGACTGCAAGTTTGATAGTTTTAAAATGGGTTTTCACGGATGAACATTGATGATCAAAACTAGATAAATTCTGATCAAGTGGAGAACGGGTTGTTTCGAAGTCTTTGGGGTGTCAATCCACTTCAAATCTCTGGATGAACCTTCTAAACTTGTAAATGAATGTCGTGGTACATTATTTGTGTAAAGAGTTAGGCTTGAGATTGAATTATGGCTCAATTGAACGGTTAAAAATCGAAATCGATTCTGTTTTGATGGATGAATCCTGCTGGCCAGCTCTGTTTAGGGGCTAAATGAGGAGCTTTTAAACTACAAATGGACTTATAATATCTTACTTAATTTATTGTGAAGTGTCGATGAGAAGTGTGAGAAGTGGATTGAGGTTTAGAGGTGATTTATGGTGAATTTTATGCATAAACCTCTAATTTGAATTTAATCTTGTGTATGACCATGCGAATCAAATAGTTTAAGGGTTTGAAGTGAGCATTCTAAGGTTCATGACTCAAGATTGATTAATCTTGTTAGGTTGATGACGCATTCGTGGGGATTCTATACTTGTGGCTTTAAGGGGAATTGTTTGGCATGATATTGTGATATTTAATCAAGGTAAATGGCTCCTAAACCTTTTCCTGAATGCTAGGACACTTCTGAGTGAATTATTGAATGGTTTGAATGAATGATAAATTTTATGAATTAAATTGCGTGTGTTATGATGGCATTGTGATCTCAATGAGAAAGGTGTTGAGGATACCGATTGGTCCGATGACCCCGGTGATATTGAAGGGTGGTGAAATTGAATGAAAATGAGAATACCGATTTGTATAATGACCCCGGTGGCATTAAATGGTTTTAAGCCTAGAGAGTACCGACTGGTCTGATGACCCTAGTGGTACGTGGGCATCGTTTGGTCTGATGACCCCGGTGATGTCAGGTGACAGAGTGCCAGTGGAGTATGTGGGTAGATGAGAAAGTGATGGCTGTGGTTGTGGTGCACATGACTGCATATTGAGACCTTAGAATTGACCATAATTGTTTTTACTGATTATCCATGCCTGATAATTGATATTGATGTTGTGTGATGCCTTATGCCACTGCATTATTTATTGTTTTGCATTTGAGTGACATTCGTGTGTTGTCTGGTAGGACTGGTATTGAGGTATAGGGTTAGGTTTCACTTTCTGAGATGTCGATCTTAGCTCATAGTGGGACAAACTTTTCAGATCCCAAACTTTAGCTATGTTGCCAATCCGCCTAGCGTTCCAAAGGAGATGACCGCCCTTTTTGATGAGTTCCCATATCGAACGGGTATTACATATGTCAGGAAGCGCACAACTGTCTGGGTAGATGAAGGAAAGATGGAACTACAACCCCACCGTTTTGAGGCATGATTTCGTCAAGTGGGAGACAGTAGCTTGATGGGACCTCTGCTGCCTGAGTATATTCCATGTGAAGTGATTCCAACTTGGTGTCATCCGTCCCGAACGGGTATTGAAGTGGATAACCCAGCATTCGTGGGAGGTTCAAGAAACATATTTGAAGTGCCAAAGTCTCCACTATCTTCAGCGGAGTATATGAATTATGTAGAGATTTCTGTTGAAGCGATCGAAGCCACTGACAAAGAAGACGAAGCAGAAGTTGAAGAAGAAGAGGAAAGCGAGGAAGACACTGAAGAGCCTTAAGAGAATGTACCATCCGAGACTTTTTCGGATTACAATCCAGAATCCGAGGGGGACGATGGAATAGATGACTCAAGCTGTTTTTATGAAAAGTTAGTCAAAAAAGGAACCATTTTGGTGTGAGGCTCTAGGAAGGGTATAGTAGTAACCTTTGAACCCTAGGTCTTAGTTTCTTTTCCTACCCATATGTGCGGCTTTATATTTTTATCTTTTCCCTTCCGCTGTATTTATTGGATGTTTCTGAAATGTATAAATGGGTGTGCTTTCGAATTCTTCCAAAACTCTTTTTTTTTTTTTATCTTTATTGTACGACGATGTATCTCGTCTTCCGAGTGTGCACTTCATATCATACTAGGCCGTGTGAGTTTGCTGGGTATGATTGGCCTAAGGCGGATGTAATGAGCTCCAAGGGACGCGGGGCGTTACATCTCTGTCTGAAGTGGTATCAGAGCAGGTTAAGAGCATGTTATTAAGATTGCAGTCGATGGAGGATTTGAGTAGTAAGGAGTAAAGGAATTTGGATGATTGGGGTAGTGAGACCCTAGGAGGAGTCGTTAAAGTCAAGCATGAATGCATGGTATATGAGTTGCGTATGTGATTGGCATCTTGACATGGCATGGTTGTGGTGCACTTATGAGGGATCGAGCTCTGCATTTAGCATGTTATTGTGGATGTGGATTGAATGAGTGAGTTATACCTCTGATTTTACTAACTTGCAGATAAGTCTGGACTTGATGTGTGGATTTGTATCCCTGATTGATGTGCTCATGAGAGTGCCTGAGTAATTGGTTGTTGTTTTATGATTGCTGCTTTGTTGAGTAGCGTATAAGTAATGAGATATGAGTAAGTGAATTAGATCTCTAATTCCGTGGTGGAATTATGATGACTCATGTAAGTTAAGTTGGACAAGTATGAGTAATCGACCTGGAAGGCCGAAAAGTAGAGCTTTGAGCTCTAGAGCTCCAGTGGCTGAAGATCCAAGAATGGAAGGAATCCTGAGGGCCTTAGAACAGATTGGCAAGCTGATGGGAAAAGAAGCTCAAGATAGAGCGGTTGCGGCACTTAGGCAAGCGGAAGATAGAGCTGAGATTATAGCTCAGGCCGCTGAAGCTGCAATAGCAGCTGTGAATATGTTAAACGGAAACAACGCCCAGGGTGCTGAAGCTGGGAATGCTCAAGGGGATGTCAATGCCAATAGACCAATGGGTCAGTTGGTTGAGCAGTTTATTAAACTGAAATTGACCCAGTTTGATGGTACTGGAGATCCTGAGTTGGCTTCAAGGTCGATTGAGAAACTCAAAATGCTTTCGAAGTGTTGAAATGCATAGATAAAGAGAAAGTGCTGCTAGCAATGTATCCGCTAGAGGGAACTGCGCATGATTGGTGGAGTGCCTCGAAGGGAAGAGTATTTTTTAAAGATACAGCTTTGACTTGGGCTGCCTTCACTGCTGCTTTTAATGACGAGTATTTTTCTGAAACGACATGTGAGAGGAAATGACTGGAATTTCAGCAATTGCGACAGAATTAGCTGACTGTGGATCAATATAAAACTGAGTTTGCAAGATTGTCAAGGTATGCACCAAGGTCAGTTGAGGATCCACTTGAGAAAGCGCAAAGATTTCGAGATGGTTTGAGACTAGAGATTTGTAGTTAGATAATAACTATGAATTTGAGAATATATCGGGAGATCTATGAGAGGAGCCAAATGATTGAAAGGGATATCAAGGAAAGAGGCATTGCTTTTGAATCACGATTTACTCCTCTGAGGGATAACCGGCAGTTGGGAAAAAGGTCGATGGTGAACAATCAACGATTTGTTCCTCCGATTCACAGAAATGTTGGAAAGCCAACAAATCAGTTCAACTGGTATTGTCGTATTTGAGAAAGGAGACATGAAAATGGTCCTTGTCCTACTAGGATGTGGACATGTTTTAAGTGTGATCAGACGGGCCATCGGATGAAGAATTGTTCTGATTAAGCCCCGGGACCCAGAGCATAAGGACAACCACCACAAGTAGGACCATCGGTTGTGATTCCATAGAATGAGCAGAATCGATTACCATCCTAAGGGAGAATGTATGCTGTGGCACGTAGAGAGGCGGAGGAAGCGCCTAGGGTGGTCATATGTACGATTTATTTGTGTGATCAAGTTGCCTATGCCTTATTTGATCCTAGTGCTTCGCATTCCTTTATATCTGCTCAGTTTGTTGATCTAGTGAGAGTAGAGTTGAAACCATTGAATGTGCTACTGCATGTTGCTACACCATTAAAGGATAATGTGCTAATCTCGCTAGGCTGTGCGGATTGTAAGATAAGATTAATTTGGCTATGCTGTCTATGTATGATTTCGATGTGATAATTGGTATGGACTGGTTGGGGAAACAAAGGGCTGTAGTTGATTGTGATAATAAGGTAATTCGGTTTTGCCCAGAAGGCTGCCCTAGTTTGAATTTGCAGAGAGCCGGGGAGAAATCTCGATTCTTTGGTTTCGTCACTTGAAGCGACCAAATTGTTGAATGAAGAATGTCAAGCCTATTTGGTTGTTGCGGTAGATACAACGGCGGAGGAGCCGAAGTTAGATAGTATATCGTGGTACGTGAGTTTCCTGACGTCTTTCCTGAGGAATTGCCAATATTACCACCTGAGAGAGAAACTGAGTTTGTGATTGAGTTTGCACCTGGAACGGAGTCAATCTCAAAGGCATCTTATAAGATGTCCTTGTCTGAATTGAAAGAATTAAAAGTACAGATGCATGAACTATTGGATAAGGGATCGAGTGCGTCGCCATGGGAAGCGCCGGTGCTATTTGTAAGAAAGAAGAATGGATCCTTGCGTTTGTGTATAGATTACAGGCAATTGAATCAGGTGACCATCAAGAACAAGTATCCTTTGCCGAGGATAGATGATTTGTTTGATCAGCTACAAGGAGCGTCTGTATTTTCTAAAATAGATTTGAGGATTGGTTATCACCAGTTGAGGATTAAGAAGGAGGATATAGCAAAGATTGCCTTCAGAACGAGATATGGTCACTATGAGTTTACGGTTATGCCTTTTGGTTTGACTAACGCCCCTGCTGCTTTTATGGATTTGATGCATCGAGTATTTAAGGAGTACTTGGACTGATTCGTCATTGTTTTTATAGACGATATTTTGATTTATTCGAAGAGTAATGGAGAACATGAAGAACACTTGAGGGTAGTTCTACAGACCTTGAGGGAACAGTCGCTTTACGCCAAGTTTAGTAAATGCGAATTTTGATTGAGTAAAGTGGCTTTCCTTGGTCATGTGATTTCTAGAGAAGGAATTTCAGTAGATCCTTCAAAGATTGAGGCAGTGATGAAGTGGCATAGACCTATGACAGTTACCGAGTTTAGAAGTTTTCTGAGATTAGCAGGTTATTATAGGTGATTCGTGGAGAAGTTTTCGTCTATAGCTATTCCGTTGATGAGGCTAACGAAGAAGGACGTGAAGTTCGAACGGAATGATAAGTGCGAAAGCAGTTTCCAAGAATTTAAGCATTGATTGACGACCGCACCAGTACTAACTATTTCTTATGGACTTGGAGGTTATGAGATATATAGCGATGCTTCACTAAAAAGATTAGGGTGTGTATTGATGCAACATGGAAAAGTGGTTGCTTATGCCTCTCGATAATTAAGACCACATGAGATGAATTATTCGACGCATGATTTGGAATTAGCTGCCATCATATTCGCTTTAAAGATCTGGAGACACTATTTATGTGGCGAAAGATTTTAGATTTATACAGATCATCAAAGTTTGAAGTATCTGCTTTCGCAAAAAGAACTAAATATGAGATAGCGTCGATGGATGGAGTTACTCAAGGACTATGATTGTGAGATTTTGTATCATCCTGGAAAAGCGAATAGAGTCGCGGATGCACTTAGCCGAAAATCAAGTATTGTGCTCTTATTGGTTAAAGAATGGTCTTTGTCAGAGGAGTTAAGAGATTCTGAGTTTAAACTGGAAGTTTGCCAACTGTTAAGTTTAATGGCAACTCTAAGAGTTGAACCCTAAATTTAAGAGAGAGTAAAGACTTTGCAGTCTACGGATCTAGAGATTCAAAAGATTCTTGGAATGGATGCGACGAAAAGGAAAGTTGAGTTCTAAGTGTCAGAAGATGGAATTCTGAAGTTTCGTGGACGTTTGTGTGTACCTAGTGATGAAGAACTTAAGGAAAAGATTTTATCGGAAGCTCACAGGAGCAACTATAGTATTCATCCAAAAAGCACAAAGATGTATCAAAATCTGCGTCAACACTACTGGTGGAACGGAAGTAAGGTGGATGTAGCTAAACATGTGGCGAAGTGTTTGACCTGTCAGCAAGTAAATGCTCAACATTATAAACTAGAAGGATTGCTACAACCTCTAGAAATTCCTGAATGGAAATAGGAACATGTGACGATAGATTTTGTGATGGGGTTACCGAGGAGTCAGAAAGGTCATGACTCAATTTAGGTAATTATGAATAGATTAACCAAGTTGGCACACTTCATACCTGTGCGAAAAGATTTTGCAATGGAAAGGTACGCAAAGTTGTATATGCGTCAGATTGTGCGATTACATGAAGTACCTGTTACAATGACATTGGACCGAGATCCTAAATTTATAGCAAACTTTTGTAAGAGTCTTTAGAGGGCTTTGGGAACTATATTGCAATTCAACACGGCGTACCATCCATAGACTAACGGACAGTCAGAAAGGACGATACAAACGCTCGAGAATATGTTGCAAGCCTGTGTCATAGATTTTAAAGGTGGCTGGGAGAATCAACTGCATTTGGTGGAGTTTGAATATAATAACAGTTATCAGCAAAGCATTGATATGGCATCGTTCGAAGCACTTTATGGTCGAGCTTGCAGAACGCCCGTATGCTGGGATGAAGTTGGAAAAATGAGTATAACATGCCTAGAATTAGTGGAACAGTTTGTTGAGTCGGTTAAAGTCATTAGAGAAAGATTGAGAACGACACAAAATCGACAAAAGAGCTACGCTGATAAAAGACGCAAACCATTGGAATTTCAAGTTGGCGATCATATTTTCTCGAAGGGATCAACAATGTGTGGATTATCTCGATTTGGGAAAAAGGGAAAATAAAGTTCGAGGTACGTAGGTCCTCTTAAAGTTCTGGAGCGAATTGAAACTTTGGTCTACAGACTTTCCTTGCCACCAAACTGATCGCAAGTGCACAATGTATTTCATGTGTCAATGCTGAGGAAGTATGAGCTTGACCCGACTCATGTTTTGGATTTTGAAACCATCAAGGTTGATGACAAGGTGTCACATATGGAAAAGCCTATCAGAATCGAGGATCAAAAGCAGCAAGTGTTAAGGACTAAAGCGATTTCATTAGTCAAAGTGATTTGAGAGCATCACGGGACTGAAGGAGCAACGTGGGAAAGCGAAGAAGCTATGAGACGTCATTACTCCCATTTGTTTACATAAGTTGGGTTTATTGTAAATTTCGAAAATGAAATTTCTGTAAGGGGGAAGAATTGTAACATTTTGAATTTCCTACCATTTTGAGACTGTTGAATGTGAATATACCTTACGATGTATTTCAGTCATGTCTCGCTCAGATTTGATCAATCTTGAGCAAACTGACCAAAAGGAAAGGCTAACGTATACAAGGTACGTAGACCTAGAAAACTCGAAATAGAAAATGATGTTTTGACCATAAGGATTGTCGATGGAACATATAGAGCAAATATGGCCGATTAGATAACTATTAAGGAATACAATGCTAGCATTATACGATTGGATCACGGGAGATGCCGCTTAACCAATGTATAATTTGTAAATTTTCCTAAATCGAACTATGACGATTGAAGCCGTCGGAACTAGCGATGAATTCTCTCAATTATATGACAACCAAGGCAGTCATAACTTGAGTTTTCCTCAGTGTGATGAGAATCACAGAGTCGATATGCGTAACGTTTGCAAAAGCTGCTCGTTAGTTCGAGACAAACTGGAATTATGATCGACGGACGAATGATCATGAAATGGAAGCTCAAAATTGACAATTGAAAATAGAGAATTCCAATTTTGGATAGGAATTTGACAATGTCACGTTAAATGGTAATTTTGAATTGGAAAAGCGAAGTTTGGATTGAAAGTGCAAAATTACCATTTTGCCCCTCGATTGTTCACTTTGCCTTAAGAAATCAAGAAGGACAAAATGGTCAATCCTTCTTTCCATAGGATGCCGAAAATGGATATACATGAGGTCAAAGGTGAGTTAAAGTCTTGGTTGCATTATTGATGAATGTCACATGTCAAGCAATGGAAGTCTTAAGCATTAATTACCCCATCAAACCTTGTCTAATTAATTTCAAGACAATTATGAGTGTGAGACAACCATTTCAAGACCCTCATCAGCTGTGTATATCATTCCCCTCAATTTCATTACATTTTCCTCTCCATTTGCCTCAACCGAAAACTGCCCTAGAAGACAGTTTCTGTCCCTCCTGTTCGGTGTGCTTGAGCCCTCTTTTTCGGTGACGCCTGGCAGTGTGACGACCACCAGGAGCAAGTTGACGTGTCCCTGACGAGTTTCAAGTAGTAGATCGAGGTTTTGTTGGACGGTTTTTCCTAACCAGCCCTTAGACCAAAACCAGACGAAATCCACGCTAGCTGAGGTAAGGTCTTCGTTCTACCTCTTAGAGACTCCGATTGACCTCAAATTTTTTAGGAGACCATTATAACATCTAGTACTACGGTTTGATGGTCTATTGCTGCAAGTTTGATATTTTTAAAATGGGTTTTCATGGCTATATTGATGATCAAAACTGGAGAGATTCTGATCAAGTGGAGACCGGGCTGTTCCGAAGTCTTTGAGGTGTCAATCCACTTCAAATCTCTTGGTGAGCCTTATAAACTTGAAAATAAAGGCCGCAATACATTATTTGTGTAAAGAGTTAGGCTTGGGATTGAATTATCGCTCGATTGAATGGTTGAAAACAGAAACAGGTTCCGTTTTGGTGGATGAACGTTGCTGGCTGGTTCTTCTTAGGAGCTAAATGAGGAGGTTTTGAACTACAAATGGACTTATAATATCTTACTTAATGTATTGTGAAGTGTCGATGAGAAGTGTGAGAAGTGGATTGAGGTTTAGAGGTGATTTATGGCAAATTTGGTGCATAAACCTCTAATTTGAATTTAGTTTTATGTATGACCATGCGAACTGAATAGTTTAAGGGTTCGAAGTGAGCATTCCAAGGTTCATGACTAAGATTGATTAATCTTGTTAGATTGCCGACGCATTCATGGAGATTCTATACTTGTGGCTTTAAGGAGAATTGCTTGGTATGACATTGTGATATTTAATCAAGGTAAGTGGCTCCTAAACCTTTACCTGAATGCTAGGACACTGCTGGGTGAATTATTGAATGATTTGAATGAATGGTAAATTTTATGAATTAAATTGTGCGTGTTATGATGGCATTGTGATCTCAATAAGAAAGTTGTTGAGGATAACGATTGGTCTGATGACTCCGGTGGCATCGGAGTGTGGTGAAATTGAATGAGAATGAGAATGCCGATTCTTCTGATGACCCCGATGTCATTAAATGGCTGTAAGCCTGGAGAGTATCGATTGGTTTGATGACCCCAGTGGTACGTGGACATCGTTTGGTCTGATGACCCCGGTGATGTCAGGTGGCAGGAGTGCCAGTGGATTATGTGGATGGATGAGAAAGTGGTGGCTGTGGTATGTGTGGTGCATGCGTTTGCATGTTGGGACCATGAAATTGAGCATGATTGTTTGTACTGATTATCCATGCTTGATAATTGATATTGCTGTTGTGTGATGCCTTACGCCACGACATTATTTGTTGTTTTGCATTTGAGTGGCATTTATGTGTGGTTTGGTAAGACTGGTATTGAGGTATATGGTTAGGTTTCACTTTCTGTGATGTCGATTTCACTTCATAGTGGGATCAACTTTTTAGACCCTAAACCTTAGCCATGTTGCCAATCCGTCTAGATGATCCAAAGGAGATGACTGTCCTTTTTTTTATGAGTTCCCGTATCGGAAGGTATT
The DNA here is from genome assembly GCA_028455895.1 of Rhodomyrtus tomentosa. Classification (NCBI taxonomy): domain Eukaryota; kingdom Viridiplantae; phylum Streptophyta; class Magnoliopsida; order Myrtales; family Myrtaceae; genus Rhodomyrtus; species Rhodomyrtus tomentosa. The sequence continues at coordinate 9,369,672 of JAPCWY010000001.1, read as the reverse complement.
ACATATGTCATGAAGCGCACAATTGTTTGGGTAGATGAAGGAAAGCTGGAACTACAACCCCACCGTTTTAATGCATGGTTTCGTCAAGTGGAAGATAGTAGTTTGATGGGACCTCTGCTAACTGAGGATATTCCATGGAAAGTGATTCCAACATGGTGTCATCCGTCCCGATCGAGTATTGAAGTGGATAACTCACCATTCGTGGGAGGTTCAAGAAACATACTTAAAGTACCGAAGTCTCCACTGTCTTCTGCGGAATATATGAATTATGTAGAGATTTCTGCTGATGCGATCGAAGCCACTGACGAATAATATGAAGCAGAAGCTGAAGAAGAAGAGGAAATCGAGGGAGACACTGAAGAGCCTTTAGAGAATGTATCATTCAAGACTTTTTTGGATTTCAATCCAGATGTTGAGGGGGACAATGGAATGGATGACTCAAGCTGTTCTTATGAAAAGTCAGTCGAAAAAGGAACCATTTTGGTGTGACGCTCTAGGAAGGGTATAGTAGTAAATTTTGAACCCTAGGCCTTAGTTTCTTTTCCTACCTAGGCGTACGGCTTTATATTTTTATTTTTTCCCTTCTGCTGTATTTACTAGATGTTTCTGAAATGTATAAATGGGTGTGCTTTCGAATTCTTCCAAAACTCTCATTTTTTTTATATCTTTATTGTACGACGATGTATCCCGTCTTCCATGTGTGCACTTCATATCATACTAGGCTGTGTGAGGTTTCTAGGCATGATTGGCCTGAGGCGGATGTAATGAGCTCTAAGGGACGCGGGGCGTTACACAATCCATGGACGGCACCACCATGTCGTTTACCTGTTATATGATTCCTAAACTAATGATGAAATCATAGTCATCAAGAGGAATCACATCAATATTCTGTTTACCTTTCCACGGTCCCACCGTGATCTCCACATCAAGAGCTCGGCCGAGGGTAAGGATTTTCTTCAAGTTCAATGTCTTCAACCAGCACCTCGCCTCTGGACTCGCAAGCCGAGCTTCTTGGCGGCTTCCTCCGACATGAATAGATCGGAAGCATCCGTATCGATGAGGGTGCTCATCGTCATATGAATAGATCGGAAGCATCCGTATCGACGAGGGTGCTCATCGTCATACCACCAATGGTCACGTTCGTGAACATCATGCCCTTGGGCTTGTTTAAGTTCTTGGATTGAATGGCATTGAGGGTCCTCAGCGCACCAACCTTTGCCGTTTCTTTCTCCTCTTCGTCAGCCTTGATAGTTGCTGTAACTTTCTGGGCTTTAAGGCAGTCCGCCACCTTGTAAGGGACTTGGCAAAAGTAGCACTTATAATAGATTGGTCCATCTCTCTTGTGTCTACCATAGCTGGATCCCGCCTCATGCCGGGCGTGGGTTGCTGGGGGTTTTCCACCATTGTGGCGAGGATGCTTGCTTCGGTCTCCCCCACCAGCAACCTTGCTCATCTTAGGCCGAGCATTCTTCTTATCCGGGGGTTTGAACACTTCAAGGGAGTCGACCACCGTCAAGGCCGAATCGAGGTCTCTAGCATTTTGCCTCTTCAACTCATTTTTAACCCATGGTTTGAGACCACTAACGAACTGATAATAGGCCTCCGTGTCATTCATCGAGGGGATTTAGAGTTTCGCTCCGAAAACTTCCTCACGTATTCACGAACAGTTCCCCTCCATTCGAGACACCTCAGCTCATCTCGAGCTTCTTCCTCAGCATAGGCTAGGAAAAGCTGCTTTCGAAACTCACCTGTGAAGGCTTCCCATGTATTAACAGGTTCAGCTGTCTTGTCATTGATTCGAGTGCGCCACCACAGTAACGCGATTTCACCCAAGTACATGGCCGTGGTGTTGACCCGTGTGGCCTCATCCCGAATCCCATTCGCCTCGAAGTACTGATTCAAGTACCAGAGGAAGTTATCAGCATCCTTGGTTGTCCTCGAGCCCTTGAACTCTTTAAGCCGAGGTACGTCTACCCTTGGTGATGCAGGATGTACTTCGTCCACACGTCCTTCCTCAAGCGCGGCTACTCTAGCCTTCAACTCGTTTGACACCATACACAGCTTGGTTGACTCTGCCCGCAGCTTCGTGATCTCCACACAAGCAGCGGCTTCTAAGGCCTCCAAGGACTCGTTCTTCATTTGGGCATTTTTCGAGTCTTTGAGAGCTCCCGTGACCTGCCCTTAAAGCACGCCCATGTTGTCCTTGAGCTCCGAGCAACTCTTCTTTCCCGCACACGAGCTCCTTAAAGTCGTTGGTCAGCTCTACGACTCTGTCTTGTGATTTCATAGTGGACAGCTCTATCCGTCCCACTTGGATTTCCACGTACGCAACATATCCTGTGATATCGTACGCTCCTTCATGGTCTTGGCAGCAGCAGCAGCTTGCTGCTCGTTGGGTCGTTCGAGGTCTCTTCCAGTTCGCTCATCATCGGTTTGGACATTAGGGTCGATCACTACATAGGCCGTCTTTCCAACATTTTTCACCATTACGTCGAAAGTTTGTACACGCACAAGATCGACTTCGAATTGGGATCGAACTCACTCTAATACCACTTGTCACGAATCGAGAGATTATCTAGCGTTCCCCACGATTCGTGCAACCTTAGGAACGATCTTAAATCAGCCAATACACTCGTTCACACTTGCTTGATGGTCGGGTAATCCGAACCGATTCGAAGGCACAAGAATGCTCACAAAGATATCACACGACTCAGAGAAATCGGAGGGAATACTCTATTTGTATTAATTCTCAGATTGATTACAATGGAGGGACGAAGCCCTATATGTACAGCTCAATGCACAGCTCGCAGGTGACTTTTGGGTTACACGAGCTTATCTCATTATGCTTGGCTGCACATGTTCTGACATACACTGGCTGAGGCAATCATCACGCGCATGGCTCACAACTCACGCACGCCTGGCTCGTGGAAGGGTCTGGATATCCCATCTGAAGAGTCGCGTCCGTCCGTCTACCCAGCTCGCTTGGATTATTCTCGAGCGGGCCTTTGGGTCTAGTTGGGCCATTCGGTCAGTTCAGGCCACCCAATATCAATTTTTTTAGCTCCTGGATTAGCTCGTGCACCATGTCACGGCCCATTCTGGTCGAGCAAACTCGTGGGCCGTGATACAAGCATAGTTGAGACGTTATATCTGATGTAGGTACCACGTACATCCACTAAACGTGGGTGTCATTAGTGTTCGTTTCCTAACACAAGGGAAGAAATGCTTAGCCGAGAATACCAAGAGGTCGCGTTATTCGCAGCTTTGAATGCTCCTCTCTTGTCAAATCAAACTTATTGCTCAGACGACCAAAATCCCTGGAAACCCGGCTGAAGACTCTTCCATATTTCCTGTTGGAAGTTCATGAAGAAGAGTATTGTAAACCAAAGGAACTGTCGTTTCTTTTTCTTTTGGCTCGCCCTGCTTTAGATTCTACACACGAAAGTGGTTCCCTAGTAAAAGAAGGTTAATAAAAGTTCGGTGATACCCTAAGTTTAGATTAGTGGTTCACCATTGTTTGGACGAAACATATTCTATTTTCAAGTCAAGCCGTTTCACACATAATAACCATGTGAGGAGAAGGCGTGACAAATTTGAAAATTCGAAAAAATATGTATATTTGTGGACTGTGCTATCCATGATTATCCTTATTCTTACTGCATCACCATGGGTAGGCATGGCCACGAGCCGGTTTGGGTCGAAAAACGGCCTAAAATCGGCCTGGGTCAAATCCGTAACCGGCCCGGTCACAGTTCCAAATTGGAATTGGTGGTTATGGGCCGATTCTGAACCGAAAAATGTCTGTTTTTCGGGAACAAAAAAATTTAAAAATTTAGAAAAAAAAAAGGTTGCAACGGCTCTTTCCCCATTATGGCAACGGTTACTCCACTCTCCTTTTTTTTATATATTAATTTCTAACTTTCTAGCCATTATAAAAACCCATTTCATCGATCAGTTTTTTTTCATGATTTCTCTCAAATTTTCTCAATTCGCTTTTTCGCTCAATTGTTTAAAAAAAAAAAATAGCAAGTGAAAGTAGAACTAATGACAAATGCAATAATAAGATGGAATCCGATTATCCTCTTGATTCTCGTGATTATGCAGATTGGGAAATCGATGTTGATGATGAAATCAACATTATTCCCAATGTGGAGCATGTGCAAACGCAAGAAAGTCTTCATTCTCCTACCAGTATGGAAGAAATGTCAACAACAAAGGAGCCGGAGCGAGAGGTTACATTCGATGCATGGGACCATTTCATGAAGATGGAAAGATTTGATTTAGGTCTAAAAAAGTATACATTGTAGGGCAATGTACAAATATGCAGATAGACGACGGCTATGGAACATTTAAACTGGATCTTAAGATGAAACATCGAACTCAAGTGGGAATTGACACCAGGCACAACAAATTTCCAGGTACGCTAATCTTAATACTTCTCCTTTATTTCGTTACAATAAAAGAATTTATAAATAAGAATTAGCTAAATGTGTTTCCGTTGAACATTTATTATTTAATTTTGGTGAAAGATTTGATTTTAATCAATTTATACAAAAATGTATGTATTCCACAAGCAAAACGTGTTCCTAGAAATATACTTAAATGCGTAATTAAAAATATTTATAAAAAAGGAAAAAAAGATTTACAATTTTTTTTATGAATTTTCCCGGATGTGTGCATATAGGAACCGATATTTGGACTGATCATTGGTGAGTTCATTCTTATATGTGTATAATATGTCATTGGATAGATGATGATTGGAATATTCAAAAAAGAGTTATTGCATTTAGAGTTTTTGATGATAGACATACGACAAATAATATTTATAAAATGATTAGGTAAATTTTAGAAGAATATTTTTTGCTTTAAAAAAAAATTCAATTGATTTTGATAATGCCGCGACAAATATCACTTCAATTGGTGACCTAGAAAAGATTTATAAACTCAGTTTTGGTGGATAATATTTTCACGTTAGATGTGCTTATCATGTTTTAAATTCATTTGTACAAGATGGTTTAAAAACTCTCAATATTTTTTTTCAACCCAATAAAAAATAGTAATTCAATTTTTATGGAAACATTCCCAAATAAAGAAGGAATGGTTAAAATTTTGTAAATCAAATGGAAAAATATCAAAAATATTTCTAAGAGATGTCCCAACTTGTTGGAATTCTACTTACGAGTTACTTAATGAATCTTTTGCATATAAATATTTATTACGTGCATTTATTTAAAATAATATAGCTCGAATTAATTTATACCCACAAGAATGGCTATTTACAAAAAACTTTCAGATGTTTTAAAAGTTTTTAATGATACAACTTATACCTTATCTGGTATTTATTATACTATATGCATTTATTTTTAATAGAATGTATTAATATTGTTGGAATTTTTGAAGAAAATGAAAATGATGATAAATTAAAAGACACTATTATATCAATGTGAACAAAATAGCTACATTATTATGCGAAAATTCCTATTTTTTACTTAGTTGTTTATGTTTTTTTATTTATGTTGTAAATTAGATGATTTGGGTGATTATTTGCATACGTATTATGAATATTTACATTTAATTGATGGGGTAAATATTAGAGATATACAAACAAGGGTTAAAAAAGTAATAATAGAATTATATAATGAATTCTGTAGAAAATATAATCTAAGTGATAGCGGATCTTCTCAATTTAGTGACATACAAAATGGGAACATAGGTAAAATTAGTAGATAGTACCAACTTCTGTTGCATAGTAAAAAAAAAAAGAACAAAAAAAGGGAGCAATAAGATGTAATTCAGAATAGAAATATATCTAATCGTTTCTTTTGAATTTAATGAATCTCAAGGCAACACATATTTTACAATATTAAATTAATGGAAGAGGCACTTCACCCAATACTCAATTCTTGCTCTAATTGCAAAATAAATTTTAGTAACTCTTCTTTGATGATTGCGGTAGAGCAAGCATTTAGCGTTGGATGTAATATTTTAGATGAACGACGTTCAAGATTACTTCATGAATCGATGGAGAGGCTCAAGCTTGTGTCGATAATTGGACGAATGCTCAGTATCGACGACAAGAGATAAACCACAACAATGAAGCTGTATTTTTCAATGACGGAGATACAGCGACCATATACCGGTATTGGAACGGGTAGCGACAATTGTCGATGAGGTAAATATGAGGTTTTCAAAGGTAAAAGAACTACATAAGTTTTGATCATTCCATCCCAAGAAAATATGTAGGTGATTAATGATAATTCATTATGTTCAAGTCTCCTCCCTTTTTTCTCCCCCACAAATTTGATTACAACTTACAATTTATTACAATTTATATTTGATAATTTGATCACAATTTTATTACAAATTCCTTACAATTTAATTTTTTAACTCAAACACCATAATCAAAACTGGTGGTTGATCCATTTTCGATTTTGAACCGAAACCGAGCCAAAAATCGACCCAGAACTGCCGATTCAAAATCAGAACCAGAACAGCCACTTAAGGTTCCGATTCCGGTTTCGGTTCACCCAAATTTTGGAACCGGAACCGGCGGTTGCAGCCCGTAGCCATGCCTAACCATGAGGGTTATATTTGTAATCCCTCACATCCATGTGGTGACTAGGGCGAACTTATGGAGCCTGATCGAGTCGAAATATTCCAATAGGAAGAGAAATGGTGAGTACAAAAGAAAATGGGAGACTATGATGTTGTGGTGCATGCAAATGTCATTGGCCTAGGAAAGTAGACACTAAAATGAAAGAATAGCCAATCCAATCACACCAGCTTTTGAGGGGCATACGTGACAACTGGTAGAATATAGGATTGTCACTCTCTTATGTGGAGAGTAACAAAACGTTAATCATGTCGCTGGTGTTGTCTGATTATTGGGTAAAAGCAGCTGCGATTGGGAAAACTTTATAGGAAGCCAGTAGCGTAAAGGCAAATAGATCTGACTCCCATGTTTAGTGAGCACCATGCGAACCAATGGACTCATCTCTTTCAGTTGCACGAAGGGACAAGGCAATAGCTTAGGTTGCAGAGTTTGGTATTTGTTGTTGACGGAACTTTCCAAAATGAAAACTAGTTTGGAAAAGGGGAAATCTAATGATGCTGCGTTGGACCAGTGAAATACAGACAGGTGGTGATGATTCTCAATGCACAACGCAGTCGGTCGGAAAAGCTAATGCTTGTTTGTTTAAGCTTTTAAAAAACACGGTGAATTGATTGGTTTGACTTAGGTTGATTGGTTCTTGCACTTTTTAATAATAGATTGATTGATGAATAGTCGCCTCATATTATCTTAGCAAGTAATCTACATATATTGCATCATTTTGCTCGTCATGGTCCATGAAGTGTTTAGCCTTGTCCATCATCTCATTGCCATTTTATAATGTATGTTTTATTTGAAAGTTGCTAATCTGAGAGTCTCACAATACTCTCAGTTATTTTTTATCATAAGATATCCTACTCAGTACTTTATGTAAAATACGCGATAATAATGTGCAGATACAGTAGTGTCGGGGAAGTAATTTCCATTTTACTTCCTGTCACTCTTCTTTCTTTTTTTTTTTTTGTGGGGGGGGGGGGTCATGTTGCTTTTGACCCTTTTGAATCGCACTTGGTGGACAACCTAGGCAACTATCCAACTAAAATCAACCTAGTAGTCTCCTTTAATAATTGAACATATGTCGACACCTGCCGGTTTGAGCACCACGAGATGCATCTCCTCCTAGTTGCTTTGCATCGTCATACAGCTTTCTTTTGGATTTGGATTTGGATTCTCATTCTCTCTACTGTAAGTCTTGCTCTTTCACGTATGGTTGTCGACGGGCATTTCTCATTCTAGAAGAAGTTAAAAAGAGTTTTGATGTATACAAAGAGGAAGAAGTTGAAGACTTCATCCCTTTGGGTTCAATCGATCGGAGTAGATTCCGTACATTCGATACGAGTATATGTACGTGCTCGAAAGAATAAAGCTAAAAAGCACGAGATGATCAAGGGTATCGAAGGTTACCGAAGTTGATTTTTCCTTGATTTCGGTAAGATGTTCACGTACACGTAACTGCGTTCAGACGTTGCCACGTCTCTCCGTTGGTTGTGCTCAAGTTATGATTTTCTATGTTTATCATATGCCTGCCATACGTGAAAAGTAAAACCCTGGGGCCTAGGGCACTCGGATCAGCAGCAGAAACGCCAATGTCAACAGGCCTTTCCATTTTTTAAATTGGCCCTTTTTCCACAACCTCTTTTCTTAAAAAAAATTTCAAAAAAAAAATGTAAAAGAAGCATTGGGATTGTTGTCGTCTCTCCAACTTTTTTTTATTAAGCACAAATGCACTAGTAGTGGGGGGTTATCGGTCCGACCTCATCCCCATAAAAAATTGAGAATCAGATCGGTCACTCGAAACTGAGAATCGAATCGGACTATCGATCCGATTCAATATGTAGGTGATTCCAAAGAATCGGTATTTGCAAAAAATAAAAATAAAAAATCGCAAAGGTTTAGTTTTAGTCCGTTCAAGTTTAAATATCAAATTTATCACGTACGTCTATCACAAGAACCAAAAAGTAAATTCACGAAATAGGAATGTGAAAATCAAGAAAAGAGATTTTCGAAGAAAATAGGTAAGAAAAGAGAATTGCAAAGAAAATCATAAACCTAAATAAGTAAACATTAAATTTTCTTTTAAAAAAACCTAAACAAAAAGACCGGTCTGATCCTATGCCTAGAACGAATAACGGGACCGCTCGGTTACCGATTTCAATTTTAAGAATCAAGAATCGAATTGAATCTCTTTAAAATCGGGAACCGAATCATCGGTCTCGATTCGGTCCAGGTGATTTCGATCCAGACGGTCGTTTTTGCTCACCCCAAACATGATCGGCGTAGGGAAACCGACAAAAAGGGGAAGAAAAGGGGGAGCTGCAATTAAACACTATTTCCTAGGAACAAAATCATGGTGTCTGGTTACACATGAAAGAATGCTACTGAACTTCACTAGAAAAAGGTCAAAAAAGCACTTGATGCTGCCAAGATCACAAAGCCAAAAAAAGAAGGACCACTATTATCGACCGACCGCTATATTAGGGAAGTGGGTGACGCCTATTGCCGACTTGGACGGGGAGGCATATTCCACTTTTGGTTAAAAAAGGACAGAAATTGATTTAAATAATTTTTGGATTTTGAAATTCACAAAATTTTAATTTATTCAATACGACTTTTAAATTTTTAGTGCATCTTTAATTTAGTCTTTGAATGATAAAAAAAAAAAGTGTACAATGTTATCCCTAAATGAACACTTTTATATAGTTATGAAATTGTTCCAAAAGTACAGAGATTTCATTGAATAAATTGAAAGCTCAGTGATCAAATTATATATTGGACTTTAAGTCTAGGGATCACATTGATGAAATTAAAAGTTAAGGGGGTATATTATATATTAGCCAAAGTTGAACAACTATTTGTATGGTTATCCCTTTAAAATATTATGTAGGTCACTTCTCAGTCCTCGGCTTCACCAAGAAGACAACGCCAAACCTCTCAATGTCTTCTAGGTACCTCCCTGTTCCCATTACAGAGTTTCATTGTGACTAGTGAGGAATACCATGGACTAAAGTTCCATTCTTTGAGATCCCCCACAAAACCAAAGAAAAGGACAAGTACAAAGCAAGTCCGTTGAAAACCTCAAAAACTTTTCGTAACCCAAGTTCATCTCGAGATTTGGAGTCTTGAAATTTGTTGAGTCTTGTAATTATTATCTAGAAAATAGGAAGAGTTCTAAAAGTTGTTAGCTAGGAAACTATGTTTATTTATTGTTGCTTATGTTCAAGATAGCTTTAATTGTTCTAGTTATTTAAAGAGTCTAAAAATACTTGTAATCCTTCTTCGATTATAACAATGAACAACATTTCCAAATTTCCTTCTTCTAACAGCATTGAATTTTTGCAGTAGAACGATCTTTTGATGCATCGCTTGGGGCATGATTACGTTCTCTACACCACTGATGTTGATACATTGAATTGAAAGAAGGGGAAGGACCCTCTCTTTGTTTGGTGGAATAGATTTTCAAAGCCAAACTATTCATTGCAACGATTAGGCCGAAAGGCTTGCAACACGTGTTAAGTTGAAAAAATCAATCACACCAAGATCATTTATAAAAGCAATCAATTTAGAACTACTGTGAAAGCCATACATTTACATAGTCGATGATCAAGAAGGAGGCATTCTCGACTTTGTTTTTTTATTAAAGGACCGAGGGCGCATGTCAAAGAACAATACTTAAGATATTAATATAAGTAATTCGTATGGCTCACACCAAGAAATGATCATGGCATGCTATGTGGTATATAGCCACAAAGGTGACCTAAATCCATGTTTGCTTTCAGTCATGAAAAGAGGGAAAAGAAAGAAAGAAAGAGGAGACAATTATTGTGTCAAATCAATCTTTTCCCAAAAAAGAAAAAACACAACACCATCCATCCCATCGCACTCAGATGTACGGAAATGGATCTCCTAACATAATATTAAGAGAAATATTATGGGATCCTGACAGTTCAATTAAAAATGAACGGTCCGGATTGATTCACACCACCTCTTCAAATTGAGAGGAAAATTTTCGGCAAAAAAATTTGAAATTTTAAAAAAAGTGGCGTGGATCAATCTGAAGTGTCCCATTTTTAAATTGGATGGCCTGGATCCTTTATATAACCCCTAACATTGCCAAGGGATCCAGATCCCCGTTGTTAGCCTGTGCGACGACATTGCGCTCAATGGAAAACCAAAATTTTGGAATGCTAGCCGGGCATGCTTTGCTCCCTCCCCCCTTTCTCGATACTTCAAACCAAATGTCTGTCCCAACCATGATCCACAATTCATCTGCAATAAGTAGTGCATCGGATCTTATGGGAATTTATCGCACGTTCACATGGTCGCCTAATGCAATCAACGTGTCAATATGATTAACCGGATCGACAATAGTTTGTGCAACAGCAATTTCATTCCTCTGTTTCCGATAAACTAGCTCAAATTTGGTGATTATAGTTGCTATTTTTTGTATGCGTGGAGGATCTGTCTTTGTATGGAAACTTAGGGAGCTAAAAGCACCCTGCCATCGTAACGTGATTTGAGCAAGAAAAGTTTGATTGGCATCTTCCATTTGGCATAAGCCCCTTGTTATATTTTGGCTTTAAATTAGTGATGAGGTTATTTTTGACCATTCACTTTGTTTTAGGGTTTTTTTAGAGGGGGTATAAAAAAGATATCTTGCATATCTTATTGTAACGCTTACTTTAACTTCTGCCCCAAAAATCATTTTTGTTCACTTTCTTCTTGTGAGATCTTTCTATATTTGATTGTACGTTTGTATTCGTTATTGAAGATAGTGAAACCCTTCTCTCTCCCCGAGATTTTTTTCGTTTTGGGTTTTCCATATATATCGTGTCTTGTGTTTTATTTTTCTTTCATCCTCACTATTTCGTGCTTGAATTTGCGCATTTCTTGGCGTTTTTCGCAACAAATTAGTATCAGAGTGAAGAAATTTCGATCTTTTGTTCGATATGGGATCAATCGAGTTTGAAGTGGCACCTTTCGATGGTCAAAATAATTTCGGGCTATGGAGGATAAAGATGAAAGCTTTGTTGTGTCGGGAAGGCTTGGTTAAAGCCTTGGATGTGAATTATCCCGACGATGTGACAATGACAAAAATCGAGGAGATGGAAGGAGGGCGCATAGCACCATCTAATTATCTTTGTCTGACAAGGTGCTTCATGAAGTTGCTGATGAAGAAACGGCTTTGGGATTATGGCAAATGCTAGAAAGTCTCTATATGAAGAAATCTCTTACGATGAGATTATTTTTAAAGTAGCGTATTTATACATTAAAGATTCAAGAAGGTACTCCTATTCAAGAACATCTAGATGAATTTAATAAAATCATTATGGATATGAAAAATCTAGATTTGAATTTAGATGATGAGGATCAAACCCTAATTGTGTTATGCTCGCTGCTGAACTCGTTTGAGAATTTTGTGAATTATATTTTGTATGGAAGAGAATTCATAACTCTTGAGGATGTGAAGGCCTCGCCGAATTCCGTGGAGATACATACAAAGTTGAATGTGAGTAATAGTGCAGATAAAGCCGATGGTTTTGTTATTAGGGAAAGGTCGAATCATCGGGATAGATGCGGTAATAGTAAAGGGCATTCGAAATCTAGATCAAGCTAGGACAAGAAAAAAGTTGAATATTACTATTGTCACAAGTTTGGACACTATAAAACCAAATGTCCTTTGTTCAAAGCTAAGGGGAAAAAGTCAATGGAGAGTTTTGATTCGGCTAGTCTGGTGAAGGATAATGAATCCGCTAATGCAGATAATGTTCTTACTATTTTGTCTTCATATTGTTGTGTATACGATGAATGGATTTTGGATTCGGCTTATTCATATCATATGTGCCCAATTAGAGATTGGTTCCACACATATGAAAAAGTGACTGGTGGTTCAGTTTTGATGAGCAACAATGTTGTTTGTAGGATTGTGGGTATTGGTACAGTGCGGGTCAAATGTCATGACAAAGTAGTAAGAACTTGGACATATGTTAGGTACATCCCAGACTTGAAGAAGAATCTTATTTCTTTGAGTAGTTTGGGTTCCACTATATGCATGTATACTGGTGGAGGTGGATGTGGATTTTTTAAAATTTCATAGGGCTCCTTGATCGTGATGAGAGGTAATAAGAAGAATGGTCTTTATGTTCTTCAAGGAAGTACCGTTGTGGATTCTTTAAATATATCATACTCTTCAGATTCTGATAAATCAAGGTAGTCGCATATGCGATTGGGCCACATGATCGAAAGAGGAATGACTATTATGAGTAAGCATGGTTCATTCTATGGGGAGCATACAGCTGCACTTGATTTTTGTGAGCATTGTATTTATGAAAAACAATGCAGACTTGGTTTCAGTACTGGGTTGCACTCAACGAAGGGCACAATTGACTATATTCACTCCAATTTGTGGGGACCTACACAGATTACATCTAAAGGTGGTGCAGTTTATCTTCTGACATTTATTGATGACTTTTCTAGGAAAGTTTGGGTTTATTCTTGAAGTGTAAAAGCGACTTCTTTGATATGTTCAAGACGTGAAAGACATTGATTGAAAATCAAACTGGTAAGAAGATAAAGCGTCTCAGAATAGACAAAGGTCTTGAGTTTTGCGGAGGTGATTTTAACAAGTAATGTGAAGATTCAGGGATTGATCGATATCGAATAGTTAGGTATACACCTCCGCATAATGGGGTGGCGGAGAGCGTGAACCGAACACTTTTAGAGAAAGCTAGATGCATGCTTTCTAATGCTAGACTTGATAAAGATTTTTAGGCTGAAGTCGTGAATACGACATGTTATTTGGTGAATCGTTCTTATTTTACTGCAATTGAATGTAAGACTCCAAAGGAGGTATAGTCTGGTAAACCTTCTGATTATTTTATATTGAAAGTATTTGGATGTCTCGCTTTTTATCATATAAAAGATGGTAAGCTTGAACCTAGAGCCAAGAAAGGTATTTTCGTTGGTTATCCAGATGGAGTTAAGAGATATAGATTATGGTGTTCTGATCCTCAGTCACCAAAGTTTATAATCAGTAACGATGTTACTTTTGATGAAAATTCTATGCTTGATCAAAGAAAAGTTGTTGAGTCTACAGATATTCAAGAAGAGAATATAGCGAAAGAGCTGGAGTTTAGTGTAAAGCATTCACAAAGAACCTCTGAAAACATTCTTATTCAGCCAGAAAGTGATAATGAGCAACAATACTCATATTCGATTAAAGAAGAAGTAGAAGAAGTTGAACAATCTCAAACTTTGGCTGCATAGAGAGCTAAAAGACAAATTAAGCCTTCTCAAAGATATGATTTTGCTGACTTGGTAGCATATGCTCTTACAGTTGTTGAAGAGCTTGGTATTGAATAACCTTCTACATTTCGTGAGACTACTATTTGTTCTAAATCTGAAAAGTGGCTTGTTGCGATGAATGAAGAGATGGAGTTTCTTCATAAGAACTAAACTTGGGATCTTGTGAAATTGCCTAAGGGAAAAAGAGTTATTGGATGCAAGTAGATTTTCAAAAGAAAAGAGAGAATTCCAAGGGTTGAACATGAAAGATTCAAGGCACGTTTAGTAGCAAAGGGCTTTAGTTAGAGAGAAGGGATCAACTTCAATGAAATGTTCTCTCCAGCTGTGAAACATAGTTCCATTCATGTGTTGCTCGCATTAGTGGCCTTTTATGATCCAGAACTTGAGCAACTTGATGTCAAGACCGCTTTTCTGCATGGCGAGCTTGAGGAGACAATCTATATGTCTCAACCCGAGGGATTCACTATTGAGGGTAAAGAAGATCAAGTTTGCAGGTTGAAACGCTCTAAGCATGGTCTCAAGCAATCTCCACGGCAATGGTACAAGAGGTTTGATAACTTCATGTTAAGTCATGTCTACTCGCAAAGTGCGCATGATAGTTGTGTGTACTATAAAAAATTGCGTGATGATTTTTTTGTTTATCTACTATTGTCTGTGGATGACATGCTTATTGCAGCAAATGACATGTCAAAGATACGGTTGTTAAAAAAGCAACTTAGCAAAGAATTTGAGATGAAAGATCTTGGAGCTGCTAAGAAAATCCTAAGTATGGAAATTCGTAGAGACAGACAAGTTGGGAAGTTATACCTTTTGCAAAAGGAGTATATTGAGAAAGTGCTTGAACATTTCGGTATGAAGAATGCTAAATCGGTAAGTACTCCTTTGGCGTTTCGCTTTAGACTTTCTGCTTCTTTGTCACCTAAAAACAAAGAAGAGGAAGATGAGATATCTCGAGTTCCATATTCTAGTGCTATGGGTAGTCTTATGTATGTTATGGTGTGCACTTGTCCAAACATTTCCTAGGCAGTTAGTGTTGTGAATAGGTATATGGCAAATTCAAGTAAAGCTCACTAACAAGCTGTGAAGTGGATTCTTTGACATATCCGAGGTACCTCAGATGTTGGTTTGGTTTTTGATAAATGATGTAATATAGGGAATTTAGTTGTTGGCTTCATTAATTTTGACTATGCAGGTTATCTCGATAAAGGAGATTTCTGACAAGTTATGCTTTTACACTTTGTGATTCCGCGATTAGTTGGAGAACAGCTTTGCAAGACACAAATGCTTTATCTACCACTGAAGCAAAGTACATGGCAGCAACAGTAGCAGCAAAAGAAGCTCTTTGGTTGAAACATTTAGTTACAGAACTTGGGGTGAAGCAGGAGGGAGCCTCTATTATCTTTTGCGATAACCAAAGTGCGATTTAGTTGAACAAGAATGCGATGTATCATGAGAGAACGAAACACATCGATATTCGTTATCACTTTATGTGTGATGAGGTTGCTAAAGATACGTAACAATGAAGAAATCACCTACAACGGATAATCCGGCAAATATGTTGACTAAATCAATTCATTTGACCAAATTCAAGCATTGTTTGGATTTTATTGGTGTTCTCACTGTTTGAGTTGTTTAGGCGGTGTTGATGGCGGTTCATTTCTTGTTTCCTACATCGAGTATGCTCACATAGGCTTAGGGGTGTTTGTCATTAATTCCGTCATTTAGCAGGTGGCCTTGTGTGGTCACTTTTGATGGTGAGGGAAAAAAGGTCTTGTGGCGTTTGGTTAAACGCTCTTATGGAGATTTGAAGTCAATGTGGATATTTGTTATATTTTGACTTTAAATTAGTGATAATGTTATTTTTGACCATTCACTTTGTTTTAGGGATTTTTAGAGGGGTATAAAAATGATATCTTGCATATCTTATTGTAACGTTTACTTTAACGTTTGCCCAAAAACCCTTTGTTTTCACTTTATTTTTGTCAGATCTTTCGATCTTTGAGTGTATGCTTGTATTCGTTATTGAAGATAGTGAAACTCTTTTCTCTCCCCGTGATTTTTCTCATTTTGTGTTTTCCACGTATATCGTATCTCGTGTTTTATTTTACTTTCATCTTTGATGTTTCGCGCTTAAATTTGCGCGTCTCTTGACGTTTTTCGCAACACCCCGATGTATTCTCCAAGAGATATTTTAGGGGACACACACAAGAAGATGCAAGACCATTAAATTTACCCATGACCAATCATCATAGCCAAGTAATGAGATAGAAAATGCGGGTGAGATGAGCTATTTAGTGATGATAAGTGTCTAGTAGCATACTCCATTATGACAAGAAAATTGTCCAAAAAAACTCTATAGCTATTTTGTCCCTTCAGTCATAAGCCTTTTTAATTGGTCAATTAAATTCTAAACACTTTCATGTTTTGCTAATTAAATCCATCTGGTCAATTTTAGCCAAAAATAGCGGACGTGGACATTCTCCATTCTACATGGCATGAGCAATGTTGAGGTGGATAATTTCTAAGAATATTTTGCTAGTTTTTTAGATTTTTTTTTATCTTCTCTTTATTAATTTTTTTTCTCCTTATTGTGGCTGGCAAGGCACATTCGAGGGTAGCGGCCCTCGCCCAAAAATGTTCCCTAAAACAAAATTAAAATTAGAATCATAATCATTTACGCTATCAAACATGTTTGTCAATTTTTTTTTTTAATTTCGAGAACAAAATCAGACAATCAAAATCGTTGCCAAACAGGTCCGAAAATACTGTAGAGCCGAACAGAGTATACCGAGTAAGAAGAGCAAGACCGTGAGGAAACAAGTCGTACAAACATGGTCACGTTAGACATACACACAAAAAAAACAGACAAGTGAGAGAGAGAGAACAAGCAGAAACCAGCTGAGCTCTTTGTCCTACCAAAACTTACTAACAAAGCTACGAGCTTGGTTCCCCAAAAATCTCCCACTGTCAACCACATTTTGAAGAGGGAAAAAACACACACACGAGTTTTATCCAATATCATCCAACGAAAGTAGATTAGAGGTTCATCTGCGACTGTGAGGAAGATTCCCGGGGACATATTTGCAAATCATCCCTCTGGAAAATCCTCCTCGATTTGAACTTTTTTTTTTTTTTGGGGGTTCAATCTCTAGACCTGCTTCCCCAGATCCCTGGCGCTGATGAACGTCCCGTGGAACCCGTAGGGGACTCGCGACGGGAGCTGCACCGTCGCCTCCAGCTCCAGAGTCGCGGCGTTCACGATCTTTAGCTCCGACCTCCACTCCCTCTCGTCGTGCACGAACGCCAGCACGTACCCGTCGTCCTCTCCTCCGCTCCCTGAACTCCCCTCGCTCGGCAGGAACATGGGCTCGCCGCCGTACCTCTGCTCTCCGTACGTGAACTTGTGGACCTGCCCCGTCGCCAGGTCCACCTTCGCGAACCCCGACACCTTCGGCCACGGCTCGGCCAGGGCCAGGTAGGCGAACCGGGTTTTCCTCCCGAGCCTATTCCTGTTCACCATTCCCGCCTCCAAGTTCACTTGCTCCCTCTCGTCCCTTATGATCGGTCGCCGCGTCGACTCGCCGGTCTTCAGGTTGAACCTGATCTCGGACAAGACGCTCTCCAGGTTCTCGTCCTGCTCGTTGAAGATCGAGTCGGGCGGCGTCATGCACGAGCCGATCACGACGACCTCGTCGCTCTCCGGCTCTTCCCAGGCGTTCCAGAGGTGGAAGCAGAAGCAGTCCGGTACGTCGATCCACCGGATTCCCGATGCGTCGCTGGCGTACTTGTCCATGATTCCAAACCTCGACGTTTTGGCCTTGTTGTAGATCACTGGAGATCCGCCGCGGACCATCTCATTCAGCTTGAACACCACCTGCTGGTCTGGTATCACCACGAACCGCTCGGTGATCGCGAAGTCGTGCATCATCGTCGGCTCCATGAAGGGGATGTCAACGTCTGGCGACTTCCTCCCGTCCGGCGAGAAGCGGAAGTACTTGAGGTAGGGCTTCCGGACGACGTCGTAGCTGAGGGCGAAGAGCTCGCCTGAGACGGGGTCGAGCTTAGGGTGGGCGATCATTGTGGAGTCCAGCTGGCCGCCGAAGTCGTAGCGGCCGATGGTGTCTAGGTCGCCGTCGGCAGAGACGCGGACATGGTAGGGCAGGTCGTCCTCCGACATGGCGAGCAGGCGGCCGTTGAAGTAGACGAGGCCAGCGTTGGCTACACCGATGCCGTGGCCATGATCAAGGAGGCCGCAGGCCCCACGTGCGTAGAAAAGAAGGAGCTTGGCGATGCCAAAGTGGCCATGGAGCTCGCCGATGGACTTAGGGAAGATCGGGCGGCCGAGGGCCCGCTCCTGGACAAAGCGGTGTGTTTTGGTGAAGCGGCAGGCGTAGCTGGCGGAGCCATCAGAAAGATGGACGGCATGGATCATGCCGTCGCCGTCGAACAAGTGGTGGCCGGCAATAGGCTGATAGAGCGGGTTGGCCCCGTTCCGCACGTAGACGCCTCGGAGGCAATCAGGGATCTGTCCGGCCACCGGGAGCGAGCGTTGGACGGGCTGCTCGGGCACGGGAGCGAAGTTGCCGGAGATTTGGACCCGCGGGTCGGACGTCTTGGGGAGCGGGCGCTCGAGCTCGTGGGAGACGAGGGCGTTCTCAACGGCGTCTAAGGCCGTGGACGCGAATTTCTGCAACAAGTTCCATTGCGCCGGAGTTTCTTCGCGACGAGGCTTCGAAGCTGAGGGAGGATCGGCAACGGCGGTTGTCGGCGGTTGGGGTGTCACCGATTTCTTGGGGAGGAGGAGTTTGGGGGGCGCTTGGAGGGAGCAGGTGATTCTGCTGGGCTTTTTCCTGGGCCCATTGAAGCCCAATTCAACCGCAGGCGAAGAAGAAGACTGGGATGGGAATGGGAATGGGAATGGCGAGTGATTGACCCATGTGGTCGCTGCAATTTGAGCCATGCTAGCGCACGAATTGGGATAAGAGGAGTGAGGAGTGAGGAGTGAGGAGGAGACAGGTGGGCATATATATAGGAGGGAGAGACGAACCGGAAATGAGGATCCACCTAAAGCAAAATGTAGGGGAACGCCACGTGTTACATTAAATAAACATGTTCCACCACCAACCAAAAAAAAAAAGAAAAAAGAAAAAAGAAAAAGAAGAAAAGAAGAAAAGAAGAAATGGGCACTCGGTGAACGAGGAGGAACAATCTCACATGGAAGCTTCATCGGATGTTGACTTGACACGACCACACCGTGTTTCCCTCCCTCGATGCAGCAACGTCTTACTTAGGACTTCAATCTCCATTTGTCACCGAGAACAACACGGCCTAATCCGAAAGCTTTGATCGCTCATTTGGTGATCCGATAGATTAACCCTTTCAAGAACAGTTTGCAGTGCACCACCTCCGGGACGATAGGGACCTTTCTTATCAACAAACCTTGGATACCCTCCTTCGGTTCTGTGCTTCAGGGTGGGTGCAACCCTCTCAAACAAATTGGCTTAAACGGCGATAGGCAAACAAAGCCCTGCGGAAATTGGAACGGGAGGTCCCCCGATTCTCTCTGTTATCGATCAGATAGCTTAAATTCACGGTACACTAATTCAATGAAGCAGGACTATAATCTTTCCATGGTTATTTATAACTGATTTTAGTGTCATGGGTTGACTCCGAAACGGCACCGAAAGATCTCGGTTTACATTTTATCATCGTGCCGGTGACGACGAGGGATTAGAAAAAACAACGTACTTAATATAACTACGTACGCTTCTCCCAACTGATAGTGATAGCTCCCTGTTTCTCTTTTGTTATCCTTTCCCGACTCAGGATCAAATTATTTTCCCTAACATAATTAAGTGCGAATTAAGAACAAGCATGTGGTTCCTTCTCGGCCAATGAGTTTATGTCAGGGCAGTGCTATCTATCTTTAGGAGTAAGGCCCTTTTCCTTTTGCTATGTCTAAGAGGTTGATGATGACGAATTTTCGCATTATGCATATTGTTATTGTGATTCAAAGGATGTGCATCTTCATGAATCGTAAAAAAAAAATGAGGAAAATTGTCCAAAAAGTCCTTAATCTATTTCACTTTTGCCAATTTAATCAAAACCTTTCAATTTTGTCAATTAAGTACTGAACAATTTCACATTCTATCGATTGAGTTGTAAAATTATTTCACATTTTACCAATTGAGTTTCTTTGATCAATTTTCGTCGGCAATTACTGATGTGAATGCCGACTGTCTTACGTGACACGACCAGGGCTGACATGGATGATTTTTAATAAATTTTAATGTTTTTTTAATATTTTTTATTTTATTTTCCTTTCTTTTCTCTGCTTCTTTTTTTAATGTACTTTCTTTTCTGTGTCGGCAATGGTAACCGGTGACCCTTGCCTATGCTTGCCGTGAAGGGTCACAAAGGCCTTGGGAGAAGCCATTGCGGCCTCACTGGCTGCTGGCGGGGCGGCTTTTGAGAGCTATCGTGACGCTGTTCGCTCAAAAAGGAGATGCCATAGTGGCCCTCGCCCAATCTGTTAAACGCTGCGGTGCGTTGGAACGTGCATGTAACTCGTCTAGATCTCGCCGGGATTGCTACTAAGAACCAGAGTGTATGACGGCAATGCTTGGATGCATGCTGAAACTGGCCAAGAAGTCTGGGCGCTGGTACTTACGGGAAGTCATTAGAAAACCTGCAAAAAAGAGCTCAAATGTGGCGGCAACGCGGTAGTGCCGGTGTCAAGGCGTTGGGGACTGTGGAAGTGGAACCATCGTTAGAACCAAAAAAAAAAAAAAAATCTACATTAGTAGTTTTCGGTCAAAATGGGCCAAAGTGAAATATGGGAAAATGTTCAGAACTCAATTAGAAAAATTAAAATATTTTAAGACTGAATTAATAAAAGTGTAATTGATTTAGGACTTTTTTTGAACAATTTTCCCGATAAAAAAACGTTTTGACAAAATTTTAATGATCTCATATACAAGTAGAGTCAAATTAATGTATCAAGAGGAAAAAAAGTTTTGTAGAACTCATTACGTGATAGTTTCACATGATAGCTACATTTTATACGCATGGATGATGATAACGATTAAACTCGTGATCCATGATAAGCGGGAGGTATCACATGATATATGATCTAATTTCGTACCCATCCACATTGTCAAAACATATATGTGGCTTATCATAATGAATCGAGATGGTCTCATAATTTAGAGGCTACTTGGTTTAGGTTGCGAAAAATAATTCATAGAGTATATTAATCATTAGCCAACCGCATAAACATATATATGGGAAAACATCATAGCGCCAATCGACTTTTGTGATTTTTTTAAAACAAAAACCGCATCATCCAATAGGATTCCGATTTTTTGGCTTTCTTCGCCAGCTCCAACCCCTTTGGGACCTTTGTACTGGCGCCCCTCTTTGGGTCTTTCAAACATGAATCTTTAAGTTTATAAATAAAACTATCTTTCGACCAAAAAAAGACATGTATACCCACTGGTGGTTGGGTGGATATACACATATTAATAATCAAATTACGCCGACATTGGTTCAAAAATTCGAGGTTCGAAATATGACAAGACTTCGGATATGGTGCCACTAAATCAACAAAGATTGGTGGGACGGTGGGTGATAATCTAATTGTATATGTCCAGTGGAATAGTCGTATACATATGTATATATATATATATATATATATATATATATATATATATATATATATCAGAAGATAATTATAAGAAGTTGATCGTTTTGCTTCCACGAGGATGGTTTAGACTGTAGAGGCCCTTCATGTGCGAAGATTTTGTGCCCTCTTTCGCGCATAATACTCATGGACTCACGTGTCCACATGGTGCCTCACATGCTTTCTACCCTTAATTAATTTTTTGGCTACTCTCAAAGATTTGGTATCTCCATTATTGTCAGCCTCCGACCTTCTTGCAAATCTCAAAAGTTCTCCTCGTCGTTTCGTCTCCCTTGCTCATGTTCATGTTCTTGATGATTAAACAAGTCCCTCCGCCGGCAGTTGTGCGTTGCTGATTTGATTCCTGATTCTCAACCTTTTCAACAGTCAAACAACCCTTTTATTATCAATTGGGTTTTGAGAGATACGCTGCGCCTCATAATCTGACTTCTACGTCTAATCAATGTAAGGTAGTTGCTAGCTCGTTTATATAATGAACAGAAGATTCTCCTCTTTTTTTCTCAAGTGCATGCTGTGCATGTTCTTTAGTCTCTGCTTCACCATACTTACATAGAGAATATACTGCATGAGATTGGCTTAATTACACCTCAAGTGTCATAATTTATGTACGATGCTCACTTTAATGTCAAAACTTTCAAATCGATTACTTTATAACTAAGTTTTTGTAATTTTAATCACTTCAATGCTAAAGAGAAAATCGTGCACTTTAGTTCCATTCCAACCAAAATATCATGCCAAAGTCCGACGAAATTAATTACGTGGATTTTAGAACTAAGTTTTATTATCTTACATGGCAAAAGCCTGGTGAAACGACATCATTTATGTTTAATAAGACAATACAAGAATGACATCGCCGAGTTTGTTTGTCTTCAAGGTCTCTATCATGCGAAGGAGTGACCGGAATTTGCAAAATCCAGTCGGCCGATTGCTCAAGGAGTCACCACCGTCGCTCGCTTGCAATGGTTGATCTCCGGTTGGCTGTCGCCATTGTCTGCTCGCCTTCGTGAGGTACGCATCATTTGTGCCTCATTGAAAGTTAGAGTCAAGGCTAAATTAGGGTGAAATTAAGGTTCTGAGGGAAAAAATTAGCTTTTAAAGGGCAAGTTAGGACCGAATTCGAGCTGCCATTGAAGCTCCCTCTCTCCATTTCGACTTGGGGCTTACTCAATTTCACTTTAGCCGCATTAGGGATTTCTAATTTGCGCCTCAATTTGGGGATTTGTGGTTTATGGAGGGCGAAATCGGTTGTTACAGTATCGTATTGTTCTTCAGAATGCTGAGTTGGCCTCCGGCAAGCTACGTTGTCCTCCTTTTTTTTTTTTAATGTAAAAAGTCCACATAGGCTCCCTGTAGACTTTCCGATAGCCATGTTTGTACTTAGCACTGAAGTGATCAAAGTTATAAAAACTTAATAATAAAATAATTGATTTAAAAGTTTTGGCACTAAAGTGAATGCTGTACATAACTTATGGTACTTGGGGTGTACATAAACTGCATTAGATTCTTTTATTTCTCCATGATATGATGTGATGGATTTTCTTGTTTTAGGGTTTTACGCGTTAGTTCCGATTATTAACCTTAAATATGGCCCTAAGATCGCCATAATTAGATATATGAATCATCAAAGTAGAGGAATCACGCACCTTATTTGGGATTCAACGAAACTGTCCCTCGCGTATCGCTTCTTGCGATGACTCTTTATGTGAGGTTATTTGTGCATTAAGATTTAGATAAGGAACTTAAGTTATATTTATAAAGTTTGTAAACTAACCTCCTCATTACGAATAAGGTTTAACTCAGCCTACGCTAACCGCCTCATATCAGATTAATTAAAAAAAAACGTTTATCTTTTCTTTACTAGACCAACTAATTAATTATAATAATAATAATTAATTTAGACCAAATTGAAAGATAATTTTTGCATTACTCTGCTTTCCGAAGATATTTCAGTGCCTTCTTCTGCAAAAATGAATAAATATTATTTGCAGTACGGTAATGGTTACCGTCCATCATGTGCAGAAGAAAGGAACCCAGAGGACCATAACATTTGACTGCAATATTTTTGCCATGCAAGATCAAGGTCAAGTGGCCATATGCCTGCCAAAAGTGCAGAATTTCTTATCTTTTTGCATTAACGAGAGTATCCTCAACTTGGCCCGTTGGGCTTTTAATATATGAATTTCCGCACCTATTGGGCATGGAACCTTCACTGGCAATGCTTGACATGCAAGTCTCGATCTTCGCAAAATCGACTTAATGATTTGAAGACCAACCGACTCCACCTGAAAAAACTGCCAACTACCGAGTGGGAACCCCAAAGAACCTGCTCTGTGCACATTGGAACCATGTTGAAGTACTAACAATAACATCAAACCTTGGAAAGTCAAGTTTGCCCCAACATGGGAAGGCTACATGCTCCAAGAAAACTATGCATGGGAGCCCTTCGTATTTAACTGATTTTTCGTTTTCTTTTTCTTTTTAGGGCTTCCAACTTTTCAGTTTTGGTTTCGCGTGTATTTGTTTCTATTTGGCATTGTGCATGCATGCAATCCCCGATAAAAACAGAGGAAAGGTCAATGGTTTGTGTGTGGGGTTGGAGAGCTCGGAGACCAGATGACCATGTCCCCACATCGAAGTTCGAATCGTCGAGATCGAGAGAGAGATACGGTAGGTTAAACATACCATAAGTATGGCCCATTGGGTGGATGGGAATCAGATGGGAGGCACATGGAAGCATTAAGCAAGGACTAAGCATGGAAGGACACACTAAGTTTCAGAAAGAGGGATAGAGAGAGAAAGAAGAGAGACAAGAATGTGGGTTCGTGCATCTTGACCTCCATGAACAAAGTTGTTGAGATACAACGTTGGAAGAAGAGAGACTAAACAAGAAGAAGATAGACAACCTCGAGTCTAGCGCGTCCGGTTTCTAAAACAATGTGCATGATATAGCACATAAGATAACCATCGCATTGGCCCTTTGAAAGCACACTTCACTCAGGCAATTGATCCGATTATTCATAAAAAGTTTGGAGGACATCATAGGGTTCTGAGCTAAAGGTAAGATGAGCACGGAAGGAAGTTTGTGGTGGATTATTCATAAATATGTGCTACTACCTAGTCAGTCTGACAGTAGTGTCATTATTTTTTACTCCATAATTTTTTAATTAATGGGAGTTTTATGCAAAACACGCGATGATAGTGCATGGATTTGCGACAACAATAATTGACAGTACTATCACACCGTTTGGAAACATTTCCCTTCATAAAAAGTTTGGAGGACATATAGGAAAATCGATGTTGACGTAGTCAATTTTATTTGAAAAATGATTTTTATTCTTTCTTGTCCTTTCTTTTTCCATCAAATTTGACAAGGACAGTCCCAACCCTCGTTAAGCTTGGCAGAAAGAAAAGAAAAAAGAAGAAAAAAATAAAATAAACTTTAGAATCCACGTTAGCGGTTTTCGACTTGGTCGGATGGACTCAATGTCAAAGTTTCAAAAGGTCACGATTTAATTGATAAAATTGAAAGATTTATGGCAGAATTGGACAAATTGCAATTGGTTCAACACTTTCTAGACAAAATTTTCCCTCAAAAACACTCGCACGTGCTCCAAACAAATGATACAATTTTTCTTTTAAAAAAAATCCATGGAAAAGGCGAGGTTTTTTTTAGGTAATATCACAACTTTTATTAGTCAGTACACGACTACACGGCATTGTTAAGAAAAACAATTTCTGGAATATATCAAGGAAATTGATATATAAAGGAAGAGATGGTGCGATGGGCCAATAGATGAGCAGACTGGAACACATGGACTTGAGTCAAAGGTCGTTATCATATGGCTTTTTGCTGGCGGGCCCAACCAACACATGACCCAATTGACGACGGAATAATCTAACACTACTGTTTAGCTTTAGCAATACCATCTTATAACCTACAGCTAATTATTGCGAATTACATCAAACATATCTTTTCCCTTTTACTTTGGCCAAGCAATGTATACATAAAGGCCAAAAAGAAGAAGAAAAAACTCCGACAAATGAGGGTTTTGATTAGATGTTTTGCTCTACCTTAGTTTTAATCACTCCATTGACATATACAAACATGCCCTTCACTTTTAGACAAAGGTCAATTCGAATAGATAATTGCCAAAACAGAGAAATGGGGTAGGCGTCAATCTATCTCGTAGTAATGGACAGCATCTATTGAATATAATTCTATGATAAATGTTCGGAGCAACCTCAGGCAAATACGGCGGAAAACAATTTCCAGCTCGTTTTCTAATATCAGTCAGACCCTACAAAGTATTATCATATTTCCTTGATTTTTTTTTTGAATTTATTTTTTCAAGAATGTCAAAATTCTTACGAAACACACACAGCCTAACGCCACTCTTTTTCTCTTGCCGTCATGAGGCACTTTTTTGGATCGATTGATAACGCCGGACCACGCTCGCCACGACGTCACCCTTGTGGTTCAATCCGTCGCCACTGCTGAGCCGACAACAACCCCGACGTGCCTGATCACCCATCCGACTCGTTGGATTAACCTGGAGGAAGGCTCACGGAAAAATTAATCTTTGGCAAGTTCTCATAAGAATTAATCCCTTCGGTCACATGTGGAGGTCCATGCAAATCGCTTTCGACTAGTTTCCTGCAGATTTTTCCGAGCAACCTTGATGTGCCCTGAGAACTCCCGCATCAACACATATGGTTACCAAGGCGGAATCCTCAATCATCGCATTAGAATTGGGGGAAATCTTCATATTTTCTTTATCAACATCACGTTACCCACACGAGCACACGCGTCATGGAAATCTATCTTTAGGTGAATTAGAAAGTTTGACGGAGAGCTTTGGCGAAAATCCAATGAAGGTCAAATTAAGCGGTGGTCAACAAAGGATACACAGGAAGACATCTTTTTTCTCGAGTCGTCGTTGCCTTGAGCCGAGTTCGCAAGTCCCCTGTGAGCTGATACGCGCATGCCGCAATTCGATTCAAGTTCGCAAAAGGAAAGTTCTCCGCAATTCAAGCTAAAATTCTGATATTTAGAATTAGAATATATTGCATATCATATCCCATCTTGCATATCATAGACATTCTTGCATAAAGGTCGATTTTTTTCCCCCCTTCAAAATACAGGTTGATTAGAAAATTTTCTTAATCCGCAACTTTTCATGTGATCGAAAAAATCCATGTTTATGATTATTAATGAAATACTCGATTATATAAGGATTTGGATTCAATCGCTACGAATTAAAGATTGGATTCACATATTCCCCAAATCTTTTTCTAAGAAATGATTGATATCCACTTGATATTGATTGACATATTCTCTTTCCCTATTCGAATTGGAGTTGCTTGATTGCAAATACATCGTTTATCTTTTAAGATATATCTTGCCATGTTCGCATGATATTTTCAGATTCTAATAGATATTTCTTGCATAAGGAATAGATTGCATTTTAGAAATAGGATCATGTAGATTATATTTGCATTAAATTAGATTGCATTCTAGGCTACAATTTGCATTTCTAGATGAAATTTTATGGCTAAAATAACTCATCTTTAATAGGTTAGGGTTTAGATTAATTCTAACCCTAAAATATGCAAGAGAAAAATCATTTTGGCATACTTTTATTTAGAGTCATAGTTAAATCCGAAAATATTTTTAAAAAATTATTCATCATTGTCCTATCATCCATGCCATGTCATCTTTGACGCGTCATACATTAGTGTCAACTTTACCACGTCATCCTTGTCATGCCATATTAGGTTGCATTTTAGCTTAAATTGCACATTAGGATTTCATGTCTTGGTTTTATTCAATTTACGTGTCACGTATTTAATTTAATCATAATTTGCATATCATCTACCCTAGTCTTGCATTTAATCCATACATTGCATACAATGTAGTCCTTCATGCATTCACATAAAAATCGAAACTTAAAAACAGAAATAATGTTTTGTGTGGCGCATGTTCCCTTGATTATATTGACTTTTGGATGTTCATTTAATTGATTGCCCATCCGCATAACAACCTCTACTAGTGATTTAGGTTAAAATCAATGAATGTTGCATTCTCGAATGATTTTTTTATGAAATAAAATGATATAGAAAGGGCGTTAGAGTAATCTAGCGTAATCAAGTTCCCAGACCCTTAATATGTGGTTCGAAGTAATTTAATTCCCCCGCTAATTTACTTAGGTTTCCAATCGACCTACCAAAAATAATTAGTGACAACACCAAATTTAAAATACATTGCATGTTGATTATGGAGTTTATTCAATGGGGTTTTGGGCAGTTGATTGGCATTTGATTACAGCTTTGGCCGAGAGGTGGAGATCTGAGACTCACACCTTCCATATGCCGGAAGGTGAGTGCACAATCACACTGCAGGATATCGCGGTTCTTACCGGACTTCCCATTGAAGGAGATGCAGTTGTTTGCCCCACTACTACAGATTGGGGTGCTCTTTGTGAGGATCTACTTGGTGATCGCTCACCCCAGTTGCGTGGTTCAGTGGTTCGATTAGCGTGGTTGAGAGAACGTTTTGGTGTAATTCCTGGCGATGCCAATGAGATTACCATACAACAGCATGCTAGAGCATTCATTTTACGGTTGTTTGGAGGATGTATCTTTTTAGACAAATCAGGTGCTAGAGTTAGTTTGATTTTCTTCCACTATTGGAGGACCTCGAGCATCCTACTAGATACAGTTGGGGTTCAGCAGCATTTGCTTGATTCTATAGGGAGCTTTGTAATGCGATCGATCCATCAGCGCAGCAAATCAGTGGGGCCCTACATGTATTGCAAATTTGGGCGTGGGATCGCTTCAGTTGTGTCTCCCCATCTATCAGAAACCGTAACCCTTTACCAAATGCACCTTTTGGTAGTCGGTATGTGATTTATTGCCTTTTCAGTTCTTAGGTCATAATTTTTTTTTCAATGCCTATAATATATTTAACTGTTCTTGTTTTTTATTTATGCAGCTGGAGTCAAGCTCGACAGGTAATAGAGGTCCCCACACATAATTTGTCATATATGCGCTATCAATTTGATAGAATGACATCTGCAGATGTAAGTAATGGCAATAATCAATGATTTCAATGTAAAGTTAGTTTGTAAATTAATTCTTTTTCTGATTTTTTTTGTTTAATTTGATGTTTTTTAATACGATAACAGATTACCTAGGAGCCCTACATTGATCATATTCTTCAGACGCTACCAGATTATTGCTTGCAGGGACAAAACATTTGGAGGGCTCATATCCCACTTATCTGTTTCCATGTCGTTGAGTGGCATTATCCAGATTAAGTACTTCGACAGTTTGATATGTACCAACCAATTCCTATTCCTCCCCGTGATCCAAAAGCCTTTCATGATATTGAATTAAGGCCATCTAGAAAGAATTAGGTCGATTTCCACATACGATGGATTGATGTATGGGACGATCGTCATAACTATATTGTCCCTGGTATTCCTGCAATGGAGCCACTTTGCTATCATTCAGAATATATGGAGTGGTACCGTAGACACACACGGAGATGAATTTCTTACAAGGGAGGCGCAATGGGTGCAGTGGGTTGTGAAACACTTTTAATTTACTTCATTAATTATTTTTTTGGTAACAGAAATTATTGCCATTTGATAACTTATGTTGACTTGATTTCATGAACAGGGCGATGGCATGGAACAAATCCTACAATTAAATTCCAATACATCTCGCGAGAACACCCAGGCTACAGGGAGGATAATTAGGGCAATGTTATTTGCGTACGATGAGGAGAGACGCATTACAATGATGCCACCATCCCAACTAGCACCTACAGCAGCATCTGTTGGGCCAGACGAAGATGACCCAGCTGAGATTGTTCGATCGATCCATAGGACCACTCGAGTTCATCGAGCTGATGATGCCATCCCCTACCCCGTGGCCTATCATACACAGCCATAATTTTCAGACTTGCAGCTCATTAGAAGCATTATATTGCCGTACTCTTTCCTTTCTCCTCAATCTCGCAATGTTTTTTTATGACATTTGTCAGGCAAATGTATTACTGACGGATGGGCAAGCGGGGTGGAACAGATAGGCGAAGAAGCGGCGAGCTATGCTAACTGCCCTTGAGCGAGAGAGACAGGAAAGAGAAGCGAAATGGCTATCCTCTGTGCATCATCTACGTTCATCAGCAATCTTCGGGTCCGCCAATTGCAATCCAACCTAGAGCACCAATTCTCTCAGGGTCACCCCTAAAGAGATGACTTTTTAGTCTGGGACAGATCAGATGTTAAAAGGTGAATTGCTTAAATCCTCTTTGAAATCTTTTAGGTGTAGTGACTTAGTGCTTGAGTGACTACAGAAAGACAATCCATGTTCTGTCCTGGTAAAATTTGGAAACTACCAGTTATTGAAAAAAAAAAATTAATAGCTTTTCTAAATCAAAGAGTTAATTCAGATTATTTCAACCTTCTGTTTTGGTAATCTGTAAACATTAGTAGGGATAGAGTTGAATTAATCTGTCAAAATTCTTGGGGCGTTGGTCGCGTGTTCTCAAGGGAGAAATAACATCCTTTCAGCCAAAAAGAAACAACAAAACCAAAGCTCCATCTGCCGCGTGTATGAATAATTCTTTTATAGATGGAAAAATGTGGCACCTCGAATTTTATCTGTCCAAAAAGTACCGTAAAACTTATTGAATTTTTTCATTTCCACCTTGAAACTTAACGACATTTCTTTATACCCATCTCTATCACTCGATTAGCGTGCTGATTATGTGCAACGCTCGCTTTGTTGTGTTCTTCAAAAGGAGAAGACTCTACCGACCCAAATGCTTGTTAGAATAAGGAGGGGCCACATCAATTGGAAACATTAGAGTATAAAGGCAAGAACCGTTGTTAGCGATCCAGAAAATAATGGTCAAAGTGAAGATTACAACCAAGAATACAGGATAGAGGAAATAAAGTGTCTCAAGCTATCGTCAAACTTTCCTGAAGAAGGACAAGATGTTGCCTTGCTTAGGATCTTTAAGACTTGCAGATTTCTCGTTTCCTGCCTTGCCTGCTGGATTGCTAGGACCAGTGGGAATGACTGCCAGGGACTACTTTGTCACAGGAGGCAGGGAGATTTCACAGTTTTGTCTAAAGCAATTGGGCGGAGGAGCTAAACATTAGGGAAACAGTACATGTGCCGAGAATCAAACCAGCTAGCATGATGGGAGCCTAGCTCCATCGATTAGTACCATAGATTATGTCTCCTGTGATTGCCTCAATGAGTCATCTAATGACCAAATCTCCAGTAGCACCATAGATCCAGTATAATGATCAATTTTTTTTTGGCCGACTCCAATTAGTTTGGGTTAAATGTGTTGTTGATGTGTGTGTGTATGTATTTGGGATAAATAATATGTTGTTGATGTGTGTGTGTATATATATGGAGACAGCCACCATCCCTTGCGGTCAAGCTCAAAGCAGATATTCTTGTTCCACTGATTTAACTCAACCGGAGAGAATGCCAGAGTTGGGCGTTGCTGGTGGTATCTCTCAATGGCATGGTTTCTGTACTTGATATGGCATGAGAAGTCAAGAAAAAAGAAAAGAAAAGAAAGAGGAGACCTGAGGCTTGGTTCAAAACATGCAGACAGGTCCATTTGAGTGAGGAGAAATATCCAGATAACATCCTTAACGTAGAATTGGTGACTCCTGTCATCTCCTTCAGATAAACAAATTAAGTTACACGAGAAAATGGAAGTATACAATGCCCGTCAACAGGGGAATGATGTAGATATTTTTAGGCATTGGCGGCAAACTTGGACACGTGCATTTAATTAAGTGACAATTCCTAATGTTTGTAGGCTCACATTATTAGACAAATTACAACAGGATCAACTATCAAGTATGGATGAGATGCACAACAATTCGCCATCTAGCAACGTTAAATTTCCAAAGATGCAGGGCCCAACCCAGAAATTTGTCAGACAATCATTGTTTTAAGCACAATTCATTCACAAAATTAATAAGGTCACAAACCGAGAAAATATTTATAAAACGACTACTATCCTGATGCATTTTTCAAAACGTGAGCGGAAGTAATCCGTCCCTTCCTATCAAACCTCGACATATGTACATATAACTAGCACGCTAAGTAGATGCGTGAACCATAAATTAGCATCAACTTACCTTCTCTCCCACGTTCATCTATTCTAGTCTTCAAAAACCTTTCGCCTCCTCGGTGAGGTTGAGCAGGATCTGTCACTTTATTGTTCTCTTGATTAGCAACGCAAGTGTACGTATCGAACAAGTAATAAAGTGATTAATAAAAGTATCGTTCCCACGGAGACTGTAAACAAATCAATCAAATTACTTACTAAACGTGAACAATTCTCAAATTTATCTAATCAATTAAAGATCCAATAAAGCACTCGAAAATTCAAAAGAAAAAATAAATTAGCCAATGCAGCAAACCAAAATAAAAATTAGAAATTTCGAATATAGAGAAGCAACAAACAAAGGATTTCTATCAAGAATGAAAAAATAGTTAGAGCATCCGATTTCACTTAACCAATCAAGATTAATTAACCAATCTCATCATGCAATTAAATTGGATTCATAGTGTGATGGTAGAACTTCCTGATATAAATTACTATCATTAGTCCGATATAACAATCCTAATTAGATTTAGCAACCCACACTTAATCCACGTGAATTTAAGTAAATCCAAACGCATTAAGATCTATGAACGTTTCCGTATTCAATAAACCACCCTCGATTTACCTACTACAGAAACCACACAAAAAGCATAAGATATCTCTATCTATGATGAATTCATGGCTATATATCATAAAACACTTGCACGTAATCTCCTTTCGGTCTCATGCATACAACAAATATCATTTAAGTGGTGATCAAGCACTTAAAAGCATTAAGAACATGATATATAACTCGCGCATATGAATTCTAGAATTGCATAAATGAGTATGAAAAATCAATCCATCATAATTAAGTTATAACGTAGCTCTAACAAGAAGTAGTCTAGAGCATAATGAAAATTAAACTACAATCAACGATTAAACTAAACATGATGAAGAATTAGAACAATTACACCAATAATAATCGAGGATTGATTTTGAATTCGCCTTCTTCTTCTTCACTTCGCATCTGGCATTGAAAGGAAGAATAGCAGAAAAACTAAACGTCGTCTTCAATAACGTCTCCCCAAAACTTATTCTCCTCTAAAAAAATCACGTTGTTTCGCTACAACACCCGCTGCTCTAGCTAACTTGTCCACCATTTCCAAGTGTGATTTCTATGTTATGTATGGCCGTGCCTAAGGGCATATCGATTGAAGTAGAATCTTCTTTTTGATCAATCAAAACCCCTTCCCAAATTCTTGTTGTGCCCCAAAAATGGATTCTGTTGATACATTCGAGTAATTAAACGTTTCACAATTATTGAATTAGATTTATTGTAATAACTTGCATTTTTGAAAAAAATTGATCTATTTAATAAACCATGATCATGAGCAATTGAATCGAGAAATGGATTTGATTGTCCGTCTTTTTATTTGATATAATATTAATATATAAGG
This sequence comes from Rhodomyrtus tomentosa, assembly GCA_028455895.1. Lineage (NCBI taxonomy): Eukaryota > Viridiplantae > Streptophyta > Magnoliopsida > Myrtales > Myrtaceae > Rhodomyrtus > Rhodomyrtus tomentosa. The sequence continues at coordinate 9,336,475 of JAPCWY010000001.1, read as the reverse complement.
CATCCTCCGGATAATTCAAATCGAAGTAATTGGATGTACGACTTGGGCCTATATGACATGACCGATCAATAGAAATACTCCAACATTACACCTTTGTCATATATTCCATACATGGAACTAGATAGATATCATATCCTCCTTTTTTTGCCTTCAAATAGATATATTTTTTATTTTCGAGAAAAAGAAATCTGAGTCACATTCCTAATTTAGCTTTGGATTTTGAATATTTCCCCAAGATAGGCTTGATTCTCCTTGATTTCAAATTTGCATATCTGAAAATTGTGTTACCTACAAAATCAATTAAAATCAATAAGTAGATATCAAATTCAATTAAAACAAAATAAATATTAAATCTAAAATAGTAAATAAACTCTATATAAAATAGAGTTATCAAATACCCCCAAACTTAACATTTTGCTAGTCCTCGAGCAAAACCACAACTAAAAATATTATTTTTATCAACCATAGTTGCTCGAATTCTCAACAAAAAACATCAGAGTCAATGACAAGATAAGTCTAACCCTAAACATGCAATCCGTGTGTGTGTGAAATCCTTAATTTCTCAACTCACATGCAACCTAGATAAATCCACGTTGATATGAAAACTCCTAAACTCAAAATCCACAAAACCAAATCTCATAAGTTTGGGGTTCATTCCTCTTTCTACTAATGCAGACCATAAGCTCAATTAAGAATCAATAGGTCTTCATAAACTTGTAATGTGGCTTGGTTGAGGGTTTGAAAAAGATATGTTTAAACTCAATTTACCCTACAAACACACCAATTCCATAGCTAAGTTGATTCTCTGGATTCAACAATAATCAACATTTTTTCAACATTTTTTTAACTTCTTTCTTTTTCATTGTTTCTCGTTCCACGCTTTACGGTGAAATTTCTTCCTGAGTCCCTCCTTATATAGTGCAATTCCAACCTATTGAGTATCCAAAAGGCTCACTCAAGTTGAAAGTTGGGTCTAGGGATCCGTATAAGCAGTACTAAAGAAACAATATACATGTATTTCTTTTTTTGTTCTTTTTGTACACTTTTCTCTTCCTTTTTCTTTTTCATTTTTTTTCAAACATGTCAAGAATCCAGAGTTTATGATATCATAAAGAATTAAATGTGTCCATAGAGTATAGTGAAAATTGATATCAATAAACTCAGGCTACATTACAAGGGTATCCAAAGAAATTAGGCAATGTCAAGCTCAATGGGGTGACTAAGGATAAATAAATAAGGTTAGCTTGAAAGGCTCAAACGATCCAATGATTGCCTAAATCATTTTCTTAATTGAGTTTAGCCTAGAATTTTGCCTCGAGCGAAAATCAGACAAATTCTAAGATCTGGGTGAGTTTTAAGAGAATTACACACTTCACATAAATCTTCTCTAGGCACGCATGACTCAAAAACAAGGATTAGTGCTCAAAATATGGACCAAATGTTCAAGATCGAGACTAACTTACACATCTTTCCTGATTTTGAATTTTTTTTTTCGAAAATTGCATCCAAATTTCAAATTAAGCAAAGATTTCATGAAAAACATTTTAGGGAAAATTTTAGCTTCCACCTCCAAACTAAATTGCAACAGTGTCCTCAATGCTGAAGAGCAAAGAAAATAAATAATAAGGACATAGAAACTCCCATGGAATATGATGAACGCATGCCATAGGGGTAGTTGGGATAGAAAGCTTGAAGAAAACTTGGAGAAAAGTCCCTACAAAAAAAAATCAAGTAATTAGGGAAAATTATTATCAGGAGGATTCAATTTTTTTTTTGTGTGAATACAACAAAATAAAGTTAAAATACAAAAATTAAAATGCTTAGGTTGCCTCCTAAGAAGCGCTTGCTTTATAGTTTGTAGCCAAACTCTTCCAACTCTTCTAAGCAGATGAAAGTAAGGCAATAATGGCTGCTTGTGAGTCGAAACCACCTCTAAAGTACGGCTTGAGATGTTTCCCATTCACTTTAAAGGTTCCCTCATTGCCATAAGTAACTTCACCTATTCCATAAGGGAAAACCTTAGTGATGGTAAAAGGTCCATACCATCTTGACTTCAACTTACTTGAAAATAAACGAAGACGCGAGTTATATAATAAAACTCTTTGACCTATATGAAACTCCCTTCTTAAGATGTGTTTATCATGCCATCTCTTCATCCTCTTTTTATAGATCTTGGCATTTTCATATGTTTCATTGCGAAACTCATCCAACTCATTCAATTGCAACAATCTCTTCTCACCAGCTGCTTGCATATCAAAGTTGAGAAAACACAATGCCCAATATGCTTTATGCTCTAGCTCAACAGGCAAATGACATGATTTTTCATAAACAAGCTGAAAAGGTGACATACCAATAGGAGTTTTATAAGCAGTCCTATAAGCCCACAATGCATCATCAAGTTTAATTGCTCAATCCTTCCTATTATGATTCAACATCTTTTTCAATATTTTCTTTATCTCCATATTAGAAATTTCAGCTTGACCATTAGTTTAAGGGTGATAAGCAGCAGCCACTTTATGTGTCACACCATGCAAAAGTGACTCAACTTGCTTTTTCAAGAAGTGTGTGCCTTGATCACTTATAATCGTCCTAGGCATACCAAACCTGGTGAAGATATTCTTTTTCAAGAATTTAATCACCACTCGAGCATCATTGGAAGGCAAAGCTATGGCCTTAACCCATTTAGAAACATATTTCACAGCAACCAAGATGTAAGTATTACCATAAGTAGATGGAAAGGGTCCCATGAAGTCCATATCCCAAACATCAAACAATTCACAAATTAAAATATTATTTAAAGGCATTTCATGTCTCATAGACATATTACCAGTTCTTTGACACCTATCACATGCAGCAACATAAGAAAATACATCTCTGAATAGTGTAGGCCAATAAAAACCAGACCGTAAAACCTTAGCCGCAGTCTTTGTGGCAACAAAATGATCTCCTACCTGTCCATCATGGCAATGAAAAAGAATGTCAAATACTTCTTCATTAGGAACACATCGCCTAATGACTTGATTAGTACATACCTTAAACAAGAAAGGATCCTTCCAAAGATAGTGTTTAACATCATAAAAGAATTTCTTTTTTTATTGATAAGTTAATTCAGGATGGATAACCTTACTGACCAAGAAATTAACAAAATCATCATACCAAGGGGTTTCGATTTTGATAGAGAAGAGTGCCTCATCAGGAAATTCATCCAAGATTGGTCTTTCTTCCACAAGGGCATTCAACAATCTAGAGAGATGGTCAGCCACTAAATTTTCTGCCCCTTTTTTGTCTTTGATTTTCAAGTCGAACTCTTGCAATAGTAAGATCCACCTAATCAACCTAGGTTTTGAATCTTTCTTTTCAAGCAAATACTTAAGAGTAGAGTGGTTAATGTAAACAATGACTTTGGAACCAATCAAATAAGAGCGAAATTTATCAAAAGTAAATACTACCGCTAAAAGCTCTTTTTCAGTTGTGGTATAATTTAATTGAGCTCCAGACAGGGTGCGGCTTGCATAGTATATGGTTCGAAAAATTCGATCCTTTCTTTGTCCAAGTACAGCTCCACAAGCTGAGTCACTAGCATCACACATCAACTTGAAAGGCAAATTCCAATTAGGCGCAGTCATGATAGGAGCCGAAACTAACTTCTCCTTCAATGTGTTGAATGCCTGCAAACAATCATCGGAAAAGTCAAATTTAGTATCTTTTTTCAATAATTTACAAAGGCGTCTAGCAATCTTAGAAAAATCTTTAATGAAATGCCTATAAAATCCTGCATGTCTCAAAAATCCTCGAACAAGCTTCACAAAGGTAGGATGTGATATTCCCAATTCCGACCCTCTCAAGGCTATTGAATGGAAGGATATCGATTAGTGTATTTCATTTTTAACTCACTCGGAGTTGGCCACTCTTGAGTTAACTGGCTAAAAGGGAAAGACTGACGCGGAGTCGAGTATGTGGACCTGAGGAATTTGAATGAGAAATGACACTTTGACCATAAGGATAGTGAATATTTTGGGCCAGTAGAGATCGAGCTAGGAGCGATCATGGAATGTCTTACTAGCGTTATACGTTAGGACGCGGGTGATTCCGCTTAACCAATGTGTAATTTGCGGAAATTTCCTAAATCGAATTTCGATGATCAGGATCGTAGGAGCTAACGATAAATCCTCGCAATTACATGACAATCAAAGTCGCCACGACTTGAGAAAAATCCCAAGGTCGATACGCGTAGCGCCCGTAAGAGTCGCCTGTCAGTTTGAGATAAATTGGAATTACAGTCGACGAGAGTTCGACGTGAAATTAGACCTCGAGATTTGGGTATTGGATATTGAGAAATTCCAATGTTTGAATTGTCATAGTCGTCGCCTCATCGAGGGTGGTTTATACTGAAAAAATGGAAGTTCAGACGAAAAATGCAAAATGATCATTTTGCGCCTCGACCTTTGGCCTTGCCTTAAGGAATTTAGAAGGTCATTTTGGTCATTTCTCTCCTCTATATGCTGCCGACAATGTACAATGGATATGGTCAAAGTAAGTCAAAGTCATTGAAGCAACCAATGAAAAGTTGTCAAGTGTCAACCAAAGGAGAGACCAAGCATTAAATGACCATTAATTACCCATCTTATCTAATTGGCCCAAAGTGTATTATTGAGATGGAATTGACTCTCTCTGTCCTCAAATTGGCCGGCCACCCTTCCCCTCTCTTCTTCCTCTCCATTTTTACTCTCGGCCGAATTAGTTTCTCGCGGATAGGGAAAAACTGACTCACTGTTTCGATCATAACTTCGTCGTTCGATTTCAGATTGAGGTAAAACCACAGCCATCTTAAAGCTTATCGTCTTGCTATTCTAGGAAGATATTATGAGCTTAATTTGGCTCAGCCGTTTATCCCGTAGGTCTGTTTGAGTATACAAAGGTCAAATTATGACCTGGTTTTGGAGAGGCTGCGTTTTTGGGAGATTCCGAACTCCAAATGACCTTAAATTTTCGGTGAGGTCTTCATAACATCTATTACTTGAATTTCATGAGTTTTGGTTGCAATTTTAGTTGAATTTTGATGGGTGTACATGATTGAATGGTGGAGGTTTTTACCGAGCAAATTCTGCCCGTTTGAAGATCGTGGAAGAACCGAACTGTTCAAAGGCCTTTGAGGTGTTATTTTGCTCTTAAATCTTCGATGAGCTCCCTTAACATGTAGATTAAGGTTATTGTAAGTTTATTTTGTGAGGAATTGAGGTTTGGGATTGAGATATAACTTGATTAAGCGGATTGAACCGAAAATCGATTTTGTTTGGGGGGTGTCCTGCTGTGCCGATTCTGTTGGGGACCTATTAAGGGGTATTTGGACTTCAAATTGACTCATAAAGCTTCATAGGACGTGGTACGAGGTGTTGATGGGGTGTTTGTGAAGTGGATTGAGAATTGAAAGTGATTTAAGGGCTAGTTAGTGCATAAAACCCCGGGAAACATTCTACCCTATTTGTGGATGCATGAACCAAATATTTTCAGGGTTCAGGGGAGTGTCATCATGTGTTTAATTGTTCAAATAAGGCGTCTTGAGTTGCCATTGAATAGCTGTTGAGGGATTGATTTAATAGAAGTGAGCATTCCATAGCTTTTGATCGGAATTGGTGAACTTTTATAAGTTGACGAGGGATTGTTGGTTAGTTGCATACTTGTGGTGTTGCAAAGGATCGTTTGGTGTAGAATTTTGCTAATCGGTCAAAGTAAGTATTTTCTAAATCCTTACCCGAATGATAGGGCACTACTGGATTGATTAATTGGATGAAATTAGTGCTTGGTGAATCTTAGGGCTTGAATTACTTGATTAAGTAGCGGATTTCATGACTTGAATGGCATAGTGTGACAATTGAATATTGTGATATGCCTTGATGTTATGTTTGGCTAGTGTGTTTCGATTAGCCAGAAAGCCTTGTGAGGTAAGTGGCTATTGAGCCCTTAGTAATATAGTTCGACTATTGAGCCATGTATTCATGAATTGGCAATGATGCCCTGTTCTTGTTATTGAATTGGTTGTGAGCCCTGTTACTGTTAAGGAATTGCCTGAGATGCCCTAGTAGTGAATTGACCGTGGGCCCTAGTAATGACATCTCGACCGTGGGCCTTGGCGATGCCCTGATAATGAATTGGCCGTAGGCCCTGGTGATGACATCGCAGCCGTGGGCCCTGGCGATGATTTGGCTTGGAGCCCTATGAAATTTTATTGCGGCTTGGAGCCCTGACGATACATTGTAGCCGTGGGCCCTGGCGATGATTAAATGATTTGTCACATTGAATACAATATGTTTGTTTTAGGCTAATGTGTGAAGAATGGGTCCTATAGCATGTGGTGTGTTCGTTAATGATTTGATATGTCAATTATTCTGTGATAAATGATGGTGAACTCGAATAAGAATGAAATGTCGTTTGGCCTATGGCCCTAGTGGCATTGAATGGCTTTGAGCCTTGAAAGTGTCGATTGACCTGTGGCCTCAATGGTACAAAGATATCGATTGGCATGTGGCCCCAGTGATATCAGTTGGTAAGAGTGCCAGAGAAGTACATGGCGGCTTGAGAGCAGAGTGATGATTGATTGTGGTGACTCTGAAAGTCATGAGTGCTAGTTTATGTATCATGTACTCGAAGCATGAACACTTGAAGTTGATTGTGTTTGACTGTGACTCCTAATTATGCCTATCTTGCTAAGATAGTTAGTGGATGCCTTGTTCCGTTACTTGGATAATGTTTTGCATTTGGTGGTAGTTTCATGATTTGGGGGGACTGTGTTCGGGTCTAGGTTTAGGCTTCACTTATTGAGATTTATAGCTCACCCTAGTGGGGGTTTAACTTTTTCAGGTCCTAGAAGAAGGAAGCTCGGACTTGCCATGTGATGGCATTTGAGGAAGTCGTTGGAGTTGGATTTGTAACCGGCTGTGATATCGAGAATAAGTGTACTCTATTGTCTTGAGTCATCTTATTGTGGATTTGTATGGAGCTGTTTATTTGCTTTCGTGACCTTGTATTATTTCTTAGCGGTGATTAATTGGCTGATGGATCATGGGAGATTATTGAAGACGGTTGGCCAGGTAATATGTTCGCGTGCTCGTCGGGTTCGGGGCGTGACATCCTCGTTTAAGTGGTATTAGAGCAAGGTCAGTTCGATCCATTGTGATTGTGGTTTGAAGTGATAAGGAGTGATGACTTGAGGACAATTAGCTAGTGAGACCTTTAGGGTTAAGCATGAATTGTTGAATCTTGAGGATTATAGGCTTGAACTTGTGTGCACCTTAATGGTTCTAGAGTTGTTTTCGATTGATGATTTTGAGTGATTTTATGAATAAGGCTCACAAGTAAGTGAGTAGAGATTGAAGAATCATAAGCCTGTATTTGAGGTTGCTAAAGAATAGCTTATGAATGAAGGGTTAATTGAAGTATATGATTGTGATCGTGGCTTGTCGATGACCCAACTTGAGGAATATGAGTTATAAAGAGACGATTGGTATTAGTGTATTTAGGCTTGAATTGCATTGTATTTTGATGATTTAGCTATCGATTGCTATTGACAGCCTTGGATGTTATGAGATGAGATGCATACAGGGGAGCAAATAAGGAATATTTGGATGAGTTGCATATAGATTTGACTTGAAAAGTGATTAGACTTGAGGTATATAGTTGAATATAGGCAATTGATCTGTGAGATGCGATGGTCCTTGTGGAGCTAGAGATTTTCTATGGATAAGGCATGATGTTAAAACGTTTGTAGTATGACAAGTAGTGAGAATGAACATGTTGTGCATGTGTTTGTGGCATTGAAAGAAAAGTTGATGAGGGTACATGCATGAACTTATCGTTATTGGACTTAATAAACTGTCGCTTGGTTTGAGACAAGTTGATGGGATACCTATAAACCGTCATGAAGTTTGGTATGGGACACGTGGAACGAGGGTTTCTTCGTAAATGTACGACTTAGGATAACCTGCAACGGCTAGGCTGATGAGGGTGTGGAGTGATCACCGGGACAGAGAGGTCTGGATAAGGAGCGGCTCCTGATAGGCTTCTAAGATGGTAAGAGGCGGGAATGATCCAAGTCATAATTTGAAGGAGAAATTTTAGGTATCAGGTTGAGTCCAATTATGGTTAAGCCATGTATGGCACATGAAAGATTCTCTAGTAATTGTTTGAAAGTGGCATGGCATGTGAAATAACGCATGTGATTGGCATGGTTAAAAGCTTTGTGCTTGGCAGTGGATGCCGTTTGAAAAAGAAAAGCGATGTTGTGATTGGCCTTTTAGGCGTGTATTATGATTGGTATCGTGTGATTGGCTTGGCTAATGTCTCACTGAGAGATATTAGATGGCATGTGGGGCTTATGCTCATTGAACGAATGCCTGTTGAGATTGAGATAGCATGTTGTGTTTATGCTAGAGTGACAGATGCCTTGGATTTATGGCATGAACGATTGAAATGACACTTTGAGTACTTGTTTGGCGTTGACTTAGTTGAGTTTTGGCCTAATTAAGGCTTGCCTAGTTATTAGCTATTATTTGAGAAGTTATCTCATTGAGGCTTATTTGATGTGTGGTTGCTACGTAAGGATGAGTTGAAATCCTTGGTAGTGGACAACTAGTTGAGAGTTGTTTGGGAACCACTAGATAATTGATAATGATGAATGATGAGATGAGCAGTCTGAGACTGCTAGACTTGAGTAGACGACTTAAGTCTTTGATTCCTAGAGGGAATCATAGTGGTTCAAGTGACATGAGAACCTAATGACGTTGAATGACCACAATATGATCGTAAAAGAGCATTGGGCTCAAATATGTAAGTATGGAAAGATCCAAGATTTGAGATGGATCATGAGAATTGAGCAAAGATGGGCGATTGGAATATGAGTACTAGCAGAACGGATGGCTCGATTTTGTTAATCACGTAAGACCCAAGAGTTGAATAGGTTATGAGAGCTTTAAATGGAAATGAGAAAATTTGTTGGGTACGTAGGCTCGTGAGGAGCTGCCATGATTGCCTAAGTCACTATAGTGACAGATGTTAATACTGATGAGTTAAAGTGAGGAAAGTCACAAGAAAGGTGACTCTGAGTTACTCATTCCTAAATTGAATGTGTGGAAAGAATCACGAGAGTTTTGAAAAGGTTGTAAAGCTATGCATAAAGTTGAGATTGATTGAGTTTGGTGGAATGATGGAATTTGAAATTGCATTCTTTTAAATTGAGGGTTTTGTGAGAAAACTTTAGAGGTTTTGGGTCCACTGAGGAAAGAAAGTGACCTTGGCAGTTATTAGCCTTAAGAGGCTGTCGATAATTGGTGAAAGGTCACCAGAAGAAGGGTTTCCTCGAAAGCATGATATCTGCCTAGATTGCCTCTATTGAGTTATTCGATGGAAAGTATTCTCCTGGGATTGCTTGAAAGCAAATGTTGTTTGGATCCCGAGACTTTTGTAAGGATCAGAGGATGATCGACCAGTGTGAGACATAGTTTTCTAGGTCGTTTAAGCATATGGCAAAGGTGATCAAGGACCATTGAATAAGATAAGTAAATCCCTGAGTGGATTTGAGTTTGAAAGCCTTATGGCTAATAGATGTTCCTGGTTTTGAGGAACTGTAATAGATGTTAATAAGAGAAGTGAATGATTGGAAGAAATATGAGCGAAGAGAACGTCACTTGTGGAACACGGAAAATGTCTCCAAGGAATGGCTGATTACCTGGACGTAAGACCCATGGTGGAAAATGGGTAGTCCGTCTCTTCTGTTATGGAAGGAGTCGAGGAAAAAAAAATCGGCATGCTAGTTTGCTTGAAAATAATGATTTCTTGAGATCGGTTGATTGAACTGGAGCCATGAGAAATGAAATCATGAGTTGTTATTCTTTAAAGAATAGGGCGTCGTTCTTAAAGAATGATTGGATCATGAAATTGTCGTTGATGAAAAGAAAAGTGAACGGACTTGATAGTCCTGGCTGTTCGTAATTCTAGTGAATGATTGGGTAAGGGAAAAGAGCGCTTAGAGAATACTTGCAGAGTGATTTGAGGTAATCGAATTGAGCATTTGATATGTGAACTAGTGGCGACCAAGAACGAATCTTGTCACTTGATGTGATTGAGTTATGGGAAGGAGAATGTTAAAGCATGGTGACATTTGAATCCTAGAGTAAAGGTATTGTCACGCCCCGCTCACCTTACGAGTGCGCTCATCCGTTCATGCCGTAAATTTAGTCTCAGAATACCCTTCTTTATGGCGATAAATAAATGAGAATCACATGCGGAAGAGTAAAAAAAATACCTAACTCCATGTAAGGTAATTCAAAACAAAATAAAGAATGAGATACGGGACAAAGAAAATGGTGATTTATATATCAAGAGGACGAGTTTATACAAATGAGACTAGGTCCTAGCTAATGCCACTAGCTAAGGTCAGGAAAGACAAAAGGGCGAACAAAAGACAACCATTAAACCCCACCAAAAAGATCGTCATCACCAAAAGACAACTTCAACGGTCGTGTGATCTTGAGCCCACTAAGTGTTACTAGTATCTTCAGCTTGACTCAGGTCCTCTGCGGGATCGTAATCCGAGAAAGTTTCTGATCGTACTTCTATGGTGTCCTTTTCCATCTCATTCTCCGAGTCAGAAATCTCGATCACCTCGATGTTCTCCTCTCTAGTCGGGGTCTCCTCTGGAATGTTTCTCGAGCATACCACGGAACCCTCTACCTCGATCTCATCTCGAGAAGGATGACACCACGATGAAACTACACGTCTTGGAACTTGATGAGCCTTTAATGGACTAGTGGTAACTTCTCCAGCTCTCTTAAATCAGGCCTTGTAACGATGTGGCTTCCAGTCTTCCTCCCCCTCATCAACCCATACTACCGTACTCTTCTTAATATAAATTGTACCTCGTCTATCTAGAAATTCTTCAAAATAAGCTGTCATTTCCTTAGGGTCTCCTAGACGCGTAGGCAGCATACTCAAAATTTGGGATCTGGGAAAAAAAAAAAAAGAATCCCACAATGGAGTGAGACTTACGTCTCAGCAAGCTAGCCTAATCCTAATTTAGACCATCAGTCCCACCAAATGAACTATCACAGCAACAAGCAACCAATGACAGAAGGACAAATGACATTTATACAAAGCATCATATCAAACATCTTGTGAAGAAATTATACTCAAGACAAATATATAAAGAAAGTGATCCAAGCTTCCTTACTAGTCAAGAACTGCATCAACACCACAGGAATTAATAACCAATAAAATTCTCAATCCACAACTCAATGGATTAGTCCGCGTTCAACGCATTAGACTACCGAGACAAATAAACTCGCGTTAAGACGCGTCGGGTTTACTAATCAATTTCCAACTCATGTCAACATGTACAATTCCTTATCCCGCGTTAGGACGCATCAGGATGTCATTTAATCGCAACCTCGCGTTAAGACGCCTCAGGGTATACTTAGGATGCGATTTCGCGTTAAGACGCCTCAGGATACCATAGGTCTCGACAAATACCTCAAGTCAAGAATTGTCTCAACAATCATTTAATTACATTCTCATCACGAGAAATTTCAGAAGGTCGATCATAAACCATTTGCTTGTCAAAAAGGTCGTACTTTATCACAAAACATATCTCAAGGTCACATAGCCTGTAGCCACATAATCAAGTAGGACATACCAACAAATACATCATCAATTCAGGCAAAGGAACTACAATTTTAATAACAAGCAAGTGCTCATGGCTCGTTCCTCAACAAATCCATTCAATTTCCACTCAACCAAGCATAACAAAATTGTCAATTTATCGATTCCATAATAAAACTATCCAGTTGCGTCCAAATGTTCTAATATAGGTTTAGGGGTCGTTTACCTTCGTTCCAACTAGCAAATTTTCACCATATTTCCTTGTCAAGCTCAGCTTCCAAAAAAGATCGCCGATGTCCAAAATAGGGCAGCAATATACTTCAACGATAATTCATCGTTTCAGTCAATTTATGTTTTTTAACTTCAACTTCACCCATCATACACCTCAATGACACCCTAAATCACATTCTAGTATGCCTTAACATCACATTTAGAGTATGATAATGCCAAGAACAGCCCCCAACAGAACCGATGTGCTCAGAATTGAAACAAAGCAAAAACCAATTCTGCTCCTTCTTGTTCTAACAGTCCACACATCACCCTTAACTCTAATTTTTTTCATCAGTTCACTTGGAACAACCTTAATCAACATGTTATAGAGCCCTATGGAAATTTTCAAAGTCAATTAGCACTCCTAAGGCCTCCAAATAGATCGACTCTTCTCAGTTCACCAGCAGTCAGAATCTGTCCAGAAAATCAACTCCAATCAAACCATCAAAACTCATTCAAAACTCAAATAAATCAATAACCCTAACTTAGTGACTTCTAGTATAACATGTTATGTAACTTCCATAAAAAATTTGGTGTCATTTAAAGTCTCTAAGAGGGTGAACCATGGCCCTCTCTCAGTTAGCTCAAAATTTGTCCAGTTTTCTTTCAAAAATTTCGATAAATTAACCAGACCTCCAAATATCATGAAACTAATTGGAGCTTGTCAAGGATAGGTTAAACTAACCTGTGGTGGTTGGCGGCCGTCCAAAAGATCACTGGAGGAGGCGCTCGTACGGACCAAACCAAGCAGTAGAAGTGGGTCGGAACAGAGCAGTTTCTGCTCTTGAGAAGAAAACACAAAATGAAGAGGAAGAAGAGGGAGATGGCTCACTAAAATTTTGAAGGAGCAGATGATATGATCCTAATTAATTTTTTTTAAGCTTCTAGAAGGTTTGAGTGAGTGAAAAATTAATGACCATCACCCATGTATTAACACTTGTCCTTAGTCAATAATATCAATGCTCAAATTACTTTCTTGCCCCCTTAATTTTCTGCAGCCTCCTTGGGAAAGAAGGAAATGTCAAATGACTAATATGCCCTTCTCAAATCAATTAGGCAAGGTTAACTCTCCAAGGGCAAAATGGTCTTTTCACACCTTTTGTCCGAAATTTCATTTTCCTGATATTTTTTACCCTCGATAAGACGGCATCCAATCCATATCAAATGTTGGAATCCCTCATTTTCATTTTCAAATTTCGAGATCCCATCTCATGATCTATTTTTTGTCGATCGAATTTCAATTTGTCTCGAATTAACAGCTGGCTCTTGCAGACGTTACGCGTATCGACTCTGTGATTCTCATTACACTTAGGATAACTCAAACTACGGTAATTTTGATTGTCATGTAATCGCGAGGGTCTATCGCTAGCCCCGACGGCAATAATCCTCACCATTCGATTTAGAAAAATTTTGCAAATTATACTTTGGTTAAGCGGTATCGCCTGCGTTCCAACCGTACAACACTAATAATGATTTCCTTAATCGTTTTTAGATCGACCTCGGCTTTAAATGTTCTCTCGACGACCCTTATGGTTAAAGTGTCATTTTCTAATCGAGTTTCCCAAGTCCACGTACCTCATCGTGCGTTAGCCTTTCCCCTTCGGTTGATTACTCGAGATTGATCAGATCCGAGCGAGACATAACTGAAATACCTCGATAGATATCTTACATTCAAAGGTCTCGAAATGATATAAAATTTAGAATATCACAGGTATCGTCGTTGGCACAGACACCAAGATTGACGTCTTATGAAATGGGAAGGATAAAGTAGATTCGAAATAAAAGAATGCCACTGAAGTGTATAGTTTCCTTCACATGGTAAGAGACCCTAGTGTGGAAGGAAGAGAAAATCCTAACTATCTTGATATTAAGATAGAGCGTCTAAACTAAGAAAGACGACGCAGAACTTGAATGATTCTTGGAAGGAAAGTTAAGTTCGAGGGACTGTCTTGTAGACGATGTTGAATTTCAACATAATGTCGACGTTCAGTGCAATGGACAGAATTGAGATAAAGTCGCATTAACTGGTTATGGAAACCAGCGGTTAAGACAAGAGTGCTTCCTCAGGGAAGAGCAACAAAAATGAGCAAAGTGTATAGAGTCCGAGTGGGGACTCATGAGAACAAAGGGCCAAGGTTTGAGTTCTCAAGTGAAAAGTATGAGAAATAGTTTGAAAGGTTTGACACATGGTAGAAAGGAGTTGATAATAGCTAGATTGAGCATCCAAAGAATAATTGGATGAGTTGTTATCGTCTTGAGGGACGATAATCAGACTCATTTAAGGAGTCGTAAGGGTATGAACGCCTTGAGAATTGTCTCATGAACCTAAGAGAACGCTCGCTGTATGCTAAGTTGAATATTACGAGCCATGGGCCTGTTAAGGTGAAATTCCTTGGCCAAGTAGTTTTGAAGAGTGGAATCCCTGTGAATCCCCGAAAGAAGGAGATGGCAATAGGCTGACCAAGGCCGACTCGAGCTACTGAGACTTGAGACGTCCGAAGTTTTATGGATTATAATGGTTTGCTCTAGAAGTCATGGGGAAGAATTCCCAGAGAAGTTGTTCCATTGAGGGAATGGATTAAGAATGAGGTGTGGCGCAAATGGACGAACGAATGTGAAAAGGAAGTCCCAAGGACTTAAACCTAGTTGGCGACCTTGCCAATGATGGTGATTTCATTGGAAAGTGAAGGATGGCATGGGTTATGATGGCCTGACGTGAAAAGAAAATTTAAGTGTAAATTAGTGCAACGTGGAAGGTTGTTGCTTATACGTCGCGGCCATAGGATCTCATGAGTGGAAATATCCAATGCATAATGGGAATTAGAATACGACCGCCCTTGCGAAGGAGTTAGGAAAACACGACTCGCGAGAATAAAGGTTTTGAGTTTATAAAAACTATAAGACCTTGACGTATGGGATCCTCGAGAGGAATTGATGACAAGCGACGTCGATGAATGAAATTACTTACGGATATTGGAGCATTTCTCGTGTAAGGAAAGACCTCGCAACTATGTGAACTGCGAGAGTTGGGAATGTTAACTGCCCCGAAGAGATTGAAGGGAAAATATAACCATTGCAAGCTGGTGGATTAATTGGTCATTTGAGAATCTCGAATATAATCGAGGAAAGACTATTAAGGACTCAATCATGAGTTTGCTAGAGAAGTCGAGAAGGCTATGGTTCGATTTGGACAATCGATGGTAAGCTAATGGAACTTGTGCGTCCCCAACGGTACAACATGACGTTTGAAAATGATGATTACGCTAATTGATAGAGGCACTCAAGGAGTGCCATTTCATGACGGTCAAGTAATGATCGTGATAGAAAACGATCTTGAATCTACTACGGCATTCTAGAAAGAGCCTTCCGACTGGAAATTTCAAAAGCAAGGTTGCATTGTGGTTCACTTAGTGTCCTCAAACCAATAGGCAAATTGAATGGAAGATTTGAGTACTCGAAGGTGTATCACCGATAGATATTGAAAGTGTCGAAATAGAGTAGAGAAAAACAAATATAGGTTGAGGACCGAGGGAAGTAAGTCATGGAGGAAGACGACTTTTGTCAGAAAAGACAAGTGGGAACGTCAAGTAATGGGAGGAACTACTTTGGAGAATGAGGATGCGATGAGGCGTCGATACCCTGTGAAATTGAATAATTGAAAAGTGGCAAATTTCAAGGACGAAATTTCTTTAAGGGGGGAGGAATTGTGACATTCCAAATTTCGACCCTCTCAAGGCTATTGAATGGAAGGATATCGATTGGTGTATTTCAGTTGTAACTCACTCGGAGTTGGCCACTTTTGAGTTAACTGACCAAAAGGGAAAAATTGACATGGAGTCGGGTACGTGGACTTGGGGAATTTGAATGAAAAACGACACTTTGACCATAAGAATTGTCGAGAGAATATTTTGGGCCAACAAAGATCGATCTAAGAACGATCATGGAATGCCTTGCTAGCGTTATACGTTGGGACGCGGGTGATTCCGCTTAACCAATGTGTAATTTGCGAGAATTTCCTAAATCGAATTTTGATGATTAGGATCGCAGAAGCTAGCGATAAATCCTCCCAATTACATGGCAATCAAAGTCGCCATGGCTTAAGAAAAATCCCAAGGTCAATACGCATGGCGCCTGCAAGAGTCCCCCGTTAGTTTGAGATAAACTGGAATTACGATCAACAATAGTTCGACATGAAATTGGACCTCGAGATTTGGGTATTGGATATTGAGGAATTCCAATGTTTGAATTGCAATGAACGTCGCCTCATCGAGGGTGGTTTATACTGAAAAAATGAAAGTTCGGACGAAAAATGCAAAATGACCATTTTGTCCCTTGACCTTTGGCCTTGTCTTAAGAAATTTAGAATGTCATTTTGGTCATTTATCTCTTCTATATGCTGCCGAAAATGTGCAATGGATATGGTCAAAGGAAGTCAAATTCAATGAAGCAACCAATGGGAGGTTGCCAAGTGTCAACCAAAGGAGAGGCCAAGCATTAAATGGCCATTAATTAATCATCTTATCTAATTGACCCAAAGTGTATTATTGAGATGGAATTGACTCTCTCTCTCCTCAAATTGGCCGGCCACCCTTCCCCTCTTTTCTTCCTCTCCATCTTTCCTCTCGGCCGAATGAGTTTCTCGCGGACAAGGAAAAATCGGCTCACTATTTCGGTCATATTTTCGTCGTCCGACTTCAAATTGAGGTAAAACTACCGCCATCTTAAATCTTATCGTCTTGCCATTCTAGGAAGATATTATAAGCTTAATTTCGCCTATCCGTTTGTCCCATAAGTCTGTTTGAGTGGACAAAGGTCATATTCTAACTCGGATTTGGAGAGGCTGCGTTTTTTGGAGTTTTCGGACTCCAAATGACCTCAAATTTTTTATGAGATCTTCATAACATCTATTAATTGAATTGGCTGAGCTTTGGTTATAATTTTAATTGAATTTTGATGGGTGTACGTGGTTGATTTGTGGAGATTTTTACTGAGCAAATTCTGCCCGTTTGAGGATCGTGGAAGAACCGAGCTGTTCAAAGGTCTTTGAGGTATTATTTTTCTCTCAAATATTTGGTGAGCTCCATTAACATGTAGATTAAGGTTATGGCAAGTTTATTTTGTTAGGAATTGAGGTTTGGGATTGAGATATTGCTTGATTAAGCGGATTGAACCGCAAATCGGTTCTGTTTTGGGGGTGTCCTGCTATGCTGATTCTATTGGGGACCTATTAAGGGGTATTTGGACTTCAAATTGACTCATAAGCTTCATAGGACGTGGTGTGAGGTGTTAATGGAGTGTATGTGAAGTGGATTGAGAATTGGAAGTGATTTAAAGGCTAGTTAGTGCATAAAATCCCGGGAAACATTCTACCTTATTTGTGGATATATGAACCGAATATTTTGAGGGTTCGGGGGAGTGTCGTCATGTGTTCAATTGTTCAAAAAAGGCGTCTTGGGTTGCCATTGAATATCTATTGATGGATTGGTTTAATAGAAGTGAGCATTCCATAGCTTTTTATCGGAATTGGTGAACTTTTATAGGTTGACGAGGGATTCTTGATTGGTTGCGTACTTGTGGTGTTGAAAAGGATCGTTTGGTGTGGAATTTTGCTAATTAATCAAGGTAAATGGTTTCTAAATCCTTACCCGAATGCTAGGACACTACTGGATTTTAATTATATGAATTAAGTGCTTGGTGAATCTTAGGGCTTGAATTACATGATTAAGTAACGGATTTCATGACTTGGATGGCATAGTGTGATAATTGAATATTGTGATATGTCTTGATATTATGTTTGGCTAATGTGTTTCGATTGACCAAAGAGTCTTGTGAGGTAAGTGGCTATTGAGCCCTTAGTAATATAGTTCGGCTATTGAGCTCTGTATTCATGAATTGGCAATGATGCCTTGTTCTTGTTATTGAATTGACTATGAGCCTTGTTACTGTTAAGAAATTGGCTGAGATGCCCTGGTAGTGAGTTGGCCGTGGGCCTTGGTGATAACATCGCGGTTGTGGGCCTTGGCGATAATTTGGCTTGGAGTCTTATGAAATTATATTGCAGCTTGGAGCCCTAGTGAAACATCGCGGTCGTAGGCCTTGGCGATGATTAAATGGTTTGTCACATTTAAGACAATATGTTTGTTTTAGACTAATGTGTAAAGCATGTGTCCTATAGCATGTGGTGTGTTCGTTAATGATTTGATATGTCAATTATTCTGCGATAAATGATGGTGAACTTGAATAAGAATGGAATGCCGATTGGCTAGTGGCCCTAGTGGCATTGAATAGCTTTGAGCCTTGAAAGTATCGATTGGTTTGTGGCCCCAGTGGTACAAAGATATCGATTGGCTTGTGGCCCCAGTGGTACAAAGATATCGATTGGCCTGTGGCCCTAGTGATATCATTTGGTAAGAGTGCCGGGAAGTACATGGCGGCCTGAGAGCCGGGCGATGATTGGTTGTGGTGACTTTGAAAGTCATGAATGCTAGTTCATGTACCATGTACTCGAAGCATGAACACTTGAGGTTTATTGTGTTTGACTGTAACTCCTAATTATGCCTATCTTGCTAAGATATGCAGTGGATGCCTTGTACCGTTACTTGGATAATGTTTTGCAGTTGGTGGTAGTTTCATGATCTGGAGGGATTTGTGTTCAGGTCAAGATTTAGGTTTCATTTATTGAGATTTATATCTCACCTCAGTAGGGGTTTAACTTTTTCAGGTCCCAAGCGAAGGAAGCTCGGACTTGCCATGGGATGGCATTTGAGGAAGTCGTTGGAATTAGATTTGTAACCGACTGTGATATTGAGAATAAGTGTATATTCTATTGTCCTGAGTCATCTTATTGTGGATTTGTATGGAGCTGTTTATTTGTTTTTGTGACCTTGTATTATTTCTTAGCTATGATTAATTGGCCGAGGGATCTTGGGAGATTATTGAAGACGATTGGCCAGGTGGGATGTTCGCGTGCTTGTCGGGTTTGGGGCGTGACATAGGATGCGGTAGTTTTGAAATAATTTCAATCTTAGCTCGATCAACCTCAATTCCTATGACAGAGATTTTATGGCCTAACACAATCCATTCCTGCACCATAAAGTGACACTTCTCCCAATTCAAGACAAGGTTAGTCTCCTCACACCTTTGTAATACTAAAGATAAATTATTCAAGCATGAATCAAAAGATGAGCCAAAAGCAGAAAAATCATCCATAAATATCTCAATAAATTTTTCGATCATGTCAGAAAAAATAGCCATCATACATCTCTGAAAAGTAGCAGGCTCATTACAAAGACCAAAATGCATCCTCCTAAAGGCAAAAGTACCATAGGGACAAGTAAAAGTGGTCTTTTCTTGATCTTCAAGTAAAATAGAGATTTGATTATAACCAGAATATCCATCTAAAAAAACAGTAAAACTCATGCCTTGTAAGTCTCTCCAACATTTGATCAATAAAAGGCAAATGAAAGTAATCTTTACGGGTGGCATCATTCAATTTTCTATAATACATGCAAACACACCACCCAGTAACTGTCCTAGTAGGAATCAATTCATTATCATCATTCGGTTGAACAGTCATACCTCTTTTTTTTGGAACAACTTGCACAAGACTTACCCAAGCACTGTTAGAGATAGGATAAATAATCTCATATCAAGCAGCTTAATTATCTCAGCCTTCACCACCCCTTGCATTTTCGAATTGAGCCTCCTTTGAGGTTGGATGACCGATTTGAATCGCTCCTCCATCAATATTTTATGCATGCACATTGAGGGGCTTTTTCCTTCAATATCTGTAATAGTCCATCCTATTGCTCTTTTATGGTCTCTCAGAACTCGGAGTAGCTTTTCCTCCATCACACCTGTTAAAGAAGAAGAAATAATTACTGGAAGAGAAGAAACTCCATTAAGAAAAGCATATTTAAGGTGCGATGACAAATGTTTGAGTTCTAAAATTGGTGGTTCTTCAATAGATGATTCCCTCTTCTTCGAGTTCGACCCCAATTCTTCGAATTTTGGTGGTCTAAATCTCGAAAGAGGTGGATTTGCTTCCAAAAATTTCGCGTACTGCTCGACTTCTTCGACTTCGGCTTTTCCTTTGCTTGGCCGAACTAAGCATGCCTCCAACGGATCTTTAATTGTGGTTTTACAAAAAGTCAATTCCACAAGCTTATCAACCACATCAACTCTCAAACAATCATTTGGCTCAGATTTCAAGGCTTTAAAAACATCGAAGGTGACTTGATCATATTGAACTCTAAGAATTAATTTTCCTTATTGCACATCAATTTAAGATCTCTCTGTTGCTAGAAAAGGTCAGCTTAGGATGATTGGAACCTTGAAATCTTCCTCCATCTCTAAGACAATGAAATATGCAAGAAAAATAAACTTGTCAACCTTAATTAAAGCATCCTCCACTATTCCTCTTGGGTAGTTGATCGATCGATCTGCTAACTGAAGAGATACAATGGTAGCTTTTGCTTCTTCCAAACCTAATTTCTTGAAAACAGAGTAAGGCATTAGATTACTACTTGTACCTAAATCACACAACGCCTTGTCAAAATAAGAATTACCAATGGTACAAGGAATAGTAAACTCCCTGGATCTTTCAACTTTGGTGGTAATTTATTCTGCAAAATAGCTGAATACTCCTCGTTAAGCTTCACAATCTCATAATCTTCTAATTTCCTTTTGTTTGCCAAAATTTCCTTCAAAAATTTCGTGTAACTAGGCATCTAGGCTAAGACATCAGCAAAAGGAATATTAATGTGCAATTTCTTAAAACATCAAGGAATTTAGAGAACTACTTATCTATTTTGTGTTTTTGAAGTCTTTCCAGGTATAGAACTGGCGGCACATATGGCTTCGGATTGTCAGGAAATAACTTGCTTCGAGATGGATCAGCTTTTGAGGTTTCGATTTCAAGGGCTTCAGCTTCTTTCTTTTTTTTTTCTGCTGCTTCATTAGACAAATTTTTGTCAACTTCTTTTCCACTCCTCAATGTGATTGCTTTTGCATTCTCAACTGGATTCTTCTTAGTATTGCTCGGAAGGGTACCATACGAACTTTCAGACAAATGATTCGCTAAATGGCCGACCTGCTTCTCTAGATTTCGAATGGATGCCTCTTGATTTTGGAACCTCACATCAGCATTTTTGATGAAGTCTTGAGTTGTTTGAGTCAGTTTAGTAACCATGTCCTCAAGATGGTTGTGTTGTTTCTCCTCAAGAGGCCTAAATGATGGTGGTTGTCTCATCTCTTGCTGATTTTGGTTGCTCCGAGAGAAATTCGGGTGATTTCGCCATCCGAGATTGTAGGTGTTTGAGTAAGGATTGTTTTGAGGAGGCATGCTAAAATTTCCAACAAAGTTAGAATGTTCAAAAGGATGTGCAAAAGGATTACCTACCTAACATTCGATGTTAGCATGGCTTCCATTGCAAAATTCACAAATCGGGCTTTGAATCTTTAAAACTGAGTCGATCATTTTGTTTAAAGCGGCGAACTGTGCGGTAATGACATTATTGTCGCCGACATCATAAATTCCACTTGGCTTTCTAGCAGATAGCCTCTCAGTCGGCCATTGGTAGCTATTAGACGTCATCTCCTCTAAAAGATCAAAAGCTTCCTTAGGTGATTTGTTGTTCAACGTCCCTCCAGCTGCATCATCAATGGTAGATCTCAAATTCGGCATCACTCCATTATAGAAAGTATGCACTTGCATCCAAACCGGTAGACCATGATGCGGACAACGCCTTAGTAATTCTTTAAATCTCTCCCACGCTTCATATAGAGATTCACCATCCACCTGCACAAAAGTAGAAATATCGTTACGCATCTTGGCAGATTTAGCAGGAGGAAAGTACTTACTAAGGAATTTTTGAGCCAAGTCATCCCACGTAGTGATAGATCCTGCAGGAAGGGAAATTAACCACGATTTAGCTTTGTCACGCAAGGAAAAAGGGAATAATCTCAACTTGATGGCATCATCAGTAACGCCATTATCTTTTATGGTGTCACAAATTTCAAGAAAAGCATCTAAATGGATATTAGAATCATCATTCGGCAATCCACCAAATTGGATTGCCTTTTGAAGCATCTGAATCAGGGAATGCTTGATTTCAAAGTTGTTAGCTTGTATGGTTGGCCTCCTAATGCTAGATGTTGATCATTGGACTATAGGTGCTGCATATTCCTTTAAAATTCTCCTTCGTTCTCCGTTTTCGTCAACCATGATCTTATTGTTTTGCTCTCGTCTTCGCCGTAAGAAAGTGCACTCAATTTCAGGATCAAACTTCTTAAGTTCTCCCTATTGGCTTCCAGTGATGGGAGCTTGCAGTTGACGCTGAACCCTTGTCCTCTCTATTTCTTTTATACTTATTTTTTTCTGTAAAATCAAACAAAAAAATAAAATAAAATAATATCAAATAAAATAAAATAAAATAAAGTTAGACTAAACCAAAAATTGCTCGATATTAATAGTAATTGTCAATTATCAAACAATCCCCGGCAACGACGCCAAAAACTTGTTCTCTTGATTAGCAACACAAATGTACGTATCGAACAAGTAATAAAGTGATGAATAAAAGTATCGTTCCTACGGAAACTGTAGACAAATCAATCAAATTACTTACTAAATGTGAACAATTCTCAAATTTATCTAACCAATTAAAGATCCAATAAAGCACTCGAAAATTCTAAAGAAAAAATAAATTAGCCAATGCAGTAAACCAAAATAGAAATTAGAAATTTCGAATATAAAGAAGCAACAAACAACGGATTTCTATCAAGAATGAAAAAAATGTTAGAGCGTCCGATTTCACTTAACCAATCAAGATTAATTAACCAATCTCATCGTGCAATTAAATTAGAGTCATAATGTGATGGTCGAACTTCTTAATGTAAATTATTATCCTTGGTCCGGTATAGCAATCCTAATTAGATTTAGCAACCCACACTTGATCCATGCGAATTTAAGTAAATCCAAACGCATTAAGATTTATGAACATTCCCGAATTCAATAGACCACCCTCGATTTAACTACTGTCGAAACCACACACAAAAGCATAAGATATCTCTATCTATGATGAATTCATGGCTATATATCATAAAACACTCGCATGTAATATCCTTTCGGTCTTATACATACAACAAATATCATTCAAGTGGTGATCAAGCGCTTAAAAGCATTAAGAACATGATATATAACTCGCACATATGAATTCTAGAATTGCATAAATGAGTATGAAAAATCAATCCATCATAGTTAAGTTACATCGTAACTTTAACAAGAAGTAGTTTAGAACATAATGAAAATTAAACTACAAACAATAATTAAACTAAACATGATGAAGAATTAGAACAAGTGCACCAAGAATAATCGAGGATTGACTTTGAATTCGACTTCTTCTTCTTCACTTTGCATCTGGCATTGAAAGGAAGAATAGCAGAAAAACTGAACGTCGTCTTCAAGAACGTCTCCCCAAAACTTCTTCTCCTCTCAAAAAATCACGTTCCTATTTTTCTTGCCTTCAGATGTATATCTTTTTTTATTTTCAAGAAAAAGAAATCTAAGTCACATTCCCAATTTAGCTTTGGATTTTGAATAATTCCCCAAGATAGGCTTGATTTTCCTTGATTTCAAATTTGCATATCTGATACCTACAAAATCAATTAAAATCATAAGTAGATATCAAATTCAATTAAAAAAAACAAATATTAAGTCTAAAATAGTAAATAAACTCTATATAAAATAGAGTTATCATTTATCATTTAAATCCTAGGAGGAACCGCGATTTTGGCCCTTCAAAGAGCGCGTCCGAATGTTCATGCCCCTGCTGACGGCAGAAACATCTTCCTTTGGTGGCTGGCGGTGTTCTGTTCTTCCTCGCTCACTTTTACTTTCATCGACTTCCATTTTTATCTTCCTCGCACTTCTTCTCAGAAACCAACTCCTTGGCACGCTCTTTTGAAGCAGGGACAGACTGGGCTTCTGGAAAATCTGGTGATGCCAAATTGACTGCATCCTCATTCTCATCCTCTTCATCCGAGAAGTTAAATACAACTCTTCTTTTTCTAGACCCTTCAGTTTTGGAGGTTCCCTTGGAATTGACATCCCGACCGTCATCATTGCTGTTCAATTCTGCTACCTCACGCGCACAGATTTGAGCTCCTGCAACAGCTAACGAAGAGATATTTTCCATTAACAGAAGAACTATGTAATAGTCCTAACAAGAAATGCTTCCCCAAGACTTGAGAAAATTTAAGAGAACTTTGGAAAGAGAGTGGAACTGGAGCAGAGCTTCTATTTTCTGCTGGCTCAGCACTCGATTTTGTTGCGGTGGGAGCACGACCCAATAGGTTTGCCAAGAACCCCCAGCTATGGAAGAGCTTGCCGTTCTGGCCCAACTTTTTTACTAAGCTAGTGACTTTATCTGTGTCTGCAGGCAGTTTGCCTGGCTTGACCATGAACTCCTGCACCATTACC
Organism: Rhodomyrtus tomentosa; assembly: GCA_028455895.1. Classification (NCBI taxonomy): domain Eukaryota; kingdom Viridiplantae; phylum Streptophyta; class Magnoliopsida; order Myrtales; family Myrtaceae; genus Rhodomyrtus; species Rhodomyrtus tomentosa. Next base: position 9,312,078 of record JAPCWY010000001.1, on the reverse strand, counting down.
TTCACTATTTGCATGCTTAAGCACATCAACTGATCGCTCCAACTTGTTTTGGCTTGTCTGTTCAATCTTGCTCGGTTGTGGTGGGTTAACCTTTTGATGGACAGTATATGATGGTTCTGTGGTTCTGACGCCATTGAGTGAGCTTGGGAGCTCCAAGTCAAATAATTCCCTCTCTGCACTTCACCTAACAAAGGGATTAGCTACTGCACAGAACCTGAAAATTCGTCCAGAAAAGTTGCTGCGTTTAGCATTCTATCAAACTTGATCAGCCATTAACGAGTAATCCTGACACTACATGCATATAGACACTCAGAAACCTGAACCGAGTTATCACACACCTATTATCACTCAGACAATTCTCAGTAATTGCATCCTGGCTGAAAAGCTCCTCTGCTTGCACAAATTCAGCATTCCGAAGTGCAGATGAGTCCTTCGGAATGCAAGTTTGCACATTATAGACTTGAACTGAGCATTTACCTTCAAATTCTCCTTGGCTTCTGCATACACATCAAGCAAAGTAAATATTCCTTATGAACTTGACAAAACAACTAATTAATCAAACCGCGAAATTTCTAGGACTAGACATTTAATAATGGCAACCCCCTATCGCTCCCCCCCCCCCCCCCCCCCCCCCCCCCCAAACCAAAAAAAAAAAAAGGAGTTGTATCCATTGAAAGGCAAGATAAAAAAAAATCTTATTTAGGGCTCTGTCATAGGCGAGGGAATAATGCTAACACATTTTCATATCTGCACAAGTAAATGAACAACCACGAAGTCAGCAAGATCCCTGTTCAATTTCGAAGTTCTATCCACAAATCAAGTTGTATAAGCATCCAAGTAAAAAGAGGGACTGTTCAAGTCTCAATTCAAGGCATCAATCTGTCCACACGGAAATTTCATAACAAATGCTTGAACTAAAGCATGCCCATTGGGCATAGTAATTTGACATGACATAATTGATAATCTCAGATGGAGAAACTCATTTCCTACAACTAGCGGCCCCTAAAAAATAATTAGAACCGACATATCCAGTAGTCTTTCAAAATCAACTAGTGTTTACTATGCAGCATATTGCCAATCAACCGTGTTTTAAAAAAAAAAAATTGCAAAGAAGCTTTCTTAAAAGATCTGAAAAGCAGGTTTTTATTTATAAATGTCAGAAAAAAGTATAAGTTCATTTCAGCTCCTTGAGACAGGAACTCAATTACAGACGCGCGTGCGCGTGCGTGTGTGCTGCACATTTTAGCTCCTTGAGACATCTTAAAATGAAGAATCATGGGCCCAAACCAATGTAACTATATGAACAGGGGAACTCCATCTGATTATTTCGGGGAAGCCTCAAACCAATAGAAATATTAGGCAACGGGCAACACAACATAAAATCTAACCAGCAAGTTTAGGCCCAGAAAAAAGCTCGATGTGGTAACATGATGGACTGTCTTTTAACCATCCAGACAAAGAGTATACTACTTATATGAGCAAGTTGATAGATATCTCTCGTGCTCTTAAATCATCAGTTATCATCAGTTCTGTCGTGTTTTGGTGCTTAGCTTCGAGTTTTATCTGTCATTTCCATTTGCCTTGGTGCTGATTTCGGTAGAACCACCATCCATGTTTGGTCATCTAATACCTTGCTCTTTAAAAAATTGCCCAAAAAATTCTAAACATATTGCATGACGACTTCTCAAACAGTGAAAAGCCATAGGTGCCCAAGCACAAAGCAAACAACCGAAACCAATCCTTTTGTTCATTGACTTCTCTTTCTCCCACTCATAAAGTTCATTCCTTGACCTCAACTAACTAGCTATCCTTCGTCGCACCAAATTGAGATAAAGAGTTAAGAGAATTAAAAAAGCACGTTTGCTGATCAAAGGAACTAAATACTATCAGCCTTTTTATTTTTCACGTCCAGGATTACGTCCTAGATCATTAGATAGGAATCCAAATTCCTAATAAATTGACCCCAAAATAGCATATCCAAATTATAAGAAAGCCTGCGACCCCTTTTGTGAGAAGGCACCCCTTCTCCCGAAGTTACTGGGCTATTTTGCCAAAGAAAAATTGAGAGAGGTTTATGAAGAATATTATGAGATACGAAATATGCTCAATATCATTTGATTGAATAGTTGACCCAACTCCTTATTATTTGAAGTATTCCATGCCCCCTTATCCATATTTAGCTATTAACTATGGTGAACAACAAGCCACCCTTTGTTGGGAAAAAAAGACATTTGACACGGTCCGGGAGTTCCGTGTACTTGATGGGTAAGTTCTCCTCGTGCTCAGGTTTCTTTGTGGGTAAAGCTTGGAGTGTTATCATGAGGAGTAGGCATTGTAGAGGGGAGAAAACAACTGAGTCGGGAGTTTGTATTATATTAGTTTGTACTAAGAGTTCTAAGATTAAAGAGTATACATTCCTCAGGAGCTCTGAGGACAAGTTTGGCCTCCCGTGTACAAACTGATCGGGAGCTGATGCTGCTCTCCTGATGAGGTCATGATAGGCCGAAATCAGTTGTTGTGCTTAAAGGGTTCTACTCGTCTTACTCGATGTAACGGATGCCCAAGTTAAGTGGAGCGCGGTATGATCCAATGTGTTTTATGGGGAAAGACTGGTTTGGCGTGGCTTGCCAAGCACCGCACAAGCTAATTTTGCGAGTAAAATCTATCGGCCCGTTACAAATGATATCAGAGTAAGATCCCTCCAGTACGTGGGTGGTTCGGGAAAATCCTGTGGTCTTCCTGGTCCTTTAAGAGCGGAGAGTGATCGTTGGGGCCAAGAAAACTCGGACAAGGTGCGGCTCTCGTCTAACGTCGGGGATGCCAATGGGGGCACAAGGAGGGATTGAATTGCTCATTAAATGGGGATAACTATCCTGAATTTGAAGAAGGGTTCGTTGTCACATTTCATCGAAGGGGGACCTCTATTGGTTTGCTGAGGTCAGGAGAAGCCTAGTAGGCGAAAGAAGGTGCTGTCGATGGTGTGCAGTTGGCGTAGGGTGCCATACTTATCAACGGACGTACTGGTGACTGGAGATCCGCGAATAGCTTTGATCGGGGGAAGCAACTAGTGGAGTGTTGTTGTTCTGTTGGGCAAACGAGTGTTGGAGGGAAGCGACAGAACAACCCGCAACGAAAGCGTTTGTGGATTGAGTGGGGGAGAATGGCATGGTCTGGGAATTCCGTGTCCCTAATGGGTAAGTTCTCCCTGTGCTCAGGTTCCCTTATAGGTAAAGTTTGGGGTGTCATCAGGAGGAGTAAGCGTTGTAGAGGAGAGAAGACAACTGAGTCAGGTTGGGCAAGCGAGTGATGGAGGGAAGCGACAAACCAACCCGCAACGAGGGCATTTGCAGATTGAGTGGGGGAGAATGACACGGTCCGGGAGTTCCGTGTCCCTAATGGGTAAGTTATCCCCGTGCTCAGGTTCTTGAGAAGAGAAGACAACTGGGTCAGGTTGGGCAAGCGAGTGATGGAGGGAAGCGACAGAACAACCGCAACGAGGGCATTTGCGGATTGAGTGGGAGAGAATGACACGGTCCGGAAGTTCCGTGTCCCTAATGGGTAAGTTATCCCCGTGCTCAGGTTCCCTTATAGGTAAAGCTTGGGGTGTCATCAGGAGGAGTAATCGTTGTAGAGGAGAGAAGACAACTGGGTCGTATCAGATTGATTTGTACTAGGAGTTCTCGTATCAGATTGATTTGTACTAGGAGTTCTAAGATTAAAGAGGATACATTCTTTAGGAGCTCTAAAGCCGGGTTTGGCCTCCCGTGGTCAAACTAGTTGGAAGCTGATACTACTCTCCTAATAAAGCCATGGCAATGTTGTGCTTAAAGAGTTCTAATTGTCTTACTTGATGTAAGATGCGCTTTATGAGAAAAGGCTGGCTTGGCGTGGCTTGCCAAGCACCGCGCGGGCTAATTTCGAGACTGAAATCTGTTGGCCCGTGGCACATTGCTCACAGTCACAGTGTATATTACTATATATCGAACAAAAAAACCTTGCTTTTTTTTTATATTTATGACCGAGGAATTTTTTTTTTATGACCGAGGTATCCGGGCCAGATTGCACACACCTCAACCATTCATCGGGGGAACTAGCATGGCAACCACCAGCCGCGACCCCCATTTAAGTCACGGTGCACGAAGACCTGACAAGAGATATAGTACATCTCCTAACCAACTCAACAAACCTTGCTTTCTATGATCACAACCTACCTTGAACTAGCTAAACAATTCACACTCCTCCTGTGGCTAATTGGGGACATGCTCAAACGATCTCTCGAAGGCCAATATTCCGAATTCAAGAGCGAGCGCTCCCAAGAAAAGAACATATACTCTGGAACAGCAAAGGCAGCAAGTTCGGACAAAATCGAACCGCAAACTCATGAACCCCACACGCACACACGGAGAGAGAGAGAGACATACGAATTGCTTCTCGGAGAGAAGCCCGTTGGTCAAGAACTTCCTCGTCCGGACGGTCACTGCCTTATCAGCCATGCTTTATTCTATCTTCGTTCTCGTCATAGATTGAAATTGCTCGACTGGGGCACGATAGCAATGGCAGCTCGAGAAGAGAGGAGAGATGGGAGGCAGAGAAAACGAATTTATGGTTATGGTTTTGATGTTTTGAGGTAGTTACATTGAATAAAACTATAAAAGTGAATTTTGAATACTAAAAGTTTAAAAAATAAGAAGAAGCCAGACTTATATATCTTTTAAGTACTAATTCATTAGTTAATCTAGCTCAAACAATTGATTAAATGCGATTCTTTTGACAACACATGGTGATTAATTCCCTTAATTTTACAATTTTCTTTGTGGCCATTTTAGCAATTACTGTGTAATTTCATATATGTGATGATTCCTCTATTGTAATCATACTCAGATTTCTCAATCTCAAATCCCTAATTGGAATAATCTCTGTTAAAATTTATGTATGCTATTATATGAGCAATGCATATTACATAAAAGCAAACTAAAAAGCAATTTATAAGTCGTTTTCTCTCGCTATTTTAGATCTCTTTTAACTAATATAAGTAAATGAAGTATTTATCATCTTATCATATAAGTGCCATTTAACTCGACCACACTGTATCCCTATTTTTGCATGCAGATATTCTATTTAATTATCGGATTACACAATATAAAAATATAAAAATAGGATTTAGACGGTCATTAAATTTGGGGTTAATATCACGGAAAACCCCAAACTGATACACTTACGATAAATTTACCCCAGACTATTTTTTCTACAACAAAAAATCCCAAACCGGTACACTTGTGACAAGTTTACCCCAAACTGATACTCAGTGACAATTCTATCATCCATTAGTTTTTATTAAATATAACCGTCAAATTGCTGAGTTAATGACATATGGTAGTTGACGGGTATACCGGTTTGAGATTTTTACTCTCTGTTTGTCACATGTTTATCAATTTGAGATTTTTTGTGATATTAACTTAATTTAACAGAACCCACCAATGGGTAACTCAGTTGATTAGGGCGCACTTGAGATTGTGTGAATGTGCGCACCGGTCCTAGGTTTGATTTCTCAAATGAGCACCCGTGATTTCAGTGGGGGGCCATGACGGTGGGCTGTTGTGCTAGTCTCCCTCGAGGAATAGTCGAGGTGTGCGCAAACTGGCCGGACACCTTAGTTATAAAAAAAAAACTTAATTTAACAGAGAGTAAATTTATCACAGGTGTATTAGTTTCGAGTATTTCATGGTCAAAAAAAAATATTTTAAGGTAAATTTGTTATAAATATACTAGTTTAGGATTTTTGGCGGCCAAAAAAATAATTTGGGATAAATTTGTCACATAAATATTAGTTTGGAGTTTTTCGTGGTTAAAATAATAGTTTGGAATAAATTTGTCACAAATATATCAGATTAATTTAGTTTAGTTTGTTTTTTATGGTATTAATCCTTAAATTTGTGCCGTGAATAGGGAATATAGTTTGCCGCTTTTCATTTAGTCCCTTTCTTCATAAAACTATCTGTTCCCTCTTATTTGACTTGGTCATTTTGACGACGACCAAGAGCTTTGCCGAGCACCGCACGTCGAGCGACGGCACGCTGCCACACCACCTACTCGCTTAGCTAGGGCGTCCCCAAAGCGAGACACAATCGCCGCCGTCTCGTATATGTCATGATCACGTCGTTCACTAATCACTTTCGTTTGGTGAAATGTGTTTCAGCTCGCGTCTTGCGTGCATGTGAAGGTGGGATGATCATCTCGAACAGCACTCTCGTGGCTAAAACTTAAAACCCTATCTTTTGGAAGGTTTTAGGCTATTTGGCTTATTACCAACCAAAGAAGGAGAAATTTCGAAGAGAGCTCGAATGTCGCGGTTGGCAATCTGAGTTTTCGCGCCAATATTTGGCTTCTTTGCGGCGCGTGTCCACATTCGGGGGACGTCACAATATAAGCACGCACAGTAGAGCGGTCGAGATGGGCGGAGTATGTGTCGGAATGAACGATAGATATTAAAGAGGAGATTTACGGAACAAAGGCTTTTTCGTGAACTGAATTTATGGTCACCCCAACTTCAATCGGGCCAGATCATTCAATTGACATGTTAGTGAAATCCTACAAAACAAAAGATCCTTTTTTCCCCCCCCAAAATCAAGCGGTTTTTAGATAGCACTATTTGCCAAATTCTATCTCTAGTCGAAATTAATCAACACAACACGTCTTTGTAATGGCTAGTCACCCACGTCATAATCGTGTGGTTGCCCTTATTATTTTACACCATACTAGTCCGCACCTACATGGTCTATTTCGCGAATATAGATCTTGTTATCAACTCTTATTAATATTTCTGGTTGAATGCACCAATATTTATTCAGCGTTGAACTTTTCTCAACACATCTTTGGTACCATCATTGAGATTTCGACGTTTGGCCAAATGTTGAGGTGCGATTTTTTTTTCCCAAACCTACCCTCACTTATTTTTTTTTTCCAAATTTCAATTTTGCCACTCATTTTTTTGTTATATTATTTATTAAAATAAAAAAATCCAAACCCTAGATTACGATCGTCGGCCAGACAGATATGCGGCTTCAAGGCCGCCAAGGGTGGGGCGACTCCACTGCGGTGGTCTCCTAGGCCGCGCGAGGTCAGGCGAGGGTCGTGCGACCCAAGTGACAATTTGCTAAGGTGGCGCGATCTCAAGTGTCGTTGCTTGGGTCATACGACCCAAGCGACACCACTGGGCGTTGCGCAACCCCAGGGCGATCCTCGCCGAGGTCGTGCAACCCTCGGCCTCGAGCCAGGCGAGGTTCGCATGGCCCCAGCAACCCTCGCCTTGACTCGCGTGGCCCAGGCAAAGGCCATAGGTGGTTGTGCGACCTTTCTTGGGACGATCTATTCGAAAGACTTTTTTTATTTAAATAAACACGGTAGAAAGCCCCTTAAGTTAAAGGTATTTACATTTCCTTAAAATCAATTTCTAAAGTTGAACCAAACCAATTCTAAAACTTTGGGCCACTAGTATTGAACTTTCGGCATTTGGCCAAACGAAGCCTATCTGTAGTTCCTTTCTTTAAGAGTTATTATACGGTCACTCGCCGGTCAAATTCGTATTCCAACTTCAAGGCACTATATTTGGAAACTTTCGGATGGTATATGTTGGGGTACCTCTAGTATGACAGTTTGGCAATAATGTCAATTATTTCTGACCACACGATCCCTCAATCAATGAGTGTTTTAGGCAAAATAAGCGATGATGTTGTATGAATCTACGATTGAGATTGTACTGTTTTCATAATAGTATATTGTCAGGAAGCATTTCCCTATATGTTATAGCTACCAGAAACGTAGAAGTTGTATTTTACTAATGTCTTATCTAGTTAGTTTTATCCTCGTTCTCTAATAAATGAGTTTAACGGTATATAATAGCATTGGAAAGGAATAACATCGAAATATATGAGGGACAAGTTCACTTTAGAACAATTTTGTGTGTCTGATTGTGAATCCGAATCGTATAACCTTTTCTTAGAAGGTTAAACGCCTGCCCTTGGGATCTGTGCCGTCCGTTTTTAGACGAACGGCTCATATCTCTTATTTTTATGGGGTAATTTTTTGAATTTTATATATATATATATTTATTAGTAATAATCTGAGTCATTCATTCATAACACGGACGGTCCGGATTTCAAGGGCAGGACCTAACCTTCTAAGAAAATGTTAGATGATCCATTTTTCCTGATTGTCGGACTTCGATATCACACGCAATCCAAATGGCATGATTCGGATATCCTAACATTGGAAATCAATGTTAGAAGTAACATGGACGTCCATCGATTCGTCTATTTCCCATACGAGGGTCCACATCAATTTTGTGCGGGGGGAAAAAACTTTGGGCGAGAAATGTTGAGGGGAAAAAAATTTTGGGTAACGTCAAATCTTCACAACCCGATGAAAAATGGACGGCTCGATGCACATTCATGTTACCCCTGACATGGATCCATTTCCACCCAAATGCGACGAGTACTCCCTTTTTTTGGCTGACTGGTCTTGCCTTTGACTGGTCGTCGGGTTTGACATGTCTTTCGTTTCTACTTCGCCTGATCTGATGCCAGTTCAAGTTCGAGTCCCACCCTTGCGTTTCTCTCTCTTTCCTCCCGTGGTCCCCACCCATCGTCTTTGATTGTTCTTCTCTTGATGATTGATTGAGATCAACCGTTACATGCATGCATGCCCGTTGACTTTCCTCCTCCTTTTTTTAATGTAAATTTTGACCCAATCTCTCTCCTGTAGTTCTTCTGGTCCTCCTAGACTGCTGCTTAAATCATCTGAAATGACTGCACTGGTCAACTTATGTTCCTCGTACTAAGTCCGACCCTCCATTTTTTCGGACCCTCTTAAATTCCTACGTGAGATAGCTTCCGTTGGCTGTTTCTTCCCCGCGGCCGAGTCGTCCAGCTTATATAAATTAGAGGCAACGCAGCCATCTTTCCTCAGAACACAGAGCCAAAGAGGAAGCGTTTCCAACCACATTCATAGCAGTAGCAGAAGATCTCTCTTTCTCTGCCTTCATCTTCTCGCCGTTATATTAGACCGTCCCAAGAAAGGCCTTTCCGCAATGTCGGGCATCGGAGGAGATGCGTACCCGGTTAAGGTGGTGATCATAAACACAGAGTACGTCGAAACCGACGCGGCCAGCTTCAAATACGTTGTCCAGAAGCTGACAGGGAAGGATTCCACAGCCGCCGTCTCGCCAAAGCCGGCAGACAACCTCTTCCGCTGCTCTTCCGAAGGGGGTGGACAAAGAGCCGTGCCAGCAAGGGGCCTTCTTGAGCCGGTTCAGCAAACGAATGCGTCGCTGTGCAGGGACGAATCGTTCAACACGTTGATGAAGGAGATGCCCCATGTGGATGAGCTGCACCAAATATGGCAGTGGGCTCAATCCTAGTTTTCGCTTAACGCACGCGAATGTTGGCTCAGACATCGTGTATTCTTACTACTTTTTTTTTTTTTTTTGCAATTATCTCTAGGATATAAAGGTCGAGATTTACAGTGGCATTTTATCCAGAAATGCTTGGACATGCCCTTTCCTTCACATGTCATTTGAGTACTTACGCACAATAGCCTCCCCAAAACTTCTCATGCTGATAAATTTCAATAAATGCGTGTAAGTATTAAAATACTGTTGGTAAATTTGGCAGATTACTAGCTTCTATTTTACCTTATACGACTTTTATTTCCATATAATTGATTGGGTTAAGTAACTACATTGAGGGTTAGTGACCTAAACTATCGATAACTTAATCGCAGTAAAGTTGAAGAGTCACTCAAATGAAAGTTGGTAATTTCATAGGTTGGTAACTATTGACCTCAAATTGAAGAAAAGATAAAATATCCTGGACACATCGAAGTAGGATATGACATGGCGGCTACTGAGATACATGCGAGGGAGGCGCAAGTTCCCCCAACTAACGCAAAACTTATACGTGAAAAACTAGAGATACTTCTCTATCCTTCGCTCTCTAATTCATATAGAGGGAGCGTCTTCCATGTCGAACAGCATCCATATCTCATTCACTCTGTTATCGAACTCGAACGGAGAATTATACTGCGCGACCGTGTAAACCGAAGCGCTAGCGCCGCTCTCTTTCTCGCGGCTCTTCTCGATGGCATTAGCCCAAGTAGTGCCGCTAAGGCTGGCTTCCAAGGCAGCTGCCTCCACTGCAACATCAAGGTCGGCGACGAATCCTCCAAACTGTCTAGTGGCGACGTACGTGGGCTTCCACCTCTGAGCATGGAGGCCTTCCGCTGGCGGCGGGTTGGCTTGGTTCTCTTTCGGGACATAGAAGCTCACCACAAACGAGGACGCGCAAATAGGGCCGTCGCTTGGAGAGACCTCGGTGATCACCGGTGCCGTCATCTCTATCTGTTTTTCATAGCTGTTCTTACCTTGTATGTAGTCAAATAGCCTGAGAATGGAATTAGGCGGGATTTTCAGACGGAAAACGGAGATCTGATTCTCTCAGCTATATGTTTCACTAAGGAGTTTCATGCGAATATTGACCAAATCGATTCACAGGGCTACAACCTATAAATTTGTTAATCCGTTCGAAAGATAATCCAACATCACCGATGAATTATGTAGAACCTTAAGATCTAATAGTACAAGCTAGCAAAACAAGGACCGACACACGAGAGCACGACTCGATCATGACATGAACTGGACATAGGAGCGGCAATGGAAATTATTAGACTGGTGATGAAGACGTAAGAATCATACTGGAGGAAGCCGGAGCGAGTGGCTTCGACGAGAGAGATGCCGGGGATGGGAGCAGTGGACATCCACACCGTGGAGTTGTAGCGGCGGATCTCGTAGTCGTCGCCCACGTGCACGACGTCGAAGCTCGGGCACTCGATGCGGTCGCACGTCGGCGGAAACACCCTCGCGTGCTCCTGATTCGACCAAAGTCCCAAGCGCGAGGTGGACAAGAGATTGAAGAGCATCGAAAGCTTCAGCAACATGTTCGTCGTCGCGGCCATGGAGGTCCGGTCGGTTTGAAAAGGAGCAGCAATTGGAGAAGGGTCGACTACAAAATATCCAATGCGTCCCTCCCGGTGGAGCTCTCAACGTCCACGTGTTCATATATATGCCGAGCAAAATGAAAATCTGAGGTTAACCACAACCACACAAAAGGAAAAAAGATGCCGTGTTCCGATTTTACAAACGAAAAATCGATAATGTGAGCTGCAACGTGTTACTTTTGCAAAAAGCGAGAGAGAAAAATTAGTACCATTAAACTTAAATGTGCGAGAATTAGATTTTGAAACACTTTGAAATTGCCATCCGTCGCCACTGACGCGACCATCAGTCACCGGCCGCCGGCCGATCGTTGACGCGGCCAAAAAAAACTTTTTTTTTACTTATCAAAAGTGTTTTTTTCCTAAAAAATCGTAGACAGAAACAAAAATAATAAAAAAATATTTTTGTTCAAAAAATATTTCCAAAAACTTAAACATTACTATACACAGCCCTAAAATTTCGATAATCGGCTGCTATGGTGACAAGGAGCGCTGCCACGACCATCGGAAGCTTATCCCAACTGCGTGGACAAAAAGATCCTGCCTTCGCGCCTGGCCATTTCTAATCCGTCGCCACCTACATTACTCTTACAGGGCACTAAGATTTGGCCCAATGAGGAGCATATGATGCGTCGACTTCGAGCCTTGAGGGGACCATTTTTCAGATTTTTGGAATTGAGTTAGACGCACCACGGATTGCAAAAGAGCTGTGGCGGTGAGAAGCACAAGAAAGCTAGATGACAAATTTTTGTTGCCGCAAGAACGAACGATCTGAACGTTCGCACGGTCCTGATTTTCAGCAAAGATAGTTGAGTTTCAACAAGTCCCTCTTCAAAAGGAAGATTGAACAGGTCGCTTATGCACAGTGACTAGTCCCCTGGTGAGCAAAGATCGTGAAGGAAAAATTGCAGGTCATCTCCCACCGCCAGCGGAAACAGTTGCTTCCGAATCTAAGTGCATCCTTTCACACATTGCAAGTTCCTGTCAGTCAACAAAAGGCAATTAAAAAGAAGTGTGGAAGTAATTAGGCACAAGATTGAGGGAATCATCCTAATTGTTGGTTTAATTTCTGCACGGCGAAAAGGCCATCACGAGTGCGTTTGCCAACTCCTACAAATACAAATACGGATACCGAAACTCATTGTCCCATGGATAAGGAAAAACCTTTTGAACACGAAATGAGACAGAAATTATATCGATTTGAGTTCAGTTAGTACCATACCTATTATTGTCAGAAAAATACCCGAGTTTTTTTTTTTTGGTCGAAAGAAAAATACCCAAGTTGAGCAGTGAAATGATTGTCGATTTATCTGCAGTGGAGGCTGATCCAACAGATGAGACAAATGGAAGATCAAATTCTCCATTTCAGAAAGAAGCACCAACCCCAAAAAAGGCTCTAGCTCTTGCTAGGAAACAATCTGCAGAAGTATCCTGGATGGCTTGCCACCCAATTATCAATGACAATTGAATACAGTTGTCATTAGGTGGGATGAGAGGATTGAGGAGTCATTAGAACTGAGACTCTAAAAGTTGTATTTCCTTTGAGATAGTGCATAAAGTAGCTTCTATATGTCTGATATTTGTATGGGATTTATCTCCCGCGAGAAATAAATGGACACTGTCCATCATCATAATCCAACTGCATCCTGGACTCTTTCTCAATCTTTTAGATCTCTGGGCCATTCGAACATGGTCAGAAAAATCCTGCTTCCCAGAGGTATAGTATAGGTTGGACAAAACAACATAAGATGTCGCGTTATCAGGTTGCAACTTGATCAGCCTTTCAGCTGCAAGCTCTGCAAGATCAACCCGGGAGTGGATCTGACCTGCACCAAGAAGGGCTCCCCAAACACCAAGGTGGGGCTCAAGAGGCATGGAACGAATCAAACAAATAGCTTCATCCAGCAATCCAGCTCGGCCAAGGAGGTCTACCATGCAAGCATAATGATCGGGGCCCGGTTCTATCCCGTATAATGATTTCATGGATTTAAAATAATTCCATCCTTCTTCAACAAGCCCCACATGAGTGCATGCAGAGAGAATGGCAAGAAATGTAACTCCATTGGGCTCCTGACTCGCACTCTGCATCTTTTTGAATAATGTGAGAGCTTCTGTGCCAAATCCATTTTGAGCAAGTCCAGTGATGATAGAATTATAAGAAACTATGTTAGGGTCAGCTGTTTCTGTGAATATTCTGTAGGCATCAAGAACGCTTCCACACTTTGAGTACATTGATATTAGTGAGTTTTGCATAGAAAGAACATGCTCCAGGTCCATCTTCACAACATGAGCATGAATCTGTACACCATGGTTCAGTGTTGCCAAACCAGCAGAAGCACCAAGCACACTGCTCAAAGTAAGAGGATTCGGCTTGATTGCTTTGCGAAGCATTCGAATGTACCAATGGAATGCCTCCTCAAATTCACCATTCTTCACAAAACCAGATATAATGGCCGTCCACGCAATGTCATCCTTTACAGGCATCATTTCAAATAGCTTAATCGATCTATCAATCATTCCATTTCCAAAATATCCTGAAATAATAGTTGTCCAAGAGACCGCATCCTTCCCGGGCATCTTTGCGAATAGAAGATAGGCTTCTTCAATACTATCATTCTGGACATAAGCAGAGATTAAACTATTCCATGTGACTGCATTCCTTTCGTCCATCGAATAAAAAATTTTAATAGCATCATCTATATAGCCAAAACTAGAATACATTTTGATAATGGAATTCCTTATAAATAAATCAAATTCAAGTCCAAGTTGAAACACTAATCCATGCATCTCAATTCCTTCTTGGGACCTCCCGAACTCACCACAAGCTTCAAACATCACAGTAAGTGTTGTAGAATTCACCCTCACTGTTCCTTCCTTTCTCATATCCAAAAAAAGATCAAAACCACAATCAAAATGTCCCATCTTCATATACCCATTAATCATAGCAGTCCAAGATACAACATTTCGCTCTGGCATCTTATCGAACAACTCTCTGGCAGCGCCCACACCAACATTCTTGCAATATCCGTCCAGCATAGAGCTCCAGGAAACGACATCTCTCTGTGCCATACCCTCAAAAACCCAAACTGCCTCTTCGAGTGCCCCCAACTTCAGATACCCACTTATCAATGCATTCGAGCACACAGGATCTCTCCACTTGACTGGCATCGAAAGGTAAAGTTCTTTCGCTTTATCTAACTTCCCTGCCCGAACAAACCCTGTGATCATGGCACCGTAAGAGACCGCATTGGGGTCAGGAATCTCAGCGAACAACTTATAAGCTCTATTGACATTCGAATTGTTGCGAATGTAGGCAGTGATCATCGCATTATACGAAGCAGTATTCCTCTCGGGCATTTCGTCGAACGTTTGCCTGGCTTTCCCAATCCGCCCATTGTCTGCATACGCGGTGAGCATGGCAGTCCAAGAAATGGTATTCCTGAAGGGCATCCGTCGGAAGACGGATTCAGCTTCTTCGACCCGACCGTTTCTTCCATGCTTCGTGATCTGGGTGTTGCAATAAACAAGGAAGCTACTCGATCTGTCGCTCCTTGTTGCAACGTTAGTAATAGGCTTTGAGGGGACCTTCAGGGCAAATAAGTGGTGCTGAGGGCTCTGGACTGAAAAACGAAAGAGGAGGAGGGATTTACACATAAAGAAAGCATCGTGTTTTGCTAACATGGCTGGCGACGAAAGGGAGAGCCCATGGCCTTGACTGAGGCAAGGAGGGAATCGAAGCTACAAAAATCTCTTCGTCAATACTGAATTACCGATGGCAGCAATTGCCAGATACCAACACCATTCCGGACACAAATTGAGACATTCCGACATGAATTGTTACAATTTTTTTTATAGGAACAATAGTGTAATCGCTTCGAAAACTTTTGATTGTGGTATGAAATAACAAAAATAATTGACACAGAGTTTTTTGTCTGCCCTCCATTGTCAGTCTTCCCTTTTTCTTTTTTCTAATACTAGAAAAATAACATTTACAAAAAATTTGACATCTAAAAGATTTTACAATATAATTTTGATTGAAATTTGAATTGAATTATGAAATAAATTAACGGAGCAATATGAAAAATTGTACACAAATATATGAAAAGAGAAAATCGTTTAAATTTTTTTAGTAAGATTGTTTTTCTTTACGAAAATAGAAAATCATTTTATCAACACGAGCCCTAGCTAGTAAGGGTGGTCGGTTCCCAATCCAATTTGATCCCACATTGGAGTTAGGAATCGAATCAGCTCCCAGTTCGATTCGGTCCCACCCTGAAAATGAGAATTGGACCAATGCTCAGTTTTAAGGCTGGGAACCATACTGGATAGACCTAGGTGGTCCAATCATTTAACAAATCACATTTTTTTGTAATTTGTTGTTAGATGTTTCTCGTTAACAACATATTCATCAGAACACTTCTTGTTAATTGCATCCCATTGTCACTAAAATGAAAGTCATACTAAGTATATTAAGCATATTATAATTAAGTTTATATTTATATTTAGAATTTTTTAAAAGAAATAATATTTTTCAATCTGAACCGACCATAACCGATTCCAATTATGGAACCGGGAACTGAATTAAAGTCCTCGGAACTACACAAATCAACTGGTCAGAGAAGATCTCGATTCTATCATCCTGGTTTGATCGATCCATTGTAGTCAATCCAACTGGCCAGTGCGTCCTCGTACTCTTCTGCCTCTTTTTTTTTTTAATTTAGTTTATTTTTCAATCTAAATCAATAATATTTCAATTAAAATAATCAAACTTGGGCAAAAGCCACGTTGTTTTGGTCTCGTTCTTCAAGCTTCAGTTACGCTAGTGCCACGTAGGAAAGAGTAAATAATAAAAAAAGCCATGCCAACATTTTCGGTTAGATAACTTGACAGAGTTAACGAGATGACTTGATTGCACCAATCTGACAAGTTTTATAACATCATACACACTTATCCCAAAAACAAAATATCATTAAAAAATTAGATAATGTGAGTGCGATTTGCATATTTCATTAGACCAAGGCTACATAACAATTTCTTCCGGATGCCGATTGATAAATATGTTTGATCTGCAACCACAAAACCCAGAAAATGTATACCTAGTTTTCAATGAGTCTCTCTATTTATTTTACTTTTTCCTTTTCTTATTTTAGGAGTTAAATTGAGTTGTAATATTATGTTTCACAAAATAGAAAGATGATAGCATCTCGAAAAAGAGCGTTTGGGCTCTGCGA
This sequence comes from Rhodomyrtus tomentosa, assembly GCA_028455895.1. Lineage (NCBI taxonomy): Eukaryota > Viridiplantae > Streptophyta > Magnoliopsida > Myrtales > Myrtaceae > Rhodomyrtus > Rhodomyrtus tomentosa. The sequence continues at coordinate 9,295,801 of JAPCWY010000001.1, read as the reverse complement.
GTAAGCAATTCATCGTAAAAGGGCGGACCCCCGCACGTGCTTGCTCAAGTCTTGATGAATCTGAGCAGGTGAGGTCTCGAAAAAGACGATTCTAAATGCGCACAACGTGATCGTCTTCAACCGTCGACATTTTGAATCTTGAAATTTGCAATTTCTTAGTAGGGAAGCTATTTCGATGGGCGATGAAAAGTTTCTTGTTTCCTTTTCACTTTTATAGGACGACAGCCTCAGCGAAAAAGGCGAGGGAAGTTTGACGCAAATGTGTAACCATGCTTTCCCTGTGCAGCTACACCTCGATGTTCCAAATGTGTAAATAAGCAAAACTTGAAAGATCCTAGCGTTACAAATTGTCGATACCAGCAGCCACACTATCCCCTTGGAGAAGAGAGGGTATGCAAAGCTCCAGCTCTTCGCCCCGTTGGACTCAATCCCGTCCAATTAGGTGGAACACTTACAATATAACTACATGAGAGGGATGGAAGACGGCCCAGTGATGGCAGCCGCTTTCTGCGCCCGCTGCGCTTCACACCTGTAAAGCCCCTTCATTTCCTTTTTCGTGCGACGTGCTTCCCGTCTTTCCTCCTTCACGGCGGCCTGAAATTTACATTCAGATGAACATCTTAAACGATAGAATACAATTGAAGGAACCGCTCATCTTAAGGACCAGAAACTTTAGTACACCATACAAAAGTCCTCTTCCTCTAGTCAAAGCAACATAGTTGCACAGAGGGATGAAACTCAAATGGCTTAACGAAATTGTCGAGAGGAAAAAAAAAGGAAGAAGCAGGTACTTACCTTGCGTTCTTTCTTCTCTTCCTTCGACTCTTGACCATGCTGTTTCCTCTTAGGCTGCTCGTTCCTTGAGACACTGTCATCCTTGACCTTTTCCGCTGAAGATTTTATGCTCCGAGGCAGATAGTCAGCAGGAAGTTTATCTTTTCCTTTGAGGGGTATCAACGGATTGGTCGCACCTAAAGCAACAGAAATTGTGCCAGCCAATTTCTTCTTTCTGGCTGCCTCAGGTGCTTCAATTTTGCCTGGGTGATTATCAAGATTCGAATACGTAGAGACAATAGTTTCACAGTCCCACACCTCAGATTCATCACTACTTTCTTCTACAATAACTACTTCTTTGTCGTCATTCTCATTTTCATACTTGTCTGCATATTCCACACAACGACGGATCAAATCAGCAGCAGAATCCCGTAGCTGTTTGCTTTTCGCTTCATTTCCGTTCAATAAGTCAGCTGGAACTCTATACTTGTCATCAATTTCCAAATCCATATCTTTGTCATCAAAGGCCTGTTTGAGTTTCAGAGCAAGGGATTCATCTTCTTCAGCTATATAACCACCATAAATATCATCCTCGTCATCCTCGGATCCATACTCCTGAAGTTCAAGCTTCGAACATTGAAGAAGAAAAACATCAGATATCAGTGAAAGAAGACCGATTTAAGACAGTAAAACAAAAGAAATGATGCCAACTATTGGCTAAATAATAATAGCTCATGGAAATTCCGCTACCACTAGAGAAATTTCAGCATTCGAGAAGGAGAAACGATCGCGGAGATGACATAGAGTAACAAGAAGACACTGTAGGTTCCATGTCCAACAAGGCTATGACTCAGCCCAAATATTGCACAATTTCTGTCAATTTCGAGCAATTTATGAATACCAAAAGCGACTAGTTTCATCTAAGACTATCTTCAAACTTATCCAACTATCTTCAAAACTTATCCCACTAATTCAGTGGATAAGTTCATCGCAAGGCATGCTCAACATCCAATCAGACGAGCATAAGCCCTCACAGAAATAGAGCCAAAATCACCAACATGACAATGACTCAGATAGAACAAGCTTCAAGTCCAAGAAGAACCTCATGGATTAGGATAACGAGGTCCAACTACTACTTTCTTATTAGCAAAATTAGTCCAACTTAGTAATTCCAAGAATTTCCTAAAAAGTGCCTGCAGAAAAAATACTTCAAGGCTAGGTTTTATTAAGATGGCAGGATTCTTTTACACAGATCGTACCAACAATGACTCCTCCTAAGAGGGGAAAAAGGTGTAACCAAATATAACCACAATGGTTAGAGAGATACAGTAGCTAAGAATCATTAAGGCCGTCAAATAGGGTAACTTGCTATTGTTCGGTAGTCAGGCAGAAGATTTATTTTATAATAAATAAGGATGTACAATAGATAAAATCCTAAGTAAGAACATTGAAAAATTTAGCAAATAAAAAGAAAGGCCTTTTTATTCTTCAAAATGCAGAAAGATTCTCCATCACTTGCCGAAAAAGGAAGGAGCAGCAAATTTTTTAAACTTAAGGTTCAAATTTAATATCTGCAAGTGTCTATGGTTTAATCCGATTCATTTTTTTCACAAACTTGTCAGAGTAAAAAGAGAGTAGATTTTATCAGCTCATCCTCTTATCAAGCATATTATCAAAATCAAGAAAGCATGTACTAGCATGAGGAGAATTATACGACTTACAAGATTGAATTGCTCATCCAGCGAACGACGTTCTCGTGGCTTCTCGTAGTCACAGTCGTCATTTGGTTCCACAAACCGACTTCCTATTTCGTGAGGAAAGCTATTGTCAATTTGTTTCTCTAGACCAGCAAAAGCATCTGATCCATTGGTAACTCTCCCCATCACTTTAGACTTCCCAGAATATTGCAAATTTTCCTCCACAACATTGTCCTCGCCTTCAGGATGGTTTGCCTGAACAATAAAATCTTCTTCCAAGTCCTCGACATCAGACCCAAACCGTGAGAGGTCACTATCATCAAGTAATGCAGCAACTTCAGGATCCACGGCCTTCTGTACTCTCACACTAACACTATTGGCGGCAACACTATAAATCGATGTATCATTAGGATCGCCTTCTGATTTAGGAACTTGCACACGCGAAGCATCATAAGCCTGAAATCAAAGAAGTTGAACAAAGGTGGTCCTCAGGAAGCATATACAGAAAACTGAACCCTTGAAAAGAGGTAATCAGACTGATGTAGATATGGTGAATTGGTAAATACAGGAACTCACGCACCTCATACGGCCAACCAAATAAATAACATCAACATCAACAACACTTTTATCCCAAACTAGTTAGAATCGGCAGTCGATCAACCCTAAAGATTTATAAAAATAAAGCAAAATCGATCGAGATAAAAGAGAAAAATATGTAAAAATAAATAAATAAATATATATATACACACACACACATACACACATTGTCTCTCCACAATACTAATAGCCTTCTTCCACTCCGTCTCAAGACAAACCATACACCAATGTATTTCTCACTCTCTTAAATTTTATTTTACTACTTTCCCCCAAGTAAATTTCGATTGACCTCTTTCTTTCTTCGTGCTATGTCCTCGATAGCAAAATTTTATTCGTACCGAGGTATCTAAGGGCTTTTGAAGAATATGCTCAAATCATTTCAATCTATGTTCTCTCATCTTTTCTGCCACCGGTTCTACTCCAACTTTTCGTCGAATATCTTCATTCCTTATCTTATCTATCCTTGTACGACCATACATCCACATTAACATTCTCATTTCCGATACTTCAATTTTTGCTCGTGTTTACTTTGTGCTGACCAACATTTAGTTCCGTATAGCATGGCAGATACTACTGTTGTTCTATAAAATTTTTCTTTTAATCTAAGAGAAATTTAGCGATCACACAAAAATCATGCACTGCGCTATTGCGCCATTTCATCCATCTTGCTCTGATTCTATGACATACATCCTCATCAATCTTTCCATTTTTTTGTAATATTGAACCCAAAGTATCTTTTTTGGTACCTCCTGTCCGAACATATTTTTTTACGGCTTTTTGATCCCCTCTTCCTACCGAGTGTGAGTAGTCCGTCTTGCTTCCAACTTAAACATAACGTAAATCCTTTGGACTCCAACTTGATTCTCTATAATTCTAATTTAGAGTTAACTCGCCCTAGCCTCGTCAATAAACACAATATCATATGCAAATATCATACTCCATTGAATCTAATCCATATCAGAATCTATTGAATCTAATCCATCACAACCTCAGACTCTATTGAATCTAATCCAGCAGAACAATGACGCCTCAACCGACGCACATTCACATTAACATCGAACAAAACAGTGAAGACCAAAAAATCAAGAGACTAAACCTTAACATCTTTGGGAACCAGGTCAAGCCTAGCCTTAGGATTCTGATAGAAAGCCGAACCACCACCTGCATTCCTAATCTCCCTCATATGCAACAGGTAATTATAGCCGTCATCAGGAAACCCAAGCTCCAGAATCTCCCTCCTGATATGCTCCGTCAGTCCCGACGTTGACGCAACATCTCCGCTTACAACTCCCCGAGTCCCGACCACAATTCCCATGGCGCCACCGTCGCTGGCGCCGCCATCGCAGTCGCCGGGGGCGTCCGCGAACATCGAAATCGGATCGTCATCTCCTTCGCCGTCTCCATCGGCGTCTTCCAAGGTACCGGCCGAGTAGGGATTGTTGTCGACGCGGACGAAGATGCGGTCGCCGCCGGGAGCGTCGTCGAAGCTGGGGTTGGCGGAGTCGCGGGACAGCAACTGGAAGGTCGCCGACTTCTTCTTGTCGATGAATTTCTTCGCTTTGCGTCCCATTGTTTCAGGCAATTCGTCGAACGGGTCGCAGAGAAGCAACAGTGACAACAAACCAGCGTTCGCCACGAAAACCCTACCTGGTTTTAGATGGCAAAACATACAAAAAGCGCCCGCCCTGCTCGTACTCTCAATCTCAACTGATGGCAAATATGCAAATTAACCAACAAAGATGGGCAGTTCTGGTGGATTTGTGCTGAAGATACACGTGGCTCTCTGTCTCTCTCTCCAAGTTTTGCTTTTTTTTACGTGGTCTTTCAAGTCATTTTATTTTATTTGATTTTTGGTGATATCTTTTTCGGAAAATCAATTGGTTTTTTTTATAGCTTAAATCTCATAAACAATTCAACCAAATAAATGCTAGGATTTGGTTGGATTTTTGAGAAAGGCCTTTAAAAAAAATTACAAAAAACCATTAAAAGAATCTTCCAATAAATTATAACGTAAAAAGTCTATGTAAAATAGCTTTAAGTAAAAAATCAACGCTCATTTGAGTTAATTACCAAGCTCATTTTTCTTTAATTACCAATTTTTATTCAGATTTACGTTTTGATTTTATCAACTTTTATATTAAATTACTAATTCTAATTTAAGTGTTTCGTCAACTTTTTTTTCGATTAAGCTTTATATTTTTTTAAAATTAATTCTCATGTGATTTTCGTGTGTTGCCATATCAATAAACAGATAACAAAAGTACAAATATTTTTAACACTCCTTGAAGCTAATCTCACTGATTCCAGGGACCGGCCTTCTAATTTGACATAGAAAAGTCATGGTTCTTGAAGTAAGAAAAAGATCTGTTCTTCGTTGATTAAAATAATGAAAGGAGGATCACTACATGCACGTAAGCAAAGATCCACTGACTGGTCTCTCTTCCTTTTCCTCTGATTTAAAAAGCCCGCTTGGCGTCTTCTTCTTCCCCTGTTCCGCCCCCACATCCCACGTCCTTCTCATCAAATCACAGGTTTAAAGCAGAAGCCAAACATGAACACCAACTCGTAAAAGCTAAAGGGCAGGGCCCAAAAAGCTATGCGCACTCTCGGTCTTCGCCACCTTCTTTCCCATTAGCGCCAAAAGGAGCTTGCTTTTGGCAAAGGCGAAAAGGCGCACGCTTTGAAGCAGACGAAGCACACCGCGTTAAGCAAATGCGGGATATCCCGGTTATATACACCTCCCCAGTCATGCCTTCCGTCTCGTCTTCTTCGTCGCTCTGTGTTTTGCTTCCATGACTGAGATTGTGCCTGCAGATTTCGTTCCCGCGGCGGATGAGCGGCGTTTTGCTGCTGCTGCTGCTTCAGCTAGCAGCAGCAGCAGCAGCGCGAGACCCAGACCATTCACGAGGTCTCTCACTTTTGGCCGTGATTATGAGTATGGACCGGTGCCCTTCGACAGCGAGAGGTTGCCCGTCACATTACCTCCGGAGATTCAGAGGTTCCTTCGCGTCGCCAATTTGATAGAACGCCAGGAGCCTCGTGTTGCTTATATATGTAAGGGAGTTTAAATTTTGTATTAGAATGTCTTTTCTTCGGAAAAGATTGATTTTTTTCTTTTTTTGTTTGGAAAAGAAAATTGAGTAGGAAGAATCGTAAGCTGTTCAATGTTTATCTTCACGGGTCATCTTGTTGATAAAGAGTGAGCTTTTACATTGTTCTGGGTGTGTCAAAGGTTTGGTAAGTACTAGTTTACTGACATGCCAGAATGGAGATTTTAACAGCAATTTAGCGCTCCCTTTAAACTAGGCTCCACGTTGTAGCAATGCAAGTTACATTCAACATTGAAATGTACAAATTTCTTCTCAAAGAAAAAGGGAGTTCAAAAGATCTTGAAGTTTGAAAACTCAGTTTTTTTTACTCATCCCGACTTTCACGTGGTGGGGATGTTTTATCTGGTTCTGAAGTTGGTGGTCCACAGTACATTATGGAAGTTTGATCATGGGTTGCAAGCATCTTTTGTGTTGTTCATTTGGATCTCATTGGCATTTTGGCAGGCCGGTTTTATGCTTTTGAGATAGCTCACAAAATGGACAGTAAGTCTATTGGACGGGGTGTCCGGCAGTTCAAAACTTCTCTCCTAAAGCGACTCGAACAGGTAAACGCGTGCACATGTTGACTCTCTGAAAATGGAGGTTAGCTTGTTTCTAACTTTATTGATAGCATAGGGATGAGTTACGATATCAATAAACAAAATCTCATTTGATAAATGAGGGTAAATAATTGCTACTCGATCTTATCTAATGGTATTAAATGACTAGGATGTTATCAATTTAATTCTGATGCTACCAGTCTATAGGATGTTATCAATTTAATTCTGATGCTACCAGTCTAAGCTGTAAGACTCTGCCTATTGACTGTGCATTACCTCGATTACCACATTCACTTTCATTGAACTTGTATACAATGTCATTTAAATCAGTTCTACCCCCTTACTTAATTGTGGATACATACAAATCTAGGTAAATTTTCAGAATTAAAAAGAATTTCAGCTTGGTAATCACGGTTTCATTTATCCATAGATGACTCTGGCATGGCTCATTCAAAATGTGTATCATTCTCCAGTTGTAGGAAACAAAAATTTCATGTCAGGTCTGATAAAGAAAGGTAGAAGCTTGAGTATCTAAACATCGGTATTCTGTATGCGCATCCTACTATTTTCCCACTTAGCGAAAAAACGCTTCTGTAGAGGTAGTTGTTGCATCTTACTCCTCCCCCACGAATCTTTGTAGATGGCTTTTAATAACGAACTTTGGGTTGACGACTATTTTCCCCTTGTATTCCTGGAATTTATCGTGATTATGCACCCTCACTATTGTGCTCTTGCTCTTTTCTATTGTGTCATTTTCATGATTGATAGTTGTCAATTTTTGTGCAGAGATGCTGACTCAATCATGCTGAATGTCACTTCTGTGAATTTCAGGATGAAGAGATTACCATAGCAAGACGTAGGGAGAAGAGTGATTTACGTGAACTTAAGCGTGTTTATCATGCATACAAGGACTATATCATCAAGAACGTTGGAGCAGTTGATGTAGACGATAAGTAAGGATTTGTGATCGAATTTGTTTTGTGACAGCAGTACGTCTGTTCAGCTTGCGTAACAAGATATGGTTTCTTGCCCGTGCTAAAGTTAATTTTTGGACAATTACAGGGAAAAAATGACCATTGCCAGAAGAGTTGCTCAAGTGTTGTTTGAAGTATTCAAGACATTAACAGATGCAGCAGGTCCACAGGTATGCTCTTCCTCCAAGCTTTCGTTGTAATAGGCATATATTGATATTGATTACAAATTGGCCATTGAGATGGAGTGTCCTACTTGTATGTTTATCTAAGACATACTCTTTTATGCTGAAAATTTTCTCTTCCTTTCTTGTTCTGCAGGCTACCGCTGATCGGAGTTTCTATGTACCGTATAACATTCTCCCACTCGATCCTGGAGGTGCTCAGCAAGCAATTATGCAACTCCCAGAGGTCTGGTGACCTGAAAAGTTCTTCCTTTATAAACATTGTGTATCTATGTGGATGTCTTTCAGTGGCTTGTCAACAGAACTTTTGAAAAGAGCGATTTGACGTACCTCATTCGTCTTAAGGACATGCCACTCTTTTGAAAAGAGGGATCTGCCTCATTTTGCTAGTGCGTTAGGGGATTAGTTCTACACTAAGCTTACCAATGATAAATGTTTGATGATGCAGATTAAAACTGCAGTTACGGCACTGCGTAGTATTCGTGGTCTCCCTTCTCTTGAAGATTCACAGAAAGATGTGGCTTCTGCGGATTTATTTGATTTTCTTCAAAGTTTCTTTGGATTCCAGGTGAATAATGATATCATGACATTCTTGGATCTGGTGCATTTATTTTCGGCATTGCGCTATGAAATCCATTAAATCGAGCAGGCAAAGTGAATGTGATGGTTCAAGTGATGGACATGTAGTCTTATATTGATTCTAATCTCATCACTTACTCTTCACAGGAAGGGAATGTGGCAAACCAAAGGGAGCATCTTCTCCTCCTCCTCGCTAATGCCCATGTCATGCACAGTCAGAAACAGACATCAGTTTCAAAGGTATTAGAACTCATAAATTGCAGATATTTAATTTACTTGTATGTTAATTGGGTGCTTCTTTAATGTGGTTAGCTGGGAGATGCAGCAATAGAAGAGCTAATGAAGAAATTCTTCAAAAATTACACAAATTGGTGCAAATATCTGGGGAAAAAGAGCAATATCATGTAAGCTTGACTGAGATGTTCCGGAATGAATCAGCATAGTCCTTCATGTTCCTTCACATGGAACTATTGTCAACAATAATCTCATATAAATTCGCTTTCTTCTTGAAATTTTTCTTTTGCTCATGAAATGCCAGCTAATTTATTGTTTTTTTAAGCCAATATGTGTGCATGCAGACTGTCTAATGTGAAACAGGATGCACGACAATATAAACTTCTGTACATAGGGCTTTACCTTCTTATATGGGGGGAGGCTGCAAACTTGCGCTTCATGCCTGAGTGTCTCTGTTATATTTTTCATCATGTAAGTCTATTTTATCTTACGTTTATGCTCTGAATTGGCGGTCAATTTCATCTTATGTTTATGTTCTGAATTGGCAGACATGGAGATGCTGTTTGCTTACTTGTACGTAACTTGTCCATTTCGTGTCAGTCTTGTGCGACAATGAATGCAACCCTTAATTTTAGTGGGTGTGCGCGGTGTTAGCTTAAACTCTGAACTAAATAGTCATTTTCATTACTTAAAATGGATGGACTATACAGGTCTTTTTCTGTACAACCATCCTCTTCCTGCTAATGAAAGAGGGAACCCTACCCCAATTGATTTGGTAAAATCTACTTGGGGTGTGCAGGTTCTTGCTAGTTACAATGATCCTGCTGTTAGTTCTTTAGGAAACTTATCTTGTGTTGAATGACTTTCAAACCGAGAACAGACGAAAGTTGATTGCCAAATCAAGAAGAAGGTTCAATTTCTCAGGCTTTTCCAAAATCCGACAGGGCCAGATATCTAGGGATTTTGAATGCTTACTCTGTACGAAAAGTTTTTATAAGATGTCTCCACTGTAGAGTATATTTTGTTGACTTTGAACAGACATTCATGTTATATGTTTTTGTACGCGGCTTACTCAATTGCATACATTCATTTGAGGGGTGAACTAACATGGAGCAATTTACAAAGTGCCTTCTTAAGACCTCAGTTAGCAGAGACCTAAATCGAGTTGTAATGTTTTTTGAGGGTCCATCCTATGTTCAAGCTTAGATTCTATAGCTACGTCAATCTACTGGGAAAAAACAAATCTTTCTTCATCTTTTACTTTGCTGTTTGTTTGTACTACTTGCCCTACCTAGCCATAGGATGATTTCATTCGTTATTTGGTCTTTGTAAGGTCAGATGGCGTATGAATTACACGGTATATTGACTGGTGATCTCGGTCTGACATCGGAGGTCATCCCAGCTTATGGAGGAGGGGCAGAGTCTTTCCTGAACAATGTAGTTACCCCAATTTACAGGGTTATATATGAAGTAAGTACATCACATCTTTTGTATGCCATACTTGGATCTCTCCTATATCTCTTACAATTTTTTTTTGTCTTGCAAACATTTAGGAGGCTGAGAAAAACAAAAATGGGACAGCGCACCATTTCAGTTGGAGGAACTATGATGATCTGAATGAGTTCTTCTGGTTATAATCTGTGCTTTTCATTATGATGTCCTCGAAAGCTAGAGTTTCCAAACTTGTGTGAGTATGTTACTATTTACATGTAACCGCAGGACTCCCAGTTGTTTTGAAGTGGGGTGGCCCATGCGTTTGGACCATGATTACTTCCGTGTACAGCCTTCACAAAATTGCAGTCGTCGGAAACCCCAGGATTCAGATGCTGCTGCTGAACTAAAGAAGGAGAAAGAAGATTATGGTGGTGAAGAAGTAGGGGTAAGCTATACTATTTTTGCATTGGTCCTACCAGCATTTGTTTCATTTTGATCTTCCCCTTTTTATGTCATTAAATGTTCCAGGCTTTAAGAATAGACAATCACACATTATGTTGTTTGAGGCATATGCTTCATTGCACGTAAATAAACTTTGCTCCCAGTTTGGCACAAGCATGCGATAAGCCTATTTTTTACCTCGGCAACTTACGAGGTGCTAAGCCAGCTTGTCTCCCGTCCCATGTTCCCTCCTTTTTGTGTCTGTTTCTTCACTTCTCACTTTCGCTAAAGTTTCACATTTAAAAGTATCGAGACTATTGAAGTTGTTGTTGTTGTCCCACATCGTTTGTAAATGGGTCTTGTATACTCTTTATATTCATGTGGTCTCCCTCTACCTAGTAGTTTAAGCTTTTGGGTTGGACTTTCTAACATGGTATCAGAGCCAGTGTTACCCTAGTATGTGGGCCCACCCCCCATTATTGGTTCAAGTTTTTGGGTTGGACTTTCTAACAAAGACATCTCTGGTTTGTCTTTTATATTGTTTGAACTTCTATGAGATAATCCATGGTACATAATTTCTCAGTTATCATGCAAGGGAATTTCGGGGGTTTTATATATCTTCTCGCCTTGGCAGAAACATGAACAATTTTAGGATGATAGTTAAGTCGATAATCTGCATGTAATAGCCTCATAATGAAATATGAACTATATTGAATAAAATGGGGTAGGATTACTGAGAGATTCCTTGATAAACATCAATGCGTGGGAGCTTATCTTTCTTGTCACAGTATTCTTGTTGTGAGTACACTTCATCACTTCTCCTGAGCGGACATGTATGTAGCTTTTCTCTTCTTTATATTGCCTTTCAGCTTTGGACAACAAGCCCAGCCCAGTGCTCCACAACTTTATATCCCAGGACTTTGCTTTTCCAGCTTGTATGTTTATTTACAGGGTTCTAAGGAGGAATCTCGTGAACCAAAATGGTTGGGAAAGACAAATTTTGTGGAGATTCGGTCATTTTGGCAAATCTTTAGGAGCTTTGACAGAATGTGGAGTTTTTTAATCCTGATCCTCCAGGTCTGTCTACTGTCTTTACCGGAGTCCAGTGACTTCTTGTTTCTCTGATGGTTTTGCTGCTTCTATAAAAAGTTCGCCTTTCTTTTTCTCTAGGCAATGATTATCATGGCCTGTCATGATTTGGGATCCCCTCTTCAGTTGTTTGACAAAGGAATATTTGAGGATGTCTTGAGCATTTTCATTACTTCTACATTCCTTAAGCTCCTCCAAGGTCTGGTATTCCATCTTGTCTTCATCTTTATATGCGTCTTGACTGTCTCTGGCTGCATTTGTTGATTTTGAGGGCAAGTATAGCATTCCAGAGAAAAGCATGTGCTTCATAACTAATTATATCTGCAGTCCCGTCCGAACACCTTCGAGTGTAATTGCCCTGATGAGAACTGATAAGCAGCAATCGGCAACTAGAATAAGAAGTGGATTCTAGTAGAACTGATTCTGGAAAATACCCTTAGCACCTCCTGCCTCCTTCCTCTTACGGCCTTCTAATAAAAAGTAAAGATTTGTTATTGCCTAATTTTTCATCCTATCTGCTCAAGCACCATGCATAGCTTTACCAATTTTTTTCATTCCTTAAGAAAGGTAGATAAATGTAACATCCCTCAAGAATGAATTGATTTTTGTCATACACTTGTTTCTCAAGGGGGCTCATTATTTGATCAAAATGTGGCGTTTGACATTTCTTTGTAGATCAAATATTACAAGTTACTAAGTACTGAGAAGCAATATTTCATCAGTTAAAGCATACTCCTTTTTTTTTTAGGTAAAGAAAGCATATTCCTTTTTTGTCATCACATTATTCATGAAAGGTTTTCCCTCAACAGTCAGGCAATTTTAGTATGTGAATTCACTCTGAGTTTTGATCAGAAAAACTAAAAGATGTTGTCAGCATGTATATTTAAGTACTTTACATGACTTCATTACTCCATAGTTAGATAGATTGGTTGTCTCTTAATATTGATCTGCCTTTATCAACAATGCTATCATGCATTTCTATTAGAAGTTAATGCAGTGGCAGTCTACTTATGAACAGTAGAATTCTGAGAAGAAATCTTGCCTGCAGCTATCATTGACATTGCATTTACATGGAAAGTGCGGTACAATGAGGGTTCATCGGAACGAATGGTACATTGGTTGAGCTTGGCATTTTCTGCAATGTGGATGATAATTCTTCCTACATGTTATGCTAAGACAAGAAGAAAATATACTTGTTATTCCATGCCAAGTGGGAGCTGGCTCAAAGAATTGTGCTTTTCGCCGTACATGATTGCTGTTGGAATATATATGATTCCTAATTCTGTCCAGATGGTGTTGTTCTTTGTTCCTGCCATTAGCAAGTATATTGAAGTCTCAAACTTCCGTATATGCAGAATACTGTCCTGGTGGACACAGGTACGGTATTAACTTATTAACTGGTTGTTCTTATTACATTCTCTATTTATGCTTAGGAAACATTGCATTTGGATCTAGTCATGGGCTGGTGCAGTCGCATAATCTATGGCACCAACGGATCCATTTGTCCAATTGGTTGCATTTGACAATAGAACTAGTAGTGTCTTGATATTTGGTAGATACGAGAGTTGTTTGTAAATGAAAAGAAAATGAACCTTGTCTAGAGAAAAAGTAATTCAGGATGCAGACATATGGTTCTTTTGACTGAGGTACTTCTCGATTCCCAAGACCTCTCAACAAAGCCATTTTGTATTCAGCAGAATAAATAGCTCATTCTTGCCTGCAGGTTAAGGGATCGGGAATGATAACACCATATGTCTCAGAAATACAAGAATTCTTTTAAACTTCTCATTTTCTTGTTACTTTTGAGTCGACCTTGCAAACTGTGATTCTAAAGAGCACCAGAAAACTCATGCGGGTCATTATACTAAATGGAAACTGAGTTCCTGTTGACTTCTCAATCAAAATACTTTATTTCCATGATTTTCCGAACAGTGATGATTTTGCTGTCTGAAAATTTGTCCCTTCTCATACTATCCTCATGTTTACCATCAAAATGTTTATCGACAATAGATGATGTATAGTGAAAACACTGACAACTGATTCAGATATTTGCAGGACTCAAGATTAGGTTTGATTTCCTCTTTGCTATGGCATTGATCATTCATCATTGACTCTATATGACGTCAACTTTGCTATGAATATCAGTAGTTACCAGTTTGACTGCAGTGTGGTGGATCTTGATTGTCCTGATCAGCTGTATTTGACATGATGACTCATTGAAATCTCCCTTATATAATGCATGACTTTTTCCTTAAATGAATTACGTCAGTAGATATTTGCACAAGTTTCAGCTTTCTCTTTATATTGTAGCCTAGGCTATTTATTGGACGTGGGATGCAAGAAAGCCAACTTTCGCAGTTGAAGTATGTTCTGTTTCCCTCAGGTGAAGCTTTGTTTTTATGAGGATTAGTTCTTCTGTAATCATTTCTATTGGTTTCATGTGATGTAGGTACACGTTGTTCTGGTTACTGGTCTTATCCAGCAAGTTCTCATTCAGTTACTTCTTTGAGGTAAGGATTTTCCCAGATAGAATGAATGAAGACTAAAGTGACAATGGAACTACTATCAAAACATGGTTCCAGTACGATGTCCATAAGATCTTCTCATAACTGAGTACTTTACACATGTCAACGTTGAGTAGCATAATCTTAAATACAACGGCAGGAACATTATTCATTGGCCTAAAAAGCTCGACTCCTTAAGTCTATTGCTTGGTTCTGCAACTATATGAGAAAGCATTTCATGATGTGTACCGCCCTGGTCCTCGGTTGCTCCCTATATTTCTGCCTTCTCATTCCTGCAGCCATTTGACGTGGACAAAGCCTGTTTGGTAAAACTGAAACTAAGTGCCAAAAATTTAGTTCTGAATGTTAAAGTGTGCTGAAAATGAGAATAAAATACTTTTGAACAAGACTGAATATTTAGTACTGAATGACAATTTTTTTCTTGCCAAATATAGAACTGTGAATACTATTAGTAGGTTTTAGGCTTTTAGCAATGGAATAGGCAAGATCAGATTTTATTTCCTATTTTGATTCCTCATCTAATGAATTAAATAAGTATCCCTCATTACTTAGCTAATTAAGCATTTTTTTATTTATTTGAATTTTTTAAGTCAAAACTAGTTATGATTGCGTGCTTAATTTTTTTAAATTTCGAATACAGTAATTTTCTGCACTTATTGGAGTTATCAAACAGGCTCAAGTTAGATGAACTATCTCTTTTTATCTCATCTCTATAATTTGGAGTGTGGCAATATCAATGTAAGCTGAGAAGAAAAACTGCAATAGTCAAGTTCACTTGCGTATAACAAATAGAGATGAGCATTTGGCTTTCTAGAGGACAAAGGTTGCGGATAGTTGCATATGATTTTTAGGACATTACTACTTTTTTTTAATATGACTGACGTGCCACTTATCACCAAATTATTTAACAAAATGCAGATAAAACCACTGATCACACCAACCAGACAAATTATGACAATTGGTGTGCAGTATGATTGGCATGAAATTTTCCCAAAAGGTGATTTGCTATACTTCTTGAATTTGTGTTTCAAAGGTGGAATTTATATTTGAAATGCAAACCTAACAAGTATTTGTCATTTTCCAGTTCGCAGTAATGCTGGTGCAATCTCGGCAATATGGGCACCTGTAATAGTTGTGAGTATCAACAAACAAATGGGCAGTAGTCTTTATTTATGTCCAAATTTCCAGCTGAAACTTTTTTTAGGCTAGTTTTTGAATCTTGAATGATATTACATTATCACCATTTGATATCTAAAGCACTACTCTTCCTGCTTACAGTGACATTGGAAAGTAAGGTTGTTAAACTTGAGAAATATCAAATTTATAGATGCTTTTATTTTTTATCGTAACTTTACATTAAATAATGTATTTATGACATTCTTATTGAATTTTTATCTTTAGGTGTATTTCATGGATGCTCAGATATGGTACTCTGTTTTCTGTACAATTTTCGGTGGTGTCTATGGCATTCTGCATCATCTTGGTGAGGTAAGATTTATGGCTTTCCTCCGAAATAAATCTGTTAGAGGTCTCAATTCCATTTTTTTTAATGTAGATCCGGACTTTGGGTATGCTAAGGAGTAGATTCCATTCCTTGCCTTCTGCATTCAATGCTCGCATAATACCACCGTCGAAAAAGAAGCAAAAGGGAAAAAGAAAAGGGTACTTGAATAAGCAAATTGGAAAGGTAGGAGGCCTTGACACTTCTATACTTCTTTTTGTCCACTTATTATTATTATAATTATTATTATTATTAGTATCATGACCCCTAATCTGTTAATTTTCTCAGGTTTCTGGGAATGAAAAAAGTGATGTTGCCAAATTTGCTGTGGTATGGAATGAAATTATCGGCAAGCTTCGACTAGAGGACTTGATAAGTGATAGGTTGGCCTTATTCTTTGCTGAGTACTTTTTAAGGTCTCCTCTTAAAAGCAATCATATAAACACACTTCTTGGAATAGGGAAGTAGATTTGATGGTGATGCCCATGCCCCAAGAGAAACCTTTGGGAAAAGTTTGTTGGCCAGTTTTCCTTCTAGCCAATAAGGTATTGTCACGTACTGTGTTACATCTTTCTTCAAGTGTTCTTAACTGCCTTGGTTCACTACTGACAATTGACCCCATTTTCGAAAGCTTCCAACAGCCTTGAGCATTGCTAAAGATTTTGTGGGGAAGGATGAAAATCTTTATAGGAAAATAAGGAAGGATAAGAACATGTACTATGCAGTGCAAGAGTGCTTTGAGTCCATGAAGTACATCGTCGAACTTCTTGCTGTTGGAAATACAGAGAAAAGGTAGAGAGATGACGTCATTGACTTTTTACGTTGAGTACAATTAATGAGAGTCTATTTCTTAGAAGTTGGGTATGCAATTGCAGATCTCATCCTAAGACTTAGCCGCTCTTCATTTTTTTGTCCGTTCTTTTTCCTCAAAATTAGTATGGAATGTGGCATACTATTGTTGAAGTTGTTGTTGTCGTCGTCCCACGTCGATTGTGAATGGATCTTGTATGCTCTTTATATTCATGTGGTCTCCCTCTCGATCTTGTATGCTCTTTATATTCATGTGGTCTCCCTCCACCTAATGGCTTAAGCTTTTGGATTGGACTTTCTAACAACTATGTTGGTCTGTTAAGTTTCTCATATGCAATTCAAAGAAATAATTCCAATCCGCTTGTAAAGTTATCATGCAAAATTAGGGAATAGAATGGTTAATTAGACATGAAATAACTTTGACTGATAAATAGATGTCTGTTTCTACTGATGAATGACATGTTCTTCGTAAATATTTTTATTTGGTGGCCTTTATTCAAGAAAGGCTCCGTGGGATTTTTACTCTCTGTCCTTGTACATTGATTGTGGTTGTGAATCTGCTTAATTCTGGGCTTTAGACAATGTTTCCAAAATTCTTTATCAGGGCAATATCTACCATACTCCAAGAAATTGATGCAAGCATCGGAGGATCAACCCTTCTGAAGGACTTCAACTTGAGTTGCCTTCCAGCTCTGCGAGATAAATTTGTTGACTTGCTTGAACTTTTGGTAATTGTCGCAATTCTGAATTTGATTCTTTACCCTCTGGCATGACTTGTACTGATTAAGCACTCCTCCTGTTATGGATTGCATATATTAGCTTGATGGCAATGAGAACCATCGTGGGCGGGTCGTGAAAGTACTTCAGGACATCTTCGAGCTTGTAACCCATGACGTGATGACACATGCTGACAGGTTGGTTCAACTCACTCTACTGATTTTTCAACTACTTCAATTGCTTTCGTTATTGAAATTGCCTGCTTCCAGAGTATTGGATATACTCAACGTTTCTCAACAGAAAGAGGATGAGTATCCTTACTTCTCTGAAAAAATTGAGCCAGAGTTATTCGAGTCAGCTGCTGGCGAGGATTCTGTTCATTTCCCATTGCCAGACAGTGGCCCCTTGAATGAGCAGGTATATCTTATTTACTGTTCCCCCCTCCTCTTCCCCCCAAACATGAATCCATGTAGTAGTTTTTTTAATATATCTTTCTCAACCTTTTGGGTAAGAGCAAGTTTAGTATTTGTTCTCATCAGTTCAAAAAGTATGCATTAATGTTGAACATGCTTGTGGTTAAGGACATGTAATTAAATGTGACCATTTTGACTTTGCATGGCAGATCAAGCGTTTCTATCTTCTGCTAACCACCAAAGATGCAGCAGTTGATGTACCCTCCAATCTAGAAGCTCGAAGACGTATATCATTCTTTGCTACTTCTCTTTTTATGGATATGCCTAGTGCCCCGACAGTGCGCAACATGCTATCATTTAGGTAAACTCTGTTTATGCAGTGAGCGACATGACATATCTTGGTGAAACTTTTATTGGCCCTAACCTCCTCGTCCTGTTGAATAAAATGAACTTCTAGCGCAAGAATAGTTTCTCAAGAAATGGAAATGTATGTTAATCCAGATGGACAATCAAGAAGTTCTTTGGAAGCTGTGTGGTGGTTAAACAACAAGGATGCAAAAAGTCACATTTCAAGTATCAATCATATCAAGAAGATAAGATAGTGCAATCACATTCTTGAAGTGTATAAACATTTGTACTTTTTAGAGTTTTCAGTATGATAGGATAGTACATCATTTCTGTTCTGCTATAGCGTAATTGATATCCTCACTTCAGCTGAAAGAGAATTGCTTGTGGCTCTTGTCTGAGTCGATGCCTCTTCTTTGACAGTGTTTTAACTCCACATTATATGGAAGACATTACTTTTTCGATGAAGGAGCTCCATTCCAGCCAAGAAGAAGTTTCCATCATCTATTATATGAAAAGGATTTATCCAGGTTTCTACCATGTAGGACGCTTTTGTGTGATTGCCGTTTGATTCACTCAAGTTTAGCTTTTTGCTTACATTTTCCTTTCTTTTTCATAGATGAGTGGAGAAACTTCTTGGATCGGATGGGTTGTGGAGATGCGGAAGGATTGAAAGATGAAAATAGGGAGGAAGAGCTAAGACATTGGGCTTCTTTCAGAGGGCAAACGCTGAGCAGAACAGGTGAAGTTTGCCTCATTTAATGCAGTTTTAGTCGATGAAAGCTCATACATACGACACGGTTACCGGTTTTAATTTGAACTTCTGAGGTTGTGTACAGTCCGTGGAATGATGTACTACAGAGAAGCCTTAAAACTTCAAGCTTTCCTCGACATGGCAGGAGAGGAAGGTTCATAATCTAAACTTGAAGTTCAAGTTAGAGCAATGTTTCTGGTGGTGACATTCCCAGAGCCACTCCTTGATCACATTGCTATGTTCTTTCCTTTTGCTTGTTTCCGTGCAGATATTCTTGAAGGTTGCGATGCTGTTGCAAGAGAAAATCCAGCACTATCTGCTCAACTTGAGGCTCTGGCAGACCTAAAATTCACTTATGTAGTGTCCTGTCAAATGTATGGGTTACAAAAGTCTTCTGGAGATCCCCATGCACAAGACGTCCTTGAGTTGATGATAAGGTAATGTTCTACAAAAATTAACAAAAGTAACTGTCACTTTGGTAGTTTATTAACACTACCTTGTTTTATGAGGGCTCGAAGGTATCCATCACTCCGTGTTGCCTATATTGAGGAGAAAGAAGAGATTGTGGTCGACAAGCCTAGGAAGACATATTCGTCTATATTGGTAAAAGCTGTCAATGGTTTAGATCAGGTAACATTGCAGAACTTGGTGTAGTTTTCGTAGGGAGTTATACATTTTCAAGAAAACGTTGATAGTTGGATTCAAAGTTTTCTTTCATCTTGAAAGAAGGAAATTGTGTCAATCTTTGGAAAGAAATAAAAAAG
This sequence comes from Rhodomyrtus tomentosa, assembly GCA_028455895.1. Taxonomy (NCBI): domain Eukaryota; kingdom Viridiplantae; phylum Streptophyta; class Magnoliopsida; order Myrtales; family Myrtaceae; genus Rhodomyrtus; species Rhodomyrtus tomentosa. The sequence goes on along the minus strand of JAPCWY010000001.1, from coordinate 9,276,322 downwards.
ATCAGAACTAAAAATCAGCACATCATTTGTGCGGTATCCTCAATTTGCATTCAAGTCAAAATTCTTCTCGGCGACCGCAGCATCAAGTCCACCCTTGAACCACTGTTCAGTGACTTGGATTACATCCTCATTTGTTCCTTTAAAAGCACTTGATCTCCAATTTACGTCACATATGTTTGATAGCAGTTTTTTGCAGGAAATCTACCGCATAAAACTTCCTGGTCCACCGAGAATTGGAGAAGGAAAGCCTGAAAATCAAAACCATGCCATAATTTTCACTCGCGGTGAAGCTCTTCAAACAATTGATATGAACCAAGTAGGTATGGTCTTTATTAAATAGAGTTTGCGGCTCCAGTGATTGTTTAATTACGATGCTCGGTTTAATAGGACAATTATCTGGAGGAAGCCATAAAGATGAGAAACCTTCTAGAAGAATTCAACCGGAAGAAAGGACATCAACCTCCTACTATACTTGGACTCAGGGAACACATATTTACTGGGAGGTAACGTAATGACTAGGAAATTTTTTGGAGCTTTAAGTTATTCTTCCCACCATTGAGACCCAAATTGCTTGGAGAAGTATAAATAATAGGTTTGCACTTAGAGGATCAACAGGTTATTGCAACAGGAAAATGAATATGGCAATGATTAAGACGTGTGAAACATGTTGGATAGCATTAAGAAATCTACCGGGTATACAGCACCCATTACGCCAAATAAGTTGACCTTGCCTGATATTAAGGAGAATTAGAAGCGTAAGAAATGACAATATGAAGGACAGGTTACTACTGCGGTCTCTGAATTCTTCCCTATTGGGCATGACTTCGGTAGAATCATCAAAAAGGGAATTCTAAGATACCTTCCTTTTTCTTCACAAAGGATGTAATCACATTTTTTTTGGAACACGTTGAGCTGAATGATTTACTTTGTCATCTCTTTAGAAGAATCACTCTGAACACTTCATCCAGGATACCTAAGCTATTTCGTCCATGTTTTGTTCTTGTAGATATTGTAGTACAAATTGAAGAGTATAAGTGCGGGCTCAATTTATGTGTTTCTCCTGCATTGCAGTGTTTCTTCTTTAGCATGGTTCATGTCATATCAGGAGACCAGCTTTGTCACAATTGGTCAGAGGCTTCTTGCCAACCCTCTCAGGTAGGGATATGTTCTCTCATCAATCTCCTGCTCTAAAAAGGACTGCTTGCCCACACAAGGTTATAATTAAATTTTAGCTGTAGCTAACTTGACAAAGGCCCAGGCCCGATAATTATGTTGTCATGAAGATATTCCAGAACAATATTCCTTTTTGATATGTCAAACAGCTCTATGAGCATGATTCCTGCTGAAGGATTTCTTACTCTTAACTTCTGTTGCTTTTGTCTTTGATTCCTCTTTCTTTCTATCGGCTTGATTCTCCTGTACTTTTGGTCGATAATTTTGCTTGATTTCCTGGGCAGGGTAAGATTCCACTACGGACATCCCGATGTTTTTGACAGGATATTTCACATTACTAGAGGCGGTATAAGCAAAGCATCCAAGACAATCAACTTGAGTGAGGATGTATTTGCCGGTATGACTTTGTCACTGTGTTACTCTTTGATCAAGCAATTGCCTTCTTTCCTTTTTTCCATTTGTGTGGGGGTAGGGAGAAACAGGCAACTGTCAGTTTGATGAAGAACCAACTGACATGTGACCTTGTGTAGGATTTAACAGCACTCTTCGGCGAGGGAGTGTTACCTATCACGAGTATATGCAAGTAGGAAAAGGTCGGGATGTAGGCCTAAATCAGATCTCAAAGTTTGAAGCAAAAGTGGCCAATGGCAACAGCGAGCAGACTCTAAGCCGCGATATATACCGGCTAGGACGGCAGTTTGATTTCTTCCGGATGCTATCATGTTACTTCACAACCATTGGCTTTTACTTCAGTAGCATGGTACTTGCTTAAAAGAATATTTCGCTTTATGGTTAATCTTATTATTAAAGCTAGAGGAAATCTGGATGTATGTTTAGTTGTACACACCCATGGTTGGTAGCTGATAAATAGTAATTAGTACTGTCATATATTCCTGAGACACGTAATGTATTTGAAGTTATTCTAGAAGTGGATAATACGTGGAAGTTGTTCATTTTAATTCCCTTATATTAATGCGAGTAGCATTTTCCCGATATATCTATGTTACATGGAAGCTGCTCTAATCATCTTTTGATTTCTCGTATAGCCATGTACTGCCTGTAATGATAATAATCTCTCTCTGCATTTTTTGCTTGGAAGCACCATGAGAAAATCTAATTTCGGCTTGTCTTTGCACAGATCTCTGTTATTGGAATCTATGTCTTCCTGTATGGCCAGCTCTACCTAGTACTTAGTGGGTTGGAGAGAGCGCTTGTTCTTGAGGCTAGAGTTCACAACATACAATCATTGGAAACAGCTCTCGCCTCACAATCGTTCATTCAGTTAGGCCTTTTAACTGGCCTGCCAATGGTCATGGAAATAGGACTTGAAAAGGGATTTCTTATGGCCCTCAAGGATTTTATCCTCATGCAGTTGCAGCTGGCTGCTGTTTTCTTCACTTTCTCTCTTGGAACAAAAACTCATTACTACGGTCGGACGATTCTCTATGGGGGTGCTAAGTATAGACCAACCGGGAGGAAGCTTGTGGTGTTTCATGCCAGTTTCTCCGAGAATTACAGATTATATTCACGGAGCCACTTTATTAAAGGGTTTGAATTGTTGCTTCTTTTGATCGTTTATGATATGTTCAGACGGTCGTACCAAAGCAGCATGGCCTATGTGCTAATCACATATTCCATTTGGTTCATGTCTATAACTTGGTTGTTTGCACCATTTCTATTTAATCCTTCTGGGTTCGACTGGGCTAAGATTGTGGATGACTGGAAAGACTGGAACAAGTGGATCAATCTGCAGGGTGGAATAGGAGTTCAACCAGATAAAAGTTGGGAATCATGGTGGTATGAAGGGCAAGCGCACATTCGTCATTCGGGACTGAGTTCTAGGTTAATTGAGATACTTCTGTCTCTGAGGTTTTTCCTATATCAGTACGGTCTTGTGTATCACCTTGACATCTCCCAGCAGAGCAAGAACTTTCTGGTTTATGTGCTTTCTTGGGTTGTCATTTTTGCAATATTCTTGCTGATCAAGGTAAGTACTTCTTTGAAATTGTATAGCTCCGTCTTACACGGATAACGACTTCTGTTTCAGCATCAGAAGGCGAGAGAATAATGCTCTTGCTAGGTTTTAATAACACAGTGCGGAAGTTTTTGTTTGGAGTCTCCAGTGCAATGGTGAATAATTTTGTCTGATCATACAAATTATCTCAACGTCTATGCAGGCTGTGAACATGGGACAGCAACAGTTCAGCACCAAGTACCATTTTTATTTCAGGCTTTTTAAAGCATTCCTTTTTCTCGGCGTGCTGTCCGTCATAGCGATTCTTTCCATCGTCTGCAAATTGTCTTTGATGGATATCATTGTCTGCTGTCTAGCATTCTTGCCAACCGGTTGGGGGCTGATACTGGTAAGCTTGGTTAAAGAAACTCTGTTTTCCTTCCCTCCTTGGGACTTTGTCCTGTTGTCTGAATCTTCCATTTTGTCAGATTGGACAAGCAGTGAGACCCAAAATCGAGAACACCGGTTTATGGGAATTCGTCCTTGTTATGGCTAGAGCATATGACTATGGGATGGGTGTCATTCTATTTGCACCCATAGCTTGTTTAGCATGGTTGCCAATTATATCGGCTTTCCAAACTCGCTTCCTCTTCAATGAAGCCTTCAACCGGCGATTGGAAATACAATCGATTCTTGCTGGAAAGAAGAACAAAAAGAATAGGCAGGCATGAAACTTTCACTTGCTCCCTGTATAGTAAATTAATTCTTAGTGATCCCCTCGAGATATTTTTGAGAAAATAGAAAACAGCAATGTACACTGTACAGAAGACCTATTCCGGTAATTTTTATGTGCTGGAAATATGGGAGAAGCTTACAATACAATGCGTTCTTCCAGCTCGAGGCTGACACCAATAAATAGAGCTGAAGCCATAAGTTCACCAAGAATACTCTCATTTCTTCTAGCTTTTATGTGCTGAAAGTGTCTTGAATGCTCTCTAATCATTGACAGTCTGGCTTGGTAGCTTCTTATGCTGCAATGACTTGGGTTCTGAAATCCATTGCGTGGGGGTGATCAAACTGCTGAATGCCAAAAATTTCCTCGGCCGGGCGAAACGAAAACACGAAATTTGAGCTGAATCAGGAAATTGCTACTTAGTTTATCAGCCCGATGTTTCCATAGATAAGCAATATCAGTCTTCGGTTAAAAAAAAAGGCACAACATACAAGGCCAACTCCTACAATTACTTCTATGACGGGTTAGTAGATTAGTTTGCTTCTTTTCAATAGCATGTAGCGGATATAATCGGTTAGCTAAGCAGTCAAGAGCATCCAACGAAATCAAAAGCTAACGAGGACATTAGTAGCGGTCGCACCAACAAATTTCGGCCATCAAGAATTGAGCCGAAGCTACAGAGGATGTAAAAAGCCACCCCCTAATAGACGGGATGGTTGCACGACCGGTAAAGATACGATTTACAAAACTAGCTATCGACAAAACATTACAGAACTGTACAAGACCCACACATCAACAAAAATCGACCACACTAGCCAAAAACACTGTTTTGCAATCATCTGCACATCTTTGGCTACGAGGGTCTAGGCATTCGATCATCTATGCCTCCAACTTTATCTTGTTTGGTTCAGAAGGCTTGTGTGTCTGAGCTGTGGTTTTGTCAAGTAATTATCTATACATCTCCTCAAGCTGTTAAATTGCGACTGTCGTGCTGGGCCCTAGGAACGGAACCCACAAGGATTGCTATTTCATTATATGGTCAGTCGTAAAACTACTGAAGCTCTTCTCCTTGTTCAGACTTTAGGGAATAGAACCACTACGCAGAGCGAGAGTCTATAGGAATTGCTTCGACCTTAGAAATGTAGAGCGGAGGCAAGAGAGGCTCGTCGCCAGAGTAACTTGATTCCGGGGAGACAGTGGTTCCTGTCAATGACGAAGAGTCGTCTTGGGATCTCCTCGGTCCTTTTCTTGGAAACACATGCTTCGCACTGCGAACAGATTTTTCGGCTTGTCTTGGGAAGCTTTTTGCTGTATCTTTCATCTTTCCTTTCTCACTGCCTCTGTTCTCATTCTCAGAAGGACTCAAAATTCTTTCTGAGAGAAAATTGGATGACGTTGGCCCTGACAGGCCATCCTCGAGAACTAACCTGACTCCCATCTCTTTTGAATTGACCGCCTTAATGTTAGCAAGTGGAGATGGAATTCCCTCTCCAACAACGCTGGAATCTTCCTCTTTACGTTTCCTCCTAAATACTGAACTGATGTTCCCTATGCCCCTCCAAAGTGGGCTCTTCAAATGTTTATCATCCCGGTCATCCTTAATAACGCTGCCAGCACTTCTAACAGATTCAGCAACATTTGCATCAACTACGTTAGGCTCCCTGTGAATTTGTGTATCCAGGCGTCGACTTTTTCCTTTCCTTGGTTCCCATATTTGCAACTTCTCGCTCCCCGGGTGATAAATCCATACTCCATTCTCTTTAAGCCCTTCTATATCAATAGGTTCAAACTCTTCCTCTGGTCTCGAAGAGTCTTGTGACGACAAAGATGGCAAGGGACCTCTATTAGCTCCATCATTTCCAAGTGAATCACCTTGATCTTCTCTGTTGATTGACTTCCCAGAATATAAAAAAACTTCCCCCTGACAAAATAGTGCATCAGGTCATGAACATACTCTACTTGCTCCAACATTCAGAAATTTTATGAAGAGAATTACCTGTCCTCTTTCCAGTATAGTTATGGCAAGGTGCAACTTCCCAGTTTTAATATTCCGAAGAGGTAGCCACAAATCATGCCTCTGTCCATCCCTGAGATCATTAACGTTTAAAGAGCTGTTTCTACAAGGAATAGAACAGGTCAAGTCAGCACATCAATCCATAAAAGCAATTTCTTTGAAAGATTGCATAACCAGAGTACTTGGTCAAACGAGAGAACTAAAAGCATTTGTTTCTAAGACGGGACAGATAGGGTAAGTTCAACTATCAAAGCAAGTAATCTGTGCTCGTTAGTTAAAGTATTAATAAAAAAAAATCAAGGTTTTAAATTTTTCTCAAGATCAATGAATAATCTTCATAACAGAATTAAGTACATGTAGAATCTAGACAAAAATGAAATTGTAACACTAACAAAGACACCTAATAGCAATGCAATTTGTGACCCTTGGAGATCGAGTGGAGACCCACACCAATAGCAAGAGGCTCCAAATGCCACAGAAGATATTAACTATTGCCGACTCCACATTCCATTAGATTGATAAACTGAAAGATTTGAAGATTTGATGGAACCACTTGCCAACTGCTCTAAAAGCTTAAGCTGTTAGAAGAATACGTGATTTAATATTTATATATTCCAACATAAACCAAGAAAAGAATTAGCGGAGTACCATGTTGTTACATTTGCCTTGACTCTTCCACAGCAGTAATTGTTAGAATAGTTAAATCATGCCTTCATTTAACAATTTAAGCTTTTAGAACAGTCAATGGTACCTCAAAATCTTAATGGTATTAGAGCAAGAGGTCCTAGGTTCAAATCTTTCCAGGCGCCTTATTTGTCTCCCTATTAAATATTTCCAATCTTTGCACTAGGCCAAATTCCAGCCTAAGTGTGAACGGAAGTGCTAGAATAGTTAAATACTGACCGATAAGATCTCACGGTGAAAAAAACACATCCATTTACAGTCGTGTGGCAGTTGAACTATATTGGACTCAACCATGACTCTACTTACTAAAGATTACATGAATGTCCAACAACAGAATCAGAAAGAGAAAAGAACTTTTCTTGCTAATCTAGGCTAGACACAAACCCGAGATCACCATCAATGAAATGATCCTTGTCAAGAACTTCCAGATTTAGCACATTAGGCATTTCCCATGTGATTATAGGAATCCTGAATTCCTCGTGCCATTTAGGAGCCAATGTTTTCTTCTGTATTTTAGTCTTGAATCTGTAAGGACCCAACTTCCCCTTCACATATGGATCAGCCAATCCTACAGAGTGAGAATTGAAGAGCAAATGGAAAATAAAGCTTAATGCCGGCATTTAAATTTTGCTGTCAATGCAATGGAAATTACAGGATATGAACTGGGTTGTAAGCTAACCATTTAAATCAGATGGTCTCATCTCAGATGCTTCTATGACTTCCACTTTGGCACAAGCCACAGGTTCCTTAACATCCACAGAGAACCAAGTTTCTGGGATTAAAGTTCATGGTATCTCAGATGTACAGATCATCTTTCAGAGCATAAATCAACAGAAAAATGATAATAGTAGTTATCGACAGACATCAAGCCAGTAGACAGCCTACACCACTGCATCTGTTAACAATTAAGTCGGCAAAGCAAAATGGGTTAACAGTGTACGAGTTGCGAGGGTCAAGTAGGTCTCAATAACAAAAAGACTCTTAAGACTTTCAGATACTAATCTCTTACAAGACAAATTAAGAGAACTTGAGGACTTAAACATTAATGCTATCCCGTTGTATGTTACCTTGCTGCGATTTGCCATCTTGTTGAGGTGCAACAAGTTTCTCCACATCAACCACCAGCATATTAGGCTGAAAACTCAAGCAGAATCAAACTTGTGTTAGAAATAATTTTCCCATAGTTAATCCAAAAGCACTCAACCAACACAGTGGTGACGCAGATACTCAGCCTGTAGCTAGCACTTAAAAAGCATGCTAAGGGAGAGAACGTCAACCACAAAGATGATGATATGATCAGGCACTTAATATTAAGCAGTGAAATGTGAGTTCAGCCAGGCTGAAAAACTGTGAGATTAAAATTTTACCTCAACGAGCGATTGCTCAAATGCAACAGAAAGAATTTTATCCTACCCAAGGAAAAGAAAATAGACAAATGTCAGAAAAAAATCACGACTCAAAAATGTGTAAAGTATAATAAAACTTACAATCCATCCAGAAACACCAGGAAGTTCAGTCACATCAAGCCCATATGAGGACATAGGCTTCAGAGTCATCTGAAAATATGGGGGCTCAGCAAAGCACACTCGTAAACGTCCAAGATAAGGCCATGTTGGAATGAACTTTAACCCGAGTAGCACCTGGAAAAGAGATGGAATTGCATAGTGTCTGCTTCTAGAAACACATTTGGGATCACAATATTGAGAAAACCAATTTTCTAAAGTTCTCTGATGTACACATGACCGCACTAGATTTTTCCATACATAAGTAGTCACTCGGTGCTTCTCATCTTCTGTGGGATCTAAAAGCAGTTATGCACCTTCAAGAAGATTGGTATCCAGTTTCCTCTGATGTTAAAAATTGCCTTGTGAGAATTGTATATCTCATGACTGGCATAATAACGAATGAAAACTACCACAAATGTGTAAACTTCCAACTAACAATGTAGAAGAAGTAAACTTCCAAGTTATTATCAGCTAGAGAATTCAATTCATTCTTATACCTTCCCTTCCACATGCATACTGGTCATATGCAATTTTGCCAACATTCCAAATCCAAATGCTTTCCTCAGCTTGACAGCAAATATCGCACTAATATCTTCTGTATTGAGAAAATTTACCCCCAATTGCAAGACCTGCACAGAGAAATGGACAGAATCTCTTCATCATTTTATAGGGAAGTCATAACTCGCACATACACACGCATTCAAAAGACAATAGAGTTTTGAAATCTAGAAACTGTCGTGTGTTAATTCAACCCACCAAGTGGTCATCATCAGCGGTCTGACGAATAACACGAACTTCTGTAAACAATGGGGGTTTGCTTCCAAGGTACAGGTGCTGAATTGAGGCCTCCTTCTGCAAAGAAAAATTCTTCTGTCATGAATTACTCTAAAGCATGAACAGATATATGTGGAAGAAACTTTGTACGCCATGCCTCCGCATGGTTATTGTTTAACTCACTCTCTCATGTAAAGTGACAACATAAAAAGCATGAAAAATTAGCAGATGATGATAAGCAAGAGCTTCTTTAAATCAAGGTAAGTGATTTTAGCTAGCTCCAAAAGATAAAGTGAATGTGCTGAGACTCCCAAAAAATTTGATTTATGCCAACCATGGTACAGTACACTTTTGGAAACTGACGATGCAATTCGCTTTTCGGCAGAATGGAGCAGAATATTGCTTTTCTCCTAGTAAAACAGTGAAATACTGCCGTAAAACTGAGTAGGAATCATACAACTGTCCATGGTTTGTACTTGTCCAAGAACCAGGGTACAATGGGAAGGAGAAACTTCTGTGAGGAAATTTGTTCTAAACACACAGGCCATATCTTCTCCAGTGCATAGTTCAACCACCTCACCGTTTCCGAATCAGTCATCACCTAATCAAGAGCAAAAGGAACAGACAAAACTAACTGAGGTCACAGCAACAAAACAATAGCACTACATTAGCCCATTTTCTCATTTGGGGAAACCAAACGCTTGAGTAGAAATTGCCAACTGCCCGCATACCCGTCTCTGATACGACTGTTTCCTCTCCTCGAATCCTAACTTCTTCCTTAATCTCGTGATGTAATTCTCCTGAATCTTCCAAAAGAAAGCAGAAGCGCAGTCATGAGAGAGAGAGAATTGCTGCAATTTTAGCATGCGATAGAAATATGAGCTACCGTGCGAGGATCATATCCACCAAATACATAGAGTATCTCCGTATACAACTCAAGTGGAGGCGCTTTCACAGCCCTCAAAACTTTTTCGCTCACTTTGCTTGTTACATACAGGAAAAGAAGAGCGAGCCCAGCAAACAAAAGAAATGCGGTAAGGGAATTAAGAGAAGTGGCTCGTACCAAGTACAGATAGAAGATGGAGACGATGAAGGTTATCGGATGGCAGAGATTGCATCTGCAGAGCAACCAGAGCAGCAGCATCACAATGCACACATGGTGCATCAGTGTAACCTCTGTTATGTCCATTTCTCTGTACACCCCTCTTCAACTATGACAACTCTTGATTACAAGCTCAATAATCATCTACAACAATCACAACTACAACAGCAAAACTCTCTCTCGTCTCTCCCAAAAGGAATTCAAACCCGACAATCCCAACTGCCCTCTCTGGAGACTTGTGGGCTAAGATTTGTAGTCTCAAAGAACCAAATCAAACCCACAATCGAAAAAGAATAAACAAAGCATCTGGTCAAACAAAGGGGAAGGAGGAAAGGGGCAAAATACGAATTTTTTTTTTTTTAATCAGCAAACGCGTAGACATGCGGAAGATGCAGCAAAGAAGCAGCGAAGAAGTTGGTAAAGCAGAAGGAATATCAAAGATGGACGGACGTTTCTGAGGAAATAACAAACCGGGCGATACCGTGCCATCAAAGTAAAAACGAAGCCAAAGGAAAAGAAACCGCAAAAGCAAAGCGGGGAAGGAATCGAAAAGCTTTATGGAATCTGAAAGAAGAGGAGAGGTGTGTGTGACGGGAACGACGATTGGGCTCTACTGGGGGTGGCGGGTGATTTGGCGAACTTTGACCCACTTTGACACGTGTCCCACGTCAAAGTCAGATCATCTTTGCACTCTAGCTGACGCGGGCAAGCAAAGGTTTGATCTTGCTCGTCAATTTGGTGGGACGAAGTCGTGAATACTGTACCATGAATGCCAGATTGCAATGACCCTTTCATTTCATTGTCTGATTCTATCTGTCACCTTATCTAATTGATTAAACGGGCGACTAATATTATTCTTACATATGCATAAGATTTCCGGTTTGGATACCATGACATTGAGATCTATGTTAAGGGTACCATGAACATATATTATGCCGTCCATTTTTTCATTAAACAGTTATAAATGATTGACCCCCAAAGTTTTAAAATAAAAAAAGTTATCGCTCAAAATTTTTCCCTTTCAATAAATAACATGACTCATTTTTTACTGTCTAATGCAAAAATAGACATGATATGCGTTTATAGTGCCCCTGACATTGGAGGGGATCCGGATCCGGTGTCCGAAGCAGTAAGTAGCTCACAATTTATTCATTTTTTTGGTCAATTTAGGGACCCTTACCGAAAAAGATTGAAAGTCAAAGTCACGTCGTGACAACCCGTAATTGATGGCACATGTCTTCCCGGCGCAACAAGAGTGAAACGGGAGTAAAGAAAGCAAAAGACATATCTGACCCACGATTACCAAGAATTTAATATTTAAGAACTGGACTCGTTGTCCTTGTGCGAACATATTTAACTCGACAACTATTGAGAATTGCGCGGCGTTAAACAAAAGTTAGTGAATCACGTACGTGCGATGTTAACTATAGATACGAATTCTTGCTTCTTCTTCTTTTTGGAAGCTTACTGGTCGCATGAATAATTTACCAGTCAAATAAAACTCACTCTTTTTCTATATAAAAAAATTACTGATGACATCGAGAAATTTCTAGTTTGCCAAAAAAATTTAAATGAAAAATATTGTCGACGTTGAGAAATTAACCATTGCTTTAGGGTGTTATTTTTCCTTATTTAAAACTTACAAATCACAATGTTGTTCTCACATATTGTCACCAAGGAGGGAGTGTGATAAATTAACCAGTATGCTTGTGATAAATTTATTTCAAACTATTCTTTTGACCGCCAAAAATCTCTAAACTGGTAGACTTGTGATAAATTTACAACAAATTACCGAGTTGAATGACACGTGATAGTTAACGGGTATACCATTTTGGTTTTATCCTTTATTTGTCGCATGCATATCAATTTGAGATTTTTCGTGGTATTAACTCAATTTAACGAAAACTAACGAAGTATGAATTTATTGCAGGTGTACTAGTTTGAAATTTTTTGTGGTCAAATGATTATTTTAGGGTAAATTTTATCACAAGTGTATTGTTTTGGATTTTTTGTGAAAAAAAGTTTGGAATAAAATTGTCACAAGTGTATCAATTTGAAATTTATTGTGGTAAAAAAAATCGTTTGGAGTAAATTTATTACAGATGTATCAATTTGAGGTTTTGATAGTGAAAAAATAGTTTGCAATAAATTTGTCGCGTATATATAATTTTGAAATTTTTTATGAAAAAAAATAATATGACGGAACTTTATCACAGGAGGTATACCAATTTGAATTATTCTTCGTGCCGGGACTGGGAGCGTGCCAAGTTGGAATTGACGAAAGCCTCATTATGTCGGAAATAAGTGTAAGAGAATTATTAAAGAATGTTATTATTTTGAAGCACGTTTGACAAATTATAGAGAAATTATGACACGGTCTCCACGGAATTAATGCGCTATCTTGCTTTTTGTTGGGCGATCGTGCCCGAAGTTTCCAGACAAGCCAACCGCAACAACGCGACCCTACACGGGATGACTTTTTATATATTTATTCATTAGGGTGAGCAAATCGAACCGCTTGAACCAAATCGGAATCAGTGATCCAGTTCTCGATTATAAGTCTTAATATCGGATCGCTCGGACCGGATCGATGAAAATTATAAATTATACCATCTTGATCTACTTGTTCCATAGCAGGGCTGAAGCGAGACGGAGAGAGAGAGAGAGAGAAATATTATGAGAACAAGAACATAGTGCTGCTGCTGGAAATTCAGGCCTCATCTTTTCTGGTTTTGGGCCTGTTAGCAAGAACATTGTCCCACTTATTGTCCTGTATTCTTCTCCTTCCTCCTGTAATAGGGCAGATTGGGATTCTGAACAAAAATAGGATTTTTTTTTTTTTTGGTTCATCTCTCTTGGGGCGGTCAAAAGGAGACTCAAAGGAAGCATAAAATGGAGGGGCGATGCATTCTCGGGGTTCAGTGGGGGGGCTCACCACCACCGGACAACAAGATTTTGCAGACCTAGAAGAAGATCGATGGGGACGTATTTTTGTTTTTGGCATGTGACCAATCCAATCCAACCATCCAGAAACTGGATCGGATTAATAGTCGAAATTGAGAATCGAGACTACCGATTCGGTTCTCAATTCTTAAGGAGAACTGGACTAAATCAGGAACCGACCACCCTTCTATCAACATATGCTATGTATACTGCAAAAATAAAAATAAATGATTTAAAAAATATATGTCTACAAATATTTTTTTTAGCAATTAGAAAATATAGTCAATGGAGATTTAGACATTTTCATTGATAATGACTACTTTCTATTCGGCCTTTTATGTGAACAAGTATTCACGCAGTTATATTTTGAAAAATATTTTTCAAAAACCTAGTTTTCCACTAAAGAAACGCACCTCTTTAGGAAACTTCCATCCTCTTTTTCCAAAAAAGAAAAAAAAATGGATATGCAAATGACATCGAATGCATGCATGCATGCATTCTCCAAACTCCACGACCGGAATATGTATCACTTTCTCATGGGAATTTATTCTTCTCCTCCCCCTTTTTTTGAAAGATTCCCTCGTGGAATTTCAAAAGAAGTCGTACTTTGAATGGTACCGATAGCAGTCGTCGTCTCGTTCAAATGGGTCCATGCTATTGAGGGGGGTCTTCCCATCATTTGGATGTCTCGTTACATTGATTCCGTGGGATGGACAAGGTGGCCGATCACATCTTGCTTGCACCAAGAAACAACCAACTATTTCGATTGGATTTGCTGAGTTTGGTTGATGTGATAGGCATAGTTTATCGATGAGTGCCCGATGTGGTTATTGATTGGTTCCCCGATGACTTATGATGCACCGCCCTCGACGACGATATGATAAAGTCATCGACAAGCAACGAAGTGCAGTCGATCAAGGAAGATTGGTCGATGAGAGTGCTTCGAGCCGTTAAACATCGACAACTGAATGGCGTGAATATCGACATCCACAAGGAAGAGTCGACAACTGTGCTTAGAGTAATAACTACACATGAACGGTTAGCATGAATGGGTTGTCGGCGTCTAATTATACATATCAACATCAAAAACACATATTCCCAAAATATCTTGATCAGTTTATTAATTTTGCTGTCTTTTTATTTTTCATCATTTTACAGTCTTTTACCTTTAAATTTTCTGTTCAGCCAATTGTACTCTTATCCAAAATCACCCAGAACCTATCTCGTGAAAAAAAAAAAAAAACAAGAAATCAACATTTGGTCGTAGATTTTTCTCTTTTTGAGTCGACACCCATTTTTTATTCAACATTTTTTTGGCACGCCTAATGAGATCATTGTGATTCGATTGAGGAAGTGCAATGACAATGACAATGACAATGACAAGGAATTAATAATTAAGAACTTGACAAAGCTATATATTGGCCAGAAACATTCATACCGGCAGAGGCAATGATAAAGCTGTGAGTTTGGAGTCGTTGGTCGCTCAAGCTACGGCACAGCAAAAACCGACGTGGGAATGTTGATAATCTAGAGCATCTTATGAAGGAGCAAATGAACTCGACTGTGGTGGCTACCGTGACGAGGTTGGTCAAGAAAAAAATGAAAAAATAAAATAAAGGCATGACCAACCTGTTCGCTCGTTTTGCAATAAGGAAAATTTTTCACCGAAATTCGTTTTTCGATTTTTATTAAGAAGGTTTTGTAGCTTAATCGTCAAAGAAGTATACGGTGGAGACCAAATCAAACAAATGAGATGCGGATATAGATGAAAGTGTATGAATTAATAGTGGGTTTGAGATTAACAATGGGACCAGACTAAGTTACAATATTCTTAGGAAAGCTATAAATGAATGAGAAGTAAACTGGTTTGCGAGAAGTAAAAGTGCAAGAAACGTAAAAGACAACGAAAGATAAATTGCAAAGTAATTGGATGTTTTTGGATGTGTTGTTGATCTTATCTTTATTTTATTTCTTCTGAGTATTTGTATCTCCTTACCCCTTGTTACTGCTCCGGCGATTGCCATTTTCAAATCTTGAAATCTAGCGACTTCAATAACCATCCATTTTGCCCATATTCTCCATGCCTTTTATCCGTCAAAATTGATCTTTAAATGCTCCCACGATTTTAAATTTGAACCTCTTGAATAACTTAATTATCATGATTTGCTTGTGTCCATTACTTTCGCTCCTTGCTCATAACATTCCCAAGACGTGGCTGACTAGGTTGATCCATTGCATGCTCGTGACCCTTCATCATTTTACATTTAGTCGGAAAGTTACCGATTTACGGCTACTTACCGATCTTCGGGGATAAATAGCGTTTGCATTTTTCAGCACATCGCAACCAACTTGTCAAATCTTCGGTAAGCACTTTGTCGTTTTCACCGAATTAAGATCGAATTGGGACTTAATAAACTCAGTGTCCGCTCGGTGCTTGTGTTTATTATTTGGTGCCAACACAACAACCACATTGTGAGGCACATTTCCGACGTGATTAGGCCGAGGGTCGTCGATGTGGTCAATGATGTCATCTCTAGGTCTTGGTTATCTAACCAGTCGTTCCCAATTCAAGGAGATCCGGCGGTTCTAGGGCACAACCCTTCAACTTTCGCTTAGTTTAATGATGTTAGAAATTTAGGCCAAGTGGCTCCACCGCCGGCGAGAATTTTGCAAATGCCTAAAACTTCCGGCTAAGGTCAATGTAGTGCAAATGTGTTGGCGCTATTAATGGAAATAATCAAATTAATCCTGCTCAGGCTAACCGAAACAATAATAATAACAATAGTCATCTGACAAATCAAAATGTTCAAAGAGAACATGCCTTTGCCAAATGTGGTAAATGTTAGGCCCGTTGTTCCATTTCCGACTTTAAAAATGCGAGGCCATTTGGTGCAGTAATTCCACCAAATGTTAATAATATTTTAAAACGATTATTTGTATCACTTAAAAAATTAATTATTAAAATATTTTCTTTCACTAATAATGTATACCTAAACATCTTCGCCGATGAGGAAATATTTTTTTGTTCTTTTTTTGTCTATAAGTTGTGTACAAGCTATTAATTTTAGAAAAATAATTTCAAGATTCTTGATTTTCGGCAAAAGAAAGGCACATCTCTAGGAAACTTCCATTCCTTTTTCGAACACATGAAAATGCAAAAGCGATTGCATGCATGCATGTATTCTTCAACCTCCGCAATTGGAATATGTATGTCACTTTCTCGTGGGAATTTATTGTTCTTCTTCCCTTTTTTGAAAGATTCTGTTGTTGAAATTTCAAAAGAAGTCGTAATTCGAAGGGTGACAAGGACGCTGATTATAGGAAATTCTCGAGGAAAATTTTAACTCCGCCTCCATGCTTCTTCAAGGTACCTTACTAATAAGGGCTTTGCTGTGGGGCCTGATGTGATTTCAAAAAGTCACGGATGATAATCATTCTCTTTCTGTCACGCTCTGAACCCGGCGAGCACGCGAACATCTCATCTGGCCGTAATCAAGCTTTACCATTCAGGATCTTTCGGCCCTCATATAACAACTTGACAAAGGAACAAGATCGCGGAAGCCATAAAATTGCTCCGTACAATGCCATAATGAAATCACTCATGACAATAGGGTATTCACTTCTTATAAATAAAATTCTCCTTAGAAATTATCGCAATCAAGTATCCAAAATTCAATTCATAATTCCTCAAAATTCAGATACAATCCCTAAAGCCACAAAATATATAAAATTATTCATGCCATAACTTCATGAAGAGCCCATCCTCATCTCGCTTGTATTTTCATCTTCAAGGACCTGAAAAATTAATCCCCACTGAGCTGAGATATATATATATATATATATATATATATATATATATATATATATATCAGCAAATGAAACCTAAACCTAAACGTGAACACCAGTCCCCCCAGACCACACGCAATGCCACCTAGATATAGAAAAATAATAATGCAATGGCACAAGGCGTCACACAACATCAATATCAATTATCAGGCATGGATAGTCAGTACAAACAATCATGCTCAATTTCAGGGTCTCAATATGCAATCATATGCACCACATACACTACAGCCATCATTTTCTCATCCATCCACAAACTCCACTGGCACTCCTGCCACATGACATCTCCGAGGTCATCAGACCAAACGATGTCCACGTACTACTGTGGTCATTAGATCAATCGGTACTCTCCAGGCTTACAACCATTCAATGCCACCTGGGTCATCAGATCAATAGACATTCTCATTCTCATTCAATTTCACCACCCTCCGATACCACCGGGGTCATCAGATCAATCTGTATCCTCCACATATTTCTCATTGAGATCACAATACCATCATAACACGTACAATTCAATTCATAAAAAGGTTCGCTAGTCAATCATTTCATTCAATAACTCACCCAGCAGTGTCCTGGCATTCAAATAAAGGTTTAGGAAGCACTTACCTCTTCAAGCAAGCTAGCAATTTCAATCTAAACGGCCATCCTAAGTCAGCAAGCTCACGGCCAAACAGGGCACCCATGGCGTGCCTAGAAAAACCACATTGAAATTAGATTATTTCTCAATTCCATTGCGCCAATATCTCAATAACACCGACAACACCTTATTTTCAAGTCGTCACAGTGTTGAATCAATAATCCTAAGCATGCCAATTGTCATTCTAGCAAGGCAAGTCATCCAAAATCTCAATTCACCAAAACTGCCCAATTTGAGCCCCCACAACTAGGTTCAGTCTAAAAAAAATGTAATTTTTCTACTGAATTTTCGAGAAAAAAATTCCATGATCTTAAACTTCAAGATCTTACGGACGCGTGGCCGAAAACAAAGCTCGATTTGGATATCAGACGACTTAGAACGGCCCAATTCAAAATCGGTGCGCATTATAGATAGATTAGACGGTATATCACGTTTTTCACCTCAAACAGCCCCTAATTCATCTTTAAACTTCCATTCACCACAAAACCAACATGTCATAACCTCAATCTACATGTTTAGGAAGCTCACCAAGAGATTTGAAGCAGAATGACACTCTAAAGACCTCTGAACAGCCCGGATTCCACACGGTACTCAAACGGACAGAATATGCTCGGTAAAAACATCCAAAAATCAGTCATGTACACCCATCAAAATTCAACTAAAATTGCAACCAAAGCCCAACCAATTCAAGTACTAGATATTATGAAGACCTCACCGAAAATTTGAGGCATTTGGAGTCCGAAAGCTCCCAAAAATGCAGCAGCTCCCAAACCGGGTCAGATTTTGACATTTGACCACTTAAACAGACCCACGGGACAAAAGACTGAGCCAAATTAAGCTTATAATACCTTCATAGAATGGCAAGATGATAATATTTGAGATAGCGGTGGTTTTACCTCAATCTAAAGTCGGACAACAAAATTATGATGGAAACAGTGAGCCGGTCTCTATTTGTCCGTGAGGAATTCATTTTAGGGAAAAAATGAAGGAGAGGAAGATGGTGGGAGATGGTGACCGGCTAAAATGGAAAAGAGAGAAGGTATTCCATCCCAATAATACACCTTGGGTCAATTAGACAAGATGGATATTTAATAGCCATTTAATACTTGGCATCTCCTTTGTTTGACACTTGGCAACCTCCCATTGGTTGCTTAATTGACTTTGAATTCCTTTGACCATATCCATTACACATTTTTGGCAGCATATAGAGGAATGAGAATTGACCAATATAACCTTCTAAACTTTTTAAGACAAGGCCAAAGGTCAAGAGGCAAAATGGTCATTTTGTACTTTCCGTCCAAACTTCCATTTTTTCATTATAAACCACCCTCGATAAGGAGACGTCCATCTCAATTCCAATGTTTGAATTCCTCAATATCCAATACCCAAATCTCGAGGTCCAATTTCATGTCGAACTCTCGTCAACTGTAATTTCAGTTTATCTCAAAATGACGGGCGACTTTTGTAGGCGTTACGCGTATCGACCTTGGAATTTTCTCAAGCTGTGGAGATTTTGATTGTCATGTAATTTTGAGGGTTTATCGTTCGTTCCTTCGATCCTGATCATCGGAATTCGATTTAGGTGATTCTCGCAAATTACACATTGATTAAGCGGAATCACTCGCGTCTCAACGTATAACACTAGCAAGACATTCCATGATCGTACTTAGATCGATCTTTGCCAGCCCAAGACATTCCCTCAACAATACTTATGGTCAAAGTGTCATTTCTCATTCAAATTCCCTAAGTCCACGTACCCGACTCCGCGTCAGTCTTTCCCTTTTAGTCAGTTAACTCAAGAGTGGCCAACTCCGAGTGAGTCACAATTGAAATACACCGATCGATATTCTTATATTCAATAGCCTCGAGAGGGTCGGAATTCGGAATGTCACACTTTCCAAACTATTTTTCTGGTCAAAAATAGATTTTTCTATTTTCTATTCCTTGGATGAATTTCTAAGCAGAGACATACATTTAATAACAATAAAAAAATTTACGTTCATAAAATAAATTTTCGTTTAATAACAGCATAAAATTTCTACGGTTGCCAGTCGTTGGGCCTCGACTTGCAACTAGCGTAAGGCAAACAACGAAAGGCGAACAGGAGCCAAGGACGGGACACTGGCAACTGGAGAACGATGAAAGGCAAATGGGATTGGGGACTAGGGATCGAGGACTAGAGACGAGCGACGGTTGACTAGCGGCCAACAAACAGGGAGGCGAGAGAGGCAACTGGGGGCGATCAACGACTGGCGACTAGGGATTGAAGACCTAAAGAGGGCAACCGACAGTCCGCACCATCTGTAGGCAATCGACGGCAAGAGAACGACAATTGGTGGCCGAAGAACGATGATCGGCAATTGATGAAAGGCAACCAACGGCAAGGACACGAGAGAGAGATGAAAACCGCACGCGAGAGAGTGGGAGTAAGCAATAAGAAGAATTTTTATTTCTATCTCTATTCCAAAAATTGAAAAGTAAAAAATTTCCACTTCTTATTTGTATTCCAAACCTGTTTCTGGGCTAGAAATTTGTTCCACGTTCCAATTCTATTTCGAGTATAAATCATAATTTACGCCATAAGAATAAAGCGTCTCTCGCTTGTTCTCCACCGTAACATCTCTCTCTCCCGCTCCCCAAAAGATCCTTAATTTATTTAGCTTAAATTACTTTACGGATGTATAACTCATAATTATTTCAAAGAAGCTTCATTCATGAAAATAATGAGTTGGTACATACAACAGTTATGGATATTGAAAATGAAGCACTTTGGTCAAAACTACTGCTTGGATGAACGATTTTTTTTTTACCTACACGAATATGTTTAAAAATAAATTATTATCAATTTTTTATTGATTAAGTATTTCAGATAATGTAAAAATTTATTTATTTATTTATTGCGTACTATAGAGCCCTAAGTGTCCAATAGAGTTGTTAAATGGGTTAGTTGGATCAACTCGAAAATGATCCGACTTAAATTGACTTATTTAATCTGTTTTGACTCATTTTCATATAATATAAACCTACTGACCAATACTCAATCCATACCTAAGCCATACTCGACCCGATCCGACTTATATTGTTAAAATATTTTAATATTAAATCATATTTAGAAAAATTCATTTTTTATATATCCCTAAAACATTGTGGACAATTTTTATAGTCTTTAAAAAGATTATATTTTTTTTTATTTTTTAATTTTCCTTCTTCCTCCTTTCTTCACCCGTTGCCAGGCCTTGGCAATGGCCGGTAGTCTGGCAACCAGCCACGGGCACGGACATTTCTGGCTAGCTCGAGGCTTGCTAGATTATAAGGGACTCATAAATATATTTTTTGAGTATTTTAAAAATATTTAAATTTTTAATAATTTATAATATTGTTTTATTTTACTATTTAAATTCTTAATTTTTTGTCCTTTTCTTTTTTCTACAACCTCTAGCCTCGCAATTTGCCGATGCAGGCACCGACGAACTCGAGGTTGGCCGGTGGTTGTTGCCGTGGCAAGAGGGAAAAGAAAAAAAGAAACAAAAAAAACTAATATAAAACATTAACATTAAAATATTCAATTTTAAATATTCAAAAACTCACTTAAAATAGTTATTTTAGCTAATCCATTTATTGCCCGTTTGAAATTCATTTATGACCTATTAAATATGTAAATAACCCATTTATGATTTACTTAAATTTGTGTTTAAGGCTTAAGTTAACTTATTTATGACCCATCAATATTAACTATGAAATAAATATGGATTCTATATCTATTTTGCCACCGTTAATGTCCAATCATTTTATTTTTTTGGTCTAATTCTATCATAGGCTATATTACTATACAAGTCATTGCGCTGTGTGCTGTGTATATATTGCGAAACTCTGCGCTTGCGCGTTTTCATCTGTAGGCGGGCCTTTCGAATGTCCAATCATTGAAGAGCCGCGACTATGATGTCCGAGAACAAAATTATAAGGACGGAGTGGGCACTAGGGAAGGCTTGTGAAGAAGCGACACCTGTGCGAATCCCGTGCTCTTCCCAGTCAGAACTCCACCCATCCTCCATTGCAAGGTAGCGATAATGGCGGATGTCAAAGACAGACACACAATCACACGTCAACGCAAGACGACACGACACATCGCATCACAACACAAACACATAAAAAAAAAAAAAAATCAGCAGCGCCCATCGCAAGAACCCAAGGCAGAACCATTCGTCCCCAAAAATGGCGACATCTTCGATGCCCCAATCAACAATCTCATCTTATAGATTATATGAAACCGCAGCCCGCAATATTCTAATCCAAGATCCTGCTGGAGCTCCCATCTTTGGGAACGATAAAATTTAAGTTTACCGGCGCGATCGCCTCACGTCCTTGCTTATAAAAGGATCAGGAGTCAGGACATATGTTAAAGGTTGGGTTTTTACGAGCGCCTGTCTCGAACGCTCAGACCCATCATCTTCTTTTCAACCTTCGCAGAATCAATCTTGCAACAGGCATCGGCAATCGCTCAGAGCTCATTCGATCGGCAATGTGTTCTCGCAGCACCACCTCTTCTCAGTCCCCGAAGCTCTTGTGTCGCCAGCTCTTCGAGAAAGAATCATCCACCTACACCTATCTACTCGCGGATGTGTCTCATCCCGATAAACCTGCTGTTGTGAGTCTTCCTTCTTCCCCTTGATATTGAGCGTTGACTTTGATATCGATCTTGTTACCTGTCGGTTATTGGGATAGGACCACATGTTCGTTAAATTTGGAATGTGCAATTGAAACAGGACTTGACATGATTGTCGGGGACTGCCTGGAATATTTGTGGAGTCGCGAGTATTCTCTGGGATGCAATAAATTGCTTGTTGAATAACAATCCGTGCATTTTGTGGTATCTGACAGTGAAATTATTTGTTTGTACAGCTGATTGACCCGGTAGACAAAACTGTAGATAGGGATCTTTCTGTGGTTAAGGAACTGGGGCTGAAGCTTATATATGCCCTGAACACGCATGTGCATGCCGATCATGTAACTGGATCTGGTCTCATTAAGGTTTGTCGATTCTTATTATGACGTGCTAGCTTTGCTCATGATTGTTATTTCTCTGTCATCTTATTGTTTGTGCTGTCAAAACTTTACTGCAGAATAAGCTTCCAGAGGTGAAATCTGTCATCTCAAAAGCCAGCGGTGCAAAAGCTGATGTTTTGATTGAACATGGCAACAAAATTTACTTTGGAGATCTCTTTCTGGAGGTATGCATGGAACTACATTTTGTCCCAAAAAAGAAAGGAAAAGAAAAGAAAAACATGTTATGAGTTTGAGGATGGTTTGATTTTGCATCCTTGTAGAACAATGTCATCAAGCCCGTTAGCGTGTAATTGAGTTTTAAACGAAAAAGAAGCATATTTGGCGTCTTGGGAACTCGACTTTCAAAATTTTAAACACCATTTGCCATAACATTATGCAACCAATGGTGGCCTAGTTTATGTGTCAAGGGGTGTCACACTCCTTACAGGCATTTTGGAGCCGTTATATGCTTCAGGTACCTATTTAGTTCGAGAAAAGAGGACATTGTCAAGTATGCTTCTGAGGCATGTTTGGTTTGTGGAAATTCCATATCGGTCTTCTCATTATCCAAGATTGGTAACGAAACAACTGAACTTTCCTTAGACTCGCGCTACTCCTGGTCATACATCCGGCTGTGTCACCTATGTGACGGGAGATGGACCTGATCAGCCTCGGCCAAAGATGGCGTTCACTGGGGATGCTGTACTAATCCGTGGATGTGGAAGGACAGACTTCCAGGTGAATATATGAATAATTTAACGTGAATTAATGTTCACTAATTTGATGTCAACTTGCAAAACTTAGGAAATTGACAAAGCCATGGTGCTTTGAGATATGCCCAGCTAGCATTTTTTCTTTAAGTTGATGCATTTCTATTCGTCTCAAATTTTGTATTTGCTCCATTGTATCAGCATTATTGTTCTGAAGTCGGCATAGTTGTGACGTTCTTTCAAGATCTCACAGAGATGAAACTCTTCAACAAGCATCTACTGACTATTGAAAATGAGCAGTAGGCTGTTTCTTCAGATTCTACTAGCATCCTGTTAAAAGCAATGAAAGAATGCTAAGCCAGTGTAATTTCTAAATCCACACTCTTTCATTTGTTTGTGGTTTAAATGGCATAATAGGTCAGTTGTTTCCTGGATGAATTCCGTGTACAGCTAGCTGATTTAAGTGAACCTCACAATATTTAGCACCGGCTTCAAAAACAGAAGAGAGATCGAAGTACCCAAATTTGGTTTTAGATGGAGCAACGATTCGTCATTAGATCAAAGAAATGAAGGCAGATTTAGGTTTTGCCTTTTCTTAACTAGATATTCTTGAACTCTCCCGTTCTAGTCCTGGTCAAGTGTGTATTTTTTGCCTAACAAACCAACCTTTGATGCAAATATGCAGAGCGGGAATTCAGAGCAGCTGTACAAGTCGGTGCATTCCCAGGCAAGGATGATAAATTTTCCTTGTTGATGGATGCTACACATTTTGTGTGAACGAATTGGGACTTGAGCCTCACATTTGAACTTCTACTCAACAATGCATGAAGTTTTTGGCCATCTTGTTTAATACTAACATGGAGGCTGTTATTGTTGATCAGATATTTTCGCTGCCAAAGGATACGTATATCTATCCAGCTCATGACTACAAGGGATTCACGGTAAGAGAACAAAAGGAACATTTTTTTTTTCTTGTTGACGGTTCGTTTCTAGCTGCTTAAATCAACAACTAGGTGAATTCAGGTGAGTACTGTTGGAGAGGAGATGCTTTACAATGCCCGCCTGACAAAAGATGAGGTAATTCTTTTAGCTGAATGGCCGCTTCTCTATTTTGTTCTTCAGGAGGTGCCCCTACAAATTGTTAATGGCCCTCAGCATAGAAGATCAATTCCATATTCAAATAAATCAATTTGAAAATCCATGACCAATCATTGATTCATATGATCATACGAACAGTATAGCAACAAGAAGAAACAGTGGACTCATATTAGTTCAAGCATACAAATGATTTTCTTTACGAAGTATAAGATGTATCCAGAATCGTATACCATGAGTTGACTCTGGTGAATGTTCATTTTGCAGGATACTTTCAAGGGAATCATGGCAAGTAAGTAGTATTCCTATTCGGTGGAAATATAAATGTTTGCGATCCCCACTCTATCCGTTTTGATCTACAGTCTTTGCAAGATCAGTGCCATGGTATCACATTTCTTCTACCTCTTTTGATCAGATCTTAATCTGGCGTATCCCAAGATGATTGACGTTGCGGTACCCGCAAATATGGTGTGCGGCTTCCAAGATTTGATCCCAAAAAGTTGCTGAACCTTTCTGAGGTTGGATTGGCTTGGTCGACAGAAAGAATCTTAAGCGTACATTCTCCCATTCGAGCCGCGCGTGAATTGTGTAATAAAAAGATGTCTTCTGTTTGGCAAATAATAGCGGCACGACTTGCGGCAACTCACTGCTTGTTACTTTATGTCACGAATTGGATTCGATCCGACCCGATTGGCCTGTCGCCACCATTGTTTATGACCAAATACTCATTAATGATTGGAACGTTACAAAATATTACGGTCGTGCAGGAGTTGGGCTGGAGGGACGGTAAACCCGTCCAAAATAGGACACGCCATTAATGATGCGAACGCTTTTTATCAGGAGCGTTAATATTGCGTTTCACAACGTTTTTATTTCTGGGAACATATTTTGAACATAAATATTTTTTTGTATTTTTATTCTTAATTACTATTTTTTGAAACAGAAACGCGTTTGGTAAATTTTAAAAAAAATATAATTTTCTTACTAAAAGTAAGTATCGACAGCGGCAAAGGCATCTGACTGGTAGAGGCGGTCAGCGCCGGCGGCCGGCGGCGATGACGGAGGGGGCCAGTTGCCAGTGGCGGTGTCCGGCGACCGGCGGCGGGCGGCGACGGTTGGCGTTCAGCGACCGTGGTGGCGGAGGATAGCGGTGGTGGCTTGCACAAAATTGTTTTAAAATTCAAAAATAATTTTTTTTATTTCTTTTTTTAGTTCAAAAGCGTTTATTTTTTCAAATTTATTTTCTTAAACACTTTTGGAACATTATTTTACCGTACGCGTTTTTGTTCTAAAAATATTCTGAGAACACTTTTCAAACATAAACAATTTCCCTAAAGTGTTACTAATCGCAGCCTAAGTGTAAATAGTAACAGATCCACCGCCAGAAACTTGCTCTTAACAAAAATTTACAGGGTCAAGTTTTTTCCCCTTCCTAGTTCAAGCCAGATGCCGAATTGCCAACAAGTTAGCTGTAAGCATTTCGAACAAAAAAAAAAAAAAAGGTTAGCTGTAAAATTCTCTGTCACGGTCCCTGCTTCACGGAAATTTCGTTGCTTTCGTTTCTTGTTTGAGGGTGCAACAGGACAGAAAAACAAAAAGAGAGTCCGACGAGAGAACGAGAAAGTTTCCTTATGGTCCTTGTCCACTCTACGTGATTACCGTGTATTAGTGCCAGTGGAGCAGAGCAAGCAAGCTACTGTATTTCGTGAGCAAATTGGACCACCTAAACAGGGATCGGACAGGGTCGACACAGATCTTCTAGCGGTGTTCGGTCCAATTCTCAATTTTTAAAATTGAAACCGGTGGTCAGGCGGTCTGGTTCTCGGTTCTAGGGCCATAGAATTGAACTAGACCGTCTGGACCGGACTGGTCAATTTTTTTAAATTAATATAACGTTCATTGATTACTGATTAGGGTTCGTTTCTTTTCGATTTGCAGCCCTCGCCTCATTGATTACCTGAGTCACCTCTTCCGATTTGTCCAGAATGGTTTTGAATCTTTTGTTATCAATTTACCCAGAACGAAGTACAAGATTTTGCTTGTGCTTGTGCAGGCGCATAGTATAGGACTGTGGTTGTGCATTGGCCTAAAGATTAGGTCAATAATTAAGAATGAGATGTTTCTTTTTTGACTTCACTATATGAGTCGCATAATCGCATAAAATACATTACTGACATTCGAAATAGTCGGGGTGAGATGGAAATCAAAGACATGTCTCTGAACTTTTAGTCTTCTTGATAGAATTTGGTTGTGTTTATTGGTTTCTTGGAATTAGACCAACGGTCTGTTCGGTTCTCGATTTTCGAAGTAGCCGGTCTGATTTTTGATTTCAAAAAATAGGAAGCGGGAATTTTGATCCGATTCTCAATTTTCGAAGGAAACGAAAGCGGAACCAGTATCGCTCACCTTTTGTTTTTCCTTCGAATAGACAATACATAAAAGAGAGAAGAACAATCCACCTGGCACTAATATGCCGAGGTACTTTACTAAATTGCCCTTTGAGGAAATAGATATCGCGGCAAATTATACATATCCAGCCAAACCTGGAGCAGAACCGAGTGAATTGACTTGACTCTATCCTCCCCATTTCTGCCTCTCTCTCCCTTCCTCCCTCCCTCTCGCGAGCTTGCACCGTTTCTGCACCGAGATCCAATCTCCCTTCTCCAACAGCTCACCGTCGCACACCCTTTTGGCCATAGTCTCTGTGGTTGATCCAAGATGAGCAAGGACGAAGACAGAAACAGAGGCGTCTCGAGCAGCGACTACCAGCACCAGTACGGCACTTTCCAAGGCATCGCGAATTATCCGCCGCCGAACCCGCCGCACCAGGAGCCGGCGATCGGCTATCCTCAGCCGGTGCCTCCGCCGGGCGCCTCCGCTCCCTCGGCCCCTCCTCCTCCTCCTCCCCACTATTACCATCATGGGTATCAGACCGTTCCAGGTACAAAGTCGCTTCTTTTAGAATCGCTTGCAAGCAGAGTTAACTTTTAGCATGTAAAGTTTGAAAGGGGCTGTCGGTGAAAGTTCGATTCAGGGATTATTTTTTTCGTTGATCCTCGAATTTGGTCGCGGTGCATTGGAATTCCTGTTTGATCATGGTGGAATGCTTTTAAGAATCTTGGGATTTTGATTTTGTTTTATGAACTGCCAATGTGTTCACCTTTGCTAATTCACTCTAGCGTGGAATGAGGTTCTCATGGATCGAGTGGGTTTGGTTTTTTGCTGAAAGGTTTAACATCCTTGTCTTTTGAGACATTTGGATGTATGGGGTGTGGGAGAGGAGTTCATGAAATTAATCGGACCAGCACGTTTGTCCTCATTTTGGTTTACTAGCTTTGAACGTGGCTTTTGTAGTGGTCAATTATGCTCATACAGAGAATCATATGTTCTGCCCGATGTGTTGTCCCAGGGTTCTCGGGGTTTAAGTCAGATAAAATGCGTTACCTATTGGAGTCTCAAGTAAAATGCTGTCTACTCATTATAAATTCGGGTTATGTGTTCACCTTGCTACTATCCTACTATCATCTAGGTCAGGCGGCATCTTTTACTGAAGTTGTGAATGTTCAGACGAGTTTCCAGTTGTGCATTTATCTAGAAAATAGCAGCACAATCATACCGGTGCACAGCTAAGGAGGAAGATAAGTAATTTTAGCCGGCAAACTCTGTGATCAAGGGGGTTTTCTTCACTATTTCTTTTAAACTTGAAAAGATTCCATAGTACCCGAAAATCGGAAAATGCGTCTCTATGTCCTTTTTACCTTAGTCCTTTTGTTAATTTCTTGAATAGATAACTTATTGGAACAATGAGGACTAAGTATGCACATATTCATGATTTTACTGACTGCCCTGATGAAACAAAAAATGATTTATGATCTTCACTCTGTATGCTCTGCAACCCTTTTTTTGGTGCCAAGTTCTTTTAAAGAAAGAGGCATTATAGCCCGCCGGAGAAAGCCCGGTGCCTTGTCTTCTCCAATGAATTTTATGGAATCAGATGCATTAATTTAAAAAAGAGTAAAAAAGAAGAATGCTTTTTGTACTTAGAAGGTTGTTCCATTTCTCAGCAAACATTTTCAGGTTATGCTGTTGCTGAAGGAAGACCAATAATAGAATCGCGGCTGCCTTGCTGTGGTATTGGATGTGGATGGTTCCTGTAAGTTCTTTACTTTAATCGTGGGTTGGATTTCATGTATTGGCGAGCACATAGTTAATTGCAAAGCGTGATGAAGTCAACAGTGCCAATAACAAGGACTGCTTGACAGTTCTTGAGCCTGGATGTAGCAGATTCTTATGCTTCATGTGTTCCACATTTGTATCTTTTGTTATGCTAATTGGTACTTGGCCTATACGTTCGAGACCAGAGAAATACCATTTGATGGTTGTTCACTGAAATCTGAGCATTGTATTCATGATAATGTCGATAACTTTATGATCATCAGCTAATTAGGGATGTATGATTTGTCGAAGGTTTATCATTGGCTTCTTCCTTGGTGCCATCCCTTGGTACATTGGGCTACTTATTCTTCTCTGTGGAAGGATAGACTACCGGGAAAAGCCTGGATATATTGCTTGTACTATCGCTGTGAGTCTCTCTTTTGTTCTTTCACAAAAATAGCTACATTTGCTGTTGTTTGTTACTTCCAGGTAATGAGTATGCTTAAGCCCCCACCCTCTGTTGCGTGCTCATGCACTCGGGTGTCGTACTTGCATGTATACTTGTCTGCCTTTGCTGTACTACGTAGATTTAATATTTTCATTCGTCTTACTATGTACCTCTTCCAAAAGAGCAGTTCATTTATACATCATGTAATTATTAACTTCTCCTCCTAGTCCAAAAACTTAGCTCATGTGCACCTGTATATTTGGTTCTTTCTGTCTCAATTATACCAAGTAACATGTTGATTGAGGAAGTCTTTACTGTCTTCCAGCTTATCTATGTCCGACCCTCTAATATCTTATTCCTGACAACGTTTATGTTGGTTTACCCTCCAAAATGAAATTCATGTGCCCTGTTGATACTTAACTTCAGGAGCTGCAAAGTAGATGCTTTGCTGTGTGATTTTTCTTGAGTAGGGAAAAAGTTTGTCCTGCACATTCCTGCATATTGATCCACGCGTATCTCTAAACCTCTATTTATGAGCCATTATGAATTTGGTCCCGTGCTTTTCTCTACCTCTCTCTCTTATATATACTTGTTCAATTCATTTTATGACAGACAAAAAATTAAAATTCCATAAATATCCATGCGCAGGCAATTCTGGCAACAATTGTAATTGTCCTTGGTGTCACGAGAGAAGCTGACGATTGGAGACATGATAGCACGTGGCCATAATAGGTATCTGATGTGATGTCTGAAAAGGGGACAGTTCAAGCGATCTAGCTGGTGACTACATGAACAGATGGAGCCATCATAAGAGCAAGTAGAACAGCATGGTTGTGTTGGTCCGAGAAGTCCTAGTTTTGGAATTATTCCTAGTTTTCATGGATCGTTTTGTGGAATTAAGAACAAGGTTCACCTGTCTTTTTGGTTGACGAGCCACGTAATGTATGCATATGACTATATATATTATGCTCCTTGTAAAGTTGGGCAGATGGATTTGATGGTCAATAAGTTCATTTTCATCTGAATATCCTGTAAGAAGGATTGGCCAATATGACTGCAAATGAAATTCAGCTTGCTTACTCTGCCGAAGCATCTGCAGACTACGGTTGATGATATAAGCAGCAGATTGCAATATCTTGCTCTTTTCAGTGAGGTTTCGAGTTGAGTTATGTGAGCTTGTGATAATGAGGTGATGATTGAATATCAAGTCTTATAATCACGTCTAGGGTTTGCGGCTTAGGGACACAGGCAAGGATTGCCATGAGATCCAAGTCGTAGATGAAGATTAGAGACCATCTTAGTTCATTAAATCTTTAGGAACTTATGCAAGAGCAGAAGCCTCAACTCGTTCATATATTTCATCAACGACGAATAGTGATACCATTTCTGTTTCTGTCAAAAAGATTGAAGGAGATAATAAAAAGTTTCATGATCTTTGGTTCAATGTGCGATGTGATTCTTAAATTTTAAATTTATTCAACATGATTCTTGAACTTTAGCCCAATTTGTAATGCGGTCATTGAATTTTTAATTTGTTTAATGTGTGGTCCGTGAATTTTTAATACATATTCAATTCCATCCTGAGATTATATAGTTTTCTACAATGTTGTCCTTCAATTAATTAAAGTTCAGAGATAACATTGAATATTCTCATACAGTCTAAAGACTAAATTGAACATGTACTCAAAATTTAGGGCTTACGTTGCATAAGTTAAAAGTTCTAGGATAGTATTGTACACTAGATAGTTCAAGAACTGTATTAAATAAACTTAAAGTTGGTGGACCACATTACACATTGATCTAAAGTTCAAATACCGTTGGCATTATTTACCCTTGTTAGATTGCACGAACTAGGCCTTGCTAGGCCTTGCTTAGAAGTTATCAATCGGAATGAAATCAATATTAGGCATGAGATTCACTTCCTTTGTTCTTGCAAAGAGACGTGGATGCTTCATGCCTCCATCAAACAGGGAAGGGATCACATGCCCTTTCCTAAGAAGGGCAGATCCTGCTCTTGAAATTCAGGTTATCTGTATTATGAATGGACGGCTGAGATCATTGCTAAAAAAATAAAATAAAAAACTCAAAAAGTTGCCTTCTAAAAAAGAAAATATGAGTCATCCGTTCAAAAATGGACAGTCCGAATCCCAAGGAAGCTTGCCCTTCTGAAAAAAGTGCAGGCGATCCAGATCCCATCAAGTAAGGAGACCAGAAAGAGGGGCCAATGGAAAAATATCAAGAGAGCTATCACTAGCAATAATTTTGAGTGTACCCTTTATTTTTTTTCCTCACTCATTAAACATTTGAAGGGGAAATTGTCAAAAAGTTCCTAAATCTATTGCAGTTTTATCAATTCAGTCATAAATCATTTTATTTTGTCAATTCATTATTAAAATTTTTGCATTTATGACAATGCGATCATAAATCTTTTTTTTATGACAATTCAGTGTTAAAACTTTTGCATTTTGTCAATTTGACTATTTCGGCCAATTTTAACCGGCCGACGCTGACATGGATGTGACCGTGATTGACGGGGTCAATTTTTAATAATTTTTTTTTTATTTTTTTTTTTGTTCATGTTCTTCCTCCTTCCCCAGACTGGAAGTTAGGCCGGCCACTGCGCCGCCATCTCTGGACGAGCTCGCCTTGCCCAGATCTGGCAAGGCCGAGCCATGGCGTCGCGTCGGCTTGTTCGGCAAAGGAAGCACGTCTTCGTCGAGGATGAGGAGGAGAAGAAAATAGGCAAAATGAAGCATCTCTCCGTCTACTTCTTCATCAACAGCTTCGTCTCTGTTCCGACACCTCGAGAAACGAAAAGGAAGGGCCAATGGAATATGCCAAGCCGACGGTGGAGACGCGGCCCCCTTGCTGCTCCACCATCCCTTTTCTTTTTCCATTTTCTCTCATTACTCTTGCCACTGCAAGATTCAATTTTTTTTTAAAAAAAATTCAGCTCATTTCCAACCCCACATTCCGACAATATTTGCCATCCACTTCCGATTGCTTTTCATTGGTGAGCAGACAATTTTCTCTCCAATTGCCCGACCTTTGCCTCGAGCTTTTAATCACGGCCGCTGCCGTCGCTGGGCGAGCTCGGCCTTGCCCAGATCTAGCGAGTCCAAGCCATGGCGTCGCGTCATCTTCTTCATCAAAGAAGCACCTCTTATCGAGGACGAGACCTCTTCGTCGGCTTCTTCGTCAATAGCTTCGTCTCTGTCCAGGCAGCTCAAGCAATGCCGC
The DNA here is from genome assembly GCA_028455895.1 of Rhodomyrtus tomentosa. NCBI lineage: Eukaryota > Viridiplantae > Streptophyta > Magnoliopsida > Myrtales > Myrtaceae > Rhodomyrtus > Rhodomyrtus tomentosa. The sequence goes on along the minus strand of JAPCWY010000001.1, from coordinate 9,244,269 downwards.
ACCACGGATCTCAACCTCGCACTCGCCCAGCCATGGGGTGGCTCAGCCTCGCCAAATCTGGCGGAGGCCGTGCTCGCCCTAAATTTTTCTTATACTCTCGGACAGAGCACTCACTCCCCAAGCCGACCTTACTTTTCCTAATCAAATGGCTGTGAATGTTGGAATCCCCAACTTTCTTCGTAACAATTCCCTTCTTCGTGGCAACGAAGAAGATGAACAGTAAAACGAAAAAGAAACAGAACGAAAAAAAGAAAAAATAAATAAAGAATTCTAAAAATTTTGGAATAATTATTAAAACTTGTTCCATGAGCGTCATTTGGCGTCCACGTTGGTCAAAATTGGCCAAATATTTCGAACGGGCACAAATACAAAATATTTAGTACTAATCGACACAGGAAAAATGTTTATAGCTGAATTTACATAAATGTAAATGATTTGATATTGGACTGACAAAATTAAAAAATTTTATGGCTGAATTTATAAAATTGTAATAGGTTTATGAATTTTTTTTTAACAATTTTTTCCACATTTGAAATACATTTTGAACATTTTCTATTCCAAAATTTACCAAGCACAAGAAAAGGAATCATCACATCCTTTCGTATTTTTATTTTCGAAAATAATATTAAAAAATAAATTTTTATAAAATCTATTTAAAAAAATTATATTTTCAATGTTAAGTCTTCCATGACAATTGATTTGCTAAGGGAGACTTGCGACTCTCTCTCTTTCTATTGTTGAGGGGGTTGCAGCCCCCCACGTGGGGGACTCAACCCTTTCCCCTTTTCTTTGGTTTTTTTTTAATAATATAAAAATAAAAATATTATAATATTAAATTAAAAAATAAATTATTTAAAAATTTTGATTTTGTATTTTTTATTTGTTTGCTTTGCTCAGCAACTAGATTGTTGATCAAAATATTTTAATTTTTTTAATTTACATAAATATTTTTTAGATGTTGCCTCATCGCTTTGTTGTCCTGTCGTAAAGAAAATATTTATGCGCCTCGACTTCAAGAAAAACAAACGATGGAGAGAGGCGACGATGGTTTCTTGTGAGGCCGCGAATCGATCATATTTACGTAAAAAAATATTTATGCACCTCGCTTTTCTCGGAGCGAGATTTGATCGTTCTGTGACCCCGGAGCAAACGCCAACACAGTCGCTTCGCTCGTTCACTCGTTTTTTTTGGAGTCGAAGCGTACAAATATTTTTTTACCTAAACCTAATGGCTTCGTGGCCCCGTGAGCGAACTCCGTTGTCTCGCTCATTTGCTCGTTTTTTTCGGAGTCAAGACGCGCAAATATTTTTTTACGTAAATATGATCGCTCCGCGGCCCCTCGAGCAAATGTTGTGGCCTCGTTCGTTCATTGGATTGTCTCGGAATCGAGACGCGTAAATTTTTTTTACATAAATATGTTCGCTCCGCGACCCCGCGAGCAAACGCCGAGCAAAGCATCAAGGCAGCTATATGATTCAAAAAATCTCCAAGAGTACTGGCATCTCTCTTAGCGATGAAGACATTGAGTCTGTTTTCTCAGTTGAACATGAATCATCATCTGATACACTTTGTGCCATCCAGGCATATTCCTCTAATTCTAATAAATCTCCAAGTGATATCTTTGCATTCTTTCCAACTAAAATCTCTGATCTACTTCATCTCAAGTCTTCAGTACTTCACTCTCACCCATCCAAGTTATAGCACTTGTTGATACTGATGTTGCTACATCTCTTCTGGATACAAAACTCCTTCCATAAGAATTTTGGATACCTTACACCAGGTATTTCACCTCTGCCTCTGGAGATACTTTTGCTACCAAAGTTCGCAATAAACCAGTCCCACTTCAGATTTTCTCTCAATGCTCGATAACTACAAAAATTCTTGATTGTCCTTCACATGATAAAGATTTCATCATTGGTTGGGATATACTCTCTCAGTTACCCCAACTCAAGATTGTCCTAGAATGTCTGAAATTTGAAAATCAATTGAAAGAATGTGTGGACATCCAACGACTTTTTATCATACAACTAAAACTTCTTGATCCCATCACTCAATCATTATTTATCCTGTTGTGTTGACTCTCATTCTCAGTTTCCTCAAATCTGTTTACATTCTCTTTGGAAAAATTCCAACTTCTTTGTTCGATTACCATTCAAAAAGAACGAAGATGTCAACTCCACAAAGGCTAGTCATCCTGGCATGAACCCAGAACATCTGTTCTTGCCCAGAAAGAATGTGAGAAACTTTTTGCTCATGGACTTATTGAATCATCAAATTCCCAATGGGCTTGTGAAGTTTTCTATGTCAATAAGAGAGTTGAACAAAATTGAGGAAAGCTCAGACTTGTCATCAATTATCAATCTTCGAATAAATTCCTTCAAGATGACAAATTTTCTCTCCCTCACAAAAATTTCCTTTTTTCTAGCTTTGCTCAAGCAAAGATCTATTCTAAGTTTGATCTGAAAGCGGGATTTTGGCAATTAGGAATTCATCCTGATGATCGTTTCAAAACAGGATTTTGTATTCCTAATCAACACTTCCAATGAACTATTGTGCCTTTTGGCCTCAAAACTGCACCTTTCCTTTTTCAAAAGGCTATGTGTAGAATTTTTCAGTCTCTCTTGGCCAATGCTCAGATCTATGTCAACGACATCTGGTTGTACAGTCTTGACGAAGATTCTCATTGTCAGCTGCTCAAATAGTTTGCGAAAATTGTCCAGCAGCATGGCATTATACTTTCTCAGAAGAAAAATGGTCATTGCTCAAAAGAAAATTGAATTCCTTGGCATGCATCTCAAGGGAGGAACATACTGTTCTGGACCGCATCTCGCTAATGAACTTCAAAAACATCTTGATGAAAATCTCACTGTTAAAGAAATGCAATCCTTTTTAGGTGTAGTAAACTATTTGTGGGATTTTGTCCCAAAGATATCAAAATCACTTCATCCTCTTCAGAAGATGCTCAAGAAAAATGCTCCACCTTGGGGACCCAAGCAAACCCAGGCAGTTGCCTATTTAAAGGAGATTTTACAGCATCTTCCACCATTGCAGCTTCCATCCACAGGGAGAAGGATTTTGCAGATTGATGCCGGTGACAAATATTGGGTTGCTATTCTTCTTGAAGAAGTCGATGGCAAGCGTCGTAGATGTGCTTACAAAAGTGAACGATTTTCACAAGTAGAAATGCATTATCACTCCACTTTCAAAGAAATCCTTGCAGTCAAATATGACATTAAAAAATTTGAGTTTCACCTCATTGGTCATCACTTTCTTGTTGAAATGGACATGTCATCCTTTTCCCAAATGCTTAAATTCAAGCAAAAATAAATCCCTCATCCTCAGCTTTTGCGCTGGGCAGAATGGTTTTCAAAATACTCTTTGATACCAAATACATCCCTGGAAAGAAAAATATTTTTGTTGATTTTCTATTCAGACCCAAAGAGCCTGTTGTGCCCATCAACATGTATGTTCGTAAAAATACTTTGCATCCTGGAACTTTTCGAGCCCAGAACATGCAAGAAAATCAATGGAACTCTCACAAATACCCGCCAGAGGTACCACAATAGATTGAACAGAATGTCATGTTCACAATATGCCCTATTATATATGGAATTATTAGCATCGGATATTCAAAGAATATGGTAGGTTGATGTTGAATCCAAAAGGACTTGACCCTAATTATCCATTCATCCATTTGTTACAGTGGTCTCTTGACTATGAGTTTCCTGAAGAACTTAAATGATTTTTCTAGTACTTGTTCAACTTGTATACGGTTGCCATTGAATTTCCTACATACAAAATTATCAAGGTTCTGTTTGATGCATTAATGGGAAATTTCTCTAACCAGAAGACTCTCACTGAAATGCTTACATGGTTTCAGGCATTACAAGCTTGGCTTCACATTTTTGTTGAACAGAGGCGTGTTGGATGACTTGAACCAGAAAGACATGCTGTTTTTATTTTCAGCAAACCATGGTATTTTATCAGATCGATTGGAGATCAACGGTCATATGTAGCACCTTCAGGAACTACAACATTCAAACCCAATCTCCAAGGACAGAAGGCTCATGTGTATAAAAATTTACCCAAGTCCATGTTTCCTTATGAGTATGAACTTCGAGAACTTCAAAGGTTTCTGTTCCAAGAAAATAAGGTTATTCCTCTAGAGATTTAATCTTATCATTCCACCAATCTCTCAGAAGATAGGTCCAAAATTCATCATTTATCCCTTGAAGCCCTTGAAGAATATAGAAGAAATCAACTAGATTCTTCTATGGATGCTAATGATCCATGGGGAGGTCCTTTGTCTTTAGACCCTTATGATTATGGTTTCCCACAACCAAGTTTAACCCCACAGGATATTCCGTGAAGTTTTACAGATGTACCATCAAGCTCTAATTATCATGGCATCTCTGATGATCCTGAAGCAGACGCCATGATAGAGACATTTGAAAAAGAGAGACTTGAAAGATACTTTCGGGCTTATCAAAATGAAAAAGATGGCGGCCCTGACAGCTCAGACTCGGACGACGCAAATTATCATCCAGATCCGGACCGTCGGAGAGCCTGATTGATAAAAACAGTCACTTTACTTTTGTCGGTCACATCTCTGTACTGTGCTTGCATGTTTATAATAATTAGCTGCAGTAACCTTGTCGGTTTTGTAGTTTTGTGTCGGTTTGTGGATCTAGGAATCCAATGTAAATAATACGTAATGTTTACCTATAAAAGGCATATGGGTGTAACGAGGGAGGCAGGACACTTTCAGCCCTCAGTTTGAAATAATAAGTGTTTTCATCATGAGTTTCTAAAATCTCTCATCTCCTCTCGAAGCATACTTCATCTATTTAGATTCCTCTTGTTAACATAATAGTGCGATGTGGTTTAGTATGCTATTCACTCGCCACTTTTGCGGAACTTGTGAATAAAAAAAATTCTGAGATCATTAAGGTTGAGCTTTAAGAGTAAATATGGAATGCTAAAAGGTAGTCCCATTTTTTGGTTTGGAGGCCGTATGTTGCGATAACATATCTCCATTCTAAGCTTGAGTTTGTCTCGTTTCCTTCCGCGACCCCACGAGCAAATGATGTCACCTTGCTCCTTTTTCTTGAAGCCGAGACACGTAAATATTTTTTTACAACGGGATCGCGAAGTGACAAGGCGGCATCGTAAAAATATTTACGTAAATTAAAATAATTAAAATGCTTTACTCGGCAATTAGAAGGCCTAACAAAGCAAACAAATTAAAAGTGCCATACCCAAAATTTTAAATAATTTATTTTTTAATCTAATACTATAAATATATTTTTTATATTATTTTGAAAAAAAAAACGAGAGCCAGGCATGATGCCGAGAGAGGGAAGGGGGGCTTGAGGCCCCCATGTGGGGGCCTGCAACCCCCCTCTTACTTAGCAATAGAGGGAGAGAGGCCCATGGATGGGCTCTCAGGTCTCTTTAATTGTCGAGAAAGATCTAAAATCGTAAATAATTTTTTTTGAACTAATTTTGTAAATATTTATTTTTCAATATTATTTTCGAAAAAATCCCTATCCTTTCCAACTTATTTTATCGTGCAAATACAAGAATTGCGATGCGTGTTTCATTCCGTTTCCTCATTTCGTTTCCTTCCCTTGGTCGTCGAATGCAATCTGTTGTAGGATTGGATGTGGACGTGGGGCGGATGTTTTCTTGAAAGGAAGAAGGGGGGAAATTTGCACTTCCCGTAGCTGCATGAAACTTAATCATGAAGTTATGGTCCTGTGGATGTTCAAGTCTGCATTATTGGGATAATTATATATAAAAAAGTATTATATCTATTGTATTTGTTTCAATTCAATTATAAATAATTTAATTTAATTAATTTAGTCATAAGTTGTTGGACAATTTTGACGTATGCATTGGCCGTCCTATGTTATACAACTGACATTAATAATTTTTTTTTAAATTTCAGTAAATTTCAAAATGATTCAATATTTAAATATCTTTTTATGTCCTTTTCCTTTTCCTTCTCTTTTCCTTTTCCATTTTTTCATTGTGGTTGGCGACGGTCGCTGTAGCTCACTGACGCGGTCCTCGCCCATGTCTAGGCAAGATGGTCTTATTTGTGACCAGCGGCTCTGGCGATTTTCGTCGACCATAGTGAAAAAAGGAAAAAAAAAATTAAGAAAAAGAGGAAAAAGAAAAAAAAAATTCGAAAAGATATAATAAAATTATTCACATCAGTGTTAGGCGTCATAACGCCTGCCATGTCAAGTAGTACATCTTGCGTCCATATTAATTATTTCTAATTAAAATTGACTAAATGAACTATATTATCTAGTTATCAAAAAAATTATGACTAAATCAACAAAAATGCAATACATTTAAAGTTTCTTGGGAAAATTTCGTTTAAAGGGCTGAAGTGCCTTCAATTTCTCAAATAAACGCTCGAAGTGAACATTATTTTAAATAAGTGTACGAAGTGTCATTTGTATTTCAAAGAAGGGTCTATATGGATATTTTAGTCGTTTCCTTTTTCTTGAACTTTTTTTTTCCTTTTTTGCCTTTTTATTTATGCACTAGTTCACCAGTGGCCGGCCACCGGCGAGGGTGGCAGTGGCCTCACCAGCCCTCGCAAGTTGAGGGCTTCCCTAGTCGGCCAGATCTGGCGAAGGCAATTGTGGCTCACCGAGCCGAGGTGGCGGCTTTCCCGGATGAGGCCATTGAGGCCAGTCGTTGGCTCGCCCAAGCAAGGCTGGCGGGGGCGAGCTTCGCTTTGACTACATCGCAACGTTGGCCTTCACGGCGAGGGCTGTCACGTTCGAAGAAGTCAGGCGGTGTTGGAGCTTCGACTTGGGGAGCACGAAGTTGATCTGGTTTTGCGCGAGCTCGACCTTGTTGGCCAGGGCCGGGATGAACTCCTCGAGGACGAGGACAAGGATGAGGCGAAGTAGAACTAGTGCTGGAGCTTCGACTTGGAGTTGCAAATGATGAAAATGTGAACTGACGAAAATGCCCTTCAAGCTAGACTTTTTCTGAAATATTTAGGTCAATTTAGGCCTTTAATTGAAACATATTATGTCATTTCGAATTTTTATTTGAAAAGAGTTTCATTTAAAATTTTTATTGGAAAAAAAATCAGAGAACTTCAGCTGTTTTTTTTTGGATTTTTCCCAAGGAAATTTCCTTGATAGCAGTGTAATTGAAGTCATGACCATTGACCACGTGGATACAATGTGGCTGAGGCCAAGCCATCAAGGAATCTAGAACACCTTGCTCACCAAGTAATAGCAATCAACGCTAATCGAAAAGACATTCTGCATTAATCGAAGATTTTCGTCAAACCACGTGTTTTGTTTTGTTTTTGTTTTTGTTTTTTTTCGTGAAACGCCAAACAATATTTTTAGAAAATGTCGTTGCCGACATCGAATTCGGCTTTGTGTGCCTGGATGGAAGCCCATGTTTCATTCCCATCGTCGCTGAATGCAGACAGTTCCATGACTAGTGGCCTGGATTCTGTTCCCTCTCCAATTTTGATCGCTTTGTTGGTTCTTCCGCTCAAATTTAACACTCTTTAAACTTATTTGATTTGTGTATTCAATATTCATATCCCATATCGAAACAGCCACCAAAATTGAACATGGTCAAACCTCTAATCCAAATGTCTTGCCAGCAAAAGAGCGGGACTCCATGGCTTTTTGAGGAATTATTTGCTGTACACCGCGAGATTCCCGTGGAACGCACGGACGTGTCGGATTCGATACGGATGCTATAGTCATCCTCGCATCTTGAGCACTGAATATTCTTTTTCTTCTCTTTATTTTGGGCATCCATCTCTTTTTGGTTCTTCTTTTTTGAACCCAAAGTTCGGGTCACGGTCACGAAGTTTCTTGGCAACACGTGTTGTGGTACGGATGGGCTGTGGCTATATAAACACGACACCGTGGGCAACATTATCAAATCATCAACACGCATCTCTCTCTCTCTCCCTCTCTCTCGCACGCGCACAGCAAACACAAACACGCGCACAGAGACTGACATATCGAGACAGAAACACAGGAAGAAGAAGAAACTATGGAGGTATCAATCCAGTCAACTGCAGTAGCGACGGTTCTGGTCGTCCTGACGACACTGGCGTGGAGGGTGGTGAACTGGGTGTGGCTGAGGCCGAAGAGGCTCGAGAGGCTCCTCAGACGGCAAGGCTTCTCCGGCAAACCCTACACCTTCCTGTTTGGAGACCTCAAGGAGAGCTCGCAGTTGCGCGAGGAAGCCATGTCCAAGCCCATCGCCGTCTCCGACGACATCAAGCCTCGCCTCACGCCTTACTTGCATCAATCCTACCAAATCCATGGTATGCACATCTTTCACTGAGCTGTGGCCGATGCTGCTTTCGATGGGAGTTTCAGAGCATTCGAATTTACTGACCTTTCTATTGGAAGTTCGTGCTTCCCCATTTTTGAATTTTGGCGACCAAAGTTGTTATCACACCTCAACATGCATTCCTAAAGACCAGCTGAGAATGTAATTCATTTGGCAATATTGGTTCTTATTTTGCTGGGGGCATTGTAGGCAAAGAGTCGTTCATGTGGCTAGGCCCAAAACCGAGAGTGACCATAACGAACCTGGAACAAATAAAGGAGATCTTCTCTAAGATAAACGACTATCCCAAGCCAGTCTTCAATCCCCTGGTGAAGTTGCTCGCCGATGGACTCGCCAGCCATGGGGGCGAGAAATGGGCACGGCACCGGAAGATCATCAATCCAGCATTCCACGTGGAGAAGTTGAAAGTACATGGAAACTGTACTCTGGTCAAATCAATTGAATTACACACGCATTGATGTTTCAGGATGTTTCTCTTAATTCCTTCTTTGTATTGGTACATTGTTCTTTGCAGCTTATGTTGCCCGCTTTTTATTCAAGTTGCAATGCAATGGTTGGTAGATGGGAAAAATTGGTATCAGCAGAGAGGTCGTGTGAGGTCGACGTGTGGGTCGACCTTCAACATTTGACCCGAGAGGTGATCTCTCGAACAGCATTTAGCAATAGCTTTGAAGAAGGCAAAAGGATCTTCGAACTTCAAGAGGAACAAACCCTACTCGTGCTGAAAGCCCTTCGATCGGTCTACATCCCCGGCTGGAGGTAATGTCTTTCATCATCCATAAGTTGATCGAATTTAAATGAGTTTCTGGCTTACAATCATGACATTACGTGAAATCCAACTATTTGATTCAATGTTTCACAGGTTTGTGCCAACTAAGATGAACAGGAGGATGAAGAAGATAGAAAAGGAAGTGCGGGCTTTGCTCACGGACATCATCCGCAATAAAGAGATAGCAAGGAGGACAGGGGAAGTTGCTGGCGATGATCTGTTGGGGATGTTACTGGAGTCAAACGCGAAAGAGAATGTCAGGATGAGCCTTCACGACGTGATCGAGGAGTGCAAGCTTTTTTACTTCGCTGGACAAGAGACAACTTCGGTCTTGCTGGTTTGGACCATGGTCCTGTTGAGCGTGCACCCGGATTGGCAAGCGCGAGCTAGGGATGAGGTCCTCCAAATCTTTGGAAGCAGAAAACCTGACCATGACGGGTTAAGCCGCCTCAAGATTGTAAGTTCAATGCTTTTTTCCTCTGTTCTTGAGAGTGGTACTTATAATAGGTCCAATCCGAAGAGTTCCTAAGTATCCTCAAGCCTTCTTTTTCACTGGATGAAAGTAACATATCTTTTCCGTTCTCTCTGTGGATGCTGATTTCATTAGTCTTTCTCGGGCATCATCCCACAAAGATGGTTCTACTTACTAATCTTTATCCTATGCCAACATTTGCCGATTTGTCGCAATCAGGTCACAATGATCTTGAATGAGGTTATGAGGCTATATCCCCCGCTTATCAATGTCCTGCGCGATGTTCACAAGGAAACAAAACTCGGGAAGATGACCATACCTCCTGGAGTCCAACTCGAAATACCGACTCTCCTCATCCACCATGATAAAGAGCTGTGGGGCGAGGATGCCGAGGAGTTCAAGCCGGAGAGGTTTGCCGAGGGAGTGTCCAAGGCCACCAAGAACCAAATCTCCTTTTTCCCATTCGGATGGGGCCCTCGTATATGCATCGGCCAGAACTTTGCAATGATAGAGGTGAAGATGGCGCTTGCCATGATACTTCAACAATTCAAATTCGAGCTCTCTCCATCTTATGTGCATGCTCCTTCTGATGTCATCACCACCCAACCACAACATGGTGCTCAGGTTATTTTGCACAAGGCAAACTAGAAAGTTACAGATCAGGGGTGACATGTAGCGTAGATAAAAGCGCGCATTAGAATAATGAGGTCACACACCATTTTCCAATTTTATGTGTGCCAGAAAAATAGTTTTTTTTTTTTTGTTACTGTAAGTGATTGGTTATTTGTAGTTTCGTGATAGCAAGCAGCTGGGCGTATATGAATCCTCCTATTAGAAAAAACCTAGAAGAAGATAAGGTGTGCCTATTCCTAATGCTGTAATAAATTCATTTATTTCTATTCAGATGCTAATGATCAGTAAAGATCGCACTTCTGACCCCTTCTTCTTTATTTTCTAACATTCGTTCATTACCGCCAATTGAATGACAAATGGATGTAGCATTGGACTAATTCGGGAAAGCCTTAGTAAAGAAGTAATAGGGCAATTCCTCTCCAAGCCCGCGTGATATCGGACCGAGATTTGTGTGGGATGTCCTACTCTCTTTTGCCAATAAACTTCTGAGGCCTCATACGAGATTGGATTGCTGTTACTAGACCCCCGTCTTCCTTCCCTGGCAATCCTCAGTGTGGAGTAACAACTAATGATAGGGCATAAATCGGGCGTGTAAGATTTCCCCGTCTCCACTTCATCGAGTGGTGATATATGATTTAGGAGGGCTTGGTCCTCTGAGAGTGGCTAATCCTAGAAAAAGTTAGGCGAATAGCAAAATCGTCATTATAGCAAGCATCATAAGAAGGGTTTAAAGATATGGATTGGACAAAAACAGATGAGCAAGCAATCCTAGTCCATGAAAGGGGCCTTGTCTTAGTGGGGTGCTCCTATGTTCTATATTCTCTATAAGGGACTTTCCTGTGGGCCGACAGCTCTCATCCCATCGGTCACCTGAACGCTTCTACTTCCTTCTCGTTGCCAGCACCCGCCACCCACTTTTCCATCCGCTGTCCATCCAGCCAATATCAGGAAGCTGTGCAAGCAATTTGCAAAGAGGTGGATCCTTGCTGAAACGATTCCAGGCGTGGCAGTGGATGATGATGGGGAAGAAGTGTTGCCGAAAGAGAAATTGATGGAGGGGAAGTCCACATAAAGCCAGTCTCACAAGAATTCACTCTTTTGGTAAAAATCTGGTCAATTTGCGATCTCCTCTCCCTTTGGTTTGGCATTACCATTGGGATAGCTGTGGTCTTCTCTTACTTGTTACGTTGGTCTCTCTCCATAGGGCAGAGTCCGGCTTTTAAGGCTTAGTGGGTGTATGCGGCTTCATTGTTGCGTTATAGGTATTTTTATCATCGAAAATTTGGCTTCATTATTACCATCTATCTCTTGTTGTCGATATTAAGACTTTGTCCAATCATCGACACAAGTTTGAGCCTTTACCGAATCCGAAGCTAATCTTGAACGTCGTTCATCCAAAATATTGCCTCCAACTCTAGATGTTTGTTCAACCTGCAACTGTCGAACAATGAGTTACTACAATTTATTTTGCAATGAGAATAAGAATTGAGAATTGGGTTGATTGTCTCTTCCACTAATCTAGAATTGTGAAATTTATGCTGCTTTCAAATTCATCAAACTCAAAAGAAATGATTAGATATCTCTCTATTTCAGAAATATTTCCTACTTCTCCCTTTAGTTTTTTTTTTTGCCTATTCAACAAAGGTTTGCACTTGTTGACACCTAAATTTTGACTATCTCTTTATTCGTTTATTTTGCAATAAAAATTAGGAGTTAATTTTAATTCCTACAAAAAGTAATCAGATAATTTTTCATATTTATTTTTAGCATTCATGCATTGCAAGCGGTTTGGATTAGAGTTCATCACAAATTTTTGTCAATATTGAGGAATATGTGTCGAAATTTTCAGAGAAAATTAAACTAATTTGATGCAATTTAGCCTTTTAGGACTTAATGCGAGTCACATTTGAGCCCGGATTTATTTTGCAAAAATTAAGAAACTTTAGGCCCTAAGCTTGCAATACTTTTATCTATAAATACAAGCTTATGCCCAGGGTTTAGGGGAGTCCAATTCATTCATACACGGCAAAACAAGAGAATAGGGATTCTCTTCGGAAAATTATACACGGCCATGAGGGAGAATTCATGAGGCAAGGATGCTCACAGCATAATTGAGAGGAAAAAGTGTCAGAAGGGGGGGGAAGGTTTTAAAAAAAGGGAGAGGACAACAAAATTTTGGGAGATACACCTAGAATACGCGTGACAAAGAGAGAGACGGGGGAGAATATCCTGGGTAAAGGGGAAATTTTTGGCCGCGAGACCTGCCGTTCCTCAACCCCGACGCGCAAGCTGCCCATCGCCCATCCGTGTGTGCATCGCCGCTTCTCGCTGCCGCTCAATTGCGTCGGGAACCTCTGCAGCGTCACCGTCGCAGTAGCAGCCCTCCGCCTCAGTCCGTTGATGTCATAGCAGCATCTTCGCCGTGATCCGCCGTAGCTGCGTCTCGTCGTCACCAAATCAGCCGTCAAAACCGTACCGCCTCAGTTCAATCTAACCTTCCGGAAATATTTGGCAACAAATCAAGTGCGGATAGGCGCGTTCGTGGACCAATACTCCAGCTCGTCTGTGTGCGGGATCTTTACTTGATAAAGGTAATTTTTAGCTTTTAATTGCAATTTGGCTCTTTGTTGATGACTCCGCTGGGGATTTTGCTGATAATCAAAATCTCTGTTCAAGAGAATGCATGAAGCTCATCACGCGGATTCAACCATTGGAATTGCATTGAAAACCTGGATAACCGATTGTTTTATTATTATTATTATTATTATTATTATTATTATTATTATTATTATGTAGTTGACTTGAACACCTTCAGGAATTGATGAGCTAAAACATGTTCAACAAACCGGACTTTTCAAAATTGCTCTTCCGCGCACGTTCCTCCATGGCCAAATCTTTAAATATGAGTTTATCATGATTGATTATATCATCCTATTCATCGTTATCTCTTTGGGTGGTAGCGTACCTTTTGTGGTGATTTGATTTACTATTGTCCCTTAGCATATCTTTTGAAGTAGTCTCATCTTGAAGATGTTGTGCATGTCACTCGAAATTGTAATTATCTCGAGATCGCGTCTGAATCTTTCCGGAAATTCAAGATAATGGTTTTTTTTTTTTTAAGATTTAAACCGTCGGAACCTAAATTTTGTCAAGAATATCTCGGATATAGCCAATCTGACCTATCATCGTTTAGGTCTAATTTGCTATATCTGAAAAGCTAATTTTTAATTCAAGATGTGGAATTTTTTGGGAAAATTCGAAAAGAAATGGTGGTTGTGATCTTGCTGAGAATGTACATTGGTGGATTAATATCTTGATTGCTTTTTGCCATATCTAGAAGATTTCTAAAAAAATTAGTAATATATGGTTTTCTACAAATCATGTCTGATTGGCCTTTTTTCTTTAGGAAGATAGGATTTTTTAGAAATATTGTCTCGTCAAGCCTTAAGCAAATAAAGTCAAGATAACAAAAAATCTTTAAAATATCCCTCAATGGCCGAAATTCTAAAAACAAAGGAGCAAGTATCACCTTCATGTATATTGCATATCTTTAGCATATCCATAACATATTTTCGAGTACCATACATTGCATTTCGTATTTTAAAATATTCATGCATATCTTTTAAGTATCTTTTCCCTCATTGCAGAAAAAGAAAAGAAAAGAAAAAGACAAAAAAATCTACTTATTATCTCACCATAATTTTCGAAAATTGTATGCATGCATCATTCATTATTTTTGAAAATTATGTGCATCATATATCATATAATTTAGCTTGCATTATTGTGTTTTCCCATGTCATACATCTTTGCCATGTCATTAGGCCATGTCATACATCTTTGCCACGTCATTATACCATGTCATGCATCCTTGCCACGTCATTATGTCATGTCATATATTTTTGCTCATCTCTATACCATGTCATACTACGATATGCCATGTTAAAAAATCATGTTTAGTCTTCGTGCATTTTAGTTCAATCAATTCGATTTGCATGTTTAGTCTTTTTTTTAATTGTTTGTGTGAATAAATAGTTATTGCATGTATTTAATATCATTTAGCATGTTTTAATATATTAATTAATTTTTGCATATAGAGTAATTCGACATTAAATTTGCATATTTTGCATATTTATTTGTCATTTCGGTAGTTTCATCTATACATTCTTTGTGTCATGCATTCATCTAAAATGTGAAAACAAAAAATACCTCATTTGAATTTAGAGTAAAATTGATTCAACCCAAGTCATCAATTTAGGACATCTCACATGGAATTAAGGTATCAAACGGGCATTAGTTTTAATTAACTAGTCTAATCAAGTCTCTGAATTTACAATCTCTGATTCGTAAAAGTAAAATGGTATTCCTGCTGTTTTACTTGAGTTTCTAATCAACCTACCAATAATGATTAGTGGCGACTTCAAATTCTAAATCATTTCTAATTAATCTAAGTTGCGATTTGGTAGGGCTTGAGAGAGTCCGTATTAGGTTAGTCGTTAAAATTAACTTGATAATTCATTAGCCTAAAAAGTACTAGCTTTTTTTAGGTCGTGACAGTACTGTCTACTAATTATTGTAGGTCCTCGCTTTATATGTCACTAGATTGAGAAGATTCACTATCACCTATATTATATTTACTACTAAATTCATTATATAATTCTACTATTGTATTTTTAAACACTGTTTGTATAGCTCTAACATTTACCATTTCAATTAAATGTAAACATCCATAATACATATTCAAATAATCACCTAAATCATTTAATTTGTAACATGGATAAAAAACACAAGCAACTAAATAAATAATAGGAATTTCCCCATAATAATGTATCCATTTTGTTCGCTTAGCTGTAATCTTTTAATTTATCATCATTTTCATTTTCTTCAAAAATTCCAACAAACTCTATCAAAAATAAATACATAGTACGATAATAAACACCGGACAAGGTATAAGTTGCATCATTAAAAACTTTTAGAATATTTTTTTTGTAAATATTCCAATCTTGTGGGTATAAATTAATCTTAGTAATATTATCCGAAATAAATTCAATAGATATTTACATGGAAAATATTCGTTAAGCAACTCCAAAGTATAATTTCAACGATTTGGAACATCTCTTGAAAATATTTTTGATCTTTTTCCATTAATTTTACAAAATCTGCATCATTCTTTCATTATTTGGAGATATTTTTATAAAAATTGGATTGCTATTTTTATTAGATTGAGAAAAACATTAAGAGTTTTTAAACTATCTTGTACACATAAATTTAAAACATGACAATCACATCTAACATGAAAAAATTATCCATCAAAAGTAGGTTTACAAATATTTTCTAAATTGATAATTGAAGTGGTATTTGCCGAGACATTATCAAAACCAATTGAAATTTTTTCAAGCAAATAATATTCTTCTAAACTTTGCCTAATTATTCTATAAATATTATTTTCCATATGCCTATCACAAAAAACTCTAAATGCAATAATTTTTTTTGAATATTCTTATCATCATCTATACAATGACATGTTATATCCATATAAGAATGAGTTTGTCAAGAATCACTCCAAATATTACTACATATATGCATATGTACATCAAATTCATATTTTTTTTTGAAATTCTTTTTTCCCCCTTTCATAAGGATCAAAAACTACGCGTTTAGGCCCATCCATGGGTAACTTAGTTGGTTAGGGCACACTTGGGATCGTGTGGTGAGTTGCACTGATCTTAGGTTCGATTTTCCAGATGAGTACCTATGATTTAGTTGGGGAGCCATGGCAGTGGGTTGCTGTGCTAGTCTCCCCCAAGAATAATTGAGGTGCGTGCAATTTGGCCCGAATACCTTGATTATAAAAAAAAACTACACGTTTAAATATATTTCTTGAAACATGTTTTACTTGTGAAGCACATGCAGTTTGTATAAATTGATTAAAATTAAATATTTCACCAAAATTAAATGATAAATGTTCAATTGTCGCGACCCGTTCTTTTTTCTTCTCTCTTCTCGAGAAACGGGTTGATGGATTATCGATCGGGCCCCCACCGCTCTAAAATGTGGATCACGGGCTTTCTCGGCGCGGGCCCTTCTAGGCCCATGCCAAATCGCGGCATGTAGAAGTTTAATTTAAAGGGTTTTCGACGATAAGAATCAAATGGATTTTCGACCTTGGTGTGGTCGTGGTGGCATGTGCTATGTGTGCATAAATTTAGAGTCGCCACCGGTCCTTCTTGAAAGGTAGATCCAAAACCTCACTAATCGATTAGGAGAGATCGATTAGTTCTGCCGAACTAGAGATTTTGGATTTGGGGACTTGGTTACGTTGGTGTCATTACCAACGCCCTTTCGATACTTAGCGCAATTGATTTTCCTAACTAAGATTTCATGCAGATATAATTTTGGGTGAGGTAAGTCTGATTTGGGGTTTCATGCAGATTGAAAGACTAATCCTATCAATCATAATCAATATAAGGAAAGCGCAATCAAGTGCCTAATTTAAATCACGTCAATGCAGGTCGATTCAAATCAAGGGTCTCCTATTATAGCCTTGAGGGCTTAGAGAGGGTGTGATTTAAGGGCAATGGTATAATGGGAAGATTTGGGGATGATTTGCTTGAGAGGTGAAATAATCTCTTTTCAAAGGGTTTGTAAGTCTAATTGTCTAAAATAGTCCATAGCCAGTTCGTCGTGGCCATTTCCCATTTGTTGGAATTTTTTTAAAGAATTTATGGGAGACGATGTGCCAAAAGAGCAAAATCATCATTTTGAAAAGATTCGAGGACTAAACACTCGAAATTGGTCGTGGCTAGTTGATTTTGCCGTTTCCTATTTTTAAGAATTTTTTGGGAATTTTTGGGAAATGATTTTCCAAAAGGGAAAAATCATCATTTTGGAAAAATTCGGGGATCAAACACCTGAAATAGGTCATGGCCAGTTGATTTGTCAATTTCCCATTTTTAGGGATTTTTTAGAATTTATTTAGAGACGATTTGTCAAAAGGAAAAAATCGTTATTTTTTGGAAAGATTCGGGGATTAAACACCCGAAATAGGTCCTTACAAAAAAAACACCCGAAATAGGTCATGGCCAGTTGATTGTGACTATTTCCCAATTTTCATAATTTTTTTTGAAATTTTTAGGAGACAATTTGCCAAAAGGGCAAAATCATCATTTTGGAAAGATTCGAGGACCGAACACTCGAAATAGGTCATGGCCAGTTGATCGTGGTCATTTCCCCATTTTTTGGAAATTTTTTAGAATTTTGGGAGACGATTCGCCCAAAAGAGCAAAATCATCATTTAAGGAAGATTCGGGGACCAAACACCCGTAATAGGTCATGGCCAGTTGATTTTGGCAATTTCTATTTTTAGGAATATTTTTGGGATTTTTGGGAGACGATTTGTCAAAAAGTAAAAATTGTCATTTTGAAAAGATTAAGGGACCAAGCACCCGGAATAGGTCTGACCAGTTGATTTTGGCCATTTCCTATTTTTAGGAATTTTTTAGGAATTTTTTTTTATGTTTTTCCAATTTTTTTTGAATTTTTAAGGATTTTTTTATTTTTTATTGTATTTTTGAATTTTCTGATTTTTTTATTATTAAAGTATTTTCCAGACTGGGTCAAACCCAGCCCACGCCTCTTGACGCTCGGCCCAACCATATGGGTCGAAAATCGGTCTAAAAACGACATCGTTTTGTTTTTTTCAAAAATTTTAAATAATTTTTAAATAATTTTCTAATTTATCAGAATTTCTGAAAATAAAAAATCATCGGACGATCTCAAACTCGCCATGTGGCGTTCCCGGTGTGTCCGATCCGCATTTTAATAAATTCCAAGAAAAGGCCCGATTGGACGGCCTACTGAGTGCCACTTGAAGCAGTTCTAACCCTTCGATCATATTTTTTTTTTTGAAAATTACTTTTTTTAGTCTGAAAAATATTTTTTTAATTTTAAAAAGCCGAGATCGCGACATGTGGCCAATCCACGACCGTCGGATCAATTTTGCTTTACTATTTTCTGAAAATATGTTTATTAATATAAAATCATTTATTAATTTTGAAAATCATCGGATTGCAACACGTGGCTTATCCGTGACCGTCTGATCCGGGTTTGGTTTAAAACCGAGCCAGGCCCACTGAGTTGGCATTGCTGCCTACGTGGCAAGTCACGTCAGCCCTTTAACCCATTGATCGGACCCTCTGGTCGGAGAAGACGACTAGTGCCTCGTCGGAACAATTATTATTTTGACGAGGTAGCCGGAAAACTCGAACCAAGTCCAAATCTCCACGTTTTTCGCTCATTTTTGTGCCATTTGATTCCTTAAGCAGCCCACGTCAACAATATCAACATTTCACGGCCAAGAAAACCCCAGATGACGGCGAACAGAACCCCCATAGTCCCAGCTTCGGCGAGTGTTTTTGCAAAAAAATTTTACGTTCAAAACTCGATTCCAAACGTACACATAGCATCCAAAAGGGGCAGAGAAGCTTACCTGAGCTCGCTAGGAGCTCGTCATCCACCATGCTCCTTCGTGGGAGCTCTTGGTATGGACCGAGACCGACAAGGGCCGAACCACCGTTTTTACTTTGAATCGAAGCAAAATAGAGACATTGGAGGACTTAGAGTTGGGTCTAGACAAGATTTAGAGAGATACTCGCACAAAAAATGGTCGGGGAGGACACAACCAAGAGCTAATACACAGGTGCAGACCAAGGGTATTTCGTCGAACACTTGGTAGGCATGTAAAAAACAAGCGTTTAGGCTAGATCCACGGGCATTACGTGTACAATCGAAATAAGCAAACATTTAAACATCATCACAGATATTGTAAAGTATGTTGTCATGCATGTGGTTTGGCTCGGTTTCGTCAAGAATGAAGACGAGCCAAACTCATAGTATTTTTGTAGAAGAAAAACTGGGGAAGGGCTGGTTGGAGGTTAATTGACCTATATCGAGTGTGTCAGTGACTGTGGAGGTTTTGGAACGTCACAAGAGTCGGGGTAGAGGCATCTGGAGCTGAGTCGGACGTCAAACTGGTTCGGTTTTCTCTCCCACTCTCACTCTCGCACCCTTGGCTTTGCTTTGCTTTTTGAACGTCGGAGCTCTGGCGCCCCCTTCACTCGCTCTCTATCTCTTTCTCTCTTTTTGCTCTCTTTGTGTGTCCTTTTTTTTTTAGAATGGCCTCCCCTCTGAAAAATAATGGACAGCTTCCTCCCCCGAGCTCCCCCTCTCTCCGATTTTCAGTCCCTCTTTCACGTACCATCCTTTTTTTTTGGATCCCCAGATGCCAGCTCTCTTCCTTCGTACATCCATGGTGCAGTAGGTGACAAAACGTGAGGAATGTTCTCGATCCTTTCTGAGGCGGCGTCGTGCTCAGATTTTTTGGGAGAGAGGAGAGCATGCGTTGTTTTCTTTCTGTTTTGTCATGCTACAGACTCGAATCTTCCAGGTAGGGTCGGATCCGATCCAGTGGATCCAGTTTCGTCCATTTGGTCAAAATGAAGGCCCTATTGACCATTTTTTTTTTTGCAAAATTGAGGTCAAAATTGTGTTTCCTAGCATGCTTTCCATCGAATATGGGTGTTTTCGTGATCAATTGATTTAAAATTTAATGAAACCCCAAATTGTTGATAGGATTCGAAAATGATTTTTTGTTAATTGAAGGTCTAAACAGTTGAATCAATCCAAATTAAGGCCGCCATCGAATTCAGAATAATGAAAACCATAGGGGGGAGGTGTTCTATTTTCATGGTTGTGGCCCGAGAGAATTTAATTTGAAAATTAGTGAAATCGGGGACTAAATTGAAAAGAAAATTTATGCAATTAAGTCCTTTTGTCAAAATTGATCAAATTTGAGGTCGAATTGACCTAATTGCACTTCAAGGCTTTAGAGTCAAATGTCATAACTTATTGGAAGTGAAAATTGAAAATTAAAAGACTCAAAAAGAAATATTTATGCTTGATTCGGGTTTATGTTTGTGAGAGAACATGGTTACCCAAGTCGAATTTTTGAGATTTAAAGTGATCATTCTGAAAAGGGAATAAAAATAAAACTATTGTTGTGTATTTTTCTGACCATGAATGATATTTTTGTAATTTTTTGGGTATCTTTATAATTATATAAATTCGAAAAAATATTAACAATTATGAAAATTATTTTTTGTTCAAAATTAATTCCTAAGGCTAGGGCAAGGTTTCCAAAGTCGATTTTCAAATTTTATGATTTTTTTTGCTATTTTTAATTAATTTTGAAAATAAAATAAAGATGAAATGCGATTAAAAATCAGGTGTCAACATCAACGAAAATACATTTGGCTAGTTATTCTTTATAAGTTCTTTTCATTATAACAAAATAAAGGAGGAATGTTAGGATTGACATATACGAAAATTTGTTGTTGCGTGGTGTCAATTTCCACTTGGGTTGGATGTTTGCCACCAAATGTCGTTCAAATGTTCCATTGCCGGCTTCACCTTTATGCTTGTATATTGCCTCACAATATTTACAAATTACATCATACCTTTTTGGATCTAAATCAAATCTTTCCCTCTTCGTGAAATGGTCCCATATGTCAGAGGTAAACTCCAATTCTGACTCATTTATTATTGACATTTCTTCGATACCGGTAGGAGAATGAAGACTTTATTGCATTGGGACATGCTCCACATTCGAAATAATGTTGATATTATCAACATTGAAATTTCAATTTGCATAATCGCAAGGATCACGAGGATAATCAGATTTCTTCATCTTGTTCTTGCCTTTGTTACTAGTTCTGCTTCTACTTGCCATTTTTGAAGAGAATTGAGTGGAAAACGGATTGAGAGAATTGAGCGGATTGAGAGAATTTAATAGAATTGAGAGAGATTGAGAGAAAAAAAGAGAGATGGAAAGGGTATTTATAATGAATAGGATAGAATTTTTAAATTAATAAAGAAAGAAAAAAAAAAGGAAAGGGGAATCACATGGGAATTGGGATGGGGAAAGAGCCATTGAATGACGGCTCTTTTCCCTTTTTATTTTATTTTCCTACCAGGTAGTTTGCTGGTTCGGAACCGGCTATTCAAGGCCGGTTCAACCAAATGAGACCCGTAACCGGCCCCTATGGTACGGGCCGGGTTTGACTCGGGGAGCTTAGTGAACTGGTCAATTTCGGACCCAAACCGGCCATAGCCATGTCTATTAGGGTGCCTTCGGAAAACTACATTAGTAATACCCATCTCTACTCATCGTACGAAACCTGTCACACGGGCCCACCTTTCTTTCCACCCTGGTTTGCCCTCTCTCTCTCTCTCCACTACCATTGCCGGCGGCGGCGGAGAGCCCAATATAGAATATCTGGCAACGGGCTTGTCGTCAATTGATCCCTATTCCTTCATGTGTCTCACGAAAATGGCTGAAGCCGAGCTCGAGAGGCCATGATTGCGATTCTCATGAGTCAAGCTCAAGCAACCATGGCTGAGGCCGCCTTGCCGGTGGCTGGCGAACCCAAAGCTAAAGCTCGAGCGTGAGAGGCCATGGCACTTGCAAACTCGAGAGCCCTCGTTCCTCCCCCTTGTCGTCACCCTCAATTTCATCAAGGACTCGAACAATCCTCCCTCATCGGCATTGCTGACGGAGCGAATCGGATATGGCCGAACGACGCGGATGATGGCCATGGATGAGCCGTGAGATGCTCATCCCGAGCTGGGCGCCAATTGTCCATGGAAAGAAGGGTCAGGCGGAGAAGGAGTGATGGGAAAAGACAGAAAGAGGGGATGGGGAAGAGATGTGAAAGAGTAGATGGGATATATATATTCTGATGGGCTCGTGTGACACATGTCGCACAGTAATTGAATATGATCAGTGCGTGAGTACGCAATATTTTCTCGCGTCATTGTAGTGCAGAGTGCAGCTTTTTTGGATGCTCATGTCAGGGTCGGTTGGTTATTCAATTTTGGCTACGGAAGCCGTTAAATCCGAACATTATGAAATTTCCAGCAATTTTCGTGTGTCTTCCAAAATATTAAGGTTTGAAAATCCCTTGACACAGGATGGCTAGATGCTGCAATTTACTGTCTAAATGCCTGGATGTAGGAGAGCAAACTTTGTTTTTATCAAATTTTTTCGAACAAGCTACTTTAGTCTTCAGCAATCAAATTTTGGGTACTCTTATCTCTCTGTTATCATATGCAACACATAAATAGAGTAAATTTGGGTAATTTAATTTGTTTGCCCCTCCAACCAAAAAAAAAAAAAGTTTGTCCCATAAATCTCCTTCGTGTGGTGGGAATTGTAGAAAGTTTGCATGTTTTCCATTTTTTTTTTTACAGTCATCACGTATTACATTGGCAATTATGAAGAATGAACTCCTACAAGCAAGGGGTGATGGAAACCGTGTTCTTGGTATTTTTCTATCCCTGACAACATATTCTGGAAAAATTCTAATTTAACTGAAGTTTTGCAATAAGAACAAAATTGAGATCAGTTGAATAGCATTAGCCGATCCGGTACATCCATACATGTTCCTATGCCCGTTCTTTACACTTCCTCCTAGTTGCTTGGCCGGTAGTAGGGTCGCTTCTCGTGGATTTTCATAGCTCTGCATGTTAAAAGCAGACCTTATCAATGAAGGCATAGCAAAAGGCGAAAAAAGAACCAAAAAAGTACTAAATATATTGCATTTATACCAATTCATTCCTAAACCTTTTAATTGGACAACTTTAATCTTAAATCTTTTTAGATTAGTATAAATTCAGTCCATCCAGCCAACTTAGCCAGGAAATCGCTGACTTGGACGTCAGCTGTGCTACATGAAATTGTCAGCTTTGACATGATATTATTATTATTATTATTATTATTTCTTTTTTCCCTTTTTTTCTTCCCCTTGTTCTTATTGCCTGTGGCCTTAGCTACCGAGGTCGCCGTAACCATCGCCTCATCGGGCCAAGGGAGAGCGCCGGTGAGGCCCCCTTCGCCAGATGGACGTAGGCAATACCTGGTACAGTATGAATTGACTCCTGTGCAACCAATTCCTACTTCCAATTCTCTATGCCACACAGAACCATCATCCCCTTCTCTACCATCTTCCTCGATATCTCCTTTGCCCATTGAGAAATAAGTCACTTCATCTTTTACAAGCCAATCCAAAAATGGGCAAAGAAAAACCCTTCCTCTCCAATTTAGTTACCAAGTACTACTAAGCCTGAACCACCTCCAGTTCTTCCAAGTATTTGCATATTTCAACCTGAAGATTTTCCTCCATTGCCATCATTTGGTTTTGGACAAACTAGCTCTGTAAATGTCAAGTTTACTCCCGTTGAAAGTTTTTCTGATCTTCAGAAGAAGTTCTTTCATGCCCCAAAAGTTCCCACTCCAAATGAGCTTGACATTTATGGAAGAGGAAAACTCCCTTCTCCTTTGGATACTATTCTAAACTAGCAGACAGAAAATGCCCTTGCCCAAAACCAGGCTATTGGACGAGTGGTTGAAGATACTACTTTGATGAAAAAGATGCTTGAAAACTTTCAAAAACGACTATATTTGTTTGAGACTCAACAAATTTCTCAAAGCCATTTTATGGAAGATTAGACTCCTGAAATTGAGAAGCTAAAACACAAGATCCAAATTTTAGAAACATAGCTTCATCAATCTCAAAAACCCCAACCACTCTTTTCCATAGACCTTTGTTTTTCCTTGCACCCAAGACTTTAACTCCATCTGCAGGATCATCCTCCTCTTTTGTAGAACTCCTCAGTACAGCACCACCTCCACAGACCACTAATGTCCTAGCCCTTCGTGCTCAGTTGCAAGATCTTGAGAAACAAAAGTCTCAAGGGAAGAGGAAAGCATCCTCATCTACTCCGACTCCTACATCTCTTCCAAAACCAAAATCACAACAAACACTACCCAGTTCTCCAACCCATCCTTCCCCATCTCTTATGGTGTCTAATCCAATTGAGAATTTCCTCAGGCACAAGTTCCTTCCATTTCTACTATTAAACCGATTGAAGTTACTCCACCTTCTTCAGACACAGATTTTGTTGAAAATTGTCCTTCAGAATCTTCACAAGATTCCTTCTATGCTCCTGTTTCAAAAGTCATGATGGCAGATCTGATACCTTCGGAAGAACATATGGCTGAACTAGAAGTCACTTTTCCACCAGAGTTTGGCTCTAGTGCTAGTTTAGCTTTAGCTCCCCGGTCATATTTCACCTTTCATGATATTCCATATCGGAAATGGCCAGATCGCCTCCAAGAATTCCATCCTTGGATGCTAGCAAGGAACCTGACTAAACACAATACTCATGAAGTAATGTTAGAATTTACCACGAAATTCATAGGCACCTTGAAAGATTGATGGAAAGCGCTTCATCCTAAGACCAGCTCTCGTTCCTGACTATGTCATTAGATCAGGCTATTCAGATTATTTATCTTTACTTTATTAGTCAACCTGACAATGAGAAAGAACTTAAGAGGAAAGAGTTCTTTGAAAGAAAGTGCTGCTCCAGCATGCGTAAAGATCTTGACTAGTATTTTAGGGAGATGATCAGGTTGTTCTACCATCTTGGTGTTGAGATCAATGTGAAGCCTGTTTTCTTAGCTTCCATTCCCAAAGAAATTGGTGATGCTGTTGAAAAGATTGTGCACACTAACAACCGAACGTTACAAGAAGTAACGTTTGGAGAAATCCAGCAAGCAGTCCAAGTAACTATTGAAGACAAGTGTCGAAAGAGAGCTGTTTCAATCCTATCTGAAACAAAATCATCATCTGGACAAGGCTTGTTATCGACCATATCTTAAGATCAAGTTTTCAAAAGATTGTAATGATTCGTCTTGCTCAGGTCATAAGAAGAAGAGTCATTTCAAAAAACTTTCATTTGGTGAATGCAAACATCGAAAAGGTAAATGGAAGTTCTTGATGAAAAAAAGGAAGACATTCCAGATCCGGGAAAAAGAAATCGGACAGATGCTATACCTGCAACAAAAAAAGGCATTATGCAAAAAAAGTGCCCTCAAGCGAAACACCAAGGCAATTATATGGTCCAGAAGATTTCCCAAAGAATTGGAATTTCTCTCAATGATGAAGACATTGAGTCTGTTTTCTCAGTAGAAGATGAACCATCACCTGACACTCTTTGTGTCATCCTAGCATATTCTTCTGGTTTTGATGAATCCACATGTGATATCTTTGCTTTATTTCCAACTGAAATCCCTGATATACTCCATCTCAAGTCTTCAGTATTTCACTCCCCATATATCCCTGTTTGTATATCTGAATCTTTGTCAGCCATCCAAGTTATAGCACTTGTTGATACTGGTGATGTTGCATCTCTTCTGGATACAAAAATCCTCCTAGAAGAATTTTAGACTCCTTACATCAGATATTTCACTTCTGCTTCTGGCAATACGTTCGCCTCCAAAGTTTGCAATAAGCTGGTCACCCTCCAGATTTTCCCTCAGTGTTCGATAACCACGAAGATTCATGGTTGTCACTCACATGATAAAGATTTCATCATTGGTTGGGATATCCTTTCCCAGTTACCCCAACTCAAGATTGTCCTAGATGTTTTGAAGTTTGCAGAGCAATTCAAAGAATTTGTGGACATACGACGACTCTTTGTCATACAACCAAAACTTCTTGATCCTAGCAACCAATCTTTGTTATCTTGTGCTGACTCTCATTCTCAGTTTTCTCAAATCTCTTCTCATCCCCTTTGGCAAAATTTTGACTTTTTTGTTCGATTACCTTTCAAAAAGAATGAAGACGTCAATCCCACCAAGGCTAGTCATTTTGGTATGAATCTTGAACATCTTATCTTGCCCAAAAAGAGTGTGAGGAACTTCTTGCCCAAGGACTTATTGAACCATCAAATTCTCAATGGGCTTGTGAAGCTTTCTATGTCAATAAGAGAGATGAACAAAATTGAGGAAACTCAGACTTGTCATCAATTACCAACCTTTCAATAAATTTCTCCAGGATGACAAATTTCCTCTCCCTAAAAAAAAAAATCCCTTTTTTCCATCCTTGCTCAAGCAGAGATCTATTCCAAGTTTGATTTGAAAGCAGGATTTTGGCAATGAGGAATCCATCATGATAATCGTCCTAAAACAGGATTATGTATTCCTAATCAACACTTCTAATGGACAGTTGTGCCATTTAGCCTTAAAACTCTTTTCCAAAAGGTTATGTGTAGAAATTTTTAGCCCCTCTTAGCCAATGTTCAGATCTACATCGATGATATCTTGCTGTGCAGTCTTGACGAAGACTCTCATTGCCAGCTGCTCAAATAGTTTGCTGAAATTGTCCAGCAGAAAGACATTATGCTTTCTCAGAAGAAAATGATCATTGCTCAAAAGGAAATTGAATTCCTAGGCATGCATCTCAAGGAAGGAACATACAGCCTTGGACATCATCTTGTTGATGAACTTCAGAATTATCCAGATGAAAACCTCACTGTTAAAGAGGTTCAATTCTTTCTAGGAGTGGTGAATTATCTGCGGGATTTTATTCCAAAGATATCCAAAGCTCTTTATTCTCTTCAGAAGATGCTTAAGAAGAATACTCCACCTTAGGGACCCAAGCAAACCCAAGCAGTGGCCTATTTGAAAGCGATTCTGCAACATCTCCCTCCACTACAGATTTCCATCCACAGGCAAAAGAATCTTGCAGACTGATGCCAGTGCAAAATATTGGGCTGCTGTTCTTCTTGAAGAAGCCAATGGTAAGCGTCGTATCTGTGCTTACTAAAGTGGACGATTTTCACAAGCATAAATGTACTATCACTCTACTTTCAAAGAAATCCTTACAGTTAAATACTTCATCAAAAAATTTGAGTTCATCTCATTGGTCATAACTTTCTTGTTGAAATGGACATGTCATCCTTTCCTTAGATGCTTAAGTTCAAGTAAAAACAAATCCCTCATCCTCAGCTGTTACGGTGGGCTGAATGGTTTTCAAAATACTCTTTTGATGCCAAATACATCCTTGGAAAGAAAAATATTTTTATTGATTTTCTATCTAGACCCAAAGAGCTTGTTGCGTCCATCAATATGTATGTTTGCAAAAACCATTTGCATCATGGTACTTTTAGAACCAAGAAAATGCGAGAAAGCCAATGAAATTCTCACAAATACCCCCATAAGTACCATAACAGATTGAACAGAATGTCCTGTTTCACAATATGTCCTGCCATATTTGGAATTATCAGCATCGAATTTTCAGAGAATATGGCGGGTTGATGTTGAATCCAAAAGGAATTGACCCTGATTACCCATTCATCCGTTTGTTACAATGGTCTCCCAACTATGAGTTTCCTGAAGAACTCAAATGGTTTTTCTGGTACTTATTCAACTTGTATATAGTTGGCATTGAATTTCTTACAGACAAAATCATCAAAGTTCTGTTTGATGCGTTGATGGGAAACTTCTCCAACCAGAAGCCTCTCACTGAAATGCTTACATGGTTTCAGCCATTACAAGCATGACACCACATTTTTGTTGAGTAGAGGTGTGTTGGACGTCCTGAACCAGAAAGACACACTAATTTTATTTTCAGCAGACCATGGTATTTTATCGGACCAACTGGAGATCATCGGTCAGATGTAGCATCCTCAGGAACTACAATATTCAAACCCAATCTCCAAGGACAGAAAGCTCATGTGTATAAAACTCTACTCAGGTCCATGTTTCCTTTTGAATATGAACTTCGAGAACTTTAAATATTTCTGTTTCAAGAAAATAAGGTTTTCCTCCAGAGATTTGTCCTTATCATTCTACCAATCTCTCATGGAATAGGCCCAAGAACCATCCATTATCTCTTGAAGCCCTTGAAGAATATAGAAGAAACCAACCAGATTCTTTTATGAACGTTGACGATCCATGGGGAGGACCGCTATCTCAACACCTTATGACTATGGTTTTCTACAACCAAGTTTACCTCCACAGGATATTCCATCAAGCTCCACAGATGTGCCGTCAAGCTTCAATTATTGTGGCATCCCTGATGATCCTGAAGTAGACACCATAATAGAGGCATTTGAAAAAGAGAGACTTGAAAGATACTTTCAGGCTTATAAAAAAAAAAGATGGCCGTCCTGATAGCTCAGACTTGGATGACGCGAATTGTCATCCGGATCAGGACCGTCGGCAAGCTTGATTAACAAAAGCAGTCACTTTACTTTTGTCGGTCACATGTCTATACCGTGCTTGCATGTTTGTAATAATTAGCTGCAGTAACCTTGTCGGTTTTGTAGCTTTGTGTCGGTTTGTCGGTTTGTGGATCTAAAAATCCAATGTGAATAGTGCGTAATGTTTGCCTATAAAAGGCATATGGGTGTAAAGACAGAACACTTGGAGTCCTTAGTCGGAAATAAGATGAGCGTTTTCCCTATGAAATTTTAAATCTCTCCTCCTCTCCTCTTGAAGCAAGATTCCTCTGATTAGATTCCTCTTGTTAACATAATAGTGTGATGTGGTTTAATATGCTCTTCACTGTCACTTTTGTGGAACATGTGAATCAGAAAATTCCGGGATCATTAAAGTTGAGCTTCAAGAGTGAGCCTAGTGTGTTGAAAGGCAATCCCTTAGTCGGCTATGGATGCCATTTCGTGGGATAGCATACTTGCATTCAGGCTCAAGCTTGTCTTCGCTTCCTTATGAAGGCTCATCTTGGCTTGGGCAAGGATTGACCTCCCCAGATCTGACAAGGGGGGCTGTGCTATCCCTTGGCCCTGCGAGGCCCGCCCCTGCCTATTGCCAGTGAGGGCTAGCCTCGCCTCATGGCTAGTACCGATGGCCGGCCGACCACAAATAGGGGAAGAACAGAAAAAGTAATCAACAAAACAAAAAGCAAATAATAACAAAGAATCTAACAGATTCTTTGCATATTATAAAACAATACACATCAACCCTAATTCGAAGGCCAAGTCTTTGCCCATTTATTTCAAATAGTGACGGAAGTATCTAAATATAAGCAACTTCAAGTAGAAAGAGATAAATTGTTGAGATGTGGTTTATATTCCCCAACGACAAGAAAACACGTCAGTAGTTTGGGTTTTGACACATGAATATTTACTGTTCTATATACTCTTTTTCAATTGTAACTGAGTGATATAACGAGAGCTGCGAGGTACTAGTTGCAGTAGAATCCTCTACTGGACGTAATCCTAGTTTAAGGGTGAATCAGAATAAATTCTGTGTCGTTTCCTGTTCTGGCTTTTATGCTTTTTTTTTTTCCGTGTGTGTCGAATCCTAACATAAATATCTACAAGGATTATGTTTGCCTATCCTTAAAGCCTACTACAAATGAAAGAAACTACCATGGCTAATGCTAGACGGAAATTTACTTGTTCGATATCTAAATAGGACAAAATATTCCACTTACTTTTGAAAGATTGCCTACTTTGATTAACCCAAGGCCAAATAATTCATAGTAAAGAAGATTTAGTGAACTTATTTTCTCATACAAAAACTTGAATTGCGATGTATATTTCGCTTCGTTCCTCATTTCATTTCGTGCCATCACTTATACGATGAGATATAAACTAGTATGTATTCTTGAAGATAAGGAAAGGGAAATTTGCTTGAGGGATGACGGGCACTGCACTGCCTGTAGATAGCGCATAAGGTCGAGGATGACGTTTTAATTATGCTCTGGATACCAGATTTGTGAGGCAGTGTCTACCGGATCTGGCTCTGTCTGAAGGCGGCAAGTCTAGTGGTGTTGTCGGCTTCTTGAAATTAGAAATGGAAAGTCGAGAATCAGAGTCATTTGTGCTGAACAACACACGTCATTTGCGGTCGACTTTGTTTTCGAGACAGTAACTTAACAAATGCGGCCAATACAGCTAACGTGGCTACATCAAGCGGAATAAGACGGGCACTCTTGAAGCGAAAGTTACTGTGCAAAGACGTGTCTTTGGAGCGTCGGAAACAATCTTTGTGGAAAAGAAAAGCTCGAGTTGGCGCCGTGTCTCGGTTGGAAATGAGGCACTCGACGGACACTGTTGAGCAGCGAGATGAATGATGAGCAGTTGAGCACTCTCGAGCCGCCCGATGGATTTTGCTACAAAAAATACAAGTCATAAAACAGATATTTGCTTCGGCTAATAATAAGACAAACTCATAATTTTGGTAAGGCTGGCTATGAAAATTAAATCTAAATCCACAAAAGAGGCTTGCTTTCGTACAGAAGACATTTGGAGGTCGAGTTCTCGATTTCGTACACAAGACATTTGGAGCATCCGAGGACACGTCTAAAGAGGAAAAAAACATATGAGAAAAGCAATTAATAATGAATGTATGTAGGCTCCATTTCTTTCGCACAAATAACTTTCAGAAAATTATTTTCCTCCCTCCACTCCTTCACTTTCCTGTCTTACTTATTTTTACTCATTCTTTTTTTTTTTTATTTCTTTTATTATTTTTTCTTTCTTCCTTTGTCGGTCGCCAGCCACGGCAACGACCAACGATCGATCACATGCGAGGGACGAGCAAGGCCGGTGAACTTGTATATGCATGTTAGGTTATAATTCAATAGCCTTTTCCATGCCTCGATCGAGAGAGGCCGAGATTTGTCAAATCTAATGAGATGAGGCTCGGCCTCGCCCGAGACATACGAGCTCAAGAGCCTCGCCAGCCCGGGCGAGGTCGAGACTATTTGGCAAGTCCTTGCTCTACCCTCTCCTGTGGTTGGTGATTGGCAGTGGAAGGAGGAATCAATGCCATGGGCCGATGATTACTTCTCTAAGTTCTGTTGCCTTCTGCATTTTGTTCCCTATGTTTAGCGCTCCAACTTATTGATTAGTGTGTTCGTGTCCCATGGTCAAATGGCAATCATGATGTCGCACGAACTTTTTATTTTTTTAATCGCTTTTAACTGTCTTAATCAAATGGCACATGAAACGTAGACGATGACGTTTTGGAGGGGGGGGAACAATAGTCAACGTTCTGTATACTCACTTGATGAGACCCCTCTTGCCCTCTACAAAGGCAAAATTATGCATCAGCCGACCGGTTTTTTGTCCATTTGGTGGGCAATCCCAAAAAAAAGGAAAAGACATGCCAAAAGCGTAAAACACCTGGTAAAGCTTGGTTTTTTTTTTTGTTCGGACTGGTAAAGCTTGTTAATCGTTAAAAAAATCGAAGAATGAATATATATATATATATATATATATATATATATATATATATATATATATATAAAAGCATTGAAATTGAGTGAAGTCCAAGAGTTAAAAAATCAGGTGGTTTACGCTTTTGACTTTATATAACGTAAAATGCACGTTCACTCTTGCTCGAGCAACATTCTTCATCGTCGACAAATTTCAATGAGGCATCTTAGGTAACGAGCGACAAGGTAAGACCTGAGGTCATGTCGAGGTTAAGTGATCTTCATATGGGAATAACTTACAATTTAGGATGCATGGGCTCTTTCACCATTAATTAATTATAAAATTAAATATGTGAATCCATTTAGAGAAACATATGGGCAATCAACAACATCAATTAGCAACATATTAAACGAGATCCAAGTCATATTCAACGTGCTATTCCTTAATTTTCTGTATATTTTCTTCTACCTCTATTACAATGTCTCTCACACACACACTCTTAAAAAGGCATAACCTTTAATTTAGCTAATTATAAAATACACGTATTTTCCAGCTCATTCCCAAATTTTCCAGCTCATTCCCACGCAATGAAGGCACATTCTCTTTTTCTTCCTTCCTTTTTTCCACTTTGGCTCATGGTCACGAAGCTTCTTGGCCCAACACACTGGCTTTGTATGGGCTACGGCTATATAAACACGACTCCTCCTTTGCCCAACATTATCAAGCCATCTTCACATTGAAGTCTCTCTCTCTCTCTCTCTCACTCTTTTACTCATACAAATACTCAACAAAGAAGAAAAGATGGAGTTTTTAATCCAGTCAATTGCAGTAGCGATGGTTCTGGTCGTCCTGACGGCATGGGCATGGAGGGCGGTGAACTGGCTGTGGCTGAGGCCGAAGAGGCTCGAGAGGCTATTGAGACAGCAAGGCCTCTCCGGCAAACCCTACACCTTCCTGCACGGAGACCTCAAGGAGAACTCGCGGTTGCTAAAGGAAGCCATGTCCAAGCCCATCGCCGTCTCCAGCGACATCAAGCCTCGTCTCTTGCCTTTCTTGCATCAATCCTTCCAAACCTACGGTATGCTCATCTTCATAGAATCTATGTGTGTGGCAACTATATTTTCTTATTCATTAACACTCACATGTTTTCGTACTTTGGACGATTGAGTTCCAGAACATCTGTGTTTACTTTCCTTTCTACTGGAAATTCATGCTTACCCATTTCAAATATTCGCGACCAAAGATGCTAGTAAATTTCGTGTGTGACCATGTCATTTAACTACTAACTTTCTGTGTTGCAGGCAAAGACTCTTTCATGTGGATAGGTCCAATACCAAAAGTGCACATAACGAACCACGAACAACTAAAGGAGATCTTCTCCAGGATAAATGACTATCCCAAGCCAGCCTCCAATAACCTGGCGAAGTTTCTTGCCGATGGACTCGTGACCCACGAGGGCGAGAAATGGGCTCGCCACCGGAGTATTATCAATCCGGCATTCCGCATGGAGAAGTTGAAGGTGACATGAAACTACACTCCGGATGGAATGAATTGAGACGCACACATTGATGGATGCCTCAGGTTTTTTGTTTTAATTCCTTGTTTGCATTTGGTCTGCTGTTCTTGTAGCTTATGTTGCCCGCTTTTCATTCAAGTTGCACTGAAATGGTTGCAAGATGGGAAAATTTGGTATCTGTAGAGGGATCATGTGAGGTGGATGTGTGGGTCGACCTTCAAAATATGACCCGCGACGTGATTTCTCGGACTGCATTTGGTAGTAGCTTCGAAGAAGGCAAGAGGATCTTCGAACTTCAGGAGGAACAAGCCCTTCTTGCGCTTAAAGTTGTTCAATAGGTCTGCATCCCTGGCTGGAGGTAAAATTTCTCATCATCCGTAAG
Source organism: Rhodomyrtus tomentosa (assembly GCA_028455895.1). Lineage (NCBI taxonomy): Eukaryota > Viridiplantae > Streptophyta > Magnoliopsida > Myrtales > Myrtaceae > Rhodomyrtus > Rhodomyrtus tomentosa. Next base: position 9,211,055 of record JAPCWY010000001.1, on the reverse strand, counting down.
CTAATTGAATCTAAATGAGCTTATGGATTACGATCATGACATTCTGAAAAATCCAACTATCTCACAGGTTTGTGCCAACTAAGATGAACCGGAGGATGAAGAACGTGGATAAGGAATTGAAGGCTCTGCTCATGGACATCATCCGCAGAAGAGAGAAAGCAATGATGGCAGGGGAAGCTGCTGGCCATGACCTGTTGGGGCTGTTGCTAGAGTCAAACATGAAAGAGAATATCGGGATGTACCTTCACGATGTGGTCGAGGAGTGCAAGACTTTCTACATCGCCGGACAGGAGACCACTTCGGTCTTGCTGGTTTGGACCATGGTCCTGCTGAGAGTGCACTCCGATTGGCAAGCCCGAGCTAGAGAGGAGGTCCTCCAAATATTTGGAAACAGAGAACCTGACCATGATGGGTTAAGCCACCTCAAGATTGTAAGTTCAATGCTCTTTTTTTTTTTTTTTGGGGGGGGGGGGGGGGGGGGGGGGGGGGGGGGGGGCGGCGGTCAAGTTCCGTTTTTGTTGAGATGAGGACATAATAGGTCCAATCTGAAGAGTTCTTCACAAGCATTTTTTTATCACATGACACATGAGCATTTACGATCCTTTGTAGACGAAATTTTTGGTTAAAGATAATGCTGTTCTATGAAGATGAACATGACAATGAATTGACGGGAGCGTTTTCTTCTCACCCTTGGATGGAACTTGGATTTCACCTCAAGAAAAGAACCTGATTTTTCAGACAGCAGGCACGAACCATTCTTACGGGATTATTATAATCAATTTCATTATCTTTGTGGATGTTGATATCATTGAAGTAATCTTCCTCTGGCATCATAATCATAGACAAACACCTCTATCATATGACTTATTCTAGTGATTTGTCGCGATAAGGTAACGATGATCTTGAATGAGGTCCTGAGGCTAGTCCCACCAGTGATCGAGATACCACGAATGGTTCACAAAGAAACAAAACTTGGGAAGCTGTCCATACCCCCTGGAGTCCAGCTCTCACTACCGATTCTCCTCGTCCACCATGATAAAGAACTGTGGGGCGAGGATGCTGAGGAGTTCAAGCCAGAGAGGTTCGCTGAGGGAGTGTCCTAGGCCACCAAAAACAGGGTCTCCTTTTTTCCATTTGGAGGGGCCCCCCGTATATGCATTGGCCAAAACTTCGCAATGATAGAGGCAAAGATGGTGCTCGCCATGATACTTCGGCAATTCACATTCGAGCTCTCTCCAAATTATAAGCATTCTCCTTTCAGGGTCATCACCCAGCAGCCACGATATGGTGCTCAAATGATCTTGCACAAGGCAAACTAGAATGTTTCGTAAATTCAAGGATTCTTGAAATGCTTGATACATTTATGAGATGTAATAACCTTATATAAAGGCAAGTCTTGTGATCATTTCTTAAGAAATAAGAAAGAAGAAAAAAAAATTCAATTAGTTTGAGAGTTTCTCTTATTTTATTTTTGTCTCCTTCTTTCTTTAATTTGAGTCAAGTTATCAATGTTGACAAAAACGTTCATCGAATAATGTAATATTCAGCATTTTTCAAGTTTATGTATTACTGTTCTTTTTTTATTTTCACTTTTAAAAACACAAATTTAGTTCTGTATACGTAATCAAATGGCCTCATAACTAAGTGGCCGTTTATTTTTAGTTTCATAGCAGCAAGCCATTGGGATGTATCGTAATCTTCCTTTCAGAAAAACCCCAGTAATGTATAAGGTTTGCCTTTTCATAGTCCTATAATAAACCCATTTACTCCTATTTAGATGCTAATCTTATGACCCAAAAAAGAGAAGATACTAATCTGGCCAACCGCCTTCTTTAATCATATAAGCGGGAATCTAATATAAATAGAAGTCTGACATCATTGAGAAGGGACTGCTAATATAAACGGAATGACCACACCACCTGCAATAACAATCTTGTCATGTTATTCAAAACTGATGTCCCGAGATAAGTTGTCTTATCTTTCGACAGCTTTTGATCTAGTATGGATTCCTATTTTAGATGAAAGTGATTGATCATCGATCTTAAATATTATCTACACAGAAGAAATTAATGACTCATGATAATATTGATTGATTGACAATCATCAAGTAATTATCAAGTCACCATCAGTATAGTGCAGTGCAAATGCCAAGTAACAGTCAGCAGTGGAGTTGATGTAACCGTCAAGTTCTCACCACTGTAGAGTCGGTGTAACTATCTGTGTTAACTGTTGTTTGTTGGCTATAAATACTTCAAGTGTACTCTTTGTAAACTTGATGTAGAACAAATACCGCATAGTTGCCCGGAAAAACGTGATGGAGTCGTTTAAATATTTTTTTGAGTAGTTTTTCTATTTTAGGAAATTTAGAATTATATTTAGGAACAATATTTTATTTGAATATTATTTGATTTCTTTTAGATTAGCTTAGATATGATTTTGATAATGTTATCTTTAGAGATTCTATTCCCGTTTAGTTCTATCTCTATATACAGTACGTCCACTTTTATAATATGATTATTATCATTCAACCAAATTCGAGTATTCTTTGGAGTTGTTTTTCCAAGTTCGCTTCTCTCTGCGTATTTGTTATCAGAGCAGGATTCTCCTATGACGATAGTGAATAATGTGAATGTCAATCTCCTCGTAGCTGAGGGCCATGAAAACGAGACCATTACACGGACGGAGTTCAACCAATTCGTGGATCAAACCGATCGGAGGTTTCAAGAGATCCTTGAGGCCATCCAGCGTTTATCCACAAACCAAGCCCTTGGTGTTCTTCCAGCCAAGCGAATTCCTATCGTTCGTGATCCTGAAGTTGCCATGGAGCGTGGAGGAAATCCCCGACATAGACATCAAAACTATGTCGAGGATATTGAAGACGAAGATGAAGAGGATTTCCAGGATATGCCCATTCATGAAGGTCGTCAATATAGAGGATTTCAGAGGATGAGTATGTTCGTGGAGGTTGCCAACAGGGAGGTCATCACTGAGATCTTGAGCAGTATCAATTGAAGGTAGATCTCCCAACTTTCAATGGCAATTTGGATATCAAAGACTTTCTGGATTGGCTCTGGGAAGTTGAGAAGTTCTTTGATGCCATGGTGTTTGATGAGGATCGCCAAGTAAAACTCGTAGAAAACAAGTTAAGGCGTAGCGCTTTAGCCTGGTAGGAGCAGATACAAATATCTCGACGCCGACAAGGAAAAACGCCCATCCGAACGTGGAGACGGATGAAACGAATGTTAAAGGTTCGATTCCTTCACCCGACTATGAACAAAATTCGTTATATCCAAACCACTCGCTAGATTTTTTGTACCATTCTTTCCCCCATTTTCTTGCCATAGCCTCCAAAGCCCTCAAAATTGGGGAACCTGAGAGAGTGACTCTTGTCGAGTGCAAGGACCAGCTTTTCGAGAAATTAGAGGAGAAATCGAGGTGGAATAAGAGATAAAGTAGAAAGACCCAGATATCGTTCTCGAAGTTGAGACTTCTAACGAGAAAGCGGGCGAACAAGACAGGGACGATGCCCAAGAAGTAAAGAAAGGTGAAGAGAATCCAAACGAAAGCACCGAGGAAAAACCGAGCGACTCAAAGATTTTGATCAAGGGAGAGACTATGGTCAGCGCTCATCATCAAGAGGTAGTTGATATTTATGTGGAGGATGGAAAAATTGTTGATGTGAAGCCCATTGTCAAGGTAGGTGATGATATCATCGTGTTCGATGCTACTGATGAATATGTCGGAGGAATTGATTCGCGCAATCGTCTTGCTTTGGGAAGTCAGATAATAGATGACTTCTTTAGTGGTAAGGCTGCAAGATTAGTTAGTCGAATAACAATGCACATTGACTTTGTAATACCAGTCAAAGGGAGTTTAAGTGCAGGAATTGAAACATATGAGACAAAATTAATGCAATCTTGTACGGATTATGAATTGAAAGAATCATGGGCTAAGTTGTTCTCGATATCTCAATTTGAAGTTGCGAGGTGTGGGAATAATGTCTTTTGCACAAAAGGATGTGATAAAAAGTTGCGGTCATAATTCCAGAAAAGAGGTCAGAAAAAGAAGCGGAAGATGAAAAGGCACGGGAAGTACAAAAGGAAGCGAATTCAGGCACGACGAACTCAAGGACGAGTTATTCTAAAGAAGAGTAGAAATGATGTAGGACAACTAACGTATAGTTACTCGGAGAAACGTGATTGAGTCGTTTAGATATCTTTTTGGATATTTTTTCTATTTTAGGAAATTTAGAATTATATGTAGGCACAATATTTTATTTGAATATTATTTGATTTCTTTTAGATTAGCTTATATACGATTTTGATAATGTTATCTTTAGCGATTCTATTCCCTAAAGGAATCCTATCTCTATATATATGACATCCACCTTTGTAATCTGATTATTATCATTCAATCAAATTCGAGTATTCTTTGAAATTGTTTTTCCAAGTTCGCTTCTCTCTGCGTTAGCTTGGTGCTAAGGCATGTTTTTTTGTCTTTTGCCGAGCAAGAATATCCAGAACATAAAATGTCATCCTCTACGTTTTATGTGCTATCTGCAGGCGGTGCACGTGATGGTATTTTTGTCAAAGATCGTTCAGTCCCACAAGCAAATTTCCCTTTCCTTCTCTTGAAAAATAAATCCAAGTTTACATCTCATCCTATAAGTGATGGCACGAAATGAAATGAGGAACGGAGTGAAATATACATAGCAATTCTAGTATTTGTATGAAAAAGTAAGTTCACTAAATCTTCTTTACTATGAATTAGTTGGCCTTCGGCTTATCAAATTAGGCAATCTTTCGAAAGTAAGTGGAATATTGAGTTAAGCTGGGGATTCCTCATATCGCAACTCCCCTACATGACACATAAATTGCTAATAAACATGTTTGAACTCATGATGTTGGGGAACAATATCTAAAAAATCCTAAATTTTTTGTTTTGGTGTAAATTCAATCCTAAACTTTTTAATTGTGTCAAGTCCTAAACCTTATGCATTTGTGCCCATTATATCCATTCATCAATTTTGACTAAAATCGCTAGCGTGAATGCCATTTGTCCTACATGGCACTGTCGTGTTCACATGCAATTTTTTTTTTTAAACTCAGTATGCTTGTTTATTTTTGACGATTTTTTTGGTTTTTCCTTTTTAAAATTTATTTTTTTTTTCACAGAGGGTTGATGAGAGTTGCCGATCACAGGCAAGGGCGTTGTCGCCCTTGCCCACTCGCCCAGTGCTGGCGAGGGTTGCCGACCCTTTCTCCAAAACATTAAAAAATGTAAAGAAAAAAATAATTATTAAAAATAAAAAATATTTTAAAAAATTATACACGTCATTGCTAGTCACACCACCTTGGATTGAAGGCTCAACGTCAACGATTTCGACCAAAAATTTTCGAATGAACTCAATTGACACAAATATAAAAGATTCAAGATTAATAGATGCAATTGAAAGGTTTATGACTAAATTAATACGAATACAAAATATTTAAGACTTTTTGGACACTCTTCCCGAAGGTGTTATGTTTTTGAAACATCCACTCATGCCAACAAGCTGCCACCACCGATAATGAGGACCCTTATCAAGTTATCGTACGCATGCTTTGTAGAATAGAGAAGTAGTGAATTTTATGTTTTATGAACTCAAAATGTGCGAGCCGCATGATTTGAAGAAAGGGTAAAATTTCAGTCTAAACAGAATCTCCGACTTCATTCAGTTTGATTGTTTATAAGCTCAAAATGTCTCTTTACTCTAGATTTTCGCTTCCATTTTGCTCAATTTCACAAGCTTTCTCACGGGTCTTAACAAAATATTTTCTTGAGAAGGCCCACCAAATGGATATAAAGCATGAAATGCAGTGAGATTAGCGCTGACGCAAGATTTTTGTCCTGTGGCGAGCAAAGAGCGGTCGCATCGAGCGAGAGTATCCGGAACATTGACCCCTGTCCCCGCTAAATCGTCATCGTTGACGTTTTACATGATGTCTGATTAAGTCGTGCGATATCATGATACCCTCTGTTAAATGACACTTCGTTAAAAGTGGTTTGACGACGACTTATATGATCTTCCCAGAAGAATTCCCTTATAAATGATGCACAGCAGCACATCCCCAAGACCATAACTTCATAAAATAAGTTTCGAGTCCACATCTTATGCAATAAAAGATAGCATGGAACGACAGGAAAATGATATAAAGGAAGGAATCCCAAAAGAATTCCCTTATAAATGATGCACAGTAGCATTCAGTTTCAAGTCCACATCTTATGCAATGAACAATAGTAATGAACGAAAGGAAATGATATAAAGGAAGGAATGGAAGGAAAATAAAATGATGAATGGAGTGAAATATATAACTCGTATTTGTGCAAAAAATAAGTTGGAAATAATATTGTGATTCCTTTTCTTGTGGTTGGATAATTTTGGAACGGGAAGTGCCTAAGATGTCCATAAATGTGTAATGTGTGAGGTAAAAAATAGAGGCTACACTCCAAATAATTGCATGCAATAGTTTTCTTAATATTTAGCTAAGGAATGGATTGCCCATATTTGGCCGTTCCCCTTGTTTGATGGAGGCATTAATTGAAATCTCACCGTCGATAACTTTCTACCAAACGAGGCCTAGTTTGTGCAATTTGAGAAAAGATGATTTGAGCGAACCTATTATTGCGCGGAACAAGCGATCGATCAAATTAATAGACAGAACGAATAAAGTAAATCGAACATCAGATGTACGTTATTCGGTCGTAAAGATCTACGTCCACGGGGAGAGCAGCAATGAATTTCATTATAGAACGAGTGATACACGGAGATTACAAATCGTTCGAGTTACACAAACACAATCTTGGTGTTTTCCAGCCTCAATTACATCCAAGAACGCACACAGCATTTAGTCTCCAATCTCTATTGAAATAGTCTCTCAATCTCGCAAATGAATTAAAACACAAATCACCTCAAGATTTAATCGGTTTCGACACTTGAATTCTGATGAAATTCTGCAGAATAAACCCTACGAGCAATCGCTCGACAAATGGTTCTTCAATACCTCTTCACGTCAACTACGACACGCCCTTCGTTGGATATCCAGCACTCACAATAAAAGTGGCTCTGTAGGACCCCTTGAATCAATATATATATATATATATATATATATATATATATATATATGTATGCGTAATAAATAAGAACAGAATTTATCAGCCTATATTGGTCAACGAAATCTCCAAGTTTGACAGAATATTTGTCAGATTCATGTCCGTGCAATATCTATTCTTTCATTAGCCGACTTTCACACGGAACTTGATTTCCATTACTACAGAATATGGGCTAGCTATTCGATTTCCAAAGTATTCACTTTAGACTTCAATTCCAAATGCGAAAGATTTCCATTTCGAACGTTCGCAAGATATCCAATGCAATTTTTTGCTTTGGATTCAAACTCGAGATATATTTTAACAATCTCTACATTGGCTCGACGTTCGAATTATGTCACAATCGATTCACTAAAATTTTCAAACTTCATCTGCTACTCTCCTATCAGCTCCAATGGGCTCTACCGCCATAGACATCATCCAAATCTAAGCCACGCTTAAATTTCGTCATAACCGAGGATCTCATTAGAACATCAACTGAACATATACCTGTAACTACTCCAAAAGAACTATCTGACACAAACTCCTTAATCAAAAATAAAACAAAATCACTGTTGCATCCATATCTGTCAGGAGATTGAACACGTACCTTGTCAATATCAGCAGTTACAACAACTATTGGCTCTATAGGCTCTACCTCGCCACAAGCACCACCTATGTCAATTACCACGCTAGTATCTGCTGTCTCAGGAGTTTCTGGTTGCAACTTCACCTCAAGCTATACCGTTCAGATCCGTATGAATACTACCATAATCACTCCTAGCTAGAAATATTGGAGAATTGTCAAAGATAACTTCTCTGCTGCCAATAGGTGAATTTAAATTCGGGCACCATAATTGATAGTCACACTCACCTCTTGCATAGCCATGGAAAATGCACCTTGCCCTCACATCAAGCTTACCATCACTTACTCGATAATAACACGAGAAACTAAACATTCTAAAAATAAAATAATCAAAAACATTACTTTACAACACTTCTTCGGGAGTCCGATACCCAATCGCTGTCGATGGAGATCTATTCATTAGGTAGCTCGCCATACTAAGCGCATCCGCTGAAATTTTTCCAGCTATACCGGCACTAGAGATCCTTTTACGGGCCGTCTCTATTAACGCGCTACTCATCAATTCTGTAAACTGTTGTGGTTTACTGGCACTAGTGTGGTGTTTCACCATGCCATTTTTCATGTAAAATTTATTTACCAGCTTCGAGCAGGACTTCATGTTAATATCAGTTCACATATGCTTGATCAACTTACCAATCTCCGTTCCGATCAAAAATCTTGACCGTGTGCTCTTGACAACAACATCAAACTTGTACATCGACACAATCACGTAGGTCTTCCTCGAGTAGCCGTTAGACTCTCGAAAAGAAGTCAACATTTCAGGAGCGAAACTTATCAATGTCTCACCATGAAGTTCATACGGGCCACCGTGCTTGACTGCTTTCATTATCACTAGGGCACCTTCAACAATTTTCAGAATTCTAGCTCGTGAAGAATACCTGCATCCGGTTGAATCTAGGGCACCCAAGGAAATTAAGTTCTTTTTCAATTTTAGAATATGTCGTACTTTGTCAATGTCCTCACAATACCATCATGCATTCTTATTTTAATATCACCAACAGTTATAACATTGCATTCAGCGTTGTTCCCCAACCGCACTTTACTACTATCTGTGCACTGATAAGTAGCAAACCAATTCCTATTTGATGTAGCATGAAAAGAACATCCAGAATCCATAATTCATCCATCAAACGACGAATCCTTAGTGACAGAAAATGCACTATCGACACTATCAGAATTTTCAACTACAACTGCAACATCATTTGCATATTAAACTCTAATTTCCCTTACCCGATTCATTTTCAGCTTAAAACAATTTCTTCAAAAATGCCTCATTTTGCCACAGTTCCAATAAACATCACCGCCAGTCCTATACTGACCGCATCTATTCATGTTCGTACTACTTCCGCTAACTCGAGTACTTGCTCTTCCTCTTTCACTTACTAAAGTAGCAGATATAGATTCGCCGGATTATCTTCTACGGATATCCTCACTTAGAATTAAATCTCGAATCCCATCAAAAGTTAAACTTGTTGATCCAGAGGAATTACTAACATCAATAACAGTAGTATTCCAACTATCGGGCAATAAGGATAATAGAATCAAAGCACATACCTCATCTTCAAAGTTGATATCAACTGAACTTAATTGACTTATAATCACATTGAATTCATTGATATGATTAGTAACCGACACACCTTCGCCCATCTTCAAATTAAATAGACGCCGCATCAGATAGAACTTGTTGATCGCAGAAGTATTCTCGTACATGTCCAACAAGGCTTTCATCAAACCTGCAGTGGTATTCTCCTTGACAATATTAAACGCGAAGTTATGAGCCAACGTCAGCCGAATAACACTCATCGCTCGTCTATCTAGTAACTCCCAATCGGCTTGCTTCACCGTATTTGGCTTCTTCCCAAACAAGGCTCGTGCAGCTTCATTTGATATAAATAATCTTCTATCTGCATCTTCTAGAAACTAAAATCATTCCCATCAAATCTGTTGATTTTCACTTTAACTTCCTTTGTCGCCATCGATTCGCTTCAACTAAAGCAAGCCTAGCTCTGATACCAATTATAGCGTGGAATAAGCGATCAATCAAATAAATAGACATAACGAGTAAAGTAAATAGAGCACCAGATGTACATGGTTCGGTCATAAAGACCTACGTACACGAGGAGTGCAGCAACAAATTTCACTATAGAACGAGCGATACACGAAGATTACAAACCACTCGAGTTACACAAACACACTTTTGGTGTTTCACAGCTTTAATTACATCCAAGAACGCACACAGTGTTTAGCCCTCAATTCCTAATTAAATAATCTCTCAATCTAGCAAAGGAATTAAAGCACAAATCTAACCTTAAGATTTAATTGGCTTCGACACTTGAATTCTTGATGAAATTCTACGGAATAAACCCTATGAGCAAGTACTCGACAAACGGTTCTTCAAGACCTCTCACATCAACTACGGCACGCCCTTCTTTGGATATCAAGCACTCACGATAAAAGTGGTGCTTCAGGACTTGGTTTTTCGTCATTTAGTTGAGTAACCCCTTGAATCAATATATATATATATATATATATATATATATGCTTCAGAATTTATCGGCTCATATTGGTCAACAAAATCTCCAAGTTTGACAAAATATTTGTCAAATTCATGTCTGCACAATATCTCTTCTTTTATTAGCCGACTTTCACACAAAACTTGATTTCCGTTATCTACATAATATGGACTAGCAATTTGATTTCCGAAATATTCACTTTGGACTTCAATTCCAAATACGAAAGACTTTCATTCCGAACGTTCGCAAAATATCCAACGTGATTTTTTGCCTTGGGCACAAACACAAGACATATTTTAACGACTGTAATGTACAACGGAGTTGAGGCTTCCATTCTAGTACAAGTTCCTAATGGCTTCATGAACCAAAATTGTTTCTAATCTTCTTTTATCCACAACTTGGACATCAGGGCCCGTGTCCTTAAGCCGCACATACTAACACGTAATAATAAGGCATAATATTCAATGTCCGTCAGTTGTCATTGTGAAGACCTGAATTTTCCCAGAAAGTTTAACAAGCAAAATATGCAATGTCGGGATTGGATTATCAAGTGAAAACGTATTAAGGTCAATTAATTCACGGTGGGTTTTAGACCTTGGTTTGTCAACGGGCGCGACAATATTAACTTCTGAGAACATTTTTTTAGCGATGATTATCTTCGATCTTCGATGGAGTAGTTGCGCCGGAGTTGGTTCGCATGAAAGCCGTGAAGCTTGTCTCTACCAGCCGACACCTGACGCCCCCTCTCTCGCCCAAGCTCCCTCGTTCCTCGGCGATGATGATCCTCAAGCCCTTCTAGATCCCGTGGTCAACCCCGTCCACTTGCTCCATCTCTCTCCTTGTCGTGGCGGCCGAAGAGTAAGGAACAACTCGAGCTCGTTCTCGTGGCTATTCAAGCTCCGTTGTCTCTGTACGCGATCGTAAGGCAAGTAACACTTCTATCCTAACTATTAGCCTGTTCGACGATCATTTGTTTCGTTTGACAACTTTCAGAGAAAATCTTTCTCTCATATTCATATTAACAATTGAAATTCTACATATGTATAGCCCTTCCCTTGTGCCTAACATTATGGTAATGGAATACTACAAAACAGGGAAATAAAATAATCTACGATACCTCCCTAACCTTCACAATACAGCACATCAAATCCTTACAAGATAAAGAAATAAAATCTCACTTCAACACCCCCCTCAAGTGGGTGAAAAAATATTTTTGATCCCCAACTTGTCAAGTGAGTTTCTAAACTCCCTTCCGAATATGGCTTTAGTGAGCATGTCTGCAAGTTGATCAGCTGACCTGACAAACGATACTTCAATCACTCCTCCTTCCAGCTTTTCCTTAATCAAATTACGATCTATCTCAATGTGTTTAGTTTGATCAAGTTGTACAGGTACTGAGCAATATCAATAGTTGCCTTATTGTCACAAAATAACTGCATTGCACTCACGGGGAAAAAACCAATTTTGGATAGCAATCTCTTGAGCCAGAGTAGTTCGCAAATGCCTTTTACCACACCTCTAAACTCTGCCTCTGCACTCGAGAGGGAAACAACCTTATGCTTCTTGCTCTGTCTTGTAACCAAGTTCCCTTCCACCATGGTGAGATACCCTGAAGTGGACCTCCGATCAGTCAAGTTGTCGACCCAGTCGGCATCCGTACATCCTAAAACATCAAAATGACAATGTTTTCTAAAAAACAATCCTCTCCCAAGTGCATCCTTCAAATACCTTAAAATTCGGATTATTGCTTCCATATGATCCTTCCCTCGAGTCATGCATAAATTGGTTTACCACGCTTACTGCATAGGCAATGTCTGACCGAGTATGTGAGAGGTAAATTAACCTTCCTACCAATCGTTGATTCCCCTCCTTATTAGTCACAACTTGATCAATGCCTTATTGTAATTGGTGATTTGGATGATTGGAGTGTCAACTGGTGCACAATCTAACATACCAGTTTCTGCAAGAAGATCTAGCACGTACTTTCGCCGAGACAAGAAAATTCCCTCCTTGGATCTCGCTACTTTAATTCCTAAAAAATACTTTAATTCTCCAAGGTCCTTCATTTCGAAATCATCACCGACCTAGCCTTGAGTCTCGAGATCTCATTCAAGTCATTCCCTGTGATAATGATATATCAACGTATATAATCAAGAGGGTCACCTTGGATTCCCGTCGGCATACAAAAAGAGTGTGATTAGAGTTGCACTGTTTGTACCCACACAGCTCCATTGTTGAACTAAACCTTCCAAACCATGTCCAGGGAGATTGTTTGAGTTCATAGAGTGACCGATTTAACTTGCATATAGCTCCTGGATTACCTTTGCAAGTACACTCTGGTGGAATCTTCATGTGAATCTCCATGGAGAAAAGCATTCTCTACGTCAAGTTGGTACAGAGGCCACTCCATATTAGTCGCCAGTGCTTGACAGTGTTTAGTTTTGTCACCGACGAGAAAGTCTCCTTGTAATCAACTCCATAAATTTGAATGTACCCCTTTGCCACTAATTGTGCCTTGTACCTCTTGATCGGCCCATCTGCCTTGTACCTTAATAATAAAAACCCACTTGCAGCCTACGACCTTTTTTTATGGCAGGAGATTGACTAGACTCCAAGTGCTGTTTTTATCTAGTGCTTTCATTTCTGTTTTCAAGGCCGTAACCCACTTCGGACTTTTGACTACCTCTTCCACCCGTTTTGGAATTTTCTCAGCTGAAGCATTGTTGATAAAGGCTTTATATGATTCTAAGAGTTTTTTTGTAGACACGTAGTTGATGATTGGATACTTGGCCTTTTCTGATTTTCCTTCGGGAGAGTACTGATCCGGTGGCCTGCCCCTATTATGCCTTTCAAGAAGAACATACATTTGAGAAGTATCAGAAATATCAGGTGGTTACCTCAAGCGCATTCGCAGGAGTTTGGTCGGGTATAAAGGATGAGGGATAGACTCGTGTTTGTTTCTCTTTGTCTTTTCTTCCTCCCGATTCAGAGTTAATACTCTCTGTTTCTGAAATTTCATATCCATCACCATTGATCTGCTGAGTTCTTTGTTTTGTTCTTGACCCTACTCCGACTGCAGGCTGATCTGAAACTGTAGTTGGAGAGATCGCAGTCTGTGAAGGATGCACGACAGTCTCCGGTTGTTCTGTCCCAAGTTGAGCTATTTGCTGCTCAACTAACCACCACTGTCCATCCTCTTTATCTTCTATTATTATAGAATCCCGGTTCGGAGCAAAGAAAAACATCTCCAATTCAACAAAGGTAACATCTAGTGTGACATGCGTCTTCTTTGTATTGGGATTGTAACAACGGTAACCCTTCTTGTGTGATCTATAGACCACAAACACACATCGTTCTGCATACAGATTGTGACATTCTGATTTTTCTGTCATTTCGAGACCTATTAATGAGAAATATCTAACAATGTATTTTAGTCATATTTCGCTCGGACCTGATCAAACTCAAGTTAACTGACCAAAGAGGAAAGGTTAACGCAATACAAGGTACGTGGACCTGGGGAACTCCATTAGGAAATGACACTTTGACCATAAGGATTGTCGAGGGGACGTTTAGAGCCATAAAAGACCGATCTAAGAACGATTAAGGAATGCATTGCTAGCGTTATACGATTGGAGCGCGGGTGATACCGCTTAACCAATGTATAATTTACAAAATTTTCTTAAATCGAACGATGACGATCGAGACCGTCAAAACTAGTAATAGACCTTCACAATTACATGACAACAAAAGTTTCCATGAACTAACGAGCCATAAGTGTGATATGAATTAGAGAGTCGATATGCGTAACGTCTACAAAAATCACCCGTCAGTTCAGGGTAGTCTAAAATCACATTTGACAGAAAAATGATTCAGAGATGAATCTCAAAATTAGAAAATAGAGAATCAAGAATTTCAAAATTATAATTGGATTGCACGTCGCCTCATTGAAGAAAATTTGAATTTAAAAAATGACGTTTCGGACGTCGAGAGTGAAATAACCATTTTGCCCCTCAAGTCTTGGCCTTGCATTTATGATTGGATGAGGAAGCTTTGGTCATTGACCATTGTCTATAGCTGCCAAAAATGAGAGTGAATTATGGCCTTTGGATCACAAAAATAATTACCATGTGGACAAGTGTCAAAGGATGAAGCTTGGGCATTTATTAACCCACTTTTACCTACTATTCTATCAAGTTGACCAAGCCAATTTATGTATACACCTCTCTCTCTCTCCATGCTCAGCCGAAAACCTCAACTTCCATAGCCATCTTCTTCGTTTTCTTCTTCTCTTCTTCAGCCGTGAACTGCTCTCGCCCCACTAGATCGACTCGCCTCCTTCGCGCCGCTCGACTACCCCCGCTGGCGACTTCCAGCCGTTGAGCAGACCACCATCACCTTCCCCAGCCTCTTTTCTAATAGATCCAACTTGAATAGTAGCGTTTGATCCCCTGAGGAGTTCCGACTAGCCATTTTCCCGAGAGTCGACGGATTTCGTCGCAGCTAGAGGTAAGTCGCCATTTGAGCTCCATAGGACTTCGATTTGTCTCAAACTTCTGACCAATTTGTATAGATATCTAGGGCACTCTTATACTGAGCTGTGGTAAAATTTTGGAAGATTTTGATGGAGTTTTGATGCTAAAACGACATTGTGTTCGAAGGGCAGAATCTGACCGGTGAAAGACTTGGAGAAATCGGCGCCGTTCGTGGACTTCCAAGTGTCGCCTTGACTTCACATTTTCGGTGAGGCTTTCCAACATCTAGAAATTTATGTTAGCAAGTAGATTGGTGGTTAAATTAAGGTTTAAGAGCATTTTATGGACTGATTAGTTGGGCACTACACAGAATAGAAAATGCCCTGTTTTGGTTTTGCGTTCACCGAAACTTTAGGGGCTGTTCTTGGGAAAGTTGAGCTCTAAATTCTTCGTTGAGGCATATTAAAATGTCAATTAATATGTCATTGAGGCTTATGTTTCATGGATTGGTGAATTGAGCAAGAAAAGTTGACAAATTGATTGAATTCCTTAGGGTTGTGCGTTGCCCTGTTTGGGACTCCTTGGGGCCAAATTGTTGAGGTGCTTGGAAGATGATTTTTGTTGATTTTAGCACAAGGTAAGGAATTCCTAAACCTTGGCTAGGAGGATTAGACTCAACTGGATGAATTGTGTGTGAATTGAGTTAGTTTTCGTGAATTACGGCGTGATTGTTCATTGTTCGTCTTGGTCAATTGAGGATTGCTTGAATGCCTACTATATGCATATGCCATGAGTTGATTGCCACATTTGAGTGATGAGTTTGATTGTCTCGCATGCCGCAGATATTTAGCTCTTTGCATGAGCTTGCACTTGATCATGAAGTCTTGATTTGAAATGAATTTTGGCATGTTTGAGAAACTCGTGGTACCCTGATGCTTTAAGACGTAGGGCTGTGATGGTTGATACCCTGAGGCGTTGAGACGCGGGGTAGTGGGAAATTATGTTCTGATGCGTTGAGAGGCGTGACGAGTTGAATTATGTGTCGACACAAGCCTGGAATGGCACTTGAAAACCTGATGCGTTTATGCGGGTTTACCAATATGATGGTCTAAGGCGTAATGACGCGAACCGAGCCTGAGGCGTTCTAAATACAGGCGTAATTCATGAGAAAGTTCGGAAATATGGAACGTGTAGCTTGAATTTGTACTCTATGCCCGAGTCGATTGACAAGTTATGATGCCCGTTTGTGTGATTGATGATCGCTTGCATCATTGTGGCATATTTGACTGATGAGTGCCTTGTATTGTGAGTGTGTATTCTTATTCATTATTTGCATTCATCTGAGTGTACTATTAGCCCGACATAAAGTTAGGGCTTGCCTTACTGAGATGTCAATATCACCTTGTCGTGGGACCACATTTTCAGACCCCAAATCGTGAAAATGCTGCCAACTCGAAGGAAATGACAGCATATTTTGATGAGTTCCCGGATGGTAGGGGTACCATTTACGTTAGGAAGTGTACGGTAGTTTGGGTTGATGAGGGCGGTGAAGACTGGAAACCTCATAGGTTTGAAGCGTGGTTCCGTAAAGTAGGTAAGGTAACCACTGGTCCGTTGAAGGCCACAAAGGTACCTCGCAAAGCTCTCCCTAGCTGGTGTCATCCCACTCGAGATTCTGTTGAGGTCGAAGTGTTGGTCGCTGGTTCAAGGAACATGCCTAAGAGAACCCCAATCCTGGAGAACACAGTTGAGGTGATAGAGGTTGAGGCTTCAGAGGATGAGCTGGAAGATACTACGATGGAGGATACCATTGATGTGCGTTTCGAGAATGTCTCGGACTACGAGCCTACTGAGGATGATGAGCAGACTGACGATTCTAACAATTTGACTTAGAGGTTTTCTGACTTTCTGTGTAGTCTTTTGTTGATGACCTCGTCAGTTAGTTTCTTTTAGGGATTCATTATAGTTGTCTTTTGATTTAGTCCCGTTACCCCAACCCCTTAGCAGGATTGACTCACTTGCACTTTTGTACAAACTCATGGTGATGCCTTATCATTTGTGTTGTTCTCGCTATCCAGGTTCCCATTGGTGATTGTACGGAGGAGTGTATGTTATCGCTTCCGCATGCTTCTTTTTATTATGTATCTCTCGACATGTGAATCTTGGGACTCAAGAGCTTACTTGTAGAGAGTCGCGCGCCCGTGCCCGGGGTGCGGGGCATGACATACCCAATTGTTTGGTATCAGAGAAATGTTATTTCAATCCAAGTTGATTGAGGATTGGAGTAATAAGGAGTACTAAGTTGGGACAGAATGGGTAGCGAGACCTTAGGAGACTCATGAGAGATAGGCATGAAATGCATGGCATATGACTTGGCGCATATGATTGACATTGGTCTCGACAAGATTGTAGTGATTGTGAAGATTGAGCTCTATGCTTAGCGCTAAAAGTCATTACTGGATTTTAGCCTGTTGAGTAAATGAGCATGGTTGGTTTTTGATGAACCGTTGAAGTGAACGGAATTGGGTAATGGCCATAGACTGTTTAATGAGGCGCTTCTGAAAATAGTTATATGGAAGGTTGTTATGTTAAGACTGCTTCTCTTGAGACATAGTTCGGTATCGCTGGACTTAATTATATGAGTAAGTTACTAATTTCGTGATGGAATTGTAGTGGTTCAGGTGTAGTGAGAGCACCCAAAAATGATTAATCCACCTAGAAGACCTAGGAGACCAAGGAACGGAGCTTCTAGCTCGAGACCACTTGTGGCGGAAGACCCGATGATGGACGGAGTGCTGAGGGCATTAGAAAGGATTGGCGACCTCATCGACAAGCAGACCCAAGATAGGGATGCTGCCATAGGTTAAGCGGTAGGAGCCGCGATAGCCACCGTCAATGCCAATAACGACAATAATGGAGGTAACAGAAACAATGACTACCAGGACTAGGGCAATGAAGTGGGTAATGCCCAGAAGGAAGTTGTTGTGGCTAGACAAATGGGCCAACTGGTCAAGTAGTTCATTAAGCTGAAGCTGACCCAATTCGATGGTATTGGAGACCTTGAACTGACACCAAGGTGGGTAGAGAAACTTGAGAAGGCCTTTGGAGTATTGAGGTGTACCGATGAGGAAAAGGTACTATTGACGGTGTACCAGCTGAAAGGTACGGCAAATGACTGGTGGACTACCATCAAGAATAGAGTCTTTCCAAAAGGAACAGTTTTGACCTGGAATGCCTTTACTACGACATTCAATGACAAGTAATTCTCCGAGATGGCTCGAGAAAGGAATCAAGTAGAGTTCTTGCAGCTTCGTCATAATCATCTAACTATGGATCAGTACGAAGCCGAATTCTCTAAACTGTCAAGGTATGCACCCAAATCAGTAGAGGACCCGCTGAAAAGGCGCTCAGATTTCGGGACTGGTTGAGACTAGAGCTTCGCAGCCAGATGTAGCTCTGAACTTGAGAATGTACAAGGAAATCTACGAATGGGGACGGATGATTGAGAGGGATATGAAAGAGAGGTATACCACATCTGGATCACGATTTAGTTCATTCAGTGACAATCGCCAGACTAGTAAAAGACCTATGACTGGTAGTAGACGCTTCGTCCCTCCAGTAATAAAGAATATAATGAAGCCGTCGAACCTAGCGAACTGGAGTTGCTGCCTTTGTGGAAAAAGGCATGGTAATGAACCTTGTCCGGCTAGGACTAAAGCATGCTTCAAATGTGGTCAGATGAGCTATCAGATGAGAACTTGCCTGAATCAAGCCCTAGTGAATAGACCTCAAGGGCAACGACCACAGTCAGGACCATCAACTGCCACTCCTCAGAATGATTAGAATCGACCTCCAACTTAGGGAAGGGTCTACGTTATGGCGCGTAGGGAAGCGGAAGAAGTGCCGAGCGTGGTCACATGTGCGGTTTATTTATGTGACCAAGCCGCTTATACTTTATTTGATCCTGACGCATCGCACTCTTTTATGTCTGCTCAGTTTGTTGATTTGGTTGATATGGAGTTAAAACCATTGAGTGTGATTCTGCATGTAGCTACCCCGTTGAAAGATAATGTACTGGTTTCGTTGGGCTGTGCTGATTGAAAAATCGTATTGGCTGTAGTAAAAAGAGTATAGACTTGGCCGTATTGCCCGTGTATGACTTTGATGTGATCATAGGAATGGATTGATTGGGTAAGCAGATGGCAGTAATTGATTGTGGTAGTAGGATAATTCGTTTTTACCCGGATGACCGCCTAAATTTTGAATTTGTAGGAAGTCAAGGAGGAACCTCGATTCTTTTAGTTTCATCTCTCGAAGCGATAAAATTGATAACCGAAGGATGTCAGGCTTACCTAGTCGCAATTATGGATACGACTGCCGTGGAGCCTAAATTAGAAAGTATTTTGGTAGTGCGTGAGTTTCTAGATGTTTTTCCCCAAAAACTACTAGGGTTGCCACCAGAGAGAGAAATTGAATTTGTGATTGAGTTAGCTCTCGAAACGGAGCCAATTTCGAAGGCACCCTATAGGATGTCCCTATTGGAGTTGAAGGAGTTAAATGTACAAATGTAGGAATTACTGAATAAGGGGTTTATTCGACCGAGTGCTTTACCGTGGGGAGCATCGGTGTTGTTTATGAGGAAAAAGGATGGGTCCTTATGTTTATGCATTGACTATAGACAATTGAATCAAGTGACTATAAAGAATATATATCCACTGCCGAGAATTGTTGACTTATTTGATCAGTTGCAAGGAGCTTCAGTATTTTCTAAGATAGACCTAAGGATCAAGTATCACCAGCTGAGAATTAATAAGGAAGACATACCTAAGACCGCTTTTAGGACAAGGTATAGTCACTACAAGTTCACTGTGATGCCTTTCGGATTAACCAATGCTCCAACTGCATTTATGGATCTAATGCATTGGGTAATCAAGGAATTCTTGAATAGGTTTGTTATCATCTTTATCGATGACATTTACAAAGAGCATGAGGAGCATCTGAGGATTGTCTTGCAGATTCTAAGGGAGCACTCGCTGTATGCTAAGTTTAGCATATGCGAGTTTTGGCTGAATAAAGTGGCATTTCTTGGTCATGTGGTATATGGAGAAGGAATTGTTGTGGATACTACGAAGATCGAAGTCGTTATGAATTGGCTTAAACCTACTACGGTCACGAATTACCCTGATGCGACAAGATCGCGGGGTTGAGATAGCCACAGTCCTGATATGAATTATTCGCGGGATGGAGGTATGATAATACCCTGATGCGACAAGATCGCGAGTTGGAGTTGATGTTGCGTAGCGCCCTGATGCGACAAGATCGTGGGGTTGAGATAGTCACAGTCCTGATGCGAACTATTCACGGGACGGAGGTATGGGAATACCCTGATGCGACAAGATCGCGGAATGGAGTTAATGTTACGTGGCGCCCTGATGCGACGAGATTGCGGAGCTGAGATAGCCATGGTCTTAATGCGAACTATTCGCGGGACGAAATTTATGAGATGATGATGCTGCTTGGAGATTCATCGAAACCTGATGCGTTTACGCGGGTTGCCGATAACGGTCCGATACGTTTACGCGGACCGAGCCTGATGCGATTTATCACGAGCTGGAAATTGAGGTAGGCAGGAGGAGATGGTTGTAGTGAGATGACATGTTATTGTTTTATTGATTTGTACTGGATATGTCTATGGGTTTATGAGCTTGAATTATTGGATATCTGACTGCCCGAGTGGACGGTCGGCCTAACCTAGGGTTATGACCCACCTTACTGAGATTTATATTTCACCCCAGCATGGGCTTTTTTTTTTTTTTTCAGGTTCCAGGCGAAGGAAGCGCGAGCTTGCCAAAGATTGACATTTGAAGAGATAGTTGACCAATTCGTATTTAGAATGGATTTGTCTTTTGTGATGTTGGGATCCTTCTGATTGGTAGACTATCGAGCTGAACCTTTGGGAATGAATTAATAAAATTTTGATGTACCCTTGTGTCCTAGGTCATCGGGTGATGTTGCATTTATATGATTGGAGTTGGCATCGCTTTCGCGTGCATATTTATAAAGAGTTGTAAGCTATTGGCCGTTGGATCTTGGAGCGTTTATTAAGGCACGGCTTGGCAGGATGCTCGCGAGCTCGGCGGGTTCGGGGCGTGACATCCCCGCTTGTTTGGTATCAAAGCAAGGTCAGCTTGATTCAATGCGATTGAAGTTTGGAGTAACAAGGAGTAATGACTTGGGGACAATTAGATATTGAGGGCTACAGGACTAAGCAAGGATCATTGAATCTTGAGGATTGTAGGCTTGAACTTGAGTACACTTTAATGGTCTAAGAGTTTACTTTAATGGATGACCTTGAGTTATGTGGTGAATAAAGTTTAAGTGGAAGCAAGCTGGGATTGGAAAGTCATAAGCCTGGATTTTGAGGTTGAATTGTGCTTGAGGATAATAGAGAATTGCTTATGAATGAATGGTCAATTGAGGTATATAATTGTGACCTTGATTTGTCAATGACCCAACTTGAGGAGTACGAATTGTAAAGAGACGACTGATATTAGTGGATTCAGGCTTGAACTACGTGAAATTTTGATGATTTAGCTGTCAATTGCTATTGATAGCCATGGATGATATGAGATGAGATGTATACAAGGGAGCAGATAAGGAATATATGATTAAAGGCCAGTCGTGATTGAATGCTTATGGATTTGATTTAGTTAACAACTCCACTTAAAGTGCAGGGTTAAATATAGGCAATTGATCTGCGAGATGTGATGGTCATTGGTGGAATCAGAACTCTTGAATGGATAGGAATTGATCTAAAGACGGTTTTGACAGGACAAGTGATGAGGATGGTCATGCTGTGCATATGTTTATGGCCTGAAATGAAAGTTGACGAGGGTGCATGTAGTGACTTATCGCTATTGGATTTAATAAACCGTTGCTTGATACGGGATAAGTTGATGGGATACCTATAAACTGTAATGAAACATGGTATAGGACATATGGAGCAGGGCTTCCTTGATAGATGTATGACTTGGGATAACTTGCAACGGCCAGGTCTGATGAAGGCGGGGAGTGATCGCCGGGACAGAGAGGTCCGGACAAGGAGCGGTTCATGGCAGGCTTCTAAGATGGCAAGATGCGGGAATGACCCAAGTCATAACTTGAAAGAGAAAGCCTAGGTATTAGGTTGAGTCCAATCGTGGATAAAGGACGTGTGACACAAATTGATTCTCATCAAGGATGATTGAAAGTGGTATGACCTGTGTAATGGCGCCTATGAGTGGCATGGTTAAAGGCGTTGTGCTTGAAAGTGGATGCCCTTGGAAAAAGAAAAGCGATGGTTGTGATGGGCCTGTTAGATATGTTTGATGATTAACCTCATGTGATTGGCTTGGCCAATGTATGATTGGGAGGTTAGATGACGTAAGGGGTTTATACCTGTTGAACCGATGCATGTTGAGATGAGATAGTCTGTTGTGACTATGCTAGAACGGTGGAGCTTTTGACCTAGTGAATCGCTGTCTTGAGTGTTTGATTGATAGTTGCCTAGTTGAGGCTAACCTAGTAGTGGCCATCAGTGGAGAAGTTGCCTCGTTGAGGCTGGCTTGAGAAAGGATTGCTGATCAAGGATTATTTGGTATCCCTGAATAATTGACAATTAATTGGGAATTGCTTAAGAACCATTAGAGGGTTGGTTGATGGTGAAAGATATTAAGATGAGTAGCCTGCGATTGATGGACTTGAGTAGATGACTTGAGTCTTGGATTCCTGGAGGGAATCATAGTGGTTCAAGTGACATGAGAATCTAATAAGATTGAAAGACCAAAGTATGGTTGCTAGAGTAGCACTTGGCTTGTGTATGTGAGATACGAAAAGATCCAAAGACTAAGATGAATCATGAGAACTGAGCAAAGATGAGTCACTAGATCGCGAAACCAGCAGAGCAATTGACTCGAGTTTGTGAACCACGTGGGACCTAAGAGTTGAGTGGGTCGCTAGAACCTTGAATAGAAATGATAAATTTTTATGGGTAGGCGAGCTCAAAAGGGGCTGCCATTGTTACCCAAGTCGCTGAGACAACGAGTACTGAGGAGTTAAGTGATGGAAGTCACGAAGAAGGTGACTCTGAGTAAGTCTTTTTGAAATGGAATGTGTGGGTAGGATCATGAGAGCTGGGAAAAGCTTGTAAGATTATGTATAAGGCTAAAATTGATTGAGTCAGGTAAAGGGATAGGATTCGAAATTGTCTCCCTCTGGATTGAGAATCTTGATAAGAAAACCTTGGAGGTTTTGGGTGCATTGAAGAAAGAAAGTGTCCCTGACAGAATTAGCCCTAAGAGGCTATTGAAGATTGGTGAAAGATCACTAGAGGAAGGGTTTCCTCGAAGGCATGAGATCTGCCTAGATTACCTCTGCTAAGTTGTTCAATGGAAAGTATCATCCTGAGGTTGCTTGAGAGCAAGGGTTGTTTGAATCCTAATACTTTTGTAAGGATCATAGGATGATCGACCAATGTGAGACAGAGTTCTCAAAGTCGCGTAAGTATATGGTAAAAGTGATCAAAGACCCTTGAATAAGATGAGTAAGTCTCTGAGTGGATTGGAGCTTGGAAAACTTTGTGACTGGTTGTTATTCCTGATTTTGAGGAATGGCGATGAGACTTAGGAAAAGAGGAGAATTATCGACAGACTTATGAGTAAGAGAACACCTGCTCAAGGATTACGAGCAAAAAGATGCTTATCATAAATATGGAACGTGCCTACGGGGAGTGGTTGATTACCTGGGTGTAAGACACATAGTGGAAAATAGGTAGTAAGTCTTTTCTGTTATGAATGAGGTCGAGGAAGAATCGACATGCTATATTGCTTGAAGTTAATGACTTCCTGGGATCAGTTGATTGAATTGGAACCATGAGGAATGAAATCACGAGTTGCTATTCCCTAAGGAATATGGCATTGTTCTTAAGGACGATTGGACCATGAGTGGTTGTTGGTGAAAAGAAAAGTGGATGAACTTGATAGTCTCGACTGATTGTGATTCTAGTGAATGATTTAATAAGGGAAAAGAGCGCTTGGAGAATACTTGCAAGGTGATTTGAGGTAATCGAACTTACCATTCGACAAGTGAACTGGTGAAGACCCAAGGACGAACAGATATTGTCACTCAAGGTGACTAAGTTATGGGAAGGAAAACGTGAATGTATGGTGGCATTTGAATCCTGGAGTAAAGGTATCGCCGTCGGCGCATACTCCAAGGTCGACGTCCTATGGAATGGGAAGGACAAGGTGAATTTGAAGTGAGAAAATGCCACAGAGTTATGCAGTTTCTTTCTTAGGGTAAGAGACCCTATTGTAAGAGGAAGAAACACTCTAAATTGTCTTAGTATCGTGATTGAGCGTTTGTACCGAGAAAGAGGATGCAGAACTTGAATGACTCTTGGAAGTGAAATCAGAGAGACAGTCATGTAGACAATGTTGAATTCTAGGATGATGCTGACGTTTAGTGGAACAAATAGAATTGGATAAGGTCGCCTTAGTGAGTATGGAACTCAGAGGCTAAAGCACGAATGCTTCTCGGGAGAAGAGCGACAAGAATAAGTAAAATGTCATGCGGTCCTAGAGGAGATCCGTGAAAATAGAGAGCCAAGGTCTGAGCTCTCAAGTGAAAAGTGCAAAGAATAGTTGGGAAGATTCAACACTTAGTAGAAAGAAGTTGATAATCGCCGCGCTAAGTGCCCAAGGAATGATTGAGTCGGTCGTTACCATCTCGAGAGACGATGGTTGAATTCATGTAAGGAGCCATGAGAAACATGAATAGTTTTTGAGAGTGTCATATGGGCTTTAAGGAAATGTCTATTGCATGCTAAGTGTGAAGAGCGCAAGTTGTGAACCTGATGAAGTAGGATTCACACATTGGAATAAGTGATAAATCCTTTGAGGATTGAAATAAGAGATGAATCGACTATAGTCGATGTGGTTTGTGAGAAGTTAAGATTTACTGAGATTGATAAATTGCAATAGACAGACCGTGAAAAGATTCCCTACAAGAGCTGTTCTATTGGTGAAATGGACTAAGGACGAGTCGTGACACGAATGGGTGAATGAAAGTGAAAAAAGTTTTCGAAGATTCGAGTTAAGCTGATGATTACGCCATTTATGACGATTCCGATTAGAAAATTGAAACGCTTGTGAAGGTCGTAATGACACGACGCAGAATGAAACTCGAGGCGTAACAAGACGATATGAAATGGATATGGTTTATATGTTGAAATGATAATGCCGTATGAATTGGCATGCTTAGAGCATGATTGGAGTTGCTTTGCGAATATTCTCGCAACAAAGTTGGGAAATCTTGCTTGGGTGGAAGAAGATTTCAAGTTTGTATCTACTCCAAAAGATATCAAGTGGTAGTTTTCTAAGAGGAATTGAAAAAGAGGCAACGCAGATGTGTAGAATTGCTTGTGGATATGAGAGCGTTGCTTAGATAAAGATTATACCTCGAATTATGTGAACTATAAGAGATTTAGAACATGGACTGTCTAAGGTTGAAGGCGAGGCATGTGGAACGAAGAGATCATCCAAGTATCGTTATAGCGATATTCGTATCGCTAAGGGAGAGTGAATTGTTTAGCAGATTCTTACAGTTGGGAATTGAGCCTTGTATAATCGGTGACAGAAGGACAGATCTTCCCTCAAGAAATAAGAGGTTCAACTTCTAAATTGGAAGTTCGCTAATGGACTAGTGTGATGGCTACTGAAAACACTTAGCCTGAAGACCAGAAGGAAATTGAGATGAGTCATGATTGAACATTGATACTAGAGGGATTATAGGAATGGATGGAACTCTTGAAGCCCATGTACGAAAGAACGAGTCCAGCATTGAAGAGAAACTTAAGGAGATGACCTCATTGAAATTTAAAGGGAGAATTATGGTGTTTCCTGGGATGACACAAAGATGTGCCAAGATGAATATACTACCGGTGATAAGGATCGGAGGGAGAAATTAATCGATTGTATGGTCGAGTACTGGACATGTCAATAAAAGAGAAGAACATGACCATGAAAGTTGAAGGACCACCTTGATCCAAGGGAATTTCGGATGGAACCGAGAATGGATTACTACGGGAGTAATCATGTAACTGTTTAAGGAGTTGAGGAGGCCATGATTCAGTTTGGATAATAGAGGACGAGTTGATAAAGCCTTTGAATCTCCGTTGGCGTGAAAGGAAGCTTGAAAGGAGTAATACGCCGAATGGTATGGACATTAAGAATGCATTTTGGCGAGGGCTTGGTAATAATGGTTATAGATAAATAAAAGAGATAAGGTGAACGCTCGAGGAAGAGCTGCTGGCAAATGATATGAATACCAAAATAGAATGGAGAGAAGCCCATTGGATTGAGGACTGAAGGAGACAAGTCCCAAAAGAAAGATAGTTGGGTTGGAAGGACGAGCAAGATCGTCAGGCCATGGAAAGGATTATCTGGAAGAGTGAGAGTGCGACGAGGTGCCAATACCTCAAAGGATTGGATAGGTTGGAAGGTTGCAAATTTCGAGGACGAAATTTCGTTAAGGGGGAAGAGTTGTGACATTCTGATTTCCAGTCAATTTTAGGCTCATTAATGAGAAGTGTATATCTAGAGATGTATTTCAGTCGTATTTCGCTCGAATTTGATCAATTCGAGTAGACTGACTAAAAGGAAAAGGCTAACGCGAGACGAGGTATGTGGAGCCAGGGAACTCGAATAGAAAACGGCGCTTTGGCCATAATGATTGTCGAGGGAACTAGCGATAGACCCTCACAATTACATGACAACCAAAGCCGTCACGAATTGACGAGCCCTAAACGTGATATGAATCACGAGGTCGATATGCGTAATATCTGCAAAAGCCACCCGTCGATTTGGGATAGGATGGAATCACATCTGGTAGAGGAAACCATAAAAAATGAGCCTTGAAAATTGACAATGAAGAATCAAGAATTCTAACATCACAATTGGATTGGCCGTCGTGCTATCGGAGATGATTGGATTGAGAAAAATGACGTTCCGGACGTCGAGGGTAAAATGACCGTTTTGCTCTCAAGTTTAGAACCTTGCCCAAGCAATTGAAGAAGGACAATTTGGACATTTAACCCCTCAAGGCTGCCAAAAATACAAGGAGGAATGTGGACCATTGGATCCCCTTTGGAAAAGACAATGCCAAGTGTCACAAGATGGACAAGGGATGGTTATATCCAACTTTTTCCACCTATCATTCTTCCCCTTTGACCCAAGGATTGAATATAAGCTTTCTCTCTCTCTCCTCAATCATTTTTGGCCGTCCATACCCCTTAGACCACCTGAAATCCTCCTTTCTTCTTCCCTTCAACCTGCCGACCGCCGACCAGTTTTGAGGGTTCTGTTCGGCCGTATTGGCGACCACTTCCAGCCATCATCAGGACACCGACCTGCCACACCAACCTAGATCTATGTCTTGCCGACGTTCTCAAAGTGGAAGCGAGGCATTTGGACCACCGAGGAGCTCCGGCCAAGTTTTTTCTCGGGAGTCGACGGAAACTGACTCAACCTGAGGTAAGTCTGGTTTTTGTCCCTTTTGATGGTCGAAATCTTGGAATTTTGGGCTCAAATTTCATGGAGACTAACTAGACATAGGTAGGATTCTGTGGTAAAAATTGGGGCTCCATTTGATAAGGATTTGACCATGAACCGATCTAGTACATTTTGGACAGAATCTGCCCGGTAAGCTGACTTGGGCGATCCGATGACCTTGGATGAGTTTCCGGTGACCAATCGACTCGAAACTCACGGTGAGCCTCTCAAACCCCTAGATAGACATGTTAAGAGGTAGGGTTATGATTGAATGATGGATTTAGGAGTAGATTGAAGACCGGTAGTGTTCGGTTTGCACGGAACCGGGGAGGACCGGTTCGGTTCCGGACAAACCGAATCTGTTGGAGGCTGGGATTGGTGATTTTGGATTTCAAATTGGTGTTTGAGATATGAAGAAATGTTAAGGGATATGTTATGGATGATTAGGGTTAATGAATTGAGGAATTAGACTTGAAAAATTGACGGATTGGTTGAATATGTTAGGTTACGCGACAAGTCCGGTTGTGGACATTGAGGGCCAAAAATTTGGGGCTCAAACGGAGTAATTTGTATTGTCAAGCTCAAAGGTAAGGGAATTCCTAACCTTATGCTAGGGAGATTGGACTCAAATGGGTGAGTCGAAGTTTGATCGGATTGAATTATGGGGATTTTTTCAAAGGATAACTATTGGTATGTCCTAAATAATGATAGAAGGGTTATATATGATATTGTATATATTTGAATTGTCCGCCCTGTATGCGTATCATTGATTGTTTTGCATGCCATGAATAATCAAATTGTGCAGGAGTTGCACAAGTGTCTTATCTGTGAATTGAATTGAAAATCATGGCATGAGAATAACATGGCGAGGCCCTGAGGTGTACGAGATTGCGAAGCAGGAAATGAATACCCTGATGTGATAAGATCGGGGGGTGGAGTTGATATTACGTGGCGCCTTGATGTGACATGATCGCGGGGTTGAGATAGCCACAGTCTTGATGCGAACTATTCGCAGGATGGAGGTATGAGAATACCCTGATGCGACAAGATCGCGGGGTGGAGTTGATGTTGCGTGGTGCCCTAATGCGACAAGATCGCGGGGTTGAGATAGCCACAGTCTTGATGCGAACTATTCGGGGGACGGAGGTATGAGAGTATTCTGATGCGGCAAGATCGTGGGATGGAGTTGATGTTGCGTGGCGCCCCGATGCGACGAAATCGCGGGGCTGAGAAAACCACGGTCCTAATGCGAACTATTCGCGGGATGAAATTTATGAGATGATGATGTTGCTTGGAGATTCATCGGAACCTGATGCGTTTACGGGGGTTGCCGATGACAGTCCAACGCATTTACACGGACCGAGCTTGATGCGATTTACCGCAGGCTGAAAATTGAGGCAGACAAGAGGAGATGGTTGTGGTGAGATGGCATGTTATTATTTTATTGATTTGTACTGCATATGTCTATGGGTTTTTGAGTTTGAATTATTGGATATCTGACTGCCCGAGTGGACGGTCGGCCTAACCTAGGGTTAGGACCCACCTTATTGAGATTTATATCTCATCCTAGTGGGGGGTTTTTTTTTTTCAGGTTCCAGGCGATGGAAGCACGAGCTTGCCAAAGATTGACATTTGAAGAGATAGTTGACCCATTCGTATTTAGAATGGATTTGTCTTTTGTGATGTTGAGATTGTCCTTCTGATTGGTATACTAACGAGCTGAACCTTTTGGAATGAATTAATGTAATGTTGATGTACCCTTGTGTCCTAGGTCATCGGGTGATGTTGTATTTATATGATTGGAGTTGGCATCGTTTTCGCGTGCATATTTATAAAGAGTTGTAAGCTATTGGCCGTTGGATCCTGGAGCGTTTATTAAGGCACGGCTTGACGGGATGCTCGCGAGCTCGGCGGGTTCAGGGCGTGACAGACAGTCTGGCTTTACATGTCCTGGCTTCCTGCATTCAAAGCAGATTATATCCTTACCTTTTCTTTTTTCTTTTCTAGTGGAAGGCTTCTTCTCTTTTAAAAATTTTTAATTCTTTTTACTTCTAAAGTTTCTGCCTTTCTTCATGAGGGTCTTAAATCTCTTAGCGAACAGTGCCATCTCAAACATCATTGTCTTCCTCAGTAGATGTTTCACTTTCTACATTTTCATCATCAGCATTAAACGCAATTACTTTCTTACCTTTGGCTAGATTTTGCTTGTTCACGCCTTCAATTTCATATGACATAAGTGTCCCTATGAGTTCGTCCATGGTGATAAGTTGAATTCTCATAGTTTCTCAGACTGATGTCTTTGCGGTCATCCGTGTATTAGGAAGTGCTCTGAGAAGTTTGTTCTCTTTTTCAGAGTCTGTGAAGATCTTTCCTTGACTTGCCAAGTCGTTCACTATCTCAGTGAATCTAGTGTACATCTATGTACTGTTTCATTAGGACTCATCATGAACATTTCGTATTTTTCGAGCAGGATATTCATGTTTGTCTCATTTGCTCTTTCTGTGCCTTCATATACCAGCTGGAGTCGATCCCAAATCTTCTTAGTTGTGGTACAAGATGTAATTCGATTAAACTCGGAAGGAGATAATGCACAATAGAGAAGATGTCCAGCTTCATAATTAAGAGTAGCTCTTTTCCAAATTAGCTTAAGACGAGTAGCAACCACTAATTTGTGCAGCTATTTGTTGATCTCCAGCACAGTAGCAGGTGTAGGGACAACATCAGCTGTGACGCCCTGAAAATCCAACTTCCTTTTGATTATAGGAATTTGATTGTGAATTGTCTGTTAATTCTCATATATTGCTTTTGATTGATTGTTAGCTGTTTAGGCGAAGGAAATCGAGAATTTCCAATATTAGTAATCAAATAGTTTAAAAGCTTATTAGTTGACTTCCTTATCCAAGAATTAGAATTTCCTGAATTTAGGCCTCGTCCTAAACAGAATGGATTGAGATTAAATGAGAAAAACCCCCTCGAGGATTGTTGATGATCGAATCTTACGTAGGGGCGACCTTTTACCAAAACACCCATATGATGATTTTTGATGAAATTGCCCTCAATATATTCTAATTGATCAAATTACCCTTGATTGGACAATTTACCAAAATGCCCTTGACATTTGAAGAAATTACCAAAATGCCCCTAGGATTTCTAGAACATGACATCATCATGATGTCACCATGACATCATCCCACCTCATCGATGAGATCATCCTCACCATGACATCATCGATGATGTCATCACATAATGTCCCGCATAGAATAGATGAGGGGCCTTACCCCTCACCTCTCCTTATATATATATCTCTCTCCCTCGCCTCTCTCAACTCCCTTCGGCCTAGGTAATGGCCCGTAAAGGCCGAACCGTGACCAGCAGCTTGGGCCATGACTGAGAATTATGGCCTATGTGGCTGGGCTATGGCCGAGAATTCTGGCCGAGAGCCTGGGCCATGGCCGGCCAAGTTGGCTGAGATCCCTTGCCGAGAGCTTGGGCCGTGGTCGGCCATTGTGGCCGAAGGCCTGGGCCATGTCCGGGCCGGTGTGCACGTGGCCGAGAATTTTGGCCGAGATTTTGGGCCGATTGGCTAAGTTCGTGGGCCAAGTTTCCGAGCTCGTGTTCAAAGTTCGTGCCAAAAGTCTTCTAGGATCGTCGACGACCTTGACTCGATGATTAAACTGTGAGTTGACATCTAATCCTTAGTTAGGTTGCTGATTGCATTTATAATGGTTGTGCTTAGCATTCTTAGGCATTTAGGTAGACTGATTGAGGTCGGTACATGCTAGAATTCTGGAATAAGTTAAATGGCCTCAATTGGAAAGGTTAGTTAGTTCGACGAATCGTTGCTTGGTCGTTTGGCTTTGAAATGATGGGACATAATGGTTATCTCGAAAATGCTATGGCTAGTTATTGAAATGCTTAATTGTGATACCTGCCTGTTTCTACGTTTATGTGACGGCGAGACCTGATTGATTGGTAATCAATAGAGTGCCGATTAGTAGATTATTGGTGTTGTGGCTGCTTGACATAAATAGTAGCTAGTGTGATATATGTTTATCACGTCGCATGTTTGATATGACACATTTGCCACGACAATGGCTATAGGCCAAGTCTTGAGCACAATTGTTTGACTGTTGGCTATAAACAAAGATAAGAATGGATGATTGTTGAATGAGTTGCATGGTCATATGATGGATCAATGACACCTAACATGTTCATTGTGCCTGGGGTACCAATGGTACTGGGGAATAACCACACGACTTGTTAGATGCCTGACTTTCTATGGTGCGGTACAAAGCTGGTATGGGCAT
This sequence comes from Rhodomyrtus tomentosa, assembly GCA_028455895.1. Lineage (NCBI taxonomy): Eukaryota > Viridiplantae > Streptophyta > Magnoliopsida > Myrtales > Myrtaceae > Rhodomyrtus > Rhodomyrtus tomentosa. Next base: position 9,179,402 of record JAPCWY010000001.1, on the reverse strand, counting down.
GGCTAGACTGTCGGAAGCCGATTTCAGCTTGTGATGGATCGGACCCCTCTTGGGAAGCCTACTTGTTGTTATCTGAGTGCCATGTGGATGGGATTCAACTTGTAGATGCCGTCGCTGATAGGATATGGGACGAAGCCTATTTTATAGGGATGTTACCTGGGTGTCATTAGGCATGAGATAAATTACATTACATTACTTGGGTGCCATTGGCATGGGGTATTTGACAATTGTCATGGATCATCGATTAAAAAAAATGGATTGGATGCAATATGACTTGTTCATGGGTTGGTATGAGCACATCTTGACTATGAAGTTTGGTATTGGATGAATTGAGTAGGAAGACGGAAGCTCATATTCGCTGGTGTTCGAGTTATCATGGCATTGTATGCATGGTACTTTGATGAATATGTTCAGTGGGTCTGAACGATGTTGTGATGCATCGTGAATGATTGAATGACTTGCTGGTCCAGTCGGATTTATATAATCGGTATGCTATATTTATGTTGCATTTTGTGTGACATCCTGGCTAGTAAGTTGCCTGTGATTGAGATATAATGCTTGGATGCGTCATGGCTGCTGGCATATTTTGATGGTTGTCCTGAATGACACGATTTCGCAATGTACTCATCTTGCACTACGTGTGGGAGAGGAAACGAGTAAGTTGCTTGTGATTGTTATATCTGCCTGATGTATGGTGATTGCATGGTAAACTGTTCTGGACGAATCAACGCCCTAGCTAAGGCTTAGGAGTTGACTCACTGAGATTACATCTCACCCTTTGTGGGAACATTTTTCAGGTTTAGAGCTCGTTGTTATCTAAGAAATGGAAGTAGAGAACGCTTGGAGTAGATGTGATGAAAACCCAACTCCGCCTCGAAGTATGAGGCCGAATCATGTAATACCTCTATAGAGATGAGACATGACTATAAATGAAATGGTGATTCTCGATTTGATATGTGTCTTGCTTTTCTATCCCCACATTACATTGTTGTATGGGAGTATTAAACGTTTCCGCTTCTATATTGAATTAAATTATCGTGGGTCGATAGCAGACCTAGGATGCTATCCTTTATGACCCGAGGGACGGTTTGACCTGGATGCTACGTACTTAAGGTTTGGCGCATGACATCAGTGGATGCAGGAGCAACCGCCGAAACTTCAACACCATTTTGTATCACATACCACATATCTTGATCACATGCATCAAGATAGGCATATATCATGTTCTTCCAGTAGTTGTAGTTGCTTCCGTCAAAATGTGGAAGCTTCTTGGGCGCTGTGGATTCATTGATTATTGTTAACACCTGATTTTTTATCAGGTCTTTTTCTTTAATTTTTGAAAAAAATTATAAAACATTCATAAAAATTTGAAAAATTACAAAATCAACTTTGGTGTCATTGGCCAAGCCTAAGGAACCATTTTTAAACAAAAAATGATTTTTTATATTTTTCGCAGTTTTTAGTATTTTTAGAAAATAAGAAAATGCATGGAAAAGCAAGAAAAATAGCATTTGAGCCCTTTTCATTTTGACCTCGTCAAGAGTCAAAATTCAAGTTCAATTTTGGGTGTTCCTTTGTCACACATAGAATTGAACGTGGTAAAAAGATGTCATTCGAGTCTTTTTAATTTATAATTCTAGCATTTTAAGAATCTTGACATTCAATCCAATTGTCCAAAATTGCAGTTTAGCTCAATTATTTGCTTAAATTTCTCAATTGTATCAATTGGGCAAAACTGCATATTTTAATTGCAATTTAGTTCCCAAATTTAGAACAAAATGAAATTACTTTTAATTTAGGGACTTTCATGTGAAGGTAAAACCTCTCCCTTATGTTTTTGACCTTTATGAATCGATAGGTAGGGATAATTCAGTTTGATTTGGCCATTAGGGCTTTTAATTTGATAATTTGGATAATCGGATCCTAGACCAAAATTGAAGTTTTAAATAAATTCATGATAAGATGTTGGGGAAAATGACTTATCTAGATAGAATTTATCCCTTTGATCCCAATTTTGTGATTTAATTTGACAAATTGCAATGTATTGCAGTTCAATTTGAAGAAATTAGATCAATCGGGTCTGCTGGATCGAACCGAGCCCGACCTAGTGACCTGGTCGAATGGTATCATCTTTAACCTCTACTCACGCCAAATTCAAATTTGCAAGCCGAATTTTGATCGCAAAATTAGAGACTCTATTGGTTATGATCGGAGGAGGTTTAAGGGGCATTTTATTCCTCAGACCATTCCCTGTTCATCAAGACTAGAATCACAGCCAATGGTCGCCAGAGGAGGATGGAATCGGTTGGTTAAGGTTCGGAGGGGTAATAACAGTACAAGTGCATTAACTTTCGTACGTAGATTACTTGAGTGCCTTAATTTTTTTTTCAAACACCTGAGTATCAAATCGGAGTAAAAGGGATCACATGAGTGTCTCTTCCGGCTAGACACCATACGTGGACTTTCTACTGAATTTTTTTTTATTGTGACGTGGAAATTAAAATAAAGATGAGAAGTTCACCATGGAAATTCGACATCCAACGCGTCATTCTTAAAGACAAAACGACTCCACTTTGAAGTTGTGTCTTAAACCCTTCAAGAGAGAGAACGATCATTGCTCGAGCAAAATTAGGGCTCGAAACCTCTCTCCCAAATCGATCATCGTCCAACGCTCACCAAATCAAACTAGGGCTTCGATCTTCATCAACTTGTAGTGTCTCAAGAAATCGATCGAAGGCCCTATTCTATTTTTGTGATTCGCGTCGGAGTCTTTGAAGGCAGAGGAAGAATTTGTCGCATGACGAACCGGGGTTGACCTAAGCAAAGATTAGTGATTTGTTGTTCATGTGAGTGATTAATAAACAACAGCAAAATGCCTAAACATCCAAGTCAGGGAATAACTCCATCAAAAGATAAGATAGTGCAAAATGAGGTGAATACGGTTCCAGTTTGGAAGAATGCTAGTATCAGAAATCAAGTGCAGCCATTGAAGAGAAAAAAAAAATGAAGTGACAAAGTTGTCCAGCTTGATTGATGGGAGGATCTAAAGGTGATGTGTCTTTTAAAATGTTAAAGTTGTTAGAGTTGTTTTTGATGTCAATGCTGCAACTTGGTTTGATAAATGTTGTGCAACAACGTGTGTGATATTGCTGCATTTTGATTTGATATACATCTACATCAAGTGGTGTTTATTGCTACATTTTGATTATTTTTGTGTTCAACAACATGGAGTTTTACTGCTGCATTTTTTGTTGGTGTTAATGCAGCAGTGCTTTTTTAATGGTCTGGCTATTGTCATTTGTTATTGATGCAAAAACACGCAGCAAGTAACAATGATTGTATTATTAGTACAATGGTTGCCATCTTGCATTGTTGTATCCAGTATTGTACAGCTGACTGATGCTGAAATAGGTGAAAAAAGGATTTGTGATTGATTTAAAAAAGTGAACCTAAGTGATCACTTTTCAAAAATTGAGGAACTTAAGTGGTTACTTTTAAAAAGATATGTACTTAAGTAGCCACTTTTTGAAAGTTGAGTTACCTAAGTGGTCGATTTAACTATATATATGGCACTCAAACGATCATTCATAAAGTTATTTTTCGTCATTTCAATCTTTCACAGAATGTTAAAAAATCAATACCTGCAGATGCAAAAAGGATCTTTTGTGCTCTTGCTGCTCATGAATATCGCATTTGCATAGCATCATTTATTTCCACGAGTGGCATCTCCAAAATCACAAGATTTGCAAAAAGTAACAACATTTGGGATAAAAGACATTTCAATATGTCATGTGTGTGACATTGTCATATCATTGTTCCTCAACTATGGTAAACTCAAAAAAACTTTCTCTTTAGTGGAGTTATATTTGCCCATAAACTAGAACAAGGCCACCAACAACAACACTATAATAATCACTCGATAAATATCTCTTTTATTTTTCATCCTTGAAAATTCATTCTTCTGGTGGTTCAACAAATATTGCAGACCCTTTATCTCTATTTCCATTAGGTCGCCATCATCTAACTAATCTATCAATACATGTCGATGTTGATCTCGTTCTTGAAGTAGCTTCAAGATTACATCTGTTGCTCAGTTTGATAATTTTGAGTTTACCCACCTATAACAAAGTTGACAACAATATAATGAGTTACCAAGACAACTTCGCTTATGCTTGTTGTATTAGCAGGGCAAACCACCGTAACATATACTACAAAATAAGTAAAGTTTCCCTAAATCCAAAACATGTTCATGGCTAAAGTCATAAAAAAATTGATAAGCATCAAGAACTTAGGACTGTTATAAGTTATTTTATTATTCATCATCATGTGTGGGAATGCCCACCGTATTACTGTGTACCCTCTTTATTATTATAAATATGATAGCATGCTAACTTAGAAGGTTAGACAATTCATTCATATCATTCTCCTCTTTTTTTCTTCTTCAGACATGGTATCGGAGCCAACCCTAGTCGCCCCAACCTAAACCCTATCAACACCCACTATCAGTGCAACTACCATCTAGCACTTGCTTCTCTCTCTAATCTACTCTCCCGACCAGCATGTCAGCCACATCCTAGGCTTTCGGCCAACTTGGCCGGCCACATCCCTGGAATTTCGGCCAGATTGGTCGGCCACGTCCTAAGTTTCTCGGCCATCTTGGTCGGCCACGTAGGCCACGTCCTAAGGTTCTCGACCATCTTGGCCGGCCACGACCCAAGGCTCTCAACCATCTTAGCCGGTCACAACCCAAGGCTCTTGGCCAACTTAGCCAGACATGTCCTAGGCCGTTGGGATTTGATTTACATGTCGAGGTCTAATTAGATCTAATCGGATCCATGAAATGGTGGAGCTTGTGACTTTCTGATTAATCTAATTAAGTATTTGTCATGAGTAATACAGACACTCAAATAGCTGTTGCTAAATCCGGTGAGACTGGATTAGCCATGAATAGATCTGGTGCGACTAAATCTGATATGATGCGATCACAAGCTCCGACCTTTATATCTACTTCATCTAAACTCGTCGAACGTGTTTTGACGGGACAGTCTACATATACACTTTGGAAGAAGAATGTCTTTAAGAATTTACACGGACAGTGGCTATCTCATCATCTTACCCAACTTACTCCGAGCAAGGATGGCCCAACTTATGATGAATGGTACACTGTTGATTGTCGTATTTATTGTCAATTATTGAATGCTATGGATATTTCTGTTCAGACTATTGTTAGTAATACTGATACTGTTAAGGAGTTATGGGATGCTTTGGCAGATTTATACTCCTCTCTGAATGATTTTTTGCGACTCTATGATGTCGTTCGTGAGTTATTGAAGCCAGCTCCTGCTGGTTGGCCTCTGAATGGATATTATGAGGAATTTAAATCCTTTACTGATGAGTTTGATCGGTTAGTCTCATTTACATCTATTCAAGCTAATTTTCAAGAACAACGAAATCAATTTCTGGTCACCTGCTATCTTAATGGAGTGGGAGCTCAGTTTGATACTGCTTGATCACAAATTCTTTCAGATGCTCGAGTACCTTCTCTTGAAAAAGTTCTTCGCAGTGTTCTTCGTACCAAAAGTCGTGAAGAAGTTAGATCCGCCCTTTCAGAAGTTAGTGAACAGGCTGCTGCTCTATATATGAACAGAGGAGGTGGCCGTGGTAGTGGAGGCCATGACCGAGGAGGAGGTCGTGGTAGCATTGTTGGTCGTGATCGGGAGACTCGTACTTGTAATTACTGTGGTATTGCTAGACATATTCGCAGCTATTGCCGAAAGTTACAAGCTGTACAGACAACTTCTGGTTCACGGACCACACCTGCTCATGTTGCATCTAAAATTGTGCCTATGGACCAAAAATTTATCACAATGAGTCTAGAGGAGTATGCTCGATACTTGAAGTTTCATGCTTCAGGGAGTGAAACTACATCAGCCTCTATTGCGAAACTACAGCAATCAGTCGATTATTCCTTTACCTCAGCATGTGCAGCTCTTCCTTCTGCTGATTGGATTATTGATTCTAGTGCAGGTGCTCACATGACGGGTAATAAAGGTATTCTTACTAGATATAAGTCATCGTCTCCGTTACACCATATTACTATTACGAACCGGTCATCCGTGATAGTTCAGGGACACGGAGCTGCACGACCTTCCAATGAGATCTCCTTATCTTCTGTTTTATATACTCTTGGCATGCCATTTAATTTGTTATCTATTGATCGTATCAGACGAGATTTGAATTGCTCCTTTACTTTCTATCCTGATTATTGTGTTTTGTAGGATCTCTTGACGTGGAAGACTATCAGTAAGGAAAGCGTCAATGGTGGGATCTATCAGCTGGATGGTACTTTCATTCCAGCTGCACTAGTGAAAGAGACTGATGATTTAGACATTCACTATCGTCTAGGACATCTCTCTTTGTCTATGTTGCAGTCATTATTTCCTCGTTTCATTCGTTGTCTACAATAAATTGTGAGTCATGTCAGCTTGCAAAACATAGTCGTGTTTCTTTACCACTAAGTGTATCTCAACGAGCAACTGCTCCATTTGCCTTGGTCCATTCTGATGTGTAGGGACCTAGTCCTATTGTTTCAGCCTTTGGTTATCATTACTATGTTCTCTTTATCGATGATTTCACAAGAATGTCATTTGTTTACTTAGTAAAAGAAAGTTTAGAGTTATTTTCTGTATTTCGTGAATTTTATTCCTCTGCTACACTCAATTCCATCATAATATCCAAGCCTTACAATCTGATCGTGGAATGGAATATATGTCGGATCATCTCCATCAATTTCTTTGTTCTCATGGTATTCACCATCGTTTTTCATGTGCTCGCACACCTCAATAGAATGGCATGGCTGAGTGGAAGAATCGCCATTTTATGGATACTGCTCATGCTCTTCTTATACATATGCATGTTCCATAGAAGTTTTGGGGGATACTGTTCTTACATCATGCTATCTCATTAATCGCATGCCTCTTTTTTCTCTTGGAGGCAATATGCCCCATGGGCTCCTCTTTCCTAAACGCAGTCTCTTTCCTCTTTCTCCTAAAGTGTTTGGGTGTACTTGTTTTGTCCATGATGATCGTCCAAGTGTATCAAAACTAGATCCTCATGCACTGAAATGTGTTTTTTTTATTACTCATGAGTGTCAAAGGGTTATCGTTGCTATTCTCCTACCTTAGGAAGAATGTTCACCTCTCGTCATGTTAACTTTATAGAGTCTCAACCTTTCTTTTCTCCATGTGGCTCTAGTTCATCTTATCCAATCCCACAATTGCCCGAATCCACATCTTCTGATCCCATCCTTGTTTATTCTCCACCAACGGTCTCTCATCCAGTTATCTCTCCAGCATCTTCACTAGACAATGCCCCTATTGACAATTCTCTTTCTATGCTAGTCTCTCCCGTGGAGGATCCTCCTGCTGAGATAGTTTCTCGTGTTGCTGACCCACTTGAGACTGATACTACCAAGCAACCTATTGCTCTTCGTAAGAATTACCGTGCCTGCAGAGATCACCCTCTTTATACACATTCCTATAATGATTTATCAGTAAGTTTGTCGACTTTTGTGGTCAATATTGATGTTGTTTCTCCACCTGCTTCTATTTTCGAGGCTCTTCAGCATGCCGATTGGCGTTTAGCCATGGAGGAGGAAATGAGCGCCCTCCAACGCAATCAGACTTGGTCCTTGGTTAATCTTCATTCTGGTGCTCAGGTTATTGGCTATCGTTGGGTGTTTGCCGTGAAGGTCAATCCTGATGGAACTATTGCTCATCTGAAAGCTCGGTTGGTTACTAAAGGTTATGCTCAAACTCATGGTCTTGATTATTTTGATACATTTTCTCTAGTTACAAAAATGGCCTCTATTCACCTCTTCTTATCCCTTGCAACTGTGCATTCTTGGTCTCTCTATCAGTTGGATATCAAGAATGTTTTCCTTCATGGTGATCTTGCCGAGGATGTTTACATGGAGCAGCCTCCAGGGTTTGCTACTCAGGGAGGGAAAATTTGTAAGCTTCGCCGCTCTTTATATAGTTTGAAGCAGTCTCCTCGAGCACGGTTTGATAAATTTAGCTCAGCTGTTCGGAGTTTTGGTTTGCTTCAGTCTCAAAAGGATCATGCAGTATTCTATCGACGTGCTACTACTGGGTGTATTTTTCTAGTTTTATATGTGGATGATATTGTCTTGATAGAGGATGACGAGCATGGTATTGCTGAACTGAAAAGATATTTGTATACTCACTTTGGGACGTTGGTGATTTGAGATACTTTCTTGGGATGGAGTGGCCCGGAAGAAAGAAATTATCTCTTTGTCACAGCGTAAGTATGTTATGGATATCTTAACTGAATTTAACATGTAGCAATTTCGCTTCGTAGAGTCCCCTATGGAACTAGGATTAAAGCTTCTTTTTGATCAGGGTAACTTGTTTGAACGTCCTGAAAGATACTGACGTGTCGTTGGTAAACTAAACTATCTCACTATGATGACTAGGCCTGATCTTGCATATTCGATTAATATGGTTAGTCAGTTTATGGCAGCACCTAGACAACCACATTGTGATGCTGTTTTGAGGATTTTAAGATATCTTCGAGGTAGTCCTGACAAGGGAATTATTTTTACGGCTCATGGTCATGCTCGCATGGAGTGTTATACTGATGCTAATTGGGCTGGTTGCCCTATTGATAGGCGGTCTACCTCTAAATATACTTTGTATGTTGGTGGTAATTTAGTTTCCTAAAAGAGTAAGAAACAAGATATTGTGGCGAGGAGTAGTGCTGAAGCAGAGTATCGAGCCATTGCTACAGTTACTGCAAAGATTATGTGGACTAGATATCTTCTGAATGAGATTGGATATGGATCGAGTGGTCTCACATCGTTATGGTGTGATAGTAGTTCAGGAATTCACATTGCTTTAAATCTCGTCTTTCGTGAGAGAACAGAGCATATCGAGATTGATTGTTATTTTGTTCGATAAGAGCTTACACGTTGTAGTTTCACTCTCTCACACATCCACACTGGAGATCAGCTAGAAAATGTCTTTACTAAACCTTTAGCTGGGCAATGGATTCGCTTTAGATGTAACAAGCTAGGCATGATCGATATCTATGCCTCAGCTTGATGGAGGATGTTATAAGTTATTTTATTATTCATCATCATGTGTGGTTATGCCCACCGTATTACTTTGTACCCTTTTCACTATTATAAATATGAGAGCATGCTAACCTAGAGGATTAGACAATTCATTCATATTATTCTCATTTTTTCTTCTTCTTTAGATAGAGACCATGTGCATAAAATCAAAAAACTCCATAAAGACCCCCTTTTCGTGAATTGCAGGTTGGTGTGTAGTAGCATCCTTATGCAAATGGGGGTCCCTTGTGACATTTCGAATTTCGATCATCTCGAGGCTATTAAATGGAAGGATATCGATCGGTGTATTTCAGTTGTAACTCGCTCATAGTTGGTCACTCCCGAGTTAACTAACTAAAAGGGAAAGATTAACGCGGAGTCGGGTATGTGGACTAGGGGAATTTGAATGAGAAATGACACTTTGACTATACGGATTGTCGAGGAAATGTCTTGGGCCAACAGAGATCGATCTAAGGATGATAATGGAATGTCTTGCTAGCGTTATACGCTGGGACGCGGGTGATTCGCTTAACCAATATGTAATTTGCGAGAATTTCCTAAATCAGATTTCGATGATCAGGATTGAAGGAACGAACAATAAACCCTTGCAATTACATGACAATCAAAGTTATCACGACCTGAGAAAATCCCAAGGTCGATACGCGTAGTGCCTGCAAGAGTTGCCCGTCAATTTGAGATAAACTGGAATTATAATCGACGAGAGTTCAACAAGAAATTGGACCTCGAGATTTGGGTATTGGACATTGAGGTTGAATTGAATTGGATGTCGCCTCATTGAGGGTGATTTATCTTGAAAAAATGAAATTTTGGACGAAAAGTGCCAAATGACCATTTTGCCCCACGACCTTTGGCCTTGCCTTAAGAAGTTTAGAAGTTCATTTTGATCATTTCCCCTCCTCTATATGTTGCCAAAAATTGAATGAGGATGTGTTAAAGGGAGTCAAAGTCAATGAAGCAATCAATGGAAAGTTGCCAAGTGTCAATCAAAGAGAAGACCAAGCATTAAACGCCATTTAATTATCCATCTTGTCTATTTGACCAAAATAGATAATTGGTGTATATTAGATTCTCTCTCTTCGTGTTAGGCCGACCACCATCTCCACCATCTTCCTCTTCTTCATTTTCTTCTCTCGGCCGAACAGGTTCCTTGTGGACAGAGAAAAACAGCTCTATTGTTTTGGCCATAACTTTGTCGTCCCACATCAGATTGAGGTAAAGCACCGCCATATTAAATATTATCGTCTTGCAATTCTAGAAAGGTATTATGAGTTTAATTTGGCCCATCAGTTTGTCTCGTAAGTCTGTTTGAGTGGACAAAGGTCAAAATCTTACCTGATTTTGGATAGACTATTTTTTTGGGGGCTTCCAGACTCCAAATGGCCTCAACTTTTCGATGAAGCCTTCTAAACTCATAGTATAAGAGTTTATCAAGTTGATATTGAGGATTTGTGGGAGTTAGAATAGTTGAAATTACATATTGTTACAAGGTCCATAATTTGTCCCCTTGCAAACTGGTTGGAACCGAGGCCCTTTGAGGCTCATTGAAGAGTAATCTTACTCCAAAATTCACGGTGAGATATCTAAAACATATATTGATGTGTTGACAAGGTGTGTGCATGATGGAATGGAGTATAGAAGTGAATTAAGGGTTATTTGGTGTGACTGATATAGGACCGGTTCTGCCCTGCTTGAGGATTGAGTGAACCGAGCCTTTTAGTGGTTCATGGAAGCGTCGCCTTACCATAAAACCCTTGGTAAGGCATCCTAGAACGTAATGTAATGTGTTACTGAGGTGGTTACTTGATGAAATTAGGTTTGGGAGAGTTTTAATGGTGGAATTGTGGATTATCCTTAGGGTCGTACACTTGCTTCGCTTTGGCTAGTTGCGGACTAAGCTTGGAGGCTCTTTTTGAGTGGAAACTCTAGCTCAATTGAAGAGGTAAGTGTCTCCAAAACCTTTACTTGAATGCTAGGACACTGCTAGATGAGTTATTGAATGATTTGAGTGATTGGTGAATTTTATGTATTGAATTGCGCGTGTTATGATGGCATTGTGATCTCAATAAAAGAGGTGTTGAGGATACCGATTGGTCTGATGACCCGATAGTATCGGAGGGTGGTGAAATTGAATGAGAATGAGAATGTCGATTGGTCTGATGACCCCAGTGGCATTAAGTTGTTGTAAACCTAGAGAGTATCGATTGATCTGATGACCCTAGTGGTACGTGGACATCGTTTTGTCTGTGACCCCAGAGATATCAGGTGGCAGGAGTGCCAGAGGAGTATGTGGGTGATGAGAAAGTGGTGGCTGTGGTATATCTGGTGCATGTGATTACATATCGGGACCCTAGAATTTAGCATGATTGTTTGTACTGACTATCCATGCCTGATAATTGATATTGCTGTTGTGTGACACCTTATGCCATTGCTTTATTTGTTATTTTGCATTTGAGTGGGATTTGTGTGTAGTCTGGGGGGACTGGTATTCAAGTCTAGGTTTAGGCTTCACTTATTGAGATTTATATCTAACTCTAGTGGGGGTTTAACTTTTTCAGGTCCCAAGCGAAGGAAGCCCAAACTTGCCAAGGATTGACATTCGAGAAAGTAATTGATCAACTGTATTTAAGACGTTGGGTGATTTTAGAGATTCTATATTGTTTGGTGGATTAGTCTTGACCATTGGAACTAATTGAGGTGTATTTTATAGATAAGAGAGGTGTACTAGTCTTCCGTCCTAAGTCATATTGATTTTATTCGTGTATAGAGTAGTTTCTTGCTTTCGCTTGTATACGATGGTGAGAACATGAGAGCCGATGGATCCTGGATGGCACAGCTTGATTACGGCATAGTGGGATGTTCGCTTGCTCGTCGGGTCCGGGGTGTGACATCCCTCACGGGGCTCCTCATAATATTTAAACATCATATATATTCATGTGCCTTCCCCTTGGACATTAAACAGCTGATCATGTCCATATGATCTTTAATGATTTGCACATAAAACAGAGACTGTTTCAAAGACGTTTTACATCAGAATGAAAAATGAACTGAAAACCATGAAAAATAGAGTAATAAACACATAAAATATCCACAATTGAAGTCTTCTCTATAATTGGTGCAACCATGGAACCTTTCCCAAAATTATCTCTCATTCAAGCTGTTCTTGTTGGACTTCGCTACCCACATTAGCAAAAACGTGGAGCTGCATCTTGGCTTTGCTCATACATCCAGGAGCCACTTGCCTTGCTTCTGCTTTATGTCGCAAGTTTGACGGTTTGATTTTGGGCAATTGGAAGATTTTGCTTTCGTTGAGTTCGACTCGATAGGGTTAGGGTTTTTCATATTCCATTTTACGGGAATTTAATTTTCCCCCAAATTGTCGAAAGAGCTTGTAGGGTTAGGGGTAGGGTTCTTAGGATTTTGCCCCAATTTGTTGAATCAATTGAATTGTTCTTTAATAAGAGGAGTGTGCGACGTCATTTGCTATTTATTTTCTGATTCAGCTTTCTGTCAAACCACATAAACTGGTTTTACATTATTTTAATGCCACGTAGGATTTTTCGATCAACCAAATTACCGATGGCACTCAAGTGATCCATATTTAAAAGTTGTGGTATTCAGGTGATCGAAAAAAAGTTGAGGCACTCAAGTGATCTCTGTACGAAAGTCAAAGCACTTGTACTGTTCTTACCCCAGGTTCAGAGCTACAAGAGTCAACTCTACCAAACTCAGATCAAATCCATGATAAATTCGTATGAAATTAATGCACGTCGAAGGAACTAACGAAGCTGGATGGAATCCCCTCCGTTCCCGATGCCGTTTGGACGTAAAATCATGTGGTCTCACATGCAATTCAAGTCGGCGAAACTCCCCCGATCGATGCCAAAATTTCGAAATTAGTATAACACTTTGGGAGCATTCTAGAAGAGGGAGGATGGATCATTCTGTTCGAGGAAGGTAACATAATAGAGAGAGAGAGAGAGAGAGCGCTCTCCAATAGCCATTGTTGAGAGCTTAAGCTCGATCTGTGAGTGGTCTGTGACGTCAATTTAGGCCAAACTGAGCCACGATTTCACTTGGAAAAGCTTGCTAAAGTTCAAGAGAGGCGATCGCACCAGTTCATCGGTCTGACATCTCCAGAAAAGGTAGTTCTCCACTACGAGCATCTCCATGTGCATCAATGGTAGAATTGATTTTCAACCTTAATTCCTGCAATTGGTCGAGGCGTTTTACTCCTAGAACTACACTAAGCACGTTCTATTTGTTTGATTGCATTGATTTTACGTTGAGCCTCGGATGTGAACCCTTCGAATATCTTCGCCATCGACACAATCTATCGAAACTTCCCTAGCTCAAGCTAGTCTAAGCCAGGTTAGTCGGACTTAAATGTAAGTGTTCTGAATTTCATTTGAAGCTTCTCTGTGAAGGAATTAGCATGATATGTTCCGTTGTGTTCGATTGAGATGCCATGCTTGTATATTGTGTGAACTTCGTCGTTCTTGATCCTGCAAATGAAATCGTATAATTCTTTGATATGTAATAGGCGAGGTGTAGACAAATCAATTAGTATAGCATTTGGGTCGATCGGTCAAGGTTTTACCGCTGATCAACTGCGGAGAAACCTCTGCCATCCATTCCGTGTTAGTCGTTGTAAGGCTGCAGACAATAACGTGTCAGGATCAACAAGTCAAAGACCGAGTTGGCGTCTAGTGATTGGTCCACGTAAGAGTCTTGTCAGCGTGATCGTTGAAGTCTGTTAGACGATTTGATGGTCTAGGTTTTGCCACATGTTGGCTTAGTGGCCGTTGAATCAGTTTTTGAATATTCTGTTAATAAAAAAAATCAAACTTTTCAATAATAATAATGGTTTGACTGGACAGCTGAGGATTATTCGAATCGTTCGAACCTAGCCGTAGATTAAGGTAATCAGATCGGACGGTTCCCATTTGATCGGCTTTTGATATGAGTCGTAGGTTTCCATCGGTAGATCCAACGGTCGTGGAATAGCCACGTGGTTCAATAGGGATCATAAGATTATACTGAGAATAAGAAAATCAAAAGAAAATAGGAAAAGCGAAACAACGTGGTTTTGGGGGCTTCGGTTCGTGCCGGTCCGGGTCTGGGCCGGGTGTCCAGTTCGCTTGGATTGGGTTGACCCGGTCTGAATAACTTTTTTTAATAACAAAAAAATCTAAAGAATTCTAGAAAATTCTTTAAAAAATATTTCAAAAATCTTAGAAAATCCAAAAAAAAGTTAAGAAATTTGTAGAAGATTCCTAGACACTCTAGAAATTTCCAAAAATTGATGAATGACTACAGACAACTGGTCAATCCTATTTTTGGAATTTCTTGTTCGTTCTTCCGAAAATTAACAATAATGCCCTTTAGATGTAAAACCGTCCTTGCTTTTAATCTGAGATAGTCCAAAAATTCTTAGATTAGGATAGAGCCAGTTAGGTGGCTAATCCTAATGTTAAGATTTTCGAGTCTCGACTTTCCTCGAAATGACGATTTTACCCCTCAAAGGGTAAAACATCTTTCCTATTACATTGAGTCATGAAAATCGCCAAAATTAGGTGATGGGTCAAGTGGGTGGCCAATCCTTCTGTCTGGAATTTTCACGTCTCGCTCTTGTTTTTAGAAAAAAAGACGATTTTGCCCCCTCATATAGTAAATAGCCTTCTAAAATTCCAAAAAATTATGAAAACTGTGGAAAAATAGGAAATGCATTAATTTGGTGATCAATCCTATTTCAGACCTCTTTTGATTCCAGATTCTTCTAAAATGACAATTTTTTCCTTTTTGGAAAAATTGTCCCAAATTTCTTCAAAATTACGATATTGCCCTTCATGGGCGAAGCTTGTCTAAATCATTTCTGAGTCTTGATTGACACTTCTCTAGACTAATAGAGCCTTACTAGGGTTGTCATGTTGTATCCATGTGATTTATCCGCATGTATTAATCCTTAATAGTGCACCTTCTTTCACTGATTGTGAGTGTTAGGGTAGTCACTTCTATCTGCATGAGCTCCTAGATTTAGGGTTCATAACCCACTCATCTGTATGAAATCTTTAGGTTAGATAATTTAGTCAATTTAGGTACCGAAATAACGTCAACTCTGATAGTTGGCGTAACTAATTCCCCGATCTCACTTCTTTGGTTATCGAAGAATCGAATATAAGCTTCCAACTATTCAATAGGGTTTCTAATCGTACAATCCATGAAACAATTGGTGGCGACTCCTTGGCATGTACATACGTCACATGTCACTAGACCACACTGAAGGTCGACCCCGTATACCTCCGTTGCGACTTGGGTAACGAGCCTTGGGAGATGTCCACGTTCGACTAGACTCGGATGGCCCATTAGCCCTCGCACCTCAAGAGCGCTCGAATGAGGGTCGTGAACTCATAAAACCACCAAAGTTGGCCAACATAAGGATCTTTATAATTAGAGGAAATACACTTCAAATATAAGCAACATAGCTTTGACATACTCGAGGAAATACACTTCAAATGTAAGCAACATAGCTTTGATATACAACTGTTAGGACATACAATGCAACCTAGAGAGGGGTGAATAGGCTGTTTTCAAACTTTTTCAAAATTTGCGAAAAGCCAAAGGTGATTTGAAAAGGATCGGGTGAGCACATGTTCTGCCAAACATTATCTGAATAAACGTGAGTAGAGATATGATCATGAAGATATTAGCACACCGAATATATAGTGATTCGGCTTACACTAAGCCTACGCCCACTCTGCAACTAAAAGCCACAACACGGACAAGAATGCACTAGTAAATTGCCTCACAAGTTACAGACAATACATAAGCTAATATTTCATACGATAGATCACACTATATAGTTACAGTTTCACTACTCTCAGATGAACACTTGTGGTTGCATGATTACAAGGCACAAAGATCACAAGATCTATTAATCAGTACAAGCGTTTCAATTAGAATGAATTCTAGAGTAATAATGGATATTCAATCAGCCCAAACCCACTCTCTAACTCCCTTGGCCTTTATGACCTCCTCCTCTTATAAGCCTAAGCAAACTAGTCGTTGGAACATCTTTGAAGGAGCAAAAGAACCATTGGATTTTGATGTGATAGCTTGTCAATGCAAATGAGCTCCTTTTTCTCCATCAGACTGACTTTCCCAAAATAGGCACTAACTCATTGTTCCATCATTGATAGTTCTGCACTTTCTCTGTTACGGCAAAGAACTGTTCTCGAGAAGACATAATTCTTCCCGTTTGTCATTTCCAGCTTGTGCGAGCGACTTCAGTAAATCTTTTTGAAACATTGGCATGTAGGTATTTTTTACTTCTCGTTTTACTTGATCTTTCAAGATCCGATATCAAATATTAGGTGACTAGATCTTTTGAGGACCTTAGCGAATGTTTTCATAAAACAACTTCAGTCTTCACGAGATTTTACCATATGGCCATTTTGTGATTCTTAACCATAAAAATACACATCTGCACACTAAAGGTAAATGAAATACCAAAGAATAGTTTGGAAATCATCAAAAAATTTTATGAGTGTTGACACCTAAATTTTGATTTTAGAAAATCATGCATTTTATTTCACAAAATGAGAGTTATTCATACTCTCGCAAAAATAAATTTTCATGCTTGGCATATTTATTTTATAGAACACATCTTTTGCATTTAGGGTCAATTGAGTTCAATTTTGTTTGGCGGCTGGGCCGAATTAACGTGAAATTTTCCGACTAAAGGCATAAAAAAATCGGCAAAACCATAGGCATGAGGGAGGCCGAAGCTTGCATAGGGTTCAGATCGTAATTCTAATTTAATGTAGGCCATGTTCATCATATTAGCTATATAGGGGCCTTAATTAATTATTTAATAATTCAATCTAGACTCAAGACTGCACTTAGAATTCATGAGATAGGCCTTTTTTCGGCCACCTCCATGCCCTCTTCTAGGTGGATGCGAATTTGATAGTGCCTTAGTGCAAATAGGTCTCCTCAAATTTTTAGATTAATTCTGTATTTTTTGTTGTTGGAGAGGCTTATCTTAATTGAGAGTTTTAAGATCAGAAACCTACCAAGCTAAGTGTTCTATTGGATGCGGGAACTTGAAATCCAACGGCTTGAAACGAATCCTACTCTAGCTTGGGACAACAATCCAACAGTCATTAATAAGTCCTACTCCTAATAGGATTAGTTGTACCTAGCTCTATATAAACAATAGTTCAATCATGTTCAAGGGGGACGGCACACTCTGAAAACTGACGACGGATTTCTCGAGACAATCTCCTCAGCCGAAGCCTCCCGAAGATCAACCAGTATTCCCCGCAAAACTTAGCTTTGCACCACGCAATTCTGGGCGTTTCTTATTGTCCTGTTGCTGTCCAGCCACGGTTGACCTCCTTTGTCACTCAAATAGCTTGCCAAGTACACTCATCGTTACAATCAATTGCTGACTAGTCCGGTTGTCATCACTGTTCAGCTTCGGTTAAAGGTGCATTGGTCTTTGTTTTACCCTTATTTAAAGATTTAACCCTTGTGCTACGTGTGATAGAGCAATCGAAGCAATCTCCGGTGATTTGCGCTTCAAAAAGCACAGACTTGGGGTGGAATTCATCACGTGCCGCTGGAAATTTGATTCGGAAAAAGGTAAAAATCCTTGGTTCTTGATTGCTAGTCTATGGTTCTTGATTGTTAATCATGTTCGTTAATTTGGTATTATGCATGCGTACTTGCGAACTTGCTTTGATTGGCCTTATTAATTCATACTTTTTTAAGGACTGAAGATCTGATTTTGTGAATGAAAATTCTGGTGCAAGTTCGATAAATTCACGAGATTGATGGACACTGTTCGAAATTCATAAGTAAAGAGAAACCATTGTCTTTCCTTTTTTTGGATCAATTTGAAATTGAAAATTGAGGAATTTTTGTGAATCAATCGTGAACCATTGGCATATCCTTTCACAACCGAAAATTGCATGTCAGTCGATGACATTGTCTTCTGTGATCATTGTCTGATTTGAATTCATTTTCTTGCTGGTGAAATCTGATGTTCATGGTTCTATCATTTTTCTTGGCCGAGAGTATGCATTGCAGATGACTTCCACGTTTATTGTTTTAGTTGCATGTTAGTTTGAGTGATGTCATCTTTAACTATTTGAGTATGATGCTATAGATGAATTTTTGATCTGCCATGGATAAAATTTGTAATCCCAACGATATCTTTAATTTGTTGAATGGCATCTTCATGGATTATATTTGATTAGGGATAAGAATTTGAATTCATCCAAAATCTCAAGAATTATCTGAATCAATTTTTCCAACCTAAAGGATAATTTCTCAAATTAAAATTGGATTTTTCTTTTAGATGAGGAAAGGTGGATCCCTAATCTCATAATTTTGGCTGCCCCTCATGGATTTTTGAATTCAAAACTCAATTGACTCTCTTCCTTTTATTTTTGTCGTGATTGTGTGTGTTGTTTGCTTTGTTTATAAAGTTTGCACTTTAATAAACAATATTGCCCATAACACATGCTCCCAATTGTGCCTAACCCCTTCGGAATATGGGTGAGTTATTTTAGCTTATTTGTTAGGAAGTTTTATTGCATATATTTATTCCTAGTATAGAATCCCGCCTATTGTGTATTTTAGAGTTGTTGTTGTCCTATATATATATGATATGACTGAGTATTGAAAAAATACATTAAAAAATATTCATTGAATAAGAATGAGAGTTTTCTTTTTCTTCATGGTATCAGACCCCTAGGGTTTGATCCTTATGGTACTGTATGACAATCATCGACTACGGTGCCATCGTCTCGCGTCGGTCGACTTTGTCCTATCCTAGAGATTCATTCTGCGGACCTGATCTCATGACCCACAATCAGCCAATTGTTGCAACTGACCAAACGAATGCTAGTGCCTCTATTATTGCCATTTTGGCAGACCTGACCGTTGCGATGAAGCAGCTCTTGACCCAACAGGCCGCGCTGCCGAGGGTTGAACCTCCTGCTACACCGATTGCTATCAAGCTTGATGGAAAAAATTATGGTGCATGGTCTCATGAAGATTGAGTTTATACCTTTTTAGACGGTCTCGATGACCGCTTGGACAATGTTTGTGCTGATGTTTTGAAGATGGATCCATTCCCCACTATTGAGAAAGCTTATGCCCAGGTCAGGTGATATGCACCAATTTGTCATGCTTTCCACTCCCGCCGGGGTCCATCTTTGGTTCCGTCATGATGTCACAGTGGGGCAAGGGTGATTCACACCCCCAGTTAGCGCCTTTTGCCCCGAGAGCTTGCCCTAGAATTGGTATGCAAATTCAATATGAGGGGTGCTCTCACTGTGGGAATCCTAAACGTTCGGCAGCATCTTGTTTTAAACTACATAGTTCTCCGGATTGGTGGGATGATTTTTAGACGAGGAAGAAGAAATCGTGCTCACATAAGGGGCGGAATGGAGGGCAAGCCTCCTTGGTGACTAGCGGCTTGTCATTAATTCCTATGGAGCCTGAATCTGCTAATGCTGAATCTCCTGAATGTAATTGTGGATTTGTCTTTGCTAATGGATATTGTGATGGTCATCATGGGTGGATAATCAATTCTGGCGCTATTGATCATATGACTTCGCAATCTGGTGACCTTTTTACATCTACTACACCACGCTGATATCATATTTACAATGCCAACAGGCATAGCTTTCTTGTGATGGCTACGGGGCGTGCGTCTATCATGCATTCTCTCTCTCTATCTATCTCATACTTTACTTGTTCCTACATTGTCTAGTCGTTTGTTATCAATTGGACAGCTTACTAGCGAGTTAAACTGTGTTGTACTTATGTACCCTAACGTTTGTTTGTTTCAGGACATTCTCACCAAGGAGATTATTAGGCATGGTACTAAGAGGGATGATTGTATTTCGTGGATGACATTACTTCTGGATGGATCTATCATTCTCGTGGACAGTTAGCTCAAGAGAAGGTACTTTGATTATGGCACCGTCCTTTAGGTCACCCATCAATTGGGTCGTTATGGCATTTGTTTCCCAAGTTATTCATAGTCAATCAAAATCTAGTTTTCAATGCGATACTTGTATTTTGGCAAAGAGCCATCGCACCTGTTTTTCTCCTAGTTTGAATATCAATTCTACTCCTTTTTCCTTAATTCATTCTGATGTATGGGGTGCGTCTCCTATTACTACTGTATCTGGATTTAGATGGTATATTGTCTTGTTAACGATTGCACACGCATGACTTTATATATTTGATGAAACATAAGAATGAGGCTCAAGCTATCTTTCGGACTTTCTATCGTATGATTCAGACTTAGTTTGGGGCCAAACTTCAGGTTTTTTGATCTGATAATGGTGGCGAATACTCAAGTAAACCTCTTGCAGCTTATTTTTAAAAACATGGTGCGATACATGAAACTTCTTGCACTCAGACTCCTCAGTAGAATAGTGTTGCTGAGCACAAGAATCGCCATATACTTGAAACCATTCGAGCACTATTGGATGGTGGCCATGTTCCCCACCGTTTTTGGGATTCTGCCATAGTTACAACTGTTTATGTGATGAATTGCATGCCTTCTCGCATTCTGCTCTATCGGATGCCAATGCAAGCACTTGCTGCCTATGTGTCTCTTCCTTCGGTTCTTACATTACCTCTTAAGGTGTTTGGGTGTTCGCTTATATCCATCTTCACAAAAATCAGCGGACCAAACTTGACCTTTGTGCAGTCAAGTGTGTGTTTCTTGGCTATGGCCCTTCTCAAAAAGGCTATCAGTGCTATGATCTTGCCGGAAAGTGCACGTATGTCACCATGGATGTAGCATTTACCAAGACGGAACCCTATTTTTCTTCCTCCCAAAATCCTGTTCAGGAGGACACTAAATGTAGAACCAGACATTGGTTATGACTGCAGGATTGACGGATGGGCGTGCATGGGAGGTTGAGACTATAGAAGCGATGAATGGGTGTGCGACGGATAAGTGTCTGACCGATAGATGTGCACAGCTCTACGATTCCAAGGCTGAAGATTCTGAGCTACTGCCTCACGAATGTGAGATAAGCGCACGATCAGGCTGCATAGAAGTAGTAGCAACCGAGCAGGTGTCAACAAATTCACAACAGCAACAGCAACAGCCCTCCTCGTCTTCGCCTTCTTCAGTACCACTCCAAGCTCTTGAGAATGTACCTGAGTAAGTACTTCTACTGTACTTGATTCGTTTGAATTTACTGATGTGCTCATTGGTTATAAGATGCCTGATAGCATAATAGGGGTAAACCACCGAATCGATATTCTCCAGATGTAAAGGATCGCTGGTCTCGATATCCTATTGCAGATTATGTGTTTGCCAAGAGGTTGTCCACACCACTACAAGTCTTCGTGTCCACGGTTTCCTCAGTTCAAGTTCCAAACAGGGTTGAAAAAACCATGAAGGATCCAAAATGGCTTCAAGCGATGGAGGCAGAGGTGGAGACATTGGAGAAAAATCGAACTTGGAAACTTGTGGAACTACTAGAGGATAAGAAGTCGCTTGGATGTAGATGGGTGTTTACAGTCAAACATAAAGTTGGCGGCACTAATGAGAGGTGTAAGGCATGACTGGTGGCTAAAGTATATACACAGACTTATGGGGTGGATTATCAGGAAATATTCTTTCTAGTTACAAAGTTAGACATGATAAGAGTATTGTTATCTCTGGCAGTATACTTGGATTGGTCTTTGCATCGATTTGATGTGAAGAATGCATTTCTTCATGGAGATTTAGAGGAGGAGATCTATATAGAGCTTCCACCTGGATACAGATGCGCAAATCAGCTGAACATGATTTGTAAGCTGGAAAGATCATTGTATGGGTTGAAATAGTCCCCTCGCTCATGGTTTGCTTGCTTTAGCTCAACTAGAAAAGGTATGGATACTCCCAAAGTAATTCAAATCATATTTTGTTCTTAAAAGGTACTCAAACAAGAAAAATAACTCTTATCATATATGTAGACGACATAATTATTATAGACAATGATAGTGCCAGGATTATGAGATTGCAGGAATTATTATCTAGGGAGTTTGAGATGAAGAACTTGGGAGGTTTGAAATATTTCTTTGGAATCGAGGTTGCTAGGTCAAAGGAAGGGACTTACTTGTCTCAGCGGAAGTATGTTCTTGATCTTTTGATCGAAATTGACATGCTAGATTGCAAGCCTACAGATACTCATATGGTACAAAACTAGCCCTCCCACATATTTCACTTTATCTGTCTTTATTGTCAAATGAGAGTTTTGACGGAAACTCTTGGTTGAAGTTGCTACGTGAACTCTGGTTAGACATTGAGTGTGTTTAAGTGGTCATCTGTACGGTATTAAAATAGAAAAGCATACGCTCTATGGGGAAGGAGAAAATACCGTAATACGTATTTCATATTACGTATGAATTGTCGACCAATGAGAGTAGGCAAAAGTTTCTGATCTTAACTTTACTAAGCCGTGTGAGACTCTCGAGGACAAGAATTCCTCATTTAGAGTGCCCTCATGACTCTTCGTTACTCTCAAGATTTCTATTTAGTGTTCGCTATCTTAGAGTGTTGCCTATGGTCATGAAATTGATTCGATCTAAAGGGACACTTCTAGAAAAGCGAGCTGAACTGAGATTAAGAGATCTAATAAAAGAGTAAGATCAATTTCGAGTTCTTAAGTCACATAATAAATTTATATTCACAGACCGGTCGGCTATAATTATTTAGTGTGATTATAATTATGAATATAATATGTCATACTTAAATAAGATCTAGAGAGAGATATGTATGTGACTGATCGATCTAGGGTATAAGCATATGGAAATATACTTTTGATCGTGTCCATTTGAGCTGTCACATACTCCCAACGAATGTGTGACAATGAGCTCTCAGTGTATGCTAGTTGCACAGATTATTTGTCAATATGAACTTTGCAGATATAAAGAGAGTTATGCTTGGTCCTTTATGGACAAGTGAGAGTTGTTGATCCTCTATGGACATGCGTGAGGTGTTTACCCTACATGGGTGAGTGGGAGATGTTGAAAAAAGAGGTCTTACGGTGTGCGCCCATGCGGGCAATCACACCTGCCCCTAGAGATAACTGTAGTAATAGTTATTTGTTTGAAAAGACACGTCTATTGGAAGACGTTAACAAGGAGAAAGACGTCTCCCTTCTCTGATGATGAAATAGACGACATTCTATCGTTCACACAAAAAAGGACGAATGTCACTCCTCCCCTCTACGTCGAATCGTATCGAAGGTGAAGGAACTCTCGAGACTACGAAGGCGACATCTAATCTGTGGATAGTAGATACGGTTCCTCATGTGATCATATTCCGATCGGTGATACAAGTAAGTGATAGATTGAGCATTAATCAGTAGTTTTCTACATGTGATTTGTTTAGAATCAAGGAATCGGTTTCCTTCACTAACTTTGGCTACCAAAGATGCTAGTAAATTTCGTCTATGACCATGTCATTTAACTACTAACTTTTGTATTGTAGACAAAGACTCGTTCATGTGGAATTGCCCAACACCGAAAGTGTGCATAACGAATCCCAAACAACTAAAGGAGATCTGCTCAAAGATAAACGACTATCCCAAGCACCAGAATAGTATTAATCTGGCATTCCACATGGAGAAGTTGAAGGTGACATGAAACTCCACTCCACTTGAAATGAATTGAACCACACACAATGATTGATGCCTCAAGATTTTTATTGTAATTCCTTCTTTGCATTTGGTTTGCTGTTCTTGCAGTGTATGTTGCCCGCTTTTCATTCAAGTTGCAATGAAATGTTTGTTGGAAAATATGATGTATTTTGATGGGTGAGAGAATGAGAAATTGTTTCTCAAAGAACACCCCTTGAGTTGGAAGTGAAAATTGACAAAACACTAGTCCCACATTGGAAAGAAGGAAGGCCTTGAAATGCTTTATATGTGGTTATACTCCCTTGAGTGGTAACTATTATAATACAAGTACTATGCCTCACGCACGTGCATGGGATATAAATCACAGACCCCGATGGAGGCCCGACAAGTTGAAACTTGGGTGCGAGCGCAGGATCAGAAAGTGGGCCTCGCGACAAGCCTATTTTTGCCTTTTGTATTAATTTTTCCCAACTCAAGCCATTACAATATAACCGTTCTTAAGTTAATTACCGGATGTTAATGGTATTAAGTAAGTAACGGCTATTTTAATTACCGCATGTTAATGGTATTAACTAAGTAATAACTACTTTAATTTTGCGGTTACAGAATTAAATATATAATAGCTCTAAACGGCAGAGTTATTTAGCTGTTATTCTTTATTTCCGCAATGTCCCACTGAGCCTATAAATAGGTAGATTTTCATTCTGTTTAAAAGATTGGAAAACCTACTGGCTCAAAGAAAAACTCATCTTCCTCTTTTCAAACGTCTACATTTGCATTGTTTTCGATAGTGTTCACGTTAAGTTCAAGTTCGCCGAAAGCTTTGGAGTGCTGTGATTGCCTATATCACTGCTTAACCATTGTATCTTGAGAGACAGATGTTCATAAAACCTCAGAGCACATACTAGAGGGGACGAATCTGTTTTAAGGAAACTCTATCATACATAGGCCTCGGTATTTCTATCAATTTCGTTTCTTTTAATACTATTGTGTTTCTGATCAGATTGTATTCTTCTAAAGGTCCTTCTAATGTGTTCAGATTCACTGCTTCTAACGGGTTCATATTCAGTGCTTCTGAAAGTGCTTCTAACGGGTTCATATTCAGTGCTTCTGAAAGTGCTTCTAACGGGTTCAGATTCACTCCTTCTGACGGGTCCAAATTCAGTGCTTCTGACGGGTTCAGATTCAGTGCTTCTGAAGGTGCTTCTGACCTGCTTCTGAGCTACTTTTGACCTGTATCTGAGCTGCTTCTAAACTGCTTTTGACTTGCTTCTGACCTGCTTCTGACCAGTGTCTAAGCTGCTTCTAAGCTGCTTCTGACCTACTTATGAGCTGCTTCTGACTTGGGTCTGAGCTGCTTATGACCTGCTTCTATCTTACTTCTGACCTGTTTCTGAAGACTCAGATTTTGTGCTTATACAACTTAGTGTTTTTATGTTTGAGGCAGTTTGCTTACATTTACTATTGACATTCAAATTTTAAGTATCTTCCAATTTTATAAAACAGTATTTTTATTTTTAACACTATTTGTCCAACAATCTTAAAACATATTCGCTTTGGATTCGATTTACAATTCGAACGGCCATTGGAAAAGAAGTTGTTGATGTGTCTGCTGATGACACCACCAAAAAGTCTACCTCTGCTGTCCAACAGCCTGGATCATCCTTTGCTTCTGCTGCGGCTTCTTTCCACCATGGTGAGAAACCTAAAAAGTTCAACGGATTGAACTTTAAAAAGTGGCAATAAAAGATGTTTTATTTAACAACTTTGAATCTTGCGTGATTCTTGACTGAGTAACCTCCTAAGGTATCCGATGGAGAAACTGATAAGCAAGCCTTCAATGGGTTGAGGCTTGGAAACATTCTGACTTCCTATGTAGGAATTATGTCATGAATGGATTACATGACTCATTGTACAATGTTTATTGTGCAATAAAGACGGCAAAGGGTTATGGAAATACTTAGACTAGAAATATAAAATAGAGGATGCCGGAGCAAAGAAATTTGTTGTCGGTCGATTCTTTAATTATAAGATGGTGGATTTAAGGCTGTGATTAGTCAAGTGCAAGAAATTCAGGTGACCCTGCATGAGATTCAAGTTGAAGGAATGAACTTGAGTGAAACCTTCCAAGTAGCTGTGATTATTGAGAACCTACCTCATAGGTGGAAGGATTTCAAGAACTACATCAAGCACAAGCGAAAGGAAATGAACTTGGAGGAGTTGATTGTTAGACTTCGAATCGAAGAAAACAACAGACGCTCTGAACGCAAAGGGTTCAATCCTACTACAGTTAAGGCAAATGTTGTGGAGCACAATCATGGCCACAAGAACAAGAAGGTCGCCAAGCCAAAGTTGGGACCAAAAAGGAGGAGTTTCCAAGAACAAGTTTCAAGGAAAATGCTTCAACTGTGGCAGGTTAGGCCATAGATCTGTAGATTGCAGACTTCCAAAGAGAAAGAATTTTGGGACAAATATGGCGAATGACATGACAAAAGACGTGTCAAATATAAACCTCTCTGCAATAGTTTCTGAAGTGAACTTAGTTGGGTCCAATCTGAAGGAATGTTGGATTGACACTATGGCAACTAGGCACATATGCTTTAATAAGGACCTGTTCACAACTTTCGAGTCAATCAATGGGGAGAAAGTGTTCATGCAAAACTCTGCCTCTTCTGCTGTTGAAGGCCAATGGAAGGTACTTCTGAAGATGACTTATGGGAAATAACTGACTCTGAACAATGTCTTATATGTGATAGAAATCCGAAAGAACCTTGTCTCCGGGATCTCTGTTGAATAAGCATGGATTTCGCATGGTGTTCGAGTCAGATAAAGTTATTTTGTCTAAATCTAGAATGTATGTGGGGAGGAGATATGTATCTGATGGGCTTTTTAAGCTCATTGTCATGACAATTATCAATAAAGATAATAAGTTTTCCTTTTATTTGCTTGAGTCTTCAAATTTATGGCATGGTAGACTCAGACATGTTAATTATGATACATTGCGCAGATTAATAAACTTGGAACATATACCCTCATTCCAAATTGATTCAAAACACAAATGTGGAATTTGTGTTGAGACGAAATTAACAAAATCATCATTTCAATCAATTGATAGAAACACCATACCCCTTGAATTGATTCATAGTGATGTTTGTGATTTGAAATTCATACGAACAAGAGGTGGTAATAAATATTTTATTACCTTTATCGATGATAGCACCAAATACTGCTATGTGTATTTACTTAAAAACAAAGATGAAGCCTTAGAGAAATTTATTCTCTATAAGAATGAAGTTGAAAATCAACTTAATAAGAAAATCAAAAGATTGAAAAGTGATAGAGGCGGTGAGTATGAAGTATCATTTGGTGAATTCTATGCTTAATACGGAATTATACATGAAGTAACTACGCCCTATTCACCTCAATCAAATGATGTTGCTGAATGTAAAAATCGTACATTGAGAAAAATGATGAATGCGATGTTACTAAGTTCAGGCTTACCTCAAAATATATAGGGTGAAGCTATTTTGTCAAGCAATTACCTTTTAAATAAGGTACCTCGAAAGAAAGAGGATAAAACCCCTTATAGGCTATGGAAAAGTAGGAAACCATCCTACAAATGCTTGTGCGTGTGGGGCTGTATTGCAAAAGTGATTGTTCCAACACCAAAGAAAAGTAAGATAGGTCCTAAAATGATGGACTATATCTTTATAGGCTATGTACATAACAGTAACACATATCAATTTCTTGTACATGAATCTAAAATTCCAAATATACAAAAGAATACGATCATGGAATCAAGAAATGCTTCATTCTTTGAAGATGCATTTCCTTATAAATCCAATGATGGATCAAGTTCGTCCAAACGAGCGAATGAAATTGTGAATGATGAAAGTCATGATTCATATCATGAATTGAGACGCAGCAAAAGAGCGAGAGTGGAAAAATCATTTGGAAATGATTTTCTAACTTATTTGTTAGAAAAAAACCCACTGAATTATACAGAAGCTATGAATTCTTCTGAGGGACCTTTATGGAAGGAGGCAATAAAAAGTGAAGTTGATTCTATTTTGTAGAATCATACTTGGGAGCTAGTGGATCTTCCTCCTGGTTGTAAACCTTTAGGGTCCAAATGAATATTTAAAAGGAAGATGAAAGCAGATGGCTTCATTGATAAGTATAAAGCCATACTTGTAATTAAAGGATACAGACAACGAGAAGGCTTAGATTACTTTGATACTTATTCTTTTGTGACGAGAATAAACTCCATTAGGATGATATTTGCAATTGCAGCATTGCGAAATCTTGAAGTACATCAAATGGATGTAAAGACAATGGTGATTTGGATAAAGAAATCTATATGGAACAACCTGAAGGTTTTATAGTTCTAGGACACGAAAGGAAAGTCTGTAAATTGATCAAATCATTGTATGGACTTAAACAAATGCCAAAGTAGTGGCATGAAAAGTTTGACAATGCAATAATTACCAATGATTTTAAAATCAATGAAATAAATGTGTCTACATTAAAGAGACAGAATGGATATGTCATTCTATGTCTAGATGTGGATGACATACTCATTGTTGGTAGTGATGACAGAATAGTCAAATCTACCAAGAATATGTTGAATTCAAGATTTGATATGAAAGATATGGGACTTGTTGATGTGATTTTAGGAATTAAAATCACAAGAATGTTCGAAGGTTTAATTTTAAAGCAGTCACGCTATGTGAACAAGATTCTTGAAAAATTCAATATGAATGATTATGGTATTGCTAGAACACCATTAGACAATAGTCTCCATCTATCCAAAAATAGAGGAGATAGTATTTCTGTGACATTCTAATTTCCAATCAACTTCAGACTCTGTAATGAAAATTTTATATATATCAAGAGATGTATTTCAGTCGTATTCTGCTAAAATCTGATCAATTTGAGTAGACTGACCAAAGGGGAAAGGCTAAAGCGAGACGATGTACGTAGACCTAGGCGACTCGGATAAAAAATGACGCTTTGACCATAAGGATTGTCGAGGGGATATTTAGAACCACCAAAAGGCCGATCAAAGAACGATTAAGGGTTACCATGCGAGCATCGTATGATTGGAGCGCGGGTGACACCGCTTAACTAGCGTACGATTTGCAAAATTATCCTAAATCGAACTGTGACGATCGAGACCATAGGGACTATTGATAAACCCTCGCAATTACATGACAACCAAAGCCGCCATGAATTGATGAGCCCTCAACGTGATGAGAATCACGGGGCCCATACGCGTATAGTCTACAAAAGTCGTCCGTCGGTTCGAAATAGGCTGGAATCACGTCTGATAGAAGAAACAATCAGAATTGAGTCTTGAAAAAGTTTGAAATGGAAAATCAAGAATTTCAACATCAATTGGATTGGTCGTCGCTCTATCGAAGAAGTCAGAAACGAGACAAACGACGTTCTGAATGTCGAAAGTAAAATGACCATAATGCCCCTCAAGCTTAGAACTTTGTCTTTATAATTGAAGGAAGGAAAAAATGGACATTTCTTTCCCCCCCAAGTTGTCGAAAGTTCAAGGTCAATTGATGGCCATTGGATGCCCTTGAGAAGAACAATGGACAAGTATCAAGCATCCAAGGGTGGAAGATCAAGTCGCCTACCGACCAATCACTTTAATTAATCAAATTTTTGGGATAATAAGCTCTCTCTTTCCTCTCCCCCTCACTCTTCATTCGGCCATTTTTGCTTCCCCAAAGAGCCGACCAAGCTTGCTCTTCTTCTTCTTCTTCAGTTTCTGCTGCTCACCGACCACACCAGAGCCTGCCGTTCGGTCCATATGACCGGCTCCTCCGGCCATCCCCTGCTGTCAGCCGACCACCTAGACGTAGATCCACATCTTGCCGAGGTCTTCCAACTTGAATCAGGTCATTTGGAGCTCTGTGAAATTCGGGGCAAGCATTCTCCCACAGGCCGATAGTTTTGCTCCCGTTTGAGGTAGGTTCGGTTCTGCCGAAAACTTGGAATATTTGGCTGAAATTTAGTGGAGATCAAGTAGACATATAGATGGTTCTGTGGTAAAAATTGAGGATTTATTTGATAAGTTTTTGACCACGAACCGGCCTTGAACATTTTGCCCAGAAGCTGCAGGTATTCTGTGCTTGGACGATCCGATGAGTTCTAATGACTTTCCGGCAACCACGCGGCTTAAACCTCTCGGTGAGCACTCCAAACCCTTAGATAGACATTATAAGAGGTAGAATGGTGTATAATTGATGAATTTGAGGTAGATTAGGACCGGTTGGACCCGACTGAACAGAACCGAATGGAACCGGTTCAAAGTCGGGCCAAATTGACTTTGTGGAGGGCTGATTAGGTTGGATTTGTGTTGTAATTTGGTGTGTATGATGTGTTAAGATGATGAGGGGTATGTTATGGGTGATTTGGATGGATGAATTGACGAATTGGAATTTGACAAACCGATTGATTATCCTAGGTTGCGAGACGAATTAGCCTTGGACTTAAGTTGACCGAATCTTAGGAGGTGCAAGAAGGAGTGAATTGTGTTGCTAAGGTAAGGTAAGAAATTCTCTAAACCAAGGCTAGGGGGATTGGACTCGATTGGGTAAGTCGAGGGCCGATCGGAATGGTTTAAGAGAAAATCCTCAATGTTAATAGCTTAATGTGTTCTTAGATGCTATCGAATGATTACATGATAGAGCCTATGCTTGAGTTGTCTATGAGTTTAGGTGTCACTTGAATTGATTCGTATGCCACGGAGTTAGGAATTGTATTAGAAAGCGCTTTAGCAATTGAAATGTGAAATTTGAATTGAAGAATCAAGTTGTTTGTTATAACGTGGCATGAATTATGATTGTTGCATTACATGGCTTGGCCCTAAGGCAAGTGAGACACGGGGCGGAAGGTTGAGACCCTAAGGCGACGTGGTCATGGGGTGGATGATGATTAGGTGGCGCCCTAATGCGACGAAGTCGCGAGGTTGAGATAGCCACAGTCTTGATGCAATATACTCGCGGGACAGTATGTGAGCTCATGAACTCTGCCTGAGGATGAATCACGGTCTGATACGTTTACGCTAGCCGAGCTTGAGGCGACTAGCTCGCTGGCTAAAGAAAGAGGCAGGCAGAGGTTAATAGATGTGGCAAAGTGACAGGCCGAGCATACATGTACATTCGCGTGTGATACGAAATAATAAATACATGCCTGTCCTTCGTGTATTGTTGTTTATTGAATTATGAATGTTGTACCTGCGTGTGACAATGAGTTGGAAAGGTTGAGTGACTTGGCTGCCTGAGTGGACGGTCAACCTGACCTAGGGTTAGGTTTTTCTTACTGAGATGTGTATCTCACCCCTTTTAGGGAAATCTTACCTTACATATCCTAGGCAGTAGCGATGTGGCCTATCAGATTCGGGGACCCGTAGGAGATGACAGCTTTTTAGGATGAGTTCCCCGATAGGTAGGGGAATATTTATGCGAGGAAATGTATAGTAGTATGGGTAGATGAGGGGAAGCCGGATTGGTAGCCTCACAGGTTTGAGGCATGATTTAGACGGGACGGGGACAGGAAGGTCGGGCCTCTGAAGTTCCATGAGGTTCCGGAGGGTGTCATGCCTCCCTGGTGTCAGACGATTGCAGATCAGGAGTTTCCCAAGGAATCGGTGGCCTGGTCAAGGAACGGCTCGGAGTGGACACCGACAACGGAGTATTCCGTGCCACTGCCGGAGGATGAGGTCATCGTGTTGGAGCTGTCTGATGGAGACTTTGCCGAGCCGGACCAGGAGATGACCATAGATGGAGACCGAGCCGAGTCGTCGCATGTGGCAACCATGGAGGACTCTGTCGAGGTTTTGTTGGAGACCTTCTCCGAGTATGAGTCGTCAGAGGAGACTGAGGACACCGGGGATTCCATCAGTTCTTCCTAGACGACTCCGGATGGTGACCTAACATTTTGACTGGCGACCTGACCCCTTCCCTAGTGGATTTTGTGGATACCTTTTTGGCATGCTTACCCGTCGCCCTGATGATTAGCGGAGTAGTAGTCGTTGGCTGTTGGTGTTGATGTATGACTTTTTATGATGCTATCTAGGCCTGCTTAGTCTTGATGTATATGTATGTATATATATATATACATATATTGTATGGGGAGTTATTAGGAATCGCTTCCGTGTGCTTAATATAAATTATTTTATCTCTTGCCCTTTCTCATATATAGGTGGATCCTTGGGACTTCCGAGAGATTGTTGTTGTTTTACTAGCAGGAATGATTGCGTGCTCGCTGTGAGATGCAGGGCGTGACAATTTCTCAAGTAGAGTACTCTAGAATTATTGGGAGTCTAATGTACTTAATGAGTTGTTCTAGACTAGATATTGCCTATACGGTTAGTAGATTGAGTAGATATACAAGCAATCCGAGTGCTGATCATTGGAAAGCAATAGTAAGAGTACTCAAGTACCTACGGTATACTCGGAATCATGGCATGCACTATACTAGGTATCCATCTGTTCTAGAAGGATATAGTGATGCGAATTGGATATCTAATAAAAAAAAGACTCAAAATCTACTAGTGGTTATATATTCACACTAGCAGGTGCTGCTATATCTTGGAAATCTTGTAAACAAACTGTTATAGCCAGATCTACAATAAAATCTGAGTTTATAGGTTTGGATAAATGTGGTGAAGAGGCTGAATGGCTACACCATTTTTTAGAGGATATTCCACAAATGGGAAAAACCTGTGCCACCAATCTGCATACATTGTGATAGTCAATTAGTGATTGAAAGAGCACAGAGTAACATGTATAATGGTAAGTCTAGACATATACGTCGTAGACATAATACCATTAGACAACTACTCTCAACGGAAATTATCTCTATTGACTACGTAAAGTCAAAGGATAATATTGTGGATCCGCTCACCAAAGGGTTAAATGGAGCGTTAGTTGAAAAATCGACAATATGAATGAGACTGCAGCCCATTACAGGAAAGTTAATATAAAAGGAAAACCCAACCTAGCTGACTGGAGGTCCCAAGATCTAGGTTCAAAGGGACAACCTAATTATATGAACTTAGTGATATCACTGTGGAGGTCTATCCCTCAAACCATTCCTAAAAAA
The DNA here is from genome assembly GCA_028455895.1 of Rhodomyrtus tomentosa. Lineage (NCBI taxonomy): Eukaryota > Viridiplantae > Streptophyta > Magnoliopsida > Myrtales > Myrtaceae > Rhodomyrtus > Rhodomyrtus tomentosa. The sequence goes on along the minus strand of JAPCWY010000001.1, from coordinate 9,146,462 downwards.
TATCAGTAATTTGATATTCCCAATTATTATGGAGATTTATTAGGAAAAGGATAGCAAATTTTGCTTTAATGATTCTTAAGTAGAGTAAACTAATTATTCAAGATTAAGTAATATAAGAGAGAAGTAGGGCCGCTTCAAAGGATAATTATTGAGGGCTAAATTCTTTAGAAACTCTCATAGAACCAGGACGATGTTCACGGCCAAAACGAACATACTCATGAGAACTGAACAAATGTTTCGATGAATCCTGTGTGAAGTGTGTGGGTCATTTACTAAGAAAGCAAGATAGTTCAAGGACATCATGTCTGTTGGACAGCTGGTAAATTAAATATACTTTCACAAAGGAAGGTTCAAAGGGTGACACCTACCTACCTATGTAGGTTTCATTTGTTGAACACTATCACATAGTCAAAACCAAAATAATTTTCATTCATGCGGGGGATTGTTGGAAAATATGATGTATTTTGATGGGTGAATGAATGAGAAATTGTTTCTCAAAGAACACCCCTTGAGTTGGAAGTGGGAATTGACAAAGCACTAGTCCCACATTGAAAAGGAGGAAGGCCTTGAAGTGCTTTATATGTGGTTACGCTCCTTTGAGTGATAACTATTATAATACAAGTACTATGCCTCGCGCACGTGCAAGAGTACAAATCCCAAACCTCGATGGAGGCCTGATAAGTTGAAACTTGGGCGCGAGCACACAACCTGCATACGCGAATGCAGGACCGAAAAGTGGACCTCGCGACAAACCTATTTTTGCCTTATGTATTAATTTTTTCCAACTCAAGCCGGTATAATGTAATCGTTCTTAAGTTAATTACCGGATGTTAATGGTATTAACTAAGTAATGGCTATTTTAATTACCGCATGTTAATGGTATTAACTAAGTAACGGCTATTTTAATTCTGCAGTTACAGAATTAAATATATAACGGCTCTAAACGACAGAATTATTTAGCCGTTGTTCTTTATTTCCGCAATGCCCCACAGAGCCTATAAATAGGTGGATTCCTGTTCTGTTTAAAAGATCAGAAAACCTACAGCCTCAAAGAAAAGCTCATCTTCCTCTTTTCAAATGTTTGCATTTGCAATGTTTTCGATAGTTTTCACGTTGAGTTCAAGTTCGCCGAAAGCTTTGGAGTGTTGTGCTTGCCTCTATCGCTGCTTAACTGTTGTATCCTAGGAGACAGACATTCACGAAACCTCAGAGCACGTACTGGAGGTGACGAATCTATTTTAAGGAAATTGTGTCATACACAGGCCTCTGTATTTCTATCAATTTCATTTCTTTTAATATTGTTGTGTTTCTTATCAAATTGTGTTCTTCTGAAGGTCCTTTTAACGGGTTCAGATTCATTGCTTCTAACGGGTTCGGATTTAGTGCTTTTGAAAGTGCTTCTTACAGGTTCAGATTCACTCCTTCTTATGGGTTCAGATTCAATGCTTCTGAAGGTGCTTCTGACTAGCATCTGAGCTGCTTCTGACCTGCTTTTGAGCTGCTTCTGACCTGCGTCTGAGCTGCTTCTGACCTGCTTCTGTCTTGCTTCTGACCTGCTTTTGAAGGCTCAGATTTTGTGCTTCTACCAACTTGGTGTTTTTATGTTTGAGGTAGGTTGCTTACATTTACTATTGACATTCGAATTTTAAGTATCTTCCAATTTTATAAAACAGTATTGTTATTTTTAACACTGTTTACCCGACAATGTTTGCTAGATGGGAAAGTTTGGTATCTGTAGAGAGATCATGTGAGGTCGATGTGTGGGCAAAATCTGACCCGCTACGTGATCTCTCGGACTGCATTTGGTAGTAGCTTCGAAGAAGGCAAAAGGATCTTTGAACTTTAGGAGGAAAAAGCCTACTTGGGCTTAAAGTTGTTCCATCGGTCCACATCCCCGGCTGGAGATAAAATCTCTTATCATCCATAAACTAACTGAATCTAAAGGAACTTATGGATTAGGATCATGACATTCCGAAAAATCCAACTATCTCGCAGGTTTGTGCCAACTAAGATGAATAGGAGGATGAAGAGCATAGATAAGGAAGTGGAGGCTTTGCTCATGGACATCATCTGTAGAAGAGAGAGAGCAATGAGGGCAGGGGAAGCTGCTGGCCATGATCTGCTGGGGCTATTTCTAGAGTCAAACATGAAAGAGAATGCCGGAATGAGCCTTCACGATGTGGTAGAGGAGTGCAAGATTTTCTATTTCGCCGGACAAGAGACCACTTCAGTGTTGCTGGTTGGGACCATGGTCTTGCTGAGCATGCATTCCGGAGGTCCTCCAAATCTTTGGAAATAGAGAACCTGACCACGATGGGTTAAGCCATCTCAAGACTGTAAGTTCAATGCTCTTTTCCCGTTTTGTTGGGATCGGGACTCATAATAGGTCCAATATGAAGAGTTCTCCACAAGCATTTTTTGTCACAAGACCCATCACAATCAGTCTATCCTTACTACAGGGACATTTGCGATCCTTTGTAGACGAAACGTTTGGTCAAAGATAATGCTATTCTATGAAGATGAACACGACAATGAATTGACTAATGCGATTTCTTCTCACCCTTGGATAGATCTTGGATTTCACCTCAAGAAAATAACCTGATTTTTGGGACAACAGTCTATGACAATCAATTTCAAATCTTTGAGGACATTGATTTCATTGAAGTAGCCTTTCTTCCGCATCATAATCATAGACACACATCTCTACAATATGACTTATTCTAGGGATTTGTCGCGATCAGATCACAATGATCTTGAATGTAGTCCTGAGGCTAGTCCCACAGGTGATCGAGTTGTCACGCATGGTTCACAAAGAAACAAAATTCGGGAAGCTAACCTTACCCCCCGAAGTCCAGCTATCACTGTCGATTCTCGTCATCCACCATGATAAAGAACAGTGAGGCGAGAATGCTGAGGAGTTCAAGCCTAAGAGGTTTGCTGAGGGAGTGTACAGGGCCACAAAAAACCAAGTCTCCTTTTTCCATTCGGAGGGGGCCCTCGTATATGCATTGGCCAAAATTTCGCAATGATAGAGGTAAAAATGGAGCTCGCCAGGATACTTCGGCAATTCACATTCAGTGTCATCGTCCAGCAGCCATAATATGGTGTTCAGGTGATCTTGACCAAGGTAAACTAGAAGTTAGTTCAATGTTTCGTAAATTCAAGGAATATATATCCTTGAAATGCTTGATCCATTTATGAGTTATTTACGAATGAGATTCATGTAATAAGCCTTTATAAAGGCAAGTCTTGTGATTATTTCTTAAGAAATAAAAAGAAATTCAATTTAATTGGTGAGTTCCTCTTGTTTTATTTTTGTCTTCTTCTATTGCCTTAATTTGATTCAAGTTATCAATGTAGACAAAATGTGCGTTGAAATAATGTAATATTCACCATTTTCCAAGTTTATGTATTACTTTTCTTTTACTTTTTAAAACACACAAATTTTGTTCTGCATACGTTATCAAATGGCCTCATAACTCAAAGAACGTTTATTTTTACTTTCATAGCAGCAAGCCGCTCGGATGTATCTTAATCTTCCATTCAAAAATTCAAGTTCTTCTACAAATTATCTTTATCTTTATTTTTATGCATTTTAAATGGTTGGAGACGATTGTCTCCAACCATATATTATAAATATAGTCCAGATAATATGTTCGCATACAAGCCCAATAGGTGAAAGCATGATTATTTGGGTTCATATGGGCTGGAGCTCACTTGCTTATTAACTTTAGGGTTCTCCTACGCTGGAAGTAACACAGTTGAGCGTTCCAAACTTGACGTATTTTGGTGTAATACTTCAAACAGACAAAACCCTTTTTACTCTTTCAAACCCCAACATCCAACAATCTTGAAGTATTATTTTCGCGTGTCCGATTTGAGAGAGCAAGGTGACTACTTGAAGATATCGTGGAGACAATCTCGTAGGTATAATTTACTTTCGATTTCGACGGTTGGTTTGGCCAGGATCTGAGTTTGAAATTCGGGTAGCCGAAATCTTTGAATCAAGAACCTAGAAAATATAGCAAATTTCAAAGGCTAAGACCACTTGGATTTATACTCGTCGATACGAATGTTTCGAGTGGTCACTCGCGTCGAACGGAGGTTGGATGAAGGAGATACGACCGCCGGAAGTTCGTTGTTACTGTAGCACGGGTTACCGTAGCACTGCATATTTTCGCGTATTTCCGCGTATTGCCAGCATAGTTTGGCTAATTTCCAGCAACAAGGGCAGTCCTTCGTAAGGTTTTTGGGAGCTTCAGACTAATTTTTGGGATCTATTTTGGCAAATTCCATCTCTGCATAGTAGTTTGACCAAAGTTAGATGGGTTATTCGACTTTGTGAGCTCTAAAGACTCCAATGTGCATTCTTTCTAACTCTTTGCTCTGATTGGAATGGTAAAACATAGTTCCTATAATATTATAAAGCTGCAATCATTTGATGTAACTGAATTTCATGGTTGGAAGTTACAGGTTTAATTTGGCGTGAAAGAACATAAAATATTCTACACTTGTTGAATGATTTTGCATCTACCACAGAAGATGTTGATAAATATCAATGAAACAAAGATGAATATTTTTGTAGAGATTACTTGTTGACCTCTCTAAATCCTTGTCTAGCTATGACTTATAGTGAGTTTAAGATGGCAAAAGAAATGTGGGATCACTTGAACGCTCAGTTCCAAAAATAAGAGGGGCTCTATAAAAATCTCCTAGCAGAGAAGTTCTTTGAATTTAAATTCAATATGAATTCGAGTATCACTTCTCAGTTAATCGAACTTGAGAACATGAGGAACAAGCTATGACTCCCCAAAATTTATTGCTAGGATTCAGACTATATACAGACAAAAGCCACAGGGTCAAGAGGAGTAACTAGAAAAGAAAGATCGCCTTTGGTAAGGATCACGGTCTAGTATATAAATCGGTTATGCTTCCGATTGAGGATTGATTGTGTGGCGACTTTAATCAAGCATGGATTGATTTGGATTGACTTCGTCTCCCTGTAGAATGACCATAGGATCACCCTGAAGTCGACTGGAGACTAAACCATGGAACGATTTGTAAGCTAATAAAGGTCGACAGTTGAACTAGCCGTGAATTCTACAAAGGTTGATTAACACCTCGTACCAGTCACGCTCTACTTGAGGACTGATCACCCGAGATTATATTACGTGCTACTGGAAAACTATGGGTCGAGATGAACCAATCCTGCATCAATTTGAATTGGTCATAAGAGGTGAACTCGATAGTGTTCGTTATACTCTTGAATTTGGAACGGGTGATTTCAGCCCTGAATTGAGATAAAAGAAGTGGCTTTTGACCCGATTAGCAACGAGACACGATCTTGAGCGCACCAAATATGGTTATGCCTCTTGATGTGCTCGAGCCGAATTAATTCGATAAGGAAAGATGGTCCGATCCTTAGTTTAATTAAGCATAAAACATAGAGGGAATGTTTAGAAGTCCAATAGCCTGATGGATAGCATTTTTAAAGTTTTAGAATAAAGAATAATAGGTCGATTGCTAGACGACTTTGCTACCGTAAATAGAATGCCCAAATTCCCATTAGCGCTATTTATGTTTGGCATCTATAGAATAGAATAAAAGCCTAGAGACCCCACAGTTAGACGATACCAAGAATATTGGAATTTATATGCTAGATCTTTATTTTAAATGTAAAAAGAAATAAAAGAAATAGTTTACATATGTGTATTGTAGGCGTGTAAGGCATAAAAAGGGAAGAAATGTTCAATCATAAAAAGTTGGTAAAAAGACCAAAATTTTATAGAATAGCTAAAGAAATTAATTGAGAACACGACACATGGCACCTAGAATATTTTTAAGAATATTTAAAATGTTAGCTTGGTAAATAAGGAAAAAATATCTAAAATATTATCTATTATTAAGAAAAATTTAAAAAGAAAAAAATGAACTTAGATAACAAGTTAGCATGTGAAGACAAAATAGCATTAGAAATATTTGGCTTGGAGAGCAAGCCAACATATGAAGACGAAACTGGCTTAGGGAACAAATTGGAATGAGGAATCGACACATGGAAAGTAAATAAGATGAAATCGACTTGAGGAACAAGTTAAAAATAAAACAAGAAAGAAAAATAATTTTTGGCACATGAGGATAAAATAAGATTAGAAAAAGTAATCTAAAATATTAGAACAGTTTAGATTTGCCATGTGATGATATTAAATAGTATGTCTAGGGTATTCTATGTAATAATTTATTTGAAAAGGACAAAATGAATTAATATTTCAATAATTAATAAGAAAAATAAAATAAAAATGAAATAAAAACTCCAATAGAAGGCATGAAATAGGAGAGACTTCTAGAGTTCGAATGATCTTAGCTGGCCTAATAACAAGAAGACACATAATAAGACTTGGGGAACAATACGAATTCTCTAGAATTATGCATTATAAGACAATGTGACGAAAAATTAATTAAATGAGAAAAAGACAAGTGTTCTACAAGAACTCTCTAGAGCATAAATGTGGCAAAATTTTTATGGTTCTTACATTTATGTGAGAGGTCAATTATTAGTAGCATAAGACAAACATATGACACATAAGTCTTTCTAGGAGAATAAGTAGGAATTAAAATAGATGAAAAATAAGAATTGAGCACTATACAACGGGCAAGGCCCCTAAGAATTCGACCACCTTCATCTCTATTTCTCTCACATCACGCCACTCCCTCTCCTCTCTCTATCTTCTCATTCGGCCACCAAGTGATCAAGAGCCACTGCTACCAAACTTCCATAGAAACCGTCACGCACTTGCACGAACAATCGACGAGCTTTTAATTTTACGTTCGCTGTCGAGAGGCAAGTGATATCTAACCCTTACCTACGGCATAAAGCTTTTCTATTTTAATGCTTGCTTGAAAAGAATATGTGATGCATACTCTCCTTGGTCTCTCTATCTATGGTGGTGAGATTACATGATAAGATATGATATGTCACAGGCCTCATTCGCAAGAATGAGACAGCCTCGTACAAATATGAAAAGGGTGGATCTGCGAAATATGACATGATATGATTGTGCATATGCCTCATCCGCAAGGGTGAGAGAACCTTAAATGTGTGTGATATGATATGAAAAGTGGAGAGGTATAAAAATATGAAAAGAAATCGAAAATGATTCATATATGACATGTATGCTTGCATTATGAATTATGTTTAGTTTGTCTTCTATATTCGGTTTAGATGTTGCTTACTGGGATTATAAATCTCACCGTTTATTTTTAAGAGTTGTAGGAAATGGCTAACCCACCTTCTTCACTTTTTGGTGATGTAATGTATATGGATGTTACAAGTATCGACGTGGTAGATTTGGATAGTGAAGTAACTCTTAGGCGCTATGTGGCTGCTATATGGGTAAACAAAGATCAACTCGCTTATGTCCCATATAAGTTCATTGCATGGTATCGTATCACAGATGGCAACCATGTAGGACCATTTTCCGACACCGTAAGTCCATCGGATTTTGAAAATGGAGAGTTACCACATGTACGTTGAAACACTAATGCAAAGGTGGAATTTTTGGCAAGGAAGTGGCGAGACGAAGATGGATGGCACACCCTAGAAGGCTGAAGGCGGTGGATGAAATTTTTGGAAGCCCATGAGCAATTTTTTTGGGCTATATGCGAAGACGGAGTAGAACCCCTTGATAGAGCCATATAAACTATAGTTTGTGATGTATAATGGTGTGTTGTAAATGGAATGAATATGAAGAGCATATGAGTAGTGCTAAATGTTGTCTACGTTTTCCTTGAATGTTCGAGAAAGTATAGAAAGAAATTGTTTCCGCATGTAAAACGTGACAAAAATAAATAATAATAATAGTAAAGGGGTGAAAAAAAGATTATGGGTCAGATATAAGGACGGTGTACTTGGGACACCATAGGTCCTCCCTCGCAACGTCACGATTTATGATCCTTACAAGGTCTTCGAAAATAAATGGCGTCGTAGTGCTCTTGGAGGGATTCAAGAGACCGAAAGTCCCGTAGAAGTTTATACTTACTATAGCAGGTATCAAGGATCGGGTCGGGGACGTCACAGCTGGTTTGGTATCAGAGCGGGGTTTATTATACCTGGACTGATAAGGCGCATTGGGAAAAACGGATTAGATGAATATAAAAGACACCATTATATGCATGTGGTTGATGATTGTCTTCTTTGAGTCGATTGTTTAATATTTCCATTGCTTTGGATGATATTGATAGTGAATTCATTGACTGTATATTTCTTACAGTAGAAATATATGAATAGTCATGTAAGATCGACTCAAAATTCCCAACTGAATAGGATTCTGCAAACTTTAGGAACAATAAATGATTTGATGCAGCAGCAAGCTCCCAAGCAAGCTGCTAATGCCTTAGGAAATGTTTCGACATTCGAAAATAGAAGAGGAAATTGGGGACGTCGTATACAGAGTTTGATAGAATAGTTTTTAAAGTTAAAGCCTCCCAAATTTGCTGATATAGAAAACAAGAAAGAAAGCTCAACTATGGATTGATGAGCTTGAAAAGATATTCTCATTCTTAGAATGCTCAGAGCTTGATCGTGTAGTCTTAGCTAAGTATCAGCTACAAGGTAACGCTGATTGTTGGTGGACGGCTATAAAAAGAATAATGTTTACCATGGGTGCTTAAGTAACATGGGGTGTATTTGTTAAGGCATTTTATGAGAAATATTCTCTGAAAGTGTAAGCGACAGGAAAATGATGGAGTTTATCCAATTGCAACAGGGTAATGTAACTATAGACCAACATGAGGCAAAATTTGCCGAGTTGTCTTGGTACGCACCCAAGTTGGTAGAAGAACCACCAGCAAAAACTAAGCAGTTCTTAGAAGGGTTGCGACCTAGTATCCGAGGCCAAGTGGTGCCGTTAAATCTACAGGACTATAACGAGTTATACGCAATAGCTCAGATGGTAGAGCGGTACTCACTCGAACACTCGTCGTCTAAGTCGACTCATGAATGTACTCCTTCCTGAGCTATGGGTCGCGATAAATGATTCAAGGGAAAAAAGTACTTTGTTCCAAACAAGAAGAGAAAGGTATGGGTGGTAATCAAGTTGAAGCATGCCAACACTATGGTAGACAGCATGGCAACGCTCCGAATGCTTACAGGAGCATATTTTCAATGTGGTCAGCAGGGACATCGTATGAAAGATTGTCAATAGCAACAACTGGCACTACTGAATAGGTAACAACCTCAGTCGGCAAGACATCAAGGAAACGTCCAATGACCGCCGACACAAAGATGAGTTTACACGGTGACTCAAGAGGAAGCAGAGAATTCTAAGACCATCGTTATAGGTACGATTTCTATAAATGGTTGCCTAGCCTGTGCTTTATTCGATACTGGAGCTACTTGTTTGCCTATAGCTAGGCGTTTTCTGGAATTATTTGGAATAGAAATTAAACTGCTAGAGATACTCTTACGTATATCAACACCTCTTAAAATGAAAATGTTGTCCTTGTGGTTGTGTAAGGGTTGTAGAATCGACATAGGCAAATATAAGGGAATGATAGATTTTGTGGTTTTGGATATGCACGACTTTGATGTCATAATAAGGATAAATTGGCTTTGTTGACAGCGAGCCAATGTAGATTGTTATCAAAGAATAATTTATCTCAAACTACTGGGATTATCTGAATATGAGTTTGTTGGAAATGGAGGAATGTGTTCGAACTTGATGATTTCGGTGATAGAATTAGCCGAACTTTTTAGACATAGATGTTAGGGATATTTAGCGACTATAAAAGATAAGTCACAAGAAGAACTTAAGTTGGAAGATATCCTCGTGGTTAAGGATTCCCCAATGTTTTTATGAAGGATTTACCGGGATTACCCCCGGGTAGGGAGATTGAATTAACGATTGAGTTAGTCCCGGGTACGAAGCCGATTTCTAGAGCTCCCTATCGGATGGCTTAATCAGAATTAAATGAATTAAAGGTGCATTTCCAAAAAAACTACTTGACAAAGGATTTATCTATCCAAAGTATCTCGCCTTGGGGAGCACCATTCTTGTTCGGAGAGAAAAATGATGGATCTTTACAACTATGTATAGACTTTCGGCAATTGAATAATGTCGCTATTAAGAATAAGTATCCATTGTTGAGGATCAACGATTTGTTCGATCAACTTCAAGGTGCATCGGTGTTCTCTAAGATAGATTTAAGGTCGGGATACCATTAGCTAAGAATCAGAAAAGAGGACATCCCAAAGATGGCTTTTAAGACTCAATATGGGCATTACAAGTTTATGGTAATGCCATTTGGATTAACAAATGCACCTGCAGCTTTCATGGACCTAATGAATTGGGTGCTTAAGCCATTTCTGGATCAATTCGTCATCGTTTTTATTGATGACATATGGTGCACTCGAAGAGTAAAGAGGAACACATGCAACATTTAAGAAGGACGTTGCAAACTCTTCGAGAAAATAAGCTTTTCAAAAAATTCAGCAAGCGTGAATTTTGGATTGATCGAGTAGTATTTTTGGGCCATATGGTATCGGGCGAAGGTAGCTTAATAGACCCAACCAATATGGAAGCGATGGTAAAATGGGCCAAGGCCTACAATGGTTATGGATATTTGTAATTTTCTTGGCCTAGCAGGATATTATAGGAGGTTTGTCGAAAAGTTCTCAAGTATCACCGCTCCTTTAAAAAAGCTCACAAGGAAGAACGATAAGTTTGAATGGACGAGAAAGCATGAGCGAAGTTTTCGGGAGCTCAAGCGAAAGTTGACTATTGCTCCTATTCTAACGATACAATATGGATCGGGCATATTTGTTGTCTATAATGACGCATCGCATACGGGCCTCGGTTGCGTCCTAATGCAACATGGAAAAGTGATAGCTTATGCATCAAGACAACTTAAGCCTTACGAGCTTAACTATCACGTTCATGATTTGCAACTAGCGGCAATTATTTTTGCCTTAAAGATATGGAGACATTATCTATGTAGAGAAAGGTTCAAAGGTTATACGGACCATCATAGTCTCAAATATTTATTTTCTCAAAAGAAGTTAAATATGCAGCAATGAAGGTGGATGGATTTGCTCAAGGGCTATGACTGGGACATAATTTATCATCTCGGAAAGGCGAATAAAGTCGCAGATGCTTTAAGTCGTAAGTTCGTTATTGCGGCATTAATGATTATAGAATGGGGTATGATGGCTGAAGTTAGAGACTCTGAATTTAAGTTTGAAATGAAAGAGTTTTATGGATTATTCGCTACATTGCAAATCAAATCAGAGATACGAGAAAGAATTTCTCTTTGGAGAATTTAGCCAAGCTATATGAAAGAATTTCTCTTTGGAGAATTTAGCCAAGCTATATGTTAAACGGATCGTCTGACTACATGGAATACCTATTACGATCATATCATATCATGACCCTAGATTCACTGCTAAATTCTAGCGGAGTCTCCAAGCTGCCAGGGGAACCAAACTCCAATTTAGCAAGGCTTACCTTCCCCAGAATGATGGCCAAAGGGGAAAAAATGATAAAGAGATTAAAGGATATATTACGTACTTGTGCTATTGATTTCAAAGGAAATTGGGATGAGTATCTTCATCCAGCAGAATTTGCCTATAATAATAGTTACCAACAAAGTATTGGGATGGCACCATTTGAAGCATTATAAGGTAGAGCTTGCAAAACTCCAATTTGTTTGGATGAAATAGGAAAAAAAAAGATTACAGAGCTAGAAATAGTACATATGACTATAGAAAACTTATAGACTATAAGAAATCACCTACGTATAGTATAGAGTAGACAAAAAAGTTACGTCAATAGATGAAGGAAACCATTAGAGCTTCAAATTGGCTACCAAAAGTATCGCCTATGAGAGGCGTATCCTGTTTTGGGAAGAAAAGAAAACTAAGCCCAAAGAACATTGGACCTTTTGAGATCATATGGAGGATTAGGGAATTAACATATAGGTTGGCTTTACTGCCACAACTTGCTAACATCCATGACGTGTTTCATGTCTTGATGTTAAGAAAATATGAACTAGATCCGCCACATTTTCTCGGTTACGAGACAACAAAGACTGATGATAGAACAATATACGTTGAAAAGCGTGTGTGAATCATAGATAGAAAAGACCAAGTCCTAGACATTTTCCCTTGTCAAGGTCATATAGCAGTACCACGGGATAAAAGAGGCAACATGGAAAGGTAAAGGATCAATTAGAAGTCAATACCCTCGCTTATTCCAACCACTAGGTATGTCCTTAAGTTTTGAGGGAGAAATTTTAAATTTCGAGGACAAAATTTTATAAGAGGATAGAGTTGTGACCAAAAAAATTTAGTTTTATAAGAGGATAGAGTTGTGACCCCAAAAATTTAGGGTTAGGTTTCAGACTATTTACAGACAAAAGCCACGGGGTCAAGAGGAGTCACTAGAAAAGAAAGATCACCTTTCGTAAGGATCACGACCTAGTAGATAAATCGGTTAAACTTTCGATTGAGGATCGACTATGTGTGATCTTAATCAAGCTTAGATTGATTATGATTGACCTTGTCTCACTGTAGACCGACCATAGGATCACCTTGAAGTCGACCAGGAACTAGACCGTGGAATGATTTACAAGATGACAAAGGTCGACGGTTGAACTAGCCGTGAATTCTACGAAGGTTGATTAGCACCCCGTACCAGCCACGCTCTAGTTGAGGATTGATCAACCGAGACTATATGATGTGCTACCGGAATACTACGGATCGAGATGAACCAATCCTGCATTAATTTGAATTGGTTATGAGAGGTGAACTCGATAGTGTTCATTATACTCTTGATTTAGGAATGAGTGATTCCAACCCTGAATTGAGATAAAAGAAGTGGCTCTCGACCCGATTGACAATGAGACATGATCTTGAGCTTGCCAAATATGGTTACGCCTCTTGATGTGCTCGAGCCGAATTAATTCGGCAAGGAAAGATGGTCCGATCCTTAGTTTAATTAAGCACCAAAAATAGAGGGAATGTTGAGAAGCCCAATAGCCCGATAGATAGCATTTTTAAAGTTTTAGAATAAAGAATAAGAGGTCGATTGCTAGACGACCTTGCCCCCGTAAATAGAATGCCCAAATTGTCATTAGCACTATTTATGTTTGGTATCTATAGAATAGAATAAAAGCCTAGAGAGCCCCATGGTTAGACGATACCAAGAATATTAGAATTTATATGCTAGATCTTTATTTTAAATGTAAAATGAAATAAAAGAAATAGTTTACATATGTATATCGTAGGCGTGTAAGGCATAAAAAGGGAATAAATGTCAATCATAAAAAGTTGAAAAAAAGACCAAAATTTTATAGAATAGCTAAAGAAATTAATTGAGAACACGACACGTGGCACCTATGATATTTTTAAGAATATTTAAAATGTAAGCTTGGTAAACAAGGAAGGAATATCTAGAACATTTTCTATTGTTAAATAAAATTTAAAAAGAAAAACATGAACTTGGAGAACAAGTTAGCATGTGAAGACAAAATAGCATTATAAATATTTGGCTTGGAGAGCAAGCCAACATATGAAGACAAAACTGACTTAGTGAACAATTGGGAATGAGAAATCGACATGTGGAAAATATATTATATGAAATCGACTTGAGGAACAAGTTAAAAATAAAACAAGAAAGAAAAATAATTTTTGGCTTGTTGAATAAGCCAAGCACTTGACGACAAAATAAGATTAGAAAAAGTAATCTAAAATATTAGAACACTCTAGATTTGTCATGTAATGGTATTAAATAGTATGTCTAGAGTATTCTATGTAATAATTTATTTGAAAAGACAAAAGAAATTAATATTTCAATAATTAATAAGAAAAGTAAAATGAAAATGAAAATAAAATCTCTTATAGAAGGTATGAAATAGGAGAGACTTCTAGAGTTTGAATGATATTAGGTGGCCTAATAACAAGAAGACGCATCATAAGGCTCGGGGAACAAGACCATAATTCTCTAGTATTATGCATTATGAGACATGTGACAAAAAATTAATTAAATGAGAAAAATACAAGTGTTCTACAAGAACTCTCTAGAGCATTAATGTGGCAAAATTTCTATGGTTCTTACATTTATATGAAAGGCCAATTATTTGTAGCATAAGACAAACATATGACACATAAGTCTTTCTTGAAGAGTAAGTAGGAATTAAAATAAGTGAAAAATAGGAAATTGAGCACTATATAAAGGGCAAGGCCCCAAGAATTCGGCCACCCTCATCTCTCTTCATCTCACCTCACGCCACTCCCTCTCCTCTCTCTTTCTTCTCATTCGGCCACCAAGTGATCAAGAGCCGTCGCCACCAAACTTCCATAGAAATTGACACGTACTTGCACAAACAATCGATGAGCATTTAATTTACGTTCGCCGTCGAGAGGTAAGTGATATCTAACGCTTACCTAGGGCATAAAGCTTTTTATTCTAATGCTTGCTTGTAAAGAATATGTGATGCATACTCTCCTTGGTCTCTATCTATGGCGGTGAGATTACATGATACGATATGATATGTTACATGTCTCGTTCGAAAGAATGAGAGGGCCTCGTACAAATATGAAAAGGGTGGATCCGCAAAATATGACATGACATAATATGTGTAAATGCCTCGTCCGCAAGGGTGAGAGGGCCTTAAACGTGCGTGATATGATATGAAAAGTGGAGAGGTATGCGAATATGAAAAGAAATCGGAAACACTTCATGTATGATATGTATGTTTGCATTATGAATTATTTTTAGCTTGTCTCCTATGTTCGGTTTAGATGTTGCTTACTGGGATTATAAATCTCACCCCTTATTTTTCAGAGTTGTAGGACATGGATCACCCACCATCTCCATTTTTTGATAATGTAATTTATATGGATGTTACAAGTATCGACGTGGTAGATTTGGGTAGTGAGGTAACTCTTAGGCGCTATGTGGCTACTATATGGGTAAACGAAGGTCGACTCGCTTATGTCCCGTATAAGTTCGTCGCATGGTATCGTATCACGGATGGCAACCATGTAGGACCATTTTCCGACGCCGTAAGTCCACTGAATTTTGAAAATGGAGAGTTACCACTTGTACATTGAAAAGGCAATGCAAAGGTGGAATTTTTGGCAAGGAAGTGGTGAGACAAAGATGGATGGCAAGTTAACCCTAGGAGGCTGAAGGCGGTGGATGAAATTTTTGGAAGCCCATTAGCAACTTTTTTGGGCTATATGCGAAGACGGAATAGAACCCCTTGATAGAGCCATATAAACTATAGTTTGCGATGTATAATAGTGTGATGTAAATGGAATGAATATGAGGAGCATATGAGTAGTGCTAAAGGTTGTCTACGTTTTCCCTGAATGTTAGAGAAAGTATAAAAAGAAATTGCTTTCGCATGTGAATCCTAACAAAAATAAATAATAATAATAATAATAATAATAATAATAAAGGGGTGGAAAAAAGATTATGGGTCGGACATGAGGACGGTGTACTTGGGACACCATAGGTCCTCCCCCGCAACGTCACGATTTACAATCCTTACAAGGTCTTGGAAAATAAATGGCGCAAAGCCGTAGTGCTCTTGGAAGGATTCTAGAGACCAAGAGTCCCGTAGAAGTTTATATTTTCTATAGTGGGTATCGAGGGTCGGGTCGGGTACGTCACACAAGCTGAAAGAGAATAACTCTAATATGGTTGATAATCTCTTTGTTGATCGTTTGTTGACTAAGCTACCTACTAAATAGAGTTCTTTAATACTGAAATACATAGACAAAAAGAACATATGAGACTGGATGAATTAAAAAGGTATATTCACATTGAGGATCATAACATTAGCAGGAAGAGTTTGGAACAAGTAGGTCAACAAAAGTCAGTTGCCAACTTTGTTTCACACTCCAATAAACCTCAGAAAAAGTCCAAGTCACCAAAAGGTGAATCCTCTTTAGAGTTAGAGGCCAAAAATACTATCTTCAAAATGAAGAAGAATGACAAGTTCCATAACTGTGAAAAATAGGGTCACTGGGCAGCAGAGTGTAAGCTACCAAAGAAGTCAAAGAATGATACACCACAAAATGAGGCTAATATACTAATTAGTGAATCTGAGCCTCAAGCCTTCGTTGGAATGATGAAGAATGGAAAGGCCCGCGTCTCTTCCGAGTAGTGGTTGGATAGTGGTGCTACTTGTCATACTACAAATGACAAGAACTTACTCACTAAGGTCACAAAATTGAAAGACATTGTGGAAAATTGCAATGGTGGTGAGGCAGACGTAACTCATGCTGGAATTGCAAATTTGGTGCTTTCTTCAGGTAAATTACTAAATTTGAAACATGTTAGAGTGATACCTTTACTTAAAAAGAATTTGATATCTATGAGTTTACTTGATAAAGCTGGTATGTCATTTTCAACTATGAATGGTAGAGTAACTTTATCTGTTAAGTCATGTTATTTCGATTGTCCATTCATGGTTAATGTATGTATAGGTTGAGTTTAGATACTAATAGCATAAACCATGTGAGCTCTATTTTAATTGATCCAAAGTTGTTACATGATAGACTTAAACATGTGAACTACAGGAAAATGCA
This sequence comes from Rhodomyrtus tomentosa, assembly GCA_028455895.1. Lineage (NCBI taxonomy): Eukaryota > Viridiplantae > Streptophyta > Magnoliopsida > Myrtales > Myrtaceae > Rhodomyrtus > Rhodomyrtus tomentosa. The sequence goes on along the minus strand of JAPCWY010000001.1, from coordinate 9,129,871 downwards.
ACATCTTGCTAAAACTCGCAACATTCCATTGGATACTTCTATTCGATTTGATAAATGTGAAGTGTGCGCCTAAGCTAAGATCACTAGAAAACCTTTTATGTCGGTTTCTAAAAGCACACAAGACTTTAGAAATTACGTTATTAGAGGTGTTCAGAAGTATTTAATAACATTCATAGACGATTTTTCTAGATACTGTCATGTCTATTTGTTCAAATCAAAAGATGAGGCTTTTGAAAAGTTTAAGATTTTCAAGTCTAGAGTAGAAAATCAACTCAACTTGAAAATTAAGAGGTATAGGAGTGATAGAGGAAACAATGATAGGGTTTAAGGAATTTTGTGCTTCAAAGGGGATAATACTCGAAACCACTGCTCCTTACTCACCCCAATCAAATGGTGTTGCCGAGCATAAGAATAGAACGCTAACTAAAATGTTAAATTCCATGTTACTTACAGCTAGCATGCCTTCCTCCTCGAGGGAGAAGCAGTTCTAACTGCTAATCACATATTGAACAGGTTACCGCACTCTAAATTGTCTATGACACCTTATGAGATATGGCATAAGCGTCCTTGTATATATGATACTTTTAAGACTTGGGATTGTGTTGCTTATATTAGAATACAAGATCCTAAGAGACATAAGGTGAGACCTAGAATAATTACTTGTGTATATCTAGGTAGTGCAGAAGATAGTGCTGCAAATAGATTTTTGGATTCATCTACTAACACGCTGATAAAATCTAGAGATGCATAATTCTTTGAGAACAAGTTTCTTAGATATCATGGCTTGAATGTTTCTGGATATACAGATATGATTTCAGAGTCTCCTGTAGAATTTGAAGCAGGTCCTTCTGACACTAATTCCACACAACTGGTTGTTGAACCGGTTCCGGTTAGAGTATCTACAACAGAGAGAGTTCTCAAAAGTTATGGTGAAAACTTTGTTACTTATCATCTAGTGGATGATCCATTCTCCTATCAAGAAGCAATGAGAACAAGGGAATCTTTATTGTGGGTAGAAGCCATAGATGATGAAATGAGCTCTTTACTGTAGAACCACGCTTGACAGCTAGTCAATTTGCTAAAAGGGGCTAAGGCTATAGGCTGTAAGTGGGTATTGAAGAAGAAAATGAATAGTGATGGATCAATAGCTATATACAAAGCAAGTTTGGTAGCTAAAGGCTATAAACAACGGAGTGAAATAGACCATTTTGATGTATATTCACCTGTATGTCATCTATCAACTATAGGAATTCTTCTTGCTTTAGAATCTATTGAACACTTTGTAGTGCATCAAATGGATGTAAAGACAGTTTTCCTAAATGGAGAGTTAAATGAATAAATCTATATGGAACAACTGGAAGGGTATGTCAAGAAAGGTCTTGAGGACAGAGTTTGTAAATTGAACAAATCATTGTATGATCTTAAACAAGCACCTAAGATGTGGCATCTTAAATTTGACAAAATGGTAAAGAGTTATGACTTTTAGTCTAGTATTCAGATAAATATCTTTACCATCATTGTATGTCAAATAAGATAGTCATCATTTGTCTATATGGTGATGACAAGTTAATTCTTGGCTCCGATCATTTTGTAGTGAGTGACACGAAAGCTACCTTATCTAAAGAATTTGATATGAAAGATCTTGGTATTGTTAATACCATTATTGGAATGAAAGTAAGCTTTGAAAAACAAGTCATCTCTCTTAGGCAGACTCATTATATTGAGTAGCTACTTTCTACCTGGAGATACAATGAGTGTAAACCAATTGAAACACCATGTGATTATAATAAAAGACTAAGTGCCAATGAAGGGAGCAGCGTGGATCAATTAAAGTACTCGAAACTGATTAGTAGTCTCATGTATGTTATGAGTTGCACTAGACCCGACATAGCTTTTACAGTTGGCATGCCGAGTCGTTTCACTAATAATCCTTGTTAAAAGCATTGGGATGCCCTCAGTAGGCAGATGAGATACCTTAAAGGTACTAAAGATTATGCTTCATGTTACTCTGGTTTTCCTCCAACTATTGATGGATATTCTGATGCATCATGGTGCTTAGAGATCGGAAATAGTAAGTCCACAAGTAGATATATATTTAGTTTGGGTGGAGCTGCTATTACTTAGAAATCTAAAAGACAGACTTGTATTGCATTATTGTCTATAGAACCAGAACTTTTTACTTTAGGCTCAGCCGGCAAAGAGGCAGAGTGGATAATGAATCTGATTATGGACATTCCTTTGACTCGATTAAAGATTAATTCTTTAAGCCTGTTCTGTGATAATTAAGTAGCTATCTAAGTCGTCAAGAATGCCTTCTTTAATTCAAAGAGAAGACATGCGAGACTGAGACATGCATTGTTAAATTATCTGAGAGAACAAGGAGTTATCACCTTGATCAATGTGAGATCGAAAGAGAGCATGGCCGATGATTTCACAAAAGGTATGCCTAAAAATCGATTATTCAAAATAGTGGGGGAAATGAGGTTAAAGACTGTGTAGAAAAGTCTTAATTACCATTTAATTACCTTCTAATTGTGTTTTGAATTATCGAATCTTCTTTTGTAGGCCAAAATGATAAGCACAATTTATGTGTTTTATCGATGTTCATGGTTGCTGATGAATTTGAAAAGGGCGAGTTGTTTCATTCCAAACTTGATGAAGATGACTTTAACCTAATTCAAAGACTCTATCTAGGAAGCTTGTGTCGTTCCAAATTTGATGATACAATTCAACGAGGTTGGACTATCATTTTGGTTAAATGATTTCATTCCAAACTTGATGCTAAATTATTTGACTTTAAGAAATTAGTAACTGTGACAAATCCAAATTGAAACATAGAAATAGTTGTTTGCGTAAGAAGCCTATTGGTCTTGTTCTTAATTGAAACTTGATATTACATTACTATGTTATCGTAAGTGACTTGACTATTGGTCATGTTCTTTGAAACTATACAATGGCTATTCTCTTACAAATAAACTTAAGTTAATGGCTCTTTGTAAATCAAACTGTTTAGGCCTTGTAGATAATTTATGAAACTAGCTTGATGCTTATGAACATTATATTATGCTGCTTTATGACATTAATTTATGTTCTTTTCTGCGTGATGTTATAATGCTTAGTTCTTTTAGTAGAACTAGGCACATTTAGTAGACTATTCAAATGATTGAATTCATGATAATATGAAATTCATATTTGACATTCTACTGGGAATGACAGAGATGAGCTTAATAAGCAGGATCTTGATCAGGATAACCTACTTGATGAATGAATATATTTATTATTTAAAGCGAGTGGAGACTTGACAATTCACTTACTATTGCACATTTTGATGGAGTCCATTTACTTGATACTTACATTTTGATATATCTATTTTGTGAACATTATTATGCTAGTTTTTTTATATTTATAAGGCCTTGGACTATTTTGACTAGCGTACTTTTTACTTGAATTTTATACATATGTTGGTTGTGAACAGATTCAAGATTAGGATGATTCACTTAGTTGAATTACAAATGATGATTGAGTTAAATATTTTACTGCTAAAACTCTTTGATCGATCCAAATTGATTGTCTTGAACTGAATATGGATGATTCATATTTGTTTGAACATTACACTAACCAACGCATTGGATTGTGCTCTATAGTGAACATAGGAGGAGATTGTTTGATATATTATTAATATAGTTCAGATAATATGTTTGCATACAAGCCCAATAAGTGAAAGCATGGTTATTTGCGTCCATATGAGCTGGAGCCCAATAACTTGCTTATTAACTCTAGGGTTCTCCTATACTGGAGGTAATACTGTTGAGCGTTCCAAAGTTGACATATCTTGGTGTAATACCTCAAGCAGACAAAACTCTTTCTACTCTCTCAAACATTAACCTCCAACAGTCCTAAGGCTAGTCCCACTGATGATCGAGTTGTCACAGATGGTTCACAAAGAAACAAAACTCGGGAAGCTGACCATACCCCCGGAGTCCAGCTATCACTACCGATTCTCCTCATCCACCATGATAAAGAACTATGGGATGAGAATGCTGAGGAGTTCAAGCCAAAGAGGTTCGCTGAGGGAGTGTCCAAGGCCACAAAAAACCAAGTCTCCTTTTTCCCATTCGAAGGGGTTCCTAGTATATGCATTGACCGAAATTTCGCAATGACAGAGGCAAAAATGACGCTCGCCGTGATACTTCGGCAGTTCACATTCGAGCTCTCTCCATCCTATAAGCATGCTCCTTTCAATGCCATCACCCAGCAGCCACAATATGATGTTCAGGTGATCTTGACCAAGGCAAACTAGAAGTTAGTTCAATGTTTTGTAAATTCAAGGAATATATATATGTCCTTGAAATGCTTGATCCATTTATGAGTTATTTAAATGAGATTCATGTAATAAGCCTATCTACAGGCAAGTCTTGTGATTATTTCTTAAGAAATAAGAAAAAGAAATGCAATTTAATTTGGGAGTTCCTCTTATTTTATTTTTGTCTTCTCTATTTCCTTAATTTGATTCAAGTTATCAATGTAGACAAAACATGCGTTGAAATAATGTAATATTCACCATTATCCAAGTATATGTATTCCTTTTTTTTTTACTTTTAAAACACACAAATTTTGTTCTGCATACGTTATCAAATGGCCTCATAACTCAGAGAACGTTTATTTTTACTTTCATAGCAGCAAGCCGCTGGGATGTATCTTAATCTTCCATTCAAAAATTCAAGTTCTTCTGCAAATTTATCTTTATCTTTATTTTTATGCACTTTAAATTGCTGGAGATGATTGTCTCCAACCATTATTATTTTAAATTTCTCATCATTTTCTTTCTTTTCCAAAATTAACACTTGGCAACCTTTGGTGTTTCGTTGACTTTTCAGTGGAACATCTTTTTGATACTCTTGATGGGATGTATTTTGTTGGTTTGAGGAAACTACAATGGTAACCATCAGAAATTAACAAGGGTCCGATGATGTTGTTTGGCTACAACAACCCATTACCACAAGCTGATAACGAGGCTGCCTCGCATTCTGAGACCTCAACAACTGGAGGAATAACAAAGGGTAAACATCATGGAGATGTTAATCTTCCAAGGCACTTCTGTGAAGAACAATTGAAGGAACTTGCAACAGATCTCATGACGTCAACCATGGGGAAGATTGCTCAAAGAACGACAAAATGATACGGCTAAATACGTCTTAACCACATATCGAATGTAATCAAGCCAATAATAATCAATGATGTGAATATCGTTCTGCTAAGGCCAATATCGTTCAATCAACTACCAACATTCCAAGCCAATCTGGTGGTATCAAGACGTGTCGGTGGTTCATTTACTATTAATAATGCGTTGGAGTTGGCGAATACTTCAGGAACCCTATTTTTTCACACCGGGTACGCCCACGTGAGCTTAGAGAAACTAAAGCGTTATCTGATGACATGTGACCCATGCGCGCGAAATGCGGGGGTTCAGGGGCAGCGCCCCCGACACAGGTATCCCGTTGCCCGGTTAGCGGCCTGGGGTTCGGGAGCAATGCCCCCAAAACCTCAATGGGTTTAGGCTTTAGTTTAAGTTGTGACGTTTATTGTGGGATTAAATAGTTTCAGACATGTTTAGGTTTTGGGCCCGTTTGAGGCATATATATTTTGTTCATTTTTTGCTGATTATTGTAACGAGTTAAGTGGCTGTAAATCGACAACCATAGTGAAATCTCTTTGCTGGACGTAGCCCTATCGTGGGGTGAACTTGGGTAATCTCGTGCTTCATTCAATTTTTTATGTGATCATCTGATTGGGTTGCGATAAATCCCATCCATTGGTGTTAGAGCCTTGTGTTTGAGGAATTAGAGTTTATCTGAGATGTCAGGAGGGTCGTGGATTGAGATCGAAAAATTCGATGGGACGCAGTTCGATTTAAGGAAAATGAAGATGGAGGATCTACTTTGTGATCGAGATCTTTGGGCGGCAATCCTAATGGAAAAGCCTATTGCTGCGATGCCTGGTGTCGTAATAAAGGAAGCGAGCAAAGAAGCAGGGAAGTAAAATGATTCATCTTCCAAAAAGGCGGATCCAAAGGACATTGAAGACTGGGATCAGATTGATCGAAAAGCAAAGGGTTTGATCCAGCTTTGTCTCGCAGACTCGATTTTGATGAACATAATTAGCGAACCTATAGCTAGGGATCTATGGCGAAAACTGGAGTCGTCGTATCAAAGTCAATCGTTGGTTAATAAGCTCTTTTTTAAGAAAAAGCTATATAATGTTCGGATACATGAGGGTAACTCATTTTCTGCACATCTGTATAAGTTTAACACGTTGATTACTCAACTCATATCAATCGATATTAAGTTCCGGGATGATGATAAGACAATAACACTACTTTGTTCATTGTCGGATTCATGGGATAACCTAATTATGGTAATTGGTGGTGGGGACAAGGAATTGTCGTATGAAAGTGTGTGTTCAGCCTTATTATAAGAAGAGACACGAAGAAAATGATCAGGAAATTCCGGTAAAGGGGCATTGGCGGCTAGGGGTAGACTAGCAAGGAAGACTCTAAATCGGAGAGGGTCTAGATCCAAATCTTGTGGGCGATCGAAGAGTAGGGAGATGAGGGTATAGTGTTGGAGATGTGAAGAGTGGGGCCATGTGAAGCGAGACTGTAAAAACAAGCCAGTTTTTAAGAAAGAAGTTAAATCATCCTTGGGAAAGAAGGAGGTCAATTTAGGAGATATGTATTTAGCTGCTGCATGTATGGTGCAGTTGGACAAGGATATTTGGTTGATCGACACCAGTGCTTCATACCACATGACGCCTCATAGACACTGATTTTATGAATATGAGCAATATAATGGTGGAGAGGTTACGCTCGGAGATTATACTGCAGTTCAGACTGTCGAGCGTGGCAGGGTAAAGCTAAGGATGAGTAATGGAACGATAAAGACTCTTCTAGACATGATACACATACCCTTGATGAGTAGAAACCTGTTGTTAGTCGATACGATGGCTGGTTTAGGGGTTAATTTCAGCTGTGATAAGAATTCGTGCAAGATGGCTCGGGGTTCTATTGTGATTGAACGAGGAGTCAGTTATAGGACATTGTATAAACTTCTAGGGGAAACAGTGACCGTTGGCAGTGGTTTTGTCTCTGAAAAGATCAAGGAAGATGGATATGATACGTCCATGTTGTAGCATTAGAGGCTGGGGCATATCAATGAAAAGGGACTATCTACCTTAGCTTCGAATCAAATGGTAGAATGAGTACCAGATTGCTCTATGGGCTTCGGGTTCTGGTGAACACTGTCTCCATGGAAAACAGAATCGAGTTAGCTTCCAACACACTAGTACAAGAGCAACAGAGTTCTCGAGCTGATTCACAGCGATGTTTTTGGGCCTAATTTTACTCCATATATTGGAGGTTCCAGGTACTATGTATCGTTCGCACATGTTTTTTCAAGATATAGTTGAATTTATTTTATTAAAAGTAAGTCAAATGTATCCGAAAAATTTCGAGAATTTAATGTTTTTGTTGAAAACCAATTGGGCAAGAAAATCAAGATACTTTGTACAAATAACAGAGGTGAATTCTGTTTGGACAAGTTCAAGCAGCTCTGTGTGGATAATGGTATTGTAAGGAAGAAGACGACCTCATATACGCCTCAACAGAACGATGTGGCTGAAAGATTAAATCGGTTACTCATAGAAAGGGCAAGATGTATGTTGAGTTGGATAGGTTTAAGGCATGAATTTTAGGCAGAAGCTGTAGCCACGACCTGTTATTTGAAGAACAGGTCACTGACCTCATCATTGAAGGATTGTACACCATATGAGGCAGCGTTTGGGAAGAAGCCAAATCCGTCACATGTTCGGGCGTTCAAGTGTGATGCATATGTTCATGTACCTAAGGAGAAACGAGGTAAGCTCGACAATAAGTCTGAGAAGAACATATTTGATGGATACAAAGAAGGGGTCAAGGGCTAAAAATTATGGAATCTAGAATCAAAAACCGTTGTATACAGTATGGATGTTGTCTTTTGTGAATCACAATCCTAGATTGGCACACAGAAATGTGATGAGCCCAAGAAAGTGGTAGTGCTTGAAGACAATCCTAAAGCTAAAACTGAGAAGATGGTTCCACAAGGTACGCAAGTAGAGTCTGATTCTGAATCGGAGTAATGGAACTCGGTTAATGAAGTCGAGGATGCAGATTTGGATGAAGACTCAGATACAGATAGCATGCCGGCTCTTAGGAGATCGACTCAAGAAAGAAAGGTACCACTTCGATACTCACTTAGTGCATTGAGTACGTTTCATGCTTTGATCATTACCGGAGATGATCCTAATTCTATAAAAGAGGCGAGATCCATGAATGATGCGAATCAGTGGGAGCTCGCAAAGATAGATGAGATGCAGTCGCTTGATCATAATGAGACATGGAGCTCATGTAAGATGCCTAAGGATAGAAAGGCAATTGGGTGCAAATGGGTGTTTAAGCGAAAACTGAAATCGGGTGGGATTGTAGAGAAGTACAAGGCTAGGCTTGTAGCCAAGGGATATTCTCATATCGAAGGAGTTGACTGTGACGAGATCTTCTCTCCCATGGCGAAACTAACCTCGATACGGTTTGTTCTGTCTGTAGCAGCTGGATATGACCTTGATGTGGAACATATGGATGTAAAGACGGCTTTCCTTCAGCATGTACGTATCAAACTTATATAGGCTGAAGCAGTCACAGAGGATGTGGTACCAAAAGTTTGATACGTACATGCTGAAGCTTGATTTTGTGTGTTTAAACTTTGACAATTGTATTTTTGTGAAGAGAACAAACGATCAGTTTGTCATTCTTACGCTATATGTAGATGATATATTGTTGATCGAGAATAGTGTGAAGATGGTGAAATCTGAGAAGAGTCTGTTGGCTAAGAAGTTCGAAATGAAAGACTTGGGGCCTGCAAGTTTTATTTTGGGCATGCAGATTAGGAGGGACCGTGAGAAACGGAAGCTTGGCTAGGGCAGGAGAAACATATCAAAGAAATATTGAAGAAATTCAATATGATAGATAGCAAGCCTGTTGGTATACCATTACCTTTAGGGACCAAGCTATCTGTGGAACAATATCCTAAAACGGATGAAGAAGATGAAGAGATGGCTCGAGTTCCATTGCAAGTGTAGTGGGTAGCTTGATATATGTTATGGTGTGCACGTGTCCGGATATAGCCCAAGTAGTGGGAGTCTTGAGCCGATACATATCTAACCCAGGTAGAGAACACTGGAATGTGATCAAAAGAGTTTTCAGGTGTGACATTCTAATTTTCAATCGACTTCAGACTCTGTAATGAGAAGTTTAAATATATCAAGTGATGTATTTTAGTTATATTCTGCTCCTAATCAATTTGAGCAGATTGACTAAATGGGAAAGGCTGACGCGAGACGAGGTACGTGGACCTAGGCGACTCTGATAAGGAATGGCGTTTTGACCATAAGGATTGTTGAGGGGATATTTAGAACCACCAAAAGGCCGATCTAAGAACGATCAAGGATTACCATGCGAGCGTCGTACAATTGAAGCGCGAGTGATGCCTCTTAACCAACGTACGATTTGTAAAATTATCCTAAATTGGACAGTGACGATCGAGACCATAGGGACTAGTGATAAACCCTCACAATTACATGACAACCAAAGCTGCCATGAATTGACGAGCTCTAAATGTGATAAGAATCACGGGGTCGATACGCGTAATGTCTGCAAAAACCGTCCGTCAGTTCGGGATAGGCTGGAATCACGTTTGATAGAGAAAACTATTAGAAATGAGTCCTGAAAAATTTGAAATGAAAAATTAAGAATTCCAACTTCATTTGGAATGGCCGTTGCCCTATCGAAGGAGTCAGAAACTAAAAAAACGACGTTCGGAACGTCGGGGTAAAATGACCGTTTTGCCCCTCAATCTTGAAACTTTGCCTATACGATTCACGAAGGTCATTTTGGACATTTGACCCTCCCTTGGATGCCGAAATTGAAGGACAAAAAAATGGCCATTGGATCTTCATAGAAACTAGCAATGCCATGTGTCAAAGATCAAACCAAGCATGGTCATATTAACTATTTTCCCCACCTAACATTCAAAGCCGTTGACCAAGCTTAGATATAATTGAACTCTTTCTCTTCTCTCTCTCCTCACCCTCTCATTCGGCCAGACCAAACCCCAAGAGAACCGAACATCCTCTTCCTTCTTCTCCTCCATTCTGCCGCTCACCCGACCACCATCGTACTGCCTGTTCGCTGGCTACAACCGGCCCCTCCGGCCATCACCTGCTGCCCGCCGACCACCCAGATGTAGGTCTACATCTTGCCGACGACCTCCAATAAGAATCAGGCCATTTGGGGCACTGTGGAATTCAGGACAAGTAATCTCCCACAAGCCGACAGAATTGGAACCAAACTGAGGTAGGTCTGATTCTCAGTCCATTTGAAGGTCGAAATGATGGAATCTTAGGCTCAAATTTTATGGAGATAAAGCTGAGACATATAGGATTCTGTGGTAAAAATTGGGGATTTATTTGATTAATTTTTGATCACAAACCGCCCTTGTATATGTTGGACAGAATCTGCCGGTATTCTGGTCCTTGGCGATCTAGCGACTTCGGACGACTTCCCGGCGACCATCTGACTCCAAACGACTAATGAGCCTCCCAAACCCTTAGGTAGACATGTTAAGAGGTAGAATAAGGTTTGGATTGAGGAATTGAGGAGGATTGAAGGCTGGAAGCACTCGGTTTGCATAGAACCGAAGAGAACCGGTTTGGTTCTGTGCAAAACTGGTTCTATGGGTTACAAGAACAGAAACTTATGGGACTTAAATTGACGTTTATGATGTGTTATGATGCTGGGGGTTAAGCTAGGAATGATTGGGATTGAAGGATTGAGGATTCGGGTACGAAAATTTGACAAATCGGTTAATTATTCTAGGTTGCGTGACAAATTGGCCTTGGACTTGAGTTGGCCGAAACTTAGGAGGTTCAAGAAGAAGTGATTTATGTTGCCAAGCAAAGTTAAGGAAATTCATAAATCGAGGCTAGGGGGATTGGACTCGATTGGGTAAGTCGAGGGTCGATTGAGTTAGTTTATGAGAAATTGACAAATGGGGTAACCTTGATATGTCCTAAAACATTAAAGTATGATTGTGTGACCTTATATATGACTGAGTTGTTGTCATGTTTGTATGCCATTTGAACTAACTTGCATGCCACAGAATTTATGAAATGCATTGAATGCGCGTTTGCCAGCGAGTGTAAAATTGAATTGAAAATCAATGCATATGATATGGGGTGGCATGAGCATGGCATGGCGAGGCCTTGAGGCGTGTGAGACGCTGGGCGGGAGGTTGAGGCCTTAATACGATGAGGTGGCGCCCTGATGCGACGAAGTCACGGGGTTGAGATAGCTACAGTCCTGATGCGATCTAATCGCGGGACAGAGTATGAGATAATGAACTGTGCCTAGATATTCATCGGGACCTGACGTGTTTACGCTAGTCACTGATGACGGTCTGATGCGTTTACGCAGACCGAGCTTGAGGAGACTAGTTTGAGCGCTAGAGAATGAGGCACGCGGAGGTTGATGGATGTTGTGAAGTGGCAGGCTGAGAGTACACGTGCATTGACACAAGATCATAAATGCATGCCTGTCATATATATGTTGTTGTTTATTGAATTATGTTTGTTAGGCCTATGTATGCGTGAGTGTGAATCTGTTGAGGGATATGACTACTTGAGTGTACTGTCAATCTGACCTAGGGTCTGGTTTTTCTTACTAAGATGTGTATTTCACCCATTTTGGGGAACCTTTCTTTTTACAGATCCTAGACCTTAGGAATGTGGCCTATTCGATTTGGCGATCCGAAGGAGATGACGGCCTTCTATGATGAGTTCCTTGATAGGCAGGGGAACATTTATGTAAGAAAATGTACAATGGTGTGGGTCGATGAGGGTAAGCCAAAGTGGAAGCCTCAAGATTCGAGCGTGGTTCAAGAAGGAAGGAGATTCACAGATAGGGCCGCTGAAGCCCCATGAGGTACCACGGGACGTCATTCCCGATTGGTGCTAGATCGTGACGGAGCAGGAGCTACCCGAGGGATCGATGGTTGGGTCTAGGAATGGCCTGGAACGGACACCGACAACGAAGTATTCTGTGCCACCGCCGAAGGACAAGGTCATAGTGGCGGAGTTGTCTGATGGAGACCTGGCCGAGCCGTCGCAGGAGGCGATCATGGAGGACTCTGTCGAGGTTCCGCCAGAGACATTCTCTGAGTACGAGCCAACAGAGGAGACTGGGGACACCGGAGATTCTAGCTGTTCTTCCTAGGCGACTCTAGATGATGAGCCGATCTTTTGACTAGCGACCTGACTCCATTCCTGACAAATTTTTGCGGATATCTCTTTTGACATGCTTACCCCGTCGCCCTGATGTTTAGCGGATTGTAGTAGTTGTTGACCAGTAGATTGTGATATACGATGTTCCTTATGCTATCCAGGTCCTGCTTAGTCTTTATATATATATAATGTACAAGGATTGTTGGGAACCGCTTCCGTATGCATAATGTAACTATTATATCTCTCGACCTTTTTACTGTGTTGGATTCTTGGGATCGCCGAGAGATTTTTATTAGTTTGCTTGCAGGGATGTTTGCGTGCTCGCTCAAGGAACGCGAGACGTGACATCAGGTATCTTCATGAAACTTCAAATTTTTCTTTATGTTTTGAAGGTACAGGGAATAGAAACATGCTTGATATCGTAGGCCATGTAGATGCTGATTGGGATGGAGATATTGATAGTAGACGGTCCACTAGCGGGTATATTTTCATATTATTTGGGGTTGTATTGAGTTGGATGAGTAGAAGACAAAGCTTGGTAGCACTCTCTTCTACGGAGGTTGAGTACATGGCTCTTACTCATGTGGGAAAAAAGGTCGTATGGTTACGACGGTTATGCTTGGAGCTCGGTTTTGAGCAAGGTGCCGTAGAGGTGAGATGTGATAATCAAGGGGCTATTTATTTAGCTAAAAATCCAGCATTTCACACACGCACAAAGCACATTGATATGCAATATCATTTCATCGGAGAAAAAGTGGAGAAGAAAGAGGTTCGACTTGTAAAGGTCGACACGGTAGAAAATAGTTCAAATTTTCTTACTAAATCTATCATAGGTGCGAAGTTTGAATGGTACTCTACTGAGATTGGATTGAAGAAGAATGATATTGGAATGCTCTCATTTGCACAAAGTATCCACCAAGTGGGAGAATGTTGGAGTTGACGAATATTTCGGAGACCCTTGTTTCTCATATCGACTACGCTTACGTGAGCTTAGGGAAACTAAAGCGTTATCTGATAGCATGTGACCCATGTGCACGGGATGTGGGGGTTAGGAGGCAGTGCCCTCGACACGGGTGTACCATTGCCCAGTTAGCGGACAACTGCCCTGCTCGCCGATGAGCGGACGGCTGCCCTGCTCGCTAGTGAGTTGGCGGGGGTTCGGGGGCAGCGTCCCCGAAACTTCAACGGGTTTGGACTTTAATTTAAGTCGGCCTATTTATTGTGAGATTAAAGAGTTTCAGATAAGTTTAGGTTTTTGGCCCGTTTGGGGCATATATATTTTGCTCTTTTTTTGCTGATCATTGTAACGAGTTGAGTGGCTGTAGACCGAAAATCTTAGTGAAAAATCTTTGTAGGACGAAGCCCCATTCTGGGATGAACCTAGGTAATCTCGCGCGTCATTCAATTTTCTTGATTCTTTGTATAATCATCTGATTCGATTGCGATAAATCCCATCACAATGGAAATAATATCGGTCAAAATAGTCAAGTCGGTATTAACAAATGGGAAACCAAGCTGCTCGACAAATCGGTGAAATGGTGAAAGTAGAAAATGGCAGAAGATCCATCGTTATGGCACCTCCAATTGCCAACATCTCTACTAGGCCTAGCATACCAGTCAGTGTCAATATAGATAGTCTAGCAAAGCCAGCATCCCCGTCAAGAGGGCCAAATGGCCAGCCAAATCTTCAAATTAAACCCCAACAAAAACTGCTGAAGAACCTTCGCAAGAATTGAGTTTAAATAATGGAACTATTAGGCCTATATTACCTTATCATGAATGGATTTACAATCAGCCTTTTTCCAGAGGTTTTTAAATTTCTGAGTTTGTCATCTTCACCGGCGAAGACGAATAATCGACCATTGAACATATCGGTCAATTTTCAATCCAATGTGGAGAAGCAGAAATGAGTGAATGTTCAAGACTTAGGTTATTTCCCTTATTATTGTCAAAAACTTATTTCCCTTGGTACCCTAATTTGCCACCTAATTTGATGTGTAACTTGGCATAGATGCACATACAAACTTGATGAGACGGCCGACCTCGGCCTCGGCCGAAACTCGCCAAACCTGATGAAATGGCATTCCCTTGGTACGCAGAAGGGACTTGCGTATTTTTTTTAATCCCTTTTAAGTGTCTTAATCAAATGGCACATGAAAACGATGATGTTTTTTTCGTAGGTTTTGTGGTCAACGTTCTGGGTAGTCGCTTGAGACATATCTTGCCCTCTCGAAGACAAAATTATGCGTCGGCCGCACTGTTTTATATCCGTTTGGTGGGCCCTGACAAGGCTAAAACCCCTGATAAGGTTTGTTAAGTTTAGCGCTCGTTAGCAAAATCGAAGAAAAATTCTAAGACAATTTTTTTTTTTTTTTGTATTTATAAGCATTCAAATTGAATGAAGTCTCCTTACCCAAAAAAAATTGAATGATGTCCAAGGGTAACAAAATCTCGTGATTTACACTTTTTTTATACAATGTAAAATGCAAGCCCTTACCTCCTTGCCAAAAAACAAAAAAAACAAAAACAAGCCCTTACCAAAACTTTTATTATACCCTTACCAAAAAAAAAATGAAAAAAATTGCAAGTTCTCTGTCGGTTGCGCTCGACAATCGAACGTTCTTCATGGTCGACAACCTACAACGAAGCATCTTGGGTGACGAGAGACAAAGTAAGATCCGAGATCATGCTGAGATTAACTTATCTTCATATGGAAATAACTAACCATTTAGGATGCAACGAATTTTTCATAATTAATTAATCAATAAATTGAAAATTAAATATGAACACGTTTAGAGAGACGTATGGACACTAGAGAACATTGATTAGCAACATATCAAACGAGCTCCAAAGTCATATTCAATGAAGACACGTTCTCTTTTTCTTCCTTCCCTGTTTTTAAATTTGGGTCACGGTCATGAAGCTTCTTGGCCAACGTATGGCTTTGTATGGGCTACGGCTATATAAACACGACTCTTCCTCTGCCCAACCGTATGGGGGACAAAAGTCAACGTTCTGAAAAGTCGCTCGATGAAACATGTCTTGTCCTCTACGAGACAAACTCTGCATCGGCCGCCCTGTTTCATATCCATTTGGTGGGCTGTCTCAAAAAAAGAAAAAAGAAATATCTCGCTAAAACTCCCGACAAAGCTGGTTAAGTTTAGCGCTCGTTAATAAAACCGAAGAAAAATTCTAAGACATTTTTTTTTTTGGATTTATAAGCATTTAAATTGAATGAAGTCCAAGAGTAACAAAATCTCGTGGTTTACCTTTTTATTTTTATTTTATACAACATAAAATGCACATTCTCTCATGTCCGCCCGGGGTCGTCGACAAGCTACAACGATGCATTTTGGCTAACGAGAGACAAAGTAATATCCGAAGTCATTCCGAGATTAAGTGATCTTCATATGGGAATAAATCACAATTTAGGATACAACGACTTTTTCACAATTAATTGGTCAATATCTTGAAAATTAAATATGAAGGCATTTAGAGAGACGTACGGGCACTGGACAACATCGATTAGCAGCATATCAAACGAGATCCAAGTGATATTAAATGAAGACACGTTCACGTTTTCTTCCTTCCCTTTTTCCCATTTGGCTCACGGTCACGAAGCTTCTTGGTCAACGCATGGCTTTGTATGGACTACGGCTATATAAACACGACTCTTCTTTTGCCCAACATTATCAAACAATCATCACATTGAAGTCTTTTTCTCTCTCTCTCACCCTCATACAGATACTCACACAAGGAAGAAAAGATGGAGTTTTTAAGCCAATCAATTGCGGTAGCGATCGTTCTGGTTGTCCTAACGACATGGGCGTGGAGGGCGGTGAACTGGCTGTGGCTGAGGCCGAAGAGGCTCGAGAGGCTATTGAGACAGCAAGGCCTCTCCGGCAACCCCTACACCTTCTTGCATGGAGACCTCAAGGAGAACTCGCGGTTGCTTAAGGAAGCCATGTCCAAGCCCATCGCCGTCTCTGACGACATCAAGCCTCGTCTCTTGCCTTTCTTGCATCAATCCTTCCAAACCTATGGTTTGCACATGTTCATAGTATCTCTGTGGGTGGCAACTATATTTTCTTATTCATTAACACTCACTTGTTGTCGCCCTTTGGGCGACGGAGTTTCAGAACATCTGTATTTACTTTCATTTCTATTAGAAATTCATGCTTCCAAATTTCAAATTTTGGCTACCAAAGATGCTAGTAAATTTCGCGTGCGACCTTGTCATTTAACTACTGACTTTTGTATTGCAGGCAAAGATTCGTTCATGTGGTTAGGCCCAAAACCAAAAGTGTGCATAACGAACCCCGAACAACTAAAGGAGATATTCTCCAAGATAAACGACTATCCCAGGGAAGGCTCCAATAACCTGATGAAGTTGCTTGCCGATGGACTCGTGACCCATGAGAGCGAGAAATGGGCTCGGCACCGGAAGATTATCAATCCAGCATTCCGCATGGAGAAGTTGAAGGTGAAATGAAACTACACTCCGGATGGAATGAATTAAGCCTCACGCATTGATTGATGCCTCAGGATTTTTGTTTTAATTCCTTCTTTGCATTTGGTCTGCTGTTCTTGTAGCTTATGTCGCCCGCTTTTCATTCAAGTTGCTCTGAAATGGTTGCTAGATGGGAAAATTTGGTATCTGTAGAGAGAACATGTGAGATCGATGTGTGGGTCGACCTTCAAAATCTGACCCGCGACGCAATCTCTCGAACTGCATTTGGTAGTAGCTTTGAAGAAGGCAAGAGGATCTTCGAACTTCAGGAGGAACAAGCCCTTCTTGCGCTTAAATTTGTTAGATCGGTCTACATCCCCGGCTGGAGGTAAAATCTCTCATCATCCGTAAGCTAATTGAATCTAAATGAGCTTATGGCTTACGATCATGACATTCCAAAAAATCCAACTATCTCGCAGGTTTGTGCCAACTAAGATGAACAGGAGGATGAAGAAGATAGATAAGGAAGTGGAGGCTCTGCTCATGGACATCATCCGTAGAAAAGAGAGAGCAATCAAGGCAGGGGTAGCTACTGGCCATGATCTGTTGGGGCTGTTGCTAGAGTCAAACACGAAAGAGAACATCGGGATGAGCCTTCACGATGTGGTCGGGGAGTGCAAGACTTTCTACATCGCCGGACAGGAGACCACTTCGGTCTTGCTGGTCTGGACCATGGTCTTGCTGAGCGTGCACTCCGATTGGCAAGCCCGAGCTAGAGAGGAGGTCCTCCAGATCTTTGGAAACAGAGAACCTGACCATGATGGGTTAAGCCACCTCAAGATTGTAAGTTCAATGCTCTTTTCCTCTTTTCCATTTTTGTTGAGATGGGGACATAATAGGTCCAATCTGAAGAACTCTTCACGAGCATTTTTTTCTTATCACACAACACATGATAATCATTCCATCCTTACTAGATGAGCATTTACGATCCTTTGTAGACGAAACGTTTGGTTAAAGATAATGCTATCCCATGAAGATGAACATGACAATGAATTGACAGGAGTGTCTTCTTCTCACCCTTGGATGGAACTTGACTCAAGAAAAGAACCTGATTTTTCGGACAACAGCCTCAAACCATTTTTACGGGATTATTACAATCAATTTCATTATCTTTGTGGATATTGATATCGTTGAAGTAGTCTTTCTCTGACATCATAATCGTAGACACACACCTCTACCATATGACTTATTCTAGTGATTTGTCGCGATAAGGTCACGATGATTTTGAATGAGGTCCTGAGATTAGTCCCACCAGTGATCGAGCTGGGACGGATGGTTCACAAAGAAACAAAAATCGGGAAGCTGGCCATACCCCCGGGAGTCCAGCTCTCATTGCCGATTCTCCTCATACACCATGATAAAGAACTGTGGGGCGAGGATGTTGAGGAGTTCAAGCCAGAGAGGTTTGCTGAAGGAGTTTCCAAGGCCACCAAAAATCGACTCACCTTTTTCCCATTTGGAGGGGGCCCTCGTATATGCATTGGCCAAAACTTCGCAATGATAGAGGCAAAGATGGCGCTTGCCGTGATACTTCGGAAATTCACATTTGAGCTCTCTCCACATTATAAGCATGCTCCTTTTAATGTCATCACCCAGCAGCCACAATATGGTGTTCAAGTGATCTTGCATAAGGCAAACTAGAATGTTTTGTAAATTCAAGGAATGTATATCCTTGAAATGCTTGATACATTTATGAGTTATTTAAGAATGAGATTCATATAATGAGATTTTATAAAGGCAACTCTTTTGATCATTTCTTAAGAAATAAGTAAGAAGAATGCTGCGCGGAACAAGCGATCGATCAAATAAATAGACAGAACAAGCAAATTAAATCGAACACCAGATGTACGTGGTTCGGTCTTAGAGATCTACGTCCATGGGAAGATTAGTAACGAATTTCATTATAGATCAAGCGATACATGGAGATAACGGATCACACCCAAGTCACATAAACACTCTCAGTGTTTTCCATGCCCCAATTACATCCAATAACGCACATCGTGTTTAGCCCCCAATTCCTAACGAAATAAAAATAATCTATCAATCTCGTAAATGAATTAAAATATAAATCTAACTTCAAGATTTAACTGGTTTCAACGCTTGAATTTTTGATGTAATTTCACAAATAAAACCAACGAAAATAAGCCTCGCCAAGCACTCGACATTAAACCGGAGCTTCCCGACCTTGTCTAGAGCCAACGACGTTCCTTCGATCTTTTTATATTGAAGTGAGTCCCACGAAAAAAAAAAACCAAAGCATGTTATCTGCCAAAGCAAAGAAACTTGCATATGCGAACTCCAAGGTGAAAAGAGTATTCAAGATTTAAAAAATCTTGGTCAATGGTCGATAGACTTGCAATTAGGATACGTTTCTTGCTTCTTTTTTCTGACACAATCCAACGAGCCTACATTTTCTTTGTTTTTGTTGCTTTCTTTCCACGGTCAAAGTTCTCAAAAACCTCGTTGGACTCTTTCAAATTCTCGCCTGATACCACATGGAACATATCCACTCGATTGACCGAGCCATACCATACTACAGTTTCACGCCCCCTTTCCGACGTAGATAAGTGGACTCTGGGTTTTTTTTTTTTTTCCTTTTAATTTGGGTTCAAATTGGAGACATAAATTCAACAAAGAAAAAGAAAATTCAATTAGTTAAGAGTTTCTCTTATTTGATTTTTGTCTCATTCTCTTTCCTTAATTTGAGTCAAGCTATCAATGTATTCAAAAGCGTTTTCCAAGTATAACGAGCGCGCGAGGCCCGTGCGGCAACTCGAGCAACACGCAAGCATTGCGCTCTGTCGAGGTCAGCACGCAACATAAGCGTCAACGCCTCGTGCAAAATACTGCACAAGCTTTTTTTTTTTTTTTTTTAATGTTGTTTTAGTTGCTCGGCACTTATATTCCCTTTTTTTTTTAATTATTTTAATTTAATCATTTTTTACTTTCTTTTCCTTGTTTTCTTTTAATTTTTTTATTATTCAATTTGTGTTCAATTAATCATTTTTTATTTTTTTTTCTCGTCGCTCTGCTGCCCCATCGCCTCACTCATTCGTTCGCTCGGTGACGCGCCTCGGTTCCGTGGCTCCATTGTCTTGCTCGTTCACTCGTTTGCTCACTCATTTGCTCACTCGTTTTTCTCTTTCCTTGTCACTCCGTGGCTTTGTCACCTCACCCAATTATGTGCCTCAGCTCCACAGCCCTATCGCCTCACTTGATCATTCGATTGCTCCTCCAATCACTTAAATCAATCACGTAGTAAGTAAAATCCTGAACGACTTGTTTTTTTCTTTGTCAAATCAAACCGAATTGTTCGTAACCATCAAATTAGTCCATTTTTAAAATTTTTGGATAAATTCAATCAATCGAATTGAAACGAAAAAGAAAAGGATGGATTTTGATATAGGACAAGAAATCAAGCGACGCTGCAGTAACTTGCTCGGATCCCTCGAATTACTCGATTCCTCACGCGGGATTCTTACATTTCTTTGAAGTGTGAGCCGGTTTAGTATTAGTAGATAAGATGTGGAGAGGTCATGTGAATTTCATTTACTCACCCCCCAAAACAAAAAAAACTCAACTTCAAATTGGGCCCCGCTGAAGAGAGATGCATAAATAAAGGCCGATGGCTCCTTTTCCGACGTTAGAGATATTTTGTTAAAGATATCTTAAATATCTTTCTATATTTGAGAGATATTTAAGATATTTCTTCTAATACTAAGGCTACATTTAGTGATCCGAATTAGTATCCGGATAGAATAACAATTTATCCTATCCGATGTTTAGTCGAAGCGCGTCATCGTGTTGCACGAGCAAAAACCATGCTCATTATAAGCGTTGAACAGTAAAAATTATACGCGGAAATTCGATCATTGACGGATTTTCAATCTCTATGATTCTCATGATAAGAAAGATGAAAGTGTACTTTTATCCATATTGATGCGTGTAATCACAATTGTTGTTGCAGAAATCAGAGACAAAGAAGATTTTGATTTCTCTCCCTCAATCCCATTTTATTTTTACAGTTGTTTTTTATGGATGGAGAAAACAATACATTACTTTCTCACGTCTCTTTGTTAGAGGGTGGAGACAAGACCAGACTTCTTTCTATCAAGAGATGCCTTCCATCAAAGTATTTAATTTCACCCTTCCGTAGCCAATGGATTTTAGTAGTAATTAATTTTAAATCATATATAATAATATAACTTGGGTCACATTATTCTTACAACCAAATTTTTTGGATGATAAAATCTATTGCATTGGAGGTGTACGAATGTCAGACCTAGGATTAGGCACCACCCACACGCTCCACATGTCCACCTTACTCCCCTACTCCCTGCCTGCCACCACCTTCAACGTTACATAGTACGACATGCCCACCACCCCCTTTGCACTTCCATCGACTCTTCGCCGATCACCTCTATGGAGTTGAATTCTGCGAGCCTCGATCACCTCCGAGAGTCAAAGAGTATGTTGTCTGACTTGATGTACTGGTAGACAACACAATGGTGATGGCATTAGGCTATGATGCGCATGAGCTAGTGTGACATTCTGATTTCCAGTCAATTTCAGAATCATTAATGAGAAATGAATCTAGAGATGTATTTCAGTAATATCTCACTCGAATCTCAATTCGAATAGACTGACCAAAAGAGAAAAGCTAACGCGAGACATGGTACGTGGACCTAGGGAATTCGGATAAGAAATGACGCTTTGACTATAAGGATTGTCGAGGGAATATTTAGAACCACAAAAAGACCAATCCAAGAACGATTAAGGAATTCCTTGCGAGTGTTATACGATTGGAGCACGGGTGATGCCGCTTAACCAACGTATGATTTGCAAAATTTTCTTGAATCGGACAGTGACGATCGAGACCAAAGGGACTAGTGATAAACCCTCACAATTACATGACAACCAAAGCCGCCACGAATTGGCGAGCCCTAAACGTGATATGAATCACGGGGTCGATACGCGTAATGTCTGCAAAAGCTACCCGTCGGTTCGAGATAGGTTGGAGCCACGTTTCATAGAGGAAATCATCATAAACGAGTCTTGAAAAGTTTGAAATGGAAAATCAAGAATTCCAACGTTATTCGGATTGGCCGTCGCCCTATCAAAAAATTCTGGAACGAGAAAAACGACGTTTTGAACGTCGAGGGTAAAATTACCCTTTTGCCCCTTGGTCAAGCTTAGAACCTTACCCATGCATTTGAAGAAGGGCATTATGATCATTAACCCTCCCCATAGATGCCAAAATTCAAGAAGGAATGAGGGCCATTGGATCACCTTGAATGACTTGAGGGACAAGTGTCAATGGATGCCTTAAAGAGAAGTCATGTCCAACTTTTGCCCACCTAACATTCAAACCATTGACCAAGCCTTGGATATATAGCAATTTCACTCTCTCTCCTCTTTAATTGACTGGCCATTGAACCCCAAGACCACCGAAAACCATCTCCTCCGTTCCTCTTCAATCTGTCGCCCGACGACCAGATCTGTCGTCCCTGTTTGGCGTTGTCGGCGATCACTTCTGGCCACCATCCGACCGCCGGCAACCACACCAACAAAGCTCTACGTCTTGCCGACATTCTCGAACAAGAATCGGGCCATTTAGAGAACTGAGGAGTCCCGAGCAAGCATTTTCCCAAGAGCCGACAGAATCGAGCTCAACCTGAGGTAGGTCCGGTTTCTAACCCTTTTGAAGGCCGAATTGTTGGATTTTTGAGGCCAAATTTAGTGGAGATGAAGTAGACATGTGTATGAATCTGTGATAAAAATTGGGATTTAATTTGATGAAGTTTTGACCTCGAATCGGTCTTGTAAACCTTGCACAGAAACTGCCGGATTCTGACTTGGGAAGAATCAGCGACATTCAATGAGATTCCGGTGACCAACCGAATTCAAACCTTCGATGAGCCTCACAAATCCTTAGATAGACATGTTAAGAGGTAGGGTAGCTAGTAGATGGAGGATTTGATGAAGATTTAGGGCTGGACGTGCACGGTTTGCATAGAACCGAAATGAACCGGTTCGATTCTATGCAAAATCGGTTCTGGTGGGAGCAAGAACAGATGGTTATGGGGCTCAAATTGATGTTTAAAGCATGTTAAGAGGATGAGGATTATGTTATGGATGATTATGGTTCATAGATTGAGGAATTGGGCGAAGAAAATTGACGGATTGGTTGAAATTCTAGGTTGGGCGGTGAATTGACCCTTGGATTGATTTGGCCGAGGCCTTAAGGCAATCGCAAGGAGAAATCTGTGCTATCAAGTCAAAAGTAAGAGAATTCTAAACTTAGGATAGGGAGATTGGACTCAATTGTGTGAGTCGAGATTTAGTTTGATCGATTTATGGGGATTTTCCAAAGGGATAGTTCTTGGTATGCCCTGAGTGGCTATAGAAGGAGTATGTATGTTATTGTTTATGCTTGAATTATCCGCCATGTATGTGTTTGATTGCCTTGCATGCCATGAGTTTTCGAACCGTGCATGACTTGCACATGTTGTTTGATTTGTGAAATTGAATTAAAATCATTGCATGAGCATGACATGGCGAGGCCTTGAGGCATATGAGACGCGGGACGGGAGGTGGATACCCTGATGCGACGAGATCGCGGGATGAAGTTGATGTTGTGTGTGGTGCCTTGATGCGATGAAATCACGGGGTTGAGATGGCCACGGTCCTGATGCGAATTATTCGTGGGACGAAGGATGAGATGATGATAATTGCTTGGAGATTCATCGGAACCTGATACGTTTACGCGGGTTACTGATGACGGTCTGATGCGTTTACGCGGACTGAGCCTGATGCGACAAGATCGCGGGCTGGAGATTAAGGCAGGAAGAGGTGGTTGTGGTGAAGTGGCAGGACGGGTATGCATGATCATCTAAGTGTGACACATGAGGTCATCATTGCATGACTGTCATCTGTATGTTATTATTTTATTGATTTGTGCCTGATATGCCCGTGTGCTTATGAGTTTGGAATTATCGAGGGGTACGATTACCTAAGCGGACTATCGACCTGACCTAGGGTTAGGGTTCTTTTACTGAGATGTGTATCTCACCCCTTTTGGGAACCCTTTTTTTTTTACAGATCCTAGGCCTTAGAGATGTAGACTATATGTTTTGGGGACCCCAAAGAAATGACGGCATATTTTGATGAGTTCCTGGATAGTCAAGGGAACATTTATGTGAG
This sequence comes from Rhodomyrtus tomentosa, assembly GCA_028455895.1. Classification (NCBI taxonomy): domain Eukaryota; kingdom Viridiplantae; phylum Streptophyta; class Magnoliopsida; order Myrtales; family Myrtaceae; genus Rhodomyrtus; species Rhodomyrtus tomentosa. The sequence goes on along the minus strand of JAPCWY010000001.1, from coordinate 9,105,792 downwards.
AAAATGCACTATCGTATGGGTGGATGAGGGTAGCTCTAATTGGAAGCCTCATAGGTTTGAGGCATGGTTTAAGAGAGCTGGGATGAGCAGATCGGGCCACTGAAGCCTCACGAGATACCTCAGGGAGTTATCCCTGCTTGGTGCCAGACTACTGGGGAGCAGGAGTTGCTAGAGGGGTCTGTAGTCGGCTCTAGGATCGGGCCGGAGAAGACCCTGACGCTGGACTTCACCATCGAGGAGGACGAGATCATAGTCTTGGAGGCGACCGAGAAGTACTTGGTGGAGCGATCGAGCGAGGAGACCATGGAGGATTCCATCGAGGTTCCGTCCGAGACGTTCTCCGAGTATGAGCCGACCGAGGACGCAGAGGATTCCGGGGACTCCAGCAGCTCATCCTAGGAGATATAGTTTATTGGCTCGATCTTTTGGAGGCGGCTCGATCCTGTCCTTTTGGATGTCATGAGGGACTCTTTTTATGTACTATTTCGTCGCCCAATTTATTAGCAGATTGTAGTAGTCGGAGTTGTACGAATGATTAGTTATGATGTATGACAATTATTATGCTATCTAGGTCCTACTTAACTAATATTTTATATGGAGATTATTTAAGTATTGCTTCCGCATGCTTATGTTTATATATTATCTCTCAACTTGTAAGCCTAGATCTTGGGACCGCAAGAGATTGTATGGTTTGTTTGCAGGGATGTTCGCGAGCTCGATGAGTTCGGGGCGTGACATCCCCGCTTAAGTGGTATTAGAGTAAGGTCAGCTCGAACCAAAGTTTGTTGAGAACTGGAGTAATAAGGAGGATTAAGTTGGGACAAGGACGGATAGCGAGACCTTAGGAGACTGGTTAAGACAAGGCATGGGGTGTATAGCTTGTGACCTAGTACTCAAGGTTGACAATGGACTCTGGTAGGGTTATGGAAATGCTTAAGGATCAAGTTCTCTACTTGGGATTGAAGGTCATTTCTGGACTTTGGTTTGTTTGAGGAATGAAAGTGATTGGTTTTAGCGAATCACTGGAGTGAATGGGACGGAGAAATGGCCATAGGCTATTTGTTGAAATACTTCGGGAGTACTATTGGATTGCCATTGTTTATGTTAAGGATTAGTTAGTAGCCTTGGATTTGGATGGTTGAGTGAGTTACAAACTTCTTGCTGAACTTATGGTGGACCAGGTTTAGTAGAAAGAGGCAAGGATGAGCAACCCATCTAGAAGGACTGGAAGGCCAAGAGGCGGAGCTTCTAGCTCAAGGCCACCTGTCGCTGAAGATCCAAGGATGGATGGCGTGCTAAGAGCACTGGAAAGAATCGGCGACATGATCGATAGGTAGGCCCAAGATCGAGCGGCTGCTATCGCCCAGGCAGTAGGAGCTGCCATAGCAGCCGTCAATGCCAACCATGGCAACAATGGTGGAAGTGGAAGTCAGGGTGAACCAAACTAGATTAATGAAGTCGTAAACATCCAAGACGAGATTGTCATGGCCAGATAGATGGGCCAGCTAGTTGAGTAGTTCATAAAGATGAAGCTGACTCAATTCGATGGGACTGGAGATCCTGAGTTAGCACCCAGGTGAATCGAGAAACTAGAAAAGGCTTTTGGTGTGCTGAGGTGCATCGGCGAGGAAAAGGTGTTGCTAGCAGTATACCAGCTGGAAGGCATTGCAAATGATTGGTGGGCTGCCACCAAGAACGGCGTCTTCCCTGAAGGAACAGCCATGAATTGAGATGTTTTAAGACGGCCTTCAATGATAAGTGCTTTTTTGAGACAGCCAGGGAAAGGAAACAAGTAGTTACGCCAGAACCAGATAACAATAGATCATTACGAGGCCGAATTCTCAAGGATGTCAAGGTATGCACCACAATCTGTGGAGGATCCTCTAGAGAAAGCCAGAAGGTTTAGAGATGGTCTGAGGCCCAAGCTTCGTAGTCAAATGATCGCTCCGAATTTGAGGACTTACAAGGAGATCTACGAGCGGGGCCAGATGATCGAGCGAGACTTGAAAGAAAGAAACGCTGCAACTGGATCGCGGTTCCCATCATTCAAAGATAATTTCCAGATGGGCAAAAGGCCGATGGCGGGTAATAGGCGTTTTGTGCCTCCAGTGCAGAAGAATATTGTGAAGCCGTCGAATCCTGCAAACTGAAACTGCAGACTTTGTGGCAGGAGGTATGAAAATGGGCCATGCCTAGTGATGACATGAGCTTGTTTCAAGTGTGGTCAACTGGGCCATCAGATAAGGGTGTGTCCAAACCAAGCTCCGGCAAGTCGACCGCAAGGACAGAGGCCACAAGCGGGACCATCGACTGCAACGCCTCATATTGAGCAGAACAGACCACCGACATAGGATAGAGTGTATGCAGTAACCCGCAGAGAGGCGGAGGAAGCACCAGGAGTGGTCACAGGTACGGTCTACTTGTGCAATCAAGCTGCATACGCATTATTTGACCCTGGTGCCACGCGTTCATTTGTGTCTGCACAGTTTGCTGATTTGGTGGGTATGAACTTGAAACCATTGAATGTAATCTTGCATGTTGCCACTCCCTTAAAGGATAACATAATAGTTTCATTGGGCTGTACTGGTCGTGAGATTGTGATTGGAGCGAGCAAAGAGAGCATTGACTTGGCTGTATTACCTATGTATGACTTTGGCGTAATAATAAGAATAGATTGGTTGGGTAACTAAGGGGCAGTAGTAGACTGTGGTAGTAGAACAATCCGGTTTTATCCAAGAGGCCGCCCTAGCTTTGAGTTGGCAGGAAGTCGAGGAGGAATCTCGATTCCCTTAGTTTCGTCCTTTGAAGTGACAAGGTTGATGTCTGAAGGGTGTTTGACATACTTAGTGGCGACAATGGACACGACTACCGAAGAACCAAAGTTAGAATATATTCCAGTAGTGCGTGAATTTCCTGATGTATTTCCGCAAGAGTTGCCAGGGTTACCATCGAAACGGAAAATAGAGTTTGTAATTGAGTTAGCCCCTAGAACGAAACCGATTTCGAAAGCACCTTACAGGATGTCCCTGTCAGAACTGAAGGAGTTAAAGGTGCAGATGCAGAAACTATTGGACAAAGGGTTTATCCGACCAAGTGCTTCACCGTAGGGAGCACCGGTGTTATTCGTAAGGAAGAAGGACGGGTCCTTACGATTATGCATTGACTATCGACAGCTGAACCAAGTGACAGTGAAGAACAAGTATCCGCTGCTGAAGATTGATGATCTTTTTGATCAGTTGCAAGGAGCAACAGTGTTTTCAAAGATTAACTTGAGGACTAGATATCACCAACTGCGGATCAAGAAGGAAGACATACCTAAGACTGTTTTCAAGACGAGGTATGGTCATTATGAGTTTACGGTGATGCCGTTTGGATTGACTAACGCTCCAGCTGCATTCATGGACCTGATGCATCGAGTATTTAAGGAATTTCTAGACATATTTGTCATAGTCTTTATTGACAATATCTTGATTTACTCGAGGAGCGAAGTAGAACATGAGGAGCACCTGAGAATTATACTGAGGACTCTAAGGGAGCATACGCTTTATGCGAAGTTGAGTAAGTGTGAGTTTTGGCTGAACAGGGTAGCTTTTCTTGGTCATGTGGTGTCTGGAGAAGGGATTGCAGTAGATCCTGCGAAGATCGAAGTAGTAATCAATTCGCCGAGGCCTACTACAGTCATGGAGGTCAGAAGTTTCTTGGGATTGGCAAGGTACTACAGGCGCTTTGTGGAGAAATTCTCATCCATAGCCATCCCATTGACGCGGCTGACGAAGAAGGAAACGAGGTTTGAATGGAATGATAAATGTGAGAAGAGTTTCCAAGAGGTTAAGCATAGATTGATGGCCGCACCAGTGCTGACCATTCCGTCGGGACCAGGAGGTTATGAGATATACAACGATGCTTCGCCGAAAGGATTGGGCTGTATGTTGATGCAACACGGAAGTGTAGTAGCCTACGCTCCCAAACAGTTGAGGCCACATGAGATGAATTGCCCAACTCATGACTTGGAGTTAGCGACGATTATATTCGCTTTGAAAATTTGGAGACACTACCTTTGTGGCGAGAAGTTTTAGATCTATACCAACCACCAAAGTTTAAAGTATCTATTTTCCCAGAAAGAGCTGAATATGAGATAGCGTAGGTGGATGGAATTACTGAAGGATTATGATTGTGATATCCTATATCACCCTGGGAAAGCAAACAGAGTAGCAGATACGCTGAGTCGGAAGTCAAGCATCGCATGCCTGCTAGTGAGGAGTTGGTCAATGATAAAAGATTTGAAAGACTCCGAGTTTAGATTAGAAGTCGATCAATTGTCCAGTCTAATAGCTACGCTGAGGGTGGAACCTAAGGTCCAAGAAGGGATAAAGGCATTACAGTCTATGAACCCAGAGATCCAGAAGATCCTCGAGATGGATGCGAAGAAGAGAAAGCCGGAATTTCAGGTATCGGAGGACGGAATTTTGAAATTTCCAGGACGATTGTGTATACCAAAAGATGAAGGACTCAGGGAAAGAATTTTATTAGAGACTCATAGGAGCAATTATAGCATTTACCCTTGAAGTACAAAAATATACTAGAACCTACGACAACACTATTGGTAGAACGGAATGAAGGTAGACGTAGCAAGGTATGTGCCTAAGTTTTGATGTGCCAGTAAGTGAAAGCGCAGCACTATAAGCCTGAAGGACTGTTGCAGTCACTAGAGATTCCGGAATAGAAGTGAAAACATGTAACTATGGATTTTGTAATGGGACTCCCGAGAAGTCAGAGAGGTCACGACTCTATTTGGGTAGTCGTGGACAGATTGACCAAGTCCGCCCACTTCATTCCTGTGCGAAAGGATTTCGTTATGGATAGGTATGCAAAGCTGTACATGAGGCAGATAGTGGGGTTGCAAGGAGTGCCAATGACGATCACCTCAGATAGGGATCCAAAATTCACAGTAAATTTTTAGAAAAGTCTACAAGAAGTCATGGGAACTCGATTGCAGTTTAGTACAGCCTACCATCCACAGACAGACGGACAGTCGGAAAGGACAATATATATGCTTGAGGATATGCTGTGAGCATGCGTCATTGATTTTAAAGGTGGATGGGAAGATCAGCTATATCTGGTGGAGTTCGCTTATAATAATAGCTACTAGCAGAGTATCCAGATGGCACCATTCGAGGCACTTTATAGACGAGCCTGCATAATCCCGATTTGCTGGGATGAAATTGGAGAAAGAAGTATCACGGGCCCAGAATTGATAGAGTAATCGGTGGAAGCAGTAAAGATAATTCGGGATAGACTGAGGACGGCACAGAGTCGTCAGAAAAGCTACGCAGATAAACGACGCAAGTCCTTGGAATTTCAAGTGGGCGATCACGTCTTCCTCAAGGTGTCACTAATGAGAGAACTATTGCATTTTGGAAAGAAGGGGAAGCTGAGCCCAAGGTATGTAGGCCCATTCGAGATATTAGAACGGATTGGAACCTTGGCCTACCGGCTTGCTTTGCCGCCCAATCTATCCCAGGTGCATAATGTGTTTCATGTGTCGATGCTACGAAAGTATGAACCAGACCCGACACATGTGCTGGATTACGAAGCAATAGAAGTGGACGATAGAGTGTCTTACGAGGAGAAACCAATAAGAATCGAAGACCGAAAAGAGCAAATCCTCAGGAATAAGAAGATTCCACTGGTCAAGATAGTATGGGAGTACCATGGGACTGAAGGTGCCACATGGGAGAATGAAGAGACGATGAAGCGACAGCACCCCCATTTATTTGAGTAATTAAGTGTAATATAAATTTCGAGGATGAAATCTTTGTAAGGGGGGAAGAGTTGTGGCATTCTGATTTCCAATTAATTTCAGACTCATTAATGAGAAAATGAATCTAGAGATGTATTTCGGTAATAACTCGCTCGAATCTGATCAATTCGAGTAGACTGACCAAAAGGGAAAGACTAACGCAAGACATGGTACGTGGACCTAGGGAATTCGGATAAGAAATGACACTTTGACCATAAGGATTGTCGAGGGAATATTTAGAACCACAAAAAGGTCGATCCAAAAATGATTAAGGATTGCCTTGCGAGTGTCATACGATTGGAGCGCGGGCGATGCCGCTTAACCAACGTATGATTTACAAAATTTTCCTAAATCGGACAGTGACGATTGAGATCAAAGGGACTAGTGATAAACTCTTAAAATTATATGACAATCAAAGCCGCCACGAATTGGCGAGCCCTAAACTTGATATGAATCACGGGGTCGATACGCAAAATGTCTACAAAAGCCACTCGTCGATTCGAGATAGGCTATAACCACGTCTAATAGAGGAAATCATCAGAAACGAGTCTTGAAAAGTTTGAAATAGAAAATCAAGAATTTCAACGTTATTCGGATTGGCCGTCGCCCTATCAAAGAATTCTGGAACGAGAAAAACGACATTCTAAACGTCGGGGGTAAAATTACCCTTTTGCCCCTCAAGCTTAGAACCTTGCCCATGCATTTGAAGAAGGGCATTATGGTCATTAATCCCTCCCCATAGCTGCCTAAATTCAAGAAGGAATGAGGGCCATTGGATCACCTTGAATGACTTGAGGGACAAGTGTCAATGGATGCCTTAAAGAAAAGTCATGTCCAACTTTTGCCCACCTAACATTCAAACCATTGACCAAGCCTTGGATATATAGCAATTTTACTCTCTCTCCTCTTCAATTGATCGGCCATTGAACCCCAAGACCACCAAAAACCATCTCCTCCTTTCCTCTTCAATCTGTCGCCCGATGACCAGATCTGCCGTCTCTGTTCGGCGCCGTCGGCAACCACTTTCGGCCACCATCCAACCACCGGCCAACCACATCAACGAATCCTTACATCTTGCCGATATCCTCGAACAAGAATCGAGCCATTTGGAGCATCGAGGAGTCCCGAGCAAGCATTTTCCCAGGAGCCAATAGAATCGAGCTTAACCTGAGATAGGTCCGGTTTCTAACCCTTTTGAAGACCGAATTGTTGGATTTTTGAGACCAAATTTGGTGGAGATCAAGTAGACATGTGTATGAATCTGTGATAAAAATTGGGTTCAATTTGATGAAGTTTTGACCTAGAATCGGTCTTGTAAACCTTGCACAGAAACTGCCGGATTCTGACTTGGGAAGAACCGACGACGTTCAATGGGATTCCGGCGACCAACCGACTTCAAACCTTCGGTGAGCCTCACAAACCCTTATATAGACATGTTAAGAGGTAGGGTAGCGAGTAGATAAACGATTTGATGAAGATTTAGGGCTGGAAATGCATGGTTTGCACAGAACCGAAATGAACCGGTTCGGTTCTGTGCAAAATCGATTCTGGTGGAAGCAAGAACAGATGGTTATGGGACTTAAATTGATGTTTAAAGCATGTTAAGAGGATGAGGATTATGTTATGGATGAATATGGTTCATGGATTGAGGAATTGGGCGAAGAAAATTAATGGATTGGTTGAAATTTTAGGTTGCGCGGTGAATTGACCCTTGGATTGATTTGGCCGAGGCCTTGAGGCAATCGCAAGGAGAAATTTGTGTTATCAAGTCAAAAGTAAGAGAATTCTAAACTTAGGATAGGGAGATTGGACTCAATTGGGTGAGTCGAGGTTTAGTTTGATCGATTTATGGGGATTTTCCAAAGGGATAGTTCTTGGTATGCCCTGAGTAGCTATAGAAGGATTATGTATGTTATTGTTTAAGCTTGAATTATCCGCCATGTATGTGTGTCATTTGATTGCCTTGCATGCCATGAGTTTTCGAACCGTGCATGACTTGCACCTGTTATTTGATTTGTGAAATTGAATTAAAATCATAGCATGAGCATGACATGGCGAGGCCTTGAGGAATATGAGACGCGAGGCGGGAGGTGGATACCCTGATGCGACGAGATTGCGGGGTGAAGTTGATGTTGTGTGTGGCGCCTTGATGCAATGAAATCGCGGGGTTGAGATGGCCATGGTCCTGATGCGAATTATTCGTGGGACGAAGGATGAGATGATGATAATGGCCTGGAGATTCATCGGAACCTGATGCATTTACGCGGGTTGCCGATGACGGTCTGATGCGTTTACGCGGATCGAGCCTGATGCGATCAGATCGCCGGCTGGTGATTGAGGCAGGAAGAGGTGGTTGTGGTGAAGTGGCAGGACGGGTATGCATGATCATTTGAGTGTGACATGAGGTCATCAATGCATGCCTGTCATCTGTATGTTATTATTTTTTTGATTTGTGCCTGATATGCCTGTATGCTTATGAATTTGGAATTATTGAGGGGTACGACTACCTGAGCGGACTATCAACCTGACCTAGGGTTAGGGTTCTTTTACTGCGATGCATATCTCACCCCTTTTGGGGACCCTTATTTTTACAGATCCTAAGCCTTAGAGATGTGGCCTATACGTTTTAGGGACCCCAAAAAAATGACGGCGTATTTTGATGAGTTCCCGGATAGTCAGGGGAACATTTATGTGAGAAAGTGCATTGTTGTATGGGTCGATGAGTGTAGCCCTGATTGGAAGCCTCATAGGTTCGAGGTATAGTTTAAGAGAGCTGGGGACAAGCAGATCGGGTTACTGCAGCCTCACGAGATACCGCAGGGAGTTATCCCTGCTTGGTGCTAGACTGCTGGGGAGTAGGAGTTGCCAGAGGGGTCTGTAGTCCGCTCTAGGAACGGGCCGAAGAAGACTTCGACGCTGGACTTCGCCGTCGAGGAGGACAAGGTCATAGTCTTGGAGGCGATCGAGGAGAACCTGGTGGAGCCGTCATGCGAGGAGACCATGGAGGATTCCATCGAGGTTCCGTTCGAGACATTCTCCAAGTATGAGCTGACCGAGGACGCAGAGGATTCCGGGGACTCCAGCAGCTCATCCTAGGAGATATAGTTTATTGGCTCGATCTTTTGGAAGCGACCTGATCCTGTCCTTTTGGATGTTATGAGGGACTCTTTTTGCTTACTACCTCGTCGCCCAGTTTATTAGCGGATTGTAGTAGTCGGAGTTGTACGAATTGTTAGTTATGATGTATGACAATTATTATGCTATTAGGTCCCACTTAACTAATATTATGTACGAGGATTATTTAAGTATTGCTTCCGCATGCTTATGTTTATATATTATCTCTCAACTTGTAAGCCTGGATCTTGGTACCGCGAGGATTGTATGGTTTATTTGCAGGGATGTTCGCGAGCTCGACGGGTTCGGGGCATGACAGCTAGTCTTGCCGACCTACTACCTCGCCTAATGTCGACAAAGGCAACCTTCGCCTGATGTCGACGAAGGCAACCCTCACCCTCACCTAAGCTAGCGGTTCGGCCTTGCCTGGAGATCGACGATGGCTTGCAGAGGGGGAGAGGAGGGGAAGAAAAAGAAAAAATGAAAAAAAGAAAAGAAAAGGAAGGGAAAACAGGAAAATAGAAAAAATTTTAAAAAGTTAATGGACGAAAATACTCTTTAATTAGGCCCTTAGTTGAAATAATTTGAGCAATTCATACCTTTTTTTTAAAATAAAATCTATTCAAGGCCTTTATTTGAAAAAATAATAGCACTTTGGGCCTTTACTCGTAATTTTCAACCAAAACTTTGGAAGCATAAAACCTGGCCATGATGGATTTAGCTACCTCAAAATTGTAAGTTCAGTGGTCTTTTCCTCTCTAGCTGATAGTGGGACTCATAATAGCCAGATGAGTATTTTTTTTATTATTATCACGTAACACATGATAATCATTTTATTATTATAAGTTGCGCTTCTGCGATCCTTTGTAGACGAAACATTTGGTAAAAAATGTTGCTATCCTATGAAGATGGACACGACATTAAATTTGAATCACCCTCAATGTCCATCAGGTCCGCGTTGCTACACCATAACGCCACCGGCTCGAAAACTGCATTGACCACCAGATTCCTTCTTTAAGATGTTCACCAAATAGATTAGAGGTCCACCAATCAACTATTGGCTTTCTCATACCATTTATTGGGAGAGCGCAACAGAAGTCCAATACTTTCATCCAAGGGAGATCGCCAAGAGGTACCCTTGTCCGACCCATCAACATATCTATTTAAATCCACCTTCACTCAAAAGCTCAAAACAATGAGTTTTGGGCCAACTTGAATATATTAACTGTTCAACACCACATTAATTCTCTAATATAGAAATTCTCTAACACAACTCACACGTGTATATTAACAATCTTCATGGTAGTAGTCTTTCTCTGACATCAATCATTGACACACATATCTACCATATGACTTATTCTATGGATTTGTCACGATTAGGTCACAATGATCTTGAATGAGGTTCTGAGTCTAGTCCCCCCAGCGATCGAGCTACCACGGATGGTTCACAAAGAAACAAAACTCGGGAAGCTGACCATATCTCCCAAAGTCAAGCTCTTAATACCGACCATACATCTGGAGTTCAAGCTGGAAAGGTTTGCTGAGGGAGTGTCCAAGGCCACCAATAACCAAGTCTCCTTTTTCCCATTCGGATGGGGGCCTCGATATGCATTAGCCCAAATTTAGCATGATAGAGGCTAAGATGGCGCTCCTCATGATATTTCAGCAATTAACTTTCCACCTCTCTCTATCTTATGTGCATGCTCCTTCCAATGTAATCATCCAGCATCCAGTGTAGTGTCAGGTCATCTTGAACCAAACAAACTAGAAGTTAGAAGTCAAGGTGACATGTAGCGTAATGTTAGTAATTAATCTAAATTCATGAATGTCTTACATGATTGCGTTTGGAATGTTCATGTTTCTATGTCTAGTTCAATGTTTTGTGAATTCAAGGAATGCATCTCCTTGAGATGCTTGATGATTTTAGTAATGTTTTAATATTTTTTTCAATTTATTTATTTATTTTCTTTTATTCTTTTTTGTTTATGCTTCTTCCTCTAGCTAATTGATGGATTGGCAACTGGCTAGAGGCTAAGTCAAGTTGACGAGCCTTGCCTCCACGGGCCACTAGCAAGGGCGAGGCTTGTCATCGATGGCTGAGGTTAAGCCTTGCCCAGCCATGATGTGACCAACCTTGCTCAAGCATGACGAGATTAACCTCAGCGGATCGACCGCTCGGTGATTAGCTGGAGGAAGAAGGAGAAAAAAAGCAAAAGGTCAAAAAAGACCTTATTTCTCTTTTTGTTCATGGGAAGGAAAAAGTAAAACTTTTTCCATCTTATTTTTGTTCTAAATATATTTCCTAGCCAATGAATGAAAAAAATAACTAAGGTACGCAAACATACTTTTGTTTTTTTGTTTTTTTTTTCCTGTGAACAAAAGAACAGAAAATTAGAGAAATAGACCTGTTTTCATGGAGGCCCTTAACTAGCCTGTCTTTTACTACGTTGAGTATATCTCCAACTAAAGCTTACAAAAAAAAAATTCATCAAAAAAAGTCTCGAATTAATTTCCTCAAATGAAAATTGTGGATTTGATGTTAGGATATAACAGGAATTTGCCGATGTTTCAACAACCGTTTTCTTTTCTCATGATATATAAACGAAGAGAAACACGTTAAATTGGGCCTTAAGGGAATGTAATAATGCACGCAACAGCACACTCGAGTTCGTGGATAAACGTGACTGTCCACTCAATCAATTAGAGATGACAAAGGGCTAATGAAATATTCTATTGATGTGCCGTGTGTTAGCAATGCGTTTTTGGACCGATTAGACAAGCAGAAATCCAAACGGAGTCAAAATGAGTATGCATCTAAGATTAGGTGGACCGGAAAATGACTTCGGAACGAGCTCAAATTCGATCGGTTGAAGCGAAACGGCCTCCTAAGCAATACTCATGGCCTTCGGCTATCAACTGTGATGGATTTTGGTGATTCGGAATCGTTTAGGTGGATTTTTCATTTATTTTAGTGTTTTTGGGCTTAATTTTACTACTAGTGGCAATCTTGTAATTTTTGAATTTTGTTGTTTAGAATCCTAGTAGGCTTAGGTTTAGCATTTTATATAAAAGGTGTTTATTATGTTTGACAAGGAAAAAATATATATTTTTTTTATACTGAATTTGTGATTTTTACTTCAAAGTAAGATTTGCTTATTATTATTTCTTGTACGCTGTGTCATCCATTGCGAAGAGCAAACTTAAGAGAGACTAATGTCGCTTCTAGCATTATTTTAGTGTTAAAATTATGGTCAATGAAATTCTTTATATGGATTTTGCATATAGTCAGTTAAGTGGAGTTGATAACCATCAAGGTATTGAAGTAGGTGTAATCGTCCAGTAACCATTAGTAGTGGAATATATGTAACTGTTAGCGTGGTTGAGTCGATGTAACTGTTTGTGTAAACTTCGGTTGTGAGCTATAAATACAGTAAATGATTACGTTTGGTCGTCAGGATTTCTAGCTAAAATAGAATTGGATAGGATAAGATATGAAATCGAGAGATTTCGCCATATCATATCCATTGTTTGACGAATCATAATATTAAAGCCAGATATATTCATATACTATTATGTTTATTGTTTGGTATTTACATATATAGATATAAATGAATATGAAAATGCACAAATGAAGATTATAAATTCATTACCAAAACTAGTAACAGAGAAATTATGAACAGTCGCATTTGCAACTACGAAAATTTTTGTTTCTCTCACTATGTTCGTTAAATTTTAACATGAACTATAAAGTTACGGAGAAGAATAAGTTTTGACTCTCTTTTCATTTTCACCTACTTTTGCATTAACCAAAAGCTTATGAAGAAGAAGAAGTTTTAACTCTCTCGTCGTTTTTGTAGAAGCTTGACATGAACTGAAAAACTATAAAGAAGCAGTGAAACTTTAATATGAACTAAAGATACATAGGAAAAAGAGATTTCGATTTTTTTTTAAAGAAATTTCATTGCCCCATATTCTTCAAGAATTCGAAAGATCATTTCAAGTTCGAATTTGTACATTTAAAATTTGGGTCCTTCCACTTCATTTTTAATTACTTATTTTTTTTATTTTATATTCCTTTTTTCATTATTTTTATTCCGTACCGTCACGTTGTTAATAAAATTTTTATTATATAACAAATATACTATAAAAATCCTTCTTTGAGCTCGCTCACCCAATAAAAAAAATCCTTTAATTCGTAATGAGATGGATATAAAGTGTGTGTAAGTATGTGCACATAATATATATTGTAAAGTAGAAAGAGATTAAATTTATAAATATATATAGGATTAATTTTTTAATTTTAATTTTAATATTATAATTCATATTTAATTATTATTTTTTAAGAAGTTCATTTGTTTGAAAAAAAAAATAACTCTTATATTATGAACATAAAAAATCATATCGACATTTATCTCACATCCCCATAGGATAAATTTATCCAGGCTATATCCCTATATATCCCACTTTATTCAATCCTGGGCAATACTTAAATATATGATAGAATAACTTTTATCATATACTGCTTTTTATCTGATTACCAAACGCAGATCAAGTGTACTTTCTTTTCTTGGGATCAATGACGGCTCAATCTTATTCTACAAGTTGATCGTTGGATTTACTTTCCTTCAATTTAATGGCTGGACTCGATGGTCTCTAGTGTTTGTTCTTTTAAATTCTGTGTTATTTTGTTTCGTCCACAATCAATAAAGGACTCTCCGGAACTTTTGTCAATTTATGAGTCCATCCATATTCCAAAAGGTAATACGTGGACTTTTCAATGGAACATCTTTTTTATGGTTCGTCGACTTTTCAATGGAACATCTTCTTGAAACTTCTGATTGGACACATAATGGCAAGAAATTAGAAATCAACAAGAGAGTAATAATGTCGTTTGGTAATGGCAACCCGCTATCACAAACAGATAATGAGGCTTCCCCGCATTCTGAGTCGCTAGCTGCCAGAAGAACAGCAGAGGGTAACCGACAAGGACATGTCGACCCTTCAAGGCACCGCAGTGAAGAATCGTCGAGGGAAGATGCACCAAATCCCAGTATGACGTCACCGTGAGACGATTGCTCGTAGCATAGTAAAATGATATGACTAATTACATTGTGACCACATATTTGATGTGATTAAGCCAGTAATAATCGATGTTGGGAATGAGGCTCTACTGAGGCCAGGATTGTTCAATCAACTACAAACATACGAAGCCAATCTAGTGGCATTTTTTGACCCCCAAAAAAAAAAAATCTAGTGTTATCAAGGTATGTTCCTAGTTCATCTGCTTTTAATAATTGGTCAAAAAAATTTAGTCGGCAATAACAAATTGGCAGACAAGATTTGCCGATCAAATGACAAAAGTTTAAAATGTTAGGCCAACGGTCGTTATGGCACCACCAGCTACCAACATCCTTGATAGGCCTAACGTACCGAGCAATGTCTATATAGATAGTCCAGCAAAGCTAGCATCATCATCTATAGGCCAAGATGGCCAATCAAATTCTCAATTAAACCCAACACAATTAGGATAGTTCACAGAAAATGTTATCCTGAATGGATTGATTGGGTGAGTCGAAGGTTGAATTGATCGATTTATGATGACTTACCAAAAAGGGATGGCTTTTATTATATCCTAAGATGTTATAGGATGATTGCGTGCGACATTTTTTATACCTGAGTCGTTTGCCATGTCCGGTTATCGTTTGATTTGCTTTGCATGCCACAAGATTTACGATTTGCACTTGAATTTGCACTTGGCATTGTGTGTGCAAATGAATTGAAAATCATGGCATGAGTTATGATTGTGGCATGAACATGACATGGCGAGCCCTGAGGCGTATGAGACGCGGGGCGGGAGGTGGATACCCTAATGCGACGAGATCGCGGGATAGAGTTGATGTTGTGTGGCGTCCTGATGCAATGAAATCGCGGGGTTGAGATGGCCACGATCCTGATGCGAACTATTCGTGGGACGGAGGTATGAGATGATGATATTGGCCTGGAGATTCATCGGAATCTGATGCGTTTATGCGGGTTACAGATGACGGTCTGATGCGTTTACGCGGACCGAGCCTGATGCGATTTAATCATGAGTTAGAGATTCAGACAGGCAGGAAGAGGTGGTTGTGGTGAGATGGCGGGATGAATTGTGCATTATCATCTGAGTGCAACATGCTGTCATAGCTGCATGCCTGCCATCTGCATGTTGTTGTTTTATTGATTTGTGCTTGATATGTCTGTAAGTGGAATCATTGGGGTGTACGACTACCTGAGCGGACGGTCAACCTAACCTAAGGTTAGGACTCTTTTACTGAAATGTGTATCTCACCCCTTTGGGGACCCTTATTTTTACAGATCCTAGGCCTTAGATATATAGCACATACGTTTTGGGGATCCCAAGGAGATGACGGCATATTTTGACGAGTTCTCAGATAGGCAGGGGAACATTTATGTGAGAAAATATATGGTCGTATGGGTTGACGAGGGGAGCCAGGATTGGAAGCCTCATAGGTTCGAGGCATGGTTTAAGAGAGTTAGGGACGAGCAGATCGGGCTACTGAAGCCCTACGAGGTACACTAGGGTGTTATCCTTGATTGGTGCCAGACCGCCAGGGAGCAAGAGCTGCCAGAGGATTCTGTAGTTGGGTTTAGGAATGGACCAGAGAAGACCCCAACCTTGGAGTTCATTGAGGACAAGGTGATTGTTGTGGAGGCCATCGAGGAGGATCTGGCAGAGCCGTCACATGAGACGACCATGAAGGATTCCATCGAGGTCCAGTCAGAGACCTTCTCGGAGTATGAGCTGACAGAGGATGCAGAGGATACAGGGGACTCCAACAGTTCATCTTAGGTGTCCTGACTCGTTGGCTCGATCTTATGATGGCGACCCCCGACGATGGCTATTTTAGATGATGAGAATGGTCATATTTTGATGTGTTTACCCCGTCGCCCCTTGCCTAGCGGATTTGAGTAGTCAGTAATTGTATGAACAGTATGTCACAATGTATGAAAGTCATGATGTTATCCAGGTCCCACTTAACTTATTTTATTTTGTACGGGGATTTATTTGAGTACCACTTCCGCATGCTTATTATATAATATCTCTTGACTTGAATGTGGATCTTGGGACCACGAGAGATGTGTTATTTATTTGCAGGGATGTTCGCTTGCTAGAAGGGTTCGGGACGTGACACATAGCTATTGAAAAGAGAATCGATATCCTGATGCGTCAGAACGCAGGATAGTCTTGATACGTATTGACACAAGTATCGAAATGGCCTTTAGAACCTGACGCGTCAAAACGCGGGTGGCCAATCGAGATATTGATTAGCCTAATGTGTATTGACGCGGGCTTGGCCATTGGAATTGCATTTGTGATTAGCTTGATGCATGTTGACGCGGGCTTGGCCATTGAAATTAGAAGTTGTGATAAATTGAGAATACACCCTCGCTTATGGATTTAATATCGTGCTAGTACTTAGTTGTGCTGATATGATTGTCCTTGAATGCCAGTTATATTAAGGTGTCTTGAAGTTTGATTATCATGTGTTGTCTTACCTGAAGAGTCCCTGCCTATTGTGTTTGAATTGTTGTTTGGGGGGACTGACGGCCTGGTCTAGGTTTAGGTTTCACTTGCTGAGATTTATATCTCACCCTAGTGGGGGATTTACATTTTTTAGGTCCAGGCGATAAACTCTTAAGGATGCCAAGGATTAGTGTATATGAAGCAGAATTTATAGAGAAATGGGTTTACCATTTTGGTGGTTTTAGAATTTTATCTTGTATTGAAGATAGAATCATAATCTCTGAGTTGTATTAAGAGTTTATGAAAAAGAAGTGCCCTTTGCTCTGAGTCTTCTCATTATGGAATTGCATGGAGCAGTTTGATGGTTTTCGTGATCTTGTTTCCTTTTCAATTTATGATATGATTGGTCGAGGGATCTTGGGAGATTATTGAAAATCAACGGCCTGGTGGGATGTACGCATGCTCGAGGTCAGCTCAATCCATCGTGAATGAGGTTTGGAGTAATGACTTGGGGACCATTAGGTAGTGAGACTTTTAGGATTAAGCATGGATTGTTGAATCTTGAAGATTATAAGCTTGAACTTGTGTGCATTCTAATGGTTCTAGAGTTGATTTTGATGAATGATCATGAGCGATTTTATGAATAAGATTGACAAGAAACTGAGTAGAGATTAAGTAGTCATAAGCCTGGATTTGGGATTGCTAGAAAATTATTTATGAATGAAGGGCCAATTAGAGTACACGATGGTGATTGTGGTTTGGCAATGACCCAACTTGAGGAGTATGAGTTATAAAGAGACGATTGGCATTAGTTGATTCAGGCTTGAATTCCGCTGTATCTTGATGGTTTAGTTATCGATTGCTATTAACAGCCTTGGATGGTATGTGTGACATTCTGATTTTCCTGTCATTTCGAGACTTATTAATGAGAATATATCTAACGATGTGTTTCAGTCGTATCTCGCTCGGATCTGATCAATCTCGAGTTAACTGACCAAAAGGGAAAGGCTAACTCGAGACAAGGTACGTGTACCTAAGGAACTCGAATAGGAAATGACACTTTGACCATAAGGATTGTTGAGGGGATATTTAGAGCCATAAAAGGCCAATCTAAGAACGATTGAGGAATGCATTTCTAGCGTTATACGATTGGAGCGAGGGTAATGCCGCTTAATCGATGTATAATTTGTAAAATTTTCCTAAATCGAACGATGATGATCTAGACCGTCGGAACTAGTAATAGACCCTCGCAATTACATGACAACCAAGGTCGCCATGAACTGACGAGCCCTAAGTGTGATATGAATCACAGAGTCGATACGCGTAACGTCTGCAAAAGTCACCCGTCAGTTCGGGATAGGCTAGAATCAGATATAACAAAAAAATGATTTAGACACGAGTCTCAAAATTAGAAAATAAAAAATCAAGAATTATAACGTTATAATTGGATTGGGCATCACCTCATCGAAGAAGATTTGAATTAGAAAAACGACGTTCCGGACGTCGAGGGTAAAATTATCATTTTGCCCCTCAAGTCTTTACATTGCCTTAATAAATGGATAAGGACATTTTGGTCATTGACATCCCTTCTATAGCTGTCGAAAATTTGGAAAAATGGCAGCCCTTGGATGAAGGCTTGATTGACTAGTGGACAAGTGTCAAAGGATGGGGCATTGGCATTTATTAAATACTTTTAACCTGTCATTCTCACTTGTTTGACCAAGCCATTTGTGTATACACTCTTCTCTCTCTCTCCTTCAGCCAAACCACCATCACCATAGCCATCTTCAGCTCATCTTCTTCTTCTTCCTCAAACCGTGACTGACACTGCCTGACCAACCACTGCCGCTGGCTTCGCCACTTACGACTGCCACTTCTAGCCATCGAGCCGATCACCAGCATCTTCTTCATCCTCTTGCCAACCACCTCCAAGTGGTATCCCGGCGTTTGACCCACTGAGGAGTTTCGACCAGCCTTTTTCCCGAAAGTCGACAAATTCCGTCGCAACTAGAGGCAAGTAGACTTTTGAGCTTCATAGGACTTCGAATTATCCCAATCATGGCCAATTTTTGTAGACATATAGGGCACATATATATTGAATTGTGGTAAAAATTTTGGGTGAATTTGATGGAGTTTTGACAGCAAAATGGTGTTGTGATTGAAGGACAGAAACTGACCGGTAGAGGGCTTGGAGAACTCGGCACCGTTCGTGGACCATTTGGCATCGCCTTGACTCAAATTTTTGGTGAGGCTCCTTAACACCTAGAACCTCATGTTAGCAAGTAGTTTAGTGGATAATTTGAGGATTTATGGGAGCTTATGGGCTAATTGAGTGAGATATGCACAGAACCGAAAATGCCATTTTTCGGTTTTGTGCATACCGAATCTTGGGGGCTGTTCATGGTGTTGTCGAGTTGTAAATTCTTCGTTAAGGAGTATTAGAATGTCAATGGATATGTTATTGAGGTTTACGCTTGGTGATTTGAGGATTTGACAAGGAAAAATTGATGAAATGGATTGAACTATCTTAGGTGGACGGCTGCCCTATTTTGGACTCTTTGGGGCCAAATCTTTGAAGTTCTTAGAGGAGGATTTTTGTCAATTTAAGCTCAAGGTAAGGGGTTTCTAAACCTTTGCTAGGAAGATTGGACTTGACTAGATGATCTGGTTATGAATTGAGTTAGTTTTCTCGAGTTATGGTGAGGTTGTTCAATTTTGTCCTTGTGGATTGTTGATTGCTTGAATTCTTACCAAATGCATATGCCATGAATTGATTACCTCTTATGAGTGGTGAGATCGATTGTCTTGCATGCCATAGATATCTAGGTCGATGCATAAGCTAGTACTCGACCATGAAGTTTGATTTGAAACGAATGATTGGCATGTTTGTGTTTCTTGTGGTACCCTGAGGCGTTGAGGCGCGGGGTTATGTTAAATTGTACCTTGATGCGTTGAGACGCGGGGTTAAAATGGCCAATGTCCTGATACGTTGAGACGTGGAACAAGAATGGATATGTGTCGACACAGGCCTGGAATGGCATTTGGAAACCTGATGCGTTTACGCGGGTTTACCAATCTGATGGTCTGAGGCTTATTGAAGCGAACCGAGCCTGAGGTTTTAAACGCGGGTGTGATTCCTGAGAAAGTTCGAAATGATGGATGCCCGACTCGATTGACAAGTTATGATGCCCCGTTGTGTGATTGATGATCGTTTGAGTCATTATCACTTATTTGACTGATGAGTGCCGTATGATGACGTATGTGTATTCTTGTTCATGATTGCATTCATCTGGGTGTACAGTCGGCCTGACTTAGGGTTAGGACCTATCTTACTGAGATGTAAATCTCACCCCGTTGCGGGACTCCATTTTCAGATCCTAGACCGTGAAGATGCTGCCGACCAGATTAGGTGACCCGAAGGAGATGACTACGTATTTTGATGAGTTCTTGGACGGACGGGGAACTGTGTACGTTAGAAAGTGTACAATAATTTGGGTCGATGAGGTTAAAAAGGACTGGAAGCCTCATTGGTTTGAGGCTTGGTTTCGTAGGGTAGGCAAGGTTACTATTGGACCACTAAAGTCCACTGAGGTACCCCATAGGTTTATTCCTAGTTGGTGTCATCCCACTTGAAATTTTGTAGAGGTCGAGGGATCTGTAGCTGGTTCGAGGAACATTCCCGAGAAGACCCCAACCTTGGAAGACACTGTTGAAGTGAGATCGAAGCCTCAGAGGGTAATCTGGTGGAGCAGCCAGAGGAGGAGACGATGGAGGATACCATAGAGGTACGCTATGAGACTTTCTCGAAGTACGAGCCTACCGAGGGTGCCGAGGAGACTGACGACTCCAGCAGTTCGACTTAGTGGTCTCTAACTTGCTGTAGTTTTCTTTTGATGATGATCTTGTAGGCCAGTTTCTCTTGAAGACTTGTTATGGATGTCTTTTGACGCAGTACCGTTACCCCGACCCATCTGTAGGATTAGTTCTCCTACGTTGTTGTATGAACTCTTGGAATTTTATGTATACATGTTATGTTCTTGCTATCCAGGTTCCTATGGATGTTTGTACGGAGGAATATATGATATCGCTTCCGCATGCTTCTTTTATTGTGTATCTCTCGATAACTGAATCTTATGACTCGAAAGTTCTCTTGCAGAGAGTCGCGCGCCCGTGCCCGGGGTGCAGGGTGTGACAGTATGAGACGAGGTGTATACAGGGAAGCGGGCAAGGAATATTTTGACTTGAATTGCCACTAGACTTGAGGTATATGGTTGAATATAGGCAAATGATCTGTGAGAGGCGATTGTCCTTGTGGAGCTAGAGGTTTTCTATGGATAAGGCTTGATGTGGAAACGAATGAGGTGTAATTGGTAGTGAAAATGAACATGCTATGCATGTGTTTGTAGCTTTGAAATGAAAGTTGATAAGGGTGCATGCATGAACTTATCGCTATTGGACTTAATAAATTGTCGCTTGATTTGGGACAAGTTAATGGGATACCTATAAACCGTCATGAAGTATGATATGAGACGTGTGAAACGAGGCTTTCTCTGTAGATGTATGACTTGGGACAACCTGCAATGGCTATGTCTGATTAAGGCGGGGAGTGATCGTAGGGACAGAAAGGTCCGGACAAGGAGCGGCTCCCGACAGGCTTCTAAGATGGCAAGAGGCAGGAATGACCCAAGCTATAACTTGAAAGGGAAAGTCTAGGTATCGGGTTGAGTTCAATTGTAGTTAAGAGATATATGGCACGCGATTGATTCTCGAAATGAATGTTCAAAAGTGGCATGACATGTGAAATGATGCCTATGAGTAGCATGGTTAAAAGCTTTGTGCTTGGCAGTGTATGCAGTTTGAAAAAGAAAAGTGATGTTGTGATTGACCTGTTAGGTGTGTTTTATTATTGGCATCATGTGATTGGCTTGACCAAGGTCTAACTGAGAGATTAGATGGCTTGTGAGGAGTTTATACCTCGTTGAACTGATGCCTATTGAGAATGAGAAAGCCTGCCGTGCTTGTGATAGAGTGGCAGATGTCTTATGCTTAAAGTATGAGCGTTTGACTTATAGAAGTAACGCCTTGAGTATCTGCTGGGTGTTGACCTAGTTGAGGCTTGCCTAGTAATTGGCTAATGATTGAGAAGTTGCCTTATTGAGGCTGGCTTGATGAATAGTTACTGATCAAGGATGATTTGGGATCCTTAAATAATTGGCAATTAGTTGAGAATTGCCTAAGAACCATTAGAGGGTTGTTTGCTGGTAATAGATGATGAGATTAGCAGCCTAAGACTGCCGGACTTGAGTAAATGACTTAAGTCTTTGATTCCTGAAGGGAATCATAGTGGTTCAAGTGACATGAGAACCTACTAACGTTGAACAACCAAGGTATGGTCGTAGAAGAGCATTAGGCTCGAGTAGACATGGTATGGAAGATCCAAGACTGAAATGCATCATCAGAATTGAGTAAAAATGAACGACTAGATTATGAGTCCTGGAAGAGAATATGGCTTGATTTTGTTAATCGTGCGAGACCCAAGTGTAACGAGGGGTCATGAAAACTTTAAATGGAAATAAGAAAATTTGTTAAGTAGGCAAGCTCGAAGAGAAGACGCCATTGTTTCCTAAGTCATTGTGACGATAGATGCTTATACCGATGAGTTAAATGATGTAAGTCACGAGAAAGGTCACTATGAGTTACTCCTTTCTAAATTGAATGTGTGGGAAGAACCACGAGAGTTTTGAAAGCTTATGAAGTTATGAATAAGGTTGAGATTGACTTAATTTGATAGAGGGATGAGATTTGAAATTGTCTCCATCTAGATTGGGGATCTTGGTAAGAAAACCTTAGAGGTTTTCGATACACCAAAGAAAGAAAGTGACCCTGACAGTTATTGACCTTAAGATGCTGTTGATGATTGGTGAAATGTCACCAAAGGAAAATTTTTCTTTGAAGGCATGTTATCTGTCTGGATTGCCTTCATTGAGTTGTTTAATGGAAGTACTTTTCTAGGGTTGCTTGAGAGTAAGGACTGTTTCGATTAGAGTGAATTGGAATTTGAAAGCCTTATGGCTAGTTGTTATTCTTGATTTTGAGGAATGGTAATGAAACTCAGTAAAAGAAGAGAATGATCGAAAGACTTACGAATAAAAGAACTCCTGCTCATGGATTACGAGCAAAGAGATGTTCATTGTGGAACATGAAATGCACTTGCGAGAAACGGCTATAACCTTGGTGTAAGGCTCGCGATGAGAGATTGACATTTTGTTTCTTCTATTGTGAGAAAACTAAGGAAAGAGTTATGTCAGTTATTAGACATAGTGATTGAAATGAAATTGATTGAAGTTGAATCGAGTCCACTAGAAGTGGCGTTACGAGTTATCACCCCTAATAAGTAGGGTGTTGTTTTTAAAGGGTGATAGAACCATAAGATGGTCGTTGAGGGAAGGGAAAGCGAATGGACTTGATAGTTTTGGCCGTTTGTAATTCTAATGAATGGCTGAGTAAGTGAAAAGAGCGTTTAAAGTGTAATTGCAAAGTGATTTGAGGTAATCGAATTGAGTATTCGATACGTTAATTAGTGGAGACCAAGGACGAACGAATTTAGTCACTTGAGGTGACTAAGTCATTGGAAGAAAAATGTCAAGTATGGTGACATTTGAATCCTGGAGTGAAGGTATCGCTGTTGGAGCAGACTCCAAGATTGACGTCCCGTGGAATAGGAAGGATAAAGTGGACTTGACGTAAGAAAATGCCACTGAAGTGTATGGGTTCCTTCATAAGGTAGGCGACCCTAGTGTGGAAGGAAGAGAAAGTTCTAATCGTATTGTTATTGAGATTGCGCATTTGGACTGAGAAAGAAGACGCAGAACTTGAATGATTACTAGAAGTGAAGTATGAGAAACTGTCCCGTGGATAACGTTGAATTCCAGGATAATGTCGACGTTCGATGGAACATACAAGATTGGAATAAAGTCGCATTGACTGGTTATGGAAACCAGCAGTTAAGATAAGAGTGCTTCCTTAGAGAAGAGTGACAAAAATGAACAAAATGTTGTGTGGCCCTAGTGGAGACCCGAGGCAACAAAGGGCCAAGTTTGAGCTCTCAAGTGAAAAGTGTGAGGAACAATTTGAAAGATTCGACACCTGGTAGAAAGGAGTTGACAATAGCCAGATTGAGCATCCAAGGAACAATTGGATGGGTGGTTACCATCTTGAGAGACGATGATCAGACTCGTTTAAGGAGTCGTAAGGGTATGAACGTCTTAAGAATTGTCTCATGAACCCTAAGAGAATGCTCGCTGTATGCTAAGTTGAATAGCATGAGCCGTGGGCCTGTTAAGGTGAAATTCCTTGACTAGGTAGTTCTGGAGAGTGAAATCCATGTGAATACTCAAAGTTAGGAGATGGTGATGGATTGACTAAGGCCGACATGAGCTGCAGAAACTAGAGGTTTCCTAAGTCTAATGGATTATAATGGTCTAATATAGACATTGTGGGAAGATTTCTCAGAGAAGCTGTTCTATTAATGGAAGGGACTAAAGATGAGGTGTGGCACGAGTGGACGACCGAATATAACAAGGAGTCCCAAGGACTTAAACCTAGTTGGCGACCGCGCCGATGATGGTGATTTCATTGGATAGTGAAAGATGGTAAGAGTCACGATGGCGTGATGCGAAAAGAAAATTTAACTGTAAATTAGTACAACGTGGAAGGTTATTGCTTGCACATCGCAGCCATAGGATCCCATGAGTGGGAATACCCAATGCATGATCGAAATTAGAATACGACCGCCCTTACGAAGGAGTTGGGAAAATAAGACTCACAAGAAGAAAGGTTTCGAGTTTATACAAACTGTAAGAACTTGAAGTATGAGTTTCCCAAGAGGAATTGATGAGAAGCAACACTGATGGATGAAATTAGTTACGGATATGGGAGCGATGCTCGTGTAAGGAAAAACCTCGCAACTGTGTGAACTGCGAGAGTTAGGAATGTTGATTGCTCCAAAGGGATTGAAGGGAAAGCGTAACCATTGCAAGCTAACAGATTAATTAGTCATTTGAGAATCTCGAATATAATCGAGGAAAAGCTATTAAGGACTCAATCATGAGTTTGCCTGAGAAGTCGAGAAGGTTATGGTTCGATTTGGACAATCGATGGTAAGTTAATGGAATTTGTGCGTCCTCGACGACACGAAAGGACGTTTGAATTGGATTATTATGCCAAATATTAGAGATACTAAAGAGTACTCTTTCATGATGATTTAATAATGGTTGTGAGAGGAAAAGAACACGAATTTAAGGCAACGTTTTGGAAAAGTTTTTCGACTAGGAATTTCTAAAGCAAGGTTACAGCGTTATACACATATTACCTCGGACCAATAGGCAAATTGAAAGGAAGATTCGAATGCTCGAAGGTGTATCGCCGACAGATATTAAGAGAATAGAGAAAAGTAAGTATAGGTTGAGGACTAAGGGAAGCAAGTCCTAGAGGAAGATGACTTTTGCTAGAGAAGACAAGTGGGAATGTCAAGTAATGGCAGGAACTACTTTAGAGAATGAGGATGCGATGAGGCGTCAGTACCCCATGAGATTGGATAATTGGAAAGTGGCAAATTTCGAGGATGAAATTTCTTTAAGGGGGAAAGAGTTGTGACATTCCGAATTTCGACCCTCTCGAGGCTAGTGAATGGAAGGCTATCGATCGGTGTATTTCAGTTATAACTCATTGGGAGTTGGCCACTCTTGAGTTATCTAACCAAAAGGGAAAGACTAGCGTGGAGTCAGATACGTGAACCTGGGGAATTTAAATGAGAAATGGCACTTTGATCACAAGGATTGTCGAGTGAATATTTTGGGCCAGTAAAGGACGATTTACGAACAATCATGGAATATCTTGCTAGCGTTATACGTTGGGACGCGGGTGATTCCGCTTAATCAATGTGTAATTTGCGAGAATTTCCTAAATCGGATTCCGATGATCAGGATCGTAGGAGCTAACAATAAACCCTCGTAATTACATGACAATCAAAGTCACCACGGCTTGAGAAAAATCCAAACGTTGATAAGCGTAGCACCTGCAAGAATTGCCCGTCAGTTAAAGATAAACTTGAATTACAATTGACGAGAGTTCGACATGAAATTTGACTTCGAGATTTGGGTATTGGACATTTAGGAATTCCAACATTCTAATTGAGTTAGACGTCGCCTTATCGAATGTAATTCGAATTGGAAGAACGATGTTTCGGACGACGAGAGCAAAATTACCATTTTACCCTTCGAGTCTTGCCCTTGCCTTAAGAACGATAGAAGGTCAATTTGGTCATTTGATTCCCCTAGGGCTGCCTAAAATGTGAAGGAATATTGGTCAATAGAAGTCAATGAGAGTCAAGACATTGATTAGATGAAGACAAGTGGCATTATTGAGATGAAGACAAGTGGAATTATTTGATTAGTTAGCAATTAATAATCACCTTTCAACCTACCATTCTTCACCTTTGATCAAGAAATGATTGTGGAAAGCCTTCATCTTCCTCCTTCAACCGAACCATCTCTCTCTCCCTTCTCTCTTTCATTTTTCCTCTCTTTCTCGCTGGTCAGCTCGCGACCAGACCCGACCCGTCCCACTTTTCCGGCCATAACTCCGTCGTCCGATGGAGGTAAAACCATAGCCAAATGAAAGATTATTATCTTATCTTTCCATAGACATATTATAAGCTCATTTTAACCCAGCAGATATTCCTGTAGCTCTATTTGAGTAGACGAAAGTCTACACTGGGCAGATTTTGACCAAGGTGGAGGAAAGTATTCGTTAAGCCACTTCAGGACTTAGATTTAACTCAAATTTTCAGTGAGGACTTCTTAACCCATAGCACTAGTGTTGACTGAGTTGAAATTGTGAATTTGATTGAGTTTAGATGGGTAACCATGGCTATTTTGTGACAATATTTCTGGGAAAGATTCTGACTGCCGGTGGACTTGGGTAAAACCAGGGCTGTTTGCGCCACTTTTGACGTCGAATCGCTCCAAAACTCTCGGTGAGACTCCTATAAACGTAATACAACATGTTAGCAAGTTGATTTTGTGGTAAATCAAGGTTTATAGTTGAATTGTAGATTGATTAAGGAGGTAGAGGGCAGAACAGAATTCTACAATGTTTCGATTTGGATGAACCGAGTCCTTTGAGGGCTGTGGGAGATGTCGTCATACTTCAAATTCATCATTAAGACATGCTAGAATGTCAATTGAGGTGTTAGTGATGTGTGTGCTTCATGGAATGGTGAATGGAAGAGAAAAACTGATCAATTGGCGAACTTTTGTTAGGTTGTACTGCTGCCTTGTTTTGGACCAAGGAGAACCGAATCCTTAGAGGAGTTTTGAAGGGATTATTGCTTATTAAATTGTAAGGTAAGTGACTCCTAAACCTTTGCTAGGAAGTTAGGACACTACTAGATGCGTTTGGATAATATATTGATGAATTTGGGAGCCTCTTGCATTGATTGTTCATGGTCGATTGAGATAACTGAGGTGCGAGTTATGTGTGCTCCTGATGAGGATAAATTATAGCTCTTAAGGCTAAGTTGTTGTGTGCATTCGATGGACGTGGATGCTGGTATGATTATGAGATATTTGGCCTTGAATGGCGACAGCTTGAGAAATATGAATGAGTTGACAAGAGAACAAACCGTTAGATTGACTGTCTTGTTGTGTATTTGATATCACCTTATGGGTGATTGGCCTTGACATCTCGCATGATAATGATTCATTGCTTGGTTATTAAAAATGGTACTCAATCATGAAGTTCCTTAAGAGAGGAGTTTGATTTGTGAGCCTAAAGGCTTGTGGCACCTTGACACGTTAGAACGCAAGGATGCAAGTGGAGTTATACCCTGATGCGTCAGAACGCAGGGTTAGCTCATATTTTGATCCGTCATAACGCGGGATAAGTCTAGTATGTATCGACACGAGCCTAACTGTCACACCCCGCACCTCGAGCACGGGCGCAACTCCCTGCAAGTAAACTCTCGAGTCCAAAGATTCAGTTATCGAAAGATGCACAATAAAAGAAGCATGCAGAAGCGATATCATATACTCCTCCGTACAAACATCCATGGGAACCTGGATAGCGAGAACATAACATGTATACATACATTCCAAGAGTTCATACAAAAGTATAGGAGAACTAGTCCTACAGATGGGTTAGGGTAACGGTACTGTGTCAAAAGACATCCATAACAAGTCTTCAAGAGAAACTAGCCTATGAGACCATCATTAAAAGAAAACTACAGCAAGTTAGAGACCACTAAGTCGAACTGTTGGAGTCGTCAGTCTCCTCAACATCCTCGGTAAGCTCGTACTCTGAGAAAGTCTTAGAGCGTACCTCTACGGTATGCTCCATCGTCTCGTCCTCTGGCTGCTCCACCAGATTACTCCCTGAAGCTTCGATCTCAATCACTTCAACGGTGTTTTCCAGGGTTGAGGTTCTCTCGAGAATGTTCCCCGAACCAGCTACAGATCCCTCCACCTCTATAGAATCCCGAGTGGAATGACATCAACTAGGAATAACCTTATGGGGTACCTCAGTGGACTTTAGTGGTCTAGTAGTAACTTCGCCTACCCTACGAAACCAAGCTTCAAACCTATGAGGCTTCTAGTCCTTTTCACCCTCATCAACCCAAACTGCTGTACACTTTCTAACGTACACAGTTCCCCGTCCGTCCAGAAACTCATCAAAATATACAGTCATCTCCTTTGGGTCACCTAGTCTGGTCGGCAGCATCCTCATGGTCTAGGATCTGAAAATGGGGTCCCGCAACGGGATGAGATTTACATCTCAGTAAGATAGGTCCTAACCCTAAGTCAGGCCGACTGTACACCTAGATGAATGCAATCATGAACAAGAATACACAGACGACATCATACGGCACTCATCAGTCAAATACGTCACAATGATGCATGCGATCATCAATCACACAACAAGGCATCATCACCTGTCGATCAAGTTAGGCATATAGTACAAATTCAAGCCACACGTGCCAACATTCCGAGCTTTCTTAAGAATCACGCCCGCATTTAAAACGCCTCAGGCTCGGTCTGCGTCAATACGCCTCAAACCATCAGATTGGTAAACCCGCGTAAACGCATCAGGTTTTCAAATGCCATTCTAGGCCTGTGTCGACACGTATCAAATTCTGTTTCTTCGTCTCAACGCATCAGGACATTAGCCATTTCAACCTCGCGTCTCAACGTCCTAGGGTATCACAAATCCTCATGCATGACAGATATCATTTCAAATCAAACATCATGATCAAGCACAAGCTCATGCATCGAGCTAGATATCTATGGGATGCAAGGTAATCAATTTTATCACTCACACAAGGCAATCAATTCATGACATATGTATTAAGCAAGCATTCAAGCAATCATCCATCCACCATGACGAACATTGAACAATTATGCCATAACTCACGAAAACTAACTCAATCTGCATCCAAATCACCTAGTTGAGTCTAATCCTCCTAGTCAAGGTTTAGGAACTCCTTATCTTAAGCTTAAATCGACAAAAATCTTCCTCTAAGCACTTCAAGGGTTCGGCCCCGAAGAGTCCAAAACTGGGCAGCCGTCCACCTAAGATAGTTCAATCCATTTCATCAATTTTTCCTTGTCAAATCCTCGAGTCACCAAGCGTAAACCTCAATAAAATATCCATTGACATTCTAATACACCTCAACGAAGAATTTAGAGCTCAATTCCCCCATGAACAGCCCCTAAAGTTTTGGTGTGCACAGAACCGAAACAAGGCATTTTCGGTTCTGTGCATATCTCACTCAATCAGCCCATGAGCTACCCTAAATCCTTAAATTATCCACTAAACTACTTGCTAACATGAGGTTCTAGGTGTTGAGGAGTCTCATCGAAAATTTGAGGTCAAGGCGACGCCAAATGGTCCACGAACGGCGCAGAGTTCTCCAAGTCTTCTACCGGTCAGTTTCTGCCCTTCAATCACAGCACCATTTTGGTGTCAAAACTCTATCAAATTCAACCCAAATTTTTACCATAACTCAGTGTATGAGTGTTCTAGATGTCCACAAAATTTGGCTAAAAGATTGGGACAATTCGAAGTTCTATGGAGCTCAAACGGTGATTTACCTCCAGCTGCGACAAATTCCATCGACTCTCGAGAGAACGGCTGGCTAGAGCTCGTCAATGGGTCAAATACCAAGCTACCACTTGGAGGTGGTTGGCAAGAGGTGGGGATAGATGTTGGTGGTCGTCTCGAGCTCAGGTGGCGGTCGAAAGTGGTGAAGTCGGCGAGCGAGGTTGATCAGGCGGTGGAGTCTTCAGCTGAGAGAAGTGAGGAAGAATAAGAAGAATGGCTATGGTAATGAGGTGTTCGATCGAATGGAGAGAGAGAGAGAGAGAGAGGAGTATATACACAATTTACTTGGTCAAACATGAAGAATGATAGGTTAAAAGTGATTTAATAAATGTCAATCCACCATCTAGTGACACTTGTCCACATGTCCATCATTGAGATGATCCAATGGCCATAAATCCACCTCATTTTCGATAGCCATGGAGGGTGGCCAATGACCAAAATGCCCTTATTCATTTATTAAGGCAAGGTCAAGACTTGATGGGCAAAATGGTAATTTCACCCTCGACGTCCGGAACGACGTTTTTCTAATTCAAATCTTCTTCGATGAGGTGACATCCAATCCAATTATAATGTTGAAATTCTTGGTTCTCCATTTTTAATTTCGAGACTCGTCTCTGAATCATTTCTCTGTCAGATGTGATTTCAGCCTATCCCAAACTGATAGGCAGCTTTTGCAGACGTTACGTGTATCGACTCTGTAATTCATATCACACTTAGGGCTTGTCAGTTCATGGCGACTTTGGTTGTCATGTAACTGCAAGGGTCTATTACTAGTTCCGACGGTCTCGATCGTCATTGTTCAATTTAGGAAAATTTTGCAAACTATACATTGGTTAAGCGGCATCACCCGCGCTCTAATCATATAACGCTAGCAATGCATTCCTTAATCGTTCTTAGATCGGCCTTTTATGGCTCTAAATGTCCTCTCGACAATTCTTATGGTCAAAGTGTCATTTCCTATTCGAGTTCCCTAGGTCCATGTATCTTGTCTCGCGTTAGCCTTTCCTTTTTGGTCAGTTAATTTGAGATTGATCGGATTCGAGCGAGATACGACTAAAACACATCGTTAGATATATTTTCATTAATAAGTCTCAAAATGACAAGAAAATCAGAAGTCACACTGATTATGGCATTTGAAACCTGAGGTGTTTTAACGCAGGTTTGTCAATTTTATGGTCTGAGGCATATTGACGCGGGTCGAGCCTAAAGCGTATTGACACAGGCATCGCTATTGAAAAGAGAATCGATATCTTGATGCATCAGAACGCGGGATAGTCTTGATACGTGTCGACATCGAAATGGCCTTTGGAACCTGATGCGTTAGAATGTAAGTTGTCAATCGAGATCTTGATTAGCTTGATGCGAATTGACGCGAGCTTGGCCATTGGAATTGCATTTGTGCTTAGCCTAATGCGTGTTAACATGGGCTTAGCCATTGAAATTAGAAGTTGTGATAAATTGAGAATACACCATCGCTTATGGATTTAATATTGTGCTAGTACGAAGCTTGGTTGTGATGATATGATTGTCCTTGAATGCCAGTTATATCAAGGTGCCTTGATGTTTAATTGTCATATGTTGTCTTACCTGAAGAGTCCCTGCCTATTGTGTTTGAATTGTTGTCTGGGAGGACTGACGGCCTGGTCTAGGTTTAGGTTTCATTTGCTGAGATTTATATCTCACCCTAGTGGGGGATTAACTTTTTTACGGGTCTCAAGCGATGAACTCTTAAGGTTTCCAAGGATTAGTGTATATGAAGCATAACTTGTAGAGAAATGGGTTTACCATTTTGGTGGTTTAAGAATTTCATCTTGTATTGAAGATAGAATCATAATCTCTGAGTTGTATTAAGATTTTATGAAAAAGAAGTACCATTTATCCCGAGTCATCTCATTATGGAATTGTATGGAGAAATTTTATGTCTTCCGTGATCATGTTTCCTTTTTAATTTATGATATGATTGGTCGATAGATCTTGGGAGATTATTGAAAATCAACGGCTTGGTGGAATGTACGCGTGCTCGACGGTTTCAAGGCGTGGCAGATTAGCAATGGTTTTTAAATCAATGAATGAGGTAAATATGTCTATATTAAAGAGATAGAGAATGGATATGTCATTATATGTCTGTATGTGCATGACATGCTCATTGCTGGTAGTGATGACCATATGATCAAATCTTCCAAGAATATGTTGAATTCAAAATTTGACATGAAAGATATGGGATTTGCTGATGTGATTTTAGGAATTAAAATCACAAGAACGTCCAAAGGTTTAATTTTAAACCAGTCACACAATGTAGACAAGATTCTTGGAAAATTCAACGTGAATGATTTTGTTATTGCTAGAACACCATTAGACAATAGTCTCCATCTATCCAAGAATAGAGGAGAGGGTATTTCTTAAGTAGAGTACTCTAGAATTATTGGGAGTTTAATGTACTTAGATATTGCCTATACGATTAATAAATTGAGTAGATATACGAGCAATTGGAGTGCTAATCATTGGAAAGCAATAGTAAGAGTACTCATGTACCTACAGTATACTCGGAATCATGGCATGCACTATACCAGGCATCCATCTGTTGTAGAAGGATACAGTGATGCGAACTGGATATCTGATATAAAAGACTCAAAATCTACTAGTGGATATGTATTCACACTGGCAGGTGCAGTTGTATCTTGAAAGTCCTATAAACAAATTGTCATAACCAGATCTGCAATGGAATCTGAATTTATAGCTTTGGATAAATGCGGTGAAGAGACTGAATGGCTACGCCATTTCTTAGAGGATATTCAAAAATGGCAAAAACCTGTGCCACCAATCTGTATACATTGTGATAGTCAATATGCGATTAGAATAGCACAGAGTAACATGTATAATGGTAAGTCTAGACATATACATCGCAGACATAATACAATTAGACAACTACTCTTAACTGGAATTATCTCTATTGACTACGTAAAGTCAAAAGATAATATTACGGATCTGCTAACCAAAGGGTTAAACAGAGAGTTAGTTGAAAAATCAACAGTATGAATGGGACTAAAGTCCATTACAGAAAAGTTGATATAAAGAAAAACCCAACCTAGCTGATTAGAGATCCCA
Source organism: Rhodomyrtus tomentosa (assembly GCA_028455895.1). Lineage (NCBI taxonomy): Eukaryota > Viridiplantae > Streptophyta > Magnoliopsida > Myrtales > Myrtaceae > Rhodomyrtus > Rhodomyrtus tomentosa. The sequence goes on along the minus strand of JAPCWY010000001.1, from coordinate 9,073,090 downwards.
AGATCTAGATTCAAAGGGACAACCTAATTATATGAACATAGTGATATCACTATGGGTGTTTATCCCTCAAACCATTCTTATAAAATATCAGTGATTTGATATTCCCAATTATTGTGGAGGTTTATCAAGAAGAGGATAGCAATTATGCTTTAATGATTCTTAAGTGGAGTAAATCAAATACCGAAGATTAAGTAATCATCTATGTATGACATAAGTGAGGCCGCTTCAAAGGAGAATTATTGAGGGCTGAAATCTTTAGAAACTCTTGCAGAATCAGACGATGTTCATGGCCAAAACGAACATTCTCATGAGAACTGAACAAACATTTAGATGATTCATGTGCGAAGTGTATGGATCATTTACTAAGAAAGAAGGATAGTTCAAGTATATCATGTCTACTGGACAGCTGGTAAATTAAATATACTTTCACGAGAGAAGATTCAAAGGGTGACACCTACCTATCCTATGCAGGTTTCATTTGTTGAACACTATCACATAGTCAAAACTAAAATAATTTTTATTCATGTGTGGGATTGTTCGAAATATGAGGTATTTTGATAAGTGAGTGAATGAGAAATTATTTCTCAAAGAACACCTTTGAATTGGAAGTAGGAAGTGAAAGTATGCTAATCCCACATTGGAAAGGAGAAAGGCCTTGAAGTGTTTTATATGTGGTTACACTCCATTTGAGTGGTAACTATCATAACATAAGTACTATGCCTCGCAGGTATGCATAGGGGTAACAAATCCCAAACCCCGATGGAGGCCCGACAAGTTGCAACTTGGGTGCGAGCGCACGACCTGCATACTCGAATGTTGGACTAGAAAGTGGGTCTCGTGACAAGCCCATTTTTTCCTTCTGTATTAATTTTTTCCAACTCAAGCCATTACAATGTAACCGCTTTTAAGTTAATTACCGAATGTTAATGGTATTAATTAAGTAACGCCTATTATAATTCTGTGGTTACAGAATTAAATACATAACGGCTCTGAACGGTAGAGTTATTTTGTCGTTATTCTTTATTTTCGAAATGCTCCACTTAGCCAATAAATAGGCGGCTTCCTATTCTGTTTCAAGATATCAGAGAAAAAAGGCAGAAAACAAGAAGCGAAAATCTCTCCTCCCTCTCTTTCAAATTCTCTGCATTTGCATTGTTTTCGATAGTGTTCACATGTCGTTCAAGTTCGCCGAAAGCTTTGAAATGCTGCACTTGCCTCTAATGCTACTTTCCATTGTATCTTGGAAGACAGACATTCACGACACCTCTAAGAACATACTGGAGGGGACGAATCTTTTTAAGGAAACTGTGTCGAACACAAGCCTCGATGTTTTTATCAATTTCATTTCTTTCAATATTGTTGTGTTCCTATTCAAATTTTGTGCTTCTGACCACTTTAGATTTTGTGCTTCTGATCGCTTCAGATTTTGTGCTTCTGACGTGTTCATATTTTATGCTTCTGAGCACTTCAGATTTTGAATTTCCGATCGGTTCAGATTCAGTACTTTTGAAGGGGTCAGATTCAATGCTCCTGAAAACTCAAATTTTGTGCTTATGCCAACTCAGTGTTTGTATGGTTGGGGTACTTTGCCCACATTTACTGTTCTCATTCGAATTTTAAGTATCCTCAAATTTTATAAAACAGAATTGTTATTTTTAACACTATTTGCCTAACAGGACTGTCGCCATTAGGAGCTCAAGCTTCATCCCTTCTCTATCGTGGTGTGAGCAAGATGGAAGCAAGAGAGAATACATCCAAGTTTACATCCCTTCTACAAACAATGTAGTGCACGTCATCCCACAAGCAAATTTTGTTGGTAAATATGGACGAAAAGAATTAACAAAGGAATTAGACTCTGAGGCGTGGTAACATTCTCTTTAAAAAAATTATTTTCCCCACAACGATGCTAATGGTTACTGGTAAAAATCCTTCAGGATACAACAAAGTCTCAAGCAAGATTATTATAGAGCAATTTTAATAATTCTCCAAGAACTCTCCAGAAAACAATCAGAAAGAAAAGCAATATCTCTTTCATTTGGAAAGAAAGAAAGAAATTTGAAAAAATAAAAGTGGTGAACAATGAGCATAATTGTTGAAAATATAATGAGAAAAGAACACATTTTCACATCCAAAAAAGTGTCAATTCTCATACAACTTTTCATTGTTCAAAAATGTTAACGCAGAGAGATTTGGAGGAAGCAACGTATCCCTCAATTTTTTGTATATATTCTTCATATCTTTTACAATGACATAGAGGTATATATATGAAGATAAAGGAAAGAATCCTAAAAAATATATCCTCTAATCTAGCTAATTACAATCCTTCAATCTCGCTAATTACAACTCATATATTTATCTTTTACAACTCATTCTAACACTCCTTTCAAGTTGGTGTATAGATGTCATGAATGCTCAGCTTGCCAAATGAGTTGTAGAAGATCTTGCTTGATACCGTCTTCGTCAAAATATCTGCCAATTGATCTTCAGATCGAACAAATGAAAATTGAATCACTTTGTTATCCAAGTTTTGCTTGATAAAATGACGGTCCACTTCAACATCTTTGGTACAGTCATTCTGAACTGGATTATGTGAGATGTCAATTGCTGGTTTGTTGTCACAAAACAACTTCATCTCGGCTCTCGAAAAGAAACCAATCTCTAACATTAATTTCTTTAACCATAGAAGTTCACACAATACTTTGGGTATCCTTCTAAATTCAGCCTTTACACTTAATAATGCCACCACCTTTTATTTTTTACTTCTCCAAGTGACTAAGTTTCCTCCCACAAAAGTGAAGTATCCTGATATTGATCTCCAGTCATAGGCACACCCTGCCCAGTCTGCATCAGTAAACCATTCGATCTCAAGGTGATCCCTTTCCAAGAATCTCAAACCTCATCTTGGAGAATACTTCAAGTAGCGAAGTATTTGCAACACTGCATTCACATGATCTTCACTCGAGGCATGCATAAATTGGCTAACAATACACACCGCATATGCAATGTCAAGACACGTATGTGATAGATAAATTAGTTTGCCAACCAACCTTTGATATCTTTCTTTGTTCGTTAGCACTTGATCTGGATATTCCCCAAGTCCATGATTCTAAATAATTGATGTGTCTGTAGGTTTACAATCTAATATTCCCACCTCTGTCAATAAATCTAGCACATACTACCTTTGTGAGAGAAATATTCCCTTTGTTGGCCCTGCCACTTCAATACCTGAAGATTTTTCATCTCAAACTCCTTAGATAGTTTCTTCTGAAGCTTAGATATTTCTTTCAGATCATCTTCAGTAATAATCATTTCATCAAAATAGATAATCAACGATGTTACCTTCCGTTGATGTCGTTTCAGAAACAATATGTGATTCGGGTCACTTTGGGAATACCCATATCTCCTCATCGCCAAAGTGAATTGGTCAAACCACGTTCATGGAGACTGTTTTAGACCATACAATGATTGTTTTAACTTACACATCCTTTTAGGTTTTGAGGATGAGGAATATCCATATAAATCTCTTCTTCGAGATCACCATGAAGAAATGCATTCTTGACATTCTATCGGTGTAATGGCAAGTCTAAATTAGCGGCAAGAGACAACGAGACTTGCATAATATTAAGTTTAGCAATAAGAGAAAATATCTCATAATAGTCAATCCCGTAAGTTTGCGTGTACCCCTTCACTACCAGCCTTGCTTTGTACCTTTCAATAGATTCATTTGCTTTGTGTTTTACAGAAAAGACTCACTTACATCCCGCAGTCTTCTTTCCCTTGGGAAAATTCATCAGCTTTCAAGTCTCATTTCCCTCCAAAGCAGCCATCTCCTCCTCCATCGCTTAAACCCATTTGGGATCCTTTAGAGCATCATGCACCATGACCTGCAGAAACATTAAATATGAGTCTAACAACCTTTTGGTTGACACATAATCTATAATGGGATATGTAAATCTCTACTTTTCAGCATCAGGTAAATATTTATTTGGAGGCTTGCCTCGATTTTTCCTAGCAAGTAATTTATATCCCACAGAATTATTAAACTCATCGAAGACACAAGAAGGAATAAGAGATGTTACCTCGGGAATAATCTTATGAGTTGGGTTAAGTACTGGAGAAGAGGGAAGCTGTTATTCATGATTTTGCTAATGTAGAAGTTAGATTTGCATAGTATCAGATGACACCCTCTTAGATGATGGTTCCTCTTTAGATGATGGTTCCTAGATGATACCCTCTCAGATGATGCCTTCTCAGATGATACTCCCTCAGATGATGCTTTCTCCACTCCCTTAATGATGGCCCCCTCTTAGATAATGCCTGCTCAAATGATACCTTTTCCACTCCTCCGATCAATATACTACCAGTCCCACCAATTTATCCTTTCTATCTATCTGCCCCTACAAGGAAGAATTAGAATCCGAATAAAAGGATTCAGCTTCAACAAAAAAGACATCCATAGTAATATAGGTTCGCTCGCTAGAAGGGTCATAGCAACGATACCTAGACATGGTCATTGGAACCGTGGGCCCGGAACTGTCTCGAAATCAGCTTATTGACTAGGCCTACGGTTTAGAACCGAAATCAAAATCGATCTTCGAGGGCTGGTTTCGATTCCACAATTTTGGAAATCGGCCCAGAACCGGCATTTTCGAGCCTGTTTCGATTCATAAAATTAATATATATATATATATATATATATATTTGGGACGAGTGGAGGAAGACTATTAGTATTGTAGAGGGCTAGTGTGTGTGTGTGTATATATATATTTATTTTTACACATTTATTTCTTTTCTCTTGATTGATTCTGCTTTTATTTTTATGATTCTTGAAGGTTCATCAGCTGCCAACCCTAACTAGTTTGGGTCAAAGGTATTGTTGATGTTATGTATAAATTTTTTGGGAGAAAGAACCATTGGGTTCTTTCCCCAGTAGGAGGCCCTTCGGACCGTTGCATTGCAATGACAGTCACTCCCCCCACCAAATTTTTTGACAAATTATATTAAACCCATCCCTCCTTGCTTCTTCTATAAATATCCTCCCTCTTTTCATTTTTCTCACAATTCCTCTCATCTCAAGTTCTCTCAATTTTCCCAAATTCTCACAATCCACTCAATTTTTGAATCCCGTCTCAATTCTCGGAATCGATTTTTTGATCAATTCTCTCAAAAATTGGCAAGTGGAAGCAGAAATAATGGAAAGAGCCTACTGATAGAATTCAATTTTCCTCATCCTAAATTTGATCCTCGTGACTATACATATTTGATAGATGACGATGATATTATCAACTTTATTCCCAATCCAAACGTTGAGCACGTCTCAACGCAAGAAAGTATTTATTCTACTTCTCGTGTCGAAGAAATGTCGACAATAAATGAGCCGGAGCGGAAGGTCTAGGAAGGTACATCCGACTTATGGCAATACTTCGACAAGGTACGTGAAAGTAAAGGTAAGTTTAAGATAAACCATAAATATTATTTGAAATCATACAATTTTTCTAAAGGAGACGGTTACGGAACATTTCATTGGCATCTAACGAAAAATCATCCAACGCAATCAAGAATTGTCACTAGTCAACAACAAATTTTCAAGTACGCCAATCCTAACATTTATCATTTATTTCTTTACACCGAAGCACTTTATAAACAAACATTAGCTGAATATGTTGTCTTGAACATGCTCCGTTTACTACCGGTGAAAGTTTTAATTTGAAATTTTTTATCAACATTGCATTGGTTTTGCAAGCATCATATATTTCGAAAACTTACTTTTATACACAAACTTTTCAAGGCTTATAACAAACAAAAAAAAATGGTTTGAAAAAAAATCGAATTTAAATGGACATGTGCATATAGGTAGCGTTATTTGGACTGATACTTGGGAAATTCGTTCTTACATGGGTCTCACATGTTATTGGATATGTGATGATTGGATCATTCAAAAAAAACTTCTTGCATTTTGATTTATTGATGGAAGGCATATGTCCATTAATATTTATAGAATAATTAGGAAAGTTTTAGAAGAATATAATTTGATTAATAAAATTTTTTCAATTGATTTTGACAATGCCGCATCAAATACCGCTTTGATTCCCGAATTAGAAAATATTTGTAAACCCACTTTTGGCGAATAATTTTTTCACATTAGATATGTTTGCCATATTTTAAATTTATGTGTACATGATGATTTACGAACTCTTGAGAATTCTCTAGCTCCAATAAAGAAGGAAATTAAATTTTTATGGAACCCTGCCCAATTTATGAAAGCATGGGGCAAATTTTGTAAAGAAAATGGGAGAACAACAAAACAATTTTCAAAAGATATTCCAACACATTGGAATTCTATCTATGAGTTGCTTCGTCGATCTTTTGAGTACAAAGATTTATTATGAATGTTTATTTCGAATAATGTTCCCAATATTACTTTACTCCCACAACATTGGACGCTTGCAAAAAAAAAAAATTAATTTTTGAAAGTTTTTAATGATGTTGTTAATACTTTATCTGGTATTTATTATCCTACTACGCATTTAGTTTTAATATAGTGTGTTAATATTGTTGGATTTTTTTAATGATTATGAAAAAGATGCTCAATTAGCTCTGACAATTTTAGTAATGCGAGAAATATAGTTGCATTATTATTTCAACATTTCTCTTGTTTATTTGGTTGGTATTGCTTTTGATCCACATACTAAATTAGATGGTTTATTAGATTATCTGAATGATTATTATTATTATGCTTGTTTAAATTTGAATGAAGCAATAGATATCTCAAGTGTGTAAAGAGAGATTGAAAATGCTATAGTAACATTATATAATGAATTTTGTAGTAGATATGATTTAAGTAATAGTGAATCTTCCCAACCTAGTACCTCACAAAGCGATGCGGGTGGCTCAATTAGTAAAGGGTACAAAATGCGCATAACTAGACAAAAAATAAAATAAAATGGGACAATAGGAGGTACTATTTTCAAATTAGAAAATTATTTAACCATTGTTTTTTAATTCAGTGATTCCGAACACAACAAAAATTTCAAAATTCTGGAGTGGTGGAAACACCATTCAACTCAATTCTTAGTTTTTGCCCTCCTCGTAAGATAGATATTAGCAACCTTCCAATTGAACAAGCATTTAGCATTGGAGGATTAATTTTGGGCGACCGCCATTCAAGATTAAGTCTGAAAACTGTGAAGCCTCAAGCTTGTGTCAAAGATTAGACAAAGGCTAGATTTCGACACTAAGAGCTGGATCAAGAACACGAATTTTTCAGTGAGGATTGTGGAGATATCACCGTCATGGGTACCACAATGGGAAGCGATAATGAGGTAAGTTGGGATTATCAAAGGTAAAAGAATTACACATGCCTTGATTCTTTAATCCCCAAGAAGATATGTAGGCCCTTAATGATAATTCATTAAGTTTAAGCCCATTTCTCCTCCCTCCCCAAATTTTATTACGATATACAATTTGATTATAATTTATAATTGATAATTTATTATTTTTATTTCATTATTTATTATTTTAAAATTAAATTTAAAAAAGGGAATCGGAACTGGCCAGGGAATTGGCCCAGAACCACCAGGAACGGGTGGTTCCACCCTTTTCGGGAGTTGGAACCACTGGTTCTTGAACTGAGGACGCGTCTAGCGATAGCCCTTCTAATGTGTGCCATAACACAAGAACAAGCATCGCAGTGCACATGGATCAAATTTTATCCTCTTATTCTTTAGAATGTGAACAAATGGAACACACTGTCGCGACCTAAAACGTCAGATTAATGAATTAACTGGTTAATTAAATTAACTAACCTAATGCGGACCCTCCCAAATACTACCAAATCACAATTTATGTTTATTCATTACATATGTTCAATTGGAGCCGACACTAATCATTTTTGAAAGGTTGATTATAAATTTTAATAAGATATCAGGAGAAAATATTTTATTTCTGCGAACCAGAGAAAAATAAATTTGGCGACTTGGTTACATTAATTTAAAAAATTAATGCCTTTCAATACCAATTTCATGAAAAATCCCTTTTGATTGATCAATGTGACTTGACTAATTTAGGAAAATGTAACGCGACAATGTATTATATGAAAATGGTTTGATTTTTTGGTATTTCTATATTAAATGCAAGAAAATAGAAACATTCCAAAGCAAACAAAAACTTTAACAAAGTTAAACATAAATGCCGATAAAACACCTTTAATTCTAAATTCTTGATAAATCCTCTCATTTCCAAAGATCTGGGATAAAGCGAGATTTTATCCGCTACATCCTCGAGGATTTGAAGCCAGTATGCGGATAGTGGTATAAGACTACAACGTCCCTTTTGCCAAATGGAAAGAACACGAAACCTTATACTAAATTGTCATCCCATTCCATGAGATCATGGCCAAGGTGTGCAATTTAATTTTCGAAGAGTCTAGGTACGAGGGGAGCGTATGTTACGGGCATGTTTGTTAAAAACTGTGCAAATTTTATTACAAGAAAAACGTGCAAGCATGACAAAAATAAAAGAAAAATGAGAATGAATTGAATTTGAATTTTCAAAAATATGCAAGGGGTGGGCGAAAATATAAAATTGAGGTTCACCTTTCCTCATCCAAAATCCAACTTTAACTTGAGAAAATTGTCCTTAAGATCGGAAAAATTAATTTCAAATAATTCTCAAAATCCAATAAATATCCAGTCAAATTCAAATCTTGTCCATAAATCAGATATCACCATAAAATGGCAAGAGATAAGATTATTCAACTACCTTGAACGTTGTAGATAACCACTGAGAGCAAATGTTCATCCATGACCAATTAATCAAGGCTATCAAGGAAACATCATTAGAAAACGATAGGATGATGTTACGCACCTAATCCATGATAGAATTCTAAACAAGGCTTATCCAGCAACATGAGCAATTCGGCCAAAGTAATGCATGTGCCAAAAATAAGTTTATTCCATGAGTCTTAGAAAGACGAAGAATTTTAACTTTGAGAGAAGTCAATCTTTCCAATCAATCTTAGCCAATCCTGAAGGAAACAACTCATTCAAATTCATCGATCAAATTAGATCTACTTGGAGAATTAGAATTTATATGCAAAAAGATCAATTTTCGATTTTAACCATGAATTGCCGAGAAAGGCTTGAACTTTTCACTTTAATTGCAAGTCTTTATGTTCATTGAGATGTAAGAACAATATGCTTGTTATCAATTAAAAAAAAGCAAATTATACCTTTTTTGGGACAAATTCCAGCACGCATGCACTTGATGAATTTCACCCAAAACATTCCCCTTTGAGCTGAGTTCGAACTTGACTAGCTACTAAAACACTCCCAGTCTATCTACCACAAGCAACAATAAACCCTCAGATAACGGCAAAATAAAGGCTAATCAACCTTAATCCTGGGCGGAACAGTGGCTGAATTGGCAGCTGATCCAACTTAGGCATTCCGGTCTGGTAGTGGTGAAGGTGAACGGCGCGCAGGGATGCTCAGGTACGAGATCGACGGTGCTCTCAATTAGTCCAGCAAGGCTCGCTAGAAGACTGACGATGGGATATCCGAAATTGATGGTGTGCGCAATATTGAACGCCTCTTCTTCAGGACTCGTGGCCACCACTCATCCAAAACATCCACGATTTTCCTGTCAGAAACTAAACATTTGCCTGCATGGAGCACAACCACAAAACACACACCATTATGTAGATCTGGACAAAAATCAAAAGAAGACAAATTCACCATATAGACTTGATTAGTCAAAACACACACCATAATACGATGGGTTCAGGATTCGTCTGGCTTCTCGGTACAGTAGCTTTGTAGAGCTTGCGGCTCGCTCGATGCGAGAAGCCGGTTGTTCATCGGGATCGGGGATTTGACCGGCTTGCGGCTAAAGACGGTGATCACTATGTTGATGCTCGTACGACGATGAAATTCGGGAGGCGGCTACGATGACAGCTAGGAATAGTTATTTCAAGGCTCTTGGACTCAGCAGTTTCCTATCTCCAACTTGGGGAAGATTGACTTTTCGGTAAGAATTCCTCATCTTGGAAGATCAACGCATGGATCACGCGGCTTGACGATCATCAAGGATTCATCTTGGGTGCAGAGAGACTTTGCTTCACTTCTGAATATTTTTCTGCACATCTATCACATGCACACCTGCGGTAAAGATGCAGAATTCGGCATGGTCTTTTTGGCCATAAACTGTGAACTTGTGAGGCCGTGTATGTCAGATCTTGTGGCCTTCCCCAAAGAAACGAGACTCCAAGAGAGCTCCAAATAGCCAACCCTCAATGTCGATTTCTTTGTGAAATCTCCTCCAATGGCCCTGTATCATCAATTGAATTGACCCTCGAACGTGAAAAGAGCACCACTTTCTCTTTCTTTTACTTCAAAAAGTGCAGAATATGTCAATTGGGTGGCCCCCACCATGGATCTGCTTCCACCAACAAAAGAAAACCTCTCTCACGATTCTAGATGAAGAACGACGAATACTCTCAGGAGCCTCCCCCTCTGCTCGTAGACTAGTGGCCGCGTATTCTAACTGTGTGGCCTGTTTTTTTCTTTGTGAACCCTAGACATGCCTATTTATAGGGACAGATTTAGGGTTACAAATTTTCGAATTATTGCCCAATTTTTTTTTAATAAATCAATTTTCCTCCTTGGCGCTTTTATTATCAGTTTTCGGTTCATAGTCATGGACTTTGCCCGAATTTGGTGCTCTTTTGGACTCAATTCAAATAATTCAAATGAGTCAGTCAAGCCCAAAATCTCGAAATAAGTTCATCCGCCACCGATCCAAGCAAATGCAAATTGTAATGCAATGGATACTAAAAAAAACATGAAAGATGATTTTGTTATTTTTGTTTAGAACTAAAATTAGTTCTAATTTTTTATGCATAAATGACCGAAAAAGATTAGTTAAAATTTAGGTGTCAACACACGCCCCAATACTCGAGAAGGAATGATTAGGATAGATGGTAAAGGAATATATGTAGACAAGTCATGTAATGGTGTCTGAAAATTTAACACTTTAGACGGCATCCGATCGAGAAGATGGATAATTGTAATCACAACATTGTCCTAAAATCTTTGAGGCACATGACTCTCAATCAACAAAGCTCGAGCTGTCTCGAGAATATGTATATTCTTTCTCTCCGCAACACCTTTTTGCTGTGGTGTTTGGGAGCAAGATGTCTCATGGATCATGCCATGTTGTCGAAAGAATTCCTTAAGGTGTTCTTTCTTGTATTCCCTGTCATTATCGCTTCTTAAACCTTTAATCTAACTACTAAATTGGGTCTTCAACATAATACAGAAATTTCTAAATATCTTGGCTACCTCACTCTTGCTCTTCATCAAGTAGAGCCATGTCATCCTAGTAAGTCATCAACAAATATCACAAAACACTAGCATCTAGAAACAACAATAATAGGAGGTGGACCCCAAACATTCGAATGTACCAACGAAAAAGGAACTTCACTTTTATTTAACTGTATAGGAAAAGGAACTCTATAGCTCTTAGTCAATATGCAAGTCTAACATTTTAAATATGAATCCTTCAAATTCAAAAAAAGATCAGGAAGTAATAATAACCAAATGACGGATGTCCTAACCGTCGATGCCAAATCCATATTTGTTTCTCCTTACTGACGGATGTACTTTGGGTATGATTTGTATTCCCGGAACTGAAGTCATCCATATAATACAGCCCCCTCTCTTAGTATCATGCCCAGTTATCTCCTTCGTGAGAATATCCTGAAATAAACAAAAATGAGAATACTTTATAACAGCACAATTCAAATCCTCAGTAACTTGTCTAAACGAAATTAACTTGGTCGATAATGAAGGGACAAGCAAAGTATTAGAGATTAAAAAAAATGCAGAATAGATCGCAACAATTCCAGCCCCATTCACCGAATAGGTCAATCCATTAGCATTCGAGATACTTTCTCGCCTTGGTATCAAAGTACGAACAAAATCATGACGAGTAAATGTCATTTGATCCGTGGCTCCTCTTCGGGACAACGCATTGGGTTCAAGCAATGAAAGTCGATCTCTCTCCACAACTGTTGAAGGTTGTTATAGTATGCCTCAGTTGGTTCTCCTCCTTCTCGCATCCGGGCCACACACATCTTCAAGTCATCAAATTATGAGGCACTCGTTTAGTCAAAGAAGGTCGTTGCAACTATATCCTAGAAAAATTTCGTTGTTGGGAAATGAATAAAATTGCCAATCAATGCCGAATCCATGGAGTTTATAACCTATCCTTTCACAGTTGAGTCCTCAGTTTTCCACCTCTGAAAGCCAAGATCTGTAGCAAGTGGCTAAGGGACATGTCCATTGATATATCCCAGCTTCTCTTGGCATGTGACGTACATTTCGACAATCTGAGACCCTAGTCCATAATTGACTCCTTCCAGTTTAATTGCAATCTGATATGAAACCGAATCATTCTGCGATGTCGGTACGGGAAGAGGAGGAGGAGGAGGAGGAGTTTGGTTCTGAGTTAGGATATGAGTCAATCTAAAGGTCAGATTCTCCAAAAAAAAACTTCTGTGGTCGAATTCTTCTCTTGATTTTGGGTGGGAATCAATGGTCCAGTAGGGTTCTGATCCGCCATGGATTCAAGGCTGATTAAGATAAAGATGAAGATGAAGAAGATTGGACGACATGAAGTTGGTTGACGCGAGATGACACGCGACAAAGAAAACAGGCAAAAAAAAAAAAAATATGTGGCGCTGCCCCCAAACCCCCAACTCATTCACTGGCGAGTGGGACCACCATAATCCGGAATTAACTTACAGTACTCCCAAGGAGCAAACGCTAGGGTTCTGATACCATTTTAACACATAGAGATTTGGAGGAAGAAACACATTTCTCAATTTTCTGTATATCTTCTTCATATCTTTTACAACAATCCAAAGGTATATATATACAGATAAAGGAAAGAATCTTAAAAGATATATCCTCTAATCTAGCTAATTATAATTCTTCAATCATGCTAATTACAACTCATACATATCTCTTACAACTCATTCTAATATAAAATAGTTTTTTGGTCTAAAAATTGCAACTCTTCGTGTCCAATAACGGATAGTTCAGACATACCTCTTCATGTTAGAAACTTTACATCCAATCATACATTTTCATGTCTAAATCGGTAGTTATTTCTGAATAGACACAAACACTCCAAAAGTTACAAGATATCCAAATAGACATGAACATTCCAAAAGATATAAGAGTGTCATATGTCCATGAATAGTGCACTGTTCCAATGAGTCACAAATATCTCGATTCTAGTTTTTGTATGAGAAAATAAGTTCACTAATTCTTCTTGACCATGAATTACTTGGTCTTCAGTTAATAAAAGTATGCAATCTTTCAAAAGTAAGTCGAATATTTTGTGATATCAACAAGTAAACTTGACCGTTTAGCCTTAGCCATGGTTGTTTCTTTCATATTTAATAGGCTTTAAGGATCGACAAACATAATACTTGTGGCTATTTATGTTAGGATTTGACACGGAAAAAAAAAAGCGTGAAAGCGAGAAAAAGAAAACAAAGGTCTATCATGTTCACCCTTAAACTAGAGTTACGTCTAGTAAAGTATTCTACTATAATTAGCACACGTGTTGTATCACTCAATGACCATCGAAAATGAGTATATATATATAATAATAGATATTTATGGGCCAAAATCCAAACTACCAAAGAAAAATATGTGCTCAAATAGTAAAGCCCTCTGGTGTATGAACTAGAGGGACCCACATGCTTTCATGTCATTAGGGAGTAAAACTTTAGACCCTTGAATGCTAAATTTGTCATGTTTTTTTTCGAGATTTTGTCGAGGTAACTCGTACTAGCCTTGTTAAATCGAGCATAAACTAATCGACCAACCCACCATTGTATTTGTAAAATTTCACAAAATTAGCAATTGATACCTCAAGTATGGTTCCAAACTATATGGTAAATTAGTGTACCAAGTGAAAGCAAGTCTTGATAAAAGACAAAGAAAATAACCTGAGTCTTAAAAATTCACTCATTCCCAATTCTACACATTAGGCTGAAAATTGACCGATACTTTCAATGGTCGACTGTTCATCTCGCCGGTGAATCAGGAAGCTTGAAACTTCTAGAAAAAGGCTGATTATTGAGTCCAATCTCCCTATCCTAAGTTTAGGATTCCCTTACCTTGCATTTGATAACACCAAAATACTCTTCTTGAGTCCTCAAGGTTCGGCCCCCTTTGGTCCAATATCGAACTCAACGCGTAACCTAATAAAATTCAACCAATTCCATCAATTCCCAAGTCCAATTCAACCATCCATGAATCACAAGTCTCCATAATATAATCCTCATCATCCTAGCATGTCTTAATCACCAATTTGAGATCCAAAATCCAACACCAACAGTCCTCCAAGGTTCGGCCATGCACAAAAACCAAACCCATCCCTCTCGATTTTGTGCATGCCGTGAGCTACCAATCCTAATTCAACTCCAAATTCATCATTTAAACACTATCTTACCTCTTAACATGTCTATCTAGGGTTTGTGAGGCTTACCGAACGTTTGAAGTCGGATCGTTGCCGGAAACTCATCGAAAGTCGCCGGATTGTCCAAGGTCAGTAACCGACAGTTTCTGTCCAAGATTTACAAGGCGATTCAAGCTCAAAAATTCTTCAAATCACTCTCAAATTTTTACCATAGATTCATATACATGTCTGCTAGACCTCCATAAAATTTGACCTCAAAACTCCAACAATTCAGCTTCCAAAAGGGTCAAAAATCTCACCTAACTCAGGTTGAGTTTGTTTCTGTCGGCTTTCAGGAGAATCCTTGGCCGGAGCTCCTCGGTGGTCCAAATGGCTCCCTTCTTATTTGAGGAGGTCGGAAAGACATGCATCTAGGCTGGAGTGGTCAGCCGGCGGTCAGGCGATGACCAAAAGTGGCCGTCGTGGGCGCCAAACATAGGGACCGGGAGCTGTTGTCGGCAAGCATTGAAGGAGGAAGAAGAAGGAGGAGTTCGCGTGAGTTCTTGGGAGTGTATGGTCTGCCAAAGTAAGTGAGGAGAGAGAGAAAAAGACTATATATCCAAGCTTGGTTCAAATGGTTGAATGGTAGGTTTGTAATAGTAGACAAGACTACTCTTTACACCATCCATTGACACTTGTCCTCAATGTCAATCATGCATGATCCAATGGCCCTCATTTATCCTCTTTTTCGGCAGCTATGGGGAGGGTTTAATGACGTATTTTTCCTTCTTCAAATGCAGGGGTAAAGTTCTAAGTTTGAGGGGTAAAAGGGTAATTTTACCTCCGACGTTCAGAACGTCGTTTTTCTCGTTCCAGAATCCTTTGATAGGGCGATGGCTAATTCGAATAACGTTGGAATTCTTGATTTTTCATTTCATCTTTTCAAGACTCGTTTATGATGGTTTCTCTACCAAACGTGATTCTAGCCTATCTCGAACCGACAGGCGACTTTTGCGGACTTTACGCGTATCAACCCCGTGATTCATATCACGTTTAGAGCTCGTCAATTTATGGTGGCTTTGGTTGTCATGTAATTGTGAAAGTTTATCACTAGTCCCTATGGTCTCAATCGTCACGGTTTGATTTAGAAAAATTTTGCAAATCATACGTTGGTTAAGCGGCATCACCCGCGCTCCAATCGTATGACACTCGCAAGGCAATCCTTAATCGTTCTTAAATCGGCCTCTTGGTGGTTCTAAATATCCCCTTGACAATCCTTATGGTCAAAGCGCCGTTTCCTATCCGAGTCGCCTAGGTCTACGTACCTCGTCTCGCGTTGGCCTTTTCCTTTTGGTCAACCTACTCAAATTGATCAGATTTGAGCAAAATATGACTGAAACACATCGCTTGATATATGTAAACTTCTCATTAATGAGTTTGAAATTGACTAGAAATTAGAATGTCACACTATGCCCGTGTCAATACGCCTCAAGCTCGGCCCCCGTCAATACGCCTCAGACTATAAAATTGATAAACCTGCGTTAAAACACCTCGAGTTTCAAATGCCATAATCAGGCTCGTGTCGACACATACTAGACTTATCCCGCGTTATGACGCATTAGGATATGAGCTAACCTCGCGTTCTAACGCATCAGGGTATAACTCCACTTGCAGCCTCGCGTTCTGACACGTCAGGGTACCACAAGCCTTTAGGCTCACAATCAAACTCCCCTCTTAAGAAACTTCATGATCGAGTTCCATTTTTGTCAGCCAAGTAATGAATCATTATCATGCGAGACATCAAGGCCAATCACCCACAAGGTGATATCAAATACACAGCAAGACGGTCAATCTAACGGTTTGTTCTATTGCCAAATCATTCATATTTCTCAAGCAGTCATCATTCAAGGCTAAATATCCCATAATCATACCAGCATCCACGTCCATCGAATTCACACAACAATAACTTAGCCATGAGAGTTATAATTTCTCATAATCAGGAGCACACACGACTCGCACCTCAATTATCTCAGTCCACCATGAACAATCAATGCAAGAGGCTCCCAAATTCATCAAGGTATCATCCAAACACATCCAGTGGTGTCCTAACTTTCTAGCGAAGATTTAGGAGTCACTTACCTTCCAATTTAATCATCAAAAATCTCTTCAAAACTCCTTTAAGGATTCAGTTCTCCTTGGTCCAAAACATGGCAGCAGCACAACCAAACAAAAGTTCGCCAATTGATCAATTTTTCTCTTCCATTCACCATTCCATGAAGCACACACCTCACTAACACCTCAATTGACGTTCTAGCATGTCTTAACGATGAATTTGATCCATGACGACTCCTCCTACAGCCCTCAAAGGACTCGGTTCATCCAAATTGAAATAGGGCATAATTAGGTTCTGCCCTCTACCACCTTAATCAGTCTATAATTTAACTCTAAACCTTAATTTACCATAAAATCAATTTGCTAACATGTTGTATTACGTCTATAGGAGTCTCGCCGAGAGTTTTGGAGCGAGTCAACTTCAAAAGTGTCGCAAACATCCTAGATTTTGCCCAAGTCCACTGGCGGTCAGAATCTGTTCTGGAAATGTTGTCACAAAACAGTCATGGTTACCCCTCTAAACTCAATCAAATTCATAATTTCAACTCAGTCAACACTAGTACTATGGGTTAAGAAGTCCTCACCGAACATTTGAGGCAAATCGAAGTCTCGAAGTGGCTTAATGAAGACTTTCCTCCACCTTGGTTAGAATCTGCCCAGTCTAGATCTTCGTCCACTCAAATCGAGTTACGGGATAATCTACTGGGTCAAATTGAGCTTATAATATGTTTATGGAAAGATAATACAATAAGCTTTCATTTTACAATAAGTTTATCTCGATCTGATATCGAACGATGGAGTTATGACCAGAAAAGTGGGACGGGTCGGGTCTAGTCGCAAGTTGTCCAGCAAGAAAGAGTGGAAAAATGAAAGAGAAAAGGGAGAGAGAGATGGTTCGGTTGAAGGGAGGAAGATGAAGGCTTTCCACAATTATTTCTTGGTCAAAGGTGAAGAATGGTAGGTTAAAAGGTGATTATTAATTGCGAACCAATCAAATAATTCCACTTGTCTTCATCTCAATAATGCCACTTGTCTTCATCTAAACAATGTCTTGCCTTTCATTGACTTCCATTGACCAATATTCCTTCACATTGTCGGTAGCCCTAGGGGAATCAAATGACCTGATTGTCCTTCTATTATTCTTAAGGCAAGTAAGACTCGAAGGGTAAAATGATAATTTTGCTCTCGTTATCCAAAACGTCGTTCTTTCAATTCGAATTACCTTTGATGAGGCGATGTCTAACTCAATTAGAATGTTGGAATTCCTCAATATCCAATACCCAAATCTCAAAGTCAAATTTCATGTCGAACTTTCGTCGATTGTAATTCCAGTTTATCTCTAACTGACGGGCGACTCTTGTAGGCGCTACGCGTATCGACATTGGAATTTTTCTCAAGTCGTGGTGACTTTGATTGTCATGTAATTGCGAGGGTTTATCGCTAGCTCCTGCAATCCTCATCATCGGAACCCGATTTAGGAAATTCTTGCAAATTACACATTGATCAAGCAAAATTACCCGCGTCCCAACGTATAATTCTAGTAAGGCATTCCATGATCATTCCTAAACCATTCTCTATTGGCCCAAAATATTCCTCGACAATCTTTATGGTCAAAGTGTCGTTTCTCGTTCAAATTCTTCATGTCCACGTATCTGACTCCGCGTCGGTCTTTCCCTTTTGGTCAGATAACTAAAGAGTGGTCAACTCCGATCAAGTTATAATTGAAATACACTGATCGATATCCTTCTATTCAATAGCCTCGAGAGGGCTGAAATTCGGAATATCACATAATTATTGCATTATCAAACTTTTCATGCTACTGCTTTGACGTTTGTTTTAGACCATACAATGATTTTACAAATTTATAGACTTTCCTTTCTTGTCCTAGAACTATAAAACCTTCAAGTTGTTCCAAATAGATTTCTTCATCCAAATCACTATTTAGGAAAGCTATTTTTACATCCATTTGATATACTTATAGATTTCGCAATGCTGCAATTGCAAGTATCGTCCTAATGGAGTTTATTCTCATCACAGGAGAATAAGTATCAAAGTAATATAAGCCTTCTCGTTGTCTATATCCTTTGATTACAAGTTTGGCTTTATACTTATCAATGGAGCCATCTGTTTTCATCTTCCTTTTAAAGATCCATTTGGACCCTAAAAGTTTACAACTAGGAGGAAGATTCACTAGCTCCCAAGTATGATTCTGCAGAATATAATCCACTTCACTTTTTATTGCCTCGTTCCAGAGATGGTCCCTTAGAAGAATTCACAGCTTCTGTGTAATTTAGTGGTTCTTTTTTCTATCAAATAAGTTAGAAAATCATTTCCAAATGATTTTTTCACTCTTGCTCTTTTACTGCATCTCAGTTCATGACCTGACTCATGACTTTCATCATTCATAGTTTCATTCATTCGTTTGGACAAACTTGATCCATCATTAGATTTGTAAGGAAATACATCTTCACAAAATGAAGCATTCCTAGATTCTATGATCGTATTCTTGTGTATATCTGGATTTTTAGATTCATGCACAAGAAATCGATATGCATTACTGTTATGTGCATAGCCTATAAAGATACACCCCACACGCGCAAGCATTCATAGGTTGGTTTCCTACATTTCCATAGCTCATAAGGGGTTTTATCCTCTTTCTTTCGAGCTACCTTATTTAAAAGGTAATTGCTTGACAAAATAGCTTCACCCCACATATTTTGAGGTAAGCCTGAACTTAGTAACATCGCATTCATCATTTCTTTCAATGTACGATTTTAACGTTCAACAACACTATTTGATTGAGGTGAATAGGACGTAGTTACTTCATGTATAATTCCGTGTTGAGCACATAATTCACTGTCGCGACCCTCTTGCGCGGAGGCGGGGAGGGTTAATGGGCCGTCCAACGTCTGGTTGGACGTGAGCCTCTCCCAAGAGCTGTTACCCAAGTCGCAACGACGGTATACGTGATTGTCCTTTAGTGTGGTCTGTTGACATGTGATACGTGTATATGCCGGGAGTCGCCATCAATCGTTCTGTGGAGGGTTCGATTGGAAACCTTATTGAATAGTTGGGAGCATTCAATCCAATTCTGCGGAAGCTAGAGAAATGGGATTGGGGACGTTGTTACGCCAACTGTCAAAGTTGACGCCCTTTCGGCACCTAAGTTGAATGATTTATCTAACTTGATATTTCATGCAGATGAATGAGGTGTGAACCCTAAGACTAGGAGTTCATGCAAATAGGAGCGACTACCCTAGCACCCACAATCAATAAAATGAAATTGCACGAATCAATGATACAATACGTGCGGATAAATCACATGAAAGTAACATGGCATCCCTAGTAAGGTCCTATTAACCTAAAGAAATGTCAATCAAGGCTTAGTAGTGTTTTTGACATGATTTACCCTCAAAGAGCAAAATCGTAATTTTAAAGATTTTTGGGACAATTTGATCCAAGAAGGAAAATTTTTATCATTTCAGATGAAATATGGAGTCAAAAGATGGCAAAAATATGATTAGTCACCATACCAATCCATTTCCTATTTTTCGGGAATTTTTAAAATTTTTCTGAAATTTTTAAAGCGATTTACCCTTTGAGAGGTAAAACCGTCATTTCAGAAAGTGATGAGGAATGAAAATCCCAAACAGAAGAATTGGTCAACCATTCGACCCAAATCCTAATTTTGAGCAATTTCCACGGCTCGATTGGAATAAGAAAAGCGATTTACCCTTTGAAGGGTAAAATCGTCATTTCAGGAAAAGGTACGAAATTCGAAAACCCGAGCATAAGAATTGGTCAACCAACCGACCATAATTATTATCTTGACATTATCGGCCTATCTTGCTTATAATGTAGAGGCGATTTACCTCTAAAGGGTAGTATCATCAATTTACAGATGAATGGACCAGAAATCCCAAAACTAGGATCGACCAGTTGTCTGTGGTCGATCCTCAATTTTTGGTAATTTCTGAAGTGTCTAGGAATTTTTCACAATTTTCATACATTTTTTTGGATTTTCTAGAATTTTCTAAAATATTTTAGGATTTCTAGAATTTTTTCGATTTTTTTATTATTTAAAAATTATTTCGATTTTTTTTTTTGTTGAAAAATGATTCGGACCGGGTCGGAACCCTGCCCAGACCCAGACCCGCGAAACCCAGCCCTAAAACGACGCCGTATCACCCTTTTTTATTTTCGATTTAATCGGATTTAATTCGACGGTTTCTATTGAACCATGTAACTAACCTACGGCTTTAGGATCGGCTTACTAAAGCCATCAGCCCAGATCAAAAACCGACTAACTCTCCACTGTTTGATCTGATTACTTAGATCTACGGCTAAGATCGAACGACTCGGCTAATCCTCGACCGTCCGATCTACCGATTATTTTTTTATTTTTGAAAATTTGATTTTTCTTAATAGAATTTATAGAAACTGATCGAATGGTCACCAAGCCAACACATGGCGAAACCTAGACCGTTAGATCGACAAATAGATTCAAAACGAATTACAACGGCTTTGCTGACTCGGCAAACACGTGGACCAACCACGTCCTGCCACCTAGACATTTGACTTGTTGACTCCACCATGTCATCATCTTCAACCTCCTGACGCATACTATAGAATCAGTGGTCGTGGTTTCTCTACCGTTGATCAACGGTGAAACCTTGACGAAATCGAGCAAGACCGGCGGTAATGGACTCGTCTCAACTTTGCACGCAACATATCTCAGAATCATATGATTTCATTCACAGAATCGAGGGCGACGAAGTTTACACAACAAATAGACATGGCATCTCAATCGAGCAGAACGAAACATTTCAGACTAATTCCTTTGCATAGAAGCTTCTAATGAAGTTTAGAATACTCACCTTCAGGTCTAATTGACCTGGTTTAGGCTAGCTTGAGTTAGGGAAGCTTCGACAGGGTCGACCATGGCGACGAGGTTCGAATGTGAAGTTTGATTCAATTTCAATGCAATTAAAACACATAGGAATGCTTAGTGATCCCACAGATATGAAATGCATATGTTAATTGCAAGAAACGAAATTGAAATGAGGATTTGCCATTGAAGGTCAGAACTTGAGCTTCAAAGTTGAACTTACCTATTTTCTCGATTTTAGGCAGCGCGGTCGACGGCGATCGCTTCCTGGAACTTCAAGCGACCTCCAGAAGTCCCTTAGAAGCTTCGATTTAGCCTGAAGAGGCCCAACCAGTGCTTTGAAAATTCGAACTCAAGCCCTCGACAATGACGATGGAGGGCGAGCTCTCTCCACTCTCTCGATTCAATTGTCCCCCAAAAACAGAATGAACCGATCCCCTTCAATAGAAAGCCTCCAAAGGCTTATATGGCTCTTTGAATTTTTGGCGCCAAATGACGAAGTGTGTACCGGCTTCAGTTGCACGTGAAGCCACGTGCCTTTAGGTCCAAACGGCGTCTGGGACGATGGGCATTCTGTCCAGGCCAGTTTAGTTCTCCTGCAAGTGCTATCTAGTGCGAATTTGACACGAATTTGCTCTGAGTTTGGGAATTGTTGACTTTTGCAAGTCTATGTGATTGGCCGGCCAATTGCCTTATGTTCCGGCGACGTCGAGCGGTGATGCCTGTGTCAATCGACAAGTAAGGGTAAGGGTAACAATACGCCCACCACTGCGTGCTTGATTATCCACAAATTGATCTTCAATTTGAGGATTAAAATTGCCCTGAGAACTCTTCATCTGCATGAATTCTTAAGGAAGAAGACGACATTGTAGCGAACCGGTCCGACTCTATTTTTTCCAAATTAACCCTAATTTGCATGGGATTTTAGCAAATTAAACATCATAATCCAACTTAGGACACGAAAATTATCTAGAAATGTGATTTTGCCCAAAAGTTCACATCAATTTCTATGAAACCCCCAAATTTTCATTTAATTTGCAAATCGGGAAATTGTGCAATTGAGGGCTAAAACGGTCAAATTGGACCAAACCACCTATGCCAATCGATTCTAAATGGTGAAATACATTGGATAGTGGCTTCAATTGGCAAAGGTAGCCCTTGAATTGAAATTAATTTCAATTATGCCCAAATTCAAGGACTAAATTACAATTAAGTATTTAATTTTTGCCAAATTCATGCAATTGAATAATTTGTGCAGATAATTGGGCTAAATTTCAATGAAGTACAATTAGATTGGATGTCAAGATCCTAAAAATGCCAAAATTACAAATTAAAAGACTCAATTGACATTTTTTTACCAAATTCAATCATACGTGCAACAAAGAAACACATGAAATTAAACTTGAATTTGGACTTTTTATGAGGTCGAAAATAAAAGAGAATTAAAATAAAAATATTGAATATTTTTCCATATTTTTGTGATCTCAAATGTTATTTTTTTGAATTTTCATCTATTTTCTTATTTTTCGAAAATATAAAAATGTGAAAAATAAAGAAATTTATTTTTTGTTCAACAATGGTTCCTTAGGCTTGGCCAAGACTACCCAAGTTGATTTTAGAATTTTTTTTAAATTTTTTACGAAATTTTTGTGAAATTTTCAAAAATAAACTAAAAAAGACTAATCGAAAATCAGGTATCAACAGCTGTCCGTCTTTGAGAGAAATCTAGTGAGAGATTTCACTCAAAGACAGGTGACACCTGAGTCTCGATTGACTAGACTCGAAAAAAGAAAAATGAATCCTGTCATTCAATCTTTCTTGTCCTATTGGTTAACGCTCTGCTCATTCTGTCTTTACTAATGTAAAAGAGAAAGATAGAGTAGAGATACTCACTTGTAACTCACCTGCTTGATGTTCATGTGGCATTAGTGGTGTATGACGAATTCAAGTGGATACCTAGGGACTCAACCCTTGAGTATCCTAGGGCAGTTAAGCTCCAGCCCGTATAGTAGGCCAAACCAGAATGAGATTTTTATCTGACAGGAACCAAGAGGTAACACACCTGTTCTTTAGGATTTGTCACAGGTTTTGATCTGTATGGTGGATTAGACCCTTCATAGGAGTCCTTTCATCAGGAACCTACGGATGACGCACTCGTTCTTTGGGGATTGTCGAAGGTTTTGATCCGTATGGTGGATCAGACCCTTCATAGGACTCCTTTCTATCAGGAACCTATGGATGACGCACCCGTTCTTTAGGGACTGTCGAAGGTTTTGATCTATATGGTGGATCAGACCCTTCATAGGACTCCTTTTTATTAGGAACCTATGGATAACGCACCCGTTCTTTAGGGATTGTCGAAGGGGACAATGGTTCGTCTTACCTTTGAAGACTTGCCATGAATTCGATCCGTCAGTGGATCAGTCGGGAAAAAGGTTCACTTACTGGAAGGCTTACCTAAGTGAATGGTTCGTCTAGCCTGGTGAAGACTTACCATGAATTTGATCCGTCAGTGGATCAGTTCGGGAAAAAGGTTCACTTACTAGAAGGCTTACCTAAGGGAATGGTTCATCTTGCCTGATGAAGACCTTTCATGAATTCGATCCGTCAGTGGATAGTCCGAGAAAAAGGTTCACCTACTAGAAGGCTTACCTAAGGGAATGGTTCGTCTTGCCTGATGAAGACTTACCATGAATTCGATCCGTCAGCAGATCGGTCTGGAAAAAAGGTTCACCTACTGGAAAACTTACCTAAGGGAATGGTTCGTCTTGCCTAATGAAGAGTTACCATGAATTTGATTCCTTAGTGAATCAGTCCGGAAAAAAGGTTTGTCTACAGGAAGGCTTACCTAAGGGAATGATTCATCTTGCCTGATGAAGACTTACCATGAATTTGATAGGGAAGGTATACCTAATTCTAAGATTTTACCAAATAAGCTATTTTGGGGTTTAGGGGTTTCATAAAGTCTTACAGAAAGTTGGTTTTAAAGATTGCCTTCTCGATGTGCAAGGTGCCATTCTGGGATTTGAGGACTTCAAATATCCTGCAGAGAGCTCAAAGTTGCAAAAACTTTTGTTAACAAGATTCTTCTGTGATTTAGGGATTACCTAAAATCTCTCAAAAGGATGATTTTGAAGCTCTTCCTTGTTGAGCGAGATATTCTTCTTTGACCAGGGGCTGCCATGAGTTTTATGGAAGTTTAAACCTGAGAATTCATTCCTCATCAAAGATATCAATTATCTCTAGGCAATGACAATTATGATGCGGGCAAAGTTCTACTTTGACCTATGCAATTATGTAAAATGACTTGTGATGCTGTAGGTTATCCAAGACATCTTGAAGTATGCAAAGATGATCGAAAATCCTTGTAAGAAAACCCTAGATCAAACAATTTGAAGTTTCCAACAAATCCCACTTTTAAGCATTCTATTGGAATGTCTTCGTCAAAGAGGGTTTCTTACCAATTCTTCGATTTTGGTCCCTTACGAAGAAAGCACTTGAATTTCCTAATAACCTGCACCTGGGCTTTCGAGGATATTCGCAGTGCATACACTCCGATCAATCGGGAGGTCTTTATGGGACCGTAACATTGGGCTTGGACATAATTTTCAAGGGAGACTCATTCTCCGAGTCAGGCCTTTTGAAAGAAAGCTTTCTTTATCTGCTCCGAGTTTACAAGTCAAGAACCCTACAAAATGAGAAAGAAATAATCTTGCTCGTACCTCTTCGAGCTAAGGTACACGTTGACCTAGGCGTCTTAGTCAGAAAAGACCACGAAGGGTTGTAATGTCGATAGAATTGGAGACCGAAAAAGGCTTGTTTTTTGTCCGGAATCGTGAAGGGTTTAACATTGGTGATCATTGCTAATCAGTCTTCTGTTTTGTCTCTAGTTGAAGAACATCTTTAGTCTTCTTGAGAATAGATCTAATCTTTGAAAGATCTTCTACATCTTTTGGTAGTTGGCTATGATTCCATTCGAAAAGTAGCCTTTTGCTGCACAATTTTTGAGGTTTCTCTTCTACTTCAGAAGTTGTTGGTGATGGAAGCGCCCAGTAATTCCTTGGTGTCCCAAAACTAGTCTCATGATTTTCGGCATTTCGGTGAAGGTTTGCCCTGCTCTTTGTCGGGTTTTTCATCTCTCTTTTAGATTCAATTTTTTTTTTATCCCGCCTTTTCCTTTTCTTTCTCTAGGAACTAGGATTTTTATAATCATGTAAGGTATGTGACTTGAGTCTCATCCTTATCTGAACATTTTTCTTTGACAGTCTTATGTAGCTCCTACCTCTTGAACTTCTCTGTCTGTGAGTATCTTTACCACCTTTGTCTTGGTGCTGTGCATTGATCACCAATGAGGGTACATGAAACGAATATGTAGGCTCAAATTGGCTATGCAATAGGTATCAGTATATAGGATAGAGAAATGAACGTCTCTTCGTCATCCTATGGCGCCTGGATCAATGCCTATCAACACGCGAAGATTGATGTTAGTTCGAGCAAAAAGACTTCTAACCATTTACCTTTCCAAGCTGTTGGACTGCTTTTATACGACCCCAATGTGGGGTGGCTCTTGATAGGGTTAAGAAATGAAAACCACCGCTCAAAGGGTTTATCAATGATCACCTGTAGTGTTTGTGGAGAAGAATGAATGCCTCCGTCATCCCAATCCAAATAATTGATGCGAATAGCCCTTATATCCTCGGGTCAGGCTTTTCTATCCTTACATTATTTTCATCTCTCTGGTGTGTATAGGACGTGTTTGGATTAGGCTTGCCCCTTATCTGAAGAAACATTCTTACAAGATAGCCTAAACAACTCTGTTTTGGAAAAATCATTCTGCTTTTCTCCAATCATTTCACCTCACAGGGAATTAATGACGCATCATGCGTGCTTCAGCCATGTTTGGATAACCTCTAATCTTAACATGTGTGCAACAAGTATTAGACATTTTTCTTTGAAAGCATTGTACATTCCTAAGTTTGTGGCGACATGCATGTTCATCTTCGTATTTTCATTTCTTACAAGAAAATGAGAAATTTTATAGTATTTCTTCATTGCTACCTCCTATCTTCATCGGACATCTCTGTATGAAGAGAAAAGAAATTTCCATGAGTGAAAGATATTTTAATGCTCGGTGGAACAGATACCTGTCACCTGGTTCTATGCGTCAGGGGGTTATTATGTTCTTGGTCTCGTTTGAACAAACTTGATTCTGAGAAATTTTACAATATTTCTGCATTGCTGCTTTTTGTCTTCACCGGACATCGTTGTATAAAGAGAAAACAAATTCCCATGAGTGGAAGATATTTTAATGCTCGATGGAACAGATACATGTCACCTAGTTCTATGCCTCAGAGGGTTATTCTGTTCTTGGTTTCGCTTGAACAAGCTTGATCCTGAGCCCACGTCATGGAATCTTGCAAAACATAACACATTCCATGTATACTTGGATGTATGATGTGCCTATGTAATGACAGCTAAAGTGACTTGAATCATTTTGGAGAAAGTCAAGTGACCACCATCTGATATCATTTCAAGGATAATACTTCTTCACAGCGTCTGAATTTACAGGATATCCCAATTCTTTTCCTTTAAAATATACAAAAATTAATGCCCCTTCTAGGATGATTTTCTTGATGACATAAGGGCCTTCATAATTCGGGGTAAACTTGCCTCCCGGATGAGCAGCGTTGGGCAAAATCTTCTTATCACCATGTCATTTTCCTTGAAACTTCTAAGTTTGACCTTCCAGTTAAACGACTTGGCCCCCCTTTTCTAGTAGCTCTGGCCATAACAGATCGCTTTAAGACGCTTCTCGTCTATCAAATTTAGTTGCTCATATCTGTGTTTGATCCGCTCTGCCTTGAAGAGTTTAACTTTTGACAGTATTCTGAGAGACGGAACTTCAATTTCTACAGGCAAGACAGCCTCCATCCCATATACCAGTACATAAGGAGTTGCCCCAGTTGAGGTCCTGATCGAAGTCCGATATGCCATTAAGGTGAAGGGCAGCCTCTCATGCCAATCCCTGTAGTTCTCAGCAGTCTTAGCCAAGATTTTCTTGATGTTCTTGTTTGCCGCTTCTATTACTCCATTCATCTATGGGCGGTAAAGGGAAGAGTTAAGATGTCAAATACCAAAATGATCTGGTAGATCGTCGACAATCTTGTTGTTCAAGTTGGACCCGTTGTCTATGATGATTGCTCGAGGGGTACCATATCGAAAGATTATATCCTTCTTGATAAATCTTGCCACACTCCTCGCCATGACATCTGTGTAAAAACTGGCCTCTATCCACTTCGTGAAGTAATCAATTGCGACTAGAATGAAGCGGCCATTTGAAGTTGCTGGATTGATAAGGTCTATCATATCTATCCCCCATATAGAGAAAGGCCAAACTTCAGACATTTAATGCAGTTCGTTTGGGGGTGCATATCGCCATATACTTGACATTGGTGGCGCGACCTGACGTGTTGATTACAGTCTGATTCGATGGTCATCCAATAATAACCAAGCCTCATGATCTTCTACGCGAGGAGATGGCCATTCATGTGTGGCCTGCATATTCCTTCATAGATTTTCCTCACGAGAGTATTTGTTTCTTTAGCGTCCACTCACCTTAACAAAATGGAATCAAATGACCTTTTGTACAAAGTTTGTCCACTAAGGAAGAACTTATTAGCCACCTTGGCTATGTATTTTCGATCTCCTACTTGACATTTATCAGGAAATTCTCTTTTGAAGAGGTAATTCTTAATATCGTGGTACCACGACTCTATGTCAAATTCCTCTTCGACCAGCATGTAATAAGCTGATTTTCCAGTTATGCCAATCCTTAGTGGCTATATTTCCAATCCATCTTTTATTTGCAGCATGGAAGCAAGCGTGGCCAACGCATCTGCAAACTAGTTCTGCGTTCTTGGCATGTATTCAGATGACACTTTTTCGAATTTAAGCGTCAACTCTTTCAGGTACTCGTGATAAGGGACGAGTTTTTCATCCTTTGTTTTCTACTCCCCCTATGTCTGAAAGATGTTGAGCATATAATCTCCATAAACTTCTTGCTTAAGTACTTTCATAGAGATAGCCAATTGTAGGCCTAGAATACATGCTTCGTATTCACAAATATTGTTGGTACAAGAAAAAGTCAGTTTTGCTGCAATGTGATAATGTTGACCATCAGGGGATATCAACACTGCCCCTATGCCAGCTCCAGATAGTTTAACGGCACCATCGAAGTACATGAGCATGTGTCTCCTGTGAGGTTCAAAACTTGATCTTCTGTCTTCATCTGTTCAGAAGATGTGCGATTTTGGGCGTTCTCTACCAACATATCAGTTGTAGCTTTTCCCTTTACGGACTTTTGTGGAGAACTTTTGATATCAAATTCAGACAACATTATTTGCCATTTGGCCAATTTCCCTATCAAAGCCGGTTTCTGCGACATTCTAATTTCCAATCAATTTTAGACTCATTAATGAGAAGTTTATATATATCAAGTGATGTGTTTCAGTCATATTTCGCTCAAATATGACCAATTTGAGTAGACTGACCAAAAGAGAAAGGCCAACGCGAGACGAGGTACGTGGACCTAGGCGACTCGGATAGGAAATGACGCTTTGACCACAAGGATTGTTGAGGGGGTATTTAGAACCACCAAGAGGCCGATCTAAGAACGATTAAGGATTTCTTTACGAGTGTCATACGATTGGAGCGCGAGTGATGCCGCTTAACCAACGTATGATTTGCAAAAATTATCCTAAATCGGACCGTGACGATCGAGACCAAAGGGACTAGTGATAAATCCTCACAATTACATGACAACCAAAGCCGCCATGAATTGACAAGCCCTAAACATGATATGAATCACGGGGTCGATACGCGTAATGTCTGCAAAAGCCGCCCATCGATTCGAGATATACTGGAACAACGTCTGATAGAAGAAATCATCAAAAACGAGTCTTGAAAAATTTGAAATGAAAAATCAAGAATTTCAACGTTATTCGAATTGGCCGTCGCCCTATCGAAGAGTTTTGGAACGAGAAAAACGGCGTTCTGAACGTCGGGGGTAAAATTACCTTATTGCCTCTCAAGCTTAAAACTTTGCCCATGCATTTGAAGAAGGGAAAATTGGTCATTAAACCCTCCCAAGAGCTGTCGAATTCAAGGGGAAATGTTGGATCATGCATGATTGACATTGAGGATAAGTGTCAATGGATGGTGTAAAGAGTAGTCAAGTCTACGATTCCAAACCTACCATTCAAAGCATTGACCAAGAGCCTTGAATATAGTCTTCTCACTCTCTCTCCTCACTCACTTGACCGGCCATTTCCACCCCAAGCCACCAAACACTCTCCATCTTCTTCTCTCTTCTTTCTACTGCCGAAGATAGATTCTGGAGTCGCCTTTCGCTGCCCACGACGCCACTTTTCAGCGATCGCCTGACCACAGGCCGATCACACCAACTTAGATCTACGTCTTGCCGACCTCTTCGAACAAGAAGCGAGCCATTTGGACCACCGAGGATCTCGGGCTAAGGATTCTCCCGAAAGCAGATAGAAATAGACTCAACCTGAGCTAGGTGAGATTCCTGACCCTTTTAGAGGCCGAAATGTTGGAGTTTTGAGGTCAAATTTTATGGAGGTCTAGTAGACATGTATATGAATCTGTGATAAAAAGTTGAGAGTGATTTGAAGAAGTTTTGACCTCGAAATGGTCTTGTGAACTATGGACAGAAACTGCTGGATTCTGACCTTGGACGATCCGGCAACTTTCGACGAGTTTCCAGCGACGATTCGACTTCAAACCTTCGGTGAGACCCCTAAACCCTTAGATAGATATGTTAAGAGGTAGGATAGTGTTTAAATAATGGATTTAGAGTTGAATTACGGCTGGACAAGTTGGGTTTACACAGAACCGAGAGGAACCGGCTCGGTTCTGTGCATGGCCGAACCTTAGAGGGCTGATGGCTAGTGATTTTGAGTCTCAAATTGATGATTAATACATGCTAAGATGATGAGGATTATTCTATGGAGACTTATGATTCATGGATGGTTGAATTGGACTTGAAAATTGATGGAATTGGTAGAAATTCCTAAATTGTGCGGTGAGTTCGACCTTGAAGCCTAGGAGGCCGAAACTTTGAGGATCCAAGAAGTTAATTTGGTATTATCAAATGCAAGGTAAGGGAATCCTAAACTTAAAATAGGAAGATTGCACTCAATTGGGTGAGTCGATGATTGATTGGAATGTTTTATGAGGATTTTCCAAAGGATAACTATTGGTATGTCCTAAGTGACGATAGAAGGGTTATGTATGTTATTTTTTTATGCTTGAATTATCCGCCATGTGTGTGTGTCATTGATTGCCTTGCATGTCATGAGTTCTTTGAATTGTGCCTGAATTGTACATGTTGTTATGCATGGAAACTAATTGAAAATCATGGCATGAGCATGACATGGTGAGGCCCTGAGGCATATGAGACACTGGGCGGGAGATTGATACTCTGATGCGACGAGATCGCGGGGTGGAGTTGATGTTGTGTGGCGCCCTGATGCGATAAAATTGCGGGGTTGAGATGGCCACGGTCCTGATGCGAACTATTCGCGGGACGGAGATATGAGATGAGGATATTGGCCTGGAGATTCATCGGAACATGATGCGTTTATACGGGTTATCAATGACGGTCTGATGCGTTTACGTGGACCGAGCCAAATGCGACTTAGTCGCGGGCTGGCGGATGAGGCAGGCAGGATGAGGCGATTGTGGTGAAATGGCTGGATGGGGGTGCATGGTCATCTGAGTGTGACATAGTATCATAGTTGCATGCCCATCATCTGTGTGACATTATCTTTATTTGTATGTGTTTGCATGTTTATGAGTTTAGAATATTGGGATAGATGACTGCTTGAGCGAACGATCAACATGACCTAGAGTTATGAACCTTTTATTGAGATGTGTATCTCACCCCTTTGGGGCCTCTATTTTTACAGATCTTAGGCCTTAGGTATGTGGCCCATACGTTTTGGGGATCCTAAGAAGATGACGGCATATTTTGACGAGTTCTCGGATAGGCAGGAGAACATTTATGTGAGAAAATGTACGGTTGTATGGGTCGACGAGGGTAGCACAGATTGGAAGCCTCATAGGTTCGATGCATGGTTTAAGAAGGTTGGGGATGAGCAGATCGGGCCGTTGAAGCCCCATGAGGTACCCCAGGGTGTTTTCTCTGATTCGTGCCAGACCACCGGGGGGCAGGAGTTGCAAGAGGGCTCAGTAGTTAGGTTTAGGAATGGACCAGAGAAGACTGCGACCTTGGAGTTCACTAAGAACGAGGTGATTGTCGTGGAGGCCACCGAGGAGGATCTGGCGGAGACGTCACATGAGGCAACCATGGAGGCTTCCATCGAGGTCCAATCAGAGACTTTCTCGAAGTACGAGCCGACAGAGGATGCAGAGGATACAGGAGACTCCAACAGCTCATCTTAGGTGTCTTGACTTATTGGCTCGATCATTTGATGACGACCCCCGACCATGGCTATTTTGGATGTTGATGATGGTCATATTTTTTATATGCTTGCCCCGTCGCCCCTTGCTTAGCGGATTCTAGTAGTCGGTAATTGTATGAACAATATGTCACAATGTGTGAAAGTTATTATGCTATCCAGGTCCCACTTAACTTTTATTTTGTATGGGGCTTTATTTGAGTACCGCTTCCGCATGATTATTGTATAATATCTCTCGACTTGATTGTGGATCTTGGGACCACGAGAGATGTGTTGTTTGTTTGCAAAGATGTTCACGTGCTCAAAGGGTTCGGGGCGTGACATCCCCGTCCGATTTGGTATCAGAGCAAGGTCAGCTCGATCCAAAGTTGATTGAGGACTGGAGTAATAAAGAGGATTAAGTTAGGACTAGGACGGATAGCAAAACCTTAGAAGGCTGGTTAAGATAAGGCATGGGGTGTATAGTATGCGACTTGGCACATAGAATTAGTGTTTGAGCTTGGCAGAATTGTGGAAATGCATAAGGATCAAGTTCCCTGCTTAGGATTGAAGGTTATTTCTGGACTTTGGTTTGTTTAAGGAATGAAAGTGATTGGTTTTAGTGAATCACTGAAGTGAATGGAACTGAGAAATGGCCATAGGCTATTTGTTGAAATGTTTCTGGAGTCTGTGGTATGGAGTACCATTGGATTGTAACTGTTTCTGTTAAGGAGTAATTAGTAGCTCTGGATTTGAATGATTGAGTAAGTTACTAACTCCTTGCTGAACTTGTGATGGACCGAGTTCAGTAGAAAGAAGCAAGGATGAACAATCCATCCAGAAGGTCTGGAAGGCCAAGAGGTGAAGCTTCTAGCTCGAGGCCGCCTGTTGCTGAAGATCCAAGAATGGATGGCGTGCTGAGGGAACTGGAAAAAATTGGCGACATGATTGATAGGCAGGCTCAGGATCGGGACGCTGCCATCGTCCAAGCAGTAGAAGCTGCCATAGCAACCGTCAATGCCAACAATGGCAACAAAGGTGGAAATGGAAGTCAGGGTGAACCGAACCAAAGTAATGAAGCTGTAAACACCCAAGAAGAAATCGTCATGGCTAGAGAGATGGGCCAACTAGTAGAGTAGTTCATAAAGCTAAAGTCGACACAGTTCGATGGGACTGGAGATCTCGAGCTAGCACCCAGATAGATAGAATTGTTAGAGAAGGCTTTTGGTGTGCTGAGGTGTACCGACGAAGAGAAGGTGCTGCTAGCAGTGTACTAGCTGGAGGGTACAGCGAATGACTGGTGGGCTGCCACCAAGAATGGCGTTTTCCCTGGAGGAACGGCCATGCACTGGGAAGTTTTTAAGACGACCTTCAATGATAAATATTTCTCAGAAACGACCACGGAAAGGAAGCAGGTAGAATTCTTGCAGCTACGTCAGAACTAGCTGACAAAAGACCAAAATGAGGCCGAATTCTCGAGGCTGTCAAGGTATGCATCACGATCAGTGGAAGACCCTCAAGAGAAAGGGAGGAGATTTAGGGACGGTTTGAAGCCCGAGCTCCGTAGCCAAATGATTGCGCTGAATTTGAGGACCTACAAGGAGATCTACGAGTAGAGCCAGATGATTGAAAGAGACTTGAAGGAGAGAAACGCTGCAACTGGATCGCGGTTTACATCCTTCAAAGATAATCGCCAAATGGGCAAGAGGCCGATGGCGAACAATAGGCGCTTTGTGCCTCCAGTGCGGAAGAATATCGTGAAGCCGCCAAATCCTGCAAACTGGAACTGCCGCCTTTGTGGCAGGAGGCATGGGAATGGGCCATGCCCAGTAAGGACAGGAGCTTGCTTTAAGTGTGGTCAGCTAGGCCACCAGATGAGGATGTACCCGAATCAAGCTCTGACAAGTCGACCAAAAGGACAAAGGTCGCAAGCTGGACCATCAACTGCAACCCCTCAAATCGAGTAGAACAAACCACTGGTACAAGGAAGAGTATATGCAGTAGCCCGCAGAAAGGCGGAGGAGACACCAGGTATGGTCACAGGTATGGTTTACTTGTGCAATCAAGCTGCATATGCATTATTTGACCTTGGTGCCACGCATTCGTTTGTGTTTGCTCAGTTCGCTGAATTAGTGGGGATGGAATTGAAACCGTAGAACATAAGTCTGCATGTTGCCACACCGTTAAAGGATAATATAATGGTTTCAATGAGTTGTGCTGGTTGTGAGATTGTAATTGTAAGAAATAAAGAGAGTATCGACCTAGCTGTATTATCCATATTTGATTTTGATATAATAATAGGAATGGATTGGTTGGGTAAGCAGGGGGCAGTAGTAGACTGTGGTAGTAAAATAATCTAGTTTTATCCGAGAGGACGCCCTTGCTTTGAATTGGTGGAAAGTCGAGAAGGAATCTCGATTCCCTTAGTTTCATCCCTTGAAGTGACCAAGATGATGTTTGAAGGGTGTCAGGCATACCTAGTGGCAGTAATGGACATGACTACCGAAGAGCCGAAGTTAGAGAATATCCCAGTAGTACGTGAGTTTCCTAATGTGTTTCCCCAAGAGTTGCCAGGATTACCACCGGAACGGGAAATAGAATTTGTGATTGAATTAGCCCCTAGAACGAAGCTGATTTCGAAAGCACCTTACAGGATGTCCCTGTCAGAACTGAAGGAGTTAAAGGTGTAGATGCAGGAACTATTGGCCAAAGGGTTTATCCGACCTAGTGCTTCATCGTGGGGAGCACCAGTGCTGTTCGTATGGAAGAAAGATGGGTCTTTGCGTTTGTGCATTGACTATCGGCAGCTGAACCAAGTGACAGTAAAAAAAAAAAGTACCCACTGCCGAGGATTGACGATCTATTTGATTAGTTACAAGGAGCGGTGATATTTTCGAAGATTGACTTGAGAACTGGGTATCACCAACTGAGGATTAAGAAGGAAGACATACCAAAGATTGCCTTTAGGACGAGGTATGGTCATTATGAGTTTATGGTGATGCCATTTGGTTTGACCAATGCTCCAGCCGCTTTTATGGACCTGATGCATCGAGTATTTAAGGAATTTCTGGACAGATTCGTCATAGTCTTCATTGACGACATTTTGATTTACTCGAGGAATAGTGCAGAACATGAGAAGCACCTAAGAATTGTGCTACAGACTCTGAAGGAGCATACGCTCTATGCGAAGTTGAGTAAGTGTGAGTTTTGGCTGAACAGGGTACATTCCTCGGTCATGTGGTGTCTGGTGAAGGAATCGCAGTGGATCTTGTGAAGATCGAGGTTATAACAAATTGGCCTAGACCTACTACGGTAACTGAAGCTAGAAGTTTCTTGGGATTGGCGGGATATTACAGGTGTTTTGTAGAGAAATTCTCATCCATAGCCATCCCATTGACGCGGTTGACGAAGAAGGAAACGAAGTTTGAATAGACTGACAAATGTGACAGGAGTTTCCAAGAGCTTAAACATAGATTGACTACCGCGCCAGTGCTAACGATTCCATCAGGACCAGGAGGTTACGAGATTTATAGCGATACTTCGCTGCAAGGGTTAGGCTGTGTATTGATGCAGCATGGAAGAGTAGTAGCCTACGCATCCAGACAGTTGAGGCCACATGAGATGAACTACCCAACTCATGACCTGGAGTTATCGGCGATTATATTCGCTTTGAAAATTTGGAGACATTACCTATGTGGCGAGAAGTTTCAGACCTATACCGACCACCAAAGTTTAAAGTATCTGTTTTTCTAGAAAGAGCTGAATATGAGGCAGCGTAGGTGGATGGAGCTGTTGAAGGATTATGATTGCGATATAATGTATCACCTTGGGAAAGCAAATCGAGTAGCAGATGCGTTGAGTCGGAAGTCAAACATCGCATGTCTGCTGGTGAAAGGTTGGTCGATGATTGAGAATTTAAAAGATTCTGAGTTCAGACTAGAGGTTAGCCAGTTGTCTAGCTTGATAGCAACGTTGAGGGTAGAACCTGAGGTCCAAGAAGAAATAAAGGCCTTATAGTCTACGGACCCAGAGATCCAGAAGATCCTCGAGATGGATACGACTAAGAGGAATTTAGAATTTCAGGTGTTAGAGGATGGAATTTTGAAGTTTCAAGAACGATTGTACGTGCCAAAAGATGAAGGGCTCAGGGAAAGGATTTTATCAAAGGCTCACGGGAGCAATTATAGTATCCATCTTGGAAGTACGAAAATGTATCAGAACTTGCAGCAGCACTATTGGTGGAACGGGATGAAAGTGAACGTAGCAAAGCATGTGGCTAAGTGTTTGACGTGCCAGCAAGTAAAAGCGCAACACTATAAGCCGGAGGACTATTGCAGCCACTGGAGATACCCGAATGGAAGTGGGAGCATGTAACTATGGATTTTGTGATGGGACACCCAAGAAGTCAAAGAGGTCACGACTCTATATGGGTAGTCGTGGACAGATTGACCAAGTCCGCACATTTCATCCCGGTGCGAAAGGACTTCGCCATGGATAGGCATGCAGAGCTGTACATGAGACATATAGTGAGGTTGCACAGAGTGCCAGTGACGATCACTTTCGATCGAGATCCTAAATTCACGGCAAATTTTTGGAAAAGCTCACAAGAAGTTATGGGAACTCGATTGCAGATTAGTATAGCCTATCATCAGCAGACGGACGGACAATCGGAAAGGACGATACAAACGCTTGAGGATATGCTCCGAGCATGCATCATAGATTTCAAAGGCAAATGGGAAGATCAGCTACATTTGGTAGAGTTCACCTATAATAACAGCTATCAGCAGAGTATACAGATGGCACTATTTGAAACACTCTATGGACGAGCCTGCAGAACCACGATTTGTTGGGATGAGGTTGGAGAAAAGAGTATCACAGACCTAGAATTGGTAGAGCAATCAGTGGAAGGAGTGAAAATAATCCGGGATAGACTGAGGACGGTACAGAGTCGTCAGAAGAGCTTCGCAGATAAGCGACGCAAGCCCTTGAAATTTCAAGTGGGCGATCACGTCTTCCTCAAGGTGTCACCAATGAGAGGATTGTCACGATTCGGAAAGAAAGGGAAGCTGAACCCAAGATATGTAGGCCCATTTGAGATACTGGAGCGGATTGGAACCTTGGCCTACAGGCTTGCCCTGCCGCCTAATCTATCCCAGGTGCACAATGTATTCTATGTGTCGATGTTGCAAAAGTATGAATCAAGTCCGACACATGTGCTGGATTATGAGACCTTAGAAGTGGACAACAGAGTGTCTTACGTGGAGAAGCCGATAAGGATCGAGGATCGGAAGGAGCAAATCCTTACGAATAAAAAGATCCTACTGGTCAAGGTGGTATGGGAGCACCACGGAACTGAAGGTGCCACATGGGAGAATGAAGAGACGATGAGGTGACAACACCCCCATTTATTTGAGTAATTAAGTGTAATGTAAATTTCGGGGACGAAATTTTTGCAAGGGGGGAAGAGTTGTGACATTCTGATTTCCAGTTAATTTCAGACTCATTAATGAGAAGTTTATACATATCAAGCGATGTGTTTCAGTCATATTTCACGCAAATCTGATCAATTTGAGTAGACTGACCAAAAGGGAAAGGCTAACGTGAGACGAGGTACGTGGACCTAGGCGACTCAGATAGGAAATGACGCTTTGACCATAAGGATTGTCGATGGGATATTTAGAACCACCAAGAGGCCGATCTAAGAACGATTAAGGATTGCTTTGTGAGTGTTATACGATTGGAGCGCTGGTGATGCCGCTTAATCAACGTATGATTTCCAAAAGTTTTCCTAAATAGGACTGTGACGATCGAGACCAAAGGGACTAGTGATAAACCCTCACAATTACATGACAACCAAAGCCGTCAAGAATTGACGAACCCTAAACGTGATATGAATCACGGGATCAATACACGTAATGTCTGCAAAAGCCGCCCGTCGGTTCGAGATAGGCTGGAACCACGTCTGATAGAGAAAATCATCATAAACGAGTCTTGAAAAATTTGAAATGGAAAATCAAGAATTCCAACGTTATTCAGATTGGTCGTCGCCCTATCAAAGAGTTTTGGAGCGAGAAAAATGACGTTATAAACGTCGGAGATAAAATTACCTTTTTACCCCTCAAGCTTAGAACTTTGCCCATGCATTTGAAGAATGGCAAATTGATCATTAAACCCTCTCAAGAGCTGCCAAATTCAAAGGGAAATGAGGGCCATTGGATCATGCATGATTGACATTAAGGATAAGTGTCAATGGATGGTGTAAAGAGTAGTCAAGTCTACGATTCCAAACCTACCACTCAAAGCATTGACCAAGAGCCTTGAATATAGTCTTCTCACTCTCTCTCCTCACTCATTTGACCGGCCATTTCCACCCCAAGCCACCGAACACTCTCCATCTTCTTCTCTCTTCTTTCTACCGCCGAAGACAGATTTTGGGGCCGCCCTTCCCTGCCCACAACGCCACTTTCCGACGATCGTCTGACCACCAGCCAACCACATCAACTTAGATCTACGTCTTGCCGACCTCCTCGAACAAGGAGCGTGCCATTTGGACTACCGAGGAGCTCTGGCCAAGGATTCTCCTGAAAGCCGATAGAAACAGACTCAACCTGAGCTAGGTGAGATTCCTGACCCTTTTGGAGGCCAAAATATTGGAGTTTTAAGGTCAAATTTTATGGAGGTCTATTAGACATGTATATGAATCTGTGATAAAAAGTTGAGAGTGATTTGAAAAAGTTTTGACCTCGAAACGGTCTTGTGAACTGTGGACAGAAATTGCCGGATTCTGACCTTGGACAATCTGGAGACGATTTGACTTCAAACCTTCGGTGAGACCCCTAAACCCTTAGATAGACATGTTAAAAGGTAGGATAGTGTTTAAATAATGGATTTAGAGTTGAATTAGGGCTGGACAAGTTGGGATTGCACAGAACCAAGAGGAACCGGTTCGGTTCTGTGCATGATCGAACCTTGGAGGACTGATGGCTAGTGATTTTGAGTCTCAAATTGATGATTAATACATGCTAGGACG
This sequence comes from Rhodomyrtus tomentosa, assembly GCA_028455895.1. Taxonomy (NCBI): domain Eukaryota; kingdom Viridiplantae; phylum Streptophyta; class Magnoliopsida; order Myrtales; family Myrtaceae; genus Rhodomyrtus; species Rhodomyrtus tomentosa. Next base: position 9,034,107 of record JAPCWY010000001.1, on the reverse strand, counting down.
ATGAGGATTATGTTATGGAGACTTGTGATTCATGGATGGTTGAATTGAACTTGGAAATTGATGGAATTGATTGAAATTCCTAGGTTGCGCGGCGAGTTCGATCTTGAACCCTAGGAGGCTGAAACTTTGAGGATCCAAGAAGTGAATTTGGTGTTATCAAACATAAGGTAAGGGAATCATAAACTTATCATAGGAAGATTGGACTCAATTGGGTGAGTCGAAGATTGATTGGATTGTGTTATGAGGATTTTCCAAAGGATAACTATTGGTATGTCCTAAGTGACGATAGAAGGGTTCTATATGTCATTGTTTATGCTTGAATTATCTGCCATGTGTGTGTGTCATTTGATTGCCTTGCATGCCATGAATTCTTTGAATTGTGCCTGAATTGTACATGTTGTTATGCATGGAAACTAATTGAAAATGATGGCACAAGCATGATATGGCGAGGCCTTAAGGCGTATGAGGCGTGGGGCGGGAGATGGATACCCTGATGAGACGAGATCGTAGGGTGGAGTTGATGTTGTGTGGCGCCCTGATGCGATGAAATTGCGGATTGAGATGGCCACGGTCCTGATGCGAACTATTCGCGGGACGGAGATATGAGATGAGGATATTGGCCTAGAGATTCATCGAAACCTGATGCATTTATGCGGGTTGCCAATGACGGTCTGATGCGTTTACGCGTACCGAGCCTGATGCGACTTAGTCGCGGGCTGGAGGATGAGGTTATTGTGCTGAAATGGATGGATGGTGGGTGCATGGTCATCTGAGTGTGACATGGTATCATAGTTGCATGCCCATCATTTGTGTGACATTATCTTTATTGTATGTGCCTGCATATTTATGAGTTTGGAATATTAGGATAGATGACTGCCTGAGCGGACGATCAGCCTGAACTAGGGTTAGGATCCTTTTATTGAGATGTGTATCTCACCCCTTTGGGGACCCCTATTTTTACAAATCCTAGGCCTTAGGTATGTGAGCCATATGTTTTGGGGATCCCAAGGAGATGACGGCATATTTTGACGAGTTCCCGGATAGGTAGGGGAACATTTATGTGAGAAAATATACGGCTGTATTGGTCGACGAGAGTAGCCCGAATTGGAAGCCTCATAGGTTCGAGGCATGATTTAAGAAAGTTGGGGACGAGCAGATCGGGCCGCTGAAGCCCCACGAGATACCCCAAGGTGTTTTCCCTGATTGGTGCTAGACCACCGGGGAGCAAGAGCTGCCAGAGGGCTCAGTAGTTGGGTTTAGGAATGGACCAGAGAAGACCACGACCTTGGAGTTCACTAAGGATGAAGTGATTGTTGTGGAGTCCACCGAGGAGGATCTAGCGGAGCCGTCACATGAAGCGACCATGGAGGATTCCATCGAGGTCCAGTCAGAGACTTTCTCAAAGTACCAGTCGACAGAGGATACAGGGGACTCTAGCAGGTCATCTTAGGTGTCCTGACTTATTGGCTCGATCATTTGATGACAACCCTTGACCATTGCTATTTTGGATGTTAATGATGGTCATATTTTTTATATGCTTGCCCCGTCACCCCTTGCTTAGCGGATTCTAGTAGTCGATAATTGTATGAACAGTATGTCACAATGTATGAAAGTCATTATGCTATCCAGGTCCCACTTAATTTTTTTTTTGTACGAGGATTTATTTGAGTTCCGCTTCCACATACTTATTATATAATATCTCCCGACTTGAGTGTAGATCTTGGGACCACGAGAGATGTGTTGTTTGTTTGTAGGGATATTCGCATGCTCAAAGGGTTCGGGCCGTAACAGTTTCTCCAAGAGATATTTGATTGGATCATTTTCTATCACCAGATAAATGTGGTGGTGTGGAGTATACTCCTCAATCTACGAAGTACCCACACTGCTGCTATACAAGCCCTCTCAACCGGCACATAATTTGCTCGGATGAAGTGAATTTCTTACTCAAGTAGTAGATAACTCTTTGTTTACCATCCACACGGCTTGTTTGAGCAAGTAAGGCTCCCAAAGACTCTTAATGTATGGTCAAATACAAGGTCAAGGGGTGACCTAGGATTGGTGGCAAAGTACTGGTGGAGTAGCTAGATAAGTTTTGATCTTCTAGAATATTTGACTGCATTATGCATCCCAGATCACTTTTGCGCCCTTCTTGAGTAGTTTGAAAATTGGTTTAGCCACATCTGACAATTGACTGATAAATCTGGTGATGTAGTTTAATCTCCCAAGAAGACTCCTTACTTCTTTCGCTGTTGAGGGAGTTGCCAAATCACAAATAGCTTGGATTTTCGAAAGGTCAATTTCAATGTCCCTGCTACTGACCATGAATCCAAGAATTTTCCTTGATTTCGCCCCAAACGCACATTTGTTAGGGTTCAACCTCAATTTGTATTTTCGCAATCGCTCAAACAGCTTTTTTAGCACTTGAATGTGATCTTGTCCCTTCTTGGACTTGGCAATCATGTCATCGATATATACTTCGATCTTTTTATGGATCATGTCGTGAAATAGGGTGACCATCACCTTTTGATAAGTTGCCCCAGCATTTTTTAGTCAAAAGGACATCACTTTATAATAGAAATTTTTCCAAGGAGTGGTAAATGCAATTTTCAATTTGTCTTCTTACTTCATGAGGATTTGATTATATCTAGAGAATCCGTCCATGAATGAGAATAATTCGTACCCTGCTATACTATCCACCAACAATCAATGTGACAAAGTCGAAAATCATCCTTTGGGCTTGCTCTATTTAAGTCCTGGTAATCCACACAGATCCGGACTTTGCCATCTTTTTTTATGACGGAGACTATGTTTGCAATCCAATTTGAGTAAGGGATAGCTTCGATAAAGCCCACTTTCAGAAGTTTCATCACCTCTTCTTTAATTCTGTCTTCTAACTCAGCTTTCATCCGTCGGCTGCCCTGTCTCATAGGTTTAACACTAGGATCTGTGGGTAACGCATGCTCCACAATTCTTGGATCCAAACCTGACATATCAGCGTACGACCATGCAAAAATGTCCGGGTATTCTTTGAGCAATTCAATAAATCTGAGCCTTTCAGCTTGGGACAGATGTCTACCAATCTTGACTTTTTTTACATTCGCTGCATTACCCAAGTTAATGACTATTGGCTTTTCTAAAGTTAGAGGTGTCAAATTTTTAAAGGCACTCCAATCTCTACGAATAGCTGCATAACCCTCGTCTGCGTCTTCCTCAATATAGCAGGAATAATCATCTCAGTGATCAGGTTCACACAATAACCTAGCATGTATGTTTGAGATGATATGCCTGAAATGCCATGAGAATGGTTAGTCTCATTTCATATGGAAGTGTGATGCATGAGTGTGAAAAATGTTTGCAAAAGAGACTTCAAAATAAGTGCAAGCATAAATGGAACTAGTCCTCATATCCTCAGATATCCTTGTTCCTCGAAAATCTTTTGAAAATCAAGAACCATATGGCAAATCAGGCCTCAAACTTCCCATGTGGAAGGCTAGTATCATCATTGGGCTGATTTGTATTCCCATACGTCCTAAATAAAACTTGTGTGTTTTATTGAATGCAAAAATGGACCGCATTACAAGCTATGCTGTTTGAACCAACGGTCGGAGATCCAAAGGCTTTTTCTTACCTCTACTTCAAACAACAAAAAGTGCGAAGAAATGCAGGAATTTAAATGCAATATTAAAAGTGAGGAATAAGTCTCTTTACTTAGAAGTAGTGGCTTCATCATCAAGCCACTCTATGATGATGTTCACATAGTCATCTCCCAGAAAAGGGTTTGTGAGATGTGGTTCCGTTGACGGGGTTATTCCTTCTTCTGACAGCCACTTAGAGTCTTTGCTGAAATACTCATTCAAAGGCCTGCTGAACATCTTATATTTGTCTTTCCAGGTTGAATAACCAATGAAGGAATCCTTTTGATTTCGTTAGCGTTCATGGCGTCCACGGCTCTTACCTCGGCCTCAACCTGCTGTCTTATAAGTGGAGTAACCAATGTGAGTATTATGATATCCCAAGCCCATTTTATGTTCATTGGATTTCAACTATAGAGGAGTGTTGATTCCTTGACCATACCTGCCAAAACCTTTTTCTGGGTTGAACCCATATGCTAGCAACATCTTAATTGATAAAAGGTTAGCTTTAGAGACAAAAGAAACCTTCAGTTTCGCCCCAACAAGAGTGTGGATTACTGCCACCAGTTCCAAGGAATGATAGCTAGCTTCTTCCTTAACTTCAGGTTCAATGTAGGGGATAACGCTATTCTGGTATACGACGAGGTCAACTTCCCCATGAATGGTGACTACCTTCCCGTCAATCACGAATCGCACTTTCTGATGTAGACTTGAGGGTACGGCTCCAACGATGTGAATCCAGGCTCTCCCTAACAGGAACTCAAATGCGCTCGGTAGATCTATCACTTGGAAGTCTATTAAGAATTTGGTTGGGCCTATGAGCACCTCTAACTCGATCTCGCCTACCACTGTTTTTCTCATCCCATCAAAGGCTCTAACAGCTACTTTGAAAGTTCGAATCATTTCCTCTTTAATGCCTAAATTCCTTAACGTAGCCAATGGACAGATGTTAAAAGCTGATCCATTGTCGTTAAGCACGTGTGCCACTCTTTTTCCATTATAGTGAGTAGTGATGTATAAGGCCTTATTGTGTCCTCTTCCCTGCATAGGAAAATCTTCATTTGAGAAGTTTAGTTGGTCTTTTAGAAGGATTGCCCCCACAAAATCCCCCAACTGCGCGTCATTAATAATTTCGGGGACATGCACCTCATTTAGTATCTTTAATAGCGCATCCTTATGCTTCTCTGAGTTGATGGACAAATCTAATAGGGATATCTGGGCCGGCATTTTTCTTAACTACTCTATCACCTCAAATTTACTAGTCTTGACGATAGATAGGAGTTTCTTGGCATCCTCCTTTGATACCTCTTTCTTTTTCGATTCGCCTTCCATTGGGGCGTAAAACCGTCTGGATCTCATCACAGCATCTACTTCACTTGTTCCATAGTCCCAATGGATAGTCTTAGAGTCATAAATCTCGACTGGGGGAACTTGTATGGTTACTATCGTTAGGTGGGATGTTTCAAGTTTGGGTTCATCGTCAGATTCATCTTTTGGTAGGTGAATTCCCACTGGTTTCACCAAACAATCTTTTTCTTGGTTTAGGTTGCCAAGCTCACTTAATTTAATCACCATAGTCGTAGCAGTCTCAATCAACGCCACGATATCACTCCAGTCTTCAGGGAAGTCCTCACATCCTGTCTGGTGGTAATTGTCAGTATCACTTGACTCAGCTGATATTGTAACCTTCAAGTGTCTTGTTATTCTTTCAAATAGCTCAGTCAAACATTGCCACTAGGCCATTAATTTCTCCATCTTGACATATTGCTCCGTGTCAAACTTATTATCTGTCATCTGAGGGTGCCCGCATGTTGTCAATTGAAATGATACATCCTCCATCTCTCTTGAGAGATCATTCACTAGTTCTTCTATGAGCGGAAGATGTTCAGATATCATTCAATTGAGTGATGATTCAGGTTTTTTTGTTAAAGGCTCTATCATCGCCTCCTGGATTTCGGGTTGAAGATGATCATCCATACCTCCCCATCCATTGGGTATGATATCCTCTATTCTCTGAAAAAAGCTGAGAGGATCAAAGTACTTCACTTTGAAGTTATATCCACCAGAGTCCTCGCCCAGATTGTCTATAACTTCGCCTTTCTCTAGCGCTTCAGCTACAAATCTGCGATTAGCCTGGCTTTGCTTAACAGCTCATAGCTCGTCTTCGTCAAGCTCTTCTTCTAGTTTAGTGACTAGCTCTACATCACTTATCAGACTTTCGTGTTGGACAGGATCATCTATACCTCTCTATCTGTCGGGTATAATATCTTCTATCTTCTGGAAGAAGCTAGGAGGAGCAAAATGCTTTACTTTGAAGCTGTACTCGCCAGAATCCTCACCTAGATTGTCTATAACATCGCCTTTCTCTAGTCCTTCAACTGCAAATCTGCGATCATCCTGGCTTCGCTTAACGGCTCGTAGTTTGTCTTCGTCAAGCTCTTCTTCTGGTTCAGTAATCAGCTCTACATCGCCTACCAGACTTTCGTGTGGAACGTTCCAAACATTCCCTCGCTCCATTTCAACCATGAACTAGTTTCATTTTAGGTTGACTGAGGCCTTAATTCCTTCGAACTCTTTATCAACCACATTCGACATTATTCCTAGGCTTATCATCTTGGCAATACATAGCTGCTTTCTTTCAGTCGATACTTCCCCTTCTTTTGGATATGACGAGGCGATTGCTAGAATACTGGTTAGCTTAGGCACGTTTAACTTCAGCTCAAGGCGGTTTTCTTCTTCATTAGCAAATATTGCCCCAACTGCTTGGTGGTCAGGTAATGTATTTTCTTGTGCATTTGGAGCCACATCATCAAATTTCAAAATTTCATTGTCAATGAGAGCTTGAACCTTCAGCTTAATGATGTAGCAATTATCCACATTGTGCCCTCTTTCACCCATATGATAGGTGCAAGTCTGGCTTTCATCAAAATCAGGATATTTCGTTAGATTTGTTCTGGGAGGTTCTTTTGCCACCAGGTGTTGCTCTAGTAACATTGGGAGCAACTTGGATAAGGACCTGGGAAGTTGAGAGAATTGCTTCGGAGGCTATCTCTTTTTGGGCTCTTGTCCTCTAGACGCTGACCATGACGATCCCCCTCTCGTCTGATTGGAATTAGCAAATGCCTTAAGTTTATTGAAATTCGGCACAAAGACTATATCAACTCCAACCCCCTTTTCTTTCCTTGGGGGATATTGCTTTCTTGTTGAGATTTCATGCGACTTTCTTTCTCTCAAAGCCCATTCCAATCTCTCAGCCACCTTTATTAAGTGTATAAAGATTTGACATCCTGAAGTGTTCAGTCTGTCAAAGTATTCATATGGAAGTGCCTTCAGGAACAGGTCAATCAGGTCTTCCTCTGAAATCGAGGGTTTGACTTGAGTTTCTAAGGCACGCCATCTCTGGGCGTATGTTCTGATTATTTCGCTTCTCCCTTTTACCGTCTGTAACAGATCTTTCCTTGTTGGGCTCATAGCCGTATTAAACTTATATTGTCTAAGGAAATCTTCAGCCAGATCCTCCCATCCATCATAATCATTCAGGTCTAGTTCGATAAACCGAGCTAAAGCGGCGCCAGCCAGACTTTCTTGGAACATATTCATCAACAGTGGAATATAATTAGAATAGTGTTCCATCTTGCGCATATAGGATTTAAGATGAGCACGTGGACAGTCTGTCCCATTGTATTTTCTCACAAAGTTTAGCTCTTTGTAATTTGGAGGAATCTCCACTTTAGCGGACGGTGATATTTTGTCGAAACAAGCTAACTCATAGCCATGACTGCTCAAGCACTCTTCAATTTTGGCTACTCTCTTAGCCTCAACTTCATTTTTCCCAACCTGTTTTCCTTTCTCCTCCTTCTCAAGGTTGATGACAATAGGAGTCACCTTCGATTGTGGTGAGACATTCGGCGCATGAACATCCTCTAAGACATGTTGGGCACCTTCAGCGGTCCCTTTATCAATTGTTTCAGGTATCGAAGATTGACTTGAATCGTTCATGTTAGGCATCGCCGTTTGCCTGGCTTGGAAGGCTTCCAACATAGCCTTAATTCCAGCCATCAGAGTAGTCATGGTAGTCATCTGGGTTTCTAATATGCCCACTCGTGGAGTTAGCTATTGATGTTCCATCCTCGTCTTGAGTCGAGTACGAAAATAATGTCTTGGTAATTCCGTGATTAGAGAATACATGTTTATTTGAAAATAACAAGTAAGCATCTTTTATAACAAACAAGAAAGGTACATAATTCCTTTACTTGCATGTTTTCTATCGATGAATGAGAAAAATGACTACCTGTGAGCCTTAGTCTCACATGAACAGTTCTTTCAATCATTTACCAAGAGAATTCATGAAATTAAAGGAAGCGCAATCTTCGACGATAGTTTTTGATGCATCGATAAAACATGCCTATGCTCATATACATGTGTTAAAGTAACATTCAATATAAATGAGTATCCCAATGTCAAGAAAACATCATAATGTTCACACGTTTTACACTTGACAAAATAGTCTATTCAAGTTTAGGGCGCTTATGGCCTAAGGCACCCTCATCATCCTAGCAAAGATCAAATCCCTCATTTTGGGAATCTTCATCTTCTGAATATGATGGAGATCCCATGTCTTCTAGTATATATGGCTCACCTCCAAGCATATATGGCACAATGTACTCGGGTGCATAAGGTTCGACGAAGCTGCGTCTGATCGCTTCAAAGCGCCGGATGTATTCTGTAGAAGTTCTGTGAGTATTCATCTCGGAGGTCATATCATCTGGCCATTCCATATTTTTCGTTCGAGAGTCCTTCAAAGCGCATATGATGGATTCCACCTTAGCTTCTAATTGCTTTTTCTTCTCTCCTGCGAGGATCTCTTTTGGCACATCAAATGAGCAGACATCGGGTTGTGGCAATGAAGGAACCTCTTGCAATGCCCCATATTGCCGTATGAATCTCCTTGGATAGTATGCTGTGGCGCCCGTAAATCCTAACAAAGGGACTGGATCTTTGCCATTGCGTGCGAGCCTTACTTTACCTAAAGTTGGTAATCTAAGACATCATCGGAGTTGTTTTAGCTTTAAAGCTCTAAGGAATTCCTTCCATTCTTTGAAATTGAGTTTAGGAATGTGGGTATGGGTTTTGACAAAAGATCAAAGAGGATGGGTATCAGAGCTAATCTCAGTAAAACCCATACAGATATGAACTTATTTTACATGGGATGTGAACCACATGTATAGGAGACCACTAGAGGCTCTAAAAATCCTTTCTTGTTTTTCCCAAAATGGTTGAGGGAAAGGAGGGTTTCAGCTAGGATAAGATTCGAGTAATACCACCCATGACAGACTTGTTTGTCTACCACGGCAATGATAGGATTAAAAGTTACATGCGAAATTGAAAATAGGACAAAGCTGAAGAAAGCTAAGACAAAGGCCCTACTGGACTTAGTCCCTTTGCTAGCAAGGAGGTCGGGAAATCTTTCTAGAAGGAAGGATAAGGAAATTCGTCTAGAATTACTCTTGGCGTTTGCTTTGATTTCCTCGAGATTTGTATCTAAGAATTCAGCTAGTTGGCTCAAAGGCTCAAACCCTATGGGAAGTTGGACTAACAAGTGAATAAACTCAACTCTAATGGCGGTGCTATATTCCTCAAGGGTAAGGGTAACTTCCAATCCTTCCATGCTGAACGTCGCGGTGATTGGGTCCCAATAGAGTACCATGGCTTGGATAAAGTCAAGTGGACATTCAATCTTCAGCAGGTCCAATAGATATTCTAGCCGCAATCTTGCATACTTCTGGCTTGCTTCACCCATGCTATCCCACCAGGCTATGAGCTCAGCTCGAGGGACTTTGAACACTTAGATGTCATTCTTTCCCATCAAGTTTAAAATATGCAAATGATTTTGAAAGATCAATCGCCAAAGATTACTTTAAACATGATTATGCAAATGTCATGAAATATGCATGGACTAACTTAATTGCATAATCCAGTTAATGAAATGGAAATTAGGGTCTTTTTCAAGCTTGAAGGACCTAACTCAAGGTCTAATTTGAATTTCAAGGAAGCGAATTATGCAATTAGTCAGAATCATCTCGGTGACTAAACGAAATAATAATGTCATATTACATCAGTCAAAATATCAAATTTGAACATAGTAGATGAAATTCCTTATTACAAAAAGGACATACTATGAGAGGTAGAGAAAGATCTTATGAGGGGACGAAACACCAATTGAGTTTATTCTAAAACAAGAAAGCCATAAAAGGCCCATGTAATGTGGGGTATAAACTATCCTTCCCTAAGATCTAGTCTTCTTCAGGGTTATAGTCAATCAAGATTTCCTTATTGATGGCACATTTATCTGGTCCCTCTTCAGGACACAACTCGGTAATCGAAACTTTTACCCTAGTTGAGCGTTCCTCAGGATGCGAAGGATAATCTTCAGTAGTCCAGTTGAGATGCTTTAGCTCTGCTGGCCATTCTCTAGTCCATGGTATGATGACTTCAGGGGTCTTGTTGGGTTTTTCCTTTTTGAGTACGATGCGTCTTGGCTTTGTTTTGGTTGCAGGACGTCTTTTCTTCCTCCAAAGAGAAATCATAGGTTGATTCTCCCTAACTTGACGCTCAGCTTTTCGGCGGGCATAATCTTATCTAGCTAAGCTGCTACGATAATGCCTTTTCACTTCTGAATAGTGCTTGAACATCTCGTCCGTCTATCATTTAAACCTAAGGTTATCGACATAAAAACTAGTTTGACAGTCTTCAGCGTATCCCAGCTTACGTCCAGTCAGCTCCCGGCCATGTACAAACCTAGTAAAATGTAACCTTGTGTTCGGTTCGGGACAAGTGACTTTCCTTAAACACTCGAAGGCCACTTGTTCCATCGAATTTCTAGGAAATAGCGACATCCTATCCCCTATTATCGTTATTTCAATCAATCACTAGAATGATATCAAAATGTATGCAATGCATGTAGATGCGAATGATATGCAATATACGAACATACTATGAAACAGAGAGTAAGGAAATACATCAAAAGTAAATGCCTTACCAACCAAAACCTCAGGGAATACGAAATATTCCCTTGTAAGCGTGGGTGGTTTTAGGTATACCGACCTTCCATAAACATGCGCATGAGACAAGTGGAAATATACTCTAGAAATAAAATCCGGTGAGAAACCTATGGTTCGGGCTCCTATGATCCAAATATGGCAGATTCCTCCCCAAGAGTACCCACCCAAGAGGGCTAAATATCACCAATTTGGATCATGAGCGGGAACGAACGTGAAAGTTTCAAGTGCCATCAAACACGAGATCCTTTCGTATCTTTTCCCTATCTAAGGTAAACCTAGAGGTGGTTGCAGTAGGGGTTTGACCGCCAGTGTGTGAGATGTATCGTGATCATCACAATGCAAAGTCATGCACAGCAGTTCTTATCAAACGCCGCTTCAGTATATGCATAAAAATAAACATATAATCCCAACTCCAACCTGCAGGAAAGATGTCAACAAGACAGTCCGCCCCTTATTTCTCCAATTTGTAAAAACATCTAACACAATGGTTAAGACACATACCTCACATTTGAAAGCATCTGCAGAAAACAGGGTTAGATAAATCAATCAATCTTTTAATCGGCTCAAATCCTCTAAAATTCCTAATCAAAGATTTTGGTTTGGAATAAGTTATCAGTGGAGTCGTCAGTCTATCGCGACCCTCTCGCGCGGAGGCGGGGAGGGTTAATGGGCCATCCAACGTCTGGTCGGATGCGGGCCTCTCCCAAGACCCGTTACCCAAGGCACAACGACAGTATACGTGATTGACCTCCAGTGTTGTCTGGTGACATGTGATACATGTATATGTCAAGGAGTTGCCACCAATCCTTCTGTAGAGGGTATGATTGGAAATCCTATCGAATAGTTAGGAGCATTCTATCCAATTCTGCGGAAACCAGAGAAACGAGATCGGAGACTTTGTTATGCCAACTGTCAAAGTTGACGCCCTTTCGACACCTAAATTGAATGATTTATCTAACTTGAGATTTCATGCACATGAATGAGGTGTGAACCATAAGACTAGGAGTTCATGCAAATAAGAGTGACTACCTTAGCACCCACAACCAATAAAATGAAATTGCGCAAATCAAGGATCCAATACGTGCAGATAAATCACATGAAAGTAACGTGGCATCCCTAGTAAGGCCCTATTAGCCTAAAGAAATGTCAATCAAGGCTCAGGAGTATTTTTGACATGATTTACCCTTGAGGGGCAAAATCATAATTTTGAATATTTTAGGGACAATTTGCCCCAAGAAGGGAAAATTTATCATTTCAGATGAAATATGGAGTCAAAAGATGGTGAAAATAAGATTAGTCACCATACTAATCCATTTCCTATTTTTCGAGAATTTCCAGAATTTTTTTGGAATTTTTGGAGCGATTTATCCTTTGAGGGGTAAAACCATTATTTTAGAAAGTGATGAGAAGTGAAAATCCGAAACAGAAGGATTGGTTGACCATTCGACCTAAATCCTAATTTTGAGCAATTTCCACGGCTCGATTGCAATAAAAAAAGCGATTTACCCTTTGAAGGGTAAAATCGTCATTTTAGGAAAAGGTACGAAATTCGAAAACCCAAGTATAAGAATTGATCGCCCAACTAACCCTAATTCTTATCTTGACATTATCGACCTATCTTTTACACAAGGTAGATGCGATTTGCCCCTAAAAGGTAGCATCGTCAATTCTCAGATGAATGGACAAGAAATCTCAAAATAGGATCGACCAGTTGTCTGTGGTTGATTCTCAATTTTTGGGAATTTCTGAAGTGTTTAGGAATTTTTCACAATTTTCATACAATTTTTTGGATTTTATGGAATTTTCTAGGATTTTTTAGGATTTTCTAGAATTTTTTTGATTTTTTTATTATTTAAAAATTATTTTTAATTTTTTTTTATTAAAAAATGATTTGGACCAGGTCGACCCGACCCACTCGGATCGGAACCCAGCCCAGACCTGGACCCGCGAAACCCAGCCCTAAAACGACGTTGTATCGCCTTTTTTATTTTCAGTTTAATCGGATTTAATCCGACGGTTCCTATTAAACCACGTGGCTAACCCACGGCTTTAAGATCGGCTTACTAAAACCAACGGCCCAGATCAAAAGTCGACTAACTCTCCACCATTCGATTTGATTACTTAGATCTACGGCCAAGATCGAACGACTCGGCTAATCCTCGACCGTCCGATCTACCGATTATTTTTTTATTTTTGAAAATTTAATTTTTATTAACAAAATTTATAGAAACTGATCGAACGGTCACCAAGCCAACACGTGGAGAAACCTAGATCGTTAGATCGACTAACAGATTCAAAACGAATTACAATGGCTTTGCTGACTCGGCAAACACGTAGACCAACCACGTCTTACCACCTAGACATTTGACCTGTCCACTCCGCCACGTCATCGTCTTCAACCTCCCAATGCATACTACAGAATGAGCGGCTGTGGTTTCTCCGCCATTAAACAACGGTGAAACCTTGACAAAATCAAGCAAGACCGGCGGCAATGGACTCATCTCAACTTCGCGCGCAACATATCTCAGAATCATACGATTTTATTCACAGAATCGAGGATGATGAAGCTTACATAGCAAATAGACATGGCATCTCAATCAAGCAGAATGAAGCATTTCAGACTAATTCTTTTGCACAGAAGCTTCTAATGAAGTTTAGAATACTCACCTTCAGGTTCAATTGACCTGGTTTAGGCTAACTTGAGTTAGGGAAGCTTCGACAGGGTCGCCCATGGCGACGGGGTTCGAATGCGAGGTTTGACTCAATTTCAATGCAATTAAAACACATAGGAGTGCTTAGTGATCCCACAGATATAAAATGCACACGTTAATTACAAGAAACGAAATCGAAATGAGGATCCGCCATTGAAGGTCAAAACTTGAGCTTCGAAGTTGGACTTACCTATTTTCTCGATTTCAGGCAGGGCGGTCGACGGGGATTCTCTTCCTAGAACTTCAGGCGACCTCCAGACATCCCTTAGAAGCTTCGATTTAGCCTGAAGAGGCCCAACCAGTGCTCTAAAAATTCAAACTTGAGCTCTCGACAATGGCGATGGAGGGCGTGCTCTCTCCACTCCTCTTTCCTCTCTCTCGATTCAGTTGTCCCCCAGAAACAGAATGAACCGATTCCCTTTAACAGAAAGCCTCCAAAGGCTTATATGGCTCTTCAAATTTTTGGCGCCGAACGACGAAGTATGTAACGACTTCAGTTTCATGTGAGGCCACGTGCCTTTAGGTCTAAATGGCGTCAGGGATGATGGGCATTCCGTCCAAGCCCGTTTAGTTCTCCGGCAGGTCCTATCTAGTGCGAATTTGACATGAATTTGCTCTGAGTTTGGGAAGTGTTGACTTTCGTAAGTCTGTGTGATTGACTGGACAATTGCCTTTTGTTCTGATGACATCAAGCTGTGATATCGATGTCAATTGACAGGTAAGGGTGAGGGTAACAATACGCCCACCCCTGCGTGCTTGATTATCCGTGAATTGGTCTTCAGTTGAGGATCAAAATTGCCCTGAGAACTGTTCATCTGCACGAATGCATAAGGAAGAAGACGACATTGTAGCGAACCGGTTCGACCGGTCAGAACTAGTTTGACTCTATTATTGCCATATTAACCCTAATTCGCGGGAGATTTTTGTAAATTAAACATCATAATTGAACTTAGAACATGAAAATTGTCTAGAAATGTGATTTTGCCCAAATGTTCACATCAATTTCTATGAAACCCCCAAATTTTCATTTAATTTGCAAATCGAGAAATTGTGCAATTGAGGGCTCAAATAGTCAAATTGGACCAAACCACCTATGCTAATTGATTCCAAATGATGAAATACATTGGATAGTGGCTTCAATTGGCAAAGGTAGCCCTTGAATTGAAAGCAATTTCAATTACGCCCAAATTCAAGGACTAAATTGCAATTAAGTATGCAATTTTTGCCCAATTCATGCAATTGAATAATTTGTGCAAATAATTGGGCTAAATTGCAATGAAGGACAATTAGATTGAATGTCAAGATCCAAAAAATGCCAAAATTACAAATTAAAAGACTCAATTGATATTTTTTTACCAATTTCAATCATATGTGTAACAAAGGAACACAGAAATTGAACTTGAATTTGAAATTTTTATGAGGTAGAAAATACAGGAGAATTAAAATAAAAATATTGAATATTTTCTCATATTTTTATGACCCCAAATGTTATTTTTGTTGAATTTTCATCTATTTTCTTATTTTTTGAAAATATAAAAAAATGAAAAATAAAGAAAATTATTTTTTTATCCAAAAATGGTTCCTTAGGCTTGGCCAAGGCTACCAAAGTTGATTTTACAATTTTTCATTTTTTATGGATGTTTTGTGAATTTTTCAAAAATAAATTAAAAAAGATTAATCGAAAATCAGGTATCAACATTCACCAAATGGTACTTCATACTCACCGCCTCTATCACTTCTCAATCTTTTGGTGTTCTTATCAAGTTGATTTTCAACTTCATTCTTATAGAGAACAAATTTCTCTAAGGCTTCATCTTTGCTTTTAGCAAATACATATAGCAGTATTTAGTGCTATCATCGATAAAAGTAATAAAATATTTATTACCACCACTTGTTTGTATGAATTTCAAATCACAAACATCACTATGAATCAATTCAAGGGGTACGGTGCTTCTATCAATCGATTAAAACGATGATTTCATTAATTTCGTCTAAACACAAATTCCACATTTGTGTTTTGAATCAATTTGGAATGAGGGTCTATGTTCCAAGTTAATTAATCTATGCAATGTATCATAATTAACATGTCCGAGTCTACCATTCCATAAATTTGAAGACTCAAGCAAATCAAAGGAAGACTTATTATCTTTATTGATAATTGTCATGATATTGAGCTTAAAAAGCCTATCAGATACATATCTATTCCCCACATATATTTCAGATTTAGCCAAAATAATTTTATCTGACTCGAACACCATGTGAAATCCATGCTTATTTAACAGAGATGCGAAGATGAGGTTCTTTCGGATTTCTAGCACATATAAGACATTGTTCAGAGTCAGCTCTTTCTTAGAAGTCATCTTTAGAAGTACCTTTCTTGGCCTTCAATAGTAGAAGAGGCAAAGTTTCCCATGAACAATCTCTCTCCATTGATTGGTTCTAAAGTTGAGAACAAGTCCTTATTGGAGCATACGTGCTTAGTTGCCCTGGTGTCAATCCACCATTCCTTTGGGTTAGACCCATCTAAGGTCACTTCAGAGACCATTGTAGAGAGGTTTACGTATGACACACCTTTTGTCATGTCATTCACCATATTTGTCTCAAAATTCTTCCTCTTTGAAAGTCTGCAATCTATAGATCTATGGCCTAACCTGCCACAGTTGAAGTATTTTTCTTGAAACTTGTTCTTGAAAACTCCTCCTTTTGGTCCCAACTTTGGCTTAGCGACCTTCTTGTTCTTGTTGCCATGCTTGTGCTCCACAACATTTGATGAGAAGTGTATCTAGCGATGTTTTTCAGTCATATCTCGCTCGAATCTGATCAATTTGAGTTGACTGACCAATAGAGAAAGGCTAACGCGAGACAAGGTACGTGGACCTAGGGAACTCGAATAGGAAATGACGCTTTGACCATAAGGAATGTCGAGGGTACATTTAGAACCACAAAAGGCCGATCTAAGAGCGATTAAGGAATGCATTGCTAGCGTTATACGATTGGAGCGCGGGTGAGGTCGCTTAACCAACGTATAATTTACAAAATTTTCCTAAATCGAACGATGACGATCAAGACCATCGAAACTAGTGATAGACCCCCACAATTATATGACAACCAAAGTCGCCATGAATTGGCGAGCCCTAAATGTGATATGAATCACAAGGTCGATATGTTTAATGTGTGTAAAAGCCGCCCGTCAGTTCGGGATAGGTTGGAACCACGTCTGATAGAGAAAACAATCAGAAACGAGTCTTGAAAATTAAAAATGGAGAGTCAAGAATTCCAACCTCAGGATTGGAATGGCCATCGCCTTATAGAAGAATATGGGAATGAAAAAAATGACGTTCCGGACGTCGGGGTAAAATTACCATTTTGCCCCTCAAGCGTTAGCCTTACTTATATAATTGGACAAGGGCGTTTTGATCTTTGACACACCCCCAAAGCCACCAAAAATTTGAGAGAATCATGGCCATTGGATGAACTTGAATGACACATTGGACATGTGACAATGGATTAGCCCTTGAGTGGACATATCCACTTTTCCAACTACCATTCAACCCTTGTTGACTTTTGAAAATTTGCATATAGCCCTCTCTCTCTCTCTCTCTCTTGACCGGTCACCCTCCTCCATTTGACCGGGAGCTTCTTCTTCTTCTTCTTCTTCCCTTTGCTGTGAAACTACTACTCGCCGACCGGTTTCTGTCCATCGGTTCGCTCGCTCCGACGGCCACCTCCGGTGACTCCCAGCCATCGAGCCAACTACCCACTCCTTCCTTAACCTCTTGCCGACATCCTCAAAGCGGAAGTGAGTCATTTGACTCAGCGAGCAGCTCCGACCAGCCGATCTCCCGAAAGTCGACGGAAATCATCGCAACCAGAGGTAAGCCAGTTTTTGGCCTCTTAGGACCCCGAAACCTTGGAGTGTTTCAACCAAATTTTGTGGACATCTAGGGGACTCATAGATTGAGCTGTGGTAAAAAGTTGGGGTTAATTTGATGGAGTTTTGACCCCAAATGGGTCTTGTGTTTGAAGGGCCAGAACTGCCGGTTTGAGGACCTGGGAGAACCAGTGACATTCAAGGAGTTTCCGATGACGGCTTGGCTCCAAATCTTCGGTGAGCTTCCCAAACCCTTAGATCTACATGTTAGCAAGTAGATTAGGGAATGAATTGAGAATTTGAGATAGTTTAAGGGCTGGTTATTTACGGTATGCACAGAACCGAATTCGATTATGTGCATACCGGTTCTGTGGAGGCTGTTGATGGTTGAAAGTGAGTCTCAAATTCGTCATTGAGACATGCTAGGATGTTGAGGAACATGTTAATAAGGTTTATGGTCCATAGATTGGCGATTTGAGCAAGGAAATTCACGATTGGATGAAATTTCCTTAGGTTGCGCGGTGGACTTGATCTTGGACTATTTGTACTGAATTGTTGTGGTGCTTGGGAGAAGTATTTTGTGGCATTAAGCTTGAGGTAAGGGAATCCTAAACCTATGATAGGAAGATTGGACTCAATTGGACGAGCCGGGTGAAATTTTGATTGATTCTTGAGAGACTTCAATGTGATTGTTCATTGTGCATCCTAGAATGGTATAGATTATTTGAATGTGTGCTAATGCTTGTGCTTTTAATTGACTACCATGTTTGAATGCCAATTTGATCGTCCTGCATGCCATAAGTGTATTGTTTGTGCATGGGTTTGCACGTGGCCTTGTATGCACGAATTGAATTGAGATTGTGACATATCTGAGACGTGATAAGACCCCGAGGCGTATGAGATGCGGGGTGGTGTAATGAATGCCCTGAGGCGCTAAGGTGCGGGGTTTGAAGTGAATGGCACCCTGAGATGTATAAGACGCAGGGTTGAGAAGACCATAGTCCTGATGCGTTGAAACGCGGGACGGAGTTGAGGTGTGTCGACACTGGCCTGGAGTAATATTGAAAACCTGATGCGTTTACACGGATTTGTCAATGAGACGGTTTGATGCGTTTACGCGGACCGAGCCTGAGGCGTTCTAAACGTGGGCATGAGATTGAGGCAGGCCAAAAGGGTGGAAGCGATGATGTGACATGGCAATGTGTGCATGACCATATTGATGTGTTATGATGTCATGACAGCTTGCCTGACATCTGTACGTTGTTGTTGATAATTGAATGCCTCATATGTTTATTTGCATGAAATGATGGTGTTTATGACTGCCTGAATGGACTGTCAGTCTAACCTAGGGTTAGGATCCACCTTATTGAAATGTATATCTCACCCCATTGTGGGACCCCATTTTTTATAGATCCTAAGCCCTGAAGATGTGGCCTATCAGATTTGGCGACCCTAAGAAGATGTCTGTCTATTTTGATGAGTTCCCTAACGGGCAGGGGAATATTTATGTTAGGAAATGTACAGTAGTGTTGGTAGATGAGGGTGGTAGTAGCTGGAAGCCTCAAAGATACGAAGCTTGGTTCTGGAAGATGGGAGATGTATCCACTAGGCCGCTGAAGTCCACTGAGATACCGTAGGGAGTGATCCCTAGTTGGTGCCATCCCACCCGGCATTTAGAGGAGCCTGAGGGATCAGTCGCCGGCTCGAGGAACGAACCTGAGAGGACCCCAACCCTGGAGGACACTGAGGAGATCATAGTGGTCGAGGCTACAGAGGATGACCTGGTAGAGCCGTCTATTGACGAGACTATGGAGGACACCATAGAGGTTTGCTCGGAGAGCTTTTCGGAGTACGAGCCCATGGAGAAGGCCAAGGAGACTGATAACTCCAGCAGCTCGACTTAGGAGCTCCTGGTGTACTAGTCTGACTTTTTGACGGCGACCTTGATGCCTGTTTCTTTTGACGATGATGGTCCTCTTTTGTACCTACCCCGTCACCCCTTTGACTAGCGGATTTAGTTCGCTATGCAATTGTATGAATATTCGGGTAATATGTATTATTATGGTATTCTCGCTATCCAGGTCTCGCTTTATATTTTGTACGGAGGAGTTTTATTGTCGTCGCTTCCGCTTGCTCGTTCTGATACATCTCTCAACTGGTATGTGAATCCTGGGACCATGAGAGATATCTTGATTTGCTTACAGGGAGTCGCGTGCTCGTGCCCGGGTGCGGGGCGTGACAACAACAGTATTGAAAGAAATGTAATTGATAAAATTACCGAGACTTGTGTTTGACACAGTTTTCTTAAAACAGAATCGTCCCATCTAGTACGTGCGTAAAGGTGTTGTGAACATCTATCTCCCAAGATACAATAGTAAGCAGCGATAAAGGTAAGCACAACACTCCAAAGCTTTCAGCGAACTTGAATAACACGTGAACACTATCGAAAATTAGAGTCGTTATGTATTTAATTCTGTAACCACAGAATTATAATAGGCGTTACTTTGTTAATGCCATTAACATCCGATAATTAACTTAAGATCAGTTACATTGTAACGGCCTGCATTCGCGTACACAGGTCGAGCGTTCGCGCCCAAGTTGCAACTTGTGGGGCCTCCATCGGGGTTTGAGATTTGCACCCCCTACGCGTGTGCGCGAGGCATAGTACTTGTGTTATGATAGTTACCACTCAAAGGGAGTATAACCACATATAAAACACTTCAAGCCCTTCCTCCTTTTTAATGTGGGACTAGCATATTTTCACTTCCCACTTCCAACTCAAGAATGTTCTGTGAGAAACAATTTATCATTCATTCACCCATCAAAATACCTCATATTTCCAACAAGTCCTTGATTGTCTTGAGCATAGGAGTCCAAGCGAGTAGATTTCTAGTCCGTTGAACTCTTGGATTGTCGATCTTCTTTGTATGTTTCTTCTGTTCGTATATTGGGCATTCTTGAGTGTTGATTTAATTGAATTGGTGGATCGATGGTCGATTTGAGTGGCGAATGAAGGTTGGCATGAGGGACACAAGTTTGGTATGGGTAGGCATGTCTCGTGCCTTAAACTTCTTTGCATGTTCAGTTTATCTGATGGGAAGACTTGCTCTGGTGTCTAATATGAGAGATTCGTTGGTTGATCATCGCGAGGGGCGACGAACGATGGTGGGTCGTGCCCAAAAGGTTCGAATTTGGGCGTTTATGGGCGCGAAAAACCACGATTTTGGCTCGCATGTCTCGGATTTGAATTGAATGAAGTACGATTAATGATTGGAAGGTGGAATTTGAGGTTAATTGGGCGAGACGGCTAATGGATTTCGGATGGATTCATGTGGGAAAGTCGATGATCGCATTATATGAGTGCTAGCTTGAATGGTTTGCTTATGTCGATTCATTGCTTTTAGTTGCCCTGTTATGGTTATTATATGTTGCTTGTTTACTGGATGATTGATAGGCTATTAGTCGAGGTGTTGGCTGTTTACTCGCGGAGCTTCGGCTCACTCTCGTTGAATTAAAACTTTCTTCAGATGAGAGGAACAGCGATCATGAATACTGGTAGCCAAGGACAAATATGATGTTGGTGGATCAAGAACAGATATTTTCGTGTAGTCTCCGAATTGTTCCTTTCGAAACAGATCCATATTGTTCCTTTCGAAACAGATAATGTAATTAACTAATTATCTAATATATAATATCAGGTGTATTCTGGTATCAGGTGTATTTGTATGATGTGGATGTGTGTATGGTAGTGAACCATGTAAAACCATACCCTTTAAGCGTGCCTGCCCTAGTGAATGCACTTGTATGTTTATATGCCCGACGTAAATGTTAATAATCTTCCACAAGCACCGAGTATACTATATGTAATAGGAGATTCGCGATAGTAAGAAGGTAGTGCCCTGTGAAGCTACAATAACAAATCGAGCAATGTCTATATCAAGATGACCCGCCAAATTGTCAATTAAGCCCAACATAGTTAGGCTAGTTTACATGAAACGTTCATGAATGGATTGATAATCAGCTTTTTCCTAAAAGTTTTAACTTTCCTGATTCATCGGCAAAGATGAACAGTCGACACCATTGAACATATTGGTCAATTTTCAATCGAATGTGGAGAAGTGGGAATGAGTGAATTTTTAAGACTCAGATTATTTTCTGTCTTTATCAAAATTTGCTTTCACTTGGAACACTAATTTACTATATAGCTTGGAATCATACTTGAGGTATCAATCGTTAATTTGGTCAAATTTTGCCAATAAAATAGTGAGTTGGTCCATCAGTTTATGCCCGATTTAATAAGGCTAGTAATACACATGTGTGAATTTATAAGACGAAATTATTTTTCACGCTAACCGATTGAGGAAATTTCCATATGAAAACTAATACGTTTGAATGTTCTGATTTTTCACCATGTACCAGTATTGACTGTGATATTTGATCCATGGCCACTGCCAGTCAAAAATAGAGGAAATTCCAATGTGAAACGTAGGTGACTGAAAAACAATTTCACACTACTTAGGGTTTCTCTCCCTCGTGTTGCCGCCTCCCTCCTTTTTTCTATATTGCTTTAGTTTTCCCCATAGTTGTTCCTTTCAATAAATCTCTTCGTTACTTTCATGAACAAGCAATAAACATCTAATCTCTCCCAAGTCGAAAAGCGAGTGCCTCGGAAGAATCTTCTTGCTTCGGCTCCGGGTGTTCGCTCTAGATTGTCAAGAGCTTTGCAAATTCTTGAAGTTTTTCTTTGTAAATCGGCTTATTTGAAAGTGATTTTTTAATCAATAGGTATCCTTTTACAGTTACACTTTCTCTCGACGTAGAGTTACAGTTATATTTAGGTGCTCTTTTATTCCGATCTAGAAATAGATATGGGATTTGCAAAGCTTTTTTCTGCTCTTTCAACTTGTTGAGGTAGTTATTATCTCTGCGCGGTGATGGTGCTGGGTATGCTGAACCTAGGTGCACCGTATTTTGACAAAACCGTAGCACTTAGAGAGATTTTTTGGAGTGGGCTCACCACTAATAATGATATGAGATTCGATTATTGGCCACCAGTTATGTTTCGATGCAATGTTTGATTCATCATTGAAGAATGAACGAGTTTCTACAAGATGGACCAAGTTGATTCACTTTTTTATATATACTTGTTTTGTGGGATTTTCATTTTTATTTTGAAGTGATGTATATGTTCTTTGATATGAAATAAAGATCTTTCTTTCGACAAAAAAAAAGGCTATTAAGAGACTTCTCGATGTTGACACTTGATTTTTTATCAGTCTTTTTCATCTCATTTCTTGAAAAATTCATAAAACATTTATAAAACATCAAACGATTACAAAATCAAATTTGATGGCCTTGGCCATGCCTAGGAAACCATTTTTGAACAAAAAATAATTTTTCATATTTTTTTGTATTTTTTTACTAATTTTCTAAAATAGGATAATACATGAAAATTCACAACAAATAGTTTTCGAGGTCATAAAATATCCAAAACTAGTATATACTTTTTATTTTAATTTACTTTTCATTTTGACCTCACAAAAATAAAAAAAAAATCAAGTCCAATTCTAAGTATTCCTTTATAACACATAGAGTTGAATTTGTCCGAAAAACACATTGAGTCTTTTAATTTGTAGTTTTTGCATCTTATGAGTCTTGACATTCAACTGCATTACAATTTAGTCCAATTATTCACAGAAATTACTCAATTGCATGGATTGGGGATAATTGTCAAAATTCTTTTAATTTATTCCTTGGGCTTTACTTGAATCGAAATTAATCAAAATTCAAGGACTTCCATGCAAAGGTAAAACTCCTTCCCATATTTTCTGACATTTTGAATCAACTGGTAGGGGTGGCTTGGTTCGATTTGGCCATTTAGGGTTCAAATTGCTCAATTTCAATCTACGGGTTAAGGAACCAATTTGGGGTTTTTGTACAATTTATTTAAAAAATTTAGGAAAAATAACATTATCCCTATAATTTGTGCCCCTGATTCCAATTATGTAATCTAATTTGATGAATTTTGAGAAATTTCAGGTCAATTTCTAGGAAATTGAAATGACCGGACTCGCCAGTTCAGACTGGGTCAGTCAAACAATGTCTTCTTCTTCGCCAATTCACGCCCTTTTTTGCAGGTTTAAAGGTCAAATTTCAATCACAAAATTGACAGATCAGTTGACCATAATTGAATGGAATATGGGAGGCAATTTTGTTCCTTAGCTCAAGCTCTGTCGATTGGGACTAGTGGCATGGCCAATGGCTGCCAGAGACAAGCGGAATTGGTTGGTCAATGCAATGGGCCTGCAAAAGTCAATTAATGCCTAAACTTAGATCAAATTTGTGACAAATTGGCATGAAATCAGACACGCTGGAGACCCTGACAAACTTAGATGGAATTCCCAACTTCCTCTCATGTCATCCAGACCATTTGGCACGTGATAACACGTGCATTGGAGGCGGTGGACACCTCCCCAATCGGTGCCAAACTTGAAATTTAAATCTAGCGTTCTTAGACATTCTAGAAGGAAGAGAGAGCTCATTTTCGTTCTTAGGTAACAAAATACAGAAAAGGAGGAAAAAAGGTGGAGAGAGAGAGTCTTGCGATCGCCATTCTCACGAGCTTGAGTTCGACTGTGAGGAACTCGTCGGAGCAACCCAGGCCAAATCGAACTTCGCAGCCACTTCAGGAAGCTTCCTCATGTCTTCAGGATTGTCGTCAACCCCTCCGATCGACTCGACATCGTCGGAAAAGGTAGTTCACTTCTTCAAGATCTACACTGTACATCCATGGCGGAGCTTGCCTCCAACCTTGATTTTTGCAATTAAGTTTGGCATTTCACTCCTTGAATTACTCTAAGCTTGAATGTATCCTATTTGTGTCTCGATTTTACATAAAACCTCATATTCGAGCCTCACAATCCTCTCTGCCATTATCGAACTCACCGAAGCTTGCCTAGCTAAATCTAGGCCCTGAGAGCTCGATCGGAGCTCGAGGTAAGTATTTTGAAGCTTGTGTGAAGCTTCTCTATTGATGAATTTCCTTGATTTGACATGAATTGTATAATTGAGTTGTCATGGCTTTGTTCTGTTCGAAGCTCTCTATTCATGATTCTATTGATAATAGGTCTTGATTTTTAGATATGTTAAACTGGAAGTTGAGATGAGTTGAATGGTGGTGGTCTCGAGTCAATTGTTGAGGCTTTGTTGTTGATCGACAACAGAGAAAAATTGACCGTCTATAAGTTGTCATCTGGAGGAAGAAGAAGAAGGTGACGGGGCAGCACTAATTGGTCGACTGCTAAGCTGGCACCGACGTGACGTCACGTGACATGACACGTGGCGCACACTTCGGTAGTTCCATTAGTTTTAGTTAGAGCAATTATGTCACGCCCCGCACCCTCGAGCACGGACGCACAACTCCCTCTACTGAACTCTCGAGACCCAGGACTTACTAGTCGAGAGATGTACAATGTAAACAAGCATGTAGAAAAGTAATATGATTAACACCCCCATACAAAAACAAAAAGGGTCTGGGATAACGAAAACATAATATATAAACATCAACATCATTCCTTACAAAAGCGCAGGTAAACCAATTCCTGCGGACGGGTCGGCGATCGGGACACAACCAAAAGACCACAAAGTTCTTGGTCCCCAAAAGATTACAAATCAACGAGGTCATCAAAAGACAGTCAAGTAAAAGCAGGAAACCCCTAGGTCGAACCACTAGAATAGTCCGTCTCATCTGCATCCTCATCAGGCTCGTAGTTCGAAAAAGCCTCAAAACGCACATCTACTGTGTCATCCATCATATCGTCTTTCAGCTCATCCTCCGAGGCATCGATCTCAATCACCTCATAAGTGTACTCCAAAGTAGGGGTCTTCTCAGGTACGTTTCTCGAGCCAGCTACAGACACCTCGACCTCTACAGAATCTCGAGTGGGATGATACCAGCTAGGGATGACTTCTCGAGGCATCTTTGTGGACTTCAACAGTCCAGTAGTAACATCACCTACCCTACGAAATCAGGTCTCAAACCTATGCGGTTTCCGGTCTTTACCACCTTCGTCTACCCAAATGACTATGCACTTCCTCACATATACAGCACCCCCGATCATTAGGAAACTCATCAAAATAGGCGATCGTTTCTTTTGGATCACCTAGATGCGTAGGTAATATCTTCAGGATTTTGGGTCTGAAAAAGTAATGTCCCACGACGGGTAAGATTCATATCTCAATAAGATAAGTCCTAATCCTAGGTTAGGCTAACAGTACACCCAGATGAATGCAAATAAAGAACAGGAACACGCACTCAATAATATAAGGCACTCGTAGTCATATCATGTCATACGAATACAAGCGATTGTCAATCAAGCAATCATGCCATCATAACTTATCATTCAAGTCAGGCATGGAACACAAAATCAAGTCATACATTCCACCCTTTAGAATTTTCTCATGATCATGCCCGCGTCAAAACGTCTCAGGTTCGGTCTGTGTCATTACGCCTCAAACCATCAAATTGAAAAATTCGCGTTAAATGCATCAGGTTTTCAATGTCATTCCAGGCTTGTGTTGACACATAATCAATCTCATCTAGTGTCTCAACGCATCAAGATATTAATCCTCACAACCCCGCTTCTCAACGCATCAGGGTACTAGCAATCACAACCCCGCGTCTCAACGCATCAGGATATCAAAGTTCTCAAGCATGGCAATTTCCTTTTCAATTCGAGACTACATGATCGAGTACAAGCCCATACATCGAGCTAAGTGTCTACAGCATGAGAGGCAATCAAATTCATCACTCAAAAGTGGCAATCGAAACAAGGCATGTGTATTTAGCAAGCATTCAAGCATTCGTCAACTCACAATGAAGAACATTAGACAATCGCAAAATAAACTCATGAAAATTTACCTAATTCTCCTCACCAAGGTTTATAGACTCCTTACCTTAGGCTTAATTCAACAAAAATCCCCTTCTAAGTTGTGACATTCTGATTTTCAGTCAATTTCATACTCATTAATAAGAAATGAATCTAGAGATGTATTTTAGTCGTATCTCGCTCGAATCTGATCAATTCGAGTAGGCTGACCAAAAGGGAAAGGCTAACGCGAGACAAGGTACGTGGACCTAGGTAACTCGGATAGGAAATGACGCTTTGATCATAAGGATTGTCGATGGGATATTTAGAACCACAAAGAGGCCAATCCAAGAACGATTAAGGAATGCCTTGCGAGTGTCATACGATCGGAGTGCGGGTGATGCTGCTTAACCAACGTATGATTTCCAAAATTTATCCTAAATCGGGCAGTGAAGATCGAGACCATAGGAACTAGTGATAGACACTCACAATTACATGACAACCAAAGCCACCATGAATTGACGAGCCCTAAAGGTGATGAGAATCACAGGGTCAATATGCGTAAAGTCCGCAAAAGTCGCCCATCGATTCGAGATAGGCTAGAACCACGTCTGATAGAGAAAATCATCAGAGATGTCTTGAAAAAATTTGAAACGGAGAATCAAGAATTCTAACGTTATTCGGATTGACCGTCGCCCTATCGAAGAATTTTGGAGCGGGAAAAACGACGTTCCGAACGTCGGGGGTAAAATTACCCTTTTGCCCCTTGAGCTTAAAGCCTTGTCTATGCATTTGAAGGAGGACAATTTGGTCATTAAATCCACCCAAAGGCCACCGAAAACTTCAAGGAATATGGGTCATTGGATCAAGTTGGAATGACAAGTGGGATAAGTGTCAAAAGATGGCTTAAAGAGTGGTCATGTCCACTATTTCACACCTACCATTCAACCAATGACTCAAGCCTTGTATATAGTCTTTTCCACTCTCTCTCGTCACTCACTTGACCGGCCATAAACCCCCCTCAATCACCGAAGCCATCTTCTTCTTCTTCATCCTGGTCTACTACCGACGACCAACCCAGCCGTCGCTATTCGCCGCCCACGACGCCGCCCTCTGGCCATTGCTTGACCACTGGCCGACCATATCAACCTAGCTCTACGTCTTGCTGACCTTCTCAAAGTGGAAACACGGCATTGGACCACCGAGGAGCTCCGGCCAAGAATTTTCCTAGAAGCCGACAGAATCGAGCTCAACCTGAGGTAGGTTCGGTTTCTGACCCTTTCGAAGGCCGAAATGTTGGATTTTGAGGTCAAATTTTGTGGAGATCTAAAAGACATGTATATACATATGTGGTAAAAAGTTGGGAATGATTTGATGAGGTTTTGATCTCGAATCGGTCTTGTGAACTTGGAATAGAAATTGCCGATTACTGACCTTGGGAGATCCGGCGACTTTCAACGTGATTTCGAGGACCATTCAACATCAAACTCACGATAAGCCTCATAGACCCTTAGATAGACATGTTAAGAGGTTGGATAGTGAGTAGATGATAGATTTGAAGTTGATTTAGGATGGATTGTGCACGGTTTGCATAGAATCGAAATGAACCGATTTGGTTGTGTGCAAGACCGGTTCTGTTGGAGTGAAGAGCAGATGATTTTGAGGCCCAAATTGATGTTTAAAACATGTTAAGATGATAAGAGTTATGTTATGGATGATTGTGATTCATGGATTGAGGAATTGAGCAAAGAAAATTGACGAATTGATTGGAAATTCTAGGTTGTGTGGTGAGTACGACTTTGAACCTTTTGGACCGAATTGGTAAAGGCTCAAGAGGAGAATTATTGTGGTATCAAACGCAAGATAAGGGAATCCTAAACTTAGGATAGGAAGATTGGACTCAATTGGACGAGTCAAGCGATAAATTGAATGATTTGTGAGAGTTTTCAAGAGGACTGTTCTTGGAATGTCTTAAGATTGTATAGGGGTTTATGTGTGCCTTTGCTTGTGCTTGAATTATCCGCCATGTGTGTGTCCACTTGATTGCCTTGCATGTCATGAGTCTTTGAATTGTGCCTGAATTGCACATGTCATCATGTATGGAAAACGAATTGAAAATCATGGCATGAGCATGACATGGCGATGCCCTAAGGCGTATGAGACGCGGGGCGGGAGGTAGATACCCTAATGTGATCTAATCGTAGGGTCGAATTGAGATTGTGTGGCGCCTTGATGCGATCTAATCGTGGGGTTGAAATGGCCATGGTCCTGATGCGACCTAATCGCGGGACGGAGATATGAAGTGTTGATATTGGCTTGGAGATTCATTGGAACCTGATGCGTTTACGCGGATTGCCAATGACGGTCTGATGCGTTTACGCAGACCGAGCCTGATTCAATCTAATCGCGGGCTGGAGAATGAGGCAGGCAGGAAGAGGTGGTTGTGGTGAAATGGCAGGATGAGGTGTGCATGATCATCCGAGTGTGACATGGTGTCATAGTTGCATGCCCATCAACTATGTGTTACTATCTTTATTTGTATGTGCTTGTATGATTATGAATTTGGAATTTTAGGATAGATGACTACCTGAGTAGACGATCAGCCTGACCTAGGGTTAGGACTCTTTTATTGAGATGTGTATCTTACCCCTTTGGGGACCCCTATTTTTACAGATCCTAGGCCTAAGGTATGTAGCTTATTCATTTTGGGGATCCCAAGGAGATGACGGCATATTTTGACGAGTTTCCGGATAGTCAGGGGAACATTTATGTGAGAAAGTATACGGTTGTATGGGTTGACGAGGGTAGTCCGGACTGGAAGCCTCATAGGTTCGAAGCATGGTTTAAGAAAGTCGGATACATGATGATTGGGCCGTTGAAGCCCCACGAGGTACCCTAGGGAGTTATACCTGATTGGTGCCAGACTGCCCGGGAGCAGGAGCCGCCAAAGGGGTTTGTAGTTGGGTCTAGGAATGGACCAGAGAAGACACCGACCTTGGAGTTCACTGAGGACGAGGTAATTGTCGTAGAGGCTACCGAGGAGGATCTCGCGGAGCCGTTGCATGAGGTGACCATAGAGGATTCCAACGAGGTCCAATCGAAGTCCTTCTCGGAGTATGAGCCGATAGCGGATGCAGAGGATATATGGGACTCCAACAGCTCATCTTAGGTGTCCTAATTTATTGGCTCGATCTTGTGATGGCGACCCCTGACCATGGCTATTTTGGATGTCGATGATGGTCACACCCTTTTTTTTTATGTGCTTGCCCCGTCGCCCCTCGCATAGCGGGTTGTAGTAGTCGGTATTTGTACGGACAGTATGTTATGATGTATGACAGTTATTATGCTATCCAGGTCCCACTTAACTTATATTTTTTATGGGAATTTATTATGTACCGCTTCCACATGCTCAATGTATATATATTATCTCTCGACTTGTTTGTGAATTTTGGGACCACGAGAGATGTGTTGTTTGCTTGCAGGGATGTTCGCGTGCTCGATGAATTCAGGGTGTGACATACCCTTCTTGCTTGGTATCAGAGCAAGGTCAGCTCGATCCAAAGTTGGTTGAGGACCGGAGTAATAAGGAGGATTAAGTTGGGATAAGGACGGAGGGCGAGACCTTAGGAGATTGGTTAAGATACGGCATGGGGTGCCTAATGTGTGACCTGGTACTTAGGGTTAGTGTTTTACCTTGGCAGGGTTGTGGAAATGCATAAGTATTAAGTTCCCTGCTTGGGATTGTAGGTCATTTCTGGACTTTGGGTTGTTTAAGGAATGAAAGTGATTGGTTTTAGTGAATCACTGAAGTGAATGGAACTGAGAAATGGCCTTAGGCTGTTTGTTGAAATGTTTCTAGAATCTGTGGTGTGGAGTACTATTGGATTGTAACTGTTTTTGTTAAGGGTTAGTTAGTAGCTCTGGATTTGGATGAATGAGTGAGTTACTAACTCTTTGCTGAATTTGTGGTGGACCAAGTTCAATAGAAAGTGATAAAGATGATCAACCCATCCAAAAGGTATGGAAGAACCAGAGGCGGAGCTTCTAGCTCAAGGCCACTTGTCATTGAAGATCCAAGGATAGATGGTGTGTTGAGGGCGTTGGAAAGAATTGGCGACATGATTGATAGGCAGGCTCAGGATCGGGACGTTACCATCGCCCAGGCAGTAGGAGTTACCATAGCAACCGTTAATGCCAATAATGGCAACAATGATGGAAATGGAAATCAAGGTGAACCGAACCAGAGTAGTGAAGTTGTAAACACCCAAGAGGAAATCGTTGTGGCCAAACAGATAGGCCAACTAGTACAGCAGTTTATAAAGTTGAAGCCAACTCAATTCGATGGAACTGGAGATCCTAAGCTAGCACCTAGGTGGATTGAGAAGTTACAAAAAGCTTTTGGGTGCTGAGGTGCACTGACGAGGAGAAGGTGTTACTAGCAGTGTACCAGCTAGAGGGTACAACGAATGACTGGTAGGCTGCCACCAAGAATGACATCTTCCTTGAAGGAACAATCATGAATTGGGATGCATTTAAGACAACTTTCAATGACAAGCACTTCTCAGAGACGGCCAGGGAAAGGAAGCAAGTAGAATTCCTATAGTTGCGCCAGAACCAGCTGACGATAGATCAGTATGAGACTGAGTTCTCGAGGCTGTCGAGGTACGCACCTCGATCTGTAGAAGATCCTCAAGAGAAAGCAAGAAGATTTAGAGATGGTTTGAGGCCTGACCTCCGTAGTCAAATGATCGCTCTGAATTTGAGGACATATAAGGAAATATATGAGCGAGGCCAGATGATAGAACGAGACTTGAAAGAGAAAAATACCGCAACTGGATCGCGGTTTACGTCCTTTAGAGACAACCGCCAGATGGGCAAAAGACTGATGGTGAACAATAGGCGTTTTGTGCCTCCCGTACGAAAAGATATTGTGAAACCACTGAATCCCCCAAAGTGGAGCTACAGACTTTGTGGCAGGAGGCATGGAAATGGATCGTGCCCGATAAGGACAAGAGCTTGCTTTAAGTGTGGTAACTAGGCCACCAAATGAGAATGTGCCCGAATCAAACTCCGACAAATCGACCCCAAGGGCAGCGACCGTAAGATGGGCCATTGACTGCAACTCCCCAAATCAAGCAGAATCGACCACCGGCACAGGAAAGAGTATATACAGTAACTCGCAGAGAGGCGGAGGAGACACCAAGTGTGGTCACAGGTACGGTTTACTTGTGCAACCAAGCTGCATATGCATTATTTGACCTTGGTGCCACACATTCATTTGTGTCTGCACAGTTTGCTGAATTAGTGGGCATAAAATTGAAACCGTTAAACATAGTTCTGCATGTTGCCACACTGTTAAAGGATAATGTATTGGTTTCAATGGGCTATACTGGTTGTGAGATTGTGATTGGAGGGAGTCAAGAGAGTATTGACCTAGCTATATTACCCATGTACGATTTTGACGTAATCATAGGAATGAATTGGTTGAGTAAGCAGGGGGCAATAGTGGATTGTGGCAGTAGAATAATTCAATTTTATTCGAGAGGCCACCCTAGCTTTGAATTGGTGGAAAGTAGAGGAGGAACCTCGATTCCCTTAGTCTCATCTTTGGAGGTGACTAAGTTGATGTCTGAAAGGTGTTAGGCATACCTAGTGGCAGTAATGGACACGACTACCGAAGAGCCAAAGTTAGAGAATGTCCCGATAGTGCGTGAATTTCCAATGTATTTCCCCAAGAGTTGCTAGGATTACTACCGGAGCGGGAGATAGAATTCGTAATCAAGTTATCTCCTGGGACGGAGCCGATCTTGAAAGCACCTTACAAGATGTCCTTGTCAGAATTGAAGGAGTTTAAGGTGCAGATGCAAGAGCTGCTAGACAAGGGATTTATCAGACCAAGTGCTTCACCGTGGGGAGCACCGGTGCTGTTTGTAAGGAAGAAGAATGGGTCTTTGCGTTTATGCATCGACTATCGACAGCTGAACCAGGTGACAGTAAAGAACAAGTATCCAATGTCGAGGATTGATGATTTGTTTGACCAGTTGCAAGGAGCGGCAGTGTTTTCGAAGATTGACTTGAGGACAGGGTATCACCAATTGAGGATTAAGAAGGAAGACATACCTGAGACGGCCTTTAGGACGAGGTATAGTCATTATGAATTCACGGTGATGCCGTTCGGATTGACCAACGCCCTAGCTGCTTTTATGGACCTGATGCATAGAGTATTTAAGGAATTCCTGGATAGATTCGTCATAGTCTTTATTGACGATATCTTGATTTACTCTAGGAATAGTGCAGAACATGACAAGTACCTAAGGATTGTACTACAAACTCTGAGGGAGCATATGCTCTATGCGAAGTTGAGTAAATGTGAGTTTTGGCTGAACATGGTAGCATTTCTTGGTCATGTGGTGTCTGGTGAAGGAATCGCAATGGATCCTGCGAAGATCGAGGCGGTAACCAATTGGCCTAGACCTACTACAGTCACTGAAGTCAGAAGTTTCTTGGGAATGGCAGGATACTATAGGCATTTTGTGGAGAAATTCTCATCCATGGCCATCCCATTGACGCGGTTGACAAAGAAGGAAACAAAGTTTGAATGGACTGACAAATGTGAGAAGAGTTTCCAAGAGCTCAAGCATAGATTGACAACCGCACTAGTGCTGACAATTCCATCAGGACCAGGAGGTTACGAGATTTACAACGATGATTCGCTGAAAGGACTATGCTGTGTGTTGATGCAGCACGGAAGAGCAGTAGCCTACGCATCCAGACAATTGAGGCCACGTGAGATGAACTACCCAACTCATGACCTGGAGTTAGTGGTGATTATATTTGCTCTGAAAATTTGGAGACATTACCTATGTGGCGAGAAATTTCGGATCTATACCGACCACCAAAGTTTAAAGTATTTGTTTTCCCAAAAAGAGCTTAATATGAGGCAGCGTAGGTGGATGGAGCTGCTGAAGGATTATGATTGTGATATCTTATATCACCCTGGGAAAGCAAACTGAGTGGCAGATGCGCTGAGTCGAAAGTCGAGCATCGCCTGTTTGTTAGTAAAGGGTTGGTCGATGATTGAGAATTTAAGAGATTTTGAGTTCAGACTAGAGGTTAGCCAGTTGTCCAGCTTAATGGCTACATTGAGGGTGGAACCTGAGGTCCTAGAAGGAATAAAGACCTTGTAATATACGGACCCAGAGATTCAGAAGATCCTTGAGATGGATGCGACCAAGAGAAAACCCGAGTTTCAATTGTTTAAGAACGGAATTCTGAAGTTCCGAGGACGATTATGCGTACCAAAAGATGAAGGACTCAGGGAAAGGATTTTATCATAGACTCACATGAACAATTATAGCATCCACCCTAGAAGGACGAAAATGTATCAGAACCTACGACACTACTATTGATGGAACGGGATGAAAGTGGACGTAGCAAAGTATGTAGCTAAGTGTTTGACATAGTGAAAGCGCGGCATTGTAAGCCTGGAGGACTATTACAGCCACTGGAGATTCCGAAATGGAAGTGAGAGCATGTGACTATGGATTTTGTGATGGGGCTCCCAAGGAGCCAAAGAGGTCACGACTCCATATGGGTAGTCGTGGACAGATTGACCAAGTCCTCACATTTCATCCCGATACGAAAGGACTTCACTATGGATAGGTATGCAGAGCTATATATGAGGCAGATAGTGAGGTTGCACGGAGTACCAGTAACGATTATGTTCGATCGAGATCCTAAATTCACGGTAAATTTTTGGAAAAGTCTGCAGGTAGCCATGGGAACTCGACTGCAGTTCAGTACGGCGTACCATCCACAGATAGACGGACAGTCGGAAAGGACGATATAGACGCTTGAGGATATCCACAGAGAGACGGACAGTCGGCGTACCATACATTGATTTTAAAGGTGGATGGGAAGACCAACTGCATTTGGTAAAGTTTGCTTATAATAATAGCTATCAGCAGAGCATCCAGATGGCACCATTCGAAGCACTCTACGGAAGAGCCTACAGAACCCTGATTTGTTGGGATGAGGTTGGAGAAAGGAGTATCATAGGCTTGGAATTGGTAGAGCAATTGGTGGAAGTAGTGAAAATAATCCGAGATAGACTGAAGATGGCACAAAGTTGTTAGAAGAGCTACGCAGATAAGCGGTGCAAGCCCTTGGAATTTCAAGTGGGTGATCACGTCTTCCTCAAGGTGTCACTAATGAGAGGACTATCACGATTCGGAAAGAAGGGGAAGCTGAGCCTAAGGTATGTAGGCCTATTTGAGATATTGGAATGGATTGGAACCTTACCCTATAGGCTTTTCCTACTGCCTAATCTATCCTAGGAGCATAATGTATTCTATGTGTCGATGCTGCGAAAGTACGAACCAGACCCGACACATGTGTTGGATTATGAGACCATAGAAGTGGACGACCAAGTGTCTTACGTAGAGAGATCGATAAGGATCGAAAATCGAAAAGAACAAATCCTTAGGAATAAGAAGATTCCACAGGTTAAAGTAGTGTAGGAGCACCATGGAACTGAAGATGCCACATGGGAGAACGAAGAGACGATGAGGCGACAACACCCCCATTTATTTGAGTAATTAAGTGTCATGCAAATTTCGGGGATGAAATTTTTGTAAGGGGAGAAGAGTTGTGACATTCTGATTTCCAGTCAATTTCAAACTTAATAATGAGAAATGAATCTAGAGATGTATTTCAGTCGTATATTGCTTGAATCTGATCAATTCGAGTAGGCTGACCAAAAGGGAAAGGCTAACGCTAGACGAAGTACATGGATCTAGGCAATTCGGATAGGAAATGACGCTTTGACCATAAGGATTATCAAGGAGATATTTAGAATCACGAAGAGGTCGATCCAAGAACGATTAGGGAATACCTTGATAGTGTCATACGATTGGAGCGCGGGTGATGCCGCTTAACCAACGTATGATTTGCAAAATTTTTCCTAAATCGGATAGTGAAGATCGAGACCATAGGAACTAGTGATAGACCATCACAATTACATGATAACCAAAGCCGCCAAGAATTGACGAGCCCTAAAGGTGATGAAAATCACAAGGTAGATACACCTAAAGTCCGCAAAAGCCGCCCATCGATTCGAGATAGGCTGGAACCACGTCTGATAGAGAAAACCATCATAGATGAGTCTTGAAAAATTTGAAATGAAGAATCAAGAATTCCAACGTTATTCGGATTGGCCGTCGCCCTATCGACGAATTTTGGAGCGAGAAAAACGACGTTTCAAACGTCGGGGGAAAAATTACCATTTTGCCCCTCGAGCTTAAAGCCTTGTCCATGCATTTGAAAGAGGGAAATTTGATCATTAAATCCACCCCAAGGCCATCGAAAACTTCAAGGAATATGGGACATGGGATCAAGTTGGAATGACAAGTGAGACAAGTGTCAAGAGATGGCTTAAAGAGTGGTCATGTCTACTATTTCATACCTACCATTCAACCATTGACTCAAGCCTTGTATATAGTCTTTTCCACTCTCTCTTATCACTCACTTGATCGGCCATAAACCCCCCTCAATCACCGAAACCATCTTCTTCTTCTTCATCCTAGTCTACCGTCGAGGACCAACCCAGCCGCCGTCGTTCGCCGCCCACGACGCCGCCCTCTGGCCACCGCCTGACAACCGGTTGACCATATCAACCTAGCTCTACATCTTACTGCCCTCCTTGAAGTGGAAGCACGATATTTGGACTACCGAGGAGCTCCGACCAAGAATTTTCCCTGAAGTCGACAGAATCGAGCTCAACCTGAGGTAGGTTCGGTTTCTGACCCTTTTGAAGCTTGAAATGTTGAATTTTTGAGGTCAAATTTTGTGGAGATTTAAAATACATGTATATAAATCTGTTGTAAAATGTTGGGAATGATTTGATGAGGTTTTGACCTCGAATCGGTCTTGTGAACTTGGAATAGAAACCGTCGGTTATTGACCTTGGGAGATCCAACGACTTTCAACAGGATTCCGATGACCATTCAACCTCAAACTCAAGATGAGCCTCATAGACCCTTAGATAGACATGCTATGAGGTAGGATAGTGAGTAGATAATAGATTTGAAGTTGATTTAGGATGGATTGTGCACGGTTTGCACAGAATCAAAATGAACCGGTACGGTTCTGTGCAAGACCGGTTCTGTTGGAGTGAAGAGCAGATGATTTTGAGTCCCAAATTAATGTTTAAAACATGTTAAGATGATGAGGGTTATGTTATGGATGATTGTGGTTCATGGATTGAGGAATTGGACAAAGAAAATTGAAGAATTGATTGGAAATTATAGGTTGCGTGGTGAGTACGACTTTGAACCCTTGGGACCGAATTGGTGAAGGCTCAAGAGGAGAATTATTGTGGTATCAAACGCAAGGTAAGGGAATCCTAAACTTAGGATAAGAAGATTGGACTCGATTGGGCGAGTCAAGCGATAAATTGAATGATTTGTGAGAGTTTTCAAGAGGACTGTTCTTGGAATGTCCTAAGATTGTATAGGGGTTTATGTGTGCCATTGCTTGTGCTTGAATTATTCGCCATGTGTGTGTGCCACTTGATTGCCTTGCATGCCATGAGTCTTTGAATTGTGCCTGAATTGCACATGTCGTCATGTATGGAAAACGAATTGAAAATCATGGCATGTGCATGACATGGCGAGGCCTTGAGGCGTATGAGACGTCGGGCGGGAGATGAATACCATGATGCGATCTAATCACGGGGTCGAATTGAGATTGTGTGGCTCCCTGATGCGATCTAATTGCGGGGTTGAGATGGCCACGGTCCTGATGGGACCTAATCGCGGGACAGAGATATGAAGTGTTGATATTGGCCTAGAGATTCATTGGAACCTGATGCGTTTACGCGGGTTGCCAATGATAGTCTGATGCGTTTACGCGGACCGAGCCTGATGCGATTTAATCGCGGGCTGGAGAATGAGACAGACAGGAAGATGTGGTTATGGTGAAATGGCAGGATGAGGTGTGCATGATCATCCAAATGTGACATGGTATCATAATTGCATGCCCATCATCTATGTGTCACTATCTTTATTTGTATGTGCCTGTCTGATTATGAATTTTGAATTTTGGGATAGATGACTGCCTGAGTGGACGATCAGCTTGACCTAGGGTTAGGACTCTTTTATTGAGATGTGTATCTCACTCCTTTAGGGACCCATATTTTTACAGATCCTAGGCCTTAAGTATGTGGCCTATTCGTTTTGGGGATCCCAAGGAGATGGCAACATATTTTGACAAGTTTCCGGATAGTTTAGGGAACATTTATGTGAGAAAGTGTACAGTTATATGGGTTGACGAGGTTAGTCTGGACTAGAAGCCTTACAGGTTCGAAGCATGGTTTAAGAAGGTCGGAGACGTGACGATTGGGCCGCTAAAGCCCCACGAGGTATCCTAGGGAGTTATACTTGATGGGTGCCAGACCGCTGGGGAGCAAGAGCTGCTAGAGGGGTCTGCAGTTGGGTCTAGTAATGGACCGGAGAAGACCCCGACCTTGGAGTTCACTAAGGACGAGGTAATTGTCGTAGAGGCTACCGAGGAGAATCTCGCAAAGCCATTGCATGAGGCGACCATGAAGGATTCCATCGAGGTCCAATCGGAGACCTTCTCGGAGTATGAGCCGATAGAGAATGCAAGGATACAGGGGACTCCAGCAGCTCATCTTAGGTGTCATAATTTATTGGCTCGATCTCATGGCCCGAACTCGGTGAGTGTAACGCCCCGCGACCCGGGCACGAGCACGCGAGCATCCCTGCAAGCAAACCAACAAAAATCTCTCGGCGGTCCCAAGATCCACCAATAAGAGTCGAGAGATATAATAAACACATCACGCATACGGAAGCGATACTCCAATGAATCCCCGTACAATACATATAGATTAAGTGGGACCTGGATAGCACATGTCATTCATACATTAAGGGGTACTGTACATATAACCCGAATACTAAACCTGTTAAACAAAAAGGCGACAGGGTAAGCATAACAAAATGAACCATCTGCCAAGCCAGCCGAAACCAGGTCAGGTCGTCATTAAAAGGGTCAGATCACCAACTGGAGACTCCTAGGATGAGCTGCTGGAGTCGTCCGTATCCTCTGCGTCCTCAGTGGGTTCATACTCAGAAAACGTTTTGGACGGGACCTCCATAGAGTCCTCCATGGTCGCCTCCTGCGACGGCTCAGTTAGGTCTCCCTCGGACGCCTCTAGAACTATGACCTCCATCTGCTCCTGTTCCTCGGTGAACTCCATGGTCAGTATCTGTTCTGGTCCGTTCCTAGACCCTACGACTGACCCCTCAAACAACTCCTGCACCGCTACGGTCTGGTACCAATCGGGAATGACACCCTGTGGTACCTCATGGGGCTTCAGCGGCCCTATTTGTGAGTCTCTTTCCTTCTTGAACCACGCCTCAAATCTATGAGGCTTCCACTCTAGCTTACCCTCGTCGACCCATACGACAGTACACTTCCTCACATATATGTTCCCCTGCCTATCCGGGAACTTATCATAGTATACCGTCATCTCCTTTGGGTCCCCAAAACGTATTAGCCACATGGCTATGACCTAGGATCTATAAAGTAAAGGTTTCCCCAAAAGGGGTGAGATGCACATCTTAGTAAGAAAAACCTAACCCTAGGTTTGGTTGACAGTCCACTCAAGTAGTCGTATCCCTCAACAGATCCACACTCATGCACACATAGGCATAACAAACATAATTCAATAAACAATAGCATAAATATGACAGGCATGCATTTATGATCTCGTGTCACACTCATATGCACATGTACTTTCGGCCTGCCACTTCACCATATCCATCAACCTCCGTCAACCTCATTCTCTAGCCCGCGAACTAGTCGCCTAAGACTCGGTCCACCTAAACGCATCAGACCGTCATCGGTGACCCGCGTCAACGCATCAGGTCCTGATGAATCTCCAGGCAAGGTTCATTAACTCATACTTCGTCTCGCGAATAATTCGCATCAGGACCGTGGCTAACTCAACCCCGCGACTTCGTCGCATCAGGGCGCCACATAACCACACTTCACCCGCAACTTAGTCATATCAGGGTCTCAACCTCCCGCCCCACGTCTCACATGCCTCAGGGCCCCGCTACGCCATACTCACGCCACCTCATATCATATGCCTTGATTTCCAATCCAATTTCACACTCACTGGCAAGTGCGCATTCAAGTGCATTTCATAAATTTCACGGCATGCAAATCAATTCAAATGATATATAAACATGACAAACAACTCAGGCATATATAATGTCACACAATCATCCTTTAAGGTTTTAGGACATATCAAGGTTACCCCATTTGTCAATTTCTCATAAACTAATCCAATCGACCATCGACTTACCCAATCGAGTCTAATCCCCCTAGCCTTGGTTTAGGAATTTCCTTACCTGGATTTCAACATCACAATTTACTTCTCTTGAGCCTTCAAAATTCTAGCCCTCAATGTCCAATACCAAACTCAATGCGCAACCTAATAAAATCCAACAAATTACTTCAATTTCCAATCCAATTCAACCATCCATGAACTCTAAGTCTCCATAACATTATCCTCATCATCTTAACACTCCTTAATCATCAATTTGAGACTTATAATTCAACCATCAACAGCCCCACAAATTCGGTTTGCACAGAACCAAACCGGGCTATGTTCGGTTCTGTGTGAACCGAATAGATCCAGCCATATATTAACTCCAAATCCACCATTTAAATGCTATACTACCTCTTAACATGTCTATCTTACGGTTTCGAGGTCTCACCGAACATTTGAAGTCAATTGGTCGCCAAAAACTCAACGAACGTCGCCGGTTCTTCTCGAGTCAAAATCTGGCAGTTTCTAGGCAACATTCACAATGCCGGCTCATGATTAAAACTTAATCAAATCAAGCCCCAATTTTTACCACAGAACCATCTACATGTATAATAAGTCTCCACAAAATTTTAGCTCAAAAATCCAACATTTCGACCATCAAACAGGTCAAAAACCGGACCTACCTCAGATTGAGTCAGTTTCCGTCGATTCTCGGGAGAATCCTTGTTCCGGACTCCTCGGTTCTCCAAATGACCTGATTCCACTTCAAGAAGGTCGGCAAGACATGGATCTTTGTTGGTGTGGCCAGCTGACAGTCAAAAAGTGGCCGGAGGTGGCCTCCAGAATGACCAAACAGAAGCCTAGAAACTGGTCGCCGGGCGGCAGAATGAAGAAGGAAGAAGATGAAGGTGATGGTGTTCTCTCTTGGTGGTATGGAGAAAAATTGCAGAATGGAGAGAGAGAGAGTTGTTTTATTTAATCCTTGAGTCAAAGCTTTGAATGGTAGGTTTGGCATAGTAGATTAGACTACTCTTTACACCATCCATTGACACATGTCCATTTGTCTTCTCAAGGAGATCCA
Source organism: Rhodomyrtus tomentosa (assembly GCA_028455895.1). Taxonomy (NCBI): domain Eukaryota; kingdom Viridiplantae; phylum Streptophyta; class Magnoliopsida; order Myrtales; family Myrtaceae; genus Rhodomyrtus; species Rhodomyrtus tomentosa. Next base: position 8,993,527 of record JAPCWY010000001.1, on the reverse strand, counting down.
ATGGCCACCATTAATCCTTGAATTCGACAGCTCTTGGGAGGGTTTATTGTCCATTTTTTCCTTCTTCAATTGCAAGGGCAAAGTTCTAAGCTTGAGCGGAAAAACTGTCATTTTACCCCCGATGTTCAAAACGTCGTTTTTCTCGTTCCGGAAATCTTCGATAGGGCGACAACCAATCCGAATAACGTTGGAATTCTTGATTTTTCATTTTCAATCTTTCAAGGCTCGTTTCTGATAGTTTTCTCTATCAGACATGGTTCCAGCCTATCCCGAACCGACGGGCGGGTTTTGCAGACATTACGCAGATCTACCTCGTGATTCACATCACGTTTAGGGCTTATCAATTCATGGCGGCTTTGATTGTCATGTAATTGTGAGTCTATCACTAGTTTCCTTGACAACCTTATGGCCAAAGCGTCGTTTCCTATTCGAGTTCCCTAGGTCCACGTACATCGTCTCGCGTTAGTCTTTCCCCTTTGATCAGTCAACTCGAATTGATCATGTTCGAGCAGAATACGACTGAAATACATCTCTAGATACACACTCCTCGTTACTGAGCCTGAAATTGACTGGAAATTAGAATGTCACAACTCTTCCCCCCTTAAAGAAATTTCATCCTCGAAATTTGTAATCTTCCAATCCATCCGATCCTTTGGGGGAATAGGCGTTTCGTCCCACCCTCACTTTTCCGAATAATCCTTTCCATGGCTTGACGATCTTGTTGGTCCTTTCCAGCCTAAAACTATCTTTCCTCTGGAATTTGTCTCCTTCATTCCTCAATCCAATGGGCTTCTCTCTATTCTCTTTTGGTATTCATATCATTGGCCAGCAGCTCTTCCTCGAGCGTTCACATTATCTCTTTCATTTGTCCATAACCATTGTTACCAAGCCCTCGCCAAAATGCACTCTTAGGGTCCATACCCTTCGGCGTATTACTCCTTTCGAGCTTCCTTTCATGCTAACCGAGATTCCAAGGTTTTATCAATTTTCCCTCCATCAATCAAATCGAGTTATGGCCCTCTCGACTCCTCAAACATTTACATGGCTACTTCCATAACAATCCATTCTCGACTCCATCCGGCAATTCCCTTGGATCAAAGTAATCCTTCAACTCTCATCGACAAGTATAGTGCTCGACTGCAAGATAGACAAACTTCAACTTTCAACCTTATCACCTATATATATATATATATATATATATATATGTGTGTGTGCATCTTGGCACATCTTTGTGACACCCCAAGGTCACTATAATTCCTCCTTTGAATCGTACTTCCGTCTTTAGGCCTTAAAAGTTCCATCCATTCCCATAATTCGTTCAATATCGATGTTCAATCGTGGTAACACCTCAATTTCCTTCTGGCCTTTAGGCCAGGTGTTTTCAGTAGCCATCACACTAGTCCATTAACGAACTTCCAATGTGGAAGTTGAATCTCTCATTTCTTGAGGGAAGATCTGTCCCTTCATTGCCCATTTCTCAATGCTCGACCTCTTATAGTTCACCTAATTCTCGAGGTCCTTTCCTCATTTAAGCCACACTTTCATATCCGCACACAATTCTATATATCCGCATTGCCTCTTATTCAATTCCCCTTAGGAAACTGCTACCTTATATTCTCGTAGTCGATGTAGCCTTGCAATGTTCCTTCACTCAAACAACATCTCCCAACATTATCACAAGGACAATCGCAGACCACTCTAATCATGCTTTAAGCATGCCAATTCGTGTAGCTTTACTATCATGGTATACATGTAATACCCATTCCAAATCGTCTTGTTACTCCTCAAATTTCCTTTCTGCATCGGGTCATTACGACCCTCATATGCGTTCCAATTTCTAACTCGACTTGCCCTAAACAACACAGTCATTAACTCAACTCGAGTCCTTGAAAGCTCCTTTCACGTTCATTCGCCCACTTGCGTTACATCTCGCCCTTAATCTATTTTATCACTGGAATAGCTCTTGTGGGGAGTCCTTCAACGGTCTGTCTATTGCCACTCATCAATCTTAAGAAGCTTGCATTTTCTGCAACTCACATCGGCCCTTGTCGATTCATCACTTATTCCAATCCTCAAAGTATTTATCACTCATTCCAATGCATAAATCTTATTTCACCAGGTCCAGAATTTGCGCCCTTCACACTTAGCATGCAATAGACATTTCCTTTAAGCCCACATGACACTTTCAAAAGTTGTTTACGTTTCTCATGGCTCTTTACATGAGTTCAACCATCGCCTTTTAAGACGGTAACGATCAATTCAACCATTCCTTGGGCACTTAGTTCGACAATTATCATCTTCCTTCCACCAGGTGTCGAATCTTTCCAACTATCCCTCGCACCTTTCACTTGAGAGCTCAGACCTTGGCTCTTTGTCATCACAGGTCTCCTCTAGGACCACACGACATTTCGTTTATCCTTGTCACTCTTCTCCTCGAGAAGCATTAGTGTTAGCCTCTGAGTTCCATATTCACTAAGGCGACCTTGTCCAATTCCATTTGTTCCACTAAACGTCGACATCATCCTGGAATTCAACATTGTCTTCAAGACAGCCTCTCAGATTTCACTTCCAGGAATCATTCAAGTCCTGCGTCTTCTTTCCCGGTATAGACGCTCAATCATCATACTAAGACAATTTAGAGCCTCTCTTCCTTTTACCTAAGGGTCTCTTACCCTAAGGAAGAACTACACAATTCCGTGACATTTCCTCTCTTCCAATTCACCTTGTCCTTTCCATTCCATAGGACGGTAACCTTGGAGTCTGCGCCAACGGCAATACCTTTACTCCAAAACTCAAATGCCACCATGCTTTCAGATTCTCTTTCCCATAACTCAGTCACCTCCAGTGACAATATCTATTCGTCCTTGAGTTTTCACCAGTTCACTTGTCGAATGGTCAATTCGATTAACTCAAATCACTTTGCAAGTGTTCTTCAAGCATTCCTTTCACTTACTAAATCATTCACTAGGATCATAATCAGTCAGGACTATCAAGTCCGTTCACTTTTCTTTTCGTCAATGACCAATTCATGGTTCAATTGCCCTTTAAGAGCAATGCCCTATTCGTTAGAGAATAGCAACTCATGATTTCATCTCTCATGGTCCCACTTCAATCAACCGATCCCAGGAAATCATCAACTTCAGGTAATCTAGCATGCCAATTCTTCTTCGACTTCATTCATAACAGAAAAGACTTACTATTCACTTGCCTTCCAATCATTCACTTATCTTACTAGATCTCATTAACAGTCCTCAAAGTAAGGAATAACCACTAGCTACAAGGCTTTCACATTCCAATTCATTTAGGGATCTACTTGTCTTATTCAAGGGTTCTTGACCACCCTTGCCATCTGTCTAAGCGACCTTGAGAACTCTGTCTCACGCCGATCAATCATCTTATGATCCTTGCAACAGTATCAAGATCCAAATAATCCTTGCTCTCAAGCAATCCCAAGACGATACTTCCCATCAAACCACTCAACAGAAGTTGGCTAGGCATATCTCATGCCTCCAAGGAAATCTTTCCTTTGGTAACATTTCATCAATCCTCAATAGCCTCCTCGGGCTAGTACTGCCAAGGTCACTTTCTTCTTTAGTGCACCCAACATCTCTGAGTTTTCCTCACAAAATCCTTAATCCAAAGGGAGACAATTTCGAATCTCATCCCTCTACTTGACTCAATCAATTCCAGCCTTATACATAATCTTACAAGCTTTTCCAAGCTCTCTTGGTCCTATCCTCACATCCAATTTTGAAAAGACTTACTCAGAGTCACCTTCTTCATGACTTCTATCACTTAACTCCTCAGTACCAATTATCTCAACGACTTGGGTAACAATGGCAGCCCCTTTTGAGCTCATCTACCCATAGAAATTTTCTCATTTCTATTCAAGGTTCTCAAGATCCATTCAACTCTTGGGTCCCATGTGGTTCACAAGCTCGAGTCAATCGCTCTGCTGATTTTCACGTTCTGGTTACTCATCTTTACTCAATTCTCATGATCCATCTCAGTTCTTGGATCTTTTCGTATCTCACATACACAAGCCAAGTGCTACTTTAGCGACCATACTTTGGTCCTTCAATCTTATCAGATTCTCATGTCACTTGCACCACTATAATTCCCTCCAGGAATCCAAGACTTATGTTATCTACTCAAGTCTTGCAGTCTTAGGCTGCTCATCTCATCATTTATCTCCATCAATCAACCCTCTAATGGTTCTTAAGCAGTTCTCAATTAATTGCCAATTATCCAAGGATCTCAAATCATCCTTGATCTGTAATCCTTCCTCAAGCTAGCCTCAACGAGGCAACTTCTCAACTAGCGGCCATTACTAGGCCAACCTCAACTAGGCAACTATCAATCAAGCACTTAAGACAGTAACTCATTGAGTCAAAAGCTCATACTCTAGGCCTAAAGGCATCTGCCTCTCTAGCATAGTCACAACAGACTATCTCATCTCAACATGCCTTGGTTCAACAGATATAGATCCCTTATGTCATATAATCTCCCAGTCATACCTTGGCCAAGCCAATCACATGAGGCTGATCATCAAACATGCCTAACAAACCCATCACAACTATCATTTTTTTTTCAAAAGGCGTCCAATGCCAAGTACGAAGGTTCTAATCATGCAAATCATAGGCATCATTACACATGTCATGCCACTTTCGATCATCCTTGATGAGGATCAATTCGTGCCGCACATCCTTTATCCACAATTGGACTCAACTTGATACATAGACTTTCCCTTTCAAGTTATGACTTGGGTCATTCCTACCTCTGCCATCTTAAAAGCCTGTCAGGAGCCGCTCCTTGTCCGGACCTCTCTGTCCCGGCAATCACTTCCCGCCCTCATCAATCCTGGCCGTTGCAAGTTGTCCCAAGTCATACATCTACGGAGAAAGCCCCATTCCACATGTCCCATACCATGTTTCATCACAGTTTATAGGTATCCCATCAACTTGTTCCATACCAAGCAACAGTTTATTAAGTCCAACAGCGATAAATCACTGCATGCACCCTCATCAACTAGCCTTTCATAACCATGAACTCAAGCACAGCACGACCGTCACATCTCACAGATCAATTGCCTATATTCCATTACACATCTCAAGTCCAGTCAACATTCAAATTAATTCCTCACGCAGCTGATCACAACTGATCTTCGATTCAGGTACTCTTCGTATTCATTTCAACTCATATCACCCAAAGCTGTCAATAGTAATTGATAGCTAACCCACTAAAGTATCATACAATTCAAGCTTGAATCCACTAATGTCAGTCTTCTCTTTATAGTTCGTATCCCTCAAGTTGGGTCATTGACAATTCAGGATCGTAATCATACACCTCAGTCGACCTTTCATTCATAAGCAATTCTCTATTATCCTCAAGCATAATTACTACCTCAAAATCCATGCTCATGACTCTCCAATCCCAGCTTGCTTCCACTTGAACTTTAATCCCCACCTAACTCAAGATTATCCATCAAAGTCAACTCTAGAACCATTCAAGTGTGTACAAGTTCAAGCCTACCATCCTCGAGACTCAACAATCCAGGCCTCGTCCTATAGACCTCAATATCTAACTGTCCTCAAGTCATCGCTCCTTATCACTCTAAGTCTCAATTATATTTGATCGAGCTGACCTTGCTCTGATACCAAATCAGACGGGGATGTCACGCCCCGAACTCGTCGAGCGTCATGACCTGCTACCCAAGCATGAGCACGCGAGCATCCTTGCAAGCAAACCAACAAAAATCTCTCGGCGGTCTCAAGATCCACCAATAATAGTTGAGAGATATAATAAACACATCATGCATACGGAAGCGATACTACAATGAATCCCCACACAATATATATATAGATTAAGTGGGACCTGGATAGCACATATCATTCATACATTAAGGCGTACTGTTCATATAACCCGAATACTAAACTTGCTAAACAAAAAGGCGACAAAGTAAGCATAACAAAATGAACCATCTGCCAAGCCAGCCGGAACCAGGTCAGGTCGTCATCAAAAGGGTCGGATCACCAACTGGAGACTCCTAGGATGAGCTGTTGGAGTCGTTCATATCCTCTGCGTCCTCGGTGGGCTCGTACTCAGAAAACGTCTCAGACGGGACCTCCACAGAGTCCTCTATGGTCGCCTCCTGCGACGGCTCAGCTAGGTCTTCCTTGGACGCCTCTAAAACTATGACCTCCTCCTGCTCCCATTTCTCGGTGAACTCCACGGTCGGTGTCCGCTCTGGTCCGTTCCTAGACTCTACGGCTGACCCCTCAGGCAACTCCTACTCCGCTACGGTCTGGCACCAATAGGAAATGACACCCTACGGTACCTCATGGGGCTTCAGCGGCCCTATTTGCGAGTCCCCTTCATTCTTGAACCACGTCTCAAATCTATGAGGCTTCCACTCTGGCTTACCCTCGTCGACCCATACGACAGTACACTTCCTCACATATATGTTCCCCTACCTATCTGGGAACTCATCATAGTACGCTGTCATCTCCTTTGGGTCCCCAAAACGTATTGGCCACTTAGCTATGACCTGGGATCTATAAAGTAAAGGTTTCCCCAAAATGGGTGAAATACACATCTCAGTAAAAAAAACCTAACCCTAGGTTAAGTTGACAGTCCACTCAAGTAGTCGTATCCCTCAACAGATCCACTCATGTACACATAGGCATAACAAACATAATTCAATAAACAACAACATATATATGAAAGACATGCACTTATGTTCTCGTGTCACACTCATATGCACATGTACTCTTAACCTACCACTTCACCACATCCATCAACCTCCGCCTGCCTCATTCTCTAGCCCGCGAACTAGTCGCCTCAAGCTCGGTCCACATAAACGCATTAGACCGTCATCGGTGATCCGTGTAAACGCATCAGGTCTCGATGAATCTCCAGGCAAGGTTCATTAACTCATACTCCGTCCCGCGAATAATTCGCATCAGGACCGTGGCTAACTCAACCCCGCGATTTCGTCGCATCAGGGTCTCAACCTCCCGCCTCGCGTCTCACACGCCTTAGGGCCTCGCTACGCCATACTCACGCCACCTCATATCATAAGCCTTGATTTCCAATCTAATTTCACATTCACTGGCAAGTACGCATTCAAGTGCATTTCATAAATTTCGTGGCATGCAAATCAATTTAAATGATATATAAACATGACAAACAACTCAGGCATATATAATGTCACACAATCATACTTTAACGTTTTAGGACATATCAAAGTTACCCCATTTGTCAATTTCTCATAAACTAATCCAATCGACCCTCGACTTACCCAATCGAGTCTAATCCCCCTAACCTTGGTTTAGAAATTTCCTTACCTTGATTTCAACATCACAATTTACTCCTCTTGAGCCTTCAAAATTCCGGCCCTTAATGTCCAATACCGAACTCAATGCGCAACCTAATGAAATACAATCAATTACGTCAATTTCCAATCCAATTCAACCATCCATGAACCCCAAGTCTCCATAGCATTATCCTCATCATCTTAACACGCCTTAATCATTTATTTGAGACTTATAATTCAACCATCAACAGCCCCACAGATTCGATTTGCACATAACCGAACAGGGCTATGTTCGGTTCTATGTGAACCGAATAGATCCAGCCACATATCAACTCCAAATCCACCATTTAAACGTTATACTACCTCTTAACATGTTTATATTAGGGTTTAGAGGTCTCACCGAAGATTTGAAGTCGATTGGTCGTCGGAAACTCAAACGTCGCCGATTCTTCCCGAGTCAGAATCCGGCAGTTTCTGGGCAACATTCACAATGCCGGTTCGTGATCAAAACTTAATCAAATAAAGCCTAAATTTTTACCATAGAACCATCTACATGTCTACTAAGTCGCCACAAAATTTAAGCTCGAAACTCCAACATTTTGGCCATCAAACAGGTCAAAAACCGGACCTTTCTCAAATTAAGTCAGTTTCCATCGACTCTCGGGAGAATCCTTGCTCTGGACTCCTCGGTGCTCCAAATGACCTGATTACACTTCAAGGAGGTAGGAAAGACACGGATCTTTGTTGCTGTGGCTGGCTGGCAGTCAAAAAGTTATCGGAGGTAGCCGCCGGAATGGCCAAACAGAAGCCCAGAAACTGGTCGCTGGGTAGCAGAATGAAGAAGGAAGAAGATGAAGGTGATGGTGTTCTCTCTTGGTGGTTTGGCCAAAAATTGCAGAATGGAGAGAGAGAGAGTTGTTTTATTTAATCCTTGAGTCAAAGTTTTGAATGGTAGGTTTGGCATAGTAGATTGGACTACTCTTTACACCATCCATTGACACATGTCCATTTGTCTTGTCAAGGAGATCCAATGGCCACCATTAATCCTTGAATTCGACAGCTCTTGGGAGGGTTTATTGTCCATTTTTCCTTTCTTCAATTGCAAGGGCAAAGTTCTAAGCTTGAGCAGCAAAATGGTCATTTTACCCCGACGTTCAGAACGTTGTTTTTCTCGTTCCGAAAGTCTTCGATAGGGCGACGGCCAATCCGAATAATATTGGAATTCTTGATTTTCCATTTTCAATCTTTCATGGCTCATTTCTGATAGTTTTCTCTATCAGATGTGGTTCCAGCCTATCCCGAACCAACGGGAGGCTTTTGCAGACATTACACGTATCGACCCCGTGATTCACATCACGTTTAGGGCTCGTCAATTCAAGGCGGGTTTGGTTGTCATGTAATTATGAGGGTCTATCACTAGTTTCCTCGACAATCCTTACAGCCAAAGCGCCGTTTTCTATCCGAGTTTTCTAGGTCCACGTACCTCGTCTCATGTTAGCCTTTCCCCTTTGGTCAGTCTACTCGAATTGATCAGGTTCGAGCGGAATATACATCTCTAGATACACACTCCTCATTACTGAGCCTAAAATTGAGTAAAAATCAGATTGTCACAGATGGCGACCCCCGACCATGGCAATTTTGGATGTCGATGATGGTCACACCCTTTTTTTTTATGTGCTTGCCTCGTCGCCCCTCGCATAGCGAATTGTAGTAGTCAGTATTTGTACGAATAGTATGTTATGATGTATGACAGTTATTATGCTATCCAGGTCCCACTTAACTTATATTTTGTACGGGAATTTATTGAGTACCGCTTTCACATGCTTAATGTATATATATTATCTCTCGACTTGTTTGTGGATCTTGGGAACGCGAGAGATGCGTTGTTTGCTTGCAGGGATGTTCGCGTGCTCGATAGGTTCGGGGCTTGACTTAAGCCCACCAAGTAATCGATTCCAAGTGTTCAAAACAGGGCAGCCGTGTATCCTAAGAGAATTCAACCAATTTCATCAATTTCGCTCATCCAATCATCGAACCACTAAGCATAAACCTTAATAACATATCGATTGATGTCCTCATATGCCTCAGCAACGAAATTAGCATACGATAATACCCTTAACAGCCTCTTAAAGACTCGGTTTGCGCAAAACCGAAGCAGGAGATTCGGTTCTGCCATATTCCTGAATAATCAGCCCATAAACTATCCATAAACCTTAATTCCTTACATAAATTACTTGCTAACATATAGTCCTATATGTTATAGAGCCTCACCAAAAATTTTGTAGAGATCCGACGCCCAGAAGTCCCAAAATAGCGCCGATTTCCTTCGGTCAACGCCGGTCAGATTATGCTCTATCGAAAATCATCACAAAACAACCATGAATATCCTTCCAAACTCCATCGAATTATCACCTCAGCTTAGTCAATCATAGTATTACATGTCTACAAACTACCACCGAAAATTTGAAGCGATTCGAGGTCCTATGGAGGTTGAATGAAGACTTACCCTCTATTGCGACGAAATCCGTCGGCTTTCAGGGAAACGGCTTGGCCGGAGCCCCACCGGTGGCCAAATGTCGAGATTCCACTTGGAGCTGGTTGACAAGAGAATGAACTTGGAGTTGGTGGTCGTGTGAGGTCAAGAGCTCGCCGGGGAGGGCCGTCAAGACCGGCGAAGTGGCGCCGGCGGTTCGGTCGGGTAGGAGCTCTCGGCAAGGAAAAGAAGAAGAAGAATAAGAAGAAGAAGAAGAAGAAGAAGAAGAAGAAGAAGGTGTATGGCAATGGAGGAGGGTTTTCAGCTGAGGTAGGGGAGGAAGTATACACCACTTTTGATGGTCAACCCCCAAAGAATGATAGGTTAAAAAGGTCACCAATTAATGCCAAAACCCCATGTGTTGACACTTGTCCTTAAAAGTAATTATTTAGATCATCCAATGGCTATAACTCACTCCTATTTTCGGCAGCCTTGGGGTGGATAAATGATCAAAATGTCCTCATCCATTTATGAAGACAAGGCTAAACCTTGAGGGGCAAACCGGTAATTTTGCCCTCGTCGTCCAGAACATCGTTTTTCCAATTCAAATTTCTTTTGATGAGGCAACGTCCAATCCAATTAAAATGTTGAAATTCTTGATTTTCCATTTTCCAATTTCAAGACTCCTCTCTAGGCTATTTCTCTATCAAATGAAATTTCAGACTATCCCGAACTAACGGGCGACTTTTGTAGATGTTACACGTATCGACTCTGTGATTCCCATCACACTTAGGGCTCGTCAGTTCATGACGACTTTGGTTGTCATATAATTGCGAGAGTCTATTACTATTTCCAACGATTTTGATCATCAACGTTCGATTAAAAATATTTTGCAAATTATACATTGGTTAAGCGGCATCATCCGCGCTTCAATCGTAAAACGCTAGCAATGTACTCCTTAATCATTCTTAGATCAGCTTTTAATTGTTCTAAATACTCTCTCGACAATCCTTATGGTCAAAGTATTATTTCCTATATGAGTTCCCTAAGTCCACGTACAATGTCTTACGTTAGCCTTTCCCTTTTGATCAGTTAACTCGAGATTGATCAGATCCGAGCGAGATATGACTGAAATATATCGTTAGATACATTATCATTGATAAATCTCGAAATGACAGGAAAAATCAGAATTTCATCAATTGAATGGCTATTAGGGTGCCATGTGGTTTAATAAGGGTCATCCGATCAGTAATTAGATTTTTTTAAATTTTGATAAATAGGTTAGAAATTTCAAAATTTTTAAAAAAAATTAGAAACGATGCCGTTTGAATTAGTGCTCGAGCGATACCGTTTGATACAATTGGCAGTGCAGCGTCATTTTTGGTTTAGCACGATCGAAGGGTCAATAGTTTGCCACATGGTTCACTACCAAAGGATTGGAAATTAGATTTTGAATATTGAGAAATAGGTTTAAAAATCAAAAATTAATAAAAAAAATTGTAGAATGACGTTGTTTAGGGTCAGTTCGGGTCTGGCGCGCGGTTGGATCGAGGGGTCTTGTTCGCATGGGCCAATTTAGACCGATCTAGAGAAATAACTAATAAAAAAATTAGAAAATTATAAAAAAAATCATACAAAAAATTCCCAAAAAATCAAGAAAAATCACAAAAATCGAGGAAAGCTACATCCAACTGTCTTGACCCAAATTTATGATTTTTTGTGTCTATGAACCTTCCAAATTGACTATTTTTCCCCTATAGGCATTTGGCCGCGAAAATTTTCCAAACCAACCGGGACTTTAATGTTTCATTCTCTAAGCCTATAGGATTTCACTAGGCATACCATGTTGACTTGTTTGCTTATTTGATGTGATTTACCGTTACATGTTATTGATTCCGTGATTGTACATTGTTAATATCTAATTGTGAGTGATAGGATAGAAATTCCCAATTTGCATGACACCATTTTAGGATGATAGAGATTACCTCACCCCCTTGAGTCTCTCTATAAAATCTTAGTTACGATTCACTCAACTTAGATACTGAAAGGGCGTCGACGATTTTATTGATGTAAACAAATGCCCAAACCTACTTCTTTGTTTTTGTAGAATCAATTAGGACTCCAAACCTTTCGATTGGATTTCCGACCAAACCCTCCAAGGGTTGGTGGCGACTCTAATGGCACATACACTATACATATGCCACAAGGCCATACTAAGGTCGACCTGTTTGATCTTGAATTTCCTTTCCCACCCTCGCGATTTGGGGAATGAGCCTCTTGGGAGGAGGCTCGTGTCTGAAATCCATCCATCGCGAGTTGGATAACGTCAACCTATTAACCCCCTCGAGAGCGTTCCGACCCAATGGAACCTCGCGGAAGGATCGCGACACTCGACATACTCTCAAATGAAGTGACAAATTTAGCCTTCAATGGGCCAAAATTTAGCTTAAAAGGCCAAATCTTTGCCAATTTATTTCAATTAGTGATGAGGATATATAAATATGTGCAATTTCTTGTAGAAAGAGATAAATAATTGGTGTGTGGTTTATTTTCCCTAACGTCAGGAAAGCACATGAGTCCCTTTGGTTCATACATCCGAGGACTTTTACGATTTAAGCTCATATTTTTTCTTTGGTAGCATGTGTTTTGGCCCATGAATATCTACCGTTATATGTACTTTTTTTCGATTGTAATTGAGTGATGCAACGAAAGATGTAAGCAACTAGATATCATAGAATCTTCTGCTGGACGTAAACCTAATTTAAGAGAGAACCAGAATAAATCTTGTGTTGTTTTCTGTTTCTCGCTTTTATGCTTTTCGTTGTGTCGAATACTAACATAAATAAACACATGCATTATATTTGTCGATCCTTAAAGCCTACTAAAAATGAAAAAAACGACCGTGGCTAAGGCTAAACGGTCAAGTTTGCTTGCGGGACTGAACGATCTTTGCCAAAAATGCCATCACGTGCGCTGCCTAGTGCCCATAGGTGGCACATAAAAACGTAGAGGATGACGTTTTATGTTCTGGATACTCTTGCACACTACAAGACAAAAATCATGCCTCGGCGCTTAGCTTTTCGGGTTTTATATCCATTTTTGGTGGGCCATCTCAAATAAGATTTTGTTAACACCCCTTAGAAAGCTTTTCAAGTTGAGTACTCCTTTACCTGATAGAAGAAAAAATTTGGGATGAAGAGAAATTTGGAATTTATATATAAAAAAAAAAAGAAATCAATGAAGTCAAAGAATCTGCTTAGCTGAGAAGAATAATGCAGAAGAGACAATCGTGGAATATATATATATATGGGTGAGCATGGGCCGGGTGAGTCGAGGCAGGTCTAGATTCTGAAACCGACTCTGTTATAATCGGTTCTTAATTTTTGGATCCGATACCCGACCATATTTTTCTTGAAAACTGTTTTGGAACCGATCATTTTTTTTCGATCCTGACCCAGTTTTTCTTGCAAAAGTGCCGATCGATGAAGTCTATTTAATTACTACAAAATCGTAGTTTCCACAAAATGAATTCTATTTACCAATAACGTTTTTGGTAAGATAATTCATATCTAAAAATCAAGAATGACTTGGATAATATACTCATTCAATAGTTTTTTTAAGCCGGACAACTCGGTATAAAAAAAAATTGATTCTAAAACCGATCCAGGTGGGCCTTCACCTAGAACCGATACCTGGACCGATTTCAACCGGTTCCCAAAAATTGGAACCGGTACCTGCACCAGCTTCAACCGGAACCGATTCCCGACCCTATTTTTCGGGTGGGCCAATCCAAGTTCCGGATCAACCCAGTCCGGTTGCACACCCCTATATATAATGCAGAAGAGACAATTGTGGAATATATATATATATTCAATCTACATAAAAGAATACATGAAAAGTATATTTATAGATTTTATAATGTCATTATATAAGAAAATCAAATCAGATATTCATAATCGAAATAAATATAGAAGAAATATCTAATTATCTCTAGAAAATATCTATAACATCCACCCTCAAACTGACGGTGACTTTTGACAAAATCAAAAGAACACCTTAGTTTGAATCAATGTGTGGCATCAAGCGTGGCAGAGCTGCAACGGGGGGATGTTTGAGGCGGTGTTTGCCAGATCTGGCTCATCTGAAGGCAGCAAGTCTAGTGATGGTGTCGGCTTCTCGAAAATAGAAGTGAAAAGTCTAGTATCAGAGGCATTTGTGCCAAACAACATGCGTCCTTTGTCTTCGATTTTGTTTTCGGGACAGTAACTTAACAAATGCAGCCGATACAGCTGACACGCTACATCAAACGGAATAAGGGAGGTACTGTTGAGGCGAAGGTTACTGTGCAAAGACGTGTCTCAAAGCGTTGGAAAATATCTTCGTGGAAAAGAAAATCTCGACTTGACGATGTGTACCATATTTCCGAAGACGATCATCGTGGTGATAACTCAGATGGAAATGAGGCACTCGACGGACACCGTTGAGCTATGAGATGAATGATGACTACTCTCGAGCCGCCGAATGGATTTTGGTACAAAAAATACAAATCATAAAATAGATTTTTCTTCGGCTAATAATAAGACAAACTCAAATTTTCGATAAGGCTGGCTCCTAAAATTAAATCTAAATCCACAAGAGAGGCTTGCTTTCGTACAGAAGAAATTTGGAGGTCGAGTTCTCGATTTCTTTTATGACCTTTAATTACTTGGCATGCAATTAGCATCCGAGCACACGTCTAAAGAGGAAACAAGATGAGAAAACCGATTAATAATGAACGCTTACGCTCGAAATTTCCTGTAGATTTTTTTCAAAAGCTTTTGGGCTAATAACTTTACCATCTAAATTATGGTTAATGAATGTATGAAGCCTCCATTTGTTTATCAAAAAATAATTTTTAGAAAATAATTTATCAAATTTTCCGGCTTTTGGTTCACCAAAAATGAACTAATCAAGGAATAACATTTTCATCTATGGAAAAAACATCGAAAATGATTTTCTCTTTTTGAAATGAGAAAAACATTTTCATACATCTTTCCTCCCTCCATTCATTCACATTCCTCTTCTTTTTTCTTTTTACGTATTCTTTCATTTTTATTTCTTTTCTTTCATGGCCGGCGACCGGTCACAGGCGAGGACGAGCAAGGCCGGTGTGCTTGTGTATGCATGTTCGGTTAATCTAATAGCGTTTGTCGTTCCTCAAGCGAGAGAGGTCAAAACTTGCCAAATCTAGCTAGACAAGGCTCGACCTCACCCGAGGCTTACGAGCTCGAACTAGGCTGAGCATAACCGGCCTTGGCCTCAGCCGAAATTCACCAAATTTGATGAGGCAAGGCAAGGCCTCACTCAAGCCTCGCCTATGGTCGGCGATCGGTAGAGGCAAAGAGAAAAGAAAAAAAAGAGAGGAAAAAATATAACAATTAAAATATTTAAAGAAATGATTAAAAAATATCTTAAACCTTAAAAATATCATAATTGTTTATAGAACTATTACAAAAAAAATTATCCTCCTCAATGTTGGCTGTGACACCTAGGACAGCCAGGTTCACATCAACAAATTTCAACCAAATGATGACGCGGAAAATCAAATGAGATTTTCCTTACCATACGGTGAAAAATGTTTTCCAGATCATTTTCAAGTCTTAACTAAGCACCAAAAAAATTATTATTTTTCATTAATTTACTTTCCGAAAAATACTTTTCAATCACGTCATATTTTTTGCGAAATAAATAGAACCGTAAATTAAGCGCATAGGGCATCACATTTTTGAACTCTCTCTTCATTAAATGGAATCAATGCCATGACTAGTTCTCTAAGTTCTATTGCTTGTTGCATTTTGTCCCCTCTTTTGGTTCTTTTGTGCAAATTTAACCCTCTATCTTATTTGGTTTGTGTATTCGTGTGCCATGGTGAAATAGCTCTCATGATGTCACATGATCGTTTTTTTTTCTTATCCCTTTTAACTGTCTTAATCAGATGGCACTTGAAACGTAGACGATGACGTTTTGGGGTTTGGTCATCTCTGTCCTACAAGACAAAATTATGCATCGGCCGCCCTCTTTTATATCCATTTGTTGGGCCGCCACAATATATATATATATATATATATATATTTGTAAAGCTTGTTAGGTTTAGCACCCATTAACAAAATCGAAGAAAAAAAATATCGCGGTTTACGATTTTTTATTTTATACAACGTAAAATGATCGTTCTCTCTCGTCCGTACGCGACAATTGAACTTTCTTCGTCATTGACAACCTACAATAAGGCGTCTTGGGTAACGGGAGACAAAGTTAGATCCAAGGTCATGCCGAGATTAAGTGATCTTCATATGAAAATTAGGATGGAAGGACTTTTTCACCATTAATTAATCAATAACTTAGAAAATTAAATATGAATACATTTAAAGAGAAGTATGGGCCCTCGGCAACATAGATTAGCAACATACTGTCATATTCAATGAAGACACCTTCTCTTTTTCTTCCTTCCCTTTTTCTCATTTGGGTCACGGTCACGAAGCTTCTTGGCCAACGCATGGCTTCGTATGGGCTGCGGCTATATAAACACGACTCGTCCTTTGCCCAACATTATCAAACAATCATCACATTGAAGTCTTTATCTCTCTCTCTCACCCTCATATAGATACTCACACAAGGAAGAAAAGATGGAGTTTTTAATCCAGTCAATTGCGGTAGCGATCGTTCTGGTTGTCCTGACGGCATGGGCGTGGAGGGCGGTGAACTGGCTGTGGCTGAGGCCGAAGAGGCTCGAGAGGCTCTTAAGACAGCAAGGCCTCTCCGGCAAACCCTACACCTTCTTGCATGGAGACCTCAAGGAGAACTCGCGGTTGCTTAAGGAAGCCATGTCCAAGCCCATCGCCGTCTCTGACAACATCAAGCCTCGTCTCCTGCCTTTCTTGCATCAATCCTTCCAAACCTATGGTTTGCACATCTTCATAGTATCTCTGTGTGGCAACTATATTTTCTTATTCATTAACACTCACATGTTGTCGTCCTTTGGGCGATGGAGTTTCAGAACATCTGCATTTCCTTTCATTTCTGACAGAAATTCATGCTTCCCAATTTCTAATTTTGGCTACTTTGATACAAGTAAATTTCGTTTGTGACCATGTCATTTAACTACTAACTTTTTGTATTGCAGGCAAAGACTCGTTCATGTGGATAGGCCCAACACCGAAAGTGTGCATAACGAATCCCGAACAACTAAAGGAGATCTTCTCCAAGATAAACGACTATCCCAAGCGAGCCTCCAATAACCTGGTGAAACTGCTTGCCAATGGACTCGGGACCCACGAGGGCGAGAAATGGGCTCAGCACCGGAAGATTATCAATCCGGCATTCCGCATGGAGAAGTTGAAGGTGACATGAAACTCCACTCCGCGTGAAATGAATTGAACCATACACATTGATTGATGCCTCAGGATTTGTAGTGTAATTCCTTCTTTGCATTTGGTCTGTTGTTCTTGCAGCTTATGTCGCCCGCTTTTCATTCAAGTTGCACTGAAATGGTTGCTAGATGGGACAACTTGGTATCTGTGGAGAGATCATGTGAGGTCGATGTGTGGGTCGACCTTCAAAATTTAACCCGCGACGTGATCTCTCGGACTGCATTTGGTAGTAGCTTCGAAGAAGGCAAAAGGATCTTCGAACTTCAGGAGGAAAAAGCCCTACTTGGGCTTAAAGTTGTTCGATCGGTCTACATCCCCGGCTGGAGGTAAATCTCTCATCATCCATAAGCTAATTGAATCTAAATGAACTTATGGCTTAGGATCATGACATTCCGAAAAATCCAACTATCTCGCAGGTTTGTGCCAACTAAGATGAATAGGAGGATGAAGAACATAGATAAGGAAGTGGAGGCTTTGCTCATGGACATCATCTGTAGAAGAGAGAAAGCAATGAGGGCAGGGGAAGCTGCTGGCCATGATCTGTTGGGGCTATTACTAGAGTCAAACATGAAAGAGAATGTCGGGATGAGCCTTCACGATGTAGTAGAAGAGTGCAAGATTTTCTATGTCGCCGGACAAGAGACCACTTCAGTCTTGCTGGTTTGGACCATGGTCCTGCTGAGCACGCACTCCGATTGGCAAGCCCAAGCTAGGGAGGAGGTCCTCCAAATCTTTGGAAACAGAGAACCTTACCACGATGGGCTAAGCCATCTCAAGATTGTAAGTTCAATGCAGTTTACGTCTTTTGTTGAGATCGGGACCCATAATTGGTCCAATCTGAAGAGTTCTCCACGAGCATTTTTTTATCACATGATCCATCACAATCATTCTATCCTTACTACAGGGACATTTGCGATCCGATGTAGACGAAACGTTTGGTCAAAGATAATGCTATCCTGTGAAGATGAACATGACAATGAATTGACAAGAGCGTTTTCTTCTCACCCTTGGATAGAACTTGGATTTCACCTCAATAAAATAACCTGATTTTTGGGACAACAGCCTCAAATCTTTTTTACTGGATTATTACAATCAATTTAAAATCATTGTGGATATTGATTTCATTGAAGTAGTCTTTCTCCGGCATCATAATCATAGACACACATCTCTACAATATAACTTATTCTAGGGATTTCTCACGATCAGGTCACGATGATCTTGAATGAGGTCCTGAGATTAGTCCCACCAGTGATCGAGCTGTCACGGATGGTTCACAAAGAAACAAAACTCGGGAAGTTGACCATACCCCCCGGAGTCCAGCTGTCGCTACCGATTCTCCTCATCCATCATGATAAAGAACTGTGGGGCGAGAATGCTGAGGAGTTCAAGCCAGATAGGTTTGCTGAGGGAGTGTCCAAGGCCACAAAAAATCAAGCCTCCTTTTTCCCATTCGGAGGGGGCCCTCGTATATGCATTGGCCGAAATTTCGCAATGATAGAGGCAAAAATGGCGCTCGCCATGATACTTCAGAAATTCACATTCGAGCTCTCTCCATCTTATAAGCATGCTCCTATCAGTGTCGTCACCCAGCAGCCACAATATGGTGTTCAGGTGATCTTGCACAAGGCAAACTAGAAGTTAGCTCAATGTTTCGTAAATTCAAGGAATATATCCTTGAAATGCTTGATCCCTTTTTTGAGTTATTTATGTGATTCATGTAATAAGCCTACATAAAGGCAAGTCTGGTGATTATTTCTTAAGAAATGAGAAAGAGAAATTCAATTTAATTTGAGAGTTCCTCATATTTTATTTTTGTCTTCTTCTATTTTTTTAAAAATTTGATTCAAGTTATCAATGTAGACAAAACGTGCGCTGAAATAATGTAATATTCACCATTTTCCAAGTTTATGTACTAATTTTTTTTTTACTTTTAAAACACACAAATTTTTATTCTGCATACGTTATCAAATGGCCTCATAACTCAGAGAATGTTTATTTTTACTTTCATAGCAGCAACCCGCTGAGATGTATCTTAATCTTCCATTCAAAAATTCAAGTTCTTCTACAAATTTATCTTCATCTTTATTTTTATGCACTTTCAATGGCTGGAGACGATTGTCTCCAAACATTATTATTTTAAATTTCTCATCATTTTCTTTCTTGTCCAAAATTAACACTTTGCAACCTATGGTATTTCGTTGACTTTTCAGTGGAACATCTTTTTGATACACTTGATGGGATGTATTTTGTTGGTTCGAGGAAATTACAATGGTAACCATCAGAAATTAACAAGGGTCCGATAATGTTGTTTGGCTACAACAACCAATTACCACAAGCTGATAATGAGGCTACCTCGCATTCTGAGCCCTCAACAATTTGAGGAATAACAAAGGGTAAACAGCATGGAGATGTTGATCTTCCAAGGCACTTCCGTGAAGAACAATTGAGGGAACTTGCAAAAGATCTCATGACATCAACCATGGGGAAAATTGCTCGAAGAACGGCAAAATGATACGGCTAATTACGTCTTAACCACATATCAAATGTAATCAAGCCAATAATAATCAATGATGTGAATGTCGCTCTGCTAAGGCCAATATCGTTCAATCAACTACCAACATTCCAAACCAAGCTGCCCGACAAATCGGTAAAATGCTGAAAGTTGAAAATGGCAGAAGATCCATCGTTATGGCATCACCAATTGCCAACATCCCTATTAGGCCTAACACACCAGTCAGTGTCTATATTGATAATCCAGCAAAGCCAACATCACCGCCTAGACGGCCAAATGGCCAGCCAAATCTTCAAATTAAACCCCAACAAAAATTGCTGAAGAAGTTTCGCAAGAATTGAGTTTAAATAATGAAACTGTTAGGGCTATTTACCTCGTCATGAATGGATTTACAATCAGCCTTTTTCTAGAGGTTTTTAATTTCATAAGTTTGCCATCTTTACCGGCGAAGACGACTAATCGACCATTGAACATATCGGTCAATTTTCAGCCCAATGTGGAGAAGCAGAAATGAGTGAATGTTCAAGACTTAGGTTATTTCCCTCCTTATTGTCAAAAACTTATTTCCCTTGGTACCGTAATTTGCCAACTAATTTGATGTGCAACTTGGCATAGATGCACGGACAATTCCAATCTCAAATTTATAGGATGATACACGAGATATCCATTATTAATTAGCCAAACTAGAAATGCATACCAATGCAATAGCAATTCAATCGATCATTTTATTGCTCTATTTAATAAGACTAGAAATGCATACCTTGGCATACTCATTATCCGGATTAGGTATACTTTAAGTGCCTTAAGTTATGTACGGTGCTCACTTTAGTGCTTAAACTTTTAAAACGAACACTTAAGTGTCAGCTTTTTTTAAAACGATTACATTAGTGCCAACTCCGATGAGCCACGTCAGTTCAAATAATAATAAAAAATAGCACATGTCGGATTTTTAGCAAGCCATGTCAGCTAAAATAGGAGTTGGCACTAACACAATCGTTTTTAAAAGAAGTTGACACTTGAGTGATCATTTAAAAAAAATTGACACTTAAGTGATCATTTTGAAAGCTTTTGGTACTAAAGTGAGCGCTTTTCAAAAAATTTGACACTCAAATGATCGTTTTGAAAGTTTTGGCACTAAAGTAAGCATCGTACACAAGTTTTGGCACTTCAAGTATACTTAAGTCCTCATTATCCAAGCACAAAAAAAAGGAATCACCATATTATTTCCAACTTATTTTTTTGTACAAATATGAGATGTATATTTCACTCCGTTGCTCATTTTATTTTCATTCCATTCCTTCCTTTATATCATTTCCCTCTTGTTCTCTGCGATCATTTATTCCATAATATGCGGACTTGAAACTTAATTTATGAAGTTATGGTCTTGCGGATGTGCTACCGTGCATCATTTACAAGGCAATTCTTTTGGGAATGTCATATAAGTCGTCTTCAAACCACTTTTGACAAAGTCTCATTAAACAAAGGGCATCATGATATCGAACGACCTAATCAGATAGAACATAAAACGTCAACGATGACGTTTTAGCGGAGACAGTGGTCAATGTTCTTGCGACCGCTCTTGCTCGCTACAGGACAAAAATCATGCGTCAGCGCTAAGCTCACTGCATTTCATGCTTTATATCCATCTGGTGGGCCATCTCATAAAATGATTTTGTTAAGACCCGTGAAAAAGCTTGTTAATTTGACCAGGATCGAAGCAGAAATCTAGAATGAAGAGACATTTGGAATTTATAAACATTCAACTTGAAGGAAGTCGAAGAGTTTGTTTAGACTGACTTTTACCCTTTTTGTAAAATCATCCGGCTTACACATTTTAAGTTCATATAACGTAAAATTCACAATTTCTCTATTCTACAGAGTATATGTACCATAACTTGATAAGGGTCCTCATTGTCGGTGGTGGAAGCTTATTGACATGAACTGATGTGCCAAAAACACGAGATCGTCGGGGAAAAGTGTTCAAATTATCATAAACATTTTGCATTGGTTCTAATTTAGTTGTAAACTTTTCATATATGCCCATCAAACCTTAACCGTTTGTATCATGCCAATTGAACTCATCCAGAAAACTTTGGTTGAAAATCATTGACGTTGAGGCGTCTGTCTCACGTGGCGCAACCAAATACATGAGGAGCATATTTATAGATTTTATGATATCATTATATAAGGAAATAAAATTAGATATTTATAATCAAAATAAATAAAGAAAATTAGAGAAAATGCCTAATTATCCCTAGAACATATCTATAAGATCCATCCTCAAACTAATAGTGACAAAGTCACCTTGAGTTTGAATCAATTTATGGCAATAGGCCCAGTGGAACTGTAGCAGGATGATGTGTGAGGCGGCGTGTACTATATTTGGCTCGTTTGAAGGCAGCGAGTCTAGTCGTTGTGTCGGTTTCTCGAAACGAGAAGTAAAAAATCGAGAACCGGATGCATTTGAGTTGAACAAGATGCATCCTTTGTGGTTGACTTTGTTGTCGAGACAATAACAAACAAACGCGGCCGATACAGATGACGTAGCAACAACAAGCGGGATAGGACGGGTACTGCTGAGGCCATAGTCACTGTGTGAAGAAGTGTCTTCGCAGTGTCGGAAAATATCTCCATGAAAATAAAAAGTCCGAGTTGACGACGTGTCACCAACTTCGTAACACGACCACCCTGGTGATTACTTAGATGGAAATGATGCACTCGATGAATACTGTTGAGCCGCGAGATGAATGATGAGCACTCGATGGAAATGATGCAGTCGATCATAATTTCGGTAAGGCTGGCTACGAAATTTAAATCTAAAACCACAAAAGAGGCTTGCTTTCGTATAGAAGACATTTGGAGGTCGAGTTCTCGATTTCTTCTTTGACTTTTAATTACTTGGCATGCAATTAGCATCTTAGCACACGTCTAAAGGGAAAAATGTTGAGGAAAGCGATTAACAATGAACGCCGACACTCGAAATTTCCTGTAGATTTTTTTCAAATGCTTTTGGGATAAGAACTTTACCATCTAAATTATGGTTAATGAATGGTCTTATGTATGTAGGTCCCATTTATTTCGCAAAAAACAACTTTCAGAAATTTAAATTTCAAATTTTCGACATTTGGTTCATGAAAAATAAACTGACGAAGGAAAAACCTTTTTCATCTATGGAAAAAACATCTAAATTTATTTTCTCTTTTTCAAATGAGCAACATTCATCTTTTCTCCCTCTACAAATTCACATTCCTTTTCTTTTTTTCTTTTCACTTATTCTTTTTTTTTATTTCTTTTTCTTTCGTGGCCCGCAATCTGTCAAAGGCAAGGCACAAGCAAGGTTGGCAAGCTTTTATATGCATGTTTGGTTAGTCCTATAGCCTTTGTCATGCCTTGAGCAGGAGAGGCCGAGACTTGCCAATTCTAGGGAGACAAGGCTTGGCCACACCCAACACTTACAAGCTCGAGCTAAGCTGAGCATTGTCAGCCTCGGTCGAGGTCGAAACTTGCCAAATTTGGTGAGGAGAGGTGAGGCAAGGCGAGGCCTTGCTCAAGCCGAGGATGAAAGAAAAGAAAAAATATAAAATTAAAATATTTAAAGAAATGATTATAAGATGTAAAACTTAAGAATATAAAAAAATTATTGAAATATTACAAAACATTATCAAGTTTAACATTGGCTGTAACACCTAAGATAGTCGGGTCAACGTCAGTAATTTCCAATCAAATTATGATGCAAAAAATCAAATGAGATTTTCCTTAACAAACGACGGGAAATATTTTTCAGATCATTTTCAAGTCCTTGTCAAACATAAAAAGACATTATTAATTTTCTATAAATCACTTTTCGAAAAATATATTTCAATCACGCCATATTTTTTGCGAAACAAGCAGAGCTGTAAATTAGGTGCATAGGTAGCACATCTGTTAGAATGTACGTGTGAGTTGTTTTAAAGAAGTATCGCATTGGATAATTAATGTGGTGTTGAGCAGTTAATACATCAAAATTGGCCTATAACTCATTGACTTAAGCTTTTAAGTGAAAGCGGTCCAACTGGAAATATTGACCGACTTGGACTTGAGCTCCTTCTTGGTGATCTCCCTAGGTGAAAATATCAGACTTTTGCTACGTGCTCCCAACAACTGGTACCAGAGCTAGGCTTACTTGAGTTAAAGTGAATCGGGCAATAGAAGAAGAAAAAATGAAAATCGACAGATTTAAAGGGAAGAATTTTGGTTTCTAGAAAATGCAGATAGAAGACTATCTATATCAGATAAAGTTGCACATACCTCTATCTGAGGAGAAATCAAAGACGATGAAGCAAGATGATTTGGAATTGCTTGATAGATGAGATGGGTGTTATTATAGCAAAGCACTGGGTTTCTAAATTCTAATAAGGCCCCTCTGGAATTCCTGCCATGGCCTGTTAAATAATTTTTATAGATTTTGTTATTTAACCGGAATTTTGCTGAGGTTGAACCTACTTTTTTTTCTTTCTCTTTACTACTTTCTTTATTATACTTCTACTTATTATATGGTATTGAATTCTATTCGATATCATCAATAAGAAAACCTTAGGCTTGTTATCTAGGAACCTGTTCAAAAAAACTGTAATGAAAGTAACCTAAAGAGATCTCACATCCTCATGAATTTATCTTGAATCGAGATCTTTTGGCTCAACTTTATCCCAGTTTTGCTTCCTCAGTTAATGTTTTAGTAGAAGATATAATTTATTGGAATCGAGGTTTATTCATTTTTAAGTAAATGCGTAACTCAATGAGAAATTTTCTTACCTGTCCAATTTCTAATGCTTGGTGAAAATATTTCTTTTCTTACCTTATTTGAGTTGCCTCGCTTTTCTTTTTAGTATCATAAAGGGAAATGGCTCGGCTAAGCAGCAATTCGAAAGGTTGACCTATTCGGGAATCTTCGGATCTACGCTTATTTTCCTTTCTGCATGGACCAGAAGATTGGATCGAGCCATGAGAAGATTGCTTGGATGATAAATAACTCACTTCTTGGTCTTTGACCCCCTCAATCACACTTTGTTGTTTAGCATCTTGTACTAACCATCCCTTAGAAGGTGTTGTTCCTTAAAATTTGTTTTTCCTGGGGATATCAAGATGCCAATGTCCCGGGATATCTTATATGTCTTTCTAGGAAAATAGTCTAGAAGTACTCGAAAAAAGAACTAGATTGTATAATGATGAAAAAAAAGAATACTAGCCGAAAATATATGATTATTTTTTTAATGGCCCCTTTTCATTTTTTTTCTCCTTCTTTTTCATTCTTGTTGTTTCTATCACCTACCACCTTCCTTGTACAATCATCTGATGGCATATCATTTTAAGATTCCCAATAAATTCTTTGATTTCTTTTGGAAGCAGGTGATTTTTCATCTCCTTCTCACTTTTTCTATTCAAATAACAATGATTCGAAACACTTCTTTTTATTTTTACACTATTTTGAAAACACAATTACTCAATTGTATGGATATGTAAAATACAAGATTTTGATACTTCTACATATTACGGGTAACGTTGGAGACATCTCTATTCCCCTCGTGGAATCTTTCGAATTACCATTGCTTAGCTTTCAATTTGCATACGACATACAAAAAGCTCACGCCCTTCTTTATCTCGGAAGATAGGATGTCTTAACCACTCAACAGCCATTCCTTCCTCATTGTCCGGTTATTTACTAAAATCTCCTTTTGGAGGAGAAAGGTTGACACTCGCTTGTAACGTCGCGTTTAATATCGTAAAAAAGAAGAACACTGTGAGTTTGATGAAAGCCATGCCGGATATGTACGAGAAGCCTTCTACGATCAACAAGGTTTATTTGATGCAATATCTATTTAATTTGAAGCTGAGCGAAAGTGAGTTAGTACTAATCATATCAATGAATTCAATGTAATCGTTAGTTAATCGAGTTCAGTTGATATTGACTTTAAAGATGAGGCACGTGCTTTGATTCTATTATCCTTATTGCCTGATAATTGGAATATTACTTTTATTGCCGTTAGTATTTCCTCTGGATCAACAAGTTTAACTTTTGATGGGATTTGAATTTAATTCTGAGTGAGGATATCCATAGAAGAGAATTTGGCGAATCTATATATACTGCTTTAATAGGTAAAAATAGAGAAAGAAATGGTACTCATATTAGCAAAAGTGGTATGAACTTAAATAGACATAATAAGTCTAGGACTAACGGTGCTATCGGTTGGAACTGTGGCAAGATGGGGCATCTTAAAAGGAATAATTTTAAGCTAAAAAATGAAATAGGGAAGGAAATTAGAGTTGAATCTGTAGATGATATTACAGCTATAGCTGATAATTCTGATGGTGTCGATATTGTCTTGTCCGTTACTAAGGATTTGTCATTTGCATGATAGATTATGGATTAATATTGTTCTTTTCATGCTACACAAAATAAGAACTGATTTACTACTTATCAGTGCATAGATAGTAGTAAAGTACAGCTAGAAACAACGTTGAATGCGATGTTATGGGTATTGATGATATTAAAATCAGAATGCATTATGGTATTGTAAGTTCATTGACTGGAGTAAGACATGTTTTAGAATTGAAAAAGAACTTAATTTTCTTAGGTGCTCTAGATTCAACTGGATACATGTATTCTTCACGAGGTGGAGTTCTGAAGGTTTTTCGAGGTGTCCTGGTGACAATGAAGGGAATCAAGCAGCCTATATGAACTTCAAGGCGAGACATTGGTAAATTTCGCTCCGAAGACGTCAATATCTGCTTGAGAGTCTAACGACTGCTCGAGGAGGGCCTGGGTATTTGTGGCGATGCACAAGTTTGATGTTGTTGTTAGGAACACGCGATCGAGAGCTTTGATCGAAATGGAGATTGGTAAGTTGATCAAGCATGTGTAAACTGACAATATCATGGAGTCAAGATCGAAGTTTGTAAATAAATTTTGCATGAAAAAGGGCATAGTGAGACACCACCTAGTGCTAGTAAACCACAACAATTTACAGAATTGATGTGCAGAACGTTACTAGATAAAGCCCGTAAAGTAATATCTAGTGTTGGTATGGTTAGGAGAATTCTAGCGGATGCGCTTAGCATGACGAGCCACTTGGTGAATAGATCTCCATCGATTGCAATTGGATATCGGACTCCCGAAAAAGTGTGGTCAGGTAACATTATTGATTATTCTATTTTTAGAATGTTAGTTGCCCGTGTCATTATTGAGTAAGTGATGGTAAGCTCAATGTAAGGGCATTGTGCATATTCCATGATTATGCACGAGATGAGTGGGGCCATCAGTTGAGGTGCCTGAACATAAATTACATGTTTGCAGCAAAAAAGTTTCCTTTGACAAATCTCCAGTACTTCTGGCTAGAAGTGTTTATGGCAATATTAATACGGATCTAGACAGTGTTCAGTTTGAGGTGAAGCTACAACCAGAAACTCCTGAGGTGGTGAGCACTGGCAAAGTAATCGACACAGATAGAGTTTGTAACGAAGTGGAGCATGCAATGGCAACAGATGCTGTAACTGCTGATATTGATAGGGCACATAGTTAGTTTCCTGACAGATATGGACGCAACGAAGGTTTTGTTTTATTTGTGGTTAAGGAGCTTATGTCAGAAAGTCCTTGTGAAGCGGTTATAATTGCATGTACAGTTGGTATTTTGATGAGATCCTTGATTATGGCAAAATTCAAGTGCAACTCGGACCTGAATGATGTCTGTGGCGATTAAGCTTGTGGAGGCTAGGGGAAAGTAGTAGCGGTGGAGTTCGAATACTAGCAAAACGTTTGTAACTTAGTTCAAATGTCAAGCCAAGGTGGAAATTATTAAAATATGTCTTGAATTTGAGCCCGATAAATGAACCCAACCTAAATTTGAATATGTATAAGCTAGCACATTGATTTGATATGTCCACAGCGCATGGTTTTGGATCATCATCCGCGAAGGGAGTACATAGGAAACGAAAGCTGTTGACATTTAAATTTCGATTGTTAGGAAATTCATTTATTTCACAAAATAAGAGTTAATTATAATTCTCACAAAAATAAATTCGCAAGCATTACATATTTTATTGTCTGTCATGCATCGGTAGTTAGTTGAAGGCGAATCAATTGAACTTAACAGGCGACGGAACTAAAATCAATTTGGGAATTTTCGATAATGAAAGGGGGAATTGCCGAAAATTATAATGGCCTCAATTTAAAATTCCATTCAGTCCATTTTAATTTTTTGAGAAATAAGGCTTTTAATTAATTATCAGCTTAATTAATTAAAGCCTAATTAGGCCTTAAATTCTTGCGAATAAGCCCATTTATAAAGGAATTTTCGGCCAAAAGCCCTATCCCTCATGGTGGCCGAATTTTGTGATATCTTAGCCCGATAGGATTACTCAAAAATCAGAAATTTTGATCCTGCGGTTGATATCTCGTCTGAAATTTTTAGAGTCGACGGCTAGGATTGAATCTTGGAGTATAACCCAAATATTCACTATGTATACTTTATTATGGCTTAGGGTTAAAGGAGGAGGACATAATTTTCTGACAGATATACACACACTCTCTTTCTCTCTCTCTCTCTCGGGTGATTTCCCTCCTCCCTCTTCCACGGCCGCCGCACCTCCATCAACGACAACCCTCGTACGAAGGGAGTCGCGTCGCCGTTCCAGCCGTGTTGTCACGCCCTGCACCCCGGGCACGGGCACGTGACTCCCTGCAAGTAAACTCTCAAGTCCCAAGAATCACTTACCGAGAGATGCGTATTGTAACCAAGCATGCGGAAACGTAACCCGTATGACACCTCCGTACAATAATAAAAAGGGGACCCAGGTAACGAGAACATCACATACATATATAACATCCCATGAGTTTATACAAAAGAGCTTGTGAGCTAGTCCTGTTGTTCGGTCGAGGAAATGGAGCCAAGCCAAAAGATATTTAAAAGAAGCCCCTAAAAGAAGCTGACCGACGAGGTCATCATGAAAAGGCTACACAATAAGTCAGAAAACCGCTAGGTCGAACTGCTGGAATCATCGGTCTCCTCAACATCCTCAGTAGGTTTGTAGTTTGAGAAGATCTCTGAGCGCACGTCTACCGTGTCCTCCATCGTCTCATCCTCTAGCTGCTCCTCCAGTTCATCCTCTGAAGCATCAATCTCTATCACCTCAACGGTGTCCTTGAGGGTTGGGTCCTCTCAGGCATGTTCCTCAAACCTGCCACAGTTACCTCTACTTCTACAGAATTTCAAGTGGGATGACACCAGCTAAGGATAGCTCCGCGAGGTACCTCTGCAGCCTTTAGCAGACCAGTGGTAACCTCACCTACTCTACGGAACCATGCCTCGAGCCTATGCGGTTTCTAGTCTTTACCACCCTCGTCGACCCAAACTATTGTACACTTCCTAATGTAAACGGTACCCCTACCATCCAGGAGCTCATCAAAATCAGCTGTTATCTCCTTCAGGTCGCCCAATCGAGTCAACAGCATCCTCAAGGCTTAGGGTCTGAAAATATGGTCCTACGACGGGGTGAGATTCACATCTCAGTAAGATGGGTCCTAACTCTAAGTCAGGTCGACTGTACACCCATATGAATGCAATCACAAACAATAATACACAGACAACATCATACGGCACTCATCAGTCACATATGTCACAATGATGCAAACGATCATCAATCACACAAATATGGCATTATAACTTGTCAATCGAGTCAAGCATAGAGTATAAATTCAAGTCACATGTTCCATCATTCCGAACTTCCCCAAGAATCACGCCTGCGTTTAAAACGCCTCAGGCTCAATCTGCGTCAATACGCTTCAGACCATCAGATTGGTAAACCCGCGTAAACGCATCGGGTTTTCAAATGCCATTCCAGGCCTGTGTCGACACATATCAAATCTCGTCTCGTGTCTCAACGCATCAGGACTTGGCCATTTCAATCCCGCGTCTCAACGCCTCAGGGTACCAATCCACGCAACTCCGCATCTCAATGCCTCAGGTGTCACAAGTTTACAAGTATGCCAGATATCATTTCAATTCAAACTTCATGATCAAGTACAAGCTCATACAATGGGCTAAATATCTACAGCATGCAAGGCAATCAATTTTTATCACTCACAAGAGGCAATCAATTCAAATCATATGCATGTGGCAAGCATTCAAGTAATCCTCAATTTACCATGACGAACCTTGGGCAATCATGTCACAACTCACAATAACTAATTCAATTCACACCCAAATCATCTAGTCGAATCCAATCTTCCTAGCTAAGGTTTTTAAACCCCTTACCTTGTGCTAAAATCAACAAAATTCCTCTTCAAAGCACCTCAACAATTCGGCCCCAAGGAGTCCAAAACAAGGCAGCTTGCACCTAATACAAATCCCATCCAATTCATTAATTGTCTTCGTCTAATCATCAAATCACTAAGCATAAACCTTATTGACATATCAATTGACATTCCATTACGCCTTGATGAAGAATTTAGAGCTTGATTCCCCCATGAATAGCCCCTAAAGTTTCGGCATACACATAACCGAAATAGGGAATTTTTGGTTCTGTGTGGTGTCCAACTAATCAGTCCATAAACTATTCTTAAACCTCAATTTACCCACTAATCTACTCGTTAACATATAGTTCTAGGTGTTGGGAAGCCTCACCAAAAATTTGAGAGCAAGGCGACCCCCGAAAGTCCACGAACGGCGCCAATTCCTCCAAGTCCTCTACCAGCCAGAATTTATCCTTCAAACACAACGTCGTTTTGGCATCGAAACTTCATCAAACTCAGCCTAATTTTTCACCACAACTCAATATACATGTTCCCTAGATGTCTACAAAAATTGGCCAAAATATTGAAGCAAAATAAAGTCCTACGGAGCTCAAACAGCAACTTACCTCCAGTTGGGACGGAATCCGTCGACTTTCGAGGAAACGGCTAGCCGGAAATCTACAGGTGGCCAATCGCCGAACTACCACTTGGAGGTGGTTGGCAAGAGATGGGGTTAAATGTTGGTAGTCGGCTCGAGTCTAGACGATAGTCGGAAGAGATGTTCAACGGCGGCGAAGTGGACTGGTAGAGTCGGTCGGGCAGGGGAGCTTCTCGGCTGAAGAAGAAGAAGAGGAAAGAAAGAAGAAGAATCTGGCTATGGAGTGGTGTTCGGCTGAGGGAGAGAGAGAAAGAATGTATACACCAATTTGAGAGTCAACCAAGGAAGAATGGTAGGTTAAAATGTCATCATTTAATGCCAAAGCCCCATCTAATGACATTTGTCTATATGTCAATCAATTTTTCATCCAATGGCCCTCACTTTCTCTTATTTTCGGCAGCTATGGGGGAGGGTCAAAGACCAAAATGTATTTATTCTATTTATTAAGGTAAGGTTAAAATTTAATGGGCAAAATGGTAATTTCACCGTCGACATCCGGAACGTCGTTTTTATAATTCAAATTTCCTTCGATGAGGCGACGTCCAATCTAATCATAATGTTAGAATTCTTGATTTTTCATTCTCTAATTTCGAGACTCGTCTCTGAATCATTTCTCTGTCAAATGTAATTTCAGCCTATCTCGAATTGACGGGCGACTTTTGCAGACATTACGCGTAGCAACTCTGTGATTCGTCAGTTCATGGTGACTTCAATTGTCATGTAATTGCGAGGGTCTATTACTAGTTCCGACGATCTCGATTGTCATCGTTTGATTTAGAAAATTTTTGCAAATTATACATTGGTTAAGCGGCATCATCCCCGCTCCAATCATATAACGCTAGCAATGTATTCCTTAAATCATTCTTAGATCGGCCTTTTATGTCTCTAAATGTCCCCTCAGCAATCCTTATTATCAAAGTGTCATTTCCTACTCGAGTTCCCTAGGTCCACGTACCTTGTCTCACGTTAGCCTTTTCTTTTTGGTCAATTAACTCGAGATTAATCAGTTCCGAGTGGGATATGACTGAAATACATTATTAGATACATTCTCATTAATAAGTCTCGAAATAACAGGAAAAATCAGAATGTCACAACACTTCCCCTCTTACAATAATTTCATCCTTGAAATTTACAATAAATCTAATTATTCAAACAAATGGGGGTATTGACACCTCATCATTTCCTCGCTTTCCATATATCGCCTTCAGTTCCATGGTGCTCCCAAATGACTTTGACCAATGGAATCGTCTTGTTCATCAGAACTTGCTCCTTTCGATCTTCGATTCTGACTGGCTTTTCTACGTAGGATACTCTGTCATCCACTTCGATAGTCTCGTAGTCCATAACGTGCATCGGATTCGGCTCGTACTTCCGTAGCATTGACACATGAAAGACGTTATGCACTTGAGACAAATTAGGCGGTAAGGCAAGCCTGTAGTCCAAGGTCCCAATCCGTTCCAAAATCTCAAAAGGTCTTACATACCTTGGACTCGGTTTCACTTTCTTTCCAAATCAAGATAGCCCTCGTATTGGTGAAACTTTAAGAAAGATATGGTCACCAACTTGAAACTCTAGAGGTTTGTGTCGTTTATCCGCATAACTTTTCTAACGACTCTGTGCCGTCTTCAGTCTATCCCGTATTATCTTTACGGCATCCACTGATTGCTCTACCAACTCTGGGCCAGTAATACTTCTTTCTCCAACTTCGTCCTAGCAAATCAGCATTTTGCAAGCTCTTCCATAGAGTGCCTCAAAAGGTGCCATTCGAATACTTTGCTGATTATTGTTGTTATACGCGAACTATGCCAAATGCAGCTGATCCTCCCATCCACCTTTGAAATCTATAACACATGCTCGTAGCATATCCTCGAGCGTCTGAATCGTCCTCTCTGATTGTCCGTCCGTCTGCGGATGATATGCCGTACTGAACTGCAGTCGAGTTCCCATGGCATCTTGAAGACTCTTCCAGAAATTAGTCGTAAACTTGGGATCTCTGTCCGATGTAATCGTCACGGGTACTCTATGTAGTCTCACTATCTATTGCATATACAGTTCGGCATACTTGTCCATCGCGAAATCCTTTCGCACAGGAATGAAATGTGCAGACTTGGTCAACCGGTCCACGACTACCCAAATAGAATTGTGACCTCTCTAGCTCCTTGGTTATCCCATTACAAAATCCATCGTTACGTGCTGGCATTTCCATTCAGGAATCTCTAAGGGTTGTAGCAATCCCCTAGGCTTACAGTGTTGTGCCTTCACCTGCTGGCACCTCAAGCACTTTGCTACATATTTCGCCACATCCACCTTCATCCGGTTCCACCAATAATACTGACGTGAGTTTTGGTACATTTTCGTGCTACCTAGGTGAATACTATAATTGCTTCTGTGAGCCTATGATAAAATACTTTCTCTAAGTTCTTTGTCCCTTGGTATGCATAGACGCTCTCGAAATTTCAAAATTCCATCCTCTAACACTTGGAACTCTGGTTTCCTTTTCATTGGGTCCGCCTCCAGGATTTTCTGAATTTGCGAGTCCGTAAGCTGCAAGACTTTTATCCTTTCTTGGTTCCCGGGTTCTATTTTCAGTGTGGCTACCAAACTGGATAGCTGATATACTTCTAATTTGAATGCAGAATCCCTCAAATTTTTAATTAACGACCACCCTTTTACCAGTAGACAGGCAATACTTGATTTTCGACTGAGCACATCCGCGACTCTGTTCGTTTTTCCAAGGTGATATAATATATTGCAATCATAATCCTTAAGCAGTTCTATCCATCGGCTTGCCTCATGTTCAGTTCCTTCCAGGAAAATAGATACTTCAAGCTCTGATGGTCCGTATAAATCTGGAATTTCTTGCCACACAAATAATGCCTCCAGATCTTCAAAGCAAAGATGATTGCTGCCAATTTCAATTCATAAGTCGGATAGTTCATCTCGTGCGGTCTCAGTTGTCGTGATGCGTAAGCAACCACTCTTCCTTGCTGCATTAGTACGCAACCCAATCCCTTTAGCGAAGCATCGTTGTATATCTCATAGCCTCCAGGTCCCGATGGAATTGTCAATACTAGTGTGGTCGTCAACCGATGCTTTAGCTCTTGAAAGCTCCTTTCACACTTATCCGTCCATTCGAACTTCGTTTTTTTCTTAGTCAACCTCGTCAATGAAATGGATATGGATGAGAATTTCTCCACAAAGCGTCGGTAATACCCTGCCAATCCTAAGAAACTCCGGACTTCCGTGACCGTAGTCGGTCTAAGCCAATTCATAACGGCTTCGATCTTCGCAGGATCTACAGTAATTCCTTCTCCAGATACCACATGACCAAAAAATGCTACCTTAATCAGCCAGAACTCGCATTTGCTACACTTAGCGTAAAACGAGTGCTCCCTCAAGGTCTGCAAGATAATCCTCAAATGCTCTTCATGTTTTTTGTAATTCTTTGAGTAAATCAGGATATTGTCAATAAAGATTATAACAAAT
This sequence comes from Rhodomyrtus tomentosa, assembly GCA_028455895.1. Lineage (NCBI taxonomy): Eukaryota > Viridiplantae > Streptophyta > Magnoliopsida > Myrtales > Myrtaceae > Rhodomyrtus > Rhodomyrtus tomentosa. The sequence continues at coordinate 8,959,413 of JAPCWY010000001.1, read as the reverse complement.
CTATCCAAGAATTCCTCGAACACCCAATGCATCAAGTCTATAAACGCTGCTAGAGCATTGGTCAATCCAAAAGGCATCACAATGAACTCGTAGTGACCATACATTGTCCTAAAAGCTGTCTTAGGTATGTATTCTTTCTTAATTCTCAATTGATGATACCCGGTCCTCAGATCAATCTTAGAGAATACCGCAGCTCCTTGTAACTGATCAAATAAGTCATCAATCCTCGGTAGTAGGTACTTATTTTTTATAGTCACTTGATTTAATTGTCTATAGTTAATGCATAAACGTAAGAACCCATACTTTTTCCTTAGAAACAACACCGGCGCTCCCCACGATGAAGCATTCGGTTGAATAAATCCTTTATCCAGTAATTCTTGCATTTGCACCTTTAACTCCTTCAGTTCCGATAAGGACATCCTATAGAGTGCCTTCGATATTGGCTCTATTCCGAGAACTAACTCAATCACGAATTCTATTTCTTGCTATGGTGGCAACCCTGGTAACTCTTGTGGAAAAATGTCAGGAAACTCACGCACTGCTGGAATGCTTTCTAGTTTAGGTTCCTCGGCAGTCGTGTCCATAACTGCAACTAAGTATGCCTGACATCCTCCAGTTATCAGCTTTGTCGCTTCAAGGGATGAGACTAGAGGAATCGAAATTCCTCCTCGGCTTCCCACAAACTCGAAATTTGGGCGGCCATCTGGATAAAAACGGATTATTTTACTACCACAATCAACTTCTGCCCTTTGCTTACCCAACCAATCCATTCTTATGATCATATCAAAATCATACGTGGGTAACACAGCCAAGTCTAAACTCTCTTTACTACTGCCAATTACGATTTTACAATTAGCATAACCCAACGAAACTAGCACATTATCTTTTAACGGCGTAGCAACATGCAAATCACACTCAACGGTTTCAACTCCATATCAACCAAATCAGCAAATCGAGCAGACACGAACGAATGTGATGTGCCAGGATCAAACAAAGCATAAGCGGCTTTGTCACATAAATAAACCATACCTGTGACCACGCCAGGCGCTTCTTCTGCTTCCCTGCATGCCACAACATAAACCTTTCCCTGAGCTAGGGGTCGGTTCTGATCAACTTGGGGAGCAGCAGTTGACGGTCCTACCTATGGTCGTTGCCCTTAAGGTCTATTCGCTGGGGCTTGGTTCGGGCAAATCATCATCTGAAGGCCCATCTGACCACATTTGAAGCACGCTCCAGTCCTTGTCGGGCAAGGTCCATTACCATGCCTTCAGCCACAGAGGCGGCAGTTCCAGTTCACTAGGTTTAGCGGCTTCGCTATATTCTTTCTTATTGGAGGGACGAAGCGTCTATCACCAACCATAGGTTTTTTGCCAATCTGGTGATTGTCTCTAAATGAATTAAACCGCGATCCAGAAGCGGCATTCCTCTCTTTCAGGTCACTCTTGATCATTTGTCCCCGTTCATAGATTTCTTTATATGTCTTCATGTTCAGAGCTATCATCTGACTGCGAAGTTCAGGCCTTAGTCCATCCCAAAATCTCCTCGCCTTCTCCAGTGGATCCTATACTGATCGAGGCGCGTACCTTGAAAGTCTAGAGAACTCCGCTTCATAATGGTCCACTGTCAGATGATTCTGACGCAGTTGCAAGAACTTTACTTGTTTCCTTTCTCGAGTTGTCTCAAAGAAGTACTTGTCAATGAATGCTATGGTAAAGGCATTCTAGGTCAAGGTTGTTCCTTCCTGAAAGAATCCATTTTTAGTGGCAGTCCACCAGTCATTAGCAGTACCTTCCAGCTGGTATACCGCTAATAGTACCTTTTTCCTGTCCGTGCACCTCAAGACTCGGAAAGCTTTCTCAAGCTTCTCTATCCATCTCGACGCCAATTCAGGGTCTCCAGTCCCATCGAACTGGGTTGGCTTCAGCTTAATGAACTGTTCGACCAACTGGCCTATCTGCCTAGCCACAACAACTTCCTCTTGGGCATTTCCTACTTCATTGCCCAAGTCATGGTCGTCGTTGTTTCCGTTGCCTTCATTATTGCCATTATTGGCGTTAACAGCAGTTATCGCGGCTCCTACCGCTTGAGCTATGGCAACGTCCCTATCTTGGGTCTGCCGGTCAATTAGATCGCCGATCCTTTCAAGTGCCCTTAACACTCCGTCCATTTTCAAGTCTTCCGCCATAGGTGGTCTCGAACTACTCTTGGGTCTTTTAGGTCTTCTAGGCGAATTACTCATTCTTGGGTGCTCTCACTAAACCTGGACCGCTTGATTCCACCACGAAATTAGTAACTTACTCATCTAATCAAGTCCAGCGATAACAAACTATGTCCCAAGAGAAGCAGTCATAACATAACAACCTTCCACAAAACTATTTTCGGAAGCGCTTTATTATGCCATCCATGTCCATTACTCAATTCCGTTCACTTCAACGGTTCATCAGAAACCAGTCATGCTCATTTACTCAACAGGCCAAAACCCAGAAATGACTTTTAGCACTAAACATGGAGCTCAATCTTCACGATCATCACAATCTTGTCAAGACCAAATGCCAATCACATGCGCCAAGTCATATGCCATGCCTCTCGTGCCTAACTCTAACAAGTCTCCTAAGGTCTCGCTACCCATACTGTCCCAACTTACTCCTCCTTATTACTCCAATCCTCAATCAACTTGAATAGAGCTAACCTTACTCTGATGCCAAGCAAGCGTGGATGTCATGCCCTACACCCCGGGTACGGGCACGCGACTCCATGCGAGTAAACTCTCGAGTCCCAAGAATTACTTACTGAGAGATGCGTATTGTAACCAAGCATGTGGAAACGTAAACCGTATGACACCTCCGCACAATAATAAAAAGTGGACTTGGGTAACGAGAACATCACATACATATATAACATCCCATGAGTTTATACAAAAGAGCACGTGAGCTAATCCTACTGTTCGGTCTGGGTAACGGGGCCAAGCCAAAAGATATCTAAAACAAGCCTCCAAAAGAAGCTGACCGACGAGGTTATCATCAAAATGCTACACAGTAAGTCGAAAAACCCCTAGGTCGAACTGCTGGAATCATCGGTCTCCTTAGTATCCTCAGTAGGTTTAGAGTTCGAGAAGGTCTCCGAGCGCACGTCTACTGTGTCCTCCATCGTCTCGTCCTCCAACTGCTCCTCTAGCTTATCCTTTGAAGCGTCAATCTTTATCACCTCAACGGTGTCCTCCAAGGTCGGGGTCCTCTCAGGAATATTCCTCGAACTTGCCACGGATACCTCTACTTCTACAGAAACTCGAGTGGGTTGACACTAGCTAGGGATAACTCCGCGAGGTACCTCTGTAGCCTTTAGCGGACTAGTGGTAACCTCGCCTACTCTACAGAACCACGCCTCGAACCTATGCAGTTTCCAGTCTTTACCGCCCTCGTCGACCCAAACTACTGTGCACTTCCTAACGTAAACAGTACCCCTACCATCCGGGAACTCATCAAAATAAGCTGTCATCTCTTTCGAGTCACCCAATCGAGTCGGCAGCATCCTCAAGGTTTAGGGTCTGAAAATATGGTCCCACGATGGGGTGAGATTCACATCTTAGTAAGATGGATCCTAACCCCAAGTCAGGCCAACTGTACACCCAGATGAACGCGATCACGAACATGAATACACAGACAACATCATACGGCACTCATCAGTCACATATGTCACAATGATGCAAGCGATCGTCAATCACACAAATAGGGCATCATAACTTGTCAATCGAGTCAGGTATAGAGTACAAATTCAAGCCACACGTTCCATCATTCCGAACTTCCCCAAGAATCACGCCCACGTTTAAAACGCCTCAGGCTCGGTCCGCGTCAATACGCCTCAAACCATCAGATTGGTAAACCCGCGTAAACGCATCAGGCTTTCAAATGCCATTCTAGGCCTATATGGACACATATCAAATCTCATCTCACGTCTCAACGAATTAGGACTTGGCCATTTCAACCCCGCGTCTCAACGCCTTAAGGTACCAATCCACACAACTCCGTGTCTGAACGTCTCAGGGTATCACAAGTTTCTAAGCATGCCATATATCATTTCAATTCAAACTTCATGATCAAGTACAAGCTCATACAACGGGCTAAGTATCTACAGCATGCAAGGCAATCAATTTTTATCACTCACAAGAGGCAATCAATTCAAATTATATGCGTGTGGCAAGCATTCAAGTAATTCTCAATCTACCATGACGAACCTTGGGCAATCATGCCACAACTCATAATAACTAATTCAATTCACACCTAAATCATCCTGTCGAGTCCAATCTTCCTAGCTAAGTTTAGAAACCCCTTACCTTGTGCTAAAATCAATAAAAATCCTCTTCAAAGCACCTCAACAATTCGGCCCCAGGGAGTCCAAAACAGGGCAGCTTCACTTAATGGAAATTCCATCCAATTCATCAATTTTCTTCGTCCAATCATCAAATCACTAAGCATAAACGTTATTGACATATCAATTGACATTCCATAACGCCTAGACGAAGAATTTAGAGCTTGATTCCCCCATGAACAACCCTAAATTTTCAGCATACACAGCACTGAAATATGACGTTTTCGGTTCTGTGTGGTGTCAAACTAATCAGTCCATAAACTACTTTTAAACCTCAATTTACCCACTAATCTACTCGCTAACATATAGTTCTAGGTGTTGGGAAGCCTCACCGAAAATTTAAAGGCAAGGCGACACTCGAAAGTCCACGAACGACATCGATTCGTTCAAGTCCTCTACCAGTCAGAATTTATCCTTCAAACACAACATCGTTTCGGCATATAAAATCCATCAAACTCAGCCCAAACGTTCACCACAACTCAACATACATGTTCCCTAGATGTCTGCAAAAATTGGCCAGAATATTGAAGCAAAATGAAGTCCTACGGAGCTCAAACAGTGACTTACCTCTAGTTGCGATGGAATTCATCGACTTTCGGGGAAATGGCTGGCCGGAGCTCTACCGGTGGCCAATCGCCAAACTACCACTTGAAGGTGATCGACAAGAGATGGGGCTAGATGTTGGTGGTCGGCTCGAGTCCAGACAATGGCCGGAAGGGGTGCTCGACGGAGGCGAAGTGGACTGGCAGAACCGGTCGGGCAGGAAAGCTTCTCGGCCTAAGAAGAAGAAGAGGTAAGGAAGAAGAAGAAGCTGGTTATGAAGTGGTGATCGGTTGAGGGAGAGAGAGAGAATGTATACACCAATTTGAGAGTCAACCAATGAAGAATGGTAGGTCAAAATGTCATCATTTAATGCCAAAGCCCCATCTACTGACAATTGTCCATATGTCAATCAATTTTTCATCCAATGGCCCTCATTTTATCTTATTTTCGGTAGTATAGGGGAGGGTCAAAGACCAAAATATCCTTATTCCATTTATTAAGGCTAGGTTAAAACTTGGGGGCAAAATGACAATTTCACCCTCGATGTCCGGAACATCATTTTTCAAATTCAAATTTCCTTCAATGAGGCCACGTCCAATCCAATCATAATGTTGCAATTCTTGACTTTCCATTCTCTAATTTCGAGACTCGTCTCTGAATCATTTCTCTGTCAAATGTGATTTCAGCCTATTCCGAACTGACGGACGGCTTTTGCAGACATTACGAGTATTGACTCTGTGATTCATATCACACTTAAGGCTCGTCAATTCATGGCAACTTCAGTTGTCATGTAATTGCGAGGGTCTATTACTAGTTCCGACGGTCTCGATCGTCATCGTTCCATTTAGGAAAATTTTGTAAACTATACATTATTTAAGCGGCATCACCCGATGTATTCTTTAATCGTTCTTAGATCGGCCTTTTATGGCTCTAAATGTCTTCTCGACAATCTTTTTGGTCAAAGTGTCATTTCCTACTCGAATTCCCTAGGTCCACATACCTTATCTCACGTTGGCCTTTCCATTTTGGTCGGTTATTTCAAGATTGACCATTCTCATTAATAAGTCTCGAAATGTCATGGAAAATCAAAATGTCAAACGTGTCTGCGCTCCTCTTCGCTGCTAGTCCCGGACGAAGAGCTACGTTGCCATCCAGCTGTCGATGCCTCCCCCTTCATGTCGTCGTTCGATCGCCGTAGTTTTCTCATTAACGCCGCCTCTGTTTTCATCCTCTATTTTCTTACCGCTACCGCCCCTTTTTGTCATCGCCAATTCCTAGTCCTCCACCTGCTACTGCCAAAGCTACTGGCCTTCCTAGCTCTAAACCAGCCCCGTTTTCATCCTGTGGACTAAGGTAACATTGAACACACTATGGGTTAATCCAAGCATTGTTCGTTTTGGATTATTTAATGTTGTTTTTCTATGGTTTTCTCGCTGCCCTTGCATGATTCGCATGTGGTTTTCGTGAAAGATGCCACGTTATGCATGCCTTAAGAAACGTTGAATGTTCTAACGTCGTTCTGCGTGATGCCGACATTAATCAAATCACGAATCCTTTTTGGAAATTCAAGATAATGGCTTTTTGATCTAAAACCATTAGTACAAAATGTAAGTAAGGAAAATCTCGGATTTAGCCAGCCTGATCTATCACCGTTTAGGTCTGATTTGCTATCTCTGAATTTTATTTTTTTTTTAGAAAAATTCGAAACATGATTAGTCAAGACGTTGGCGGTCGCAATTTTTGCTTGAATATTGGTTGGCAGATTGCTTGAATATTTTGATTTGATTGATTGACTTTTGCCATATCCAGAAAATTTCTAAAAAATTAGTAAGATATGTTTTCCTTTTAGGCATGTCTGATTGATTGATTTTTTTAGGAAGATAAGGTTTTCTAAAAACCTTATCTCATCAAGCATTTTCGATTAGGCATGTCTGATTGATTGATTGATTTTTTTTTTAAATTCGAAAATGCATTAAAAAATACAAAAAAATATACGATTAACACCGTATATCATATAATTCCATGTCATGCATCTTTCCATATCACTCATCTTGCCATGTGATTATTACACGTCATCCATGCGTAAATGCCATGTCATATTTTATGTCATTGCACGTCACATGTCATATAGTTAGATTGCATTAGCATCACATTTTAATAAAAGAGAAAATTCAAAAAAAGTCAAGTCACATAAACCAATCAAAAGACCTTTGCATGAAATTGGTATCGAAAGGGCATTAGTTTTGATTAACTAGTGTAATTAAGTTCTCGAATCCATAATCTCTGGTTAGTAGAAGTAAAATGGTTCTCTCGCCATTTTGCTTAGGTTTCTAATCAACCTACCAATAATTATTAGTGGCGACTCCAGTTTATAAATCATTTCGGTGAAATTTAAGTTGCGATTTGGTAGGGCTTGGGAGAGTCCGTAGTAGGTTAGTTGATGATAATTGACCTAACAATCCATTGGCCTAATTTTTTAGGTCGCGACAGCTTGGCGACTCCGCTGGGGATCTATTAAACTTTTAATTTGTTCGAAAATTGTAATGGGTGAATAAACTTTTCTAGTCAATTCTTGGAAATCAAGCTTAAATCTTCAAATTCCTTAATTCACCTCTAATTTAAAAAAAATAAAGAAATTGTGGACATAGGCCATGGATTTCATGTTATATGTCTTGGTTGATGACTTGAGTTTGTTTTTGACCATAAGATCGAATTTTCTAGGTCGAAAAGTTTCGTTTCGATTACGCGGAATTCGCAGAAAAACTGACAAATGTGCTCAGAATGGGCCCAAATCTGGTGGGCCAAACGAAAACGGCCTTCTAATTAATTTTCACCGCCTTTGACCGCAATGCGCATTGGATTTTTGCGATCTGGGGTTATCTTGATGGGTTTTGGGGCCGTTTTTGAATTTTCGACGGATTTTTTCTTAGTTTTTGGCTGTTTTTGTGCTTGCTTTAGAGCTCTTTGATTGATTGGATCTCACCATTAAAGTGTTAAATGTTCTTGCAGACTTGGAGTGATACGGAGTAGAGTGTTTGCTAACTTTTTCTTGCAAGCTGAAGTAGGAATGTATGTTTTGATGGATTATATTGAAGCCTTGTTTTGATATAAACTCATGTGTTTGTCTCTACTACCTTTGCATCCACACTTAGCACGCACAACCATTGGACCTAAATAGTTAGGTTTAGGATGGTATTTGATTAGAGACACTCTGCCTATCACCACCTACCTTGAGTCTCCCTCTTCGAGTCTCACACTCTTTCAAAGTGGTGCTATGATTCATCACCCCTGTCATTCGCCATGTGATATGGGTTGATACTTGACTAAGCCAGATGTCTACGGGGGACCCTGATACAATCACAAATTAGGGTGGTTCAATTTGGGTATCCTTGGGGCTCCATTTTGTTAAGCCTTACTAGTTAGAAAGGGAGCCTCACGTCGCATTTTCATCTGCATGTCTATGTGTTTGTTCATTTCACCTGTCTGAAGGTGGTATTCTTTTCAACCCTTACTCATGCTTTCTTGTATTCTTGGGTCGGTCCACGAAATTTTTTTGGTGAGTCATAGCTTGAGTTAGTTAGAGCGCTTGTTTGCAAATTTTATTCATCGTTTCATTAGGATGATAATCTAAATGCTACTATTTCTAGGCTGATACTCCGCACAATCTGAATTTTTGGGGCTTCATCTAGTCATATTTGAATTTTGGTGTCTAAACGTAAAATGTTCAAAGCATCTGGGGCTATCATCTATAAAATTTAGAGAATAATTCGTGATGTTTTCCATTTATTGGACGAATTTTCATCAAGGACAATGTGGGTAGGAATTTCGGCAGTTGACTCACACTTGCTTTGTTTTGCAGATTACAATTTCTAAATGATCTCCTTTCTTGGACCACGAAAAAAAAAAGTTGTAGATTGATGTCTAAACTAATAATCTGCAAATTTCAGACCTTAATTCGAACTTTAAGGGGGTCCTTTGTTCGTTTAATAAGAACCGGACAGAACAGTTTTCTGGGCAGATTTTTTTCGAAAGAAATATTAAACTATACTGATCGGTCCACTTTTAACCTTAAGTCTGAACATCAAAGTTGTTCATCATTGAGTCCTAGATCAGCTTGTACAATTTGGGAGATTTTTTTTTATCAACGTGAGAATTATGACGAATTTTATCGTGAAGGTCGATGGAACTGAAAAATTGTTTGATTCAGATTTTTCCTTTGTTTATTGAGTCTAGAGGGTTGTCACCGATCGGCTCACTATTCTCGCTCATTATACTAACTTTTCGTGTGATCATTCATTAAGGTGATATATCATGGATCCTTCACACTCCCGTAATACTCGATCTCGAGCAAGGAGAATGATTGATCAAGCTGAAGTTGCAGTCATTACAAGTGAAAGAATCAATCAATTTCTAGAAGAGATGCATGCCAGGGGTGTTCGGATGAACAGGGTCATCAATGCAATGGAACATACTATTCAACTTCTTAAGCATCAAGTTGAAACAATTCAATTCAACTTGGCATATCTTATCAATCAACTTCCATGCGATGAGCCTTCGTCAGTGATTGGAAGGGTGCTTACTCCACTTCCCACAACAATATTTATCATCTAGCCAATACTCCTAAAGAAGGGAGTAATTTAGCGAGAGCAAACACTTCATTAGACTACAAGCTTCCAGAATTCCTGCTCGAACACATCTTGTGATTTCACTATGGTTAAAGAGGTCACTCCCTCAAAGAATGCGTTACCCTGCTGTTCCGGATCCAAGACATGATTGATGCTGGGGATCATATATCCCGCGCATGGAAATATTATGGAGGAGATCGAGGTTTACTGGTGGTCTCAAGCATACGATTGGAATACCCACAGCTGTTCAAAGATGAAACATTATCATCCAGTCGTCGCTTCCCTCGTGGTGTTACCTGGAACACCTGGGTTGATTAGACCCTCCATAAGCTAAGAGAATTCATCATCGAGGAAGTGGGCGCAGACCCAGATCAACACCATTCTTATGTTTCTGTAATCCTCTACGCGGGATATTTCCTGCTTTCCTCTAAGTTTTTTAGGTTGCATTATGATTTTCAATTCGTTTTGCATTAGGATTTCATTTCAATTCAATGTGGCATTCAATAAGATGTAATTCATTGATTTTTATATCAATAAAATTATAGATGTTTTTCATTAAATTTTGGAATCTTGACGAGGTGTCCCAAACCAACCCGATGATGATAACCAACGAGTGAACAATCTGTCATCCATGATAAGCATTAAGGGTTGGGCTTCCTCAAGAGTTTTTCGTCCAATAGTCTTCAAACAAAAAAATTTAAAAAAATTTAAAAAAACACAAATTGCAAAGCATGCATGATTAAACCCTGTTTGTTTCTCTGACTTCGCCATTTTATGTTTTAGAGGCAAATATGTGGAGGGTGATCCATTGGATTCCATAGTGTATGACTTAGACAAATTCACTCTCGATTATGAGGAAATACGTCAAGAGTTTGAACAACACGAGATGATTAAGCCTCTGACTGGCGATGAGATTACATCAATCAACTTGGGCGATAAAGAAAATCCAAGAGAGGTGAAAATCGGGCCAAACTTGTCCACTGGAATGGCGGAACGTCTCACCAAGCTCCTGAAGGATTACCAGGATATCTTCGCCTGGTCCTATGTAGATATGCCAGGTCTTGATCGATCAATTGTTGAGCATTGCTTACCGACCGATCCCTCATTCAAGCTAGTAGTGCATGGATCACGAAGGGCTAAGCCAGAACTAGCAAAGAAAATCAAGGAAGAAGTCATGAAGTTCCTTGATGTGGGATTTATTGAGGCTACCCAATATTTTGACTAGGTTGCTAACATTGTTTCGGTGCTTGTTCCGCTAGTGTTGTGGCAACCTTTGATCCTTTATCTCACGATCCATAGTGAATCCTTGGGAGCTAAGCTAGCACAAACAAGACAGGACGATGGGAAAGAGCGTGCCATTTATTATCTAAGCAAGAAGTTCACAGCCTCCGAGATGAACTACTCTGAAGCTAAGAAGACATGTGTGACTCTAGTTTGGGTACTACACAGATTGCGGCAATACACTTTGCATTACCGAATTCTCTTGGTAACAGAGTGAGATCCCATCAAGTACCTGCTAGATCAACCTGCCCTGATTGGCAGGCTTGCTAAATGGCAGATCATCATTTCGAAGTTCAATGTGCAATATTTATCTCAAAAGTCGGTAAAAGGATGAGCCATAACCGATGTCCTGGCCGAAAATCAGGGGGGGCAAGATGAAGATCCATATCAACCCGAAGATAGAGTCATGGCGGTGAAAGATTATTTCTGGATCATGTATTTTGATGAAGTTGTGAATTTATCCAGATCGGGTACAGGAGCAGTCTTAATATCTTCAGGCGGTCGGTATTGTCCTGTGGCAGCAAAGTTAATATTTCCCTGCACTAACAATATCGCAGAATATGAAGCGTGCATGCTGGGCCTCCAGGCAGCAATTGAAATGGGCATAACCCGGCTTAAAGTATTTGGAGACTCAGCCTTAATCATCCTCTAGACAGTTGGAAAGTGGAAAACAAGAGACGCGAAGTTGATACCTTATCATGAATATCAGTTGTGGAGGGATTTGATGATATTTCGTTCAAGTATTTATCCAGAACTCACAATCAATTCGCTGATGCATTGGCTACTCTGCCTTCAATGTTGCAAGTCACCAATAGGCTTGAGGTTGAGCCATTGAAGATTGAGGTATTGAGAAAACCAACATATTGTATGACCATAATCGATGAACCTGATGGCAAGCCTTGGCACCACGACATCAATACTTACATTCAGGAGCAAAAATTTCCTGAATAGAGTTCGATGTCTAATCAAGGGTACATAAGGAAGATGGCCTCGAAGTTTTCCTGAGCGGAGAGAGTCTCTATAAAAGATCCTTTGATTCAGCTCTTCTGAGATGCATTGACTCTACTGAAGCTGTTCGTCTGATGATAGAAGTACATGAAGGAATTTGCGGTCCACATATGAATGGCCACATGCTCACCAAGAAGATTATGAGGTTAGGCTATTACTGGCTCACTTTGGAAAGTGACTGCGTCCAACATTTTCGTAGCTGTCACAAATTCCAAATTCATGGTGACAAGATCAACGTTCCTCCGAATGAGCTACATTAGTTATTTGAGCCATGGCCTTTCTCTGTGTGAGGGATTGATGTAATCGATCTAATCAACCCTAAGGCATCTAATGGACATCGTTTCATCTTAGTCGCCATTGACTATTTTTCCAAGAGGATTGAAGTAGCGTCGTATCTTAGCCATCACGGCGCGAAATGTGGTGAAATTCATTAGCCGAGACATCATCGTTCGATATGGTTCACCTGAAGTCATAATCACTGATAATGGCTCAAATTTGAAAAATAAGCCGATGGATGATTTGTTCACAAAATTCAAGATCAAGCATCTGAATTCTTTCCCATACCGTCCTCAGATGAATGGTGAGTGGAGGCGGCCAACAAAAACATCAAGAAGATCCTTGCCAAGACTGCTGAGAATTATTGTGATTGGCATGAGAAACTGCCTTTTGCGCTCATGGCTTATTAGACTTCGATCCGAACTTCTACCGGGGTAGCCCTGTATTCCCTTGTGTATGGAATGGAAGCAGTGTTACTGGTTGAGGTAGAAATCCCTTCTTTACATATATTATCTCAGGTCAACCTGACTGAAGCCGATTAGATCCAACAGAGGATGGACAAGTTGAACTTGATTGATAAAAAACAGCTTAAAGCTTTATGCCACGGCCAATGCTACCAGTAGAGGGTTTCTAATCCTTTAACAAGAAAGTCAGGCCTCGGCATTTTCAGGTGGGAGACCTTGTTCTGCGAAAATTATTACCTATTGTTCCGCTTCTAGAGGGGAAGTTTGCTTCGAACTATGGCGGCCCATACGTTGTGAAGAGGTGCTTCTAGGAGGTGCTTTAATCCTTGCAGAGATGGATGGATGTGTTTTCACCAGTCCTGTCAACTCTAATGCTGCAAAGAAGTATTATACTTGATTTGCTTTGACATCTTGTGATCAAGCTATAATATTCATCTGATGTTCATTTCACGTATTGTTTGTCTGCTTCTTGTTTGCATTATTAATTTTCATTGTAAGATAATTTCACTTGGGAAATCTCTATGGTCTTTTTAAATTGATCATTTTAAATGAGGAATGTCAGGACGACGAAAGGCAAGTCATTTCCATACACGTCCTATATCACAATCCCTAGAGAGCAATGTGAGAATTTACATGCTTACAAGGTAAAAGGTTATCTCGTAAAAAGTATGACGGTCAAAACGATATGAGGCATTCATTTCATCTATCCCAAATGCTACAGGTTGCCCATTGCTAAACCCTTTTTGAATGGTGGTTTCATTTCACAACCCTATTAGGAACAACCCCACATTGAGACAAAATTTAGAGATTCAAAGGATGAGTTGAATTTTCTTGCTTTCAATTGCATCAATCTTTGAGTATGTTTGTTGCATGCAGATTATGTGCTAGCTCAAGTGCTTTAGACATGACGAAGAGCATTTTATTTCTGCACCCATTTACACTAATCCTTTGTTAAGCCGATTTGAGCAGCGGATTCACTTCTCCAAACCCAATTGGTGATCATCTTGAGCAAGAAATCATTTCAAACTATCTGGAAAAAAAATAGCACAATGTCTTGGGGCATGCCAAAACTTGAAAGATCGGCTTATGCAATAAGCAAACAATTCAGATAAGACACTTCATTCCTAAAAAAAAGGGAAAAAAGGTCTCTGTTCAAAAAGAGAAAAAGAAAAGATGGTGAAGCTTACCATGCAAAAGAAAGGGGGCAAAATCGTCCACTCCCATTAAAAAAAGGGAGAAAATAAAAAGCTCTCTCGAAGAAAATCCAAAAGGAATGAAGGGTCTTACTTGAGTGGGTTCCTCATAGAAAGATCATTTCTGAAGCATAGAGTGATAGAGACAAATAATCACTGATTCTCTCATACAACCCATTGTTAAAAATAAGCCATTCATTTCGAAGCCTACCCTGAACCTACATTACAACCTTCACTGAAAGTCTCTTCAGATTAGGGCACTTGGGTTAACGCAGAGTTTCAAATGCTTATAAATGTCGCTCGAAGAAGTGCGAGCAAGATCATTTTATCTCATTTCGCAAGGTTCCTAACTTGTAAACCTAATGCAGCTGATGAAAATTTCATTTCATGGCTTAAATGACTCGCATGAGCCCCCCTTTGAATAACCTTTGACCAAGCCTGAATTACAGTCCCTGTGAAAGACCTCATGGATTGACATGGTCATACTGATTGTGAGAATACCCAGATCCTTGTCAGGCTTGATGATGACAGCTTTGAGCGTTTCTCTTACCCGCATTAATGGTCCGGTCTTAAAAGCCTTTTTCGTGAGAAAAAGTGAAATGCCATTTCTGATTGAAATTCCTCATTCAATTTGATTAATTTTGTCAGAAAGATCAGATAGACTTTCTTATTGACAAATTCCCCAGTGGAGCTTTATAATGCAGGCAAAAGCCCATGAATTTTTAGCATATGATGTCGCATTTACATTGAGCTTAAGCATGTCATCATTTTTTGAGAGATTGGACAGGTATGATGCAGTCAGTCTACCCATCATTCGTCACTCAGAAAATCTAGGTAAGTTTTCTAAACCCTTTTAAAGTCAACTTTAGTCATACCCCCTTTTGTGGTCACACTGACATTTGTTCAGGCATCATACCATTTTGTATCCGTACTGATCTAATTCAGATAATACATTATCTCTCGTCTTGATACGGTGAGACCTGCTTGATAAGGTCACGAGAAATTATTTTACCGACTCATGCTGACTCGTTGAGGAGGTTGCAAGAGATACCTTACCGACTCATGTTGACCCGTTGAGGAGGTCGCAAGAGAAGTTTTACCACCTCATGTGACCTGTTAAGGAGGTCGCAAGAGACAACTCTTGTCTTGATACAGTGAGACCTGCTTGAGAAGGTCGCGAGAGATTATTTTACCGACTCATGGTGACTCGTTGAGGAGGTCCCAAGAGATAACTCTCGTCTTGATACGGTGAGACCTGCTTGAGAAGGTCGCAAGAGATTATTTTACGAGCTCATGCTGACTCGTTGAGGAGGTCATAAGAGACACCTTACCAACTCATGCTGACACGTTGAGGAGGTCGCAAGAGACATTTTAGCGCCTCATGTGACCCGTTGAACAGGTCCCAAAAGGCATCTCTCATCTTGATACGGTGAAATCTTTGTAAAAAGGTCACGAGAGATTATCTTTACCGACTCATGGTGACCTGTTGAGGTGGTCTTCAAGAGACAAATGACCAGCTCGAACCATAACTCGAGCATATTTTCAAACCCTACACATATCTTGCGTTGTTCCACATCAAAGGGAAACCATTGGTAACGGATGATGCCCCTAAAACCTATGATCCACGTGTGATCTTGGTTTCTTTTTTGATTTCACAATATATGCGCTCTTGTGATTTCGAAAAATAAATGGCTCTCTCGAACCATGGCTCGAGTACATTTGCAAACTCTACACAGATCTTGCGCAGTTTGGCGTCAGAAAGAAACTTCTGGCAACAAATGGGCTAGTACCTAAGTACCTTGGCATCTTTGTTGGAAGCTCAAAAATTAAGGGAATCATCAGCATATGAGGTATTTGGTAAAACATGAATTCTCATATGCGATCCATGTGCATGTTTCTTTAATACAGTGAAGAGAGAAATTTTGGCACATGTTATTTGTAGCCCTGCATTTCATGCATTGTTTCATTTGTATCAGAAAATGGAATTTAAAAAAACTCCCGCAAAAAAAAAAAAAAAATTCATCATTTGCATTTTTCAGAATTTAGTTTTCAATTTCAGTCTTTGAGCGAACCATCTGCGAGTTTCCACTCAAAGAGGGGCAGTGTTAACACCTAAATTTTGATTTTTAGAAAATTTATTTATTTCACAAAATGAGAGTTAATTATAATTCTAAAAAAAATAAATTCACATGCATTACATATGTTATTTGTCTGTCATGCATTGGCAGTAAGTTGAGGGCGAATCAATTGAACTTAATAGGCGGCAGAACTAAAATCAACTTGGGAATTTTTGATCATGAAGGGGGAATTGTCGAAAATTATAATGGCCTCAATTTAAAATTCCATTCGGTCCATTTTAATTTTTTTGAGAAACAAGGCTTTTAATTAATTATCTGCTTAATTAATTAAAGCCTAATCAGGCCTTAAATTCGCGCGAATAAGCCCATTTATAAAGGAATTTTCGGCCAGAAGCCCTATCTCTCACGGTGGCCGAATTTTGTGATATCCTAGCCCGATAGAATTACTCAAAAATCAGAAATTTTGATACTGCGGTTGATATCTCGTCTGAAATTTTTAGAGTCGACGGCTAGAATTAAATCTTGGAGTATAACCCTAATATTCACTATATATACTTTATTATGGCTTAGGGTTAAAGGAAGAGGACATAATTTTCTAACAGATATACACACGCTCTCTCTCTCTCGGGCGATTTCCCTCCTCCCTCTTCCACGGTTGCTGCACCTCCATCAACGATGACCCTCTGACGAAGGCATCCGTGTCACCGTTCCAGCCGTGTCTTCGCTCCTCTCCACCGCCAGTCCCGGACAAAGAGCTACGTCGTCATCCAGTCGTCGAAGCCTCCCTCGTTCGTGTCGCCGTTCGATCGTCGTAGTTTCCTCATCGACGCAGCCTCTATTTTCATCCTCTGTTTTCGTGCCGCTACCGCTGTCACCCCTTTTTGCTGTCGCCAATTCCTAGTCTTCCGCCTGCTCCTGCCGAAGCTGCTGGCCGGCTTTTTTCCTAGCTCTAAATCAGCCTCGTTTTCATCCCGTGGACTAAGGTAACATTGAACACACTATGGATTAATCCGAGGATTGTTCGTTTTGGATGATTTAATGTTGTTTTTCTATGGTTTGCTCGCTGCCCTCGCATGATTCGCATGTTGTTTTCATCAAAGATGCCACATTATGCATGCTTTAAGAAACGTTGAATGTTCTAACGTCGTTCTGCATGGTGTCGACATTAATCGAACCGCGAATCCTTTTTGGAAATTCAAGATAATGGCTTTTTGATCTAAAACCGTCAGAACAAAATTTTAATAAGGAAAATCTCAGATTTAGTCAGCTTGACCTATCACCGTTTATGTTTGATTTGCTATCTCTGAAAATATTTTTTTTTTTACGAAAAATTGGAAAACATGATTAGTCGAGATGTTGGCGGTCACGATTTTTGCTTGAATATTGGTTGGCAGATATCTTGAATATTTTGATTTGATTGATTGACTTTTTCCATATCCAGAAAATTTCTAAAAAATTAGTAAGATATGTTTTCCTATTAAGCATGTCTGAAGGATTGATTTTTTTTAGAAAGTAAGGTTTTCTAGAAACCTTATCTCATCAAGCATTTTTGATTAGGCATGTCTGATTGATTGATTGATTTAAAAAAAAATCCGAAAGAGCATAAAAAAATACCAAAAAACTATACCATTAGCACCGCATATCATATAATTCCATGTCATGTTTCTTTCCATATCACTCATCTTGCCATGTCATTATTAACCGTCATCAATGCATAAATGCCATGTCGTCTTTTATGTCATTACACGTCACGTGTCATATAGTTAGGTTGCATTAGCATCACATTTTAATAAAAGAGAAAATTCAAAAAAAGTCAAGTCACATTAACCAATCAAAAGACCTTCGCATGAAATTGGTACCGAAAGGGCATTAGTTTTGATTAACTAGTGTAATTAAGTCCCCGAATCCATAATATCTGATTCGTAGACGTAAAATGGGTCTCTCGCCGTTTTACTTAGGTTTTTAATCAACCAATCAATAATGATTAGTGGCGACTCTAGTTTATAAGTCATTTTAGTGAAATTTAAGTTGCGATTTGGTAGGGTTTGGGAGAGTTCGTATTAGGTTAGTTGATGATAATTGACCTTATAATCCATTAGCCTAATTTTTTTAGGTCGTGACAAAAGTTAGTATGCTCTTTTGTTGCTAAGTGAGAAGTACAAATAAAATATAATAAAAAATTAAGGAAAAGCTAGTTAGATTTTATTTTCTAATCCAAATCAGCTCAGACTTATATCATCAGCTAACACCTGACTTCTCTAGGCAGTGGATATACATATTCCGGTAGGTACAGATTTGGATGTAGAGTAAGTTTCATATACATCATCTACTGCAAGTTGGTCACGTTAATCTTGGAAGCGTTGTTCACAAAGTGTTTGGCATTGTGTCTTCGTTTTGTTTACTGAATTATATAAAAAAGTTCAAGTGTCGAAACCGATTAAATCTGAGGCTAGATTTGCATTTAATTCCTTTGCAAGATTGAAAGATATTTCGCTAAGAATTGTGGGCTAAAAATTGTGTGCGTTCTTGTATGTAATTGTGGTTGGAAAACACTAAGAGCATTTAAGTAACGTGAGTGTGATCTGTAATATCCTTGTATCGCTTAATCTATAGTGGAATTCATTACTGCTCTCCTCGTGAATGTAGGTCTCCATGACTGAACCACGTACATTTAGTGATCAATTTATTTTCTTGTTCTGTCTATTTATCGTTCAATCGATTGGTTCTGCGTAACAATTGGTATCAAGGTCGATGGTTGACGGGCTCTGATACCAATTGGATATATTGGCAGTGGATTCAACTAGATATATTGACGGGTTTAGAATTAAGCTCCCTCTTGGCAATCTCCCCAGATGAAAATATCGGATTTCTGCTTCGCTCTCTCAATAAATGGTGTCAGAGCCGATGTTTGATTACTAACCCACTCTCAATATGTATTGGTATTTGGTTAATATCTCAAGGAAAGAATTTGGTTGTCAATGTGGTTTTCGGGTTAGTGGGTGTTGTGGTGTAGCAGCGTGGACCCGATGGACGCTGGTGGAGATTCCTGTGGAGATGCATCTCAAAGATGAAATCTGGTGGGCAACATAGTTTCCGGGCCGATGGACGTTGCGGTGTAGCAACGCGAGCCCGATGGGTGTTGTGAAGATTCAAGTTGAGATAAGTTGGTGCGGAATAATACTCGGATTAAGAGGAGATCAAATTTAACACTGGAGCTCATACGTGAGGGAGAAATTGTTGGGATGTAGGTGTGAGTTGTGTTGAACAAGTCCCACATTGGATAATTAATGCGATATTGAGCAGTTAATATATTCAAATCGATCCATAACTTATTGGCTTAAGCTTTTGAATGAAAATGGGTCCAACCGGATATATTGATTGGCTTGGACTTGAACTTTATCTTGGTGATCTTCCTAGATAAAAGTATCAGCCTTCTACTATGTGATCCCAACAACATCATAGAATCCTCTCGTCACTACATGGAATCAATGCCATGACTAGTTCTCTAAGTTCTGTTGCCTTTTGCATTTGGTCCCCTCCGTTGGTTCTTTTATGCAAATTTAACCCTCTAACTTATTTATTTGTGTGTTCGTGTCCCATGGTGAATAGCTATCATGATGTCGCGCGAACTTTTTATTTTTTTCCCTTTTAACTGTCTTAATCAAATGGCACCTGAAACGTAGACGATGACGTTTTGGGGGGACGACAGTCAACGTTCAGGATACGTTTGGAGAGACGCGTGTGCACTCGACAATTAGGATGCACAGGCTTTTCAACCATTAATTAATCAATTACTTGAAAATAAAATATGTGAATACATTTGGAGAGACGTGTTGGCACTCGACAAGATCGATTAGCAAAATATTGAACGAGATCCAAGTCATATTCAATGAAGACACGTTCTCTTTTTCTTCCTTTCGTTTTTCTACTTCAGGTCAGGGTCACGAAGCTTCTTGGCCAACACACGCATGGCTTTGTACGGGCTGCGGCTATATAAACACGACTCCTCCTTTGCGCAACATTATCAAACCATCATCACATTGAGGTCTTTCTCTGTATCTCTCTCACTCATACAGATACTCACACAAAGAAGAAAAGATGGAGTTTTTAATCCAGCCAATTGCAGTAGCGACGGTTCTGGTCATCCTGACGGCATGGGCGTGGAGGGCGGTGAACTGGGTGTGGCTGAGGCCGAAGAGGCTCGAGAGGCTTTTGAGACAGCAAGGCCTCTCCGGCAAGCCCTACACCTTCCTGCACGGAGACCTCAAGGAGAGATCGCGGTTACTCAAGGAAGCCATGTCCAAGCCGATCGCCGTCTCCGACGACATCAAGCCTCGCCTCTTGCCTTTCTTGCATCAATCCATCCAAACCTACGGTATGCACATCTTCATAGTGTCTCCGTGTATGGCAAATATATTTTCTTATTCATTAACACACTTGTTTTCGTACTTTGGACGATGGAGTTTCAGAACATCTGTATTTATTTTCCATTCTATTGGAAATTCATGCTTGCCCATTTCAAATTTTGGCAACCAAAAATGTTAGTAAACTTCGCCTGTGACCATGTCAATTTAACTACTACTTTTTGTACTGCAGGCAAAGGTTCGTTCATGTGGATAGGACCAACACCAAAATTGTACATAACGAACCCCGAACAACTAAAGGAGATCTTCTCCAAGATAAACGACTATCCCAAGCACGCCTCCAATAACCTGGTGAAGTTGCTTGCCGATGGACTCGTGACCCACGAGGGGGAGAAATGGGCTCGGCACCGGAAGATTATCAATCCGGCATTCCGCATGGAGAAGTTGAAGGTGACATGAAACTACACGCCGGGTGAAGTGAATTGAACCACACACAATAATTAATGCCCCATGATTTTTGTTTTAATTCCTTCTTTGCATTTGGTCTGCTATTCTTGCAGCTTATGTTGCCCGCTTTTCATTCAAGTTGCACTGAAATGGTTGCTAGATGGGAAAATTTGGTATCCATAGAGAGATCATGTGAGGTCGATGTGTGGGTCGACCTTCAAAATTTGACCCGCGATGTGATCTCTCGGACAGCATTTGGTAGTAGCTTTGAAGAAGGCAAAAGGATCTTCGAACTTCAGGAGGAACAATCCCTGCTTGCGCTTAAAGTTGTTCGATCGGTCTACATCCCCGGCAGGAGGTAAAATCTCTCATCATCCATAAGCTAATTGAATCAAAATGAGCTTATGGATTATCATCATGACATTCCGAAAAATCCAACTATCTCGCAGGTTTGTGCCAACTAAGATGAACAGGAGGATGAAGAAGATAGATAAGGAAGTGGAGGCTCTGCTCATGGACATCATCCGTAGAAGAGAAAAAGCGATGAGGGGAGGGGAAGCTGCTGGTCACGATCTCTTGGGGCTAATGCTGGAGTCAAACATGAAAGATAATATCGGAATGAGCCTTCACGATGTGGTCGAGGAGTGCAAGATTTTCTACATTGCCGGACAAGAGACCACTTCGGTCTTGCTGGTTTGGACCATGGTCTTGCTGAGCGTGCACTCCGATTGGCAAGCCCGAGCAAGGGAGGAGGTCCTCCAAATCTTTGGAAACAGAGAACCTGACCACGATGGGTTAAGCCACCTCAAGATTGTAAGTTCAATGCTCTTTTCCTCTTTTGTCGAGATTGGGACTCATAATAGGTCCAATCTCAAAAGTTCTTCACGAACAATTTTTTTTTATCACATGGCACATGATTCTATCCTTACAAGATATATGATCATTTGCAATCCTTTGTAGGCGAAATGTTTAGTTAAAGATAACGCTGTCCTATGAAGATGAACATGACAATAAATTGATAGGAGCGTTTTCTTCTCATCCTTGGACGGAACTTGGATTTCACCTAAAAAAAAACCTGAATTTTTCAAACAACATCCTCAAAAAATTGTTACTGGATTATTACAATCAATTTCATTATCTTTGTGGATATTGATTTCACTGAAGTAGTCTTTCTCTGGCATCACAATCATAGACACACATCTCTACCATATGACTTATTCTAGAGATTTGTTGCGATCAGATCACGATGATCTTGAATGAGGTCCTGAGGCTAGTCCCACCGGTGATCGAGCTGTCACGGATGGTTCACAAAGAAACAAAACTTGGAAAGCTGACCATACCCCCCGGAGTCCAGCTCTCACTACCAATTCTCCTCATCCACCATGATAAAGAATTGTGGGGTGAAGATGCTGAGGAGTTCAGACCAGAGAGGTTCGCTGAGGGAGTGTCCAAGGCCACCAAAAATCGAGTCTCCTTTTTCCCATTTGGAGGGGGCCCTCGTATATGCATTGGCCAAAACTTCGCAATGATAGAGGCAAAGATGGCGCTCGCCATGATACTTCAACAATTCACATTCGAGCTCTCTCCATCTTATAAGCATGCTCCATTCAGTGTCATCACCCAGCAGCCACAATATGGTGTTCAGGTGATCTTGCAAAGGGCAAACTAGAAGTTAGGGGTGATTTTAGTATATGTTAGTAATTAAATCAAATTCATGAATGTCCTACATGCAAGCATCTGAAATGCTCGTGTTTTAGGCCTAGTTCAATGTTTTGTAATTTCAAGTGTCCTTGTAATGCTTGATACATGTATGAGTTATTTAAGAATAAGATTCATGTAATAAGCCTATATAAAGGCAAGTCTTGTGATCCATTCTTAAGAAATAAGAAAATAAGAAAATAAGAAATTCAATTTAATTTGAGAGTTTCTCTTATTTAATTTTGTTTGCTTCTCTTTCCTTAATTTGAGACAAGTTGAGTGAATTTTGAGTGTTTCACTATCAAATTATTCTAGCCATGTAGACAAATATGTGCGTTGAAATAATGTAATATTCACCATTTTCCAAGTTTATGTATTACTGTCATTTTTTTCACTTTTAAAACCCCAGTAATGTGTGAACCCGTCTACTCCTATTTAGATGCTAATCCTGTGGCAAAAAAAAAAAAAAAAGATACTAATCCGGCCAATAAAGATTGCAATTTATTAGCCCCTTCCTTAATGATATAAGTGGGGAGCCTGATATAAATGGAAGTCTGACCTGAGAAGGGACTGCCAATATAAGCGGAACAACTACACTATCTGCGGTAACAATCTCGTCGTGTTCTTCAAAACTGATATCCCGAGATAAGTTGTCTTATCTTTTGACAGCTTGTGATCTAGTTGGATTCCCATTTTAGAAGAAAGGTTAATCAAGCTTAAGATTATCTACGCGAATATATTAGTTGATTGACAATCGTCAAGTAACTATCCAGTCATTGTCAGTGTAAATGTCAAGTAACCGTTAGTAGTGGAGTCGACGCAACCTTCAAGTACTCACTAGTGTAGTGGAGTCGATGTAACTATATATCTATGTAACCATCATTTGTAGGATATGAATACGTCAAGTGTATTCTTTGTAAAGTCCTAGATCAATCACAAAATTCAAACTTCTTCTACAAATTTGTCTTCTTTATTTTCCTGCTATTTAAATGGCTGAATAAGGTTGTCTCTAATCTATGTTCTTTTAAATTCCTCATCATTTACTTTCTTGTCCAAAATCAATAAAGGACTCTTTGCAGCCTTAATTTATCAACTTTTTGGTGGAACATCTTTTTGACACACCTGTGGGACGCATTTCATTGATTCAAGGAGATTACAATAGTGACAATAAAAAATTAACAATAGTGCAATAATATTGTTTGGCAACGACAACCCATTGCCACAAACTGATAACGGGGCTGCCCGCATTCCGAGTCCTCAGCCGCCAGAAGAATAACAAAGGGTAAACATCAGGGAGATGTTGATCTTCCAAGGCAATTCAGTGAAGAACCATTGAAGGAACTCGCACCAAATCTCGGTATGACGTCGACCATGGGAAGATTGCACGAAAAACAACAAAATGATATGGCTAATTACGGTGTAACCTCATAGCGGAATGTTGTGAATGACGTTCAGCTAAGGCCAGGATCGTTCAATCGAATACCAACATTCGAAGCAAATTTAGTGGTGTAAATATTCTAAATCTATTTCAATTGTACCGTTTCAGTTTTAAACATTTTTTTTGCTAATCAATTTTTTCCAGTGAATTTTGGCCGAGCGGCGTTGACGTGGACATCAACCGACCAGCGACTCAATATTTTGATAATTTATATGATTTTTATTTTTATTTTTTATGATTTCTTTTTCTTTTTCCTTTATTTCTTTTTTTGTTTTCCTCCCCTCCTCTTCGTCTTCCCCTTCCCCGTTTTAGCTCCAGCTGGTTGCCGAGCTAGCGATCGGCCAAAGGATGACCGGGCAAGGCTAGATCTTGCCCGTCTTGCCTTGACGAGGCTCGATCTCGCCAGGTAGTCGCCATCAAACCTCTTTTAACGAAGTGTCATTTGACTAAAGGCATCATGATATCAAATGACTTAATCAGATAGCACATAAAACATCAACGACGACGTTTTAGAGGGGACAGTGGTCAATGTTTTGGATGCTCTCATTCGATGCGACCGCTCTTTGCTCGCCCCAGGACAAAAATCTTGCGTCAGCGCTAAGCTCACTGCATTTCACGCTTTATATCCATTTGATGGCCCATCTCATGAAAAGATTTTGTTGAGACCCCTGAGAAAGCTTGTTAGATTGTGCAAGATGGAAGCGAAAATCTAGAATAAAGAGGCATTTGGAACTTATAAGCATTCAAATTCAATGAAGTCGGAGAATATAGGTGTGCAAACAGTTGGGAAATTTCATCGAAAATGGGATGAATAATGAAATCAAACTTTTAGGCATGTAATAAATTTCTTTAAGGATTTATTTATCCCACAACGTTGCTTATGATTTCCAGCAAATATCCTCCAGGATACAACAAAGTCTCAACGAGAATAGGAGATAGCAATTCTGATATTTTTCTAGGATCTCTTTAGAAAACAAATGGGAAAAAAGGCCGTATTTCTCTTGTATTCAAAAAACGAAAATTGAGAGAAAAAATAAAGATGATTCTGAAAATGAATAAAACACTTGAACATATAATAAGAACGAACACACCTTTTCTTATCCGAAAAGTAGTTAATTTTCATGCAACTTTTCATGTCCAAACAGTTTATTCAATCATATCTTTTTCATGTATGAATCGGTAGTCATTTTCTAAGAGATACAAATATTCGAAAGGTTGTAAGAGTGCCTCAGAAAATAATCATTGATTAAATAGACGCAACCTTTCAAAGGTCGTTGAAATCCTTCGAAAACAGTCGCACTGTTTCACTAGAAAATAATGGCAATTGCTTATTTGCGCCAAATTTAGTCCACGTGCTCATCTTTTCGATGTGAAACAAGGCACCTCTTAGTTTGTTTTTACAAACAAACTACCAACAATCCACCACTTTGTTTGTAAAAATAAAATTACAAAATAAAAATTCTTATAAAAATTACAGTCAACATTTCCATGAAATTAATATACATATATAAATGTCTCTTTCGAGGTAGACCTTTATTTAGTGTAAATATCTCGAAACTCTATCAAAGTTACAAGTAGCTTTGCTTTAAACTTGTTACTCAATGTAATAGAATCATATATACTGCACGTTAATTAACCTCTTATTTCAGCGAGAAGTTCATATTTACTCAGCACTATTATGACCTTATACTTGTACCTTTTTCATGAGCTCTCTAGAAAACAACCCTGAATTTCGTAAGAAGCAGCACCACTTCTAAGCCCATATATGTGAAGTATTATCAGATATTTCTGTTACTAATAAACACGTTACTAAATCGCATTATACTTTTTTAAGAGTATAACTTGACTTCTCAACGTAATAGACAATACCGACTTCTCATGTTCATATAAGTTCACATTTACTCAGCACTTTATGATCTTGTGCTTGTACCTATTTCATGAGCTCTCTAGAAAGCAACCCAGAATTTCGTAAGAAGCGGCACCACTTCTAAGCCCATATATGTGAAGTATTATCACATATTTCTGTTATTAATAAACACGTTACTAAATCATATTATACTTTTTTAAGAGTATAACTCAACTTTTAAACGTAACAGACAATACCGACTTCTCATGTCTGAGCTAGTGTCAGCATCAAACAATCACTATCAGTAACTTATTTTTACCCATTAAACCTTATAACTAGTGATGTGCTAGTATAAAGTTGGGTCACCATTACTGGCAATTTTAGTTAAAGGGTTTCAGCCCATTTCTTTTGAAATCACATTTACCACGTCTCTTGTTAAAGTCTTTGTAAAGAAATCAGCCACATTCTTACTTGACCCCACCTAGACAATTGTTATGGTACCATTTTTAATCAATTGTCTCATACACTTATGCATTATGCTAATAAGTCTAGACATTTCATTATAAGTGTCACTATAATATCTTGTCAAAGTAGCTTGATTGTCACAATGAATAAAAATAGGAGGCATAAAACTAGGCAATAATTTAATATCTAACAATAAATTTCTAATCCACTCAGCCTCTTTTTCAATTGTCACTAAAGTAGTGAATTCTGATTCTATTATTGAGTAAGTTATGCGTGTTTGTTTCTTGCTCGCCCAAGATACAACACATCCACCTAATTTCTTGTAATCCAACTAACATTGGTGTATCTTTCTAATATAGCAGGATAATTATTATAGAACAATTATAAATATTTTAGTTCTCTCAACCAAAATTTTGTGACGACATTACAATGTTCTATATTTGGATTACAACTATATCTACTCAACTTACACACGAAAAATGTAATCTCAGGTCTAGTACAATACATCGCATACATTAAAGATCATATAACACTCACATATTCAACTTGTGTTACTTCTCTACCGGCAGTATACTTTAATTTCATACTGGTATGAAACGGAGTACCATTTCTTTGAAACAAGATGTTTAAATTCATTTAGCATCTTTTCAATCTTAATCACTTTGATTTAAAGAGTGACCCCCACTATTTTTTAACTTGAAGTCCCAAGATAATATCTAATCCACTTAAATATTTTAAAACTATAAAGTTAGATACTTCTTAGTCTCAATGACTCTAGTCATATTCGTTCCAAAGATAAACATATATCATCAATTAAAACATCACTAACCTTCCATGGAGGCTTATCTCTCTTTGTTCTGGAGACTTTTCATTGTGCAAAATAGTCATTTTATAGCCTGCGTTGTGCAGATTTGTAGCAAATGTATCTGTGTTCTTCTTGGTGTCAACAAAAATAATTATTATTTTATTGCCAAGTTCATCAAGCAACTTCTGTAGCCCATGGTATTCACTATAGGATTTCTCAAATCCTTCCTCGCCAACTGTCCATAATAGTGGCATCGTTGCATTAAACATATATTTATGAACACTATTATTGAAATCATTGGACATTATGAATAAATCAAATTTGTCGCTTAACCCCATAAAGAGGTTTAACAAATTTATATACTTTCCTCTCACTTTCAAGAAGAACAAAACCCTCTAGTTATTCCATATAAATTTTCTCATTTAAATCTTCATTTAAAAAAATAGTTTTAGCATCCATTTGATGAATTCAAAGATAATAAATGAAAACTAAAACAACAAATTCAAATAGATATTATATGTTCTATAGGAGCATATAAATAACCATATTCTCAAAATCACTCTCCAAGGAACCCCTTCTTGTAATAATAGGACTACCAATCCATACTCCAATGGGCAATGTGCCATTCTCATCAAAGATTAGTATCTTATTGAGAACTATTTGACACATCTCGAAGAATTTCTCATAATTCCCTCTGGTTATTCATGCCTTCCGTCACAAGCCTGCATTTTTTTAGGTAATGCAAGGTTTTAACGTCATTTAAAGCATAAATGATAATCATCAATCATGTTTCTTCCCAATGCCTATGACTGATAAATCATTGAAGGCACAAGCCTCAATTGACGCATTAGGAAATCTACAGTACAATTGATACTTCACCAAAAATTAAATAGCTTCTTTTTTTTTCAAAACAAAATTCGACAAGTGGTAAATATCACCTTGTTAATTGGGTCAAAGATGGACACTTTGATTATCTTCGACGATTAGGGTAGCAAGATCCCTTTCATATCCTAGACTAACAGGATTTGTCACCTGTCAAATTCTATGTACACGTGCTTCTCCATCGACCTCCTCACCATGGTAGAACACACGTTTCTACGCCACCAAACTCCCTACCAATCGAACATAGTGTAGAATTGTCACGCCTTGCGCCTTATCGCGAGCTCGCAATATCCAAAAATAACCACTCAAGTCCCAGGATACGGTCCATGCGGTATAGGTGGTATGAAATACACATGTGAAAACGAAGTAAACGTACACCTCCAACCAAGGAAAAAAAAAACCTGGGATAGCGAGAACATATATATACATACGTAACATAAACATGAGTTTATATAAAAGATCCAGGATCAAACTAAAACTTTTGGATGGGTCGGGGGTAGGACAACAATTACCTAGGTCCCCGAAAGCTAACATGTCAACGAAAGCTACTTCCAAAAGGCAACTCCAAAAGATCATAAAACCACTAAGATGAGCTACTAGTTTCGTCGTCGTCCTTACCTTCGTCCTCGTTGGATTGTAGTCAGAAAAGGTCTCGGTGCGCACATCTACAGAATCATCCTCCATGGTATCTTCCAACTCGTCCTTTGAAGCAGATATCTCTATCACCTCAACACTCTGCTCAACAGTAGGGGTCTTTTCTGGCACATTCCGCTATCATACCACGGATATCTCCACCTCTACCTCATCACGAATGGGATGGCACCAACTGGGAGCTACACCTTGAGGTACTTCTGTGGGCTTTAAAGGACCTGTAGTATCCTCATCGACTCTATGGAACCATGCCTCGAACCTATGTGGTTTTCAACACCTACCTCCCTTATCGACCTAAACCATAATGTATTTCAACGTATACAGTACCTTGACCAATGGGGAACTCGTCAAAATAGGCGGTCATCTCTTTGGGATCTCCTAGGCGGGTCTGCAACATGCTTCAAGTGGGGTTTGAAAAGTAAGGTACCTCGATGGGGTGAAATTTACATCTTAGTAAGCTACTTCCTAAATCTAAGTTAGGCCGACAGTACACCTAGACATAACTCAGGTAAAAGCAGAGGCACATCAATAACAGTATAAGGTAAGTAATCGTCATTATGACATTCCGAATTTCAACCCTCCTTGAGGCTATTGACAGTGAATGGAATCGCGAAATTTGATATCGGACAATGAAGAATTGTAACATTTCAAAGGAATTAGACGTCGCCTCATCGAAGGTAATTTAAATTGGTAAAGTGAAGCTTCGGACGGGAAGTGCAAAATTACCATTTTGCCCCTAAAAGAATACCCTTGCCTTAAGAATTGAATGAGGGCATTTTGTTCTTTTGTCAACCCCCTTGATAGTCGAAAATTGGAGGGTAATTTAGTCATTGGATATCAAGATATTATTTGCATAAGGACAAGTGTCAATGTTGGAGTGATTAGCATTAATGAAAGACAGTATTTCACCTACCATTCAAGCATTTGACCAAGGTAGACTATAGACTAATCTCCCTCTCTTCTCTCTCCAATGGTTCAACTATTCTCTCTCTCTCACTTTTCTCATCTTCTTCTTCCTTTTCTTTTGGTCGAGAGCCCGACCAGCCCATTGCCTTGTATTGACTGCTTCACTAAACTGGCCATAACTTCTTCGTCCGTCATTGAATTAAGGCGAACCACCTACCATTGGAAATCTATCGTTTTGCCGTTTCAACAAGGTATTATGAGTCCAAATCCACCCAGCCGTTTGTCCCGTAGAGCTGTTTGAAGAAGCAAAGGTCAGACTGGTCAGTTTTGAATCTGAGAGCTCTCAGTCGACCAGTTCCGATCGTCCTATTATTTCGGCCATATCTTCTTCGTTCGATATCGGATTGAGGTAAAACCATTGCCAGATGAAAGCTTATAGTCTTATCTTTCGATAGACATATTATAAGCTCAATTTGACCATGTATATCTTCCCGTAGCTCGATTTGAGTGGATAAAGGCCAGGCGAGGTCAAATTTTGACCGGTTTTGGGGAAAAACCTGTTCCGGAATCTTTCGAACTTCAAATTGCTTCAAATCTTCGGTGAGGTCTTCTACACTTATAGTATTAAATTTGGATGAGCTAGGATAAAAATTTTGAAGGAATTTGATGAAGTTTTAACCCCAAATGGGTCTTGTGTTTGAAGGGCAAAAACTGACCGTTGGAGGACCCGAATGAACCAGCGCCATTCAAGGACTTCCCGATGTCGCCTTGGCTCCCCAACCCTTAGAACTACATATTAGAAAGTAGATAAGTGAATAAATTGAGGATTTGTGGTAGTTTAAGGGCTGATTAGTTGGGATATACACAGAATCGAAAATGCCCGGTTTGGTTTTGTGCATACTGGTTCTATTGGGTACTATGGGTGTTGGAATTGAGTCTCAAATTCATCATTGAGACATGCTAGGATGTTGATGAACGTGTCAATAAGGTTTATGTCCTATGGATTGACGATTTGAGCATGAAAAATTGACAGTTGGATGAAATTCATTAGGTTGTGCAGTTGAGTTGTCCTTTGACTATTTGAACTGAACCCTTGAGGCGCTTGGGAGAAGAATTGTATTGCATTAAGCTTGAGGTAAGGGGATTCTAAACCTTTGATAGGAAGATTGGACTCGATTGGGTGATTTTTGGATACGAATCGATCGGTTTTTAGAAGTTGTTATGTGGTTGCCCAATGTACGTCTTAGGAAGCTATTGAGGGCTTGATTGATTGATGATGTTTGTGTCATGAATTGGTTGTTGCATTTGTATGTCAAATGTAATTGTCTCGTATGCCATGGATGTGTCGTTCGTCGCATGAGCTTGCAATTGAACGTGTTATGAAATGAACTAAAATTTATGGCATGTCTAAGATGTTGTGACACCATGAGGCGTATGAGACGCGGGGTTGTGTGGCTGAATGCCCTGAGACGCTGAGGCGCGAAGTTTGAATTAAATGGCACCTTAAGGGGTAAAGACACGAGGTTGAGAAGGTCATAGTCCTGATGCGTTAAAGCGCGGGACGAAGTTGTGATGTGTCGACATAGGCCTGGAGTGACATTGAAAACCTAATGCGTTTACGCGGGTTTGTCAATGAGACAGTCTGATGCGTTGACGCGGACCGAGCCTGAGGTGTTCTAAACGCGAGCATGAAAGTGAAGAGGCAAGAAAAGGTGGAAGGCGTAACATGGCCTATTTATGCATGCTTGGACTAAATGATGTGATAAGATACCTGGAGTGCATGCTTGTTGTTCATGTGTTATTTCGTGATAGTTGAATGCCTCTTGGGATTTTGTATGAATTGTTTGTGATTGTAATTGCCTGAGTGGACGGTGAGCTTAACCTAGGGTTAGGACCCACCTTACTGAGATGTACATCTCACCCCGTCGTGGGATTAACTTTTTCAGGTCCCAGGTGATGGAAATCTGAGCTTGCCAATGGTCAATGTTTGAAGAAGTAATTATATGAAATGATTTATACTTTGGTGAATTTAGAGATTTCATGTTACCTTAAAGTTAGAGTTGTATCCTCTGAACTTGTAATCGGTGTTTATAAGAAGATATACCCTATGTCTTGAGTCATCTTAGGATTGAACTGAATGGAGAAGTTTTATCGCTTCCGTATATTTGTATCATTTAGAAGTTTTTAAATGGTTGGCCGACGAATCCTGGGTACCACCGAGACAAGACGGCCTTGGCGGGATTTTACATGCCTGACGGGTTTAGGACGTAACATCCCCGTTTGTTTGGTATCAGAGCAAGGTCAGTTCGATCTAATGTGATTAAGACTTGGAGTGATAAGTGAGACCTTGAGGGATAAACATGGATTGCTGAATCTTGAGGACTATAGACTTGAACTTGTGTAGTATTCTACTGGTCCTAGTGCCGATTTAAGGGATGATCTTGAGTGATTTTATGAATAAGGCTCACAAGGAAGTGAATAGAAATTGAGGAGTCATAAGCTTGGATTTGAGGTTGCTCGAGAATAACTTATGAATGAAAGGTCGATTAGGTTATGTGATTGTGATTTGTTAATGACCCAACTTGGGGAGTATGAGTTATAAAGAGACAGCTGGTATTGGTGGTTCCAGGCTTGAATTGTGTGATATCTTGATGGTTTAGCTATCAATTGCTATTGTCAGCCTTGGATGAAATGAGGTGAGGTGTATTGTAAAATTCTGATTTCGCTGTCATTTCAGACTCATTAATGAGAAATGTATCTAGCGACGTATTTCAGTTATATCCCACTCGAATCTGATCAATTTGAGTTGACTGACCAAAGGGGAAAGGCTAACACGAGACAAAGTACGTGGACCTAGCGAACTCGAATAGGAAATGGAGCTTTGACCATAAGGATTGTTGATGGGACATTTAGAGCCATAAAAGGCCGATCTAAGAATGATTAAGGAATACCTTGCTAGCATTATACAATTGGAGCGTGGGTGATACCGCTCAACCAATGTATAATTTGTAAAATTTTCCTAAATCGAACAGTGACGATCGAGACAATTGGAGCTAGTGATAGACCCTCACAATTACATGACAACCAAACTCGTCATGAATTGGCGAATTCTAAATGTGATATAAATCACAGGGTCGATATGCGTAACGTTTGCAAAAGTCGCCCGTCGGTTTAGGATAGGCTGGAATCACGTATAACAGAGAAAACGATCAGAAACAAGTCTTGAAAATTGAAAATGGAGAATCACGAATTCCAACATCATGATTGGATTGGCCATCGCCTTATCGAAGTAAATTGGAATTAGAAAAACGATGCTCCAGACGTCGGAGGTAAAATTATCTTTTTGCCTCTCAAGCCTTAGCCTTGCCTATATAATTGGATAGGGGCATTTGGGTCATTAACCCACCCCCATAGATGCCGAAAATGTAGAGAAAGGAGAGCCATTGGATGAGCTTGAATGACACCTTAGACAAGTGTCAATGGATTAAGTTTTGAGTGGACATATCTACCTTTTCGCCTACCACTCAACAAGTTGACTTGTGAAGTGTGCATATACCTCTCTTTCTTTCTCTCTCTCCAATCACTTGGCCGACCATCACCTCTCCATTTTCGAGAGCTTCTTCTTCTTCTTCTTTTGCTGCAGACCGCTCAACGCCCGACCGGATTCTGCCTCCTTGTTCGCTGCTGCTGATGGCTACCTCCGGTGACTCTTAGTCACCGAGCTGACCACCCACTCTTTTTTTGATCTCCTGCCGACGTCCTTGAAGTGGAAGCGAGTCATTTGACTCAGTGAGGAGCTCCAACCAGCCGATCTCCTGAAAGTCGACGGAAATCGTCCCAACCAGAGGTAAGCCACGTTTTTGGCCTCTTGGGACCCCGAAACTTTGGAGTTTTTCAACCAAATTTTTGGACATCTAGAGGACTCATAGATTGAGTTTTGGTAAAAAATTTGGGTTAATTTGATGGATTCTTGACCCCAAATGAACCTTATGTTTGAAGGGTCAAAACTGCCAGTCTGAAGGCTTAGAAGAACCGGTGACATTCAAGGAGTTTCTAGTGATAGCTTGGCCCCAAATTTTTGGTGAACTTCCCAAACCTTAGAACTACATGTTAGCAAGTAGATTAGTAAATAAATTAAGAATTTTAGGTAGTTCAAGGGCTGGTTAATTGAGGTATACGTAGAACCAAAAATGGCCCGGTTCGATTCTGTGCATACAGGTTCTGTGGAGGCTGTTGGTGGTTAAAATTGAGTCTCAAATTCATCATTGAGACATGCTAGGAGGTCCAGGAACATGTCAATGAGGTTTATGTTCCATGGATTGGGCAATTGAGTAAGGAAATTGATGATTGGATGGACTTCAATAGGTTGCACGGTTGAGTTTTCCTTGGGCAGCTTGGACCGAATTCTTGAGGCTCTTGGGAGAAGGATTTTGTGGCATTAAGCTTGAGGTAAGGGAATCCTAAACCTATGATACGAAGATTGGACTCGATTGGGTGAGTCGGGTGAAATTTTGATTGATTCTTGAGAGACTTTAATGTGATTGTTCATTGTGCATCCTAAAATGGTATAGCGGACTTTAATGTGTGCATATGCTTGTACCTTGTATTGACTACCATGTTTGAATGTCAATTGAATCGTCTTGCATGCCATGGGTGTATTGTTTGTGCATGATTTTGCACTTGGCTTTATGTGTATGAATTGAATTGAGATTGTGGCATGTTTGAGACGTGGTAATACCCTGAGGTGTATGAGACGCGGGGTTGTATAATTATTGCCTTGAGGCGTTGAGGCGCAGGGTTTGGAGTGAATGGCACCCTGAGGCATATGAGAGCGGGGTTGAGAAGGCCATAGTCCTGATGCATTGAAACGCGGGACGAAGTTGTGATGTGTCGACCTAGGCCTGGAGTAACATTGAAAACCTAATGCGTTTATGCGGACCGAGCCTGAGGCGTTCTAAACGCGGGCATGAGATTGAGATAGGCCGAAAGGGTGGAAGTGGTGATATGACATGGCGATGTGTGTATGACCATATTGATGTGTTATGATGCCATGACTATAAGCTTGACATCTGTGTGTTGTTATCGATAATTAAATGCCTCATATGTTTATTCGCATGAAATGCTAGTGTCTATGACTGCCTGAGTGGACTATCAGCCTAATCTAGGGTTAGGATCCACCTTACTGATATGTATATCTCACCCCGTTGTGGGACCCCCTTTTTACAGATCTTAGGTCTTGAAGATGTGGCCTATCAAATTTGACGACCCTAAGGAGATGTCTGTCTATTTTGATGAGCTTCCTGACGGCAAGGGACTATTTATGTTAGGAAATGTACAATAGTATGGGTAGACGAGGGTGGTAGTAGCTAGAAGCCTCATAGGTATGAGGCCTGGTTCTGGAAGGTGGGGGATGTATCCACTAGGCCGCTAAAGCCCGTTAAGGTGCCGCAGGGAGTGATCCCTAGCTGGTGCCATCCCACCCGAGATTCAGTAGAGATTGAGAGGTCAGTCGCCCGTTCGAGAAACGGACTTGAGAGGACCCCGACCCTGGAAGACACTAAGGAAGTCATAGTGGTCGAGGCTACTGAGGATGATCTGTTGGAGCCATTTGCCGACAAAACCATGGAGGACACAGTAGAGGTTTGCTTGGAGATCCTCTTAGAGTACGAGCCCACGAAGGAGGCAGGAGAGACTGATGACTCCAACAGCTCGCCTTAGGAGCTCTTGGCTTACTAATTTGACCTTTTAACGGCAACCTTGATGCCTGATTCTCTTGGTGATAATGGTGGATTCTTTTTGTACTTACCCCGTCTCCCCACTGACTAGTGGATTTAGTTTGCTATGTACCTGTATGAACATTTGGATATTATGTATTATAGTATTCTCGCGATCCAGGTCCCACTTTTTATTTGTACGGAGGAGTTTTTAATGTCGTCGCTTCCACGTGCCTATTATGTGATACATCTCTCAATTTGTATGTGAATCCTGGGACCACGAGATATATCTTGGTTTGCTTGCAGGGAGTCGCGTGTTCGTGCTCGGAACGCAGGGCGTAACATCCCTCGTTTGCTTGGTATCAGAGCAAGGTCAACTCGATCCAAAGTTGGTTGAGGATTGAAGTAATAAGGAGGATTAAGTTGGGACAAAGATGGGCAGCGAGACCTTAGGAGACTAGTTAGGATAAGACATGGGATGCTTAGCATATGACTTGACACTTATGGTTGGTATTTGGCCTTGGTAGGATTGTGGTAACGCATGAGGATTAAGTTCCTTGCTTAGTGTTGAAAGTCATTCTTGGATTTTGGGCTGTTAAGTGAATGAGTATGACTTATTTTTGTGAACTATTGGGGTGAACGAAACTGAGGAATGACCATGGACTACTTGTTTAAATGCCTCTGGAATTTGTTGAATGAAGGGCTGTTATATTATAACTGTTTTCATTGTGGCCTAGTTGGTAGCTCTGGACTTGGATGAATGAGTGAGTTACTAACTCCTTGATGAATTTGTGGTGGACCAAGCCTAGTAGAAGCGCCTAAGAATGAGTAACCCATCTAGGAGACTCGGAAGGCCCAAAGGCGGAGCCTCTAGCTCAAGGTCGCCTGTAGCAAAAGATTCGAGGATGGATGGCGTACTCAGGGCACTAGAGAGGATTGGCAACGTCATTGATAGGCAAACCCAAGATAGGGATGCTGCCATAGCCCAAGCGGTAGGAGCCGCAATAGTTGCTGTCAACGGCAACAACGGGGGCAATGGAAACCACGATGATCACAAGGGTAATGAGGCAGTGAATGCCCAAGAGGAGATTGTTGCGGCCAGATAGATATGCCAGTTGGTCGAGCAATTTATCAAGTTGAAGCCAACCCAGTTTGACGGGACTGGATACCCTAAGCTAGCACCTAGATGGATTGAAAAGCTAGAGAAAACCTTTGGAGTCCTGAGGTGCACGGACGAGGAGAAAGTGCTGTTAGTAGTGTACCAACTGGAAGGTACATCAAATGATTGGTGGGCTGCCACCAAGAATGGAGTTTTCCCAGAGGGAATGGCCATGACCTGGGATACCTTTAAGACGGCATTCAATGACAAATACTTTTCGGAGATGGCTAGGGAAAGGAAATAGGTGGAATTTTTACAACTACGTCAGAATCAGCTGACGGTGGACCAGTATGAGGCCGAGTTCTCCAGATTTTCTAGGTACGCACCTCGATCAGTAAAGGATCCCCAAGAGAAAGCATGAAGATTTCGAGATGGATTGAGGCTTAAACTCCGCAGTCAGATGATAGCCTTAAATCTGAGGACTTATAAGGAAATTTATGAGCGGGGCCAGATGATCGAGAGAGATTTAAAGGAGAGAAATGCCGCATTTGGATCACGATTTACCCTATTTCTAGACAACCGCCAGATAGGCAAGAGACCAATGGTGGGGAATAGACGTTTTGTCTCTCCAGTAAGGAAAAACATTGCGAAGTCGCTAAACCCCACGCACTAGAGTTGTCGCCTTTGTGGCAGAAGGCATGAAAATAGGTCATACCCAGTAAGGACTGGAGCCTGTTTTAAGTGTGGTCAGATGGGCCACCAGATGAGGACGTGCTCGAACCAAGCTCCGACGAGTCGACCTCAAGGACAGAGACCGCAGGCTGAACCGTCGACTGCCACTCTCCAGATCGATCAGAATCGACCCCCGACTCAGGGTAGAGTTTATGTAGTAGCCCGCAGGGAGTTAGAGAAAGCGTCAGGCGTGGTCACAGGTACAGTTTATTCATGTGACCAAGCTGCATATGCATTGTTTGATCCTAGAGCCACGCACTCATTAGTGTCTACTCAATTTGCTGACTTGGTTGATATGAAGTTAAAACCTTTGAGTGTGATCTCGCATGTTGCCACCCCATTGAAAGATAATATACTGGTTTCATTGGGCTGTGCTAACTGTGAAATCGTGGTTGGAGGGAGTAAGGAGAGTATTGATCTAGTTGTATTGCCCATGTACGATTTTGACGTGATCATAGGGATGGACTGCTTAGGTAAACAGAGGGCAGTGGTAGATTGTGATAGTAGAATAATTCGTTTCTACCTAGAAGGCCATCCTAGCTTTGAATTCGTGGGAAGTCGAGGGGGAATCTCGATTCCCTTAGTCTCATCTCTTGAAGTGACAAAGTTGATGTTTGAAGGGTGTCAGGCGTACTTAATTGCGGTGATGGACATGACTGCTGAGGAGCTAAAATTAGAGAGTATCCCGACAGTGTGTGAATTCCCTGACATTTTTCCCCAAGAGTTGCCAGGATTGCCACCGGAGCGAGAGATAGAATTCGTGATTGAGTTAGCTCCTGGAACGGAGCCGATCTCGAAGGCACCTTATAGGATGTCCCTATCAGAACTGAATGAGCTAAAGGTGCAGATGCAAGAATTACTGGATAAAGGATTTATTCGATCGAGTGCTTCACTGTGAGGAGCATCGGTATTGTTTGTGAGGAAAAAGGATGGGTCCTTGCATCAATGCATCGACTATAGGCAGTTAAACTAGGTAGCAGTGAAGAATAAGTACCCACTGCCGAGAAATGACTACCTGTTTAATCAGTTACAAGGAGCGACGATATTCTCCAAGATTGATCTAGAGACCAGGTATCACCAATTGAGAATCAAGAAGGAAGACATACCTAAGACTGCTTTTAGGATGAGGTATGGTCATTATGAGTTCATAGTGATGCCTTTTGGATTGATCAATGCTCCAGCCGCATTCATGGATTTAATGCGTCAAGTGTTTAAGAAATTCCTAGATAGATTCGTCATAGTCTTTATCGACGATATCCTGATTTACTCAAGGAGTGATGTAGAATATGAGGAGCACCTAAGGATTGTCTTGCAGACCTGAGAGAACACTCGCTCTACGCTAAGTTGAACAAATGTGAATTCTGACTAAATAAGGTAGCATTTCTTGGGCACGTGATATCTGGAGAAGGAATCGCAATGGATCCTGCAAAGATCGAAGTTGAAAAAAATTGGCCTAGGCCTAATACGGTCATGGAAGTCCGAAGTTTCTTAGGTTTTTGCAGGATATTACAGACGTTTTGTGGAGAAGTTTTCATCCATAGCCATCCCATTGACAAGGTTGACAAAGAAAGAAACAAAGTTCGAATAGACGGATAAGTGCGAAAGGAGTTTCCAAGAGCTCAAACATCGGTTGACCACCGCACCGATGTTGACAATTCCATCAAGACCGAGAGGCTATGAGATATACAGCGATGCCTCGCTAAAAGGACTAGGCTGTGTGTTAATGCAGAATGGAAAAGTAGTGGCCTACATATCCCAACAATTGAGACCACATGAAATGAACTACCCAACTCACGATCTGGAGTTAGCAGCGATCATTTTTGCTTTAAAGATTTGGAGACATTATCTGTGTGGCGAGAAATTTCAAATTTACACC
Organism: Rhodomyrtus tomentosa; assembly: GCA_028455895.1. Lineage (NCBI taxonomy): Eukaryota > Viridiplantae > Streptophyta > Magnoliopsida > Myrtales > Myrtaceae > Rhodomyrtus > Rhodomyrtus tomentosa. Next base: position 8,920,657 of record JAPCWY010000001.1, on the reverse strand, counting down.
GACCACCAGAGCTTGAAGTATCTATTTTCCCATAAGGAACTAAATATGAGGCAGCGTCGGTGGATGGAGCTGCTTAAGAATTATGATTGTGATATACTATATCACCTTGGGAAGGCAAACAGAGTCGCAGATGCACTTAGCCGGAAGTCAAGCATCGCATGTCTGCTGGTAAAAGGTTGGTCGATGATTAAGGATTTGAAAGATTTTGTGTTCAGACTAGAAGTCTGCCAATTGTCCAGTTTGATAGCTACATTGAGGGTAGAACCTGAGGTCTAGGAAAGGATAAAAGCCTTGCAGCATACGGACCTAGAAATTCAGAGGATCTTGGAGATGGACGTGACAAAGAAAACTAGAGTTCTAAGTACTAGAGGATGGAATTTTAAAATTTCGAGGGCGTTTATGCTTGCCAAAGGATGAAGAGCTTAGAGAAAGGATTCTGTCAAAGGCCCATAGGAGCAATTATAGTATCCATCTAGGGAGCACGAAGATGTATAAGAACTTGCGTCAACATTATTGGTGGAACGGGATAAATTTGGATGTGGAGAGGTATGTGGCAAAGTGCTTGACATGCCAGTAGGTGAAGGCCCAACACTGTAAGCTTGGAGGATTATTACAACCATTGGAGATTCATGAATGAAAGTGGGAGCATATAAGATGGATTTTGTGATGGGACTCCCAAGGAGTCAGAGAGGTCACGACTCTATATGGGTAGTCGTGGATAGATTGACTAAGTCCGCACACTTCATCCCGATGCGAAAGGATTTCGCAATGGATAGATACCCCAAGTTATACATGAGGCAGATAATGAGGCTGCATGGAGTACCCATGACAATTATCTCAGATAGAGATCCGAAGTTTATTGCAAACTTTTGGAAAAGGCTTTAAGATGCCATGGGGACCCGACTGCAATTTAGCATGGGGTACCATCCACAGACGGACGGATAGTCGGAGAGGACGATTCAGACGCTTGAGGACATGTTACGAGCGTGCGTCATAGATTTTAAAGGTGGATGGAAAGATCAGCTGCATTTGGTGGAGTTTGCATATTGCAACAGCTACTGGCAGAGTATCCAAATGGCACCATTTGAAGCACTTTATGGAAGGGCTTGCAAAACCCCGATTTGCTGGGATGAGGTTGGAGAAAGGAGTATCATAGGCCTAGAGTTGGTAGAGCAATCGGTGGAAGCAGTGAAAATAATTCAGGATAAACTAAAGAAGGCTCAGAGTCGTCATAAGAGTTACGCGGATAAGAGGCGTAAGCCTTTGGAGTTTCATGTAGGCGATCATGTTTTCCTCAAGGTGTCGTCGATGAGGGGATTATCGCGTTTGGGAAAGAAAGGAAAACTGAGCCCAAGGTACGTAGGTCCATTTGAAATACTGTAAAGGATTGGGACCTTGGCCTACAGGATTACCTTGCCGCCTAATCTATCCTAAGTACATAATGTCTTCCACGTGTCAATGATGCGAAAATACGAACCAGACCCGACACATGTGCTGGACTATGAGATCATAGAAGTGGACGACCGGGTATCCTATGTGAAGAGGCCGATCAGGATCAAAGATCGGAAGGAGCAAACTCTAAGGAATAAGACAATTCCATAGGTCAAAGTTATGTGGGAGTACCATGGAATCGAAGGCGCCACGTGGGAATCATCATTAGGACCATCATACTTGCCGACCAAAATGAGGAGACGAAGAGGCACCAACACCCCCATTTGTTTGAGTGACTAAGTTTGATGTAAATTTCGAGGATGAAATTTATGTAAGAGAGGAAGAGTTGTGACATTCTGATTTCCTTGTTATTTTCAGATTCATTAAATGGAAATGTAACTAGCGACGTATTTCAGTCATATCCCGCTTGAATCTGATCAATTTGAGTTGACTGACTAAAGGGGAAAGGCTAACGCGAGACAAAGTACGTGGACCTAGGGAACTTGAATAGGAAATGACTCTTTGACCATAAGGATTGTTGAGGGGACATTTAGAGCCATAAAAGGCCGATCTAAGAACGATTAAGTAATACCTTGCTAGCATTATACGATTGGAGCGCGGGTGATATCGCTTAACCAATGTATAATTTGCAAAATTTTCCTAAATCGAACAGTGACGATCGAGACCATCGGAACTAGTGATAGACCCTCACAATTACATGACAATCAAAGTCGTCATGAATTGACGAACTCTAAATGTGATATGAATCACAGGGTCGATACGCGTAATGTCAGCAAAACCCGCCCGTCAGTTCAGGATAGGCTGGAACCACGTTTGACAGAGAAAATGATCAAAAACGAGTCTTAAAAATTGAAAATGGAGAATCAAGAATTCCAACATCATGATTGGATTGGCCATCGCCTTATTGAATATTGAAATTAGAAAAACGACGTTCCGGACGTCGGGGGTAAAATTACCATTTTGCCCCTCAAGCCTCAGCCTTGCCTATATAATTGGATGGGAGCATTTTGATCATTAACCCACCCCCATAAATGCCGAAAATGTGGAAGAAGGAGTGCCATTGGATGAGCTTGAATGACACCTTGGACAAGTGTCAGTGGATTAAGCTTTGAGTGGACATATCTACCTTTTTACTTACCAGTCAACAAGTTAACTTGTGAAGTGTGCATATACCTCTCTTTTTCTCTCTCTCTCCCCTCAATTGGCCGACCATCAACCTTCCATTGCTAAGAACTTCTTCTTCTTCTTCTTCTTCTTCTTCTTCTTCTGCTGCCGACCGCTCACCGCTAGACTGGTTTTTGCCTCCTTGTTCGCTGCCACCGACAACCACCTCCAATGACTCCCAGCCGCCGAGCCAACCACCCACTCCTTGCTTGACCTCTTGCCGATGTCCTCAAAGTGGAAGCAAGTCATTTGACTCAGCGAGGAGCTTCGACCAGCCGATCTCTCGAAAGTCGACGGAAATCGTCGTAACCAGAGGTAAGCCAAGTTTTTGGCCTCTTATGACCTCGAAATTTCAGATTTTTTCAACCAAATTTTGTGGACATCTAGGGGTCTCATAGATTGAGCTGTGGTAAAAATTTTGAATTAATTTGATGGAGTTTTGACCCAAAATGGGTCTTGTGTTTGAAGGTCAGAACTGCTAGTTTGAAGGCTTGGGAGAACCGGTTACATTCGAGGAGTTTCCGGCGACGACTTGGCCCCAAATTTCCGGTGAGCTTCCCAAACCCTTAGAACTACATGTTAGCAAGTAGATTAGTGAATAAATTAAGGATTTGAGGTAGTTTAAGGGCCAGTTCGGTTCTATTCTTATCTATTCTATGGGGGCTATTGGTGGTTGAAATTGAGTCTCAAATTCTTCATTGAGACATGCTAGGAGGTCGAGGAACATGTCAATGAGGTTTATGTTCCATGGATTGGGCAATTGAGTAAGGAAATTGACGATTGGATGGATTTCAATAGGTTGCACGGTTGAGTTATCCTTGGGCTACTTGGACCAAATTCTTGAGGCTCTTGGGAGAATGATTTTGTAGCATTAAGCTTGAGGTAAGGGAATTCTAAACCTATGATAGGAAGATTGGACTCGATTGGGCGAGTCGGGTGAAATTTTGATTGATTTTTGAGAGACTTTATTGTGATTGTTCATTGTGCGTCCTATAATGGTATAGAGGACTTGAATGTGTGTCAATGCTTGTACCTTGTATTAACTATCATGTTTGAATGTCAATTGAATCGTCTTGCATGCCATGGGTGTATTGTTTGTGCATGAGTTTCCACTTGGCCTTGTGTGTATGAATTGAATTGAGATTGTGGCATGTTTGAGACGTGGTAATACCCTGAGGCGTATGAGACGCGGGATTGTATGATTAATGCCGTGAGGCGCTGAGGCGCGGGATTTGGAGTGAATGACACCTTGAGGCGTGTGAGACGCGGGGTTGAGAAGGCCAATGACCTGATGCGTTGAAACGCGAGATGGAGTTGTGCTGTGTCGACACAGGCCTGGAGTAACATTAAAAACCTGATGTGTTTACGCGGACCGAGCTTGAGGCGTTCTAAACGCGGACATGAGATTGAAACAAGTTGAAAGAGTGGAAGTGGTGATGTAACATGGCGATGTGTGCATGACCATATTGATGTGTTATGATGCCATGACTGTATGCCTGACATCTGTGTGTTGTTATCGATAATTGAATGCCTCATATGTTTATTCGCATGAAATGCTGGTGTTTATGACTGCTTGAGTGGACTGTTAGCCTGACCTAGGGTTAAGGTTCACCTTACTGAGATGTATATCTCACCCCATTGTGGGAGCCCTTTTTTAAAGATCCTAGGTCCTGAAGATGTGGCCTATCAGATTTGGCGATCCCAAGGAAATGTCTATCTATTTTGATGAGTTCCTTGATGGGCAGGGGACTATTTATGTTAGGAAATGTAAAGTAGTATGGGTAGACGAGGGTGGTAGTAGTTGGAAGCCTCATAGGTATGAGGCCTGGTTTCGGAAGGTGGGGGATGTATCCACTAAGGTGTCGTGGGGACTGATCCCTAACTGGTGCCATCCCACTCGAGATTCAGTAGAGGCTGAGGGGTCATTCGCTGGTTCGAGGAACGAACCTGAGAGGACCCCCACTCCAGAAGACACTAAGGAAGTCATAGTAGTCGAGGCTACTGAGGATGATCTAGTGGAGCATTCTGCCGACGAGGCCATGGAGGACACAGTAGAGATTTGCTCGGTGACCTTGTCAAATTACAAGCCCACGGAGGAGGCAAGGAGATTGATGACTCCAGCAGCTCGCCTTAGGAGCTCCGGCTTACTAGTTTGACCTTTTGACGGTAACCCTGATGGTTGATTCTCTTGGTGATGATGGTGGATTCTTTTTGTACTTACCCCGTCTCCCCACTAACTAGCGAATTTAGTTTGCTATGTACCTGTATGAACATTTGGATATTATGTATTATAGTATTCTCGCTATCCAGGTCCCACTTTTTATTTGTACGGAGGAGCTTTTAATGTTGTCGCTTCCGTATGCATGTTATGTGATACATCTCTCAACTAGTATGTGAATCTTGGGACCATAAGAGATATATTGGTTTGCTTGCAGGGAGTCACGTGCTTGTGCTCGGGACGCAGGGCGTGGCATGTATACAAGGTATTTTTTATTAAAGGCCAGCTGTGATCGAATGCTTATGGATTTAATTTAGTTAGCGACTTCACTTGAGGTATATGGTTGAATATAGGCAATTGATTGATGGAATTAGAACTCTTCAATGGATAGGAATTGATCTGAAAGCGATTTTGATATGACAAGTGGTGAAGACAGTCATGTTGTGCATGTGTTTGTGGTTTTGAAACGAAAGTTGATGAGGGTGCATACATGAACTTATCGCTATTGGACTTAATAAACTATCGCTTGGTATAGGACAAGTTGATGGGATACCTATAAACCGTAATGAAACATGGTATGGGACATATTGAATGGGGCTTTCTCCGTAGATGTATGACTTGGGACAACCTGCAACGGTCAGGTCTGTTGAGGGCGGGGAGTGATCGCCGGGATATAGAGATCCTGATAAGGAGCTGCTCCTGGCAGGCTTCTAAGATGGCAAGAGGTAGGAATGACCCAAGTCATAAGTTGAAAGGGGAAGTCTAGGTATCAGGTTAAGTCCAATTATGGTTAAGAGATGTATGGCACAAGATTGATCCTCGAAGAAGATGTTCAAAAGTGGCATGACATGTGAAATGATGTCCGTGATTGGCGTAATTAAAAGCTTTGTGCTTGGCGATGTATGTTGTTTGAAAGGAAAAGTGATGTCTATGATTGGTCTGTTGGGCATGTTTTGTAATTGGCATTATGTGATATGCTTGGCCAAAGTCTAACTGGGAGAGTAGATGACATGTGGGGTTTTACCCATTGAACTGATGCCTGTTGAGAATGAGAAAGCATGTCGTGTTTGTGACAGAGTGGTAGATGCCTTAGACATATAGCATGATCGATTGACTCATTGAATTGTTGTCTTGAGTACTTGCTCGGTGTTAACCTAGTTGAGTTTTGGCCTAGTTGAGGCTTGCCTAGTAATTGACTGAAGATTGAGAAGTTGCCTTGTTGAGGCTAGCCTGTTGAATAGTCATTGATTGATGAGAATTTGGAATCTTTGGGTAATGGGCAACAAGTTGAGAGTTGTTTGGGAACCATTGTAAGGTTGATAATGATGAATGATGAGATGAATAGCTTGAGACTGATAGATTTGAGTAGATGACTTAAGTTTTTTATTCCTGAAGGGAGTCATAGTGGTTCAAGTGACATGAGAACCTAATAAGGTTGAACGACCAAGGTATGGTCGTAGAAGAGCATTAGGCTTGAGTATACATGATATGGAAGATCCGAGAACTTATGTGGATCACGAGAATTTGGAATCTTGTCTCGGTGGTACCCAGGATCTGTCGGCTAGCCATTTAAAAACTTCTAAATGATACAAACATATGGAAGCGATAAAACTTCTCCATTCAGTTCAATCTTAAGATGACTCAGGACATAGGGAATGTCTTCTTATAAACGTCGACTACAGGTTCAGAGAATACAACTCTAACTTCAAGGTAACATGAAATCCTTAAAGTCACAAAAGTGTAAATCCATTTCCTATAATTACTTATTTAGATGCCGATCATTAGCAAGCTCGGATTTCCATCGCCTGAGACCTGAAAAAGTTAATCTCACGACGGGGTGAGATATAAATCTCAATAAGGTAGGTCCTAACCTTAGGTTAGGCTGACTGTACACTCAAGCAAATGCAATCACAAATAATTTGTACAAGTAATCACATGAGGCATTCAACTGTCAATAAACAACATACGGATGTCAAGCATGCAGTCATGACCATTTCACATCATTAGGATCAAACACACGTTGCCATGTAAAATCACAACTTCCACCCTTTCAGTCTGCCTTACTTTCATACCCGCGTTTAGAACGCCTTAGTCTCGGTCCGCGTAAACGTATCAGACTGTCTCATTAACAAACCCGCGTATACGCATCAGGTTTTCAATTTCACTCCAGGCCTGTGTCGACATACCTTAACTCCGTCCCGCATTTCAACGCATCAAGACATTAGCCATTTCAACCCCACGTCTCATACGCCTCAGGGTGCCATTCAATTTAAACCCCGCGCCTTAGCGCCTCAAGGTATCCAGTCACACAACCTCGCACCTCAACGCATCAGGGTATCATAACTTCTCAAATATGCCAAATGCTCATTTCAGTTCATAGCACACAATCAATTGCAAGCTCAAGCAACGAGCAACACATTAATGGCATGCAAGACAGTTAAATTCGGCATGCAAATGTGACAATCAATCAAAGCACGAGCATTGTCATACATTCAAGTTTTCTATGTCTTTCTAGGACGTACATTGGACAATCACGGTATAATCTCCCAAGAACCGATCAAATTCATACTCATACCACCCAATCGAGTCCAATCCTCCTATCAAAGGTTTATAATCCCCTTACCTTGTGCTATAGCCAACAAAATTTCCTTCCCAAGCACTCCAATGGTTCGGCCCTAAGGGTCCAAGGATGATTCAACCGCGTAACCTAAGGAAATTTCATCCAATCGTTAATTTCCTTGCTCAAATCATCACCTCATTAAACATACACCTCATGGACCTATCAATTAACATTCCCACACTTCTCAACGATGAATTTGGAGCTAAACTTCAACACCAAAAGCCACCCATAGAACCGGTATGCTCAGAACCGAAACAGGGCATACCTGGTTCTGTGCATATCCCAACTTAACAGCCCTTAAAATAACTTAAATCCTCAATTTATCCACTAATCTACTTGCTAACACGTAGTTCTAAGGGTTGGGGAGCCTCACAGAAAATTTGGAGTCAAGGCGACGCCGGAAAGTCTTTGAATGACGCCGATTCCTTCGGGTCCTCCAACGGTCAGTTTTTGCCCTTCAAACACAAGACCCATTTGGGGTCAAAATTCTATCAAATTCCTCCAAAATTTTTATCACAGCTCATCCAACTCTAATACTATAAGTGTAGAAGACCTCACCGAAAATTTGAAGTAATTTGAAGTCTTTAAGTGGCCAAACGAACATATTCCCCCAACTCAATCAGAATCTACCTCGTCTGGACCTTTGTCTACTCAAATTGAGCTACGGGAAGATCTACAAGGTCAAATTGAGCTTATAATATATCTATGGAAATAAAAGACAATAAGATTTCATTTGGCGGTGGTTTTACCTCGATCCGATATCGGGCGAAGAAGATATGGCCGGATTAGTGGGACGGTTGGGACTGGTCGGTTGGGAGCTCTTGGATTCAAAACTGACCAGTCTGAACTTTACTCCTTCAAACGGCTCTACGGGACAAACGGATGGGTGGATTTGGATCCATATTACCTTGTTGGAATGGCAAGACGATAAGCTTTCCAATGGTAGGTGGTACGCCTTAACCCGATGACGGACAAAGAAGTTATGGCTGGAACAGTGAAACAGTCAGGATAGGGTGACGAGTTGGTCGGCAAGAGGGAGAAGAGGAAGAAGAAGAAAATGGAGAAAGTGAAGAGAGAGAGGGATGGCCGGTCAAATGAGAAGAAGAGAGAGTCTTCCACTAATAATTCACTTGGTTAAAGGCTTGAATGGTAGGTTAAAAGTGTTTACATCAACTCATAACCTAATCCCTTGACACTTGTCCTCATGTTAATCAAGGCTCATCCAATGACCCTCATTTTTCTTGATTTTCGGCAGCCTATAGGGTATTGTGATTGACCAAAATGCCCTTATCCAATCATAAATGCAAGGCCAAGGCTTGAGGGGTAAAATGGTAATTTTACCCTCGATATCTGAAACGTCATTTTTCTGATTCGAATTACCTTTGATGAGGCGACGTCTAATTTGATTAGAACGTTGGAATCTTTATTTTTTATTTTTCAATTTTGAGATTTCGTTTCATATCTCAAGCCTCGAGGGGGCAAAAAATTCGAAATGTCACACCCAAGAGCTGAATGGGTCGTGGAAACTTTAAATGGAAATAAGGAAATTTGTTGGTTAAGCAAGCTTGAGGGGGAAGAGCCATGATTGTCTGAGTCACTGTGGTGATAGATGCTAGTATTGATGACTTAAAGTGATGGAAGTCACGAGAAAGGTGACTCTGAGTTAATCTTTTCTAAATTGAATGTGTGAGAATGACCACGAGAGTTTGGAAAATCTTGTAAAACTATGTATAAGGTTGAGATTGACTGAGTTAGGTAGAGGGATAAGATTTGAAATTGTCTGCCTCTAGATTGGGGATCTTGATAAGGAAACCTTAGAGGTTTGGGTACACTAAGGAAAGAAAGTGACCCTGGTAATTTTAGTCGTAAGAAACTGTTAGTAATTAGTGAAAGGTCACTAGAGGAAGGGTTTCCTCAAGGGCATGATATCTGCCTGGACTACCCCTGTTGAGTTGTTCGATGAAAAATATCCTCTTGGGATTACTCAAGAGTAAAGGTTGTTTGGATTCGAATAATCTTGAAAGGATCCAAGGACAATCGACTGGTGTGAAACAGAGTTCTCAAGGTCGTTTAAGCATATGGTAAAGGTGGTCAAGGACCCTTTAAATAACACGTGAAGTCTCTAAGTGGATTGGGATTTGAAGGCTTTATGCTAATTGCTATTCTCGAATCTGATGAACCGTAATGGACATCAAGGAAAGAAGTGGATCATCGGGAGAGGAATAAGCAAGAGAATTTTTGTTCATGGATTGTGAGAAAAGAGAACTTCACTTATGGAACATAGAATGTGCCTGTAAGGAAATGTCGTTACTATGACATAAGGCTTATGGTGATTAACCTTTTGTTGTCGTGAGGAATAATAAGGGGACTGATGTGTCAGTCTGTCAGACCTTGTAGATTTTATGAGATGGATTAAGGTTGAATCAAAACCACTAAAAGTGGCATTGCGAATTATCACCCCTAGAGAATAGAGCGTTGTCCTTAAGGAAGATTGGATCATGACATGATCATTGATGGAAAGAAAGGTGAATGGACTTGATGGTCCTAGTTACTTGCGATTTTTATGAGTGGGTGAATAAGCAAAAAGGATGTTTAGATTGTAATCGCAAGGCGACTTGAGGAAGTCGAATTGAATATCTAAAATATGAATTTGTGGAGATCAAGGAAGAATGAAACTTGTCACTTGAGGTGGCTGAACTATTGGAAGGAGAATGTAAAAATGTGGTAGCATTAGAATCCATAAGTAAATGAACTGCTATTGGCGAGACTCTAAGACGGATGCCCTATAGGATAAGAAAGACAAGGTGAATTCACAGTAAAAGAATGCCACTAAAGTGTATGGTTTCCTTCATAGGGTAAGTGATCCTATTATGGAAGGAAGAAAAAAAATGCCGATTGTCTTGGTGTTAAAATGAAACGTCTGGACTAACGAGGAGGACGCAAGCTTGAATGATTTTTTTTTTGAAAATCAAGTCCGAGAAGCTATCCTGTGAACAACGTTGAATTCCAAGATGAAATCGATGTTGAGTTAAAACAACAAAATTGACATAAGGTCGCATTAGCTGGTTGTGAAACCAAGAGGTCAAGGCACTAATGCTTCCTGAGAAAGGAGTGACAAAAATGGACAGAATATTGTGTAGTTTCAAGTGGGGACTCATGAGAGTAGAGGGCCAAGGTTTGAGCTCTCAAGTGAAAGTATGAAGAACAGTTTGAAGATTCGACACCTGGTAGAAAGAAATTGACAAAAGTCAGATTGAGTATCTAAGGGATAATTAGATTGATTGCTACCATCTTTAGAGACGATGAATAGACTCATTTAAGGAGTCGAGAGAAACACGAATAACTTTCGAGAATATCCTACGGACTTTAAGGAGATGCTCGTTGTGTGCTGCTAATTGTGAAGAGCACGAGTTGTGGTTCTGATGAGATAAGATTCCTCAGTAGTGAAATTTCTGGGAAATGAAATCCTTGTGGAGCCCTTGAGGAATAGAATAAGTGATGAGCCGACTAAGATTGATGTGAGTTGCGGAAATTGAAAGTTTCTTGGAATTGGTGAATTGTTATGGATGGATCGGGGGAAGATTTTCCACAAAAGCAATTCTATGGATAAATGAATACGAAAAGAGTTTTTGAGGACTTAAGTCAAGTTGATTACTACGCCGACAATAGTGTTCCTATTTAAAATAAAAAGGGGTCGAGTGAATCATAATGACGTGACGCAAAAAGAAAATTTGAGACATAGCAAAACAAACTGAAGTGGGCTATGCGATATGTCGTAATAGTAAAGCTACATGAGTTGGAACGTCTAATGCATGGTTGGAGTTGGCTTGCAAATATTCTTGCGATGAAGTTGGAAGACACGACTCGCATGGAGAGATTTCAAATTTACATGAACCATAAGAATTTGAGGTATGTGGTTGCCTAGAAAAATTGAATGAGGAACAACGTGTGTGAAGGAGATTGCTTAAGGACTAAGGATGAAATACCCTATATCACCTAGAAAACGATGATTTAAGAAGCAGATGCATATAAGTGAAAATTGAGCATCGTGCATTTAACGGATAAAGGATAGGCTTTGCTCAAGGAAATAAGAAATCCAACTCCTAAATTGGAAGGTTGTCAATTGACTAGTTTGATAACTACTTGAAGCATCAAGCTTGAAGTCAGAAAGGAATTGAGATGCTGCGATGAATAGACTCTGACATTTAAGGGGTTATGGAAATGGATAGAATAGGAGGAAATCCAGATTTTCGGATATTTGATAAAGAAACCTTGAGGTTGAGAATAGAGCCCTTGAAGTCCCATGGATGAGTGTACGAGTCCAATATTAAGAAGGAGCTTAAAGAAATGATCTCATCGGGAATTTGAAGAGAGAATCATGATGTCCAATGGGATGACACCAAGGTGTGCCAAGACTTACCTTAATACTATTGATGGAATGGACTGCAAAATTAGGTTAGTCGAACATGAGATCAAATATTGCGCCCACCAACAAGAAGGAGACATGACCTTGAAGGTCGCTGGATTTCTATAATCATTACAGATTTTTGAATGGAATCGAGAGCGGATTATTATGGAGGTAATCATGAATTTGCTTAAGAAGTCACGAAGGCTATGATTCGATTTGGATAATGGAGGACAAGTTGATAAAGTCGTGAATCTTTGATGTTATGAAAGGACGTTTGAAGGGAGTACTACGCCAATTGGTATGAGCACCAAAGAGTGCATTCTTGTGATGGTTAGTAATGATGGTCATAGGTAAGGAGCTTGAGTTTAATGTAATACTCCAGTAAGGCCTTCGGTCAAGAATTAGAAAAGCGGAATGGTAGTATGACATGCATATTATCCTCGGACCAATAGACAAATTGAAGGGACGATATAAGCGCTCGAGGACAGACTACCAGTAGATAGTATGAATGTCGAAAGAAAATAGAGAAACATGAACACAAATTGAGACTAAAAGGTAACGAGTTCTAAAGGATATGAACTGTTATTGGTAAGGACGTTATGGAAACGTCAGATAACGGAAGGAGCTACTTTAGAAATGGAGATAGCGATGAGGTGTCAGTATCCCATGAGACTGGGTGATTGGAAGGTTGTAAATTTCGAGAACGAAATTTCTTTAGGGGGGAAGATTTGTGATATTCCGGATTTCGACCCTCCTCGAGGCTATTGACAGTGAACGGAATGGCGAAATTTGATATCGAACAATGAAGAATTGTAACATTTCAAAGGAATTGGACGTCGCCTCATCGAAGGTAATTTAAATTAGAAAAGTAAAGTTCGAACAGGAAGTGCAAAATTACCATTTTGCCCCTGAAAGAATACCTTTGCCTTAAGAATTGAATGAGGGCATTTTGGACTTTTGTCAACCCCCCTTGATGGCTAAAAATTGAAGGGTAATTTAGCCATTCGATATCAAGATATTATTTGCATGAGTACAAGTGTCAATGTTGGAGTGATTAGCATTAATGAAAGACACTATTTCACCTACGATTCAAGCATTTCACCAAGGTGGACTATAGATTAATCTCCCTCTCTTCTCTCTCCAATGGATCAACCATTCTCTCTCTCTCACTTTCCTCATCTTCTTCTTCCTTTTCTTTTGGGCGAGAGCCCAACCGGCCCACTGCCCTATACCGACTACTTCACTAAATTGGTCATAACTTCTTCGTCCGCCATCGGATTAAGGTAAACCATCTACCATTGGAAAGCTTATCGTTTTGCCGTTCCAACAAGGTATTATGGGTGAAAATCCACCCAGCCGTATGTCCCGTAGAGCCGTTTGAAGGAGAAAAGATCATGCTGGTCAGTTTTGAATCCGAGAGCTCCCAGCCATCCTGTCCCAACCGTCTCACTCTTCCAGCCATATCTTCTTCATCCGATACCGGATCGAGGTAAAACTACTTCCAAATAAAAGATTATTATCTTATCTTTCTATAGACATATTATAAGCTCAATTTGACAATTTAGATCTTCTCGTAACTCGATTTGAGTGGACAAAGGTCAAGCAAGGTCAGATTTTGACAGGTTTTGGGGAAAGACCTATTCCGAGGTCTTCCGAACTTCAAATTGTTTCAAATATTTAGTGAAGTCTTCTACACTTATAGTATTAAAGTTGGATGAGCTGTGGTAAAAATTTTGGAGGAATTTTATGGAGTTTTGACACCAAATGGGTCGCGTGCTTGAAGGGCAAAAACTGACCGTTGGAGGACCTGAAGGAACCAATGCTATTCAAGGACTTCCCGGCGTCGCCTTGGCTCCAAATATTCGATGAGGCTTTTCAACCCTTAGAACTACATGTTAGCAAGTAGATTAGTAAATAAATTAAGGATTTGAGGTAGTTTAAAAGCTGATTAGTTGGGGTATACACAGAACCGAAAATGCCTGGTTCGGTTCTATGCATACCGGTTCTATTGGGGATCATGGGTATTAGAATTGAGTCTCAAATTCATCATTTAGACATGCTAGGATGTTGATGAACGTGTCAATAAGGTTTATGTCCCATGGATTGGCGATTTGAGCATGAAAAATTAACGATTGGATGAATTTCATTAAGTTACGCGGTTGAGTTGTTCTTGGACTATTTGAACCGAACCCTTAAGGTGCTTGGGAGAATAATTGTATTGCATTAAGCTTGAGGTAAGGGGATTCTAAACCTTTGATAGAAAGATTGGACTCGATTGGGTGATTTTTGGATACGAATCAATCGGTTTTTGGAAGTTGTTATGTGGTTGCCCAATGTATGTCCTAGAAAGCTATTGAGGGCTTGATTGATTGATGATGTTTGTGCCTGAATTGGTTGTTGCATTTTTTTGTCAAATGTAATTGTCTCGCATGCCATGGATGTGCCGTTCGTCGCATGATCTTGCAATCAAACGTGTGTTATGAAATGAACTGAAATTTATGGCATGTCTGAGATGTTGTGACACCGTGAGGCGTATGAGACGCGGGATTATGTGGCTGAATGCCCTGAGGCGCTGAGACGCAAAGTTTGAATTGAATGGCACCCTGAGGCGTATGAGACGCGGGGTTGAGAAGGCCATAGTCTTGATGCGTTGAAACGCGAGACGAAGTTGTGATTTGTCGTCACAAGCTTGGAGTGACATTAAAAACTTGATGCGTTTACGCGGGTTTGTCAATGAGACGGTCTGATGCGTTTACGAGGACCGAGCCTGAGACGTTCTAAACGCGGGCATGAAAGTGTGACATTATAATTTTCAGTCAATTTTGGACTCATGAATGAGAAGTTTATATATATTAAACGATGTGTTTCAGTCATATTTCGCTCAAATCTAATCAATTCAAGTAGGCTGACCAAAAGGGAAAGGCTAATGCGAGACGAGGTACGTGGACCTAGGCGACTCGGATAGGAAATGACGCTTTGACCATAAGGATTGTCTAGGGGATATTTAGAACTACCAAAAGATCGATCTAAAAACGATTAAGGATTTCCTTGCGAGTGTCATACGATTGGAGCGCGGGTGATACCGCTTAAATAACATGTGATTTGCAAAATTTTCCTAAATCGGACAGTGAAGATTGAGAGCATAGGGACTAGCGATAAACCCTCACAATTATATGACAATAAAAGCCGCCATGAATTGACGAGCCCTAAACGTAATATGAATCATGAGGTCGATACGCGTAATATCTGCAAAAGCCGTCCGTCAGTTCGAGATAGGCTGGAACCACATCTGATAGAAGAAACCATCAAAAACAAGTCTTGATAAGTTTGAAATGAAAAATTAAGAATTTCAACGTTATTCGGATTGGCCGTTGGCCTATCAAAGGATTCTAGAATGAGAAAAACGACGTTCTGAACGTCGGGGATAAAATTACCCTTTTGCCCCTCAAGCCTAGAACCTTACCTTTGCAATTCAAGAAGGGAAAATTGGTCCTTGCCCCACCTCAAGGCTGCCCAAAATCAAGGAGGATTATGGGCCATTGGATCGTCTTGCAAAAGACAATGCCAAGTGTCACAAGGTCATTAAGTGTAGTCATGTCACAATTTTTGCTCACCTAACTTTGAATTCTTTGACCAAGCTTTAGGATATAGCAATCCCACTCTCTCTCCTCACTCCCATTCGGCCATAGGACCCCAATAGAACCAAGCATTCCTTCTTCTTCCTTCTTCTTCTTCTGCTCGTCGCCCGATCGCTGTTGGACCTCCTGTTCGCCGGCCACGACGCCACCCTCTAGCCACCATTTGACCATCGACCGACTACATCAGCGTAGATTTACTTCTTGCTGACCTCCTTGAACAAGAATCACGGCATTTGGAGCACCGAGGAGTCCAAAGCAAGCATTTTCCCGAGAGCGGACAAAATAGAACTCAAACTGAGGTAGGTCCGGTTCCTAGTTCTTTTTTATCGTTGAAATATTGGAATTTTGGAGCCAAATTTTGTGGAGATCTAGTAGAGATGTGTAAGAATCTGTGGTAAAAATTGGGGCTCAATTTGATAAAGTTTTGACCATGAACTAGTCTTGCAAATATGGGAAAGAATTTGCCCGAAAAGCAGACTTGGGCGATCCGGCGACTTTGGGCGAGTTTTCGGTGACCAACCAACTCAAAACTCACGGTGAGCACCCCAAACCTTTAGGTAGACCTATTAGGAGGTGTGATAGTGTTTAAATATTGGATTTGGAGTAGATTTAGGATCGGTTGGCCCCGGCTTGCACAGAATCGAGTAGGACCGATTTGGTGCCAGGCCAAACCGATTCTGTTGAGGGCTGAAAGTGGTGATTTTGAGCTGCAAATTGATCTTTAGGATGTGATCAGATGATGAGGGCTAAGTTAAGGGTCATTGGGGTTGATGAATTGAGAATTTGGATAAGAAAATTGATGAAATTGGTTGAAATTTTAGGTTACGCGACAAGCCCGGTTGTGGACATTGGTTGATCGATACCTTGGGGGCTCAAGAGGAAGTAATTGGTGCAAGCAAACCTAAGGTAAGGAATTCCTAAGCTTAGGATAGGGAGATCGGACTCAATTGGGTGAGTCGAGGATAGCCTTTGATATGCCTTAAGATGTTATAGGATGATTGTGCGTGACATTATCTATGCCTGAGTTATCTATCATGTTTGAGTATCAATTGACTTGCTTGCATGCCATGAGTGTTCAAATCGTGCATGAGTTGCACCCGTTGCTCGTATGTGAATTGAACTTAGATATCATGGCATAAGCATGACATGGCGAGGCCCTGAGACATATGAGATGCGGGATGAGAGGTGAATACCCTGATGCAATGAGATCGCGGGATGGGGTTGATGTTGTTTTGCGCCCCGATGCGACGAGTTCGCAGGGTTGAGATGACCACGGTCCTGATGCGAATTATTCGCGGGACGGAGGTGTGAGATGATGAGATTTGCCTGGAGATTCATTGAAATATGATGCGTTTACACAGGTTGACGATGACAGTCTGATGCGTTTACGCGGATAGAGCCTGATGCGACGAGATCGCGGGCTGGAGATTGAGGCAGGCAGGAAGAGGTGATTGTGGTGAGATGGCAAAGGAGGCGTGCATTATCATCTGAGTGTGACATGCTGTCATAGTTGTATGCCTGTCATCTGCATGTTATTAAGTTATTGATTTATGCTTGATACGCCTGTGTGTTTATGAATTTGGGATGATTGGGGTGTACGACTACTTGAGTGGACGGTCGACCTTACCTAGGGTTAGGATTCTTTTACTGAGATGTGTATCTCACCCCTTTGGGGAACCCTTATTTTTACAGATCCTAGGCCTTAGAGATGTGGCCTGTACATTTTGGGGACCCCCAAAGAGATGACGGCGTATTTTGATGAGTTCTCGCATAGTCAGAGGAACGTATATGTGAGAAAGTGCACTGCCGTATGGGTCCACGAGGGTAAGTCTAATTGGAAGCCTTATAGGTTTGAGGCATTGTTTAAGAAGGTTGGGGATAGACAGATTAGGCCGCTGAAGCCCCATGAAGTACCCTAGGGAGTGATTCCCGATTGGTGTCGGTCGGCTGGAGAGCAAGAGTTACCAGAGGGGTCAGTAGTTGGTTGTAGGAATGGGTCGGTGAAGACCCCGACGCTGGACTTCACCGTTAAGGAGGACGTGGTCATAGTCTTGGAGGCGACCGATGAGGACTTGGCGGAGCTGTCGCGCGAGGAGAACATGGAGGATTCTATCGAGGTTCCGTCTAAGACGTTTTCTGAGTACGAGCCGACAGAGGATGCCGATGATTTCAGCAGTTCATCTTAGGACCCTAGTTTGATGACCTGAGTTTTTGGAGGCGACCCGACCCTGTTCTTTTGGATGTCATGAGGGACTCTTTTTTTTTGTACTACCCCGTCGCCCAGCTTATTATTGGATTGAATTAGCTGGCATTTGTACGAACCATATGTTATGATATATGATAGTTATTATGCTATCCAAGTCCCACTTAACTTATATCCGTATGGGGATTTATTTGAGTATTGCTTCCACATGCCTATGTTTATATTATATCTCTCGACTTGTAAGTAAGGATCTTGGGGCCGCGAGAGATTGTATGGTTGTTTGTTTGCAAGGATGTTTACGCGCTCGTCGGGTTCGGGCTGTGACTTCCCCACCTGAAGTGGGTATCAGAGCAAGGTCAGCTCGAACCAAAGTGGTTGAGGATTAGAGTAATAAGGAGGGTTAAGTTAGGACAATGAAGGATAGCGAGACCTTAGGGGACTGGTTAAAATAAGGCATGGGATGTATAGCTTGTGACATAGTACTTAAGGTTGACAATGGACTCTAGTAAGGTTATGGACATGCTTAAGGATCAAGTTCTCTGCTTAGGATTGAAGGTCATTTTTGGACCTTGGTTTATGAAAGTGATTGGTTTTAGTGAATCACTGAAGTGAATAGAAACTGAGAAATGGCCATGGGCTATTTATTGAAATGTTGCTGGAGTTTGCGATATAGAAGATTGTTGTATTGGAACTATTTCTGTTAAGGATTAGTTAGTAACTCTGGATTTGAATGATTGAATAAGTTACTAACTTCTCACTGAACTTGTGGTGGATCAGGTTCAGTAGAAAAAGACAAGGATGAGTAACCCACCCAGAAGGGCTGGAAGACCAAGAGGCGGAGCCTCTAGCTCGAGGCCACCTATCCTTGAAGATCCAAGGATGGATGGTGTGTTGAGAGCAATGGAACCGGATCGTAGTTTACGTCTTTCAGAGGTACTCGCCAGATGGGCAAGAGGCCGATGGCGAACAACAGACGTTTTGTACCTCCAGTACGAAAGAACATCGCAAAGTCGCCAAATCCCACGAACTGGAGCTACAGACTTTGTGGCAAGAGGCATGGAAATGGGCCATGCCCAGTGAGGACGGAAGCATGTTTCAAATGTGGTCAACTAGGCCATCAGATGAGGGTGTGTCCAAGTCAAGCTCCGACAAGTCGACCGCAAGGACAGAGGCCACAAGCTGGACCGTCGACTGCAAGGCCTCAGATTGAGTAGAGCAAACCACCGGCACAAGGCAAAGTGTATACTGTAGCCCGCAGAGAAGTGAAGGAAGTGCCAAGAGTGGTCATAGGTACGGTCTACTTGTGCAAACAAGCTGCATATGCATTGTTTGACCCTGGTGCCACGTATTCATTCGTATCTGCATAATTTGCTGAATTAATGAGTATGAAATTGGAACCATTAAGCATGATTCTGCATGTGGCAACTCCCTGAAAGGATAATATAAGAGTTTCATGGGGCTGTACGGGTTGTGAGATTGTGATTGGAGGGGGTAAAGAAAGCATTGACCTGGCTATCTTACCCATGCACGATTTTGACGAAATAATAGAAATGGATTGGTTGGGTAAGCAGGGGCAGCAGTAGACTGTGGTTGTAGAACAATCCGATTTTATCCGAGGGGCCGCCCTAACTTTGTATTGGTGGGAAGTTGAGGAGGAATCTCGATTCCCTTAGTCTCATCTTTGGAAGTAACTAAGTTGATGTCTAAAGGATGTCAGGCATACTTAGTGATAGTAATGGACATGACTACCAAAGAGCCAAAGTTAGAGAATATCTCGGTAGTGCATGAATTTCCTAATGTGTTTCCCCAAGAATTGCCAGGGTTACCACCGGAACGGGAAATAGAGTTTGTAATTGAGTTAGCCCCTAGAACGGACCCGATCTCAAAAGCACCTTACAGGATGTCCCTGTCAAAGTTAAAGGAGTTAAAGGTGCAGATGCAAGAGCTCCTAGACAAAGGATTCATTTGACCAAGTGCTTCATCGTGGAGAGCACCGGTGTTATTCATAAAGAAGAAGGATGGGTCCTTGCGATTGTGCATTGACTACCGGCAGCTGGATCAAGTGACTATGAAGAACAAGTATCCGCTGCCGAGGATCGACGATCTATTCGACCAGTTGCAAGGAGCAGCAATGTTTTCAAAGATTGACTTGAGGACTGGGCATCACCGGTTGAGAATCAAGAAGGAAGACATACCTAAAACTGCTTTCAAGACGAGGTATGGTCATTATGAATTTACGGTGATGCCGTTTGGATTGACTAACCTCCAGCTGCATTCATGGACTTGATGCATTGAGTATTTAAGTGAATTTTGGCTGAACAGGGTAGCTTTTCTTGGTCATGTGGTGTCTGGAGAAGGGATTGCAGTGGATCCTGCAAAGATTGATGCAGTAACCAATTGGCCGAGACCTACTATAGTTACGGAGGTCAGAAGTTTCTTAGGATTGGCAGGGTACTACAGACGTTTTGTGGAGGAATTCTCATCTATAGCCATCCCTTTGACGCGGTTGACGAAGAAGGAAACGAAGTTTGAATGGACTGATAAATGTGAGCAAAGTTTCCAAGAACTTAAGCATAGATTAACAACCGCACCAATGCTGACCATTCCGTCGGGACCAGGAGATTACGAAATATACAGCGATGCTTCGCTGAAAGGATTGGGCTGTGTGTTGATGTGGTACGGAAGAGTAGTAGCTTATGCATCCAGACAATTGAGACCACATGAGATAAATTATCCAACTCATGGCCTGGAGTTAGCGACGATTGTATTTGCCCTGAAAATTTAGAGACACTACCTTTTTTCAGATATATACCGACCACAAGAGTTTAAAGTATTTATTTTCTCAAAAAGAACTAAATATGAGGCGGCGTAGGTGGAGGGAACTATTGAAGGATTATGATTGTGATATCCTATATCACCCTGGGAAAGTAAATAGAGTAGCAGATGTGCTGAGTCGGAAGTCAAGCATCGCATGTCTGCTGGTGAAAGGTTGGTCGATGATTGAGGATCTGAGAGACTCCGAGTTCAGATTAGAAGTTGATCAGTTGTCCAGTTTGATAGCTACGTTAAGGGTGGAACCTGAGGTCCAGGAAAGAATAAAGGCCTTATAGTCTACGGACCCAGAGATTCAAAAAATCCTTGAGATGGACGTGACGAAGAGGAAACCTGTGTTTCAAGTGTCTGAGGACGGAATCTTAAAATTCCGAGCACGACTGTGCATGCCAAAGGATAAATAACTCAAGGAAAGAATCTTGTCAGAGGCTCATAGGAACAACTATAGTGTCCACCCTAGAAGTACAAAGATGTACTAGAATTTACGACAGCATTATTGGTGAAAAGGAATGAAGGTGGACATAGCAAAATACGTTAATAAGTGTTTGACATGCCAGCAAGTGAAGGCGCAGCACTGTTAGCCTGGAGGATTATTGCAGCCACTGGAGATTTCGGAATGGAAGTAGAAGTACATAGCCATGGATTTCGTGATGGGACTTCCGAGGAGCCAGAGAGGTAACGACTCTATATGGGTAGTTATGAACAGATTGACCAAGTCCACCCACTTCATTCCTGTACGAAAGAACTTCGCCATGGATAAGTACGCAGAGCTGTATATGAGACAAATAGTAAGATTACACGGAGTGCCAATGACGATCACCTTAGATAGGGATCTGAAATTCACAGCTAATTTTTGGAAGAGCCTGCAAGAAGCTATGGGGACTCGACTGCAATATAGTACAGCGTATTATCCACAGACAGATGGGCAGTCGGAAAGGACAATTCAGACGCTTGAGAACATGTTGAGAGCGTGCATTATTGATTTTAAGGGTGGATGGGAAGAGCAGTTACACCTGGTAGAGTTTGCCTATAATAATAGCTATCAACAGAGTATACAGATGGCACCATTTGAGGCACTTTATGGACGAGCCTGCAGAACCCCGATTTGCTGGGATGAAGTCGGAGAAAGGAGTATCACAGGCCCAGAATTAATAGAGCAATCGGTGGAAGCAGTGAAGATAATCCGGGATAGACTAAGGATGACACAGAGTCGTCAGAAGAGCTATGCAGATAAGTGGCGTAAGCCCCTAGAGCTTCAAGTGGGCGATCACGTCTTCCTCAAAGTGTCGCCGATGAAAGGATTATCACGATTTGGAAAGAAAGGGAAGCTGAGCCCAAGATATGTAGGCCCATTCAAGATATTGGAGCAGATTGGAACCTTGGCCTACAAGCTTGCCTTGCCACCTAATCTATCCCAGGTGCATAATGTATTCCATGTGTTGATGCTGCGAAAGTATGAACCAGACCCGATACATGTGTTGGATTACGAGACCATTGAAGTGGACGACAGAGTGTCGTACGTAGAGAAGCCAATAAGGATCGAAGACCAGAAGGAGCGAATCCTTAGGAATAAGAAGATTCCACTGGTCAAGGTAATATGAAAGCACCATGGAATTGAAGGTGCCACGTGGGAAAACGAAAAGACAATGAGGCGACAGCACCCCCATTTGTTTGAGTAATTAAGTGTAATGTAAATTTCATGGACGAAATTTTTGTAAGGGAGAAGAGTTGTAACATTCTGATTTCGAGTCAATTTCAGACTCATGAATGAGAATTTTATATATATCAAACGATGTGTTTCAGTCATTTGGAGCACCGAGGAGTCTCGAGCAAGCATTTTCCCGAGAGCCGACATAATAGAACTCAAACTAAGGTAGTTCCGGTTCCTAGTGCTTTAGATGGTCGAAATCTTGGAATTTTGGAGCCAAATTTTGTGGAGATCTAGTAGAGACGTGTAGGAATCTGTGGTAAAAATTGGGGCTCAATTTGATAAATTTTTACCATGAACCGGTCTTGCAAATATTGGATAGAATATGTTTAGAAAGCTGACTTGGGCTATCCAGCGACTTTGAGCGAGTTTCCGACGAGCAACCGACTTGAAACTCATGGTAAGTCTCCCAAACCCTTAGGTAGACATATTAAGAGGTAGTATAGTGTTTAAATGTTGGATTTGGAGTAGATTTAGGACCGGTTGGCCCCGACTTGCACAGAACCGAGTAGGACCGATTCGGTGCCGGGCCAAACCGATTATGTTGAGGGCTGAAAGTGGAGATTTTGAGCTGCAAATTGATGTTTAAGATGTGATGAGATGATGAGGGTTAGGTTTTGGGTGATTGGGGTTGATGGATTGAGAATTTGGATAAGAGAATTGATGAAATTGGTTGAAATTTTAGGTTGCGCGACAAGCCTAGTTGTGGACATTGGTTGACTGAAACCTTGGGGGCTCAAGCGGAAGTAATTGGTGCAATCAAATCCAAGGTAAGGGATTCCTAAGCTTAGGATAGGGAGATTGGACTCAATTGGGTGAATTGAGGATTTATTGGATTGATTTATGAGAAATTGTCAAAAGGGATAGCCTTTGATATGTCCTAAGATGTTATAGGATGATTCTGTGTGACATTGTCTATGTCTGAGTTGTATGCCATGTCTGAGCATCAATTGACTTGCTTGCATGCCAAGAGTGTTCAAATCGTGCATGAGTTGCGCCCATTGCTCGTATGTGAATTGAATTGAGATATCATGGTATAAGCATTACATGGCGAGGCCTTGAGGCGTATGAGACGCGGGATGGGAGGTGAATGACCTGATGCGACAAGATCGCGGGGTGGAGTTGAGGTTGTGTGGCGCCCTGATCCGACGAGTTCGCGGGGTTGAGATAGCCACAGTCCTGATGCGAATTATTCCCGTGACGGAGGTGTGAAATGATGAGATTGGCTTGGAGATTCATCGGAACCTGATGCGTTTACGCGGGTTGCCGATGACGATCTGATGCATTTACGTGGACCAAGCCTGATGCGACGAGATCGCGGACTGGAGATTGAGGCGGGCAAGAAGAGGTGATTGTGGCGAGATGGCGGAGGAGACGTGCATTATCATCTGAGTGTGATATGTTGTCATAGTTGCATGCCTGTCATCTGCATGTTATTATGTTGTTGATTTATGCTTGATACGCCTGTGTGTTTATGAATTTGGGATGATTGGGGTGTACGACTGCCTGAGTGGACAGTCGATTTAACCTAGGGTTATGATTCTTTTACTGAGATGTGTATCTCACCCCTTTGGGGAACCCTTATTTTTACAGATCCTAGGCCTTAGAGATGTGGCCTGTATGTTTTGGGGGCCCCAAAGAGATGACGGCGCATTTTGATGAGTTCCCGCATAGTCAGAGGAACGTATATGTGAGAAAGTACACTGTCGTATGGGTTGACGAGGGAAAGCCTGATTGAAAGCCTCATAGGTTTGAGGCATGGTTTAAGAAGGTTGGGGATAGATATATTGGGCCGCTGAAGTCCTATGAAGTACCCTAGGGTGTGAATCGTGATTAGTGTCGGACGGCTGGGGAGTAAAAGTAACCAGAGGGGTCAGTAGTTGGTTTTAGGAACGGGCCGGAGAAGACCTCGACGCTGGACTTCACCGTCGAGGAGGACAAGGTTATAGTCTTGGAGGCGACCGAGGAGGACTTGGCGTAGCCATCGCGCGAGGAGACCATGGATGATTCCACCGAGGTTCCATCTGAGACCTTCTTCGAGTACGAACCGACAGAGGATGTCGAGGATACCGATGATTCCAGCAGTTCATCTTAGGGCCCTAGTTTGTTGACCTGAGTTTTTGGAGGCGACCTGACCCTATTCTTTTGGATGTCATGCGGGGCTCTTTTTTTTTTGTACTACCTCGTCGTCTAGCTCATTATCGGATTGAATTAGCCGGCATCTGTATGAACCATATGTTATGATATATGATAGTTATTATACTTTCCAGGTCCCACTTAACTTATATCTTTACGGGGATTTATTTGAGTATTGCATCCGCATTCTTATGTTTATATTATATCTCTCGACTTGTAAGTCTGGATCTTGGGGCCGCGAGAGATTGTATGGTTGTTTGTTTGCAGGGATGTTTACGCGCTCATCGGGTTCGGGGCGTGATAGAAAGTGAAAAGGCAGGAAAGATTGGAAGGCGTAACATGGCTTGTTTATGCATGCTTGGACTAAATGGCGTGATAAGATGTCTGGAGTCCATGCTTGTTGTTCATGTGTTATTTCGTGATAGTTGAATGCCTCTTGAGATTTCGTATGAATTGTTTGTGATTGTAATTGCCGTAGTAGACGGTCAGCCTAACCTAGGGTTAGGACCCACCTTACTGAGATGTATATCTCACCCCGTCGCGGGATTAACTTTTTCAGGTCCCAGGCGATGAAAATCTGAGCTTGCCAATGATCGTTGTTTGAAGAAGTAATTATATGAAATGGATTTATACTTTGGTGAATTTATAGATTTCATGTTTTCTTGAAGTTAGAGTTGTATCCCTTGAACCTGTAGTTAGTGTTTATAAGAAGATGTACCCTATGTCCTGAGTCATCTTAAAATTGAATTGAACGGAGCAGTTTTATCACTTCCATATATTTGTATCATTTAGAAGTTTTTAAATGATTGGTCGACGGATCCTCGGTACCACCAAGACAAGACAGCCTTGGCGGGATTTTGCGCGCTTGACGGGTTCGAGACGTGATAGTCATAATGCACTAAAGAAAAGCATGTGATAGACAATCATCATGATATACCACCAGGACGACATATAGCTCAATTCAAGGCATGCATAAAAAGTACAAGATCAAGTCCTACGTACAATCCCCATGATTCATTTTATTATCCTCGCCCGCGTCAAAGCGCCTTAGGCTTAGTCCACGTCAAAACGCCTCAAACCATGACAAACCACAAACCTGCTTTTTACGCCTCAGGTTTTCTCATGCCATACCAGGCTCATGTCGACAAATGCACAACTTATTCCGCGTCTCGACGCCTCAGGATATCAGTCAATGCAACCCCGCATTCCAACGCATTGGGGTGCCACAGTTCATAAGCATACCCGTCTATCCTCCCCTTCAAGACTTCATGATCGAGTACAATTTTATTCACCAAGTTATGAATCTATAGCATGTGAACCAACAAGGTTGACCACTCACAGGCAATATCAAATATGAAGCACGTACATTAGTTGAGAACTAGTACAACCACATAGTTATGAGAATAACAGTTTCTCATCATAAGGAGTTCACATGACTCGCACTTGATTGCCATGATCGACTATGAACAATCAACATGATAACTCCACAAAAATTCATCCAAAATAATCCCAATTCGTCCAATAGAGGCCTATCTTCCTAACAAAGGCTTAGGAATTACTTACCTTA
Organism: Rhodomyrtus tomentosa; assembly: GCA_028455895.1. Taxonomy (NCBI): domain Eukaryota; kingdom Viridiplantae; phylum Streptophyta; class Magnoliopsida; order Myrtales; family Myrtaceae; genus Rhodomyrtus; species Rhodomyrtus tomentosa. The sequence continues at coordinate 8,894,711 of JAPCWY010000001.1, read as the reverse complement.
AATTTCAATTAGCAAAAGCCCTCCAAATCTTCCTCTAAGAAATCAGCTTTCGGGGTCCAAAACAGGGCAGCTACGTACCTAGACAATTTTATTTGATTAATCAATTTTCCTCTTTCATCTCGCCAATTCACGAGGTAAACATCTCAATTAACATCCTAGTAGGTCCTAACAACAAAATTAAGGCAAGGAGACACCCCAAACAGTCCTTAAAGATTCGGTTTATGCAAACCTAAACAGGACTGAATTCGGTTCTGCCCTCTAGCTTCATAAACAACCCATAATTCAACTTTAAACCTCGATTTATCACATAATCCACTTTCTAACATGTTTTTCTTTGTCTATAAGAGTCTCATCGAAGATTTTAGAGCGAGTCGACGCCAAAAATGTCGCGAACAACCCAGTTTCTTCAAGTCCACTAGCGGTTAGACCTGTCCCCGGGAAACCATCACAAAACGGCCATGGTTTTCTTTCCAAACTCCATCAAATCCACCATTTCAACTCAGTTAATACTAGTACTATAAGTTAAGAGATCTCCACTGAAAATTTGAAGCTAAACAAAGCCTTGAAGTGGTCAAACGAAGACTTACTCTCAGTTTCGTCCAAATCTGTCCGGTTTTGGGATTGTGGCTGGCCGGAGCTCCTCCGGTGTCCAATGGCCGAACAACCACCATGAACATGTAGGGGAGAGGCTAAGGGTTCTGTCAATGGTCGGCGCGAGGCCGGACGGTCGCCGAAAGTGGCTGTCGTGGGCGGCCAATCCAGCTGGTAGAGCTGGTCGAGCGAGGTCTCGGTGAAGAAGAAGAAGAAGAAACGAAGAACAAGAACAAGAAAAAGAATAAGAAGAAGATGGGTAGAGGAGGTTTCGGTTGAGGCAAGGAAGAGTAAGGGCTTTCCACAAAATAAACTTGGTCAACTCAAAGAATGGTAGGTTAAAAGGGTTTACATTAATTGCCAATCCAAATTTTGACACTTGTCTCTAGTCAATAATATCCAAGTTTCATTGATCAATCTCAATTTTCGGCAGCTAGGGAGGTTAGGAATTGACCAAATCGCCCTTCCTTAATTGTTAAGACAAAGTCAATCCTTGAGGGGCAAAATAGTAATTTTGCTCTCGTCATCTGAAACGTCAATTTTTTCAATTCAAATTTCCTTCAATGAGGCAATGTCCAATTCGATTAGAATGTTGAAATTATTTATTTTTCAATTCTCCATTTCGAGGTCCATCTCTGGTTCGATTCTCTATCAAATGAAATTCTCAAACGATCCCGAACTAAAGGGCGGCTTTTGTAGATGTTACGCGTATCGACTTTGTGATTCTTATCACACTTAGGGCTCGTCGGTTCATGGCGACTTTGGCTGTCATGTAATTGCGAGGGTCTATTATTAACTCCGAAGGTCTCGATCATCATTGTTCAATTTGAAATTTTTTTACAAATTATACATTGGTTAATCGGCATCACCCGCATTCCAATCGTATAATGCTAACAATGAATTCCTTAATTATTTTTAGATCGGCCTTTAATAGTTCTAAATATTCCCTCGGCAATCCTTATGGTCAAAGTGCCATTTCCTATTCAAGTTTCCAAGGTCCACGTACCTTGTCTTGTATTAGCCTTTCCCTTTTGGTCAGTTAACTCAAGATTGATCAAATCCGAGCGAGATAAGGTGAAGTACATCGATAGATATGTTTTCATTGATAAGTCTCGAAATGACACAGAAAACCATTATGTCACAACTCTTCTGCCTTACAAAAATTTCGTTCTCGAAATTTACAATAAGTCCAGTTATTCAAACAAATGGGGATATTGTTTCTTCGCAATCCTACGTAGTGCCTTCGGTCCCATGGTGCTCTCAAATTACTTTGACCAAGTGAATCGTCTTATTTCTCAGAACTTGCTCCTTCCGATTTTCAATTCTGATCGATTTTTCCACGTACGACACCTTATCGTCTACTCCAATAGTCTCATAATCCAACACATGCATCGGGTCTGGTTCGTACTTCCTTTGCATCGACACGTGAAATACATTATGTACTTGAGATAAGTTGGGCGGTAAGGCAAGTCTGTAGGCCAAAGTTCCAATCTGTTCCAAAATTTGAAGAGGACCTACATACCTTGGACTCAATTTTCCTTTATTTCCAAACCGAGATAGTCCTCGCATCGGTGAAACTTTAAGGAAAACATGATCACCAGCTTGAGTCTTTAGGGGTTTACGTCGTTTGTCAGCATAAATTTTCTGATGACTCTGTGCCATCTTCGGCTTATCTTGTATTATCTTCATGGCCTCCACCGATTGCTCTACCAACTTTGGGCTTGTAATACTTCTCTCTCCGACTTCATCCCAGCAAATCGAGGTTCTATAGGCTCTTCCATAAAGTGCTTTGAAAGGTGCCATTTGAATATTATGCTGATAACTGTTATTATACACAAACTCTACCAAGTGCAACTGGTCCTCCCATCCATCTTTGAAGTCTATGACGCACGCTTGTAACATATCTTCAAGCGTCTGGATCATTTTTTCAGATTGTCCGTCTGTTTGTGGATGATATGTCGTACTGAACTGTAATTTGGTTCCCATAGCACCTTGAAAACTCTCCCAGAAATTCGTTGTAAACTTATGATCACTGTCCGACGTAATCGATACGAGTACTCCATGCAGTCGTACTATATGACGCATATACAGCTCGATATACTTGTCCATTGCAAAATCCTTTCGCACAGGAATGAAATGCGCAGATTTGGTCAATCTATCCATGACTACCTAAATCGAATCATGACCTCTCTGACTCCTTGGTAATCCCATCACGAAATCCATAATCACGTGCTCCCATTTCCATTTAGAAAATTCTAAAGGTTGTAGTAATCCACCAGGCTTACAATGTTGTGCTTTTACCTACTGACACGTCAGGCACTTTGCTACAAATTTAGCTACGTCCACCTTCATCTCGTTCCACTAGTAATGTTGACGTAAGTTCTGATACATTTTCGTACTGCCTAGGTGGATACTATAATTACTCTTGTGGGCTTTAGATAAGATTCTTTCTTCAAGTTCTTCATCGTTGGGCACGCATAAACGCACTCGAAATCTCAACATTTCGTCCCCGGACCATGGAATTCTGGCTTTCTTTTCGTTGCATCCATCTCAAGGATCTTTTGAATTTCTAGGTGTGTAGGCTGCAAAACCTTATCTTTTCTTGGATTTCAGGTTCTATTCTCAAGGTCGCTACTAAATTGGACGGTTGATAAACTTCCAACTTGAATTCAGAATTCCTTAATTCCTTAAGTAACGACCATCCTTTAACCAACATACAAGCAATGCTCGATTTTCGACCCAGTGCATTCGCGACCTTATTCACTTTTCTAGGATGATACAAAATATCGCAGTCATAATCTTTAAGCAATTCCATCCACTAGTGTTGTCTCATATTTAATTCCTTATGGGAAAAAAGGTACTTCAGGCCTTGATGATCTGTATAAATCTAAAATCTTTCTCCACACAAGTAATGCCTCCAGATCTTCAGGGCTAAAATAATTGCAGCTAATTTCAAATCGTGGGTTGCATAATTCAACTCGTGTGGTCTCAGTTGTCGTGACGCATAGGCGACCACTCTTCCATGTTGCATTAGCACGCAGCCTAGTCGCTTTAGCGAAGCATCACTATATATCTCGTATCCTCCAAGTCTTGAAGGGATCGTTAATACCGGTGCAGTCGTCAATCGATGCTTACGCTCTTGGGAGCTTCTTTCACACTTATCCGTCCACTCAAACTTCGTTTCCTTCTTAGTCAACTTTGTCCACTCAAACTTTGTTTCCTTCTTAGTCAACTTTCACAAAACGTCGGTAATAACCTACCAATCCTAGGAAACTCTGAACTTTCGTAACCGTAGTAGGTCTAGGCAAATTCATGATGACTTCAATCTTCGTAGGGTCTACAGTAATTCCTTCTCCATAGAATACATGGCCAAGAAGAAATGCTACTTTATTTAGCTAGAACTCGCATTTGCTAAACTTAGCGTAAACCAAGTGCTCTCTTAGGGTCTGTAAGACAATCCTCAAATGTTCTTCATGTTCTTCGTTACTCCTTGAGTAAATCAGAATATCATCGATGAAGACTATAACGAACCTATCCAAGAATTCCTTGAACACTCGATGCATTAAATCCATAAATGTAATTGGAGCATTAGTCAATCCAAAAGGCATAACGGTGAACTCGTAATGAACATACCTTGTTTTGAAAGATGTCTTCGATATGTCATCTTTCTTAATTCTTAACTGATGATAACTAGTCCTCGGGTCTATTTTAGAGAACACAGAAGCGCCTTGCAACTGATCGAACAAATCATCAATCCTCGACAGGGATATTTATTCTTTATAGTTACTTGATTCAACTGCCAATAATCAATGCATAAACGCAAGGATCCATCCTTTTTCCTCACAAACAACACCGGCGCTCCCCACATTGAAGCACTCGGTCGAATAAATCCTTTATCTAATAGTTCTTGCATTTGCACATTTAACTCTTTCAACTCCAACAGGGACATCCTATAAGGTGCCTTCGATATCGGCTCCGTTCCAGGAGCTAATTCAATCACAAATTCAATTTCCCTCTTTGGTGGCAATCCTAGCAATTTTTTAGGAAAGATATCAAGGAATTCAAATACTATAGGGATACTTTCTAACTTAGGTTCAACAGCAGTCGTATCCATTACCGCAACCAAATAAACTTGACATCATTTGGTCATCAACTTTGTCGCTTCAAGTGATGAAATTAAAGGAATCGAGATTCCTCCTCGACTTCCCACAAATTCGAAATTAGGGTGACCATCTAGATAAAAACGGATTACCATGCTACCACAATCAACTACTGCCCTTTGCTTACCCAACCAATCCATTACAATAATCCCATCAAAGTCGTACATAGGTAACACAGCCAAATCTATTTTCTCTTCGCTACTACCCAGTAACTATCTTACAGTTCGCACAGCCTAGTGAGACCAGTACATTATCATTTAACGGGGTGGTAACATGTAGCGTCACATTCAACGATTTCAACTTCATATCAACCAAGTCAACAAATTGGGCAGACACGAAAGAATGTGAAGCGCCAGGGTCAAATAAGGCATAAGAAGCTTGGTCGCACAAATAAATCGTACTTGTGACCATGCCATGCGCCTCTTCCACCTCCCTACGTGCCACAGTATAAATTCTTCCTTGAGCTAGCAGTCAATTTTGATCATTTTATGGAACTAAAGCCGGTGGTCCTGCCTGCGGTAGCTGTCCTTGTGGTCTGGATCCTTGGGCTTACTTAGGACAACTTCTCATCTGATGACTGTCGTGACCCTCTCATCGGCTTCAGAGCACGAAGAGGGCTAATGGGTCGTCCTTTCTAGTGGGATGCGGGCCTCTCCCAAGGCCTATTACCCAAGTCACAACAGCGGTAGACGTAGTCGACCTTCGGTATGGTCTGGTGAGAAGTAATACGTGTACATGTCAAAGAGTCGCCACCAATCATTTCGTGAAGAGTACAACTAGAAATTCTACCAAATAGTTGGAAGTATTCCATTCAATTTTGCGAAAACTAGAGAAACGGGATCAGGGACTTTGTTACGCCAACTGTCACCCTTTCGACACCTAAATTGAATGATTTATCTAACTTGAGATTTCATACAGATGTGTGAGGTGCAAATCCTAACACCAGAAATTCATGAAAATAGGAATGGCTACCCTAATACTTACAATCTATAAAATGAGTGCGCAAATCAAGAATCCAATACGTGCGAATAAATCACATGAAAGTAACGTAGCATCCCTAATAAGACTCTATTAGCCTAGAGAAATGTCAATCAAGGCTCGGGAATATTTTTGACATGATTTGCCCTTGAGGGGCAAAATTGTAATTTTGAAGGGTTTTAGGATAATTTTCCCAAGAATGAAAAATTTATCATTTCAGATGAAATATGGAGCCAAAAGATGGTGAAAATAAGATTGGTCACTAAATCAATCCATTTCATATATTTCGGGATTTTTTTGAATTTTTCTAGAATTGATAGGGCGATTTACCCTTTGAGGTGTAGAACCATCATTTCAAAAGGTGATGAGAAGTGAAAATCCCGAACAGAAGGATTGATCGACCTCTTGACCTAAATCCTAATTTCGAGTAATTTTCACGGCTTGATCGAAATAGGAAAAACGATTTATCCATTGAGGGGTAAAATCATCATTTCATAAAAAGGGACGAGATTCGAAAATCCAAGCATAAAAATCGGTCGCCTAACCGACCCTAATTCTTATATTGAGATTATCGACTTATCTCATAGACAAGGTAGAGGCGACTTACTTATAAAGGGTAATATCGTCAATTCTCAGATGAACAGAAGAGAAATCCTAAAAATAGGATCGACTAGTTGTCTGTAGTTAATCCTCAATTTTTGCAAATTTCTAGAAATTTTTCACAATTTTCCTATAATTTTTTGAGATTTTCTAGAATTTTCTAACATTTTTTTAAAATTTTCTAGGATTTTTTTGATTTTCTTTATTTTTTAAAATAATTTTTTTATTATTAAAAAATGATTCGGACCGGGTTGACCCGACCCACTCGGGTTGGATACCCGACCCAGACCTGAACCCGCGAGACTCTTGCACCGAAACAACACCGTTTCTCTTTTTTTATTTTTCGGTTTAATCTGATTTAATTCGACGGTTCCTATTAAAACACGTGGCTAATCCACAGTCATTGGATCGGTTGATTTAAACTTACGGTTTAGATCAAAAGCCAACTATTCCTTAGTTGTTCGATCTGATTATTTAGTTCTACAGCCAAGATCAAACGACTAGGCTAAAATCCACGACCATTCGATCAGATTTATTATTTTTTGAAAATTTGATTTTTATTAACAGTTATGAACTGATCGAACAACCACTAAGCCAACACGTGGCACAACCTAAACCGTTAGATCGACCAACAGACTAACTTCCGACTCTAACAGCTTTGCTGACTCGGCAAACACGTGGACCTATCATAAGACGATACCTAAGCCATTGAATCTCTAATCAGCCACGTCAACTTCGACTTCAACCTCCCGGCATAACCTAAACGAACGGCTACGAATCTCCGATGACGATCCAACGGTGAAACCTCGACGAAATCCCTTGAGACCGGCGCCAATCGACTCGTCTCATCATTGCACACAACATATCGCACTATCAAACACGATTATTCACAAGAGCCAAACTAATCAAGCTTTAACCAGTTCGACAATGGCTACTCTAATCAAGCAACAGAGAGCATATTTGACTAATTCCTTCACATGATCGCTTCTAAATGAGTTCATAAGACATATCTATAGGTCAGATTGACCCGATAAGGTCTAGGATAACCTAGACAAGCTTCGATTGAATCGGCAATGGCGACGAGGTTCGAATGCGAGGTTTGACTCGATTTTAATGCAATCAAAATGCAGAGCCATGCTTAGTGATGTCTCAAATGTAATTCGCACACATCAATTGTAAGGATTAAGGCCAAAACATAGATCTGCCATTAATGAATAGAAGTTAAGTTTTGAAGTTCGACCTACTTGTTCTCGCGATTTCAGGTGACACGGCTGGTGTCGATCGCTTTCTAGAGCTTCAGGCAAGCTTCCAAAGTCTTTCTTTGGCTTTTGTTTGGCTGGAGACGGCCTAACTAGCACCTTACAATTGAGCTCGATTTCTCGATGGTGGGAACTGGAGAATGAGCACTCTCTCGTTTTCTCTCTCTCTCTCTCTCTCTCTCTCTCTCTCTCTCTCTCTCTCTCTCTCTCGATTTTGTTAATCTTCCCGAATAAAATGAACTGATCCCCCACTATTGAAAGCCTTCAGAGGCTATATTCCTCTTTGAAATTTGGTTGCCGATTGGTTGAGTGTATATCGGCTTCAATTGCACGTGAAGTCACATGCCTTTCTGTCCAAACGGCGTCGGAGATAATGGGCATTCCGTCCAACTCCGTTTGGTTCTCCGGCAAGTTTAATCTCGCGCGAATTTGGCATAGATTTAAGCTGTATTTTGAAAATGTTAACTTTTGTAGGTTCTGCGAGCTTGACCGGCCAATCGCTCTCTACTTCGACAATGTCGAACAGTGCCGCCGGTGTTAATCAACAGAGAGGGGCGAGGGTGACAATACGCACACCATTTCTTCTCCAATTATCTGTGAATTGGCCTTCAATTTGATGATCAAAATCACCATGGGGATTGTTCATCTGTGTAGGATTTTGAGGAAGAAGATAATATTGTAGTGAACCAATTCGACCGGTCAGACCGGGCGATCTGATCTGTCAGAACCGGTTCTGAATTGTTTTTCTCAAAATTAATCCTAATTCGAGTGGAGCTTTTACAAATTGAACCTCATAATCGAATTTAGGGCATGAATATTGTCTAAAAAAGTGATTTTTCCTAAAAGTTCACATCAATTTCTATGAAAGCCTCAAATTTTCACTTAATTGCAAATCAGAAAATTATACAATTGAGGGATCAAATGGTCAAATTGGACCAAACCACCTATGCTAATCAACTTGGAATGATGAAATGCTTTGGGTAGTGGCTTTAATTGGCAAAGGTGATCCTTGAATTGAAAGTAATTTCAATTATGCCCAAATTCAAGGACTAAATTGTAATAAAGTATGTAATTTTGCCCAATTCATGCAATTGAGCAATTTTTGTAAATAATTAGACTAAATTGCAATGAAGAATAATTAGATTGAATGTCAAGACTCTAAAAATGCCAAAATTGCAAATTAAAAGACTCAATTGACTTTTTTTACTAAATTCAATCATACGTGTAACAAAGAAACATATAAAATTGAACTTTAATTTGAACTTTTTATGAGGTGGAAAATACAAGGGGATTAAAATAAAAATATTGAGTATTTTTTCGTATTTTTGTGACCTCAATGCTATTTTTCTTGAATTTTGATCTATTTTCCTATTTTTCAAAAATATTTAAAAATAGAAAGATAAAGAAAATTATTTTTTATTCAAAAATAATTCTTTAGGCTTGGCCAAGGTGATCAAAGTTGATTTTATAATTTTTTATTTTTTTATGAAATTTTTTGTGAATTTTTCAATATTAAACTTAAAAAGACTGATCGAAAATCATGTGTCAACAATGACCCAATTGACAACACTTAAAGCATGCTCCGGTCCTAGCCAGGCAAGGTCCATTCCCATGCCTCCTGCCATAGAGGCGGCAATTTTAGTTTGATTGATGCAACAGTTTCCCAATGTTCTTTCTCACTAGAGGGACGAAGCGTCTATTGTCAATCATAGGTCTCTTACCTACCTGATAATTATCTCAAAATGAATTAAACCGTGATCCAGAGGCGAGGGTTCTTTTTTCCATATCCCTTTTTATCATTTGTCCCTGCGCATAAATTTCCTTATAAGTTCTCAAGTTCAGGGCTAATGCGAAGTTCGGGCCTCAACCTATCTCGAAACCTCTGCGCCTTTTCCAGCGGGCCCTCTACTGACCTTGGTGCGTATCGTGACAGCATAGCAAATTCGGCTTCATATTGGTCCATAGTAAAGTGATTTTGGCGTAACTGTTGAAGTTCCACTTCCTTCATTTCACGCGCCGTCTCGGAAAAATACTTGTCGTTAAATGCGGTAGTAAATGCAGCCCAAGTCAAGGCAGTACCTTCTGAGAATACTCTGTTCTTGGTGGCACTCCACCAATCGTTAGCGGTACCCTCCAATTGGTACACCGCCAACAATAGCTTCTCTTCGTCGGTGCATCTCAAAACTCTAAAAGCTTTCTCAAGCTTCTCTATCCATCTCGGTGCCAATTCGGGATCTCCAGTTCCATCGAATTGAGTTGGTTTCAGCTTTATAAATTGCTCAACCAATTTACCCATTTGCCTAGCCGCATTTCCTCCTTCTTGGGCATTACTGACTTCATTGCCCTGATCATTTTCGCCATTATTCCCATTACTTCCATTGTTACCATTATTTGCGTTAGCAGCAACTATGACAGCTCCTACAGCTTGAGCGATAGCGGCATCCTTGTCTTAGGTTTGCCTATCCATAAGATCGGTAATCTTCTCTTGTGCTTGCAGTACTCCATCCATTCTTGGATATTCTGCCACGGGCGGTCTTGAGCTAGAAGCTCCACTTCTAGGTCTTCTAGGTCTTCTAGGTTGGTTACTCATTCTTGTCCACACTTACTATACTAGGACCACTATAATTCCACCACGGAATTAGAGACTTACTTATCTAGTCAAGCCCAATGATTCTAAAATATATCCTATAATAGCCATCACTACTAGGCAACCATTCACATAGTCATTTCCAAGAATACATCAGTCAGAGGTTGACCACCACAACTCAATTCTTGTCGTTTCTGCAATTCGATATAACCAGCGACAATCATTCACTCAACAAGCCAACATTGAGGAATGTCTCCCAGTGCTAAGCACGAATCTTGATCTTCATAAAGCTACTACAATCATGTCAATATCATATGTCAACCACATGCGCCAATTCATATGACATGCACTTCGTGCCTAACTTTAACGAACCTCCTAAAGTCTCACTACCCAGTCAATCCCAATTCATTCTTTCTTATTACTCCAATCCTCAATCAACTTGGATCGAGCTGACCTTACTTTGATAACAAACAAACGAGTATGTCCCGCCCCGCGCCCTATCGCGAGCTCGCAACATCCAAACATAACCACTCAAGTCCTAGGATACGGTCCATGCGATACAAGTGGTATGAAATATGCATGTGGAAACGAAGTAAACGTACACCTCCAATCAAGAAAAAAAAAAGAAACCTGGATAGCGAGAACATATATATACATACGTAACATAAACATGAGTTTATACAAAAGATCCAAGATCAAACTAAAACCTTTGGATGGATCGGGGGTAGGTCGGGGACTAACCTTAAGACAACAATTACCTAGGTCCCCAAAAGCTAACATGTCAACGAAAGCCACTTCCAAAAGACAACTCTAAAAGATCAAAAAACCACTAAGATGAACTACTAGTTTCATCGTTGTCCTTGCCTTCGTCTTTGACTGGATCGTAGTCAAAAAAGGTCTCGGTGCGCACATCTCTAGAATGATCCTCCATGGCGTCCTCCAGCTCGTCCTCTGAAGGAAAAATCTCTATCACCTCAACACTCTGCTAGACAATAGGGGTCTTCTCCAACACATTCTGCAATCCTACCACGGATATCTCCATCTCTACCTCTACCACCTCTTGAATGGGATGGCACCAACTGGGATCTACACCTCAAGGTACTTCTGTGGGCTTCAAAGGACTTGTCGTATCCTCACCGACTCTACGGAACCATGCCTAGAACCTATGTGGTTTTCAATCCTTACCTCCCTCATCGCCCCAAACAACAGTGCATTTCCTAATGTATACAGTACCCTGACCATCGGGAAACTCGTCAAAATAGGTGGTCATCTCTTTGGGATCGCCTAGGCGGGTCGGTAACATACTTTAGGACTTGGGATCTAAAAAGTAAGGTCCCACGACGGGGTGATATTTACATCTCAGTGAGATACTTCCTAAATCTAAGTTAGGCCGACAGAACACCCAGACATAACTCAAGCGAAAGCAGAGGCACATCAATAACAGTATAAGGTATGTAATCGTCATAATGCACTAAAGAAAAGCATGTGGTAGACAATCATTATGGTTTACCATCAGGACGGCATATAGCTCAATTCAAGGCATGCATAAAAAGTACAAGATCAAGTCCTACGTCCTATCACCGTGATTCATTTTATTATCCACGCCGGCGTCAAAATGCTTTAGGCTTAGTCCGCGTCAAAATACCTCAAACCATGACAAACCACAAACCCGCGTTATACGCCTCAGGTTTTCCCATGCCATACCAGGCTTGTGTCGACACATGCACAACTATCCCGCGTCTCGACGCCTTAGGATATCAGTCGATGCAGCCCCAGGTTTCAACGCATCAAGGTGCCACAGTTCATAAGCATACCAGTCTATCTTCCCCTTCAAGACTTCATGATCGAGTACAATTTAATTCACCAAGTTATGAATCTATAGCATGCGAACCAACAAGGTTGACCACTCACAGGCAATATCAAATATGAAGCATGTACATTAGTTGAGAACTAGTGCAACCACATAGTTATGAGAATAATATTTTCTCATCATAAAGAGTTCGCATGACTCGCACTTGATTGTCTCAATCGACTATGAACAATCAACATGATAACTCCACAAAAATTCATCCAAAACAATCCCAATTCGTCCAGTAGTGGCCTATCTTCCTAACGAAGGCTTAGGAATTGCTTGCCTTAAATTTTAATTAACAAAATCCCTCCAAATGCTTCACTAAGAAATCGACTTTCGGGGTCCAAAATAGGGCAACCACGTACCTAGAGAATTTCATTCGATTAATCAATTTTCCTCTCCCATCTCGCCAATTCACGAGGTAAACACCTCAATATCATCTCAATTAAACATCCTAGTAGGTCCTAACGACAAAATTATGAAAAGGCGACACGCCAAATAGTCCTTAAAGATTTGGTTTATGCAAACTAAAACAGGGCAGAATTCGGTTATGCCCTCCAGCTCCATAAACAGCCTATAGTTTAATTTTAAATCTTGATTTATCATATAATCCACTTGCTAACAAGTTGTTCTATGTATATAAGAGTCTTACCGAAGTGTTTAGAGCGAGTCAACGGCAAAAATGTCGCGAACAACCCCGGTTTCTTCAAGTCCACTAGCGGTTAGACCTGTCCTCGGGAACCCATCACAAAACAGCCATGGTTATCTTTCCAAACTACGTCAAATCCACCATTTCAACTTAGATAATTCTAGTACTATAAGTTAAGAGATCTCCACCAAAAATTTGAAGTTAAACGAAGCCTTGAAGCTGTTGAACGAAGACTTACCCTCAGTTGCGTCCAAATATGTCCGGTTTTGGGATTGTGGCTGGCCGGAGCTCCTCCGATATCCAACGGCGGAACAACCACTGGGAGTTTGTAGGGGAGAGGCTGAAGGTTTTGTCAATGGTTGCCGCGAGGCTGGGCGGTCACCAGAAATGGCGGTCGTGGGCGGCGAATCCAGCGGGAAGAGCTGGTCGAGCGAGCTCACGATGAAGAAGAAGAAGAAACGAAGAAGAACAAGAGCAAGAACAAGATGGGCAGAGGAGGTTTTGGCTGAGGCAAGGAAGAGTAAGGGCTTTCCACAAAATAAACTTGGTCAACTCAAAGAATGATAAGTTAAAAGGGTTTACATTAATAGTCAATCCTCTAAATTTTGACACTTGTCTCTAATCAATAATATCCAAGTTTCATTTATCAAAATGACTCTCAAATTTCGGCAGCTAGGGAGGTTAGGAATTGACCAAATCGCCTTTCCTTAATTATTAAGACAAAGTCAATCCTTGAGGGGCAAAATGGTAATTTTGCTCTCGTCGTCTGAAACGTCAATTTTTCCAATTCAAATTTTCTTCGACGAGGTGACGTATAATTTGATTAGAATGTTGAAATTCATTATTTTCCAATTCTCCATTTCGAGGTCCATCTCTGGTTCAAATCTCTATCAACTGAAATTCTCATACTATCCCGAGCTAACGGGCGGATTTTGCAGAAGTTATGCGTATCGACTCTGTGATTCTTATCACACTTAGGGCCCATTAGTTTATGCAGACTTAGGGCCCATCAGTTTATGGTTATCATGTAATTGCAAGGGTCTATTACTAGCTCCGACGGTCTCGATTGTCATTGTTCGATTTGGGAAAATTTGCAAATTACACATTGATTAAGCGGCATCACCCGCGCTCCAATCGTATAATGCTAGCAATGAATTCCTTAATCGTTCTTAGACCGGCCTTTAATGGTTCTAAATACTCCCTCGGCAATCCTTATGGTCAAAGTGTCATTTCCTATTCGAGTTCCCTAGATTCACATACCATGTCTTGCGTTAGCCTTTCCCTTTTGGTCAGTTAACTCGAGATTGATTAGATCCGAGCGAGATAAGACTGAAATACATCGATAGATATGTTTTCATTTAAAAATCTCGAAATGACAAGGAAAACTAGAATGCCACAAGAATCCACAAATATTGTCCCTATTCACACTTTTACCCCCAACAACAGAATTTCCAAATGCATCAACACCTACATAGGACGATGTTGTTTGCGTAAAATGTACAAACTCCGCCCAAAGATTTCTGACTCCATTGTTGTAAAACAAATGCTTTAAATTGTTGGGAAATTTCATCGAAAAGGGGATGAATAATGAAATCAGACTTTGAGGCGTGTGCTCACTCTATTTAAAGATTTATTTGCCCCACAACGTTGCTAATGATTTCCGATAAATATTCTTCAGGATACAACAAAGTCTCAATGAGAATAGTAAATAGCAATTCTGATATTTCTCGAAAACCTCTCTAAGAAAAAATTGGAAACAAATGTTGTATTTCTCTTGTGATCAAAAAACGAAAATTGAGAGAAGAAGTGAAGATAATTTTGAAAATGAACAAAGCACTTGAATATACAATGAGAACAAACACACATTTTCGCGTCCGAAAAGTTGTTAATTCTTATGCAAATCTTCGTGTCCAAACAGTTTATTCAATCATACTTTTTTCATGTATGAATCTGTAGTTATTTTTCAAGAGACATAGACATTCAAAAGGTTGTAATAATGTCTTACAAAATAACCATCGATTGAATAGATGCAACCTTTTAAACGTCATCAAAATCATTCGTGAACAGTCATACTATTTCACTAGAAAATAATGGTAATTATTGATTTGTGCCAAATTTAGTCCACGTGCGCACTCACATTTTTTCAATGTGGGACAAGGCACCTCTTAGTTTGTTTTTACAAACAAACCACTAATACAAACTAGACCGGACCGGTTCGGATCGAATCGGGATTGGACCGGACTGCACGGGTTGGTCCGATCCTTGAGGGGGACGGTCCGGTCCTCAATCCTAATAAATGAGACCGATGGCCGGGCACTCTGGTCCTCAGTCCCATGGTGGGTGGGATCGGACCAGACTGTTTAGAATATAAATATATAAATATATATATATAGAGAGAAAAAAAATATTTTTGAAGAAATAGTTAACCTAAACCTAATCCCCATCTTTATCTTCTGCTCGACAGTTGACATTTCCTAGACACGAGTTTACCTATTTTCATTTTCTGTTTGACTGTCGATACTCACTCGTCTCGCATGATGCTTGCGTCTCGCCTTCGCAACGCAGTTTTGCTTGGCGCTCGCTTCTCTGGCTTTTGCCTCTTGTCGCGACCTAAACATAAATTTCTAGGCTAATGGATTATCAAGTTAATTATTTAACTAACCTAACTCGGACTCTCTCAAGTCCATACCAAATCGCAACTTAAAGTTCAATTGATTAACGTGTAATATATTTTGAATTTGGAATTGCCACTAATCGGAAGATCTATTTTATTTCTATGAACCAGAGATTAAGAATCTGGGGACTTGATAACGCTAGATTACTCTAACGTCCTTTCAGTACCATTTTATTTCATAAAAAATCATTTGAGAAGGCAACATAATTGATTTTAACCTAAGTCACTAACAAAGGTTATCATGCAAGTGCGCAATCAATTAATTGAACTACCAGAAATCAATATAATCAAGAGAGCATGTGCCACATAAAATATCATTTTTATTTTAGTTTTCAATTTTTCTTTGAATGCATGAAAAACAATACTACATGTGATGCACGAAATTATTCTAAGATGCAGTGACATGGATTAAATGCAAGACTAAGCTAGATGACATGCAAATTAAACGAATGCACAAATGAGACTATAATTTAATTAAATTAACTGCGTGACACGTAAATTAATTAAAATTAAGACAAAGATGAACAACATGGCATGGATGATGTGGCAAGGATGACATGACATAAATGACGTGGCATAGATGACGTGGCAAAGATGGGATTGCATAGATGATGTGGCAAAGATGGCATGGCATAGATGACATGACATTCTGATTTTTCCTGTCATTTTAAGACTCATTAATGAGAAAATATTTAACGATGTATCTCAGTCATATCTCGCTCCGATCTTATCAATCTCGAGTTGACTGACCAAGAGGAAAAGGCTAACGCGAGACAAGGTACGTGGACCTAAGGAATTCGAATAGGAAATGGTGCTTTGACCATAAGGATTGTCGAGGGGACATTTAGAGCCATAAAAGGCCGATCGAAGAAAGATTAAGGAATGTATTGCTAGCGTCATACGATTTGAGCGCGTGTGATGCCGTTTAATCAAAGTATAATTTGTAAAATTTTTCTAAATCGAGTGATGACGATCGAGACCGTCGGAACTAGTAATAGACCCTCACAATTACATAACAACCAAAGTTGTCATGAATTGACGAGCCCTAATTGTGAGATGAATCACAGGGTCTATGACATTCTGATTTTTCATGTCATTTCAAGACTCATAAATGAGAAAGTATCTAACGATGTATTCCAGTGGTATTTCGCTCGGATCTGATCAATCTTGAGCTGACTGATCAAAAGGGAAAGGCTAACCGAGACAAGGTACGTGGACCTAGGAAACTCGAATAGGAAATGACGCTTTGACCATAAGAATTATCGAGGGGACATTTAGAGCCATAAAAAGGCCGATCTAAGAACGATTAAGGAATGCATTGCTAGCATTATATGATTGGGGCGCGGGTGATGCCGCTTAAATCGATATATAATTTGTAAAATTTTCCTAAATCGAACAGTGGCAATCGAGACCATCGGAACTAGTAATAGACCCTCACAATTACATGACAATCAAAGTCGTTATGAATTGACGAACCCTAAGTGTGATATGAATCATAGGGTCGATACGCGTAAAGTCTGCAAAAGTCGCCCGTTAATTCGGGATAGGCTGAAATCACATCGGATAGAGAAATTATTCTTGAAATTTGAAAATGGAGAGCCAAGAATTCCAACATTACAATTAGATTGGCCATCACCTTATCGAAGAAATCTGGAATCAGAAAAATGACATTCCAGACGTCGGGGGTAAAATTACCATTTTGCCCCTCAAGCCCTAACCTTGCCTATATGATTGGATGAAGGCATTTTGGTCATAAACCACATCTAAGGCTGCTGAAAATGGAGATGAACCATAGCCATTGGATGAGCATTGATTGACCCCTTGGACAAGTGTTAATGGATTAAGCTTTAAGTTGATAGAATCACTTTTAACCTACCATTCAACTCAAGTTGACTCTTGATAATTGAATAAACCTCTCATTCTCTCTCTCACTTGGCTGAACACCCTTCCTCCATTGCTAGCTTTCTTCTTCTTCTTTGCTTCTTCTTGCCGAGAGCTCCACCGCCCGACAGGATTCTGCCGCCACCGTCGCTCGCTCCGATCGCCGTCTTCGGCCACCACCTGGACCCGAGCCGACAACCTACTGCTTCCTCATCCTCTAGTCGATGTTCTCCAAGTTGAATCACTGCATTTGACTTAGTGAGGAGCTCTGGCCGGCCAATCTCCCGAAAGTCGATAGAAACCGTCGCAGCTGGAGGTAAGCCACAATTTTGGCCTCATAGGACCCTGAAATCTTTCATTTTCTTGACCAAATTTTGTGGACATCTAGGGGACATATATGCTGAGCTGTGATAAAAATTTTGGAAGAGTTTGATAAATTTTTGACCCCAAATGAGTCTTATGTTTGACTGGTAGCAAACCCGAAGGAACCGACCCCGTTCAAGGACTTTCCGGCGTCGCTTTAGCCCCAAATTTTCGGTGAGGCTTCCCAACCCTTAGAAGTACATGTTAGCACATAGTTTAGTGAATAAATTGAGGATTTAAGTTGGTTTAAGGGCTGTTGAGTAGGGATATGCGCAGAACCGAGTATGCCCTGTTCAATTCTGTGCATACTGGTTCTGTTGTGGACTTTTGGTGTCGGAATTGGGTCACAAACTTATCATTGAGATACGCTAGGATGTTGATGGACATGTCAATAAGGTTTGTGTCCCACAGATTGATGATTAAAGCAAGAAAACTTGATGATTGGATGAATTTCCTTAGGTTGCGCAACTGAGTTGTTCTTGAGCCATTTGGACCAAATTCTTGAGGTGCTTGGGAAGGGATTTTGTTGAGTGAAGCTTAGGGAAAGGGGATTCTAAACCTTTAATAGGAGGATTGGACTCGATTGAGTGATTGGATGTGAATTGATCGATTGTTGAAGGTTCATAATATGATTATCCAATGCACATCCTAGAAAGATAAGGAGGACTTGAATGTTTGATATTGCTTATGCTATGATTTGATTGTCACATTTGTATGTCAAATGTAATTGTCTCGCATGCCATGGATGTGTCGTTCGTCGCATGAGTTGCATTCGAACGTGTGTTTTGAAATGAAATGAATTTATGGCATGTCTGAGAAGTTGTGACACCCTGAGGCGTTTGAGATGCGAGGTTGTGTGGATGAATGCCTTGAGACGCTGATGCGCGGGGTTTGAATTGAATGGCACCTTGAGGCGTACGAGACGCGGGATTGAGAAGATCATAGTCCTGATGCGTTGAAACGCGGGACGAAGTTGAGATGTGTCGACACAGGCCTGGATGAGATTGAAAACTTGATGATTTTACGTAGATTTATCAATGAGACGGTCTGATGCGTTTACGCGAACCGAATCTCAGGCGTCCTAAACGCGGGCATGAAAGTAAGGAGGTAAGAAAGGGGTGAAAGGTGTAATCTGGCTTGTGAAAGTGTGCTTGAGCTTAATGATGTAATAAGATGCCTTGATTGCATGCTTGACATCCGTGTGATATTTAGTGATAGCTTAATGCCTCATGTGATTTTGCATAAATTGTTTGTGATTATACCTGCCTGAGCGGACGGTCAGCCTAACTAGGGGATAGGACCTACCTTACTGAGATGTATGTCTTGCCCCGTTATGGGACCCTATTTTTCAGATCCTAAGTCTTGAGGATGTGGCCAATCAGATTTGGTGACCCAAATGAGATGTCTGTATATTTTGAGGAGTTCCTTGATGGATAGGGGACTATTTATGTTAGGAATTGTACGGTCGTTTAGGTAGATGAGGGTGGCAGTAGCTGGACTTCATCGGTACGAGGCCTGGTTCAAGAAGATAGGGGACTTTTCTATAGGGCCACTGAAGCCCACTGAGGTACCCCTTGAGGTGATACCCAGTTGGTGCCATCCCACTCGAGATTCATTGGAGGCCAAGGGATTAGTCGCAGGCTCGAGGAATGGCCCTGAGAAGACCCTGACTCTGGAGGGCACCGACGAGGTCATAGTGATCGAGGCTACCGAGGACGATTTGGTGGAGCCATCAGCTGACGAGACAATGGAGCACACCGTGGAGGTTTGCTCAAAGACCTTCTTGGAGTACAAGCCCACTGAGGAGGCTGAGGAAGATACTGACGACTTTAGTAGCTCGGCCTAGGAGTCTCTGCCTTTCTGGTATGATATTTTGATGGTGTTCTCGATACCTTCCCCTTTTGGAAGATTGATGCCTATCTTTTGTGTTAGCCTTGCCACCCTACTGACTAGTATGTTTAGTTGTCGTGCCTCGTATGGGTAATTGGAAGTTTATGTATTATTGGTACCCTCGTCACCCAGGTCCCATTTTATATTTGTACGGAGGAGTTTTTATATTATTGCTTCCACGTGCTTTCTATATGATATATCTCTCGACCTTTATGTGAATCTCGGGACCTCGAGAGATAGTTTGTGCTTGCAGTGAGTCGTGCGCTCGTGCTCGGGTTGCGGGGCGTGACATCCCCGTTTGCTTGGTATTAGAGCAAGGTCAGTTCGATTCAAAATTGATTGAGGATGCGAGTGATAATGAGAATTAAGTTAGGACAAGGATAGGTAGTGAGACCTTAGCGGACTTACTAGAATAAGGCACGAGAGGCATGGCATAGGGTTTGGCGTATGTGATTGGCATTTGACCTTCGCAGGATTGAGGTGATTTATGAGGATGAAGTTCCATGCTTAGCGTTGAAAGTCATTTCTGGATTTTGGCTTGTTAAGTAAATGAGCATGGCTTGTTTTGGTAAACCGTTGGAGTGAACGGGGTTGAGAAATAGCCACGAACTGCATATTGAAGTGCCTTTGGAATTTGTTGTGTGAAAGGTCGTTGTGATATGACTGTTTTTAGCAAGGCATAGTTTGGTAGCTCTAAACTTAGTCGAATGGATGAGTTATTAACTCCTTGATGAAATTGTGGCGATTCAGGCTCAGTAAAAGCATACAAGGATGAGTAATCCGTCTAGGAGACCGGGAAGGCCGTGGAGCGGAGCCTCTAGTTCGAGGCCGCTTGTCACAGAAAACCCGAGGATGGAGTGAGTGTTGAGGGCGCTCGAGAGGATTGGCAACCTCATCGACAGGCAGACCCAAGATAGGGATGCTGCCATAGCCCAAGCAGTAGGAGTCGCAATAGCTATTGTCAACGCCATTAACGGCAATAATGGGGGCAACGAAAACAATAGCAATCATGACTAGGGCAACGAGACAGTGAATGCCAAGGAAGAAATTATTGCGGCCAGGCAGATGGGCCAGCTGGCTGAACAATTTATCAAGTTGAAGCCAACCCAGTTTGATGGGACTGGAGATCCCGAACTAGCACCGAGATGGATCGAGAAATTGAAAAAGGCCTTTAGAGTCTTGAGATGCACGGATGAGGAGAAGGTACTACTGGCAGTGTACCAACTGGAGGGTACTACAAACGATTGGTGGGCTGCCACTAAGAAAGGAGACTTTCCAGAACGAACAGCCTTGACCTGGAATGCCTTTACTACGATATTCAATGACAAGTATTTCTCGAAAACAGCTCGGGAAAGGAAGCAAGTGGAATTTTTACAGCTGCGTCAGAATCGGCTGATTGTGGACCAGTATAAAGCTGAGTTCTCCAGATTATCGAGGTACGCACCCCAATCGGTAGAAGATCCCTTGGAGAAGGTGCAGAGATTTCGAGACGGCTTGAGGTCTGAGCTTCGTAGCTAGATGATAGCCTTGAATCTGAAGACCTATAAGGAAATCTATGAACGGGGGCAAATGATTGAGAGGGATCTGAAGGAGAGAAATGTCGCATCTGGATCATGGTTTAATTCACTCAGAGACAATCGCCAGATGGGTAAGAGACTAGTGACTGCCAGTAGGCATTTTGTCCCTCCAATAAGGAAGAACATTGTGAAGTCACCGAACCCCATGAACTAGAGCTGTCGCTTCTGTGGCAGAAGGCAGGGTAATGGACCACGTCCATCAAGAACTGGAACATGCTTTAAGTGTGGTCAGATGGGCCACCAGATAAAGACTTGCTCGAATCAAGCTCTAACGAATCGACCTCAAGGGCAGCGATCACAAGCTGGACCGTCAGCTGCCACTTCTCAGATTGATCAGAATCGACCTCCAGCTCAGGGGAGAGTATATGTAGTAGCGCGTAGGGAGGCAAAAGAAACTCCAAGCGTGGTCACAGGTACGGTTTATTTGTGTGACCAAGCTGCATATGCTTTGTTTGGTCCTGGCGCAACACACTTGTTTGCATCTGCTCGATTTGCTGATTTGGTCAATATGAAGTTAAAATCGTTGAGTGCGATTCTGCATGTTGTCACCCCGCTGAAAGATAATATGCTGGTTTCGTTGGGCCGTGCTGACTGTAGGATCATAATTGGTGGTAGTAAGGAGAGTATTGATTTAGCTGTATTGCCCATGTATGACTTTGATGTGACCATATGAATGGACTTGATGGGTAAATAAGGGGCTGTAGTGAATTGTGGTCGTAGGATAATCCGTTTCTATCCAGAAGGCCGCCCTAGTTTTGAATTTATAGGAAGTCGAGGAGGAACCTCGATTCCTTTAGTCTCGTCTTTTGAAGTGACGAAGTTGATGGCTGAAGGATATCAAGCGTACTTAGTAGCAATTATAGACACGACTGCCAAGGAGTCCAAACTAGAAAGCATTCCGGTAGTACGTGAGTTTCCTAACATTTTTCCCCAGGAGTTACCAGGATTGCCACTAGAACGAGAAAAAGAGTTTGTGGTTGAATTAGCTCCCGGAACGGAGCCGATCTCGAAGGCACCCCATAGAATGTCCTTGTCAGAACTGAAGGAGTTAAAGGTACAGATGCAAGAGTTACTGGATAAGGAATTTATCTGACCGAGTGCTTCACCGTGGGGAGCGCCGGTGTTGTTTGTAAGGAAAAAGGATGGGTCCTTGCGTCTATGCATCGACTATAGACAGTTGAACCAAGTGATAGTAAAGAATAAGTACCCTCTACCAAGAATTGATGATTTATTTAACCAATTGCAAGGAGCTACGGTATTCTCTAAGATTGACCTGAGAACTGGGTATCACCAGTTGAGAATTAAGAAAGAAGACATATCTAAGACTGTTTTTAGGACAAGGTATGATCATTACGATTTCACTGCGATGCCTTTTGGACTGACCAATGCTCCAGCCGCTTTCATGGATTTGATGCATCGGGTGTTTAATGAATTCTTCGATAGATTAACGAGGAACACGAAGAGCACCTGAAGATTGTTTTGTAGACCCCAAGGGAACACTCGCTTTACGCTAAGCTTAGCAAATGAGAGTTCTAGTTGAATAAAGTGGCGTTTCTTGGTCATGTGGTGTTTGGAGAAGGAATTGCGGTGGATCCAGTGAAGATCGAAGCCATTACAAATTGGCCTAGATCTACAATGGTCATAGAAGTTCGAAGTTTCTTGGGATTGGTAGGATACTACCGACGTTTCATGGAGAAGTTTTCATCCATAGTCATTCCACTGACGAGATTGACTAAGAAATAGACTAAGTTCGAGTGGACGGATAAGTTGAAAGGTGTTTCCAAGAGCTCAAACATCGGTTGACAACCATACCGGTATTGACGATTCCATCAGGACCTGGAGGTTACGAGATATATAGCGATGCTTCGCTAAAAGGATTAGGCTATGTGCTAATGCAACATGGAAGGGTGGTTGCCTATGCGTCCCAATAGCTAAGACCACATGAGGTGAACTATCCAACTCACGATTTGGAGTTAGCAGCGATCATCTTTGCTCTGAAAATCTGGAGGCATTATTTATGTGGCGAGAAGTTCCAAATTTACACAGACCACCAGAGCCTGAAGTATCTATTTTTCAAGAAGGAACTGAATATGAGACAGCATCGATGGATGGAGCTGCTTAAGGATTATGATTGCGACATACTGTATCATCCTAGGAAAGCGAATCGAGTCGCGGATGCGCTCAGCCGAAAATCGAGCATCGCTTGTCTATTGGTGAAAGGGTGGTCGTTAATTGAGGACTTGAGGGATTCTGAGTTCAAATTAGAAGTCTGTCAGTTGTCCAGTTTGATGGCCACACTGAGAGTAGAACCTAAGGTCCAGGAAAGGATAAAAGCCTTGCAGCATACGGATCCATAAATTCAAAAAATTATGGAGATGGACGCGATAAAAAGGGAACCATAATTTCAAGTGATAGAGGATGAAATCTTGAAATTCTGATGACGTCTATGCGCGCCAAAGGACAAAGAACTAAGGGAAAGGATTTTATCAGAGGCTCATAGGAGCAATTATAGTATCCATCCAAGAAGCACAAAGATATATCAGAGCTTGCGTTAACACTATTGGTGAAACAGGATGAAAGTGGATGTGGCAAAGTATGTGGCAAAGTGTCTGACATGCCAGCAAGTGAAGGCCCAACACTATAAGCCCGGTGGATTATTACAGCCACTGGAGATTCCTGAATGGAAGTGGAAGTACGTAACAATAGACTTTGTAGTGGGACTCCCAAGGAGCTAGAGAGGCCATGATTCCATTTGGGTAGTCATAGACAGATTGACCAAGTTCGCACACCTCATCCCTGTGTGAAAGGATTTCGCAATGGACAGATATGCGGAATTGTACATGAGATAAATAGTGAGATTGCATGGAGTACCCGTGACGATTACATCAGATAGAAATCCCAAGTTCACAGTGAACTTTTGGAAGAGCCTTCAAGATGCCATAGGGACTCAACTGCAATTTAGTACTGCATACCACCCACAAACGAATGGACAATCAGAAAGGCCGATTCAGAAGCTTGAGGACATGTTGCGAGCATGCGTAATAGACTTCAAAGGTGGGTGGGAGGGTTAGTTGCGTTTGGTAGAGCTCGCGTATAATAACAGCTATCAGCAGAGCATCCAGATGGCACCTTTTGAAGTGCTCTATAGAAGAGCTTGCAGAACCCTGATTTGCTGGGACGAAGTGGGAGAAACAAGTATCACAAGCCCAGAATTGGTAGAGCAATCGGTGAAAGCGGTAAAGATAATTTGGGATAGACTAAAGATGGCACAGAGTCGTCAAAAGAGTTATGCGGATAAACGGCGTAAGCCTTTGGAGTTTTAAGTAGGCGACCATGTTTTCCTTAAGGTGTCGCCAATGAGAGGATTATCCTGGTTTGGAAAGAAAGGAAAACTAAACCCAAGGTACATAGGTCCATTTGAGATTCTGGAGCGGATTGGAACCTTAGCCTACAGGCTGACCTTACCGCCCAATCTATCCCAAGCGCACAATATCTTTCATGTGTCCATGCTACGGAAGTACGAACTGGACCCGACACATGTACTAGACTACGAGGTTGTAGAAGTGGATGACAGAGTATCCTACGTGGAGAAGCTGGTTAGGATCGAGGATCAAAAGGAGCAAATTCTAAGGAATAAAACAATTCCATTGGTCAAAGTTATTTGGGGGCACCATGGAACTGAAGGTGCTACAGGGGAAAGCGAAGAAACGATGAGGCGTCAATACCCTCATTTGTTTGAGTAAATAAGTTTGATGTAAATTTTAGGGACGAAATTTTTGTAAGGGGGGAAGAGTTGTGACATTCTATTTTTTCCTGTCATTTCAAGACTTATTAATGAGAAAGTATCTAACGATGTATTTCAATCGTATCTCGTTCGATCTGATCAATCTGGAGTTGACTGACCAAAAGGGAAAGGCTAACGCAAGACAATGTACGTGGACCAAGGAAACTCAAATAGGAAATTGTGCTTTGACCATAAGGATTGTCGAGGAGACATTTTGAGCCATAAAAAGGCTGATCTAAGAACGATTAAGGAATGTATTGCCGGTGTTATATGATTGGGGAGCGAGTGATGCCGTTAAACCGATATATAATTTACAAAATTTTCTAAATCGAACAGTAACGATTGACATCATCGGAACTAGTAATAGACCCTCATAATTACATGACAACCAAAGTCACCATAAATTGACGAGCTCTAAGCGTAATATGAATCACATGGTCGATATGCGTAACGTCTGCAAAAGCCGCCCGTCAGTTCAAGATAAGCTGGAATCGTATCGGATAGAGAAATGATTCAGAAACAAGTCTTGAAATTTGAAAATTAAAAATTAAAAATTCCAACATTACAATTGGATTGGGCGTCGTCTTATCGAAGAAATTTAGAATTAGAAAAACGACATTTCGAACGTCGAGGGTAAAATTACCATTTTGCCCCTCAAGCCCTAACCTTACCTATATGATTGGATGAGGGCATTTTGGTCATAAACCATACCCAAGGCTGCCGAAAATGGGGAGGAACCATAGCCATTGGATGAGCATTGATTGACCCCTTAGACAAGTGTCAATGGATTAAGCTTTGAGTTGATAGAATCACTTTTAACCTACCATTCAACTCAAGTTGACTCTTGATAATTGAATAAACCTCTCATTCTCTCTCTCACTTGGCCAAACACTCCTCCTCCATTCTCGGTTTTCTTCTTCTTATTCCCTTCTTCTTGTCGAGAGCTCCACCGCCCGACAGGATTCTGCCGCCGTCGTTGCTTGCTCCAACCGCAGTCTTCAGCTATCGCCTGGACCCGAACCAACCACCTACTGCTTCCTCATCCTCTTTCCGATGTTCTCCAAGTGGAATCACTGCATTTGACTCAGTGAGGAGCTCCGGCCGGCTAATCTCCTGAAAGTCAACGGAAACCATCGCAGCTGTAGGTAAGCCACGGTTTCGGCCTCATAGGACCCCGAAATCTTTGATTTTTTTGACCAAATTTTGTGGACATCTAGGAGACACATGGACTGAGCTGTGGTAAAAAGTTTGGAGGAATTTGATGAAGTTTTGACCCCAAATGGGTATTGTGTTTGAAGGGCCAGAACTGACCGATAGCAGACCCGAAGGAACAACGCCGTTCAAGGACTTTCCGGCGTCGCCTTGACTCCAAATTTTCGGTAAGGCTTCCCAACCCTTAGAACTACATGTTAGCAAGTAGATTAGTGAATAAATTAAGGATTTAAGTTGGTTTAAGGGCTGTTGAGTAAGGATATGCACAGAATCGAGTATGCCCTATTCGGTTCTGTACATACCGATTCTGTTAGGGACTTTTAATGTCAGAATTGGGTCTCAAATTCATCATTGAGACATGCTAGGATGTTGATGGACATGTCAATAAGGTTTATGTCCCACGGATTGATGATTTAAGCAAGAAAAATTGATGATTGGTTGAATTTCCTTAGGTTGCGCGGCTGAGTTGTTCTTGAGCCATTTGGACCAAATTCTTAAGGCACTTGGGAATGGATTTTGTTGAGTGAAGCATGAGGTAAGGGGATTCTAAACCTTTGATAGGAGGATTGGACTCAATTGGGTGATTTATATACAAATTGATCGATTCTTGGAGGTTCATAATATGATTGTCCAATGTACATCCTAGAAAGATATAGAGGACATGAATGTTCGACATTGTTTGTGCTATGATTTGATTGTCACATTTGTATGTCAAATGTAATTGTCTCGCGTGCCATGGATGTGTTGTTCGTCGGATGAGTTGCATTCGAACGTGTGCTTTGAATGAAATGAACTTATGGCCTGTATGAAAAGTTGTGACACCCTGAGGCATATGAGACACAGGGTTGTGTGGATAAATGCCCTAAGGCGCTGAGGTGCAGAGTTTGAATTGAATAGCACCATGAGGTGTACGAGACACGCAGTTGAGAAGGCCATAGTCCTGATGCGTTGAAACACAGGACGGAGTTGAGATGTGTCGACACAGGCCTGGATGAGATTGAAAACCTAATACGTTTACGCGGGTTTGTCAATGAGACGGTCTGATGCGTTTACGCGAATCAAGCCTAAGGCGTTCTAAACGCGGGCATGAAAGTGAGGAGGCAGGAAAGGGGTGAAAGGTGTAATTTGGCTTGTGAAAGTGTGCTTGAGCTTAATGATGTAATAAGATGCCTTGATTGCATGCTTGACATCCGTGTGATATTTAGTGATAGCTTAATGCCTTATGTGATTTTGTATAAATTGTTTGTGATCATACATGCCTGAGTGAATGGTCAACCTAACCTAGGGTTAGGACCCACATTACTGAGATGCATGTCTCACTCCATTATAGGATCCCATTTTTCAAATCCTAAGCCTTAAGGATGTGGCCAATCAGGTTTGGTGACCCAAATGAGATGTCTGTATATTTTGAGGAGTTCCCTGACGGACAGTGGACCGTTTATGGTAGGAAGTGTACGGTCGTTTGGGTAGATGATGGTGACAGTAGCTGGAAGCCTCATAGGTACGAGACCTGATTTAGGAAGATAGTGGACGTTTCTATAAGGCCACTGAAGCCCACTGAGGTACTCCGTGGGGTGATACCCAGTTGGTGTCATCCCGCTCGGTATTCAGTGGTGGTCGAGGGATTAGTTGCTGGCTCGAGGAATGGCCCTAAGAAGACCCCGACTCTAGAGGACACTGACGAGGTCATAGTGATCGAGGCTACCGAGGACAATCTGGTGGAGCCATCAGCTGACGAGACGATGGAGGACACCGTGGAGGTTTGCTCAGAGACCTTCTCGGAGTATGAGCCCACTGAGTAGGCTGAGGAGGAGACTAACGACTCCAATAGCTCGACCTAGGAGTCTCTGCCTTTCTGGTCTGATATTTTGATAGTATTCTCAATACCTTCCTCTTTTGGAAGACTGATGCCTATCATTTGTGTTAGCCTTGCCACCCTACCGACCAGTATGTTTAGTTGTCGTGCCTTGTATGGGTAATCGAAAGTTTATGTATTATCGGTATCCTCATTACCCATGTCCCATTTTATATTTGAATGGAGGAGTTTTTTATATCATTGCTTCCGCGTGCTTTCTATATGATATATCTCTCGACCTTTATGTGAATCTTGAGACCTCGAGAGATAGTTTGTGCTTGCAGGGAGCTGTGCGCTCGTGCCCGTGGCGCGGGGCGTGACAGGGTCAAAAGCCGCCCGTCAGTTTGAGATTGGCTGGAACCACGTCTGATAGAGAAATGATTCAGAAACGAGTCTTGAAATTAAAAAATGGAGAATCAAGAATTCCAACATTATAACTGGATTGGCCGTCGCCTTATCGAAGAAAATTGGGATTAGAAAAATGATGTTCCGGACGTCGGGGGTAAAATTACCATTTTGCCCCTCAAGCCCTAACCTTGCCTATATAATTGGATGAGGGCATTTTGGTCATTAACCACACCCCAAGGCTATCGAAAATTGAAGAAAATGAGAGCCATTGGATGAGCAATTGATTGACACATGGACAATTATCAAAGGATTATGCTATGATGTGATGGAGCCACCTTTTAACCTACCATTCAACTAAGTTGACTCTCGAAATTAGTGTATAACTCACTCTCTCTCACTTGGACGAACACCCCTTCTATTGCCAATCATCATCTTCTTCTTCCTCTTCTTCTTCTTCCTCATCTGCTGAGAAGCTCCACCGCCCGACCAGGTTCTGCCACCGCCGTTCACCGCCATCGACCACCATCTCCGATCACCACCTAGACCTGAGCCAACCACTAGTCCCTACCTGATCCTCTTACCAACGTTCTCCAAAGGGAAGCAAGCCATTTGACCACCTGAGGACCTCCTGCCGGCCAGTCTCCCGGAAGTCGACGAAAACTGTTGCGGCTGGAGGTAAGCCATAGTTTAAGCTTCATAGAATCTCGAATCCTTTGAATTTTTTTACCAAATTTTGTGGACGTTTAGAGGACACATAGAATGAGTTGTGGTAAAAATTTTGGAGGAATTTGATAGAGTTTTGACCCCAAATGGGTCTTGTGTTCGAAGGATAAAAATTGACCGGTTGAAGACTTGGAGGATCTAGCGCTGTTCGAGGACTTTCCAGCGTCGCTTTAGCTCTAAATTTTTGGTGATGCTCCCCAACCCTTAGAACTACATGATAACAAGTAGATTAGTGGATAAATTGAGGATTTAAGTTAGTCTAAGGGCTAATTAGTTGGGATATACACAGAATCTAAAATGCCCTATTTCGGTTCTGTGCATATCGATTCCGTAGCAGGCTGTTGGTGATGGAAATGGATTCCAAATTCATTGTTGAGATGTATTAGAATGTTAATTGATAGGTCCATGAGGTTCATGTTTCATGGATTGATGAATTGAGCAAGGAAAATTGACGATTGGAGGAATTTCCTTAGGTTGCGCGGCTGAGTTGTTCTTGAGCTATTTAGATCGAATCCTTGGAGTGCTTGGGAAGAGATTTTTGTTGGTTTTAGCACAAGGTAAGAGGATTCTAAACCTTTGATAGGAGAATTGGACTAGATTGGGTAAATTGAATTGATCGATTTTTGGAGGTTCATAATGTGATTGTCTAATGTACGTCATAGAAAAATATAGAGGACTGTTTGACAATGTTTGTGCCATGAATTGAATGTCGCATTGTATGTCAAATTTAATTGTTTCGCATGCCATGGATGTGTCGTTCGTTGCATGAGTTTACATTCAAATGTGTGCTATGAAATGAAATGAACTTGTAGCATGTCTGAGAAGTTGTGACATCCTGATGTGTTGAGACGCGGGGTTGCGTGAATGGATACCCTGAGGCGCTAAGGCGCGGGGTTTGAATTGAATGGCATCCTGAGGCGTACGAAACGCGGGGTTGAAAAGGCCATGGTTTTGATGCGTTGAAATGTGGGACGGAGTTAAGATGTGTCGACACAAGTCTGGAATGAGATTGAAAACCTGATGCGTTTACACGGGTTTGTCAATGAGACGGTCTGATGCGTTTACGCGGACCGAGCCCGAGGTGTTCTAAACGCGGACATGAAAGTGAGGAGGCAAGAAAGGGTGGAAAGTGTAATCTGGCTTGATAATGTGTGCTTGAGCTTAATGATGTAATACGATGCCTTGATTGCATGTTTGACATCTATGTGTTATTTCGTGATAGTTGAATGCCGCATGTGTTTTATATAAATTTTTTGTGATTGCATTTGCCTGAGTGGACAGTCAGCCTAACTTAGGGCTATGACCTACCTTATTGAGATGTAAATCTCACCTCGTTGTGGGACCCCATTTTTCAGATCCAAAGCCTTGAGAATGTGGCCAATCAAGTTTGTTGACCTAAAGAAGATGTCAGTACATTTTTGAGGAGTTCCCTGACATACAGAGGACCGTTTATGTTAGGAAGTGTACGGTCATCTAGGTAGATCATGGTGGTAGTAGTTGGAAGCCTCACAGGTACGAGGCCTGGTTCAGGAAGATAAGGTATGTTTCCAAAGGGCCACTAAACTCTACTGAGGTACCCCGTGGGATGATCCCTAGTTGATGTCATCCTGCTCGGGATTCAATGGAGGTTGAGGGATCAGTCGCTGGCTCGAGCAATGGTCCTAAGAGGACCCCGACCCTAGAGGATACTGATGAGGTTATAGTGATCGAGGCCACCAAGGACGATCAGGTAGAGCCGTCAGCGGATGAGACACTCAAGGACACGGTGGAGGTCTGCTCTGAGACTCTCTCGGAATACGAGCCTACTGAGGAGGCTGAGCAGATTGATGACTCCAACAGCTCGACTTAGGAGTCTCTGTTTTACTAGTCTGATATTTTGATGGTGTTCTCGATACCTGCTTCTTTTGAGAGACTGATGACCATCTTTTGTATTAGCCTTGCCACTCAACTGACCAGCCTGTTTAGTTTGCCGTGCCTTGTATGGATATTCGGAAGTTTATGTATTATTGGTACCCTCGTTACATAGGTCCATTTTATAATTGTACGAAGGAGGTTTTATATATATATATATATATATATATATATAATCGCTTCCGCGTGCTATCTAGATGATATATCTTTTGACCTATGTGAATCCTAGGACCTCGAGAGAATTTGTGCTTAAAGGGAGTCGCGCGCTTGTGCTCGGGGCGCGGGGTGTGACAGATGACGTGGCATAGATGACATGGCATAGATGATGTGGCAAAGATAACATGGCAAAAATGGCGTGGCATAGATGACATGACAAAGATGACATAGCATAGATGACATGGTAAAGGTGACCTGGCAAAGATGACATGGAAAAAATGATTTTTTTAAAATTGTCGGATGAATTTATTTTCTAAAATAGAAATATGCCAAAACAATGCTTATCTTGCATTTTTCAGAATTTAAATTGGCCTAAACCCTAATATATTAAAATGAATTATTTTAGACATGAAATTCTACTTAAACATGCAATTTCTATCTAAAATGCAATATAATCTAAATATTTTACAAGAGGTATTGGATATGCAATTATCTACGCGATGCTATTTTTAAAAGATATGCAATTTTTAAATATGGAAATGAATGAATGTAATTTTTTTAGAATCTTGGGGATTGCATCACGCGACATATATAAATGAGGAAAGTGAATATGCCAATCAATCTCAATCAAGGAAATGGATATATTAATCAAGTTTTAAAATATTTCGTGAATATTTGAATCAATTTTTAATTCGTAATCTTACGATTAACGATTGAACCCAAAAACCTTGCCTAATCGAGTATTCCGTCAATAATCTTAAAGATAGACATTCTTGATTGTATGGCAAGTTGCGGATTAGGAAAGGAAATTTTCCTATCAACCTTAAAAGGATATCCATTTTAACGCAAGATATGCAAATATATGCGAATATTTTCAAATAGGCAAGTGAGTATATTAATATTCGAAATAGGAAATTTACCTTGTTCTTGCAAGATTTGCTTTTCTAACTTGAATTGGACCAAGGATTGCACTCCAACCGCACGAAAGGAAAAAAATATCCAAGCAGGACAGGCAATGGCTTCAATGGTTGTAGCTGTGAATTCCCAAAGCCTCGGACAGCCGCGTGCAACAAAGAAATTGAGGCCGAACAAGAGAAGGACCGGTCACCGGACAGCTTGCACTTGTTATGACACCAGAGCCACAAAGAGGACCAAAACTTTCAAGCTTGAATGGCAAAGTAGAAATTGTTGAGCAATATGGGACTTTTGAATCACCGAAACAGCAAAGGACAAAAGAAAGCAAATTTGCTTCCTGTCCTTTTCGGTGTATGAGCTAGAAGAAAGATGACAAATAGAACAGGAGAATCCGTGGAGCAGGAGCAGAAACAAAAAATCCAAGCGAGGGGGCTTCGTGCAGATATGAACATCGCCTGTGGGGCGTTCTTGGTTGAACCAAGAGAACGAGACTCTTTTTTTTTTTTCTTTCACTTTGCTCACTTGTATCTCTCAATTTTCTGAAATTTTTTTAGTGCCCTTTGCCAATCTCCTTGGAACGAATTAAGTTTCCTTCTAACGCAAAACGCTGCAAGATCTGTGTAGAGTTTGAAAATGTGCTCGAATTACGGTTCGAGGTGGCCATTTATTTATTTATTTATTCAAAATCACAAGAGCGCATACATTGTGAATCAAAAAAGGGGATCAAGATTGCAAGAGCGCATACATTGCGATTTTGATAAAGTACCAAAATTGTGAGAGTGCATACATCACAATCCAGTAAAAGGAACCAAGACCACAAGAGCGCATATATTGTGGAATTGGTAAAAAGATCAAAGTTATGAGAGTGCATACATCATAAACTTTGATATGATAACGCCATAATCATAAGAGCGCATACATTATGATTAGGCAGAAGATAAAAAACGTGAGAGTGCATACACCACGAATTGGAAAAAGATCATAATTACAAGAGCACATACATTGCAATTTGATAATGGTACCACAATCACAAAAGTATATCATTATGATCAGGTAGAAGAACTAAGACCGCAAGAGCAAATACATTGTGATAGGGTAAAAGTAGCGATCATGAGAGCTCATACATCATGATTCGATACATCCCTCTCAGATGGTCTGTTTAGACTGAATTTTACCCTTTTTTTCAAATCATGCGGCTTACATATTTGGAAATCATATAATGTAAAATTCGGTTTAAGTACACTGTAAGTGCCAAAACTTGTGTGCGACACTCAATTTAGTAAGTGCCAATGTTTTTTAAAAAATAGTAACTTTAGCACCGAAACTTTTAGAAGCCAATCTTTTTTTTTAAACGATCACTTAAGTTTCAAATTTTTTAAAAAATGATCACTTAAGTGCCAACTTCTTTTTAAAACGATCACTTTAGTGCTAACTTCGATGAGTCACGGCAACTCAAATAATAATTAAAAAAATGACATGTCTCGGATTTTCGACGAGCCACGTCAGCTTAAATAGGAGTTGACATTGAAGTGATCAGAAGTTACATTTAAGTGGTCGTTTTTTAAAAAAATTGGCACTTAAATGTTCGTTTTGAAAGTTTTGATACTAAAGTGAGCATCTTATACAACTTATGGACTTAAGGTATACTTAAATCTGTAAAATTCACATTTTCTCCATTCCACAAAGGGTGTCTACAATTATTGGTGACGCCAGCTTATTGGCATGAGTTGAGTTTTTTTTTTTTTTGAGTAGAAAGCTAAAGTCTAAAAAACACAAGATGGTGGGGAAATGTGTCCAAAAATTTCTAAACATTTGCATTGGTGTCAATCTAGTTATAAAATTTTCAATTGTGTTCATTAATATTAAGCCTTTTGTATTTGTTCAAATTGAGTCCATCCAAAAAATTTTGATCGAAAATTGTTGACATGGAGTTGTCCATCTAACATGACATCATCGATGCTGACATAGATGTTTCTTAAACATTTTATTAAATAATTAATTTTTTATTTTTCTTTGTTTTCTTTACCTTTTTTTTGCATTGGAGACTGGGTCGGCGACCCTCGCCAGCATTAGGTGAGTGGGCGAGCATGACAATGACATGTGGCCAACGACCTTCATCGGCCTTCTATAAAAGGAAAAAAACACAAAGTTAAAAAAAGAAAAATAAATTGCTAAAAATAAATAAAATACTAAAAATATTTTTAAAAAACCTACGTCAATGCTGACTAAACCATGGAGGATGACTAACATTAACGTCAGCGATTTTTTATCAAAATTGATCTGATGGACTTAATGGGCACAAATGCAAAAGCTTTAAGACTAATTTGGCATAATTGAAAGGTTTAAGATCGATTTAACACCAAAACAAAAGATTTAGGATTATTTGTACATTTTTTCCTTGGATCAAATGTGTTTATTAGTAATTTATGTCTCATGTTGGGGACTCACGCTTAGTTTAGTTTTTTTTTCCTTCATATTACTAAGCGTGAATATGTTTATTTGGAAAGGAAAAGAAATTTTTGAACTTAATACATCTTGTTGTGTACAATATAATCTTTTGAAAAATCATTGCCAACTATTCTGGGAAATTTAAACTGTTAAATGAAGATATGGTTTAATAGTTAGATATTCTATCGAGGTTGGATGATCTTCATATGAGAGTAATCTGTAGTTCACAATGCTCAAAATTTTTCATCATCTATTAATAAATTCTTTGAAAGACAAAAGGACACAAGAAAAATATATTATAAACAAAATTAAAATATTGCTTAAATACTTTTCATGTAAGCACCGACCGGCTAAGATGAACTCAATTAACATAGATACAAAATTTTTAGGACTCAATTGGCAAAAGAAAGGATTTGTGACTGAATTGGAGCAATTGCAATAGGTTTATGATTATTTTAGTAATTATCCACAACTTTTTTAAATATTTAAGCTGTTAGACGAAAATATTATTTAATATTCAAACATTCTACTAAGGTTGATGATCTTCATATGAGAATAATTTACCATTCATGATGCTCGGAATTTGTCACATCTCGCGACCCTTTGCGAGGGCGCTACATCCTTGACGTATGTTGTTAACCCAGGATACGACACATGCAGTACACGTGATATGAAATATGCATGCGAAAATGAAACAAATAGACACCTCTGTACAAGTAGAAAGGAGACCTAGGATAATTAAAACATATATATCTACACACACACACATTACATAAACACAAGTTCATACAAAAGATCTAGGTTCTAACTAAAACCTCTCGATGGTCAAAGAAGATCAGAGACTGATCAAACGACAACAACTACCTAAGTCCTCAAAAGCTAACATGTCTTCAAAGGACAATCCCAAAAGAAAACTCCTAGGAAAAACAAAAACCACTAAAATGATCTACTTGCTTCCTCTTTGTCGTAGTCCCCATCCTCAACTGGATCGTAGTCTGAAAAGGCCTCCGTGCACACATCGACGAAATCATCCTCCAAGTCACCTTCAGAGGCTGAAACCTCGATTGCCTCAATATCCTCCTCAATGGTAGGGGTTTTCTCTGGCACATCCCTCATCTGGCAGTCGAAGCCACTACCTCTATCTCGTTACGTAACGAATGACACCAGAACGGTACTAAAGCCCTAGAGACTTCTATAGGCTTCAATGGACCAGTGAAAACTTATTCAACCTTACGATACCACGCCTCAAACCTATGTGGCTTCTACTCCTCTCCTCCCTCGTCGACTCAAATGTTAGTACGTTTTCTAACATACACAGTACCCTAACCATCGGGGAACTCGTCAAAACAGGCGGTTATCTCATTAGGATCGTTTAAGTGTATGGGCATCATATTCAAGACTTGGGATCTGAAAAAGGTAAGTCCCACGACGGGGTGAAATTTACATCTCAATAAGCTAATTCCTAAATCTAAACTAGGTCGACAGTTCAACCAGACACTACTTCAAACAATAAATAGAAGCACATCAAGGAAGAACATATATTAACCAAACCACGTAATACAACTTTAGATCGGCATATAATTCACAACTCAAGACATGCATGAAGACATAAGATTTAGCTTAACGTACTAGCATTATGATTCGCTTCATCGTCTCGGTCCACGTCAAAACGCCTCAGGCTTGGCCCGCGTCAATACGCCTCAGACCATAACAATTAACCAAACCCACGTTAAAACGCCTCAGGTTTCAATGCCATAATAAGACTAGTGTCGACACATGCAAAAGCTTATCTCGCTTCTCGACGAATTAGAATATTACTCACTATAATCCCGCATTCTGACGCATCAGGGTGCCAACAACTCTTAATCTCATGAGTTTCGCTTCCCTCCCAAGACTTTATAATCGAGTACAGTTTCATCAAATCAGTAATGAATCTTTAACATGCGAGACAATAAGATTGACCACCCACAAGGGGATATCAAACACAAAACATATATATCAGTCAAGTACATACACAGCATCTTAGTCACGAGAATAACAATTCCTCATTAAAAAGAATACACATGACTTGCACCTTGGTTGCCTCGATTGACAATGAACAATCAATGTGATAAATCCATAAAAGCTCACTCAATCTAACCCCAACTAGTCTAGTAGCATCCTATCGTCCTAACGAAACCTTCAAGTTGATCAGTAATCGAAAACTCTTCCAACGATTCGGTTCCCCTTGCTCCAAAATAGGGCAGTAGCGCAACCTATCAAAAGTTCGTCAATCAATCAATTTATCTCTTCCAATCATTGTTCCATGAAGCGTATAACTCATTAACACCTCAATTGACATTTTAGTGCATCTTAATGACGAATTTAAAGCTTGGCGACACCTCCCACAACCCTCTAAAGGTTCGGTTTACCTAAACCGAAACAGGGCAGAATTGGCTCTACCTTCCTCCTCATTAATCGGTTCATAACTCGTTCCTAAACTTCGATTTTTAGCAAAACTAACTTGCTAACATGTCATACTACGACTATAGTTGTCGTATCAAGAGTTTTGGAACGAGTCGGCATCAAAAAGGGTCGCGAATGGCCTCGACCTTACTCGGTTCACCGGCTATCAGTTCTGTCCCAAAAATGTCACCACGAAACAGCCATGGTTACTCCTCTAAACTCAATCAAATTCACAACTTCAGCTCAGGAAACACAAGTACTATAGGTTAAGAAGTCTTCACTGAAGATTTGAAGCAAATCGAAGCTCCGAAGTGATAGAACGAAGGCCTACTCCCAGTTGAGTCAGATTATGTCTGGTTTTGGGTTTGAGGCCTATCGGGTACAACAGGACCTCCAATTGACAAACGATCAATAGGAGCTTGTAGGGGAAAGGTTAAGGTGAAATTGGTGGTCGGCACGAGGCGAGAAAGTCACCCAAAGGGGCGATTGTTGGCGGCGAAACCGGCGGTAGAACTGGTCAGCAGGGCTATTTGGTTGGAGAGAAAAAAAAGAGGAATGAAATGGAGAGTGAGGAGAAAGGAAGTGTTCGGCTGAAGCAAAAGAGAATGAAGGCTTTCCTCAATTATTTGGCTTGATCAACAAGGAGAATGGTAGGTTAAAACTGAATATTAATTGCTAATCGATCAAATAATGTCACTTGTCTTCATCTAAATAAATCCTTGGGTAATATTGACTTCAATTGACCAATATACCTTCCCATTTTCGACAGCCTTGGGGTTTGGAATTAGCTAAATTGTCCTTCTTCAATTGTTAAGACAAAGCCAATCATTGAGGGCCAAAATGGTAATTTTGCATTCGTCGTCCGAAACGTCACTTTTTCAATTTAAATTTCCTTCGATGAGGCAACGTCTAATTCGATTAGAATGTTGGAATTTTTTATCTTCCATTCTCAATTTCGAGTTCCATCTCTTGGCCAATTCTCTATCAAATGTAATTTTCAGGTTATCCCGAACTAACGGGCAGCTCTTGCAAACATTACGCGTATCGATTCTGTGATTATCATCACACTTAGGGCTTATCAGTTCATGGCAACTTTGGCTGTCATGCAACTGCAATGATCTATTACTAGCTTCGACGGTCTCAATCATCATTATTCGATTTAGGAAAATTTTGCAAATCATACATTGGTTAAGCGGCATCACCCGCGCTCCAATCGTATAACGCTAGTAATGATTTCTTTAATCGTTTTTAGATCGATCTTTAATGGTTCTAAATAATCCCTCGGCAATCTTTATGATGAAAGTGTCATTCCTATTTGAGTTCCCTAGATCCATGTACCTTGTCTTGCATTAGCCTTTCCCTTTTAATCAGTTAATTCTAGATTGATCAGATCCAAGTGAGATATGACTGAAATACATCGATATATATATTTTCATTGATAAGTTTCGAAATGATAGGAAAATCAGAATGTCACTGTCGCTCCCCACGCCCCGGGCATGAGCGCGACACACCCTGCAAGCTAAAACTCTTGAGCGTCCCAAGATTCAGTAGATTGAGAGATGCGAATGATCGAAAGCATGCGGAAGCAATGACATACAAACTCCTCCGTGCAATAACAAGGAAACCTGGGTAACGAGAGCATCAATATATACATCACCAAGAATTCATAACAAAAGAGCAAGTAAGCTAACCCTGCTAACAAGTCGGGCAGTCGAAACTCAACAAAAGATGACAAAGTTCTAAGTCCCCCAGAAGATTAAGGACCATCGAGGGTCATCATCAAAAGACTACTAAGTTTTAACATTTTGAATTTCTTATCATTTCAAGACCTTTGAATGTAAGATATCTATCGAAGTATTTCAGTTATGTCTCGCTCGGATCTGATCAATCTCAATTAATTAATCGAGGGGGAAAGCCTAGCACGCGATGAGGTACGTGGACCTAGGAAACTCGATTAGAAAACGACACTTTGATCATAAGGATCGTCAAGGGAACATTTAGAGCCGAGGCCGATCTAAAAATGATTAAGGAAACAATTGCTAGTGTTGTACGGTCGAAACGCGGGTGATACCGCTTAACCAAAGTATAATTTGCAAAATTTTCCTAAATCGAATTGTGATGATCGTTGCCATTGGGGCTAGCGATAGATCCTCGTGATTACATGACAATCAAAATTGCCGTAGT
Source organism: Rhodomyrtus tomentosa (assembly GCA_028455895.1). NCBI lineage: Eukaryota > Viridiplantae > Streptophyta > Magnoliopsida > Myrtales > Myrtaceae > Rhodomyrtus > Rhodomyrtus tomentosa. The sequence goes on along the minus strand of JAPCWY010000001.1, from coordinate 8,855,669 downwards.
TTAAATTATTCTAAGTGTGATGAGAATCACATAGTCGATACGCGTAACGTCCGCAAGAGACACCTGTTAATTCGAGACAAACTGGAATTTCGATCGACGGAAAATCGATCATGAGATAGGATCTCGAAATTTGAAAATGGAAATGAGGGATTCCAACATTTGATATGGATTGGACACCGCCTTATCGAGGGTGAAAAATATCAAGAAAACGAAATTTTGGACAAAATGTGTGAAAAGACCATTTTGCCCTTAGAGAGTTAATCTTGCCTTAATAATTAAGAAGGCCATTTTAGTCATTTGATAAATTTCCTTCCTCCCAAAGGCTGCCGAAAATCTGAGGAGTCAATGGGGTCCTTGGAGTCTTGATATAATTGACTCTAAGACAAGTGTCAATAATTGGGAGATGGTCATTAATTTTTCACTCACTCTAATCCTTCTAGAAACTTAACCAAAGATGATTAGGACTCCATCATCTACTGCTCCTTCAAAATTTCGTGGACCATCATCTTCCTTCCCTTCCATTTTGACATTTTCCTCCAAGAACAAAAAACTGCTCTTGCCGACCAGTTCTGCCGCCCGGTTCGGTCCGTATGAGCGCCTCCTCTAGTGACCTTTTGGTCGGCTGCCTACCACCACAAGTTATTTTAACCTGTCCTTGACAAGCGTCAATTGGTTTCGTGATTTTTCAAGGTCTAGTTAATTTATGAAAATTTTTGGAAGAAAACTGGACAGATTCTGAGGTAACTGAGAGAGTTCTATGGTTCACCCTTTTAGAGACTTCAAATGGCTCCAAATATTTTATGGAAATTACATAACATGTTATGCTTGAAGTCAATGAGTAAGGGTTACTGATTTAGTTGAGTTTTGAATGAGTTTTGATGGCTGGATTGGAGTTGATTTTCCGGACAGATTCTGATCGCCGGTGAACTGAGAAGAGTCGACCTATTTGGAGGCTTTAGGAGTGCTATTTAACTTCGAAATTCATCGTGGGACAATATAACATGTTGATTAAGGTTTTACCAAGAAGAATTGATGATAATTTGGAGCTTAAGGCAAATTGGTGGGCTATTTGTGTAAGGAAAGACAAAACCGATTTCTGCTCTGTCTTAAATCTGAGTAGTCCGGTTCGATTAGGGACTGTTCATGGTGTCGCCATGTTCTAAATGTGTCGTTAGGACATACTAGAATATCCCTTGAGTTGTTACCACGATTGGTGGAATTAGGGCTAAATTGGATAAATTGTTTGTAACGATGGACAGCTCCTAAATCGTTTTGTTGCCCTGTTTTGGACGGCGATGAAGTCGACTTGAAGCCGAACTTGACGAGGGAATTTTAACGAGAATGGCTAACTTAAGCGAAGTTGAGTGACCCCTAAACCTATTTAAGGACATTTGGACACGATTGGACAGTTTCCGCTGAAGAAACGATGAAATTGATTGATTTGTTATGCTTGAATGATTGAATTGATGACGTGTTCGTTGATGCGCCTTGCTTGCCTATGTGGCGGTATAATATTCGATTCTTAAATTTTGCTTATGACACGGCATGTTCGTTCCTCTTAGGTAAGCAATTGATTCGAGTTCTAATGCCTAAAAGTCCTCATGGTGATAATGTGATTAAATGTTTATCGTAATGATTTATGACTGAGATTACTTGAGGAACTGGACTAGCAAGCCATGAGAACACATGAATGGTGGCAAGTATCATGATGAGATGAGGGCTTGAGGCCAGTGACACCCTGATGCGATTTATTGCGGGGTTGCAAGCTAGATACACACCAATGCATCTGAACGTGGGGTTGTGGTTGAAAGTACATCCTAATGCGTCTGAACGCGAGATGAGAAATTTGGCCTATTGACATGAGCCTGGTGATAAGCTATTAAACCTGATGCGTCTGAACGCAGGTTTATTAATTGAGATAGCCTGAGGCGTTTGAATGTGGGCTAGTCCCTGGAAGTTTGAAAGAGGGGGGTGAATTCCTTTCCAAATTCACGTGATGATGAAAATAATTGTAAGCTAGTACAAAAGCTTGATCACTCTATGCTAGTTTGCCTTGAGTTGATGTCATGTCTTGTTTTAGCAAATAATATGCGTTGCTTTGTTTGCTTTGGTCTAGTAGGACGGATGGCCTAGGCAGGGTTAGGCTAGCTTGCTGAGACGTAAGTCTCACCCCGTCGTGGGATCTCTCTTTTTCCAGACCCCAAGCCCTGAAGATGCTGCCGATCCGTCTTGGCGACCCGAAAGAAATGACGGACTATTTTGACAAATTTCCAGATAGACGAGGTATAGTTTATATTATGAAGAGTATAATGGTATGGGTTGATGAGGAGGAGGAAGACTTGAAGCCACATCGTTTTGAGGCCTGGTTCAAGAGAGTTGGAGAAGTTACCACTGGTCCATTAAAGGCTCACGAGGTTCCAAGATGGGAACTTCCATCGTGATGCCATCCTTCTCAAGATGAGATCGAAGTAAAGGGTTCCGTGGTAGGCTCGAGGAACGTTCCAGAGGTGACCTCAGCTAAAGAGAAAAGTATCGAGGTAATCGAGATTTCTGACTCTGAGGATGAGATGGAAGAGGACACTATAGAAGTACGATCATAAACTTTCTCGGACTACGATCCCGCTGAGGACATGAGTCGAGCCGAAAATACTAGTACCACTTAGTGAGCTCGAGATCACACGATCGTTGGAGTGGTCTTTTGAAGGTGACGATCTTTTTTTTTTTATGGGGCTTAATGGTCGTCTTTTGTTCGCCCTTTTTTCTTTCTTGACCTTAGCTAGTCCCTAGCCACGTTTGTATAAACTCGTCCTCTGGATTCGTAAATCACCCTTTCCTTTGTCCCGTGTCCCATTCTTTGTTCTGTTTTGAATTACCTTGTATGGAGTTATATATTTATTTTCTTTTACTCTTCTGCATGCGAGTCTCATTTATTTATCGTCGTAAATAAGGGTATCCTAGGACTAAATTTACGGCATGAGTGGATGAACACACTCGTAAGGTGAGCGGGGCATGACAACCTATTTGAAGTAGTATCAGAGCAAGATTAGCTCGATCCAAGTCGATAGAGGATTGGAGTAATAAGGTGGAATGAGATTCAGGATGATTGGGTAGTGAGACCATAAGGGGATTCGCTAGAGTCAAGTAAGAAATGCATAGCACATGAGTTGGCGCATATGATTGACATCATGAAAGTGGTGAGTTATGATGACCAGGTAGTGACCAAGCTTCGTACTTAGTGTGTGTATTCATTGTGGATGCTTGCTTAATGGAATATTGAGTGTTGTGTTTGAAATTGAAGCATGATTGTAGATTTCTAATTGTTGTGCTATTGAGAATAATTGGGTGAACGGTTGCTTTAGTGTGAGTGCTGCTTGTTGTGTAGCATAAAACCACTAGACTTTTGCAAATGAACTAAGTCATTAATTCCGTGATGAAATAAAAGTGGTACAGGTAGTATAAGGAAGAGCAACCGACCTGGCAGAAGTAGGAGACCTAGAGATGGAGCTTCTAGTTCGAGGCCATCTATAGTGGAGAATCCTGGAATGGGTGATGTATTGAGAGCGTTACAATGAATTGGGAACTTGATAGATAAGCAAGCTCAAGATAGAGATGCTGCTATTACCCAGGCTGTGGGAGCTGCCTTGGCTACTGTCAACGCGACGACTGGAAATAATGTGGGTAGTGGAGTTAAGGCCAGCATTGCCAGGGTGTTGAAGCTGGTAATTCTCGAGTTAATGAGGTTAGTGGTCAAGGTGTGGAGGTAGTGTCACGTCCCGAACCCGTCAAGCATGCAAAATCCCACCAGGTCGTCTTGTCTCTGTGGTACCCAAGATCCGTCGGCCAACAGATTAAAAACTTCTAAATGATACAAAAATACGGAAGCGATAAAACTTCTCAATTCAGTTCAATCTTAAGATAACTCAGGACATAGAGAATGTCTTCTTATAAATGCCGACTACAGGTTCAGAGGATACAACTCTAACTTCAAGGTAACATGAAATCCTTAAAGTCACAAAAGTGTAAATCTATTTCCTATAATTTAGATACCATCATTGGCAAGCTCGAATTTCCATCGCCTGAGACCTGAAAAAGTTAATCCTACAACGGGGTAAGATATAAATCTTAGTAAGGTAGGTCCTAACCTTAGGTTAGGCTGACCGTCCACTCAGGCAAATGTAATCACAAACAATTTGTAAAAGTAATCACATGAGGCATTCAACTATTAATAAACAACATACGGATGTCAAGCATGCAGTCATGGCATCATTTCACATCATTAGGATCAAACAGTCGTTGCCATGTCAAATCACAACTTCCACCCTTCCAGTCTACCTTACTTTCATACCCGCGTTTAGAACGTCTTAGGCTCGATCCGCGTAAATGCATCGGACCGTCTCATTGACAAACCCGCGTAAATGTATCAGGTTTTCAATTTCACTCCAGGCCTGTGTCGACACACCTCTACTCCGTCCTGCGTTTCAACGCATCAGGACATTGGCCATTTCAACCCCGCGTCTCATACGCCTCAGGGTGCCATTCAATTCAAACCTCGCGCCTCAGCGTCTCAAGGCATTCATCCATACAACCCCGCGTCTCATACGCCTCAGAGTGCCATTCAATTCAAACCCCGCACCTCAGTGCCTCAGGGTATCCAGTCACACAACCCCGCGTCTCAACGCATTAGCATATCACAACTTCTCAGACATGCCAAATGCTCATTTCAGTTCATAGCACAAATCAACTACAAACTCAAGCAACGAGCAACACATTAATGGCATGTGAGACAATTAAATTTCGGCATTCAAATGTAACAATCAATCAAGGCACGAGCATTGTCATACATTTAAGTCATCTATGTCTTTATAGGACATACAATGGACAATCACAGTATAATCTCCCAAGAACCGATCAAATTCATACTCATACCACCCAATCGAGTCCAATCTTCCTATCAAAGGCTTAGAATCCCCTTACCTTGTGTTATAGCCAACAAAATTTCCTTCCCAAGCACTTCAATGATTAGGCCCTAAGGGTCCAAGGATGATTCAACCGCACAACCTAAGGAAATTTCATCTAATCGTTAATTTCCTTGCTCAAATCATCACCCCATCAAACATACACCTTATAGACCTATCAATTAACATCCTTACACTTCTCAACGATGAATTTGAAGATCAACTTCAACACCAACAGCCACCACAGAACCGGTATGCTCAGAACCAAAACAGGGCATACTCGGTTCTGTGCATACCCCAACTTAACAGCCCTTAAACTAGCTTAAATCCTCAATTTATCCACTAATCTACTTGCTAACATGTAGTTCTAAGGGTTGGGGAGCCTCACCGAAAATTTGGAGCCAAGGTGACGCCGGAAAGTCCTTGAATGGCGCCGGTTCCTTCGGGTCCTCTAACGGTCAGTTTTTACCCTTCAAACACAAGACCCATTTGGGGTCAAAACTCCATCAAATTCCTCCAAAAATTTTTACCATAGCTCATCCAACTTTAATAATATAAGCGTAGAAGATCTCACCGAAAATTTGAAATAACTTGAAGTCTCGAAGTGGCCAAACGAAGACATTCCCCCAACTCTGTCAGAATCTGCCTCGTCTGGACCTTTGTCCACTCAAATCGAGCTACGGAAAGATCTACAGAGTCGAATCGAGCTTATAATATGTCTATGGAAAGATAAGACAATAAGCTTTCATTTAGAGATAGCTTTACCTCGATCCAATATCGGACGAAGAAGATATGACCGGAATAGTGGGATAGTCGGGACGGGTCGGCTAGGAGCTCTCGAATTCAAAACTGACCAGCCTAACCTTTGCTCCTTCAAATGGCTCTACGGGACAAACGGCTGAGTAGATTTGGACCCATAATACCTTTTTGGAACGGCAAGACTATAAGTTTTCCAATGGTAGGTGGTACACCTTAATCCGATGACGGACGAAGAAGTTATGGCCGGAATAGTGAAGCAGTCGAGACAGAGTGACGGGCTGGTCGGCAAGAGAGAGAAGAGAAAGAAGAAGAAAACTGGCAATGGAGGGGTGTTCGGCCAAGAGGAGAGAGAGAGAGAGAGAGAGAGAGGTTTATACTTCAATGGACTTGGTCAACTTGAGTTGAATGGTAGGTTAAAAGTATTTACATCAACTCATAGCCTAATCCTTTGACACTTGTCCTCATGTCAATCAAGGCTCATCCAATGGCCCTCATTTTTCTTAATTTTCGGCAGCCTATAGGGTATTGTGATTGACCAAAATGCCCTTATCCAATTATAAAGGCAAGGTTAAGGCTTGAGGGGCAAAATGATAATTTTTCCCTCGACGTTCGGAACGTCGTCTTTTTTTTTCTAATTCCAATTTTCTTCAATAAGTCGGCAGACAATCCAATTATAATGTTGGAATTCTTGATTCTCCATTTTCCAACTTTGAGATTTCATTCCATATCTCAAGCCTCAAAAGGGCGGAAATTCGAAATATCACAAGTCTTCCCCCCTTAAAGAAATTTCGCCCTTCTAACCATCCGGTCCTTTGGGGTATCAGCGTGTCATCGCATCCTCATTCTTTCGAATAATTCCTTTCATGACTTGACGATCTTACTTTTCCTTTCCAACCAAAGCCATCTTTCCCTAGGACTTGTCTCCTTCAGTCCTCAATCTGATTTGTTTCTCTCCATTCTCTTTCGATACTCCTACATCTGTCAGCAGTTCATCCTCAAGCGTTCACATCATCTCTTCCATTTGTCCATCATCATTTTTACTAAACCCTCGCCAGAATGCACTCTTTAATATCCATACCATTCGGCGTATCAATCCTTTCAAGGACATGTCTTTTTCTTGTCGGCACGTTCAATACTTGACCTCATGTTCGACTAACCAAATTTTCAGTCCATTCCATCGATAATATTGATGCAAGTCTGGCACACCTTTGTGTCATCCCAAGGGGCACCATAATTCTCCTTTTGAATTTCTGATGAGGCCACTTCTTTAAGTTCATTTTCAATATTGGACTCGTACTCTCGTCCATGGGACTTTAAGGTTTCTACACTCAACTTTGAAGTTTCTTTCCCAAGTATCCAAAAATCTGAATTTACTCCCTATTCTATCCATTTCCATAACCCCTTAAATGTCAGGGTCTATTCATTGCAACATCTCAATTCCTTTCTAACTTCACGCTTGATGCTTCAGGTAGTTATCAAACTAGTCAATTGACAACCTTCCAATTTAGGAGTTGGATTTCTTATTCCTTGAGCAAAGCCTATCCTTTATCCACCAAATACACGATACTCAGTTTTCACTTATATGCATCTGCTTCTTAAATCACCCTTTTCTAAGCGATATAGGATATTTCATCCTTAGTCCTTAAGCATTCTCCTTCACACACGTTATTCCTCATTCAATTTTTCTAGGCAACCACATACCTCAAATTATTATTGTTTGTATAAACTTGAAACCTCTCCATGCGAGTCATGTTTTCCAACTTCATCGCAAGAACATTTGCAAGCCAACTCCAACCGAGCATTAGACGTTCCAACTCATATAGCTTTACTATCACGACGTATTCGCATAGCCCACTTCAGTTTGCTCTACTACGGCTCAAATTTCCTTTCTGCATCACGTCATTATGATTCACTCGACCCCTTTTTAATTCCAAATAAGAACACTATTGTCGGCGTAGTCATCAACTTGACTTAATTCCTCGAAAAGTCTTTTCGTATTCATTCATCCATTGAATTGTTTTTGTGGGAAATCTTCCCTCGATCCATCCATAACAATTCACCAATTCCAGGAACTTTCAATTTTTACAACTCACATCGATCTTAGTCGATTCATCACTTATTTCATTCCTCAAGGGCTCCACAGGGATTACATTTCCCAGAAATTTCACTACTGAGAAAACTTATCCCATTAGACCCACAACTCGTGCTCTTCACAATTACCAGCACATAACGAGCATCTCCTTAGAGTTCGTAGGATATTCTCGAAAGTTATTCATGTTTCTCCTAACTCCTTAAATGAGTCTATTCATCGTCTCTAAAGACGGCAGCAATCAATCCAATTATTCCTTGGATACTCAATTTGACTTTTGTCAATTTCTTTCTACCAGGTGTCGAATCTTCAAACTGTTCTTCATACTTTTCACTTGAGAGCTCAAACCTTGGCCTTCTACTCTCGTGAGTCCCCACTTGAACTACACAATATTCTGTTCATTTTTATCACTCCTTTCTCAGGAAGCATTAGTACCTTGTCCTCTTGGTTTCACAACCAGCTAATGCGACCTCATGTCAATTTCATCATTTTAACTCAACATCGACATCATCCTAGAATTCAACGTTGTTCACAGGATAACTTCTCGGACTTGATTTTCCAAAAAAAATCATTCAAGCTTGCGTCCTTCTCGTTAGTCTAGACGTTTCATTTTAGCACCAAGCCATTTGGCATTTTTTTTTCTTCCTTCCACACGAGGATCTCTTACCCTATGAAGGAAACCATACACTTCAATGGCATTCTTTTACTTTGAATCCACCTTATCCAACAGGACATCTGTCTTGGAGTCTCGGCAACAGCAATTCCTTTACTTCCAGATTCTAATGCCACTACACTTTAACATTCTCCTTCCAATAGTTCAGCCACCTCAAGTGACAAGTTTCATTCTTCCTTGGTCTCCACAAATTCATATTTTAGATATTCAATCCGACTTCCTCAAGTCGCATTGCGATTACAATCTAAGCATCCTTTTTGCTTATTCACCCATTCATTAAAATTGCAAGTAACTAGGACCATCAAGTCCATTCACCTTTCTTTCCATCAATGATCATGTCATGATCCAATCGTTCTTAAGGACAACGCCTTATTCTCTAAGGGTGATAACTCGCAATGCCACTTTTAGTAGTTTCGATTCAACCTCAATCAATCTCATAAAATTCATAGGATTTGACAGACTGACACATCAGTCTCCTTATTATTCCTCACAACAATAAAAGGTTAATCACCATAAGCCATATGTCATAGTAACGATATTTCCTTACAAGCACATTCAATGTTCCATAAGTGAAGTTCTCTTTTTTCACAATCCATGAACAAAAATTCTCTTACTTATTCCTCTCCCAATCATCCACTTCTTTCCTTGATGCCCATTATGGTTCATCAGATTCAGGAATAGCAATTAGCATAAGGCCTTCAAATCCCAATCCACTCAGAGACTTCACGTCTCATTTAAAGGGTCATTAACCACCTTTACCATATACTTAAACGATCTTGAGAACTCTCTCTCACAATGGTCGATCGTCCTTGAATCCTTTCAAAATTATTTGGATTTAAACAACCTTTGCTCTCGAGCAATCCCAAGAGGATATTTTTCATCGAATAACTCAACAGGGGTAGTCCAGGCAGATATCATGCCCTTGAGGAAACCCTTCCTCTAGCGACCTTTCACCAATTACTAACAGCCTCTTAAGGCTAAAATTGTCAGGGTCACTTTCTTTCCATAGTGTATCCAAACCTCTAAGGTTTTTTTATCAAGATTCCCAATCCAGAGGGAGATAATTTCAAATCTTATCCCTCTACCTAACTTAGTCGATCTCAACCTCATACATAGTTTTACAAGCTTTTTCAAACTCTCGTGGTCCTTCCCACACATTCAATTTAGAAAAGATTAACTTAGAGTCACCTTTCTCGTGACTTCCATCACTTCAACTCATCAGTACTAGCATCTGTCACCATAGTGACTTAGACAATCATGGCTACTCCTCCTCGAGCTTGCTTAACCAACAAATTTCCTCATTTCCATTTAAAGTTCTCACGACCCATTTAGCTCTTGGGTCTCGTACGATTAACAGATCGAGTCATATTCTCTTTTGGTACTCATACTCTAATTGCCCATCTTTACTCAATTCTCATGATCCATATCAGTTCTCAAATCTTCCATACCATGTATACTTGAGCCCAATGCTCTTCTACAACCATACCTTGATTGTTCAGCCTTATTAGATTCTCATGTCACTTGAACCACTATGATTACCTCCAGGAATCAAAAACTTAAGTCATCTACTCAAGTATATCAGTCTCAAGCTGCTCATCTCATCATTCATCATTATTAACCTTACAGTGGTTCCCAAACAACTCTCAACTAGTTTTTCATTACCCAAAGATTTCAGATTCTAATTAGTCAATGACTATTCAATAGACCAGCCTCAACAAGGCGACTTCTCAATCTTCAGCCAATTACAAGGCAAGCCTCAACTAGGCCAAAACTCAACTAGGTTAACACCGAGCAAGTACTCAAGGCAGCAATTCAATGAGTAAATCGATCATGCTATAAGTCTAAGGCATTTGCCACTCTGTCACAAACATGACATGCTTTCTCATTCTCAACAGGCATTAGTTCAATGGGTATAAACCCCACATGTCGTCTACTCTCCCAATTAGACCTTGGCTAAGCCAATCACATGATGCCAATTACAAAACATGCCCAGCAGGCCATTCATAGACATAACTTTTCCTTTCAAACGGCATCCACAACCAAGCACAAAGCTTTTAATTATGCCAATCACAGGCATCATTTCACATGTCATGCCACTTTTGAACATCTTTTTCGAGGAACAATCTCGTGCCATACATCTCTTAACCACAATTGGACTCAACCTGATACCTAGACTTCCCCTTTCAATCTCCTGCCTCTTGCCATCTTAGAAGCTTGCCAGGAGCCGCTCCTTGTCCGAACCTCTCTGTCCCGACAATCACTCCCTGCCCCCATCAAACCTAGCCATTATAGGTTGTCCCAAGTCATACATCTACGAAGAAAGCCTCATTCCACACGTTTCATACCATGCTTCATGACAGTTTATAGGTATCCCATCAACTTGTCCCATACCAAGCGACGGTTTATTAAGTCCAATAATGATAAGCTCATGCACACACCTTCCTCGACTTTCATTTTAATGCCACAAACACATGCGCGTCCTGATTGTCCTTGCCATTCATCATACCATAATCATCTCCAGATCCATTCTATTCCATTGAAGATTTCTAATTCCATTTTGACCATTACATCTCATAGATTAATTGCCTATGTTTAACCATAAATCCCAAGTTTAGTCGCTATTCAAGCCAAATCCACATGCATTCAATAACAACTAGCCTTTAATCCAATATTTCTTGTGTGCATCTCACCTCATTTCATCCAAGGCTGACAATAGCAATTGATAGCTAAACCATCAATATATCATGCAATTCAAGCTTGAATCCACTAGCATTAGTCGCCTCTTTATAACTCGTACTTCTCAAGTTGGGCCATTGACAAATCAAGATCACAATCATACACTTCAATTGACCCTTCATTCATAATTTATTCTCTTGCAACCTCAAATCCAGGCTTATGACTCTTCAATTTCTATTCACTTCCTTATGAGCCTTATTCATAAATCACTCAAGATCATCCCTTAAATCGACACTAAAACCATTAGAATACTACACAAATTCAAACATATAGTCCTCAAGATTCAACAATCCATGCTTATCCCTCAAGGTCTCACTACCTAATTGTCCTCAAGCCATCGCTCCTTATCACTCCAAGTTTCAATCACATTGGATCGAGCTGACCTTGCTCTGATACCACTTAAACGGAGATGTCATGTCCCGAACCTGTCAAGCATGCAAAATCCCACCAAGACCGTCTTGTCTCAGTGGTACCTAAGATCCATCAGCAAACCATTTAAAAACTTTTAAATGATACAAACATACGGAAGCGATAAAACTTCTCTATTCAGTTCAATCTTAAGATGACTCAGGACATAGAGAATGTCTTCTTATAAATGCCGACTACAAGTTCAAAGGATACAACTCTAACTTCAAGGTAACATGAAATCCTTAAAGTCACAAAAGTGTAAATACATTTCCTATAATTACTTCTTTAGATATCGATCATTGGCAAGCTCGAATTTCCATCGCCTGAGACCTGAAAAAGTTAATCTCACGACGGGGTGAGATATAAATCTCAGTAAGGTAGATCCTAACCCTAGGTTAGGCTGACCGTCCACTCAGGCAAATGCAATCACAAATAATTTGTACAAGTAATCACATGAGGCATTCAACTGTCAATAAACAACATACGGATGTCAAGCATGCAGTCATGGCATCATTTCACATCATTAGGATCAAACACACGTTGCCATGTCAAATCACAACTTCCACCATCCTAGTCTGCCTCACTATCATGCCTAAGTTTAGAACGCCTCAAGCTCAGTTCGCGTAAACGCACCAATCTGTCTCATTGACAAACCCGCGTAAACGCATCAGGTTTTCAATTTCACTCTAGGCTTGTGTCGACACACCTCAACTCCATCCCGCGTTTCAACACATCAGGACATTGGTCATTTCAACCCCGCGTCTCATATGCCTTAGGGTGCCATTTAATTCAAACCCCGCGCCTCAGTGCCAAAGGGCATTCATTCACACAACCTCGCGTCTCATATGCCTTAGGGTGCCATTCAATGCAAACCCCGCACCTCAGTGCCTCAGGGTATCTAGGCACACAACCCCACGCCTTAACGCATCAGGGTATCACAACTTCTCAGACATGCCAAATGCTCATTTTAGTTCATAGCGCATAATTAATTGCAAACTCAAGCAACGAGCAACACATTAATGTCATGCGAGACAATTAAATTCGGCATTCAAATGTGACAATCAATCAAGGCACGGGCATTATCATACATTCAAGTCATCTATGTCTTTTTAGGACGCACATTGGACAATCACGGTATAATCTCCCAAGAATCGATCAAATTCATACTCATACCACCCAATCGAGTCCAATCCTCCTATCAAAGGTTTAGAATCCCCTTAACGTATGCTATAGCCAACAAAATTTTCTTCCCAAGCACTCTAATGGTTCGGCCCTAAAAATCTAAGAAAGATTCAACCGCGCAACCTAAGGAAGTTTCATCCAATCGTTAATTTCCTTGCTCAAATCATCGCCCCATTAAACATACACCTCACGGACCTATCAATTAACATCCTCACACTTCTCAATGAGGAATTTGGAGCTCAACTTCAATACAAACAGCCACCCACAGAACCGGTATGCTCAGAACCGAAATAGGGCATACCCGGTTCTGTGCATACCCCAACTTAACAGCCCTTAAATTAGCTTAAATCCTCAATTTATCCATTAATCTACTTACTAACATGTAGTTCTAAGGGTTGAAAAGCCTCACCGAAAATTTAGAGCCAAGGCGATGTCGGAAAGTCCTTGAATGGCGCCGGTTCCTTCGGATCCTTCAACGATAAGTTTTTACCCTTCAAACACAAGACCGATTTGGGGTTAAAACTCCATCAAATTCCTCCAAACTTTTTACCACAGCTCATCCAACTTTAATACTATAAGTGTAGAAGATCTCACCAAAAATTTGAAGCAACTTGAAGTCTTGAAGTGGCCAAACGAAGACATTCACCCAACTCGATCATAATCTGCCTCGTCTGGACCTTTGTCCACTCAAATCGAGTTACGGGAAGATCTACATAGTCGAATTGAGCATATAATATGTCTATGGAAAGATAAGACAATAAGCTTTCATTTGGCGATTGTTTTATCTCAATTTGATATCGGACAAAGAATATATGGCCGGCATAATTGGACAGTCGGGACTGGTCGGTTGGGAGCTTTCAAATTCAAACCTGACCAGCTTGACCTTTGCTCCTTCAAATGGCTCTACGGGACAAATGGCTAAGTGGATTTGGACCGATAACACCTTGTTGGAACAACAATACGATAAGCTTTCCAATAGTAGGTGGTACGCCTTAATCCAACGACGGATGAAGAAGTTATGGCTGGAACAATGAAGCAGTCGAGACAGAGTGACGGGCTGGTCGGCAAGAGAGAGAAGAGGAAGAAGAAGAAAATCGAAAATAGAGGGGTGTTCGGCCAAGAGGGGAGAGAGAGAGAGAGAGAGAGAGAGAGAGAGAGAGAGAGAGAGAGAAAGAGAGGTTTATACTTCAAAGGGCTTGGTCAGCTTGAGTTGAATGGTACGTTAAAAGTATTTACATCAACTCATAGCATAATCCTTCGACACTTGTCCTCATATCACTCAAGCCTCATCCAATAGCCCTCATTATTCTTGATTTTCGGCAGCCTATAGGGTATTGTGATTGACCAAAATGCTCTTATTCAATTATAAAGGCATAGTTAAGGCTTGAGGGGCAAAATGGTAATTTTACCCTCGACATCCGGAGCATCGTTTTTTTTTCTAATTTCAATTTTTTTCGATAAGGCGGCGGCCAATTCAATTATAATGTTGAAATTCTTGATTCTCCATTTTTCAACTTTGAGATTTCATTTCATATCTCAAGCCTCGAGGGGGCGAAAATTCGAAATGTCACAGGTAGGTAATGCATCAGGTAATGAGCCCGTAACTAGACAAATGGGGCAGCTAATTGAACAGTTTGTGAAATTAAAGCCCCTCCAGTTTAATGGTACGGGTGATCCAGAGTTGGCACCTAGGTGGATAGAAAAGCTCAAAAAAATCTTTGGGGTTCTAAGATGTAGTGATGAGGAAAAAATACTGTTGGTGGTTTACCAATTGAAAGGTACTGAGAATGACTGGTGCAATGCTACGAAGGATGGGGTATTTCCCGAGGGTACTGCCTTGAATTAGGCTGCTTTTACTACTGTCTTCAACGACAAATATTTCTCGGAGACTGGGCGAGAAAGGAAACTAGTGGAATTTTAGAACTTATGTTAGAATCACATGACAGTGGATCTGTATGAGGCTGAATTTGCTAGGTTTTCAAGATACGCGCCGAGATATGTTGAAGACTCGCTAGAGAAGGCGCGGAGATTTCGAGACGGGTTACGAACCGAACTTCGCAGTCAAATGATAGCTTTAAATTTTAAAACGTATAAGGAAGTATATAAACGGGGACAAATGATTGAGAGAGACCTGAGAGAGAGAAATGCCGCATCTAGGTCATGGTTCAACTCGTTTCGAGACAATCACCATTTTGGTAAGAGACCAATGACCAATAATAGGCATTTTGTTCCACCCGCAAGAAAGAATATTGGGAAGCCGCCACACCAGTTCAACTTGAACTGTCGTCTTTGTGGAAGGAAGCATGGGAATGGACCTTGCCCGACTAGAACAGGACCATACTTTAAGAGCGGCCAATTGGGTCATCAGATGAGAAACTATCCCAACCAAGTTCCAGGACCTAGACCATAGGGACCACGACCGCAGATAGGACCTCCGACTGCTACTCCACAGAATAAATTCAATCGACCACCGGCTCAAGGGCTAGTGTATGCAGTGGCATGAGGCGAAGCGGAGAACGCGCCTGGTGTGGTCACAGGTATGATTTATCTAAATGATCAAGCTGCTTATGCCTTATTTGATCCTAGAGCTTCACATTCCTTTATGTCTGCTCAATTTGCCAATATGATTGATTTGGATTTGAAACCATTGAATATGAGATTGCATGTTACCAATCCACTAAAGGACAATGTGATAGTTTCGTTAGGCTGTAAGGATTGCAAGACAACCTTTGGTGGTAGAGAGGACAAGATAGACTTGGATGTGTTACATATGTTCGACTTTGATGTAATCGTTGGGATGGATTGGCTGAGTAAACAAAGGGCTCTGGTGGATTGTAGTGATAGAATAGTTCGCTTTTCTCCAGATGGTCACCCTAGCTTTGAGTTTAAAGAGAGTAGGGGGAATTTCTGCTCCTTTGGTTTCGTCGCTGAAAGCGACAAAATTGTTAGATGAGGGATTCCAAGCTTATTTGACAGCAGTAGTTGATACGACGGTTGGGAAACCAAAATTGGAAAATATTCTGGTGGTACATGAATTTTCGAATGTCTTTCCCCAAGAATTGCCTGGATTACCGCCTGAACGAGAAATTGAGTTTGAAATTGAGTTTGTAATTGAATTAGCCCCTGGGACAGAGCCAATTTCGAAGGCACCTTATAGAATGGTGTTATCGGAGTTAAAGGAGCTGAAGGTACAGATGCAAGAGTTATTGGATAAAGGATTTATTAGGCCGAGTGCATCGCCGTGGGGAGCACTGGTGTTATTTGTGAGGAAAAAGGATGGTTCCTTGCGCTTGTACATTGATTATAGGCAATCGAATTAGGTGACCATTGAGAACAAATATTCGTTGCCAAGGATTGATAATTTATTTGACCAGTTGCAGGGAGCTTCGGTATTCTCTAAGATAAACTTGAGAACGGGGTACCATCAGTTGAGAATTAAAAAAGAGGATATTCCAAAGACGGCTTTTAGGACGAGATATGGGTACTATGAATTTACAGTGATGCCTTTTGGGTTGACCAATGCTCCTGCAACATTTATGGACATAATGCGTCCGGTATTTAAGGAATACCTTGATCGTTTTGTCATTGTCTTTATTGATGACATTTTGATTTACTCGAGGAGTAAGGAAGAGCACGAAAAACACTTGAGAACTGTCCTGCAAACTCTGAGGAACACTTACTTTATGCCAAATTTAGTAAGTGCGAATTTTGGTTGAGCAAAGTGGCATTTCTTGGCCAAGTGATATCCGGAGAAGGAATCTCCGTAGACCCTACAAAGATTGAGGTGGTGATAAATTGGCCTAGACCCACAATAGTCACTGAAGTTTGGAGTTTTCTAGGATTAGCTGATTATTATAGACGCTTCGTAGAAAAGTTCTCGTCTATAGCTATGCCATTGACGCAGTTGACTAAGAAGCATACAAAGTTTGATTGGACGGATAAATGAGAAAGGAGTTTTCGAGTGCTCAAGCAACATTCGACAACAGCACCTGTACTTACTATCCCTTCTGGACCTAGAGGCTTTGAGATTTACAGCAATGCTTCGTTAAAAGGATTGGGATGTGTACTTATGCAACATGGAAGGGTAGTAGCATATGTTTCGCGGTAATTAAGACCCCACGAAATGAATTATCGGATACATGATTTGGAGTTGGCTGCGATTATTTTCGCCCTAAAAATTTGGAGGCGTTATTTATGTGGTGAAAGGTTCCAAATTTATACGAACCATCATAATTTAAATTATTTATTTTCTCAGAGGGAATTGAACAAGAGACAGCGTCGATGGATAGAATTGTTTAAAGATTATGATCGCGATATTTTGTACCATCTTAGGAAGGCGAATAGAGTTGCTGATGCACTTAGTCGGAAATCAAGTATTGCACACCTAATGGTTAGAGGATGGTCAGTGCTTGAAGAATTGAGAGATTCTGAGTTTAAGTTGGAAGTGAGCCAACTGTCGAGTTTGATGGCGACCTTGAGAATTGAACTAGAGATACAATAAAGGATAAAAGTCCTACAGTATACAGACTTAGAAATTCAAAAAAAATTCTGAATATGGACACAACAAAAAGGAAAGCCGAATTTCATGTATCTGAGGATGGAATTTTAAGGTTTTGTGGACGTCTTTGTGTGCCTAATGATGAAGCACTTAAAGAGAGAATTTTGTCTGAGGCTCATCGAAGTAATTACAGCATCCACCCGAGTAGTACGAAAATGTATCAAAATTTATGCCAACATTATTGGTGGAACGAAATGAACGTGGATGTGGCAAAGTTCATGGCTAAGTGTTTGATGTGCCAACAAGTAAAAGCTCAACACGATAAGCCTAAAGGATTGTTACAACCCTTGGAAATTCCTGAGTGAAAATGGGAACACGTAACCATGGATTTTGTTATGGGTTTGTCGCGGAATCAGAAAGTACATGATTCGATATGGGTAGTCGTAAACATATTAACAAAGTCTGCACACTTTATTTCTGTGAGAAAGGACTTTGCGATGGATAAATATGCCGAATTGTATATGCGCCAAATTATACGAATTCATGGAGTACCTATAACAATTACTTCGGATCGAGATCCTAAATTTACAGCAAATTTCTGGAAAAGTCTTCAAGATGCTTTGGGAACTAGATTGCAGTTTAGTACGGCATATCACTCACAAATAGATGGGCAGTCGGAGAGGACAATTCAGACGTTCGCGGACATGTTACGAGCGTGTGTGATAGATTTTAAAGGTGGATGGGAAGATCACTTGCATCTAGTGGAGTTTTCGTATAATAATAGCTATCAACAAAATATTAGAATGGCTCCTTTTGAAGCACTTTGTGGCAAAGCTTATAGAACTCCTTTGTGTTAGGACGAAGTGGGAGAAAGGAGTATCATAGGCCTAGAGTTGGTGGAACAGTCAGTTGAGGCAGTAAAGATAATTAGAGAAAGGTTGAAAACTGCACAAAGTCGCCAAAAAAGTTATGCCGATAAGCGACGCAAACCGTTAGAGTTTCAAGTTGGGGATAATGTTTTTCTCAAGATATCTCCAATGCGGGCATATCTCGATTTGAAAAGAAAGGAAAGTTGAGCCCGAGATATGTAGGCCCATTCGAATTTCTAGAATGGATTGGAACATTGGCTTATAGACTTGCCTTACCGCCGAGTTTGTCTCAGGTACATAATGTGTTTCATGTATCTATGTTGAGAAAGTACGAACCAGACCCGACACATATTTTAGATCATGAAACTATAGAAGTGGACGACAATATGTCGTACGTGGAAAAGCCAATCAGGATCGAAGACCGAAAGGAACAAGTTTTGAGGACTAAGGTCATTTCGCTGGTCAAAGTAAAATGGGAGCAACATGGAACTGAAGGAGCTACGTGGGAGAACGAAGAAGCGATGAAGCGTCAGTACCCCTATTTGTTTGAGTAGCTAGATTGTAATAAATTTTGAGGACGAAATTTTTGTAAGGGGGAAGAGTTGTGACATTCTGAATTTTCTATCATTTCAAAACCTCGAATGTAAGATATCTATCGAGGTATTTCAGTTATGTCTCACTCGGATCTGATCAATCTTGAGTAATTAACCGAAGGGGAAAGGCTAACGCGTGATATGGTACGTGGACCTAAGAAACTCAATTAGAAAACGACATTTTAACCATAAGGATCATCGAGGGAACATTTAGAGCCGAGGCTAATCTAAAAACGATTAAGGAAACCATTGCTAATGTTGTACGATTGGAACGCGGGTGATACCGCTTAACCAAAATATAATTTGTAAAATTTTCTTAAATCAAATTGTGATAATCGTTGCCATCGGGGTTAGCGATAGACCCTCGCGATTACATAACAATCAAAATCACCGTAGCTTGAGTTATCCTATGTGTGATGAGAATCACAGAGTCGATACGAGTAACGTCCGCAAGAGCCACCCGTTAATTCGAGACAAACTGGAATTTTCAATCGACGGAAAATCGATCATGAGATAGGATCTCAAAATTTGAAAATGAAAATGAGGGATTCCAACATTTGATATGGATTGGACGCTGTCTTATCGAGGGTGAAAAATATCAGGAAAATAAAATTTCAGAAGAAAGGTGTGGAAAGACCATTTTGCCCTTGAAGAGTCAACCTTACCTTAATGAATTGAGAAGGGCATTTTAGTCATTTGACAAATTTCCTTCCTCCACAAGGCTGCCGAAAAACCTAAGGAGTCAATGGGGTCAATGGAGTCTTGATATAATTGACTCTAAGGCAAGTGTTAATAATTGGGTGATGGTCATTAATTTTTCACTCACTCTAATCCTTCTAGAAACTTAACCAAAGATCATTAGGTCTCCATCATCTGCTGCTCCTTCAAAATTTCGTGAACCATCATCTTCCTTCCCTTCCACTTTTACATTTTCTTCCAAGAACAGAAAACTACTCCTGCCGACCAGTTTCTGCCATCCGGTTCGATCCGTACGAGCGCCTCCTCTGATGACCTTTTGGCAGGCTGCCAACCACCACAGGTTATTTTTTCATGTCCAAGATAATCTTCAATTGGTTTCGTTATTTTTGGAGGTCTGGTTAATTTATGGAAATTTTTGGAAGAAAAATAGACAGATTCTGAGCTAACTGAAAGGGGGCCATGGTTCACCCTCTTAGAGACTTCAAATGCCTCCAAATATTTTATGGAAGTTACATAACATGTTATGCTTGAATTCACTGAGTTAGGGTTACTGATTTAGTTGAGTTTTGAATGAGTTTTGATGACTGGATTGAAGCTTATTTTCCGGACAAATTCTGACCGCCGGTAAACTGAGAAGAGTCGGTCTGTTTGGAGGCCTTAGGAGTGCTATTTAACTTCGAAATTTATCTTGGGACTATATAACATGTTTATTAAGGTTTTAGCAAGAGGAATTGATAATAATTTGGAGCTTAAGGCGAATTAGTCGGCTGTTTGTGTAGGGAAAGATAGAATCGATTTCTGTTCTGTCTTAAATCTGCGTAGTCTTGTTCAGTTGGGGGCTGTTCATGGTGTCGCCATGCTCTAAATGTGTCGTTAGGACATACTAGAATATCCCTTGAGTTGTTAATGAGGTCCACGATTGGTGGAATTGGGGCTAAATTGGATAAATTGATTGTAACGATGGATAGTTCCTAAATCGTTTTGCTGCTCTGTTTTGGACAGTGGAGAAGTCGACTTGAAGCCAAACTTGACGAGGGAATTTCATCGAGAATTGCTAACTTAAGCAAAGTTGAGTGACCTCTAAACCTATTTAAGGACATTTGGACACGACTAGACAATTTTCGCTGAGGAAACGATGCTACCGATCCGTCTTGGCGAGACGTTAGTCTGACCCCGTCGTGAAATCTCTCTTTTTCCAGACCCCAAGCCCTGAAGATGCTGCCGATCCATCTTGACGACCCAAAGGAGATGACGGCCTATTTTGATGAATTTCTAGATAGACGAGGTACAATTTATATTAGGAAAAGTACGGTGGTATGGGTCGATGAGGGGGAGGAAGACTTGAAGCCACATCATTTTGAGGCCTAGTTCAGGAGAGTTGGGAAAGTTACCATTGGTCCATTAAAGGCTCACGAGATTCCAAGACGTGTAGTTTCATCGTGGTGCCATCCTTCTCAAGATGAGATCGAAGTAGAGGGTTCCGTGGTAGGCTCGAGGAATATTCCAGAGGAGACCCCGACTAGAGAGAAAAGTATCAAGGTGATCGAGATTTCTGACTTTGAGGATGAGATGGAAGAGGACATTATAGAAGTATGATCAGAAACTTTCTCGAACTACGATCCCGCTATGGACATGAGTCGAACCGAAGATACTAGTACCACTTAGTGGGCTCGAGATCACACGACTATTGGAATGGTCTTTTGATGGTGACGATCTTTTTTATTGGGCTTAATGGTTGTCTTTTGTTCGCCCTTTTGTCTTCCTCGACCTTAGCTAGTCCCTAGCCACGTTTGTATAAACTCGTCCTCTGAATTTGTAAATCACCATTTCCTTTGTCTCGTGTCCCATTCTTTGTTTTGTTTTGAATTACCTTGTATGGAGTTATCTATTTATTTTCTTTTACTTTTCAACATGCAAGTCTTATTTATTTATCTCCGTAAAGAAGGGTATCCTATGATTGAATTTATGGCATGAGTGGATGAACGCACTCGTAAGGTGAGCGGGGCGTGACAACTAAGTAAAGTCAGGAAACCCCTAGGTCGAACTGCTACATCCGTCGATCTCCTCGGCGTCCTCAATAGGCTCGTACTCCGAGAAAGTCTCCGAGCATACCTCCACTGTATCCTCTATCGTCTCGTCTGCTGACTGCTCTACCGGGTCGTCCTCGATAGCTTCGATCTCAATGACCTTGTCAGTGTCTTCCAAGGTTGGGGTCCTCTCGAAATTGTCCCTTGAACCAGATGCCGACCCCTTGACCTCCACAGAATCCCAAGCGGGATGACAACAACTAGGGATTACCCCATGGGATACCTCGGTGGGCTTCAGTGCGCCAATAGTAACTTCCCCTACCCTCCGAAACCAAGCCTCAAACCTATGAGACTTCCAGCTCTTTCCACCCTCATCGACCCAGACTATAGTACACTTCCTAATGTACACGGTTCCCTATCCATCTGGAAGCTCCTCAAAATACGCGGACATTTCCTTCGGGTCACCTAGTTTGATCAGCAACATTCTCACGGCTTAGGATCTGAAAATGTGGTCCCGCAACGGGGTGAGATTTACTTCTTAGTAAGACAGGTCCTAACCCTAGGTTAAGTTGACCGTACACTCAGATGAATACAATCATGGACAAAATACACAGACAACCACATGAAGCATTCAACAATCATAAAATAACATATAGATACAAACTAGTGTCAAACACACATTCATGACATCAATTCCCATAGTTCAAATTAAGCACGCATAGCCCAAAACAGGTCACACCTTCCACCCTTCCAGGCCTCCATTGATTCACACCCGCATTTATAACGCCTCAAGCTCAGTCCGCGTAATTATGCCTCAGATAATCCCATTGACAAACTCGACGCATCAGGTACTCAATTTCATTTCAGGCCTGTGTCGACACATATTAGATTTTTTCCCGCGTCTCAACGCATCAGGGTACATTCCATACAACCTCGCATCTCAACGCCTCAAGGTGTCACAAGTTTCTCAGACATGCCAAATACTCATTTCAATTCAGAACCTCATGGTCAAGTGCAAACTCATGCAACGAGTAACACATCTATGGCATGCAAGACAATTAGATTCAACCCTCAAATGTGGTAATCAATTCTTGACACAAGCATTCAATAAGCATTCAAGCCATGTACACTTTTCGAGGATGCACAATGGACAATCACACCATAATTCATGAGAACCAACCTAATTCACACACAATTCACCCAATCGAGTCCAATCCTCTTAGCTAAGGTTTAGAAACTTTTTACCTCAAGATTAAATTAGCAAAAACCCTCCTTTAAGCACACCAATGTTTCGGTTCTAATGGACCAAGAACAAGTCAACCGTGCACCTAAGGAAATTCACCCGATTCGTCAATTCACCAAGCATATTCCTCATTGGCATATCGATTGACATCCTCATAAGTCTAAAAAATGAAATTGGAACTCAACTCCATCACCAACAGCCCCCAACAATTCGGTTTGCATAGAACCGAAAAAGGGCATTTTTGGTTTTGTGCATACCTCCCTTGATCAACCCTTAAACTATCTTAAATCCTCAATTTATCCACTAATCTACTTGCTAACATGTAGTTCTAGGAGTTAGGAAGCCTCACCAAAAATTTGAGGTCAAGGCGATGCCGGAAAGCCCACGAACAACACTGGTTCTCAAACGCCTACCGCCAGTCAGTTTTTATCCATCAAATACAACACCCATTTGGGGTCAAAACTCCATCAAATTCATCCAAACTTTTTACCACAACTCAGTCTACATGTCCTCTTGATGTCCACAGAATTTGGCCGAAAGATTCAAACGTTTCTAGGTCCTACGGAGCCTAAACAGCAACATACCCCCAGCTGCGATGGTTTTCGTCGACTCTTGGGAGAATGGCTGGCCGAAGCTCCTCGGTAGGTCAAATGCCGTGATTCAAGTTAGAGGTTGTCGGCAAGAGGATGAGGAAGGTGTTGGTGGTCGGCTCGAGCTCAGAAGGCGGTCGGAAGGGGCGATCGACGGTAGCGAAGGTGGTGAGCAGGGGCGGTCTAGCAGGAGCAGTTTTCGGTGAAGAAAAAGAAGAAGAAAAGCTTGAAGATGGATATGGTGATGGTGGTTTCGGCAGAATGAAGGAAGAAGAGGGGTACATGCACAATTTTGAGAGTCAACTACGAAGAATGGTAGGTTAAAAGTTGGACATTTAATGCCAACTCTTCATCCATTGACACTTGTCCAATTGTCAGTCAAGTCTTCATCCAAGGGCTGTTATTTTTCTTGATTTTCAGCAGCCTATAGGGTGTGGTCAAAGACCAAAATGCCCTCATCCATTTATTAAGGCAAGACTAAGGCTTAAGGGGCAAAATAATAATTTTACCCTCGACATCCCGAACGTCATTTTTCTAATTTCAATTTTTTTCGATTAGGCGGCATCCAATCCAATTATAATGTTGGAATTCTTGATTCTCTATTTTCTAATTTCAAGACTCGTCTCTGAATCATTTCTCTGTCAGATGTGATTTAAGCCTATTCCGAACTGACGGGCGGCTTTTGCAAACATTACGCGTATCAACTCTGTGATTCATATCACACTTAGGGCTCGTCAATTCATGACGGCTTTTGTTGTCATGTAATTGCGAGGGCCTATTACTAGTTTCGATGGTCTCAATCGTCATCGTTCGATTTAGGAAAATTTTACAAATTATACATTGGTTAAGCGGCATCACCCGCGCTCCAATCGTATAACGCTAGCAATGCATTTCTTAATCGTTCTTAGATCGGCCTCTTATGGCTCTAAATGTCCCATCGACAATCCTTATGGTCAAAGTGTCATTTCCTATTTGAGTTCCCTAGGTCACGTACCTTATCTCGCGTTAGCCTTTCCCTTTTAGTCAGTTAACTCGAAATTGATTAGATCCGAGCAAGATACAACTGAAAGACATTGTTAGATATGTTCTCATTAATAAGTCCCGAAATGACAGGAAAAAATCAAAATGTCATAGTCACAAAATTGTTCATCATTTATTAATCATTCTATCACGCCTCACGCTCCGGGCACGAGCACGCGACTCCTTGCAAGCACAAACTCTCTCTCGAGGTCCCAAGATTCACATAGTTCGAGAGATATATTATATAGAAAGCACGTGGAAGCAACGATATAAAAACTCCTCCGTACAAATATAAAATGGGACTTGGGTAACGAGGGTACCGATAATACATAAACTTCTGAATACCCATACAAGACACAACAAACTAAACCTGCTGGTTAGTAGGGTGGCAAGACTAGTACAACAGAAAATCAGCAGACTCCTAGAAGAAATAAGCGTCAAGGTCACCATCAAAATATCAGATCAATAAAAATAGAGCAGAGACTCCTAAGTCGAGCTACTAGAGTCATTATTTTCCTCAGCCTCCTCAGTAGGCTCGTACTCTGAGAGCGTCTCGGAGCAGACCTCCACGTTGTCCTCAAGTGTCTCGTAAGCTGACGGTTCTACCAGGTCATTCTCGATAGCCTCGATCACTATAACCTCATCGGCGTCCTCCAGAGTCGGGGTCCTTTCAGGACCATTCCTTGAGTCAACGACTGACCCCTCGGCCTCCACTAAATCCAGAGTGAGATGTCACCAATTAGGGATCACCCCACGGGGTACCTCAGTGGGCTTCAGTGGCCTCGTAGAAACATCTCTTATCTTCCTGAACCAGGCCTCGTACCTATGAAGCTTTCAGCTACTGCCACCTTCATCTACCTAGACGACCATTCACTTCCTAACATAAACGGTCCCCTGTCCGTCAGGAAACTCCTCAAAATATACTGACATTTCCTTTAGGTCACCAAACCTAATTGGTCACATCCTCAAGGCCTAGGATCTGAAAAATGGGGTCCTACAACGGGATGAGACATACATCTCAATAAGGTGAGTCCTAACCCTAAGTTAAGCTGACCGTCCACTCAGGTAAATACAATCACAAACAATTTATACAAAATCACATGAGGCATTCAACTATCACGAAATAGCACAAGGATGTCAAGCATGCAATCAAGGCATCTTATTACATCATTAAGCTCAAGCACATATTATCAAGCCAGATTACACCTTTCACCCTTTCCTGCCTCCTCACTTTCATGCCCGCGTTTAGAACGCCTCAGGCTCGGTCCGTATAAATGCATCAGACCGTCTCATTGACAAACCCATGTAAACGCATCAGGTTTTCAATCTCATTCTAGGCCTATGTCAACACATCTCAACTCTGTCCCGCGTTTCAACATATCAAGACCATGACCTTCTCAACCCCACGTCTCGTATGCCTCAGGATGCCATTCAATTCAAACATCGCGCCTCAGTGCCTCAAGATATCCATTCACACAACCTCGCGTCTCAATGCATCAGGGTGTCTCCACTTCTCAGACATGTCGCAAGTTCATTTCATTTCATAGCACATGTTCGATTTCAACTCATGCGACGAGCGACACATCCATGGCATGCAAGACAATTAAATTTGACATACAAATGTGACAATCAATTCATAGCACAAGCATTGTCAATCATTCAAGTACTCTATATCTTTCTAGGATGTACATTGGACAACCACATTATAACCTCCAAGAACCGATCAATTCGTACACAAATCACCCAATCGAGTTCAATCCTCCTATCAAAGATTTAGAATCCCCTTACCTTGTGCTAAAGCCAATAGAATTTCTTCCCAAGCACTCTAAGGGGTTCGGTCCAAATAGCTCAAGAACAACTCAGCCGCACAACCTAAGGAAATTCCTCTAATCGTCGATTTTCCTTGCTCAATTCATCAATCTATGAAGTATGAACCTCATGGACCTATCAATTAACATCTTAATACATCTCAACAATGAATTTGGAGCCCATTTCCATCACCAACAGCCTCCCACAGAACCTGTATACACAGAACCGAAATAGGGCATACTCGGTTCTGTGCATATCCCAACTTATCAGCCCTTAAACTAACTTAAATCCTCAATTTATCCACTAATCTACCTGTTAACATGTAGTTCTTGGGTTTGGAGAGCCTCACCGAAAATTTAGAGCCATGGCGACGCCGGAAAGTCCTTGAATGGTGCCAATTCCTCCCAGTCCTCCAACGGTCAGTTTTTACCCTTCAAACACAAGACCCATTTGGGGTCAAAACTCCATCAAATTCCTCCAAAAATTTTACCACAGCTCAGTCCACATGTCTTCTAAATGTCCACAAAGTGAAAAATTCAAAGGATTCGGGGTTCTATGAAGCCTAAACCGTGGCTTATCTCCAGCTGCGACGGTTTCTGTCAACTTCCAGGAGATTGGTCGGCCGGAGCTCCTCAATGAGTCAAATGGCTTTCTTCCACTTGAAAAATGTCGGTAAGAGGATGAGGAAGGGGCTGGTGATCGGCTCGGGTCCAGGCCGTGGCCGGAGGCAGCGGTCGATGGCAGCGTACGG
This sequence comes from Rhodomyrtus tomentosa, assembly GCA_028455895.1. Taxonomy (NCBI): domain Eukaryota; kingdom Viridiplantae; phylum Streptophyta; class Magnoliopsida; order Myrtales; family Myrtaceae; genus Rhodomyrtus; species Rhodomyrtus tomentosa. Next base: position 8,828,768 of record JAPCWY010000001.1, on the reverse strand, counting down.
TGGTGGCAGAACCTGGTCAGGCGGTGGAGCTTCTCTATATCAGGGGAGGAAGAAGAAGAAGATGATGATCAGCAATAGAGGGGGTGTTCGGCCAAGTGAGAGAGAGTGAGAGAGGTTTATACTTCAATGGCTTGGTCAACTTGTTGAATGGTAGGTCAAAAGGTGACTCCATCACATCATGGCTTAATCCTTTAACACTTGTCCATGTGTCAATCAATTTCTCATCTAATGGCTCTCATTTTCTTCAATTTTCGACAACCTTGGGGTGTGGTTAATGATCAAAATGCTCTCATCCAATTATATAGGCAAGGTTAGGACTGGAGAGGCAAAATGGTAATTTTACGCTCGACGTCCGGAACGTCGTTTTTCTAATTCCAATTTCTTCGATAAGGCGACGGCCAATCCAATTATGATGTTGAAATTCTTGATTCTCCATTTTCTAATTTCGAGACTCGTTTCTAAATCATTTCTCTATCAATGTGATTCCAGCCTATCCCGAATTGACCGGTGGCTTTTGCAAACGTTACCCGTATCGACCTTATGATTCATATCACAATTAGGGCTCGTCAATTCATGGTGACTTTGGTTGTCATATAATTGTGAGGGGGTCTATCACTAGTTTCGATAGTCTCAATCATCGCTGTTCGATTTAAATTTTTTTTGCAAATTATATATTGGTTAAGCGGCATCACCCGCGCTCCAATCATATAACGCTAGCAACGCATTCCTTAATCGTTCTTAGATCGGCCTTTTATGGCTCTAAATGTCCCCTCAACAATCCTTATGGTTAAAGCGTCATTTCCTATTCGAGTTCCCTAGGTCCATGTACCTTGTCTGGCGTTAGCCTTTCCCTTTTGGTCAGTCAACTTGAGATTGATTAGATCCGAGCAAGATACGATTGAAATACATCGTTAGATGCATTTCTCATTAATGAGTTTGGAAATGACATGAAAAATCAGAATGTCACACATTTTTTGAAAGGTAAATATGTTAATAAAATTGGAAAGACATTGTTAACTTTAAATTAGCAATAAGGTGATGTAGAACAACTGGCGCAGAATTATCTTGAAAAATTTGATCGACAGAAATCAAGGCGATTTCACTGATTGGCGTCAACGAGCTTGGATTACGCTCAAATTCGATTGTTTGAAGTGAAATGGCTTTCTAATTCAAAATCACTGCTTTTGGCTATGAATAGTGATAGATTTTCATATTTCGAGATCATTTAGATAAGTTTCCAAGCAGTTTTTTATTTTTAGGCAATTTTGCGATTTAGATAATTTGCAATTTTTCATTTGAATTCCAATTAAATTTTATTTCAACATTCATTTTAGATTATCTTTGAGTAATTCTATTTTCTAAAGGAGTCCTATTTCTATATAGAAGACGTCTGCCTCAATAATATACACATTGTCATTCAATTGAATTTCAAAATTACTTTGGAGTTGTTTTCACTTATCACTTCTTTTGCATCATAAGGTTATTTTTTACCATTCACTTTATTTTATGATTTTTTAGAGGGGATATAAAAAAGATATCTTGCATGTCATATTGTATTTTTGCTTCTCGCTTCTATCCCGAAACCCTTTGTTTTTCACTTCTTCCTATCAGATCTTTTAATATTTGATTGTACGTTTGTACTCGTTATTGAAGATAGTGAAACACCACTCTCTTCTTGAGGTTTTTCGTGTTTTGACTTTTCCATGTATATCGTGTCTTGTGTTTTATTGTACTTTCATCTTCGTTATTTTGCGCTTGAATTTGCGCATCTCTTGGCGTTTATGTAGCAAATTGGTATCAGAGGAAAGGAATTTTGATCTTTCGTTCAAGATAATATCTATCAAGTTCGAAGTGGCCCCCTTCGATGGCCAAAATAATTTCGGGCTATGGAGGATAAAGATGAAGGCTTTATTGCATTGAGAAGGTTCGGTTAGAATCTTGGATGGAAATTATTCCGATGACATGACTACTGCATAGATCAAGGAGATGGAAGAGAAGGTGCATGGCATCATCCAATTATCGTTATCTAACAAGGTGCTTTGTGAAGTTGCAAATGAAGAAACGGGTTCGGGATTATGGCAAAAGTTAGAGAGTCTCTATATGAAAAAATATCTTATGATGAGATTATTCTAATTTCGAAGCAGCGTATTTATAAATTAAATATGCAAGAAGATACTCCTATCCAACAATATCTAGATGAATTTAATAAAATTATTATGGATGTGAAAAATCTAGATCTGAAGTTAGATGAGTAAAATCAAGCCCTAATTGTGTTATGCTCGCTACCAAGCTCGTATGTTGTATGGAAGAGAATCCATAATTGTTGAGGATGTGAAGGCCGCGCTGAATTCCGTGAGGATGCGTACAAAATTGAATGCAAGTAGTAGCGCAGATAAAGCCGATGGCTTCGTTGTTAGGAGAAAGTTGAATCGTTGGATAGACGTGGTAATTGTAAAAGGCATTTGAAGTCTATGTTAGGCCAGGAAAAGAAAAATGTTGAGTGTTACTCTTGTCACAAGCTCAGACAATATAAAAATGAGTGTCCTTTGCTCAAAATTAAGGGGGAAAATTCGATCATCCTCTTCAGATTATGATAAATCAAGATTGTGGCATATGCTATTGAGCCACATGAGCGAAAGAGGAATGACTATCCTTAGTAAATGTGGTTTACTCTGTGGAAAGCATACAGTCCCACTTGACTTTTGTGAGCAATGTATTTACAAGAAACAATGTAGAGTTAGTTTCAGTACTAAGGTGCACCCAAAAAAGGTCAATTGACTATATTCACTTCAATTTGTGGAACCTGCATAGGTTACATCTAAATGTAGGGCAATTTATCTTTTGAAATTTATTGATGAATTTTCTAGTAAAGTTTGGGTCTATTTCTTGAAGCATAAAAATGACGTTTTTTATACGTTCACGAAGTGAAATATGTTGATTGAAAATTAAACTGGCAATAAGATAAAGCATCTCAGAATAGACAATAGTCTTGAATTTTGTGGAAATGATTTTTGATAAATACTATGAAGATTTAGGGATTGTTTGATATCGAATAATCAAGTATACATCTCAATAAAATGGGGTGATGGAGCGCATGAATTGGCCACTTTTGGAAAGAGCTAAATATATGTTTTCTAATGCTTGACTTGATAAAGATTTTTTGGTTGAAGCCGTGAACACGACGTGTTATTTGGTGAATCGTTCTCCTTCTATAGTAATTTAATGTAAGACTCCAAACAAGATATGGTCTAGTAAACCTTCTGATTATTCTGTTTTGAAAGTATTTAGATGTCTTGCTTATTATCATGTAACAGATGGTAAACTTGAACCTAAAGCTAAGAAAGGTATTTTTGCTGGTTATGCAGATGGAGTTAAAGGATATAGATTGTGGTGTTCTAACCATTAGTCACCAAAGTTTACAATTAGTAAGTATGTTACTTTTAATGAAAATTCTATGCTTGGTTAGAGAAAAGTTGTTAAGTCTATAGATATACATGCAGATAATATAGCGAAAGAGGTGGAGTTTAGTGTAGAGCATCCATGGAGAACCTCTGAAGATATTTCTATTCACCTGAAAGTGATAGCTGGCAATACGACTCAGATTCGATTAAAGAAGAAGTAGAAGAAGTTAAGCAACCTCAGACTTTCGTTGTAGGGAGAGCTAAAAGGCCAATTAAACATCCTCAAAGGTATATTTTCGCTGACTTAATAGCCTATGCTCTTACAGGTACTGAAGAGCTTGATATTGAGGAACCTTATGCATTCCATGAAACTACTTGTTGATGCTTAATTTTTCATAATCTTTTTTTATTTTTAAAATTAATTTAAAAATAGCCAAAAATTATAAAAATTGCAAAAATAACTTTGAAAACCTTGACCTAGCCTTAGGAACCAATTCTGATAAAAAAAAATATTTTTCATAATTTTTATTATTTTTTGAATTTATTTTATTATAAAAATAACCAAAAATTTAAAAAAAATACTATCATTGGTCATAAAAATACACAAAAATAATCAATATTTTTATTTTAATCCCCTCTTTACATTGGTTACTTTAAATCTTGAAAAGTCGACTTGGGTCACTATGTTCTATCACAAAAGTAAACCCAAGTCGAGCATAAAAATTTATTTTCAAGTTTTTTAGTTTTCAATTTTTACTTTTCATAAGCTATGACATTGGTATCTGAGTTTTGAAGTACAATTGGGTTAATTTTCCCTTCAATTTCTTCATTTTTAATCAAAAGGGATTAATTGCACAATTTCTTTGCAATCAAGTCCCTAGTTTCACAAATTTCGAAATTAATTTTTCCTGGGGTTGCCCATTAAAGTCAAACACTTCTACCATGTAGTTTTCATCATTGCAGATCCAATGGTCACCTCAGCTTGAATTGATTTGATCATTCGACCTACGAACCATGCAAAAGTCAATTTCGAATCTAGGCACAAATTAGAGTTTTTATCCTATTTCAGGAAACGAATCCGTAAAAATACACATTTTATGTGAAATGCATGATGAAAAACCCAATATTTGCTTCAATTTCACAAAAAAGGATCGAATTGGGTCAAGATTTGCCCAATTTGTCAAAGCCGGATCCCCATCGTACTCGACCCGGCCCAACAGATCAGGGTCTGCAGCATGAAGAACAATGTCCGAATATGCACATTTTCCCTCTTGTTGGCAACTGCATGACCTCACCCCTTTGGACATCCAAGAATCTTGATTTTTGTTGCCTATTGCTGAGCTGGTAATATGGGTCACAAACCCATATTTGACCCATATTTGTATAAAATGGATCAAATATAGGTCATTAACTTTTAAAGGGTTCACTAAAAATGAGTCAATAATGGATCACACTTAAATCTATATTTTATCCATTTTCAACCCATTTTCGATCCGTAAGGACAATATACTTTTACCAGTTACAAGTGGTCTCGAGACTAGGGACGAGGTCGGCGATTGAGGCTGGGATCGAGACCGAGACCCGAGTCCGGGGCGGGCAACCTGGGCCAGGAATGGGACTAGTGCCGAGGCCAGGGTCCGGGGACGGGGGTCGGGAACCAGCGACCAGGGGTTGGGACCGGTGCCGGGAGCCGAGGATTGGCGACTAGGGTCGGGACCGGAGAAGGATCCGGGTTCGGGGGCTGGGGATTGGGACAGGGACTGGGGCCGAGTCTCAAGCATCGGGGCCCGTGTCCGGGGCGGGCGACCAGGGCCAAGACTGGGACCGGTGCCGAGGTCGGGATCCGGGGACGGGGGCTAAGAATCGGCGACCGGGGTCGGGACCGGTGCCGGGAGCTGGGAATCGACAATCAGGGTCAGGATGGTGACCGGGGCAGGGGTGGCGTCCCAGGATTGGGGACGGGGCCAGGAGCGGGGCTAGGGTCAGGATCGGGGTTGGGGGCAGGGGCCGGGGACCGGCGTCGGACCGGTAACCGGACACGAGATGAGATGTTGCGAGAGAGAGAGAGAGGCTATATGAGAGAGAAAGGTACGGGGCCGAGGAAAGTACAAGTCAAGAGAGAGGCATCCTTACATGCGGGGGGGCCATTCTTCGAGATTCTTGGACATACACAAGATAAAGCTAGAAGGGATGAGAGAAAGCAAAGGAGAGAGTGAGAATCTCAGCCGGAGCTCCGATACTCAATAAAATATGGGAGAGGCCGAGAGGTGTGTAGGAGAGATGGAGAGGAAGCTGAGCAGCGCCACGGGCATTCCGGCATCCTCAACCTTCGACACGTTCCAGGCAAACTTCGGGAACTTTGTTGGTTCGACCACGCAATCAGAACAAGTGGATTTCCCATCTCCTTCATCATGCTCTGTTTTCGAGTATACTCGAGCTCCGGCTCAGTTTGAGATCAAACTGAACCGAACCAAGCCTCACCACAACGTCAATACGCATCCAAGATCAAACTGAGCCGAACCAAGCTCACCACAACCTCGATACGCATCCCTACATTCATACTGGAATGTCCCGTTTGATGGGATCCCTCGCCTAGCTCTCATTTTTTTCGGCTCAAACGATGATTTTCACACGCACATTAATTGTTTGATAAAATGCTCGCCGAACCGTCGTGCCTATTGAACCCTCGGTCGTCCCTTTCCTGATTTTGCTTAGCCTTGTCGTGATCTTATGTCCATCCTAGAATCGACTCTAAGGCCATTTACGATCTTTTTCTTGCATAAAAATCCGCTGAAAATGATGGCCGGAACTCCCATGGTTCTCAGCCCGAGCCCAGAGCTCACGCCAGCGCCACCAGTGGTGATCAAGCTCTAAACGGGCCCAAGTAATTTCTCTCACACCTTCTCTATATAGTTTGAATGATTAGTGTTCAGTTTAGAGCACAAAGAAATTTTTGCAAAAAGCTTCGCTGGAACCGCCAGTGTGCCGATCGGTTCTGGCGTGTTTATCTGCTAAGTTTTCACATTGGTTTGGCGTCTTCTAGGAGGCGCCGGTGATAATCGCTAGCGTTGATCGTCTTCTCTTGTGTGTTCGTGTTCTCCGGCGGCCAATTGATCGGTCAACATTTGTTGACCAATCAACGCCAATGTGGCGCCACATGGCACGCCACGTCGTTCGCTCAGCCGCTCCTTTCATTAAAAAAAAATAAATAAAAGTCGGGTTTAACGGCCATGAATTAGCCACGTGTCGTAATTCGGCTATTTTCGAAAATTAAAATAGGTTTCAAAATTTGAAAATTAATTTTGAATCATAAAAAATCATATATGATGGTTATGATTAGGCTACATGGCGCCATGAGAGCCGTCAGATTGTTCCTTTTCAATCTGATTAATAAAATAGAATTGGACACACTAGGGGAGGCCACGTGGCTCATCCTAGAGAATTCGGTCAGGGGAAATTCGATTAATTTGAAAATTGATTAAAAAAAATTAAAATCAAATATGTGTCTTTTAGATCAATTTTCGACCTGTACGGTTGGGTCAGACGCTCGAGAGGCGTGGACTAGGTTGACTCAGTCAGAAAAATATTTTTTAATAATTAAAAAATTCAAAAATAATAAAAATTTAAAAATTAAAATTTAATTTAAAAATATATAAATCATAAAAAATTCAAAAAATTGGAAAATTTTCAAAAATTTTCAAAAAAAATAGAAAATGGCGACCATCAACTGGACATGACTTGTTATGGGTGTTTTGATCTCCGATCTTTTAAAAAATGACGATTTTGCACTTTTGGCGAAAATACTTCCTCATCAGCTAAACGAGTCATTTTGTGACTAAACTTTCTGAATTCATGATAAGGGCAAAAATACTTCCTCATCAACTAAACGAGTCATTTTGTGACTAAACTTTCTGAATTCATGATAATGGCATTACCCCTCAATGTAACTCAATACCAATTCTTCATTAAATGAGCCATAATTAGTTCCAAAATAATGGCGGCTCGATTTGAGATTTGAGTTATAGTTGGTGAGTTTTTACAGGACGAAAAGAAGTTCGGGCATTAACCAAAATATGTTATCTTGCAAGAGTTGGATGTATAAAGGGAAGATCTTATTAATCATGAGTAACACATGTAATTTTATTACTATGAAATTCATAAATGAAGTAGTTAATGGGGGTTACCATTATCCTTTTTATAGTGGCAAATATTGCATGTGTTCCTAAGAAAAGGAATTTGTCCATTTTTTGTGGATCAAAAGTGGATTCGATTTCGTTAACTAAGATGAAAAGCATCAAATCCGAATCTGAGATAATGAGAGATCGAATCATAGCTATGTAAAGTAGCCTTGGGCTAAGACGTGTGGGAAACTTCCTACAATATTTTGTTGCCCTCCTAAGTTTGTTGATTCTGACCAGGGTTATTTTGATTACCTTTCTCTCGTATGTATAAGATTGAACCAATTCGATTTCTACCCCCTACCCAGAAAGTCTTTCGTCGAGTGGCAGAGATGGAAAGTAGGGTTCACCTAAAGACTTCTCGCAAGCGAATTCGGAAATGAAAAAAGTCTACCGAAAGCCCTTGGTAAGAGCCTGAGGTATCCAGAGGTAGATCCCCCATCAGTAATCAACGGATGCTTCTAGGACGCCAAGGCATTGTTTTGTTGCTTGTGTTCTGTCTTCTCGAGAGAAAGTGCTTGCTCGCTACTAGTGAACACTCTTCTTGTTCACTTTTCGGGCATAATTGAGCAAGTTTTGCTAATTATGCTATGTTTTTTGAGGAGAAAGCGGTTGCTAACCCTCGATTCTTTGGTCCTTTTGTGATCAAACAACTTATGTCCCTCGTGAGTGCAACACGTACCTTTTTGTTTGCTTTAGCCTCCTTTTTCTTACCCCTGGCCTCGAGGTTGAACCATTGGGCTAGGTAAGAGAGTTCGAGGCATAATCTGTGATATTTCTTAGTCCCCAATCACAATAAACACTCAAGTATCCTTAAACCCTCCAATATCTCAATGAGGGTAGTAAAATCTTATAAAATCACCTCCCACTCATATACCCATATTTTGAAGGTAAGTACACTGCAAGTGGCACTTGAGCGTCCTAATTTTTTTTTTTTATCACTTGAGTGCAATAATTTTCAAAAATCAATCACTTAAGTGTCATCAATTGCATGGACGCTAGAAAACTGATGTGGCAGTTGAAAAAGCCGACGTGGGACCAGAGAAATGATTTTTTTGAAATATTTTAATGTACACCTAGAATTTTTCATAATACTTTTATTTATTTTGCAATTTATTTTTTTTCTTTATTATTTTTGCGTCTTCGGCCCTCGTTAGCCACCACCATACGGCCTAGGGGGGGGGGGTTGGCTCGCCCTACGCCAGTGAGGCCGCAAAGGGCAAGGGCGACAGTCATTGCAGCCTCGTTGACCTCGGGTGAATGTGCAAAGTCCTCACTAGATGTGGGCGAGGGCCCTCGCTGCCCCATTGGCTATGGGTAAGGCGACCTTCACTTAGACTGGCGACGATAGTCGTGGCCTCGCCCGTGGCCACTGCAACCGTGACGGCCATTGCGAGGTCAGCAAGGGCTTTCTCGCCCTTGGCCAACAGGGTTGCGAGGACCCTCACCCAGATCTAGAGAGGGCTTCACGTCTTCACCCACGGTCGCAATGACCATCGCCCATGGCTGTCACGGCCTCGACGGTCCAGGGTGAGCCGTCCCTGCCCCTTGGGTTGCCCAGTGGTGGCCGGCCAGGGTCTCTGATAACCCTCGCTAGCCCAAAGGAAAAAGGTCTCAAAAATTAAAAAAAAAATGAGAAAATGTTAATAAATAAAAAGTAAGAAAAATTCAAAAAAAATATTTAATTTTTTAAAAAAATTCACATGTCATTAAAAAATAAATAAAATTATAATAAAAGTCCACGTAGGACGATTTGCCGGAAGTGGCAATCAAGTGAACGATTTTCATCGGAAATGACAGTCAATTTTTGAAAGTTGTGACACTCAAGTGAGCAAAAAAAAAAAAAAAAAAGCTATGACACTTAAGTAAGTATCGTACAAAAGTTATCACAATTGTAATATACTTACCCTATATTTTGCAATCCCCAAACCATTCTATTTCTCTCCCATCTTTTCTATCAAACATCGCATTAAACATACTCTTTTGAGAAGTTAAGGAATATGTTCACCGCGAAATTTGACCAGCATCTCATTCCTGCATTCTAGCATGAACATTTTATCAATTTCCAAATCCCTCCGCTTTTCCTAGTCGGCGTTAAAAAAGCTATACACATCTTCATTTGGTGTTATACGTCTTGCTATCTCTCTTTTTTTTTTTTCTTTTCCATTGTTGACTTCCCAAAAAGAGCTGGCGAGTGCCATCATGGATGGCCGAGTGCCACAGGAGAGCTCCTACACACCCTCCTTGGCCGCAGGCAAGGGTGTCAAAGCCCTTGCCAACCAAATCTAGAAACAAGAAAGGGCTCCCGAGAAGCCATCACCTGGTGGCCGATGATGGTTGCTAGGACTAGGCCACTGGCCGATAGGCTCCTGCCAGCCCTTAACAGTAAAAAGAAGAAAAGAAAAAAAGAAATATATAAATGAAATAAAAAATTAGTAAAAAAATCATAGGAATTAAATAAATTTGCAAAAATTATTCGCACGATATCCATATTAGTGATTTCTAGCTAAAATTTATCAAAAGACTACACGGACAAACAATTTATCTAAGTTCATGTGTGGTGGTGCTAATCACTCTAATAGTTAGAGAATTCAAACAAATTCCTAGAATGTTTTGGTAACGACCAATGGGTCCAAGGGACGAAGTCTTGAGGAATTTATGCAAGAAAGGAAGTCTCCACATCGGTCAAATCATCCTAGACCGAATTGCACGAACTAGGATAGAAAGGAGTCGATTTCAGTTCCTTTGTTTGTTTCAAAAGATGTAGGATGCCCTGTTTCTCCATCAAACAAGAAGGAATGACCATTCCATGGCTCCACTTACGCAATGCCAATCCATTCTTTGGCAAAACATTAAGAAAATCATTACATTAGAATTATTTCGAATGTACCCTTTTCTTTTCTTTTCCTAATACATTTATGCAATTCAAAGACATTTTAGACAATTCAAGCGCAAGAAAAGGAATCTCGTCATATTTTTTCCAACTTATTCTTTACTGCAAACACAAGAATCGTCCCATTCCTAATTTCGTTTCATTCACTCCTTTATTCCATTTGCCTCTCGTTTCATGTCATCGGTTCTAGAATTGGACGTGGGACTTGGACGCTTTCTTGAGGGAAATTTGGACACTCAAATCTTGCTTTTACATATTATCTAAGTGAAATTTATTCATCACATTATGGCCTTGTAGATGTGGGAGCGTGCATCATTCACAGGGGAGTATCTTGGCAGTGTCATATAAGTCATGGTCCTGCGGATGGACGAGAACCGGCACAATTAACATGTGGGTCGAGTCGGGCTTCGGTTAGGTAATAAATAGTCCAATCCAAATTGACTCCTTAACCCATTTATGACTCATTTATATGTTGTGCAAATTTCCGACAGGACCATATTACTAAAACACTAATGTATTTAATCATTTTGGACAATTTTAACATTTTTTATAATTTAATAAAAATCTGAATTTTTCTTATTTTTATTTCTTTTAAATATATGAATTTTTTATACAAAGTTTTAAAATTTTCTCTTTTAAAAAATCTGATTTTTTTTTTAAGAAGGCGATGGCCGCCGGACCTCGTTGACAGGGAGTTCCGGCTTCGCAACCAAGGGCCTCCTACCTCCGCCGCCCACCCGCCCGTTGCCGCCACACCTGCCGCCGCGGCCCAACCCTTCACAACCATCCCAAGAACATGGACAGCGTAGACTTGCGAGCCTTTTGGAAAGGAGATTTATTTCAAAAGGTGAAAGTGATCCTGATATTGACGACGTGCATATTTTCCAAACTAGCTTGATCTTTTCCCCATGTAGAACTATGGCATGAAATAGAAGAGAAGACGATACAAAAGCCACCGGGAGTGAAATCCGGTGATCCAATTGGGCAGAATCGAGGGACAATGATGTCGAAAGACTCGAAAGGTCCGATAAAAGAGAGTAATCAATCAAAGCCTTATTTAGCTCCAGAGTCCGTCGATCCACATTAAAATCTAGAAACGGTCGGGCCGAAAAAATAAAAAAGAGTCAGTATAGTTCCTTATCCATGCATAAACCCTTAGCATCAAAACTGAATGTAGCAGCCTCGTTTACAAAGATGAGTGGACTACTTGGCGCTAACCACAAAACGGAAAATTGCAAGGACCCTCCCTCCTGTAGAAACCCGAATGGTTTTGCGAAAATTTATTGGTTTCAATGCGAGAGAGTTTTCGAATACGTAAATATGAGAATGATATTCAAAATAGACTTTGCTAAGGCTTGTACACAAAAAGCACAAGCTTTGCGTACAAAAACAATACCCTCTAATTCTCTTTATGCTAAGGCACCACACACGAAGGACAAACACACCCATTTATACGCGTGAGATAGATAGAAAGAGGTACAAGGATCTACGAGATTGATGTCATTTCTGTCCGTGAAGGTGCGGCGGTGCGCCGGCAAGAGGCGATAGGCCTGCAGTGGGATACTTCACAGCAAAGCGATGGTACCGAAGAGAGCATTTGTGGGGGACTGGTGAGTGAGCAGCGTGCGCGTTTCTAGGGTTGGGTGGCCTCTCCACTTGGGTTAAAGTGCAGAAACCAAGGCTTTTATTTTTCGGGCCTCAATAGTATCGGCCCATATTGAAACAGTATCGAGTGCTGGCCCGAAAATTAAGGAATTTTGGTACCGGGTCGGGCCGAGCCGGGTCGGGCCGGGCCAGCGCAGGCTTTTTTGAGAGCCCTAATTTATAGTATATATTCAACCGCCTAAAGAGATCACAAGGCTGCCGACTTCAGTGTGAAATGGATGCTGCGGCAATTTCACCAAGCCCAAAAGTCCATACGGCCACAACCTCCTTTGTGTGAGCAAGAAAAAAGAAAAACTGCTGCCGTGTGAAAAATGCCACCTTCGCTTCATTCATTTGCCATTTGAACAAGTCAAACAAAACTTAAAAAATATGCCAAGCCAAGATTCATCCATGCTTTCCACCCACTTTGAAAAGAAGGGTTGGATTTGATTTTTTGCTTAACTTTTCCAAAATAAATTTTATATTCTCAACAGCCCCCTTAAAATTGATTTTGAAAATCCATAACACCAAGCATCGTCTTCAATTTCTCGAACAAATCTGCCTTTAAATATTTTTTCAGGATATCTGCAATCTGATCTTCGAACCTACAGAAATCAAGTTCAATCTTGCCATTTTTTACTAGCTCACGGATATTGATATGTTTGTTCTGCCATGAAAAACAGGATTCTTGGCCAATGCGATTACCACATCAATTTGGTAGGAACTTTCTGCTCATGCATCAGCTCACTAAGCATCCTACGAAGCCATATCCCTTGACATGTTGTCGAAGCTACTGCTGTCACGCCCCGCTCACTTTACGAGCGCGCCCATCCGCTCATGCCGTAAATTCAATCCCATGATACTCTTCTTTTACGGCGTTAAATAAATGAGACTCGCATACGGAAGAGTGAAAGACAATAAATACATAACTCCATGCAATGTAATTCAAAAACAAAACAAAGAATGAGACACGTGACAAAGAAAATGGTGATTTACATAACAAAAAGTCGAGTTTATACAAACGAGGCTAGGGACTAGCTAAGGTCGAGAAAGACAAAAGAGCGAACAAAAGACGACCATTAAGCCCCATAAAAAATAACGTCACCACCAAAAAGACAACTCCAACAGTCGTACGATCTTGAGCCCACTACGTAGTACTAGTATCTTCGACGCAACTCATGTCCTCAGCGGGATCATAGTCCGAGAAAGTTTATGATCAAACTTCTATGGTGTCCTCTTCCTCTTCACCCTCCGAGTCAGAAATCTCTATCACCTTGATGCTCTCCTCTCTAGCCGGGGTCTACTCCAGAATGTTCCTCGAGCCTACTACAAAACCCTCTACCTTGATCTCATCTCGAGAAGGATGGCACCACGCTGGAACTACACGTCTTGGAATCTCGTAAGCCTTTAATGGACCAGTGGTAACTTCCCCAACTCTCTTGAACCAGGCCTCGAAACGATGTGCCTTTAAGTCTTCATCCCCCTCATCAACCCATACCATCGTACTCTTCCTAATAAAAACTATACCTCGTCTATTTGGAAATTCGTCAAAATAGGCCGTCATCTCCTTCGGATCGCCAAGAAGGATCGGCAACATCTTCAGGGTTTGGGATCTGGAAAAAGAGAGATCCCACGATGGGGTGAGACTTATGTCTCAGCAAGCTAGCCTAACCCTACCTAGGCCATCCGTCCCACCAGACCAAAGCAAACAAAGCAACGCATATTATTTGCTAAAACAAGATATGACATCAACTCAAGGCAAACTAGCATAGAGTGACCAAGCTTTGGTACTAGCTTACAATTATTTTCATCATCACGTGAATTAGAAAGGAATTCACCATCTCTTTCAAACTTCCAAGGGCTAGCCCGCGATCAGATGCCTCAAGCTATCCCGATCAATAAACCCTCGTTCAGACGCATTAGGTTTAACAGCTTATCACTAGGCTCATGTTGACAGGCCAAATTTCTCATCCCGCATTTAGACGCATCAGGATGTACTTTCAACCACAACCCCACATTTAGACGCATTGGGGGTGTATCTAGCTCGCAATCCTCGCGATAAATAGCATCAGGGTGTCACTAGCCTCAAGCCCTCATCTCATCATGATACTTGCCACCATTCATGTGTTCTCACGGTTCGCTAGTCAGTTCCTCAAGCAATCTCAGTCATAAATCATTACGATAAACATTTAATCACATTATCACCATGAGGATTTTTAGGCATTAGAACACTAATAAATTGCTTACCCAAGAGGAACGAACGTGCCGTGTCTCAAAGCAAAATTTAATAATCGAATATCATACCGCCACATAGGCAAGCAAGGCGCATCAACGAGCACGTCATCAATTCAATCATTCAAGCATAACAAATCAATCAATTTCATCGTTTCCTCAGCGAAAACTGTCCAGTCGTGTCCAAATGTCCTTAAATAGGTTTAGGGATCATTCACCTTCGCTTAAGTTAGCAATTCTTGCTAAAATTTCCTCGTCAAGTTCGGCTTCAAGTCGACTTCTCCGCTGTCCAAAACAAGGCAGCAAAACGATTTAGGAACTATCCATCGTTACAATCAATTTATCCAATCTAGCCCCAATTCCACCAATCGTGGACCTCATTAACAACTCAAGGAATATTCTAGTATGTCCTAACGACACATTTAGAACATGGCGAAACCATGAACAGCCCCTAACCGAACCGGACTACTCAGATTTAAAACGGAGCGGAAACCGATTCTGTCTTTCCTTACACAAACAGCCCACTAATTCTCCTTAAGCTTCAAATTATCACCAATTCCTCTTGCTAAAACCTTAATCAACATGTTATATAGTCCCACGATGAATTTCGAAGTTAAATAGCACTCCTAAGGCCTCCAAACGGACTGACTCTTCTCAGTTCACTAGCGGCCAGAATCTGTCCGGAAAATCCACTCCAATCCAGCCATAAAAACTCATTCGAAACCCAACTAAATCAGTAACCCTAACTCAGTGGCTTCAAGTATAACATGTTATGTAACTTTCATAAAAGTTTTGGAGCCATTTGAAGTCTCTAAGAGGGTGAACCATAGCCCTCTTTCAGTTACCTCAGAATCTGTCCAGTTTTCTTCCAAAAATTCTCATAAATTAATTAGACCTCCAAAAATCATGAAACAATTGGAAATTGTCAAGGACAAGTTAAAATAACCTGTGGTGATCGACAGCCGGCCAAAAAGTGACCGGAGGAGGCGTTCATAAGGATCGAACCGGGCGGCAAAAGCTGGTCGGTAGGAGCAGTTTTTTGTTCTTGGAGGAAAATGCACAAATGGAAGGGAAGGAAG
The DNA here is from genome assembly GCA_028455895.1 of Rhodomyrtus tomentosa. NCBI lineage: Eukaryota > Viridiplantae > Streptophyta > Magnoliopsida > Myrtales > Myrtaceae > Rhodomyrtus > Rhodomyrtus tomentosa. The sequence goes on along the minus strand of JAPCWY010000001.1, from coordinate 8,813,341 downwards.
ATGATGGTCCACAAAATTTTGAAGGAGCAGTAGATGATGGAGTCCTAATCATCTTTGGTTAAGTTTCTAGAAGGATTAGAGTGAGTGAAAAATTAATGACTTTCACCCAATTGTTGACACTTGTCTTAGAGTCAATTATATCAAGACTCCATTGACTCCATTGACTTCTCAGATTTTTTGGCAACCTTAGGGAGGAAGGAAATTTGTCAAACGACTAAAATGCCATTCTCAATTCATTAAGGCAAGGCTGACTCTCTAAGGGCAAAATGGTCTTTTCACACCTTTTGTTGAAATTTCGTTTTCCTGATATTTTTTACCCTCGATAAAGCGGCGTCTAATCCATATCAAATGTTGGAATCTCTCATTTCCATTTTCAAATTTCGAGATCCTATCTCATGATCGATTTTCCGTCGATCGAAATTCCAATTTGTCTCGAATTAACAGGTGGCTCTTGCGGACGTTACGCGTATCGACTCTGTGATTCTCATCACACTTAGGATAACTCAAACTACGGCAATTTTGATTGTCATGTAATCGCGAGGTCCTATCTCTAGTCCTGACGGCAATGATCGTCACTATTCGATTTAGAAAAATTTTACAAATTATACTTTGGTTAAGTGGTATCACTCGCGTCTCAATCGTACAACACTAGCAATATCTTCATTAATCATTTTTAGATCGGCTTCGGCTCTAAATGTTCCCTCGACGATCCTTATGGTCAAAGTGCCGTTTTCTAATCGAGTTTCCTAGGTCACGTACCTCATCGCGCATTAGCCTTTCCCCTTTAGTTAATTACTCGAGATTGATCAGATCCGAGCGAGACATAACTGAAATACCTCGATAGATATATTACATTCAAAGGTCTCGAAATGATAGAAAATTCAGAATGTTACAACTCTTCCCCCCTTACAAAAATTTCGTCCTTGAAATTTATTACAATCTAGCTACTATAACATATTGGGGTACTGATGCCTCATCGCTTCTTCGTTCTCCCACGTAGCATCTTCAGTTCCATGATACTCTCATATTACTTTGACCAGCGGAATGGTCTTAGTTCTCAAAACTTGTTCTTTTCGGTCTTCGATCCTAATTGGTCTTTCCACGTACGACACTTTATCGTCCACTTCTATAGTTTCATGATCCAAAATATGTGTCGGGTATGGTTCGTACTTCCTCAATATAGATACATGAAACACATTATGTACCTGAGATAAACTCGGCGGTAAGGCAAGTCTATAAGCCAATGTTCCAATTCGTTCTAGAATTTCAAATGGGCCTACATATCTCGGGCTCAACTTTCCTTTCTTTCCGAATCGAGATATGCCCCGTATTAGAGATATCTTGAGAAAAACATGATCCCCAACTTGAAAGTCTAATGGCTTGCGTCGTTTATCAGCATAACTTTTCTGGCGACTTTGTCCAGTTTTCAATCTTTCTCTAAGTATCTTTACCGCCTCAACTGACTGTTCCACCAACTCTGGGCCTGTGATACTCCTTTCTCCCACTTCATCCCAACACAAAGGAGTTCTACAAGCTCTGCCATAAAGTGCTTCAAAAGGAGCCATTCAAATACTTTGTTGATAGTTGTTATTATACGAAAACTCCACTAGATGCAAGTGATCTTCCCATCCACCTTTAAAATCTATCACACACGCTTGTAATATGTCCTCGAGCATCTGAATTGTCCTCTCCAACTGCCCATCTGTTTGTGAATGATACGCCGTACTAAACTGCAATCTAGTTCCCAAAGCATCTTAAAGACTCTTCCAGAAATTCGCTGTAAGTTTAGGATCTCGATCCGACGTAATTTTTATAGGCACTCCATGAATTCATACAATTTGGCGCATATACAATTATGCTTATTTATCCATCACAAAGTTCTTTCTCATAAGAATGAAGTGTGCAGACTTGGTTAATCTGTCCACGACTACCCAAATAGAACCATGACCTCTCTAACTCCGCGGCAAACCCATAACAAATTCCATGGTTACGTGTTCTCATTTCCACTCAGGAATTTTCAAGGGTTGTAACAATCCTCCAGGGTTATAGTGTTGAGCTTTTACTTATTGGCACATCAAACACTTAGCCATGAACTTTGCCACATCCACTTTCATTCCGTTCCACCAATAATGTTTGCGTAAATTCTGATACATTTTCGTACTTCCCGAGTGGATGCTGTAATTAATTCGATGAGCCTTGGACAAAATTCTCTCTTTAAGTGCTTCATCATTAGGCACACAAAGACGTCTACGAAACCTTAAAATTCCGTCCTCAGATACATGAAATTCGGCTTTCCTCTTTGTCGTATCCATACTCAGAATTTTCTTAATCTCTAGTTTTGTAGAGTGTAGTACTTTTATCCTTTCTTGTATCTCTGGTTCAATTCTCAAGGTCGCTATCAAACTCGACAGTTGTCTCACTTCCAGTTTAAACTTAGAATCTCTCAATTCTTCAAGCACTGACCATCCTCTAACCATTAGGTGTACAATACTTGATTTCCAACTAAGTGCATCAGCAACTCTATTCGCCTTCCCAGGATGGTACAAAATATCGCAATCATAATCTTTAAGCAATTCCATCTATCGACGCTGTCTCATGCTCAATTCCCTTTGGGAAAATATATGCTTTAAACTCTGATGGTCCGTATAAATTTGGAACCTTTTGCCACAAAAATAATGACTCCAAATTTTCAAGGCGAAAATAATCGCAGCCAACTCCAAATCATGTGTCGAATAATTCATTTCGTGGGGTCTTAACTGCCGCAAAGCATACGCTACAACCCTTCCGTGTTGCATAAGTACACATCCCAATCCTTTTAATGAAGCATTGCTATAATCTCAAAGCCTTCAGGTCCAGAAGGGAGAGTAAGTACAGGTGCCATTGTCAAACACTGCTTGAGCTCTCGAAAACTTTTTTCGCATTTATCCGTCTAATCAAACTTCGTATGCATCTTAGTCAACTACGTCAATGGCATAGCTATAGACGAGAACTTTTCTACAAAGCGTCTATAATAATCGGCCAATCCCAGAAAACTCCGAACTTCAATGACTGTAGTAAGTCTAGGCCAATTTATCACCTCCTCAATCTTGGTAAGGTCTACGAAGATTCCTTCTTCGGATATCTAATGACCAAGAAATGTCACTTTTCTCAACCAAAATTCACACTTACTAAATTTAGCATAAAGTAAGTGTTCCCTTAGAGTTTGTAGGACAGTTCTCAAGTGTTTTTCGTGCTCTTCCTTACTCCTCAAATAAGTCAAAATATCATCAATAAAGACAATGACAAAACGATTAAGGTATTCCTTAAACACCCGATGCATCATGTCCATAAATGATGCTGGAGCATTAGTCAACCCAAAAGGCATCACTGTAAATTCATAATGCCCATATCTCGTCCTAAAAGCTGTCTTCAGAATATCCTATTTCTTAATTCTCAACTGATGGTACCCCATTCTCAAGTCTATTTTAGAGAATATCGAAACTCCCTGCAACTGGTCAAATAGATCATCAATCCTTGACAACAGATATTTATTCTTAATGGTCACCTGATTCAATTGCATATAATCAATACACAAGCGTAAGGACCCATCCTTTTTCCTCACAAATAACACTGGCGCTCCCTACGACGACGTACTCAGTCTAATGAATCCTTTATCCAATAACTCTTGCATCTACACCTTCAGCTCCTTCAATTCCATTAACGCCATTCTATAAGGTGCCTTCGAAATTGGCTCCATCTCAAGAGCTAATTCAATTACAAACTCAATTTCTTATTCAGGCAGTAATCCAAGCAATTATTGGGGAAATACATCCGAAAATTCATGTACCACCGCTATATTTTCCAATTTTGGCTCCCCAACCGTCATATCAACTACTGTAGCCAAATAAGGTTGGTATCCCTCTTCTAACAATTTTGTCGCTTCCAGCGACAAAATCAAAGGAATAGAAATCCTCCCCCCCCTCCCCGACTCCCTTTAAACTCAAAGTTAGGGCAACCATCCAGAGAAAAGCGAACTATTCTATCACCACAATCCACCATAACCCTTTGTTTACTCAGCCAATCCATCCCAACGATTACATCAAAGTCAAACAAAGGTAACACAACCAAATTTATCTTTTCCTCTCTACCACCACAAGCTATCTTGCAATCCGTACAACCTAACGAAACTATCACATTATCCTTTAGTGGAGTGGTAACATGCAATCTCATATTCAATAGTCTCAAATCCAAATCAATCATATCGGCAAATTGAGCAGACACGAAAGAATGTGAAGCTCCAAGATCAAATAAGGCACAAGCAGCTTGATCATTTAGATAAATCATAAATGTGACCACACCAGGCGCGTTCTCAGCTTCGCCTCGTGCCATTGCATACACTCGCCCTTGAGCCGGTGATTGATTCAATTTGTTATGTGGAGTAGCAGCCAGGGGTCCTATTTGCGATCGTGATCCCTGTGGTCTAGGTCCTGGAACTTGGTTGGGATAGTTTCTCACCTGATGACCCAATTGGCCGCACTTAAAGCATGCTTCCGTTCTAGTCGGGTAGGGTCCATTCCCATGCTTCCTCCCACAAAGACGACAGTTTAAGTTGAACTGGTGTGGCTGCTTCCTAATATTCCTTCTTGCGGGTGGAGCGAAACGCCTATTATTGGTCATTGGTCTCTTACCAAACTGGCGATTGTCTCGAAACGAGCTGAACCGCAACCCAGATGTGGCATTTCTCTCTTTCAGGTCTCTCTCAATTATTTGTCCCCGTTCATATACTTCCTTGTACGTTCTTAAATTCAAAGCTATCATTTGACTACGAAGTTCAGGTCGTAACCCGTCTCGAAATCTTCGCGCCTTCTCTAGCGAGTCTTCCACATACCTTGGCGCACATCTTCATAACCTAGCAAATTCAGTCTCATATTGATCCACTGTCATGTGATTTTGACGTAAATTCTGAAATTTCACTAGTTTCCTTTCTCGCGCAGTCTTCGAGAAATACTTGTCGTTGAAGACAGCAGTAAAAGTAGCCCAATTCAGGGCAGTTCCCTCAGAAAATACCCAATCCTTCGTAGCATTCCATTAGTCATTCGCGGTACCTTCTAGTTGGTAAACTGCCAACAGTACTTTTTCCTCATCACTACATTTTAGAACCCCAAAGATTTTCTCGAACTTTTCTATCCACCTATGTGCCAACTCTGGATCACTTGTACATTATCCTTTAGTGGAGTGGTAACATGCAATCTCATATTCAATGGTCTCAAATCCAAATCAATCATATCGGCAAATTGAGCAAACACGAAAGAATGTGAAGCTCCAAGATCAAATAAGGCACAAGCAGCTTGATCATTTAGATAAATCATAAATGTGACCACACCAGGCGCGTCCTCCGCTTCGCCTCATGCCATTGCATACACTCGCCCTTGAGCCGGTGATCGATTCAATTTGTTCTATGGAGTAGCAGCCAGGGGTCCTATTTGCGATCGTGATCCCTGTGGTCTAGGTCCTGGAACTTGGTTGGGACAGTTTCTCACCTGAAGACCCAATTGGCCGCACTTAAAGCATGCTCCCGTTCTAGTCGGGTAGAGTTCATTTCCATGCTTCCTCCCACAAAGACGACAGTTTAAGTTGAACTGGTGTGGCTGCTTCCTAATATTCCTTCTTGCGGGTGGAGCGAAACGCCTATTATTGGTCATTGGTCTCTTACCAAACTGGCGATTGTCTCGAAACGAGCTGAACCGCAACCCAGATGTGGCATTTCTCTCTTTTAGGTCTCTCTCAATTATTTATCACCGTTCATATACTTCCTTGTATGTTCTTAAATTCAAAGCTATCATTTGACTGCGAAGTTCAGGTCGTAACCCGTCTCGAAATCTTCGCGCCTTCTCTAGCGAGTCTTCCACATACCTTGGCGCATATCTTCATAACCTAGCAAATTCAATCTCATATTGATCCACTGTCATGTGATTTTGACGTAAATTCTGAAATTTCACTAGTTTCCTTTCTCGCGCAGTCTCCGAGAAATACTTGTCGTTGAAGACAGCAATAAAAGTAGCCCAATTTAGGGCAATTCCCTCAGAAAATACCCAATCCTTCGTAGCATTCCATTAGTCATTCGCGGTACCTTCCAGTTGGTAAACCGCCAACAGTACTTTTTCCTCATCACTACATCTTAGAACCCCAAAGATTTTCTCGAGCTTTTCTATCCACCTATATGCCAACTCTGGATCACCTGTACCATTAAACTGGAGGGGCTTTAACTTCACAAAATGTTCAACTAACTGCCCCATTTGTCTAGTCACAGGCTCATTACCTGATGCATTACTTACCTCCCCACCTTGACCACTAACCTCATTAACTCGAGCATTACCAACTTCAATGCCCTGGCCAATACTGGCATTAACTCCACTACCCACATTATTACCAGTCGTCGCGTTGATAGTAGCCAAGGCAATTCCCACAGCCTGTGTAATAGCAACATCTCTATCCTGAGCTTGCCTATTTATCAAGTTCCCGATTCGTTCCAACTCTCTCAATACATCACCCATTCCAAGATTCTTCGCTACAGGTGGCCTCAAACTAGAAGCTCCACCTCTAGGTCTCCCACGTCTGCCAGGTCGGTTGCTCATCCTTATACTACCTGTACCACTTTAATTCCATCACGGAATTAACGACTTAGTTCATCTACAGAATTCCAGTAGTTTTATGCTACACAACAAGCAACACTCACATTAAAGCAACCATTCACCCAGTCATTCTCAAGAGCATCACAATTAGTAACGTACAATCATGCTTCAGTTGCAAACACAATACTCAATATTTCATCAAGCAAGCATCCACAATCAATACACACGTTAAGTACGAAGCTTGGTTACTACCTGGACATAATAACTCACCACTTTCATGATGTCAATCACATGCACCAACTCATATGCCATGCATTTCTTACTTGATGCTAGCGAATCCCCTCACGATCTCGTTACCCACTCATCTTGAATCTCATTCCTCCTTATTACTCCAATCCTCAATCGACTTGGATCGCGCTAACCTTGCTTTGATATCACTTTTATACTAGGGTGTCATACCCCGCTCACCTTACGAGTGTGCTCATCCGCTCATGCCGTAAATTCAGTCCCAGGATACCATTCTTTTACGGCGATAAATAAATGAGACTCGCATGCGGAAGAGTGAAAGACAATAAATACATAACTCCATGCAAGGTAATTCAAAAACAAAATAAAGAATGAGACACGGGACAAAGAAAATGGTGATTTACATAACAAAAGGTCGAGTTTATACAAACGAGGCTAGGGACTAGCTAAGGTCGAGGAAGACAAAAGGGCGAACAAAATACAACCATTAAGCCCCAACAAAAAGAACGTCACCACCAAAAAGACAACTCCAGTGGTCGTACGATCTCGAGCCTACTAAGCAGTACTAGTATCTTCGGCTCGACTCATGTCCTCAGCGGGATCATAGTCCGAGAAAGTTTTTGATCGAACTTCTATGGTGTCCTCTTCCTCCTCAACCTCCGAGTCAGAAATCTCTATCACCTCGATGCACTCCTCTCTAGCCTGGGTCTCATCCGGAATGTTCCTCAAGCCAACTACAGAACCCTCTACCTCGATCTCATCTCGAGAAGAATGGTACCACACTGGAACTATACGTCTTGGAACATCGCGAGCTTTAATGGACCAGTGGTAACTTCCTTAACTCTCCTAAACCAGGCCTCGAAACGATGTGGCTTCAAGTCTTCCTCCCCCTCATCATACCATACCACCGTACTCTTCCTAATATAAACTGTACCTCGCCTATTTGGAAATTCGTCAAAATAGGCCGTCATCTCCTTCGGGTCGTCTAGACAGATCGGCATCATCTTCAGGGCTTGGGATCTGGAAAAAGAAAGATCCCACGACGGGTGAGACTTACGTCTCAGCAAGCTAGCCTAACCCTACCTAGGCCATCCATCCCACCAGACCAAAGTAAACAAAGCAATGCATATTATTTGCTAAACTAAGACATGATATCAACTCAAGGCAAACTAGCATAGAGTGACCAAGCTTTCGTACTAGCTTACAATCATTTTCATCATCACGTGAATTAGAAAGGAATTCACCATCTCTTTCATACTTCCAGGGACTAGCCCGCGATCAAACGCCTCAAGCTATCCCGATCAATAAACCCGTGTTCAAACGCATCATGTTTAACAACTTATTACCAAGCTCATGTCGACAGGCCAAATTTCTCATCCCGCGTTCAGACCACAACCCCACGTTCGGACGCATTGGGGTGTATCTAGCTCGCAATCCCCGCGATAAATCGCATCAGGGTGTCACTAGCCACAAGCCCTCATCTCGTCATGATACTTGCCACCATTCATGTGTTCTCACGATTCGCTAGCCCAGTTCCTCAAGCAATCTCAGTCATAAATCATTACAATAAACATTTAATCACATTATCACATGAGGATTTTTAGGCATTAGAACACGAATCAATTGCTTACCCAAGAGGAACGAACGTACCATGTCACAAAGCAAAATTTAAGAATCGAATATCATACTGCCACATAGGCAAGCAAGGCGCATCAATGAGCACGTCATCAATTCAATCATTCAAGCATAACAAATCAATCAATTTCATCGTTTTCTCAGCGGAATCTGTCCAATCGTGGCTAAATATCCTTAAATAGGTTTAGGGGTCACTCACCTTCGCTTAAGTTAGCAATTCTTGCTAAAATTCCCTCGTCAAGTTCGACTTCAAATTGACTTCTCCGCTGTCCAAAAGTGGGCAGCAAAACGATTTAGAAAATATCCATCGTTACAATCAATTTGTCTAATCTAGCCCCAATTCCACCAATCGTGAACCTCATTAACAACTCAAGGGTATTCTAGTATGTGCTAACGACACATTTAGAGCATGGCGACTCCATGAACAGCCCCTAACCGAATTGGACTACTCAGATTTAAGACAGAGTAGAAACCGGCTCTGTCTTTCCTTACACAAACAGCCCACGAATTCGCCTTAAGTTCTAAATTATCACTAATTCCTCTTGCTAAAACCTTAATCAACATGTTATATAGTCTCACGATGAATTTCGATGTTAAATAGCACTCCGACTCTTCTCAGTTCACCGGCGGTCAGAATTTGTCCGGAAAATCCACTCCAATCCAGCCATCAAAACTCATTCCAAACCCAACTAAATTAGTAACCCTAACTTAGTGACTTCAAGTATAATATGTTATGTAACTTCCATAAAACATTTGGAGCCATTTGAAGTCTCTTAGAGGGTGAACCATAGCCCTTTTCTCAATTAGCTCAAAATCTATCTAATTTTCTTCCAAAAATTTTCATAAATTAACCAGATCTCCAAAAATCAAGAAACAATTGAAAATTGTCAAGGACAGGTTAAACTAACCTGTGGTGGTCGACGGCCGGCCAAAAGGTTACCGGAGGAGGTGCTCGTACGAACCGAACCGGGCAACAGAAGCTGGTCGGCAGGAGCAGTTTTCTGTTCTTGGAGGAAAATGCACAAATGGAAGGGAAGGAAGATGATGATCCACAAAATTTTGAAGGAGCAGTAGATGATGGAGTCCTAATCATCTTTGGTTAAGTTTTTAGAAGTATTAGAGTGAGTGAAAAATTAATGACTTTCACCCAATTGTTGACACTTGTCTTAGAGTCAATTATATCAAGACTCCATTGACTTCTCATATTTTTTGGCAGCCTTAGGGAGGAAGGAAATTTGTCAAATGACTAAAAGGCCCTTCTCAATTCATTAAGGCAAGGTTAACTTTCCAAGGGCAAAATAGTCTTTTCACACCTTTCGTCCGAAATTTCATTTTCCTGATATTTTTCACCCTCGATAAGGCGGCGTCCAATCCATATCAAATGTTGGAATCCCTCATTTCCATTTTCAAATTTCGAGATCCTATCTCATGATCGATTTTTCGTCGATCGAAATTCCAATTTGTCTCGAATTAACGGGTGGCTCTTGAGGACGTTACGCGTACAGACTCTGTGATTCTCATCATACTTAGGATAACTCAAACTAAGACAATTTTTATTGTCATGTAATCGCGAGGGTCTATCGTTAGTCGCGACGGCAACGATCGTCACATTTCGATTTAGGAAAATTTTATAAATTATACTTTGGTTAAGCGGTATCACCCGCATCCCAATCGTACAACACTAGCAATATCTTCCTTAATCGTTTTTAGATTGGCCTCGGCTCTAAATGTTCCCTCGACGATCCTTATGGTCAAAGTGTCGTTTTCTGATCGAGTTTACTAAGTCCACGTACCTCATCGCGCGTTAGCCTTTCCCCTTCGGTTAATTACTCGATATTGATCATATCCGAGCGAGACATAACTGAAATACCTCGATAGATATTTTACATTCAAAGGTCTCGAAATGATAAGAAATTTAGAATGTCACAACTGCTATACATTCTGCTTCGACTATCGAGAGTACAATAACTTGTTACCTTTTCGAGGACCAAGAAATTATTCATCAGCCTACAAAAAAAATGCATATTCGAAAGTGTTTTTCCTTATTTCAATATCACATGCCCAATCACTGTCTGCAAATCCCACGAAATCGGAATTGCCAGTGTAAGAATATAAAATTCCATGATCACGAGTTCTACTAACATATCGTAGAATTCTTTTTACAGCCTGTGAATGTGAATGGTACGGTCTTTCCATAAATCGACTAGTAATTCCCACGTCATACATGACATCCTGCCTCGTAGAGGTCAAATATCTCAAACTGCTAATAATACTTTTAAAATAAGTGAGATTTACTAACTCACCAGTTCCTTCTTTCTTCAGCTCCAATCGTTCTTCTATGGGAGTCCGAATTGATTTGAGCGATTCCTTATTAAATTGCTTTAAAATATCATTGGCATATTTTTGTTGTGAAAGAAATATGCTATCAATTGTCTGCTTCACTTCAAGGCCTAGAAAATATGACATCAATCCCAAGTTTGTCATCTGGAACTGACTTGCCATGGCCTCCCTGAATTCTGCACACTATCATCATCTCTTGTGACGACATAATCTCTAAATTTTACTGGAGTCCGCCGCAGTCATTACGAACGCCGAACCAACGGTTCTGAAACCGTTGTTGGTGAAGAAGATGAACTGTCAGGTGAAAAAGATGGAATTTCAGTTGAAGATTCTTTGGACTCTCCCATAGCTGGTTCATCTTCAATGGTGATGTTTTTAAGATCAACCTTATGGCTCCAGTCTCAAGCTTTATGTTCAAAAAATTGAATATCCCCTGATAATCACCTTCTCTACGACTAGATTATATAACCTATAACCCTTAGTTACCTCACTGTAACCAATAAAGATGCACATTTGGCTTTTGTCGTCGAACTTTTTCCTTCGTTCATTTGATACATAGGGCTATGCAACACACTCAAATACTCACAGGAACGAAATATCTGGCTTGTTGCCGATCCAAGTCTCTTCTGGAGTTTTTTCAAGAATATTTTTTTTGGACACCTGTTTATGCAAATACAGCACAAGCAACAGCTTCTGCCCAAAACTTCTTTGGTAAACCTTTAACCTTGAACATCCTTCTTGCCATTTCAAAAATCGTTTTATTCTTTCTTTATGCTATATCATTTTGCTGAGGAGTATAGCTAGCATTCAACTGATGCTTTATTCTATGAATTTGACAAATTCATTGAAAGTAAATTCTCCACCTCTATTTGATCTCAATGTCCTTAGACTAAAACCACTATGTTTCTCAGCGTAGGCTTTAAATTCCTTGAATTTACCTAAAGCTTTAGTTTTTTCTCTCAAGAAGTATACCCATATTTTTCTATTATAATCTTCGACAAAAATTAATGCGTACATTTTCTGTCCGACTGATTCTACCTCAATTAGGCCACAAATATCTATAAGCACAAGCTCCAGAGGCTGCTTGGCTCTTCTAGCCTTTTCAACTGGAAATGATTCTCAATATTGTTTTCCGATGAGACATCCTTGACATGGACTATTTGGACCATCGATCAAAGGCATCCCAATCCCTATCTTTTTCTGGATCAATAGCTTTAGTCCGCGAAAATTTAGATGGCCAAAGCGAAGATGCCACAACCACTTGCTATCTTTCGCCATGGCTTGAAAACTCAATAGAGACTTCGTCTAAAAAGATAGAGGGAACATTTGGTTCTTTGTCATATGCACCGCCGTGATCAACTTGTTGTTTACACCTTTAATTGTGTAAACTCCATTTTGAATGTTAACTTTGTGACTTTTTTCTGAAAGTTGCCCAATACTAAGCAAATTCCAGAAAAGTCCAAAGAAAACATATGCAATAGTAACATTAGTACCATCTTTGAATTTGATATCAATGTTATCTTTGCTCATTATGAAAATCTTTGATTTATTACTGAAGTTGACTTCACCATGAACCGTTTCATCCAATTGCAAGAATAGCTCCTTTCGGCCGCACACATGATTGCTGCATCTAGAATCGAGATACCATGTATTGGCTTCACTGGTACTCGAGTAATCCATTTTGCATGCTAACACGACGTTTTCGTCAGCATCAACGACAATGTATGTGTTCTGGCTACTGATGCCCCATGTTTGCTTAACATTCGGATTTGTAATGTCTGAATTTGTTGCACTTAGAACACTTGAATTTTGATTTGTCATGTGTTTTATTTCTTCCATTGGAATTAGAATTTTCACCTCAATCCCGTCCACCTCCACGGCCTCCGACGGCATGATGTCCTCCTCGAGTTGAGTGAGCGATCCGGCTTTGCAAAGCTTGCTTCGGATATGAATTAACGGACTTCTGATTTATTCTTTGCTCATGCGAGCATAATGAACCCATCAACCGCTCTAATGTCATGGTTGATATATCTTGGCCATCCTTGATCGTAGCAACGGCGTAGTCAAATCTTTTAGTCAAATACCTCAAGATTTTTTCCACGACTCATTTGTCTTGGAGTTCCTCACCATTAATCCTCATTTGGTTAACGATGATTTGTACATGATCAAAATACAACGAGATAGATTTAGAGTTATTCATGCGTAAAGACTCAAAATCACCTCGAAGTGTTTGAAGCCAAACTCACTTCAGATCATCTTCCTTGTAGGATTTCTGCAAAATATCCCACTCCACTTTCGCCATCTCCGCCCACGATATTTTTTCAAATGTCGTCTCTTCCACAGCTTGAAAGATCACATATAATGCTTTTTAATCTTTTTTTCGGGCGAAGCGTTGAATTCTTTGGTGTCAGTTACTTCGATGTAGTCACTCTTCACTAGGTTCCACAAATCATGCAATTTGAATAGAACTTTCATCTGAACAGACCAATTGTTGAAATTCCTTTCGTTCAACTTTGGAAGTTGCAATAAAACAAAACTTGTGGATGCCATAACTAACTTTGGGTTCATGATCCTCGATCGTCCACTCTAGGTTCTCAGTCTCCGCGACTAGATTCTTGACCGCCTAGGCCCCAACACGATCCTTGGCCACCTGGCTCTATTACCAATTATAGGAACCAAAAGGATTTTGCGGAAATTTGGTGATCTCAATGCAAGAGAGTTTTCGAATACGTAAATATGAGAATGATATTCAAAATAATCTTTGCTAAGGTTTTTACAAACAAAGCACAAGCTTTGCTAAACTTGAGTACAAAAACATTACTCTCTAACTCTCTTTATGTCATGACACCATACACAAAAGGAGGACAAACACACCTATTTATAGTATATATTCAACCGCCTAAAGAGATCACAAGACTGCCGACTTCAGTATGAAATGGATGCCGCCGCAGTTTCACCGAGCCCAAAAGTCCATACGGCCACAACCTCCTTTGTGTGAACAAGAAAAAAGAAAAACTGCTGCCGTATGAAAAATGCCACCTTCGCTTCATTCACTTGCCATTTCAACAAGTCAAACAAAACTTAAAAAATATGTCAAGCCAAGATTCATCCATGCTTTCCACCCACTTTGAAAAGAAGAGTTGGATTTGATTTTTTGCATTGACTTTTCCAAAATAAATTTTATATTCTCAACTGTGCTCGAAACAATTCGCGCGGCAACACATTGAGGAACAGAGAATGGCAAGAATCAAAGAAAATTTGCTCGTAAAACTTCAGGAAAGGTAGGAACAGAGAAAGGCAGGGCGGGCAGCAACGGGGAGTAATCTGCAACCAGGCGGTGGCGGTCGGCAGCACGACCCTCGCTGGCTTCGTAAAAGGAAAAAAAAGAAAGAACAGGTAAAAAGAAAAGTAAAGAAACGGCTAGAGTCCTTAGAATGGATTGACTTAAGTGGGTTGTAAATGGATTCATAATGGACCCATTTGTAACCTATTTAAGTGCTTGTGGATAAATAAATGGATTTTGAATCCATTTTGACATGCGGTTGCCTTGAGTTTTGACCAAGCGAAATTTTGAGTGAAGAGCTTTCAAAATTTTGTTACAAAATACTTAAATTGCGGCTCAAGAGTTTTTGAAAGCCCCAAAATGCTTTTCAGTTTTCATAGCATTCCCAAATACATGTATAAGTAAGCCACATTGAGCTTGAATTTCTCTGTTACTGAAAACTAAGAGCCTGTTTGATATAATCGAAATTTTAATGATGTAAATTTAAGCACTGCATTTTAAATTTGATCATCGTCAAACAAAACAAAAATATTATTTCATGATAGCTGAAAAATAGGATAGAAAGATATCTTTTTTCTTGCCTGATACAGACCTATGTATATATTTGTTGGCTTTAAGATTGTAGGCTTGTAGCTATGTATATCGGCTTGTGGGCCAAAACGGCAGCACGGACACTCCTCTTGGTTTTTCGATGTTTTGCACGATCTTTTATTTTCTCTCAACTGTCGTAATCATGATGACGTTTTATCGGTGTTCTAGAAAATTTGACTCGGCGCGCGCGACCTCTCTTTACCGGCGCCACAATACAGATTTAATTCGTCAGCACATAGGTAAATCCCTGGCGTCTTGTGTCCTTGTCCATCGAGGAATTATTTGGGGGGAGGGTTATTGCATTGACTTCCAAGTTCAAGTCGCGATCGAACTTCGCTATAATTGTAGACCTCATCAGAACACTAACTACACGTGCACCTGTAACTGCAATTAAAGGAATTTCCAACACAAGCTCATCTATCACAGATAAAGAAAAATCATCATTATTACTTTCATACCTATCAAGAGATCACTTATATACGTTATCAATATTAGCATTGCAGCAATTATTGGCTCTACAGGCTCCCCTTGCTACATGGCACCAATTGTGTCTATTACCGGCTATTACCCGCTGCCTCAGGAGTTTCTGATTGTAATTCCACTTCAAATTGAACACCGTCCATATCCGTATGAACACTGCTATAATCACTCCTAGTTAGAAATATTAGAGACTCGTTAAATGTAACTTTTCTACTGATAATAGATGAATTTAATTCCAGGCACCACAAATCGATAACCACGTTCACCTTGCATATAGCGTAAGAACATGAACTTGTTTGCCCTTCCATCGAGCATACCATCACTAATTCGAAAATAACATTGGCAAATAAATATTCTAATAACACAATAATCAGCAACGTTACCGGACCACACTTCTTCGAGAGTCTAACATCAAATCGTAGTCGATGGAGATCTATTCATCGGGTAGCTATTTGTACTAAGCGTATCCGCTAGAAATTTTCTAGCAATACCACCATTAGAGAGCATTTTATGAGTCATCTCTAGTAACGTTTTGATCATCAACTTTTCATTGGCACTAGTGTGGTGCCTCACTATATCTTCCTTCATGCATAATTCATTTACCAGCTCCGAGCAAAACTCCATACTTTTTTAAGTTTGCACATGCTTGATCTTTTTACCATTCTTTTTTTCTATCAAAGCTCTCAACTGCCTAATCTTGACAATAGCATCAAACTTATGCCTAAGCACAAACACCCATGTCTTCCTTGAGTAGTCATTAATAACTATAAACGTAAATCTGGCACTCTTCCTCGAAGGAAACCGTGACAACCACGACAACCTGCAAACATCCAAGTGAAACAATTCTACAGTTTTCGTGATTTTTGACAGTCGCACTAAACTGTACTTTTCGCTGTTGATCTAAATCACAACACCTGCATACATTTAGTTCATTAGTCACATAACCATACAATAAATTTCTTTCACTTAGAGCATTCAGGCTTTTCTAGCTAATGTGCCCCAAATGCATACGTCACAATTCAGGCTCCCAAACAAATGCATCTGATGTCTGTGCAGTAAATTCCATTACTATCTTACCTTGAAGCTCATGCAAGCCATAATGCTTGATTCTTTTCATTATCACCAAAGCACCTCAAACAAATTTCAGAATTCCACATTCTAATGAATATTGGTACCCAGCTGAATCCAAGACACTCAAGGAAATTTAATTTTTCTTCAACTGTGGAACAAGCTTCACTCTAGTCAATATCTTCACATTACCATCATGCATTCTGATTCTAACATTACCAACACCTAAAACATTGCATCATCGTTGTTCCCCAACTGCACATTACTGTTATGCATATAATAAACTAGTTCATATTTGGTGTGGCATAAAAAGAACAACCAAAATCCATAATCCATCCGCCAAACAATGCATCATCAATGACAGACAAGACAAAATTAGCATTATCCAAATTACCGTCAGTGATAGCTACAACATCATCCACAAATTCAACTCTGATTCCCTTAACTTCTCGTTCTGCACCTTAAAGCAATACTTCTAAGATGCTCCATCTTACCACTAATATATAAGGTGTATCTTTTAACCTTGAAGATAAAGAAATGACAAAAGACCAAAAAAAAAAAAAAACCCCTTAATGATATATTATGGCTTCAAAGCCAACAGGTTACACTCTAATCTCATGTCTTGCCAGCAAAAGAGCGAGATTCCCTTGCTTTTGAGAAATTATTCGTTGTACACGTCCCAAATTGAATAGGAACTCATATGGGACGTGCCATTTTCAATAATTTGTATTTGATTCAATGCGCATGCTATACTCGTCCTCGCGTCTTAAGCAGTGAAATAGTTTTTTCTTCTCTTTATTTTGGTTATCTTTCTCTTTTTGTTTCCTTTTTTTTCCACATTCTGTCGTGGTCAAGAAGTTTCTTGATCAACACGCACTGCTATGGATGGGCCATGGTTATATATGCACGACACCTTGCGCCACATTATCGAACCATCAACACGTTGAACTCTCTCTCTCATACCCACTTACAAAGAAGAAAATATGGAGGTGTCAATCCAATCAATTGCAGTGGTGACGGTTCTGGTCGTCCTCACGACATTGGCATGGAGGTCGGTGAACTGGGTGTGGCTGAGGCCAAAGAGGCTCGAGAGGCTCCTGAGACAGCAAGGCCTCTCCGGCAAACCTTACACCTTCCTGTTCGGGGACCTCAAGGAGAACTCTCGGCTGCTCAGGGAAGCCAATTCCAAGCCCATTGCCATCTCCGACGACATCAAGCCCCGTCTCTTGCCTTTCTTGCATCAATCCTTCCAAAACCATGGTATGCACATCTTTATAGTATCTCTGTGTGTGGCACTTGTATTTTCTTATTTATCAACACTCACTTGTTTGGTCGATGTTGACTTTCATGGAGTTTCAAACCATTCGAATTTTTGCTTTGAATATATAAGCAAAAGAGATTCATGTCTGGAGTGGAGTCTAGGCTGCTCACCGGTGTGGAAAGTTCTGTCTTTACAAATGAGGTCATTTGTGAATGAGATTAATAAAATTTTATTGACATTCATTGACTGTCGTCATAAAGAGATCTTTGGTATAAAAAAAAACTTGTTCGTACTTATTATAACTCTTTTTCACTCGCGATTATGAATTAAACTGCAATTACATGCATTCCTTAAATAAATAAATAAATAAAACAGCTTACAATGTAATTCATTTGGCAATGTGGCTCTTACTTTGCTGGGTGCATTGCAGGCAAAGACTTGTTCATGTGGATAGGCCCAACACCGAGAGTGAACATAACAAACCCCGAACAACTAAAGGAGATCTTCTCCAAGATAAACGACTATCGCAGGCCAGACTCCAATCCACTGGGGAAGTTGCTTGCTGATGGACTCGTGAACCACGAGGGCGAGAAATGGGCACGGCACAGGAAGATTATCAATCCAGCATTCCGCATGGAGAAGTTGAAGGTATGTATAACTATACTCTGCTCAAATGAATTGAACCACGCGCATTGACGATGCCTCCAGGATTTTCCTTTTAATTCAGTCTTTGCAATGGTCTGTTGTTCTTTGCAGCTTATGATGCCCGCTTTTCAGTCAAGTTGCAATGAAATGGTTGGTAGATGGGAAAATTTGGTACCAGCAGAGAGATCATGTGAGGTCGACGCGTGGGTCGACCTTCAAAATCTGACCCGTGAGGTGATTTCTCGAACAGCATTTAGCAGTAGCTTCGAAGAAGGCAAAAGGATCTTTCAACTTCAGGAGGAACAAGCCCGACTTGCGATGAAAGCCCTTCAATCGGTCTACATCCCCGGCTGGAGGTAAAATATTTTTATCATCCATAAGCTAATTGAATATAAATGAGCTCATGGCTTACATTCATGACATTCTGAAAAATCCGTCTATATATGCTTCAATATTTCGCAGGTTTGTGCCAACTAAGATGAACATGAGGATGAAGAGCATAGACAAGGAAGTGCAGGCTCTGCTCATGGACATCATCCGCAGAAGAGAGAAAGCAATAAGGGAAGGGGAAGGTGCTGGCGATGATCTGTTGGGGTTGCTGCTAGAGTCAAATGCAAAAGAGAATGTCAGGATGAGCCTTCACGATCTGATCGAGGAGTGCAAGCTTTTCTACTTCGCTGGACAAGAGACCACTTCGGTCTTGCTCGTTTGGACCATGGTCTTGTTGAGCGTGCACTCGGATTGGCAAGCGCGAGCAAGGAAGGAGGTCCTCCAAATCTTTGAAAGCAGAAAACCTGACCATGACGGGTTAAACCACCTCAAGATCGTAAGTACAATGCTTTTTTCCTCTTTTGTTGAGAGTGGTACTCATAATAGGTCCAATCTAAAGAGTTCTTTGTGAGCAATTTTCATCGCATGGCACATGATAGTCATTTTATTCTTTCTAGATGCACGTTTAAGACCATACATACACATCTTTATCATATGCCAACATTTATTGATTTGTTGCGATCAGGTCACAATGATATTGCATGAGGTCCTGAGGCTATATCCACCAGTCGATACACTGATACGCAAGGTTCACAAGGAAACAAAACTCGGGGAGTTGACTATTCCCCTTGGAGTCCAACTTGGAATGTCGACTCTCCTCATCCACCATGATAAAGAACTCTGGGGAGAGGATGCTGAGGAGTTCAAGCCAGAGAGGTTTGCTGAGGGAGTGTCCAAGGCCACCAAGAATCAAGTCTCCTTTTTCCCGTTCGGAGCGGGGCCCCGTATATGCATCGGCCAAAACTTCGCAATGATAGAGGTGAAGATGGTGCTCGCCATGATACTTCAGCGGTTTGAATTCGAGCTCTCTCCATCTTATGTGCATGCTCCTTCCCATGTCATCACCCTGCACCCACAGCATGGTGTTCAGGTCATTTTGCGCAAGGCAAACTAAAAAGTCACATATCAAGATGATAAGTAGTGTAGACAAAAACGTGCATTAGAATAAGGAAGTCATACACCATTTGCCACGTTATGCGTCGTTGTATTTTCACTTTTAATAACGGAAAAAAATTGCTTTTGTAAACGCAATCAAATGATCTCTTAACTAAGTGATACAGTTATTTTTAGTTTCGTGACAGCAAGTGATTGGGTGTATCAGAATCTTCCTATTAGAAAAACACCTAGAAGAAGCTAAGGTATGCCTTTTCCTAATGCGTGCTGGAGTCTACATAAATTGAACCATATTTCTCGAGAAATGAAAAGTAAAGACCACGACATCTTTATTTGTGTATGAGACCTTTCTTCAACTGCTTGGTCCAAAGCAAATCAAGCTATTGAGGCGAAAAATAATGCATCGAGGCGAAAAATACTTGAATCGAAGATCTTTGATTAAAACGAGTAGTGCTTTGATGCGCAAGATATTCAATACAAGACAACATTTTAGACACGTAACCCCCCCCCCCTCCCCCAGCTTTGTCTTGGCTTCAAATTGTTATCTAATCTTCGTTCATTGATGACCAAATTAGGCTTAAGTACACCACAAATGCCATAAGTTACGTAT
This sequence comes from Rhodomyrtus tomentosa, assembly GCA_028455895.1. Lineage (NCBI taxonomy): Eukaryota > Viridiplantae > Streptophyta > Magnoliopsida > Myrtales > Myrtaceae > Rhodomyrtus > Rhodomyrtus tomentosa. The sequence goes on along the minus strand of JAPCWY010000001.1, from coordinate 8,793,128 downwards.
GGCGCTCACTTGAGTGCCAAAACTTTCAAATCGATCACTTTAGTGCTAAGTTTCTGTAACTTCAATCACTTAAGTGCCAACTTCATTTAAAAACGATCACTTTAGTGCCAACTCCGATTTAAGCTGACGTGGCTCGTTGAAAATCCGACACGTATATTTTTTGTTATTATTTAAGCCGACATAACTCACCGGACTTGGCACTAAATTGATCATTTTAAAAAGAAGTTGGCAATTAAGTGATCGAAGTTAAAAAACTTAGCACTAAAGTGACCGATTTGAAAGTTTTGGCACTTAAGTGATCGAAATTACAAAAAGTTAGCATTAAAGTGATCAATTTGAAAGTTTTGACATTAAAGTGAGCGTCGTGCACAATTTATGACATTTGAGATGTACTTAACTCGACCAAATTAGCATCTCTAGAATCACAAGCGAATGTAGCACCGGACTAACTCTGGAAAGCTTTGGTAAAGAAGTAATAGGGCAATGCCTCTTCAAGCCCTCGTGACATCAAGGAACGAGATTTTGTATGGAATGTCCTACTCTTTTTTGCCAGTAAACTTTGAGGCCTCGTACGAGAATGGAGTGCTGTAAATACACCCCGATCTTCCTTTGCCGGTAATTCTCAGTGTGGAGTAATAACTAGTGACAAGGCTTTCTCTTACTCTGGCTATTCCTAGAAAAAGTTAAGTCAATCAATATTGTCATAGTTGCAAGCAGCATAAGAAGGGGTGGAAGGATATGGATTGAATAAAATGAATAAGCAAGCGATCATAGGGGACTTGTCATAGTTGGGTGCTCCTATGCTCTATATTCAGTCATCGGAGGCTCTTAACACCCGAAGTGCACTCAATCCACTCTTAACCGCTCATGTTCCTTCTATTCATTACCTGTTGTTCCTTCAGGGGGGACGTTCTGCTCTCCTTGCTGAGGTATAACGAGCAATAGCAGCATCTGTTAGTCGATTTCCCGCGAGCGAGAGTGAGACGCTTCCCCGAACACTTTTGGAAGGGCTTCCCTAGATCTACCCCCATTTGATTCCTGCATATACCTAGTCCACATATGTCGTACCCAGCCCCAAAGTAAAGGACCAGCGGCTTCAACCCTGTGCGGCTCCTTCAGACCAAGCCAGTAATCATTTGGCATTAGACAAAATCAGAAGCTACTGAGTCGTCGCTGTCGTTTAATAGTGAAGGCAAAAGCAGAGAAACTGCCTAACAAGCAAATACAATCCGAAAATATAAAAATTAAAAATTAAGGAAGTAGTCTTCGAACACCACCAGGCACTTGGGCAACGGGAAGCCCAGCGAGGTGGCGCCAGGGTTGGGCGACCCTCAGCGAGGCCTGTTGTGTACCCAGGCGAAGTGCTAAATAATTGGGCAAGGCTTTTGTCTCATATATATGGAGTTCTCTGCAAGTAGCAGGAAAAGACAAGGATGATGCGAGGATTATGAAAAATATTTTAGGTTAAGCTGGAGACAAAGCCCATTAGTTTATGAAAGTTGCTTTTCTTAAAAATCTAAAAGCAAAAGTAAGAGGGTTAGCTTGAGTTTTGAGCATTGTCCAAGCAAAATTTTGTGTCAAGGGCTTTTAAAATCGTGTTAAAAGATACTGAAACAGCGGCTCAGGAGTTTTTGAAGACCCAAAATTGCCTTTCAAAACATTCCCAAATACATATAGTAGTAAGCCACATTGAGCTTGAATTTCTCAATTACTGAAAACTAAACAATTTGATCATTTTATGTACAACAAATCAAAACCAGGTATTATTTCATAATTGTTAGAAAGTCCAACCTAAACAACAGTAGCAACTTTTACACCCCTCTCACATGCAAGGAATGGATAATATTGGCTTTGATACCATATTAGAAAGTCCAACCCAAAAGTTAAGCTGATATGTGGAGAGAGACCAAATTAATATAAAGAGAATATATGATCCATTCACAATCGATGCATGACAACAACAATAACTTCAACAACAATAGCTAAAAAAAATAGGATTGAAGAATATCTTTTTTCTTGCCTAATACAGAGGTATGTATATATTTGTTGGCTTTAAGCATTTTAACAATATAATAGACAACATTTTATGTCCCGCTTGGAGGACTTTTTCATTGAGTGAATTAGGTAACCCTATCCTTACTTTACTTTGCTAATTAAGTGATTTTTTCATGTAGTTGAATCTCTTAAGGCAAAGCTAGTTATGCTTATGAAACACGCATAATTTATCAAGTTTTGAACATATTAATGTAGAAAAAACAAGGAACTTTGGAGGAAATTTTCTGTCTTTTTTTAATTTTCGTATATCTTTACAAGGCTATACTTCTACATACACACACAAGGAACAAAGCCAATCTCAATGACCTACCAATCAGGAGATCAGCATTGAAAGATACTAAACAAGAAGATCTCATCCTGATTTGACTCTAATTGACAGCTCATGTTAACACTTTCCCTCAAGCGGGTGAAAAGATATCAATGATACCCAGCTTGACAAGTGAGCTATGAATACTCGACTCGATACAACCTTTGTAAGAATGTCTGCCAATTGATCTTCAGACTTGACGAATGGAGACCTCACCATCTTAGTATCCAAGTTCTGCTTGATAAAATGCCTATCCACTTCAACATGCTTAGTATGGTCATGTTGAACTAGATTATGAGAAATCTCAATCACAACTTTATTATCACAAAATAGCCTCATCTCAAATTTCGATGGGAAACCGAGCTCTATCATCAGCTTCTTGTGCCATAGCAACTCACATAGCCCTTTAGCAACCCCTCGGAATTCTGCTTCAGTACTCGACAAGGCTACCACTTTCTATTTTTTCTTCTCCATGTCAATAAATTTCCTCCCACAAACGTGAATTAGCCCAGCATAGACCTTCTATCAGAGATATTACTTTCCCAATCCTCATATGAAAATCCTTCCACCTCGAGATGACCGGTCTTCGCAAAGAACAATCCTTTTTCTGGAGCTGACTTCGAGTAGCACAAAATTCGAACCACGACATTCATATGCTCTTCACTCGGAGCATACATAAATTGTCACACCACCCCTACAACATATGTGATATCGGGACTAGTGTGTGACAAATATGTTAATCTCCTTACTAACCTTTGGTATCTATCATTATAGGTAGGTACTTGATTGGGAAATTCTCTCAGTCTATGGTTCTAGACTACAGGAGTATCAACAGTGTCATGCCCCGCACCCGGGCACGAGCACGAGAGCATCCCTACAAGCAAACCAACAAAAATCTCTCGGCGGTTCCAAGATCCACTAATAGGAGTTGAGAGATATAATAAATACATCACACATGCGGAAGCGATACTCTAACAAATCCCCGTACAATATATATAGATTAAGTAGGACCTGGATAGCATATATCATTCATACATCAAAGAGTACTGTTCATACAGACCATGGCGACTACAATCCGCTAACAAAAAGTGACAGGGTAAGCGTAACAAAATGAACCATCTGTCAAGTCAGTCAGAATCTGGTCAGATCATCATCAAAAGGGTCGGATCACCAATTGGAGACTCCTAGGATGACCTGTTGGAGTCATCCGTATCCTCAGCATCCTCGGTTGGCTCGTACTCAGAAAACGTCTCTGACGGGACCTCCACAAAATCCTCCATAGTCGCCTCCTGCAACGACTCAGCTAGGTCCCCCTCCCCCTCGGACGCCTTCAAAACTATGACCTCCTCTTGCCCCTGTTCCTCAGTGAACTTCATGATCGGTGTCCGCTCTGGTCCGTTCCTAAATCCTACAACCGACCCCTCAGGCAACTCCTGCTCAGCTACAGTCTGGCACCAATCGGGTATGACACCTTGTGGTACCTCGTGAGGCTTCAGCAGCCCTATCTGTGAGTCCCCCTTCTTCTTGAACCATGCCTCGAATCTATAAAGCTTTCACTCAGGCTTACCATCGTCCACCCATATGACAGTACATTTCCTCACATATACGTTCCCCTACCTATCCGAGAACTCATCATAGTACGCCGTCATCTCCTTTGGGTCCCCAAAACGTGCTGGCCACATAGCTATGACCTAGGATCTGTAAAGTAAAGGTTTCCCCAAAAGGGGTGAGATATACATCTCAGTAAGAAAAACCTAACCCCAGGTCAAGTTGACAGTCCACTTAGGTAGTCACATCCCTCAACAGATCCACACTCATGAACACGTAGGCATAACAATCATAATTCAATAAACAACAACATACAAAAGACAGGCATGCATTTATGATCGCGTGTCACACTCATATGCACATGTACTCTCAGCCTGCCACTTCACCACATCCATCAACCTCCGTCTACCTCATCCTCTAGCCTGCGAACTAGTCGTCTCAAGCTCGGTCCGCGTAAATTCATCAGACCATCATCGGCGACCCGCGTAAACGCATCAGGTCCCGATGAATCTCTAGGCAAAACTCATTAACTCACACTCTGTCCTGCGAATAATTCGCGTTAGGACCGTGGCTATCTCAACCCCGCGACTTCGTCGCATTAGGCGCCACTTAATCATACTTCACCTCGCGATCTCGTCGCATCAGGGTCTCAACCACCGGCCCCGCGTCTCACACTCCTCAGGGCCCCCCTACGCCATGCTCATGCCACATCATATCGCATGTCTTGATTTTTAATTCAATTTCACACTCACTAGCAAGTGCGCATTCAAATTCATTTCATAAATTCCGTAGCATGCAAATCAATTCAAATGGTATACAGACATGGCAAACAACTCAGGCATAGGCAATGTCACACAATCATTTCTCAACATCTTAGGACATATCAAAACTTTTCCATTTGGCAATTTCTCATAAATCATTCCAATCGACCCTCGACTTACCCAATCGAGTCTTATCCCCTAGTCTCGGTTTAGGAATTCCCTTACCTTTTCTTGGCAACACAAATTACTCCTTTCTGAGCCCCAAAGTCTCGGCCAGCCAAGGTCCATGCTCGAACTTGTCGCGCAACCTAGAATTTCAACCAATTCGTCAAATTTTCGAGCCTAATTCCTCAATTCATCAACCCCAATCATCCATAGCATACCCGTCATCATCTTTTCACAACATAAACACCAATTTGCAGCACAAAACCATCATCCATAGCCTCCAACAGAATCGGTTTGGCCCAGCGCCGAACCGGTTTCATTGGGTTTTGTTCATGCCGGGTCCAACCGGTCCTAATCTACTCCAAATCCATCAATTATACACTACCCTACCTCTTATAATGTCTACCTAAGGGTTTGAGAGTCTCATCGGTTGTTTGGAGTCGGTTGGTCGTCGAAAATTCGACCGAAGTCGCTGCATCGTCTATGGTCAAAATACCGGCAGTTTCTAGGCAAAATGTTTGAGGCTGGTTCATGGTAAAAAATTTATCAAATAAATCTCTAATTTTTACCACAGAATGTTATATGTGTCTACTGAGTCTCTACGAAATTTGAGGTCAAGACTCAAATGTTTCGGTCATGAAAAGGAGGCAAAAACCAGACCTACATCAGGTTTGTTCCGATTCCGTTGGCTCTCGGGAAAACTTCTGCCCAGAACTCCTCGGTGCTCCAAACGCCTTGATTCTTGTTGGAGGAGTTCGGTAAGATGTAGATCTTCGTTTGGGTGGTCGACCGATAGCAGATGGTGGCCGGAGATGGTGATCTTGGGCGGCGAACAGCGGCACCGGGTCTGGTTGGGCGAGCGGCAGTTTGAAGTAGGAAGAAGGAGAAGATTTCGATGGCTTGAGGAGCTTGGTCTGGCCGAATGGGTTGTGGAGAGAGAAAGAAGAGAGAGAGAGTTCACTATATACCAAAGCTTGGTCAAAGGTTTGATTGTTAGGTGAGCCAAATAGTTGATATGACCACAACCATTGATCTCTTGACACTTGGTAATTGCTTTTCCAATGAAGATCCAAGGGCCCATAATTCCTCTTGATTTTCGGCAGCCATGGGAGGGTGTAATGCCCAATTTTCCCTTCTTCAATTATAAAAGCAAAGTCCTAAGCTTGAAGGGCAAAACGGTCATTTTACCCCGACGTTCCAAACGTCGTTTTTTTCGTTTCAAGATTATTTGATAGGGTGACGACCAATCCAAATGACGTTGGAATTCTTGATTTTTCATTTCAAACTTTTCAAGACTTGTTTCTGATAGTTTTCTCTATCAGACGTGATTCCAGTCTATCCCGAACTGACGGGCGGCTTTTGCAAACATTACGCGTATCGACCCCGTGATTTTCATCACGTTTAGGGCTAGTCAATTCATGGCAGCTTTGGTTGTCATGTAATTTTGAAGGTTTATCACTAGTTCCTATGGTCTCGATCGTCACTGTCCGATTTAAGATAATTTTGCAAATCGTACTTTGGTTAAGCGGCATCACCCGCGCTCCAATCGTACGACGCTCGCATGGTAATCCTTAATCGTTCTTAGATCGGCCTTTTGGTGATTCTAAATATCCCATCGACAATCCTTATGGTCAAAGCGTCATTTCCTATCCGAGTCGCCTAGGTCCATGTACCTCGTCTCGCGTTAGCCTTTCCCCTTTGGTCAGTCTACTCAAATTGATCAGATTTGAGCGGAATACGACTGAAATACATCGCTTGATATATATAAACTTCTCATTACAAAGTCTGAAGTTGATTGGAAATCAGAATGTCACAAACAAGCTTACACTCTAGCATTCCAACCTCAGTTAATAAATCCAACATATACTTTCTAGGGGTGAGCATGGCTCCAGGGTAGAGCCGAGAACCTGAAACCAGAACCTATCAATCTGGTTCTAGGTTCCAAGGTATATAGGGTAGGTTCCAGATTTCAAAAATCAAGGAACCTATTCCAACGGGTAGATTTCAGATTTCATTACCTAGAACCTGAACTTGCACCATGGATCTTGATTGTATTTTTTTTAGTATATATTTTTGTGCGATCCTACAATGTTCTATGGCGTTCAATGATGAGTGTGCAATCTGGAGCCAAATAAATTTTTATGTTCCAAGTTCTAAGAAATGAAGAACCTGTCACGACCTAAAATTCGAAAATTTTTAGGCTAATGGATTATCAGGTTAATTTAACAACTAACCTAATATGGACTCTCCCAAGCCCTAATAAATCGTAACTTAAATTAATCTGAATGATTCAGAGTTTGGAATCACCACTAATCATTTTTTGATGGGTTGATTAGAAACCTAAGTAAAATAGCGGGAGAACCATTTTACTTCTACGAACCAGAGATTGTGGATTCGAGAACTTGATTACACTGGTTAATTAAAACTAATGCTCTTTCGGTACCTTAATTCCATGAAACATCCTACTTCGGCAACTCGAGCTTGATTGGATTCACTTACTGTTCGAATGAGGCGTCTTTTATGTTTTTGCTCTTTATAAATGCAATGACAATGGAAAAACCAAGATGAATGCAATGAACAGATAAAAGTAAATGCAATGACATGAATAAATAACAAAAGGACATGCAGAATTAAAGACATATTACCCTATATGCAAAAATTAACTAATCAATTAAAACGTACAAATAAAACGACACTTGCGCAATATGATATAACGTGCGAGACAATGAACTTGAACCAATATGATGTGCAAACAACATTGCATAATGGCAAGAACATGCAACGTGACAAAACGTGGATATGTAAAACATAATGTGGAAATTTATGCCAAGATGTGGAAAACAAATGAAAAGCAAAGCATCTGATACTCGAAAATCAGGAATGAAAATGTGAATGATATTTTAAAAAATAAGGAAATGGGATAGTCCAAAATGATGTATGAGAATATTCAAGGATACTCGAAAATCATGGAATGAGAAATATGCAAGGATGGTAAGATACAACATAAGTCAAATGCAACATGTGAGCAGAATTGTTTTTGATATTTTTTTTTTGAGAATTTTCGCCCCCTTTAAAAGATAAGCTTGATTGACCTCGTTATCTTAATTTTTTCCAATTTCTTGAATGAGATAAAAAAACTTTATCTCCCTAAAAATTTTAATTGGATAAGTGTAACATTCTAGTTTTCCAATTATTTCGAGACTTATCAATGAAAACATATCTATCGATGTATTTCAGTCATATCTCGCACGGATCTGATCAATCTCGAGTTAACTGACTAAAAGGGAAAGGTTAACGCGAGATAAGGTATGTGGACCTAGGGAACTCAAATAGGAAATGACACTTTGATCATAAGGATTGCCGAGGGAGTATTTAGAACCATTAAAAGCCGATCTAAGAACAATTAAGGAATGCATTGCTAGCGTTATACGAGTGGAACGCGGGTGATGCCGCTTAACCAACGTATAATTTGCAAAAATTTTCCAAATCGAACAATGACGATCGTGATCGTCGGAGCTAACAATAGACCCTCGTAATTACATGACAACCAAAGTCGCCGTGAACTGACGAACCATAAGTGTGATGAGAGTCACGGAATCAATACGCGTAATGTCTGCAAAAGCTGCCCGTTAGTTCGAGATAGTCTGAAATTTACATTTGATAGAGAAATGACCCAAGGACGAGTCTCGAAATTGGAAAATGAAAAATAAAGAATTACAACATTCTAATCGAATTAGACGTCACCTCATCGAAGGGATTTTGAATTAGTTAACGACGTTCCGGACGTCGAGAGCAAAATTACCATTTTACCCCCTCAAGTTTTGGCTTGGTCTTATTAATGGAAGAAGGGCATTTTGGTCTTTTATAAAACCCCATAGCTGCCGAAAATTGAAGGGTATATTGGTCATTGAGGATTGGATATTATTGCTATGAGGACAAGTGTCATTATTTGGGGAGTTATCAATTAATGCAAGCATTTTAACCACCATTCTTGGGGTTTGATCAAATTATTCTTGGCGGAAAGCGTCATATTCCCTTGCCATAGCCGAACACCCTCTGCTCTCCATCTCTTTAATTTTTTTTCTTCTTCTTCATCGTTTCTTCCTCAGCCTAACCAACCCTTGTCCAACCAGCTCTACTCGCCGACTTCGCCCTGCTCAACCGCCACTTTCGGCGACCCGCTGACCTTGCGCCGACCACCCACCGAACCCTCAACCTCTTCCCAACAACCTTCAATGGTAGCTTGGCCATTGGACGCTGGAGGAGCCTCGACCAGCCTCTTTTCCAAAAGTGGACAGATTCGGACACAGCTAGGAGTAGCTCTTCGTTCGGCCTCTTTAAGACTCTATTTTGCTTCAAATTTTCGGTGGGAACTTCTCAACATGTAGTACTAGGATCGGTTGAGATGAGATGGTAAATTTGATGGAGTTTGGAAGGATGATTATGGCTTTTTTGTGGTTATTTGTTCGGATCAGATCTGACCGGCGGTGGACCAAACAGAACTGGAGCCATTCAAGAACTTCCGGCCGTCGATTCACCCTAAAATTTTCGGTGAGACTTCCTTAGACCTAGAAAAACATGTTAGTATGTAGATTGTGTGATAAATTAAGACTTAAGGTGGAGTTATGGACCATTTTGAGGGCATAACCGAAATTGCCCTGTTTCGATTTGTGCAAACCGAATTCTTGAGGGCTGTTTGAAACGTCGCCTTGACTTGATTTCGTCGTTGAGACATACTAGGATGTAAATTGAGATGTTATAGAGGCGAATGCTTCGTGGTTTGACGAATTGAATGAGAAAGTTAACGAATTAGATGAATTCCCCTAGGTTGCGCGGCTGCCCTGTTTTGGACTCCCTAGAATCGAATCCTTTGAGTGCCTTTGGAGAAAATTTTGCTGATTAAAGCTTAAGGTAAGGAGTTCCTACACCTTGGTTAGGAGGATAGGCCTCTACTGGATGAATTGGGTTCGAATTGAATGAATTCCCGTGAGCTTATGTGTGATTGTTCAATGTTGATCATTGTGGTTTGGTATAAGACGTGTATGCTTACCTAATGTACATTCTTGTTTCCGATGCCATCGTGTGGGTGCTGAATCTTGTTGACCTGTATGTCGTAGATTCTTAACCTGGTGAATGAGCTTATACTCGATCATAAAGTCTTGAAGTGAATGAGAATTTGGTATGCTTAAGAACTTCTAGTACCCTGATGCGTTGAGACACGGGATTGTATTGGCAAATATCCTGAGGCATTGAGACGCGGGATAGGCATACATGTGTCAACACAAGCCTTGAATGTCATTGAAAACCTGAGGCGTTTAACGCGGGTTTATGTTTATAATGGTTTGAGGCGTTATAATGCGGATCGAGCCTGAGGCGTTTTGACGTGGGCATGGGTAATGAAATGAATCATGGTGATTGAACGAATGGCTTGACCTTGTATTGCTATGCTTGACTTGAGTTGTGAATTATGATGAACGTCAATTACATGTCTCTCTCTATAGTCATTATGATGATTATTTATTCGATACTGTGTAGCTTGCCTTTGCACATTGTCTGCGTTTATGTCTGGATATACTGTCAACCTAACCTAGAGTTAGGACTCAGCTTACTGAGATGCATATCTCACCCCGTCGTGGGACCTTACTTTTTCATACCCCAAGTCTTGAAGAATGTTTCCGACCCGCCTAGGCGATCCTAAGAAGATGACCGCCTATTTTGACGAGTTCCCTAACGATCGGTGTACTATTTATGTTAGGAAATGTACTGTTGTTTGGGTCGACGAGGGAGGTAAGGATTAGAAACCATATAGGTTCAAGGCCTAGTTTCGTAGAGTCGGTGAGGTCACGACAAGTCCATTGAAGTCCACAGAAGTACCTCATGGAGTCGTACCCAGCTGGTGTCATCCTATCCGAGATGAGGTAGAAGTGAAGGTGTCTATAGTAGAATCAATGAATGTACCGGAGAAGACCCCTACCCTGGAGGACATTGACGAGGTGATAGAGATTTCTGCTTCTGAGGATGAGCTGGAGGACGTCATGGTGTACGATTCGGTGGATGTGCGTTCTGAGACTTTCTCGGATTATGATCCAGATGAAGATGAGGACGAGACAGACGGAGTTAGTAGTTCGACTTAGGGGTTTCCTGACCTTACTAGGCAGTATTTTGATGGTGACCCTCGTTGGCTTGTTAGCATTTGGGGACTTAGGATTTTGTTGTCTTTTGGTTGATCTCCAATCGCCCGATCCGTCTGCAGGAGTAGTTTATCCGCATCTTTTGTATATACCCTTGATGGTGTTATGTATGTATATATATGTTCTCACTATTCCAGATTTCCTTTCACAGACTTTATAGGAGGTGTTTGTTCTTTTCGCTTCCGCATATGCATTTCACCATACGTATACCGCGTGGGCCGTATCCTAGGACTATTAGCGGTTTTATTTGGATGTTACGAGGCGTGAAAAGGCGTGGGGCGTGACAATATGACTCCTAGAAAATCATATCTTACTAAAATATTTTAGGAATTTTCTATGCATGAAATTCAAATAAGATAATATCAATCAAGATAATGATAACAATCAATATCAATTAGGAGCAATTCATGAGTATCCATTTAATGATTTTTGAAAATTCGATGCTCGCAAATCTAAAAGCAGCTTATGAAGATAGCATATCGAATCTAAATGGAAAAAGATCAAATTAGCTAGCTTCTCGTCTTTACTAAGCCGGAGGATCGTATCCGAATGGCGACGGGTAAGATTATTCGACTTGACATAGATGTTGGCTATTAGGAAAAAGATTTTCCTAATTTAGATAGGTTATTTTGTTTTTAAAGATTTATAGAAAGATATGCATGAGATTTCAAATACGTTCGAAATAGGTAACGTAATTTAGAAAATCAATCGAATAACAAAGATTACCTATTTCAGAGATTATGCAAATATCTCATCTCCAAATCCGAATGTAGCGGACGAGATCGGCGGACGGTAGGGACTCGTATATGTTCCTAAAGATTGTCCTTCCGAATTTGAACCGAATTGAATCAAACTCAATCTTGGACCGACTTATGGATCCCAAATCTGCTCGGCTTCTGGGCATGCGGAAGTGACGTGAGTGGGAACTTCGGCGATAGGAGGAAGTCTTCCCGGACGGTCAACAATTATGATAAATTGCCAAAATGTTCACGGGTGTTGAGGAAAGAATTTGCGCATGAGATTCCTGCAGAACTACCATGAAACGAGACAATGGGAGGAAATAAATTTATGATATTTAGCGAGGATTGTTGAACCATTTGCTCTCACTGGAAACGGTGGAAATTGAGAGACTTTGTAAAGTTTAAGTGATGATAGAATCTCTAACTAATTCATCTGCACCACCCAATCGTAATTCACTTGGTCAAATTGGTTTTCATGCACAATCACGATAACGCTGAACTAGGATATTATGCGGAGACTTCGAGAGGCTTCGTTGTGATAGCGTTGAAGCCTTGCGATGGCTGCTTCGACGGGGATCCATGCAACGTTGGACGGCGGAGCTCCACAATGGTCCGCGGTTGATAAGCTCGAACATTCGGTGTAGCTTGGTGTGGTGAGAAGCTTACCAAGTCAATTTTCCCGACACTTGGTAGATTTGGCCTTGTGTCAGAAAGTTGAAGATCTCTTTCTAGTTCCGGCAATTCAATTAAAGGGCGCCCATGAATCCAGACAAACCAAAATAATAACATAAGAACAATACCATGGATATCTTGGCAGGGTCATGCCGGTGTGCTCGAAATCTTCTACCGCGAACCTTCTTTACACCTCCTCTCTTATTTATCTGAGTATTCTCTCATGAGAATTCTCTGTGGCCGTATATTATCAGTGAATTGGCCTCCCCTTCAACATGCGGGAGCATGCGTGAGGATCGCCATGGAAAGACTCCGCAAGGCCGGATTAGGCTCCCTGAAACAGCAAGGCCACGTCTTGCGGCTTTGCTCGAGAAATATGAAAACTTTGTCACATTGCAACGGATCAAGCGTGGAAGCTGGCGAATTCTATCACCGGAAGACCTACATGAAAATGAAAATATGGATGGCAGCATGGGAACATAGTCATGGCTGCCGACGCGAGTTTCGTCAGGACACCAATTGCAAAAATGATTCGGCATATGTCCACCCAACAGAAGTGCCCGGGCTTTCTCGAGGATATGACAGTTTTTTCATCCAACGACACTATTCTGTTGGGGTGTCCGTGTGTAGGAAGTCTCATGAATTAATCCATGGTCCTGGAAATAAGTTGTGAAGTGTTGGTTAATATGTCCACTGCCATTATCGCTACGAAGAACACAGATGGAAGCCCCAAATTGAGCGCTGACCATGTGGTGAAACACACGAAAAATATCGCCCACTTCATCTTGGTGCTTCATTAAATATAACAATGTCATCGTGGTACAATCGTCCACAAAGGTTATAAACCAAGGAATGCCGGACATGGTAGTTATCGGTGAAGCACCCTACACATCAGAATGTATCAATAAAAGGTGTCGTGCTTTTATTCAAACTCAATGGAAAAGACGCACGGTGGCTCTTCACCAAGATGCATGTCTCACACTTAAACACATAATCTGATAAATTACTACACAAGTCTGGAAATAAATACTTCAAATATCCACACACAAAAAAGGATGTCCTAAGCGACAGTGCCATAACCAAATGTATTTTTCCTCAGTAGTAGATTCACTAAGAGTGGGATGTGCTCGGTTTACATTAAAATCGTCAACATAGCCCAGCCCCTCCCTCTTAATACCACGTCTAATAATCTCCTTTGCGAGGATATCTTGAAATAAGCAAAACGATGGATACATAATTACATTGCAATTCAACTCATTAGTGATTTTCCCAACAAATAGCAATCGATTAGATAATGATGGCACTAGTAGAGTGTGAGACAATGATAAAGACAGAGAAAGATCAATACTACCAGCCCCCGTCATAGGATAGCTACGGCCATTTGCATTATATATAAGTTGCCTCGTTGGAGTGCTACAACTCAGGAGGTCGTCATCAGGATTGAGTGTCATGTGATCAGTAATGCCCAAATGAACAATCCACCAACCATCACTTCCATCCTGAGAAACACTAACAAACACACACCCATTGTTACTTGGAGGAGCTAAATCAGGAGCAGCAGTTGAATCTACCTGCGGCATTAATGAGTAGGGCGAGTCAACCATGGCTAAAAATGCTTGTTCCTTACATATTAAATTTTTAGCCTTCTTCTTAGGCTGTAATTCTTTCTATCAATCAGGGTAGCCATGCAACTTGAAATATGTCTCCTTAGTATGCTTAGAATTTCCATAATGGGTACAACTCCCTACTACTTGCGGTGGTGCTCTAGCCTTCGGACACGTGCTATATTACCCTACCCCTGGCGTAGCATTAGTATGAACCATTTGTAAAGCACCATTTTCATTGCTGCCTACTAGAGGCCGAGAATTAATCTTCCTTCCATGGGACACCATAGTGTCGCGATCCTCTCTCACTTCTGATTACGATTTAAGAGTTAATGGGTCGTCCTAACTAGTCAAACACAGGACTCTCCCAAGGCCCATTACCCAAATCACAACGGAAATATACGTGGTCAACCTTCAGTGTGGTCTAGTGATATGTGATATGTGTACATACCAAAGAGTCGCCACCAATCGTTTCATGGAGAGTACAATTGAAAACCCTATCGAATAGTTAAGAGCTTACATTTGATTCTGCAAGAACTAGAGAAGTGGGATCGGGGACTTAGTTACACCAATCAAAGTTGATGCCATTTCGGTACATAAGTTGACTGAATTATCTAATCCTAAAATTTCATATAGATGAGTGGGGTACAAACCCTAAATCTATGAGTTCATACAGAAAGGAGTAACTACCCTATCACTCACAATCAGTGAAATAAAGTGCGCAAATCAATTATACAAGACATGCAGATAAATCACATGAATACAATATGGCATCCTTAGTAAGGCCCTATTGGCCTAGAGAAATGTCAAGGCTCATAAATGATGTAGACATAATTCGCCCACAAGGGGCAAAATCATAATTTTGAAGAAATTTGGGACAATTTGCCCAAAAAGGAAAAAATCATTATTTCAGAAGAATCTGAAATCAAAAGGGTTCGAAAATAGGATTGATCATCAAATTAATCCATTTTCCATTTTTTGACAATTTTCAGAATTTTCTGAAATTTTAAAAGGCGGTTACCCTTTGAAGGGTAAAATCGTCATCGTTTTTTTAAGGGAACGAGACATGAAAATCCTAGACAGAAGGATTGGCCACCCACTTGACCCATCACCTAATTCTGGCAATTTTCATGATTCATTGAAATAGGAAAGATTATTTACCCTTTGAGGGGTAAAATCGTCATTTCAAGGAAAGTCGAGATTCGAAAATCTTAACAGAAAGATTTGCCACTTAACTGGCCCTATCCTAATCTAGGCATTTTCGGACTATCTTAAATTCAAAGCTAAGACGATTTTACCTCCAAAGGGCATTATCGTCAATCTTCGAAAGAACGGATGAGAAATCGTAAAAATAGGATTAACCAGTTGTCTATGTTCATTCCTCAATTTTTGGAAATTTCTGGAGTGTGCATGAATTTTCTACAAATTTTCCCAATCTTTTTAGATTTTCTAAGATTTTCAAACAATTTTTAGAATTTTCTAGAATTTTTTTGATTTTTTTATTGTTGAAAATTTTTTCTTTTTATTTTTTTAAAAAGAATTTTCTTGGACCGGGTTAGCCCGATTCATGGAAACCGGACACTCGGTCCAGACCCGGACCCGGACCCGCGCAGAGATAAGCCCCGAAACGACGTCGTTCATTGATGTTCCTTTTTTATTTTTTTTATTCTAATCATATGGTCACTGTTGGACCATGTGGCTATTCCATGGCCACTGAATCTGTCGATGGCAATCTATGGCTTAGATCGAAAGCCAACCAAATGGGAATTGTCCGATCTGATTACCTAAATCTACGACTGGGATCAAACGATTCAGCTAATCGTCAGCCGTCCGATCAAACCATTATGTTTTATTTTCAAAAAATTCAATTTTTATTGATCGAATATTCAAAATTGATCCGACGGCCACTAGGCCAACACGTGGCCTAACCTAGGCCATCGGATCATCTAACAAACTAATTCCCGACCTCAATGACCTAGCTGACATGGCATGCCACATCAGCGCCACGTCAGTATGTTGACCGATTGATTATTACGTCATCGTCTTCTTCCTTGAGCACTCACCTCCTGCAATGGACGGCCGAGAGCTTCTGACGGTAATCTAACGGTAAAAGCTTGATGGAATTATGTGCAGTCGGCGCCATTTGACTCGTCTCCTCATTGCGATTAACATATCTAGATTATGGACCTAATTATCATTAGGATCGCAAGCTACAAGCAAAATGCTGAGTACAACCATGGCATCTCAATCATGTAAACCAGGCTATATCAGGCTAATTCCTCCATAGAGAAGTTCTGAATGAAATTTAGAATATTTACCTTCAGGTTCGATTGACCTAGTTTAGGATAGCTTGAGTTAGGGGAGTTTTGACAGGATTGGTAATGGCAAAGGGATTTTCGAGGCTCAGACGCAAAGGACTACGAAAAATTGACACAAAAACAAATTGCGACCGAGCTTAGAGTAGTTCAAGGAACAAAATGCCTACTATAATTGCAAGAAACAAGGTCGGAGATGAGATCTGCCATAGATGCATAGTATAAAGCTCGAAGAAGAGAACTACCTTTTTTCGGCGATATTGGACCGATCGAATTGGTGCGATCGCCTCTCCGGAGCTTCAACAAGCTTTTCCAAGTGCAATCGCGGCTCGGTTCGACCTGGATCGTCTTCACGAGCAACTAACAGTCCAAACTCAAGTTCTCGACGATGGCAATTGGAGAACGAGCTTTCTCTCTCACGTTTTCTCTCTCTCTCTCTCTCTCTCTCTATTCTATTACCCCCATCGAACGGAATGAGCCCTCTTCCTTGTTCTAGAAAGCCTTCGAAGGCTCTCTCCAATTTTTGATTTCCCACCCGATCTGTGGACACTCACCGACTTGAAATGGCATGTGATCGCGCGGGCCATTTGGTCCCAACGGCGACGTAGATGTTAGGCATTTCGTCTAGCTCTGTTAGTTCCTCCGGCGTGTCCCATTTGGTGCAAATTTGCTCGAAATTTAATATGCATTTGACCAAGTCTAGCCAATGATAAATCCATCTCGCCATCTTAGCTCTGGTGACCATTGGTCCTAGAATTCATTTTGATTGGTTCAGACTAATGAAGGCTTCAATGCCCACCCCATAGGAGCTCCGATTATTGTTGAATTAATCTTCAATTTGATCTCCAAAATTCACTCTGGAAATTTAAATTACGCGAGAGATAATTTGGGAAAGATGATACTGTTCGACTAGGTCTCTAGGTCGACCCGGTTCAATCTGGCAAACCTGGTTGACCTAATTTCTTCAAATTGAACCGCAATTCTTTGTAATTTGTCAATTTAAATCACAAAACTGAAATTAGGAAGATGAATTCAATCTAGAAATGTCATTTTCCCTAAAAACTTACTATGAATTGATCAAAAACCCCAATTTTGGTTTAGGATTCGATTATTCAAATTATCAAATTGAAAGCTCTAATAGCCAAATCAGACTGAATTATCCCCGCCAATCAATTCATAATGGTTAAAAACATAAGGAAGAAGTCTTATCTCCGCATGAAAGTTCCTAGATTAAAAGTAATTTCATTTTTTCCTAATCTAGGGACTAAATTGCACAAGTATGCAATTTTGCTCAATTCGCGCAATTGTGCAATTTCGGTGAACAATTGGACTAAATTGCAATTCATGACAATTAGATTGAATGGAAAAACTCTTAAAATGTCAAAGTCGCAAATTAAAAGACTCAAAACATTTTTTTTGACAAATTCAATCATATGTGTTCCAAAGAAACCCATAAAATTAAACTTAAATTTCAATTTTGATGAGGTCAAAATGACAAGGGGATTAAAAGAAAAATATAGAACATCTTTCCATATTTTTGTGACCTCAAGTACTATTTTTTCTGATTTTTCGTTTATATTTATATTTTTTTGAAAATACTAAAAAATACGAAAATATAAAAAAATTATTTTTTATTCAAAAATATTTTCCTAGGCTTGGCTAAGACTACTAAAGTTGATTTTATAATTTTTTTTAACTTTTTATGAATTGTTTATGAATTTTTCCTATTATAAAGGAAAAAAGACTTAATCAAAAATATGGTGTCAATAACTGCCCTTCTTTAAAAGGAATCTCATAAGAGATCTCAGTCAAAGACAGGTGACACCTAAGTCTAGATAGACTCAATTGGGGAAGATAAAAAATGAATCCCGACATTCAATCTTTCTTGCCATACCAGTGAATGCTCAATTCATTCTGTTCTAGATAATATGAAAGGAAAAGAGTAGAGAGACTTACCTACTACCACCTGTCTGATGCTTGTGTGGCATTCGCAATGTCTAGCTAGTTCAAGTGGGTACCTAGGGACTCGTCTCTTGAGTATTCTAGGGAAGTTAAGCTCTAGCATGTATGGTAGGCCAAACCATAATGAGATTTCTATCTAACAAGAATCTAAGGATGACGCACCTGGTCTTTTGGGATTTATCAAAGATTTTGATTTGTATGGTGGATCAGACCATGAATAGGCTTCTTATCTAGAATAAATCTAACGATGACACACCAGGTCTTTTGGGGTTTGTCGAAGATTTTGATCCGTATGGTGGATCAGACCATGAATAGGCTTCCTATCTGGCAGGAACCTAAGGATGACGGACCCGGTCTTTTGGGTTTGTCGAAGATTTTGATCCGTATGGTGGATCAGACCATTAATAGGCTTTTTATCTATTAGGAACCTAAGGATGACGCACCGATCTTTTGGGATTTGTCGAAGATTTCAATCCATATGATGGATTAGATCATGAATAGGCTTCTTATTTGGCAGGAACTTAAGGATGATGCACCCATTTTTTAGGGTTTGTCTAAGATTTTGATCCGTATGGTGGATCAAACCATGAATAGGCTTCCTATCTGTCATGAACCTAATGATGACGTACTCGTTCTTTAGGGTTTGTCCAAGGCTCGCCTTCTATAAGGCTTACCAAGGAAATGACTTGTACCTGTGAGAACTCGTTAGAAAGGCGTACATATTAAAAGTTTTTACCCAAGAAAATGATTCATCTTGCTTGATGAAGACTTGCCATGAATAAGGTTTACCTACTAAAAAGGCTTTACCTAAGGGAATGGTTCGTCTTGACTTGTGAAAACTTACCATGAATAAGGTTTACCTATCGGAAAGGGAATCGTTTGTCTTGCCTAATGAAGACTTACCATGGGTTTATAGCGGAGGTATACCTAATTCTCAGGTTTACCAAAGAGACTGTTCTGGGATTTGTGGGTTACCTAGAATCTTATAGAAAGCTAAATTTAAAGGTTGTCTTTTCGATATGCGAGGTGTCATTCTAAGATCTAGGGACTCTAGGTATCTTGCAGAAAACTCAAATCTGCAAAAACTTTTAGTTAAATGGCATTTTTCTAGGATTTAGGGGTTACTTGAAATCTCACAGAAAGCTGAATAAAAAAACTTTCTTCTCGACATGTGAGGTGTCTTTCTGGAATCTAGGGACTCTAGGTATCCTGTAGAAAGCTCAAACCTGTAAAATCTTTTGTTAAAAGGTTTTTTTTTTAGATATGAGGTTACTATGGATCTTGCAAAAAAATAAGCTTAAAAGCTCTTCTAGATATGCGAGTTGTCATTCTGGAATCTGGGGACTCTATGTATCTTGTAGAAAGCTCAAACCTGCAAACTTTTCATAAAAATGTATTTTTCTGACATATGGAGTTACTAGGAATCTTATAGAAAAATAAGCTTAAAAGCTTTTCTTCACAGAGTAAGGCATACTTCTGAGATCTGGGGTTACCATGAGTCCTGCAGAAGTTTAAACCAAGAAATATGGCACTCTAGGATTTGGGGTTACCATAAATCAGTCAGAAGCTTAGTTATGTAAACTCTTCTTTACAGAGAAAGGCCTCCTTTTGAGATCTGGGGTTACCATGAGTCCTACAAAAGTTTAAGCCTAAACACTCCTTTCTTCACCCAGAAAATATTAGCAATTTTAAGGTGATGACAGTTGTTAGACTGACGAAGCTTTATAGCTTGAGATGCAGTCATGAAAACTGCATTATGATGTTAGAGTTTTTCCAAAACATCTTGCAATATGCAAAGGTGATCAAAAATTCCTTGTAAGGAAAATCTAGATCAAACTATTTGAAAACCACAAAAGAGTCTGTTTAAAATGTCTTATTGGAGTATTTTCAACAAAGTGAGCTTAGGGCTCCTCACGGATTCTTCAACATTAATCTTTTATACAAAAAACACTCGAACTCCCTACTAACTTGTACCTAGGTTTCAGGGTTATTCGGAGCGCATACATTTCAATCAATCGGGATGTCTTTCACAAGACCGTAATGTTAGGCTTGGACACGGTTTTCAAAGGGGGGCTCATTTATTGAGTCAAGGCTTTTGAATGAATTTTTTCATCACCTGCTCCGGATTTACAAATCTAGAACCTTGCAAAATGAGAAAAGAATAATATTGCTCGTACTTCTTCGAGCTAAGCTATATAATAATCTAGGTGTCTTAGTCGAAAAAGAATATCAAAGGTTGTGACATTGGTAGGATTGGGGACCGAAAAAAGGCTTGTTTTTGCCCCGAAATATCGAAAGGTTTGACATTGGTGATCATCGCCGATTTGTCACATGTCCTATCTCTAATTGGTGATTCTTCGAAGAACGTTTTTAGTCTTCTAAGAACGTCATGCATTTTGGAATTGTATCCTCAATTCTAGGAGAACAAATCCAATCTTAAAAGAACGCCGTTTGTCTTCTTGTCTTGGTTAGTCGATTATGGCCCAACTGAGGAGTAGCCTTTTGCTAGATAACTCCTAGAGACTCTTTATCATTCTAGACTTTGTTGGGGACCAAGATATCTAGTAATCTTGTGATGTTTGCAAAATCAACTTCGTGATTTTCAAGCATTTGAAAGGACTTCAGTCTTGTGATTATCAAGCGCTTTGCCTTTTCCTAGCTTACAGGGATTTGGTTTTTTCTCTCTTTTTTTAATCCCACCTTTTTCTTTCTTTTTTTGGAATCAGGATCTTTGATGACCAACCATGTAAGTTACTTAACTTGAATCCTATCATGTTTAAACATTTCGGCTTGGAATTCTCTTGTGATTCATATTCCTTGAATTCTTTCATCCATTGGTGTTTTGTTGCTTCCTCCTTGGGGTATGTAATGATCACCAATGGGATTCATGAAATGGAAATGCATATTCAACTTAGCCAGGCAAATGGTAACATTGTATATGATAGAGAAACGGATGTCTCTTCGTCATCCCATGGCACCTGAATTAATATACACCAACACCAAGGATTGATGTTAGTCCGAGAAAAAAGATTTCTAATCATTTACCTTCCAATGCCACTGGACCGGCCTCCATATGATCCCAATGTGGGGAGGTTCTTGATAGGGTCAGAGGATAAAGACCACCGCTCAAAGGGGTTGTCAATTATTACCTGTAGTATTTGGGGTGGAGAACAAACACCTCCGTCGTCTCAATTCATGTAATTGATACGAATGATTCTTACATCCGTAGGTCTAAATTTTCATATCTACACTCCTCTTATCTCTCGAGTGTGTATAAGACGGGTTTGGATTAGGTTTGCCTCTTACCTGACGAAACATCCTTTTTAGACAGTTTAAACAACTCTTGCTTGGATAAATCGCCTTGTTGTTCTTCAAAGATTTTACCCTACCAAGGGTTTAAGATGCGCCATGCATGTTTCATTCATGTTTTAATAACCTCTGATTCTAATGTGTATGTAATGAATGCTGTTAATGAGGAGTTTATCTTTTAAAATCTGGTTCCTCTCTGGATTTATTCACATTCATGTTCATCTCTGACTTTTAAAAGATGATGAGAAATTCTTCGACAACCTTCCGTTGTTTTTGGTCTTCACTTGTCATTCCTAGACAAAGAGGTTAAAAACTCTAATGAGTGATGAGTATTTTAACAAGGGATGGAACAGGTACATATCATCCGATTCTATGCGTTAGGGATCATTTTACCTTCAGTTCCATTTGAACAAGTTTGGCTTTATGTTTGTCCATTTGAACCCTGCAAGACATAACACATGCTATGTATGTATGGAAGCATGACATGCAATGCAATGACCACTATGGCAACTCGAATCATTTCGGGGAAAACCAAATTAGCATTTGATTTCATTTCAGGGATAATACTTCTTTATTGTGTCGGAATTTACAGGATATCTCAGTTCCTCTCCTTTGAAATTTACAAGAATTAATGCCCCACCCACAATGGCTTTCTTGATAACATAAGAGCCTTCATAATTCGGAGTGTACTTACCTCCTAGATGAGCAGCATGCGACAAAGCATTTCTTACAACCAGATCATCCACCTTAAAATTCCTGGGTTTAAGATTCCAGTTAAATGACTTGACTACTCTCTTTTGATAACTCTGACCTTGGCAGATAGCCTTAAGACGTCTTTCGTCAATCAGGTTCAATTGTTCATACCTGCGTTTGACACTTCTGTTTCAGATAGCTTGGTCTCTGACAATACCTTTAAGGATGGAATCTCTATTTCCACGAGTAGAAGAGCTTCCTTAGGGAATAAGGAGTTGCCCCAGTTGAAGTCCGAATCGTTGTTTCGTACGCCATTAAAGCGAAGGGCAGCCTTTCTTGCCAATCATTATAATTTTTGGCTATCTTTGTCAATGTCTTCTTGATGTTCTTATTTGTCGCTTCAACTACCCCATTCATCTATGGGCGATAAGAGGACGAGTTAAGATGTCCAATATCGAAATGATCCAGCAGATCGTTGACCATCTTGTTATTCAAATTAGACCCATTATCCATGATAATCGCCTAGGGAGTATTGTATCGAGAAATTATATTCCTCTTAATGAATGTTGGTACATTTCTTGCAGTGACATTTACATAGGAATTAGCTTATATCTATTTCGTGAAATAATCAATCGCTGCCAATATGAAACGATGACCATTGGAAGCAGCTGGGTTAATTGGCCTAATCATGTCCATTCCACACATAGCAAAGGGCCAAGCTTTGGATATCTGATGAAGCTCATTTTGAGGTGTATTGATCTTATCACTATATACCTATCATTGATGACACAATCTCACGTGTTGGCTACAATCTAATTTGATGGTCATCCAATAATAACCAAGTCGTATGATTTTTCTTGCGAGGAGATGGTCGTTCATGTGTGACATTTGCATACTCACACTTTAGAGTAACCTATGGCGATTGATTTTTCAAAATCATTTGCATATTCTAGATTTTATGGGAAAGAACGACATCCAAGTGTTTAAAATTCCTCAAGCTGAGCTCCTAGCCTGGTGGAACAACATGGGTGAAGCCCGCCAGACGCACACCAGATCACTAGGCTATCTCTTGGATCTGCTGAAGATTGAATGCCTACCTACTATCATCCAAACAATAACACTTTATTAGAATCCAACCGCTACGACATTCTGCATGGAAGGATTGGAGATTACTCTTACACTGGAAGAGTATAGTGTCGCCATTGGAGTCGAGTTCACCCATCTCTTAGTTCAACCTCCAATAGGATTTGAATCCCTTGGCCAACTAGCTGAATTTCCTGATATGAGCCTCATTGAGAAAACAATAAATGCCAAAAATAACTATAGGAGTATTTCCCTCTCCTTTCTTCTAGATAGGTTTCCTAACCTCACTTCTAGTGAAGGAACCAAGTCTGGTAGAGCCTTTATCTTGGCATTCTTTAGTTTTATGCTTTTCCCCATTTCATCCGTCACCTTTAACTCAATCATGGCTATAGTGGTCAAGCAAGTCTGTTATGGGAATGATTACTTGAATCTTATCCTTGCTGAGACCTTCTTTTCCCTAAATCGTTTCTTGGTTAAAAATAAAGGAATCTTTAGAGCCTCTAGTGGTATGATATACTTGTGGTTTGCTTCTCATGTCAAACAATTCCATATTCATATGGATTTTATTGAGATTAGCTCTGATATCTATCTCCTTAGGACTTTCGTTCAAGCTCATACACGAATCCCAAAGTATAAGGAGTGGAAGGAATTCCTTAGAACCCTAAAGCCAAAACAACTCTGACGGCAGCTTAGATTGCCAACACTTTGCAGAATTAGGCTTAGTGCAATGACAAAGATCTAGTCCCGTTACATGGATTTACTAGGGCTATTGCATATTACCCAAGAATGGTTATCCGACAGTTTAGGGCATTGCAAGAGATCCCTTCGCCGCCATGACTGAGCTTTTTTCTCATTTGACATTCCAAAAGAAATCCTCATAGGAAAAAAGAAGAAACATTTTGAAGCAAAAGTGGAATTCATCGTGCACTCTTTGAAGAAATCCCAGACCAAGGATGTGGAGTTGCCAGATGATATGACTGTGGAGATAAACATCTATAGGGCTTCCACTGATTACATTCGACACTTCGAGATGACCAGGCATAACTTTGTGGAGCCTTACGTACTAGAGTATATAGTATCATGCATACTCGGAATGGAGCCGTACGAACCCGAACAGTTGGGATCGTCGCCATTACGATGGAGATGGAGAGTCTTAGACTGAGGAACTTGATTCATACTGGGACATTGAGGACACCTTAGGCTCCAATGCCCAAGACTCTGATAGGATGACTCCATCAAATTTAGAATATCTTAGCATTATAATATTTCGACATTTGAACACTTATTTGTAAAAAACATTGATTTTTACATGTATACATATAGAGGCATGTTTGGCTACGCATAAAAATTATTGTCGGGGATTACACTTCTTTTAATTGCATGCATTCTCTGGAGGAATGATTAAAGAACTACCCATATGAGGCTAAGGTTCGTAGGGTAGCCTTTTTCCTCATTAGTCAACAAAAAACATGCAATTGAAAGGATCCAGTACTTTCGATATTTTCCTTGATAGGATACTTACATCCACGTTGCTTTTTAAACAGGTGTTCTCTAACCACAAAATTACCCAAATACCGTTTTCGAACATGACTCAAGATCAAAATGGAGCAACAAGAGTTAACTCCGCGAGTTGATGTGTTGAAAACTCAGATGACTACTATGGCTACTACGATGGCTGAGATAAAGGCTATGCTGGAAGCCTCTCAAGCCAGACAAGCAATGGCTCATAATCTGAATGGTGTTGAACAACCGTCGGCGTCGAATATGATAGATAAAACACAAACTGAAGATGCTCAATATATCACTAAAGACCATCAGGTGCCGAATGTTCACTCTCGGCTGAAGAAACCCCCTGTTGTCATCAATCTTGAGAAGGAAGAAAAAGGAAAGCCCGCGGTAAAAACCAAAGTTGAGACCAAGAGGCTAGCCAAAATTGAGAAATGTCTAAGCAACCAAGGTTACGAACTAGCTTAATTCAACAAGATATCTCCCTTCGCGAAGGTGGAGACTCCCTCGGATTACAAAGAGCCGGAATTTGTAAGGAAATATAATGGGACAGGCTGTTCCCGAGCTCACCTCAAATACTATCTACGTATAATGTCGCATTATTCGAATTTCATTTCATTACTAATGAATACATTCCAAGAAAGCTTGGTTGGCGCCGCTTTGGCTTGGTTTATCGAGCTAGACCTCAATGATTATGATGGGTGAGAAGATCTCGCTGAAGATTTCCTCCGGCAGTACAAGTTCAATATCGCGACTGCTCCGACGAGAGAAGATTTACTCCAAACCATGAAGGTAAAGAACGAAGGGAATCAAACCTATGCCCAGAGATGGCGAACTCTGGCAACTCAGGTTAAGCCACCCATTCCTAAAGATGAGTTGGTTGACTTATTCCTGAAGGCGCTTCCATATGAATACTTTGATAGGCTAAACATCTCTAGGTGTCAAACTTTTGCTCATTCGATAAAAGTAGCAAAGAGATTGGAGTGGACCTTAAGAGAGAGAAGAGCGTCGTAAGCTCCGATAAGAAGACAATATTCTTCGAGGAAAGATAGGGAGATTGGAGTCGATATAGCTTTCGTGCCAAACTCACCAAAGCCCAAACAATTTGTTAACTCCAATCAAACTAAGGGAGGATTATCATGGTCAACTCCAAAAACACAAGAGCGAGGAAAAAAAAACCCCTCTGAAGCAGTTTTCACAACTACTAAGATCGTTATCAAAGTTGTTTCCAATGTCGCTGGATGAACATTTTGTTGCAAAGGAACCTCCTAGAGCAAATCCAGTAAGATACCCAGGTTTCAATGAAAGCCAAACCTACTTACCACATGGGCGAAAGATGGCCAAATGTTAATAATTGCTACATCTTGAAGCTAAAGGTACAAGCTCTTATCGACAATCAAATCCTAAAATTTGATGATGTGGCTCCAAATGTGCAAGAAAACTCATTTCTCGACCATCAAGCAGTTAGGATGATTTTCGATGACGAAGAGAAAAGCCGTTTGGACTTAAAAGTGAATGTCGCCAAATTGACCGATATTTTGGCTATTGCATCTTCATATCCGCAAGAAGGGGAAGTGTCGTTTGAAAGAAAACGGCTATGTATTGCCAAGTTCATGAGCTTGGGGATAATCGCAAATGCTACTGATGAGTTGTTTGAGGGAACTCTTGCCTCTGTAAACTTGAGTTGGAACCAGTTTTTGATTGGGACCAAACAGGGTAATACACGGAGTATTCCTCATGAGAGTCTGATAGGCGATGTGGAATTGATCACGAAACTAGAAGAAGAACTCGATGAAGATGAGCTAGAAAGCACCAAGGCCGATCGTAGATTTATAACCGAAACCCTTGAAAAATGTGAAGTTGTAGATAACCTGGGTGAAGACTTTGGGGGATATAACTTTAAAGTGAAATATTATACTCCCCTAATTTCTTTCTGAAAATGGAGGATATTGTGCCTGATGAATGGGATGATCCTTTTGACGAGAAAGTTACGAAGGATACAATCGAACTTCCTCCAGAAGATTATGAACTATTGTTTAATCAAATGATGTTGGAACAATTGTTACGTACAGAAGAACAGGTGAGCAATTTTTCACAAGAGCTAAATGAAGTATCATAACAGTTAAAGGCATATAACCTCCCTCAGATGGCGAATGATGTACTCAACGTGAAACTACGCATTCAAGTTCAAATCCAGAATCGTAGAATGGCCAGATTAAGGTCTCGTTCGCAAGACTTGGCTGAATTAGTTGCAGAAGTAAGAGGCTGCTGAAGTCCTTAATCACAGTTGAAATCACACTCGTAGTTGGTTTATCGGCTCAGTTGCGTGTCGCTCAAAGATGATCCTATATTGAAGCCATATACGACAAAGCTAACTCGGTACATATAGCAGACATGAAAGAAGAAGAATCAAAGACTTATCATTCATTTCCTCAAGTAGTACGAAGTAGGTGGAGATTAAGCGAGATCTATGTCTTAATGAGCTCCGAAATACCGATGTTAAATCCTCAACCACCGGGGTAGATATATCTCTTTTAGGCCGAATAGCTTCCTCAATGATACATGCACCGAGCTTGTGTTATCACCATCTTGAAGGTGAACACGAATCAGGAGATTTTGACGATACTGTGGGAATGATCGGAACTTTGGCACCCGTGGAGATCAAGTTGAACAAGCTTGACAGCCTAAACAAAGAAGAAAATGGCCCAGTCAGATCCGTCGTGATTCGTTTATCAAAAGACAAAGTAGACGATGAATTCGAGGCAGCAAGCTTGACATCCGTAACCATCAAGGTTCCTCCTGTTGACAAATATAACTCCAAAACAGTTCATTGGAGTTATGGGACTAATGAAATAAATGATCTGATGCGATCTAGACGATTTTATGCCCCAAGAGAGGGTAAATCCGAGAAAAGAGAATTCTCGAAGGAAGATGCCGAAAAGTTAGTGTCCATCATCAAAACCAGCGAGTTTGAGGTTATAGAACAACTAAGGAAGATGCCAGCTCAAATATCATTGTTGGATTTGTTTATTAACTCTGAAAAACACAAAGATGTTCTACTAAAGGTGTTGAATGAGGTCCATGTCCCTGAAACGATTAACAAAGTGCAATTGGAGAATTTTGTTGGGGCAATCCTTTTGAAGGATTAGTTGAGCTTCTCCGATGGAGATTTCCCTATGGAAGGGAGAGCGCACAACAAAGCTCTATATATCACCGCGCATTGTCATGGGAAACAAGTAGCCCATGTGTTAATTGACAATGAATCTGCTTTTAACATCTGCCCCCTAGCAACATTGAAAAGTTTGGGTATTAAGGAGGAAACGAGTCGGACCTCCAAGGTGACTGTTAGACCCTTTGACAGGATGAGAAAAGCTGTGGTTGGTGAGATTAAGCTCGATATCTTTATTGGCCTAGCCAAGTAGTGGATTTACCAAGTGCCTTCGGATTTCTACTGGGAAGACCCTGGATCCACACCGCTGGAGCTGTACCTTCTAGCTTGCATCAAAAGGTACGATTTGTGGTGGATGGAAAAGTAATTACCATTCATGGAGAAGCTGATCTTCTGGTTTATCATAACAGTGTTATCCCTTATATTGAGCCAAAGGTTAAGTAGGAGGCAAGTTACAATTCCTTAGAACTAGTGGCTGTAGTCCACACACCTGTTGGAACTAAATTGAGGGTCTCGTTCACATATGGATTTATCTTAGGAGAAGGCTTAGGCAAATATGGCCAAAGGATCTATATTCCATAACAGCTGGAGTATAACAAACACAAAATGGGCTTAGGTATCCTGCTGATCATGATAATGACTTTACTTCAAGGAAGCAAGGACGAGGACGAAGCAAAAGTCATGGACGCCATAAAAACCAAAGGGATTTCTCCATTGATTCTTCTACCTAGAAAGGCAGGTGCAAAACGTTCAAAAGTCCACTAAATGAGTATTTTTGCAGAAACTCTAAGCGGTTGGCAGAAGAATGGGCAATTTCGACAGTAGATCCAGATCTAACCAATCTCTTTCTCGAAGATGTTTCTGTCAACGTCATCAGAGAGTGGCTTAATGATGATGTCACTACTTCTGAGTAAAGAAACCTCTCCCTTGTTTACAATACTGCACTTAATTTTTTGCATTGTTGGTTCCTGCTTTTCATTTCTATTGTCTTGAAGTTAATGTAGGAAAACACCTTGGATCTCCAACCATTGATCCAAACAGCACATCTTGTATTGCGGTCTATTTTACATTCAATAAAACACCATGAGTTTTATTAAGGACATATGAAACAAAAAATCAACCCGATGATGATTCTTGTCTTCCACATATGAAGCAACCTTATTTGCAAATGATTTCTGAGGAACAAAAATGTCCGAGAATATGAGGACTAGTTCCGTCTATAACTTTACTTATTTTGAAATTTCTTTTGAAAAGATTTTTCATACTCATGCATTGCATTTCTATATGCGATACGAACTGACAATTCTCATGACATTTTAGACATATTATCTCAAACATGCATACCAAATTATTGCTATGTGACTTGGATCACCAAGGAGATTATTCCTGTGATATCGAAGAAGATAATGATGAAGAATACGCTGCCATCCTGAGAGATTGAAATACTTTCGAGGAATCAGTATCTCCCACCGTAGAAAAGCCAATGGTCATTAATCTAGGAGATCCTAAAAACATTAGGGAAGTGAAAATCAGACGTCATTTATCCTATGCCGAAGCGTCCAAGATTACAGAATTACTTAAACAGTATCAGGATATCTTCGTGTGGTCATATGCATATATGCCAGGTTTGGATCCCAATATTGTGGAACATGCATTACCCACTGATCACAGTTTTAAGCCGATAAAATAAGGCAGCAGAAGAATAAAAGTTGAGTTATCTTATAAGATTAAGGAAGAAGTGATGAAACTTCTCAAAGAGGGCTTTATTGAAGCTATCTCTTATAAGGCCTGGATCGCAAACATAGTCCCGATCACGAAGATGGACGGAAGAGTCCGAATTTATGTGGATTATCAGGACTTAAATAAGGCCAGTCCAAAAGATGATTTCCCACTTCCCCACATTGACGTACTAGTAGATAGTACAGCGGGATACAAATTGTTCTCATTCATGGATGGATTCTCCGAATATAATCAGATCCTGATGAAAAAGAAGATAAAGCTAAAAACCTCATTCACCACCTCATGGGGGAATTTCTGTTACAAGGTTATGCCTTTTGAATTAAAGAATGCGGAGGCCACATATCAAAAGGCTATGGTGACCTTTTTTCACGACATGATCTACAAGGAGATTGAAGTATATGTCGATGATATGATCGTCAAGTCCAAAAGAGGAGAAGATCACGTTCAAGTGCTAAGAAACCTATTCGAATGGTTGCAGAAATATAAGTTGAGACTGAATCCCAGTAAATGTATATTCGGGGAAAAATCTAGGAAGCTTCTCAGGTTTATGGTCAGCAATAGAGGTATCAAAATTGATCATTCCAAGATTCAAGCTATTAATGACATAGCAACTCCTTTTACAGTGAAAGAAGTGAGGAGTCTTCTAGGAGATTGAATTACATTGCCAGATTTATTAGCCAATTGTCTCACGTGGCTAAATCGATTTTCAAACTATTGAAGAAAGATGCTAAGGTAGTTTGGGATACAGAATGTGATATGGCTTTTCAAAAGATTAAGGAATATTTTAGCACTCCGCTAGTGCTGTGCCGCCGATTCTAGGTTATCCTTTGACCCTGTGTCTGACCATCCATCAAGAGTCTTTATGAACCCTACTTGCCCAAAAAAATCCTGAACATGGCAAAGAAAGGGCAGTATATTATCTTAGCAAGAAGTTCACCTTATCTTAGGTGAAATACACTCCAGTGGAAAAAGCCTGTGTGGCAGTGGTATGGGCAGCACTTCAAAGGTTGAAATAGTATGCCCTGCACCATCATATTCAGTTAGTGACTGAAAATGATCCAATCAAGTGCCTCCTGGAGAAACCTGCTTTGATCGGGAAGTTAACAAAGTGGCAGGTGATGTTGTTTGAATTCGACATCAGCAATTCCCCTAAAAAATCTGTAAAGGGATGAGCGATAGCTGATATGCTAGCAAAGGATTCTCAAAATAGGACATCATCAGAAGAGATGGAGATTGAAGATCGGATCCTGACTTTATCAAGGGATAAATAGATCATATACTTTGACAACGCAGTTAATCTGTCAGGAGCTGGCACTAGGGCAGTATTGATATCCCCAAATGGCCAACATTATCCAGTCACTGCAAAGTTGGCATTTCCATGTACTAACAATATTTTGAATATGAAAAATGTATTCTAGGCTTACAGTTGGTCATTTCCATGAATATACGGAAGATGCAAGTCTATGGAGATTTCATGCTTATAATTCTTTAGACGCAAGGAGAATGGAAGACAAAAGATACAAAACTTATTCCCTATATGAGTATTTGGAAGAATTGACCCTTGAATTTGAAGAGGCGTCATTTGAATATTTGCAAAGAACGCAAATTCAATTTGCAGATACATTGGTTACGTTAGCATCAATGTTACAAGTAACAAATGGACTAGAGATGGAGCCATTAAGAATCGGCATAGTCAAGAAACCGATTTATTATATGATGATTGAGGAGGAATTCGATGGAAAACCATGATTTCATGACATAAAAAGATATCTCCTAAAAGGAGAATTTCCCGAGGGATGTCAGCCCAAGGATAGAAAATACATAGCGAAGACAGTACCAAGTTCTTCCTCAGTGGTTGTACTCTATGCAAGAGGTCATTCAACTTAGTTCTGTTGAGAAATGTAGATGCTAAAGAGGCCAACACACTCCTAAGATAGATCCATAAAAGCATATGTGGTCCACACATGAGCAGCCACCTTCTCGCAAGAAAAATCATGTGACTTGGTTATTATTGGATGACCATCGAATCAGATTGTAGCCAACACATGAGATCATATCATCAATGCCAAGTATATGGTGATAAGATCAATGCACCTCTAAATGAACTTCATCAAATGTCTGAAACTTAGCTCTTTGCTATGTGAGGAATAGACATGATTAGGCCAATCAACCCAGCTACTTCAATTGATCGTCGCTTCATTCTGGTAACGATTGACTATTTTACGAAATGGATAGAAGCTAATTCCTACGTAAATGTCACCGCAAGAAATGTAGCAAGATTTGTCAAGAGGGATATAATTTCCAAATATTGTACTCCCCAAGCAATTATCACGGACAATGGGTCCATTTTGAATAACAAGGTGGTCGATGATCTGCTGGATCATTTCGGCTTTCGATATCGTAACTAGTCTCCTTACCACCCATAAATGAATTGGGCACTTGAAGCGGCAAATAAAAACATTAAGAAGATCTTGGCAAAGACAATCGAAAATTATAAGTATTGGCATGAAAGGCTACCTTTCGCTTTAAAGGCGTACCGAACATCGATTCGAACTTCAACTAGGGCAACTCCTTATTCCCAAGTCTATGGCATGGATGCCGTCCTACCCGTGGAAATAAAGATTCCATCTTTGAGGGTATTACCAGAAGCCAAGCTCCCTGATTCAGAAGTGATCAAATGCAGGTATGAACAGTTGAACCTGATTGACGAGAAATGTCTTAAAACTATATGCCACGGTCAGAGTTACCAAAAGAGGATTGCCAAATCATTTAACCAGAAGGTTAAACCCATAAATTTTAAGGTGGACGATCTGGTTGTAAGAAAGACTCTGCTAAATGTTGCTCATCTAGGAGACAAGTTCACTCTAAACTATGAAGGCCCTTATGTTATCAAGAAAGTCCTTGTGGGTGGGGCATTAATTCTTGTAAACTTCGATGGAGAAGAATGAGGATATCCTGTAAATTTCGATGCAATGAAGAAGTATTATCCCTTAAATGAAATCATATGCTAATTTGGTTTTTTTCGAAACGATCTGAGTTGCCATAATGGTCGTTGCATTGCATGTCATGCATCCATACATATATAGCATGGGTTATGTCTTGAAGGATTCAAAGAGACGAACCTAAAGCCAAACTTGTTCAAATGGAACTGGGGGCAAAATGGTCCCCAATACATGAAATCGAGTGATATGTATATGTTCCATCGCTCGTTAAAACACTCTTCCCTCCTCGTAAGTTTTAATCTTTTTGTCAAGAGATGACAAGTGAAGGCGAAGAAAATAACAACGGAAGGTTAGTCGAGAATTTCTCGCCACCTTTTAAAAGTCAGAGATGAACGTGAGTATGGGTAAACCCAAAAGAGAATCAGATTTTAAAAGATAAACTCCTCATTGTTAGCGCTCATTGCATACATGTTAGAATCAGAGGTTATTCAAATATGAATGAAACATGCATGATGTATTTTAGATCCTCGGTTGGGTAAAATCTTTAAAGAAAAACAAGACGATTTTTTCAAACAAGAGTTATTTAAACTGTCTAAAATGATGTTTCTTGAGATAAGAGGTAAACCTAGTCCAAACGCGTCCTATACACACTCGAGAGATGAGAGGAGTGTAAGAATAGGAAAATCTAAACCTACGGACGTAAGGGTCATTCGCATCGATTACATAGATTGAGACGACAGAGGCATTAGTTCTCTATCCCAAACACCACAGGTAATCATTGACAATCCCTTTGAGCGGTGGTTTTTATTCTCTAACCCTGTCAAGAACCCCCCGCATTAGGTCATACAGAGGCCAGTCTAGTGACATTGGAAGGTAAATGACTAGAAATCTTCTTGCTCGGACTAATATCAATCTTCGTGTGTTGGTGTATATTAATTCAGATGTCATGAGATGACGAAGAGACATTCGTTTCTCTATCCAAATACAACTGTTACCCTTTGCATAGCCAAGTTGAGCCTGCATATTTATTTCATGAACCCCGTTGGTGAGCATTGCATACCCTAATGAGGAAGCAACAAAACACCCATGGATGGAAGAGTTCAAGGAATAGAAATCATAATAGAATTCCTAGCCAAAATGTTTAGACATGATAAGATTCAAGATAAGTATCTTGCATGGTCATCAAAGATCCTCATTCCAAAGAAAGAAAAGAAAGGAAAAGGCGGGATTAAAAAAGGAGAAAAAGCCAAATCCCTATATGCCAAGAAAAGGCAAGGCGCTTGATAATCGAACTTTGCACGAAACTTGAATATTCAAGCTTTGAACTTGGATCCTTTTGATACGATAATCTTCATGGATTGGTTTGACTTATAGACCCACTTGTCGGAACGAGGATTCCACGAACAGCAAAAGCTTCAATGGCACGGTCGAGTTGTTACGAGCATCAAATAGTCATGTCGTCGATGGGGATTGAAGAAGCAAATAGAAAAGGCCGTCGGAGCTACTAGCGCAGGTTGGTGGGAAGGACGTCGCCGAGATGCAGAGCAAAATCACTGCCGACAATGATCAAGAGCCTCTCAATCTTTCTCTCGCTTTCTCTTTCTTCTCACGTATTCTCGCAGGAGTATACCCACAGCTGGATGATCCCTCCTCCTTCAACCCTAGACAATGCTATGCATTATATATTGGTGCTTTGCAAGTCAGGGCTCAAAGTTTTAATTGTCACAAAATAAAGCTTCAAAATAAAAATATGACTCATGATAGCATTCTTGAGGGTCCAATTCTACACAAATTTAATCCAAAAATAATAGAAATTCGGCTGATCTTACTCCAAAAGCCTTGCCGAATTCTGTTAGGCCAAGATTTTAATAGCCGATTAGTGATTAGTAAGAAGCCCTCTTGGTTAACACATGTGGGTTGATTTGACCTTAAAAGAAACCCCAATGGCCTTGCAACTTCGTAACCTTCCTCTTGGCGTTTGTTTGTTTCAAGGAAAGTGATTTTCGGGAGTTCGCTTTTCAGAAAGTGATTTCTCAAGGACCATTTTCCCCGAAAACGATTTGTTTTCCTTTGTTTGGTAATATGTTATTGAAAGCATTTTTCGATATTTGGTTCTCATTTAGAAAATGATTTCAATCTCTTGAATCTTAGTTAAAAAAATTCATTTTATTAACACCAAATGTTTGCGTTATTTTAATGTTATATTGTTATATATTAATTGTTAATTATTTATTTTATTCCCCTTCTTTTTTCCTCCGCCATGTCACCATTACCTTCCCCCCTCTCTCCATCTCCCTTTCCTCCCCCTCTGCCGCTCAACCAAACCTCTCTTATTGTGCCCCGAACTCGGCGAGCACACGAGCATCCCACCAGCTGTTCTTTTATGAAAGCTCCAGGATCCAATGGCCAATGGCCAATGTCCTTTGCGCTGAAAGAAACATACATGCGAAAGTGATGCCAACTCCAAATATTCAAATACAGCCACACCCGATGACTTGGGACACAAGGGTACACCTTTAATAAAGGTCAAATATACTTTTCTTTATTACAAATCTAAATCCTCAAAAACTGTACTATTCAATTCTAAGGTCACAAAAGAGAAGCCTTCATTTTTCCTCTAGTGACCTCATCTCGGTGCCAATCCATGCAAGTTTGCACTTCCATCGCCAGGAACCTGAAAAGTTAAGCCCCCACTAGAGTGAGATATAAATCTCAGTAAGGTGGGTCCTAACCCTAGGTTAGGCCGACCGTCCACTCAAGCAATCACACACCCCAATAGTTCAACTCATAGACATATCAGTCAATTCCAACATAGATAACCATACACAGGTGACAGGCATGCAAATACGGTATCATAAAACACTCAGAGGTTCATACACGACTCATCCCGCCACCTCACCACAATTAACCTTTCCCCCTTGCCTCATTCTCATGCATGCGATTAGATCGTATCAGGCTCGGTCCACGTAAACGCATCAGACCGTCATTGACAATCCGCGTCAACGCATCAGGTTCTAATGATTCTCCAAGCTGGTACCAACGCCTTATATCTCCGTCCCGCGATTAAATCGCATTGGGACCGTGGCCATCATAACCCCGCGATTAGATCGCATCAGGGCACCACTGGCAACCCGCGTAAACGCATCAAGTTCCAATGATTCTCTAGACCAATATCATCACCTCATTCCTCCGTCCCGCGAACAGTTCGCATCAGGACCATGGCCATCATAACCCCGCAATTAGATCGCATCAGGGCGCCATACAACATCAACTCTACCCCGCGATCTTGTCGCATCAGAGTATCCACCTCCGGCCCCGCGTCTCCTACGCCTCACGACTTCGCCATGTCATGATCATGCCATAATTCTCCATTCATTTGCATACCCAATGTCAAGCGCAACTCAAGTGCGATTCGTATATTCCATGGCATGCAAAGCAATCAAGTGATATTTAGACGTGGTAAGCAATTCAAGTACAAGAAGAGCGCACACAAACCCTTTTACAATCTTATAACATATCAAGAATTATCCCTTTGGACACTCTCACGAATCAATCAATTTATCTCTCGACTCACCCAATCGAGTCCAATCTTCCTGGCATAAGGTTAGGAATTCCCTTACCTTACGTTTGATTACACAAACTTCTTCTTGAATCCCCCCACAACTTTCGGCTCCAAGGGTTAAAGGCTCAATTCACCGCGCAACCTAGAAATTTCAACCGATTCATCAATTTTCATACTCAATTCCTCAGTCCATGAACCCCAATCATCCATAACCTAACTCTCATCATCTAAACATATCTTAAACATCAATTTGAGACTCAAGATCCAATGCCAACAGCCCTCACAGTCCCAGCCTTGCACAGAACCGAATCGGTTCTTCCCGGTTCTGTGCAAATCGAGCACAATCAGCCCTAAACCAACTCTAAATCCATCCTTTAATCCTCATCCTACCTCTTAACATGTCTATCTAAGAGTTCTTGAGGCTCACCGTGAGTTTGAGGTCAATTGGTCACCGAAAACTCGTCCAAAGTCGCCGGATCCTCCAAGGTCAGTACCGGCAGTTTTCTGTCCAAGATTTACAAGACCGGTTCATGGTCAAAACTTCATCAAATTGGACCCCAATTTTTATCACAGATTCATCTACATGTCTACTTGATCACCACCAAATTTGACCTCAAAACTTCAATAATTCGGCTTTCAAAAGGGTTAGAAACCGGACCTACCTCAGGCTGGAGCAAATTCCATCGGTTCTCGAGAAAACGCTTGGCCGGAGCTCCTTGGTGGTCCAAATGCCTTGTTTCCACTTCGAGGAGGTCGGCAAGACGTAGAGCTTCGTTGGCGTGGTCAGATGGTGGCCGAAAGTGGCTATCGAAAGCAGTGATCAGTAGCTCCAGAATCAGTCAGCAAGCAGCAAGAAGGAAGAAGAAGATGGGGGAGTGTTCGGGAGTTCTTGGGGCATGAGTGGCCGGTCATATGAGAGGAGAGAGAGAGGAAAAAGCTTATATTCAACCTTGGGTCAAAGGGTTTGAATGGTGGGTATGTAAAGTTGGACATGACCACTCAATGGTTGATCTTGTGACACTTGTCCTCAATGTCAATCATGCATGATCCAATGGCCAATAATCCTCCTTGAATTCGGCAGCCTTGAGGAGGGTTTAATGACCAAATTGCCCTTCTCCAATTGCTTGGGTAAGGTTCTAAACTTGAGGGGCAAAAGGGTAATTTTACCCCCGACGTTCAGATCGTCGTTTTTCTCGTCCTAATAACCTTCGATAGGGCGACGGCCAATCCGAATGTGATGTTGGAATTCTTGATTCCCCATTTTCAATTTTCAAGACTCGTTTCAGATTAATGAGTCTAAAAATGACGGGAAATCAGAATGTCACAATTCTTCCCCCCTTACAGAAATTTCATTCTCGAAATTTACAACTTTCTAACCATCCAGTCCTTTGAGGTATTGGCGTCTCATCACATCCTTGTTCCCCCGAATAATTCCTTTTTATGACTCGACGATCTTACTCGTCCTTTCCGTCCTAAAGCCTTCTTTCTCTAGGACTTGTCTCCTCCAGTTCTCAATCTATGCTCACCTTTCTTTGTTCCCAATCGATATTCATAATACTTGTAGGTGATATACTCTCAAGCATTCAAATCGCCTTTTCAATTTATCTAATGATCCGAGGGTATATACGTTATACTGCAATCCCGCTTTTCAAATTCCTTGACGGAAGGCCTTTCCAGACGTCGTATTAAACTCAAGATCTTTACCTATTCGCCATTACTAAACCGTTGCAAAAATGCACTCTTTGGTGCCCATACCGTTTGGCGTATCACTTCCTCCGAATGTCCTTTCGTACCATTCGTGATTCGAGGCTTTATCAACTTGTCCTCTATTATCCAAATTGATTCATAGCCTTCTCGACCCTTAACAAGTTCATGATTATCTCCGAATTAATTCACTCTCAATTCAGTCCTAAAAATTCAACGATCGTGGTAATCCATCAACTTTCAATGTCATGCCCCTTTTCTTGTCAGCATGTCTAATGCTTGACCTCACGTTAGACTAATCCTACTTTCAGTCCATTCATCGATAGCATTTATGCGAATCTGGCACACCTTTGTGCCATCCCAAAGGACACCATAGTTCCTCCTTTAAATCTCGATGAGTTCATCTCCTTAAATTTCCCTTCAATACTGGACTCGTACTTTCGTCCATAGGCCTCAAGGTTTCCATCCATTCTTATAATCCCTCTAGTAACGGTGTTTAATCATGGCACACCTCAATTTCCTTCTGGTCTTCAGGCTAGGTGTTTCCAGTAGCCATCACGCTAGTCCATTAGTGAATTTCCAATTTTGGAGTTAAATCTCTTATTTCTTGAGGGAAGATCTGTTCCTCCATTGCCAATTATACAAGGCTCAATTCTCAACCTCTTATAGTTCCCTAACTTTGGGGTCTTTCCTTGCACAAACAACGTTCCTATATCCACAAGCAATTTCATCCTTCGGCGTTGCCTCTCATTCATTTCCTCTCAAAAAACTACCGCTTGATATCTTTTGGAGTAGATATAAACTTGAAATCTTCTTCTACCCAAGCAAGATTTTTCAAACTTTGTTGCGAGAATATTCGCAAACCAACTCCAATCATGCTCTAAGCATGCCAATTCATGTGGCCTTACTGTCATGACGTACAAGCAGTATCCATTTCAAATAGCCTTGTTATACCTTAAGTTCCATTCTGCGTTGTGTCATCACGACCTTTATAAGCTTTTCAATTTCCAATTGGAATCGTCATAAATGGCTTAGTCATCAGCTTAACTCAAGTCCTCAAAAACTCTTTTCACGTTCATTCACCCATTCGTGTCACGACTCGTCCTTAGTCCATTTCACCAATGGAGCAGCTCTTGTAGGGAATCTTTCCACAGTCCATCTATTGCTATTCATCGATCTTAGTAAATCTCAACTTCTCGCAACTCACATCGACTATAGTCGATTCATCACTTATTACAATCCTCAAAGGATTTATCACTTATTTCAATGTGTGAATCCCACTTCATCAGGTCCACAACTTGCGCTCTTCACACTTAGCAAGCAATAGACATTTCCTTAGAGCCCATACGACACTTTCAAAAGATGTTCATATTTCTCATGGTTCCTTACATGAGTTCAACTATCGTCTCTCTAGATGGTAACGACCAACTTAATCATTCCTTGGGCACTTAGTTCGACTATTATCCACTTCTTTCTACCAAGTGTCGAATCTTCCCAACTATTCCTTGCACTTTTCCCTTGAGAGCTCAGACCTTGGCTCTTTGTCATCACGAGTCTTCTCTAGAACCGCACGACATTTTATTTATTCGTGTCATTCTTCTCTCGAGAAGCATTAGTGCTTTAGTCTTTGAGTTCCATACTCACTAAGGCGACCTTATCCCAATTCCGTTCGTTCCACTAAATGTCAACATCATCCTAGAATTCAACATTGTCTACAAGACTGTCTCTCGAACTTCACTTCCAAGAGTCATTCAAGTCCTGCGTCTTCTTCCTCAGTCTAGACACTCCATCTTAATACTAAGACAATCTAGAGTTTTTTTTCCCTTTTGCAATAGGGTCTCTTACCCTAAGGAAGAAACTACATAACTCTGTGGCATTTTCTCACTTCAAATTCATCTTGTCCTTCCCATTTCATAGGACGACACCTTGGAATGTGCGCCGATGGCGACACCTTTACTCTAGGATTCCAAATGCCACCATGCTTTCACATTCTCTTTCCCATAACTCAGTCACCTCAAGTGACAATATCTGTTCATCCCTGGGTCTCCACTAGTTCACTTGTCGAATGCTCAATTCGATCACCTCAAATTACTTTGCTAGTATTCTCTAAGCA
Source organism: Rhodomyrtus tomentosa (assembly GCA_028455895.1). Classification (NCBI taxonomy): domain Eukaryota; kingdom Viridiplantae; phylum Streptophyta; class Magnoliopsida; order Myrtales; family Myrtaceae; genus Rhodomyrtus; species Rhodomyrtus tomentosa. The sequence continues at coordinate 8,752,987 of JAPCWY010000001.1, read as the reverse complement.
CTCTTTTCATTTACTAAATCATTCACTGGAATCACAACCAGTCAGGGCTATCAAGTCCGTTCACTTTTCTTTTTGTCAACGACCATTTCATGGTTCAATCGCCCTTTAAAAACAATGTCCTATTCTTTAGGGAATAGCAACTCATGATTTCATTTCTCATGGTTCTAATTCAATCAATCGATCCTAGGAAATCATTAATTCTAGGCAAACTAGCATGCCGATTTTTCCTCGACTCCTTCCATAACAGAAAAGATGGGCTACCCATTTTCCACCTTGTGTCTTACGCCCAAGTAATCAGCCATTTCCCGTAGGCACGTTCCATATCCATAATGAACATCTCTTTGCTCGTAATCCATGAGCAGGAGTTCTCTTATTCATAAGTCCTTCGATCATCCTCCTCTTTTGCTGAGTCCCATCACCATTCCTTAAAATTAGGAATAACAACCAGCCATATGGTTTTTAAGTTCCAATCCACTCAGGGATTTACTTATCTCATTCAAGGGTCCTTGACTACTTTTACCATATGCTTAAACGACCTTGAGAACTTTGTCTCACATTGGTCGATCATCCTATGATCCTTGCAAAAGTATTAGGATCCAAACAACCCTTACTTTCGAGCAATCTTAGAAGAATACTTTCCGTTGAATAACTCAACAGAAGTAGTCTAGTCAGATCTCATGCCTTCGAGGAAACCCTTTCTCTAGTGACCTTTCACCAATTATCAACAACCTCTTAAGGCTACAATCTGCCAGGGTCACTTTCTTTCCTCAGTGTACCCAAAACCTCTAAGGTTTCCTTACAAGATCCTCAATCCAGAGGAGGCAATTTCAACTTTCATTCTTCCATTAAACTCAGTCAATCTCATTCTTATTCACAGCTTCACAAGCTTTCCCAAGCTCTCGTAGTCCTTACCACACATTTAATTTCGAAAAGATTAACTCAGAGTCACCTTTTTCGTGACTTCTATCATTTAAATCGTCAGCACAAGCATTTATCACCACAGTGACTTAGAGAATCATGGCAGCTCCTCTCCGAGCTTGCTTAACCAACAATTTCCCCATTTCCATTTAAAGTTCTCACGACCCATTCAGCTCTTGGGTCTCGTACGATTAACCGATCGAGCCATATTCTCTTTTAGTACTCATACTCTAATCGCCCATCTTTACTCAATTCTCATGATACATATCAGTTATTGAATTTTCCCATATCTTACATACTCGAGCCCAATGCTCTTCTACGACCATACTGTCGTCGTTCAACGTCCTTTGGTTCTCATGTCACTTGAACCACTATGATTCACTCAGGAATCAAAACTTATGTCATTTACTCAAATCCGGCAGTCTCAAGCTGCTCCTCTCATTATCTTTCACCGTCAACCATCCAGTGGTTCCCAAACAACTCTCTAATGATACATAGGAAATTCTCAACTAATTGTCAAACATTCAAGGATCTCAAATCATCCTTGATCCGTAATCATTGATCAAGCCAGCCTTAACAAGGTAACTTCTCCACTAACAGCCATTACTAGGCTAGCCTCAACTAGGCAACTATCAAACAAGCACTCAAGGCAGCAATTCACCGAGTCAATAGCTCATACTTTAAGCCTAGAGGCATCCGCCACTCTAGCATAATCACAACAGACTATCTCATTCTCAACATGCCTCAGTTCAACAGGTATAAACCCCCTACGTCGTCTAACCTCTCGGTTATATCTTGGCCAAGCCAATCACATGAAGCTAATCATAAACATGCCTAACAAGCCTATCACAACCATCGCTTTTCTTTTTCCAAAGGCATCCATTGTCAAGTATGAAACTTTTAACTATGCCACTCATAAGCGCCATTACGCATGTCATGCCACTTTCGGTCATTCTTGATTAGGATCAATCTCGTGCCATACATCTCTTATACATAATCGGACTTAACCTGATACCTAGAATTTCCCTTTCAAGTTATGACTTGGGTCATTCCTGTCTCTTGCCATCTTAGAAGCCTGCCAGGAACTGCTCCTTATCCGGATCTCTCTGTCCCGGCGATCACTCCCCGCTCTCATCAGACCTGGCCTTTGTAGGTTATCCCAAGTCATACATCAACGGAAAAAGCCCCGTTCCACATGTACCATACTATGTTTCATTACAATTTATAGGTATCGCATCAACTTGTCCCATACCAAGCGACAGTTTATTAAGTCCAACAACGATAAGTTCATGCATGCACCCTCATCAACTTTCGTTTCAAAATCACAAACTCAAGCACGGCATGACTGCCCTCACCACTTGTCGTATCAAAATCACTTTTAGATCAATTTCTATTCATTTAAGAGTTCTAATTCCACTAATGACCATCACATCTCGCAGATCAATTGCCTATATTTAACCATGCACCTCAAGTAGACTCGTTAACTAAATCCAATCCCCAAGCATTCGATCACAACTGGCCTTTAACTCAATATACCTTGTATACATCTCACCTCATTTCATCCAAGGCTAATAATAGCAATTGATAGCTAAACCATCAAGATATCGCGCAATTCAAACCTGAATCCACTAATATCAGTCGTCCCTTTATAACTCGTACTCCTCAAGTTGGGTCATTGACAAACTAAGATCACAATCATACACCTCAATTGACCCTTCATTCATAATTTATTATCTAGCAACCACAAATCCAGGGTCATGATTCCTCAATTTCTATTCACTTCCTTGGGAGCCCTATTCATAAATCACTCAAGATCATCTCTTAATTCGACACTAGGACCGTTAAAATACCTCACAAGTTCAAGCCTATAATCCTCAAGATTCAGCAATCCATGCTTATCCCTAAAGGTCTTACTACCTAATTGTCCTCAAGTCATCGCTCCTTATCACTCCAAATCTCAATCACATTGGATCGAGCTGACCTCGCACTGATACCAATTCATACGGGTATGTCGCACCCCGAACCCAGCGAGCACGCGAGCATCCCACCAAGCCGTTCCTTTATGAAAGCTCCAGGATCCAACGGCTAATGTCCTTTGCGCTGAAAGAAACATATATGCGGAAGCAATGCCAACTCCAAATATTCAAATACAACAACACCCGATGAATTAGGACACAAGGGTACGCCTTTAATGAAGGTCAAATATACTTTTCTTTATTAAAAATCTAAATCCTCAAAAACTGTACTATTCAATTCTAAGGTCACAAAAGAGAAGCCTTCATTTTTCCTCTAGTGATCTCATTTCGATGCCAATCCATGTCAAGTCCGCACTTCCGTCGCCAGGAACTTAAAAAGTTAAGCCCCCACTAGAGTGAGATATAAATCTCAGTAAGGTGGGTCCTAACCCTAAGTTAGGCCAATCGTCCACTCAGGCAGTCATACACCCCAATAGGTCAACTCATAGAAATATCAGTCAATTCCAACATAGATAACCATACACAGGTGACAGGCATGCAAATACGGTATCATAACACACTCAGAGGTTCATACACGACTCATCCTGCCACCTCATCACAATCAACCTTTCCCCCTGGCCTCATTCTCATGCCTGCAATTAGATCGCATCAGGCTCGATCCGCGTAAACGCATCAGACTGTCATTGAAAACCCGTGTAAACACATCAAGTTCCAATGATTCTCCAGGTTGGTACCAATGCCTCATATCTCTGTCCCGCGATTAGATCGCATCAGGACCGTTGCCATCATAACCCCGCAATTAGATCGCATTAGGGCACTACTGGCAACCCGCGCAAACATATCAGGTTCTAATGATTCTCCAAGCCAATATCATCACCTCATTCCTCCGTCCCGCGAATAGTTCGCATCAGGACTGTGGCCATCATAACCTTGCGATTAGATCGATCAAGACGTCACACAACATCAACTCCACCCCGCGATCTCGTCGCATCAGGGTATCCACCTCCCGCCCCGCGTCTCATATGCCTCACAGCTTCGCCATGTCATGATCATGCCATAATTCTCCATTCATTTGCATACCCGATGTCAAGCACTACTCAAGTGCGATTCGTATATTCCATGGCATGCAAAGCAATCAAATGATATTCAGACGTGGCAAGCAATTCAAGCACAAGCAAGGGCGCACACAATCTCTTTATAATCTTATAAAATGCCAAGAATTATCCCTTTGAACACCTTCACGGATCAATCAATTTATCTCTCGACTCGCCCAATCGAGTTCAATCTTCCTAGCATAAAGTTAAGAATTTCCTTACATTGCGTTTGATTACACAAACTTTGTCACGCCCCGAACCCGGCGAGCGCGCGAGCGTCCCACCAAGCCATACCTTTCTTAAAACTCCAAGATCCAACGGCTAATGTTTTAACACTGAAAAGAACATGTATGCGAAAGCGATGCCGACTCCAATCATATAAATACAGCAACACCCAATGACTTAGGACACAAGGAAACATCAAGTTTCATTAACCAATTACTAAAGATCAATTCCTAATTCACCAATCCGAAGTACAATCCCTACCATCACAAAAAGGCAAATCCATTATAAATACAATCGGTCAACTATCTCTTCTAAGACCAATTCTTAGCAAGCTCGCGCTTCCTCCGCCTGGAACCTGAAAAATTAAGCCCCCACTGGGGTGAGATATAAATCTCAGTAAGGTGAGTCCTAACCCTAGGTTAGGCTGACCGTCCACTCAGGCAGTCATCTATCCCGAAATTCAAGGTCATAATCAGACAAGCGCATACAAATAAAGGTAGTGACACACAGATGATGGGCATGCAACTATGACACCATGTCACCCTCAAATGATTATGCACACCTCATACCGTCACTTCACCGCAACCACTAATCTCCGCCTACCTCAATCTCTAGCTCGCGATTAAATTGCATCATGCTCGGTCCGCGTAAACGCATCAAACCGTCATCGGCAACCCGCATAAACGCATCAGGTTCCGATGAATCTCCAAACCAATATCACCATCTCATAACTCCGTCTCACGAATAGTTCGCATCAGGACCGTGGTTATCTCAACCCCGCGATCTCATCGAATCAGGGCGCCACACAATATCAACTCCACCCCGCGATCTCATCGCATCAGAGTATACATCTCCTGCCCCGCGTCTCATACGCCTCAAGGCCTCTCCGTCCCGCGAGTAATTCGCATCAGGACCGTAGCCATCTCAACCCTGCGATTTCATCGCATTAGGGCACCACATAATATCAATTCCACCCCGCGATCTCGTCGCATCAGAGTATCCATCTCCCGCCCCGCGTCTCACACGCCTCAGGGTCTCGCCATGTCATGCTCATGTCATGAGTTTCAAATTGTTTCCATACATGACGTTATGTGCAATTCAGGCACGATTCAAGACTCATGGCATGCAAGACAATCAATGACATTCGACATGGCATATGATTTAAACACAAGCAATATCACACATGCCTTTCTATAACCACTTAGGACATTTTAAAAGCTACCCCTTTTGAATATTTCCCTAAATCGATCAAATTAAACCTTGACTCACCCAATCGAGTCCAATCTTCCTAGCATAAGATTACGAATTCACTTACCTTGCGTTTGATACCACAATTTTCTCCTCTTGGGTCCTCAAAGTTTTGGCCCCCAATGATCCAAGACCGGACTCATCGTGCAATCTAATAAAATCCAACAAATCTGTTAATTTCCATGTCCAAATCAACCACCCATGAATCACAACCCTCCATGACATAATCCTCATCATCTTAACATTTCTTAATCATCAATTTGTGACTCAAATCATCCATTACCAGCCCCCAACAGATTCGGTTTGGCCCAGCACCGAACCGGCCCTTCTTGGTTCCGTGCAAGCTGGGCACAACCGGTCCTAAATCAACTCTAAATCCAACATTTAATCCTCATCCTACCTCTTAACATGTCTACCTAAGGGTTTGGGAGGCTCACCGTGAGTTTGAGGTCCATTGATCGCCGGAAACTCGTCCAAAGTCGTCAAATCCTCCAAGGTCAGTACCAACAATTTTCTGTCCAAGATTTGCAAGACCATTTCGAGGTCAACACTTCTTCAAATCACTCTCAACTTTTTATCAAAGATTCATACACATGTCTACTAGACCTCTATAAAATTTGACCTAAAAAATTCAACAATTCGGCCTCCAAAAGGGTCAGAAACCGAACCTACCTCAGGCTGGAGCAGATCCCGTCGACTCTCGGGAAAACTCTTGGCCGGAGCTCCTCGGTGGTCCAAATGCCTCGCTTCCACTTCGAGGAGGTTGGTAAGACGTATATCTAGGTTGATGTGGTCGGTCGGCGGTCAGGCGATGGCCGAAAGTGGCATCGTAGGCGGCGAACGACACCCCAAAATCTGGTCGCTGACGAGCAGATTGAAGAAGAAGAAGAAGATGGCTTTCGGTGGGTTGAGGGGGTGTTATGGCCAAACAAGAGTGAGGAGAGAGAGTGGAAAAGCTTATATTCAAGGCTTGAGTCAATGGTTTGAATGGTAGTTGCATAAAGTTAGACATGACCATCCAATGCTTGATCTTGTGACACTTGTCCACTTGTCATTCCAATTCAATCCAATGGCCAATAATCCTTCAAATTTTCGATTTTCTTGGGGTGGGTTTAATGACCAAACTGCCCTTCTTCAAATGCATGGGCAAAGTTTTAAACTTGAGGGGCAAAAGGGTAATTTTACCCCCAACGTTCAGAATATCGATTTTCTTGTCCCAATAACATTCGATAGGGCGACGGCCAATCCGAATGTGATGTTGGAATTCTCAATTCCCTATTTTTAATTTTCAAGACTCTTTTCTGATGGTTTTCTCTACCAAACGTGGTTCCAGCCTATTCTGAACCGACGAGTGGCTTTTGCAGACATTACCCGTATCGACCCCGTGATTCATATCACGTTTAGGGCTCGTCAATTCGTGGTGGCTTTGGTTGTCATGTAATTGTGAGGGTCTATTGCTAGTTCCCTCGACAATCCTTATGGCCAAAGCGTCGTTTCCTATCCAAGTTCCCTGGGTCCACGTATCTCGTCTCGCGTTAACCTTTCCTTTTTGGTCAGTCTACTCGAATTGATCAGATTCGAGCGGAATACGAATGAAATACATCTCTAGATATATACTTCTCATTAATGAGCCTGAAATTGACTGGAAATCAGAATGTCACAACTCTTCCCCACTAAAAGAAATTTCGTCCTCGAAATTCGCAACCTTCTACTCATCGAATCCTTTGGGGTATTGGCGCCTCGTCGCATCCCCCACTCTTCCGGATAATCCTTTCCATGGCTTGACGATTTTGCTTGTCCTTTCCAACCCAACTATCTTTCCTCTGGGACTTGTCTCCTTCAGTCCTCAATCCAATGGGCTTCTCTCCATTCTCTTTTGGTATTCTTATCATTTTCCAGCAGCACTTCTTCGAGCGTTCACCTTATCTCTTTCATTTGTCCATCACCATTATTATCAAGCCCTCACCAAAATGTACTCTTAATGTCCATACCCTTCGGTGTATTACTCCTTTCAAGCTTCCTTTCTCGCTAACAGAGATTCAAGGGCTTTATCAATTTGCCCTCCATTAATCAAATCGAGTTATGGCCCCCTTAACTCCTTAAACATTTACATGATTACTTCTGTAGTATTCCATTCTCGATTCCATCCGAGAATTCCCTTGGATCAAAGTGGTCCTTCAACTTTCGTGGTCAAGGCCTCCCCTTTTATCGACACGTCTAGTGCTTGACTATATGATAGATAAATTTCAACTGTCAACCCTTATCACCGTTAGTATATATATATATATATATATATATATATATATATATATATATATATATATATATATATATATATCTTGGCACATCCTTGTGCCATCCCTAGAATACCATAATCTTCTCTTTGAATTTCTGATAAGGTCGTCTCCTTAAGTTCCCCTCGATACTGGACTCGTACTTCCGTCCATATGCCTCAAGGGTTCCATCCATTCCTATAATCCCTCTAGCATCGGTGTTTAATCATGGCACACCTCAATTTCCTTCTGGTCTTTTGGTCAGGCATTTCCGGCGGCCATCACACTAGTCCATTAGCGAACTTCCAATTTAGAATTTGAATCTCTTATTTCTTAAGGGAAGATCTGTCCCTCCATCACCGATTATACAAGGCTCAATTCTTAACTGTAAACATCCGCTAAACAATTCACCCTTCCTTAGCGATACGAACATCGCTATAACAACACTTGGGTGATCTCTTCGTTCCACATGCCTTGCCTTCAATTCCCTTTAAGCAGTCTATACTCCCAACCTCCTTTAGTTCACTCAACTTCGAGGCCCTTCCTTGCACAAGCAATGCTCCTACATCCTCGAGCAATTTCATCTTTTGACGTTGCCTCTCATTCAATTTTTCTTGAAAAATTACTACGTTATTTTCTTGTGGTAGATATTAACTCAAACCTCTTTCCACTCAAGCAAGGTTTCTCAAACTTTGTCGCGAGCTCTAAGCATTGCAACTCATGTGGCCTTACTATCATGGCGTACATGTAATACTCACTTCAAATCTCCTTGTTACACCTCAAGTTCCATTCTGCGTCGTGTCATTACGACCTTCATAAGCTTTTCAATTTCCGACCGGAATTGTCATGAACAACACAATCATTAGCTTAACTCGAGTCCTCAAAAACTCTTTTCACGTCCATTCACTCATTCGCGTTACGTCTCGTCCTTAGTCCATCCTACTTTATCAGGTCCACAACTTGCGCTCTTCACATTTAACATGCAATAGACATTTCCTTAGAGCCCATATGACACTCTCAAAAACTGTTCATGTTTCTCATGGCTCCTTACATGAGTTCAACCATCGTCTCTCGAGATGGTAACAACCAACTCAATCATTCATTGGACACTTAGTTCGACTATTAGCCACTTCTTTCTAACAAGTGTCGAATCTTCCCGACTATTCCTCGTACTTTTCCCTTGAGAGCTCAGGCCTTGGCTCTTTGTCATCACGAGTCTTCTCTAGAACCGCACGACATTTTTTTTTTCGTGTCACTCTTCTCTCGAGAAGCATTAGTGCTTTAGTCTCTGAGTTCCATACTCACTAAGGCGACCTTATCCCAATTCTGTTCGTTCCACTGAACATCAACATCATCCTATAATTCAACATTGTCTACAAGACTGTCTCTCAGACTTCACTTCCAAGAGTCGTTCAAGTCCTGCGTCTTCTTTCTCAGTCTAGACGCTCCATCTTAATACTAAGACAATCTAGAGTTTTTCTTCCTTTCACAATAGGGTCTCTTACCCTAAGGAAGAAACTACATAACTCCGTGGCATTTTCTCACTTCAAATTCACCTTGTCATTCCCATTCCATAGGACGGCAACCTTGGAATTTGCGCCGACGGCGATACCTTTACTCCAGGATTCAAATGCCTCTATGCTTTCACATTCTCTTTCCCATAACTCAGTCATCTCAAGTGACAATATCTATTCGTCCCTGGGTCTCCACCAGTTCACTTATCGAACACTCAATTCGATTACCTCTAATCACTTTGCAAGTATTCTCTAAGCGCTCTTCTCATTTACTAAATCATTTACTAGAACCATAACCCGTCAGGACTATCATATCCGTTCGCTTTTCTTTCCGTCAACGACCATTTCATGGTCCAATTGCCCCTTAAGAACAATACCCTATTCTTTAAGGATTAGCAATTCATGATTTCCTTTCTCAAGGTTACAATTCAATCAACCGATCCCAGGAAATTATTGATTCCAGGCAAACTAGCATGCCGATTCTCCCTCAACCCTTTCCATAACAGAAAGATGGACTACCCATTTCCACCATGTGTCTTACGCCCAAGTAATCAGCTATTTCCTGTAGGCATGTTCCATATTCATATTGAACATCTCTTTGCTCGTAATCCATGAGCAGGAGTTCTCTTATTTATAAATCTTTCGATCATTCTCCTCTTTTGCTGAGTCACATCATCATTCCTCAAAATCAGGAATAACAACCAATCATAAGGTTTTCAAGTTCCAATCCACTCGGGGATTTACTTATCTTATTCAAGGGTCCTTGATCACCTTTACCATGTGCTTAAACGATTCTGAGAACTCTGTCCCATACCGATCGATTATCCTATGATCCTTGCAAAATTATTAGGATCCAAACAACCCTTGCCCTCAAGCAATCTCAGGATAATACTTTCCATCGAACAACTCAACAGAGGTAGTCTAGGCAGATCTCATGCCTTCGAGGAAACCCTTCCTCTGGTGACTTCCACCAATTATCAACAGCCTCTTAGGGCTAGTACTGCCAGGGTCACTTTCTTCCTTCAGTGTACCCAAAACCTCCAAGGTTTTTCTTATCACAATCCTCAATTTATAAGAAGGCGGTTTCAAATTCCATCCCTTCATCAAACTCGGTCAATCTCATTCTTATTCATAGCTTCACTAGCTTTTCAGAACTCTCATGGTTCTTCCTATACATTCACTTTTCTCGTGAATGAAATAACTCAAAGTCACCTTTCTCGTGACTTCTATTGCCTTGATTCATCAGAACTAGCATTTTTCACCACCGTGACTTAGAGAATCTTAGCAGCTCCTCCTCGAGCTTGCTTAACCAACCATTTCCTCATTTCCGTTCAAAGTTCCTATGACTCATTTAGCTCTTGGGTCTCGTACGATTAACAGATCAAGCCATATTTTCCTTTGGTACTCATACTCCAATCGTCCATTTTTACTCAATTCCCATGATTCATATTAGTTCTCGGATCTTCCATATCATATATACTCGAGCCCAAAGTTCTTCTACGACCACCCCTTGGTCGCTCAACCTCATTAAGTTCTCAGGCTACTCGAATCACTATGATTCCCTCCAAGAATCAAAACTTGAGTCATCTACTCAAGTCTATCAGTCTCAGGCTACTCACCTCAATATCTTTCACCATCAACTAACCCTCTGATAGTTCTTGGGCAATTCTCAATTAATCGCCAATTATTCGAGGATTCCAAATCATCCTCGGTCGGTAATCATTCCTCAAGCCAGCCTCAACGAGGTAATTTCTCAACTGACGGCCACTACTAGGCTAGCCTCAACTGGGCGACTATCAAATAAGCACTCAAGGCAGTAACTCGTTGAGTCAATAGCTCTTATTCTAGGTCTAAAGGCATCCGCCACTCTAGTATGGTCACAACAGACCATCTCATCTCAACATGCCTCGATTCCACAGGTATAACCCATACGTCGTCTAACCTCTTAGTTATACCTTGGCCAAGACAATCACATGACGCTAATTCTAAAACCTGCCAACTAGGCCAATCACAAACATCAGTTTTCTTTTTCAAACGGTATCCCCTGCCAAATACAAGGTTCTCAGCCATATCAACCACAGGCGCCTTCACAAACGCCATGCCATCTTAAACAGTCGCCTTAAGAATCACTCTCGTGCCATACATCTCTTTTCCATGATTGGACTCAACCTGATACCTAGACTTCCCCTTTCAAGTTATAACTTGGATCATTCCTGCCTCTCGCCATCTGAGAAGCCTGCCAAGAGCAGCTCCTTGTCCAGACCTCTCTATCCTGGCGATCACTCCCCGCCCTCATCAGACCTGGCTATTGCAAGTTGTCCCAAGTCATACATCTACAGAGAAAGCCCCGTTCCATATGTCTCAAACCATGTTTCATCATAGTTTATAGATATCCCATCAACTTATCCCATACCAAGCGACAGTTTATAAAGTCCAACAGCGATAAGCTCATGCATGCACCCTCATCAACTTGCATTTCATAACCACAAACACATGCACAGCATGACGGTCCTCACCACTTGTCATGTCAAAATCGCCTTCAGATCAATTCATATCCCTTTAAGAGTTCTAATTCCATCAATGACCATCACATCTCGCAGATCAATAGCCTATATTTAACCATACACCTCAAGTAAAGTCGCTAACTATGTCAAATCCCCAAGCATTTGATCACAACTGGCCTTTAATCATATATTTCTTATCCGCCCCCTTGTATGCATCTCATCTCATATCATCCAAGACTGTCAATAGTAATCGATAACTAAACCATCAAGATATCGCGCAATTCAAGCCTGAATCCACCAATACCAACTGTCTCTTTATAACTCATACTCCTCAAGTTGGGTCATTGACAAATCAAGATCACAATCATACACCTCAATTGACCATTCATTCATAATTTATTCTCTAGAAACCTCAAATCAGGCTCATGACTCATTAATTTCCAATCACTTCCTTGTGAGCCTTATTCATAAATCACTCAAGATCATCTCTTAATTCGACACTAGGACCATTAGAATACCTCACAAGTTCAAACCTAGAGTCCTCAAGATTCAGCAATCCATGCTTATCCCTAAAGGTTTCACTACCTAATTGTCCTCAAGTCATTGCTTCTTATCACTCCAAATCTTAATCACATTGGATCGATCTAACCTTGCTCTGATACCAAATCAAACATGGATGTCGCGCCCCGAACCCGGCGAGCGCGCGAGCATCCCACCAAGCCGTACCTTTCTTAAAACTCCAAGATCCAATGGCCAATGTTCTAAGCAATGAAAAGAACACGCATGCGGAAGTGATGCCGACTCCAATCATATAAATACAACACCCGATAAATTAGGACACAAGGGAACATCAAGTTTCACTAACCAATTACTAAAGATCAATTCCTAATTCACCAATCCGAAGTACAATCCCTACTATCACAAAAAGGCAAATCTATTCTAAATACAATTGGTCAATTATCTCTTCTAATACCAATCCTTAGCAAGCTCGCGCTTCCTCTGCCTGGAACCTGAAAAATTAAGCTCCCACTGGGGTGAGATATAAATCTCAGTAAGGTAGGTTCTAACCTTAGGTTAGGCCGATCGTCCACTCAAGCAGTCATCTATCCTAAAATTCAAGCTCATAATCAAACAGGCGCATATAAATAAAGGTAGTGACACACAGATGATGGGCATGCAACTATGACACCATGTCACCCTCAAATGATTATGCACACCTCATCCCGCCACTTCACCACAACCACTAATCTCCGCTTGCCTCAATCTCTAGCCCGCGATTAAATCGTATTAGGCTTGGTCCACGTAAACGCATCAGACCATCATCGGCAACCCGCATAAACGCATCAGATTTCGATGAATCTCCAGGCTAATATCACCATCTCATAACTCCGTTCCACGAATAGTTCGCATCAGGACCGTGGCTATCTCAACCCCGCGATCTCATCGCATTAGGGCGCCACACAACATCAACTCCACCCCGCGATCTCGTCGCATCAGGGTATACATCTCCTGCCTCGCGTCTCATACGCCTCAAGGCCTCTCCGTCCCGCAAGTAATTCGCATCAGGACAGTAACCATCTTAACCCCGCGATTTCATCGCATCAGGGCACCACATAATATCAATTCCACCCGCGATCTTGTCGCATTAGGATATCCATCTCCCGCCCCGCGTCTTACACATCTCAGGGCCTCGCCATGTCATGCTCATGCCATGATTTTCGAATTATTTCTATACATGACGTCATGTGCAATCCAGGCACGATCCAAGACTCATGGCATGTAAGACAATCAATGACATTCGACATGGCATATGATTTAAACACAAGCAATATCACACATGACTTTCTATAATCAATTAGGGCATTTTAAAAGCTACCCCTTTTGAATATTCCCAAAAATCGATCAAATTAAACCTTGACTCACCCAATCAAGTCCAATCTTCCTAGCATAAGGTTAGGAATTCCCTTACCTTGCGTTTGATACCACAATTTTCTCCTCTCGGGTCCTCAAAGTTTCAACCCCCAATAATCCAAGACCGAACTCATCGTGCAACCTAATAAAATCTAAACAATCCGTCAATTTCCATGTCCAAATCAACCACCCATGAATCACAACCCTCCATGACATAATCCTCATCATCTTAACATGACTTAATCACCAATTTGTGACTCAAATCATCCATTACCAGCCCCCAACAGATTCGGTTTGGTCCAGCACCGAACTAGCCCTTCTCGGTTCCTTGCAAGCCGGGCACAATCGGTCCTAAATCTACTCCAAATCTGATATTTAATCATCATCCTACCTCTTAACATGTCTACCTAAGGGTTTGGGAGGCTCACCATGAGTTTGAGGTCCATTGGTCGCTGAAAACTTGTCAAAAATTGCCAAATCCTCCAAGGTCAGTACCGGCAGTTTTCTGTCCAAGATTTACAAGACCATTTCGAGGTCAATACTTCCTCAAATCACTCTCAACTTTTTACCACAGATTCATACACATGCTACTAGATCTTCATAAAATTTGACCTCAAAGCTCCAATAATTCGGCCTTCAAAAGGGTCAGAAACTGGACCTACCTTAGTCTAGAGTAGATTCCGTCGGCTCTCGGAAAAACTCTTGGTCGGAGCTCCTCGGTGGTCCAAATGCCTCGCTTCTACTTCGAAGAAGTCAGCAAGACGTATATCTAGGTTGGTGTGGTCGGCCGGTGGTCAGGCGATGGCCGAAAGTGGCGTCATGGGCGACGAACTACACCCTAGAATCTGGTCGCCGGCGAGCAGATTGAAGAAGAAGAAGAAGATGGCTTTCGGTGGGTTGAGGGGGTGTTATGGCCAAACAAGAGTGAGGAGAGAGAGTGAAAAAGCTTATATTCAAGGCTTGAGTCAATGGTTTGAATGGTAGTTGCATAAAGTTGGACATGACCACCCAATGCTTGATCTTGTGACACTTATCCACTTGTCATTCCAATTCAATCTAATGGCCAATAATCCTTCAAATTTTCGGTGGTCTTGGGGTGGGTTTAATGACCAAATTGCCCTTCTTCAAATGCATGGGCAAGGTTCTAAGCTTGAGGGGCAAAAGGGTAATTTTACCCCTGACGTTCAGAACGTCGTTTTTCTCATCCCAATAACCTTCGATAGGGCGACGACCAATCCGAATGTGATGTTGGAATTCTCGATCCCCTATTTTCAATTTTCAAGACTCATTTCTGATGATTTTCTCTGCTAGACGTGGTTCAAGCCTATCCCGAGCCGATGTCTAGTGATATTATTATTTAACTTCAGGGTTTAACAATAAAACATAATGCGCAAAGTATAAGCTAAATCCTTCTTCAAATTGGACAAATCTCAATCCATTATTAAGTGAGAACTTATAAGGATCATGGCAGTTGTATGTCATTATATCGACACAATTCCTTCCACGTATCACAGTATCAGTCCTACACTTAAGATTATCAATAATGAGAGATAACATAATGGTCCAACAATAATGTTTCTTTTTCAAAAACAAATTCTGTCAATATTGACATAATTCTTTCATGTATATACCAACATAAGTAGACAGAATGCACAAGTATATCAGAAACAATACGTAAATGATATCAAAGTATCAAGTACATAAAGAGCATAAAACTTTAACATAATATCAATAATGGTTTTCAGTAATGCCCATTCTATCGACATGTTCACTAAATGTCTTTAGCGGCAACACTCCATGTTCACTGAATGGAGTGAACACTTTCTGAATTGGAACAACACTTGGAGAGCATTTTTCCATCTTGAACCTCTCTAGAACTTTATTAATATATGATTTCTGAGACAATCCTAACAATCCTTGTGATCTAACACGAAATATTTCAATTCCAATCACATAGGATGCCTCACCCATATCTTTCATTTCAAAATTCGTATAGAAAAATTTCTTGATCTCATGTAATAAACTAAGATCATTAGAAGCAAGTAAGATATCATCAACATACATAATTAGAAAAATAAACTTGCTCCCACTGACCTTCAGATATATATACCGATTGACAGTGTTTTCCTTAAATCCAAAGGAAGTGATAGTATCATTAAACTTAAGATACCATTGTCGGGAAACTTGTTTAAGTCCATATATTGACTTCTTAAGTTTACATACCATGTGTTCCTTTCCTTCCACTAAAAACCCCTCTTGTTGGTCCATATAAACTTCTTCATCTAAATTCCCATTTAGAAAGGCGATCTTCACTTCCATTTGATGTAACTCTAAGTCATAATGAGCCACCATAGCCATAATAATTCTCAGAGAGTCCTTCTTAGATACAGGAGAAAAGGTCTCTTTATAATCAACACCATCTTTCTGAGTAAAACCTTTAGCAACAAGTCTAGCCTTGTATCTTTCGATATTACCATTAGAGTCGCATTTGGTCTTAAAAACCCACTTACATCCAACTCTTTTACAACCTTCAGGCAAATCAACAAGATCCTAGACTTTATTGTGATCCATTGATTTTAACTCTTCTTTCATGGCGTCAAACCATCTAGGAGAATTAACACTTTTCATGGCTTGTGAAAACGAAATTGGATCTTCATCAATTCCTAAGTCAAATTTAGACTCTTGTAAATAAACCACATAATCATAAAAAAATGACTGATTTTCTTTCCTTTTGAGATCTTCTTAATGCCACTTCATGTGGTTCATCTACTGTGGGTTCATTAGTGGCAACTTCATCATGGAGTATTTGGTCATTTATTTGTTGTTCTTATATGTTGTCAAGCCATTCGACAACCGTAGAAACAACAACTTGATAATGAGGTATAGTTAAAGATACTTGTACCGTAACCTCTTGAATTTTCACCTTTCGTGGTTCTACACTCCCACTGGTTTCACCATTTTCAATGAACCTAGCATTTCCAGTTTCAACAAATCTTGTACTATGGTTAGGACAATAAAATATGTACCCCTTGAATTTTTCTAGATAACCAATGAAGAAACCACTGGTTGTTCTTGAGTCCAGTTTCTTTTCATGAGGATTATAAATCCTTACTTCCGCCGGGCAACCCCAAACATGCAAGTGCCTCAAACTAGGTTTCCTTCCTGTCCACAATTCAAAAGGAGTCTTTGGAACTGCCTTGCTAGGAACCCTATTTAACAAATACAAGGTGGTTTTCAAAGCATGCATCCACAGTGATAAGGGTACAGAAGAATTACTTAACATACTCATAACTATATCCATTAATGTACGATTACGCCTTTCTGCAATGCCATTTTGTTGCGGTGTGCCTGGCAATGTGTATTGAGCACAAATGCAATGCCTTTCAAGGAACTTAGCAAACGGACCAGGGCATTGTCCACTTTCCTCATACCATCCATAGTACTCACCACCTCTGTTAAATCTGACAATTTTCACCTTCCTGTCTAGCTGCCTTTTAACCTCATTGATAAACACCTCTAATGTGTCTATCGATTGAGATTTTTCTTGCAATAGATAGATATAGCCATAACGTGAAAAATCATCAATAAAGGTGATAAAATAGTTTTCTCTATCAAAAGACGGAACATCAAAAGGTCCACAGATGTCAGTATGTATTACTTCAAGGAGCTGTGTGCTTCTTGTGGCTACTTTCTTAATCGTGTGTTTTCCCTTAATACAATCCACACAAATGCCAAGATTAGTAAAATCTAAATCATGAAGGATTTCATTCTTTACTAATCTTTGTATTCTTTTTTTGGATATATGACCCAAACGTTTATGCCACAGATAAGCTGAACTTTCATCCACTAAGCCACGTTTCGAACCAACATTATGATGCAAGGTCAATAGAATCTCAACAAATAAATTATCAAGCTTTAATTTGTATAAATCATCACAAAGCACGCCAGAACCAATAAAATGATTATGTTTAAATAAACTGAAACATCCATTTCCAAACTTAAAAGAATATCCTACTGTATCAACTTTCGATAATGAAACTAGATTTTGAGAAACAGAAGGAACATAAAAAGTTTGAAAAAGATATAAATGATGTCCAGTGTCTAAAATCAAACGATACATCCTCCATTTCTCATGAAAATAAACTTTTCATTTAGATTTATGGTTTGAGTCGTAAGGAATCCATGCATCGTATTCGAAACATGAGTGGTACAGCCAGAATCAATCCACCAAGTATTATAAGGAACTTCTGCCAAGTATGATTCGAAACATACAAAAGCACTGGGCTTACCTTTCTTTTCGAACCATGCCTTACGTTTCAAGCAATCTTTCTGATAATGTCCAGGTTTCTTGCAGAAATGACACTTATCATTCTTTTGTTCCTTCTTAGGGATATGGGCAGATGACTCATTAATCTTTAATGGTCCTTTATTGCCCTTTCCATTCTTCCTCCCTGGTTTTCTTTTAGCTCCTGGATAACCCATGAGATTGACAGAGTGGATTCCTTGCTTCTTAAGCCTTGCTTCCTCTTGAATGAGCATACTTTGCAATTAAGTCACATTTCACTCGTCTTTATAGTGTTATCTTTTATTTGGAATGGACCATGCTCAGGAGGTAAGAAATTTATGATAAACTGCACGAGGAAACTTTCATACACTTTCATTCCCATGGAACTTAATCTTGCTGCTATGTTTGACATTTCAGTAACATGCTCATGCATGGTACGAGAACCATCAACTTCATGGTGGTTAACGTACCCATTAATGTTCCAGCAACTGACTTATCAGCAAAATCAGACTGAGAATGAGTTTCCACTAACTTCATAAATTCCTTAGCGCTATCAATTTCAGGAATGGTTGACTTAATGTTGTTTACTACTGTCATCCGCATGAACATTAAGCTTAGTCTCTTTGATCTTTCTCATGCTGCACGGAAAGATTTTTCTTCAGCGCCGCTAGTAGCAGTAAGAGCAGCAGGCTTATCTTGTAAGAGTGCTAAATCAAGATCAAGAACACCTAAGTGAAACTTGACTTGTTCACTCCATTCAGAAAAGTTAACCCCCATTAACTTCATAATAGTCGAAGCTTGCGAATGAAGAGAAACTGAAACAGGTGCTGCAAAATATATAAAATGCTCACACATTAATGCTTTGAGTCGTAACTTAAATACTTAATACAAATTCAAACAATAATTACATAACACTAAATGCACATCGAAGTTCTCCTTTAGGTGATACAACAATGTACAACCATAAAACATAATTGATGCTCAAATTTAATTTTCAATAATTGATGATTTTATATACTCCGATTAGACACGCTCACTATTTTTGGATATGCTAAACATATCTAATCAAGTATACTAATTAACGTGATTATGTTCATGATTATAAAACTAACTGACCAACCTTTGGGCGATCCTTAAATATTTTATAATCAACGAACTTCAAATTACTCATGACAAACAAATATATAATGTAATGTCATCTCATTAGTAGCATCACATAAGCATGAGTAATTGAATTTTATTTAATTTGACGTCTACATGAAACTTTCTAATTTGGCCACTTTGGTGACTCACGAATTATACATAATAAAGACATCAAATTAAATAATCATAACACTAAATATTTCATGGCAAGCAATACAAGGGTGCGATTCATCCACTAACCAAATCTTGACTTGCCAATTCTTGCACCAAATTAAATCAAATATTCACTTGAAAAGGAAAGTGCATCCCTTTATTTTATTCTTCCTACGATTGAGGCTGGTTGTGTTCACCAAGCACATACCAAAATTGTCTTTTTCCCAAAGACAATATATCTTTTACAATCAAACATTATTTTCGGTGCATTTTCCTTTTCTTGAATCTCTTCATCCTGCACAGCTTGTGATCGTGTTCTTTTAAACAATAGAAGAAGGTGTTGTTAAACCATAAACATGAATCACATCTTCTTCGAGATACCGTACGATAAACGGCATCATTTAAATAAACAAACTTAAGTTCACATACAACAAATCCCGCAATCAATAAGCGTTTGCAGCCCTGATGTTTGTTCAATTGGCTTGGGCGATCAAAAATTAGTGCCCAATAAACGAACGATACTCCATAAACCTCGTCAAATTGGATAGTAAAAATGCACCCATCGGGAAACACAAAGCAAATTCGGAAGTGACAATGGAATAAGAAACTATACTCACAAGCCGCACATCCCAATCTTGATGGCCGCACACAAATTCAATCAATGAAAAATCACACGTTCTCAAACCTACGCTCTGATACCACATGTAAAACATAAAACGAAATCGTACGCAAATCGAAACCCTAATATTTGCATAAATGTCATACTCAAGATCTTAGAACGAGATGATTTTCACAATATCGTAATCGATGAGAGACATACCTTAATCCATAATAGTTCCTTGCGGTGAGATCGATTATAGATGGGAAATCGATTGTAGAAATAGGTTTCCCTCTCTTGACCCTTTTGGCTTTCTAACGTTCTTGATGGAGAAAAAACTATCGTCGTTTCTGGGATTAAGAGAGAGGAACAAATCTAAAATAGCCTTTTATAATCACACCATCCATGACGATGTACAGTAAATAAAATACACTTCTCTATTGACCAATAGGAATTTAGCACATAATAATTGTTAAACCGAAATCACATATGGGCCTTTAATCACGTGGGCCACAATAAAATCTAACAGCAACTTCATAACCTTCCTCTTGGCCGAATTCTTTGTGATATATTCTAGTCTAATCCAGTCATTTTAATTTTTCTTCCATAGGTGCAAACGAACACTAATGCAATGCATGAATCCTAAAAACAAGTATGACAAAAGATTTAACTATTTTTGTTAGAAATAAATGTTTAGCTCTAAATTTTTATATGCAAACAAAAACGACTAAAAAGGTTAATCAAAATTTAGGTGTCAATAAGTTTTCAACCAACATCCTTAATTACAAGTCACAAAATGGAGAATTGCTCGGGTCAATTAGTTAGACCAACTCATGCTTTTGGTAAGGCTGTCTACGAAAATTAAATCTGAGTTCACGAAAAGGGAAAAAGACTTCCATGTGGTTCTCTTTGTAATGTATAGGCTTACTTGGGAATGGAGGACATCAATTCGCTTGGAAGTCAAGCTCTCGATCTCTTTTACATGGCCTTTGATTCCTCTCATGACTAAATGCAAACAATTCCATCATTAATTCTCTTTTTGTCTCCTTTGCATTTTCGCCCCTTATTAGTTCTTTTGTGCAAACTTAACCACTCCCCTTAATCTAATTATTGCTTTCGCCATCGGCACCCTCAACGAACTCTCTCTCTCTCTCTCACGCGTGCAAAGGCCAGACGACTTCAACTGAGATCGGATCGTCTTCATCCTTGGCAACCTCCAACGAGGCATCTCGGGTTGTGACAAATTACCGGATCGCCTAACCTTTCCTCAGAAGGTTAAGCACCTAACCTTGCAATCCAGACCGTTCATTCTTAAACGGACGGTCCAGATCTTTAATTTTTAAGGGGCAATTTTTTGAATTTTTTTATATATTTTTGTTAGTTATAATCTGTGACATCAATTTATAACATGAACGGTCTGGATTGCAAAATTAGGGCTTAAATTTCTAAGAAAAGGTTAGACGATCTTTTTTCGTTGGGATCTCAGGACTATCTTCATAGGAGAATAACTAGCATCTTATGATGCGCCGACTTTTTTGCAATTTTTTAATTAATTCGTTGAATGATAAGTATATAAATAAAGTCAAAAAGACATGTGGGCACTCGACAACATCGACGAATCACATTTTAAACACGATCTAGGACGTATCTAATACGGACTCATTACTAATCCAGAGGCCATTTGCGGAGATGCAACATGAGAAAAGTCAATTTGACAATTTCGAGAGTTCTTGCCCTGAAATTGACGAAGCAGTCGAACGGAAAGAACCATGCAATTACATGAACTTCTGGAGGGAAAGCCCACATTTGCTAGCAATTTGCTCCAATGGCGATACCTTTTAGACCAATAATTAAGAACAAAATCATCTTCCTACTGTATTTTTGCACAAAAGAGAAACTACAACCAGTCTTAGAACATATGTAATAGAGTCACTTATTTCCAATAATTTGAAAATATTAATTAAGAATATTCAGTAAATATCATTCTAAAAAACACTTAGGAAAGCTCTCCTATATGCTTTTTAGCAAAACCAAATGAAACCCACACATACAACGTGTGAACAAGGAACAAACACGTAGAAATTGTTCAGAATGACTCCTTGTCCCCGTCTTCGTCTGAACAAAAACAACAATGACTCCATACTTTCTTTTCCGCTTTTGTCCCCAGAACGAGACAAAGTAGGTAGCCAAAGAGCGACCAAAAGCTAGAAAACAACTGAACCCCGTGCTTTATTCAGAACCGTTCAAGCTAATGTCATAGCCTCATATGTTAGGAGATGATAAACTGTGGATAATTACGCGCTATTGCAAAATTATATATCAGTTACCAGTATCTCAAATTTCATTACAACATGGGCAGAAAATGAATTTCATGTTTTCCCTTTTCCAAAAACATATCTCACGAGTAAAAAAAAAAAAGAGATTCTATCGCTTTTGCGAAATTATCTAGTGAACATTTCTTAACTGAATATATGTGCAAGATTTGATGAAATTTACACGAGACAGCACCATTTTCCTAGTAAATATGCTAAACTCATCCTCTCGTTTACAAGATAATATGGTGTGTATCTACGATCAGAAATAACGAACAATACTTTAATTTTTATGCTAAAGGTTAGGCATCTGCTCTTAGCATCCGAGCCATCTATTTTTGAACGGACGGCCCAGATTTTTTATTTTTAGAAAGTAATTTTTTAAATTTTTTATATATATTTTTTAGTTATAATCTGGACCATCTATTCATAACACGAACGGATCGAATTTCAAAATTATGAACTAAACTTTTGAAAAAAAAAGGTTATACCATCTCATCCTACCGTTTTAAGTACGCCGATAGTTTTTCCTTTTCTGTTTATTTTGGGTACCCTTCTCTTTTTACTTTCATTTTTAATCCATCTTGGGTCGCGGTCAAGAAGCTTCTCGGCCAACACAGACAACTGTGGATGAGCTGGGGCTATATAAACACGACACCTTGCTCAACATTATCGACCCATCAAAAGATTGGGAGTGTCTCCCTCTCTTACCCAGAGACATACAAACCAGTAGAGTCAGACACAGAAGGAAAACCCTCGTACACAAACACGACACCTTGCCCAACATCATCATCCCATCAAAACATTAGAAGTGTCTCCCTCTCTAACCCAGAGACAAACAGAAATAGATTCACACACACATACACACAAGGAAGAAAAGATGGAGGTATCAACACAGTCAATTGCACTAGCGGCGGTTCTGGCCCTCCTGGCGACTTTGGCGTGGAGGGTGGCAAACTGGGTATGGCTGAGGCCGAAGAGGCTCGAGAGGCTCCTGAGACAGCAAGGCCTCTCCGGCAAACCCTACGCCTTCCTGTTCGGAGACCTCAAGGAGAACGCGCGGCTGCTCAAGGAAGCCATGTCCAAGCCCATCGCCGTCGGAGACGACATCAAGCCTCGCCTCTTGCCGTTCTTGCATCGATCCTTCCAAACCCATGGTATCCACATCTTCACAGCATCTGTGCGTGGCATTTCTTTATCTTCTTGTCCATTAAAGCTCACTTTTTTTTTCCTTGGGTCGATGCCGTCTTTGATATTTTATGTACAGACGCTCTACTGTGTGACTGACGGGACTTATGCCCACGTCGGCCGATTACCCTAAAATTTCAGAGTGACCCTGATTGAAGATTCACGGATGTCAATCTAGTCAGTAACACGTTTTGAGGGAGTCAGGGACTGGTCCCTATCCAAACCAAAGTCCGTACACAGTTGATGTAAATAGATGCCAAGTTACTCTCAAAATTTTTTTTTTTTGGGGGGGGGGGGGGGAGTCAGTGGGACCAAAAATCATGTGGATGACGATGAGGAACGAGTTCTTGGATGATTTCTGCCATCGTTCACGGCTTGTGTGCTTTGTATCCCTCCACCATTCATGGCAATTCATTGACATGGGCATTGAATCCATCAGTTACTGAAAAACGTACCAAGTGATTGGAATGCCGGCAGTCACTTTTCATTGATAGTGGTTACAATTTCAATCGCAAATACATACATCATAATTGATATATTCTCAAAACCGTTAGGCTAGTAGCTTCAAAAATTGTAGAAAAAATAACAACAATTACCATTTATGTTGCGTTGATGTAAGAAGATGCCGGCCGATGGGGGCTCTGAGTAGGAACGAACCATGAAATTCTTGATAAGAAAACATATGGGATCCTTGATTTTTTCCAAGATCCAACTCTGGAGTCTACACAACTGCATGTGCAGAATGTTCTATTTTGGTGTAGAAAGGGCTGCTTGGTAATCGTTATGACCATCTTTTTTCCTCCCAGTATGAATTAAATCGCCCGATTTGCATGCATTCCTAGAGAGTAGCTGAGAACATATGTGCCTCCTATTTTGCTGGATGCATTGCAGGCAAAGACTCGTTCATGTGGATGGGCCCAACGCCAAGAGTGAATATAATGAACCCGGAACAATTAAAGGAGATCTTGTCCAAGATAAACGACTATCCCAAGCCAGCCTCCAATCCCCTGGTAAAGTTGCTCGCCGATGGACTTGCGACCCACGAGGGCGAGAAATGGGCTCGGCACCGGAAGATTATCAATCCAGCATTCCACATGGAGAAGCTGAAGGTACTTAAAAAACTATACTATGCTCAAATAAATGGAACCCCACACAATGTGATGCCTCGGGAATTTTCTTTTTAACTCCTTGTTTGCATTGTTGTTCTTGCAGCTTATGTTGCCCGCTTTTTATTCAAGTTGCACTAAAATGGTAGAAAGATGGGAGAAATTGGTATCAGAGGAGAGATTGTGTGAGGTCGACGCGTGGGTCGACCTTCAAAATTTGACCCGCGACGTGATCTCTCGAACAGCATTTGGCAGTAGCTTTGAAGAAGGCAAAAGGATTTTTGAACTGCAAGAGGAACAAGCCCTGCTCGCAATTAAAACACTTCGATCGGTCTACATCCCCGGCTGGAGGTAAATCTCTCATCATCCATAAGCTAACTGAATCTAAATGAGTTTCTGGCTTAAAACCATGACATCACAAGAAATGTAACTATTTGATCTAATATCCGCAGGTTTGTGCCAACCAAGATGAACAGAAGGATGAAGAACATAAATAAACAAGTGCACGCTCTGCTCATGGACATCATCCGCAGAAGAGAGAAAGCAGTAAGGGCAGGGGAAACTGCTGGCGATGATCTGTTGGGACTGTTGCTGGAATCGAACATAAAGGAGAATGGCGGGATGAGCCTTCACGATGTGATTGAGGAGTGCAAGCTTTTCTACTTCGCCGGACAAGAGACCACTTCGGTTTTGTTAGTATGGACCATGGTCTTGTTGAGCGTGCACCCAGATTGGCAAGCGCGGGCTAGGGAGGAAGTCCTCCAAACCTTTGGAAGCAGAAAACCTGACTTTGATGGGTTAAGCCACCTCAAGATTGTAAGTTCAATACTCTCTTCCTTTTTTGGTTTTGAGTGGCACTCGTAATTACGATACTAGCCATTCTCTTCCTGGAAATTGATGATAGATGAGAGGACATTCCCTTGATCTCGTTGTAATTATCTTTCTCGGGCATCATAATCATGAATGCTCCTACGTACACTTCTCTACCATATGACAACTCCTATGGATTTGTCATGATCAGGTCACAATGATCTTGAATGAGGTGTTAAGGCTATACCCACCGGTGATCATACTAGCACGGAAGGTTCAAAAAGAAATGAAACTGGGGAAGCTGACCATACCCTCGGGAGTCCATCTCTCAATGCCGACTCTCCTCATTCACCATGATAAAGAACTATGGGGAGAGGATGCCGAGGAGTTCAAGCCGGAGAGGTTCGCCGAGGGAGTGTCCAATGCCACCAAGAACCAAGCCTCCTTTTTCCCGTTCGGATGGGGCCCTCGTATATGCATTGGTCAGAACTTCGCAATGATAGAGGCGAAGATGGCGGTTGCCATGATACTTCAACAATTCATATTTGAGCTCTCTCCATCTTATGCGCATGCCCCTTGCACTGTCATCACCCTTCAGCCACAGTATGGTGCTCATGTCATCTTGCACAAGGCAAACTAGAAAGTTTCATGTCAAGGTGACGTGGCGTAGACAAAAAAACGTGCATTTGAAATACGGAAACAGTATTTCGACCCAAAAAAAAAAATAAGGAAACAGTACACCTTTTTTCCAAGTCAATGTATTGTTGTCTTCCCACCCTGATGTAAAAACTTAGGATCATCAGTGATTGATTGTGATGGAAACTGGCACAAAAGAATGTGATTTGATGTATCGATAGACGTTTTAGAGTTGAAAACAAGTTTGGCTTACTCAAGCTGAATTTTTTAGGCGTCAATTTGTAATCGATACCCATCCCAGAAATTCTAGATGTCCAATGAAACAACAGGTTAAAGATATTGCAACAGTTTCCCAGAATTGAAACATGAGAGAGAGACAAGAAAACCTTGGGGCTGGGCAGACGAAAATGAAACCTTTATCAAGGCCGTGTGAAATTGATCCCTCCCACGAGATTGATTGAGAGAGAGAGCACCCATTGGGACGGCCCAAGAAATGAGGGAAATGCGAAACTCCATAGAGAGAATGGAGATGTGTGGGTCGGCCCTTTCAAATCGATGGCATGGGTTTTGGTTACATTTGTTAGTGAAGGCCTGGATAAAAACATATTATGTGGGAGCTGGACAAAAATGGATAGGAGTTCTTATGTAGAACTCCGATGTCCTCCTTCCCTTCTCCCTCTCTATTTTTCATTCACTCTATGTTCTCATTCCTTTTTTAAGTCTCTTTCGTTGATTTTTGTGGACAGACGACCCTATCGACTTCCTCCAAGTGGAGGGTTTTGTCAGGTGAGCTCAAAAGTTCCAAATTGTGATATCCTCGGAGAATCTAGTATTACGAATCTACTCGCTCACCCCGGCTTCGGTGTTTGCTCCATCTAGTCGTGCGCAACTGGTTCCTTTACTGCATTAATAATCGGCTTATCTAAAAGTAATTTTATGGTAATATTGGTATCTCTTTGGCAAGTCTTTTCTCCCTATCTAGGGTTAGTTTTATATTTGGGTGCTCTTCTATTTGCCTTGGAGGATCTCTCTCTCATTAATAAGGCATTTTATGTATCTTCTCAACATGTTGGTATTGTTACTATCTCTATACAGTGAAGGTGTTGGAGACACCGAACTTAAGCGCGCACTACCTTTTGGCAAAACTATAGTTACTAGAGAAGAAAATTTTGAAGTGTGCTCATCACTGATGTTTAAGCGTAATTCGGTGATTAGCCACCGCATGTGCTTTTATGTTATGATAGATTCATCCTTGTGGATTGAGAGGATTGAGTGAGTCTTTGCAGGATGTACGAAGTCGATTTGTCTTTCGGATTTATTTATTTTGTCTGATTTTTATCTTTATTGTGAAAGTTATGTATCTTTCTTTCAAGTGAAATGAAATTTTTCTTTCCAACCAAAAAAAAAAGAGAGTAGAAGCACTATAATTATCGGAATCGTGAAGATGAATGATCATATTTTCTCTCCCTGACCAATCTTTCTCATCGATTTTGTTGTACGTAGCTCATTTGTGTTTCTTGTCGAAGTCGAACATGTGGCTATGAAATGTTGAAATGAGTTCCTTTGCTATTTAAGATATAGATTATATGATAATCGTGGGTTTATCAATTGAGGCTATCTTCATGTGTGCATTTGTGATTTATTTTACGGTGAACCGTTAGAGATTCTTACTATCTCCATATGAGTATTTTCAAGTTCATTTACATATCTAGCTTTATTATCATGATTAATCAAATAATGGATGTGATATGCTAAAATCCTTGAATTTCATATATTTCCTTTTCAATCTTATATGCATGATCCTTTCACTATCTTCACCTTCCAGTCACAGTATGGTGTTCCAAAGTTACAGATCAGTGTGACATGCAGTCTAGGCGACACACAGAATAAGTGCAAAGTATTGAGATGAAAGACATTTTGCTCTACTTAAGTTGGATTTTTCCATGCATCAATTTCTAATGAAAACCAAATTAAGAAATTCCAGATGTCCAATCAAACTACAGGACAAAGAAATTGCAACTATAACCTAAAAAAACAAGTTGTCTATTATGGAATAAGACGAATAACATTGGCATCAGATTAAAATTGACCAACAAAAGAGGGACAATAATGAAGGATTCCAGAGCATGAGCTTATAAGAAAATAGATGGAAAAATCTATGAAGATTGAATTAGATCCCAAGAAGAAAACCGGCGTTTTACTGTCAATCGCAAATTTCATTTCGGACTCAGTACTCATATAGAGAAATAAGATCAGTGATTATTCTATCAATCACCATCTATTTCAAATATATCTTGCAACGTCTTTTATATACGAAAGTGAAGTATTTTTTCACAAATTAGCGAATTGGGCAGGATTCCTTTGCATAAAATAAATAAGAAAAAATTAATCTTCATAAATTGCATTTCATGGTAATTGTGAGCCACTTATACAAATTAATAGGGCTAATTCCCTTAAAAAAACATCAACTTTAGGTCTAATGACGGCTTGAACTTTTTCTGTCTCATAAAAGAGCACCGACTTTAGGTCCAATGACGATTCTAACCCAAACTTTTTTTTCATCCCATAAAAAAGCACAAACTTTAACTCGAGTCGCAAATTCAGCCCTATTAATTTGGAATCATTAGTTCTTCAACATGGTAATTCCACTTCATCAGTAAATTCACGTGGCTTGTTGACATTGATTTAAGATACAATTTATCCTCTTATTGGCACGGAATATAAAGTTGTTCATTCTCTTTGGGAAGAGGGCGGGGTTGGACTTGTTAAAAAAGGTTTTAGTCATGAATTTGGTAGATCTTGTCCATGGCGTCTCTCCATGAGTGGTAATACACAACTCCAAACTCTAGTTAGACACTTGATGCTTCCAAATGAAGTGAAGAAGACTACAAATAGATTAACCATCGTCCTTCAAGTTGTGTCAAATGTGAAGCAGATGAACAACCTCAAATTCCGTGCTAAGAAGATGATCCCTTAAATTCACATCAGCAAGCCACGTGGATTTATTGATGACATGAAATTACCACGTTGACAACTAATAGTTTCAAATTAAGGGGGCCGAATTTGTGACTCAATTTAAAATTTGTGTTTTTCATGGTATGGAAAAAAAAATTGGGCCAGAATACTCATTGAACCTAAAGTTGGTATTTTTTTTAGGAAATTAGCCCCAAATTAATATGCAGGTGAAATATATATATATATCAATGGACTAGCTTGTAGATCTTTCGACTTCGATTTTCAAGAAATAGAGACTTTACAAATAAACCTAGAGGATTTGGCACCCCATTTATGTCGCTTTATATGTATACGATCACGATTATCGAACTTCGCAATGTGCTTATGATGCAGCGATGAACTGTTAGTTAGTGTGGCCAATATATGTTTTAATTCACTTAATATCTCTTACGAGTGCTCGAATTGGTAGATTTGAGTTTAACGTGATATCAATCCGACACTTAATACGATGAAAAGACCATTGAACTTACAATTTTGAGATAGCTTAACAAAGATTTGGATTACTCCTCCATAGCTCACGCTTGCCAATCCGAGGCTCGTCCCAACATTTTCTTTCATTCCAGCAACAACCTCATTCGTGTTTTATGATGTTTTGAAGATAAAAAAATAATCAAAGACTACTAATATGTTTATTGGTTGAGTAGAACCAGGTGAAAGAAGCACAACCCCTTATGCATATGCTGTATTAACAGAATGTCTAAAGATTATGAGTTATCTATCAATAGTGAACATGACATTAGGCGTAGAGGCGTCTACAAGTTTGAGGTACCTAAGTAGATGGTGAACAAGCCTAGAACAAGAAGTTCGTTAAAACTTGAAAGGACCTTGGATAGGTGAACAACGAGATAGAGCCACATTGTTCTCTTGATTAGCAACGCAAGTGCATGTATCGAACAAATAATAAAGTGATGAATAAAAGTATCATTCCCACGAAGATTGTAGATAAACCAATCAAATTACTTACTAAACGTGAACAATTATTAAATTTATCTAGCCAATTAAAGGTTCAATAAAGCAATCGAAAATTATAAAGAAAAATAAATTAACCAATGCAGCAAACCAAATAGAAATTAGAAATTTCTAATATAAAGAAGCAACGAACAATGACTTTCTCTCAAGAATGAAAAATGTTAGGGCATCTGATTTCACTTAACCAATCAAGATCAATTAATCAATATCTCATGCATTCAAATTGAATTCATAGTGCGACGATAGAACTTCCTAATTTAAATCACTATCTTTGATCTAGTCCGGCAATCCTATTTGGATTTAGCAACACACACTTGGTCCATATGAATTTAAGTAAACCCAAATGCATTATGATCTATGAAGTTCCCGGATTTAATAAACCACCCTCGATTTACTTACTGCCGAAACCACACACAAAAAAACATAAGACATCTCTATCTATGATGAATTCATGGCTATATATCATTAAACACTTGCACAAAATCTCCTTTTGGTCTCAAACATGCAACAAAAATCGTTCAAGTGGTGTCAAGCACTTAAAAAGCATTAAGAACATGACATATGACTCCCTCGTATGAATTCTAAATTCCATAAACAAGTCAGGAAAATTAATCAATCATAGTAAAGCTACGATGTAGCTCTAACAAGACATAATCTAGAATATAATAAAAATTAAACTAAAAATAATGAGTAAAATAAATATGATAAAGAATTAGAATAAGTGCACCAACAATAATCAATGATTGACTTTGAATTCGCCTTTTTCTTCTTCACTTGGCATCCAGCATTGAAAAGAAGAAAAGCAAAATCTTAAATGTCTTATGGAAAAGTGGCTTCTCTCTCCTCCTCTTGAAAATCACGTGCTTTTTTTTTCTCCCTATGGATCTCTTGTTGTTTCAAGTAAAATAAAGCTTAATTACATCAGAATATAATTCAATCAAAGATTCTTCCCAAAGATAGACTTCTCCTGATAATAAAACTCCTAATTTAGCTTGGATTTTGAATTTCTCCCCAAGATAAGTTTGATTCTCTTTGATTTCAAATTTGCACAGCTCAAGATTATATTACCTACAAAATCAATTAAAATCAATAAAGTAAATATCAAATTTAATTAAAACTAAGTAAATATTAATTTTAAAATAATAAATAAACTCTATATAAAATAGAGTTATCACGCATTTGTCAATATGTTTGGAGGGATCGGAAGATGGAACTCAAGATAATGCAATTATGCATTCTGAAGATTAGTTTCGTTTATGAAGACAATTCAGACACAACGAAGTATTCAGATATAGAAGAATGCTTCTGTTTCTGAAGATTGTTTAGAAACTGCAAGTTATATTGTTTCAAGATTCTGAAGACCCACAATTGACATATATCTGTTGTTGCTTATGTATTTTTAGAAGTTTGTAATCATTGATTGATTGAATTATTCTATGGCATGATTAATATGATATCCTTGATTGGAATTTACCTTCCGTGGGACAAGAAAACTTCCATACCTGAAGAACTCCACTTATGGAAATGGAAGATTGATTTCTATGAGAAACTGAATTTGAAAGATTCAAATTATACACCAATGGTCACCAAATCTCCCTAAATATAGTCTCATCCAATCAAGATTGATGGTACGCAATCAGCGATTAAAGAGCAATCCTTTGAAGACCCATCCAATGACTAATTTGGGGGTGAAAGAGTATAAAAGGAGATCCGTGGTGCTACTACGGAGTAGGATAAGAATCATAAATTCCATAGATTTATACTTGTCCTCGTAAGCTTTATACGATAATTTTTTAGAGGCTTTGTTAGAGTGATCGAGAAATGATAGTGTGATATTTCAAAGAGAGTATCATCAATTATTGTAAACATTCATTAATTCATCTAGTAAAATCCATCTAATCAGCTGTCAGTGTGGGAGAGTGGACATAGGCTTAATCTAAGCCAAACCGTTATAATCGTCATTTATTATATTCTCTATCTCTAAACTCTTGTCATTGTGTTTGATAGAATATTACATATTGGGGTTCATATTCTGAAACTGCGTATCCAGAATTGCATACTCGTGTTCAGAATCAAAACTGCACATATTCAAATTCAAATTCTATGTACATTTTGACTTAATTCTTTTAATTTTTTATTTTCTAATCAAAATTATTTAGAATCACCTATTCGGCCCTCTCTAGCTGATATTGCTAGACACACAGGTTGCTCATTATTTTAAATTATTTTACTTCCAAGTTAACGATCATGTCTAGCAATATTTCTTCAGGATTAAGTGATGCATGATTCAACTACAAACCTCCTTATTTTGATGGAAAGGATTACAACATTTAATGCAATAAGAAAAAGTGGTTCTTCAAGGCATTAGACAATCTCATGTGAGATGTCGTGACTAAAGGTATAAATCTTATTACAACTCTAACTTCTAAAAATGAGAACAATGATCATGCTCCTACTCTATCGAATACTGAAAGAGCAAAAAGACAAGGACTTGATTGCAAAGTTGTTTATGTACTCTTTTGCGCGTTATCCACTCCTTTATATAATCACGTTGTAGAAGAAGAATCAGCGAAACCTATATAGGACAGACTTCATGTCATGTTTCAAGGAACTGATAGATTGAAGGAAACCAACCTCGGTATTTTGCTAAGTGACCGTGAAGCTTTCAAGATGAAGTCCAGTGAGTCAATTGCTGATATAATTGATAGATTTCAAATATTAGCAAGTTGTCACGCCCTGCATTCTTACGAGCACACCAACATCTCATTAGCGTCGTTATCTTCATTCTATCCCAGGATCGAACGGCAGGCGACAGGCGAATGAATTTAAATACACATGCGGAAGCAATATATATATAACTCCATAGAATACTTAACACAAGATGACTGATGATGATAAAAACACTTATACACAACTTGGTATAAATCCAATTGTACAACTTGGTCATAAGCAGGGATACAAGGTAGAGTTTGAAAGGGGCGAGGGATTTAGTCAAAAGGGTGCATCTAGTCCAGTCACAATACTTCTATCCAAAAAGGTGTCCCAAAAAGTTAAGTACCACAGCTATACCTAAAGGTCGGGCCCAATATCGACTGAGTAGTCCTCGTTAGTCATAGGGTCGTACTCTGCAGAAGCATCTGACTCTAGGTTCATGGGACCTTCTTCCTCCAGGTCGGATTCTGTATTCGCAGGCGCATCAAACTTATCTACACTCATCTCAGGCTCGGTCTCAGATTCCAACTAAGCGTCAAACTCTTCCTCTAGATCTTGTTCCAACTCGGACTCGATGGGTTCTACAGGTGCTTCCTCTGCATTAGAGGGCTCCACGACTTCGACATCCTTCGTAGGCTCCGGGGGCTTCGGCTAGTTATCCTCTGACTTGACTACCGGATTGAGTACCTTACCATCAAGGGGTGTAGCACTGCATCATCCAAGAATCACACTCTGGGGTACATCAAAGCTCCTCAAGGGTTCGTACGTCACATCGCCATCCCAATTGAACCATGCCTTAAAATAATGCAACTCCTAATCGTCGTCTCCTTCGTCGACCATACTATACTCCCCTTTCTAATGTAGGCCTTACCTAGGCCTACGGGATACTCGGTCACCGACTTCTGGATATCCATCGGCTCCCCAAAATGTTTTGGTGGCATGCTTAAGATTTGGGATCTGAAAAAGTTGATTCCACGACGAGGTGAGAATAAATCTCAATAAGCTAACCCTAAACCTAAACTAGGCAATTAGCACCTCCAGACACATTTAAAGCACGCAATGTCTAACCCGAATAAATACAAGGCAATCGATTTATTAGCACAAGTGATGGCATATGGAATTACACAATATCGCATTTCAAGGGTCCAATTACTCAATCAATACTACGCTTTTGTACTTGGGCACTCACTAGCTCGTAATTTTATAGGATAGTAATACATTCATTGTGGTTCCAACTTTCAAAGGCCAGGCCCTCGCCTTAGCACCTCAGGCTTAAAAAATTCTTATACCCGCATTAGTACGCCTCAGGTCACAATGTCATTCTAGGACTCGCGTTAGCACGCTTCAAGTCAATCCCGCGTCTAACGCATTAGGATGTGTTCAAACCTCGCGTCTAACGCATCAAGGCATAATATACACACAATTTTATAACCCAATAAATAAATAGCCAATCAAAGCGAGTTATACAATTCATTAATCAAGAGAACCATTAAGAAGCAACGTCAGAAGCAGCGTCAGAAGCAACGTCAGAAGCAGCGTTAGATGGAACGCTTAGAAGCAGCGTCAGAAACAGCGTCAGAAGGAATGTTCAAAATCAGCATCAGAAGGAACGCTCAAAAGTATCGTCAGAAGCAACGTCAAAAGCAACGTTCAGAAGCAGCGTCAGAAGGAATGTTCAGAAGCAGCGTCAGAAGGAACGTCAGAAGGAATGTTCAGAAGCAACGTCAGAAAGAACGCTCAGAAGCAGCGTCAGAAGTAGCGTCAAAAGGAATACTCAGAAGCAACGTCAAAAGCAGCGTCAGAAGGAACATTCATAAGCAACATCAGAAGGAATGTCAGAAGGAATTTTCAAAAGCAGCATCAAAAGGAACGTCAGAAGGAATGTTGAGAAGCAGCGTCAGAAGGAATGCTGAGAAGCAGCGTCAGAAGGAATGCTCAGAAACAGCGTCAAAAGCAGCATCAGAAGGAATACTCAGAAGCAGTGTCAGAAGGAATGTTCAGAAGCAGCGTCAGAAGGAACGCTCAAAAGCAACGTTAGAAGCATCGTCAGAAGGAACGTTCAAAAGCAGCGTAAGAAGGAACGTCAGAAGGAATGTTCAGAAGCAGCGTCAGAAGGAACGTCAAAAGGAATGTTCAGAAGCAGCGTCAGAAGGAACGTTCAGAAGCAGTGCTAAAAGGAACGTCGGAAGGAATGTTCAGAAGCAGCGTCAGAAGGAACGTTTAGAAGCAAATTATCCTCAACATTCACAGCCCTCATACTACCTTTGATCACCATCAAATCCACCATTAAACACGTCTATTTGTAGCCTAACGTCCTAGGTAAGGTTTAAGAATAACTTACCAAGCAAATGAGCAAGCAAAACAGACCAAGAAGGTGACACAAGTCAACGGTTCAACTTGATTCGACAAGTACAGGTTCGCCCCTTAAATCAATCAAAAAAATAGCCATGAAAACTTATCAATAACATTTTTAACATCATCTTCCAATGTTTTCATGTACTAAGCTAATCTCTAGGAGTTACTTACCACAAGTTAAGCCAAGAAGTCCTCCAAGATATTTTTCCTAGAGCTCACGGTTAGGTAGCGTTCAGTGCTGGTTTAATGGTGACGGATGGGCGGCGGTTCGGCGAGGTGGTGGCGTCGGCTTTGAGGTCCTTCGGCCAAACAAGCAAGAAGGAGAAGGAGAGAGGGCGTCGATCTCCTCAAGGCCAAACCAAGGAAGAGAGAGTTTGAGAGAAAAGATGAAGATGAGATAGTGATAGAGAAGTGAATTCGGCCGAATGAGGGAGAAAGGGAGAGAGAGGGTGATATCCCATTTGCATGAACAAGAGAAAATGGGGTTGTTCGTGGGATTATTTGACTGAGGTGAACAGTATAAATGAATGACCAGTTTGTGGGAGTTGGTCTTGGGGTTTGACTAAGTGTTCTCCCTTATCCTTTTTCTCTTCAATAATTCAAGAGCACTCAAGTCGTTTTTATTCTCCTAGTTTTTGACCAAAGAGGGAGAGGATTAAAGACCAAATGTCCATACTTAATTCTAGAAACATGAGTAATTTTCGAGAGGCAAAAAGGGAAATTTTCACTTCTCAGTCCTAAATTTCACTTTTTTAATTCCAATAGGTTGTACCCCAACCTTAGTTGCCCTCGATGAGGTGACATCCAATCTATTAACATTGGAACCCTTGAATGTCCGACCTCCGATCTCGAAATTCGATTCATGGCCAAATTCAGTCAATTGGTATTTCATCGTATCTCAGACTAACGGGCGGCTCTTAGGAGTTACGTGTATCGATCCGTGATTAAAGTCACGTTTAAGAGTTATTCGAGCCATGGTGACTTTGGTCATCAAGTAATTGCGAGGGTCAATCACTAGTTCCAAAGGACGCGATTTTCAGGAATCGATTTAAATTAATTTACAAATCATACTATGGTCATACGGAATCACCTGTGAACCAATTGCATAATGCTAGCAAATCATTCTAGAACCATTCTTAGATCGCCCCTTTAATGGCCCAAAATATTCCCTCGGCAATCCTTATGGTCAAAGTATCAATCCATGGTCGAGTTCTTTAGTCCACGTACTTAAATCCTAATTAGACATTCCCTTTTGGTTAGTCGACTCAAAAGAGATTAGTTCTGAGTTAAATTTACTGAAATACATCAATAGACATTCGTTCATTCATAAGCTTCAAGATAGGGTCGGAATTCAGAATGTCACAACTCTTCCCCCCTTACAAAAATTTCGTCCTCGAAATTTACAATAAACTCTTCTATTCAAACAAATAGGGGTGTTGACGCCTCATCGCTTCTTCGCTTTCCCAAGTAGCACCTTCAGTTCCGTAATATTTCCATATCACTTTTACTAGCGGAACTGTCTTGTTCCTTAGAACTTGTTCTTTCCTGTCCTCAATTCTGACGGGCCTTTCCATGTACGACACTCGATCGTTCACTTCTATGACTTCATGGTCCAGTACATAAGTCGAGTCTGGTTCGTACTTTTTTAGCATCGATACATGGAAGACATTGTGAAATTGTGACAAGCTTAGTGGTAAGGCGAGACGATAGGCCAAAGTCCAAACTTGATCCAAAATTTCGAAAGGGCCTACGTACCTCGGACTTAGTTTTCCTTTCTTTCCAAACCGAGATAATCCTCACATTGGCAACACTTTGAGGAATGCATGATCTCCCACTTGGAATTCCAAAGGTCTGCGTCGCTTGTCGGCATAATTTTTCTGGCTACTTTGAGCGATTTTCAACCTTTCTCTGATAACTTTCACTGTCTCAACCGACTGTTCTACCAACTCTGGACTCGTAATGCTCCTTTCACCAACCTCATCCCAGCATATCGGGGTCCTGCATGCTCTACCATACAATGCTTCAAACGGTGTCATTTTGATACTCTGCCGATAACTGTTATTGTAGGCGAATTCTACCAAGTGTAACTGCTCCTCCCAACCTCCTTTAAAGTCTATCACATAGGCTTTCAGCATATCTTCAAGCGTCTGAATTGTCCTCTCGGATTGTCCATCAGTCTGAGGATGATAAGCCGTACTATACTGCAGTTTCGTCCCCATAGCCTCTTGTAGGCTTTTCCAAAATAAAGCGGTGAATTTGGGATCCCTATCCAACATAATCATTACCGGGACTCCATGAAGGCGAACTATGTGACGCATATATAATTCAGCATACCAATCCATAGCGAAGTCCTTTCTCACAGCCAAGAAATGTGCGGACTTGGTCAATCTATCGACAATCACCCAAATCGAATCATGGCCTCTCTAATTCCTAGGCAACCCCATCACGAATTCCATAGTGATGTATTCCCATTTCCACTCGAGGATCTCCAAAGGTTGTAACATATCTCCAGGTTTAAAATGCTACGCTTTCACTTGCCGGCATGTCAAACACTTAGCCACATGTTTAGCCACGTCTATTTTCATTATGTTCTACCAGTAGTGCTGACGCAAAATCTGATACATCTTTGTGCTACCTAGATGAATACTGTAGTTGCTCCTATGAGCCTCTAACAAGATCTTTTCTCTTAGCTCTTCATCATTGAGTGCACATAAGCGTCCGCAAAATTTTAAAATCCCATCCTCAAAAACTTGAAAGTCAAGCTTTATGTTTATTGCATCCATCTCCAGAACTTTTGGATATCAGGATCTGTAGATTGCAAAGCCTTCACTCTTTTCTGAATTTCAGGCTCAATTCTCAATGTAGCCAATAAGCCAGACAAATGGCAGATTTCGAACTTGAACTCTAAATCCCTTATTCTTTCCAGTAGAGTCCATTCTTTGATCACCATGTGCGCGATGCTTGACTTCCTACTAAGCGCGTCCGCCACTTTATTAGCCTTTCCAGGATGGTATAGGATGTCGCAATCATAGGCAACTCTATCCATCGACCATGTCTCATGTTCAGTTCCTTTTAAGAAAACAAATATTTCAAACTCTGATGGTCGGTGTAAATCTGAAATCTTTCTCCGCGCAAGTAATGTCTTCAAATTTTCTATGCGAAGATAATAGCTGCTAACTCCAAATCATGCGTTGGGTAGTTCATCTCATGAGGTCTTAATTTTCGGGAAGCATAAGTGACAACTCTCCCATGCTGTATCAGAACGCATCCTAATCCTTTTAGCGACGCGTCATTGTAGATTTCATAACTTCTAGGTCCAGAAGGTATCGTCAATACCGGTGCAGTCGTTAATCGATGCTTAAGCTCTTGAAAGCTCCTCTCGCACTTGTCCGTCCATTTAAATCGTGTATCCTTCTTGGTTAACCTTGTCAGAGGAATGGCTATCGAAGAAAACTTCTCTATAAACCTTCTGTAATATCCAACCAATCCTAAGAAGCTTCGAACTTCAGTCACTGACGTTGGTCTAGGCCAATTCGTTATTGCCTCAATTTTTGCAGGATTTACTGAAATTCCATTTCCAGAGCATGTCCAAGGAATGCAACTTCATTAAGCCAAAACTCGCATTTGCTGAACTTGGCGTAAAACGAGTGTTCTCTCAACCTCCGTAAGACCATACTTAGATGTTGCTTATGTTCCTTAGAGCTCTTTGAGTAAATTAAGATGTTGTCGATGAAGACAATGACAAACCGATCCAAGTATTCATTGAACACGCGATGCATCAAATCCATGAAAGCGGCTGGGGCGTTAGTCAATCCAAATGGCGTGACTGTAAACTCATAATGTCTGTATCTCGTTCGTAAAGCTGTCTTTGGTATATCCTCCTTCTTAATCCTCAGCTGATGATAACCCGTCCTTAGGTCTATCTTGGAGAATACCGATGTTCCTTGCAGTTGATCAAACAAGTTGTCAATCCTTAGCAAAGGATACTTGTTCTTGACAGTCACCTGGTTCAACTATCGGTAATCGATGCATAGACGCAAGGATCCATCCTTTTTCCTAACGAATAGTACTAGCGCTCCCCATGGCGATGTGCCCGGACGAATGAAGCCCTTGTCCAGCAATTCTTGCATTTGAACCTGCAATTCCTTTAACTCCGACAAGGGCATCTTATAAGTTGTCTTTGAGATTGGTTCCGTCCCAGGGGCTAACTTAATCACGAACTCTACTTCTCTTTTGGGTGGCAATCCTAGTAATTCTTGAGGAAAGACATCAGGAAAGTCTCGCACCACAGCTATGTCTTCCAACTTTGGTTCCCCGATTGTCGGATAGACCACGACGGCTAGATAAGCTTGGCATCCTTTGTCTAGCAACTTGGTCACCTCAAGGGACGAAATTAAAGGGATCAAGGTCCCTCCTCGACTGCCCACGAATTCGAATCTAGAGTGATCATTCGGATGGAAATAGATCACCTTGCTACCACAATCAACGACAGCTCTCTACTTACCCAACAAATCTATCCCAACAATGACATCAAAGTCATACAGAGCCAGCACAGCCAAGTCTATCTACTCATTGCTACCATCAATGACTATCTTACAGTCCTGGCATCCCAACGAAACTAATACTTTATCCTTTAACAAGGTGGTAACATACAATATCATATTTAATGGTATTAATTCAATTACGGCCAATTCAGTTAACTGAGCAGATATGAATGAATGTGATGCTCCAGGGTCGAACAAAGCATAGGCAGCATGATCACATAAAGTAATCGTACCTGTGACCACGCCAAGCCCGTTCTTCGCTTCCTTATGCGCCACCGCATAAACCCTTCCTTGAGATGGCGGCCTATTCAGGTTGTTCTGCGGAACAGCTCCAGCTAGCGATCTTGTTTGCGGTCGTTGCCCATGAAACTGAGGTCCTGGGGTTTGGCTTGGACAATTCCTCATCCGATGGCCCAGTTGGCCATACTTAAAGCACGTTCCGGCCTTGCTTGGGCAAGGCCCATTTCCATGTCTCTTTCCACATAGGCGGCAACTCCAGTTGAACTAATGAGCAGGTTTACCAATATTCTTTCTGACCGAAGGGACAAAGCATCTGTTGCTCGCAACCGGCCTCTTACCAAACTGGCAGTTGTCCGTAATAGGGGCAAATCGCAACCCAGAAGCAGCAGCTCTTTCTTTCATGTCTCTTTCAATCATTTGGCCCCGCTCGTACATCTCCTTATAGGTCCTCAAGTTCATAGCTATCATTTGGCTACGAAGGTCCGGTCTCAACCCGTCTCGAAACCTCCGTGCCTTATCCACTGAATTTTCAACCATTCTTGGTGCATACTTTAACAACCTTACAAACTCAGCCTCCTATTGATCGATTGTTAGTTGATTCTAGCGAAGCCGTTGGAACTTTACCAGCTTACTTTCCTGAGCAGTCTCCGAAAAGTATTTGTCGTTAAACGCTTTAGTGAAGGCGGCCCAAATGAAGGCGGTGCCTTCTGGAAAAACTCCTTCTTTGGTGGCATTCCACTAATCGTTAGCAGTACCCTCCAGTTGGTAGACCACCAGGAGTATTTTTTCTTCCTCCATGCACCTTAAGACTCCAAAAGCCTTCTCGAGCTTCTCAATCCATCGAGGTGCAGTCTCCGGGTCTCCGACGCCATCAAATTGAGTCAGTTTTAGCTTCATAAACTGCTCCACCAGTTGACCCATCTAGCAATTTACATTCTCATTCCCTTGGGCATTACCATCTCCATTACCATGACCATTATTTCCATTATTTCCATTGTTCCCGTTCGCCATATTCACGGCAGCGACAGCAGCTGCAGCAGCTTGAGCAACAGTGGCAACTCATTTTTCATCCTGCCTGCCCATTAAATTCCCAATTTATTCTAGTGCTCTAAGGACCGCATCCACTCTTGGATCTTCAACCACTGGCGCTCTCGAGCTAGACGCTCCTCTCGAACCTCTACCTTGATTGCTTATCCTTGCTAACTCTCACAGCACCTTAACAGCTATAATTTCATCCAAGAATCAGAGACCTAAGTCATTTACTTAAGTCTAGCAATTCCAGGCTACATATCACATCAACAATTACAACCGGTGATTTATCTCAAATCAAACAATCGGAGGCGACATATCCAAAGTTCTCATTCATAACGCAAGTCCAGACGCATCTGCAACTTAGCATAACCACAACAAGCTATCCATTCATCAGATAGACATCAGCTAAACCACAACAATCAGTGCCAAGTACAAAGCTCTATAGTCTTTTAATCACCCAAGGTGATGCCAATCAAATGTACCAATCATAAGCGTCAATTCGTATGACATGCGTATCGTGCCTAACTCTAGCGAATCCTTAAGGTCTCGCTACCCAATCATCCCAAGTCATCACTCCTTATTACTCCAGGCCTCAACCAACTTGGAACGAGTTGACCTTGCTCTGATGCCACTTCAACGGGGATGTCACGCCGCGCGTTTTTTCGAGCACGCCAACATCCCATTAGCGCTGTTATCTTCATTCTATCCTAAGATCGAACGGCAAGCGACAGGCGAATGAATTTAAATACACATGCAAAAGCGATATATATATAACTCCATACAATTAAACACAAGATGACTGAGGATAATAAAAACACTTATACATAATTTGGTATAAATCTTGTTGCACAACTTGGTCATAAGTAGGGATACAAGGTAGAGTTTGAAAGGGGCGAGAGATTTAGTCAAAAGGGTGCATCTAGTCTAGTCACAACATTCCTATCCTAAAAGGTGTCCCAAAAAGTTAGGTACCACAGCTATACCTAAAGGTCGGGCCCGCTGTCGGCTGAGTAGTCATCGTTAGTCACAGGGTCGTACTTTGCAGAAGCATCTGACTCCAGGTCCATGGGAGCTTCTTCCTCTGGGTCGAATTTTGTATCCGTAGGCGTATCGAACTCATCTGCACTCATCTCTGGCTTGGTCTCAAACCAAGCCAGAGATGAGTGCAAGCCCTATGATGCAGAGATACTCAGCGTCAAACTCTTCCTCTAGCTCTTGTTCCAACTCGGACTCAGTATCTCTGCATCATAGGGCTCCATGACTTCGACATCCTCCGTAGGCTCTAGGGGCTTCGGCTGGCTATCCTCCAACTTGACTTCCGGATTGAGTACCTCGCCATCAGGAGATGTAGCGCTGCACCATCTAGGATCACACTCTGGGATACATTGAAGCTCCTCAAGGATCCGCACGTCACATCGCCGTCCCCATAGAACCATGCCTCAAAATAATGCAACTCCTAATCGTCATCTCCTTCGTCGACCATACTATACTCCCCTTTTTAATGTAGGCCTTACCTAGGCCTACGGGATACTTGGTCACCGACTTCTGGATATCCATCGGCTCCCCAAAATGTTTTGGTGGCATACTTAAGATTTGGGGTCTGAGCAAGTTGATTTCACGATGGGGTGAGAATAAATCTCAATAAGCTAACCCTAAACTTAAACTAGGCCATTAGCACCTCTAGACACATTTAAAGCACGCAATGTCCAACCCGAATAAATACAAGGCAATCGATACATTAGCACAAGTGATGGCATATGGAACTACACAATATCGCATTTCAAGGGTCCAATTACTCAATCAATACTACGCTTTCGTACTTAGGCACTCACTAGCTCGTAATTTTAGAAGATAGTAATACATTCATTGTGGCTCCAACTTTCAAAGGCCAGGCCCTCGCCTTAGCGCCTCAAGCTTAAGAAATCATTATACCCGCGTTAGTGCGCCTCAAGTCACAATGTCATTCTAGGACTCGCGTTAGCACGCTTCAAGTCAATCCCACATCCAATGCCTCATGATGTATTCAAACCTTGCGTCTAACACATCAAGGTATAATGTGCACACAAATTTATAACCTAATAAATAAATAGCCAATCAAAGCAAGTTACGCAATTCATCAATCAAGAGCACCATTCAGAAGCGAGCATTCAGAAGCAACGTCAGAAGCAACGTCAAAAGCAGCGTCAAAAACAACGACAAAAGCAACATCAGAAGTAGCGTCAGAAGAAACATTCAAAAGCAACGTCAAAAGGAATGTTCAGAAGCAGCATCAGAAGGAACGCTTAGAAGTAGTGTCAGAAGCAGCGTCAAAAGCAGCGTCAGAAGGAATGTTCAGAAGCAGCGTCAGAAGGAAGTTCAGAAGCAGTGTCAAAAGGAACATTCAGAAGCAGTGTCAGAAGCAGCATCAAAAGGAATACTCAAAAGCAGCGTCAAAAGGAACGTTCAGAAGCAGCGTCAGAAAGAACGTTCAGAAGCAGCGTTAGAAGGAACGTCAGAAGAAATGTTCAGAAGTAGCGTCAAAAGAAACGCAAAGAAGCAGCATCAGAAGGAATGTTCAGAAGCAGCGTCAGAAGAAATGCTCAGAAATAGCGTCAGAAGCAACGTCAGAAGCAGTGCCAAAAGGAATGCTCAGAAGCAACGTCAGAAGGAACGCTTAAAAGCAGCGTCAAAAGGAATGTTCAGAAGCAGCGTCAAAAGGAATGTTCAGAAGCAGCGTCAGAAGGATGTTCAAAAGCAGCATCAAAAGGAACATTAAAAAGAATGTTCAGAAGCAGCGTCAAAAGGAACGTTTAGAAGCAGCGTTAGAAGGAATGTTCAAAAGTAGCGTCCGAAGAAACGCTTAGAAGCAAATCATCCTCAACATTCACAACCCTCAAACTACCTTTGATCACCATCAAACCCATCATTAAACATGTCTATTGGTAGCCTAACGTCCTAGACAAGGTTTAAGAGTAACTTACCAAGCAAATGAGCAAGCAAAACCAACCAAGGAGGTGACACGAGTCTATGGTTCAACTTGATTCGGCAAGTACAGGTTCGCCCCTTGAATTAATCTAGAAAACAACCATGAAAACTCATCAATAACACTTTTAACATCATCTTCCAACCTTATCACGTACTAAGCTAGTCTCTAGGAGTTACTTACCACAAGCTACGCCAAGAAGTCCTCTAAGATACTTTTCCTAGAGCTCACGGTTAGGTCGCGTTCTGTGACATTCTAATTTCAGTCAATTTCAGACTCATTAATGAGAAATGAATCTAAAAATATATTTCAGTCATATTTCGCTCGAGCCTAATCAATTCGAGTAGGCTGACCAAAAGGGAAAGGCTAACGCGAGACAAGGTACGTGGACCTAGCGAATTCGAATAAGAAATTATGCTTTGACCATAAGGATTGTCGAGGGGATATTTAGAGCCACAAAAGGCCGATCCAAGAACGATTAGGGAATGCCTTGCGAGTGTCATGCGATTAGGGCGCGGGTGATGCTGCTTAACCAACGTATGATTTGCAAAATTTTCCTGAATCGGACAGTGAAGATCGAGACCATAGGAACTAGTGATAGACCCTCACAATTACATGACAACCAAAGCCGCCACGAATTGATGAGCCCTAAACGTGATATGAAT
Source organism: Rhodomyrtus tomentosa (assembly GCA_028455895.1). Taxonomy (NCBI): domain Eukaryota; kingdom Viridiplantae; phylum Streptophyta; class Magnoliopsida; order Myrtales; family Myrtaceae; genus Rhodomyrtus; species Rhodomyrtus tomentosa. Next base: position 8,708,599 of record JAPCWY010000001.1, on the reverse strand, counting down.
CATAGGGTCGATACGCGTAAAGTCTGCAAAAGCCGCCCGTCGGTTCGGGATAGGATGGAACCACGTCTGATAGAGGAAATCATCATAAACGAATCTCGAAAAATTTGAAGTGGAGAATTAAGAATTCCAACGTTATTTGGATTGGTCGTCGCCCTATCAAAGATTATTGGAGCGAGAAAAAGACGTTCTGAACGTTGGGAGTAAAATTATCTTTTTTCTCCGCAAGCCTAGAACATTGCCCATGCATTTGAAGAAGGGCAAAGTGGTCCGTACACACCCTCAAGGCTGCTGAATTCAAGAAGAGAGGAGAGCCATTGGATCAAAGTTTGAATGACAAGGGGACAAGTGTCAATGGATGGTGTAAAGAGAAGTCATATCCACCTTTATGTAACTACCATTCAACCATTGACTAAAGGACTTTGAATATAGTCTTCTCTCTCTCTCTCTCTCTCTCTTCATTCGGTCACTTCAATCCCAAGAACCACCGAAAACCATCTTCATCTTCTCCTTGCTTCCTACTCGCCGGCGACCAACTCTGGTCTCTCTGTTCTCCGTTTTCGACAACCACTTTCGGCCACCGCCTAACCACCGGCCGGCCATACCAACCTAGATCTACGTCTTTCCGATCGCTTCGAAGTGAAATCATGGCATTTGGACCACCGAGGATCTCCGGCCAAGAGTTCTCCCAAAAGCCGACAAAAACAGACTCAACCTGAGTTAGGTGAGGTCCCTGACCTTTTTGGAGGCCTAAATGTTGGAGTTTTGAGGTCAAATTTTATGGAAGTCTAGTAGACATGTATATGAATCTGAGGTAAAAAGTTGAGAGTGATTTGGTAAATTTTTGACCTCAAATGGGTCTTGTGAACTATGGACAGAATATGTCGGAAAACTAACTTGAGGAATCCGGCGACTTCCGAAGGGATTCCGACGACCATTCGACTTCAAACTCATGGTGAGCCTCTTAGCCCCTTAGATGGACATGTTAAGAGGTAGAATAGTGAGTAGATGAAGGATTTGATGAAGGTTTAGGACTAGAAGTGCACGGTATGCACAGAACCGAGAGGAACCGATTCGGTTCTACGCAAAATTGGTTCTGGTGGGCGCAAGAACAGATGGTGATGAGTCTCAAATTGATGTTTAAAGCATGTTAAGATAATGAGGGTTGTGTTATGGAGGATTATGGTTCATGGAATGAGGAATTGAATATGAAAAATTGATAAATTAATTGAATATTCTAGGTTGCGCGGTGAATTGAACCCTTGGCCTATTTGGCCGAGACTTTGAGGCCATTTACAAGAAGAGATTTGTGTTATCAAGCTTAAGGTAAAGGAATCCTAAAGTTAGAATAGGAAGATTGGACTCAATTGGGTGAGTCGAGGTTTAGTTTGATCGATTTATGAGAATTTATAAATGATGAATCTTGATATATCCTAAGCGGTTATAAGAGGGTCATGTGTGTTATCGTTTGTGTTTAAATCATCCGCCATGTGTGCATGTCACTTGATTGCCTTGCATGCCATGAGTCTTTGAATTGTGCTTGAATTGCACATGTCGTCATGTATGGAAAATGAATTGAAAATCATGGCATGAGCATGACATGGCGAGGCCCTGAGGCGTATGAGACGCGAGGCGGGAGATGGATACCCTGATGCGATGTAATGGCGGGGTGGAGTTGAAGTTGTGCGGCGCCCTGATGCGATCTAATCTCGAGGTTGAGATGGCCACGGTCTTGATGCGAATTATTCACGAGATGAAGGTATGAGGTGATGATATGGGCCTGGACTTTCGTTGGAACCTGATGTGTTTACGCGGGTTGCCAAAGACGGTCTGATGCGTTTACGCGGATCGAGCCTGATGCGATCTAATCACAGGCTGGAGAATGAGGCAAGCAAGAAGAGATGATTGTGGTGAAATGACTAAATGAGGTGTGCATAATCATCTGAGTGTGACATAGTGTCATAGTTGCATGCCCATCATCTGTGTGTCACTATTCTCATTTGTATATGCCTGTATAATTGTAAGTTTGAAATTTTGGGATAGATGACTGCCTGAGCGGACGATCAGTCTGACCTAGAGTTATGATTTTTGTACTGAGATGTGTATCTTACCCCTTTGGAAACCATATTTTTCCAGATCCTAGGCCTTAGCTATGTGGCCTATTCGTTTTGAGGATCCCAAGGAGATGACGACATATTTTGACGAGTTTTCGAATAAGCAGGGGAATATTTATGTGAAAAAGTGTACGGTTGTATAGGTCGACAAGGGTAGTCCGGACTGGAAGCCCCATAGGTTCGAGGCATGGTTTAAGAAGGTCGGAGATGAGTGGATTGGGCCGCTGAAGCCCCACGAGGTACCCCAGGGTGTTATTCCCGATTGGTGACAAACCGCCGGGGAGCAGGGATATTCGCGTGCTCAACGAGTTCGGGGCGTGACACATTCAGTGGTGGTTTAATGGCGACAGACGAGGGGCGGTTCGGTGAGGTGGTGGCATCGCTTTGTGGTCCCTCAGCAGAACAAGCAAGAAGGAGAAGGAAAGGGGGCGTCGGTTTCCTCGAAATCAAACTAAGAGAGAGAGCTTGAGAGAAAAGATGAAAATGAGATAGTGATAGAGAAGTGAATTCGGCCGAATGAGGGAGGAAGGGGGAGAGATGGTGATATCTCATTTGCATGAACAAGAGAAAGTGGGGTTGTTCGTGAGATTATTTAACTGAAGTGAACAGTATGATTGAATGGCTAGTTGATGGGAGTTGATCTTGGGGTTCGACTAAGTCTTCTTCCTTGCCTTTTTTCAGAGCACTCAAGTCCTTTTTATCCTCCTAGTTTTCGGCCAAAGAGGGGGAGGATTAAAGACCAAATGTCCTTAATTAATTCTAGAAACATGAATAATTTTCGAAGGGCAAAAAGGAAAATTTTCACTTCTCAGTTCTAAATTTTACTTTTTCAATTTCAATAGGTTGTACCATAACCTTAGTTGCCCTCGACGAAGTGATGTCCAATCTATTAACGTTGGATCCCTTAAATGTCCGGCCTCTGATCTCGAAATCCGATTCATGGCCAAATTCAGTCAATTGGCATTCCATCGTATCTCAGACTAAGGGGCGGCTTTTAGGAGTTACGCATATCGACCTGTGATTAAAGTCGCATTTAAGAGTTATTCGAGCCATGGCGACTTTGGTCGTCAAATAATTGCGAAGGTTAATCACTAGTTCCAACGGACGCGATCTTCAAGAATCGGTTTAGATTAATTTGCAAATCATACTATAGTCATACGAAATCACCCGTAAACCAATTGCATAATGCTAGCAAATCGTTCTAGAACCATTCTTAGATTGCCCCTTTAATGGCCCAAAATATTTCCTCAGTAATCCTTATGGTCAAAGTGCCGATCCTTGATCGATTTCTTTAATCCACGTACTTAAATCCTAATTAACCCTTCCTTTTTGGCTAGTCAACTCAAGAGAGATCAGTTCTGAGTGAGATTTACTGAAATACTCGATAGACATTCATTCATTCATAAGCTTCGAGATAGAGTCGGAATTCAAAATGTCACACAAGTGGTCTTGCAAGGCAATGTATTCTAGTTTATGAGCCTATGCAAGTTCGTAAAATTCTTCGAGGACTTACAAATGATTGGAATCACATCAAACCGTCCATTCAAGAATGTCAAACAATTAGACCATTATCCATTGACAAGCTTGTTGGGATTCTAAGTTGTACGAGACAGAACGAGTTAACAAAGAAAATAATACGAAAGGTAAGAAGTCGATTGCTTTAAAATCTAATAATGATTCTGATGATTCAGATTCCAAAAATGATGAAGAGGCCGATAAAGAGCTTGCTCGCATAGTAAAGAAGTTTAGAAAAATGGCCAAAAAGGGAAGAAAATTCAAAGGAAAAAAATCATTTTAAACGAGGTGATCAAAAGAAGACATTCGGCGATAAAGAAGAAGGTACGGATGTGATTTGTTTTGAACGCAAGAAAAAGGAACACATCAAACCAAATTAAAGGAAAAAGAAAAACAAGTATGAGAAATCCAAAAAGGCTGGCAAATCAGAGAGTTGGAGTGACACTGAGTGTAAAGATAGTAATGAAGACTATGCAAATATTTGTCTCTTGGAAAATTCGGATTCATATGAAGAAATTGAGGTATATCATTCTGAAACTACAGAAGAATTTTGTGATTGTATTGATGAATTGTGCCTGGATTACTGTGACATTCTGATTTTCAATCAATTTCAGACTCATTAATGAGAAGTTTATATATATCAAGCGATATGTTTCAGTCATATTTCGCTCAAATCTGATCAATTTGAGTAGGCTGACCAAAAGGAAAAGGCTAACGCAAGACGAGGCACGTGGACCTAGGCGACTCGGATAGAAAATGGCGCTTTAATCATAAGGATTGTCGATGGGATATTTAGAACCACCAAGAAGCCGATCTAAGAACGATTAAGGATTGCCTTGCAAGTGTCATACGATTGGAGCGCGGGTGATGCCGCTTAACCAACGTATGATTTGCAAAATTTTCCTAAATCGGACCGTGACGATCGAGACCAAAGGGACTAGTGATAAACCCCCACAATTACATGACAACCAAAGTCGCCATGAATTGACAAGCCCTAAACGTGATATGAATCACAGGGTCGATACGCGTAATGTCTGCAAAAGCCGCCCGTCAGTTCGGGATAGGCTGGAACCACGTCTGATAGAGAAAACCATCATAAACGAGTCTTGAAAATTGAAAATGGAGAATCAATAATTCCAACATCACATTCGGATTGGTCGTCTCCCTATCGAAGAACTCTGGAACGAGAAAAACGACGTTCTAAACGTCGAGGTAAAATTACCCTTTTGCCCCTCAAGCTTAGAACTTTGTCATACATTTGAAGAAGGGCATTTTAGACATTAAATTCTCCCCATATCTACCGAAAAAGAGGATGAATGAGAGCCATTGGATCAAAACTTGAGTGACAATGGGACAAGTGTCAATGGATGGTGCAAGGAGAGGTCATATCCAACTTTAGGCAACTACCATTCAAAGCATTGACCAAGAGCTTGTATATAGTCTTTCCACTCTCTCTCCTCACTCACTTTGGCCGGCCACACACCTCATCACCACCGAAAACCATCTTCTTCCTCTTCCTTGTTTCTGCTCGCCGGTGATCGGTTCTGGTCTCTCTGTTCGGCGCCATCCACGCCCACCTCCGGCCATCGCCTGACTGCTAGCTAACCACACCAATATAGATCTACGTCTTTCCGACCTCCTCGAATAAGAAGCGAGCCATTTGGACCACCGAGAAGCTCCGGCCAAGGATTCTCCCGAAAGCCGACAGAAACAGACTCAACCCGAGCTAGGTGAGACTCCTGACCCTTTTGGAGGCCGAAATGTTGGATTTTTGAGGTCAAATTTTGTGAAGATCTAGTAGACATGTATATGAATCTGTGGTAAAAATTTAAGAGTGATTTGGTGAAGTTTTGATAGCAAATCGGTCTTGTGAACTTGGAATAGAAGACTACCGATACTAACCTCGGACAATCCAGCGACTTTCAACGGGATTCGGTGACCAATCGACTTCAAACTCATGGTGAGCCTCACAAACCGTTAGATAGACATGTTATGAGGTAGGACAATATATAGATGATGAATTTGGAGTTGAATTAGCGCTGGACAAGTTGGGATTGCACAGAACCGAGAGGAACCGGCTCGGTTCTGTGCATGGCCGAACCTTGGAGGGCTGATGGCTAGTGATTTTGAGTCTCAAATTGATGATTAAGACATGTTAAGATGATGAGGATTATGCTATGGAAGTTTATGGTTCATGGATTGAGGAATTGGGCAAAGAAAATTGACGGATTGGTTGAATATTCTAGATTGCGTGGTGAATCGAACCTTGGGACCATTTGGCCGAGACTTTGAGGCTTGCAAGAAGGGAATTATCGTGGTATTAAGCGCAAGGTAAGGGAATCCTAAACTTAGGATAGGAGGATTGGACTCAATTGGCTGAGTCGAGAGTTGAATTGGTTGATTTATGAGGATTTGTCCAAGGGGATAATTTTCAATATAGCCTAAGACGTTATAGGATGTTTGTGTGTGATATGGTTTATGCCTGAGTCGTTTTCCATGTCGAATGTCATTTGATTGTCTTGCATGCCATGACTATTCAAATTATGCATGAGTTGCACCTATTGTTTGTATGTGAATTGAGTTGAGATAACATGACATGAGCATGGCATGGCGAGGCCCTGAGGCATATGAAACGTGGGGCAGGAGGTGGATACCCTGATGCGATATAATCGCGGGGTAGAGTTAATGTTGCGTGGTGCCCTGATGCAATCTAATCGCGGGGTTGAGATGGCCACGGTCCTGATGCGAATTATTCGCGGGACGAAGGTATGAGATAGTGATATTGGCTTGGAGATTCATTGAACCTGATGCGTTTACGCGGGTTGCTAATGAGGGTCTGACGCGTTTACATAGATCAAGCTTGATGCGATTTAACCGCGTGTTGGAGAATGATGCAGGCAGGATGAGGTGATTATGGTGAAATGGCTAGATGGGGGTGCATGGCCATCTGAGTATGACATGGTATCATAGTTGCATGCCCACCATCTGTGTGGCATTATCTTTATTTGTATGCGCCTGCATGTTTATGAGTTTGGAATATTGGGATAGATGATTGTCTAAGCGAACGATCAGCCTGACCTAGGGTTAGGACTCTTTTACTGAGATGCGTATCTCACCCCTTTGGGGACCTATATTTTTACAGATCCTAGACCTTAAGCATGTGGCCTATACGCTTTGGGGATCCCAAGGAGATGACGGCGTATTTTGGCGAGTTTCTGGATAGGCAGGGGAATATTTATGTGAGAAAGTGTACGGTTGTATGGGTTAACGAGGGTAGCCCGGACTGGAAGCCTCATAGGTTCGAGGCATGGTTTAAGAAAGTTGGGGAAGAGCAGATCGGGCCACTGAAGCCCCACGAGGTACCCCAGGGTGTTATCCCTGATTGGTGCCAGACCGCCGGGGAGTAGGAGCTGCCAGAGGGCTCAGTAGCTGGGTCTAGGAATGGACCAGAGAAGACCCCGACCTTGAAGTTCACTGAGGACGAAGTGATTGTCGTGGAGGCCACCGAGGAGGATCTGACGGAGCCGTCACATGAGGCGACCATGGAGGATTCCATCGAGGTCCAGTCATAGACTTTCTCAGAGTACGAGTCGACAAAGAATGCAGAGGATACAGGGGACTCCAGTAGCTCATCTTAGGTGTCCTGACTTATTGGTTCGATCATTTGATGACCACCCCCGACTATGGCTATTTTGGATGTTGATGATGGTCATATTTTTTATATGCTTGCCCCGTCGCCCCTTGCTTAGCGAATTCTAGTAGTCGATAATTGTATGAACAGTATGTCACAATGTATGAAAGTCATTATGCTATCTAGGTCCCACTTAACTTTTATTTTGTACGGGGATTTATTTGAGTACCGATTCCGCATGCTTTATTATATAATATCTCTCGACTTGAGTGTGGATCTTAGGACCACGAGAGATGTGTTATTTGTTTGTAGGGATGTTCGCGTGCTCAAAGGGTTCGGGGCGTGACATCCCCATCTGATTTGGTATTAGAGCAAGGTCAGCTCGATCCAAAGTTGATTGAGGACTAGAGTAATAAAGAGGATTAAGTTGGGACAAGGACGGATAGCAAGACCTTTGGAGGCTAGTTAAGATAAGGCATGGGGTGTATAGTACGTGACCTGATACTTAGGATTGGTGTTTGAGCTTGCAGGATTGTGGGAATGCATGAGGATCAAGTTCCCTGCTTAGGATTGAAGATCATTTCTGGACTTTTGTTTGTTTAAGGAGTGAAAGTGATTGGTTCTAGTGAATCACTGAAGTGAATGGAACTGAGAAATGGCCATAGGTTATTTGTTGAAATGTTTCTGGAGTCTGTAGTATGGAGTACCGTTGGATTATAACTGTTTCTGCTAAGGAGTAATTAGTAGCTCTGGATTTGAATGATTGAGTAAATTACTAACTCCATGCTGAACTTGTAATGGACCAGGTTCAGTAGAAAGAAGCAAGAATGAGCAATCCATCTAAAAAGTCTGGAAGGTCAAGAGACGGAGCTTCTAGCTCGAGGCCGCCTGTCGCTGAAGATCCAAGAATGGATGGCATGCTGAGGGCACTGGAAAGAATTGGCGATAAGATTGATAGGCAGACTCAAGATCGAGGCGCTGCCATCGCCCAGGCAGTAGGAGCTGCCATAGCAACCGTCAATGCCAACAATAGCAACAATGGTGGAAATGGAAGTTAGGATGAACCGAACCAGAGTAATGAAGCTGTAAACACCCAAGAAGAAATCGTCGTGGCCAGACAGATGGGCCAACTAGTAGAGCAGTTCATAAAGCTAAAGCCGACACTGTTCGATGGAACTGGAGATCCCGAGCTAGCATCCATATGGATAGAAAAGTTAGAGAAGGCTTTTGGTGTGCTGAGGTGCACCGATGAAGAGAAGGTGTTACTAGCGGTGTACCAGCTGGAGGGTACAGTGAATGACTGATGGGCTGCCACCAAGAATGGCGTTTTCCCTATAGGAACGGCCATGAACTGGGAAGTTTTCAAGATGGCCTTTAATGATAAATATTTCTCAGAAACGGCCAGGGAAAGGAAGCAGGTAGAATTCCTGTAGCTACGTTAGAACCAACTGACAATATACCAGTACGAGGCCGAATTCTCGAGGCTGTCAAGGTATGCACCACGATCAGTAGAGGACCTCAAGAGAAAGTAAGGAGATTTAGGAACGGTTTGAGGCCCAAGCTCCGTAGCCAGATGATTGCGCTGAATTTGAGGACCTACAAGGAGATCTATGAGTGGGGCCAAATGATTGAAAGAGACTTGAAGGAGAGAAACGCCGCAACTGGATCGCGGTTTACGTCCTTCAGAGATAATCGCCAGATGGGCAAGAGGCCGATGGCGAACAATAGGCACTTTGTGCCTCCAGTGCGGAAGAATATTGTGAAGCCGTCAAATCCTACGAATTGGAATTGCCGCCTTTGTGGCAAGAGGCATGGGAATGGGCCATGCTTAGTAAGGACTAGAGCTTGCTTTAAGCATGGTCAGCCGGGCCACCAGATGAAGATGTGCCCGAATCAAGCTCCGGCAAGTCGACCACAAGGACAAAGGCCGCAGGCTGGACCATCAACTGCAACCCCTCAAATCGAGCAGAACAGAACACTGGCACAGGGAAGAGCATATGCAGTAGCCCGCAGAGAGGCAGAGGAGACACCAGGTGTGGTCACTGGTATGATTTACTTGTGCAATCAAGCTGCATACGCATTATTTGACCCTGGTGCCACGCATTCATTTGTATCTGCTCAGTTCGCTGAATTAGTAGGGATGGAATTGAAACCGTTGAACATAAGTCTACATGTTGCCACACCGTTAAAGGATAATATAATGGTTTCAATGGGTTGTGCTGGTTGTGAGATTGTGTTGGGGGAAATAAAGAGAGTATCGACTTAGCTGTATTACCCATGTTTGATTTTGATGTAATAATAGGAATGGATTGGTTGGGTAAGCAGGGGACAGTAGTAAACTGTGGTAGTAAAATAATCCTGTTTTATCAGAGAGGACGCCCTAACTTTCAATTGGTGAGAAGTCGAGGAGGAATCTCGATTCCCTTAGTTTCGTCCCTTGAAGTGACCAAGACGATGTCTAAAGGGTGTCAAGCATACCTAATGGCAGTAACGGACACGACTACCAAAGAGCCGAAGTTAGAGAATATCCCAGTAGTACGTGAGTTTCCCGATGTGTTTCCCCAAGAGTTGCCAGGATTACCACCGGAACGGGAAATAGAATTTGTCATTGAATTAGCCCCTGGAACGGAGCCGATTTCGAAAGCACCTTACAGGATGTCCTTGTCAAAACTAAAGGAGTTAAAGGTGCAGATGCAGGAACTATTGAACAAAGGGTTTATCGTACCTAGTGCTTCACCGTGGGGAGCATCAGTGCTGTTCGTAAGGAAGAAAGATGAGTCTTTGCGTTTATGCATTAACTATCGGCAGCTGAACCAAGTGACAGTAAAAAAACAAGTACCCGCTGTCGAGGATTAACGATCTGTTTGATCAATTACAAGGAGCGGCGGTATTTTCGAAGGTTGACTTGAGAACTGGGTATCACCAACTGAGGATTAAGAATAAAGACATACCCAAGACTGCCTTTAGGATGGGGTATGGTCATTATGAGTTTTGATGTCGTTTGATTTGACCAACGCTCCAACTACTTTTATGGACCTGATGTATCGAGTATTTAAGAAATTTCTGGATAGATTCGTCATAATCTTCATTGACGACATTTTGATTTACTCGAGGAATAGTGCAGAACATGAGGAGCACCTAAGGATTGTGCTACAGACTCTGAGGGAGCATACGTTCTATGCGAAGTTGAGTAAGTGTGAGTTTTGGCTGAACAGGGTAGCATTCCTTAGTCATGTGGTGTCTGGTGAAGGAATCGCAGTGGATCTTGCGAAAATCGAGGCTATAACATTGGCCTAAACCTACTACGGTCATTAAAGTCAGAAGTTTCTTGGGATTGGCGGGATACTACAAACGTTTTATGGAGAAATTATCATCCATAGCCATCCCATTGACGCGGTTGAAGAAGAAGGAAACGAAGTTTGAATGGACTAACAAATGTGAGAGGAGTTTCCAAGAGCTCAAACATAGATTGACTACCGCGCCAGTGTTAACGATTCCATCAGGACCAGGAGATTACGAGATTTACAGCGATGCTTCGCTAAAAGGGTTAGACTGTGTATTGATGCAGCACGGAAGAGTAGTAGCCTACGCATCCAGACAATTGAAACCACATGAGATGAACTACCCAACTCACGACCTAGAGTTAGTGGCAATTATATTCGCTTTGAAAATTTGGAGACATTATCTATGTGCCGAGAAGTTTCAGATCTATACCGACCACCAAAGTTTAAAGTATCTATTTACCCAGAAAGAGCTAAATATGAGGCAGCGTATGTGGATGAAGCTGCTGAAGGATTATGATTGCGATATACTATATCACCCTGGGAAAACAAACCGAGTAGCAGATGCGCTGAGTCGAAAGTCAAGCATCGCATGTCTGCTGGTGAAAGGTTGGTCAATGATTGAGAATTTAAGAGATTCTGAGTTCAGACTAGAGGTTAGCCAGTTATCTAGCTTGATAGCTACGTTGAGGGTAGAATCTGAGGTCCAGGAAGGAATAAAGGCCTTATAGTCTACGGACCCAGAGATTCAGAAGATCCTCGAGATGGATGCGATGAAGAAGAAATCAGAATTTCAGGTGTCTAAGGACATAATTATGAAGTTTCGAGGACGATTGTGCATGCCAAAAGATGAAGGACTCAGGGAAAGGATTTTATCAGAAGCTCGCAGGAGCAATTATAGCATCCACCTTGGAAGTACGAAAATGTATTAGAACTTGCGGCAGCACTATTGGTGGAACGGAATGAAAGTGGACGTAGCAAAGCATGTTACTAAGTGTTTGACGTGCCAGCAAGTGAAAGTGCAACACTGTAAGCCTGGAGGACTATTGCAGCCACTGGAGATACCCGAATGGAAGTGGAAGCATGTGACTATGGATTTTGTGATGGAAATCCCAAGAAGCCAAAGAGGTCACGACTCTATATGGGTAGTCATGAACAGATTGACCAAGTCCGCACATTTCATTCCAGTGTGAAAGGACTTCGCTATGGATAGGTATGCAGAACTGTACATGAGACAGATAGTGAGGTTGCACTGAGTGCTGGTGACGATCACTTCCGATCGAAATCCTAAATTCACGGCAAATTTTTAGAAAAGCTTACAAGAAGCTATGGGAACTCGATTGCAGTTTAGTACAGCCTACCATCAGCAGAAGGACGGACAGTCGGAAAGGACGATACAGACGCTTGAGGATATGCTCCGAGCATGCGTCAAAGATTTCAAAGGCGAATGGGAAGATCAGCTACATCTGGTAGAGTTCGCCTATAATAACAGCTATCAACAGAGTATACAGATGACACCATTTGAAGCACTCTATGGACGAGCCTGCAGAACCCCGATTTGCTGAGATGAGATTGGAGAAAGGAGTATCACAGACCCAGAATTGGTAGAGCAATTCTAGTTGGTTTCTATAGTTCAGGTGGACCGAGCGAGCTAACACAACAGGCGGTCGCCAGACATATGATCTAGTATGATTTCTACCATCCGAACATGCGGAGGCATTTGTGTTGGGCATTGATCACATTGGCCAATTTCCATGTATATGTGATCTGATTTCATAAATATGTAATTCAACGATAAATTAGGGTCGAGATTCTCACGCATCATCGTGGAGAAAATATGTATGATGAGGAAGGAATCATTTTCTTGGAAAAATCACATTGACCCTGGGTAGTTAGTAGTTACTAAATGCACGTGACGAGAGATTACATTTGCTAATTGTAATTAATTCTAATAGAATTTGATGCAACAGCAGAGACAAATCCAAAAAAAAAAAAAAAGTTGAGACAACGGCAGTTTTGGCAATAGAGAACCCGGTAATCGGGCCTGCATCCAATTTTTTATCCAGACTGTCTACACATGCGTGCAAAGCATGAGTGATTTGAAGTATCCGGTCCGGTCCATCTTCATCCGGCCGGTGTGAAATTCGAAAAGCCATTGATATAATAAACACGAGGCCTCACAATCGCCCTTGCCCAACATCATGAAAACCATCTTCAAATTGATCGATTTCTCTATCTCTCAATCTCGAACAGACGGACTAATTGATACCGTCCTTGATGAGTTTCCAAACATTTGACATTACTGTCCATTTTATTGGAGATTCATGCTTCCCGGTTTGAATTTTGGCGACCAAAGATGGTAACATAACTCAAGTTTTCTGATCACTTGTCCTGATATGCACGCAGGAGGGGTATCTTACAATTCAAAAACGAACACGGAATAGAAGGTGGATATGACTGTCATTTCAAGTTTGGATTTTCACGAACGATCCAATCTTCCACCCTTTTTGGCTTGTGCTTTGGGTCACGAAATGTCTGGTCTTTTTTAAGGTGCATATTGATTTTATCGTAGGTAATTCTACGCATCATAATCATAAACGCTCCCACATACCAAGCGACATGTCGTGTAGACAAAAATGTGCACTGAAACCAGGAACTGATTTCTAATTTGATGTGTCAGTAGAATAAGTGCAAAATACAGAGATGAAAACTTTAACCCACCATCCACCATGAGTAGCTCAGTTGGTTAGAGCGCATTTAGGATTGTATGGTTAAGAGCACTGGTCCCAGATTCGATTCTCCAGATGAGCACATGTGATTTAAGTGGGAGGTCATGGTGGTGAGTTGTTGTACTAGTCTCCCCCGATGAATAGTCGAAGTGCGCGCAAACTGGTCCGGACACCTTGGTTATCAAAAAAAAAACTTTAAACGAATAAATTTTAATGAGTAAGGGAGGATAGAGATGTGTAAGCCATTTCATGAAGCAAGAAAAGAGGAAGGACCGACTTGCAGAGCACAATTGAAAGGGCTTTGGGTTTTTCAATATGTGCCTGCATTGGAACGAGAGGTGCCATGTACCAAAGAATCGCTCCATTCTCTCAAAGGCAACGAGCGAAGCCCTAGTTGCAGAATCTGGTTTCAGTTCCGACGCCATGTACCAAAGAATCGCTCCGTTCTCTCAAAGGCAACTAGTGAAACCCTAGTTGCAGAATCCGGTTTCAGTTCCGATTCCACGATATTTCAAGATAGATTTTACGTTAGGAAATTAGAGCGCCTGGAGTAGATTGCTAGTCTGCTACTTTTGGGAAAGAATGGAGTAATAACCCTCTACAACACTGATCAAAGATTATCAGAAGCGCAAGAATATATCTCAAATTTATGGCAAGAAGAAATTTAGAATTTAAAGACATTCGAATTGAGTGAAGTCGAAAGGTCCGTTTGAACAACTTTAGCTTTTTGACTTTAATCTTTTTCCCGGCATACGTTTTTCGACTTTATGTAATGTGAAAAGCCGATGTTCGACAAGCACAAGATCACAAGTTCAAACATGCGTAGTACTATTTTTTGTGCCACGCTGTGTACGCATAGGTCCACGGCTTGCACCTCAGCGGAATTACGGTAAAAGTAGTCGCCTACCTTAAATTAATATTGTGTTGAGCGATGATCTCTTTCATAATTTTCAACCCAAAATTTTGTAATAAATGCCGGAAGCCATGATAATATGTCTAGAGGAAATAACTATGTTGGTTGCGCTCCTTGAATCTTTCGGGGGGGTAGAAACTCAATATGATCATAGTTGTTATCTTTAATATTATAGGATAATGCAAAAGGGAAACAAGTTGCTTCCAGACGATGGATGAAATTGCTGAAGTTCCCGTTTTTCAATATTTTAAAGTCATAGAACTTATTCAGTCCATCCTTCATTTACCAGAAAATTTGTCGAAAAATTCGTAAACATATTGTACTTGTGTCAATTTAGTCCTAGACCTTTTTAATTTGACCAATTTAGTCCTCAACCTTTTGACAATTTGCCAATATAGTCAATCCAGCCAGTTTTGGCAAAAAAATCATTGACCTAAAAGTTGGTGCTGACATGGATAATTTTTGTATTTCTTTAATTTATTTTTAAAATTTTATGGAATTGTAAATTAATTATTGATTCATTTATTTTCTATTTTCTTTATTTTTCTTTATTGTTGTCGACGAGCGCGCGACGCTAGCCCTTGCGACGCGCAAGCGAGGGCGAACCCTCACCAAATTTAGGCGATTATCGCCTCACGGTAGGTTAGGCTGCCTATGGCCTGCGAGGGCAACTCTCGTCTAGCCTTCTCCTGATATAGTATTGGTCATCGCATGAGACCGGCGTAAAGGAAAGAAACTAAAAAGGAAAAATATAAATTAAAAATTAAAAAAATTTATCACGTCAAAACTGATATGTCGTACCGAACGATCGATGTTGACTAGAATAACTACATTGATAAATCGTTAAAAGTTTTAAGGCTAAATTGGCACAATCAAAAGGTTTAGGATTAAATGAGCACAAGTGCAATAAGTTTAGCACTTCTCTAGTAATTTCCCCTTCATTTGGCTTGGTCGCCTATATTTCGACCATTTTTTGGCAACATGCAATGTTGGAGTGTCCACTGAATGGATTTGTGGAAATGACGTCGCAAACATTGATTATTTAAGTTAGTAGGTCCATCTAAGCACCCTGATATTTCATACTTTCACGAGGGAAAGATCATCACCGCGGGGAGTTTGTAAATTTATTATACCAATGGTAGCTGTAGCTTTAACTTTCAAGTTTTCAACCAACATCCTTAATTATATGATTTCTTGGGATGGAGAACATTAATTTGCTTGGAAGTCAAGCTCTCGATCTCTTCTACATGGCCTTTGACCTTCAATTACTTGGCATTCTATTAGCATCCCATTACCGGTAAGAAGGGGGGAAAAAAGAGCAATAAAATATGAGCACTCGACAACATCGGCCAATCACATTTTAAACACGATCTAGGACCTATCTATTATAGACACGTTACTAGTTAGAGGCCATTCGCGGAGATGCAACATGAGAAATGCAATTTTTTTTTAATCAAAATCAATTAACAAAACATCAAATATAAAAATAAAGTATAAAAATAAATTAAATTCAAAAGAAAAAAACGGGTATTTAAAAAAGTTTGGTGCCGAGCCGGCCCGTCTGACTCGGGCCCATTTGACAGCCCTAGTAAATAGGGGTTTTGAGAAGCCCCACCCTGACTTGAGTTCTTCTTCCTTGTGACGACTCTCTGTCTCCGTCTCCACCGCTCTCTTCTTATATCGCCTCTTTTTGTTGATCTACGCCAGCCTTGGAGCCTTGCCAGCGTCACATTGCTCTCGACCATCAGCTCTCGCAGGCAACGCCTCCAGTAATCCATCCACACTACTCCCCGCCGACTTAATCTTTTCCAGCAAGTGCTTCAGTCTCGCTCGATGCCCCTTCCCCATCCTCAGCGTAAGAGCCAGCCATCACTTGAGACGATGCCGACAATGCCAGCAGGGGATTGACAGAGGGAAATTTCGCAATGTGGCTGTATGGGTGAGTTTGGTTCAACATTTTGGAAGCTCCTTGGGACCCCAAAGCCCATTGAGGTAAATGTTAAGTGTTTGGTAGCAAAAGAGAACCGAATCAACTTCCACCTTTGTGAACTCAAACGATTCGCGTACAAAAAAGAGAAATCATTCACCTCAAAAACGAAACCTTCCTTTTGGATATTCTTAGCAAAAAAGAAATTAATTCCATTTATAAATTTGTTAAAGCATATCCTCAACGTTATCGATAGTATATAATTTAAAAAGTTGCAGACTTCTTTTTTCCAATTTTAAAACAATTAAAAATAGAAAGTTTAAATTAATTACTCAAAATCACGTTCCAAATGCATTTCTACCAAATAGCTTTTATCTCAGAGCTGCTTTTCAAAGCAGAGTTCACCAAATAATATTTGCATTTCTCCAAATCTCCTTGAGAAAACTGGACCAAATTCACCCTATCTTGAAGACACCCAAGTACAGGTGCTTCACCAAATTTAAGTACTTGTGCAACATATCCTTCAAGCCCCTTCAAACAAGGATGGTCAAAG
The DNA here is from genome assembly GCA_028455895.1 of Rhodomyrtus tomentosa. Lineage (NCBI taxonomy): Eukaryota > Viridiplantae > Streptophyta > Magnoliopsida > Myrtales > Myrtaceae > Rhodomyrtus > Rhodomyrtus tomentosa. The sequence goes on along the minus strand of JAPCWY010000001.1, from coordinate 8,691,939 downwards.
AAGAAGCTCTCAGCAATTTTACCCGCACGAAAGACTCGGGGTTTGCTTCTTCTTCTTGTGCTTCTTCGAAGCATCGTCGGAGGAGCCGGTTGGACTTCTCTAAATTTAAATTTACCGGCTGCTCTGTGTGCGCTGTTTTCTTGCTCTATTTGCTTTACTTTTGTCGTCATGGGTTGACCTCCTTAACTCGAAGTTTTGGCAGATGACTTGAAAAGTGAGATCAGAGACTGAGCCCATAAAGTGGATTAATTTTTATTGATTTCATTAGTTTAAAATATATGTCAAATCTCTTCACCTACTAAATCAGATTTTTTTCTTAAAAGTATAATATGTTAAAATTGTTATTTTTTCATACTTATCTTGATTCTATGCATATGTCAAGGATGAAAGAGATAACTTTAATTATTTTTATTGCTCATAATGAATAAAATCCGACAATAAATCAAGCAAGACTTAGGAAAAATTGAAAGGTAAAATCACCAAAAAAAAAATGATTGGCCAATTGAACAGACTTATTTCCTACATTTTGAGATTTTCTTGAAATTTTCAGGATTTTTTAGAAAAATTTGTTCATGAGGGGTAAAATCGTCATTTGGGAAAAGTCAAAAGACAAAATCGTAAAAAATAGGATTGGCTAGTTGAAATGACCAATCTCCTAATTTATTTATTTTTTTTTGGAAACTTTCTATTTTTTCCATTTTTTTAGATTTTTATGAATTTTCCTTTTTTGGATTTTTAATTATTTTCTAATTTTTTTATTTTTATTAATTTCTGAAATTTTTATTTAAAAAATTATGCAGACTCAGTAGGGTTGACCCGGCTCAAGCTTCGTGAGCGCCCGCAATAATGAAAGAAGACTTTCAAAAATGTTCCTTTTCTTAATAAACAACTTTTTTAGCTTCTCAAAATTGATCCAAAAATGTTTCTAGGAGCAGAATCATAATCATTTGCATTACCCAACACATTTCTGATTTTTTTGTTCCTGATAACAGAAACAGAGAAATATAAACGTTACCAAACAGACCCTTTCTCTTTTTAATGATAGAAGAAAACTAGTCTTCAATAAATAAAAACCGAACATTTGAATTTCTTAATTATGGTAGGTAAATCATAAATAAATATAAGAAAACTAATAAAAAGGAAAGTACTTAAATTGTAATTTAATGATAGAAGGTAATTTTTTCTTTTCTATAAAAATTGAGTGGATAGGGGTGGAAACATCTTGGCTTTTTCATTTGCTCTTTATTTTCGGTATCCTTCTCTTTTTACTTTGATTTTTTTGTCCATCTTCGGTCGCGATCGAGAAGCTTCTCAGCCAACACGGACGGCTGAGGATGGGCTGCGGCTATATAAACACGACACGTTGGCCAACATTATCAACCCATCGGAACATTGAAGTGTCCCCCTCTCTCACACAAACACACAGAAAAGATGGAGGTATCAACACAGTCAAAGGTAGTAGCGGGCGTCCTGACCGTCCTGGCGACATTGGCTTGGAGGGTGGTGAACTGGGTGTGGCTGAGGCCGAAGAGACTCGAGAGGCTCCTGAGGCAGCAAGGCCTATCCGGCAGACCCTACGCCTTCCTGTTCGGCGACCTCAAGGAGAAGGCGCGCCTGCTCAAGGAAGCCAGGTCCAAGCCCATCGCCGGCTCTGACGACATCAAGCCTCGCCTCTTGCCGTTCTTGCATCGATCCGTCCAAACCCATGGTATGCACATCTTCGCGGCATCTCTGTACGTGGCATTTCTTTATCTTCTTGTCCATTAAAGCTCACATTTTTTTTTCTTGGGTCGATGCCGTCTTTGATGAGTTTCAAAACATTTGTACTTACTTTTGAATTTTGATGAACATCAGTGGATGATCGATATGTACAGACGCCCAAATGCGTTGACTGACGTGACTTATGCCCACGCCGGCCGATCACCCTAAAATTCGAGAGTTATTCTGATTGCACAACTAAATGACACTTACATCGACACGACACGATACGGTACAATACGTCGACATAATTTTTTAAAAAAAAAATTCGACACGTCAGGGACATGTTATATTAAATATATATTTAAATATAAAAAATAAATAAAGCCAAAACATGTGTCATATGCACTAATTCTAATAATTGAGGGCGAGTTTTTAATTATGTTCACAATTTGATAGCAAGAAATGAATAGAAAATGAAATATTTTAAGCTTATAATCGATTCAACATTGGTAATGAGTAAGAGATACAAATATGAAGTCTTTTTAAAAAGCTAAAAATATATTTTGAGGCTTACCTCATCAAAATAAAATAAAAAATAAAAAAAGGTCTCATATTGATTGCCTAGTAAGGATAATAAGTAGGATGATTTTTTAAAATGCCAAGACATAGACATGGAGGCTTATTTCTCTTGGCTTTTGGGCTAAGTTGATATGTAGTTAAAATTCACTCTTTAGTAAAAAGTCCCACCATTATAGTTGAGCCTTTTCAAGTGTCTCTATAGGCTCGATACGCGTGTTGATTCGAACACGCCAGCGTTGACTGCGTGTCGGATCTGGAACACGCATTGACCACGTGTCAAACGTGTGTCCGAGCGTGTCGGACACATGTCGGAGTGTCGGACACCGACACGTGGGCTTAACCGAGTGTCGGTGCTACATAGTTGAAGACTCATTGATGTCAATCAAATCATTAGCATATTTTGAGAGAGTCAAAGTCATTGCTCAAGGGTAGAGACTAGTCCCTGCTCAAACCAAAGCCCATACACAGTTTTTTTTTTTAATCACCGAGGTGTTCGAGCCAGTCTCGATTATTTCTCGAGATAAACTAGCACAGCAACCCATCATTATTATCTCAATTAAATCACAGGTGTTCAGTTGAAGAATCGAATACGAGGTGCATGCGACTAATCACCTAATATCATATACGTTGTAATCAAATGAGCTGCATATTGATGGGCAACCGTACACAGTTGAAGTTCAGTGGGACCAAAATTCATGCCATCCGTTCGTCTTCATGGCTCGAGTTTTTCTGATGTGCCACCGCCATTCATGGCTCGCGCGCTTTGTGTCTCGAAGTCTCTGCCCTTTTTGTCCCTTTTGCACTCCCCGCCGCAATTCAATGACATGGGCATAGAATCTGTCACTAAAACACGTACCAAATGATTGGAACGATACTCACCATTGCCCTAAACGATTTTCCAACGCTACGGTCAAAAACCCTCTAATATTAACTGTAAATTCACGTAATATTTGCATAAAATATTCATTGATCGGGAAACTAACAGTATTATGGCTAGTAACTCCCTAAAAAAACACACACACACACAACAACTACCATTGAAATTGCATTTTTGTAAGATGTCGATCGATGGGGCTCGGAGGAGGAACAAAACATGAAATTCTTGGTAAGAAAACATATGGGACCCTTGATTTTTTTTCAAGTCCCAACATCTGGAGTCTAGACGACTGGCATGTGTAGAATGTTCTATTTTCATGTAGAAAGGGCTGCATGGTATTCATCATAACCATCTTTTCCCCTCCTGATATGAATTAAATCTCCCAAGTGCATGCATTCTTGTAGAGTAGCTGAGAACATAACTGAAAATAGTTCTTTTGGCAACGTGCCTCCCATTTTGCTGGATGCATTGCAGGCAAAGACTCATTCATGTGGATTGGCCCAACTCCGAGAGTGAACATAACGAACCCTGAACAGTTAAAGGAGATCTTCTCCAAGATATACGACTATCCCAGGCCATCCTCCAATCCCCGAATGAAGCTGCTTGTCGATGGACTCGTGATCCACGAGGGCGAGAAACGGGCTCGGCACCGAAAGATTATCAATCCGGCCTTCCACATGGAGAAGTTGAAGGTACCTAAAACTACACGATGCCCAAATAAATGGAACCACTCACATTGCTGCATCAGGAATTTTCTTTTGCCTCCTCGTTTGCATTGGTCGGTTGTCCTTACAGCTTATGTTGCCCGCTTTTTATTCAAGTTGCACTGAAATGGTAGACAGATGGGAGAAATTGGTATCAGAGAAGAGATCGTGTGAGGTCGACACGTGGGTAGACCTTCAAAATTTGACTCGTGACGTGATCTCTCGGACAGCATTTGGTAGTAGCTTTGAAGAAGGCAAAAGGATATTTGAACTTCAGGAGGAGCAATCCCTGCTCGCAGTTAAAGCCCTTCAATCGGTCTACATCCCAGGCTGGAGGTAAATCTCTCATCATCCATAAGCTAACTGAATCTAAATGAGCTTCTGGCTTAAAACCATTACATTACAAGAAATGCAACTATTTTGATCCAATAATCTGCAGGTTTGTGCCAACTAAGACGAACAGGAGGATGAAGAACATAGATAAAGAAGTGCAGGCTCTGCTCATTGACATCATCCGCAGAAGAGAGAAAGCAATAAAGGCAGGGGAAGCTGCTGGCGATGATCTGCTGGGCCTGTTGCTGGAGTCAAACATGAAGGAGAACATCGGGATGAGCCTTCGCGATGTGATAGTGGAGTGCAACCTTTTCTACTTCGCCGGACAAGAGACCACTTCGGTTTTGCTAGTATGGACGATGGTCTTGTTGAGCGTTCACCCAGATTGGCAAGCGCGAGCTAGGGAGGAGGTCCTCCAAATCTTTGGAAGCAGAAAACCTGACTTTGACGGGCTAAGCCACCTCAAGATTGCAAGTTCAATACTCTCTTCCTCTCAGAGCTGGCACTCATAATTACAATATTATCCATTCTTTTCGTGGAAATCGATGGTAGATGAGAGTACCTTCCCTTGTGGGCATCATAATCATGAAAATTGCTCCTTCATACACTTCTCTATCATATGACAACTTCTACGGATTTGTCGTGATCAGATCACAATGATCTTGAATGAGGTGCTGAGGCTATACCCACAGGTGATCATGCTAGTACGGAATGTTCGGAAGGAAACGAAGCTGGGGAAGCTTACCATACCCCCGGGAGTCCATCTCTCAATGCCGACTCTCCTCATACATCATGATAAAAAACTATGGGGCGACGATGCCGAGGAGTTTAAGCCAGAGAGGCTTGCCGAGGGAGTGTCCAAGGCCACCAAGAACCAAGTCTCCTTTTTCCCATTCGGATGGTGCCCTCGTATATGCATCGGCCAGAATTTCGCAATGATTGAGGTGAAGATGGCGCTCACCATGATACTTCAGCAATTCACATTTGAGCTCTCTCCATCATATGCGCATGCCCCTTGCACTGTCATCACCCTCCATCCACGGTATGGTGCTCAGGTCATCTTGCACAAGGCAAACTAGAAAGTTACATATCAGGTTGACATGTGATGGAGACAAAAAACGCAATTTTTATAAGGAAAAAGTATTACCTTTTTCCAAGTTAATGCATTGTTGTGTTCCCTCCATAATGTTATAACCTATGATCATCAATGATTGATTGTGATGGAATCTTGCACAGAAGAACGTGATTTGATGTATCCATAGAGATTATAGAAATGAAAATAAGTTCGGCTTACTCAAGCTGAATTATTTAGGGATCAATTTGTAATCAAAAACCAGTCCCAGAAATTCTAGATATCCAATGAAACAACCGGACAAAGATATTGCAACTATTAAAAAGGGTCTTTCGTGGTACAAAAAGGATAACGATTCCATCAGTTTCAAATTGACAGCAAAAGAGGGGGGCAACAGTGGAGGAATCCGGAGTATAAGCTTAAAATTTCAAATCACAACGATAAGCAAAGCTAAAACGTTGGTGGACTTAGGGCAGTTCCCCTGAATTGACACACGAGAAAGGGACGAGTAAACCCTGACGCTGGCCCGACGAAAATGAAACCTTAATCTAGGCCGGGTGAAATTGAGCCCTCCCGCTAGATTGATTGAGAGAAAGCCCCCATTGGAACGGTCCAAAAAATGTGGGAAATGCAGAACTAAATAGAGAGAATGGAGATAGGTCGGCCCTTTCGAATTTATCGCAAGGGTTTTTTATTACATTCGGTAGTTTCGAACATAGCCCGGATAAAAATATCTTATGTGGGAAGGTGAATAAAGTTAGATAAGATTTCTTATATCGACAATATAAAGTTATTATTTGACAAAATTTACTAAGGGATAATGGAAAGGAATAAATAAATTAAAAAGAGAGAGAGAGAGAGAGAGAGGGACAACAATGAAAAAAATAAGTAAGTAAAACTGAAGTACGCCAAAGAGTAGAAGCAATATAATTATCGAAATCACGAAAATGGATTATCATATTTTCTCTCTTCTAGATTCGGCATTTGTTGACTGATTTTTCTCATCAATTTTGTCGTAGCTCGTTTATGTTTCTTATCAAAGTCAAACCTGTGATTGCGGGATGTTGAAATGAGCTCCTTTGATATTAAGATATAAATCGTACAATAATCATGGGTCTATTGATTGAGGCCATCTTCGTCTGTGCGTTTGTGATTTATTTTACAGTGAATCGTGAGAGATTCTTATTATCTCAATTTGTACATTTTCAAGTTCATTTACATTGATAAATCGTTCATACCAAACAATGAACTATGCAAGATATGAATGTATTAGCTTTATTATTATGATTAACAAAATAATAGATGGGATATAGCAAAATCCCTAAATTTCATATCTTACTCTATTCAGTCTTATATGCATACTGCTTTCACTATCTTCGCCTTCTAGCCAAAGTATGGCGCTCTTATCATCTTGCACAAGGCAAACTAAACATTACCGATCTAGGTGACATGCGCTATAGACAAAATCAAGCATTAAAATACTACTATGATACACCAAATGTGATTCGATGTATCAATTCCGCAAATTATTGAGATGAAAAGCATTTTGGTCTACTCAAGTTATATATTTCCATGCATCAATTTCTAATGAAAACCAATTCAAGAAATTCAAGATGTCCAATCAAACTACATGACAGAGAAATTGCAACTATAACGGGAAAAAAAAAAGGAGTCTATTATGGTACAAGATGAATAACATTGGCATCAGACTAAAATTGACCAGCAAAAGAGAGACAATAATGGAGGATTCCATAGCGGAGGCTTATAAGGGTCTGTATAGTAAACATTCTGATTTTTTGATTTTGTTCCTCAAAATATTAAAAAAAAATGAAAATTCTATTTGATAACGTGAATAATTCTGATTCTATTCCGAAAACAGTTTTGGAGCAAACACAAGAACCAAAAATAAGTTGATTTTGGAAAAGAGAATCACTTTTGAAAATTACAAAACAGAATTAAGTGCTACATCTCTCACTTTTTATTTTCAGTTCTCTCGTCACTTTTTCCTCGACCTAAAACAAAACGATGTCTCATTTCAAGGAAAAATATTCAAGATAATAAAATTAAATTCTAAAAATTCTAAAAAAGTATAAAATTTTCAAAAAACCCCTAAAAATAGAATAAGCTTGAATTTGTCTAGATTGGCTTCATCTTCATAAATTTGGCCTAGATTTTATAGATTTTATTCTTTTTTAGGAAAATCATAAACATCATTGAAATTAAACCCGAACCACATTTCTCTAATTCCTTAGAGCTTCGTTAGGGTTTTATAATGTGATTTGTCAATTCCATGATTCCTTGATTTTGCACTTGATTTTATTGATTATGATTTGTCTAGGTTTATGTACTTTTTTCTTGCAGAAAGGACGATATCACTCGCGTCAGTTGTACGTATGCTTAGAAGAGTTGGATGAAACCCCATAATAAATGGCAAAAATAACTCGAGATGATTCTTGATATTTATTTTTACATTTCAATATGCAATATGTTATATAAGAAAATCAATATGAATTAATCTTCGTTTAATTCGAAACGCGAGATGAAATTTTACAGAGTAACTACATAATTATTTGACTTCAATGCCAAAAATTGAAAAGATAAATTGTTCTCAGAAACATAAATTATGTGCATTTTACCATATACGTTTATGTTCCAAGAATAGAAAATTTATGCAGTTACCAAACGGATTCTCTAAAACTCATCTAGGGAACAGAATCAGAAAAAAAAAATTAATCAGAATTACTTTTTCGGATCATAATGGTTGACATACCGGCCCTAAGAAACTAGCTAGAAAAATCTGTGAAGATCTAATTAGATCTGAAATTTGATGTTTTGTTGGCAGACACAAATTTCACTTCGGTGTTAGCACTCATGTTGAAAAGTATGATCAACGATTATTCTATCAAACCCCACCTTCTTCAAATATATCTCTTGAAACAATTTTGGAAAACGAAAGTGAAGTATTTTCCATGCATTAGTGAATTAGGCAGGATTCCTTTGCATATAAAATAACAAACAAGAAATTAATCTTCATAAATTGCATTTCATTGTATTTGTGATCTATTTATACAAATTAATATGCTGGAGAGATTCAAAAAAAAAAAAAAGATTACGATCAATGGACTTCGACTTCGATTTTCAAGAAATAGAGACTTTACAAATAAAAGCTATAGGAATGGCACCACATTCCTTCGCTTTTTATGTGTATGGTTACGGTTATTCTAGCCACTACATGAAAACACTTCTCATTTTTCATTTCTCTGTCAGATTAGGTCAATCTGACAGAGAAATGCATTTGATAAAAATTCAACCGAAGTAGAAAGCTATTCGGTAAAACTTTTTATTTCAGGTAAGATTTTCACTTTCTAAAGTTAAAAATGACTTCTAGTGGCGTTTTTCCCCAATCTTGAGAAGTAAAAAAATCACTTCTCACTTTCTCTACCTCGTCGGCTGCCGTCGCCAGCCCCTGTCATCACCATAGATTTTGTTAATAATATTTCAAAAATAGAAATTTTCAACCGTACCAAACGAATTTCTTTTATCATAATTCAATATAGAACAAAAATAGAAAAATCAACTTCTGTTTTTCTACTTTTGAGGAGAAGCAGAGAAATCATTTTCTGGTTAGAAGATAAGGGTGCATGTGGTAACTTTTCTGTTTGTGGGCACATTTTTTTAACAGAAGCATTTTTTTGTATTTCTGTTCCCGGTTACTATTTTTGGGAACAAAAACGCATTTGGTAAGTAAAAAAAAAAAAATTTCCGTCACCGAAGGCGGGCGGCAGCTGCAGCGATTGGCGGCAGGCAGGGACGGTGGCCGCGACGGCAGTAGTGGGTGGTAATTCTGAAAGTGTTTCAAAAAATATTCCAAAATCCAGAAGTAATTTTTTTTTGTTTCTTCAAAAGTGTTCCCCAACATAAAAGTGTTCCACGAAACACTTTTGAAACATTTTTGAACCATGAGTTTCTATTTCAAAAGTGTTCCGGGAACACCTTTAGAACATAAACACTTTTCCTAAAGCGTTTTTGGAGTGTTATCATATGCAGTCTAAGAAGTTGGCCAAAAGTGTTGTCATGCAGCATCGTGGATTTAGGGTTTAGGGCATATGATAATCTTGCAGGAAAATTTGTTTGGTAAAATCAATTTCGAAGTAGAAATGCATTTGGTAAAAAAAATTGATTTATGGTAGGATTTTCTACTTATGGTTGGTTTTTTACTTCTGGTTGCATTTTTGGCCCACTTTGAAAAGTTAAAAAAAAATTACTTCTCGACTTTAGAATCAATTCTTCGATCACACAATCCTCGGCTTATCACCATTGCTACTGGTGGCCGATTGACGCTTGCCGCCGGTTGCTGCCGGCCGTCAGCTGCCGCCCGCAGTCGCCAGGCATCTCCGATCGCCGGTAAAGATTTTGTTAATAATTTTTCAAAAGTAAAATTTTTTATCCATTACCAAATGAATTTTTTTAATCAGAAGTCAATCTGCAATAAAATTAGAAAAATCAACTTCTACTTTTAAAGAAAATTAGAGAAATCAAGAAGTTGAGAAATTTGCCAGAAATGTTATCATGCATCGTCTACTACTGATTGTGGGAAAGAAAGAAGGCGTTCTCATGTGCAATGTCATTAACATCAAACAGTGATCAAAAGATGATTTGAAGCACAAGATGTAGCATGCAAAACAATATACAACCCCGAGCACATCATGTATCATCCAATAAAAGAAAGTAAGAAAATACTTGCTAAAATCTTTTTGTGCAGGAGGATAAACCAAAGAATGAATTAAAAGAGACGTCATTTCTTTCTCGGATCAGAGAAAATCACCACGCCCGAGCTTCGGATCGATAGTAGAATTTTATGGGATGTAGGCATGGTTCATGAGATCATGTAAAAAGCACGGTCATCTTTGAGGGAAGAAAATAGAAAGGGAAGTGCAGGCTCTTCTCGTGGACATCATGAAGCAATGAGGGCAGGGGAAGAGGCTTGGGATGATCGAATGAGGCTGTTGCCTGTTGCCTGTTGGGATGAGCCTCGGATCGGCATGCACGAGCTATGGAGGAGGTCATCCAAATCTTTGTAAACCAACTCAAAAACGTAAGTTCAATGCTCTTTTCCTCTTGTATTGAAGGTTGGACTGAAAATAGGTCCGATATCTTACTAGATGCAAGTGTTTGCAATCCTTTATAGACCAAACTTTTTGGTTACATAATGTCATTTAGATGAACCCTGACAATGAATTGACGGAAGCATTTAATTTGAACCTGTGATTTGAAGGTGCATACTATCTTGTTTTGTAATAATATTCTGATAGTCGTAACCATAATGCTCTTGCATACAATCTCTCGACCAGGTCACAAAGATCTATGATGTTGACTGACGGGTCCCGAGGGCCGGCCACTCTCCAAAGCCGTCCAAAGACGTCCAAAGCCGTCGAGCTCTTAATGCCGATTCTCCTAGCTATTATTCCCAGTCTTAAAAGTACAAGCTTGGCCACCTAAAACCAAGCCCCCTTAAGATGCCATGCTACTACCGCGATTCATCTTAAGCGAGAGCCGCCATAGTAGCCACAGTATGATGTTCAGGTCATCTTACACAGGAGAAGACCCAAAACAAAAAAAAAAACTTACGCTGAAATAAAGAAATGCTAACAAGTGCAAAGCATAGACATCAAAAGCATTTCGAACTGGAATTTCTAATCAATGCTGGAATTTTTATGCATCAATTCCTAATCAAAAACCCATCCAAGAAATTCAATATATCCAATATAAAAAAAAACAGGACGAAGAAGTTGCAATAATTTAAAAAAAGAAAAAAGGGTTCTTTAATGGGTACAAGACGAATCAACAATTGCATCAGATTCAAATCGACGGCAAAAGTGGGGAGAATTCCAGGGTACGAGCTTAAATCTTCAAGCGATCAAAGACTAAAAAGCTGAGAGAAAACAGGGGAATTTAGGGCATTTTTCCTAGATTGAAACACGATGGAGGAACGTGATGAAACCTTGAGGCTGCCCAATGAAACCTTAATCTAGGCCGGGTGAAATTGCGCCCTCTCGCGGGATTGATTAGGAGAGAGCCCATTGGAACGGCCGAAGGATCTTTCAGAAAAACAGAAAACTTGAAACGAGAAAGAGGGGATGGAGATGTGTAAGCCATTTCAAATCGATAAAGCAAGAGAAGAGGAAGCATCTGCTTGCAGAGCGCGATCGAAAGGGCTTTGGGGTTTTTCAGTATGCGCCCGCAACGGAACGAGAGGCGCCATGTACGAAAGAATCGCCCCGTTCTCTCAAAGGCAATTAGAGAAACCCTAGCTGCAGAATCTGGCTTTTATAGGAGACGATGGAGAAGAGAGGGGTAGTTCCTTTTAGTGGGTCTAGTTTGATGGGCTTACGCTCCAATTTGAACTTAGCTCTCACGGCCCATTATTCAGGACTCTGGCCTCATTCTCTCGTCTCTAAGGCTGCGTATGGTAACGTTTTTGTTCCTAAAAGTATTTCTTGAACAGAAATATTTTTTTGTGTTTCTATTCCCACCTAATTGAAAATAAAAACGTGTTTAGTAAGTAAACAAAATACTTTTTTCAGTCGCCGACCGCCGCCGCCGATATCACCCGTTTGTCGATGGCCGGCGGTCGGCGAGTGATGGTCACGTCAGCGGCGATGATTGATGATTGTAAAAGTGTTTCAAAATTCAGAAGCAAGTTTTTTTTCTTTAAAAGTGGTCCTTAACACAAAATTATTCCGCAGAATATTTTTAGAACATTTTTTAACCATAAGCGTTTCTATTCCAAAAGTATTCCCGGAACATTTTTTGAACAGAAATAGTTTCCCTGGCTACGATACATACAGGCTCTAAGGTTGCGTATGGTAATGTATTTTTTTAACATAAACATTTTTTTTTGTTTCTGTTCCCGACTACAATTTTTGTTGCAAAAACGTGTTTGGTAAGTTAAAAAAAATATTTTTTTCCTGCGGCGTCAACAACAATTGACAGAGACCAGTGGCGGCGGTGCCCGTAGGCCGACGGCGAAGGCCAGTGGCAACAGCAACCGTAAGCCGACGGCAGTGGCGACCCGCAACCAGGTGTGGTGGTCACGTCGACAGTAATAGATAATGATTTCAAAAGTGTTCCAAAACTCATAAGCAAATTTTTTTCTTCAAAAGTGCTCCCTGGCATAAAAATGTTCCGCAGAACACTTTTGGAACATTTTTGCACTATACGCGTTTATGTTTCAAAAGTTTTCCCGGAACAATTTTGAAACAGAAACACTTTCCCTAGCTACGATCCATACCAAACCTAAGGGTCTGCATGATAACCAATCTGATTCTTTGATTCTCATCCCAAAACAGTAAAAAATGATAATGTTGTTTGATAATGTAAATAATTATGATTCTAATTATGTTCGCAAAATTAGTTTTAGAGAATCAAAATCAGTTTTATAGTAAAATCCATAAGAAAAAAAAAGTTGGTTCTGAAAAAAGAATCACTTTTGAAAAAATAAAATATGATGAATTTCATATCTCTCACTTTTACCTTTTAGTTTTCTCGTCACTTTTCATTCTACCTAATAAAAAATAAAATAAAATAAAATAAAATAAAAATAGAAAATTATAAAAATTATAAAAAAAATCTAGAAAAAATAGAAAAAGCTTAAATTATGCTAGTTTGACCTTATTTTCATAAATTTGGGTCTAAATTTCATAGATTTCATTCTCCTAGAAAAATATTATAGAAGATAAAGGCATCCAACATCTTTCTATGTTTTTTGACGACGCAGCATTTAAAAAAAAAAAAAGAGTCCATAATATGAGAAAATATCCACGCTTCATCAAACTTCAAGCATCATATATTAAATTTTATGTTTCATTCATAACATGCTAAAAAATAATGTATTTTAAATTATTTTATGTGCATTGAAAATTAGTCTTCAATTTAAGATAAAATTTTATAAATTAACTACATAGTTATTTGACTTAAATAAAAAAAATAGGAAAAGAAATATTTTTTTGAACATAAGCATTTTTTTGTATTTCTGTTCCCAGTTACGATTTCTGGGAACAGAAACGCATTTGGTAAGTAAAAAAAAATATTTTTTTCGCCACCGGAGGGGGGTGGTAGCGGCGGCGATTGGCGGCAGGCGGGGACGGTGGCCGCGGCAGCAGCGGTGGGTGGTAATTCTGAAAGAGTTTCAAAAAATATTCCAAAATCCAAAAGCAAATTTTTTTTTATTTTTTCAAAAGTGTTCCCCAACATAAAAGTGTTCCACGAAACACTTTTGAAACATTTTTGAACCATGAGTTTCTATTTCAAAAGTGTTCCGAGAACACCTTTAGAACATAAACACTTTTCCTAAAACGTTTTTGGAGTGTTATCATACGCAGTCTAAGAAGTTGGCCAGAAGTGTTGTCATGCAGCACCATGGATTTAGGGTTTAGGGTATATGATAATCTGGCAAGAAAATTTGTTTGGTAAAATCAATTTCGAAGTAGAAATGCATTTGGTAAAAAAAATTGATTTACGGTAGGATTTTCTACTTATGGTTGGTTTTTTACTTCTGGTTGCATTTTTGGCCCACTTTGAAAAGTTAAAAAAAAAAATTACTTCTCGACTTTAGAATCAATTCTTCTATCACACAAGCCTCGGCTTATCACCACTGCTACTGGTGGCCGATCGACGCTTGCCGCCGGTTGCTATCGGCCGTCAGCTGCCGCCCGCAGTCGCCAGGCATCTCCGACCGCCGGTAAAAATTTTGTTAATAATTTTTCAAAAGTAAAATTTTTTATCCATTACCAAATGAATTTTTTTAATCAGAAGTCAATCTGCAATAAAATTAGAAAAATCAACTTCTACTTTTAAAGAAAATTAGAGAAATCAAGAAGTTGAGAAATTTGCCAGAAATGTTATCATGCATCGTCTACTACTGATTGTGGGAAAGAAAGAAGGCGTTCTCATGTGCAATGTCATTAACATCAAACAGTGATCAAAAGATGATTTGAAGCACAAGATGTAGCATGCAAAACAATATACAACCCCGAGCACATCATGTATCATCCAATAAAAGAAAGTAAGAAAATACTTGCTAAAATCTTTTTGTGCAGGAGGATAAACCAAAGAATGAATTAAAAGAGACGTCATTTCTTTCTCGGATCAGAGAAAATCACCACGCCCGAGCTTCGGATCGATAGTAGAATTTTATGGGATGTAGGCATGGTTCATGAGATCATGTAAAAAGCACGGTCATCTTTGAGGGAAGAAAATAGAAAGGGAAGTGCGGGCTCTTCTCATGGACTTCATGAAGCAATGAGGGCAGGGGAAGAGGCTTGGGATGATCGAATGAGCCTGTTGCCTGTTGGGATGAGCCTCGGATCGGCATGCACGAGCTATGGAGGAGGTCATCCAAATCTTTGTAAACCAACTCAAAAACGTAAGTTCAATGCTCTTTTCCTCTTGTATTGAAGGTTGGACTGAAAATAGGTCCGATATCTTACTAGATGCAAGTGTTTACAATCCTTTATAGACCAAACTTTTTGGTTACATAATGTCATTTAGATGAACCCTGACAATGAATTGACGGAAGCATTTAATTTGAACCTGTGATTTGAAGGTGCATACTATCTTGCTTTGTAATAATATTCTGATAGTCGTAACCATAATGCTCTTGCATACAATCTCTCGACCAGGTCACAAAGATCTATGATGTTGACTGACGGGTCCCGAGGGCCGGCCACTCTCCAAAGCCGTCCAAAGACGTCCAAAGCCGTCGAGCTCTTAATGCCGATTCTCCTAGCTATTATTCCCAGTCTTAAAAGTACAAGCTTGGCCACCTAAAACCAAGCCCCCTTAAGATGCCATGCTACTACCGCGATTCATCTTAAGCGAGAGCCGCCATAGTAGCCACAGTATGATGTTCAGGTCATCTTACACAGGAGAAGACCCAAAACAAAAAAAAAAAAACTTACGCTGAAATAAAGAAATGCTAACAAGTGCAAAGCTTAGACATCAAAAGCATTTCGAACTGGAATTTCTAATCAATGCTTTTTATGCATCAATTCCTAATCAAAAACCCATCCAAGAAATTCAATATATCCAATATTAAAAAAAAAAAAAACAGGAAGAAGAAGTTGCAATAATTTAAAAAAAGAAAAAAGGGTTCTTTAATGGGTACAAGACGAATCAACAATTGCATCAGATTCAAATCGACGGCAAAAGTGAGGAGAATTCCAGGGTACGAGCTTAAATCTTCAAGCGATCAAAGACTAAAAAGCTGAGAGAAAACAGGGGAATTTAGGGCATTTTTCCTAGATTGAAACACGATGGAGGAACGTGATGAAACCTTGAGGCTGCCCGATGAAACCTTAATCTAGGCCGGGTGAAATTGCGCCCTCTCGCGGGATTGATTAGGAGAGAACCCATTGGAAGGCCGAAGGATCTTTCAGAAAAACAGAAAACTTGAAACGAGAAAGAGGGGATGGAGATGTGTAAGCCATTTCAAATCGATAAAGCAAGAGAAGAAGAAGCATCTGCTTGCAGAGCGCGATCGAAAGGGCTTTGGGGTTTTTCAGTATGCGCCCGCAACGGAACGAGAGGCGCCATGTTCGAAAGAATCGCCCCGTTCTCTCAAAGGCAATAAGAGAAACCCTAGCTGCAGAATCTGGCTTTTATAGGAGACGATGGAGAAGAGAGGGGTAGTTCCTTTTAGTGGGTCTAGTTTGATGGGCTTACGCTCCAATTTGAACTTAGCTCTCACGGCCCATTATTCAGGACTCTGGCCTCATTCTCTCATGTCTCTAAGGCCACGTATGGTAATGTTTCTGTTCCTAAAAGTATTTCTTGAACAGAAATATTTTTTTGTGTTTCTATTCCCACCTAGTTGAAACTAAAAACGTGTTTAGTAAGTAAAAAAAAATACTTTTTTCAGTCGCCGACCGCCGCCGCCGATGTCGCCCGTTTGTCGATGGCCGGCGGTCGGCGAGTGATGGTCACGTCAGCGGCGATAGATGATAATTGTAAAAGTGTTTCAAAATTCATAAGCAAGTTTTTTTTCCTTAAAAGTGGTCCTTAGCACAAAAGTGTTCCGCAGAATATTTTTGGAACATTTTTTAATCATACGCGTTTCTATTCCAAAAGTATTCCCGGAACATTTTTTGAACAGAAATAGTTTCCTGGGCTACGATACATACAGGCTCTAAGGTTGCGTATGGTAATGTATTTTTTTAACAGAAACATGTTTTTTTGTTTCTGTTCCCGACTACAATTTTTGTTGCAAAAACGCATTTGGTAAGTTAAAAAAAATATTTTCTTCCTGCGGCGTCAACGACAATTGACGGAGACCAGTGGCGGCGGTGCCCGTAGGCCGACGGCGAAGGCCAGTGGCAACAGCAACCGTAAGCCGACGGCAGTGGCGACCGGCAACCGGGTGTGATGGTCACGTCGACTAGGTGTGGTGGTCACGTCGATAGTGATAGATAGTGATTTCAAAAGTGTTTCAAAATTCATAAGTAATTTTTTTCTTCAAAAGTGCTCCCTGGCATAAAAATGTTCCGCATTTTTGCACTATACGCGTTTCTGTTCCAAAAGTTTTCCCGGAACAATTTTGAAACAGAAACACTTTCTCTAGCTACGATCCATACCAAACCTAAAGGTCTGCATGATAACCAATCTGATTCTTTGATTCTCATCCCAAAACAGTAAAAAATGATAATGTTGTTTGATAATGTAAATAATTGTGATTCTAATTATGTTCGCAAAATTAGTTTTAGAGAATCAAAATCGGTTTTATAGTAAAATCCATAAGACAAAAAAAGTTGGTTCTGAAAAAAGAATCACTTTTGAAAAAATAAAATAGGATGAATCTCATATCTCTCAATTTTACCTTGTAGTTTTCTCGTCAATTTTCATTCTACCTAATAAAAAATAAAATAAAATAAAATAAAATAAAAATAAAAAATTATAAAAATTATAAAAAAAATCTAGAAAAATAGAAAAAGCTTAAATTATGCTAGTTTGACCTTATTTTCATAAATTTGGGTCTAAATTTCATAGATTTCATTCTCCTAGAAAAATATTATAGAAGATAAAGGCATCCAACATCTTTCTATGTATTTTGATAACGCAACATTTTAAAAAAAAATGAGTCCTTAATATGAGAAAATACCCACACTTCATCAAACTTCAAGCATCATATATTAAATTTTATGTTTCATTCATAACATGCTAAAAAATAATGTATTTTAAATTATTTTATGTGCATTGAAAATTAATCTTCAATTTAAGATAAAGTTTTATAAATTAACTACATAGTTATTTGACTTAAATAAAAAAATAGGAAAAGAAATAATTTTTTTAAATATAAATTTTGTGCAGTTATCAAACAAGTTTTAATTCTTTAAAACTCATCTAGAAACACAATAAAAAAAATCATTTTAATCAGAATCAGTTTTAAGGATCATAATCCTAATCACAGAATGAGAATGGTTACCATGCAGTCCCTAATTCTAATCATATCAAATTTGTAGCTCTTCCAAAAAGTAGAATTGGTAGGTGTTAGTTCAAATTCTACGATACTTCAGGGAAGATTTCACGTTAGGAAATTAGAGCGCCTGGAGTACGATTGTCGGCCTACTGCTCTTGGGAAAGAAAGAAGCCATATCCTCTACACTACAACGTCATCAATCTCAGAACACCGATTAAAGATGATCCGGAACGCAGGAACACAAATCAAACTTGTCTCGAGGGTATAATGGTCATTCTCTAATAGAACATTCCTTCTTTGAATAACTAGTCTTCTTTTGGGTAAATTTGTCCTTCTCTTTCTATGACCCATGACGGATGGGCACCCATTCTTTTGGAGGCAAATTTCTCATGGTAAAGAAGCTTTTCTTTATTTTGGGTATCTTATCTTTTTACTTTCATTTTATTTCCATTTCGGTTCATATTGAGGGCACATTTATCATGATCAAGAAGCTTCTCTTTATTTTTTGCCTCCTTATCTTTTTTCTTAATTTTGTTCCAAATCAGACCGAATGCACATCCCCTATTTTGAGGGCACATTTGTCCTGGTTTAGAAGGTCCTGAGGGTATATCTATCAGGAATCATGCTGGCATGGAAGGTTGACAAGGAAACAAAACTAGGGAAGCTCATCATGCCCCCGAAAGTCGAGCTCTCAATGCCGACTCTCCTCATCATCATGATAAAGAACTTTGTGGCTAGAATGTCAAGGAGTTCAAGCTAGAGAGAGGTTCGCCAAAGGAGTATCCAAGGCCACTAAGAACCAAGTCTCCTTTTTTTTCCCATTCAGATGGATATCTCATCCATGCGTCGAGCCAGAATTTCGTTAAGATACAAGTGAAGATGGTCCGCGCCATGCTGCTCTTTTTTTTTTTTTTTGGTCAAAACGCCGTGATACTTCAACAATTTGCATTCGAGCTCTCACCATCTTATAAGCATGCTCCTTTGATTGTCATCACCCTCCATCACAGCATGGTGTTGAGTTCATCTTGCATAAGGCAATTAAAAGTTACAACGTAACTCAGGGTCACGTGGTGTAGACAAAAACATGCATTGACTTAACGAAAGGACAACCTTTTTGCCATGTATGCACTGTTGTTCTCTTTACTTCCGTAATGTAATAACCTAGGATCATTCATGATTGATTCTGATGGAACCTTGCAATAAGAAATGTGAGCTACGGATCAGGGTGGACTTATGCCATAATAATTCTAAATTTATTGCAATCGTATCAATTCAACCTTCAAATTATTATTTTTTCTTTTTTCAATTAAGTCCTAAACCTTTTGTATTTGTGTCAATTTAGTCTATTTGGCGATGATATAATCAATTTTCAGTAACATTTTATTTTTTTTATTTAATTTTTTTTGTTTTTCTTTTCATTTTTTCCCCTTCCTTCCTTTGCTTTCTCTCTATGGCCGGCAAAGTTCGCCGGAGATTTGATGTTTGGCAATTCGGCATATTTCGAGTGGATTTGCTTGATATAGTCATGCGTGTTCCAATCTGACGCCTTATCTCCAATATTAAAAAGAAGCAAGCGTTTCCCATATATTCAAATTCAGTTGATATCTCTTACACAATAATGAATTAGTAGGCTTGAACGTGAATGCGATTTTTCGAAATAGAATCCATATTTTCTTAAACTAGATAAGTATGAATGGCTAGAGCGAGTCGCTGGTCCACTGCTCATGAGGAAAGAAAGAAGGCATCCTCCTCTGCAATGTCATTAACATCAGAACAGTGATCAAACATGACCTGAAGCACAAGAATACATCTCGGACTTGTCTCAAGAGTGCGACAGCTACTCTCTACCATGACATTCCTTCTTCGAAAATCTAGTCCTCCTGCTAGTACAAACACGACTTCCAAGCCACGCTATGCGTAGATGCAATTGCTGTAGCCTGCGAAACAATGTGCTAACCATGAGCGAATCATCCGTCATTCAACAAAAGAAGGTGAGAAATGCGGGTACTTGCTAAAATCATTTTATGCTTTGAGGGTAGGCCAAAGAACACACGAAAAGCTGACTTCGTTTCTTACTCGGATCAGAGATGACCACGATGCCCGAGTTTCGGAAATCGCAGTTCCAGTGGTTCCTTCCATGGGATTGATAGTAGAGGTTCATGGCGACGGAGGCATGGTTCATGAGATTATTGGGGTCGAAGCACGGGCATCCCTTCTGGAGGATCTTGCAGTCCACTTGGGAGCAGGCGTAGTTTATGTTCGCCAGTAGAGTTGCTTGGTCTGATGATGGCTTGGCCACACACCACGTTTTCTGCAGTTTCAACAGACACTTAGTTTATCTTCTCTTGCCTCCTTCCTTAAAGTTAGGGTCTAATTTTTCAGCATTTTCTGCTCGAACGCATTTGGCTGAATTGAGCACTACAAATGAAGTGGATTACCTGCCCATTGACAACAGTCACAGGTAACCCTGAGAGGGAAACAGCAAACAATATGCAAATATTAGCTGTATGGCAAAAACAAAAAACAAAAAATCTGCCAATTCCTGTTTGAAATTGGCTGAATTCAGTGACAAGTCCTCTCTAGCTTCGAAAGAAAGAATGCAGGTTATAGCAACTGAGATCCTAGGAGATTGGGCATGCCCAGCGGTCATGGGTGGGGTCGGGATTGGGACTTCCCAGAGAGACAGAGCAGAACAGAACAGAACAAAGAGAAGGGAACACTGAATATTAGCAGAAATCAAGGATAAGCGAGAGATATGAAAGCCAAACCTGATCCGTAAGTGAAGGACAAGAGCAGGAAAATGAGGGAGAAGGCGGCTTTAGCCATCAGATATACAGACAGTGTCCCCCTACTCTGTTCCGTTAATGGTGATGATTACTGTTCAAGAACGAGAACGAAATCAAGGTTGAAGGGGCCTTTTAACAAAAAGGTGGAGGGAGAAAAAAAGGGACTTGGCTCATCAACGGCTACTTTAGCGTTCTCAACCGTCGGGGAGAGGGAGAGAGAGAGAGAGAGAGATACAGAATTTTCTGTGGGCAAGGGCGGACAAAGAGGACAAAAACAGAGGAGCCTCCGTTGGTTTGAAGATCCTACACGAAGTTCGAATGTCTCAAAACATAAGCCGCTAGTGGTTGAACGCTCTGACAAAACTGCTCCTTCGCTGCAGTTTCCTTTGTCTTACCTTGTGTCATTTGTCCCCTCCCGAGTCTTCTCTAACGTTTGAATTAAAACGGGCTTTGCTTTTAAGATTCCTGGTGTTATACTCTTTTAAACTCTGACTCGGACGGTGTGTAGAACGGAAAGAGATCGCAAACAAGTGGTAGCCTTTTGGGCCCCAAAAAAATAAAAGAAGGAAACCAGTGGGTTCCTTATCCTCAAATTTATTAAGTGACAAAGCGTCCCATCTGTTTAAAAAAAAACGTTAATACTACAAAAAAAAAAAAAACCTCAAACTGATACGATAAATTTACTTCAAATTATTTTTTTATCATAAAAATTATAAATTAGTGCACTTATGATAAATTTATTATTAATTTTCGTTAAATTTAACTGTCAAATTACTGAGTTAGATAACATGGGAAGTTAATGGATAAACCAGTTTAGGATTTTTATCCTCTCTTGTCACAAGTTTATCAATTTGAAATTCTTCGTGATATTAACTTAATTTAGTAAAAGATAAATTCACCACTAATGTACCATTTTATGGTATTTCGTGGTCAAAAGCATTAGTTTACGATAAATTTATCACAGATATATCAGTTTAGAGTTTTTGGTGATCAAAAGAATTAGTTAGGGTAAATTTGTCATAGATATACCAAGAAATTTTGGTGATCAAAAAAATAATTTGAGGTAATTTTATCACAAATGTACCAGTTTGGATTTTTTAGCGATAAAAAATTAATTTTGAGTAATTTTGTTATAGATGTACCAATTTATGATTTTTCATGATATTAATGGCGTGGACCTCATACACTTTGAGGCCTTCTATGGTCCGAACCAATCCCCGGTCATAATCGGTCATTTGCACCCCATTATTTCCCTCGCAAGCTATATCTTTAAAACGAATAGCAATTCGCCATAATTAAAAATAAAATAACACGTGCTTCTTTATTACATTAAAAATCTACTCTCGATTCAAAATATCATTAAAGAAATAGTTTATTAGAGACATCGCACGATCTGATTATTAAAAGAATGAACAAAAATTACGAAAATGTCAATGCCTCTTAGGTCGTGAAATGAGAGGGTTCTCAGTTAATAGCAATGATATGCGGGAGACATTGAATTTGTAACTCCGTTGCTTGCAAAGGAGCCAATTCTAGATCTTTTGTCGAGAATTTCTTAGGATTAATATCACAAAAAATTTCAAACCGGTACTTTTGTGACAAATTTACTTCGTATCATTTTTTTGACCACCAAAAATTTCAAACTAGTGTGCCGTGACAAATTTACATCAAACTATTTTTTGACTTTAAACTTACTTTTTTTACTAGGAAAAGCCCCAAATTAGTACATATGTGATAAATTTATCCTCGTTAAATTGGGTTAATACAACGAAAAATTTTAAATTGATACACTTGTGACATACATAAAGTAAAAATCTTAAATTGGTACATCCATGAACTGTCACGTGCTATCTAACTCAGCAATTTGATAGTTAAATTTAACCGAAAATGACGGAGGGAAAGTCTATCACAAATGTATTAATTTGGGGTAAATATGTCACAAGTGTATCAGTTTGGAATTTTTTATAGTCAAAAAAATAATTCTCGATAAACTTATCACAGGTGTATCAGTTTAGGGTTTTCAGTGGTATTATTCCTTCTTTTTAAATCTTTGGAAAAGGAATAAGGTTCTTTTGTCTTTTTTGTATTTAACTGTTGCAGTGACTATATATGTGGGCTCCGTTGTAATGTTGTAATGCATCTTCATTTACGAAATTCGAAACAACGAGGCAATGTTGTCATAGATTAATTCATTACTCATATTTCGATCTTTTCTTCACTTCATTTTTTTTATGCATATAATATCGCTAGGCTTGATTTCAAGTTGCAAAGCCAACATTTCAAGCAGTTTTTTTAAAAATATATCTTTGAAAATTACTGGATCTTTATATTTACGTCATGGCTCTCTTGTTATTAATGACGATAATTTTTCTGCTTGTGTTTGTCAATATTTCGGCACTTAAATTTGTGTTTCTTACTTCTTCATATTAAAAAAAAAGGAAGTTAATACCAGTTTAAGATTTTTGGTAGTCAAAAAAATAATTTATGATAAATTTATCATAAATATATCAGTTTGAAATTTTTTGTGATAAAAAAAATTCAAGAGATTTAAGATTAGAGGATTTAATCGTATTACTATGCTCGCAGGAGGAGAACACGACGGTGCCCCCTTCACCGTCGACGTTAACGTCGGCATGGCGACGGTCATTACTAACCCACACCAATCTACATTAGCTATCGATAGGGGCCATCCACCCTTGCTCATGCAATCGGCTTGATCGAGATCGGGAGTGGTGCCCGACAAGGGGTTCATTAACTTTGCCACCACTGTGCGTGGCTCGATGTCATAGCCCTCTCTCTGTGCTTTTCTCCTGTGCTAATTTTTGCCACATTGACAATGATATGTGGTGTCAAATTTGTGATTGGGTTAAACATATAGGTGATGAAATCGGACTACATGTGCAAAAATTATAGAGTACTCCATCGAGCGTGAAGGGAGAGAATATATGGAGAAACTATAATTACACAAATCAAGCAAACTGGACTTGACCCAAATCGGCTGCAATTTGTCTTCCCTGGAGTCCGAGTTGTAGCTTTCTGAAAATCCGAAAACCGAATTGATTAGGTTCTGCGTTTGAGAGAGAGAGAGAGAGATGCCGAAGAGGACGACACACACGTACTCGAGCGAAGACGCGGCTCCTGACGGTCCCGACTCCGATCTCTTTGTTTACTACTGCAAGCACTGCAGCTCTCACGTCCTCATCACTGGTTCTCTCTCTCTCTCTCTCTCTCTCTCTCTCTCTCTCTCTCTCTCTCTCTCTCTCTGCTTGATTTTGTTCTGCCTGTGCTTTGAATCTTCTTGTGGAGCTGAATTACATCCGTTTAAAAGATACCCAGTTGCAGAAAACACCGAAGAGGAAGACCGACCGGGCGTGTGTGTTGGACAAGACGAAGCATCTTGCTCGACTGAATGTCCAAGAGGCTGGCAAGATTCTGTTAAAACGGTGAATCCCCTAATCTACGCTTTCCCTTACGACCCTCTTGGGCATATTGGTTGGAGAAACGAGAAACGAGAGAGCAATTCATTTGCTAACTTGTGTTTCAATTCGGTGACAAGCTTCCATCTAGGGGATAATTTGAAGTAAATGGTGTTCAAGGGCGTATTTTTTTTCATGTTCTGAATATGTTCCGTGGTGCTAGATGATTATGCCAATGTTTGTCAAATCTTTTGGCCATTTGTATCAGTTCTCTGTCTGTCTCCCCCGAAGCTGTAGGAAATAATCAATAGAGCCGGATGACTATGTTTTCTACTAACAAGCGATTAACGAAGTTGAGTTGGTTGTGCCTGGAATGAGGCAGAGTGAATAAATTCTGAGTTCTGCGCGAGATGAGTATGTTGTATTGTTGCTTCCGAGTGCATGGCTTTTCTGAATTTTTCATCTTAATCCAGGGGTGAGGGTAAGCTAGAGAAGCAGTTTCGTATGAACTGTATAGGTTGTGGCCTGTTCGTCTGCTACCGAGCTGAGGAAGATCTGGAAACTGCTTCGCTCATTTATATCGTAGATGGGGCACTGAGTACTGTTGCTGCGGAAACAAATCCCCAGGTACCATTGGACTTCGATCACAATTTCCTATGCTGTACTTCTGGGCTCAGATTTATAGTGCTGTATTGTAAGATAGTGGATTTCCCATGCAAATAGGAAAGTATCCAACGGCAAAAGTTCTGGTGGGCGCATTGTGCATTTCTTCTACTCTCTTGGGCATCCTTGATTTTGATACCTATTTAAGCGTCTGTTGTCGAAGATTCCTTAATTTGTCTTGGTTGCTGTTGTAGGATGCTCCTGTTCCCCCCTGCATATCACGGTTAGATGGAGGACTTGTTCAAGTGGCTATAGAAGTGGAAGCTGGGTCACAACGCTCTGCAATTACAAGTAATCTAAGTGCACAAACTGTGTCTTTTAAGTGAATCGATGTCAACACTTTGAGAATGTTTTGATTACCTTTTCAAATGCTCAAACTGTTGCTCCATACTGGGACATAGCTACTTTTGAGCATTCCACGTTGTAGGTGGCTTATCTCATTACTTGCTTGATTTAATCTGCAATTCGCACCTTTGAGTCACGACATTGTGACTCTGTCATCTGTGCTGGTTTCTTGAATTCCATGTAATTCTTATTTATTTTGGTCTTATGGTGCTTCTTCAGTTGGTGGTTGAGAACTTAGATTTATCAATTGTGCAATGAAAATTCTAACGTCTTCAGCCATGTTTTCCTTTACTTGTAATTCAGGAGTGAATGCTGATGATGTTCGAGTAACAATAGCTGCACCGGCAGCCCGGGGAGAAGCTAACAATGAACTATTGGAGTTCATGGCAAAAGTAGCAATTTAATGTTCCATTTCTTGCAATTGAGAAAATGTCTTTTGTCTTGCTCAAGTCTCAAACTAAACATGCATGTCTGATAACTGTGCATAGGTGTTGGGTCTGAGGCTTAGCCAGATGACACTACAGAGGGGATGGAACAACAAATCGAAGCTCCTCGTGGTTAGTATAGATTCATTTGTCAATGCTTGGGAGCGTGTTGGAGTATGTCGATGTGTGTTTTTAAATAAATCTATGGAGCATTAGGAAGTCCATGTTGTTGTGTTATTAAAATTGGGACTTACTCAAGGATAGTATGAGTATTGGTACTGTAAGCACCTGTTTCATTTTTTAGTTTTCCTTGAAATGTCACCTTAGCATTTAGTTTTTAACTTGATCCCTTTTTTATTGGTTCGCATGAGTCTATGGCTTGTGAATCATGGGAATTCTTCAGCATGTTCGATGAATTCACATGCGAAATTGTTCCAGGCCATATGTTGTAAGATGAACTCCTCTAGTGGTCTTTACTAGTGTCTGGTTCTTAAGGATGTCGACTAGAAAATGCCTTCTGTAACGTCGAGCAATCGGAGTTAACTTATTAGAGAATGTGGAAGAAGAGTCTTGTTTAGATTAAGCTTTTGCCCCTGCCTACTTGCTTCTTTAATTTGAATTTGAAGAATACTTTGCACTTTGCCTTCCTTATTCTGCTCCTGCAATTGATCGCCGCGTGATCTGCTTATGATTGATGCACCTCCAGGTCGAAGACTTGTCGGCAAGACAGGTGTATGAGAAGCTACTTGAAGCCGTGCAACCTTGAAGTTGCTTCATTGAGGCATTTTTAGATCTCTCGACATTTTTGTGCTCAAGAATTGCTGTTATATTCATGCAATTTCTAATTTAACCCTCTTGTAAAAGTACTTCACTCTTGAAGGTCACAGGACACAAAGGATGGTTAATGAGATTATCAGGGTAAAAGCAGGAAGCATCCTTTTGAAGCATTTTGTAATCCATTTGAAGGTATCCATAGTTCATGTCGAGGATTGGGTTGCTTCGTCTGGGTGATGGTTTGATATGCTGGCTTTGTGAATACTGCAAGTGAATTGGATTTAAGTGGTATCTGTTCGCCCATTGGTTAAAAACATAATCTGATTATGGCCAATAGTATCAGTTTTACCGACAATGGTAGCCATGTCATTTTCTGTCTATCCACATGTAATGATCTGGCCAAAGACTAATTTTACGAGTCCCCTTCTACAGATGAAAACGTGCACTGGAGGGTACATAAGCTGAACCACATCTCTCCACAAATGAAAAAGGAAAGACCACAACCAGCTTTATTTGTGCAAGAGACCTTTCTTCAACTGCTTGATTCAAAGCAAATCAAGCTATTGCCGCTAGTTTTTTAGGGCAAGTTTTGGAATGCTTTGCCTTTGAAAGTTCTGCATCGAGGCAAAGAAGCTTCGGTCAAAGAGCTTTTATTTGAAAGCAAGTAACGTTTGGATAAAAATATTCAATACAAACTAATCCTCTGAAAAAAAACATAGAGGATGATCGCTCTTCACCCACCACCAAGAGCGAGGGTTGTGTGAACTCTGGCAAGGCGGCACCAAAGTTGGGTGACCCTCGACGAGTCCCATCAGGAGTAGCTCAATTACAGATAATCCTTGTCCGAGTGACTAAGTGAAAGGCTCACAGAGATTTACTCATGACGTGGATCGACTCTAGCAGAAAAGAGGTCACCATTCAATTATTTTTTTTTTTCAGGACCGTTGTACCATTATACGAATCATATTGTACATTAATGTCAGAATTAGTGCACACATAATTAGCATTATTGAAAAGAAAGTGCAGTTTCGTTCTATTGATTCTATTACCATCTGAAATTTACGAGAGGAGATAGGGATGCCAAACCCAATCCAGAAGTGATTAAAAGAGCAAGTACACGCGGTGCGATCTGGTTGGGAGCTACAAATTAATTAGAAAGGAGACAATAAAACAGTTGCAGAAAGCAGAGTGAATGAACCGAACATTCAGACAAGAAGAACTGCTTCCCCTCCATTCTGAAACGAAATTGCTGAAATCCCACTTCGGATTCGCAAATTCCATTTGGGACAAGACAAAACAATGCAAGGTGTAGGAGCTTTTTCATCACCAATGTGCGTTTCACCATCCATTCCTTCCAGCGGCTGCAAACCTTCCAATCCCTGCCACACCTTCCTCGGAAGAAGAAATTCGATTCCAACTCTTCATCAGAGTCAGTCTCTGAAGAAGCGCCACCAATCTTTCTCTCTCTTTTTGCGCCAAGAGTATAGCCGTTTCACCGCGAAAGCTGCGGGTTCTTCATCTTCGGGTAAATTCTCAGGAAATTCTTTCTACCCCCTGCTGTTTCTCTGCTTCATTTGTTATGGGATTGGTGAACTGTGTCTACATTGCCACTTTGCTTGTTACTTACTCCTGACCCATCACGTTAGTCGATGTAAATTTGAACGAATTTCTTTCTTTTCTTTTTTCTGAAAGTTGCAGTTTTTAGAAAAAATTGATGAAAAGAGCCGACTTTCAGACGTAGTGCTATCTTATTTTCCTTGCCTTACTTTCCTGTCTTTTTTTGAGCATGCAGTAGGGAGTGAGTCGTATGCGGAAGAACCAGCGACTGGGGTAAAGTTCCAGACATCTTTGACACTACCGGGGTGTTCGACATCTCTATCTTTAGTTGGAACAGGTGAATTCCTTGCTGCATTGGCCATTCATAACCAGTCAATTCATATCTATCACACACACAAAATGAGATCTAGTACCGAAAATTGTTACTCAAGAAAAAGTGAATCGCATGCATACATTTTCCTAAATAAGGAGAGCGAAAATCATGTGCGGAATAGCTTCTATTTGGTCTATCAATGAGATGCAACAGAAATTTTTCTTTTTATAAAAACACCCGATATCAAACAATGTGGACTTCAACGACAACTGCAGTGAAGTCAATATGTTGCAAATATGGGATATCTTTCAATAAACTTTGAGAAGGAACCTACTCAATATCGTATCACGTGGTGGTTTCACTATCTAGAGAAAGGTCGTAAGTGTGATTCTATCTATATATACAGATGGATGCACTATCTGTCTATGCCCTGTGAAGTAAAAAAATGACCCGCGGCATCATGTACAAATAAAGTAAGAGTAAAGTAAAGGCATTGGCCTGTGGGTCTGCTGCGGTAGAAGTCCTTTGCAGGCCTGTTGATCCATCCAGATTCACTAATGCTATTTCTTACTAGAGAGGACTTAAACGGCTATTCTCTCCCATAAAATCAGCCTTTGCAAATGAAGTTTTGAGGTTACCTTCTCTTCTTTCCTTCATTTGAGTCGCGATTACTGTTATTGATTGAAAGAATCTCAAGTCCCTCCTCTGCTGAATACATGATATTACGTCCTTCACTTCCTCTGACCTTACCTACTCAAGGATGCTTTGTCTTCGCTGAATGCTTGGAAACTCAATGCCATAATCAGGATACAGGGAGAAAGTTTTTGCAATAATAGGCGTTAAGGTCTACGCTGCAGGACTCTATGTAAACCCGTCAATCTCTTCTAAACTGAATGCTTGGAAAGGGAAATCAGCAGCTGATGTTCTGGAGGACAGATCAGTGTTCAACTCAACTTTTCAGGGTAACATCAGAATTAGCAGCTCCATTTAGTATTTTTGTTGTAGTCTACACTGAGCATTCAAGTGCTGAGTAAGCAAGAGAAAAAAGGGTAGTTTGTGTAGTTGCTAACACAGATTGATGCAGCTCCACTTGAGAAGTCACTACAGATTGTTCTGGTCAGAGATGTCGATGGCAAAACTTTCTGGGATGCTTTGGATGATGCTATCTCTTCAAGGATCAAGTCACTCACTCCTGTTGACCAATCTGCTCTATCCACGTTCCGCAGCATCTTTCAAGGACGCCCCCTTAAGAAAGGAACCTTGATATTTTTGACTTGGTTGGACTCATCAAAGATGCTAGTGAGTGTAAAATATGTAGCCATCTATTGTATCGTCAATCTTGCTCTTGTATACACATGCTTACTATACCCTATAGATGCTATTTCACATACTTTCTTGTTCTTCTGGCTTTGTTCCTGCATGCTAATGCATGAGGGTTATGTAGCACTCTTTTCTTCCTTTCCACATGACAATTTGGACCATTGGAATTTTGTCAGGTTTCCGTTTCATCTGACGGATTGCCATCTGGAGCGGACGGTACAATTGAGTCAGAGAGTGTCACCTTTGCGCTGTTTGATGTGTTTTTGGGGGATGCATCAGTTTCTCCTTCCTTAAAAGCTTCTGTTGCTAATGGTTTGGCGGCAATCCTTAACTAGTTTTCGTGGGTTAGTCAAGCTTCTAGAAGAGTATTCATCGGGTCTAACTTATGGCTTCCTTCTTCTGTATCAATGTTACGAATCACGTAATCAGATGAATTGTGTTCACCCTGATTAAGACAGAATAGTCCATTGGTGGACAATTGGAGTTGTCCTCGACAGATTTAAGAAAGCAACAACCCTTCAGTTCTTATTCATTCATTCATAATTTATTTATTCGAGTCACTTGGTGCAATTCCGAAATGTTAACGTTCAAGTCGTTTGGTGTTCTGTCCTTTAAATGATCTTGTCTATCCCATGGTCTCGACATTTCTACCAGAATTGAAAAGGTGTAGATTAGCCTGCTGAGCTACAATTAAAATTTGAGAGACGCTATGTTATTAGGCATAATGTGAATGGATGTTTAGAGAAGTGGATTAAAAGCACAGAGAGTAGATTAATTCAAATATCCAATCTGTCGCGCTATATCGTTGAGTATACCTAATTTTGTCAATATAGTGTACCTAGCATTACTCCTAAAAGTAATGCTCTGGTTCCGATCACCGGAACAGCTTTGTACTTCTTTCTTCCCATACAGCCATAGAATTTGATGGAGGAAAGCTCTTTTATGTTTAATGACAGGAATGGGGTTACATTTGGACCTGGCTTTTGGGGACCAAACAGAAAAGATAACAGCTTCTCTGAGAATACATCAGTACCAGGGGCTATTGATCCCAATTTTCTCAGAATTTATTTGCTCGAGCATCTTGACAACTTCAGCCATGGTAGGCCTTTTAGCCGGTTCGGGTTCAAGGCACATCAACGCAATAGTAAATGCACTGTTAATCTCATCAACTGGACAATCTTCCAATCTGCTGTCCAGCACATATTCCTCCCTCTTCTCATTTACTACTGACTTCACCTGTTTGTAACCAGACAAGAATTAAGCGCCTAAACACTAGATAGTTGATGCTAAATCTTAAATATCAGAAAAAAGTCATTCTATTTTGGTTTATACTTTCTACCAGATGGTACCCCCAAGATGCATTGAAGGCTTACTGGTTTGATCTTTATCATAAGTCTTATTTGGTAAATCAATATCAAATCTAATTGGTCTAAATCTTAAGTTTAGCTGCAGAATTACCCATGTCACAAGCTTGGTGCCCTCCTCCACAAACGCTTCGTCTGTCGGCTTTTTCCCAGTCAGAAGTTCAAGCAGAACAACCCCAAAGCTGTAGACATCTCCTTTTGCTGTTGCTTTCCCCGTATCAAAGTATTCTGTGCAAAAAGAGTAAATAAACCTTTCTAGTATCAAACTCATTTAGGGAACTGCGGATTTTTGCTGTAAGTAGTATTTGCTGGTCCAATACCAGGAGCTAGGTATCCAAAAGTTCCTGCTACGGATGTCGAAACATGAGTCTTATCTGGTTCCATCAGCGTGGCGAGTCCGAAATCAGAAACTCGTGCGTTCATATTCTGATCCAGCAATATATTACTCGATTTGATGTCCCTGTGGATTATGTGCGGGATGCAGTCGTGATGGAGATAGGATATCCCTCTCGCAGCGCCCACAGCAATTTTATACCTCATCGGCCAATCCAATATCTTCTTGTTCATTGATCTTCCTGTAAAATAGTTAGGTTTAGTAGATTGAAACCTCCCAGCATATAAAGAACTCTATTTCTGAACTATTCAGCTGCAATATAGGAGCTTTCAATGATTACATGTTTACCATGGAGAACTTCATCAAGACTTCCATTAGGCATGAGCTCATATATGAGAAGATTGTAGCGAGGGGCGGTGTAGTATCCATGGAGGTTCACGATGTTGCGGTGCTTTATATCTCCCATGGTCTGCAACTCTCTCTCAAATCCCCCGTCTCTCTCCAAACTCCCCTTGTTGAGCCTTTTCACTGCAAAGGCCGTGGAGTCGTTTATCGTCAGTCTATACACAGTCCCGTGGCCTCCCGAACCAATGATATCCTTGTTGCTCAACTTCAGAGTCTTCTTGATGAACGAGTCCGATGTGAGAGACTGCATCACCGGCGGCCTGAACATCACCATCTTCCCACCTGTCACAGGAAGCACAATACTGACATGAATGTGTTCCTCATTCTTCCACAGGAAAGAGACTAAAACATCGAGCACTTTTAAAGTAATGACGTACCCGACAAGCCGTCCTCATAAACCATGTGCTTCCTCCTCCATCGCCTATACAGAAGAAGGGAGATGACGATCTTCGACGCAACGAAAGCAAGGGAGCAGATGGTGATGTAAAATGCCAAGAGCAGAGACTTCTCCATTTGGTCTGGTTTGAGCACTAGCTTCTTTCTATGTTTGAGAGAAGAAGTTTCAGGAAGAACACAAAGCAGAAGGGTAGGTGAAGAAAACAAACTCCTCCACATACAGGACACTGTATGATTCTGACACACAAGGGGTGAGGCATAATAACAAGACAATCTTTCCTTGCCTGTGCGCTTTTTGTTGACATTTGATCAGCTTTAACGAGGTTCTCGTGGGTTGCACTTTTCCACGCCATACCATATCTTCGGATGGAGAGTCAAGAAGATGACAAAGAGATTTCCTTTTGAACTTGTTGAAGCTGTTCTTTTCACAGAGATACGACTGTTACTGACTGGGCGTCCAGGGGAAAAACCAGTTGTCCCGCACTCCACGGAAGTCCAGCGTAGATCAAGCCAGACAATGTCTGTGTGTGGATTATAACTTGCCATTTATAAATCATGCCAGTCAGGAGTTTTGCCTCTTTGGGTCATCAAGACAAACCAGAAAGAGCAGAGATGATGCGAAGTGTGAATGAATCATGTGAAACCAATAGCTCTCTCAACCGTTCCTCCCCCTAGATGGAGGGGAGAGGATAGAACTTAGGAGTTATGGGGCATGCCCTGCGTGGAAGTTTGACAAGTTGCAGGTTGTGAAAACAACGCGTAGCACGCAGTTGGGGAGCCACGAAAGCTCAGAGTCTACATTCTCACCGAACTTTTTGAGTCTTCTTGGCTAAGCTGTCATGTGAAAAAGTTTGAAGCTGTCGGCCCACATCCAGTGTCCACTGTTGATTGGGAGCTTTTCCCTCTGTGCAAATACGTGTTTTGGAGAGACTATTGTGGACGGAAAAAGAGCTCTTTTGTAGGTGCAAGTGCGTGATTAAGAGACTATATAATGAACGGCAAAATGATTTTCGCATGTCCGATTTACCGATACCCGGTACATGCCACTGTTTCGTCGTGCGTGCTCCAATTCTTCCTGTAGATGTAAGATGCTCCGAGCAAGTGACATGCTCATAGGCAAACTAGTTCTCAACGCTCATGTCACAGCATAGAGATGCTGATCCTCGTCACCATTCTTTCTTCCTAATGGCGTGAAAAAGTGCCTCCTAAACAAGCCATAGAATTCAATTCTCCACGCTCGTGCTTTCACTCCACCAATGGTTCATTCTCATCTACTTTCTAAGCTCGATTGTTCTCTTACAGAGCGCAATTGGATTGTATCTACAAGAGGAAAATCTAGCAAAGGACTGCAGGAAAATGAGTCGATAGCCGAGTCAAAGCGATATTGGTACAGATGAGAACATCCAAATATGGCCAATAATCCATGCTCTCCAACCGTAAAATAGTGGGGCGATGACCAGAACAAACGGCATTATTAACATATTGATGAAATTGAAGAAATAGAGACGATACCCAAAAACCTATCCCCACAACTCCGGCAAAAGAGAACTGCCGAGCTAGAGCAGACCCAAGTAAAGTCACCACGTACATCGACCTCCCTTTCTTCATCCTTCCATGTCCTCCTTCAGAACACTTCCCTCGCCACTATAGAACAATCCCAAGACGCAAAAACAAAAAAGGAGAAGAGATGTGTACACTTGCATATCTAAAACCCCAGAGAATGTGTCCACTATCCTATCAAATGGAAGCTGCGCTAGGGAGAGCAACAGCACATGGTCCCCTGATGCAAGGACTGAAGATGAAACCAGCTACTTGCTTTCCTTTGAGACGTCCTTGGATTCTGATGAGTCGGAGAGGAGAGCAATTAGGGAAGCTGATACAGTGAGAAGGATGACTGAGTTGAGTATCAAGTTGAAAGCTTCTGAGCGGTAAAGAAGAAAGAAGACAAATCATTGAACGCCAGCTGTGTGGCGCAGAGAGGAGAGTAGGTGGAGAGAGGAAGTTGTAAAATCCTTAATGAGTATATGACATTCTATCTAATGAAAATGTATACCGACATAACAGATCAAATAAGAGGGCCAGAAGTTCTAGTTACAGGGTTAAAGCTCTTTGGGGACAGGAGGAGGAAGAGTGGGAGGTAGACGATGGGGAAGGCAACAGTTTGGACAAGCGCTGCCATCCACTTACTTTTTCCACCTTCGTCAAAGTAGATTATACCCAGAATGGCAGCTGCTATTTGACCGAGAAGAAGGAGAGCATTGTTGAGTGCAAAAAGAAACCCTGATCATCCACAAAAGTCGACTCATTGACAGACAAACCCTCCACAAGAATCTACATCTGCATATCATGAATTGAAATAAGTATATAATCTGCCAATACCGTGAATTATCCTAACCATCGGGACACACGGGTGCTACGAAAGGGAAAAGCATAAATCCTCCACATACAGTATGAGTAAGAAGTAAAAGCTTTCCAAAACTTTGCTTCATTCTGTATCAACTAATCATTACCTACTTGAAAAATATGAACAAGATGCAACTTCAATTAAACATATTGGAAAGTAGATCGACTTTGCATACATCTGTTGCCCGGTGATCTGTGACATATTTAATGCTCTAGTATTCGTACATGGGATGCTGACATACAATATCTATGCTCAAGCACACATAAACATAAGATGAGAGATATTCAATACAGTATTAATGGAGATCTTCGATAAGAGAGAGGGCAGAGGATTCTGCAGAAACTTACCTTTATCCATCACTTTGTTCAATGAAAAAGAAAGGATCCTGATGGATTACAACAGTAACACAGGAGATGCATGAAATCCATTCAATTTCTCTATTTCCGTTCCAAACCTAATTTTGTAATAGATTTGGAACAAAAACGCGTTTGGTAACGTAGCTCTATTTTTCTATTTCTAAAACAAAAAGTTGTTCCATCAATAAATTTGAAGGAGAAATAAGAAACAAAAATTTTTTACTTCTCAGAAAAATAGAAACAAAAATTCTCCCCCCCTGCATCACTGCCGGCCGCCACCACCCGCCGACAACCTCCGCCGCCACTCGCCACCGGCCGCCACTGCCATCCGTCGCTGCCACCCACCACCGGTTGCCGTCACCTGCCGACCGAATTTCCGTTCCCAAATCAAAAATTTTATTTCATTATCAAACGCGTTGTTTTGTCCAAAAACTCATTCAGAAATAGAACTAGAAAAAATTATTTCTAGTCATAAATCTATTTCTAAAGCATAGTATTTTTCATACACCCCCTCGTCCTTTGAGGAGGTTATATACACGTTATGCCTACTACGTAGCATCTTCTAGATATGCCAATGAATGCTTAGCTTTGTCCCATGGAAGTGGATGCTTGTGATTGCCCCTTTAAGTGATCACCGTCCTAAGTTGATTCCTCATGGAGGTTGGTCAAGTTCCAGTCCTAGTGGAATGCTAGCTTGTAAGCAACTACACATCTTCTCTTTCTCTCTCCTCTTATATACAGGGAGAGAAGGAGGGAGTCCAGATTAAAATCAAAGCTAAATGGTACGGTTGCTCTTCATCATAAGTAAAAGACGAAATCCTGCTTCTGGGGACAACTTGTCTCATTCTTGAGAGAAGATGGTAGTCTGACCAAATGTAATTGCTACATTAATATGGATGTATGATCATACGAGAATGAATAAGATAAGAAAAAAAGATATTCGACGAAAAGTTGGAATAGATTCAGTGGCAGAAAAAACGAGAGAACATAGATTGAGATAATTTTGGCATATTCTTCGTAGATCCCTAGATGATTCGATAAGAAAAGAAATTTGTTATCAAGAGCTTGATATTAAGAGATAAAGAGTTCGACTGAAACTTAGTTAGGAGAAGTTAGTAAAACAAGATTTAATGGAGTGGGAAATAGATTGACGTACGGTTGGTTTTAGAATAGAGTGAACGAAAGCTATTAACATTATAGAGAGATAGAATTCCTATATTACTAGCTGTCCTTTTTAGTCCTCTTTTCATATATATAATTGTTTTTCCTCAGTCAATGTTGCTTTTGTTCATTTATTTTTGGGATCATCGACCGCCGACCCTAATTAATTTGAGATTAAGGTGATATTGATGTTGATACACACACAACCGAACATACCAACAAGTAGTAAGTATATTTGCACACATAAGTTGGTAATAAGTGGCTGGTCGCAATACAGAAAAATAGGTTTTTATCAAGTCATTTGAAATGTAGCCTCTCTAGTTTTTCCTCTCTCCTCTCTCAAAGATCCTAAAATATTTACCAGCATGAACAATATGCAATATATTAAGGATCAAAAAGTGCATTGTCTGTCCTTACCCCAAAAAAAGGAAAAGGACATTGTCTGTCTTACAGCTGCGTATCATATGAGGAGATGGTGTACAAAATTTCAGCACAAGTTTATTGGATGATCACACTATATTGAAAGTGCTCTACAATACAAACATCATACAAGCGCATCCACATTTGAGGTATGACCACAGAAAACTCCAGAAACAATTGTTCTCCATATGCTTCTGTCACAACGCAAACACAAACATCATGTTGTCTTTTGCCACTTAGCACCCTGTGAACAACAAAAGTGGAAATTATCGTAGGAATTTCAAAACAATGAAGACAACCATGACGCTTTACAAAGGAAGGCAACAAAAAACAGTCAGCTTGCGAAATCAGGATGCTCACTTTGGTGTGTCCTCTATCTACTTTGGTTTCAGCTTCAATGAAGCGCTGCAGAAATCGGGAATTTCAACATGTCAGCTGCAATTGATTCCACTGAATGCATCAAGAAGAACCAACAAGAGAAGATGGGTTTACCTGTTGATGCAATAGCGTTTACCGGTGGGAGGCGGCCCGTCATCGAAGATGTGACCGAGATGCGCATCACAAGAAGCACACAGGACTTCCTGGCGCGGCATGAAAATTATCGAGAGATCCAATTTTGATTTGACATTGTTCCCAATGGGCTGATAGTATGATGGCCACCCGGTTCCACTGTCAAACTTTGTATTTGATCTGAAAGAGACAGTAATCATATATGACAGTTGGAGAATAGAAAGGAAAGTTATCAAGGACAACGGAGATGGCGGTGGAAAAAAAAGAGCCAACTCACTCGAACAGAGGGGTGTCACAGCAAATGCAATGATATGTTCCTGGGGTCTTGGTGTTCCAGTACTCCCTGAAAGCACATAAAACCAGAATAACAGAGAGAATTACCAGAGGTAAGCAGACAACCTACCTGTTCCACCACACTAGACAACTTGAAACATAATAACAAAGCACGTTCGCTAGGGCCAACTCATAAGCAAACTTCCTAACCCACACCAAGAAATATATATATATGCGGGGAGAGAGAGAGAGCCATCCTAACAACAGACGCAGGGGAAGATTAGTAGCAGGTGCCAGATGCAATGACAAGCAAAGAAAGTCAAATCATGAATGAATCTCCTTCCTTCTTCCACTCCGTCCCGAAGAGTAGTATTTTGATTGGAGAATTTTCAATTGGTGGGGGACCGGGGCGGTACTTGGTTAAATATTTTGCAAGTACATACTATATCTTAGGAAATTTCCAGTAAGTTCTTACTTCCCTCCCCGACAAAGGCACTTGCATAACTTTCTAATCTTGCCCTCTAACCTAAGTTCCCGAGTCCGGCAGCCGGGAAAATGATTTGGAAACGCGGTACTTTCTCAAACCTTGTATTCTATTCAAGAAAACAAACACAGTTTTAGCCCAAAATCCACCCTTTCTATGCATCACGGACCAGAAAATGGACCGGCAAACCTGCCAAACCGGAAGATTCTGGGGATGTAAAGAATCATGTAGTCTGAAACACACGGGAGAAACGAGCAACATTCCCAAGAATCGATCGTACCCGGTGAAAGCCCTCTCAGTGCCCTTTTGCCGGGTAACGTAGTACTGCTCCGGAGTCAGACGTTTCTTCCACTCTTCATCGCTCTCAGAGGAGACAGGGCGAGCTTTGTCTGCC
The DNA here is from genome assembly GCA_028455895.1 of Rhodomyrtus tomentosa. Lineage (NCBI taxonomy): Eukaryota > Viridiplantae > Streptophyta > Magnoliopsida > Myrtales > Myrtaceae > Rhodomyrtus > Rhodomyrtus tomentosa. The sequence goes on along the minus strand of JAPCWY010000001.1, from coordinate 8,654,101 downwards.
ACAACGTTCATCCCAAATTCAGAGTTCCCCAGCAAAATCAAAAGGAGACATTCTCGGGGAAACCAAAAGCCTTCATGGGAAAAGTAAAAAGGAACCCGAAAGGAAAGGGGGATTCATGGGACAATTAGAAGAAGAAAAAAAGGACCGACCTTGAAGGTTGTCAGGTCTCTGGGAAGACGCAGAAGACCCCATGGCGCAAACAGAGAGCTTCACTGTTCTCGCTTTCCTCAAAGACTGAGAAGGCGACGCGACGAACTTCGAATTGGAAACCAACGAAAGATGGACTTTCGCAGATATGTACTTCGGCAGCGATAAAGCAGCAGGAGCGGAAGCCATTGCTGACCATTTCACACGCACCAGAATCCAGAAATCTTCTTTTTTTTACATTTTTTTTTTGTGCCGGCGCAGCAATAGTAACGCCCCTCCCCAATTCTGGGGAAGAGAAATGATGCGATGACCGTACGATCAGCCATTTTGGGAAACGGACGGATCAGATTGGACAATCCTGTTGGTATCGAATGGGCCGGGGAGCAGCAGATAACTCGATTAAGGCGGCAAGGGGCGTCCACGTGGATCGACTGGGACTGTGTTTCCTGTGATGCCACGTCGCTGCTCGTTGCCAAACCACTAGAACAGTCTCTCGGGTTTGGGCTTCCGGCCCACAGGCTTCTAATCCGCAGATCCGTATTCCCTCCTATCCACGTATACTATGCAAAACGGAGGCCCAAAGCATTGTTGCAATTCGAAAAGGGTCTCGCTAACGAGTACCAATAGCATCATTTTTTTTACGGGGAAAAAATGTGCAATGGGTATAAAAATAGCAACAGTGATAGCAAAAATGGCACATTATGTCATAGACTCGCATTATTTGAGTTTATTAAGATCGAGCTCGAGATCAGGCTCAGGTCTCTTCAATTGATCGTATAATAGCACCGATATACAAATTCCCTATTTGAATCGAACTCGAGCAGTCATCCCGATGCTCGATGGAGCTCGAGCAGGGCTCTGAGCACCTAGTAATGCGATTTGATTCCAGCTCAAGCTTCGCTCTGTATCGGCCCGACTCGACTCGACTGAGCAACAAATTCGGCTGGATCTAAAGGCTTACCTCTAGAATAAACCATAAGTGGTCCACCTCTAGAAAGAGGCTCTTGGAATTAAATGCATCATGCGTGGCAACAGCAAACGAGTGACGGCAAAATGCTCTCTATATGGCTGCTTGGCCTTTAGAGACGCCTTGCTGAAAAGGGCAGGGATTGGTGGTTTGGATTGGATCATTTTGTGGGACTTTGCTTGGAAGCGGAAAAAGGGCCAATAGGGACCATTTCAGTCCACTACCGATCCATTGGTCGTTATCAAATAAGTCCAGAAAATTGGAGCGATCATCATCACGGCATGCGGTGATCGATAAATTTTTATTACAATCTAGTGGCACTCAATAATCGATCCAGCGAGCATGATAGTTCAGTAGTAAATGAGTCTCTCGTCGTATTTCAAGGAATCACAAGTTCATACCACAATTTGACTGAAAACTCCGGCTAACTTGTGCCTTGAGCGTTCCCTGTCGAGCACATAGAGATTTTCTTCTTCCTTATTTTCTCAGGTAAGATAGCATAAAGACCATGACGAGTTCATCGATTTTCGATCTCCGCATTTCAAGCGAACAGCGTTTGAATCGAACGTTTAGTAGCATGTGTGAGATCTTTCTAATCATGCTTAGAAAGTCGCTGGCAGCACCACCTCCTCATTTTTTTCCTTATAACAGAAAAGAAAGAAAATAAATAAATAAATAAATAAATAAATAAAACGTGAAATTCAAGGACATATTCTTTGAATAAGGAATGACAACGGTACAAAATCCTTCGAACTCTCTTCGAACGGCCAGGGCGTCCTCTGGCGACAGCAGCTTCGCACGGGAAGAACGACAAATTACACGTGTCGACGACAACGTACGTCGGAAGAGGTAGGCGTTGCCGTTGCGGCGCAAATTGGCCATCCAATCAAAAGTGGCCTTCCAACGGTCAGAATTGCTCCATCCCACACATCTGAAAAAATAAAAAGCGGTGGTTTAAAAAAAATTAAAGAAAGGATGTATTTTATATTGGGGAACCAATCACAGCCGTCAGATTGAAAAGGCCAGATGGGATCCCACAGGCCCGGTGGCCGCCGGTCCGAATACAAGGGCCCACTGTAATTAATTCATTCATTCATTTTACTTTCCAACGGCAGAACAAAATCGACCTGCGACAACATCAATCAAACATTTTTGAAAAAAATATTATTACTTTGCTTTGGAATATTTGCTCGGCAGGCACTCGGGCGTTCATTTCATAAATTCTCGGGAAAACAGTCGATGACGTCACCTCCCGTCATGCGCCAATGATTTAAGTTTCCTCCCATGTTCATGGACCTCCACCAGGATTAATGGACCCTCGCGCACGCTGGGATCGGTGATGTCCGCTCGAGGTTGATAGGACGGATTAGGGGGGGTGGGGAATAAAAAGTCTGAATTATTGAGGGGGATTTAGTTTAATGTTGTCACATCCTCGCTTTGGAGCCATCATGTGTGTCTCCATTTGCAATTGTCTAGGCAAAGATCGTGAAGATTAACGAAAGCCTTTTCAATTGTATTTTTTTTTTTTGTTAGAGATAGCGATATCATCTAGAGAAAAGCGAATAGGTAATTTCGAAAAATTATAGAAATCAATGTGAAATTTAAATGGATAAGATCATAGCTTAGTTCGAATGATGATTACTGACAAGATACGCTGCAACGATCTTCACAATTAAATAATCACAATATAATAACACATAATTTAAGAAATAAAGAATTTACACATAGAGTTTATATTGATTCGGCTTTGATCAAGTCTGCGTCTACTTCTTTGCGCTAGTAGCCAATCGGCTGAATTCTACTAGTGAATATCTCAAAGTTTACAACTCAATGGCAACTCTACAGTCGAAAAACTTCTCACCTGACGCTCATATACTTGAATGCGTTCCTCTAAGTATTACAGTGCTTGATCAAAAGTATATGAAGGCCATCTCTAATTGCCCATTGCAAGATGTTCATTGATCAATTTTTATACTTCTTCATCTCCGACCACGCATTCCAAGATTTTTAGGGAATCACTCACCAAACTCTCCGTTTCGAGAAGATTGTATACAAAAGATTTCGTAGCTATTAAAGTCAGGTCAAACAAAGAAACAATCTTCCATCATATTAAATTGGCTTATACAATTATGATCTTGAGTCTCTATATATATAGTTCTTCATAAGATAAGTTATCATCGTCTCCCTTAATCCACATCATTGATTGATCTTTGTGATAGATAATCTCTAAGAACATATCCAGCTTGATTTACTAGCTGTTCTGATGATATTAAATTATCTCGAATATATCTCTTGATAATCTGGTCATTGCATGTGGAATACTTATTCAGAGCTCAAGCTTCGTAACAATATCTGAGCACCCTACTCAACATGCTCTTCAAACACCGTTCAGCCTTTTTTGCTAGATTCAATCATGTATAACCATTCTTTAAAAATCGAATATACATTAAGACAATCTGCAAAATAAGTATTTCGTTACATTAACTCAGATATTAGAGAATACATATTGTTTTGTAAATTTCAAAATCAATTGGAGTTTTTCCCAACATATCTTAATCTTGAGACAAGGGCATGACTTGGTCGAGCTTAATTTCTTCATGAATGGCAGGACTTATGAGGGTGACCTTTCGTTTCGTGCTCATTTCACAGATGGAGCTTCATCTGACCCCTCAGTCGACTGGGTAAGACTTTTCGAGATATGTAAGGATTCGTGCCCGTTCCCCTGCATCGGTCAACAACTCGACGACGAGGCGCGCGAGTGGGCGAAGCTAAAGATCTTCGTTTTGTAAGAGAATATTACCAAAAAGAAGTCATAACCTATATTGTAATTATGTCAATTTAATACTGACATGTTAAATCTTTAATAGCATTTTAATATTTTCAAGCTAGCCCAACAAAAAAAATAGAAAAGAAAAAAATTTTAAAAAATCGCCACGTACAGGTCGGTCAAATGGACTGTGATGTGTGAATCGTCGCCATTTTTGATATGCAAATCGTCTCATCCGGTTTTAAGTTTTGACTGCACGGTAAATCCAATGTCTCCTCGAAAGGAAACGAATGGAAGGAAAATCTCCTACGATGTCTTATCTTTTATATGCAGATCGTGGGAAAATGGTCAATTGATATACACATATATGTATATGCGTGTGATAATGAACCCTAAAAGGTAAAAAAAAAAAAAATTAAAGAAAAGGGTCAAACGAGAGAGGAACTTAGAACGTGCTGTTAATTTTGTTTTTGTTGGAAAAACCGAGGAAGAGGCTCCAATGTAAAGCCTCGTCGGATGGCGATTCACGAACATCCACGAAAATTACAGCACCCGTTGACGACGATAGGCCGTGCAAACTACGTCACTTCCCCTCTCTCTCTCTCTCTCTCTCTCCCTTTTCAACAACGACAATTCATCCGTCTCCCTGGACAACGGGCGGCGACAGCGACGACGACCACCACGGCGGCCACACGGGAGAAGGAAGGTGCGAGGTGGATGGGTGGTTGAGGGGTTCACCAACCCATTTTTTTAACCTTCTCTTCCCCGCATGAGCAAGGGGGAAAAAAAGAAAAATTGCTCTCCATTTGCCCCGTCCACTCACGATTTCGCGTGGGCTAGTCAAACTTGAAATTGCCACGATCACCAGCCCTCAATACTCAAAAGAGCACGACTCTCTAAGATTGAAGCAAAAGCAAAGCATGACTAAGTGCTCTCCAACGCCCATTGCAAATTGGTCATGTTCTCTTTGCCCCCGTCCTTGGAGAGCCTAAGCTTAGGCGAGTTCTTGAGAGAGAGAGAATGATTTTGTATTCCTTGAAAATGAAGTGAGGGCGTACTTTTATGTAGCAGATGAGCATCTCGTTACAACCGTTGATCGTATCTTGATCCATAGGCTGAGATCTCATCTTTCCATCTGCTCAAGTACCGATGTTAAATCCCGTTAAGAAATGTGATTAGTGATGCGAGTTTCCTAACTATTCATGCTTCGGTTCCTAGCCTTCCTTTTTTCACTTAGGGCAAAGTCTAAATCTAATAATTCCCTTGTTCCTACAATTTGATAAAACCATTTACATAATTGGACCCCCCCCCCCCCACCCTAAAAAAAAAAAAAGGATTGGTTGAGCAAAAAATGCATGTGTCAACGTTGGTGGTTTTGCACATGCACAAATTTATATTTGTCGGCACAAGCGAAACTTTGGGTATTGTTACCAAGACTCGACTTTATAAACTAACTTGATTTTCACATGATCATCATTTTAATCGACTCTAAAGCCATCACCAATCTTATTAATCCATAGCTTATCAACAGATAATTTGCTTAAAGATATTAGAAGGCTGTTGAGGTCTCTCCCTTTGAGCACGTAATTTTTGGAAAGCAAATCGCACTATTCGGTAACGGCTTGCTAGTTTTATAATCGAAAAATGTAAGCCAGTTTTTTTTTTTTTTTTTTTGCATTAACTCTTAGAGAAAGTTACTTCATGCTTTGTTGGATCACAAAATCTAGGTAATAGATTGTTAAACCTTTTTTAATTTAACTGGTTAAATTAAAAAAAAAAATTGCAGTTGAGAAACACGGCCGCTGCGGTACCCCACGTTAACGTTCCCGTACACCACCGAGTACTGATTCAAAAGTGGGCTGCGCGTGCCGGGTAAAAGGAAGCTGCACCTGCACGAACCTAATAATTTTCCTTTTTGTAAGTTAAAAAAAAAACTTAAAAAAGAAAAAAAATTCGAAAATCAATTTTTTTTTGTGCCCTATATATTTCCCAATCTCTATCCTGTCGTCCTCTTTCCCCCTTAATTTTCTTTTCCCCTCTCTCTCTCTCTCTCTCGCGGGAGCTCAGATCTTGCGAGCTAGTTGCTGAGGTTTCTCCGTCGCCACTTTGGATCAAAGGGTTTCCGGCGAGGCCCAATTTGTGTCCAGATTCGTCGGTCTCGAGTGGCGATCGGGGGGGTTTTCCTTACTTCGTGGAACTGGAGCGGGAATCCGAGGTGTTCGTTTTGTTGAGGGGGGTTGAGCGAGTCTTAGGGCTTCGGAGAGGGGAATTGGATGTGTCGTCTGGTCGCGTGCAGCAATAAGAAGACGTCTAAAAGAGCGTTGAGGAGGGATTGTGGGCTTGTGATCAGGGGCAGGTCTCGCTGGGGCAAATGCGGCTGATTTGCTCTCCGTATTCTCTTTGATTTCTGAGTTAGTCTGGGTGAATTGGGGTCGTAATTATTTTGTGTGGTCCTGATCCTTTGAAGAACAAGGGAGATTCTTTAAGTTTCCGTAATTGTGCAGATATGCAACCGGATCGGCACTCGAAAAAGGTAAGAGTCTCTCCTTTCTTGCGTTCTTACGTCCCTTTTGGCTTGGAAATTGTCGTGGTGCAATGAAAGTTTTGATATTGGTAGAATTTGTTAAAAACCTTTTCGGAGATTACATGTTCGTCACACGCGATTGATGTCCCGTAAAAATGGAAACAAATTTCGGGGCCGTAGATTTGGATCTTGTGATTTGTTCTTTGGTGGTTCATGTTTTATGATTGATTGTGAATCTGCGATAACTTTCTTTTTGTGTGGGTATGGCTTCAATCTTATGTGTCGTTTTCGTGTTGATCCTAATTTCACTGCCTTTTTGTGAGGTTATGGCTTCAATCTTATGCGTCGTTTTCGTGTTGATCCTAATTTCACTGCCTTTCTCTAAGTTCTTTTGAAGATGTAAGTTATGTTGGTCTTAAGCCATGGCCTTTTTGATTTGCTTTCTTCGAATTTCTCCACTCGAAGCGTTTATATATTTACTTTCTTCACGTGAAGTTTTTGCTAATATCTTGGGTGGAAGATATGTGGTAGCAGTGCTGAACTCGTGTAGCTCATCTACTTGATGGATTATAATTCGTTATTGGAAATTTTTTTATTTTTTGGGAGATGGGTCCAGGACACGATGCATAATGTGATAGATTTTCCTGTTCAACCTTTTCATGTTTCCTGGACTTTCACGGTGTTCAAGACTCCTCCGGGATGATTGTGGTGGGAATGTTCACTTTTAGTGCTTTGCTGTAGCTTGCGAGTTGTTTGTTCTCAGCTGGTGTCTAGTTGTTAAATGCCTCCCATTTCTAATTTCTTTTCTGGCTTGCGTCTGAAACAGCTAATTTTTGTCCTCTGCAGCTGAAGGAAATGGAGTTTTTCACTGAGTATGGAGATGCCAATAGGTACAAAATCTTGGAGGTAATTGGCAAGGGAAGCTATGGAGTTGTTTGTGCAGCCATTGACACGCATACCGGGGAAAAAGTTGCTATAAAGAAAATACATGATATCTTTGAGCACATTTCTGATGCCATTCGAATCCTTCGAGAAGTCAAGTTGCTCAGGCTTCTACGACATCCTGATATTGTTGAAATCAAGAGCATCATGTTGCCACCCTCGAAGAGGGAATTCAAAGATATTTATGTCGTTTTTGAGCTCATGGAGTCTGATCTTCACCAAGTGATCAAAGCTAACGACGATTTGACTCGAGAACATCATCAATTTTTCCTTTATCAAATGCTGCGGGCTTTGAAGTTCATGCATACAGGTTTGTTATTAGCTTGCCATCTATTCTGACAATTCTGTCTTCTTCGCTTATGTTGATGCCCTAGCTGAAAGCTCTTGCTAAGTGCAGATACTTGAGCATTCTTCCTTCTTCTCTTTTGGCTCAGTTCTTTTCAAATTCCTATTTTTGGGCCTTTCAAGAGCTTTCCTTCAAGATTTTTATTCTAATTGTTAGCTCTTTGGTTGCAGCAAATGTCTACCATCGAGATCTTAAACCAAAAAATATATTGGCAAATGCAAACTGTAAACTGAAGGTTTGTGATTTTGGATTAGCAAGAGTTGCTTTCAGTGACACACCCACGACGATATTTTGGACGGTATGTCGTTTACTGTGCATTTGGCGTCCTTGTGCTTCATTTTATGCTTAGTTTGGTGAGAGCACATGGCAGCCCAATTGCTTATTATGGTTGTGCACTGGTCACCTTGCAGGACTATGTTGCTACAAGATGGTACAGGGCTCCAGAGCTGTGTGGATCTTTTTTTTCTAAGGTATGGCTTGCTTAACATGTCCACCCTTGTCTATGTTTGGGTCCCATGGGACATATGCTGGAGCCTGAATTTTGGTTTTCTCAGCTCAAGTTTGGTAAATTTGTTTCTGGCGTAAGTGATAATCATGTTATGTAGGCGTGCAGCATCTTGTATATTTGTAAGTTCTGCTGCACGGAATAGTCTAGATATTAGAGATTTAGTGGTGTAACATGTACCATAAAACTGTTTTGAAGTTCACTTTTCGTGAGTATGTGGTATTTTGGATAAAAAGCGAGCGATAAGTTACATGCTGTGCAGAATGTGTTCTGGGTGCTTTATAGTAAGCAGTAATGCTAGATTAAAATAATTGTTGTTCAGGGAGGACTAGTGAACTCTCCTGGAAGTTGAAATATCTTTAAATCAGGTAACAGTGTCCGGTTATGCTGTTCTCCTGAAATGATTTAATGCTGTGGCTTCCTTTTCATTGTAGGCTATGCTTTTATCTGATCTGTTTCCTACTCGAATGCAGTATACACCAGCAATTGATGTTTGGAGTATCGGTTGCATCTTTGCGGAAGTGTTGACTGGAAAACCATTGTTTCCCGGAAAAACCGTTGTTCATCAGTTAGATTTGATTACCGATCTTCTTGGAACACCTTCAGCAGAATCAGTATCTGGGGTATTGTATCTTTTCTTTTATCTTCATTGTCTTCTCAAGTTCGTTCGTCTTGGTAGGTTGTGGTTTTCCTTTCCTTTCTCTAACCCTGCTTTAATGTTGAAACGCAGGTTCGTAATGAGAAGGCAAGAAAATATTTGACAGAGATGCGAAGAAAGCAACCTGTGTCCTTTACCCACAAATTTCCAAATGCTGATCCACAGGCTCTCAGGTTGTTGCAAAAACTGTTGGCTTTTGATGCAAAGGATCGGCCAACTGCTGAGGAGGTTTGTTTTATCTCTGTTGTGGTCTCTTCCAAACTTAAATCTTGTAGTATTTATGGGCGTAATGTGGAAAACATGCTTATCAGAAGCACCTGGTTGTCAATTCCTTTTGTATTATTCCTCTGAATTCAAATGAAAATTGTCTGCTCTTTTATTTAAACAGGCTCTTGCCGATCCTTACTTTAAGGGTCTAGCCAAGGTTGAGAGGGAGCCTTCTTCTCAGCCCATATCAAAGTTGGAGTTTGAGTTTGAGAGGAGAAGATTAACTAAGGAAGATGTTAGGGAGCTTTTGTACCGGGAGATATTGGAGTACCATCCACAGCTACGCGAGGACTACATGAACGGAACTGAAAGCACCAATTTTCTGTATCCTAGGTTCTACTCTAAATCCTTCAGTCACTATCTCCTATTCTGCTTGTTTACTGCCTTTCTAAGGATTTCTGATGATTTTATACGTCGGAAGCAGCGCCATTGGTCAATTCAGGAGGCAGTTCGCACATCTTGAGGAGCATGGTGGGAGAAGTGCTCCGGTTATACCTTTGGAGAGAAAGCACGTCTCTCTCCCAAGGTAGGACCTATTTTTCTTTGTAGCCATTTAGGTCCTAGTTTTGAATACATGGACTGATATTCCTGTTGTAGTTCATTTTTGAAAAGTCTACTTTACTCTTCTGGGTACTTTTATTTTGGGTGACTATTTGTAGTTTCATTATTTTTTTTACTGTGGCTGAGGTAGCCAATCAAGGGAAAGTGGGCTTCTTTTGAGTATATGAGAATTACAAGCCAAAACAATTTCCCCGTCTCCCTTCAAGTATAAATAGTGACGTAATTTGCTCTGCCTAGTTTCTTCAGAATGTCTTAACATCTGATGTGTATAATGTCAAAGGGCACATAGAGCTGCGCACTAAGATCAAGGCATTCCTTTGACAATTTGATATGGGAGCAGAATGTTCCCAATTATAGAACTCATGAATGTGGCAATAGCATCCGACCAAAAAAATGATGTGGCAATAACTTTGTATTTTAATTTGCTTATATCATGTTGCAGGTCCACAGTGCACTCCAGTACAGTTTTACCAAATCGCGATTCTAATATTTCATCAAGAGATAATCAACAAGTTGGTGAGGATGCTTGTAAGAACTTTGGAGTAGCAGATGCTATTTCCAGCAATCCATCGAAGGCTATGCGGCCACCTCCAAGGGTACCAAGTGGTATTGACATTTTTTTGCTTGTTTGCAGCTATTTTTTATGAATGTTCAACCAATTTCTAGAAGTTTTTTAACATCACTTGTCATATTGGTATGAAAACATGACATCATTTCTTGGCTATGGGAACATTCTCATCTCTTTGTCGGGAGCTTATTGGATGGATCTCTACTTCAATTTTTATTTGAGTGTGCATTTTGAGTTCACCACACTCCAAATGTCTGTTTGGGGCTTGTGGAGTTAGCTTTTCCACAATTAGTGTTTTGAGAACTGGGTCGGATTGATCCATCCAATCTGGTTTGATCACTGGGATTGTGCTTAGCAGAAGACATGTTGAAGATCAAACCAGTCTATTGTACTTTAATTGTTAAAAATTGGGAGGCAAAGTGGGAGAAAAATTAAAGTGAGAAATGATTGAAGTTTGCATGCTAATTAACTCATACATTCTGCTGTTATGCTTTGCAGCAAGGCCAGGCAGAGTTGTCGGACCAGTACTACCTTATGAGAATGGTAGAAACATGAAGGTTGATTCTGACGACAGAACTGCCTTATACAGAAGTGCCGCAGTTCCCTCTCAGTTCGTCTCTCCACAATGTCTTATCAGGTCACATCCGGCGAACCAAGAGAAGCTGGCGAGAGAAACCGACAGCAGCCATCTACAAGAAAAACAAACACGGGGCTCACAATATAGGATGGCAGTGAATCCGGTCCCTGGCATGGCCAAGATAGATGTAAATACCAAGCCGTACTTCCCGACCCAGACTGAGGTAGGGGTGGGGCAGTTAAAGGATAGAATTGCTATAGAAGCTAAAGTGTTTCAGGCACAATCTCAGTTTGGGGCCGTTGGTGCTGCTGCTGTTGCCATCTCGGCTCACAGAAATGTGGGTTCGGTTCAGTATGGCTAGTATCCACACGAGTCGTCTCCGCCAGAATGTCTTGCACGGCCGGTTGAGAGGGTCTTCTTGGGACTCCATTCGTGGCTGATTTGAGTTTAGTGAACTCCTCGTGTCATTATTTAGGGCCTTGTATGATTTACAGATGTACGCCATTGATTTACTAGTGGAAATTACCCCCTCATTCTTCCAGAAAGTCTTCGCCCTGAGTATGTCAGTCCATTCAAATTTAACACGCACCAGGAATTGACTGTTATCTTCAAAATTCAAACTTGGGTTTGGGAAAAATAAATCTGCAATTTAATGAGGGTGCGAGTTATATCATTGGCTGAATGGTTTTTGATTCAGCTTTGCTTGCTTTTAGGTGTCTACTGTGTTTACCTAGAGACGATAAGAGGGGCGCTTACTGGACGTACACGTACATAGCAACCAAAATGTATTGTTTCCATTGAATGTTGAAGAATTTTCAGGATGCAATCTTGACCGTGCGGCTTGGTAATTATTGTCCAGCGAGGATAGCAGAAATAGCACAGCATTTTGGACCGAATCAAACGGAGCAGCTCCATGTCGTCTCATGCTTTTCAGATTCCCGAATATAAAGTGAGAAAAAAGAGGGTCCTTCCTTTAGCAATTTGGCCTGAAAAGGATATATGGGTCTAGATCGGCGATTTTCAAATCTAAGACTGGTGTCGTCCATTTTCTAATTTACCAGATGCCTATCGGTTGCCCTAGAAGGCAATTTTCATTGCGTGCTGTAGCGAGTAAAGGTAATATCCCAATATGGATGCGTAATACATACTCAAATAGCTTGACTTTACCATTCAACGTGCGTTGACATTGGTGAGGGGTTTTAGCTCTCAATGGCAAATATGACTAGCGATATGCATGGACAATTACACGGAATGAGCATGGCCGGGTGGGCTGGTTCCAGACCTAGACCTTGAAACTGATCCTGTTATAACCGGTTCTCAGTTTTTGAAATCAAAAACCTACCCTATTTGTCTTTAAACCTGTTTTGGAACTGATCCTATTTTTTGGTCAGGTTCCAAAGTCTATCCGAAAACCTGTTTTCCTTTTTTTTTTAAATCAAAATAATTAAATATCTATACAATGAGCAATAAAAATTACAATCCACCGAAAGAAGCAATCCAACAAATAAAAATTAAATGAGATGAGGTGAGGAGCCGAGGGTCATGGGCCGTGAGCAATGGGCATGAGCAATAAGGGCAGCGACGCACCAGGGAGTCACGACCTAGGGTTTCTTTTTTTTAATAGCAACTAAAACTCGGTTCCAAAAATCAATCCGGGTGGAACTACACCTAGAACCAAAAATCGAATCGATTTAAACTGGTTCTCAAAATTTAGAAGCAGTACTCGGACCGGTTTGAGCAGGGACCGGTTCCTAACCCTATTTTTCGGGTGGGCTAATCCGGATTTCAGGTCAATCCAGTTGAGTTGCGCACCCCTAACATGCATAAAGTCCTAAAATCTCTCGCCATCCTTCACGTTAGTCCATCCATAAGTTTCGGTAACTTTTAGTGAATTGAATAGCCTCGGTTGGTAACATTTTCGTCCACGTAGAAACAAGCTTACGAAACGTTTTAAAAAGCTCTAATCTTCCACTAATTGTATTCTTATAACAGAAACCTATCATAAACCATAAATGAAATTTTCGATAGCGATATGACATGCTATGTGCCATGGTTTCGTTAGTCGAGCAAAAGTCCAATCATGCTATGATGTTCTGTACCATTACTGTTCAAAAAACAAAGCATTGTAGTCATATGATTATGCCTTTCGATGGAACAATTATGTCGAAGTCGCTTACGGTCCATTCGGCAACTCGATTGTCATTCACGTATATTTCCGTTCCCAAATCCGATCGATCGATGGCCAGTGCCTTTCAATGGGTTCAGTGCCTGGATCCTGCAATTTCCAAAGTTGAAAAGACTCATCGTAAGTAATTGTCATATTTGCGTCGTTCATATGAAATATCTGTTGAGAATCTCCCTCTCAAATGCATCACTTCGTTATCATGGAAATTGAAGCGGCATATATTTTACCTGGTAAAAAGTAAAGTGAATGAGAGAGCCTTCCGACATCAAGATACAAAGTTCTAGGATCACCAACCCAACCCTTACCCTTCTTTGTAGGGTACCCACACTCTCCCCACACAGGATGGGCCAGGATTTGCAGTATTTCCTGGGCCTGGGGATTGCTGTACGCGTCGCACGGGGCGTACGGCTCTTCCCGGACTCTGGCGTTCCTGGGAGCGCAGTACACATGGTAGGCTTCGTAGGGGGAGTTGGCCTCGTCCGTGCGGTGGACTCTGGTCCTGTTCGGGAAGGGGTGGGTCGGTGGGCAGTTCTTGAGGTTGGCCGGCCGGCGCCACGCCTCTGTCTTGGGGTTTAGGATCATCTCGCTGTACCCGGTGATGTCTGTCTTCACATTGCCGTCGCACGGCTTCCCGTTGTTCTTCCAACAGCTTCCAATGTCCATCAGGTAGAATTGGCTGCTTGGTCCTCCTCTTTGCTTTATGTCTAGCGTGAACTCCGCCTTAAAATTGGGTGATTTTGGAACCTGAAAATGGACAGTGTGCAGTGAAAAGTTACCATTTTGATTGTGGCAATTCTATAAAATTGTCCTGTCATTGACGCATTTGTCGGATTTCACTGAGAAGCATAGTACTTATTATTTTAGTCATTCCCCTGGTTTCATAGTGATAACCTCCGGAGAAGCCCGTTGTCGCGTCCGACCTCAAGTAGAGCATCAGCCATGGATACTTCTTCGACGTCTTTAGCAGATGATGAAACACCCAACTCCCCTTTCCGATCTCCTTGTCCCACGTCACCGAGAAAAACAGAGTCTCGTCAGCATGAATCGCCTTCTTGACGTCGGTATCCAAGTCCCATGTCCCATAATACCTCCCTCGGAGTAAAGCTATGATCGCGGATGCTGGTGTAGTCGTGGTACATCAAGGGCATGTTCATGCATCCGTCACCTAAGCACGGGAACATCGGCTCGGGCGGGAAAATTGGCACCTTTCTGCCGTTTTTCTTGGACCTTTGGGACACGGCGTCCAAATTGCCGCTCGAGCATGATCATCCAGAACTGCCAGGGCATCGGCACATCCACTACTTCGCACTTGTTGCCTAAGTAGACGTCTTTCCGAGCAGCATACTCGTTCATGTCGGACGCCTTTATTCCTCGGTATGTCGTGGCGTTCAATATGCCAAGCCGGTTTTCTATTTCGTTCACCTTGTGACTCGACTTCACTGCAAATCGGATTGAACATGTTGCTTGGTCATCAGGTGTGGGCTAATCACTAGTGCACTTCACCATATCCAGCTTAAACCAGATCTAGTGAAAGATAAAATCGAGACGGGCTTTCATTCTTCTTTCTATCAACAGAAATGAACTTACTTGGTACGGAAGAATAGTCGACGTCGAAGCAACCTGCCATTCTAGGACTGCCCATATTAGGAGCTTCTTCACCGACCTCGTTGCACTGGTTCCAGGCTTCGATCGCGACCCTTAGATTGTCATTTTTGCCGGGTTGGCGAACTGCCGAGACATACTTTAAAGCAGGCAATGGGATTGCCGCAACATTTTCTTCCGCAGCAATCTTGCACGATCGGAGAAGACAGAGCGAGAGAAAAAATGAGAAAAGGAATCTGCTGAACTTAGCCATTTTTATGCTATGCTCCACACGAGTTGCCGATGTAGTCAAATGCAGAGTTTAGTAGATGTCTACAGGTTTACCTATAGAACTGTTTAGAGTTAGCAAAACTTAAATGAGAATCATCAGATGTGTTCTAATCTCAATCTTCAGATGAGTGGCTTAATCACAACAGGATTAAGTGATTCAAAACATGATAGTTCTGTTTTCTTGTTGCTCAGATTTATCTTATTCTTCTATCAAATGTATAATTCAAACTTCATTGATTGAGCAAAAGAAGCACGAGCTCCATGCGTGCGGACCCGCGTTGCGAGTTTGCACAGTAAAGTGTTAAGTACTTTGTGCATCAATTGCTTTATATGAAGCAATAAAACAACAAAACTTAGTAGTATGGGCTATTCCGATTGTTTTAAAGGTCTTAAATTAGCCTAAATCCACAAAATAATCTCAATAATCTAGTAAAGTATCTTTAATAGATACCAGGATCCTTCCGGTCGTTATAGATATGTTCATGGAAAGACTTCATCACTATTAGGAAAGGGATTGCCTAAACTTTCCTCAGAAGTTTAGGTCTTATTTTTGAAATTCGGGTCGTCCGTGTTATGAATGGACGGCTCAGATTATTACTAACAAAAATATGTATAAACAATTTAAAAAATTGCCCCCTAAAAATAGGAGATCTGAACCGTCCGTCAAAAAACAGACGGCCCATATCTGAAGGGTAGGTGCCCTAACTTTCTAAGTAAAAGTTAGGCGATCCGAATCTCATCAATCTACGAATACTGAAAGAAGATATTGTTTAGATTTGAAAATGATGGCTATCTGCAGGAAGTAAGTCAGGAATAGGCTTAAACAGTATTGGTTGAGGCGGTTATGAAGTTCCTTAACGTGGGTTGGCGGTTAAATGATTGGATTTGTGATTTGAATTGTAATCACGTTTAGGAACCTCACAGAAAGTTTTTTTTTTTTTTACAAGTTTAAAAAATGGTGCTCAGCAGAATTCTGTAATTGAGGGAGGGAAATTCAGCACAAGTTCGCCCCAGAAATCTTGGTGAGTGGCAGGCAAAGGAATCAGATAAATCTGAGCTTCGTCTTTGGACATCCTCAAAACCATGTTTTGGGCAAGCGACTAGGACCATGAAACAGGGTAACATGTCTGTTGGTTTCGGAGTAAATAAGAAGAGTGAATTTCATCAGTAGCCCCATGAACACCTCGTGAATTGCTGTCACCGTGATCTTGGACTACGTATCGGTGGGTATATGTATACACTTCCACCAACGGCTATTACCATCATGAACATGAAATGGCCCCAAAAGCCCAGACAAAGCGGTGAGCCTTCACGTGAACCCATCAATCTCCCCTCTTGTCATGTAAAAAGCATAAACATTCCATTCCAATCCACCGCCAGTGTAAGATCTTCTTGACACAGAAAGACCTCCACCGAGTCTTGAGTTCGAGGGGATGGAAGCATTGTGGAACTTGGAAGACAGATGGAAACTGTCCACACGAGAAGCCTTCTTGCTGTTTGGGTGCACTGCTGTTGCTGTGGTGGGCCTTGGAGCTGTCGTAGCATTCCTCAGGAAAGCAAGGAAAAAGCAAGTGCAGGTCATCAATGTGAGCCAAGAACCGACTGCGAGTCACCCTTTCCATGGAGAATGGGCGGAGCCAAGCTGTGGGTGGGTTGCGATTAAGAGAGCTTTGTCGGGTTCACTGAGGTGGAGCAGAGGGAGCAAGTGGGGGGAGAGAAATGTAGGGGCTTGGGCAGAGAGGCCGCCGCCCCCGCCGTTGCTGCTTGCATTGGAAGGTGGTGTTGTGGGGTGGCAGAGCCACAACTCGGAGTCGCCTGTGTGGCAGAGGCCGATACTGATGGGGGAGAAGTGCGAGCTCCCAAGGTTTAGCGGGCTTATTCTGTACGACGAGCGAGGTCGGCCCCTCAGTGGTTCGTCAGAGGATACCGGTACAAACCAGGTCGTCATACTCTGCTTCTTTTCTCGTCCTTTCCTTTTATCATATATTAGAGAAAGAATCCCTTGAAGTGTCTGACTAGTCCCCGAATACGAGCAATTAACTAGGCTAGAGCATTTCTTCAGTGTGCATGGCAGATATCATTGGATGAACGTTGATAATTGGCACAAAAACCTATCAGTTGGAAAACCCGGGAATATTTTATCTCAGTATGCCGTGACGAGTACGAGAATTTAGAATACAGTGTCTCACAAGAATCTGGTATTCATGCAAAAACTCTACCAACGAGACAGAGCCGAAGAATATTGTGCTGAGCAATTCCGATGGAAACATCTTAATAGTCTGCACTTCCGTCTATTATTGCTTCTATACTTTGCTCGCAAGTGACGTGGTTTAACTTGTGTCATATGCAGGAGAAAATAACCGGTGGCGGGAGAACAGCTCTGAAGGATTTGCTGTGATTTGTTTGTCAAACTTAACAGTATTCTTCTAGTTGTAAGCACAGGGGGTTTCTCCTGGATGTTGTAACCTCTCATATGTGATGAATTTTTCAATCAGACAGTCTTCACATAGACTAGTATGAACTGAATAGCATCTCAGTAGATATGAGTGGCAGCTAAAGTTCATAACATAGAAGTAGATCAGATTGACTGGTCAGATGTCATTAGATGTATCTAGGATTTGGTTTCTTTTCACAGCATTTAAGACTAACGAGATGAGTGGAGATGTTGGAGCTCATTCATCCGGGGCGTTTCAAGACAAACAATTTTGATCAGAATAGGAATTCTCTTGGAGCACTTTTCGAGTCATTCACTGGCTTAAATGGCTCCAGAACATCTAATCTAAGAAGAAAGTGAAATTGAACGAGCTCTAAGGATATGATACACAGTGTCTTCTCAAAAATGCCCTATTGTCATCTGGACCGCTAGAAGAGAATCAAAAGATGCTGGGCTATCTTTCTTCATTGACTTTTTACAGGCGGTATTGCAATGTTACTTTTCTACAGTCACTTTGGCGACTTATTTATCCATCCATTGCCAATACGGACGCAATTCTAATATAGTTGAGCCGTGCCACAGGCTGTCCGGTTTAACAGCATCAGTCTTGATCACCATTCACCACTGCAATCTCTGGCAGAATTCACCAGTAGTGAATTATCTTGCTATTACCCTACTTCTGTACAAGTCCTGATCAAACTGAGGAAACAAATAAAATCAAACAGCCGACATGCTTCTTAACTTAACTTGATGACCGAGTTGTTAAATCCTCATTACAGGTGCCAAAGTGCCATCAACAAAATCTCCAGCACTAATGCATTACTCCTGAACAATATTGAGTAATAAAAATGGCTGGGACAGTAACTAGTTGCACTTTGAGCGAAAAATTGAAAAAGAAAAATCCTTGACACAGCATCATCAAATTAATTCCTCTGAGCTCTATCTTACTCAGTTTTAAGTTCCAAATAATGCTAAGCTGCCCAAATAAGTAAAAGAATACTTTAGGTAGTATAACTCAGGTAGCATTTGCACTAACATTACAGGGACAACAGTTTTCATAACAGGACGAAGATAGTGAAAGTCACAATTCTTGGCTGAAATTGGGGCAGCAGAGATATAATAAACAGCGAGACACAATATCAAACTACGTTAACCATCCTAAGGACTTAGAGCACGCGTGCACTGTGGGAGAGGATCAATTGGGAAACTATACTGCCAGACGGTAGGAATCAGCTTTTGTCAATGAAAGAACAAAAGGAAACAAATTGAAAACGAACACCACCTTTTTTCGAAGCGCTGATGTTCATGCATGCGGTGCCACCAAAGGTTCCTTCAACTTATCTTCAGGTCTACGCTTATAGTAGAAGTACAATACCAATTGTAAGATACCCAAGACAGTTCCAATCCCGTTTGGAACCTAACATGCAGGGAGAAAGGGTGAGACCACTTTTGGTTAATGAGTTTCAGTTTCAAAGTAAATGGAATAGGGGAAACAGTAAATTGTAATTAACATTACCGATAACTACAAGAATAGTTCAATGAGTTTAAGAGGCTTACGTAAATGAAGACATCATCATTAAATAATCCATAGAGAAGGAAAGAAGTGCTCATCAGGAATGTGGAAAGAGAGAGATAAAAGGGCATGAATTCGACACTCTTAGTCCGGATCACCAAATTCTGGAAGAGAGGTCTGATTGTTTAAGGTCCTCGATAGCAAGTTAGATAAAACAACGTGACCATTTTGATGGATAAATAAAACACAAGCAGTTGGTAGATGAACTTACAATTATGAAGAGCGGAGAAGCAAACATTGATATGAGAGAAGCACCACTCAATAACCCCACAGTTATCCTTCGCAGGGCGAGTTCGGGTATTTGCAAACTTCCAGCAACTACCACTGCAAAAGCGCCAATAATTGCCAGGAGAAATCCTGTCATCCTCACCTGACAAAAATATCAGAGATTTCTCAACACAAGCTATCAATAACTCTAGCAAGTACGATTGTGCAGACAAAGGAAGACATGCCTTCAAATTAAAAAAGATGGGCTAACCTTGTTTGCTTTGTCAGCATATGTTATGAAGAGTATTATGTATACAAACTGAAACACCGCACCGGCTGAATTGACTGTCATAACCAGGAGATTATCATCTGATATAAGGGGCGACCCATACCACATGCAAATCAAGCAATTTAGGAGGGCATATATGTATGGCAAGCCGGAGAAGTGTTCAGTTGATTTGTTTCTGACAATTCTTCTGAATGTAGATCTGCAAATTAGGAAATTCAAGAACTCGTCAAATAGAGAAGCTTGTGACTTAAAACTGAAATGGAAGTAGTTTATCTTGCATCTTACATTGGTGACACGAACAGGCCAATAGCGAAGATATTTCCTGCAACACTGCATTGGTCAGGCTCTATCGTAACATATTGCTGAAACCAAACGTTAAGTAAAATGCAAAGACGAATAAACTAATTTCGGAGATAGGTGGAAATCTCTCCGTTGCTTTGACTTGTGTTGCATGCCAATCTCTTAAAGTGTTGCCGGATTCCTCTATCGGTCACTTCAACAAATGGAAAGTATTGCGAACCCTCTCTTAGTCAATTTTAAAATCCTCATGCATTTCTTAATGATCTCGCAGCACAAAGATGAAGAACACACAATCTCAGAGTTCTCTCTGTTCCAGGCCTTCGAAAGTCAACGCAGAGACAAGCTTTTGGCTAACATCAAGGTCTCAAGTTTTCCACTCTCGCATCAATGCTAAAAGGAACAATTCTACGTGAGAGCAAGAAGTCCTGATTGGCATTCCTCGTAAGTATCACCCCATTTCCTCAAATCCAAATATACAATTTTCGCCTTTAACCAACCCATCTTCTTGTTCTTCTATTTGGGTGCTGTGTACGCGACCAGCTTTTTAAAGCTGTTGGGATTTCAGAAGACGAATAAGCTCATGGAATCACCCAGTCCCAAGATCGCCAAAAGGGTATTCTATTCAGATTCCAGTTTCGAGTTCAACTACATATGCGCGATTCTTTTTGCAAAATCAAGAACTAATAACCATTTCAAAGAAAGAAAGACAATAGAAAAAGAACCCAGAAAAATCAACCACAATACTTGAAGTTCAGGAATTCGAGAGAGAGAGAGAGAGAGAGAGAGAAGGAAAAGTACCAGCTGCCCCAGCCGCATCTTTGCCAACTCTGGAGATCAAATACAAATGCTCGAGAGTCATCGCTTCTTCAACGCCCATGAACCTCGCAAAGCTTTCTGGGTCTGGGTCATTCAACTGCGCCTTTCTGCAAGAAAGTGAAGAGCCTGTTTCTGCAGAAAGAATATGCCTTGGTGGGCTTATTGGAGGGAGTAAAAATATAGGCGTTTTCACAGCTTCCCATTACATCAAATGATGATCTTGTCCTTTTCGAGATGAGAGAGCCTGACCTGACCGTATTCGGCTTATCTATTCCAATAATCAATGCTAAGATTTTTTCCTTTTCCCAAGTCGAATGGCCCTACACCAACACCAAAAGTTACACTCCACCATGGACGGTCCTTCTCAGATGGACAGGACAAGAAGAAGACGACGATGTCAGCTTCGACAGATAAAAGGCACATGGGCTTCTTCAAATGGTTCATGTTGTTCCCCACCAGCTGACTGATGATGCTTGCAATTTCTCCTGTGCCCTTGGTTGAATCTGTTCTTCTAGTAATTTTTTTCCTTTTCTAATAGTCAACCAAATAGCAAGATCATTAAAGAGGGAAAAAAAAAGTAAGAAAAGACTCAATTACTAATTAACTATGACAAAAAAAATTATTTGAAGCTATTCAACTGTATATATTACTCGAAATAAACATTATACCGTTTCAGGCTGTTATTTGATTGTTTACAGCAATATTAACTTTTAATGACTTATACCGGTCAAGTAGTGTCTGAGCCGATTTTTAAGCATACTCGAGTAACCCATCTCTCCTGGCGATTTTCTCAAAATTGATACGATGCATTCAAGATTTTACTCATAAATTGCGCGAATTATGTAAAGCAAGATTTTTTTTTTTTTTGGGAACCTTGGTGAGTGGATGTTAACCAAAATAAACTAACCGTCAGTTGATGTTCAAAAGACAAAAAGCTGGCCTTAAGTTAAGACAACCTAAATTAGAAAAAGTCGAACTTGGGAGGAGTTAGCCGCTCTCGTTAAGAGTTGCTTACCTAAAATAGGGTATTTATGAGGAAATTGTGACCAAACAAGAACAAAAGTGATGGGTCTGGGGGGTGACGTCAGGCCATGTTTTGCGGATGGACGCTCGTGGCTCCTGCCATTTGATTCAATTATTACCTGCAAGAAAGATGGAACCCGCGCTTTATGTGACAAAAATTATACTGAAAAACATGTTAGAGAAAATATAGGCTTTTCAAGATTTGTTCTTTTTGAGCGGAGAAAAATTCGGACTTTTATGAAAATTAGAAAATAACTTACTAAATATAATATAGTTTTAAATTGATTTTGGACAAAAAATATTTAAAAAATCATCATCAATTGCCAATCATATATTTTTTCATTCTCGGACGGGGGACATTACCCTCTTTTTGCTTTATGTGTGAGGAAACTTAAGATTTGGATTAGGGTTTTAAACAAAATAGTTTAAGGACTTATTTAGGTTCGCCTCATTTGAAATGCTAGGGATTCCATTTAGTTTATTTTCCTCCCATGACGTATAGTACAATTGTAATTTGCCATAGGTTCATCACAAGACTATTGAAAAAATTTGAGATTGCAATTCTCTTCTCGTTTTACTTTATTGTATAGGGAGATTCGCCTTGGAGAGTAACTCTTAAATCAAAAGCGTAAAAGTTAATTCTAACTTTAGTAACATCGATCACCAACACATGAGCCATTAAGTCATGTTGGGTTCGATCCGGTACGACGATTCATGTGGAGGGTGACGGTAAAGTCCGCAGACACCCAATAATTCTTCCCGCCCGAGCATTTTCGGTTGGGGATTGCTGGCCGCGATTTTCTACGATATTTTTTCACCGCGCACCAGCTCGCCAAACGATCCCGAAGGGCAGTACCGTCATTTCCTAACGCCCGACGGCTTTCCGCAAATGTCTCGTGCCGTGGCCACAAACGATGACGTATATAAATACCAGAGACCGAGTCCGCCTATTTTCCCTCTCCGAAGTTCAATGATTCTCTCCTCGTTTTCGAAACTCCGAGTCCTCGCGGTCGTCTACGATTCTGCATTGAGCGCCTGATCAGGAATCGACCCTTTGGTCAGACCCGATCCCCGCAAGTCAATCACGAAGGTCCTTTGTTGCTTCCCCGGTTCTTGCGAACGTCGTTTGTGGTTTAAAATTTCTGTTCCGATGCATCGAAGGAGCTCCTTTTCTTGTTCGGTTTGGTCAGAAAAAATGGCGGGTTCGTCGTAGTTTGTTTGATCCGTGGAGATTGTTGGTGTTGCGCCACTCTGCTGCGAGTTTTGAGTTTCTGGGAATCGTTGCTTGTTGTGCCTGGATCTGTTGCAATGTACGCACCAGACACTGGGCAGACAGAGGATGCGCTCGTACTGGCATTCGTCTCCCGATTTTCTCTTGCATTATCTAAGCTTGTGATAGATTGGTTGAGGCATATCTGTTCTTGAAGGCCAGTAAATATTGCAGATTCTGATCCGCGCAAGTTGTGATCAATGTACCTAGGTTCTTGCTTTTGGCATGTCTGATAGCTTGTTAAACTGGAGAAATCTACTAGCCGGCACCCGGCGCAGATTAATGTAGTTAGATAAAGATCGCTTTTTGTTCTTGTTGTTGTTCATGTTATTGATCAGACTTCTGGTTCTGTGTTTCTTTTTTCCCTTCCCTGCAGATTCTGCATCGAGATGACGAGTTATACCCCTAAAAACATCCTCATTACTGGGGCTGCTGGTTTCATAGCATGCCATGTCGCCAACCGTCTCACTCGCAACTTTACAGAATACAAGATTGTCGTGCTCGACAAGCTCGATTACTGCTCGAACCTGAAAAACCTCCTCCCATCTGAATCCTGTGCCAATTTCAAGTTTGTGAAGGGAGACATTGCCAGCGCGGACCTTGTCAATCATCTTCTCATAACAGAGTCCATTGATACGATAATGCACTTTGCCGCCCAGACCCATGTCGACAATTCTTTCGGTAACAGCTTTGAGTTTACCAAGAACAACATTTATGGCACTCATGTCCTTCTAGAAGCATGTAAGGTCACTGGCCAGATTAGGAGATTCATCCATGTGAGCACCGACGAAGTTTATGGAGAGACAGATGAGGATGCTGTCGTAGGAAACCATGAGGCCTCTCAACTTCTCCCTACGAACCCATACTCTGCTACGAAAGCTGGGGCAGAAATGCTTGTCATGGCATATGGCAGGTCGTATGGGCTACCGGTGATAACAACCCGAGGGAACAACGTCTACGGTCCAAATCAGTTTCCTGAAAAGTTAATCCCGAAGTTCATCCTTTTGGCCATGAGAGGAAACCCTCTTCCAATTCATGGGGATGGTTGTAATGTGAGGAGTTACCTCTACTGCGAAGATGTCGCCGAGGCTTTCGAGGTAATCCTACACAAGGGTGAGGTGGGTCATGTTTACAATATCGGGACAAAGAAGGAGAGGAGGGTGATCGACGTGGCGAAAGACATATGCAAGCTTTTCTCCGTGGACTCCGAGGCTAGCATCCAGTTTGTGGAAAATAGACCATTCAATGATCAGAGGTACTTCTTGGATGATCAGAAGCTCAAGAATTTGGGTTGGTCCGAACGGACTAGTTGGGAAGAAGGGCTGAAGAGGACAATGGAATGGTACGTCAAGAATCCTGACTGGTGGGGAGACGTCTCCGGCGCTCTGCTTCCCCATCCAAGAATGTTGATGATGGCTGGTGGGACTGACAGGCATTATGACGGGCTTGAAGAAGGCAAAACATCACCTCTTCCATCTAATTCTGATCAGATCGACATGGCAGCTTCAGGCGAGAAACTGCCCTTCAAGTTCCTGATATATGGTAGAACTGGATGGATTGGGGGCTTGCTCGGAAAGCTCTGCCAGATGCAAGGGATTTCGTTCGAGTATGGAAGAGGGCGTCTCCAGGACCGGTCACAGCTCTTGGCCGACATTGGAAACGTTAAACCGACACATGTTTTTAATGCTGCTGGTGTGACTGGTAGACCCAATGTTGATTGGTGTGAATCCCACAAGACAGAAACAATCCGCACAAATGTTGCCGGAACGCTAACATTAGCTGATGTCTGTCGGGAACATGGACTCCTAATGATGAACTTCGCCACGGGCTGTATCTTTGAGTACAATGCCTCCCATCCGGAGGGCTCCGGCATTGGCTTTAAGGAAGAGGACACGCCAAATTTCACTGGTTCGTTTTACTCCAAGACCAAGGCCATGGTGAGTCATATTCAGTACCTATTTTCAAATTTGGAAAATGCTACTGGAAGCTATCAATTTACTTCGCCTTTGCATTCTATCAGGTTGAAGAGCTTTTGAAGGAGTATGACAACGTCTGTACTCTGAGAGTCCGTATGCCTATCTCGTCGGACCTTGACAACCCGCGCAATTTCATCACCAAAATATCTCGTTACAACAAGGTGGTTAACATTCCCAACAGCATGACCATCTTGGACGAACTGTTGCCGATTTCCATAGAAATGGCAAAGCGAAACCTCAGGGGCATATGGAACTTCACAAACCCCGGAGTCGTGAGCCACAATGAGATCCTGGAGATGTACAAGAGCTATATCGACCCCGGATTCCAGTGGGCTAATTTTACTTTGGAAGAGCAAGCTCAGGTGATTGTCGCCCCACGGAGCAACAACGAGATGGACGCGACCAAATTGAAGAGCGAGTTCCCCGACTTGCTATCAATTAAGGAGTCGCTCATCAAGTACGTATTCGAGCCAAACAAGAAAAACTTCACAAACTAACTGGCTCCCAGCGTAGGTAATCCGGATCGGTTCCCGCTTAAATTACACTAGACGACCTCTTGCAGCACTTTAGCTTTCCTTTAGCGCTATCCTTGTTCGTAATTATCAGCATCAGGTCCTCCTCCTGTCAGAGAAATGGACGTTGTATCTGTAGGGGACATCTTTCTCTGTTTGTTTAATTCTAGCTCACCCCATGTGATGGTGGTAGAAGCTGTCTATGGAGATGCCATTATATTAATAAGATTTAACCATTTTTTGCGTGTTCATCCTACGTGTCAACTTTAGGGTAATACAATGAATGGCAGGTGACAGTTTGTCTTAATGAACGATTTGTATCGTATTCTCCAAAACAGTCTCCATACCGCAATCTTGAGTAGGGAACGCAATGGTGGTGGTCAGCTATTGAAGACGCAAGCAGAAAGAAGCTCCATCTTCAGTTCCATGTATCGGCAGTGAATCTCTCATCCTTTCACATAAACTGGTGGTGGTCAGTTGTTGGAACTCCATAAAATGAAGATATTTCACTTTCACAGATATGACAGAAATTGGTGGTGGTCAGTTGTTGGAACTCCATAAAATGAAGATGAAAGTGAAATTTTCTTATTCACAGATATGACAGAAGGCAGTGAATCTCTCATCCTTTTACATAAACTGACCAATTTCTCATCCTTCTACTGCGGGATTATCCAAAGAAAGTCTCCAAATGAAGGTGATCAAAAGCTTCAGACATCTTGTTAGAATCTAAACATCAAACTGCTACATCTTTAGCATAGCTAAACTTTTTGAGGATCTAGAAGGCATTCTTCCTTTCACGAATCAAATGTTCTCCAAGGATTCCTAGAAACTGCGTAGTAATGAGTGTAAGTCAAAATATACACTTGACTATATGGACAAGGAACTGCTAACAAAAAACTCAAGGCTTTTACTATATGCTATGGACATGCAGAAGAGATCTAAGGTTTTCTCTGACTTGACAGCACTGGTTACACCCAGCAGGTGAGGACAAACAAATCAGATGAGGTGATGAGATCCATCAAGACTGCAAAACAAGTCAGACGTATCATACAGGTCAAGCAATATGCAAATCATAAGTGAACACAAGCACCAAAGGCCACGTCAAAATTGCAAGTTACATGGACATACCTTTAACAAACTAACTTGCTTCAACATAAAGGGCTATAGCCTGGGTTGTGGATGACGGGAGCTCTGACATTAAGAAAATGCAAAACATTGAAATGGGAATGCGTGAATGAGAAACAAACAACTTGGACAGGTGTGAAAACATGTTAGCAATGAGTAAACCTTCTGATTCCATCTGCAACCAATCTCTTGTGCAAATCAGTGCTTGACGAATATCTGGGTCGAGTGAACTTTGAACTTGATCAAGCATTCTGGCCCCACTAATAAATGCTGATTCTGGAGCGACGGTTGACATTGGGGTGCCCAAAATATCTCGTGCCATCATGGACAATATAGGGTAGCGAGGAGTGTGAACCTTCCACCAATTTAAGATGTTAAAATCACAATTTCGAGGAAAGACTGGTTCTTCTAAGTACTTGTCCAAGTCAGAAACCGAACTTTGACTCTGAGATGTCTCATGAAGGAACTTATCAAAGCCCTTCAGTCTATCTCTAGAGTCACCACACGTACTGGGCAAGCTGTCACCAGGTAAAGCTGAACCTTGATCAACCAATGAGGAACAGATAGAATATGCATTGAACAATTGTTTAATCCCATCAGATATCTCTTTTATTCTATCCAGAGCTGTACTGCCATATATCTGAGAGTAGTAATACTCGACTAACTTCATCTTGAATCGCGGATCTAAAATGACTGCAGCAGCCAAAGACAAACTGCATTTGTTCCAGTATTTGTCAAACTTAAGTTTCATCTTCTGCACCATGTCACTAATGAAGTCATCAGGATTCTTGCACCATTCAATCAACTGCATGTATACATGGCAAATCTCTGGAAAGTAGACATTCGCAGTTTGACATTTGTTGCTTGAAAGGACATTCGCAATTTCATACAGAATTTTTAAATATCCACAAACGGTCTTTGCCCATTCCCATTCTGTATCAGTTAAGGCAGATGTGTACAAGGGGTCATGCTCTTTCAAGAGAGAAAATGCACCCCTATGCTCTAATGCTGCTTCAACCATGAGATATGTTGAGTTCCATCGAACTGGGCAATCAAGAGCCAAGCTCTTTGGGCTATTGATTCCAACTTGTTGAGCGAAATCATTGAGCTTCTCTTGATTTACCTTTGAACTCTTAATATATCTCACGCTTCCACGAATCTTATGTGTCACCTCTCGCAGTGCTTCAGTAGCATCTTGCACGATGTCAGTCAGAACATGTGCAGCCGATCGAACATCCAATAGTTGACCAACACTCAAGTGAGGCTTGTTCTGAGTGATCTGCTCTTTAATTTTCATGACAATACCCTCGTCGGTGGAAAAATCATCAAATGTAACAGCAAACAACTTGCAGTCAACATTCCATTCCATTAGGCAATTGATAATTACCTCTGAAAGCATATCTTCTGTGTGAGAAGAATCAAGTGTGACAAAATTAAGAATCCTCCTCTTTAGTCTCCAATCCTCATCAATGTAATTTGCTGTCAAAGACAAATATTCAGCATTTTCTATTGAGAACCACTTTTCAATATTGACATTGATCCTGCCTTGCAGATTATTTAATGCTAAACGTACTTTCTCCTTCTCTTTTCCGTAGATTTCCATGCATGAATTCTCGACTGCTCCATCAGATGTTACATCAAATAGTGGCTGAAGGTTCTTGATAAATACTTTAAATCCAACATGGTCAACCATGGCCAAAGGGTAACCATGCAAAATGATCATACGGGCAAGATCGAGCCTACTGCGATCAAGATCAAATTTACTGCTTCCAAGACTAATGATTTCATCACGCTTCACCTCGTGATCATACTTTATAGCCAATGGCTTAGCATAATCTTCTTTTCTCTGTCCCTCGTCATAGCTAATGCCAGCAAGGGCAAGCGTGCTTTCTTTTTTCCTTCTTTTTGCGGAAAGCAGTTGAGACACATCGTAATTAGAACGTTTCAAGCATCGCATCAAGTGGTTCCTCAAATGCGTTGTTCCACTATTGCTTGATCCACTGAGTTTCTTGTTACAGTGTAAGCAAACAGCATAACATATATCAGACTTTCGGACACGTTCAAAATGATTCCAAACAACGGATGTCAACCTTTTCGATTTCTTAATGGCGGAATCGTTTGATATTTCCATCGCATCAGGTCAAGATGGAGCCAAAAGCTGCAAAGCATCAAACCATATGAGTGAAGCATTGGATCCTTTTTGCACCATGAAAAATCTCTCTCTTATGACTCCTATTCACAGGTTTTCATTACCTTCTGGACAAACCTAACATCAAAATCAACACAAAAAATACGACATGCAATTCTCTAAACACATTAATGAAACCTTTCCACAGGACACCACAATTCCTTCATGATAATGATGCAAGAACTCTTGTAATAGCATACGTACCCCGCATACATACAGATGGAAAAAGAGAGACACTGATAGTCAAAGACCTAAACGGCTAAATCCAACACCAATGCAGAAAGCACTACAAACTGGGAATGAAATCCAACTGTATGTGTTTGAAGTTACTCGAGAGACGGTGGAAATTCCTTGATACGATCAAGAAAACATGCCGGAATCATCTGTGCGCTGATCATCCTGACGCATTGCGAGACCACAATTATCAGACTCGTTGAGAAACATACGTACACAGCTAAACTACACCATGCAAGTCACGCACTATTTCAACTCCATTTCCTAAAACGACCAGAATTCAGCACACCGGTACAAAAATCCAGATAAAAGCAAGGCCAGCAAATGATTCGTTCCAATCTTCCACTACACCAGTACTGCACGAAGCGCTCAATCACCCACAACACAATTCTCGACCTCAATTAACATTTTTCAACAGGTTCTTCTTCGAGATAGGTAACAAAACGGGTCAGCACATGGTCCAGAATGAAAGAGTGGGGTGAAAAGGGGCGCAAGGACACTACCAAACGTGCGCAATCGGAACGTAAGACATGAAATGCGCGATCGGCGGGATCGAAAGTGGAGGAGAGGCAGGTCTTACCGGCGAAAACCGACACGGCAGTTGCTCGCGCTGTTCCAGAGTCCGATCGGAGGATCCGACAGCTTAGGGTTAGGGGGTCGGGAAATGGACTCTCCTTCGGACGATGGGTTGGGTTGGGTTGGGTAAGATCCGAGTCGGACGATGACGAGATGGGGATTGGTTGGTATTCGGTGGGTCAACCGAAAACGGGATCTCGGTTTTATAGGATCCGGAGATAACGGGGAAAAAAAATGGTAGAGTGACCCGTATCTGACCCCGGGTGGGTTGGAGTTCGGTCAAATCCCGCCCGCCGAAATTCGGGTCAGATGGTGGATCGCTGGACCTTGAGTCCGGTGTTGAGTCCGGTGTCCTGGACCGTGTCCACTCGGCAATTGCCAATTGGCCATTTGCAATTTGGAATTAGATTTAAAGGAAATTGGATTAATGCATGTGCAAATGCAGTTCTTTGTGTGAGTAACTTCTGACAAAAATCGAACATTTTTGGTCAATAGCATTTTTAACTAGTCGCTTACCATAAAATGAAAAATTTTACCTAGAATCCGTCCCGTTTCGCGAAAATGTGTTATTCTTGAAAGATATTTTTCAAGAAATCATTATTCAGGAAATTGATAATATTTTTCGATGTTTCGACGAAACCTAAAAATCAACTAGAAAAAATATTTTCTCTCATAGTCTTGTACCGTGAATAGGATTTGATTTTCTTTTATGCAATCCTTCTAAGAATTTTTATTTTATTTTAATTATTTTTTTAATTTAATTTTCTTTTTCTTTTTTCGTTTTTAAAATCGCTTGTGGGGTGTATGGTGGGAATTGCATGACAGAGAGTTTTGGGCAGCAAATCCTTGGGAAAAGCATGGAAGACCCTATCGATGGACAGATCTTTTCTCCAATGCCTTGCCTGGAATATGACCGGCGATGAGATGAGATTTCTATCGACCAAAGCTGCCACTCATCCAATGCTCGTGGTGCACAGGATCGGGGAAAAGCCCTGGGAGATGTTACGTGCACGGGGATATTTTGCTCGACTAGAAATAATTAGATTATTTGTCGTGATTTTTCATATGTCTTAAGCATAACTCAAGTTAATTTGAGAGCATCTTATGGAGATGGAGTTCCCTTATTTCATATCTGTCGCGAGATTACATATATTTCGATTGATATGCAACCTTAAATATTGATCGCATAAAGTTTAATAGACTAATATGACCTATGCGACAAACACGTGGAATTGCACAAAAAGTTTCGCTCAATTAAATTTTCCGCACTATTCTCATCCGTGTGTAAGCCCCACTTCTGATAAAATGACGCTAACCGGTAGCACATGAGCTTTGATTTGATTGTTGTTTTTCGTCCGAATTGGAACGGCTGAACATGAAAAGCTAGGCCAATGAACTGAACTTAGCGCGGTTTGGTTCGATTGTATCCTATCCGTTCTTGACAGATTTGATGTCCAACATTTCCATGAACATTTCTATGCCCGACGAAGAGCACCACATAGGAAAAGTCTTGGGATGTATAAGAATGTTCGGGGGTCATGCTTGTTAACATGACAGTGTGACAGCTAATATACATTGAGATAGATCATGGTATTGCCCAACTATGGTGCCAAATTTATGGATGAGCACGAAAGTGAGACCTCACTGAAGCTTTGTGACCAAAAATTTTCGAAAAAAACTCTCTCCGTCCTTTCTCTCAGAGCTTGAGATTTTTGTATTTAGTTCACCATCTGCTTCTTTAAAAGCACTCAGCCCAAATTCTCTCATCCTCCTCCTCTCAAAAATCCTCTCCACCCGATCAATCTTCCCAAACCCTGTGAACACACGGTCTCTCTCTCGAAAAAATGTCATAAACCTATTGTATCGGTGTTAATTCAATCTTAAATTTTTTTTTTGTCAATTCAGCCATAAATATTTTGTATTGGTGCTAGTTCAATCTTAGACCTTTTGTATTTGTGCCAATTTAGTCATGAACTTTTTACATTAGTGTCAATTTAGTTCTAAATCTTTTACATTTGTACTAATTCATATGGCTGTGTTTATGAATAAATTGACAAAAATGCAAAAGGTTTAAGACTGAATTGGAATAAGTACAAAAGATTTAGTTAGAGTTTCTTCGCCTCCCTCCTCTCTTGCTCTCTATCCTCCCCCTCCGCTCCCGTCTCTCCCTCCCCTTGCTCCTCCGCCATTGTCTCTGCTCTCTCTCTCTCCGCGTTCGGCTGCCAAAATAAAACACGCGACACCAAAAAAATCCAAAGGATTTGTGATATGCCGGCCGCCCATTCTATACCTCTTTGAAGTTTTTTGAATATCTTCCATGCTCGAGTACAACACAACACAATGGAGCTCGAGTCTTCAAATTTTTTCCAGCTCTCACGTGCAGCTTTGGGCTTTCTCTTTTTTCCAATCTGAGAGCGTCTCGCTCCATCTCCGATTCACTCAATTAAAAGAAATTTGAGCAATTTTCCGTAAACACTCCCAATTAACAATGATGTATAATAATTAATACAACACAAGTAGCAAACACAACAGTCAACTTGAGGAATGTAGTAATGCATTCCGCAAGCAACTTCTGGTTTTTCCACTCCGTTGCATCATGTTCCCAAGTGAAAAAAAGGGCTGACTGCTAAATTTTATGAATTTGGACCACCAGGATATTTTCTTAATTTATAAATCCGATTAGAAAGGGGCTTGATATCGAAAAAAAAAAACCTTCAACTTTAACATTTGTGTCAATATATTCAAAACTTTATTTTTTTTTATGATCTAGGTGTCCGGGCCAGCTTGCGCGCTAATTCGATTATTTCTCTAGAGAGACTATTCAAAACTTTATTTTTTTTTATAACCAAGGTATCCTGGCCAGCTTGCGCACCTCGACTATTCCTTAGATTAGTGTGTCTAACCACACAATCCCAAGTGCATTCTAAGGGTGAGTTTCAAAACTTTGTTTTTTTTTTGTTTTTATATATATACAACCAAATGGGTTTCAAAACTTTGTTTATCTCATAAAAAACTCATAACTTTTACTTTTGTCCTAATACTAATGATCTAATATCCAAAAAAATCCTCAACTTTAGCATCTCTTCTAGTTATATCCAAATCTTTTTTTTTAACCAAGGTGTCCGGGCCAGTCCAATTTTTTTTTGTCTCTTAAAAAATCACTAACTTCTATTTTTATTTCAATTCTACCATTATCAGCCTTCGTTCATAATTACCGTTAGTTAATCTTACGTAGCTCTATTTTTTTTGTCGAATTTATCAATGAATTTTCAAAATTTAAAAATAGTAGGTTTTAGGGACGAAGAGATTTTAAATAATTTATTAGAATATCTCCCTATCTAGCAGTTCTTTGAGATGTTAAATGTCGAAGAGAATACGGAACATACCATCTTTAGTGACTATATCTATCTCCTGGCAATATGCCGGGGAAGCAAAGAACAAAAGAGAAGTTTATTATTTTTTCATATCAGCTTTACTAAGGTGTAACTCATTAATGACGTGAAAATACCACATAAGATTAACCGGTGATTATAGCCAGGAGGCTTGTTGGTAAAAATTGAGACGAAAGTAAAAGTTGAATTTTTTTTAAGAGACCAAAAAAGTTTTGAATATAATATGAGACATATACTACAGTTGAGAACATTTTTGATACTAGGTCGGTAAAATTGGGACAAAAATAAAAGTTTTGGGTAGAATTAGAACAAAAATAAAAATTGAAGGTTTTTTTATAAGACAATTTTTTTTTGATATAATTATTATAAATATTTAAGTCGAATGTTTTTTTTGGGGGGTATTAGGCTGATTAGAAATCTTTAAACCTTATGAGGAAAAATTGAAATTTATTGACTTTTACTTAATTTGACTAGAAATAATTTCTCCGTCTAAATCTTACAAGGTTATGTATTTCCAATCATCTAATTGCAATTAGTTACGAGTAGCATTCATCATCATCATCGAAATTGACTAAACATTGATCGGGCATCATTTTCTTTTCTTTTTTCATCCGACCTCACATCAACTCGATTTTTGCGTAATGTGCATGACCCGATTGTTCGGGGAGTGCGGTTCGACCTACAAGTCAAAGATTTTCTCCTCGCTCCTTTTTTCAAAGATTTTAGAGAGAGCGAATGAGCAAGTGAAAAAAAAAAAGCGATTTTCACATTTCACACCCAAATTACAATTTCTTATGCAATAACCATATTTGTGATACGCACGATTACTGTTTCGAAAGTTGGAAACTCTTCCATTCAATCATGTGTAATTAGTCATATTAACACCCTCATTCACGTGAGCCACGGTTAAAGGAGAGAACAATAGGCACGTATGGTCCATGAACTTTGGTTCAATATTCAATATGCTCTTTTGAAACTTCTAAATATTTTCATTTAATCTAAAAACTACATTGGACATTTATCGATAGCAGAGACCACATCGAACAAATTAAAAATATAGAGACAATATTGCATATTTGATTAGAATTCGGGGATAATATTGCATATTAAATCAAATTTGAGTTGCCATTTACACCATTAGCCTAAAATAGTAGAGGGGCACCTCGGTTTCTCGTTTATTCTTTTGTGGACAAAGAAGTATGTTCCACGGGCACTCTTCGAATGACTCCGTGTCGTGTCGTGTAGACACTTTTCGACACTTCAATAGTCTTAGACATGCGACAAATATGTTATCAACGTTCCAGACACGCTAGCAACATGCAAACCTAGCATCTTAGCACGCCATTTCAACACGCACGGAGTCAATCTTAAGCATTCTTAATAAAATTAGAGGTTAAAATGTAAATATATAAAAATATATTTATATACATTTATATATATAATAAATATATTTAAGTAAGTAATATATTCAGTCATCTCGAAATTAATATATTAAATCAGTTCCAAAAAAATCTAATCGTGAATGCTTAATAGAGAAAGAAGAAGAAACTCACGGCTGATATTTTTGGATGCACATAATAATTTATCATGCATGTATAAAAATATATATATTTATTATTTAATGTGTCAAAATTATCTATTTTTTTTTAGTAATTACGTGTGTGCATTTCGTGTCATATCCCGCGTGGGGTCGGTGTAACGTTGATAAAGAACGGCTAGCCCATTGGGCCTGGGTTCGGGGAATAAACCGGAGGAATGACGGAGCATTTCGGAGAAGCCGAAGAGTAGTGACGAGAGAGAGAGGGAAACGAATCAAAAGCAAATGCTCCTGACCGAGTCGAGGGAGATCGAGAGGAGAAGCAGAAAAAGAAGAAGAAGAAGAAGATGGCGAGCAGGAAGCTGTTGTTGCTGTTGAAGCCCTTGGATGATTACGCCGTCGCCGCCCATTCCCACGGTCTCTCTCGCATCACCAACCCTCAGGTTCTCCCTTCGCTCGGCTTTCTTGCTTTCCAAGTGTTTGATGAAATCTCCCATCGAAATGTGGAATCGATCGATCGGGTTTCTTCGTGCTTGTGAACTTCGCTTTGTACGAGCAAGCATAATTCTGGCTTAGGCCGACGTTGACTGATTTTTTCTTAGGTTAATATGGACATGGATTTTTGTGTATATGTGATGCTCTTTGACGGTGAGCGATCAAGAACATTATGGGCAATCTTCGTGCAATGTCTGTTCCTGCTTTTTATTTGATGTGGTTTCTCTGATAAAATTTATCAGGTTGTACACCATTTGGAGAGCAGGAGTAAGGTGCACCGTGAAGCCATTCGATACTGCCAGAATGTGTTGCGGCGGAAATTCGTTGACTGGGAGCCCATTTTACGTGATAATGTGTCTCAGCCGATACGGAACGTGGACATGGTCGTCACCATTGGCGGCGATGGCACTCTGTTGCACGCCAGTCATTTCATAGATGACTCGATTCCGCTTCTCGGCGTGAACTCCGATCCTACCCAAGTTGCTGAGGTATCAGTTTCTTTGATTTACTTGCATCGCTTGTGATTTTGTATGACAGGAAATGAAAGCACACGACAAGCTACGATGTTGCTCTTCTGTAGGTTGAAGAATTTGGTAATCAGTATGATGCAACGAGGAGCACTGGCTTCCTCTGTGCAGCAACTGTTGATAACTTTGAACAAGTAAGGTTTCGTACTTGTTTGTCCAAGAGTAGGAATTCTTAGGCCAATTTACTGTTCCATCTTCTGTAATTGAGGGGAAACTTCTACTTTAGTTGCACCAAGTCATCATCTTATGCCAACTTCTGTGTCAATATGATAATATGTGCTAGTCTGCTATAAAGGGAGAGAGTTTGGTATACTGTCCTTCACAATTACAAGCATGAAATGGTATGTGCATCTGGCGTTGTACTGCTTAAGTCCCTAACTTGGTTGTGCCCGTCTTAGATTCAAGATTTCAGAGTTCTTGCTCAGCTAGCTTTCTTAGGTAATCATTATCAGTCTCAGTTGCAATGATGCTGATGACAGTATAACATCATGTGATGTAGACACCAGCAATATTGTCCCACCCTAGTGTAAGTGCATGTACAATCCCGTGGTCAAATTATATATGGTAGAATGTGGTCACTTCACTGTGTTGCATCTTCAACAGAACTCGACAGTCTCCATGTACCTCAGCAGAATCTCCAGTTTGACTGTGAAACGTGTCTTATTGATTGGAGATCCTCTTCCAGATACTAGATGACATTCTCGAGGGTCAACTACAACCATCTGAACTATCAAGGATATCAATCTGTGTGAACTCAGCACCGCTGTCAACATATGCTCTCAATGATGTACTACTCGCACATTCGTGTCCCGCGGCAGTCTCACGATTCTCATTCAGGTCAGCAGTTCGATGCTGTGTGCTTATCACTCTCATTTTGGTTGGTCATGTGGGCTACCTGAATGTATGTCACCTACTTGTTTACAGAATCAAAAGGAAAGGCCACTCATGTTCCCCTGTAGCGAACAGCCGATCAAGTGGTCTCAGAGTCTCGACTGCTGCTGGCTCAACAGCCGCAATGCTCTCAGCCGGTGGATACCAAATGCCCATTTTATCTCGGGACCTTCAGTATATGGTAAGAGAGCCTATTTCACCAGGGGTAGCTTCTAATCTGATGCATGGATTTCTCAATCCTGACCAGAACATGGAAGTTGCATGGTTTTGCAACGAAGGTGCGATATACATCGATGGCTGCAATGTGTGTTACGCAGTCAAGGATGAGGACACACTTGAAATATCTTCCAAGGCGCCGGTTCTAAAAGTCTACTTGCCTCCTTGTTTGTTAGAAAAAGGAGTACTCCCGATTACGCAGACTTCTGATGCAGAGAAGCCGAAATTATCCCCCTTGTAAATAACATGTAAATAAGTCTATGTCTGTTATACCTGTCTAGCTATGCTCCCTAGTCGTTTTCCGCTTGAAGAGTGATTACAAGGTAACGGACATCTTCCTGGCGGTGGGCTACTTATCAAAAATGCGTTGTTGACCAGTCCTAGAACTATAGAAATTGAGAATCTGTTGAAGTTGATTACTAGTCAGAGTTCCTAATGCGCAATCTGGGTGTACGATCGTAGAGTAGCTTACATGGTTCTCATGGTTTTCCAGTGCCTATTCGAAGCATTCAGGAATATTCAGCAATCTTTTGGACTCGCGACTTTTCAGGCGATCTGTTGTTGCGATGGCACCAGACGTTCTCCCTTGCTTGAGGATAAACATATGTGTGAATCGAATGGCGTTGCCTAGTAGCCAGTTTTGCCTTGATGTCGCGTCTGGCTTACCGGCTTACGTCCAACGATGGGATCGGGATGGGAATTGAGTGCAATTTAGTTGGAGTTCCTCGGTTGGCAATAACTGCTATTGGGAAGTTTGAGACTCCAGAAGCAATTAGTAACTACATTAAGGTCCAAGCCCCTTTCACCTAACGCCAGGTAGCTATTTTCCATGTCTGTACTGATCCGGGTCCCCCTCCCAAAGATCCTCTCGCGAGCGTATTTCTTTAATAGGGGGCAAAAGTGTAAAAAAAATTCATAAACTCATTATATTAGGGTCAATGTAGTTTTAAACTTTTTTTGATACCAATTTAGTTATTAATCTTTTGTATTGGTGCTAATAAAGTTTTAAACCTTTTATTGTTACTAATTTAGTCCTAAACCTATTGCATTTGTGTTAATTCAGTCCTAAATCTTTTATATTTATGCCAATTGTGTTAATCCGGTTAATTTTGATAAAAAAAAATTGTTGACGTGGACATCAATTGTCCTATGTGGCATGGCTAACGCCAACTTAGACATTTTCTAATGGTATTCTAATATTTTAAATATTTCTTTAAACATTTTTTTTGGTTTTTTTTTCTAAAAATATTTCTAAATTATTAAAATATATCAAAAAGTATTTAAAAAATATTCATGTTAGCACCAGTCATGTCATGCAAGATAATTGACGTTCATCCCGGTGATTTCAGTCAAAATTTATCGAAATGACTCAATTGACATAAATACAAGATATTTAGGATTAAATTGGCATCAATGCAAAACATTTAGAACTGAATATGCACCAAAAAAGGTTTAGTAGATTTATGATTTAATTGACATAAATGCAAAAGTTTTATGATTGAATTGACGCAAAAAAAAAAAATTAAGATTGAATTGGCACTAATGTAATAGATTTATGACTTTTCTGACACTTTTCTCCTTTACTAGGTGATGCGAATATCCGACACCAGTGATTGGCAGTGGTATGGACCACAGGGATTGAACAAGTTGCGATCGACTGCCAAAACTCAAAAGTACTTTAGGTGCCCAAGCATTCATTCATGTGGTTATGTTTACCCAATGAGGCAAGGTTCCCCCTCGAAAACATAGTCAGGATAAAAAAAACAGGATATGATAAAATTTATCTTATCCTATATTTGGCTCTTGCCTAGGACGGGATAAAAAGAGATATAATGGGTTATAGCCTAAATATAATTATTCCATGGGGGAGATAGGACAAGGATGGATATAATTTCTTATGTCCTAGATATAAAAGCTATTTTTTTTTCGAATAACAAAATTATGAAAATAATAGTTAATTTTGAATTCTAATATTAATGCTAACATAAAAATTAAAAATAATTTATTTTATATATACCTTTATGCATTTATGAATGTGAGTTCCTTTCTGTTTTATAATATATATATTTTGTGTATAAACACGCACTTAATATCTATATCATTATGTATTTTAAGTATGATAGTATAGTTTATTATTTGATAAAATATTTATTAAGAAACGATGGAACAGAATTAAAATAATGAAAAAGTTACATAAAAATAAAAAAAATAAGTAAATAAAAATGAAGTAGAATAACCATATTTTAAATGAACAAAATTGAACTTGAATGTGATCTTTCCAATTCTCGAACAATGTAGGACAATGAAATTTCTGAAAAAAAAGAAAAACGTAGAAATCTTTATTTTCTTATCTGATGTATCTTTGGTTCATGTTGAAGTTTTCAGCATTCCGTTGTTGTTTTTTAGCTCACGTCAAAACTTTAAGAAAATGGCACGAGAGTTGAAATTTTTTCTCTGGAGTAGATTCTTAGTTCACGTCAAAAGTTTATAAAAGCAGAAAGACTCAAAACTCATTATCCTCCCTAGTTTTATGGTTCATATTAAAGTTTAACCAATGTAACAAGTGAAAAAACTTTTTATGATTGCAAATGTAAATAATCATATTTTCTCTCTTTTTACTAGAGTTGGGAGTGAATTACTAGAGATTATTATACTTTTTGTTTGTGCATTTTCATGTTCGTTTAAATCGATATGTGCACATGCCAAACAATGAACGCCATAGGATATGCACAACCAAAACGGTGGATGGGATATGTCAAAATCTATAGATTTTATATCATATATTTTCTAATCCTATTATGGCTAGAAATCCAGACGATCAAACACAGCGCCAATTGACTGAAAAGAGCTATCGATGTTAGCTAGAAACAACCCGAGCCTTATCGGGACGAGGTTTCTACCTTACCTAGCCGTGGTTACTTGATGACATGCTTCCAAAATGATCTGCTTTGAAGTCTTGTCACCTTTCAAGGACACCGTTGGATCATTAGCAAAAAAAAGAAAAGAAAAGGGATAATTACAATTAAGAGTAAGTTTTGAGTTTATTGTGAGAATGTCGATTTCGCCTTAAATTTTACAATTTGATCAATTTAGTCCTCATTGATTTGTTAATATAGCGTTCCTGGTTTAAATTTAGAGGGAAATTACTGACATAGATGCTGGATGTCCTAGGTGCCATGGTTAGCGTTGACGTAGATGCTTTTCTTTGAAGAAAAAGTAAAAGAGCCATTGATGCTAGCTAGAAACAACTTGAATCTTATTAGGACGAGGTTTCTACCTTACCTACTCGTGGAATTGCCCGATGACATGCTTCCAAAATGATTTGCTATGAAGTATTGTCACCTTTCAAGGACACTGTTGGATCATTAGAAAAAAAGAAAAGAAAAGAAAAGAAAAGAAAGGGTATAATTACAATTAAGAGCAAGTTTTGAGTATGTCGTGAGAATGTCAATTTCGCCTTAAATTTTATAATTTGATCAATTTAGCCCTCAATGATTTGTTAATATAGCGTTCCTGGTTTAAATTTGGACGGAACTTGCTGACATGGACACTGAATATTCTAAGTGCTACGATCAAGTTTGACATGTATACTTTTCTTTGAGGAAAAAGTAAAAGAAAAACATAGGAAAATTTCGCTTGCGTAGATATTCGTTCGTATAGAAATTGATCTAGAAAGATTTTATATTAGTAAATCATAAAAAAAAAGAGTTTAAGACTGAATAGTTAGAATTGAAAAGTGTAGAACTGATAATTCCGTAAGATAAATTCCAAGATTTTCTTTCATAATTTTTTTTCCCTCGAGAAATGTAAAGGGGGCGAGAAGAGATTAACTACGGACCACAGCGTGTTAGGTGCAGGACACTGTTAAACGTGATCCGATTATCAGATCCGAGCCTAGTGGTCGCCTGATCATTGGGCACGGACGGACGATATGTCGTTGCTCCTACACAGCGAGGCGGTCTCCTGTGCGAGGACACTGGCTTTCTATCGTGCCCACGTGTACAAACTCCGCCTTCACATCCTCAAAAAAATAAAAAATAAAAAATCCCACCTTTTCCCCCATTTTTTTTTTAAAATTTCATTTTCAAAGCCACACCCCCCACCCCCCCCCGGGCCCCCCCCCCTTTTTATTTAAAAAAAGTAATAATATTTCCGCCTTTAAAAGGAAACCCGCAAAAATAACAGAATCCCCCGTTCGCCTTGAACCTTCTCCACTCCTCCTCCTCCTCCTCCTCCTCCACCGTTTTGACGCGCATTTAAGTCCTTCGGCTCCGAAATATCTCTTCCCCCTGCAGCAAAATCACGAATCAAAATCCCTAGATTCTTTCTCTCTCTCTCTCTCTCTAGAAAAAAAATTCCCCTCTTTTGTTGAGCTGGAGGAGGGAGCCCCGGAGGGAGCGTCGGGTTGCGTGGCGAGATCCGGTTCCGGGGATTTTCCCGGTTGCTGCCGCGATTGTGTTGTGCCGTCGTGTGTTGTGATTG
This sequence comes from Rhodomyrtus tomentosa, assembly GCA_028455895.1. Lineage (NCBI taxonomy): Eukaryota > Viridiplantae > Streptophyta > Magnoliopsida > Myrtales > Myrtaceae > Rhodomyrtus > Rhodomyrtus tomentosa. Next base: position 8,613,152 of record JAPCWY010000001.1, on the reverse strand, counting down.
GATATGAAGATACAGTGCAACGTGTGCGAAGCTGCGGAGGCGAGCGTCCTCTGCTGCGCCGACGAGGCGGCCCTGTGCTGGGCCTGCGACGAGAAGGTGCACGCCGCCAACAAGCTCGCCAGCAAGCATCAGCGCGTCCCTCTCTCCACCTCTGCCTCGCAGATGCCCAAGTGCGACATCTGTCGGGTAAGCGGGATCCTCTTCTTGTTTCTTCCATTTCCGGGTCGCTTTCCTTGGTCTGGCCCCCCTCGCGCCTCGCGTGCTGCTTTCTGGCGTCGCTGAGTTCAAATCGCGTTTTCCCAGTTCGCCGGCGATTTGTCGGTTTTGAATGATTTGCTGGGTTGTGGCTTTAGTCTCTGTTAACGTCTGCGTAATGCTCGCGGTCTGTGCACTTCGAGGATTTCAGAAGGACAGGTGTCAAGATATTAGAAGTTGTGTTGCTCCCGAAAGATATTTCTTGCCTCTGGATCGATAGATTGTGGATCGTTTCATAGCTGACTGGTGGTAGGAGTATTCTTGAAATCCTTAGTTCGCTAATTTGCTTATAAATTTTAAAGAAAAAATGAAATCTTTTGACGTGAAATTAATCACACCTTTTGCACAGTTACCACGATTTATTAGTCAAAAGTAAATTCTTTGTAGATAATGCGGCTTGTAATCTTTTTCTTACGCAATCGACACCTATCACCATTGCTTTGGATGGTTGGTCAAATTTTCAAATTATGACTAACTATGTCTGGGTGACGGATGCTGCCTGCATAACAATTTTGTTATGCAGGCTGTGTACCCTACACAAATCCATTAAACCAATGCCATTTGCAGGATCAAAAGATGTAGTTTCAGCTCAGCTGAAATGTACAGTTGTATAAGCTTTTTGGTCCCTCTACCTAGAAGGAAGAGCTTATAATGTGATTAATGTGATCCAGCTGAAATGAGCAGAGGATTGCCAACTGGCTTATTTATTTGATGAATGATCAGTTCTCATCCATTGAGTAAGTCTCTGATTGCCAAATGGTATTTCACTCTGACTGCCTTTGCATGGATATAAAGAGTTGAAGATGGTGTTGCCATGACCCCGGCTGGATTTGCAATTTTCACTTCTCCGATGTCTTTTAAATGAAAAAGGGTGCATTTTCTTTGTCAAATTTATCCGTGGCTTGATTCAATGTGGATTCCCTTGACAGGAGACAGCTGGATTTTTCTTTTGTCTAGAGGATCGAGCTTTACTCTGTAGGAAATGTGATATAGCCATACACACAGCGAATACGTATGTGTCTGCTCATCAAAGGTTTCTTCTTACTGGAGTGAAAGTGGGTCTTGAACCTACCGAGCCTCATCCCTCCTCTTCTTCAATAAATTCACAGCCCGGGGAAAAGATCTCTGAAACAAAAAAAAAATCTTCTTCCTTGTCGAATGGAGGCACCCAATTGCCATTACATAATGAGTATAATGGTCTTCTACCTGTACATAATGATGGTGTTGGGAGCTTGATAACCACTAAGTTGCCATTTTCTGGGGGTTCTGCAGCTGCAAGCCTGCCGCAGTGGCATTTAGACGAACTTCTTGGATTCAGCGACTTTAACCAAAGCTACAGCTACATGGGCAATGGATCGCCTAAGGTATGTGTCCTGCCAATTGTTGTTTATCTTTGCTGTCACTGTTCAGGTGATTTTGTTGATTCTCCACAATCAATGAGAACATTTTGATGTGTTCTATCTGTTGTGGGTGGGTGGCAGTTCTTGTGGGATCAATGGCAGACCTTGGGAAATGAGGGGGAAGGGGGGCTGGTTGTGGATTCAAGAGGTTGTCCCATCCCCCAGGTCAAAAAAGTTTTGGTATTACTTGGGATTTTTTTTAAAAAAAAGTTGGAGTTACATACGCGATTTACCTGAAAAATGTTTGTCGTGCCCCCCAACTTCAATTTCTAAGTCCACTATTGGGTGGATCATTCACTTTCTTGTTTGATCCATGTTCTTACCTTCATGTGACGAGCAAAAGATGCTGCTAGTCTCGCAAGAAGGTGGAATTTTTTGGCAGTTCATCATTTTGGTATTACCTTCCATGCTAAAATTTGTGCCATTTTTAAGTCATCTATCATTTTTGAAAATTGATTCTTGTAACACCGAATCAAAATTGCTCGTCAAGCTGCATTGGATTTGAATTATTGTTGTGCACAGTGAGGTAAAATATCTGTTTATTTCAATTTTTTGTTTGATGGTTTTTGTTGTGTTGGGTCGCCTTCTCGTCTTCATGCTTGAAATTATTGGAGATAAACGCATTTGTGTCTTATTCCATTGGAAGTTCTGGATATGGGTTTCTTTCACTCATTAGGTGTTTGGCAAACTCTCTGGTACTTTGAAATGGGATGAGGAAGTTCTGGATGTGAGTTTTTTTTCACTCCGTAGGTGTTTGGCAAACTGCCTGTTACTTTGAAATGGGATGAGCAGTTTTCCTAAAATTAATCTGAATTGAGTGGTTGAGAGGTAAGAGATTGTTTTAGAAGCTGGACCGACATCGACGTGGTCCAGTGTTCCATTCTTAAAATTTAAAAGAAGAAAGGGAAAAAGGAAGGAAGTATCGGGTGTTCTTTGGCCTCGAATCTTGATGTACTTCAATATTTATCGGTAACCAACAGTGCTGTGGCTACTCTGTGTTGGTGTGCACAAAAATAATAGCGAAGGCTGTCTGTAATTTTTTTGTTGTTTTTACGAGGACTTCCAGGCTGACAGCGGCAAGCTCGGAGATTCTGATTGCTCCTCAATCATGAGAAGTTTCGAAGAAACAGGTGACGAGTGCTTGGGCCAGGTTCCAGATACTTATTGGGCTGTGCCTCAGATGTCTTCACCTCCTACAGCTTCAGGTTTATACTGGCCTAAAAGTGCTCGGCGTCAACTGGATGCTGCTGTTTATGTTCCCAACATATCTTCCGCTCGAGAGAACGACTTCCTGTGTCAAAGAAATGATCGCAGCTTAAAACGCCGAAGACAAACTTAGACCATCGGTCTAGCGCAATCAGGTCGTGTAGAGAGAGAGAGAGAGAGAGAGAGAGAGAGAGAGAGAGTGGGATTTCCTTCGTCGTGTGCTGCCTTAACGTATTTCAGTGGTCTCATTCTGTCTTATCACCAACAGTTCTAAGCTTCCCAAGTTCTGTAGTAGGCCTAGTTAGATATCTCAGGATGGGGTGACAGGATCGAGAAAGCCGAAGTGAAAATTTCGGGCAAGAGCTTGTTGAACCGTTAATTCAAGTTTGCTGTATGGTAATCATTCACCGGTCGTATGCTGTGAGAGCTGTGAGAAATGTCGTATGCTATGAGAAAGAAGTTCGATTTCGGTAATAGTATTTTCGTCATTCCTACAGAGGACTGCAATGGTAAGTGATGATCCTCTTCGGTAAGTACGAAAGTTACGGACGTATGGTGGTGAAATCGGTTGGATTGCAAGCTATGATTTTGGCGAGATGACCATATAAAGTGAAAGTTCCGCTCCTCTGGTGCGAATCCCTTTTGCTGCTTTGGTTTGCCTGCGCACCTGTCTTCGTGGATAAATATATGATCAGTCTTGATTCTTTTCGCTATGCGCGAGTCGTGGAAGACACTTTCACAGTCGCAACACCTTCGTGATCATGAAAATACACGAGTTCGTCGATCTAGTAATGGCGATTAGGCATGTCTTTGAGGTGGCGTTTTCCTTGTGACTTTCGAAATTGAACTTCTACTTTCTGCTCCTAACGTTTCAGTGCCCGAACGTTTGAAGCCATATACATAATAGTTTCGTAGATTGTCCCCTCTTGCATCCTGACGGGAGTTTGACCCCAACAAGGAAGGGGCCCGGGGGAGGCGCGGGGCGGAAAAAATCTTGACGGAAGGGTGACTTCAGCCCAACTCATGTACGGACCGTTGGATCAAAGATTCCGTTAGGACTGGAGGTCCGATGCCCCAAAACAAAAGATCTGTCCTGTCCTGCTCCCCACCCGTACATGTCCGGGTCGAACTCGACGAACCCGCTGGACTCTTTCCATCGTTCTAAATTTCCACCGATATCCTCATCGCCGGTTACTTCGTCGGCACTCAAAAGCCCATCGAAGATGTCTTCTTTGTCCACTCTCTTCCTCCTTCCTTATAAATCCCCTGCGATTCTTCCGTCTCGCTTCTTCCTCCCCTCGTCGACTCTCCAGAAACCCCCGCCCCTCCCGAATCTCCATCGAAAGCCTCGGCTCTCCGGACCGGTGACGGCGGCGGACGCGATGTCGGCGCAAGGAGCTCTCTCGGAGGCCCTGGCCCTGATCCAGTCGGCCCCTCCCACGTGGAGGTCTGCCTTCTTCAGCAACCTCCTGATATTCGTCGTCGGCTCTCCCATTCTCGTTGCCGGCCTCTCCGCGTCAGGCATCGGGGCGGCTTTCCTCCTGGGGACTCTCACCTGGCGTGCCTTCGGTCCCTCGGGGTTTCTCCTCGTCGCCGCGTACTTCGTCATCGTAAGCTTGTAACTCTCGAGATCGTGCATTTCATTCCGTTGCTTATAGATTTTGCATTCTAGCGCGATCGCAAATTCGCGCTACGTGAAGCATTTGTCTCCATTTAGTGAGAGACTTTGCTTTGCAGCATCCTGATCGTTGTTGAGTATGTTCCTGGTCGCTAATCGCTATTGGTACGTTTCGATTGGTAGTCGTGTCTGCTTTTGATTGTAGTTTCTCATTCTCATTTTACGCTCATCGTTGCTACTCTTACTTTTAAGCTGCCGCTCATGATCTTTTAAAGGTAATTGCTGTGTTCTGAGTTTGAGATTTGAGTTCTGCATTTGTTGTTGACTGAGTTGGATCCCTTAGGGAACAGGAGCGACGAAGTTGAAAATGGCACAGAAGGAAGCTCAGGGGGTTGCTGAGAAGAGGAAAGGAAGAAGAGGGCCTGGAAGTGTGATTGGTTCCAGTGCGGCTGGTTGTGTCTGTGCTTTCCTTTCTATATTTGGCATAGGAGGAGGGGCGTTCTCGCATCTATGGTTACTCGGGTTTATTGCTAGTTTCTGTACTAAGTTGAGCGATACAGTTTCGAGTGAGATCGGCAAGGCTTATGGAAAAACGACGTGAGTAATATTTCTCACCTGCACTTGAGTTGAATGTTGATACTTGATTATTGTGTTTGTGATGACAACCGATCACTTTTTGTATTATCTCATGATATGTTCTTCAAAATCGATTGTATTTTCACCCTCCTGTTTCTTCTGTGATTTCACGTTGCCCCTATATATTTTCTCTGTTTATTAATAGTACTTTGCACTCCTCATGTCATTTTGCCTTGAGATTGATGTAATGACTGCAGAATACATCAAATTATTACTAGGAGGCTGAAGAATGATACTAGTGATTACATGAGTGGATCTATCATTGGTCTAGAGAGCACAACTACTTGCTTGGCAGCGTCTAGTTTGGTCATGTTGCATGAGACATAGAATCAAAGAAGTACATGTATACACATAGATAAATTCCTTAGGAATTGATTAGTTTATGCACAGTGGAATCGTCAGTTATGCAATATGAGGAAACTTCTGTTATTTCTTTCTAGTAACTAGATGGCTGACTTTGGACGAACTTGGCATTTGAAGCGAGGTTGCATTTGTGAAAGTGAATATCATGCTTGAATGCTTCTGTTATTTAGTTCCTGGATGCTATTTGCTTTCACCGTGCACCATATATGTAACTCATCAAGTATTATTGGTACTTCTTCATCAGGTACTTAGTGACCACCTTTAAGGTTGTTCCTTGCGGAACTGAAGGTGCTGTAAGTCTCGAGGGAACAATTGCAGGAATTCTGGCATCAGTTCTTCTGGCCTCAGCCAGTTTTCTCGTGGGGCAGGTACTTTTGTCTTCCAAGTCCAGGCATCATCAGAAAACATTTTTGCATGGACTTATTTTTCAATCCCTTTGCCTTATCATGTGTGCATTATACTGTGCTTGCTAATGTGGACATTGACAAGGCTATGCTAGCTTCAATTTCAATGATCTGGCATTTAATCTGCTTGCATGTCCATACATCTTTATAGATTTGATTTGTAGTTCTGTTTGGATTTTATCAAGTTAATGTGTGAACTTTCTCTGTCCGTCTTTTATTTACTCCCTCTCTCTCTTGTTGGGTCAAGACAGATAAATGCACCAGAAGCCGTCATATGTGTCGCAGCTTCACAGATTGCTAATCTTGGCGAGAGTATAATTGGGGCCGCCTTTCAAGACAAGGAAGGATTTCGTTGGGTAAGGACTTGTCAATTCCATCACATTTATTTCCTGTCAATTCAAAGCTTGAAAGTTCCTATTACTAGATGATCACTTAACACACCACGAATGTTCGTACAAATCATGGAGATTCATCTGTATCGTCAATTGCCAGCTGAAGTTTCTCTCAGATATGGATCGAGCTGGTCTGCTTCATCGCATTACATCCTACCATTGCTCACAATTTCTGTGGCTCTTTTTTGCAGCTCAACAACGATGCTGTCAATATCATTAATATCTCCATGGGTAGCATATTGGCCGTTCTGATGCAGCAAGTCCTTGTTCCAAATTTGTGACGGCATAATTGCCAGCAGTTTGAGCTCTCTAACATTGATAAAATCAGGCCAATCTACGCCTATGGAAGGTTGAGAGAGAGAGAGAGAGAGAGAGATCCTTATACTGGAAGCGGGGATACCAGATTTGTACACTACTGTAGACGGGGGACGTTTAGATCCCTTTAAATTCAGCAGCAGCATTCTATTAAATTCATCTTCCCGAGTGCTCCTTTCTCTCCAGCAAGGCCAGACCGAGTGCAGCATCGGGGCAACGCGATCTTGTTGGGCGGGGATGGACGGTCTGGATGTTAGGTCGATGTAATTACGACATTTTCTTTTCCTTTCCCGCAAATATGACTTCTGCTGAGCACGCATTGTACAGTTCTGCTCGACGACATTTCGATGCCCATATGGATATCTTGAACCCATTTAGCAGGACCAAATCACCAACAATTAGGAGAAAAAGAGCGTGAATAGCTGCTTCATGCAGAAATTCATTTTGACTGGTTAATCGTGCGGCTTTTTGATTTTCATTTAAAGCCATGCCCAAAATCTTTCTAACTGAACAAATCATATTAGTAATCATGACTAATTAGTAGCTTTTCAAGGATTTTAAGACCTCTTTTTTTCACCATTTTATATTTTTGAGGGGATAAAAATGAAAGCTGCTACTGGTTTAACTTTAATCTAATCGAATGTAACATGCAAACGCATTTTTGTTAGTGTAAGAAAGTAGATTAGTAGTTAACGGAAAGGAGGAGGAAAGAGGCCATAGAAGGCCCGGCCCATAAACCCGAGGACTCCTTATCCACTTTATCAAAATCGAACAGAGAGGAACAAGCAAGCCGCGAGCTTGGCTCACTGACGGAAGAGAGGGGAAAATGGCGATCCTCTGTGCATCATCATCATCTTCTTCAGCCATCTTCGCGTCCACCCACTGCAGTCCCTCCCTTTCTCCTCTCTCTTCCAGGAGAAGCGTCGCCGGGCCATCGTTCGCCCTGACCAAGCCTGTCGCCACCACGGTTAGCAACCGCAATTTCGCGGTCCGGTGCCAGAAGGACCTCTCCGTCGTTCCTCTCGATCAGCGATGGATGTTCGAGGAGTCCGAGGTCGATGGACCCGTAAAACCTCTCTCTCTCTCTCTTCGTTGTTTGTGCTTTTAATGCTATTGTACGTCTGTCTTGTCCGTTTAGCTGTTGTTTTAGATGGATAGTGGGAACAAAATCTCGTGGGTTTCTGGTTCTTTGAGAAGCGACATATGCACAGTTTCTGATGTGCGAGAGGCATTTCGGGCAATGCAAGATTTCCTGTTTGGTTGCTCTTGAGTGGCCCAATCATGGGATGGGAAGGTCAGCGGTATTGGAGATTTTGCGATGTCATACGGGTTGCGGTTTATTGTAGGACATTTGGAATAATACGTGGTATCCTAAAGCTGGAGATCATGTGAACACGGAGAAGCCGTGGTACATAGTGGATGCCACGGACAAGATACTCGGTAGACTTGCATCAACCATTGCTATTCACATCCGTGGCAAGAATCTTGTGACGTACACTCCCAGTGTGGACATGGGGGCATTTGTGATCGTGGTATGTACTTGAATATGGTTATGCATTGCAGTATGTTGCATTCACTTAACCAAGTAGACTAGCCGAGAATTCGAGTCCCAGTCATTTTTAGTGAGAAGTGAACGTTGCAAAAGACTCACGATGGCTCAATTACTACCTTCTTGTCTCAGTTCCCATATGTCCGTGTTTCCCGATTAGGCACATGTCTAATACGGTTGTTCCTGTTTCAGTCTGTCCTTACGACACTGTGCAATTTGGACAACAAAAGAAGTTGAAAACATTGGACACCAGATAATATAGCCTTCTTGCTGATGCTAGTCCAAATTTATGTAACCCTATTCTCTTTGGTTAGGTGTAGCCCAAAATTCTCCCTATGAATGTGCCAAAGCAACTTCTTTTGCCACTTTGATAATCAACTACTTCATTTGTTGAAACTTTTTGAAAAGAAGTTCACTCAATAAAGCTTGTGATCTGATACTTTATCACTCCTTAGGGTTAGCTAGAAAAAATAAGGTGCATGCTGTTTCCTTTACCATGGAGGAGAAGCAGTCATTACAATGTTTACTTGTCCTTGACAGTTGAAAACTTGATATGGATTCTGCTGCAAGGATTTAGATCAGCTCGTGTCATAAAATATCACTATGTGTCATTACCATTTACTTGCGCACATGGTATCTACAGGTGAATGCTGAAAAGGTTGCTGTATCTGGGAAGAAGAGGACCCAAAAGCTCTATAGGAGGCATTCAGGAAGACCCGGTGGTATGAAAGTCGAGACATTCAACCAACTGCAGCAGAGAATTCCAGAGAGAATTATTGAACACGCTGTTAGGGGCATGCTTCCCAAAGGAAGGGTAAGTTTTTAAGTCTTCATAATCAAATCCACACACCTTCACCCCTCCTCCTTTTGCATTACATGAGCAGATTTACTGGTTGTTTTCCACGATAACTATAGGGTTCCTCCCCCCCTCTCGTTTCCTCTTCTATCTCAAGATGAGTATCTTCCTTTCTTTTATTTGCCTCAACTTTTTAGACCAGTATTTCTCTGTGGCATTCTCTGCGTGATCATGGGAGGGGATAGAAGGTCATTAAGATATCTCATCCGCCGACTAGAAATACCAGAAGTTTCAGCACCAACATATATACATCTGTCAAAACCATATTTGAATTGAAGTGATCTAGATGCAAGAAATGAGAATGCTCAATACTATTTTGCTCCAGCAATAGTGTGGCACCCTAAATGCTCTTTCACAATGACCAAGTCTTGGAGGCAATAGTTATTTCTTTTCAACTTTTATATATTTTAATATCACGAAATGGCTTAGCTTATATTATTCAGTCTATCAATTTAAGCAACATCATGGCTCCTGGTACTCTTTTAGAATTTCACTTCTTTAGCTTAAGGACGTAGTAGCCATACATACCCTTATAGTAGATTTTATAGGTGCCTGCATCTTTCTGTGAGGATTGAACTATGCTTTGTGTGACTGTTCAGTGACATCCTATGAAAGTATGATAGCGGATAGCCTGTGGCTCACAGTATGTACGTCGGTAACTTTTAGCTGTTGTCCTGTTCTCTATATTTGATATTTGAACTTTTCTCGGGACTTACCTTGCCTCTCTCAAGGCCGTTCCAAGTTGAGTTTAGCAGCTTAGAACGGGGGTCTTTTTCGTGCAGCTTGGCAGAGCATTGTTCAACCACCTTAAGGTTTACAAGGGGCCAGAACACCCGCACGAGGCCCAAAAGCCCGTGGAGCTTCCCATAAGGGACAAGAGGATACAGAAGCAGAGATGAATCAGAATTGGTATTTTGCTGAAGAGAATTGCAAATATGAAGTGTACTAGTAAAGCATTGCAAGTCTTTAGTTTCTTTTTTGTGCGATGAAGGCTGAGTTTTATTCAGGGGCTCCACTTCCCACCATTTCAGTCTTGTTTTCTTTTCTGCTTTATGCCATAGATGCAGGCGTGCCAAACTGAAGTTAGTCTGGCATTCATTTCCCCCTGACTGCTGAAGTCGAGTTTGTTCTGCAACTCCACCTACAGTTCCTTGGATTCGAAGAAATGAGGTGGATTGTTCTGTAACTTAAACGCAATTCATTAAATATTTAGCTGTATTGGAGAATTTTCTAGATTTGGTCATCTTGTGATGGGATCGTTCATTTTTCATTAATGCAACCCGTCGAACGGAGATGCCTGTCTTGAGAGTGCTTATGTGGGTATTGGGTATGGAATGCAATGCATGATATTGCTCTGAGGGTTGCTTTAGAATGGCAATTGTCAAGTGGCTCCACATATCATATTTAAGGATCGTGTTATCTGTTGAAAATAACTATATAATGAACTACGAGCCACATTCTTAAAGCTAAGGTAAAAAAAGGATTGAGATAGCCAAGTGGATCGACGACGTAAGTGTTGGCTCTTAGCTTTTAGCTTGGGTAGATGGAGATTGAGTTCATATGTCATTTGGACAGGGAATTAAATAGGAGCAGGAAGTGCAACAGAAGTCCTGGTTTTGGTTTTATACAGTTGAATTGGAATAACGTTAAGAAACTAAAATTTGGCATTTAAAACTTTATCTGTCGATGGATTGCATTTATAGATAGGTTCCAATTGTCTTTCGTCCTGAAAAAAATAAGTAGCATATCAATACTTTGTGCTTTATGAGACACGAACCGCTACTTAATCCTGTTCTAGCTTTATTAACCACGAAGCAGTACTTGCGGTGAACAAGGTTCGCATGTCTTTTGCTATCAAATAATCCGTTTAAAATAAATAGAATGAGAGGTCAACCTCAGAGCATCAAAATCAAGAATAAAACAGGAGCTAATTGAACTAAAACGTGTCCGACGTGTGCTTGCAACACAGCATGCCCGGCTGATTTGTTTCCATGATGGGATTGTGGAGCTGCCACCGGTCCAAGACTGGATGCTGGAGCCACTGGCACTGGAGGGCTGGAACTGGAAGGTGGAGTAGCCCCTGGCGCTGGCTCTGGTGTGCTGGAACCGGAAGGTGGAGTAGCCACCGGAGGGCTGGAACCGGAAGGTGAAGTAGCCACTGGCGCTGCTGCTGGAGGGCTGGAACCGGAAGGTGAAGTAGCCACTGGCGCTGCTGCTGGAGGGCTAGAACCGGAAGGCGGAGTCCCTGCCACTGGTTGAGGACTTGAAGCTGAAGCCACCTCTGGCTGAGGACTAGAAAGCAGGCCTGGATGAGGACTGGAAGCCATGGCCGCCGGAGGACTGGAAGCCACGGCCGCCGGAGGACTTGAAGCCACGGCCGCCGGAGGACTGGAAGCCACAGCCGCCGGAGGACTGGAAGGCAGGCTGGTCCCTCTAGTTTGGACTGGGTTCCTGGAAAATCAAATAAAGGGCAATCACCGTGAGTATCTCCTTACTTAAGATTTGAGGAAAGAGAAGATTATGAGGGAATTACATCAGGAGTAGGTTAGCGTTGAGGAGCTCATTCCAAGTGTCCGGGACTCCAGCCAAACACCAGTGACTGCAATCATCGAATGACTTTCCTTGGCCGGCGTATATGGAGGGATGGCCGTCCTTCCGAAGCTGCGAGAGCAACGTCAGGTCAAGTAATTTTGCCGGCTTCTCCATCATGCTCAGCACATTCTCAATAATACCGTCTCCTGGAAGAGCCGGGCCTGGATAAACCGAACCCTTCACTGGTTCTGTCTGTCCTTGGCAGGTCCGTACGCCGGGTTGATTCCAATCCTTGCCACTAAATAATAAATTCATTCAAAGGAGAGTGGTTTAAGGAAGACTGACAAGACAGCATTAGGACAGATTGTTACTGTTAAATAGACTCTGTACGATGAAGGTGGTTTGAACTTATTGCATTGACTACTATGTAATCTCAGATCCAATGAAGCTATTGGAGGAAGTGTGCCAAGATAACAATGCTCCCAAAGTAACAAGGACCGACACTGAGAAAGTAGCCGCAAGGAACATGAACCTTAGTATGAAATGCTGAGAACTTTGAAGTCTGCCTGACTTGTATTGTATCGCAGGAAGTCCTACGGTCGGCAGCGTATTTCGAAAAGACGGTAACACTATCAAATTTAAAATGCCGAGAAAGTAAATAAAAAAGCGATCAGATCATAGCTTACAAGTAATGAGCGGAAACAGCTCCTTGGAAGAAGACTTGAGTTTTCCTCGGATCGATATTGGCGTCGACCCATTTGGCCCAAGTTGTGAGCGCTATTCCGTATGCTTCCATGTGGTCCATGTCTTTCACCGTCTTGTTCCCCACCCGGAAGTAGTCCCATCTGCATCACACATGAAGAGATCGTTCATCGTCTCGCGTAATTTTAAAGGGAACAACGATTGATTAAGCAAAGGCGATCCTCACGTCCTCGATTCGCCTTCATGTAGCCACCAATGGTATGTGTTGAAGATCAAATAGTCATTGCCTGTCCATTCGTCGCCCTGGTTGATGGTGTCCAGCCTCAGTACTTTTCCTATTTTCTCCGATACCGAAGCCACCAGGAATCCATTTTTCAACCACATCACTGAAATTCCGTATTCCTAGAGACGAAGCACAAGGTTAAAAAGTGCAGAGAACTGAATAGAATCGTTGCGCTCAATTCCTTTTCACGACCAAGTTGGGTCGAGAATTCTGTATTTTGCGATGTAGCAATCTGAAGGGATCAACTCATACCGGCATAGAAAATTTCGAAAGCTTCAGTTCTTGCGTTACTTCGTATTTAGACCCTGGAACGGCCGAGTGAAGCATGCACGCTAGCGATTGCCACATGTTGTTGCTCAAGGAATCCCCGACAAACATGATCTTCTTGCCCCGGTTCCTCTCCAGGAAATCGCGGCCGTCAAACCTGCGATCAACGAAGTCCTTTAGGGGACGAATTTCTCTAGGATCTTCCAGTGGTTGAACGAGGTAAATGGACGGATGCACAGCAGCAGCCAACGCGCAAGATTTCAAACGAGTCCTATGATTGACTAAGGTCTAATGGTAACCAAAATTCAACAGCTCTACACCCCTTGTCCCATCCTTAAAGTTTGTTAAGTGCAGAACGAGTCGATAGCCGCCTGCCTGCTCGTCTCTTAGGAGACGATCCCAATCCCAATCGCCGGTGGCGATTCGGACGCTTCTTATTTTTTGGTTTAAGCAAAAAACGAAACGACAAAAGCTAACGTAGGAATAGCATTCTGAACCGATGGACATGACGACATACCGCGGAAGGTCGCACCCGGTCGGCTTCCATTTGTACTTAAGGTAATCCTTGTCGGGCCTGCCGTTCTTCTGGCAGTCAAATCCTTCTGATATGAAGGGACAGTTTGAAGCATCATAGAGGGGGTAGGAATCATCATAAACCCAAGCCCCTTCGTACAGGTTGCAGTTCCTCAGCTGGCTGACGTTGGACGGTCCAGCTGCGGCAGCGGCTCGGCAAGACAGAGACCCTATTCCAAGCACAAAGAAGAAAGCCACAAGGCAATGCCAGGAAACGAACCTGGAAGCCATTTTCGACAGAGCCTTGTGGGGGAAACTCTATGAGAAGGGCATTCTCCAACCTATAAGAAGGATTCAGACATGAATTTATTGCCTCAATGAATAACTGTGTGTGGCGCGAAATCTTCTCCGCCGTGTTCTTTTTAAGGAAGCGTTGCCACTACATGCCGTAAAGAATTCCCTTCTGATCCCTAAATTTAGCTGGGGATGATCTTCTATACATGGAAAGAAACAATACTCCATATCAAGTTAGTCTTGACAGGAAAGAGAGAGAGAGAGAGATTTGACTTGTGGTAAGCATGGAAGGTAACAATCTTCCATTCATAGTGTTGCTATTATAAGATCTTTTTAGGTGGATGCACTTCCCAAACATGGATTCTGTCTTAATTCTTACAGCTCATCCTTATCTTTTGATATAATGGACATCTGTCGGGGAAAACACAGAAAAGGAAATGAAATTTGACCTTATCACTGCTTGCTTAGACAATTGACTAGCCGAGGAGGTAAGGTACATTACATAATCCTCACTCTTTAATAACTGTCGTATTTCGAATTTTACGGAGTTTGCGACCAGGAAAGCTTTTAGTATTTCGTTCCAAGTGTCGGGAATGCCGGAGAGACACCCATGACTGCAATCTGTCTTTCCTTTGCCGCGACGTCCGCCATATACAGAAGGGTGCCCGTCTTTCCGCAGCAGGGACAGCGTTGTTATGTGAAGCAACGTGACGGCCTTGGTGGTTGTGGACGTGTTGGCTAGAACTTCCTTCACCAGTCACCGCCGGCAGCAGACCGGCAGGATACACGGAACCTTCAACACGTTCCGTTTGTCCGCTACATGTGGATTTTTGGTTCTATCCATTCCTCACCCCTGCAATAATTATAAGACGTCAAAGAACCGAAGCATGCCGATATATATCTATGTGCATGCATCAATCAATCTTTCCATCACGTCATTGTGTAGAACACTGCTGTATGTACCACCAGAGAGTATCTTCTCAAACTGACGGAAGTTCAAGAGAGTTCACTTGTAATGTGTGGAAGAAATTCCCTGAAAGAACACTTCAGTAGTGACCGGATCGATGTTGGATTGTACCGATTTCGACCATGTGGTTAGTCCTTAAAAGCGATCCATATCTTGGAGTAGCGTGTCTCCTATTTGAATATAGTCCCACCTGATACCCTAAGTATAATTCAGTAGCTCAGGAATGACAATCTTTCTTCAGAGTGTCTTGATATACTCATTTTGAAAAGCATGGTCGAAGACTCGAAACTATGCTTGAACGAGGAGTTCCTATTCCTATTAAAGGTCAATTCGTTGCCTTCATTGAAACTACTCTCTTGCGATTTATTCACTATGTGTCATGCTTAAACACTTGACGCGCAGCAATATCTCACGGTTGCATCTTCCCTCTCTGAAGCCAACAGTGCAATGTGTCGAAAATTTGGATGTCTTATCATTTCCATGCACTGCTGTTAGTGATAGAGTCGAGCTTCAGGACTCTCCCTACCTTCTCCTCGACGATATCCACAAGGAAATTGTTTCTAGACAGCACAACGGATATAACATAATCCTGCAAAACAGTGCCTTATTTTTCTGTCATCGGTTTACTTCATAGCCGAGGAACCAGAATGATGATGATATGAAGGATTTCTCTGAAGAAAATAGCGTGCAACTCGTAGTAGGTAGACTAATGCTGATGGCGAAACTCACTGGGAGGAAAAAAGTGGAGAGATCATTTTTTGTGGAGAGTGTGCACTTGGACTTGGGAACTGAAGCATGCGATATACAGGTGAGCGACTGTCACTGATTGACGCTCAACGAGTTGTCCACATATAGTATCTTCTTCTCCTTCATCCTCAGGAAATCCTGGCCACAGAACCTGCATCACACCATCCAATACTAATCACTCGCCCCCCTGAAGATGTTACAGAATCCAAACAATTTTCGTAATCACCAAAAGAGTTGTGACTTTAATATCCAATACAACTTTATTTCCCTCAACATGAGAGACTTTTGTGAACAAAGCCAAAAGAAATGGACAGAGAGTTCAAGTTTGCGATGTATACTCGGGTAATGCACAAGCACCAGGCTTCCATCTATAATGAAGATAGAATTTATCAGGCCGTCGATTCCCCTGGCAAATTAAACTGTTCCTGGATGAACAGGCATGTCGAGGTGTTGTATAAAGGGTATGATGTGTCATCATACACCCGACTCCCTTGGAATAGATCACCAAGGTGTTCAGTTGGCTCTGCCTCGGTCATGCCATTGGCTTGGAGAAGACCTGAAATAAACAGAACAGCATACACCGAGCTGATGCGACTTTTGAGCCCCATATTTTTCGGCATGAGCTCGAGGGTGCACACTGGATCTAGATGACTGGACCCCCAGTAGGTTGCGAGAGAATTTATATGAAAAAATGACAATCGCATGGAGTTTGCCATGTTCTTTCTGGAGCTTACCTATCCTCCGCAGCGGGGAAACTGAGTCATGGGTTATGAGTGTCCACCCAGAAGAATAAGAGTGCCAACCCAGAAGAATAAGAGTGCATGATTGTTCCTAGTTCAGTTCTCCAAAACTGAGGTCAATCGTTCTTTTGTTCGGGGTTCTCTGCTGTTTAGTCCTCCAAGGCCTCAAATATAATTTCGTCGAATTGTCTCAATAACATACACCCTGGAAACAGCTTCGCAAACGGTCGTAGTACTTGCGGAAAAAAAAAGGAACGGATCTGTTATTCATTTGCTTATGTTGGATGAGCTTTTCTTGTGGCTGGCTCTATCGGGCCGGTCTGCTGTCTGAGAGTTTCATTAGGAGAAAAATGAACAAGAAGAAACAAGATCACCTTCTATCACTTTGGTTAGGCAATCCGAAGAGGCAACCAATCCAACAAAATCTTCTGCTTTATTATCTCCTAGTTCAAATTTCTCATTATGAATGGGACCCCAAAATGAGCTTTATGTTTGTTAAAGAATGAGATTGTAAAGGATCACGTTCCAAGTATCTGGAACACCTGCTAAGCACCAGTGGCTACAATCCATCGCGGCTCTCCCACCAAGGCCATATATCGAAGGATGTCCATCTTTACGCAGCAGCGACAAATTTGTTATGTCCAGTAACACCACAGGTTTCTTGATCTTACTGAGCACACCCTTCAAGACCGCCACGGGTGGTGGCAGGCCCCCTGGATAAGTTGAGCCAGGCACCGGCTGCGTCTGACCTAGGCAACTCCGCGCGCTCGGTTCACCCCATAGAGTGCCACTGATACATTAAAACATACATGAATTTGAAGAATTACGACATACATTGAATGTTTAACGACTTTCGCAGGACCGTACTTGTAATGAGAGGGAGAAATTCCTTGGAAGAAAACTTTAGACTTGGCTGGGTCGGTGTTGGCGTCGACCCACCCAGCCCACGTTGTTAGTGCCTTCTCGAAAGCGACCATACGATCCATGTCTTTGTAAATCTGCTTACCTTCTTGTATATAATCCCACCTGGGGCAACAACAAAGCATATGAAAACATGTAGATCAGATGTTAAGGAAGTCGCCGTCGTTTGTTGCTACAAAGAAAAGGGCACTGTTCTTAATCGCATACAGACATACGGTTGAGTGGGTCCTCGGCGGTTCCACCAATGCCAGGTATTGAAGATGAGCATATCAATCCCCAACCACAGTTTGCCTCCTTGGATCGAGTCGAGCTTCAGGACCCGTCCGACTGGTTCTCGCACTACATCCACTAGGAACACATTGCGATCAAGCATCAATTTAACCCCATAGTCCTGCGAAAGCACGAATCATGCCCCCGACAACTTTGTATCTCAGTACAAGCACTCAAACAGCAACTTGCTTTGTTCTCCTTCGTTAGTACTTATTCAGCATGCTGCATCGGCGCATGATGTTGCGCTTTCAATGCGACATAAGAAACAAAAAGTGCAATTCCAGCTAAAAAGGATTACAAAAGGCACAAGTATCAGCGATTTCACGCCTTTTTCGAGCGACGTTTCGGGAGTAATGGAAAAGGACTATCACTTTGCAGTTTTGCAGGAAGACAAATCTAACTTTTTAGAACACACCCATGCGAAAGATGGGGCGAGAGGACCAGATGGTCGGCCAAACAAATGACCAAAAGCTACTGCCATTAGCTCTGGAATCATGTTTGGATGAGCCAGATCAACTTTTTAATAGAATCTCCAACGAAAGCTACTCCTTTTTAAGTTTATACATTCCTGAATCAGCTCAACTTTTCTCCGGTTTTTAGCAGACATTGGAATAGTCAGCTGATGAACAACTGCTGCACATGGCAAGGTCTAGAATAACATTGCAGGGAAGGAAAACATGGCCATGTAGAGGGGAGGCTAATGAGATCTGAAGACCCCCTCAAAACAAGGTTGATTCATTTGACCACTGAGATCCCAATCAGATTCCTGGTAAAGAGATTCTGCAAATAGGATCTGTGCTGCCTCTGATGTCACATTATGTAATGTGGTCTGATATTAATTTGATCGAAAACGGGAGAATGAAAGCGATGAGAACATGTACCGTGAAGAAGAAGGTGGAGACGTCACCTTGTCTCGTGATGTTGTACTTGGCGTCGGGCACCGCCGAGTGAATCATGCACGTCAACGATTGCCACTGGTTCCGGCTAAGCGAATCCCCCACGAACATGATCGTCTTCCCCCTCATCCGCTCCAAAAAGACCCGGCCATCGAACCTACAAAATCCACGACCGAACCGATAAATTATCCTCTCCTCGAAATGGAACACGATCCCGGACCGCAGTTACAAAAGCCATCGAATCGTTCAGCGGAAGGAGCTATTCCAATAGTAAATTGCGCACCATGCCCCACTTATACTATACAATGTACGCTTAATTGATCGAACTAGTCATAGAACATATTAGATGTGACTACTTAATCAAAGTATTATTGCATGTTTAATATTTAATTGTTTGAATTTGATGAAGTACCAGAAATGTACGATGGATTTTGTCGAATTCAATATGTGCTGCTCGTCGCATCTCGTGACCGACCGTGAGCTTGACGGCACTCACCCACCGGTGACTTTTGAGTTTCTCGAGGAAAAAGGAATCTTTGTCATTTCTTTCACTCTGAATTATTCCCACGCGCTCTACCGGGCGTGTCGTGGACAGCCCAATTGGCGCTCAACATGGCTCACACTGTCCTATGCGTGATGGACACGCGCCACTGCTACGTCGGAGAGCAGACGTTGAAAATCATTAGCTGGTGTCGCCTCGCGGGACATCATCTCTCACTCACGAGATGCCATCCCGACGCGAAAGTTGATTTGAAAAAAAAAATAATAATAAGATTTTGTTGATAAACCCCACGTTAGAATACCAAATAAGAATACTAAATTACCAATTTGACAATAATGTTTTAGTAAAGGAAAGTAAATATTGACTACGGATTACATTAAAAAAAAAGGTGATGAATTGAGAGCTGTAACTATTCATATTTGGAGCAAAATCTACTATTGAAGTGGTAATAATTGTATTTTTTTAATATCGTGCATGATGAGGCGGGGGAAGACCGAAAATCTATTCATACTTAGCTTTTGGAATATTCTGAATTTTTTTTTTCCTCCGGAAAAAGGGGCAATCAAAATGGCAATTTTAAGGGTTAGTATTTAACAAATTGTTCCTGGCCGTGCCGCTGTCGGTGGTGACATTTGGAGTGCACGGCAATTGTGAAAAAAGGATAGAAACATTTGCGGATGCCTGCACGAAGCGGTACCATTTACAGAATCGAGACGCCCCCCATCAACTTTAATCCAAATCAATTTGCCATAATGGGTTTCGTTTTCTGCACCTAGGGAAGTGATAACTGATGAGGAGAGAGAGAGAAAGAGAGAGAGCGTGACCTGGACAAGGAGCAGCCGCGGCCGAGGGGCTGCCACCGGTACTTGGCGAAGGCGAGGTCGGGGCGGCCGTTCCTGAGGCAGGCGAACTCGCGCTCGACGAAGGAGCAGAGGGAGGAGTTGTAGAGAGGGTAGGACTGGTCCGCCACCCAGCTCCCCCGGAACACGTCGCACTCGGAGCCTCGGTTGCTGCTGCTTCCACGGGCTGCGCCCCAAGTCCCTCCCCATACCATCAACATCAGAACCAGTTGCCGATGGAAAGAATGTGAAGAAGGCCATCTGATGCATTGCCTCTGTACCCACCAACCCCAGCCCATCTTTCTCGCTGCAACGTAGCAACACAAAAGGTTCTTTTTTGTGTTGCACAGAGAGAGAGAGAGAGAGTGAGAGAGTTTGGATTGTGGGTGGGTTAGATTTAAGGTGGTTGGGTGGCAGAGAAAAGCAGAGAGGTTCAGCAGGGTTCAGTGACATACATATACAGAGCGTTTGGGCTGGATTCTACTTGAATGCGGCTTCATTGTCATTATCTTTCTCGGTTAGTTGCTCGAACGCAGGATATAGTTTCCCTTTTCGGTGGAGGGCTTGTTTAGGAATGAGGAGCTTAGGAAGGTCACAGCAGATTTGCTTTTTTCGGTTTTTTTTTTTGCTGAGTTTGGTATTTGTAGCCTGTAGGAGCAGCAGCAGCAACAGCATATCACCGCCTTTGATGTGGACGCTTCAATTTTTGTTGGGGGGTCCACCGCCTCGTCCTGCGATGGAAATGACAATTTTGGTCATCATCATCTCAGATCTCATGGCGGGAGCAAATGAGCCCATCGAGATTTCTGGCTCGTTTCGTTTCTTGCGACTCATAAAAACAGAGCCATCGATGGAATGAAGTGTGTCTCCTGCTGCTGATGTAGTGAAGTGAAGTAATGCATCTGAAAGAAAGAGTTACTGGGACATGCAAGTTTCTCCAGATAAATTTCTTTTTGTGGGCTTAGTGTGTTCTATTTTCTCATTTCTCAAACATTGGAAAGATGACGTTGGGCCGTGAGAAAATTATCTAAAAAGACTTAAAAGTGGACATTTTAGTCCTAAATATTTTAATTACACCAGTTTAGCCCTAAATACTTTGACGATTTTCAATCTCATCCTAAACCTTTCACTTGTGTTAATTTAATCCCAAACCTTTCGAGGATCTGTCAATTTCGCCTTAAAACTTTCACTCATGTTATTTTAGTCCTAAATCTTTTGAAATTTTGCCAATTTAGCTCCAAACTTGTTAAAGATTTATCAATTTAATCGTAGACCTATATTGATAGAAATGACTATATTGACGAATTATGAAAAGATTTCACACTAAATAGACAAATCTGTCAAAAGACTTGGGACTAAATTAGAGTAAATTAAAAGGTTTAAGACTATATTAACCGCTGTATAATAGGCTTAGTATTTTTTGGACAATTTTCCCTATTGACCGACCATCATCAACATACTAAAGACAGGAAAAATTCACGTTTTCTAAGAAAAATTGTTGGGTAGCAACATACACAACAGGTCGAGCTCGCGAACAAAACATGTCTAGAGCAAGAATGTACCAATTACGCACATCTCGCCATTCAAACGATGAAAAACTTCCGCAATAGATTCCCACCCTTGCAGTGGCAACCATCCATATCGTTATTGTGTGAAGAGGAAGAGTAGCAACATTGTCTCTGTTCGAATAACGATATCAAAAGAAACAGCACCGAATACAACCACCAAAACACAAGCCATTGTCTTAAGGCCTTCCCCCAAATAATTAGTTCGCAATGCACGATGAATGCACTGCATAACAGTCGCGATTACCAAATAAAGCCTAGTTCTTTCAAGAAGCATCTTTATCTTGTCATCAATTTCATTTCTTGTTCTCTCTCCTGCCCGTAATCAGTATCCAGAAGCATGGGATAGAGATCATTAGCAGATTCAGACAAAGCGGTTCCAGTCCATGGCCCATCAGTGGACATACTCTTGGTGATATTCTCACCAATTGAATGATCTTCGTTACCTTTGAAATACTTCCTCATGGCCTCAATTTTCTCCTCGGTCAGGAGAGCGCCATCGGAGTCCAGCACTGGAACAGCAACCTTGCCTTCGAGCACGCTAACCACAGCTGACATCGGCGGCCTGAGTGCTGGAGTTGTGTCAGTACACATCAGAGCTACCTTTATCAATGTCAGCACCTCCTCTTTGTCAAAGTCAGAACCAAGCCTCCGATCAACTAGATCTATCAAATTTCCTCTCTCCTTCAAAAAGTGTACCTAGAAACAGAAACCGAAAGTGAAGATGTTTCCCTTTCAAGCTTCAGGTATTGATCTGATGCAAAATATGCTCAAATTACTGAAGCAGGAAGAAGGAATTATATTTTGTCCCTCGACAATTGCGCGACCATGCAGTTGATAATCACCTGCTTGTTTTTCTTCTTCGTTATGGGGTATAAATGGAAGAAAAGAATCGAAAGAGTCGATACGAAACAAACACGACTTGTTTTTGCTACTGATTGGCTTACTCAAAGCAAAACAAAATCTAACTTAAGGACTCAATTACATGAATGTGAAAAGAGTTATACCTCAATCGAAAGTACATGGATATTTGGCTCAAGACATGGCCTTGAAAACTTTTTGATTTAACAGTAATTTAAAATATTCAATAGTAGTCGAAGGACTTGTTTGGTGCTAATAAATCCACAGAGTGTATGAATGTCAAGCATAAACACGTAGGGACTAAAACTGAACTACCCCAAATTTGAAAGAAAAGAATTTTCTTCAAATCTAGAAAGAGAATCTAAATGATTCCTTCAGTCGGGAGGCAGCCCACCATTTCGTGTTTCAATGTGTCACTAGGTAAGTTCCAGTTTCAATTTCTTAGAACCAGACTAATCCATGACTGCCCCCACCCCAAGTCGCACATGTTGAGCATGGACTGGCTATTGCGAGGATTACTTTCTCCTTTCAAATTCAGTGCAGACCAACATAATAAGAAGATTTGGATTAGTTTGAAATGACAAATTGCACTTGACGGCACAACAATTCGTTAAACAGGTTTCGATAGCTAATACCTGTAACGCTCCTTCTCAATCATTGAGAGTGCATACGAGGAGTTATATAATATGCTCGCACTTCCTTAATCCCATCATTCCACTGGCACAAGCGGAGATTAAATATGGATATGATCACAATCGAAAACTTTTGCATGCTAGAGTGGGTTACCCAATCGAGCAGATTAAAGCATTCCTCCTTTTTTTGAGAACCAGTGTTGCTCCGGCCGCTAACAACTTCTAAGGCAACGACGCCAAAACTATAGTTGTCGGCTTTGTCAGTGAGGTAACCATGCATTGCGTACTCCGGTGCCATATATCCACTGCACAACAAGAAAAAGAAGACCATTGTAGTTCTATATAGCCATCACCGTACAAATGCGACTTTATTACTTGGAAAAGAGGCACTCTACCGACAAAAGAGTTATATTCAAGTTATATTCAGATTAACAATTACACGTCAATGTCAGAGTTTCATTACTTAATGATAGAGTATGTGACATAATTAATGTGAAGAGTGGTTGGACAGGCATAGAGCTTAGTGGTTAGGACACATTTTCTGAGCACCACGCTTTGGGCTGATGTGAATTAACCACAAAGCTCCGTTCAACTCTATTATATTAAATCAGACAAATTGCGTCTATTCCACGCTTGTATGTTGTCGCCAACTCCTAATTAGGTTAACAGGAACATAAAGCAAGAAGAAACTTACTAAGTTCCAGCAATCTTGGTGCTAATATGTGTGTTCTCCTCCTCATCAAGCTTTGCCAAACCAAAATCTGATATTTTAGGGTTGAGATCCTCATCCAGTAAAACATTAGTAGCTTTGATGTCTCTGTGCACAATCTTCAGCCTTGACTCCTCATGAAGATACGCCAAGCCCCTGGCAATACCCACGCATATCTTATGTCTTGTCCGCCAGTCCAACTTTAACTGAAATTCTTCAGGACCTTCAATTTTATGAACATACATCAAAACTACTTTATTCCCGTGTCGTTAGCGGAAGTTAGTGAAGAACAGTGTGATATCGAATTACCAAATAAAGCACGAGCAAGACTGTTATTTTCCATGTACTCGTATACCAGCGAAAGTTGATTCCCTTCGATGCAGCATCCATAGAGTTTCACAAGATGCGGATGTTGAAGAGCAGAAATCATCCCAAGCTCAGTCACAAACTCGCGATTTCCTTGCTTGGATTTGGATGAAAGCTGCTTCACTGCTATAGCGGTGCCATCTGACAGAAGACCCTGCAATTGAACTTCGGAATCAGTTCAATGCTGTGACCACTCGGTCACATTGAATGCTGCTTTCTACTTATCTTTTCTGTTGGGAATTGGGGAAGTCGGTCCGCTCATTTCCATAGATACCTTGTACACAGAACCGAAACCGCCTTCTCCAATCTTATTGGCAGCATCAAAATTGTTTGTGGCAGCTTTAATCTGTCGCAAGGTAAATGAACCAATTTGCAAAGGTAGACCCTTCAAATCTGCACCACGTTTTGGAACTTTCAGAATTTGGAGGAGTCAGCAGCTAATGTAATCTACTATCTAACAAAGACATAGCAATCCCTTCGCAATCTACCAGAAAACATTATTATGACTATTTGGTCTGAGCAAATTCAGGACAGAATATCTTAGCATCTTGAAATCTATTTTCTATGAAACTCTGGCATTGGTTGGCAGTATGTACTTTGGAAAAAAAAAATGAGGATGTCTTCAGGGTATTTACAATGGGGGGAGAAGAAAAATTATAGAAAAAGAAACTACCTTGTGCCATTTCATCTTCACGTCCAAGACATCCTCTCCACCAAAGGATAACCAGGATAAGAAAAACTACAAAAACTATAGCAGCCACAATCCCGATCACTGTGCCCACAGCTACGCTGGTCGACTTATGTGGGGGTTTATAGTCTGCAGTGAAACAATCAGATTAATGAGCACAGGAACATATCTTCTTTTGGAACCATGTAATGCTAATTACAAAGGGAAAAGACAGAAAAAGAAAATCTACTCTTCACCGTCAAGGCTGTACTACACTATACAGGGGCAATGCACGTTTATCCAAAGCAAAAAAATGAATGAGGCTATTGTTTCACAGTCTGAATAGAAGTATTAATGATACACAGATAAAACAATGCTCAGATGGAACGAAGACGAGCAAACTAGAGCCGATTTTCGCCTCTTAAGAGAAAAATAGATCCTAGTCAGCTACTGCAGAAATTTATCCGATCAACTGTAACAGATGCCAATGGCCTGAATCCAACAGTGTACATTTGCAACCAAACCAAGTAATTGAATAGCCTACTGATGACTTCTGGTGCAAGACAAAAGATGAGAAAGTTTATTCATATGAAAACGAGCAACTTTCTTAACGGAGAAGCACCGAGGGAAACATGGAAGTGTCTGTCTCATACCAGTATAGGCGACGGAGATAGCAGATATAAGAGGACCATAGACTCCTCTGGTAGGTATAGCATTGGTTCCTTTCCCAGCCCAATAAAAGCGTATCTCTAGAGTGCCGTCGGTCACCGTGGCATTACAATTTTTTATGACTGGCTTTCCAACTCCACCTGCTTCAATCTCAATGTTGAAATCTTCCCACACCAATTGCCCCTGAAATAATGTTTAATCTGATTCAAGTTGAGTGCCTCCACACTGAACAAGGTGAAGCTTTCATTCTCAACGGAATGTACGAAATTGTGATCAGATCACCATTTGCAAAAACGAGATAGATGAACTTCCCAACCATAACATACTGAACGCTCGATATGCTTTACATATTCGAACCAGCACTACATAATGCCCATCGTTTACCTGTATATAAACATTAAAAGCTCGCCTTCCAATGCTGTGATAACTTTCGTTGCCTGTGAACATTATCTCCGCAAAATGAAGTCTTACATCGTAGATCCCATTGATCAGACAATAACCATAATAAGTTAGAGAGGTAGGAGAAAGTCGTGCTTCCGTGTAAAGTTGGGCATTGTCTATGGACAGTACAGAGACATTGTCAGCTATATAACTATCTGAATCTTTGTCATCATCAAGGAAGTGACCAGTGCTACTGTAGGCCCAGTTATCTTCACTCCGGTAGAACCTTGAAGCTGTAGCAGATGCTTTATCCTCGCTGTAAGTGATGTTCCCTACGTTTACTTTGCTCCCACCGCAATTAATGAAGAGGTTATACCGTTCTGGATGGAGTAAAGAAATGGCCACAAAGCGCAAAATCAAGTTTTACTCTTTTTCTTAATATGGACATAATAAACTTACATTTTCTTATTCAAAAAGCACATAGAAACTCCCAAGTCTATGAGGAAGACACTATTTCATGGAGGCGGCTTTTGAAATATCTAGAGTAACAACTATGCATTAACCCTCAAATATGGCACAATAGCCCAGAGAAGAGTTGATAAGGAGATAGATTTGATGAGAAAATACATAGAGAGTATGATGCAATATCAGGGTCTGATGATAATGATGGGATATACAGCATATCAACTTACTTTCTGGGCAGCTCTCACTTTTCAAACATGAGACAAGTCCATTTGTGGCAGGATATGAGGTTCTGAGCGAGTCAATAAAAGATATGATCATTCCGAATGAAGTTCAATGCTACGTACATAAACAATTAAAATGCAAGTCTCTTGGTTAAGAATTTAATCACAAACATACGCATATTCAACCCCCGGGCTTGCGAACAAGTTGCTGTAGAGAAAAGACAAAATCAACATTCAGTAGAGAAACGGAAGCCTTGTACGCATGCAGAATTATAAGTTACTCATAAACACAGATTTGAGGGGAGTCCTGGACTTAGACTGAAGGAAGTAGTACATACACATCTCTTACTTGACATTCTGAGCTTCCAGCAACGAAGTTGTTGTATGATAGGTCACTACACAGACAAATAATCAACCATTCCAAAGTTTCATCAATTTGAAAAATACACTGAAAGTCATTCCATCAAATGCTTATTATATTTACAGAAAGGGAAATCAGTTGCAAAATGTGACAGGTAAGGCAAGTTGAAAGGTAAAAACATCACAAGGCGATGAAAGTAATATTTTATCTTTCTTCGAGATATCTTATCTTAATCAAATAAAATGAGAAAGACCAATTGGAGTTAATTGAGATGTAGAAACTAATTGGAGTGCATAAATACATTTTTACTGGTAACAATATAGCAGACATGATATATAGTGCAACGAGGCAAAATTAGAACCGCGATTCCAACGGCTACTAAGTCAGATCATCTTATTAGAAAATATCCAAACCACCATTTAAATGCTTAAACACCTCATAAAAGCTTCATTGCACCTCCTAGGTACACTCATTTTGGTTTTAGAGTTTCTCAAATACACAAACCCAAAAACATTGTTATCAACAAGAAATAGCCCAAGCAACTAATCATATTATGCAGGAGATGAGTTAGACGAACTTTCAAAGAGGAATTATAGGAAGTGAAAATTTTCTGAAGTGTCATTTTTATTATTCCAAGAGGTTAAAAAAGATCCAGAGATGGGAAGGCTTTTTGTATAGTGGAAAGTAGGGCTAACTTGTTACTTCCAAGACTATCCACTTTATACTTTTCATGCGTACCATACGATTCAGCCTCCTGTCTTACATAAAACTTCCAATTAACAGATCCCAACAAGAAGATAGGTACTCTGATGTTTGCATTTAACTCTATAGGCCACAAACCATAAATATGCAAGATGGAAATGCATAATTGCTTACTACACTGAAAGATTAGCCAGATAGAGCTAGAAGGAAATTCGTGATTAAACAAGACATTTTCTGCAGGCAGCGAAACTTACACGAACTCTGCATTCTCCAGGATCCAATTAGGGACTGCTCCAAACAATTGATTTCCAGTCAGATAGCTAAACAATATTATTTGATTGAGTCAGTCCTCAAGTACTTTATGCACTCGAACTGAAAGATTTTAGAGTTATACCTCAAAAGCGCATTAAAATTATTACAGGTCTAGAAAAAAAATATCGATAAACTCATGATATCAATACAGAGGAGGAGAGCTTCTAGCTGGAGATGGAAGATAAAGGAAATCAATGACAAAATAGAAACTTGATCCTCGCAGAAATTGGAGTGCACGGGGAAAATTTACAATAACACTAGTACACAAAGCTGAAAATGGTGAAGGATACTATCATACTACCTTACTAACGATTTCCTCGCGATAATGTTCTTGTCCTTCTAAGACATAAAATTAATAATCAGGGAAGATGTGCCAATGTCAAATAGTCAATTGTTGGGCAGAAAGATGAAAAGATACTGCCGTTATTAAACAGCCCAATAAGCTTAGAAGTTAGGACTACAGTTTCTCATCATTTTCAAGGCTAGGGACAAGACATCAAGGTCCTATCTGCAGACCTTCTAAATAGCAAGTAAGAACCGCACTCACCAAAAGACCTAGGGCCATTGTTTTGGAAACAACCAAATAGAGAGTCTAAGGACCTTTTTGCTATGTTTATTCTTACATGCTTTAAGTACATAGACATTCAACTGTCAAATATTTAATTGACACTGATCCATATAACTCTTCCAGCTTAAACAAGTAACTCTATTGAAACTTGTGAAGTACGCTCTTTAAGCAACGGAAGAGTATCGATCTAAGTCAGCTCCAAGACTAGAGTCCCACCAAAATAATTAGTTGACAGTAATCATAAATTCATAACCAAAATCATTGTAAAATTTGGATGGTGAAATAATAAGCATTCAAGATACGAGGACTTTAAAGGTTATAAGCCGGACATGTTATTGCGATCTAAGTTCTATTGATAAGTCAACTACTTTACAGTAAAAGTTGCCTATAGCTTGGCCACTGGAACAACTTAAGATTTCAGATTCTTATACAAAATACGAAAAAGAAGCCTAGGTCCAGCATCAAAGTACTTACATATAGTCTACTTCTGACAGGTTACTAAGGGAGTCATCGATTTTGCCACTCAGTATGTTGAAGCTGAGGTCTCTGCAAAACAATAGAATGGAAAGGAGACAAATATAATGAGAAGATAGTTTTATCTGACTCCCACTGGATACTCTTTGAGTAGATGATTGTACAAACATAGGCTACGTCAATAAACCTATAGGTCCCATTCAGATGTTTAGACATACAGGTCAACTGCCCGGTGCCTATATGCTTTCTAGTAGACATTCATCTCCAGAGGCATTCATCGCATAAAATCCATGTTCATCGAGTCGGTCACAGGCCGTAAATATACAAATATTATGCTGTAAATCAAATTCACGACTTGGGAAATTTCAATTTACATAATTCAAAATGCTACTCAGGAACTAAACTGAATGTATCCCTTGGAATGCAACATATTATAGTTCAAATTGGTAGATTCCATTTATCTGATAGGACCAAAACCAAAGCTAATCATAATTTATTGAAGGGATCGTCTTCATAACATTTTCTTAATGACTAAAGGGACGACTAAATACTAGGGTGCTTAGAAAGTGTTAGGAAGTCCAACCCAAAAGCTTAAGCTATTAGGTAGAGGGAGACTATATGAATATATAGAGCATACAAGACCCATTCACAAGCGATGTGGGACGACAACAACTTCAACACCCCCTCTCACGTGCAAGCCGGATTACAAGCGACACGTGGAAATCGACTAACGGAGGGTGAGTCCACATACGCGGAAAGGAATAACACTGGCTCTGATACCAGTGTTGGGTGGTCTTGGGCCTCTTTCAACTCAAAAGCTAGCTAAAAGGTTGAAACTTTCCCTCACACTTATAAACCGACCACCAGCCCCTTCCACAACCAATGTGGGACGATCCCAACAATCTCTTCCTCACACATCGGGCCATGAGTCGGAGGCCGCGACAACCCGTATCTCTCCCGTGTGACTGTTGGGTCCAGACTTGTTAGTAACCTAGGCTCTAATACCATGTTAAAAAGTCCAACCCAAAAGCTTAAGCTATTAGGTAGAGGGAGACCATACAAATATATAGAGCATACAATACCCATTCATAAGCGATGTGAGACGACAACAACAATTTCAATAGAAAGTGGAATATCAGATTGAGTGAATTAAAAAAAAAGGTAGGATTTCAAAAAACAGGAAAGCATGATTCTGCAGTCCAATATAATTATCGATGGAAAAATTACAACCTAGTCGAACCTAAAGAAAAGGAAATAGAGTATATGACAAGCCAGAGCAGAACCACATAAATTTGGTTATTCAAAATGTTAAGCTGTAAATATCCAGATTTTCGAGCTGTAAATGTGTAGGGAAATTAGCTAATTGTTAGGAGTAGATTCTAGTCAAATCCCATAAATTGTGGGATTGTATCTCTCTCTTATTTAGCTCTGTTTCCTTTTTTGTTTGCTAGGATTTCTCTGCATATTAGCCTATAAATCTAACATTGTAAAGCAGCAGAATACATGAATGAGAATAAGAATTTCTCTCCATCAAATTCTCTCATGGTATTAGAGCTATAGGCAAGATTTCTAGATTTCATACTGTAGCCTTCATTAAGACCTGGCGCACCGCATCGGGAAATGGCCAACACAGAGGAAAATTTTTGTAAGCCATAGAATTAGAGCAGGTTGGATGAAATAGCGTAGTACATCGGGATTTTTGTATAATCACAAAATTCCTTTTAGGTTAAAAGGAAAATTTTATAGAACAGCAGTAAGATCTGCCATGTTACATGGAGCTGAATGTTGGCCAGCACAGAGAAAACATGAATATAAAATGGGAGTAGCGGAAATGATAATATTAAGGTGGATGTATGGTCATACAAGGATGGATAAGATAAGGAATAAAGATATTCGACGAAAAGTTGGAGTAGAACCGATGGCAGAATAGATGAGAGAACATAGATTGAGATGGTTTGGGCATATACTCCGAAGGCCCATAGATGCACCGGCAAGAACAAAAGTTTGCTATCGAAAGCATAACACGAAGAAAGCAAGAGGTCGGCCGAAACTTACTTGGGGGAAGCAGTAAAACAAGATTTAATGGAGTGAGAAATAGATTGGCGTACGGTTTGTCTTAGGACGGAGTGGAGGAAGGCTATTAGTATTGTGGAGGGGTAGTGTATAGATATATATTTATTGCTCTTTATTTATTTTTACACATTTATCTCTTTTCCCTCGATTGATTCTGCTTTAATTTTTATGATTCTTTGGGTTCATCGACCGCCAACCCCAACTAGTTTGGGATAAATGTGTTGTTGATGTTGATGATATTGCAGCCTTCATTGCTGTCTATTATTCTCCAGAAATTTTTTCCTTTGTACGCAGCCTCCATAGCTGCATTACTGCTCTTTTATTCTTGCAAACCTTCTCTCTTCAAAAATGACCACAACCGAAACCACACCCAAAGCCATAAATTCTCCGTCTTCTACCATAAACCAATCGGAGGAGGTCGCCTCCTCACACATGACCGGCAACCTTCAAAATATTAGGCCAACCTATAGACTGAATGAGAAAAACTATCTCAAGTGGTCACAATTCGTCAAGACGTACCTGAAGGGCAAAGGGAAACTCAGCCATCTACTAGGGACAGGACCTAAGCAAGGAGATCCTGATTTCGATGCATGGGATGAGGCCGATTCCATGATCATGTCATGGCTATGGAATTCCATGGAACCAGCCATAAGCGATACTTGTATGTTTCTGCCAACAGCAAAGGGAATCTGGGATTCCATTTGACGGACGTACTCAAAGGCCTGTGATGCAGCCCAGTTGTACGAAATTAAGGTGAAAACCAGTGGGACAAAACAAGGAGGTAAAACTGTTACTGAGTATGCTTACTCTTTGCAGAACTTATGGCAATAACTCGATCATTATCGGGTATTCCACATGCAGTGTCCAGAAGACGCAACCATTCTGAGGAATTTTATTGAAAAAGATTGTGTCTACAATTTCTTAGCTAGGCTTAATTCTGAATGTGACCAAGTCAGAATTCAAATACTTGGTAAGGAGGAAGTGCCGTCATTGGAGGAAACAATTTCGTTAATTCGGGTAGAAGAAATTCGTCAATCCGTCATGCTCGAACCACAAATAGTAGAAGGGTCAGCCTTGACAATTAGAAAGGTTGATGAAAAGGGTGAGCTGCCAAGAAAAGACAACCAAACAACTTGTGGTGTGTCTACTGTAGGAAGCCGAGACATACAAAAGAGCAATGCTGGAAATTGAATGGGAAACCAATTACTTCAGGCCGAGAGTAGGTAAATCGGGCAACACAACCAAGGCCCGGGGTTCACCTAATTGAGCAAGCTGGTTATGAAGAAGTAAAAGGGAAAGCAACCTTCAATCGTGAAGAGATTGAGAAAATAAGAGGTTTGTTAGGATCTCTTAATAAACCCTCTGGTGAATGCTCACTGGCACTCTCAGGTAATTCTTGGGTTATTGATTCAGGGGCTATTGATCATATGACTCACACCTCATCACATTTCAGGACCTATACACCTTGTCCTAGCAATAGGAAGATTATTGTAGCAAATGGGTCTCTTGCTATTGTTGCAGAGGTTGGAGATGTCCCTGTCACACCAAATCTTGTCCTTAAAGATGTCCTCCATGTCCCTAAACTGTCTTCCAATCTTATCTCCATACAAAAACTCACAAAAGATCACGATTGTCAAGCTGTTTTTTACCCATCTTACTGTGCTTTTCAGGATTGGGGCTCGGAGAGGAGGATTGGACTTGCTAAAGAACAAAGTGGACTGTACTACCTTAAGACACCTCTCACCGCGAGAAGAATCACGAATAATTTATCTTCATCCTTTCTTAGTATTTCAAATAAAGAAGCTATTTGGCTTCATCATTTTCGTTTTGGTCATCCGTCCTTTCAAGTCTTGAGTGTGATGTTTCCAGCCTTGTTTAATGGTTTGAATATTAAAGATTTCCATTGTGATGTTTGCGAGTTAGCCAAGCATAACCGTGTACCATTTCCTATTAGCAATCATCGTAGCTCTAATCCTTTTGACTTGATAGTGACATTTGGGGGCCTTCCACGGTTCCAAACATCTCTTGAGCTCATTGGTTTGTCACTCTAATTGATGATTGCTCTAGGGCCACTTGGACTTTCTTACTCAAACATAAATTTGATGTGAGTAGCATTATTCCTTCCTTTCATTCCATGATTCAAACACAATTTGGGTTCAAAATCAAGGTCTTGCGATCTGATAATGCTAGAGATTATTTCAATCAATTATTGTCCTCTTATTTTCAAAAGGAAGGCATTATCCATGAATCATCTTGTGTGAAAGAAAAAAATGGTCATCTCCTTAACACAACTCGTGCCTTGTTGTTTCACGGACAAGCTCCTAAAACATATTGGGGGGAAGCTATTCTTACGGCTACATAGATGATCAATAGACTACCATCACGTATATTAGACCACAAGACCCTCATGGAAATTATTTCTCAGTTCTATCCTCACTTCCGTACATCTAATGGCCTTACGCCTCGAGTCTTTGGTTGTATTTCCTTTGTCCACATTCATCATCATCAACGAGGAAAGCTAGATCCTCATGCAATCAAATGCGTCTTTCTTGGTTACTCACAAACACAAAGAGCTATAAATGTTACCACCCACCTTCCAAAAAATTATATCTCTCTGCAAACGTCACTTTTGTTGAAAATAAACCCTACTTTTCAAAACCTTATCTTCAGGGGGAGATTTCACTCATGGAAGATAAGGGTCTTGGGGTTACTGATAACTTGGATTTATCATCCAATGTCCTCGTCAATCCAAACCCGTCCACCGTAGCTCATGAACCTACCTTGAATCCTATCTCTTGTCCATCACATTCTCACTCACAGCAACCACCTTCTGTTCCTATTCCCACTAGTCCAACTTGTTTTCATGATTCTATGAGATTTTCTCAGGTGTACTCAAGGAGGACAGCCGTTCCAACAAAAGAGTAGGTCCAAAATGCCATTCCGGGTACTGCCAATGAGAGCACGGTAAGTCTTGAACCTCCTGTGAATGAGCAGCCTAGTGATAAACCTGAGACTGCTCTTGATTTACCTATTGCTGTTAGAAAAGGGACAAGAGAGTGTACCAAGAAACCAATATATCCACTTTCAAATTATGTGTCCCTTGATAGATTATCATCACCATTCCGAAACTTTATTGCGAGTTTAAACACTATTGCTGTCCCTAACACCTTGTCTGAAGCAATGTCAAAACAGGAATGGAGGAATGCCATGAAAGAAGAGATGAAGGCACTGGAAAAAAAATAAAACGTGGCAAATTGTTGACAGGCCAAAAAGGAAAATCTAGTAGGCTGCAAGTGGGTATTCACTATGAAGTACAAGGCAGATGGTTCTTTGGAGAGGTACAAAGCAAGATTAGTTGCGAAGGGTTACACTCAAACATATGAAGTGGATTACCAAGAGACATTTGCACTGGTTAATGTCTTTAGATGCTCATTTTGATTAGGAACTTCAACAGTGTGACATGAAGAATACATTTTTACATGGAGATTTGGAAGAGGAAATCTACATGAACGTGCCACCTGGTTTTGAAGGAAAGGAAACAACAGAAAAGGTTTGTAGACTAAAGAAAGCATTGTACGGACTCAAGCAATCACCTAGAGCTTGGTTTGGACGATTTGCTAGAGTCATGAAGGCATCTGGGTATAAACAAAGCAAGGGAGATCATACACTGTTCATAAAACACTCGAATACAGGGGGAGTTATAGCATTGTTAGTTTATGTTGATGACATAATAGTCACGGGCAATGATGAAAGGGAGAAACAACAAATAAAACAGTACTTGATTAAGGAGTTTGAAATAAAGGAGTTAGGAAAGCTACGGTATTTTCTGGGAATTGAGGTTTCATACTCAAAGCAAGAGATCTTTATTTCACAACGAAAGTACATGACAGATCTTTTGGAAGAAACCGAGAAGCTTGGTTGCAAATCAATAGCTACTCCGATTGAGCCGAACCAGAGACTAGCAAAAGCAAAAGAGGAGGCAGCAGTGGATCGAGAAATGTATGAACGATTGGTGGGACCCGACCAGATATCTCCAATGCAGTGAACTTGATTAGTCAATTTATGCATAATCCAAAGGAGTCGCATCTACAAGCTGTTTTTCGAGTCCTACACTACTTGAAGGGAGGCCAGGAAAGGGAGTATTATTCAAGAAGAGCCCAAATCTCAAGCTTGAAGCATATACAGATGCAGATTATGTTGGATCAGTGGTTGACAGGAGGTCTACAACTGGTTATTGTACCTTCCATGGAGTTAACTTAGTAACTTGGAGAAGTAAAAAACAGAATGTGGTGGCAAGATCTAGTGCAGAATCTGAGTTTCGAGCAGCAACTCAAGGAATATGTGAGCTATTGTGGCTCAAGATCATTCTTGATGACTAAAAGGTTGAATGGCAGAGTCCCATGAAGCTGTATTGTGACAATAAATCTGCAATTAATATTGCTCATAACCCTGTGCAGCATGATAGGACGAAGCATATTGAGATTGATAGACACTTCATCAAGGAGAAACCTGAAGAAGGACTGATTGGCTTGTCTTATGTCCACTTAGGACAACAAGTGGCAGATGTCTTGACCAAAGGGCTCAATGGTGGAAGTTTTCACGAGCTAGTTACCAAGCTAGGAATGGAAGACATCTATTCACTAGCTTGAGGGAGAGTGTTAAGCTGTAAATATCTAGATTTTCGGGCTGTAAATGTGTAGGGAAATTAGCTAATTGTTAGGAGTAGATTCTAGTCAAATCCCATAAATTGTGGGATTGTAATCTCTCTCTTATTTAGGCTTTGTTTCCTTTTTTGTTTGCTAGGATTTCTCTGCATATTAGCCTATAAATCTAACATTGTAAAGCAGCAGAATACATGAATGAGAATAAGAATTTCTCTCCATCAAATTCTCTCACATAATACAGAAAAACAAAGAATAATTGTTGATGGCGGATGATAACAGAATGGCAAAAAGTTGCTGTCAAATGTAGCATTTTTAAAATCTTACAGAGATGACCAGATGAAATAAGACTTCTATAGAGATGCAATTCTTGTGGTTTCTATTCCTTGAAAAGTGAAAACAAAGAGAGACAAGGTCCCTATAGTTCTGCGCTATGAATATTCTACAGCAGAGGCCACAATCATCAGAAACTTAAATGCCACATCACGATTCACAGTTCAGCAATATCAACAGAAACCATCAAAACACCATTGAAGTCTGTAAGGGACCTTCAAGCCATCTTCTATGGGTTCTTTAACGGCAACCAAAAGTCAACCATAAACTAGTAGAAATTTCACTAATTAAGGGTGAAATTATCTATTCTGCTTGGAATAGAGAAAGGGGAAGCTGTTCTACTCACAATATTTTTAGCTTCATCATTCCTGCTA
Organism: Rhodomyrtus tomentosa; assembly: GCA_028455895.1. Lineage (NCBI taxonomy): Eukaryota > Viridiplantae > Streptophyta > Magnoliopsida > Myrtales > Myrtaceae > Rhodomyrtus > Rhodomyrtus tomentosa. The sequence goes on along the minus strand of JAPCWY010000001.1, from coordinate 8,577,291 downwards.
GATAATCAGGCAGCTCTCCTACAAGATTGCAGCTCCTCAGAATCCTATGAGGCAAAAGGTCTGATATTGTCACATTGCTAAGACGATTTGGCTCTTTTGCATTAAGTAAATTATCTGTGAAGGGGCAGCGCTCTCACAATGTCTTGATATTTCTACACGTTAGTTGTGGAACTAGGAGCTCGGGTCCTTCAAGGTCACTTATTCTCCTGCATATAAAAAAAAATACAGAAGTTTATTAGGTTGACACCATTTTAAAGAATGGAGAGATCAGATAGAAATGCCAAACTGCCATACTGACAAGTCAGACAAGTTCTCCAAAAGTGCGATTCCGGAGGGAATTGGCCCTTGCAATCCACTTCCTTGAATAACCCTGATGATAGAATTCATAGATTGAACTATCTTGGGGACATATTTATACAGACCGACTTAAGAGATGAAGAAGCATTAAGCCTTACAGTTTATGGAGATTTGTCAAGTACTGAATAAAATCAGGTATCTTTCCCGTGAACTGATTATCACTGAGTTGCCTACAGTGCATCAAACAACAAGATTTATATGAAGAAGAAAGGATAGAAGTATATAAATATTAGCAGAGGATATGGAAATTGGAAACTAACAGCTCCTGCAATGTCGTCAAATTAGCAAATGTTGGAGGCAGCTCCCCGGAGAAATTATTTGAAGAGAGGCGCCTGGAACAAGAAAACCTCGTGATGTCACATTGGTTAATTTCAATCACCCAATGCGATAGAATTTCCCCTCCAGATACAAAATCACCAGCGAATAATAAGACGGCCAACAATGCAGAAATATGGATGGAGAGACTCACAATACAAGTAACTGGGACAAGCTCCCCAGCTCTGGAGGAAGAGATCCAGAAAGACGATTGATCTCGACAATACTGACCAGGAAGGAGAGAGTGAATTATGTTCAACATCAATCAGATTTAACAACACAGAGAAGAGTACAAACGCGAGCGGCGGGATGACCGGATCACTCACAACATCCGAAGTGTGGATATGTTTCCTAGCTCCTTGGGGATTGGACCAGTCAATCGGTTTCCAAGTAGAGAACTGCATCAACATCATCGCGTCTCCAATCAACAGAAGATACACTCGAGAGATCGATCGAGAGAGAGAGAGAGAGGGCACATACATGTTGCGCAAGTTCGTAGAGCCCCATTCTTTAGGAATTGTGCCGTTCAGATAGTTGCGGGGGACGTCACTGTTTACAGAGAGAGAGATGATGATGATGATGATGATGATGCTTGTGAAGAAGAAGAAGAAGAAGGCCGGGAAGGGAGGGAAAATGCGGCTTACAAGGTTTCGAGGTGAGGCAATCTGAACAGTTGAGGCGGAAGAGTGCCGGGAAGAGACTGAGATTTGAGAATTCTAGTTTTTCACATATAATGAAAAGGGGCATCAAAATGACGTTAAAAAATTGCTATCCCAACCTACACCTTGTCTGATACGATTAGGTGCATAATTACAACGAAATTCATAGCATAAGTTGAGAAAGAGAAATTGAGTCACGAATAATCCATTATCGTTACCAACTTTTACGTATTTATTACATCACTTAATTATAAATAAAAATAATAATAATAATTATTATTATTCATGGGGTCGTGCTTTCTCGTCGATGCGTTTAATACCAAAAGAAAAAAAAATCAAGGTTAATCGATGTTTCAATTATATTAGAAACTTTTTCTGTCTCATGAAATTTCTCAACTTTATTTTCATCTCAATTTTGCCGACTTGATGAAAAAAAAAAATGTACTAATTTTAGCATTTATCTCAATTATATTCAAAATAAGGTTACGAATTACATTTGTTTTAAAGAAGGTACTAAGTTAAAGCGCATCTTCGTGGTTTCCTTTTTTTTTCATTTTTCTTTTCTCTCATTGTCTTTTTGTTTTGTTTCGTCCGACGAGGATTCACCTCGCCTGGGGAGGCCGTCCCTCGCGGCCGTCGGAAGGACGAACACAGATGGAGGGAGTTTAGTTTTCTTGGTCTTTTTTTTTTTTTTTTTTTTGCTCTCTTCTCTTGATTCTCAAGATATCGGAGGACCTCTTTGATTTATGCATTTCCAGATCACTCACCACCGTTACTCTCCTCTTTTCCCTTTCTCCCGGCGTCACCCTCTCGCTACTTTCCCAAGACCGATCGCCGCCTGTCTTCTTCGTCGACCAGTGAAACACAGGCAGAGGGTGATGGCGGACACAGAAAGCGGGGGCAGAAAATGGTGTGGGAAAGAGATACAGAGATTGAGAGGGGAGAGAGTCCGTTTCAGGTGGAGCCACCGACAGAAAGTTGTCAATTGTCTTGGGTTTCTGTTCTTCTTCGCCTCCACCGCCGCGGATCTGGCGAGGGCCGCCCTTATCTGAATTTTTTTTTTTTTGGCCCTTTATTTGGGTATTAGGGCATTGTCGATGGGAGTATGCACCAAATGATAAAATCCTCCGACAATATAGAGTGTTTTTTTTCTAAGCAAATGGGGATATAGCTAAAGGTTTTGCGAGAATGATATTTTTAGGATGACTATGAGAGTAATAATATGACGTGGGCCATAAATTTTCAAAGGAGTAGACTTTACAAGAACTAATTCCAAATGATAAAATCTTTGAAGAATCGACTCTAAGGTCTTGTTATAAGGAAATGAGTATATAGCAAAAGATTTTGCTAGAATAAGGCGTGAGCCATGAATTCTTAAAAAGGTGGATCCTACGAATTTTTATTTATTTGTTTGTTTGTTATTTAATGGCGCAAAACATGCTATTAATCTTTAAGTGAATTACGGATGGTCACATAATTATTCTTCTACAACTAATGTGAAGAGCAAGCACCGCTCGAAGGCACAACCCTGCTGAGCCAAATAAGAAGAGAATAATAGCATCAGAATTCTCAAAACTACCCTCTACAATGAAAGTTATGGGAATATACCAATCGGTATCACCACTCCGATATTCGATCGCGAATTTTTTCAGTTTTAACACTCATGTTTATCACCAAAAAATATAATTTATCGCGTCCTCGAACATTTGTTTGGATTCTAATTACTCGTTTATTATTCATAATTAAAATGCTGAACACATAACATATGATTGTATTAGTTAGAATCACAAAAATTAAGATAATCACACCGTGAGCAAAATTTCATATGAGAGAGAGAGAGAGAGAGAGAGAGAGAGAGAGAGAGACATGCTGACGACGTGGGGAACGGTGTTATTGTCGGCGCCAGTGAAATTCCGGCAGATGACGGCGTCCGTAGTTGACTCGACGTCTTTGTTTTCGCCCCATCCACCCTCTATTCCGCATGGATCTGCATTGAAATTCCAGTCCGATTTCCCCAGAGTCATTCCTATTTCTGTCAACGCGGCCACTGCAAGAACAGAGATCCAATAAGTCAGAAGTATGTCTCATGCAAAACAGGAAGAGGAAAAGGGTAACAGCACGATGAAAGCGATGCAATACTGGTGGGGGTTTTTTCTTTAATTTTTTTGTTCACCTTCGTCCTTGGGCAGAAGAGTGGCGGTGGCGGCTGAGTCGACGGCGCCCAGAAGGACGACGAGCCCGGAGAAGAGAGATCGAGCCGAGAAGAGATTTGCCATCGTCTCAATCTCGGAGCTCAACCCAGAAGAATGTGTGGTTTCAATGCCGTTGCGTGCGTGCATGCATTTATAGAAAGTGGGACAGTGGACAATTTTGATGATATTTTATTAACTTTGGATCTATTTATTTATTTCTTTTCCTTGAAAAACCTCAAATTGAAGTAATAAATTTATTCAAAATTATTTTTTTTACTATGAAAAATCTCAAATTAATACACATGTGATAAATTTATCCCGAACTATTTTTTTTATCTCGTAAAAACCCAAACAGGTACATTTGTAATAAATTTACTCAAAATTATTTTTTTGACAATAAGAATTATAAACTCGTACACCCGTGATAAATTTATCCCAAATTAATATGCTTATAATAATTTTATCCTTAATTAATTTCATTAATTCGAGTCAATATTACAAAAAACTCTAAATTGATACACCCATGATAAATAAAAGTTAAATACCTTAAATGAGTACACTAGTCAATTACTACTTATCATCTAACTTAGCAATTGGACGGTAAAATTCAACAAAAATTAATGCATGATAAACTTATTATTTTGAGGTAAATTTATTATATATGTATGAGTTTCGAGTTTTTTCCGGCGAATTTAAGAAATACAGATAGATGTAAGAATGAATCATCTTACTGGACAGTGATCGGCCTTGGGATCGTGCCGACTCCAATTCAACGCGATGGGCCCCTCTAAGAAAATGAGACGGGCCCACGAAATGAATGCACCGCAACTCACAATCTCAGACTGACCCACCAACCCCGAGCTTTGGAAAATTAAAATCCAAGACGCTACTGTCTGACACCTCCACGGCTTTATTGACTTGGACTTGTTCCCAACATTTCATGCATTTGCATTTGCATTTGCATTTGCATTTGCTTGACATTGACGAGAAACTGAAGAATAATTCCCAGAGGTGATATGGTACGTACGGTCATTGGTTGGATTCTAGCCCTTCTAGACATGCCAACTTGTAATTGTATCGCCTACAAAAATATGAATAAGCAAAGGATATTTTCATCTTCCACAAAGTGCTACAGCCTATATGCGATAATGTTTAGAAAAATATTTTTTAAATGTTCATGTTTTTTTCATCAAACGAATAGAGCCTTGATGTACGTTCCGTATCTCTTTTTCCTTTTTTCCTTTTCTTTTTTTATTAGTTACTTGAATACCGGATTAAGGTTCCCATCTTCCGTGGTAGACCGCTGGGTTAGGAATTAGGGTTTCGAGAGTTGCACCGGATCATTGCCTTGTTGGTGTTGACACTTCAATTGGGTCAACGGTCCACCACCCGGTCGTGGGATGTCAAGTTTGTCGATATAGACTGCCCGGCCCCCTCCCTCCTCTCAGGGTGATCAAATGATCCCATTGGAGGTTTCAACTTGTTGTATTCTGCCGACAATTAAAACTAAGATCGCTTTCGACTCGTAATGCAGAGCCACTGATGGAATGAGTTACTGTGCCGATAAGGTGGTAATCCATCTCAAAGAAACGGTGACTCGAAACGCAAGTTTCTTTAGCTGTGGGGATAGTATTCTCTTTTGTCACTTCTTAAAGATGGGACAGGCGAAGTTGGCGGAGCATCATCCTCACCAAAGAGAGTGGAACTCGCATTTTCTTAGGGAAGTAGTTCTCGGAGCAGCAATGCACAACAGGTGGAGCTCGGAGACAGAACACATCCTGAGCAAGAACGTGCCCCTTTGCACATCTCGCCGCTCGAACAACGAAAAGCATCCGCGATAGATTCCCACCCTCGAGCTGACAACCATCCAGATCGTTATTGCACGAAGAGGAAAAGTTGCAACATCGTCTCTGTTCGAATAAGAATATCGGAACAAACAGCCCGAACACAACCACCAAACCACAAGCCACTGTCTTTAGGCTTTCCCCGATAATTAGTTCACAGTACACAATAACGGCAATGCATAACGGTTTTCTTTATATCAACTATACCTTACAGTTTCAAATGTGAGCGGTATTTCGAATCAAAATTTAAGAGCTTCACTGCTAGGATTACCAAATAACGCCTAGTTCTTTCAAGAACTAATTTACTTTGAACACAGCAAACCATTTCCTATTCTCTCTTCTGCCCTTAATCCGTATCCAAAAGTATTGGATAGAGATCTTTAGTAGATGCTGATGAAGCGGTTCCAGTCCATGGCCCCTCAGTGGACGTACTCTTGGTGATATTCTCGCCGACCGAACCATCTTCGCCACCTTTGAAATGCTTCCTCATGGCCTCAATTTTCTCCTCGGTCAGGAGAGCACCCTCAGAGTCCAGCGCTGGAACAGCAACCTTGCCTTCAAGCATGCTAACCACAGATGACATCGGCGGCCTGAGTGCTGCAGTCGTATTAGTACACATCAGAGCTACCTTTATCAATACCAGCGCCTCCTCTTTGTCAAAGTCAGAACCGAGCCTCCAATCAACTAGATCGATCAAATTTCCGCTCTCCTTCAAAAATCGCGCCTAGAAACAGAAGTGAAAAGTGAAGACGTTTCCCTTTCAAGTTTCAGGTATTTATCTGTTGCAAAAATATGCTCAAATACGAAAACAGACTAATCCATGGCTTCCCCCACCCGAACTCGCACATCTTGAGCATGAACACCATGTGCTGGCTATTGCAAGGATTACTTTCTCCTTTCAAATTCAGTGTAGACCAAAACATAATGAGAAGATTCGAATATAATTTGAAATGACGAATTGCACTTAACGGCATGACAATTCGTTAGATAGGTCTCAAAAGCCAATAACTGGAACACTCTTTCTTGATCATTGAGGGTGCATATGAGGAGTTATGTACTATGCTCACAATTCCCTAATCCATCTTTCCACTGGCACAAGCGGAGATTTAAATATGGATATGATCACAATCAAAAACTTTTGAATGCTAGCTAGAGTGGGTTACCCAATCGAGCAGATAAAAGCATTCCTCCTTCTTTTGGGAACTAGTGTTGCTCCGGCCGCTAACAACTTCTAAGGCAACGACACCAAAACTATAGATGTCGGCTTTGTCAGTGAGGTAACCATGCATTGCGTACTCTGGTGCCATATATCCACTGCACAACAGGAAAAGAGCTTGTGTTTCGAAAGATGAAGAAGAAGAAGACCATTGTTGTTCTATATAAGCCATCACGGTACAAATGCGACTTTATTACTTGGAAAAGAGGCACTTAACCGATAAAAGAGTTATATTCAAATTAACAATTACATGTCAATATCAGAGCATCATTACTTAATGATAGAGTATGTGACATAATTAGCATTATTTTCCTAATTAATGTGAAAGAGTGGTTGGACAAGCATAGAGCTCAGTGGTTAAGACACATTTGTTTGAGCACCATGCTTTGGGATGATGTGAATTAACCACAATGCTCCATTCAACTCACTTCTATTAGATCAGACAAATTGTTTCTATTCCATGCTTTTATGTTGTCACCGACTCCTAATTAGGTCAACAGGAACATAAAGCAAGTAGAAACGTACTAAGTTCCTGCAATCTTGGTGCTAATATGTGTGTTCTCCTCCTCATCAAGCTTTGCCAAACCAAAATCGGATATTTTAGGGTTGAGATCCTTATCCAGTAAAACATTAGTAGCTTTGATGTCTCTATGCACAATCTTCAGCCTTGATTCTTCATGGAGAAATGCCAAGCCCCTGGCAATACCCACGCATATCTTGTGTCTTGTCTGCCAGTCCAACTTTAACTGAAATTCTTCAGGACCTTCAATTGTATCAACAGACATCAAAACTACTTTATTCCTGTGTTGTTAGCTGAGGTCAGTGAAGAACAATGTGGTATCAAATTACCAAATAAAGCACGAGCAAGACTGTTATTTTCCATGTACTCGTAAACCAGCAAAAGTTGATTCCCTTCGACGCAGCATCCATAGAGTTTCACAAGCTGCGGATGCTGAAGAGCAGAAATCATCCCAATCTCAGTCACAAACTCACGATTTCCTTGCTTGGATTTGGATGAAAGTTGCTTCACTGCTATAGCGGTGCCATCTGACAGAAGTCCCTGCAATTGAACTTTGGAATCAGATGTATGCTGTGAAGATTCAGTTACATTGAATGCTGCTTTCTACATATCTTTTCTGTTGGGAATTGGGGGAAGTTGGTTCACTGATTTCCATATATACCTTGTACACAGAACCGAAACCGCCTTCTCCAATCTTATTGGCAGCATCAAAATTGTTTGTGGCAGCTTTAATCTGTCGCAAGGTAAATGAACCAATTTGCAACGCTAGACCCTTCAAATCTGCACCACGTTTTGGAACTTCTCAGAATTTGGAGGAGTCAACGGCTAATGTAATCTACTATCTAACAAAGACATAGAAATCCCTTTGCAATCTACTAGAAAACATTATTATGACTATTTGGTCCGAGCAAGTTCAGGACAGAATATCTTAGCATCTTGAAATCTATTTTCTATGAAACTCTGGCATTGGTTGGCAGTATGTACTTTGGAAAAAAAAAATGAGAATGTCTTCAGGGTATTTACCATGGGGGGAGAAGAAAAATCATAGAAAAAAGCAACTACCTCGTGCCATTTCATCTTCACGTACAAGACATCCTCTCCACCATAGGATAACCAGGATAAGAAAAACTACAAAAACTATAGCAGCCACAATCCCAACCACTGTGCCCGCAGCTATGCTGGTTGACTTATGGGGGGGTTTATAGTCTGCAGTGAAACAATCATATTAATGAGCACAGGAACATGTCTTCTTTTGGAACCATGTAATACTAATTACAAAGGGAAAAGACAGACAAAAAAAATCTACTCTTCACTCTCAAGGATGTACAACAGTAATACAGGGGCAATGCACGTTGATCCAAAGCAGAAAAGTCAACGAGGCTATTGTTTCACAGTCTAAAACAATGCTCAGATAGAAAGAAGGCAAAAGCAAACCAGAACTAATTTTCGCCTCTTAAGGGAAAAATGATGGATCCTAGTCAGCTAGTGTAGAAGTTTATCTGATCAACAGTAACAGATGCCAATGGCCTGAATCCAACAGTGGACATTTGCAACCAAACCAAGTAACTGAATAGCCTATTGATGACGTCTGGTGCAAGACAAAAGATGAGAAAGTTTATTCATATGAAAATGAGCAACTTTCTTAACGGAGAAGCACCAAGCAAAACGTGGAAGTGTATCCGATACCACGATTGACGACGGAGATAGCAGATATAAGAGGACCATAGACTCCTCTGGTAGGTATAGCATTGGTTCCTTTCCCAGCCCAATAAAAGCGTATCTTCAGGGTGCCATCGGTCACCCTGGCCTCAAATTTTTTTATGATTGGCTTTCCGACTCCACCTGCTTCAATCTCAATGTTGAAATCTTTCCACACCAATTGCCCCTGAAATAATGTTTAATCTGATTCAAGTCGAGTGTCTCCACACTGAACAAGGTGAAACTTTTCAGTCTGAACAGAATGTACGAATTGTGATCAGATCCCGATTTGCAAAAACGAGATAGATAAATTTCCCGATCATGACATATTGAACGCTCTATATGCTTTACAAATTAGAACCAGGACTACAGAATACCCATCATTTACCTGAATATAAACATTAAAAGCTCGCCTTCCAAGGCTGCTATAACTTTCGTTGCCTGTGAACATTATCTCCGCAAAATGAAGGCTCACATCATAGGTCCCATTGATCAGACAAAAACCATAATAAGTTAGAGAGAGAGGAGAAAGCCGTGCGTTCGTGTAAAGTTGGGCACTATCCGTGGACAGTACAGATACGCTGTCAGCTATATATGTAGATGGAGCTGTTCCGTTATCAAGGAAGTGACCAGTGCTACTGTAGGCCCAGTCATCTCCAATCCCGAGGCTTGAAGCTGTAGCCACCGATTTATCCTTGCTGTATGTGATGCCCTCTACTGTTGTTTCGTTCCCACCGCAATTTATGGAGAGGTTATACCGCTCTGGATGGGTTAAAGAAATGGCCATAGAGAGGAAAATCAAGTTTTGCTCTTTATCTTAATATGCAATGGACTTCGACGCACTAAATAAACTTGCATTCCCTTACCAGAAAATCACATAGAAACTCCCAAGTTTATGAGCAAGACATTAATGGGGGTGACTCTCGAAATATCTAGAGTAGTTACGCATTAACCATCAAATATTGACACAATAGCCCAGAGGAGAGTTGACAAGGAGATAAATTTCACGAGAAATACACAGAGAGTATGGTGCGATATCAGGATCTGATGATAATGATAGGATATACAGCGTATCAACTTACGTTCTGGGCAACGCTCACTTTTCAAACACGAGACAAGTCCACTTGTGGCAGGATATGAATTTCTGAGAAAGCCAACAAAAGATATGATCACTCTGAATGAGGTTCAGTACACAAACAATTAAATTGCACATCCTTGGAAATCCAAGTCCCTTGGTTGAAAATTTAATCCCAAACATACGCATTGTCAACCGCGAAGCTTGCGAACAAGTTGCTGTAGAGAAAAGACAAAATCAACATTCAGTAGAGAAACGGAAGTCTTGTATGCATGCAGGATTATAAGTTACTCGTAAACACGGATTTGAGGGGAGCCCTGGACTTAGACCGAAGGAAGTAGTACATACACATTTCCTCCTTCTGGACAATCTGAGCCTCCATCGGTGAAGTTGTTGTATGATAGGTCACTACACAGAGAAATAGTCAACCATTCCAAAATATCATCTATTCGAAAAGTACGCTGAAAGTCGTTCCATCAGATAATTATTATGTACAAAAAGGGAAACCAGTTGCAAAATGTGACAGGTAAGGCAAGCTGAAAGGTGAAAACATCACAAGGTGATGAAAGTAATATTCTATCTTTATTCGAGATATCTTGTCTTAATTAATTAAAAGGAGAAAGACTAACTGGAGTCAATTGAGACATAGAACTAGTTGGATTGCATAAATACGTTTTCAACTTTCATCCAGTAACAATATAGCAGACATGATATATAGGGCAACGAGGCAAAAATAGAACCGCTATTCTAACAGCAACTACGTTAGATCATCTTATTAGAAAATATCCGGACCACCATTTAAATGCTTAAACTACCTCACAAAAGCTTCCTTCTAACACCGATAAAGGCAATGCCAACTTTCTCCTACGTACACTCATTTTGGTTGTAGATTTTCTCAAATACACAAGCCCATAAACAATGTTACCAGCAAGAAATAGCCCAAGCAACTAATCATATTCTGCGGGACATGCGTTAAACAAACTTTCAAAGAGGATTTATAGGAAGCAAAAATTTTCCAAGTGTTATATTTTTATTATTCCAAGAGGTTAAAAGATCTAGAGCTGGGAAGGGCTTTTTGTCACTTCCAAGACTATCCACTTCATATTTTTCCTGCGTACCATACGATTCATCCTCCGGTCTTACATTTAACTTTCCAATTAACAGATCCCAACAAGAGGAAAGGTACTATGATGTTTGCATTTAACTCCATAGGCCACAAACCATAAAGATGCAAGATGGGAATGTCTAATTGCTTACTACAGTGAAAGATCCACCAGATAGAGCTAGAAGGAAATTCATGATTAAACAAGACAATTTCTTCAGGCAGAGAAACTTACAAAAATCTTTTCTTATTCCCCAGGATCCAACTAGGGACTGCTCCAGTCAATTGGTTTCCAGTCAGATAGCTAAACAAGATTATTTGATTGAGTCAGTTCCTCAAGTACTTTACGCAATCAAACTCAAAAGAGCATTATTTAGCAGACTAAAAGCATTTAATTATTAGAGGTCTAGAAAAAAAAAGGGTAAACTCAAGATATAAATATAGAGCTTTCACATGGAGATGAAAGATAAAGGAAACCAATGACAAAAGAAAAATCCTTGCAGAACTTGGAGTGCATGGCGAGTATTTACCATGACACTCGTACACAAAGCTGAACATGGTGAAGGATACCGTTGAAGCCTCTTTATACCTCTTTATGTTTATTGTTAGCGTTAGTGGGCCTAATTAATTGGGCCTAATTTATTTATTTATTTATTGTCATAGGGTTGAGAACTATCTCTTCTCTATATATATATATTGTATCTCTTGCTCTTCTCAAAGTATGAATGAAATTATCCTTTCTTTCAACATGGTATCAGAGCTAGGTTCCGTAACCTAACGTTCCTTCTCTAAAATCTGCCAGCCGCCATCTTCCTCTCGCCCCTGTCCTTTGAAATCTACCTTCTTCCTTCATATCTATGCCTTCTTCCCAACAATCCGCGATCTTCCCTCCTAAACCCTAGCATCTCCTTTATCTCCAGCAACCTTTGATACCTGTCGGCAGCTACTCTTCTCTCTATTGTAGCTGTTGGCAACTTCTTCTCCCTTCCAATGCTATCGGCAGCCTCCATGCCTTGTCCGGCACTTTCCAAGAGCCTCCTTGCTGCCGACTAGCCATGATGTTGTACGGATCATATGTTATATGATCTAAATCTTGTTCTTCGATACAACTTATCATCCGAGACCATGTCAGAGACTAAAGCTTCGAACTCTCCTAGGGAATTGAGCCATAGTGCTCCTGGTGTTTATCCCTCTTTTCTGACAAATCCTATCAGGTTAGATGGCTCCAACTACTTGGTTTGGTCTCGCTCTTGTTACCTCACCATTGTTTCGCGTGGTCTTACCTACTATCTTACTAGAGAGAGCGTGCAACCTACTACCGGAGATGATGCTTTATGCAAGTGGATCTCCGAGAATGTCTTGGTTATGGCTTACCTTGTCAATTCAATGACTGACACTATCGCCCGTGGCTACTTATTTTTAGATACAACAGCAAAGATTTGAGAGGTTGCTCGAAATACTTATTCTCAAGTGGGGAATGATGCCCAAGTCTTTGAACTCCAATAGAAAATTCATGAAACCAAGTAAAGGGAGCTGTCCTTATCTCAATATTATTATGAGTTACGTAGTTTATGGCATGAACTGGATTTTTATGATGATTTTCATCCTTCAAACCCCCATGATGCTGCTGCCTTTAAAAAAAAGGTGGACAAATTTCGTGTTTTCGAGTTCTTGGTTGGTCTTAATATGGAGTATGATCAGATTAGGGCCTAGATCTTGTGCCGGTGCCTTTTCTGACCTTGGAACAATCTTATGCCATGGTCCATCTAGAGGAAAAGCATTGAAGCGCGATGCATCAGCTCGTTGTCCTATAGCGCTCTGTCCTTTATACATATGTGGGAAGTGAATTTCGCGGTCGTTTTGGCAATGACAGACCGGTTGTGAAGTGTGATAATTGTGGAAAAGAACGTCACACCCGTGAAACTTGCTATAAACTTTACGGGCGTCCTTCAAATGCTGGCCGGGGTAGCAGAAGGGGTCGTATCGGGCATCAGGTACACTTGAGTGAAGCTCCAGGTCAGCCACCAGCAGCTCCGTCGGACTCTTTATCTGCTACCAAGTTAACTAGTCAATGTCTTCTCTTAGCACGCAACGTAGACAGCCCTGACACCTCTAAATCATCGGCCTCTGGTTCTTTGGCTTCTAATTTCGCACAATCAGGTAGCTTTTTCGGTGGTTTGTGTAAATCTTCTCAGTCGTGGATTCTTGATTCGAGTGCCACGCATCATATGACCGGTGATATTACACTCTTTGCTAATTATTCTCATGCCCCTAAGCATGATTGTATTACTGTTGCTAATGATTCCTTAGCCCTTGTAGCCGGTTAGGGCTCGGTGTCTATTACTCGTGATATTACTCTATCATCTGTTTTACATATTTCTACGGTTTACACTAATCTCCTATCAGTTGGTTCCCTGACTCATGATCTGAAGTGCCAAGTGTTTTTCTTTCTATCTTATTTTGTCGTGCAGGATTTGACAACGGGTCGGGAGATTGGTCGTGGTAGAGTAGAGGGAGGCTTATATGTGTTCGATTTACCACCATTAGCTCATCTCGTCACTTCAACTTCCTCAGCTGCCTTATTTGAGCTACATGTTTGGCATAGCCGTTTGGGACATCAACCGCTTGGAACCTTAATAAAGATCTGTCTAGATTTAGCTGAAAAATGTAGTGGTCAAGATTTCTTTTGCGATTCTTGTGTTCTAGCAAAACAAACTCGAGTTACTTATTCTCCTATTAATAATAAAAGTGATGCACCCTTTGCTCTTGTGCATTCGGATGTTTGGGGTCCTGCCCGTGTTTCCTCCATTTCGGGTCATCGTTGGTTTGTTACATTTATTGATTGTTGTACCCGCACTACTTGGGTTTATTTATTGCAACAGAACAGTTATGTTTTTCAATGCTTTCAGCAGTTTCTAGCAATGGTTCATATACAGTTTGATGGCAAGCTTTGTATTCTTCGAAGTGACAATGGAACGGAGTATACCAGGTCAGATTTTGAAGCGTTTTTACATGACCATGGTATTCTCCATCAAACGAGTTGTGTTAATACTCCTGCACAAAATGGTGTGGCGGAACGCAAGAATCGCCATCTCTTGGAGGTGGCTCGTTCCCTTATGTTTGCCATGAATGTTCCAGCTCAATATTGGAGTGATGCTATTCTGAGTGTGGCTTATTTGATCAATCGCTTACCATCACGGATTTTCCAATATCGCTCTCCCATTGAGGCCCTTACTGATTCTCACAAGTTTTTGATCCCTCCGAAGGTGTTTGGGTGTGAATGTTTTGAACGTATTACTCACCCAGCTGGTAAGCTTGCCCCTCGCAGTTTCAAGTGTATTTTTTTGGGCTATTCTCCCACACAAAAGGGCTACAAGTGCTATTGCCCCTCCACTAGGCGCTATTTTGTTTCCATGGATGTTATCTTTCATGAGTCTCAGCCATTTTACCCGCGGACACCTCTTCAGGGGGAGCCTACTCATGATGAAGATGTGTCCTCTAGTGTGGATGTGATACCTTTACAGGGTAAGTTAATTCAAGACATTTATGGCAAAAAATCTGACCCTACAGCTGCTGCCAATATCGAAAAAACAGCCCCACCAGTAGTTACAACAGATTTGGCGGCAAGTATTGAAGACTCGACAAGTACTGAAAATCTTGATTCTGTCAATGCAGAAAATTTAGCAGAGGATCCACCGATTCAGGAACAGTTTCGGTACCCGATTGTGTTAACTCGACAGAATGTTCGTAAAGCCCCCTCTATCACTACTCTACTCTTTGACAAATCTCATCTCGCCAATACTACAACCACAGTTCCGGGTAATGACATCTCCCCTATGATTATTGCTAATGATGATACAAATGATGAATTACCGATTGCACTTAAAAAAGGCAAATGTTCATATACACAACATCCTATATCCAATGCTGTGTCATATGATCGATTGTCTTCATCCTACCGTGCTTTTTCTTTATCTCTATTGTCTACAGCTGTCCCCAGAACATGGCAAGAGGCCCTAGCTAACAAAAAATGGAAGGAAGCTATGTTAGAAGAGATGAAAGCTCTTCAAAAAAATGGTACTTGGGAGTTAGTTCAACTTCCCCAAGATAAAAGTACCGTTGGATGCAAGTGGGTGTTTGTTGTCAAACAGAAGGCCGATGGCACTATTGACCGCTACAAAGCTCGCTTGGTGGCCAAGGGTTACACCCAAACTTATGGCCTTGATTACACTGAGACATTCGCACCGGTTGTCAAGATGAATAGTATTAGAGTTCTTATGTCATGTGCTGTCAATCTTGGATGAGACTTACAACAGCTGGATGTGAAGAATGCATTTCTTCACGGGGAGCTTCAGGAAGAAGTGTATATGGACATTCCTCCAGGCTTTTCTGGCCCGGAGACAAAAGGTCATGTGTGCAAACTCAGAAAGGCATTATATGGCTTAAAACAGTCCCCTAAAGCTTGGTTTGGTAGATTTCAAAAGGCTATGATTGGCTTTGGTTTTACTCAAAGTAATGCTGATCATACCTTATTCATCAAACGATCAGGTACTCCAGTTGTTGTTCTTATCGTATATATTGATGACATTGTAGTGACCGAGAATGATACGATCGAAATTTCTCGTCTTAAACAATATCTGGGGAGAGAATTTGAAATTAAAGACCTAGGAGGTCTTCGGTATTTTCTAGGTATCGAAGTCCCTCGGTCTGAAAAAGGGGTATTCCTCTCACAATTAAAGTATATTTTGGATCTTTTGGCTGAAGTTGGAATGCTCGGATGCAAGCCGGCTGAAACTCCTCTTGAGGCTAATGGCCACTTGCGGTCTAAAGAAGGAAATCCCGTTGATAAAGGAAGTTACCAACGATTGGTGGGTCGGCTAATTTATCTCTCCCATACTCGACTTGATATAGCGTATGCAGTGAGTTTGGTGAGTCAATACATGCATGGTCCATACTCCTTGCATTTTGAAGCAGTTCACAGGATTCTTCATAATTTGAAATCTGCTCCAGGGAAAGGGATTTTATTTGCACCTAATGGTCATCTTTTTGTGGAGTCTTATACAGATGCTGATTGGGCTGGATCTTTGGATGATCGACGATCTACTTTTGGTTATTGTACTCTTGTTGGAGGTAACCTAGTCACGTGGCGTAGTAAAAAGCAAGCCGTGGTTTCCCGCTCAAGTGCCGAGGCAGAATTTCGTGCTATGGCTCAAGGAGTTTGTGAGTTACTTTGGCTAAAGACCCTTCTCACTGATCTTGGAGTTGTTGTTCCACAACCAATGCAACTTTATTGTGGCAGCAAGTCTGCTATAGGCATTGCTCATAATGCAGTACAACATGATTGCACCAAGCACGTGGAGATCGATCGCCATTTTATAAAGGAAAAATTGGACAACAATCTCATCAACTTATCCTTCGTTGCCTCTAAGGATCAGCTTGCAAATGTCTTGACCAAAGGCTTGAACGGGCGTACGTTTCATACCATTCTTTGCAAGTTGGGCATGTCCGACATCTATGCTTCGACTTGAGAGGGAGTGTTGAAGCCTCTTTATACCTCTTTATGTTTGTTGTTAGCGTTAGTGGGCCTAATTAGTTGAGCCTAGTTTATTTATTTATTGTCATAGGGTTGAGAACTATCTCTTCTCTATATATATTGTATCTCTTGCTCTTCTCAAAGTATGAATGAAATTATCTTTATACCTCTTTATGTTTATTGTTAGCGTTAGTGAACCTAATTAATTGAGCCTAGTTTATTTATTTATTGTCATAGGGTTGAGAACTATCTCTTCTCTATATATATTGTATCTCTTGCTCTTCTCAAAGTATGAATGAAATTATACTCTCTTTCAACAGATACTGTCATACAGCTTATTATCTATTTCCTCGCGATAATGTTTTTGTCGTTCCAATACATGAAATGAATAATTAGGGAAGATGTGACAATGTCAAATAGTCAATTGTTGGGCAAAAAGATGAAAAGATATTGCCATTGTTAAACAGTCCAAGAAGCTTAGGACTACAGTTTCTCATCATTTTCAAGACTAGGGACAAGACATCATGGTCCTATCTGCAGACCTTCTAAATAGCACGTAAGCACTGCCCTCATCAAACAATCTAGGGCCATTGTTTTGGAAAGAACCAAATAGAGAGCCTAAGAACTTTTGCTATGTTTAATATAGTACATAGACATTCAAATGTCAAATACTTAAGTAACACTGACCCATTTAACTCTTCCAGCGTAAACATATAACTATTGAAACTTGTGAATTATGCTATTTAAGCAACTGAATATCGTCGATCTATGTCTGCTCCTAGACTAGCGTCCCACCAAAATAATTAGTTGACAGTAATCATAAATTCATAACCAAAATCATTGTAAACTTTGGATGGTGAAATAATAAGCATTCAAGATATGAGGGCTTTAAGGGTTATAAGATGGACATGTTATCGCGGTCTAAGTTTTATTGATAAGTCAACTACTTTACAGTAAAAGTTGCCTCTAGCTTGGCCACTGGAACAACTTGAGATTTTAGATTCTTATGCAAAATACAAAAAAAGAAGCCTAGGTCCAACATCAAAGTACTTACATATACGTTACTCCTGACAGGTTGCTAAAGGAGTCATTGATTTTTCCATTCAGTTGGTTGAAGCTGAGGTCTCTGCAAAATAATGGAGTGGAAAGGAGACAAATATAATGAGAAGATAGTTTTAACTGAGTCCCACTGGACACTCTCTGAGTATCGCTTTAGAGGATTGTACAAACACAGGCTAAATCAATGAATCTATATGTCCAATTCAGATGTTTAGACATACAGGTCAACTGCTCGGTGCCCGAGCTTTCTAGTAGACATTCATTTCCAGAGAGGCATCCATCGCATAAAATCCATGTTTATCAAGTTGGTCACATGCCGTAAATATGCAAATTTTTTTATTTACAGGATGAGTCAGCGTCCGCTTATCATATTACGACTTATTTATTGCTCAACAAAGATATGGTTAAGCTAACGAATCTTATTCCAACAGATGACAGATTAATACAGGATATGATTACACAAAGGGGTTCGTAAATAAAAGCGCTAAGGCTACAACCTCAACTCCTCTCCCACCGTTTTCTTAGGGAATTGGGAGGGCAGCCACCACCACAACTACCGAGCAATCAATGCATGTGAAGAAGGGTTTGTGAAAGAAATAAAAGGGATTTTCATCTCGTGTCTTAAATGAAATGAGTGGACTCGGATGAGCGGTATAGTGTTCTATGAGATCTGATAGTATGGTAGAAAGATTCACATATTTCTTTTTACCATACTTGCTATTATTCTTACAATAATTTATTGTAATGTTACAAGTTGTACTGTATAAAAATATAAATAATGTAGGCTTAATATAGATTAATCTACAATGTGTATCTTTTTGATGTATGTATTGATATATGTAATGTACATAGCATCCCAATTCTATTTCTGCTTCATCTATTTAATTTGTCTTGATTCCAATCAATCGAAAGGCAATTCTTAATAGTACACTTCGAATTCTTAGATTTTGAATTATTTTCAATACAAATCCCTATGTCCATCGAAAGAATCAAATCCATGCCGAAGTGGGGGTGTGGACAGAATAGACAAACCCCTTTTTCCTTTTGATATATTTGGGATGATAAAATTCATTTTGCATCACGATTTCGGGGGCTCATTCAAGACTTTCTCGAACAATTATTCAACAAAAAAACAAGATCTCTCCGGCGAAAAAAGAGAGGAAGGCGGTCAAGGGGCAAAGCCGTGGTACGCAGGTGATGTTGAAAAGCGGAGTGAGAGCTATCAGATTCATGACTTGGAGATTTCAATTACATAATTCGAAATGCTACTTGGGAAGTAAACTAAATGCATCCCTTGGAATGCTCCATACTACAGTTCAAATTGTAAATTCCATGTATATAGTAGGACTAAAACCAAAGCTAATCATAATCTACAGAACAGATCTTCATTACATTTTATTCATGACTAAAGGGACGACAACTAGATACTATGGTGCTTCGAAAGTAGAATATCAGCCTGAGTGAATAAAGAAAAGAAAATAAAGTGAAGATTTCATAAAACAGGAAAGCATGATTCTGCAGTCCAATATAATTATTGATGGCAAAATTACAACCTAGTTGAACCTAAAGAAAAGGAAATGGAATAAGTGATAAGCCACAGGAGAACCACATAAATTCGATTATTCAAAATACATAATAAACAAAGAGTAAGTGTTGATGGCAGATGATAACAGAATGGCGAAAGGTTGCTATTAAATGTAGCATTTTTAGCATCCTACAGAGATGACCAGATGAATATGAGGAATTGACTTGTATAGAGATAAACTTGAAGCCGTGCTCTCTTTCGAACTAAGAATGCTATGGCTGGCAAATATACGAGAGTCAAGCATAAAACTCCAGTTAGATATTGCGGGGTTGAGACTCGAGATTGTAAACCACTAGAAGGAAAGTTTCCAGATAATCAACCATTAGAAGCCTCCATTTTGCTTTGATGCTCTTAAGAAGTTAAGATGACTCAAAGCAAAAGTAAATTAGACAAGATGGGCACCACAACCAAGGTAGGAATTCTTGTGGTTTCTATTCTTTGAAAAGTGAAAACAAAGAGAGAAAAGGTCCACATACTTCTGCGCAGCAATGGATATTCTACAGCAGAAGCCACAATCACCAGAAACTTAAATGCCACATCACAATTCACAATTCAGCAATATCAACAGAAAACATCAAAATACCATTGAAGTCAGTAAGGGAACTTTAAGCCATCTTCTATCTTTAACGGCAACCAAAAGTCAACCATAAACTAGTGGAAATTTCACTAATTAAGGGTGAAATGATCTATTCTGCTTGGAATAGAGAAAGGGGAAGCTGTTCTACTTACAACATTTGTAGGTTCGTCATTCCTGCTAAATAACCAGGTAGCTCCCCTGTGAGATTGCAGCTCCTCAGAATCCTATGAGGCAAAAGCTCTGATATTGTCACATTGCTAAGACGATTTGGCTCTTTTGCATTAAGTAAACTATCTGTGAAGGGGCAGCTCTCTCACAATGTCGTGATATTTGTACACGTTAGTTGTGGAGCCAAGGACTCGGGTCCTTCGAGGTCACTTATTCTCCTGCATATGAAAAACAAATAGGGAACTTTATTAGGTTGACACCATTTTAAAGGACAGGGAGATCAGATCGAAATGCCAAACTTCCATACTGACAAGTCGGACAATTTCTCCAAAAGTGCAATTCCGGAGGGAATTGGCCCTTCCAATCCACTTCCTTGAATAGCCCTGATGATACAATTCATAGACTGAATCATCTTAGGGACATATTTACGCAGACCGACTTAAAAGGTGAAGAAGCATTAAGCCTTACAGGATACTGAGATTTGTGAAGTGCTGAATATAATCGGGTATCTTCCCCGTGAACTGATTATCACTAAGTCGCCTACAGCGCATTAAACAACAAGATTCATATGAAGAATAAACTACATACTATCCAAATATTAGCAGGGTGTGGGAAGCTGGATACTAACAGTTCCTGCAATGTCGTCAATTTAGCAAATGTTTCAGGCAGCTCCCCGGTGAAATTATTTGATGTGAGGTGCCTGGAACAAGAAAATTCCAATGGTGTGACATTGGTCAATTGAACATGAAGCTAATCTCTCAACAGATGGCTCCAACGAATAAAATTCCCTGGACAGATACCAAATCATCAGCGGATAACAACTCGATGAATGATGCAGAAGTTTGCATCAAGAGACTCACAGTGCAAGTAACTGGGACAAGTTCCCCAGCTCCGGAGGAACTGGTCCATAAAGTTGATTGATCTCAACTACACTGAGCAGGAAAGAGAGAGTGAATTATCGTCAACATCAAACAAATTTAACACATATAAGAGGCCAAACGTGAGCGGCAGGATGAGTGACCACTTACAGTCTCTGGAGTGTGGATATGTTTCCCAGCTCCTTGGGGATTTGACCAGTCAATCGATTTCCAAGAACAGAACTGCATCAACATCATCACGTTTCCCGAATCAGCAGAAGATACGCTCGTGAGAGAGAAAGAGAATGAGAGCACATACATGTTGCGCAAGTTCGTAGAGCCCCATTCTTTAGGAATTGAGCCATTCAGATAGTTGCGGGTGACGTCACTGTGTACAGAGAGAGCAGATGATGATGAAGATGATTATGCTTGTGAAGAAGAAGAAGAATGGAGAAAGGGGGAGAGGGTCATTACAAGTTTTGGAGGTAAGGCAATCTGAACAGTCGAGGCGGTAGAGTGCCGGGAAGAGACTGAGATTTGAGAATTCTAGTTTTTCACATATAATGAAAAGGAGCATCAAAATGACGTTAAAAAAATTGCTATCCCAACCTACACTATGTCTGATACGATTAGGTGCATAATTACAACAAAATCCACAGCATAAGTTAGAGAAAGATAACTCGAGACACGAAATTTTATTCTGATTCATATTCCACTATCATTAGTACCTTTCACGTCTTTATTACATTACTTAATTACAATCAAAAAATATAATATACAATAATAATTATTTATGGGGCCGTGCTTTCTGGTCGATGCATCTAATACCCAAAAAAAAAAAAATCAACGTTGATATATGTCCCAATCATATTGGGCCATTGTCGATCGGGAAGTATTCATCAAATGATAAAATCATTCGAGAATCACCTCAAAAGACGAATGGTTTTTTTTTCTAAGCAAATGAGGATATAGTTAAAGGTTTTGCTAGCATAGCATTTTTAGGATGACTATGAGAGTAACAACATGATGTGGGCCATAAATTCCCGAATGAGTAGACTCTACATGAACCAATTTCAAACGATAGAATTCTTGGAGAACCGCATCTAAGGTTTTGTTCCAAGGAAATGAGTATATAGCAAAAGATTATGCTAGAATAAGTGACGGTGAGAGTAATGATATGGTGCGAGCCATAATTTCTTAAAATCGCGGATTCTACAATTTTTTTAATTATTTGTTATTTAATAGAACTCCGCCTATGTAGTCTACATAGCCTGTCCCAAGCCAGGTAAAGGAGAAGGGTTACGTCAGGCGTAGCGAGCCGGTTATAAAAAAAGAGTTACCTCTATGGGATGAACCCTATTGATATTTCGTTGGAGGGTACCCTTTTTAGCGACGCATTACATCGGCGCTCGGGTGTAGCGAAAAATGAGCAAGGGTCTTTGCACTAAGATAGATTGGTGCAAGGAGTAAGGAAGCTAGCCTTGGGCCATCATTCCCAAAGTAATGCGCCACATCGATGCCCGAATGTAGTGATAAATGAGCAAGGGTCCTCACACTTCCGTGGGTGAGTGTGGGGGGCAAGAAAAGCCTAAGGGGTAGGAATTAGATTGGAGAGTTGGAATGCAGGAACCTTAACGGGTAAATTGAGGGAATTGACGGATATTTTTGCTAGAAGAAAAGTGAATATTGCTTGCCTGCAAGAGACTAAATGGAAAGGAGAGAAGGCTAAGGAAGTGGATGGTACCGAATTCAAGCTCTGGTATACAGGCACAACAAAGAGTATAAATGGAGTTGGAATTCTGATCGATAAAAATTTCAAGGATAGAGTGGTTGATGTTAAAAGAATATGAGATAAGATTATTTTAGTTAAGCTAGTAGTGAGGGATTTGATTTTGAATATCCTTAGTGTGTATGCCCCTCAAGTTGGACTGCAAGCGTCCGAGAAGAGCAGATTTTGGGAAGATCTGGAAGATATTTTAAGGCAGATACCACACGAGGAGAAGGTATTCATAGGAGGAGATCTAAATGGACATGTCGGTTAGAGTAGTGGAGGTTTTGACAGAGTTCATGGATGTTTTGGATATGAGACTAAAAATGAGGCTGGCGAAGACATATTGAGTGTGGCATTAGCTTATGATTTAATGTTGGCAAATAATTTTTTTAGGAAAAGAGAATCACATCTTATCACTTTTCGCAGCGGTCAAAATTGTAGTCATATTGATTTCTTTCTTGTCAAGAGAGATGATAGAGTTTCGTGTGTAGATTGTAAGGTATACCATGGTGAATGTGTAGTTACACAACATAAGTTGATGGTCTTAGAAGTTCGGCATAACAAAGTACAGAAGATGAACAGAAGTGTGCAATACCCCAGAGTAAGATGGTGGAAGTTACATGAGGAGAAACAAACAGAATTCAAGGAAAGAATGCTACAGGAAGTACCATGACGATTGGAGGGCGAAGTAAATATGATGTGGAAAGAGATGTCTAACTGCATCCAGACAGTGACAAAAGGGGTGTTATGGGAAAGTAGAGGGAATGGACATCAAACAAAAGAAACCTGGTGGGGGAATGAAGAGGTGCAGGAGGCAATTAAGCAGAAGAAGGAGTATTTCAGATGCCTACATAAATGTCCTAATGAAGAGAATTTGCAAAAGTTTAGATTGGCGAGAAAAAGTGCCAAGAAAGCTGTATGAGAGGCTAGAGACAAGGTTTTCACCGATATATACGACAAACTTGAGAGCAAAGAAGGAGAAAAAGACATCTATAGACTTGCAAAATCAAGAGACAAGAAAAGTAAAGACTTGACACAGGTTAGATGTATCAAGGATGAAAATCAAATACTCTTGATAAGAGATGAAGACGTCAAGGGCAGGTGGATGAGTTATTTTAACAAACTTTTTAATGGGAAGAGCGATAGAAGTGAGGTAAATTTGGAAGATGCTTCTGATGATTCAAATAGAAGGTTTGTGCGTAGAGTTAAAGCACGAGAAGTTATGGAGACATTAAAAAAGATGAAGACTAGTAAAGCCTTGGGACCCGATGATATTCCTATTGAAGTGTGGAGATGCTTAGGAGATGTAGTAATAAGTTGATTGACTAGTCTTTTTAACAAGATTCTCCCTACTAATAAGATGCTTGATGAATGGAGGAAGACTATACTTGTACCTATATACAAGAACAAGGGAGATATCCAGAATTGTTCTAATTATAGAGGCATTAAGCTTATGAGCCATACAATGAAACAGTGGGAGAGAGTTATTGAGCATCGTTTGAGAATAGAGATCAATGTTTCTGTCAATCAATTTGGATTTATGCTAGGAAGATCTACCATATAGGCTATTTTCTTAATACGGCAATTGATGGAAAGATATCGAGAAAGAAAGAAGGACCTTCATATGTGTTTATTGATCTCGAGAATGCGTATGATAGGGTTTCAAGAAAGGTTTTGTGGTGGATTCTTGAGAATAAAAAAAGTACCTTCAAAGTATGTCAAGGCAATCAAGGACATGTATAACGGTGCTACTACATGTGTGAAGGCTTATAATGGCACATCAAGTTATTTTTCAATCACGGTAGGCTTACACCAATGTTCTGCTTTGAGCCTTTATCTTTTTGCCCTGGTTATGGATGAGCTAACAAAAGATATTCAAGATGAGGTGCCGTGGTGTATGCTATTTGCAAACGATATCGTGCTTATTGATGAGACTAGGGCTGGGGTTAACGCTAAGTTAGAAGTATGGAGAAGCACGTTGGAGTCTAAAATATTTACACTAAGTCGAAGTAAGACGGAATACTTGAAGTGTGAGTTTGACACGGCAGGAATAGGGGATCAAGAAGCCGTAAATATGCTCGGACAGGAGGTACCCAAAAAAGATACATTTAAATATATGGGATCAATATTGCAAAAGGAGGGAAAGATTGATGAGGATGTAAGCCATAGAATCAGAGCAGATTGGATGAAATGACGTAGTGCATTGGGATTTTTGTGTGATCGCAAAATTCCTCTTAGGTTAAAAAGAAAATTTTATAGAACAGCAGTCAGACCTGCCATGTTATATGGAGCTGAATGTTGGCCAGCACAAAGGAAACATGAGCATAAAATTGGAGTAGCGGAAATGAGGATGTTAAGGTGGATGTGTGGTCATACAATGATGGATAAGATAAGTAATGAAGAAATTTGACGAAAAGTTGAAATAGAACCGGTGGCGAAAAAGATGAGAGAACATAAATTGAGATGGTTTGAGCATATTCTCCGAAGACCCTTAGATGCACCGGTACGAACAGGAGTTTGTTATCGAGAGTATAACACGAAAAAAGCAAGAGATCGATCGAAACTTACTTGGGGAAAAGCAATAAAACAAGATTTAATGGAGTAGGAAATAGATTGGCGTACGGTTTGTCTTAGGACGGAGTGGAGGGAGACTATTAGTATTGTGGAGGAGTAATGTAAAAATAGATATATATATATATATATATATATACTTATTTATTTTTACACATTTATCTCTTTTCCCTCCATTGATTTTGCTTTTATTTTTATGATTTTTTAGGGTTCATCGACCGCCGACCCCAACTAGTTTGGGAGAAAGGTGTTGTTGATATTGATGTTGATGTATTTGTTATTTAATGGCGCAGAACATGCTATTAATCTTTAAGTGAATTACGGATGGTCACATAATTATTCTTCTATAGCTAATGCGAAGAGCAAGCATCGCTCGAAGGCACAACCCTTCCGAGCCAAATAAGAAGAGAATAATAGCATCAGAATTCTCAAAACTACCCCCTACAATGAAAGTTATGGGAATATACCAATCGGTATCACCACTCCGTTATTCGATTGCGAATTTTTTCAGTTTTAACACTCACGTTTATCACCAAAAAATGTAATTTATCGCGTCCTCGAACATTTGTTTGGATTCTAATTACTCGTTTATTATTCATAATTAAAATGCTGACCACATAACATATGATTGTATTAGTTAGAATCACAAAAATTAAGATAATCACACCGTGAGCAAAATTTCATATGAGAAAGAGAGAGAGAGAGACATGCTGACGACGTGGGGAACGGTGTTATTGTCGGCGCCAGTGAAATTCCGGCAGATGACGGCGTCCGTAGTTGACTCGACGTCTTTGTTTTCGCCCCATCCACCCTCTATTCCGCATGGATCTGCACTGAAATTCCAGTCCGATTTCCCCAGAGTCATTCCTATTTCTGTCAACGCGGCCACTGCAAGAACAGAGATCCAACAAGTCAGAAGTATGTCTCACGCAAAACAGGAAGAGGAAAAGGGTAACAGCACGATGAAAGCGATCAATACTGGTGGGGTATTTTCTTTAATTTTTTTGTTCACCTTCGTCCTTGGGCAGAAGGGTGGCGGTGGCGGCTGAGTCGACGGCGCACAGAAGGACGACGAGCCCGGAGAAGAGAGATCGAGCCGAGAAGAGATTTGCCATCGTCTCAATCTCGGAGCTCAACCCAGAAGAATGTGTGGTTTTATGCCGTTGCGTGCGTGCGTGCATTTATAGAAAGTCGGACGGTGGACAAATACTTTCGCTTTTGTCCCGTCGGAGAACGAGAGCGAGAGAGCGACGGCCGAAAACGAGAGACGACTCCCAAGTCTTCCTTAGGATTGATGAAAATTATTAGATTCGCCGCTTTTGGACAAATCTTTTTTCTCCCATTTCCTTTTTCACTTTCAACTGTAACAATTCTTTACCAATTCTTTTGAAATATTCAGAGGGTAATGGCCGCGAAGACCCGATTATGTGGAGGCCAATAAAAACACCTGGGAAGCCCTACAAACCCGATTAAGTCCAATTCTCTGGCTCCCCAAGACGTTATCTAGATTCGATGCACAAAGTTGTGTTATTAAACCTATCCATGGATAACTTAGTTGGTTAGGATACATTTGAGATTGTGTAGTTAGGCCATGTGATTTAAGTAGGGGGTCATGTCCATGAGTTTTTGCTAGTTTCTTTCGAGAAACAATCGAGGTGCATGTAAACTAATCCGAACATCTCGGTTATCAAAAAAAATTATCTTATCAAAATGGCCGGAGGAAAAAAAAAAACACATGCACCCGGAATTTGAAATCTATGAACCATGGACAAATAATAATAATAATATCTCGGAATCTTTTTGGACAACAATTGAGTTGCACGGTGGAGTCCCAAAAAACCGTGGCACGTGAAACAAAGTTCAGACATATACTACAAAAAGAAAAAGAAAAACCCGGAATTCAGACATAGACCAAGTAATAAAATAATGGTTCCACGGACGACGTCAAGCACGAGACAAAAACTCAATCAAAGCGTCGTCTTCTGGACATGTCTGTTTGATCAGATCATTGTGGAGTCAAAACCAACGCAATACTATTCAACACGCAAAGTTGAGTAGAGCTTTGAAAATTCCAAGTTCAAACTTTAGATTCTCAGCATGTACTCTCGTCACCTACCTTGAAGTCCTTGTTGACTACAAGAAATAATCTATATTGGAGCATGTTTGGAATGTCCAACAATCGTCATTGAGTGCCGAGCATGTCGAGGTTTTCACCATCTCATTATTCCTCGAAAAAAATTACCAAAAAAGTTATAAATTTATTGTCATTTTATCGATTCAGTTCTAAAGCTTTTAGTTTTTTCAATTGAGCCAATCTGGTTAAAATTGGCTAAGAATTGCTGACGTGAATAATCATTTAATGTTTTCTTAGCTGCACGGTCAAAAAAAGGAAAAGAAATAAATAAATAGATCCAAAATTAGCAAAATATCATCAAAATTGTCCATGTCAACGCTGTCTATATCATATAGGACGATCAATGTCCACGCCAACGATTTTTGGCTAAATTCTATTGGCACAATTAAAGACTCAATTGATAAAATTAAAAAGTTTACGACTAAATTGATAAAAATATAATAGATTTATGATCTTTTTTTTTATAATTTTTTGTACTGTTTCATCAATAAATATCCCAAAGATGAGATGTGTGATGGGACATTAAAAAACATTTGGACTTAAAACCCGTTATCAACATGAAAATTACCGAAAAAACGAGTCATGTATTCATTCTAGTTCAATCATAAATATTTTAATTTTGCTAATTTAGCCATAAACCTTTTGACGAGTTACTAATTCAGTCAAAAATCTTTCAATTTAAAATTTTTTGTCATAACCCTTTTAATAATTTGCTAATTTAATCATTTTAGTCATCAGATTTGCCATCGCTCGTGAAACCTAATCTGATGTTTTGCAGTTCTGTTGTAAGTTTTGGATATCAATGATTGAAAGGTTTCTAAGCCACAAACATTAGAGGTGAGCGGTTCCCAGTTCGGTCCGATTTTCAGCAGTTACAGCAACCGTTGGCTCCATATGCTCCACCTTGCTATAAGCACCATTTGTGTCAACTACTTCGCTAGTATCAACTACCTCAAGAGTTTCTGGTTGCAACTCCACCTCAAGTTGAACACCGTCCAAATCCGTATTAACACTGCCACAATCACTCCTAACCCAAAGTACTAGAGACTCTTTATTGACACCTAATTTTTGATTAGTCTTTTTAGTTATTTTAAAAAAATTAATAATTTTTTTAAAAAAAATTGAAAAATAAACTTTGGTGGCCTTGGCCAAGCCCAAGGAACAATTTTTTACCAAAAAATAAATTTTCATATTTTTTACATTTTTAAATATTTTAGAAAATAGAAAAATACTCAAAAATTCAATAAAAATAACATTCGAAGTAAAAAAATATATGCAAGAATAGTCAATAATTTTATTTTAATTCCATTGTATTCTTGACCTCACAAAAAGTCCAAATTCAAGTTCAATTTTATGTGTTCCTTTGTTACATGGAAGATTGAATTTAGTAAAAAATGTCAATTGAGTCTTTTAATTTGTAATTTTGGCATTTTTAGGATCTTATCATTCAATCTAATTGTCCCTCATTACAATTTAGCCCAATTATCTGCACTAATTGCTCAATTGCATGAATTGGGCAAAATTGCATATTTAATTACAATTTAGTCATTGAGATTGGACATAATTGAAATTACTTTCAATTCAGGGGCTACATTCACAAATTGAAACCACCGCCCTATGTTTTTTATCATTCTGAATCGATTGGCATAGATGGTTTGATTCAATTTAACCGTTTGAGCCTTCAATTTCATAATTTCTCGAATTGCAATTAAGAACAAATTTGGGGCTTTTGTAGAAATTGACATGAAATTTTGGGCAAAATCACATTTTTAGATAATATCTATGTCCTAAGTTCGATTCTGGGGTTTAAATTGCGAAAATTCCCCATCAATTTTGGTTAATTTTGAAAATTCCAAGTTAGAATCGATTCGGACTAGTCAGACCAATCGAACCGGTTCGCTACAGTGTTGTCTTCTTCATCAACCTCTCGCATGACTGAATAGTTCTCAGGCCGATTTTAGATGTCAAATTGAAGGGCCATTCGCCAATAATTGAAAGGGAAATGTGAGGCATTTTTCTCCTCTCATTGTCCCTTGTCGATTGACACCGATGATATTACCTGAAGTCACCGGAACAGGAAGTAATCGACCAGTCAACATCACCGACCTGTTGTTGACACACGATTTTTTATTAGTCTTTTTCAGTTTATTTTTAAAAAATTCATAAAAAGTTGAAAAATTACAAAATAAACTTTGGTGGCCTTGGCCAAGCTCAAGAAACCATTTTTGACCAAAAAAATAATTTTTCATATTTTCATATTTTTTTAGTATTTTTAGAAAATAAGAAAATACTCGAAAATTTAAGAAAAATAGCATTTGAGGTCAATATTTTTATTTTAATTCCTTTGTATTTTTTACCTCACAAAAAGTCTAAGTTTAAGTTCAATTTTTTGTGTTCCTTTGTTACACATATGATTGAATTTGATAAAAAAAAATATCAATTAAGTCTTTTAATTTACAATTTTTGCATTTTTAGGGTCTCGACATTCAATCTAATTGTCCCTCATTGCAATTTATCCCAATTAGTTGCACAAATTGCTCAATTGCATGAATTGGATAAAATTGCATACTTAATTGTAATTTAATCCTTGAATTTGGACATAATTGAAATTAATTTCAATTCAAGGGCCAACTTTACAAATTGAAACCAATTCCCAATGTATTTCATCATTTTGAGTTGATTGGCATGGGCAATTAAGTCCAATTTGATCGCATTTAATTTCACAATTTTTCGAATTGAAATTAAGGATAAATTTGAGACTTTTGTAAAAAGTGACATGAACTTTGGGGTAAAATCACATTTTTAGACAATATTCGTGTCCTAACTTCGATTATGAGATTTAATTGCAAAAATTTCCTACTAATTTGGGCTAATTTTGAAAATTTCAAGTTGAAAATGATTGAGACCGGTCAGACCGGTTGAACCGGTTCGCTACAGTATCATCTTTTTCCTCAGATTCTCGTGAAGGTGAACAGTGTGGGGCTGAACTTTGATGGCAAAATTGATAGACTAATCGACCACAATTGAAGACATTTTGGTGGGGGTTTAGTTTTTCAAGCCAATCCCCGTCAATAGATACCAGAGTCGCGACCAATGGCCGCCGAAGGAAAACGAAATCGATTGGTCAATGCTACACCGGCCGTGAAAGTCAACATGGACAGAATGGCTAAATTGGCCATCCATTTGTGCGCACTGGAATGCCATTTGAGTTGGATGGAGTTACCCATCATCATTGTCGCCGTTTGGACCAAATGGCACGCACGGTCACGTGCCATTTGGAGTCTGTTAGCTCCCACCACTTGGCGCAAAAAATTGGAAATCGGTATATAGCCTTTAGAGGCTTTCGAGAGCAAAGATGAGGTTCATTCGGTTGAGAGAAGAGAACAGAATAGAGAGAGAGAGGGAGAGAGAGAGAGAGAGCTCACCTTCCATCGCCATTGTCGAAGGTTGGAGCTCGAATTGGGGAAGCACTGGTTAGGCTCTTCCGGGCCAAACCAAAGCTTCTGAGCGTCACTGAAAGCTTGCCTGAGATAGCAGGAGTCGATCGCCACTAGCCAGGCCGCCCGCAATCCCAAAAAAGGTGAGTTCAGTTTTCGAGCTTCCATATGGTGCATCAATGGCGGATTTTACATCCGGTCATCATTTTTCGAGTTTGTGTGGGCATTTTACTCCCTAAGCATCCCTAACCACCATCGCATCTTCATTTTGTATTGATTTTGCTTGAATACTTCGAATTGAGTCTCCAAACTCAACCTCCATTGTCGAACACTGTTCAATGTCGCCTAGCCAAATCTAGGCCCCGCAAGCTCAATCGAAACTTGAGATAAGTGTTCTGAATTCTAGTATAACCTTCTCTGTGAGTGAATTTGATTGATATGCCATGAATCACATGTATGGGATCATCATAGTCGATCTGGTTCGAGCTTGTCTATGCTTAATTCTGTGGATAAAATACTTTGATTATGACATATGTGAAACTAAAGAAGTAGACGAGTTGAATGGAACTAGTTTTAGGTTAATTGATGTAGGTTTAGTCGTCGATCGGCGCTGAAGAAATCTCAGCCGTCCATTCTGCCAGGGTCGAGAGGTTGAAGACAGAGTTGACGTGGCTGGTCAAGGAGTTAACATCTTAGGTGTTGTCTTATGATAGGTCCACATGTTTGCCTAGTCAGCAGAGCCGTTGGAGTCGGAAGTTAGTCTGTTGGGCGATTTGACAATTTAGATTATGCCACGTGTGGGCTTGGTGACTGTCGGATCAGTTTTAAATCTTCGGTTTAATAAAAAATTAATTTTCAAAAATAAAAAATAAATCGGCAGATGGGACAGTTGAGGATTAGCCGAGTCATTTGATCGCGATAGTAGAATCAGGTAATCAAATCTGACGGCTAAGGGATAACCGACTTTTGATCTAAGCCGTAGTTTTTAGTCAACAGATCTAGTGATCGTGGAGTAGCCACGTGGTTCAATAGAAACTGTCGGATTAAATCTGAATAATCGAAAAACAAAAAAATGTGGAACGGCGTCGTTTTGAGGCGTAGGTCTTATGGGTTCGGGTCTTGGCTGGGTATCCGACCCGAGTGAGTCAGGTTGACTCAGTCCGAATCATTTTTTTATTATAAAAATTCTGAAAATGATTTTTAAACAATAAAAAATTGAAAAAATTCTAGAAAATCCTAAAAAATGTTAGAAAATCCCAAAAAATGTAGGAAAATTATCAAAAATTTCTAGACATTCTAAAAAATTGAGGATTGACCACAGACAACTGGTCAATTCTATTTTTGGAATTTTTTATCCGTTCATCTGAAAATTGATAATATTACCCTTTAGGGGTAAATTGTCTCTGCCTTGTATATGAGATAAGTCGATAACGCCAAGATAAGAATTAGAGTCGGTTAGACGATCAATTCTTATGCTTGGATTTTCGAATCTCGTCCTTTTTTTCTAAGAATGACGATTTTACCCCTCAAAAGGTAAATCGTCTTTTTTATTCTGATCTAACTGTGAAAATTGCTCAAAATTAGGATTTGGATCAGGGTCGAGGATCGGGACCAGGGGCGGAACCAGTGACTGGAGTCAGTTCACGTTAACTCTTTCAACCCTCTGCCTCTCCTCAGTATCAAGGATAGTGCCATTGATGAGATTGAAATCGTTTTCCAAATGAGAACCAAACACCGAAAAATATTTTTGGTTACATATTACCAAACAAAGGAAAACAAATCATTTTCCTAGAAAATGATTTTCAAAAAATCACTTTTCAGAAAACGAATTTTCGAAAATCACTGTCTTTGAAACAAACACACCCATAAATCAAAAAACAAAGGTTCCACGGACCACGTCATTCACAAGACTTAAGCAAAACGTCATCTTCTGTGCATGAGCTTTGAAAACTCCATGTTTAACTTTACCGATGGAATTCTCAGCACGTAGTCTCGTCGCTTACCATGAAATCTTTCTTGGCTTATAAGAATCGATGTAGATTGGGACGATTTTCGAGCACGTTTGAGACAAGCACGTCGGGGCATAGACCGTCCCAGTATTCCTTTGGGATGCTCCTCAAAAAACTTCCCATGATGGGACGTCAAGAAAACAACACATGTGAATTTATCATGTCCATGTTGGAACTTTTTCGTAAATTCCCATAAGAAGTTGAAAGAGAAATGAAGATTTATTTCGGTTCGTAACCCTTCATCGATGAAACAGTATGACATCGTAACGTTTCGTCGAAGCTGTACGACTTCGTGATATTTCATCGAATACTTTTGACGAAATCGTGCCTTTTCATTGACAAACCCTTTCGATCCATATGTTTTCGTAACTCTTCGCTTCACTATCTATAAGTAAAGCATCGACCATCACATTAAATACAAGTATCAGGCACGAGTATTAGATATAATTATTATGTTCATCATTTATTCATCGTCATAATCATTTTGTGCGACTATTCCACGAAATTGTATTCGAAGGCTTCCTTTGAAACAAGTACCGATTTCGAGGAAAGGAGATTCGTTCTATCCTAGGAGGCAATTGTCCAAAAATCTTGGGTACCGATTGAGGGGACAAATTTGTCTTAAGGACACAATGTTATTTCGTTGGGCTCGAATTATTCATCTATATTCGGATTAATTGTTTGTGATTGGTTTCAGATTTGTCTATTCACCTATTTTTCATATAAGAACTACAAGTCATATTTATATGCGATAACAATCTTACTATATGAACCATTACCCTATTAGTGGACAACAATCTTAAGAAAAATTTAATTTTTTGTGCTGAGTTCGTATAGTTATTTGTGTTGTATGCATTCTGTTCTGGCGTATTATTATTAAATTATATCCGATGAAAATTATTTTTTCATCACATGTTGAGATAGATTTCGTTGAGAAAAAAAAGGACAGGTGATAATTCTTTGGGGGATGTTAAAAAGAAGCGAATTGTCAAGTGGGACTAACGTTGAAGAATTCTGTCCTTTGGTTTCGAACAGTAGCATTAATTTTTCTTTTTAAAAAAGTGAACGTTTGCGTCAGTATGCGCAAACAAGGATGGAGAAGTGCATGCATGCACCGTTCCAACTACAAGCTCGTGGTGGGATCCCGTGCAGGCATATGCCTGGCACGCGTAAGAGTGGGCACGTGCAAATCACGAGCCCATGCAAGGCCTATTGGTGTGCACCGCTCATGCACTACAGTGATTTTACTGCTTTACCCTCGTGTGTTGTGTTTCAATTTTTGGCTCGTACGTGCTCCAAATGACGAGTTCTTGGCATCTACGTGTTCATATTAAAAAGCTCTATATTATGGTAGGCTAATATTATATGTTTGAGACTTTGTGGATGGAAGAAAGCATATAAAATCCTATGTACATGTATTTTTCAAGGTATTTTGGGCTATTTTCACTTGGTTTCAGAAATGGCTTCATCATCGATGATGCATATTGCGTCTATCCCAACTATGGAGAGAAGTCGGAAAAGTTCAATCGTCTGATTTCAAAAGATGGCAATACAAGATGTTGTTCTATGTCATGACGTTGAATTTGCCGAGATTCCTCAATAAGGATGATCCTAAGTAAGTTGGATGAAGAAAATACAAATATGGAAATGATTGTTACTGTAGATGTATGGAAGCATTTTGACTTTCTGTGTCGCAACTAAATTCTAAATGGTCTGGACAATTCCCTCTATAATGTTTATAGCCGCTGAAATGGCTAAGGAATTATGGGAAAGTTTGGATGAGAAATACAAAGCATAATATGATGGATTGAAAAGATTCATTGTTGGCAAGTTTATGGACTTAAAGATGGTTGATTTTATAACCATCCTAATTCAAGTCCTGAAAACTCTAAGAGATTATGCATAACATTCTTGCCAAAAATAGAGTTCTAAGTAAATCATTTCAAATGGTTCTTTTATTGAAAGACTACCGCCGTCTTGAAAAGATTTCAAGAATTATTTCAAAGTGTGGGGCGAGAAATGTTATGTATATTGGTAGTACAACTTCTCTCTAGTGAAATTATCACAATTGACTATGTGAAATTAGAGTATAATGTTGCGGATCCATTAACAAAAGGCCTAACGAGAAAGATGGTTGTGAAAACATCAAGGGGAATGAGAATTAAGGCCATAAATAAGTCATCATAGTGGAAACCCTCCCTAGCTGACTGGAGATTCCAAGATCTAGGTTCAAAGGGACAATCAAGTTATGAATACGGTGTAGAGTACTATGATTTTTTTTACTTATTCTCATATAGAGACAGTACTAATATGTGAATGTTAAGCATAAGCTTTTAATGATTCTAAATCGAGTATGTGATATATTGCACCTTTAGAAAACACCTATGTAAGTGGGAAGTAAGGGCCGCTTCTGCGAGAATTGAAAAGGCCGAATTCGCTAAAGCACTCATGAGACCAAGCGATGTTCATGGCCAAAACGAACACAACAGTGAGAATCAACTTTGTTCGAGAGAAAGTTGTGTGACTTTTATTGTCTAGGTTTACACCAAATGTTGACAGTTCAAAGATATCAAGTCTACTAATTAACCGAGTAAGTCCGATAGATCTCACTCGAGAAAGTTTAAAGTTTCAGGCTACTTATCTCAATGCAACGTTCTCTCAATGAATATTCGCACATTATATGTCATGCATTCATGGAGAGTTTTGATAATTGAACTTCTCATTCATGCGTGAGATTGTTAGAACTTTTTCGTAAAGTCCCATAAGAAGTTCAATGAGAAATGAAGAGTTGTTTTGGTTCGTAACCCTTCATCGATGAAAGAGTACAACAGTACGGCATCGTAACGTTTCGTTGAAACTGTACGACTTCGTGACATTTCATCGAATCATTTCGATGAAATCGTGCCTTTTCATTGACAAACTCTTTCGACGAAGCCATATATCTTCGTAACTTTTCGCTTTACTTTCTATAAATAAAGCATCGACCATCGCATTAAATACAAGTATCAAACACGAGTATTAGATATAATTGTTATGTTCATCATTCATTCATCATCATCATCATTTTGTGCGACTATTTCGCGAATTTGTGTTTGAAGTTTTTCTTTGAAACAAATACCAGTTTTGTGAAAAGGCGATCCGTTCTATCCTAGGAGACAATTGTCCAAAAATCTTGGGTACCGGTTGAGGGGACAAATTTGTCTTATGGACACAACGTTATTTCGTTGGGCTCGGATCGTTCATCTGCGTTTAGATTACTTGTTTGCGATTGGTTTCAAGTTTGTCTATTCATCTATTTTTCATATACGAACTACAAGTCATGTTTATATGCGACAACAATCTTACTATATGAACCAGTACCCTCTTATGGACAACAATCCTTCCTATGGAGTCGATCAACCAATGTATCTTCATGATCAATATATCTTGAGCAAATGGTTAAACAATCCTCAAGGGTGTAACCCTCGTTCCTCCGCGTGACATTCGTTGCGAACATCGGACTTGAACCCCATCAACGGCCTATAACATATAATTAGTATCCAACCACATTAAAACTTTTAGTTGACATAAGAGCACGAAAAAGGATAATTTCAGGAAGCGTGCACAACTTGGATAAAGAGGTTCATGACAAGCTTTCAACAAAGTTTCAATGGCGATTCATGTCTTCAAGAGTCGTGTGGCTCCTCATCACAATCGCCACTATCTTCATTTGGGAGATTTTCTATACATTGGATAATAGTAGCAAACATCTACTTTCATAGGTTAATTGGGCAACCACGAAGTAAATTGATTTACTGACATATTGGCTTCATAACAATATAACGAATCATTATAAATAAAGTTGGAGTTACAAACAAAGTTAACAGGTAAATTGGTCTTCTAATGTGCATGATTACTTTTTTTTTTAGAAATTTCATGTCCCCCCTTTTGTTTTTTTCTCCTTGTGATTGGAAAACTTCCACGCGGGTGTTTCATCGCGTTCAAAAAGAATGTCCTGTCTTTCACGCCTGCACAACACTTTCATGAATGTCTTCACACATTCCAACAAGGTACATGCATTAACTAAGTTGAGAGTTGATTCAGCCGCCTATGAGAGGATCTTCATCCCACTGCCGAACGAGTAAGATGCGGGGGTTATTCTCACATGGGAAGGCAAGATATGACTTTCATCGGGATAATAACATCGAAAATACCACAATTTTCATTCTATGGTTATTAGGGTCTCATAACTTATTTTCTGCTCGCTTAATTGCCATAAGTTTGAAAAATCGATCACTTAAGTATCATCGGCGATTTTCCTCACCGAACATCCGATCTGGACGTTGAAAAAACTGAAATGGACAATTCTTGTAACTTTGATTATTATTATTATTATTATTATTATTATTGAATGTATATTTCCTTTTTTTAATTTTTTTGTGCCAACGAGGGTCACCGACGGCCCTTATCAGCCACACAAGCCTTGTGCAAACTAGACAAAGGTCGCCTTGCCCAGATTTGCCTAGGGCCTCCGCGCCCTCCCCGTAGTCGGTGAGGCCATGATAGCCTTTGGCAAGGCCTTCGCACCCTCCCCCATTGCCGGTGAGGCCTTGAAGATATAGCACAGGGCCATCGCGGGGAGGAAGGTTCACCGATGACCCTTGCCGTCATACAAAAAAAATCGGAAAAAATAAAATGAAACAAATTACAGAAAAAATCACTTCTAAAAAAAATCCGCGTAGGATGATTTGTCGGAAATGGACTCAAATGATCATTTCTTTTGCAAGTCATTTAGACTGGAGATTACTAATTAGCATAAATAAAAGTAGAAGGAGCCATTGACTAAGTAGGATAATTATTACCATCCAACAATAACAAGGTAGTGTGTAAGCCTGTCATACCATGAGTACCACTATGATAAGCACCAAAGGATCCTGAACGGGGAGTAACGGTTGGGAGAATCACCCACGAACCAACAGCAAAAGAGCTTGCTGGATTAGTAGACACATCCACAGCCCCAAGAATAAAACATTACACGCTACGACAACACCAAAGGGTGAGATTCAATTTTTTTTTTTTTTTATATTTTCGGACTTACTGTTAGTCGACTATAAGTGTCTAGTTGACTACCTGAACAGCCCTTGCACACGGGTCGTCGACTACTTGGGACCTAGTCGACTAGTCAGGAACCATAATGACATAAAACGCCACGAATTTACACGAATCTCACCCAAACCAACACAGCTTTGTGATCCAATCACTACATCACCACAAACAACTCAACATAAATCAAAACACACCTCGAAGAATTAAACTCAAGGGAGAAAAGAAAAAAAGGATGAATAATGAATGACTTAGCTGTAGAACGATCTCGAACTATTTCTAGAGAAAAGAGACGCCAGCAACCACTGTAATAAGGACTACAGAAACAGTCGATAGGGCTGCGCGAGGCAAGAGAGACGAGAGATAGGAGAGGGAGAGATCCTTTCCTGCGATCGCAGCAAAGGCAGGAAAGGCAGGAAAGATCTAATGTATCACCAAAGGACAGCGGTTAGAATCTATTGCATCGTTCGAGGGCTAGAATTATCGTTAATGATAGAGCATGACTCATACATTTGATCTTATTCTCATCCTTTTCAACGGATTTTTCAACAATCTTGAGGATAATCTGTGTGGATTCCCACACTGAAATTACGACCTTCATTGCCACCGCCACTACTACCACCGCCACTATTGACGCCTTTATCTCCACCGTGCTAGTTGTGTTGCCACTGCTACCGTATACGTCCCATGCTAAACCATTTCTAGACATGTCAAAGATTGAAATTCTTAATTGCAACAACTTTAAAAGATGGCGAAAAAGAATTTTCCTTATCCTAAACATGCATGGAGTAGATTTCGCACTTACGGAGTCCAAACCAACTGATAATAATTTGTTAGAGCGATGGACACATGCTAACAAAGTGTGTAGGCACACAACTATAAGGACACTTTCTAATGAATTGTATAATGTCTATTGCCCTTACAAAGATGCAAAATAAATAGAAGAATGCGTGTTTTAATATTTATATATTCCGACACTCCCTCTCACGTTTAGTTTGGTCTTTTGCCTAGTATTAAGTGCGGGCAAATTTATTGGGGAGGCAAAGTAGACAAATTCATTGGAGAGGCAAATAGGGGTCTGGTCTTTTGCCCCCCCCAATGAATTTGTCCAAAATTAGTATTAGGCAAAAAATTAGACTAAGCCTGAGGGAAAGTGTCGAAATATATAAATATTAAACCACGCCTTCTTCTAAAAGCTTAAGGCTGCGTTTGGTCGCCCCGATTTTTAGTCATGATAAGATTGTATAGGATAGGATATGAAATCTAGGGATTTTGCCATATCCTATCCTGTATTTGGTGAATCGCAATAATAAATCCGGATATATTCATATTATATCATATTCATTATTTGGTATATACGATATATCAATGTAAAATAAATTTGAAAAAGTACAAGCGAAAAATATAAGAATATCTTGTAATTCACTGTTGAATCTAGTAAAAGAAAGAAAATATAAACATTTAACTTTTGTTGAAATTTTTTTCCTTTTTCGCGATATTCGTTAAACCTTAATATGAAACACAAGGTTATTGAAGAAAAAGATATTTGACTCTCTTTCTGCTTTTCTTAAACTTTTGATGTGAACCAGAAAGTTAAAAACGAGAGTAAGTTTCAACTATCTCGCTATTTTTGTAAATTTTTATAATAAACTATAAAACTATAAAGCAATCATGAAACTTCCACATGAATTAGAGTTAAAGAGACGGAGACGAAAATGCTATTTTTTTAGAAATTTCATTACTCCTTCTCTTCAAGAATTAGAGAAATCATTTTCAAGTTTAAATATATTTACTTAAAATATGGTTTCTTCTACTTCATTTTTATTATTTTTTTAATTATAAATATTTTATTATTATTATTTTGAGTCAATTCCATCATTTCTTAATAAATTTTTTCATTAAATAATAAATTACACTATTATACTTAAAATATTTAATGATATAGATACGTACTAAGTGTGTGTACATATACAAACTATATATTATAATGAAGAAAGAAATCAAATTATAAATATGATTTATAAAAAATAAAAATAAAAATAAAAGTATTTTTAGAATTCAAATTTATTTAAAAGTTATTTCTATTTTAATTTTATTATATAAGAAGTTTGTTATTCATAAAAATAGTTTTTATACCATAAACAAAAGAAATCATATCTACCTTTATCCTACCTCCCCTAGGATAATTATATCCAGGCTATATCCCTGTTATATCTTGCTATATTCTATCTTGAGTGGGAACCAAACACATGATATGATAAATTTTATCCTATCCTGACTTATATCCTAACTGTCAAACGTAGCCTAAGATATTAGAATAGGACGTGATTTAATATTTATATATTCCAAAACCTTCATGACTGCAAAGTACACTGTGCAAGATGGGGCAAACGGATGTTTGAGATCAAAAATTATTATTTTTGGGAATTGAAGGCCGAAAAATTTACAAGAAGAATATATTGGCGAAGATTGACGGCGATCGCGGCTGGCAAAGGTTGACGTGGATGAATTTTGGCCTGACGTGAACGACAACTGGCCCATATCCTAATATTTAAGTCGCCAGCCGGCGACGTCCACATTAGCGCCAATGTGACATTCTGATTTTTCTGTCATTTTTGGACTCATTAATGAGAAATGTATCTAGCGACGTATTTCAGTCATATCTCCCTCGAATCTGATCAATTTGAGTTGGCTGACCAAAGGGGAAAATCTAACGTGAGACAGTACGTAGACCTAGGGAACTCGAATAGGAAATGACGCTTTGACCATAAGGATTGTTGAGGGGACATTTAGAGCCATAAAAGGGTGATCTAAGAATGATTAAGGAATACATTGCTAGCGTTATACGATTGGAGCGCGGGTGATACCGCTCAACCAATGTATAAATTGTAAAATTTTCCTAAATCGAATAGTGACTATCGAGACCATAGGAATTAGTGATAGACCCTCACAATTACATGACAACCAAAGTCGCCATGAATTGACAAATCCTAAATGTGATATGAAACACAGGGTCGATACGCGTAACGTCTGCCAAAGCCGTCCATCGGTTCGGGATAGGCTGAAACCACGTCTGACAGAGAAAACGATTAGAAACGAGTCTTGAAAATTGAAAATGGAGAATCAAGAATTTCAACATCATGATTGGATTGGCCATCGCCTTGTCGAAGAAAATTGAAATTAGAAAAACGACGTTCAGGACGTCGGGGGTAAAATTACTATTTTGCCCCTCAAGCCTTAGTCTTGCCTATATAATTGGATGGAGGCATTTTACTCATTAACCCACCCCCATAGCTGTCAAAAATGTGGAGGAAGGAGAGTCATTGGATGAGCTTGAATGACACCTTGGACAAGTGTCAATGGATTAAGCTTTGAGTGGACATATCTACCTTTTTACCTACCATTCAACAAGTTGACTTGTGAAGTGTGCATATACCTCTCTTTCTTTCTCTCTCTCTCTCCCCTCACTTGGCCGACCATCACCACTCCATTGCCGAGAGCTGCTGCTTCTTCTTCTTCTTCTTCTTCTTCTTCTTCTTCTTCTTCTTCTTCTGCCAACCACTCACCGCTCGACCTATTTCTGCCTCCTTGTTCGTTGCCGCCCACGGCCACTTCCTGAGACTCCCAGCAGCTGAGCCGACCACCCACTCCTTGCTTGACCTCTTGCCGACTTCCTCAAAGTGGAAGCGAGTCATTTGACTCAGCGAGGAGCTCCGACTAGTTGATCTCCCGAAAGTCGACGGAAATAGTCGCAACCAGAGGTAAGCCACAATTTTGG
The DNA here is from genome assembly GCA_028455895.1 of Rhodomyrtus tomentosa. Taxonomy (NCBI): domain Eukaryota; kingdom Viridiplantae; phylum Streptophyta; class Magnoliopsida; order Myrtales; family Myrtaceae; genus Rhodomyrtus; species Rhodomyrtus tomentosa. Next base: position 8,535,752 of record JAPCWY010000001.1, on the reverse strand, counting down.
CCTCTTAGGACCTCGAAAATTTAGAGTTTTTCAACCAAATTTTGTGGACATCTAGGAAAGTCATAGATTGAGTTGTGGTAAAAATTTTGGGTTAATTTGATGGAGTTTTGATCTCAAATGGGTATTGTGTTTGAAGGGTCAGAACTGCCAATTTGAAGGCTTGGGAGAATAGGTGACATTCAAGGAGTTTCCGGCGACGGCTTGTCCCCAAATTTTCGGTGAGCTTCTCAAACCCTTGGAACTACATGTTAGCAAGTAGATTAGTGAATAAATTGAGAATTTGAGATAGTTTAAGGGCTGGTTAATTGAGGTATACATAGAACTGAAAATTGCCCGGTTCGGTTCTGTGCATACCGATTTTGTGAGGGCTGTTGGTGGTTGAAATTGAGTCTCAAATTCATTATTGAAACATGCTAGGAGGTTGATGAACATGTCAATGAGGCTTATGTTCCATGGATTGGGCAATTGAGAAAGGAAATTGACGATTGGATGGATTTCAATAGGTTACACGGTTGAGTTGTCCTTGGGCTGCTTGGACCGAATTCTTGAGGCTCTTGGGAGAAGGATTTTGTGGCATTAAGCTTGAGGTAAGGGAATCCTAAACCTATGATAGGAAGATTGGACTCAATTGGGCGAGTCCGGTGAAATTTTGATTGATTCTTGAGAGACTTTAATGTGATTGTTCATTGTGCGTCCTAGAAGGGTATAGAGGACTTGAATGTATGCCAATGCTTGTACCTTGTATTGACTACTATGTTTGAAAGACATTGAGGAAGTCATAGTGGTCGAGGCTACTAAGGATGATCTGGTGGAGCCGTTTGCCAACGAGACCATGGAGGACACAGTAGAGGTTTGCTAAGAGACATTCTCAGAGTACGAGCCCACGGAGGAGGCAGGGGAGACTGATGACTCCCGCAACTTGTCTTAGGAGCTCCTGGCTTACTAGTTTGATCTTTTGACGGCAACCCTGATGCCTGATTCTCTTGGTGATGATGGTGGTTCTTTTTTATACTTACACCGTCTCCCCACTGACTAGCAGATTTAGTTTGCTATGTACCTGTATGAACATTTGGATATTATTTATTATAGTATTCTCGCTATCCAGGTCCCACTTTTTATTTATACGGAGGAGTTTTTAATGTCGTTGCTTCCGCGTGCCTGTTACGTGATACATCTCTCAACTGGTATGTGAATCTTGGTACCACGAGAGATATCTTGATTTGCTTGCAGGGAGTCACGTGCTCGTGCCCGGGGCGTGGGGCGTGACATGCCTCGTTTGCTTGGTATCAGAGCAAGGTCAGCTCGATCCAAAGTTGGTTGAGGATTGAAGTAATAAGGAGTATTAAGTTGGGACAAGGACGGGTAGCGAGACCTTAGGAGACTGGTTAGGATAAGATATGAGATGCTTAGCATATGACTTGGCACTTATAGTTGGTATTTGGCTTCGGCAGGATTGTGGCAATGCGTGAGGAATAAGTTCCCTGCTTAGTGTTGAAAGTCATTTATGGATTTTGGCCTGTTAAGTGAATGAGTATGACTTGTTTTAGTGAACTATTGGGGTGAACGAAACTGAGGAATGATCGTGGACTACTTGTTGAAATGCCTTTGGAATTTGTTGAATGGAGGACTATTATATTATAACTGTTTCTGTTAAGGCCTAGTTGGTAGCTCTGGACTTGGATGAATGAGTGAGTTACTAACTTCTTGATGAATTTGTGGTGGATCAGGCTCAGTAGAAGCGCCTAAGAATGAGTAACCCATCTAAGAGACCCGAAAGGCCTAGAGGCAGAGCCTAGCTCGAGGTCGCCTGTAGTAGAAGATCCGAGGATGGATGGCGTACTGAGGGCGCTAGAGAGAATTGGCGACCTCATTGACAAGAAGACCCAAGCTAGGGATGCTGCCATAGCCCAAGCGGTAGGAGCCGTAATAGCTAATGTCAACGCCAACAACGGTAACAACGGGGGCAATGGAAACCACGATGATCACAACCTAGGTAATGAAGCAGTGAATGCCCAGGATGAGATTGTTGCGGCCAAACAGATGGGCTAGTTGGTCGAGCAATTTATCAAGTTGAAGCCGACCCAGTTCGATGGGACTGGAGACCCCGAGCTAGCACCCAGATGGATTGAAAAGCTAGAGAAAGCCTTTGGAGTCCTGATGTGCACGGACGAAGAGAAAGTGCTGCTGACAGTGTACCAGCTGAAAGGTACCGCAAACGCTTGGTGGGCTGCCACCAAGAATGGAGTTTTCCCAGAGAGAACGGCCATGACCTGGGATGCCTTTAAGATGGCGTTCAACGACAAATACTTTTTGGAGACAGGCAGGGAAAGGAAACAGGTGGAATTTTTACAACTACGTTAGAATCAGCTGATTGTAAACCAGTATAAGACCGAGTTCTCCAGACTGTCTAGGTACGCACCTCGATCAGTAGAGGATCCCCAGGAGAAAGCACAAAGATTTCAGGGCAAATTGAGGCTTGAACTCCATAGTCAGATGAGGGCCTTAAATCTGAGGACTTATAAGGAAATTTATGAGCGGAGCCAGATGATCGAGAGGAATTTAAAGGTGGTAAATGCCGCATCTGGATCGCGATTTACCCCATTCCGAGACAACTGCCAGATGGGCAAGAGACCAAAGTGGGCAATAGGCATTTTGTCCCTCTAATAAGGAAAAACATTGCGAAGTCGCCGAACCCCACGCACCGGAGTTGTCGCCTTTGTGGCAGAAGGCATGAAAATGGGCCATGCCCGGTAAGGACTGGAGCCTGTTTTAAGTGTGGTCAGATGGGCCACCAGATGAGGACGTGCTCAAACCAAGCTCCAACGAGTCGGCCTCAAGGAGAGAGACCGCAGACTTGATCGTCGGCTGCTACTCCCCAGATTGATCAGAATCGACCCCCGGCTTAGGGTAGAGTTTATGCAGTAGCCCGCAGGGAGGTGGAGGAAGCGCTAGGCGTGGTCACAAGTATGATTTATTTGTGTGACCAAGCTGCATATGCATTGTTTGATCCTAGCATCACACACTCATTCCTGTATGCTCGATTTGCTGACTTGGTTGATATGAAGTTAAAACCTTTGAGTATGATCTTGCATGTTGCCACCCCACTGAAAGATAATATACTGATCTCATTGGACTATGCTGACTGTGAAATCGTAGTTGGGAGTAAGGAGAGTATTGATCTAGCTATATTGGCCATGTACGATTTTGACGTGATCATAGGGATGGACTGGTTGGGTAAACAAGGGGCAGTGGTAGATTGTGGTAGTAGAATAATTCGTTTCTACCCAAAAGGCCGCCCTAGCTTTGAATTCGTGAGAAGTCGGGGGGAATCTCGATTCCCTTAGTCTAATCTCTTGAAGTGACAAAGTTGATGTTTGAAGGGTGTCAGGCGTACTTAGTTTCAGTGATGGACACGACTGCTGAGGAGCCAAAACTAGAGAGTATCCCGGTAATGCGTGAGTTCCCTGACATTTTTCCCCAAGAGTTGTCAGGATTGCCTTTGGAGCGAGAGATAGAATTCGTGATCGAGTTAGCTCTTGAAATGGAGCCAATCTCGAAGGCACCTTATAGGATGTCCCTGTCAGAACTGAAGGAGCTAAAGGTGCAGATGCTAGAATTATTAGATAAAGAATTTATCCGACCGAGTGCTTCACCGTGGGGAGCACCGGTATTGTTTGTGAGGAAAAAGGATGGGTCATTGCGTCTATGCATCGACTATAGGCAGTTAAACCAGGTAACAACGAAGAATAAGTACCCACTGCCGAGAATTGACGACCTGCTTGATCAGTTGCAAGGAGCGGCGGTATTCTCCAAAATTGATATGAGGACCGGGTATCACCAATTGAGAATCAAGAAGGAAGACATACTTAAGACTGCTTTTAGGACGAGATATGGTCATTATGAGTTCATAGTGATGCCTTTTGGATTGACCAATGCTCCAACCGTATTCATGGATTTAATGCATCAAGTGTTTAAGGAATTCCTAGATAGATTCGTCATAGTCTTTATCGACGATATCCTGATTTACTTAAGGAGTAATGCAGAACATGAGGAGCACCTAAGGATTGTCTTGCAGACCCTAAGGGAACACTCGTTCTACGCTAAGTTGAGCAAATGCGAGTTCTGGCTGAATAAGGTAGCATTTCTTGGGCACGTGATATCTGGAGAAGGAATCACAGTGGATCCTACAAAGATCGAAGTTGTAACAAATTGGCCTAGGCCTACTACGGTCACGGAAGTCCGAAGTTTCTTGGGTTTGGCAGGATATTACAGACGTTTTGTGGAGAAGTTTTCATCCATAGCCATCTCATTGACGAGGTTGACAAAGAAAGAAACGAAGTTCGAATGGACGGATAAGTGCGAAAGGAGTTTCCAAGAGCTAAAACATCGGTTGAAAACCACACCGGTGTTAACAATTCCATTAGGACCGGGAGGCTATGAGATATACAGCGATGCCTCGCTAAAAGGACTAGGTTGTGTGTAAATGCAAAATGGAAGAGTAGTGGTCCCGGCAGCTGAGACCACATGAAATGGACGACCCAACTCACAATCTGGAGTTAGTAGCGATCATTTTTGCTCTGAAGATTTGAAGACATTATCCATGTGGCGAGAAGTTCCAAATTTACACCGACCACCAGAGCTTGAAGTATCTGGTTTCCCAGAAAGAACTGAATATGAAGCAGCGTTGGTGGATGGAACTACTTAAGAATTATGATTGTGATATACTGTATCACCCTGGGAAGGCAAACGGAGTCGCAGATGCACTTAGCCGGAAGTCGAGCATCGCATGTCTGCTGATAAAAGGTTGGTCGATGATCGAGGATTTGAGAGATTCTGAGTTCAAACTAGAAGTCTGCCAATTGTCCAGTTTGATAGCTACATTGGGGGTAGAACCTGAGGTCTAGGAAAGGATAAAAGACTTGCAGCATACGGACCCAGAAATTCAGAGGATCCTAAAGATGGACGCGACAAAGAGAAAATCAGAGTTCCAAGTACTAGAGGATGGAATTTTGAAATTTCGAGAACGTCTATGTGTGCTAAAGGATGAAGAACTTAGAGAAAGGATTCTGTCATAGACTCATAGGAGCAATTATAGTATCCATCCAGGGAGCACGAAGATGAACTTGCGTCAACATTATTGGTGGAACGGGATGAAGGTGGATGTGGCGAGGTATGTGGCAAAGTGCTTGACATGCCAGTAGGTGAAGGCCCAACACTGTAAGCTTGGAGGATTTTTACAGCCATTGAAGATTCTGAAATGGAAGTGGGAGCATATAGCGATGGATTTTGTTATGAGACTCCCAATTAGTCAGAGAGGCCACGACTCTATATGGGTAGTCGTGGACAGATTGACTAAGTCCGCGCACTTTATCCCGGTGCAAAAGGATTTCGCAAAGATTAGATATGCCCAGTTATACATAAGGCAGATAGTGAGACTGCATGGAGTATCCGTGACAATTACCTCAGATAGAGATCCCAAGTTCACTGCAAACTTTTAGAAAAGCCTTCAAGATGTCATGGGAACCCGACTGCAATTTAGCACGGCGTACCATCTACAGACGAATGGACAATCGGAGAGCACGATTTAAACGCTTGCGGACATGTTGCGAGTGTGCGTCATAGTTTTTAAAGATAGATGGGAAGATCAGCTGCATTTGGTGGAGTTTGCATATAACAACAGCTACCGGTAGAGTATTCAAATGGCACCATTTGAAACACTTTATGGAAGGGCTTGCAGAACCCCGATTTGCTGGGATGAGATTGGAGAAAGGAGTATCACATGCCCAGAGTTGGTAGAGCAATTGGTGGAAGCAGTGAAAATAATTGGGGATAGACTGAAGACGTCTCAGAGTCGTCAAAAGAGTTTTGCAGATAAGCGGCGTAAGCCTTTGGAGTTTCAAGTAGGCGATCATATTTTCCTTAATGTGTCGCCGATGAGAGGATTATCACATTTTGGAAAGAAAGGAAAACTGAGCCCAAAGTATGTAGATCCATTTGAAATACTGGAGCGAATTGGGATCTTGACCTACAGGCTTGCCTTGCCACCTAATCTATCCCAAGTACATAATGTCTTTCACGTGTCAATGCTGCGAAAATACGAACCAGACCCGACACATGTGCTGGACTACGAGGTCATAGAAGTGGACGACCGGGTATCCTATGTAGAGAGGCCGATCAGGATCGAAGATCGGAAGGAGCAAACTCTAAGGAATAAGACGATTCCATTGGTCAAAGTTGTGTGGGAGTACCATGAAATCGAAGGCACCACGTGGGAAAACAAGGAGACGATGATTCGCCAACACCCCCATTTGTTTGAGCGACTAAGTTTGATGTAAATTTCGGGGACGAAATTTTTTTAAGTGGGAAGATTTGTGACATTCTGATTTCCCTATCATTTTCAGACTCATTAATAAGAAATATATCTAGTGACGTATTTCAATCATATCTCGCTCGAATTTGATCAATTTGAGTTGGTTGACCAAAGGGGAAAGGCTAACGCGAGACAAAGTACGTGGACCTAGGAAACTCGAATAGGAAATGACGCTTTGACCACAAGGATTATTGAAGGGACATTTAGAGCCATAAAAGAGTGATCTAAGAACGATTAAGGAATACCTTGCTAGCGTTATACGATTGGAGCGCGCATGATATCGCTCAATCAATGTATAAATTGCAAAATTTTCCTAAATCGAACAGTGACGATCGAGACCATCGAAACTTGTGATAGACCCTCACAATTACATGACAAACAAAGTCGCCATGAATTGACGAACCCTAAATATGATATGAAACATATGGTCGATACGTGTAACGTCTGCAAAAGCCGTCCGTCGGTTTGGGATAGGCTGGAACCACGTCTGACAGAAAAAACGATCAGAAACGAGTTTTGAAAATTGAAAATGGAGAATCAAGAATTCTAACATCATGATTGGATTGGCCATCACCTTATCGAAGAAAATTGGAATTAGAAAAACGACGTTTCGGACGTCGGAGGTAAAATTACCATTTTGCCCCTCAAGCCTTAGCTTTGCCTATATAATTGGATGGGGGCATTTTGATCATTAACCCACCCGCATAGCTGCCGAAAATGAGGAGGAAGGAGAGACATTAGATGAGCTTGAATGACACCTTGGACAAGTGTGAATGAATTAAGTTTTGAGTGGACATATCTACCTTTTTACCCACCATTCAACAAGTTGACTTGTGAAGTGTGCATATACCTCTCTTTCTCTCTCTCTTTCTCCTCACTTAGCCGACCATCACCTCTCCATTGCCGAGAGCTTCTTCTTCTTCTTCTTCTTCTGCTGCCGACCGATCACCGCCCGACCGATTTCTGCCTCCTTGTTTGCTGCCGCTGATAGCCACCTCCGGCGACTCCCAGCCACCGAGCCGACCACCCACTCTTTGCTTGACCTCTTGCAGATGTCCTTAAAGTGGAAGCGAGTCATTTGACTCAGCGAGGAGCTCCGACCAGCCGATCTCCCGAAAGTCGATGGAAATCGCCACAACAAGAGATAAGCCACGTTTTTGGCCTCTTAGGATCTCAAAACTGTAAACATTTTCAACCAAATTTTGTGGACATCTAGAGGACTGATAGATTGAGCTGTGGTAAAAAGTTTAGGTTAATTTGATGAAGTTTTGACCCCAAATGGGTCTTGTGTTTGAAGGGTCAGAACTGCCAGTTTGAAGGCTTAGTAGAACCAGTGACATTCAAGGAGTTTCCGGCGACGGCTTGGCCCTAAATTTTCGGCGAGCTTCCCAAACCCTTAGATAAACATGTTAGCAAGTAGATTAGCAAATAAATTGAGGATTTGAGGTAGTTTAAGGGCCGGTTAATTGAGGTATACACAGAACCAAAAATTTTCTGGTTCGGTTCTGTGCATACCGGTTCTGTGGGGGCTGTTGGTGGTTGAAATTGAGTCTCAAATTCCTCATTGACACATGCTAGGAGGTTGAGGAACATGTCAATGAGGTTTATGTTCCATGGATTGGGCAATTGAGTAAGGAAATTGACGATGAGATGGATTTCAATAGGTTGCACGGTTGAGTTGTCCTTGGGCTGCTTGGACCGAATTCTTGAGGCTCTTGGGAGAAGGATTTTGTGACATTAAGCTTGAGGTAAGAGAATCCTCAATTTGTGATAGGAAGATTGAACTCAAGTGGGCAAGTCGGGTGAAATTTTGATTGATTCTTGAGAGACTTTAATGTGATTGTTCATTGTGCGTCCCAGAAGGGTATAGAGGACTTGAATGTGTGCCAATGTTTGTACCTTGTATCGACTACAATGTTTGAATGTCAATTGAATCGTCTGTATGCCATGGGCGTATTGTTTGTGCACAAGTTTGCACTTGGCCTTGTGTGTATGAATTGAATTGAGATTGTGGCATGTTTAAGACGTGGTAATACCGTGAGACGTATGAGACGCGAGGTTGTATGATTAATGCCCTGAGGCGCGGGATTTGGAGTGAATGGCACCCTAAGGAGTATGAGACGCGGAGTTGAGAAGGCCATAGTCCTAATGCGTGAAAACGCGGAACGGAGTCGTGATGTATCCACACAGGCCTAGAGTAACATTGAAAACCTGATGCGTTTACGAGGGTTTGTCAATGAGACGGTCTGATGCGTTTACGCGGACCGGGCTTGAGGCGTTGTAAACACTAACATGAGATTGAGACAGGCTGGAAGGGTGGCAGTGGTGATGTGACAGGGTGGCAGTGGTGATGTGACATGGCGATGTGTGCATGGCCATATTGATGTGATGATGCCATGACTGTATGCTTGACATCTGTATGTTGTTATCGATAATTGAATGCCTTATATGTTTATTTGCACGAAATGTTGGTGTTTATGACTGCCTAAGTGGACTGTCAGCCTAATTTAGGGTTAGGATCCACCTTACTGAGATGTATATCTCACCTCGTTGTGGGCTCCCTTTTTACAGATCCTAGGTCCTGAAGATGTGGCCTATCAGATTTGGCGACCCCATGGAGATGTCTGTCTATTTTGATGAGTTTCCTAACGGTCAGGGGACTATTTATGTTAGAAAATATACAGTAGTATGGGTAGACGAGGGTGGTAGTAGCTGGAAGCCTCATAGGTATGAGGCCTAGTTCCGGAAGGTGGGGATGTATCCACTGGGCCGCTGAAGCCCACTGAGTTGCCGCAGGGAGTGATCCCTAACTAGTGCCATCCTACCTAGAATTTAGTGGAGGCTGAGGGGTCAGTCGCCGATTCGAGGAACGAACCTGAGAGGACCCTGATCTTGGAAGATACTGAGGAAGTCATAGTGGTCGAGGCCACTAAGAATGATCTGGTGGAGCCGTCTGCCGACGAGACCATGGAGGACACAGTAGAGATTTGATCATAGACCTTCTCAGAGTACGAGCCCACGGAGGAGGTGTAGGAGACTGATGACTCCAGCAGCTCGTCTTAGGAGCTCCTAGCTTACTAGTTTGATCTTTTGACGGCAACCCTGATACCTGATTCTCTTGGTGATGATGGTGGATTCTTTTTTATACTTACCCCGTCTCCCTACTGACTACTAACTAGCAGATTTTGTTTGCTATGTACCTGTATGAACATTTGGATATTATGTATTATAGTATTCTCGCTATCCAGGTCCCACTTTTTATTTGCACGGAGGATTTTTTAATGTCGTCGCTTTCTCATGTCTGTTACGTGATACATCTCTCAACTGGTATGTGAATTCTGGGACCATAAGAGATATCTAGGTTTGTTTTTAGGGAGTCGCGTGCTCGTGCCTAGGGCGAGAGGCGTGACAACCGGCCTGCCAAAATTCGTCGAATATACTAAATTTGCACAATTGCAAAAGGTTTATGATTGAATTGACACAATTGTAATAAATTTAGGACTTTTTTGGTAATTTTTCCTAGAACTTTGATTAGTATCCAACCACATCAAAACGTTTAGTTGATATAAGAGTATGATGAAGGATAATTTCAGGAATCGTGCACAATTTTTGATAAAGAGGTTCATGATAAGTTTTGAACGAGTTACAATTACGATTCATACCTTCAAGAGTCACGTGGCTCCTCATCACAATCGCCACTATTTTCATTTGGTAGTTTTTCTATACGTTGGATAACGGAAATATTACCAAAAAAGTTTTAAATCTATTGCAATTGTGTCAATTCAGTCCTAAATCTTTTTTTTGTCGATATTCCAAACCTTTTGTAATTGTGTCAATCCAGTTCATATGGCTAATTTTGGCCGACTGGCGCTAATGTGGACGCCAGCTGGCCAATGACTTAATATTTTAAAATTAAAAATATATTAACATATTAGCTCACCGGCTGGCTGACGTTCACCTCAGCGCCAACCGGTTAAAATTTGTTTGATGGACTGAATCAACACAATTACAAAAGGTTTAGGACTAAATCGGCGAAAAGAAAAAGGTTTAGAATTGAACTTGCACAATCATAATAGATTTAAGGCTTTTTTGATAATTTTCTAATGGGATAATAGTAGTAAACGTCTACTTTCATATCTTAATTGGGAAAAACGTCGTCGTACGTCAAGTTTGTAACGACGTTTTAGAAAGGCGTCCTGATGGTGGGCTCTTTCAAAGTAGGACCAAAATTAAGTAAAAATTTTTTTCCTTTGCCTTTTTGAGATTCGACTTAATGATAAGCAATGTTGAACGAAGAAAAATCAACTCGTTCTGAGTGGGACCAAAATCAAGTAATGGGTCAAGCCGACCGACAAAGAACAAAGGTGGCTAACGTTCTTAGCGGACCGATCTAATGGCGTCGCTTCTCAAAAGATGACACGGTGTTTTGCCTTTCCGTTGCTGGTGGCACGCGGTTTTTTTAAACTTGGACGAGGACCGGTGACTTAATATTTTAAAATTTCTACTGATTAGATTTTCTTTTCTCTCCCTTTTTTTTTTCCTCCTTGCGATTAGAAACATCCACGCGGGCGTTTCATCGCGTTCAAAAAGAATGTCCGTCTTTCACGCCTGCACGACACTTTCATGAATGTCTTTACACATTTCAACCATGAACATGTTAGTACATGCATTAACGAAGTTGAGAGTTGATTCAGCCGCTTATGAGAGGATCTTCATCGAAGCGGAATAAGGATAATGAAAGTACCATAACTTTCGTCCGATACTTACTAGAGTCTCATAACTTATTTTTCGCTTGCTTAAGGGTCATAAGTATAAAATATTGATCACTTAAGTGTTATTGGCAATTTTCCTTATAGGATATCTAAAAAATATAACGTGGACAAATTTTGTAACTTTCACCATCATCATTATTGTTGTTATTATTGCTGTCGTTATTATTAAATATTCATATCTTTTTTGCTTTTTTTTTTGTGCCAACGAGGGTCACCGACGACCACCTTGTTGACCGCACAGGCCTCGTGCCAACTGGACACGGGTTGCGTGGCTTTGCGTTCCCTGTCTCATGTGGGACTGTCTTGCTCTGATGCTACGCTGAACAATTACATGGGCCAAATACTTAAATGAGCCCAACTTGCTAACACCATATATAGAATAGTAAATAACAAACCTGACCAATTTCTAATCCTTCCCATGTTCTATGAAAAAAGTCTTAAACCATCAAATGATTTTCCATTGCCAAATTGGTCGACGTGTCTGTTCCGTGAGTCATTTAAAAAGTTTCTCAATATCATTAAAATGATGAAAAATTTCAAATAAGACACGAAGTGCCATGATTCTCTCAAATAAGGACATACAGTGAATATTATTTGAAATAAGGATATAAAGTGGTCTCATTGCTTCACAGAATGGCCTGTCTAAGGGCGTCTTCGTCATTTATAATTTTTTTTATTTATGTTTTTCCTTTTTTTCTTGCTTTTCTCCTTTTTCTCTCTTTCTCATGACCATGGCCGGCCGCTGTCGAGAGCCTCGTTCGGGCGAGGTGAGGGCGACCCTTGCCCGAGCAAGCCAAGGGCCGTCTTCACCTGAGCAAGCCAAGGGCCGCCTTTGCCGTCCTTGCTGGATTAGCTTGAGCATTTTGTGTCTATTTCCGTTCGAGAAGAACCCTTCCTTTTCAGCGACGGGTGAAGAAAAGAGGGTAAATCCTAATTTGGGTCATGGGGGGGATCTTCGAGAAAAACGTGTGTGCTGAAGCTTTGATTTGGGTTGCGCTTCTGCTCCTCCTCCTCCTTCTTTGTTGTTCTTCTTCATCCTCACCTGCATTGTTTCTCTTTCTTCTTCCTTGCTTTCACTACTTTTTCGCCAGATTTGGGAGAGGGCCGCCCTCAAGGTGGCCTTGCCCAACCCTTGTCTGGTCGGGCTTGAGGTTGCGTTGCTCAGCCCTCTCGCCGGTTGCCGATCATCGCATGAGACCGGCGAGAAGAAAGGGAAAGAAAGGACAAAAGAAAAAAAAAGTACATGAAGAAAATGTCTTAAAAAATTTGTTTCCTAAAAAACCATAAACTTTCACTTTTATCCCAATGCTACTACTGTCGGCTTTTTGTTCATAATCACTATTCGTTAAACCTACGTGACTCAAATTTTCTTACCGAATTTACCAATGAATTTTTGAAATTTAGGAAAATTAGATTTCAGGGACGACAAGATTTTAAAAAGTTCGGTAGAATATCTCCCTATTTAACTGCTCTTTGGGCTATTGAGTGCCGAATATAATATAAAATACGCTGTCTTGAGTGAATATCTATCTATTGGCAATATATAAGGGAAGTAAACAATAGAATAGAAATTCAAAAAAATTTCAGGTTAGTTTTGTTGCGGTGTAATTCATTAATGACATGAAAATGCCACGTAAAATTAACTAATGATGATTATAAGCGGAAGGCTAATAGTGAAAAATTGGAAAAAATTAAAAGTTGAAGGTTTTTTATGAGATAATTTTTTTTGAATATAATATGGGACATATGTTAAAGTTGAGGAGTTTTTTGGTACTAAGCCGGTAAAATTAGGACAAAATTAAAAATTTTTGTTATAAATGAGACAAAAGAAAAAGTTAAGAGTTTTTTATGAGACAAAAAAATATTTTGGATATAATTATCACAAATGTTAAAGTTGGAGTTTTTTGGGGTATTGAGCCAAAATAAATATGGGACTTCACGACTGCAAAGTACATTGCGCAAGATGTGGGCAAACAAATGTTCGAGATTGGAAATTATTATTTTTTTGATTTGAAGGCTGAAAAATTTGCAAGAAGAATTTATTGGCGAAGATTGGCGGCGATTGGTGGCGGTCGCGGTTGGCAAAGGTCGGCGGCGGCGGCGGCGGTCTCCGGAGGCGAAATGTAGCAACCGATAGAGGTCAGTTGCTGCATTTCGCCTATATAGTTATCCAATCCATTGAGAAATATGTAAACCCAATCTTCCTATATAGTCATATTATGTCTTTCAATACCTTCGGGATATCGCATTGGGTTCGGGTGACGAGAATCAATCTCTCTTCACAACCCTCGAAGGTTATTGTAGCACGTCTCAATTGGTACTCCTCCTTGTCGCATCCGGGCCATGCACCTCTCTAAGTCATAAACTTGAGAGGCATCCGTTCCGTCAAAGAATGTCATTGCGACTGCATCCCAGACAGATTTCACTGTTGACAAGCGAATGAAATTGCCAATTAATGCCGAGTCCATGGAATTGATAAGTCATCCTTTCATAGTCGAGTCTTCGATTTTCCACCTATGAAAGCTAAGATCTGTAGGTAGTGGGTGAGGGAGGTATCCGTTAATATATCCTATTTTATCTTTTCCCGTGATATACATCTCGACAACCTGAGACCATATTCCATAGATGGCTCCATCCAGTTTAATTGCAATCTGTGATGAAGCTGAATCATTTTGTGTCGTTGGTGCTAGAGGATGAGGAGTGGCGTGGTTTTGATTTGATTTAATCGGGTAGTGAAATTCTCCAAAAAGGTTTCTGTGGTCAAATTCTCTCCTTGATTCTGGATGGGAATCAATAGTCTAGTAAGGTTCTAATTCGTCATGGATTCAAGGCCGATCACGAGAGAGTAAATATGAATATGATGATTGACGTACAGTATTTTTAAGGACCAGCCTTAGGGCTCTGATACCATGTTAACACATAGAGATTTCAAGGAAGAAATCATATTACTCTATTTTTTGTATATCTATCTTCTTCATATCTTTTTACAATGCCCTAGAGGTATGTATATGTATATATATATATATATATATATATGAAGGAAATAATCCTAAAAGATATATCATCAAATCTAGCTAATTACAATCCTTCAATCTCGCTAGTTACAACTCATATATATCTTTTACGACTCATTCTAATAGGAGGTCGGGGCGACCGTTCCTAATGCAGGGCAAACTCGCGCTCGATGAAGGGACAGGTGGAGAAGTTGTAAAGAGGGTGGGACTGGCCCGCCACCCAGCTCCCCTGGAGCACGTCGCACTTGGAGCTTCAGTTACTGCTTCCTCGGGCTGCTTCAGCGCCCCAAGTCCCTCTCTGAACCATCAACATCAGAACCAGTTTATGATGGAAAGAATGTGAAGAAGCCCATCTGCTACATTGCCTTTGTACCCACTGACCCCAACCCATCTTTTTCACTGCAATATAGCCGCACAAAGGGTTCTTTTTGTGTTGCAGAGAGAGAGAGAGTGTGTGTTTGGATTCTGGGTTAGATTTAAGGTGATTGGGTGAAGAGAAAAACAGAGAGGATCGTGGTCCAGTGACATAGAGAGCGTTGGCTAGATCCTGCTCGAATGCGCTGTCATTGTTATTCTCTTTTTTGGTTAGTTGCTTGAGCATAGAATTTAGTTTCCATTTTCGGTGGAGGGCTTGGTTAGGAATTAAGTATTTAGGAAGGTTACAAAATATTTGCCTTTTTTCAGGTATTTTGCTGGGATCCGGATCGTCTAACTTTTACTCAGAAGGTTAGTCATCTAACTTTGCAATCCATTTGTTCATTTTTAGACGGACGACCCAGATCTCCTATTTTTAGGGAGTAATTTTTTGAATTTTTTATATATTTTTTTAAACTTGGACGAGTACCGGTGACTTAATATTTTAAAATTTCTACTGATTAGATTTCCTTTTGCCCCCCGTTTTTTTTTCCTCCTTGTGATTAGAAACATCCACGCGGGCATTTTATCGCGTTCAAAAAGAATGTCCGTCTTTCACGCTTGCACCACACTTTCACGAATGTCTTTACACATTCCAACCATGAACATGTTAGTACATGCATTAACGCAGTTGAGAGTTGATTCGGCTTCCTATGAAAGGATCTTCATCGAAGCGAAATAAGGACAATAAAAGTACCATAACTTTCGTCCGATACTTACTAGAGTCTCATAAATTCTTTTTCGCTCACTTAAGGGTCATAAGTATAAAATATTGATCACTTAAGCATCATTGTCAATTTTCCTTATCGGATATCTAAAAAATATAACGTGGACAACTTTTGTAACTTTCATCATCATCATTGTTGTTGTTATTATTGAATATTCATATCTTTTTTGCTTTTTTTTTTTTGTGCCAACGAGGGTCACCGATGACCACCCTTGTTGGCCTCAAAGGCCTCGTGCCAACGGGACACGGGTTGCGTGGCTTTGCGTTCTCTCTCTTGCGTGGGACCGTCTTGCTCTGATGCTGCGCTGAACAATTACATGGACCAAATACTTAAATGAGCCCAACTTGCTAACACCATATATAGAATAGTAAATAACAAACCTGACCAATTTCTAATCCTTCCCATGTTCTATGAAAAAAATCTTAAACCATTCAATGATTTTCCATTGCCAAATTGGCCGTCGACATTTTACTTGAAAACTTGTCTGTTTCGTGAGTCATTTAAAAAGTTTCTCGATATCATTAAAATGATGAAAAATTTCAAATAAGACATGAAGTGCCATGATTCTCTCAAATCAAGGTATACAGTAAATATTATTTCAAATAAGGGTATAAAGTTCTCTCATTGCTTCACATAATGGCCTGATTAAGAGCGTCTTTGTCATTTATAATTTTTTTATTTATGTTTTTCCTTTTTTTCTTGCTTTTCTCCTTTTTCTCTCTTTCTCATGGTCATGGCCGACCACCGTCGAGGGCCTCGTTCGGGCAAGGTGAGGGTCACCCTTGCCCGAGCAAGCCAAGGTCCGTCTTCACCTGAGCAAGCCAAGGGCCGCCTTTGCCATCCTTGCTGGATTAGCTTGGGCATTTTGTGTCTATTTCCGTTCGGGAAGAACCCTTCCTTTTCAGCGATGGGTGAAAAAAAGAGGGTAAATCCTAATTTGGGTCATGGGGGGGTCTTCGAGAAAAACGTGTGTGCTGAAGCTTTGATTTGGGTTGCGCTTCTCCTCCTCCTCCTCCTCCTCCTCCTTCGTTGTTCTTCTTCATCCTCGCCTGCATTGTTTCTCTTTCTTCTTCCTTGCTTTCACTACTTTTTCGCCGGATTTGGGAGAGGGCCGCCCTCAAGGTGGCCTTGCCCAACCCTCGTCTGGTAGGGCTTGAGGTTGCATTGCTCAGCCCTCGCCGGTTGCCCATCATCGCGTGAGGCCAGCGAGAACAAAGGGAAAGAAAGGACAAAAGAAAAAAAAAGTACATGAAGAAAATGTCTTAAAAAAAAAGTCACTTCATACTTTAATTTGAAATAACGTTTCCGTTATTTGAGAAAATAAGTATAGTTGAGGTAATAAATTTTCCCTTAAAATGAGGAAAGCTATTAAACCGACAAAAGAAGGCCCACTTGGATAACACTATTTACATAATTTTTCACTAAGTATTGCATTTTTCCATCACAAATAAGCTAACTTTGAATTGCACCTAAACCTATGTGATTAGAGATGGGAAATTAGTCATCTTATCTTGTACTGATTGGCCACTGCACAGGGTCACCTCCACAGCTGTATGGACTTCACTAGTTCCCAAAATTTATTGCTTTGCAAATGAACCATTTTTTTTTTACTAATTTTTTTAATTAGAGGAACAATTCAACAGAAAAAAAAATCAGAGGAAGAGAGGAAAAAAGTAAAGAATTATTTGCTGTTAAATTGCCAGATTCTATTTATTAATTTGATAACATTTAGCGTGGTGCTAATTTCTTATACTAAATTAATCTTATTAAGGGTTATCTTGAGTACTCTTCATATAAATTTTCTTTAATAGTTATTTGTAGTTTCCTTTTTTTCTTGTTGGCTAGAACTTGTACTTTTCCTCTGGACATGAACATTTTGAACACTTTCCAACAACGAAAGATATATAGGGAATATAATTTATCGATTTTCGAAAATATAAAGTAAAAGTGAGGATGTCATCAAAACATGTTGTCAAGGGCGAACAACCACCCGAAGATACACTCTCTCAAGTGAAAATTGGGGGAATTTCTTTATAAAAAAAAACCATATGGAATGTCTTCATTTTCTCAAATAAGGGCGTGAAATTAACATTATTCCAAAGCCCTCATTGTCTCAAATAAGGGCTTAAAGTGGACATTATTTATAATAAAAGCCTGAAGTAACCTTATTAGTCTTAAAAAAAAAAGAGGCCTGACTTACCTGCTACTAGGAGTATTTTGGTTATTTTATTTTTATTATTTAAAAAAAAGATAAAATTGAAAAAAAATGCAACACAGGTTGTGGCCACTGCTCCAACGCCGATGGGGGCGACGACGATGGATGGCGACCCCACCAACTAGAGGCGAGGGCCAAAGCCCTCGCAAGAGTAGGGATATGGCTTCGACTTCTTCTAGATCTACGCAAGGGTAGCCGGCCCTCGCCTAGGTCCTGGAGAGGGCCACGGACCTTTGCCAGTCTAAGGTGATGGTACCGACGTTGGCGTGGCGGCATATGCCTGTGTTTTCCTTTTTTTCGCCTCTAATTTTTTTTAATTTTTAATTTAAATTAGGTTAAAGTTGTGTTTTGGCAAAAATAAACTTGATCAGTCAAAATATTTAGTTGATCAGCTAGCGCGGTCAAGCCCTTATTTGAAACAGTCATAGTTACTTCAGGTTCCTATTTGAAACAAAGAGAACACTTCATACCTTTATTTGAAACAATAACCACTTTAGGCCCTTATTTGAGAAAATGAGAGCACTTGTGGCTCTTATTTGAAATTTTCACTAAAAATGTTGAATTGTTAAAGAATTAATACTACAAGAAATTATAAATTGGTATACCTATAACAAATTCACCCCTAACTAATTTTTGATTACAAAAAAACTTAAAATGATACATTGCGATAAATTTACCAAAAAGGATCTTCTGATTACAAAAAATCTCAAATTGGTACACTTGTAATAAATTTACCATATGCTAGTTTCTGTTAAATTAAATTAATACCATGAAAAATCACAAATTATTACATTTGTGACAAATGAAGGGAAAAAATTCCAAACTGATATACTATTCAACTATCATGTGTTATTCAACTCAACAATTCAACGGTAAAATTTATCAAAAAGTAACAGAGATAAATTTATCATATGTGTATCAATTTGGAGTTTTTCATGATAAAAAAATTAGTTTGGAATAAATTTATCATATATGTACTAGTTTGGGATTTCTTGTTGTATTAACTCATTATAAAATCCATTTCGTTAATGAATCTGTGTTGCATATTTCCGCGGACATGAAAAATTAGAAAGCCGTTGTTTGATTGAAGTTATGATAGCAATATAAGCTATCATAGTATTAGGATTCTCTAACGATATTGTAATGGTTTTGATGGCAATCAAATAGACGGAAAAACGGTTCTTCTTTCAATTACCTACAGATCAAACCTTCGATACTATTCAAAACACACTTTTCAACAAGAAAATTCAATCTTTTCCCTTACATTTCTTTCCTTCTTTGCTAGATTGACATATAAAACTTTTTTTTCCATGTTCGTTCTATTATTCAGTGCAGAATAACGAGAAAGGTCTAATGTATCATGAAAGGATAGCCGCTAGAACCTACTGCATCGAGTTTCATGCTTTGTGGGCAAAATTATCCTTAATGACAGAACATCACTCATACATTTATTCATACTTCCATCTTTTTCATTAGATTTTTCAACAATCTTAAGGATAATCCATGTGGATTCCCACACTGAAACTATGACCTTTGCTGCCAGTATTGCCGCCGCCACTATTGATGCCTCTGTCTCCACCGCTCTAGTTGTGTTGCCATTGCTATCGTATATGTCCTATGTTAAACCATTTCTAGACATGTCAAAGATTGAAATTGTTAATGGCAACAACTTTAAAAGATGGCGAGAAAGAATTTTCTCTATCCTAAACATGCATGGAGTAGCTTTCGCACTTGCGGATAATAATTTTCTAGAGCGATGGATACATGCTAATAAATATGTAGACACACAGCTATAAGGACACTTTCCAATGAATTGTATAATGTCTATCGCCCACACAAAGATGCAAAACAAATAAGCCTAATACCCAAAAAAAACCTTTAACTTTAGCATTCGTGTCAATTATATCCAAAAAAAAATTCTCATAAAAAACCTCCAACTTTTAATTTTATCCCAATTCTACCGGTCTAATTTCTGAAAAAAGACCCTCAACTTTAGCATATGTCTCAATTATTTGAAAAAAAAATTCTCCTAAAAAATCATAAACTTTTACTTTTATCCCAATGCTACTACTGTCAGCTTTTTGTTCATAATCACTATTAGTTAAACCTACGTGACTCAAATTTTCTTACCGAATTTACCGATGAATTTTTGAAATTTATGAAAAGTAGATTTCAAGGACGACAGGATTTTAAAAAGTCCGTTAGAATATCTCCATGTTTAACTGCTCTTTGGGCTATTGAGTGCTGAATATAATATAAAATACGCCGTCTTGAGTGACTATCTATCTATTGGCAATATATAAGGGAAGTAAACAATAGAAGAGAAATTCAAAAAAATTTCATGTCAGTTTTGTTGAGGTGTAATTCATTAATGACATGAAAATGCCACGTAAAATTAACTACTGATGATTATAGGCGAAAGGCTAATAGTGAAAAATTGGGACAAAATTAAAAGTTGAAGGTTTTTTATGAGACAATTTTTTTTTGAATATAATATGGGACATATGTTAAAGTTGAGGAGTTTTTTGGTACTAAGCCGGTAAAATTAGGACAAAAGTAAAAATTTTGGGTATAAATGAGACAAAAGAAAAAGTTAGAGTTTCTTATGAGATAAAAAAATATTTTGGATATAATTATCATAAATGTTAAAGTTGAAGTTTTTTGGGGTATTGAGCCAAAATAAATATGGGACTTCATGACTGCAAAGTACATTGCGCAAGATGTGGGCAAACAAATGTTCGAGATTGGAAATTATTTTTTTTTATTTGAAGGCCGAAAAATTTGCAAGAAGAATTTATTGGCGAAGATCGGCGGCGATCGGTGGCGGTCGCGGCTGGCAAAGGTCGGCGGCGGCGGCGGAGGCGGTCTCCGAAGGCAAAACGCAGCAGCCGATAGAGGTCGGCAGGCGGCTGGCGGAGGTTTGCGATGGGCGAGGGCAGGCGATGGTCGGTGGTTGACGGTGGTTGTAGGCGGCAGTTCCAATGAGTATAATCGAAAAAAAAGGGTGAGAGCACAATGAAAAATGGTAATACGAGAAGTAATTCTTGAGTTCTTTTTTTTGTCCCAGTACTTCTTGAATTGGAGAAACTCTTTTCCTTAACTTTTCAAATTGGAAGAATAATAACTACATAAGTAAAAAATTTTACCAAACGAATTTCTGCTTCAGAAGCAATTTTGGAGTAGAATCCATTTCTAGAAGTATTATCATACGCACCCTAAATTACCAATTTAACAATAATGTTTTAATAAGGAATGTAAATATTGAGTGATCATATTCGATTAGAAAAAAAGCGATGAATTGAGAGCAGTAACTTTTCATATTTGGAGCAAAATCTACTATGGAATTGGCAATTATTGTATATATATATTTTTAATATCGTGCACAAGAGCTGGCGAAAGATCGAAAATCTCTCCATACTTAGCTTTTGGGGTATTCGGAAAAATCTTTTTTTTCTCCAGAAAAAGGGGCAATCAAAATGGCAATTTTAAGAGTTAGTATTAACAAATTGCTCCTAGCATCCCACCGTCGGTGGTGACGTTTGGGTGCTCGGCAACTGCAAAAAAGATGAAAACTTTTTCGGTTTCGAAACCAACTTCTTGTTGCCTACACGAAATCGGACCATTTCCATAACAGAGACGCCCCTATCGACTTTAATCAAAATCAATCTGCCACGATGGGTTTCGTTTTACGCACCTAATGGAGCGATGAGGTGAGCGGAGAGGGAGAAAAAAGGAGAGTAACCTGGACAAGGAGCAGCCGCCGCCAAGGGGCTGCCACCAATAATTGGCAAACGTGTTAACACAGAGAGATTTCGAGGAAGAAATCATGTTATTCTATTTTCTGTATATCTTCTTCATATCTTTTTACAATGACCTATAGGTATATATGTAAAAATAAAGGAAAAAAAACCCTAAAAGATACATCCTCTAATCTAATTAATTACAATCCTACAATCTCGCTAATTACAACTCATACATATATTTTATAACTCATTCTAACACTCCCCCTCAAGTTGGTGCATAGATACCGTGAATGCCCAACTTGCCAAATGAGTTGTAGAAGATCTTACTTGATACCACCTACGTCAAAATATCCGTCGATTGATTTTCAGATCGAACAAATGGAAATTGAATCACTTTGTTATCCAAGTTTTGCTTGATAAAATGACGGTCCACTTTAACATGTTTGATACAGTCATGCTAAACGAGATTATGTGATACGTTAATTGATGCTTTGTTGTCACAAAACAACTTCATCTCGGTTCTCGGAGCGAACTCAATCTCTGACATTAACTTTTTTAGCCATAGGAGCTCACATAACCCTTTAGCCATTCCTCTAAATTCGACCTCTGCACTTGAAATGCCACCACTTTCTATTTCTTACTTCTCCAAGTAACTAAATTTCCTCCTACGAAAGTGAAGTATCCTGATGTTGATCTTTGATAATGGGCACTCCCGGCTCAGTCTGCATCAGTAAATCCTTTGATCTCAAGGTGATCCTTTTCAAGAATCTCAAAAACTTCATGTATCGAAGTATACGCAGCACTGCATTCATATGATTTTCATTCGGGGCATACATGAAATGGCTAACAATACTCACCACATATGCAATGTCAGGACGCGTATGCGATAGATAAATTTGTTTGCCAACTAACCTTTGATATATTTCTTTGTTCGTTGGCACTTGATTTGGATACACCCCAAGTTTATGGTTTTGAATAATTAGTGTCTCTACAGGTTTACAGTCCAACATTCTCATCTCTACCGATAAATCTAGCACGTGCTTCCTTTATGAGAGAAATATTCTCCATGTCGACCTTGCTACTTCAATACCTAGGAAGTATTTCAATCCCCCAAATTTTTCATCTCAAACTCCTCAGAAAGTTTCTTTTGAAGCTTAGACATTTCGGTCGGTTCATCTCCAGTAATAATCATATCATCAACATAGATAATCAGCAATGTTACCTTCCCTTGATGTCGTTTCAGAAATAATGTGTGATCCGAGTCACTTTGGGAATATACATATCTCCTCATTGGCAAAGTAAACCGGCCAAACCATACTCGTGGAGATTGCTTCGGAGCATATATGGATCTTTTTAACTTACACACCGCCATAGGTTGTAAGGATGAATTATAACCTGGTGGAACATCCATATAAATTTCTTTTTCAAAATCACCATGAAGAAATGCATTTTTGATATCATACTGGTGTAATGGCAAGTCTAAATTAGCTACAAGAGACAATAAGACCCGAACAATGTCAAGTTTAGCAATAGGAGAAAATGTCTCCTGATAATCAATCTCATAGGTTCGCGTATATCTTTCACTACCAGTCTTGCCTTGTATCTCTTAATGGATCCATCTACTTTGTACTTGATAGAAAAAACTCACTTACATCCCTCAGTCTTCTTTTCCTCAAGCAAATTCACCAACTTCCAAGTCTCATTTTTCTCCAAAGCAGTCATCTCCTCCTCCATTGCTTGAACCCATTTAGTGTCTTTTTTAGCATCAGGCTCCCCTTTTGGAATACAAACAAAAAAAAACATTTGATACAAACGCCTTTAATAGTCGGTGGATGGAGCTGCTTAAGGATTATGATTGTGATATACGGTATCACCCTGGGAAGGTAAACAGAGTCGCAAATGCACTTAGCCGAAAGTCGAGTATCGCATGTCTGCTGGTAAAAGGTTGGTCGTTGATTGAGAATTTGGGAGATTCTGAGTTCAGACTAGAAGTCTGTCAATTGTCCAGTTTGATAGCTACATAGAGGGTAGAACCTGAGGTCCAAGAAAGGATAAAAGCCTTGCAGCATACGGACCCAGAAATTCAGAGGATCCTAGAGATGGACGTGACAAAGAGAAAATCGGAGTTCCAAGTACTAGAGGATGGAATTTTGAAATTTCGAGAACGTCTACGTGTGCCAAAGGATGAAGAACTTAGAGAAAGGATTATGTCAGAGTCTCATAAGAGCTATTATAGTATCCATCGAGGGAGCACGAAGATGTATCAGAACTTGAATCATCATTATTGGTGGAACGGGATGAAGGTGGATGTGGCGAGGTATGTGGCAAAGTGCTTGACATGCCAGCAGGTGAAGGCCCAACACTATAAGCCTGGAGGATTGTTGCAGCCACTGGAGATTCCGGAATGGAAGTGGGAGCAAATAACGATGGATTTTGTGATGGGACTCCCAAAGAGTCAGAGAGGTCACGACTCTATATGGGTAGTCGTGGATAGATTGACTTAGTCCGCGCACTTTATCCCGGTGCGAAAGGATTTCGCAATGGATAGATACGCCGAGTTATACATGAGGCAGATAGTGAAGCTGCATGATATACTCATGACAATTACCTTAGATAGAGATCCCAAGTTCACTGCAAACTTTTGAAAAAGCCTTCAAGATGCCATGGGAACCCGACTGTAATTTAACACGGCGTGCCATCCACAGACGGACGGACAGTCGGAGAGGACGATTCAGATGCTTGAGGACATGTTGCGAGCGTGCGTCATAGATTTTAAAGGTGGATGGGAAGATCAGCTGCATTTGGTGGAGTTTGCATATAACAATAGCTACCAGCAGAGCATCCAAATGGTACCATTTGAAGCACTTTATGGAAGGGCTTGCAGAACCCTGATTTGCTGGGATGAGGTTGGAGAAAGGAGTATCACAGGCCTAGAGTTGGTAGAGCAATCGGTGGAAGCAGTGAAAATAATTCGGGATAGACTGAAGACGGCTTAGAGTCGTCAGAAGACTTATGCGGATAAGCGGCGTAAGCCTTTGGAGTTTCAAGTAGGCGACCATATTTTCCTCAAGGTGTCGTCGATGAGGGGATTATCGCGTTTTGGAAAGAAAAGAAAACTGAACCCAAGGTACGTAGGTCCATTTGAAATATTGGAGCGGATTGGGATCTTGGCCTACAGGCTTGGCTTGCCACCTAATCTATCCCAAGTACATAATGTCTTCCACATGTCAATGCTGCGGAAATACGAACCCGATCAACACTTATGTTGGACTACGAGGTCATAGAAGTGGACAACTGGGTATCCTATGTGGAGAGGCCGATTAGGATCGAAGATTGGAAGGAGCAAACTCTAAGGAATAAGATGATTCCATTGGTCAAAGTTGTGTGGGAGCACCATGAAACCGAAGGCGTCACGTGGGAAAACAAGGAGACGATGAGGCGCCAACACCCCCATTTGTTTGAGCGACTAAGTTTGATGTAAATTTCGGGGACGAAATTTTTTTAAGTGGGAAGAGTTGTGACATTTTGATTTCCCTATCATTTTCAGACTCATTAATGAGAAATGTATCTAGCGACGTATTTCAGCCATATCTCGCTCGAATCTGATCAATTTGAGTTGGTTGACTAAAGGGGAAAGGCTAACGCGAGACAAAGTATATGGACCTAGGAAACTCGAATAGAAAATGACACTTTAATCACAAGGATTGTTGAAGGGACATTGAGAGCCATAAAAGGACAATCAAAGAACGATTAAGGAATACCTTGCTAGCATTATACGATTGGAGCGCGGGTGATACCGCTCAATCAATGTATAAATTGTAAAATTTTTCTAAATCGAACAGTGATGATCGAGACCATCGGAATTAGTGATAGACCCTCACAATTACATCACAACCAAAGTCGCCATGAATTGACGAACCCTAAATATGATATGAAACACATGGTCGATACGTGTAACGTCTGCAAAAGCCGCCTTCGGGATAGGCTGGAACCACGTCTGATAGAGAAAACGATCAGAAACGAGTTTTGAAAATTGAAAATGGAGAATCAAGAATTCTAACATCATGATTGGATTGGCCATCGACTTATCGAAGAAAATTGGAATTAGAAAAACGACGTTTCGGACGTCGGGGGTAAAATTACCATTTTGTCCCTCAAGCCTTGGCCTTGCCTATATAATTAGATGGGGGCATTTTGGTCATTAACTCACCCCCATAGCTGCCGAAATGTGGAGGAAGGAGAGGCATTAGATGAGCTTGAATGACACCTTGGACAAGTGTCAATAGATTAAGCTTTGAGTGGACACATCTACCTTTTTACCTACCATTCAACAAGTTGACTTGTAAAGTGTACATATACTTCTCTTTCTCTCTCTCTCCCCTCACTTGGCCAACCATCACCCCTCCATTTCCGAGAGCTTCTTCTTCTTCTACTGCCGACCGATCACCGCTCGACCGATTTCTGTCTCCTTCTTCACTGCCACCGACGGCCACCTCTGGCGACTCCCAGCCACCGAACCGACCACCCACTCCTTGCTTGACCTCTTGCCGACGTCCTCGAAGGGAAAGCGAGTCATTTGACTAAGCGAGGAGCTCCGACCAGCCGATCTCCTGAAAGTTGACGGAAATCGTCGCAACTAGAGGTAAGCCACATTTTTGGCCTCTTAGGACCCCGAAACTTTGGAATTTTCAACCAAATTTTGTGGACATCTAGGGGACTCATATATTGAGCTCTGGTAAAAAGTTTGGATTAATTTGATGGAGTTTTGACCCCAAATGGGTATTGTGTTTGAAGGGTAAGAACTGCCAGTTTGAAGGGTTGGGAGAACCGGTGACATTCAAGGAGTTTCCGGCGACGGTTGGCCCTAAATTTTTGGTGTTCTTCCCAAACCCTTAGAACTACATGTTAGCAAGTAGATTAGTGAATAAATTGATGATTTGAGGTAGTTTAAGGGCTGGTTAATTGAGGTATACACAGAACCAAAAATTATCTGGTTCGGTTCTGTGCATACTGATTTTGTGGGGGCTGTTGGTGGTTGAAATTGAGTCTCAAATTCATCATTGAAACATGCTTGGAGGTTGAGAAACATTTCAATGAGGTTTATGTTCCATGGATTGGTCAATTGAGTAAGGAAATTGACGATTGGATAGATTTCAATAGGTTGCACGGTTGAGTTGCCTTGGGCTGCTTGGACCGAATTCTTGAGGCTCTTGGGAGAAGGATTTTGTGGTATTAAGCTTGAGGTAAGGGAATCCTAAACCTATGATAGGAAGATTGGACTTAATTGGGCGAGTTGGGTGAAATTTTGATTGATTCTTGAGAGACTTTAATGTGATTGTTCATTGTGCGTCCTAGAAGGGTATAGAGGACTTGAATGTGTGCCAATGCTTGTACCTTATATGGACTACCATGTTTGAATGTCAATTGAATCGTCTTGCATGCCATGGTGTATGGTTTGTGCATGAGTTTGCACATGGCCTTGTGTGTATGAATTAAATTGAGATTGTGGCATGTTTGAGACGCGGTAATACCCTGAGGCACATGAGACACGAGGTTGTATGATTAATGACCTGAGGCGCTGAGGCGCGGGGTTTGGAGTGAATGGCACCCTATGGAGTATGAGACGGGGGGTTGAGAAGGCCATAGTCCTTATGCGTCGAAACGCGAGACGAAGTTGTGATGTATTAACACAGGCCTAGATTAATATTGAAAACCTGATGCGTTTACACGGGTTTGTCAATGAGACAGTCTGATGCGTTTACGCGGATCGACTCTAAGGCGTTCTAAACGCGGACATGAGATTGAGGCAGGTTGAAAGGGTGGAAGTGGTAATGTGACATGGCGATGTGTGCATGGCCATATTGATGTGTTATGATGCCATGACTGTATGCCTGAAATCTGTGTGTTGTTATCGATAATTGAATACCTCATATGCTTATTTGTATGAAATGCTAGCGTTTATGATTGCCTGAGTGGACTGTCAGCCAAACCTAGGGTTAGGATCCACCTTACTGAGATGTATATCTTACCCCATCGTGGGATCCTTTTTTACAGATCCTAGGTCCTGAAGATGTGGTCTATCAGATTTGGCGACCCTAAGTAGATGTCTATCTATTTTGATGAGTTTCTTGACGGGCAGGGGACTATTTTTGTTAGGAAATGTACAGTAGTATGGGTAGACGAGGGTGGTAGTAGCTGGAAGCCTCATAGGTATGAGGCCTAGTTCCGGAAGGTGGGGGATGTATCCACTGGACCGCTGAAGCTCACTGAGGTGCCGTAGGGAGTGATCTCTAGCTGGTGCCATCCCACCCCGGATTCAGTAGAGGCTGAGGGGTCAGTCGCCGGTTCGAGGAACGGACCTGAGAAGACCCTGACCCTGGAAGACATTGAGGAAGTTATAGTGGTCGAGGCTACTAATGATGATCTGGTGGAGCCGTCTGCCGAAGAGACCATGGGGAACACAGTAGAGATTTGCTCAGAGATCTTCTCAGAGTACGAGCCCACGAAGGAGGCAGGGGAGACTGATGGCTCCAACAGCTCGTCTTAGGAGCTCCTAACTTACTAGTTTGATCTTTTGACGGCAACCCTGATGCCTAATTCTCTTGGTGATGATGGTGGATTCTTTTTTGTACTTACCCTGTCTCTCCACTAACTACTGACTAGCAAATTTAGTTTGCTATGCACCTGTATGAACATTTGGATATTATGTATTATAATATTCTCGCTATTCAAGTCCCATTTTTTATTTGCACGGAGGAGTTTTTAATGTCGTCGCTTCCTCATGCCTATTATGTGATACATCTCTCAACTGGTATATGAATCATGGGACCACAAGAGATATATTGGTTTGCTTGTAGGAAGTCACGTGCTCGTGCCTGGGGCGCGAGGCGTGACAGTCGGCCTACCAAAATTCGTCGAATGTACTTAATTGGCACAATTGCAAATGGTTTATAATTGAATTGACACAATTACAATAAATTTAGGACTTTTTTGGTAATTTTCCCTAGAACTTTCATTAGTATCCAACCACGTCAATTGAGTAAGGAAATTAACGATGAGATGGATTTCAATAGGTTGCACGGTTGAGTTGTCCTTGGGCTGCTTGGACCGAATTCTTGAGTCTCTTGGGAGAAGGATTTTGTGACATTAAGCTTGAGGTAAGAGAATCCAAAACCTATGATAGGAAGATTGAACTCGAGTGGGCGAGTCGGGTGAAATTTTGATTGATTCTTGAGAGACTTTAATGTGATTGTTCATTGTGCGTCCTAGAAGGGTATAGAGGACTTGAATGTGTGCCAATGCTTGTACCTTGTATTGACTACAATGTTTGAATGTCAATTGAATCGTTTGTATGCCATGGGCGTATTGTTTGTGCACGAGTTTGCACTTGGCCTTGTATGTATGAATTGAATTGAGATTGTGGCATGTTTGAGACGTGGTAATTCCGTGAGACGTATGAGACACGAGGTTGTATGATTAATGCCCTAAGGCGCTGAGGCGCGGGGTTTGGAGTGAATGGCATCCTAAGGCATATGAGACGCGGGGTTGAGAAGGCCATATTCCTGATGCGCGGAAACGCGTGACGGAGTTGTGATGTATCGATACAGGCCTCGAGTAACATTGAAAACCTGATGCGTTTACGAGGGTTTGCCAATGAGACGATCTGATGCGTTTACGCGGACCGAGCCTGAGGCGTTGTAAACACGGACATGAGGTTGAGACAGGTTGAAAGGGTGGAAGTGGTGATGTGACATGGCGATGTGTGCATGGCCATATTGATGTGTTATGATGCCATGACTGTATGCCTGACATCTGTGTGTTGTTATCGATAATTGAATGCCTCATATGTTTATTTGCACGAAATGTTGGTGTTTATGGCTGCCAAAGTGGACTGTCAGCCTAACTTAGGGTTAGGATCTACCTTATTGAGATGTATATCTCACTCCGTTGTGGGACCCCCTTTTTACAGATCTTAGGTCCTGAAGATGTGGCATATCATATTTGATGACCCCAAGGAGATGTCTGTCTATTTTGATGAGTTCCCTGACGGGCAATGAACTATTTTTGTTAGAAAATGTACAGTAGTATGGGTAGACGAGGGTGGTAGTAGCTGGAATCCTCATAGGTATGAGGCCTAGTTCCAGAAGGTGGGGATGTATCCACTGGGCCGCTGAAACCCACTGAGTTGCCACAGGGAGTGATCCCTAACTGGTGCCATCCCACCTGGAATTCAGTAGAGGCTGAGGGGTCAGTCGCCGGTTCGAGGAACGGACCTGAGAAGACCCCGACCCTGGAAGACAATGTGGAAGTTATAGTGGTCGAGGCTACTAATGATGATCTGGTGGAGCCGTCTGCCGACGAGACCATGGAGAACACAGTAGAAGTTTGCTCAGAGACCTTCTCAGAGTACGAGCCCACGGAGGAGGCAGGGGAGACTGATGACTCCAACAGCTCGTCTTAGGAGCTCCTAACTTACTAGTTTGATCTTTTGACGGCAACCCTGATGCACGATTCTCTTGGTGACGATGGTGGATTCTTTTTTGTACTTACCTCGTCTCCCTACGGACTACTGACTAGCAGATTTAGTTTGCTATGTACCTGTATGAACATTTGGATATTATGTATTATAGTATTCTCGCTATCCAGGTTCCACTTTTTATTTGCACGGAGGAGTTTTTAATGTCGTCGCCTCCTCATGTCTGTTACGTGATACATCTCTCAACTAGTATGTGAATTTTGGGACCATAAGAGATATATAGGTTTGTTTGTAGGGAGTCGCGTGCTCGTGCCTAGGGGCGAAAGGCGTGACAACCAGCCTGCCAAAATTTGTCGAATATACTAAATTTGCACAATTGCAAAAGGTTTATGATTAAATTGACACAATTGCAATAAATTTAGGACTTTTTTGGTAATTTTTCCTAGAACTTTGATTAGTATCCAACCACATCAAAACGTTTAGTTGATATAAGAGTATGATGAAGCATAATTTCAGGAATCGTGCACAATTTTTGATAAAGAGGTTCATGATAAGTTTTCAACGAGTTACAATTACTATTCATACCTTCAAGAGTCACGTGGCTTGTCATCACAATCGCCACTATTTTCATTTGGTAGTTTTTTTATATGTTGGATAACGGAAATATTACCAAAAAAGTTCTAAATCTATTGTAATTGCGTCAATTCAGTCCTAAATCTTTTTTTTTTATCGATTCAATCCCAAACCTTTTGTAATTGTGTCAATCCAGTTCATATGGCTAATTTTGGCCGGCTGGCGCTAATGTGGACGTCGGCTGGCCAATGACTTAATATTTTAAAATTAAAATATATTAAAATATTAGCTCACCGGCCGGCCGACGTTCACCTCAGTGCCAACCGGTTAAAATTTGTTAGATGGACTGAATCAACACAATTACAAAAGGTTTAGGACTAAATCGGCGAAAAGAAAAAGGTTTAGAATTGAACTTGCACAATCATAATAGATTTAAGGCTTTTTTGATAATTTTCTAATGGGATAATAGTAGTAAACGTCTACTTTCATATCTTAATTGGGAAAAACGTCGTCGTACGTCAAGTTTGTAACGACGTTTTAGAAAGGCGTCCTGATGGTGGGCTCTTTCAAAGTAGGACCAAAATTAAGTAAAAATTTTTTTCCTTTGCCTTTTTGAGATTCGACTTAATGATAAGCAATGTTGAACGAAGAAAAATCAACTCGTTCTGAGTGGGACCAAAATCAAGTAATGGGTCAAGCCGACCGACAAAGAACAAAGGTGGCTAACGTTCTTAGCGGACCGATCTAATGGCGTCGCTTCTCAAAAGATGACACGGTGTTTTGCCTTTCCGTTGCTGGTGGCACGCGGTTTTTTTAAACTTGGACGAGGACCGGTGACTTAATATTTTAAAATTTCTACTGATTAGATTTTCTTTTCTCTCCCTTTTTTTTTTCCTCCTTGCGATTAGAAACATCCACGCGGGCGTTTCATCGCGTTCAAAAAGAATGTCCGTCTTTCACGCCTGCACGACACTTTCATGAATGTCTTTACACATTTCAACCATGAACATGTTAGTACATGCATTAACGAAGTTGAGAGTTGATTCAGCCGCTTATGAGAGGATCTTCATCGAAGCGGAATAAGGATAATGAAAGTACCATAACTTTCGTCCGATACTTACTAGAGTCTCATAACTTATTTTTCGCTTGCTTAAGGGTCATAAGTATAAAATATTGATCACTTAAGTGTTATTGGCAATTTTCCTTATAGGATATCTAAAAAATATAACGTGGACAAATTTTGTAACTTTCACCATCATCATTATTGTTGTTATTATTGCTGTCGTTATTATTAAATATTCATATCTTTTTTGCTTTTTTTTTTGTGCCAACGAGGGTCACCGACGACCACCTTGTTGACCGCACAGGCCTCGTGCCAACTGGACACGGGTTGCGTGGCTTTGCGTTCCCTGTCTCATGTGGGACTGTCTTGCTCTGATGCTACGCTGAACAATTACATGGGCCAAATACTTAAATGAGCCCAACTTGCTAACACCATATATAGAATAGTAAATAACAAACCTGACCAATTTCTAATCCTTCCCATGTTCTATGAAAAAAGTCTTAAACCATCAAATGATTTTCCATTGCCAAATTGGTCGACGTGTCTGTTCCGTGAGTCATTTAAAAAGTTTCTCAATATCATTAAAATGATGAAAAATTTCAAATAAGACACGAAGTGCCATGATTCTCTCAAATA
Source organism: Rhodomyrtus tomentosa (assembly GCA_028455895.1). Classification (NCBI taxonomy): domain Eukaryota; kingdom Viridiplantae; phylum Streptophyta; class Magnoliopsida; order Myrtales; family Myrtaceae; genus Rhodomyrtus; species Rhodomyrtus tomentosa. Next base: position 8,503,748 of record JAPCWY010000001.1, on the reverse strand, counting down.
AGGACATACAGTGAATATTATTTGAAATAAGGATATAAAGTGGTCTCATTGCTTCACAGAATGGCCTGTCTAAGGGCGTCTTCGTCATTTATAATTTTTTTTATTTATGTTTTTCCTTTTTTTCTTGCTTTTCTCCTTTTTCTCTCTTTCTCATGACCATGGCCGGCCGCTGTCGAGAGCCTCGTTCGGGCGAGGTGAGGGCGACCCTTGCCCGAGCAAGCCAAGGGCCGTCTTCACCTGAGCAAGCCAAGGGCCGCCTTTGCCGTCCTTGCTGGATTAGCTTGAGCATTTTGTGTCTATTTCCGTTCGAGAAGAACCCTTCCTTTTCAGCGACGGGTGAAGAAAAGAGGGTAAATCCTAATTTGGGTCATGGGGGGGATCTTCGAGAAAAACGTGTGTGCTGAAGCTTTGATTTGGGTTGCGCTTCTGCTCCTCCTCCTCCTTCTTTGTTGTTCTTCTTCATCCTCACCTGCATTGTTTCTCTTTCTTCTTCCTTGCTTTCACTACTTTTTCGCCAGATTTGGGAGAGGGCCGCCCTCAAGGTGGCCTTGCCCAACCCTTGTCTGGTCGGGCTTGAGGTTGCGTTGCTCAGCCCTCTCGCCGGTTGCCGATCATCGCATGAGACCGGCGAGAAGAAAGGGAAAGAAAGGACAAAAGAAAAAAAAAGTACATGAAGAAAATGTCTTAAAAAATTTGTTTCCTAAAAAACCATAAACTTTCACTTTTATCCCAATGCTACTACTGTCGGCTTTTTGTTCATAATCACTATTCGTTAAACCTACGTGACTCAAATTTTCTTACCGAATTTACCAATGAATTTTTGAAATTTAGGAAAATTAGATTTCAGGGACGACAAGATTTTAAAAAGTTCGGTAGAATATCTCCCTATTTAACTGCTCTTTGGGCTATTGAGTGCCGAATATAATATAAAATACGCTGTCTTGAGTGAATATCTATCTATTGGCAATATATAAGGGAAGTAAACAATAGAATAGAAATTCAAAAAAATTTCAGGTTAGTTTTGTTGCGGTGTAATTCATTAATGACATGAAAATGCCACGTAAAATTAACTAATGATGATTATAAGCGGAAGGCTAGTAGTGAAAAATTGGAAAAAATTAAAAGTTGAAGGTTTTTTATGAGATAATTTTTTTTGAATATAATATGGGACATATGTTAAAGTTGAGGAGTTTTTTGGTACTAAGCCGGTAAAATTAGGACAAAATTAAAAATTTTTGTTATAAATGAGACAAAAGAAAAAGTTAAGAGTTTTTTATGAGACAAAAAAATATTTTGGATATAATTATCACAAATGTTAAAGTTGGAGTTTTTTGGGGTATTGAGCCAAAATAAATATGGGACTTCACGACTGCAAAGTACATTGCGCAAGATGTGGGCAAACAAATGTTCGAGATTGGAAATTATTATTTTTTTGATTTGAAGGCTGAAAAATTTGCAAGAAGAATTTATTGGCGAAGATTGGCGGCGATTGGTGGCGGTCGCGGTTGGCAAAGGTCGGCGGCGGCGGCGGCGGTCTCCGGAGGCGAAATGTAGCAACCGATAGAGGTCAGTTGCTGCATTTCGCCTATATAGTTATCCAATCCATTGAGAAATATGTAAACCCAATCTTCCTATATAGTCATATTATGTCTTTCAATACCTTCGGGATATCGCATTGGGTTCGGGTGACGAGAATCAATCTCTCTTCACAACCCTCGAAGGTTATTGTAGCACGTCTCAATTGGTACTCCTCCTTGTCGCATCCGGGCCATGCACCTCTCTAAGTCATAAACTTGAGAGGCATCCGTTCCGTCAAAGAATGTCATTGCGACTGCATCCCAGACAGATTTCACTGTTGACAAGCGAATGAAATTGCCAATTAATGCCGAGTCCATGGAATTGATAAGTCATCCTTTCATAGTCGAGTCTTCGATTTTCCACCTATGAAAGCTAAGATCTGTAGGTAGTGGGTGAGGGAGGTATCCGTTAATATATCCTATTTTATCTTTTCCCGTGATATACATCTCGACAACCTGAGACCATATTCCATAGATGGCTCCATCCAGTTTAATTGCAATCTGTGATGAAGCTGAATCATTTTGTGTCGTTGGTGCTAGAGGATGAGGAGTGGCGTGGTTTTGATTTGATTTAATCGGGTAGTGAAATTCTCCAAAAAGGTTTCTGTGGTCAAATTCTCTCCTTGATTCTGGATGGGAATCAATAGTCTAGTAAGGTTCTAATTCGTCATGGATTCAAGGCCGATCACGAGAGAGTAAATATGAATATGATGATTGACGTACAGTATTTTTAAGGACCAGCCTTAGGGCTCTGATACCATGTTAACACATAGAGATTTCAAGGAAGAAATCATATTACTCTATTTTTTGTATATCTATCTTCTTCATATCTTTTTACAATGCCCTAGAGGTATGTATATGTATATATATATATATATATATGAAGGAAATAATCCTAAAAGATATATCATCAAATCTAGCTAATTACAATCCTTCAATCTCGCTAGTTACAACTCATATATATCTTTTACGACTCATTCTAATAGGAGGTCGGGGCGACCGTTCCTAATGCAGGGCAAACTCGCGCTCGATGAAGGGACAGGTGGAGAAGTTGTAAAGAGGGTGGGACTGGCCCGCCACCCAGCTCCCCTGGAGCACGTCGCACTTGGAGCTTCAGTTACTGCTTCCTCGGGCTGCTTCAGCGCCCCAAGTCCCTCTCTGAACCATCAACATCAGAACCAGTTTATGATGGAAAGAATGTGAAGAAGCCCATCTGCTACATTGCCTTTGTACCCACTGACCCCAACCCATCTTTTTCACTGCAATATAGCCGCACAAAGGGTTCTTTTTGTGTTGCAGAGAGAGAGAGAGTGTGTGTTTGGATTCTGGGTTAGATTTAAGGTGATTGGGTGAAGAGAAAAACAGAGAGGATCGTGGTCCAGTGACATAGAGAGCGTTGGCTAGATCCTGCTCGAATGCGCTGTCATTGTTATTCTCTTTTTTGGTTAGTTGCTTGAGCATAGAATTTAGTTTCCATTTTCGGTGGAGGGCTTGGTTAGGAATTAAGTATTTAGGAAGGTTACAAAATATTTGCCTTTTTTCAGGTATTTTGCTGGGATCCGGATCGTCTAACTTTTACTCAGAAGGTTAGTCATCTAACTTTGCAATCCATTTGTTCATTTTTAGACGGACGACCCAGATCTCCTATTTTTAGGGAGTAATTTTTTGAATTTTTTATATATTTTTTTAAACTTGGACGAGTACCGGTGACTTAATATTTTAAAATTTCTACTGATTAGATTTCCTTTTGCCCCCCGTTTTTTTTTCCTCCTTGTGATTAGAAACATCCACGCGGGCATTTTATCGCGTTCAAAAAGAATGTCCGTCTTTCACGCTTGCACCACACTTTCACGAATGTCTTTACACATTCCAACCATGAACATGTTAGTACATGCATTAACGCAGTTGAGAGTTGATTCGGCTTCCTATGAAAGGATCTTCATCGAAGCGAAATAAGGACAATAAAAGTACCATAACTTTCGTCCGATACTTACTAGAGTCTCATAAATTCTTTTTCGCTCACTTAAGGGTCATAAGTATAAAATATTGATCACTTAAGCATCATTGTCAATTTTCCTTATCGGATATCTAAAAAATATAACGTGGACAACTTTTGTAACTTTCATCATCATCATTGTTGTTGTTATTATTGAATATTCATATCTTTTTTGCTTTTTTTTTTTTGTGCCAACGAGGGTCACCGATGACCACCCTTGTTGGCCTCAAAGGCCTCGTGCCAACGGGACACGGGTTGCGTGGCTTTGCGTTCTCTCTCTTGCGTGGGACCGTCTTGCTCTGATGCTGCGCTGAACAATTACATGGACCAAATACTTAAATGAGCCCAACTTGCTAACACCATATATAGAATAGTAAATAACAAACCTGACCAATTTCTAATCCTTCCCATGTTCTATGAAAAAAATCTTAAACCATTCAATGATTTTCCATTGCCAAATTGGCCGTCGACATTTTACTTGAAAACTTGTCTGTTTCGTGAGTCATTTAAAAAGTTTCTCGATATCATTAAAATGATGAAAAATTTCAAATAAGACATGAAGTGCCATGATTCTCTCAAATCAAGGTATACAGTAAATATTATTTCAAATAAGGGTATAAAGTTCTCTCATTGCTTCACATAATGGCCTGATTAAGAGCGTCTTTGTCATTTATAATTTTTTTATTTATGTTTTTCCTTTTTTTCTTGCTTTTCTCCTTTTTCTCTCTTTCTCATGGTCATGGCCGACCACCGTCGAGGGCCTCGTTCGGGCAAGGTGAGGGTCACCCTTGCCCGAGCAAGCCAAGGTCCGTCTTCACCTGAGCAAGCCAAGGGCCGCCTTTGCCATCCTTGCTGGATTAGCTTGGGCATTTTGTGTCTATTTCCGTTCGGGAAGAACCCTTCCTTTTCAGCGATGGGTGAAAAAAAGAGGGTAAATCCTAATTTGGGTCATGGGGGGGTCTTCGAGAAAAACGTGTGTGCTGAAGCTTTGATTTGGGTTGCGCTTCTCCTCCTCCTCCTCCTCCTCCTCCTTCGTTGTTCTTCTTCATCCTCGCCTGCATTGTTTCTCTTTCTTCTTCCTTGCTTTCACTACTTTTTCGCCGGATTTGGGAGAGGGCCGCCCTCAAGGTGGCCTTGCCCAACCCTCGTCTGGTAGGGCTTGAGGTTGCATTGCTCAGCCCTCGCCGGTTGCCCATCATCGCGTGAGGCCAGCGAGAACAAAGGGAAAGAAAGGACAAAAGAAAAAAAAAGTACATGAAGAAAATGTCTTAAAAAAAAAGTCACTTCATACTTTAATTTGAAATAACGTTTCCGTTATTTGAGAAAATAAGTATAGTTGAGGTAATAAATTTTCCCTTAAAATGAGGAAAGCTATTAAACCGACAAAAGAAGGCCCACTTGGATAACACTATTTACATAATTTTTCACTAAGTATTGCATTTTTCCATCACAAATAAGCTAACTTTGAATTGCACCTAAACCTATGTGATTAGAGATGGGAAATTAGTCATCTTATCTTGTACTGATTGGCCACTGCACAGGGTCACCTCCACAGCTGTATGGACTTCACTAGTTCCCAAAATTTATTGCTTTGCAAATGAACCATTTTTTTTTTACTAATTTTTTTAATTAGAGGAACAATTCAACAGAAAAAAAAATCAGAGGAAGAGAGGAAAAAAGTAAAGAATTATTTGCTGTTAAATTGCCAGATTCTATTTATTAATTTGATAACATTTAGCGTGGTGCTAATTTCTTATACTAAATTAATCTTATTAAGGGTTATCTTGAGTACTCTTCATATAAATTTTCTTTAATAGTTATTTGTAGTTTCCTTTTTTTCTTGTTGGCTAGAACTTGTACTTTTCCTCTGGACATGAACATTTTGAACACTTTCCAACAACGAAAGATATATAGGGAATATAATTTATCGATTTTCGAAAATATAAAGTAAAAGTGAGGATGTCATCAAAACATGTTGTCAAGGGCGAACAACCACCCGAAGATACACTCTCTCAAGTGAAAATTGGGGGAATTTCTTTATAAAAAAAAACCATATGGAATGTCTTCATTTTCTCAAATAAGGGCGTGAAATTAACATTATTCCAAAGCCCTCATTGTCTCAAATAAGGGCTTAAAGTGGACATTATTTATAATAAAAGCCTGAAGTAACCTTATTAGTCTTAAAAAAAAAAGAGGCCTGACTTACCTGCTACTAGGAGTATTTTGGTTATTTTATTTTTATTATTTAAAAAAAAGATAAAATTGAAAAAAAATGCAACACAGGTTGTGGCCACTGCTCCAACGCCGATGGGGGCGACGACGATGGATGGCGACCCCACCAACTAGAGGCGAGGGCCAAAGCCCTCGCAAGAGTAGGGATATGGCTTCGACTTCTTCTAGATCTACGCAAGGGTAGCCGGCCCTCGCCTAGGTCCTGGAGAGGGCCACGGACCTTTGCCAGTCTAAGGTGATGGTACCGACGTTGGCGTGGCGGCATATGCCTGTGTTTTCCTTTTTTTCGCCTCTAATTTTTTTTAATTTTTAATTTAAATTAGGTTAAAGTTGTGTTTTGGCAAAAATAAACTTGATCAGTCAAAATATTTAGTTGATCAGCTAGCGCGGTCAAGCCCTTATTTGAAACAGTCATAGTTACTTCAGGTTCCTATTTGAAACAAAGAGAACACTTCATACCTTTATTTGAAACAATAACCACTTTAGGCCCTTATTTGAGAAAATGAGAGCACTTGTGGCTCTTATTTGAAATTTTCACTAAAAATGTTGAATTGTTAAAGAATTAATACTACAAGAAATTATAAATTGGTATACCTATAACAAATTCACCCCTAACTAATTTTTGATTACAAAAAAACTTAAAATGATACATTGCGATAAATTTACCAAAAAGGATCTTCTGATTACAAAAAATCTCAAATTGGTACACTTGTAATAAATTTACCATATGCTAGTTTCTGTTAAATTAAATTAATACCATGAAAAATCACAAATTATTACATTTGTGACAAATGAAGGGAAAAAATTCCAAACTGATATACTATTCAACTATCATGTGTTATTCAACTCAACAATTCAACGGTAAAATTTATCAAAAAGTAACAGAGATAAATTTATCATATGTGTATCAATTTGGAGTTTTTCATGATAAAAAAATTAGTTTGGAATAAATTTATCATATATGTACTAGTTTGGGATTTCTTGTTGTATTAACTCATTATAAAATCCATTTCGTTAATGAATCTGTGTTGCATATTTCCGCGGACATGAAAAATTAGAAAGCCGTTGTTTGATTGAAGTTATGATAGCAATATAAGCTATCATAGTATTAGGATTCTCTAACGATATTGTAATGGTTTTGATGGCAATCAAATAGACGGAAAAACGGTTCTTCTTTCAATTACCTACAGATCAAACCTTCGATACTATTCAAAACACACTTTTCAACAAGAAAATTCAATCTTTTCCCTTACATTTCTTTCCTTCTTTGCTAGATTGACATATAAAACTTTTTTTTCCATGTTCGTTCTATTATTCAGTGCAGAATAACGAGAAAGGTCTAATGTATCATGAAAGGATAGCCGCTAGAACCTACTGCATCGAGTTTCATGCTTTGTGGGCAAAATTATCCTTAATGACAGAACATCACTCATACATTTATTCATACTTCCATCTTTTTCATTAGATTTTTCAACAATCTTAAGGATAATCCATGTGGATTCCCACACTGAAACTATGACCTTTGCTGCCAGTATTGCCGCCGCCACTATTGATGCCTCTGTCTCCACCGCTCTAGTTGTGTTGCCATTGCTATCGTATATGTCCTATGTTAAACCATTTCTAGACATGTCAAAGATTGAAATTGTTAATGGCAACAACTTTAAAAGATGGCGAGAAAGAATTTTCTCTATCCTAAACATGCATGGAGTAGCTTTCGCACTTGCGGATAATAATTTTCTAGAGCGATGGATACATGCTAATAAATATGTAGACACACAGCTATAAGGACACTTTCCAATGAATTGTATAATGTCTATCGCCCACACAAAGATGCAAAACAAATAAGCCTAATACCCAAAAAAAACCTTTAACTTTAGCATTCGTGTCAATTATATCCAAAAAAAAATTCTCATAAAAAACCTCCAACTTTTAATTTTATCCCAATTCTACCGGTCTAATTTCTGAAAAAAGACCCTCAACTTTAGCATATGTCTCAATTATTTGAAAAAAAAATTCTCCTAAAAAATCATAAACTTTTACTTTTATCCCAATGCTACTACTGTCAGCTTTTTGTTCATAATCACTATTAGTTAAACCTACGTGACTCAAATTTTCTTACCGAATTTACCGATGAATTTTTGAAATTTATGAAAAGTAGATTTCAAGGACGACAGGATTTTAAAAAGTCCGTTAGAATATCTCCATGTTTAACTGCTCTTTGGGCTATTGAGTGCTGAATATAATATAAAATACGCCGTCTTGAGTGACTATCTATCTATTGGCAATATATAAGGGAAGTAAACAATAGAAGAGAAATTCAAAAAAATTTCATGTCAGTTTTGTTGAGGTGTAATTCATTAATGACATGAAAATGCCACGTAAAATTAACTACTGATGATTATAGGCGAAAGGCTAATAGTGAAAAATTGGGACAAAATTAAAAGTTGAAGGTTTTTTATGAGACAATTTTTTTTTGAATATAATATGGGACATATGTTAAAGTTGAGGAGTTTTTTGGTACTAAGCCGGTAAAATTAGGACAAAAGTAAAAATTTTGGGTATAAATGAGACAAAAGAAAAAGTTAGAGTTTCTTATGAGATAAAAAAATATTTTGGATATAATTATCATAAATGTTAAAGTTGAAGTTTTTTGGGGTATTGAGCCAAAATAAATATGGGACTTCATGACTGCAAAGTACATTGCGCAAGATGTGGGCAAACAAATGTTCGAGATTGGAAATTATTTTTTTTTATTTGAAGGCCGAAAAATTTGCAAGAAGAATTTATTGGCGAAGATCGGCGGCGATCGGTGGCGGTCGCGGCTGGCAAAGGTCGGCGGCGGCGGCGGAGGCGGTCTCCGAAGGCAAAACGCAGCAGCCGATAGAGGTCGGCAGGCGGCTGGCGGAGGTTTGCGATGGGCGAGGGCAGGCGATGGTCGGTGGTTGACGGTGGTTGTAGGCGGCAGTTCCAATGAGTATAATCGAAAAAAAAGGGTGAGAGCACAATGAAAAATGGTAATACGAGAAGTAATTCTTGAGTTCTTTTTTTTGTCCCAGTACTTCTTGAATTGGAGAAACTCTTTTCCTTAACTTTTCAAATTGGAAGAATAATAACTACATAAGTAAAAAATTTTACCAAACGAATTTCTGCTTCAGAAGCAATTTTGGAGTAGAATCCATTTCTAGAAGTATTATCATACGCACCCTAAATTACCAATTTAACAATAATGTTTTAATAAGGAATGTAAATATTGAGTGATCATATTCGATTAGAAAAAAAGCGATGAATTGAGAGCAGTAACTTTTCATATTTGGAGCAAAATCTACTATGGAATTGGCAATTATTGTATATATATATTTTTAATATCGTGCACAAGAGCTGGCGAAAGATCGAAAATCTCTCCATACTTAGCTTTTGGGGTATTCGGAAAAATCTTTTTTTTCTCCAGAAAAAGGGGCAATCAAAATGGCAATTTTAAGAGTTAGTATTAACAAATTGCTCCTAGCATCCCACCGTCGGTGGTGACGTTTGGGTGCTCGGCAACTGCAAAAAAGATGAAAACTTTTTCGGTTTCGAAACCAACTTCTTGTTGCCTACACGAAATCGGACCATTTCCATAACAGAGACGCCCCTATCGACTTTAATCAAAATCAATCTGCCACGATGGGTTTCGTTTTACGCACCTAATGGAGCGATGAGGTGAGCGGAGAGGGAGAAAAAAGGAGAGTAACCTGGACAAGGAGCAGCCGCCGCCAAGGGGCTGCCACCAATAATTGGCAAACGTGTTAACACAGAGAGATTTCGAGGAAGAAATCATGTTATTCTATTTTCTGTATATCTTCTTCATATCTTTTTACAATGACCTATAGGTATATATGTAAAAATAAAGGAAAAAAAACCCTAAAAGATACATCCTCTAATCTAATTAATTACAATCCTACAATCTCGCTAATTACAACTCATACATATATTTTATAACTCATTCTAACACTCCCCCTCAAGTTGGTGCATAGATACCGTGAATGCCCAACTTGCCAAATGAGTTGTAGAAGATCTTACTTGATACCACCTACGTCAAAATATCCGTCGATTGATTTTCAGATCGAACAAATGGAAATTGAATCACTTTGTTATCCAAGTTTTGCTTGATAAAATGACGGTCCACTTTAACATGTTTGATACAGTCATGCTAAACGAGATTATGTGATACGTTAATTGATGCTTTGTTGTCACAAAACAACTTCATCTCGGTTCTCGGAGCGAACTCAATCTCTGACATTAACTTTTTTAGCCATAGGAGCTCACATAACCCTTTAGCCATTCCTCTAAATTCGACCTCTGCACTTGAAATGCCACCACTTTCTATTTCTTACTTCTCCAAGTAACTAAATTTCCTCCTACGAAAGTGAAGTATCCTGATGTTGATCTTTGATAATGGGCACTCCCGGCTCAGTCTGCATCAGTAAATCCTTTGATCTCAAGGTGATCCTTTTCAAGAATCTCAAAAACTTCATGTATCGAAGTATACGCAGCACTGCATTCATATGATTTTCATTCGGGGCATACATGAAATGGCTAACAATACTCACCACATATGCAATGTCAGGACGCGTATGCGATAGATAAATTTGTTTGCCAACTAACCTTTGATATATTTCTTTGTTCGTTGGCACTTGATTTGGATACACCCCAAGTTTATGGTTTTGAATAATTAGTGTCTCTACAGGTTTACAGTCCAACATTCTCATCTCTACCGATAAATCTAGCACGTGCTTCCTTTATGAGAGAAATATTCTCCATGTCGACCTTGCTACTTCAATACCTAGGAAGTATTTCAATCCCCCAAATTTTTCATCTCAAACTCCTCAGAAAGTTTCTTTTGAAGCTTAGACATTTCGGTCGGTTCATCTCCAGTAATAATCATATCATCAACATAGATAATCAGCAATGTTACCTTCCCTTGATGTCGTTTCAGAAATAATGTGTGATCCGAGTCACTTTGGGAATATACATATCTCCTCATTGGCAAAGTAAACCGGCCAAACCATACTCGTGGAGATTGCTTCGGAGCATATATGGATCTTTTTAACTTACACACCGCCATAGGTTGTAAGGATGAATTATAACCTGGTGGAACATCCATATAAATTTCTTTTTCAAAATCACCATGAAGAAATGCATTTTTGATATCATACTGGTGTAATGGCAAGTCTAAATTAGCTACAAGAGACAATAAGACCCGAACAATGTCAAGTTTAGCAATAGGAGAAAATGTCTCCTGATAATCAATCTCATAGGTTCGCGTATATCTTTCACTACCAGTCTTGCCTTGTATCTCTTAATGGATCCATCTACTTTGTACTTGATAGAAAAAACTCACTTACATCCCTCAGTCTTCTTTTCCTCAAGCAAATTCACCAACTTCCAAGTCTCATTTTTCTCCAAAGCAGTCATCTCCTCCTCCATTGCTTGAACCCATTTAGTGTCTTTTTTAGCATCAGGCTCCCCTTTTGGAATACAAACAAAAAAAAACATTTGATACAAACGCCTTTAATAGTCGGTGGATGGAGCTGCTTAAGGATTATGATTGTGATATACGGTATCACCCTGGGAAGGTAAACAGAGTCGCAAATGCACTTAGCCGAAAGTCGAGTATCGCATGTCTGCTGGTAAAAGGTTGGTCGTTGATTGAGAATTTGGGAGATTCTGAGTTCAGACTAGAAGTCTGTCAATTGTCCAGTTTGATAGCTACATAGAGGGTAGAACCTGAGGTCCAAGAAAGGATAAAAGCCTTGCAGCATACGGACCCAGAAATTCAGAGGATCCTAGAGATGGACGTGACAAAGAGAAAATCGGAGTTCCAAGTACTAGAGGATGGAATTTTGAAATTTCGAGAACGTCTACGTGTGCCAAAGGATGAAGAACTTAGAGAAAGGATTATGTCAGAGTCTCATAAGAGCTATTATAGTATCCATCGAGGGAGCACGAAGATGTATCAGAACTTGAATCATCATTATTGGTGGAACGGGATGAAGGTGGATGTGGCGAGGTATGTGGCAAAGTGCTTGACATGCCAGCAGGTGAAGGCCCAACACTATAAGCCTGGAGGATTGTTGCAGCCACTGGAGATTCCGGAATGGAAGTGGGAGCAAATAACGATGGATTTTGTGATGGGACTCCCAAAGAGTCAGAGAGGTCACGACTCTATATGGGTAGTCGTGGATAGATTGACTTAGTCCGCGCACTTTATCCCGGTGCGAAAGGATTTCGCAATGGATAGATACGCCGAGTTATACATGAGGCAGATAGTGAAGCTGCATGATATACTCATGACAATTACCTTAGATAGAGATCCCAAGTTCACTGCAAACTTTTGAAAAAGCCTTCAAGATGCCATGGGAACCCGACTGTAATTTAACACGGCGTGCCATCCACAGACGGACGGACAGTCGGAGAGGACGATTCAGATGCTTGAGGACATGTTGCGAGCGTGCGTCATAGATTTTAAAGGTGGATGGGAAGATCAGCTGCATTTGGTGGAGTTTGCATATAACAATAGCTACCAGCAGAGCATCCAAATGGTACCATTTGAAGCACTTTATGGAAGGGCTTGCAGAACCCTGATTTGCTGGGATGAGGTTGGAGAAAGGAGTATCACAGGCCTAGAGTTGGTAGAGCAATCGGTGGAAGCAGTGAAAATAATTCGAGATAGACTGAAGACGGCTTAGAGTCGTCAGAAGACTTATGCGGATAAGCGGCGTAAGCCTTTGGAGTTTCAAGTAGGCGACCATATTTTCCTCAAGGTGTCGTCGATGAGGGGATTATCGCGTTTTGGAAAGAAAAGAAAACTGAACCCAAGGTACGTAGGTCCATTTGAAATATTGGAGCGGATTGGGATCTTGGCCTACAGGCTTGGCTTGCCACCTAATCTATCCCAAGTACATAATGTCTTCCACATGTCAATGCTGCGGAAATACGAACCCGATCAACACTTATGTTGGACTACGAGGTCATAGAAGTGGACAACTGGGTATCCTATGTGGAGAGGCCGATTAGGATCGAAGATTGGAAGGAGCAAACTCTAAGGAATAAGATGATTCCATTGGTCAAAGTTGTGTGGGAGCACCATGAAACCGAAGGCGTCACGTGGGAAAACAAGGAGACGATGAGGCGCCAACACCCCCATTTGTTTGAGCGACTAAGTTTGATGTAAATTTCGGGGACGAAATTTTTTTAAGTGGGAAGAGTTGTGACATTTTGATTTCCCTATCATTTTCAGACTCATTAATGAGAAATGTATCTAGCGACGTATTTCAGCCATATCTCGCTCGAATCTGATCAATTTGAGTTGGTTGACTAAAGGGGAAAGGCTAACGCGAGACAAAGTACATGGACCTAGGAAACTCGAATAGAAAATGACACTTTAATCACAAGGATTGTTGAAGGGACATTGAGAGCCATAAAAGGACAATCAAAGAACGATTAAGGAATACCTTGCTAGCATTATACGATTGGAGCGCGGGTGATACCGCTCAATCAATGTATAAATTGTAAAATTTTTCTAAATCGAACAGTGATGATCGAGACCATCGGAATTAGTGATAGACCCTCACAATTACATCACAACCAAAGTCGCCATGAATTGACGAACCCTAAATATGATATGAAACACATGGTCGATACGTGTAACGTCTGCAAAAGCCGTCCGTCGGTTTGGGATAGGCTGGAACCACGTCTGATAGAAAAAACGATCAGAAACGAGTTTTGAAAATTGAAAATGGAGAATCAAGAATTCCTAACATCATGATTGGATTGGTCATCGCCTTATCGAAGAAAATTGGAATTAGAAAAACGACGTTCCGGACGTCGGGGGTAAAATTACCATTTTATCCCTCAAGCCTTAGCCTTGCCTATATAATTAGATAGGGGCATTTTGGTGATTAACTAACCCCCATAGTTGCCGAAATTGTGGATGAAGGAGAGCCATTAGATGAGCTTGAATGACACCTTGGACAAGTGTGAATAGATTAAGTTTTGAGTGGACATATCTACCTTTTTACCCACCATTCAACAAGTTGACTTGTAAAGTGTACATATACTTCTCTTTCTCTCTCTCTTTCTCCTCACTTAGCCGACCATCACCTCTCCATTGCCGAGAGCTTCTTCTTCTTCTTCTTCTTCTGCTGCCAACCGATCACCGCCCGACCGATTTCTATCTCCTTGTTCGCTGCCGCTGCGAGCCACCTCCGGCCACTCCCAGCCACCGAGCCGCCCACCCACTCCTTGCTTGACCTCGAGCAGATGTCCTTAAAGTGGAAGCGAGTCATTTGACTCAGCGAGGAGCTCCGACCAGCCGATCTCCCGAAAGTCGATGGAAATCGCCACAACAAGAGATAAGCCACGTTTTTGGCCTCTTAGGATCTCAAAACTATAAACATTTTCAACCAAATTTTGTGGACATCTAGGGGACTGATAGATTGAGCTGTGGTAAAAAGTTTAGGTTAATTTGATGAAGTTTTGACCCCAAATGGGTCTTGTGTTTGAAGGGTCAGAACTGCCGGTTTGAAGGCTTAGTAGAACCAGTGACATTCAAGGAGTTTCCGGCGACGGCTTGGCCCTAAATTTTCGGCGAGCTTCCCAAACCCTTAGATAAACATGTTAGCAAGTAGATTAGCAAATAAATTGAGGATTTGAGGTAGTTTAAGGGCCGGTTAATTGAGGTATACACAGAACCAAAAATTTTCTGGTTCGGTTCTGTGCATACCGGTTTTGTGGGGGCTGTTGGTGGTTGAAATTGAGTCTCAAATTCCTCATTGACACATGCTAGGAGGTTGAGGAACATGTCAATGAGGTTTATGTTCCATGGATTGGGCAATTGAGTAAGGAAATTGACGATGAGATGGATTTCAATAGGTTGCACGGTTGAGTTGTCCTTGGGCTGCTTGGACTGAATTCTTGAGGCTCTTGGGAGAAGGATTTTGTGACATTAAGCTTGAGATCCTCAATTTGTGATAGGAAGATTGAACTCAAGTGGGCAAGTCGGGTGAAATTTTGATTGATTCTTGAGAGACTTTAATGTGATTGTTCATTGTGCGTCCCAGAAGGGTATAGAGGACTTGAATGTGTGCCAATGTTTGTACCTTGTATCGACTACAATGTTTGAATGTCAATTGAATCGTCTGTATGCCATGGGCGTATTGTTTGTGCACAAGTTTGCACTTGGCCTTGTGTGTATGAATTGAATTGAGATTGTGGCATGTTTAAGACGTGGTAATACCGTGAGACGTATGAGACGCGAGGTTGTATGATTAATGCCCTGAGGCGCGGGATTTGGAGTGAATGGCACCCTAAGGAGTATGAGACGCGGAGTTGAGAAGGCCATAGTCCTAATGCGTGAAAACGCGGAACGGAGTCGTGATGTATCCACACAGGCCTAGAGTAACATTGAAAACCTGATGCGTTTACGAGGGTTTGTCAATGAGACGGTCTGATGCGTTTACGCGGACCGGGCTTGAGGCGTTGTAAACACTGACATGAGATTGAGACAGGCTGGAAAGGTGGCAGTGGTGATGTGACAGGGTGGCAGTGGTGATGTGACATGGCGATGTGTGCATGGCCATATTGATGTGATGATGCCATGACTGTATGCTTAACATCTGTATGTTGTTATCGATAATTGAATGCCTTATATGTTTATTTGCACGAAATGTTGGTGTTTATGACTGCCTAAGTGGACTGTCAGCCTAACTTAGGGTTAGGATCCACCTTACTGAGATGTATATCTCACCTCGTTGTGGGCTCCCTTTTTACAGATCCTAGGTCCTGAAGATGTGGCCTATCAGATTTGGCGACCCCATGGAGATGTCTGTCTATTTTGATGAGTTTCCTAACGGTCAGGGGACTATTTATGTTAGAAAATATACAGTAGTATGGGTAGACGAGGGTGGTAGTAGCTGGAAGCCTCATAGGTATGAGGCCTAGTTCCGGAAGGTGGGGATGTATCCACTGGGCCGCTGAAGCCCACTGAGTTGCCGCAGGGAGTGATCCCTAACTAGTGCCATCCTACCTAGAATTTAGTGGAGGCTGAGGGGTCAGTCGCCGATTCGAGGAACGAACCTGAGAGGACCCTGATCTTGGAAGATACTGAGGAAGTCATAGTGGTCGAGGCCACTAAGAATGATCTGGTGGAGCCGTCTGCCGACGAGACCATGGAGGACACAGTAGAGATTTGATCATAGACCTTCTCAGAGTACGAGCCCACGGAGGAGGTGTAGGAGACTGATGACTCCAGCAACTCGTCTTAGGAGCTCCTAGCTTACTAGTTTGATCTTTTGACGGCAACCCTGATACCTGATTCTCTTGGTGATGATGGTGGATTCTTTTTTGTACTTACCCCGTCTCCCTACTGACTACTAACTAGCAGATTTTGTTTGCTATGTACCTGTATGAACATTTGGATATTATGTATTATAGTATTC
Organism: Rhodomyrtus tomentosa; assembly: GCA_028455895.1. Lineage (NCBI taxonomy): Eukaryota > Viridiplantae > Streptophyta > Magnoliopsida > Myrtales > Myrtaceae > Rhodomyrtus > Rhodomyrtus tomentosa. The sequence goes on along the minus strand of JAPCWY010000001.1, from coordinate 8,487,465 downwards.
TCGCTATCCAAGTCCCACTTTTTATTTGCACGGAGGAGTTTTTAATGTCGTCGCTTTCTCATGTCTGTTACATGATACATCTCTCAACTGGTATGTGAATTCTGGGACCATAAGAGATATCTAGGTTTGTTTTTAGGGAGTCGCGTGCTCGTGCCTAGGGCAAGAGGCGTGACAACCGGCCTGCCAAAATTCGTCGAATATACTAAATTTGCACAATTGCAAAAGGTTTATGATTGAATTTGACACAATTGAAATAAATTTAGGACTTTTTTGGTAATTTTTCCTAGAACTTTGATTAGTATCCAACCACATCAAAACGTTTAGTTGATATAAGAGTATGATGAAGGATAATTTCAGGAATCGTGCACAATTTTTGATAAAGAGGTTCATGATAAGTTTTCAACGAGTTACAATTACGATTCATACCTTCAAGAGTCACGTGGCTCGTCATCACAATCGCCACTATTTTCATTTGGTAGTTTTTCTATACGTTGGATAACGGAAATATTACCAAAAAAGTTTTAAATCTATTGCAATTGTGTCAATTCAGTCTTAAATCTTTTTTTTATCGATTCAATCCCAAACCTTTTATAATTGTGTCAATCCAGTTCATATGGGTAATTTTGGCCGACTGACGCTAATGTGGACGCTAGTTGGCCAATGACTTAATATTTTAGAATTAAAAATATATTAAAATATTAGCTCACCGGCCGGCCGACGTTCACCTCAGTGCCAACCGGTTAAAATTTGTTAGATGGACTGAATCAACACAATTACAAAAGGTTTAGGACTAAATCGGCGAAAAGAAAAAGGTTTAGAATTGAACTTGCACAATCATAATAGATTTAGAGCTTTTTTGATAATTTTCTAATGGGATAATAGTAGTAAACGTCTACTTTCATATCTTAATTGGGAAAAACGTCGTCGTACGTCAAGTTTGTAACGACGTTTTAGAAAGGCGTCCTGATGGTGGGCTCTTTCAAAGCAGGACCAAAATTAAGTAAAATTTTTTTTCCTTTGCCTTTTTGAGATTCGACTTAATGATAAGCAATGTTGAACGAAGAAAAATCAACTCGTTCTGAGTGGGACCAAAATCAAGTAATGGGTCAAGCCGACCGACAAAGAACAAAGGTAGCTAACGTTCTTAGCGGACCGATCTAATGGCGTCGCTTCTCAAAAGATGACACGATGTTTTGCCTTTCCGTTGCTGGTGGCACGCGGTTTTTTTAAACTTGGACGAGGACCGGTGACTTAATATTTTAAAATTTCTACTGATTAGATTTTCTTTTCTCTCCCTTTTTTTTTCCTCCTTGCGATTAGAAACATCCACGCGGGCGTTTCATCGCGTTCAAAAAGAATGTCCGTCTTTCACGCCTGCACGACACTTTCATGAATGTCTTTACACATTTCAACCATGAACATGTTAGTACATGCATTAACGAAGTTGAGAGTTGATTCAGCCGCTTATGAGAGGATCTTCATCGAAGCGGAATAAAGATAATGAAAGTACCATAACTTTCGTCCGATACTTACTAGAGTCTCATAACTTATTTTTCGCTTGCTTAAGGGTCATAAGTATAAAATATTGATCACTTAAGTGTTATTGGCAATTTTCCTTATAGGATATCTAAAAAATATAACGTGGACAAATTTTGTAGCTTTCACCATCATCATTATTGTTGTTATTATTGCTGTCGTTATTATTAAATATTCATATCTTTTTTGTTTTTTTTTTTTGTGCCAACGAGGGTCACCGACGACCACCTTGTTGACCGCACAGGCCTCGTGCCAACTGGACACGGGTTGCGTGGCTTTGCGTTCTCTGTCTCATGTGGGACTGTCTTGCTCTGATGCTACGCTGAACAATTACATGGGCCAAATACTTAAATGAGCCCAACTTGCTAACACCATATATAGAATAGTAAATAACAAACCTGACCAATTTCTAATCCTTCCCATGTTCTATGAAAAAAGTCTTAAACCATCAAATGATTTTCCATTGCCAAATTGGTCGACGTGTCTGTTCCGTGAGTCATTTAAAAAGTTTCTCAATATCATTCAAATGATGAAAAATTTCAAATAAGACACGAAGTGCCATGATTCTCTCAAATAAGGACATACAGTGAATATTATTTGAAATAAGGATATAAAGTGGTCTCATTGCTTCACAGAATGGCCTGTCTAAGGGCGTCTTCGTCATTTATAATTTTTTTTATTTATGTTTTTCCTTTTTTTCTTGCTTTTCTCCTTTTTCTCTCTTTCTCATGACCATGGCCGGCCGCTGTCGAGAGCCTCGTTCGGGCGAGGTGAGGGCGACCCTTGCCCGAGCAAGCCAAGGGCCGTCTTCACCTGAGCAAGCCAAGGGCCGCCTTTGCCGTCCTTGCTGGATTAGCTTGAGCATTTTGTGTCTATTTCCGTTCGGGAAGAACCCTTCCTTTTCAGCGACGGGTGAAGAAAAGAGGGTAAATCCTAATTTGGGTCATGGGGGGGATCTTCGAGAAAAACGTGTGCGCTGAAGCTTTGATTTGGGTTGCGCTTCTGCTCCTCCTCCTCCTTCTTTGTTGTTCTTCTTCATCCTCACCTGCATTGTTTCTCTTTCTTCTTCCTTGCTTTCACTACTTTTTCGCCAGATTTGGGAGAGGGCCGCCCTCAAGGTGGCCTTGCCCAACCCTTGTCTGGTCGGGCTTGAGGTTGCGTTGCTCAGCCCTCTCGCCGGTTGCCGATCATCGCATGAGACCGGCGAGAAGAAAGGGAAAGAAAGGACAAAAGAAAAAAAAAGTACATGAAGAAAATGTCTTAAAAAATTTGTTTCCTAAAAAACCATAAACTTTCACTTTTATCCCAATGCTACTACTGTCGGCTTTTTGTTCATAATCACTATTCGTTAAACCTACGTGACTCAAATTTTCTTACCGAATTTACCAATGAATTTTTGAAATTTAGGAAAATTAGATTTCAGGGACGACAAGATTTTAAAAAGTTCGGTAGAATATCTCCATATTTAACTGCTCTTTGGGCTATTGAGTGCCGAATATAATATAAAATACGCTGTCTTGAGTGAATATCTATCTATTGGCAATATATAGGGGAAGTAAACAATAGAATAGAAATTCAAAAAAATTTCAGGTTAGTTTTGTTGCGGTGTAATTCATTAATGACATGAAAATGCCACGTAAAATTAACTAATGATGATTATAAGCGGAAGGCTAATAGTGAAAAATTGGAAAAAATTAAAAGTTGAAGGTTTTTTATGAGATAATTTTTTTTGAATATAATATGGGACATATGTTAAAGTTGAGGAGTTTTTTGGTACTAAGCCGGTAAAATTAGGACAAAATTAAAAATTTTTGTTATAAATGAGACAAAAGAAAAAGTTAAGAGTTTTTTATGAGACAAAAAAATATTTTGGATATAATTATCACAAATGTTAAAGTTGGAGTTTTTTGGGGTATTGAGCCAAAATAAATATGGGACTTCACGACTGCAAAGTACATTGCGCAAGATGTGGGCAAACAAATGTTCGAGATTGGAAATTATTATTTTTTTGATTTGAAGGCTGAAAAATTTGCAAGAAGAATTTATTGGCGAAGATTGGCGGCGATTGGTGGCAGTCGCGGTTGGCAAAGGTCGGCGGCGGCGGCGGCGGTCTCCGGAGGCGAAATGTAGCAACCGATAGAGGTCAGTTGCTGCATTTCGCCTATATAGTTATCCAATCCATTGAGAAATATGTAAACTCAATCTTCCTATATAGTCATATTATGTCTTTCAATACCTTCGGGATATCGCATTGGGTTCGGGTGACGAGAATCAATCTCTCTTCACAACCCTCGAAGGTTATTGTAGCACGTCTCAATTGGTACTCCTCCTTGTCGCATCCGGGCCATGCACCTCTCCAAGTCATAAACTTGAGAGGCATCCGTTCCGTCAAAGAATGTCATTGCGACTGCATCCCAGACAGATTTCACTGTTGGCAAGCGAATGAAATTGCCAATTAATGCCGAGTCCATGGAATTGATAAGTCATCCTTTCATAGTCGAGTCTTCGATTTTCCACCTATGAAAGCTAAGATCTGTAGGTAGTGGGTGAGGGAGGTATACGTTAATATATCCTATTTTATCTTTTCCCGTGATATACATCTCGACAACCTGAGACCATATTCCATAGATGGCTCCATCCAGTTTAATTGCAATCTGTGATGAAGCTGAATCATTTTGTGTCGTTGGTGCTAGAGGACGAGGAGTGGCGTGGTTTTGATTTGATTTGATCGGGTAGTGAAATTCTCCAAAAAGGTTTCTGTGGTCAAATTCTCTCCTTGATTCTGGATGGGAATCAATAGTCTAGTAAGGTTCTAATTCGTCATGGATTCAAGGCCGATCGATCACGAGAGAGTAAATATGAATATGATGATTGACGTACAGTATTTCTAAGGACCAGCCTTAGGGCTCTGATACCATGTTAACACATAGAGATTTCAAGGAAGAAATCATATTCCTCTATTTTTTGTATATCTATCTTCTTCATATTTTTTTACAATGCCCTAGAGGTATGTATATATATATATATATATATATATATATATATATATATGAAGGAAATAATCCTAAAAGATATATCATCAAATCTAGCTAATTACAATCCTTCAATATCGCTAGTTACAACTCATATATATCTTTTACGACTCATTCTAATAGGAGGTCGGGGCGACCGTTCCTAATGCAGGGCAAACTCGCGCTCGATGAAGGGACAGGTGGAGAAGTTGTAAAGAGGGTGGGACTGGCCCGCCACCCAGCTCCCCTGGAGCACGTCGCACTTGGAGCTTCAGTTACTGCTTCCTCGGGCTGCTTCAGCGCCCCAAGTCCCTCTCTGAACCATCAACATCAGAACCAGTTTATGATGGAAAGAATGTGAAGAAGCCCATCTGCTACATTGCCTCTGTACCCACTGACCCCAACCCATCTTTTTCACTGCAATATAGCCGCACAAAGGGTTCTTTTTGTGTTGCAGAGAGAGAGAGTGTGTGTGTTTGGATTCTGGGTTAGATTTAAGGTGATTGGGTGAAGAGAAAACCAGAGAGGATCGTGGTCCAGTGACATAGAGAGCGTTGGCTAGATCCTGCTCGAATGCGCTGTCATTGTTATTCTCTTTTTTGGTTAGTTGCTTGAGCATAGAATTTAGTTTCCATTTTCGGTGGAGGGCTTGGTTAGGAATTAGGAATTTAGGAAGGTTACAAAATATTTGCCTTTTTCAGGTATTTTGCTGGGATCCGGATCGTCTAACTTTTACTCAGAAGGTTAGTCATCTAACTTTGCAATCCATTTGTTCATTTTTAGACGGACGACCCAGATCTCCTATTTTTAGGGAGTAATTTTTTGAATTTTTTATATATTTTTTTAAACTTGGACGAGTACCGGTGACTTAATATTTTAAAATTTCTACTGATTAGATTTCCTTTTGCCCCCCGTTTTTTTTTCCTCCTTGTGATTAGAAACATCCACGCGGGCATTTTATCGCGTTCAAAAAGAATGTCCGTCTTTCACGCTTGCACCACACTTTCACGAATGTCTTTACACATTCCAACCATGAACATGTTAGTACATGCATTAACGCAGTTGAGAGTTGATTCGGCTTCCTATGAAAGGATCTTCATCGAAGCGAAATAAGGACAATGAAAGTACCATAACTTTCGTCCGATACTTACTAGAGTCTCATAAATTCTTTTTCGCTCACTTAAGGGTCATAAGTATAAAATATTGATCACTTAAGCATCATTGTCAATTTTCCTTATCGGATATCTAAAAAATATAACGTGGACAACTTTTGTAACTTTCATCATCATCATTGTTGTTGTTATTATTGAATATTCATATCTTTTTTGCTTTTTTTTTTTGTGCCAACGAGGGTCACCGATGACCACCCTTGTTGGCCTCACAGGCCTCGTGCCAACGGGACACGGGTTGCGTGGCTTTGCGTTCTATCTCTTGCGTGGGACCGTCTTGCTCTGATGCTGCACTGAACAATTACATGGACCAAATACTTAAATGAGCCCAACTTGCTAACACCATATATAGAATAGTAAATAACAAACCTGACCAATTTCTAATCCTTCCCATGTTCTATGAAAAAAATCTTAAACCATTCAATGATTTTCCATTGCCAAATTGGCCGTCGACATTTTACTTGAAAACTTGTCTGTTTCGTGAGTCATTTAAAAAGTTTCTCGATATCATTAAAATGATGAAAAATTTCAAATAAGACATGAAGTGCCATGATTCTCTCAAATCAAGGCATACAGTAAATATTATTTCAAATAAGGGTATAAAGTTCTCTCATTGCTTCACATAATGGCCTGATTAAGAGCGTCTTTGTCATTTATAATTTTTTTATTTATGTTTTTCCTTTTTTTCTTGCTTTTCTCCTTTTTCTCTCTTTCTCATGGTCATGGCCGGCCACCGTCGAGGGCCTCGTTCGGGCGAGGTGAGGGTCACCCTTGCCCGAGCAAGCCAAGGTCCGTCTTCACCTGAGCAAGCCAAGGGCCGCCTTTGCCATCCTTGCTGGATTAGCTTGAGCATTTTGTGTCTATTTCCGTTCGGGAAGAACCCTTCCTTTTCAGCGATGGGTGAAAAAAAGAGGGTAAATCCTAATTTGGGTCATGGGGGGGTCTTCGAGAAAAACGTGTGTGCTGAAGCTTTGATTTGGGTTGCGCTTCTCCTCCTCCTCCTCCTCCTCCTCCTCCTCCTCCTCCTCCTCCTCCTCCTCCTCCTTCGTTGTTCTTCTTCATCCTCGCCTGCATTGTTTCTCTTTCTTCTTCCTTGCTTTCACTACTTTTTCGCCGGATTTGGGAGAGGGCCGCCCTCAAGGTGGCCTTGCCCAACCCTCGTCTGGTCGGGCTTGAGGTTGCATTGCTCAGCCCTCGCCGGTTGCCCATCATCGCGTGAGGCCAGCGAGAACAAAGGGAAAGAAAGGACAAAAGAAAAAAAAAAGTACATGAAGAAAATGTCTTAAAAAAAAAGTCACTTCATACTTTAATTTGAAATAACGTTTCCGTTATTTGAGAAAATAAGTATAGTTGACGTCATAAATTTTCCCTTAAAATGAGGAAAGCTATTAAACCGACAAAAGAAGGCCCACTTGGATAACACTATTTACATAATTTTTCACTAGGTATTGCATTTTTCCATCACAAATAAGCTAACTTTGAATTGCACCTAAACCTATGTGATTAGAGATGGGAAATTAGTCATCTTATCTTGTACTGATTGGCCACTGCACAGGGTCACCTCCACAGCTGTATGGACTTCACTAGTTCCCAAAATTTATTGCTTTGCAAATGAACCATTTTTTTTTTACTAATTGTTTTAATTAGAGGAACAATTCAACAGAAAAAAAAATCAGAGGAAGAGAGGAAAAAAGTAAAGAATTATTTGCTGTTAAATTGCCAGATTCTATTTATTAATTTGATAACATTTAGCGTGGTGCTAATTTCTTATACTAAATTAATCTTATTAAGGGTTATCTTGAGTACTCTTCATATAAATTTTCTTTAATAGTTATTTGTAGTTTCCTTTTTTTCTTGTTGGCTAGAACTTGTACTTTTCCTCTGGACATGAACATTTTGAACACTTTCCAACAACGAAAGATATATAGGGAATATAATTTATCGATTTTCGAAAATATAAAGTAAAAGTGAGGATGTCATCAAAACATGTTGTCAAGGGCGAACAACCACCCGAAGATACACTCTCTCAAGTGAAAATTGGGGGAATTTCTTTATAAAAAAAAACCATATGGAATGTCTTCATTTTCTCAAATAAGGGCGTGAAATTAACATTATTCCAAAGCCCTCATTGTCTCAAATAAGGGCTTAAAGTGGACATTATTTATAATAAAAGCCTGAAGTAACCTTATTAGTCTTAAAAAAAAAAGAGGCCTGACTTACCTGCTACTAGGAGTATTTTGGTTATTTTATTTTTATTATTTAAAAAAAAGATAAAATTGAAAAAAAATGCAACACAGGTTGTGGCCACTGCTCCAACGCCGATGGGGGCGACGACGATGGATGGCGACCCCACCAACTAGAGGCGAGGGCCAAAGCCCTCGCAAGAGTAGGGATATGGCTTCGACTTCTTCTAGATCTACGCAAGGGTAGCCGGCCCTCGCCTAGGTCCTGGAGAGGGCCACGGACCTTTGCCAGTCTAAGGTGATGGTACCGACGTTGGCGTGGCGGCATATGCCTGTGTTTTCCTTTTTTTCACCTCTAAATTTTTTTAATTTTTAATTTAAATTAGGTTAAAGTTGTGTTTTGGCAAAAATAAACTTGATCAGTCAAAATATTTAGTTGATCAGCTAGCGCGGTCAAGCCCTTATTTGAAACAGTCATAGTTACTTCAGGTTCCTATTTGAAACAAAGAGAACACTTCATACCTTTATTTGAAACAATAACCACTTTAGGCCCTTATTTGAGAAAATGAGAGCACTTGTGGCTCTTATTTGAAATTTTCACTAAAAATGTTGAATTGTTAAAGAATTAATACTACAAGAAATTATAAATTGGTATACCTATAACAAATTCACCCCTAACTAATTTTTGATTACAAAAAAACTTAAAATGATACATTGCGATAAATTTACCAAAAAGGATCTTCTGATTACAAAAAATCTCAAATTGGTACACTTGTAATAAATTTACCATATGCTAGTTTCTGTTAAATTAAATTAATACCATGAAAAATCACAAATTATTACATTTGTGACAAATGAAGGGAAAAAATTCCAAACTGATATACTATTCAACTATCATGTGTTATTCAACTCAACAATTCAACGGTAAAATTTATCAAAAAGTAACAGAGATAAATTTATCATATGTGTATCAATTTGGAGTTTTTCATGATAAAAAAATTAGTTTGGAATAAATTTATCATATATGTACTAGTTTGGGATTTCTTGTTGTATTAACTCATTATAAAATCCATTTCGTTAATGAATCTGTGTTGCATATTTCCGCGGACATGAAAAATTAGAAAGCCGTTGTTTGATTGAAGTTATGATAGCAATATAAGCTATCATAGTATTAGGATTCTCTAACGATATTGTAATGGTTTTGATGGCAATCAAATAGACGGAAAAACGGTTCTTCTTTCAATTACCTACAGATCAAACCTTCGATACTATTCAAAACACACTTTTCAACAAGAAAATTCAATCTTTTCCCTTACATTTCTTTCCTTCTTTGCTAGATTGACATATAAAACTTTTTTTTCCATGTTCGTTCTATTATTCAGTGCAGAATAACGAGAAAGGTCTAATGTATCATGAAAGGATAGCCGCTAGAACCTACTGCATCGAGTTTCATGCTTTGTGGGCAAAATTATCCTTAATGACAGAACATCACTCATACATTTATTCATACTTCCATCTTTTTCATTAGATTTTTCAACAATCTTAAGGATATTCCCACACTGAAACTATGACCTTTGCTGCCAGTATTGCCGCCGCCACTATTGATGCCTCTGTCTCCACCGCTCTAGTTGTGTTGCCATTGCTATCGTATATGTCGTATGTTAAACCATTTCTAGACATGTCAAAGATTGAAATTGTTAATGGCAACAACTTTAAAAGATGGCGAGAAAGAATTTTCTCTATCCTAAACATGCATGGAGTAGCTTTCGCACTTGCGGATAATAATTTTCTAGAGCGATGGATACATGCTAATAAATATGTAGACACACAGCTATAAGGACACTTTCCAATGAATTGTATAATGTCTATCGCCCACACAAAGATGCAAAACAAATAAGCCTAATACCCAAAAAAAACCTTTAACTTTAGCATTCGTGTCAATTATATCCAAAAAAAATTCTCATAAAAAACCTCCAACTTTTAATTTTATCCCAATTCTACCGGTCTAATTTCTGAAAAAAGACCCTCAACTTTAGCATATGTCTCAATTATTTGAAAAAAAAATTCTCCTAAAAAACCATAAATTTTTACTTTTATCCCAATGCTACTACTATCAGCTTTTTCTTCATAATCACTATTAGTTAAACCTACGTGACTCAAATTTTCTTACCAAATTTACCGATGAATTTTTGAAATTTAGGAAAAGTAGATTTCAGGGACGACAAGATTTTAAAAAGTTCGTTAGAATATCTCCATATTTAACTGCTCTTTGGGCTATTGAGTGCCGAATAGAATATAAAATACGCCGTCTTGAGTGACTATCTATCTATTGACAATATATAAGGGAAGTAAACAATAGAAGAGAAATTCAAAAAAATTTCATGTCAGTTTTGTTGAGGTGTAATTCATTAATGACATGAAAATACCACGTAAAATTAACTAATGATGATTATAGGCGAAAGGCTAATAGTGAAAAATTGGGACAAAATTAAAAATTGAAGGTTTTTTATGAGACAATTTTTTTTAATATAATATGGGACATATGTTAAAGTTGAGGAGTTTTTTGGTACTAAGCCGATGAAATTGGGACAAAATTAAAAATTTTGGGTATAAATGAGACAAAAGAAAAAGTTAGAGTTTTTTATGAGATAAAAAAATATTTTGGATATAATTATCACAAATGCTAAAGTTGGAGTTTTTTGGGGTATTGAGCCAAAATAAATATGGGACTTCATGACTGCAAAGTACATTGCGCAAGATGTGGGCAAACAAATGTTCAAGATTGGACATTATTATTTTTTTGATTTGAAGGCCGAAAAATTTGCAAGAAGAATTTATTGGCGAAGATCGGCGGCGATCGGTGGCGATCGCGGCTAGCAAAGGTTGGTGGCGGCGGCGGATGCGGTCTCCGGAGGCAAAATGCAGCAGCCGATAGAGGTCGGCGGGCGGCTGGCAGAGGTTTGCGATGGGCGAGGGCAGACGATGGTCGGTGGTTGACGGTGGTCGTAGGCGGCGGTGGCAATGAGTATAATCGAAAAAAAGGGTGAGAGCACAATGAAAAATGGTAATACGAGAAGTACTTCTTGAGTTTTTTTTTTGTCCCAGTACTTCTTGAATTGGAGAAACTCTTTTCCTTAACTTTTCAAATTGGAAGAATAATAACTACATAAGTAAAAATTTTTACCAAACAAATTTCTGCTTCAGAAGCAATTTTGGAGTAGATTCCATTTCTAGAAGTATTATCATGCGCACCCTAAATTACTAATTTAACAATAATGTTTTAATAAGGAATGTAAATATTGAGTGATCATATTCGATTAGAAAAAAAGCGATGAATTGAGAGCAGTAACTTTTCATATTTGGAGCAAAATCTACTATGGAATTGGCAATTATTGTATATATATATTTTTAATATCGTGCACAAGAGCTGGCGAAAGATCGAAAATCTCTCCATACTTAGCTTTTGGGGTATTCGGAAAAATCTTTTTTTTCTCCAGAAAAAGGGGCAATCAAAATGGCAATTTTAAGAGTTAGTATTAACAAATTGCTCCTAGCATCCCACCGTCGGTGGTGACGTTTGGGTGCTCGGCAACTGCAAAAAAGATGAGAACTTTTTCGGTTTCGAAACCAAATTCTTGTTGCCTACACGAAATTGGACCATTTCCATAACAGAGACGCCCCTATCGACTTTAATCAAAATCAATCTGCCACGATGGGTTTCGTTTTATGCACCTAATGGAGCGATGAGGTGAGCGGAGAGGGAGAGGAAAGGAGATTAACCTGGACAAGGAGCAGCCGCCGCCAAGGGGCTGCCACCAATACCTGGCGAACGTGTTAACACGGAGAGATTTCGAGGAAGAAATCATGTTATTCTATTTTCTGTATATCTTCTTCATATCTTTTTACAATGACCTATAGGTATATATGTAAAAATAAACGAAAAAAAAAACCTAAAAGATATATACTCTAATCTAATTAATTACAATCCTACAATCTCGCTAATTACAACTCATACATATATTTTATAACTCATTCTAACACTCCCCCTCAAGTTGGTGCATAGATACCGTGAGTGCCCAACTTGCCAAATGAGTTGTAGAAGATCTTACTTGATACCACCTACGTCAAAATATTCGTCGACTGATCTTCAGATCGAACAAATGGAAATTGAATCACTTTGTTATCCAAGTTTTGCTTGATAAAATGACGGTCCACTTTAACATGTTTGATACGGTAATGCTAAACGAGATTATGTGATACGTTAATCGATGCTTTGTTGTCACAAAACAATTTCATCTCGGTTCTCGAAGCGAACTCAATCTCTGACATTAACTTTTTTAGCCATAGGAGCTCACATAACCCTTTAGCCATCCCTCTAAATTCGACTTCTGCACTTGAAATGCCACCACTTTCTGTTTCTTACTTCTCCAAGTAACTAAATTTTCTCCTACGAAAGTGAAGTATCCTGATGTTGATCTTCGATAATGGACGCTCCCGGCTCAGTTTGCATCAGTAAATCCTTTGATCTCAAGGTGATCCTTTTCAAGAATCTCAAAAACTTCAAGTGTCGAAGTATACGCAGCACTGCATTCATATGATTTTCATTCGAGGCATACATGAAATGGCTAACAATACTCACCACATATGCAATGTCAGGACGCGTATGCGATAGATAAATTTGTTTGCCAACTAACCTTTGATATATTTCTTTGTTCGTTGGCACTTGATTTGGATACACCCCAAGTTTATGGTTTTGAATAATTGGTGTCTCTACAGGTTTACAGTCCAACATTCTCATCTCTACCGATAAATCTAGCACGTGCTTCCTTTATGAGAGAAATATTCTCCATGTCGACCTTGCTACTTCAATACCTAGGAAGTATTTCAATCCCCCAAATTTTTCATCTCAAACTCCTCAGAAAGTTTCTTTTGAAGCTTAGATATTTCGGTTGGTTCATCTCCAGTAATAATCATATCATCAACATAGATAATCAGCAATGTTACCTTCTTGGTGTCGTTTCAGAAATAATGTGTGATCCGAGTCACTTTGGGAATATACATATCTCCTCATTGGCAAAGTAAACCGGCCAAACCATACTCGTGGAGATTGCTTCGGAGCATATATGGATCTTTTTAACTTACACACCGCCTTAGGTTGTAAGGATTAATTATAACCTGGTGGAACATCCATATAAATTTCTTCTTTAAGATCACCATGAAGAAATGCATTTTTGATATCATACTGGTGTAATGGCCAGTCTAAATTAGCTACAAGAGACAATAAGACCCGAACAATGTCAAGTTTAGCAATAGGAGAAAATGTCTCCTGATAATCAATCTCATAGGTTCGCGTATATCCTTTCACTACTAGTCTTACCTTGTATCTCTTAATGGATCCATCTACTTTGTACTTGGTAGAAAAAACTCACTTACATCCCTCAGTCTTCTTTTCCTCAGGCAAATTCACCAACTTCCAAGTCTCATTTTTCTCCTAAGCAGTCATCTCCTCCTCCATTGCTTGAACCCATTTAGTGTCTTTTTTAGCATCAGGCTCCCCTTTTGGAATACAAACAACAAAAACATTTGATACAAATGCCTTTAATAGTCGGTGGATGGAGCTACTTAAGGATTATAATTGTGATATACTGTATCACCTTGAGAAGGTAAACAGAGTCGCAAATGCACTTAGCCGAAAGTCGAGTATCGCATGTCTGCTGGTAAAAGGTTGGTCGTTGATCGAGGATTTAAGGGATTCTGAATTCAGACTAGAAGTCTGTCAATTGTCCAGTTTGATAGCTACATAGAGGGTAGAACCTGAGGTCCAAGAAAGGATAAAAGCCTTACAGCATACGGACCCAGAAATTCAGAGGATCCTAGAGATGGACGTGACAAAGAGAAAATTAGAGTTCCAAGTACTAGAGGATGGAATTTTGAAATTTCGAGAACGTCTCCGTGTGCCAAAGGATGAAGAACATAGAGAAAGGATTATGTCAGAGGCTCATAGGAGCTATTATAGTATCCATCGAGGGAGCACGAAGATGTATCAGAACTTGAATCAACATTATTGGTGGAACGGGATGAAGGTGGATGTAGCGAGGTATGTGGCAAAGTGCTTGACATGCCAACAGGTAAAGGCCCAACACTATAAGCCTGGAGGATTGTTGCAGCCACTGGAGATTCCGGAATAGAAGTGGGAGCATATAACGATGGATTTTGTGATGGGACTCCCAAGGAGTCAGAGAGGTCACGACTCTATATGGGTAGTCGTGGACAGATTGACTTAGTCCGCGCACTTTATCCCGGTGCGAAAGGATTTCGCAAAGGATAAATACGCCGAGTTATACATGAGGCAGATAGTGAGGCTGCATGGAATACTTGTGACAATTACCTCAGATAGAGATCCCAAGTTCACTGCAAACTTTTGGAAAAGCCTTCAAGATGCCATGGGAACCCGACTGCAATTTAAGACGGCGTACCATCCACAGACGGATGGACAGTCGGAGAGGACTATTCAGATGCTTAAGGGCATGTTGCGAGTGTGTGTCATAGATTTTAAAGGTGGATGGGAAGATCAGTTGCATTTGGTGGAGTTTGCACATAACAACAGCTACCAGCAGAGCATCCAAATGGTACCATTTGAAGCACTTTACGGAAGGACTTGCAGAACCCTGATTTGCTGGGATGAGGTTGGAGAAAGGAGTATCACAGGCCTAGAGTTGGTAGAGCAATCGGTGGAAGCAGTGAAAATAATTCGGGATAGACTGAAGACGGCTTAGAGTCATCAGAAGAGTTATGCGGATAAGCGGCGTAAGCCTTTGGAGTTTCAAGTAGGCGACCATATTTTCCTCAAGGTGTCGCCGATGAGGGGATTATCGCGTTTTGGAAAGAAAGAAACATTGAGCCCAAGGTACGTAGGTCCATTTGAAATATTGGAGCGGATTGGGATCTTGGCCTCAGGCTTGCCTTGCCACCTAATCTATCCCAAGTACATAATGTCTTCCACGTGTCAATGCTGCGGAAATACGAACCCGATCGACACTTATGTTGGACTACGAGGTCATAGAAGTGAATAACCGGGTATCCTATGTGGAGAGGCCGATCAGGATCGAAGATCGGAAGGAGCAAACTCTAAGGAATAAGATGATTCCATTGGTCAAAGTTGTGTGGGAGCACCATGAACCTGAAGGCGCCACGTGGGAAAATAAGGAGACGATGAGGCGCCGACACCCCCATTTGTTTGAGCGACTAAGTTTGATGTAAATTTCCCGGACGAAATTTTTTTAAGTGGGAAGAGTTGTGACATTCTGATTTCCCTATCATTTTCAGGCTCATTAATGAGAAATGTATCTAGCGACGTATTTCAGTCATATCTCGCTCGAATCTGATCAATTTGAGTTGATTGACCAAAGGGAAAAGGCTAACACGAGACAAAGTACGTGGATCTAGGAAACTCAAATAGGAAATGGCGCTTTAACCACAAGGATTGTTGAAGGGACATTTAGAGCCATAAAAGGGCGATCTAAGAACGATTAAGGAATACCTTGCTAGCGTTATACGATTGGAGCGCGGGTGATACCGCTCAATCAATGTATAAATTGTAAAATTTTCCTAAATCGAATAGTGACGATCGAGACCATCGGAACTAGTGATAGACCCTTACAATTACATGACAACTAAAGTTGCCATGAATTGACGAACCCTAAATGTGATATGAAACACAGGGTCGATACGTGTAACGTCTGCAAAAGCCGCCCGTCGGTTCAGGATAGGCTGGAACCACGTCTGATAGAGAAAACGATCAGAAACGAGTTTTGAAAATTGAAAATAGAGAATCAAGAATTCTAACATCATGATTGGATTGGTCATCGCCTTATCGAAGAAAATTGGAATTAGAAAAACGACGTTCCGGACGTCGGGGGTAAAATTACCATTTTATCCCTCAAGCCTTAGCCTTGCCTATATAATTAGATAGGGGCATTTTGGTGATTAACTAACCCCCATAGTTGCCGAAAATGTGGATGAAGGAGAGCCATTACATGAGCTTGAATGACACCTTGGACAAGTGTCAATCGATTAAGCTTTGAGTGGACATATCTACCTTTTTACCTACCTTTCAACAAGTTGACTTGTAAAGTGTACATATACCTCTCTTTCTCTCTCTCTCCCCTCACTTGGCCGACCATCACCCCTCCATTTTCGAGAGCTTCTTCTTCTTCTTCTTCTTCTGCTGCCAACCGATCACCGCCCGACCGATTTCTATCTCCTTGTTCGCTGCCACCGACGGCCACCTCCGGCGACTCCCAGCCACCGAGCTGACCACCCACTCCTTGCTTGACCTCTTGCCGATGTCCTCGAAGGGGAAGTGAGTCATTTGACCGAGCGAGGAGCTCCGACCAGCCGATCTCCCAAAAGTCGATGGAAATCGTCACAACTAGAGGTAAGCCACATTTTTGGCCTCTTAGGACCCCAAAACTTTAGAATTTTTCAACCAAATTTTGTGGACATCTAGGGGACTTATATATTGAGCTCTGGAAAAAAGTTTGGATTAATTTGATGGATTTTTTACCCCAAATGGGCCTTGTGTTTGCAGGGTAAGAACTGCCAGTTTGAAGGGTTGGGAGAACCGGTGACATTCAAGGAGTTTTCGGCGACAGCTTGGCCCTAAATTTTCGGTGTGCTTCCCAAACCCTTAGAACTACATGTTGGCAAGTAGATTAGTGAATAAATTGATGATTTGAGGTAGTTTAAGGGCTGGTTAATTGAGGTATACACAGAACCAAAAATTATCTGGTTCGGTTCTGTGCATACTGATTTTGTGGGGGCTGTTGGTGGTTGAAATTGAGTCTCAAATTCATCATTGAAACATGCTTGGAGGTTGAGAAACATTTCAATGAGGTTTATGTTCCATGGATTGGTCAATTGAGTAAGGAAATTGACGATTGGATAGATTTCAATAGGTTGCACGGTTGAGTTGCCTTGGGCTGCTTGGACCGAATTCTTGAGGCTCTTGGGAGAAGGATTTTGTGGTATTAAGCTTGAGGTAAGGGAATCCTAAACCTATGATAGGAAGATTGGACTTAATTGGGCGAGTTGGGTGAAATTTTGATTGATTCTTGAGAGACTTTAATGTGATTGTTCATTGTGCGTCCTAGAAGGGTATAGAGGACTTGAATGTGTGCCAATGCTTGTACCTTATATGGACTACCATGTTTGAATGTCAATTGAATCGTCTTGCATGCCATGGTGTATGGTTTGTGCATGAGTTTGCACATGGCCTTGTGTGTATGAATTAAATTGAGATTGTGGCATGTTTGAGACGCGGTAATACCCTGAGGCACATGAGACACGAGGTTGTATGATTAATGACCTGAGGCGCTGAGGCGCGGGGTTTGGAGTGAATGGCACCCTATGGAGTATGAGACGGGGGGTTGAGAAGGCCATAGTCCTTATGCGTCGAAACGCGAGACGAAGTTGTGATGTATTAACACAGGCCTAGATTAATATTGAAAACCTGATGCGTTTACACGGGTTTGTCAATGAGACAGTCTGATGCGTTTACGCGGATCGACTCTAAGGCGTTCTAAACGCGGACATGAGATTGAGGCAGGTTGAAAGGGTGGAAGTGGTAATGTGACATGGCGATGTGTGCATGGCCATATTGATGTGTTATGATGCCATGACTGTATGCCTGAAATCTGTGTGTTGTTATCGATAATTGAATACCTCATATGCTTATTTGTATGAAATGCTAGCGTTTATGATTGCCTGAGTGGACTGTCAGCCAAACCTAGGGTTAGGATCCACCTTACTGAGATGTATATCTTACCCCATCGTGGGATCCTTTTTTACAGATCCTAGGTCCTGAAGATGTGGTCTATCAGATTTGGCGACCCTAAGTAGATGTCTATCTATTTTGATGAGTTTCTTGACGGGCAGGGGACTATTTTTGTTAGGAAATGTACAGTAGTATGGGTAGACGAGGGTGGTAGTAGCTGGAAGCCTCATAGGTATGAGGCCTAGTTCCGGAAGGTGGGGGATGTATCCACTGGACCGCTGAAGCTCACTGAGGTGCCGTAGGGAGTGATCTCTAGCTGGTGCCATCCCACCCCGGATTCAGTAGAGGCTGAGGGGTCAGTCGCCGGTTCGAGGAACGGACCTGAGAAGACCCTGACCCTGGAAGACATTGAGGAAGTTATAGTGGTCGAGGCTACTAATGATGATCTGGTGGAGCCGTCTGCCGAAGAGACCATGGGGAACACAGTAGAGATTTGCTCAGAGATCTTCTCAGAGTACGAGCCCACGAAGGAGGCAGGGGAGACTGATGGCTCCAACAGCTCGTCTTAGGAGCTCCTAACTTACTAGTTTGATCTTTTGACGGCAACCCTGATGCCTAATTCTCTTGGTGATGATGGTGGATTCTTTTTTGTACTTACCCTGTCTCTCCACTAACTACTGACTAGCAAATTTAGTTTGCTATGCACCTGTATGAACATTTGGATATTATGTATTATAATATTCTCGCTATTCAAGTCCCATTTTTTATTTGCACGGAGGAGTTTTTAATGTCGTCGCTTCCTCATGCCTATTATGTGATACATCTCTCAACTGGTATATGAATCATGGGACCACAAGAGATATATTGGTTTGCTTGTAGGAAGTCACGTGCTCGTGCCTGGGGCGCGAGGCGTGACAGTCGGCCTACCAAAATTCGTCGAATGTACTTAATTGGCACAATTGCAAATGGTTTATAATTGAATTGACACAATTACAATAAATTTAGGACTTTTTTGGTAATTTTCCCTAGAACTTTCATTAGTATCCAACCACGTCAATTGAGTAAGGAAATTAACGATGAGATGGATTTCAATAGGTTGCACGGTTGAGTTGTCCTTGGGCTGCTTGGACCGAATTCTTGAGTCTCTTGGGAGAAGGATTTTGTGACATTAAGCTTGAGGTAAGAGAATCCAAAACCTATGATAGGAAGATTGAACTCGAGTGGGCGAGTCGGGTGAAATTTTGATTGATTCTTGAGAGACTTTAATGTGATTGTTCATTGTGCGTCCTAGAAGGGTATAGAGGACTTGAATGTGTGCCAATGCTTGTACCTTGTATTGACTACAATGTTTGAATGTCAATTGAATCGTTTGTATGCCATGGGCGTATTGTTTGTGCACGAGTTTGCACTTGGCCTTGTATGTATGAATTGAATTGAGATTGTTGCATGTTTGAGACGTGGTAATTCCGTGAGACGTATGAGACACGAGGTTGTATGATTAATGCCCTAAGGCGCTGAGGCGCGGGGTTTGGAGTGAATGGCATCCTAAGGCATATGAGACGCGGGGTTGAGAAGGCCATATTCCTGATGCGCGGAAACGCGTGACGGAGTTGTGATGTATCGATACAGGCCTCGAGTAACATTGAAAACCTGATGCGTTTACGAGGGTTTGCCAATGAGACGGTCTGATGCGTTTACGCGGACCGAGCCTGAGGCGTTGTAAACACGGACATGAGGTTGAGACAGGTTGAAAGGGTGGAAGTGGTGATGTGACATGGCGATGTGTGCATGGCCATATTGATGTGTTATGATGCCATGACTGTATGCCTGACATCTGTGTGTTGTTATCGATAATTGAATGCCTCATATGTTTATTTGCACGAAATGTTGGTGTTTATGGCTGCCAAAGTGGACTGTCAGCCTAACTTAGGGTTAGGATCTACCTTATTGAGATGTATATCTCACTCCGTTGTGGGACCCCCTTTTTACAGATCTTAGGTCCTGAAGATGTGGCATATCATATTTGATGACCCCAAGGAGATGTCTGTCTATTTTGATGAGTTCCCTGACGGGCAATGAACTATTTTTGTTAGAAAATGTACAGTAGTATGGGTAGACGAGGGTGGTAGTAGCTGGAATCCTCATAGGTATGAGGCCTAGTTCCAGAAGGTGGGGATGTATCCACTGGGCCGCTGAAACCCACTGAGTTGCCACAGGGAGTGATCCCTAACTGGTGCCATCCCACCTGGAATTCAGTAGAGGCTGAGGGGTCAGTCGCCGGTTCGAGGAACGGACCTGAGAAGACCCCGACCCTGGAAGACAATGTGGAAGTTATAGTGGTCGAGGCTACTAATGATGATCTGGTGGAGCCGTCTGCCGACGAGACCATGGAGAACACAGTAGAAGTTTGCTCAGAGACCTTCTCAGAGTACGAGCCCACGGAGGAGGCAGGGGAGACTGATGACTCCAACAGCTCGTCTTAGGAGCTCCTAACTTACTAGTTTGATCTTTTGACGGCAACCCTGATGCACGATTCTCTTGGTGACGATGGTGGATTCTTTTTTGTACTTACCTCGTCTCCCTACGGACTACTGACTAGCAGATTTAGTTTGCTATGTACCTGTATGAACATTTGGATATTATGTATTATAGTATTCTCGCTATCCAGGTTCCACTTTTTATTTGCACGGAGGAGTTTTTAATGTCGTCGCCTCCTCATGTCTGTTACGTGATACATCTCTCAACTAGTATGTGAATTTTGGGACCATAAGAGATATATAGGTTTGTTTGTAGGGAGTCGCGTGCTCGTGCCTAGGGGCGAAAGGCGTGACAACCAGCCTGCCAAAATTTGTCGAATATACTAAATTTGCACAATTGCAAAAGGTTTATGATTAAATTGACACAATTGCAATAAATTTAGGACTTTTTTGGTAATTTTTCCTAGAACTTTGATTAGTATCCAACCACATCAAAACGTTTAGTTGATATAAGAGTATGATGAAGCATAATTTCAGGAATCGTGCACAATTTTTGATAAAGAGGTTCATGATAAGTTTTCAACGAGTTACAATTACTATTCATACCTTCAAGAGTCACGTGGCTTGTCATCACAATCGCCACTATTTTCATTTGGTAGTTTTTTTATACGTTGGATAACGGAAATATTACCAAAAAAGTTCTAAATCTATTGTAATTGCGTCAATTCAGTCCTAAATCTTTTTTTTTATCGATTCAATCCCAAACCTTTTGTAATTGTGTCAATCCAGTTCATATGGCTAATTTTGGCCGGCTGGCGCTAATGTGGACGTCGGCTGGCCAATGACTTAATATTTTAAAATTAAAATATATTAAAATATTAGCTCACCGGCCGGCCGACGTTCACCTCAGCGCCAATCGGTTAAAATTTGCTACATGGACTGAATCAACACAATTACAAAAGATTTAGGACTAAATCGGCGAAAAGAAAAAGGTTTAGAATTGAACCGGCACAATCATAATAGATTTAGGACTTTTTAAATAATTTTCTAATGGGATAATAGTAGTAAACTTCTACTTTCATATCTTAATTGGGAAAAACGTCGTCGTACGTCAAGTTTGTAACGACGTTTTAGAAAGGCGTCCTTATGGTGGGCAAAGTAGGACCAAAATTAAGTAAATTTTTTTTTCCTTTGCCTTTTTGAGATTCGACTTAATGATAAGCAATGTTGAACGAAGAAAAATCAACTCGTTCTGAGTGGGACCAAAATCAAGTAATGGGTCAAGCCGACCGACAAAGAACAAAGGTAGCTAACGTTCTTAGCGGACCGATCTAATGGCGTCGCTTCTCAAAAGATGACACGATGTTTTGCCTTTCCGTTGCTGGTGGCACGCGGTTTTTTTAAACTTGGACGAGGACCGGTGACTTAATATTTTAAAATTTCTACTGATTAGATTTTCTTTTCTCTCCCTTTTTTTTTCCTCCTTGCGATTAGAAACATCCACGCGGGCGTTTCATCGCGTTCAAAAATAATGTCCGTCTTTCACGCCTGCACGACACTTTCATGAATGTCTTTACACATTCCAACCATGAACATGTTAGTACATGCATTAACGCAGTTGAGAGTTGATTCGGCCGCTTATGAGAGGATCTTCATCGAAGCGGAATAAGGACAATGAAAGTACCATAACTTTCGTCCTATGCTTACTAGAGTCTCATAACTTCTTTTTCGCTCGCTTAAGGGTCATAAGTATAAAATATCGATCACTTAAGTGTCATTGGCAATTTTCCTTGTCGGATATCTAAAAATTATAACGTGGACAAATTTTGTAACTTTCATCATCATCATTATTGTTGTTATTATTGTTGTTGTTATTATTATTGAATATTCATATCTTTTTTGCTTTTTTTTTTGTGCCAACTAGGTTCACCGACGACCACCCTTGTTGACCGCACAGGCCTCGTGCCAACTGGACACGGGTTGCGTGGCTTTGCGTTTTCTCTCTCATGTGGGACTGTCTTGCTCTGATGCTACGCTGAACAATTACATGGGCCAAATACTTAAATGAGCCCAACTTGCTAACACCATATATAGAATAGTAAATAACAAACCTGACCAATTTCTAATCCTTCCCATGTTCTATGAAAAAAGTCTTAAACCATTCAATGATTTTCCATTGCCAAAATTGGTCGTTGGCATTTTACTTGAAAACGTGTCTGTTTCGTGAGTCATTTAAAAAGTTTCTCAATATCA
The DNA here is from genome assembly GCA_028455895.1 of Rhodomyrtus tomentosa. Taxonomy (NCBI): domain Eukaryota; kingdom Viridiplantae; phylum Streptophyta; class Magnoliopsida; order Myrtales; family Myrtaceae; genus Rhodomyrtus; species Rhodomyrtus tomentosa. Next base: position 8,465,061 of record JAPCWY010000001.1, on the reverse strand, counting down.
TTAAAATGATGGAAAATTTCAAATAAGACTTGAAGTGCCATGATTCTCTCAAATCAGGGCATACAGGAATATTATTTCAAATAAGGGTATAAAGTGATCTCATTGCTTCACAGAATGGCCTGTCTAAGGGCGTCTTCGTCATTTATAATTTTTTTATTTATGTTTTTCCTTTTTTTTTCTTGCTTTTCTCCTTTTTCTCTCTTTCTCATGGCCATGGTCGGCCACCGTCGAGGGCCTCGTTCGGGTGAGGTGAGGGCCACCCTTGCCCGAGCAAGCCAAGGGCCGTCTTCACCTGAGCAAGCCAAGGGCCGCCTTTGCCGTTCTTGCTGGATTAGCTTGAGCCTTTTGTGTCTATTTCCGTTCGGGAAGAACCCTTCCTTTTCAGCGACGGGTGAAGAAAAGAGGGTAAATCCTAATTTGGGTCATGGGGGGGATCTTCGAGAAAAACGTGTGCGCTGAAGCTTTGATTTGGGTTGCGCTTCTCCTCCTCCTCCTCCTCCTTCGTTGTTCTTCTTCATCCTCACCTGCATTGTTTCTCTTTCTTCTTCCTTGCTTTCACTACTTTTTCGCCGGATTTGGGAGAGGGCCGCCCTCAAGGTGGCCTTGCCCAACCCTCGTCTGGTCGGGCTTGAGGTTGCGTTGCTCAGCCCTCGCCCGTTGCCGATCATCGCATGAGACCGGTGAGAAGAAAGGGAAAGAAAGGACAAAAGAAAAAAAAAAGTACATGAAGAAAATTTCTTAAAAAATTTGTCTCCTAAAAAACCATAAATTTTTACTTTTATCCCAATGCTGCCACTGTCGGCTTTTTGTTCATAATCACTATTAGTTAAACATACGTGACTCAAATTTTCTTACCGAATTTACCGATGAATTTTTGAAATTTAGGAAAAGTAGATTTCAGAGACAACAAGATTTTAAAAAGTTCGTTAGAATATCTCCATATTTAACTGCTTTTTGGGCTATTGAGTGTTGAATATAATATAAAATACGCCGTCTTGAGTGACTATCTATCTATTGGCAATATATAAGGGAAGTAAACAATAGAAGAGAAATTCAAAAAAATTTCATGTCAGTTTTGTTGCGGTGTAATTCATTAATGACTTGAAAATGCCACGTAAAATTAACTAATGATGATTATAAGCGGAAGGCTAATAGTGAAAAATTGGGACAAAAGTAAAAGTTGAAGGTTTTTTATGAGACAAATTTTTTTTTGAATATAATATGGGACATATGTTAAAGTTGAGGAGTTTTTTGGTACTAAGCCGGTAAAATTGGGACAAAAGTAAAAATTTTGGGTATAAATAAGACAAAAGAAAAAGTTAGAGTTTTTTATGAGACAAAAAAATATTTTGGATATAATTATCACAAATGCTAAAGTTGGAGTTTTTTGGGGTATTAAGCCAAAATAAATTTGGGACTTCATGATTGCAAAGTACATTGCGAAAGATGTGGGCAAACAAATGTTCAACATTGGAAATTATTATTTTTTTGATTTGAAGGCTGAAAAATTTGCAAGAAGAATTTATTGGCGAAGATCGACGGCGATCGGTGCCAGTCGCGGCTGGCAAAGGTCAGCGGCGGTGGCGGCGATCTCCGGAGATATGACTATATAGGAAGATCGGGTTTATATATTTCTCGATGGATTGGATAACTATATAGGCGAAATGCAGCAGCCGATAGAGGTCGGCTGCTGCATTTCGCCTATATAGTTATCCAATCCATCGAGAAATATGTAAACCCGATCTTCCTATATAGTCATATTATGTCTTTCAATATCTTCGGGATATCGCATTGGGTTCGGGTGACGAGAATCAATCTCTCTTCACAACCCTCGAAGGTTATTGTAGCACTTCTCAATTGGTCCTCCTCCTTGTCGCATATGGGCCACACACCTCTTCAAGTCATAAACTTGATAGGCATCCGTTCCGTCAAAGAATGTCATTGCGACTGCATCCTAGATAGATTTCACTATTGGCAAGCAAATGAAATTGCCAATTAATGCCGAGTCCATGGAATTGATAAGTCATCCTTTCATAGTCGAGTCTTCGATTTTCCACCTATGAAAGGTAAGATCTGTAGGTAGTGGCTGAGGGAGGTATCCGTTAATATATCATAGTTTATCTTTTCTTGTGATATACATCTCGACAACCTGAGACCATATTCCATAGTTGGCTCCATCCAGTTTAATTGCAATTTGTGATGAAGCTGAATCATTCTGTGTCGTTGGTGCTAGAGGACGAGAAGTGGCGTGGTTTTGATTTGATATAATCGGGTAGTGAGATTCTCCAAAAAGGTTTATGTGGTCGAATTCTCTCCTTGATTCTGGATGGGAATCAATAGTCTAGTAAGGTTCTAATTCGTCATGGATTCAAGGCCGATCACGAGAGAGTGAATATGAATATGATTATTGACGTACAGTACTTCTAAGGACCAACCTTAGGGCTCTGATACCATGTTAACACAGAGAGATTTCAAGGAAGAAATCATATTCCTCTATTTTTCGTATATCTATCTTCTTCATATCTTTTTACAATGCCCTAGAGGCATGTATGTATATATTTATATATATATATATATATATATATATATATATATATATAAAGAGGAAAGAATCCTAAAAGATATATCATCTAATCTAGCTAATTACAATCCTTTAATATCGCTAGTTACAACTCATAGATATCTTTTACGACCCATTCTAACATGAGGTTGTGGTGACCGTTCCTAATGCAGGGCAAACTCGCGCTCGATGAAGGGACTGGCCCGCCACCCAGCTCCCCTGGAACACGTCGCACTTGGAGCTTCAGTTACTGCTTCCTCGGACTGCTTCAGCGCCCCAAGTCCCTCTCTGAACCATCAACATCAGAACCAGTTTATGATGGAAAGAATGTGAAGAAGCCCATCTGCTACATTGCCTATGTACCCACTGACTCCAACCCATCTTTTTCACTGCAATATAGCCGCACAAAGGGTTCTTTTTGTGTTGCGGAGAGAGAGAGAGTGTGCGTTTGGATTCTGGGTTAGATTTAAGGTGATTGGGTGAAGAGAAAACCAGAGAGGATCTTGGTCCAGTGACATTTAGACGGACGGTCCAGATCTCTTATTTTTAGGGAGTGATTTTTTTTTATTTTTTATATATATTTTTGTTAGTTATAATTTGAGACATCTATTCATAACAAAAACGGTCCGGATTGTAAGGTTAGAGCCTAACTTTCTAAGAAAATGTTAAACGATTTCTTTCCATTTTGTTGAATTCATAGTTGTAGCGGTAGGGGTAGCAGCAAAATCACAGAAATGGATCCCCTGCCTTGATTCAATTAGGGTAGGGGTGCCCCGATCGAGGTCAGGGCCATCTGTTGATTTTTTTTTTCCCAAAAAAACACAAAAAAAATCTTTTATTGAACGGGACACTTTGGGGAGGCACCGCCTCGTCGTGGGATGGAAATGACAAGTTTAGTCATCATCATCTCAGATCTCATGGCGGGAGCAAAATGAGCCCATCGAGAATTCTAACTCGTTTTGTTTCTTGTGACTCATAAAAACAGAGCCATCGATGGAATGAAGCGACTCTCCTGCTGCTGTTGAACTGATGATGTAGTGAAGTGAAGTAATCCATCTGAAAGAAAGAGCGACTGGACATGCAAGCTTCTCCAGATAAATTTCTTTTTGGGTATGGTATTATCTTTCATCAATTCTCAAATATGAGAAACATGATGTTGGACGAGGGAAAATTGTCAAAAAAAAAAATTCAAAAATACCATTTAGTCATAAATTTTTTTACGATTTTAAAATTTAGTCCTAAACCTTTTACTTGTGTCAATTTAGCCTTAAACCTTTTGACGATTTGTTAATATATTTCTAAACCTTTGACTTGTGTTAATTTAGTTCTAATTTTCTTTTGAAGTTTTGCTAATTTAGCGCCAAACTTGTCAAAGATTTTTCAATTTAATCGTGGACCTATATTAATAGAAATGATTATATTAACGAATTATAAAAAAATCTGATAATAAATTGACAAATCTGTTGTCAAAAGGTGGAAAATACATTGGCACAATTAAAATATTTAGGACTACATTGGCCATCATGTAATAGACTTACGACTTTTTGAACAATTTTTCCTATTGGCCGACCATCATCAACGCTAAAAACAGAAAAAAAAAATCCGCATTTTCTAAGAAAAATTGTTGAGTTTTTGAGTAGCAACATATACAATAGGTCGAGCTCGTGAACGAGACATGTCTAGAGCAAGAATGTGCCAATTACGCACGTGTCGCCATTCAAGCAATGAAAGGTTTCCATACTAGATTCCCACCCTTGCAGTTTGCAACCATCCACATCGTAATTGTGGTGAAGAGGAGGAGTAGCAACATCGTCTCTGTTTCAAATAACAATATCGAAAGAAACAGCACCGAATACAACCACCAAAGCACCAAGCCATTGTCTTAAGGCCTTATTCCCCAAATAATTAGTTCACAAGACACAGATGACTGCACTGCATAACAATTAACAGTCGCTGTTTTTCTTAATATTATCTATGTCTTCAGGTTCAAATGTGAGCAAAAAGAGAAACTAGGAAGCGATATTCAAGAGTTCCGGTGAAAGGTTTAGCGGATAAACCCTAGTTCTTTCAAGAAGTAATTTACTTAGAACGCAGCAAACCGTACCTTATTCTCTATTCTGCTAGAAATCAGTATCCAGAAGTATTGGATAGAGATCATTAGCAGATGCGGACGAAGCGGTTCCAGTCCATGGCCCCTCAGTGGACATACTCTTGGTGATATTCTCGCCGACCGAATGATCTTCGTCACCTTTGAAATACTTCCTCATGGCCTCGATTTTCTCCTCGGTCAGGAGAGCGCCATCGGAGTCCCGCACTGGAACAGCAACCTTGCCTTCAAGCATGCTAACCACAGATGACATCGGCGGCCTGAGTGCTGGAGTTGTATTGGTACACATCAGAGCTGCCTTCATCAGTACCAGCACCTCCTCTTTGTCAAAGTCAGAACCGAGCCTCCGATCAACCAGATCGATCAAATTTCCTCTCTCCTTCAAAAATCGAGCCTAGAAACAGAAGCGAAAAGTGAAGATGCTTCCCTTTCAAGCTTCAGGTATTCATCTGTCGCAAAAATATGCTCAAATTACGAAAACTGACTAATTCATGACTGCCCCCACCCCCTAAGTCGCACATCTTGAGCGTGAACACCATGGACTGGCTATTGCAAGGATTACTTTCTCCTTTCGAATTCAGTGTAGACCAAAACATAAAAAGAAGATTTGGATATAATTTGAAATGACGGATTGCATTTAACGGCAAGACAATTTGTTAAGCAGGTTTCAATAGCTAATAACCGTAACGCTCCTTCTCAATCATTGAAAGTGCATATGAGGAGCTATATACTATGCTCACACTTCCTTAATCCCATCTTTCCACTGGCACAAGCGGAGATTTAAATATGGATATGGTCACAATCGAAAACTTTTGCATGCAAGAGAGGGTTACCCAATCAAGCAGATTAAAGCATTCCTCCTTTTTTTGGGAACCAGTGTTGCTCCGGCCGCTAACAACTTCTAAGGCAACGACGCCAAAACTATAGACGTCGGCTTTTTCAGTGAGGTAACCATGCATTGCGTACTCCGGCGCCATATATCCACTGCACAACAAGAAAAGGCTTGTGTTTCGACAGATGAAGAAGAAGACCATTGTTGTTCTATAGAGCCATCACGGTACAAATGCGACTTTATTACTTGGAAAAGAGGCACTTAACCGATAAAAGAGTTATATTCAAGTTATATTCAAATTAACAATTACATGTCAATATCAGAGTATCATTACTTAATGATAGAGTATGTGAAATAATTAACATTATTTTCCTAGTTAATGTGAAAGAGCGGTTGGACAGACATAGAGCTTAGTGGTTAAGACACATTTTTTGGGCACCATGCTTTGGGATGATGTGAATTAACCACAAAGCTCCGTTCAACTCAATTATATTAAATCAGACAAATTGCTTCTATTCTACGCTTGTATGTCGTCGCCGACTCCTAATTAGGTTAACAGGAACATAAAGCAAGAAGAAACTTACTAAGTTCCGGCAATCTTGGTGCTGATATGTGTGTTCTCCTCCTCATCAAGCTTTGCCAAACCAAAATCTGATATTTTAGGGTTGAGATCCTTATCCAGTAAAACATTAGTAGCTTTGATGTCTCTATGCACAATCTTCAGCCTTGATTCCTCATGAAGATACGCCAAGCCCCTGGCAATACCCACGCATATCTTGTGTCGTGTCCGCCAGTCCAACTTTAACTGAAAACCTTCAGGACCTTCAATTTTATCAACAGACATCAAAACTACTCTATTCCCGCATCGTTACCGGAAGTCAGTGAAAACAGTGTGATATGGAATTACCAAATAAAGCACGAGCAAGACTGTTATTTTCCATGTACTCGTAAACCAGCAAAAGTTGATTCCCTTCGATGCAGCATCCATAGAGTTTCACAAGATGCGGATGTTGAAGAGCAGAAATCATCCCAAGCTCAGTCACAAACTCGCGATTTCCTTGCTTGGATTTGGACGAAAGCTGCTTCACTGCTATAGCGGTGCCATCTGACAGAAGACCCTGCAATTGAACCTCGGAATCAGTTCAATGCTGTGTAGACTCAGCCACAGTGAATGCTGCTTTCTACGTGTCTTTTCTTTTGGGAATTGGGTGAAGCTGGTTCGCTCATTTCCATAGATACCTTGTACACAGAACCGAAACCGCCTTCTCCAATCTTATTGGCAGCATCAAAATTGTTTGTGGCAGCTTTAATCTGTCGCAAGGTAAATGAACCAATTTGCGACGCTAGACCCTTCAAATCTGCACCACGATTTGGAACTTCTCAGAATTTGGAGGAGTCAACGGCTCATGTAATCTACTATCTAGCAAAGACGTAGCAATCCCTTCGCAATCTATCTAAAAACATTATTAATGACTATTTGGTCTGAGCAAGTTCAGGACAGAATATCTTAGCATCTTGAAGTTTATTTTCTATGAAACTCCAGCATTGGTTGGCAGCATGTACTTTGGGAAAAAAAAAAAAAAACATGAGAATGTCTCCGGGCTACGTTTGGCAATCAGAATAAAAGTCGGGATATGATAAAATTTATATTGTTATGTGTTTGGTTCCTATTTGGGATATGATATAACAGAATATAAGAATATAGCATAGATGTAATTATCCTAGGGGGAGGTAGATAAAATTGGATAGAATTTCTTTTGTTTATGGTATAAAAATTATTTTTATGAATAAAAAACATCTTATATAATAAAATTAAAATAATAATTATTTTTAAATAAATTTGAATTGTAATGTTAGAAAGAAAAATCAAAATAAAAAATAATTTTTATTTTTATTTTTTTTATAAATCATATTTATAATTTGATTTTTTTTTCTTCTTTATAATATATAGTTCGTATATGTACACACACACACTTAGTTTCTATATCATTACATATTTTAAGAATATTAGTATAGTTTGTTATTTATTGAAAAATTTTAGTAAGAAATGATGGAAAGGAGTCAAAATAATGATAAAAAGATATTTATAATTAAAAATAAATAAAAAAATAAAGTAGAATAAACTAGATTTTAAGTAAATATATTCAAACTTGAAAATGAGTTTTCTAATTCTCGAGGAGAAGGAGTAATGAAATTTCTAAAAAAATCTACCATCTCCATCTTCGTCTTTTCTATCCCTAGTTCATGTGGAAGTTTTATAATTATTTTGTAGCTTTTCAGTTTTTTATAAAACTTTACAAAAATAGCGAGATAGTTGAAGCTTACTTTCCTTCTTTAATTTCTAGTTCACATCAAAAGTCTAAGAAAATCATAAAAATATTCAAACCTCCTTCTCCTCCATAACCTTGTGTTTCATGTAGAGATTTAATGAATGTCGGGAGAAAGACAAAACTTTTAAGCAAAAGTTGAATGTTTATATTTTTTTTTTCTTTTACTAGATTCAGTAGTGAATTGCAAGAGATTCCTATATTTTTCGCTTGTGCTTATTCAAATTCATTTTACATCGATATATCATATACCAAACAATGAATATAATATGATATACCAAAACTTCGGGCGACCAAACACAACCTCAGGGTATTTACTACGGGGGAAGAAGAAAATCATAGTAAAAGCAACTACCTTGTGCCATTTCATCTTCACGTCCTAGACATCCTCTCCGCCGAAGGATAACCAGGATAAGAAGAACTACAAAAACCATGGCAGCCACAATCCCGACCACTGTGCCCGCGGCTATGCCGGGTTTATAGCCTGCAATGAAACAATCAGATTAATGAGCACAGAAACATATTTTCTTTTGGAACCACGTAATACTAACTACAAAGAAAAAAGACAGAGTAAAAGAAAATCTACTCTTCACTCTCAAGGATGTACTACAGTAATACAGGGGCAATGCACGTTTATCCAAAGCAGAAAAGTGAAGGAGGCTATTGTTTCACAGTCTGAATAGAAGGATTAAAGATATACAGATAAAACAATGCTCAGATAGAAAGAAGGCAAGAGCAAACCAGAGCTAATTTTCGCCTCTTAAGTGAAAAACAATAGTCCCTAGTCAGCTACTGTAGAAATTTATCTGATCAACAGTAACAGATGCCAATGGCCTGAATCCAACAGTGGACATTTGCAACCAAACCAAGTAACTGAATAGCCTATTGATGACTTCTGGTGCTAGACAAAAGATGAGAAAGTTTATTCATATGAAAACGAGCAACTTTCTTAACGGAGAAGCACCAAACGAAACGTGGAAGTGTCTATCCGATACCACGATTGACGACGGAGATAGCAGATACAAGAGGACCATAGACTCCTCTGGTAGGTATAGCATTGGTTCCTTTCCCAGCCCAATAAAAGCGTATCTCTAGGGTGCTGTCGTTCACCGTGGCCTTAAATTTTTTTATGACTGGCTTTCCAACTCCACCAGCTTCAATCTCAATGTTGAAATCTTTCCACACCAATTGCCCCTGAAATAATGTTTAATCTGATTCAAGTCGAGTGTCTCCACACCGAACAAGGTGAAACTTTCGGTCTCAACAGAATGTACGAACTGTGATCAGATCACGATTTGCAAAAACGAGATAAGATAAATTTCCCGATCACAACATATTGAACGCTCCGTATGCTTTACATATTAGAACCAGCACTACAGAATGCCCATTATTTACCTGTATATAAACATTAAAAGCTCGCCTTCCAAGGCTGCTATAACTTTCGTTGCCTGTGAACATTATCTCCGCAAAATGAAGGCTCACATCATAGGTCCCATTGATCAGACAAAAACCATAATAAGTTAGAGAGATAGGAGAAAGCCGTGCTTTCGTGTAAAGTTGGGCATGGGCCTTGTCTGTGGATAGTACAGAGACATTTTCTGCTATATAACTATCTGAATTGTTTTTATCAAGGAAGTGACCAGTGCTACTGTAGGCCCAGTTATCTGCACTCCGGTAGAAACCTGAAGATGTAGCCGTATCCTGGCTGTAAGTGATGTCCCCCACTGGTACTTCGCTCCCACCGCAATTTATGAAGAGGTTATGCTGTTCTGGATGGGGTAAAGAAATGGCCACAAAGAGAAAAATCAGGGTTTCCTCTTTTTCTTAATATGGACATAATAAACTTGCATTTTCTTATTTGAAAAGCACATAGAAACTCCCAAGCTTATAAGCTGGACATTACATCATGGAGGCGGCTTTTGAAATATCTGGAGTAAATATGCATCAACAATCAAATATTGACACAATAGCCCAGAGGAGAGTTGATAAGGAGAAAGATTTAATGAGGAAACACACAGAGAGTATGATGCAATATCAGGATCTGATGATAATGATAGGATATACAGCATATCAACTTACTTTTTCGGCAAAGCTCACTTTTCAAACATGAGACAAGTCCACTTGTGGCAGGATATGAGGTTCTGAGCAAGTCAATAAAAGATATAATCATTCTGAATGAAGTTCAATGCTACGTACATAAACAATTAAAACGCAAGTCTTTTGGTTAAGAATAAAATCGCAAACATACGCATTGTCGACCTCCGAGCTTGCGAACGAGTTGCTGTAGAGAAAAGACAAAATCAACATTCAGTAGGGAAATGGAAATCTTGCATGCATGCAGGATCATAAGTTACTCATAAACGCAGATTTGAGGGGAGCCCTGAACTCAGACTGAAGGAAGTAGTACGTACACTTCTCGTTGACATTCTGAGTTTCCAGGAGTGAAGTTGTTGTATGATAAGTCACTACACAGACAAATAGTCAACCATTCCAAAATATCATCAATTCGGGAAAATACACTGAAAGCCATTCCACCAAATGCTTATTATGTACACAAACCCATAAACATGGTTATCAGCAAGAAATAGCCCAAGCAACTAATCACATTCTGCCGGAGATGCGTTAGACAAATTTTCCAAAGTGTCGTTTTTATTTTTCCAAGAGGTTTAAAAAAGATCCAGAGATGGGAAGGCTTTTTGCACAGTGGAAAGTGGGGCTAGTCACTATTCACTTAATACTTTTCATGCGTACCATACGATTCAGCCTCCTGTCCTAACACAGAACTTCCCAATTAACAGATCTCAATAAGAAGAAAGGTACCCTGATGTTCGCATTTAACTCCATGGGCCACAAACCATAAAGATGCAAGATGGGAATGCATGATTGCTTACTACAGGGTGAGATTAGCCAGAAGCAAATTCGTGACTAAACAAGATGTTTTCTTCAGGCAGCGAAAGCTTACACAATTTTTGCTGTTTTCAGGATCCAAGAAGGGATTACTCCAGTCAATTGGTTTCCAGTCAGATAGCTAAACAAGATAATATGATTGAGTCAGTTCCTCATGTACTTTACGCACTCAAACTGACAAATTTTACAGCTATATACCTCAAAAATGCATTATTTAGCAGATTAAAAGCATTTAATTATAAGTGGTGGAGGAGAAAAAAATCAGGTTACCCATTATATCAATATGGAGCTTTCAGCTGGAGATGGAAGATAAAGGAAATCAATGACAAAAGGAAAAATCGATATTTTCACACTAGCTTCTTAACTATTCCCTTGCGATAATGTTCATGTCCTTCTAAGATATAAAATAAATAATTAAGGAAGATGTGCCAATGTCGATCAGTCAATTCTTGTGCAGAAAGATCCAAAGATCGTGCCGTTGTTGAACAGTCCAAGAAGCGTAGAACTACAGTTTCTAATCATTTTCAAGATTAGGGACAAGACATCAAGGTCCTACTCGCAGACCTTCTAAATTGCGCGTAAGAACTGCACTCACCAAGCGATCTGGGGCCATTGTTGTGGAAAGAACCAAATAGAGAGCCTAAGGACTTCCGCTATGTTTAATCTCGCACACATCATAAAATAGGCGTGTAGGAGTACATACAAGTATAACACCGATCCATTTTACTCTTCAAGCGTAAACGAGTAGCTCTATTGAAACTTGTGAATTATGCTCTTCAAGCGACAGAATATCATCTATCTATGTCTGCTCTAAGGAGGGAGAGATTGATGAGGATGTAAGCTATAGAATCAGAGCATGTTGGATGAAATAACGCAGTGCATTAGGATTTTTATGTGATTACAAAATTACTTTTAAGCTAAAAGTAAAATTTTATAGAACATCAGTAAAACCTGCCATGTACAAATATAATTAACTGACAATAACCATAAATTCATAACCCACATCATTGTAAAAAATTGGATGGTGAAATAATAAGCATTTAGGACACGGCAATTTTAAGGGTTATAAGCTAGACATGTTATCATCGTCTAAGTTTCTATTGACACCTCAACTACTTTACAGTAAGAATTGCCTATAGCTTGGCCACTGGAACAATTTGAGATTTTAGGTTCTTATACAAACATAACAAAAAGAAGCTTGAGCCCAGCATCAAAGTACTCACATATTATCTACATCTGCCAGGATGCTAAAGGAGTCATCGATTTTGCCATTCAGTTTGTTGAAGCTGAGGTCTCTGCAAAATAATGGAGTGGAAAGGAGACAAATATAGTGAGAAGATAGTTTTAACTGAGTCCCACTGGACACTCTCTGAGTATCGCTTTAGAGGATTGTACAAACACAGGCTGCATCAATGAATCTATATGTCCAATTCAGATGTTTAGACATACAGGTCAACTGCTCGGTGCCTAAGCTTTCTAGTAGACATTCATTTCCAGAGGCATTCATCGCATAAAATCCATGTTCATCAAGTTGGCCACGTGCTATAAATATAAAAAAAGCTCTGCTGGAAATCAAATATTTATATATAGATATTCCAAGAGTCTAATAGAAGCAAAACTAGAGCTAATCAGAATTTATCAAATGGATCCCCATCATAACATTAGTCATGAATAAAGGGATGAAGATAAAACACTGGGGTGCTTAGAAAGTAGAACACCAGCTTGAGTGAGTAAAAAATAGCATATAAAGTGAGGATTTATAAAATAAAATAAAATAAAAAACAGGAAAGAATGATTTTTCAGTCCCATGTAATTATGAACGGAGAAATTACAACCTAGTTGAACCTATAAGAAAAGGAAATGGAATATATGATCAAGCCACAGCAGAACCCCAGGAATTCTTTTATTCAAAAATGTCGGAAAAGTAAGCGAAAGCAAAGAGAGAAAAGGCGCGTGCACTTCTGCGCGAAACTGTATATTCTACGGCAGAGCAGACCCCTTAATCACCAGAAACTTTAAGGCCCACGTCACGATTCACGATTCACGATTCAGCGACATCGACAGAAAAGATCAAAACAACGTTAAAGTCAGTAAGGGACCTTTCAAGCCATCTTATGTGGGGTTCTTCAACGGCAACCAAAAGTCAACCATAAAACTAGTAGGAATTGCACTAATTAAAGGGTGAAATTATCTATTCAGCATGGAAGCCGTTTTCCACTCACAACATTTTTAGCTTCGTCATTCCTTCTAGATAACCAGGTAGCTCTCCTGAGAGATTGCAGCTCCTCAGTATCCTATTAAGGGAAAAAGCACTGATATTGTCACATTGCCAAGACGACTTGGCTCTTTTGTGTTAAGTAAACTATCTGTGTGAAGGAGGAGCGCTCTCACAATGTCTTAATATTTGTGCAGTTAAGCTGTGGAACTGCGGACTCGGGTCCATCAATGTCACTTATCCTCCTGCATATCAAAAAACAAAATAGGGAACTTTATTAGATTTAAACCATTTCAAAGAAGGGAGAGATCAGATCACATCGAAATGCCAAACTTCCATACTGACAAGTCGGTCAACTTCTTTAAAAGTGCGATTCCGGAGGGAATTGGCCCTGCCAATCCACTTCCTTGAATACCCCTGATGATACAAAATTATCTTGGGGTTACATCTGTACAGACCGACCTAAGAAGTGAAGAAGCATTAAGCCTTACAGTTTGTCGAGATTTGTCAAGTTCTGAATAAAATTGGGTATCTTTCCAGTGAACTGATTATCACTGACTCGCCTACAGTGCATTAAACAACAAGATTCATATGAAGAAGAAATAATAGAAGCATCTAAACATTAGCGGAGTTTGTGGAATCTGGAAACTAACAGCTCCTTCAAAGCTGTTAATTTAACAAATTCTTGAGGCAGCTCCCCGGTGAAATTATTTGACGTGAGGTGCCTGCAACAGAACCCCCCCCCCCCCCCCCCCCCCAAGATACGAAATCATCAGCAAATAATAACTCAATGAACAATGCAGAAACATTAATGGAGAGACTCACAGTGCAAGTAACTGGGACAAGCTCCCCAGGTCTGGAGGAAGAGGTCCAGAAAGCTGATTAATCGCGACAACTCTGAGCAGAAGAGAGTTAAAAATCAGATTAAATACTGCCAAGAGGCCAAACGCGGGTGGCGGGATGAGTGATCACTCACAATCTCTGGAGTGTGGATATGTTTCCCAGCTCCTTGGGGATTGGACCAGTCAATCGGTTTCCAAGGAGAGAGCTGCATCAACATTATCGCGTTTCTCCAATCAATAGAAGATACACTATTGAGAGAGAAAGAGAATGAGAGCACATACATGTCGAGCAAGTTCGTAGAGCCCCATTCTTTAGGAATTGAGCCGCTCAGATAGTTGCGAGTGACGTCACTGTTTGCAGAGAGAGAAGATGACGATGCTTGTAAAGAAGAAGAAGAAGAAGAGGACGGAAAATGGAGAGAGTTATTACAAGTTTTGGAGGAAAGGCAATCTGAACAGCCGAAGCGGAAGAGTGCCAGGAAGAGACTGAGATTTGAGAACTCTGGTTTTTCACAAGACAAATCTTTACTCAAAGACTTAACATATATCTACATATCGAAATAACTCAACATAACAAAACAATATTCCATAATCTTGCAAATATAGTGTAGACTATAAAACAAAAGAGGTAATTTTTTAAAAATATACATGAAAAATGTAAGAGAATCGTCTTCTTCGTCGAGCTTGGCTATGGCCGCTCGATCAGTTTCAAGAAATGAAACCAGTCATGTGACAAATTTCATTTGTCTAGTAAGATTTCTTTTGGTGACCATGGTCAAGTTCAACGAAACTAAATCGGCTGATTAGCCGAATAAAACTATCAGTGTCTTCTGTAAAGGTAAATCTTTCTCGACCTGAAAGTTTGACAATAAGTTGTTCACGTAACTTCGACGACATGATGGATATTATGAGCAACGACATCTCTTTTACTCTTGTTCTTCCCATTTTCATTTTTTATTTTTTTGCATGCGAAACGAAAATGCTGTTTACAAGCGCGGCTAACTTATATGATAAATTTCATTCATGATCCTTGAGTTTAATTAGTTTTTGCAATCGAAAAGCCAAACTTTGGTTTCAATTCCCTTATCCAATGAATTTCCATTTTCCTGTACTCATAGTCAGTACACTTCGAAAATCGGCCAATTTTTGTACGTGAAATGCTATAACAGTTCACTCAGCTAGTTGACTTTATAAAGAGATGTACAAAAAATTTGAGGCGATTGGCGTGATGGATATCATAAGTCTAGCTAGGAAACTAAAAACTAGACCTATCAAAGTGAATCATATTTGACCGAAAAAAATTGGGTCATAAACCCATTTCTTACTTCATCTATGATACGGTTAAAGTGATTATATAGATTAGATATATTCACTAAATGAGTCATAAATGTATTTAAACATAATTTGCGTGTTAGATGGGTCATATATAGGTCGAAAATAGTCATAAATGAGTTTAGAACTTACTTAAATTCAATCCGCTTCTTTGACTTTTTCTTCATTCTCTCTCGCCTGTATTTACTCTGTGGTCTCAGGATAGTTTAGGTATGAGTTTTCCCAAATTTAATTAAATATGTAAGTGCTTTATGAATATAGGTCGGGTTGGTATGTATTGAGTATGGCTTAGGTAAAGTATAAGTCGCTAAATTGCACTGCAATAAATAGGTTATAAATAAGTTAAATGGGTATAATTAGGTCGGACAATTTATGACCCATCAAAACCCAACTCTGGAATATATATAATATTAATCTTAAATTGCGTCGATCGAAGTAAAATTCATGAACTTGCACGACTAAAAAAAATATTACATGAACTTGAGGTTTTTCCTGCTCATTTATCTGGAGAGAGAGAGAGACAGAGAGAGAAGAGAGTTACATGCTGATGACATGGCAAACGGTCTTGTTGTCGGCGTCGGTAGTGCAGTTGCAGGTGACGGCGTCGGAAGTATGGTAAGGCAATTTGTCGTCGCCCCATCCACCGCCTGTAAGGCATGGATCTGCGTTAAAATCCCAGTCCTTTTTCCCTAACGCGTCTGCTATTTCTGTCAACGCATCCACTGAAAGAGAAGAAGAGCCGACAACTCAGAGGAACAGCAAAAATCTCACGCAAAACAAGCACAAACGAGGTCAAGTTTGCGTCTACTTGTACGCATAACATCTTTCCTTACATCGAAAGAAAGCACGTACAAATACAACGCAGGTACACGACCGAGCCTTAAACAGTAGGAGGAAAAGAAACAGTACGATGGAAGCAATACAATATTGGCGGGTTCTCTTTATTTTTTTCACCTTCGTCTTTCGGCAGAGAAGTGGCGGCGGATGCGGCGACTGAGTTAATGGCGTACAGAATGACGAGCCCAGAGACGAGAAATCGAGCCCAGCAGAGATTCCTCATCTTCTGAGTTTCAAGTTCAACCCAGAGAGAGAGAGATATGACAGTCAAGAATGTGTGGTTCAACTTCAGGGCATGCAGTCGGTCCGCAAGTGAGCGAGAGCGACGGAGAATGACGGCTGAAAGTGGGAGACGACCCCAAGTCTTCCTTTAGGATCGATTATTCTATCATGTATTTAAGAAAAGTCTTTCTACAATTATCATTTTCTCCCTTCTTCCATATTTGTCCTTTCAATGACATTGCTCTGATTTTGCTATGACCACATTTCAGATTTAGGTTATTTTACAGTTTATCGATGGTATTGTCCAAATTCCACGACTTTAAGAAACTTCATTAGCTTATCAAGTTGTCCCAAAAATAATCAGATATACTTTATTATTATTATTATTATTATTATTATTATTATTATTACAAAGTACGGAGACCCGGTTACGTGGAGGCCAGTCAAATACCTTACAAGCCCTACAAACTGGTTAAATCCAATTCTTTGACGACTACTTTGCACGCTAACTGTGGTACCATACTCGTTGAATACAAACAATGGAAAAAGTTGTCTGGCCAAAGTACAGTACCTGAGGATCTTTTTTTTAGGACAATAATTGAATTATGGGGCCATGGAAACTAAGACATTTTGATTTTTGCACCATCCACTATCCCGTTCATTAATTGTTGGTTGTGCATTTATCGTATGTAAGTGTCGTTTGATGTCGACAAGTGTTTCACCATATATATTTGTCGAAGTTTCACCCATTGAAAAAGAGAGAATATAATCGAAACAGATTTAAGTCTTGCTTGAGCGGCTCATAAAAGATCAGACACGTGTGGAGATGGATGCATCCATGCGCGACTTTCTCTTCTATTTTTTTAGCCTCTAAAAACCCAAATAATTTTTACCTCCCCGAATCGTGTGCAGCTAGAAATTTAGGAAAATGTTAAAAATAAAAGCCATCACTTGTGGCAGGATAATGAGGTTTTAAGCACGTCAATGAAGATTTTAAATGTTATGAATCATCGCCATTGCTTATGCACGTAGCATCCAATCGTTGAGAATCGAAAAAGTGTCAAAAAAGTCATAAATCTATAGGGCTAGAGTCAATTTAGTTTTAAATATTTTATGTCAATTCAGTCATAAACCCTTTGCGTTGATGCCAATTTAGTCCTAAACTTTTTATTTATGCTAATTCAATCCAACAAATTTTGCATTAGTGCCAATGTAGTTTTAAATCTTTTGTATTTATGTCAATTGAGTTAATCCGGTCAATTTTAATCGAAAACCGCTGACGTAAATGTCAATTGTCCCGTGTGGCATGGCTGATGCTAGTGTGAATATTTTTTTTATATTTTATATATTTTTAAAAAACAAAAACTATTTAAAAAATTATTTAAAATAGTATAATAATATGAAAAAAAAATGTTCAAGTTAGCGCTAGTCATGCCACGTAGGAAAATCGACATCCACATCAATAATTGTCAGCGAAAATTGATCGGATTAACTCAATTAGCATAAATATAAAAGATTTATGACTAAATTGGCATAAATGCAAAAGGTTTAGGACTGAATTGACACCAATAAAAGATATAGGACTGAATTGACACCAGTGCAAAATATTTAGGATTGAATTGATACAAAACAAATTAGGACTGAATTGATACTAATATAATATGTTTAGGACTTTTTTTACACTTCTTCCCCGTTTAACTGCCGAGGATACTAGTCATAAAGATGCAACAGGGAATGCATAATTGCTTACTACAATGCAAGATTAGCCACATAGAGCTAGAATAGCAAATTCCGTGATTAAACAAGACGTTTTCTCCAGGCTGCGAAGTTTACACAAGTTTTGTTCGATATATGGTCTAACCAGGGACTGCTCCAGTCAATTGATTACCAGTCAGATAGCTAAACAAGATATTTGATTGAGCCAATTCCTCATGTACTTCACGCCCTCAAACTGACAAATTTTAGAGTTGTATACCTATAATTTTTATAATCCACAAAATTATTTAGGCTCCATTTGTTTTCCGAAAAAATGTGACTTTTTTGAAAAATGTTTTTTATAAAATTATTTTCCAGGAAAATGATTATATTTTTGGGTGTTTGACTAAAATATGAAAATGAAAAAGGAAAATATATTCCGTTTTTTGGAAAAAAAAAATCTTTTTTTTCTAAATAGACATCTTTTCAAACATTCGTCCCACCACCACAAAGCACAAACTCTCTACGCTATTTCCCAATATTACAAATCCACTCTTCATTTTTTTCTCATTTCCTTCTTCAACCCTGCGTAATTATAGCAAAGCACGTATTGAGCGGGAAAATTGCCAAAAAGAATCACTAAACCTATTGCAATTTTACCAATTAAGATTTGAGAGTTAGTTTACTCTATCTACTTAGAACTAGCCATCAAAATGATGTTAAAAAATTGCTAATCTCAAACTACAATTGTATGTGTTGCGATTAGAAGCACAATCACCACGAAATTTATGTCAGAAGTTGAAAAAGAGAAATCGAAGTATAAGATTTTATTTTGATTCATCCTTAAACTAAGATTACATATAATATAAGAGTTTCGTATAAATAGCACCTCCCGCGAAATTTTTTATAGCACTCAATTACACGAAGAGCTGCATGAGAATTAATTATTTTTCGGATCCGGAAAAGCATGATATTTTCTCATTATTTATTCAATTATTGTGTTCATTTTCAAAATATCTTCTTCTTCAATTTTTGTTCTTCCAAACAAAAGAAGTACATCCTTTGTTTTCGATTATTTCCTATAAAGTTGTTGGAGAAATATTAGAATTTCTATCTTATATTCTCGCCTAAAACTCCGCTGTACTTTGGGAAATCTTTAACAGTAACCATTAGTAATGTTGTTGGCGCAAATAACTTCTTAAAGAGAGTGTTTTCATGCCTTAGAGTCCGATTTCGTTATTCATCCCATTCGACGCCACATTTCCAAACAGCGATAGTACGTAGTTGAGTTGACAGAGCACAGAAGGACGAGCCCGAAGAAGAGAGATGGAGCTAAGAAGAGATTCGCCGTCATCTCTGTCTCGAGCTCAACCCAGAAGAATGTGTGGTTTTAACTTCGCGGGAGAATGGACAAAGGCATCCCGCTTTTGTCCATGGAGAGCGAGAGTGACGGCGACGACTGATCTTGATACCTAACAATACATGTCTTTCTCTTCGGGTGACAATTCATTCCTCTGATAGTGCTATGGTCACGTCTCAGGTTCAGATTATTACCCCGGAGTCCAAATTTCTCGATTTTTTAGAAACTTCATTTCTCTTTTTACAAACTTGTCCGGAAAATTGTTAGATTCGCATCTTGTGGACAAATCTTTTTTCAACTCTTTTTTTTTTGTTTTTTTTTTTAACCTTTGGCTTCTCTTTAAATATCTGTGAGTAAACCGATTCTGTGGAGGTCTATTGAAAACACCATGCGAGCCTTACAAATCCTGTTAAGTGGCTCTCCGACGTTAGAGTAGTTTGCATGCAATTGATAGTATCATACATTTGATGAAAAAAGTTGTCTTGTCACAGTGGTTCGAGAAGAAAATTGGATAGAGTTCAATAAAAAAAAATGTGGTTAAAGGAAAAAAAAAACACACATATATGTTGAATTTGGAATATTTCGTCGATGGATAAAGCAATAATATCTCGGGATCTTTTTGGGCAATAATAGAGTTATAATATCCCGGGATTTTTTTTGGACAATAATTGAGTTGTACGGGTCGTGGAGTCCAAAAACATGGCACGCGAAAGAAAGTTCAGACAAATTCTACACAAAACAAAAAAACGAAGTTTCGACATAGACCAAATGATAATGGTTCCACGGACGACGTCAAGCACAAGACTCAATCAAAACGTCATCTTCTAGGCATGTCTGATCAGATTAATGTCGAGTCAACAAACGCAATTATATTCAACACGCAAGTTGAGGAGAGCTTTGAAATTCCAAGTTTAAATTTTTAGACGACGAATTCTCAGCATGTAATCTCCTCACTTACCTTGAGGTCCTTGTTGACTGCAAGAAATCATGTAGATTGGAACGATCTTCGAGCATGTTTGGGATGTCCAACAATCGTCATTGAGTAACCGGGGACGATTTTTTAAATGTGCCCAGCACGACAGGCTTACTAAAAAAAAGTTATAAATTCATTACATTTTTTTTTAATTCAGTTCTAAACATTTTAATTTTGTCAATAGAGTTAATCTAAGCAAAATTAGCCAGAAATCGCTGATGTGGACATTCATTTAATTTTTGGGTTAATACCATCAAAAACCTCAAATTGGTACACCTGTGATAATTTTACCCCAAATTATTTTTTCTTACCACCAAAAATATCAAATTAGTACATTTGTGATAAATTTACCCTAAACTATTTTTTTAACCACCAAAAACTCTAAACTGGTATAACTGTGACAAATTTACTCCAAACCTACGTTTTTTTTACCATAACAAATCTCAAATTAGTGCACATATGACAAATTTATCCTATATTAATTTCTGTTAATTTTAAATTGATACATTTATAACAAACATAGGATAACATGTACACCTGACAATAGTTACGTGTCAACCAACTTAACAATTTGACGATAAAATTTAACGAAAACTAACGGAGAGTAAATTTGTCACAGCTGTACCAGTTTAGGGTAAATTTATCACCGATATACCAATTTAGAAATTTTCAGGGTCAAAAAAATAATTTGGAGCAAAATTGTCATAGGTATATCAGTTTGGGATTTTTGGTGATATTAACCCTTAATTTTTCTTAACCAAACTGTTAAAAAAGAAAAATAAATAAATAAATAAATTGATCGAGAATTAGTAAAATATCATCAAAATTGTCCACGTTAGCGATGGCTATATTACGTAGGATGATCGGCATCCACATCATCGATTTCTAGCTAAATTGGTTAGATGTATTCAGTTGGCACAATTAAAGACTCAATTGGTATAATTAAAATATTTATGACTAAAATTGATAAAAATATAATAGGTTCAGGAGTTTTTTTGTAATTTTTCTGTATTGCTCCTCAACAAACGTCCCAAAGACGAGACGTGTGTATGGGATATTAAAAATCATTTGTTGCAAACATTCGAATTTAAACCCTCGTTGTCAACATGAAAATTACCCAAAAAAATTCTGAACTTATTATATTTTATTTCTAATTGAGTCCTAAATATTTCCAATTAAGTCACAAACCTTTTAATTTGGCCTGTTTAATTTAACCCTCTTGACGATTTGTCAATTTAATCATTTCAGCCATCGGATTTGCCATGGCTTGCTAAACCTAATATGATGTTTCGCAATCCTGCAATAAATTCTGAATATCAATGATTGAAAGGTTTCCAAGCCACATATGTCAACCGGATGTTTTAGTCTGTGTTTGGTAACACTCTAGGGAAAGTGTTTCTATTCTAAAAGCGTTCTCATAATACTTTTGGACATTTTTGGAACAGAAACATGTATAATAAAAAAAATGTTCCAAAAGTGTTTCCTAAAACAAAAAAACAAAAAAAATTATTTTTGTATTTTAGAACATTTTTGGAACACTTTCGTGCAAGCCACTACTGCCGTCCTCCGCCACCACGTCCACCACCCGGCAGCCGCGGTCGACGGCAAGGGCCAGCGGTCGCCTCCGCTGGTCGCCGATCGTCGATACCGTCGCCACAACCGCCGATCGTCGCCAACCGCATGTCGTTGACGCCGGTCACCCGCCGCCATCGATTTTTCCTTTTAGGGAGAAAAGTTTTTTTCTTTCGACTCACCAAATGTATTTCTATTCCTAAAAATCGTAGTCGGAAATAGAAACACAAAAAGATATTTTTGTTCCAAATACGTTATTAGTAACAAAAACGTTACTAGACGTGGCCTTAACATCCCATCCTTTGTGCCGCCTTCATCGAATGAAAATATCTCTACATTTTCGCGAGTTTTCTCTGCTTTGGTTGGAAGCTGTCCTCATCAAATGGATCGCCGAAATTTTGCTGCTTGATACCTTTATCGCGAAGAACAACAGCGCGGACAAAACTACCAATTTTATGTATCAGGTGCAACCAATCGGACCAGAGTCGATTTTCTCATATCCGAGCCCCAACTCTTTCACCATCTTCTTTGCCTCCCAATGAGAGGGAAAATTACCACAAAAAAATGCTAATCCTATTCTAAATATATCAATTTAGTCTTACATCTTGCACTTATGTCAATTTAGTATATCTAGTCAATTTTAGCCGAAAATCGTTGACGTGGACATCGACCGTCCTCAGCGACATGGCCGGCTCTAACATACACTATTTTTAATAATATGTTGGGATATGTTTATTGAAAATCGTAAAATTTATCATGGTGCAATTGAATCCTAAAATTTTTAAAAAATACAATTCAGTCCTTCTGTTAACTCCGTTCAATTCGACTAACATAAAATGATGACGTGACATTTTTTTAATCACTTTCTCCCTTCTACATGACGTTGAAGTAATTGAAATAAGAGAGATAAGTAAAAAACAATGTCGGGTTAGTCCAAACTTGCTTTTTTTTATATATAAATACTAGTTAACTTAAACAAAAAATAAATAAAATTTTAAAAAGGTGTAAAATGACGTTGCCATAAAGGCTAGCAATGTTAGTGGGAGGGATGACTGGGGTTGGCCCCGGGTAGTGGCCGACAACCTTGACCAATAGCAGGCGAGGGTCGCTATCGGCAGGGGGTGGGGGACCTTGTTGACCTTGCCCCACCATCGTGAGCCCTTCCAGCGATGGTTTGGGCGGGTCTCACTGGTTTTGTTGGTTTGCGCTTTTTTTAAAATTTAGTTTAATTTAATTAATATTCATATAAAAAAATCAAATTTTGACCAAAACGAATTTATTTTGGACTTACTTCTCTATCACAGCCACGTCATCTCCGCGTAGGAGAGAGAAAGTAAAAAAAAAGTACCATGTTAGTATTTTTCATTAGCCAAATTGGTGCAATGAGTTTCGAAAAAACTCATTGCACCAATTTGATAAGTTTTATGGCTTAATTGTACCTTTTGAAAGTTTTATGACTCAACAAGTTTTAGGATTTCTAGTGAATATATTCTTAATATTTTAATAATTTTCGAATTTATTTTCTTCTTCTTCTTTTCTTCCCTTCTCCTTCCAGCTGATTGTCGAGCTTGGACGATGGTCGATGATCGGCAAGCCTCGTCGATCTTCAAACATCGCTAAGGCTCGATGATCGGCTAAAGGAGGAAGGAGAGAAACAAAAACAAAGAAAATAAAAAGTTACAAGTATATCGATTTGGGGTTTTGGTGGTAAAAATATTTAAAAAATTAGTTTGAGATAAATTTATCACATGTATTTTAATTTAAAATTTTCATGATATTAACCTAGAATATATCCGCATTTATAGCATTTGTTGCGGTGCTTACTTTACTATCAGTACATATTTTGATTTTTTTTTCCAAAGAAAATAGAACTTCAACGTTAACTTTATTTCTTTTCAAGCTTAAAATTAGCTTAAAAATCAAGATTCCAAATCCTAAAATTGGCTAAAAGGCACAGCTCCTCGAACAAGATTAGAGTCAATCTCAATTAACTCTTATTATTATTATTATTATTATTATTATTTTAGCTTCGAAATAAAGAGAATCAGTCGCTTCTCAAGTCCTAATCAGTTAAAACTCGGAGCGATGTTAAAGAAGAAAAATCAACTCGTTAAAAGTAGGATGTTACGGGTGGCGCCGCCCGACAAGGAAAAAGGTTAGCTAGCCTTATCAACAGACCATGCTAACGACCTCGCTTCTTCAAGATAACATGATGTTTCGCCTGAATTACTGTTGGGCACCGTGACTTCTAAACTCAGACAAAGATCGATGTTCATGTTCGTATTTACACGGTTCTGATCTCGATAGCTTCTAACTTCATTTTGATCGTGAATGCACATGTCATCATCCAACGAGAGGCACACGGGATAAAAAGGCAATGTGGACGGACGAGGTCTCCGGTCCACTTATGTTGAAGAAAAGCCATTTCTACGCTATGCTAGCTTGTCGGCATCAACTATTAAATCTCCCTTTGTCCTTTGAAAAAAAAAAAAAAAAAGAGGGTCTTAGACCATTCAATGCTTTTCCCATTGACAAATTGGTCAGCCATGGAAAAAAATATCTCGCCTACATAGCATATGCCGCCAATTCCATTTTAAACTAAAATTTGAGTTCATTGCGGTAGTCATGATCAAAATCATGATGGGATAAAATTTGTCATATCCTATATTTGGCTCCTGTCCAAGATAAGATAAATCGGGATATTACCTGAATAAAATATCTCATGAAGAGGTGGAATAAAAGGTGGATAGGAATTCTTATATATGCTCATGGTATAAAAGTTATTTTTTCTTGAATAATAAACTTCCTAATAATAAAGTCAAATAATTATAAAATATGAATTATCTTTGAATTCTAATGTTAAAAAGAAAATAAAAAAGAAAAAATACTTTTTTATATATTATTATATGTGTCACGTCCCGACTCTCGAGCCCGCGACATCCCTTGCCAAATCGCCATCAGGTCATAATAGATAGCCTCCCAAGCAACTGCTATCGACCTATGATTATATTGCGCAAGCGGAACGTACCATCTTCCATTCAATAAAACCATATGGGATAGATAGAAAGTAAAGCCAGATTGCAAAACACTAAAGGCTGATGAGAATAGATGATTTATAACCTTACAGAGCCATCAACTGATAAATACAACCCCATGCTTCGGGGCGGCCCTCTAGGACTCACAAAAAGATACAGGAGTCAGGTAAGGTTAACTCTCATCTATCCCAAAACAGTATCCCCCACAAAAATATCATCAGTTCCCTGACTACAAAAGGAACCTAACCCTCTACTGGAAAAACTCGACATCCGTGTCATAATAACCAACCGGGAGAGCCGGGTCGTTCGGGTCATCACAAGAACTCTGGCTAGAATGCACAGAGGGGGCTACTGATTGCTCAGGCTCGAGCTCGAGTTCCATACCACTTCCCCATTTGGTGTATCAATATCCATCGGGTCCCAAGCGAGGATATTAGGGACCCCCTGAAGAGGTGGCCCCTCAAATCCTCGAAGCGGACCGAAGAGATCCATCCCATCACGAAGATACCAGGCCTTAAAGAGGTGTGCCACCAGATGTGGCACCCCTTCATCGACCCATATCGTCGTGATGTGACGCTCCCACATCTGGTCCGTACCTGGTACCGGATGGAGACTGATATCAAGTGATGAGTCAGTGGGGGTGCCGAATCGCACCGGTCTTTCCATTACTTCGGACCTGAAAAATTTGTCCCACGACGGGGTGAGAAATGAATCTCAGTGAATCAAGCCTAATCTCGGTTAGGACAATGATTCGCCCAGAACATCCTAAGTGCCACAAAAAGATCACAAGATATCAACAGAGATATATATATATATATATATATATATATATAAATATCAATCACAACAAATCTGTCAAATCTACCACCAACAGAAGCACAACCACTCAGGCATACACAAGTCCATTATTAATCAATGACCCACGCGACTGGCGTGATAAATACATCAATAGTGCGATCCCGCACTCTTCTGGCAAAAATCAGGCTACGTCCACTTTACCCTCTCAACGACGGCTACTACAAGCAGTGTATCCAGTGCACCCGGCACGGCACTGCAAGTAGGCATTCCTTAAAAAGGAGCTTCAGTCCATCACAAGCTGCGACCGGCATCCGATAATCCCTTAAAACCGTACGACTGGCACGGGGCATGGATTATCGTGCTTCTGACAAGTCGCGAATTCCATACAATCTGTACGGCACAAGTACCCACGGTACAATGCGAACTTGCCAGATAGCGTCATTGACCCTTTAAATGACCACACAAATTGCACTCGGCAATCAACTCATTGATTATCTTGGATTAACGCCAAAATCCACAAGAAAAACAATCAACTCGGCCCCAAGGCCCACAAGACTCCCAATTGAGCATATCGACCAGGGAACAAACCAATCAAGCAATTCACTCACTCTCAAGTAATCAACTTAACCCGGCAAATTCAAGCTCAATTCATATTAGAAATCTTAATTCTCAGTCAAATTATAGCAATCAATCTTTCGCTCGTCTCTAACCTGTCACTCACTCGCGAGCAACTCAATCAAACAATTAATTGCTAAATTACCACAATTAGCCACAGACAAATAATCGATCGACCATGTATCCTAACCATGGTTTCTATCTATATCGGTCTCGATCGAATAAATTTTTTTAAATAAATAAATAAATAAATACATAATTAAATAAATAAATAAATCAGACTAATCCTAAGCACAATTAGCGCCCTAACCAAGGTTTAGAGTCAACTCACAATGTGAGTTAGCCCGACCGGCGGCGGCGGCGGCGGCGATAAAACTAAGGTTTATCGCGCGGCGGATCGAGCTCAAACTTCGGCGACACCCCGTGGGAGTCCGGCGAGGTCGCCGGAACAGGTGGCCGGCGGCGGAGCTCCGGCGAACGGCGGCCGGCAGCCTGCAACAGTGCAAACTCAGAATGTTCAATCGGCAACCTCACTATTTTGGCCGTTTTTCCGGCGACACGGGCCGGGACAAGGCCGGCCAAGGGTCGAGGGCTCACCTAGGGGTCGGTGGGAGTCGGCTGGGACAGGTGGACGGCGACGGAAGGCGGCCGGCGACGACGGACAGCCGCGATCAGTGGCTGTCCTATTTTTGCGCCGAAACAGGGCTCTCGGTCGGCGGTGGTTTCCGGCGGCCACGCGCGGCAACCAGCAGAGTCGAGCTGGGTGGCGGTAGATGAGACTCAGGGGAGTCGTCTGGCGGTGGCGGTGTGGCTCGACGGCGCCGGTGGCGGCCGGATCGAAGACCGGAGCAAACCGGGTTCAAAACAGAGCACCGGGACTTTCGGGGCGGATTCCGGCGATTCCGGCGGCTGACGGTCGGCAACGAGGGGTTGGATCGGTCGAGGGGAAGTCGGGGGTTAGCTGGGTGGTGGTGGTCGGCGTCGGTGGCGGCCGTGGCGGCCGGAGAAGGCCGCGGAGCCCTCGGGTCTCCTGACCCGAAACAGGGGACGCTCGACCGGGAGTTTTCTTCGGCGAAACGGCAGCGACGGCGGCTCGGCCGGGGTCCAGGCGACGATGGGGAGTAGCTGGAGGCAGTGGCTGCCGGTGGTGGTGTGGTGGTCGCGAAAAACAACGGCAAACGGCGGTGGATCGACCGGCAAGAGGAGTTGTCGGTCAAAGAAGAAAAATGAAGAAAGAAGAAGAACAGAAGAAGAAGAAGCAGAAAGAAGAAGAAGCAGCGGCGGAGAAGACGTGCATTGGGCAGAGAAATGGAGGGCCACCACCTTGACTTTGAAGACCATAAAATTAAATTTTTTTGTCTCTTATGAATGAATAATTGGGGGGGCAAAATGGTAATTTTGGCGCGCCGGAACTGAAACGAAATTTTTGGTGTACTGATCGAAGGGTAATTTCGGCAATTTCACTGGTCAAGCTCGATCAGGGTTAAGCTCGTTTGCAAAAATGGCAATTTAAAAATCGCCGCGGATTAATTTCGAAACTCAATTCGAAATAATCTAAAGTTCGGAATTCGTCCAAATTTTCGTCTTTTCAGTCCTTATAGTCCAAAATGGGCGCCGATTATGACTACACATTCATATCATTTAATCGACTTCCGGCGCTTACAAGGATTGAATTTCCAGGACGTCACAATATGTATTTATAAATTTAGTACACGCAGTTCGTATCTATATCAATACATATTTAAGATATGGTGGTATAATTTATTGTTTAATAAAATTTTTATTAAAAATGATGGAACTTAATAGAAGAGCCCAGATTTGAAATGAACAAATTTGAACTTGAAAATAATTTTTTTAATTCTCGAAGAATGTGGGGCAAAGAAATTTCTATAAAAATCCTAGAAATCTAGTTATAATACTCTTTTATAGTTTTTTAATTCACGTCAAAACTCTACAAAAAGGGAGAGAGAGTCAAAACTTCTTTTTCTTCGTAGATGTCTAGTTCACGTCAAAAGTCTACGAGTCAAAACTCATTTTCTTCCGTAGCTTTGTGATTCATGTTAAAGTTTAACAAAAGTAGTGAGAGAGGCAAAAATTTTCGTAATTACAAATGTGAACAATCATATTTAGAATTAACAGTGAATTAAGAGATATTCTTGTAGTCTCCATATATGTATGTTTAGGTTCATTTACCTAGATATATGCAAATATCGAAAGAATGAACATGATAGGATGTGTAACATATCTAGCTTTATTGTCATGATTCACCAAATAATAAATAAGATATGACAAAGTTCCTGAATTTCATATCATATCATATCCGATCATATCCTGGTTAGAAATTTAGGCGACTAAAAGTAACTTAAATTGATGATAATTATTAAATTTTTGAATGAAAAGAAGCTTACCCAAAAATCGTTATCTAAATAGATTTAACAAACGATTGCATTTCTTTTCATAGTGATCAAGAAATAGAGATAGATGGAAGGATGAATCATCTTACCTCGCAGTGACCGGCCTTGGCATCGTGCCAATGATATGTCACCGCCACGTGGGAGACTCCATCCAACGCAATGGGCCCCTCTAAATAGATGAGACGGGCCCACGAAATGAATGCACCCCAACTTGCATTCTCAGACTGACCCACCAACCCCGAGCTTGGAAAATTAAAATCCAACGCGCTACTGTCTGACACCTCCACGGCTTTATTGACTTGGACTTGTTCCCAACATTTCATGCATTTGCATTTGCATTTGCTTGACATTGACGAGAAACTGAAGAATAATTCCCAGAGGTGATATGGAACGTACGGTCATTCGTTGGATTCTAGCCCTTCTAAACATGCCAACTTGTAATTGTATCGCCTACAAAAATATGAATAAGCAAAGGATATTTTCATCTTCCACGAAGTACTACAGCCCATATGCGATCATGTTTAGAAAAATATTTCTTAAATCATTCATTTCTTTTTTCATTTTCATCAAACGAATAGAGCCTTGATGTACGTACCTTATCTCTTTTTCCTTTTCTTTTGTATTAGTTATTTGAATACCGGATTATGGTTCCCATCTTCGGTGGCAGACCGCTGGGTTAGGAATTAGGGTTTCCGGAGTTGCACCGGATCATTGCCTTGTTGGTGTTGACACTTCAATTGGGTCAACGGTCCACCACCTGTTCGTGGGATTTCAAGTTTGTCGATATAGACTGCCCGGCCCCCTCCCTCCTCTCAGGGTGATCAAATGATCCCATTGGAGGTTTCAACTTGTTATATTCTGCCGACAATTAAAACTAAGATTGCTTTTGACTCGTAATGCAGAGCCAATGATGGAATGAGTTACTGTGCCGATAAGGTGGTAATCCATCTCAAAGAAACGGTGACTCGAAACGCAAGTTTCTTTAGCCGATAAGGTGAAGTTGGCGGGGCATCATCCTCACCAAAGAGAGTGGAACTCGCATTTTCTTAGAGAAGTAGTTCTTGGAGCAGCAATGCACAACAGGTGGAGCTCGGAGACAGAACACATCCTGAGCAAGAATGTGCCCCTTTGCACATCTCGCCGCTCGAACAATGAAAAGCATCCGCGATAGATTCCCACCCTCGCGCTGACAACCATCCACATCGTTATTGTGCGAAGAATATCGGAACAAACCGCCCGAACACAACCACCAAACCACAAGCCACTGTCTTTAGGCTTTCCCCGATAATTAGTTCACAGTACACAATAACGGCAATGCATAACAGTTTTCTTTATATCAACTATACCTTACAGTTTCAAATGTGAGCGGTATTTCGAATCAAAATTTAAGAGCTTCACTGCTAGGATTACCAAATAACGCCTAGTTCTTTCAAGAACTAATTTACTTTGAACACAGCAAACCATTTCCTATTCTCTCTTCTGCCCTTAATCCGTATCCAAAAGTATTGGATAGAGATCTTTAGCAGATGCTGATGAAGCGGTTCCAGTCCATGGCCCCTCAGTGGACGTACTCTTGGTGATATTCTCGCTGACCGAACCATCTTCGTCACCTTTGAAATGCTTCCTCATGGCCTCAATTTTCTCCTCGGTCAGGAGAGCACCCTCAGAGTCCAGCGCTGGAACAGAAACCTTGCCTTCAAGCATGCTAACCACAGATGACATCGGCGGCCTGAGTGCTGCAGTCGTATTAGTACACATCAGAGCTACCTTTATCAATACCAGCGCCTCCTCTTTGTCAAAGTCAGAACCGAGCTTCCAATCAACTAGATCGATCAAATTTCCGCTCTCCTTCAAAAATCGCGCCTAGAAACAGAAGTGAAAAGTGAAGACGTTTCCCTTTCAAGTTTCAGGTATTTATCTATTGCAAAAATATGCTCAAATACGAAAACAGACTAATCCATGGCTTCCCCCACCCGAACTCGCACATCTTGAGCATGAACACCATGTGCTGGCTATTGCAAGGATTACTTTCTCCTTTCAAATTCAGTGTAGACCAAAACATAATGAGAAGATTCGAATATAATTTGAAACGACGAATTGCACATAACGGCATGACAATTCGTTAGATAGGTCTCAAAAGCTAATAACTGGAACACTCTTTCTTGATCAATGAGAGCGCATAAGAGGAGTTATGTACTATGCTCACAATTCCCTAATCCATCTTTCCACTGGCACAAGCAGAGATTTAAATATGGATATGATCACAATCGAAAACTTTTGAATGCTAGAGTGGGTTACCCAATCGAGCAGATAAAAGCATTCCTCCTTCTTTTGGGAACTAGTGTTGCTCCGGCCGCTAACAACTTCTAAGGCAACGACGCCAAAACTATAGATGTCGGCTTTGTCAGTGAGGTAACCATGCATTGCGTACTCTGGTGCCATATATCCACTGCACAACAGGAAAAGAGCTTGTGTTTCGACAGATGAAGAAGAAGACCATTGTTATTCTATATAGCCATCACGGTACAAATGCGACTTTATTACTTGGAAAAGAGGCACTTAACCGATAAAAGAGTTATATTCAAGTTATATTCAAATTAACAATTACATGTCAATATCAGAGCATCATTACTTAATGATAGAGTATGTGACATAATTAGCATTATTTTCCTAATTAATGTGAAAGAGTGGTTGGACAAGCATAGAGCTCAGTGGTTAAGACAAATTTGTTTGAGCACCATGCTTTGGGATGATGTGAATTAACCACAAAGCTCCATTCAACTCACTTCTATTAGATCAGACAAATTGTTTCTATTCCATGCTTTTATGTTGTCGCCGACTCCTAATTAGGTCAACAGGAACATAAAGCAAGTAGAAACATACTAAGTTCCTGCAATCTTGGTGCTAATATGTGTGTTCTCTTCCTCATCAAGCTTTGCCAAACCAAAATCTGATATTTTAGGGTTGAGATCCTTATCCAGTAAAACATTAGTAGCTTTGATGTCTCTATGCACAATCTTCAGCCTTGATTCTTCATGGAGAAATGCCAAGCCCCTGGCAATACCCACGCATATCTTGTGTCTTGTCTGCCAGTCCAACTTTAACTGAAATTCTTCAGGACCTTCAATTGTATCAACAGACATCAAAACTACTTTATTCCTGTGTTGTTAGCTGAGGTCAGTGAAGAACAATGTGGTATCAAATTACCAAATAAAGCACGAGCAAGACTGTTATTTTCCATGTACTCGTAAACCAGCAAAAGTTGATTCCCTTCGACGCAGCATCCATAGAGTTTCACAAGCTGCGGATGCTGAAGAGCAGAAATCATCCCAATCTCAGTCACAAACTCACGATTTCCTTGCTTGGATTTGGATGAAAGTTGCTTCACTGCTATAGCGGTGCCATCTGACAGAAGTCCCTGCAATTGAACTTTGGAATCAGATGTATGCTGTTAAGATTCAGTTACATTGAATGCTGCTTTCTACATATCTTTTCTGTTGGGAATTGGGGGAAGTTGGTTCACTGATTTCCATATATACCTTGTACACAGAACCGAAACCGCCTTCTCCAATCTTATTGGCAGCATCAAAATTGTTTGTGGCAGCTTTAATCTGTCGCAAGGTAAATGAACCAATTTGCAACGCTAGACCCTTCAAATCTGCACCACGTTTTGGAACTTCTCAGAATTTGGAGGAGTCAACGGCTAATGTAATCTACTATCTAACAAAGACATAGCAATCCCTTTACAATCTACTAGAAAACATTATTATGACTATTTGGTCCGAGCAAGTTCAGGACAGAATATCTTAGCATCTTGAAATCCATTTTCTATGAAACTCTGGCATTAGTTGGCAGTATGTGCTTTGGAAAAAAAATGAGAATATCTTCAGGGTTCTTACTATGGGGGAAAAAGAAAAATCATAGAAAAGTCAACTACCTTGTGCCATTTCATCTTCACGTCCAAGACATCCTCTCCACCAAAGGATAACCAGGATAAGAAAAACTACAAAAACTATAGCAGCCACAATCCCGACCAATGTGCCCGCAGCTATGCTGGTCGACTTATGTGGGGGTTTATAGCCTGCAGTGAAACAATCAGATTAATGAGCACAGGAACATATCTTCTTTTGGAACCATGTAATACTAATTACAAAGGGAAAAGACAGAAAGAAAATCTACTCTTCACTCTTAAGGTTGTACTACAGTATACAGGGGCAATGCACGTCTATCCAGCAGAAAAGTGAACGAGGCTATTGTTTCAGAGTCTGAATAGAAGGATTTAAACATACACAGATAAAACAATGCTCAGATGGAAAGAAAATGAGCAAACCAGAGCCAATTTTTGCCTCTTAAGAGAAAAATAATAGATCCTAATCAACTACTGTGGAAATTTATATGATGAACCGTAACAGATGCCAATGGCCTGAATTCAACAGTGGACATTTGCAACCAAACCAAGTAACTGAATAGCCTATTGATGACTTCTAGTGCAAGACAAAAGATGAGAAAGTTTATTCATATGAAAACGAGCAATTTTCTTAACAGAGAAGCAAGGAGCAAAACATGGATGGGTCCATCTGATACCAGGCTTGACGACGGAGATAGCAGATATAAGAGGACCATAAACTCCTCTGGAAGGTATGGCATAGGTTCCTTTCCCAGCCCAATAAAAGCGTATCTCCAGGGTGCCGTTGGTCACCGTCGCATTAAAATTTTTTATGACTGGCTTTCCAACTCCACCTGCTTCAATCTCAATGTTGAAATCTTCCCACACCAATTGCCCCTGAAATAATGTTTAATCTGATTCAAGTTGAGTGTCTCCACACTGAACAAAAGGTGAAACTTTCAGTCTCAAAGGAATGTACAAATTGTGATCAGATCGCGATTTGTAAAAACGAGATAGATGAAGTTCCCAACCACAACATACTGAACGCTCTATATGATTTACACATTCGAACCAGCACTACATAATGCTCATCGTTTACCTGTATATAAACATTAAAAGCTCGCCTTCCAAGGCTGCGATAACTTTCGTTGCCTGTGAATGTTATCTCCGCAAAATGAAGGCTTACATTGTAGGTCCCATTGATCAGACAATAACCATAATAAGTTAGAGAGGTAGGAGAAAGCCGTGCTTCCGCATAAAGTTGGGCATTGTCTATGGACAGAACAGAGACATTGTCAGCTATATAACTATCTGAATCTTTGTCATCATCAAGGAAGTGACCAGTGCTACTGTAGGCCCAGTAATTTCCACTCTGGTAGAAACTTGAAGCTGAAGCCGACGCTTTATCCTCACTGTAAGTGATGTCCCCTACTGTTACTTCGCTCCCACCGCAATTTATGAAGAGGTTATACCGTTCTGGATGGAGTAAAGAAATGGCCACTGAGAGAAAAATCAAGTTTCCTCTTTTTCTTAATATGGACATAATAAACTTGCAATTTCTTATCGAAAAGCACAAAGAAACTCCCAAGTCTATGATCTAGACATTATTTCATGGAGGCGGCTTTTGAAATATCTAGAGTAACTATGCATTAACCATCAAATATTGACACAATAGCCCAGAGGAGAGTTGATAAGGAGATGGATTTGATGAGAAAATACACAGAGAGTATGAGGCAATACCAAGATCTGATGATAATGATAGGATATACAGCATATCAACTTACTTTCCGGGCAACTCTCACTTTTCAAACATGAGACAAGTCCATTTGTGGCAGGATATGAGGTTCTGAGCAAGTCAATAAAAGATATGATCATTTTGAATGAAGTTCAATGCAATGTATATAATCAATTAAAATCCAAGTCTCTTGGTTAAAAATTTAATTGCAAACATACGCATTGTCCACCGCCAAGCTTGCGAACAAGTTGCTGTCAAGAAAAGACAAATTCAACATTCAGTAGAGAAATGGAAATCTTGCATGCATGCAGGATTATAAGTTACTAGTAAACGCGGATTTGAGGGGAGCCCTGCACTTAGACTGAAGGAAGTAGCACACACACGTCTCGTACTTGACAGTCTGAGCTTCCAGCAGTGAAGTTGTTGTATGATAGGTCACTACACGGACAAATAGTCAACCATTCCAAAATATCATCAATTTGAAAAATACACTGAAAGTCATTCCATCAAACGCTTATTATATATACAGAAAGGGAAACCACTTGCAAAATGTGACAGGTAAGCCAAGTTGAAAGGTAAAAACATCACAAGGCGATGAAAGTAATATTTTATCTTTCTTCGAGATATCTTATCTTAATCAAATAAAAGGAGAAAGACCAATTGGAGTTAATTGAGACGTAGAACTAGTTGGAGTGCATAAATACATTTTGACCGGTGACAATATAGCAGACATGATATATAGTGCAACAAGGCAAAATTAGAACCGCAATTCCAATGGCTACTAAGTCAGATCATCTTATTAGAAAATATCCAAACCACCATTTAAATGCTTAAACACCTCATAAAAGCTTCATCCTTGCACCTCCTAGGTACACTCATTTTGGTTTTAGAGTTTCTCAAATACACAAACCATAAACATTGTTACCAGCAAGAAATAGCCCAAGCAACTAATCATATTCTGCAGGAGATGAGTTAGATGAACTTTCAAAGAGGGATTATAGGAAGTGACAATTTTCCGAAGTGTCATTTTTATTATTCCAAGAGGTTTAAGTAAGATCCAGAGATGGGAAGGCTTTTTGTAAAGTGGAAAGTAGGGCTAACTTGTTACTTCCAAGACTATCCACTTCATACTTTTCATGCGTACCTTACGATTCAGTCTCCTGTCTTACATAAAACTTTCCAATTACCAGATCCCAACAAGAAGAAAGGTACTCTGATGTTTGCATTTAAGTCCATAGGCCACAAACCATAAATATGCAAGATGGAAATGCATAATCGCTTACTACAGTGAAAGATTAGCCAGATAGAGCTAGAAGGAAATTCATGATTAAACAAGACATTTTCTGCAGGCAGCAAAACTTACACAAATTCTGCATTCCCCAGGATCCAATCAGGGACTGCTCCAGTCAATTGATTTCCAGTCAGATAGCTAAAGAAGATTATTTGATCGAGTCAGTTGCTCAAGTATTTTACGCACTCGAACTGAAAGATTTTAGAGATATACCTCAAAAGCGCATTAAAATTATTACAGGTTTAGAAAAAAAATATATCGGTAAACTCATGATATCAATACAGGGGGGGAGAGCTTTCAGCTGGACATGGAAGATAAAGGAAATCAATGATGAAAGAAAAACTTGATCCTCATAGAAATTGGAGTGCACAGGGAAAATTTACAATAACACTAGTACACAAAGCTGAACAAGGTGAAGGATACTATCATACTACCTTATTAACTATTTCCTCGCAATAATGTTCTTGTCTTTCTAAGACAAAAAATTAATAATCAGGGAAGATGTGCCAATGTCAAACAGTCAATTGTTCGGCAGAAAGATGAAAAGATATTGCCGTTATTAAACAGTCCAATAAGCTTAGGAGTTAGGACTACAGTTTCTCATCATTTTCAAGGCTAGGGACAAGACATCAAGGTCCTATCTGGAGATCTTCTAAATAGCACGTAAGAACTGCACTCACCAAAAGACCTAGGGCCATTGTTTTGGAAACAACCAAATAGAGAGTCTAAGGACCTTTTTGCTATGTTTATTCAACTGTCAAATATTTAATTGACACTGATCCATATAACTCTTCCAGCGTAAACAAGTAACTCCATTGAAACTTGTGAGTTATGCTCTTTAAGCAACAGAAGAGTATCGATCTATATCTGCTCCAAGACTAGAGTCCAACCAAAATAATTAGTTGACAGTAATCATAAATTCATAACCAAAATCATTGTAAAATTTGGATGGTGAAATAATAAGCATTCAAGCCACGAGGACTTTTAAGGGTTATAAGCTGGACATGTTATCGCAGTCTAAGTTCTGTTGATAGCTCAACTACTTTACAGTAAAATTTGCCTATAGCTTGGCCACTGGAACAACTTGAGATTTCAGATTCTTTTAGAAAATATGAAAAAGAAGCCCAGGTCCAGCATCAAAGTACTTACATATAATCCACTCCCGACAGGTTGCTATACGAGTCAGGGATTTTTCCACTCAGTTTGTTGAAGCTGAGGTCTCTGCAAAACAATGGAATGGAAAGGAGACAAATATAATGAGAAGATAGTTTTAACTGACTCCCACTGGACACTCTTTGAGTAGAGGATTGTACAAGCACAGGCTATTTAAATGAACCTATAGGTCCCATTCAGATGTTTAGACATACAGGCCAACTACCCGGTGCCTATGCTTTCTAGTAGACATTCATCTCCAGGAGAATTCATCGCATAAAATCCATGTTCATCGAGTTGGTCACAGGCCGTAAATATACAAAAACTCAGCTGTAAATCAAATTCACGACTTGATAAATTTCAATTTACAAAATTCAAAATGCTACTCGGGAACTAAACTGAATGTACTCCTTGGAATGCAACATATTACAGTTCAAATTGGTAGATTCCATTTATCTAATAGGACCAAAACCCCAGCTAATCATAATTTATTGAACGGATCTTCTTCATAACATTTTATTAATGACTAAAGGGACGACGACTAAATATAAGGGTGCTTAGAAAGTAGAACATCAGATTGAGTAAATTAAAAAATAAAAAAAAATAAAAAAAAGCCAAGGATTTCACTAAACAGGAAAGCATGATTCTGCTGTCCAATATAATTATCAAAGGAAAAATTACAACCTAGTCGAACCTAAAGAAGAGGAAATGGAGTATATGATAAGCCAGAGCAGAACCACATAAATTCGGTTATTCAAAATACAGAAAAACAAAGAAAAATTGTTGATGGCGGATGATAACAGAATGGCAAAAAGTTGCTGTTAAATGTAGCAGTTTTAAAATCTTACAGAGATGAATAAGAAGAATTGACTTCTATAGAGATGCAATTCTTGTGGTTTCCATTCCTTGAAAAGTGAAAACAAAGAGAGAAAAGGGTCCATATACTTCTGTGCAGAAATGAATATTATACAGCATTGGCCACAATCACCAGAAACTTAAATGCCACATCACGATTCACAATTCAGCAATATCAACAGAAAACATCAAAACACCATTGAAGTCAGCAAGGGACCTTCAAGCCATCTTCTATGGGTTCTTTAACGGCAACCAAAAGTCAACAATAAACTAGTCGAAATTTCACTAATTAATGGTGAAATTATCTATTCTGCTTGGAATAGAGAAAGGGGAAGTTGTTCTACTCACAATATTTTTAGGTTCGTCATTCCTGCTAGATAACCAGGTAGCTCTCCTATGAGATTGCAGCTCCTCAGAATCCTATGAGGCAAAAGGTCCGATATTGTCACATTGCTAAGACGATTTGGCTCTTTTGCATTAAGTGAACTATCTGTGAAGGGGCAGCGCTCTCACAATGTTGTGATATTTGTACACGTTAGTTTTGGAACTGAGAAATTGGGTCCTTCAAGGTCACTTATTCTCCTGCATATCAAAAACAAATAGGGAAATTTATTATGTTGACACCATTTTAAAGAACGGAGAGATCAGATCGAAATGCCAAACTTCCATACTGACAAGTCGGACAATTTCTCCAAAAATGCGATTCCGGAGGGAATTGGCCCTTCCAATCCGCTTCCTTGAATAACCCTGATGATACAATTCATGGATTGAACCATCTAAGGGACATATTTATACAGACCGACTTAAAAGATGAAGAAGCATTAAGCCTTACAGCATACTAAGATTTGTGAAGTGCTGAATATAATCGGGTATCTTTCCCGTGAACTGATTATCAGTAAGTCGCCTACATTGCATTAAACAACAAGATTCATATGAAGAAGATAGAATATATAAATATTAGCAGAGTTTGTGGGAAGCTGGATACTAACAGTTCCTGCAATGTCGTCAATTTAGCAAATGTTTTAGGCAACTCGCCGCTGAAATTGTTTGACGTAAGGTGCCTGGAACAAGAAAATACCAATGGTATCACATGGGTCAATTGAACACGAATGCTAATCTCTCAAGAGATTGCTCCAACGGATAAAATTCCCTGGACAGATACAAAATCATCAGAGAATAATAACTCGATGAATGATGCATAAATTTGCATCAAGGGACTCACAGTTGATGCAGCTGGGACAAGTTCCCCAGCTCCGGAGGAACTGGTCCAGAAAGCTGATTCATCTCGATGACACTGAGCAGGAAGGAGAGAGTGAATTATCCTCAGCATGAATCAAAGTTAAACAGAGAAGAGGCCAAAGGCGAGGGGCGGGATGAGTGACCACTTACAATTTCCAGAGCGTGGATATGTTTCCCAGCTCCTTGGGGATTGGACCCGTCAGTCGGTTTCCAAGGAGAGAACTGCACAACAATCGTCCCGTTTCTCCAATCAACAGAAGATACAATCGATCGATCGATCGAGAGAGAGTACTCACATGTTGAGCAAGTTCGTAGAGCCCCATTCTTTAGGAATTGAGCCGTTCAGATAGTTGCGGGTCACGTCACTGTGCACCGAGAGAGCAGATGATGACGAAGATGATTATGCTTGTGAAGAAGAAGAAGAAGAATGGAGAAAGGGGGAGAGGGTCATTACAAGTTTTGGAGGTAAGGCAATCTGAACAGTCGAGGCGGAAGAGTGCCGGGAAGAGACTGAGATTTGAGAACTCTGTTTTCACATGAAACAGAGATTATTCTATCTTTACTCAAAAACTAACATGAAGATGATTTTTCAAAAATTGCCATATACATCTATTCGATTGGTTCAAGAGGACAAAACTCTCGCCATTAATATCAATTAAATATAATTATTTAATAAAAAATATTTTTATTATCGATAGCAATTCATTTCTAAACATCTTCGTGCACACGAGAAAAAATAATTTCAAGTTTATTCATTCTTATAAACGATACAAATAATTATTTTTTTAAAATAAAATTTCAAATTATTTATTTTTCAAAGCAAGCGCAGGTAAAAATCCCTCCCCCCCCCCAAGGAAGACGGTTTTGTAAAAGCAAATGCATACATAGTTAATGGAACGTAGCGCAGTAGTGTCATTTCGCGCATGACAAATCTCATCGCTCCTGTGATTGTAGTAATGGAATAAAATAAATGGTAATGTGATTGTGTTATTTGGATTAAATAACGTGATAATATCATCCCGTTTGCTTTCATAAGGGGACATAGAATCAGGGATTCAAAAATGGGAAATGCTTTTCTGACGGTACTGACTCGGACGAAATAATTTATGTTAGTGGTCTGCCCTAAGAATCAATTGAGATTGATACTTTAACATTAATTGTGGATTAGATTGTGTCAGAAAATCGATCTTCACTATACTTAGTTAGTCATAATATATTGTTAGAGACCGCTTATGATTTGTGGGCCAAAAAAATTTTGGGCACACTACTAATGTCTAGTGAACCTACAGGGTCGCACACAATAGCGAACTGATTTAATATTTTCTCTGCGCATTGATCTACTTAAGAAGTAGAGCTTTATTTATTCTCCTGTGATGAATATCTATGTAATCGTGCGCATTATGAGATAACGATTAAACGCACGATTGAATGAACGGTTTAGATGACGTCGTGGGCCCAGACCGTTATGTCATGGGGCCCAAACTATGAAATGTAGGGTTACGAGTAATAATCCTAGAGACGCCTCAAACCTGTATTATTATTATTCTGAAAAAGAAAAACAGAGAACAATTCTCTGTTCAAGGTGATTGCGAGAGACATTCCAAAATTTAAAAGCTAGCACTTAGATCGTTGGAAAACTCAGTTCTTGTGTGTGGATACCAGTAGAGGCGCAACACTTAAG
The DNA here is from genome assembly GCA_028455895.1 of Rhodomyrtus tomentosa. Classification (NCBI taxonomy): domain Eukaryota; kingdom Viridiplantae; phylum Streptophyta; class Magnoliopsida; order Myrtales; family Myrtaceae; genus Rhodomyrtus; species Rhodomyrtus tomentosa. The sequence continues at coordinate 8,424,579 of JAPCWY010000001.1, read as the reverse complement.
GTGTTAATCTAGACACAACTGACCGACAATTTGTCGCCGACCACAAAAGGTTCGCTTTGAATCTATTTTGATTTCGATATGCATATGGATCATATTTAGGGTTTCGTTCCTCTGCGATTTATGAATTTAAAAAACCCTTTAATTTCAACTATAGATTCATACACCGTCAACTCATATTTCGCATAAAGTACTCATTGACTAGTAAATAATTAATAGTACTGTTAAGCTAGTACCTTCATAATATCCTCGATCAAAATTCGAGAAAAGTGACTAGCTTTTCCTTTCACTAACACATGGTGGCTCCCGCCATGTAAGGATCCTACCCAATAGGATTGGATCTATGGTTATAACTCGAAACCTCAATGCCCACACTTGAGACTCAAGGCCTCGAACCAAGGCCCCCTCCCATGGTCTAAAGGTTTTCGCATTGGAGCGTGGGAAGTGCACTAAGGTTTCGGGTCAAGCCATGAGGTCCACGATCTAGAGGTCTTTAGGCCGGATGCCCAATCAAAAATATTTTTAATATCTAAAAATGAAGAAGAAATGCTTGGTAGTTTGCTTAAAAAAGCAATAGAGAGAATTGTATTATTTTCTCTTAAATTTAAGTTTCTCATAGCGCAATTTTCAACATAATCCGATTTTCGAGGAAAAAAAAACACAACTTTCGATTATATTCATGCTTATATGTTTTATTTTGCGTTATTATTTTCTTTTCTAGATGGCTAATTGAGTTCTATATCTGATGCTTGTAACCCTCAACAATTTTGGGCACCGAAGAAGAATCTCTATGTTTTATAATAAAAGCTAGATTGCATTATATTTTCAACGAGAGGATACCCTTCTTTTCCCAAATAAGTTTTATTTTCAAGATAAGTGAATTTATGAGGAAAATCTCTTGAAATGCCGACATAAGCGGATATACTTAATTTATCGTATATTCTTTATATACATTTAGCAAACTCGATGCAATAACTATTCGTTGACTAAATATTCATTTGAAATTTCAACGTCTATTAGGATTCTATACTTATATGGTACATAGCATTAACATGGTAATAAATAATACACTTCTCTAATAATATCTCGAGTAAGAAGTAGTAAAATCAAAGAATTGACTCTATCATGCACGACATATATATGATGTAGCGGAGAAAGAAAAAAGAAAATCATGAACGCATAAATGTATATTATGAAGGGAATAATTGACTTTATCCCTTTCAATACAATACAAAATAGGCTGATGCTATGCAAAAGAAATTTCTAAAATCGTATAAGTATAGTATAGACTATACTATGCACATTACGCTATGCACATATCTATCAACACGAATCAATACTATAAAGTAGAGAGAAAAATTACTTGGATCTCGTTTAACACAATATGAATCAAAATACAAGATAAGCATGACAAATAATCCATTACAAACTCAATTATGGTGAAACATGACATATATAAACCTGGGGTAATTGTACTAAAAGTACTTAAACCGGTCAAATCGATGCAATCAAATTCCTTCATTAATTCCATTGAATTCGGCCAAAGAAAAAGCTTACGTATTTTTTTGTGAACTTTCTTAAAACACGTGATATCGATGTGATGCACATCAAGTACTACGCAGTAAAAAAAATTAAAATTTTAAATTAACAAAAAAGGAAAAAAAAGGTAAATTAAAAAAATATGAAGAAGGTAAGAAAATTTTATTATTCATCTTCTTCATTGAGCTTGGCCACGGCCGCTCGATCGGTTTCAGGAAATGAAGCCAGTCTTGTGACAAATTTAGTTTGTCTAGAAAGATTTCTTTTAGTGAAAGCTTGGTGACCATGGTCAAGTTCGACCAAACTCGATCAGCTGATCAACCTAATGAAACCATCAGTGTTTTCTTTACAGGTAAATCAATGTTGAACTGAAAGTTTGACAAGAAGTTGATCAAATGACTTCGACAAGAGAAACGACGTGCGACGACATCTCTTTTACATTTTTTTCTTCCCATTTCGTTTTTATGTTTTTGCATGCGGAACGAAAATACTATTGACAATCGCAGCTTGATGATCCTCGAGTTTCATTAGTTTTTGCAATCGAAAAGCCAAACTTTGATTTCACTGCCCTTATCTAATGAATTTCCATTTTCCTGTGCTCGATACGCTTTGAAAATCGGCCAATTTTTGTCAGTGAAATCGCAAAACGGTTCACTCAGCTAGTTGACTTTATAAAGAGGTGAAAAACATAAGTGAAAGATGGATAATAAGTGGTTCATAAATGAATTTACAATTTACTTAGACTCAACATATTTTTATGACTTTTTCTACATTCTCTCTTGCCCGTACTCACTCTGCGGTCTCACCTCAATTTGAGTATGGATTTTTCTAAATTTAATTAAATATAAAAGTGTCTAAAAATATAGATCGGATTTGGTGTGTGTTTAGTATGATTTAGGTTGGGTATGAATTACTACATTTGCATTTTAATAAATGGGTTATGAACGAATTAAATGTGTCTATTTATTTTGGGGGAGGGAAGAGAGAGTTACATGCTGATGACATGGCAAACGGTGTTGTTGTCGGGGCCGGTGAAATTGCAGTCGCAGGTGACGGCGTCAGAAGTTTTGTAAGGCGGCGATTTGACGTCGCCCCATCCACCGCCTGTACTGCATGGATCTGCGTTAAAATCCCAGCCCTTTTTCCCTAACGTGTCTGCTATTTCTCTCAACGCATCCACTGAAAGAGAAGAAAGAGCCGACAAGTCAAAAGGAAGGAAAAAGAAAAGCACGATGAAAGCAATACTACAAGATTGGCGGGTTCTCTTTATTTTGCTCACCCTCGTCTTTCGGCAGAAGAGTGGCGGCGGCAGCTGAGTTAATGGCGCACAGAAGGACGAGCCCAGAGACGAGAGATCGAGCCAACAAGAGATCCATGTCATCTCAGTCTCAGCTTCAACCCAGAAAGAGAGAGAGAGAGAGAGAGAAGACTGTGAAGAATGTGGTTCAACTTCATGGCAGGAATGTATAAGAAGAGAGCGCCAGAGGACGAAGGCCTTTCGCTCATGTTTCGTCTTTACGCCACTGCTGAAAGTGAGAGATGGCCCCAGGCCCCCAACGTCTTCTTTGGGATCGATATTCTATCATATACGCGTACCTAAGAAAAGTCTCCCTATGACAATGGCCGCCTCCATTGCTCCGATTTCGCTGTTACCACGTCTTAGATTTAGGCTATTTTTACAGTTTATCCTAATTCCACGAGTTTTAGGATCTTCGTTAGATTAGGACGTGCATGACAACACTTCTTGGACGAGAAGTGATTTCGGCAAGGAAATTGATTTTTTAACCTTTGCTTTGAAGTAGAAGTTGAATTTTCAGTCTCTACTTCAAAAATTGATTTCTGATAGAGAAATGCGTTTGATAAGGATAAAAAAAGAAAATGTTCGAAACATTATTAAAAAAAAGTTCGATGGTGGCGATCGGCGGCGGCGGCCATGGCCGGCCCCTCGAGAATGACTTCTCGAATGGAGAAGTCAAAAATTTTTAATTCTCAAAATCGATCAAAAATCTTGTCAGAAGTAAAAAATCCTACCATAAGTCAATTTTTTTTACCAAACGACTTTATATTTCATGTTGGGTTTTACCAAACGCATTTTCCTGCCAGAATCAGAATGGCTTTTGACAGAGAAATGAAAAAAAAAAAAGTGTTACCATGCACCAACTTTCCAAATTGTCCGGAAACTAATCAGATGTACTTTTTTTTTTCTTTTTATTAACAAAGTACGGGTACAGCAGTGGAGACCCGATCATTTGGAGGCTAATGAGATACCTCACGAGCCCTACAAAACAGTCAAATCCAATTCTTTGACCACCAGTTTGCACTTTGGCACAAAAATTGGTCGCTTCATATTTGTTGAATACAAGCAATTGGGAAAAAAGATGTCTGGTCAAAGTGGTTACAGGAGAAGTATTTGTAGTCGTATATGTCGTGCTCATAATTTGCCGTCGGTGGACGAAATAATAGTACCATAGTACCCCAGAAACAGGAGACACATTTTGTACCATCGTCTGTCCAATCCAACTCATTAATAGTTGCTCTGTGCACTTATCGTATGCCAAGTATCCATCGATGTTGAAAAGCAGAACATATTCGGAATAGACTAGGTCTCTCACTTGAGCCGCTCATAAAACCTCTTTTTAACTCGTCCGGAGATTTATTGAAAATATGTCGACGGGAAAATTGCGGATGTAGTAGATCAGACACGTGTGGAGGTTTGGTGCATCCGCGCACGACTTTTTTCCTTTTTTTTTTTTTTTGGATAATCAAGGTGTTTGGGCCCAGCTTACACACACCTCGACTATTTCTCGGACGATACTAGCACAGCAATCTATCGCCATAACCCCATACTTAAATCACATGTAATTATTTACGGAATCAAAACTGAAACGTCTAAGCACACAATCTCAAGTGCACCATAACCAACTTAGATATCCATGGGTGACTTTTTCCCTTATTTTTAACTTCTAAAAAAAGCCAAATAATTTTTTTTTTACCTTCCCTAGTCGTGTGGAGCTAAAAATTTGGGAAAAAGTTAAAATAAAAGCCACTCCAAGAGTATCCCAAAAAAAAAAAAAAAATCGTTGCATATATGAAGTGATCAACAGAATCAATCGCAATAAACGAAAAGCTTTGTCGCACGACACTTTAGCAATATTATTTATTTTCATAAATCGGTGTTATTGAATTCAGCATGTTTTTTATTCGCGAGTTAAATGAAAAAGAACCCCAGAGTCCACGTTTCGTTGAATTTCTCAAGCACCCTCCGTAGGGGCCCTCCGATGGGCATTCATTCTTAACTAAGCGTAATCATTTTAATTTCTCTGTCTTCCTATTTTTATGTTTTCGAGAACAATTTCCGTGATAAATTTTTAGTCCAAAAATAAATTTGAAACATAAATGAGAATTAAATATTTTTTATTTTTCTATTTCTAAAATAAAAATAAAAATTCTTCTCATCGCTCACTCTCTTTCACTCCATCACATGTCTCTATCACCGACAATATTTGGTTATCGGTCGCAGGTCTCCATCATCTCAGTCTTGTAGCGCCTCCACTATGACTAATATGGGTGTATGCAAACTTCTCGTAACGTAAGGAAATTCACTCGTAAGGACTCAAACTGGTGTAGGAAAAGACTAGTAAGTAGCATATAGCTACAGTATTACAGAACAAGTGACATCTATTAAGATGCATAGAATGCCTTCTTTCTTACTAATGGAAAGGGTGGATCGAAGTATTTTTCAATAGTTAGATCTGGGGAGGGATTATGTGTGTAGTCCTAGAAGGATCGTCAGTTTCTTTCTTCGGTGCTTTAGTCTTCGCTCGTAAGTTTTCGTATGCCGATCAAGGCCCGTCGAACTGTAACCATATGAATTTTCCGTTGTTATAAAACGAATTTTCATTTTTAAAATATAAATTTTATACCGTTATCAAACGCGTGTCCTGCTCACAAATTTGTTTGGCGAATAGAAACATGGACTCTTTTATCTCCGTTCCGTGCAGGAGGCTCAAGCAAAGGACTCAAAAGAAATTTTGTGTCGTTGTCATTGTTTTGACCTTATCAAGGAATGGCATTAAATAGAACGCGCAACTTTAGGCGACCTTCGAAAATTCCATGTTCATACGGTTATTTACCTAAAAAAAGTTTTTTTTTTTAATTCTTATCATTTTTTTTTCCTCTTTCGTTTTGTTCTTCCAATGACAATAGCCTTTTCCAATGGCTCTGATCTTGCTAGGACCACGTCTCTGTCTGCCGACGGTGGAGTCCAAGTTTTACGACTCTTGGGAGCTTCATTATCCGATGAACTTTCCCGGAAAATGATTAGAACCGCTTTCCGGGAAAGTATCTTTTTCTTTTTCCTCTCTCTTTTACTTTAGCTGTAACCAGATCCTTTCCTTAATAGTTTAGGGGTATGGACGCCGAGATCGGGTTATGTCGACGCCGAGAAAACACGCTGCAAACGTATGCATCGGTTAAGTTCAGTCCTTTAACCAATTTGGATGGTCCTAGATCATATTTGTATCATGCATTCAGAATATATGCGGTGAAAAAATTGTCTTGTGAAAAAGAAGTCTCATATATGTTGAATTTGGAATTCCCAGCCGGTGAACGGTATGATAAGTGTAAGGAACGTCTCGGACGATAATTGAGTCATACGGTCGTCGTATCCAAATCAACCATGCAATGTAGATCAGACAAGTGGGGAGATACACGTGTCCACACACGATTTTCTTTGTTTCGGCTTCCCAAAAAGTCAAATAATTTGTAAACTCGTATACATCATTTATGGAAATATTATATGATAGCGGCAAATGAAATTTTCAAGTGCTTACAAATTCAAAAAAGAAAAAAAGTCAAATTCCTGCGTAGCTAGAGAATTGAAGGAACTTTTGACTGATTACATAGTCATCGTTGGCAAAGACTGAAATTTATCAATCACGCTACGAGTTATGGAGTCGTCGGATGGACCATGCTCTAGATTTGGTCGGATTTTGAACCGAAGCAAGTGGTTTTTGGTAACTTTGACTTGCATGTTCTAGATTTTACATCCGTTCCATTTTATAAATGTGGACACCAACCGCAAGAAAAAACCACGGCACGTGAAACAAAGTTTAGACTAGGACCAAATATAATGATGGCTCCACGGGACGACGTCATGCTCAAGATTTAGCACAAGAAAACATCATCTTCTATCCATGTCGGATCAGATTAATGTCGAGTCATCGAGGGTTATAATAATATTTCTCAACCGACGCAAGTTTAGGAGAAATCGTTGAATCCGAAGAACGTAATCTCGTCGCTTACCCTGAAGTCCTTTCTTTTCCACAAGAGACCATGTAGATTGGAGCAATTTCTGAGCATGTTTGTGTTATAGAACAACTAGCGGGCAGTTGCCGGAGAAATATGATCGAGTCGTTTAGATATCTTTTCTGACATTTTTTTTTTTAAATTTTAGAAAATTAAGCTATATCTTTAATCGTACTCTTTGATTTGAATTATCTTTTAGATTAAATTAGATTTGATTCGTCTTAGTGTTATCTTGTGTAATTCTATTTCCTTTATAGTCTTATCTATATAAAGAATGTCCATCTCTTTGTAGTTTGTAATCGGAAGACTTCTATCAATTGAATTCAGAGTGTTTTGCGGAATTACTTTCATGTTGTCGCTACCCTGCGCCATTTGGTATCAGAGCGAGGTATCTCCTTGCGGCGATGTCTCGTAACATGAATCGATATACTTCCGTAGCTAAGGGCCATCTTGATGAGCCTATTACACGGAAAGTATTTACTCAGTTTGTCGAGGAAACTCAACGAATTCTGCAATACCGCCAACATACGATGCAAGAATTTATTGCCTCTACCCAACGGTTGTCTGCAAACCCAAACCACACACCTGGCGTGCTTCCAGGCTAGCCAATTTCTGTTGCTCGTGATCCCAAAGTAGTTATGCATCGTGGGGCAAATTACCGACATCACTGATAAAGGCGACAAACCTATGTTAAGGATTTTGAAAAAGAATATTTTTAGGGCATGCTATTCTTGCAGGTCGACATTATGGAGTATTCCAAGTACAACATGTTCATGGAGGTCGTCGACATAGGGGATACCGATGATACCCTAAGCCATATTGATTGGAAGTTGATCTCTCTACCTTTAATGTCAATTTAGATTTCAAAGACTTTCTGAATTGGCTTTGGAAGATTGAGGAGTTATTTGAAACCATGAAGATCGACGAGGACAACCAAGTAAAATTCGTGGCGAAAAAGTTAAGGCGCGACGCTTTAGTTTGGTGGGAGCAAACGCAAATATCCCGACGTCGACAAGGAAAAGCTTCCATCTGACGTGGAGACAGATGAAACGAATATTAAAGGTTCGGTTCCTTCGACCTTACTATGAACAAGACTCGTTAAATTTAAACCACTCGTTAGATTTTTTGTCCCCTTCTTTCCTCCATTTTCCTGCCATGGCCTCCAAAGCCCTCAAAACTGGGGAACCGAGGGGGTGACTCTTGTTGAGTGCAAGGACCAACTTTTCGAGAAATTAGAGGTAGAACCAAAGGTGAGAGAAGAAACGGAGCAGAAAGACTGGGAGATCGCTCCCGATGCCAAGGTTTCCATCGAGAAACCGAGAAAACAAGATGAGGGTGATGTCTAGGAAGTGAAGAAAAGCGAAGAGAGTCCAAAAGGAAGCATTATGGACAAACGGAGTGAGTCGAAGAAGTTGAAGAAAGATTCAATGACACCCGGAATCGAGCGGTCTGCCAGAGCAAGGAGATCGGTGGGACGATATTCCGATCCCGCATCCGTCAAGGCGCCCTCCAGCAAGGGTTTATCCATCGAGAAGGATAGTGGTACACAGCTTAAGGACATTCCGAAATTTGCATTCAAGTTACTAAAGAGAAAACATGATGACAATGACAACCTACATATACTTCACACAATACTTTCGGAAAGAAAGCTAAGGTGCACGGCTTGAAGAGAAACATAGGCCACTTTTTTGGCTATATGTGAACTGGAAATCAAAAAGATGGATAGAGAGTTAAAGCGAAGAAAAAAAAACTCGATAATTGTGTCAAAGATAAGTTGATTGTCTTTTGTGATATGTTCAACATTCAAGGCATTGGAAGTAGAGGATGAAGCGAATTCAGATACGACAAACTCGAGGACGAGTTCTTTTGAATAAGAGGGAAATGATGTAGGACAACTAGTGTGTAGTTGTCTGGAAAAACGTGATCGAGTCTTTTAGATATCTTTTTGGACAGTTTTTCTATTTTAGGAAATTGAGTTATATCTTTAATGGTAATATTTGATTTAAATTATCTTTTAGATTAGATTAGATTTGATTCGTTTTAGTTTTATCTCGTGTAATTCTATTTCCTTTAGGAGTCATATATATATATATATATATATATATATATATATATAAAGTACGTACATCTCTTTGTAATTGGAAGACTTCTGTGAATTGAATTCAGAGTATTCTACGGAATTGATTTACTGTTATCGCTACCCTATGTTAGTTTGAGACGTCTAACAATCGTCCATGAGTAATTAGGAAAATTTGTTAGAGAGAATTGATTATGCATCAGTTTTTGAGTGACTGTAAAATGAACAATTCATTTTGGGCCATTTTTTCAAGAACTTGTGGCTCACAACGTATTGTTGTTCTCACCATTACTCAAGAATTATTATGTTAGCAAAGTCTTTTGTTAAATGTGCCAAGCACCTCCGAGTTTACACCATCTTAGCTTTCCCCCGGGACACTCCTCAACAAATGTCCCAAAGATGGTTGGGACGTGTGTGCGACGTTAAAAAAACATGTGAGTTCTTTGTGTAATTCCTATGGGATCGATCCTATGGGATCGATCGATCAAAGTATCTTCGTGATCAAAATATCTCGAGAAAAATGTCAAACATTCTCGCAATGTGACCTTTCCCCCTCTGCACGACATTGGAAAAATTGTCAAAAAAGTCATAAACCTAGTACTTTTGCTTCATTGGCAAGGAAATCATGAAACCCAAGAATTTCGGTGGCCTAGAACATATCGATGAAGACAGAAGACTAATATAAAACCGCATTCGATAGACTTTGTTCTTTATGAAGTATCTCATAACTAAAAGAAAGCTACATTCAAAATTTATATTTGCTTCCGACGTTTTCAAGTTGTATTTAGAAGAAAACTGAAAATTCATAAATGATTTTTCACGATGAATTGGTCATGATGCATCGAATCGGACAAGAAGTAAAAGAGAAGGCAAAATGTGCAAATTCCAAACAATACGTGAAACGGATCACCACAAAGTATTTTGAAAATGAAACACACTTTGCCTAATTAGAGCATCATCAACATCAAGATTCAAGATGGAAATCAAGTAAACGAGATTAGAAAGATTCCAAGCGAGATGATAGCCAGTCACATCGTTAAATCGAAAGTTGCCCTAGAAAGCATACGAGGTTATGATGCACCTTCCTCTTATTTTTTCAGTACCCCGTCCAAATAGGTGTACGGATGATTTTAACATGTTCTAGAATCTTAGGAAGAATGTCCTCAGCCGAAACAAAAACGATAATAAACAGTTGTTACTTGTTCCTTAATTATTGTTCTCTCTCTCTCTTTCAAACAAGTAGCCGAGAGATCAAGTAATAGAAGTTGCATGTTCTCTCTAATTCAAACAAGTATCCGGGAACTCAATTAATAGAAGCCGCGGTACAATGGATAGACTAGTGAAACAAAAGTTAGGTTAAAGCAAGTCTGCAGTACAATGGATAAACAAGTGAAGCAAAAGTGAAGTTAAAGCAAGTAAGCATTCAATTGAAGAATTTGTTAGATGTTGAAGATAAAGGCACGAAGTAAGCACTTGATCACCGAGGGTTGGGGAAAAACACAAGCTTTAAATTACATTAAAGGCACGAAACATCGACTCAGGTCATGTCCTGATGAGGATAAGAATTGTGATCTACGAATGATGCATATAAAGTTGCGATCTACGTAATATTATCTATGTAATATTACTTAGTTTTCTATTTTTAGGCAATTTTATATTTTAGTGGTATTTTAGTAATTTTGCGATTTAGATGTCATTAGGGTTGACACTCTATATAAGCTTGTTTTAGGATTTTTGGAAAACAGGTCATTATCATCAAAATTGAATTTTCGAGTTTTCTCTCTAAGCAAGGATTTGCTTGTTCTTTATCGATAAACGCTGCGTCAGGTGGTATCAGACCCTATGGAGACTGGCGGTCGTCTTCGTGACGATGCTCAAGAGACTGGAGCCCCAATCCTTGGGGATGACGCGCTGCAACGTTGGGAGCAGCGTTTAATGGAACGCATAGATCGCTTCGAAGCACGATTTGACGAATTGGCAAATCGATTCGAGGGTCTTGGCATTGATGTGAACTGGAATCGACAGAACGACAAAAGGTTGGGTGCAGATATTGCTAGCGGTGACCTTATCGACATGCCTATTCCTGTCTGTAGGCAAAATAACCCTTTATTTTCAGAGAGTTCTTTCAATGAAAGAAGTGCTAATTATGGAGGCGGAAATCGTTATGGAGGATTTCGAAGGGGATACAATGGAAGATATAGCAAACGACATTACGTCAATCGTGAAAGTAACGACTTTAAACTAAAAGTCGATATCTCTTATTTTGATGGAAGTCTGAGAATAAAAGAATTTATGGATTGAAATGCTATTGAAAAAATCTCCGATTATATGGAGACTCTTAGTGAGAAACAGGTGTGATTAGTAGTCAGTAAATTGAAAGGGTGTGCGTCTGTATGGTGGAAGAAATTGCAAAATATGAGAAAACAAGAAGGAAAAGAAAGAGTGTGAACTTGGCGTAAAATGAAGAGATTGATGAAGCAAAAATTCCTTCCACCCTTCTATGAGCAGTTCCAGCATGAATTGATGGGTTTAGGGCAAAATTGCGATTTTCCCTGGCATTCGCGAGATTTTCTGGTTGTTGAATCAGAAGGAGTTAGTGAATCTGTTAATGATAACTAGAGGTAAGAGTACTACGAAGGTTGGATTGTTAGATAGAGATACCGACGAGTGTGAGATTGTCGAATGTAAAAAGCCAAAATTATGTACTGAAGCGGCTAAAACTTTGAGTGATGGCTTAGAAAATTCGAGAAAGGAGAATGCCATTGGTGTCACAAATAACGGATGTGGTACGTTTGATGAACAAGGAAGAATAGTTGGGTCAGAGTTCCAGGAAAATAGCCTCCATAGAAATAATCCTTACATTGATGTAATGGCTACTCTTTTTGGAGACGAGGAGGATGGCCTAGGGTTTAATCAGTTGGTGGTTGAGCCAATGGCTAGGGGTGTGCCGAAGGCATACCCGGGGAAGGAAAATTCGGGCACTAAGCATGGCGGCTTGACAAAAATTGTGGAAGCAATGGAAAGAGACGTAATCGTGGTCAATGAAGCTTGGCTGGTTGACAGCATCGAGAAAAAAGAGGCGCGGCCACCTGATCTGATGGCTTTCTCGAACATGCCAATTGTTGATGCAAAGGTTCGTGGGATAAGTGGGGGTGAAAAGAGAAGGGTGGATGAAGTTTGGAATATGGAAGCATGCTCCACGAAGTCCAAGGTATCTGTGAATGGAGGTTCAAGTAATTCTATTACTCGTGTGATTTGGAGTCCAGATTTTTTGTTGTTTGGCGTTGCAGATTCGAGACACTTGGTTTAGGTAGATGTTTTTGGCAAGAGCAATGTTGTTATGTTGAAACTGGAGATTGAATCTCACGATGGCCATGTGAACGATTGGGCGTTTTCTGCCACCGACGAGCGGCAGTTTGTCATAACATGCGGCAATGAAGCGACTGTCAAGGTTTGGGATGTGAATTTGAAGGGAGAAGTAAATGGGGCCGTGGAAACTTGTCGGGAGGGCGATATTATTGGAGTTGGTGAATACTTTGGGGACCCCTATTTCTCACATCGGGTATGCCCATGTGAGTTTCGAAAAATTAAAGTGTTATCCGACGACATGTGAACCATGCGCGCGGGATGCGGGAGTTCGGGGGCAGCGCCCCCAACACGGGTATCCCGCTGCCCGGTCAACGAGCGGGGCTTTAGTTTAAGTCGGCTCGTTTGTTGTGGGATTAAAGAGTTTCATATGGGTTTAGGTTTTGGGTTAGTTTGGGGCAAATATATTTTGCTCGTTTTTGCTAATCATTGTAACGAGTTAAGTGGCTGTAAATCGACAATCATAGTGAAATCTTTTTGCAGGATGTAACCCTATTCTGGGGTAAACCTGGGTAATCTTGCTCGTCATTCAATTTTCTTAATTCTCTGTGTGATCATCTGATTCGGTTGCGATAAATCCCATCAATTGGTATCAGAGCCTTGTGTTCGAGGAATTAGGGTTTATCTGATATGTTAGGAGGGTCACGGATTGAGATCGAAAAATTTGATGGGACGCAGTTCAATCTATGGAAGATGAAGATGGAGGATATACTTTGTGATCGAGATTTTTGGTCTGCAATCGTAACGGAAAAACCTGTTGCTGCGATGCCTGGTGTTGTGATAAAGGAAACGGGCAAGAAAACGGGAAAGGATGATGATTCATCTTCCAAAAAGGCGGATCTAAAGTAGATTGAAGACTGGAATCGGATTGATCAGAAAGCAAAGGGTTTGATTCGATTTTGTCTCGCAGACTCGATTTTGACGAACGTGATGAGCAAACCTATAGCCAAGGATTTGTGGTGGAAACTGGAGTCGTTGTATTAAAGTAAGTCGTTGGTTAATAAGCCGTTTTTGAGGAAAAAATTGTATAATCTTCAGATGCACGAGGACGACTCGTTTTCTGCACATCTGTATAACTTTAACACGTTGATTAGTCAACTTGTATCAATCGGTGTTAAGTTCTAAGATTATGATAAGGCAATAACACTACTTTGCTCACTGCCAGATTCATGGGATAACCTAATTGTGGCAATTGGTGGTGGGGACAAGGAATTGTCATATGAAAGTGTGTGTTTAGCCTTATTATCGGAAGAGACACGATATCGGAAGAGACACGAAGAAATGGATCAGGAAATTCCGGTAAATAGGCATTGGTGGCTAGGGGTAGAGCGGCAAAGAAGACTCTAAATCGGATAGGGTCCAATTCCAAATCTCGTGGGCGATCGAAGAGTAGGGAGAAGAGGGCACAATGCTGGAGATGTGAAGAGTGGGGCCATGTGAAGTGGGATTGTAAAAATAAGTCAGTTTTTGGGAAAGAAACTAAATCATCCTCTGGAAAGAAGGAGGTCGATTCAGGAAATATGTATTTGGCTGTTGCATGTATGGCGTAGTCAGACAAGGATATTTGGTTGATCGACACCGGTGCTTCATACCACATAACACCTCATTGACACTGATTTTGTGAATATGAGCAATATAATGGTGGAGATGTCATGCTCGGAGATGATACTGCAGTTCAGATTGTCGGGCATGGCAAGGTGAAGTTGAGGATGAGTAATGGAACGGTGAAGACTCTTCCAGACGTGATGCACATATCCTTGATGAGCAGAAACCTGTTATCAGTCAATACGATGGTTGATTCAGGGGTTACTTTCAGCTATGATAAGAATTTGTGCAAGATGACTCGAGGTTCTATTGTGATTGCACGATGAGTCCATTATGGGACATTGTATAAGTTGCTAGGGGAAACAATGACCGTTGGCAGTGGTTTCATCTCTGAAAAGACTAAGGAAGATGAATATGATATGTCCATGTTGTGGCATCAAAGGCTGGGGCATATCGGTGAAAAGGGACTATCTACCTTAGCTTCGAGTCAAATGGTAGAAGGAGTACCAGATTGCTCTATGGGCTTCGGGTTCTGTGAACACTGTCTCAATGGAAAACAGAACCGAGTTAGCTTCCAACATACTGGTACGAGAGCAACATAGATTCTCAAGCTGATTCACAGCGATGTTTTCGGGCCTACTCTAACTCCATCTATTGGAGGATCCAAGTACTATGTATAGTTCATAGATGATTTTTCGAGATATAGTTGGATTTATTTTACTAAAAGTAAATCAGATGTATTCGAAAAATTTCGAGAATTTAAGGTTTTGGTTGAAAACCAATTGGGTAGGAAAATCAAAATACTTTGTACAGATAACGAAGGTGAATTCTGTTCGGACAAGTTCGAGCCGTTCTGTGTGGATAATGAAATTGCAAGGCAGAAGATGACTACATATACGCATCAACAGAACGGTGTGGCTGAAAGATTAAATTGGTCACTCATAGAAAGGGCAGGATGTATGTTGAGTTGGGCAGGTTTGGGGCATGAATTTTGGGCAGAAGTTGTAGCCACGGCCTGTTATTTGAAGAACAGGTCACCGACCTCATCAGTGAAGGACTGTACACCATATGAGGCAGCGTTTGGGAATAAGCCGAATCTGTCACATGTTCGGGTGTTCGTGTGACACATATGTTCATGTACCCAAGGAGAAACGAGGTAAGCTCGACAATAAGTCTGAGAAGAACAATTTGTCGGATACAAAAAAGGGGTCAAAGGGTATAAACTATGGAATCCAAAATCAAAGACCATTGTATATAGCAAAGATGTTGTCTTTCATGAATCACAATCCTAAGTTGGCACACAGAAAGATGATGAGCCCTAGAAAGTGGTAGTGCTTGAAGACAATCCTAAAGTTGAAACTAAGGAGATGGTTCCACAAGGTACTCAAGTAGAGTCTGATTCTGAATTAGAGCAATGGGACTCGGTTAATGAAGTCGAGGATGCAGATTTGGATGAAAACTCAGATACAGATAGCATGTCGGCTCTAAGGAGATCGACGCGGGAAAGAAAGGTACCACTTCCATACTCACTTAGTGCATTGAGTACGTTTCATGCTTTGAGCATTGCCGGAGATAATCCCAATTCTATAAAAGAGGCAAGATCCATGGATAATGCAAATCAGTAGGAGCTCACAATGATAGATGAGATGTAGTCGCTTGGTCATAATAAGACATGAAGCTTGTGTAAGTTGCCTAAGGATAGAAAGGCAATTTGGTGCAAATGGGTGCTTAAGCGAAAACTAAAATCGGATGAGACTGTAGAGAAGTACTAGGCTAGGCTTGTAGCCAAGAGGTATTCTCAGAATGAGGGAGTTGACTATGACGAGATCTTCTCTCCCGTGGCGAAACTGACCTCGATATGGTTTGTTCTGTCTGTGGCAATTGCATACGACCTTGAGGTGGAACAGATGGATGTAAAGACGGCTTTCCTTCATGGGAACTTGGAGGATGTGAGATATATATATATATATATATATATATATATATATATATATATATATATATATATATATATATATATATATATATATATATATATATAAGAGGCAATCAAAAGGCTTTGAAGTAAAAGGAAAGGAGAATTTGGTATGCAAATTGAAAAATATTTATATGGGCTGAAGCAATCACTGAGGATGTGGTACCAGAAGTTTGACACGTACATGCTCAAGCTTGATTTTGTGCATTCAAACTCTGACCATTGTATTTATGTGAAGAGAACGACAATCAGTTTGTCATTCGTACGCTATATGTGGATGATATGTTATTGATCGGGAATAGCTTGAAGATGGTGAAATTTGTCAAGAGTTTGTTGGCCAAGAAGTTCGAAATGAAAGACTTGAGGCCTGCAAATTTTATTTTGAGTATGCAGATTAGGAGGGACTGTGAGAAACGGAAGCTGTGGTTAGGGCAAAATAAATGCATCAAAGAAATATTGAAGAAATTCAATATGATAGACTACATGCCTATTGGTACACCTTTACCTTTAGGGACCAAGCTATCTACAGAACAATGTCCTAAAACGGATGGAGAAGCTGAAGAGATGGCCCGAGTTCCATACGCAAGTGCAGTCGGTAGCTTGAAGTATGCTATTGTGTGCACGCGTTCGGATATAGCCCAAGTAGTGGGAGTCTTGAGCCAATACATGTCTAACCTAGGTAGAGAATACTAGAATGCGATCAAAAGAGTTTTCAGGTATCTTCGTGGAACTTCGAATTTTTCTTCATGTTTTGAAGGTACGAGGAATGGAAACATGCTTGATATCGTAGGCCATGTAGATACTGATTGAGGTGGAGATATTGATAGTAAACGGTCCACTAGCGGGTATGTTTTCAAATTATTTGGGGCCGCATTGAGTTGGATGAGTAGAAGGCAAAGTATGGTAGTGCTCTCTTCTACAGAGGCTGAGTGCATGGCTCTTACTCATGCTGGAAAATAGGTCGTATGGTTATGGCGGTTGTGCTTGGAGCTCGGTTTTGAGCAAGGTGCCGTAGAGGTGAGATGTGATAATCAATGGGCTATTTATTTAGCTAAGAATCCAATGTTTTACTTACGCACAAAGCACATTGATATATAATATCATTTCATCCAAGAAAAAGTGGAGAAGAAAGAGGCTCGGCTTGTAAAGGTCGACACGGTGGAAAATAGTTCAGACTTTCTTACTAAAGCCATCACAAGCGCGAAGTTTGAATGGTGCTCTACTACGATTGGATTGAAGAATAATGATATTGGAATGGCTCTCATTTGCGCGAAGAATCTACCAAGTGGGAGAATGTTGGAGTTAGCGAATACTTCGAGGACCCTTATTTCTCACATCGGATATGCCGACGTGAGCTGAGGGAAACTAAAGTGTTATCCAACGACATGTAAATCATGCGCGCGGAATGCGGAGGTCTGGGGGCAGCTCCCCCGACACGGGCATCCCGCTGCCTGATCAGCGGGCGGGGTTTTAGTTTAAGTTGGCCCGTTTATCGTGGGATTAAAGAGTTTCAGACGAGTTTAGATTTTGGGCTCATTTGAGGCATATATATTTTGCTCTTTTTTGCTGATTATTGTGACGAGTTGAGTGATTGTAAACCGACAATCATAGTGAAATCTTTTTGCAGGACGTAGCCTTATTCTAGGGTGAACCTGGGTAATCTCGTGCGTCATTCAATCTTCTTGATTCTCTGTGTGATCATCTGATTCGGCGGTTGTGATAAATCCCATCAGATGTTTCATATGGACGAATGGATATGTACATTGACTTGAAAGATTCATTTGTTTCCAGGAGGTTCGTTGCCAATACATGCACATGGGCATTTGGGATAGACTTGTTTTATTTGCAAGGTGGTTGGAAAAACACATATTCGCCTGACAAGGATAAAAAACAAATCATCCTTATTCGTTTGTATTCGGTCGTGATCCACAAGTTTCATCTTGGAGAGAGAAGCATGAAGAATTTCTTGGGGTTCAAGCTGATGTATTACTTCATTCGTTGGAGAGGCCGTCCCCGGCGAAGCAGATTTCACAATTTCACAATTTTGGATACATGATTGAATTTGAAGAGATTGATATCATTGATGACGATTTTTTTTTAGCAAAGGAGAATGATGCGGATGAGGATTGTGATCTACGAATGATGCATATAAAGTTGTGATCTACGTAATATTATCTACGTAATATTACGTAGTTTTCTATTTTTAGGTAATTTTTTATTTTAATGGTATTTTAGTAATTTTGTGATTCATATGCCATTAGGGTTGACACTCTATATAAACTTGTTTTTGGGTTTTTTGGAAGGCAGATCATTATCATCAATTTTGAATTTTTGAGTTTTCTCTCTAAGCAAGGATTTGCTTGTTCTTTATCGCCGAACACTGCGTCATGTCCCTAGGTGTTAATGCTAGACGAAAAGGTTATTTTCTTAGTTGAAATATCTCTTCGATTGAATATATTAATTTACTAACCATTAACTTGTATCGCGAAGACATGCAATCCGCGGCTCGCTAGCTCTGCTTGGACTAGACTGTGGAGACCCCATCAACAAATTTCATGGGGAACAAAGCCTTTTGCACTATCGAACATCACCTTCCTTGAAAGAAACAACGATAAACCGCAACATAGAAAAACTAAAATCAAGACGGATTGCAGAAAGACTAGAGAAAACCGTGATGGCAATGACATCTGCTGCAATATGAGCTGCATTCAATCTCTCAAAAGTACATCATGCTCTACAAACAAAAAGCTGTATTGCTGCAATGTGAGATCTGTACTATTATTCTCCAAGAATTGGCTTGTGAGTTTGTATAAAAGATACAAATAACATATTTCAATGCGATTATCTTCAGATTTTCGCCTAAACACCGGACTGAACTTGCCAAATCCTATTTCTAAGCCACCTCTTTCATATTATGCTATTCTGAACATCACATGTTGAGTAGTTAATATATCTAAATTGGCTCATAACTCATTGGCTTAAGCTTTTAAGTGAAAGTGGGTCCAACTGGATATATTGACGAGTTCGAACTTGCGCTCCCTCTTGGCGATCTCCTCAAGTGAAAAGTATCGGACTTCCGCTGCGCGCTCCCAACACCTACATGGATGTTCGAAGGCCATAGCCCAATCGAGAAAAAATGGTGCTGGTCCGCCACGCATCGATTAAGAATGCAGTGATGTTGGTCTATCATGCCTCAATTCATTGGCTTAAGCTTTTGAGTGAAAGTGGGTCCAACTGGATATATTGACGAGCTCAAACTTGTACTCTCTCTTGGTGATCTCCTCAAGTGAAAAGTATCGTACTTTCGCTGCGCGCTCCCATTAGTTGCATGGGTGCTCGGAGGCCATAGCCCAATCGAGAACGCAATGGTGCTGGTCCGCCACGCCTCGATTGAGAATGCGCTGATGTTGGTCCGCCATGCCTCGATTGAGAATGCTGAACACGCTTTGACGCTGGGCGTGATCATTGCCAATTCTACATGCATTTACTCCTCAGCCAAAGAGGACTCAGGCATCAACGTCTTGGAGTCTCCACCCAAATTTGGCTGATTTAGCCATCAATAAGTCAATTTATCTGGAAATTTGCTGATATCGGGGAAGATAAGGTAGAAACAGTTCTTACTATATTTTGCAATTCACCTGCTGTGATACGCCATTATCTGTTTGTTGCTTCGGCTTATCTCTAGGAAACTAAACAAGGAGTGGAAGGTCCATTGAAACATGTTTATCTCGCTGGGAGTGAGTGGTGGCCAACGAGCGACGCCGCCGCGGGAGAGGAGAAAGATGCAGAAAAGATATACTTTGGCATATAACGCAGCGTTCACCCATAGAAAGAACAATCAAATATTGTTTGAGAGAGAAATTTCGAAATTCAATATCAAAAGTATATTCTCCCTATAATGAAGTTTTCACCTCATTATATAGAGAATAAAACAAAGGAAATAAGAGAAAGGTAAGAAAAGACAATCAATTTGGTGAATCGCCATGACATCCGCAATCAACCTGCTAAGCAATCTTATTTCTAAGTAAAATAATCAAAACTTTATAATCTATAATCCTAGTCAATAATTTTCATGAAAATATGCGGAATCATTAGTGATATTATCGGATGCTCCGCATCATTCTCCTCCACTTGAGGAAAAAAAAAATCGTCCTCAAATCTTGTTGTGCCTTCTCATTTGAAAAACATTTGGGATGGCCTCTCCAATGCATCAAATAATACATCAGATTGCGCCCCCATCCTTCAGCTGTATCATTCCAAGGCTTTGCTAAACCGTGGACAGAATTTCATATTCCAATTCATAATCTGATTCTTTGTCATTCCAATCGTGCGCCATCTTGACAAAATTCCTCGGCCCGCCTTCACCGATGTAAGCGACGCAAGGCCCATCGTCCAAGTAGACCTTGAAGAACCCGCTGCTGGTTTGCCTGTAAGCAAAAATAGTTGAATTAACTTCTTTGATGTTTGTATGTTCTTGAACTTCCTCTGAGATATCAAGCTGATGATATGGCATACTTCCTAGGGTTTTCTCCAATTCCCACATCACACACCGAAACTGGAATGCAATTTTCTTTTGGACTAGGTGGATATACGAGTGGTGGCCTCGCAAGCCAGTATAATCTTCTGGTGTGAATCCCGTGCCCCATGCCTTAATACCAACCATTCTAGGATCATCAATTAATGCATCCAGTACATCTCCCGAATCATCTTTACCCGCAACGTGCTCGGTGCTTCTTGGTCTAAGAAAAAGAGGAGGGAGAGGTTGCGACAAGTACAAATTCCAATCGTCCACCTCCAACGTTGACATCCACGCCTTCGCCTGCGGGACGTCGCTAGGGACGACCTCTCCGCTTTTCGAGGACTCGAAGACTTCTACCATTGTGCCTAGATCTGCATCCTCTTGTACTCTGCCAGATTTATCGTAAACTAGAAGTCTATCTTCATCATAGACTGGATCTTCATAGACCGGATTTGTATCAAAAATTGGATTTTCATAACAAATCAAATATTGATCAAAAATCGAATTTTCGTCAAATATTGGATATTCGTGCCTACGGATAAGAACAGGCCTATCGACAGAGTCATCACGAGCAAGTTCTACACCCGCCTTTTGTCATTCTACCGATTCCATTTCACATCAACGCCGAGACCTTCAAATCGATTTGACAATTCTTCAAACAGTTGCTCGATGCGATGAAGTCCGAGATCAATTCGTTGATCTATGCGTTCCATTAACGTTGCTTCAAACGTTACAACGTGTCATCCCCAAGAATTGGGGCTCTAGTCTCCTGAGCATCATCACGAAGACCACCGCCAGTCACCATAGGTTCTGACACCACCTGATGCAGTCCACCGCCAGTCACTATAAGCTCTGACACACCTGACGCAGCGTTCAGCGATAGAAAGAACAAGCAAATCTTGCTTGAGTGAGAAATCTCAAAATTCAATATCAAAAATATATTTTCCCTGCAATGAAGTTTTCACCTCATTATATAGAGGTATAAAACAAAGGAAATAAGAAAATGAAAGAAAAGATAATCAATTTGGTGAATCGCCATGACATCCGTAATTAATCTGCTAAGCAATCTTATTTCTAAGGAAAATAATCAAAAATTTACAATCTATAACCCTAATCAATAATCTTCATGAATATATGCGGGATCATTGGTGATATTATCGGATGCTCCGCATCAGCATAGCAACAAAAGAGGGCCATGTGACCTTTTGCAACTGTACGCTGCCGGCCTACGTCTGTGGCCGGTCGCTTGCCGTTGCAGGCTGAGCGATCAGTGGGGAAAAAATAAAATATAAAATATGAAACACAAAATGTAAACAATTTAAAATAAAACCAAATAAATAAAATATTAAAAAATTAGAGATCAACAATTTTAGAAAGTGTTTTTAACTTTTAAATTTAGGAATTCACTTTCTCAATTTCATGCATGAATTTTCCATTGATTAGATAGTATTTTTTGATAGTTAAGTCATTTTCAACAAACCAAACAAGTCAAAAATCCGAAACATCAATTCTCAATAAATATTTCACTGAAACAAACAAATTCTAAGTCTCAAATCGATGTAGACAAGCCTATCTCCCATTCGAATATATGCGAAATATATTACTCCAAGTCAAACTTACAACGCTCCGACAATTTTTTTTTTTTTTTGTTTCAAACAACGCCCTTACTTTTTTTTTGTTGGGTTGAAAACAACGCTCGTACTAATTTTTTTTTTTTTTTTGGGTCTGGTCCTATTCTATTCTATATTACAAGGCACAGTGTGTGCGCTGTGTGTGCACAATTACGGAATCCTGCTATCTCCTCGCATGTCCCTATCCCAACTTAGTCCAAGAATAATAACAGTGACCTCCAAGGGTTTGTACTTGATGGCAGATACACTTCTTTTTATTTGGACTCACATTGCCTCTTTTATCTATGACCCACACACGGCGTCATACAAGACTAGTCAACAAATGCAATTGAATTCAACATGCAAGTTTAGACGAGCATTCAAAGTTACATGATTAGCTTTAGCTATGGATTTTAAGCATGTAAGTTCGTCTCTTTTGATTGAAGTCATGTGTCTTCGTACAGGACACTTGTAAGAGGTCTGAT
Organism: Rhodomyrtus tomentosa; assembly: GCA_028455895.1. Lineage (NCBI taxonomy): Eukaryota > Viridiplantae > Streptophyta > Magnoliopsida > Myrtales > Myrtaceae > Rhodomyrtus > Rhodomyrtus tomentosa. The sequence continues at coordinate 8,402,159 of JAPCWY010000001.1, read as the reverse complement.
CAATGGCATCCCGGGTTTTGGAGTAAGGGATGGCCCGGAAAATGCCCCAGTGGCTTTGTGTAGAATACTCGTAGGGCACCTCGGCACCATCGTCCCAATTTGCAAAGTCTAGGCACGTCTAGATATCTTCCAAAATGAGTCATAAACTTATAGATGAGTTAGTTGCATTCAACAAATACGTTTACAACTTACTTAGATAACAAAAAAAAAAAAAAAAACTTAAGTCAACCTACCTGTAAGAGTTTTTTTTTATTCTCTCTCGCCCTCACTCAACCTCGTATTGTCACCTCAATTAGATTATTAAGTTTTATATATTATATTAAATATGGAAGTGTTTTGAGAATATAGATCAAGCAGGATATGTTATTAGATTTGCATTGCATAAAAATAAATCAAGACGAGTTACACAGATATATTTAGATTGGATCACTTTCGATTTGATCCATCTATTTGATTGATTCAGTCTAGAAAACATACATCTTCGTGCTACATGTTATGTAACACCGACACGTGCAGAAAGCCACTGAGTTGATACCACACATGTCGCCTATCCAACATGCGTTCGACGCACTCAGAGACATCTGGACACGTGGTTAACCTGTGTTGGACTTCTGACACGCAATCAATGAGCCGGACACGCGAGTCAAAAGGGATTTGATGGAGGTTGAAAGAGGAGAGGAACTGAAAGTGCACATGGTGGTGGAGGGCATCGACGAGGAAGATGCGGGAGAGATGCCTCGTAAGGTCGAAAGAGGCGATTTAGGGATTGGAGATGGCGAAGATGATGATGGCAGAGCGCTGAGCCAGATCCAAGGCGATGGTGATGGAAAAAAGGGGGCTGAAACGGCAGACGAACCGCACAAAGAGACGAAAGATTGGGTCTGAGCCATGGTCATCGGCCTGAGAAATGTGAAAAGCCAAAAACGACGCGCGGAAGTGAGCGAAGAACGAAATGGCAGATGAACTCGGAGCAAGCCCGGGCGTCGCGGGTCGATGGAGTCGAAGTGGTTGGTGACTGGTGAGAGAGATATGAATAGAGAATAAAGGAATAATTACACCGGGAGTGTCATAATTTGTATACGATAATTTTTTTCACTCACATGAGTGCCAAATCGAAGCAAAATCGATCACTTGAGCGGCACTTTCGACAAATCATCCTATGTGACTTTTTATTATTTTATATTGATTTTTTCGTCGTTCATGGATTTTTTTATCATTATTTTATATTATTTTCCATTTTTGTTTTCTATTTTCTGTCTTTTTACATTGGCTGGCGAGGTTCATCGCGGTCACCAGTGAGGACCTGAAGATCCTCATTAGAACTAGGCTAAGGCGAGAGTCACGATGACCCTCGCCAGCCAACGTCAAAAATCAAAAAAAAAATTACAAAAAAAACTAGAAATAAATATATTTCAAAAAGATTAAAAATTCAAAAAAATCATGTCGATGATGCTACATCATACTTTTCGACGTTTGCGCAGGATTTTCAAGGAGTCAAATTGATGATGCCACTTAAATGATCAATTTTTAAAAATTGTGACACTCAAATGAGCGAAAAAAAATTTATAGTGATCAAATGAGCGAATTAAATAAGTTTTTATATTCGGTGGTGTGTCTATGCCAAGAATGAAAGATAAAGACTTCCCGATTTCAAGTGAACATTAACGAGGGTTTCGCGGTCCAACGCGAGAATAAGAAAAATTTGGGGAGTTGTAACTTGCAAGACAAAAGCTGGATTTGACAAGACTCTGAGGGTTGATGTCATATTTCTTACACAAATATTTCAAGAATGATTGATTTCTATTCTTTTGCAATCCAATGTCATCACTATAGTTCGATCCGATAATTGTTAAAATGTCCAATTATTTTATTAATATGCATATAAAAATATATATTTAATATATAACGTGTCGTATCAAATTTTTTTATTTTTAAAAAATAACGTGTCAGAGTATCGTTTCATGTCGTGTCACATATCGCGTTTCGATGTTGATGTTAATCATATTTAAAGCTCTCAAGGTATTTTAGAACACGTCTCTATGGTGGGACGTGACTATGATGACATCCTAATTTTTTAGAGGTGAGCACTTTTTTCTTAGTTGTCCCATGCAACATGGCCCGCGTTACAGCGTTTGTTGTGGTGCTTTATTTACTATCAATATATATAGTTTTATATTTTTTTCAAAAAAAGAAAAGAACTTCATTGTATAATTTTTATTTGCTTCTTTTCAAAATTTAAACTTCTTATATTCTTCTTTTCTTAGATTTTTTAAGTAAAAATGTAATATTTTTTGGTGTTGGACTGAACATGAAAATGAGAAAAATATTTTTCGTCGTTAGGTATGAAAAATGAGATTCGATTTTCCTCCATAATCTCCTTTTAATACATTTTATTTATATTTTTTAACTTATTAATTTACGTTCTTTTCTTTTTCTTCTTTATTTTCTTATATTCTTCTTTTATTTTGCTTGAGCCTCTCCGGCCTCGACCAAGGCCAAGCCTCGCGTTGCTCAAGGCTGGTGTGCTCGCCTTACTCACCTACGAGTGGTCCCAATTGTGGCCGACCGAGTAAGAAGGGAAAAGAAAATAAAAGAAAAAAATTAAAAAAAGGAAGAAAAAGAACGACAAAAATTATATATATATATATATATATACTTTTTTATAAAAAAATTTTAAAATAATTATAAAGGAAAGGAATGTGGAAGAGTGGAGGAATGAAAGATGAGGAAAAATATTTTCCTCTTCTCAAAATGAAAAAATATATACCTTTTTTTTTCTCACTTTTGAAGGTACTTTTTTCCATGACATGAAAATATTTTCTTTGACTTGTTTATTTTTCGTGAACGGAACACTGAAATATTTTCAAGACACGAACAGAGTCTTAATTAGCATTTATTTTCTCGGGCATTTTCTATGGACGATACTATCGATTTTCTCTCTATTTATTTGTCCGCTGTTTTTCCCCTACAAACTTTTGGATCCCATCCTGAAGCATGGAAGAGGCACGTGATCTCTCAATTAGTCAAAGTCTCTGTTACCCCTCCTTTTGAACTTCTAAGATTTTGATTAAGCCTCGATTAGTCAAGCGATGTTAAATTGAAGAAAAATCGAATAGTTAAAAAGTAGGACACTTAATCATTTTCGCTCGTCTAGCCGCCCGACCAAGAAAAGGCTTATTAGCAGACGAGCCTACGACGACGCTTTTCTGAAAACAAAACTCGACAAGGATATTGACCCCGAAAAAAGAAAAAAAAAAAGGAAAACGAAAAGGACGGCGCTGCATGCATGCATGCATGCATTGACGGCGACTTGTTTAAAGTTGATGGGACCCCAAAACTCCATGATTTGGCAATTTGCTTTTGCTTTCACACTTTAGGAGGAGAAATTCATGTTAAATTAGCTTCTCTGTTTTACTTTTCCATGTCCCTTTTTTTACTTTTCGTGATGGGAAAATTCTGCATCGAATGTTTCGTCGTGTTAAAAAAAAAATTTGTCCGTCTTTCATTCCTGGTACTTTCGTGAATGGAAAAATATAAAAAAGTGCAAAATTTATTGTATTTGTATTAATTTAATCATATATTTTTTTAATTAAATTAATCTAATCCTAAACATTTTCACTTTTTGTCAATTGAGTACATCCAGCTAATTTAAGCAAGAAATCTCTAACATGAATATTTACCATCTTATGTAGCATGACTGGCGCCAACCTAATTTTTTTTTTTTCTAATTTTTTAATATTCTTTTCAAATTTTTTATTTTCTTCTATTTTTCTTATTTTCTTTTCTTTTTTCTATTGTGGCCGACAATGGCAAAGCCCTTGTCGTGACTTGCAAGGCCATGGCCGCCTTCGCCTCCAACTGGTGAGGTTGGCCTTGCCTTGACGATGGCCAGACAATCGCGGGTGAAGGCAGCCAATAGTCGCGAGCCTAGCCTCGCCATGGCCTAAGGCCAGGTCGAGCAAAGGCCACGAACCTTGTCAGCGACCAATAATCTCTGGTGACCCTCGTCGTCCATAATGGAAAAATAAAAAGAAGAAGGAAAAGATAAGAAAATGACAAAAAAGACAAAGAAAAAATTAGTCCAAATTACAAATTTCAAGAAAAATAAAAATATATATATTAAAAATGATAATAATAAAAAAATGTCAACGTTAATGTCAATAGTTCCATGTAAGAAGCATGTCGTCCATATTAACAATTTCCGGCATAGATTAGCTGGATAGAATCAACTGTCGAAACGTGAAAATGTTTATGATTAAATTGATCATTCGTGTTTAGAATTGAATTTATATCGACATAATAAGTTTATGAATTTGGGCACTTTTCCCTCCGTGAATGCCCTTTCACATTCCAACCGCGAACATACTTCTTCCCGGATTAACACTATTGAAAGTTGATTTGGACACAGTTGATAATACGCGTGGACCGAATAGAGGACCTTCATCCAATAGCCGATTAACTCAGATGTGGAAAAATTATCATATTAGGTAGATAACACACGAGTTTCGCCCTATCAATACGACATGAAGAGGCTAATGACCCATCTTAAATTTCAAAGACCCATATGTTTTCTTCGACCTAATCATAAGAAACCCTTGACTCACGGGTATCTAAGGGCGCATTTGTTCGAATAAAAGTATTTTTCGGGAATTCGTTTTCCAAACTTCTCCCTTTTGGTTCGCTGAAAAGGACAAGCCAATCGAAAATTCTTTTTGATCAACGAAAATATTCATGTACAAAATTAGAAAAGTAAATTCCCCCTTCTGAAGAGGTAAAAACATTTTTCGGAACTGCTCCTATCGATTTTTTAATATGTTATTATATTTTTTCCTTTTATTTTTCTTTCTTCCCCTCCGCAACAACTGGTGACTGGCCATAGGCGTGGGGCGGCGAGGTAGAAGAAATAAAGAAAAAAAAACAAATAGAGATAATAAAAAGTAAAATATAAAAAAATAAGATAATGTAACAATTTGATTTTTTTTGTGCGTGTCTAAGATAAAATCATGAGATTGAAATTATTTTCTAAATGAGAACCTAACACTGAAAAAACATTTTCGGCCACAAATTGCCAAACAAAGAAAAATAAATCGTTTTCGTAGGAAATGATTTTCCTTTTTCATAAAATCTTCCGTGAAACAAATGGTTACGTTCGTTATTTCTAATTCGAGCTATATCTGATCACGACATTACCTAGCTTTTATTTCTATTTTAATAGCACGTGTTATGATCCAATTCCAATGATAGGACTATGGATTAAAAGACGATGTGAAGAGATTATCTCCTATCCTCCTTAAGTCAAGTCTAAACCTTCCTACGTCATGTAAGAAAAGTCTAAAACCTTTCAATGCTTTTTCCATTGCCAGATCCATCGCCGGTGTTCAATCGAAAACCTGCCCCTTTTAATGAGCCGCGGAAAAAGCATCTCGCCTACCGGTCTTCATCTTGGACTAAAGTTTGAGTTCATTTCCTTTCGTAGCGACATGCAACAAGGATAGCTAGAGAAATTATAGAAGGCAGAAAAATAAAAGGGGAGTGCCTTTATCGTCATAAATTGAATCCAAACCTAACCGGTTTAAAATAGGGGTGTCGAATGCTTGATTCGAGCATAATCGAACCGTTAGGCAATCGGTTGAAACAAACCGAATCGCGATCCAAACTGAATATAGAAGGCAGGCGAGGCTACATGCCCACTTGGCAAGGGTCGGGGCCCCTCGCTAAGGCCGGCGAGGGCGACGCGGCCCTTGCCCCCCCTAGCTGTGGCCGGCGAGGTCTTCCATATCCTCGCCTCGAGCCTCGCCAGATCAGGCATTGTCGAGGGCTCACGACACAGGATCGGGTTGATTGCCGTGCCAATCCTTTTCACCAAAAAAGGAAAAAAAAAATTAAAAAAAAAAAGAAAGGTTATTTTTTCCAAAATTGGTACGTTAAGAAAAAAGGGAGATTTCCAGTTAAGCTTTGTAATGACCCAAACCAAAGAAAAGAACAGTTATTTTCCAATTACCCGAAGTGAAAATCAAAACGATCCGAAATGTGCAAAATGTTTTGTTGGTTTCGCTTTTCTGAATTGGTGTATTGACACCCATGATTTTAAAATAATTTTTTTGAATCTGATCCTATTCTATTCTATTTTACAAGTCACCGTGCATGCTACGTGTGCGCGCATGCTACGAAATCCCTCTCCCTCCTCATGCCTTCCCACCCAAAATTGAATCATTTCGCCACATCGGGATTGGCCATTGCATTGTGGTCAATAATATCAGCGTCGCGGAGAAAATCGAAAATTCTACGCAAGGCAATGGGCTCCTCCTCCAAGTAGATGGGATGGCCCACTCATTGAATGCAAGCCCAACTTCAAGTCGCATTCTCTGACCCACCCAATTTGCAAAGATAAAACCGAGACGACCGACTGTCCACGTCACCTCCACTGCTGTATTGACTCTGCATTGCATGGAAATCGAACCGTTATTTTACAATAAAGTTTTTAAATACAGAGTCGACAAATAAATAACCAAAGAATTGTTTGATTCGATCAATAACCTAAGAATTGCCTATTTAATTGTCAGATTCTGTTTATTATTATTATTATTATTATTATTTCGACATTAAAAAAAAAAAAAACAACTCACGCCACATTTCGTATAGAATTGATCTTTTTTTTTTCCTTCATACTTGTTGGTTTCTAAAGTAAAAGCTTGCAAGAACAAGGTGGAGACGAGACGAGAATGTCGGATTGCATCTTGTTTAGGGGCATCTCAAGCACTCTTTGCATTTTTATGTCCCATTTTGATCTGTAAAAAAACATTTTCGAAAAAAACATTCATTCGTGTCGCTTAGAAAAAAAAAATAGGCGAACGAAAGATTTTTTTTCGTCGTCCATGAAAATGTTCAGACATAACTTATTATTGGTGAATGAAAATATTTTCTAACTGATTAGCTATTTCAAACGACACAACTGGTCATTTTTAAAGATACCAAACGAGAAGCATTTTCAAGTATTTATAGATAATGACGGGAAGAATTACGTTATCAATAATTATATGTTTTCCTTCTCCACTTATTTCATAAACGTATTGAACGCGTCAAATGGGATGGTCCCACTAGGTTATCTTTTGATTAACAATAAAGTATCGAAAACAGCCGGTCGCCTTTTTTTTTTTTTTTTTTTTTGGGTGGAAGCCGGTCGCAGTTTAAAACTTAAATAATGCAGGAGTCCTTCCTTTTTTGCTATTCCAATTAAGACATGAGCATTTTGGACACTTCCAAAGAGAGAAAGATATTTGGTCCAGACAAAAAAAAAAAAAAAAACAGAAGAGAGAGAAAAGTTTATTTAAGGAATATTATATTCCTTATAAATTCAAAGATTATAAAAGTAAAGTACTGGAGGATGTCATTACAAGACATAGCCAAGAACAAAAGAACCACCACCGGAAGACGAAATCTCTCTAAATGATGACGAGGAACTTGTTAAATCCATAATCCTTCTTTTAGTTTAGTCTTTCCCTCCAACGGCAACCCTCTCGGACAAACACAAAGCTCTCCAAAAATCGCTCCTTCCCTCCGTCTCTTTGCGTTGGTTTGGTCGTGGTGGAGGCGGCATTTCCCCGTCGTTTTGCACCGGCGAACGGCTTTCTTAAAGGGGGTCGAGGGTCGGAGTCGGGGTAGGTGCCGCGGGCTCGCGCGGGGGGGTGAAGCAACGGAAGTTAGCGATGGTGGTGCCTCTGGGTTCAGTTTGCAGAGCGGTTGCCTGCGTTGTTCTTGTCGTGATTTGCTGTGCGGTCTTCGAGTGCGATGCTCAACTCTTGCCACAGGATGAAGGTACGCCGAGAACAACTAGAACCTCTTCCTTACTGGCGGTTGAGTTTTGCCTTTTTGACCCTCTGTTTTTGGGATAATTGCTCTGTGAATTCTGATCGTGAATCTCTCTCTTGCTCTTCTCTGTTGAGGCCTGCAAATTGAACTACAAAGTTGGGAACTTTCATCACATTTCTCAGCCCCTTTCTCTCGAAATTTGTTCCTTGTCCAAGAGATTTTATAGGAAGTATTGGCGGGGTGGTGGAGACGCTTTTTCTGTACTCTCATTTCCTTTTTAGGAGAACTCTGCCTAGCGGGCAGAGCAAGGACCGAGGCGGCCGACGGCGGCCGCCACCTCCGGCCGCTTTAAAAATTCTTTTCTTTATGCGAAATTCTAGCATAGTTTTTCATCTCCCGTCTCTCAACCTAAAATCCCACCTTAATAATTAGATTGTCGAATCCTTTCCAAGTACTCCCTCTTTGCTCAGTTATTGTACAATCTTACTTTGACCGGTCGAACCGGCAAATCATTGGTGAAGTTTTCCTTTTTCAGGAACATAGGTGGTTGGCGTGGGCAATTCTCTTTTTCTTGACCTCCTTTTCAATCCTGATCGTGTTAGCAAAAGAAATTTAGAACAGCGGAAAAAAAGTTGTGGGTTTTTTATTCGGTCAAACCTCGTCTGTCTGGGCCCACGCAAGCCCATCTCTCCCGGAAGATTTTGAATGCGTTCATGCATGGTGGTGGGTGCGTCCAATCAGAACGTTAAAGATTGAAGAACAGACGTCTTGCAGTGCTTTCATTTCACCAGTTTGAGATGATCCCTTCTTTTGAAAACGAAACTGAGATGTTTGGTATATGTCAGAGTTCCGCTTAGATTTGAAACTTTCACGTGACTCCACATGATCTTATCACTAGTCCAATTAAGATTCTGGGATGTTGGAGTATCAATAATTGCGACTGATGGGCCTACCTGATAAATTGCCATCACCTTTTCTTCCGCCGCTTCCTGCAATTTGGTTGCACTGATCTTGATATGTCCAGAAAAATTCCTGTTTTTTTTCGAAAGGGGCATCACGAAATTGAGATTCTCTCTGTTATCGACCAGCTAGTACCCACCTGCAATATGATGGTTGAGTAAGTGGCATTCATTTCTCGGTTGTGAACCTGATCTCTGGATTGCAATGTGAAAGGTGCAATTGGTTTTTTTGACCACCCTGATTTGGTCAAACTGGAGAAGATTGGAATATATATATATATATATATATTACCGCATCGAGTATAGATTAAATGTCCTGCTGGTCAACCCTATGTTCGTGGCTTTTCTGATGCTATACTAATATACAAGACGGCGTTGACATTTTGTATGGATGACAAGGAAATGAGTCTATCTTGATCACCGATAATTATATCTTATCTTGCAAGCTCATCTTCCCATATATGCAGCTTGTGCAAGCACTTAGTTTTAATTGGATCAAGTAAATATGATGCACTATCTGGACTCTACTTGTTGCTGTACACTCCCGAGATTGAATAAGCCTATCTTACTTGAGGTCAAGCTGATTTTAGTCATCTTAACTCAGGGGCACTATCTTCCGTGGCTCTCAATCATTCTGTGCTTATGCAAAAAACATGCCACGTAGAATAAGTACTTACAAGAGCTTCTATGCCTGGAGTCTAATATTAGTGTAATTGTTGTTTTTGTTTTTCTTTTGGTCAAAAGTATACTTGTTCATTTGTTCCTTTGAAGTCTCTTTCATATCTCCAGGAATGGATACCAATAACTGATTTTCGACTTCTGGTTTGTGCTTGCAGTTGATACACTAAAAACAATTGCCACGAAAATGCAAAACAACTACTGGAAAGTAAGCGAATCGTCATGCGATGAGGGTATAGGTCTAGACGTGACCTATCCTTTAGGAATTGTAAGCAACGTGACTTGCAACTGTTCCTTCAGTAATGGCACAGTTTGCCATGTCACTAGGATGTACGTATGAGCCGACAGTTTTTTTTTCCCCTTTTCTCTCGGTATCCTCCTTTCATGTGCATTAATTGCAAATTACCTATTCTTCTTCGTTTCGCAGCCAACTGAAGGGACTTAATTTGACAGGGAGCTTTCCAGATGAATTCGGCAACCTCACTTACCTAACGGAAATGTGAGTTAGACTTGACTCCATGAGATCTTCCCATCTGGAAGATTATTAGGCCAAAAAACTTGAATGTGTCTAATGGGCCATGTTTCTTTATTTTTGTGGGGGAAATAACAGAAAAGAATGTTATGAGTTGGGTGAAGACTATCCTGGTTCCACCTTGTGTTAGTATTGACAATGTTTTCTGTATTGATTCTTCTTAAGCACCTGGTTATCAATTTTCTCAAGCATGTCTCTGTCTGAGAAATGTAGTAATCGTGGGAATCTAAATCGAGTAATTTGTTGGAAGTTTAGCAAACTATTGCTTGAGAATTGTAAAAGTTCTAAAGTGAGCATTCTTTGCAAGCAGAGACATCACTCGTAACTACATCAGTGGATCGCTCCCCACAACTCTTACTAAGATACCACTTACCATTCTGTACGTTAATCTTATCAAACACCAGATATCATTATCACAATTTAATTAGGATTTTCTTTGAAAAAGAAGCATAATTTTTTTTTTGCAATTCGGTACTTCAGGTCTGCACTTGGAAATCGCATAAGTGGTATTCCCGAGGAAATTGGCAACATCAGCACGCTGGAGGAGCTGTAAGACTAGCCATAAATTATATACCTTTGTATTGAGAATGTGCTTGACCTGATGGTGATAAATCGATGTCTATGCTAGTGTACTAGAGGACAATCTGCTTGAAGGCGCTCTTGAGCCAAACATTGGAAAATTGAGCCGCTTAAATAGACTGTAAGTAAATTGGAGTACATTAATTGGCACACTTTGGCACACTTTTGCCTGTATAACATATTTCATAAGTCCTTTGTTATTGTTTGTGAGCTTTCTTGATGGCAAGATTATGAAATAAATGATTTTACTTTAATCTTCCTGCTTTGGAAGAAAGTTTCTCTTGGTTTGGGGAGATGAAAATACACTTTGTTCATTGTCATATACACTTACACATTGAGATTTGATCCTGCAGTGTTTCTAATTCCTGGATCTTTTTTTTTTTTCAGCCTTCTGTCTGCTAATAATTTCACTGGAACGATACCCGAATCCTTTGGCAATCTGAAGAACTTAGAAGATTTGTAAGTGACATCATAATACTTTTTATTCTGAACATGCTGAATTTCCTTTGAGGGATTCTGAATTAGACCACTTGCAGTCGTATAGATGGAAGCACATTATCAGGAAAGATACCTGACTTTATCGGGAATTGGACCAATATCACAAGATTGTGCGTATCCCAATCCTTCTCAATTACGGCCAAAAAGACTTAGGGCATTTGAAAGTTGTTCTTATATGACGGCATTAAGTTTACAGGGACATGCAAGGCACATCTATGGAGGGACCTATTCCTTCTAGCATATCTTTGTTGACAAACTTGTTGGAGTTGTGAGCATCCGATCTTGTGCAATTGTTCTCTGTCTCTTATAATCTAGTAAGCTTGTGTTTTATCGCGAAAAGGTACAATGGGTGTTAATGTTACGTGATGGAGTGGCTTTATATGCGTCCAGGAGAATATCTGATTTGAAAGGTCCAAGCTCGAATTTTCCTGATTTGCAGGGCATGAACAAGATGCAGACTTTGTGAGCTCAATATAATGAACATTTGATTTGATTCTTTTCTCTCTTTTTATTATAGCTAATTAACATTGACTATTTTTTTTTCCACGTGTCAGGATTCTGAGAAATTGCTTGCTTAATGGCTCAATTCCAGATTACATTGCGGAATGGACAAGTTTGAAGACATTGTAAGTTGCTAAAATGAGGTGGATATTTTGTTTGATCAGAAGACATATCTTCTTTTCTTTGCAAAGTCCAGGTGGTTGTTAAGCACCGTTGAGATTTTTGGACTTGTTCCAGCAGATTATTGCATTTTTTTTCCGAAGTGATTTGTTTCTTGAATTGGAAAGGCCCCAAACTGAAGATTAAATTACATGAACTTCTGCAAGTTTTCTTGAGAAAACTATCTGATTTGTTTCCTCTTTTTCTTATTTGTTTAGAGACCTGAGTGTCAACAGATTGACCGGTCAAGTTCCTGATACGGTGGGAGATTATCTTCAGTACATGTAACTACAATTTTTCTTGACTACTCCTAATGTCTCAGCAAATATTTAGTTGACTTTCCTTCCTCATTAGTGTCATATACACCTCCTATAGTTGGATTCTGAACAACTTTTTGGACAAGTGTTACATAACTTTTATTTGTGTGTGTAGGTTCCTGTCAAACAACTCCCTTACTGGAGAAGTACCCGGTTGGGTAATGAGCAGCAATAATTATCTGTTAGTCTCCTATGAAAATGTCCCGTTTTCTTTTCTTAGTTTTTCCATAGATTGTCACAGATTGCAGGATTTGACTCTATGAGACTCATGGGTTCACATCTGATATATCACTTTTCAATGTTGTACTGTTATTTATTTAAGGGGGTGAATATGCCACTAACTAGGTCAAGGTATCCTGCAGCGATTTGTCTTACAACAATTTCACCGGTTCTTCTTCAACCAGTTGTCAGCAATCACAAGTGTGAGTCAATGCACATTCTCTCTTGAGGCAGAAATTTTATAGTTTAGTCTCGTTCCTGCATTGCTGGAGTCATTATCTAACATATAGTGTCACTTTCCAGGAACTTGGTTTCCAGCTATTCATCTAACGGAAACAACTCGTAAGTCTCTTTGACTAAGAGCTATACCAAATTGTTGATAATCACATTTGAAAATTATCCTACCAACGGTCTTTCTGGCTTATTCCGTTAGGCGCTGGTGCTTGAAGAAGGGTCTACCCTGCAGCAGGAAAGCACAATGTGAGTTTTACTATATTTGAATTGTTGTGGGGCATAAACTGTTGAGCTACTTTTGTTCCCTATCATGGCTTATGCAACATCATCCAATGACACATGCAGATCACTCCTTGTTTATCAATTGTGGAGGAACCCAAACGACTTTTGACGGGCATCAATATGAAGAGGACACCAGTCCGAATGGGAAATCGATTTTCTCTTCTTCTTCTTCAGAAAATTGGGCTTACAGCAGCACTGGACTTTATATGGGAAATGATGATGCTGGTTACATAGCGGATTACCCATTATCTTTGAATGTGAACGGCTCAGACTTGTACCAAACGGCTCGCCTTTCCCCTTGGTCGATCAGATACTATGGCCTTTGCATGATGGAAGGAAGTTACAAAGTGCGGCTCCATTTTGCCGAAATTCAATATTCTGACGATGAAACATATAGCAGCCTTGGCAGACGTATATTCGATGTATCGATACAAGTAAGTGAAATGAAATTTGGCACCTGTTTATTGTTTCAATTTTATCTATTTTTGCTGATTTGTCATCTTTTGTTAAAGAATTTCACTTGTTATAGTGACTTGTGTGAGGGCTGCACACAACAATCCAACAAGAGCACAATCTTTTCTTACTGAAATTTTCTTGTTAATTCTGCAGGGCAATCAAGTGTTGAAGGATTTTAATATTGCAGAGGAAGCGGGAGGTGTTGGAAAGGGCATATACAGGGACTTCGATAATATTACTGTGAATGGCAGTACTTTGGAGATTCATTTATATTGGTCAGGCAAGGGAACCACAGCCATTCCTAGTAGAGGTACCTATGGACCACTTATTTCCGCTATTGCAGTGACGCCGAGTAAGTCAACGCTGATGTACAGATCTCTAATGTTCTTTTCCTCATGTGTTCATTGAAGCATTAATGTATAAATGTATTATTTTTTTCCTGCTTGCAGACTTCCATGTTGGAAATGCTGGACTATCAGCTGGAGCAATCACCGGAATCACGGTAGCTTCAGTGGTTCTCCTTGTATTGATATTACTAGTCCTTCGGCTCACAGGATTCTTAGGCGGCAGAGAAGTTGAAGATCCAGGTGAGATTATCAATACAGACATGTCTGCTCACGCAGGAATCTGTCACTCTTTGATTCATCGCACAAGTATGATGCTTAATTCAAGGTTGTATTTATCTGTTTTCTTTGTACTTTTCATGAGACTCTTATGAGTGGACTGTGACACCACAAAAATTAGCCCTTTTTCTTCTAACTAGGACTGCATGTCTATTGAGGCATGGCCATATAGGTGAATCACTCAGATTGAGAGTTGGTTGTAAAACCGTGCCTTTTCCCCGTCAGTTATTATTATCGAACTCCTGATATGCACCTTGTTTATTTTTTTTTTTTTTCAGAATTACGTGGGCTAGATCTCCAAACTGGCCATTTCACTTTAAGGCAAATCAAAGCTGCTACAGGCAACTTTGACTCTGTGAATAAGATAGGTGAAGGAGGGTTTGGCCCAGTTTACAAGGTAATTCACTATGTGTTCATAACTTTATTCTCCATTCAATGTGAAGGAAGCGTCTGATAAATTCAGTATGTGTGTTTTTAGACCTACCGACCGGATCTTGTCAAGCTAATCATTTCTTTTATATAACAGCATCTGATCAGTAATGTGTTAAATTCATATAAATAATCTCAGGGAACACTGTCAGATGGAACTATAATTGCTGTGAAGCAGCTTTCTTCTAAATCAAAGCAAGGAAATCGTGAATTTCTCAACGAGATAGGCATGATATCTGCTCTCCAGCACCCAAATCTCGTAAAACTTTACGGCTGCTGCATTGAAGGAAATCAGTTGTTGCTAGTTTATGAATATCTGGTGAACAATAGTCTTGCCCGCGCACTTTTTGGTAAAAGATGCTTTCCCTAAGCTGGCTATTATGCTACGAATGTGCATTTAACTGAACACACACACACACACACACACACTCTCTCTCTCTCTCTCTCTCTTCCCAGGACGAGTTGGACAGCAGATTGAGTTGGACTGGGCCACGAGAAAGAAGATATGTTTGGGAATAGCAAGGGGATTGGCTTACCTTCACGAGGAATCTAGATTGAAAATTGTTCACAGGGACATAAAAGCGACAAATGTGCTGCTTGATGGGGAACTAAATGCCAAGATCTCTGATTTTGGTTTGGCCAAACTCGATGAAGAAGAGAATACGCATATCAGCACAAGGATAGCTGGAACAATGTAAGTCTTCTGCTATTCTGTTTGATTCTCTTCTTTTAATACGCTTTATCTAGCGAACTTTTTGATTGCTACATATCTGTAACGTTTTCCCTGAATGTCCTTCAGAGGTTATATGGCTCCGGAATATGCGATGAGAGGCTACTTGACAGACAAAGCCGATGTATACAGCTTTGGAGTTGTCGTTTTGGAAATTGTCAGCGGAAAGAGCAACACAAATTACAGGCCGAAGGAAGAATTTGTTTATCTCCTTGACTGGGTAACGTACAGCGACTTCTAAGTTTTATAGAAATTATGCAGCCAACTGTTTTCTGTTTCTAAAAGCAACCTATTCCCCTTAATTGTTCCTGAAACTGTGATCTGCTTCTACAAGCAAGATAACCGGGCTAATCTTCTATTTCTATTTGTACATAATGAAAGGCCTACGTGCTACAAGAGCAAGGGAACGTTCTTGAACTCGTGGATCCACGTCTGGGCTCAGATTACTCTGAGGAGGAGGCAATGAGAATGCTAAACCTGGCACTACTATGCACCAATCCTTCACCGACTCTCAGGCCGCCAATGTCGTCTGTGGTGAGCATGCTTGAAGGGAAAAGCGCGATTCAAGCACCGATAGTCAAGCGCACGGTGACAAATCCAGATGCTAGGTTCAGGGCCTTCGATGGGCTAGGTCACGATAGCCAAACAAATTTCTCGACGTTCTCTCAGGACACCAGCCAGGTGCCGAGAAGCATGTCCATAGAAGGTCCATGGATCGATTCTTCAGCTTCTTTCACGAGCAAGGATGAGACCCGCAGACATTCTTCAGAGAGGAAGCTTATCCCAGATATTTAGGACTCGGATCGTTCGGTAATGATGGCCTGGTAGGACCACGAAATTAGACGAGAGAACTATATTTGTAAAATCGTTAAAATATGATCAAATTGAAAAGATTGAGATAGAAATTTTTTTTTTATTTGTTCTAGAAAGAATTAACCATTGTATGATAAGTTTAAGAATTTTTGGATGATTCCTTCAGACAAGCTGTCTTGTCAAAGTGGTTACACAAAAAAATAGAAGACCTTGTTAGCGTAACAGTCTCTGCGTGACTCTGAGAATAACAATATATTGTAAATTGTAAATTCTTAAAAAAGCGGGTCTCATAATAATTTTTAATTAATGATCATATATTTTTTTGTGATCATGAATAGACCAGTCATCCGATGTACCATTACATGATCATTTTGCCAAAATAATAAATTCATACATGTTGGAATTTGGAACTCCCTATTGGTGTGCGTTAGCTCCACAAGAATTATCCAGATAATAGTAGGGCTATACGGCGGTGGGATACTTTGCAAAGCTTATAGCCTATCCCATTGCTTCGTACATTAACACATCTAGGTCCCTTATCGACGCAGACAAGTGCATAACCCCATTCCCTCCAAGTCAAAACTTTCGTTGCTCTTGCTTGTGCTGCTCTTTTTGAATAGTCCAGCAAGCAACAACGACGATGACCTCAAAGGTAATGCCACAAAAATTACATATGTAGATCAGATGCGTGCAAGGACTCTTTACGCCCTCCCCCCCTTCCCCCCCCCCCCCCCCTCCCGAAATTCATGAATAGATTATATGGATAATATCACGAAAAAACCTCAAATTGATATACATATGATAAATTTACCTTGAATTATTTTCTTTTTGACATAAAAAAATTTTAAATCGATATGCCTATGACAATTTTAATTTAAACTAAATTTTTCGATCACCAAAAATATCAAATTGGTACGATTTTAACAAAATAATTCTTGCTATGAAAATGCAATTGAATTCAATATGCAAGTTTAGCGTGAGCTTTGAAAGTCCCGCCATTAACTTTAGCCATAGATTCTAAGCATGTACTTTCGCCACTTCTTCCTGACGAGGGAGATCGTGTCCCTTTGGACAGAAAACTTGTGCAACGTCCGATCAATGGAGAGTCCCAGGCAGAGGTGACTCGTACAGAAAAAATCGTAGGGCCCTTCGTCGTTGGCTCGCTAAAGTGGTCAAAAGGCTACTCGTTAGAAGTAGGACCCTACGACGTCGCTTTGGTGCAGACGACGCGATGTTTCGATTTTTAATTAGTGTCGGCACCATGAATTTTGAGCTCGACAAGGACTGCCCAGTCAAACCATGCAACGAGTGGACGGTATTTGACTGATTCGAGGAAACAAAGCATGCATTGACGACGACAGCTCTTTTAAAAAGTTGATGAAACCTCAGCTCCATGATTGGGCGATTTGCTTTTGCTCTCACAAGTTAGGAGGAGAAATTTATGATGATTAGATTCTTTTTTTTTCGAACTTTACATGCTACTTTTTTTCCTTTCTTGTGATCCGAAAATTTGGCACGGATGGAATGATCCGTCATGTTTAAAAAAGGGACGGATAATAATACTAATAATAATAATTATAAATTTATCATATTGATGTCAATTCAATTTTAGTTATTTTAATATGATAAATTTAATTATAAATCTTTTTACATTAGTGTCAATTAATTTTATACCATCAATTTTGATCTTAAATCGTTGATGTGAATGCCGGCGATACCATATAAAACGATAAGCACTGACATCGATATATATATATATATTTTAAAAAATTAATTTATTATTATTATTATTATTATATTCTCTTCTTCTTTTTCTCGAAACTTTGGCTTGGCCAGTGACCCTAGGCAGTGAAACTTTGGCTTGGCCGGTGACCCTAGGCAGTGTCCTTCGCAACCTCGTACACGACTGGCGATGGTAACCGGTGACCCTGGCCAGACAAGTCAAAGTTTCAGAAAAAAAGAGAGAGAGAGAAAAGAATAATAATTATATATATATATATATAATAATGACCCGGCGAGGGTTGCCGGCGACCCTTGCCCGGTGCCAGCGATGGCAACCGGCGCCCGACGCCCGTGGTGGTGTGTTCGGAGCTATTCGCGTACTGGAGATGGGCGAGCGGCCTTTGTTCTGTCACGAATTTCTCTCTCTCACCGCGGCATCCCTTTCATGGCCTACGAAGACTGTAGCCGAGCCACGCCTGGCACGAAGTTGAGGTTAAAAATGGAAAAGGAAGAGGAGGCAGTTCTTTGATCGCGAAAGAGAAAGGCGGTTCTTGTTCTTTGATCTGGTGACTGTAGAGGTAGAGGTGGAGGAGAAGGCGGTTCTTGTTCCTCACGACGGCGGCGTGGCCGAAGAGGGTGATCCGAGCACAGCCTTGCTTGATCTAGGCAAGGGAAGGTGGGAGAGAGAGAAAACGGTGGGTGAGATACGATCAATGTGGAAAGGAGAAAGCGGAAACAAAAGATAAAAAGGAAAGAAGAAACAGGATAAAAGGAAAGGAAAATGAGAAATAAATCAAAAATATAAAAAGGCAATTTTTTTTTTCATTTGGGACAAAGTTCATTTCATGGTTTTATTAAAAAAAAAGAGTACAGTTGAGTTCTTTTTTTGAAATTTTCCACACAATTTCATAAAGAGGCTTGTCGTCAATTTTTATTTTTATTTTTTGTTCATTTTTATCTCTCTTTTTTGCCCTTTTTCTGGTTAATAAAAAAAGGAAAGAAAAGTAGCCACACCGGGCGAGAGGGCTACCCTCCCGCCTGTGGCTGCCGGGTCGGTGGAGACGGCGAAGGCCTGCAGGGTGGCCAGCCTCGGCGAGGTCCGGCGACTCTGCCAATCAGAGCGAGGCCTCTGGTCCTCACCAAAATGGGGATATTCCTCCCGTCATCTCGCATCTGATGGCAGCAAGGGTACAGCAGAGCCTCGACGAGGAATGCGATCCTCTGCGACATCTTCCTCGAGGAATCGCTCACCGCATCAGAAGTCAGCCTCAACAACCCGAACAGCCACCACACTAACCACGTGAATGAAACGGCGGTCATGGAGATCGTCAAAAAGCAATCGCCTTGAAAGACGAACCCTTTATTGGAGGATAGGACGAGCAACGTGGGGGACTTCCTCCTGCAACGATCGTACTCGTTCGACTTCGTGAGGAGCTTGGCGTCGAAGAGGCTAGTCCTGGAGCCCGTGATAGCCTCGCCGTGGAGGTACCGTTGGGTAGGTGCCAGAGGGTTCTGGAACAAGAGGATGTCGTCGTTCAGCTCCTTGCGCAGGCCCAGGGTTTTCTCATTCCGATACCACAGGGGAATAAGGTCGCCGTTCTTCAAGAGGAGAGGAAGAGGAGGCTTCTTCCTACTTTCGGAGTCGAGCATGAGGTTCTCAAGCGGTGCCAACGGAGGTGGAGGATCGTCGCGGCGGAGCAAGAAGATCGCGAGCCCATTAGCGAGGTCGGCGGGGTTCTCGTTGAGGCCCTGTTCTTGCCGGAACGGTTCAACAGAGGGTGGTCAAGTGGGGTGGAGCGCCGAGATGATCCGAATCCACTGCCCTCCGAGATGGATAGGGAAATACGGTGGGACGTTTTTTTTTTTTTTTAGTGGGGATCTGCTGCCCTAAAAAAAAAAAGTAGGGCAGTGGATCCGGGTCCCGGAAATGGTGTCCGCAGGACCACATGTGCTTTTAATGGAGAGAGAGATGAAAACGTAAAAAGACAAAAAATGCCCTCGCCAGACCATTGATTGACCCAAATAAGACATTTTAGGCCCTTTTTTTTACTTAAGTTGCACTTTGAGTACTTGATTGAGAAAACAAGTGGATCTTTTTTTTTTTTTTGCTATTTCTCATAAATTTATCATATATATATATATATATCCGACCAAAAAATATATATTTCGGAATTTTTTTGGTGAAAAAGTAATAATATAGGGTAGACTTATTGTAGATATGTTTTTTTTTTTTTTTTGGAAGTAGATATGCTAGTTTGGGATTTTTAGTGATGTTTAGCCTAAAGTAAAATGCTGCAGATGTCGTTATAAGACATGGCCAAGAACAAAAGAACCACCGGAAGACAAAAACTCCCACTGAGAATGAAACGAGGAACTTATTTGAGTACTTAAAATCTTCAGTTCAGTCTTTCCCTCCCAACGGCAACGCTCTCCCGGAATCACTCCTTTCCTGTGTCTCTTTGCGCTGTTTTGGTCGTGGTCGAGGCAGCATTTCCCTGGTCAAGGCCGGAGTTAGGCCGGTGTCGAGCGCGCGCGGGAGAAGCAACGGAAGTTAGCAATGGTGGTGCCCATGGGTTCGGTTTCCAGAGTGGTTGCCTTCGTTGTTCTTGTCGTGGTTTGCTTTGCGGCCTTCCAGTGTGATGCTCAACTCTTGCCACAAGAAGAAGGTACCGCGAGAACGACTAAAAGCCTTTCCTTCAATGCCTGTTTAGTTTAGCTTTTTGGCCATCTGTTTTTGGGGAGAATTGCTTTCCGAATTCTGATCCTGAATCTCTCTCTGGCTCTTCTCTGTTGAGATCTGCAAATTGAACTATAAAAGTTGGGAACTTCCATCACATTTCTCAGCCCCTTCCTTCTTGCAATTTGTTTCTTGTCCAAGAAATTTTAGAGAGTATTGGGGATGAGGGGAGATTCTTTTTTCTGCTCTCTCGTTTCCTTTTCAGGAGAACTCTGCCTCGCAGACACAGCAGGGCACGAGGCAGCCGACAACGCCGATGGCCGCCTCCCCCGGCCGCTTTAAAAGTTTTATTATTATGAGAAATTTAAGCATAATTGTCATCTCCCTTCTCTCCACCTAAAAGTCCTACCTTGACAATTGCACTATCAAATCTTTTCCAAGTACTTTGTCTTTGCTCACTTTTTTCATCGATAATCCTACTTTCACCGGTCGAACCGGCAAATTATTGGTCGTTGGCGAGGGTAATCTCTTTTTCCCGTGACGTTGGTATTACATATTACACAGTACTTTAGATATTTTTTCTACGTTGAATTGGTGCTGTCAGACTAGTGGTCTTGTGTCGGGTAGCGACAATTGTGATTGATAGGCCTTCCTCATAAATTGCCACCAATTCACATGATACGCCGCTTCCTGCAATTTGGTTGCACTGATCTTATTATGTACAGAAAAAGTCCTGCTCTTTTCAAAAGGGACATCCCGAAATAAGGATGCTCTCTGTTAGCAGCCAGCGAATAACCACAAGCAATAAGAATGAAGTGTAGATTAAATGTCCTGTTGGTCAACCCTTTCTTTGTGACTTTCTTCTGCTGTTCTAATACGGAAGGTGGCATTGACATTTTATTTGCATGACAATAGAATGAATCTATCATGATCGCTTGTACCTATATCTAATCTTGCAAGCTCATCTTTCCATACGTGCAGCTTGTATGAGCACATAGTTTCAATCGAATCCAGTAAATATGATGCCTTGTCTGAAGTTTACTCATTGCTCTTCGGTCCCAAGATTGAATAAGCCTTTTTTTGCCCCTTGTGGTGAAGCAAATTTTAGTCATTTTAACCGAGGTGCGCTACCTTCCCTGGCTCCAAATAATCACGTGCTTATGCACAAAACGTGTTACATAAATAAGTACTTACCACTACCAGAGCTTGTATGCCTGGGCATGTGAGACTTCAAAAATCTCAAAAGTTAGATGGACTCACGAGCACCTGTACTTGTTCGGTTGTTCCTTCTAAATCTCTTCCATGTTTCCAGCAGTGGATTCTGATGAGCAATTTTCAACTTCTGGTTTGTGCTTGTAGTTGATACTCTAAAAACAATCGCCAGGAAGATGCAAAACAAATACTGGAATGTAAGCAAAACATCGTGCAGTGAGGGCATAAACGTGCCGACCTTGCCTTCAGGAATGACAAGCAACGTGACTTGCAACTGTTCCTTCAATAATGGCACAGTTTGCCATGTCACGAATATGTATAGATGCCCTGACAGTTTTTTTGTGTTTCTTTCGGTATTCTTCTTTCACGGGCATCAATTGCATTTTACCTATTCTTCTTTGTTTCGCAGCCAGCTGAAGGGACTTAATTTGAAAGGGACTTTCCCTGATGAATTTGGCAACCTCTCTTACCTAACGGAAATGTAAGACTTGACTCGTGATATCTTCCCATCTTATACCAAAGACATTGTATGATGGGCCATTGTTTCTTTATTTTCACGAGGAAATCATAGAGAAGCATGTTATGGGTTGGGTGAAAACTATTCTGGTTCCACCTTAATTTTATTATGATTTTAAACATCTGTTGATTAATTTTCTCAAGCATGTATCTGTCTGAGAAATGTAGCACGTGGCCAATTTGTTGCAAGTTCAGCAAACTATAATTGTAAAAGTTCTAAAATCATCATTCTTTGCAAGCAGAGACCTCACTCTTAACTATATCAGTGGAACGCTTCCCACTACTCTTACTCAGATACCACTTACCATTCTGTAAGTTAATCGTATCAAACATTAGATATCATTATCACAACTGAATTAGGAGTTCTTTAAAAAAGAAGCCTAATTTTGTTTTTGATTTTCAGTTCTGCACTTGGAAATCTCATAAGTGGTATTCCCAAGGAAATTGGAGACATTAGCACGCTGGAGGAGCTGTAAGACTTACTACAAAGCACATACCTTTGTATTGGGTATTTGTTAAGACCTGATGGTGAAAATTTTATGCCTATGCTAGTGTACTAGAGGACAATCTGCTTGAAGGTGCTCTTGAGCCTAAAATTGGAAACTTGAGCCGCTTAAGGAAACTGTAAGTAAACTGGATACATTAAATAGCACACTTTTGCCTGGATAATAGAATAATGAAGTCCTTTCTTCTTGTCCGTGAGCTCTCTTGATCGCGAGATTATAAAACGAAAAATCTCACTCTAGTCTTTCTGCTTAAACTGGAATTTGGTTCCTCTTTGTTTGGGGAGATGAAGATACACTTTCTTCCATGTTTCGTACATTTATACATCGATACTTGATCCTTCAGAGTTCCTTATTCATAGATCCTTGTTTTTCTTTTTTCTTTTTATTGTGCAGCCAGCTGTCTGCTAATAATTTCACGGGAACAATACCCGAATCCTTTGGCAATCTGAAGAACTTACAAACTTTGTAAGTGGCTTCATAGTACTTATTATTTCTCAACATATTGAATTTTCCTTTTGAGGGATTTTGATTTTTAGACCACTTGCAGTCGTATAGATGGAAGCACGTTATCAGGAAAGATACCTGATTTTATCGGGAAATGGACCAATATTACAAGATTGTGCGTATCCCAATCCTTCTCAATTAGGGCAAAAAAGACTTATTTATATGATTAGGGTGTATTGAAAGTCGTTATTATATGACGGCATTAAGTTTACAGGGACATGCAAGGCACATCAATGGAGGGACCTATTCCTTCTAACATATCTTTGTTGACAAACTTGGTGGAGTTGTGAGCATTCAATCTTGTGCAATTGTTCTCTGTCTTTTATAATGTTGTAAGAAAGGTAGAATGGATGTTAAGGTGATGGAGTGGTATTATATGCGTCCAGGAGAATATCTGATTTAAAAGGTCCAAGCTCGAATTTTCCTGATTTGAAGGGCATGGACATGATGGCGACTTTGTGAGTTCGATATACTGGATATTTTCTTTGTTTCTTTTCTCTCTCTTTATTATAGCTTATTACCATTTACTATTATTCTTCACGTCTCAGGATTATGAGGAATTGCTTGCTTAATGGCTCAATTCCAGATTACATTCGGGGATGGACAAGTTTGAAGACATTGTAAGTTGTTAAAATGAGGTGGATATTTTGTATGATCATAAGACATCTCTTCTTTTCTTTGCAAAGTCCAGGTGGTTAGGACTTGTCCCCGCAGATTATTGCATTTTTTTGAGAAGTGCTTTGTTTCATGAATCGGAAATGCCCCAACCTGAAGATCAAATTGCATGATTTCTGCGAGTTTTCTTGAGAAAACTATCTGATTTGTCTCCTCTTTTTCTTGTTTGGGTAGAGACCTCAGCTTCAACAGATTGACCGGTCACGTTCCTGATACGATGGGAGATAATCTGCAGTACATGTAATTACGAGTTTTCTTGACTACTAATGATCTCGACAAATATATAGTTCACTTTCCTTTCTCGCCAGTGTCTTATACACCTCATATACTTGGATTCTGAACAATTATTTTGGACAAGTGTTACATAATTTTTATTTGTGAAATGTAGGTTCCTGACAAACAACTCCCTTACTGGAGAAGTACCTGGTTGGGTAAAGAGCAGCAATAATTATCTGTTAGTCTCCCATGAAAATATCCAGTTTTCGTTCTTGGTTTTTCCCCAGATTGTCACAGATTGCAGGATTTGACTCTATGAGACTCATGAGTTCTCATCTGATATATCACTTTTCAATGTTGTACTGTTGTTGTTTAAGGGGTGAATATGCCACTAACTAGGTTAAGGTATCCTGCAGTGACTTGTCTTACAACAATTTCACAGGTTCTTCTTCAACCAGTTGTCAGCAATCACAAGTGTGAGTCATGTACATTATTTCTTAGGGCAGAAACTTTATAGTTTTTTCTCGTTCCCACATTTCTGGATTTATTATCTAACATAATGGTCACTTTCCAGGAATTTGGTTTCCAGCTATTCGTCTAACGGAAGCAACTCGTAAGTCTCTTTGACTAAGAGCTGTACCAAATTGTTAATAATCACATGCGGAAATTATACTACCAACAGTCTTTCTGGCTTATCCCATTAGGCTCTGGTGCTTGAAGAAGGGTCTACCCTGCACCGGCAAAGCACAATGTAAGTTTTACAATGTTTGAATTGTTGTAGAGCATAAACTTTCGAGCTACTTTTGTCCCCTATCATGGCTTATGCAATATCATTCAACAACATGCAGATCACTCCTTGTTTATCAATTGTGGAGGAACCAAAACAACTTTTGATGGGGATCAATATGAAGAGGACACTAGTCCGAATGGCAAATCGATTTTCTCTTCTTCTTCTTCAGAAAAATGGGCTTACAGCAGCACTGGACTTTATATGGGAAACGATAAAGCTGGTTACATAGCAGATAACCCATTATCTTTGAATGTGGATGGCTCAGAATTGTACCGAACGGCCCGCCTTTCCCCTTGGTCAATCAGATACTATGGCCTTTGCATGATGAAAGGAAGTTACAAAGTGCGACTTCATTTCGCTGAAATTCAATTTTCTGACGATGAAACATATAGCAGCCTTGGCAGACGTATATTTGATGTATCAATACAAGTAAGTGAAATGAAATTCGGCACCTGATTATTGTTTTAATTTCGTATATTTTTGCTGAGTTGTCATTTTTTATTGAGGAATTTGACTTGTGAAATCGTTATTATGACTGGTTTGCACACAACAGTCCGACAAGAGCATGATCTTTTCTTACCGAAATTCTTGTTAATTCTGCAGGGCAATCAAGTATTGAAGGATTTTAATATTGCAGAGGAAGCAAGAGGTGTTGGAAAGGGCATATACAGGGACTTCGATAATATTACTGTGAATGGCAGTACTTTGGAGATTCATTTATATTGGTCAGGGAAGGGAACCACGGCCATTCCTGGTAGAGGTACCTACGGACCACTTATTTCTGCTATTGCAGTGACGCCAAGTAAGTCAACGCTGACGTACAGATCTCTAATGTTCCTTCTTCGTGTTCATTGAAGCATTCATATAAAAATGTATAATTTTTTTCCTGCTCGTAGACTTCCATGTTGGAAGCGCTGGACTATCAGCTGGAGCAATAACTGGAATCGTGGTAGCTTCAGGGGTTATACTTGTGTTGATATTACTAGTCCTTTGGCTAACAGGATTCTTAGGCGGCAGAGAAGTTGAAGATCCAGGTGAGATTATCATACTGACATGTCTGCTCATGCAGGAATCTTTCACTCTTTGATTCATGGCATAAGTGTGATGCATGTCTATGAGGCATGACTATTTGGGTGAATCTGAGAGATTGTTGTAGAAGTTATTATCACCTTGTTTATTCATTTTTTTTTTCAGAATTACGTGAGCTAGATCTCCAAACTGGCCATTTCGCTTTGAGGCAAATCAAAGCTGCTACAGGCAACTTCGACTCTGTGAATAAGATAGGTGAAGGAGGGTTTGGGCCAGTTTACAGGGTAATTCACAATATTTTTGTAGCTTCATTTTCCATTCAATGTGAAGAAAGTGTCTGATAAATTCAGTATGTGTCTGTTTTAGACTTACCAACTGGATCTTGTCAAGCTAACCATTTTTTTTATGAAATAACATCTGATCAGTTATGGGTCTTAAATTCATATGAATAATCGCAGGGAACACTTTCGGATGGAACTATAATTGCTGTGAAGCAGCTTTCTTCTAAATCGAAGCAAGGCAATCGTGAATTTCTAAATGAGATAGGCATGATATCTGCTCTCCACCACCCAAATCTTGTAAAGCTTTACGGCTGCTGCATTGAGGGAAATCAGTTGTTGGTAATTTACGAGTATCTGGAGAACAATAGTCTTGCCCGCGCACTTTTTGGTAAAACACGCTTTCCCTAAGTTGGCTAATGTGCTATCAATGTGCATTCAACTGAACTCTCTCTCTCTCTCTCTCTCTCCAGGACGAGATGAGCAGCAGATCGAGTTGGACTGGGCCACGAGAAAGAAGATATGTTTGGGAATAGCAAGGGGATTGGCTTACCTTCACGAGGAATCTAGATTGAAAATTGTTCATAGGGACATAAAAGCGACAAATGTGCTGCTTGATAAGGAACTAAATGCCAAGATCTCAGATTTTGGTTTGGCCAAACTCGATGAAGAGGAGAACACGCATATCAGCACAAGGATAGCTGGAACAATGTAAGTCGTCTGTTATTCTGATTAATTCTCTTCTTTTAATTAGCTTTATTTAGTGAACTTTTGATTGCTACATATCTGTAATTTTTTCCCTGAATGTCCTCCTATGGCCATATTCACCACTGCTATTTTGCCTTGCCTCAGAGGTTATATGGCTCCTGAATATGCGATGAGAGGCTACTTGACAGACAAAGCCGATGTCTACAGCTTTGGAGTCGTCGCTTTGGAAATTGTCAGTGGGAAGAGCAATACAAATTACAGGCCAAAGGAGGAATTTGTTTATCTCCTTGACTGGGTAACATACAGCAACTTTTAAGGTTTATAGAAATTATGCAGCCAAGCTTTTATTGGACCTGATGCTCTCTTTCTCTACTTTTTGTGTGTTTGCTTTGAAGAATTGCAAGTAGAATGATGGCATGTGACTTCAGTATCAAATGGTGGAACAAGTTGTTTGGGACAAATTTGATCAGAGTAAACAAATATATGAAGGAATAATTTCTTTGAAGGACTCCTCCCTAAAAAGAAATGAATAAGAAAAGATAGGTTAGAAGCTTAGAATATTGTCATATTGATATGTATGCATGAGCATGTTCAGCGGTGGAGAATATTAATTTTTCCTTAACACTGTTTTCTGTTCCTAAAAGCAAGATAACCGACTAATCTTCTATTCTATTTGTACATGAATGAAAGGCGTATGTGTTACAAGAGCAAGGGAACGTTCTTGAACTCGTGGATCCACGTCTCGGCTCAGATTACTCCGAGGAAGAGGCAATGAGGATGCTAAACCTGGCTCTACTATGCACCAACCCTTCACCAACTCTCAGGCCACCAATGTCTTCTGTGGTGAGCATGCTCGAAGGGAAAAGCCCAATTCAAGCACCAATAGTCAAGCGCACCGCAACAGATCCAGATCCAAGGTTCAGAGCCTTCGAGGGGCTAGCTAACGATAGCCAAACAAATTTCTCGACATTCTCTCAGGACATTCCCCAGGTGTCGGGAAGTATGTCCATAGAAGGTCCATGGATCGATTCTTCAGCTTCTTTCATGAGTAAGGATGAGACCCGCGGCCATTCTGCAGAGAGCAAGCTTCTCACAGACTTTTAGGACTTCGATTCGTTCGGTAACTATTATGCGTTTCATCATTTTTCTATCCAAAAGTGTAAAAGAGTTAGATGGTGGAAATATAGGGAATAAGGATACCGCTGAGAACTGAGCATGTGCTGGCCTCTTTAGGCGCAAAGGTCTGGCTTCATCTGGGTGACTCTGGATTGCATGAATTTTCCGTACTTTAGGATTTTTCCTTACAGTATGTGCGTCACGAATTCACCCATCTTCGTCCATGTAAAATCCTGGATTTTACCCACGAGAACGCTCTGTTTCAACTCTCCTTTATCGTTTTAACTCGATTTGATATGACAGAAGCACCTAAGATCTCAGATTAAGTTCCAGAAATGTCTAGTTGCTAGTGCTAAGCTCGCACTTCGGACATTGATAGTTTAGAGGTTGACCTCTTAACGAACACTCACTGGCATGACTTCATGTAATCTTTTAACTCACCTTTATCATTTAGTGAACTAATGTCGTTTTAACAGCTTTAAAGATGTTAAAAAGACGGAGTACGCTGATTGAAAAAAGCATATAAGAGGATGGATTTGAAAGACACGCCAAACATGTTTTCAAAATTTCCGTTTTTTAGTGGAAGTTTCTGGTTTTTCAAAAATTAAACATGTATCCAGGAAAAGAAAAATATCTACAACGAAAATTGAAAATTCAATGCATTTGATAATTGCAGTAAATATTTACTTTCGTTTCGTATTAGGCAATAAGAAAATAAATTGATTTAATTACATATTGGTTTAGAAAAAATGAAGTTACATTAAAAAAAAAAAATGCACTTACAGAGGGGAAACTACTTATGAATCCATTGAAAAATGAACTAGTTTTGTAAAAGAAAAATTGATAGTTTCTCTTCTTCATAACGAAATTGATAGTTTACCGATAATCTGATCAAGAAAAATTAATGTCTTCAACGAATTAATCTCTTTTCACAATAAAATGGAAGATTTGATCTTATTTTAAATATTATTGTTTTACCGGAATTTCTCTCGTGACAAAATATCATATACCGAAGATGGAAAGATTGAAGCTATGCTGGTTTATGTGGATGATCTCATCATTATTGGAGATGATGAAGATGAGATACATCAAATCAAAGCCAACCTCTCTATTCCGTTCTAGATGAAGGAGCTTGGAGAACTCAAATATTTTCTGGGACTCGAGGTTGATCGGACAAAGGAAGTATTATTCCTATGTCAGCAAAAGTATGCACGAGATCTCTTGGAAAAATTCGGGATGCTCGATTGCAAGCCTATATTTACTCCGATGGATGTAAATCCAAAGATATGAGATGATGAAAGTTAAGAGCTAGAAGATTCGATCATGTACAGGCAACTGGTAGGTAGTCTAATTTACCTTACCATAACTCGGTCTGATATTGCTTTTGCAATGGGAGTAATGAATCGATTCATGGAGAAGCCACAAAAGCCACACTTGGAGTGGGAGTAATGAATCGATTCATGGAGAAGCCACTAAAGCCACACTTGGATGCACCCAAGCGCATCTTGAGGTAAGTACAGAAGACTATTGCTTTTGGTCTTTTGTACAAGAGAGGATCATCAGATGAGTTGGTTGGTCATTGCGATGTCGACTTTGCTAGAGATCAGTACACATGGCGATCGACTACTGGATACTCGTTTAATCTTGTATCAATAGTAGTATACTAGTGCGGTAAGAGACAGCCGACGATGTACTTGTCTACAACAGAAGCTGAATACAGAGCAGCAGCAATGGCAACTCAGGAAAGCACGTGGCTAGTGCAATTATTGGATGATCTTCATCAACCGATAGATTATGTGACAACATTGTATTGTGAAAATCTATCCACTATAAGCTTGGCAAAGAATCCAGTTTTCCATGCTAGAACTAAGCATGTAGAAGTACACTATCAATTTCTACGAGAGAAATTGTTGAAGGGCGAGATCAGGATGGAGTACACCAAGACAGGTGATCAAATTGCTGATATCTTCACCAAAGGTCTCGGAGCTACAAAGTTTGAAGAGATTTGAACTCAGCTTGGTATGGTCGCAAGGTCAGTTCTTAGAGACAGTAGTCGGTGAGGGGCGTATTAAAGAAGTCACTGCCTATCTCTAGATTCTTCTTAATTGCGACAATAGTCTTTTCGATTTTCGATGAATATCTATTCGACGAGCGTGTTTAGTATAATTATTTTGTTATTTTCAAGAGTCATTATTAATTGAGAGTTTCAAGAGCTTGTTCGTATTTCGATAAGTAATAATTGCAGTGTATGTACACGTGTCTACTCATGTACCTAGAATATGTCAAGAGTCATGTGTGATGCCTATATAATGCAAGTCTTGTAATTGTTTGTGTAAGGAGTGTGAAGCCAAATTTCAGAAAATAAAGAAGTCAATCTCCTTACTTGAGAGCTTCTCTTGAACTGAGTGTTATCAGAGCGAATCTCTGAATTTCAACATTTGGTATTAGAGTTGCGCCTCCCAACTAGCCTTGAACAATACTCCACATGAACAGAGTTTAGTTTCCTCATGTTTGACAGCTTGAATCTCCCGAGGGACCTACATTCACACACTCCCAACTTCGTTAGATGTGGAAGCTGAAGCCCATCGAGTTCAAATTCCTGCATTAAAGACCTGATGAGTCGTAAATGTGGCAAGTTTCTTAGATTCTGAGAGAGCGACACAATGGGATCTTGTAGAGATGAGGGAAGTTGCGGAAAGGTTTGCAGGTCCAATCCAATCAAATGAAGTTGGCTTAGCTGAGGAAGGGAATCCAGCTGAACACTGATATTTTGAAGTTGCAATCTCAATTTATTCACATATGATATCTTCCCAATCCCCCTTAGCTCACAGAGAAGTGCTGCAGATTCATTAGGTCCCCGATTCCTTCAGGAAAATCTTCAAGACGATTGCAAGAATGAATGCTCAGGTAAATCGGACACTTCAATTTCCCAATAGAATCGTCAATTTTCCTCGTACTGGAACAATATTTGAAAGTAAGCCTCTCCTAATTCGCGCATCCGGACAAGTTTGGTGTTTTGATTATTCCGGCACATATTTCAAGAGAAAGAACTCTCGAATTTATGGACATCTGTCAAAATGCAAGCAACATTCAATGGATGAACAGTCAAAATACTAGTATCAAAAGGGAATGAATAGAAAAAGGCATATTACACACCTTGATTAAGCTCTGTAGCTTTGAATCATCTATGACATCATTGCGTGAGAATTCAAGAATGACTGCATCATTTAAGTGCATATTTGTCGGACTCCAAGAAATCCATCTTAATTCGATTAGACAATTCGTTGAGTTACCACTGAAGGTTCCCTTGTTTAATCGGAGGTACCTTCAAACCTTCAAACCTTCCAATCTCTTCACTTTCAATGACAATTTTGAGATTACTTTTGTATAGATCAAGATCCAGTGCCCGGACCTTCCTCTTCATCTGCAAATGAGAGCAAGAAATGGCATTCGATATTTCGTTTCAAAGGAAAAAGGATAAGAAGGAATCCACAATCTACTCCGCTTTCCCGGATTCGTTACAGGTACATTTTCTTGACGGATAATTTCTCTCCCAAGATCTCTGAGCTGATCATGTATCCAAAAAAATATTGTTGTCGTTAATCTTTACCAAAGACAATTTAATGAGAGCATCAACTCCACTATCCTTCCACGTGTAAATTGAATTCGGTCTTATCCTTGCCAATAAAAAAGCTTGCGATATCAAGATAAATTTGTTGCTCGGCATCATAACTTATCTTCAACTTTCCAAAAACATCATCGTGAGGAGCTTTCTTTTAACTTCTCCAACGTCTCTTGCCACATTCGTTGCCTCTTTTCAAAGAGGAACGAGCCAATTACTTCAAGAGCCAACGGGAAGTCCCCCAGTGGAAGACACGATTTCCCTTGACAGATCACTGTAATCACCTAAAGGAGAGTTTGCCGTGAAATGCATGCTTATTGAAGAGCTCAAGCGCATGCTTAGTACTCATCACTTCCATCTCGTAGTCTAAAATTTGATAATCTGGTCTATGAATTTGCAAATCACCTTTATTTCTAGTTGTAATTAATATTCTGGATCCTGGACACAAAGCACCCTTTTCCCACTAATTTCTCTACTTGTTCGTCGTTATCAACATCATCGAGCCCTATGAGGACTTCCTTATTGCGAATTACTTCTTCAATCCTCCTCGTTCCATAATCAATTTCGTCGATGCTTCTTATCTCCCCAAGATGGCCAATTTCAAACAACAACCTTTTTCTGCAACGCAACTAAGCCATCTGTTCCTGATGACTTTGCCCGAACATCATCAAGGAAGCAACAACACTTTCCAAAATGAGAAGAGGATTGGTTTGAAGACAACCCTAGCAAGAGTCGTTTTACCGATCCCCCATGCCCATGTATTTGAATGAACCGTACATCGTCACAGTTGATGTCTAACCGTCTGCTTAATGCTTCCACTCGATCATAAATTCCAATTATCTATGTTTTGTCTTCAGCTTTTCCAAGACCTCCTCAATTATTAATTTCATCAGTTCGCCGTGGCCTAGTGGGTAAAAAAATTCAAAAGTGATGATTACCAAGCCAGAAGTAATGTTCTGGATAAACTATGCAGCTATCGAGTAACTAATAAGTGATATTCTAAGAGTCCATATTGGATATTAACATTATTCCAGAGCATACTTTTTACGCAATTGGCAGCACGTGCCCAAAATTAAACTTGGAAGTTCGCGCGAAAAAGATATATGAATATTAATGCATTTGAAACTGAAATCGTACGAGTTATATTCAGGACGACAAGTACAGACGTTGAGTTGAACATCATGTATTGAAGAGGAAAAATGTTTTGACATGTCGAAAAACTAGATGATTATGTAGGAATGTCCATTCTTTTTCCGCCCACAGCCCCCTATTTTTACCAATCTAGCCATCGCCGTCATTACTCGCCGATTACAGAAGATGACCATGTTAAGCAGTTTTCACATTTTTGACAACGCATCACTTACTATAATAAAAGTTTAATGCTATTAGTCGATCATCAATTCGCCATGGCTACCCCAACGCAAAACCAAATCAGTGGAGGAACAATGCGATGTCACAATTTTCTATTGATAGAACAGTTGTTTTTCAAGCCCCGAAAATACTGCACAACAATCTAGAAGGATCTTCAAAGAGTCCATAATGGAACGTGGCATCATGTCATGAGATTAGTGTCGCCATGACGATGCCAACAACACTCGTGCAAAATAGATGTAGAATTATTTTTGCATTTGAAATTGATATTGTGTCACTTATGTTCGAGCTACATGGCAATGTGAATAGCATTTCATTATGCCATTCTCTTTCCTCCCGCTGCCCACAAATGATATTTATCTACTGTTATTACAATAAAAGTCCACCTCAATCATACTGGAATCTTTACATCTATGATCGAGCGTTAAGGAAAATTAGGGAAATTAAACTTACCCTTTGTACTTCTTCACTTCCCATCCCTTGATCGCATCAACCTCTATGAGAGCTTTTCTCCACGCATCTATGTGTTTACTGCTCAGCTTCTTCTCGAGCTCCAAATTGAGTATGGCATCGCGATATAGCGGGTTTTTAAGCTTAACATCGTCAGGATCCACGTCGAAGAAAATAGGTCACACCTTTTTATTACCTTCCGATTTAGAGTTGTTTGCCATGATGTGCGCAAGTTCGCAGAGGCACCACTGGCTCGAAGCGTCGGTCCGCGAGACGACGGGTATATAGATCCTCGAGTCGTCAATTGCCTACAGAAGCAATCCATCAATCCTTTCCCCAACACGGAGCTCTTCGTCGTCTCGAAAGACGTGGATTCCAGCGTTGATCAAACTATGGTAGAGGATGTCGGTGAATCCAGTGCGAGTGTCGGGTCCTCTAAAGCTCAAGAACACTTGGTACTTGCTTCCTGTTGACGTACCTGCATCTGTGCTCGCCATAACAGTAGTTTGGTAAGCTTAACAGATCTCTCTCTCTCTCTCTCTCTCTCTCTCTGTGCCAATGTTCTTAACAGAGGATGAGGCACATTGTGAGGAAACAATGGAGAAGATATAGGAAAACCAACCAAATGCTACGAGCAATAATTTATTTGTTACTCTCTCTCTCTCTCCGAGAGATCTAGATCTAAGGACGTTTACAAATTATTTATATATGACAAAGTTGCAGGCTCCATGTGCAGAGGATCGAAAGAACGGTGATTATGGCATGAAATGCGCGGAAGCCAGGGAATCAAATTTAACTTATTCCTCTCTATCTCTACCTCTCTCTCACCCCAATGTTCTTCAACAAATAAAGAGGCCGCGTCTACTCGTCGTGAGGAATCAAAGCAGAGAAGCGAAAAACCTGAAATGCCACAAAAGTAAAATCGAATGCTATCGGTGTCAGTGGTATGCCTAACAACCAATTAAGATTGATACTCTAATATTAGTTGTGAATTAGTTTGTGTCGAAAAATCGACATTCACTATACTTGGTTAGTCAAATATCTTGCTAGATACCTCTTATGACTTATGGGTCAAAAGATTTTTGGGCACAATGCTAATGTCTAGTGAATCTACAAGGTCGCACACAATAGCGAATTGATTTAATATTTTCTCTTTGCGGCTTGATCTACTTAAGAATTAGAGTTTTATTTATTCTCCTATTACGAATATCTACGTAATCGTACGCGTTATGAGATAACGATTAAACGCAAGATTGAGTAAACGGTTTAGAAGACGTCGTAGGCCCAGGCCGTTATATCGTTGGGCCCTAAACCGTGAAGTATAGAGTTACGAGTAATAACCCTAGAGACGCCTCAAACCAAGCGTCATTATTATCCCGAAGGAGAAAAACGGAGAACAACTCTCTGTTCAAGGTGATCGCGAGAGATACTCCAAAATCTAAAAGCTAGCACTTAGATCGTTGGAGAACGCAGTTCGTGTATGTGGATACCGGTAGAGGCGCAACACTTAGGGCGTTAATTTAGACACAACTGACCGTCAATTCTAAGCCGACCAGAAAAGATGCGTATTTAAATTATTTTGATTTCGATATACATACGGATCTTTTTTTAGGGTTTCATTCTGCTACGTTTTATGAATTCAGAAAACCCTTCAATTGGCTGATGATGATGATGATAATGATCAAGGAACCAAAGATATGGCCAAAAAAAAGTGGCTGATGGAAAGTATGTTAGGAAAAGGCTCAAAATTTTATCATAAACTCATCAAAATTCTAACTAAATTGGCTTTCTACAAGTTTGGTTAGCCAATAACCAATACTATACATAATTTACCAACATTTTCTGTTATTGATTACTAAGTTAACAACGTGCAAAATAATTAGTATGTTTCAAGCTCTACAAGCTTGATAACTTGAACAAATTGTTGTCATGATTTCACTAATGCTTAATTGGTTATGGAGGAACCGATTCTTTTATTTACTGAAGCCTGCATTCTATGAACTTCTTCCTAGTGTCTTCAATGTACCAACTGAGGCCACCCCATTTCTTTGTGGTTCATAATTCACGTACATTTTACTGAATTTACTAATGCTTAGATGATTGTTGATGGATGTATTTTCAATAAGTAATTAGTTGCTTAACGATTTGTAGTTTACGCTACAGTGATGTAGAGGAGTGCAGCTTTACGATCGCTTAGAGAGGTGAATTAGTCGAGATACACGGAAATTGGCCAAAATGCTATCTAATCTCTAAATTGAAAAGAAAAATTAAATAGAAGTGAATAAAAGAATTAAATTCGGAGTTACTTCAAGAATACTTACGTCAATATCCACATTAGCTGTAGATGACGCTTTCAACTAAATCGTTTGGCAAATCCTTGATTTAATTCCTATTAGTCGGAAACGCTCAATTGAACCATGGGTCGACACCAATTTCCTTGCTCTAAACATGGTACGAACACAGAGACCCTACAGTTGGGGTCGAAACCTGCCCTCTTTAGCTTTTCTATTATTCCAGTGATGAAATGAAGCAAATTCTAATCCCAACTTGAATCGGATGGTTGAAAGATGAGAGATGGGGAAATTTGTCAAAAAAGTCCTAAAAATCTTTTTATAATTTTGTCAATTCAGTCATAAATCTTTTAAGTTTATCAATTCAGTCTCAAACCTTTTTACATTTTGCCGATTCAGTCCTATTGATTGGAAATTACTGATGTGGCACCGGCGATGTTGACGTGGATAATTTTTAAGAATATTTTAATAATTTTATAAAAAAAAATGTGATTTTTATTTTGTTTTCCTTCATTTTTCCTATTTTGGGTTTATTGGCCAGCAACCCCCATGGCCCTTGCCCAGGCATTCTATAGTATAAAGGATAACGGTCACTTGGGGTTACTCCTGGCCAAATACTAATGTTTCTTCAAGAAACCATTAACGTAGTTGTAGTTCTCTCATTATATATGATTTTCACTCAAAATCGTTTTATATTATCTTCGTACGCTTCCTATAGAATTGATAGATGTCATCTTTCCAAAAATGAAAATTAAATGGTGTGAAAAGAAGAGGTGGTTCTATTCGGCGAGGGCAATCCCTCAGCACAAGACCACCTCAACTTTTTCCTAGGTTGTCCTAAGCATATGAATATTGCACACAGCTGACTAAAGCTCCTAGCCTTATCATTTTAATTTTTCGTGTGGTTGAGAGAAGAATGAGAAATAGCAGTGTTTGGCCAGGAGTGACTAACCAGGACTCCTCTAGATGACATTCCTGAGTGGAGTTCGCCCCCTTTGACATGTGAATGTGAAAGGGTTAACAGTCGTAGAAGGTGGCCCCGTCAACACGTCTTGTGGGAAAGAACCAAAATCTTTATGGGAGGACATGGTGGAAACACAGACGTTCTTAGAGGCCTATGAGGCCAATGAAAGCGTAATTCCTGAAAAAAATGAAAATCAAAGGAGTTTATCGCAACCTCGATGTACATTGGGACAGATCAACTATAAAAAATCAAAGTATCAAAGCTTTGGGGATAGATCGTTTGTCGACGAACATTTTCGGTAAAACAGTTTCATTCAATCGGCAAGGTCTGACGCACTGCACCGTGTCATGACATTTAAGTTGACTCGACCAATGCTGTTTTTTGGGATCTCATTACAACTTTGGTTTCAAAGTCCCATAAGAAATTGAATGAGAAATGAAGAGTTGTTTCGGTTCGTAACCTTTAATGGAAGAATCCGTACAACTTTGTAACGTTTCATCGAAACCGTGCGACTTCGTAACATTTCGTCGAATCTCTTCAATGAAATCGTGCATTTTCGTCGACGAACCCTTTCGATGAAACCATATGTATTTGTGACTCTTCACTTCACTCTCTATAAATATAGAAAACATTGACCATCGCGTGATATAATACAATAACAGTTATGTTCATCATTCATTTTTCATCGTCATCATTTTGTACCATTATTCCACGAAGTTGTGTTTGAATGTTTCCTTTGAAACAAGAACGAATTTGTAATTGTCCAAGAACCTTGGGTATCGGTTGAGGGAACAAATTTATTTTAAAGACACAACGTGAACGACTAAAGATTCAACTGTGAAGATTTGGTTTGTCAATTCCATGGATCATGCACTGATTGGCAACTTTATCCGATATCCCAACGCAAAAGCAGATTGGGATGTGGTGGCTATGGCATTCTTCGATGGTGCTGACATCCCCCAAGTGTATGATTTGAAGAGGCGTCTAACTCGTTTGAAACAGGCGGGAGGACCCACTGAAAAGTATTACAATGACCTTCAAGGACTTTGGAGGGAGATTGACTTTCGTCGCCCTAATCCTATGATGTGTCCTCAAGATATTGAGAGATACAACACCTTAATTCAAGAAGATCGTGTTTATCTATTCTTACATGGCCTTGATGATCGCCTCGACAAGATTCGGGCTAATGTGTTACAGATGCAACTGTTTCCTACCGTGGAACAAGCCTATGCACGGGTAAGTAGGGAAGATGCACAACAAATTGTTATGCTGGCACACACAAATACTCCCACGATGGCTGGTATGGTATTGCGTGGCAGGAAGATAGGCTCGCAATTTCCAGAGAACAATACTAAACATGGTATTTTACAGATGATTCCTGGTAGTCTTACACCTGGAGGAGGGAAACCTAGCGTCAGTCCGAGGGTTAAATCACAAACAACAGTGAGTTGCACTTACTGTGGGAATTCTAAGCATATCAAGGAGACATGTTTTAAGTTAAATGGCTACCCTGATTGGTAGAAAAAATTACAAGCTAAAAAGAAAGCGGATAATGGGACAATTGGGGAACAAGCGTCTTTGGTCGTAGGTAGTGACTTGCGCTTGTCTTTGGTACCGCATATAGCCTCCACCATCGTCCCTGATTCGGCCTCTACAGGTAATAATGGGTGTGCGTTCATTAGTACTTCCCAGTGTGAAGATAACGATGGATGGATTATTGATTCAGGCACGACTTATCACTTGACACCCAATCCTGACGACCTCTTAAACCGCACCAATCCGAGGAGGCAACGTATATATAATGCAAATGTCCGAAACTATCCGGTAACGGGGGCTGGAAGTGTTGATCTTTCCCTGTCACTCCCATTGTCTCATGCATTGTTTGTGCCCTCCTTATCTAATCGATTACTATATATTGGGCAAATAACCGATGAGTTAAATTGCAGTGTACTTCTGAGTCCATCTTTTTGTTTATTTCAGGATATCCTCACGAATGAGATTATTGGACACGGTACTAAGAGGGAGGGACTGTACTTTGTTGATGACTTCAGTGCAAGCCGATCATGTCACATCCGCAGTCAGTCAACTAATAAAGTGACAGAAATTTGGTTATGGTATTGTTGCTTAGGATACTCTTCCTTTGGCTATTTGAAGTATTTATTTCCAGACTTGTTTCGTAACTTATCAGATTCGGCATTGAAGTGTGAGACCTGCATCTTGGCGAAGAGCCATCGTGCTTCTTTTTCATTAAGTTTCAATAAAAGCACCAAACCTTTTTCATTGGTACATTCTGACGTGTGGGGTGCTTCACCGATTACTACTATGTCAGGCATTCATTGGTTTGTCACATTTGTGGATGATTGTACCAGGATGTCCTAGTTATATTTAATGAAGCACAAAGATGAAGCAGGATCAATTTTTCGTGTGTTTTACCGCATGGTCACAATGCAATTTGGGGCTCAAACCTATGTCCTTCGCAGTAACAATGGCGGTGAATATATTAATCACCAACTCAAAGCATGTTTGAGGCTCAAACCTGTGTTCTTCGCAGTAACAATGACGTTGAATATATTAATCACTAACTCAATTTGGGCCTCAAACCTGTGTCCTTCGTAGTAACAATGGCAATGAATATATTAATCATCAATTTGGGGCTCAAACCTGTGTCCTTCGCAGTAACAATGTCGTGCATCTGATGAATCGAATGCCCTCACATGTGTTGGCATTGAAGACCCCGCTCCAGGCCCTTTGATAGCATGTTTCACTTTATTCAGTCTTGACTTTACCACCCAAAGTATTTGGGTGTGTGGCTTATGTTCATGTGCATACGAACCAATGAACAAAGCTGAATCCGTGTATTGTCAAGTGTATTTTTCTTGGCTATGGAACTCATTAGAAAGGATACCGCTGCTACAATCCAGAAACAAAGAAAACTCATGTTACAATGGACGATACTTTTGTTGAGGTCGACCTCTTTTTTCCTGCCACCAATTGTACATTTCAGGGGGAGATACATGAAAGAGTAAATTGGTGAGAATGTGGTATAATAGCAGGTGCAGATGCTGGGTTGCATCTGATTCATTGCAGCAAGATCCTGCAACTCCGATAGACGGCAATTCAATAGTTCGGGCAACAAGTTAGGCTACAGATCATGGTGGTGTACATGAGAAGGGCAACGGTTTCTTAATGATCCGCATAGTGTTTCACTACAAGAGACACAAGAACAACTTCAAGAACAACCCTCTCATCCTCAAATTGTTCCCTTTTTAGTATCCAACCATTCTCCTGATGATACTCCTGAGGTAAGATCTCCTACCACACATGATTCTCTTGTTGATAACGATACAGTTGTTGGTTATAAATTGCCCGACAGGCACAATTGAGGCAAAGCTCCTAATAGGTACTCACCAGACATAGAGGAACGAAGGGTAAATTATCCAATTTCAAATTATGTTTTGACGGGAAGAAAGTCAGAACCCTTGAAGGCATTTGTGTCCAATATCTCCGCAATTCAAATTTCTAGCAGAGTACAAGAGGCTTTGAGGGATCCTAAGTAGGCTCAGGCGATGAAAGTAGATATGGAAGCTTTGCAGAATAATAAGACCTGGAGAATGGTAGAATTACCGAAGGGGAAGAAAGTTGTAGGGTGTAAGTGGGTCTTCACCATCAAATACAAAGCAAATGGATCTATTGAGAGGTACAAGGCACGACTAGTTGCAAAGGGATATACCCAGACTTATGGTGTGGATCACCAAGAAATATTCTCTCCCGTTGCAAAGCTGGATACTGTACGTATTTTAATGTCACTTGCTGCAAATATGGATTGGCCTTTACATCAATTTGATGTGAAGAATGCGTTTCTCTACGGAGATCTAGAGGAAGAAATTTACATGAAAATTCCACCTGGATACGCGTATATGGATAAGTCAAATGTTGTATGCAAACTTGAGCGATCCTTATATGGGTTAAAATAATCACCCCATGCATAGTTTGGTCGTTTTAGCTCAGCGATGAAGAGATGTGGGTATATTTAAAGTAATTCAGATCATATATTGTTCCTAAAACGTCAATGAGACAACATAACAACATTGATAATATACGTAGACAATGTGATCATTACAGGGAACGATCTTGAAGAAATTGTGGAACTTTAAGGAACACTGCAGATGAGTTTGAGATGAAAAATCTGGGAGGTCTGAAATATTTCTTGGGAATTGAAGTAGCCAGGTCGAAAAAAGGTATTTTCTTGTCCCAACGGAAGTATGTGTTATATTTATTAGGTGAGGTTGGAATGTTGGAGTGTAAACCTGCGGACATCCCTATGGTCCAGAACCATAGACTTGAAAAAAACTTTTGATCAGGTTCTTACCAATAAAGACATATATCAAAGGTTAGTTGGGAGCCTAATTTATTTATTTTTTATTTCTTTACAATCAAGATGTCCGGGCCAGCTTGCGCACCTCGACTATTTCTTGAGGGAGACTAACACAGCAACCTACAGTCATGGCCCCCCACTTAAATCAAATGTGCTCATATCATGAATCGAACATGAGACTAGTGCGCCTAACCACACAATCTCAAGTGTGCCCTAACCAACTAAGCTACCCATGAGTGGGTAAAGACTAATTTATTTGTCACACACTCGTCCAGATATTGCATATGTTGTAGAGGTTGTGAGTCAATTTATGCATGCTCCAAATGAAGAACATATGAATGATGTATTCCAAATTCTGCGCTACTTGAAGTCAGCTCCAGAAAAAGGATTATTCTTTGCAAAGAACAATCATCTCAAAGTAAAGGGATTTATTGATGCAGATTGAGCAGGTAGTATTTTGGATAGGAGGTCTATGTCGAGCTACTTCACATATGTGGGAGGAAACTTGGTGATATGGAGGAGCAAAAAACAGAACATGGTAGTCTGTCAAGTGCTCAAGCAGAATTTCTAGGGGTGGCTAAAGGGTTGCGCAAGCTACTATGGCTCAAAAAAATCGATGATGGAACTTGGTTTCCCACCTGAATCTGAGATAAGCCTATTTTGTGATAATAAGACTACCATTGAAATTTCTCACAATCCAGTTCAACATGATCGTACTAAGCATATTGAGATGATAGGCATTTTGTTAAACAGAATTTGGATGATAAAGTGGTGGAGTTTCCATTTGTCGGATCCGAAGATCAGTTGGCGGATATTCTTACAAAGGCCATATCAAGTTAAGTTTTTTCATAAATCACTTATTAAGTTGGGTATCAAAGATATCTTTTCACCCACTTGAGAGGGAGTATTAATGTGATCTGTCAATTAGAGCCAAATTAGAAAGAGTTATTCTTATTTTATTCTCTTTCCTTATTTATCTCCTGATTTACATAGTCACAACCCCAAAACCTGAAGTCTTCCAATAATTCCGACGTACCATCAACATTTACGTAGAGTACATAACAAGACCGTGGCGTAAACCTTCGCAACTTATTTAAGGCTCTCAGTGGAAGGATGAGTCCCTTCACAAGTAATCAACTCAAAAAGTGTCCAGAGCAGAAGTTTTTCTTATAGAGGCAGCCATCAACTCACTGCTGGTACGGAGACGCCAAGACACAGCATCTCGTATGATAGCTGAAGGATAAAA
Organism: Rhodomyrtus tomentosa; assembly: GCA_028455895.1. Lineage (NCBI taxonomy): Eukaryota > Viridiplantae > Streptophyta > Magnoliopsida > Myrtales > Myrtaceae > Rhodomyrtus > Rhodomyrtus tomentosa. The sequence goes on along the minus strand of JAPCWY010000001.1, from coordinate 8,360,073 downwards.
GCCCTAGATATTTCAGACAACTCGTCCAGAAGCAGCAAACATGCCAGATCTAAGCAGAATGGCCAATTCATCACTCTCATTCTAGACTAATTATGTTGATGACATCGACTAAATCGGTATACTCAAACTGCAAATTGACCATAATATTTCCCATCATTATGAGTTCATAACTCGATTTCTCATTATTGTCTCAGAAGTGGCAATTTGACCCACCCATTACAGATCCACACTTATTTGCCCGAGGCGTAACGGAGTGTGGCAAAATCTCACACGTTTGGAATGCAATTCAAGAGGCTTCTTTTCCCAACACTCCGTAAAGATCTCTGAGAAAAGCAATCTAGTAATGATATTGATAGAGAGAGAGAGAGTCAAACAATCCTCAAATTTGGCCATTCATTTAGGCAATTTTGTCGCCCTTGAAAACAATTTAGTCAACACTTTATGAAAGAAGTCACAGCCTATCTCTAGATCCCTCTTAATTGCGATTCTTCCTATTTCGATGAATGTCCATAGGCTTATTGGTTTCTGATGAATGTCTGTTCGATGAGTGTGTTTACTATAATTATTTTGTTATTTTCAATAGTCATTATTAATTGAGAGTTTCAAGAGTCTATTTGTATTTCGATAAGTAATAATTGCAGTGTATGTACATGCGTCTGTTCATGTACCTAGTATATGTCAGTCATGTATGATGCCTATATAAAATCAAGTCTTGTAATCGTTTGTATAAGGAGTGTGAAGGGAGATTTCAGAAAATAAAGAAGTTCATCTCCTTCCTTGAGAACTTCTCTTGAATGAGCATTATCATAGCGAACCTCTGAATTTCAACATTTGGTATTAGAGGTGTGCCTCTCTAATTCAACACATTTGACCCTTTTTACCTTTTTATGCCACATTTACCATTTTCTGTAGTGTAATCATCTTCCTTACCACGTTGAGCAACTTAACAACTAGACACCACAACTTTTGTTCTATCGAGTGTGTACACATTGTCGCCTCGTTGACACCACCGATATTGACAACGACAAAGACAGTATCGTCTCCCCCTTCCGGGCGGGGATCCCCCTTTCTATTGAGCCGACGGATGACTTCATCATATCGTTGTTTTCCTGCGTGCTCTAACTGTACCTTTTCCTCTCCTTTTCATTTCTATTGAAGCGACAGAAAGGGAAGACTAACTGAAGCCCAGCAACATTGCAACACAGCCAATGCTTTCTGGTTACGTATATACGAAAAAAATGACCGCAACACTGGGTATTCAGTTAATCTTGTTGGGTGTTCCCATGATACCTGAGCTCCGGGATGGGGAGATGTAAGAAAAATTACCAAATTGACATTAAGCTCTAGTTATACTTGTTTATTTACTAAAACCTCCTTTTGTAGAAGAAGTCTTTGTACACCGGTGCTTAACCACTTGTTCTTCGCCAGTCATGCATGCCGAGTCTTAAGATGTTGGACTCTGATCCAACATGAAGTTCACATCTTGTCATGATGTCTATGCTAGTGTACTAGAGGACAATCTGCTTGAAGGCGCTCTTGAGCCAAACATTGGAAAATTGAGCCGCTTAAATAGACTGTAAGTAAATTGGAGTACATTAATTGGCACACTTTGGCACACTTTTGCCTGTATAACATATTTCATAAGTCCTTTGTTATTGTTTGTGAGCTTTCTTGATGGCAAGATTATGAAATAAATGATTTTACTTTAATCTTCCTGCTTTGGAAGAAAGTTTCTCTTGGTTTGGGGAGATGAAAATACACTTTGTTCATTGTCATATACACTTACACATTGAGATTTGATCCTGCAGTGTTTCTAATTCCTGGATCTTTTTTTTTTTCAGCCTTCTGTCTGCTAATAATTTCACTGGAACGATACCCGAATCCTTTGGCAATCTGAAGAACTTAGAAGATTTGTAAGTGACATCATAATACTTTTTATTCTGAACATGCTGAATTTCCTTTGAGGGATTCTGAATTAGACCACTTGCAGTCGTATAGATGGAAGCACATTATCAGGAAAGATACCTGACTTTATCGGGAATTGGACCAATATCACAAGATTGTGCGTATCCCAATCCTTCTCAATTACGGCCAAAAAGACTTAGGGCATTTGAAAGTTGTTCTTATATGACGGCATTAAGTTTACAGGGACATGCAAGGCACATCTATGGAGGGACCTATTCCTTCTAGCATATCTTTGTTGACAAACTTGTTGGAGTTGTGAGCATCCGATCTTGTGCAATTGTTCTCTGTCTCTTATAATCTAGTAAGCTTGTGTTTTATCGCGAAAAGGTACAATGGGTGTTAATGTTACGTGATGGAGTGGCTTTATATGCGTCCAGGAGAATATCTGATTTGAAAGGTCCAAGCTCGAATTTTCCTGATTTGCAGGGCATGAACAAGATGCAGACTTTGTGAGCTCAATATAATGAACATTTGATTTGATTCTTTTCTCTCTTTTTATTATAGCTAATTAACATTGACTATTTTTTTTTCCACGTGTCAGGATTCTGAGAAATTGCTTGCTTAATGGCTCAATTCCAGATTACATTGCGGAATGGACAAGTTTGAAGACATTGTAAGTTGCTAAAATGAGGTGGATATTTTGTTTGATCAGAAGACATATCTTCTTTTCTTTGCAAAGTCCAGGTGGTTGTTAAGCACCGTTGAGATTTTTGGACTTGTTCCAGCAGATTATTGCATTTTTTTTCCGAAGTGATTTGTTTCTTGAATTGGAAAGGCCCCAAACTGAAGATTAAATTACATGAACTTCTGCAAGTTTTCTTGAGAAAACTATCTGATTTGTTTCCTCTTTTTCTTATTTGTTTAGAGACCTGAGTGTCAACAGATTGACCGGTCAAGTTCCTGATACGGTGGGAGATTATCTTCAGTACATGTAACTACAATTTTTCTTGACTACTCCTAATGTCTCAGCAAATATTTAGTTGACTTTCCTTCCTCATTAGTGTCATATACACCTCCTATAGTTGGATTCTGAACAACTTTTTGGACAAGTGTTACATAACTTTTATTTGTGTGTGTAGGTTCCTGTCAAACAACTCCCTTACTGGAGAAGTACCCGGTTGGGTAATGAGCAGCAATAATTATCTGTTAGTCTCCTATGAAAATGTCCCGTTTTCTTTTCTTAGTTTTTCCATAGATTGTCACAGATTGCAGGATTTGACTCTATGAGACTCATGGGTTCACATCTGATATATCACTTTTCAATGTTGTACTGTTATTTATTTAAGGGGGTGAATATGCCACTAACTAGGTCAAGGTATCCTGCAGCGATTTGTCTTACAACAATTTCACCGGTTCTTCTTCAACCAGTTGTCAGCAATCACAAGTGTGAGTCAATGCACATTCTCTCTTGAGGCAGAAATTTTATAGTTTAGTCTCGTTCCTGCATTGCTGGAGTCATTATCTAACATATAGTGTCACTTTCCAGGAACTTGGTTTCCAGCTATTCATCTAACGGAAACAACTCGTAAGTCTCTTTGACTAAGAGCTATACCAAATTGTTGATAATCACATTTGAAAATTATCCTACCAACGGTCTTTCTGGCTTATTCCGTTAGGCGCTGGTGCTTGAAGAAGGGTCTACCCTGCAGCAGGAAAGCACAATGTGAGTTTTACTATATTTGAATTGTTGTGGGGCATAAACTGTTGAGCTACTTTTGTTCCCTATCATGGCTTATGCAACATCATCCAATGACACATGCAGATCACTCCTTGTTTATCAATTGTGGAGGAACCCAAACGACTTTTGACGGGCATCAATATGAAGAGGACACCAGTCCGAATGGGAAATCGATTTTCTCTTCTTCTTCTTCAGAAAATTGGGCTTACAGCAGCACTGGACTTTATATGGGAAATGATGATGCTGGTTACATAGCGGATTACCCATTATCTTTGAATGTGAACGGCTCAGACTTGTACCAAACGGCTCGCCTTTCCCCTTGGTCGATCAGATACTATGGCCTTTGCATGATGGAAGGAAGTTACAAAGTGCGGCTCCATTTTGCCGAAATTCAATATTCTGACGATGAAACATATAGCAGCCTTGGCAGACGTATATTCGATGTATCGATACAAGTAAGTGAAATGAAATTTGGCACCTGTTTATTGTTTCAATTTTATCTATTTTTGCTGATTTGTCATCTTTTGTTAAAGAATTTCACTTGTTATAGTGACTTGTGTGAGGGCTGCACACAACAATCCAACAAGAGCACAATCTTTTCTTACTGAAATTTTCTTGTTAATTCTGCAGGGCAATCAAGTGTTGAAGGATTTTAATATTGCAGAGGAAGCGGGAGGTGTTGGAAAGGGCATATACAGGGACTTCGATAATATTACTGTGAATGGCAGTACTTTGGAGATTCATTTATATTGGTCAGGCAAGGGAACCACAGCCATTCCTAGTAGAGGTACCTATGGACCACTTATTTCCGCTATTGCAGTGACGCCGAGTAAGTCAACGCTGATGTACAGATCTCTAATGTTCTTTTCCTCATGTGTTCATTGAAGCATTAATGTATAAATGTATTATTTTTTTCCTGCTTGCAGACTTCCATGTTGGAAATGCTGGACTATCAGCTGGAGCAATCACCGGAATCACGGTAGCTTCAGTGGTTCTCCTTGTATTGATATTACTAGTCCTTCGGCTCACAGGATTCTTAGGCGGCAGAGAAGTTGAAGATCCAGGTGAGATTATCAATACAGACATGTCTGCTCACGCAGGAATCTGTCACTCTTTGATTCATCGCACAAGTATGATGCTTAATTCAAGGTTGTATTTATCTGTTTTCTTTGTACTTTTCATGAGACTCTTATGAGTGGACTGTGACACCACAAAAATTAGCCCTTTTTCTTCTAACTAGGACTGCATGTCTATTGAGGCATGGCCATATAGGTGAATCACTCAGATTGAGAGTTGGTTGTAAAACCGTGCCTTTTCCCCGTCAGTTATTATTATCGAACTCCTGATATGCACCTTGTTTATTTTTTTTTTTTTTTCAGAATTACGTGGGCTAGATCTCCAAACTGGCCATTTCACTTTAAGGCAAATCAAAGCTGCTACAGGCAACTTTGACTCTGTGAATAAGATAGGTGAAGGAGGGTTTGGCCCAGTTTACAAGGTAATTCACTATGTGTTCATAACTTTATTCTCCATTCAATGTGAAGGAAGCGTCTGATAAATTCAGTATGTGTGTTTTTAGACCTACCGACCGGATCTTGTCAAGCTAATCATTTCTTTTATATAACAGCATCTGATCAGTAATGTGTTAAATTCATATAAATAATCTCAGGGAACACTGTCAGATGGAACTATAATTGCTGTGAAGCAGCTTTCTTCTAAATCAAAGCAAGGAAATCGTGAATTTCTCAACGAGATAGGCATGATATCTGCTCTCCAGCACCCAAATCTCGTAAAACTTTACGGCTGCTGCATTGAAGGAAATCAGTTGTTGCTAGTTTATGAATATCTGGTGAACAATAGTCTTGCCCGCGCACTTTTTGGTAAAAGATGCTTTCCCTAAGCTGGCTATTATGCTACGAATGTGCATTTAACTGAATACACACACACACACACACACTCTCTCTCTCTCTCTCTCTCTTCCCAGGACGAGTTGGACAGCAGATTGAGTTGGACTGGGCCACGAGAAAGAAGATATGTTTGGGAATAGCAAGGGGATTGGCTTACCTTCACGAGGAATCTAGATTGAAAATTGTTCACAGGGACATAAAAGCGACAAATGTGCTGCTTGATGGGGAACTAAATGCCAAGATCTCTGATTTTGGTTTGGCCAAACTCGATGAAGAAGAGAATACGCATATCAGCACAAGGATAGCTGGAACAATGTAAGTCTTCTGCTATTCTGTTTGATTCTCTTCTTTTAATACGCTTTATCTAGCGAACTTTTTGATTGCTACATATCTGTAACGTTTTCCCTGAATGTCCTTCAGAGGTTATATGGCTCCGGAATATGCGATGAGAGGCTACTTGACAGACAAAGCCGATGTATACAGCTTTGGAGTTGTCGTTTTGGAAATTGTCAGCGGAAAGAGCAACACAAATTACAGGCCGAAGGAAGAATTTGTTTATCTCCTTGACTGGGTAACGTACAGCGACTTCTAAGTTTTATAGAAATTATGCAGCCAACTGTTTTCTGTTTCTAAAAGCAACCTATTCCCCTTAATTGTTCCTGAAACTGTGATCTGCTTCTACAAGCAAGATAACCGGGCTAATCTTCTATTTCTATTTGTACATAATGAAAGGCCTACGTGCTACAAGAGCAAGGGAACGTTCTTGAACTCGTGGATCCACGTCTGGGCTCAGATTACTCTGAGGAGGAGGCAATGAGAATGCTAAACCTGGCACTACTATGCACCAATCCTTCACCGACTCTCAGGCCGCCAATGTCGTCTGTGGTGAGCATGCTTGAAGGGAAAAGCGCGATTCAAGCACCGATAGTCAAGCGCACGGTGACAAATCCAGATGCTAGGTTCAGGGCCTTCGATGGGCTAGGTCACGATAGCCAAACAAATTTCTCGACGTTCTCTCAGGACACCAGCCAGGTGCCGAGAAGCATGTCCATAGAAGGTCCATGGATCGATTCTTCAGCTTCTTTCACGAGCAAGGATGAGACCCGCAGACATTCTTCAGAGAGGAAGCTTATCCCAGATATTTAGGACTCGGATCGTTCGGTAATGATGGCCTGGTAGGACCACGAAATTAGACGAGAGAACTATATTTGTAAAATCGTTAAAATATGATCAAATTGAAAAGATTGAGATAGAAATTTTTTTTTTATTTGTTCTAGAAAGAATTAACCATTGTATGATAAGTTTAAGAATTTTTGGATGATTCCTTCAGACAAGCTGTCTTGTCAAAGTGGTTACACAAAAAAATAGAAGACCTTGTTAGCGTAACAGTCTCTGCGTGACTCTGAGAATAACAATATATTGTAAATTGTAAATTCTTAAAAAAGCGGGTCTCATAATAATTTTTAATTAATGATCATATATTTTTTTGTGATCATGAATAGACCAGTCATCCGATGTACCATTACATGATCATTTTGCCAAAATAATAAATTCATACATGTTGGAATTTGGAACTCCCTATTGGTGTGCGTTAGCTCCACAAGAATTATCCAGATAATAGTAGGGCTATACGGCGGTGGGATACTTTGCAAAGCTTATAGCCTATCCCATTGCTTCGTACATTAACACATCTAGGTCCCTATCGACGCAGACAAGTGCATAACCCCATTCCCTCCAAGTCAAAACTTTCGTTGCTCTTGCTTGTGCTGCTCTTTTTGAATAGTCCAGCAAGCAACAACGACGACGACCTCAAAGGTAATGCCACAAAAATTACATATGTAGATCAGATGCGTGCAAACTCTTTACGCCCTCCCCCCCTCCCCCCCCCCCCTCCCGAAATTCATGAATAGATTATATGGATAATATCACGAAAAACCCCAAACTGATATACATGTGGCAAATTTATCTTGAATTATTTCCTTTTTGACATAAAAAAATTTTAAATCGGTACGCCTATGACAATTTTAATCTAAACTAAATTTTTCGATCACCAAAAATCTCAAACTGATACGATTTTAACAAAATAATTCTTGCTATCAAAATTTAATTGAATTCAATATGCAAGTTTAGTGTGAGCTTTGAAAGTCCCGCGATTAACTTTAGCCATAGATTCTGAGCATGTACTTTCGCCACTTCTTCCTGTCGAGGGAGATCGTGTCCCTTTGGACAGAAAACAAAACTTGTGCAACGTCCGATCAATGGAGAGTCCCAGGCAGCGGTGACTTGCATAGAAAAAATCGTAGGGCCCTTCGTCTTCAGCTCGCTAAAGTGGTCAAAAGTCTACTCGTTAGAAGTAGGACCCTACGACGTCGCTTTGGTGCAGACGACGCGATGTTTCGATTTTTAATTGGTGTCGGCACCATGAATTTTGAGCTCGACAAGGACTGCCCAGTCAAACCATGCAACGAGTGGACGGTATTTGACTGATTCGAGGAAACAAAGCATGCATTGACGACGACAGCTCTTTTAAAAAGTTGATGAAACCTCAGCTCCATGATTGGGCGATTTGCTTTTGCTCTCACAAGTTAGGAGGAGAAATTTATGATGATTAGATTCTTTTTTTTTCGAACTTTACATGCTACTTTTTTTCCTTTCTTGTGATCCGAAAATTTGGCACGGATGGAATGATCCGTCATGTTTAAAAAAGGGACGGATAATAATACTAATAATAATAATTATAAATTTATCATATTGATGTCAATTCAATTTTAGTTATTTTAATATGATAAATTTAATTATAAATCTTTTTACATTAGTGTCAATTAATTTTATACCATCAATTTTGATCTTAAATCGTTGATGTGAATGCCGGCGATACCATATAAAACGATAAGCACTGACATCGATATATATATATATATATATATATATATATTAAAAATTAATTTATTATTATTATTATTATTATTTTCTCTTCTTCTTTTTAACTTTGGCTTGGCCGGTGACGCTAGGCAGTGAAACTTTGGCTTGGCCGGTGACCCTAGGCAGTGTCCTTCGCAACCTCGTACACGACCGGCGATGGTAACCGGTGACCCTGGCCAGACAAGTCAAAGTTTCAAAAAAAAGAGAGAGAGAAAAGAATAATAATTATATATATATAATAATGACCCGGCGAGGGTTGCCGGCGACCCTTGCCCGGTGCCAGAGATGGCAACCAGCGCCCGACGCCGGTGGTGGTGTGTTAGGAGCTATTCGCGTACTGGAGATGGGCGAGCGGCCTTTGTTCTGTCTCGAATTTCTCTCTCTAGATCTCTCTCACTGCAGCATCCCTTTCATGGCCTACGAAGACTGTAGCCGAGCCACGCCTGGCACGAAGTTGAGGTTAAAAATGGAAAAGGAAGAGGAGGCAGTTCTTTGATCGCGAAAGAGAAAGGCGGTTCTTGTTCTTTGATCTGGTGACTGTAGAGGTAGAGGTGGAGGAGAAGGCGGTTCTTGTTCCTCACGACGGCGGCGTGGCCGAAGAGGGTGATCCGAGCACAGCCTTGCTTGATCTAGGCAAGGGAAGGTGGGAGAGAGAGAAAACGGTGGGTGAGATACGATCAATGTGGAAAGGAGAAAGCGGAAACAAAAGATAAAAAGGAAAGAAGAAACAGGATAAAAGGAAAGGAAAATGAGAAATAAATCAAAAATATAAAAAGGCAATTTTTTTTTTCATTTGGGACAAAGTTCATTTCATGGTTTTATTAAAAAAAAAGAGTACAGTTGAGTTCTTTTTTTGAAATTTTCCACACAATTTCATAAAGAGGCTTGTCGTCAATTTTTATTTTTATTTTTTGTTCATTTTTATCTCTCTTTTTTGCCCTTTTTCTGGTTAATAAAAAAAGGAAAGAAAAGTAGCCACACCGGGCGAGAGGGCTACCCTCCCGCCTGTGGCTGCCGGGTCGGTGGAGACGGCGAAGGCCTGCAGGGTGGCCAGCCTCGGCGAGGTCCGGCGACTCTGCCAATCAGAGCGAGGCCTCTGGTCCTCACCAAAATGGGGATATTCCTCCCGTCATCTCGCATCTGATGGCAGCAAGGGTACAGCAGAGCCTCGACGAGGAATGCGATCCTCTGCGACATCTTCCTCGAGGAATCGCTCACCGCATCAGAAGTCAGCCTCAACAACCCGAACAGCCACCACACTAACCACGTGAATGAAACGGCGGTCATGGAGATCGTCAAAAAGCAATCGCCTTGAAAGACGAACCCTTTATTGGAGGATAGGACGAGCAACGTGGGGGACTTCCTCCTGCAACGATCGTACTCGTTCGACTTCGTGAGGAGCTTGGCGTCGAAGAGGCTAGTCCTGGAGCCCGTGATAGCCTCGCCGTGGAGGTACCGTTGGGTAGGTGCCAGAGGGTTCTGGAACAAGAGGATGTCGTCGTTCAGCTCCTTGCGCAGGCCCAGGGTTTTCTCATTCCGATACCACAGGGGAATAAGGTCGCCGTTCTTCAAGAGGAGAGGAAGAGGAGGCTTCTTCCTACTTTCGGAGTCGAGCATGAGGTTCTCAAGCGGTGCCAACGGAGGTGGAGGATCGTCGCGGCGGAGCAAGAAGATCGCGAGCCCATTAGCGAGGTCGGCGGGGTTCTCATTGAGGCCCTGTTCTTGCCGGAACGGTTCAACAGAGGGTGGTCAAGTGGGGTGGAGCGCCGAGATGATCCGAATCCACTGCCCTCCGAGATGGATAGGGAAATACGGTGGGACGTTTTTTTTTTTTTTTAGTGGGGATCTGCTGCCCTAAAAAAAAAAAAGTAGGGCAGTGGATCCGGGTCCCGGAAATGGTGTCCGCAGGACCACATGTGCTTTTAATGGAGAGAGAGATGAAAACGTAAAAAGACAAAAAATGCCCTCGCCAGACCATTGATTGACCCAAATAAGACATTTTAGGCCCTTTTTTTTACTTAAGTTGCACTTTGAGTACTTGATTGAGAAAACAAGTGGATCTTTTTTTTTTTTTTGCTATTTCTCATAAATTTATCATATATATATATATATATATATCCGACCAAAAAATATATATTTCGGAATTTTTTTGGTGAAAAAGTAATAATATAGGGTAGACTTATTGTAGATATGTTTTTTTTTTTTTTTTTTGGAAGTAGATATGCTAGTTTGGGATTTTTAGTGATGTTTAGCCTAAAGTAAAATGCTGCAGATGTCGTTATAAGACATGGCCAAGAACAAAAGAACCACCGGAAGACAAAAACTCCCACTGAGAATGAAACGAGGAACTTATTTGAGTACTTAAAATCTTCAGTTCAGTCTTTCCCTCCCAACGGCAACGCTCTCCCGGAATCACTCCTTTCCTGTGTCTCTTTGCGCTGTTTTGGTCGTGGTCGAGGCAGCATTTCCCTGGTCAAGGCCGGAGTTAGGCCGGTGTCGAGCGCGCGCGGGAGAAGCAACGGAAGTTAGCAATGGTGGTGCCCATGGGTTCGGTTTCCAGAGTGGTTGCCTTCGTTGTTCTTGTCGTGGTTTGCTTTGCGGCCTTCCAGTGTGATGCTCAACTCTTGCCACAAGAAGAAGGTACCGCGAGAACGACTAAAAGCCTTTCCTTCAATGCCTGTTTAGTTTAGCTTTTTGGCCATCTGTTTTTGGGGAGAATTGCTTTCCGAATTCTGATCCTGAATCTCTCTCTGGCTCTTCTCTGTTGAGATCTGCAAATTGAACTATAAAAGTTGGGAACTTCCATCACATTTCTCAGCCCCTTCCTTCTTGCAATTTGTTTCTTGTCCAAGAAATTTTAGAGAGTATTGGGGATGAGGGGAGATTCTTTTTTCTGCTCTCTCGTTTCCTTTTCAGGAGAACTCTGCCTCGCAGACACAGCAGGGCACGAGGCAGCCGACAACGCCGATGGCCGCCTCCCCCGGCCGCTTTAAAAGTTTTATTATTATGAGAAATTTAAGCATAATTGTCATCTCCCTTCTCTCCACCTAAAAGTCCTACCTTGACAATTGCACTATCAAATCTTTTCCAAGTACTTTGTCTTTGCTCACTTTTTTCATCGATAATCCTACTTTCACCGGTCGAACCGGCAAATTATTGGTCGTTGGCGAGGGTAATCTCTTTTTCCCGTGACGTTGGTATTACATATTACACAGTACTTTAGATATTTTTTCTACGTTGAATTGGTGCTGTCAGACTAGTGGTCTTGTGTCGGGTAGCGACAATTGTGATTGATAGGCCTTCCTCATAAATTGCCACCAATTCACATGATACGCCGCTTCCTGCAATTTGGTTGCACTGATCTTATTATGTACAGAAAAAATTCCTGCTCTTTTCAAAAGGGACATCCCGAAATAAGGATGCTCTCTGTTATCAGCCAGCGAATAACCACAAGCAATAAGAATGAAGTGTAGATTAAATGTCCTGTTGGTCAAACCTTTCTTTGTGACTTTCTTCTGCTGTTCTAATACGGAAGGTGGCATTGACATTTTATTTGCATGACAATAGAATGAATCTATCATGATCGCTTGTACCTATATCTAATCTTGCAAGCTCATCTTCCCATACGTGCAGCTTGTATGAGCACATAGTTTCAATCGAATCCAGTAAATATGATGCCTTGTCTGAAGTTTACTCATTGCTCTTCGGTCCCAAGATTGAATAAGCCTTTTTTTCCCCTTGTGGTGAAGCAAATTTTAGTCATTTTAACCGAGGTGCGCTACCTTCCCTGGCTCCAAATCATCACGTGCTTATGCACAAAACGTGTTACATAAATAAGTACTTACCACTACCAGAGCTTGTATGCCTGGGCATGTGAGACTTCAAAAATCTCAAAAGTTAGATGGACTCACGAGCACCTGTACTTGTTCGGTTGTTCCTTCTAAATCTCTTCCATGTTTCCAGCAGTGGATTCTGATGAGCAATTTTCAACTTCTGGTTTGTGCTTGTAGTTGATACTCTAAAAACAATCGCCAGGAAGATGCAAAACAAATACTGGAATGTAAGCAAAACATCGTGCAGTGAGGGCATAAACGTGCCGACCTTGCCTTCAGGAATGACAAGCAACGTGACTTGCAACTGTTCCTTCAATAATGGCACAGTTTGCCATGTCACGAATATGTATAGATGCCCTGACAGTTTTTTTGTGTTTCTTTCGGTATTCTTCTTTCACGGGCATCAATTGCATTTTACCTATTCTTCTTTGTTTCGCAGCCAGCTGAAGGGACTTAATTTGAAAGGGACTTTCCCTGATGAATTTGGCAACCTCTCTTACCTAACGGAAATGTAAGACTTGACTCGTGATATCTTCCCATCTTATACCAAAGACATTGTATGATGGGCCATTGTTTCTTTATTTTCACGAGGAAATCATAGAGAAGCATGTTATGGGTTGGGTGAAAACTATTCTGGTTCCACCTTAATTTTATTATGATTTTAAACATCTGTTGATTAATTTTCTCAAGCATGTATCTGTCTGAGAAATGTAGCACGTGGCCAATTTGTTGCAAGTTCAGCAAACTATAATTGTAAAAGTTCTAAAATCATCATTCTTTGCAAGCAGAGACCTCACTCTTAACTATATCAGTGGAACGCTTCCCACTACTCTTACTCAGATACCACTTACCATTCTGTAAGTTAATCGTATCAAACATTAGATATCATTATCACAACTGAATTAGGAGTTCTTTAAAAAAGAAGCCTAATTTTGTTTTTGATTTTCAGTTCTGCACTTGGAAATCGCATAAGTGGTATTCCCAAGGAAATTGGAGACATTAGCACGCTGGAGGAGCTGTAAGACTTACTACAAAGCACATACCTTTGTATTGGGTATTTGTTAAGACCTGATGGTGAAAATTTTATGCCTATGCTAGTGTACTAGAGGACAATCTGCTTGAAGGTGCTCTTGAGCCTAAAATTGGAAACTTGAGCCGCTTAAGGAAACTGTAAGTAAACTGGATACATTAAATAGCACACTTTTGCCTGGATAATAGAATAATGAAGTCCTTTCTTCTTGTCCGTGAGCTCTCTTGATCGCGAGATTATAAAACGAAAAATCTCACTCTAGTCTTTCTGCTTAAACTGGAATTTGGTTCCTCTTTGTTTGGGGAGATGAAGATACACTTTCTTCCATGTTTCGTACATTTATACATCGATACTTGATCCTTCAGAGTTCCTTATTCATAGATCCTTGTTTTTCTTTTTTCTTTTTATTGTGCAGCCAGCTGTCTGCTAATAATTTCACGGGAACAATACCCGAATCCTTTGGCAATCTGAAGAACTTACAAACTTTGTAAGTGGCTTCATAGTACTTATTATTTCTCAACATATTGAATTTTCCTTTTGAGGGATTTTGATTTTTAGACCACTTGCAGTCGTATAGATGGAAGCACGTTATCAGGAAAGATACCTGATTTTATCGGGAAATGGACCAATATTACAAGATTGTGCGTATCCCAATCCTTCTCAATTAGGGCAAAAAAGACTTATTTATATGATTAGGGTGTATTGAAAGTCGTTATTATATGACGGCATTAAGTTTACAGGGACATGCAAGGCACATCAATGGAGGGACCTATTCCTTCTAACATATCTTTGTTGACAAACTTGGTGGAGTTGTGAGCATTCAATCTTGTGCAATTGTTCTCTGTCTTTTATAATGTTGTAAGAAAGGTAGAATGGATGTTAAGGTGATGGAGTGGTATTATATGCGTCCAGGAGAATATCTGATTTAAAAGGTCCAAGCTCGAATTTTCCTGATTTGAAGGGCATGGACATGATGGCGACTTTGTGAGTTCGATATACTGGATATTTTCTTTGTTTCTTTTCTCTCTCTTTATTATAGCTTATTACCATTTACTATTATTCTTCACGTCTCAGGATTATGAGGAATTGCTTGCTTAATGGCTCAATTCCAGATTACATTCGGGGATGGACAAGTTTGAAGACATTGTAAGTTGTTAAAATGAGGTGGATATTTTGTATGATCATAAGACATCTCTTCTTTTCTTTGCAAAGTCCAGGTGGTTAGGACTTGTCCCCGCAGATTATTGCATTTTTTTGAGAAGTGCTTTGTTTCATGAATCGGAAATGCCCCAACCTGAAGATCAAATTGCATGATTTCTGCGAGTTTTCTTGAGAAAACTATCTGATTTGTCTCCTCTTTTTCTTGTTTGGGTAGAGACCTCAGCTTCAACAGATTGACCGGTCACGTTCCTGATACGATGGGAGATAATCTGCAGTACATGTAATTACGAGTTTTCTTGACTACTAATGATCTCGACAAATATATAGTTCACTTTCCTTTCTCGCCAGTGTCTTATACACCTCATATACTTGGATTCTGAACAATTATTTTGGACAAGTGTTACATAATTTTTATTTGTGAAATGTAGGTTCCTGACAAACAACTCCCTTACTGGAGAAGTACCTGGTTGGGTAAAGAGCAGCAATAATTATCTGTTAGTCTCCCATGAAAATATCCAGTTTTCGTTCTTGGTTTTTCCCCAGATTGTCACAGATTGCAGGATTTGACTCTATGAGACTCATGAGTTCTCATCTGATATATCACTTTTCAATGTTGTACTGTTGTTGTTTAAGGGGTGAATATGCCACTAACTAGGTTAAGGTATCCTGCAGTGACTTGTCTTACAACAATTTCACAGGTTCTTCTTCAACCAGTTGTCAGCAATCACAAGTGTGAGTCATGTACATTATTTCTTAGGGCAGAAACTTTATAGTTTTTTCTCGTTCCCACATTTCTGGATTTATTATCTAACATAATGGTCACTTTCCAGGAATTTGGTTTCCAGCTATTCGTCTAACGGAAGCAACTCGTAAGTCTCTTTGACTAAGAGCTGTACCAAATTGTTAATAATCACATGCGGAAATTATACTACCAACAGTCTTTCTGGCTTATCCCATTAGGCTCTGGTGCTTGAAGAAGGGTCTACCCTGCACCGGCAAAGCACAATGTAAGTTTTACAATGTTTGAATTGTTGTAGAGCATAAACTTTCGAGCTACTTTTGTCCCCTATCATGGCTTATGCAATATCATTCAACAACATGCAGATCACTCCTTGTTTATCAATTGTGGAGGAACCAAAACAACTTTTGATGGGGATCAATATGAAGAGGACACTAGTCCGAATGGCAAATCGATTTTCTCTTCTTCTTCTTCAGAAAAATGGGCTTACAGCAGCACTGGACTTTATATGGGAAACGATAAAGCTGGTTACATAGCAGATAACCCATTATCTTTGAATGTGGATGGCTCAGAATTGTACCGAACGGCCCGCCTTTCCCCTTGGTCAATCAGATACTATGGCCTTTGCATGATGAAAGGAAGTTACAAAGTGCGACTTCATTTCGCTGAAATTCAATTTTCTGACGATGAAACATATAGCAGCCTTGGCAGACGTATATTTGATGTATCAATACAAGTAAGTGAAATGAAATTCGGCACCTGATTATTGTTTTAATTTCGTATATTTTTGCTGAGTTGTCATTTTTTATTGAGGAATTTGACTTGTGAAATCGTTATTATGACTGGTTTGCACACAACAGTCCGACAAGAGCATGATCTTTTCTTACCGAAATTCTTGTTAATTCTGCAGGGCAATCAAGTATTGAAGGATTTTAATATTGCAGAGGAAGCAAGAGGTGTTGGAAAGGGCATATACAGGGACTTCGATAATATTACTGTGAATGGCAGTACTTTGGAGATTCATTTATATTGGTCAGGGAAGGGAACCACGGCCATTCCTGGTAGAGGTACCTACGGACCACTTATTTCTGCTATTGCAGTGACGCCAAGTAAGTCAACGCTGACGTACAGATCTCTAATGTTCCTTCCTCGTGTTCATTGAAGCATTCATATAAAAATCTATAATTTTTTTCCTGCTCGTAGACTTCCATGTTGGAAGCGCTGGACTATCAGCTGGAGCAATAACTGGAATCGTGGTAGCTTCAGGGGTTATCCTTGTGTTGATATTACTAGTCCTTTGGCTAACAGGATTCTTAGGCGGCAGAGAAGTTGAAGATCCAGGTGAGATTATCATACTGACATGTCTGCTCATGCAGGAATCTTTCACTCTTTGATTCATGGCGTAAGTGTGATGCATGTCTATGAGGCATGACTATTTGGGTGAATCTGAGAGATTGTTGTAGAAGTTATTATCACCTTGTTTATTCATTTTTTTTTTCAGAATTACGTGAGCTAGATCTCCAAACTGGCCATTTCGCTTTGAGGCAAATCAAAGCTGCTACAGGCAACTTCGACTCTGTGAATAAGATAGGTGAAGGAGGGTTTGGGCCAGTTTACAGGGTAATTCACAATATTTTTGTAGCTTCATTTTCCATTCAATGTGAATAAAGTGTCTGATAAATTCAGTATGTGTCTGTTTTAGACTTACCAACTGGATCTTGTCAAGCTAACCATTTTTTTTATGAAATAACATCTGATCGGTTATGGGTCTTAAATTCATATGAATAATCGCAGGGAACACTTTCGGATGGAACTATAATTGCTGTGAAGCAGCTTTCTTCTAAATCGAAGCAAGGCAATCGTGAATTTCTAAATGAGATAGGCATGATATCTGCTCTCCACCACCCAAATCTTGTAAAGCTTTACGGCTGCTGCATTGAGGGAAATCAGTTGTTGGTAATTTACGAGTATCTGGAGAACAATAGTCTTGCCCGCGCACTTTTTGGTAAAACACGCTTTCCCTAAGTTGGCTAATGTGCTATCAATGTGCATTCAACTGAACTCTCTCTCTCTCTCTCTCTCTCTCTCTCTCTCTCTCTCTCTCTCTCTCTCTCCAGGACGAGATGAGCAGCAGATCGAGTTGGACTGGGCCACGAGAAAGAAGATATGTTTGGGAATAGCAAGGGGATTGGCTTACCTTCACGAGGAATCTAGATTGAAAATTGTTCATAGGGACATAAAAGCGACAAATGTGCTGCTTGATAAGGAACTAAATGCCAAGATCTCAGATTTTGGTTTGGCCAAACTCGATGAAGAGGAGAACACGCATATCAGCACAAGGATAGCTGGAACAATGTAAGTCGTCTGTTATTCTGATTAATTCTCTTCTTTTAATTAGCTTTATTTAGTGAACTTTTGATTGCTACATATCTGTAATTTTTTCCCTGAATGTCCTCCTATGGCCATATTCACCACTGCTATTTTGCCTTGCCTCAGAGGTTATATGGCTCCTGAATATGCGATGAGAGGCTACTTGACAGACAAAGCCGATGTCTACAGCTTTGGAGTCGTCGCTTTGGAAATTGTCAGTGGGAAGAGCAATACAAATTACAGGCCAAAGGAGGAATTTGTTTATCTCCTTGACTGGGTAACATACAGCAACTTTTAAGGTTTATAGAAATTATGCAGCCAAGCTTTTATTGGACCTGATGCTCTCTTTCTCTACTTTTTGTGTGTTTGCTTTGAAGAATTGCAAGTAGAATGATGGCATGTGACTTCAGTATCAAATGGTGGAACAAGTTGTTTGGGACAAATTTGATCAGAGTAAACAAATATATGAAGGAATAATTTCTTTGAAGGACTCCTCCCTAAAAAGAAATGAATAAGAAAAGATAGGTTAGAAGCTTAGAATATTGTCATATTGATATGTATGCATGAGCATGTTCAGCGGTGGAGAATATTAATTTTTCCTTAACACTGTTTTCTGTTCCTAAAAGCAAGATAACCGACTAATCTTCTATTCTATTTGTACATGAATGAAAGGCGTATGTGTTACAAGAGCAAGGGAACGTTCTTGAACTCGTGGATCCACGTCTCGGCTCAGATTACTCCGAGGAAGAGGCAATGAGGATGCTAAACCTGGCTCTACTATGCACCAACCCTTCACCAACTCTCAGGCCACCAATGTCTTCTGTGGTGAGCATGCTCGAAGGGAAAAGCCCAATTCAAGCACCAATAGTCAAGCGCACCGCAACAGATCCAGATCCAAGGTTCAGAGCCTTCGAGGGGCTAGCTAACAATAGCCAAACAAATTTCTCGACATTCTCTCAGGACATTCCCCAGGTGTCGGGAAGTATGTCCATAGAAGGTCCATGGATCGATTCTTCAGCTTCTTTCATGAGTAAGGATGAGACCCACGGCCATTCTGCAGAGAGCAAGCTTCTCACAGACTTTTAGGACTTCGATTCGTTCGGTAACTATTATGCGTTCATCATTTTTCTATCCAAAAGTGTAAAAGAGTTAGATGGTGGAAATATAGGGAATAAGGATACCGCTGAGAACTGAGCATGTGCTGGCCTCTTTGGGCGCAAAGGTCTGGCTTCATCTGGGTGACTCTGGATTGCATGAATTTTCCGTACTTTTGGATGTTTCCTTACAGTATGTGCGTCACGAATTCACCCATCTTCGTCCATGTAAAATCCTGGATTTTACCCACGAGAACGCTCTGTTTCAACTTTCCTTTATCGTTTTAACTCGATTTGATATGACAGAAGCACCTAAGATCTCAGATTAAGTTCCAGAAATGTCTAGTTGCTAGTGCTAGGCTCGCACTTCGGACATTGATAGTTTAGAGGTTGACCTCTTAACGAACACTCACTGGCATGACTTCATGTAATCTTTTAACTCACCTTTGTCATTCAGTGAACTAATGTCGTTTTAACAGCATTATAGATGTTAAAAAGACGGAGTACGCTGATTGAAAAAAGCATATATAGGAGGATGGAATTGAAAGACACGCCAAACATGTTTTCAACATTTCCGTTTTTTATTGGAAGTTTCTGGTTTTTCAAATTAAGCATGTATCCAGGAAAAGAAAAATATCTACAACGAAAATTGAAAATTCAATGCATTTGATAATTGCAGTAAATATTTACTTTCGTTTCGTATTAGGCAATAAGAAAATAAATTGATTTAATTACATATTGGTTTAGAAAAAATGAAGTTACATTAAAAAAAAAAAATGCACTTACAGAGGGGAAACTACTTATGAATCCATTGAAAAATGAACTAGTTTTGTAAAAGAAAAATTGATAGTTTCTCTTCTTCATAACGAAATTGATAGTTTACCGATAATCTGATCAAGAAAAATTAATGTCTTCAACGAATTAATCTCTTTTCACAATAAAATGGAAGATTTGATCTTATTTTAAATATTATTGTTTTACCGGAATTTCTCTCGTGACAAAATATCATATACCGAAGATGGAAAGATTGAAGCTATGCTGGTTTATGTGGATGATCTCATCATTATTGGAGATGATGAAGATGAGATACATCAAATCAAAGCCAACCTCTCTATTCCGTTCTAGATGAAGGAGCTTGGAGAACTCAAATATTTTCTGGGACTCGAGGTTGATCGGACAAAGGAAGTATTATTCCTATGTCAGCAAAAGTATGCACGAGATCTCTTGGAAAAATTCGGGATGCTCGATTGCAAGCCTATATTTACTCCGATGGATGTAAATCCAAAGATATGAGATGATGAAAGTTAAGAGCTAGAAGATTCGATCATGTACAGGCAACTGGTAGGTAGTCTAATTTACCTTACCATAACTCGGTCGGATATTGCTTTTGCAATGGGAGTAGTGAATCGATTCATGGAGAAGCCATAAAAGCCACACTTGGAGTGGGAGTAATGAATCGATTCATGGAGAAGCCACTAAAGCCACACTTGGATGCACCCAAGCGCATCCTGAGGTAAGTAAAGAAGACAATTGATTTTGGTCTTTTGTACAAGAGAGGATCATCAGATGAGTTGGTTGGTCATTGCGATGTCGACTTTGTTAGAGATCAGTACACATGGCGATCGACTACTGGATACTCGTTTAATCTTGTATCAATAGTAGTATACTAGTGCGGTAAGAGACAGCCGACGATGTACTTGTCTACAACAGAAGCTGAATACAGAGCAGCAGAAATGGCAACTCAGGAAAGCACGTGGCTAGTGCAATTATTGGATGATCTTCATCAACCGATAGATTATGTGACAACATTGTATTGTGAAAATCTATCCACTATAAGCTTGGCAAAGAATCCAATTTTCCATGCTAGAACTAAGCATGTAGAAGTACACTATTAATTTCTACGAGAGAAATTGTTGAAGGGCGAGATCAGGATGGAGTACACCAAGACAGGTGATCAAATTGCTGATATCTTCACCAAAGGTCTCGGAGCTACAAAGTTTGAAGAGATTTGAACTCAGCTTGGTACGGTCGCAAGGTCAGTTCCTAGAGAGAGTAGTCGGTGAGGGGCGTATTAAAGAAGTCACTGCCTATCTCTAGATTCTTCTTAATTGCGACAATAGTCTTTTCGATTTTCGATGAATGTCTATTCGACGAGTGTGTTTAGTATAATTATTTTGTTATTTTCAAGAGTCATTATTAATTGAGAGTTTCACGAGCCTGTTCGTATTTCGATAAGTAATAATTGCATTGTATGTACATGTGTCTGCTCATTTACCTAGAATATGTCAAGAGTCATGTGTGATGCCTATATAATGCGAGTCTTGTAATTGTTTGTGTAAGGAGTGTGAAGCCAAATTTCAGAAAATAAAGAAGTTCATCTCCTTACTTGAGAGCTTCTCTTGAACGAGTGTTATCAGAGCGAACCTCTGAATTTCAACATTTGGTATTAGAGTTGCGCCTCTCAACTAGCCTTGAACAATACTCCACATGAACAGAGTTTAGCTGAAACTGAAAAAAATACATGATGCCCATGTATTTGAATGAACCGTACATCGTCACATGCGAAAAAGATACATGAATATTAATGCATTTGAAACTGAAATCGTACGAGTTATATTCAGAACGACAAGTACAGACGTTGAGTTGAACATCATGTATTGAAGAGGAAAAATGTTTGACATGTCGAAAAACTAGATGATTATGTAGGAATGTCCATTCTTTTTCCGCCCACTGCCCCCTATTTTTACCAATCTAGCCATCGCCGTTATTACTCGCCGATTACAGAAGATGACCTTGTTAAGCAGTTTTCACATTTTTGACAACGTATCACTTACTATAATAAAAGTTTAATGCTATTAGTCGATCATCAATTCGCCATGGCTACCCCAACGCAAAACCAAATCAGTGGAGGAACAATGCGATGTCACAATTTTCTATTGATAGAACAGTTGTTTTTCAAGCCCCGAAAATACTGCACAACAATCTAGAAGGATCTTCAAAGAGTCCATAATGGAACGTGGCATCATGTCATGAGATTAGTGTCGCCATGACGATGCCAACAACACTCGTGCAAAATAGATGTAGAATTATTTTTGCATTTGAAATTGATATTGTGTCACTTATGTTCGAGCTACATGGCAATGTGAATAGCATTTCATTATGCCATTCTCTTTCCTCCCGCTGCCCACAAATGATATTTATCTACTGTTATTACAATAAAAGTCCACCTCAATCATACTGGAATCTTTACATCTATGATCGAGCGTTAAGGAAAATTAGGGAAATTAAACTTACCCTTTGTACTTCTTCACTTCCCATCCCTTGATCGCATCAACCTCTATGAGAGCTTTTCTCCACGCATCTATGTGTTTACTGCTCAGCTTCTTCTCGAGCTCCAAATTGAGTATGGCATCGCGATATAGCGGGTTTTTAAGCTTAACATCGTCAGGATCCACGTCGAAGAAAATAGGTCACACCTTTTTATTACCTTCCGATTTAGAGTTGTTTGCCATGATGTGCGCAAGTTCGCAGAGGCACCACTGGCTCGAAGCGTCGGTCCGCGAGACGACGGGTATATAGATCCTCGAGTCGTCAATTGCCTACAGAAGCAATCCATCAATCCTTTCCCCAACACGGAGCTCTTCGTCGTCTCGAAAGACGTGGATTCCAGCGTTGATCAAACTATGGTAGAGGATGTCGGTGAATCCAGTGCGAGTGTCGGGTCCTCTAAAGCTCAAGAACACTTGGTACTTGCTTCCTGTTGACGTACCTGCATCTGTGCTCGCCATAACAGTAGTTTGGTAAGCTTAACAGATCTCTCTCTCTCTCTCTCTCTCTCTCTCTGTGCCAATGTTCTTAACAGAGGATGAGGCACATTGTGAGGAAACAATGGAGAAGATATAGGAAAACCAACCAAATGCTACGAGCAATAATTTATTTGTTACTCTCTCTCTCTCTCCGAGAGATCTAGATCTAAGGACGTTTACAAATTATTTATATATGACAAAGTTGCAGGCTCCATGTGCAGAGGATCGAAAGAACGGTGATTATGGCATGAAATGCGCGGAAGCCAGGGAATCAAATTTAACTTATTCCTCTCTATCTCTACCTCTCTCTCACCCCAATGTTCTTCAACAAATAAAGAGGCCGCGTCTACTCGTCGTGAGGAATCAAAGCAGAGAAGCGAAAAACCTGAAATGCCACAAAAGTAAAATCGAATGCTATCGGTGTCAGTGGTATGCCTAACAACCAATTAAGATTGATACTCTAATATTAGTTGTGAATTAGTTTGTGTCGAAAAATCGACATTCACTATACTTGGTTAGTCAAATATCTTGCTAGATACCTCTTATGACTTATGGGTCAAAAGATTTTTGGGCACAATGCTAATGTCTAGTGAATCTACAAGGTCGCACACAATAGCGAATTGATTTAATATTTTCTCTTTGCGGCTTGATCTACTTAAGAATTAGAGTTTTATTTATTCTCCTATTACGAATATCTACGTAATCGTACGCGTTATGAGATAACGATTAAACGCAAGATTGAGTAAACGGTTTAGAAGACGTCGTGAGCCCAAGCCGTTATGTCGTGGGGCCCTAAACCGTGAAGTATAGAGTTACGAGAAATAACCCTAGAGACGCCTCAAACCAAGCGTTATTATTATCCCGAAGGAGAAAAACGGAGAACAGCTCTCTGTTCAAGGCGATCGCGAGAGACACTTCAAAATCTAAAAGCTAGCACTTAGATCGTTGGAGAACGCAGTTCGTGTATGTGGATACCGATAGAGGCGCAATACTTAGGGCGCTAATTTAGACAGAACTGACCATCAATTCTAAGCCGACCAGAAAAGGTGCGTATTTAAATTATTTTGATTTCGATATACACACGGATCTTTTTTTAGGGTTTCATTCCGCTACGTTTTATGAATCCAGAAAACCCTTCAATTGGCTGATGTGTTATGATGATGATGATGATCAAGGAACTAAAGATATGGCCAAAAAAAAAGTGGCTGATGGAAAGGTTGTTAGGAAAAGGCTCAAAATTTTATCATAAACTCATCAAAATTCTAACTAAATTGGCTTTCTACAAGTTTGGTTAGCCAATAACCAATACTATACATAATTTACCAACATTTTCTGTTATTGATTACTAAGTTAACAACGTGCAAAATAATTAGTATGTTTCAAGCTCTACAAGCTTGATAACTTGAACAAATTGTTGTCATGATTTCACTAATGCTTAATTGGTTATGGAGGAACCGATTCTTTTATTTACTGAAGCCTGCATTCTATGAACTTCTTCCTAGTGTCTTCAATGTACCAACTGAGGCCACCCCATTTCTTTGTGGTTCATAATTCACGTACATTTTACTGAATTTACTAATGCTTTGATGATTGTTGATGGATGTATTTTCAATAAGTAATTAGTTGCTTAACGATTTGTAGTTTACGCTACAGTGATGTAGAGGAGTGCAGCTTTACGATCGCTTAGAGAGGTGAATTAGTCGAGATACACGGAAATTGGCCAAAATGCTATCTAATCTCTAAATTGAAAAGAAAAATTAAATAGAAGTGAATAAAAGAATTAAATTCGGAGTTACTTCAAGAATACTTACGTCAATATCCACATTAGCTGTAGATGACGCTTTCAACTAAATCGTTTGGCAAATCCTTGATTTAATTCCTATTAGTCGGAAACGCTCAATTGAACCATGGGTCGACACCAATTTCCTTGCTCTAAACATGGTACGAACACAGAGACCCTACAGTTGGGGTCGAAACCTGCCCTCTTTAGCTTTTCTATTATTCCAGTGATGAAATGAAGCAAATTCTAATCCCAACTTGAATCGGATGGTTGAAAGATGAGAGATGGGGAAATTTGTCAAAAAAGTCCTAAAAATCTTTTTATAATTTTGTCAATTCAGTCATAAATCTTTTAAGTTTATCAATTCAGTCTCAAACCTTTTTACATTTTGCCGATTCAGTCCTATTGATTGGAAATTACTGATGTGGCACCGGCGATGTTGACGTGGATAATTTTTAAGAATATTTTAATAATTTTATAAAAAAAAATGTGATTTTTATTTTGTTTTCCTTCATTTTTCCTATTTTGGGTTTATTGGCCAGCAACCCCCATGGCCCTTGCCCAGGCATTCTATAGTATAAAGGATAACGGTCACTTGGGGTTACTCCTGGCCAAATACTAATGTTTCTTCAAGAAACCATTAACGTAGTTGTAGTTCTCTCATTATATATGATTTTCACTCAAAATCGTTTTATATTATCTTCGTACGCTTCCTATAGAATTGATAGATGTCATCTTTCCAAAAATGAAAATTAAATGGTGTGAAAAGAAGAGGTGGTTCTATTCGGCGAGGGCAATCCCTCAGCACAAGACCACCTCAACTTTTTCCTAGGTTGTCCTAAGCATATGAATATTGCACACAGCTGACTAAAGCTCCTAGCCTTATCATTTTAATTTTTCGTGTGGTTGAGAGAAGAATGAGAAATAGCAGTGTTTGGCCAGGAGTGACTAACCAGGACTCCTCTAGATGACATTCCTGAGTGGAGTTCGCCCCCTTTGACATGTGAATGTGAAAGGGTTAACAGTCGTAGAAGGTGGCCCCGTCAACACGTCTTGTGGGAAAGAACCAAAATCTTTATGGGAGGACATGGTGGAAACACAGACGTTCTTAGAGGCCTATGAGGCCAATGAAAGCGTAATTCCTGAAAAAAATGAAAATCAAAGGAGTTTATCGCAACCTCGATGTACATTGGGACAGATCAACTATAAAAAATCAAAGTATCAAAGCTTTGGGGATAGATCGTTTGTCGACGAACATTTTCGGTAAAACAGTTTCATTCAATCGGCAAGGTCTGACGCACTGCACCGTGTCATGACATTTAAGTTGACTCGACCAATGCTGTTTTTTGGGATCTCATTACAACTTTGGTTTCAAAGTCCCATAAGAAATTGAATGAGAAATGAAGAGTTGTTTCGGTTCGTAACCTTTAATGGAAGAATCCGTACAACTTCGTAACGTTTCATCGAAACCGTGCGACTTCGTAACATTTCGTCGAATCTCTTCAATGAAATCGTGCATTTTCGTCGACGAACCCTTTCGATGAAACCATATGTATTTGTGACTCTTCACTTCACTCTCTATAAATATAGAAAACATTGACCATCGCGTGATATAATACAATAACAGTTATGTTCATCATTCATTTTTCATCGTCATCATTTTGTACCATTATTCCACGAAGTTGTGTTTGAATGTTTCCTTTGAAACAAGAACGAATTTGTAATTGTCCAAGAACCTTGGGTATCGGTTGAGGGAACAAATTTATTTTAAAGACACAACGTGAACGACTAAAGATTCAACTGTGAAGATTTGGTTTGTCAATTCCATGGATCATGCACTGATTGGCAACTTTATCCGATATCCCAACGCAAAAGCAGATTGGGATGTGGTGGCTATGGCATTCTTCGATGGTGCTGACATCCCCCAAGTGTATGATTTGAAGAGGCGTCTAACTCGTTTGAAACAGGCGGGAGGACCCACTGAAAAGTATTACAATGACCTTCAAGGACTTTGGAGGGAGATTGACTTTCGTCGCCCTAATCCTATGATGTGTCCTCAAGATATTGAGAGATACAACACCTTAATTCAAGAAGATCGTGTTTATCTATTCTTACATGGCCTTGATGATCGCCTCGACAAGATTCGGGCTAATGTGTTACAGATGCAACTGTTTCCTACCGTGGAACAAGCCTATGCACGGGTAAGTAGGGAAGATGCACAACAAATTGTTATGCTGGCACACACAAATACTCCCACGATGGCTGGTATGGTATTGCGTGGCAGGAAGATAGGCTCGCAATTTCCAGAGAACAATACTAAACATGGTATTTTACAGATGATTCCTGGTAGTCTTACACCTGGAGGAGGGAAACCTAGCGTCAGTCCGAGGGTTAAATCACAAACAACAGTGAGTTGCACTTACTGTGGGAATTCTAAGCATATCAAGGAGACATGTTTTAAGTTAAATGGCTACCCTGATTGGTAGAAAAAATTACAAGCTAAAAAGAAAGCGGATAATGGGACAATTGGGGAACAAGCGTCTTTGGTCGTAGGTAGTGACTTGCGCTTGTCTTTGGTACCGCATATAGCCTCCACCATCGTCCCTGATTCGGCCTCTACAGGTAATAATGGGTGTGCGTTCATTAGTACTTCCCAGTGTGAAGATAACGATGGATGGATTATTGATTTAGGCACGACTTATCACTTGACACCCAATCCTGACGACCTCTTAAACCGCACCAATCCGAGGAGGCAACGTATATATAATGCAAATGTCCGAAACTATCCGGTAACGGGGGCTGGAAGTGTTGATCTTTCCCTGTCACTCCCATTGTCTCATGCATTGTTTGTGCCCTCCTTATCTAATCGATTACTATATATTGGGCAAATAACCGATGAGTTAAATTGCAGCGTACTTCTGAGTCCATCTTTTTGTTTATTTCAGGATATCCTCACGAATGAGATTATTGGACACGGTACTAAGAGGGAGGGACTGTACTTTGTTGATGACTTCAGTGCAAGCCGATCATGTCACATCCGCAGTCAGTCAACTAATAAAGTGACAGAAATTTGGTTATGGTATTGTTGCTTAGGATACTCTTCCTTTGGCTATTTGAAGTATTTATTTCCAGACTTGTTTCGTAACTTATCAGATTCGGCATTGAAGTGTGAGACCTGCATCTTGGCGAAGAGCCATCGTGCTTCTTTTTCATTAAGTTTCAATAAAAGCACCAAACCTTTTTCATTGGTACATTCTGACGTGTGGGGTGCTTCACCGATTACTACTATGTCAGGCATTCATTGGTTTGTCACATTTGTGGATGATTGTACCAGGATGTCCTAGTTATATTTAATGAAGCACAAAGATGAAGCAGGATCAATTTTTCGTGTGTTTTACCGCATGGTCACAATGCAATTTGGGGCTCAAACCTATGTCCTTCGCAGTAACAATGGCGGTGAATATATTAATCACCAACTCAAAGCATGTTTGAGGCTCAAACCTGTGTTCTTCGCAGTAACAATGACGTTGAATATATTAATCACTAACTCAATTTGGGCCTCAAACCTGTGTCCTTCGTAGTAACAATGGCAATGAATATATTAATCATCAATTTGGGGCTCAAACCTGTGTCCTTCGCAGTAACAATGTCGTGCATCTGATGAATCGAATGCCCTCACATGTGTTGGCATTCAAGACCCCGCTCCAGGCCCTTTGATAGCATGTTTCACTTTATTCAGTCTTGACTTTACCACCCAAAGTATTTGGGTGTGTGGCTTATGTTCATGTGCATACGAACCAATGAACAAAGCTGAATCCGTGTATTGTCAAGTGTATTTTTCTTGGCTATGGAACTCATTAGAAAGGATACCGCTGCTACAATCCAGAAACAAAGAAAACTCATGTTACAATGGACGATACTTTTGTTGAGGTCGACCTCTTTTTTCCTGCCACCAATTGTACATTTCAGGGGGAGATACATGAAAGAGTAAATTGGTGAGAATGTGGTATAATAGCAGGTGCAGATGCTGGGTTGCATCTGATTCATTGCAGCAAGATCCTGCAACTCCGATAGACGGCAATTCAATAGTTCGGGCAACAAGTTAGGCTACAGATCATGGTGGTGTACAGGAGAAGGGCAACGGTTTCTTAATGATCCGCATAGTGTTTCACTACAAGAGACACAAGAACAACTTCAAGAACAACCCTCTCATCCTCAAATTGTTCCCTTTTTAGTATCCAACCATTCTCCTGATGATACTCCTGAGGTAAGATCTCCTACCACACATGATTCTCTTGTTGATAACGATACAGTTGTTGGTTATAAATTGCCCGACAGGCACAATTGAGGCAAAGCTCCTAATAGGTACTCACCAGACATAGAGGAACGAAGGGTAAATTATCCAATTTCAAATTATGTTTTGACGGGAAGAAAGTCAGAACCCTTGAAGGCATTTGTGTCCAATATCTCCGCAATTCAAATTTCTAGCAGAGTACAAGAGGCTTTGAGGGATCCTAAGTAGGCTCAGGCGATGAAAGTAGATATGGAAGCTTTGCAGAATAATAAGACCTGGAGAATGGTAGAATTACCGAAGGGGAAGAAAGTTGTAGGGTGTAAGTGGGTCTTCACCATCAAATACAAAGCAAATGGATCTATTGAGAGGTACAAGGCACGACTAGTTGCAAAGGGATATACCCAGACTTATGGTGTGGATCACCAAGAAATATTCTCTCCCGTTGCAAAGCTGGATACTGTACGTATTTTAATGTCACTTGCTGCAAATATGGATTGGCCTTTACATCAATTTGATGTGAAGAATGCGTTTCTCTACGGAGATCTAGAGGAAGAAATTTACATGAAAATTCCACCTGGATACGCGTATATGGATAAGTCAAATGTTGTATGCAAACTTGAGCGATCCTTATATGGGTTAAAATAATCACCCCATGCATAGTTTGGTCGTTTTAGCTCAGCGATGAAGAGATGTGGGTATATTTAAAGTAATTCAGATCATATATTGTTCCTAAAACGTCAATGAGACAACATAACAACATTGATAATATACGTAGACAATGTGATCATTACAGGGAACGATCTTGAAGAAATTGTGGAACTTTAAGGAACACTGCAGATGAGTTTGAGATGAAAAGTCTGGGAGGTCTGAAATATTTCTTGGGAATTGAAGTAGCCAGGTCGAAAAAAGGTATTTTCTTGTCCCAACGGAAGTATGTGTTATATTTATTAGGTGAGGTTGGAATGTTGGAGTGTAAACCTGCGGACATCCCTATGGTCCAGAACCATAGACTTGAAAAAAACTTTTGATCAGGTTCTTACCAATAAAGACATATATCAAAGGTTAGTTGGGAGCCTAATTTATTTATTTTTTATTTCTTTACAATCAAGATGTCCGGGCCAGCTTGCGCACCTTGACTATTTCTTGAGGGAGACTAACACAGCAACCTACAGTCATGGCCCCCCACTTAAATCAAATGTGCTCATATCATGAATCGAACATGAGACTAGTGCGCCTAACCACACAATCTCAAGTGTGCCCTAACCAACTAAGCTACCCATGAGTGGGTAAAGACTAATTTATTTGTCACACACTCGTCCAGATATTGCATATGTTGTAGAGGTTGTGAGTCAATTTATGCATGCTCCAAATGAAGAACATATGAATGATGTATTCCAAATTCTGCGCTACTTGAAGTCAGCTCCAGAAAAAGGATTATTCTTTGCAAAGAACAATCATCTCAAAGTAAAGGGATTTATTGATGCAGATTGAGCAGGTAGTATTTTGGATAGGAGGTCTATGTCGAGCTACTTCACATATGTGGGAGGAAACTTGGTGATATGGAGGAGCAAAAAACAGAACATGGTAGTCTGTCAAGTGCTCAAGCAGAATTTCTAGGGGTGGCTAAAGGGTTGCGCAAGCTACTATGGCTCAAAAAAATCGATGATGGAACTTGGTTTCCCACCTGAATCTGAGATAAGCCTATTTTGTGATAATAAGACTACCATTGAAATTTCTCACAATCCAGTTCAACATGATCGTACTAAGCATGTTGAGATGGATAGGCATTTTGTTAAACAGAATTTGGATGATAAAGTGGTGGAGTTTCCATTTGTCGGATCCGACGATCAGTTGGCGGATATTCTTACAAATGCCATATCAAGTTAAGTTTTTTCATAAATCACTTATCAAGTTGGGTATCAAAGATATCTTTTCACCCACTTGAGAGGGAGTATTAATGTGATCTGTCAATTAGAGCCAAATTAGAAAGAGTTATTCTTATTTTATTCTCTTTCCTTATTTATCTCCTGATTTACATAGTCACAACCCCAAAACCTGAAGTCTTCCAATAATTCCGACGTACCATCAACATTTACGTAGAGTACATAACAAGACCGTGGCGTAAACCTTCGCAACTTATTTAAGGCTCTCAGTGGAAGGATGAGTCCCTTCACAAGTAATCAACTCAAAAAGTGTCCAGAGCAGAAGTTTTTCTTATAGAGGCAGCCATCAACTCACTGCTGGTACGGAGACGCCAAGACACAGCATCTCGTATGATAGCTGAAGGATAAAAGCCCTAGATATTTCAGACAACTCGTCAAGAAGCAGCAAACATGCCAGATCTAAGCAGAATGGCCAATTCATCACTCTCATTCTAGACTAATTATGTTGATGACATCGACTAAATCGGTATACTCAAACTGCAAATTGACCATAATATTTCCCATCATTATGAGTTCATAACTCGATTTCTCATTATTGTCTCAGAAGTGGCAATTTGACCCACCCATTACAGATCCACACTTATTTGCCCGAGGCGTAACGGAGTGTGGCAAAATCTCACACGTTTGGAATGCAATTCAAGAGGCTTCTTTTCCCAACACTCCGTAAAGATCTCTGAGAAAAGCAATCTAGTAATGATATTGATAGAGAGAGAGAGAGTCAAACAATCCTCAAATTTGGCCATTCATTTAGGCAATTTTGTCGCCCTTGAAAACAATTTAGTCAACACTTTATGAAAGAAGTCACAGCCTATCTCTAGATCCCTCTTAATTGCGATTCTTCGTATTTCGATGAATGTCCATAGGCTTATTGGTTTCTGATGAATGTCTGTTCGATGAGTGTGTTTACTATAATTATTTTGTTATTTTCAATAGTCATTATTAATTGAGAGTTTCAAGAGTCTATTTGTATTTCGATAAGTAATAATTGCAGTGTATGTACATGCGTCTGTTCATGTACCTAGTATATGTCAGTCATGTATGATGCCTATATAAAATCAAGTCTTGTAATCGTTTGTATAAGGAGTGTGAAGGGAGATTTCAGAAAATAAAGAAGTTCATCTCCTTCCTTGAGAACTTCTCTTGAATGAGCATTATCATAGCGAACCTCTGAATTTCAACATTTGGTATTAGAGGTGTGCCTCTCTAATTCAACACATTTGACCCTTTTTACCTTTTTATGCCACATTTACCATTTTCTGTAGTGTAATCATCTTCCTTACCACGTTGAGCAACTTAACAACTAGACACCACAACTTTTGTTCTATCGAGTGTGTACACATTGTCGCCTCGTTGACACCACCGATATTGACAACGACAAAGACAGTATCGTCTCCCCCTTCCGGGCGGGGATCCCCCTTTCTATTGAGCCGACGGATGACTTCATCATATCGTTGTTTTCCTGCGTGCTCTAACTGTACCTTTTCCTCTCCTTTTCATTTCTATTGAAGCGACAGAAAGGGAAGACTAACTGAAGCCCAGCAACATTGCAACACAGCCAATGCTTTCTGGTTACGTATATACGAAAAAAATGACCGCAACACTGGGTATTCAGTTAATCTTGTTGGGTGTTCCCATGATACCTGAGCTCCGGGATGGGGAGATGTAAGAAAAATTACCAAATTGACATTAAGCTCTAGTTATACTTGTTTATTTACTAAAACCTCCTTTTGTAGAAGAAGTCTTTGTACACCGGTGCTTAACCACTTGTTCTTCGCCAGTCATGCATGCCGAGTCTTAAGATGTTGGACTCTGATCCAACATGAAGTTCACATCTTGTCATGATGTCTAATTTTGACCTTATCTATTCATCCTCTCATCAACAGCTAAGATGTATCACAGTCAGGAAATACAAATGTGTCAACCAGCAAGCATATCCCTCAAACCACAAGACCCAAATAAGGGCTGAAATATAATGAAATATCATATGACCTTTGCACGTCATACTAAAGTCATTTCCAAAATCCCTAACTTAACATCCAGATCATTCTGTACCTGTCCACGACATGCAAAATTCAGGAAAGCAACCCAAAGAACCATCTTGCAATGGGTGCTTAATCAATTGGACTTGCTTTACATGCTTCCAGTAGAATCTCTGATTTGAAAGGTTTAAGCTCAAATTTTCCTGATTTGCACTGCATGAACATGAAAACATTGTGAGCTCCATATCATTATGAATCGATTTGCTTATTGTGTCTCCTTTTTGTAGCCAAATTACCATTTACTATCGTTGTTCTCCTCTCGGGATTCTGAGGAATTGCTTGCTTACTGGCTCAATTCCAAATTACATTGGGAAATGGAGAAGGTTGAAAACATTGTAAGTTCATTTATTCATAAGAAATATATATTCTCTTTGTAAAGTCCAGTGGTCCGGGTGCTATGCACCGGCAGATTTTTTATCTTGTCCCCGCAGATTATTGCATTTTTTGTGTAAGAGACCTGTTTCATGAATGAGAAAGGCCTCAAACTAATCAAATTACAAGAACTTACGCAAGTTTTCCCGAGAAAATTGTCGGACTCATCTCTTTTTTTCCATCTTTGTGTAGAGACCTGAGCGCCAACAGATTGATCGGTCAAGTCCCCAACGAGATGGGAGATGCTCTGGATTACATGTAGTTACAAAATTTCTTGACTACCCTTAGTACGCACCTCATAGAGTTGGATTCCAAGAAAATCTTTGGACAAGTGTTACATAAGTTCCATTTGCGAATGTAGGGTCCTGGCAAACAACTCCCTCGCAGGAGCAGTACCCATTTGGGTATCAAGCAGCATGCAATTTCTGTTAGTCCCCTTCGAACATATCCAAGTTTTTCGTTCTTGGTTTTCCATACGGTTGTCATAGATTGCAAGTTTTCACAGATAGATCATAGTTTTAGACTCATGGGTTCTCATCCGATATCTATCACTATTCAATGTTGTGCGATTATTATCATCGGTGGTGAACTGCAGCAACTTCTCTTACAACAATTTCACTATTTCTTCGCCAGCCAGTTGTCAGCAATCGCAAGTGTGAGTTGATCCACGCTCTCGCTCAAGGCAGAAATTTTGTAGTCTTGTCTCGTCGCCATATTTCAGGACGTATCGTCTAGCACATTTTTTTCCCGCTCTGCAGTAATCCGGTTTCCAGCTATTCATCCGACGGAGACAACAAGTAAGTCTCTTCTAAGAGCTACATGATTTGTTGACAATTGTATGGCGAATATCATGTTGATAGATTTCAGAATTGAATAATATAAATACTTTTATAATTAAGAGCAAGGCCAATATAAATACACATACAAAGAAGGACATGAAAGTAAATATACAAAAGATCTACTTGTAATATATACAATTAATCTAAAATAATATATCTAACACCCCCTCAAACTCAAGGTACCAACGAGAGTCTGGAAAGAAGATCAGCAAAGCGTTGTGATGTAAGAAATTTGGTGAATAAGTCAGCAAGCTGGACTGTAGAGGCCACAAAGGGAAGAGAAATGATATGTGCTTGGAGTTGATGACGCGTAATATGATAATCAATATCAATGTATTTGGTACGCTCATGAAATACTGGATTTGTAGCAATGTGAATAGCACTCCTGTTATCATAATGAAGAGGAATGGGAGCAGACCAGGTAACACCAAGATCAGTAAGAAGACGACAAAGTCAAATAATCTCAACATTAGTGTCAGTCATATCACGATATTCAAACTGAATAGAAGAACGAGACACGACAAGCTGCTTCTTGGCATGCCAAGAAATCAAAGAATCATCTAGAAAGATACAAACTACTATAATGGACTTGCGGTCAGTAACATCCGAAGCCCAATCAACATCAAAGTAATCATGAAGAGTAAATGAGGAAGTCGATGGAAGAAAAATGAGCGTATTAGAGTATCACGAAGATATCGCAGAATTCGAAGTATAGCAGCATAATGAACTGTACGAGGAGCCGCGACAAACTGACTGATAAGATGAACAGCATATGCGAAATCAGGATGAGTGGTTGTAAGATAGACAAGACTGCCAACAAGAGCCTGGTAGCGAGTGACATTAGAAGAGGCTCACCATCATTCGGACGACACTGTAAATGAAGTTCAACATGAGTAGCTGCAATACGAGTATCAGATAACTCAGCACGAGCTAAAATGCCAGCAATGTACTTCTGTTGGGAGAGAAGAACACCATGTCGACTGCAAGCAACCTCAATATCGAGAAAATAACGTAAAAAACCCAGATCTTTCACAGCAAACTGACGGTGAAGATGTTGCTTAGTATAAGCAATATGAACAGAGTCATCCACAATAGTAATCATATCATCTACATAGAGTAAGGAATAGTACAACCAGTTAAAGAGGTATGAGTAAACATAACATGATCATTCTCACTTTAAATAAAGTCAGCAGGCCGAACGACATCTACAAACCGTTCAAACCAAGCTCGAGAAGCTTGTTTGAGACCATAAAGAGCTCGACAAAGACAACATATCTGGCTAGGCGAATGAGGCAGACCTGGAGGTGGCTGCATATAGAGTTCCTCTTGAAGAATCCCATGAAGAAAAGCATTCTTCACTTCAAGCTGAAAAAAAGGCTAATTATGAATAGAGGCCACTGCAAGAAGAGCGCGAACAGAAGCCATTTTGGCAACAAGAGCAAAAGTCTCCTCATAATCTGTCCCATACTCCTGATCAAAATCACGTGCAACAAGACGCGCTTTATAACGCTCAATGCCTCCATCGGAGTAGGTCTTAATTTTCTACATCCAACGACAAGATATTAAGGATTTTATTGGTGGAAGAGGTACAAGATCACACGTATCGGTGCACTCTAGAGTAGATAATTCCTCAAACATGGCATCACGCCATTCAGCATGTTGTACAACTATATGATAATTTGATGGTTTCTGCAAAGTGTGAACAACAGCCATAAAGGAACCAAACTCATCAGAATAACTTGTGGCCGCTACGTACCTAGTTGAGGGACGACGATCTCATAGAGGATTTCGCCGAGGGAATGATGGACGGGAATCGTCAAGAGGCGTTGAAGTAGCAGGTGAAGTAGACAAAGGAGAATGCATGCTAGAAGAAGGTTGTGACACTAGATATAACGGAGAAGATATAAGAGGAGTAAGAGGAGATGAATCAAAAGGAAAATCAATAAATACAAATGGAGAAGACTATAAGAAGTAGAGGCAGCGAAAAAGAAGGGTACGTGCTCAAAGAATTGAACACTACGAGAGATACGAATACGTCGTGAAGAAGGATCATAGCACCTATAGCCTTTGTTTTATGTACTGTAACCTAAGAAAGCACATCGAACTGACTTTGTAGAGAGTTTGGTACGCTCATAGGGTGGAAGAAGCATATAACACGTACAGCCAAAAATCCAAAGTTGGTGATAAGTGGGTAGTTTTGAGAAAAGACGCTAGTGAGGGGTGGCGTTGGAGAGAACGAAAGAAGGAAGTCGATTTATAAGATAAACAATAGTAGATAGTGCTTCAGCCCAAAATTCAGTAGGAACTGAATTGGGTAACTGGAGAGCACGAGTAGTATACGAAATATGATGATGTTTTCATTCAACGAGACCATTTTGAGCAGAAACATCGGGACAGGACAACTGAGGTAAGGTTCCTTGAGAAGTTAAAAAAGAACGAAAAGTTGCAAAAAGATACTCCCCGCCAAAATCAGAACAAAAAACTTTAATAGTTTTAAAGAATTGAGTAGATATCATAGCTGTAAAGTACTAATAGATAGAGAGAAATTCTTCACGAGAACGCATGAAATAAACCCATGTATAACGAGAATAATCATCAATAAATGATACATAATACTTGAATCCACTTTTAGAAATTTAAGAAGCAGGACCCCCAAACATCTGAATGTACTAAGTCAAAACAAAAAGTAGAAACATAAGAACTAATAGGAAAAGGAGGTGCAGATTGTTTAACTAAACAGCAACTAGTAGAAGGACGCATAACAGTAGATGAAACATGTCCAAGTGCATCCTGTTGACACAAAAAAGACAAACTGGAATCAGATATATGACCTAGGTGCTAGTGTCAAAAGTCAAGATCGAAGATGGCAATAATAGGTTGAGGTGAAGGAAGCTGGAGATGCTACATCAAATACAATCCCTCCATGTCTATTACCCCTGCCAATCGTCTAGCCACTCGTACGATCCTATACAACACAAGAATCAATAGTAAATGTCACCATATTGCCCATATCAGCAAGTTTCCCAACAGATAAAAGATTCAAAACTAAGTTCGGTATATACAACACATTAGACACATTAGAACTGCCAGGGATAGTAAGTTGGCATTGCATAGTAGCAGTAAGAGAGGATCCATAAGATGTAAAGAACCCTTTTGGATTTTTGAGTGCAGACTGTTGAGTGAGATGATGAGTAGAGGCAGTCATGTGATGAGCAGCTCCGGAGTTAAGAATCCAGAAAGAGCTATCACCTGAAGATTGTGCAGCAGCTACTGTAGCAACAGTGGAGGATACACCAAACGAACCAAGATGAAGCCGAGCTAAAAGAGAAAGCTCAGTCTCAATATTAGCAAGATGATCATTTAAAGATGAAGATGGAGTGACATGATATGTGTGGATGGAGAAGAAACAAGTGCAACTGAACGCAGGGGTGCATCAGGAAGATCATGCATTTTCTAAAAATATCGATACTTAGTCTGCTCATTTTGCTTACAGAAGTTACAATAAAAAACATGAACCTTGCTGAGAAGAAGCACGCTGGGAATCACGATGAGAATCACGCTGTGAATAGCTAGACTGAAAAACACGTTGAGAAGAGTCAGATTGGAGACCACGCTGAGAGGAGCTTGGCCGGAAATCAAACTGTGGAGTGGCCATCACTACAGAGGAATCTACAGATGGAGGAGCACCAAGAATTCCTTTGTAAGATTTAATAATACCACAATCGGCTGCTCTGAAAGTTTAAGCTGTTAGAAGAAGACGTGATTTAATATTTATATATTCCAACACTCCCCCTCACACTTAGTTTAGTCTTTTACCTAGTACTAAGCGTGGACAAATTTATTAGGAAGTCAAATAGGGGTCTGAAAAGATTTAAACTTAGGACCTACTGCTCTGATACTATATAAGATTTGATAAGATCACAACAGACTGCTCTAAAAGCTTAAGCTGTTATAAGAATGCGTGATTTAATATTTATATATTCCAACATCTTTGTCTAGTTTCCTCAGCCTGAAATTCCTTGACTACATAAAAAAGAGATGGTTCAGAACAACGATATAGAATCTGACTTCGAATTTCCTCAAATTCTGGTGAGAGTTGCATCAAGAATTCATACAGACGATTCTTATTCTGATCTTCAAGTTTAGATGCAGCACAAACAACACAATTAGCACACGTGGAACATGGTGAACGAGTCAACACATCAAGCTAGGACTAAAGAGACGTCATATAATAATAAAATTCATAAATTGTTCATGCACTGAGTGGCACAACGAAATTCCTACATAAGCTGATAAACACGAACAGAACTTGTTTGTGTAAACATTTCAGCAATTTGATCCCATAACTGTTTCACACCAATAATCTGAGTAAATTGGGGGCGAAGATCATGAATTATAAAACCAAATAATATTGTCTATATTTTTCTATCAGTAACATGTCAATCCCTAATTTCATATTGACGTCATGAAATCTGATCAGCCTTAGGTTTAGGATCTGCAGTATTGGACACGGGTGCAGGACAAGAACGAGTATCATCCACATATTCATATAAATCACGATAAACAAGAGCAGCCATCACTGAGAGTTTCCAAAGAATATAATTAGAACCATCCAACTTAACATCAATGTGATCAATCCGATTATTATCAGCCATAATTCTGAGATCAATAAACCAAAACGAAAGGAGAGTTAAGAAAGCAAAACCCGAGGTCAATCGCAAGAACAAAATTGCAAGACGGTGCGGGGATCGTAGTAAAAGTCGATGACGACATTGACGCTGCATCAAACAGTGTCTCCTCAATTCTCGTGTTTGACAACTCCAAATAAGAATGAATCAATATCCAGCAAGCAATGTCCAGCAGAATTGACGAATCCCTAATTTCGAAAGATGGTCTCGAGCAGAAGAATGTCCAGCAGAATTGACGCCAAAACTAGGGCATTTGCATGATGAAAGGAAGTTACGAAGTGCGGCTCCATTTTGCTGAGATTCAGTACTCCGACGTCGAAACTTTCAGCAACCTCGGGAGATGTATCTTCGATGTATCAATCTAAGGGATCGGATGGATGGAATTTGCTACGATACTTATAAGATTGATGAGACTGATATTCAAATATCTCTTCTTAGAACGTATTGATTTAACCCCCATAAGTGAGATCATCATCCCATAGCATGTTGCTATCAAAACTTATTTTTCTTCTAAAGAATCTTCTAAGTCTTCCCAAGCTACTGGGAAGGGATTCTATAATCATAAAGAATTCAATTCGGATGCTGAGTGCCTATCCAGAAATTTTCGCAAAACAATCCGACAAGGGCAGCTTTTTTTTCTTCTTACTGAAATTCTTGTTGATTCTGCAGGGCAATGTAGTGCCGAAGGATTTTAATATTGCAGAGGAAGCGGGAGCCTGGAGGTGTTGGGAAGGGCATATACAGGGACCTCCATAACATGTATGTCAATGGCACTACTTTAGACATTCATTTATATTTGGTCAGGGAAGGGAACCACTGCCATTCCTAATGGAGGTGCCTATGGACCCCTTATTTCCGCCATTGCAGTGACGCCGAGCAAGTCCACGCGGAACGTACCGATCTCCTATTATTCTTTCCTCATGTGGTCGTTGAAGCATTCGCAAATATCGCTCTTATGGATTTTTTTTTTACCTGCTCGTAGATTTTGATGTTGGAAGATCTGGACTATCGGCTGGAGCAATCCCTGGGATTGTGGTACCTTCGGTGGTTCTTGTATCGACAGTACTAGTCTTTCGGCTGAAAGGTTTTTTAAACTTATTCCAGGGTTAAACTACACCTCAAGTGGCATAAGTTGTGTACGGCGCTCAATTTAGTGCCAAAAATTTCAAAACGATCACTTTAGTGTTAAGTTCTTGTAACTTCGATCACTGCAGTATCAAAACTTTCAGATCAATCACTTTAGTACTAAATTTTTGTAAATTCGATTACTTCAGTGCCAATTCTGATGAGTCATGTCAGCTCAAATAATAATAATAATAAATGCATGTGTTGAACTTTAGGCGAGCCACATTAGCTTAAATCAAAGTTGGCATTAAAGTGATAGTTTTTTAAAGAAGTTGTCATTTAAGCAATTGAAGTTACAAAAACTTAGAACAAGTGATCGATTTGAAAGTTTTGACACTAAAATGAGCACCGTACACATCTTATGGCACTTGGGGTGTACTTAAGCCGCTTCTTTCGTAAGTAAGGACGAGACCGGCAAGCGATCATTCTTCAGAGAGCAAGCTTCTCACAGATTTGTTAGAGCTTGGATTCAGTTGGTGATTATTGTGTGCTCCTCATTTCTTTCTTTCTAATGAAAGACAAAAAGCCGTATTGAATGCTTGATTATGTCGATATGCATATGCGTCAAATGGATGGATTGGGCCTGATTTGGATCGGGTCGAATATGCTCCTACCCATATTGACCCATATTCAATAACTTATATCCGACCCGACCCATTTGACCCATATTACAAAATTACAATAATATTCTAAGAAAATAATATTACTAAAATACTTGCATATAATAAAAAATCTAGTGAAATTTTTTAAACGATCAGGATCGACCCCAACCCCGGCCCAGACCCGACCCGAGCTCCGATCCCGGGCCCTAGCCCGTTCCCGTTTCCTACCCCGACCCCAGTCCCAACCCCGATCCTAGTACCATCACCGCCCCGATCGCCTGCCCCGGTCCCGACCTCGGCCCCGGTCTCGAACCCAACCTCGGCCATAGTCCTAGCTTAGGCCTTGGTCCCGGCCTCGGTTCCGACCCTGATCCCGATCTCAATCCTTGGCCCCCATCTCGAATCCGACCTTGGTCGTAGGCCCCAATCGCCGACCCCGATCCCAGCCTCGGTCATCGGCCCCAACCCCAACCATGGCCCCGGTCGCCGGCAATCGAGGCAAGCAAAGGGAGCCAGGGCCGACGACTAGGGCCGAGGCCTACAACGGAGACCGATGCCTACGATAGGGACTGGGGTCGAGGCCTGCAACCTGGATTAGGGCCTGCGATCACGACCGGGATCGAAGTTTGCGATTGCACTGGCGATTGGGACCATTTGCAACTTGTGGAAGAAAGCTGTACTTATGAATTGAAAATGGATCCAATATGGATCGAAAATGAGTTTAATGTGTAATCCATTATTGACCCATTTAATTTTACTCAAATCCTTTGGACTCATTTTTATTGAGTTATTTTAAAGTTAATGAACCATATTTGACCCATTTTGTATAAAATGGGTCTATGACCCATATTGACAGCTATATTTATATAATCCCAAATTATCTATTTATAATAAAGTCAAAGAGATCAAAATTCAAATGCCCAAAAGAAAAAGAAAGAAAGAGAGATCAAAATCCCAATGTCGCCCTTATTGCTACTATGTAGTACAATTTTTTGTCTGGCGAGGCCCAATCTCACCACCATGGATGAGCTCGCCCAGCCACTGGTGAGGCTCGCCAACCAGAGGAAGAAGGGAAAGGGCGGGGAAAAAAAGAGAAAGAAAGGGAAAAATAATATAAGTAAATAGATAATATGATGAATATTAAAAATTGTCAGTGCCAACCAAACCTCATAAGCTTTTTTTGGCCAAAATTGGCCGAATGGATTGAATTGATACTATTATAAAAAATTTAAAACTCAAATCACACAAAGAAAAAACTAAATTAACACAATTACAATAAATCTCTTTATAAATGATCTCTTTCTTACACATTCTTTGATATTCCAAGGCACGACAATAGACAGCATGAGTCGTAGATAACTTGGGTTTTGAAGATATAATTGCTAGTTCTAAATTTGATCGAACTTGTAATTTGGATGTGAGGCTGGAATTTCTTTCTGCAATGGAATCACAGCAAGTTCAAGTTACTCGACTATGCTGCACTTCAAAAGCCAACCCATCCGCTTCGCAAATGCCATTTCTCAAGAGCTTTCCTCACGTAGTTGTTATCCAATCAGTCACAAGTGATCGACACACGTGACCAAACACGTCAATATGCATGTGATCAACCGCATCAATGCATTCCACCCAAAAGAAGAAATCACAAATACACACATTAATGTCCCGGAGCCAACTTCCTGCCTGAAGGTGATTGTGATAGCAAGAGCCGACAATCGGTCCTGTGGGGACATAACAGAGATACACGCCGCGTCACTCTGAGCTCACATCTCAGCTCCCCTACTTAAAGAGGATCGTTTCGACTTGGCGAAAGGCGGCTTTCGTATGGGTCGGCATGGAGTCATTTTCCACAGCATTGGTCTTCGTTCTGTTCTTCAGTAGATGACTTACTACTCCAAAAGGGCGGGTAAAGACAATGGCGAAAAGGCACCACATGAACATAACATCCCCGCACGAGAGCAGAAGAAGAAATGACTAGAAGCTAAAGCAAGCGCTCAGCCTTCGGCCTTCGGCACATCTTGCGAAGGAATCCTGTTTGTATTAGCTCAAATGATAGATCTTTTTCTCTCCTGACACAGTATTTGCCTTAAATAACGCATGATCATTTACAAGTAAATACATGCCACTTCTCCAGTCACACTTTAGTATTATCTCACGTCATTCTAAGAATCCATTTTGGCTCAGCTACAGCTCTTAAACAATCAGTATTCCCCCGCCATAACATTGGCGGAGAGACAGTCACATGAGCAAATTATTGGCACGCCATTAACTAAAACAATAGGTAGAGTAATTTTTTTTCTTTACCCCCAAAAAAACACATACGTATACATTAGCAAATTGATAATTTGTGACTCCTCAATGATAAAAGGAACAGTTATTACGTGTCATGGCTTAAAATACAGAACCCACCATGTCAAAATTTGTGCCAAAGGAACAGAGTGACGCGTGGAGCAAAAGGGCCATCTCTAAAATTCAGGAAAAGAACTGGGGATCAATTGATCATCTACTTCTGAAGCAATCAAATCACATTCTCCCAAAAGCGCAGGAGATGTGAAATGCGGACAGATAAGAATTCATCCAATGCCTCAAAAGTGGGGAAATATTCACATGGTATCCTGTGTTAACATGCACAACACTATATACACTTCCAACTGCAAAATAAGGGTGTGATGCAGTCAAAATTCAACACCACTGTTTATCTGAACAGAGAA
This sequence comes from Rhodomyrtus tomentosa, assembly GCA_028455895.1. Classification (NCBI taxonomy): domain Eukaryota; kingdom Viridiplantae; phylum Streptophyta; class Magnoliopsida; order Myrtales; family Myrtaceae; genus Rhodomyrtus; species Rhodomyrtus tomentosa. The sequence goes on along the minus strand of JAPCWY010000001.1, from coordinate 8,317,178 downwards.
AGACGGTCTACCGACAGCGGAGAGCGGCGTTTCCACTCTGACAACTACTCCTGAGCTTCCAACATTCCCATTCCACTTGGATCTCCCAATCTGCATAAGACCGAGGGAGAGATTATCACAAAAGGACTAAAAAAGGCTACATTTGAGATTCCATTTCTGAAGCAAGATAATTTATTTATCCGTTTTAGTGCATCTATCTTCTTCCTCACAGCATGCATTATCACATAAAGCTAAGGCACAAAGAATACAGTAGTATAGTATGTGTGCAGGCCTGGTGTCTTCATCTTTCAATGTTAATTGCTAACTACAATCAATTTGCACTTCCGCAAATGATTATAATACCAAGGGCACAAAAATAAGATTTCATGATACCCCTCAAAACATCTAGTAAAAAAGAATAAATTCACGTCTACAAGAGGGGAAAACTTACAGATATGGACGCAAATGCCGAAGGATATGCTGTATATGAACAACCACATATTAAACTTAGCTGCTCCTTCACCGAATGAATGACTTCTGCATGCAAACCTGGATTGCTTCCGCCAAAAGTAGGGTACACACTGGCCATGGCAAGATACAAGACTGTAAAGGTTTAGTCATGAACAGATCAAAAAGAATTCTTGTCCACTGATACTCTAGGAGAGAAAAGACAGTGATAAACACATGGTTCCTCTGTAAAAGGTAGCAGAGTTGCTGAGTTGTTCTCCATAGGATTTTTTTCAGGGGCGAGAGATAAATAGATACAACTTATTTTTACATGTTATGCATCAAGAGACCCCTTATGAGTAGCATCTGGTTTGCATCAATAATGAGATGAAACAGCAGATGGAAAGATGGGATCACCAGTCGTCTGTTTTTGTGTAGAGATGAAGCAGCAGAAAATATTACCTATATTTCAAATCACAGTAAATAACTAATCAAATTAAGTGTTGCCTTTCCAGAGCACTGTCTTCAACCCATATGTCGTTATGAATCCAATGTGCAAAGAAATGGAAGGAGTCCAAATGGAAAAAGTGAAGGAAGAATATGGACGAAGTAACACAGGAACCTAGAAGACCCCTCAGGATTTAAAGCCAAATTCGATAAGAATTGAAGAATGCAAGGCTCGGACAAGAAATGGTTCTCAGGTACAAAGGTGGTAATCTCACCTGAGCTGCATGGTTGGCCTGTACATGATTCCAGATCTTTGCCAAGCCAAGGATTGTGCAAGACCCAAACTAAAGGATTTATCAGGCCATTGAACCATCGGTGTGACACGCGTACCCCATTTGTTCTGTCATTCCAAGAAATGTATCATGAACAACATACAAGTGAATCCATAGTAAAGGTAGTTCAACCATAAAGACAGGAAACAATGCAACCACCATAAACAGCTCTAAATATTCTTCGTTATTTTCTACCAATATGTACCTTACAAGAGAAGCTCAATCTCATCTCTCCTGGGTACTGACCCTCAGCCTGAAGAAGTCCACCACAAACAGGTACAAAAGCACTTGTTGTCAGCCCCTCACCAGATACATAGGTGAGCTGGCCATTTGGAAATTGCAAATCCAAGAATGACTGCACCAGGAGATGACAGGGAGAGACTAGAATTAACCACACTAAGATCACATATGTATATGTGTAAATATATAGGTCATGTGCACATATGGGAAAGAGAGCAGGAGGGGGAGGGAGAGTTCTTGTAGACAAATAGTATAGGTTCTTGACATCATTAGCCTGTATGATTACCTAATGTACTGGGCATAAGCCTTAAAACAGGAATACTCCAGATAATATGCATGTGCACCATCAACCCAACCTAACTAACCTTCAATCACCAACCAAAAAGGTCCTCAAAACACATTGAACGATGAAAACCATACACTTCCTTTTTTTTTTTTTTTTGGGGGGGGGGGGGGGGGGGGGGGGGGGGTGAAATAAACTTCCTAATTAGCAAACCCATTTTTTGGGGTAATACCCATAGTTTAAAATAGTAATAAACTTACACAAGCTAGAGGATTAAGGCAGAGCATTGACATCAACAGCCACCTCCGATGCTTGGACCAAATGGCAGGACAAAGGGAATGGATCCCATTCTAACAATAAAAAAAAAAAACGTAAGATGAGAACAGATAATTAAAAAATAAAATAATTAACTGCTTGACAGATAACAGTAGCAGAGAAAGCACAGTATCCCATGTTATGTCGGCCTGTGTCGATTTCAAACTATAAACATTTTAAACGTATACAATAAAAATGACAGGACATTCTGCACTCTGAATTACATCTGCACACATCCAAATTGGCAAAATTCCATCAAATTACCACCTCAGAAAATTTCGAGTTACTATACTACAGAGGAATTTTAGGTTCTTCAGTAAATTCTAATGCTCCGTTTGTTTCATGGAAAATGAGCGATTTGAAAAACATTTTCCAAAAAGTGATTGCTTATATCGTTTAGAAAAACTAGTCAACTGAAAATGTTTTCATATGTCGCTTAAAAAAATGAATAAATGGAAATTTTTTTCATCATCTATGAAAATAAATAGGCATAAATGAATAAATGGAAATTTTTTTCATCGTCGATGAAAATAGTTAGGCATAGATTATTATCGATGATGAAAACATTTTCCGTTGACTAATTTTTCTAAACGATATAAGCAATCACTTTTCAGAAAATGTTTTCCAAATCGCTCATTTTCTGTGAAACTAACGGAGCCTAAGTGAAATATCTCGGATCAGGAAACAAAGAGAAATAATAGCTTTTGGTACCAACATGTGCCATTTTATAAAATGGTGGCAAAAATCAGGGCTCTTATGAATGTCATTATAAGGCACAAGATTCTCAGGGGTTTACATCATATTGCAGCCGACAATTTTGACTACGAGAATACTACATCGCAGTCAAACCACATTAGCAACATGTTAATCCTACATCTTTATGGATAAACAGCAAAAGTTTCTTTAACCAGATAAATATCAGGACAAAAGCTTGACAAACTTTTATTTTAGTTTTGTCAGTAGCATTTGAGCATATATGGCCAATTCTTGAGGCACATGAAGACACTTTTCCCTGTTTCTTTCTTTTACATGTTGGGACATGGTAAGCTGCAATAGAATCCTACTCATACCTTCCTATCATAACCATACCAAAGCAAGTGTTGCTTTGATAAATGAATGGGCAGGAGTAGCGTAGAATCACGAACAAAGAGTACTGGTCCGAGCTGTACAAGGAAAAGAGATGAACTATCACCCCCTGATATGGAACTCCCCTGTGAAGCCTCCACTCTCCACAAATCCCCTCGAGCAACCAAAGAACTCTCTACATCACGCGTTCGGCTATCATAAGTTGATGTAATATTCACTGTTCCCTGCATTTGAGTAAGTTTGATGTCTGTGTAAGTGCCTTAAAACATGCAATCTCAGGTCTAGTCATCAATAAAGAAACAAAGCATTCAGACTACAGTTATATACAGGTATATAAGAATCTCCATGACCACTGGATAGACATGATTTCCCGCCTTACCAAATTCTTAGTATTAGAACAACCCACAGGGATCGGAGTTTCTTCTTCAGTTGCCAGTGTCTTACTTGGACACAAGCTCAATCTTTTATATCAATCTTCTTAATCCTCCTAATTACATAAAACTTCTGCAGGTACTCGCTCTAGCTTATCACAATACTTACATACCCTAACTTGTTCATCCAGCATTACTTATAGCCTAATATATGTCAAATCATCTTGATGAAACAGAGATAAAAGTGCCACTTGTCCAATAGTTGCTATGATACAAATGTTCTTTGCAAAAATGGGAGCAGCAAGTGGCGGTCATAAGGTTCAAGGAGAAAGGCAATAAAGCAAATTTTACAGATGTGGAAAAGGAAAAGCTTTCACAACTTTCAAACATAATAGGGTAACAGCTGCTTGACATTCTACCGCAGAGTTTGGAAGAATCTATTTAATGAAAAGAAACGGAGACAGCTTATTAGAAGAATGCATGTATTCCTTTCACAGACTGGTGGAAAGTAATAAGTTCAGGATCTCAAGCAACCAACAAACAGACTACAGCAGCTCACAGCAACCAGCAAATACACCATTCGCATCTCACAGCAACCAGCATGAACCTAGTTTAGCATCTCTCAGAAACCAACAAAAGAAACTATTTTAGCATCTCACAGCAACCAACATATCAATCAAGGCTTATCAACGAGGAAGAAAAGGGATGAAAGTGCTGCTGACAGCACCCCTTTCTCGAAGTCATGCAGCCAAAACATAATACAAGAAGCCATCTCCAACAACAAATCTTTTTCACTTCTCTTCCTCTACCCACAACAAAGATATCTGAAATTTCCTCTACCAGAGGTGTTCTCTCAGAAACAGACGAATACATCTCTACTGAATAGCATGAACATGAACGGATTAATAAAGATTCGATATCACGTATAGGTGAGCAAAAAAAAATTACCTGAGGTCTACCAAGATGCCCAGCAGCTCTAAGATTATTAAAATCAGTGACTTCCCCATCTGCTGATCCCTCAACTCCCCCATCTTTCTCTGCAAAACCAAAATCCCTCAAGCGTTCGCTCAATGCACCCACCTCTTCCTGTAAACTAACACTCAAATCACCTCTCTCCCTTCTAATTCCCAAATCCGCACGAATCGAGGCCACAGTAGCATGGTCATCCTGTCGGAAGGGCACAGGCAAGCTCCGGAAAAACTGCTGCAAAAATCCATTCAAGCAATTTCCAAAATCTAAGCCAGCTTGCCCGATTCTATTTCCAATGTTGAAAATTGCAGACACACCCTCAATTCCAGGAGAATTGAACTTCTCCGTCGCTAATTTGAAGTCGGCCATTGCAAAATGCTGTGTGGGCAGCATTTCCAGGTCGAAGAGTTTGGTTTGCTGGGGGTTTGGCCACGAGAATGAAGGAGGAGTCATATGGGATTGGATTAGGCCCGTGAAACCCTGCGCGAGACGGTCGGCTAAGTCCTGACCGTGCCGCTGCACCTCTTCCCATGCTTCAAATGATCTCTCCACGGACATTTACTGAAGATATTGAAGAGTACGATCCAATTTCTCAGCTACACACTATTCATACAGTGAAGCTCAGAAAAAATAAGGGTTCGCTCAATCAGAAACGAACTCACTTCGATAACACCCAACTGCCCCACTCTTCCTCAATCGCAGGAAATGAAGTCTAAAGTATTGTCAAGGAGAGAAGGGAAGAGATAAGGCTTTTGTTTTGACCGCGCGACCTACAAATTCTGCGGTTCTGATGATGTTCTCACAGCAGAAACTGCTAAAAAACTAAAGAACTGATCTGAAGAAACCTCCAAGCCCTTGCGACTGAAGCGGACGGCTGCTAATTTTAGGGCTTTGATTTCGAATCCCTGAGTCTCCACACGAGAACGATACTACTTCGGCTTGACTCGACTATGCTGAGAATTCACGGAGGAGGAGGTTTGAATCGAGGGTCGTCGCTGGAGCTGAGACTAGATAAGAATGGAATCGCCGACACAAGCAAGCTGCAGAGCCGACGGAGAGGATAGGCACTGATGACGATAGACGAGAGAGAAACACGGGAGGGGTCGTGAGGAGGATGCGTCAGGGGTGCGTAGTGCGCACACGTTCCCGTCGCCGCTACGTTATGGGCAGCAACACCTGTGGCTCCAAGGTGGGAACGGAGGAAGGAGATATTATTGTGAGTGGGGTTTCGCTTGGGTCACATGCTCGTCAGGCAAAACGTCGTCACCGCTGACCGTGTGGTCCACTTAAAGTGTCTGTGTGACGATCGTACGTGTTTTTATGTTAGAATCGACAGGTTGAAAGCAAAAAAAACTATGTTGCTCTTTTTTGATCATTTAACCGGTTTTTTATTATATTGCATCACAAGGTCATGGTCCTTTATTATGTCTAAAAGAAATATATTCGTAATATCACGACAAATCATGTCCAGTGATTTTGGAAAATTTTTGAAGAAATGACTTTTCATCTAGACATTTATTTGGCTGGGGTATTAATCTAAAATAAATTACTTAATGTCACGAAAAATTCAAAACTAGTACACTTTATGATAAATTTACTTCAAATTATTTTTTTATCATAAAAAATCTCGAATCAGTATACCTGAGACAAATTTTACCCCAAATTATTTTTTCGAACACCAAAAAATTTTTACCGGTACATTTGTGATAAATATACTCTAAGCTAATTGTTTTGACCACCAAAAATTTTAAATTGGTACACATGTGACAAATATATTATCCGTTAATTTTCATTGAATTGAATTATACTATGAAAAATTTCAAATTAATACGTTGTGACAAATATAGGGTAAAAATCCACACGTGTACATCTGCCAAGTGCTATCCAACTCAGCAATTTGACGATAAAATTTAACGTAAACTAACTATATGGCAAATTTATCATATGTATATCAATTTACGATAAATTTATCAAAGACGTATCAGTTTAGGATTTTTTATTGTAAAAAAAAAGTCTAAGGCAGATTTGTCGTAAGTGTATCAATTTGAGATTTTTTGTGGTATTAACTATAAAAAAAGGAAATAATTGTCGGATAATTAACCTTTGTATATATTTGAAAAACCTACTTCAAGATGAAATAAAATCTGGAAAAAAAAAAACAGAGGGCGAGGGTTAGCGCCGACAATTGTTGGGGTAGGAAAATGGAGCTCGGACTGTCAACCAGAGACCTCCGAACCTCGACAAGATGAGCAACACGCGTGTCTAGTAGAAGAGAGGCGAGGCGAGCCGAGGCGATCCAAGCCACCCACAGCAAGGTGAGACGAGATGAGACGAGAGAAGTCCACACCGAGTTTGCGCAACCCGAGGTGATGGCCGCAGGTTAGATTTGAACTTCTGATGCCCTCGTCTGCTCATCAAATTTGTCCGGCTTGTGAGCGTGAGGATAAAATTGGATTTTTCATTTTTGTTAGAAGGATAAAATTGGAATTTAGCTGGCTTAGCGAGGCCAAAGTCCGAAGAAAAACATTATTAACTAAACCCTTCAAGTAAGAAATTTCGAGATGTTCAAAGCCCACAGATTGTCTCAATTTGCCTGTAGCTTTGAGCATTTTGTATTACCAAAGGCGAAAACTTTGGTCCATGGGCCGTCGGAAGCCCAATCTCTTCAAAAACACACGTCGCTTTGACAACACATCGATAGAAAATGTACGGCGAGGGCCTGATCACTGACCAAAGTCTCTAAGCAAAGCAATGTTCAAAGGGAGACATCACACGTGCTTGAAATTCAAGAACGAGCATTCCTTAAACCAACGTAAGAGTTTACCGAACTCTTATAGAAAACGCTAAAATCCTCGAGTTTCAATTGTCATCCATGATCCAAAGATTGCGACTCTTGGCTGCTTCTTCCACCGTGCGCTCGTTTGTTATTGCCCCGATCGCTTCTCTTTGCGAACGCTGACTTCACCGATGCCCACATCATTGCTTGAAGCCCAAGGAAGGCCGCCTTTCTTATTCGCATCTCTGATTTTTGTTCTAGCGTCGCCGCCAATTCTGTCGTGCTACGGAGGCCCGAGGAGTCTCCGTCGTGAATCAGCGGCTTCCTCCGGAATGAATTGCGCGGTGTTATGAAAAGTCATAGCAAAAGCTGGAGCTAATTTGTGTATAGCAATGCAAAATAAGTATACATTGTGTACTTATAAGCATCGGCAACTCGAGCGATTCAGTAAACGGAAAGAGTTAGTTTTCTTTACCGTCGATTCTTCTGATGGTTGTAAACTGTGTTGACTGTTGAGCGTCAACTTAGAAGCACCGAGGCAAGAAAATAAGAAAACAGTTTAATGATTTGCATTTGGAGTGTCGGAGTAAATTTCGTCAAACTGTTCCAATGGCATTAGTCGAGCAACGGAAAGAGGTTAGTTAAGTGGTCATGCGTTTGGTTTGGCTCCATCACAACGTCATTGATCATATTATTGTTACATATATTATTTAGATATATTGTATATATTACGAGTAGTTCTTTTGTATATTTAATTTCTCGCCCTTTTTTGTATGTATATTTATATTGACCTTGTGTCTAATTGTAAATTATGATTCCATTATTCAATTCTCAATTCTAATATGGTATCAAAGTCTAGGGTTTCTCGCTCTTTACCCATAGGCGACATGATAAACGAGCCTTGTGTTGGATTTTTCTTCCACCGATCGGATTTTCTTCTCTGTTGGTGGTCTTGGTGTTGATCGGATTGGATTGGCATCTTCTCTGATGCAATTTGGATTTCAGTGGGTGCTCTCAGTGCAATTTGGAATCCAGTGATTTTGGTGTGTTTTTGGATTTCTCCTGAGTATTTTCCCTAAAGCTGCTCACTTCAGTAGAAATTTGGTGTGATTTTTGGATTTCCAGAATTTGGAATTCTTGTCGGTGGGTGTTTTCGAACTTCATGTGACTCTTACACGATTTGGAATTCTCTTCAGTATAACTCTTTAATATTGTTAGTGGATTTCCACGAATTGGAATTCTTGTCAGTAGAAATTTAGTGTGCTACTTCGTTTAATATTGTGAGTGGATTTCCACGATTTGGATTTCCATGATTTGAAATTCTTGGTGGTTGATTTCAGTCTTCGACGATTCGATTCTCACTAGGTGTTCTTCTCACGTGCTTCTCAGTGGGACCTAACTTGGAGTGCAATTTTGTTCTCGTGATTGACCTCGAGTTTTGCTTTCTTCACCTTGCTTTCGTTTTAATTTATTGATCTCAGAATTATGGTTGATAATGATCGAATTGACCGCATTGATGTTAAATTAGATGGCTCTAATTGTGTTCTTTGGAAACCCTTAGTGATGGTTGTTCTTGTTTATCGTAATTTGTATGAACAAGTGGATGGTACTCGTTCTTGTCCTGCACCATTGTCCGATACTGCAGATCCTAAGTCTAAGACTGATAAGATTTCACGACACCAATATGAAATTATGGATTGGCATGTTGCTGATAGAAAAGCATGGGCAATATCATTTAGTTCTATAGGTCCTTATCTTCGCCCCCAATTTACTCAGATTATTGATGCGAAACAGTTATGAGATTAAATTGTAGAGATATTTACACAAACAAGTTATGTTTGTGTTTATTAGCTTATGCAGGAACTTCGTTGTGCCACTCAAGGTACATGAACAATTCGTGAATTTTATAATTATATGATGTCTTGATCCCAGCTTGATGTGTTGGCTCGTCTACCATGTCCCACGTGTGCTGGTTGTGTTGCTTGTGCAGCATTTAGACTTGAAAATCAGAACAAGAACTGCCTGTATGAATTCTTGATGCAACTCTCACCATAATTTGAGGGAGTTCGAAGTTAGATTCTATATCGTTATCCTACACCATCTCTTTCTGATGCAGTCAAGGAACTTCAGGCTGAGGAAACTAGATGAGAAATTCTTGGGGCTCCTCTATCTTTATGAATGCATCAGATCTGTATGAGTGCCCAACATTTGTCGCGGCTCCTTATACAGTTCATTATGCTGCTGCCAACTTACTATCCCTAGTAGTTTTAATATGCCTAATGTGTTGCATATACCTAACTTAGCCTTGAATCTTTTATATGTTAGGCAACTTGCCAATATGGATTATATGGTGACATTTACTGTTGATTCTTGTGTTGTACAGAATCGTACGAGTGGCCAAATGATTGACAGGGGATGTAGACATGAAGGATTGTATTTGATGCAGCATCTCCAGCTTCCTTCACCTCAACCTCTTCTTGCCATCTTCGATATTAACTGTCGACACCAGCGCCTAGGTTATATATCTGCTTCCCGTTTGTCTTTTCTGCGTTAGCAGGGTGCACTTGGGCATGTTTTATCTCATGTTATGCGGCCTTGTACTAGTTGTTATTTAGCTAAACAATCTGCACATCATTTTGCCATGAGTTCTTCTACTTCCACTTCCTGCTTTGACTTAGTACATTCAGATGATTAGGGTCATGTTCCCCAAATTTCTAAAAGTGGATTCAAGTATTATGTATCGTTCATTTATGATTATTTTCGTTATACATGGGTTTATTTTATGTGCTCTCCTGATGAATTTCTCTCTATCTATAATAACTTTGCAGTCATGATATCTACACAATTCTCTAAAACTATTAAAGTTTTTCGTTCTGATTCTGGTGGGGAGTATCTTTCTGCACATTTTTGTTCTTTCTTAACTTCTTAGGGAACCTTATCTCAATTGTCCTGTCCCGGTGTTTTGCTCAAAATGGTCTTGCTGAATGAAAAAATTATCATATTTTGGATACTACTCGTGCTCTCTTGTTATCCAATTCGGTTCATACTAAATTTTGGGCTGAAGTACTATCTACTACTATATATATCATAAATCGACTTCCTTCTCTCGTCCTCTTCAAAACGACCCATCACCAACGCCTTTTCTCAAAACTACCCACTTATCATCAACTTCGTATTTTTTACTGTACGTGTTATGTGCTTCTTCCACCCCATGAGCATACCACACTCTTTGCAAAGTCAGTTCCACATGCTTTCTTAGGTTACAATACAGAAAACAAAGGTTATAGGTGCTATGATCCTTCTTCACAACGTATTCGTATCTCTTATAGTGTGCACTTCTTTGAGCACATATCCTTCTTTTCCGCTACCTCTACTTCTTCATAGTATTCTCCATCTGTATTTATGGATTTGCCTTTTGATTCATCTCCTCTTCCTCCTCTTATATCTTCTCTGTCAGATCTAGTGTCACCAACTTCTCCTAATATGCCTCCTCATTCGTCTACTTCGCCTACTACTTCGATGCCTGTCGACACCTGATTTATGACCAATATTTTTTTGTCTTATTTTTAAAAATTTATTTAAAAAATCCATAAAAAAGTAAAAAAAATTACAAAATCAAATTTGGTGGCCTTGGCCAAGCTTAATAAACCATCTTTGACAAAAAAATAATTTTTCATATTTTTCATATTTTTTAGTATTTTCAGAAAATAGAAAAATACTCAAAAATTAAAAAAAAAATAGCATTCCAAGTCACATAAACATAGAAAATAGTCAATATTTTTATTTTAATTCCCTTGTATTTTTGACCTCATAAAAATTTCAAATCTAAGTTTAATTTTATGTGTTCTTTTATTACACATATGATCGAATTTGGTAAAAAAATATCAATTGAGTCTTTTAATTTTTAATTTTGGCATTTTTAGGATCTTGACATTTAATATGATTGTCCTTCATTGCAATTTAGCCCAATTATTTGCACAAATTACTAAATTGCATGAATTGGATAAAATTGCATACTAATTGCAATTTAGTCCATGAATTTGGGCATAATTAAAATTACTTTCAATTCAAGGGCTAACTTTATAAATTGAACCCACTACCCAACATATTTCACCATCGTGAATCGATTGAAATTGGCGATTTGGTTCAATTTGATGATTTGAGCCCTCAATTGCACAACTTTTTGATTTGTAATTAATTGAAAATTTGGGGCTTTCATAGAAATTGACATGAATTTTTGGACAAAATCACATTTTTAGATAATATTCATGCCTTAAATTAGTTTTTGAGGTTTAAATGCAAAAATTCTCCATCAAATTGCGATTAATTTTGAAAAATCTAGTCAGGACCGGTTCTGACTGGTCGGACAGGCCGAACCAGTCTGCTACAATGTCATCTTCTTCCCTAGACACCAGCGTGGATGAATAGTCCTCAGACCGATTTTGATCCTCAAAATGAAGATCAATTCGCAGATAATCGGACGAGCAATGATGGGCATATTGTCGCCCTCATTCTTTCCTGTCGATTGACACTGACATCATCGTTCGATGTCGCTAGAGGAGTGAATAATCGGTCGGTCAATCACACGAACCTACAAAAGTCAATATTTCTCAAACTTGGCTCAAATTCGTGTCAAATTCGTGCGAAATGGGACTTGCCGAAGCTCCTAACGGAGATTGAACGATTTCCCAACTAATTCCGTCGACGTCGGCATGCCACTTGGCACGTGATCGCACGTGAATCCAAGTTGGCGAGCGTCCATCAATTGAGCGGGAAGTCAAAATTGGTATATAGCCTTTTGGGAGGGCTTTCTGTGAAGGAGATCGTTTCATTATATTTCTGAGAGAGAACAGAATCGAGAGAGTAAGGGATTGAGAGAGAGAGAGAGCTCGCTCTCTAACCCCCATTGTTGAGAACTAGAGCTCGAAATCTCGCGGTACTGGTTAGGTTGTTTACGGCCAAACCAAAGCCAACGAAGGCCACCAAAAGCTCGCCTGAAGTAGCAGGAGTCGATCACCCTTTATCAGACCCCTTACAGTCTCGAAAAAGGTGAGTTCAACCTTTAAGTTTTCTCACTGTGCTCTAATGGCGGATTTTAAATCCGGTCATCATTCTTCAAGTTTATGTGAGCGTTTTATTCCCTAAGCATCACTAACAATCATCGCATCTTCATTTTGTATTGACTTCGCTTGAATACTTCGAATCAAGTTTCAAAATTCAACCTCCATTACCGAATACTGTTTAATGTCGCCTAACCAAATCTAAATCGTGTGAGTTCAATCGGAGCTAGAGGTAAGTGTTCTGAACCTCTTATGATACTTTTGTGTTGACGAATTAATTTGAGATGCCATGAATAGCATGATTGGAGTAATTATACCCGTACTGGTTCAAGCTTGCCTGCGTTTGATTCTGTGGATGAAATGTATTAATTCTAAGATATGTGATGCGAAACGTTGATACGAGTCGATTGGCATTGGTCTTACTCGATTCCGTCGAGATTTCACCGTCAGATCATCGTCGGAGCCTCTCGGTCGTCCGTGGCAGAAGAAGTGTGCTCGAGGAAGAAGACGATGACGTGGCGGTCAATCGGTCAAGAGTGCCGACGTGACGCTAACGTGGCATGCCACGTGGCCGCCACATCAGCTGAGCCGTTAAAGTTCATTTGAATCTGTTAGATGATCGAACGGTCTAGGTTGCGCCACATGTTGGCTTGGTGTCCGTTCAATCAGTTTTATAACTGTTAATAAAAATCGAATATGATCAAACGGTCGAGGATTAGCCAAGTCGTTCGATCTTGGCCGTAGATCTAAGTAATCAGATCTGACGGCTGAGAGATAGTTATATTTTGACCTGAGCAGTAAGTTTTAATAAGCCAATCCAGTGGCCGAAGTAGCCACGTGGTTTATTAGAAGCCGTCGGATTAAATCCAAATAAACCAAAAAAAGAAAAATATGGAACGGCATCGTTTTGGAGCATAGGTTTCGTTTTGAGCCAGGTTCCAACCTGAATGGGTCGGGTTGGCCCGATCCGAATCATTTTTAATAATAAAATTTCAAAAATGATTTTTAAATAATAATAAAATCCTAGAAAATTCTAAAAAAAATGTTAAAAAAATCCTAGAAAATCTTTAAAAAAAATGTAGAAAAATTGTGAAAGATCCCTAGACATTCCAGAAATTCTCAAAAATTGAGGATTGACCACAGATAACTAGTTGATCCTATTTTTCGGATTTCTTATCCGTTCTTTTGGAAATTGACGATATTACTCTTTAGGGGTAAATCGCATCTGTCTTGTATATGAGATAGGTCGATAATGCCAAGATAAAAATAGGGTTGGCTAGGCGACCAATTCTTATGTTTGGATTTTCGAATCTCGTCATTTTTTTAGGAATGACAATTTTGCCCCTCAAAGGGTAAATCGTCTTTTTTATTCCGATCGAAAATTTCTTAAAATAAAGATTTGGGTCTGGCGGTCGACCAATCCTTCTGTTTGAAATTTTCACTTCTCATCACTTTTTAAAATGACGGTTTTGCCCCTCAAGGACAAATCATGTCAAAAAACACTTCTGAGCCTTGATTGACATATCTCTAGGCTAATAGAGCTTACTAAAGATGCTACGTTGTATTCATGTGATTTATCCGCATGTATTGGATCTTTGATTTGCGCATCTATTTTTACTGATTGTGGGTGATAGGGTAGTCATTCTTATCTGCATGACTTCTAGTTTTAGGGTTCACGCCTTACTCATTTACATGAAATCTTAGGTTAGACAAATCATTCAACTCAGGTGCCGAAAGGACGTCAACTTTGACAGTTAGTGTAACAAAGTTTTCGATCTCATTTCTCCGATTTTCTCAAAATTGAATAGATTGCTCCCAACTATTCTATAGGGTTTCCAATCATATCTTCCACAGAACGATTGGTGGTGACTTCTTGGCATGTACACGCATCATATGTCACCAAACCACACCGAAGGTCGATCATGTATACCACCGTTACAACTTAGGTAACGGGCCTTGGGAGTGGCCCGCGTCCGATCAAACGCTGGACGGCCCATTAATCCTCGAAATCGCAAGAGGGTTGCAACATTGCCTCTGGGCGATTCTTGTCCACCATCCCCTCGGCGAAATCCTCCGCGAGATCGTTGTCCTCCTACTAGGTACGTGGCGGCCATAAGTTATTCTAATGAGTTTGGTTTCTTTATTGTTGTTGTCTACACTTTGTAGGAACCATCAAATTATTGTATAGCTATACAACATGCCGAATGGCGTGATGCTATGTCTCAAGTGCTAGACTAGCGACTCCGCTGGGGACATTTTCCAAACCAAAATCTCTAGTTAGGAATTTTAGAGAACTTGAGCCGATTAAAAGGTTGATTGGTTTATCTAACCTTGTTTTCTGCAGATGCTCTCGAAGGTGAGGTATGTACCATAACCATTGTGTTAGATGTTTTTACAGATTGGAGAAATAAGAGGTGGAATGTTTGTTGACATCTTTCCTGCAGGTTGGAGTTTGGATTGTATATTGTTTTAATGCATATTTTGAAGCAGTGTTTGATACAAATTGTTGTGCATGACCTTATATTGTGATGATCATGACACATCTCATACACTAGCGGTTAAACCCTGACTGCAACCACCTCTAGGCTACCTTAGATAGGGAAAGGATATGAAGGGATCTCGTATTTTACGGCACTTGAGATTTTTGTGTCCGTTCCCGCTCACGATCTAAATTGGTGATATCTAACCCTCTTGGGTAGGTACTTTTGGAGAGGAATCTGCCATATTTGGATCATGAGAACCTGAGCCATAGGTTCCTCACCTAATTTTATTTCTAGAGTATATTCTCATTTGTCTCATGCGCATGTCTGTGGAAGGTTGATATACCTAAAACCACCCATTATTACAAGGGAATATTTCATGTTCCATGAGGTTTTGATTGGTAAGGCATTCACTTTTAATGTATTTCCTTACTCCCTGTTTCTTATTATGTTCATGTATTGTATATCATTCACATTTACATGCTTTGCATATATTATGAAATCATTCTAGTGACTGATTGAAATAACGATGATATGGTATAGGATGTCGTTGTTCCCTATAAGTTTGATGGAATTAGTGACCTTCGAGTATTTAAGGAAATTCACTCATCCTGAACCGAACACAATGTTGTATTTTATTACATTTGTGCGTGGCTGGGAGCTGACTAGGTGTAAGCCGGAATATGCTGAAGACTGCCAAACTAGTTACTATGTCGATAACCTTATATTTAAGCGGCAGACAGATGATATGTTCAGACACTATCTAGAGGCGAAGAAGTAGTATCGCAACTGCTTAGCTAGAGAAGCATATGCCCGCCGAAAAGAGGAACATCAAGTCAGGGAGAACCAACCGGTAATATCTCTCTTTGAGGAAAGAAAAGATGCCATGCAACCAAGATAAAGCTAAAGCGCATTATACTCCAAAAGACAAAACTCAAGAAGACTCCCGAAGTCATTATATCATGGACCAGAGAATGGCCGGAAGAGTTAAAGCATCTCAACCAACCTACTGAAGACTATCCTCCACATTCTGAGGAACGCTCAATTAGGGGAGAAATCCTGATTGCCGAGCTGTATCCTGAAAAGGAGCAACATAAAGATGCAATTAAGGAGGAAACCCTAATGGATCATCACCCAAAGAAGATTAGATCTTGGGGAGAAATATTTTAGATCCCACATTCCATTGGCCTTTTATAGCTTTCTTATTTTAGAATAAACCTAATTTGTATTTTCCTCCTCTCGAGACCCCCACTCGATCTCTCCATCATAGCATATCCTTTTTGTAATAAGGAATTTCATCTGTTATATTTACAATTAATGTTTTGACCAATGGAATGTGACATTTTTATTTCCTTTAGTAACTAAGATGATTATGATTAATTGCATAATTCACTTATTTGAAATTTAAATTAGACCTTGAGTCAGGTCTTTCATACCTGAGAAAGACTCTAATTTTCATTTCATTAATTAGAATATACAATTAAATCAGTTCATGCATATTTCATGACAATAGCATAATCACATGTTTAAAGTAATTTTTGGCGATTGATTTTTCAAAATCATTTGCATATTTTAGACTTGATGGGAAAGAATGACATCCAAGTGTTCAAGATCCCTCGAGCTGAGTTTCTAGCCTGGTAGGATAGCAAGGGTGAAGCTAGCTAGAAGTACACCAGATCGCGGCTAGGATATCTATTGGACCTGCTAAAGATCGAATGTCCACCTGCCTTTATCAAAGTCATAGCACTTTATTAGGATCCAACCACCGCGACGTTCTGCATGGAAGGATTGAAAGTTATCCCTACCCTTGAGAAATATAGCGCCGTCATTGGAGTTGAGTTCATTCACTTATTAGTCCAACCCCCTATAGGGTTCGAGCCTTTGAGTCAACTAGCTAAATTCATAGATACAAACCTCAACGAAATCAAAGCAGACGCCAAAAGTAATTCTGGGCGAGTTTTCCTATTCTTTTTTTTAGAAAAGTTTTCCAACCTCCCTGCTAATAAAGGAATTAAGTCTAGTAGAGTTTTTGTCGTGGCATTATTTAACTTTGTCCTATTTCCAATCTCGCTTGTAACTTTTGACCTTATCATGATTATAGTGATCAAACAAGTCTGTTTTGGGTAGGATTACTCGAACCTTATCCTCGCTGAAACTTTCATCTCTCTCAACCATTTTGGGAAAAAAGAAAGAAAGGAATTTTTAGAACCTTTAGTGGTCTCATGTACTTGTGGTTCACATCCAATATAAAATAATTTAATATCCGTATGGGTTTCACTGAGAAAAATTCTGATGCACACCCTCTTAGAACTTTCATCAAAACTCATACATGTATTTCTAAGTTCAACTTTAAAGAATGAAAGAAATTTCTTGGAACTCTAAAGTCGGAACAACTCCAATGGTAACTTAGATTACCAACATTGAGTAAAGTCAAACTTGCATGTAACGGCGAAGATCCAGTCCCCTTGTTAGGATTCATAGGCGCCACCGCATACTATCCAAGGAGGGTTGTCCGGCAATTTGGGGCGTTGCAAGAGATTCTTTCATCGCCACAACCAGGTGTCTTCTCGTTTGACATGCCAAAAGAAACCCTCGCAAGGGAGAAGAAGTAATGCAAAGCTAAAGTGGAATTCATCATACGCTCTTTGAAAGACTCCCAAACTGAAGACGTAGAATGGCCATATGATATGACTCACGAGATGAATACTCATAGGACTTCTACAAAATACATCCGACGCTTTGAAGTGACCAGACGCAGCTTTATTGAGCCTTATGTACCTGAATACATTGTGCCATACGTGCTTGGAGTGGAGCTGTATATACTTGAAGACATGGGATCGTCGTTATATTCAAGAGATGATGAATCTCAGACTGAAGGATCTGATCTTTGCTAGGACGATGAGGGTGCCTTAAACCCTAAGCGCCCTAGACTTGGATAGACAATTCTGTCAAGTGTAAAATGTTTGAACATTATGATTTTTTCTTAACATTTAGATACTCATTTGTATTAAATGTTACTTCTGACACATGTGTATGAGCATAAGCATATTTTGTCGATGCATAAAAAACTATCATCAAAGATTACACTTCTTTCGATTTCATGAATTCTTTGACAAATGATTGAAATAACTGCTCACGTGAGATTAAGGCTCGCAAGCTAGTCTTTTTTCTCATTCATCAATAGAAAACATGCAATTGAAAGAATCCAGTACTTTCCTTATTTGTCCTAATGAGATACTTACTGGTTATTTTCAAATAAATAAGTATTCTCTAATCATGGAATTACCAAGATATTATTTCCATACTCGACTTAAGACGAGGATGGAACAGTAGGAATTGACTCCACGAGTGGGCATGTTGGAGACCTAGATGACAACTATGACTACCATGATGGTTGAAATTAAGGCCATGTTGAAAGCCTCCCAAGCCAAACAAACGGCAATACCTAACATGAACGACTCAGGTTAATCCTCAGTACCCAATACGACTGACAAAGACACAACTGAAAGTGCCTAACATGTCGTAGAGGACATTCGTACACCAAATGTTCAGTCACAACCGAAGATACCTCTTGTCGTCATTAATCTCAAAAAGGAAAAGAAAGAAAAATAGACTGTGAAGATTGAAGCCGAGGCTAAGAGAATAGCCAAGATTAAAGAGTGCTTAAGCAGTCAGGGCTACGAGTTAGCCCGTTTTGACAAAATATCTCTATTCACTAAAGTAGATACTCCTTCGGACTACAAAGAGTCGGATTTCTTGAGAAAATACAATGGGGCAGGCTGTTCACGCGCTCACCTCAAATACTATTTGCGTAAGATAGCGCACTATTATGATTATATTCCCCTTTTGATGAATACGTTCTAAGAGAGCTTGGCTGGAGCCACTCTGGCTTGGTTTATTGAGTTGAACTTGGATGATTACGACGAATGGGAGGATCTTGCTGAAAATTTCCTCAAGTAGTAAAAGTTTAACTCGGCTGCGGCCCCAACAAGGAAAGATTTGTTATGAACCGTGAAAGGAAGAAGCGAAACAATCAGACTATATGCCCAGAGGTGGCGTGATTAGGCAACTCAAGTGAAACAACTGATCTCGGAAGATGATTTAATTGACTATTCTTGAAAGCACTTCCCTATGAGTACTTCGACAGATTGAATACTTCAAGATGCCAAACTTTTACACACCTGATAAATGTGGTGAAAGATTGGAGTGGGATTTGAGAGAAAGAAAGCCACACGAAACTTCGATAAAAAAGCAATATCCTGCGAGAAAAGCAATAGAGGCTAGAATTGACATAGCCTTTATGCCCGATTCCCATAAACCCAAGATATTTGCTAATTCCAATCAGGTTAAAGGGGGATTATCATGATCAGTGTCTAAAAGACAAGAGCCTAGGAAGTGACAGCCTCCGAAGCAATTCTCTCAACTTCCCAAGTTATTGTCTAAGTTACTCCCGATGTTGTTAGAGCAATGCTTGCTGGCAAAGGAACCTCCCAGAGCAAATCTGATGAAATATCATGATTTTGATGAAAGCCAAGCTTGCACCTATCATATGGGTGAAAGAGGACACAATGTAGATAATTGCTACATCATTAAGCTAAAGGTTCAGGCTCACATTGACAGTCAAATTTTAAAATTCGATGATATGGCTCCAAACGTGCAAGAGAATTCACTCCCTAATCACCAAGCAGTTGGTGCAATACTTGATGATGATGAAGGAAACCACCTTGAGCTAAAGGTAAATGTACATAGACTAACCAACATTCTGGCAATCACCTCATCATATCCAAAAGAGGAAGAAGTGTCGACTGAAAGAAAAAGGCTATGTATTGCCAAGATGATGAGCCTAGGGATAACGTCAAGCGTAGCTGATGAAGAATTTGAAGGAATTAAGGCCTCAATAAACCTAAAATGGGACTAGGTTGTGGTTGAAACCGAACGAGAGAATATGTGAAACATCCCACACGAAGGTCTGGTAGGGGACATAGAGCTAATTACCGAACCAGAAGAAGAGCTTGACGAAGGCGAACTAAAGGCTACCAAGCGAAGCCTGGCCAATCGTAGATTCGTAGCTGAAGCACTAGAGAAAGGCGAAATTGTAGATAATCTAGAAGAGAATTCTGGTGGGTATAACTTTAAAGTGAAGACTCTGCTCCTCCTAGTTTCTTTCAGAGAATGGAGGAGATCATACCCGATGGGTGGGGAGATATGGATGATCCTGTTCAACTTGAAGTCTAGGAGGCGGTAATAGAGCCTTTAACAAAAAAATCTGAATCATCACTTAACCGAGTGATATCAGAATATTTCCTGCGCATAGAAGAGCAAGTGAAAGATCTCTCAAGAGAGATGAATGGGGTACCATTTCAATTGACAACGTGCGATCATCCTCAGACGATAGATGATGAGCTTGACATTGAGCAATACGTCAAGATGGACAAATTAATAGTCCAATGGCAAAGCTTGACTAAAATATTCGAAAGAATAAGAAGACGAATGAAGATTGCAATGTTAGCCGAGCCAAGTAATGCTGACAGATACCGCTAGTCGGAATACGAAAACTCCCCTGAAAACTTGAGCGACACAGTGGCAATGATTGAAACGGCTACGACTGTGGTGATTAAATTGAATGAGCTTGACAGTCTAAGCTAATAAGAGTGTTGTTTGGTGAAACCTGTGGGAATTCACCTACTAAGAGATGAATTCGATAGTGAATCTGAACCAGAGATATCTCACCTGATGATGTTAACCATATAAGTCCCGCCAGTAGAAATATACGACTCTAAGGCAGTTCATTGGGACTGTGAAACGGAAGAAGTAGATGCAGTGATGAGATGCGGATGATTTTATGCCCTCAGGGAAGGCAAATCTAAGAAAAATGAGGTGTCAAAGGAGGATACAGAAATACTCTTATCCATCGTCAAGGCCAACGAATTTGAGGTGATAGAGAAGTTAAGAAAAATGTCGGCCTAGATATCTCTATTGGATTTGTTCATCAATTCAGAAAAACATAAAAATGCGCTGCTAAATGAAGTGAAAAGAGATTATCTAACCTTACCCTAGAAGGTTAAGCCCAAACCTTACAATCCAGGCCGTCCGTGTTATGAATGGATGACCCAAATTATAACTAACAAAAATATATATAAAAATTTTAAAAAATTACCTCTTAAAAATTGAAAATCTGAGCCATCCGTCCAAAAATGGACAACTTGAATTACAAGGTTAGGTGTCTAACCTTTTGAGAGAAGGTTAGACGATCCGGATCCAAATGAAGTGCATGTCCACGAAACCATCAACGACATACAATTAGGAGATTTTATGGGGGCAATCCTTCTTAAGAATCAATTAAGCTTCTCAGATGAAGACTTCCCCATGGAAGGAAAGGGGCACAATATTGCCCTATATATCACTGCACATTGTAATGGAAAGAGAGTGGCACACGTGCTAATTGACAACGGATTAGCTTTTAACATATGTCCGTTGGCTACGTTGAGGAATTTTGACATTAAAGAGGAAATGATTCAAACTTCCAAAGCAGTTGTTAGAGCCTTTGATGGGATGAGGAAGATAGTGGTGGGCGAGATTGAGTTGGTTGTGCTCATTGGCCTAACCAAATTCTCCATAAACTTTTAGGTGATGGATCTACCGAGCGCATTTGGATTCATGCTAGGGAGACCCTAGATTCACATCGCTGGAGCTGTACCTTCAAGTTTACATCAGAAAGTGCGATTTGTGATCGATGGAAAAGTAGTCATTGTCCATGGGGAAGTTGACCTCCTGACATATCAGAATAGCGTTATCCCTTATATTGAACCTGAAGTTAAGTAAAAAGCAAGTTATCATTCATTGGAGCTAGTAGTAGTAATCCATACTCTTGTGGAGGCGAAACTGAAGGCTCCTTTTGTCTCTAAAGCTAACCTTTTACGAGCTAAGATGCTGCTAGCATATGGGTTCAACCCAGGAAAAGGTCTTGGCAAGCATGGCCAAAGAATCAACGCTCCTCTACAATTAAAAACCAATGAGCATAAGATGGGCCTAAGATATCATAACACTCGCATTGGTGATTTACTCCTAAGACAGTAGGCTGAGGCCGAGGCAAGAGCCGTGGACACCATAAAAGCTAGAAGGACTCCTTTATTGGTTCTTCAACGTGGAAAGGCAAATTTAAGATGTTCAATAGCCCATTGAGTGAGTACTTTAGCAAAGACTCTAAGTGGCTGTTAGAAGAAGGGATAGCCTCGTCAATGGAACCAGATCTAACAAATCTTTTTCTAGATGATGACTCTGTGAACGTCATTATAGAGTGGCTTGATGAAGAAGTCAATACTTCTGAGTAAAGAAACCTCTCTCTTGATTTCAATACTGCATTTAAATTCCTGCATTTCTTCGCACTTTTCATCTTTGTTATTTGAAGTTGAGGTAGGAAAAGGCCTTTGGATTTCCCACTGTTGGTCTAAACAACATAGCTTATAATGCGATTCATTTTTGCATTCAATAAAATGCACAAATTTTGTTAAGGACATATGGGACTACAAATTAGCCCAATGATGATACTAGCCTTCCATATGGAAAGCTTGAGGTGTCAAAGGAGGATATAGAAAAACTCTTATCCATCGTCAAGACCAACGAATTTGAGGTGATAGAGAAATTAAGAAAAATGTCAACCTAGATATCTTTATTGGATTTGTTCATCAATTCAGAAAAACACTAAATGAAGTGAAAAGAGATTGTTTAACCTTCCCCCAAAAGGTTAGGCCATAATCTTACAATTCAGGCCGTTCGTGTTATGAATGGATGACCCACATTATAACTAACAAAAATATATATAAAAATTTCAAAAAATTACCTCTTAAAAATCGAAAATCTGAGCTATTCATCCAAAAATGGATAACTTGGATTACAAGGTTAGGTGCCTAACCTTCTGAGAGAAGGTTAGACGATCCAGATCTAAATGAAGTGCATGTCCACGAAACCATCAACGACATACAATTAGGAGATTTTGTGGGGGCAATCCTTCTTAAGAATCAATTAAGCTTCTCAGATGAAGACTTCCTCATGGAAGGAAGAGGGCACAATATTACCATATACATCACTGCACATTGTAATGGAAAGAGAGTGGCACGCGTGCTAATTGACAACGGATTAGCTTTTAACATATGTCCGTTGGCTACGTTGAAGAATTTTGGCATTAAAGAGGAAATGATTCAAACTTCCAAAGCAGCTGTTAGAGCCTTTGATGGGATGAGGAAGATAGTAGTGGGCGAGATTGAGCTGGTTGTGCTCATTGGCCCAACCAAATTCTCCATAAACTTCTAGGGGATGGATCTACCGAGCGTATTTGGATTCATGTTAGGGAGACCCTAGATTCATATCGCGGGAGCCGTACCTTCAAGTTTACATCAGAAAGTACGATTCGTGATCGATGGAAAAGTAGTCATCGTCCATGGAGAAGTTGACCTCCTGATATATCAGAATAATGTTATCCCCTACATTGAACCTGAAGCTAAGTAAGAAGCTAGTTATCATTCATCGGAGCTAGTAGCAGTAATCCACACTCCTGTGGAGGCGAAACGGAAGGCTCATTTTGTCTTTGAAGCTAACCTTTTACAAGCTAAGATGCTGCTAGCATATGGGTTCAACCCAAGAGAAGGTATTGACAAACATGGCCAAAGAATCAGTGCTCCTATACAATTAAAAATCAATGAGCATAATAGGGGCCTTGAATATCATAACACTTGCATTGGTGATTTACTCCTGAGGCAGTAGGCTGAGGCCGAGGCAAGAGCCGTGGACACCATAAAAGCTAGAAGGACTCCTTTATTAGTTCTTCAACATGGAAAGTCAAATCTAAGATGTTTAACAGCCCATTGAGTGAGTACTTCAGCAAAGACTCTAAGTGGCTGTTAGAAGAAGGTATAACCTCGCCAATGGAACCAAATCTAACAAATCTTTTTCTAGATGATGACTATGTAAACGTCATTATAGAGTGGCTTGATGAAGAAGTCGATACTTCTGAGTAAAGAAACCTCTCTCTTGATTTCAATACTGCATTTAAATTCTTGCATTTCTTCGCACTTTTCATCTTTGTTATTTGAAGTTGAGGTAGGAAAAGGCCTTTGGATTTCCGACCGTTGGTCTAAATAACATAGCTTATAATGCGATTCATTTTTGCATTCAATAAAATGCACAAGTTTTGTTCAGGACATATGGGACTACAAATTAGCCCAATGATGATACTAGCCTTCCATATGGAAAGCTTGAGGTGTCAAAGGAGAATACAGAAAAACTCTTATCCATCGTCAAGGCCAACGAATTTGAGGTGATAGAGAAGTTAAGAAAAATGTCGGCCTAGATATCTCTATTGGATTTGTTCATCAATTCAGAAAAACATAAAAATGCGCTACTAAATGAAGTGAAAAGAGATTGTCTAAGCTTCCCCCAAAAGGTTAGGCCCTAACCTTACAATTCAGGCCGTTCGTGTTATGAATGGATGGCCTAGATTATAACTAACAAAAATATATATAAAAATTTCAAAAAATTACCTCTTAAAAATTGAAAATCTGAGCCATCCGTCCAAAAATGGACAGCTTGGATTATTAGGTTAGGTGCCTAACCTTCTGAGAGAATGTTAGACGATCCGGATCCAAATGAAGTGCATGTCCACAAAACCATCAACGACATACAATTAGGAGATTTTGTGGGGGTAATCCTTCTTAAGAATCAATTAAGCTTCTCAGATGAAGACTTCCCCATGGAAGGAAGGGGGCACAATATTGCCCTATACATCACTGCACATTGTAATGGAAAGAGAGTGGCACACGTGCTAATTGACAACGAATTAGCTTTTAACATATGTCCGTTGGCTACGTTGAGGAATTTTGGCATTAAAGAGGAAACGATTCAAACTTCCAAAGTAGCTGTTAGAGCCTTTGATGGGATGAGGAAGATAGTGATGGGCGAGATTAAGCTAGTTGTGCTCACTGGCCTAACCAAATTCTCCATAAACTTCTAGGCGATGGATCTACCGAGCGCATTTGGATTCATGTTAGGGAGACCCTAGATTCACATCGCTGGAGCCGTACTTTCAAGTTTACATTAGAAAGTGCAATTCGTGATCGATGGAAAAGTAGTCATCGTCCATGGGGAAGTTGACCTCCTGACATATCAGAATACAGTTATCCCCTACATTGAACTTGAAGTTAAGTAAAAAGTTAGTTATCATTCATCGGAGCTAGTAGCAGTAATCCACACTCCTATGGTGGCGAAACCGAAGGCTCCTTTTGTCTCTGAAGGTAACCTTTTACGAGCTAAGATGCTGCTAGCATATGGGTTCAATCTAGGAGAAGGTCTTGGCAAGCATGGTCAAAGAATCAACGCTCCTCTACAATTAAAAATCAATAAGCATAAGATGGGCTTGGGATATCATAACACTCGCATTGGTGATTTACTCCTAAGATAGTAGGTCGAGGCCGAGGCAAAAGTCGTGGACACCATAAAAGCTAGAAGGACTCCTTTATTGATTCTTCAACATGGAAAGGCAAATCTAATATGTTCAACAGTCCATTGAGTGAGTACTTCAGCAAAGACTCTAAGTGGCAGTTAGAAGAAGGGATAACCTCGTCAATGGAACCAGATCTAACAAATCTTTTTCTAGATGATGACTCTGTGAATGTCATTATAGAGTGGCTTGATGAAGAAGTCGATACTTTTGAGTAAAGAAACCTCTCTCTTGATTTCAATACTGCATTTAAATTCCTGCATTTCTTCACACTTTTCATCTTTGTTATTTGAAGTTGAGGTAGGAAAAGGCCGTTGGATCTCCGACCGTTGGTCTAAACAACATAGCTTATAATGCGATTCATTTTTACATTCAATAAAACACACAAGTTTTGTTAAGGACATATAGGACTACAAATTGGCCCAATGATGATACTAGCATTCCATATGGAAAGCTTGAGGCCTGATTTGCCATATGATTCCTAATTTTCAAAAGATTTTTTAGGAACAAGGATGTCTGAGGATATGAGGACTAGTTCCATTTATGACTGCACTTTTTTTTGAAATCTCTTTTGAAAAGATTATTCATACTCTTGCATCGCATTTACATATAAAGTAGAGACTAACCATTCTAGTAACATTTCAGATATATCATCTCAAACATACATGCTAGGTTATTGTGTGAACCGGACCACCAAGATGATTACTCTTGCGATATTGAAGAAGACGCATATGAGAATTACACAGCTATCCGTAGAGATCAGAGTGCTTTCGAAAATTCGACACCTCCCACTTTAGAAGAGCTGATAGTCATTAATTTGGGTAGTGCTGCAAATATTAAAGAAGTCAAGATTGGTGGACATCTATCCCGAGCTGAAAGCCTCAGATTTATTGAATTACTTCAAGAGTATCAAGATATCTTTGCATGGTCATACGTCGATACGCCGGGTTTGGATCCAAAATTTATGGAGCATGCATTACCCATAAATCCTAGTGTTAAGCCCGTGAGACAAGGTAGCCAACAGATGAAAGTAGAGTTAGAAGACAGAATTAAGGAAGAAGTGATGAAACTTCTTAGAGTGGGCTTTATTGAAGCTATCCATTACTTAGATTGGATTGCAAACATAGTCTCTGTCATAAAGAAAGATGGCAAAGTCTGGAACTGTGTGGATTATCGGGACTTGAATAAAGCAAGCCCAAAAGACGATTTCTCACTTCCCCACATCGATGTGCTGGTGGATAGTGCAGCAGGGTACGAATTATTTCCATTCATGGAAGGATTCTCCAGATATAATCAGATCCTCATGAAACAGGAGGACAAGTCGAAAATTGCATTTACCACCCCTTGAAAAAATTTCTGTTATAAAGTGATGCTCTTTGGACTAAAGAATACTTGGTCAACTTATCAGAAGGCGATGAACACCCTATTTCATGACATGATCCATAAGGAGATCGAAGTATATGTCGATGACATAATCGCCAAGTCCAAGAAGGGACAAGATCACATTCAAGTGCTAAGAAAGCTGTTTGAACGATTGCGAAAATACAAGTTGAGGTTGAACCCTAACAAATGTGTGTTTGGGGCAAATCGGAGGAAACTTCTTGGATTCATGGTTAGTAGCAGGGGCATTAAAATTGACCCTTCGAAAATTCAAGTTATTTGTGACCTAACAACTCACTCAACGATGAAAGAAGTAAGAAGTCTTATAGGGAGATTAAACTACATCACCAAATTCATCAATTAATTATCGGATGTTGCTAAATCAATTTTCAAACTGCTCAAGAAAGGTGCAAAAGTGATGTGGGATGCAGAATGTAGTCAGACATTCCAAAAGATTAAAACTTATTTAGCCACTCTATCAGTGCTTATGCCACCCATCCTAGGTAACTCCTTAATCTTGTATTTGACTATACATCAAGAATCTTTGGGAGCCTTATTTGCTCAAACAAGCACTGTGGATGGTAAAGAAAGATCAATCTATCACTTGAGCAAGAAATTCACCTCATCTGAAGCAAATTATGCGCCTATTGAGAGAGCTTGTGTAGCAGCAATGTGGATACTTCGCAGATTGAGACAGTATACCCTATACCACCACATTCATCTTGTGACAGAAAATGATCCTATCAAATATCTCTTGGAGAAACCCGTCTTGATAGGGAAATTGGCAAAATAGCAAGTGTTGTTGTTTGAATCTGATATCAAAAACTCTCTACAAAAGTCTGTGAAGGGAAGAACCATAACTGATATGTTGGCAGAGAGCGCCCAAAATCGCACATCTTCTGGACAAACAAAGATAGAAAATCAAGTTTTCAACCTGATAGAAGACAAATGAGTCATGCATTTTGATGGTGCCGTTAATGTATCGGGAGCTAGCACAAGGGCAATGCTAATATCCCCTGATTGTCAACATTATCCTGTTACAGCAAAACCGACTTTCCCTTGCACCAACAATATTTTAGAATATGAAGCAAGTATATGGCGATATATGGTGATAAGATCATGCAGCTTGGTTATTATTGAACGACTATTAAATCAGATTATAATCAACACGTTAGGTCATGCCATCAATGTCAAGTATATGGCGATAAGATTAATACGCGCCCGAACGAACTGCATCAGATGTTTAAAGTTTGGCCTTTCTCTACGTGGGGAATAGACATGATAAGGCCTATCAATCCAGCAACTTCAAATGGTCATCGCTTCATTCTAGTTGCAATTGATTACTTCACGAAGTGGATAGAGGCTAGTTCTTACACGAATGTCACTGCAAGGAGTGTGGCAAAGTTCATCAAGAGAGATATAATTTCTCGATATGGTACCCCTCGGGCGATCATCACAGACAATAGGTTCAAAAATTAAACAACAAGATTATCGATGATCTAATGAATCACTTTGACGTTCAACATCTTAATTCTTCCCTTTACCCCCCACAAATGAATAGAGCAGCAAAAGCGGCAAACAAGAACATCAAGAAGATTTTGGCTAAGACTATTGAGAATTAAAAGGATTGGCATGAGAGACTACCATTTGCCTCAATGGCATATCGGACTTCGATCAGAATTTCTACTGGGGCAACTCCTTATGCCCTAGTATACGGGATGGAAGCTATCATGCCTGTAGAGATTAAGGTTTTGCCTTTGAGAATATACTCAGAAGTTAAATTCTCTGAGGCAGAGTGGATCAAACACAGATATGAACAGCTAAATCTGATAGACGAGAAGCATCTTAGAGCAATTTGTCACGGCCAGAGCTACCAGAAGAAGGTGGCTAACTCATTTAACCGAAAAGTTAAACCCAGAAGTTTCGATATGGATGACCTGGTGATAAAAAGGACTTTGCCGAATGCTGCTTATCTAGGAGGCAAGTTTACCTCGAACTATGAAGACCATTATGTTGTCAAGAAAGTCCTTGTGGGAGGGGCATTAATTTTTGTAAATTTTGAAGGAGAAGATTGAAATATCCTGTAAATTCAGACGCTATGAAGAAGTATTATCCTTGAAATGAAATCAGACAATGATCACTTGACTTTCTCCGAAACGATCTAAGTCACCATAGCAGTCATTACATAGGCATGTCATGCATTCATGCATACATAGGCATGTGTTATGTTTTGCAGGATTTCAAGAAATAGACTCAGAATCAAACTCGTTCAAATGAAACCAAGATCAGAGCGGTCCCTGACACGTAGAACCAGGTGATATGTATTTGTTCCATCAAGTGTTAAAATATCTTCCACTCACTGGAGTTTTTGTTCTCTTCATATAAGGATGTCCAATGAAGACAAAAGGTAGCAATAGAGAAATACCGTAAAATTTCTTACTATCTTGTAAGAAAAAAAAAATCGAAGATGAACATGCATATGATCAAATTTAGGAATGAACCATGCTTTCAAAAAATAAAATTCTAATATTTGTTGCATACATATTAGGATTAGAGGTTATCCAGACATGGCTAAAGTACGCATGGTGCGTCATTAATTCCCTATGAGGTGAAATGTATGGAGAAAAATAGAATGATTTAAATATAGTTGTTTAGGCTATTTAGCAGGAATGTTTCTTCAGATAAGAGGCAAGTCTAATACAAACACGTCGTATACACACTAGAAAGATGAGAAGAGTGTGAGGACAAAAAAGCTTGAACCCGAGGATGTAAGGGCTATTCGCATCGATTATATGGATTGGGATGACGGGGGCATTCATTCTTCTTCAAAAACACTATAGGTGATCATTGATAAACCTTTTGAGCAGTGATTTTCATTTACTAATCCTGTCAAGAGCCACTCCACATCGGAGGCTTTTAGAAGCAGTCCAATAGCATGAAAGATAAATGGTTAGAAAACTTTTTGCTTGGACTAACATCCACCTTCGTGTGTTGATATGCGTTAATCCAGGCGCCATAGGATGACGAAAAGACATTCATTTCTCTATCATGTACATTTATACCCATTGCAAAGCCAATTTAAGCTTACATATTCGCTTCATGTACCCTAATTGGTGATCATTGCACAGCACCAAGATGAAGGTGGCAAAGACACTCACAGATAGAGAAGTTCAAGAAGTAGGAGTTACATGAGACTGTCAAAGCAAAATGTTCAGACATTATGAGATTCAAGTCACATACCTTACATGATCATTAAAACTACTAGTTTCTAGAAAAAGGAAAAGGGGGGATAAAAAGAGAAAAAGTCGAATTTCTATGCATTAAAAAAGAAACAAAAAGCCCGACAAGAACAGGGCTGGCGCTAATTGAAATGTTGAAAGTGGTAAGACTGATTTTGGGACATCAATGGATTACTGAATGCTTCCACCCCCAACAACTTCCGAAGTAAAGAAGAATCTTCAGAACCTATGCAGGAAAAGGCTACCCCTCGAATGGAATTATGGCCAACGCAAAAAGATACGAAGGTCTTTCAAAGATTAGACTCGTTCCCAAAATGACTAGAGATGTTGTTCAAATTGCCGTTGACCAGAGACAAAATAGAAGATTGATTAACAATGATCACCAATGTCAAACCCTTCACGATTCTGGACAAAAAATAAGCCTTTTTCAATCTCTAATCCTACCGACATTACAACCATTTGCAGTCTTTTCTGATAAAAACGCCTAGATTAATGTGTACCTTAGCTCGAAGAGGTACGAGCAAGATTATTTCTTTCTCATTTTGCAGGGTTCTTGACTTGTAAACCACGAGCAGATGAAGAAAACTTTCATTCAAAAGGCCTGACTCAGAGAGTAAGTCCCCCTTGGAAACTATGTACAAGCCTAACATTATGGTCCCGTAAAGACATCCTGATTGATCGAATTGTATGCGCTGCGAACAACCCCAAAAACCCAGGTGTAGATTATTAGGAAATTCAAGTGATTTTTTCGTAAAAGACCAGAGTCAAAGAATCGATGAGAAACCCTCTTTGATGAAAACATTCCAATAGAATGCTTAAAAGTGAGATTTGTTGGAAACTTCAAATTGTTTGATCTAGGATTTTCCTTACGAGAATTTCTAATCATCTTTGTATGCTTTAAGATGTCTTGGATAACCTCCAGCATTATAAGTCATTTTGCATAATCACATAAATCAAAGTAAAGTTTTGCCTACATTATAACTATCATTATCTCAAGATAACTGATATCTTTTTTATAAGGAATGAATTATCAGGTTTAAACTTCTATAAGATTCATGGCAGCCCTATGTCAAAGAAGAATACTTTGCTCAACAATGAAGAGCTTCAGAATTGTTTTAACGTGAGATTTCAGGTTTGAGCTTTCTGCAAGATACTTGGAACCCCCAAATCCCAGAATGACACCTCACTTGTCGAAAGTACAATCTTCAAAATTATCTTTCTGAGAAATTTTAGGTAACCCTTAAATCTCATAGGAATCTTGTTAATAAAAGTTTTTGCAGGTTCGAGATTTCTATAGAATACTTGGAGTTCCCAAATCTCAAAATGGCACCTTGCACGTCAAGAAGACAATATTTAGAATCAGCTTTCTGTAAGGGTCTAGATAACCTCTCAACCTCATCATAGCCCCTTTGATAAAACCTAAGAGTTAGATATACCTCATGTGTATAGACTCTCGTTGATTCCTCAAAGTGTAGGATCAGCTTAGTCTCAAACAAACCCTAAAGAACGAGTAGGTTACTTTTAAGTTCTTGGTGGATAGAAAACCTACTTTCAGACAAATCCTAAAGAACGGGTGCGTCACTTTTAGGTTTTCGATAGATAGGAAGCCTAGTCTCAGACAAAC
This sequence comes from Rhodomyrtus tomentosa, assembly GCA_028455895.1. Taxonomy (NCBI): domain Eukaryota; kingdom Viridiplantae; phylum Streptophyta; class Magnoliopsida; order Myrtales; family Myrtaceae; genus Rhodomyrtus; species Rhodomyrtus tomentosa. The sequence goes on along the minus strand of JAPCWY010000001.1, from coordinate 8,285,658 downwards.
CCTAAAGAACGAATGCTTCAATTTAGGTTCTTGGTGGATAGAAAACCTAATCTCAGACAAATCCTAAAGAACAGGTGCGACTTTTAGATTCATGGTGAATAGGAAGTCTAGTATCAGACAAGAAACATTGAATGTCAAGATTCGTTTTTCTTTTTCATAATCGAGTCAGTCTAGACTCAGGTGTCACCTGTCTTTAAGTGAAACCTCTCACGAGATTCCTCTCAAAGAGGGGCAGTTGTCGACACCTGATTCATGACTAGTATTTTTCGGTCTTATTTTTGAAAATTTATATAAAAAATCCATCAAAAAGTGAAAAAATTACAAAATCAACTTTGGTGGCCTTGGCCAAGCTCAAGGAACCATTTTTTTACCAAAAAATAATTTTTCATATTTTTCACATTTTTTAGTATTTTCAGAAAATAGGAAAATACTCGAAAATTCAGAAAAATAGCATTCGAAGTAAAAAAAATGAAAAAATAGTCAATAATTTTATTTTAATTCCCTTGTATTTTTGACCTCATAAAAAGTCCAAATCCAAGTTCAATTTCATGTGTTCCTTTGTTACACATATGATCGAATTTGGTAAAAAATATCAATTGAGTCTTTTAATTTGTAATTTTGGTATTTTTAGGATCTTGACATTCAATATGATTGTCCTTCATTGTAATTTAGCTTAATTATTCACACAAATTACTTAATTGCATGAATTGGATAAAATTGCACACTTAATTACAATTTAGTCCTTGAATTTGAGCATAATTGAAATTACTTTTAATTCAAGGGCTACTTTTATAAATTGAAGCCACTACCCAATGTATTTCACCATCTTGAATCGATTAGCATGGGTAATTTGGTTCAATTTGGCCGTTTGAGCCCTCAATTGCACAAATTTTCGATTTGCAATTAAATAAAAATTTAGGGCTTTCATAGAAATTGATATAAACTTTTGGACAAAATCACATTTTTAGATAATATTTATGTTCTAAGTTCGATTTTGAGGTTTAATTACAAGAATTTCCCATCAAATTGCGATTAATTTTGAAAAATCAAGTCAGAACCGATTCTGACCGGTCAAACCACCCGGTCGAACCGGTCCGCTACAATGTCATCTTATTTCCCAGACACCCGTGTGGATGAATAGTCCTCAAACTGATTTTGATCCTCAAATTGAAGATCAATTCGCAAATAATCGAACGATCAATGGTGGGCGTATTGTCGCCCTCACTCTTGCCTGTCAATCGACATCGACATCGCCGTTCGATGTCGCCGGAGGAGTGAATACTCGGCCGATCAATCACACGTACCTACAAAAGTCAACAATTCTCAAACTTGACTAAAATCAGTGTCAAATTCGCACGAAATGGGACTTGTCGGAGCTCCTAACAGAGATTAAATGATTTCCCAATAAATTTTGTCGTCGTTGGCATGCTATTTGGCACGTGACAGCACGTGAATCCAAGTTGGTGAGTGTCCACCGATTCAGCGGGAAGTCGAAATTGGTATATAACCTTTTGGAAGGGCTTTCTGTGAAGGAGATCGGTTTATTATGTTTCTGGAAAGAGAACAGAATCGAGAGAGGAAGGGATTGTGAGAGAGAGCTCGCTCTCCAACCTCCATTGTTGAGAGCTATAGCTCGAAATCCCGCGGCACTGGTTAGACTGTTTACGACAACGAAAGCCACCAGAAGCTCGCCTAGAGTAGCAAGAGTTAATCGCCCCCGGTCAGGCCGCCTACAATCTCGAAAAAGGTGAGTTCAACTTTTGAGTTTTCTCACTGTGCTCTAATGGTGAATTTTACATTCGATCATCATTCTTCAATTTATGTGGGCGTTTTATCCCCCAAGCACCACTGACCATCATCGCATCTTCATTTTGCATTGACTTCACTTGAATACTTCGAATCGAGTCTCCAAACTCAATCTCCATTGCCGAACATTGTTCAATATCGCCTAGCCAAATCTAAGTCGTGCGAGCTCAATCGGAGCTCGAGGTAAGTGTTCTGAACCTCTTATGATACTTCTGTGTTCCATGAATCGCATGATTAGAGTAGTTATACCCGTACTGATTCAAACTTGCCTGCATTTGATTCTATGGAAGAAATGCATTAATTCTGAGATAAGTGATGCGAAACGTTAAGATGAGTCGATTGGCATTGGTCTTACTCGATTCTATCGAGACTTCACCGTCAGATCATCGCCGGAGTCTCTCGTCGTCCGTCACAGAAGAAAGATGCTGGAGGAAGAAGACGACGACGTAGCGGTCAATTGATCAAAAGTACTGACATGGCGCTAACGTGGCATGTCACGTGGCGGCCACGTCAATTGAGCTGTTAGAGTTAGGTTTGAATCTGTTAGATGATCGAACAGTTTAGGTTGCGCCACATGTTGGCTTGGTGACCGTTCGATCAGTTTTATAACTGTTAATAAAAATTAAATTTTCAATAAATCTGATTGAACAGTCGGGGATTAGCCAAGTTATTCGATCTTGACCGTAGATCTAAGTAATCAGATCTGACGGCTGAGAGATGGTTGGCTTTTGATTTGAGCCGTAGGTTTTAGTAAGCCAATCCAGTGGCAGTGAAGTAGCCACGTGGTTCATTAGGAGCTGTCGGATTAAATCCGAATAAATCGAAAAAATAAAAATACGGAACGACGTCGTTTTGGAGCGTAGGTTTCGCGGGTCTGGGTCTAGGCCGGGTTCCAACCTAAATGGGTCGGGTCGACCCGGTCTGAATCATTTTTAATAATTAAATTCAGAAAATGATTTTTGAATAATTAAAAAATAAAAAAATCCTAGAAAATTCTTAAAAAAATTAGAAAATCTCAAAAAAAAATGTAGAAAAATTATGAAAAATTCCTAGATATTCCATAAATTTCCAAAAATGAGGATTGCCCACAGATAATTGGTCGATTCTATTTTTAGGATTTCTTATCCGTTCTTCTGAAAATCGATGATATTACCATTTAGGAGTAAAACGCCTTTGCCTTATATATGATATAGATCGATAATGCCAAGATAAGAATTAGAGTTGGTTAGGTGATCAATTATTATGTTTAGGTTTTTAAGTCTCATCCTTTTTTTTAAGAATGACGATTTTGCCCCTCAAAGGGTAAATCGTCTTTTTTATTCCGATCGAATTGTGAAAATTACTCAAAATAAAGATTTGGGTCTGGCGATCGACCATTCCTTCTATTTGGGATTTTTACTTCTCATCACTTTTTAAAATGACGATTTTACCCCTCAATGGCAAATCATGTCAAAAAACACTCTTGATCCTTGATTGACATATCTTTAGGCTAATAGGGTCTTACTAATGATGCCACGGTGTATTCATGTGATTTATCCGCACGTGTTGGATTCTTGATTTGTGCATCTATTTTTACTGATTGTGGGTGATAGGGTAGTCACTCTTATTTGCATGAACTCCTAATTTTAGAGTTCGCGCCTCACTCATTTACATGAAATCTTAGGTTAGACAAATCATTCAACTTAAGTGCCGAAAGGACGTCAATTCTGACAGTTAGCGTAACAAAGTCTCCGATCTCATTTCTCTGATTTTCGCAAAATTGAATAGATTACTCCTAATTATTCGATAGGGTTTCTAACCGTACCCTCCACAGAATGATTAGTGACGACTCATTGGCATGTACATACATCTTATGTCACCAGACCACATCAAAGGTCGACCACATATATCGTCGTTGCAATTTGGGTGACGGGCCTTGGGAGAGGCCTGCGTCCGATCAGATGCCAAATGGCCCATTAGCCCTCGAAATCGCGAGAGGGTTGCGACAATGCCTCTTGGCGATTCTCGTCCACCATCTCCTCAGCAAAATCCTCCGCGAGATCGTTGTCCCCCAGTTAGGAACGTGGCGGCCACAAGTTATTCTGAGTGAGTTTGGTTCCTTTATGGCTGTTGTCCACACTTTGCAGGAACCATCAAATTATTGTATGGCTGTACAACATGCTGAATGGCGTGATGTTATGTCTGAGGAATTATTTGCTCTAGAGTGCACTAGTACGTGGGATCTTGTGCCTCTTCCACTAGGAAAATTCTTAATATCTTGTCATTGGATATATAAAATTAAGACTCACTCTAATGGAGGCATTGAGCGCTATAAAACACGTCTTGTTGCACGTGATTTTGATTAGGAATATGAGATAGATTATAATGAGACCTTTGCTCCTGTTGCCAAAATGGCTTCTGTTCGAACTCTTCTTGCAGTAGCCTCTATTCGTAATTAGCATTTTTTTCAGCTTGATGTAAAGAATGTTTTTCTTCATGGGGTTCTTCAGAAGGAACTTTATATGTTGCCACCTCCAAGTTTGCCTCATTCGCCCGGCTAGGTATGTCGTCTTCGTCGAGCTCTTTTTGGTCTCAAACAAGCTCCTCGAGCTTGGTTTGAACGGTTTACAGATGTCGTTCGGTCAGCTGGCTTTGTTCAGAGTAATAATGATCATGCTATGTTTACTCATTCCTATTCAGATGATTGTACTATTCTGCTACTCTATGTAGATGATATAATTATTACTGGGGATGACTCTGTTCATATTGCTTATACTAAGCAACCTCTTCACCGTTAGTTTGCTATGAAAGATTTGGATTTCTTATGTTATTTTCTCGGTGTTGAGGTTGCTCGCAGTCGACGTGGTATTCTTCTCTCCCAGCAGAAGTACATTGCTGACATTTTAACTCGTGCTAAGTTATCTGATACTCGTACTGCAGATACTCCTGTTGAACTTCATTTATAGCTTTATTCGAATGATGGTGAGGCTTTGTCTGATGTCACTCGCTACCGGGCTCTTATTGGCAGTCTTGTCTATCTTATGACCACTCATCCTGATATCGCATATGTTGTTTATCTTGTCAGTCAGTTTGTCGCGGCTCCTCCTACAGTTCATTAACATTATGCTGTTGTACTCCGAATTTTGCGATATATTCGTGGTACTCTAGCACGCTCAATTTTTCTTCCACTGACTTCCTCACTTGATTTTCATGCTTATTCTGATGCTGATTGGGCTTCGGATGTTACTGACCGCAAGTCCATTACAAAATTTTGTATATTTCTAGGTGATTATCTGATTTATTGGCATGCCAAGAAGCAACCTGTTGTGTCTCGCTCTTCCACCGAGTTTGAGTATCGTGCTATGGCTGATACTACTGTTGATATTATTTGGCTTCGTTGTCTTTTTGCTAATCTTGGTGTTGTCTCCTCTGCTCCCATTCTTCTTCATTATGGCAACAAGAGTGCTATTCACATTGCTACAAATCCGGTGTTTCATGAGCGTGCCTAGCACATTGACATTGATTGTCATATTACGCACCATCAACTCCAAGCACATATCATTTCTCTTCCCTTTGTGGCCTCTGCAGCCCAGCTTGCAAACTTATTCACCAAATCTCTTACATCACAGTGCTTTGCTAATTTTCTTTCCAAACTCTCGTTAGTTGATCCATCTTGAGTTTGAAGGGGGTGTTAGATATATTATTTATATATATTGTATATATTATGAGTAGGTTTTTTATATATTTACTTTCTTGCCATTCTTTATATGTATATTTATATTAGGCTTGTGTCTAATTGTAAATTATGATTTCATTAGTTAAATCTCAATTTTAACAATTATTATGGGGGTCGCATTTGCAACAATATGAGTGGAAACTCGCCTTAAATGTCTGGTTGAAGTTGCGTGCATTTGTGAGAATCAGTCGAGTCGTGAGGTTTTAATATCTTTTGTAATTTAAAAAAAGTTTGTTAAGTAACTAAATAAAGAAAAGGATTGATCTTGTTACATACGACTGAACTGTTTGTCTAATCCTTCTCTTCTGACAACATCGTTTCAAACAAAACATTCTTTCGGACACGTAACACACCTCATTAAGCTTCATAGCACCGCCCTAGCTCGCGTTGCAAGCGAGATCAATCTGCAGGTTGACGCTCACAAGACACGTGCGCACTAACCTTGTGGTCGCACAGGAAGCCACGTGGACCCTGTCCTGGCCGTGAACGCGAGGCCCAAAAGAAGACGCCACGAGGGCCCACGGAGTTCACGGTTCCTTTCCCTCCTTGCCTCCTGGTTTCCGTTTTCTTGTGTCCCCTTTCGCTACTTCGTTACACGATACTGTGTACGCCCTTAACCGATTCGCAAGTTAAAACGCATTTACGTCTTTGGTAATACGCCATCCGTGAAATTGATACTTGCACTGAGGGTGGCTGCCCGGCCGGTGAAACTGAAAACCTATTCGATCAGGTTCGGTTACCATTTTGCGAAATCGGAGACCGACTCTAAATTTGGACTCTAGCCAGCACCACACCGAGCATGAGTTTTCGTTTATTCATTTCTTTAAGACTTGTGTGAAGTCCAATTCCTGTGATGCCATGCCTTTTGTTATCCCATAAGAGCAATAAAAACAGAGATTTATGAAGAGAGGTATCAAAGGAATAGATTGGGTCAAATATAGTTTGACTTATATTGACATATTTTAATCTATTTTGATCTATTTTCATGCTATACAAATTTAGTGACCCATATTCGATCCGATCTACATTTTTAAAATACTTTCAATATTAAAATTCAGTTTAGAAAAAATTATTTCATATATATTTTTAAAGATATATGTTGCTAATTTTTTTATAGTTGTCTTAACTAATCATTTATGACCTATTTGAAACCCATTTGGGACCCATTAATTTTTAAAATAATCCATTTATGATCCATTTTTAAAATTTAAGGAATATATTTACGATCCATCGTAATGGAATATGAGTGAAGTATAGAATCTAAACCATTTTGCTAGCTCTACTTATGAAGTCAATTGAACTTTTCTTCACTTTTTTTTTTGTCATTTTTTGTCGGAGCAAACATGCAGATGATTATTTTCTTTTGATCTCCAATAAGGAAAATCCGAAAGATGGGTCCGTCGCGATCCTTCCCTTTATCCGCCACAAGATTTCTTCTTCGCATAATCACATACTAAAAAAGGCCAGGAAAAAAAATTTATAATAATAAAAAAAGACCAAGACAAGTGCAAAGTTCGAATTAGCCAATTAGGGTTATTGCCAGTTCCATCGGTTTGGCCTGGCTAGTGGCGAGCACGAGCACTCAGGGACCAGACCGGCTATTACAGGTTTTAAGTTCTTGAAAAAACGGAAACTGCCCGAAAATCGATCGATGAAGTTCGATTTCCGCGTTGAAACGGAGCCCGATGCTGACCTCGGAGCATCCAATTTTGACACGTTTATGCGGGAAAAAGGCTAAAAATCTGGAGTAAGTTGATTCGGCTGTTCACACTTTGCGGCACGGGCTGTCGTTCGTTCATGGGTCGCCAATCGGAGCGCCCCACCTCGCGCACCGGCCCTGACTCACGAGTCACGAGGGAAAAAAAAACAAAAAGCAGCCTCTGTCCCCGTCCCTGTCCGGCCTTTCGTGGGTCCCATTGCTGACTGGGCAAATTCCCCCTTCCGAAAGAAGGACAATACGATTCAGTCGCGCGTGATAACACTTTAAAATCAAAATGTATATTTCAAAATTGATTATAAAGTCGAAATTTGTTTGATAACGATATTTTAAAATTATTTTTAAAATTAAAATTTATTTGGTAAAAATATTAAAATTTTTCACTTGTGAAAGAGATCTCTATTTCTAATTAGATTTTTGATCGATTTTGAAAAGTCAAAAATTATAAATTCTCATTTTCAGAAATCATTTCTTCAACTACCTCGTTTTCGTCGGCCAACGTCTGCTTGCCGGCGCCCCCAACCGTCGACCGTCGCCAATCATTGATTGTCGCTGATTACCGACCTCCGGTGACTGATCACTGGCCGCCGCTGTCGCTGGTCGCCGTCGATCGCCGCCGTCTCGTCCATTAATCGCTAATCACCGACTTTCAATTGCTATTCACCAATGCCACTGATGTCGAACTCTACCGATTATTATCATCGAAGATTTTATTAATAATGTTTCAAAAATAAAAATTTTAAAAGTGGAAATTTTATCAAATATATTTCTTTGATAATCAACTTTTCGCGGAAAATTTGAAAAATCAATTTCTATTTTCGGCGATGTTTCTAAAGCATAAGCGATGCAATGCACGCCCGAAGCGTGCCTTCAAAAACACTCCCAAACTCTCACTCCCCCTCACGCGCGCGTCATCCGCACCGCCGCCCCGACCTACCCAACCCGTCCTCCCCCCAACTATCTACTTAGCGAGTGTCCGTCTCTCTGAACTTGCTATTTCCATTTCCATCGCCTGACCGGCTCCGTTGCGTGCAGAGCCTCGTCGCTTTCGCACATTCCCACTCACTCATCCTCCATGACAACGCCCGAAGCCGGCTCTTCCTTCCTCGGCCCGATTGCAGCTCAACGTCGCTTCTCCTCCTCCTCCTCGTCCTGCTCTGCTTTCGCAATCCCCGAAAATGCCCTCGCGCTTACTCACTAATCCCTCCCTCACCCGCTCGTCCGACCACTCCTCCTCCGACTTGCCTCGCGGCGACGCCATGGCCGCCAGCTCGTCCTCCTCCTCCTCCTCGCGGTGCACCGAAATCTGGAACTATCTGTGGATTCCTCTCCTAATTTCGTTCTCCAAGGAGCTAACCCTAGCCAAGGCGCAGTCGGGGATCATCCTGCCGAGTCAGCTCGAGAATGAGGCGGCGTCGGCGAGCAGCGCCGTCCCGAGGTGCCCGGCGCCCGATCCCAAGCTTAACTTCCGGCCGGTGATCGGGATCCTCAGCCACCCCGGCGACGGCGCCTCCGGCAGGCTCAACAACGCGTCCAACGCCTCGTACATCGCAGCGTCGTACGTGAAGTTCGTTGAGTCCGCCGGCGCGAGGGTCATTCCGTTGATATATAACGAGCCGCCGGAGGTTCTCTTCGAGGTAGAAACACGTGGAATCGAAGTGCTTGTGGACGATGGACCTTTGTAGCTCGCGATCCTTGAAAGTTGCACACCTCTTGCTCGTAAAATTACGGACTAAAGCATAACCCATTTATTTTCAACTCCGAGTAAATCCCTTTCACTAAAACACGGATCTAAAAGCTATCGTTACAGGGAGAGATTCATTTGTTTGTTGTTATTATGACAAATTGATGTCTCCGGTTGGATTATGACGGAGAAAACGTGTTTCTTAGCCGATTGTCGTAAAAGAGGGTGAATGTGGCATACTTCATTTCTTAAAATTCAAAAGAGATCATGACGGAGAAAACGTGTTTCTTTGCGGCAAAATGCAAGCAACCCATGCATCCAGTCTCGCATTTGTGGATTAGAGGATGCGATGCTTTATATAGTCTTTGAGGAGTTTTACATGGGTGATGGGTATGATGTTGGAGGAATATGGTTTCATTCAAGTTATGCTTGTATAGTTTTTATTCCTTGATTAGTTTGGGCAACCACCACTTGGTAATATTTGGTCACCATACAGAAGCTGAACATGGTGAATGGAGTGCTCTTTACTGGAGGGTGGGCTAAAACCGGATTGTATTATGAGACTGTGAAGGCAATTTTCAAGGTACTGTTATGATTGATACAACTAAATTGTTAACGATGGTGTGCTGTTCCTCATTGAGGAACTTTCTATTGCATTCATTCAGCTAGGTAACTTAGACACGCAATCATTCTCACTGCCTTGGGACAGAATAGTCCGTTATAACGTGTTTTCATGAGTGTCCTGTATATTTTTGCTTGCAACTTTTAGATGTACTCTTTGCTTCTTGTTTGCAGAAAGTTTTGGCGAAGAATGATGCTGGTGACCACTTCCCATTGTACGCCATCTGCTTGGGCTTTGAACTATTGACAATGATAATCAGCAAGGTAACGGAGTCCCTTGACTCCATTATGGTGCATATTTTTTCTTTTCTAATGCGCCAGTCGATTTACATGGGCTGCTCTTTAAATCAAAATTTTTTCCTTCTATTTTTTTTTATCTTTTGTAAGGTATTGTGCCAGAAAGAAACTTTTATTCCCCCATGGCTTGACTTAGTGCAATTGACTATTGTATTGTTATGGCCTCTATCGGCACAAAACCTGAAAGCATGGTTTGATAAGTTGTCACTGCAAGGTTGAGATTGCCATTGCCTTAACCTTGACAAGCATGGCCTTTACTTTTCGCATCTATGGATGATTTTCCATGGCTAACCAATTGTGATGCAATCATCTCTGCAAGGTTTAAGTTGCTTCATTCATGTCAAACAGAGAAATTTATCATCTGAACGAATTACAAAGTATGTATTTTATAGTGTAAAGAGAACAGTGTTAAAATCTCTTGATGAAAGTTTAACAGTTCTATGGCCCATGGGATGACAGGACACAAACATTCTTGAGGAATTTAATGCTGCAGATCAAGCATCCACTCTACAATTCATTAGAAACATAAACATTGAAGGAACAGTATTTCAAAGGTATGGTTGACCCAAGTAGGCTTTCATTTGTGGACTTTGAAGAACTCGCACATAAAGACACGGATAAAGCTGCATTTTCTTTTTATTTGAGAGCAAGCAGGATATATTATTCATGCTTCCAAATATCTTCTCATAATTGATGAGAATATAGATGTGGATCTTTGTAGTTTAGTGTATGGTGGTGATTATGTAGCTGTGGGATGAAAAGTGTTTCTGGATAAGGAAATGTGGCTTACATCAAATTAGCACAGATGATTGTACTGTTGTACCAAGAGTGGTTATTGGAACATAAGATGCGTGGTTGCTCTGTATAGATCTATGTACTTGATAGTATCGTTATAAGTGATGGTCATCTTCTCAGTTGTCTATTGCTTGATGTAGTCATGACATTATTGCCTATGGATGCAGTTCTAATTTCCATATACCCACTGTTTCGCAGATTTCCGCCAGACTTGCTTCAAAAGTTGAGTACGGATTGCCTTGTCATGCAAAATCATCATGTGAGTTGTAAGATTTTAGTTGCCTGTTTGGTTTAGCTGAGAGTACTAAGTGGAATTTAATTTAGTTACCTCCTTTCTTCTTCCTTTTGATTTCTCGCCTGTTACCTCTTTCTTCCAACAGAGTATCATCATCATGGATTATGTTCTTATTTTCATTATAAGCCATCTATTACAAACGACTCGTCTATTACTGCTAAATGATGGTGCATAGATAGACAACTTTGATCGTGGAAAAGTTGAAAGAGAAGACGAAAGTCATGCAATTTTGATGCACTGTCCTGCTTCTTTTTGTAGACTAATATCCTGTGAGTTTTTTTATACTGGCCCTGGATTTTTTTGAAGGCTAAACATGGGTTAAACGGCTTATATATGTTTTTTATGCTGGCCCAGGATTTTTTTTTTCCCCATTTTGTATTTGTTAGTTTGTGAATGTGATTGGGACCAGTCTATTTCAATTAATACTTAAATCTCGACAATCTCACTTATTCTTAGTGCATCCAACCCTCTTTTCTAATCCAACTATTCATTTGTGTCGCAGTATGGCATCTCGCCAGAAAGTCTGATGCAGAACACCGACTTAACAAATTTCTTTAAGGTCTTGACAACCAGCACAGATGGAGACAACAAGGTTGAATATAAGCAACTATCTATTACTTCATTTTTGAAGCGATATATTGCAGCGAAAGAAATATTTTGTGTTAGTGCTTATATGTGAGACTAACATTGAGTTCTTTGAGGAACTCTCTATTACCAGGCCTATGTCTCCACAGTACAAGCACACAGTTATCCTGTAACTGCTTTCCAGTGGCATCCAGAGGTAATAATTAGTTTCATTCTTTTCTTCTTGCTCGGCACCAATTTCATTTGTTTAGGTAAGGCACATTGCTTCATGTAGTAGCTTTCATACTGATCATCTCATGATGGGTTGCATATTAAGCCTGTTCAGTTAGATGATCCATCATAATATGCCAGACCTTGCTTTGTTATTTGGCTAACATGTCTAAGTTGGCTTTTTTTGTAATTTGTGTCGATTCGAAATTCTTGATATAACTCTTTTACCAAGTTAGCTCAAAGGAACTCCCAACTTGCATGACAAATTGACTGCATGATGATAATGTGGCGTTAGTGCCGAATGAAACATGCGCCTTCTTTAGGGTTTTGACATACTGAATGAAGAGAGAAGTTACCCGAAGATTGTGATAGTTGAATTTCTCATTGTGGAGATTTTAGCAGGTTTTAGCTTCATCCAAGATGATCCATGTTAAGTTCCTTACCTTCCTGCTGACCACACGATCATGGACTGTGAAATTCGATCTTTTTTCTTTCTGGGCATTTTGAGAGAATTCACTTCTTCTTGCTGTTGTAGATTCTGATGCATATTGTTCAATACTTGTTGCTTGCCACGTCTCCTTATTTTTTGGTTTTTGGTTTCTTTAATGAGGAGCTTGTGGCACGACTTGTTTTAGTCTTGCAGAATTGGTTAGTCAAACTTTAGGAGACTAGTCAATTTGAATATATCATTTCATAGAGGACATGATCTTTTTTATTTTTTATGGCTTTGACTTAAACATGATTCATTTGCATATAGTAGCGAACTAAATCTGTCATTGTTCTGAGGATTATATTTTCCACCTCTCATATTTGTGATGTATGTAGTTTTACTTCCCCGAGTAACTTTTTTGGCTTTCTCAATATGGTGCAGAAAAATGCTTTCGAATGGGGTTTGTCCATGATACCACACTCAGATGATGCCATTCAAGTTACACAGCATGTAGCGAACTTCTTTGTCAGGTCAGAATTTGTTGAGTAATTTTATGCTGCAAAGTTCATAAATGTCATGTATCATACGCTATTGTGGTTACATGAACTGTGCTTGTGGTTGAGTGTTTGCTTCACTCATTTTGAAGGGAAAGCACTTCTAATTCGAACTTTTTGTCCTGTAGTGAGGCAAGGAAGTCAGTAAACCGGGCTTCTACTCGGAAAGTGCTGGACAATCTGATATATAATTACAGTCCCACCTATTGTGGGAAGGCCGGGTATGCCGTAATGCTATCTATTTAGTGCATTTCTTCATCGGTTTTGCGCATGAATTTGTGACTTACTGACTGAAATGTCAAATTTGTATGACCATAGGAAGGGATATGACGAGGTTTATATCTTTACGTGACTGCGAAGCCCACATTTTTCACGGGCATCAAGTCTCGTATGCTGAAGAAGGCGTCGTACCGAATTGCTCGAATTCAGAAATCTGCTCTTTATGTAAATGAGATTATATATGGACATTATTATTTTAGCAGAAACTAATGGCAAATGTTGAACGTTCTCCTAGTTATCTGAACTTGAACTATGCATAATTTGTCGCATGACTTGTGTCTTGATGAGTCAATCAATGGACGATCTTGAGTCTCGTCTCTTTGCTAGTAATTTCTTTGACAGATAGGAACATGCTTCGGATTGAGTATTGTTTTGTTGTCTTACGTGTACTCAAGCGTGAAAAACACAAGAACAAAGATTTCATTTCTCTGATTTCCTAAATAATGCATTTCGTGCCCTATAAATTCCCTATTTAAAATGGAAAAAGGAAGCTAAATAAGGTCCTAAAAAACTCGAATCCTAGAGACTTTTCATGAGTTCGGGTGTTGTACCTTATCAGCATGTCATGAGAGAACAGAAAACAACTTGTGTTGAGTAATTTGAATCCTTACCTCGTCGATAACCGGCATTAACATCGAGCAATTTGAACTATGATGGCTGTGTTCACGTGGTGTGGCATGAGCTTGCCTTCATTTCGTCAAGCTTGGGTGGGAAATACTAGTACCTTTTTTTTTGGGTCGAAGGAATACTAGTACTTCAAACTGTAAAATTCAAACCGTAGATGGTAGTCCGGAATTTGCCGTAAAAGAAAGCTACTGCTTCAACTGCTGCAGCTGCCAACGCTGCTGACAAGTCTTGCCATGGACAAAGGGTGAATCACTGCTTGCCAGTCAAAATATTTCGCCTGATAAGTTTGGAGAAAATTTAATTATGACATGGACAATTGGCTTTATTGATTTTGATTTGGCAGATCGCATACAAGCCTTCCACCATGTTGGATGGTGTCCGTTCCAACGGATTTTTATCAAATTTTTTTTTTTTTTTACCATAACCATCAGTTTGATCAAAACACTTTTTTTTTAATAAATAAATTGAACCGCATACTGAAACAATCGGATCAAGCAGTTACCACAGATGCAAATATTGAGTAAACAGGATAGAGAATGGAAAAATTATATTCGGCCAAAGTTTGGACTAACGCGTTTAACTCCAACTCCAGACAGACCTGTTTAACAAGAACAACACTGATTAACAAATTTCCAAAAATAAAAGCAAAATAAAACTAATCAAAGAAGGTAACCATTGAGTTTATGCAGGTCGTGACAAAGATGTTTCGACAATTGAAATTAAGTAAATACTCCTCCTCGCTCGTTACATGTAATGATTAAACAAGCCATGAGTGAAGACTAAATTTTCACTTTAACAACCAAACATGCAAGAGAAACTACCACTTACCTTCCAACGACCACCTTGGCAAGCGTGTCAATATAATAAAGTTCTCCACAATTATGAGCCGGCACTCATCTCCAGGAGAGATGAGCTCATGCCAACCGTGGAACCCAGCTTCTCATTAAAGACAAAGTAACGATCGCGTCCTCCACCGGTCGTGATGCATCCCATCCGACATCCCATCCGACATCCCATCCACATAGCCATCTGTTCGGTCTAGTTCCTGAAAATTTGATATGCCAACATGCTTTTGTTTAAATCAAATCACATTTTGAAACAATTGGCTCACCGCTTTACCATTGGTGCAAAAATCGAGTTGATGCTAGGTCAGAAGAAAACGTTATAGCAAATCAACGTTTAGCCAAATTCAATAAAAATACATAACTACCATTTTTTGAAAATTTATTCTAATTAGATGATTTGAAATGCACGATCTTGTGAAATTTAGAGGTTTCTAATCATCTAGATAACTATATTCAACCACGTCTTTTTAATGAGGAAAATATCACGACCGTTCGTTTGATTAAAGTCGTTGACATTTGCAATCTAAACACTTTTTTTTTTTTTATAAATCGAACAACATTTTCAAACAATCGGGTCAAGAATTTTTCATAAATGAAAAAATCAAGTAAATAGGATATCGAACGGAAAAATTTTGTTAGTCCAGACGATCACATCGACTCCAACCAGTAAAACCACTTAACAAAAACAACACTTTTTAACAACTTTCCAAAAACAAAAGCTAAATAAAACTAATCAAGAAGCTTATCCATGAGTCTGTGCTGTTTGTGAGATATATGTCCTGACACATATGCCCCAAAACTAAGGAAAAAATAGCTATGTGTCGAAACTAAGTAAATTCTTCTCCTCACTTGTTCCCTGTAATGGTTAGACAACTAATAAAGAAGCTTACCCATGAGTTTCTGCCGTTTTTTAGATAAATATTCCGACACATATGCCTCAAAACCAAGGAAAATACAGCTACATATTGAAACTAAGTAAATTCTTATCCTCACTTGTCCCCTGTAATGGTTAGACAAGGATGAGCAAGGACTAGACTATCACTTCAACAACCAACGCCCAAGAGAAACTATCATTAACCTCCCATCAACCACCTTGCTAAGTGTCTCAATATAATTAGAGATAAGCTCCTCCTTATTAGGGAAACACTTATGGCTTCTCGAGAGATATGAGCAAGCGCTCATCGTTGGGAGAGACAAGCTCATGCCAAGTAGGGAACCCCGACTTCTCATTGTCCCTCTGTTGGTCAGGGACATCCATTCGGTGGCGTTCCGCTAAATCACCTGTTCGGTCTGGTTCTTCAAAATTTGATATGGCGACATGTTTTTATTTGAATACAATTACATTATAAAACAACCGGTTCACCAGTTTTCTGCTGGTGCAAAAATCGAGTTGAAGCAAGGTTTGAAGAAAATGTTGTAGAATCAGTGTTTAGCCAAATATGATATAAATACATAACTATAACTTTTTAAAGTTTATTCTAATTGGATGATTTGAAATGCATGGCTTGTGAAATTTAGAGCTTTCTAATCATCTAAATCATTTATAATCAACCACGTTGAACAGAATTTTAATCAGGAAAATATCATGGCCGTCTGTTTGAGGAAAATCGTGGATATTCGCAATCCTAACACTTTTATTTAGAAAAGGAACAATCAATCAAGGGGGTTCATAAATGCAAAAATCGAGTAAATAAGATATCAGATAGAAAAATTCTGTCCGGCCAAAGTCCGAATGACCACATCAAACTAGGTCCGAGGTTTCACAACAGATATTAGACATAAAAAGAAATAAAACTCCCAATCTTTTTCCTAGTTGCTAGTGTAGAAGATCAAGCTTACCAGGATCTTCCCAGATGGAATTCCCTCCTCGGAGGCATTTGATAATTTCGACATCGGTCAATTTAGCGATTAATGTGTTACTCCCGCTGATCAGCACGTTATTCGGCGTTATAGCCCCATGAATAATATTCGACTGACCCAAATGAGCCACTGCTAGTGTCATGTCACTATATCATAAGAAGATATGATTAAACAACCACGAACTAAATAGTATTTGGACACTTTAATCCATAAAAAAAATTAACAAATTACAGCAGTCCATTACAAAAATCTTAGAGAGGTTAGCATCTGTTGAAACTACTCGAACAAGATCCGTTAGATTGCCGTTACAAAAATCTTAATAGATAAATGTCAAATCTTTACTTTCTATCGGTGGTTCACACAATACGATATTTGGATGTCGGCAATCTAATAAAGCGGTCAGTGTCCCGTAGAAATCTGTGGTCCCATGACTACCGGTTGCAATTACTCTGTTTGATAAACTCATAACTCACTGCCCGTTAGGACAGAACGATTGCAGCTCATAATGCCTGCCGGCATCCGTCTGTTTGCACGGTCTTGATACACGCATTGGCAGTGCAGCTGGCAAAGGAGACAATGTCGGATCATGTGTGTACATTGGAAGCATCCTTGCTAGGGGCAGGTGCTGATTTTCGAAGTATAATTATAAGCTACATGCATGTTATTTTGTGAGACAAATATTTCAGCACAGATGCGAGCAAATCGAGGAAAAAAATAGCTACTTATTGAAATTAAGTGAATCGTCCTGCTCGCTTATTCCTAGCATTGGTTAGACAAGAGATGAGCAATGATTAGATTACACTTCAACACTACCACTAATCTCCCAACGACAAACCACTAAATTCCCCACAGCCACCTTGGCAGGTGTCTCAACATAATAGAGATATGCTCATCCTTACTTGGGAAGTACTTTGGATTCTCCACAACTATGAGCAACCGCTCATCTTCAGCGATGAGCTCATGCCAAGCAGAGAAGCTCGACTTCTCATTAAAGAGGGAGTAAAGCTCATCGTCTCTTCGCTGCTCGGGGCATCCCCTTCTAACATCTCATTCGATGGCATTCCACCACGTTACCCATTCGGTCGGGTACCTGAAAACTTGATATCCCCGACATGTTTTTGTTTAAATCAGTATCACATTTCGAAACAATTGCCTCACCGCTTTATCGTTGGTGCAAAAAATCGAGTTGATGCGACGTCGGAAGACAATTGTTATCACTAATCAATGTTCAGCCAAATTCGATAAAAATGCATCATTACCACTTTTAAAGTCAATTCTAACAGGATGATTTCAAACGCAAGACCTTGTGATATTTAGCGCTTTCTAATGATCTAAATTAATTATATTCAATCACGTCGAACAAATTTTTAACGAAGAACATATCACGACCGTCCCTTTTATCAAAGTCATGGATATTCGCAATTCCGACACTCTTTTTAATATCGGATTATATTTTGAAACAATCGGATCAAGAACTTTCCAAAAGCAAAGGCAAAATAAAACTAATCAATAAGCTTCCTCTTGTACAATTTGTGAGATAAATATATCGGCACATATGCCCCAAAATCCAGGAAGGAAGAGCTAATTGTTGAAACTAAAAAAATAAAAAATAAAAAATAAAAAATCATCCTCCTCACTCGTCCCCTGTGCTGGTTCAACAAGAAATGGGCTTCAACAACCAACATGCAAGTGAAACTACCATTAACCTGCCAATAACAACATTGGCAAGTGTCTCAACGTAATTAGAGACAAAGCTCATCCTTATTGGGAGGGGAAGCACTTTGGCTTCACCGCCAATGTGAGCCAGCAATCATCATCGGGTGAGATGAGCTCATACCAAAGTGTTCATTAAAGAGGAAGTAATGCTCATCATCCCTCGCTTGGTCGGGGGCATCCCGACATCCCATTTGGTGGCATTCCACTATGTCGCTCGTTCTCGCTCTTGAAAATTTGATGTCTCAACACGTTTTTGCTTAAATCGAATAACATATTGACGCAATCAGCTCATCGGTTTACTATTGGTGCAGTCGCAAGAAAATGTTATAGACTATTAATGTTTAGCCAAATTCGATAAAAATATAAAACCATCGATTTTTGAAGTCAATTCGAACTAGATGATTTGAAATGCATGACCTTATGAAATGTAGAGCTTTCTAATCATCTAAATTAATTACATTGAATCACGTCGAATGTATTTTTAAAGATTAAAACATCATGGATGTTCGTAATGCTGAAACTTTCTTTCAAGTCGAATCACGTTTTGAAACAATCGGGTCAAGAAGTTTCCATAAACGCAAAAATCTGAGTAAATGGCATATCCCACGAAAAAAAATTATGTTCGGCCAAAGTACGGTTGAACGCATTGAACTTCAACTCTAGGCATACCCGGTTAAAAAAAAAAAAAAAACAGAACTCATTAGCAACCTTTCAAAAAATAAAAGGAAAATGAAACTAATCATTAAGCTTGCCCCTGAGTTTGTGCAGTTCGTGAGACAGATATTTTGGCACAAATACCCCAAAATCGATGGAAAAAAAAAAAACATAGCTACTTAAGTAAGTCATGCTTAACTGTGGCATCGCAACAATGGCTACCGGAAGGATGCCCGAGCCCTATGAATCCAGCACATAACCCTCCCAAAAGAAAAAAAGTAGGAGAAAATTCTTAGAGAAGGTGTTCAGAAGTAAGACAAGTTAAGCATGAGCTCTATTCCAACGATGAAGCTTCCCTTGATTGAACTGTCTGAATTAGATGGCTCAAAGCGTGGGATAGGTCCATGGGTCTCCTTGCAAAGTCGAGTCCAGCAAGCCCTCGAAGAACTCGGTTGCTCCGAAGCTTTCTCATTGTGGCTGGAGGGGAGCACAAGATTTTGGTAATCATATTCCTATCATTGTAATTTTGTTTTGCGTTATTTAGATTATTGATTATTTTCGAGGAAGTGCTAGTAGATCGATTTTTATCAGATAAATCATTGGTGGAGAGGTTCGAAATCAGATTCAATTTAATTACTTTGGTGCCAAGAAGAAATTTTGAAATGAATCATCTTATACGACGGTGAATGTGAATTCAACATAGTTTCAATGTTTGCGTACCTCACGGACGATAATAGACTTTGAGATCAAAGTTCCAACATTAACATGCAGTGAGACAATGAGCACCTACTTTGCGAGTGTTTTGGAGCTGGATTCACCGATAAGAAAGCTGGTTCTGCGAAGCTTGGGCATACACAGTTGCTTGGATTCGTTAGCTGAGTCCGATAAGTCCCAAGAAGCTTGGGACGGCATGCCACCGGGACATGAGCTTCCCCACCATACTTCACCAGAATCACGTGAATGGGCTGGCATTGCAAACCCAGTACGGACGGTGGATCGAGGTTGCGCCTTCGTCTGCTCCCTCTTTCTTTGTCCTCACTGGGGAGTCATTCTACGTGAGTCCCCCTCCCTCGCTAAACATGGAGGAGTTATAATCTCTTCTAGATGATAATGTAAGCTTGATCATTTGTCTTTTTCTTGTCTGTTACCGCGCAGGGATGGAGCAACGGGAGATTACACATCCCTCCTTACCGTGTGATGATGAGCTCGCACGAGCCAAGATATTCCATAGCCTCCTTCTCTGCTGACCAAGGCACAATTCAGTGTCCTCAAGAGCTTGTGGACGAGCATCCTTTGCTTTTTAAGCTCTTTCCACATCGCTGGTCTTGCCCGCATCTACCAAACCGAAGAGGGCCAGGAGCTTCCGCTATGGATACTTTTTACAGAATCTGAACCGCCGCTTATCCTTCCACTCGATCAGCAGTCGCGAGTCAAGCTTTCAGGAACACTGTTTACCGTGGCTTAATACTATTACTCCATTGTGCTTGCTCCCTTTCTTATCCCATTTTAGAACTTGCTTAGGTCATAATCTGCTCATTGGCACAGTCATTGGGAAATGATCATAGATCATACAAATGGTTAGAACATAGACAAATTGGTGCTGCCATGTGCGTTACCTGGAATTGCAAGAAGATGGTTTCCCCGTGACATCAAGTATCTTCCTGGATAATGTTGGAGGAGACATAAAAGAGATGATTCCGTAGACACATCAGTCTCCCATCGTGAGCATGTGAATAAAAAAATGCAAATAGAAAAGGTAAAGGCATGGGAGACTCACCATATTTAACTTCGGAAAATCATCCGAAAAGTACTAAACCTATTGGACTTTAACCAATTCAATCATAAACCTTTCAATTTTACTAATTGGGTCCTAAATCTTCTGACACTTTGTTATTTGAGTCAATCAGACCAATTTTAGCTGGAAATTGCGTATGTGAACAATATTTTACAAATTTTGTTCGTTCTTCAATTTTTTTCTAAAAAATTTTCCTTTCTTTTTCTTTTTTTTTTGGCTATAAATCTGGCGAGGGTTGTCCGTCACAGGTAGAGGTCGGCTGACCCTCTTCGACCAAAGGCGAAGCCCTCACCGGCAAAGGGCAAAGGTCGCGGCCCTTGTCCTACGGGGCACCAATTGGCGTCCATGTCCGCAATTTTGGGCTAAAAACTAGCCAGATAGACTCAATTGGCGGATGTTAAAAGATTGATGACTTAATTGGCAAAATAGCTATGGGCACCAATCGTTCCGACAAATTTTGTTACTAAATTGGTCAAAATGCAAATTTATGACTTTTTGGACAATTTGTCCAATAATTTGTCATACTGTAGACTGAAGTACTCGTACAACAGTCTAGGGTCTTGGGCTCTCCAGATCTGATTAAGGAAAAATCATTGGTGTGCAAGATTTCAATCTGTAATGACTCCACAGCTCACCACACCTTCATGCATTCTGTAAAGGTTCCCAAAACAGGAAGGTTCTGAGATTCTATTGCCCTTGCTCGGTTGTCGGAACTTGCGGTAGATGCTATCCCAATCCCTGGGCGATGAGCTAGACCACATGCTTAGAAAATCATCAAAAGCTGTTGGAAGGTGCTCGTTAACCAGATGGAACCCCACACTTTTCCACCTTTAAGACAGGGTTGGTGATCCCAAGTGAAACATCAACGTGGTTTGACCCCCGCCATCCATAAGTATCCCCTGGAAAATGCAAGCTTGACATGTAGCCCAGCCGAAGGCAACCTGAATTGACAAATCTGATGGGAAACTTTTAACTCTGGGAACTACCCGATTTCCATCAGCATAGAAGTCGCAAAAAATGAAGTCCCGACTAGTGTTGTTCATCGAAAGAAGCGCAGATGGGGAATCCTCTCCATTTACTGCCAAACGAATTGGGTGACATGTCTATGCTCAACAAAGGTCCAACTCTCTGGTAGCTAAACCACTCAGGTATTCTACATTGCAGACATGGAGACACCACATAGGTCTCAGGAAATCGTGTTAGGGAACAACAAATGGTGTAACGAAGCAACGACAAGGAGTACTGCTGCAGCAAGGTTAAATCAAGATCTTCGCAGGAGCAAACTGGAGCAGTTGACAAAGCAAAACCAGGAATTAGGGACTGCATATAATAAATGGGTTTGATATCCTTTCCAATCTGAGGCACTTGCCAGCCTCCACAAAGATTATGCTTTCTGGAAGTCTGGGCAACACTTCCAGACTGTTGCAATGATTTAATACAAGAAGTTCCAGACCATAGATGCATCTGATGCTTGCAGGTATGGTGGTAAAACTGTTTTCGGCTAGGTTTAAAAACCTCAAGGAGGATAAGCAGCCAATATCACTAGGAATTTCTCCTTCCAGAAGACTGCAGCCACTCATATCCAACTCTGTCAAAGAGGATAGCCCCGAAAATGAAGGCAACCACGGACGTCTAGAGATCAGGGCGCTCCTCAGCATTCGCTTCTCACTATTCATGTCAGTGTCCCCCAAAAATTTTGTTGGCTTCCTTTAATAACTGGAAAGCGTAGTTTTTTTTTTTTCAGATTTTTTAAGAATGTGAAGCTGGATGGGAGATGTGTAATGGCACTTTCTCTAATATCAAGCTCCTCTAAGCATTCTAAGCCCCCGATGCTCTAAGGCAGCTCTTCAAGCTGTGAACATCCAGACAGATTAAGAACTTTGAGAGATTCTAGATTACCTACGCTATCCGGAAGTGTTGTGAAGTTTTCACAGTCAACCAAGTCAAGTACATTGAGATTTTCCAGCATTCCAATCGACGGATGAACCTGAGATAGTGCCTTGCAACCTTTCAGAATTAGCCTCTCTAGATTTGGGACCTTTATGAAGTTTGGAGTCTCCATGAATAATTTGGAACCTTTGAGTTTGATTTTACCTTCTGTGAGACCTGCATTTAGAAAAAAACTGGTTAGAAAGTTTTACCAGCTTGTTAAACATGTACATGTATTAAATCCAACCTTTCCACCTCTGCACAGCCTGCTAAGGAGGCTATCCCGCATAATGAGTTCGAGAAGATTCTCTGGAATAAAACCTGGCGGAAATGATTTACAATTGCAGTTGTCCCATATTAGCAGGCGTAGTTCATTTGAAAGGAACTTAGCCCCAGAAGAAAGATTGATGGCACGGACATCAGGCAGTCTTAAGTTTGTCATGTTTGTGAAGATTCTGGCTGGGTTCAAGCATGCTGTTCTCCAGTCACCAGATTGCAAGACTATGCCTTTGACTTCTCCTGTTCCCTGATAGACAACTCAATTGTATGCCCGTCGGTAAATGACTAGCAAGTTATTTTCCTGTATTCAAATAAGCATGCTTGCCAATTAATTATGCAGAGTAGACACTGAGTTTTTGGACAGAATGTGGCATACATCCTCAAAATAGCCAGACTCAACTTCGTTCCCCCGGCTCTTCAGGAGATTCTTGATGAACAATTTCCCAAAGCCCTCTCTTGTAGCAAATCAAGCATCCACAGTTTTGTTGTCCCAGATTTCGACAAGAGATCTATGAACAAGGACTGGCATTCCAATATCTGAGTAGAAGCCGCAATTATCCAGAACTTCTGTAACGTAAGGTTTCCTTTTCCCGTGAAGAAACAGGCAATATCTAGGAAAATCTCCTTCTCTTTCTGCTGTAGTCCATCATAACTTAACCTACGCAGGTCAGTAAGTTTCCCTTCTGGACATTCTTTAAGTCTGTCCAGTTCACTCTTCCACTGCCTCAAGCTTCTATTAGCCAAAAGGGAACCTAAGACATGGAAGCCTAGAGGATGGCCATCAGCATATCTAATAACCTGCTTTGCAAGCTTCTCAAACCCTGCTGGAGGATGTTTGCTTCTAAAAGCTTTCAAACAAAGTAGTTGGAGAGCTTCATCAATGGATAATTCTTCTGCCTTATAGATGGCATTTTCTCCATATTGGAGAAGCAAATGTTGATATCTGGTTGTTATAACGATCCTACTTCCACGTTCAAACCAATCAAGATCTCCCGCTAATTTTTCCAACTGCTCGTTTTCATCAACGTCACCGAGAATAAGTAACTTTTTTGTGTCGCAGTAGTTCTCTTATCATGTTTGCTCCTCTCTGATCAATAAGAAACTGGTTTTGCAGACACGCCGAACCATTCTTTTTTGAATGTTCTAGGACATGGAGAGAAAACTACGGCCATCATAAAATTTGCGGTGGATTCTATCATAAACTGCTAGTGCAACCCATGCCACCCATACCCCAAATGCCAATACTGCGCTCTCGCCCAAGCATGAATGTTCAACTACATTTGCAACCCGGGAATGCATTCCCACAAGATTTTCTACCGTGTAGGACAGCCAAGTACCCAGTTTATTTTCAATTTCTCCAATGATTTGCTGGATAAACTTTGTCTCATATCTGCAACGAAGAAGTGCAGAAGATCAGTTCCCCGGGGACCATGCAGGCTGTTTAGGTATGGAGGAGTTAATCATGAATTCCGGTTCAAATGAACAATCACAAAACAAAGCATGACAGTCACGACATTCTTGGCATGCAAACTAAACTAAATGAATCATTCCAAAGTAGTGGAAGAGAGGCCTACCCATCTTTCAATTCTCTTCCAGCGAGATCAGCTACTTTTCTCAGTCCATCCTTCCACCTCTTTATATCACCCTTCTCACCCGTGTAAGTTTCCTCGATTTTAGCAAAGTCTCTCCCAAAGTTTCCCCCCATTTTCCGTATGTCGGACTGACCTCGTAGAAGATCGGTACGGCGGATCCTTGGTTGATATCTTTGCATTCCACAGACTTAGCAACTTCTTCCAGGCACCAAATAGAAGAACATAGTTTTCAGAAAAAAATCAGAGGTACATATTTTGACTTCTTATGGCCCCCAATATTTCTGGTTTAATATGTTTCCCCTAGGTAAATCTCGGTCGTGATCATCTTTAAAGGCCACGACTCCTCTTCGCTGCAAAAAGCATTGTGCAGGTGGTCAACAAAGTCTTTACGGGTATTCCCACCCCTGAAAACATCATACTTGCATCGACACTGTTCGTTTTCTGGAGAGGGTGCTTCTTGATTGTTCGCGAGAGCCTTGGGAAAGATGCCATAACTTCTTGGACAAGCCTTGTAAAGACAAGAGAAACGAGTGTGCCTTTGTCCTTGTAGGAGTCCCCAGAAATAAGCCGGGGTTGTGCCGACGATTCACAACAAGAATGAGGAGACTTTCCCGGGGTTGTATAGAGGCACTTCGTCCGACCTCGTACTTCCATTCCGGGGCCTAAGGAGATGAAGGGGTACCACTAAATGCCCTTTGCGTGTTCATTTGATTTGATGAACTGCTGCATATCACAAAAACAAAAAGCGATAGCAAGGAGAGAGTTTCAGGCATCCCCCGTAAGATGAATGTGACATTAATGACAGGTTAGGGAGGCTTGATCTTGGCGAATTTCTTCTTCGGAACTTCATGATGTTAAGACCCGAACCATCAATTTGCAAAGATGTATGAGCCCCCAAAAAATGGGAAAAGAACAAAGCAGAAACGAAAAAGACTCCAAAAATTGACAATCTCAGAGGCAATTTAGGATACGGTTAGGGGCACTTCTAGGAGCAGAAAATGGTCAAATCGGCACGAAATCGACGCCGGTTCAACCCACGGAAGAAGCCGGAGTCCGAGCGAAGAGAGACGAATGCAGAAGAAGGCCGATCGAAGCTGTCGAGGCTCGATTTTGAGAGAATGCCGATCTAGAGGAAGCTGTTCGTGCAACTCTTTCTTTCAAACCGCAAATACTCCCCCCCAAAAGAAAAAAAAGAGGGGTGCTTGGACGTCATTGCGGAGCTTTGGTAACTTTTGAATAGAAAGCGAGTAGCTTTGGATGTGTCGGAAAGTCACGATACCAACCGTTGGTTGATTTTTGAAATAGTTGGATATTTTATACGTACGAAAAAACGTTGATACTTTTCCAAATCTAGGTGATAGGAATTTGACATGCGATTAGATTGGAATTATTACCTTATATAATTCCTAAGCATATTTCATGGATGCCGATCCAACCCCATACTTTAACGTGATTCTTAACTTTTTAAGCAACATTCCTATGTACTTTTTTTCTCCCAATTATCGCTCGAAATCACCAACGTGGCCTCTAATCATCGTCGAGCGACCGCCCTATTTGGGCATCTTGTGGATGGTCACGTCAGCGATTTTCGACGATAATTGACTGAGAAAACTACATTGAAATTTCGCACTAATGTCTGGGACTACGTTGGTTGGATTGGAAAGTTTATAAATATATGTAAGACCGGGTTGGTTATTTTTCCAATGGTATAATAGTCAAATTAAATTTGGCAATTGCTCGAGGTCTGTAAGTTATAAAAATAAATGACAGCACGTCTTTCGAACACTTGGTAATTTCGTAAGCATAAATGAAGGCCGATACTCATTAAAACTGCTGATAAATTACTAATGCATAGATAATTATATTGTGTTCGACGTAACTGCAATGAGCAGGTTCAATGATCAAAAGTTGGATTCGATAATAGAATTGTAAAACATCACGTGGGACTTTTAAGACACGTGCCACCGATCGAATTCTGTAATCACAGTTTATCGGCATGAAGCATAAATTAATTGGTGATTAACATTACGGCAGACATTGGATAATAGGCCAGTGTGCATTTATTTGTCGTTCCCTTCGAAACGCGCGGGAACATTTCTGTTCCTGTACATGGTTTTTGAACACTTTTTTTTTTTGCTTCTCTTTTTAGCTACGTTTTTTTGAAAATATAATTGCATTTGATAAGTTAAAAAAACAATAATTTTTGCCGTCGTAGGCCAGCGATCGGCGGCAGTGAGCGGAGACCCGCGGCAAAGACCAAAGGGGGCCGACGGCGGCAACCAGTGACCAACGTCGGCGGCAGGCGACCGACGACGGCTGTAAGCGACGACGGAGACGACCAGTAGTCAGTGATAGCTACGGGGTAGGTGGGTGATAGCCGAGTCGACGGCATTAGATGGTGTTTCTAAAATTGTTCATTCTAAAATCTAAAAGTAAATTTTTGTTGTATTTAGTATTCCATGAAATAATTTCGAAATGTTTTTGAAACATACATTACAAAAATACTTGCCCCGAAGCGCATTTATGAAAGTTAACTTAAGCGTTTCTCGAGCGTTAACGTGCGCAGGGATGAAATCCCCGCCCGAATTGAAATCCCCACCCGAATTACTACCGGGGCGCCACACAGAAAGGGCGGGAAAATTGGATTGGGATTGAGCCCTAGAGAGGGAAACGCATCCGAGTTCTTCTTCAAGGCAATCACTCAGAACAAGGCCGTCCGTATCCATCGGAGCTTCGAAACAAGATGTGCCAAGCCGAGACCCTAGGGATCATCGACGAGATCGCAGCCCTCGTTTCCGATAATCTTCAAGTGGTACCGTTAAATCCGTTCCTTCTTTCGATTTCGAGCTCATAGTGTTGCTTTTTTGTCGTCTGCGATGCCTCTCGTTTCGATTAGGGACGATTTTGTTCCCCCTCCATCGTGCTCCGATTCTTTTTTTGACGATTCATATGCATTTCGCGCCGTCGGATTCCGAGGCTAAATTTGTATCGAATTTTCGTAGAAGGTGCATACTGACGCGCGTAGTTCAGTAACTAGATTTTGATGCGTTTCCTGTTGTCAAGAGAAAAAAAAAAGAATCACTACATATGGTTCCCGTGTCTTAGTTCGTATCGAGTGTTAATGCATTAGGAGATGAAGGGTTCTGTTGTGTGGCAGCTTTGAATTAATCTCTATGGATTTACTCTGTAGTGTTTCTTCTAGCCCAGTTCTTTTCTAGCCCCGTTCTTCGACAAGGTTTAGTTGTCTAATTGTGGGATCTTGAAATACTGGTATTGAATTCGTAATGGCTTTGTTTACTTCGTAGGAAGCGATGTTAGGCTTATTTCCCATTAATTCATTTTGTTTGAGTTTACATCTCTAATCCCAGTTTTGCTCCCTTCTGTCAGGACACCAACTGTTCTTTCAATGACCAGTTCTTTTAGCAATTTCTAAGCAATTTATAATCCTTCTCAGGTTTCATACAAGTGGTTGAGCCGCAATTTCTTGGTATCTTCAAATGCTGCTAAGAGGTTAGCACTGTCTTCATAAAGAATGATTTAGTGCGGAAGTTTGAAATAGCGTAGCTGATAGTTACTCTCTCTTCAGGTTGCTGCAAGAATTTGTTGAAAGACATGGAGACGGATTGGAAGTAGTATACTCTTTATCCGGATGGTTAAAGGACAACCCATCAAGTTACCATATCAAACTTGTTTCTGGGCCTAAACTTGCTGGTCAGATTTTACTTTGTGTTGCCTATTGCCTAATACTTCCATTGGTTGTCCTTCCTTAAATAACCAAATGGAGTTTCTTTGATTCTTCATTTTGTGATGTCTGAAGGAGCTTAAATGTGCAGTGGCTGATTCTTGTTTCAAACATTTATGACGGAAAACCTTCCTTTCAGATTTTTTAAGAAAGAGAGAGCATGTTTGCTTTTTTTTTTTCCACTACATGGATTAGTACTGGAGTTTGGAGATACTACTAGATATGTAGGTTCATGCAGACAGATTGCTGCCTTGAATTGAGAGTTGAACAGTTCCACTTGTAATGGGGATGCCCATACAACTTGGTTTATGGATAGAACTTTGAAATTGAATAGGGACCTTGCTGACTTTGTGGTTGTTCTATTGCTTCTATAGACATGGGAATGTGCAAGCTCTATTCCCTTTGCCTGCTACATATTCACTAACTATTCCTAGATAATTTCATGGTTTGATTGAATTGAACAAAAGTTCATAGGGGATATACTTTGCCTGATGTGTGTGCAGAAGCCAGGGAAGAATTCAACGGTAAATGCTCAGTTCATGTCTATAGTGTGCAAACTTGCATCCCCAAGGATCCAGCTGCTCTTTGGAATGCCGAATTTGTGCAGGCAGAGGAGCTTTTCAGGCAGAATGCAAACACTGAGAATTGTCTGAGAGATAACAGGTATGATGCCTTGGTTCAGGTTTCTGAGTATCTGAGTATCTATATGCATGCAGGTGCTGTTGAACATAGAATTTTCACGAGGGTTAAACACTATGACTTGTCGGCATGATTTTTCAGGTTCTGTGCGGTAGCTAATCCCTTTGTTAGGCGAAGTGCAGAGAGCGAATTATTTGATTTGGGAGCTCCCAAGTTGAATGGCGTTAGAGCTTCAGGACCATCAAATACTGTCCCTCAAAAGGTTACCCCAGCACAACCGAGAAAAATTGAACAGACAAGCCAAATCAAGTTGGAACAATCAGTTGATGTGCTTACTAATGCTAAAAACGAAGGTAATGGCGCAGGAGTTCATGATCAAGCCACCAAACTGCCTGCAGACAAAGAAAAAGCCACTAACTTTCCTATGAGTAAAAAGTTGGGCCAGAATGGTAAGAACTCTTCCACATCTGGGGGTTCTCTGGCAAATCTATGGGGTCGTGCTTCAACCACAAGAAAATCAAGTGGTGGCCCAGCAGAAAATAGCAGCGCTGCTCCAAGTTCCACCGGTTGGTTCCCAAAACCATTCATCAGTTTCGAAAGTTTAATTTAATTCTGGGAAATCTTGCTAAACAATTCTTTACAAGGACTATTACAGCGTTCCTTTGTTAATGAAAAATATCTCTTCATCAGTTAGTGCAGAAGCTCAAATTTGTGCACATGAGGCAGCAGAATTGGACAGCGAGGATGAGGATCGGGATGTCAATCTTAAGAGAAGCACCAAAACTGAAGGCAGTAGAAAAAGAAGAGTTGTATTTGATTTCTCAGATGAAGAAGATGAGAATGAAGATGCAGTCAATTTGGCATCACCTGATTTTCCAAAAGCCCAGTCTATCCTAGCTTCAAAAGAGTGTGCCAAGGAGTTACTTTCTGAGAAGAATTTTGAGGGAGATAAAATGGATGTTGATGAAGTAAAAGTGAGTGAACAGGAACACCACCAACCACCAAAGCAAGATGTTTCTGCCGCCAGCAGGGGCATGAACATCACAATGTGCTCTTTAAAGGGCCAAAATCGTGTTTCCTCCAAGGATATAAATAGTAAAGTGATAAATCCTACTCCAACCTCACCAAAGAGGCGAAAGGTTTTGAAGACTAGAATTGATGAACGTGGGAGAGAAGGTAACCTGATACTAATTTATCCTTCTCATAATCTACTCTGCATTTTTGTTTTATTTTAGAGTTAATACCACGAAAAACCCCAAAGTGGTAAATTTAAGAAAAACTAACGGAGGGTAAATTTGACACATGCATACCAGTTTGGGGTAAATTTGTCACAAGTATACTAGTTTGAGATTTCTTGTGGTCAAAAAAATAGTTTTGAGCGAATTTGTTGCGGGTGATTCCAAAATTTTGTGGAATTTTGAAAGACAGAAAGATCTTTCGTTACCCGTTTGGGATTTTTTGTGGTATAAATCTTTTATTTTAATATGTTGTTTTTAATCGGAAGGGACGGATTACTTAGTAGAAAGTGGGGGTAATTGCGTCGACTGACGTTTTGAAAACTATCGGTATGGTGGTAGCTATAAGGATTTTTCTTGGTTGCTACCCCGATGGAACATTACTAGACGGTTAGTTGTTGCACTTGATACTGTAGCAATTTATCTTATAACGTGAGCATACAAAAGCTTTTGGTAGTAGTCACTAATTTTATGTTACAGACGCAAAAACACCACAAAAGCCACTTACGAACCAAATAGGCATTACCTGCACGACTAGAGTTTTTGTATGTTATCCATTGGTAAGAGGTGTCCTCAGGTTTTACTCTTCACGTTCTTGATTGCATCTTTTTTGCAGTAACCGAAGTAGTTTGGGAGGGTGAGGAAGAATTGAAGAAAGGGAACAGTACTACAACTGACAAACCTAATGATGAGAGAGCTGCTGACGCCACGAGCAGGTTTCTTCTTCTTTGAGTCTTTTTCATTCTGTGTTCCAATATCTTACATGACCTTTCTGTGGATAGAAGCTCACGCTGGTATGTTTTAGGTTTATACCTGCTTATGGAGAACTAAGCTAGACTGATTTGTAAATATTTACCTTCTGCTGTTAGAGTGCCAGTTTCTTCAGTTGCAATTAGGCAAAGCTGAAAGCTGGAGTGATAACTGCTTTTAATGTGCTTTTTTCCTCATCCTTCAAGCCTTCAGAGCTGGTCCAATTAAAGGAGGTTATCTGGTTATTTGTCCTCACTTAGCGAGTCTACATCTTTCAGACCAAGTCCTAGGTCTCCTTATTTTGTCTGACTTGTCTTGTCGCATCAAAGTATAGAAACTAAGTCTTTGCGACACCACAAGTCCTTCGTTCTTTCTTGTTGAGTTACGCCAGTGGATATCTGCTTTGAGCTTGACCGCAAGGATTGGTGCTGTCTTAAAAAGGACTACTGCACTTAAGATCGATCATCATATTGGGATCTAGCCATTAGATGCTACAGGGGATTTTGTTATTGAATGAAAGCTTGTGAGGCTGTTCACAAGAAACATAATTTATGGTTCTAAATAATGGAGCTAGGATGCAATCGTGATCTTGTAACATTTAGTGTTTCTCTTATGTTTTAGCTCCTCCGCTGCAATTGCTTTAAACAAAATTGTGAAATCTCCAGGCCTGCTGTGGCAAAGAAGCCCCCGGCAGTCATTCCCACTGGTCCTAGCAATCCAGCAGGCAAGGCAGGAAACAAGAAATCTGCAAGTCATAAAGATCCTAAGCAAGGCAACATCTTGTCCTTCTTCAAGAAAGTTTGAGGATAGCCTGAGACAACCTTATTTTCTCTATCGTTTTTTGGTTGTAATCGTCACTGTGTACATGTAAAGTTTCATGCAACTAGGTCGTTTTATAAAATTTCCAAGCTCTGCTATTTGGAATGGCTTCGACGATTGTACTTTTCTCTGTCCACGCTTGTTGTGCTAACTTGTCGAGAGTGGAGGAATGAAAAATTGCTCAGACTAGAGAGGCATATTGCCCAGCAACTCGATGAACCGAATCAAACAATACAATTAGCATGACATGCATTAACTTGTTAGCCAGCATGCGTGGAGGTGGTTGTTGGCTACTTCTCTGGATATTGGGTTAGATGTACTGGATTTTTCTGCTGTCTTATGAAGGAACATCGTGGACCGTGTTTAAAATTCACTGCATAAACACGTTGCTGCCGGTGCTGGCAAAAGGATCGAATAGATTTAACTGCTATTTTCTGGATCACTGACCGTGATTCTGGTGTTTATACTACGATATTTCCCATCGACGAGGCACTTCCTTCTAATTCTAACAAGCATATTGGGTTGGTTAGGTAAGCAATGGTTGCACCTAATGAGCATGCTAATAGAGTGATACAGATGGGTATAATGAAAATATTATTAAATTCCAAGGTGGAATTGAAAAAATTCAATAAATTTAAACAGTTCTATCTGGATTGATAAAATTCAAGATGGAATTGACAAATTTGATAAGTTTTACCGTTCCTTTTGGTTTGTTAGAATTCAAGATGACTTATTTTTGCGTCTGCAAAAGAATTATCAAGACAAGTGTTAATACCTTTCTATTATTTGAAAAGATCAGGTTAATATCATTAAAATCAAATTGATACTCTCATGATATTTGTCTCATAAAAAGTCTCAAACTTATATTCCTGACATGTTTACCTCAAATTAATTTTTATTTCTAAAAAACTCTAAAATTAATATCCATGACACATTTATCCGAAATTAATTTTTATCTCACAAAAAGATATGAATTGGGGGTAAATTTGGATTAGGAGTATAAATCGGAGTTTTTTTTTTGTAAGGCAAAAATCATTTGAAATAAATGATAAATATGTATATCAATTCGAAATTTTTCTACTACTACTTTAACAGACACGTAATAACATACTCTAAACCGGAATTTTCTGTCGGTGCATATGAATTTTCCCATTGATATTTAGCGTGAACTAAAAAAGTTTTTCAGTTTATAGTGCGCAGTCTCTGTTGAAAGTTGAAAACCAGCCTTTCGAAAACATTTGGGTTAGGACTCAGAGCTCCGTGCCACGTCACCGATCTCCTACACGTGTCATACTTTCACTCGTCAGGCCCCGTGGCCTCGGACCACATATAAAATCCCTGTTGCTCTATACAATCATCCGAGCCGAGCCTGAATCACCATCTTCACAAGTATCTCCAGATCTATCTCTCCGTCGGAACTCGAAATCTCTCCCGCTATCAAGAGTTCAACCGCGTCTTCAAGGTTAGATCTCTGATTCGCTCTTCCTCTATGATTCTGTCTGCTGAGGCGACTGCATGTCTGGATACCTCGATTAACGTCGTCGGATTAGTATGAATCTGCTTGTCGATTTCCTTGCTAGAGAATGATAAATCGAGCGTTTTTGTTGTTCTCCTTCTATGCTTGCTTGAGTGATTTCTGAGATGTTGAGCGAATTGCGCGGTTTTGATTGTTGGCACGACGGGGTTTAGGGGTTCATGCGTGGGTTTGGAATCGCGTCGCTTAGATAATTGGGATTGATTCAATGTGAAGGAAAATAAGGTTTCCATTTTCCTGCCCACGGCAAGGTGTCCGCACGTGGCGTTTACTGGTTCTTGAATTGCTTCAAGGTGAAGTGACTGGTGTAGTTTTGTTCTGAGGTTGGATTCTTCATGCGTGCACGTTCATGTGTTTATGTGTGCTTGCGGGTGTAGAGCGGCTGGCAGCCTTCGTGCCCTCTAAGTGGCTAATACATTTGAGTGTATCACGGGGGGCGTTAATTTGGAGAACAGAACCCTCTGTGATGTCAATTGTATTTGGTGTTTGCGACAGGTTGTGCATGTGTTGTTGGAGAGAGTTCTTGTTATCGATTGAACATGTGAAGACTCAAAGAACTATATGATTTCGTTGTGGAATCTGCACTCCTCGTAGTCTGAAAGGAAATATATAATGAGCCTATTGATTTGTTACGCTAGACTGCTTATTATGATTAGGAGTGGCATCAGGAAAAAATTAGAGCAATAAACCCCTTTTAGATGGCTCACGTCCATTCTTTTAGTAGCTTTATTTCTGTAGCACATGATTTTCGGAAACTGATGTTGGAATTCTAAACATTTAGAGCTTTTTATATAGTGCAGTTGTGAACCTGGTTTCTTATTCATATCTGGTGCAGGTCTTTGGTGGATTAGCGTCAGCGAAATACCATGGGTGGGGGTTTCAGAGTGCTTCATCTTGTCAGACCGTTCCTTTCGTTCTTGCCTGAAGTTCAAAGTGCTGATAGGAAAATCCCATTCCGGGAGAAAGTCATTTACACTGTCATTTCTCTCTTCATTTTCTTGGTCTGCAGTCAGCTCCCTCTGTATGGCATACATTCCACCACAGGCGCTGATCCATTCTACTGGATGCGTGTTATTCTTGCTTCAAACCGTGGAACCGTTATGGAGCTTGGTATTACTCCTATTGTGACATCTGGGCTTGTAATGCAACTCCTGGCTGGGTCAAAAATCATAGAAGTGGACAATAATGTTCGTGAGGATCGAGCTCTCCTGTAAGTATCAGTTGAAGTAATTAAAATTTCCAGTCTGTTATTATCTCCCGTGCCGGATCATTCTCTTTTAATACCTAACCCTCTGTTGTTTCATTTTTCAGTATCCCGGTCATTATATGGTACCTGTAGATAGTTTTTGGCTGCTGCTCTGTTATTGATATTATCCTAATTTTGATGCTCGTGGAACTCCTACTGCTGAATTAGTCTCCTACTTCTTATCATCTTTGAAGCATCAATAGTTGTTGATAGATACCTCTATTTACATTGCCCATATTTTGTGCTTAAGCTATCGGATGTCTTTATTGGAAATTAGGACGTCCTTTTCTGCATTTGACCTTAGTCACTGTACATCAGTTTTTCTGCTCTATCAAAATAGTGCTTCTGTTTTTTTTCCCCTTTTTGCGTGCCTCCTCAATTTACTTGGGAATTCTTTTGTTGTTGTGTTTTTCCTTGTGCAAGCTGAATTGTTAACTTCTTTCTTGCAGAAATGGAGCTCAGAAGTTGTTGGGCATTTTGATAGCCATTGGGGAGGCTGTTGCATATGTTCTTTCAGGAATGTATGGAAGTGTTGGCCAACTTGGTGTTGGAAATGCCATTCTCATAATTATTCAACTATGCTTTGCTGGCATCATTGTTATATGCTTGGATGAACTCCTTCAGAAAGGTTACGGTCTTGGTTCTGGAATCTCTCTTTTCATAGCAACTAACATCTGGTAAGTTTTCCTTCTTTTTTGCTTAACTTTTGCAGGTCTATTTCTGAGCATCTTTATTTTATACGTGTTGTATGTATAAGAAAGCTCTTGAGATGTTTTGACCAGGTGGCTTCATTCCTAATT
The DNA here is from genome assembly GCA_028455895.1 of Rhodomyrtus tomentosa. NCBI lineage: Eukaryota > Viridiplantae > Streptophyta > Magnoliopsida > Myrtales > Myrtaceae > Rhodomyrtus > Rhodomyrtus tomentosa. The sequence continues at coordinate 8,250,608 of JAPCWY010000001.1, read as the reverse complement.
TGCTTGTGTTGTTTTTCGGAGAACACAAGTGTCTGCAGCTTTCTCATTTGTTCGTTTATTCTTTTCAGTGAAACTATAATCTGGAAAGCATTTAGCCCGACTACTATTAACAGTGGACGAGGAGCGGAATTTGAAGGTGCAGTCATTGCTCTCTTTCATCTCCTCATCACTCGTACAGACAAGGTTCGTGCTCTGCGGGAGGCTTTTTATCGACAGAATCTGCCTAATGTCACCAATCTGCTAGCCACTGTCCTGGTCTTCTTAATAGTCATATACTTCCAAGGATTCCGTGTGGTTTTGCCTGTGAGGTCAAAGAATGCTAGAGGACAGCAGGGTTCTTATCCGATCAAATTATTCTACACGTCTAACATGCCCATCATTCTGCAGTCAGCTCTTGTATCCAACATTTACTTCATTTCTCAGGTAGTGGATGTCACATTTCTTTGCATTACAATGTGCTCAATTTTTAGCTTTTATAACTCATGCATTTGTTGTTGGCATCAGTTACTTTACCGGAAGTACAGTGGAAATTTCCTTGTGAAGCTTTTGGGTATATGGAAAGAATCTGAGTATTCAGGTGGCCAGTCCGTCCCTGTTGGTGGTATCGCCTATTATATCACCGCTCCGTCAAGGTGATTATCTGTTCCTTTTATGGAACTGGTGCTCAGTCTGGCTTTGCTGATTTGAAAACTCATTGGTTGACATTTTGCTCTATCCTACTGCAGCTTGGCTGATATGGCAGCCAATCCCTTCCATGCACTCTTCTATCTTGTGTTTATGTTGTCAGCTTGTGCACTTTTCTCCAAAACATGGATTGAAGTTTCTGGATCCTCTGCTAAAGATGTTGCCAGACAGCTCAGGGTATGAAGTGTGTGAGATTTTATTTCTCTTATCAGAGTCTGCTCATAATTGAATGATAAACAACCTTATGGAATAATGGGGGGGTATCAGCAGTTGCATGCCTTCATTCCGAGGCTGCAATTGTTGGGCTTTTATGTCTGTTTAGCTCGAGTGACCCTGGATTTATCTGGTTATTTGGGAACTTTTCCTTTTCGACCATCATCTTTTACTATCTCTATACATCTATTGAGCTTTAAAATCTCTGACAAGCTGCCATGCATCTTCCACAAGTTTCTATGTTATGCTGGAGTCACCCACTTATGACTTGTTCTTTGTCATTTCTTTTGATAATTTCTAACTGCTTTCATAATTGCCCGCCAGTCCCGATCTGCACCTTTTGTCATGCAGATTTGCACAGTGTCATCTGTTCCCTAACGTCTCCTTTTCATTGACAATCTTAGGAACAACAAATGGTGATGCCAGGCCATCGTGAATCGAACTTACAGAAAGAGCTCAACCGCTACATTCCCACTGCAGCAGCATTTGGAGGCATGTGCATTGGCGCACTGACTGTTTTGGCAGATTTTATGGGGGCAATAGGCTCAGGGACGGGGATTCTTCTCGCTGTCACCATTATTTATCAGTACTTTGAGACCTTTGAGAAGGAAAAAGCTAGTGAACTTGGGTTCTTCGGTTTCTGAGAATTGAAGCTCTTTCCTCCCCAAAGCTTGTTCGCCCTGCAGTCTTGGTGAATCTGACAGTTGCTGAGTAGGACATTACATGCTAGATTTGAGAAATTGGAGGTGATCACGATGCTTCTAGGAAATGCAGACGGGCAACATCTTAAGATCGTTTTGCTTCTTATTTATCCCCTTTTTTCTGCAACCATTTGTTCTTCTTTTTGCAGCATGACTGGATTTGTACCATTGCCACGGCCCCGATCCTATAGTTTTTCCAATTTGGAATTCGATAGCTTGTAGAATCTAGTGATACTAGCAAATTAAGAATGAGTAATGGGGCCATTAGTCCTAATATGAATATCTAATACTTGAGCGAGTTCTTTCCAGTTCTGCTCTGCAGGCCTTTGGGGAAGTTCATTATTGTCCTGGTGCCAAAAGGGAAAGTGCCTTGTTTTCTTTCGGCACTTGCCGATTGGACAGTCATTGGGTGTCTTTGTCTTCCGTCGCACCTCGTCTGGATGCATCGCATCGAATTTTGAATTAACGTTATTGAATTGAGGCAATTGTTGCTGCACTAATGTTGGCAATGCAATCACTGGTCAGAAGGCTATATTTTCTTTTTTTTAACGAAGTACAGATTTGGTTGATAAAGGAAATGGACAGTGGCTTTACATGCACCAGATCTTTCCTTGAACTCTTTGGTGCACGTATGTGCTAATGTTCGCCTTCAGAAACAACGCGTTTTCGATAAAGGAAAATGAAGTATGGTGCTTGCATATTTGCCGATTGCTGCATGCCTGTACTCCAATTCGAGATGCTCGCGTTTCGAGATGATGATGATCTCTCTTTTCGGCTCATGCTCTGCGGCCGTGTTCTCCAGCTGAATGGGCTCTTTATTTCTTTCTTGCGAATTGCCGACGTACGCAAGCAAAAAGCGGGCAAAATTACCAAAAAAGTTTTAGTTTCAATTCAGCCTCAAATATTTTAATTGTACAAATTAAATTTTAAATAATTTCACATTTTGTCAATTAAGTTTATCCGCTTAATTTTGGAGGGCAATTGCTGATTTAGTCGTCGATCGTTCTATGTGACACAATGACATTTTTAAATGATATTTTAATATTTTTAAACTTTTTCTATTTCTTTTCTTTTTACTAAGTGACTGCGAGTGCAGCCCTTGTTCGGGCGAGGCTAATTGTGGCTATCAAGGGCAGCCTCACTATTAGGGCTAGAGCGATCCTCACTCATCCCTCTCTGGTCACTAGCAAAGAAAGAAGAAGAAAAAAGAGAAATGAACAAAAATAATAATAATAAAACACAGAAAATTCAAAGAAAAAATGTCAATGTTGGATTCGGTACGCCACATAGGACAACTAGCATTGACTGGACCGCCTCATCAGCGTCTTTCGATTAAAACCGATTGAAGGAGTCAATTATATCGGTTAAAGAATTTTATAACTGAATTGGAATAGAAATTTTTTGTGACTTTTTTTTTAAGTGGGACTCTAGTTGAAGGAATTGAAGTCGTTTTTACATATAGTTGGCATGCTTTCTTGCCTCCACTTCTCTTGGCATAATTGTATCACACGAGATCTTCTCCTCCTTCGTTCTTTTGTCCGATTCTTACCGCCAGGTGATCGAGTCGAGATATATGAACATTCGATTCCAATAAATTATTATATCTCGAGAGAAATTTCGATATGCCATCATTTCATTCTCTCTTTCTTTGCTTTTGCTCATGCCGGATGCCTCCCAATACATTTGACACGGAATGGAATAAGAAGATGGATGCGATGCCATTAAGACTTAAAAGAGTATTTGCGGATTCAATTGTCATGTTGACAATGATTAAACTGTCTTTTGATTGCAAATGGGTAGTTTTCTTCCACAAAGGAAGAGAACATTCTTAAAAATTTATGAAAAGAGAAAAAGAAACAAAAAAAAGGGATTAATACCACCAAAAACCCTAAATTGGTACATCTATGATAATTTTACCTCAAATTATTTTTTGACCATAAAAAAGATGTGACAAATTTACTCTAAACTGATACAGCCATGATAAATTTATCCTCCTTTAGTTTTTATTAAATTTTGCTGTCAAATTGCTAAGTTGAATGCACGTGTCAATTGTCGAATGTACACGTTACCCTATGTTTGCTATATGTGTATCAATTTGAAATTTTTTGTTGGTATTAACTTAATTTAACGAAAATTAACAGAGAGTAAATTCATCATATGTGCATCGATTTGTGATTTTTTATGATAAAATAAAGTAGTTTGAGGTAAATTTATTACAGTTATTTTATGATAAAATAAAGTAGTTTGAGGTAAATTTGTTACAGTTATACCCGTTTAGGGTTTTTTGTGATTAAAAAAATAATTTATAGTAAATTTGTCACAAGTGTATCGATTTAGGATTTTTGGTGATAAAAAAATAATTTAAGATAAATTTATTACTGGTGTGGCAGTTTGGGTTTTTCGCGATATTAATTAAAAAAATTTAATTTTTGCGGGTTCAAATTTGTTGGCGGGTAGATAAGATCATTTTCAATTTTTCAATATTGGGAATCATGACGATTTTCGTATTTTGTCGTTTGCTTTTTCAATTTGATTTCTCAGTCAGACGGGCAGCCCCACTTGTTTATCATCCATCGTATTCGAGCGGTTTCCCTTCTCGTCCTTTCTCCTTCCCATAAATCTCTTCCTCTATCTGTCCTCGAGCTTCGAACTGTCGCTCTCTCCGTCTCTGTTGTCTCTCTCTCTCCAGTTTTTTTCACTCTTCGCAGTTTGCAGAACAAATGGCAATAGCCCAGCGAGTACCTGCGTTTCCGGGCAGTTCCTCTTCTGTGCTACGCGCTAAATTCTTCAATCTACCGTAGCTGAGGACAAGCAGGTCGCGCGCAAAGCTCCAATCTTTTGAGTGCTCTCCATCTTCACCCGTCGTTTTCAGACATTGCTCGCTGCTTGCTCCCGCGAGCGTTGCTATAAAGCCATGTGGGTGGCTTGGGCCCTCTCTTTCGCCGAGGCAGGGAGCCGGGGATGATACGACGCTCCTCATTTTCTCGAGATTGTGAACGCCGGGAATGAGCAGAGAAGAAGTAGATAAACGCGCACTCTCTTTCCTCACACTTGTTTTCTTGAGGTGACGCTAGAGGTATGAAAGTCTCTGTTTTTCTTGCGCATTCCGAGTTTAGTGTTGGTCTTCGTTTAGACAATGTCAATCAGCATCTACGACTATCATGTCCTGTTAGTCGTGGGTCAAGCTGCCTCCTCCTTTTCACCTCTGAGATGGCAGTAACATGGTCATACTCCATTTCTGATAATCTCAAGTTGTATTCGGTTCATGCTTTGTGCAACATGTCACCTTGCGCTTGTGCTTGCTACATGTCACCAGAGGCCATTTGATAGGTATGGATTGATTCTTAACGTTGTAGATTCAAGAGTGGTTAACATCACGACCAAAGAGTGAGAATGGTAGGTGAAGTAATTCCATGAGTTCTTCATGGATATGATTTTTTTTTTTTTACAGTCTAGAGGATTGCATCTTGTGGGCATCTTTCTTGAATCACTCTCCTCAACCAAGGCTCCAACTTGTCCTCCTCGTCATTCTCTGTTCATCTATTTTTACAACTTGCCTGCTTTGCTTTGGAGTGTACTTTTTAACCCTTTGCGAAAGAAAGCAAAGCAGAATCTTATAAAGCGAGAAGGACAATCTCGAGGAAATTACATCCTCAATTTATGGCCTCTTTCTGAGCATTAAAGCACGTCACTTTCTGCTTTCTTCATCATGCTCATTATAGCTCCTAGTAACCCATTACAGCGCATCATTGTTCTGTGAAAACCTCATGCTTCCGTTGAATGACTTGTCAATTGTGATTGTGATAATCTTACTCCGTTACCTCTTGCCACAGATGGATTCCGCTCAGCAGTCTGCAGTAACTCCATCAAAGAGTAAGTTTGTGCAAGCTTTCACTAAGTTTCTCCACCTTCGAGCCACTACTGGGGTTGCTCCGGTGGATAATTTTGTGCAGAAAATCAAACCTCAAGATAAAGTAACAAATGGTTTGCAAGAGGAAGACCAAAATTGGGATACTCAGCCTCAGTTCGATATTAAAGAAAAGGATTATCAGCAATGGGATGCCTCGGAGATGCTTCTTGCTGAGTTATTTGCCAGCATTTCGTCGATAAAAGCGGCGTATGCCCACATGCAGTTTTCTCAGCGTCCCTGTGATAGCGATGGGATTGAAGTGGCTGACCAGATCATTGTGTCTGAATTGAACAATTTGGCTGACTTGAAGCAATCCTATGTGAATGAGCACCTGGACCTTTCGCTCGAGATTTCTTTGTTGGCTGAGGTCAAAGAGCAGAAGAGTATGGTAAAAACATACGAAATTATGGTGAAGAAGCTGGAACGTCAGATTAAGCTCAAGGAATCTGAGATCGCATTTCTCCGGGAGAAGTTGGAGGAATCAAGCAGGCAGAACGGGTTACTCATCAAGAGCAAGGAACGAAACTGGCCATTCTCTGTTCTCAAGAATATACACTTACCAAGCTTGAGCCATATCCATTTTGATGCATTTCTTAAGTACACTACTGAATCCTTGCGGAGCTTTGTTAGATCAATGGTTGAGGAGATGAAATGTGCTTGCTGGGATCTCGATGCTGCAGCTATTGCAATAGAACCCGGGGTGATTTATCAGAAAGAACACCACAAATGTTTTGCATTTGAATCCCATGTTTGTCGGGAAATGTTTGATGGGTTTCAATACCCGGACTTTTCCCTGCCGAAAGAGTCCTTACCACAGGAAAGGAGAAGGCAGCAGCAGCTATTTTTCGACCGATTCATGGAGCTCTTGTCGAGCGAGCCAAGGGATTCCCTTCGTGAGAATCCTGAATCAGCATTTGCCGAGTTTTGTCGGGTGAAGTATATGCGGCTCATTCACCCTCAAATGGAACTGGCTTTCTGCGGCAACTTAAGCGTCAGAAATCAGCTGAATGCCGGGGAATTTCCGAAAGCCACATTCTTTGCTATTTTCTTGGAAATGGCGAAGCGGATCTGGCTCCTGCATTGCTTGGGATTCTCCCTTGATCATCCTGCCTCCATATTTCAAGTGAGTAGAGGGTGTAGGTTTAGTGAAGTATTTATGGAGACTGTGGCCAAGGAGGAGCTGCTAGCTGCGGCCAATAGGCTGGAAGACTATAACCAGCAGGTGGCATTTACTGTTGTTCCTGGATTCAGAATCGCCGGAATAGTTTTACACTGTCAGGTGTATCTAATGACTTCCAAACCAGTATGAGCTGTGGATATGCCTGTCATGCTCTAGGATTTGATTGTATATTGGAGTGGAAGCCGTTGTCTTGATCTGCTTAGGCGGATGACAGGAAGAAGAGGAAAACGGCGTGCCAGGTCGCTAAAATGTGCTGTGGGGGACTTCAACATGGCCAACACTTCTCTTTGTTTGATTTTCATTTTCCTTTAGATATGGTTGTACCTGATCACAGGTGCTTCTGAAGAATGAAATGCGAAAATTGGTTGTGTTGGGAGCCCACGGTGAATTCATTGACGGTCTGTCTAGGGACTTTCCCAAGGTCTTGCAATGTTTAGGAGTCCTTCAGCAGTCAATTGATCTTCGCCGCCTCGTATGATGTATGTTTGGATGAAATGCATTCTAGTTGGAACTTATGTGCGCATCAGTTTGTAGCTTCACTTCGCATGCTTTTCATCTTTTAAACCGAGCTCGCCTGCTTAATCCAACAGGTTTCTATGGCAGCAGAACACCACCCGCTACTTCTTAATATACCTGTTAATGGTGATAAGAAGGTCTCGGCATGGTATCTTTTCAGACTCAATGGTCCTAGCTCGAGATGGTGGCTGAATACTCGGTCTTGAACAATCCTTTAGCACGGTGCACTTGATGGTCAAATCCGATGCTTCCCGAACGTAAAGAGCATCTTGAACCCATTCGTTTCGTCTCAAACTTGGTCCATCGTTTATCGGCAAAGAATATGTTGGAAATGGGGAATGTTGCCCCGGAAATTTTTATTTCGAAGCTTGCTTCGTAAACTCTCTTGCTGTAACACCTTCGCTGGCTTTCGCCTTTCATTTATCATTTTGACAAGCCAAAAGTACACAAAATCTTCTATGGTATGCTGCTTATCAGAAATGAAATCTAAGCTTTATGTCTAGATCGTCTCTAGTTCCACACCCTGGAAATTTATAGTCAGTAGTAAATAACCCCACGTCCAGGCAAACACAGAGACAAAAAGAAGGAATCTTTTCAAAGTCAAGCTCATGAAGTAGATTGAAGGCGGGTTTCCTTCGGATCAGTGACCGACTCCCGGACTCGGAACCGACTGCTGCAACATTCTGCCATAGTCCCCAACGCGAAGACCGGAGAGTTTTTCCCTGTCAATAACTGTCGGATGCCCTTCATGAGGAGGTGACTGAATGCCGCTGGATGCAGCACTCAGAAGCAGTCTCTCCTCTATCAGCGCCAACTTTCGGGCATCTGACGACGGCGGTCGGCAGATTGCGATGATCAGAACAATCAAGATACGCAGGAGATCTGCGGGCCGAGCCATTTACGGGAATTACTTTATCTGATCAGAGGGAGGACGGCAAAAGGGTTTAGGACTCACGCTTTGTGTTTATCTCACGGTGGATATGAGGAGGCAGTGAGCTATTTATAACAGGGATTTGCACATGTTTGCAAGAAGATGCTTGGTTTGGTGGCGAATGACATAAGCCGCCGGCCTCCTTTTTTTTTTTTTTTTCTTCCCTTCCTCCTCCCTCAGAGTTTTTTATCATGCATTTTTATGGCCATTATTCTATATGGAGTCCTTACTTCATGTCCAACCTGAACGATTCTTCTTGCTTCTCGTTACTATCTCTACCCCCGAACGAATCAATCCGACCTCCTTGCCAGTAGGAATTGTCGGTCCCGACGGTTCTCGTCGAGCTATGATATAGGCATAAAAGACGAGGAAAAACCAGAGTGCATATGATGTCAAATACGCAGGTTTTCTCAGTCCTTTTTAAGCTCCTAGAGATAGCATCTTGCATGGCCAATTGAGAAGTGTCTGAACTGGCCGTCCGCTTATAGAATAGCCATAAAATAAACGGTTGACCACGCAATTGGGCACTTGACGCATCTGCAATATAATATACGCAGTTGACATGATAGTTCTGACTTCTGAGAAATCCGTTCATGCCCGGCTGCGACAGACAGAAGCGGACAAAAGGGGCGTTGATTGATTGTAATAACTTCGGACTAATTTAATAACATTTCTCTGGGGCTTCTTGACGGCCAATGCAAGTGCATCGACATTTGATTAAATCTTTGGACGATTTATCAAATATAACATTTCTATAGGGCTTCTTGCCGGCCAATGCAAGTGCATTGACAGCTTTGATTAAATCTTTGGACTTGCAAATCGCCGACTGAATCTCAGCCGTACTACGTGACATGATCAGCATATATGTGCAAAATCTATGCAATTTATTTGCAAAATTTCTGAATTTATTCTAATTTTGTTTATTTTCTTTCTTTTTCATTTTTTTTTCTATTGAAAAGTCAGCTAGTGCCGCAGCACTGACGGAAGGAAAAAAAAAAGGAAAAAAGTAAAATAAAGAAAACAAATTCAGGAAAATTTTCAAATTGAAAAATCGTCTATTTCAGCTTTGGCCAATGCCGTGTAAGGACACCCGATGTCCATATCAATTGCCGTCAAAATGTTTAGAACTGAATTGGAACCCGCACAATAGGTTCGCGACTCTTTTGATAATCTCCCCATTACGCAATGATATGAAAAGGCCAAGGTCCCCAAAAGCGCGAATATTTCACTTATATTTGGTTGCTCGACAACAAGCGTCTCGAGGCGCTGGCCGACATAATCCCTCGAAATTCTTTCCGCGATTAGGGCAGATACAAAAAAACGACACGAAGCATTAACCTTTCGCAAACTTTGACTAAGATTTTGTTCGCGCGGAGAAAGAAAAGGCACGAGAGGCAAAGAGTTTAGCGTAATTAGAACACCATGCGTTAAATAACATAATTGAATGCAGTGAAAGTAACAAACAAGATCCCAAAATAGAAGGGAGAGAGAAAGAGACGACGACACTAACGTTTGGGTCCTGTTCACTGTTCCCCCCGAACACTTTAACGAATGAAACCAAAAGAGAGCGAGAGGGGGAATCTAATTCGAGTGATTTGGGGGCAAAAAATTGAAAATCCGGAGTACGTGAGGAAAGCTGACGCCTTTAATGGACGGTTCTGCTTATCGCATGTGCCCCAATGTCCGGAAATTCTCTTTGGCAGACATGGGCACTGTTATGTCCACTGATGGGTCACCGTTGTTAATTGGGAATTTGGGATAACGATACAAATTAGGGTTGATCGGTTTCAAAATGGGTGGTTTTCAACTTAGAATTGAGAACTGTCCGCTAAGGATCGGTTTCGAAAAATACGAACCGTCAACAACTCGTTTGTTTCATGAATCCAACCGAGAACCGTACCACCGGTCCGGTTCGATTTCCGATCGGATCGCGGTTACGCTATTCACGAGTGAGAGCATCGAGAGAAACACGACATTGTGATGTAATTTCTTGTATCAAACACAAATACAATTTGCTTATAATCACAAGAATAACAAAAAATGTTGGAAATGCGTGCCACAAGTATTTAATCTCCTCTATTGAAATACAAAACATCATGCACTGGCTATAAATATAAACATGACACTATGATGTTGTTTCTTGCACCAAACATAAATACAATTTGCTTAAAGCGGCCGATTCACTGGGCCGATTGGATTGTTCGTAGCCGAAATCGTAAATCGAACTGGTACACATTTGTTCTAGAAATTTGGAACTGAGAATCGAATCATACCCACCGATTACCATCTAAATCCGCCTGTTGGGTATGGTCCAATCCAGTCCGGTTTGGTTGGATCATGGATTTTTTGCTCATCTCTAATATTAATAATCCCTAAATTTTGGTTCGACATGCAATATCGTATCTGAATTTTTGGTTTTTCAATATGGTCCTCGAACTTTACATGTAATATCATCTTTGGACTTTCAATTTGTTTAATATGGTCCATGGACTTTAAGTATATGTTCATTTTAGTTCATGAACCGTATGAAAATATTCAAGGTAAATTATCGAAGAAATCCTAAACCTATTGTATTTATGTCATTTCAGTCTTAAAACTTTTTTTATCAATCATTTCGGTCAATTTCAACGGGCTAATGTTGACGTCATAATACCTACGATGATGTTGCAGTTTTTTAATAATATTTTATCAATTTTTCAAAATTTATATGATTTTTCTTTTATTTTCTTTAGTTTTGTTTTCCATCTTAGAGAATGGCAATGGTCGTCGACCAATCCTCGCCGAAACGCCCTTGCGCTAGATGTGCGCCGCGGCGCCTTGTCGGCCCAAAATGTAGGGGAAATTTTAAGAAAAAAATTCAAAAAATTATAATAATATTATTAGAAATTATCAATGTTGATAGGTCAAAATTGGCCAGAAGGATTGAATTGATACAAACACAAAAATTTTAAGACTGAACTAGCAAAAAAAAATTAGGACCGAATTAACACAATTGCAATAAGTTTAAGACTTTTTTGATAATTTTTCAAATGTTGAATATTCTCCTTTTATTTACCCTTCCTAATTCAAACCGCACTGCCTCACTTCATCCAAACTTTCATTGTGCACAAAGTATACACATCGACGCATGGTTCCGAGTCGATTCCGATAACGAATGCCGCAACCTTTAAGTTTTCATTTTTGTGGAGAGGAAATCATTGGGAATCATCGCCACGCTCCGTAGGATTTGAACCTATGACATCGGGTTTTGAATACCCACGTTCTACCGAACTTAATGTTTGGTAGCGGCGACATCTTACGATTTCTTGTAAAGAGCTCTTCTTCGACTTTGAAAGTGTGCTGTGGTCGATGGAGGGGCCGATAGCTGTTCTTTTCGCTGAGCAATACCTGGATTTTACTTGTTTCTTTCCTACTTTGTTGGGACGAGATTTTCTTCTTCTGGTTTCGTTAGGAAATTGAAATTCCCTCGTATTAGGATTTGGTTTCCGACAAACAATTGTTTTTCTGGGAGCTGCTACCTCGATAATATGATAGTACTGTCATTATTTTTTACCCAGCGATTTTCTAATTAATGAGTACTTTATGCAAAATACGAAGTGATAGTGTATGAATCTATAGTTAGAAATAACCGACTGTTGATGCTTTCCCACCGTCAGGAAATTATTTCCCTTGTCTTATAGCCATGGGCAAAATGTTAAAAGCATCCTACTTCACCTAGTTAAGGGTGTGTATGGCAATACTTATGATTCATAAATACCACCAGAAGTAAAAGTTGATTTTTCAACTTCTCCATTAAAAGCAGAAGTTAATTTTTCAATTTCTTCATCAAAAGTTGATTTCTGATCAAAGAAAGTTGTTTGATAAAATTTATACTTCTGAAATTTCTATTTTTTAAACATTATTAACAAAATCTCCGGCGATGGTGATCGATAGAGACCGGCGTCAACGGCACCAGTAAATAGCAACCGGAGGCCGATGATTGGCGATTGGCGGCGGCGACAACGGCGACCAGTGACCGACCAGAGGCCGGTGGTCGACGATCGACAATAGCCGGTGGTTGGCGGCGGCAGCGACCGGAGGTAAGCGGCGGCGGCGACCGGAGGTCGGCGGCTGCCAGCAATCGGCGGCTGGAGACCGGCGGCGGCTGGTGACTAGTCATCGGAGATTGGCGGCGACGACGACCGGCGGCGGCTGGCGACCGACAGTGGCGAACGATGGCGGGCAGTCGGGGGGTGCCGGCAGGCGGGCGTTGATCGGCGAAAATTGTTGTAGTTGAAAAAGTGATTTCTAGCTAAAAATGATACATCAAAAGGAGAGCAATGAACAGATATAGAGACAAAGTCAAATGATGGAGATTTTAAGATTCGTAATTCGTTTGTATGATGTGGTTACACCAATGGAACACCGGAAATCCAATGCATTTTCATGCCTTCCAAACGATGATTAGGAGGGAAGCCGGCACCCTCCGGTGTTTCGTTCTTGTTACTTTGAAGCACCAGAAGGCCTGCAAAAAAAAAAAATGGACGCGAAAGCATCAGTCCTCGTCGCGCGAACCGGATCACCTTCTTCGCAAACAATGTCGGTACAGCCGGATCATGTAGTCGATCTAATGGGTAGGGTTTGTTCAAATTGGGTAGCTAGTTTCACCGCAATGAGCCGGACTTTACTGGGGCGTAACATTTCAGAATGCTAACGTCGAATCGAAAGACGTGATCCCTCCCGGCCGGAGAGCCTCTCTGCACTCTTCAGTCTCGACCATGCTTCTTCGCAGCGTGCGGCATTTCCAGGTGAATCCAGGTACACGCTTCGGCGTACTCGGGAAGACCACAGACTGCTTTGCTCGTAGTCAAAATCAAACTGGGAGGCATTGGAAGAACTTGCCGAGGAGTCTGTCGGAGACGGACTTTGAGACCGTCTGGATGCCCGGGCCGTCGATGGAGTTGGAGACGGTTTCAGAGGATGATGCTTGAGAAGATGATTCAGACATGGACGGTTGAGCAATGAGAGAGAGTTTTGGTGCTTGTTTTGTCTGGTGGAATTTGGGATAGTTTTAAAAGGTTCAATTTTATTTTTGTCCATGACCTATGGATTTTATTCCAATATATAATGTGATGCATGAAATTCTACTTCACTTAATATGACCCATGAAGTTAGTCCAATATACAGTACCGTCCCCTGAATTTTTAAATTTTTCAATATGATCTATGGATTTTTAATACATGTTCAATTTGGCCTTTACATTATTGGAAAATATTTAAAAATGATGTCCATGATACTTGGATGACAACATTGAACCTTTTCCTACAATTTAAGAACGAAATTGAACATATATTAAAAATTTAAATATCATATTAAACAAGTTGAAAATTTAGGAACTATGTTGCAAGTTAAGCTAAAGTTCGAGACTCAATTGCACATTAAAGTAAAGTTCAGGAAAACTAAAAGTTTAGCGATCACATAACTAATTACACCATTTATGTCATTATCCTTAAAATTTTCAACTTCAATTGACTTGAATGAGCTAAGTTGATCGGTAAAATAGTTTGTCAAATCTATTAGTCTTGTGAAATTAATTCAATGGATCACCGTACCAGTCGCATAAAAAGGGATAGAGCAGAAATAAGCGACCTAATTGAAAAAATCAACAAAAGAATTACCAAAAAATTTAAAAGAGACGATTGAGAATCGGATTAAAAAAGATAATTCCGTTGCCGGGACTTGAACCCGGGTCTCTCGGGTGAGAGCCGAGTATCCTAACCAACTAGACTACAACGGAGATGTTATTGTAGTTACCGCCATGTAATATTTATTCCCATAGGATCGATGAAACCCTACCATCCTCGCCCAAATGCAGAGCTCCCGCTCATTTCACTCTTCAATTCTCTCTTCTTCATCCTCTCTCTCTCTCTCTCTCTACAGTCTCCATCCGTGTTCAGATTCTGAGCCGCGACGACGGAGAAGATGAGGGAAGAAGCGATAGAGAAGCTGAGAGGGGTGGTGAGGGACTGCGTGAGCAAGCACCTCTACTCGTCGGCCATCTTCTTCGCCGACAAGGTCGCCGCCTTCTCCAACGACCCCGCTGACGTCTACATGCAGGCCCAGGCCCTCTTCCTCGGCGGCCACTACCGCCGCGCCTTTCACCTCCTCAACGCCTCCAAGATCGTCCTCCGCGACCTACGCTTCCGCTACCTCGCCGCCAAATGCCTTGCAAGTCCCCCTATTTTAAAATCCCTCTTTCTTCGCTTTGTTAACTGGATTAGCAATTGGCATGTGGAGGGAACGTTGGTTCATTAGCTTAAAAAAAAATTAACTTCATTGTGTTAAACAGGAGGAGCTGAGAGAGTGGGATCAGTGTCTACTGATGCTTGGCGATGCGAAGTTGGACGAACATGGGAATGTTTATGACACCAACCACACTAATGCCATGTATTTAGATAAGGATGGGGAAGACCGCGAGATCAGTGTAAGTTTGTAAAGTTTTTACCCAGGCTGTTGCTCCTCATGACCCAAGATAGTCTTTTTCTACACGAAAAGATTGAAAAAAAAAAAATAGTGTCTTGCAATGTCACCTAACGCAGCAGAGCTCTTATCATTTTTCATTGTGTAAGGGAAGAAGCAACTTTGTTTGATCTCTTATTTAGATGGAATTTTGTAAGTGGTCAAGTGGGTTTTCCCTTCTGGTAGTAGATAGCCTTTGATAATTGTCTAAGAAGACATGCTGAATTAAACGTGAGCACGTGTCAGGATGACATTTTATTTGAAGGGAATAATTGTGAACTTCATGATGGTGGAACTGTGAGAATTGAATAACTTATTGTTGTTCCTACCTCTGTCCTACATTTTGCCTTTTTGTATATCCAGTGTTCAATAACTTCTCTGGTCTTCATTCATGCCAAATTGACTGCTTCAAATTGGAAAAAAAAAAGAAATTTCTTTTTGGTTGACCATCCCCAAGGAGCATGAAATTGAGTCATTACTGTAAAATTTTAGCACTGCGAATTGTAAATAAGCTTGTTAATGATTTCTTTCTTTTGACAGATATCTTCAGCTATATGCTTTTTGAGAGGCAAGGCATATGAGGCTCTGAAAAATCGTTCCCTAGCTCGGCAATGGTTAGTTTCTTATCCCTATTTTGTTTGGCTTTTATTCACTTTGGTGAGCTAATTGCGGCTGGATGGGCTCGTTATGATCCCAGTTTCTGTTTATGGCGAAAATCCGAATGTTTGTTACTTCTCAATTGTAGTCATAGCTGTATATTTGGAGCATTAATGTTTATGTTGAGCTTCCTGAATTTGCTGGGTTTGGTCTCGATGAAGAGAGAAGAAACATGCATTCAGCTACATGTCTGCTAATGTCTAACATTTTCCTGTAATATTTTTAAGGTACAAAGCCGCTGTAAAAGCTGATCCTCTCTGTTATGAGGTATGTGTGACAATTGCCCTGGTAAATCTCTTTTATTTTTGGTGGTAAAGATGTTTCCTCATACCTGTGTAGTATTTCTGTATATTTGTTGTTTCCTCTATTATAGTTGACATTTTCTAGCTACCTGTGATTGAAATTTTTCTCTGTAGTCTCTCTAATTAGAAACGGGTATCACTCTTCACTTGCAATGATCTCCTCATCGTTTTGTCTTTTTTTAGGCTATGGAATGTCTTATCGACAATCACATGCTTACAAGTGAAGAAGGTAGTGGAGTTGAAATCCTCATTGTCTTGTACTTTCTTCTGGTCTTATTGTAGGCCTTTTAGGTCCAAAGTAAATCTTCACATCATTTTATTTTATGGTTTTCCGTGTAATTACTGAACTATGTGGCTTGTCATGATGAACTGCTACTTGCACCGAGACCTTATATACATACAAGACTGTTGCTTCATGAATCCCGTTCTAGATTCTTCGCTTTTGAGTAAGGTGCCAAATGAAAATATGCCTTTGTTTTTGCAGAAGCCAGTTTACTTTCGTCACTGCATTTTGGTCCAGGAGATGAATGGCTATCTTCTTTCTACGCGTGCCTAATAAAGAAGGTAGTAAGATGCAGCTGGACGAGCTCATTGTTATGCAAAACGTTTTTGGGAACTGCTTACCTTATTTTCTTTTTACTTTTTTCATTTTTCTTGCTCCGGACCTGCATTCTGATCAGTTTATATTTCTCAGTACGACAAAGAGAATGTTGTGGAGGCCAAGATCAAAGAACTTGAGAATGAAAGTTACAGTAGTAATCCTTCTGAGCCGTCTTTTATGCGGACCCTGAAGAATGATACTGATCTAATGACATGCAAAGCTGAATACTATCATCAGTGCGGTGAATCTCAGAAATGCTTTGAGTTGACTTCCACGTAAGAATGACCAACTTGGAGCTTACAGTGACCACTACTGTCAATACCTCACCTGGATTCTCCTTATATCTTAGGCTGCTCGAGAAAGATCCTTTCCACATGAAATGTACTTCGGTGCATTTAACAGCTGCGACTGAACTCGGTCATTCAAATGAACTTTACCTTATGGCATGCAACTTAGTGAAGGACCACCCCCAAAAGTGAGTATAGTCTTCCTGTAATTGCTCTTTTATTTTAATTTCTTAGTGCCTTTGCGTGATTAAAAGCTAATTTTCTTTATGAATATTTTGAAGGTCATCCCTTCTACTTTGGCAGATAATTGTCAATTTGGAATTCGTAGATGTGGTTCTTGGTGTTTGGCTTACTGCACTAGCGATTCTTCACTTAGCCATAAATATGCAGGAGGAAACGGATGTTACGCTAATCAACTGAATATTATCTCTGAATGCCTCGTTTTTGGTCGTACTTTCAGATCTAGACATTCTCCAATAGTTTCTTTGATTTGTTTTATCATGAGTGGCAACAGGCAAAGTACCACGATGAATGTTACAACATGTTGGCATTACTATATCTTTATTACTCTTGTGGGCTGCATGAGCAAATTGTTTGATTTTGTTTCACTGCAGGGCTTTGTCATGGTTTGCTGTTGGTTGTTACTATTATTGCATTAAAAAGTATAACCAGTCACGGCGATATTTCAGGTATAAATCATTGTTCTCGCTGAGATTAAACATGCTGATTTCTTTTGTTGAGGGGACACATCAAACTTTGAAGGGGTTCTTTGTTCTCACCTGACATTATGTGTTACTGATGTGATTAGTTCCTCCTTTTCCATTGTTAATTTACAAGTATTCTAGGCCCTTTTTATCATCTTACTATATCTTATAACCATCTTGAGTTTAACCTTTAGGATGTGCCTGCTTGATGTCCAGTTGATTGCTGCCAGTTGATTGCTGTTAAGTTGAGCAAGTCTGTTGTTTTAACACAAGAGCAAAGCCAGGCTGTAAATGTGATCTACTCTATCAAATTCTAAAGTCCGAGCAAATATTATGCCTGCTAACTGCTCTGTACAGACGTGGTCATTTGGCTGGAGTTGTCAATAATTTTTACAATTCTTTGAAAGCAGATTGTCTGGAAATTTTTACCAAATCATGTACTGTTCTTCTTATATTGAGCACGATCCCCCTTTCTTCTGTAGATATTCAGAACTTGTCTTTTCTTTTAATCTTGAGAGTTCGATCAAAATAGAACTTGTCTTTTCTTTTATCTATTTTTATCTTGGGATAAAGGTGTTGTTGATGTTGATGATTGAGCACCTCAAATCTTTAAATGCTTTTAATACATCAAGAGTTACGTCAAACTTTTTCGTAATTTTTGTGCGAATGGAATTTGACTTGTTTAAATTTGGTGGGAAAACCAAGCTGGAGTTTTGACTGAAGCTATCGTGCAGTTTCTTATGTAGATGATTTAAGTAATAGTATGTCGTGAATAGAGGTGAGCAATGGGCGGGCTCGGACCTAAGATCGGGCAAAATGTGTTGCCCACGCCTGGCCTTATCATAAAATTTATGAAGAAACTTTTTGGCCAGGCTATGCCTGGGCCAAAGAGGGGTGCCCAGGTTTTCTCATGTAAGCTCTTGTCCAAGCCCGCCCATTTACCTCTTGGCCGCCTGCCCGTTGATCATAGTCAGTTATCTGAATTCATCACCTTTTGCCGTTCGTTTCCTCCTACAGCAAGGCAACAGACCTGGATAGTACATCATTCCCTCCTGCTTGGATTGGTGTTGGCCATGCTTATGCTGCTAAAGATGAAGGCGATCAGGCTATGTCTGCATATCGCACCGCTGCTCGGTTGTTTCCTGGGTAGTTGCACATGCTTTTTTGTTTAATTTGCTTTATTTATGACACTGCATTCTATGAACTCCTTCAAGCAACTTCATTGTCGTTAGTTATGCTTTTTCTGGCCATGTTCTTTGTCTAAGAAATTAGTGATCTTGCTTGAGTGGAGACTTACCCATAGCGTAGGAGGTTCATGTACATAACTCCTGCATACATATTGAGATGCTTCTTATGTTTTTGTAGTGTTGAATGCTCTCGGTATGACTTCAATAACTGAACTTCAAACTTGAATATCTCTTATATATCTGGAAGTTTAAGATACTAAAGAGACAAATGAATGGAACGGGTCTAACAATTCTATCATAGCTGTAACTATTGTTGATAATTCCCTTTTCCTTCCATAAGTTCATCTAAATCAGTTCCTTTATAGAGCGCCTGTGGATTCCGCATATTCAAATATTCCACATTTTTCAATTGGTTGTTTGGTCTAAAGGTTTTCAAAACTATTAAAATTCTACTGCTACGTGACAGTGATCCTTTTACAGGTTGAATCTTGATATTCTCTTATTCCAGGTGCCACTTGCCAACATTATACATTGGGATGGAGTACATGAGAATACACAGTTTTAAACTTGCTGAGCAGGTAAATTATGAATATCAGAAAATATTCTTGGTTGGCTCTTTCACTACTTATCTGTGTCAGTTTTAACTGATCCATGTGCGAAATCTTCATCAGCTGTAACTCTTTGTACTGGAGTTCACCATATTCTTCTTCTTCTTTTGTTATCTCTTTGTATCCCTCCAGTGTATGCTAAAATTATACCTTTGTTTTTATTTTATGCTATGTTGAGGGGAGGGGGAAGATGAGAAATTGGCTAGAGAATATCAAAAACTCTGCACTTTCCCTCATCTCCCTTCTTGCAAAGTATTTTAAAATTTTGCTCATCTTCCACCCAAGCTTTCAATCCTGCATTTTTCCTTCTTATGTTAAACATAGCAATTGGTGATACCTTTGTCCAAAAGAAAAAGAAGATTTCTGTGAGATATCTATGACTGCCCATTCGGTTGATTTTGTTAGAGAATTAATGATGTACCTCTAATTAAATGTAGTTTTGGGAATGTTGGCATTTGGTGTTGATATGTAGTAAGCATTAAAGATGATAGCAGTTTCTAGAAGAGTGTTTGGTGTCCTCTGTTGGTAAGAACAAATGCATCCGCTTAGTTTTAACAGTAGTGTTGGTCTTTCCTGCTCGTAATCGAGTATCCTTCTGCATGAAGATAATATGCTTTTCATAGTTGGAAACTTATAGAGAAAGTTGCAGCTATTTTCACCAAGTTCTATGATCATAACAGCAATCATTTGATCATTAGGATGTGTGATTTGACAGCACAGGCTTCTGATCATCCTCTTTGTTGTTTAGTTTTTCATGCAGGCTAAAACAATCTGCCCATCGGACCCTCTTGTATATAACGAATTGGGAGTTGTTTCTTATCACATGAAAGAGTAAGGAGGCTTGGTTGTTCTGTTTGTTTTCCTTGCTTTAGACTGTCCTCTGCAAGTTCCTCTTTTGTTCTTTTTTGGTTTTTGGTTTTTGGTTTTTTTTTTTTTTGGGTTTCAGGGGTTGGTTCTTCTTGCAGCCTTTGGAGTTTACGCTTAATATGTGCTTTGGTACATGCATATCAGTGCATAAAAATTGAAAAACTAAGCATTGTTGCACTTGCTGTGGCTTGCTACACGAATCCTTTCATGTTAGCGCTCTATTCTGCATAAAGTCTCTTTAAACTGCTACGTTGGAGTTTTTTGTCACTTAACAGTTGCTGATGATTGCTAAGCTAGTGAGACTTTGATTATACCATTCTGACACTGAGTTGCTTTTAAATGTGCCTTTTGGGGCATTTCCAGGTATAATAAAGCTGTTCGGTGGTTCGAGAAAACTTTGGCTCACATTCCATCTCCTTTAAGTGAAATGTGGGAAGCAACTTTGGTCAATTTAGCTCATTCATACAGAAAGTTAAAGTATGTGAAATTCTTCCCTCAGTGGATTGTAGATTTCTCTGCTTTTATTTTCTTATCCTAGTTAATATGGAACAAGATATTGAGCGTATACATTTACAAAGGCAGTTCTCTCTCATAGAGCTCTCTTCAGCTTTTTCGTGCAAGATTGTTGGGAAGCTGGAAGAGGTTTTGATGTAGTTTTTACTGGAGTTGCACGCTACTATGCTACTCATGGTAGAAGTAGAATTCATAATTGGGAGTTGCATGAAACATGGCTCCAGTCCACAAAGCATAAATGTTGAGATATGCTCAGTAGAACTTGACAATTTTGAAAAAAGAATTTCAAGACGTTATGCGAATTTCACAAGCAAGCAATACCTAATATATTTTCCTTCTTTCTCTTTAATTTTTTTTTTTTACCAGCCAACCTTTTTCATTTTTACTTCCTTCTCTTTTTTCTTTTTCTTTTTTCCCGGAAAGAAGGGGGGGGGGGGGTTGGGTTTGGAGGAATGGTAGTTTGCAGGAGAATGTGTCGGTTGGCCGAGCCATCTCATGTTAATTTGTTCTTACTTGTCAATGGTTCATCCTGATTCACCTAAAATGTGTTTTTATTGATAATTTATTGTCAGGTTTGGTTTTTCCTTCATTGAACCTAATCCTTTCATGTCCTACATGTTCAGAATGTACAATGAAGCAATATTGAACTATGAGAAAGCTATGGCATTATCCACAAGGAGTGTGCACACTTATGCTGGTATTGCTTACACTTACCATTTGCAGGTATTTGCCTACTCCTTTATGTAATTTGCGCGTTATCTTTGCTGTTTTTAACTTTTATAAATTAATCAGGTGGTGATAGCTCAGCAGACAAATATACGAACATTTCATTATCTTTTGCTTGTGATTGCTTCATTAATGTAGGAAAGTTTTAGATGACTTTATGTAACATTAGTTCCATTGCATGTATGAGTTCATAACTTTTGGAGGTTGGGTGAGATTTATTTGACTAGAGAGGCTTCTTTTCCTTCATTAAGATCTAAATTAGGCTAGTTAAAGTTGGTGAATATTTGAAGTCCTGAAAGAAGGTTTGGTTCGTCCAATAATATTTTTCGTATATTACTCTATCAACTCGGCCGTTGGAAGCACATTCAAAACACCTTTTTTTTAAATTTGTGGGGGGGGGGGGGGGGGTGGTTTGATTACATGTAGCTGCCAAGCTGCCGCATTTGGCAAGTGGGAAGATAATGCCTGCTAAGAAAGGGTGAGGGAGAGAGAGAGGACAAGGAGAAGTATCAGTGATTGGCTTGATATTACAATACACTTTAAATATTCCTCTATATGCTCTTGTCACAAAAAGTGCAAGGGCTACGCTCAATACACCTGCAGCCTTAAGGAAATTTGGCAGTTATATTCTTAATCCAAGTATCTTTCTAGAGCCATTTGCCCCTTGTTTGGTACATCGTGAGACTGTTTGCTCCAAAGTCCTTGTGGTTGTCGGAGCATTTAGAGGACTTTTCTCAAGCACAAGATGAGTGATGGTTGGTCACGATAGAAATCAATCATGCGTCAACTAAACTAGGATGTGTTGCCTAAGTTGAGGATGTGTGGCTCGAGTCTAAATGTTGAAGATGCAACTAATAGTGATGAAGATAGTCTTGTCATATTTGAAAGAGCACGTAATTGTTCTCTTCATTGCAGACAGAAACTTTTTAGGGCTTCTGAATCTTAAATGGCAGAAGTGACTCAAAATCTGAGCTGCTTTAAGAGCGTTATATGTTGGGCGTGTCCAGGCACGTATCTCTTTCATTGGTAAGAACACATTGCATGATATTCAGGCCAAAAACCAAATATTCGTAGGTTATGAAATCACATTAATTCTTAGATTATATTTTGATTTCACTGATGTTGATTAGATAACCATTCAGATGGAAAACATTGTTCGGTGCATGGTGATGTTTGGGTGTGTGGTCACACTTCAGGTACTGCTCTCTGTCATGATTTTCGACTGGTCTGACTGATCTGCTTCCTTTGATTGCATTTTGCAGGACAACTTCACGGCAGCTATTACATATTATCACAAAGTAACTTATTTCCCTTGAACCCTCCATTTTTCTGTGTGCATTAGTCTATGAGTAGTTCAGATGGCTCCATTTCGGTTACATAGCTCTTCACATAGTGTTTGAATTGACTAATTTGACACAGTACTTTTTTATGCCAGGTATTCATGCCTATTTTTCTTCTTGTTTGCATTATACATTCCCAACTAATTTGACACAGCTCTATTCTTGTTGTGTCTCCCCAATTAGTTTGGGATAAAGGTGTTGTTGATGTTGTTGCATTATACGTTCATTAGACTAGTTTACTATGTTGCGTATATCGGCATATTCTGAACACTGAGAACCTGCGAGTTGCTAAAATCTTTCCTTTCTGTTTGTTTTCAGGCTTTACGATTAATACCGGATGATCAATTCTGCACTGAGATGTTGACCCTGGCTCTTATTGATGAATGCCGTCATGGTGTCGACTCGAAGTTCGAGTACCGTTAAGATGAGGTGGTTGGTTGATCTCATCTGTGGATTTCTTGTACTTTTTTGTAATTACGGGAGATAAGGTTGTTTTGCGTTGCTTAATTTTTCTGTACTCTAGGCTCTACAGATGTCTCAGGCATCACTTTGTCTCTGTAACCTAGTCAATTTCTTTTTTCTCCAATAGCGATAGTCCTGTAACATTATCCATATGTGATTAGTAAAATGATATGTTCCTCTCCCCCGATTTAGGGATGTTTGGACGAGTTGCAGCATTAGTTGGTTTATCATAGTTTGACTGAAAAAACCTGTGTAGCAGGTGTGGCAAACTTGCGATTGCCAAAAGCCAAAACTTTTTGAATTTTTGGAAGAAGCAGAACTTCATTTTCATCCTGTATCTTCTTTGAGGGAGGGAACCTTTAAGAAATTTTATTCCAGATCACCTTCTGCTACACGGGGAAGAGGTAAGTTAGATTCATGAGTCGAGTACTCGTATGTGTTCAGCTCATTACATAGACACGTTATGAAAACACGCCATGACAAACGCGCCGCAACAATATGAAAACAAACCACACACCGCGACCATATGAAAACACGCCACAAGCTCGATGAGCATGGCATCTACATTATGTCTCGTTTACTTGTTGGAGAATGGGCAAAGAGCAGCTTCAGAGAAGTCATTGTTGTCTTTATCGGGGGATTCTGGGATAATCGAGCCCTTCAATAGGCCTCCGAACAGCTGTGCTGGGTCGTAGTATATCTCCACTTCTTCTGCTTTCAGTGATTCATCAACCTGCATTCGAGATTCAGAGGTGGTTAAACAACATCCCCGCCTGCAGAAGAACGGTAGACTCGTTTCTATAAAGTTGCAGAATTCCCTGGATCTGACAAAAATTCATTGAACTGTCCATCCGGTCTTGGTCGCGAACCAACTTCATTGCTGTTGTACCAATTGCAGCATCTACTTTGGATTCGTTTAAAATGAATTACCAGACTATAATTGCAGTGCATATGCACTTCTGAGTGCATGCAAAGAGACACTGACTCACTGATAATATTATACATAGCGATTGGTTTTGTTCATCGATGGGGCAGCACGTTAACCCTGCCTCATTAATTATTTCTAGTTGAAAGATTATTTCAAGTATGTGTGCTGTTGATTGCATGCTTCTTTGTACGCAGGATTTTTCATCCACCAACGCACCTTAAGAGTCCCAAGGCCATGAAACTCCACCATCTCTCCTGTGGGTGCATGCCCCTTGAAAGGCCCCTCAAAGAAACCCCAGTGCCTGAACTTGAAGGCAATAACCGGCGGCCTGGAGTAAACCTCCAGCACCTCCCACGCGAAACCGCGAGGAAAGGCTGATCTGAACGCATCATGAGACGATTCAAATGTCTCTTTTTCGGCTTTGTAGAATTGAAATTCCTCTGGCAGAGAAGTTTTCAGCAATGCGTTGTAGGTTCCAAGTTTCAGGGTTTCTTCAGCAGACAAACCCTCTCTACCTGAAAGGAAAAAACACCAGTAGAACAGGTTCTTTATATTTACACTTGCCTGAAGAATGTTTGTCATCCTTAAAATCTGCAGATCGTATGCTCGCCATGTTCTATAATGGATTCATAAGTTCAAAAGGACAAATAGGAGACATAAGCACCATATGGAACTTAAGTCACGTACATACCGTTGATGATCAGCTTGAATTTTTCGGGACTTATTGTCCTGATGTCTTGCACCCGGATCTTGTGTGAGAACTCCATTTCCCATGACTTGATAGCGTTTTGCACGGTTTCTTCTAACGATCCTTTCGGCCATTCCTTCAAGACATAAGTACAGTACCAAGATGAGTGAGAGCAACAATTCCAACTGGTGAGTGCGAGAACCAGCAATACAGTACGAATATCAACAAGAACAGCATCAACATCCCCCTCACGTCAACCTTGGTTCGGCCTTGCTCGAAGAGGCTGTTCACATCTTCATATGAGGGAGGACCACCATGTCTCCAGTGAGTGTTCTCAGCATCATCATACAAGAAAGAGCGGTACTTGTCTCTCGGAATTTCTGCCCGAGTTTCTTGAGCTGCCATGATATTTTTCGCCTGTAGTGTCGTGGATGCCGTTCGAGGAGTTTATAGGGAAGTATTGCGAGGATTGGGTCATAGAATCCCTGTCCTCATGGGCGTGGTTGCTAAATAGGTATAAAGCAGCCATTTGTCTTCCATCGCTTTGTTCATGGACATCCCTTTCTTGAATAATCACTGAGATTTTATGGGTTAGACGACAAGATACAAATGTTTTTGCTCAATGAGAGTTTCATTAGTATTTCCTTCATTTGAAAAGGCAAAATAGATGCTTAAGCAGTGTACATACCTTGCCTGCCTTCATTGATCAAATAAGATAGCTTTTCATGGAGTTCTTTTACTCCATCGATTGGAAAAATGATTTGTGGAAAGTAAGACGTACAATACAGCGAAAGGCAGCACAGTTAGTCTTTCATCCAATCTCAAGATGTCAAAGGTTTCAAAACGATGATTATGAAGCGATTGAATGAAATGGTGATGATTAGCGAGCGAGTGTTCGGAAAAAAACCGGTGGTTTCTGATTATTTAGATGGTTGTGGGAATCCGGTAGTCGGCCACTTCCATAGGAAGTGCAGGAAATGAATGGTCTAGCTAGCTTCATTGAATTTATGGGTCCAGTACTATTTTCCGACTGTCCACAATTCAGTGAGGTTCTAAAGAAAATGCAATGGACGGTACGGCCATGTCATTTGTCCCTCCTTTCGACCTAAACACATGGAACCTCAGCACAACCATTCCCTCTGGATCAAATGTTTCCGATATCTACAATGAATCTGCTCATTAACTAAGTCGACAAGGAGGCATTTCGGCGACCTGTTATCGAATCATCGGTTTCGTATGGAGCGGTGACTGATATGAGATCTTGTGAGCTACCATTTAGCTTTCACTCACAATCATCTTCTGAAAACCTCAAGCCGATCTGACGTTAGTTCTATCTTTGCTTCAAGAACACATTTTAATAGCTTCTCTTCTAGAGATAGGGTAGGATAATCTTTTCTAATAGAGGACGAGACAAACTTGCAAGGGTGTTTTTCCTGCCCTTTTCGATCATCGTTTTGCAATTAGTTTTTCACAAGTTAATCACTCATCTTCCAACCAACTCCCAGTGGTTGATGCAGGCCTTTCATTCCGAGCGTCGGCCCGCATTTCGAAAGGTTCCATCATCGGACTAAGGACAGGAAGCTCGTCCTGACCAACTTTATCGACGCATTCAAGGTCAAGGACCAATGAATAGATAGCCTCTGGTCATATCTATGTCAGCATGAAATCATGCGATCTCCGTCTTTGACTTCGAGGGGTTTAGACGATTTCTTACGGCATGCGAGAAAACGACATGCAAATGCAACAGATAATGCCGGATCGTTGCAGATCCCGTGCGATATCCACGTCTGTACTCAAATCATTCTAGAAGAGGCATTAATTACTTCACAGAATTCAAATTCGGAGCTATTTCAAGCACTAACGCGTCGCTAATTGGTAATATAAAATATGTCGACACGACGCTAATTGCCACCTTATGTAGGCCCGCCGGCACGGGCAGAAATTTAAACCCAGCCACAAACCAAGAGAAACTTCGGGTCTTTGGAATGGTGGACTTATCTTGAAGAAGACAAGCGGATCAATTGAAGGAGAGGAGATTATATTGACCCGGAAAATGGGTCATTTCCCATCTAATCTGATTACCTAATGCCTGATTTTTTTTTTTTTATATTGTTATCCAAATTTCGAGCGAACTCCACGGTTTTCGCGTGAACCCGTTGATGCTAACCTAGTTTAGTTCTCTTGTCTCGACATGCGTTTATTGTACGTTTCGTCGGAGCAGGAGGTGAAGAGTTTGCAGAATGCATAACATGGCCCCCCCCGTGTCCTTCAGCCTCCGCCGGAGAATAGCAACGGTCTACTTTCGACTTTTGACTATAACCAATACATTGAAGTCAACTGCATTGCGACCCTTGGTTGTTGTAGAGATTAAAGACCGAGTCTGAATACTAACCCAAAAAAAAAAAAAAAAGACCGAGTCTGAACCTAATACGGAGGATATTAGCAATGCGTTTTTAAATCGATTGGACAGACATAAATCCAAACGAAAGTCGAAAAGGTGCACCTAGTACCGTCTGACTCGCTACTCAACGATGTCGGTATGAGTTCAAATTCGATCGATTGAAGCGAAACGGCCGTCTAATCAATACTTGATCGTGAACTGCAATGGATGTTGGCGTCGTTTAGATGATTTTTTCATTTATTTTAGTGTTTTTGGATTTAGTTTATAGTTTTGAGTTTTGTATTCAGAAACCTAGTAGGGTCAGGTTTAACACTTTATATAAAACATGTTTATGTTTTTTTTTAGCAGACATAATATTAATATTGAATTTTCTAGAGTTTTGCTTTCCATCGATTTCATTTCTACACTAAACGCTGCATCAGGTGGTATCAGAACCGGTGGTGACAGGCGGTAGTCTTCGTGACAATGCTCAGGAGACTAGAGCTCCAATCTTTGGGGACGGCGCACTGCAACGTTTGGAGCAATGGTTAATGGAATGCATAGATCGCATCGAAGCACGATTTGACGAATTGGTAGATTAATTTGACGATTTTGGCGTTGATGTGAACCGGAATCGACGGAATGACAGAAGTACGAGTGCAAATGTTGCTCGTGGTGAACCTATCGATAGACCTGTTCCTGTCCGCAGGCAGAATAACCCTTTTATTTTCATAGAGTTTAGAAGAAGAGGTAAGCGAATTTTCTGATGAAGAATATATTGGTTTTGGAGACGGAAATCGTTATGGAGGATTATGAAGGGAATATGACAGAAGAGATGAACGACGACGTTACGACGATCATGAAGGTAACGACTTTAAATTAAAAGTCGGTATTCTCTTTTTTAATAGAGTCCTAGGAAAAGAAGAATTTTTAGATTGGATTGATGATATTGATAAGCTCTTCGACTATATGGAGAGCCCCAGTGAGAAGCGAGTGCGATTAGTGGTATGTAGATTGAACGGGGTGCATCTTCATGTGGGAGAGCTCGTAGAATTAGTTTAGAATGAAGAGGATGCTGAAGCGGGAGTTCTTTCTAACTGACTATGAACAGATTATGTCCAGTAGTACAAACGTTGCTAGCAGGGTAATCGAACCATGCATGAGTATACGGCGTAATTGATGAGGCTGGCCGAGCGAAACAATCTATCAGAAATAGAAGGACAACAGGTGGCCAGATATCTCGATGGGTTGAAGCCCTTCATTTGAGACAAAATTGAAGTACATTTTTTTTTGCGGAATCTATCAACATGACAATAAAGGCAGAATTGATGCAACAAGAAAGGAGTAAACGAGGCTATGAAAATTATAGAGGTAGTAGTTTGGGTAGTTTAGTAGAGAAAAGTAGTTTCAACAATCGCTATAATGCAAGGAGAAATCAGGAATATAAGGTGATAAAAAAGCACCCAATAAACAAGGCAAAGGATAAGGGAACACAAGAACAAAAATCTACGAACCCTAACCCTTATGCTAAACCAAGGGCGATAAAGTGTTGCGGATGTAACCAGTTGGGGCACCGATCTAATGAATGCCCTTAAAGAAAGATAGTAAATGTGGCAACGAGAGAAGAAGATGAAGATGGATATTGTTGTGAACCAGATAGTGAGGAAGAATGTTTTGAAGATGAGGAATATGATGAAATAAACTATGTTGTGCGTAGTATGATGTTAGCCCAAAAATAGGAAGATGAATCGTAACGCCGTCAGTTATTCCGAACCCGATGCACCATTCTAGGTAAAATCTTTGCTGCGGTCATTGATAGTGGAGCATAGAGAACATTATTGGGAATGAGACAGTAAAGAAGCTGAGGATATCTATGGAGAAACATCTTAACCCTATACGTGAGGAATGATTAAATCTGGGGCGGAAAACATTCAGGTGATCAAAGGATGCAAAATCTCATTCTCTATCGGTAAGTATCATGATGAGCTATATTGTGAAGTGATAGATATGGGTGTATGCCACATGTTGTTTGGTAGGCCGTGGCAATTTGATGTATATGCATAGCATTCAAGGTGGAGCAATCAACATAATATGATGAAGGATGAAGTGAAACATATGTTGCTGCCCTTGAAGAATAAGGGAAAACAGACTCTTGGGAATAATTTCTTTACCCTTAGAAGGAAATATGAAGCTAAAGTTAAAAAGACTTGGCAAATTCATGCACTAATAGTGAAACATACATTCGGGTCAAAGATTGAATTATAAATGGAGGAGCAACTTAAATCAGTTAAGCCTTTGTTAAAGGAGTTTAGTGAACCGATGCTAGAGGATATTTCGGATGGGCTGCCGCCTATGCAGAATATTCAACACTATATAGACTTAATTCATGGTGCTAGTCTGCCTAATCTACCGCATTACAGAGTGAGTCCTAAAGAGAGCGAGATTCTAAAGGAGAAGGTGGAAGAGTTGCTGCGAAAGAGGCACATTCAAGATAGCATAAGCCCATGTGTTATTACTATCTTATTAACTCCCAAGAAATATGGGAGCTGGAGAATGTGTGTAGACAACATAGCTATCAACAAGATAATCATGGGCCTTAAGTTTCCAATCCCAAGATTGGATGACATGCTGGATAGATTGCATGGGGCAAAGTGGTTTTCGAAGCTGGATTTGAAGTATAGGTATCATCAGATTCGTATTCGGCCTGAAGATTAGTAGAAGTTGGCTTTTCAGAAAGAGGGGCTGTGCGAGTGGTTAGTTATGTCGTTCGGGTTTTCTAATGCTTTAAGCACTTTCATGAGGCTTATGAATCAGGTTCTGAAATCTTTTATTGACAAATTTGTCGTAATTTATTTTGATGATATTTTAATCTATAGCAAGATTGATGAGGATCACTTGATGTACTTGAGGGAAGTGTTGACGGCTTTGTAAACCAGTAAGCTATATATTAATCTTAAGAAGTGCAGTTTTTTAACTAATAAGCTCCTATTTTTGAGATTTATTATTACTGCTGAGAGAATAAAGATGGATGAAGCAAATGTGAAGGCAATTAGAGAGTGGCATACTCCTAAAATAGTTTCTGAAGTTAGAACTTTCCACGGGTTAGCTACTTTTTATGGACGATTTATAAAAAAAATTTAGTACTATTACAGTCCTAATTACAAAATGTATGAAGAAATGAAAGTTTTTATGGGGAGAGAAAGCAGAGAATAGTTTTGCTATTCTAAAGGAAAATTATGTATTGCGCCTGTTCTGGCTTTACCTAACTTTGATAAGCAATTTGAGGTAGATCGTGATGCCAATGGAATAGGTATAGTAGTTGTTTTGTCTCAGGAACACATGCCAATTGCTATTTTAGTGAGCAGCTTAGCGAAGCGATACAAAAGTGGAGCACTTATGATAAATAATTCTATTCTGTCGTAAGCGCTTTGAAAACATGGGAATATTATCTGATTGGGAAAGAATTCATGTTATATTCTGATCATGAAGATTTTAAATATTTGAATAGTTAGAAGAGGATTAGTAAAGATATGCATGCACGATGGTGTCAATTTTTACAAAAGTTTCCTTTCAAATTATGGCACAAATTAAATGTGCAAAATGTTGTAGCAAATACGTGGAGCAGGAGGGCTAGCTTGTTGGTTACATTAAGCCAAGACATTCTAGGGTTTGAGCAGGTGAAAGGCTGTTACGCTGGTGATGATGACTTTGGGCAGATTTGGGAGTCTTGTGCTGCTGGTCAACCTGTGCAAGAATTTTATGTGCAGGATGTTTACTTAATGCGTGGCAATCAACTTTGTCTTCCTCAGACATCATTACGAAATAAGGTAATTCGTGATTTACATGATGGTGGATTAGCTGCACACCTGGGGCGTAATAAAACTATTGCTGCAGTGGCGTAATAATACTGTTGCTGCAATCTGGAAGTGATTTTACTGACCCAATTGCGTCGAGATGTTAGTTGGTATGTTCACAAGTATTATGTTTGCTAGACCGCTAAGGGGCAATCTAAAGATACAGATCTGTATATGCATTTATCTGTTCTTGAGAATATATGAGAAGGTCTGTCAATGGATTTTGTGCTTAGTTTACCGCGAACCCAAAGAGACGTGGATTCTATTTTTGTTGTGGTTAATAGATTTTCTAAGATGATATACTTCATTCCTTTTATAAAGACTTTTGATGCGGTAAGTGTGGCCAGATTATTCTTTAAGGAAATAGTTCGTTTGCATGGCATCCCTAAGTCTATTAACTCGGACAGGGATAACAAATTTCTAGGGCACTTTTGGCAGACTTCGTGGAAGCTGTTTGATTCATCTTTGAACTTCAGTATCACAGCGCACCCGCAGACTGATAGGCAAAGAGAGTTTGTTAATAGGACTCTAGGCAACTTGATTAGAAGCATTTATGGAGATAAGCCGAAGCAGTGGGATGTTGCTTTATCACAAGCAGAATTTGCTTATAACAATGCAGTTCATAGTTCTACTGGGAGGTCGCCTTCTTCTGTTGTTTATACAAATGTGCCTCAACATACTTTGGATTTGATTCAATTACCTAAGCAAGTAGCTAAGAGTGTAGTAGTGGGTCATATGGCTAAGCAGAATATAAAAGTGCATCAAGAAGTCAAACAGAAATTGGAAGAGACTAATCAGAAATATAAAGCTGCCGCAGATAAACACAGACGAAAGCAGAAATTTGTAGCAAGCCATCAAGTCATGGTATTTCTTAATAAAAAACAGTTACCAGCCGGCTCTTACAGCAAGTTGTAGCAAAATAAGTACGAGCCTTACACTGTCAACAGGAAGACCAACGATAATGCTTATGTTATAGACCTTTCATATAGCATGGGCATATTCAACACTTTCAATGTTGTTAATTTGAAACCGTTTCATGAGTCATTTGCGCCTCTGTATCCATATTCTACTTTTAACTCGAGGATGAGTTTTCCTCGAGTGAAGGAGAATGATGCGGAAGATATTGACAATGCGTTTTTGGATCGATTGGACAGACATAAATCCAAACGAAAGTTGAAAATATGCACCTAGAACCGCCTAACTCACCAGTCAACGATGTCGAAATGAGCTCAAATTTGATTGGTTAAAGCGAAATGACCATTTGATCAATAAATATGGCCTTTAGCCATGTACTGCGATAGACTTTGGCGATTCGGGATCCTTTAGATGATTTTTTTTTCATTTATTTTAGTATTTTTGGATTTAATTTTACTACTAGTGGTAATTTTATAATTTTGAGTTTTGTGTCCAGAAACCATAGTATGATTAATTAGGTTTAACACCTCATATAAAAACTGTTTATGTTTGTTTTTGAGCATACAAAATATTATTATTGAATTTTTGAGAGCTTCGCTTTCTATCGATTTCCTTTCTACGCTGAAAGCTGCGCTAGAACCAGAACAGATACTTGTGAACCGTAATGAATTGGGAGCATGCCGTCGTTTCTGATTTGATGGCAACTTCGCCGGCTGCGGGAGGTTGCCATCCATCCGGATGAAACATGCGCTGGAGGTCGACTATCCTCTTCTTGACTTCCCTAGAAGTA
Organism: Rhodomyrtus tomentosa; assembly: GCA_028455895.1. Taxonomy (NCBI): domain Eukaryota; kingdom Viridiplantae; phylum Streptophyta; class Magnoliopsida; order Myrtales; family Myrtaceae; genus Rhodomyrtus; species Rhodomyrtus tomentosa. Next base: position 8,218,166 of record JAPCWY010000001.1, on the reverse strand, counting down.
CATGCAATGGCTGAGCTATCACTTTAGGTTCAAGGGGGAAGAAGCATCGGGCAATCCGACGCCGAGTACAATGGCTGTGTGAATCATGGAGTAAGAAACATATGGATTGACATAAACTGAGGTACATTCAGATCAGACGCGTACGCTGCACCCACCTCATCTTGGATTATTATGACAGCAGACTGCAGTTACATATCAGTGTACTCCTTCATGACTGCTTTCGAGAAATCCTTTTGGTAACCCGGCCCTTCAACATCTAACGCCTTCCCAATAACCTTCATTTCAATAAAGTTCAATTTGAAACGGGAAGTCAGGAACTCCTTTTCGCTCACAAGTTTTTCATTCATTTCCATGTTGTTCCAAGCCCAGCACCGAATCAAACAAACAGGAGATGCTGTTTAATGCATGAACCATCTCTCCTACAAACTCAGAAACAACTCAATGTAACTAAAATCATGTAAAAGACCAAATGAGACCCTGAGACAGATGTCCAATTGGAAGAGAGTGTGAAAGTGCGAATCCAGTCCAACTTTCATTCATAATACCGCCATTGTCTCCGCATTTGACAGCAAGCATCACCAGTTTTTAAGCATTCTACAAATGGATGGAACAGTTTTTGGGAACTACACATGACAACGGGGTGACAATGAGTCAACAAGAGCGAGTTGAAGTAAAGCAACTCAAAGAAATAACTGTAGGACGAAATAATAAAAGAGTAATCTGGAAACACATTAGATAGGGATCCAATTGGAGCGAACGTGGAAATTTTGGGACTATTTTCGTTCCTCTGGAATATAGTCAAGAGTTTCATATATGATGCTAAAAAGATGCATCATCAGAACATAGAGAAGTTGCAGTAAAAGTGAGCGCAAGTGAGAACAAAAGCACAAGAGGCCAAAAGAAGCAAATAAGAAGTGTACCAAGAACATCATCCTACATTTCACAGTAAGTGTGCTAGATAGCTGGTGAAGGAAATGGAGCTAACTCCCACCTTGATGTGGTCAACATATATGTCCTCTCCAGCGATTTTTATTTGACATTTCTAATGATTGTGTCATTACACATCTCTGGATTTGACGATATTTAGTCCACCAAGAAAAGAAACAGAATCTATAGATGCTCAATATACACAAATCACTTCATTTAATTTTTCAAGGTAAAATTATCCTAAGAACGACAAATCAATCGAAAAGCAATAGAAGTATACTACCTCAAGCACAGAAATTTGCAGACACTCCACCACACGACTCACCTAATAAGCTCAAATACTATTGCAAAAAATTCTGAAGCCTACTGGGCTTCTTTGTGAATCAGCATCGGAGCAGGTGGGCTCATAATTTCATCCTTAGCTCGTGGAGAAGGTTCTTCTTTGACTACATTAAGCTTCCTATAAGGACTGTGGTCTCCAATTGAAAACCTGCTTGAACTTGGAGAATTACCTTCAGCATTCTTAGGTGAGCTAGAGATGTTACCAGCTGGGGAAGCCGAACCAGAACTGAATTCAAACACTCTATCTTCATTAGGCAGGGGAGAAATCGGTGCCTGCTCACCGTCGTCCCTTTGTTTTATGCAGAACTTCTCCTCCACAATATCATAAGAATTCCCAGTTCGTACTTCTTGAGCAAGAGAACACCAGCAGCAGAAAAGCCAGAGTGCACAATCAGTAATCGCCGGTTTGCCACAACAGAACTTATAAGGCGGCAAATTATATCTTTTCCTCATTTGGATCCTCCAAAAGCCACCGTAAAGTAAACCGAACAGACAAAGGATGATTCCAGTAACACTAAGAGCCTCCCTCACAGCTTCATTATCAATATTAACAGCAGCCAAATTGAATATCCAGAAAGGGGCCATACAAAATAGAATAAATGTGGCAATGTGGACGTACATGTTACCAAACCCAAGTCTCTCCATGTTCCACCCGAAAACACAAAAGCTGCAGAAGAGTGAAAGATATGCCAAAGAGATATCATCCCAAAAGTCGAGTATCCCTCCACTCCACCTAGGTCTGTTTTCAACAATTATATGTTCATCTCTCGGAGCAAATGAATACCTCCTCTCAAGTGCCTTCACTCTCAACTTGTCTGGCTCCTTCTTTTGACCATTGGTAATTTGGACCTGAGCTTCCTCATCGATTCCAGAATCATAATCTTTCCCTAGGGGACTGATAATACAGTAAACACCAGCAAATGCAGGTGCAGCAATTGCGACTGATATGCATATGCCAACCCCCAAAGCTGGTCGTTCAGATCTCTTGTATCCTAAGTTCAATCCGCAAAGTGCATATTGAGCAAAACAATTAATATGAAGCAAAATGACAACCACCATCATATGTGCCCATTCATGGGGCTTATAAGTCCCGTTCTTGCAGTAAATTTTTCTCAATCTAGAAATGTCTTCTGGCCTCCATCTACACAAAAGTACTAGGTGGTAGAACCGCTTAGGATGTTGATACAAACACATGAGAGTGAAGAGCGCGTTGAGAATTTGATTGTTAACTTCAAACCAAGCATTCCTTTGGGACTTTTTGGGGAGCGCGCCATTGAGCATTCCTGTCATGACAAAAAACAAGATTGCACCGGACACAGCGACAGCAGTGATCCACACAAAAAGGGCGATGTTCATCGGGTCTCTGATCCATTCTTTGGACATTCTCATAAGTGATCCCCAATCAATCTTCCGACTAAACACCCCATTGAAGCGCTCTCTGATCCTATGACTGCTCGAAGATGAAGCTACGGCACGCGACATCTCATCTCTTTCCTCAGCTAACCGCTTGAACTTGGCAGAAGCGGACCCAAATTTCAGGAACTTCAACCGATTGGGCAGAGCACTCAACGAATTCGAGAATCCCTTCTCCGGGTTCTCATCACTCAGCAGCGTTCTCCGAGATACCGAGATATTAACAGAATTCAAGGCCTTAATGCTTTTATCATTAAGCTCCTCGATTTCCTTTTTGTCCTTTCCATCGTCAGTTAGAACCATCTTGATGTGAAAGCAGAAGCTTCCTCCAAAGTCTCTGGGCCACTATCTGTGAAATTATACAATATCTACCACAGTTATTGCCTGACAGGAGCATACAGCTGCATAAAATAGATTGAACCATGGCGAATGATCTGACTAATCTATGAATAGACAAGAATTTTTCTACAGAAACGGCATAATCCAATCAAAGAACTGTAAAACCATAGTCACAGCTTTAGCTGGGAGACGAGAAAAGAGAATAATTTTTCCACTTGCCTGGCAGACAATCACACCAACATCGACATCAAACAGAGAGAAGACTCGATTCCATCCCAGCACCCAAAAGCTTAAACCTTCGGAAACCAACGAGAGAAGCCCAGAAAATCGCTTACAGCGTGTCGTCGTCTCTTTTACAGCGACGACCCACCGAGATCGAAAGCAAAAGGAGGAGGAAAAGCTTGTGGTCCTGGCAAACGGTTGTTCACACGGAGAGGAAGCATCTTGGCGAAAAGAAGAATATCATCATCTAGGCGAAAAGGCGAGAGAATATCGTCATCTCACAAAGATTCGACATTTGAGAGGGTCATCTCTCGACGAAATCTCATCTTATCTGGGTTGAACGCGGTTCACCTAAAAGTGAGGATTCTGCATACAGCAGCCGGTAAACAACCTGCTAGTTCACAACCCGAAAACCGCAAAAAGAGAGCAAGAAAGAAACAAGGATGTTTTTTCCCCCCCTCCCTCGTTTCTTTTCCAGAAAAAAATGAGGTTTTTTTGGCCGACAGCGTCTAAAATGGTTTGACTTTAAAGGCGGTTTTGCGCTCACGCTAACTAGTGAAAAACAAATGGAAATCAATGAGCTGGAAATCAGTTGTTCGACCACCATATATTTTCTTAATCTCCCTTGTTCTCTGCTTCTATTCTGTGCTGGGTCAATCTTTTGTTTGATGCTCTTTTCTTCTTTTTTTCCCCCCTTTCTTTGGGGGTGGGGTTCGTAGTTTGATGCTCTGTTTCGTTCGCCGGACCTCCATGTTAGAACTGGTGAAATCCGTCATGGGGGGAACGAGACATTTTCTTTTGTTTTTGTTTTTTCCCCTCATGCTCTCCGCTCGAGAAGACCGATGTGAGATTCGCGTAGAATCGCGAGGTCCCCATATGGTTGGTAAGCTGAATGTCCACAAGTACAAGTGATGTGACGAAAAGGCTCGTGAGCAGTTCCAAACGAGCCTAGTTGTAAGCAGGTCGGCCATCGGCCATTCAATTGAGCAAAAGCAAACCAACCGATGGAGGAGCCAGATCCCCCGCGGTAAGGTTAGGGATCCAGCTCCCAATACCCTTGGATATTTCCCCTCCAACATCATCACCGGGATCTAAGGACGCGAGATCCGGATCCACTAATCAACGACTCCCACCACAATGCAACTTCCTTCTCCATAAAGATTTCGTGTCAAAAAACTTAGATTAAGGTGCACATGGCGACAATTCTTTATTATAAATCAATTTTTGATTAGAATTTGATTTCTCTAATTCTCCTCAAAATCAGAAGTTGATTTTTCAACTTCCGCTCTAGATTAATTCGTTTAGTAAAGATTTAAAATTTATACATGTGAAACATTATTAATAAAATCTTCGGGCGGTGGTCAATAGACGGCGGTCGGCGACGATTGGCTGTCGACGGGCGAGGACGAGTAGGTGGTGGTCGCCGGAGTTGAATGTGGTCCAAAAAATGATTCTGGAGCTGAAAATTTAAAATTTTTTACTTCTCAAAATTAACAAAAAAATCCTACCATAAGCGAAAAATCCTATCACAAGTTAATTTTTTTTTTACCAAACGGACTTCTATTTCGAACACGAATCTCTCTACCAAATTGAATTTTGTCGGAGAAATTAAATTCTGAAAGTGTTATCGTGATATATCATGGATGGAATCAGATGGGACTCAATTTCCTGGGGAACACAAAGTGCAAAAGCTTTTGTTTCCATACGCACCCAAGGATGGAATCATGGGGGATCCTCAACCTTTCCCTCCTGTCTCTCTCTGCAGCCATAACCAGCCAAAATCACACGCCGCTTTGCTTCCTTCTATAAATCAAACAGAACTGTCTGATTCTTTTTCGTCGAGTGTTGCAAGTTCCTCCGCTGGGATATGGTTTCCAAACAACGTTTGGTTGTCAATCAAATATCTCTGCCTAAAAATTCCTTACAAAATCCTGAAAACTTCGCATTCCAAGATATCTTTTCCTGAAGAAGATACAATTTTTCATCCGCCTGAATCCGAAAAATTACCAAAAAAAAGACTTAAATTTATTGCAATTGTACCAAATTAATTCTTTTCTTTTTGCTGATTTAATTGTAAAATTTTTACAATTGTGTCATTTTAGTCTATCGGAGCCAACAACCGAATATTTTATTATTATTTATTATTATTTTTAAATAAATTTTATATTTTTTTATTTTTTTTCTGCCCCTCCCTCCCTTGCCCTAGAACCACCTCTGGCCGGTCGCCAGGGGTAGGGAGGGAGCAGAGAAAAAATAGAAAGAAAGGAAAAACATTAAAAAATTATTTAGAAATTCATAAAAATAATAAAAATAATAAAGCATTGGGTTGCTGGCCGGTCGATGTCCACGTCAGCGCCGGCCGGCCAAAATTTTTCGGATGAAATGACACAATTGCAAAAAATTTAGAACTAAATCGGCCAAAAAAGTTATGATTGAATCAGTACAATTGCAATAAGTTTGGAACTTTTTTCCACATGAATCCTACTCCTGGATTTTAATCTATCCCTCGCGATATCAACTCTGAAATTGGGTATCCTTTAAGACAAAGGATTGATTGACATACAGCTGGAGGAAATGGAAAAGGCATATATGGGAATTGCAAGAGAATAATAGCAGTTTTTTTCAATTGTACAAGCTAGAGATGTACAGCACGCTTAGCATAAACAAAAGGTACATGTGAATTTTCGTTCGCTATGCTTAAATACGAATTAACATGACAGATGATATTTGCAATAACTACCCAAATAATAGTCAACCAAAGCTCAGCAGCTTTTCATAAATGAGAGGGTTGTAATCTGCAGCAATGCAAAATCCAAGATCAAAGCTTTCTACACCCCATAATCATTATTCTCGAGACCCGATTATGAAATCAGGAAGAACCCATCAAACTCTAGACAGATTTGGTTTGTTAGAAACTGTGACGACCTGGGCCCATCACTTGCAAGATATTGTCCAACACACGGTACTCACAGTTTTGTTCATCCGAGGGCCGCTCATACAACCGCCAGAAAACGCGTTTTGCAAGTTAAGAGGAGCTCAAAGGTGAGTGAAGAAGAAGAAGCCAAACTGAGGACCATCCCTTGCATTGCATTTGGAGTCCGGGTTACCTAAAGGGCTGGTCTTTACAAACTCATGCGCAAAGCTGCTCGATCTGTTTTATGTTGCTTGTGCTAATGAGGCCATGGCAGAGGAGGTGAAAACATGAACATCGGGCCCTCGATGTAACAGCACAACGGCCGCATCAATTAACAATTAGTCTTTCGGCTCCACCTACACAGCAGAAATGATAGACTTAACCAAATGACCCCAGTCTCTTGCACTTCAGATTTTTAGGTGTTCCTTCATATCATTTAAATATAACAACATCAGTTGTCGAATTAGTTATAAATCTATAATTTCCCTCGACAAGACCATGCGCGCAAACCGAAAGAACTATGGCATAATCCGAATCTCCCAAGATTCTACCGTAAGAATGAAGCATTGTAACGAGGATATTATTATTGAAGCTTCCTATTCTTCGAATGTCATCGCAAACGTGAAACTACTCCAATATCCAGGATAAGTACATCAGGAATGTCGAAAGTTGTGTTGGCTATATGCCATTGTAATGAGGATATTATTATTGAAGCGTCCTATACTTCGACTGAAGCGAAATGACGTCCTGATCAATACTCATGGCATATAGCCTTGAACTTCGATGTATTTTGGCCATTCAACATCGTTTAGATGGAATTTTAGGCAATGTTCTATTTTTAGGCTAATTTTTTATTAATTAAGGTTATTTTCGTCTTTTTTCCCTTTTAGGGTTATCACCACATATAAGGGTATTTATGAATTTCTGATAATACAACATTAATTCAGAATTTTATGTAGATAGTTTTCCTCTTTTGCGAGTTCTCTTGAAAATTAGATCTTATCAAAACTTCATTGTGGTAATTGATCGACTTATCGAGTAAGATTGCGAATTTTCTTATTCGTGGCGTCTATAGCGTGGATTGGTTGACACAGGTTCGTCAACAGGTCACGCTCATGCGGAGGTTACCAATCACAAGTTCGATTGGGGGGTCAAGATTCGCAATTCGCAACCCTTGGATCTTCGTAGAATGATCAATTTCCGCAGCGATTCACATTAGCTAGTCCCGTTGGCCATCCCCCACTCTTGCTGGCCATTGCTGACGATGGTGCGGCAATAGCGGCAAGAGCTATGCAAGCCCTCACCGCCTTAACAAGCCCCCATTTTTAAAAAAAAAAAATTAGCTTTTTTTTACATAATTAATTATTACTATTTTTAATTTTTTTTAGCTTAGAAGTCACGTGTCTAGATTTAAAAAAACATTGCCACGTTAATTCTCAATTATAAAAGTCACGTAATTAATTTGGCTAGAATTTTTCTAATTTGGCACTTAAGTGATTTTTTTTTTTTCGATTTTGGCACTTCAGTGATTGTTTTGAAGCTACTGGCACTAAATTAAGCACCGGATACAATTTTTAGCACTTTTAATGTAGTTTTCCCCCTATATTCTTTTTTTATTATTATAACAATCTCCATGACTCTACCATCAATGAGCCACCAACATTTAAAAGTCCTAAAAAACATTTTGCAGACATTTCAACCAGAATTGCATAACGAGCTTAAATTTGACACACCAATGAAATTTAAACTTCTTGGTGGCTTCTTTCATTGGACTAATGACCTGTTTAGTTCAGCATTTGAGATGAGTATTGGGGTTCTAAAGTCCCTTGGCCAAATGTGAATGTTGTTTGGTTCATTTTTTTGGCTCACTTTGGGCAGATGCAATTGCATCTCAAATGTTCTCTAAAGGCTTTTAGGCCAAAGTACATGTGGAGATATTTTGAGAATTTGCATCGAAAATGCAACTAATTGTTTTAAAAAAATTATTGCATTCACTTGCTGCCTTTAGCCAGTGGCCAGCCACCACCGCCGCCCACCGGTCGCCACTGGTCGCCAATCGCCGTTAGCCGCCAACCTCTGCCGATCGCTGCCCACCACCAGTCACCGGCCCCCACTACCACTTTTTATATATAAAAAAAAAGTAAAAATACTTTACAAAGTTTATTTTTCACTAAACGGCATTTACATCAAAGTTGCTTTCAAAAGTGTTTTTAAAAAATACTTTGTCAAATACTACTTACATTTTGAAAAAGTCCTTTAGCCCAAAGGTATTTGCATTCACTCAAAGTACCTTGACTAAATGCTGAACCAAACAGTCCCTAAGCTAGGCCTGGCCCATGCTTTGAGCTTGAAACACGATGAAAGCCAACCTTCAAGTCAGACACAATACGGCTATCCACTAGAGATCTAGTGAAATGGATCATTACCTTTAAGGTATGGGCGACTTAAAACCTGAGTTGTCTAATTCAAAATGAACGGTCCAGACCGATTAAGTCATCCCTACCTATCCAAATTCGAGATCTAGCACTACCCACAAGGATCTAGATCCCTTGCCATAGCCTCACTATGGCAAGGGTGACATAAAATCAATATCAGGTATCCATTCGTATCCAACGGAGGAGAGTCGGTCACATCATCTCTGAAGGGGCAGCTCAAAGTTTTGGCAACAAATGCACTTTGAAACCTGAATTTCCTCTCTCCTCATATCCGTTTCCTCTCTCCCCACTATCTCGGCCCCTTTTCTCTCCTATCTCACGATGCTTTTGATCACTCCCTCCCGAATCGACATCACCGACGAGCGCTCCCTCCACCGTTGCCTCATCCCTTCTATGACACCCTAGCAAAGAGGTACGACGGACGCCTTCGCCGCCGCCTCATCCTTTCCCTGCCCTCCCATATGTAGCAACCTCATCTAATTGTGCCTCAGTTGGATCAATGGCTATTTCTCTTCTAGTCAAGTTGTGCATAAGGTAACAAACTATGATTATTCGACCTTGCATTCTAATTGGATAAAAAGATGCTCCTTAGAATAGCACATCATAACTAAAGTAGACTGAAACATCTCGCTATGACATTTCTAGCTTAAGAATACTTCTTAAAGTACTCCTCGGAAGAATTTGGTGTACAAACTTCTGTTCATTCGAATAGGTGGTATAGAGTACCTCTATAAGGAGCAAGAAATCCCTCCACATTAGTATATATGGCATCTACAAGATAATGATAACTAATAACAAAGGATAACAAGCCAAAATTCACGTGACAAAGAATGAAACATATTTATAAAGGCATAACTTACCAACGGGAATTTTCAAATCATTTGGTTTGATTAAAGCATCTCATACTCTAGACTCCGCTGCCGAGCCTTCCCATCCAAGTAAAACATATGTGAACCTCATGCTATGTGAGCAGACTTCTAACACGTTGGTTGATATATCACCCTTTCTATTTCGATACCTTGGTTTATCAAACTCTAGAACATGTACCTAACGTAAGTTCCATCTAATGCTCCTAACCAACCCTAGGAACATGGAATTAACGAAATAACATCATCTTTAAAGTATTAAATTAATCCATGTAATAGCATAACAAACATAACTTAAACCATTTCCATCTCTCGCCGGTACATTCGTCTGGAATTGATATAGGTGAGACGAGAATAACACTGTGCATTCTTATCACCGCAGTTAAAACTAAGTTAAAATATCTGCTTATTGTTTCCCCAGACCTCATAAATCTGAACTCAATGATCCGATTTTTCACATGATGGGTAAGTACATGTAGGAACATAGTCACTTGTTCTTCTATAGTTGAAAACCATGTTCTTTTAACCCACCGCTAGTAAGTGCCAACTCGCATAGTTGAGTAAACGTATGTCTATTCATCCTAAATTGCTCCACATAATTCAAATCACTATTGTTAATTAGGCGATCAAGGTGATCTGAACGAGCTTGGCTTCCGACAAAATGTACGGTCCATCAATGTATATTTACGGCAGTGCTATTCAGCAGCAATAGACACCGCAATCGCATACATCATGTACAAAAGTAACATTGGCAAGGTTCACCTCCTCTAATATCAGAATGCTAAAAATTTCAGGCATTATCCAAAAAAAAAAAAAACAACGTTCTTTCAAAATCTTCTCCTCTATTTTGGCACTTTGGCAAGTTGAACGATAGCAAAATCATCCAAAATAATAATTCTTTCAAATCAAGAGATTTTCACGGAATCAATCCATGACAATTTTGAATAAACAAAAAAAAAATTGATTCTGGATTTTGGAACCACCACCTGCCGCCGCCGCCGGCGATGGATAAAAGTGTTTTTTTGTTGTACTTACCAAACGCGTTTTTGTTCTCAGAAATTGTAATCGGAAATAAAAACACAACATAAACGTTACCATACACAGTTTGAATGACCATCACATCTGTTCAGCTTTCAGAATCTTAGTCGGTAGAGGTATTGCCAGGGAATCATCAATGCTTGCGCCCCTTCGCTTGTTGAAGAAGTAATATTAGTAAAAACGATTTGTTTCTTGTTATATACGGCGAAAAACAGCAGTAGGAAAGATTTACAAAGTCCGGCAAAATTGCTATTATTTCCTCGCTTTTGGAGCTTATGTTTTTTTTTTTTTCCTGACGGTTCTTCTGTCGGTTGTTCGACCTTGTTCTCTCACTTTCACATCTCGTTTTTGTTTTTTTTTACATATTTTCTAAATCTTTGTTCATTTCTTCTGTTCTATGTTGGGTCACCTTTTTGATTGATGCTCTGTTTTGTTTACCTGGCTTTCATGTTACAACTAGTGATAACCGTCGTGGGGAGCAACGAGACATTTCTATTTTTTTTTCCCCCGTTGGAGAAGGACCAATGTGAGATTCGCTTCATGCGGTTGGTAAATTTACTATCAGTAGCCATTATTTTAAGTGAACATAAACCATTTTTGTCCATACTAGCGAGCTGTGATAACCTTACATAATGTCCATATGGACAAGTGATGGGACAAAAGGTACCAGAGTAATTTCAAACAAGCCTAATTTTGAGCAGGTAGGAATGAGGGTGAGGCACGACCATCAGCCGTTCAATGAGCAAAGCAAACTAAGGAACAACTCTCACGGAAGGGGACTTCCTAAAAGGGATGTCGAAGAACTGCTTGCATCAGATGAACTCTTTTCCCTCTGAAACACGAGGAGGTCAGAAGCTTCTTCCCATATGCACCCAGGAATTGAATTATGGATCCTAAACCTCCTTGTTAGCGAGACATTAACCTTTTCCCCTCTACGGCAATTAACCAGCCAAAATCACACACAATTTGCTTCCTTTTATAAATCAAACAGAACTATCTTTTTCTTTTTTTCCTTTTTCCGTCAAACATTAATCAGTTCCTTGACTGGGCAACGCGGCCTCTCTGACAGAGGAAAAAAAAAATGGAAATCTGGATTTGAAGCTAAATCGATATGGTCTCTGAACAAGCTCGACTATCCCTAATCCACCTTCCGCCAAGCAAGGTCAAAAATATACTGGTTCAAATGTTGGCCAAATATCCTTGTGGAGAATGACTCCGTGACATGTTTCCGAGCTTCTTCACCCATTCTCTCTGCTGCTTGAGGGTTCTCTAGTAGCTTAGCCATAGCTAAAGAGAACTCTTGTGGGTTGGGATCGCAAAGAAATCCTGTTTCTTCATGCTTAACAGTCTCCACAGGTCCCCCGCTATTGCACGCAATTACAGGCTTATGAGCTGCCATTGCCTCCAACGGGACAATTCCAAAATGTTCATCCTGCAAATTTGCATGACGAAATGTGACATTTGCTCCAAATATGGTGCTATTTGTGTAAATGCCAACTTTTTCTACTTAACCTTTGGCGTATAGAGAACACAAAGGCATTCGGAAAGGAGTTCGTTCCTCTTGGCCGTTGAGCAGGATGTGATGAAGTCAACCCTTCTCGAGATTCCCTCCCTTTCTGCTAAGCTTTTAAGCTCCTCCAAGTACTCAACATTCTCCCTTAGACGTTTATCAAAACCACCTGATGCAATATATAAACTCGAACATAACTCCGCAATACACAAGAAATTAAATCTATAGGCAAGCAACAATAATGTACAAAAATTGAACAGTCATATAAATCTCTTCGCTGCATGGCATAGAAAGAAAAGTCAGCTTGCTCGAGATAGATATCTTATTACCAGATGGATCACTTAACAGTCCACATTGCGCTGATTCATTTTCATGCTAACTTGACAAAGAGCTACCTACTAATCAATCTCAATTCATCAAAACGTTCAGGAGTTACCATCTTCTCTATCTTTATATTGTCAATCAGAGCTTTTTTGGTTTTGACAGAACTCCTGCCTTTCACATGATTCAACACAGACCCGACATATCAAAATCCATCATCCACTCCTCAACAGTTCAGTATTTCTTTCGAATGCCCCTGTTATTCTCATGCTCCTTATCAGGAACAGCAGAACCTAAACTTTACTTGTGTCCAATTACCAATACCATTACTTCCAGGTATTCTGCAACAGTGTCCAAATGTTTTGTCATCAATCAAATATTTTGTCTGAAAATTCCTTACAAATCCAAAAACTTCCCATCCACGAGATTCCTATTCCTGAAGAAAGACTTTTTCATCCACAGGTTCCTACTCCTGAACAAAGACTCCAGCTAAGACATAACATTAAGGTGTTTTCCATGAACACAATGTCTCACGTACTTCAATTACAAGTGGACCGTGAGAGCATGGGAGAGGGATGTAACCTCTATTAGTTGGGATAAGAGGAAAAAACAATGAAATTCAGTTGTACCATGCTATTAAATCTATCCCTCACGATTTCAACTCTAAAAACCGAGAATCAACATCAACATCAACTTTATCCCAACCTAGTTAGGGTCGGTGGTCTAAAACTCGAGAATATTTTAAAAACATACTTTCGAATTGCTAAAATAATTGAATGACATCCAACTAGAATAGGAAAAGGCTCATATCAGAATAGCAAGAGAGTAGAGATTTTCAATTGCACAAGCCAAGTGATGTACAGCACTCTAACATTTTTAAAAAAAAGTATATGTAAATTATAGAAAATCTTGGTAAGAAATATGCAATGATTCATGACTTGCCTGCAATAGTCAACGAAGCACCATCCACATTGCAACTGGAACATTCTCCTTTGATATTACAGAGCCTAGCAAAAGCTGAAATTGCCAAGTCTATGTTCTTTTTCCTCTCAAAACGATTGATCGACAGAAAATTCAGCCTATAGTACAGGAAGCAAGATTTAGATTTTCAGCATTATAAGAAAGAAGTGAGCTGGTATATGAAGGCATTAAGGCGTATTTTTGTTACTTAAGCGAATGGGGTTTGTCAAACTGATCAACACTGACTGCTGGGTAAAGAACAGCCGGCTTAATTCCTCGTGCATCGAGCTGCTTGAATGTTTTCGCAAAAGTAGCAGCTGTAAATTTACTGTTGACGAGGATCATATCTGCCATTCCTGCATTCCCGCAACCAAACTGATGTCAAATTTGGAGACTTCATCTATAAAACAGCCTATCGCCCAAAACACGTGAACTCACGCACCCACACAAAAAACAGCCATTGAAGAAGGCAGCGTTACAACAAACCTGTTGTTATCTCTTCAATGAAATCTATGGGTTTCCTGTACATCTTCCTAAGAACAGTCGTACGTTGAGCAAGCAACAAATCCGGAAAATGACAATAGAATACAACCTGAATCAGAAAGAGGATTAAACTACAGCCATGACAGGAAGGTATCCATCATTATATGGGAGAGAAGATATAGATACCTTTGTTGGCTTTTTAAGTTTCAACAGTGGAATGACGGCAGAAACTTGATCTGCTATAATAACATCGTAAGAAGGCCACATAAGCAGCATGCAAAGGGCAACAAAAATGCACCTCACATATGCACAAATGGCATGGAGACGGTAGAAGATGTGTCGAGGCAGAAAAGCACCATACACAGTAACAAGAAAGGCACCTGCATATTTGCATTGACTGTATGATTAGAGCTGCGATGGTGAAATAGGAATAGGATAGGCAAATTATAAAACAACTAGATAGTTTAGAGAAGCTAACGAAGACCTTCCTGATTTTGACAGCTTGTACTTATTTAAGAAAATGGCTCACACAGAAGAAGTTTGCATGCTGAAATTTGGAACTCTAAATGAGTGTCAGTGGGGAGCTCCAATCATGTACAAATAATTCGAGCCAGAAAAAAGGAAATACAAGGTCTGAATTCACAAAGAGAACAAGTTGTTATCACCAAAAGAGATAGGAGGAAGGTATAGAAGACAAACCGGAAAGAGTCTCCTCAAAACATCTAGTTCTATCATGGTGTGAGGTGAAAACGTGAACATCATGCCCATGAGATACCAGCTCAACTGCCGCATCAACAATTAATCTTTCGGCTCCACCTACATACCATACGAGGTTTCTGTTATGTAAACAGATGGAAGATGTGGCAACAGCCGATAAATATTCAAGCACACTATCAATAGAAGTTCACTAAACATCCCTCGAGCAAATAATGATGAATATCGTTGCCTTAAATAGAGGAGCATACATGAGAAATGATAATCTTAACCAACTCCTCGATTTTCTTGCACTAAAATTTTAAGTGTTTCTTCATGACATTTAAATATAACAAGGCAGTTGTCAAAGTAATTATAATTTCGTCTACAAGAACGTGCAAACTCTTACCACCGAGTCAAACCAACGGACCTAAGCTCCCAAGATTCTACTGTTAGAATAAAGCATTTTAATTAGAATAGAAGCATTGAAGCTTGAAGCTTTCTATACTTCGAATGTCATTGTGAAACATAAAACTGCTCTGATACTCAGTTTCAGAAATTATAACAATTCCCATGACTACACCATCAATGAGTGTCCAACCTTACAAACATTTTTCAGACTTCCACCTAACTATAGACCCGTTTCAACTAGAACTGCATTTTGACCAGAAAAAACTAGAACCGCATAACGAGCTTGAATGTGATCAACATGAAGTTTCTAAACTTCTTGGTGACTTCTATCATTTGACAAAGCTTGGCCAGGCCTGGCCCATGATTTAAGCCTGAAACTCGATCAAATGCAACTTTCAAGTCAAACACAACAGGGACACTCACCAGAGATTCTAGCACTAGCCAGAATGAGAGGAACAGCAGTTAAAAAAATACATACGAGAACCTTCACCAAAATAAATTAGAAGAGCTGAGGCTCCATTTTTCAAAGTAAGACTGTTCATTCAAAAAGTACAAAGAGTGCAGTAACTAAGTCAGAGAGAACTTTAACTACCCAATCAGTGAATAATGATTTGTGATGTAAATGCACAACTGATGCAGGCAAAGAGATTTCTCAAATTCCCAAATTTAAGAAAAGCATACTAAAAACAAGCACGCAAGAAACTTAATCTCTTCTCTTCCATTGGAAAGCCTTCTACCCCACCGAGATTGTCAACAGAACATAAGAAAAAATTTTAAAAAAATTCTACTGTAACGATAGCAAGGGTAGGCAACTCACCTATACCAAGATCGGGATGTATAATGGCTATCTTCATCTTCTTTTGACTTCCTCTTGCCTGCACCTTGTCCTCCTTTGACATTTTTTACATCGACCAACGAACTCTTTCTCTAATGGCAGATCACAGAAAACGAACCATATAGTTGCCAATTGTCAGCAACCCTTTCTCTAATGGCAAATCTTGAGGATCGTTCTCCATAGCCAACCATGGTCCGTAGGCCTGCAATGAGGTAAAGGTTGTCGTTGCATCAATATTATGCGAAAAAAACGGCCCGAATAAGGAACCAGTCCCTTGGGCAATCATGATTCCACCGAAATTGAGAAGACAGACCGAGGAACTTGTGAAGTTGCTTGCAACCACCCAGAACTTCAATTCAGTTTTAAGGGGGGAAAAAAAGAAAATGAATCGACCACCCAAGCACAAAACAAGAAGGCCACAGCCATCAGCATATGACAAACCGCAGCAAAGCTCTAGCCGTTTAACCAAGAACTTAGATTCTAGCATGTCGGGCATTGTGCCGAACACGTTGGGTGCATTATAAAATCCAGCAAGGGAATACCGGAGCAAAGCAATAACCCTAAGCAAGTAACTGTGGAAATCGATCGGTGCAAATACTCCGAACAGCACTAGATGCGTGTCTCAGTCGATCAGTCACCGTGATCGAAAGGTAAAAAAAAAAAACCGAGAAGTTGAGACAGAGACCGCTCACCGGAACACTGGCCGACGCCCGGCGGATGACGGGACCGGATATGAGATGAGGCGATCGGTGGAAGTGACTGTCTGATCTTTAAACAGGAAGAGATGAGAGGAAGGCGAGCGTCACGAACAGAGACGGCTGTCTTCTCCGTTTGCTCGGAATGCTCGGCCAATCCGCGGACGGCGCTCCGTGTGATAACTGCCAGCTTGTTCTTTCGGTGTTTGACTTGTGAAAATAAATGTCAGCTTATTCGTTTTTTTTTTTTTTTGGTTGGAAGGTTATTGGTTACCTAATAAAAATAAATAAATAAATAAATAAATAAAATCAACTTTTGTTTTGGCTAGTCACGCTTGACATAAGATTTCAGTGCTGCGAGATAAGTTAGGATGAGTTTGTTTGTTCATCTAAACCGCCAACCTAAAATGTCAATTCGGGTTTTAGGTTTAGAGATGGTCGGACAAAAATTGATTCTCCTGTCGTAAGGTCATCGGGGATCTCATGACTTCGGATGTCACATGAAATTTCCAATATTATTTGAGATATTCTACGACATACACGAAAACGGTTTATTTCGACAGAATTTGCTCATACTATATGCGAGATCCATCAAATTCGACAAATCAAACGAATCGACGCTCGTTCGTTCAATTCACTTAACATTTTTCCCCTCTCATGGCCCGCCCATAATTTTGGACCTTGCTTTGAAGCCATGAATATTCATGTGGGAAATTAATGATCGATTTTATTTAGTTGAAAATCGTGCGAAAACCTCTTGTATTATCTCGCATTAACCTCACTTGCAATGCGTAAGATGAAAATCACGGTAAGAATCATCTATACTAAATGAATTGAAATTGTCTACAAGGTTTTATTATCGAGTACCGTTCAACTTTTCATCGTCTAGTTTGGGTGGGTCAATCATATTCCCCCCCCCAATCAATACAACCAAATTAGAGATTTTTCGTCTGATTTGGTAAACTAGATTTAGCATCCATTCAAATGCATAATTCAAAGGTGAATTTAATCCAGTTGACCTAGAGTCCAGTTAGCCGAAATTGATCTGGTTGATCGAGACTAATCTCATTGGAGTTGAAAATTCGTAAAATTCGTCTTGGGATAATGCTAGATAGCGAACTCTATTTTGTGCACCCAACCGTTGACAAGATTCATCTTCAAAGTGTACGAACAACAGAGAGTGTCGTTCCTTTTAGGCAAATTGCTGGAATTTTTAATGTCCATCGGCGCAATTTATATGCGCACGCGAACGGTTAATACCCGACCCAACTCAATAAAATCCGAAAACGGAATACGGGTTTTACTCGTCGTTTCAGGTCATAATAGACATTATCCTATAGCATAGAAAAACTCAGTGATTAGATTTTAGAGGATCATTTGACCGCCAATCAAAGTAATCAATGCGTGGTTGTATATACGGATGACGAGAATACCGTCAAATTGAAAAGGAAAAAAAAAATTGCCAGTTGAATTCCAACCGGAGCATGTGCAAATGAAAACGTACGCCCACGAGAATATCAACAAGCGAAATTTTACTCTCCGGTGGGAGGAAATTTAAAAGAAAAACAACTATAAAAAAAAAATGAAAATTTCTCGGACAAAATCATGTTTCTCTGCGGCCTTCATGGTCCAAAGACCGAGTCAAAAAGTCCAACCCGATCACGCTCGCCACCCACCGCCCCCACGGTGTCGGGCGAGACATCCGCGGCGGAGAATCGCGCCACGTGTGCGCGACGAACCCGATCCCACGGCCCAGGATGATCGGGGTGGCCTTCTTCGCGGCCGGGTCAATCTCTCATCTTCCGTTTTGCAGTCTCCATTGGCATTTGTTTGTTCCCACTTCCTCTCTCCTCCCTCCCTTCCTCCCTCCCCCCTTTCTCTCTCTATCTGGAAGACGCGAACAAAATAGACCCTGCGCACTGTGTTGTTCTCTCTCTCGCTCTCTCTCTCTCCTTTCCTTCTTCTTTTTTCCCCGTTTTTCCTCCATTTTGATGAGACCCGGGAGCGCGAGCTAGCGATGTCTCTGAGAAGAACGTTTCTCTCGCGGAAGTTCTCTAGATCCTTCAAGGAGCTCAACGGTAGAGGCGCGAGGGAGGAGGCGGCGGAGGCTCGTCGCGGCGCCGCCGGCGAGGAGCCGGAGCGGGCCGAGCCGGAGGCACACGGGGAGTCATGGGGGACAATGCTGCCGGAGCTCCTGGGGGAGATCATCCGCCGCGTGGAGGAGAGCGAGGACCGGTGGCCCCAGCGACAGAACGTCGTCTTCTGCGCGTGCGTCTGCAAGCGGTGGAGGGACATCACGAGGGAGATCGTTAGGTCTCCGCACCAAGGGGGCCAAATCACTTTCCCTTCCTGTCTCAAGCAGGTTGTCTTCTCGATTGCGCGGTGAAATTCGGGTCACATTCCTTTCGATGTTGCTTCCTCGTTGTTGGGGAATTGAATTTCATTGAATTGATGCTTTGCCTCGTTTCCTTTCCTTTTGTTTCTTTCTTGTTAATCGCTCTCTTTTCTATATTGGCGGAGATTCATGAAGCTCATTGTGTTTGTAGGGCTATTGTCCGTGTGGATAATAGCTCAACTTGACCAATTCGTCAAGATCTAATTTGAAGTTAGGGTTCAATCTCATTACTAATGTCTGGACATTTGATGCATCATGTACGGGCCATCAATTAGAGAGGATGGATTCATTTCTGAAGGTTATATCATATATGTATCCGTGGGTCGAGAGTTGTAGATGGGAACGATGATTTGGATTTTTTTTTTCTTTTTTGGAGTTGGGAGTGAGGACTACACCCTAGGAGCATGAAACTGTTTTTCCATCTTCTTTACACTGCAACATTTTCCAATTTGAATTTCATGAAGTATGGTTCTGCCCATGGGAACATCTCGTTAGCGACCTAACAATATGAAAGATGATAACCTTACGCCTCTAACACTGTTGTTTGATCATCGTTTTCGAAATATGGATCTTGGTGGCTGAGTTGCTGTTCTATAAATTTAACTTCCTCACACCCAAAGTCTTGCTTGAATTATTGGAATTTCTTCTTTGGAAATTCCAAATATTGAATGTTTCTCGATGGTTCTTTCTCTAAATGTAGCCGGGACCCCGGGATTCTGCACATCAATGCCTTATAAAGCGTGACAAGAAGACTTCGACTTTCTACCTTTATCTCACCCTCAGCCCATGTAAGTTAATATTTACGGTTGATTTCGCTTTTCCTACCAAATACAACCGATATGGATGGTTCTCATTGATAATTAGTTCCTCTTTTTTTTTTGCACATTTATTTCTTTTCCCTCAATTGATTATGCTTTTATTTTTATGGTTCTTTGGGGTTCATCAACCGCCGACCCTAACTAGTTTGGGATAAAGGTGTTGTTGATGTTGATGATGTATGATGTCTAGGTTGAGGTTCATTCGTACTTTTGTATCCGCTTCAATTTTGTTGGCTTTATTATTATTCTAGTTCGCTAGTGCTAGAGTTTGCAGAGCCAATGTCTTCTAAACCTTCAATAGACTTTTCATCGAGTTGATCCAAGTTTAGGAGGTTGCACGATCTCCTTTGGCTCAGAAAACTTAGTCAATTTTGACTTGGTATACTTGTAACAACTCTGCTCCTTTTTTTTAATTATTTAATTCCACTATAATGAAACTTCTTCAATGTAGTGGTCTTTTGCAGATGTTGACTTTTTGTTTTTGGTTGAAAGAGACAGCCAGCCTTGGAGGCATGTCTGATGATTTTTTATTAACTTGTCAAATGCTTGACGGTTTCAGACTCCACGAATTGAATGAAATTTCAGTCTCTGCTTATTATAGACTAGATGCCTGCAGTTTCTTGTTCCTGGCATGCCAGCTTGAGGAGAAATGGAACAGGCACCTGTGGGAATGCCATTTCGGATTTGGGATCATGGAATCATTTCTAGATGTCAGTAGTGGCTGAGAGAGCTTAGTGTGCAAATATGATGGTGGAAAATAAGAGAACTCTTGACCATGTTCCATGTTCTTGGTCTCTTTCTCCAACACCCCCCCCCCCCCCTCTTCTCTCTCTTCCCCCTTTCCCTTTTCACTCTCTCATAGTTTGTTTTGAGGGGATAACATAGCTGGAATCGAAATCTATTGGTGGTTCTAATGGATTCTAGCTTGGGAAAGGAAAATGGACCTAAAAATGCATTGTTGAAGATAAGTCTTTTTGCTTCTTCTTTTAGTTCATCTTTAGGGCATATCAGGGCTTTTGTGGAGGTCCTTAGCAGTTATGAGGACTCATGTTGTGGAAGGAAAATTGGTCTAAACCTTGATGGATTTAAGGTTGCTTCATTGAAAGCAGATGTAAGTAGGAGTTGAACATCTCTCGTTACCTACTGTCGGTATAAGTGAATGGAACTTCTAGTCCATCTCATGGCTCATCCACTAATATCAGTTCCTTGAATGAAGATATTAAGTTCTACTTTTGGTTTGTTCATTCAACTAGTGAAATGGACTTGGATTGATGTCAGACTTGGTTAGGTCAGAGCTTTGGATGAATACATTAAATGTTGACCCAGTGCTCCTTTGATACGATGGCCGTCTCAAATCCCATGTTCCTATATAAATGAAATACTCCTGGCATAAATGGTTTGCCTTTGACTGACTTTTTCTTACTCGCATATTCTTCAGCAACACCAGATGAGGGGAAGTTTCTTTTAGCAGCTCGGAGATATAGGCATGGTGCTCACACTGAATACATTATCTCTCTAGATACCAATGATTTATCCCAAGGAAGTAATGCTTATGTTGGAAAGTTAAGGTAAGGCTACCTAGCAGGATCTTGTTTTTGTGTATATGCTCAAATTCTTTTCTTTTCTTTTTTTTTACTGGAATTTCTTATTTTTCCCCTTAAGGTGGGCGGAGTGAGAATTTTGGCAATATAAAGGAAATGTGTTTGGACACAATACTACCATGTCTCTGGAGTTTCTAGGATGGAGCAACGTTACATGTCTACCTAGCTATTTATTTAATTGTCAAACTTGGAGCTTCTTGCTTATTATTTTCAAAGATGGAAATTGATGATTTTATCTTTGATCTGCCAGAGGCTTTTTTACTGCTTCTAGAAGCCTGTCATGCACAACGTGGGTTTATTGATATGAATTTGTTTAAGAGCATGTTTAATTGTTTCCTTTACTTGACAAATAGAATATGGTTTTATTGTACTTGTAATCAATGAAAATCTAACTTATTCCTTTCCCATCTCTCCATGGCCTTTTTAAAAGAAACGATGAAAATTTACATGTTAATCAATGGTTTTGTTTAAGATTTCGTCCTTGTTGCAGCTCGGACTTCCTTGGTACCAACTTCACAATCTATGACAGCCAACCGCCACACAATGGTGCAAAACCCTCAAGCAGCCGGGTGAGCCGCCGTTTTGCAAGCAAGCAAATAAGCCCCCAGGTCCCAGCTGGCAACTTTGAGGTTGGACAGGTCTCTTACAAGTTCAACATTTTGAAATCTAGAGGTCCAAGAAGGATGGTTTGCTCGCTGAAGTGCCCTGTGTCAGGAGAAGCACCTACCGATAAACAGGTGGATAATGCCAAGATTAAGAAATCAGGACCTATCTACTCTGAGCACACAATTTTGAGGAATAAAGCACCAAGGTGGCACGAGCACATGCAGTGCTGGTGCCTGAACTTCCATGGTCGTGTGACTGTGGCTTCGGTGAAAAATTTCCAACTTGTTGCCATAATGGACCAAAGCCAGCCGGGTGGGAAAGGAGATGAGGAAACTGTTCTTCTCCAGTTCGGGAAAGTTGGGGATGATACTTTTACCATGGACTATCGGCAGCCCTTATCTGCCTTCCAGGCATTCGCCGTTTGCCTTACCAGCTTTGGCACGAAAATCGCATGCGAGTAATTGTAATTTTGCTATATGTAATGTTGGCCCTCGTCGCCGCTGTTTTGCATAATTATGCACTTTTGTGTTGGTATAAACGTGGTATAACCTATGTTGGCTCCAAGGCATATGTACATGTTCTATGAAAAATGAATCGACGGGCTAACGTCTAACTACTGATGTGCATTTCATCAAGAATAATGTCCTGGAATGCTTGGCCTGGTAAAAGTATCAGACTAGAGAAACTACTTATGCAATTGAGCCGGTCCTCATGTTGTTTCTGACTTTGGGATGGCGGAAAAAGTCGGTACTCCATTATGTCCAACGTTGAAACGGGTGGAGTAGAAGATGGCCGAGAACCTTCGTGGTGTTTTCGCTGAAAAGTTGCACGCTCGATTTTCCTATGCTGCAGGATGCGGCCTATAAGCTGTTCTGACTTATGGTCCTCTGGTCGCTAGTGTTGACCACTTTGGCATTTTAAGCGTCCTACTACGAATTGACATGTCACTTGGGATATCTGCAGTTCAGAAGCTTCCCAGAACGTGATGAATGAACATTTCTCTCGGTAAACTCAACTCTTGCCATCTTTCTGATTCTCGGACTGATACGCCACATAATCATATGAATTACCGAATTACCAATTTCAAATATCGCAGTATTCGGCCCCCCCCCCCCAAACAAAAACAAAACAGTGAAATTATAGATTGCTCACGCCGGCACATCCGTTATGGTTGGTTTGTGGCTGCATCCCAAATCTTTGAACCTGTGTCCATGAAACAACGGTTTTAATTTCAACGAATATAAACACGACCATCAAATTTCTTCCCCTTATCCAGGTTTGAGCTCACACATATTCTTCCCTCCGTGTGCTTAGCTATAATCTCAAAACATCGCCTACTCCCAGAAGAATGCATGAATAAGAAGATATATTCTTCTCCATAATTAAAACATCTACATTAGGATTATTTATATTTTGCCCAGTTCTATGGGATGCTGCTCAATGCAACTCGGAACATGACAGGGCAATGCCCCACTTCATGCATGAGATTGCTTTCCTCAGGCGAGAGACTACAAATGGGGCACATTACTCAATTTGAGTGTTCTTCCGGCATGAAGAGCAGTTGTCACTGAGACATTTAGGCAAGTAATTAACCGTGACCGAAGTGATCAACATTGCATTCAGCAAATTAGTTGAAACTTGAAAGAGCAATCAGTTCTCACAGATAGCCATGGCAAAGGTACACAAAGGTTCATATACACACCACCATCTCAAGACTCAAACAAAGGCGCTGAAACAGAAACAGAAACAGCTTCCAACTTCCAACTGCAAGATGACTCTCACTTCTTTCCTCGCAGCTTCACACCAAGGGCTCTTTCGAGTTTGGTGATCAGCTGTTGATTAGGAATTGCTTTTCCAGATTCATATTCTTGAATGATCTGGGGCTTTTCATTAATCAGCTGCATTGCAATTCATGCAAGAGTGTCAGCTTGATAAGTTTAAGAAAACAAGGGCGCAGTTTTTTGCATATACGCACCCCAAATGTCATTTGGCCCAAGAGAAACACAAAGTTTTCTCTGCCAAGTTCAATAGGGAAAGACAAAAAGGAAGCAAAATAGACACCTGAGCAAGTTGGGACTGGGTAAGCTTCTTGTCCGTTCGAGCTTGCATAATAGCCTTCTTCAGCTCAGTTGGCACACGATCATCTACCAGCCATATATCATATCTCTCCGTCAAGGCAGGTTCAACAAACGATAATCCATAATGTGGAGGCAAATTGTAAAAGAGCAAACACAAAGGACGAATAAATGAACTAAAGCAACGCTTCCCGCTGCATCAGCAGTCTGACACAGAAAACGAATAAATCTAAACGTAAGGACGTTGCAAGGATCTGTGCCTCCACAAAAACCCCATATTTCTAGTAAGAGAAAAGTACACCGAGATGCATCACTCAATAATTTAGAAGAAAAGCCACTTACGAGCAAGATTTTCTGTTTCTTCATCAAGCTTCCTAGTGTTCAAAGTAGTACCGCTAGAAGTAGCTTTGTTCGTGCCAGCAGTTGCTGCAGAGCAGTAAAGGAGTTACTTAGCAATTAAAGTTCTTTAATTAAACTGTCAATGCTTCATATCTTAAAATATAGATGACAGCCGATGGCCACGTTCATCTTCCACATGCATTACCATTCCTACCAGTAGGAACACTCAGTATTCCTCGTTCAACTTAATTAAGCAGCATCAATTTTATGTAGAAATCGTAAAAAAAATGTACATGAAAAAGAAGATGTACATTCCTTAATGTTATTCCTTAATGTTATTTTGAACAATATAATCCAACCAGCTTCACCAGTCTTAATATATCTTAAAAAACAACTAAACTAGAGATGTATAACATCAGCAAAACTTTGACATACGCAACAAGTTCATCATGCAATATCGGTGCTCATCACCAGTCCACAACCAAAATCAAATCATGCAAGATGGAAGCCATATGTCAGATTAGTAGTACTTAAAGATGTGAGCAGTCCAGGACAAGGAATGTCAAAACCAAAATAATCAGTCCAGGAAATAGGACAAAAGCATCATATGAGATTATGAGTGCTATGGCTTAGATAAAGACACAGTTACACATGTCTAGTACGCTGCAAGAGCATTGATGTGGTGAGAAAAGCGATAAATTAAGAACTTCTCTGGGAGGGAAGCTTCAGTTTGCGAGGTTTGATGACCGAATGCTTAATGCCCCAGGTGGTGCCACCACCATTCTAAAATGAAAATCAGCTCCAAAGTCTGAATATTAAAAATTGATTTGGCACCAGATGATGACACAACAACAGTCATAAAGTCAACTTCATTTGGCTTTTCTCTTTTCCTTTCTCTCCTTTCTTAAGAAATTGAACGAAGGACTTTAAAAAAAAATTCAGATCAACCCAACTGACTTGGAAGATAAACTCAGCCAGCATATCTCCTGCATGTGGTTGACAGCTATATGAAATCACACTCTTTCTCCACCACAAAAAAGATCCTTTTTCTTCTGCACACACACAACTCCTAAAGCTCGCCACACGTCAAATTCAATAGGCAGAACTCTCTGCTATGCACACAAATCATACAATAGATGGGAGAGACAGTAAATACAGGAGTGAAGATGGGTTTGTGGGAACATAAGGCGTGACAGAGCTCTCTAACTGGCCCTCAATGTGGAAATGGTTAATCTTTTTGTGACTAGCAGTAGATATGCTGCCTTCAAGGGGGGAGAATTTGATTGGTACGGTAGCTTATGAATTGTGAAAAACAAAGCAAATGTAGTCTGAGCAAAATAAAATTTGCAACAAGAGCTGAATTCTATTGAGATTGACAGCTAACAAACATAACTCTTTAGAGTGGGATCAGAGGGAGGGACAGCGATACAAACTGAAAAAGAGGCAAAGGTGACATGCCTCTGCTTGAGACTTTTAATAATAAATACTTTAATCGGTTTTATTATCTGCCTGTGTGCTTTAGCTTTCTTAAGAATAGTGCCTGGTTGATTAAGCTCCTTGATGGATATTTATAGTTCAGGTAAACAGAAAACATATCCCACCTTGCAGTTCTTCATCGCCTTTCAGTAAATACGTCCTAACTTTGAATGCTAAAAAGAATCGAAGAACGCATTACTATTCATCCCGATTTAAGTTAATAGCTCATATGCGCGTACATGGTGATCGGCAACACCATTTTTTGAGTCCGACAGCGTACAGTTATCACCGATGAACTCGACGAATCTTTTTACCGACACAGCAAGACAACTCAACAACGCGCGACAAAACCTCACGATTCCTCAATCATAGCACCTCAAGAACAAAACTGCAAAAGCCGTAACCAACCAAGCACGGAACGATGGGACCGTGCAATCGAAAGAGAGTAGGAATCAAGCACCCTCATCAGACTCAGATTCAGATTCACCGTCGCAATAAAATGGAGACAGCTAGAGAGAGAGAGAGAGAGAGAGAAAGAGAAAGAGACGGCGCGCGTGGTGAACGAAATACCTTTCCGGACGGTCTCGATCTCCGCGCCGGCGCGGCGGGCGGCGTTGACGGCCTTTTCGTCCTTCTTGGCGGCGGCGTTCGGGGCCTTCTTCCGTATGACCACCGGCTCCCAGTCTTGGGAGATCGGTCCTACACCTGACATCTCTGTCTCTCGCTGATTTCTCTCTCTAGCAATGGATAAACGCGCGATAGTGATAAGAACTCCCCTTCCGCGGGCAAGCAAAATGATGGTTTATATTGGCGAAGCTGCGATTTAGGGCCTTTGCTAGCGTGCGCCCGTGCCGTGAGATTTGCAGTTCGTTAGATCCACCCGTCTTTTCAATCTCATCCGTTCATCTCCCCTTCCTTGATTTTTATCGCGTCAATCATGGGTTGGTCTAGTCTAAATCTCCAGACGCCGATCGTTGCATCCCTGCATTTGATCTTGACCGTTGAAAGTAACTTGTTGGCCACAATCGGTGATATATGCACTTATCCAAGAAATAATTGATAATTAAAAAAATATTAATAACACAAAAAATCTCAAATTGATTGATAAATTTACTTTAAATTATTTTTTTCTCACAAAAAATTCAAAATTAATATATTATGATAAATTTAACTCAAATTATTTTTTTAACCACTAAAAATACTAAATTGGTATATCTGTGACCAATTTACCCTAAATTGATTTTTACCGTAAAAAATCTTAAATTAGTACATCCATGACAATCTTACCCTCGGTTAAATTGAATTAATGCCACGAAATATTTCAAATTGATACAAATGTGACAAATATAGGGTTAAAACCTCAAATTGATACATCCGTGAATTACACGTATCATTCGATTTAGCAATTTAACTCTTAGATTTAACGAAAACTAACAAAGGGTAAATTTGTCACTGATGTACCAGTTTGAGGTAAATTTTTCGCAATCATATTAGTTTATGATTTTTCACGATCAAAAAAATAATTTAGGATAAATTTATCATAAATGTATCAATTTATAATTTTTTATGGTATTATACCTAAAAAAAAATGCTCATT
The DNA here is from genome assembly GCA_028455895.1 of Rhodomyrtus tomentosa. Classification (NCBI taxonomy): domain Eukaryota; kingdom Viridiplantae; phylum Streptophyta; class Magnoliopsida; order Myrtales; family Myrtaceae; genus Rhodomyrtus; species Rhodomyrtus tomentosa. Next base: position 8,190,855 of record JAPCWY010000001.1, on the reverse strand, counting down.
AGTTGCTTGAGGATTTTGTATTCCACTGAAACCACAAATCAAACTATTCAATTCCCAACAACGTCAATTTTTTTTTGCGTGCGATCTTGACCAGCGTGCAATGTGCTTGTATAGCGCAACCGTGCGTGTTGACTATTGCATGATATGATCGACGGAAGCTGTGGAAGGTGATACTGAAAAAATTATTGATTATTTCTCAAGGCATTGTTCAACGATGAAAAAATCAGCGAAACAGTCCCGCCGGTGAATTTTCGCGGTTTCCTTTTGGGTTTTTCGTTAGTGTTAAAAGCATTACATAGTGAGAAACTTTGCAATCGACAGCATTGAGTCACCATATATTTCCGAAAACTTCAAAAAAAAAAAAAATTCGAGATAATATTTGTTTTAGAACAAATTTGACGGGGGAAATTGAACGTGGCTTTCGTCCTGACAAATGCCCGAAAGCAGATTTTGTATTGGGCCGAAGCCTGAAAGCTGCTTTGGCGAAAAAGCCCATGAATTTTTCTCCGCGAACCCGACAATGCAGCGTCCCTCCTTCTCCACCTCGTCTCAGTCTGTTCCGAAGAGCTCCTCCCCCATGGAAGCTCGCGTCTCTTCCCTCGTTCCAGTTTCTTCACCAGCGGATGATGAATGAGGATCGCACGCAAAATTACACGCACAAGGTTCATCCCGTTGCTTCTACCTTCTCCTGCTTTGGAATTTTTGCGGCTAACTTTTATCCTTTTTGCTGTCGGTTGCCTTTCGTCTTGATGGTAGGCTTTCGGGCTTTCGTCTTTAACTACATGGTGCCCGTTTTCTAGTTTTTTTTCCTGCTTGTTTGCTGTCAGCCTGTCGGACTGATTATCATGCGCTTACACTGTAGTTCATTTTGCCATAGACAAGAAACTTTTGTTGTCATTCGGAGTGATGTGGGCTGTTCCATAGTGATCCACTTCATTTATCAGATAGTGGCTGGAGTTCACAGTTTTCTTGTTTTTCGGTTGAGAATTTACGATTCTAATTTGTCTCGAGGTGACCTGTTGATTATGTCCCTTCCTTAAACATGAAGGAATTCCATCTGCAGTGGTTTGCTGTTTGGACAAATGAATGATGGCTTTCAAATGTATCAATGCATGAAAAGACATGATTTTCTGGGCTGTATGTCATAGTTTCTGTTGACATAGAATGTGATGCGAGAAATGTGCAAAATCATATTAGCTGCGAAGGATGGGTTGCTTTACACATAAGTTGCTGGTTTCAATGCACAGCTAAACATATGGCGAATTTTTTGTGTTTATTTGAGTTTTTGTTGAGTTTCAATCGGTAATCTTGCAAATGGGTGTTGTGCTTTGGGACATTTTGGAATTATATGTTTCATATATATCAAGAAAATTGGGGAGGGAAGACCTAAATTACTAATAAGACATGTGGGAACTTTAGGGTTGAACTTGAGTAGTTGGATGTTACTGACAACAGCATACTAAATAGAGTGTAATTGGAGAGAGGATCATTGCAGCCAATCCTTCTTGTGCCGGCAATGACTTTGTCATTTTTGTTGATGGTTTGTTCTTCTATCATGTTCTTCTGTTGCTCAGTTTCCACTTTATCCCATTCTATCTCCTTTCGCTTGTGATTGGAAGTTCCGATTTAATGTTGCATTTTTTGTGTTGCAGCATTTCGCGATAATCCCACACGAAGGGCAAGGATAGGGCTGGCATGCCAGTAACTGTCGATGTGCCAATTACCTCCCATTCTCCTCAAATTAAGTACCTAGTCTTCTTTACCAAGAACCTCTGTTTGTCACCTTTATTGCCCCCGAGACTTTTATACTTGCATTTCCAAGAAGCAAAGTCGATTTTCTTTTGCTGCTTCTCTGGAGTTGCAATGGCGACTCCCTCAAAAGCAGTTGTGGAGTACGCTAAGTCAAACCGGTCTTCATGCAAGAAGTGCTTCAAGACAATAGACAAAAATGCTGTTAGGTTGGGGCTAGTGAGTAGAGATTCTCGAGGTTTTGATATGACCAGTTGGCACCACATGAATTGCTTTCCTTTTGATCCAGATTCTATGAGTTCAATAGAGGCAATCAAAGGGTTCTCTCTTTTGAAGGTTTGATTTGATTCATTGTTATTTGTTTTAATTTTTGGGATAAACTTGTGTGCCTGGACTTTGAATTTTCATTGTTCCGTTCCTGTTATAAGCCAGTCAGGGATGTAAAGTAATGAAAGTCATAACGGAGGATTTGTGTCCATGCTCAAAAGTCTGGGAAAAGATTATAGTTTGATGCTGCACAATTTTTCTATCCTAAACTTGCTGAAGATGAACCATCGTTTATCTACCTGATATTTTTATTATCTTGTTCCATTAGATATCGTTAGATAGCGACTTTTTACTAGCTGGGGAGGTTTAATAACTTGCTTATCTGCATGAGTAAACAGAGTAGCGACCAAGAGTCTCTAAAGGGATTGTTAGGCAGCTGCAAGAAAACTCCAGAAGAGGCATGTATCTTTTGTTTATCATTCCACATACTCAATTTGCTCGTGATACAAAAGTTTGAACTTTTTGTGCTGAACTCTTTGGAAGATTCAAGAAAGGAACGAAGATGAGGAAAACGAAACAGAGGAGAAATATCCAAAAAAGCCTAAGGTATGCAAAGGCCATTGGAGGAATGATGCTCATTGATCTTGTATTTCGTCTTCTAACTTATGTGATTATTCATTTATGTAATTTGGCATATGGCTTTCCCCTTTCTTATTGCTTATGTCAATAGATTGAAAAAAGAGATGAAAGCGCAGAAAATGAAGCAGAGGAAGGAAATGCTGCAAAAGTACAGGTAAGCATCATAGAAGAGCCAAGTTTATGGCTTTCATTTTTAGTCACTATAGTATTTCCTATGCATTTTTTCCTTTATCAAAATTGCGTGAATTTTTGGCTCTCACTTTTGCAAATTTAAGTCAAGCTTGCCCTTGCATAATGGGGGACGCCTTAAGAAAGAGTTATGGTGTGGGGATGTTTTTTTATGCCAGCTAATTCTGTGCATGCATTTGATCCAGTTGGCTCTACCTGAAGAGGAAGATAAGGTGGAAATCACCCTTTCAATATCTGCAATCAAGGACAATTACAAGGTTGGCAGTCTTTCTGTATATGCCATTCTCTCAGGGCAGTTCAATGTCTTTGCCGAATACTGTTATATGCCCAGCAATTAGCAATTTTATCATCCAAAAATTAGTACTCTGTCAACTTGTCTCACAAAAATTAGTTTTTTATCATCCAGGATGCCAAACTATTACCAAAATGGAAAGCGTTTGAGACAATTATTTTTTTGGAACGGGTGAGATATCTGTCTTCGGAATGATCTTGATGGATTTTCTGGGTAAGGTAGAGATGGAGTAAAATAAGCATGTTATTTCTTATACGTGTTTGTCACAACGGACCAAACATATATTTTTTTTTTATTTTCGTTGAAGTTTACATATTGACTGCTCAATTAATGGTTTAACTAGAGGTTTGTTATGTATCAGTCTAAATGTTTCTATTTTATTTTGTGCTGTTTATTCTTCCTATGAATTAATAAGTATTACAGTCATACTTGGACTGTCATTGTCCAGATGGTGTGGTTTAGGATTTTGTTCATCATTCAATGCTGATTCACATGTTTGTTATCGTGCACTTGCTTTGAGGCAAATAATTATTCCATTTGGAATTCAATTTGACATGTGATTATATTTGTGATGATTTCTACTGGCCACTTATATATGGGGTCACTCACACGGTCACATTTATTGGAAAATGGTTGATACGGTTTGCATTTGTTTTGGGTGTAATGTAGGACGAAGGGCTTCATGATTCAAGTAAAATCGCCGCATTTGATTTTGATGGTTGTCTGGTGAATACATCTGTAAAAAGGTATTGAAGCAACCCATGTTGATTGATTTTTTGCTTTTATGTCTGGGTAAAAAGATTTTTAAGTTTTACCTGACAATACATCAGCTATGTTTTAAGTAATGATGTATCATTTGAAAATTTACCTCCTCTTTTCTGGAGGAGATTTGCTGAGATATGTGAATGTGAAAACCTTTTGCACGACAATCATTGTTTTTTTAGCAGTAAACTCTGTTGGAGAAAATAATGTGTGTATTATTCAGTAACCACAGTTACAAGGATATATAAACGTAGGATATATAAAAGTGACTATTCTGCCCTTATCCTTAACACTCCCCCTCAAGTTGGGATGTAAATATCAAATAATCCCAACTTGTTACATAAAAAACTCACTCTACTCTCCCTTATAGATTTAGTAAAAATATCAACAAGCTGATCCTCTATCCTTGCATGTTGAAGAATAATCTCCCCTTTCTCAACTTTCTCCCGTACAAAATGACAATCAATCTCAATGTGTTTGATTCGCTAATGGAATACAGGGTTATTCGCAATGTGAATAGCCGATTGATTATCACAATATAAGACCGATGGATCTGATATTGGCAAGCCAATTTTTGATAATAACATTCTCAACCAGAGTAATTCACACGTTACATGTGCCATAGCTCTATACTCTGCTTCAGCACTTGATCGAGAAACCACATGTTGCTTTTTACTTTTCCAAGCAACTAAATTACCTCTAAGGAATACACAGTAACCCGATGTAGATCTCCTATTGATAGGACATCCAGCTCAGTCTACATCAGAAAAACCTACAGTGTTCAGATGTCCATAATTCTTGAAGAGTAGCCCTTTACCTGGCGTTCCCTTCAAGTACTTGATAATTCTAAGTATAGTATCCCAGTGAGTAGTACGGGGAGAACTCATGAACTGACTGATTACACTGACAGCAAAAGATATGTCAGGCCTTGTGACGGTAAGATAGTTCTACTTTCCCACTAATCTTTTATACTTCCCTAGATCATGTAACAAATCTCCACTTTCTGCATCAAGCTTTACATTGGGTTCCATAGGAGTATCTACTGGCTTTACTCCCAGATATCCAACCTCGTCAAGGATGTCAAGCACATACTGTCGCTGAGACAAATTGATACCTCCATGTGAGTATGCAACTTCAATACCAAGAAAATATCGTAGACGTCCCAAATCCTTAGTATTAAATTCTTTCTGTAGAAACTGTTTAAGCTGTTGGATACCATTTGAATCACTGCCAGTAATGATAATATCGTCCACATATACAACCAGGAGAATACATCCAACTGAGGAGGTAGAACTAAAAGCTGAATGATCTACTTGACAACGCTTTAATACAAACCTGATAATAGCATCACTATATCTGCCAAACCAAGCACAAGGAGATTGCTTGAGTCCATATAAGGCTTTGTGTAAGCGACATACCAAATTCTCCTCCCGAGCAACAAACCCGGGTGGTTGCTCTATATAAACTTCCTCGGATAAATCACCATGAAGGAAGGCATTTTTCACATCTAGTTGATGAAGTACCCAACCAAAATATGCTGCAAGGGAAATAAAGACACGAACAGAGGAGATTTTGGCAACAGGTGAAAAGGTGTCGTCATAATCAACACTGTATATTTGAGTATATCCTTTTGCAACCAATCGAGCCTTCAATCGATCAAGAGTGCCGTCAGGATGAATCTTAACTGTGAATACCCAACGACAACCAACAGTGTGTTTCGCCGAAGGTAATGAAGTGAGTTCCCAAGTACGGTTTTCAATGAGGGCCTTCATCTCATTTTTCATTGCTTGCCGCCATCCAGGATGAGTAAGAGTTTCAGCAACACTGCTAGGCACAGAAACAGAGGACAAGGACGAGACAAATATGGAGAAACTAGGAGATAAACGATCATATGACAAGAAATTGGAAATAGGATGACGATTACGAAGACACTCAGAAAGACCAGAATAAGGAGCATAACGATCCACAGGACGACCGACACAAGAACATGTACCTTTGCGAGTAGCTATAGACACATCAGGATTAGAGGATGGTGCAGTAGACGTAAGAAAATCAAGTTGTTCGGTGGCAATAAGATAGACTTCGACAGCTGTTGACCATGATGGATAATTTGTGCCATCCAACTTGACGGAGGTCAATTGAAAGTGACCAAAAGGGGATCCAGAACTCGATCCAGTAGCCATGAATTCAATCATGTCCAAATACAAAATGAACTTCACAATAATTAAGGATTGCAACTAACGTATGTATTGCAACACAAAATGCTCCAACCTAAAGGAGTAACTCCACTTTACTGACTTCAAATCTCCAAGAGCTATCAAGAACAGAATTTGGACTTGATTGAATTAAAAACAGAACACCAATAGAAATGGTGTTATTCGTCGGACCTTCTCAAATGTATCAGCACATTCTATATTCCTCAAACTCATTTGCACTCCTAGAATACTGATTCACTTCAGAGAACTTAAAAACATTGAACACCATACACCTACAGCGTTGTGCAACTACCAAGGAAGGGTTGCTCCTTAGTCAGTAGCTTCAGAGAATGCCGGAAATAGGTCCAGCAGCTCAGAAGAAGAGGTCGCAGCTTAGAACAGGAAGTCTTGGAGGTCGCCAGGCTTCGGCTAAGTCAGGAAAAGGGTCGTCGGGTCTAGGCGACTTCGATCGGCAGGTCGCCAGCTCAAAACAAGAGGTCGCAGCTTAGAACAAGATGTCTTGGAGGTCGCCAGGCTTCAACTAAGTCAGGAAAAGAGTCGTCGGCTCTGGGAGACCTCGGACAGCGCCGGAAATAGTGTTGTTAGGCCGGAAATAGTGTCGCCAGGTCTGAGCGACTTCGGTCGGCGCTGGAAATGGGGTCGCCGAGCCTGGGCGACCTCAGATCTGGCTTCGCCGGCTCGGGATGACCTCGGTCAGCGCTGGAGATAGTGTCGCTAGGCTTGGGCGACCTCGGTTGGCGCCGGAAATGAGGTCGTCGAGCCTGGGCCACCTCGGATCTGGCTTCGCGGCTGCTGGGCGACCTCAGATCTGACTTCGCCGGCGCCGGTGAGAGGCCGACAGCCGCTCGATGGAGGTTCGACGATGGTCAACGATAATAGAAGGTGGTTGTTTTAGGCTCTGATACCATGTTGGAGAAAATAATGTGTGTATTATTCAGTAACCACAATTACAAGGATATATAAACGTAGGATATATCAAAAGTGACTATTCTGCCCTTATCCTTAACAAACTCCATAGCAAGTTGTGTATATTTTCATTAAATTACCATTCCACTTCAGAGTAGGTCCAGATGCTTGGTCACTTCTGTATCCTTCCATTCCGGAGAAGTTGCGGAAGTTGTATGATGAAGGCTACAAGCTGGTGAGCTTCATTTACTCCTGTGTATAGATTTTGTATGAAGACAAAAGATCACAATTTTGACCCCGGCACTATATTGTATTCGGCTCTATTCATTTAAACTATGGATTACAGCTCCACTTCATTCCTCCTCCTTAATGGGCAATTTTTTGTTGTTATGATTAGGTAATCTTTACCAATGAATCCAACATTGAGCGCTGGAAGAATAAGAGACAGGTGGCGGTGGACTCAAAATTAGGAAGACTAAATGGCTTCATCAAGCTAGCGAATATCCCAATTCAGGTGGTACAATTTGATAAGCGTGGTGTTAGCATTCATGATGTAGCCAACGATTTACTCGAATTGTCTAACGATATTATCAAGCTACTAATTCATGCGACTCTCCATAACTGTGCATAATTTTATAGAGATCAGGGGCAACTCTTGTGATGTATTTTCTGAATGCAAGTATATCTCTATAATATGTTGATTGGCGTGGATTCTTTGAAGCCTTAGAATTGCTTGATCTTTTGAGGATATTTTCTCTTCCTTTGAATTCATCTTCCTCTATCATGCCTGTAGCTCGTCATGTTTTCTGCTTTTTGCTTGCGATCAACCAATGAAATGAGTTGAAGTTTGGCACGAGAATGTGATTAGAAGTGCAAGCGTCTATCGCTAGCCGAAGTTGAACTTCAATCCTTCAGATTACTCCTTCCTGCTATGTTATTGAAATAGTAGCTTGTGACTCTCTCTTTCTCTCTTTGGTGGAGGAGGGTGGTGGGAGGACATCTTACCTTTAAAAGCTACGGTCTGATAGTATACAATACTTGCCTGTAAAAGCTTACTCCCAATTTTACTGATGAAAAAGAAAAAAAGAACTTCCAAGTTCATTTCACGACATTCGGGCATTTCAGAAAATTTGTAGAGGCGGCTGACTTGGCATGCTTACTGCAGGTGTTTATAGCTTGTGGCGTTGGTAAGCCTAGTGGTCTGGCAGAAGATCCTTATCGCAAACCCAAAACAGGAATGTGGAATGTTATGGCAAAGTATTTGAACTCTGGCATCTCGGTCGATATGGACAAGTAAGTGTGGTTTCTTCTTCCGTGTTGCTGATGTGACACTGTCTGATGGTTGAAGATTAGTTCATTACGTCCCTTTGTATCCTTCTTGCAACTTGTTTATTCAATTCCTGTGCCATCTGTTCTTGGACTGGACGAATGTTCTTATGTAATATATCATCCGCGCTTGAATTCTAGATCTTTTTACGTTGGTGATGCTGCTGGGAGAATCAACGACCATAGCGATGCTGACATCAAATTTGCTCAGGTATTAGAAACTAAAACGAAACATTTACTGCTGTCTGCATCATTATGCTTTTGCTATTGCATATTGCTTTTGTTGTTCCGTGTTTTCGCTCATCTTACAATTACTTCTGCTTGTAGTAGAAAATTCCAACATTAGATGTATATGCAGCAAGCACTGTGAATGGCCAAGTGACACTGTCATACCAAGGCATGTATAAATTTTACTTCTTGTTGCAGGCCATTGGTTTAAAGTTCTATCTCCCCGAGGAATATTTTCGGGTATGAAGGAATGGTGTAGGGTGGTTCAGCGTGCATGATCATCCGGTTGGATATCAATAGGGGGATTAAAGCAAGAGATCCTTTTAATGACTTCGTTCTTTTTTTTTTTTTTTTTGGCTTCTGGGAAGAGGCTTCTGATCTTGTCATGATCCCTAGCATTTTCACTAGTTATGGTGTTACTTGAGCACCTCGGTGCGACATCCCCACCATGCTCCTTCGCTTGAATATGCCTTCCATCTTATTTATGGTTCCAAAAATTTGCAGTTCTCACCTGCCATTGTTCCTTAGTGCCTCTTGAAATTTCTTGTTCATCCAAAAGGGGGAAAAGAGAAACTCCATTTTTCCAGGAACTAGCAAACTACTTCTCTTCCTAAACGTGAAGAGAACCTGTCTACACGTCTTGCTGGAGTTCGCAGACACCATAATGTCTCTTGAAGTGTGCCTTGAATCGATTAACCTGCGAGTCCTCATGGCCGTCCACTGGTGGCGAAGCACCCTTCATGGTGGCGGCGTGTCTTGCAAAAGAGGCAACTGCTGTCACCACGACAAAGGGCAAGTGGTCACGGAAATTTTAGTTTGTGAACAATCGTTCTTGGTGTGTACATCCTAGAGACTAGAAGTATTGTGGGGGTATTTTGGGAAAAATGTCAATTTCTAAATGCACATACAGATAATAACTGATGACATTGATGAGTCTAACTTGCACTGTACTAATAAAATCCGTGGAGTAAGTTAGTGGTTTCAAAAGTAGAGATATCAGGGTGGAAGTTGAATTTGGAAGGGTGTATGGCTTTTCTTGAGCGATATTCAAAATAGATCAAAATAAAACATAACATTTTTAAGGGTTCATTTATTTCTTGAAAAATGAATAATTTAAAAAATAATTGTTTGTATTGTTTACAAAAATAAAATGAATAAGTTTTTTCATTGTCCAAGGATGTAATTATATATAAATCATTGTTATGAAAAAATATTCTTCGTTAATTAATTATTTTTCGTGATACAAACGATTATGTTTGAAAAAAATAAGGAACACAAAAATTATAACAAATAACGCAGTCATAATTTTTAATGCATTGGTACTTTTTATATGCATATCTAGAATATTAGAATTTTACAAATTAATAATATTCTATTAAGAAATTACAAACTAAATATGTGGTGGGGGTTGGGGGATTCGGATCGCTTGCCCTTTTCTTAGAACGGCAAGCACTTGTCCTTGAAATTCTGGCTATTCGCTTTTAGATAGTCGGATCAGATTTCTTATTTTTTAGGAAGTAATTTTTTGGATTTTTTATTTTTTAATAATGATGTGCACCATACATTCATACACTAAAGGTTCGAACCTGCCTGCCCTCTCGAGAAAATAAGAGAAAAGAAAAGTCTTCGGGAAAAATTCACAGCGCTGAACTGTAGTCAAAATTACGAACTTTTTCCTCCGTCTCCTGAAGATCAGAGGCCATAGCCAAGAGAGAGAGAGACAGAGAGAGATAGAGGGGAGAGATAAGGAAGACCCACCGGAGCCAAGCACAATCTCATTCTCTCAAATGACTCTTCCTTCTTTAACAAGGTTGGACATTCGTTCTCCGAGTCAAACACTTCTCTAACTTCACTTCCGTTCATGCTTTTTTCATTTGACTCCGGTATTCGGGGGTGTCTGGGCAGTGCTTGTGGCTCGCTAGGTTGCAGCAGTTCTTCGATGTCAACCGTGCAGCTAGGGTTTCATTGCACTTCTCTCGACGCGTTGTGGGTTCCTCGTGAACGGAGGAATTCTCGCCGGGGATTTCGCGTGGCTTGCTCTTCCGCTTCACCCACTGGTAATTTGGTTTTTTTCTTTCCTGTCTTTTCAGTAATTTCCTGTAAAGTTTACTTCTTGCGCCGATTCGGGGTGTTGAATTTTCGTGGTTTGTACTCTCGTGTGTTGTGGATTATCACTATGCACGAGTTGAATGGCTTTTGCTTAAAGCTGGAAGTGATGCTTCGGTTTGGTGACAAGAAGTGTGAGAAGTGGATTCTAAATGACGGCTGGATAGGAAGTTTCAAAATGTACCGCGAAGGTCCACGCGGATTGCACCTGAGAGAATGCTGTAGATGTACTGCTTGAACACGGTTTTGCCGCCATTATGTTGGCTCTTACTTTCCCATTTGTGGTTATGTCTAGTCTCGTTTTGATAACTACGAATTTGTATTCTTGTTTGCGGGTTTAGCCATTGGATCTCTGTGATGTCTGGTTGTTTATGCTGTCGAAAAAGATTTCTCGAATTCTGCTCCGACGTTGTTACTTTATTTGGGAGGTGTCACAGTGATCTCTACTTTGCCTTGAGTAAGACTAGTTTGGTAAATTGATATGATTGGGGAATTATATGTCAGACTTCACATTGGTAGATACTCAACAAGGAATAGTTTTTCCAATGTTATTTCCCACGATGGAGAGGTGTAGAGGCTAGAAAGTTGGACCAGCATTAACTTTCATGCATGTTGTATTCTCTTTATTTTCACATTCAATAAAACCAAGTCAATTATTCTCGTACTCGGTTCTCCTTTAACCCTCTTTTGTCTTACCCTGCTTTTTTGTAAGGTATCATACTATTTGAAATTGCACAGTTTGAATTCATGCTTGAAGATGCATAAATTTTATTTGCTTTATGAATATATTTTACGTTCAGATCCACTCTTGGTGAGGGCTGCTAGAGGAGATCCTGTTAGTAGGCCCCCGGCATGGATGATGCGACAAGCAGGAAGGTATATGGCTGTTTACAGAAAGCTTGCAGAGAAACATCCATCCTTCAGAGAGAGGTCAGAGACCACTGATCTCATTGTGGAAATTTCTTTGCAGCCTTGGGAAGCTTTTCATCCAGATGGGGTTATCATTTTCTCTGACATACTCACCCCTTTACCTGCGTTTGGGGTCCCATTTGACATTGAAGAAGTAAGGGGCCCTGTAATTGGGTCCCCAATTCGTTCTGAGGAGGCCTTGAAGTCATTGCACCCAATTGACTTGGGAAAACTTCGTTTTGTAGGAGACTCCTTGAGGATCTTGCGCCAGGAGGTAATTGATGATAGCATGACATGCACATGAAGGAGTTCAGCTAATTTACATCAATAGTCACCAATAGAGAAATAATCGCATTATAGCTACTTGCTTTTTAAACTCGTCTTTTATAAAGGTTGAAGGGCAGGCTGCTCTACTTGGTTTCGTCGGGGCACCATGGACAATTGCTACATATGTGGTTGAAGGGGGTACAACTCGGACATATACTGTCATAAAAAGCATGTGCCATACAGCGCCACATGTATTGAGGGCTCTTCTATCTCATTTAGCTCAAGCAATTGCAGAGTATGTCATCTTCCAGGTGGAATCTGGAGCTCATTGTATACAAATATTTGATTCATGGGGAGGACAGCTACCTCCTGATATGTGGGAACGCTGGTCAAAGCCTTACATCCAACAGGTAGCAGCTATTTTTCATTTCAAATTCATCTTGCTTCCTTGACACAGTTTCTTTGCCAGTCATTCGGTATAACTTACTTTGTCTTGTTGCTAGAGTTAGGCTACGCACGTAAGGTCTGTGCATAAGATTGGATTGTGCGTGAGGGCTGGGTCAAATTAGTTGCATTTTTACTTGGCCTTGGTGGAGAGCATTAACCTTACCTGTCAAAATTTGTCATCTTATTTGGAGAAGGATATCATTGACTGCAAACATCTCTCTCCTATGTGAGTTATTGCATCCTTGGCTGCCAATTTTAAGCACAAAAAGAGAGACCAAGAAAACCTTTTTTGCACGTGGAAAATGCTTTAGCTCTATTCAAGCATATAAGTCTTTTCTCATCCCATTTTCTTCGGATCCAATGACCCACATGGGATTGCAGATTGTGGATGTTGTGAGGAAGAAATGCCCAGGAACTCCGCTTGTGCTATACATAAACGGAAATGGTGGTCTTCTTGAGCGAATGAGACAAACGGGAGTGGATGTGATTGGGCTGGACTGGACTGTGGACATGGCAGACGGAAGGAAACGGTTAGGTAGCGGAGTTGGCGTGCAGGGAAATGTGGACCCTGCTTACTTGTTCTCTCCTCTCCCTGCCTTGACTGAAGAAATTCAAAGGTTACTTATTGGTTGGGTGGCTTATTTTTTTTGTTAAAAGCCTTGGATTGGAGCGTGCAATTTTATGTGCTTGGTTATACTATTGAAAAATTGTAGCTAGGGGATGATGTTTATTGGCTGACAATTTTGGTTATCTAAAATGAGGAAGAAATCTACTCACACAACAGAGTTGTTAGGATCTGGCCTAGATTGAGGGAATTTTCAATGAGGATTTCTGCTTTGATCATACATTTATAGTGACTCAGAAATATGGTAGCTTAAGTTTTTTTTGAAATTTGCATTGGTAAACCAAAAGATGACATTTATCAGAGTTTGATCTGACTCAATACATTTTCCAGGGTTGTGAAGTGTGCGGGGCGAAAAGGTCACATTCTTAATCTAGGGCATGGCGTCCTTGTTGGGACGCCTGAAGAAGCAGTTGCCCATTTCTTCGATGTGGCCAGGAGTTTAACATATGATTCCTTTTTAGAAGATCATGCGGCAGAGAAAGCTACACTGGTAGCTTGACTGCAGACGATTGCTTTGAGCAAACCCATCTTGTCGAAGCTTTAGAAATTCAGGATGAACGCCCGACCTATCGGCTGACTTCTCGCCTTCCTCTTGAGTTTCACAGTTTTGGGGATATATTGAAGGTTCTGTACATGGCTGTGAGCAATCTAATTTATCCCTCGTCTGTTCACTCTGTAAATTACTATTGTTCAAATGTTCTGCGAAATTGCATTTGTCTCGTGACCCTTTCTTTCTCTCCCTACTGTTATTATCTGCCTTTTGCACTTGAGGGCTTTTCACGAGGTTTAGTAATAATTAATTACATTTTCCAGATACTCATCCTCATGACCGGAAGTCTTGTGCTCTTGTTGGTTTGGTCTCTACTATTTGTTTACTTTGCTGAAAATTTTTTATCGGCAAAAGAAAGAAAGAAAGAAAGAAAGACGATACGGGTCATATAAGCTATAGAAAGAACCTCTGCTGATGCTATCAAGATCATAGAGTGGGATATGGTTAATTGTCCTTGTCACTGGGGGTCGCAATTAACATTTCTTAATGGCGATTCCTATGTGGTTGGACATCATTAGGATATGCCTAGGACTAGCCTAGCCTTGCGTATGACGACACATCGCAAAAGCTTATGATGTGCATCACTATCCTGAGGGGACACTCTAGGGAGTGAGGGTGGTCCATTGCCAAAAAACATCCTGTGGCGTTCCACTTTTGGGGTTGTTCTTTGCGAGATCTGCAGTGATTTAGGTTTGAGCTTATTTCAAGGTGACGAGTGCTTACTCAAATCTAAATTATTGGCGATGTGCGATTCTGTTATCGTCGCTATGCGTAGCTTTACTAGCCCGTTCTGCTTGTTCGTAGTTCTCTCGTCTCACCTTGTCATGTTTCCGCTACTCGGAGCCTGCAGATGCATGAACTTGCTTATTCGAGCATGGTGTGGCGGCGTCGCCCGAATTATTGCACGCAGTTCCTAGTTTTGTCGTAAAATGCATGAAACTTGGTGCATGATGTGAGATGAGATCCAGTTGCAACGGTAAGTCATTAGAATCTTCACTTGAACGTTTCGAAATTGCTTGGGTCATCAACCTAACCAAAGTTCGCGCACCTTGAGGATGGCCTGTTCTTACACCTGATTGACAATACCATGCCGCATGTAATTTGACCATAGCTATAGCATCGTATCATTTCCCTTTGTTGTGTTCTGGTATGCCACCACGGTGTTGGTAAGCAAACACTCATTTTTATTCCTCGCTTTGCTATATGCACCTGAATGTAAATGTAGATTAAGCATGTCACACAAAGTACATCTATGGGGGTCTTTCCTTTGGTAAGAAGGCGAGTAAATTAGAACAAGAATGACGACGATGATGATAATAAGTTAGCAAAATTGGATTATGGAAATCTCGGAAAATTTCATCAAGAGCGTTAATTTTTTTGTACGAATGCCTATTCAGTTCTTCGTCTTTTAATTCGGCCAATTTAGTCCTGAACATTTTGACAATTTACCAATGTAGTCTTTTCGGTCATAATTTTCTTTAAGATTCTTTTTTGTCTCTCTCTCTCTCTCTCTTTCATATTTCCCTTTGCCACATGCCAGGGCCTCGGTGATGGTTGGTGGAGGTCGCCAGCCATAATCGAGGGTTTGATCGTGCCATGTAGGACAGTTAGTGCTAACTGGATCACGACGCCAACAATTTCCAATCAAAATCGGCTCATAGAACTACATCGACAAATCATCAAAAAGTTTATAACTAAACTGATCAAATTAAATAATTTGTGACTGAATTGACATGATGGCACCCAAGTTAGAACTCTTTTGGTGATTATCGCTTTAAATTTTCAAACTACACCAACCTAGCTGATGTTGTAGCTACCTTTCCATTCATTCTCTTTTTCCCCCCTATTGAAACCTCCTCGGCCAAATATGTTGTGTATCGGCTTAAGTACATCTCAAGTGTCATAAATTGCGTACGTCACTCGCTTTAGTGCCAAAATTTTCAAATTGATCACTTTAGTGTTAAGCTTTTGTAACTTCGATCACTTAAGTGTCAACTTCTTCTAAAAATGATCATTTTAGTGCAAATTTAGATTTAAGCTGATGTAATTTGTCGAAAATCCGACATGTGTATTTTTTATTATTATTATTTGAGCTGACATAGCTCATCAGGCTTGGCACTGAAGTGATCGCTTTGAAAAAAAAAGGTTGGCACTTAAATGATCTAAGTTACAAAAACATAGCACTAAAATGATCGATTTGAAAGTTTTGGCACTGAAGTGATCGAAGTTACAAAAACTTAGCACTAAAGTAATCGATTTGAAAGTAGTTTTGGCACTAAAGTGAGCGTCGTATATAACTTATGACACTTGAGGTGTAATTAACCTGCTACATATGAGATCAAAAGCTGCAAATGAGATCAAAAGGGACAAAAAAGTGTCAACTTAAATTAGTAATCACAGTTAAAGAAGGCACTGACCCGTGATTATGGAATTGAAAAGAATAGGTTGACATGACTATATGAATAGAGAGGAAGCAAAACGCCTGTCCTGTGAATGTTTATCTATGGTTTTTCTTTTTCTTTTTTTTCCCCATTAATTAGGGAGAGAAGCTGGACCATTTCTTGTGCTCAATCATCCATTCGCAAGAAGTGGGAAACAAAGTGGCCACGAAGAGATGTAAATTCTTTAATTTGGATTTTATGCAACTTGGCATATTCATCACTAATGCGGCTCATAATCACACCTTGACAGAGATTGGAGATAATTATTCCCTAACTTAAACTCGATCTAATACACACACACACACACAACTTCAAAGTTTATACTGGGAAAAAAATCATTAAAGCCCATGTATCTTATTCTATTGAGACGAACTATAAACAACATCGTGTTTTAAAAATGCCCAGATAATTGCCAATTGAGCCTCGTGAAATGTCTAAACATTCTATATATGAAGCAGAATCTTCCTCATTCTACAACCACTCAAATTTATTTCTTACGACAATTTTAATTTGCAAAAAAAAAAAAAATCTTTTTCTTTGCACATTTAGAACATTCTTCACTTTGTTTCTTTACATGCATGCGCATTTACCTAGTCAATAACTATGTACGGCCACCAGCGTGAGAAGTTAGCCATCCATAATGATCACAGTTATCATAATATATGTCCACCCTAACTTGCTGAATTGGTTGTCTTTGCCATCTAGTCTTCCATATAAATTCAAATTTCAACCAGCAAACCTCTGCTGTAAATGTTTGAGGAAGCTTCACTGATCAAGAACTTTGACCCCTTTTGGCTTGGCTAAATTGCAGGTTGGGGATTTATAAGGAAGGCTCGCGATTCAAAAGGCATTACTCGGTAGGAAGGAGGTTCCTTCTGAAGTGTGACCGTGTGAGAAGAAATGATCCGTCGATAGAACTCTATAGATTGATGTGTCTCCAGGTGAATGTTGAACTGCGTTTCGCACACGATAACAACTTGATGACTATTATTCTTCTCGAGAGAGGGCTATATAGCTTTACAGACAACATCAAAAGATTGCAGATCTACTGTTAAAGATCTTTGAAAGAGAGATTTATTTTTCCAATGAAGAGGAAATGGTGGTGCCTGATTGGGTCAAAGATACTAAATCTAATGTCTGATAAGACAATGGGGAATCCAAAGATATAAAGAAATGAACCAAACTATATAAAAATGATCAATATGTGGGGCATCAAGATCTTTAGGTGGGGAATACTCCTCTAAGGTTAACATTTGCTTTAAACACAAGAGTGGCTTGATGGACCCCCGTGCAAGTATCGTCTACATAGAATAAACTATGGCTAGTGTAGAAATATACACGTCATCGAATGCATAGCAATTCGATCAACACAGAGTAATAAGATATATTCATGAATGTGCTGCGAAAGATTATGCAAGAACACAATGAACTGAACTGCTTGTGTAGCATGATATTCCATGCAATCTTAAAGTAATTGTAGTTTCAAGTACGTACGCGTTTACATAAAATATGGATATAGGCACCATGCGTGGCGCACAGAGAGAGAGAGAGAGAGAGAGAGAGAGAGATCTGTCCGAGAAAGTTGCAGTGGATATAGACTTGCATCAATAGGTTATACATATCTTGGACATTCACGAACATAAATGTCCCAAATCTCCAAACAGTAATCACCTGAGTTGAAAAGATTGGAAAAGAAGAAGAAATTGAGCTCACCCACGAGACAAGTATTCCCTTCATCACTGCTGCCTTGGATACTTGCCTCTCTCATTTAAAGAAAAGTACAGTCCTTGAGTCATAAAAAAAGCAAGATCTTCATTCTGGGAAATACTACATACAATAGGCAATAGGGGCCACAAAGAGCGAATTTTGGACTTTTCACGCGTACTCCAGCTCCTGGATTGACATGAATCATAATTAGAAATCCCCAATTAGGAACTTATAATATCAAAATGTTCAATGACCACATGCATGGTACTCAACACGGAGAAAATTATACATGATAATCGCGGGTCTCACATGGACACATTTTTACTTAGCACACTAGAGGGACATGACATTAAAAGAATTATGCATATTAAACAGTGTCATATTCGAATCCTCTTCGTATGTACTTGTCTGTCTATGTTTGTGCAATATAAACACCGGAAGAGAGGATTGATGGACGAAAGTACTGTAACTTGTATTTACATATATTAACCACAATAATGTGCTTGTATAGATAGAAATATAATGCCTGTAAAGTTTGCATCGTGGGTAAAATGTCAGCCAGTAGCTACCATCTGATGCAGAGAAAAGGCAGTCCAACTTAAGTTGTAAGCTCGAGTTTGGCGTCATTTTAGCATTACCAGACAAAGCATAATCAAAGAAGACATTTGTTGTCCTAGGCACAAGATCTTAGCATTAGAGTGTGATGTTGTTAACAAGACAGACGAAGTGATCTAACGATTGATTTATCATGTGTCCTCATATACCCAATCATTCTCACCTTGCTAATCAAGATGTGAGTGATTTAAACGAGGGGATCTGATTTCATGCCCATTCATGGCGGGCAAAAAATCGTGCAGAATCTAAAAAGAGTTACGATCATATAAAAAGAAAGCACACATTATGTGAGAATTATTTAATTAATTATTCAAATCAAAGAGCAGTTGTGTGTCTGTGAGAGAGAGAGAGAGAGAGAGAGAGAGAGAGAACATTTTTCCTACGCAGCATCGAATGTGTCCTAGGAGTGAAAAACGTCAAGGAAAAAGTTATTAAGTACTCTTTCTGTCTTTTTTCTCATGGCAACTGCATACTATGCAGATTAGGGTTTTGTGAAGCTCATGTGTGGTAGGGTTTTCAAAGAAAGGACAGCTCATAGAGACAGTCTAAACATGAAAAAAAAAAAAAACGTACCCTCACTCCAACCATCATGATGGGCAAATTTAACCTTTCAACAAGCACATCGATCAAGCTGGATCTATAAGCTCATATAATCATCGTATGGTCTTCACAACAATTGCTTATGTTGCATACTTGATCACCAGATTTCGTGATCTCAACCCAGATCAACCCAAAAATGAAGAAACTATGGAGAAACTGAATGATCAATACCTATAAATTTTTGTAGCTCAAGATTGGTGAAGAGGAATGCTTGAGCTAGGATCACTACTGGGCTTCATCAGACTCCGATTCGGTCTCTTCTTTTTCTTCTTGTAAGGGATTCCTCTAGCCTTAGCCTGAGAATCCCTAACTTCGCGTAGGTAGAGCCGAATAGAGCCACTGGCAAATGGGTTCGTCTCCGGCAACCCGCCGTTCTCTTCGTAGGCAGCCCTGAGCCTGCCGATGAGCGCGTCGAGGCTCCCCCACGCCTGCTTGAGCGGGCACGTGCAAGGCCCCGGCGGCTCAGGCTGCCCAAAGTACACGCACCCGTTGAAGTGCACCTTAGTCTTGCCGAACTGATCAAGGTACCGGAGGAACTCCAAGACATGAGTGGAGTTGCACTGGGAGATTCCGACCGGGGGCCTTTGGTTGCTCAAGTACTGCCCGAAAGTGTTCCAGTCCCGCCGTTTCTGCGACTCGTAGCGACTCGGCTGGGTCGGTTGCGGGAGATGGTCGCCGGAAGGCGCGGCGGATCTCAAGGACCCTTCTTGTACGGGATCTTTCCCTCTATTATCCATGGACATGACAAGACCTTCAATTTCTCTAGTATACCAAGAGCTTGTATAGGCTTGTGTAGGCTCAATTCCTCTCTGGAAGCGAAATTATTGAAGTGGTTTTTAAGGAGAAGAGAGTGGAGAGGAGAGGAAGTGGAGGAAGCTGAAGTTAACATCATGGGGGCTACTCGAGGAGACATGAAATGGGTCCTTTGAAAGTGCTTTTCTCTATAGCCCTCGTTCTTCTTCTTTTTTCCTCTCTTTTCTTTCTTCTCATTGACATTATTTTTTTCACCTTTGATGTACTGCACCAATTAAATTATTCCCTTCCTTTTTCCTTTTAAAATATGTTAATTATGCTTCCATCGCCCAATGAATGATTATAGTGTGCATTAGCATATTTGGCACCACTCTTTAGGGGCCACCCAAGCCTAGCCAGCTTGAATATAAACATTATTTTAGGCTTAGGGTGGAGGTTTCATGGTGTCAAGTATGTACATGCGCCTAGAGCTATACATCTTCCTAAATTAAGATTAAAAAGTATCTAATCATACATCACCAAGAGGTCAAAGCAAGAATTAGGACGATGATTACTTTTTAGGATACTAAGTTCAAAAGATATGACCAATCACTTTTTCAATTATAGGCTAAGTTCACTTAATATAGGTGGCGTGAGTTGATGTTAGCTCACGAAACACATGTTAAACACCAAGTCCAACCCTAGATTTCTTCTAACCTTAAACGCAATGCAACAGAATAATTGGTCATTTTGAAATGTAATTATCTCTGCTTCGTCGTTTGTCATATTCAGGCACAGGCTCTTGCGTAATTAAGTTGGTACTTATTTTTTATACTTAGAGCCAGAGACAAAATAACGGCAAAGTAATTATGGTGGCCCAACCCAATTAAGATCGTATGATACGTAATTACAAGTGACTAATTACATTAAAGGTACAAATAAAAATAGAAAGGCCCCATAATTTATACGTGTTTCATAATATTAAACATGGTGAATGCGATTTTGTCTTCTCCTTACGAGGTGCAGATACTTAGGAACGACTAATACAGTTGGTTAATTAGATTTGCCTGCTCTTTAAGCTATGCTTGTGGAAGGGTATCGGGCAGCAAGTAGACGTATGAGAATGGCTTTCCTTTGAGACGAATAATAAAAATCAGAGATGTGAAAAATATCATCACGAAACACATCCTTATAAAATTTTCATGATTATTTCAACCCAAAAATTATCAAAACCTCCTAAACCTATTGCACTTTTACTAACTCAGTCATAAACCTTTTAATTTTGTCAATTAAGTCATAAACTCTTTGCATTTGTGCCAATTCAGTCCTAAACTTTTTTGCATTTGCGACAATTCAGTCCATCTGGCCAATTTTAATTGTCCGGCACTAACGTGGATAATAATTTTAATATTTTTTCAAAGTATACATTTCAAGTTTTTTCTTTTTTTTTTCTTTTTTATCTTTCCTTTATCTTTTCCTTTCTCTACCTCCAACCAGTCGCCCTCCGCCGACGTTGGTCAATCTCATCCAGCTATGGCGAGGTGCGACCATGCCCAGATTTGACCTAGGCGAGGTCAAGCCTCGCCTGTGGCCAGCAAGGGCAACCCTTGCCTAGCTATAGCAAGGCATACCTCAACCAATGTCGGCGGGGGGCAAGCTTCGCCTGAGGCCAAAGTAGCCTTTGGTAAGTCACTAGCAAGGAAGAAGAAAGAAAGAAAAGATAAAAATAATTCAGAAAATATTAAAACATTATTAAAAATTTATCCACGTCAGTATCGCCCGGCCAAAGTTGGCTGTATGGACGGAATTGACACAAAAAATATTTAGGACTTAATTGAAACAATTCAAAAAGTATAGAACTGAATTGGTAAAATTTTAGCAAAGTACAATAGGTTTAGGACTTGAACATTTTCAAACTGTCGAGAGAAGTGGATTAACGATTATTGCTAAATTAACGTGTGTATTTTAACACCAGGCTAGACCTTCTTCACACAAATTATCCCGTCCAATTTCATCAAATGATGAAAGTGGACGGAGAAGAGAAATGACCATGGCTCTTGGTGAGGAAAAGTATATAAAAAAAATAAATAAATCTTAAATCTATTATTTTGTGACAACTCAATTCTAAACATTTTAATTTGGTAGTTTACTCCTAAATCTTTTCAAGATTCGTCAATTCGGTCCAACATCTTTTAATCATGTCAATTTAATCCTAAATTTTTTTGATGGTTTGCTAATTTAATCATAAACTTCTTAATGATTTACCAATCCAGTCAATTTGATCAATTTTGGGTGGAAATCTTTGATGTAGTTGTTTAGTTAGCGCTAACTGTCCTGCATGATAGGAACAGTGCTAAGATAAATAAATTTCTAAATTTTTATTTTATTTTCTTATTCTATTTCTTCTCTCTCTCTCTTTTGTAACCCTAAACCGGCGGCCCTCCCTTAGTTCAGGTAAGGGTTGTGGTCCTCACCCAGATCCAAGTGAGGGCGTGCGCCCTCGTCGGCGAACGGGGTGAGGGGCCAACCAACAGGTTTAGGCTATTTAGGTCTCGATGACCACTTGGAGATTCAAGGTTATTTAGGCTATTACCAAAACTAGTTTTCAAAAGATGGACCTAATTAATTGTTTCTTTGCTTAGCTGATTTCACTATCTGCTGGTCATTAGCGTTCATTTGCCAAAGCCATCGATCATACATTCTACAATTAGCTCTAACAGCCACGTGGGTTAATGCTCCTGTGGAGTGCAATAATTTGAATTTAGTAAAACTAGAAAATACAGTAGGAAAAAGCCGGTCAATATATACCATCAGGTGTCAAATTTTGACCTAGACATAGGGCGACCTCGTTTTCGATGATTAAAAAAAAAAGAGGTTCATTTTCTTACTTGCAGTGCAGGGTTTCATCTGATTCAGAGTTCTAGGATCCACAAAAAGAGTGATTGGAATCATTGCAAATTAATGACATCTTAGTATCGAGCCGCTTGATTTCGATTCCCGTAGGTTGTGTGGTGATGTTCGAACAGTGCTCGATCAGCCTTATTGAATATTCAGTTAATATCAGCATCGATGGATTAAATATTGCTCTCTAATTTTATATTTATGCCTACCGTCCTGGTCATGCGTATCCGTTTTATAGAAGACTTCTCCTGCTAGTTAACCTAATGTATACTCAGATTAACTTTTCGAATTCGATTAGTCAACGAATTGAATGCACGTGATGACAAAAAAACCAATGGACTAGACATGGCAAAATGGGTCTAGAACCTATATTTGATGTGTTGATCATAAATGGGTTGCCTTAAATTTTAAAAATAAACTTAAATTAATCATAAATGAATTATTTAACAACTTAATGGGTCTTAGATGATTTTTAAATGTGTTCATTAACTATCTTAGGATGAATCATTGTAAACAACTCTTTTTTTTTTTTGGATATTTTTTTTTTGTAATTCTTTTATTTTCCTTTTTTTTCCCTACCAAATCCGGCACCAGACTTACAAGGGAAAAAAACTTTTAATTTAATTATAAGAATTGTCCATTGTGTTTTAGCAATATTATTTTTTTCTTTAAATTACAAGAATTTTTTTCCTAAATTTGATTAAATATTAAGACATTTTAAAATATAGTTTGGGTACGAGTAGACAAATTTACATTATAATAAACGGATCATAAACGAGATATATGGATCGATTTGGGTCCTACCGTTTACAACCCGACCCAATTGATAAATTTTAGCGATTCAAACCATAATCCCGTCTTCCCTTGTGCGAGCGGATGAATTTCAGGTCAATCCATTTTCTCTTCTTATCGATCCCTAGAATTTATTATTATTATTATTTTATTATTTTTTAAAGGCCTAATCAATTGCGTGTGAGTAACATACAAGCAATCCTCCACCCGGCAATATCAAATAATATCCTCTCCCGTACGGATCGCGAGCAATGTTTTTTGTTCGTTTTTTCCCTGACTTTATGATTGGACTTCTTTTCACGGATGTTGCACAAAAAGACAGAGGAATACGAAGGCTTTATGCCCTCCGGCTTTGCTCGCAGAATTCCTGTGTATAATGCCGTGATCGCTTCTCCTTTGCTGAGTGCATATGCAGACGGCCCAGGCTTTCGTTTTCGTGCTCCGCGTTAGGTCTTGGGTGGGAAACCAAGACCGGCGCATGTCTGCTTTGGCTTCTAGAAGGGAATTGGATGTGGTGCCAAAAAACACGATTTGGTGTTGCGACCTGAGGAAAGTTTGGGAACGTCCACATCGGTTCTGATGTCCGGACGGTTTTGGCTAGGGAAACCGTCTACGTTAAAAGTTTATTCGGTCTTTTTAAGGCTTTCTTTTTCGTTTTTTTTTTTCGTTTTTTTTTACCACGTAGTTTGCCTATGCCTTATCGGGAGTGTTTGATTGTTTGGTCGTCCGGATTCGGATCGAGATATGAGAGGGTAAAGGTGGGATGGTAAACATTTTGGAAACCCTCCCAATGATAAAAATAAAACAATAATAATAATAATAATAATAATAACAACTCCCGATTGTGTTTGAGGCTGCCTAGGAAAATTTGTCATGTTTTAGATGCTTGGGCCATCATTCGCCGCTCTGGACGCTCGCCGTAGTGCACCCCCAGTCTACCGTCTAATCCATCGGCATCTCGATAAGCTTTCTCGTGATTACCGTTGTTGACCCCTTATCTATGTCCAAAAAAAGAAGGAAGGAAGGGGGCAAAAAAAAAAAAAAAAAGGATCGGTAGAGCTTGAAGGGGGTCGATTCGGGTTGTCTTTTCGTTGGATACCTCATCTTCCACTTGACTACTCCATATTCATCAGCTAAAACAGAGGAAAATCTTATTGGCAAACACGCTCGAGAAGTCCTCAAGAACATCAATGAGATTCTTCCGAGCAGTTGCGTCGCTTTAATGGCTTCGCAATTCTTTCCGGAGAGGCAAGGGAGGAATTGCCGGTGGTCAGAAGTCACGACACTCGGCGGTAGTCCGAAGTGACGGCGATTGGCTATGATAGTGGTGTCTCTCTCGCGATGGCTAAGGAAACAATATCCAGATGCGTCACTCCATCACTTCATCGTCGATAGATAATGGGGATTGTTAAGTTAGTTTTAAAGCTAATAATAATAATTCGATCTTTATTTGTCTCCCCCCTATTTCCAAATTTAATCTCCTCTTATCTGCTCTTCTCACAATTCTCTTTATGCTGTTGCAGGTAGGGCTACTTTTTTTCCCCCCTCCTCGAGAACACGGAATCATAGCATAGTTCCAACTTCGCTTCGGCGTAGCATCTTTTGTCATTCTAGTTTAAATAAATTCAAAGATCAAATCCATTTGACTAATTCCCTGAAGCTTCATATTAAGCTATGAAAGAAAGCTGGGGCGAAAGGAAAAAGCTCTCAGAAAGAAGTAGGTTTGCCTCATTGCAAGAGGAAGGAACTGGAGCAACCACTAGAAGGAAGCCTAATCGTATAATTTCTTAGACCATGCTTGAGACGCTTCCTCCTTAGTTAGTGCTTTTGTAGTATCCATTTAAATATCTTTTTCAGTGCTCGGCTTTCACAAAGCATTACCCTTCGTAGATGCATTAAGAGACATTAGATAGACTCGAGTGATACACTAAGAGAGTTGACTAGGTAGTATACAACGAAGATTCCCCTCATGATATCTAGGAAAGCTTCTTTTTGGGAATAAGTGTCAAAAAATTCTTACACCTATTGCATTAGTATCAATTTAGTTCTAAATCTTTTTTTGTGCCAATTTAGTCTTAAACTTTTTATTAGTGCCAATTCAGTCTTAAATCTTTTGCATTAGTGCCAATTTAGTCCTAAGTATTTTGTATTTATGTCAATTGAGTCAATTTAGTCAATTTTAATCGAAAATCGCTGGCATAGATGTCAATTATCCTACATGGCATATTTAGTGCTACTTGGGTATTTTTAATATTATCTTAATCTTTTAAATAAATTTTTAAGAATGTTTTGATTTTTTTAAAAAAATTATTTAAAAAAAAAATATTGAAATATATCGACGTTAGCTGACTTACTTCAAGGAAAGATAGGATTGGGTAATTCCGTCGGTCCTGGAGACAGTTGTATCTTGTAGGACAATTGACACCCACACTAGTGATTTTTCGATTAAAATTGATTGAATTGGCTCAATTAATATAAATACAAAATATTTAGGTCTAAATTGGCACTAATGCAAAATATTTGAGACTGAATTGACACCAATAAAAGGTTTAGGACTGAATTGGCACCAATGCAAACGTTTTGGAACTAAATTGGCACAAAAAAAAGTTTAGTACTAAATTGACACTAATGCAGTAGGTGTATGACTTTTTTTTGACACTTTTCCCATCCTTTTTCCTAAGCTTGCCACTACTGCCTTATATGGAGTTAAGCAGTAAAATGAGCAGCCTTTTTTCTTCCAATTGAAGCTCTTCTCGAACATTGATAATGATTGAGTCTATCCCATCGCAGGGAAGGGGAAAGAAGAACCCACTTTCCTCTAAAAGAGCCTATTCAGGGCATTCATATGTCCACCCTCTTATTCTACTTGTGAAATTCTTCCCTTCAAATCAAAGAGTAGTGGATTCTATCATCAGGGATTCTGAGCATCCTAACTATGAAACAATTCCTTCTTTCAAAGAGCCTACTGGACATTATTGACTTGCAAAGGCCGGTTCTGTTGGGAGTATATCTTTGCATATAAAAATAAAAGCCTAGTTTTACCTTAGTTTGGGTATTTTAGTTTCATTGAGCCTAATAGAAACAAGAATTGATATCATAATAATCCCGAACTGGTACATCTGAGAAAAATTTATCTCAAACTACTTTTAACCACAATAAACTCTAAATAGGTAAACATGTGATAAATTTACCCTAAATTAATTTTTTCAACATAAAAAATTTTAAATTGGTACACATGTGATAAATTTACCCTCCGTAATCCATTAAGTTGAGTTAATACCATGAAAAATACCAACCTAATACACTTTATGACAAACAGAGGCTAAAAATTTCAAATCAGTACACTTGTTAATTGCCACCTATCATCTAACTCGGCGATTTGACAGTACAATTTAACGGAAGGTAAATTTGTCACGAGTGTACTAGTTTGGAATTTTTGGTAATAAAAAAAATTAATTTGGGGTAAACTTATCATAAGTGTATCAGTTTAGGATTTTTTTTAGTGGTACAAAAGATAATTTACCGTGAATTTATCACAAGTATATTAGTTTGGGGTTATTCGTAAAATTAACCTTTAAGCAAATGAGGAAGAAATGATTACAAAATGAGACTTGACTTTACAACCCAATAACAGAATAGAGTTGGGCTGAATAGGCCGAAATATAGTTTGCCACAGCCCATTTCATGTACGTCTAGGTCTAGGATGGGTCAAGAAAAAGGGTTGATTCTGTGCATCTCCGCCCTGGGGAAAAGTGGAGAGCCAATTGTATCAAATTATCGAAATGTCTCGTATTGATAGAAACAAGTGATCTTGTTTTGTAATACGATATTTTTTGGTCCAAAAGTTTTGTGATACTTCATATGATGGCAAATTGAGCGCCAAAATAATTATTTTCTCAGATAGAGAATCATCCATAAATAAAATTAAAACTTCAAGAATTATTGGGTATATATAGGATGTTGGAGATTACGCACATGTAAATGTATTGAGGGAACGACACGCAATACCGTCTGTTATAATGAGAAAAAATAAAAATAAAACGCGATTGATAGCGATAAAAACTTCAATAACAATAATAGCCGAGTCAATATTTGTGTATTAAATGAAGATTAAAAAGCAAATAAATTTGCTAAAACTATGACTCTCAAGATGCAACATCTCGAATCCGTTTGCATTCGCACTTTACGACCGTGACCCTGAAACACATTTAGAGAACGACTACGAGAGAGAGCTGGGGGATTATTTTGAGGAGCTCTTCAAAATGCATTCCTGAGCTAAGGAGACGCGGGTATGCCGCAGGAGACCAAAAGAGCATGAACTCAAGAGCCCGATTGTGCTGCCATTAATCTATGTCCGTTACACTCATATAAGTTGAGCCGTTAGCCCTTCATAATTACAATACTAAGGACGGAAATGCAGCCGAACGAAGAGTTGCATGAACTGAGGGACACGTGAATCGAAGAAACGTCATTCCTGTCGAGGCGTTGATCCATAATGATTACAACATAGGACATCAGCGTATGTTTTTTTTTTTTTTACAAACATTATACATAACTATATTTTATTGAATGCATTTTTATTATCCATATTTGTAATTACACATTTGGTTGCAAGAAGTTTCCTCCAACCAGAGATGAAAAATACATGAATCCATGTAGTTATCCTTGCAGACAAAAGTCCATTTTAGGGCGAATGACAGAACACTATCTGAGGCTTGTTGATAGCGTGGTCATTTTGAGAACATGCTTCTCACTGTAGGACGACGCTAACACCTCATAGGGCAGAGCTTATAACACTGTTTCATGGAACTGAGATTAGGAGCGAGCAAATCGGTCCGCCCGAACTAGGAACCGTCCGGACCGGTGGTCCAGTTCTCGATTCTAGATGGGTCCGGTCTGGTTCACGGTTCTTAATATTGGAACCGGTTGTCGGGGAATCCGATTTCCGGTTCCATGGATATAAGACTAGACTGGTCGATTTTTTTTTTTTTGAAAAAAGGTAGACGTAGGGTTTGCTCCTTTCTTTTGTATTTTGCAAAGAGACTTGTATACAGACAGTTTTTCGTGCACTTTTTCTCTCATCTAGATAAAAACGTCCACTCTAAGTGCAATCACTTCTCTAGTGTGTTTAGTAAAACGTTCATCACTCTTGTTAGCTCTTGGGAACAGCAGTCAAATGGATAATACAAGCTTAGAAAATAGGACTTAAAATCTCTCGAGAATGTCATTTGATTTCTCTTGTTTTGCCCTTTTCCGGCTCTATAACTTATGGCCGAGTCGTCTCCAAATTATAGAGATCCAAATTCGAACATCGCAATTGGATATTGTAGCTGTAATATCCATCTAATTCTCCATAAAAAGATCATGGCAAAGTTCCTTGAAAGACACGTGAAGAACCTTCCCTTAATATGCATTGTCGATAAGATTTTCTGTTGATGGCAATTTTCTCGATAACAAATTTTGACCATGCTTTGTCTGTTAGTCCGCTTGTAAGATTTTTTGTTTATATGTTTAGACCTGGACCGGACCGGTTATCTTATTGTTGACACCTAAATTTTGCTTTCAGAAAATCGTGCATTTTATTTCACAAAATGAGAGTTATTCATAATTCTTGCAAAAAAAAATAATTTCTCATGCACTGCATATTTATTTTCTGTCAATCGCATCATCGCATTTAGGTGAGTCAGTTGAGCTTTAATTGACGACCGATCGGAGCAGGTTCAATATGGAATTTTCAACTCAACCACGGAGGTGGCTAAAATTAATTGAGCTACATTGGCCTAGTTTGAGTTCAAAGCAGTCCATTTAAATAATTAAGGTATTTAATTAAATATCTATCGAGAAAGCCTTAATCCGAGCTGAAAATGCGTGACTGAGACATGAAAAATCGAACAGGTCCATATCCATCCGACCAAAAATCAGTAAATATGTCTCGGGTGTCACGACAAAAGGCGGTCTCGGATGGGAGATTTGATAAATAATATCGAACGGGACATTTTTGGGCAACATATTTTCTCGTACCCATAGGTTCAGTAGCATCTTTTCATATGAAAGGGGGAATAAACGTGCAATTCAAGAAGAAAAAGAGAAAGAAAAATCTTGAGAATTCAGCCACCGAAAGGAAAGATGAGATCGGCCACCATTTATGGTCAATAGAGTCGAAGCGAAATAGGAAAAGATTTGATTCTTCAAAGCCCAATCTTCTCCTGCACGCAAAAGGGAGAAATAAAATATGTGTGTTCATGGCATGAAATATTTGACCTCACGGAGATGACGTACCTGACCATGTAAGGGTATGATATCTTTGAAGAAACCCTAGCGTCACCTCTGTCGCTGTTCCGTTTCTGTGGTTGCTGGTGTCGCCTCCGCTCAGTTGTCATCGCCCCTGTTTGTGCCCGGTTCCGTAGTCGCTTGTCGACATCTTAAGGAATAATTCAAGTGTGTTCGTGGTTGATTCATGGCTGGATTGCTTGTTATTTTGACATGACATGTTGATTTTTTATCCGAAATAAATCCATTCTCGCATGTTTAGATGCCGGCGTTAAGCGAATCGTAAATGTTTTTTTTTCCCGAAAATTCATGAATTGACTTTTGTGATCTGGAATTTCAAAACCTAACTTTTTGTCAAGAAAATTTGGATTTAGTCAATTCGATTTATCGCCGCTTAGGTCCGATTCGCTATTTTTAAAAAATCGATATCAAATTTGCAAGGCCGAATTGTTTTAAAAAATTAAAAGGAGATATGGTCTCAATTGTCTTTCCTTTTATATGTGGATAGATTACGTTTTTCTTGACTTGATTTTGTCATGTTTTGAAAATTCCTAAAAGAATTTAGTAAGATAGGGTTTCCCATAAATCCTGTCTAATTAATTTTTTAGGAAGATGAGGTTTCCTAGAAGCCTTATCTCATAAAACTTTAGGCAATCAAATCAAGATAAAAAAACCTCTAAGAAAATTCTCACTATTGCCAAAAATTACAAAAGGAAAGGGAAAAAATCATATCCACTTATATCTTGTCATTTTAGTATATTCCATGCGTATCTCATCTTTTGCATATCTTGCATCTCATATTTTCGAATATCACCTCATATATTTCATATTGTCGAAA
Organism: Rhodomyrtus tomentosa; assembly: GCA_028455895.1. Lineage (NCBI taxonomy): Eukaryota > Viridiplantae > Streptophyta > Magnoliopsida > Myrtales > Myrtaceae > Rhodomyrtus > Rhodomyrtus tomentosa. Next base: position 8,160,481 of record JAPCWY010000001.1, on the reverse strand, counting down.
TCATCTAGCATATTTTTTAAATCATATTTCATGCATTGCCGAAAATAAATAAATAAAAATACAAAAAAATGTCATTCGTATTACATCACATAATTTAGCTTGCATTATTATGTTTTCCCATATCATGCATACTTACCACGTATGCCATGTCATGCGTCTTTGCCACGTCATTATGCCATGTCATACACTCTTGCCACGTCATTATACCATGTCATTTTGCTATGCCATTTTACATGTCATTAGTTTCATGCATATTTTTAGCATATCTCATGTATATCTCATATTTTAGAGCATATTCATGGCATATTTTTGTGTATCATTGCGTTGCATTCATCTAAAAAAAGCGAAAAACCAAAAAAATCACACATATTCTAAGCTTTGAATTGATTCAATCTAAGTTGCCAAGTTAGGGCATCTCATGAATTAAGGTACCGAAAGTGCATTAGTTTTAATTAACTAGTGTAATTAAGTTCCCGAATCCACGATCTCTTATTCATGGAAGTAAAATGTTTCTCCTGCTGTTTTACTTAGGAATCTAATCAACTTACCAAAAATGATTAGTGGCGACTCCATATTCTAAATCACTCTAATTAATTTAAATTGCGATTTGGTAGGGCTTGAGAGAGTTCGGGCTAGGTTAGTTACTTTAATTAATTAATCTAGTAATCCATTAACCTAAGATTAGAAATCCAATTTTCAGGTCGCGACAGTTATTGGTTTATTGGAACCAACCGAGAGCCGGGCCAAATCAACGATCCGGTCTGATTCCGGTTCCCAAGGTGGCCGGTCTGGTCCCGGTTCTAAAAATTGGGAACCAACACCACTGATTCAGTTTTCGATTCTTGAGAGGAATCAGACCGGACGAGGAACCGATCACTGCTAACTAAGGTGGTGAAAAGCATTGGTAACTCTCAAAATCCATTAGTAAAAAAGGCCTTTTTTAATGGAAACTTATTAGCTGGTAACACATTGGTATATACATCATATTTGGACATTTTTTCAATGGTTTTATGAAAGTTTCAATGGTTGGGTTATTTTGAATTACCAATTGTTTCGGCAACAAACCATTTAGCAATTTACATAAAATAGCTGTTAGAAAAAATGGTCGGATTGGATGAACAAAAGAATCAAACTTTGAAGTGTGAAAATGATTCTCTTTAAGGATTCATTTGCCTCATTGCTTATGGTTTCGGCAAATATCTTCCAAGATACAAAATCCCAATGAGAATAGCAGATAGCAATTCTGATAATTCTCCGGGATGGGAAACAATTGAAAACAATAACTGTGTATTTTTTTTAGAAAACAAAAATTAAAATTCAGAATTGACTGAAACTGAATAAAGTCACTCAATATATAAAACTCGAAAAAATACTACTTTTCTGTCTTAAAAGCTGTCATTTAATCACAATTATTCATGTCTAAGTTAGTTAGTTTCGACACACCACCTCATGTCTGAAAAATAATTAATTCAGACACACATTTTCGTTGTCCGAAAAACTGTTTATTCGGACACAATTCTTCGTTGTCCGAAAATCGCCTCGTCTGAAAGATTGCAGCTCTTAGACATAAATAGATAATTAAAATTCAAAAATAAATTTAATAAAATAACCACAACCCCTATGTGAACAGTTGCACTACTTCGAAAGTAATCAAAAGTTTATTTTAACTATAATTTTGCCAAAAAAAATAAGAAAAATAAATTGATCGTTGATTAGTGCTAATAATTATCCGCGACCGCGCAAGCGTGCTAAGTGCACTTTCACACGCACACCCGCACGCGGGTATGGTGAAGTCTAGGTCACTTGCCCACTTCTCTTTATTTGAAAAATTATAATGGTTTTCTAACTAATAAAGATACTTCCTCTGTACCTTTCATCCTATATAAGATGCAAAAAAGGCACTATTATGTTTTTGTTTTTCAAGCAAATATCAACACTAACCATTATGTTAAGAGTTACTAACTCTCATAGGAAATTAGTAAATCTTACTTGACCCCACTTGCCAATTTCTATCCGAAGTGCTTCGAAATTGTCAATTACGCCCATTAAATGTCGATATTTAACTATAAAAATTACCGGTGCGTCAAAAACTGCTAACCCTCACAGGAAATTGCCGGCCTTGATTTTAGTGATTTACCAATTAAAGATACCGACTCTTATTTTGATCGAGTTACCAACATTTCTACGATGGCTTAGAAATTACCTATGGTTTTAATACTTTACGAACATTCATTTGGTGGAGCTGTCGATATGTTAACTCTTGTAATTCTTACAAGTAATTATCGACGGTTTCGGTTTTGTTTATCACCAAGATGATGCATTGAAATTTCTGGGGAAATTTCTTCAAGGATTTCAAGGATCTGTTGGATTAGCTCATTGATCGAATGAATAATATCATTTTTTTTCCCAACTATTACTATATATATAGGATGCTACTCGTAACAAGAAACGATCCACCATCGACAAGCCTGCACGGCCAAGAGGCCCAAGAGTAACTACACATGCATCGGTTCGATCTTTGTTTATACATGGGGAAATAACATAAACGGTCTTTAAACTGACCTAATATGTAACGCCGGCCTTAAAATAGAATTTGTCCAATATGGTCAATGAGCTTATTGTACATATTTAATTTGGTCTCTATATGTCTTTTAACGTCGAATATTTTCATATAATTTGAATATTATATTGGATATATATTAATAATTTAATGATCATGTTCAATAAATTAAAATTCCTGGTATGATATTCTACATTAGGGCAAATTTCATGGATTGTTAGCGCAACCATCCCTATATTTTATAATCTAATTAACTGATTTTCCAAGAGATAGCGACCTGTAAATTGTAAAGATAAGGTGGGAACACAGTCTTTAACGTGGAAATTATTACCCTTCTTTTTTACAAATATTCTATTCGGTCAACCTTGTGACATTGAGAACCACTAAAGTAAGAGATAAAGTATTCAAAAATGCTATCTAGAAGAAAGAGCCAATGCATCGGTGGCCCTATGCTTGCACGAACGGGCCGCCATGTGACCATTATGGCGTACCTGTATTTTATCCATTAAGGATTCCTAATTCCTGTCGCTATCCGTGACCCATTTATCGAAGATTCATTTTTGTCTCGCAAAAAATCCAAATCATCATTAAACCACCACGCATTACCCTCGGGATGATCCTCACCTTATTAAAAATCACAAACCCGGAACCTCTGACCCAAACCCACCATCCATGTCGGATCCCAGGCTGTTAACTAAGAGTCGTTTTGGATCAGAGATGCCGGACGGGGATCTTTCTCAAGGCGACCATCAATTCGAGGTAAGCATGTCATTGTGTACCGTTATGAAGTTTTTTGTGAAACGAAAGTTAGCTTGAATTAAAAGTGTCGCGGGATATAAGTTTTTGATTTTTTTAATGATACCGATGCTTTCTATTTGTTTTATCTTTGGGCACTAATTCAACTACTTTTTGACATATAGTATTTTGTGTTTATGCATGATTGTGAAGAATGGCACTTACTTGACGCATATCCATTGCTCATCCCCGTTGATCAAAATCAATAATCAGATTCGTTCCTTTTCTCATTGATAAATTTTACGCAAGGCCTTATATTTCGAAGATTGAGAGGTACACGACATATATACACGTGGATATGACATCAAAAAGAAAAAGGAAATGGTCACAAAAAATGAGCTAAGGAGCAAAATAACCAAAAAAGTAAGGTACTAGACGAATTATAAAATAATGAATTCAACACAAAGTGATAATTAAATAGTTGCCAAGACGACAATAGTTTTCCTTAAAAAAATGGCAAAATGACACAAATAGTTCCTAGACTTTGGCAGAATATGCAATCTGATCCTCAAACTTTTAATTTGTTCAATTTAGTTCTTGAACTTTGGCAAAATGTGCAATTTGATCCATAAACTTTTGATATGTTCAATTTAATCCCTAAACTTTTAATAAATGTTCAATTTAGTTCATAAATTATATGAAAATGTTCAACGTTATCCATGATCTTAAATTAACAAAATGATTTATTGAATATTTTTCTATAAGTCGAGGACTAGATTGAACGTGCACTAAAAATTTAAAGACTAAATTGAATAAGTAAAAAATTTATGGATTAAATTGCACATTTTGTCAAAGTTCAAAGACTAAATTGAACAAATTAAAATTTCATGGATCACGTTGCACATTTTGTCAAAGTTCAGGACCATTTATGTAAATATTTCTAAAAAAATTATATATATATAGCCTAGCTTCAAAATATCAATTTGTCTTCCTACTAAATTTATGTTTTATTTGGAAAGATGGGATGAATTGAATGCGGTCCGTACTAAGCAGACTTGCCAGCGGTGATACGGAACAGTCAAAATGAGCATCTCGAGAACCAATGGCTTCCCTCGATTTAGCTTTAAAAATGTTGGCGGGGAGAATCACTCCAAAATTGACTTTTGGTCGAAGCTTGAACTCGCTATGAAAATTACTACTCCATAGATTTATTCACATCTTCTCCTATGACAGGGAAAACAAGTAAAATGACACAAATAATTTATAAATTTTTATTTAATATGCAATGTGGTATTTGAACTTTTAATTTCATCAATATGATTCATGAGCTTTAACCTGATATGCAACATAATCTCTAAACTTTTAATTTGATCAATATGGCTCATAAAGTTTTGAAATATGTTTAACGTAGTTCGTAAATCATAAGAAAATGTCCAATGTCCTTCTATGAACTTGAATTAATCGAAGATTGTATTATCTTCTTATAGTTCAAGGGATAAGATGAACATGTTTAAAAAATTTAAAGATCATATTGATCAAATTAAAAATTCGAGGACTACATTGCACATTGACTTAAAGTTCAAAGGCCATTGATATCATTATACCGAGACAATAATAGGGTATAAACAATCTAGTTAGTATGCCACTCGATTATATTTCATTTAAATGACATCACAAAGGGATGCCATGCATTATAATATATTTTGTTTGGATCGTTGATTTGTACAAAATTATTGCCATCGTTTTTTTTTTAAACTTAGATCAGAAAATTCATAAGTGCAAGCAATAATTTAAGGTTAAAGAAAATTCGAGTCGAAATTGTTTATATACATTTGGACACCAATTCCAATCTATTAAGGCAACTAGCTAATCAAAATCCTATTTGCAGAATGTTTGAAGTGCACCGACAGATTTATGCTTGTGGCATCCTTGTCCGTTGCATTGGCATATTGACCAGACTCTACCCAGCGGAATATGTTCGCACGTGATGAGAAGACTCGACTCTTTTCTTACATTAAATTAAGGGTGACCAATTCCTGAATTGGGCTAGTTCATTCTAGAACAGATAATTAATCAGGATGTATTCTCGATTTGGATCGATTCAATTTAGTATTTTAATCATTTTATCTTCTTTTAGAGGTAAAAGAAAACAAAAAGCATACGAGTCTTGTCCGAATATTTTGATATTGTACTTAGAACCGATAACTGGACCGATTATTCCCGATTCAAAAAATTTAAAATCTGAAAACCAATCCGATTCTGGATCCGGTGAGCACCCCAACATTAAGTAGCGACAAACGAAAGCCGATGTCTCTGCTTTGATTTTTATGGGCCCTCCTCCACCGATTTGCATATCCATTTTCTCACCACCCCACCCCATCTTGTCCCATTTGCATTATCTATTCACGTTTGGAATGAATGAGGCGGCTCCCGCGTTCATCAAGAAGCGATCCATGGTTTGACAGATCACGTCGTCTGCAGCTGATCATCAGTAAAGTTGGTCAATAAAAGAGGCCAGAGTCTCTCCTCTCTTTATCCGGAAGCTCCCCCTATAAATTGAATCCCATTCCATGCCAAAATATCAAACACACTGTCTTCATCAATGTCTCTCCTGCACTCCCTTCTCTTGCTCTCGCTCTCATTCCTAGCTGGAGCCGCCGTCCCTCCCTCCGCTCAGTTCAAGTTCGTCAATGAAGGCGAGTTCGGGCCTTACATCGTCGAGTACGACGGCAATTACCGGACAATCAGCATCTTTAGCTCCCCGTTCCAGCTGTGCTTCTACAACACCACCCCCAATGCCTTCACCCTGGCCCTGAGGATGGCCACCACCCGCTCCGAGTCGCTCTTCCGCTGGGTCTGGGAGGCCAACCGGGGCAGCCCGGTCCGCGAGAACGCCACCTTCGCTCTCGGGGCCGACGGCAACCTTGTCCTGGCCGACGCCGACGGCCGGGTCGCGTGGCAATCGCGCACCGCCAATAAAGGCGTCGTCGGGTTCAAACTGCTCCCCACCGGCAACATGGTCCTCTACGACTCCAAGGGCAAGTTCGTGTGGCAAAGCTTCGACTCGCCCACCGACACTCTCCTCGTGGGCCAGTCCCTGCGGGCCGGAGCAGCGAGCAAGCTCGTGAGTCGGGCCTCCGAGGCGGACAACTCCGATGGGCCGTACAGCATGGTGATGGAGCCCAAGCAATTGTCCCTCTATTACACCAGCAAGAGCTTCCCGAAGCCGCTGCTCTACTACACGTTCGCCGCGTCCATGTACCTCGCCAACGAGTCCTTGGCCGAAGTGACCCTGGAAAGCGCGCCGGAGACCGACGAGGGCTATGCCTACGAAATCACTCTGAAATACTCGACGGCCAACAAAACGAGCGGCGTGGGCGGCGGGCTCATATTGGCCCGGCCCAAATACAACGCCACGCTGACCATACTCAGGCTCGGGATCGACGGCAACCTCCAGGCCTACACGTACTACGACAAGGTGGACTACCGGGCATGGGAGGTCACCTTCTCCCTCTTCTCTCGGGACGGGGACTGGGACACGGAGTGCCAAATGCCAAGCCGGTGCGGGAACTTCGGGCTCTGCAAGGACAGCCAGTGCGTGGCGTGCCCGTCGGCCCGCGGGCTTCTGGGCTGGAGCGAGAGCTGCACGGCGCCGCGGGTGGCTAGCTGTCGGCCCGGCGACTCCGGCTACTACAAGCTGGTCGGGGTGGACCATTTCCTGAGCAAGTACACGAAGGGTGATGGGCCGGTGAAGGAGGGGGACTGCGGGGGGAAGTGCAGCAAGGACTGCAAGTGCTTGGGTTATTTCTACAACCAGGAGAGTTCACGGTGTTGGATTGCTTATGAGCTCAAGACACTGACCAAGGTGGCCAACTCCACGCACGTGGGATATATCAAAGTGCCCAAGAAATAAATCTTAAAGTCCTTGTTTTCTTTGTTCCTCGTTTTGTTTTTATTTATTTGTCTTGACTTTCGGAGCAACTTGCACTGTTGCGGTATCCCACCAATAAATGAGAACGATGAAGCTTTTCTGTTGCTTCTGTGCTTTTTTAGCTTCTCCTAATGATGCAACACGACGAGCGAATTGTAATATTTGCAGTTAATACTAAGATTCTCTATATTACGGGTCATTATAACAAGCCTAATTCACATGTAATGAAGGGCCGCTGTCGAGGTTTCAATATGTCCCATCTTTTCGCCGGCCAAGTCGCTAAAAGTACCAAAGAAATGAGGAGGGGAGCATATCCACCTACTCCGCGGCCTCTGGTTGTCCACTGCATCGAGGGAGAACGGCATAAATGGTCTATGAACTTTGACTCAATATACAATATCGCCTCGAATTTTTAATTTGTTCAATATGGTCCCTGAAAATTACATGGAACCTTGTCTTCGATTTTAAAAGCTTTAAGTGATTAAAATGAAACATTGATTTGAAATTTAGATAATCTAACTGGGGGTGGGAAGGTTGAATGGTATTGATTTAAAAGGTTGTGGTACTGAATTAGGCTGTGGTACTGAATTGGCAAGATTTCGGTAATTTTAAGACTCTCTGTACAACTTTTCCTATTACTGAATAGTAATGATGATGCGTATATCCCGAAAATCATTTTATGTCGTCCAGTATTAATTCTAGGATTTGCAATTGGATGGGCGAAAACAGGTCATCATAACAATACTGCTCCTCCAGGCCCAATCATTCAATAAGTGGAGGTTATGGTATTGTCACGTGTCCCGCTCGTGCCACCTCCCTCCCACGTGTCCCGCTCGATTTTGAATTGGAAGAGGATTGCGGCGCTAGATATACCGGTGGCGCCACTTAGTTTCGGGGTTCCGGCTACTATAAATCAATATGATTTTCTTCATCTGTAATTGCCCAAGGCCGAAAGAACATTGTCAGTTTTTCTAACTCGACAAGATGTGTATAATGTGAATAACAACTGAAGTCCGCTGCCGGATCCTTCAAGGTGATTCTTCCCGAGCATAAAGGGCATGTTTACAAAGCCAAAATCAAGCCAAAGATCCAAGTTCTCTTGGCATTTATCAGCATGGCTGCTGCTAAATCAGCATTAAGTTTTAGAAAGACGCTTCTCAGATACATGTGCGATCTCACCTGACCATTTTCACGAATACTTGGTGATCCATTCAAACAAAGAGCATAGAAGGATCACTGAACAACTAATTCCAACCCGAACTATTTCAGGGACATCAAGGTATCCTCAAACAATTATTTTATCCTAATTAATGCTCGATTTTTTTCTCAAATTTCGAATGCAACTTTCGAACTAAACTCACTAAAACAAATCAATGACGTACGTAACTTCAATGACATTAAAATGTGATGAGTTTTGGGAGAGGCTAGTCAGCGATCTTTGGAGCGAAGCCGCACAGGGGGTGATGGCGACGAGGGCGGGAAGGTGAATAAGAAGGAGAAGGGGGAGGGCTTGAGGTGAACGAGGAAGAGGATGAGAGGGTGAAAGCATGGTTGCAGAAGACAAAGGTGGAGACGTAAAAGAGGAGCGAGGGAGGGAGAGAGTGAGCAAGTAATAAATGCTTGCTTGTGCTTAGTGCTTTTTGTAGGGGAGATAGAAATCAGAGTTCTTTATTTTAGTTTCTCATTTTTCATATTTTTCATGTTATAGGACATGTGTCACTTTTTTAGTGGAGCATGTGCACCACGTTTGTCGATGACGTCGTAGCAGCTAACCACTGAATAATTTCTTCGATTGGAGAGATTCAAACCTCTGTCTAAAGCTAGGGATCTCACCAATTTAGCCAACGCCTCATTGACTACTACGTATTACGTTCCTCCCTCTGTGTGTCTTTAATGAGATGCATTTCGTGGAGAGAGTCTTGTTCCTGCTCAAGATCTGATAAAAGGAAAGTTGTTTGGGAATGTTTTAGTTAACGCTTTTACCGTATCAGTCTGCCCTTCGCTCAACTTCGCCTCAGATTACCATCAAAGTAATTGCTCTCCAAGATCGGCTTTCTTAGATTTAGTGGGCGAAGTGTACTATGAGTGTCAAAAAGTTACCTATGGTACCAAAAGTTTCAAAATGATCATTTAAGTGTCAAATTTAATCTGCTTGTCAGAAATCTTACCTGACATCATCATCTAAGACGACGTGGCTCGCTGGAAGCATGTGGACTTCCGTGTGGACTTAAACTTAAAAATTAACTAAAATTTTTCGAAGAAATTAAACAGAAAATAAGCTAAAACTTAAAAAGGAAAAAGGGGAGGCCTTGGTATAGGTGGCAAGGGGGATGACCGACGGGGGGTCGTCGAGCCCCAGCAAGTGGTCAGCCCCTCGCCAACCGCAGGCGAGGCCAAGGCCTCACCTAGCATGTGCAAGATCAGATTGATTATGATTTGCAAACTTGAACGAACGACTTCGAAATCTAGGGACGGAATCGGATCAGAGGGAGGCGGAGCAGAGGCAGAGGATATCGGTATCGTGCGAAAGTGGAGAACCGAAGCGCGACATGAGAGAAACAAGTAAAAGAAGATAAAATCCAGATTACATCCAGATTACATGAGCGTGCTTCGTATGCGCATCACACGGCGGATTAAGCTTTTGTGGGAATTTGCAAGATTCGCACAGATTTCAAACAAGAAACCATGGCGGGCTTGGGAAGAAGAAGATTAGGGATAATTCCAGCAAGAAATATATTGCAAAGTACAAATCAAATGATATTTATCTTCAAAACCCATTAGGGCCGCGTACTAGAAATCAAAACATATATAAATGATTAAATCCTCAAACGCACTGAAAATGTTATGAAGTGTTCGGAAATGGTTGAAGTAGTTTATTTAATTTATTATCTTTGTTGATTATTTAGCTTAGAAGCCCACGTGAACGACTAGAGTTTTCTTAAAAAAAAAATTGCCACGCAAGATAATAAATTTAAATATAAATGATACTTAATTCATTTGGCTGGAATTTCTTCGATTTGACACTTAAGTTATCGTTATTTTCCAATTTTGGCACTTAAGTGATCATTTGAAACTTTTGGTACCGAAGTGAGCGCCATACATAAGTTATGGCACTTGCAGTATATTTCCCAATAGATTTAGCACATCGAGTTTGATCACTTGCACAGCGTCATCTCAATGTCACGTACATTCCTTCGCTTCGATTGAGATGAGACGACCCTCGTACCCCGGAAGCATTTGATGGAGCGAAATTTGAAGATGATAAATTAAGCAATGAACTTAAGTAGACACCGGACGGTCGATAGTAATCCTTAGTTGGATGTGTACTCCTGTGTAAAGTTGATACGCCCTGTTGGAAACCGTGACGAAGATGTTATTATATGATTGACAGCAATGGGCCATCCCAGTCCATCTCACATACAAAGTCGTATTTGTGAAGTTGAGGCATTTGGAATTAGATGCCTTAGAATCAGGATAAATATTGAGAGCGACATAAATTTAACTGCCTTAACCATTTTTTCGATTTTTTTTTTTTTATAACTAAGGTGTCTGGGCCAACTTGCGTTCATTTCTTTTTCGTTTATTTGAGTGCTACATCGAAGCAAAATCATTTAATTGAGTGTCATTTCTGGCAAATCGTTTTATGTGAACTTATTATTATTATTTTATTTATTTTTCATGTGGATTTTTTTCTACATTTTTTAATATTTTATGGATTTTTTTATTTTTTATTTAATATTTTATGGGGAAAAAATCTTGAATTTCCTCATCCCTTGCCAGCCAAGAGGGGGAAAAAGACAAAACAAAAAGGAAATTTTCAAAATAACTAAAAAATAAAATAGAAATTCACGTGTACATTAAAAAAAAAATAATTACTTCGGCGATGCCACGGAGATTTTACGGCGTCCATGTAGGGTTTCCGGTGAGCAAATTGACGACTGCACTTAAAGTGATCATTTTTTCAAATTTATGAAACTCAAGTAAGCTAAAATAAATATCATACAAGTCAAGTGAACGCCGTACATAAATTATAAACCTCCATTTGTACTTATTCCTTTAGAATCATATGAATTGAGGCCACCACACGACAGTGACGCAGCTGGTTCTTGATGCATGGCCCACATTTGTTCCTCCTTCTTTTCTCTAATAATTGAAGCGATCTTTGTTTTGGTTCGCTCATCACTCAGCTTCCAGATGCTTCTGAAAACCATAAATATTCAATCATGCTTTGGCTCTGTAGTACCCACTTGAGCCAAAGAACATCTTCTTCTGGTGTATTCACAGCTCGCTAGAACACATTCGTTTGCCCACTGAAGATCAAATATGACTACTGGGGCAGGAATGGTGAGCTTGACAAATGGAAAGCTGATGGTGTCGGGCCAATGCGTGTTGTCCGACGTGCACGACAATGTTTCGTTGACTCCCGTGGTCTCCGACGATGATGTTCCGTGTGATGGGGCTTTCATTGGGGTCAAATCTGATCACAAGGGCAGTCTCAGGGTCTTCTCTGTTGGAAAGCTTCTGTAAGTATGCAATCCTCCTATTCTTGTTGCTTCTTTAACGGGTGCCATTCCTTCTCCAAATTCAAAATTTTCTATAGTCATCTTAGATAATGCAGTGGAAAGTTTCGAGATCCATGAAAATATGCGCTTTTGTGAGCTCAGTAGCATTCAGTTATGCGATTTCCTTCAACCCAGGACGGCAGTCTCAACTGCTGCTAGTGATCCCCTCTTAGCAACAGGAGTTGCACAATTAAGGCACGATGACAAGGGAAAGAACCCAGTTAGGCAGCGATGAAATTAGCTGTTTTCAGGTTTCTTTTCATCGGTATACACACTTGTTTCGTAGATGGAGTTCGTGCAGACATAAGTATACTTGGGTTGGATGAATTGTTCGATACCAAGGAGTAATGCATCATGGATTCCGCACGGTTGAGCTTACACTTTCGTGGTAAAGAAAATGAGTGATTTGCTAGAAACAAGGAGACAACTTTGAAGGCCTTCCTTGGCAAGAATTTCAGTATTTACTTTTGGCTTAGTACCATCAGCTGCTAAATGAGTTGTTTTCTCCAAGTTTGAAGCACTTAAAGCCAAAAATTTACCTCAGGCAAGCCGAGAAACAGCACAGATACCATCTAGGTGCAAATTCCTCTTTACTGAGATTTAGATTTTAAGTTAACTACTTTACTTTCGATCCTGCAAAATTTTGAGCTTGTGTTTAGCATCTCTTGATTCTTGTAGGTAGCAAGTTGCTTGGTTGCTAATTTAGTATGCCACAGTCTGTGTTTAGTTCTTCGAACTGCACAAGTGCTCGCGTTTTTGTGTAACTGATTACTCAAATGGATAAATTTTCTGATTTGCAGGGGTTTACGTTTCATGAGTCTTTACCGCTTCAAGATGTGGTGGATGACGCAGTGGATGGGCACCTGTGGCCGCGACATTCCCTGTGAAACCCAATTTCTGTTGGTCAAGGTCTGCGACAGCTTGTGCTTGGACAATGCAAGAACACGAAGTGATGGACTAGAGAAACGAGAAATGTACGTCGTCTTCCTACCGCTCCTTGAAGGGGATTTCAGAGCCGTTCTTCAAGGGAACGAACAAAACGAGATGGTCATCTGCTTGGAAAGTGGTATGCAGTGAAAAGCACTGGTGTGCGCCAGACCAGTTTACAAACATTTTTAGCTCTGTTGCGCTTGGGTAACTGCTGGTTTACCGCAGGTGATCCTTTTGTTGATACTTTCGATGGAAGCAATTTAGTATTTGCAGCATCCGGATCAAACCCTTTTGATGTTGTTACTTATGCGGTGAAGTAAGTTCATGTTCTTAAAATAGCTGCTAAGCATTCTTGTTAACCAGAAGTACCAAATTGTGGATTAATGTTCTTTATATTGAAATGTAATCGGTGCTGCCATCTCCGATTATTTTGGTTCCTAGTGATTCAATGAGAAAGGCTTACCTTGTAAAATCATCTGAGCATTGACTTATATGAATGTACAGGGCCGTCGAAAAATACCAGAAGACATTCTGTCATCTTGAGAGAAAGAAGGTAGTATTTCCTCCATAATAGCATCTTAGAGCAATTACAGTTTTTTGTGCAACATATTGGGAATGTTCGTCCCTTCGACTTCTGTTTACTCTTTGAGGCTTAGGTCCCGGATACCATAAATTGGTTTGGCTGGTGCACGTGGGATGCCTTTTACACCGACATCACAGAAGAAGGCCTGAAGCTAGGATTAGAGAGGTTTCATTTCTTCCTTGACACTGAAATGTAACAGCACAGATCTAAAGTTCTCAGACACTGATTAAAATAAAATTCTGACAGCTTCAAGAAAGGCGGGATCGCTCCAAAGTTCGTTATAATTGATGATGGATGGCAATCGGTTGCGATGGATCCCGCAGGCGTTGAGTCAAAAGCTGAGGACACTGCCAAGTGAGAAGCTTTTTGCAGTGTGCCGGAGATGAGAAGATTTTCTTTTCATCAACTCACTTTTATCTCTGTTATCTTGTCTCACAGCTTCGCAGACAGATTGGTAGACGTCAAAGAGAACCACAAGTTTCGAAATCATCGCAAGGAAGGGCACGCGGAGAAAGAACTGGGGTGTGGACTTCAGCGCGTCGTTGCTGAAATAAAAGAGCAATATGGTCTAAAGTATGATCTGCTATTAGATATGTTGGTCAGGTGTACAGAGGCGCCTACTCCGTCAAGGTTTTTTGCCATTATCATTCTGTTAAATTTTTGGCAGGTATGTCTATGTGTGGCATGCTATAACCGGGTACTGGGGTGGCGTAAAACCGAATGCCCCGGTGATGGAACGATACGGAGCCAATTTGGTGCATCCTATGGCATCTCCCGGTGTTCAAGCAAATGGTATTTGTCATGTGCTTAAAAGCATTATGACTAATGGAGTTGGCCTGGTGAAACCAGAGAAGGCTTATGACTTCTACAATGATCTTCACTCGTATCTCGCATCGACTGGTGTCGATGGAGTCAAAGTAGATGTTCAGACCATCCTTGAAACTCTCGGGAGAGGCCACGGCGGACGAGTGAATCTTGCTAGGAAGTATCATGAAGCACTAGAAGCGTCTGTTGCCCATAATTTCTCGGACAATGATATCATTTCTTGCATGAGCCATAACACGGACACTTTATACAGGTCATCTCTCCATCAAGGATTTCTTACATTGCCTCATGATGAGCAAAAGGCAGGGCTCACCAACTTTTTTTAATCACCTGAACTCTGAGACATCTAATTGGCTGTTGCAGTGGGAAGAAAACAGCTATAATGAGAGCATCAGATGATTTTTTCCCGAGAGATCCTGCATCACACACGATTCACGTCGCATCGGTTGCATATAACTCCACTTTTATTGGGGAATTCATGCAGCCAGACTGGGATATGTTCCATGTAAGTTTCTGCCTCTTCAGAGACTAAATAACAGTGCAGGTATGCATTCCATTATATCTAATTTAAGAGAGCTCATACAAATCTTAGAGCCGACATCCGATGGCCGAATATCACGGAGCAGCACGTGCAGTCGGTGGATGTGCCATTTATGTTAGGTAAAATACGCTGGTCAGGATTTCTTGTCTCTCCAATCCTTCTCGTATCTAATGCCTTTGTATAAGTTGAACGCAGCGACAAGCCTGAATGTCATGACTTCAATCTACTCAAGAAACTCTCGTTGCCCGACGGTTCTGTTCTAAGGGCAAAGTTGCCGGGGAGGCCAACAAGAGATTGCTTGTTTTCTGACCCTGTTAGAGATAATAAAAGGTAAAAACATATGAACTCTTTGGCCATCTGATTCCAAACTTCTTTGTTTGTTATCCCTTACTGCTTAATTTAGCACCGAGTTCCCTAAATTTTCTCATTGCAGCCTCTTGAAGATATGGAACTTGAATAGCTTCTCTGGAGTGATTGGTGTGTTCAACTGTCAAGGAGCCGGTTGGTGCCGAGTCGCAAAAAAGCCACTTATCCACGATGAACACGTAGAGACTATCACGGGGTCTATTGCTGCAAAAGACGTGGACTACCTGCCACGAGTCGCGGATGACGGATGGAGTGGCGATACCATAGCGTATGCGCATCGTGGAGGTAAATACAGCTTTGATTGTATACATTTTTTGACATGGTTTATGGGAAGTTTTCACTTAATTCGCTCAGGGATGTTCTTTTTGTTTCCTTTAATGAACACAACAGGAGAGGTGGTTTACCTTCCTGAGAATTCATCCCATCCAATTGCGCTGAATCCTCGAGAATACGAGGTTTTCGCTGTCGTTCCAGTGAAAAGCTTGTCGAACGGAGCGAAATTCGCTCCTATAGGACTCCTTGAGATGTTTAACTCTGGCGGAGCGATCACTGATTTGAATTATGAACTCGATGAACCTACGACTATCTCCATGAGAGTTCGAGGATGCGGCGTGTTTGGAGCCTACTCATCGGCTCAGCCTAAGAGGATATTGGTCGAGTCCCGGAAAGTGCCATTCGAATATAGACAAGGAAGTGGTCTGATGACCATTGCTCTTGAAGTTCCAGAGGAAGATTTGTACCTTTGGAGCGTTATCATCAAGTTCTAAGCTTTAAGGAATGAGTTCCTGATTGGACTGAAATGATTCCTTGTACATGAGTTCAATGATGTAGCCATCGCGGACAACTTCAAGCTCATAATGATTGATCATAGTTCGAAAGCTCAGTCAATAAAGATTCCCCGGTTCAGACCGTAACTCGAGTACATTTTCAAATTCTACACAAATTTTGTGAAGTTTCGCGTCTGAATTAAACTTTTGGCAATAGATGGGTTAGCACCTTAGCATCCTGGCATCCACTAGAAGTCTGGAGGTTAAGAGAATTATTAGCTTATGAGATATTTGGTAAAACATGTATTTTCATAAGCAATCCATATGCGGATTTCTTTGATGTGGGATAGGAGAAATTTTAGCACATGTTATTTGTGGCATTTCATTTCATGCATCATTTTCTTTTGCATCAGAAAATGGAATTGAAACTCCCGCCAAAAAATTATCGCTTTTCAATTGCATTTGCAAAATTTAGGTTTCAATTTTAGCATTTGAGTGAGATCTCTAGGAGCTTTCACTCAAAGAGAAGTAGCTGTTGACAACTAAATTTTAGATTTTTAGGAAAATCATTCATGTAAATATAAAATAAGAGTTATTCATAATTCTTGCAAAAATAATTTATCATGCATTGCATATTTATTTCCCGTCAATTGTGTTGTTTGCATTTATGGCATAGGCAAGTCAATTGAGTTTAATTTTGAGTACAGTCAGACCAAACTCAGTTCAAAGATTTTGCCTACAGCTAAGGAGCCTGTGCCAAGTTTTAATGGGATAATGGGATTCAATTTCAGGCTCGTTTTGATCCATTTGAGCTGAAAATGCTTTCAATTTGATTTTCATTATTTTTATTATTAAGCCTTAATTTGAATCCAAGAATGCAAGACGAGCCCATAATTTAATCGGATAAACCCAAATCGATTCAGCCCCTACAATTCTGTGAGGCTTTAATTGATTTAATCAACTTAGGCTCCAAAACAAAAATATCACAAGCCCACGTGGACATGAGAATGTCGGGCATGCATCATCTCTTTCTTAGTTGGCCGAGATTCATTAAATGTCCTTTGGTGCTTAGACTCTTTCACGTTCAAATTTAATCAAGAGTTTAGTTGGATTGGATTGAGATTCTCATCTTAACTAAGTGTTCTGCTAGATGTCGGAACCTAAAGATCTAACGGCTTGAGGCTAATCTTATTCTAGCAAGGATCAATAATCCAAAGGCCCAAATTAATTCCTTCTCTCACTAGGTTATTGAATCTTGCCCTATATATGTTCACCTCGATTCACGTTCAGAGGGGGAGGGGGGCAAAAAAAAAAAAAAACTTTCTGGTAATTTCATGTGAAAAGGAAGGCGGGGGGGCTCCTTCTGTTTAGCGCATAAAAATACAAAAGAAGTTGAAGGTCCCAGGCGAACTAGTTGGAGTCAAGGCCATCGTCCGCACGTTCAAGCATCCCGCCGTCTACCGCCGTCCTTGCGTGTCGTAGACCAGCCTCTCTTTTTTTACTACGTGAGATCTTAACATCGACGTCGCCACTAGCTTCGGAGTAACACGATCAGTTCGCCGCGGCCAAGTCACCGCTAGAAGTTATCCGTAGCAGGCGGCTATCCAGCCACTGTTTCATCTTTGTTTTCACCTGATTTGCGGCCAAGATAACCTGTTTTGGCTTGATAAACGGTTGCTAATCCTGTTGTTTGGTTGGTGTTGAGATTCATTAGAGTTTCGAGGTCCGAAACCATCTGCAAGAAGGAAGCTATTTCAAGCGAAGCTCACGGATTCTACGTGCACTGGATCATTGATCCAGAAGTTTACTTCATGCTGTGCTGGTTTCATAATATGCATATATGTTCTCTACTATTAATGGATGCATGTGAATTCGTGGACAAAGTTGAAGAATTGTGTGTGTGTGTGTGTTTTTTTTTTTTTTTTGCCATTAGCTGATCATTAAAATAATTGTGGGTTAAAAAAATCTGATTCTGGTGAAGATAATTCGTCCGATTGACTGGATTTCTGTGACATTCTCGAGAGTAAAATTGATCATCGTTGTGGTGATTTAAATTGGAAAGCAGATTTTTTGCAGATTTTTTTGTTTTTTTAGAAACCAATTGCAACACGTTAGCTCCATCATGGCTAAATGTAATTATTAGGTGAGTCTTTGGTTAAAAAGTTGACATGTTCTAGGGCTTTGTCAGATTGCTAAGATTCTCCTAAAATTGAATAATGTTGGACTTGTTGCGAGCAACCTTTTGATCCCAAAAATTATCCGTAGCATTTGATTTATTTGATTGCATGTTGACTTTATCTTATCTCTTGCGGTTTCTCTTAGTATTGTTTGATTGGAGATAAGATTTGAACTCAATCGGATAACACTCGATTTATTGTGGATGCTTTTTGGCATTGGACGCCTTTTTTTTTTCATGTTTATCCATGATCGAATTATCTTATCTCTTGTATTTTCATGACGATATGCTACTTGGGGATAAAATTTGATTGAATTGGATAATGGTTAAAATTTGTTGAGAATTATCTGCAAATAAATTCCCGAACTTTAAAGATAATTTCTTAAATTGAATTGGATACAGTTTTGGATGAGGAAAGATGGACCACAATCTCACAATTTTGGTCACCCCTCATGGATTTCGAATTCAAAACTCAATTGACTCATTCATTTTTATTTTGTTGTAATTGATTGTTTTGGTTTGTTTATAAAATTTGCACAATCTTAAATAATATTGCCCATAACATATGCTCTCAGTTCCTTCAGAAAACGTACATTAAAGGCAACATATGACTTCGATCTCGAAGTACGATCGTGTCCGTACGTGTGAATTAGATATCAAATCATCAATCTTGATGAGCGGATTGCTAATTCCTAAATAGAATTTCAATATTTATCCTATGTATATAAGTACGATAATTATTCTATTATATATTCACTTGTTAATCCTAATCTTGAGAGATATTGTGAATAAAATTGGATTTTCGGATTTAAAGGTGTTTTATGGGCAATATTGTTTGTTTTTGTTCAGATTTTCATTATTTTCATGGTTGAATAAATTCCTGAAAAATCCCAAAAAATGTCATGCTTCTTTTTAAGTCTAATCACACTTCTTTTGACTCTAGGATAGCATTTTACTTTTTTTTTTGTATATCTGAAAATACAATAAAAATGGCATTCGCATTGCATATTATTTAGTTTGCATTTTGCATCGTCATTATACCGCGTCATGCATATTTGTCACGTCATTATGCCATGTCATGCATTTTAGCCGTGTCATTATATCTCACATGTCATATAGTTGATTGTATTAGCATTGCATTAAATAAAAGAAAAATCCCAAAAAAATTAATTCAAATCATCAAACCAAGGAATTTTCATGAAAATTGGTACCAAAAGGTATTAATTGAAAAATTAATGTAACCAAGCCCCTGAACTCACAATTTCGTAGAAATAAAATAGTTCTCCTGTTATTTTATTTAGGTTTCTAATCAACCTACCAAGAACGATTAGTGGCGACTCTAATTTATTACATTTTTCATAAATAAACGGAAGTTGCGATTTGATAGGACGATTAGTGGCGGCTCCAATTTAATACATTTTTCATAAATAAATCGAAGTTGCGATTTTATAGGACTGGGGAGGGTCCAAGTTAGGTTAGTTAGTTTAATTGATCTAATAATCCATTAGCCTAATTTTATGTCGCGACAGTTTGGCGACTCCATTGGAGATTTCTTTTAGATTTTTTGAAAAGTTAAAAGGGAGAGCTGCATTGTGAAACTTTCGAAAATTAAAACTTGATTTTTGAAAATTTCAATTGACCCCTTTAATTTTTGAAAAAATTAAAAATTTGGTGGACTTAGGCCTGAGTGATTTTCGTGTAGATTTTCCTCGATTGATGATTTGAATCTTCATTGTTTTTTTTTTCCTCTCCAATTTTAATTGCCTGGCTTGTTTTTCTGACTATCTAACCTTTGTCTTTGGATGTTTGGTAATTAAGTTACATTGCAATTTAATTCCTTGGGTGGCATAAACTCTTGTGCATGAATTTTTATTTTGCACTACATCATTTTCAAAACTTTAGTAAAAGTCTAGGACAGTGTCAAGATCGGGAATTTCCCTAACCTCAATCTCGAGGAGGGGTGACCCCGTTTTCGATCCCGAGTTTTGGTACTGGGGATTTCCCAACCTGGCTATGATCTCATGGCATATAATGGACCCTCGGCCTAAATGAAGTCTAAAAGGCGGAACATTGACCAATTTAATTTGGTACGATTTGTCTTTAAGATTTCAAAAATTTTCAAATTCATAAAATGGGCACACACTTTGCACTTGTCATGCACATGTCTATGTGATTGACATTTTACTTTTCAAGGTATAGTAAGTTCTCTAATTTTATCTTATTTTTATTCGCTCCATGGCAAATTAGGTTTGTCCTTTTGTTCATTCGAGTCATGTCGTTATTTTGATTTCTTATGTCTCTCGTTAGGAAATTTCGTTCAGTGTTAGGTTTGTTATCCTTCGTTACACTTTCAGTCACTAATTTAGTTATGTTTCATTCTGGTATTATTGGATTGTTCGAATTTTTACACCTTATTTGAATTGGATTCGATCTCCGCACTTCAAATGAAAAATGTTTATGAGATTCTGAACTATCACGAGAAAAAAATGACGCCAATCAGCCATGTTTTCTATTTAATATGGAATTAATGGCCGAAAGAGAGCAGTATGAAATTTCTCACATTTTCAGACTCCAGAATCATTTTGCCGACTACCGTTAATAAACGACCTCCTTTGCTGAACTGTAAAATATGAAAGTTGTAAGTTGATGTTTCAGCTAATAACCTGAAAAATATCAGATTTTAATTCATATTTTAAGGGTATTTTTCGTTCATTTAATAAAAATCAGATAGAACAGTTTTCTGAGCAATATTTTTCCAAAGAAGCATTAAACTGTACTAATCATTTCACTTATAGCCTTAAGTCCGAACACAAAAGTTGTTCATCATTGTGTCTCGTATCATCACGTAAAATTTGGAAATTTTTCGATCAACGTGCGAAATATGACGAATTTTATCATAAAGGTCAACGAAACTGAAAAAGCACCTAATTTATTTCTCTGCTTGTATTTGTCTTGTTTGTCAAGTCTAGAAGGTTGTCATGAACCGGCTCACTATCCTTACTCATTTTATTGATCTTCATACGATCTTTCTTATAAGGTAATTTATCACGGATCATCCACACATCATTAGGTCAGTTGCGAAGAAAATGGCCGATAAAGCTGAAAGGAACGCTGCGATTTAAGAAGCTTTCGAGGAACATGTGGACGCTCTCAATGACAAGATGGATAGCTTAGTCTCCCAGATGGAGAACAAAGTACTAACAAGCCTTGTGGCCAATATGCATTTGTTTGGCCTATCTCCTCAACCTTTGGCACCTCCTCCGCCTCCTGCTGTCGACGATCCAAGCAAAAATTTAGGGCAGTTACTTTCACTGGAAGACATGTTCGTCCCAGGCACTAGCTCAAATATTCCGCCTGTGGCTCCAGCCAACCTCGTGGCACCAAAGCAGAATAATGATGCGGCCAAGATATATGCTCAAATGGAGCAGAAGATGGAATAGAAAATGGAGCGAAAAATGGAGGAAAGGCTTCGAGAAATCCAAGAGACCCATAGCATCCCTAACATTGACTTTTCTGCTTTCACAAAGGTTGATGTGCTTGAGAAGTTTAAGGTGTCTGACTTCGAGAAGTACAACGATACATCTAATCCTGTACAACATGTCCAGATGTACCAGGCAAGGATGCAAATATGCTGATAATGGCCCTCTATTGGTTTAGACTTTTCAAACTAGTTTAAAAGATGCAGCTATGCGATGGTACACTGACTATAAGGTATACATCATCGAGGATTAGAAGGAGGCAACAACTGCTTTCATTAAATATTTCAGCTTTAACATAGACGTCCTCACCTCTAGAGAAGACCTAGAGCAAGCTGAGATGAAGAAGGGCGAGACTGTCAAGTAATATGCCACTAGGTGGAGGAACATAGCATCCCAACTGAAGCTTGTTCCCCTTGAGAGGGAGCTCATGAAGTTGTTCGTCTCTACCCTCCCGCAAACCATAAGAACCAAAGTCCTGGGCACTTCTGCAAATTCATTCGGTCACCTCGTAGCAATGGCCGAAGAAGTAGAGGGTGACATGAAGAAAGGATGGTACGGAAATGCTAGCGCGCTTGCTAAATGGTTCATGGCAAAGAATGACAAAGATGTCGCCCCTCAGGTAAACATGATGAGCTCCTCACCTGTTGTGCAAGTCTCTATTAACCAGCAAAGGGACTTTAAAGAGTAGGGGCAAAAGCGAAATCCATGTCCACCCCGACAATATGCAATTCTGCCTGGAACGCTTTCTCAGGTCTTGGCTGTCCTACGCAAGAAATACCTATTGTCGACTGAACCCTAAGGTTGAATTATACGACATATGCCGGCTATGATTCATCCAAAAAATAAGATTACCATCGCGATGAGGTCGGTCATGATACAGACAATTGCTTCGTGCTCAAGAACCGCATTTAGGACCTACTTGAATCAAGGGCATTCATGTTTCAGAATAATGATCAACTGAATGTGCAGAGTAACCCACTCCCGAATCATTCGAACAACGCTTGAAGAACTATCAGTGGGATGGCTGCAGGCTTTTAGGAGTGACCTTTTACTTTTATGCAATCCCTTGCATAGGATATTTCTCGCTTTCTAGGTGTCTAGGCTGCATTTTGAATTTTTAGGATTTATTTTTCAAGGTCAAGTTTCTCCTTGTGGAGAATGTTTACATTTTCAAATTCAATAAGACGTAATTCAATTGATTCATGATCAATAAAATTACATAAGTATTTCATTATTTTGGAAACTTGTTGAAGGATCGCAAACCAATCCAATGACGATAACCAACGAGTGAACAATCTGTCATCCATGGTAAGCACCGAGGGTTGGGCTTCCTCAAGAGTTTCTCGTCCCACGGTCTTCAAAAAAATGTTCAAAAATACATACTAGTTTTTGAAGGAAATTACGATGCGTGCATGATTAAACCCTGTATGTTTCTCTGATTTCTCCATTTTATGTTTCAGGGGCAAATATGAGGAGGGTGATCCATTAGATTCTGACGTTTATAATTTAGACGAATTCACTTCTGATTATGAAGAAGTACGTCAAGAGTTTGAACAACATAAGATGATTAAGCCTCTGACTGGCGATGAAACTATATCAATCAACTTGGGCGATAAAGAGAATCCAAGAGAGGTGAAAATCGAGGCAAACCTGTCCACTGAAATGACGGAACGTCTTACCAAGCTCCTGAGGGATTACTAGGATATCTTCCCCTAGTCCTATGCAGATATGTCCGGTCTTGATCGATCAATTGTTGAGCATTGCTTATTACTGACCGATCTCTCATTCAAGCCATTAGTGCAGGGAACACGAAGGGTTAGGTCAGAGCTAGCAAAGAAAATTAAGAAAGAGGTCACGAAGCTCCTTGATGTGGGATTTATTGAGGCTACCCAATATTCTGATTTGGTTGCTAACATTGTTTTGGTGCTAAAGAAATACGGTCGAGTTCGAGTCTGTGTCAACTACCGTGATCTAAATAAGGCTAGTTCTAAGGATGAATTCCCACTCCCGCACATTGATGTGCTTGTAGATAGCATGGCGGGGTTCAAAATGTTTTCATTCATGGATGGTTTCTTAGGTTATAATCAAATCCTGATGAACGTGGATGATAAACTGAAAACTATATTTACCATTTCGTGGGGGATGTTTCATTATAAAGTGATGCCCTTCAGTCTCAGGAACGCTGGTGTAACTTATCACCGGACTATAGTTACTTTATTCCATGACATGATGCACAATAAGATCAAAGTCTACGTCGATGACATGATTGCAAAAACAAGACGTGGAGAAGATCATATTGAAACCCTGACAAAACTGTTCGATGGACTCCGGAAGTTCAAGGTACGCCTTAATCCAGCTAAATGTGTTTTCGGCGCCAACTCGGGTAAATTACTCTGTTTCATTGTCAGCAACAAGGGTATTGAGATAGATCCATTCAAAGTGAAAGTCATATGTGAACTCAAGCCGCCGACAGCAGTTAAAGAAGTTCGAAGCCTCATGGGCAGGTTGAATTATATTGCTCGATTCATTTCTCAGCGATCTGAAACTGTTAAGTCTTTCTTCAGGTTGTTAAAAAAGAATGTGCCGGTCAAGTGGGATAATGATTGTGATGAAGCCTTTGAGAAAATAAAACAACACCTCATGAATCCACTAGTGCTTGTTCCGCCAGTGCCGGAGCAACCTTCGACCCTTTATCTCACTATCCATATTGAATCCTTGGGAGCTATGCTAAAACAGACAAGACAATACGATGGGAAAGCGTCATTTATTATCTGAGCAAGAAGTTCACAGTCTCCGAAATGAATTACTCTAAAACTGAGAAGACATGTGCGGCTCTAGTTTGGGTACTGCACAGATTGCGGCAATACACTTTGCATTATCAAATTCTCTTGGTGACAGAATGTGATCTCATCAAGTACTTGCTAAATCAACCTGCCTTTATTGGCAGGCTTGCTAAATGGCAGATCCTTATTTCTAAGTTCGATGTGTAATATTTGTATCAAAAGTCGGTAAAGGGACGAGCCATAGCGGAAAATCTGGGGCAAGATGAAGATCTATATAAACCTGAAGATAGAGTTACGGCGGTGGAAGATTATTTCTGGGTCATGTAATTTGATAGAGCTGTGAATTTATTCGGATCGGGTACAAGATTAGTCTTAATATCTCCAAGTGGTCAACATTATCCTGTGACAACAAAGTTAATATGTCATTGTACTAATAATATCGCAGAATATGAAGCATGCATTCTGGGTCTACATGTCACAATCTAAATGGGTGTAACCTGACTTAAAGTATTTGGAGACTCAACATTAATCATCCTTCAAACGGTCGGAGAATGGAAAACACGGGATGCTAAATTGTTGCCGTCTCTGTTACACGGATACGCAAGTTTTCAATTTTTCCCCGTGTTGGACTCGTGTCAGACACGGACTCGAGCGTGACACGGAGGGACTCGGCCGGACTCTCCTCGGACACGCGATCAATGCGTATCCGAGATCGGACTCCGGGTCAACAGCTTGGACATGTGCGGGACTTGCGTGTTCGGCGTTAAATGGACACAGACTCACAGATACAGAACAAAAGCCCCAATTGCTTTGACCTAATTTCTTATCCCGGCTCACCTCACCTATCCCTCTCCCTCGTCGACTGGTCTGGCCTCTCCTTCTCCGACTCTTCCTCTCGCAATTCACAGTCCCCGGCTCACATCACACTCGCCCCCCTCCGGCACAAGTCGTGACTTGCATCCGATCCCCCTCCTCTGGCCGTCACTGATTTCTGCTCATGCGTTGGGCCGTTGACTCGCTGTCTTGACTGACGACGTCTGCTCGCGCCTCTACTCTCGCTACACTCCCCCTACTTTCACTGGCCTCTGGTCTCGCGGCTCGCCTCAGCTTGTCCCCTCAAGGTATCGTCGTCCTTTGCTTGCCCTTGAAAAAAGTCTAATCATTTGAAGTTAAATTATAATGTTTATGCAAGTTCTGTATTATCAATTGCTTGCCTCAAGGTATCGCCTTGAAGATGGTTGTGCTTGCTTGCACTTGCAAGTCATTTATATCGTGTTCTTCCCCTAGTGATGCACTGTTGATGGGTTGATGCTCTGTTTTTTAGTTTCCAGTATGCGAGTGTGTTTTTTGATGCATTTGATGCACTGATCTAATAATGGATGAATATCTGTTAATTTGATGCATTTGAGTGTGATGCTCATTTCCATCTTATAGTGTTATCAGTTATGCTTGTTTTAAGTTTTACCCAATCACTGTGACTGAGGTTTGTTCTGGGGTCTTTTAACTATTTTTTTCCTTGTAATTGCATTTTTGTAGAGTGATATCAACTTATCAAGCATGGACAACAGTAGCAATGAAGATATAAATAAACTATTGTGGAGGTATATTACTAAGTTGGCTAATCATAGAGATGTAGAGGGGAATTGCTCTTGAAAATGCAATTTTTGTGAAAAAAATTTTAAGAGTTCCTACACAAGAATTAGGGCTCATTTGTTGATGATAGGTGGAAGAGGAATTGCAAAATGCAGAAAAGTATGAAAAAAAGATTTTTTGAAGATGGAAATATTAGATAGGGAGGTCAGTGATAGATTATAGAGTAATACTCCTAGACGTGTCTTTGCCATCTTTTAGTTGTAGTAGTGTGCAAATGAATTCGTTCTCTAAGAAAAGGAACATGGAAAGTGGGAGTGGGAGTGGGAAAAGACAATTGAACATATCTGAACTGGAACATTTAGATCATTTGATTGCTAGGATGTTCTATTCGGCGAGCGTGCCGTTTAACCTAGCAAATAACCCTTACTTTCATGAAGCTTTCGCTTATGCTGCTAATCACAACATTACAGGATATGTACCACCGAAATTTAATTTGTTGAGGGCTACTTTATTGCAAAAATAGAAGGCAAATATTGAGAACCTGTGTGCACCTATTAAAAAAACGTGGAAGGATAAGGGTGTAAGTATCGTGAATAATGGATGGAGTGATTCACAAAGGAGGCCACTTATCAACTTTATGGCAGTGTCGGATGAAAATCCCATGTTCATAAAATCGATCGATTGTTCAAATGAAAGGAAGAGCATGCATTTCATTTTTAACTTATTGAAAGAAGTAAGCATTGAAGTTGGACATGAGAATGTGGCCCAAGTTATTATAAACAATGCTTCAAATTGTAAAGGCGTGGGACAACTCATTGAACAAGAATTTTCGCCCATTATTTGGACGCCTTGTGTGGTGCACACATTTAATCTAGTTTTGAAGGATATTTGTGCCGCAAAGAATGTGGAGGCCAATGAAGTAGCATGCGAGAAATGTAATTGGATTACAAAGATTATTAATGATGTTATGCAAATCGAATGGTTCATGCAAAAATTTCATCATGAACCATTCGATGAGATTGGCAATATATAACGAGTTTGTTCACTTAAAGTTGCTTTCTGTGGGGATATCCGTTTTGCATCGATGATTGTGATACATAAGAGGTTTAAGTTGATAAAAGGTGGCCTTCAAAGCATGGTTATTTATGAAAAATGGAGTACTTATCGAGATGATAATCAAGAGAGGGCTTAGTTTGTCAAGAAGAAAGTGTTGAATGATCTTTGGTGGAATTCAATAGATTACATACTTTCCTTCACAACTCCTATTTATGACTTGCTTAGAGTTTATCGACAAGCCTTGTCTTCATTTGGTTTATGACATGTGGAATTTGATGATCGAAAAAGTGAAGAAAGTTATATATATATATATGCATGAAGTGAAAAGGCTATATGAGAAGTCTACATTTTATGAGGTGGTTCTTAGAATTCTTGTGGATCGTTGGATTAAGAATAACACTCTACTTCATTGCTTGGCACATGCGTTGAATTCTAAGTAAGTTCTAAACTTATATTATATTGGTTATTCTTTCTTTGACATATTGATATAATGCTCCTTTTACTTATTTGTGTTTTGTTAAATAAGGTACTATAGTGATCAATGGCTCGATGAAGATTCTACTCGAGTTTCTCCATACATGGACTATGAGATCAACGAAAAAAGAAATAAATGTCTAAGGAAACACTTTCCTAACGAGGATGAGCTCCACAAGGTAAGTATGGAGTATGTAGATTTTGCGTACAATAGTGGGCGTTTTCAAGACCCTCATTCCATTTGAGATCAGCATTTTATGGATCATAAGATGTGGTGGGTTGAACATTGTGCATGTGCACCTATGCTTCAGAAAATAGCCTTCAAGCTTCTTGCACAACCTTCTTCTTCATCTTGTGCCAAGAGGAACTGGAGCACCTACTCCTTTGTGCAATCGGCGAGAAGACATAGGATGACTCCAAGAAGTGCAGAAGATTTAATTTTCATTCATAGCCACTTTCGTCTTCTATCAAGAAAAGACCCACGATATTTAGAAGGAGAGACCAAGATGTGGGATATTGGCGGAGATGCATTTGGCATGTTTCAAGATGTTGGGGTGCTTGAAGTTGCAAGTATCTCACTTGATGAGCCGGATATAGAATCAGTTCTTTTGTCAGGAGGAGCAGATAATGTAGCTCCATGACTTCTTGTTATTTTTTTATGGTGAAATGAGATTTATTTATTTTTTCACCTATGGTTAAATGTTAAATTTAAGGTGGAATGTGGATTGTGGATTGCTTTTTTTTCCCTTCAAGTTTTAAAGATTATTGAAATGAAATGTAGTTGAATTCTTCAGTCTTCACAGGATATATTTTGTGAAACCTTTCTAAGGAGGAGATTAATAATAGTTTTGGTATCATGATGTTATTATTATTGAGATCATAAAAATATTAATTTATCATGTATATATAAAAATATACATATAATATACAACCGTATCTCAGCATGTTGAAATTTTCTATTTTTTGAAAACTGCCGTGTCGACATATCGTGTCGTATCGCGAGTCGTGTCTTGTGTCCATGTAACATAGGCTATTGTACCATCAATACCTTGATGAATTGATAGAAGAATTTGATGATATTTCATTCGAGTATTTATTCAGAACTCACAATCAGTTTGTTGATGCATTGGTTACTATGTCTTTGATGTTGCAAATCAACAATGGGCTTGCGGTTGAGGCATTGAAGATTGAGGTACTGAGAAAGCCAACCTATTGTGTGACCATAGCCGATGAACCTGACGGCAAGCCTTGGTATCATGATATTAAGACTTAAATTCATGAGCAAAAATTTCTTAAAAAGAGTACGGTGTTTGATCAAAGGTACATAAGGAAGATGGCCTCGAAGTTTTTTCTGAGTGAAGAGAGTCTCTATAAAAGATCCTTTGATTCGGTTATTCTGAGATGCATTTACTCTACTGAAGCTGTCCGTCTGATAATAGAAGTGCATGAAGGAATCTGCGGTCCACATATGAATGGCCACATGCTCCCCAAGAAGATTGTAAGGTTAGGCTATTATTGGCTCACTTTGGAAAATGATTGCATCCAACATGTTCGTAGCTGTCACAAGTGCCACAAGATCAACGTTACTCCGAACGAGCTACATCAATTATCTGAGTCATGTCCTTTCTCTATGTAGGGGATTGATGTGATTGGTCCGATCAACCCCAAGACATCAAATGGATATCGTTTCATTCTAGTTGCCATTGATTATTTTTCCAAATGGATCGAAGTAACATCATATCTCACAATCACAGCACGAAATGTCGTGAAATTCATTAGTCTGAGACATCATCGCTCAATATGGTTCACCTGAAGTCATAATCACTAATAATGGCTCAAATTTGAACAACAAGCTGGTTGATGACTTATTCACCAAATTCAAGATCAAGCATCTGAACTCTTTCCCATACTGTCCTCAGATAAATGGTGCAGTGGAGGCGGCCAACAAAAATATCAAGAAGACCATCACCAAGACTGTTGAGAATTATCGCGATTGGCGTTGCCTTTTGCACTTATGGCGTATCGGACTTCGATTCGAACTTCTACCGGAGCAATTCCATATTCCCTTGTGTATGGAATGAAATCAGTGTTACCAATCGAGATAGAAATCCCTTCTTTGCGTATATTATCTCAAATCAAGCTGACCGAAGCCGATTGGATTCAGCAAAGAATGTACCAATTGAACCTAATAGACGAAAAGTGACTTAAAGCTTTATGCCACTGCAATTGCTATCAACAGCGGCTTAAAGCTTTTCTAGGTCCGAAACCATCCGGAAGAAGGAGGCTATTTCAAGCGAAGCTCACGGCTGCTACGTGCACTGGAACATTGATCAAGAAGGTGTGACTTCTTTACTTTTTTGTTTGAAATCCATGCCGTACTGGTTTCATAATATGCATATATGTTCTCGTCCATTAATGGATGCATGTGAATTTGTGGACAAAGTTGAAGAATTGAGGTTTTTTTTTTTTTTTTGCCATTAGCTGATCATTAAAATAATGGTGGGTTAAAAAATCTGATTCTGGTGAAGATAATTCGTCCGATTGACTGGATATCTGTGACATTCTCAAGAGTAAAATTGATCATCGTTGTGGCGATTTAAATTGGAAAGCAGATTTTTTTTTTTTAGAAACCAATTGCAGCACATTAACTCCATCATGGCTAAATGTAACTATTAGGTGAGTCTTTGGTTAAAACCTTTATGGTCGACAATGTTTTAGGGCTTTGTCAGATTGCTAAGATTCTCCTAAAATTGAATAATGTTGGATATGTTGCGAGCAACCTTTTGATCCCAAAAATTATCCGTAGCATTTGATTTGTTTGATTGCATGTTGACTTTATCTTATCTCTTGCGATTTCTCTTAATATTGTTTGAACTTAATCGGATAACACTCGATTTATTGTGGATGCTTTTTGGCATTGGACGTTTTATTTTTTTCATGTTTATCCATGGTTGAATTATCTTATCTCTTGTATTTTCATGACGATATGCTACTTGGGGGTAAGATTTGATTGAGTTGGATAATGGTAAAAAAAATTTAGAATTATCTGCAATTAAATTCCCGAACTTTAAAGATAATTTCTCAAATTGAATTGGATACAGTTTTGGATGAGGAAAGATGGACCACATTCTCACAATTTTGGTCACCTCTCATGGATTTCGAATTCAAAACTCAATCGACTCATTCATTTTTATTTTGTTGTAATTGATTGTTTTGCTTTGTTTATAAAATTTGCACAATCTTAAACAATATTGCCCATAACACATGCTCTCAATTGTGCATTGCCTCATCGAAAAACGTACATTAAATTCAACATATAACTTCAATCTCGAAGTACATCGTGCCCGTACGTGCGAATTAGATATCAAATCCTCAAATTTGAGGAGCGGATTGCTAATTTCTAAATAGAATTTCAAAGTTTGTCCTATGTATATAGGGATGACTGTTATTCTATTATATATTCACTTGTTAACCCTAATCTCGGGATGTTAAAATCGGATTTTCGAATTTAAAGGTGCTTTATGGGCAATATTGTTTGTTTTTGTTCAAATTTTCATTGTTTTCATGGTTCAATAAATTCCTGAAAAATCCCAAAAAATGTCATGCTTCTTTTTAAGTCTAATCACATTTCTTTGGACTCTAGGATAGCATTTTACTTCAATTTTTTTTTTGTATATCCGAAAATACACAAAAAAAAGTCTCGCATTGCATATCGTTTAGTTTGGATTTTGCATCGTCATCACACCGCGCCATGCATATTTGTCACATCATTATGTCATGTCATGCATTTTTGTCATGTCATTATATCTCATAAAGTTAGATTGCATTAACATTGCATTAAATAAAAGAAAAATCCCAAAAAAATTAATTCAAATCATCAAACCAAGGATTTTTCATGAAAATTGATACCGAAAGGGCATTAATTAAAAAATTAATGTAATCAAGTCCTCGAATTCACAATCTGTAGTTCGTAAATATAAAATAGTTCTTCTGCTATTTTATTTAGTTTTATAATCAACCTACCAAGAATAATTAGTGGCGGCCCCAATTTAATACATTTTTCATAAATAAATCGAAGTTGTGATTTGGTAAGATTATGGAGGGTCCAAGTTAAATTAGTTAATTTAATTGACCTAATAATCCATTAGCTTAATTTTAGGTTGCAACAGGTGTTAACCGGCGACGGGTGGCAGCGACGGAAAGTCGGTAGCAGTGGTCGGCAATAACGAAAATGACTTTCGGACGTCATAAGAAAATTCTCGAAATTGACCAAAAATCTTGTCAAAAGTAGAAGATCCTACCAAAAGTCAATTTTTTACCAAATGCATTTTTGCTTCAGAAGTAATTTTATCAAATGGATTTCCCTGTCAAATTGATTTCGGGCAGAAAAATCAAAAAGTAGAATTGATTTCATGCGCACCGAGTCTAATCGTCACATAATAGGCTTTCTCTAGAGTAGATTTGGGGGGCTAAAAATGCCCCACTCGACTTGGAATCCCGTTCCACGAATGGACCCAAAGGGCAACAAGGGCAGGGATGACCCACACGATCCTTCAACTTCGCCTCAAGTGGGCGCACTGAAATCAGAAAAATTTTCTCCTCCAA
This sequence comes from Rhodomyrtus tomentosa, assembly GCA_028455895.1. Lineage (NCBI taxonomy): Eukaryota > Viridiplantae > Streptophyta > Magnoliopsida > Myrtales > Myrtaceae > Rhodomyrtus > Rhodomyrtus tomentosa. Next base: position 8,128,515 of record JAPCWY010000001.1, on the reverse strand, counting down.
AATTGGTCAAATTTTGACGATTAGGGCGACAATCCTCCATTCGCGATTGGCTGCTTTGGCGTTGCCCCATCTTGAACGGCCAATCAAAAAGCAGTGTGTGTGTGTGTGAGAGAGAGAGAGAGAGAGATTGATTGATTTCGTGCATCGCACGTCTTGACAATTATCGGGGATCTCAAACTCAAAAAGTCCAAAACTGACGTCGGATATCGAAGTCGAATGATCTTTTCCTACCTTCGGCAATCGAAAGTCAAGAACCTTGGAAGTTGGAAGTTGTCCCCTCGTCGTCGTGGTTGAAGCGTGCAACGTTCGCGGGCGACGGCTGACTTTCTTGATCGGATTCCAAAAAAGCGGGAGGCCTTTGAAAGAAAAGATCTAATGAGTAATTGATTTGAGAGGGCGAGGTTGCAAAAACTTCAAAGGATGTAAAGCAAAAATTAAACGTGGAGTTGACTGTGGGTTTTATCAAGTTTTCAAAAGAGTACATTGACTTGAGAGAGTGAGCAAAGAAGAGCTTATAAGAAAAATATTTTATTTCCCGAGTTCGATTTTTTTCTTTTCTTTTCTCTCTTTCTTTCTTCTACGTTGCTGATGCGTACTCATACGAGTGATTTATGGGCAAGAAATCTCTCTCTCTCTCGATTGGAACAAGAAATCTCTAAATAGAAATATGTCTTATTTAGTGGATATTAAAAGGTAAAAAATTGTAAATTTTGGACGTGATATTTCCTAAATTGCTCTTTTATGAATTTTCTAATTTCAATTAAAAGAAACAACCTTATGCGGATAACATTTTTCGACAAGCAAATAGAAGAAAAATTTTCGATTTTGCGAACATTTCATCATCTATTTTTTGGGGTCACGTCACTTTTTGGCAAGAGCAGGTGCAAGAAGGTGCAAGAGCAACCAAATGTCTCCATTAACGTGCGGCTATGGCAGATGGAGCTGTCTACGTAGTTCATGCTAACACAACCGGAAAAAAAAAATTGTATGCCAAATTTCGAATTATATCCGTCACGGCCTCTTGCATAAATTTTTAGTATAACAGGCGGTCGGGGAATAAGTGCAGCGAGCCTCGACACCGCACGGCAACGTGAATTTATCGAGAGATAAATTCGGAGCCAGCATACGTCATAACGAACCAATCAGAACTGACGTAACAGGTGATGGGCATTTTTCTCATTAATTTTAGATAAAAAGATTAGTCAATTGCAATCAAGTTGGACTATCTTAATGACGAGACGAATCGACACGGATCGTAGCGAAAGGGTCGAAATTGTATGTCGCGGTCGAGGAGGAGTTTGCATTTGGACCGTGACGAAATTATTATGCCTTTCCTCTGTTATTGGTAGCCCGTCAACGTATCAATCTTCTTTGTCGACGGGCCGCCGTCTACCAGCACTACTTATATGACCCTATCACCATCGCTTATGATTTTCACTCCTCGGGTCACTTTAATCTAATATCATACAAAACATGAGGGAAAACGAGACTCCCATGACGTCATAAATCGCGAGTGCCCCTAATGTTGCCCGGTTGGTGACGTACCGCATGACCTCATCCTCGCGTCATTGCATCTTCATCAAGCATGCGCAAATAATTGAGCCACTGAATTTGTTTAATGTCCTTATTTCTTTGGAGTATTGAACTCTCTCTCCCCATTAAACTAAATAGCACGCTTTTAAGGCCGCCATTTTTAGAATTATTTTCCTAGCCTTCTTTTTTTTTTCTTTTTTTTTCACCTACTTTGGAAATCTTTCCATGCATATAAGGATTGACCCTCTTGGCTATCGTCGGATAGAAGGATTTCGAGAAATGTTAGGTTTATTTAAAATTTATTTTGCATATTCTTTGCATCGAATGTCGAATGATGTGACCGATTCCTATTCCGCACTGAATATGGTCCATTTCCTTGCTCCTTCGGGTATCAAGGATGCGTAAGTTCACTTGATTGTCCACTTGTAATATGATGTGTCGCTTGATAGGATCGCCAATTTATAATCCGACTTTAGTTTACCTAATATTGTCAAAAATGGTTGTGATATCACGTACCAAAGGCGTGAAGTTTTTAGGGGGCGTATTTCGATTTGAGAAAATCTTAAGCTCGGTCATAATGAAGGTAATTTTTGGCACATCTGGTTCTAACACGAAATGGCTAGCCTTTTTGACTGAATCCGAGAGATGAAGACAATTTGATGTAGAAAAATTAGCCCGCTCCAGTTTTGAAGGTTTACTCACCATCTTCCCCCTTCTCTCCCGCCCTCAAGAATGCCAACCGAGGCCCCCTTGTTTTCAAATTATTTAGAGATTCACTTATATTCTTAAAGGGCCTTACTAGCACGACAGTCTGACAGTACTATTGGTTATTTCTGACCACACGATCTCCCAATCAATAAGTGTTTTATGCAGAACACGTGATGATGGTGTGTGGATCTTTGGTTAAGATTGTACTGTCTATGACAATACTTTTCAGAAGGCATTTTTCATCCCCCGCACGGCCGACAACACGGGAATAAACCCTGGGGGCGACACGTGCTAGCCACCACACACGTGCCACCGGTTAAGTTACCCTGCGACGCCTGGGATTCAAACACTAAACCTTTTGCGAGAGAAAGAGTGCGCGTTCCTGCAGCGCCACCCAGGCGGGTGGTGGCATTTTTCATTTTTTTAATGCTTGTGTTATTTGAGAAAGAAGAATATGATGGGATTCTAACTTTAGTCTTTAGTAATATGGAACTTGGACTTAGACGTTATGCACACCCTCTTCCCTAGATAGTCCTTCGACTAAAGTTTTTAGTCTCTCATTAACAAAGAAGACATCATTGCCTCTTGGCATTTTGCATGGTTCCTCCTGCTTTAGCAGCCATGTCCTTCCCTAGATACTCTTCCCCCTAAGAGTTTTCAGTCTCCTACTAACGAAGAAGCTCCTCTCCTCCCTCACTCACTATCCATCCTTTAAGAATGTCAATCAAGGCCTTTATGTAAACAACTCTAGAGATTCGCTGTGCTTCTGATTGCTTGTATGGCGGGAGAGAAGAAGAATATTATGGCACTCAAACTTTATTCTTCAATTTTCAAGGTCATTAGGCATTATGGGAGTTGCACTTAAACATTTGACATGTCTCTTAGCATTTTGTAGGGTTGCTCGTACCCTAGAACTTTGAAGTTATGTCCTTCCCTAGATAGTCCTCCAACTAGGGGTTCTTGTTGGTCTCTCACTAACAAAGAACACATACTTTTAATTTATTTTAATTCCAATTCCATCATTAGATTCATCCTCTCATGACATATAACAGAGACATGGTTCTAATATAGAGTAAGTCTGATTTCATCATTAGACTCACTCCATTATAAAAAATAATATATATATATATATGTATATATATTTTTTCATGTTAGTGCAAAATCTGTTTTTCTAGGCTTTTCGGGCTTTGTTTATTTCCATCCACCTGTATAATCTCAATACATATGATCCGTTGATCATGTGGACCTCACGAGATGTGCGGTAGTTCATATGCATTGGCCTTACTGCTCAGGGCGGGGGCAATATCAACTGCTAGTCCCTCTTTTTTATAGGTTTTCCACGACCCTTCAACTGAGAAACCAAACATTCTAAAATGACATTCAAGGCCTATATGTAAATAATTTAGAGATGCATTGTGATTTTTAATGCTTGTATAATGGGAGAAATAAGATTATTATGGAATTCAAACTTTTTCCTCTAATTTCCAAGTTCGTTTTATCCTTTAATTTCCAAGTTCATTAGTATTGTGAGGGTTGCACTTAAAACATTTTTTTTTTATGTCTCTTAGCATTTTGTAGGGTTGCTTTTACCTGAGAAATTTTGTCCTTCCCTAGATGGTCCTCCAACTAGAGGTTCTTAGTCTCCAACTAATAAAGAAGCCATGCTTTTAACTTAGTTTAATTCTAGTTCCATCATTAGATTCATCCCATCACAACATGTAACAAAGGCATGGTTCTAATATGGAGTAAGTCCAATGTCATCCCATCATAGAAAAATAATTTTTCATGTTAATACTAAAGTTACTTTTCTTGTTGTCGGATTTTATTTATTCCCTTCCACCCGTATAATCCCAATACATACGATCCTTTGGATCATGTGAACCCCCACATGATGTCCGATAACTCTCATGCATTGGCCTAATTGCTCAAGGAGAAACCGCACACTTTAAGTTTAAAATCATCGCAATCCATTCTTCGTCATTCAATTGAAAACAACGTTACAACGCCGCAAATACATGAAGATTCCAGTTCGCTAATAATTTTTGCTTTGTTCGGGAAGGAGGGCGAGGGAGAAAAAATGAAGAGTGAGCTGTGAAAACATGTTAAAATTACAAAATTCATGTGAGAAGGCGGGGGAGAGGAATTTTTAAAATTTAACCTCCCTTTTTGCATTTCCTTCGTGCTATCCAAAACAGACCCATAAAAAACTTTTCGAGGTGGTTGGGATTCAAACGACCCAAAAATAAAATTTTAAGGTGTGCATGACAATGTGTTTAGAGTAAAATTTTTTGTTTCGAAAATACGTTTTTGATAACGTAATTTCTAGAGTAGAAATCCGTTTAATCACAACTTTATTTTTCTACTTCAGAAGTAATTTGAAGAAGTAAAAAAAAATTACTCATCTTTATAAGTATAAAAATCAACTTATCCTCTGGAGCATAAGTTCATTTCTAAAGCAAAATTATTGCCATGATCACCCTGATTTTCCCGGCCAAAAGCAGCTTTCGGCTTCATAACATAACCACCAAAACGGGAGGGTTAAAACTTTTTGGACAAAGGAATTGGAGGCAGACAACGTTGAATTCGACATGTTTTGATTTTTTCGACCATCCGAGATTGGAAGGTTCGATTCCCAGAAGGAAATTCTACGTCGGACGCATCATCGAAGCCGCGAAGGGCATATTCCTCTTACAGTACACACCGTCTCAGGAAATCTCGGAATCTAGAGAGAGAAACGAGAGAGAGAGTGTGTGTGTGTGTGATTTTTTTTTTTTTTTGCATGTTCGTTCGTGAGCGAACATAAGTTACGCCGGAGAGAGAGAGAAACGACAAGCTCACATGCAGATTTTAGAGAGAGAAACAGAGCGACTCTCTGAGTTTTGACGGGCTTTTTGATCCGATATTGTCTATAAATTGCCATTCTGCGCCCTCCTCTGGATCTCACACTTCGCTCTCCTATCTCTCTCTCGCTCTCGCTCTCTACTGATCCCTTCATCGATCTTCTTCTTCTTCCTCCTCCTCTCTCCAATCTCAGTCTCAGTCGCTTCACATCAGGTACATTGCCTACCCAGAACTGCAAATCCCATGTCTCCATATATTCGTCCCGAGTAAAAGAAACAATCTTTTTACACTGTCGAGACTGTGATTGATTCTCCGTCTTTGGACGATCGGCATTGATTTTTTTTCCGGATTACCGGATCTAAGATTTGATTGCTATACGGGTTTTGATTGATCTGATTCTGCATGCCTGTGATGAAAAGTTTAGTGCCCTTCTATAAATTCTCTGGTTTTCCTCGGTGATCGCAGTGACGGGCCTCGAATTGAGGGATGGCTTCGAATCGGAATCTGGAGAAGCTGGCGTCCATCGATGCGCAACTGAGGCTTCTGGTTCCGTCAAAGGTGAGCGAGGATGACAAATTGGTGGAGTACGACGCCTTGTTGCTGGATCGTTTCCTCGATATTCTTCAGGACTTGCACGGCGAAGATCTCAAGGAGACGGTACGATGTCTTCACTGTTTGTTCTGGCTATATGCAATGGAACAGGATACTAGGAAAAAAAATGAGATTGAACAGGATTTTTGTCGTAATCTGGAGGTGAATGTTTGGAATTCTGTAAATTCCGTCACCTGGTTTAGCATCCAGTGAATATTGACGTAATTTAAGTGTTAAATGTATTCGCTCTTTCCTTCCGCTTATTGGTGAGATTTATTCCTTATCGATTATGGTTTTCATCAATCTGGCATTTGCCTTTTTTTTAATAGTAATCTTGCGTATTCTATAGAATCTGCGAAGGAGGGGCTTTTTGTAACATAAATTGTGATGTTTAGGTACAAGAGTGCTATGAGCTTTCTGCTGAGTTTGAAGGCAAACATGATCCTCAAAAGCTGGAGGAGCTGGGAAATGTTTTGACCAGTTTGGATCCTGGCGATTCCATTGTTGTTGCCAAATCTTTCTCCAACATGCTTAACCTGGCAAACTTAGCTGAGGAGGTTCAGATTGCTTACCGTCGGCGTAACAAGTTGAAGAAGGGAGATTTTGCTGATGAGAACAATGCGACGACTGAGTCGGACATCGAAGAGACGCTCAAGAGGCTTGTGATGCAGCTGAAGAAGTCTCCTGAAGAAGTATTCGATGCTCTTAAGAATCAAACGGTGGATCTTGTCTTGACTGCTCATCCTACGCAGTCAGTGCGAAGATCTTTGCTTCAGAAGCATGGAAGGTCTCTTCTCTATCTCTTTGCACTTCTATCATCTGTTTATATTTTATTTGGCCAATTCTGATTGTTTAAGAACCTTATTGCAAAAACGATTTTTCGATCTTGGCCTGTAGTTTCAACTCCATCAAGTGATACTCGATATCATTTGAGAGGATCCTGTCATTTGATTGTTTCGTCCGGCTATTCTGCCCAGGATCCGAGATTGTTTGGCCCAACTCTACGCTAAAGACATCACTCCCGATGACAAGCAGGAGCTTGATGAAGCACTTCAGAGAGAGGTCTTTAATACTTTTTTCCATCGCATTAGAATTCCGCTTTACTGGTATTTTCTTGCAATCAAGTCTGTTATATGTGTTTCCATTGACCTTGTTTTTACCCTTCCTTTCACTCTGCATTGGCTTGAGCATTTGTTAAATGATTGCATGATAGAACTATTTTGCCTTCGATGAATTGAATGTTGAGAAGTGTATTAGTGGTGGCTAATTTGAAGTTAAGGGAAGAAGTAAGTTAAGATGTGGTATCTTTCGGGATTTTCCGTTTCCTCATGCATCCAGATCTTTGGTGGAATGTAGCTTTGGGATGTGAACAATCAAAATCTTGCATTGTTTTTTAAGAACATTGAAACTCTACCCACACAGAGCAGAATTAAGCAAAGCAATTTTATTGTCATAAATTATCTCCCTCAACCCAAAGTTTTTCTCTTTTTCTATATCTATTAATTTTTTTCTATTTGCATATCCTAGCTACAGAAGCTGCATAACTCGTTTACACATGCCCCTGCCTCGACCATTGATATGAGTTGTTAGTTACTTGCCAAAAATAAAATTACCCATATCAACGGTGAAAAATATGGGGATTGTTGGATCTTGAATTTACTTCTCCCTGTACATATTGGAGTGGATGAAAAGGAATGGCTTTTGCGAGATGTTCTTACCCCTTTGAAAATCATGAAGTTTGCTATTGTTTCTGGATTATTCTAGATGCTTATGTCTACATATGCAACAATGCTCGCTCTTGTACACTAGCGAAAGTTTCCCTGGCAGTTCTTCATGTACATCATGTTATCTGGACTTGAGTGTTTATTGTTTCATTTAGATTGAAGTGGAATCTTATCTGGTAAAATTCTACTAAAGTTGAGAACCTAAATGCATTTCTTGAACTATCAGCATGGTGTTTTTATCCTCTGCGTTCTGAATTTTCTTGACCCTGCACAGATACAAGCTGCATTCCGTACAGATGAAATCCGAAGAACCCCTCCAACTCCACAAGATGAGATGAGAGCTGGAATGAGCTATTTCCATGAAACCATCTGGAAGGGTGTTCCCAAGTTCTTACGCCGGCTTGACACAGCTTTGAAGAACATAGGAATCAATGAGCGCGTTCCTTATAATGCACCTCTTATTCAATTTTCTTCCTGGATGGGTGGCGATCGTGATGGTATGATGTTCTAAGGATTGCTGGTTTAAGAAGTTTCTAGATAACTTCTGCTACTCTCTCTCTCTCTCTCTCTCTCTCTCTCTGAAGGTGGATGAGTTTTGTATTTCAGGTAATCCAAGAGTAACCCCTGAAGTCACGAGAGACGTTTGCTTATTAGCTAGAATGATGGCTGCGAACTTGTACTATTCCCAAATTGAAGATCTTATGTTTGAGGTGCTAGATGGGATCCACATGTAGTTTTTGTTTAAATCTTACATATGCTTGATAATTATGCGCATATCGACTTAAGATGCATACTACCAAAAAGTTCTCTGAATTATCGTCCTTTTGATGCAGTTGTCAATGTGGCGTTGCAGTGATGAGTTACGTGTTCGTGCGAATGAACTCCATAGATCTTCAAGGAGAGATGCAAAACACTATATAGGTAACAGTTTCTGGATTCCATGATAGGGTCTTTTGAATTACAATTGACGACTCTCCTGCTTAATGTTATCTATTAAATCTGGTTCTTGAGAATGTTTTCCCTCAAGACTATGAAACAAGAACATAACAGTCATTTTCAAGTCCTTCAGGATTACCATTCTACATATCTTTTCGTAACTTCCTGAAGGTCAGGTACTTTGATGGCTCTGACTATTTCTTTAACTATATTGAAGACCTTAAATTCAGGACTCTGTATTGTCCCCACCAAAACATGACTAAAATGGTCCTCACATATTTATAGCAAAGCTCCTCTAATGCCTTGCCAGCGATTCATTTTACCTTTCTTCAGTTTCTTGGCCGATTTAATGATCATCCTTCTGTGTCTTGGTATAGAGTTCTGGAAACAAGTACCACCAAATGAACCCTACCGTGTGATACTTGGTGACTTGAGGGATAAGTTGTATCAGACACGTGAACGTTCTCGTCTGTTACTATCGAATGGTATCTCCGACATACCCGAAGAGGCAACTTTCACCAATGTGGAGCAGGTTGTTCAGATGATCATTTATATACCTAAGTCTTCTTGCATGCTCTTAATTCTAATTACATGCGGCATGTTATAATTTAACTGGCTATCTAGAACAGTTACTGTTACTGATCAGTCTTGCAACCTCTTCTAGTTCTTGGAACCTCTGGAACTTTGCTACAGATCGCTATGCTCATGTGGTGATCGGACAATAGCTGATGGAACCCTTCTTGATTTCTTGAGACAAATTTCCACTTTTGGCTTCGCACTCGTCAAACTTGATATCAGACAAGAATCCGACAGGCACACTGATGTATTAGATGCGATCACGAGGCACTTGGAAATTGGGTCCTACAGGGAGTGGTCTGAAGAGCGCCGTCAGGAATGGCTCTTGTCTGAGCTCAGCGGCAAGCGCCCGCTGTTTGGTCCTGATCTTCCTAAAACCGACGAAATCGCAGATGTGCTAAACACATTCCATGTCATAGCAGAGCTCCCTTCTGATAGCTTTGGTGCCTATATCATCTCGATGGCAACTTCTCCATCCGATGTGCTGGCAGTGGAGCTCTTACAACGTGAGTGCCATGTGATGCAACCACTGAGAGTTGTTCCACTGTTTGAGAAGCTCGCAGATCTTGATGCTGCTCCTGCTGCTGTGGCACGGCTTTTCTCAATCGATTGGTACAGAAATCGGATCAACGGCAAGCAGGAAGTTATGATTGGCTATTCAGATTCTGGTAAGGACGCTGGACGTTTTTCTGCAGCGTGGCAGCTTTATAAGGCTCAGGAAGAGCTCATAAAAGTTGCTAAACAGTATGGCGTGAAGCTTACTATGTTCCATGGCCGTGGTGGCACGGTCGGGAGAGGAGGTGGTCCCACCCATCTTGCCATATTGTCTCAGCCACCAGACACTATCCATGGGTCACTTCGGGTTACCGTCCAAGGCGAGGTTATTGAGCAATCATTTGGAGAGGAGCATCTGTGCTTTAGAACTCTGCAACGTTTTACCGCTGCTACCCTAGAGCACGGAATGCACCCACCAAATGCCCCAAAACCTGAATGGCGTGACCTGATGGATCAGATGGCCATTGTGGCTACGGATGCGTACCGCTCAATTGTTTTCAAAGAGCCTCGTTTTGTCGAGTACTTTCGCCTTGTATGGAATTCTCGTCTTGATTTGACTCCGTTACTCCTTTTAAATGTGACACAAGTAATGAATTGCTTTTCATTTTATTGTTTAGGCCACCCCAGAGATGGAATACGGTCGTATGAACATCGGGAGCCGTCCATCAAAGCGAAAGCCCAGCGGAGGCATTGAGTCACTTCGTGCAATCCCTTGGATTTTTGCATGGACTCAAACAAGGTTTCACCTTCCAGTGTGGCTTGGTTTTGGGGCCGCTTTCAAGCATGTTATTGAGAAGGACATTCGGAATCTGCATATGCTGCAGGAGATGTACAACGAGTGGCCTTTCTTTAGAGTCACCGTTGACTTGGTTGAAATGGTGTTTGCCAAGGGTGATCCTGGAATAGCCGCCTTGTATGACAAGCTCCTTGTCTCTGAAGATCTTTGGTTGTTCGGGGAGCGATTGAGGTCCGATTATGAAGAAACAAAGGAACTCCTCCTCCAGGTAAACCTCTCTGAAGGATTTTCTTTTCGTCCGTTTTCACACTTCGTTCTGGACAGTAGTGGTTCTTAATCTCCTTCCATTTCCCTCGGGTCCTTTTTGTTTAGAAAAAATTTAAGCAAAAGAAAGAAGTGCATTTTTGCAAATAGTATTGGGGAGCACGACCCTGCATCTCCCAGGAATTCAATCTAGCTTCGTAGTTCCAGAAATCCTTGGTTTAGTTTGATGTTCAGATCTCTGATTTTCTGCTGCATTATATTTGTTAGATCCTCTTCAATGAACGCATCACGTGTTACCTGTCGTGCAATCATTCCTCGTTTAAATGCATATGGTGTCTTCATTTTAGGTTGCTGGTCACAAGGACCTTCTGGAAGGGGACCCCTACCTGAAGCAGAGGCTGCGCCTCCGAGATTCATACATCACGACCCTAAACGTTTGCCAAGCGTACACGCTCAAACGAATCCGTGACCCAACCTACCGTGTGAAGTTGCGGCCTCACATCTCTAAGGAGATCATGGAGCCGAGCAAACCAGCCGACGAGCTCGTGAAGTTGAACCCGACGAGCGACTACGCCCCCGGCCTGGAGGATACCCTCATCTTGACCATGAAGGGTATTGCTGCAGGCATGCAGAACACCGGCTAAACAGAACAGGACGATCTCCGTTTTATTTTCTCTGTCCGTTTCATTTCGAAAGCTTTTATTCCCAGAAAATTCTATAGGCTGCACGCACCTGAAGCTGATGCTGTATAATTATACACCTTCGGGTGGAATTTCTGGGCGAGCTCGTATGCAAATCAGATTGCCAAGTTTTGACCTTTTTAGCAGGTCAACTTTCCCGCTTATTTTAAGAAAGGAGGGCTGTGTATAAGACTAGGTTTTGGGCCCTTTTGGATTTCCAGAGAAGAATAACACAGATCCACCAGCTTCTGATTCCCATGCTTTGTTTCAAAAAAAAAGCCACAGTGGAAAACGTCTCAAAGTACATGACCCCCAAAATGGACTCTTGGCATGTTGTCCCATCCATCATCCAGTGTCTGATAATTCCGACATCATTGCCTCAACCAAGGTAAATTATGGGATGGTTTAGTTCGAATTACAACTCTTGTCGAGTTCGATCCTGATGTTAGTGATTTCAAAGATTCTGAATAGATGTGTCGGACAATCTCTATTTGCTTGCGATTCGGTTGCCATAACGAACATACTCGCTGCTACGATAAATGTCTCATACACGACGAGATAGAGTAGAGTTAAAGTACGTATCAACCGTCAATTCTAAGAATAAATGCACAAAACAAATTTTCTTTACTCGTTTTTATTAAGGATCTTTCTAGCTTTTCTATTTTTTGCTTTACTAAAACCGCAATAAGTTTTCAACCAAAAAAAAATTCGTAATAATTCATGATTTTTCTCAAATTCAAGAATAAAGTCCACTTTTAAGAAAAGACCGTATGGTATGGACAAACTTTATTTGCAATCTAAGCCGAACAGTTTGGACTGCTATAATAAATGTCTCGTATCCAACGAAACCAAATTGAGTATAATTAGAGCTCGAGATATTGAGCTCAAATAATTTGAGAGATTGACTTCGAGTCGCATTTTACGTCTCCTGCGGTCGAGTCGAGTTGAATTGAACCCGAGAAAATAGACTGTTGACTCGATTTTACTTAATTACATGTCTACCAACTGTTAATTCTAAGAATAAACACACAAAACGAATTTTCTTTGCCCTTTTTCTTAACAATCTTTTTGTATCTTTTTGGTTTTTAGCTTTATTAAATCGCAATATTTCATGATTTTTTTTTCTCAAATTCAAGGGTTATAAAGTCTCAGTTTTACGGAAAGACCGTACGGTATGGGTCAAAGCTCATTTTGAATCACGTGGCACGCACGTGATCATACAGCTCCACTTTTACTTTTCTCCTTTGCCCTATTTCAATTGCTCTTGCCATCTTGGGGCTTGGCTTGCACTTGTTCCATTTCCGTTCCCTTCGTCACTTCACCCTTCAAAATAATAACTGAGAAGTGGAGAAGACTTCAGGCCGAAGCAATGGCTCTCTCGACGCGGCAGAGGCGCCCGCTACCCTCCGATCCATCGGCTTCGCCGTCGCCTTCGGCCTCTTACTCCAAATCGGGTAAGCCGGCGAGGAGATCATCGGCCGGCGGAGCGGCGGAGAACGACAAAGGCTTGGGGTGGCTCACGCCGTTGTTTGCCCTAGCCCTCCTCCGCTACATGAGCGCCACCTCCAACATCATCCACGATTGCGACGAGGTGTTCAACTACTGGGAGCCCCTCCACTATCTTCTCTACAATTCTGGCTTCCAGACTTGGGAGTACAGGTTAGCTGAATTGAAGCTTGAGCCTCCTTGTTCTTGGCTAGCTTCCTGTGAAATGTGGAGTGCTCGGATGTGTGTTGTGCTTTTGTTAGGTCAGCATGGAAGTCGTCTGTTCCGTTATTGTTGTGTGAACGCAAGTTGCTGTTTGCGAGTGAGTTTACTGAGTGTTGCGGCGATGTGGTGTTTAAGTTAGCTTCGGTTGAATGGAAGTGTAAGGTGACAGAAAAACTTATTATGTGTCCTGCTTCAAACTTTTATGAACTGGCTTTTCAGCCGTGGCATGAATGTGTTGAATTGTTTGTAGGAGTATGATTTGTGCTGCGTCTGCTGTTCAGGATTTGCTGGTGATTGCTGCGTTGAGAATGAAAAGGCACAAAGCTGTTGTTTGTGAGTCGTGTGTGAATTGACCGATGTAGCTGAATGTGTTAAAAAAAGTTAGCTTCAGTCAAGTATGTAGTGTAGGAGATTAAGGACCTCATCTCTCCCAATTCTTTGACTTTTATACTGCATTTATTCTGGAAAGAAACAATTTGGCAATCTGGACTGGAATAAAATAGCCTAGGAACTGCAAGAGCTACACGTTTTCTCAACCTAGGTTGGAGTAGGTTGAGCTGAGAAGAAGCAAGAGATACACGTTTTCTCAACCTAGGCTGGAGTAGGTTGAGCTGAGAAGAAGCAAGAGCGACATGTCACACATTGAACTCCAATTACGTATTTGCAACAGAGATGTTGTTTTGTTTTTTTCGTGGATAGATTCTACTTTAGTTTGATTGTTTTGTTCTTTTGGCATTTTTTTTTGGGTGGATAGATTCTACTTAGTTTGATCATTTTGTTCTTTTGGCGAGTCCTATCGATAGACCGTATACACAGGCAACCTTTTCTCTTGCTTTTGGTGAAGCACCCTTTTGTATGCTCTTTCTTTGTTAAATTACTGTGGTGCTTGACATGATTTTTACATCTTCAATATCATTTGCTATACTTATTGGTCGGTCTCCTGTTACATTCTCATTGCAGTTCCCAATTCGCACTCCGGTCATATTTGTACATAATCTTCCATGAGGTTGTTGGCCGACCAGCTTCACTGTTGTTTGGTGATGAAAAGGTGAGACCATTGCTGATACTTTTCAAATGATTAAGATATATTGTGCTTTCTGTAAGATCCTTCTTTGCCCTACTAACTTTGCTCATGCTTCGTCCGCTGTCTAGGTTAGAGCCTTCTATGCTGTGCGGTTCTTTCTTGGACTTCTTTCTGTCATTGCCGATGCAGTTTTGGTGGTAGCTTTGTCCAGAAAATGTGGGAAGCGCCTTGCGTCTTATGCTCTTGCAATGCTCTGCTTAACCAGTGGCTGTTTCTTTGCAAGCACAAGTTAGTGGACCTTTCCTATTCTGTTTCTTGGACATGTCTTTAATTTAGTTTCTCTGGTGGTCACGTTCGTTTGCAGTTCTCTTTACATGGTACATTGCGTTCTGTTAGCCTACTATCATTGTGCCATTCTTGGCATACATGAACTAAGAAATGCTACTATCGCTTCCCTAAATTTTGCTTTTTCAAGGATCTGGATGTGTTTTGCAGGTTTCTTGCCAAGTTCATTCGCCATGTATGCCATGTCTCTCTCCTCTGGGCTGCTGCTTCTCGACAAGCCTGCTTTTGCTGTTGGAGTTGCTGCTTCGGGGGTGATTCTTGGCTGGCCATTCTCGATCTTGGCCTTTTTGCCCGTGACAATCTACTCTTTGGCTAGAAGATTCAAACAGGCATTTCTTGCTGGAGCAATCACTTCTCTGGTTCTCCTTGTGAGTGTCTCTTTTCTATTTTTCCCAAAGTACATCGTGAGTGAATAATTAAGTTGGATGGAATATAGAAGAATTTTGCCCCTTGGATGAGTCATCGACTATAGTTTCAAGCTGAGTTCTACTATCCTGTGCTCATATCCTTGCTAATTGTGGCATAAATGATTGATTGATACCCAGGCACTCTCGCTGTATGTCGATTACTGCTACTACGGTAGGTGGGTGTCTTCTGTGTTGAATCTGTTGCAGTATAATGTCCTGGGAGGTGGTGAGAGTCATTTATATGGAACTGAAGGGCGTCTTTTCTATCTGAGGAATGGATTCAACAATTTCAACTTTTGTTTCGTTCTCGCATTGCTTTTCCTGGCAATCTTTCCTATGGCGAGGAAAAAATATGCTCCTGAGCTGCTGGTGGTTGTCTCACCTTTATATATTTGGCTTGGGTTCATGTCTTGGCAGCCCCACAAGGAAGAAAGGTTTGGTTTGTACTACACATAAATTTGTCCTTGTTTTACTTCTTTTGTTTCTTTCTGTGTGATTTGGATGTTCTATGCCAATCAAGTGCGCAGTGAGATTTATGACTGCTATCCATAGTATTCTTTTCCTGTTTTTCTCCTTCGCTTGGATTTGGAAAACAGGTGCAGTCCCCTTTCTTTTGATTTGTTTGGTGAAGAAATTTGAAAGCGTAGAGGGTTGGAAAAAACAAAGATGCAGAGTGATTTCTACTCTTCCTTTAGAAAACTGCTGGTTGTCAATATCCTGGATTGCATGTAGTTTTTTATTTTTTTTAACCTGGACCAGTAACTTCTTTGTCAAAAAGCTATCTCATTGTCATGCTAGGGCTTGCTCTCTTCTCTGAGTTCGAATGTCAAGTTGATGAGTGAAAATTTTGAAGTGGTTCAGCATTTATTCTATGATTGGGAATCAAATTGTTTTTCAGGTGGCAGATAGAACGGTGTCAGTGAAAGTGAAAATTCTGCATTCTAACACTATTCAAGGGCTTGAAACTTGATTGTTGGTTTAAGGTATACAATGCCCGCTCAATTGGTGGGATGTAGTAATTTTCAGAACTGGAGCTACGCAAGTTATCTGATTGGCCAATTAGTGAAGAAAGTATGGCTCTATTGCTTTCGTTCATATAAATAGAGAATTTGAATGTTAGGCTGGTGATGAAGTACTCAAATGCTCAACATTTGAATAGTTCATAGGATACCTGGTTCTTGTCCATCATTCTAATCGATTGTGCAAATACCTTGGCCTAGTATCATCTTGACTCTCTGTGGGTGTTTATTCCCTGTCCTACAAGGCAGATTCCACT
Source organism: Rhodomyrtus tomentosa (assembly GCA_028455895.1). NCBI lineage: Eukaryota > Viridiplantae > Streptophyta > Magnoliopsida > Myrtales > Myrtaceae > Rhodomyrtus > Rhodomyrtus tomentosa. The sequence goes on along the minus strand of JAPCWY010000001.1, from coordinate 8,112,609 downwards.
GGCATAAATGATCTACTTCTGTATGTGCCTGTCAATACTTATCTTGCGGGTGAATGATGAAGAACCATTTTAATTTCTTGGCAGATTTCTTTACCCTATATACCCCCTAGTCTGTGTTGCTGCGTCTGCTCTTATTGATAGCTTTCCTGATCTTTTCCGAGACAACTATGACCCACGTGATGATTCTCTTCTTGTTTCGGTGAGCTTCTGTTAGAATAGTAATTTCCTTCATGAAAGTTTCTATGATTGATTATTGAGCAACTGTTCTCCACCTGCCTTCAGGTTTCCAAATGCATCAGACCTGCTGTTCTCGGCCTCATATTATGTGCCTCCCATGCTAGAACATTCTCCTTGATTCATGGTTACTCTGCTCCTATAGAAATCTACAAGCTCCTGGAACACCATGAAGATGCAGGGATGGGTGAGGCACAGGCATCTGTTTTATTGACTTTTTAATGATGAACTAGCTTCAAAATTTTTGACACATTAGCTAGCAAAAGCATAACTTTTGGGACGATGTTTATGGTAGTTTTGAACTCCTTAGTCCTGATCTAATGCCCCTCGCACAAACCTTTCTAAAGGTTATGCTTCCTGTTATTTATTCGAACCTTCGGCCAATCTCATTTCAGTTACCCAAGTCATTATTTATCATGGTGGATTTTTCTTTCAATAATAGCCTGCAGTGTTATCCTGCTTCAATTTTTCTGGAACCACCATTCATATTGTATGTTTCGTTGCCATCATTGCAGGCTCTGTGTTATGTGTTGGTAGTGAATGGCACCGCTTCCCTTCTTCTTTTTTCGTCCCTCCTTTCATCAGTGAGGTGAGGTGGATTGACGATGGGTTTAGGGGTCTGCTACCATTTCCATTCAATTCAACCCTTGGGGGGACTGCAGCCGCACCACCCTACTTCAACAATAAAAACAAGGCGTCGGATCAGCAATATGTAATGACACTTCTCTTTGTAGATCAGTCCATTGTTCTCTCGTCACTGTCAGTGCTCACTTTTACTCATCCCCTCTGAAAAAATGCCTGCATATGTTACAGCTCCAGGATCTTGATGTTTGCACGTTTCTTGTGGAGTTGCAGCTTAAGCGACCTTACCCTACACGTGGGAGTGATTTGTCCACATGGGAGGTATAATGGTGGCATTCTTTCATGTAAGTTGGGTCTGTGCACATCTTCCTCTAGGAAATGCTAATATTGTGGTTATTTCAGGTCATAGCGGCGTTGCCTTATCTAGACAGAGAGCTCTCACCTGCCAAGTACAGGTCCTTTTTCATCCCATATAGGTGGCACGAGAATAATGTCTTTGGCATGTACAAGATTCTTAAAAGAATAAGGAATTGATTGCAGTGGCAGGAAAAGAGATGGACGTCTTTGGCATGGTTCTTGGTTTTTATTTTTTCGGGACAAGTCCGGACGATAGTATCTGTTAGCCCCTTCTTACTAACCTCGTAGATGTGTTGAGAGAGAGAGAGAGAGAGAAAGAGAGAGAGAGAGAGAGAGATGTGCCTTACTCTTGGCAGACACGGTGATTGCAACTTAGCACTTTTGGACATGCCTTGTGGGGTAAGATGTGGCGCGTCTTCTTGCAGGGAATCAACAGAGATGTGTTAGACTAGTTCTCTGATTTTTACGTGACGTTGATTGAACCTTCTTCCCTCTTTTATATGCAATTTTTCCATTTCCATGAGTATGAATGATGAGTTATGGCGGTCTGAGCTTGGGTGACATTTTCGTTTGGTGACTCTTTGTAATGGACATCGATCTTTTAGAATCTTTAGAAGATCTGGCTCAGGGTTGACATAGTTATTGGCCCGGTGGCCATATTCGGCCGCCTGGACCGACATGATCGAGCTCCATATGAGAAATGGCTGCGCTGCGAGTGACCTGGCGGACAAGCAAACCATCAAGCAGGTTCTTCATCCTTCTGAGTGTCCCAAGTCGAGTTCTCGTCCATTGCATGAAGCAGGTCTGGGGTCTCGATGTTCATCAGAGTTTGCATTCGCAACAACTAATTTCTGCCTACCGGTGCTCACCGCCTTATCATAACAGGTCTCGTCAAACAAATAATGAACAATATTTTGATACTTAAAAGGCACGGACTACACGACGCGGAGAAGGTAATGAATTCAATTCACGCGTCAAAGTAGACGGCGCATTAAAAAAAATCATAAAATTTCTTTGTTTGGATACGTGATAAATTACACAATCTATTAGTTTGACACTTTCTGTGTCGGCCCGATTCTTAATGTTATGTTGCAAAATACTTGGGCGACAAGTTCTCCATGCTTTTTCCAAGAGTCAGAGACATGAGAATGAGATGGGGAAGTGGGTAGTCGGGCGGAGATGCTTTGCGTTGGACCAAAGCCTAGGGAAACCACCCAAACGCTTATTGCGTCCTCCTGCGCATTTGCTGGACAAAGGGATAAGACTGTTGTGCAAATACCATCCGCCTGCGATCGTATTTAGTTGTTTATAAGCACGCCTCTCCATGTCAATTAACAATTTTTACCTGCCGAATTCTATTTATCAAAATATACTGAGACGATGTCGGAAAAAAAAATCATATTGTCGTATCAACCGAACTCGAGGGATCGTATGGACTCGACAATCCTCTTTCGGCCGTAGCTTCTTTTTCAAAAAAAGAAAGAGAGAGAGGTATAAAGTTTTTGTTGTTTCTTAGATGGAATGTTGAATTTTATTTTATTTTTGCTTACCCAAAGAAAATGCTGAAGTTTTTTTTGACAACTAATCAACATTCAAAAATTTCGTTTTTATCGTAATTCCTTTACAAATGTCATAACACATAAAATACTTTGGCATTTTAATGAGCACTAGAAATTTATTTGCTTATATTTTGATAATCATTAACTCTACCTATGTAGTCTACATAGTCTGTCTCAAGCCAGATAAAGGAGGAGGGTTACGTCAGGCGTAGTGAGCCAATTATAAAAAAAGAGCTACCTTTATGAGATGAACCCTATTGATATTTTGTTGGAGCATATCTTTCTTAGCGACGGGTTGCATCAGCGCCCGGGTGTAGCGAAAAATAAGCAAAGGTCATTACACCAAGATAAATAGATGCAGAGGGTAAGGAAGTTAGCTTTGGGCCATCGTTCCCAGAGTGATGCACCACATCAGTGTCCGGATGTGGTGATAAATGAGCAAAGGTACTCACACTTTCGTGGGGGAGTGTGGGGGGCAAGAAAAGCCTAGGGGGTGGGGATTCGATTGGGGAGTTGGAATGTAGTAATCTTAACGGGTAAATTAAGGGAAATAGCAGATACTTTTGCTAGAATGAGAGTGAATATTGCTTGGCTACAAGAGACTAAATGAAAAGGAGATAAGGCTAAGGAAGTGGATGACATCGGATTCAAGTTATGGTATACAGGCACAACAAAGAGTATAAATGGAGTTGAAATTCTGATCGATAAAAATTTTAAGAATAGAGTTGTTGATGTTAAAAGAATAGTATATAGGATTATTTAGTTAAGCTAGTAATGGGGGATTTGATTCTGAATATCGTTAGTGTGTATGCCCCTCAAGTTGGATTGCAAGCGTTCGAGAAGAGCAAATTTTAGAAAGATCTGGAAAAAATTTTAAAGCGGATACCACACGAAGAGAAAATATTCATAGGAGGATATCTAAATGAACATGTCGGTCGGAGTAGTGGAGATTTTGACAGAGTCCATGGAGGTTTTGGATATGGGATTAGAAATGAGACTGGCGAAGACATCTTGAGTATGGCATTAGCTTATGATTTGATGTTGGCAAACACCTTTTTTAAAAAAAGATAGTCACATCTGATCACTTTTTGCAGCGGTCAAAATTATAGCCAGATTGATTTTTTTTCTTGCCAAAAGAGAGTATAGAGCTTCGTATGTAGATTGTAAAGTATACCCTGGTGAATGTGTAGCTACATAACATAAGTTGGTGGTCTTAGAAATTCGGTATAACAAAATATAGAAGATGAAAAAAAGTATGCAGCACCCTAGAGTAAGATGGTGGTAGTTACATGAGGAGAAACAAACAGAATTCAATGAAAGAATGTTACAGGAAGGACCGTGAAGACTGAATGGCGAAGTAAATATGATATGAAAAGAGATGTATAACTGCATCCAGACAATGAAAAAATGGATGTTAAAGGAAAGTAGAGGGAATGGACATCAAACAAAGGAAATTTGATGGTGAAATGAAGAGGTGTAGAAGGCAATTAAGTAAAAGAAGAAGTATTTTAGATGTCAACATAAATGTCCTAATAAATAGAATTTGCAAAAGTTTAAATTGGCGAGAAAAAGTGCCAAGAAAGCTGTGCGATAGGCCAAATGCAAGGTTTTCACCGATATATACAACAAACTTGAGAGCAAAGAAAGATAAGAAGGCATCTATAGACTTGCAAAGTCAAGAAACAAGAAAAGTAAAGACTTGACACAAGTTAGATGTATCAAGAATAAAAATCAAACACTATTGATAAGAGACGAAGACATTAATGGCGGGTGGATGAGCTATTTTAACAAACTTTTTAATGGGAAGAACGATAAAAGTGGGTTGAATTTTGAAGATGCTTCTGATGATTCAAACAGAAAGCTTGTGCGTAGAGTTAAAGTACGGGAAGTTACGGAGACATTAAAAAAGATAAAGACTAGTAAAGGCTTGGGACCGATGGTATCCCTATTGAAGTGTAGAGATGTTTAGGGTATGTAATAATAAGTTGATTGACTAGTCTTTTTAACAAGATACTCCATACTAATAAGATACCTGATGAATAGAGTAATAGTATACTTGTGACTATATACAAGAATAAGGGAGATATCTAGAATTGTTCTAACTATATAGGCATCAAGCTTATGAGCCATATAATGAAGTTGTGGACGAGAGTTATTGAGCATCTTTTGAGAATAGAGACCAAAGTTCCTATCAATCAGTTTAGATTTATGCCAAGAAAACTATCACGAAGGCTATTTTCTTGATACGATAATTGATGAAGAGATATCGAAAAAGAAAGAATGAACTCCGTATGGTGTTTATTGATCTCGAGAAGGCGTATGATAGGGTTCCAAGAAAGGTTTTGTGGTGGATTCTTGAGAAGAAAAAAGTACCTTCAAAATATGTCGAGACAATCAAGAACATGTATGACGGTGCTACTACATGTGTGAAAGCTTGTAATGGCACATCAAATTATTTTTCAATCACGGTAGACTTACACTAAAGTTCTGTTTTGAGCATTTACCGTTTTGCCATAGTTATAGATGAGCTAACAAAATATATTCAAGATGATGTGTCGTGATGTATGCTAGTTGTAGACGATATTATGCTTATTGATGAGACTAGGGCTAGGGTTAACTCTGAGTTAGAAATATAGAGAAGCACAATAGAGTATAAAGGATTTACGCTAAGTCGAAGTAAAACAGACTATTTGAAGTGTGAGTTTGACACGGTAGGAATAGGGGATCAAGAAGCAGTAAATATGCTCGAACAGGAGGTACCTAAGAAAGATACATTTAGATATCTAGGATCAATATTGCAAAAGGAGTACATGAGGTACCCAAGAAAGATACATTTAGATATTTATGAACAATATTACAAAAGGAGATAGAGATTAATGAAGATGTAACTTATAAAATCAGAGCAGGTTGGATGAAAGGCACAATGCATCGAGATTTTGGTATGATCGCAAAATTCCTCTTAGGTTAAAAGGAAAATTTTATAGAACAGCAGTCAGACCTGTCATGTTATATAGAGCTGTATGTTGGCCAGCACAAAGGAAACATGAGCATAAAATGGAAGTAGTGAAAATGAGGATGTTAAGGTGTATGTGTGGTTATATAAGAATGGATAAGATAATGAATGAAGAGATTCGAAGAAAAGTGAAATTAGAACCGGTGACGAAAAAGATAAAAGAGCATAGATTGAAATGGTTTGGTACTATATTCCGAAGTCCCTTACCAGTACGAACATAAGTTTGCTATCGAGAGTATGATAAGAAGAAAGTAAGAGATCGACCGAAAATTACTCGAGGAAAAGCAGTAAAACAAGATTTAATAGTGGAAAATAGATTGGCGTATGGTTTGTATTAGGATGAAGTGGAAGAAGTCTATTAGTGTTGTGAAAGTATAATGTATAGATATATATATATAATTATTTATTTTTACATATTTATATCTTTTCCCTCGCTTGATTCTGTTGTTATTTTTATGATTCTTTGGGGTTCATCGACCACCGTACTCAACTAGTTTGGGATAAAGGTGTTATTGATAATATTGATGTTGATATTTTGATAATCACCTATCTTTGAGATTCCAGGATTTAGACATTGAATTAAAAAAAGAGGTAGGGTTCCATTCTTCGTTTCAGACCCAGCGAGTGCTAGTGTTACATTACATATATAGTAATTCAATGTTGTTGTTTTTTTTTAAGGAATGGTTGTAAAAAGCGAACGTCAATTTTCTACGAGAGTAACAACCGTAAATCCATTAAAAAAATGATATATTATCGGTCATAGAATCGTAGTAAATTTCCTCACCATCTTATTTAATTTCGATTTTAATACGTTAATAAATTTTCCATTTTTTTGGTAATCGATATATTTTGATTGGAATCCAAATAATCTTTTTTATAATAAAAAAAATCAACCAAAAAGAAAAGAAAAGAAAAACAACTAAAATGCTAAAATCCACCTCAGCATATAAAGTCGACGAGAAGGCGAAGTCAAAAAGACATTTGCAAATTGGTGCAGCTCAATAGCGCATTTTCTTCATCATCCAAGCCCTCGCTCGCTCTCGCTCCCATTTCTTCTGCGTGTTCCTCCCGAAGAGCACCTCTCTCTCTCTCTCTCTGTAGCTCTAGCAATGGCGAACAGTAACCTCCCTCGACGAATCATCAAGGTCTGGCTTCGATACCTAGCTCAATTTCACCCGATCGGCGTTCGTTCGTCTCTCTGTGTCGAACTTCTGGCTAATGCGAGATGCTGATCCCTGCATCGCGTCCTTTTCCAAGGATTGTTAGTGTTCGCTGAGCTTCGTTTAGCTGCGTGTGTTGTGTGTTGATGATCGATTCCGGATGATCTGGCTTTGGGGTTTAAATGGGCGGTCATAGCTCGAACGTTAGGGTTTTACTTGGCCCTCCTTCCTGCAACGTATCGCCTCTTTAGATGATAAGTTTTGGCATCTCTCTCTAGTTTTTTTTTTTAAAAAAAAAAATTGGCTTCATTGCGGAAGTGTTTCTCATTGCATGCTTGCTTGTTTGCCGAGAAAACATGGTTGATGAGAAATGGCTGGAAAAAGAAAATTTCTCTGATATAATCTGCTTTATGTGATCAACTTGGGATGTGTAATAACATGAATCCATGCGAATTGTTGCGTTTGATGGTTGCTTATCTGGATCTTTTTTATGCTTCGCAGGAAACGCAGCGTCTCCTAAGCGAACCAGGTAACCTTTTACGTTGTTGACTCTAGCTTTGATATGGATTATACATGTTCGGCAATGGGGTTTTCTCTCTGGAGAGTAATAAATTTGGACGGTTTAGTGGCTTTACATAAAACGTGATTGGGGTTCATTATCTTCCTTGGAATGACACAATCTAGAGGACTGGAAGACTGTTGTTTCTTGTTGGTTTGATCGGTGCAATAAGTTGTAGTAGTCTCTCTGCACCAAAGTATATTTTTTTCTGGTTGCACTTTGGTGCTTGGAATGAGAGTGTATCCTATTGAAATTTCTCCGATCTATTTTACAGCTCCAGGGATCAGCGCCTCACCTTCGGAAGACAACATGCGATATTTCAATGTGATGATTCTTGGTCCTACTCAGTCACCTTATGAAGGTACTGGCTACTAATTAAATTGTGTGGTGTTTGAGGTTCAGCCGTGGTGTCCATGTTCTTGCTTGAATATGAGCATGTCCGCTGGAGATGCGTGTGTTTGGGTATGCATGGTAGTGAAGTAGTGAGCTAGCTGTAAGCTATGGCTCTTGATGTTTTCTCATACCTAAAATGGCTTTTACTGCCCTTACGCATCCAGCTAATAGTTTATTAAGTGACAGGCATTACTCTTTTGACCGTGGAATGTCTGGGAAAAGTTTTCGTTTTTGACTGATAGTCGCATTTTCTAGGTCTTTAAGCAACTGATCAGTTGTATTTCCCCTTAGGCATTCTAAGTAATGTGATATGTAGTTCAAAGGAGCGATATAGTTACAGCTCCTTGTCCACAACTGTTGATATAGGCTGCATAGATTATTGTCGAGCGGATTCATACGTTGTACCCTGTTAGGGGGCATATATCTCTATTATTTCGCTTTCTTATCTTGATCCATTGATCTGTTTGTAATCTTCTTGGCAGGGGGAGTTTTCAAGTTGGAATTGTTCTTACCAGAAGAATACCCTATGGCTGCGCCCAAGGTAAATATCCCTTTGGTCCTTTAATTTTGGCTTAATCAACCTTGGATTTGGTTTATGGTTGTTTCAAACTAGATCTTGGGAATATAAAGCAAACTGGGGTGAGGGCCTGAGGTATGGCATTGTGAAATGCCAAGCAATTCTCTGTAAAGGTGAAACACTTGGGATAACTCATTTAACGTTGACAGTTGTTTCGTGTGCATCAAAATGATGAAGGAAACGAAGTACTGTCCATTGCTACTTTTTTCTTCGTTGGAGAAGAGGCCACGGTACTTCTAGTGCGATAAAAGATTTGTACCTTGACATGTGGATTCATACCTTAGAATGAGCGAGTTGGATTTCATTATGGATTCCATCTTCTTACATTGAGCGAGTTCATTCGGGTATACATTTTATTCTAGTATACCCTACTGGTTGGTATCTTCAATTAGGAATGTTCTATCATTTGTGGTGATAATGATTGTTATTTATTATTTTGAGCAGTCATGACGCCATTGGCGTTTTATTTGCTATCCTAAGTTTTCTGGATTAACCATATCAAATTATTTAAAAAGCCCAATGTACACATTAGTAAAAGAGTCAAAGCTAAAGCTCCCATACTTGCTTGGAAAGTCAATTTTGGTTTTGCAAATTGTCCTGACTAGTATTGAAAGGCCATCTCTTGCGACAAACGCTGCAAAGAACTTTTTTGTGACATTGAAATAGAAGATCATAGAATAAATAATTGTCCTACCGAACCAAGGTAAAATGACTCTCAAGTTAACCATGCTTAAATAGATGGGAATAGAAAATTACTTCAAACAAAATTACCACAGGTGGAAACACGACAATTGTAATGTAATGGAAGCAAAGTGTACACTTTACAAATAAAAGAGCTGAAGTCTCGCTTACCATTTACATTTCTGCCAGCACATTTTTGTATCATTAAAGTGTTTTATGTTTATTTGATTACTACATACGCAGTCTTGCTTGTTTATCCCAGTAAGAAGATCTAATCTATTTGCATGTCTGAATTAATTTTCTCGCCTTTAATGTTTTGCGCCCCCCACTCCAGGCCAAAGTGGGGACAAATTTTTGTAGCTTTGGCCCTCGAGCATTGGATTATTCCATAATTGTGATCGTTACGAGCATATGATATGCTATGATTAGCCTGCTTTCTGGTTTTAGTATTTGTGCACAACCTGTTTGGGCAATGGCATGTTTGTGACTTCCTGCAATGAGCATTACTAATGTCTGCTCAACAAATTGGTCACGTAACTAATTTGTGCATTGGGACTATCAACAGCAAATGATCCAAACTCGTCTTAGTGTACATTTGGTTATCAACATGGCAGCTTTGTCAAATGAGTCATTCCAAATTTGGTGGTAATTTGCTTAATATGGTATATCACAAATAAGGCTTGTCATTTCGAGTATATGAACATAAATTTGTTACTATCTAATTATGTGGTGCTCTGAGTTTATTGTTTTCATAGCAGCATGCTATGGCTATCCATCCGGTATCAGATTTTATAACAATTCATTGCATCTATTACAATCTATCTGGTCCTTGGGAGGACAGCTCAGATACATAATTTATGATTTAGTCACAAAGCATCAGGGTTTTCTCTCTTTTGTTTGTGGGTTAGCTGAAATTTTTATATATGCTTAGACCGAAAGTGGGTGTTCCAATTGACTGTATATAATGTCATCGGATCCCCCATTCCCATGCACACAAATAGTAAATGGAAATAGAAGTGAGAATCGCTAAGTTCAATTGTTTGATACTGTCGAGCCTTTTCTTAATATGTTGCTAACAAATCTCCCCTGATAGTTTTGTGTTGACCTATGTCTTAGTAGTCACGCAATAGTTACTTTCTGGTGGCGCATAATTACATTGGTCCATGGACCCTTCTGTCAGGAAAAATTTTGTTGTCTGTCTGCTTTTTCTGTAGTCCTGTTTATTCCCCATTGGTAGCAGTCCTCATTTTTTGAGATTGTCCTTTTACAGGTGCGGTTTCTCACCAAAATATATCATCCTAACATCGATAAGGTAAAAAAGGAAAATTATCCTTCTTTTCTAGGATCATCTTGTTTTATCCTTCTTATTGGGTTTCTTTGTCCATTGAAAAGCTTGGGAGGATTTGCCTTGACATTTTGAAAGACAAATGGAGCCCTGCACTTCAAATTAGGACAGTGCTTTTGAGGTAATTGTCATTTCCATCTAAACTATGGTTGGAAAATGTCAGTCGATTGTTCAGAACCGTTCAGAAGTTCTCCTTCGGCCTAGTTTTCTAGACTCTGTTGTGGAGCTTCAGTTGGCTTTTAACATTTACCTTGTCGTGGATGGGACATTGTTTGGTTATTATTCGGTTTGAATAGATTGTTATGTGTCCGGACATTCTTGCTTATTGGTGTAACCTTTTTGGCAGTATCCAAGCTCTCTTGAGTGCTCCAAACCCTGATGATCCACTTTCAGAGAACATTGCCAAACACTGGAAGACGAATGAGGCTGAAGCTGTTGAAACAGGTATTCTTGATGTGTTTGTTTTCATTTGGCACTGCTGCCGATCTCGATCTGGGTGCATAATGTACCGTTGAGACCGTTTGTTAATAGTGCTCAGAGTTTGTTTTTTCTGATGTCGTTCTATCCTATGCTTTCTTTTATTTGGAATCTGCAGCGAAGGAATGGACCAGATTGTATGCTAGCGGTGCATGACTCCATTAAATTTTGCCTTCTTTCAAGTAACCTACAAGTTGCGTCGATCCAAAACTGGAAATATGGAAGAACTGATGGTTGAAAGATTGGAAGTCTTATGTTCTCAGAGCTTCCTGAAGTGACTTTTCGAATTTTTTCTTTTCCTCATTCTTGGAAGCTTTGCACTGTGAATCTCTTTTATTGAAGTGTTACTTGTCTTTCTTGTCTCCAATCGGTACAGATGGAGACAATTTGTTTGCTTGACTTAATATGGAAGTGTCATTTCGATTTGGAATATTGCTAAAATGCAAGACCTGTGAATATTGGTGAAGATGTTTACTTGTACTTTTGGCTATTGGATTCTACCAATGCCTATTGTTGCGTTAGTACCCCAGACCGTTGGCTCTGCGTTTTTGTTCAGATAGGAGCTGCCATTGCATGTATTGCAGTGGGGATATCAGTGTGTGTGGAATGACTTGCATTTTTGGCTTTTGGCATTTCGTATCGATTTCGATATCATACTAAATAATTATGATGAGCTATAGGGTAGAATTCTATCTTATCAGGATGATTGGGGATTTCAAGATGGATGCTACCAAAATTGTCTGTTTTAGGTTTATTATGGGGCTGTATTTCTGATGCCTTTTCACATGTCCATACTTGGCCATCATAAATGACCTATTTCTAGATTAGACGCATTCTTCTTTCACATGTCTGGCGATTTTACCGAGCTTTGAATGAGTCGATGCACCAAACTGGGGAATGAGATAAAAGATCCACACACACTACCGTTACATGGTTTCTTTTCCTATCTCACTCCGCACGGTGAATGATATGAAAGGAAGGAAGAAGAGAAAGGGAAGGCCGTCCGGACCCTGCGAATCAGCAACGGCTAGATTTCCTATTTCAGTTTCGGACGGACCTTCTTTTCAGGGACGTCGCCGTACTCATTGACACTAGTACGTTTCTTTTGTCCTCTCTCTCTCTCTCTACCCCACGCGCTTCAGTTCCGTGCCACTTCTACCCAGTCTTCTGACCATTCATTATCCATCCATTTCTGGTCCATACGAAGCCAGCTTTCTCGTTGGCCCCTTTTATTTTTATTTCCGTGCGCTCTTTCTCCCTCTCGCTCTGCTTGTGCGAAGTCGTTGCAAGCGACAATTTCAGCGACCTACGCCTCATCGAAACCCAGGACGGTGCAAGTAGTTCGTGGGGTTTAATTAGTCAATTTCCATTCTTAAAATAACGATTGACTTGTTGACCCTAGATGACCACATTTCATTTGACAAAACCAACATGTATGGATGAGGCGTGCGTTGGTTGAAGAACTATTTGCCAATAGGGTTCGGTCAGAAGCATGATTTCTTGTGAACATAAACAGCCTCCATCGCCGGTAGGATCCCCTCAGAAGAGAAATTAGACGGGGAAAAGCTTTCATGATAGGCCATTCAGTCAAAATCAAGGCTTTGATCGATCCCTCCTCCTCACTTCACATGCAGACATAGAGAAGTCGTCACATCCAAGAAATGCAGTCGCACATTTAATGGATGGTGCAAAGACACAGAATATCAAAAAGCCCCTCCAACTAAATTTCGTTTAAATATCTCGTTACCTCAAGACACCCACCAGACATCCACATCATGATGATCATCATCGGAGCGAAATCAATAAATAAACCAATAGCCAAATCATTATAGGAGTCAAATTCCCCATTTCTTAGCATATATGATTTCATGGATAGCGACCGAAACGAACCGAATCCAAACTTATCAACGTTGTCGTCATCTACGAACCTCCTCCTTTAGGGCATATTCTCAGATGACAGCCAACACTATATTGTGAAGTGATGGTTAGGTTAAGGGACTTAACAACAGCCAATGATTATCTCATCCTCATCACCACCATATATGCTTTGGTTTATACCCAATCAAAACAACTTCCTCTCACTTGACCCATTTTGACCCTTACCTTTTCCCCAAAGGACACCCAATTTAATGCAAGAGAGGGAGGGCACATAATAACCATCAAAGGCTGATGAGGTTGAAAACAAATTGCGGTCATCACCGCCAACATCAGATAGGACTGCCGGCTAAATTAGCACCGACCAGTCATTACTTTCTCCTTCTTAGACCGTGTAATTCTCAAAATTGATTTTTTTTCTTCCTTTTTTTGGTGGGGGTGTGGAGGGGGGCTCTGCTTGGAAGGTTGGCAAACATAAATGATTCACATGTGAATAGAGAAACCCCTCTCAAAAGGGACTCCTCACCATGCCCCCACATCAAAGGTAAAAATGACATCCTCCTATAAACAAACCCAAGTACCCATTTCTTAGTTTGGGCTAATGCTAGTAAAAAAAATGCATATTTATCCAAACAGACAAATTCAACCCCAACAAAAGAAAAGGAAAAATTCAATGCGCAAGTGAAACCTTGATGTGATTGACAACAAAATAGTTAGTGATGGACGGATATCTCTCTCTCTCTCATATATAAAAAAATGATAAACAAAAGCAAAAGAGGACAAATTGGCGAGCAATGAATTTTATCAACCACCCAGTCCTGCGTCCACCATCCCATGATAAGAAAACCAGCCTTGCTTTAATGACACATACCTTTTTTCCTACACTCTACACCGAGATTCCCAAGACCAGGTCGGTCTGTCGTATTCTCTCCTCAATTTACCATACCATCCCAGCAAGCAATAGCTTGTTTGTCCAAGAGACCCAACAAAACATAATGCAAGAAACCCGCACACATATATCTCTCGACCCTCTTACTCAACCAACGATGCTGAGGTGAAAAATGCAAGATCAGACCCCAGAACCTGTTAGATAAACTCAGTATATAATGCAAAGAAGAGTCGACTTGAAGGGGAAAAAATTGGGGAACTTTTATTGATTGAGTGATTGACAAAAAAGAAACAATGATATTCCTCAAGACATCATAGTTCATCCATCCTTTCACCAGCCCAATTGAAAGTAGCCACCAGAGACATCCAATTTCTTTTCTCCCCTCAAAGCCTCCATCAATATTTCATGTGTATATATCATCACATATATACATTATAAAGAGCAGTCCTCTATTATACCAACTATAGCCAGCCACCCACTCACCAATCTTAGCCTTCCCTCCCTCCTGCCTTCTTTTCTAACATATCTGTGTTTGTAGGATTCAATGATTGTACATGAAATTGCTCAAATTCTATCATAATGAGTTACAATAACCAGGCTGGCCTACTACATCAATGTGAATGTGAAAGAAAGGGACCCCCTCCAAAAAAAAAGGAACAAAAAAAAAAAGAGTAGGGGAGCAAGAGGCAGCAGAGAGCAATGGAGGAATCAAAGAATCAAATGAAAACTGCAAAAGCAAAACTAAATGCTATCTCTCTCTGGCCTCTCCCATGGCTGCTAGTGATAGGTTATTACATTGAACGGAATATTTATGTCACAGGTATCTGCAAGTCCTTACAGGGCAGGAGGATATATTGGCAGGGTGGAGGGAAGAGCTTGAGGACAGCGGATTCTGCAGGAGCAGACCGATATTGCAAAAATGGCAGGGAAGCGGAAAACGTAGTGCTCTCTATTTGCACTAAAAGCTATAATGCCTCACCGAGTGTTCCAGCACATCGTGACTTGGGCACACAATTTCTTTCACTCGACATCCGCTTTTGTAGATCTTGAACGTAGGTACAATCCGGACATTCTCAGCACTAGCAATTGCTGGACATTCTTCAACATCCACCTTCAATGAAGGAAAGGTTTCGCATGAGACGTAAATTTTCTCTCCCTTACTTTTATAAACCAAGATAACTACAGCTGGGGCTAAGGTTAGAGTGAAATTCATCACAAGGCAGTGATGTAAGCAGGCCATACCTTGAGAAAACTAATGGATGGATAGCGGCTGCAGAGAGTATCCAGAAATGATGATATCTGTTTGCAATGAGAATCCGAGGCTGTTTTGAAATGCACCACAGAAACTCCTGCAATTACAAGATTGTTTATCGTCGGAAATATATCTGGAACCACAGACAAAGACAAAGCATAACAATTCAGATAGTTCAAGGACCTGGTAAGGATATTGCAGCCTTGAACTGCTCAAGACCCAATACTTGTTCAACTTCACCGCCAAACTTCATGTTGGTTACCTCTTCTCCGAGAGATTTCTTTAATGCAACTTGAGCATGGAAAAGAGATTCTGCAACCTCATTGTCATTTGGAAGTTCCCTCCTGAGGACCTCATAGTCTCTCACTGCATCTTCCCACCTTTCTAGCTGTGAGTAAACAAAATAGAACATTAGCCGACACAATTCAGTTTCCACTAGAACTGCATGAAAGCAAGCAATCAACCTATTGCAAGACTGAGAGAACATTACAGTACCTTGCTGTTTGAGGCAGCCCTTCGGAGAAGGGCTTTTGTATAATTGGGTTGTATTCGTAGAGCTTGGTTGCAGTCCTCAACTGATTGCTCCCACTGACCAAGTTTAAACCAGCAAGCAGCCCTATTACAGTACAAAACAGAGTTTGCAGGATCAAGCCTAAGCCCATCTCCGTATGCCATGCAAGCTTCAGTGAACCTCTCTGATTTGAAGAGATCATTTCCACGTGCCCTAGCTCTCGTGATCAACCGGACATTTTTCAGCAGCACTGAAACTTCAAAATTTTGCGCATCAATTTGCCCAGCTTTCTCAGCCGTGGAAACGGCATTCTCAAACCTGCAAGACATCCATCATCTGAATCTCACTCTCTTCAACCAATTTCTATTTCTTAGTCTCCATCATATGATATCTGCACTCACCTTCCCAGCGCCATCTCAATTTGAGCTCGCACGAAAAGTAGGTAGGCTTCAGAGAGCATCCCAAAGAACTTAGCACGTGAGCATGCGTCGCCGAGTGGTTCTAATTTGGGTGTCTTATTTAAACTCAATTCAGCTTCTTCAAGTTGGTGAAGCTTCAAAAGTGCTTCCACTCTACACATAAAGAGCTGTATATTCAATTCAAACTTGCTTAGATTTGTTGGTCTTAACAGCACCAGCTTAGAAAAGTTCGCCAAAGAAATAATCAGAAGCAATTTACCTGACAAGAAAAATCGGCTCCAGCAGCTATAGCAGCATCACTTTCTCTTAGGACTGTTTTCCACTCGCCAACCCTGCGTGCATCAGCACATCTACTGAGGTGCTTTTCTACAGCCTGTAACTTATGCTGCTCATTTGAATCTGGTTGCGACCCTGGGATGTACATATGTCTCCTAGCATTTTCAACCTGCCCTAATCTGCAAAACAATCAAATAAGATAGGTTTTTGCACACCCATTTAACCTAAATTTGCTATGGAAGGCAATGCGGTAGAAGGAACAAAACAAGAGACCAGCTTTACAGATGCTGATGCCTTCTCTTGGCATATTAATGCCGTAACTTGAACAGATCAACTAATGTTAACAAAAAAAAGATCAACTAAGTGCTGCAAATCAAAAAATTGGATTGTGAAACTTGTCTAGCTTCTTCACTAATCACTCAAATGAGTATCAAACATGAGCATTAAAACTCCCAATAGACATAAGAAACAACCCAAATAAGAATAAAAGATGAGCTTGGAGTGAAAAAAAGTCAATCCCAAAAAATCATAGCTAATACATGGTACACAGCGGCCCAAAGCGATAGAAGTAAAAGAAATGACATTGGCACAAGGAGCGCGCATGTGTGCAAGATCAAAACTCATAAATCTGATACCCAAAAGAAATGATGTACTCTTGACATTCTGAATACACTGAAGAAGACAAACATCACAAGTTAACAAATTGCCGACAGCAAGAAATCAGTGTCAGAAGCCTGCTCAACCACATTGAAATTCAAATGACATCAAAAGCTCACCTAATAAGCAGGGATGCCAATCGCTGGTGTGCCCTCCAATACTTAGGATCCAAGTTAACTGCCACCTCACACTCCCTCACTGCTTCAGCCAACCGCCCAAGACCCGTCAGAGCCGCAGCCCTGTTGCTCCGGTAAGCCGCGTTGGACGGCGAGAGCGCGATGGCCCGATCATACAACGTCAAAGCCTCTTGAAAATTCCCTCTCCTATACTGCTCGTTCGCTGCCCTCTTCAACTCCTCCGGATCCAATCCCCCCATTGCCCTCCTCAGCGATTCTCCACCGCCGCCAACACCTCTAGGGCTCGCAATAGCGGCCTCTCCCCCTCCTCCCCCCACACTGAGCCCCTTTGTGGGCCCGATGCCACCGCCCCGCATTATGCTCCCATGTCCGTAATTGCCCATGCCGGACCCCAACACGTCGGACCTGGAGCTTCGGTTCACCGCCATGCCCGTCTTGAGGATCCTGCCCGACGGGCAGATGTTGCCCGTGGGCAGGACGTTGAGAGGCGGCGAATTGACTGAGGGTGGACCCGAATAGTGTGTGTGGTGGGTGCTGGCCGAGTCCGATCTTGCTTGACCAGAATACAAAATCCGGGCTATTTTGCCGGATCCGGCCGTCGGACTGTTGTCGCTGGAGCCGGAGAGCTCGCCGGAGTGGTGGTTCGTGCCCGAATCGGGCTTCCTGACTACAACGTTCTGAGCATTTCGCCCCGAAACAGATCCGGATGAGCTAGAGCTACTGCTTGTGGTGGTCGTCGTAGTGGTGGTGGTGGTGGCGAGGCCACTCTGCCGAGTCCGCAAGGGAGAAACGGGCGAGCCCAGATCGAGTTCACGGAAATCGGGCTTGTCGAACTCGCAACTCAGTGACTCGCGGAGGCGATCCGAGAGGGCATCAAACCCTAGTTCGGGCTTACCGGGATGTGACATTTCCCTCTCTCCCCCAGGATTGTAGAGGAAATGTGGCTCCTTTGTGTCAAATTTAGTCCGTCCGAGTGTATGTGCAGGGATATTCTTTCGTGGGTTCTTGTCTCCCTTAGCCCCCCTTTATCTCTCTACCTCTCTCCCTCGTCAACAATGTCTGTGAATGGGACAACAATGGGAACCCCAGATAGAAGAAGAGCGAGGGTAAAACAAAGCCACAGACTTTGAAGAAGACATGAGAGGATGGGGGAGGAGAGAGGAGAGAGAAGCAAAAGAAAGAAAGAAAGAAAGAAAGAGATGGGGATCTCGTGATATAAAAGGAAGAAGCAAAGAATGAATGCGAGTGCTCTCGCTAAGTCGCTCGGCAGAGAGAAGAGAACAGAGAAGAGGAGAGAGGCTGGGATGGGGTTTATATTTCCTTCCAATTTTCGCCTTCTCTCTCCTCTTTCTCTCACTTCCACCTGCTGATTCACGAGACAAGTTTCACACCCCCGCCCCCCCCTCTCTCTCTATCTCTATCTCTTCTTCTTCTCCTTCTTCTTCTCCAACCTGTTCTCTCATTTTCCCTCTCTGGTTCCTTTTTTTTTCCTGTATTTTACTCTCTTTCTTTCTTTCAGCAAATTGCAAACGCCAAAACCCAGAGATTATCTTTTTTACCCTTTTATTAGTGCCTCCCCGAGCTTTGACCACTCGCGCCTATGGAGCGTGGCGCTTACTCGCCACGCCGTTCCTAAATTCTTAATTACTCCTCGTCCCCGCGCCCAAAATTACTCCCGCAATCCGGCGCCGTTGAAGACCTTTTCTCTTGACTTTTTCGGACGGTTTTGCCACTTCCGATGTCGAGATTATTTAAGAGTCGGTGCGATTTCCATTTTCTGTTTTTTTACCACTTTCAATTAACATAATCAAAAGCTTAATCGAGGTGATATTTAATTACTCTCTGTTGATCGCGCTTTGAATAAGATTTCGCCGGGAGCAAAACATTTGGGAATAGTCTTGCGAGTCCAAGTTTTCATTTTCGTGGCGCATCTAACTTGATATTGGATTAAATGAGAAGGAAAAAGAAGCTTTATTACATATTACTTGAATCCAATAAATTATTTATTGAGTTCTGTCCCGATTTATTTGGAATTGTAGGTAGATATATATATATATTGCATTTTCTCATGGTGATTTTAAATGATATTTGAATTTTCGAAAATAAAGGAAATCGGTCCTTTCCTTGTAAATAGTGTCATTCAAAACACCTTCTCAAATAAGAAAAGTTTCATAATTAGCCCAAAAGAAAATGAGAAAAGTTCCTTTAATTTTCAGACTTCCCGACCTTTTTCTTTTTATTACCATTGTTTCTTACGCGGAAATCTAACGACGACCGCCCTCCCACTTGACAAAACTGCCCCTGGCGTGGCCCCGTTTTCACTGAAATGCCTCGAAAAATAGGTGAGGAGGAATCGACAAGCCCCACCTTCCTCGTCAAAATGTCAAATGTCGATGCTTGCTTGGCAAGCCCACTTGAGAAGATGGCAAGATCGTAAATACGGAGGGAACCGGGGGCTAAAGTAGGGAGAGCAGGTCGCTGTCTTGGGATTGTGTGTCACGTGCAGAGGGGAAGTGGCTGTGCCAGCTGGCCCATTCAGAAAACCCCATGCGTGTCCCGGTGGCGTCCAGCTCAGCAGTCGACGGCGAGATTTAACGGCGCGCCGTCTTGATTCCCAGAATATGCTTTATATTCCCACCCTACGATGAACTGTTGTGCTCCGTGAATTCACTAGGCTTATTCGACCAAAAAAAGAAAAAGAAAAAGAATTCACTAGGCTTCGCGAAAATGAATATAAACCTCCAAATGCGATCGGGCCCACATCAGACCCCGTTTGAGGTTCTTTAACGGTCCATATTCGGTTTAGCAGGCGATATTTTCTCCATGCCGGTAAACCCCGGCATCGAACACGCCGGGACGAGTTTCAGTCGCTTGCAATAATCTAGGCGTGTCGAATTCTATTTCTTTCTTGGCACTTGATTCGTCTGTTATGTATAGCCGGCGATTCGTGTTTTTTTATGTCGTATCCCGTGGCTTTCGATTGATTAAACGATCAACCAAACTCTTGTGACATGCATTATTTTTTTGTACGTCCCAAAAAATACTTGCTATTGTTAGTGATCTACACACATTATTGCAGGCACGACACGCTCGCCTGACAATTTTTCTTTTAAATAGTCTTCTACGCTTACAAGTTTACCTCACCAAAGAAGGGATATTTCTCTCCTACAGGAGCAATCGCGTCATGTCCCTTTGATTATAGGGACAACAGGCTCCATGGATGTGTTCTTTATTTTAAGGTGCCCATACGCCCTGTATCCCTAATTGCCAAACGAATATTTCTCTTCCCTTGTAAGGTAGGGAATATCATCGAAATTTTACGTCAAAGAGTTAAGACGAAATAGTTTAAAGATTCATTTAGTTCCAAAATCTCAAAATTTTATCACTTAGCCGTTTTTGTCGGCCTCTGAATGTAAAAGGCCACGTCACCAACCATTTTGGAAATTAAGTTCGAATTTCTTAATTCAAGATTTTACGAGGAACCTTTTTTGGGAAATTAAAGTAAAGTGGGAAACATAAAATTTTAACAGATGCTGAGGACGAGTCAAACGTTGACCGGTTCGATCTTATGTTTTTTTATGGGAAGAACTTAACTACGCCATGGGCATTTTTCCCAACGACTTTCAATTTTCCCTCTCTTTTTTTCCAACAAATTGATAATAAATAGTCAGTGGGACGGACGGGCTCTCCCGGTTGACCCAGATCAATAATAAATGAGTTAGAAAGGGCTTGTGGTCACGGGTCCATCCGTGGCTTGCCGGTCGCCGTCCGTCTGAAGGTATGAAGACAACACAATGAAAGTATGGTTGTCGAAGGCGCATATGACGAGAGCAGAAATTTATTTGGTAACGTAAATTCTAAAGTGGAAATTCGCATCTTAATTTCACTCGAGTCACGATTCGGACCTCTTTTGTTCGGCTCGGAGCAAGATGGAGGCAGTAGACAATCAAATTGGAAAGGTTCATCATGGTCGTAACTTTTTTCTGAAGACACAAAAGGCATAAAACGTAATCGAATTTGGTGGTATGTCTAAGTAGATAGAGTATAGCTCCCTTATACGGGTCCGGACTTAGCCATTTGATGTTTGAACATCGACTCAGAATACATCATATCATATTATGGACTCAAAAAAAAAAAAAAAAACCTCAAAATTCGTGCGTCGTCCATTCATTTTCATGTTAATCACTGTGTACTTGTTTTTGTTTGTTCTCTTTTTTTTCTCTTGTGGCGAATCACCGTGTATTTTGAGTATTCGTGTTTTAGCGTTGTTGAAAGTGATGGCAAAGTTAGCATCCACAACAAAAGATAAATGATTCATTCTCCCTGATGGTCATTGCATCGAGGGCATGCAAAGGAACTGGAACCGTCTGGATCGCACAGAACTAGACCAAACCGGTCCAAAATCGATGCGTCTCAAGGGAACCGGTCCGATTTCAGGTGCGAAACCGCATCCAGACTGGACCTGTAATTTGTATATGCAAAATTCAGGGGAGGAAAATGCAAAAAGTTCATACATTGGGGAGCAAATTGCAACGATCCTAAAAAAATTGATGGCCAATATATAACTTGCCTCATGAAATACTGATATTTTTGCATGTAACTCCTGCATTATATGGATATCGCCGTTTAAAAGAATTCATGTGCAATCCAAATTCGGGAGTCCTTCTTTTTTGTGAAAAAAAAAAGGGATTGGTTCATGAATTTCTAAAAAATAAGCCATTGATCGTGTGAACCTTGATAGCACCGATTCCATAGACCCAGATCGGAACCGAACCAAAACAACCTTTCTATTCCTCTCTCTATACCCACTCTTCAAATTCTAACTCGCCCTCATGTTAGCCGTTGCGCCACATGCTCCCACCCGCGCCACCCTTTGCCTCATCCACCTCCACTATTGCCCTGCTGTCGTCGCTGCCCTAAGAATGATCCCCTCCCTCTCAATCTCCGTCCCCGTCAATCTCACTTTCTCTCTAAACCCGCTGCCATTATCAAGCTCATGACCGACGACAGAGGTTGACACTACATCCCCCAAGTCTATCTAGAGGAGCCGTTGAGATTGGCAATCGAGGAGAGTGGGAAAAAAGTAAATGGATAAGGGATATAAATAATGTTGTCCATTAAGAGGGTAGAATTTCGTATATTAAGGTTGTTGTTGCATATAAACATGACTTGTAGTTCGTATATGAAAAATAGGTGAATAAACAAATTCAAAACTAATCGCAAACAAGTAATCTGAATACAGATGAATGATCCGAGCCCAACGAAATAACGTTGTGTCGTTAAGACAAATTTGTCCTCTCAATCGGTACCTAAGATTCTTGGACAATTGCCTCCCATGATAGAATAGATCACATTTTCTCGAAATCGGTACTTATTTCAAAGGAAACCTTTGAACACAGCTTCGCCGAATAATCGCACAAAATGATTATGATTATGAATGATGATGAACATAACGATTGTATCTAATGCTCGTGTTTGATACTTATTTTTTAATATGGTCGATGCTCTATTTTTTAGAGGGTGAAGCGAAGAGTTACGAAGACATATGGCTTCATCAAAAAGGTTTGTCGACGAAAAGTCACAATTTCGTCGGAAGGATTCGATGAAATATCACGAAATTGTACAGTTTCAACGAAGCGTTACGATGTCGTACTGTTTCATCGATGAATGGTTACGAACTGAAATAACTCTTCATTTCTCATTCAACTTCTTATGGGACTTTGCGAAAAAGTTTCAATAATCCCCCACATGAATGAGAAATTCAATTATCAAAACTCTCCACGAATGCATGATATGCAATGTGCGAATATTCCATGAGAGAACGTTGCATCGATATAAGTAGTCTGAGACTTTGAACTTTCCCTAGTGAAATCTATCGGACTTACTCAGTCAATTAGTAGACTTGATGTCTTTGAACTGTCGACCTTTGGTGTAAGCTTGGACAACAGAAATCACATAACTATATCTCGAACAAAGTTGGTTCTCACTATTGTATTCGTTTTGGCCATGAACACCACTTGGTCTCATGAGTGCTTTAGAGAATTCAGTCTTTTTAATTCTCATAGAATCGGCCCTCACTTGCCACTCGCATGGGTGATTTCTGAATTTGCATTATATCACATACTCAATTCAGAATCATTAAAAGCTTCTGCTTAACCTTCACATATTAGTACTGTCTATATACAGGAATGAATAGAAAAAGTCACGGTACTCTACACCGCCTTCATAACTTGGTTGTCCCTTTGAACGTAGATTTTGGAATCTCCAGTCAATTAGGTAGTGTTTCCGCTATGATGATTTATTTATGGACTTAAAACTCATTCCTCTTAGTGTTTCCACAAACATCTCTTTAGTTAGGCATTTTGTTAATAGAATTGCAACATTATACTTTGACTTCACATGGCCAATTGTGATAATTCTATTAGAGAGAAGTCGTCTTACAATATCGTGTCTTCGACGTATATGTCGAGACTTACTAATATACATAACATTTATCGCCCCCACATTTCGAGATAATTATTGAGATCCTTTCAAGACGGTGGTAGCCTGTCAATGAAAGCAGCCATTTGAAATGATTTACTTAGAATCATATCTTCGACATGATTATTATGCATAATCACTTGGAGTTTTCAAGACTTGGTTTAGGCCGGTTATGAAATCAACCATCTTTAAGTCCAGAAACTTGCCAACGATGAATCTCTTGAATCCATCATCTTATGTTCCAGAATTTCCCATAATTCCTTAACCATTTTCAATAGGCTATAAACATTCTAGAGGATTGTTTAGATCATTGAGAATTTAGTTGTGACACAAGAAGTCAAAATACTTCCACACATCTACAACAACAATCCTATCTATATTTGTCTCTTTTTCATCCAACTTAAGAGCATCCTTATTAAGAAACTTTGCCAAATTCAATGTCGTGATATAGAATAACATCTTTTATTGCCATCTTTTGAAATCAAACGATTGAACTTTTCTGGCTTCTCTCCATAAGTTGGGATAGACGCAATATACATCATCGACGATGAAGCCATTTCTCAAATCAAGTGAAAATAGTCCAAAATACCTCTAAAAATATGTGTACATAGGGTTTCATATGCTTTCTTCCATCCACAAAACCTCAAACATGTAATATTAGTACACCATAATATAGAGCCTTTTAATACCAACGCATAGATACCAAGAACTCATCATTCAGAGCACGTACGAGTCAAAAATTGGAAAACATCATGCGAGGGCAGAACAGTAAAATCACTGTAGTGCATGCGTGGTGCACACTAATAAGCCCCGCATGGGCTCGTGATTTGCACATCACACTATTACGTGTGCCAAGCATGTACTTGAATGGGATCCCACCATGTGCCTGTAGTTGGAACGGTGCATGCATGCACTTCTCCAACCTTGTTTGCGCGTACTGACGCAAACGTCAACTTTTTAATATGTATATATATATAATGCTACTGTTCGGAACCAAAGACAAAATTCTTCGAAATTAGTACCACTTGACAATTCGCTTCTTTTTAACGTCCGCCAAAGAATTATCACCAGTCTTTTTCTTTTTCAACGAAATCTATCTCAACATGTGATGAAAAAATATTTTTCATTAGATAGAATTTAATAACAATACGCCATGACAGAATGCGTACAACACAAATAACTATACGAACTCAGCACAAAAAAATCACAATTTTTCTTAAGATTGTTATCCACTAAGAGGGTAGAAGTTCGTATATTAAGATTGTTGTCACATATAAATATGACTTGTAGTTCGTATATGAAAAATAGGTGAATAGACAAACCTGAAACCAATCGCAAATAATTAATCTGAATGTAGATGAATGATCCGAGCCCAATGAAATAATGTTGCGTCATTAAGATAAATTTGTCCCCCCCACCGATACCCAAGGTTCTTGGACAATTGTCTCCCAAGATAGAACGGATCGCCTTTCCTCGAAATCGGTACTTGTTTCAAAGGAAACCTTCGAACACAACTTCGCGGAATAGCCGCACAAAATGGTGATGATTATGAATGAATGATGAACATAACAATTATATCTAATGCTCATGTTTGATACTTGTTTTTTAATGCGATGGTCGATGCTCTATTTATAGAGAGTAAAGCAAAGAGTTACGAAGATATATAACTTCGTTGAAAGGGTTTGTTGACGAAAAGGCACGATTTCGTCGAAAGTATTCGATGAAATGTCACGAAGTCGTACAGTTTTGACGAAACGTTACGATGTCGTACTGTTTCATCGATGAAGAGTTACGAACCGAAACAACTCTTCATTTCTCATTCAACTTCTTATGGGACTTTGCGAAAAAGTTCCAACAAATAGAGCACCGGATAAAGATGAGTGAAGGGCGAGTTTTGGCATGGCCTCATAGCCACATGTAATAATGGTCATTAGAGTTTAGAGGAGGGATTTGAGCTATATTTATAGAGATTGTAACATATCCCCTCATTATAAATAATGCTTATACCAGCTCAAACTATCCAGCTCAATATTAGACAAAACATTAAACTATATATATATATATCTTTTCTTTGGGAAAAATTTCAAAAAAGGCCTGAAGTCCTCTCATTTTTTCCAAATAAGTGTCTCAAGTAAACTTTTTTTAAATAAAGGCCTGAAGTGGTCATAAAGTTTAAAAAGGGGCATGGCCTAAATGGCATTTTCGCCATTCCCCGTTTGAATTTTTTATTTACTTTTTCTATATTTTTTTTCTTTTTCTGATTTTTAAAATTAAAAAAAGGGAGCCATAGGCGGAAGGGCTATCCCTCCCGCCTATAGTGGCCAGCCTACTGCCGATGGTGGGCTTCTACAAGGGCTGTTGACCCTGCCAACCAGAGGCGGGGGCCTCTAGCCCTCTCCAAAATCGAGAGAGGTTCGGGCCCTCTCCCAGATTTGGGCAAGGGCCGGTGACCCCTGCCTAGGTTTGGGCGGGGATCGACGACTCACCGGCCCGCCTAGATCCAAGAGAGGGCTTGACCCTCTCCCGATTTTGGTGAGGGCCAATTTTGGCCCTTACCTAGGCGCCGACAGCCTTACCTTCATTTCTCGTCGCCGCCGTCATCACTCCCTAGGGCAGCCTCCCGCCTCTGTTAGTTTTTTTGTGTTAAAATTTAAAGAAACAAAAAAAAAGAAATATAAAATATATAAAAGAAATCAAATATAAAAAGATCGAAATGCCCTTAAAATCATGACATTTATCGAAATTTCATGACTACTTTAGATCCTTATTTGAAACAACATTTACTTCAGGCTTTTGTTTGAGAAATTGATGATACTTCATGTCCTTTTTTAAAATAATGTTCATTTGGGGTCTTTATTTGAAAAAATTGAAGGATTTGTGGGTCTTTTTTTTGATTTTTTTTTATTAAATTAATTAATATTCACAATAATAATTAATGAAGTCCACGTAGAATAATAAAATATATTCTAACAGTTCGGGCCCCAACACGAGGATTGGCAATTAACTCGACTGGGCCGACAAGGAAGGCGCGGAATTTGGGCACCACTGCGCCAGTAGGGTAAGAGGGGTAGGAAGAGGAGGAGAGAGAAAATAGGTTTGCGTGCTTGCTAAAGGAGACTTACGTCACATACGATGAAACCTATAATTTGAATGGACATGTGCCGCGATCCCATGGAGAAAAAGATCGGACAGGTTCATTTTATAGGTGACAGTTGACGCGTCTCCCATTTCATACATTTCTTCTTAATCTACAAATTCTCGACAGACACGGAGATTAATGATTAGGTTTAGATAATCACACACTGTAATATCCTTTTCAGCCGGCTAGTTGAACGCATTAGTTTTAATCAATTAAAGAATAATGCCATGTATAAAGAAAGCCTTGTTCTCAACAGATCTAATTTAAATTCAATTATTCAAGCGTCTGGCCATGTATATATATATATTAAAAAAAAAACGAGTTTAGTCCAAGCATATTGCTTAGCTCCATATGGCCGGCTAAATACGTAGATTTTTTGCACGTTTCTTATGAATTTATTCCTTTTGTTTATGCCGACGGTCTACACTATGCGCGCGCGCAAAATTTAGTAATTTGATCTTTGGCACAAGCTAGTTAGAGTTAGTAGCTTGCCCGTAAAAAAAAATGTTAATTAGAGCTAATTGGTGCTTATGCTCTACTGGACGCTTCGAACACGATCGGCCATCCTTGACTCTTTCAAACAGAGGCGCGCATAATGTATTAGGTGAACGTGTGTGTTTCAATTCAGTGGGATCTTTCGTTGACGAAATGCTTTGAGGGAGTTGAAAATAAGCGTCGGCCCCGTAAATTCCCGAATAGACGTGGTACCTACGAGATTTACACCCCCCCGGGGTCGCCTCATTTGCGCAAAAGGGAGAAAAATCTCAAGTCGCCCTTAATTTTTGTGTTGGGGAATGGTAGAAAAAGTGGAGATCTCACCCAATCAAGACTTGCCCATTGTAGGATTAAGACAGCGAGTGGGAAGTGGAACTTGTCAACCGACTACACGGACAGTGTGGGGGCATAATGCCTGCGTAATCTGACCAATCCTTTGTGTTAACAAATCTAATCTTGTCTCTAAACATATTATAAGAGCATCCCACTTGGGATTTAGACACATTTTCTAGGAGGGTTAGGTGGGCCAATAAATTCAAAAAAAAAAAAAAATTGGGGGGGGGGGGTGTTCAACCATAGTGATTCCATCAATTTGAAATCATTACGTAGTCGATACCCTCTTGATTAGCCAAATTCTATAGAGATGCTTTTGTCCAGAATACATATCTCTTGCGTGTATTTCACATTTGGGATCCGCTAAGATATTCAAATCGTTTAAATGGTTCTCTGTTGACCTAAAGCCATTCCTCTCGCGTTTAATACGTGGTCTTGAACTCTTAATTCTTTTCGTTTCTCTTTATTTGTGAAATAAAGCCGACCTTGTTAAAGAAAAATGCGCGAATCTAGGAAATCTTTTCCTTGCCATGGAAGTGTTTCGCACCCTTCATATATGAAATGTATGATATCTTTTTTACACCTGCTGTCTTTTCCCCGTCTAATTCACCCGCTTCCGGATTGGAAAGCACCAAAGCAGATCACCAGAGCCGAGTTTTAACTCTCCCGCCGCGTCGGCTAATGTTTCATTCGCCGGGCTGCATCGTCGCCCATCTCATTCCGTGAGGTTCAATTCCACCGCTCGCGCTAGAGCCTTACAGACTTCACGGCGGCTATGTTTTATAGCGTAAAGTCCCTCTATACTCAATCTATGCATGACTCAACAGGACAATGGCCCCCCGCTTTCTTCTTCTTCTTCTTCAATCATAACCATTTTAGACCGTGATGATATTAAGAGAGACTTGTTTTATAATCTTGAGGGGCCAAAAGAATAATGAGGAGATGATGGAAGTTGAGAGCAGGAGACAACACGCCATCCGGAAGGACGCATTAGACTTTGGGGGCTGACCCTCCATTATTGAGCTGTGATCGATTCCATGATTAATCTTGTGCGTAACAAGGAAGGGTTCTCACGGGTGCTTAGTTTCAAATTCCCAACCCCTTCAAAGTATTATCTTTAGGAGCTAATCATTCCGTCAAAGACTTGACCCCGCCTTTTGTCCCACTAGGCACTATCTTGCAACAACCCTGATTAACCCGTTCGAGATGATTATCCGAAATTCCTGGGATTATCGTGCGAACGCCAATTTAGTCCCGAATATTTTGAAACGTGTCGATTTCATCCTGAAACATGTGAAATCTTTTTTATTTCTTCTTAATTCGGTCACAGAGGTTTTGTCAGTTTAGCCCTAAAGTTGTTTATCCAAATAGCTAGCCGAAAGGACTGCACGTGCAAAAATGTCAAAAGGTTCGGGACCGAATTGGCAAATCGTTGAGATATTCAGAACTAAATTGACACGACTGAAAGATTTAGAACTGAACTGGAAAAAATTCAAAAAGTTTAGGGCTAAAATGACAAATCGTTTTAAAAAAATAAAGGCTAAATTGGTACAATTGAAAGGTTTAGAATTGAATTGGCCGTCGTGCAATAGGTTTAGGACTTTTTGGACAAATTTTACTCAGCAAGCAAATACCAAATTGCGTGCCTCGGACATTAGACAAAATAACTGAAGACAGGTGAGGAGAGGGTGGGCTGATGATTTTAAGGACAATTTACATGCGCGTATAGTAAATCTACGAGAAACATTAAAAAAAAAAACTTGATTTTATGGTGGTGAAAATCGAGCGGATGTTTATTAATTTGTTCGAGTCGAAAAGTCACGAACTCAATAGTAGAGTTCGACAAAGATAAGTTAATGACTACATCGAAAAATTCGCCCAAGCATTGAGACAGTTAGGTGAATGACAACCACCCTGTTTCAGAAATAGATTTCTGACTAAAAATATTTTTTTCTATTTCTGTTTCCGAATGAGTTTTTGAGCAAAAAAATTACGTTTAATAACGATATAAAATTTCTGATCCTGAAATACAAATTTTTTTGGCACTAGTTGAAAATTTATACTTCTAACAATTATTATTTTTAAAAATAAAAAAATTTATTTATTTATTTTACTCCGGCGGTGGTCGGCGTAGGTTGCCGATGGATGGCGGCCAGCGATGAGGCAAGCGGCGGCGACAAGTGGCAGCGGGTGGTTAATAAAAAGGTTAGGTGTAGAAAATTTATGTTTCTATTTCTCTGAAAGTAAAAAATTTTTTGTTTCTCATTTCTCCTTCAAATTTATTTCCGAAACAAATTTTTTGTTCTAGAAATAAAAAAATAGAATTACATTACTAAACGAGTTTATGTTCTCCAGGGGCCTTTAGCGTCGTGCGACTGCAAATTTGCGGACACAATTCGATATCCATTGTCAACGGTCTCATTCTACTCGCTCCGATCGGATGAGGAGTTGGATTTGCTAATTTCTTATCCCTCTCTCTCTTGCCAAAACAGAAGGAGCTTGTGAACGCAAAATTTTGGCCTCGTGGGCTGCACTTTAGACGTCCTAGCTACGCCCTAGGGATTTAAGCATGCTAGTTTTCCGGTTTGATTTGTCCGAAAATGGACAATACGTCCAAAGTGCGAGTGCGTTAAAACTAATTATTGGTGTTTAGCAGTCTT
Organism: Rhodomyrtus tomentosa; assembly: GCA_028455895.1. Lineage (NCBI taxonomy): Eukaryota > Viridiplantae > Streptophyta > Magnoliopsida > Myrtales > Myrtaceae > Rhodomyrtus > Rhodomyrtus tomentosa. Next base: position 8,082,549 of record JAPCWY010000001.1, on the reverse strand, counting down.
GCTAGGGAGCAAAGATTATGGGATTGATTTAGGGTATGTCTTGATAGATCGCATTAATTTTTGGCGTTATATGATGCTGCGGGATTGTTTGTCAAAGCTCACGGTTTGGATAGTTAATTTCGTTTCTCTTTTTAGACAAAATCTTCCCTACTTGCCAATAAGTCAAGTAACCCCCCGAATGGCTTAAGGGGCGAGTAACGACGAGACATAGATGTCGTGAACGACGCGGGATCATCGTATCAACAATCTTGATCGAACCGGCTTCGTAAAGTGCTAAAAAAGCGATGTATAGAGCTCTTGTGTCCCCGCTCGAGATTCAACACAACAATCTCGATTTAAAACGCTGTTGATTCGATTGGTTTACGATGACGCAATTATGTGTGTGTCTAACAGAGCTCCTCTTAAGCATTTATCTGCTTTGCGCCTAATCGATTTCACAGATCATTCGAACACCAAACGCGCCACCTTAAAGTCTGCTAACTTTCGTCGTGCAGTTTTTCTCTCTCTCTCTCTCTCTCTCTCTTTTTGTTGTTGTTGCTTTTTCCCTCCCTTTTTTGTGCCGTCGAATGTTTTAAGGAATCGTTTGGCTTTAACAGCGAATATAAAAGGTATTTAAATATGCCCGACTCTAGGTCAAGGAAGTTTGCAAAAAGTCTGTTCCTCCACCACCCCCCCTCTCTATTTTTTTGCACCTAAGTAATTTGGACTTGTGTCCAATCCAAGACGCCGATTAGGAACCTCATCCAACCCTATTGCCCACAGATTACGAAATCCCAAACCCCGAGAACCAGAATTAATTAACGTGATTAATCTCAATTAAGGGAGGGCGGTGTGGTTTTCTTCCTATTACTTTTTTGTTTTTTTTTTTTTTTTGTTTTTGGCAATTTCCAAAAGGTCTGACCCTGACCTTTGACCTGCCACGCGAGAGAGACGAAGAAGAGGGGGGTGTGCAGCTTCAAACTTGGAATGTATCGCGAACTCCCAAAACCTCAGCGCTCATAAGAGTACGGTGAACATTAAAACTAAGGATTTATCTGAGAACCCAATGAGCAATTGGGTCAGAACTTGCATGTTCATCACATGAGAGAGAGAGAGAGAGAGAGAGAGAGTATTTTCTTTTTGCGCCTCTTGTCGGGTTTTTCAAGAAGGGAAGGGGCCATGAACTTTGACATAAGAGGCGTGGCGAGGTAAATTGCTGCAGGAGCAGTTTTTACTCTTTCCAAGAATCTGTACGTATCAATGTTCTAGATAGCATTTGTTGTCTTTTTTGCTCTTATTGTTCAGTCTCGGAATAAATAAATAAATAAATAAAAAGCTTCCAGCTTTGTGCAAAACAAAAGCTTTGGATCGACCCAGAAAGGAACTCGAGACTCTAACAATTTTCTCATCATCAATGTCGTTCTTGTGAAAAATTATTGTGTGGAGAAGAAGAAGAAGGAGAGAGAGAGAGAGAGAGAGAGGGGCTGTGAAGTTGCAGATTTTGGAGGTCAAGAAAATTTCACCGGAAGGGTAAAGTTTGGTGGAGGTCCCCTTGACTGAATGTACTCCACCTCTTTCATGTTTTCCAAGGATTTGGCTAGGATTGAGAAGAATTTCTTTTTCTTTTTTTTTTAGGGCAAGTTTTTCTGGTCACGTGACGAGCACGTGGGCGAGTGGCTAGACACGCAATGATTTTTAGAGAGAGAGAGAGAGTTTGTTGCAGTTTTGGAATCCTTTTCTAAAGTTTTTTTTGTAGTTTCTCGTGCTTTTTGGGACACTTTCTTGCTCTCTGGAGACTCTTGTCTTTGTTTCTCGGGGATGGGGGCAATCGGCTGGTGATCGGTCCTTGATGAATAATGGCAAACCTGGGGCCTATGCCTATCATGGACATTATATGAAATTCTAGAAGATAATATATATATATATATATATATATGGCAAAATAAGAAGAAATCACAAGAAATACAGGCAGAAAATCTGGAGATTGAAGATAAATCGAAATAAAGTGCGATTTTGATTAGCCAGGACACTCCCACGGTTGGACTGATCGCTTTCTGAAGATGAATACAAGCAAAGAGTGGTTTTGAGAGTCCCGGACACACCCACGATTGCAGCGGTCGCTTCCTTCACTTATTTAATGCCGTTGGTTTTAAAGGGAATTCGATCACTCTTTTTAATCTCGAGCAGAAGGTACAATTGTTCTCTACTGCAGATCAATTTCGCTGAACACATGCTCAACCTATTGATGTCAAAATATTCGATCCTAGGAAATGCTATTTTTCGAAATTTTAGACTATAGGGTCACCATATTTCAAGTAGTCCAGTAGGAATAGGCCCGGGGAACAGAATGTGGAACCAGCATGTGATGGATTCCCGAAGGTCGATAAGAACCCAGAATGCTTTTTAAGTTTATGTGTACAGATCACTTTTAATTTAAGGAAACCCGAAAGTGAAAAAAAAAAAGGAGGAGGAGGAGGAGAATTGGAGAGATGATATATAATCATGGCGTTTGTCCAAGCTCCAATTCGAAGGGTCACTGGATTGACTGCTGTATTTGAGACAAGGCGCCTTTTGGGCTTTTCGTGTCGTGTCGTTTTCTGAAAAACCTGTCGTTTTGGACCCTACCCCCTCCCTTGTGCTTTTTGGCCCACTCCATCAGGCCTCATCAGTCCTTTTTCTTTTTTCCCTTAATTTTTTTTACAACCTGAGTTTATTTATTAGGGTAATTGTATTATTTGAGGCACTCTTTAGTATTTTTCCTATTTGTTATCGTATCGGCATAATGTGATTTTATATCGTTTAATACTCTGATATTACTCACCGGCCAAATATGAAAATCTCCTCGGAAGCACATACGAATTGACTTTTACTTTTCGCTTAATCTAAATCTCGTGGCGTGTGCAATTTGATTTTGTCTCTGAATTCGAAACAGCTGAGGCTCTCAAGACACATAAAAACCTGCATGTCAATAACCATATGATAAAAAGTTCAAACATAAATTAACAAAACATTATAAGGCGTTGACTCAACTCCACCAACCATATATGTCATATGATCTCCTAGATCATCGAGCTTGGCTGTTTTCTCTTGATTCATTATTGATTTACTTTTATTCGAAATAGAATGCGAGCAAAACATGGGATAATTATAAAGGATGAGATTTTGAGTTCGCATGATCGAAAAAGAAAAGAAAATAAAAGAAAAGAAAAGAAAAGAAAGTGAGATTTTATCTCAAGGCTTGCACGCGATCAACTTCTTGGCAGTTATTACCCGAAAAAATATATGTAGAGAGAGAGAGACTCCCTCGTTGCATGGAAAACTAAAAAGAAAAAGTGGGGCATATGGTTCTTTCTCGCCAGAAAAAGAAAATGACAAATAATAAAAAATAGCAAAAAAAAAAAAAAGAGGAAAAAGGGGGTCAAAGATAAGTGGCTATCATTGGAGGGCAGCCTCATATGGTGGGGCCCACCCCTTCCCAGCACTTCTCTAATGATAAATGGCGCAACACCACATGTATGCAAATACAACTGCCAGGCTGGCAGACAATCTTCTGTTTCTTTTCTCATTTTTTTTTTTAAAAAAAATTTATCTCTTTTTGTTTTCAGCCCCTCACCTCGGATACCTTCTCGAGAGAGACGGGGCAAAACTAGAAATCAAGAAATTTAGAACAGAGAGACAAGAGAGAGGATCTTCCTCGTGGTCTGGTTGGGTCGTGACATCGTCCGCTTAAGCCTCAATTTTGAACGCTTCCGTTGCTTTCTTTCTTCCGTGATCTCCGATTTTCAGTAGCCGTTAGTGTTTCTTCTTCGCAGGCGACAACTATTTCAAAAAGGGTCTTTCGTTGTGGTCACTGTGTAAGGAATTCGGGGTGAGTTGTGTTGGACGTAAAGAGAGAGAGAGAGAGAGAGAGAGAGAGAGAGAGAGAGAGAGAGAGGAATCATAAAAGGGAAAGCTTTGGGTAGCGGCAGCGCAGAGGCCAAAAGAGAGAGAGAGAAAATAATGGGGGAAATACAGATATTAATGGTGGGGGGAGGTGTCAGGGAGTGAGGTGAGCAGAGCAGAAGCAGCAGTTATCATTGGACCTGCAAATTGATGGAATTGATGGAACTCGCATCTCTCGATCTCTCTCTAGTAATGCAGTACAACACCATCCTAAGCAGAGAGAAAGAGAGAGGTTGGGTCTTGAGGAGGACTGAAGAAGAGAGGTGGAAGAGCACGTGACGGCCATTGGTGGGAGACTGAAGAGAGAAGAAGATAAGAGTCGTATAAACAAATCTCCTATTGGTGACCTCTTGGAGATAGGTTTGCAGTACACAACCTGGAACACCCCTCCCCCCACACCCATTATACATAACGTCAGTCACTTTCTCTTCTTCATTTCCTTGGAGCTTTGCACTGGCTTTTGCCATCAACCCTCATGATATCTCTCTCTCTCTCTGTCGAAAAAATGAAGGAAAGAAAAGGAATCATGAATTTCTGGGGTGATGTGGAGACAGATTTTTGTTAATGAAACAGGGCAGGACAGGGCTCGGCCTTCAATGAGGACAAGCATCTTGTGATGATCTCATCTGAGTCCAGCCAATCCCTCCTTGAAATGCTGAAAGAAAGGACTGATCTTGCCGCAGCTCTGGAGGATTATCAAAAGGGTTGTGTGGCCACCCAAAACAACGTAGACATATCAAAGAGATTCGAAATGCATGTACATTATAGCGGAATCGAGGAGTCCGAGGTGCCATCGCACCACCACGTAACATTACCATGTCTTTTAATGAGTGAAGTTCGATAATTCATGTCTTCAGCATCGACACATTCAGCTGGCATCCATGTCTCCCGTAGCTCGAAGCAATAGCGGTGAATCCATGTCTTCATGTATTGGCCACGCTCACAAATCCCATTGCTCGTGGTCAAGACTTTCGAGCCAACTAGGCGATGACCAGTTGACCTTTCTATTCCGCGTCCATACGTTGTGAGGATGCATGCACACAGCGAGCATCCAAAGATGCGCTTTCCGATATTATAACTGCTCAAAGTAAATCATACATAATAAGATGGGTATGTCACATTCGCACTCAATAAAACACGAATTGCGGGAATAGCACCAAAAAGCCAACAGAAAAACCAAGGGAGATTTTTCTGCATCCATAAGCCCCAAGGGAGAACTTCCACAGGCGATCAAGTTATGCCCATTTGCTTGACATTGTCTACAGGAGCAAGCAAGCAGGTCAGGGTTAACCAAAGGCCCAACCCCTTGCAGTCCAAGCGCAAACTTAAGCCCAGGCAATCACAAAAGTCACATCTGTCCGGTGTCTTTCGTAGCATCCAGAATGGAAAAATAACACGAGGCTCAGCAAATTTAGACTGCAATGATAATGAATCTTAAACCAATCTTTCTTCCATGATGACCACAAAATAACGAAAGGAAAGAAGCCTAAGATGTCGTCCTGTAGAGAAGTCGACAAGCAACATGTCGAGCCATCGTTGTTTACATACTTGGCATACACAATCACAAAAGCTATAATGGATTTATACGTGTTCGTTGTTAAGGACCAATCAACCCGTTTGGTTCTTGAACGAACTATTATTATTGCAACGGGTGATGCGGGGAGAGGGCAATCTTGTGCTCTCTTTTTGGCCCAATATACGGGAAACTATTGAAGGTGCAGAAGACTAGCATAACCATGCGAAATTACCCTCATATAGATCTAGTGAAGAACAGTCTGATGTATATGTAAGAGTAATTATTGAACAAAGTGAATATCAATGAGTAATTACATTCCTAAGAACTAACAGTAAGTAATCCCAACATAGACCTAACAAAAAAATAGGGAAGAATAAGAAAACTATGAAAGACCTACACCCGAATTCTCGTGCGAGAAGATTGTATCAAGAATAAAAAATACAAGAGGTGTGTTGCTACACAATAACGAAAAGGACCTTAGTTTGTTAAATCCGTAGTTTCAGTAGTAGCACCAACTAATCGGCAAAGGAAATTCTTCATTCTTCAAAATTTGTTTTTAAAACTGGCCTTCCGAGAAGAACAAAGTGATAGCTAGAACTAATCATCAGATGCCACAGTGGGGCTGTCCGAGCAGATCTCCTTTTGATGAAGTTCAAGTAACTTCTTTTCTGGATTACATAACCCTGCATGTCAAGTAACTTTGTGACATAGCTATTTTTCGGGGCAAAAAAATTGACAGCTACTAGTGAAAGATGGTCAACATTTCCATTAGGTTCAGTGAAGCTTTAGAATGTCCATCTGGACTGCCAAGGTAATTTGCTGAGCACCAAAGTGACCAAACCGAAAATCAACCGCTTCTGACAGATTTGTGGGGCAAAACACTGGAAAATTCAATCATGTCGTTGCCCATTTTTTGAGCATAATGATGGTTGGGTATTTTATAGATTCTCATCTAGCAAAAACAGACTCTTTTTGAATTCTGGGACCAACCTGAACACTTCGGTATATCCCACACGGCAATGGATGAGGGTGTACATTCTGGTTGACATAGCTCTTTGTTATTCTCATGGTGGACATTCATTGCAAGCATCCATGCACCAATTGTGACATCCTCATTGCTGAACATCCGGACACTGTCATTCAAACAGACTAAACATTAGATAAAATGATTAATATAGAGAAGCGTTAGCATATTTAATTGCATTATCCTTTCAGAACTCAGGTTAAATCACATATGGAACAGTTAAGTTTCGCAAGATCTCATCACGGTACAAAGTGTAGATCAGCAAACGCTATGACTGGTCTAGTATTCAACAGCTAAGGTCAATTATTAGGCTTTTTGAGGAACTAAAACAATGTTTTGCAGTTACGCAAGTGCTTGAGCAAAGCATTAGACTCAATCTGGATTATCAACAATGAATTAGTCATGGAAGGTTCAAAGCGATATACACAACAACAAAAAATTAGGCCTTATGCCACTAGGTGGGTCCGGCTATATGAATTCTTTTAGACCATTGCGCTCGTCTTCTATAAGATCTAAATGCTCCACAATTTACCTCAATTTGCATGAAAATATATAAGATACCCTATATTGGGAAATGTATAGCTCTTTAAGCAAAGGTCTCAGTCCAGGACACCTAAGGAGCAAGATATCATTGGCTGAATCTACCATGAGAACACGATCCTTCACCCCAAGTGTCTCCCTAGTATCTTCTATCCTACAGCAAATGACTGCAACCACACGCCACACGGCGTGAGCACAGCAACCATTACAGTTAAAATTGCTGGAGGTTAACATTGGTTATCTATGGGGAATTCATCCATGCAGAATGCAATTTGCTCTCAGTTAGTTTGTTCTTTCTTCCTAAAGTAGGAACCACGTGACTAAGCAACACAAGAACTACAGCATAATTCGGTGTAGACAAGGACATCCAACTAAAATCAGATCTTCATAATTAAAAATTCCAGTGGACGTCTGATGTGACAATTGATAACCTGTCGCAGCATTGGGAAAAAGTTGGAAAACTTCCGTAATGACACCAGAAATGAAACAACCACGCGCTGATATTTCTCTAAGTATATTTAAGCTAGTCAGAAGACATTGATGAGAAAACATGCCTGTTGCTTCTGAGAGCCACCAAACTTGCAACTACTTCTGCTGAAAGGGCATAGATTGGACCATAAGCGTGGAAGAAATATTCTTTCCCTAGCAAATGGGCTAATGGCTCATACCTGCACATGGAGAATGGTTCAACAACATTATAACCTAAAAGAAAGACTAGAATGTAAGAAGGGACACTGATTGCTGGTCTTAAGCAAGTGCCCTCAAACATCTCTTCTTGAGCTTCCTTCCAACTTTCTAGAATATTTTTCTACCAAACTACATGACTACTTCATCAGCTTTACTTTAAAAAGAAAACTCGTAAAGGTTCCATCTCAAAGTTGAAGTTTTCCACATAGGTCAAACTTCAAAGGGAAGCTCAAAACATTTGAACATGAAGAAAATGTGGAAAGTGATTGAAACTATCGTTGTAAAAGAAATAATTTCCATGTGTTAAACGCTTCAAGATTTTTAGCTCTCTTTCACTGCATGTCATGACAGGAGTTAAAAGTAAACAAATACTACTGAAGAGGCAAAGGATTCCAAGACAATACGAGAGTTCTCTGAAAGAATATACAAGGCTAAACATTCCTACAAATCCAATATAATGGTCATCTGGAATGATCCGAAGAAAAACATGGAACTAACCATTTTAGTTTTGGGTCGGTGAAAACTGGGCCCTTTTTCATGCATCCAATGTAAGTTTGGGAATGACTTCGTTCCTTTGTCAAGAGCAGGGAAAGCCGATCTAACAGTTAATGAGATGTGATTGCAAGATCATAAGACAACTGGTGCGCGTTTATACTGAGATCTAAATGCAATAGAAGACCACATCTCCAATTACCTGGCCTGAGATAGATGTCATCATCCGCTTTAACGTAGAACTCAGCATCAAAAAGCGCACAGGCGGCTTTGAAGAAAGCTAAACTGCAGTTTAAAGCAGATTATGAGAGAGAGAGAGAGAGAGAGAGAGAGAGAGAGAGAATGGTGCTTACGTTTTGTAGGGGAGCTTGCTGTACTCCTCTTCTACATCCAGCAGTAAGAAGTCATCATACTGTGACACTTCCTTTTTCAATTCCATCATATCCGCCACATCATTAGTCCTACCAATGACAAATCTAAAAACTAAGCCAGTGTCTTCCTCCAAGCTGCAATATAGTCCATAAGCTCACAATCAGTATAGCTATACACGAAGAGCACAAGAAAAAGGTGCTTAATTTTAGCTAATTGAACAGTTGTAGGTAATAGTTGGAACTTAGCAGGTCAAAATGCAAGAGAAAACAATGATATAACCATATAAACAACTTCTCATCAACAAAAGGCACCTACCAACTAAAGCCAATAATCAGCAACCAAAAGAGTTTAGTCTCCTGATGATTGATGACTGCTGAAAGAGTTGTCTAAACAAACTAATTTTAATTTACAATTATTCATGTAAAGCAACAAAACTCTGCCCTATGTTCCTCAGCTCCATCAGAGATGTAACAATTTGCTACTTTACACTTCTACCAAATATATAGTATAGACGTTCCCGCTTCGTTTAATGATATCCTTCCCGTCATAATTTCCTAGAATACCACAATTCGAGCAATGTTATAGTTTTAGACTCTGAAACCTGAAAAACGACCTCACTGGATACATGGTCAATATGAAGTGATCTTTATCAGCCGAAGAATAAGACTAATTCCACTGGGTTCATAGTTAATAAGAAGTAAGCTTTCTAGCATAAACACTATAAACGCTACTCAGCATTCGCAATGAGTGTGTTCTTCCAATTAGCTGCAGACTGCAAAAATTGGTAGCGGCAATAACCAAAGCAACAAATCACGATTATCTGCAAATTTTCATACATAACAAACAGCTGGAATTGCGTTCTTATTCTCGAGTCACTAACAACAGGAGACTAAAAAATTAGATGCAATGAATCAGCATCGGCAGAACAATTCCCCACCGTGCGACTAACAGTTAGACAAGCACGAGCACTCAGTCAGATGCAGCAAAAGAAAGAGCGCATACCGTTGTAATTTCTCCCGATCCGACGGCATCCATGTCCGCCGGAGAGATCTCCGGCGGCCGACAGAACCGAACCCCGTCTGAATCCCCACGAATGCCTTCACCTTGCGCCTCCTCAAAACTTTCTCGCCATCCCTGACCGAAAACCCCACGTCGCCACCGTCCCTTCCCTCTCTATCCCACGAGACGCGAATCAACCGAGGCTCCACGCCGGAGCACCTGTAGCCTCGACTCGGCCCGAGGATGGCGACAAACCCGAGTATGAAGCCGGAGAAGCCGACCAGGAGGCAGCAGGAGACGACGAGCATCGTGGAGCGGCGAGGGGAGGGCGGCAACGGCCGGCCGTGGTGGTGGAGCTTGGGAGACGACGGCATGGCGGTGGGGTTGGGGAGATCAAAGGCATGTGAAGAGCAAGAGAGTTCGTTGAGATCGGGAAGAAGACGAGAGAGAGAGAGAGTTTGGTGACAATTGCTTGCTACGAGAGTGACTTGTGAGCTGAATAAAGCTTCGATCATTGGTGGAGCTGTCGTTTTAACGTCGACGACGGTGATTCCGGGACGGGGAAGGACGATCGATGATTCTCGGAGCCCGGCCCGGAGCCCGGCCCGGATCCTCCGGAGCGCGACCCACGGGCCTAGGGTCACAGATTATTGAATTTAGATTTCCTTAAAATGTATCTACGAGATAAGACATTATTAAATTATACGTAGAAAATACGACAAAAATGCAATAATCGGTCTATCGAAATGATCTCTAATCTACAATTGGATTCTGGATTCTTTTCATTTGTTTGAAGAAAAACTGTTTTGAAAAAATTATTTTCCGACTTTCTAATGTTTCAAGTATGAAAATTAATCTACGAAAAACGTTTTTGAGAAATGACATAAATATTCCCTCAATTTTGATAGAATGTGCAATATGATCCTTGAACATTTAATTTGTTTAGTGTAGTTCTTGAACTTTCACTTAATGTGTAATTTGATCCAAATACTTTTGACTTGTTCAATGTAGTATTTAAGCTTTTAGTACATTCAATTTAGTCTCTAGATCATATGAAAATGTTCATTATTGTCCATGATCTTAAGCTAATGAAAGGATTACATTAAACATTTTCATATAGTTCAATGACTATATTAAACATGTAGCAAAAGTCTAAAGGCTACATTGAACAAACTAAAAGTTCAGGGATTGAATTGAACATTAGGTTAAAGTTCAAAAATCATATTAAAAAAATTTAAAGTTCGGGGATTATAATGTAAATTAGGTAAAAGTTCAGAGAATATTTATGTCATTATCCCTTATTTCATGGAACTAAAAACAACAAGCTTATACTAGCGGAAACCGATTTCTTTTTCTATCAAGAAGGAAATCACTTTTCAAAACTACCTAAGATACGAAAACTAACTATTTTCATCATGGATAATATTTTCCTTTTATCATGAAATTTTTAGTGCAGGATGCTTTTGTTTCGCGGGAATTGAATGATTTAAAAAAATATTTTCCTAAATACGATCATTTGCATCGCTTACAAAAAAACGAATGAATAAAAAATATTTTCATAGACCATGACAATATTTACACCAAAACTTTTGCGAATAATGACAACGTTTTTAATTGTCTGATTATTTCAAGCGAGGCGAGTGATTTTTTAGAAAAATATATTTTAAATCATTTATTTTTCGTCAAATTTTAAGTGTTTTCAGAGTATCCGTCGATTGAATCCTTAAAAAAATAATTACTATCCTCCTATCGGTTCTTGCTCGCGATGAGGGCTTTCTTAAATGGTCTTACTATTGTCATAATGGAACATCGTATTAACTTTTCAAACTTTAAAAAGGTAGAGTCGTATTTTGTCATATGAGATTCTCAGGTTTAAAAGTGAGACGAAGTTCATATAATTCTTTTTATGAAAGCCAACGAAAATTTAATTTTTTACACAGTCCGTTAAAAAAACTAGAAATATCCTTAAAAATCAACCATACAAAATCCATGTATGCAAAAGTTAAATATCTAATCTTTTCAAATATCTGTCTGCGATTAGAGAATGTTCCGACATTTATAGCATTACCTAGTAGGGAAAGTGCGCACGCGAAGAATAATGCCACTTTAGGATTCACATTAACTAAGCAAATTAGACGACACAAATTAAAAATGGTTTCTCCGTTTTTTCCTTATTAATTAAGGGACAATGTATGAAAAGTTTTATTAATCAAATTTTGGCCAGAATAACTAAAAAATCACATTGCTTATTTCCCCTACATCAAGATCCAGATTTGGGTATTGCATTCTGAGGATTGAGCAGTGTACAAATCCAAACCCAAAAGACTAAATCACCATATTTACATTTGCTTATTAACTTTGTCACTTCCCATACAATTCACAAGCTTTCCGGGCTTCTTCCCCACAGGAGAGCTGTGTTTGGTCATACACCATCAAGGAATCCACGTTACATCCCCTTCCGGTTTGCTTTTCCTTCTCCCCAGGGGACACGAGGGCGTCATGGCAGGACGGCTCCGAAAACTGGTCCCGCGAGCTAGTTTCTTGTCCTACAACTACTAGCGAATCCTCGATATCCATACGACTAACTAAGCTAGCACAACAGGTGCTTTCTGATACCTGTACAGACTTGGCGGTTTCTGTCTGACAAAATTTGGACAATCCTTCTACGCCCTTCAGCTCATCCTTGCAAAGGTTTTCCTCAGAAAGATGCACACAGTTGATGGCGGGCTCTTCTTCAGAAGATATTCCTGGTGTTGCACGAAGGTGAGAAGTTTCATCTGCTAATGCAAAATTCTGAGCGGCATCGCAAACTCCTTGTCCTATCTCATTAGTTAGCTCAGTTTTTCCCGAAAGCTCTCCTTCGTTGGGGCTGACTTCCCTAGCATCAGCATCTTCATCGTTTGAATAGCAGGTTTCAGCAGATTGTATGGACTTGGTCATGACCTCGTGTTCTGGAGAAAGACAGTGTTCATAAATTCATTCCTAAATCTGATCCCCTAGCGAAGTGCAACAAGATAACATTGTACTCTTTTGGCCTGTGATAACAAAGTAACCAAAAATAAAAAAAAAAACAGCAGATCGACTTGAAAAGGCACAACAAAATCACCTGATAGTGCCTCAGCTTACTGATTTGTGTATAAGCTCTTTTTCAGCAGTACTGTTCCAGGGAACACCATCAAGTTGATCTTGTTTAGTGCCTCCTTTTCGTCCTTTTCCACAATCTTGAAGCCAAAACCTTCAGTCCATTTCTACACCAAATCTGGGATTGCAGCTATCATAAGTGTTTCCACTCCAAGGGACATCAGCGACTGGACAAATCACATAGGAAGAGTGATTAAATGTTATATTATGCCAATGATGAATTGTTACAAATCAAAACATCACGAAAGCTCAAGATGCTGCTACATAAACATTGACTTTACTACCATGACACAGCAAAGATATCTTTAGTTCATGTTTTGACCATTGTCACACACACAGGCATTCCTAACTAGGCAAATATTTAGAAGTGAACACTAGTACAATCAGGTCTTCGGTGGAAAGTATAGAAATGAGACGGTATTAGGAAGACACGTGTTCTAACAAAGTTCAAGAACAAAGAGACTAGTTTATCCATACTGGATCAGATTGAAGATATATCAATGTGGTTTTAAGGATAATATAGAAAGGAAGCACATGCTCCATGCGTCATTCTTCAGAGCTCCAATTCTCAATCATCAAAGGGACAAAAAACCTTAGTTGATAAATAAACTAGGACCCATACATGGAGTAATATCTGGACTTATCTTTAGATGGTTAAGGATAGAGATTCTTATTCTCATCAGGGCAGTCCCCTGAGTACTCCTAAAATAATAAGTTTGTTTCAATAGTTAGCTCATTGCAGTAAACAATTCCATCAGTGTCCCTCAGATCTAAACAATTGACACATTTATGGCACTATCAATCGCTTTGGCTGAATAGTCTGAAATGTAAATGTCTAGTCATAGAAAACATTGGAGCTTACCTTCTCTATGGCAATCATAAGGCGTTGACACATTCCCTGCCGCCTGTATTTGCTACAAGTTGCAATTAGGGGCATCTCCGCAACTGCTATACCATGAATCCTGCAAACCAAAGGCACACTGAGAATATGTACAACTAAAATCAATGGTCAGCCCAGAGATGTGGATATGAATTTATGAATAGGCTGTCCTGAAAGTTTAGGGCGCATGACAACATTATTGGAATAAATTTTTGCTCCTTCTGGAGCAAAAATCCATTTGGTTATGCAACTCCATTTTCCTACTTATGGAGCACTTTTTTGGCTTCAACAGTAGTTTTGAAGCCACTTGAAGAAGTAAAAAAAATTTACTTTTCTCTACAAGTAGAAAAATCAACTTTTGGCTAGAAGTTGATTTCTAAAGTTGAAGTGTTGCCATATGCGCCTTTAGATGTTACACGTTTTACAGTTCTAAAGCACACATCAAACGAGTGAGAGAACAGAGCAACAATCATTATCAGGCAAAACACCTCACAACATCAAACAGAGTACAAATTAGAGAATATAACTCCAAAGCAAACTGTCCATAGGAATAATTACAAAGGCATACAGTTGGTATAACAACTAAACATATTGTTCCCGAGACCAATGAACTCTTCAATGATGCATCACAAGATGTTGAAAAAGATTCTTAATGCTCTAGGGTAAACGGTTTAGGACATTGCCAGGTGAAAGAAGTATTCAAAACTGACACATGCAGCAGATATTAACAAGTCATCTTTCTCCAGGACCACGGTATAAAAGCCACGAAAGTTCAGCCTTGCAAAATCTGACCTAAACATCACCAAGAATATGAATGAGAATTAATTAGAAAGGTATGGAGCAAATACGATACTCATTGGGGTGGACAATGCCAAACTGAAGTTGCAAAACAAACAGGAAAGAAGAAAGACAAGGTGAATAACAAGAAGTCAGCTGTCTAAGAACCCGGAATCTGACCTAGCCTCACAAAGTAAAGCCAGAAAGTTGAAGACATCTTTTGCAAGTAAAAGATTAGGAAGAGCGAGACAAGCAAACTTACCCCCAATTATGTAGCACATGAGGTATCATATCTGTTCAAGTTCTTGGATCCAGCATGGAGACAAAACATTCCTCCATTATAGTCAGAGCAACAGCCAGTTTCGAGTTGCAATCTGCCTTAAGAGCAAACCCTTGGGCAGAACGAACCTTCTGGTCATCGTGAATGCATCTAAGCAGAGTCCAAGAGAGCCCATCTTCAATATGATTAATGAGACCAATACGAGAATGAAGCCCAGAGTAAACCTACCAATGGAGTTGATATATGTATCAGTCAAAGCAAACAGATACTGGAACATAGAGCATTTCTAAATGTTTTTAGCAATTAGGAATGCAGCCAAATGGGTAAGGTAACTTCTCTCTAAAGATAATATGGATTTTTTTTGGTTCAAACAAAGTTTTGTTCAAAGGATAAGCCATGTTCAGAAGAGGCACTAAACTAAAAAGAAAAAGATGAGGGTAAAGAATATGCTGACAAAAAAGGGCTTTTTTCCAAATTAATATTTTTTAAAAAATTATTTACCAAATTAGTATTAAAAACAATATATTTACCATATTAGGTGCCGCTCGGCAATTGGGCGGCCGAGCGGCACCCAATTTGGTATGTATATTTTTTTAAATATTAATTTGGTAAATATTTTTTTTTAAATGCTAATTTGGAAAATTGCCCCACAAAAAATCGCATTCAACAACCAATATCATAACACTAGGAAGGAATGGTGATGCTTAAGAAGCAATTCTTCGAGGGTTTAGAAAAGGTTAATGAAAGATAAGAGTATTTCCAAGAGAGCCCATTTTCAATATGGTAAATGAGCCAAATACGAGAATGAAGCCCGGAGTAAACCTACCAAAGATTTATGGGATTTCACTAGAATCTACTCCTAACAATCAGCTAATTTCTCTACACATTTACAGCCAAACAATCTGGATATTTACAGCTTAACAAAAATCATAAACAATTAGCCTTTCGTTTGCATGCAGGGGACTAGACTTGTTGGCAGCGTTGGCAGATGGGCTTAATGCAACTATTCTATTTGCAATACTCTCCTGTGAAGCAGGTGAAGCAATAGCTTTCTTTACAGCAAATTCCATACTACCATTACAATTTGAACCTGTAATTCTACAGTTTGATGTACCAGTATTTCCCACACAAGCTTCGTTGTCCACTTGCATGAGCGCTTTTAGCACAAAGGAGTTATATAATTATTTCTTTTCCCTTCATCAACCGCCGACCCCAACTAGTTTGGG
Organism: Rhodomyrtus tomentosa; assembly: GCA_028455895.1. Taxonomy (NCBI): domain Eukaryota; kingdom Viridiplantae; phylum Streptophyta; class Magnoliopsida; order Myrtales; family Myrtaceae; genus Rhodomyrtus; species Rhodomyrtus tomentosa. The sequence continues at coordinate 8,066,694 of JAPCWY010000001.1, read as the reverse complement.
AAAAAGGTGATGTTGATGTTGATGTTGAAGCAATGGTTCAGAGGAAAATCTCTCCTCGTCAAGAACTGACGGTTAAAACACCAAGAAATAGATTAAGTTTAGGAAGCCACATTGCTTGATTCTCAAAAGACATCCATACACAAAATGCAAGTAATCAAATCACGAGCATTCCAGAATCGTCCAAGAGATGTATTATACAAAATGCCCACAAAAATATGACAGAACCAAGAATCCGACAGCCCTTTGTATTTTCTTACCATAGCGATTTATACCTGCAACATGCACAAAATAAAAGCATGACAACTGATATCGAGATAAATAAGCCAAAACACACCAAAAACAAGTTCAAGGCCTACCGTATCACACAACTGGTCATAAACATTTGTATGAGCAGCCCATTCCTCCAACTCCAGATTCCTTGCAAAGCTAGAAAGGCATAGCAACACGTTGAGTGATACCCAAGAAAGCAGAACAAAGGGGCAAGCATTCCTTTAATTGAATGACAAAACATAAGGCAAGGGAGAATCAATTTGAACCGCATATCCCATAAGGTTCAGTCCCTCCAGAATTGCTTCATGTGCTATTGGTCCTATTATGAAGGGTTCAAAAAGGTACGGAGAAGCTATATTGAGCCTTCTGCTATTATGGTTTGAATTTTGAAGTTCTTAAACTATTTACTCTTAGCAGAAAAGGAATGTGCCAAATGTTTGGAACATCGTATAGTCATGATGTTTTCTACCTGGAATCAAGTTGCTTTGAAAAGATTGATGACTTGGAAAGATGGAGGCTTAATGGCATAGTGAATTGTGGTGATTGACATAAGGATATATATGAGAAAGCAATGCTAATGGTTGAGCAAGTAAAAGTGAGCAGGGGAAGTCCACTCGTCACTTGCCTTCTGGAGGGTCCGAGGGGCAGGTAGTTGAGGTTTTCTGATGTTGCTTTTCATTTTTGCTAAGGAATTTTTTCTGTCTTAAAATAGTTGGGAACTTGGGGGAAAGCAGTAAAACAAGATTTAATGGAGTGAGAAATAGATTGACGTACGGTTTGTCTGAGGACGGAGTGGAGGAAGGCTATTAATGTTGTGAAGGGGTAGTGTATAGATAGATATATATATATATATATATATGCTTATTTATTTTTACACATTTATCTCTTCTCCCTCCCTTCATTCTGCTTTTATTTTTATGATTCTTTGGGGTTCATCGATCGCCGACCCCAACTAGTTTGGGATAAAGGTGTTGTTGATGTTGATGTATTTAACGTTCTCATCAAGCGCCTGTGACAGATGACTAGACAACTTTAGTCTACTAGCACAATTATTAAAAGAAGTTTAGAAGTGATAGGTGAGGCAAACCTTTGTACTTCTACAAGCTAGAATATTTGAGGTCAAACCCAGTCCTCTAAGAGCTCGGATGCTATGCTGGGAAGGCTTTGTTTTCTGCAGGACAGTATCATAGAGGCTATGGCGAGCATGCTAAGGACAAAATTCAGGAATACTTCTAGTTACTCAATCTATATCTAGCATCTTAAGAAATTAGTCAACTGAAAAACTGATCCTAACATAGATACCTGTTCACCAACAACACTGAGTATAGGAACAAGGCTGACATGAGTCAAGTAGAAATTACCAGCTCCTGCAAGAATGTTTAGGTGGGTAAACAACAATGTTTTGCAGAAAACCCTCGAACAAATTTACTTATATCATGCAATGGTTCACAGCAAATCTATTTCCCTCAAGTAAGTTTCTCACTTCATTAAATCTTGTTTTACTACTTTTCCCCAGGTAAGTTTCGGCTGCCCTCTTTCTATATTTATTTTTATATAATTATTTCTTTTCCCTCAATCGGTCTTGCTTTTATTTTATTTATTTTTGGGTTCATCAACAGCTGACCCCAACTAGTTTGAGATAAAGGTGATATTAATGTTGATGTTGAAGCAATGGCTCACAGAAAAATCTCTCCTTGTCAAGAATCGAATGTTAAAACACCAAGAAATAGGTTAAGTTTAGGAAGGTACATTGCTTGATTCTCAAAAGACATCCATACACGAAATGCAAGAAATTGAAGAGTTGCATACCTGATAAATTTTTCTAGTTGTGATGTTAATCCGATTTAAAGAGATGTCAAGTAATCTTTCGTAATTTTCAAAGTCCAAATCCACCTGAAAAATAATTTCGACGAACCTTTTACTCCATTGCCAAGAGAAACTTCTTGAGAGGATGGGCAGAGAAGCAAAGCGCGCATATCCTCGCCAAGCAAGTGCAAGTGTGCAAATGAGACATGTAGGTCAATTACATGTACAAGGACTGTAGCCTCGCCAGCATTGAAAAAAAAATCACTGACTATCCAAAACAAACTACTTTCCAACTGTTGACCCAAAAAAGCCGACCAATGGTTTGAAATTACCAAATAGTCCTTCAGTCAACAAGTTGCAGAGATCTCCCGTGACATCAAGACAGCAAAAGCTTCCGAATTATACACAGAACATGGAAAATGAAATCAACATGAACTTGTCAAAACTATTCATTCGCCTTCCCTGGGAAGCTAATCCTAAGCTCCAACATTTTGCTTAGAAAGCATCAGTAGAAACTGGCGCAGAGTACTGCAGCAGCTATATCCCTATTGGAGGTACGTCAAAAGGACTTAATTAACATAAACGTCCTTTGTCTTTCACAGGAATCATAAACCCACAACATTCTTATATCAATATCGACATGTCCCGTCGAAGAAAATTTTATTAATCCATCGGGTATTTCTAGAAGCAAAATCAAGCAAGATTCAACCATATGGCTCATAAAGCTTGTTATTAACCATACAGTAATGATAAACAAATCAAAAATGGGTAATCTGTAGGTTTTCTAATCAGAGAATGAGCATACATGAAAAATTCCATATTGAACACCTCAAATCTTGAAAAATAAGTCACAAAAGCACTTGCAATCTAACAACACATAATGAGTACTCATTACCAATTCGTATGAACATATACACCTTCAACATAGTTTTAACAATTTTAACTTCTAGACAACTAATGTAACCAAAGATAGGGGTTCAGTGTACACTTACTACAATAATATAACGTAGTCGATTGGAACTAGAAATACTTTTCCAATATGAGATACAATATTCTTCTTCCAACACTAGTATTTTAATCTTCTATATCTAGAGGGAAATGATACATGAATATTTCGGGTTCATCGACCGCCGATCTCAATTAGTTTGGGATAAAGGAAGGTATTATTGACGTTGATGTTGATATCTAGAGAGAAAAGATACATGAGTTGACAAAGAAATAATGTGCAGATTATGCATTGCCTAATTTAAATCCATGAAAGAAGCCAAGGCATACCAGCATTTCGACGAATATGCAAAATACTTCTGCTCTCTACACAGTAGTCCTGGCACATTTAAGGAAAGACGCTCTGCCACTGCTCTTGGTAACTGTGAAATCCATAATCCACTTCTAAATGAGTTAATTGTATGCTTAGACAACAGACACAAGAACAGATATCTATACATACCATATATTACCTAAAGTACTATGAGATCAGCACCTAGTATCTTTTGATTTCGTAACTTACTCGCTTCAATATCTGCACCATTCACACTTCAAGTTCAGCAGACTCTAAAACAGAGATGGTCCGCTTGGTGCGCATATCAGGTTCTATTCCCCTGAACAACATTTCTTTATAAAAATATTTAGCCCTTTCCATGTTTCCCCTACTAATGCAACCAGATATAAGAGATGTGTAAGTTACCACATCTGGCTGAATCCCACTAGCAATCATTTTCCTCAATAAATCCTCGGCTTCCTTAATGTTGCCAAGCTTACAATGCCTGTCAATCAGAACTGTATAACACTTTAAATCAGGTACTTTTTTCTTGTCTTCCATCTCTAGCCAAAGCCTTTTGATGACATTATCTGCTTCGGAATCCACGGTTAATTTCTTTGTTATTTTTGAATAACCATCAAATAACACTGTATAAGCGATTACATCAAGCTCGACCCCACTATTCTTCATTTCATGGAAAAGATCACGCACTTTTGGCAAGCAATTTGCATGAAAGTATCCATCCATCATTAACGTGTAAGTGGCAACATCAGGGGTTGATCCCTTCTGCATCAATCTAACAAACAACCGCTGCGCATTTCTCATATCGCCAGCTTTGCAAATAGTAGCCATTAAAATTCTGTACATCACTCTAGTCGGTTCCATGTCCAGATCCAACATTTTGTTGAGTAATTCACGAGCCCTAACATGATCACCTTCAGCAAAAAGGTCAGCCACCAATTTGAAGCAGGATTTTTTCTTTATTGACTTTTTTTCAGCTTCTGATAACTCCATGAAAAGTGTAAATGCCTTTCCCAAATGCTTCGCTTGGCAATACCCCTTGAACATGGCAGCTTTATTTTCTATGCTCTTCTCTTGCAGGCCAGAGAAAAACACTTCTGCTTCCTCCACTTTACCTGACATACATAAGCCCACAATTATCATGTTGTGTGTCACCACATTGGGTTTCTCACCGCAAGCATCCATGTAACTTAGAAGCTCATGCACCTCACATACAAGTCCTGCCTGAGAATATCCGTGGGCAAGTACATTGTAAGTGACAATATCCGGCTGAATCCCTCTCTGCTTCATCTGCTCGAGCACTTTCAAGACATTGTCAAAGTCGCCCTGAAGACAATAGCCACCAATTAAACTTGTCCAGTGCCTGATATCAAGAACAATCCCCTTGCCCTCCATCTCTTCGACTAACTCTACGGCCGCTTCCATTCTGCCCAGCTTGCACAGTGCATGGACAGCGATATTATATGTAACATTGTCCAGAAAAATTCCCGACTGTTTGATTTCATTAAACTGATGCACCGCCTCATCAAACATGCCCATATCACAAACACACTGGAGAATGATGGTCATGACAAAGCAGTTGGACTTGATACCTTTCGACAGCATATGATCGTGAATTTGCAAGGCTCGCCGCAAATTGAAGCTCTTGCAGTGACCATGAATCAAGGCAGCATAGCAGTAGACATCGGGGACAATGCCATGCTCTTCCATATCGATCAGGACTAGCTCTGCCTCTTCCAACTTCCTTTCGGTGCAAAAACCGCGGAGAACTGCAGTATAGGCATAGTGACTCAGGGAGATCCCAACACCCCGCCAATCGACCAGAGCCTGATAAGCCAAATGGGAGCCGCGGAGAGTGCAGAGCCCCTCGAGGTAAATAGTATAAGCAAAGCTATTAGGGGTGACGCCAGCTTCAACCATGTCCTGGAACACACGAGTTGCACCGTCCAAGTCGCCAGTCCGGCAGAGGGCCTTCATCAAGATGACATACGTGTAATCGTTGGGGACAAAATCCAGCAGCTTCAACATCTTGTACAGAGTAATGGCGGCAGCGGCATTGCCGCTCTTGATTAAGCTGTTGAGAAGGAAATTACAGGTGAAGACGAGGGGAAGGAGTCCGCCCCTCTTGAAGGCAAACAAGGTATCGATAGCATCATCGAAGAGGCCAGACCGAACATAGGCCTTGACGAGAAAATCGATGGACCGAAGGAGGAGAGGGGGCCCGCCTAGCAGAGCAAGAGAATCAAGCAAGGAGGGAACAGCAGAGCACCGTCCGGCATGGAAGGAGGCAATGAAGCGGGAGAAGACGAAATCGAGGCGGGAACGGGAGGCGAAGGGGGAGAGGATGGAGATGAAGGAGGCATAAGCGAGGGGGTCGAGAGGGAAGCCACAGGAATCCAGGTGACGAAAGAAGGAGAAGGCGCGGCCGGGGTCGTGCTTAAGCCGGTTCACCTCGGGGGCGACAGAAGCGGGAGAGTCGAACCGAGGAACGTCGGGAGGGTCGGAGTCGAGGAGACGTGCGGCGGGGGCAGAGAGGAATTTGGGATTAGGGAGGGAGGTGGAGGAAGAAGAGAGGAGCTTCTTCTTGGTAGGGGCGACCCACATCGCCGACCGGCGACTGCCTTTAGCGTGAGCAAACGAGCGAGAGAGAGAGAGAGGAGAGAGATGAAGATATGCAGGCGGCGCTCCGAGGAAGACCCAGACTGGGTTCTGGCACGACATCCGCATCGCCTAGCCTTTACTTTACTTGCTAAAGTCAGTTACATGACCTTGCAATTCGAACTGAGCCTAATGTCCGAACCGTTTACTTTTAGTCGGACGGGTTACATATGCGATTTTTAGTAGATAAATTTTTTAATTATATATATATATATATATATTAGCTATAATTTGGGTCATATATTCATCCATTCAAAATACGGACGATCCGAATTACAAAGTTATGGCCTAAAATTTTAAGAAAATATTAGACGAACTCATTTCTCTTGAAGCATCCGGATCGCCTAATATTTTCTCGTAAGATTGAGCACCTAACCTTCAAGAGTTTATAATTGACATTCGGATTATCAGAAAAATAATTACCCGAATACTAAATAAAACGTGTTAACATTACAAAAAGTTTCGATAATTAATTTTTTTTAAAACCCTCCGCATTAAAGGGAATAACCCATCAATTGACAATGTCTCTTTCCTTTGGGTTCAACTTATGCCCGAGAATAAAAGACATGTGATCGTGATTATATCCTAAGTAGCATCGATATCAATACGCGACACAACAAGTCGATACATTTTTTTTCTAAAAATAAAGAATTCCGACATGTTAAGACACGTTATATATTAAATATATAATACATATATTAGCGTGAGTTTATCTTTCTTTATATTAGGAATTCACGATTATTATTATTTTTTGCTACATGGGTATATTAATTTTGGGATGACTGGATGTATGATTCATATATACATAAATATACTTTTAGTTTATTGAAAATGCTTAAAATTGACCTTTTGTGTGTCGAAATGGCATGTTGGAATGCTGGACTCTCGCGTCTGGATGCTGGTTACTCGTTAGTCGTATGTCGGAGAGTATTGGAGTGTACATGGAGACTCTCGAATAGTGTGTCTATGTCATTTCAATGCTTCCGAGATTATATCTAGTGTAAGGTGGTTCAGATCCAGCCTCAACCGTCCCAGCAACTGGGAATTTCTTGTGATAATCTAAAGGAGCATTCTTTGCGTGATTAACGTTGAGAGTGCTAGTCTCTTTTGTAACAACTTTTATCATATCACCACAGAGACGCCTCTGGCAACTTTAAGTTCACCTTCCAGCCCATCACTGTGGCCCTTGAAGTTATTTCAGACATATCATTTGCAAATCCTCAATACGACTCAAAGTTGCTCAGGTCCGTCATAAATTGTCCAAAGGTTCACGACGGAGGAATTTCACTGGAAACGGGTTGTTCTATTTCAACATGGGAAGTCATTTGTTGTCTCTGCAAATTGCCATTGACTTCTGCATTTGGACCAGGCTGTGCAAGGTCCAATCGTGAATGAGATACCATAAACTGATAGCCAAGTGAATCATCCAACTTATGTAACCGGCTAAGTTGTTCTGCCTCTTCCCGCGAAATCCTCTGAGAGCGATAAACACTCTGAGGAAAAACGTGTGGCTCAACATATGTCAAACCATTTTGGAATTGACTCAGTTATGGAGCAGTAACAATACTTGCTGTGGAAAAGCTGTCATAGCGACTGATGTTGGGAACCTGCCGTGAAGTTAGAACGGCATCGACAGGCACGGCGACTTTTTCAGGATCCTTATCTTTCCCACATTGTTTGAAGGAGAATAGGGAGTGACTTTCTCGGTTGCACCTATTGCTGCCGATAATTTGTTAATCCGTGAGTATTCCATCTCATCAATCTCATATGATTGTGAAACAACAAAATGGTCTTTCTTCGGGGCAGATGTGCCATCAGGGTCACTCTCTTGCTGGACAATGTTATCATTTTTCGGCTTCTCCTCCCTTAATGATGACTCGGAGTTCACCTTAAGCAAGCTATCCAGCTGATGCATAAGAACATGAAATGGCATTGGAGTGAGGTTTTCTCCTAAAAGAGAGCAAGTTGACCGGTCGTGCCCCTAGGGCAAGTAGTATTTACCATGTTGGGAGAAAGGATTCTTTCTTTCATAGATCATAAAAGTGGAAGAAATACAATATATATAGAGTAGAGACTCAGACATATAAATAAAATAAACTAGGCCTAACTAACTAGGCCCACTAATATTAACAATAAAAATAAAGAGGTTTTAACACTCCCCCTTAAGTTGGAGCATAGATGTTGGACATGCCCAACTTGTTGAGAATGGTATGAAATGCGTCCGTTCAAACCTTTGGTGAAGATGTCTGCAAGCTGATCATTAGAGGCAATGAAAGACAAGTTGATGAGATTATTGTCCAATTTTTCCTTAAATGACGATCAATTTCTACGTGTTTGGTGCGATCATGTCATACTGAATTATGAGTAATGCTTATAGCAGACTTGCTGTCACAATAAAGTCGCGTTGGTTGTGAAATAACAACCCCAAGATCAGTCAGAATGTTCTTTAGCCAAAGTAATTCACAAACTCCTTGAGTCATAACACGAAATTGTGTCTCGACACTTGAGCGGGAAACCACAGCTTGCTTTTTACTGCACCAGGTGACTAGGTTAACTCCAACAATAGTACAATAATCGGAAGTAGATCGTCGATCATTCAAAGATCCAATCCAATCAGCGTCCGTATAAGACTCCACAGAAAGATGACCATGAGGTGCAAATAAAATCCATTTCCTTAGAACAGATTTCAAATAACGAAGTATCCTGTGAACCGTTTCGAGATGTGACCAATGTGGATCATGCACGTATTAACTCACCAAGCTCACTACATATGTTATATCAGGTTGAGTATGTAAGAGATAAATTAGTCGACCTACCAATCGTTGGTAACTTCCTTTATCAACGGACTTTCCCTCTTTAGACCGCAAGTGATCATTGGCCTCAATAAGGGTTTCAGCCAGCTTACATCTAAGCATTCCAACCTCAGTTACCAGATTTAGTATATACTTCAATTGGGAGAGCAATACCTCTTTTTCAGACCTAGCAACTTCAATACCTAAAAAATACCAAAGATCTCTAGGTCTTTAATTTCAAACTCTCTCTTCATATATTGTTTAAGGTGAGAAATTTCTGCTGTATCATTCTCAGTCACTACAATGCCATCAACATATATAATGAGAACAACAACCTGAGTACCTGATCATTTGATGAATAAGGTATGCTCAGCATTACTTTGAGTAAAATCAAAGGCAATCACAGCCTTTTGAAATCGACCAAACTAGGCTCTAGGGGACTGTTTTAAGCCATGTAAAGTTTTCTTGAGTTTGCACACATGAACTTTTGTTTCTAGGCCAAAAAAACTTGAAGGAATGTCCATATACACTTATTCTCCAAGTTCGCCGTGAAGAAATGCATTCTTCACATCCAGCTGTTGTAAGTCCCATCCAAGATTGATAACACATGAGATAATAACTCTAATAGTGTTCATCTTGGCAACCGGTGCGAATGTCTCAGTGTAATCAAGGTTATAGATTAGGGTGTAATCCTTGACCACTAAGTGAGCTTTGTAGCGGTTAATAGTTCCATCAGCCTTTTGTTTGACAATAAACACTCACTTGCATCCAATGGTACTTTTATCTCGGGGAAGTTGAACTAACTCCCATGTTCCATTTTTCTTAAGAGCTTTCATCTCTTCTAACATAGCTTCCTTCCACTTTTTGTTAACTAGAGCCTCTTGCCATGTTCTGAGAACAACTGTAGACAATAGAGGCAAAGAAAAGGCATGATAGAATGAAGACAATCGATCATGTGACACAACATTGGATATGAGATGCTGTGTACATGAACATTTTCCTTTCCTAAGTGCAATAGGTAAGTCATCAGTTGTATCATCATTATTAATAATCTTAGAAGAGGTGTCATTACCGGGAACTGTGGATGTAGGACTGGCAGAAGAAGATTTGTTGAAGAGTAAAGTAGTGATAGAGGGGGCTTTATGAACATTCTGTCGTTGAAACACAATTGGGTACTGAAACTGTTCTTGAATTAGAGGAACCTTTGCTAAATTTCCTGCATTGACAGAGCCAGAATTTTCAGAACTTGCCAAGTCTTCAGTACTTGCCGCAAAGTCTGTTTGAGCTATATTTTCTGTATTAGCAATAGCTGTAGAATCTGATTTTCACCCAAAATGTTCAAAATTAACTCCCCCTTAATGGGTATCACATCTAAACTAGAGAACACATCTTCACCATGAGTAAGCTCCCCCTGAATAAGTGTCCGTGAATGAAAAGGCCGAAACTCATGTAAAATAACATCCATGGAGACAAAATAGAACTGAGTGGAGGAACAATAGCATTTGCATCCTTTTTGAGTGGGAGAATAACAAAAAAAAATGCACCTGAAACTGCGAGGGACAAGTTTATCGACTGAGGGAGTGATACGACAAAACATTCACACCTAAATACCTTCAGGGGGACAAAAAATTTATGAGAACCAGTAAGAGTCTCAATGGGAGAGCGATATTGGAAAATGCGTGATAAGAGGCGATTAATCAAATAAGCTGCACTCAAAATGACATCACTCCAATATTGAGTTGGAACATTAATGGCAAACATAAGGGAACGAACCACCTTCAAGAGGTGACGATTCTTGCGTTCCGCCACACCATTTTGTGCAGGAGTATCAACACAGCTCGTTTGATGTATAATACCACGGTCATGTAAAAATGCCTGAAAATCCGATCTGATGTATTTCGTTCCATTGTCACTTCGAAGGATATGAAGCTTTCCATCAAATTGTGTCTGAATCATTGCAAGAAACTGCTGAAAGCATTAGAAGACATCACTCTTCTGTCTCAATAAATAAACTCAAGTAATGCGGGTACAACAATCAATAAATATCACAAACCAACAGTGACTCGAAATAGAGGAAACATGGGAATGACCTCAAATATCTGAATGCACAAGAGCAAAAGGTGCATCACTTTTATTATTAATAGGAGAATAAGTAACTCAAGTTTGTTTTGTTAGAACACAAGAATCGCAACAGAAATCTTGACCATTACATTTTTTAACTATATATAGACAAATCTTTATTAAAGTTCAAAGCGATGGATGTTCGAAATGGAGATGCCAAACATGTACTCAGATAGGGCAGCTGAGGAAGTTGGAGTGATAAGATGAGTTGATGGTGGTGAATCGAGCACATATAAGCCCCCCTCTACTTTACCACGACCAATCTCCCAACCCATTGTCAAGTCCTGCACGACACAATTAGATAGAAAGAAAAACACTTGACACTTCAAATCACGGGTCAAGGAATCAATTGAGAGGAGATTAGTGTAAACTTTAGGAACATGTAAAACAAATGATATAGTAATATCACGAGTAATAGACACCAACCCCTGGCTGGCTTAAGGGCTAAAGAACCATCAGCAACCGCAATACACTCATGCTTAGAAGAATGAGAATAATCAGCAAAGAGTGTAATATTACCGGTCATATGGTGCGTGGCACTCGAATCAAGGATCCACGGCTGAGAAGATTTACATAAACCACCGAAAAAACTACATGACTGTGTGAAATTAGAGGTCAAAGTGCCAAAGGTCGATGATGTAGTGGTGTCAGGGTTGTTTACATTGCGTTCTAAGAGAAGACGTAGACTAGTCAACTCGGCAGCAAATAAAGAGTTCGACAGAGCTGCTGGTGGCTGACTTGGGGCTTCACTCAAGTGTACCTGAAGCCTAGGACGACCCCTTCCACGAACAAGGCCAGCATTAGAAGGATACCCATGAAGTTTGTAGCAAGTTTCGCGAGTGTGACGTTCTTTTCCACAATAATCACACTTCACAACTGGTCTGTCATTGTCAAAACGACCGCAAGATTCACTTCTAGCATAAGTGTAAAGGACATAGCGCTCTGGGACAATGGGCTCATGCATTGTGCTCCGACATTTTTCCTCTAAATGAACCATGGCATACAATTATTCCAAGATCAAAAAAGGAACACGAATAAGATCTGGGCCCTAATCTGATTATACTCCATATTAAGATCAACAAAGAACTCAAAAACACGAAATTTATCCACTCTCTTTTGAAAGGCAGCAGCATCACCGGGGTTGGTAGGATAAAATCATCATAAAAATCTAGGTCATGCCATAAATTACGTAACTCAGAGTAATATTGATTTAAGGACAACTCCCTTTGCTCCCACATCTTGAGAATAAGTGTCTTGAGCAACCTCCCATATCTTTTATGTTGTATCCAAGAAAAAGTAGCCACGGGCAACAAAGTCAGTCATTGAATTGACAAGATAAGCCATAACCAAGACATTCTCGGATATCCACTTGCGGATAACATCATCTCCAGTAATAAATTTCACACTATCTCCAGTAAGATAGTCGGTAAGACCATGTGAAACAATGGTGAGATAACAAGAGTGAGACCAAATCAAGTAATTGGAGCCATCTAACTTGATGAGATTTGTCGGAAAAGAGAAATACATACCAGGAGCTCTACGGCTCAATTCCCCAAGAGAGTCCGAAGCTTTTTCTATCTCTGACATGGTCTCAAGTAATAAATTATGTAAAAAAGACACGATTTGGAGCATATAAATTGTATCAAAAAGACAACATCACTGCTGGTCCACATCAAAGAAGCTCTTGAAAGGCACTGGACAGAGTATGGAAGTTGCCGACAACATTGAGAAGAAAATAAAATCAGTCGTCGTGTTTTGATGATGTCATGCGACCACTGGAAACCACCAGACAATGATTGTCGACCCTGAGTTGTGGCATTCCTGTTTGCTAGATTCCTAACAATCAGAAATGATCGAAATGGATTTGAAAGCCGACTCCTAATGCAAGGACTCAGGGTTCCAATGCAAAGCTAAGATAAGAAGACAGAGATAAGTTAAGATGACAGAAGTAGAAAAGAGGCGGTAGAAATTCACCAAGAGTCTTATTAGACAATGCTAGGCGAAGTTCCTTAAGTGCAAGGAAAATAGGCCGTGAACATTGGAGTATGTCATGACAGAATACTTTGATTTGTTTTGCCAATTTCTCTATCGATCAAGTAGATAAGACATTGAAGGATTGGTCGAGGAATTTTAAATGGAGGGACCATAATACATGAGATTGAACTTGGGATTAGGAGCTACAAGACTAGCCGACTAGCTACGTAATAGTTATATTTATATGCCCGAAATTTCCTTAAGTCTAATGAACAAGGGAACAAGCAAGAAGAATGTATGGCAATCATTAGCTTCAATCCCATCAAGATATTTCAATTGATGACCGACCACTTAGGGCTAGTACAAGTGACGCTCATGTCTCTTGGTGCATGAAAATTGATTGGCTGATCACACCTAGGGACAATGCAAGGTAAATCATTGGTGAATAGTCTTATCAAGATTTCATGAAAATGATTTATCACCAATGGAGACTATACTAGGTGGCGCCTTCATCCTTGATGCATGAGAATCTAATGGCTGAACACACCTAGGGAAAATGCAAGGGAAGCCATTGGTGAGAAGTCCTATCAAGATTTCATGAAAATAACTTATCACAATTAGGGGTATTGACACATGACTGAAGCTTGGTGAAGAAATCATCAATTTAGGGGATTTGAGACAAGTGGCAAGTGAAGAACTCCTATAGATATGCAAGAAGGGCCATTTATCTTCACTCTTCTCCCACCATTTTCGACTGATAAGAGAGAAAGTGAAAGAGAGAGTTCGGGAGGCAGCAACTAGCATTTTCAAGGGAGCAAGAAGGAGATCTTGGAAGCTCGAGCAAGTCAAGCTGCAATAGAGGCAAGAATTCCTTCAATCTTGCTATAGGTTAGATGTATATTGCTAGATTTCCATGCTAGAGAGTTCAAATGAGAGTTTTATGAACAAAAAATAAGTTCTGTGGGCTGAGGTAGAATTAGAGTAGATACGGTTCTATGTAGGTACCAGAATAAGGTTGATATCAAATTACATTTCGTGTTCTTGAACGGTTAACTGAATGTAAGTAATTTGGGACTGATTGATAGGTTAGAACAGAAAATATACTCGGTTTCTAGAGCAGAAATTGCTCTGTGTATAGCTGCTGTTTGGATGTCCTTTGGTGTTAAAATAGAGCTATATCTTGCCCTATTGCCACGAATGTTGTAGAACCATATGTATGTTACATTATGAGTTCGAATGGTAGTAAATGGAGAGTTTTAGAATAGTTTGAAGGGCAACTTTGGTTCGTTACAAGGCTGGATCTGTTTTGTTTATATGCTGTCCTAGAGACAAAATCGAGTTATATAGTACATTCTTGACTTGGTAATTGATAAGCCTTTTTGTTTAACCAATGGACATAAATGGCTAATAAAATTAAGAAGATTTGGAGTTGTCTTAAGAGTAAAAACCGTGACTGGGTCGGTGTAGAACACATCAGATTTTTGAAATAGGAATTAGTGAGAAAGAAGTTAGTAAGAATGGCCTATTGAGGAAATAAAATGATGGAACTAAGTAGTATGCCTTCTTTGGATCTTTGTTCCATGTTAAGACAGACTTGCTTGATGAAAATGGTAAATATGAAGGCAAATATCGTGGGTGAATCAAAAGCTATATGTGGAGAAATTGATTGACCTCTTTGCTTATGTGATTCGATTGTACTTTGCTTGATTAAGTTCAATGCTTTAAATCTTTCATGCACTTGTTCTTGAGCAAAGGCAATTGATATGTTGATATTACAATTGAAACATTGCCTGTGCGGATAGAGATTGGGAACCAAGAGGTCCATGGCCAAGCTTACATTATACATGGAATGATATTGATGAGATATGTGGAGTTATTTCTCTTCAGTGCACTGAATTAAGTTGACGCTCTTGGGCTATGTGCTGGGATTTGTACGTACTTGATGACCCTGAGCTGTGTGCGGGGTAAAGTCGTATCATGCGTCAAGGATGCCCTGGAGTAGGGATTGCAAGTAACTTGGCTTGCGATGGTGAGATGATTGAAGAATATGTCACGATCATCATGCACGGACATTCTTGCATTGTTTGATGCTTGTTTGCATATTGAAATGCTTTTCAACTATAATTGCTACCGATTTATATTATAGTTTATTCTAGGGAGTTTTAGGACCCCTATGGTGGGATTGAATGTTTTCTTGCTAGCCGTCTCACTAACCCATGTTTGTGGACACATTTTCAGATTAGCATCCATGGTTGATGCTGCCAGGCATTTTGGTGTTCCTTTTGACTCTGAGTCTTATACTCGTGACATGATCCATCTTGATGTACCTCATTTGAGATTTGTTATGCATATTCATACTATGTGGGTTGATAAGGGAGCACCTGGTTTGACTATATATCGCTGGTATGCTATTTACATTCGAGTAGGCAATAGACCAGTAGGTCATTTTCCCGAGAGTACTTTTGATGTGCCCCTAGACCATGTCGAGCCAGTAATACCAATTCCTCTAGCTGTTGCACCTGTCCACCCTCCGAAGCCTGCCGAGCCGGAGGTGTTTATTTCACCGCCAGAGCCACTTGAGTACACCGAGGACGATGAGATGTTGCTTACTGACCCGTTAGAGGATGATTAAGGGCTGGAGATAGTCTCGGAAGCTTTTTGGTTTATGTGACTTTTGTTGGATGATGGAGTAGATTTCCTTTTGGCCATCCCATATATGCCTATGGATCGACGACCTTAGTTACTTGCCCATATATATGAACTTTTATATGGTCGTGCCTGATGTTTTTATAAATACAATTTTGGATCCTGACTTTGTGATTGTCATGTAATGTGTTATATATATATATATTGTGGCATGTGGATTAATTGCTTTAAATCTTTTGTCATAGGCGAAGGTAATCCTTAAATATGTTTTTAAGAAACCTATGACCGTAGAGTGGCGGTCTGGGACGCCACATGAGTTACTTCAAGTCATCACCAAAAAGAAGTCGCCGGACCTTAGCATCGCAGAAGAGGGGTTGCCGGATTTTGGTGATGTCAGGCGACCACCAGAAAGTAGTCGTTTGACCTGCGTGACGTCAGGCGACCACCAAGAGGAAGTCGTCCAACTTGGGCGACGTCGAGTTCCGGGTCGTCTGACTTGGGCGACTCAGATCTAACGTCAAGTCTTGGGTCGCTTGGCCTGGGCGACTCAGATCTTACTTTGCCTGGTCTAAAGAAGCTCGACCGACGCTGGTTTTGATGTTGATTTGGTGGTTTACGTCGATGGAGAGGAGTTTTGGGGTTTAGAGGTTAATTAGGCTCTGATACCATGTTGGGCGAAATGATTCTTTCTTTCATAGATCATAAAAGTGGAAGAAATGCAACATATATAGAGCAAAGATATATCTCAACCCTAAGACATATAAATAAAATAAACTAGGCCTAACTAACTAGGCCCACTAACATTAACAATAAACATAAAGAGGTCTGACAGCTTTGTATCTCCATCTTGCAAAATCTAGTTGTTGTAGCATTGGGAAACAGTTTGACCGGCATAGGAGTGATCGCTTAGAACCGTTGAAGACATATTTTGTGATGGTGAGACAATGATTCCAGCCAAAGGAGAAACACCGACTCCAGCAGCATTATGGTATGTTTGGTTCATCATTTGGCTAAGAGACTATGAGAAAATGCAAATATCTTTGGGTTAAAGGCCTTTTACAAAATACATGTAGTGTTTGATAAAGTGCATTTTAAAAACACATTGAAAATTAACATTGATGTAAATACTATTCGGTGAAAAATGAACTTCGTAAAGTATTTTTACTTGAAAAAAACGACGGTGGCAGCGATTTGGCGGCTGCCGCCGATCGCCGGCGACCACTAGCAATCGGCGATCGACAACTGGTGGTAATCGGCGGTGGCAAGAAATGACTGGCGGGCGGTTGGGCTGTCAAGTGGGCCCGCGCCGGACGGGCCGACCCGGCTCGAAAATTTTCTTGCATTTTTGGGCTGGGTCTGGTATTCGGGCTGGGTTGGCCCGGGCTGGTCCGATGTCAAACTTTTTTAAATACTTGTTTAAATTTAATTTATTTTTATACTTTCTTTTTATATTTTTTCATTTGATTGTTCGTTAATTGATTTTGATTCAAAAATTTTAAAAAAGGAAAGAAATAAACAATTCGGTCCGAATTGTTTACTCGGCTCGACATGGTTCGGGCCGGCCCGAGCATGGTACTGTTCAGTTCGGGTTGGGCCGAGACCCGGCCCATTGACACCCCTAGAGGGAGGCGGCGAGGATCAGCAATCGGCGGCAACAGAGGGCAACCGGTGAGCGACGGGCAACGACCAGTGGCTATGGGGGCAGCGACGGCCGGTGATCGGCGGGATGTGGTGAGTGGCGGTGGGGAGCGGCGGTGGGGAGCGGTGGCGAAGGTGACAAAGTTAAAAAAAAAATAATTGCATTTCATAAAAGTAACTTAGCCCGAAATACCTCTAGAGGTACTTTGGGCTAAGGAATTTTAGAGAGTACTTGAGATGCAAGTGCATTGGCCAAAGTGAGCAAAAAATTTAACCAAACATCATTTGTATTTGGTCAAGGGACTTTAGAGCTCGAATGCTCATCCGCAATGCAAACAAACGGGCCTGTATCGATATTTTGTCCATCTAAATCATCTAAATTATTTGTTGAAGAGATAGCAAGACCACGAAGCATTGAGCTTTTTCTCAGCCCAATATCCATTCCATTCACAGTAATCCCAATGCCCAAGTCAACATCGTCAAAAAAATCTCATGGGGAAACGGAAAATGCTAAGCCTAAAATGACCTTTAATTCCAAGTAACACGTTGAATTGGAATCACCGACTGCATTTCCAACAAAAGGTTTCCGGGTATCTAACTCGACCACTCATAAATTCAAGCGCAAACTCCTCACCCCGTTTGCATGGAATGATTGAGAATAGGTTTAGCTACCGAAGTACTTATCTCAGCAGGTCCTAAATGAGTGCTCGCAACTCCCAGAGGAAATGACTGAGATGCAAGATGGAGGATTTCCTGGCCAGGCTGCCCCGTGTCGTGATAGAACTGCCCATATGTTATCGGTTTCTCCATGAGACCATCATTTACCACTTTTCCCATGGTATCCAAAAGAGCAAAAGCCAAATCCAACCAAAACAACCTGGACAATGGCACAACAAACATTCGAATTGGCCAACGCAATGCATCGAAAGCCAATGATGCCCACAGTTGCATCATATTTTTAAAGAGGACTATTAGAGTTGATTACGGAGGCATGCCGAGAGATAGTTGGACTTGGAGAGCTCCAGGAGCTTCACACATTTTTGGCACAGTGAAGTACCGTGTAACTGACCAAGGTCTTTCGATGCACTTCATGTTGAGCATAGAAGGATCCAAGATTGGAGAAAAGGACATAATTCTTGCGGAGTTTTTACATAACAACGGATGCGACAGGGTGAAACTAAAGCGTAATCACCTCAATAGGTCAGTGTATAGAAGAAAATTCATGGCATGACAAAAGTTTTGAGTTAACTGAGGTTGAACTGGTACTAGTTCGAAATGGGTGTCTTTCCTAATATTGAAAAGTTTCTACCATTTACTACATGGTTGATCTGGGCCGTCCATTTCAAAATGAACGGTCCAGATTAGTCCACATCATTTCTTACTAAAAAAACTGTTGATTGATCTGGACCGTCCATTTTCAATCGAACGGCCCAGATTTAATGTCACCTCTACATTTATGTCACTAAATCATTTCCCGTCTTTCTTTCAGTGTACGCTATGGTGGGTGGGGAGAAGTCGAATCCAGCCTCAACAGTCCCAACAACTGGTAATTTCTTGTGATCATCAAAAGGAGCATTCTTTGCGTGATTTATGGTGATTCCGGGACGGGGACGGACGATCGATGATTCTCGGAGCCCGGCCTGGATCCTCCGGAGCGCCACCCACAGGTCCCGGGTCACGAATTATTGAATTTAGATTTCCTTAAAATGTATTTACGAGATACGACATTATAAATTATACGTAGAAAATACGACAAAAATGCAATAATCGGTCTATCGAAATGATCTCTAATCTACAATTGGATTCTGCATTCTTTCAATTTGTTTGAAGAAAAACTGCTTTTGAAAAGATTATTTTCCGAATCTCTAATGTTTTGAGCATGAAAATTAATCTACGAAAAACATTTTTGAAAAAATGACAAAAATAGTCTCTCAACTTTGACCGAATGTGTAATGTGGTTCATGTACTTTTAATTTGTTCAGTATAGCCCTTGAACTTTAACCTAATGTATAATTTGATTCCAACGCTTTTGACTTGTTCAATGTAGTCCCTGAACTTTTTATACATTCAATTTAGTCCCTGGACCACATAAAAATGTTCATTATTGTCCATGATCTTAAACTAATGGAAGGATTGCATTAAACGTTTTTATATAGTTCAAGAACTATATTAAACATATAGCAAAAGTCTAAGGGCTACATTGAACAAACTAAAAGTTCAGGGACTATGAATATTATGCTAAAGTTCAAGGACCATATTAAACAAATTTACAATTTGAGGACAATAATGTACATTAGGTCAAAGTTCAGGGACTATTTATGTCCTTATCCCTTATTTCATGGAACTGAAAACAACAAGCCTATACTAGTGGAAACCAATCTCTTTTTCTTTCGAGAATGAAATCACTTTTCAAAACTACCTAAGATATGAAAACTAATTATTTTCACCGTGGATAATATTTTCCTTTTGCCATCACATTTTTAGTGAAGGATGCTTTTGTTTCGCGGGAAGCGAATGATTTAAAAGAATATTTCCCTAATTACGATCATTTGCATCACTTACAAAAAGCGAATGAATAAAAAATATTTTCATAGCCCATGTAAATATTTACGCCAAAATTGTTGCGGATAATGACAACATTTTTAATTGTCTGATTATTTCAAGCAAGACGAGCGATTTTTTTAGAAAAATATTTTTTACATCATTCATTTTTCCTCAAATTTTAAATGTTCTAAGAGTACCCGTCGATTGAATCCTTAAAAAAATAATTATTATCCTCCTATCGGTTCTCGCTTATGAGGAAGGCTTTCTTAAATGGCTTTACTATTGTCATAATGGAACGTCACATTAAGAGTTCAAACTTTAAAGAAGTAGAGTAGGTTTTTATGCTCTGAGATTCTGAGGTGTAAAAGGGAGACAAAGTTCATATAATTTTTTTATGAAAGCTAATGAAAATTTCACTTTTTACACAGTTGGCGAAATGCAAATGGTGCAACAACTCCGTCGAAAAAACTAGAAATATCCTTAAAAATCGACCATACAAAATCCATGCATGCAAAAGTTAAATATCTAACCGTTTCAAATATCTGTCTGCGATTAGAGAATCTTCCGACGTCTGTCGCATGATCAAGTAGGGAAAGTGCGCATGTGAGGAATAATGCCACTTTAGGATCCACATTATATAAGCAAATTAGACAACATTCTATCTTATTTGACACAAATTAAAAATGGTTTCTTCGTTTTTTCGTTTTTAATTAAGGGACAATGTATGAAAAGTTTTATTAATCAAATTTTGGCCAGAATAACTAAAAGAGCACATTCCTTATTTCCCCTCCATCAAGATCCAGATTTGGGTATTGCATTCTGAGGATTGAGCAGTGTACAAATCCAAACCCAAAAGACTAAATCACCATATTTACATTTGCTTATTAACTTTATCACTTCCCATACAATTCACAAGCTTTCCGGGCTTCTTCCCCACAGGAGAGCGGTGTCTGGTCATACACCATCAAGGAATCCACATTACATCCCCTTCCGGTTTGCTTTTCCTTCTCCCCAGGGGACACGAGGGGGTCATGGCAGAACAGCTTCGAAAACTGGTCCCGCGAGCTAGTTTCTTGTCCTACAACTACTAGCGAATCCTCGATATCCATACGACTAACTAAGCTAGCACAACAGGTACTTTCTGATACCTGTACAGACTCGGCAGTTTCTGTCTGACAAAATTTGGACGATCTTTCTACGCCCTTCAGCTCATCCTTGCAAAGGTTTTCTGAAGAAAGATGCACACAGTTGATCGCGGGCTCTTCTTCGGAAGAGATTCGTGCTGTTACAGGAAGGTGAGAAGTTTCATCTGCTAATGCAAAATTCTGTGCAGCATTGCAAACTCCTTGTCCTATCTCATTAGTTAGCTCAGTTTCTCGCAAAAGCTCTCCTTCTTTGAGACTGACTTCCCTAGCATCAGCATCTTCATAATTTGCATAGCAGGTTTCAGCAGATTGTATTGACTTGGTCGCGAGCTCGTGTTCTGGAAAAAGACAGCGTTCATAAATTCATTCCTACATCTGATCCCCTAGTGAAGTGCGACAAGATAACATTGTACTCTTTTGGCCTGTCATGATAAAGTAACAGAAAAAACTAAAAAAAGCAGGCAGATCGACTGGAAAAGGCTCAACAAAATCACCTGATAGTGCCTCAGCTTTCTGATTTGTGTATAGGCTCTTTTTCAGCAGTACTGTTCCAGGGAACACCATCAAGTTGATCTTGTTAAGTGCCTCCTTTTCGTCCTTTTCCACAGTCTTGAAGCCAAAACCTTCGGTCCATGTCTGCACCAAATCTGGGATTGCAGCTATCACAAGTTTTTCCACTCCAAAAGACACCAGCAACTGGACAAACCACATAGGAAGAGTGATTGAATGTTTTATTGTGCCAATGATGAACATAGCAAAGTTATCTTTAGTTCATGTTTTGACCATTGTCACCAACATTATAGTCACCTTATGGATGACACCACACACACACACACACACACAGAGGCAGTCCTAACTAGGCAAATATTTAGAAGTGAACATTAGTACAATCAGGTCTTCGGTGGAAAGTATAGAAATGAGAGGGCATTAGGAAGAGACGTGTTTTAACAAAGTTCAAGAACAACGAGACTAGTTTATCCATACTGGCTCAGATTGAAGATATATCAATGTGGTTTTAAGGGTAATATAGAAAGGAAGCACATGCTCCATGCGTCATTCTTCAGAGCTCCAATTCTCAATCATCAAAGGGACGAAAACCTTGGTTGATTAATAAACTTGGACCCGATTGTACTAGTGTTCATTCTTCAGAGCTCCAATTCTCAATCATCATGGAGTAATCTCTGGACTTATCTTTAGATGGTTAAGGATAGAGATTCTTATTCTCATCAGGGCAGTCCCCTAAGTACTCCAAAAATAATAAGTTTGTTTCAATAGTTAGCTCATTGCAGTAAACAATTCCATCAGTGTCTCTCAGGTCTAAACAATAGACACATTTATGGCACTATTAATCGCTTTGGCTGATTAGTCTGAAATGTAAATGTCTAGTCATAGAAAACATTAGAGCTTACCTTCTCTATAGCAATCATAAGGCGTCGGCACATTCCCTGCCGCCTGTATTTGCTACAAGTTGCAATTAGGGGCATCTCTGCAACTGCTATACCATGAATCCTGCTAACCGAAGGCACAATGAGAATATGTACACCGAAAATCAATGGTCAGCCCAGAGATGTCGATATGAATTACTGAATAGGCTGTCCTGAAAGTTTAGGGTAGGGCGCATGACAACATCATTGAAATAAAATTTTTGCTTCTGGAGCAGAAATCCGTTTGGTTATGCAACTCTATTTTTCTACTTCTGGAGCATTTTTTTTTTTTTTTTGGCTTCAGAAGTAGTTTTGAAGCCACTTGAAGTAAAAATATTTACTTTTCTCTACAGGTAGAAAAATCAACTTCTGGCTAGAAGTTGACTTCTAAAGTCAAAGTGTTGCCATACGCACCCTTAGATGGTGCACGTTTTACAGTTCTAAAGCACACAACAAACGAGTGAGAGAACAGTGCAACAATCAATATCAGGCAAAACACCTCACAACATCAAACAGAGTGCAAATTAGAGATTATAGCTCCAAAGCAAACTGTAAATAGGAAGAATTACAAAGGCATACAGTTGGTATAACAACTAAAGATATTGTTCCAGAGACAAATGAACTCTTCAATGATCATATCTGACAGCATCAGAAGATGTTAAAAAAGATTCTTAATGCTCTAGGGTAAACAGTTCAGGACATTGCCAGGTATATGAAGTATTCGAACCTGACACATGCAGCAGATATTAACACGTCATCTTTCTCCAGGACCATGGTATAAAAGCCACGAAAGTTCAGCCTCGCAAAATCTGACCTAAATATCACCAAGAATATGAATGAGAATTAATTAGAAAGGTATGGAGCAAACAAGATACCTCATTGGGGTGGACAATGCCAAATTGAGGTTGCAAAACAAACAGGAAAGAAGAAAGACAGGATGAATGACAAGAAGTCAGCTGTCTAAGAACCCGGAATCTGACCTAGCCTCACAAAGTAAAGCCAGAAAGTTGAAGACATATTTTGCAAGTAAAAGATTAGGAGGAGCGAGACAAGAAAACTTACCCCCAATTATATAGCACATGAGGTATCATATCTATTCCTGTTCTTGGATCCAGCATGGAGACAAAGCATTCCTCCATTATAGTCAGAGCAACAGCCAGTTTCGAGTTGCATTCTGCCTTAAGAGCAAACCCTTGGGCAGAACGAACCTTCTGGTCATCGTGAATGCATCTAAGCAGAGTCCAGGAGAGCCCACCTTCAATATGGTTGATGAGACCAATACGAGAATGAAGCCCGGAGTAAACCTACCAACGGAGTTGACATATGTATCAGTCCAAGCAAACAGAAATAGGAAGAGAGAGCATTTCTAAATGTTTTTAGCAAATTAGGCAACCTCATAAAATCTAATGATGCAGCCAAATGGGTAAGGTAGCTTGTCTCTGGAGATATTATGGACTTATTTTGGTTCAAACAAAGTTGTGTTCAAAGGATAAGCCATGTTCAGAAGAGGCACTAAACTAAAAAGAAAAAGATGAGGGTAAAGAATATGCTGACAAAAAATTGCATTCAATAACGAATATCATAACACTTGGAAGGAATGGTGATGCTTAAGAAGCAGTTCTTCGAGGGTTTAGAAAAGGTTCATGAAAGATAGAGCATTTAAGTGGAGTCCAAGAGAGCCCATCTTCAATATGGTTAATGAGACCAATACGAGAATGAAGCCTGGAGTAAACCTACCAACGGAGTTGACATATGTATCAGTCAAAGCAAACAGAAATTGGAAGACAGAGCGTTTCTAAATGTTTTTAGCAAATTAGGCAACCTCATAAAATCTAATAATGCAGCCAAATGGGTAAGGTAGCTTCACTCTAAAGATAATATGGACTTTTTTTGGTTCAAACAAAATCGTTTTCAAAGGATAAGCCATGTTCAGAAGAGGCACTAAACTAAAAAGAAAAAGATGAGGGTAAAGAATATGCCGACAAAAAATCGCATTCAATAACCAATATCACAACACTTGGGAGGAATGGTGATGCTTAAGAAGCAATTCTTCGAGGGTTTAAGAAAGGTTCATGAAACATAGAGGCAGAAGGCTGTAAATATTTGCTTTCATTGCTGAACTTGGTTCTGGAGGAAGATAGCCAATAAGGAAACAAGTTGTACAAGTTTCCTCAGTTATTATCTAAATTCCGCGAGTTCCCTAGATAACTGTCCTTTCTCCAATGCAAGGCTCGGATGTATCAGTGCTTGCTTTTCTGGAAGCAATAATAATTGGTCTGTCCAAGATTTGGCTAGATCAAACATCAAGCAGGGCTTAAAAGCTGCAGTAATTTTTTCCTCAATTTTTTCATATGCCGGTCCAACAAAACAAAATGAGTGGCTGCGTAGGAGCACACACAGCAGGTAGAAGACAGGGTGCTTGTTACCTCTTGGCAGCCTTCACCACAAAACCACCCATCAGTTATCTCCAGGTCTACATTCTTTTCCTTCATGCATGACTCGTGATCTGTTCATACATCATCCTTATCAAATACATCAACATCAATATCAACACCTTTATCCCAAACTAGTTGGGGTCGGCGGTCGATGAACCCCAAAGAATCATAAAAATAAAAGTAAAAGATGTATCTTTAAATTCTCCATCAATTTTCCAGTTGTTTCCAAATAGACAAAGAACACCACATCTGATACCAACAGTTTGCAATGATTAACTTATCAACAGCTATTCAACAATTCTCAAGGAATTGAAGCTTTGACTCAACATGTGAATCTCAAATCAGTCTCTAGATGCATGCACATCACAAAAACCATAATAAGAGAGAAGAAATGTGTATTACATTTGTGTTCACACTGCAAACACTTCAGTGCATCATTAGAGTCTGCAGCCTTCTTGTCATCGACTAGGCATCCACATACTCGACATGTGCAGTTGGGACAATACCAATTGCCCTCAGGCAGGTCCTGCAATGGTAAAAGAAAATGATGCGATTCAAATGACTAGGTACATCTCATCCCATAAGAAAAAATATACACAACCTAATGAATATGAAGAGAAATAACCTACAAGCTAGACATTTTGAGACATGTTACGAACTTAGATTTAATGTCCTCGCCTCCATAGCTGGAACTTGTATCTAAACCTACTTTAATATAAGTAAAGTTCCCGATCCTGATAGATGTTTGCTTGGCCATGAAGAGAGGATTTGTTATGAGAATTGTACACTTTGTCTTTCTGTAGTTTTAAAGGGCAGGACTTACTGAACCAACCAAAGAAGCAAATGTGAAACATACACATGACATACCTCCGTCAGCAAGCAAGCTTGATGGAAAGTAGAGGGACAGTAGTCACAGCAAATCAATTCACCCCCATCACCACAGATTCCACAAGAATCATCATTTGGATCTTTGTTGTCAACTTGCAAATTTGGTCTTCC
The DNA here is from genome assembly GCA_028455895.1 of Rhodomyrtus tomentosa. NCBI lineage: Eukaryota > Viridiplantae > Streptophyta > Magnoliopsida > Myrtales > Myrtaceae > Rhodomyrtus > Rhodomyrtus tomentosa. The sequence continues at coordinate 8,040,963 of JAPCWY010000001.1, read as the reverse complement.
ACTTTTCCTCAACTTATATTCAGATGACCAGGCCTCAAGTACACACAAGGCAAATGGGTCACCCGATTTCATGAAAAGGTTCAAGCATGGACGATTCTTCTTGAACCCTGCATGAACCTTGAATTGAGAAACTGATAGCACCATAGTACAGCACCTGCAAATGATGCCATTCCAAGTGACCTGACCATCCTTCTTCACAGTACTGTCTTTAAGATCACGGTATTGGATAACATCATTAATAGAAATTACTCCAGAATTTATCAACCATGACAACACAGTTCTAGCACCTAGCAAATCCATTGAGGGCTTGACCCCCTTCCCAAAATTCCTCGGACACAATCTGCATGCACCCTTCTGCCTCTTCAGCATCCTTCTAGCCCTTGTTCTTCGACACTTGGTTTTAGGCGTAGATTTGGAAGCACTTCCATCGACTTCTTGGTTTTTCATTATCGCTGAGATAAGCAGCTCATCATCTTCAATATCGCACTTTCTTCTCTTTGATCTATTTTTTGAAGTATCACATTCTCGGCTAATCTTCTTATATTTCAGTTTCCTCTTCTCACTCTGGTACTTGGGAAGGCTGAAACATGAGGACTTGCAGCTTCCTTTCAGTCTATCTTCTATTGCCAAAGGATCCTGAACCTCATTCAACTCCGAGTGAGAGCTGTCTGTACCAATACCCGGAGACTCGGCCTTGTTCGGCAAGGTCGCGCCCATTATATCATCCTGGCTCGATGATGTTGACTTTATTTCAGATATCTTCTTTGATTTCCTTCTAATTTTCTTCCTCAAACTAACATCTGCCGGATCATCACTACAGTCCACTTCTTTGCCATGCTCAGACTGCTTGAAAGCTCCGGAATTCAATAACATGGCTACACCTGGTTCAACTCTGTGAAGTGAATAAGGTGGATGACATTTAGATTTATTTTTTGAATAAAGCAAATTGTTTATATTGGACAGAGGTTCGCATGATTGGCAATTATCCGAAAAACATGAAGCAAAATACCTGGAACAATGACAAGGGAAAGTGGCCAGATTTCTTTTCATCTTAATTGATCCATCTTCCAAAACCAGCTCATTTCTTTCCATGTCATGCTCAGAACCCTCTTCATTGCAGCTCAAGCAATTCGACTTGCCATCCACACCCAGATGGGACACTGTCCTGAATCCTTCAAGTGGAACACTTACACTTTCTGAATAAGCAGGACAATAATACAGGGTATTGCCAGATGAAGTGCCACCACCAGGACCAGGAGCTGGTAATGGTAGGGGATCTAGGTTGCAGATTTTGTTCCCCTGAGAGTAATCTGCACTTGCATTGGCAGTTTGAATAAGAGGAGTGACGCCATTGTCAGCCATACGAAAATACATCCCAGCCGAAAAAGTCACACGACTCCCATCAGTTCTTTGAATGCCATATCCTGAGGAAAAGCCAGTGCTAGATTGCTTTGCAGAAGCTAAGCAGTTCCTATCAACACTCGTCACCTCACTTCCACACGCCTGAGATGAATCACCAAGGAAACCTGAAATTTGGCTCGCAGTGAACAGGTCTCCACAGATATGACTTTTATTCACAGCCAAAGCAGCATTTTTTTTCCTGTTCATGTCGGTGAGCAAACTTGGTCTTACTTTTACTACTTCACCTTTTTTTAGTATACCAATCTTCTTATCAATGAACATTACTGCCACAAAGGGATCTAAGAGATTCCAGCGATGAGCCAATGAGTTAGACAATTTTAACTGATTTACTTCTTTCTCAATACTCAACAACAACTTTGTCAAATCTGACAGGAACAAACTGAAATCATTCCATTCTTTACTCTCATCTTCCTGCACCAAAGCACATTGGTTGGCCAGTAACATTTGTCCACATGATATCCACGCTTTAGAGAATTCGCGGAATGACCTCCGTGCAGGTGATCGAAATTTGTATTCAGTATAACTTCTACTAGGTCTTTGATGCATGGTGATAAGCCATCCTGCGGCCATGAGTAAGTGAAAAGCATGTTGCTGGAGAAGACGGCGAGGCTCCTTTGCAATGGAAGAAGATACAGTAAGTGGAGGAAAATCATAAGCAATTGGTCTTTCGTCAGCATGCAGGGGACTAGACTTGTTGGCAGCGTTGGCAGATGGGCTTAATGCAGCTATTCTATTTGCAATACTCTCCTGTGAAGGAGGTGAAGCAATAGCTTTCTTTATGGCAAATTCCATACTACCATTACAATTTGAACTTGTAATTCTACAGTTTGAAGTACCAGTATTTCCCACACAAGCTTCGTTGTCCACTTGCATGAGCACTTTTAGCACATAGGAGTTGTATGCAACCCCCTTACTGGAAGATTCTGCCACGATGAATTTCTCTTGACCAGACATGCCAGAAATATTCTTTTTAGAGCAGAAAGATGAACTGAAACCTCTCCTCAAGTCAGGCACAGGACTGGCAAGCTGATCTGCTAGAAATTCAATGCCCTTGACACAGGACACTTGGTCATTCTTATTTGTGAAATTGGAAATCTTTCCGGGATCTTCATCTACAACAAAAGATTTCTCGCAGGAAGTATTTTTTGAAGCACAAAGACTGGTCAGAGCAGAACTTTCGCCATTAGAACAGACTGAGAGGTCCATGTTTCTGCTAGATTCACACTCAAAGTTAATAGGTCCAACAGATGGTGACATTTTCCTTCTGTCACCAGTGTAATTTCCAAAAAGCACCTCTCTGAAAATACTAAGCTCATCATTTGATCCCTCGAAACCATCATTACCGAGGTCCTCCATGTTGTTAGTCAGCAGAATGTCCGCATCATAGAAAAAATTACAATTTGTCCCCAGCCTCTTCAGACCCTTGCTCCATAATGATCATCATCATAATGAGAGGCAGAATGCATCCCCGAAGTTATGGAGCAACTCTCTCGGAACTTTCATTAAATAATAGTGCTTTGGTAAAGGTTGTCTTCCATAAAGTGCAACCATAAGTCTAGATCAGCAGAAATTGCTAAAGAATCTGCAATATAAAACCAGAAAAATCCTTGAAAAAAAAAACCCAGAAAAATCCAAAAGCTAAGATGCAGAGATAATTCAACAACGTGGGAGTAAAGGCACGAGCAACTCAGCAACAAATGGCTTCTGTTGTCTTTGATAATTAATCAAACTTAGCACTCACAAATTCCAGAGCATCGTACTAACTGATCACAAATAGTCTGCATACAATAAAAGTATACGATACGAATCGGGAATGCTGAAACCGAACTTTCCTTTTAGTCCACCGTATCTATAAACAATTTCAATCGTAATGTCACTTTGCACCTGAAATTACAGTTCTGAATTCAGCATTTAACAGGGTCCCAAGGGCATGCATCTAGCATAGTTTAGATATATGATCCTAATTTAACAAGTTTTATCTTGTCCCAACTAATATGGCAGAAAAATAATACCCTCAGAACATGTTTCCACTTACGTAGTTGATCCAAGTCCAGGGTAAATTTGGTTAAGAAACGAAATGTAAAGGCAAGTATTAGAACAAAGAAACTCAGGAGCTGGTCTCCAGATGCCGGAAGTACCTATAGAATTGTGCTAATATCTACCAAAATGTTCGCAGAAGGTTTCCTAAATAGACTACTGTTCTTCCAAGGTGTTGCTTATCTCAATAAAAACTGTCATATACTATTTGTGATGATTTTCCCAATCAAATGAGAAACTGGAGTCTGAGCTAGAAAGAACATCCGCAGCAAATGGAAAATAAAGCACAGAGCTGCTGCTTTGAAATTTTACTTCTGCTGTAAACGAAGATGCTGCTGGAGTACTTCGAAAATGGGTAAATTACTCCATACAGTCAAATCAGTTTGCAAATCGAGGAAGATGAGGAATCAACAGGGATGTCAAAAAGTCATATCTTCAATGTCTAAGCTTTCCATTTGAACCATTCCCATTCACAAAGAGATATCGACTCTACCACTGAGCGTAATCTAACTTCCCATTATTGCCTTGGAAACCTAAGAGTGGTATTGTGGTTTTTATAGAATCCCACTAGGCCAATCATTCACGGTGTAGGGTAACTTCCTTTTAAGGATTTCTATCTACAGTGGAAGATCATTATGTGTGAAAATATGCCGCCAGGAATTTCCTTGAAATGTTCTTATCCACTATCACATCAAATCAGTTTAGCTAGAACCGCTCGAAAGACAGGTTCTGTCTGGTGGTGACTGATAGAAACCATATAGCACTATAATACATGCACCACCTCAGCCGAATAAATAGGGTTCACACGTATGAATGTTGAAATTTTAACATATTTAGCTAGCTTTCTTTGAGACGAGTTTAAAATCTCACCACATTTGAATAATGAGTTGAAATCTATTTTACGATAGAACTCCTTTGGTTATTAAATTATGTGAAACCCGCTTGAATTACTTCACAGTGATGATTGTGTCTTTTTTATGCGTGATAGATAACCAAAGAGGATCTGTTCACTTGGAGTTCTACGCAAGGTTCCAAAGGAAGAGAGTGGAAAAGAGAAGGATGGCGGTTTTAAAGATTAACACGTGGCCACAAGAATTATCTGCGGAAGCGACACGAGGGTAAACAACAGATCTCTGTCAGAAGACCATGCCATGTCATCAACGAACATAGAGAACTGTTCTCCTCTAAATGAATTCTTACTTTCATCCAAAACCCCCATCTGATACCAAGCAATTTAATCAACCAATAGAAGGGCCCACCATAATCTCCGCAAGTTTGTTTACATCCAAACAAACAGAGTGCAAATGCATATAGAAAAAGAAACACCACTTATGAAGCCCTTGCAATTACACGTACGCGGAACACAGGATACATGTTTATTGGAAAAACAGAAGCTAAAAGATGAATCTTGAAGAAAATAGATGGTGTTGTAGAGTGGATATGATAGGTTCAACTTCAGCAGAATTACGAGATTGCAAATTTTTATCTGCATTCGCAGCTCAAAATTTAATAGTGAGCGCGTTATATGGGATTACGTGTAGGAAATAATGGTCAGTGCCCCATAATTGGCACAACAAATGAACAAAAAGGAGTTGGGTTTTCCTTCCTAAACCAACCAAACCTGCAGCAACTGATAGCAAAGACAGGGAAAAGGAGGTGGACCAGGCACTCTACAGTCTACTAAAAAGTCCAAGATATAAGATTGTTCAATCAATTGAGGATCTCCTGTTCTCATTCAGGCACTTGCCAGATCATGCAAAGAAATGCTCATACATAACAGCTGAGGCTAGACATTCGCGTGATAATTCACCTAGAGCTCCAATCTTTCAAAAAAACACTCACATATTGCTCTACAGATGAATTTCTCGGGGCTGCATGATATTTTGTAGTCATGAGAGAGCGAGAGAGAGAGAAAGAGAGAGAGAGAGAGAGAGAGAAAGAGAGAGAGAGAGAGAGAGAGAGAGAGAGAGAGAGAGAGAGTCTGTGTGTCACTGCCTGCCGTTCAAAATACGATAAGCCACCATTATAGTCAATCTCAGCATTACGTCTTGTCTGGCTGAATTGCTCGGGTTGCAAAAGCTCGGCGACGAATTTTGGGTAAGCGTGTGTGTGAGAGAGAGGGAGGAAGAGAGAGAGAGAGACAGAGAGAGAGAGAGACAGAGAGAGAGAGAGAGAGAGAGAGAGAGGTGGTAATTACGATCGATATCGCAAAGAAAAGATCAAGAGCATCCAAGTCACGAGAGCAAGAAGCAACATGAGCAATACGTGAACACGCATTACCACCGAATCAAGCTCATTCTGAGAAGAAAAATTCAAGTCATCTCCAAAACGATAACACTCCAAAAGCCAATTCTCGTTCGAATCCCCCCCCCCCCTCCCAAAAAAAAAAGCACATCAATCCAGCGGCTCAGCCATGGAAATGGCAGGAACCCGAGCTCAAAACAGCCACCCAAAACCACGTTACCACCCTGGAAAACACCGATAACTCGGATTACAGGAAGCAGATACGAGCTCACCTTGGCAATGCAGCTCCTGATCCGCATGCAAGAGCGGCGGAGGCCGAATCTTGAGTTAGGGTTTTGCAACGGAGGAAGAAGGAGAGAGGCGAATTTCATCGGGGACGATCGAGAGAGAAGCCACCGAGAGCGAGGGCAGGAGGAGGGGGCAGAGAGAGAGGGTGGGAGGGGGTTTGTTGCGCTCTCGCCTCATTACTCCCTCGTCATCGCAACGTACTCGAACCCCCACTCTCGCAAAGAGTGCTTTGGGAAGCCCGAATCCTGCTCTCATGTGCAACAGATGGCATTCACCTTCTCTCTCTTGAATCTCTCTCTCTCTCTCCATACTCTCCTTCTACGCTCGTTTCATGCGTATGCTGACTGTACTATCCCCCCCTTCTGCTTGTCTCTTTGCGTTTCCCCTTCCTTGCTTCCTTTTCTTCTTTTCTTTTCCACTTTTGATGAAAAACTCGTCGCGGCAGTACACCATGCTCGAAATCGTGAGCCCAAGGCGCAATGTGTGCCTCTCCAAAATTTAAAAATTGTTCGGGCTCCGTCCCTTGCAAAGATATGATCAGATATTTCTTTAGAATTTTAGGTCATAACCTTACAATTTGAACCGTTCTTGTTCGAACTCCCTTGCTCTCGTGATTGTTTGGCACTGTACCTGGCGTCGCGTCTTTCGTGGAGGTCCGTTTCGTGTTGCGTCTTTTAGGGAAAAGGCTTGGGTTGGGAATTGTCGCTCCTGTCGCAGGTTCGACAGCCAAACGAAACGGAGATTTCTCTTTGCCTTGCCCTTCGATTCGAGCCCCGCTCCTTTCGCGATTCCTCTCTGCATGCGTGCGGTTGCGACCGAATTGGATCGGGCTTTTGTATTTTCGGCTTTGGAGATGGGTTTCGGCGTGCCATCCCCCTCTATGGAGGGTCGGCACATTTCGCTATCTCCTCGTTGCCATTATAACGTGTGTTCCCGGCCCTCTTGGATTTTGGGATTTGGGTCGGCCTGGGTTCGATTTTTGCGTTAGTTTCTTTCACATGCGCGATCCGCATGCGTGGCGTCGGTGGTAGGTATTTGTTCGAGATAGGAAAGTATCCGTCGAGGGGTTGGCCCTTCGAATCCAACTTAATTAACCGCTCTGTCGCCCGATATGGAAAGAGTGCCGTTACGCGAGAACCTGCGCAACACCGGTGCCCTTCTCTCTTCAAGATTTGAGGGCAGCTCTCTCTTAACAATGCCTCTGAGAATGCGTTTTCAGCGAACTAATTGATGATGTCCTGGAAAAGAAAACTTTTGTCGCTAAGGCATCAATGCTGTAAACTCGATCGTGTTTGTGATCGTGAACATTGTCATGCATTTAATACATAGTGAAGATGCTGGAATGTTGTAATTGATAATCTGCAAATTGAAAATAATTTTCCCACCTCTAAAATTAAAATTTCTCGATATATATAGATTAAGATTCCGTTTGTTTTTATAGAAAATAAATTATTTTTCAAAAATTTATAGTTAACTCGATTACAAAGCGTATGAACGAAAATTAATTTTCATCGTCCAATAAAATGTTGAGACATAAATTGTTATCTATAATAGATTTATTTTTATATGACGGCTTATCCAATGGTGGTGTGCGAGTTTCGTATTTGCAATAAAAAGGTTGGTTTTGGGGGTTATGTTTATTACTTGTTTGAGCGATCTCGTTGCTGCCGGACCGACCATAGTGCTAGTGGGCTAGAGTCAAAAGTAATCCTATGCCTTGACGTGGTCGGACCCACACCGCGACTGAACCCAGGCTTTCTTCAGGCAAAGAAGTTATTCGGAATTTCAAATTCACGGCCATGCCAGTCGTGATTAAACCCTACACTATTAAGCCAACTACGGCAATTGTTTTTTGTTCTTTCTGCCCCGGTAATAGACATAAAATTGCAGAAAGAAGAAGAAGAAGAAGCGATGGGGTTGCATCAAATGTAGGGATCCGAATCACTTGGTATTGAGGTTTCCGTGACATGTGTGACATTACTCAAATCAGACTGTTTTCATGAAAATAGATGATCAATAATGGACCACATTATTTGTTGAGAGGGAGTGAAAAAAATTGAACGAGATTTTTTTTTTGTTTGAAAAATTTTGAATTTCAAACCTCTCTCAAATCAGGTCTTCTATTTTCATTTGAACGGCCTGAGTTTAGTAATGTTACGTGTGTCACGGAAACTCCAATATTAGGCTATTCATGACGTAAGTCCAAATAATATCACATTTAGACTACTCATTCGGGTTTTGACTCGCATGTTACCCCACTTCCTGACGAGAGGTTGGGGATGTCTCTTGGGCTTAAAACACAGACAAGCCAATATGCAAAATGCTGGATCGGGTGAAATAGCCCGGCCCACGTATCGCATCAATTGTATCAGGCCCACTTTCCAGTTGGCCCAGCCCATTAAATCATGTGCCGACTCACCGGGGACAAATGTCCGCTCCAGAGAGCAACTCCAGCGTCCGCCATTACGATGCTTGCTCCAGCTCACCAAAGAGGAAAGAGCCAATCGACGCCTCTAGAGAAGCAAGCATATAAAAGGCGCGCTCTGGGGGACTCGACCCAATGGCATTGCGGCACATTGTTGCTCCACACCATTCTCTCTTCGCCTTAAAACCCCGGCTCTCCCCTTCCAACTTCACTGTCGGAATCGCTCCTCCTCTGAGGAAGAAGAAGACTGCTCGCCTCTTTTTCTCCGTATCCGCTTCATCAATGGCTTCTTCTCCTAAGAAGGTAAATACATCGGCTTCCTTCTCCTTCTTCCTCGATTATTCGTTTGCTTCGACGCCTGTTCGATCGTTGCGGTATACGAGCTTGGTGGATGTGGCGTGTTTAATGGAGTTGCTTTTTCCTCTGTTGCGCTCCGTCTAGGTTTTGGTCCCGGTGGCCAACGGAACCGAGCCGCTCGAGGCGGTGGTGACTATTGACGTGCTGCGGAGGGCCGGGGCCGATGTCACCGTGGCTTCGGTGGAGAAGCAGCTCCGCGTGGACGCGTGCCACGGCGTGAAGATCGTCGCCGACGCTCTGATCTCTGACTGCGTCGGCACAGCCTTCGATCTCATCTCGCTGCCTGTACGTATGCTGTATGCTTCTCCTGCTTCTGTGCGTTCTTTGCGAGTGTACATTGCAGTCGCTGCGTGTGTGTACCGTTCGCTTACCAGTATTAGCGGATTGTGGACTGTGTTTGGTCGTTGACTGGGTGCTAAGCCACTGCCAATTTCTGTTGCTTTAGTTACTTTCAGCGAAAGTTGGAGGCCGTATGTATTTAACCAGAGTAGGGATTCATTTGACAGACGATGATAGCTAGCTGAAGCTTGTATAGGACTATCAATTTATTGTCTATTTGAGATTGATTGTTCTTACTGTACGGCTACTTGCTCATTGATAAGCACTTATGCATGCGCAGTGTACCATCTGCTGTTGATATTGTGGTGAGTACTGAAGTAATGATCTCAGTTGGAGTTAATTTATTTGGTTCTCATTCTATTCTTTAGGGAGGAATGCCTGGTGCTTCTAGCCTCAGAGACTGTAAGATTTTGGAAAACCTGGTGAAGAAACAAGCTGCAGATGGCCGGCTGTATGCTGCTATCTGCGCATCACCTGCAGTGGCGCTAGGATCATGGGGTTTGCTGAAGGGACTGAAAGTATGCCCAGTCTTTTCATGTCATTAACCATGTTAATCATGATGATGACGAACAGATTTAGAACGTGTGGTTTTGACAGGCAACTTGTTATCCATCTTTCATGGAGCAACTGTCATCTTTAGCCACAGCTGTCGAATCCAGGGTTCAGGTAGAAGGCAAAGCTGTTACCAGTCGCGGACCTGGTACGACTTTGGAGTATGCCGTAACCCTAGTTGAGCAATTGTTTGGAAAAGAGAAGGCGGAAGAAATTGCCGGGCCACTGGTATATGTTTCCTCTCTGAACTTTATTTTTTGCTACAGCAATTGGTCCATGCAAATGGATGCTAAGAAGGTGTTAAGATGGCTGTGGCTAGCCCAATGACGCATGATGAGCCATTTGTGAACCTAAGCACGAAAGTGGGTGGTAGAAACCATCTGAAGCTCATCACCTAGCTTGTCACAGCTGTACTGCTGCTAAAAGGATCTAAATAAGGGAACTAGCTTAAGAGATATTTTCCTAACATAAGTAATGGCGAGAAGCTGGTAAGGTGGCTCTTTGTGGTGCAAAATGCATCGTAAAAGGGTTTATTATCTTTTGGAGCAGGTAATTTTGGTAACAAATTTTTGGGGAATGGTTATGCGGTGAAAACCATTGCTGGAGTGATAATTTTTCCCGTCTTAAATTTCAACATCAACAATACCTGGGTCAGGTTTTTCCCATCTTAAATTTATGGAAGCAAATTTTACTGCAAGCACCATGTACTGTGTTGCACCTATTCTGCCATGGCGTGTTACATAAAGACATCAATAATTGTTTGATATCAGTTTGGATTTGTTTAATATATTTACTCGGCTCTTTGTTTTCTCTATACAGGTGATGCGCTCCAATCATGGTGATGAATATCATATATTGGAACTAAATCCGATGGACTGGACTTTTGGTCAAGGCCCTCAGCCTCAGGTAAATTTCTTAGTTAAGTCCATGATCTACAAAGAAGTAAATAATGTATATTTTCTTTGCTTTCTTCTCTCTTGGTTTATTCAAGAGAAGCTCAAATAACCTATATTCTTATATGTGCTGCACTGATGCAACAAGTCGTTTGCTGATGAGTTGGTCTTGTTTCACTAATTCCAACATGGTCACGTTGGAGTTCGTGTGCGTAAGAAACTTGATCTTGTTTATCAAACTGAGCCGAGGCTTAGAATTTGTCGAGTAGCTCATTGACTTGGCAAGATTAAAGATGAACCTCCGTCTAGATAAAATCAAATTGCAGGTAATGAAATTTTAAAAAAACAATTTCACAGATTTACCTTATTTAGTTGAAGTTAGCTTGAAAATGAACTTGTTGCTGGTGGCTTGACAACGACCTTCAGTTGTTTAGTGTGTTTAAAGGCTGATTCTCATCCAAGTTAATCTGGTTAGCTCAGTCTTCTCAGTATATGCACTTGTGAAAAAGTAAACCTCTAAACTGAAGATCCTGCCAGGCTCTAGTTCTTTAGTGTGTGGAAGACCGATCAATGAATCAGGCTCCATTTTGTTGACACAAATAGTCATCTCAGTTTGTGTGATTGTAAGAAGAAGATAAATATGATGACATTTTTGCTTGTGGATTTTTTACCACTATGAGTTTACTATATCCACAAGAAGTTGAGCGAGTATAAAGTCGACATCATGTCATCTGGTATTGGCAAAACGATGAACCTAGATAAGGTACATACCTGACTGGACTTCTAAAAGAGTCTTAGTTCTTTGACTTGATTTTCTACCCGCAATTCATAGGGATATGACATTAATCTTTTGATAATGATCTCTGTGCGAGGGTACACAAATTGTAAAGGTAAATAGTTGGCTTTTGTGGGTTTGCATGTGTCCTATTCCGTTGTGTGAGTACACCTGAATATAATAAAGAGTTTGCCAGATAATTGATCATTTTGTTGCATGTAAACATAATTTGCCATAAAGTTGTTTTGTCCTTTCAGATTCTGGTACCTATTGCCAATGGCTCAGAGGAAATGGAAGCTGTAATCATCATTGATGTTTTGCGGCGATCAAAAGCAAATGTTGTGGTGGCCTCTGTTGAGGACAAAGCTGAGATTGAGGCATCTCGCAAAGTGAAACTAGTTGCAGACATGCTCTTTGATGAGGCTTCTAAACTCTCGTATGATCTAATTGTGTTGCCTGTAAGTATGGATACCCATAGCTGTTTCGTGTCATTTAACAAATCAATGATTGCTTACAGTACATTAATATTACAGGGAGGATTGGGTGGAGCTCAGGCATTTGCTAAGTGTGAAAAGTTAGTCCATCTACTGAAAAAGCAGAAGGAGTCAAATAGACCATATGGAGCGATATGTGCGTCCCCAGCTTTAGTTCTGGAGCCTCATGGTTTGCTGAAGGTTGGTTCTTTGCTTCATTGTTTGCCTTTTGATTTTGCATTTTTCCAAATGCAAAACCAAAATGACCTCTGAACTTATCCACTTCATAAATACGTACTTTTATATCGGATTAGTCGTTCAGATTGAACTTTGGACTAAAGAGCTTATTCACATGAAATATAAACATTCCTATATGTGGACTTGGAAAGTTTACCACGTGTTACAAGTTTGTTAGGCCTTTCCAAGTTCAACAATTACAGGAAAGTTAAGATTTTGACCTCAATGGGCATGAGTTGACAGCAAGCCAAACGAAAATGTTCTTTTGTATTAAGGTGTAATCCAGTTTGGTTGGTAAATCTGCTACATGGTCTTGGAATTTCCTATAGGTGTGTCTAGTGGTGAATTGATTTTGCACTTCTTCTAATACTTGTGGGGGAATTAAAGCTGTCGAATATAAATAGGCGAGCGAGTGATATCTTTCCTTTGGTGGAAGTGATTATTTGTTGATTTCTTTCTCTGCATTCATTTTTAGGAAAAGAAGGCTACGGCTTTCCCTGCAATGTGCAATAAGTTGTCAGATGCGAGCGAAATTGAAAACAGAGTGGTGGTGGATGGCAACCTCATAACAAGCAGAGGGCCTGGAACATCCATGGAATTTGCATTAGCCATAGTGGAAAAGTTCTTTGGGCGCAAGAAGGCGTTAGAGCTCGCAAAGGCCTTGGTCTTTACTCATCCCTAGAGCCCTTATTGACTGCTTTCATGTCAACTTGTAGAGCTGTGAAATGCCTGAACTCTTATGTTCGGGTACGAGTTTAGTTTCGCCTGCCACGCATGTATGTATGAATAAGGCATGAAGCCAGGTCTTGAGTTACTTTGCTGCGTGTAACCCTTTTGTATTAATATTATCGCCTGCGCATGTTTCTCGTGGATCTCGGGGCTGTGGAGAGTATTAACTTCCGGGTGCTTCTGGTTTGCGTATGCTTTCCGCTTCAGCTGTTGATTCAGACATTCCATCTCAGAAGCAATATTTGGAGGTTGTCTAAACCCGAAGCAACTCTACCGATGTCATTGAATTGTCGCCATTGAATTGTCGCCATTGAATTGTCGCGAGCAAACATTCATACTAAGCTGCCTGCGCAGTAATTAAGTTCCGTCTCTTTTCGAGTGGAGACTAGCGTTGCCGTTTAGAATTCAGAATCATGGGCACCTCAATAGGTGCAGAACCGCCTCGTGGGTCCGCGGATTTGAAATGTCAAAAAGAGGTTTTTTTTTTTTTGGTTAAAAAAAAGAAGAAGAAGGGGTTTTGGCAGAGGTCATTCTTATGGGAAGGATTGAGAGAACTCGTTCTGTGAAATGTGAAAAGGATGAGCATTCTGCCTTCGCATGCGCGAACATGGCTACACGCCAGCCAATTGCCTCCACCTAATCTCTCTTTCTCCTAAATTAAAATTCAACTAAAATTAGCAACTCTTCATCATGATTATAGCAATGTGAAACACCAACATGTCGCCCCATTTTTCATTAATTAGATTGGTCCGTCGACTGAATACGAGGGGAAAACATTTTCCGCGTCCGGCCGCTTTGGAGCCAGTGTACCTTGGGTAATTGAAACATTTCACGGGTGCATTGGCGTCTGTCTCATTCCTCATTTCATTTCGTGTGGATTGATTTCATCGCCTGCACACGAACTTACATATTCTACGGTGAGATCTCTCCACATGTAATGGTCTAAGATGCGGTTGGATTAAATTATTATTTGTGGGGAGGAAAAAGGACTACATGATCTAACAGGACAATGTCCGTGGTGTATTTTTTTTTTTTTACATTGATAGAAAATATTTTCCCTAGACTAATTTATTCTGTGTGAATCAAAATGCCGAAAAATTGATGAAATACTTTCCTGAAAGTTATTTTTCGTAAAACAAAGGGGACCTTAGTATGATAAATATGTCCATTGATCACCGACTTATTATCATTCTTGGATTTGGCTTTTGGCCTGAAAAAAATTCCATACTTTGTCGATCTTCGCTTCATCGCTCAGTTGGAAGACGGTCCATTACGGTGCATCGATAAGCCAATAATATTGACTATTGACTACAGCTCTCGACAAACCAAAAGCTCTCTCGTCACGGGACTGTCACAACGTCAAATGTATTTTACCTGGGGATGGTTCATGTGGCATGTAAATACGCCAAGCCCATAGATGGACAATAAATATTGGCTACATATTAAAATCTGGCCGACCATGTCGCCTGGGATCAAAATGCTAACTCGGGAGGTAGATGTTAATCGGGAGATCATTTCAAGACCAGGGTTTCGAGGCTCTTTCAGATGCCCAAGGCGGAAAAGGTGTACCGGACGGTTGAAGAGCTATTGACCGTCGTGACCATGGGGAAGCTCCGGAGGGTCTGTCTGCACACGGTAATGGGATCTACACCGGCATCGGACAATCTGTTAACTTCCACACCGACACAGTAAAAGTCTTTGAGGAAGAGCAGGGACCTTCGTTTAGCTCGAAGTCCAAAGAAGGAAAGATCGTAGGCTTTCATGGTAGAAGCGGCCTGCTTATACATGCCGTTGGGCATCCATACGACGGAAGGGAGATAACCGGCGGCTGCTCTTTCTCCGGCGGACAAGAGTAACAAGACCGAAGCAGATCTGGCTGAAGTGGAGTATCCTCAGTGGTCGTATAAATTGGTCCTTGCAAATCAAGGGCCAGCAGACGAAGTCGACCGAGTTTAAAGTGGAAATATATATCATGTCATCTGGTATCGGCAAAACCATGAACCTAAGCATAACAAGGTACGTACCTGCCTGTACTTCTCATATGATCTAATTGTTTTCTTCGCCTTTTGTTTTGCAATTTTTTTCCCCAAAAATGAAACCAAAATGTCGACCGAACTTACTCCACTTCGTAAATCCCTTCTTTTAATACCGGATTAGCCGTGTACATTGAACTTTGGACTACATGAAAGAGTGACATTCACCTATTTGGACTCGGAAATCTAGCTTCGTGTTAGAAGTATTTAGTGTGTTAAGGCCTTTCCAAGTTTGAGAATCACAGGAAAGTTTAAGATTTTGACCTAAATGGCCATGACTTGGCAGCAAGCAAAATGACATGTCGCTTTGGTATTAAGGTGGCTTCCAAGCCAAATACAGTTTGGAACATCATAACAAGCAGCCTCTCCGCTTCAGCCGTGATCCACACGGTCCGACTCGATCGCAAGACTCGGAAGTATTCTTAGCCCTAAGCGACACTCAGCCGATGTCATTGCATCGACGCCATATGGGGGACCGAGTCACATTCACACTATGCTTCCTTGGGCCGGCAATTAATTCCCGTCTCTTTGCGAGCCCGTCGCCATCCGGAACTTTCAGAATCATGAGCATTCAATAGCGCCGCTGGTCCCCCGTGGTTTGAACTTTGAAATGTCGTGCTCGCGGTCGGCCTTTAAGCGCGCGGCATGGGCTCCACTCCGGCCAATTCCCTCCGCCTAATTTAAAATAAAGCAAGCTCCTCCTCATCATGCTTAATGCAATATAAAAAAACCCAACATGTCCCAAATTGGCCCCGGGAAAAATTTTCCGAGTCTGGCGGCTTTCTTTGCGGTAAACAACGAATTTTATATATATATATATTTATGAAGAATGAGGAGGTGACGATTGATGACGTGGTGATTGCCGACGGCAAAAATGACCTCTTTGTTTTACTTTAGTGTTTTAATATTTGATCCGTTGAGATATATTGGCGGGTGCAACGTGTGATCTCATGATTAGTCATTTTTCAACATAAGCGGAAAAAAAAAATTTGAAGATGAACTTAGCCAAAAAAAAAGGAAAGTAGAAGAAGATGATGAAAATGTATCAATTGATTGGATAAATGACGGCGGGGCCCCGCGGCCTTTGATCCTTGGTTCACTCGCTCAATCTTCGCACGCGTCACACGCCCCGTTTGACTTTGCCCTCCCATGTGTCGACTAGAGAATGCCCCTACTGGTCAACGGCTTTACCGGACGAGACCGGCTCGTCTTTCTCGTTGAAAGTTCTTTTTCTCGAGATAAAAGCGATAATCTCATGCTCAACAAATGCACAGTTTAAAGAGAATATTCTAAAAAAAAGAACTCCATTTAGTTTCTCAATGTCATGTTTTACAAATGTCGACTTTTTGGCGCTGGCCAAATTCTGCTTAAAAAAATATATATATATATATAGTGATCTATTGCTGTCTTTATAAAAAAATATACTGCAATATTCAATTATCGTTTTATCAAGCTATTTCGCATTGTCTCATTTGCCTTCTATGTGTGCCGTATGGTTGTTAATGGGAGCAAATGAAGAGGAGCATAGCATCCCCACACCTCTATTTCTGAATGGCTAAATCATCGGTCAACTTATTTGGTTGGAATGGGTCATCAATAGAACTGTCGGTTCAAACGTCGAGAATCTAATATCGAGAACATTTTTAGGCTGACTCGATTTGGATAAACAAACCTGTTGTTCGTTCAACATTGCTACAATCGGAGCATGCATTCGTCGACCGGCAAAAGATGTTGGCCTGAAGAGTTCGGCCGATCCATAACATCAACCATAGAAGAATGAGGTTTGAGTTGATGAACAGGAAAAGGCTGCAATACATCTCCATCACCACTCGATAGTCACTTATTCATTTTCGTAGGTGAGGTAAGCGATTATTTTTCGGAAAAATATTCTCAAAATCATTCGTCTTCCAAAAAAAAGCATACGAAGCCTTCACGTCATTTGCTCCAATTGCTGATGGTTTTCCTCTGGCCATGGCTAAACAATTTTTTAGCAATAAATATGGCTCACTTGTTTCATTGAAAGTTTCACGACAAAAGGAAAATAACTGACGTAAAAATAATTTACAAGGAAAATA
Organism: Rhodomyrtus tomentosa; assembly: GCA_028455895.1. Classification (NCBI taxonomy): domain Eukaryota; kingdom Viridiplantae; phylum Streptophyta; class Magnoliopsida; order Myrtales; family Myrtaceae; genus Rhodomyrtus; species Rhodomyrtus tomentosa. The sequence continues at coordinate 8,024,084 of JAPCWY010000001.1, read as the reverse complement.
GTTTGTTCTTCATTAATGTGACAATTCTGGGAAAGTAAATACCTTTCTTGTTTGGAGGGGAAATTATTTTTCCTCAATTTAAACTTATTGTTTTTGATTCGCGAAAAACATTCCATGTATCGATTCCTGTTCCTATTGAAAATTCGAAAAAAATTCTCATTCTCTCTCGTGCAAACAAGCTCTTAATTTAACTTCATAAAGTTGACAGATTAGTCCGTTGTGAATAATATTGAAAAATTTTACAATTTTTTTTTTATTTGGTGGCGGTGAAAGGGTAGATGGTGATGATTCGGACAAAATGAGGTAAAAAAAAAGGAAGTAGAGTTTCGGTTCGAGGGCCGAGAAGAAGAGACCAAGTCCGAGGTGTCAAGTTGAACGTGCGTGCCCCCACTAGCCGTGGTAGTGTCAAAAAGATTGACTCTGTCAATTCGTGAAGTGCATCATCTCCGAAGACGGGCGACTTTGAATGATTGCGCCCACCGCCTTCATCTTCTTCCTTCTCCTTCCGCCCCTTCCCAGAAAGTCGCACCGGGACCGACTGCAACGGTCCATCCAACGCCGAGGAGAGTCTATTTGAGTGGGAGCAAGATTCTCGTCATTTCCCTCTCCCTCTGAAACGAGCTCCTCTCTTGCTTCCCGCGCAGGGCCAGGTGAGTTTCTTCGCCTGCTTATCGCTTCTCTGTCTGGTTTGACGTAATCCGCGAGCGTGGAGAGGGGAAATCAACTCGGTGGGTGTTGCTTGGTTTGCCCTATAGTCCGTCTTGAACAAAGCGAGTCGAGGCCTTTCGATTGGGCGGCGTTCCTGTTTTGTTGGGGAAAAAAAATAAAAAAATAAACAGTTCGATTTCTTCACTCGTTTGTGTTGTGGCTGTGCGTCAGTTGATCCAATTGATTCATCCGGAGTTAGGACAAGTGATGATTAGAAACTGAAAAGCTAGGATTGGACACTCAGCTCCCAGCTCTGGGATTTGTCCGCTCGCGCAGTGTTTTGTGCGGTGGGTAGGAAATTATGGAGCTGAGAACATTTCCAGTATCCAGCTTGAAGCATTTTAAAGATACGGGCTTTAAGTTGTGGAGTAAATGAAGCGAAAAATGAGACGATATTCATTTGTTTGCTGCTTCTTTTTGGGGCCGAAATACATGCCGCTTTCTTGGTCGTCTAGTCTTTTTCCGTGTTTTATTTGTATTTGAACTCGAAGGAGTAAAGTCTAAAGCTCTGCAAATGCTGTTGGAAGGATCTGAACATTTGATCAATGTGAATGCAATTCAATATTGAAGTGCCAGTTTGCTGCTGAGATGCCTTGTTTTCTTCCCTTTTTCGAAAAAGAGGACACTGATAAAGGTGCAAAGTATTTCGCATTTTGAGTGCATTTTGAGTTACAAGCCGTGGTTGAATATTTAGAGTCCTCACCTAAGGTGCAATTTACTATTCAATATTAAATAATGTCCATAAAATACACAAAGAATTAGTAGGGCACCAACTTTCTCCAAGAAAAAAAAAAGAAAATGGCAGGTTGAAATTATTCCCACAAAATTACATTTCTTGCCTTTAGTTCTCTATCTATTATAGTTGGGCGAGGTAAAACCTGTACGTAGATAAACTTCAGTGGTGATTATTATTATAATGGTGGGCATTTCTTCATTATTCTTCAGGTGTAAACATACCTCTCTCTCTCTCTCCCTGGGAAATGATTTTTCTTCCGTCTCTCTCGTAGTGGCTAATTTCATCTCGCGGTTGAGGATAGACCTGGGGCGAAGTTTGTTGCAACTAAAGATATATGGTTATGAAGTGCTTTTCTTCGTGTTTCAAAAGGAGGAACACTTTCCCAGCTAGAAGACCAGATCGAAGTACTGTAGAACTTGATGAAGGTAATGACTCCATGCTTCACTCTCTGCTTGCAGCATGAAGTTGACAATGCCTACATCAGTACCTCAAAAACTCTTCTCTTTTGGTTGAGTTGGTGTAGAGGCCTTTAATATTTTAGACAACGCAAGTGAAAATAATGCGATTTTATCAATGGGTGCTCTGTCCTTTGGATATTTTGATTTGTTTCACCCATTGAACATCTATTCGACAATTTTTCTATGTGGTATTTACAACTCTGCTTGTTCTGAATTTCCTGGTTTGTCGGCATATGTAGAATGATGGACTCAGCATTTCAGCTTATTTGGTTCCTGGACAATTCTTAGCATGTCTGACCTCTCCAATTCGAAATCCTTTTTTTTATGAATGTCCAGATGTTTCATCCATCCAGAACATTAGAATGTACAAATACAAAGAGTTGCGTGTGGCAACTGAAGGCTTTAGTCCAGACAATAAAGTTGGTGAGGGGGGTTTTGGATCTGTTTACAAGGTGATTGATTGCTCATTTGCATTCGATCTTTTGGTGTAGTATTTATCTGTCGCTCATTCCCGACATTGAGAGCTGAGATGCTGATTCCTTGCTGTAATTTCTTTAAACTCACAGGGGACTCTTAATGACGGAACCTTAGTCGCTATAAAGGTATTGTCCTCTGAGTCGCGACAAGGAGTGCGAGAGTTCTTGAATGAGATAAAAGTAATTGCGGACATAGAGCATGACAATTTGGTCAAGTTATATGGCTGTTGTGTGGAAGGGAAGCGGAGAATTTTGGTATATGGGTATCTCGAGAATAACAGCCTTGCGCAAACACTTTTAGGTGAGTTGACTTCCATTTGTTAAAAGTGTTACCCCGAATCTACCAGTAAATGATCAGTCATTCTACACATTTAGGTGGAGGCCACAGTAGCATCCAATTCAATTGGCACGCAAGACGTGAAATTTGCATTGGCATTGCAAAAGGGCTTGCATACCTTCACGAGGAGGTTCAACCGCATATTGTCCACAGAGATATTAAAGCAAGTAATGTCCTTCTTGATAGATACCTGAAGCCCAAGATTTCTGATTTTGGTCTTGCCAAGCTTTTCCCTCCAAACATGACTCATGTTAGTACACGTGTCGCAGGAACAGCGTAAGTCCACGATATTCCCCTCTTCTTGTTAGTCACGTAGATCTTATCCTGCAAACTCATATTGAACTCTACTAGCTTGACTGGCAATGAACACATGTTGCATGTGATGATGGAAAACTATGCTTTATTTGCTTTTGTTTTCCTATGGGAAGGCAAGTAAAACTTACTTGCTGCTTGTTCTGAGATGATTTTCTTATTAAAAGTGGGGAGCTAGTTCTCTGCCCTTGAAAGTTCTCCTTTCCTTTCACTGGCTATAACCTCCTTCTCGGACTTCCCAGAACACTTGATATTACATCCTTTTCCTTTATGCAGAAGAACTGTCCCCATTCTGCTATGATAACTTGATATAACAGTATTATGTTGTCTCTGTTCACGCCTTCACAAGTGAGGCATAACATTGTTTTAGGCATCTCGCTGAGCTGTAACATTTGTGGAGCCGGTAATTGAAATTTATCCAGGCAGACCAATGTTTTCCGAAACTTTACTGGTTACACAACCACATATGCATCCAATCTGACCAGTTTTTGGCTGATTCCAGTATTTTTGTGTCCAACTGGACCAGACAAGAAATGATCATCTGGTTGAGCCCGTTTGGTCCAGACCAGTTCCTGAAATATTTCCATTCTTTGTGAATTTTCAAGATATTCATGTTTTCCGATACAGTTATGCCTTTGTCCTCTGTTGTAAATATCTATAATGGGGAGCTTATAAGTGTTCTCACATGGTTTATGCAGAGGTTATCTGGCACCTGAGTATGCCTTACGAGGTCACTTGAACAGAAAAGCAGATGTGTATAGCTTCGGTGTTCTAGTAATGGAAATTATTAGTGGGAGATGCAACACAAACAGAAAGTTACCACCCGAAGAGCGTTATCTTCTTGAAAAAGTATGTGTTTTTTTCTTAACGTTCCCTTCGTTTTTATGGTTAAAAACATAAGCTTCTTTGCTCGCCGCAATACAGTATACGCTTATCGTAGGTCCGTGTTGAACTGCAAAGTCAATGCACCCTCGCCGAAATTAAATTTCTCCCGAGCTAACCTTAGATTTAAAGTTGCTGATCCAGTAGATAGCAGCTCAGATGGTGCCTGTGTCAACTGTGTAGCTTCAAAATGGGAAGTAGATAATAAAAATTGGAGTTTGCTGCACACTAGATTTGCAAGTGTTGCTTCGTTTTTGTTCTTTCTTTGCACATGATATTCAACAAGAGGGATGCTACAAATTTTGGTTGTTATTCAAGCTTTCCTGATTGCTTCATCAGATATTCCTCGAGAGTTAGCAAAATCAGATGTCATGCCTTGGGAGTGGATTCAATGGTTCCTTTCTCGCTACGCCATTGCCCGGCGAATAGCACATGTACATTTTAAGCAACTGTTGTAGCACATACTCTTTTTTCCCCCTTCAATGCAATAATCCGTGGAGGGTAAAATGCAATTGAGACGATCTGATCAATTACATGTTTCCGGCCATCGTTTCAGGCGTGGAAACTTCATGAGAGGGGAGAGTTAGTGCAGCTGGTGGACGCACAGCTGAATGGCGACTGTGATGTTGAAGAGGTCTGCAGATACATGAAGGTGGGTCTTCTCTGCACACAGGACATGCCAAAGCTACGGCCGACCATGTCGACTGTGGTCAAAATGCTAACCGGGGAGATAGATGTCAATGCGGAGAAGATTTCAAGACCGGGGTTGCTGTCCGAGTTCATGGGCATTAAAGTCGACCTCGGCCATACGACAACCACGAACAAGCCGAGAATAGGCGACACGTCGGACTCGGCAGGCACCTCGAAGCCATATAACTCGTCTTCCTCTTCGGAAGACATAACCACTTCGCATGCTACAATGACCTTCAATTCGATATACGACCGGAGCAATTGAGGACGGTCACGAGAAGACTGTCACGTCCCGATTGTTAGAACTCCCTGTAGAATCTTTACTGGAGTTGGAGACTCCCGGCACTGTAAATCCTTTACATCAGTCAAATGTCACTTGGATATTTGTTTTGTATCTCGAAATATAAATATCTCAGCCAAGTTGAATGAAGACTACCATTCTAAGATTTCTTCCGCTATCAAGACAAAATGAGCAAAGTATTGGAGCAAACATGCTTGTGTCATGGGCTAATCGATCGGCATTCGAAATTTCTTCCCACACGCTCGCCCACGCTCACCGGATTGTGAAGAGAAGCTCGGAACTTGTATCGCGACAATTCGGTCGATTGTAACCATAGATATAACACTGGGAGATTGCGCCTTCCTATCCGCCAACCACCACATTGCACCTTCCTATTCATCGATAACTCTCTAAAATAGGGTATGTGATTACAATATTGTCCAACTCCAAAAATATTCTAAATAACTTAAGAGAGAGTCGATATTTTTTATTAACAAAAAGAGCGGCATGATGTTTGTCTTGATCAATTTGATATAGTTATAATTTTTTTTTTTTTTTGGGGGGGGGGGGTCTTTCCCATTATGGCTAGAATAATGGGCCGAAATTTACCGGCCCAATTGTTCATTTTGGTGGGACAGTATATTCGATGAAAGCCCAGGGGCATTTACGTAAACAGACGATAAATTCGGGGGGCGTTTCACGGATTCTTCGAGATAAAATCCTCGTAAGAGACCCTACGGTTATCATTCCTCTCGCTCGTCACTCCCACTCAGGGTTTTAGATTGCCTTCCGAAACCCTAGCCATGGCGACTCAGCTCTTCACCCGCTCCCTCCTCCTCTCCAAGCCCAAGCAAGCCCTTGCCTCCCTCCTCTCTCGCTCCCTCTCCTTCTCCTCCGCGTCCGCCTCCGCGCCTCGCCCCCCTCTCTCCCTCTCCGCGCTCCTCCGTCCTCTCTCCGCGGCCTCCGCCGAGTTCCGCCACCGCGTCGCCTCGGCTTCGACCGCCCGCTCCTTCGCCACGAGGACGACCTCTTCGTCGCTCAACGATCCGAACCCCAACTGGTCGAACCGCCCCCCGAAGGAGACGATACTTCTGGACGGTTGCGACTTCGAGCACTGGCTCGTCGTGATGGAGAAGCCTGAGGGTGATCCTACTAGGGATGATATCATCGATAGTTACATTAAGACGCTTGCGCAGGTTGTTGGAAGGTTAGTGTTTGAGATTGGGGTATTAGTTGTTTGTTCGTTGGCGCAGATGCTGTTGTCGTTCTGGTGATTGACTGGATGCAAACAGTATTTCTCTCTTTTAATGTGGATATGACTACCGTTAGCTAAAGCATCTTCAGATTAGAGTTGATATTCTGGAAGCTTCTTTAACATCCGACACTTTTTGGGTTGTTTACTAGTAGAAGTATTGATGTTTAGCGATTTTGTAATTGCTTTTTATTGGTGATGGTTGCGCGGATGCTTTTCATGCGATGATTCAAGTTTGAAGGGGGTAAGAAAGAATCCCAGAAGTTCTTTTTTTCCTCTTTGACTTAACTATAATAGAAAATCCTGGATTCCGTGCTTTTGCATATGTACAATCCAGTTTTTGGAGTTTTGGGTTTTGGAAGGTTCAGATAGTGGTTTCTAGAACACAGTATTTGGAATATAAACTATTAAATTTTTTGTTTTGTGCTCGACTTGACTTTCTATATCCCTGAAAATCCTCTCTTCAATTTGGTCCTGCTGATTTTGTTGACCCTTAGATGATGGCGGTTATACAAATTACAATGGGTAGCAGACATTTGCTTCTGCAACCCCTTTTCAGGCATCATGATGGATTAGTGCCTTTCTTTTGGTTCGGAACTGTGATACATTTATTGTTCAACCCTTCTTTACAAAATGTTGTTGCTGCTGGAAGTCATTCTGCAAGTCTGTGATGTTATGCTGCTAGTCTGCTATGCATGATTTTTGTTTCAAAGAAACTTGTTTCTGTGTTGTAGTCTCTGATTTTGGTTTGGGCAATCCTGTTGTTCTTTTTTTCTCCCCTGCTTGTCCTAAAGTGAGTTGTCTGCTATGTTTGGGATGTCAAACTTGTATGCAGTGTGGTTCCCGACTACAATTTCACCTAGAAGCCAAAATCTGTTCGTCAATTGTTTCATGATGTCATTTTTATGTTATGTATGATGCTTCCGGTTGCTAGTTCAACCTGTCATATTGGTTTAGTCTTGTGCAATGTTGCTGCAAGTGTAACATTGTTTGGGTACATGCTTGTTGTCCTCATTGTTGAGTCTTTAGTTTTTCTGGTGCAATATTTAATGCATCCATGGACTAAGCTGAAGTTGTGCTCTCTATTTCTTTAGCTTTTATTGGCATAAGGTGCTAAACTGATCTTTAGGAAGCTGGGGAGAGTAAAATAAGCTTTAGGATGCACGCTCTAATACCAACGTGTGATCTGAGTATTTGTTATGCAATGATCATCTCCTAATTAAAGTAGAGTGATAAAGGTGATAGAAAGTGCGTAGACATTTTAAGCATCATGGTCTTAAGATGGTATTTGGGTGATTTTTCACTAGATGTAGTGGTTGATTTGTGAAAGTCGAAGGGGTATCATGGGGAGAAATTTTTTGGTGTTTTTGAAGCAAAAAATAATCCAAGTAATATACGTGCACAATGTTAGGGAACATCTAATTTTCTTTTGGGTTGATGCACGGTGATTAAATAAGCTTTGGGATGCTTGCTCTATTACCATTGACTGACCTGAGTATTTGTTATGCAAAGATCATCTCCTGATTGAAGGTGAATGATAAAAGTGGATGAACTTATTTTGTTTGAGAAAAAGATGCACAATATCCCACTCAAATGTCAAAAGATTCTTATCACTGGAGGTAGCTCATTGAAGATGTGTTGATAATTTTGGAAGACTAGGAAGAAATGTTTGTAGGATAGATGGTATTTGGCTTATTTTTCACTAGATGCACCGATTGATTTGTGATAGTTGGATGGGTATCATAGGAAGAAATTTTTAGGTGTTTTAGGACCCAAAACGACCCAAGTAATATGCATGCACAATTTTAGGGACCTTCTAATTTTTTCCTGGGTTGATGTATGGCGGATAACTTGGGTGGAGGGAATGATGAAATGAATAGGTTAGGTTGAGACTGATGCTTGGTTTGTCATCTTTATATTATTTAGAACACCTTCTCTTCTTGTAACGGTTTCGCCATCATTTGTCGGTCATTTTTCAGCTTCTACTGGATAGGTTGAGACTGGTGCTTGGTTACCAACTTCATATTATTTAGAACACCTTCTCTCCATGTATTCTCTGTAGCCTATCGGTCATTTTTCAGTTTCTTCATGATATGTTAGAATTACCTTGAATGAATTCTTCAGTTCTTTGCTTCCGTGTCTCACAAACAATGTGTATAAATAAGATGACACAAAGCTTTCCATTGATAAGCTGTTGGTCTCTTAGCTCGAGGCAAAGCTGGCTTAACTAAATATTCAGTCAGATTGTTAGTCTTTGTTTTGCAGTGATTATTATTATGCTCTCTCCATCAGATGTTTGAGCTCTAAGATGATTCTTTGTTGCTGATGCTGCGTTGTTATTTGGAATTGATTTTGACAAGTAGGAATGATTGGACTTGTTACTTTTCATTGCCAGATTTGGTATATTTCACTTTCATGTGAAGTGAAAACTTCTTGTTGAAATTAGTCTTCCTGGAAATATCATAATTACTATGATAGTAACTATGAGGATGTTTATGATAAGTATTTGGTGGGCACTGAAGCAAAAGTTCCTCTTGCCCGTTATTTTTTGTGCGAATTTTTGTGCGAATGGCTCTTGAAGTGATAGTCCTTTTGCCCATAGTCATTGATCATCTTGATTTATAGTTGTTTCTTTTATTTTTTCTGACCACCATTTGTTTCGTTCTTCTATTACAGTGAAGAAGAAGCCAGAATGAAGATTTACTCAGTTTCAACAAGGCACTACTTTGCATTTGGAGCCCTTGTATCTGAAGAGCTTTCTTACAAACTCAAGGGTAAATCTTCTTTATTGGTTTTCTTTTGCCTTTTTTTTTTCCCAAATGGGTGCTAATGAGTTCTGTTTTATTACACAGATCTGCCTAGAGTTCGATGGGTTCTTCCTGATTCATACCTGGATGTCAGGAATAAGGACTATGGGGGTATGGAAGCCTGATCTTCTAATGCCATAATGAATTTTGCATCATGAAGCTTATATCCTCTCATTTATAAAAATTGCTGCTGGAGTTTTGATTTCACTGCTATGTTGACCTCATCATGAGGCAATTGCTCTGTTTCAGTTTTTGTTCTTGGCTGTAATTGCTTTACTTTGTATAGATTATACACCTGATATGTGACATTAAGTAGTCATTTATTATAGTGATTAAGAGATGTATTGTTAATCATAACTGTTCAGCAGATAAGTTTGCTTCCAATGGAAACATGTTTTGATATAGAAATATTCGTTCCAACTGCAAATGTAGCCAAATTTGACTTAGGAATGGACAAAAATATCTTATGTTTTGCCTTCATGGTTACAGTATTTACGAACTCATGAGTTTATGTGGCAATTTGAGGCCTAATCAGTCTTGCAATGGGTATTCGTTCCATGCTAGTACTTTGTTTACTGCAGCTCCAATCAAGATCTAGCTTTAATCTCTCTTGCTTTTCGGAAACCAAGTGAATTTGGTATATCGCATTGTGACATTCCTGCCCCTCTTTTTCATGCAATACCTCTTGTCCATTTTATAATTTTTTTCTCCCTGTTTGTCAGGCGAACCTTTCATTAACGGGCAGGCAGTTCCTTATGACCCCAAGTATCATGAAGAATGGGTGAGAAATAATGCTCGGGCTAACGAGAGGAATAGGCGTAATGATCGACCCCGTCCTTTTGACCGATCGAGGAACTTTGAAAGGAGGAGAGAAAATATGCAGAATAGAGATTTCCAAGCAAGGGACATGCCACCTTCGCATAACCAAGGGATGCAAAACCCTCCGCCTCAAGGCAATACGCCCCCACCAAATATGGGCGGTGGAATGCCCCCACCAGGCAACTTCGGCGGAGCGCCTCCTCACAACCATGGTGGAATGTCTCCACCGAGCAACTTTGGCAGTATGCCTCCGCACAACCAAGGTGGAATGCCCCCAAGTAACTATGGTGGGATGCCTCCACGTAACCAGGGTGGAATGCCCCCAAAAAACTTTGGCGGGATGCCGCCCCAAAACAACATGGGCGGGATGCCGCCCCAAAACATGGGCGGGATGCCACCCCAAAACAACATGGGCGGGATGCAGCACCAAAACATGGGCAGAATGCCACTGCAAAACAACATGGGTGGACCGCCTCGACATAACATGGGTGAGATGCCACCTCGGAGCAATATGGGAGGGATGCCTGATGGCAATACGGGTGGAATGCCACCGCAAGACATGGGGGCTGCTCCAAAGATGGAAGGATGGTCCAATACAGTGCCTCAAAGGGATGCCGGGACTATGCCAAATTATCAGAGCCAGAACTACACTCCTAGCAGGGACCCGTCGACTGTACCGGGTGGAAATGCTTATTAGGTATAGAATGTTGGCCGAGAGAGAACTTGGTGCACCGACCATGGGATTTTGTATAGCTAAAACGGATCAACCTGCCTGATGCATGCTTTATTTCATGCTCTTAAACTCCCGGTTACATTTATTCTGTCTGGATTGGTGCATGAGCCTAATAGTGGTAAGGTATTAGATTGCGATGCTGTGTAATCAACCGGGCTGTGTCGAGTGATTAGGACATGGCTGTGGTCATGTGGTGTCTCCATTGCACTTTTGCAGTTGAATATTATGTCTGGACTTTTCATCTCATGAAGTTGAACTTCTTTTCTTTGCTCGGATTCTCAGCGGCATTACTTTCAATGGCTGTATTCGTTTTGTGGGAAAAGCTGCCATATTGTTGTATTCTTGTTAAGTGTATGTTGAACTTCTTCTCTTTGCTCGGATTCTCAGTGACATTACTTTCTATGGCTGTCTTCGTTTTGTGGGAAAAGCTGCCATACTGTTGTATTCTCATCAAGTGTATCAATTCCTCTCTGTGGTTCTGAATGATGTAGTTTCTGAGGGGAGGCTCTTGTGAGCGCATACAAAGGGTATTGAATGTTTTCTTCAGTAGAGGGACAGAACTAGGCGTTGGGCCACGACAGGGAAGGTGATGTGTTCATATAGACTCGTTTCTGTGGGAGAGGAGTTTATGCATTCTCACATAGAAGGATAAGAGAGATAACGGAGGATAATCTTGGAATAGCTCCTTGATAGACAGACAAGATAATGTTCATGTAGGTAAGATATTCATCTAGTGGTGGCATCTATGTTACAGTATCTAAAGATGGTGCTATCTGATTTTGGGATGAATCATGTTATCCATTGTATGGCCAAATTTTAGTTATTGGGGCCTTTTATTTACCAGACTTTCAGCTATGAGAGTGCCTGTACCAAGTGGAACTTAGCCTTACAAGAAATCACCATTCACAAAGCGAATATTTATACTTATAGGTGGATGCATATGTTGACTAGTAGTTGATATTTTGTGGTTTTGGATAACCTCATAATGTCTATTGGCTACTTGGCAATGACTGAGAAACTCAATCGACAATGACCCGATGACCGGGATTGGCCAGCGAGATGACTTCCTTTCTACGCCTTCAAGACGAGGACATAAAAAACTAAAGATTACTGCAACCTTAACCATTAAGATTTTGACTTGTACGAACCAATGAGAAGTTATTGAGTGAATTGATAAGCTTCCCTTTGTCAACTCTTCCTTCTCTTCTGCTCTAAATTGTTGATAAATAAACGTTGCTCTCGTCTCTTGGAGTTGCACGCACCAGAGCGCACATAGCCAATGGGGATCGGCCAAAAGGGCTACGACCTCGCCAATGCGGAAGATGCCGAGAAGTCGATCAGGAAGAGGACGAAGAAGAAGCGCCGGAGCTGCCTCTGGCTCTGCTTCTCCAACGTGGAGTTGGGTTCGGGGGTCCAAGATGACAAACAAGAAAAGGGGGAGAGATCGCCCGTCCACGGTTTGCCGGTGGTGAGTGCTTTCTCTCACGTTGATGAGAAGGAGAAGGGTGCTTTGGTGCTGGGGAACAAGTCTTGCTTGCTCATGTGCTTTTCCAACTTGGAAGTCAACACAAAGGGCTAAGCTGTTTCTGTCTTTAGACAATAAGGTGAAAGCTTGCATATATCATATGTAAGGCTTCTGTTTTTTGTGGGGTTGTTTGTGCGTGCCGTATGTTAGGTAACGCGTCCGCAGTGTCTTCTTAGTCTATAACATGTTTTCTTACATGTAATGGGAGCAAACACTTTGCCTAAAATCGAACAATAATATGATTACTCAATTACAATCTTTGATCTTTTAGCCTCGTTAATTGAACTCCACGAAATCTGACGGTTAAAATTAATGTTGCGCTTATAATCCATGACCCACCGTTCAGGTAGGTGAATCTCGTGTAATTTTGGAGGGTCAGGCTTGTATTGTTGGTCTCGACAAGTTTCTTAGGGTAAATATTTTCTTTCCTGGGAGCTTGTGAGAACAACAGATGTTTCTATCCCTCTCTCTCAAAAGTTGGGAGGCTAATAGAGATAACTACCATTCACATGAGCAATGACAAGCTTTCGTGCATATTCTTTGTAGTTGTGCCAATTGTTGTCCAAACGTCCAAACAAATGGACGAAGAGTGAAGCCTGAAAGTGATTCTCTGTTGCTTTTAACTTTAAGAAACTATAAATTCTGCAAATAAATTTCAAAGCCATCTCTTAAAAAAGTGTCGAAAATTTCATATAAACATATTGCATTAGTATCAATTCAATCTTAAATCTTTTATTGGTAACAATTTAATCCTAAATTTTTGGTATTTGTGTCCATTGACTTCATCAGGTCAAGTTTGACCGAAAATCGTTGACGTGGACGCCGGTTGTCTCATATGACACTGTCAATGCTGATATGAACATTGTTGTAATCTTTTTATAATAATCTTTTGAGTTTTTTAGTACTTTTTTATATCTTTTCTTTCTTTCTTTCTTTTTTCTTTCCCTCTTCTATTTGGAGGGGATTGGCCACTAGCTGGCCATAGGACGCATGCCAAGAGGTCTAGCCTCTCTTCGCCACAGCAAGGCCGACCCGTGCCCACACTAGGGTGACCTCGACCAGCGTCACCTGATGACCCTTGTGGATTGGATTACAAAACAGAGATGCATTGGAATGGCGAAAGACAAAGATGGAGGGACACAATGACGACTCAAATGGGCGAGGGGCTAGTGTTTGATGATGGCTGGAGGCACAACGGCGAGGCCTCATCGCGGCCTTGACCAAGCAAGGACGGCTTTGGCCAAATGATGACAGCCTCGTCGGGCCTCATCCTTGCCCTATGAGGTCGCCTTGGCCTGGTTGAGGGTCAGCATCGTCGGCGCTCGCCCTTGCCCTATGAGGTCGCCCTGGGCTGGAAAAGGCAATATCGTCGGCGCTCGCCCTCATCCGGGCAAGGCCAATCGTCCTAGCCATGGCCTCCGGCTGGCCGATCACGTGCAAATAGAAGAGGGACATAAAAAAGAAAGAAAAAAACCTATAAAACTATTAATTTTTTAAAAATTTATTTAAAAATGTTCATGCAACATCCAAACGTCCCAAGTGGGACGAACAATATACACGTCAATGATTTCTTACCAAATTCTTTTTTTTCCTCCGAATAGACTCAATTGATACAAATGCGAAAGGTTTAGATCTAAATTGACACCAATGCAATAGATTTATGAATTTTTTGACGATTTTCCCGCTATCTCTTCTAAATTGTGCGGAACGTCGAAAACACCGTATAATTGTCATCACATAAAATAAAATAATTCTAAGATCCAACTACAATCAATCCGGAGAGAAATCGACATCTCTACCCTGGCTTCATTTATACGACCTCATTGTGCAAAATGGGTAAACCAAAGCTAAAGTTGAGCATTCCACCAAATGAAAGGGAATTGAACGTATTCATCAGTAAAGGGACAGAATTAAGCCTCAGGGAAAAAAAAAGGAATATGATCTGTTGTATGTAGAATTTTTTTTATTTATTTATATAGGAGAGGATGATATGTATTCTCACATGGAAGGAGTAGAGAGCCGAAGCATGTCATCCATAGCATGGTCGAATTTTAGTTTGCGGTCTTCAACCATACGAGAGTGCCCTTTACCAAATGGGGCTCATACATTGTGCCGTACAAGAAATCACTATTCATAAAGCGATTTTACATGCATATCTATACAAATATATAAAGATATTTTAATTCCCTTTTTTTTTGGGTCTAAATTAACCTTATAATGTCATCTGACTACATGGCAATAACCGAGAAACTTCAATTGACAACAACCCGATCGGCCGGGATTGGCCATCGTGATGACCTTCTAAGTTCTATGCCTTCGAGACGAGTGATATTTTGACCTCTACGAACCCGTGTGAAGTTTGTGGGTGGTTCATAAGCTTCCCTTGGTCAACTCTTCCTTCTCGTCTGCTCCGCATCGTCGTTGATAAAATATAGGAGTTGCTTTCGTCTCCTGGACGGTTGCACACACCAGACCGGAGAGCGCATGGCCTGTGGGGATCGTCCCAAAAGGGCCGCGGAACTGGCCGACGCGGAAGCTGCCGAGAAGTTCGATCAGAAAGAGGATGAGGAGGAAGCGCCGGAGCTGGCTCTGGCTCTGCTTCTCCAACGTGGAGTTGGGCTAAGAGGATGAATGAAAAGAGAAGGCGGAGATGTCGCCCCGTGGATGGTTTGCCGGTGGAGAGTGCTTTCTCTCGCGTCGATGAGAAGGAGAAGGGGGTTTCGGCGCTGGGGAGCAAGTCTTGCTTGCTCATGTGCTGTTGCAATTTGGAAGTGAACACCAAGGGCTAAGCTGTTTCTCTCTTAGTCTGTAATATGCTTTCTTATGTGTGATGAGAGTAAACACCTGCCTAAGCTCGATCCACAATATGATTAGTCAATTACAAATTTTGGTCGTTTAGCTTTACCTCTCGTCACATGAATCCCAAGTAATCTAACACTTAAAAGATTGCGTATATAACAATTTTGGCAAGTGAATCTCATGTAATGTTAGAAAAACAAAGAAAAAAAAATTAGGGAAAAAGGGGAGAAAAATAATAAAAAAATAAAAATTATTAAAAATTATCCATTTAGAACTGGTCGTGCCAAGTAGCGCAGGCCAATCGATGTTCGTATTAGCGATTTCTTGCTAAAATTGATCGGATAGATTCAATTGGTAAAATATGAAGATGTTTATATTGATACCTAATTTCGGCGGTCCCGTATTTTATTTTCTTTGTAGTATAGATTATGTCAAATTTATTAAAATATGCATCTATTTTAAATTTTACAGAAAAATAGTAAAGTAAAAAAAAACAAAACTAACAAAAAATCGGGTCAGGCCGGTTCGACCCGAGCCCAGGCCGACAAAACCTGATCCGCTCGCAGCCCAATCTGACCTGGCCCAAGACCCATTTCTTTCCTTTTCTTCACAACACTAGGCCCATTGTCCCTTCTTATTCTCTCACTCTGTCCACCGGCCCACATTTGCACTCAGCTCACGTCACTCCAAGCACGTCATTCTCACTCTCTCACCATCACCCGCACCATTTTCCCCCACGCGATCCCATCCACGCCCATCTCCACATGCAAGGAGTCGAGGAGCGAGTCTGATGAAGGCTATAAAAGCTGAGAAAATATTGCGTATAGGTATAGCGGACTGGTCCAGATCACGATTCATCTTGCGACTCGTGGCATCGTGGCCCATTTATCATTCAAAATTCGTCTCGTGTTTCTTTCTCTACCGAGACGGACGCGCTCTCTTTCCTCTCTCTTCACTTTTCACGCTGCGCTCTCTCCCTCCCTTTAGAGTCAAGTAACAGCTTTGCTCTCTCTCTCTCTCTTCGCGATCGAGCTTTGCTCTTTCTAGACCGACGAAACACACCACCGCCTCCGTCTTGGCCATCGCCAAATGGCCGCTTATTGATGGGTTATATTCTAATCCGAATTAGAATGATCACACCGATAATAGAAAGATAGATAGTGCACGGTTTACTCAAGTTCACCTCAAAATAGGGCTACGTACTGCAAAGATATTTCATTATGATTTAGGCTTATAGCCAGACAACTTATTACAATGATCTCTCATACGAACAAAATATATATGGTCTAAAATGAGTCCATAATCTCATAACAAATGGGCCAACTTAATCACAATACTGATCAAATCTTTTGATCTCTCATATGAGCGGAACCCCCGCCAGCTGATCGGTCAGCAGGACTCCTGAATGGACCGAATCCCCACATTCTGTACGCATAGGTCACATATTGTCAGATCATATGTCAATTTCTCTAAACTCACATGGCGTGCCTGGTGTGAGAAATAAGAGTGTCAATGGGTCGGGTTGGGTCGGCCCAAACCGAGCTGGGTCGGGTTGGATTCGGGCCGAATTATTTTTTCCTTTCTTTTTTAAAATTTTTTTAAATCAAAATCAATTAACAAACCATCAAATAAAAAATATAAAAATAAATTAAATTTAAAAGAAAAAATAGGTATTTAAAAAAATTTGGCGCTGGGCCGACCCGGCCTGAAAATACAGACAATTTTCGAGCCGGCCCGTCCGACTCGGGCCTATTTGACAGCTCTAGTGAGAAATAAGATTCCCCGAAATACTCACTAACTCCAACACTCATCTCTCCTTCTCCAGTTTCATCCATCTCGACTCGTGACCGAAGAAGCCCTATCTTTGCTCTTCCTCCCTTGTCTCACGTCTCCCTCCCAAATCGGCTCATGACCTAAAGAGAGATCTTCTACGACGAACGCTGAATGACCGATGCCTCATTGCGGCTCATCTTTCCTTGTCCATTCCCTCGCCCTTACTATTGATGTACCCTGTCCCCCTTTGGTAAATTTCTTTTGTTTATGGAAGCTTAGTTTTTTATTTTCGAAAATTTTGGTATTATGTTATAGCTAAGTTATATCAATGTCGGCTTGTAGATTAAGTATCTGTGCATCTTATTGGCTTCCATTTGGAAAATTACCAAAAAGGTCCGAAATCTATTGTAATTGTGTCAGATTCAGTTCTAAATTTTTTGCAATTGTCTCATTTTAGTCCATCCCACAAATTTTGGCCAGGCAGCGCTGACGTGAAGGCCGACCGATCGACCTGCGAGAGAATAATTTAATATTTTATTAATTTTTTTTATGAATTCTTTATAATTTTTATGTTATTTTCTTTTTTTGTTTCTTTTTCCCCCTTTTTTTTCTACCCCTCCCCATCTCTCTGGCGACCAACCAGAGCGTGGCTGAAGAGCCAAGCCTCCCTCGGCCATGGCTAGGGTCGAACTCGCCATCTTCGAGCGAGGCAGTGACAACGAGGTCAAGCCTCGTCATGGCCGGGTAAGGCTCGACCTTGCCAGTCTAGTTATGCACTGATCTCTAACGTGCCCTTCGCGTCCTTCTTGCAGTTGCAGCTCTTGATCAGTAGCGAGTAGTGCCAAGGAAGAGCTCACCTGTGACGATGGCGAGCAATTTCTCCTCTGACTAAGAAGGATCAAGCTTATGGGTCTGGTTTTCATTTTGGTTGTGAGACTGGTTTTGACGGAGAGTTTAGAAGAGAATGTAAGGTTTTGGGGACGAAGAGGGAAGAGCGCCATGGCGAGGCTTGACCTCGCCCGGTCATTGGGGAAGGGGGAGGGGAGAGGCGACCTCGCCGTCGCCGAGCGAAGCAGCGATAGCAAGGTAGAGCCCTTCCATGGCCAAGAGAGGCTCCAAAGGTTGAAGTCTAACTGGAAAATCCAGGCTAAACTCTACGTTTCCTCGATAGTCGATCTTTGCCAACTCACTTAGAAACCAGCGATCCCTAAAAATGGAACTCCCAAAACCAGAAATTCAATCAAATGCTGCAAATTCTACAGCAACGGAAGGCTCTAGATAGAGAGAGAGAGAGAGAGAGAGAACGAACGAGAACCGAAACTCGAAAGCTATTGCTTGGCAAGCTGAAGTTGAACAAGCTGAATCTGTTACAATCGACCTCACTTGGAAGCGTCGTTCCGGTCGAGCTGGCTTAGCAAATGCGAGAGCTAACCAGGGTGGCGAATGATTCAAGGAGCGAGCGAATGCTATTAAGAGTTGCGAATAAATCCGAACCTGGGCCAGCGAGGTTGAGCCTCCCCCGGCCATGGTGGGGCTCGACCTTGCCATTGCTACCTCGCCCGGCGATGGCAATGTCGACCCCCTATAGTCGGGCGATAGTTGGCCCCTCTGGTCTCGCCTTTGGCCGGTTACCGAAAAGGTAGGGAGGAGAGGGGAGGGAAAGGGGCAAAAAAAAAAAGGGGGAAGAAAATAACATAAAATATATAAAATTTAAAATATATTAAAATATTTTCTTTTTGGCGGGCCGGTGTACAAGTCAGCGATATCCAGTCAAAATTTATCTCGTGGCTCTCTACTCATGCGGATGCGTACTCTTTCCCCTCTTTTCACTTTTCATGCTACTCTCTCTCTATCTCTAGCTTGCTCTATACTCGTAGTCGAGCTCTGTTCTCTCTAGTCCGACGAAACATGCCGCCGCCTACACCTCCGCCTCGAGTGTTGCCTAATCGTTGTTCATCTCTCATTCTCCATCTCCGTCCCTCCCAACTCACGACCCAAGAGCCCCTAGCTTTGCCCTCTATCCCGTCTCGCGTTTCCCTTCCAAATCGACTCACGACCTAGCAGAGAGTTCTCTTCCGATGAACGCTAGTGACCAACGTCAAATCGCATCTCATCTCTCCTTGTCTATCCGTCGCCCTTGCGATCCATGTATTCCCTCCACCTCTGGTAGATTTCTCTAGTCTGTGGAAGTTTAGGTTTTTATTTTCGATATTTTTGTTGTTATTCTATAGTTATGTCATAGCAATATTGGCTTGTGGATAATGTCTCGGTGTATCATATAGGCTTCCATTACTAACAGGATAAAATATTACGTACAAATACAATATGTTTATGGCTTTTTTTTTCGATAAAAATACAATAAATTTAAAATTTTTCATAAATTTCACCAGGTAAATTTTGTTTTTCTAGGATTTTGTGCCAATTGATGAAAGATCGGGATTCAAAGTTGGGAGGCTGAGGGCCTGTTCGGTAATGCTTCACATTCTCTAATTCTTTTTTTTTTCCGGAACAAAAAAGGAATAAAAATCTGATTGGTAACGTTAATCGAATTTGCTGTTTCCAAGAATAAAAATCGTTCCCCATAACTAATTTGGAACATAAATAAGAAGGGAAAAAAGAGAGAGTAGCTTCTCTATTTCTAAGAACAAAATTAGAAAAAAATCGTGTTTGCTTTGGACACTATTTCCAAAAACAGAGTTATTACCAAACGGGCCGTAATTGAGATAACCACCATTCACAAGAGCAACGGCCAGCTTCCGTGCCTGTGTCCAAAACATCCAATCAACCGCCGAAGAGTGAACTTTGAAACCGATCCGTTGCTTGTAAGGAACCATAATGCTGCAAATAACTTGCGCCTTGGTACCAAAAAAAAAAAAAAAAAAAAACTTAGGCCTATCTCTTTCGAATCGTGTGAAACATCAAAATCACGGTACGGTCGTTATCTCATGAAATGAACTAAACATGTAAGCAGTCCCACCAAAATCAAGTTACACTGATTTGAGGTGTGCATTGCCAAAATTGAATCGACAACGAAATACCTTTCGAATATATATACATATATACATACGTATGAGTGAATCGATAAAAGTTGCAAGCAATCCTTAGTTGATTTTTGACAGAAAAGTAAATGACAAGAAATTCAAAGGTACATAAATTTGAATTGCAGAAAAAGCAAATATAAAGATAAATTTGCAAAAAAAAAAAAAAAAAGGTCTTACGTGATTGATTGGAGGCTTCTTTTATAAAGACTACTATGCTCATATTTAAAGCCTACAATTGGTGACAGTTGCAAACGGTTATTGATTTTTTTAAAAATAAATTTATAATTCAGTCGCCAAAACAAATAAATTCCTAATCATGTTTTCGATTAGAAAGAATTATAATTAAATTTACCCACAAAAAAAATGCGGTTACACATTGATGTCGATGCCATCATCCGCAGATAATTATCATTTTTTGTCGATTCGTTTCGAATTGTCATTGTTACTTTCATCGACGATTTATGTTGTCTCTCCTACCATTGACTATGTATGTCACGTGTCGATTACAATCATATGAAAACGGTGTATTTTAACCTTCTTTTCCTAATACGTAACTTTTTTTCATGGTACCCTTTTTTTTTCATGTTCTTCGTATCCAAGTAAACGTGTCAACTATGCTTTCCTCCAACTACTTAACCACAATCAAACATAATCATTCATATCATAATTTTAAACCCATTGCTTTATTCACCCAATTCTCCCTCATCCCTACGTTGCTCTTAACAATTCGATCAACGCAACACCATCTAATTCAACTCCTCTATTAGCCAATCGTGGCGCCAAAATCTAATTGAAATCTCGGCCAACCAATCAGATGTAGGCTTTACACGTGGGCCTCCGAAAAATCAATGGTTATGGATTATGATGATGCGTTTTAATCCGTTCGATCCAGTTTCGGTTAACGATGTAAGATGAGCCCGGCCCAATTTGAAAGCCTTTATTAAGACGAGCCAGAACCCGGCCCAACTCGAAGAGCGTCTCTATATAAGGACGACGGCGTCGCGAAAACGCCCACGCCCTTCCTCGAATCTGTACTCAGTCTTTCTTCTGCACTTCTTCGCCTTCGCGTTAGGGTTTAACAGCAAAAACATCTCTTTAATCTTCGAACTTCCAACTTCCTCTTCTTCATCCGACGCAAAATCCATGGAGTCTTACACTGTCCCTTTCGCGGTGGACCCCTCTAAGAAGCGCAAGCTCGAAGAGAACAACGGGTTCGCGCTGCCGACGGAGCAATCGGACGCTATCCCCGCGCTCGCTCCTTTCGAGGCTCGCAAGATGATAGAGCCCTTCACCAGAGAGCAGCTCCTCGAGGTCCTTCAGGACGCCGTCATCAACCACCCCGATGTGCTCTATGCGGCCCGCGCCGTGGCGGACGGCGACGCCACGCAGCGGAAGCTATTCGTCCGCGGCCTCGGATGGGAGACCACCACCGAGGGGCTCCGCTCGCTCTTCTCAGTGTACGGGGAGATAGAGGAGGCCGTTGTGGTCCTCGACAAGGCCACGAATAAGAGCAAGGGTTATGGGTTCGTCACGTTTAAGCATGTGGACGGCGCGCTCCGTGCTCTGAGGGAGCCGAGCAAGAAGATTGATGGCCGGGTCGCAGTTACCCAGCTTGCTGCCGCTGGTAATGCTGGGTCGAATGTGAATCCCGTGGATGTTTCAAATAGGAAGATTTATGTAGGTAATGTGCCAATTGATATGCCCTCGGATAAGCTTTTGTCTCATTTTTCTGTGTATGGTGAGATTGAGGAGGGCCCACTGGGGTTTGATAAGCTGACTGGGAAGTCGAGGGGTTTCGCTCTGTTTGTCTACAAGACGATGGAGGGAGCGCAGTCTGCGTTGGTGGATCCGGTGAAGACAATTGACGGGAGACAGTTAAATTGTAAATTGGCGATCGATGGGAAGAAGAAACCTGGTGCAGGGCCTATGGGAGGTCATGGTGCGCCTGGTGGGCATGGGGATCGCCCAGTTGATGGAATGGGAATGGGTGGTGTACCTTCCTTTCAGGGGTCTGTTCCGGGGCAGTATGGTCCGAATTCGGTTGGAGGTTATGGTGGGTTCTCGGGTCAACCTTCCGTGGGTCTGATGAACTCAGCTTCGATGGGCGGCCCCAGCGCGACTTCCAATCAGGCTCCATCCCTGGGTGGTGTGGGTGGTTTCGGTGCTGGACTAGGTGGTCCATATAGTGGTTATGGTGGACATGGGCCTGCAGGCTATGGAGGGATGGGTAATGCCCTGGGCGGACTTGGTTCTGCTGGGGGTTTTGGTGGCGTTAGCGGCGGTTTGGGCAGTGCTGCTGGTGGACTGGGTGGCGTGGCTTCAGGTTTTGGAGGTGCTGCCACTGGATCATCTCTGTATCGGCCTTCAGGTGGGTATCCAGAAGGGGGCAACTATGGGTTGTCATCATCATCTGCTTATCCCAGTCAGACTCAGCAGCCAACAGGGACCTCTCCTGTGCCAAGGGTTCCCCAAGGAGGAATGTATCCAAATGTGCCTCCTTATTATTGAGGTAATGTCATATTTGCATTGAATCCATGTTATTCTTTATTTACGCACTTGCTTTGTCATATCTACTTTAATTGCAGCCGTTTCCTTGCTTGTTATTTTGTGTCTGTATGCAGAGGAAAGTTTTGTTTGGCTGTTTGCTGTTGAATGCCGTAATGCTTTTGTTTCTGTGGCATCATCATTTCATATTCTTGGCTGCTGTCCCTTTCTTTGATCATGGCGTGATACAGCTTTGAATTTAGTAGTTGACCTGGAGTACTATTTTTGAGTCTTGTCTATCTTTTGTTTTTCCATTTTACATTGCTTTGTAGTAACGCATGTGGGTTGGCTTAAGATGGCTGTCTAATTAACATGATGATGTCTGTTGTCACTTTTCAGATTCAGTTGTTGCTTTTTCAAAGTGGGCCTTTATATATTTCACTCTTGCGTGTATGCAGTTGGCTATGTGGGTGCGGTGTGTTTGTATGTTTTTTCATGCATGTTGGAGAGTTCTATGCGTGTGATCTTTTAAATTTCTTCCTTTTTGTGTGATATATGGACATGCCGCCTATTTCTTACTGCATGCATAGACTAAGTTGGTTCTTTGTCTCAGTACCAAAGCATCCGATTGCTCTGTAGGCCATATGCAGGATACATTTGCACCTCTAAGGCAATAAAATAAAATGATTAAATAAAAAGCATGGATTAGGGATTTGATATTTTTTTGCATAAGCATCTCTGAAGGCCTGGTTCACTGTAATCTTTAAGCAAACATATGTTGTCTTTCAATATGGTATTGCCATGAGTTGTCATATTAGGGTATTGAAATATCACCTGAAATCACTGTGAAATGGACAAGACTGGTGAATAAAAGCATCCTTAGTTATTCTTCTGGAATCATTGAATTTGTATTTAATTGCATCGTTCTTAAAGTTTATGCTTCATGGTTGTGAAATGATGTATTGAGTTGTGATCGATATTTTATTCAGGTTATGACAGCTTGTTGGCGCAGATGCTATTATCATTCTGGTGATTGACTGAATGCAAACAATATTTCTCTGGTTTGATGAATGCATTAGCTGTGCTTTTGCGGCCTCTTCTTGACTCATCTTCTCCTTAGTGATGTGGATCTGACTACCGTTAGCTAAAGCATCTTCAGATTAGATTTGATATTTTGGAAGCTTCTGTAATATCCAAGCACTTTTCTTGAATGTGGGTGTTTACTAGAGGAAATGTTGATGTTTAGTGAGAGGTTTCTTGTACCCATTTTTATGATTGTTTCCTTCACCATTATATATCCCGAATGGATTTTGGAATTTTTTTTATTGGTGATGGTTGCATGGATGTTTTTTGGGTTGCTTGCTTTGATGATGTCTTTTCACGGATGATTCAAGTTTGAAGGGGTAAGAAAGAATCCCAAAAGTTCTTTTTTCATCTTTTACTTAGCTATATTGGAGAATCCTGGCTTTTTATGGGTAGTGATGGCTGGTTTTTTCTCGTTTGCGTTTCTGGCCTTGTCTCTTCCTTGCTTTTGCATATGTACAATTTGGTTTTGGGAGTTTTATGATTTGGAAGGGTTCAGATAGTGGCTTCTTGAGCAACAATATTTGGAATACAAACTATTAAGTTCCTTGTTCTGTACTCAACTTGAAGGACATGACTTTCTACAATCCCTGAAAACCCTACTTAACCTTTTCACTTGGTCTTGCTGGGAGACATTTGCTTCTGCAAGTCTTTTTCAGGCTTCATCGTGATTAGTTCCTTTCTTTTGGTTGGGAACTGTGATACATATAGTTAACACTTCTTTTATAAAATGATGTTGCTTTTGGAAGTCATTCTGCAAGTCTGTGATGTTATGCTGCTAGTCTGGTATGCATGGTTTTTGTTTGAAAGAAATTGTTTCTGTGTTGAGTGTAGATGCCTGTTATGATGGCTGAAGGCTATATTCTCTAGTCTCTGATTTTGGTGTGGGCAATCCTGTTGCTCTTTATTTCTCCCCTGCTTGTCCTAAAGTGAGTAGTTCGATTGTGTTTGGGATGTCCAACTTGTATACTGGCGATGGTGGGGTTCTGGAATACAATTTTTGCCTAGAAGCCCAAAGCTGTTCCTCAATTGTTTCATGAGGTTATTTTTATGTTATGTATGATGGTTCGGGTTGCTAGTTTGGCCAGTCATATTAGTTTAATCTTGTGCACTGTTGCTGCAAGTGTAACATTCTCTGGTTACGAGCTTGTTATCCTCAGTTTTTGCTGGTGCAATATGTAATACTCCGGGGGACTAAGCTGAAGTGATTCCCTTTATCTCTTAAGCTTGACTTACTGGCAGCTGCTTCTTTACATGTTTTTGAAAGGTGCTAAAAATGTGATCTTTGGGAAGCTGTGGAGAGAATAAGTTTTAGGATGCACAGTCTAAAACCATCGTTTGACAAGTATTTCTTATGCAATGATCATCTCATAGAAGTGCTTGGACATTTACATTGTGGTTTTTAAGACGCTTTTGTGCCTTTGGATGTCACTTAATATGAACTTATTTTGTTTGGCAAAAAGATGAAAAATATCCCACTCAAATGTCGAAGGATTGTTATCACACGTTGAAGCTGTGTTGATCATTTCGGAAGACAAGGAAAAATTGTTTGTGGGATAGATGGTATTTGGCTGATTTTTCACTAGATGTAGTTGTTGATTTGTGAAAGTTGGATGGGTATCATGGGGAGAAGTTTTTAGGTGTTTTTGGACCAAAAACTTGTAATTCAAGAAATATGCGTATACAATGTTAGGGACTACCTAATTTTATTTTGGGTTGATGCATGGTGGTTTAACTTGGTTCGAGGGAATGGTGTGCTCCCGGAGTGCCTGGAAACTTCTCTCATAATTCGCCCACATTGCTTTATCACCATATGCATTGTTATTGGAGAGGTGGTATTTAACTATGTACGCTGATTGTGGTCCACTACCATAAGTGAGACGACCCTAATGCTCTTTGAAACTTGTAGTCAAGTCCTTCCTTCCAAGAAATTTTCAGCCAAAGGCATTCCAAATTAGCAGACTTGACGATCTAGTTCAGAACAATTGACAATTTGACATGATGATGATTTGTTATGCCAATTGTTGTTTGAATGTTGGTAATTCAGTTCCATTTCCCGTGGGTACGCGAGTGATAGGTGGTAGTGACTGTCGTATGAAGCTTTAACATAATTGCTGTTCTTTCTATAGTAATTATGGTGTTATAAATTGATGTGGCTGAGTTTAAAATAGAATTGGAGAAATTGGAAGTGGGCTTAGTAAGTCATCTTAATCTTTTTAACGCTTTTGCCTCTCCTGTTTTGTTCCATTTTTTCCTCGTCCTTGTTCATGGGGCATGAGACGTGACGCCTTCTGAGTAAGGGCTGAGGCCAGGGAAGTTCCAGGAGAAGGGTTCCCGTCACCAGCTGCGACGTTGTATTGTGTTGGATGAATTTCAGGCAATGCAGTTGTTGATAAGTGTCGATTGTTTTGAACGCTGGGAGACAGATGACTCCTGAAAATTAGGACATAGGCTTGCTAAGTTTGCAGATTTTGTATTTGTAGCACTCTCAGGGCAGAATGTTTCTCATGCGATGTTACGCGAATCATCGGTTGTTATTTGCCCAAAAAGAAGTTTGGAAAGTAAATTTGAGCTACTGAAATTGGAGATCGGAAATTTTTTCAATATATTCAATGAAACTCTTCCGAATTTTGGTGGTAGCACATGTCTATGAACTTACATTCGTTACAACTTTACCTATGCTTTTTCGGTTTGGTACGGTCGCTAGGTTTCTGTTGTAAATTCCGCTAGTATTAGCAATGGACGTGATTTTTAGAGAAAATTTCAAATAAGGGTATCAAATCTTCTATTTTTATATCAAACAAGGGTTTGAAGTTCGAGTGCTGTTGTAGTCTCAAAGAAGAGCTTGAAGAATATTGTTTTAAATAAGGACATAAGGTGATCATTTTAATTTCAAAAGAATTGTTCGGGATGTTTTTGTAATTTTATTATTTTACTTTTTTGGTTTTTTATAAAAAAAAATAAAGATGCAAAAAAAAAAAGTAAGTACAGGTGGTCGCTTGTGGCTGTTGCCCCAACGCCGATAGGGCGGGGTTGTGTCCATACCGATAAGTGACCCGACCCGAAACAAGATTTTCGTGCCTTTCTTGTTCGGGGCTCACTATGTTCGGGTGTGTGATTATAAAATATATAGTACGTGTTTGTGTTTGTTGTTCGGGTATTGTTCGGGTAATTACCCGAATAATCAACACAAACACGTTACTTAACCAAATCTTAAAACCAATCATCTCTCGCCCCCGCAAATCAACCTCGCGAAGCCAAACGAGAAAACACACCCTAGAAACAGAAAACATAAAACGATGAGAGACGAAGGCAAGCCCAACGCACCTTATTCTTCCATCAGCGAGAATCATGGTCTACTTTACTCCTCTCACCTGCATGATCCAGTCGCACTCTAGAGAGACCACAATCGCCATCGTTGGACCTCTTTCGATCTCTGACCTTCGGTCATGCCCAAGCAACCCAGCTGCAATCACCATCGTTGAACCTCTCGATCTCTGACCCAGTTGTGCCCGAGTAAACATGATGTCGTCCTTGTTGATTTCTTAGTTATGATGTCATATAAGAGATAGAATTCTTCCCCTGGTCACAATATCAGAATCTGCATATGGCTTCTCTTGGATTGACTGACATGATTAAGGAGGATTCATTTTCTAGACTCTGATATTGCATATTTTGAGCTCAGATTCATTCTTGGGGTTTTCAATTAGGCATGCTTTGAGATTTTTACCGTCTAATTTGGTTTTTCTGTGTTATCCAATATCATGTGTATTATTTCCGCAAACCCTTGTGCACTTGCTTTTTTATATGATTCTCGATTGGTTTCTTCAAGCAGGTATTATTGAACGGGATGGAGTGATTGGCTTATGTCTGAGGATTTTTGCCAAACGCATTGAAAAACTTACAAAACAGCAGATTACCGTGACTCCTCTTGCTCCTCCTCTTCCTGAATTCCTGTTCTGAGTTTCTTTTCCATTGAGTTTTGTGAATTCTGGGACTAGGGAAATACATACAATTTCTGGGTTTGATTTTAATTTTACACTCAATACATAAAGAACTTTCAGGACTCTCTCGGTTTCTTCACTCTGCAATTTTTTTTGCCCTTCTGTTTGTATGTTCTTGCTTTGTCCCCATGAATTGCTCGAGCTATATATTCATTACAACGCTTGAGGATGTTACTCATTTTTTTCTTTTTCTTTTTTGTGGATCATTTCAGATTTTTCTGTCAATAAATTGATCTTGCTATTGCTTTTTTTTCAAGTTTTTTTTTTTGATTTTTTGATTTTCTTCGCGACTAAGATAGAGAGAGATGTCGAAGCAGGGGCCTTGCTATCACTTTGGAGTTACAAGTGAGTTTTTGGTTCTCCGTTTTGTGTTTTAATCATATCTCAAAAAGCATACCGTTGTTCAGACATAAGAAGATTGATATCTTGTGTGATTCTGTTTGCATTTGATTTGGGAAAATGAGAAAGTAAACAGGTGTTATTGTTAAACTTTCATGATTACATTAGTTTGAGTTTGACTATGCCATTTCCTTAATCTAAATGTCTATTTCTTTCTTTGCTTGTTCCTGCTGAATATTTAGATGGGAAGTATTAGTTGCTGCAAATGATGGATTGGATCAAGCATGTGCTTAAAATTCTACTTAGCAGTTAACCTTTGGAATTCAGCTTCTTAGACTCTTCGACTATAGATTTGTTATTTGTTCTCTCTGTCCAGCAATTCAAAATGATAGTTCTTGCCACTTTATTATGGACAATTTGTTAGGTTGATGTGATATCCTCGGTCTGCCAGATTATAATCCGGATGTTGAATGATTTTTGTATTTCTATCTTGGATATGATGTACCGCATTGTATGTCATCTCAATATCCTTGGTGTTTTGCAGGTAAGCACCAGCATCTTGCGCAAGTATAGTGGACCAGTTGATTTTTGGATATCCATGTTGTTTGCATCGCATAGCCTCACTGGGTCAATGCATTGCTTAATGAACGAGAATCCTCGGAGGAGCTTCATTGCTATGTCGCAACACTTGAGTCAATGGGTTTGGTATGCGCCATGCCCTGCCCTGCCCTGTATCGACTTCAAAATTGTGCTGAAGATTCTCACTCTCCTCTTTTACTCCGCGTTCTACAATTTTTCCTCAAGTTCGATCATTCTTGGTGAAGGATTTCTTTTCTTTAAGTGGAAAAAAAATATGTTCTTTGACCCTGTAGGTTTTGCAAGCTTTTCGTTTCATTCTCTCGTTACACATACGTAAGCACGCTGGGAAGCATCGACAGATTGGAGCAAGGAAAGGACAACCATCAAGAGTTGCAGCATTGTATTTTCAAATGATTTAGCCATTTTGCCGTTGCCGATGTTCTCCAAACATTGTGGATTGAAGTATGATGTTGGAAGCCGAAACTTTTAATGAACAACTTAGAGATTGCTGTGATGACAAGAGAGCTTGGCCTGCAACAGCTAAAAGAAGCTGAAATTGATGCCATTGTTGCTGAAATCGAGGCTGAGAAAGCAGCTTTATAGATTTACCAAAACGAGCCCGTAAATCCAGCAAAACATGGAACCGCAACATTTTTTTAGCCTTTGTTATTTGATGTGCAATTTTGGTGCGCATAAGAATTGTAGATATGGATGAAGTTGGCCACTTGTATGATTGCGGTTAAGTTTCATTTTCATTTGCAGATTTTAATGAATTGCGAAGCATATTATATTACTTTTAGGGCCTCACCCACACAAAAAAGAAAAAGAAGAGACACGAAAGTCGACCTGACCTTGCATGACCCGAACCGACCCGTTCGTTCGGGTCATGTTCCATTCGATCTTGTTTCGAATTGAGTCAAAATGTGTTTCGAGTCGGGTCGAGTATCATGCACCCGACCCATTGACCCCTTGCCACAGATTGGAAAGGGCCCAATCCTCTCCCAAATCTCGGCGAGGGTCACTCGCGGCCCTCGGTTCCAGGGTCGGGCCGTGCCCTTTGCTAGACTAGGGCGACGGCCTCCTAGGTCCAAGGTCGGCGACGGTCACCTTGTTCGATTGAAAGCCGTGGCCCGCCCTCGAAGTTGGGCGAGGGTCGATGGCCATCACCCAAATTTGGGAGAGGATTGCGGCCCTCTCCCAGCTCTCGTCCTTGGTTAGCGAGGTCGTCAGCCCTCATTGCCAACATATCGGTATCAGGGTGGCGGCCATAGGCGGAAGGGCAATCCCTTCCTGTATCTCTTTCCTTTTTTAATTTTTTAATTTAACTAATTACATCCAGTTAAAATTATATTTGAACAAAAACACTCTTGATCAGTCGAAATATTTGGTTGGTCAACTGATGAGGTCAGATCTTTATTTGAAATAATTTTAATTATTTTAGAACCTTATTTGAGAGAAAAAGAGCAATTAAGACCTGTATTTGAAACAATGATCATTTCAGGCAAATGAGGGCACTTAGATAGTAGTGGCCATGAGCCAATTTATGCCCGAAAATAACCTGTAATTGGCATGTTGACCGAGCTCGTTGGTTCCAATCCGAAACTGGTCTCGCCCATACGGGGTAGTTACGGTTCTTATAATTCTTGAACCAGCTCATAGCCGTTGGGCCTTAGGCCCATCAGAACAAAAAAGAAAAAAGAAAAGGAAAGGAAAGAGCCATTCTTTCTTGACCGTTTTGCAATAGCAATTTGTCCCCCCACTTTTTTTATAATTAATTTATTAAATATCCAAACTATTATAAATAACTTCGTCTTTCATTTTTTTTCCTTGCAAATTCTTTAAAAAAAAATTGCAAGTGAAAGCAGAGCTAGTGACAGAGAAAGAGCTCAATGGGGGAATTCGATTATCCTCATGATCCTTGTGATTTTGCATATTGGGGAAATAATATTGATGATATCAACATTATTCACAACGTCAAACACGTCCCAACGCAAGAAATTATTCATACTCCTACCAATGTCGAAGAAATATCAATAGTAAAGAAGCTGAAACGGGAGGATACATCCAACATATGAGAGCACTTCATGAGGGACGCAAATAAGTATGAGGATAAAACGTAAATATTGTGGGGCAACATACAAATTTACATGTGGAAGCTGCTATGGAACATTTAAACGACATCTGAAGTCAATACGTCCAACGTAAACGGAGATTGACACTAACGAACAATAAATTTTCGTGTACAGCAATCTTAACGCTTTTCTTTTATTTCGTTATAGTGACAAAGTTTATAAAGAATTAGATAGATTTGCTGGCGTTGAACATTTTCCGTTTAATTTTGGTGAAAATTTTGGTTTTAATCATTTTATAAATATTACATGTACTATGCAAGCAAAATCTTGAGAAATATACTTAAACGCAAGCTTTTTTATATTTATAAAAGAGGAAAAGAGGATTTGATTTTTTTATTTATGAATTTCAATGTACATGTGTATATAGGTAGCAATATTTGAAGTGATCCTCGGCAAACTCATTGGATAGACGATGATTGGAGCATTTAAAAAAGAATCATTACATTTCGAGTTTTTGATGATATGCATAAGGCAAATAATATTATAAAATAACTAGGTAAGTTTTAGAATAATAATATTTTGTTAGTAAAATTTTTTCAGTTAATTTTGATAATATCCCGACAAATACTGCTTCTAATCTGGAGTTATAAAATATTTGTAAACTCGCTTTTGGTAGATAATTTTTTTCACATTAGATATGATTTTCGTGTTTTAAATTTATATGTACAAGATAATTTATAAACTTTTAATATTTTTTTCAACCCAATAAAGACTGCAATTCGATATTTATAGAGGCATCCCCAAATTATGAAATAATGGGAAAGATTTTGTAAAGCAAATAGAAAAGGATTAAAAAAAATTTCAAAACATGTTCTAACTTGTCGAAATTCTACATACGAGTTGCTTAGTCAATCTTTAACATATAAAGATTCATTTGGTACATTTATTTCGAGTAATATTTCTCAAATTGATTTACTCTTACAATCATAGCATATTTGCAAAAAAAAAAGAGATTTTTTAAAAGTTTTAATGATGTAACTTATACTTTATCCGGTGTTTTATCCTACTGTTCATTTGTTTTTAATAGAGTGTATTAACATTACTGGTGTTTTTGAAGAAAATAAAAAAAGATAATTAATTAGGTCCGACTATTATAGCAATGCGAACAAAATGATTACATTATTATACATAAATTACTCTTATTTATTTGGTTGTTTGTGTTTTCGATCCACGTATCAAATTAAGAGATTTACGTGATTATTTGAATACGTATTATGACTATTTACATTTGACTGCAATGGTAGATATTAAAGCTACACAAGAAGTGGTTAGAAATGCAATAGTAGGATTATATAATGAATTTTGTAGTAAATATATATAGGTGATAGTTGATTTTCCTAGCCTAGTGACGTACAAAGTGGGGGCCTAGATAGAATTAGTAGATAGTACAAAATGCTTATGAATAGACAAAAAAGACAAAAGAGAGCGACATGGAATATTTTCCAAATAGAAACATATTTAACCATTATTTTTTTAGTTTTGTGAATCGGAAAGCAGCACAAATTTCAAAATTCAAGAGTGGTGGAAGAAACATTCAACCCTATTTTCAATTCTCGCTCTCATCGTAAGACATGTTTTACCAACCCCTTGTTTAATAGTTGTGATTGAACAAGCATTTAGCATTAGATGCAACATTTTGGATGATCGAAGTTCAAGATTAACTCCGAATTCAGTGGAGTCTCATGCTTATGTCAATGGTTGGATAAAAACTCAACATCGACAACAAGAGATGGATTGTAGCAATGAAATCGAATTCTTCGATGATGGATATACCACCGTCACAGGTACCGGCATTGGAACAGGTAGCAACGATTGATGATGAGGTGAATATGGAGTTATCACATGTAAAATAGTTTTATGGGTTTTGATTCTTATATCCTAAGAAGATATTTAGGCGCTTAATGATAATTCATTAAATTTGAGACTTTTCCCCTCCCTTTTCCCCCAATTTGATTACAATTTGTCGTTGATAATTTATTGTTTCAAAATTTATTATTTTTTAATTTCATAACTAATTATTTAAAAATAAATTTAAAAATCGAAATCAGAACCGGCGGTTCCATTTTCGATTTCAACTGGGTCGCCAGTTCAAAATCGAAACTACCCCTTAAGGTTCCGATTCCGGTTCACCCATGGCCACAAACTGGAATCGCCTATTCCGATCCGTGACCATCACTGCACTTAGAGTCCTTATTTAAAATTTCCCATGATTCTTATGAGCTAAAAATATTTCCTTTTTTCTTGAGGAGATAATTTGGATGAATATTAACAATTGAACAAATGATTAATATCATGAAGAATTTAAAATTGATATACTTATGATAAATTTAACCTAAATTATTTTTTAATAATAATTTTTTAAAATTGGTATACATGTAATAACTTTACTGTTCATTAGTTTTGATGTGTGTACTAATTTGCGGTTTTTACTCTTCGTTTATCAATAGTATACAAGTTTGGAATTTTTCGTGGTAGAAACCCAAATTAACAAAATCTAACTGTTCGTAAATTCATTACAAGTATATTGGTTCAAGATTTTTTATGATTAAAAAATAATTTAGGGTAAATTTCTCACAAGTATATCAATTTGAAATTTTTCGCGGTAGTAACCCTTACATTAAATGAGAGAAAAGACAACTACAAAAAATTTGAATTACACAAATTCAATACTCATATGAGGGTAAGATGAGCGTAGTCAAAAAGAGGGTGGGAGCATAATAAAAAGAGAGTGAGGCAAGAATTACTTCTTGAGTTGAGAAATAATTTTGTTTAATTGATCAAATTGAGGGAAAATTAACTTTAGGAGTGAAAATTTACGTCAAAAGTAGAAGGTTTTTTTTTTCAGAAGTAAAAATTTTTACTAAACGAATTTTTGCTCTAAAACCACTTATGGAGCATAAATCCACTTTTTGAAACATTACCATTCGCACCCTTAGTTTCTCTTAACTTTTTGCCAATACCATTGATATGTTATTAGCGGGATTAACATTTACCTTCTAAAGCTTAACTTTGAAGAAAATTATGAAGGAGAATATGGAGATATATTCTTTTATAATGTAACAATTCTAACCATAATGAGAAATGATTTATCTTATTTACCAAATTGAAATTTATTTTTGAAAGATTAAACAATAATGTCGATGAACTTTGAGGATAGTGGGCTAATTCCCTAAAAAAATATCATCTCTAGATTCAATCCCAATTCTACCCAAAAATAACTTTTGTCTAAAAAAAAATCATAAACTTTCACTTTAATCCCAAATTTGCCCACGAGTTCAAAATTTGTCATTGATTTCTTCAATATTCGTAACAGTAGATGGTTGTTGTTCTTTATACTATGGCTTGTTGATGAACTAATGAAAATCTAATTTGTCATAATGTTGACAATTTTGACGAAACTAATGACGACTTTTGAACGGTTTTCCTAGAGCTCATTGTGAGGCTTGTTGGAAAACGCATTTTTCCTGAATGTAAATGACGATATTTGTACATATGGAAGCTCAAACATTTATTTTTCTTGTTGGAGACCTTCGTTTAACGAGAAAATTGGTCAGATTCCGCGTAGAATTGATTAATCTTAAGATAAAGGGTTCGAGAAATCAATTCCAGTATGAATTGCAGAAAGATCTAGAGTATAGATTTGAGGGTACAGTGAAAGTTGTGGATTTTCTGAAAAAAAAAATCAACAATTATTATTATTTTCTAGTAAAACAGTACGACTGTTCACGAAATATTCTAACGACATTTGAAAGGTTGCGTCTATTCAATAAACAGTTATTTTCTAAGGCACTCTTACTACCTTTCGAATGTTTATGTCTCTTTGAAAATAACTACCGATTCATACATGATAAGGTATGATTAAATAAACTGTTTGGACACGAAGAGTTACATGAGAATTAACTAATTTCGGATGTAAAAATGTGTGTTCATTGTCATTATATATTCAAGTGTTATGTTTATTTTCAAAATCAATTCTTCGAATTCATTTTTTCAATTTTCGCTCTTTCAAAACAAGATAAATACAATCAATCTTCCAATTATTTCCTAGAGAGACCCTGAAAAAATATCAAAATTGATATATGCTATTCTCACCAAGATTTTATTGTATCCTGGAGTATATTTACGGGAAACCATTAGCAATGTTGTGAGGCTAATAAATCTTTAAAGAGAGTAATTACACACCTCAAAAAATGATGCTATCGTTTATCCCATTTGACGAAATTTCTCAATAATTTTAAGGATTTATTTTGCAACAATGGACTCGGAAATCTTTGGGCATAGTTCGTACATCTTTAATGATGAGTACGGCAAAAATATCTTATGTTCAGGAAGTTTGGTGCACTTGTGTTGTCATACTCGAATTGGCCCATGGAAGCCCGCATCACAAACTCTATTTGGATTCCTCTCACGGGGAACAAATGACTTCCCTCGGTACATAAAGGACAGAAAATCCCAGAATCGACAATGATGACGTCCTCTAGTAAGTCCGTGAAAACGAGTGTGAAATCTGCCCGGAATGTGGCGGAGATGAGGTGGAGTTGGGGTTTACTGGATATCGTGATCCGGAATCTCAGCGACTAGAACTCTTTCCTCGCCAACAAGACGGACTCAATGCGTCGCAGGCTTCGGGATCGTACGTGAGGGCGTTTGAGACATTGGAGCATTTGAACGAGTGCTTTCACAAGGACAAGGAGCAGACGCATGTATGGTCAATTCTGTTGTTCGTCTCGTTGCAGTACAGTGAAAGGAGTCGCGCTACTCAAAATCCAATTGCTTGCTTCGATTCTAATCAATGATGGCTTTCGTAGACCGTGGCTTTGGCAATTAGCCAAATGGGAATATTTCTGAGGGGAATCAATTTCATACGCATCGGATTTTGAGTTCAGAGGTCATTACACTTCGCTTCACTTTCCTTGCCGAACCCACATGATACTATCTATGATTGCCCAATCTGGAAACATTTTGATGATGTGCGTAAGACGGAGACTAAGCCAATAACTGTTAGACATGATTATATGTGTCTCTGTTACTTACTGAGCATATTGCCGAAAAGTTGTTTTCTCTATGTTTTGTTCTACATTCCCATGGTCATTCATGGTGAATGCACAGCCATACTCATGTAGTTGTGCAAATTTTGCGGCTTGCACGGGACTTTGGCTTTCTGGGGATCGGACACATCATCAAGTGGTAAGATTAGCCGCAGGTGCTATATGTCTGATAGAAGGAAACTTTCTGAGGCAGAAAATTCTTATTTCGAGAGTTTCCCTATAATGAAATATCGGTTTTTGATGAGAATGGCACCATTGACCACGTTGGAATAAGGATTCCTACTCATGCTGAGACAACAAGACGTTGTCTGGAGAGTGATTTTGAGATAATTGGTGACCAATCTTCTCAAAGGTGCCCAAATTGAAAACAGAATTCGGAGGATACACGTCAAGCTACAAAAGGCTTTTTTGAAGAGTCTTCAGAGCTATAAGGAGACTATTGAATTTCAAACTCGTGTAGAGGCATTTCGCAAGTCAGTTTGCCATGCTAGGTTTTGAGTTCTATACGATTCTATAAGGCATTCGCAACGTGCATCAATATTTTAGAATTTTTTTTAATATGTTCATAGCGCAACATCCGTTTATAATCTCTGTGTTCATCATATGTTAAGACTGATTTCTTTAATGGGGATTTAAATGAGAAAATTTACATGGAATAATCAGAGGGTTTTGTTCTTTCTGAACATGAGAGGAAAGTATGTAAATTAGTTAAATTTCTTTATGGATTTAAGCAAACACCATGGCAGTAGCATGAGGATGATTCAATCATATCGTCCAATATTTTCAAGCATAATAATGATGATAGGCTTATTTATTCTAAATTCAGTGAAGACTATGGATTTGTAGTCTACTTGTACATTGATGATATATGCTTATTTTTGGATCGAATGTGGCTGAAGTCATTGATGCGGAGAAGTATCTAACTTTCGACTTTTAAAAAATTTAAGTGGAGTAGATACTATCTTGAGACCTAAATTTTAAAAAAATAGTGGAGGTCACTCTTTTAACCAATGTGATTAAGGTTGAAAAGATGTTAAATGGATTTAAATATTTTGGTTTCAAAGAAACTATACTGTTTCGTATCAGTATGAAATTAAAGTATACTACTAGTAAAATAGTAGCACAAGTGAATATGTGAGTGCCATTGGATCTTTAATGTATGCGATGCATTGTACTAGACACGAGATTACATTTTTCATGTGTAAGTTGAGCAGATATTTTAGTAATCCAAATATAGAACACGGTAATGTCGTCACAAAGTTTTAGTTAAGAGAACTAAAAGATTTGTGATTATTCTGTAATAATTATTCGGTTATATTAGAAGGATACACCAATGTCAGTTGGATTACAAGTGTGGGAGATAAAAATTCCACTTATATATAGATCTTCACATTAGGGAGATGTGATGTATTTTGGTAAACAAGGAAAAAAAAGTGCAATTCACTCAATGATGGAAAAGAAATTCATTGCTTTAGCGGCAACTGAAAAAGAGGCCAAGTGGATTAGAAATTTATTATTAGATATGAAATTATTGCCTAGTCTTATGTCTCTTATTTCTATTCATTGTGACAGTCAGGCTACTTTAGCAAGAGCTTATAGTAGCGCGTATAGTAAAAAGTCTAGACTTATTAGCCTAAGACATAAGTGCGTGAGACAATTGGTTAAAGATGGTACCATAACAATTAACTAGTTGAGACTGATCTCTTTACAAAGACTTTACCAAGAGACATGGTAAAGATGACTTCAAAAGAAATGGGCTGAAACCCTTTAATTAAAATCGTTAGTAATGGTAACCCGACCTTATACTAGCACATCACTAGTTATAAGATTTAATGGGTAAAAACAAGTTAGTGAAAGTGATTGTTTGATGTTGATACTAGCCCGGACATGAGAAATTAGTATCATCTGTTATGTTTAGAGATTGAGTTATACTCTTAATGAAGTATAATATGTTTCAATAGCGTGTTCATCAGTAACAGAAACACATAAAAAATACTTCACCTATATGGGCTTAGAAATGGTGTCGTTTCTTTCGAAATTTAAGATTGCTTTATAGAGAGCTCATGAAACAGGTACAAGCACAGGGCCATAATAGTGCCGAGTAAATATAAACTTCTCGCTAAAACAAGAGCTTAGTATATATGCAGTATGTCCGATTCTATTACATAGAGTAATAAGTTTAAAGTCAATCTACTTGTAACTTTAATAGAATTTTGAGATACTTGCACTAAATAAAGGTTTAACTTGAAATAGAACTTTATATATGTATATTAGTCTCATTGAAATGCTGGCTGTAATTTTCTAAGAATTTTTATTTTGTAATTTTATTTTTACAAACAAGGTAGGGAATTGTTGGTAGTTTGTTTGTAAAAACAAACTAAAAGGTGTCTTGTCCCACATCAAAATAATATGAGTGTGCACATGGACTAAATTTGGCACAAATCAATAATTAATATTATTTACTAGTAAAACAGTGCAACTGTTCTCGAAGAATTCTGACAACCTTTGAAAATTTACGTCTATTCAATCAACGATTATTTTCTAAGGCACTCTTATAACCTTTCGAATGTTTGTGTCTCTTTGAAAATAACTACCGATTCATACATGAAAAGGTATGATTGAATAAACTGTTTGGACACGAATAGTTGCATGAGAATTAACTAATTTTCGGATGCGAAAAAGTGTGTTTATTCTCATTATATATTCAAGTGTTCTGTTCATTTTCAAAATCAATTCTTCGAATTCATTCTTTCAATTTTCATTCTTTCAAAACAAGATAAATACAACCACTCTTCCAATTGTTTCCTAGAGAGACCCTGGAGAAATATCAGAATTACTATCTGCTATTCTCATCGAGACTTTGTTGTATTCTAAGTATATTTGCCGAAAACCATTAGCAATGTTGTGGGGCGAATAAATCCGTAAAGAAATTGATTACACGCCTCAAAGCCCGATTCTATTGTTCATCCCATTCGACGAAATTTCCCAACACTATCTTGACTGGACCGTAAATAAATGGAAAACTCTAAATAGAGCTCTAAATTGTCGCCATTTTCTCAAATAGAGATTTAAAATGAACATTATTTTAAAAAGAGCGTGGAGTGGTTATTATAGTTTCAAAAAAATTGCGGGCCGACTAAATATTGCAACCAGTGGCATTTTCATCCAAAAATAAATTTATTTTTAAACTATTGTTTATCTTTTGTTTTCTTTTTGCCCGTTACTTTTCTTTGCTAAGCTGGGTGAGAGGTAATGATTGGGTGGGAATTTACGGCCGCTCATTGGCCTTAGGCTAGGCGATCCTCGCATGTGGTTTTTGACCGTGTGCTCGTCCGGCGCCCCTCTCAGCATTGCCAGTGGCTGAGCCGAGCCGAGCCGGGCCGGGCATCGATGAAAATACAAGAAAAAGAAAAAAAAAGGGAAAAGTTCAAAAGAGTAAAAGACGAAATGTATTTAATGAACTTGAAGATCATATCATTTTTTGAGATTGGAGTTTATGTAATTATTTGAAATAATAATGACGGTTTAGGCTGTTACCGGAATTTTTTTCGAAATTAAATGTAACTTGCCTGGTTTATTAAACAATATTTATCAGTGGTGAAGCATTTCCGATAGGACAAAATAACGACCTCTTAATGATAGAAGTCATCGGTTTGGAATCTTCCTCAGGCGGTGACTCCGCCACCCTCTGTGTCTCTCTCTCCCCCCCCCCCCCCCCCCCCCCCCCCCCCTTGTCGACCCAAGCCGGCGAACTTCATGCTCTCGCTCTCTCTATCTCGCGCGCGCTCATCAGCTCAACCTCCGCCCATGACTGCGAGCCCACGCGCTTCTCTGCGGCGAGCCTGTCAGCCTCCTCCACGCCTTCAGGTAACCGATTGATCGGCTTTCCCCCACGCGATCGGTGGGCTTCGTCTCTTCCCGTCTCGCTTGTGGTCCCCGATGATCGCGTCGCCGCGCTGTTTCGACTTCGTTTCGGCGGTTCTGACTGATCGAGCTCTCGCT
The DNA here is from genome assembly GCA_028455895.1 of Rhodomyrtus tomentosa. Lineage (NCBI taxonomy): Eukaryota > Viridiplantae > Streptophyta > Magnoliopsida > Myrtales > Myrtaceae > Rhodomyrtus > Rhodomyrtus tomentosa. The sequence goes on along the minus strand of JAPCWY010000001.1, from coordinate 7,984,785 downwards.
TTGAGTTGAGGCTGGGAGTTTCCCTGCTGCGAGTCGCTTGTTGGGAGATTCCTCATTGGTCTTTTCTAGTATGGTGTTGCAGTATTTTTCCTTTTCTGGGTTTAGAGGATGGTGCCTCGAGTTGTCTCGATTGGGGTTGAGAGGGTTTTGTGTGTTCTGAATTTGTTTGGGACCTCGGTCTGATGCTGATTGTGCAGCGTATCGTAATCTCGTGATTGTGTTGCTCGCAATTTGTTTCTGGCTGCTTCCAGAAGTTCGAACTTGAAAGAATTTGTGGTTAAGATTATGAATCCTTGGTATGTGTAGAATTTATGTATATACGTAATTCATAGTGTTGTTTTGATGAGTCGAACGGATTGTGGCGCCATTGTGCCAGAACACATGCAGAGCGCATGTTCTTCTAAGCAGAGTCTAAGATGGGTCTGTTTCTCGCTGAAGTTTGATTGGTTTGGCCTATTCGAGTGAGCCTAGTCAATACCTTCTCCTATGTGCACTCCTATATTGTCTCCACTCGCGATGCTTTGTTCTCCACTGTAATTTCTTGATCTGTTTCAATTGCACCATGATGTTTCGGGGGCCAGCTTTCTGATTTTTTGTTACTCTTAATCTTGTTTCTGTACTTACTACCTAGTATCTAAGTATTAGCAGCAGTTGCAGTTTGAGTTGTTTTGTGTCTTTCTTCTAGCTCAGCTATCATTTTAGGTCCAATTTCTCGTAGCTCTTTGTCTCCTTACCATAATAACCTTCTTTCGTCTTGCTGGCTCTTCTGCGGAGATAATGTTAGAAAGCTGTTGCTATTTCTGGTGAACTTCATTGTAATCACCTTAACTGCTGCTCTTCCATTTTCAAATGTATTGATTGGAGTAGGGCGACTTAATTTTTCCACTTCACGTGCTTTAATGTTCTGTTTGACATGTTCTCCTCTTGGTTGGAGAGGTGTACAACTCCTAGAGCAAGACAAAAGATTCGATAGAAAATTAGGCCCTTTAGTCATCCCATTCTATTATTGGTCTATCGATGCGATTGCTACTCTTTTAAAGCATGGAAAGCACAAGATTTCACTGTTTAGACCTCTTCTTGTTCTTTCGTAGAATTGGGTAAAAGAAGATTTACTAATGGTATGATTATTGTGAGCAATTTGATGTGCTATGATGACTGTTAGATGTTCAGCATTTAGCTACTGGTAGTCACTAGTTTCATAAACTTCCACATCAGCATAACTTTGGTTTTGGGCATTTATTTTTCTTTGTGTGTGTCTCTTTAGGCTCCTCGTTCTTCAGTATGAATAGTGCCTCTTGTTCCTTACGACAAGGAGGCTTTTCCAAGTATTAATTCTTGGAAATAGTAAATCAACATCGTAATGGATTTGTCAGTTAAACAACAGAGCTGGTTTGGCCACTTCTACCAAACGCTATTCCAGGAAGGGGATGGGACTATGAAGCAGGTAAAATTCACTTTTTCGATACTCTCTTTTTTTTATCTTTTTTTTTTCCAGCTTTTCCCTTCTTTTTTCGGTAAGATAATTTTAACTTCTTTGTCATTATAATTACAAAGAATTTTGCATGGTATCAACTATCCAATTGGGATAAAATCTTATGAGGCATGCGTGTATTCTATGTGTGGTTTAGATACATATGATTATATTTCCTACTCTAATGAGTAGCTTGTTCCTTGATACTGAACACCTTTCATACAGGATTTTGATCTTTTCGAAAAACAAGTAGAAGTTGTCGGTGAGAAGATGAAGAGGCTTTGCTCTAAAATTTTCCATGATGTGCAACATCCTGAAAGAGATGTCATGATATTCGACCCTCATTTGGATTCAGAAGGATGTACTCCTACCAATGGCAGTGCTAATTCAATGCGAAGTGTTGAAAATGAGCTTGGGAAGAGTATCCCAAACCAATCGCAGGTGGCCTGCCCCTTAGAGAATGATGTGGATCAGGACTTGGGAAAACCTGATCCTTTTATATTGGACCCCCAGTTAGATCCTCAGAGAGTAGAAAGTAATGATGAGCACGTCCAGATGATCACAGAAAAATTGCAGGTGGACTGCGATTTGGACCCTTTTCTGGAACTAATTGAACCTCAAACTTCTAATTCCTCTTCTCAGAATTTGATTGAGCTGCCAGTGTCTTCCTCAGATGTGGGGTTACCCGAGGAACACACGTCTTTTGATAGCGTAAAGAACCAAGGACATACATTGGGCAATCCTAGTCAAGAACCTGAACAAAGTCAACCTCAAACTTCTATTCCCTCCTCTCAGAATTTGTTTGAGGTGCCAGAGTCTTCCTCAGATTTGGGACTACTCGACAACCTAACTATGCTTGATAGTGTGAAGAACCAACTGGGACATACATTCAATGACTCTAGTCAGGAGCCAACTGGATCTCAAACTTCTGATCCCTCTTCTCCAAATTTGTTTGAGGTACCAGAGTCTTCTTCAGAATTGGAATTGCTGGACATAACCTTTGCTTTTGATAGTGTGAAGAACCTACCAGGACGTTTATCCGATGACTCTAGTCAGGAAAGAAGTGAGTCTCAAACTCATAATCCCCCTTCTAAGAATTTGTTTGAGGTGGCGGAGTCCTCAGATATGGTACTACTGGATGAACCAACTGCTTTCGGACATATGTACGACTCCTCAAAGGCTTTAGTTTCTATGCATTTACTGGAGGGTGGACGGTCCAGATTATCTTTAGGGTGTAAAGATGGTGCCTTGACAGAGGAAAAGGCTCCTAAGTTTTGGAAGGAATATGCCATTCCAGTGGGGTCATCTGCACCTGAGGTGTCTTTGGTTGAAAAGGATTTATGCGAAGCTGATTTTCTGTCCATTCATCTCCCTAGTGATGACAATGCAAACACTGCAAGTTTAGGCCCAAACAAGCTTTCACCTGCAAATTCAGTTCGTGCTGAGGAGGATGTTGCCCCTTCTGACAACTTCACAGTTGAAACTGTGTGCAGCATTGGTGCTTCTAATACAATCGCTTCATCTGATATGTCTTCACCAGTTGCATCTCATGAGCAGGAGGCAAAGACAAGGGGTCCTGAAAGCTTAAGCAATTTAGTGGAAGCTGAATCTTATGAGTCAGAAATCTTTCCTGAAGTTTCCTTTCGAAGAGGGAGCTTTTGCGATGATGATGCGAGGTGTCTACATCACAGATCCGGCTTTACCCCATTTGCCCTGTCAGGTGGAAGTGGTTAGTATTTTCAGATTTCTTTCGTTGCAAAATCTCTACATCTTGTCCATTCATAGATGATTTAAGTTTTTCATGAGCCCCATATCAGCAGGTTCATCTCATAAAAATACTCGTTAGGCCTTGACGCAACCCTACTCCTTTACCTTGGCTTGGGACAGGTTATGCAAACATACATAGGCAAAGTTTGATGTGTGTGTGTGTGTGTATATCTATATATTACTTTTCCCCTTAGACGGTCTTGCTTTTATTTTATTTATTTTTGGGATCATCGACCGCCGACCTCAACTAGGTTAGGGTGTGTGTGTGTGTATGTGTGTGTGTGTGTGTGTGTGTGTGTGTGTGTGTGTGTGTGTGTCTATATATTACTTCTCCCCTTAGTCGGTCTTGCTTTTATTTTATTTATTTTTGGGATCATCGACCGCCGACCTCAACTAGGTTAGGATAAAGGTGATGTTGATGTTGATGAGCCCTATATCCTTTTACAGTGGAAAATGCTGCTGCGTTTGGTGACGTTACTTCTTTGACCGAAGCCTACAGAAAAGAGCACGTTCAGTTCGACAATTCTGCGGAATTTCATGATCTCTCTTTCTCTTCGGGTAAGGATCCATCTTTAGACTCCAGAGTGGTCCCTTTCTAAACCATAATGTGCAGCTTTGCCTGCATATGTTGTTTTTGGAAGTGATTAATGTGTATGCTCATGTCACTATGTGACATACGGGTAAACTCAATTAGTGGTCCCAAAAATCGGTACTATTTTCAATCTGGGCTAAGTTTTGATTTCAATCACGGAATGCACTAAATTGCAATTGATGCACTCTCACTAGAATCCGGCAAAATCTCGACAATATGTTAATGTGGTGGCCACATTGTGCTGACATGATGTCCAATTGAGCTTCATGTCAGCCTAACTCAATCACATGATACTTGCAATCCATTGCAGAGATGTGCAACCCTAAGCAATCCATTGGAGAGGGTCGCAGGCCCTTCTGCCATTGCTGTTGCTTGCAAAGGGCTGACAAGTCAACCCTCAACTATATGTGGCGGTCCTCTGCCTCTCTCTCTTTTATATAATTAAGTCCGGTATTTGATCTTGTAAGTTCTTTGACATTTCAAAAGTTAAGGCCAAGTAGGGCGCATTGTCATTGTCATGTGGTTGCCAAGAGGTCATGTCAGCAATTCTTAAAATCATTGATGGGATTTCAGTCAAAGGACCTCAATTGCAAAAATGAAAGTTTAGACTGTATGACATCCCTTGGCTGACTTTATCCATGGTTATCTCTGTTTGGCTCTCCTATCTTTTGATTTTCTTTCTGATTTTGCATTGATTATCTTGTGAATTATGCTTGTGTAACTATCCTCAACATTGATATCATAGATGAGGACAAGGAGGTGAAGCTTGAGGAGAGTTGTGTTGCTTTGGATTCTCGCGAACTATATGCTCTGTCTCTTAGGATCCAACGGATCAGATCATTCAAGGTACTCTCTCTCACTCCTCACACAAGTACATGCATTTTGTTTGTAGCATTTAGATATGCTTCCATTGTAAACCCTGAGATCGTTCACCCTTATCTTTCAGCATGTTTTCATGCTAGACATCAATCTCACTTTGATTCATTTTGATATGTTATCATAAACTTGTCTCTCATCCCAGCTAAATGATACTCCTTTTTCTGTTCCATTCAGAAGAAGATCATGGACACCTTTGCTCCAAGAAAAAGGACAGTGAAGGAATATGAACAGCTTGGGATATGGTATGAAGACAGTCAAGTTGAGAGCGAGTTTAATCGGGAAATAGAACATACTACTTCACCCCCTGCAATCTCAGCCTTTCCAAAACATCAAATTGACTCTGATTGGGAACTGTTATAGGTCATACCTATGCTTCCTTAGGTATACTGCATTGAAAAGGTAAACCCGGCTTTTTTGACTGTAGGGATGACTTACCTGAGGATGATCCGCTGTGACATTTGTAAGAATGATGTCAGGAGGTTTTGTCGAGATATGGAGATGAAAAAAAAAATGTAGTTGAAAGGAGACAGCTTCCTATAGCATGATATACTCGTAAGGAGATATATCTTGTTTTTCCTATGGCTACATAGAAAGTTTTTGCACCCAAGTTGTGCTTGTTTATGTCGGAAATGTCAGACCTGGACTTTGTTATGCTTGGAGCTATAGAATGGTTCGATGATCTTTTAACAAGTACGCGTACAAGATTTCATTCCATGCATCAGGGACTCCTGGTAAACACCAGTGGATGCAATCACCAAACGATTTGGGGTCAGATCTCTGCTCCTTTGTTAAGAGCTTGCCCTTCCGCTCCGTAAAAACTGATGTGTGAGCATCTTTTCTGAACTCCGACATCTGAGTTATGTTCAAGAATGTTACATTGATCTTTAGCTGTCGTAGGACATGATGTACAATTTTCATGATCTCAAGGTTTGATCCACTGCCCCAGTATGGACCCTGGATAGGGTGTGATTCGCTGAAGCAGTTTCCGTCACTTCCAGGTCTCCATTCCCAGCTCCTGCATACCATAGGAATAACAGGCTAATGACTAGTGCAGTCATAATGTTGATGCTTGAATAGATTGTATTTGCAGAACTGTGTCAGACTTCTGTATCAAAGCGAGAGGAAATTGAGAATGCTCGGACCGAGCAGCAAACAAAACAATAATTTGACGGAATAAGTGTCAAAAAATTCATATTCCTATTGCATTTTTGCCAATTTAGTTATAAACCTTTTTTTGTTACCAATTCAGTCATAAGCCTTTTGCATTAATGTTGATATAGTCGTAAGCCTAAACTTTTTATTGGTGTTAATTAAGTCATAAACTTTTTGTATTAGTGTCAATTCGGTTCTAAATCTTTTGTATTTATGTCAATTGAGTTGATTTGGCCAATTTTGGACGAAAATCGCTAACATAGATGTCGATTGTCCTATGTGGCACTGGTAGCGCTGACTTGGATTTTTTTTTCAATATTATTCTAATATTTTAAATAATAGTTTAAGCATTTTTCGGTTTTTTTAAAATATTTAAAAAATAAAAAATATTAAACAAATATTCACCATTCACTCCAGTGATTTTTGTCCAAAATTGACCGAATTGACTCAATTGTCATAAATATAAAAGGATCTATGACTAAGTTGGCACTAATACAAAAAGTTTATGACTGAATTGGCACTCGTGCAAAATGTTTAGGACTGGATTGTTACTGATACAATAGGTTTAGGATTTTTTTTGACATTTTTCCCGATTGATACGAATATTGGGTATACATATAACAAGCATGAAGAGCATAAAAACGTCATTTATGAAAGTTTCCAATAATGAACATATAATGCGTGTTAAAACACATCCTAAGCACGAACAGTGTAGAAAAGAAATTCTCTTGAAACGATTAAAGAGAAAATGACGGCTAATTCTCCTCCCTATGGCCATAAGTTTAGTCCCATGTACCATATAAACAGTGATGTTAGAAGGGGTGGGGTACTCACCACAAATGTGTTGGGGACATACCCATGAAGAAAACCTTTTGCTTTTGAGGGTCGATGCTTGATTCTATCCAATTTGCCCAAGTTTCCAAAGCCAATCTGTATGCATCGGTAACATTGTATTCTCGGACATTGTCTGTCGAGCCATATCTGGTGAAAGAAGGCGAGCTACACCCGGTCACTACTATGGTTCCGAGCTGGTTCGACTATAATCAAGTAGAAGCGACATATGGGTTTGAGTATATAGCAAGAAAGATCACACACTGTTATGGTGAAGAGCTCACGTTGCATTGATCAGAGGCTTGTGCATCCACCACACGTAGCTCTCGAACACGAGCACGTCGACCCCCTCCCAGTACTTGCTGTGATTGGCGACCAAGTCGAGCTTGACGAGCCTCTTGTGGACGGTGTGATTCGTGGCGTGATCCGATATCGATTCAACTATAAACGGAGCCCAGTAATACTCGATCGAAGCGTTGTAATCCTGCCAGCGTGTCGAGAAAAATGCCAGATCGAGCCTCAGGTTTTCCTTTCCAAAGTGTCAAGAGAATGTCTAGGTGTACCTTAATGGTGAAAATCTTCCTGGGCGGGACTCTCCGGAGCGACCTCTTTCCTTCAGGGATTACAGATTGCACCAGGCACACCATGGAGTCGAACTGGCCTCTTTGTATCGAGTCCCCAACAAACATCAGTCTCTTGTTCCTTATCATCTCCAGCATCATCAGAGGGTCAAACCTGAGATATAGCCGACAAAACGGTCGGTACGCCGACTTATAACTCCTACGGGAGCTGACATATACGATCGATATACACGAAAAAGGAAATGGTCATGAGAAAAAATGAAGTCACCTCGGCAGGTTGCATCCATTTGGTTGCCACCTCCAGTTCTGGTACATAGAATCAGGTCTGCCATTCTTGAGGCAAGTCACCTGTTTCACCAAGTAAGGGCACTGGTCCTCTCTATAAAGAGGGTACGACGCATTGTCCCACACCCACCGACCATTGAACACGTCGCATTCGTCTCTGATCCGATCTTCGGGCCACACCAGCATCGGCACTCTGGGGTCGCCGCCGCGAAGCCGGAAGGCGTCGCTCCTGTAGCTCCTCAGGTTGTCCAGGACTAGCCTCGCCGTTCCTATGACGAGAACCGAGGCCAACACCAGAGGGAAGAGGGATTGGAGTTGGCGGTCGAGCGGGGATCTCGTCTTCATCTTCGGATCGGAAGATGAGGGAGGAAAAATTGTTGAAATCCACCTCTCACCTCTCAGGATGTGCATTCTCTTGACGCGGGGGGGTGGGGTGGGGGGGATTGCTGGGGATTGCTGGGGATTAGTATCTTGAGTCTTAAGCGTGGGTGGACTATGCTTCGCACAACCACCGGTTGGTAATCTTGAGCTTTAGATGTCCGTTTTGTGAAGACAGCTAGAGTTGTCTCGTCTACTGTGCCTTTCGGACAAGTAGCTATGATGTCGCTGCTGTTCTTGTTTCTCCATCCATTTTCTATCCTAACTCGTTTTCTAGCGGACCTTATTCTTTATTTGGGGACCAAATAATTTTCATTATTCTTTTAAAATTTCGAAATTTAGTTTGTTGGTTAACATTAAGCATCTCGAAACTTTACAAACATATACTCTTCATCTATAAGTTCATTTTAAAGTATTGTTTGAATGTGAGGAAAGTGTCAAAATTTAAATTTAAATATACGAGTCGAGATTCGATTGTCGTGAAGGTTTCAAAAACTTGGGATCTTAATGAAGTCAGGTTGTCTAGGCAATAAGATTATGATTATAGAAAATGCAAGGTTGATCAAGAAATAATGTAAATTAATGATACCGCATTTTAATGATCACTTAAAGTACATCGTACTAGTTTGCAAATCGCTTATGCCGATTAGGTTGAAGCGTTACTCGTGTGTTAAATTCTGTATATTATTTTTTTTTTGTTCGGATGTATATTGTTATTTGAGAAAGTACAAAAAAAAAATTGAATTGTTAATGGCTTCATATTAAAATAGTCAAAACTAACTATTCACGGCAGCACTTCTGTAATTTCGGTCAAAATTCAATAATAACAAAAAAAAAATGTTGCCAGCAAATTAACATCTCGGCCACTGTGATGATATACATATATAAAGGCCTCGTCTCTTCCCTCCCCCTTTAACCATTTCTTCTGTTCCACACTCCGATAACCACACTCGAACAAGCCGCACTCCAACCATGTTCAGCGGCGGAGCGTGTAGCCTCCGAACCTGTTGCCTCCGCCCTCTGCGTTCACCAATCGAGCCTCTTCGTGGTCGGAGTACTTGGTCGCGCTTGCCTTGCCGCCGGCGGTTCTCCGACACGACCTGCTTGGTCTCGAGTTCGGAGGCTAAACAGAAGGTCATCGTGATCTCCGGACCCACCGGAGCTGGTAAGAGCAGGCTGGCGCTGGAGCTCGCCAAGCGGCTCAACGGCGAAATCATCAGCGCCGATTCCGTGCAGGTTTGGCTGTTGCTCTCTTCGTACTTACAAAGTTTATTGTGGCGAGGGTGGGAATGCGGGATTGATAGCTATGGAGGATGAGTAATATTACTGATGGATCCTTTAGAAAAATGTAGCTGCTTCTTAGGTACAGTGTGGGTAAGCTCCGGATTCTTCCTTTTATGTTCTTTTGACGAGGGAAAGTGAGGGACGAATCACGCAGTACTCAGATAGTGACAAGTGACAGTAGTTTCCTTCTGTTCTTGCTGTTCTGTAAAGACAGGTGCTCAGCTGTATACCTTAGTGAGACACCACTGGGATCAATAAATTATTTGTTTATAAGGGATCGGCTATATCTGTAACGGAATTGATAAGGGCGTTATTGCGCTTATGTAACTTTGGTTGGGATGCTAAACTATCTTCAAACTTGTGGACATGGACAATCCATCTTCAGCTAGATGAAGACGCGTACTGTAATTACGTAGTCATGGATTTTTATTCTCTTGTTCGGGGAAAAATCTCTTCCATCTGTGTTACAGGTCTATCGGGGTCTTGATGTTGGATCTGCAAAGCCTTCCCTGAGGGACAGAAAGGTGCATTGACTATTTGCTGATTTTTTTACTTCTCAAATCGGAATTTGTGTTCTAACAATGTCGATTGCACTTTGCTCAGGAGGTGGAACATCATCTAGTTGACATATTACATCCATCTGAAGGTATATTGCGGTACTTTGATTAATGTTGACGACAAGACTTGTTTCATTTGCCTGTCAAGGAAACTTATTCCATGAGCTTGCAATCTTAACATTTGTGGCAGATTATTCTGTTGGCCAATTTTTCAAAGACGCAAGGCAAGCTACTAGAGATATTCTTGACACTGGTCATGTTCCTATAGTTAGTGGGGGCACTGGTCTGTATTTGCGATGGTATGTCTCTTCATTCGGTTGGCTTCAGGAGCTTTGCGTGGCTTGTGTTCCTTATTCTGCTTTTTCTGTGAAATGCTAATCCAAGAATTTGGTATCCCAAAGTTCTTCCGAATGCCTGATGAGGAGTCCTTCAATCAATTCTAATTTCTTAGTGAAGTCTACTGTTTCTGACGTCTGCTTTGGCATATAGAAGCTAGTTTGAAATACATTGGTGGATGATCAGTTCGTGAAAGTATGATATTTTAGCCAGTTGTTGGGCAGTATCTCGGGCTACTGCTCTACTAAAGAAATTTATCTCTTTCTGAAATTGGGTAGAAAAACCTGTTAAAGAAGGGAGCTCGTTTTTAAAGAAAAAACTTGTAAGAAGCAAGCTTCAATGCTCCCCAAGACAATAGAGCCTTGTGACAATAGCGCTTACGTTCTAAGAAGAAAATGGTACTTCACTTCAGGTTTAGAATTCTCTTTTTTCCGCTGCTTGCTTGGAGTTTAGGTCAATAGAGAGAGCATCGCCCTCAGAAAAGATTATGATAATGAACACTAAGCCAATCACCTACTGGTAAAGTGGTTATCACTTAGATGATCTCCTGTTGTCTTATTTTTCTAAATCTACTCGCTTGTTGGACACCATACAATGATGGAAGCCTCGAATAGCACTCAAGTTGCTCAATCAAAAAGAGTTTTTGTTTCAAACTTGGTCTTTTCTTAGAGAATTGATGGCATGGGTATTTTGTCATAGTAAGATTATTGTCTGTGTAGTTTTGTTTTAAACTCTTGAATGGTCTTCTTATAGGACAAATTTATAAATTTGTAAAAAGATTGTGCCAACTTCAGTGTCACATCAAACATTTTGCAAACCATTAGGTATATGTATGGGAAGCCAGATGTTCCGATGGCCTCTCCAGAAATATCATCTGAAGTCTACTCAGAGCTTGCAGACTTGCGAAAAAATGGTGATTGGAATGCAGCTGTCCGGTTAGTGGTCAAAGCTGGTGATCCAGAGGCCCAGCACTTGGCTGCAAATGATTGGTACCGCCTCAGGCGTAGTCTTGAGATAATTAAGGTTAGTCCATGATATTCAACATCAACATCAACAACACCTTTATCCCAAACTAGTTGGGATCGGCGGTCGATGAACCCAAAAAAGAAAAATAGAATAAAATAGAATATAACAAAAATGATAAGCAAAGATCAATTGAAGAAAAAAGAATAAAATAAAAATAGGGAAAAAGGAACTAGGAACTAAAAAGGTTAGTCTGGAATATAGGAAATCTACCCCTCTCTAATACTAATAGCTTCCCTCCACTTCGTCTTAGAACAAACCGTACGCCAATGTATTTCTTACATCCTTAAATCTTGTTTTACTATTTTCCCCCAAAATTAGACCATAACATTACCTTGTGTAAATTGGCCATCCTCTGAGTAAATCATAATTTTCTTTTGCATTTACTTAAAGTCTTTTGCCTAATCAGTGAACTCATATTATGCTTTTCTTTCTGTATGGTGGCCGATAGAAAGGCTTTGTCCATATCGGTTCTATGTAATGATTTAATACGTTAATGCATTTGGTGTTCTCTTCTTCAACAGTCCAGCGGAGCGCCTCCATCTGCTTTTCAGATACCTTATGACTTATTCAAGGAGAAGTTTCATTCCAACATGCGCAATGGAAGTCAAGAAGTCAAGCCTTCTGTTGCATTTGAGGAGATTAGATCGAAGGATTTAGATTACGATTTTATTTGCTTTTTCCTCTCAAGTCCAAGAGTTGATCTGTATAGATTGCTAGATCTCAGATGTGAAGATATGCTTTTAGGTATGCAATTTCATTTGAGGAATTGATTGTTCATGCTAGGGATGTTGAGCTCTGCCTTTTAGAGAGAGTTCTTTTCTTTTTCCTTATAAGTACATTTTTGCACCCCCTTCAATCAATCCCAACTTCTGGAGAAGTTTAGCATGTCATGAATATAAAGCACAGTCTATGTACTTAATCATGTGTATCGTGTAAGAAATTTTAGATGGCATGTTTAACAGGGAATGACGGAATTTTGGCGGAAGCTCGATGGCTTCTCGACGAGGGTCTTCTCCCAAATTCAAACTCTGCAACTCGAGCTATTGGTTATAGACAAGTAAGGAATCTGATCTGTGATGCACAGCCATCCCGTGATTTCCACTTTCGTTAATGCACTTCAGTGACAATCTTTGCTGTTTTTGGCCATCATTTCATTCCAACTCTGGCTTTCTTCTATTCTCTCACTTTTTATGCTAGAGCTATTGATTTGATCCCAGGCAATGGACTACCTGATGTGGTGTAGACAACATGAAGGTAGGACTTCTGCGTGGGATTTCTTAGCTTTCTTGTCTGAGTTTCAGAAAGCATCCAGGTAATGCACATACGTAGTAATCTAGACATGAGTATTGTATGCTAATTTAAGTCAATCATTAAAGTGGTTCAGGTTATTGTTTCTTTATTTTGTTTAACTTCACAATCAATGTGTTTTAGCTTCTTGTGTTAAATGGCCTATACTTATGGAGCTTTATGTTCATGTGGAGGTAGGCACGATTTCCAAATACAGGCCTCAAGCTTTTGTGTGTGTAGGCCTGTAGGAGTAGTGAGGAACTGTGGGGATTAGGGAGCATCATGCCTCCTTTTCTGATGCCTACAATAATTGAGTTGGAAATCTCTCTCTCTCGCTCTGTTGTTGAGAGGGAGATAGGGAGTTGGGAACTCAAATGGAAATTGGAACAATCTGCTGAATGGATTATGTTGTTCTTGGACATTTTTAGATATATCTGCACAATTTTCCAGACACAGAGAATTAGGAATCGCCAAATTTGATTTATGGAGTGCTCTTCTTTGATTTTGCTGTTTTAGATTTTTCTATTGAAATTTCTTATTTGAAGTTATGCCCAAACGTAGCTTGCCTAAAGTGAGAAAGAGGGCTCTGCTTTGCTTTATTGGAATGTTTGCCACCTGATAGAGGCAGAAGCCGGGGCCACCGGAGCTATCTGCGTCAAGTATATTGATTGAAAGTGGAGGGGAGACAACTCAAATACCAGCGCAAAAATAGAAAGATTCTGCTTATAAAATTTTTTCTGCTTTCTTAAAGTAAAGAAGGCGGGGAGTACTTGCATCATGCATCTCAGCTCAGGGATTGATGCTTGTTCCATTCTCTATATTCTCTGTCTTTTTTTTTTTTTTAGTGAACGTGTCATTAAATTCAGGTGGCACTTGCAATTGGTATTTTGTCTACCGCATGCACTTCTTCCTGTTTTGTTGATGAAAGATTCTTCGCCTCTTGCAGAAATTTTGCAAAAAGGCAGATGACATGGTTCCGGAATGAGCATATTTATCACTGGCTTGATGCTTCTAAACCACTGGTATGTTTGACTGCTTTACATTCAAATGATACTTTGAAGATATTGTTTGTATAACATATGCAACCATGCTCGGCTACTTCGCCATATTGAGTTTGTCTAGAGTTGCTAATTTAGCATTAAGTTCACACTGCTGAAAATCCTATATCTACTTGTTTCAAATAGCCAGAAAGAAAAGAAAAAGACTAGGTCCTTATTTCTCTCTGCAAGGAATAGGGTCATCAATTGTCATTGAATCCATAACATTCTTTACTTGTTGTTTTTGTTATTCTGGCTGTGCATCAAGAATGGCAGTCCCTGAATCTGTAGGTATTTTGGCTTTGTTATACGTCCGGTACCAGTACACCTCGTCCATTTTCTCTAAAGAAAACGGTAATGTAATATGCTAGGATACCCCTAACCTAAATCTTTAGCTTTCTCTCTGTTATATAATAATGCTTGCTGGTTGTAGCTATTCAAGGTATGAAGGCATGAGAATTACAGAGTGAGCAGCATGCTTAGCAATGCGTTGCTTAACGTGTTGGAGGGGTTGAGTGTGTCCTAGAAAAATAAGCAGTCTCCTGTGATGGATATTCTCCATACCTGTTAGCTTTTGTTTACTGGCTACCAATTTCTCTAAAGAATACACTTTGCAGGAAAAGGTTCTCGACTTCATTTGTCATGCATACCATGACCAAACTGGAGAGCTTAATGTACCTGAGTCACTTAGAATGAAGAGAATCTCAGGTGGCCGAGAAGCTGCCGAACTTAAGGCATACCGTACCAAAAACAGGTATTAGTCAAAAAAGTGTTGGTGCAAATGTTTGCTGCATTATCTGAATGTGATCTCTTTGCGTGTGAAGGCATTTCGTTTCTCGCGAAGACTGTTCAGATATTCTAGATTGGATCAGGAGAACCCAGGGATCAACAGAAAGAACTTATTCATTCTCCTGAGTGATCATCCTTTGCTTGTCATGACCTCACAGAAATCGGATACATGGTGACCATTTCTTCACTGTCCTTCAAGAGGTGCATCATTTGTGCTGCTGCTCTTTGCCAATATCTTTGTTTTCTCATAATATTGGATTTACCATAATATGCTTGCTGATTCCCACTGCAGCAAAGGATTTATCACTTGAAGAATCTTAACTGAGAGTCAAAGCAATTGTAGATCTTTCTCCAAGAGACTTGACGTTCCAGAACAATTCCATTTACAGGATCATTCAACCAGCTTGCTTATATATGAAAGGTCTTTCCTGTGTCACTGTCCCATTCCTCAATCATCTGGTCAGGTGTGAGAGTTGAGTAAGGTTTATTACCCCAACCTCTCTCCTTGATTTGGATGTCAACGGGGAAATGAGCATCATCATTTACCAATCATGCTTGGGAATTTAATATCCTTGCAGCATTTGATTGTTGCACTGTGCAGAAACGATCATAAACCCAAGGTGGATGCACGGATCCTCAAATTCAGTCTTTGGTTATGTCATTACTTTTTGCCTCTGATGTGGGTTCGTTCCGAGCAGATTCATCAACATCCCATTTGACACATTGTCCCTCATCCGCATTGGCCTGCACCGTTGCATTTGATTGGACTTTCCTATTGTCACCTTGCCTTGGAGTCACTCGTTTGTCTTCTCTTCCCAATCTTGTAACATTAATCGTATTTGCAATGAAATCTTCTACTTCTTGATAGAGGGCCGGCCGATAATCTGGCCAAGTTTCTTGGTACTTTTCCCTTTTGAGAACAAGTAGTCAAACAAACCCTGGAAATCAATAGCAGCAGGATCGTGCAAACCGTCAAGACCCGATCTCGGAATCTGACAGTCCAGTCCATTTGTTCACCTGTCTTCTTATCAAGATTTGACCAGGCATCTGAATTTGCATTCGCGCTGTCATCCTAGCTATAGGTTGAAAGCATCTACAACTTCTGGCGCCGACTCGGTAAAAATGAAATAAGCCCAGAGTCGCTCCAATAAGTGAACTACTCAATGTTGTTTTGGACTCGGCTTTTGAAGCTCTGAATTCTTCTTACTCAACATCAACACGCAAGGCCCCTCTACGCTCGTTCGGGAGTCGCCTTTTTCTTGGTTCGATTGCTTGGTGCGAGCAAAGAGCTGTATGACAAGAGTGGGTCGTGTGGGAAAGGGGGTCCTTTCCAATTCGAGCATCTAGTTGTTGCCGGAGGGGGACCAAATCACATCTCTTGCAGCGAAAGATTGATTCCACCCCGAAAAGCTAAAGCATCGGATTTCGACACGCGCGAACAATTTCCCACCCTTCTTAGAATTAATTTTACGTCTATAACTTCCTGTTCCTGGAGCTCCACGTCTTCGAAAATCCTTGCGCATTCTGAAAATTTCCCACTCCTGAGCGCTTGTAGTGTAGATGCGTCAGTAATGAAACGATGGTCGGGGGCGAAGACCCTCGTCTATGGAAGGAAGGAATGGTGTCCGTAGATAGACACGCGTCCAAACACTACCGGGTGACTTTAATTGTGTTTGGACATGAAATGTTAGAAATCGTGAAAGTCGATGAAAGGTCGAGCATGAATTTCGAAAACGGAAAACGAAAACACCGAAAAGCTTGCAGGATGATTCTTCTCCTCGTCTACTTTAATATGCATTTACTTTATTTTTTTTTCCAATTTTATATAATAGTCATATGATTTTAGACGGCGAAAAAAAGAAATTGCATATTACTCTTCGTTCTTCCTCCAAACCGAGTTCCAACCGTAAGTCTTGGCGGACAGACACAGAGTCGACTCGGACTCCTCGTGACTCGACATCGACACACACACACACACTCTCTCTCTCTCTCCCCTCTGCCTCCTCGGAAGCAGAAGCAAAGGAGAAGCAATGAGGACTGCCGTGTTGAGATCTCTCCGATCAGCGGTCGCGAGGTCAGCGCCCTCGAACTCCCACCTTCTCCGCCGCGGATTTAGCTCGGGACCCGTGCAGGAGCGCAAGGTTGCCGTGCTCGGAGCAGCCGGCGGGATCGGCCAGCCGCTCGCGCTCCTCATGAAGATCAACCCTCTCGTCTCCAAGCTCGCCCTCTACGATATCGCCGGCACTCCCGGTGTCGCCGCCGACGTCAGCCACATCAACACTAGATCTGAGGTACTTGTCTTTTGCTCCTCGCTCGCTTGACTCCTGAACTTCATGTTTACTCCTTCAGAAACCTCCGTCTCGACTTATTGTTCTTGATGTATGAAGTGTTGAGTAGTTTTACGAGTATGAGTGCCGTTAGGACTTCGGAGCTTGTCGATCCGGTGGCAGTCGATAAGAAAATGTGGCACCTGAGGCCGCACTAGCATGTGTAGTTGGCCACTCAAATTTTTCTTTTCTTCTTTGTAGATCGCTTCGGATGGAAGTCTTTAATGCAACAGTTAGTAGGAGTCTTTGATTGTTTGGTATTCTGTAATCGGACTCGTCCCTATCATAGGACAGTTCTCAGGGCGATTCTACTCCCGTCATCGATGGGAACTTTTAGCTATATGGTTGATCGCATCTGCTCGGACTTGTTTGTGTCAAAGTGACCGTGTTCCAGTTTCATGTTAACTGCTATCCGGTGTCGTTTCCTCAATCGTTGTTGTATCTTTTGTCAATCGTGTTGCTTCCTTGTAGGTTAGTGGTTATGCGGGTGAAGACCAGCTAGGACAAGCTCTCGAGGGCGCAGATCTGGTGATCATTCCAGCTGGTGTGCCAAGAAAGCCTGGAATGACTCGCGACGATCTCTTTAACATTAATGCTGGCATCGTCAAGTCTCTTTCAACTGCTATCGCTAAATACTGCCCCAACGTGAGTATAATGAAATTCTTGCTGGAATGACAAGATGAAGAGAAATCTTCCTACCTCTGTCCTGCTCTCAATTCAGTGCTCCTCTGTGGAAATCACACATGGTAGATATTAGCTTGTAGACTATAGCTGGTTATTGTGCATCTCGTGGGATTTTTTTTTTTTTTTTTTCAAAATCAAGTCCCTGTTTAACCGTGGGCACGACTGAGTCTCCATTATGATATTGCTGACTTCCCTATTTCTTGAGTCTGAAATTCAGAATGCTTGTTACTGCAAAATAGGCTAGAGATATTTTGTTTGACATGCATGGTTACCATGTTTTTGCGGCGGATTCGTGGAGACATTTATTGCCTGGTTGTCTGACTAGAAGAAAACTACTCATTTGGTCAGGCAATTGTGAATATGATAAGCAATCCCGTGAACTCAACAGTTCCGATTGCTGCTGAGGTATTCAAAAAGGCTGGAACATATGATGAGAGAAAATTATTTGGGGTAACAACCCTTGATGTTGTTAGGGCCATGACTTTCTATGCTGGAAAAGCTAATGTACCAGTCACAGGTACTTATGTGCATCTATAGAACTTGGTTCCTTCTTTCTATCCCATATCATCGTCTTTCGACCTTTAGTTCTTACTATTAGAGAGAGTACTTGTTCATATTTTTTCCCCTTAAATAACATTGTCTGCTGCATTTCTCACAGGGGTGAATGTACCCGTTGTTGGAGGTCATGCTGGCATAACTATCCTCCCACTATTTTCACAAGTTTGTCCCTCTTATCTTGAAAGCCAAATAAAGTCATCATTCATGTTACTTTGCAAGATCTTTCTATGGAAAATCTTTTTGGCTTAGGGTTCAATTAACTTGTATTCAACAGGCCTCTCCACAAGCCAATTTACCAGAGGATGTTATCAAGGCACTTACCAAAAGGACCCAGGATGGTGGAACTGAAGTAGTGGAGGCAAAGGCTGGAAAGGGTTCCGCCACACTGTCTATGGCGTAAGTCTTCCCTTTTATATCACTTGGTGGCAACACTGGTTTCACTGTAAAAGCTATTATTTTGCTGACATGTCCCTTTATGAATGTAGCTATGCTGGAGCAGTATTTGCTGATGCTTGCTTAAAGGGACTCAATGGAGTTCCCAATGTTGTACAGTGTTCATTCGTGCAATCTAGCGTTACGGAACTGCCCTTCTTTGCTTCTAAGGTTGACTCATCTAAACTTCGTTAATACTCTAAATTCTATGTTATGCATTCATAGCTGGCATAGATACATGTTCATCTCCACAGACCTTGTGGATAAGACAGTATTAGTTTCCTTGTCATGCCTCTCTGCTAGTTTGACATATTTGTCGTTAGAAAGTGAGGCATTAGAGTGACGCTGCATGACTGGGATCTCTGGATGGATATGCGGAGATAATTTTGTTAGCCATGGTCCCTTGATTGGATTAGAATCTCTCATTCCTCTAAATACCAATTATGCATCTTTATTTCGAGTTTGTGTTGAAGCCAGGGGACGATGTAACCATCCTAGAATATGTGTAGGTTCTGCACCTATGTTGGTTTTGTAAGTGGACATCACTATCTCAATATGTTTTGTGTCATTCGTTGTGGACCAAGACTTCATTTTACTTTTAAAATCATGTGGACTACGTTAATTTTCAGCCAAAGATGTCACTGTACGTGTGCAAGTGTGCTTGTTCAACACTTGTTTCCTTTGCAGTTCACTTGCATTAACTTCTTCCTTTTTCTATCGTCTGTTTAGTAGATTTCATGGAAAGAGCAGTGGAAGCAACGATCATGACGAACTTGCGTGTGTGCAGGTGATTCTTGGAAAGCATGGAGTGGAGAAAGTGTTGGATTTGGGTCCTCTCTCTGACTACGAGCAAGAGGGCTTGGAGAAGCTGAAACCCGAGCTGAAAGCATCAATTGAGAAGGGAATCAAGTTCGCCAACGAGAATTAAAATATCCGAATTAGTAGCTGATCAAGTTATCCAACTAATGTTTGTCAAAACCTTACAGAATTTTGCTCCATTTTCCATTGTTGTGTATGTTGTAGTTTTACACCGGCTTGCGCTATTTCCGATGGAGTAGGAGTCACGTAGACAGTGTGTGTTGAATAAATTTAACGGAAGCAGCCTAGATAGACCTCAAATCATTTTGAGGGGAGGATTTTTCAACTGTATAATAAGCGTTCTGCTATGTGATTTGAAGAGCGAGGAATGACAGCGCATGTTTTACTTTCCCATGACGTCTGGTATCTTACCACGAAGGCTTTCCACATTCGGATAATGACTTTGTCTTGGAATTGACATTGCAAACTAAGGTACCTCGGTTATTATAGATAAATGACAGCTCTTTAATAATGTTTATGTTTTTGAAACAAATTTTGGAACAGCAACACTAATGCATTTAGTAATTGCAAAAAAAATATTTCTATTTTTCATTTAATTAAGAAGCACCATGTGGTGATTATTGATCTCGAAAAGGCGCATGATAGGGTTCCAAAAAAAGTTTTATGGTGGATTCTTGAAAAGAAAAATGTACCTTCAAAGTACGTCGAGACAATCAAGGGTATACATGACGGTGCTACTAAATGTGTGAAGGCTTGTTATGGCACATCAAATTATTTTTCAATCACAGTAGACTTACACTAAGGTTCTGCTTTGAGCCCTTAAATTTTTGTCCTGGTTATGGATGAGCTAACAAAATATATTCAAAATGAAGTGTCGTGATATATGCTATTTGCAGACGATATTGTGCTTATTGATGAGATCAAGGCTGAGATTAACGCTAAGTTAGAAATATGAAGAATCACATTAGAGTTTAAAATATTTACGTTAAGTCGAAGTAAGACGGAATAATTGAAGTGTGAGTTTGACACGACAATAAGAATGGATCAAGAAGCCGTAAATATGCTTGGACAGAAGGTACCCAAAAAAGATACATTTAGATATTTAGGATCAATATTGCAAAAGGATAGAGAGATTGATGAAGAAGTAAGCCATAAAATCAGAGCAAACTGAATCAAATGGCGCAGTGCATCGGGATTTTTGTGTAATCGCAAAATTACTCTTAGGTTAAAAGGAAAATTTTATAGAACAATAGTCAAACTTGCCATGTTATACGGAGCCGAATATTGGCCAACACAAAGGAAACATGAGCAGAAAATGAGAGTAGCGGAAATGAAGATGTTAAGGTGGATGTGTGGTCATACAAGGATGGATAAGATAAGGAATGAAGAGATTTGACGAAAAGTTAGAATAGAACCGTTGGCGGAAAAAATGAGAAAACATAGATTGAGATAGTTTAGGCATATACTCCGAATGCCCTTAAATGCACTGGTATAAACAGAAGTTTGCTATCGATAGCATAACACGAAGAAAGCAAGAAGTTGGCCGAAACTTACTTGAGGGAGGGCAGTAAAATAAAATTTAATGGAGTGATAAATAGATTGGCATACAATTCATCTTCATACGGAGTGGAGGGATGTTATTAGTGTTGTAGAAGGGTAGTGTATAGATAAATAGATATATATTTACACATTTATCTCTTTTCCCTCTCTTGATTTTGCTTTTATTTTTATGATTCTTTTGGGTTCATCGACTGCCGACCCCAACTAGTTTGGGATAAAGATATTGTTGATGTTGATTTAATTAATGAGACTATATATATGTATAAGTAAATCAAATTACTAAATCAAATTAAATCTCATTTGTTCAATTTACTAAATCAAATTAGATCAATATATGTATAAGTAATTTATGCACGATTTATCAAATTATAATATGGACGAGATCAATTATAAAAAAAAATGAAATAGAAGATGAATTTGAATTGGATAATGAGAACATCAAATATGTATTTTATAGATAAGAAAAATTACAATTATGAGTCACACGTAAATATTCCCAAATAGTTAAAAATATGATTACATTTAAACAGGGAGCCCTATAAAAGTATTAATTGTACTTTGAATGAAATCGATTAAAATAAAAAATATTTGTGTATTTAGGCCCTTTTAATCAAATTGTGCAATTTTTCCAAACATAAGAATTGAGATGAGATGCAGGGTATCAAAGTCTTATATTATGACTTTAAAAGTAAAACATTTTGGCTAAAATGATTTGAAATGAAAAGTTTTAGTTAATTCAGGATTATGTTCAATGAATAGGCATGTGGTCCCAAACTGAATTTTTAAAAATTTAAGAGGCCAAAATGAAAAGGTAATTAAATAAAAATATGGACTATTTTTGCGCATTTTTCTGACCAGAAATACTTTTTTTCTTTCTAATTTTGGCTTTTTTATAATTAAAATAAATCCACAAAATGTTAAGGATTACGAAAAATAAATTGATTCCTAAGGCCACGCTAAAACTTTCAGAGTTAATTTTGTAATTTTATGAATTATTTTAATATTTTTATTAATTTTCTAAAATAAAATGATCAAAAATTAGGTTTCAATATCATGCAAGAACAAAAGAGAGGAAAGTGCATTCAAAAACAAAATTATTCTCAATTGTTTCTAAAAAATGTTGCAAATGTCTTTCTAAAAAATGTTTCAGAAACACGGAAGTAAGTTTTTTTTTTGTTTTTTGTTTTTGCTCCAAAAGTATTTCCGTTTCTCAAAGGTTTTCTTGGAATATTTTAGAAACACTTTTTTACCATATATATTTTTGTTACCAAAATGTTAACACTTTGGAAATAAAAATATTTTTTCTGGACGTCACCACACGCAACCTTACTTGCCCAGTTTAGACCATCATTTTGAGAAAACGCTTGGTTGATTGGCTCATCCTTTTGGGGTACTGGCTTTGTGACACGAGTCACATAGGAAAATCTCAAGTATGTTTAGATCGCCCCATATTTTGCTACATTTTTTTTACGGTAAAGGACAATTACCCAGATGAGCTCGCAATTTTGGCCTCTTACATAATATTGTTTCTATACTTTTAATTTATTTAATATTATCCATAAACTTTTGATGCATATTTAATTTCATCCATTAACTATATATAAATGTTCATTTTTTTCATTTCATTAATTCAAATTCAGAGATCGCATTACATAAATTAAAAAGTTAGGAATGGTATTGCATGTTGGACTAAAGTCAGAGACCATTGTGTCATTTTTTCTTTGGTGAACACATGCCAATTACAAAATCCGCAAAAATTAGGGGTGGTCAGTTCCTAGTTCGGTCTGGTCCCACTCAGGAATCGGGAACTAAAGTGGAATCTAATCCTAGGTTCACAGGCGGTCTAATGGAATCAATAGGTTATTAGCAGGAGTGAGCAACACAAGTTTTAATTTTAATATATTAATCAGCATTTGATTTATATTTAAAAAATAAAAAAAAGGGTCTGGGCGGTTCCCGTTGCAGTCGGTCAATTTTGTTCATCCCTGCTGAAGATTGTCAAAACTTGTACCCGGTTCTCATGTAAATGGGCCGAAATCGAAGTGGGCCCAATGAGAATTTAGCCCATCCGAAATCCTGACCTAAGAAGTGCTTTTTGGGTCAGATAAGCCCAAGACTTTTTTTTTGGGTGGAAAAGCCCAAGAAGTTGAAGTGCTAATCTTTCCACTAACCTCGTTCCAACTGTCTCTTCGGACATCGAGAACTCCTGCTTAGTCGGTGTCGCTTATGTGTTTGCTTTCAAAATTTTTGATTTTGGTCCGCTCATCGAATTCTAGGGTTTGCCAAAGGGACAGAAACCCCCAATTCGAAGAAATTCTTTCTTGCTTCCTGTTCTCTCTCCCTGTCTTTTTCCTTGCGTCAATCGCATTCTGCGTTCTCCACAGTTCACACCCTTACAGACCAAGTTCCGTGCGAAGCCAAATTCCAGTAAACCCTAAAAGGCTTAGGGTTTATAGCTAATCCTACTTTGTCCTGTTGGATTCTTGTTCTCCAAATAGATTGGAAATCCCTGGGAAAGCTACGTTTTTCAGAGAGCACTTTTCATCGGGTTTTATGAGTGCAGACTGTGTCGATGGCTTCGGAGCTGATCGGAGACGAGGACTCGAGAGAGAATCAGCCAAAGAGGGCAGACGGCAGCAAAGTCTACTCGCGCAAGAGACTCGGCACTCAATCTTCGCATACCCCGGCTGTCACGACCGAGTACAAGAACTCGTTGATCCCGCAAGCGGGCTCTCAATCCGAGGATGCGGTGGCGTCTGATGATTCATCAAGACAGAGTTTGGAGCGGGCGAGTTTGTCCAAGGTGCGCGAAATAGCAAAAAGTAGCTCGACGCCCGGTTATGCTTTGTTTGGCCGTAGTGTTCGGATTAGTGTTGATTCAAGATCGAAATTTGAGATTAGAGAGCTTAAGAGAAAGCTGATGAGAGAGCTGGATCAAGTTAAGAACTTGCTGAAGAGACTTGAATCTAAGGAGATCCAAGTTAACGGTTATTGGGCGAGCGATGGTGTTGGTAAGGCTGGGACGTTAGTGCGTGTAAACTCCGAAGTGGGTTCTGTGGGCGTACCAGTTCCTCAGTCTTTTCAAGGTCGTGGCGTTTCCATGGCTGATAGCAACAATGGTGCTGGTAGGGAGATTTTAGAGAAAGATAGAGGAAACCCTAAGCTGAATCGGCTTCATCCGCGTTCAGAATCAATCGCTCATAAGGACAAGTTCCGACCACAGGAGAGCAACAAGAAGATGAAAAAATCAAACGGAAGGATTGAGGATAGAGACCTAAGTTTTGGGCTTGATAAGCATTCCAGTCAATTGTTTAAGAGTTGTGACAGTTTGTTGTCTAGATTAATGAAGCACAAATTTGGGTGGGTTTTTAACACGCCTGTGGATCCTAAAAAGCTTGGGTTGCATGACTACTTCACCATCATTAAGCATCCAATGGATTTGGGTACTGTGAAGTCTAGGTTGAATAAGAACTGGTACAAGTCACCCAGAGAGTTTGCAGAGGATATGAGATTAACATTTCATAATGCAATGCTGTACAATCCTAAAGGCCAGGATGTTCACTTGATGGCTGAGACAATGCTGAAGATATTCGAAGACAGTTGGAAAGTCATAGAGAAGGAGAACAATCTTGATCATAGATACGATATGAGTTTGCCAACACATATTTCGAAAAAGGCTCCTATTCCTGCTCTCATAGCTCCGCCAGCATCGTCAGAACGTCCTGATGCAAAAAATTTGGATAAATCAGAGTCTAGGCCATTGCCAGTGGAGTCTAGGACTAAGCCTTCCATTCCCGGACATCCAGGTAAGAAGCCAGTTCCCAAGAATCCTGAAGCCCAGGATTCTCACAAGAGGGATATGACATATGAGGAGAAGCAAAGGCTTAGTGAAGACCTCCAAACTTTACCTTCAGAAAAGTTGGAAGATGTTGTTCAGATAATAAAGAAGAGGAATCCTCATTTATTTCAACAGGAGGATGAGATTGAAGTTGATATTGACAGTGTTGATTCTGACACTCTTTGGGAGCTGGATAACTTCGTGAATAATCATAAAAAAAGCCTCACCAAGAACAACAGGAAGGCTGAGGTTCCTCTTGAATCATGTACCGAAGATGGCAACGCTGTGGCAGAGACGGTAGAACTACAACCTTTTCGATTTTGATTTCCTTCCCTTTCTTTCTCAAAGTCTTGGTGCTGATCAGGTATTGATCTCATCTAATGCAGGATGAGGTCATTGTCATTGAGGAGGCACCAACAGAGAACTTGGAAGGTGACAACTACGGAATGTTGTGAAAGAAATACTTGTGATTTCCCTTTTAAATGTTGCCTTTGGTATTCACAAGCACTATTTTTTTTCGATGACTGTTGGATGTAGGGGCAGCTGAAAAAAATGCAGTCATACCTTCTCCACCTCTATTAGAAAAGCTAGGTGCTAATGTGAGTGAATCAAGTAGTTCGAGTGGTTCAAGTAGTGACTCTGGATCTTCTTCAAGTGGTAATAATCTAGCTTCCTTGCATATTCACCATGCAGTCTTTTATCTAGGGCTTGAATGTCATTGATTTTCTGATGTTACTTGTGCAGATTCGGATAGTGATAGGTCCTCTTTGTAGTATCAGCTACTTGTGATTCTTGTATTCGACTTAGTTTAATCAAGGTATGCATAATCTTTGGTCTTGTCTAGTTATTACTCACTGCATTTTGTGCCTTCTTTTGTTAATGACAGTTCAGAACATGCTGTCATTGCTCTATAAATACTTTTGGCTCTCCGCATTATGATCATGTGACCATTGCTCATACACATTCTTTGGCAGTTACCTTGTGCATAGTTCATATAACCACAGAACAATTTTTGTCAGCCTTAAGCCGAGATCATCAAGAGACCTCACCACCAGCTGTGCCTTTTGCACTGTTATCTCTTAGAGCTGAGCTGACTTCATGCTGGAAGTAGGAAGCAATCTTCATTTGACGAATTTTTGTCGGAGATCATAGTTTTATTAGTGGTGCAAAGCGTGGTTTACAAAATTGGTATAAACGGGAATCTAAATAAGCGGAACATATTCAAGGAACTCAGTAAGATTTTTTCATGACAGTTTTTTTTAAGCGAGTGTTTTACCTCCACTATTTTTCTTCAGTAAGAGGATCAAATTGTATGATGATGTCTTTTGTCATTTTCAATGGTGATTGCACTTGGAGTGCCTACCTACTTGAGCTGAAGTTATCATGCTTTTATCAGTTTAGATGCTGTTCTTTTTTCCCTTTAAACATGACTTGTACTGCCATCCTTGCATTTACGTTCAGAATGGTGGCTGATTTTCACCTGAGCTATGTGATTTATGAGTGGTATCGCTCCATTCTCAGGCTTCTATTTTTCGTTCTCGGTTTCTTTTCCTGTACATTCTTGCTCGTTGAAAGTGGCAAAAAGAATGCCTTATATCTTAATCTCGATTTGGTGTGGAATGTGGCAGGTTACAAAGAAACCTCAGGTGAAGTTCTGGGAGTTTGTACTTCCTGAATTGCTGCTTTTGGGTGTCATTTCCTTGCCATGAGAGGCCTTCTTTTTGTCACTGTGGTTTCCTGTTGTGAAAGATGTAAATTCTTTGCTAGTCCTTGGGAGGTGACCGTGATGAAACATCATGAGTTCATAATGCCATGAAAAAATTCTTTCTGACTCGTCTTACAAATTTATCTGTGCTTGCTTTTTTCTTCAAATCTGGAAAGATAAGTACGCGAGCTTAAATATTTACATATTTGTACATGTTTATCTAGTTTCCCCATTGCTTTTTTTTTTCAAGTGTTATTTCCAGGATTTTTTTTTCACTTTTTCATTTATCATGCCTCTAAAATAAAAATAGAGCCTACTATATACAAGTGTTGGTTTTCTGTTTTTCCTCATTTTAATTTTCTTTGAATCTAATGAAGGATATTATTATATCTATGTAATCGCAAGTTTCCTTTTAATCCAATAATCGATCCAATCATGTTATTGAGTATACATTGACTCTTTGTCACTTTGGTTTTATATTGTTTGTAGTCTATTGGATGCATTTGGACCTTAGGATAGGAGTGATACCCGTACGATAGGTTTAGAATTTATTGGACAATTTTCTCAAATGAGATTGCTTTGATGTTATTTTCTCATGCTATTCTATTTGGTGAATCTTGTGGAGTATTTTCTGAATTTGTTCAAATTATTTAAGCGATTTTTCAATTTTGTCCTTGAATTAAGTTCAATAAAACACAGGCTAAATGGAATGCTTGGGTTTGGTCGGTTCGGTTCCGACTTTAAATATTTCTATAATTATTTTGTTATGATATAACGATTGAGAAGTGTTTTGTAAATCGCTTTATGCACTTTTCAAAATAGCTTCTCTCGATTTCGATACTACCTTCACCAAACTACTTAGCTTAGGACTGAATCAAATCAGAAAACTTTCAACTTGAAAACGATGGAGTTGATGCAACAGACAATTTTCGACACATGCATTTGATCAAGCAAGCCGATACAAGAAGGCACATCTCACGGCACATCTCTCTATCTCCTATGTCCGAAATGAATGGAAGAAGAAGAAGAGGAGATGATGATCAATCTATTCCCCGGCCTCACAGAAAAACCAACATGTCAACCTCCTCTGATCTTCTATTCCCATTCCCATCCCCTCCCTCCCCCCTCCCCCTTCTCTTTCCCCCCTCCTCTCTTCAAAGTCACAAGTTGCCTATCCACTGCCAGTAAGTTGCTAGTGATGTTGAGGATCCGGGCCTCCCGGCGCGACTCTGTCAATTTCCACCCCCTCTGTCGTTCTTCTTGGAACATTACTGGTCTTAGGAACAGCATGCCCTAGGCAGTTCCGCAAGATGATTTTGCCATTGATTCCCTTTGGCACGTCCGAAACAGGTCTCGTATCTGAACTCACCATGAGCAGCAGAATGAGGCACCATCTCAGTATATGAGCCTTGGTAAAATGAGCCATGGTGGTTTTGAAAAGCTAAGGATTGGTAGCGAGCCTAAGATGACAAGAAGGAGGCCTTATATATACACATTACACACATCCACAAGGAGGGACATTACCACTCTAGGAGCGGTGCCAGGTGGAAGACAAAAATATTGGAACATCGTATAAGCAGATGACTTTGACCGAACATGACATTTTGTCTTCCTTCCAAGAACGGATTTTTCTTGTTGTTTTCCTGCTTTCTTGAGTCACCCATCACCTCAAATATCCCAAATTGCATTCCCTAGAGTTGGAATCCTTATTGGATAACTCATCTCAATCACTCAAGACGGCGGGGTCTGCCGAAAATTCTCATTATGGCAGCAAAGTTTGGCGCTTTCCTCTTGCAAGACATCAAAATCACAATGGCATAATTCTCCGATTCGATTTATGACAGATCAGATGGAGTCAATCGCGGCCCCGGTTATGCTTGCACCTGGTCCATGGACAATGAATCCAGCAAATATTTATCCTATCTATCACAGTAAACTTTCTTGAACTGTGAAACATCCCACTGTCCAAATGTGGTTGTCTCTGTGATTTCACCAACTTTATCCTTTCCCATGAATGTCTTGGTGGAATACCTAGTCATTTCTCGCTATGAACTCATGAAATTCTGCCAACTTCTTTGGTGAAACTAGAGTCTAGATCAAAGGTTTTGCATGAAAAGGGGAGTCGAAAGATCATCACTTTGGGTGTCCAACTCAGACTGACCTCTCTGGAGAAGAGCAAGTTGGATTTGGCAAAGTAAATGATATTAATCATTCTCAGCACTCAGAAAGGCCGGCGAAGGAACCTAGGACTAGGAGGCTTTGTTCTGTCCAAACGTCTAGTCGTTCTAGCGTTTTCAGATCTTATCCACAAATCCGCTTTGGAAAAGAAAAAAGGATAACTATGCAGTCAGATGACATGAACCCTTGTCAGCCAATGCCAAGTGACTTCATCCCCAATTCCTAAAAATTCAAAGTAGGATAAGAAGCGTATGAAATCTTCCTTTTCCCATGGATCATCAGCCCATAGGCAATTTGAGCACCTCTAGATGCTGTACGAGTGCGTTTTCCATGTGATCACAGGTCATGGAAGAGACCTCCGCTCTCCTGTAAGACTGTTTAAATCTGTTCACGCAGATTTGACTCCAAGAAGTATAAGATGGGACCGTTAAGTTTTGGCCCGACATAGACCGATGCTGAGGATAGACGACAGGCCAATTCTAGAAACTGTTCAAAGATGCGACTTCTCCGCATTTAATTTGATCTCTTGCTTGACAAGAGGGCCGCTATAAGTATTGCTTATCCCGATTGTCGAAAGCAAAAAACCGAAGACCAGAAACTTGCATGCCTCTTCAGCATAATCAAAGGTCAAGATCATGTTGGCTCTGCCTAGGTTGTTTAGTAGAGTCATCCACGAACTCGATGTCTTGGTTTGGACATCTGTATGCCAGAGTATGTCATGGGCCCGCTCAGGAGGAATAATGGGTCACAGTCCTTTCTTGCCCGAGAAGAACACTAGAGAATAACACCACGCTACCGGAAAAATTCAACTGTGAGCAAGCTCCGCGAACACTATGCAATCATCTTATCAAAATGCCCCAGCTTTTGTCAAGAAGTGAATGTGAAACCTGAAGTGCAAACGTGCAAATCCATTATTGATGCTTCCTCTGATACATGAGGAATCTTTGTTCAACAATTAGTTCCAGGACATTTCTAGGAATCCTTGTCAGAAAGTGCACGGGAAAGTGCACGGGAAAAATGGGGATACGCATCCCCTTTTCATTGTTTTTCGGTAGCATTTCGTGTATTGCTGATTAATCAACTTGTCTGCATACAATTACACAGCACCCAATAATGATAAGTTGGCTGAAGATGGACGAACAGAACTCCTGGCTTGCACATTCTGAAATGTCCTAGTGGAGCACTTGATGGATAAACTATGTTTGATTTCCAAAGAAACTAGTTCTCCATTCTGCAAACGTTTATCTTGGCATCTGGATGCATTCAAGAGCAGGAATTAAAGGTTACCCTCGAGTTGAAGGTCATGACTTGCATGAATTAAAACAAAAACCGGCTTAGTTGGCTCCATTTTTCCACTGACAATCTTCTCAGCCGGAGCTTCACAAAAAATGATTAGTGGTGAGGCGGATTGCATCTTCCTGGACTGAGCCACTTGGACTCGAAATGCCTCCCCATTGCTTCTTGTCCCCATAAGTCAGCTCTCAGCACCTCTCTCGCAGTCTCCATTGGTTTCCCCTTTCTGTTCCTGGAGAGAAATATGGGACCACGAGACTTGGGAATCCGAAAATGAAAGCAGAAGCAGAACCGTAAAGCTTTGTTGGTTTAGTAAGTGCGTTTTGATTTCAAGCAAAGAAACTTGATAAAGCGCTGCGCAAGGATCAAGTACTTGTGGCTACATTCACATGCTCGCGCTCACTGACTAGTGCTTTCTGGCTGCAATATCGTTAGGGATCGATGGGGATGGCGTCTGCTTAGTAATACTATTACATAACAATGTGGCTTATTTCAGCTGGCTTAGCCAAAAGCGTCTCGCTAAAGAGTGCTCTTAAAAAAACGTACTCAATGAGAAATACTAATTTCGATTCCCGAAATATTGACTGCAAATAACACGACCCTTTTAAACATGCTTAATTTGTCCTACTTTGAAATTGATAAGAAAAAGAGGTGATTGTTTTGTTACAACATGCGTTTGGTTTAATTACTTTGGGGTCGAAGAAGAACTACTGATGTCGGATGACTACTTCCTTGGTTTATTGCTTTCGATGTTGCACACTCATCTTTATTCTCTGCTGCAGCTGGCAAGAAAAACCAGTTGTCCGAGCACTCAGTGTGAGTATTAGTCATGACTAAACACCAGAAGAATTAGCCTGTTTGCCAATGCTGAGGTTCCATGAAGGGACAAAACGATTTCGCAGGCGATTCTAAAAATCTTCTTCCTCGTCTGAGATGGCTGTTGGATTCATTACCGATGAATCCCTGGCGGCAACCACTTGTTAACAAAATCCAATCCTAAATTATTCCCGGATACACAAAAGCTTCTTCGGTATGTCCTGAAAATTAACCTTTGTCTTTCAACTGCAAGTACCTATATTCAACTGTGAATAGTCACCAGATCCTGGCCTGTGCATCTATCGTCACCGGAAATTTTATTCAGCCTGTCGGATGGAAAAAGCAAAACTTTTTCGGAAATTTTCCTGTATGTTATGGGAAGGTTACACTTAGCTGCAGCTTATTCAAATCCATTTCATTTCACATCACTTCCCTCTGCAATGAGGTTCCTGAACTTGCCATCTTCTTGTATGTCTTCCGCAGCTAGTCTCCACGGCTCCGAAGGCTCAAGGGGAACTGATCAGCACTTGAATGCTTAACTCGAATACGACCTTACCATGCGGTACTGGTAGGGCTAGTTTAGGCTGCGCATGAAAACATTTCTAGGTAGAAAATGACTTCTGACAGAGAACTTGATTTTTTAGCTTTTATTTTTTAGTAGAAGTTGAATTTCTAGATTCTGCTTCATAATTTGATTTCTGATAGAGAAATATGTTTGATAACGTTAAAAAAGTCAATGTTCGAAACATTATTTAAAAAATGTTCGATGGCGGCGGCGGCAACCGATCGGCGGTGGCGAGGCGGCGGGACCGCGAGAATGACTTCTGGACCGGAGAATTAATTTTTTTTTTATTTTTTTACTTCTTCAAGTTGACAAAAAATTTTGTCAAATGTAGAAAATTTTGCCAGAAGTCAATTTTTTTACCAAACGCATTTTTACTTCGGATAGGATTTTATCAAACGCATTTCCCTGCCAGATCGACTTTTGGCAAGAAAATGAAAAAAAAAAAAAACAGAAGTGTTTTAATGCGCAGCCTTAACAGCGAGAAAACAAAACTTCAATTACCAACACTACAGGTCCATCCTCCTTAGCTCTGCATAGGGGGCTTTTTTCAAAAAAATGGGTAAAAAAAATTACAAAATTAGGGATAAATTTTATTTATTTACGAAAATGGGACCCGTGCGGCATTCGGGTCCTTTTTTTTTTAATTTCTTATTTTTTAAGTTTTTTTAAATTATTTTATATTTATAACATTTATATTTAAATAACTTTGTAAATACGATTTTTTTTTTCTTTTAAAGCCTATTTTTATGACATAATTATCAATAATTAATACTAAGATATATATAATTAATTAATAATTTAGTATTTATTTAGTTAATTTATTTAGTATGTAAATAATTAATAAAAAATATTCATAAAGTAAAATTGATAAGATACATGAAGTTGAGATATCCAGATTAAACAGAACTTGGATCAAAATTGCCTTAATTTCGGAAAAAAAAAATTTGAACCCATTTTCGGAAAAAATCCCACAACTTTCACTTGCGTTGGTAAATGAGCAAGCTCTGAAGCATAAGAACACTGCCACATCCAAGGACGAGGAGGAGCGCATATCTTCACGACGCATGCGACAATAATACAAATCGCTCGATTTCTATGTACTTGTGCATACCGCAGTAATCATTGGCGGAGCGAAAATCATCATGCAAGTCTAGCCAAACTACCGGCGCGGTCAGACGTGACCGCCAGCAGTTTCCAGTCTCTGTCCTTCCCATGACAAAGAAACTCACGAAAGTCCGTAGTTTATTGCAATTACGAAGTCCAGAGATCAATTCCACAGTGGCATTTCTTGGCTGAGCAGCTCAAATTGCCAACTTAATCATGAAACTAAGCCACGAGCTGCACTGTAAGCTCCGTTGCTCGCAAGTTTTAATTCAATGAAATTGCAAGAACCATCGGGCAAGTTGCTTTTCCATGAAACTGAGACACCGATTCGTTCTCGCAGTTAGATATAGAGAGATTTTGTTAAGAGCGATCCCTCGGGTCGAAATTAATTTCCCTCGTCGAGACAACAACAAGGAATCAATCATGAATGTGAATAGCGAATACCAGATAGAGAAGACCATTTCGAGTTCATGTCCCAAGCAGACATTCAAGGCCATGGAGATTCTCTCAGCTGATTCTGGGGGAGCTATGGACACATGCCAAAGAACATGTGAACAAACAACACACATTCTTATGCTGCTATAATAAGAGCTTGCAGAAGGCAATCTTCATGGTGCTCATGCTTCAAAAGGCGGGATATCAGATCTCGTTCAATAACACGCAACGTAATATATGAAAGAGATGCTTTTTCTGAATGCTATTGTTTCTGATTTATGTCAGAAGAAATGATGAAGTGTCACCAGTGTGTACAAGGTATAATGAACTTACAGTGAATCCCGATTTTTGTCTCCAAACTACTATAAACAAAATTATGAAACAAACAGCTCGGCTTTTCCATCGATGAAGAGGCTCATGAACTCTTCCCCGTCGACAGTTTCTTTCTCTATAAGGAGTTGAGCAAGCCTATGGAGAATGTCGACGTGGGTCGTAATGATCTGTTTGGCTCTTGTATATGCCCTGTCTACCAATTCCCTCACCTCTGCATCTACCACGTCTGCGGTTGCCATCGAATAATCTTTCTGGGTAGACATCTGCATATCAAATATTATAGGTCTCAGCGCAATTCAGGTAAGTTAAAGTCGATACTAGATAACTACATAAGCACCGAAAATGAAATTGCTTCAATGAGCATGCACACCTGCTGACCCAAGAAGGGATTTCCACCAGGTCCACCGATGGCTACTTGCCCAATCTTTTTGCTAAAGCCAAACCTCTCAACCATCTGCCTCGCCACCCGAGAAACTTGCATAAAATCATTCGAGGCTCCTGTTGTAACATTCTCGGTTCCAAAAATCACCTCCTCAGCAACCCTGTATAATAGAATTGCGAACCAGTCATTAAAATTGGCAGCTTCATCAAAGAGAGACCAGATTGCTCAATCACCAGATATTTTCCTCAAATCACCAAAGCATACCACGGATATTCACTATGGCAACATAAGTGGTAAGAGTCTTAATTAGGCTCATTCATTCACTGGTCAATCATGAGGTCAAGTATTTAGAGCTAACCTTCCACCGAGTGCAACAGCCATCTGATTCTCAAGGTAGCTTCTACTGTACAGCCCAGACTCAAGTCTCTCTTCACTTGGAGCAAAAAAGGTAAGACCTCCAGCTTGGCCACGGGGTATGATGGATATTTTGGCCACGGGGTCATATTCAGGCATCAGCGCACCAACTAAAGCATGCCCAGCCTCTGCAAAATTGTCATCACACCATCAACAGCCATAACTACATTACAGTGGATGGATAAAACAGGTAAAAGAAAAGGCCGTTGCTGTGCATACCATGGTAAGCAACCAACTTCTTCTTTTCTTCTGAGACGACAGCATTTTTCTTTTCAGGTCCAGCTATAATTCTCTCCAGAGCATCGGATATCTCATCTTTGCTGATTTCTTTGAGGTCACGCCTAGCTGCAAGAATGGCTGCTTCATTCATCAGATTCTGCAAATCAGCCCCAGTGAAACCCGGAGTCCTCCTCGCAATCTTTTCAAAGTCAACATCCTTTGCAAGTGCCTTTCCTCGAGAATGCACCTGCCATAAAAGGGAGTTCAATCAGGAAACTGGTCGATAGTAAACTGAGTTCAGTACCACACTAAGGTTCAAAAGGTGTTCAGTAAAAGTTCACAGCTGATTCACCTAAATTATTCAATTTTGGTACTTCAACTACACTACTGAAGCAAAATAAACAGGCAACACTATTCATGTTACTCGAAGCCATTAAACCTGACTTCTTCAAAACTCATATCACCGCCTTCAAGTCCTGAAAATACTTAACCGTAGCTACAACAACATTTGATATGGTATCTCATATAGACATGCCAACTAAATGAAGCAACAATATAGTAACCTGAAGGATCTTCACTCTCCCAGCAACATCAGGCCTGTCCACAGTAACCTGCCGATCAAACCTCCCAGGTCTCAACAAAGCTGAATCAAGAACATCTGGCCTGTTCGTAGCTGCCAATACTATGACACCTGAATTCCCCGAAAAACCATCCATCTCAGTCAATAGCTGATTGATAGTTTGCTCTCTCTCATCATTCCCTCCTCCAAGACCAGCTCCTCTCTGCCTCCCCACAGCATCAATCTCATCAATAAACACAATGCAGGGCGCTTTAGACTTTGCCTTCTCAAACAAGTCCCTAACTCTCGAAGCGCCGACACCCACAAACAACTCCACAAACTCGGATGCCGCACACGAGAAGAACGGCACACCGGCCTCACCAGCCACCGCCCTAGCCAAAAGGGTCTTCCCAGTCCCGGGAGGCCCGACAAGAAGACAACCTTTGGGGATTTTAGCCCCCAAAGCTGTGTACTTATCAGGGTTCTTCAAGAAATCAACCACCTCTTGCAATTCCAATTTGGCTTGATCAGCCCCAGCTACATCAGCAAACGTGACACCAGTCTCCGGCACTTCCTGGAACTTGGACTTGGACCTCCCGAAATCCATGGGGCCACCGAGCCCGCCAGGCCCGCCTGGACCGCCCTGAGCTCGGCGGAACAGGAAGAACAGCCCAGCGAAAGCCAGGAAAGGAAAGAGCAAATTCCCAATGAAGGCAAACAACCCATTACCTGAATCTCCCTCGGAGACCGAAATGTCGACCCCATTCATCGCCAAGATGTCGATGAGGTCCGGGTCGTTGGGGACAATCACGGTGGCCCGTCGGCCGTCGACGGCGGTGAGCTGGAGGGCAGAGCCGTCCTTGCTAAACCTCACCCTGTCCACTTTCCCCTTCTTCACCGCGTTCAAGAACTCGCTGTACCGCCATTGACTTCCCTCCGGAAGGTCCGACGTAGCAGAGGCCTGAGGCTTCGGGGCCGTCAGAAGCAGGTTCTGCCCGAACGGCGACGCATCAGAGGGACTCGGCTTCGTGGGTTGCGCTTGGATTACCGGCGGAGGAGTTGGCAGATTCGGAGCATCGGCGGCTTCGGCCTGTGGGACTATCGAAGAAGCGAAGAGAAGCGCGGCTAGAGTCGCCTTGGATTGCGCGGACTTCAACCGCTCCAAATTGGGCACCTCACTATTCAAGACGGATTGGGTCGCCCGGAACTTTCTCCTGAAAATTTGCGAGTGAAGGGACGAGCTCGTGGTTTTAGGAGTAGGAGGACAGAGCAAGACTCTGTCGCCATAGAAACTCGAAGAAAGCAATGGATTTGGAGCCGCAGACATGGTTGTGACACTTGGGTCTGTTCAGGAGTCACCCGGCTCGTTCAGCGAGTGCTGCTCGCTTGCTTATTATCCACACGAGAGAGGACGGAGGGGGAGAGGGGATGAGGAATGGGTGCGAATATGGAGAACCAAGCGTGGAGGATGATGATGACGACGAAGCTTTTTTTTTTTTTTTTTAAGTGTGTTTTGAGCTGATCGGTTAGGCGGTGGAGAGAGGTTTCGAACCTGGACTTCGATCCGAGAAGATGATGCGAGGAGTTTTAGGATGATTCGTATCAACGCAAGCCATGATTTTGGTCGCTGGATGGCCTGCGGCCTACGTGTTCGATGTTCTGTCCCGTCGTTTCTTTGGTTTTTTTTCGATCGATTGGAAAAATGTCGTTCAGAAAAATTATAGATATTACGTGCATTAATTCGGATTAAATTCACAATCTCTGTCGGACCCGAAATATCTCATTGACGCGGTCATAAACACTCGTTGGTTTATTTATATATTAATGCACTGGGATAAGTGTAACTATCGGTCAAATTTCGGTGTAAAAAAAAAATTTGAATGAGCAACATACACTTATATAATTTGTTGAGTTAATGTCGTGAAAGAATCTAAACCAGTACATGTATAATAAATTTATTTTAAATTAATTTTTTGATCTCTGAAATCCTAAATCAGTACGTCCGTCATAAATTTATCATCCGTTAGTTTTCATTAATTTTTACGGTCAAATTGTCAAGTTAGATGATACGTGATAATTGAAAGTGTGCCAATTTGCAGGGTTTTTATTCTCCATTTACCATAGATGTATCGGTTTGGAGGTTTTTATGTAATAACTTAATTTAACGACAACTAACAAAATGTAAATTTATCACGGGTGTATCAGTTTAGAGTTTTTGATGGTCAAAAATTAGTTTGAGGTAAATTTATATTAGGCATTATGGGTTTGGAGTTTTACATGATATTAACCGTATCCATTTTGTAAAAAAAGAAAAACATAATTTATTTTGTGATCAAACTTTCTCTTGTGTCAACAAGCCGATCGACAAAAAGGTAAACCATTCCTTATAGCATCGAAGAAAGTAACGTGTTTCTTCATGACGTAACGAAAAAAAAATGAAATGCGTGTTCTCATTCTTAAGAAATTGGGTATTCAATAGAGCTATCAAAATGAGTCACAAACCCTTTTGATGGCTCGCTTTTATTTAAATGGGTTGCCGTAAACTCAATTTTTCTTTTTTTGTCATAAATTGGTTTTGAAAAGTAAAGCCCAAAAAAAGATTAATGCTAATGGGTCAGAGTAGCTTATTTTCAACACAGATTAAATATGGACCTGCCCTTTTCTTTTTTATTTTTTTGTTCGAAACGCGGTGAATTCTTCAAAAGCAACAATTTAAGAAGAAAATTTATTAAATCTGGATTTCGGGTGGAGTAGGATAAGGTCCGGTAAATGGACCAATTTGAGTTTGGGTCAATCGATCCGACCAAAGCTCGATCCAATCACCGGTTTGACGCGGGGCCGAGCATTCACGTCCTTCGATTTTGAGATGATTTTGAGTGTTGCTCGGATGATCCAATTGACTCTCGAAGATATTTGAAGTTGCTAAATGGGCCTGGATCGTAGATGACATGGACTGGGCATGGACACGTCACGCTCTGAAATTTTTGGGAGCCCAAAACACAGCATGAACCGGCCCAATTCGATCGTGGATCCCATGAAAAAATCAACCCTTCGCGTGTTTTCAATGTATAATGTTTGCATTAAGAAAGAAAAGTTTGATCTTACCTCACATGCCCTCTCTTTCACCGGTTCAAAAATGATATAACAGCACTAATAATCTTTCTATTGTCCGAATAAACTAGTTTAGGGTATAGGGTTTAAGGCTTCACGTCCAGCTTTGCGTATAGGTCCATGGGCTCCTCTATGCTCCGCTAGTAGCGTTGGTTGTCACCGATTTCGTGCATCGGAGCAAATTGATAACGTCGTCAGATGTTGGTTCGTAAAAGAGACGTGCCTGTCCTAATCGATCATAATCAACTAAACAAAGTTAAAGCTTGTATTTAGTGGCTTTGGCATAGCAGCTCTTTTTCGTAAGTAAACTTGTTGATTTCACGAGAATGATAATCACTAGCTATTGTTGCCAAACAAATTTAATAAAACTAAGGATATGTCTGTTTCACTGAAAATTTTATAATAAAGGAAATTTTTTTCTTGAAAATCATTTTTTTTTTTAAAAAAAAGGGTTACTTTTCATTTGTTTGGTAATTTAAAGAAAGTGATTTCTTTCTTGCCATGAAGGAAACTGTTTTTCCCTGATCCAAGTGTTTTTTTTTTTCAGCCCATGGAAAATGTTTTATGCAGATCAATTAGTTTTTTTTTTTAATAATCAAGGTGTCCGGGCTAGCTTGCACACACCTCGACTATTTCTCGGAAGAAATATCAATTAGCTTTCCGTCATTAAAACATTAAAAAAGTCGAAAACCAGATCTTCGGAAGAGCTCTGCCAGTATAATAGACTCTGGGTGACAGTGAGAATAAGAAGACCTTGTAAAGTCACAGATTTTTTTAAAAATGGATCCCATAATAAATTTTAATTATTTATTAATTATTTTTCTTCGACCCAACATAAATTATTAATATCATAGTCACTCGAAAACGTTTACATAATTGTTTTTTTTATTATTATTATCGAAATAGCTTCTTCTTCTCTTTTCTTTTTTTCCAAACAAAATGATGATTATGCATGGTACCAATGTATCAATTCGTCGGTGCCCTGTACACATAAAGCATTCAGTGGGATGTTACCTGTCGGACGCTCCCAGAATAATGGATTTATAATCAATCATGTCCTGAAGGGCGTACTGTACTATGTGTGAGGCGTCGGATCAAGTCAGCAAATAGCGATCGGTTTGCTTGAGCATTTTTGTAATATGCATGGGAGTCGGATTGAGTCAGCAAACTGTGGTTTATATCAAAGAGATCGGTATCTCCCTGGAAAACGACCCTTTTTTTTTTTTTTTTTTACTTCCTAATGTCATGCATTGCCTCACATAGAGAATTAAGTTCATGGGTTTCGATAGCGAAATTCCAATCGTTCGAGTCCGGAGTCATTTTTCTAGCACGCTACAAAGATGCCATGAAAGAGAAAAGCATCGGTTATGAGAGCGAGTTATATAATTAACTAAGTTTCCTTTGAAAATATTCGATCTCGGAATAAAACTCCAGATGCCATGTTGGGATCCGATAACCCAAAACCGCCTTTTTGGGAGAAAGCCTTTTTGAGAGCATGCAAAAGGGAACCCTATGACATGCCTTTATAGCATCAAAGCCAATATATATGTGGTCGATGGATCACCTATATCCCAACACACGAATGGCTCGACCGTCAAGAAGTTATCAATAAATGTCGAATCCATCATACGAGGATTAGGGATGGGTCGGGTTAGAAATGGTCCGATTTAAACGGACTCATTGAACCGTCTTCTGACCCATTTGTTGTGATGCCAATATAGTGACGTATGCCAAATTGACACCCACTCAATCCATATCCAATCTAATTCATATTTCTAAAATACTTTCATCGTTAATCCAAATATACAAAAGAAAAAAAAAAAGGTATACCCACGCTGAAGTGAGTACGCGGATTAAGTGAGTGCGAGGTTGAGTGAAGTCAAAAAAGAATGAAAAAAAAAAGTCAGTGAAGGTGGATTGATTCTAACTAAATCATAAGCCATAAATGGCTCATTTAACATTTATATTAAGTTTTTTCAACGAAAACGAATGTTTATGTCATGCTTAAACCCATTTATTGGATACAACTAATTCGACGGGTCTAACGAGGATTCAGGACTTCTTTTTACCTATGGGGTTGTATACTGAAGACAGGCAACAAGTTCATGCTCT
This sequence comes from Rhodomyrtus tomentosa, assembly GCA_028455895.1. Classification (NCBI taxonomy): domain Eukaryota; kingdom Viridiplantae; phylum Streptophyta; class Magnoliopsida; order Myrtales; family Myrtaceae; genus Rhodomyrtus; species Rhodomyrtus tomentosa. The sequence goes on along the minus strand of JAPCWY010000001.1, from coordinate 7,945,089 downwards.
TGTCTCTCTCCTTCACCTAACAAAGAGAGAGAGACAGCAGAGTAACCCTAGGGATCACCGTCCAAGAAGATGCCATCCAACCCCACTCGACACTCAAGTCTCTCTGTCGAAACAAAGCAAGAGCACGACCCCACCCGATTCAATCAATTCCACGATCATCATGGACATTCACGTCGCATGTGCTTGTCTCTCCTCCCTCCCTCCTCCTCGTTTTTCTTTTTTTTTTTCTTTTGCGTGTATTTAGGGTTTCATTATGGCAGAAAACGTTAGATATGTCAATATTTATATACGATCTTCACTTTAATGTCAATTTTTTTATGGCTCACTTAAGTGTCAATTTTTTTTTGGAAAAATGTTATTTGAGTGACAACTCCGGTGAACATCGCCGAAAATCTTATGTGATGTCTACGTGGCTCGCCGGAGAATACTAATCAGCAAAATAAAAAAAAAACCAAAAAATTTTAAAAAAATCCAAGTCATATTAAAAATAAAATAAAAAAATGAGTTAAAAATAAAAAAAAAATTAAAAAATGAAAAGGCAAGGGAAGGCTATGCCGCCCCCATCGCCGCCGCCCCACCGCCTTCAACAATGACCGGCGAGGGTGGGGGATGGGCCAATGGTGGTCGCCAAGCACCAACCAATGGCCAGCGCCCCCATCAATAGCTGGAGAGGGTTTGACCTCGCAGATCTGGGCGAGGTCGAGCCACGACAGGTTTGGGTGATGCCAGTCTCGTCGCGGCCAGGCGAGGCCGGCGTTATCACTGATCTTCCCCAGGTTATCGACGACCGTCCTCCATGGCCTCTCTCCAACCTCTTCCTATGCTCTCAATCGCCTCTCGCCTTCTTGAGCCACAGTCGCATTCGCCCACGAAACCCTCCTTGCCGGGCTCAAACCCATGAAAATCAAACCGACTTGTAAACTATTTCCAATGGAAAAATCGAAACTTTCGCTGTATTCGAGATGGGGAAGACGGGATTATTCGACCTCGAGAAGCATTTCGCCTTTTACGACGCATACCACAGCAACCCGGCCGTGGCGAGACCAACATCGCCGAGCCCCGCGAGGCTCGACCTCGCTTAGATCTGCAAGGTCGAGCCCTCGCCATCTCAGCCAGTAGCCGGCGACCCCTGCCGAGCCATCCCCCCACTTCGCCGTCCATTTCCGATGGTGATAGCCCTCGTCGCTCCATTTGTGTTTTTTTTAATTTAATTTAATTTTATTTCTTAATTATTTAGTTTTTTATTTAAAAAAATCAATATTATATGGAAATTATTTTAATTTTTGGCTTTTTCTTTTGCCACGTGTACTGTCTTTTAAAAAAAAAACAATTGCCGCATAATATTAAAAAATTAATTAAAAAATACCACGTATACGGTTTAGTCGGAATTGGCACGTAAGTGAGCTGGCGAAAAAAATTGGCACTAAAGTGAGCGCCATACTCAAATGTTGACACTTCTAGTGTTGTTCTGTCGTTTCATTATTATTACTTGGTTCTCATCGAAAATATGTGCACGTCTCTACGTATCTATCTCTCTCTCACTCGATCGAGCGTGGAAATTGACACCACCTAGAAAAATCGAAAAAGAAAATGTCCATACGTGACAACGAAACCAAGACAAATGGCATTCGACACGAAACGGTTTGGAGAGTATATCGCAAGCTATGCCCCAACCCAACGCCAAATTGTCCAGCGATTTTCAAACTTCGACAGGGACGGGCATTGATTGCACCATCGCCATCGTCCCTCGCGCGTGAAAACCCTTTGGAGAGGTGGGTCAAGCTCAAGGTCATGCACGGACATGCATGGCAAGATATCAAGAGCATGGATGCCCAAACCACAGCTGGACATAAATAAATCTCTATCGTGTGTGTATATCTGTCTGTTCCCACACAATGATTTGGAAATATACAGTAATTTTTCATGTCTACAGCAAGATTCAGAATGGACATTACTACGTAGGGGAAATTTCGTCTTCACTGGTAAACCTAGAGCTTTCAAAGTTATATGTTGATTTCTTTATATGACATACATGCCGTGTCCATTCACATGAGAAGACCAACTTCTGTTAATGTTCATCATTATAGATATAGATCTTATGAATTGTTTTGCTTCGTTTTGTTTTCCCCCCCCTGAATTGGACTCCGAATCTACTCTACCTTCTACCGAAATTCCTCCTCCTCCCCCCCCCCCCCTGTTTCATGACCACCAGGCTCATTGCAACGTGTTTAATTTCACTGGATACAAGAGGGTGCTTCACAGACAGACAATTTAGACGGTTGAAGTCGAAAGTAAACCGAACTAAAACCAAATAAAGTCCGGCCGCGGTTTAGCTCTTTCGGTTCGGTTTCCAAAATTTTCTCGAAATTGACGAGGATAGTTGGATGTTACATGAAAGCCTCTACAAGATGAAGTCGCGGAACGCAATTTAAGACGATCATGTTGGTGGGGGTAGAATCTGATGTGCTAGGAAATAACGAAGGGCAAAGAAAACTTGGGGACAAGAAGAGAAGCAAGGTACTCTCGTCTCGTACTCTTTGCTGCTCTTGGCTCTTTGGCGGGAAATTGTCAAAAAAACCCTAAACATATGTTGCATTAGTACCAATTTAATCTTAAATCGTTTGTATTTATGCCAATTGAGTTAATCTAACTAATTTTGATCGAAAATAGTTGACATAGACATCGATTTTCTACATGGCACAGCAAAAACTGGATTGGAATTTTTTTTAAATGATTCTATAATTTGAAATAATTTTTAAGCACTTTTTGGTTTTTTAAAAATATTTTAAAAAATCCACGTTTGCATAAGCCATGCTACGTAGGACAATTGATGTCTGCGCCAACGATTTTCGGCCATAATTGATCGAATTGATTCAATTGACATAAATGCAAAATATTTATGACTAAATTGGCACTAATTCAAAAGGTTTACGACTAAATTGACATTAATAAAAGTTTTAGGACTAAATTGGCATCAATGCAAAGATTTACGACCGAATTGACATAAAAAAAGGTTCATGGTTGAATTGGAACTAATGCAATAGGTTTATGACAATTTTTTTTAACAATTTTCCCCTCTCCTGCGACTGTTCTGTCTCTATCTCTCCTTTGTCTTTGCCTTTTCGCTCTGTGCCCACAAATCGCATTGGATCCCAAGCCCCCCTCCGGCTGCGGTTGCAGGCTTGTTCTTAGAGGAGGCAAGGAAAAAGGACATGAACTAATTATATCTTTCTGCAATCTTCTTGACAATGTTCATCAGCCCACACGGTAAGAACCGCCTCCTTCTTCGTGCTCACATCGTATTCGCTAGCTGGAGACTGATTAGTGATCGACTGATCATCCAACGAACCTTTCTAACGATTTTGCTGACCATCTTGTCACAGCTAGCACGACTTATCTCGTGCCACAGGAGTAAACCCTACAAACGTCGGGACCAAAGGCTTGCCAGCATTAACTTTCTTGAGATCTAATTCCCAAAGTTTCTATTTCGACGATAACAGGTAAAGAGACGAAAGGAGTTCCATCTTTCTAATTGCAGATGTTTGCTGGTCCGAGTTTCGACAGCGGTCTTCGACATGCATATTACAACAACAATAGATGTATAAGAAATTAAAATGGAAGAGATGGGGCCAAAAAAAAAAAAAAAAGACCATTCTCTTGGTTTGGAATATAATGAAAATCAGTCATCTGCCAGACGCAGCATTATCTCTTTGATCAGCCAATTGATTGAGTACCAGTCACCAAGGAAAAACAACAGCATTCGATATTCAAGGATATCTACCGAAAAACGTCATTGAATTTGTGATATTGATAATTGAATTGCATTCATTTCCACTTGTTTGATCTCTAGCGGACCCATTTATGTCACCTTGAGGTCTACAGGACTCATCAGTGATGCTTGCTAAAAGGCCGCAGGTATTGTGCCTTGGCCATAAATACTCCAAAGATTGCCTTAATTAAGAGACGGGAGTATTAGCATAATGGACTTTGCTAGCATAACAGTCCCCGGATGATTGTGAGAATAGGTTCCCACTAGCATGCTAGTGACACGGGCTGTGAGTTTCGTGTCCGAGAGGGGCAAGTTCTCCCATGCTCGAGTTTCCTTATGGGTAAAGCTTGGGGTGTCATCATGAGGAGTAGACGTTGTAGAGGGGAAAAGTACAACTGGATCATAGGGTTGTGTCAGATTGGTTTGTACTGGGAGTTCTAGTATTAAACATGATACATTCCTTAGGAGCTTTGAAGGCGGGTTTGGCATCCTGTGCATAAATTGGTCGGGAGCTGATGCCGCTCTCCTGATGTGGTCATTGTAAGCTGAAACCAGTTGTTATGCTTAAAGGGTTATGCTCGTCTTACTCGATATAACGGATGCACAAGCTAAGCGGAGCGTAGTATGATCCAATGTGCATTATAGAGAAGGCTGGTTTGGCATGGCTCGCCAAGCGCTGCACATGCTAATTTGGCGATTGAAAATCTATCGGCCCGTGACAAATGATATCAGAGCAAGATCCCTCCAATAGGTGTTTGAAAAAATCATGTGGTATTCCCAGTCCTTTGAAGGCGGGGCCAAAAGGGGCTCGAACAAAGTGCGGCTCTCGTCTAGCTTCGAGTATGCCAATAGGGGCACATGAAAGAACCGAATTGCTAACTGAATGGGAATAATGATCCTGGATTTAAAGATGGATCCGCTGCCACATTTCATTGAAAGAGGAAATCTTTATTGGTTTGCTGAGGTTAGGAGAAGTTTAGTAGGCGAAAGAAGGTGCTACCGAGGGTGTGCAGTTGGTGAGGGGTGCCACACTTGTCATGGACGTACAAGTGACTGGAGATTCGCGAAAAGTTTTGATCGGGGGAAGCTAGTAGTGGAGTGTTGTTGTTCTGTTGGGCAATCGAGTGACATAGGGAAGTGACAGAACAGCCCGCAACGAGAGAGTCTATGGTTTGAGTGGGGGAGAATAACACGGGCAGAGAGTTCCGTGTCCGAAAGGGGCAAGTTCTCCCGTGCTCAGGTTCCCTTATAGGTGAAACTTGGGGTGTCATCATAAGGAGTAGACGTTGTAGAGGGGAAAAGGACAACTGGGTCAAAAGGGTTGCGTCAAATTGGTTTGTATTAGGAGTTCTAGGATTAAACATGATACATTCCTTAAAGTTGCATTTGGTCGTCCGTATAAAACTCGAGATATGATATGTTTTATCCTATTCTGTGTTTGGTAGGTGTCCCAGATAGTATAATTTCGGATATATAGGGGATATAGCCCGGATAAAAAAATCCGAGTGGATAGGATAAGGTCAGATAGGATTTTTCTTATCCGCCATATAAAAACTAATTTTTAGAAACCCTACCCCTTCATTCGCGTACTCCTTCACCAACGCTATAGCTTGCTTCTGCATTTTTTTTCACATTTACCGCTTGCTTCTGTAATTTGCGAAGGTATGTATTCATCCATGATCACCTACAGCTTGCTTCTGAATTTATTTATTTTTTTCATGTTTACTCTGTGGCGGACAAAAGTAGTGAATTTTATAGATTATTGCACGAACTGATAAAAGTAGGGTGGTGGATAAATCAAGGGTTCGGTCTTGTGTATAGGTTCCGTTGTGCTTCGGCTTTGGTTGATTGCTAGAGTTTTGCTACCAATCAAGTTGTTAGAGATAATAAGAGATTCCAGCTTCTGATAAAAGTAGGGTGATGGATAAATCTAGCGTTCGGTCTTGTGTATAGGTTCCATTGTTCTTCGGCTTTGATTGATTGCTGGAGTTTTGCTACCATTCAAATTGTTAGAGATAATAAGAGATTCTAGCTTCTGTATCGATTGCTTCTCCGAGTTGAATGCTTTCGTGACTTTTTCCTGGAAAATTAGAAGGGAAAATGTGGACTACTTTTGCAGGAAACGAAAAAAAGGTTTGGTTTTCTTCTGTATCGATTTCTTCTAAAAGATTTTGTTGCTAGGATGGAGGGTGCTAAGGGAAGATGAAAAAACAAAAAAGAAAACAAAAAAAAAAGGAAACCTGATACACTACCTAAATCGGATCGAATTGTCAAATTATTCAAATTTATTTATTTATTACATGAACAAAATAAACCCTAGTCGCAGCATAAATATAGCCCAAAATTTTTTTCTTAAATTTTTCTCTACTTTTGGACCACACAAAAAAGAATATATCGGGTCGGATAATGAAACAGACCGAGTGCATAAAATTCATGACATATTTAACATCCAAAGATCAAGAGCAACTGTTTGACTGTAGTGGCTGTAAATAAACTACCGCAAATGACTAGAAATTAAGGAACTAAAAAGGATGTTTTTTTTTTGTCGAAACTAAAAAGGATGTTAGGGACTTCAGTCATTGAAAGATAGAGTTTCATTGAACTAAAGTTGATGTATGGGCTCTTTTGCAGGGAAGCTCGAGGGTATATTGCTTGAAGCGAATGGATTTTGGGCAAAGGCTGAACAATCATAGATTAACTTAGTAAGATTCTATGAAAATCAATTGATTTGAAACAGATATTATTTTGGATGATTGTGCTATCATCTAACCTACTAGTTGGTATTTGCCTATTGTTATTATTATTTTTTCTTTATTAGAAATGGATCACAATGAGAAAGAGGAAATTTTTAGCATTTTGCTATAATAAGAGATAAACCTGCAGGTGTTGCTACCTTACCCAAAAAAAAAAAAACATGCATGTGTTGCTTTTGTGTATGATATATATGATTGTGGCATCCACGACTGCTGAAAATCACTACCATAAACATATATTGAAGGATCGCACGTTTTGTTAAAAGGCAAGCTCGTTTGGATCACCTTGATCGCCTCATTAACAGTAGTGGCTTGAATTGTGTGGAACAACTTAGGATGGATAGACGTACATTTACTCTACTGTGTGAGCTAGCACGTTCAATTGGTGGGTTAAAAGAAGATGGAATTATGACGATAGAAGAACAAGTGGCAATGTTCCTGCATATACTTGCCCATCATGTGAAAAATCGTGTTATCAAGTTCAGATTTATGAAGTCTGGGGAGACAATAAGTAGGTACTTTAACTTAGTTTTAAGTGCTGTGATAAGAGTTGCATAGTATGCTTCCTGTGTCACCTAAAGCAGTTCCAGAGGAATGTACTGATGAGAGATGGAAATGGTTTAAAGTATATTTGTTTTGCTATTACATAGATTAATTTAATACTTTAAACATAAGGTTATTCTATTAATTTCATGTTTCTAGGGTTGCTTAGGAGCATTAGATGGCACATACATTAGGGTACGTGTTCCAGAAGTTGATAAACCAAGGTACTGAAATAGAAAGAATGAGATAACGACAAATGTGTTAGGAGTTTGCTCACGTGACATGAGATTCATATACATATTACCTGGATGGGAAGGCTCAGCAGCAGATTCTAGAGTGCTTCGAGATGCTTTAGTTAAACCCAATGGTCTGAAGTTTCCTGCTGGTAAGATAAGCCCTTATCAATATGTTACATTATTTAACGTGTATGTTTTGACGATTCTAAGACAATTAATAATGTTATCATTTTTTATTAGGTAATTATTATATTGTAGATGTTGGATACACATATGGGGAGGGCTTTCTTACTCCTTGTAGAAGTACTCGATACCACCTATCCGAGTGGAGAGAAGGTTATATGCCAAATTTCCCTGAGGAGTATTTCAACATGAAACATTCGCAAGCTAGAAATGTCATAGAAATATGCTTTAGTTTACCAAAGTTGCAGTGGGTTATTCTTAGGAGTCCATCTTTTTATCCAATTAGAACGCAATGTTGAATTTTTATAGCTTGTTGCCTTATACACACTTTGATAAGAAGAGAAATGGCTATTGATCCAATTGAGGCACAATTGGATGAAGTTGCTAACACCATTGAAGATGTGGAAACAATTAATGTTCTTGAACCATCGGATCATTAGACAACATGGAGGTAAAATTTGGCAATACAAATGTTTAATGAGTGGAATGCAAGTCGAGGACATGGAGGAGTCGCCTGATTTTACATTATTCCTTGTCTCATTTGTTTCTAATTACTACAAGTCGAGGACATGGAGAAAAATATTCCTTATGTAATGTTTGAATTATGGTTATATCATTTTAAATTTTTATTATTATGTTGTCTTTATCCTTAAATTCTCTCTATTGTGCTATCCTTTATAATTAAATTTTGTAAAATTGCAATGAGATGTTTAGGAATGGAAGGCAGCGATTTTAGTTCAACTCAAGGAAGGGGAACAAAAAGAGACCGACGTGTATGGACAATAGATGAAGAAAATGCACTTCTAAATGATCTTGAAGTACTAGTCGCGTGAGGAATGAAAGCCGATAACGACTTCAAAAGTGGTTACATGATTATGTTAGAGAAGTGATTTGAAGAAAAGTTTTCTGGTTCTAGCATTAAGGGTAATCCTCATATTGAGTCGAAAATGAGAAACTTGAAAAAGTTGTATAATCAGATTTATGACTTGAAGGATCAAATTGGCCTTGGATGGGATCACGAAAAACATTCTATTGATATTCGTTTGGAAGATAGTTGACAAAAATATTGCAACGTTAGTGTTACTTCTTCTCATTTTTCTTCTCTAGAACTTGTTTCTTTAAAAAAAAAAAAATCTTTGTAGGCCTACCCTAGAGCTGCTTCTTTGAGAGGAAGTCCTTCCCTCAATATGATCGACTAACAACTGTATTTGGAAAAGACCGTGCCAAGGGAAATCTCAGTGAATACCCTTCACAAGCTCATGCGGCTATAGATAATGAAGAAGTTGAGAATCATTATGACGTGCCTACTACTGGTGCAAGTCAAAACTTACCGCCACTATCATCTTCTCAAACGCAAAATGTTGATGATTCTTCAAGAAGAAGAGGGGATAAAGCAAGTGACAAGTGGGCAGCTGAGTTAGTTGAAATTGCAAGCACCTTTGGCTCTTTTATGAAAAAAGCTAACGAGAGGATGGAGATGATTGCTAGCCGCATTGGACATGCTAAAGATTTGGATGACGACAAGAGAAAAATCAATGAAGAGCTTCTTAAGATGTCTTTAGATATCATGGGCAGAATAAAATTGTGCAGAAAAATCGTGAAGGATCCTGAGAATATTCATCTTTTTTTTTTTGGATTTCAAGGAGATGATAGGAAGGCATTTGTGGACATGCTTCTCCAAGAGATGATAGAAGAGTAATATTGTGTGTAGTCTCTTTTTGCTGCTTTTAGACAATGAACAACATCAAACAATGTTGATTTTACTATTTGTTGGAATGCTTTAGTTTTTTGGAATGTGTTGTTTCTTGTGAAGTTTAAAGCTTTATTCATTGTTGTTGTAGTACTCTCATCATACCATTGCTTTTATATTATTATTTTTGCTCAGTTCTTTTTCTTTATTCTCCTTCGCCATTGCCTTCTTAGGTAAGATATTCAGCGATGAAAGTCAGTGTAGATTGGAGAGGGCCAGTTCGCTAAGATAATTCCAAGAGAAACTTGTTCATTATTCTGAAGAATCTTGTCCTGTTACACATGAAAAGGTTTCCTCGAGTGAGCGCTCTATTTTCCATATATTGCAACCTCTGCTTGATTGTGTATGGAAAAGGCTTCAAGTTCATGGGGCAAAAATGAAGACGATGATGACAATTCTTTTGTCTCGTTTGTTTCTATTTTCATTTCTTTTTTGCAAAGAGGTTTGAAAATCTAATAAAATATATATTTTTTCAAGTTTATTTGTGTATGAGAATGTTATTTTTATAGTAATAAGAACGAAATATTTATGAGCATCACGTAGGGGTATATATGTCATTTATATTGATATATAGTTTCCATCAAAGGCAGGATAGGAAAGGATATGAGAATATCCGACTTTAAATCCGCAATTCACCAAACAGTGATAGGATATGGCCAAATCCCTAGATTTCTTATCATATACTATCCAATCCTATCATGACTAGAAATCCCGACTACCAAACGCAGCCTAAGGGTTCTGAAGGCAGGTTTGGCCTCCTGTGTATAAACTGGTCGGGAGCGGATGTCGTTCGCCTAATGAGATCATAGCAGGCCGAAATCAGTTGTTGTTCTTAAAGGGTTATACTCATCTTAATCGATGTAACGGATGCCCAAGTTAAGCTAAGCGTGGTATGATCTAATGTGATTTATGGGGAAGGCTGGCTTGGCATGGCTTGCTAAGCACAGAACGGGCTAATTCCATGATTAAAAATCTGTTGCCCCGTGACAAATGGTATCAGAGTAGGATCCCTCTAGTAGGTGGGTGATTTGGAAAAATCATGTGGTCTTCCCAGTCTTTTAAGGGCAGAGAGCGATCGCCGAGGCCAAGAGAAGCCCGAACAAGGTATGACTCTTGTCCAGCTTCGAGGATGCCAATGGAGGCACAAGAAAGAACCAAATTGCTAACTGAATGGGGATAACGATCTTGGATTTGAAGATGGGTCCGCTGCCACGTTTCATTGAAGGAGGAAACCTTTATTGTTTTGCTGAGGTCAGGAAAAGCTTAGTAGGCGAAAAAAGGCGCTCCTAAGGGTGTGCAGTTGGCGAGGGGTGCCACACTTGTTGACGGACGTACAAGTGACTGGAGATTCGCAAACGGTTTTGATCGGGGGAAGCTAGCAGTGGAGTGTTACTGCTCTGTTGGGTGAGCGAGCGACGCAGGGAAGTGACAGAATAGCCAGTAATGAGGGCGTTTGCTGTTTGAGTGGGGGAGAATGCCAAGGGCCGAGAGTTTCGTGTCTGAGAAGGGCAAGTTCTCTCGTGCTCGGGTTCCCTTATAGGTGAAGTTTGGGGTGTCATCATGAGGAGCAAACGTTATAAAAGGGAAAAGGACAACTGAGTCAGGAGGGTTGTATAAGATTGGTTTGTATTTGGAGTTCTAGGATTAAACATGATACATTCCTTAGGAGCTCTAAAGTCAGGTTTAGCCTTCCGTATACAAACTGATCGAGAGCTGATACTGCTCTCCTGTTGAAGTCATGGCAAGTCGAAATCAATTGTTGTTCTTAAATGATTATACCCGTCTTACTCGATGTAACAAATGACCAAAATAAGCAGAGCGGGATATGATCCAATGTGTTTTATGGGGAAGGTTGAATTGGTATGGCTTGCCAAGTGCCACACTGGCTAATTTCGCAACTAAAAATCTGTCGGCCTGTGACAAATGGTATCAGAGCAGAATCCATCTAGTAGGTGGATGATTTGGGAAAATCATGTGGTCTTCCCAGTCCTTTGAGGGCCGGGAGTGATCGCCGGGATCAAGAGAGGCTCGGACAAGGTGTGGTTCTCATCTAGCTTCGAGGATGCCAACCGAGGTACAGGAAGGAACCGAATTGTTAACTGAATGGGGAAAACGATCTTGGATTTAAAGATGGATCCGCTGCCACGTTTCATTGAAGGATGAAACCTCTATTGGTTTACTAAGGTCAGTAGAAGATTAGTAGGCGAAAAAAGGTGCTATCGAGAGTGTGCAGTTGACGAGGGGTGCCACACTTGCTAACGGACGTACGAGTAATTGGAGATTCGTGAACAGCTTTGATCGGGGGAAGCTAGCGGTGGAGTGTTGCTGTTCTGTTGGGGAAGCGAGTGACGCAGAGAAGCGACAGAACATCCCACAACGAGGGCTTTTGCAGTTTGAATGGGGGAGAATGACACAAGCCGAGCGTTTCGTATTCGATAGGGGCAAGTTCTCCCATGTTCGGGTTCCCTTATAGGTGAAGTTTGAGATGTCATCATGAGGAGTAGACGATATAGATGGGAAAAGGACAACTAGGTCAACAAGGTTGTGTCAGATTGGTTCGTATTAGGAGTTCTAGGATTAAACATAATACATTTCTTAGGAGCTCTGAAAGCAGGTTTGGCCTCTCGTGTACAAACTGGTTGGGAGCTGATACTGCTCTCTTGATGAGGCTATGGCAGGCCGAAATCAATTGTTGTTTTTAAAGGGTTATACTCGTCTTACTCGATGTAACATATGCTCAAATTAATCGGAGTGTGGTATGATTCAATGTGCTTTATGGGGAAGACTGGCTTGGCGTGGCTTCCTAAGCGCCGCACTGGCTAATTTTGCAGGCTGAAAATCTGTCAGCCCGTAAAACTAGTGTGATAGTATAACGATAGAATGCCAGATATAAGATCAAAGGTCGGTCCCGCCATGATAGAAAAATTACCAAAAAGTCATAAACCTATTAAATTCAGTTCTAAATCTTTATTTTTTTTGGCCGATTCAGTCTCGAACCTTTTGCAATTATGTCATCTCAGTCTATCTAGAGAATTTTAACTGGCCTGCACTGACGTAGACGTCAGCCGTCCTACAACAAAATATTTTAAATATTTTTTTTGCAATTTTTATGATTATTTATTATTTTTATAATTTTTCTTTTTTTTTCTTCTCATTCCCCTCCCCACCTCCAACCGGTCGTTACAGTCTGGCGACCAACCAAAGGGGCAGCCAACCAACTCACCTTGCTATGGTGAGGGTCAACTTCGCTATTGTCGGGCGAGGCAGTGACGGCGAGGTCGAGCTCCGCCACAACTGGGCTTGCGAGGTCTATCCCTGCTACAGCAAGGCGAGTCGGCCTCTTCGACCACCCCTCTAATCGATCACCGGATTATGGCAACCAGCTAGAGGAGGGGAAGGGGAAGAAACAAAAAGAGAAAAGAAAAATAAAAAATAAAAATAAAAAATCATAAAAGAATATTAACATATTTGATGGCTGGCATCTACGTCAATGAAATTGGCCGGCCAAAATTTATTGGATTGACTAAAATGGCACAATTGCGAAGGGTTTAGCTTTTAATAGGCCAAAAATATATTTATGATTAAATTGACACAATTGTAGTAGGTTTAAAACTTTTCAAGTAAATTTTCTCCCATGATTGCTATTATATATATATATATTATCATTCATAATACTTGCGATTGGGATTGCACCGTTATATTGTTCTCCCATGAGAATAATAGCAGGTTTTGAGTCACAAAATCTTAAAAAAGTGAACGCCACAATAATATTTTATTAATTATTATTTATTTTTCAATGTTAAAACAGATTGTTAGCATGCCATTGAAATTTCATCAGGGTATAAGTTTTATTAGGCATGATTTAATACTTAATTATTGGCCTAATACCCAAAACAACCTCCAACTTTAGTATTTGTGTCAATTATATCCAAAACTTTTTTTTCTCATAAAAAACCCATAACTTTTACTTTTTTTCTCAATTCTACCCAAAACTTTTACTTTTGTCTCAATTTTACAGACCTAATATCAAAAAAATCCTCAACTTTTAATTTTGTCATAATTCTACCAAAAACTTTTACTTTTGTCCAAATTCTACAGGCCTAGTATCAAAAAACGTTCAACTTTTACTTTTATCCCAATTCTATCATCGTCAGTCTTTTTTCATAATCATTGTTAATTAATCCTACGTTACTCGAATTTTCTTGCCGAATTTACCAATGAATTTTCGAAATTTAAAAACATTAGGTTTCAGAGACGACAATATTTTAAAAAGTTCGTCAGTATATATCCACGTCTAGTCGTTCTTTGAGCTATTGAGTGTTCAAACGAATACTAAATGTGACGTCTTTAGTGACTATATATCTCTCAGCAATATATAGGGGTAGCAAAAAATAGAATAGAATTTCAAACTTTTTTCATGTTAGTTTTGTCGAGATGTAATTCATTAATAACGTGACAATGTCACATGAGATTAATTAACAATGATCATATATGGAAGACTAACGATAGTAAAATTAGGACAAAAGTAAAAATTGAGGGTTTTTTTGGTACCAAATCTGTAAAATTGGGACAAAATTAAAAGTTTTGAATAAATTGGAACAAAAGTTAAAGTTGAGGATTTTTTTGATACTAGATCGGTAAAATTAGGATAAAAATAAAAATTTTGGGTAGAATTGGAACAAAAGTAAAAGTTTAAAGTTTTTTATGAGATAATTTTTTGTTAGATATAATTATCAAAAATGCTAAAGTTGTACAAATTGCAGTATAATTTGGTATCTTTACCGGTAGGGGAACGGAATTCGTCTCTTCCCCTGTACTTTGTTCAATTGAACATGCAGACGGAGGACATCGTGGGGGTTAATGTTGACGAGTGCACAATCATTTCTTTGTGGGCCTTCTTTCCCGCCGGTCCGTGAAAGCTGTTCCTTTTCAAGTACCCCCTCCCCCGCCGCCTGAAGCCACCGTCATGGTTCTTCATCTCGATTCAAAAGAAGCAAAGGTCAATTGATTAAATTAATCGATCCGAGATCCGGACGTGCTGAGCCATCATTTTTCTGGATTTATCGACCTTAACCATGTCGAAAATTTCGGCGTAAGGACGGAGAATCTCTTAATTAAGAAATCACGTGAAAAACGACTTATTTGTCTCGTTAATAAAGAGTAAAGATTGAAAAAAAAAATTTAAAAAAAAGAACGCTGGAAATGGGTGCTATGCTTTCGAGGGAAGGTATAGCTTTGGGCATAGTGTAGGGCCTGCTAGATTAATGCAAACATGTTTCAAACGTCGCGGTTTTGCACGAAGCCTATGTCCTTTCTCGTGCTTCTCCTATTTTTGTTGTTGCAAGTAGTTAAATGAAAAAATAAGCTTGGTAGGTGACTCAAATGAAAATGAATAACCTTAAATCAGCCGGTAAAATTAATTGAGATGACGGCATGTCGCTCTAATTAAGTCCGGGAATCTTCCAGGAACGTGGTAAATTCACGACTTTTCTAGGAGATTCAAACAAAAGTTCGCAAAAATTAAGGAGTTAGTAAATGTAATGTACTGTTAGAAAAGACCAACTCAAATGGGCAGTCCAAATCGAAAGGTTGAAGAATCATAGTAAAAAAGGAAAAAAAAATGAATATCGATAAATAACTACTCAAATAAGAATCAACAGCCAGAAGATAGTTGGCAAGTCAAAATGAATGCCACGTGTCCCTTTTTTTTTTTTTTCCCGGGGGCGAGGGGACGGCAAGTCATTGCTTTATCGGAGGAAATACCTTATATTTTAGCCATTTGTACATTGCATGTATGTAAAGTGGGGGAAGGGTAGCTGAACCCCACACCCACAATAACTAAGCAAGTTGGCAGCTAATGTCGCGGCAGCAGCCACGACCCTTTCTGATAACGATGGGTGGGCGGCGAATAAAGGAAAGGGACTTGACATCGCACATTTTCTCACTAACCCCTGGAATGAACGGTAACCGTTAACCTGATAATTTGATATTAATATCAGTTATTTCAAATCACATAATTTCTTAATCATTAAATACTTCATGCAAAATATGCGGTGATGTTTTGTGCATCTGCGGTTAAAATTATACCGTCCCAGACAGTATTGTCTGAAAAACATCTCTCAAAATAAAAATATCAATTTACCCAAAAAAAAAAAACACACTTATTTGCCATTTTTTCCACTTCAAGTTTGCTTCTTCCGCATAGTTCTGTCCGTAAAGTTTGGTTTGACCTTTTTCGTAGTGCTTGGCTGTATAGTGTGCATCGGCAGGTTTTAGCGTAACATGGCAATTGAAGAAACGACTCGTTTTTTTTTATTTTTCAATCATCCGTCGACCATCTAACAAAATATCAATCCTATAAAAGAAAAAGTCCGATCGAAAAGTCTAATCTTGCGGTATGGGAATCGAGTTTTGCCTTAATTTATTTCGTATTCGCAGCCCCAATCTTCATTCGAGTTGCATGCGAGAGATATAGCTGATTAGCAACTTTATTTAATCTTACTTGAGGTTTGAGGTTTGGGCCTCAACGTGGCCGTCTGAGATGTGCACGAGGGGGGTGAGATGGATAAGACAGAGGAGTCGAGGAGCTGAGTAAGGCGAGGGGACAATCGAGATAGAGAGCAAGTCGGGAGCCTCGGTAGGTAGATGGGAACGACGATGTCGGTCGGAGGCACCAAGGAGAGATGACGTCGGCAACAGTTGGGCGGCATCGTGGATAGTGGTAGGGTGTGCAAACTAAACTGGACCGGCCCGAACCGGATGGGTTGGTTCGGTCCTTGAGGTAGATGGTCCGGTCCTCGGTCCCAATAGATGGGACCGGTGACCGAGCGATCCAGTCTCCAGTTCCATGTGTTAGGATCGGATCGACTCTGCCCAGACCGCCTATATATATATAATTAGAAAAAAGAAATAAAAAATTTTGAAAACAAAACAAAACAATGATTAAAAAAACTTACCTATATTTTCATTCAACCGAAGTTATAAATTGTAAATTAGCATACAATCAAAGCATATTTTATTATAAGGACTAGATTTTTATAAGCAGTTGGTTGGTGTTAACAGTCCTGCTAGGCAGGGACCAGGACTAGATCGAACTGCCAATCCTGATCCAGTACAGTCCCGGTTCGATCTCTGGTCCCGAAAATATGGAGACCGGGACTACTAGTCCGGTCCTCGATTTCATGCCGGGACCGGACCGGTCCAAACCATGCACACCCCTAAATAATGGTGGTGGCCTGGTGGGTGATGGAGATGTTGAGCAATAGGAGGCTAGGAGCCAGGATTTTGTTGGGATTTCATACTTCCCCGCGACAAGAAAGCACATGAGATTCAAGGGAGTTGCCTCGACGACGGGGGTCGCAAGGGGGTAATGCAACCTGGACACCAGATGACTTTTATGATTTAAGTCGATAATTTTTCATTAGTAGTTTCGGCTTGTGCCCACGCTCGTGAATAATTAATGCTACACACACTCATTTTCTCTTATAATTGAGTAATGTAACGAGAAATGTGGGGTGTTAATTATAGTAAAAATATCTACCGGATGTAACCCTAGTTTGAGGATATATCAGAATAAAATCTTATGTCTCAATTTTTCTTTTTCGTTTTACGTTTTACTTCAATTTGATTAAACGCTGAATCCTAATAGATTTGAGGGGAATTCGAGGAGGATTGACCTTTCCCCAGGGGAGTTGGTCTTTTTTCATGACTGGTGCTGTTCTAAAAGAAATATATTTTCCAAGCATAGATATAAATGGAGTAGCACATCAATGAAAAGTGTAGTACTCTTTGATATTTTCTCTTCTTAATTTCTTTTGTTGGAAAACTCTGATTGTAATTCACATAATAACGTATTTTTCTTGAGGAAAAAAGTATCCGAAAAGTCATAAATTTATTGTATTTGTGCTAATTTAGGCTTAAACCTTTTTTTATCTAGAGCTAATTTAATCATAATCCTTAACTTAGAGCCAATACAGTTATTTCGACTAATTTTGGCTGAATACTGCTGACGTGAACACTGAACGGACTACATGATGAATCGATGCTAATGTTAACATTTTTAAATAATATTTAATAATTTATTTTCTTATTCTTTTTTTTTCCTTCTTTCTTCTCCGATGGTAGGCACAGCAATGTTTGGCGAACATTTTGTAATTATATTTTAATAATTTTTTTCTCCTCTTTTCACTAGGATGGCCCTCGCCAACCATGGCCGTGATAGCCACCGGAGGAAAGATGAGGAAAAAAAAACGAAAGGAATAGGTTTAGTACATTTTCCGACACTTTTCCCATTCCTGTGCATATGAAGCTAGGCTAGCTCGCCGGATTAGACAACTAAGCAGTAAGTTATTAGAGAACATTCCTAGATAATATTGATGTGCACATGGTCCTCTACCTCTCGATCATAGTATGCATGAATAAGATGGAAAGGGGAGGCACACGTCATCCTTGTGTGAACAATTCTAAATTGGTGACTAAGATAAAAGGGATGCCATGCACCGTACGATCCGCAATGGGAAAGTTAAGAAATGCATGTGCAAATTTGAATTGACTATTCAATATGGGAGCTGCCATCCTGACAGTCTGACAGTATTGCCATTATTTCTTATTTAACGATTTTTTAATTAATAAGTACTTTATGTAAAACACGCGGTGACATTACGTGGATTTATAGTCAGAAATAATCCACAGTTTTGTCAGGCTGTCAGAAAAGCATTTCTCGTTTAATATCTTCACTTATTTCCATCGCAAGATATTAATCTCCAACAACCAAAAAAAAAAAAAACTATGTTGGTGTTCATAATCAAATATGCTTATAGGAGTAAATCAACATGTATAACAAGATATAGGAATGCAAGTAGCATGTGATTAAATGCTAAAGAAATTACCTTCCCATGTGCATAATTTCTCCTACGAAATATTACCGTCATTATCGTAATCACATGAGACCATTAGGTGGCCACATTTTGAGTTTATTTACTTATCACGCTTATAATCACATCTATCATTCCTTTTCATTTAGTTACGTTGTGAATATGAGCTTTAAGCATCACGTTACACTTATCATCTGTTGTAGTATTCTTCCTTTCTCGAAGGGGTTTTTGTTTTCCTCTATCCTTTATCGGCGGATTACACACATGGACATCGGACATCACCCGCATAGAAACTTCACTACACATAAATGCCAGGTATGCACATATCGATAATCTACTAATGAAAACACCGACCTTGTCGGTTTCCTCTACAGGGGTAGAGGATGAGAAACATGGACGTAATCGTGACGAATTAGAGAAATTTAGTAACCCTAGGCATCCACTGTTCTTATTCTTCTAATTCTCACTTAAAATTTTGCTAAAAGATGCCCTCGGCCACGCCAAGCGATACGTTAGTGGACTTGATCTTGCTTTTGAAACTTTTGAGAGTGATAAAATCAGTGTACGGGTAAATTCGGCCTCACCTGATCGACATGTCCTCACCGATGTGCACAGAGCCTCGAGACCAACAACGCATTCAGACATTCGAGGGAGTCGAGAAAAATCTAGGCAATAATGGGGAGCATGACAAGCTTCCTTCACTCGTGTACGCTTTGGCGCCGACAATTGAGCCCGACTTCAGGATCTTTGTTGGTTTTGCAAACATCCCTGTTTGACCGCACTGAAGTGGTGGATCCGATAACTATGTAACCCTAACCACTTGTGCATTGCAGCGCAATCATCTTCAGGGTTTGCATTCTTTTTAATTTTGACGGAACAAGAATGATGCTATGTATTTCGATCTTCCTTGTTTCAGCTAATCAGGTCATAAAACGCCCGTAAATGAGATATTATTATTAACAGCCGGCGATCCGCAAGTGAACAAATTATTGAAAACTTGGGTGCAATGCGGCAGAACTCGTGCTGTAATCACGGCGGCGTTGTTACGCCCTCGTAGAAGTATTCACCTGTTATTTTTTGTTTATTAGAAGTATATTTGCTAAACACTTCATAAACCAGAATTAAGCGTTTTCAAAGTAATCCTAGCAGCCACCTCGGCACGCATTGTTGAAAACGAAGATCTCAACATGCTTCGTACATTGTTTTCCTCTAGATAGCTCAATATTGCTGGTTAGGGTAAAAAGTTCTGGTATGATTTGCCTTCAATCGAATTGACATGATCTAATTATGAATCTTTAGCATACAGCGAAACGCACTTGGAACCAAAACATAAATCGCTTATTGACTGATTAACCATCAACATGATTACTATAAATAATCAGCCACTAGCTGACAATAGGACACCTTTTGCTTATTTTATAGGATTTTTGATGATTTTATATTGTTTTTTCCCCTTTTTTTTTTCGTGGAATATGTACCACAGATCAAACAAAATGTAAAGTCAAATAGTAGTGGGAATTCATAGTTGGGTCTCTGATGTGAGACAAAATCGCATACAATCGGCCAATTTGAAGGTCTATGTGCTGATCTTTGGCTGGCTACGTGAAGACAATTGTCTCGTGATAAAATATAGAAAACATCAAGAAATTAAGATTCCGTATATTGGATACTACTACTATATTAGATGACAAACGCATTATAAAACATATTTCCGTGTGCACTCCCCCTGTGAGATTATTAAATTATTAACATCGACACATGTTCTGGGGTTCTGCCACTTTCCCAACAAGTGTGATTAGCTTAATTAACAACTAAGAACATTAACTATGTATTATTTTTCCAGGAGCAAATCTTCTCCTCTTAACATGATTAGTCCATGTCTCGTCGTTTCGTACGGTGGCTATTGAAGAGTCAAAATCCCAAGTTCTTAATAGTGGTGGGGGTGGTAATTTCACATGGCTCTTCCAAATTCCAAAGCCAAAGCCAGGTTCGTAAAGGAGGTAGGCCTCGAAAATGTAGACAACTTTATATTTACATCTATTTATGTACGATACCACGGAATAGAGTGGAATTAGAAGATATAATGAAATGAAACGCGAATGAAATGGTTATTTTAAAATTTTTGTTTTGGAAAATTGTGGAATAGAATGAAAAGGAATGAGAATTCTTGTGTCAGCTTACGGAAGAAGCATTGTGGGAATGGAATGGTACAAGAAATCTCTAATAAATTCATACCGTGGGGTTTTCGAACAAAAAATAAATAAAATTGAACTGTGAGTACTTGCATTAACGGTATAATAATTGATGTTTATGAGAACACTCGGCATTAGTATCAATTAATAGATTTCAATCATATCGTTCATTAAGTATAATTTACTAACTATATTTTAAATTAGTAATAACTATATATTCTTGAACGGTAAATTATTGATATTTCCAAATATTATCCATATCATTCATTAATTATAAGCACAATAAAAAATATTGATTATTAGTTATAACTGAATAAGTAATAATTGAAACTTACTGAATATTCCCTTATTAGTTCTTGAACATTAATAAGATTATCCTTTAAACAGAATTTTTATCTATAATTAATGAGTATCAAGACCCCTCGTATTTGAGTGTATTGTATAATACAATTTCAAATATAAGGTAACTCTATTTTTATTCCAGAGTAGGGGGAATGAGCATTCCACTTCCATTCAATGTTGCCAACCATGCGCAGGACTACAAAGAACGAGATTTCCATGCCGTTCTAATGTTGCTAACCAAGCACAACGTCACAGGCTTTCCTAAATACATCGTCGATACCAAACACCCTCGAGCGGGAATCGAACCCTTTTGGTAGGGCCGGGAGAGGGTTGGGTCCAAAAATCCTTTTCCGCACCAGATTTACTTGGAACGTTATTATTTATACTATATTTAATTGATTGGGATGAAGTTGATTTATGAATCAGTAGATATGATTGTCACATTTCTCGTCATTTATATGAATTTTTCAAAACTAAAAGTCTCTAGGATAATGAACATTTCTTTAATTAGAAAAAGTGGAAAGCTCAATGTACATAAAAGTGCTTCAACAAAAATAGTTAAATATACTTTCTAGCCACTTGATTCTTCATCAAATATTCAATAAACCTTCGAGTTCATCTTGCAGTGATCAAATACTATGGTTTTTTTGGCGCAATTGTCATGCTTGGAAAATTTGATAATATGCGTACTTTTAAAATGGCATTTCATATGGAAAAATAGAAGGAAATTCTGGCTACATTTGTTTTTGTGAAATTTAAATCAATTAAAGAATTTTTTTTAAAAGATCACTTGCATCGCTTGCAAAAATAAAAATGAAAGAAAAAAACTATCACTGTTCAGGAAAATATTTATATAAAAATTATTTCGTGAAAAATTATTAATTTTCCCAGAGAAGAAGAAGATAGAGGTTTCTACGTTTTTTTTTTTAGAAATTTCATCGCCCCACATTATTCGAGCATTAGAAAAATCATTTTCAAGTTGGTATTTATTCACTTAAATATGGATTCTTCTACTTCAATTTTATTTATTTATATTTATTCCGTTCCATCATTTATTAATAAATTTTTTTAATGATAAACTATACTACCATAACAGAAATATGTAATGAGAGAGATATGAGTGCACACACACACGCGTGTGTATATATGTATATATATATATACACACACATAGACATATATATATATATATATACACATACATATTTGTATATATGCACAAAATATATATTATAGAGTAGAAAGAAACTAAAATGTATAAATACATTAAGAAATAATAAAAAAATTATTTTGTATTTTTAGTTTTGTATTTAATATTATACTTCAAATGTAATTAAAATTTAACGAATATTTAAATTTTATGATTTGAGATTTTCTTTCAAGAAAAAATAGCTTTTACTCCATTAATATAATAACTCCTATCCATCTTCACGGGATAATTTTATCTAGGGCATATCCCATCAGGCTGCGCTTGGTTGTCAATATAAGATAAAATTTATCATATTCTGTATTTGGCTTTTGCCTATGACAAGATAAAAGGGGATATAAGGTGGATATAACATGAATATAATTATCTCACAGTGGAGGTGGGACAAGGGTGGATAGGAGTTGGGGCCGAGACTAGGACCTAGACTGGAGCTAGAGCTAGGGCCGAGGTTGGGACCGGGGCCAAGGCCAAGAACCGGGCCGGGGACGGAGACCGGGGCCGGGGGTCTGAGATTGGGGTTGGGGTCGAGACCGGGACAAGGATTGTAGCTGGGGCCGGCCCCAAGACCGGGGCTAGGATCGAGACTGGGGCCGAGACTGAAGATCGGGGCTGGAGATTGGGGCCGGGGCGGCAGCTAGGGCCGAAGACCGGGGCCTGGGATGGGGACCGAGGCCGGCGACAAGAGATCGAGATTGGGGCATGGGATTGAGATTGAGATTGGGATTGAGATTGGGACCGGGGACCGAGACCGAGGCCGGGGACCGACGACTGGGGCCGGGAATGGGGATTGGGATCGGGGTAATGGACAGGGATCAGGCGGGGTCGGGTCGGGGACTGAGGATCGAGACCGAGGGCCGAGGTCGGCGACTGAAGCCGAGGCCGGGGACCGGGGATCGTGGCCGGGATAGGGACTGGGGCTGAGGATCGGGACCGATGACTGGGGTCAGTTCACGTTAGCTCTTTCGACTCTCTGCCTCTTCTTAGTTTCAAGGACAATCACATTGATGAGATTGAAATCGTTTTCCTAATGAGATTGAAATCGTTTTCCTAATGAGAATCAAACATGGAAAAATATTTTCGAAAACATATTACCAAACAAATGAAAACAAATCATTTTCCAAGAAAGTGGTTTCCAGAAAATCACTTTCCAGAAAACGAATTCTCGAAACTCACTTTCCTTTAAACAAATACACCATAAAGAATAATTTTTCGCTAGTCATGTGTATTATTATATGAACAAGCTATCAATGGTGCTTAAAAAAAAATCCACCCATAGGTAGCTCAGTTGGTTAGGACGCATTTGAGATTGTGTGGTTAAACGCACTAATCCCATGTTCAATTTCCTAAATGAGCACCTGTGATTTAAGTGAGGGGTCATGGTGGTGGGTTGCTGTGCTAGTCTCCCCCAAGGAATAGTCGAGGTGCGCGAAAACTGGTCCGGATACCTTGGTTATCAAAAAAATAGTGCTAAAAAAGGTAAAGCAAATGGGTTGTTGTGCTAGATTTCCCCAAAGTAAAGCAACTGAGTTGCTGTACTAGTCTCACTTGAGGAATAGTCGAGGTGCGTGTAAGCTGGCCTGGACATCTTTGTTATAAAAAAAATGGTGATAAAAATAGGTAAAGCAACTGGCATTCAAATCTTATATAATCAAATAACATGCGCGGTTTCAAAGGAAATATATTATTTAACATAATAATCAAAAGTGAAAAATAAGCAAATAGCATGAAAAAAAGGAAAAAGTCAAGGAAATGTTTTTGGCATTATTTCATGCAACCGCTTTATGATACATTACTGTCAAAATATTATGGGGAAAAAGATTTCCACAAAAATTCAAAAAGAAACACCCACTTATAAAATGAAAACGCTCACATCGGATATGGATTGAACTATCTATGATGTTCTTAACCCAACTCATGTACCGCTTTAATGGGCGAACATCCCAATCCTTGAAACATATTATGCCACATTTATATATATTGAAACTTTTTCTTGCTACATCTATCATCAACATTTAAACCTTTCATAAATTTTTAATGATATCAAATCTTTATACAAATATTGATGTATGCGACTCGTCTGAAAAATAATTTGTATAAGCAATAAAACCTTAACTATTTCGTGAGAAGTATTTATTGGTCACCATCTTAACTTGTTTATTGAATTCATTTTATCATCTGTGCAGGACATTTAAAAGCTACCATTCTTTTTGTGAATGTTTCATGCAACACGAGCCGATTTTGAGGAGATGAAAGGGAAAGAGAAGGCTATCCATGTCACGAATATAGTGGCGTATAAAATTAATTGGCTTCGAAGAAAAAGTGGGAAATTATTAAAGCAAAAATGATACGAATGATCCATAAATTTTGACCCAATATGTAATATAGTCTTTGATCTTTTAATTTGACCAATATGGTCCATGAACTTTAGCTTAATGTGCAATATAGTCAATGACCTTTTAATTTGTTCAATGCGATCCCCCAACTATTAAAACATTTTTAGGTAAGTCTCTGAATTATAAGAAGATATCAAATGTCATCCCTGAACTTGAATTAATATAAAGACCACGTTAAACATCTTCCTGTATTTAGATACTAAGTTGAATATGTTTCAAAAATTCAGGGACCATATTGATCAAATTAAAAATTTAGGGGCCATATTGATCAAATTAAAAATTTAGGGACCATATTGGATATCGGACTAAAGTTTATGTATCAAATTGATCAAATTAAAAATTCAAATATCATATTGCATATCGAGTTAAAATTTAAAAATCATCTGTATCATTATCTCATTGTTAAAAGCACGAAATTAGCAAATAATGGCAACCTACCAAAGATAAAGGGGCAGAGAAGTAAATCGGATTCAAAAGCACAAGCACAACCATACAAAGACACGGACAGCGACAGCATGTTTGCTGCAGAGAGAGAGAGAGAGAGAGTAGGAAATGAGATACAGATCAAAAGAATAATGGAAGGTAGATAAGAAAAGGGGCAAAAGAAGACAGGCCCCCTTGAGATGCCATGTACAGTAACAAAACAAGCCACAAAAAGTTTGGATTGGGGAGGGCAATTGGGGGAAGGAAGATGATGTTTCTTTTAAGTGAAGCAATAAAGATGGGGAGAGAGAGCTGGAGAGAGAAAGAGAGAGAGAGAGAGAGAGGGGAAAAGCTGAATTGGGTCACCTTCAAAAGTGTCGTGGTGGCATACAAAGGGATCTATCTATCTAGCCACTAAGCATCCAAACAGAGTCTGCTGATCCACAACCAAGGGTTCCTCCCTTCTTAACCGGATTGTAAAGCAAAAATAATAATCAAGAAAGCGTTTTTTAATCTTTTGATTAGCAGCGACAGAAATGATTTGCGTTAGTAAAAGAGAGGAGGGTTGAAAATGAAAATTGTCAGAGCTGACTCTGGTCAGATGATTGAGTGGGAGGTAAAAACAGGGGTCGAGTCGAGTCCTTTTTGGTTGGTGTCTGCCTCTTTTGTGCGCTGTAGGCTGTCAACAGAACCCTTCAGAGGAGAAATTAATCTTCCCTCTCTGATGGAATCTGCCACCTTCATCAGTGGCATCGTCAAGGGCTCCCTGTGAGAGAGAGAGAGAGAGAGAGCAGTAATCTGATCCTTCTACACCTCGACTCTGCAATTACTGAAGGCTCTCTCGCTACTCTCTCGTCTCTTCAACTTCAAGAGAAGGAGAGACTCTCCCCTTGCTTTTGAACTTTGTGTTGTTCACAGTTGGGGGTTTGGTCAAGTGGGTATTGACCCAAAGTACTTTGTCTTGGTTAGTACAAATTGCGCATAGAAGCGGCCAAGTCATCAAAAGCTGTGTACTAACAAAACCAAGCAAACAGAGGAAAGAGAAACCGAGGGTGAGAGAGATGGGTTAGAGGGTGATGTTGAGAAAGAAGTGAGAGGGGCTCATCTTTTTCTAAAGTCTCTGGTTCTCCTGGTTCCGTTGGGAGGAGTTGGGGACTGCTGGGAAGGGTTGGAGATGGAAGTGGAAGACCTGGATGACTGCAGACACTTTTGGGAGAGAGAGCACCCGAAGCAGCTTCCAGATTTCACAGAGCTCGTTGCAGATCAATAAAGACTTAGTTTTTAAGTACTCTCAATCTCTCTCTGTCACACGCTCGTCGAAAGCTGGAAGAAGAAGAGGAAAAGCACAAGGGCCTGAGTCTGGATCCTCAAAGGAATCAACACTATCATCACTTTTATCATCATCTTCAACACAATCCTCTTCAGAACTCGAGGCATGTAGGGCAAGAAGCAGAGGACGAAGAACAAGAAGCAGAGGAAGAAGAACAGGAACAGAATCGACAATCAGCCAAGCAACAACACCACATCCAGCTGGACGCTCACCAACTGTATCTTCTCAGCACACAAGCCCAACAAGACCACCCACAGAGCTTCTGCTATGGAAGGTTAGAGGAAGAGACCACTCAATCTTCACAGCTGCAAGTGCAACCACCCAAAAAGAGGTCTTATATTCCCTCCTCAGCCTCACTAGCTTTCGCTGACCAGACCGCCGAATATGCAAGAAAAATGGGAGACAACCACCACCCCCAGCAGGCGGCGGCTACCTCTTCAAGATTGGGAATGAGGAGAGGCGGCGGCGGCGGCGGCGGCGGCGGCGGCGGCGGAGGAGAGATCGTGGAGGTCCAAGGAGGCCACATTGTTCGGTCCACCGGGAGGAAGGACCGGCACAGCAAGGTGTGCACTGCCAAGGGGCCGAGGGACCGCCGCGTGCGGCTGTCGGCCCACACCGCCATCCAGTTCTATGACGTGCAGGACCGTCTCGGTTATGATCGCCCGAGCAAGGCCGTCGACTGGCTCATCAAGAAGGCCAAAACTGCCATTGACGAGCTCGCGGAGCTCCCTGCCTGGAAGCCTACCGCCACCACTGCAGCGAGCCATCATCGACAGGCAACGACTGAGCGGGAGAGCCCGGTGGATATCCACCAGGCAGCTGTGGACGCGGCGGCTGACGATATCCGAAATTTGCAGCAGCAGCAGCAGCAAATCAACAGCCACCACCAGAGCAACCCCAACACCACCAGCTTTCTACCTCCATCTCTGGACTCGGACTCAATCGCCGACACAATCAAGTCCTTCTTCCCGATGGGCGTCGGCTCCGCGGACGCACCACCACCGTCGTCCGTGCAGTTCCAGAGCTACCACTCCCACCCACCGGATTTGTTGTCAAGAACCAGTAGCCAGAGCCAAGATCTTCGCCTCTCCCTGCAATCATTCCAAGACCCTGTTTTGCTGCGACCCCAGTCACATGACCATCACGTGGTCTTCTCTGGAACTCCGCAGCTAGGGTTTGATTCATCGCCCGCCGCTTCTCTGTGGCCTTCTGAGCACACCCACCACAACACCAACCCAGCTTCAGACATCGGAAGGTTCCAGAGGAGTGCGCCGTGGAGCGTCGGCGGAAGCAACGGTGGCGGAGGCGGTGGGTTCATGTTTGCCCCGCCGCAGCCTGAGGCGGCCACAGCGGCGGTGCAGCCGTTGTTTGGCCAAGGCCAGTTTTTCGCACAGAGGGGACCCCTTCAGTCCAGTAACATGCCCATGATTCGTGCTTGGATCGACCCGACACTATCATCGTCCGATCATCACCACCAAATCCAGCATTATATCCACCCAGTTTCACCCGCCGTGGGATTTGCGTCCGGCGGGTTCTCCGGGTATCACATTCCGGCACGGATTCAAGGGCAACACGGAGAGCACGACGGCATTCTTGACAAGCCGTCCTCTGCTTCGTCCGATTCCCACCATTGAACAAGAGCATTGGAAAGAAAAAAATCTCAATTTTCTCTCCCTGATTGCAGGTGTGCTAGAAAAAGAAAGATCTTGCATTCGTTAAAAGTTACATCCTTTTTCATCAGTTCTTCTCGTGGATGTACCCGCAGGAAATGTCGTCAGCAATAATTGGGCTTTTCATGATCAAGGTAAACAAGAACGAGCAACTTTAGCAGGTTGGTAGCCGGGAGAGAATTTGGGTACATTTGGAGTTTAATGGTGAAACAAAACCGCATGGGAGGGAAAATTCTGAGGAGATTTCGTCATCTCAGGCTTTTTCAATCCCTGGTTTGTTTTTAAGTATCTATACGTTGATACTGTTTCTAGCACTTTTTTTCCACTGTCATGTGTTGAGTTGGCTCGTTGACATTTGAGCTCGACTTTTGTTTGATGTTTTGACTCTATTTTGAACTCGGACCAGTATGTGTTTTTGTTCCCAGAGTTGATGTATGTCATCCGTGTTTGCTTCCTAGTGAATAGGTTGTGCTGAAACATGATATCCCCTTTTTTCCACCCAGAAACAAATGAACCTGACGGTGAGCAGCCTCGTCTCCCAAAACACACACACACACACACTGAATTTGACGTTCTTTTGAAGATTCTTTGACTAGCAATCACTGCATATTTAGTAATTGGTTTGGGTTGAGTGGTTGGATATTCAATTTTTGAGACTTCTAGTTGCTTTCGCGTTCACAAGTTATGTGAGGGGGTCTCTTTTCGGTGTTTAAAAATGGTAAATTTGAGGTGTAGATTGAAAGAGTTTTTTGTTCCTCTCTCTCTGCATTTCTTGCTTCTGTTTGGTGGAACAATTAGCCCACTTAGCAACCCCTTGGTGAGAGGAGTATAAGAATTGAAACAGTGATACTTCTATTCTGTCATCACTTGCTCGCACCTGGGGACCTTGGGTCATTTTCTGTGAACTCTGAGACAGAGTAGCAACTGTTTTCTGGATGGGTTTGAAATGGACCTTTAAAACCCTCCTTGCATGGCAGTGGAAAGGAAAAAGAAGAAGAATCCCTCCTCCATTTTGCTGAAGATAGTGTCACTTTGTTTATTTTCACAAAACTGGTCCAAAAGAACTTGGGTAGGATCTCAGTCAGATTTCAGAAATAGAGGCCAACAGGGGGGTTTGCGATGTCAAATGTCGAACCGAGGATGAAATGCATCATTTGGGGGGTGGGGGGGTTGTTCTCAATTCGAATGCAACCTTGTCGAAATAGGACCATTGTCCATTCACAACCTGGGTCACCTAAATTAAAGCATCACCACCTGTTCTCTGGCCTCATTCTTGGGTCCTACGAGAAGAATTGCTTGCTAGTTACAGCGAAGCACCAGAGCACCGCGGATGAGTATATTGGTTGAGCTAGACACAGTTGTGGAAGAACAAGAATTGATAGATGGATAATGGATATTACCGAAAATGAGGCACTTCCCCATCTGGCAATGGTCCCCTCATCCTCTGGAAACTTTAGGGCATGCTGGAAAAAATCTCTTCCGAGTCTAGCTGGAAACAAATCCCTTTGCATAGACATTAAAAGCACCTATGGCGTGTTTGTGTGAACGCTGAGAAATTGAAGTGGTTGTCTCATGCTTGGTAGCTCTACCAAACCTGGAACTGAGCCTTGTCTTGGAGGGCATATAATGTTCAAAACATCTGTATTACCTCTACGATACGCTCGCGTTCAGAAGCAAAATTCGAGAGCGAAAAGGGAGCTCTGGACCGCGGGAACTTGGTGCGCTAGTGCATGAAGTGTCCGATGAGTAGATAACCAATAGTTCAAAGATGTGATTGGTGAATTAGTTGATGTGCGGGGGCAGTGGCCACTTGAGTTTCATGTGATTAAAAACTATTGGGAGATGATCTTTCTTGATGGATACATGAGTTGGACTCTACCGTGTTTGATGTTTCTTTCGATGTCTAAAGCAAATACAGACAATGAGGCTATACTGTTGTTTAGTTTCTTTTCTGGGCTGGAGTCTAATCCGATGATACACATACATATTATAACACACATTATTGAACGATCCAAATCTCAGAGCTCGGCAGTTACATCGACCAGATTTATTAAAAGACAACCAGCGACTCATAATTTAGTTCGCAAAATGTTTAGTTGTCCAGGAAGGATAGATTACGCCGTTCCTGAGTACGACTTATGTTCCATAACTCTTAGAGACTGCAGCTGCTACTCGCAAACTCAACTCAATTTTGGAATAGAGAACTCAAGAATCTCACAAGGTGAAGTCACATTGCCAATCTGGAATTGCATGAGAATGGCGATTGCCTCTGAGTTGACGGGTTTCGATAGTAAAATTGAAGCTGTTTTGACCTTTGGGTGTTACATGGCTTTGCCGATTTGCCGAGCTGCTTCGCCATTGTCTCGGTTGAATTCGGCTGAGGTCTGATTTCCCAGGGCTGGGTAGCAATCCAATGTTCCAACCAGCTCCAACTCGAACATTCTTTGTCGAGACAATAGGAAGGTGGACTGACATAGTAGCTGGGGTTAGCCCTCCACTGCAAACAGTTTTAAGATTGTCAAATTGCCTCGTTAGAATAACGTGGGATCATAACCTCAGTAGCTGCAGACCTGATGAGAGAAGGCGTATGCCAGGGCTCTCTCGCGCTTGGCTGCCGCTGCTTCTCTTTGCTGTATCTTTGCGAGGATATCTTCCTTCGTTCCAGGGCCTCCACACCATTCGAGCTGTCAGGGGAGAGGATAAACTAGCATTTATTTGACAGTTTTCCGTGCTTTTAGATGTCATCCAGACGAGCCCGACAACCTTAGTAAAAAGCATTGCTGAGGTGATGTAACGATGGCATTCACACTCTTCTTCCAAATTAGGAGAGATACTGACGTGGTTTTTCGATCCTTAGAACAGTAGCTTCCGGCATCAACTCCAGAGCGCTATGCTGTTTGCCCGGGGGAGATCAACCTATAGCACGAAAACTTCCTCTCGACCATACAAACAAGCAGCTTTCTCAGAATTTCCCTCTTCGTTTTTGCCTTGGACATTACTATCCAATGTGGGATGATTTCAAGAAGGGATGAGGAGCGCTCGAATCGAGTGTGAATAGAGAATTCAGAAGGGATTTATAGAGGTGTCTTCTCTTTATGAAGGGAAAAAGAACATCTAGTACCTGAATGAGAATGAGTTTCATGCAACACAAGCATGTTGAGAAACTCAAAACACCATGACAATGCATACTACGCGCATTTAAACTGTGGATCGGACTGTCTTGAGAATTTGGGTAAACTATGATCGAATCCTACATGCTGGCTATGGATTAGCCTGAATCTGTCTATCATCAAGCATAAATTAGACAGTTCTATGTTCCATTTAGCCGCCTGAATTTAGATGCTGCCAAATCGAGGATTGGCGATGATAATTTAAGCATTGATATAATTGGAGCTACAACAGAGATTTTGTCTCTAGAAGCTATGAGGAGAAGCTGTACCTCTAGCTTCTGGAGCTTGGCTTCAAACTTCAACTGGTTTTCCAGTCTCTTTTGCCTCATGCGTGCCTCCGCCACCATGTTAATTCGTCGAGTTCTAATCTGGGTTTGGATCCTGCTCCACGAATGCAAATAGCCAAGTGTGGTCGACACTTGCTGTATTGCGGGTAGACCATGAGTCAAGCTTTGGAACCTCGCTGCACATCTCAGACGATACAGTGTCCTTCTTGCCTAGAAGAAGTGGAAAACGAAATAGAAATTAGGTTGCCTTATACATTGTCTACCTATCGAAAGTGAAAGAGCTTAGTCTTACCATACCAGATATGCACGAAATGCAGCTTGAATCCTAGTTGCTGCGGTATCTTCAATCTGCTTTCCAGGAATACCCGAGTTTCTTTTGGAATCCTGCTTGGAACCATTCGACTTTGCAGTGCAAAATTCCACCTATTTCGAAGATGCGTCCAAGCAGATTAGAGAAAGGGCACGGCATGGACATTGTCTATGACGGAAAGCAGGGAAAGGTTTCGCTCAGGATTTTAGCATCGCCAGTGGAATGGAGGGCAGACTAGCTTTCTAAGAGTCAAATATTGCAACAGTTGACAGCTGATATGATGATGGAATTGAAAACGTTTTTGGCTAGCATATAGTTAGTAGGTGTCAATAGAATTTGAGTCGTTCAATAAAGATAATTTGCTGTCGATCAGACCTTCCCTTTGATCAAATCAATAGGTTGATTTCAAAAGAAAATACCGTCCAGCTGATTTCAAATCCACCATTAGTCTGCTCACTTTGAGATCTGAGAGAGGTGAGTTAACAATCAAAACTCCATCAGTTTGAGGCCAATAATGGCCAAGGGAGTATCATTTGGTCTTTTTTATCGGTCTTCTGATCAAATTGAAAATATATAAGGCTGTCCACCTTGACAAGATCGAAAAAATCCCAAGACGAAACCCCAAAAAAGGACAAAGTGCACACATTGGAATTCATAGACATAACTAGCCCTGACAGCGTACATTTGCTTGTCTGGAAGTTCCATCCTTTGCTTTCCTGAGGCTCACTATTGTCCTAAAGCAGTCTCCAGGACCCATCACTGTATAAACAAAGAAAGAGAATAAAATATCCAAGCCCCTCCGGCGAAGCAGAAAACCCGAAACAACGTCGACTTTTCAGGGAACAAGATTTCAACAAATGCACTTCTTCATCCTTCAACAATCAACATATTCTACCACAAAAAAAAAAAAAAGCATCTAAACAATCTTCCATATAAAATAAAAGCACAGAACAAAGGCGATCCGATGCTAAACTAAACTAAACATTGTATAAATTAAGGAGCCATCACAGGTTCAGGATGGAGAAGCTCTGGCACCTTCTGCTTGCACTGGTAACGTGGACATGAGAGCAAGAGAAGCAAAATGCCATTTTTAATGTGGAGAATAAGGGGAGATGCAACGTGAGAGTCTCCACATGGAACTAGCTAGCTTACTTGACGTCTCATCCATAGTGAAGACAGTGTTTGATCTCCCCCAAGATGGACAATCAACACCAACAGGCAACAATAAATTGATAAATGTTTCACTTCAAAAGATAAAAATTAAAAACAAAAGACGAAAGAGATAAGCTTGTATGGCTTATCATGGGAGGCTCGAACTCGCGACTTTCGGCTCATAAGACCAACGCTCTAACCGATGGAGATACGGGACCTTGCTTTTGGTAGGATTTTGCGCAAATTATTACAGCAATTAAACACTTGATCATTGCATGAACTTGCGGGGTTGTTCATATGTTTAATCATCGATGACTTCATGCAAAGCTTTTCTTGAAGCATTGTATAGCATGTCTGGTGTTTTTATCTTTTCATTTCCATATTATTTTTTAGGCCAGAATCTGCAAGTATCCTCAATCTGCAAAGAAAGGTAAAAAAAAAGGAAAAAAAAGAGAGAGAGAGAGAAAAGAAAAAAGTGCATTTGCTTTTGTTGAAATAGGGCCTAATAAAAAAAATCAACTTTAGTATCAATCTCTATCATATCCAAAAAAAAATTCTTATAAAAAACCCCAAATTTTTATTTTTGTCCAAATTATATCGGTCTAATACTAAAAAAAAACCCAACTTTAGCATTTGTCCCAATTATATCCATAATATTTTTTTTGTCCATGACTCAAATTTTCTTACCAAACTTGCTAATAAATCTTCAAAAGTTGAAAATAGCAGGTTTCAAAGATCACGAGATTTCTTTACCAAAAAAAAAAAAAAAAGATCACGAGATTTGAAATCGTTCATCCAAATAATCCGATTTCCACGTTGTGATGGGCTGTATCTAAACCGAATCAGACGATCACACAGAAAATAGAAGAAACAGAAAACACACGAGTTTACCCAGGTTCACTTTAGAATATGGCTACATCATACAAAGAAATTTTACTATGATTTAAGTTTATAGTTGTGCAACTTGTTATAATGATCTCTCATACGAGCACAATATATATGACCTAAAAATGAGCCCAAAACCTAAATCTATATGAATTCCTCTAATCCTACAACAAACATGCCAACTTAAACACAAGCCCAAATCCGATGTTTTGCGGAACCCCTACTTGTTGACCTGGCAGTGGGACCCCGTCGTCCTATGCGTAGAGGTCACAAGTTGTTGATTCATATTTTGGTTTCCCTAAGTTCATATGAGCATGCCTGATATGAGAAACAATGATCCTCGAAGTATTCGCCAACTCTAATAATTTGGGTTCTTAAGTGCTAGGAAAAATCCGAAACGAGCCGTTTTGAATGACTTAGCATTTTTCCTAGCAATGTGTAGGGGAAGCAGATACCATAAGAGAAGTGGAGTTCTTTTCATGTCAATTTTACTGAGATGATTATGGACGGAAGGTTAACAGTAGTAGAATTGGAATAAAAGTAAGGGTTGGGGTTTTAATTATGAGGCAAAAAATATTTTGGACATAATTATGATAGATATTAAGGTTGATTTTTTTTATAAGACCGGTAAAATTAGGACAAAAGTAAAATTGAGGGTTTTTATGAGACAAAATTTTATGGATATTATTAGGACAGGTGCTAAAGTTGAGATTTTTTTTTTCAAATATGGGGCCGTTGAAATAGTGATCCAATTTCTAAAAGTCTCTAGCATGCTTAAGATATTTAGAGAATAGAAACTTGGATAAACAGTCTAGAAAGCCGTATAAAAAATCTAAGATATTAGGCATGTGTGTAAGAAAAGTCTAGAGAAACATCCATGAAAGTTGGTCTAGAATTGTCCGTGTCATGGCGGTACAAGAGGGCTATAAATAACTAACCCCTATCCACTTGAAAGGGTAGCCCAGCAAAACAAAAAATTAAAGTCTTTTCTACTGGGCTTCGTAATGTAAAACTCTCGTCTCCGTTTGCTCCCTACTTTGCCTTTCGCAGTCCCTCTCCAACATAATACATAAGTCCTTGCCTTATTGTTGCACGCACCTACCATTGCACTAACCAAATCACTCACATACCAAAAACCAACATACCCTTCAGCAAAAACTAACAGCTTTCACTTGCCAAATCATGCTCTGACGAGCTGGACGTTGAGCTAAACTTCCCATTTTGGCACTTAATTTGATAAATTATAAACGCCAATGTAGCATATCAGGCATCAGCTGGTGTCCTAAGAAATGAGATAGAACCGAACCCATGAGCATGAGGGCAATCCAACGAGAGTGAGCTATGCGTGATGATGTCAATAAAACGTGAGAGTATATTGGATTAGGGAGAATCTCACTATAGATACTTGTGGTCACCATAATCTTTTCCAAATCTTAGGAAATCTTTGTACTCAATACAATAAGAGAGCCAACACAATATGACATATCCTTGGACGCTCCTCGTATGGGAATTATGGTGAAGCTAGCTAATAAAATTGGTCGATCCAGGCCAATCATGGATTCACCGCCTAAAAACATATCTTGGGAGATTGAATCTACGATTCATTTTATGCCGGAAAAGAAAAAGTGAATTCGTGTTTTTATTCAGTAAAAAAAAAGATATTTCATATGATAGTACAGTTTATATTCTAGCCACAAAAAAATTGTTATAATCTATGTCTCAATCACCTTTTCAATTTCTACCAATACGTAAAGACCTCAAGAAGCTTATCCATAAAATGCTTGGATTAAGAGAATATAAATCTAATATTCATTCGCATTTGTCTTGTTCTGTCT
The DNA here is from genome assembly GCA_028455895.1 of Rhodomyrtus tomentosa. Classification (NCBI taxonomy): domain Eukaryota; kingdom Viridiplantae; phylum Streptophyta; class Magnoliopsida; order Myrtales; family Myrtaceae; genus Rhodomyrtus; species Rhodomyrtus tomentosa. The sequence goes on along the minus strand of JAPCWY010000001.1, from coordinate 7,909,786 downwards.
CTAAACCATAATTTTCCTTTTGAATAACACAATAGAAAAATGATTAAGGGTCATCTCTAGGAAATTACAATGAAGCTACCTAATAAACATGCCGATCCATATCATGACCAATCAAATCTCTCCTCCCAATTTCACCACTTAAAAGTAGCCTTTGGAACCTTGAATCTGTCATTCATCCTATGTCAAAAAAGAAAGGGCGAATTCATGTTTTCATTTATTAGTGAAAAAGATATGTCTATGATAGTACAATATATATTCTGGCCACAAAATTTTGTGATGACTTTTGTCTGAATCACCCTTTTATTTTTTTCCTAATATCCTAAGAGTTTATCCATAAAGGGCATGGATTGAGGGAATCTACATATAATATTAGCTGGCATCTATCTCGTTTTGTCTCTAAACCATAATTTTCCTTCTGCATAACATATTAGGAAACATTATTAAGGTTACTCTCTAGGAAATTACTGTGAAGCTAGCTAGTGAAATTGCTAGGTACAAACCGATCTATATGTGACCCTCCTAAGGAGCTTATCATAAAGTGCTTGGATAGGGGAATCTAAGCGGGTGTATGAATGTCATTCTACTTCTCAGTTTTTCTTTTTTCTTTTTTGTTCCAAGAAATAGATTTGAAAGAGAAACGTGTTTGGCAACGTAATGTATTTTTTTTATTTTTATTTTCGGGCAATATTTTTGGCTAAGAAATAGATTTGGATGAGATTTGAGAAATAGAAAATAGTTATTTTTTTGTTTCTGAAACTGTTAGTGGTCTGCCCGATACTCTAACTTTAATTGTGGATAAGGTTGTGTCGAAAAATTGACATTCATTATGCTTAGGTAGTCGTAATGTCTTGTGGGCCAAAATAGTTTTGAGCACATTGCTACACGGTCGCATACAATAGCAAACTGATTTAACATTTTTTCTGCGCCTTAATGAAGTAATCTTAATTTATTCTTCCATTATGAATATATATACGATCGTGCGCGTTATGAGATAACGATTAAATGCACGGTTGAGTGGACGGTTCAGAGTACGTCGTGGGCCTAGGCTGTTAAGTTGTGGGGCCCAAATCGCAAAATGTGGGTTATAAGAAATAACCTAGAGACACCTTAGATTTGAAGAGAATATTATTCTTGAAATAGAAAAATAGATAACAGAGCATATTTCTCTGTTCAGGCGATCGCAAGATATGAAAGCTAGCACTTGGATCGTTGGAGAACTCAATTTGTGTGTGTGTGTGGATACCAGTAGAGGCGCAACACTTGGAGCACTAATCTAAACACAACTGACGGTCAATTTGTAGCCGACCGCAAAAGGTACGTCTTGAACCTATTTTGATTTCGATATACACATGTATCATGTTTAGGGTTTCGTTCGGCTGTGTTTTAAGAATCTAGGAACCCTTTAGAAGCATATTTGAGAAATATAAAAAAGTCGTCATCGCCGGCCTCCCGCCTCCGCCGGTTGCCCGCCTCCTGTCGCCGGACGCACGCCGCCGACGGTCGTCAGCCGTCTATCGCCGGTTGCCCGCCATCGGCGGTCGTCAGCCGTCGATCGCCGGTCGCCACTGTCGGTGGTCGTCAGCCGCCCCCGCCGCCGGTCCGGCGACGGCGAAAAAGCTCATCTAGAAAAAAAAATTTTATGTTATTATCAAACGAATTTCTGTTTCGAAAATAGAAAAATTATATCGTTGTCAAACGTGATTTTTGGTTGAGAAACTCATCTAGAAAATAGAAATAAAAAAAATCTATTTCTCGTCATAAATAGAGTCCCAGGATAGAATGACATTCATGCACCCCTAAATCTAATATTGGCCATCATCTCTCTTGTTCGTCTCTAAACCATAACTTTGCTTCTGAATACATAATAAGGAAGATGATTAAGACTCGTCTCTATCAAATTATCATGAAGCTAGCTAATGAAATTGCTCTGTAGAAGCCGATCCATATCGAACCTCTCTTCTCCCGAATTCACCATTAAAAAGTAGTTTGGGTTATTGTGATCATCATATGACGAAAAAGAAAGAAAGAATTCTTGTTTTTATTTAGTAAACAAACATATTTATGTACAATCTATATTCTAACCACAAAAATTTTGTAATATGTCTCAATAACCTTTTAAATTTTTATCAATTTGTAAAGATCCTAAGAGGCTTACACCATAAAGTGCATCAATTGAGGGAATCTAAATCTAATGTTGGCTGGTATCTGTCTCGTAATTTTACTTTTGAATAATAAGATAGGAAAGATGATTAAGGCATGATTAAGGTTCGTCTCTATGAAATTATGGTGAAGCCAACTAATGAAATTGCTTGCTATAGGCAGATCCATATCGTGAACTTCAAATTCTCTCCTCCTGAATTCACAACTTAAAAGTAGCCTCACAAATTCATGTTTTTATCTAGTGAAAAAGATATTGTACATGAAATATATTCTAGCCCCAAAAATCTTGTGATTAATGTATGTCTCAATCATCCTCTCAATTTTTACCCAGCACATTTATGAGGAAGAATCTCATGGGAAGATCCTAGCCAAACACTTGCCATTAAAAAAAGAACTTTTTTTCTGCATCAATTTCGAATTCATGCTTCTAGGAAATAATCTTTGATTTGGATATGACCAGAGAAAAAGTTAATCTTTGCATACCCACGGACACTTGAGGTTCGATCCGTGCCGCGGTTTAGGCTTCGTTTGTATCATTAAGCATTAAGCCAAGCGTGTTTTGTATCGTTGGTTGTATTGTTGGTATCCTTGGTTGTATTATTGGTGCCCCTTGCCACCAATGAAGCCTAATCCAATGACTTTGTATCATTGGAGCACCTAACCAAGCCTTTGAGGGACTCTAGGAGAATGCCTTCATAGAAGATTAGGAGGATGACACCTCTTTATATAGTAGAGGGGCTCTGATTAAAACCGTTGATCTCTATTAGAACTGATGGCTAATATCACACCTCTCATCAACCCAACCACCTACGATAAACTTTTAGAGAGAGGGATAGTCACCGAGAATATTCTAGAGAGTCCTAGAGAATGTTAGAAAACCCTCGTTTGCCAAGACACAGCAAGTCTAGTGTCCTTCTTAGGCCGTATGATCGACCAGTCCGGCCAAGAAAAGCTCAGCCCGTGACGCAAAGCTGCAAAAGTAAAAGAGCCAAAAGAAGAACCCAGAAATGAAGGGACAAAAGCCGCAACTTTTAAGCTTCATTAAGAATCCAACCCATTTGCAAAATTCATCATTCTAGTGAGAGAAAAGATTTGAGGTGGTTGAATTGAATGCTGGAGAGAGAGAGAGAGAGATTCATGAGAGTCGGTCTAGGAACAAAATGAGGAGTGGAGCGAGGATTTGGGCCAAAATGGAGAGAGGGAAATATTTTCACTAGGTTCTCTTTAGATTTGCAAAATCTCTCTCTCTCTCTCAGCTTTGTTTATTTTCTTTTCCGGGCTGGGTATTACGTACCGATTTGCCAGGCTGCTTCGCAGTCGTGTCAGTTGATTTTGACTGAGGTCGGATTTCCCAGGGCCGGGTAGCAATCCAATGTTCCAACCAGCTCTAACCGGAACATTCTTTGTCAAGACAATAAGAAGGTTGACTGAGATAGTAGCTGGAGTTTAGCCCTCCACTGCAACCGGTTTTAAAATTATCAGATTGTGTCGTTAGGACGTGGGATCATAGCCTCAGTAGCTGCGGACCTGATGAGACAAGGCGTGTGCCAGGGCTCTTTTCGCCTTGGTGGCTGCTGCTTCTCTTTGCTGTATCTTTGCGAGGGTGTCCTCCTTGGTTCCAGGGCCTCCACATCATTCAAGCTGTCGGAGGAGAGGAAAAACTAGCTTTTATAGACATGTCATTCGAGCCCGACAATGTTTGATAAACATTGCTGAGGTGCTATAATGATGGTATTTACAATCTTCTTCCAAATTAGGAGAGTTACTGATGTGGTTTTTCGATCCTTAGGCCAGTGGCTCTCCGCATCAACTCGAATCAGGTCTGAACAGAGAATTCATAAGGGACTGATAGAGGTGTCTTCTCCTTATAACGAGGAAAATAACATCTAGTATCTGAATGAGAACTGAGTTTTATGCAACTCAAGTATGTTGAGATCGAGAAATTCAAAGACCATGACGATGCATACTACGTGCATTTAAACTGGATCCGACCCAAAAAACAAAACCTGGATCCAACCGTCCGGCGAATTTGGGTAAACTGAGGGAGAAACCAACATGCTGGCTACGGATTAGCCTGCACTCAGTCTATCATCAAGCATAAAGTGTTCTATGTTCCATTCAGCCGCCTACATGTAGATGCTACCAAATCGATTGGCTATCATAGTTTAAGCATTTGATATAATTGGAGCTAAAATAGAGATTTTGGCTCTATAAGCTAAGGGGAAAGGCTGTACCTCTAGATTCTGGAGCTTGGTTTCAAACTTCAACTGATTTTCCAGTCTCTTTTGCCTCATGCGTGCCTGGCAAACATGGTAATTCGTCGAGCTCTAACCTGGATTTGGATCCTGCTCCACAAATGCAAATATACAAGTGCAGTCGACACTTGCTATGTTGCCAGTAGACCATGAGTCAAGCTTTGGAACCTCACTGCACATCTCAACCGATACAATGTCCTTCTTACCTAGGAAAAGTGGAAAACGAAATAGATATCATGTCACTTTATGCGTTGCCTAGCCATGGAAAGTGAAAGAGCTTAGTCTTACCATACAGATATGCACGAAATGCAGCTTGAATCCTAGTTGCCGCAGTATCCTCAATCCGCTTTCCAGGAATACCCAACTTTCTTTGTGAATCCGGCTTGGAACCATTTGACTTTGCAGCACAAAATTCCACCTATTTCTTAGATGTGTCCAAGCAGATTAGGGAAAGGGCATGGCATGGATATTGTCTAGGACGAAAAGCAGGAAAAGGTTTCGCTCAGGATTTTAGCAGTGCCAGTGGAGTCGAGGGCGGACTAGCTTTCTAAGAGTCACATATTGCAACTGTTGACAACCGATTCAATGTCGGAATTGAAAACGTTTTTGGCCATGATGTAGTCAGTAGATGTCATATAGATTTTGAGTCGTTCAGGGAAAATAACATGGCTTTGAACCTTTGACAGTTCCATTTGCTGTCGATCAAACCTTCCCTTTGATCAAATCAATTGGTTGATTTCAAAAGAAAATATTATCAAACTGATTTCAAATCTACCATCAGAGAGAGGTAAGTTAATAATCAAAAACTCCATCAGTTGAAGCCAATAATGGGCAGGGGAGTATCACTTGGTCTTCGTTATCAGTCTTCTAATCAAATTGAAACAATACAAGGCTGTCAAGGCAAAACGCCAAAAAACGAAGTGCACACATCACTAGCATGGACAGGGTACCTTTGCCTGTCTGGAACTTCCTTCCTTCGCTTTCTTCAGGCTGACTATTGTCCTAAAGCAGTCTCCAAGACCCATCACTGTATAAACAAAGAAAGAGAAGAAATTATTCAATCCCGGCAAGGGGCTCCGATGAAGCAGAAAACCCGAAACAATATCGGCTTTTCAGTGAACAAAATGTCAACAAATGTACTGCTGCAACAAGCAGCCTATTACATTTTCACTTGTAGAGAATACCACGAAAACAGCATCTAAACAATCTTCCATATATACTAAAATTCATAAAACAAAGAAATCTGATGCTAAACTAAAACTAAACATCGCACAGATTGAGGCGCCATTACAGGTCTGAGGATGGAGAAGCTCCGGCACCTTCTGGTTGCACTGGTAATATGAACATGAAGCAAGAGAAACAAAATGCCGTTTTTAATGTGGAGAATAGGGGGAGATGCAACGTGAGGGTCTCCCCATGGAAATAGCTAAGCTTAGTTGACGTCTCATCTATAGTGAAGACAGTGTTTGTTCTCCCCCAAGATGGACAATCGGCACCAGCAGGCAACAATAAATTGATAAATGTTTCAGTCCGAAATAAAAATAAAAATAAAAGACCAAAGAGGTAAGCTTGTATTGCTTTTCGCGGATGGCCTATATCATGTGTGAATTTTCACAATTTCACATGTTTCATAAGTAAAATTAAATTAATTACTGAAACATATGGATATTTTAAGCCGAAATGGTCACCGGCCAGTCTCGAACTCGAGACCTTCATCTCATAAGACCAACGCTCTAACCGACTGAGTTACGGGACCTTGCTTTACGTCGAGATTCCGTGCAAATTATTACACTAATTAAACACTTAAATCATTTTGCTTGTCGGGGTTGTTCATCTGTTGCTCTCAACAGTCATCAATGACGTCATGCAAAGCTTTTCATGGAGGATGGCATAGCATGTCTGGTGTCGTTATCTTTTCATTTCCAGATCATCTTTTTTAGGCCAGAATCTGCAAGTATCCTCAATCTCCTAAAAAAAGAAAAAAAGACAAAAACAAAAACCGAGTATCAGAAGTGGCTTTCTCTTGCCGAATCATTATTGCTGTGATGGGCTGGACGATGAGCCAAACTTCCCATTTCGGCACTATAGTTTGACACATAATAAACCTAATGTAACATATTACTAAAGAGCAGTCCTACATACTTGTCTTGAGCAAGGCATCAATTGGCGTCGAGATAGAACCGAACCCATGAGCATGGAGATCTGCTTCGCTGTGTGCACAGAAGCAATCCCAGTGACATTGAGCTATGCATTTCTTTTTAATGTTTGTAATAGATTTTTCTTAATTTTTTCAGGGATTAATGATTGAGGAAAGGGGAAAGGATAAGATGATCATGATGATGGCAATAAAACTCGGAGAATATTGGATTAGGGAGATCTGATGGTAGATGCTTGACGTGGTCTTCGTATTCTTTTCGGAATCTTAGGAAATTTATCTTTGTACGAATACGACAAGAGACCCAACAAGATATGGTATACCTTGATTTTCAGTGACTTTGGATCATAGAAAATCATAATTTTCCATTCGAATAACATAACAGGAAAGATTATTTACGCCCATCTCTATGGAGATTGCGGTGAAGCTAGCTAATAAAATTGCTCGGTATAGGCCATCTGCTTTGAAGTTTGAATCTATGATTTATTCTATACCGAAAAAGAATAAGCAAATTCGTGTTTTTATTTAGTAGAAGATATTGTCTATGATAGTACAATCTATATTTAGGCCACAGTAATTTCGTGATGATCTATGTCTCAATCACCCTTTTGACTTTTACCAATCTGTAGAGAGATCTTGCTCCATAAAGTGCATGAAATGAGGGAATCTAAATCTAATATATGCTGGCATCTGTTTCGTTTCTTCTCTAAATCATAACTCTCCTTATCAATTTGTCAACAATGTAATAAGAAAGATGATTAAGGCTCATCTCTACGAAATTACGGTGACGCTAGCTAATGAAATTGCTAATACAAGCCAATCATATCATGGCCCTCAAAGTCTCTCCTCCCGAATTCACTACTTAATAGCCTTTGAGAGTTCGCATCTATGCCAAAAATGAAAGAGCGGATCCGGGTTTTTATTTAGTGAAAAAAAAAAAAGATATTGTGTTTTGGCAATAAATTTTTTGTGATCTGTCTCAATCACTACCTTAATTTTTACGAATCTGTAAAGATCTTAAAGAGCTTATTACATAAAGCGAGTGGATTGAGAGAATCTAAATCTAATATTTGTCGGCATCTGTCTCATTTCGTCCCTAAATTAGTTCATGCTTGATATAGGATAAGGCTTATTGCATGGTGAAAGCATGGCACTTTCTAGCCGCACAAATGGGATTCATGAAGAAGAATCCCGCGTGAAAATCTTTCTTTTAACTCTTTTCCATAACCTCGTATTAAAGTGTACTCTTAAAAAAGCAAAACAATTTTTATGCTACGGTTTCAAATTTTCCATTTGGGGAAAGTTGGAGATGATTTGGATTTGCACGAAAAAGTTAATCTTTGCATACCCACATTTTTTTTTTTCGGAAAATAAAAATGTTCCAGTTGTGCTTCGATCTGTGTATAAATGCCGTGCCTTTTTTTTTTTTTTTTGTAGTGAATTGCATGCAAAGCTGCAAAAGTAAAAGAGCCAAAAGAAGAACCCAGAAATGAAGGGACAAAAGCCGCAATTTTTAAGCTTCATTAAGAATCCAACCCATTTGCAAAATTCACCATTCTAGTGAGAGAAAAGATTTGAGGTGGTTGAATTGAATGCTGGAGAGAGAGAGAGAGAGAGAGAGAGAGAGATTCATGAGAGTCGGTCTAGGAACAAAATGAGGAGTGGAGCGAGGATTTGGGCGAAAATGGAGAGAGGGAAATATTTTCACTAGGTTCTCTTTAGATTTGCAAAGCTTCTTTTTGAAATTTTTGTAGTGTGTGACAAAATCTCTCAGCTTTGTGGTCTCTCGGACAAGGTAAAGAGCAAATCCCCAAAATCTGCTCTCTCTCTCTCTCTCTCTCTCTCTCTCTCACCGGTCTGCCCCATTTTCTCTCTCTTCGATTATGCTGGATTTCCTTCTCTTTCTTGCCCTCTTTTTTTTTTTTTTTTTTTACTTTTTCATTGCATTCGTATCTTAAAGAAGCAGATCATTTTCGCTGGCCATTGTGTAATTGCCTCTGAATTTCCTATTGAAGGCTTCGGCGTAATTCTCTTCGAGGTTCTAGTTGCTGGGGACACTGGATAGTTGGGCTCTGATAGATCTCTCTGTTCTTTGTCCTGACGAATTAGTGATTGGCTTATTTGGCAGCTATATTTGTGGGATATATTACTCGATTTCTGTTACATCTGCACACACGTGAGGTGGGATTGTGGTGTTTTCTGATGGTGATGAGATTGTGATCACAAAGAGATCAGATTGCCATCCAGAAAAGAAGGGAAAAAAAAAAATTCTCCTTTATAACAGAAGATCGACGTCGGAGAACATCTACGAAGTTTGACCCTTAGAATTGCATGGAATATTGACCCAATGGCACAAGAAGACCAAGCCCAAAAGTGTAGTAACAGTAGTAGTGGGGGTACTATCACCATTGGGAGCAACAACAGCATTAGGTCCTCCAAGAAGCAGAAGCAGAAGAAAGCCCCACAGAGAGGCCTTGGTGTGGCACAGTTGGAGAAAATCAGGATTGAGGAGCAGCGGAAGAGAGATGCCGCCGCGATTTTCCCGTCCCCCGCCACGATTTCTCAGGCCGGTTCGTGTTATTTGCCAGCTCATCTCGCGAATTATCACGTCCAAGGCGATTTTGCCCCGACGAATTCTATATCCAGACCAGTTCCCCCGCACCCAGTTCAGAATTTCGAGGTCCCGAGCGCAGGTGCCTTCCCATTGGTGAACCGGGCAAGAGGCTGTGGCCTCGAGATTGATAGGCAGTCCGGTGCAATGATAGTGCCTGAGCACCTCCCTTATATGTGGAATTTCCCTGAGTATGGTGGTGAAATTAAGCCCTCTTTGATGGATCCCGGATCGCAATTGTGCTCAAAACCGAGTTTACCTAATGATTCCGGTTGGCCTTCCCTTGGATCAGTGCGAAAAGTGCAATATGATCACCCGTCTTTGCTGGTAAGATAGTGTCACGTGAGGCATTCCAAGTTCGCTAATTGTTGCTCGTAGAAGTTATCAATAATGTCCAGGATGTTTCTGCAGGTGGGTGCATCACCCGTTACTTCTTCAGCGCCTTCACTCAATTATCAGATGGAGCCCCCTTCAAACCAAAGTCATCATAACAATTATTTCCCAGCTTTGCCTCTGGAAGAGAAGGTGCATATCATATTATTTTCCTTGTCTGATTCGGTAGATTTCCATTTTCTAATTTCAGTGTTCTTATTGGAAGGCACTGTAACAAGTTTTGCTGTTGACTCACGTGAGAGCAGCTGTAAAAGTTTGTTGCTCAATGTAATACTAGTTAATCTTCTGGCATAGTCTGGTGTCACCGTGTTATAGTTCGTCATTAGTGTTGTTATCAGGGCTTAATTGGTGAAATATTGACTTTGTTTTGTGGATCCATTTTCCTTGAGAGTTAATACAGATGATCGGCGTGAAAAGATCATATCCCTTCTCTCTAGAAAATCCACCAGCCCCCTACTACCCGTTCAAACTCACTGTACTTGGCCATCCAAATGGTACGTCCGATGAACCATACTCACGTGGCAATGACAATTTAAGGTTGGCTTAAATTCAGGATCAAGCATCCCCTTTTGACTCTGAAGGCAAGCGTTACATTTCGATCTTGCTGACTGTTATTTTTTTTTTCTTTTCAGCAGTTTCAGAGAAGGTCCTTCATGCCCTCCCCCGGCATTGGAGCCAGATTTGTCGAAAAGCATAAAGAGGAGAGGAACTTTGGGTGGAGAGTTCCTCACTCTTGGCCCCCAAGCAACATCAACTCCTCTAAATTTGAAGCAACCTCCGGCTTTGCTTACATTGAATGATCAGAATGTTCCTGATTCTGAATCACGAGCCAATAAAGTAAGTTTGGAGCAGGTGTCTTTGTTTCCGTTTCAGCAGTTTTTAAATCAAATCGAGTGATCTTTCGGCAATTCACCTCTCAAAGTTTAGTCTTGTTTAATGTAGGGATCTCAAGAGGGTCTAGGTTTCCCCCAGGGATCGAACTGGAGGCACCAGGAAAACCCTTGCTACAACTTTCTCCCTCCAGCAATGGTACGGAACAACCAAGCAAATGCGCGCATGAACAATTGCAACAGCAATCCTGGAGCAATTATCGACCTCAATTTGAAATTGTAGAGAACTGAAGAGGGCATGATAACCTGGCGGCCCTTGTTTAAACTACATGCCGATGGCTTTTAATCTTGATTCTTTTGTAGCTTTAAAAGACGATTACATTGATTGTTGTGGTTACAGCATGGGATGACTACATCCATATTTGTTCCCTTTGTGAAAAGCCCGATCTTGCTTATGTTAAATATCCTGAGTTGTGGATTGGTTGTCGTTCCGTTGTTCTCTCGCGTGTGCCTGTTGTGATCGTTTGGTAAGCTGTGAAGATGGTCTTTCTATATCATTGTGGAAGCAGAAGTTCTTGCTAATTAAGCCCTTCTGGAGTGGGAATTTTTTCCCAGATTTTTGAGTTTTATGGACTCGTCGGGCAATCATTGAAAATCGAGTCTGTATGTGCATTGTGACGAGTCTAGAATTGGTCATCTCCGTGCTCTCCTCAGACACCAGGAGAAATTCGGTGGATTTGTTCCTAGAATGACCGCATAAAGAAATTTGTGTATCATGAGAGGAGTTATACAGCTTGGAAGAGTCTATTGGTGTCTACTGTGAAGCGTTGCTGTACAGGGGCTTCAATAGCCCAAGTTTGGCTGCTTGGTGCGGAAAAGGTAGTTTAAAACGAAAAGGTAATTTGGAACGGAAGCGTAATTCCTCATCTAAACTGATTGATCACAAACTCTTTTCGACTTCGGTAAGCAATTCCATCATAAGTGAAGCTTTCGCAGGTTTTCGAGTTGAGCAAGTGGGGAAACAAAACAGGGAAGCTGGTCTGAAATTACTGGTCCAAACTTATGCTACTAAAGTCAGTCACCTCCATGTCAAGGCAGTGACAACATGATAGGAAATGGACTTGTGCTTCGCGCAATCCAAAAACTCAGTCCATACGATAATGTTTGGCGTACCACTGGCTGAACTGTTATGCTTGTCATTAAGCCTGCCCAGATCTGAAAGTACAGTTAAGACATGTTCAGCAGTAAAACAACCTACAAATCTACAATCAGCGGTCGCTAAATCGTTAATCACGAGGCAACCTCGACTGCAGCTAACATCAACTACATGAGGATAATTATAGCTGAAGGAGCTGTAAAGAAAAGAAATGGAAAGGAAAAGCTCCATTTGCCCGACAGAAAGTTCCGAGTTCCAAGTCTATGACCAGCCGAAAATATAATCCAAGACATAAACCAGTGCCAAGGAGAAAGGATAAAGAAGAAAGGCCAGTGAGGATGTCCACAAGGGGAAGGTGGTGCGGAAGCTGGCAAAGGTCCCCATCACGAAGCAAACGATGAGAATTACTAGCACTTCAGAAGAGAAATCCCATGTCAATCCTCTGATGTAAACAATGGCCAAGAAAACTGATAGGCAAAGGAGATTGTTCATGGTTACTGCCCCATACAGCTGCATGAGAAAGCTCGGAGATCAGTCAAACTTCAATATAAAAAGGTAAAAAAGCACACTAAAACGAGCAAATAATAACTGCGGCGGCACACAATGTACCTCCACCACTCGATGGCTTATTTCAGAGTCTGAAAGATCATCTGCCAGCCGATTTATCATGCTCAATATGACCAATTCTTTGAAGAGAAAAAAGGAGCAAACTTGAATTTGATACTATTCACAGGCTCATGGAAAGATGCTATCTCCTTTACTCAATACTACACTCCATTGGTCCAAATCAAACTAGGACCTTAATTTCTCAATCGAGTTTGCTATTTTTTGACAGAAACATAACTGCTGAATGAAGCTAAAACCCAGTAGAAGGGGACAACCCACCTCAGAGAAAGTAAGCGAGGCTGTTCTTTGCTTTTTCCTACTCGCAAATATAATTGCTGAAACGGCTTCACTGGAGTTCGTAGCCAAGGGAAGAGCAATAAAGGAGATGAAGAAAGTTGGAATACCCGAGGCATCTGAGAAATTGTCAACCGCATCTACAAGAGGGTCAGCAAATGCCCCTGCGACAATTGTTCCAAGGACCAATAATAACACTGCTTTTAACAATTTAGGATTCTCAGCATGTTCAGCGACCTCATCAGTTTGATCCCCAGCTTTCAATTTAGCATGCTCTTGTCTAGTTTGCTGCAGAAAGCAATTGCAGAAGGGCACAAGACTCAATAACATGCTCTAAACTACCATTCTTAAAAATGCCAGATAGAACAACTTACATTATGCAAGTCATCTAGAAACTTCATTGAACCAAAGTTTTTTATTCCAGAAGCAGCGCCTGAACTTCTAGCCTTGTTAAGCCATCTAGAGATGCCATCCACAAACTCGGGCAATTCCAGAAGGAAATCATTTGAGGAGTCAAATTCTTTCATGACTTTATCCACAGCATCGTCCTCATTCAAATCTATTTCTTCAAATTGAATTCCTACTATCAGTGCTTTAAGTTCTGCAGCACTTAGATATCCATCGCCATTTTCATCCAAGGTCCTGAAAAGCCTGTCACCAAATAATTCAGTCAGCCTGCTGGTTTAGCTGAATCTGAGATTTAAAAAAAAAATATATAATAGTGCACATCCAGTGGAAACTAACTTCTCGACGACATCCTTATTCAGTTCGCCATCATCTGTAAGTAGCCTCCCCAAGGCACGCGTCCGTATGTGTCTTAAGAAACCTAAAACAACATGCTTGTGCTCCACATAAGCAAGTCGCCGCTTCTGGATCCAAGGCTGGACAACCTGCACCATATTTAATACTTTTAAGTAGAGCGAAGGAGAAGAGCGAACAGAATTTCAAATCTTGGTATATAAATTGGCTTTAGCTCATCTCACTGGAGTAGCCCGACAAACAATACAGCCAGATTTTTCTTTGGTTCATACGCACACGATATGTCCCTCACAATTTCCTGCATATTTACAGCATAATTTAGAAGCAATTGGTGGCTACCTGATAAATACAATACGCAATCAATAATATCAGAGAGACTATCAGCGAAATTAAGACAGCCAAGTGCCTCCCCGAAGTTGAGTTGAGAAGTTGAGGCAATTGAACAATAATGAAGGGTATCACCGAAATGACCATAATCCTTGCTGCATAACTTGTCCACAAATCTGTACTGACACCAGAACCTGCACGAGCAAAGATAGATAATGCACATGAAGTCATTTATCAAGGTAGATGGCTGCTTGACACTGCAGAGTATGCCTAAATAGGCATTATATCAACCATAAATAAACTTGATCATTAAAAAAGAAAACTCACAAGAGAAAACACTTGCTTTTCAGATCAATAACTATTCTAGAAATGAGCCACCATGGATATTGCAGCTAGTTCTTCAATTTGTCAAATTAAATCAGCCCAAATATTGCAGAAGATCCTAGATCATGGATGATCAAAAAGAAATAACCAAAATAGAATTACGAAAAAGGAACAAGAAGTGCAACAAAGGCATACCTTTCAGGCTAAATCCTTTTGTGTCTTGTTTGTCCAATGCAACTGCGTTATGAATATCACACTTCCCGACAATAACGCAAGATCCCCATATAACTGTAAGAAGCATGACAGTTGATCCAGCCAACAAGCCCATTCCGACAGAAACTTGACTTTGAGCAGTCTCTGAGCTTCCAGAAAGTCCAGACACTGTAGAACAAAGTGGAGAAACTATTCACCAGAGGCTTCATTTGCGGCTAATTACCACAACAAATTCCAGTAGTTAGAGAGAGATGGATATGTCCAAACGAACAAGCCCACTGAGACTCTTAAGCATCAAAGGTGGAAGGGGATCCTATAACAATACAACATAAAAACTGCACTCTTAAGAAAACAAAATTGCAAACCCAAAACCATTTTGTATGTTATATGTTAACAGATCCTTGGGATGATCGGCGCCTCTAAGAAACTGTTGAAGAATATGGAAGTTCATAGACTTGCCAACAGAAATAATTTCAAACAATGTGAAATGACCAAAAATTCGTTTTCACACGGAAGGACATCCGTAAATGTCTTCATGCAGACCAGAAAAAAGCCAGACAGTTGCAAAGTCAAGAACATTGTCCGTAGTTAATGAAGACAAGTGGAATTGTGATCTCTATAGTTCTCAATGTCCTAGCACACATGCATTTTCCTCTTGTATGCATTTAATCCTAGAGTTAGTTCGTGCTTAATTTGTTCAGCGTCAGTCCAATTTCCAAAAAACCAACGCACCCCCCAAGTACCAACATCATCCCTCTTAACCATGTCTTTTCTACCCTTCAAATCTCCAGCTGATTAGATCCGGCATTCGCTTCCGGAGACGTCAAATGGGTGGTCTTTCCACGCCATCGAGGATGACCACATATCTCCATCAGAAAACAGATGAAGAGACAGAAAGGATACGAGAAGTGAATAGGAGCAATGCGGGTCCATCATCAAATCTGCAAGAAAAGGAGGACCCATCTCATGGACCACGAGCTCCGTCGTAGATTCAAGACAAAAAGTCAAAAAGAGATTAATGCGGATGACAACTTTTGATAGAATCTGGAAGTTAGATAGGGGTCCGCAGGCACGATTCCAAGCCGCAAAAAGGGCGAAATGAGATACTTTTATCAGTTTATGCCCAATGGATGTAAAGCGTCAACACCCAAAAGCGGAAGCGAAAGATTTATTAATGTGCCAGTACAGAAGAATGACAATTTCTTTAACATAGGACAAGAAGTCCCCTAAATAGCAATTGGCCAGCAGCATAAGAAAAGAGAGGAAACAAAAAAAGGAAGAATTTGCGTAGAACATGCTTTTGAATCAAAGAAGAACCCTGTATTTAAGAATTCATCTTGATTCATGGTATTGGTATCTTGCCCTCTTGTCTGCTCCGTCATGCTCGTGAGTCGATGACAAAGGCGGAACTAAATGGAGCAAGCGAACCAGAACATATTATATTTCGCAAACGACGACTTTTTCCATTCGACCTATGGGGAAAAAGAAAAAAAAAATAGGAATCGCCTCTCCACATCCTCACGCTTTCTCGGATCCAAACAGAGGAAGGAAACTGACGTTCCACTCCAAAACCCAACATCCTCACGCTTTCTCGGATCCAAACAGAGGAAGGAAACTGACGTTCCTCTCCAAAACCCAACTGTTGGATCCAAAGCAAGTAACACCAGCTGGGCTCGTCGGATCACGCCGCGAACAGTAATTATCCGGAAAAAAGAGCATGCGAAACTCGCACAGATTTTTACTTTCGCCGGAACTATGACTGGCTGAGCTCGATCGATATCGTGTCCGTCAAGGGTCGTCGGAAGGAATTTCAGCTAACATACGCAGAATTTTCCGCGGTGTTCTGCCGTGGGCGTTCTTCTACCACCCCCGGAATTCGGCTAACGAAGGAGAACCGGAGTTTCCGAGAGGAATGCGGGAACGAGGTAAAACAAAAAAATCGAATTCCAATCCCAATCGGGAGAGAGAATACCTACCGAGAATGAGCATGGCGTCGGGCAGTGCGCCGAGAATGGGGAGGAAGAGCCCGCCAACGATGCCGGGCCCCAGGATCTCCAGCAACAGCTCGCTGCCGTTCGACAGGTACGTGGCCGCTATGAACATGAGGTACCCGTACACGAGGATCAGGAACAGGTTGCCGAGCCACGAGGTGGTGCAGGGCATGAACCCGTACGTCTGGTCGCACGACGAGTCGTCGGCATCGGCGGCGGGGGACCGCGGGAGGACCAGGTAGGGGGAGCCGTTGCCTCGCCTGCCGCCGGTGAGGGAGGCTCCGTCGGAGACGGGGTCGGGCGGCTGAGGCCCGAGGATGGACCGAGAGTGAGCGGAGCCGAACGACAGGAGGAGGAGGAGGAGAGGAACGAGGAGGAGAGAGGCATGGTTGCTGGTGGCCATGGATGTGGGGGGAAACAAGCTCGGATTTTTAGAGTAGCAGGATATCGCGGAGGAAGAGACGGGTCATACTATATAGGTTCCTCCGCAAGGAGAGGGGGGAGAGAGAGAGAGAGAGAGAGAGAGAGAGAGAGAGAGGACATTGGAGAGTACAGTTAGTTGCAGACGGAACAAGACGCCAAGACGGGGCTAAATAGTAGATACTAAATACTCCGCGGAGAGAGAGCGTGGGTTTCCGGGGAGAGCCATCGGGTCAGAGCGCGTAAATAAACCGTGTTCGATTGTGACCCGAAAGCTGCCTTGAAAAATCAGTGTCCAAAGTCCCCCCCACCACAAACAAAAAGTCAAAATAAGAAAAGAAATAAGTGTTAAAAAAAATTCACTACACGCGGATCTCGTAAATTAATCGGGAAAATGACGTAAATGGTTTTCAAATTTTGGCTTAACATGCAATGGGGCAAATTAGTCCATGAATCATAAGAAAATATTCAATATTGATCCCGAACTTGAATTAATGGAAGAATTATATTGAGCATCTTCTCATAATTTAAGAACTAAGTTGAACATGTTCTAAAAATTTAGAGACCTTATTGATCAAATTAAATATTCAAAAATAAAAATACATTGCATATTGAGCTAAAGTTCATGGATCATATTAGACAAATTAATAGTTCAATGATCATATTGCACATAGGGTTAAAGTTCATGAATCATATTGGACAAATTAAAAGTCGAAGAATCACATTACATATTAGATTAAAGTTCACGAACCATTTGTGTCTTTATCGTAAATTGATTTTCGTGTTCCTGTTAAAATGAAACATAGAAGTGAGAGATGAAAATATGGTCCTCGTAACATGTGGCCCGTCTCCTATTAGGATTCCATCAATCATCAAAATAAGAGTCCTTTTGGTGCGTACAAGGTTTGCTGATTTCGTGTGCCCGTCTTTCATTTTGTGGTTAATTTTATTTCGTCTCATCAAACCGATAAGAGCTCCGCGATCGAAGAGGATGGTAAAAATTAAGGTCAAATCCGGTTCTTGTTCTCTCCGGCTTGGGTAGAAAAGATGGCCGCTCACCATTAGAACATGTCTCTGAGTTTAAGCCTGTGTACGAAACCCAACCCTGACTAAAGTCCAGAGGACGGATCAATCCGTTGAACCAACTCTGCAAGGAGAGAAATACCACCTGATTGTTGTTCCTCGCTTATTTCTCTAGTAATTTCATTCTCTCGCGTCGATTTAAATGCAAGACTCGATTAGTTTCTATTGAAGACCCCGATTCTAATTACGATTGATTGGAGATTCGATTGAAGATTTCGGAGATTGAAATCACGATTGGCTTAATTAGCTTTGTATTTTAGGTAAATACAAATTATGTACATTTGTTTCCTTTATTTTCTGTCTCGTCGGTTCTATATACACAAAACGTACCGTCAATACAAAATCAATGAGAGAAAACAATTTCTCGTTAATACTCTTGTTCATCATCTTCTTATAGTTTCTGCATTACTTAAAACAACTCCTGTTGAGAAATTTTCCCTTCACCCCCCGATTTATTTATTTTTATTTTTTTTGTCGAACACCCCCGGATTAAACATTGCTGAAATTTGCGAGTGCAAACGTATCTATAATCTTGTCCGTCTGATTCGTTAAAATTCTCTGTTCCCGCTCTTTGAAGTGGAAGGAATCGAAATAGAAGACTTCACTTAAGGGCGAATCCAAGAAATGAGGTGAAACTTGGAAAGCAAAGGGTAAATGATGAGTTTGGTGGGGTGTTGCTTTTCGGCAATGAAAACCTGAGGTTAAAATGTAATAACGTGAGATCATAGGGAAGTGGACACGACTTGATCCTTCCCTTGCTCAGAAAGTCACAAGAGCGAATTGACATTCATAAGTCCCCGAGTAAGTGCGCCAGAATTCTTCATACTTATCACAAAAGGAATCGCGAAACTTTCAAAAAATACAAATAAGTCTTAAAACTGATTAAAAAGTGCAATTGAATTCTAAAATTTGTGAAAAGTGCAATAAAACCCTAAAAATTGTCAAATTTGTGAAATCAAGTCATTCTATTAGTTGCACAAGTTGAAAATTGTACGATTCGATTGTACTTTCGTGATAAATTTTAAAACTTGATTGCATTTTTTTTTTTTCGGACAGTTGGGTGTCTCTGTCTATGCTTCCAAGCTACGAAAAAGGAACATAGACGCTAGACGGCCTTGTTCGGAGGCATGGATCGAGGGTTCTAATCAATGTAGAACGGAACAAGCGTACCATAGTCTTGCCATAATTTGTTATAGGCATTAGTGTAGAGTAGAGGTGGCAAATGGGTGATCGGCTCAGGTTGAATATGGTCCGACTCATATTGACTCATATTTAATGATACATACCCGACCCGATCCGTGACTAATCATACCCGACCCGACCTGTTTTGACTCACATTATCAAAACGCAATAATATTTTAAGAAAATAATATTACTAAAATACTTCTCAGTCTCGGCCCCGGTCCCTGCACTACCCCTGTCTCTAGCCTCTGCCCCGTCTTCGTCCTTGGTCCCTAGTCTCAAGTCTCAGCCCCAGCCTCGGTCCTGGCCTCGGGTCCAGGCCCCAGCACCCTCCTCAAGTCCCTGCCTCGGTCCCGGCCCCCGTCACGGTCACGGCCAAAGCTCGGCCCCAGCCTCGGTCTCTAGACCAGACCTCGGGACCCAGTCCCGATCCCGACCCCGGGACCCGATCTCTGCCGGGGACCCGGCCACAGCCCCAAGACCTGGTCTTCGCCCAGGACCCGGCCACGACGCTGGCCCTCGCCCCGAGACCCAGACCCGGCGTTAGCCCCCTCGGGACCCGGCCCCGGAAACCCACCTTGAGTCCCGACCTCGGTTTGAGACCCTATATCGGCCTCAGCCCCGGGACCCGGTCCCATCCCCAGCCTCAAGACCTGGCCCTGTCGCCGGCCCCGCCCGGGGACCCGGCCCCAGGTAACCCGACCCCAAGACCCCGCCCCCGACCCTAGGACCTGGCCCTGGCCCAGGGACCCGGCCTTGGTCCCAACCCTGAGTGCGGTCCCAATTCCAACCCCGTCACCCACCCCCGCCCCGGGTCCCGACCTCAGCACCCACCCCGAGTCCCGGTCCCGGTGCCTGACCCGAGTCTTAGCCCCGGCCCCCGGACCTAGCCCGGGCTTAGGGACCCAGCCTCGGCCCAGGCACCTGCCCCCGGCCTCGAGTCCTAGTCTCGGTACTTGCCTTGAGTCCCGATCTTGGTGCCAGACCCTGACCTCAAGACCCCTTGCCCCGGCCCAAGCCCCCACCTCGAGACCCGATCTCGGCCCCTGCCCTCGCCCTAGGACCCGGCCTCGGGTCCCAGCCCCGGCCCTAACACCCAACCCCGGCACTCGCCCTGATGCCTGACCCGGGTTTATCCCCGGTCAAGGTCCCAGCCCCGGTTGCCGTCCCTGTCCCGGGACCCAGGCTCGTCCCCGTCACCGTCCCAGGTTACGTCCCCGGGCCCTACCCCTATCCCGGGACCCGGTCCTGGCCTTGGCTCTGGTCCCGGTACTGATTTTGGCCTCAACACTTGCCCTGATCCGATTTTCGATCCCCGGCCCCCAACACCGGTCCCGACCCCGATTGTCTGTTCCCAGCCCCCGTCCCCGAACCCGGCTTGGGCCCCGGCCTCGGCGTTGGTCCCGTTTCAGGCCCCGATCGCCCGCCCCGAGCCCGGGCCCCATTCCCGATCACAACCTCGATCGCCGACCCCAACCCCGGTCCTGGGACCACTTGTAACTGGTGGAAGAATGCTGTCCTTACGGGTCAAAATGGTCCAATATAGGTTGAAAGTGGGTCAATATGGATGAAGTGTGATCAATTATTGACCCATTTTTAGTGAATCATTTATAAATTGATGACCCATATTTGACTCATATTATACAAATATGGGTCAAATATGGGTTTGTGACCCATATTGTCAACTCTAGTGTAGAGTAGGTTTGTGCTGTGCACCATTAGGCGAGGGAGACCCCCTAAAGTACAAGGACGGCAAAGGGCCAGCCCAAAAACAAAGAGCCGTCCTACCACCAATACGTGTCTCGTTTAACTAGCTGCTGATACAAACAACTAGGCTTTCATAATAAAGTCTATGAATGGAACTTTATTATCCAGAGATAATGACCATATAAGTACCAAAAGTTATGCATGAAGATCAGTTTAGTATCAAAAGTTTTCATCAAATCATTTAAGTGTCAAATCGAAAGAAAATACGATCAATTAAGTACCTCCGGCAAATGATTTTAGCCAAAGTTGCCTTGTGGCATTAATAATTAGATTTTAATGTAAATTGACATTTTAAAAAGTCCACGTGGGCTTCCAAGTAGACCTTTAACTTTAAAATAAATTAACATAAATCAAATTTAAAATTAAAAATTAACTAAAAACTAAATTAGTTTCAAATACAAAAATTAATTTGAATAAAAAATTTAAAAATTAATTAAAAACTAAATTCGTTTCAAATACAAACTTTAATTTAAATAAAATTTAAAATAAGATTAAAAATTTAAAAGAAATATTAAAAAAAGAGGTAAGAACCAGACATCGAGGGTTTTTCCAGCTTTTTTTTTTAAGCATTTTTTTTTCAATTTTAAGCAAGATTTGTCTTGTTTTGTGAATATTGCTTTTAGTGAAACTTGTGTTAAAAATCGAATTTGAACCAAGCCGACTCATCTTAACCACGTCATTACCACGTAGGAAAGAGAAATTTTTTTAAAAATATGATTATTTTTTGAAGTTAATAGAAAGACTTGTTTGCACAAATTTGATAAATTTTAAAACTTGATTATACTGTTTGTAAGTTTTAGGATTCATTTTCACTTTTGGGATGAGTTTTAAGACCTTTATTAGACGTGCCTTTTTTTTATTTAGAATTTTAAGCTTTTTAATTTTTTTAACTAATCAAGCTTTTCTTTTTCAATTCTTAGTTTTTTTTAGTTTTGTAAACTAATTAAGTTTGTATTTTTTATAGCATTTTTTTTCCAATTTTTAGCTTTTTTTTTTTACAGTTGATTGGACTTCTGGCGAGCATGTCAGTTTGAAATATAGTAAAATTATTCCACGTTAGATTTTCGGCAATGCATATTGGAGTTGGCACTCAAATGACCATTTTTTCTATAAAATTGGCACTTAAGTCATTTGAATTAAACTTTTTACACCAAAATGATCTCTGTACACAACTTTTGACACTTATTCTATTTTCCCATTTTCAGGGGGTTTTATTTTTCCAAGTTCAAGTAAGTCCATGAAACTCGCACAGAATATCTTTGTGAAACGAAATTGCCAACGCACCTTGGGTCTAATAAAAACTTGGAATAAGGCCCGATTGCAATGAAATTATTGAAATGCGCCTTCTACATTCACATAATTTTGTATATTTGAATCATTTAATCTCGTGCGTCTCATTCAGTTAGGCATGCGAAATATGGTCGTTTCAAGGGTTCGAAAGGTGCAAAATAAGACATTCGATGCGGCGTGGCTCCCGGCCTATAGCATTATGATATGATGTTCATTGTTTGACTCAATGCAAATAAGTTACTAGATTGGGGGATGCCAAAGGCAGAGCTAGCAACCGAAATGAAGTCATACTAAGGTAGTCGTATTGGAAGGTGCGGCTGAATCACCTCATTTTCAAGGAGAATTAATGTTTGTTGGGTGTTTTGGTTTGACATTGCTTTACACTCAAAAATAGGTGAGCTACATTTGAGTTCAACTTAGAGATGGAAGTCACCTTTCTTTTCTGGATATTGAAGTAAAACCAAGCTCATGAGCTTATTATCCTAGGTCAAAAATAACTTATGAAGCGAAAAAAATTGCTTTAAAAGTAGAAAAATGAAGTTATATAACCAAACAAATTTCTACTTTTGAAGTGGCGTTATCAAACGGATTTCTGGTCCACGAATGATTTTGCTTTATTTTAGAAGTGTTATCATCTATGTAGCACGGATACGACTATTTAGAGAATTTTTTGCGTGTCGAACATGGCTGGACATGGGAGATCGTGTGTCTGGCTAGTCAACAGAAAAGGACAACCTTGAAAAATGAATTATTTAAAAAATATATTTTTTGAAATATGCTGTGATCTTATAAGTTTGAAGCTATTATTTAGGGTCACCGTTAGCGCAAAACAATTATATCTAAATACCAAATATGAAATAACTATGACATTTAGACATAATGATGTTTGAAGTTTATAAAAATAATCACATATATACACACACATTTAATATATGTCATGTCTCGATGTGTCGAAATTTTTTATTTTTATTTTTTAAAAAATCATGTATCGTCGTATCGTGCCGTATCCCGTATTTCATATCGTATAGGTGCTGCATAGGTCATCATGCGCGCCTTAATATACCAACAACAACGCTGATCGCCTCTTATTTTTGATATGTTGCATTCGACGATTTTATTATGGTTTTCGATATTACATCAATTGCATGATCGAGGACCCTGCAGATACGGTGTAACTTTTGATCCCGTCGTGGGCGACAAGCATCACTTTTGCAAAGTGGTCGTCGTTTACTACTTTGACTCGATTTTGCTAATAAAATTTAGTAATTGACGGGACGTCATCTTTCTGGTTCCGGTAGCACAAGGGAGGAAAGTTGTTAAGAATAATAATAATAATAATAAATATCATATCCCTGTGATGGTTGCGCCGTGGATTTAGGATCTCTTGCTATTTTAATATTCTGTTTGACTTTACATTATTTATTTTTCTATTTGGTGCGTCAAATATTGGTGATTGACAGACGCGGGTGTTAAGGTTGTGTATGTTCCGTAATTGAGAAAAATGTTTATGTTTCAAAATTGTTCAATTTTGAAATAGAAACGCGTATGGTTCAAAAATGTTTCAAAATTATTTTGCGAAATAATTTTGTGTCAATGAACAATTTTCAAGAAACAAAAAAAAAACTTATTCGGAATACTTTTTGAAATATTTTTGGAATCAACATTCAACGCCGCAGATGCGGCCGCCACCCGTTGGCCCCGCCCGCCTGTCATCGATTGTCGTCGGCCGTCGGCCACAGCCCTCGGTTGCCGGTTGCCTGCCAATGGCGGCGAAAAAAAGTATTTTTTGTAATTACCAAACGTGTTTTTGTTCTCAAAAATCGTAACCGAGAACAGAAACACAAAAAAATATTTGTATTCGTAAAATGCTTCTAGGAACAGAAACACTACCAGACTAAATAAGTTTTCTATAAAAGGCAAATTCGAGACATAATGAGAAGAGGCAATAACTTTGTCATAGAATCTTCATCATCGACAAATGCTGGTTAGTGGACCTACTAATCACTTGGTCCCAAGAGATGCATTTTAACCCTTGATGTAAACATGGACTCTATCGCGTAAAATGATAGTAATAATACAAAAACGCAGACCGGCGTGCACTCGGAAATCAATAAAAGATCCTATTGAGTCTTCATGGACCGGGTGCAATCACGGCCATCGGGGTTACGTGGGGCTCGCATGGGGCTTGGCAACCCGCGTCTGCGATTGACTCGGCCCGCGTCCCCTCGAGTCGAGCGACGTCCGCATAATCGATTCTCGATCAAAATTTACAGGATAGATTCAATTGGTAAGAGCGCGAAAATGTTTATGATTCAATTGATAAAGTTTTAAACAAAGTTTAGAAATGAGCATAATAGGTTTAGGATTTTTTGGATAAATTTTCCTAGATAAACCCGTGGAAATTGACGACTATACAACTTTCATTGGTGCCTAATATGTTTTTGTGAATGTTTCTTTCCAATTCCCGTAATCTTTTCGTGGCATTTGCAGTCCCACAAGGAATCCCCCTTTTCACCCTTTATTTCTCATCTCAACCCTCTTAGACGGGTACTTAATCACACGCACCGGAGAACAGCCCTATAGAAAAATCGAACCTGACTTGTTCTTAACTCATCATTAATCACATATCACATCTGGTTTAACCTAACCGGAGACGTGTTTTTGAAAAAATTAATTTCACATCTGGCAAGTGATGTAGATGCCACATATGATTTCCGACGAAATTCACCGTAGTTGGCACTAAAATAACTGTTTTTGAAAAAATTACCACTTAAATGATTAAAAAAATGTTGATACTAAAATGAGCGCCCGTACACAAATATTGATACTTTAGATGTACTTTTGCCAGAAAAAAAAAGTAACGAAAATTATAAGAACGTACGCTTTTTTTGGTCTAATATTAAAAAAAGGCATGTCAATATTTTTCATTACCTTAAATAAGACAGAGTTAATGAAAGAATTTGATTGCACTAATATGATAAATTGTAAGACTTGAGTGCACTTTGTACAAATTTTAGAGATCGATTATATTTTAGTGACAAGTTTTAGGAATTTGTTCTTTCACACGCTTTCTCCTCTGGAGTTACAGAAATGTCCGGCTAACTCAGGCCCTCTTCAGCCTGCATCGGCGCTCGCTCCCCAGGTAAAAAGGCTTGTAATCTTCGCATTTCCCCTGTACATTCTGAATCGCTGTTAATGTGGTCCTGCCCTCGTCTCTTCGGGGCCGAGATACGAGATTAACCTTTCGAAGCCGTCGTGGGATGAAGTTGTTGTGGATTGTAACTACTAACTATTGCTGGATGCGAACCGAGTGGACAGTTCTCGTCGTTCCTCTTCTGTCTCCCGTTAAAGATTTTCAAAAAAGTTCACGACTTCTCCCCACTCACCATAGCGTACGCGGGAAGAAGACATCCATTTCGAACTAGCACGTCAGTACCTGAGTTCATCCTCAGCTAACTCAAACTTTTGTCATGCCATGAATTTTCTTCCATACACTATGACCTGTTGAGGTGATTATGCATTAGCTTCACCCTGTCGCATCCACTGTCATGTAAAACTCTGCAACAATAATGTCCTTTTCTCCAATCTTGGATCCTTCTATGCTGACCATGAAGTGCGTCGAAAGGCCTTGGTCAGTTACACAGTACTTCGCTGTGTCAAAAATGAGTAAAGCTCCTGGATCTCTCCCAAGTCCAACTCTCTCTCTCCGCATGCCTCCGAAATCAAATCTAATAATTCTCTTTAAAAATATGATGCGACCATTGGATACCACGGAGAAAGTGGTAAATGATGGTCTCATGGAGAAACCAATAACATATGGGCAGTTCTATCACGACATAGGGCAGTCTGGCCAGGACAACATCCATCCTGCATCTCAGTCATTTCCTCTGGGAGTTGCGAGCACTCATTTAGGACCTGCTGAGATAAGTACTTCGGTAGCTAAACCTATTCTCAATCATTCCATGCAAACGGGGTGAGGAGTTTGCGCTTGAATTTATGAGTGGTCGAGTAGATACCCGGAAACCTTTTGTTGGAAATGCAGTCAGTGATTCCAATTCAACGTGTTACTTGGAATTAAAGGGCATTTTAGGCTTAGCATTTTCCTTTTCCCCATGAGATATTTTGGAAGATGTTGACTTCGGTATTGGGAATACAAACGGTGAGTCTGAGATGCAGTATCAGTATGTAGTTGCTGTGAATGGAATGGATATCGGGTTGATAAAAAGCTCAATGCTTCATGGTTTTGCTAGCTCTTCAACAAATAATTAGATGGTTTAGACGGACAGAATTGTTAGCGATCTGCCCTAAGAACCAATTAAGATTGATACTCTAACATTAGTTGTGAATTAGGTTGTGTTGGAAAATCGACTTTCACTATACTTAGGTAGTCATAATGTCTTGCTAAAGATCGCTTATGACTTGTGGGCCAAAAGAGTTTTTGGGCACACTGCTAATGTCTAGTGAACCTACAGGGTCACACACAATAGCGAATTGATTTCTTATTTTCTCTGCGTCTTGATCTACTTCAGAAGTAGAGCTTTATTTATTCTTATATTACGAATATCTACGTAATCGTGTGCGTTATGATATAACGATTAAACACACGATTAAGTGGACGGTTTAGAGGACGTCATGGGCCCAGGCCGTTATGTCGTGTAGCCCAAACCGTGAAGTATAGGGTTACGAGTAATAATCTTAGAGACGTCTCAAACCGGTCATCATTATTTTTTATCCCAATGGAGAAAAACAAATAACAGTTCTATGTTTAGGTGATTTTGAGAGACACTCCAAGATCTGAAAGCTAGCACTTGGATCGTTGGACAATTCAGTTTTTGTGTATGGATACCGGTAGAGGCGCAACACTTGGGGTGCTGATCCAAACACAAATGACCGTTAATTCGAAACCGATCTAAAAGGTACGTCTTGAACATATTTTGATTTTGATACCCACATAGATATTGTTTAGGATTTTGTTCCGCTGCATTTTATGAATCCAAGAAACCCTTCAAGAATACCGATATGGAGGTCAATGCAACTGGAGTCAGTGTTTCTCCTTTGGTTGGAATCGTTGTCTCACCATCACAAATTCTGTCTTCAGCGATTCTAAGCGATTTCTCCTATGCCGGTCAAACTGTGTCCCAGTGCTGCAACAGCCAGATTTTGCAAGATGGAGATAAAAAGCAAGGCTACTTGCCCTAGGGGCATGACCAGTCGACTTGCTCTCAGATAGGAGAAACTCTCACTACAATGCCATTTCGTGTTCTTATGCACCAGCAGGATAGCTTGCTTAAGGTGAACTCTGAGTCATCATTAAGGGAGGAGAAAACGAAAAATGATAACATTGTCCAGCAAGAGAGTGACCCTGACGGCACATATCTACCCTGAAGAAAGATCATTCTGTTGTTTCACTGTCATATGAGATTGATGAGACGGGACACTCACAGATTAACAAATTATCGACGGCAACAGGTGCAACCGAGAAGGGCACTTCCTACTTTCCTTCAAACAATGTGGGAAAAATAAGGATCCTCAAAAGTTTCCCGTGCCCGTCGATGTTGTTCTAACTTCATGGCAGGTTCACAACATCAGTAGCCATGACAGCTTTTCCACAGCAAGTACTGTTATTGCTCCATAACTATGAGTCCATTCCAAAATGGTTTGACACATGTTGAGCCACCCGTTTTCCCTCAGAGGGATTCCGCGGGAACAGGCAGGACTACTTAGTCAGTTACCTAAGAAGGATGATTCACTCGGCTCTCAATTTATGGTATCTCATTCAAGTTTGGACCTTGCACAGCCTAGTCCAAGTGCCGAAGTCCAAAGCATTTTGCAAAGACAACAAATGACTTCCCATGTTAAAATAGAACAGTTCGTTTCCAGTGAAATTCCTTCGTGTCATGAACCTTGGACAATTTATGAAGGACCTCCGTAATTGTTGATATCTAAATTTTCATTTTCGGAAATTCAGTTCATTATAGCATAAAATGAGAGTTGATATTAATTCTCGTAAAAAATAATATTCATGCATTGCACATATATTTTTTGCCAAGTGTCATTTGCATGTAGAATCAGAAGTGAGTCAATTGAGCTTAATTTAATGGGCGGATGGATCGAATTCAATCCGAAAAATTTTGATTCAGGCAGAGGGGTGTGTCAAATTTATTAAGCTAATTGAACTTAGTTTCAAGCCAATTTTAGTTCGTTCAAGCTTAATTATTTAAATAAGGCTTTCAGTTAAATATTCATTATTTAGAAAAAGCCTTAGTTGTGTCCGAGAATGCCTGATGAGCCCATAATTTAATTAGAAAATCTGACTGGGGCTAGTCCATGAAGGAAGCCTAATTGCACAAATAAACTGGGCCTTATTGGACCTCATTCGATTTAGTTTGACCCATCAGAGCTCAATTAGCAAATGGACAATGGATGCGGAAGCCTATTGTACACAAAGGCAAAATTTTAAGCCCACGTGCTCAGAAGTCAGAACATAACCTAGGTTTTTGCTACATAAAGATATTGAGGTCACTTCATTCAGGGGATGGCAGAATTCTAAGGCCACATCAATGGAATATACGGCCACAGTTGCAGGAGGCGGAAAGATAGAGAGAATTGCTTTGGCTAGTGGTGGAAAAACGTCCAGGTGGGGGGCACATAGAGAGTAGGCTACCAGAAGAGAAAGGAGTGGAGATAACATCATTTAATTCACATCAATCAATCACTCGTAAAAGTTTTTTTTTTTTTCATGAAATTGATACCGAAAAAATATTAATTTTTTAAATTAATATAACCAAGTCTCTGAAATTAATTTCTCTGGTTCATAAAATAATTCTCTTGTCATTTTATATAGGTTTTTAATCAACCTGCTGAAAATTATTAGTGACGGCTTTGATTAAATATTTTTTAAGAATTAAGTTGCGATTTGATAGGACTTGAGAAGTTTCAAATTAGGTTAGTTGATTTAAATAACATGATAATCCATTAGCCTAAATTTTTTAAGTGAACAGCAACTTTGAGTCATATTGAGAATTTGCAAATGGTATGTTTGAAATAACTTCAAGAGACACAGTGACTGGGCGGGCCAATGAACTTAAGTTGCTAGAGGCATCTCTGTGGTGATATGATAAAAGGTGTTACAAAAGAGACTAGCACTCTCAACATTAATCACGCAAAGAATGCTCCTTTAAATAATCACGAGAAATTCTTAGTTGTTGGGATCATTGAGGCTGGATCTAAATTACCTTACACTAGATATAATCTAGGAAGCATCGATACAGCATAGAGACACTCTTCGGAATCTCCATGTGCACTCCAACACTCTTCGATATGCGACTGACATGTGTCATCAACTAGACATGAGAGTCCAGCATCCCAACATGTCATTTCAACACACGAGAAGTCAATTTTAAGCATTTTCAATAAATTAGAAGTCAAAATATAAATTTATGAAATTATATATTTTGGGAGCTGACACTCATACACACACACACACACACAAGTCATACATCCAGTCATCCCAAAAATAATATATCCATGCAGCAAAAAAAATTAATCATGAATTCCTAACATAAAGAAAAATAAACTCACCGCTAATAAAAACATTTATATATATTATATATTTAATATATAAAGTGTCTTAACAGGTCGAAATTCTCTATTTTTTGAAAAATAATATATCGACTTCTTGTGTCGCGTATTGATATTGATACTACATAAAATATAATCATACTTATGATATAATCACGATGGCATGTCTGTTTCTTGCCGGGCATAAGTTCACGCCGAAGGAAAGAGATATTGTCAATTGATGGGTTATTCCCTTCACTGTGGAGGGTTTTTTTTTTTTTAATTAATTATCAGAACTCTGAAGTTGAAATGTTAAGTTGTTAACACGTTTTATTTAAAATTCGGGTAATTATTTTACTAATATTCTAAATGTTAATTCCAAATTCTTACTAGGATGATTGTGTCGACCAAAAAAAAAAAAAAAAGGACGTTTAAAAATCGATTTCTTCTTCGCCCGTTGGACTAATCTGGGGTTCTTTCTGTGTCAGCTCTCTCGCAACTATTCGATGTGCTCTAAGACTGGGAGAGATCTCCATCTCCGCCGGAGAATCATGGGCAATGGTCCTGGCCTCTACTCCGGCATCGGCAAAAAGCCAAAGGTCACTCCTCCATATCCTCAGCTCGTTTCTCCGTTCATGCACGTCTCATGGATTTTCTCGTCCTTTGTTTTGTTCGATGGTTTTGAGTTTTTCCTATTTCGCGTCCACATTTGTCATGGTTGTTTGCTGTGCAGATCTTCTCTGCAAGAACTGCCGGAGAATCATGTGATTGTTGCGGGAAGAAAAGTTGAGATGAGCCGACTCTTGATGTTGAAATAGTTAAGAGGGGTCAAAGTGGACTCTCTCTCTTGCAATAATCCTTTTAAGGTTTGAAAAGGAATGAGGGCCTTCTCTACGAGAGTTTTTGTTCTTTTGCATCTTTAGCTGGGGAAGTGTGCACATCAAAATGCAAGTGCGAAAGTTTGAAGGATTATGTGGGGGAAAAAGGTAAATTGCTTGTGCACTTTGTGGTGTGGATTTAGTGTGCATTGAGTACCTAATTACATGCAGATAATATGCTTTCTACAACAATATATGCACATAGTTTGAATGCAGGGATTGTCTGCATCGTATTATTTATCTATTTTCAGTTAGAGGCAACGCAACTGAGAAACTTCTTCACAATGATCTCGCAGACTACAAAATCTGCAGCAACAAAGAAAGGTGAGCTGTTTCGATGTTAACACCCAGCTGAAGACCAATAATGTTACAACAAATGTCAAAGTGGACATGAACCCCGATGTAAGTGTTGTAAGTTCATAACACGAAGAAAGTGAAAAGTTCTCTTATGGCATGTTGTTCTTTCTCTAAATCATATCTGGGGGTGGCGAGGGGCGGGAGAGGGTTAATGGAGAAATGGCTAGTGGCCAATGGTATGCTGACTTTAAACTTCCGATGATTGCTTGTCATTAGCAAAGCTGGATCTATGAGCGGAATGGGATTGTGCTAGGTGTCAAGAAAATAATGTGCAAGAAATTGGGTTAGGTGTCAAGAACAGGTGCTAGAATACACCTATTTGGTAACTGGTTGGTTTCTTGTTATCCTTCAAAACATGGTTTTGGCTTGTTCTTTACAGTAACTGGTGTTCTCTTTAGCAGTTAGAGTCTAAAAATTATAGGTAAATTGTAGCTTTCGTTGCCATTAACCAAAATGGGCTAGTAGTATCAATTAGCATTATATTTGTAATTTATTGAATTAGGTTGTTAAATGTACCCATAGGAGGCAAGCTTTGTGGGACTCTATTGTGCAATCTTTGATTACGACTTGAATAGTTGAGTCTAGTTAGTCATTTTTCAGGATCCTATTCTACTATCTTTGTTTATTATTTGAGTAGTGAGTCCAGAGAGTCGGTCTTGAGCAATCATGGGGAGATTTTAAAATTGGGGCCAAGTACTGGATCATGGCTCAAGGGAATTCACAATCACAAATCGTGTGCCGTTTGTTATGGTTGTAGAAAAAGGCTTTTCATGTCAAGAAGTTATTATATAGAAAATTAAATCTCTATTGTATATTTTGATCTTATAATTCATTAAGTTCTTTAGAAGAGGAAGTTGGATCTGTGATACCTTAATATTGATTGTGGTACCACTCTAATTGTTTGATTGTTTTGGTTAACTGCCTCATGATACGCAGTTGGTCACAAAAATTAGTGTTGATGAAGCTCACCCTAGACTGAAGGCGAAATTCTCTTTTACAATCCCAAACCAAAAGTTTGGCCAGGTGAGTGATGATGTATGTCTTTTCTCTCAAAGTTGCTTTTTAAAGCAGAATTTACCAAATTGTCTTTACATTTCTCCAAAGCAATACCCAGTGCCTTATGGTGTGTCAAGACGGTGGATAAAGAATGATGCTAGCTAGCGTTACAGTACCTTTGACGGGTGCCCGCAAAATGACGAAGGTGGAAAGTTAGGCAATGCTTTTAATGATGAATAGTTTGGCTGAAGGGATTGGCGATTCTATCCGTCATTGTATTGTTATGAGTATATCGGATAAATTAGATCAGGTAGTCATGAGAGTATAGTTTTTTAGTAAGTTATGGCAATAGACCTATCACGGTGAAGGTAACGAAAGGGATAAAAGACACTTTATTAGCTTATGGTCATCTGAATGTCGTACTTTATTGAGGTGTGCTGGAAACGAAGCATTTTACATTTGTTTGCCAAGATCTTTGTAATGGCGTCAGTCTTTTGGACTTAGTTCAAGCAGTTTCTGCAAATAGGGACTTCTCATCTTTGCCCAATATAGAACACAGAGAAAAATTGGAAGTTCTTGGGAGGGAAGTGGAGAATTTTGAATTATGGACAGCTAGTGGGCATCCATTGTTACTAAAACTAATGAGGTCATTCTTATGGATTTGACATGATCAAAAAACGAAATAACTAAATAACATCTTAGATAATCGAAAATCAAAAAACCAAACAACTAAATAACATCTTAGATAATTGAAGTCTTCAAAACCATAAGAATTACCTCATTAGCTTTAGCAAAAGCAATGACAGATGCCCACTAGCCATCCATAATTCAAAATTGTCCATTTTCCTTCTAAGAACTTCCAATTTTTCTACATGTTCTATATTAGGGAAAGAAGAGAAGTCATTATTTGTAGAAACTGCTTGAACTAAGTCCAAAAGATTGTTTCCATTACAAAGATCTTGGCAAACAAATGTAAAATGCTTCGTTTCCAATACACCTTCATATAGTACGACATTCGGATGACTATAATTTAATAAAGTGTCTTTTATCCCATTCGTTACCTGCCAACGTTCATGGTGAAGCCGCTTCATCGTGACAGGTCTATTTCCATAACTTCCTGAAAAACTATACTCTCATGACTACCTGATCTAATTTATCTGATATACACATAGCAATACAATGACGGATAGAATCGCCAGTCCCTTTAGCCAAGCTATTCTACATTTCGAATATATTGTTAGAAGCATCGCCTAATTTTTCATCTTCGTCATTCTGCGGGCATTCGTCAAAGATACTGTAACGCTAACCAGCATCATTCTTTACCATCTTGACACAACATAAGTTAGTTGGTAGTGCTTTGGAGAAATGTAAAGACAATTTGGTAATTGTGCTTTAAAAAGCAATTTTGAGAGAAAAGACATACATTATCACTTACCTAGCCAAACCTTTGATTTACACATAACAATACAATGACGGATAGAATTGTCAATTCCTTCAGCCAAGCTATTCCATGTTTCGAATATAACTTTTCATCTTCGTCATTCTGCGGGCATCCGTCAAAGGTACTGTAACGCTAGCCAACATCATTCTTTATCCACCGTCTTGACACACCATAAGGCGCTTGGTATTGCTTTGGAGAATGTAAAGACAATTTGGTAAATTATGCTTTAAAAAGCAACTTTGAGAGAAAAGACATACATTGCCACTCACCTGGCCAAACCTTTGGTTTGGGATTGTAAAAGATAATTTCGCCTTCAGTCTAGGGTGAGGTTCATCAACACTAATTTTCATGATCAGCAGCGCATCATGAGGCAGTTAAGCAAAACCATGAAATAATTAGATTGGTTCCACGATCAATATTAAGGTATCACAGATCCAACTTACTCTTCTAAAGAACTTAATGAATTATAAGATCAAAATATACAATATAGACTTAATCTGCCACATAATAACTTCTTGACATGAAAATCCTTTTTCTACAACCATAACAGATAGCACACAATTTGTGATTGTGAATTCCATTGAGCCACGATCTAGTACTTGGTCCCCAATTTTAAAATCTCTCCATGATTGCTCAAAACCGACTCGCTACTCAAGTAATAGACAAAGACAGTAGAATAGGATCCTGAAAAATGACTCATGAGACAACTATTCAAGTTGTAATCAAGATTGCACAATAGGGTCCCACAAAACTTGCCTTCTATAATTTAACAACCTCAACATCAACATCAACAACACCTTTATCCCAAACTAGTTGGGGTCGGCGGTCAATGAACCCCAAAAAATCATAAAAATAAAAGCCGAATCAAGGGAAGGAAAAGAGATAAATGTGTAAAAATAAATAAGTATATATATATATATATCTATCTATACACTACCCCTCCACAATACTAATAGCCTTCCCCCACTCCGTCCTAAGACAAAACGTACGACAATCTATTTTCCACTCCATTAAATCTTATTTTACTGCTTTCTCCCAAGTATAGGCCGACCTCTTGCTTTTTTCATGTTATGCTCTCGATAGCAAACTTCTGTTCGTACCGGTGCATCTAAGAGTCTTCGGAGAATATGCCCAAACCATTTCAATCTATGCTCTCTCATCTTTTCCGCCACCGGTTCTACTCCAACTTTTCGTCGAATCTCTTCATTCCTTCCATATCTTATCCATCCTTGTATGACCACACATACACCTTAACATCCTCATTTCCGCTACTCCCATTTTATGTTCATGTTTTCTTTGTGCTGGCCAACATTCAACTCCATATAACATGGCAGGTCTGACTGTTGTTCTATAAAATTTTACTTTTAACCTAAGAAAAATTTTGCGATCACACAAAAATCCCGATGCACTGCGTCATTTCATCCAACCTGCTCTGATTATATGACTTACATTCTGATCAATCTCTCCCTCCTTTTGCAATATTGATCACAGATATCTAAATGTATCTTTTTGGGTACCTACTGTCTGAGCATATTTACGGCTTCTTGATCCCCTATTCCTGCTGTGTTAAACTTACACTTCAAGTATTCCGTCTTACTTCGACTTAGCGTAAATCCTTTAGACTCCAACGTGTTTCTCCATACTTCTAACTTAGCGTTAACCCCAGTCCTGATCTCATCAATAAGCATGATATCGTCTGCAAATAGCATACACCACGGCACCTCATCTTGAATATCTTTTGTTAGCTCATCCATAACCAGGGCAAAAAGGTAAGGGCTCAAAGCAGAACCTTGGTGTAAGCCTACTGTGATTGGAAAATAACTTGATGTGCCATTACAAGCCTTCACACATGTAGTAGCACCGTTATACTTGTCCTTGATTGCCTCGACATACTTTGAAGGTAATTTTTTCTTCTCAAGAATCCACCACAAAACCTTTCTTGGAACCCTATCATACGCCTTCTCGAGATCAATAAACACTATATGGAGGTCCTTCTTTCTTTCTCGATATCTTTTCATCAATTGCCGTATTAAGAAAATAGCCTCCATGGTAGATCTTCCTCACATAAATCCAAATTGATTGACAGAAACTTTGGTCCCTATTCTTAGACGATGCTCAATAACTCTCTCCCACAGTTTCATTGTATGGCTCATAAGCTTGATGCCTCTATAATTAGAACAATTTTGGATATTTCCCTTGTTCTTGTATATAGGCACAAGTATACTCTTCCTCCATTCATCAGGCATCTTATTAGTATGGAGGATCTTGTTAAAAAGACTAGTCAACCAACTTATTGCTACATCCCCTAAGCATCTCCACACTTCAATAGGAATACCATCGGGTCCCAAGGCTTTACTAGTCTTCATCTTTTTTAATGTCTCTCTAACTTCTCATGCTTTAACTCTACGCACAAACCTTCTATTTGAATCATCAGAAGCATCTTCCGAATCCACCTCACTTTTATCGCTCTCCCCATTAAAAAGTTTGTTAAAATAACTCATCCACCTGTCCTTGACGTCTTCATCTTTTATCAAGAGTGTTTGATTTTTATCCTTGATACATCTAACCTGTGTCAAGTCTTTACTTTTCTTGTCTCTTGATTTTGCAAGTCTATAGATGTTTTTTTCTCCTTCTTTGTTCCCAAGTTTGTCGTACATGTCGGTGAAAACCTTGCCTCTAGACTCTTGTACAGCTTTCTTGGTACTTTTTCTCGCCAATCTAAACTTTTGTAAATTCTCTTCATTAGGACATTTATGTAGACATCTGAAACACTCCTTCTTCTGCTTAATTGCCTCCTGCACCTCTTCATTCCACTACCAGGTTTCTTTTGTTTGTTGTCCATTCTCTCTACTTTCCCCTAACACTTCTTTTGCCACTATCTGGATGCAGTTAGACATCTTTTTCCACATCATATTTACTTCGCCCTTCAGTCGCAACGGTACTTATTATAGCATTCTTTCCTGAAATTATGTTTGTTTCTTCTCATGTAACTTCCACTATCTTATTCTGGGGTGCTGCGCACTTCTCTTCATCTTCTGTACTTTGTTATACCGAACTTCTAAGATCACCAACTTATGTTGTGTAACTGCACATTCACCAGGGTATACCTTACAATCTACATACGAAGTTCTATCCTCTCTTCTGGCAAGAAAGAAATCAATCTGACTACAATTTTGACCGTTGCGAAAAGTGATCATATGTGATTCTCTTTTCCTAAAAAAAGTATTTGCCAACATCAAATCATAAGCTAATGCCACACTCAAGATGTCTTCGCCAGCCTCATTTTTAGTCCCATATCCAAAACCTCCATAAACTTTGTCAAAACCTCCACGAACTTTGTCAAAACCTCCACTACTCTGACCGACATGTCCATTTTTATAACCGGCTCCCTACTCCTGATGTAACCCTCCTCCTTTGCCTGGCTTGGGACAGGCTATGTAGACTACATAGGCGGAGTTGATACTACAAGCCTAATGTTAATTGATACTACTAGCCCATTGGTTAACGGCAGCGGAAGCTACAATTTACTTATAATTTTCAGACGCTAACTGCTAAAGAGAACAACAATTTCTCTCAAAGTTGTTTTTTAAGCACAATTTACCAAATTGTCTTTGCATTTTTCCAAAGCACTACCAACTGCCTTAATGGTGCGTTAAGGCGGTGGATAAAGAATGATGTTGGCCGGCATTACAGTATCTTTGACTGATGCCCGTAGAATGACGAAGTTGGAAAGTTAAGCGATGTTTTTAATTATATATTAGAAATGTTGAATAGCTTGGCTGAAGGGATTGGCGATTCTATCCGTCATTATATTTTTTTTTTTGGTAAGGACTATTCGTCATTATATTGCTATGTGTATATCGGATAAAATTGGTTCAGGTAGTCATGGGAGTATTGTTTTTGAGGGAAGTTATGGCAATAGACTTGTCGCGGTGAAGCAGCTTCACCGTGAACGTTGGCAGGTGACGAAAGGGATAAAAGGCACTGTTAAATTATAGTCATCTGAATGTCGCACTTTACGAAGGTGTATTGGAAACGAAGCATTTTATATTTGTTTGCCAAGATCTTTGTAATGGCGGTAGTTTTTTGGACTTAGTTCGAGCAGTTTCTACAAATAGGTACTTTTCTTTCCCTAATATAGAACACAGAGAAAAATTGAAAGTTCTTAAAGAGGGAAATTGAGAATTTGAATTATGGATGGCTAGTGGTAGACATGGCCATTAGGAACCGTGGACCCGGAACCGGCCCATTGACCGGGCCCACGGTTTCATATTTTTCGGAACCGGCCCGGAATCGGTGGTTCCAGGCTGGTTCGGAACCATTTTAATAAACAAAAATTAAGTGGGGGAGCGGAAGAGCAAGAGCCAAAAGCTCTTCCCCTTGCTAGGCGGGCCCCACATGGGGCTCGCCTTACCTGGGGAAGAGCCAAAATGGTTCTTCCCCCCAGGCGACGTCCACCTTCTTATTATTATTTTTTAAATTTTCAAAGTAAAGTTCTGAACCTACAGAACTGTCGGTTTCGAACCGAAACCGGAACCGGCCTCTTAAGGGCTGGTTTCGGTTCCGCCTTTTCGTGGAGCCGGAACCGGCGGTTCCATCGAACCGGCCATGTCTAACTAGTGGGCATCCGTCATTACTTTTGCTAATGCTAATGAGGTAATTCTTATGTCTCTGAAAACTTCGATTATCTAAGAAGTTGTTTGGTGTTTTTATCATGTCTACTTATGATGCAGGGAAATGATATTAGGATTGAGTTATTTGCATGGATTAGATATCATCCATGGTGATGTAAGGCCTAATAATGTCCTGATTACGAAGAGCAAAACATTATCGGTCAAATGGACCAGTATAGAAATTAGCAGATTGTCTATTTGGGAAAATTCGGACAATGGTAAGTTTGATCTTCTACGCTTGTTTGACATTTTTTTAAAATCTCTGATATTTTTTGAAACTTCAGGGTGGCGATAGCTGGAGATGCTTCGTTCTGGGGCGCAGCCAACAAGAAAGGCCGACCTGTTTAGTCTTGGGTGCGTCTTCTTCTTCTGTGCCACCTCTGGAAATCACCCTGAACCACTATATGATGAAATGGGGCATCCAGATCATGATAAAATTGAGAACCTATTGCAGTCCGTAGCTACTTCTTATGAGATTCGTCATTTGATTTGGACATGTTATTGAACCCGAATCCTAAACAAAGGTAAGAGGGTGGTCTCATTGACCTAATATGGTTTTTTGATAAATTGCACAAGTCAATATTTAATTACTTATATTTATTGGCAGGCCAAAAATATCAAACGTGATTGATCATCCCATGTTTTGGGATTCTGCGAAGAGGCTGTTGTTTCTACGCGATGTCAGCGACAAACTTCAATTAGAACAAATCGCTTCTAACCTTAGGAAAGAAATTCAGATGGGGGCAACATGGATTCTTCCCGGTCATAAAGATTGGCACAAGATGGTGCATGGTGATATTTTGCTGAACTTATTTCTCCATGGGCTCAGTGTGCACCACAGTTTTGCTCACGTGGTATCTTTGTTGCGAGCTATTAGGAATCGCTTCAACCATCCCATAGAAACCTCACTCCTTCAGCTGATCGAAGGCCATCTTCCAATGGCTTTGATGCACATTATTCTAGCCTATTTCCTGCTCTTTTGATGCATGTATATTTAGTTATGTATAGGAATTATGGTGGTGAAGAACATTTCAGGAAATATTTTACTTTCTTTACAGGTCATAGGTGCATAGCGCCACACAGAATTTCTCTTCCATGTGTTTTCTTTTCATTAAATAGAGTCACATAAAATGGCATTCTAACTATACTGGATTTTGATATTGTATTTTGAGTGAGAACAAAACAATTGATCAAATGTTGAAACTAAAAAATTGCTGCGAAGAGAGGGAATTTCGGATGTTCAATTTCTTGTTTTTCTCCTCATTCCTCTTGATTTCTCATTTTTGGTTAAAACTGTTTTTACTGAGATGCCTCTACTTTTGGCTTTTGGCTTTTTCTGTTGAAAGAGAAATATTCAGATTCCTCACCATTTTTTATGATATGATGTTGTCCGCCTGGGTATGGACATTAGTAGAATGAAAAATCTGTGATTTTTGACGTGCGAAACCTCTTTATTGATATACATCTCATCATTGTATTGTTGTTGCAGTTTATAATTTGTCTGAAGCTATTCTTTGCATAAGTTTAAGAAGGCACGTTCTCATGAAGGTACCCAAAAAATGGAGCGAAAGTCTTTTTTTTTTTTTTTTTATCTTGGTCATTTGTGTTGATAGCTCTTTTGGTGTTCTTGCCGCACAGAGAATGGAATTTTGTTGATGAAATCAAATTAATGACGGAACAATTTTTAAATTAGAGGGACCCTTGTCAAGCAGAAAAATTTCAGGTAACTAGATTCGAAATGATCTTGCTCTTGATTTTCTGATTAAATCTCACGATCTGTTACTGTTTGTTTTGCTTTGTTGCCTTTCATTTGGATTTGTGGTGATTTCCCTGTTTCATTGTTGACTCGTTGTCGAGATGCCACGGGCATTTGTTATAAATAAAATACAGCAAACCATTAACATAAACCACAAAACATAAAGTATGCTCATGATTCTTTATCCCTTGGACATTGCCGTAGGTGGACTAGTGAACATCTTGCTCCTTGCTACCGCTTTGCATTGTCCTCTAGATCACGGATTGCATCTTCAAGCCCTAGGCGATGCCATAGAATGGCACAACACTAAAATTGACAAGAGTCGTCGAGCAACGAAGGAGTTCATGAGAAGCCTGCGACCAAGGCACATGACCTCCGTCAGCGTGCGAATCAACGAAACGAAGGTTGCAACCTACGCTCTGAATATCGGCCAACCTTCTAAGTTTGTCTTTTTTTTAAGGGTTCGAAGAAAGTACCAAGAACAAGCGTTGTGGTCAAAAAAAAAAATGATGCTCAAAGGGTTGAAAAAGCCTATCACTTAAAAGGTAATCTTAAGTATTAGGAACAAGCGATGTTGCTGAAAACCTTTGGGAGGAGAAGTCTAATTTTTCTGAAGCGTTATGCACTCTCTAATCTGTCAATTCAACAATTGAAGTCTTATCATTTGCAATGAAGCAAGACAAAATTTGGTATGAGAAGCACAAGACCAATCGTTTTCGAACACATGAATGCTATATTTTCTAACCCAAAAAAAATTTGAGAGAATCTAAAAAATATCGCAAGAAATAAAGACAGATTAAATTTGTTCCTTGTCCCAAGAGAAGGATAGATATGAAATGCGTATGAAAGCAGTTAATTAAGCAAATTGGAAAGAAATAACTCTAGATGAATTATGACATAAAGCTCTCATGAAATCGCTTATTAGTTAAAATACATGCATCATAATTAGATGGTCTTAGCGGTAGTAGAATTTATTCCTTAAGGCCTTACCCATATGAAAATCTCCTCTTTCGGTTCATACTAACAAAGCCAGTTGTAGTGTTCGCCGCCATAAAGATGCCCAAATTGCCAAGTTACAGAATCCACTCAAGAATTACCATAACAAATTAATAGAATATTGATAGGCAAACAAACATTGTAATGCAGCTAGTTAAGTAATAGCATAACAAAGTCAAGCTGCTGCAGCACAAGCATAGAGGGAAATTTCAAGATTAAAACAAGCATGCCACTCGTAAGACCAGATGTTGTTGTTGCATTGCTTGAGGTTTCCGAATCACACCATCCACTTTATCAAGTCCCATCACAACGCGCTGAGGATCATAGGAAGTTTATTAAGTATTGAAAATCTTAGAAGTTCAAAACAGAAGAGAGTATATGCAATTGCCAATATGTAGAGGTCTCAAATGGGTGGGTCAGGTCAAATATTATCGGGTCTCATGACAATGCCCTGATTGGCTCGGTCGTTTGTATCCAAACAGCTCTTGCTTTCGCCATAGAGTTGCTGAAAATAAACAACCGAAATACATTTAGGAAGGCAATATAAAAATTAGCAAGTTTTGTGCAATTATGTTAGGCTCGTTATGTGTCTCAGAGACATTATATGGCCCGCCCATAACTTGTATTGCTGCATCGAATCTGTCGAGGATGCCAGGAATTGCAGCGACAATTTGATCAACTGTCATGTTCTGAAAGCCAAAAGTAAGATCTTTCTGTCCTATATCAAATATGTAGAGGGCCTTTGAGAAATCATCAGGGTGCGGAAGAGACAAGCTGTTGCAAATTTCGATCATTCCTGCATTAACGCCATTTTTTAATATGTCGTCAGTGTTTATAAAATTATTCAGTTTTGTGCAAAAAGAAACCGAAGGAAATGCGATTATGGGAACTCTTAATTGGATTAAGTGGCATATTCAGATTACTTGCTTGGTGTGCCATATTTCTGGCTAATGAACGGAAGAAAGCTGAAGAAGGATATAATGGCTCACCAGAACCACTCAAATTCTTGTGGAATTGTGTTGTTAGTGATTTGAAATGTTTGAATTAAGAGATCTGAACGCCCAAATCGAAAGGCCGAAAGGACCAGCTAGAATGGAAGGGCCTCCGGTGGTGAAGTTCGCGCCTCGCCTAAAGTTTGTGCCTATGGAGTCCAAGTATGCACTCATGTATGGTAGTCCTAGTTTCTCAGTTGCAGAAAGTTAAAGTACTTCTAGTAATCAGAACTGTGGATCCTGACTGGTGAAACTAATGACTGAATTTTCTTAGTGCATGTTCATGTGGTTCATATTCTGCTCTAAAGAAACTGATGACTCGTGTTTCCAGTTGTCTGCTAAAAATCTTACTTATGAAATCGAGGATGACATGCCCATTGGATAACCTCTTGGGAGGATTGCCGAGGTTGGTTTTGCCATAGGGAGGTAGAATTTGAGTCAGTGCAGCGGAGCGGCCTCCAGTGTCCGAGTTTGAATCCCCAAAGTTCTAGACAGCAAGAAAGTCGCAGCCATCAAAATCCTGAGCATTCTTACTAATGCCGTTGTTCTTTCCAATTCAAAAAGTAAATAATATTTAGCTGTTCGTGAGCAGTTGTGTCTTATGGCTCTTGGAAGACCACTTTTATACTCGGAAAAGAGCAGATGATGAAGCGAGGAAAGGGCAGCTCGGAGTTCACATAAACTGGGGCCGCAGGATTCCCGGAATTGTCTCTAGTTTCGTGTCATTTGACATTGGATAGGACTGGTTACAATGTTCCATACCACAGCTTGAGGGGCTCCTGAAAATTATAAAACTAGGAGGCAACATGGAGTTAACATCTTTCTTGATGCTTTGTCTCATGCTTGCATAGTTGTAATCACCGAAACAAAGTCGTGATCTTCATTGGAAGAGAACAAATGGTGCGAAGGTAGAAATTTCTGCGTTCTTTACCTGGAATTCTCACAATGTAGTGATTTGATGTATAAGTAACAGATTGGTGACTCCTAAACGTTGGCCAAATTATGTGAAAAAGAAGAAAAAGATGGACAACATATTTTTCTGAGAATGGGTATCAACCCTCAAATGAAACTGATGACCAGACCAATGACTTCAGCACATATGTTCTGTTTGGTAATGAAAACTTAAACGGGGGCATGTTTCACTAATTTCTAAGATTGGCAAAGATGCTCTGTCTTAACCCACAGGCTCCTTCATCCTTTAGATTATATGATTACTATATCAAGGTTCATATTTTCCTTAATCTCTACCTTATGCATTAGGTAAACTAGCAAATCCCGAGCGATCCCTGCCTTTGAAATGAGTTATGATTTGGGTGAGGGTGGGGGATGGACAGACGACACATGTTTTTTTTTTAAATGACTGTAATCGTCACCTCCGTGTCTCTTGAACATGGAAGTTTAGATTAGGATGATTTTCAACTTATGTATTCACTTTTCAATTCAAGTTCCCCTAGTGTTTCTTTATCCCTTCTTAGTTACGGTATCCGGTCAGCGGTATAGTTATATCTCCAAGAGCTTTAAGTTCTTTACTCTATGAATCAATCCTCTTGAGTAGATCATTTCTTCTTGTTCGAATTTCTAACAATTTGCACAGGTCAAATTAATGAGGAGATTGAAATCCTAGGGTGTATTGTTGCCATTACAGAGAAGGCACTTAGGGACAGGGAACCCTGATGCGGATTGAGCAAAGCGGGAAGGGGTTGGAGCAGAGAGCCCAGGACACCGTGAACTTTACTTGAACTCTTGCATCAAGGTACTGTAATTCTTGTGATGTACATATCGTTTGTGTGCATGAAGCAAAGTTGATAGTAGAAATACATAAGGCTTGTCATTTGCATTGGAGGAATTCTTGCACACAGGAAAGCGACGCCAGCCACACCATGCTGGAATTCTAGCTTATTGGTGGGGGTTGTCGAAAGCACGATTAAGGTTAGATTTTGCACGTCATTTCGGAAATAAAGAATGGTCACAGATTCAGTCCTCTAATTGTTGGCTGCAAAGGGAAAGTCTGCACTTAAAGGACTATTCCATTCGGCATTCCAAGCAACTAGCGACCTATGTTAACCTTTGCCGATGAGAGCACAACCTAATTATTTTCTG
Organism: Rhodomyrtus tomentosa; assembly: GCA_028455895.1. Taxonomy (NCBI): domain Eukaryota; kingdom Viridiplantae; phylum Streptophyta; class Magnoliopsida; order Myrtales; family Myrtaceae; genus Rhodomyrtus; species Rhodomyrtus tomentosa. The sequence continues at coordinate 7,866,221 of JAPCWY010000001.1, read as the reverse complement.
GAGAGCCAATGAAAGAAATACAGAAGTTTTACATTCACCTTAATGGATTGTTTCGAATCAGTCTTCCCGGAGCTTCATGATCTTACTCAGATCTAGCATCCAATGAAGCAGTAGAATATTTAGCACGAGATGTCTGAAATCTGTTTCTTGAGCAAGGCCCACAAATTGGTCTGAATTTCCAGTATTTACGTCAAACTAGAAGCAAATAGTGAAACTTTCCTAGTTGTAAACGTCCACGCTTGTGTTATTTCCTTCGTCGACGCTACAAGACGTGTGCTCTGAGTCTGACTGGAGTATATGTATTAGTTAAGACTGAATGATTCAGATATCGAAAAAAACGAAAAGAAGCTCGTTGGTGCCAACGTCGTCGATCTTGACATGGTGAGTTATTGGACAAGCATTGGAAATTGGTACAGGGGGATCAGACATGGACTTGTCGACCACTGGTTTTCATGCTAAATTGAATCTGTTTTTCGGGGCCAGCAAACACATATTAAGTCATTTTTTTAAAAAAAAATTTAAAAAGTGCAACCCAGATACTTTGGAATTAAACGAACCAGAGCCGCACCTTTGAAATAAACTGAAGCACAAGCTGACTCTAATAACATGTTATAAAGTTAAATAAATTTATAAATAAAAGGGAGATCACATTCTTTTGAGAAGCACATAAATCCGATGCGAGATATTTTGACATTTTCAAAGTTTTTCTTTTTAATTTATAGATGGTATTAATTTATTTAAGGGTGCTTTTTAAAGCGGAATTAACACTACACATATTGAAACTAGTTTACATGAAAGTGACGGCATTAGTCTATATGGATGCTACTGAATCGAATTAATCTTATGAACCAAATGTAATATCCCTGCGTTAGTCGAAAGCACCCAAGCCAAAGGTAATGCGCCGGCCTGTGAAAATGGGGGTTTGTTGATTCTAGAAACACAGTAACACAATTGGCTTTGATTGCATAATTTACTTCTTATTCCTAATTAGGAGTTGTAGAGGACTAATCTTCACAAAAACAAAAACTTAATCGCTTGGTTAATTAGATTTTTATTTTTATTTTTGTGCACTAAGATGTGTGCCAAATCTACCTTTTTTTTTTACCCCCCTCTTTCTTATGAGTCGGAAGATAATTTGGCTCCTCATGCACAAATTCAGCCATTCTAATGCTCCCGCCTGTTGTCTCTCTCTCTCTCTCTCCATGGTCAAGTCCGACCCCTAAATAGTCAAACTTAAACGTGGCAATACGGTCAGAAGGGCGTGGATCCCCTGCACATATTCTTTTTTATGTCCAGAGTGATCCCCACCCTTTATTGAGTTGGGCCCCCTCTTTGAAAGGTGGGGATCCCCTTGCCCATATAAAAATATGGGCAGGGGATTTATTAACTTTGTTTTAGTAGGCTTCGATTGAATATGAATCACTTAAAATTTTAAAAATAAATTGAAATGTTGAAATGCTAAAGCCTAACTTTATTCGAGTTTAATATGGTTTTGATGCAAGCCCATATTCAACCCCTTTTTTTTTAACTCGAACCAATGTAACATAAGAATGCCTCGGGTGAGCCTTAACCTTGTCAGGATATGGCCAATCGTTGCTGGTGGCCGGCTGCCGATCGGAATCCCTCGATTGTCAGTTGCCGGTTGTGTCGATCGCCACCGGCCATCACCAACGACCCTTGCCGGACGTAGAGGGAAAAAAAGAAACAATGAAAAAAAGTCTGCATTTTTTTAAAAAATTATCCACAGTGTTTCAACAATAAATAGTTACTAACAAAATTATAAGAAACAAGTTTAATAAATTGAATTTAAAATCGAAGTGTTTTAACAATATGATGCGCCTGATTGTATAACATGAAAATGATTCAATAAGGGTTGGAATATTTTACACGCCCATGTAACAAGTCTGGTGACATCACCTCATGTTGTCACTGTCATTTCCTCATCGTTGCCTTTACTCTTCGTTTTCCCCATTTTCCCTCTTTCCCTCGTTATATGTGTTACCATCTTCAAGCCTAATTATAGGTTGGAGCAAGTTTCTTGAGGCAGCAAGTCATACTGTCTTGACCTATTCTCTCTTTTAGCTGCTCAAAACCAGGGAAGACATAAGTAACTCTGTAGAGAGAGAGAGAGAGAGAGAGAGAGAGAATGGCAAGGACAAAAGCCACAAATGGGGTAGAGAACGGGTTGAAGAAAGGACTGTGGACAGAGGAAGAAGACAAGGTTCTCGTCGGCTACGTCGAGGCCCATGGAAAGGGGAAATGGAACGCCATTGCTAAGCGAACAGGTTCAGCAGTTCTACTGGCTCATGCACTCTTGATTGGCTCCTTCTCCTCCTCTAACTGCGAAAGAGACTCTGATCTTTGCAGGGTTGAGAAGGTGTGGGAGGAGTTGCAGGTTGAGGTGGATGAACTATCTGAGCCCAGATGTGAAGCGAGATGGTTTCTCAGAGTAAGAAGAAGACCTCATCATGAGACTCCTCGAGCTCCTTGGCAACTGGTTGTATCTCGATCTATATGGGAAATAGACTTCGTATTATGCATCAAATGAGATGGCATTGCAGATTTGTACTATATTATCATGTTCCTAAAGGCGAGGATTGCGGGCATATTTTAACGAGTGACCGCAAGTGTCACAAAATGATTTTTTTAAGGTATATGTTTATCAGAATTACTAAAAATTACAGTGAAATTGCAATTGAATCCTAAAACTTTTAAAAGATATAATTAAATCCTAAAACTTATCAAATTGATCCAATCAAGTAATTTCATTAACACCGTCAACTAATCTAACGGAAAATGCTGATATGATATTTTTTAAATTATTTTCTCTCAGTTATGTGGTTTTTTAAAATGTTTTTAAGTGGCATTTTTTCAATATTTCCTTCTTTAAATTTTACTTAAATTGGATTGCAAAATATAAAAGGCTAATTAAAAAAAAAACTGGAAAAAAGAAATGAGAACGGCAGGCAGGGGGCTTGTGTCGCTGGAGGGGCCGGCGAAGTGAGGGTGGCCGACTAACAAGCCCCGGCTGAGGCCTCGCAGGCCATCACCTGGGGTCGGCGAGGCTTGTGCAGATCTGAGCACTCAAGCCAGATTGGGGGAATGGTACGAGGACGGGAGGAAGTGAAAGTGAGTAAAGTTTCTTCATTTGACATGAATACGCAGGTTTGGGATTTGCTTTTCTTGGAATTCTTTTGATGCAAAAGATCTTAAACTACTGCTGAAAGCATGTTTGAGCAGTTTGGATGATGCAGATTCGCATCACAGATGAGCGGATATGTCGGCATTGATTATAGCTCCCCCATTTTGATTTTGCAAAGGAATACAATCAAAGAAGAAGAAGAAGAAGTTGAAGGCGATGAGGTGCTGATAAAGACGAGGAAAGTAATGAAGACTGGACGTAGAGTTTGATGACGAAGAAGAAGACGAAGAGGAACTTTTCTAGGCTAAACCATGTCTTCTGACATTTATTGGCCCAAGATCCCCGAATGCCTTTTTTTTTTTTCAAACCCTAATCCCTCAATCTTTCTTTCTCTCCTCCATCGTTGATCATGGCGGGCCTCTATCCCAGTTCCAGTGGGGGCTGCCATCGTTGTCAACTCCCATCCTCGTGCCGCCACCCCAATCTGCGAGGAAGATCTGCACAGGCCTCGCCGGCCCCAAACAACGGCCGACGAGCCAGGCTTGCGAGCCGGCCACCCTTGCCCGGGGCCAGCGGAGGTCGCCGGCGCCTCCAGCGATGAGGAGCGGTAGCGGTGGGCTCGTTTCTCTCTCTATTTCTTAGCGGTAGCGGTGGCATCCACGAGCCCCCTGCCGTTTCTCTCTCTATTTCTTTCTTTTTCCAGTTATTGTTTTTTTAATAAAATTTTAGCCTTTTATATTTTTAATCCAATTTAAGTAAAATTTAAAGAAGGAAATAATGAAAAATGCCACTTAAAAACAGAAAATAATTTTAAAAATCCACTTGGGAGAGAGAAAATAACTTTAAAAATGCTACATCAGTATTTTACGTTAGACTAGTTGACGGTGTTAATGAAAGGACTCAATTGAGCCAATTTGACAAGTTTTAAGATTTGATTGCATTTTTTTAAAGTTTCAGGAGTCAATTGCACTTTCACTACAATTCTTAGAACTTCTGGTGAACATGTCCCTTTTTTTTAATATTAATTATCTTGTTGGTAACTTAATACTTTTAATTAGTTACCAACTCATTTTTTATATAATTTATAAGTTAGCATTTTTACTTACTTGTCCATTGTTATTTGCGTAACTTATTAACGCTACGAATTTGCTGATTTTCATACCAACCTTAGAGTTAATTACCGGCTCTTGTTTGAGTTATAGCTACGACTTTTTCTTTCAAAAGTTGAAGGTGTCGATTGGAAAGGCAAAAGTTGTTTAATGATAAGAAATTAGAAAGGCAAAGTTGGTTAATGATAAGAAATATCGATCATTTGCAAACTATCTAAAAAAAAGTAGATATTTTCATAAAAATATCGATGAATTATCAATAATTTAATGGAAAATCAGGTGATTTGACAACCTTTTAAATACTCACCACCTCTTTCAAAAATCTACTAGCGTAGAAGAAGATCGATTATTTTGAGAATATTATCTTAAATTGAACCACATGACTAATGTATATTTCTTTTAGATTATAATATAACTTGAAATCTATTCATGATTACTTTGTTTTGGCCTATAATTGAACCACATGAATATTATCTTATAGGAAGACTATGTATACCAATGTACCTTGGACTCCCTAAATACGTAATATTTTCTTGTGTTTCCTTCTTAAGGTGGTCTTTGATTGCGAAGAGAGTGCCGGGCCGAACCGACAATCAAGTGAAGAACTACTGGAACACTCATTTAAGCAAAAAGCTAGGCTTCAAAGTGCGGGGTGCTCGATATTGCACATCGGCAACCCCCAAGAGTTTCCAACACCAGAGTACTTCCACATATCCATGTTCCACTTCGTCTCGCAACACGGCCTCCAATAGAGGCCCGAAAAAGAAGTCGGACAAGGACGCGAGTTCGGATCGCACGGCAGGAGATGCTAGTGAACCGAACCTCGGAGACCAATACACGAACCACCATTGGGATTTGGAGAGTGAGCTCAGGGAGATTGGGATGACGGGGTTCATGTAGGGACAGTCTCACAATCACGATCTATCTCGTCTTAGTTCGTTAACAAATTCTCAGCAAATCAACTCATTCCCTTTCACAATTTCAGAGTGCAAAAGATAGGAGAATCCTGTCATATATCTAAGTGCATTTTCAGGCACCACTGAGATATCTTGAATAAGCTCTGAGAACTTGGGCCGTGTAGACATTCTCAATGCAGCAGCTTTTTTTTTTCTTTTTGATGACCAAGGTGTCTGGGCCAGCTTGCGCGCACTTCAACTATTTCTCAGGCGGACTAGCATGACAACCACCAGCCGCGACCCCCACTTAAGTCACGGAGCGCGAGTTGAAAGATTTGAACCAGGGACATGACAAGGGATAGTTCATCTCTTAACAGCAGCTGTTAATCTTCAATTAAACCACGATTCTTTCTATTTTATGCACAAGATGTCATTGCTTATATCATTCATGTCTACGCCTATCAAAATGAGTCATAAATTAATTCTTATTCCATATACGATAGATTGAGTTATTACGTGAATTAGTTATATTCGTTAAATAGGTTATAAATGAATTTAAAACATAGTATAGGTGTTAAATGGGTTGTATATAAGTTTACAACTTAGACCAATCCATCTTTATGACTCTATCTTCGTTCTTTATCGGTCCTCACTCAATCTCGCCATCACTAAATCCGCAGTTTCACCTCGATTAGAGCTTGTGTTTTCCTATATTGAGTTGAATATGAAAGTGTTTTATGAATGAGTCGGATCAGGTGTAGCTTGGATACAGATCAAATCAAGTACGTATCGCTAGATTTACATTGCAAGAAAATGAGTTGACTCATGTTAATGGGTCCATTTGGGTCAAACTATTTTCAACCCGAGTCAGTGGGTCGATTTATTCATGATATAGTTGCATCAAGAATGATGAGGTCAACATCAACAACACATTTATCTCAAACTAGTTGGGATTGGCAGTCGATGAGCCTAAAAAATACATAAAATAAAATTATGACCGATCGAGGATAAAAGACAGTCAAGAACATGAAAATTCTGCCCCTCCACAATACTAATAACATTCCTCAACTCCACCCTAAGACAAACCATTTGCCAATCTATTTTTTACTTCATTAAATCTTATTTTACTACTTTCCCCAAGTAAGTTTCGGCCGATCTCTTCATTTCTTCGTGTTATGCTCTCGATAGCAAACTTCTATTCTTACCAAAACATTTAGGGATCTTCAAACAATATGCTCAAATCATCTCAATCTATGTTCTCTCAACTTTTCAGTCATCGGTTCTATTCCAACTTTTCATCGAATATCTTCATTCATTATCTTATCTATCCTTGTATGACCACACATTCATCTCAATATCCTCATTTTCATTTCTCTTATTTTATGCTTATGTTGCCTCTGTGCAGGCCAACATTTAGTTCAATATAGTATGGCAGGTCTTACTGTTATTCTATAAAATTTTTCTTTTAACTTAAGAGAAATTTTGCGATCATACAAAAATCATGATGCACTGCATCATTTCATCCAACTTGCTCAGGTTTATGGTTTACGTCATCATCAATCTCTTCCCCATTTTGCAATATTAATCATAGATATCTAAAAGTATCTTTTTTTGGATATCTCCTATCGGAGCATATTGTCGACTTCTTGATCTCCTCTTCCTGCCGTTCGAACACACACTTCAAGTATTCAGTCTTACTTTGACTTAATATAAATCATTTAGACTCCAACGTGTTTCTCCATAATTCTAACTTAGCGCTAACCCTAGCCTTGGTCTCATCAATAAGCACAATATCGTCTGTAAATAGTATACACCACGGCAACTCATTTTGGATATCTTTTGTTAGCTCATTCATAATCAGGGTAGAAAGATAAGTACTAAAAGCAGAAAACCTTGGTGTAAGCATATTATGAATGGAAAATAACTTGATGTGTTGTTATAAGCCTTTACACATGTAGCAACACCGCTATACATATGCTTGACTACATTCACATACTTTGAAGATACTTTTTTATTCTCAAGAACCCACTACTGAATCTTTCTTGGAGTCTTGTCATACGTTTTCTCGAGATCAATAAACACCATATGCAGGTCCTTCTTCTTTTCTTCATATCTTTCCATCAATTGTCGTATCAATAAAATAACTTCCATGATAGATCTTCCTACCATAAATCCAAATTGATTGACAGAAACATTGATCTCTATTCTGAAATGATGCTCAATAGCTCTATCCCATAACTTCATTGTATGGCTTATAAGTTTAATGCTTCTATAGTTAGAGTAATTCTAGATATCCCATTTATTCTTGTAGATATGCACAAGTATATTCTCCCTCCATTTATCAGACATCTTCTTAGTTTGGAGGATCTCGTTAAAAAGTTTAGTCAACCAACTTATTGCTACATCCCCTAAGTATCTTCATACTTCAATAGGGACCCCATCAAGTCCCAAGGCTTTACTAGTCTTCATCTTATTTAATACTTCCTTAACTTTCTACGCGTTAACTCTACGTACAAACTTTATGTTTAAATCATCAGAAGCATTGTCAAAATCCATCTCACTTTTATCGCTCTCTTCATTAATTTTTTTTTAAAATAGCTCATACATTTTCCTAAAACTTTTTCATCTCTTACAAAAAAAAATGATTGATTTTCATTCTTGATACATTTAACTTATGTCAAATCTTTACTTTTCTTGTCTCTTGACTTTGCAAGTCTATATATACTTCTTTCTCCTTCTTTACTCTCATGGTTTTTGTACATATCGGTGAAAACCGTACTTCTAGCCTCTCACGAAGCTTTCTTGGCATTTTTTCTTGTCAATCTAAATTTTTACAAATTCTTTTCATTATGATATTTATGTAAACATATGAAACAATTATTTTTCTATTTGATTGTCTCATGCACCTCTTCATTCCACCATTAGGTTTCCTTTGTTTGATGTTTGTTCCGTCTACCTTCCCCAAATGCCACTCTTGCCTTTGAACACAATTAGGTATCTCTTTCCACAACATATTTATTTCGCCATTCAATCGCCACGATCGTTCATGTAGCATTTTTTCTTAAATTTTGTCTGTTTCTCCTCGTGTCACTTCCACCATCTTACTCTGAGCTGTTGAGCACTTCTCTACATTTTCTATACTTTATTATATCGAACTTTTAAGACCACCAATTTATGCTGCGTAGCTGCACATTCTTCAAGGTGAGGCTCTATTATCTATTCTGACAAAGAAGAAATCAATCTGGTTATAATTTTGACTTTTGCGAAAAATGATTAGATGTGACTCTCTTTTTCTAAAAAAGGTATTTGCCAACATCAAATCATAAGCTAATGTCATACTCAAGATGTCTTCGCCGACCTCATTTCTAGTCTCACACAAAATCTTCATGAACTCTGTCAAAACTTTCATTACTTTGATCAACATGTTTATTTAGATCTCCTCTTATGAATATCTTCTGCTCGTGTGGTATTTTCCTTAAAATCTCTTCCAGAACTTTTCAAAATCTGCTCTTATTGGATGCTTGCAGTCCAACTCGAGGGCATACACACTGAGGATATTTAGAATCAAATCACACTACTAAATTAACTAAAATAATCATATCTCATATTCTTTTAATTTCAACAACTATATCTTTGAAACTTTTATCGATCAGAATCCCAATTCCATTTATACTTTTTTTTTGTGCTTGTGTACCACAGCTTGAATCCGGTGTCTTCCACTTTCTTAGCATTATCTTCTACCCATTTAGTCTATTGCAGACAAGCAATATTCAATCTCTTTCTAGTAAAAGTATCTATCAAATCCCTCAACTTATTTGTTAAGGTTAATACATTCCAACTCTCCAATTGAATTCTTGCCCGCTAGGCTTTTCTTGCCCCCCACACTCGCCCACGAAAATGTGGGGATCCTAACTCACTTTTCACCACATATGGGGATCAATGTGGCGTATCACTCTGGAAATAATAGCATAAGGCTAGCTTACTTACCTATTGCACCCATTAATCTTGGTGCAATAACCCTTGCCCATTTTTCGCTGCACCCGAACGTCGATATGACGCATTGCTAAGAAGGTACGCTTCAACGAAATATCATAGAAGCACATCTCATATAAATAGCTCTTTTTTACACGACCCGTTATGCTTGACGCAACCCTTCTTCTTTCGATCTATTTACTCAATTCAACATCAACATCAACAACACCTTTATCCCAAACTAGTTAGGGTCGATGGTCGATGAATCCCAAAAAATCATAAAAATAAAAGCAGAAACAATGGAGAAAAAAGAGATAAATGTGTAAAAATAAATAAGTATATATATATATATATATATATATATATATATATCTATACACTACCCCTCCACAACATTAATAGTCTTCCTCCACTCCGTCCAAAGACAAACCGTACGTTAATCTATTTCTCACTCCATTAAATCTTGTTTTATTGCTTTCCCCCAAGTAAGTTTCGGCCGACCTCTTGCTTTCTTCGTGTTATGCTCTCGATCTCAATAGCAAACATCTGTTCGTACCGGTGCGTCTAAGAGCCTCCAGAGGATATGCCCAAACCATCTCAATCTATGCTCCCTCATCTTTTCCGCCACCGGTTCTATTGTAACTTTTTGTCGAATCTCTCCATTCCTTATCTTATCCATCCTTCTATGACCACACATCCACCTTAACATCCTCATTTTTGTTATTCTCATTTTATGCTCATATTTCCTTTGTGCTGATCAATATTTAGCTTCGTATAACATGGCAGGTCTGATTGCTGTTTTATAAAAGTTTCCTTTTAACCTAAGAGGAATTTTGCGATCCCACAAAAATCCCGATGCACTGCGCCATATCATCCAACCTGCTCTGATTTTATGGTTTACATCTTCATCAATCTCTCCATCCTTTTGCAATATTGATCCCAGATATTTAAATATAGCTTTCTTGGGTACCTTCTATCCGAGCATATTTACGGCTTCTTGATCCTCTCTTCCTGTCGTGTCAAACTCACACTTCAAGTATTCCGTCTTATTTCGACTTAGTGTAAATCGTTTAGACTCTAACGTGATCCTCCATACTTTTAACTTAGCATTAACCCTAGCTCTGGTCTCATCAATAAACACGATATCGTCTGCAAATAACATACACCACGGGACCTCACGTGACGTTCTGGAAATTCACCTCTGACAAGATGACTGAAAGCAATTTAAGAAATTGACGTCGAATTTCAGTCGATGGAAAAACTTTGGATCGCAAGGACTCAAGAGACGATAATTGGATGACTTTTGGAGTTTCAGTCGGTTTAGATTAGGTTTCGAAATTCTTAGTCGAAACAAATTAGGATTTCAATCCTCGCGCCTGAGCCTAATCCCAACCGAGCCCTAGCCTCTGAATTTACCGAATTACTCTTCTTAAAAAAAAAAACCCCTGGTGCCCCCCCTCACTCTCTCTCACGTGTCTTCCCTCCTGTTCCCACTCTCTCTCTCTCTCTCTTGGTATACCCCCCATGACCAAACTCCTCCTCCGACCATCTCCTCCTACCGCCGATGATTTGCGCCGCCACCACCCGCCATCGACTGCCACGACCCTCAGCCCTTCATCGCTCCCGAACCTTCCGCCGCCGCCGTCAGCCGCCGGACAACCGTGATTTAGCCGTGGAACCACATCCCTTGTCTCGGCCCTGTTAAATCGAGACCCATTTTGCCTCCTCCGGTCGTTTCCAGCCGGCACCGCCGCCACTCACCACCTCTCCAACGTTTCCCTATCTCCCCTCGATGGCTTTGTCCTAGCCCCGTCGCCGATTGCCCGCCGGAGCAGCCGCAATCGATCGCGGAACCGCCGGTGCCCTGTTTTGGGGACCGGTCGGATTTTTCTTCGATTCAACTGTTTCCGGCGACGCCACCTCACACCGCCGCCACCAACGAATCCCCAAGACCTTCCTCTATTTTCTCCAAGCTCCTGGCCGCCGGCCGTAGCGCGTGGCGGTCGAAAATTTTCTCGAACTGGCGCCCTGTTTCTCGGTGCCCTAAACACACCCTCGGCCAGTTCTGTTCGACCGCCAATCCGCCGCCCTCCGCCGCGGCCACCGGTCCCGATCGACTCCCGCCGACCCCCTGGTCCTTCCACCGTCCACCTCCGAGCCGGCCGCCATCCGCCGATCGTCGTTCCGGTCGTTTTTCCCGAGCGTCACCCTTGCCCTGTTTCGGGCCGATCCCCGCAGGCCGTGACCCGTTGTGGCTTGGGCCGGGCCGAGTCAGTGGCCGGGCCAGTGGTCGGGCCCGTGAGCCATTTGGCCGAGAAGAGTTCGGGTCGTGGCCGAGAATTTAGGGCCATTATTCGAGGATTTTGGTTCGCGGGCCGCCATCGCCGTTCGTCTCCATCACCGTCGCCGTCGTCGTTGCCGTTGGGACCGCCAAAGTCGACTTAATTTGTGAGTTGATCCTAATCCTTGGTTAAGGCGCTAATTGCGCCTAGGATTAGTCATTTAGGCAATTAAGGAATTTAGTTACGCGGTTGAGGCCGGTTTAGATAGAAATTGTGATTAAGTTAAATAGCCAATCGATTAGGTTAGTCGATTGATTTTACTGTCTGTGGCTAATTGTGATTAATCAAAATTGATTGATTGAGTGATTGATTGTGCTTGATCGCGAGAGAGCGACAGGTTAGAGACGAGCGAGCGATTGACGCTTTAAATCGATTAATTTGGATAATAAAATATTATTGTACGAATCGAGCTTTTTGTAACCTAATAAGTTTTGACTGCTCTGATTGCTTGGTAGTTTTGTTGATTTGATCGCTTCGCTGAGTTGCCTGTTTGACTGTCTGTTTAGGGCTTAATAGCCCGTTTATGATTGCAGTGTCTAAAGTTAGACTGCATATGAATATGGCCATATGAGAAATCAAAAGAAATGTTTTAACATGAAAATGGCCTTTGGCTGATCTTTTACATGCGTGAATGAGCATCCGGCTTTAACCGAAGATAATGAAATGGGTTGATTGCTGGATGTGGTCAAATGATGGAACGATGATACTTTTCCTGGCAAGTTCGTACTGTACCAGTTGTATAGAACCACACGACTTGCCAGAAGCACGATAATTCATGCCCCGTATGGTACGTACGGTTTTAAGGGATTATCGAATGCCGGTCGCAGCTGGTGAAGGATCGACGCCCCGTTTAGGGATGCTTACTTGCTGATGCCGTGCCAGTCGCACCAGAGACACCTCTTGTAGTAGCCGTTGCCGAGAGAAAAGAAACGTAACCCGGTTCTGCCGGTAGAACGCTCGATTGCGCTAAGATGCTGGATCGCGTTATTTGTGGGAGTCGAATCACGCATTCTTTTCGCATAGATCCTCTCATGTGTCGTGGGCACGATCATCGTTAATAATTGGACTTGTGTGATGTCCAATGTGTACTTGTGAATGAAATGTTTGTTGAGTGATTGATTGTTTGGTTGTGAGTCGAGTCAAGCATTGCATTATGTGGGGTTGAGACTGACAAGTATGCATGTGAATTGTTTTTTTATATAGTAACTGTATTTGGATGCAATTTGTGGTGAGACGTTTTTGTGATACCTCTGTTAGGATGCCCGGGTGAATCAGTTTCCTAACCGAGCTTAGGCTTGATTCACTGAGATTTATTCTCACCCCGTCATTGGATAATATTTTCAGGTCCCAAGTGACGAAACCTTGTGGATGCCAAGGTTTGGCTTTTCAATTAGTCACCTGAAGTAAGATGAAAAGTTAGTATTACCTGATTAGGTACACCTGCAAAGGTCTAGTCTAGTCACCCCGAAGTATGGGGTTATTTTTGTATGGAATTAAGGTCGACAGGATTAATATCTATTTGTGGTGTTTGACTCTTACTATGCTATTCCTATTTGTTTTATTGTTAGGGAGTTGACACGTTTCCGCATGCTTAAGTAAGTGTTAGGTCGATAGCATGCCTAGGATGCTATCTCTATGACGTAGTGGAGATTGGGCAAGGGATGTCGCGGGCTCGAGAGTTAGGGCGTGACACCTCATCTTGAATATCTTTTGTTAGCTCATCCATAACCAGGGCAAAAAGATAAAGGCTCAAAACAGAACCTTGGTATAAGCCTACTGTGATTGGAAAATAACTTGATATGCCATTACATGCCTTCACACATGTAGTAGCACCGTCATACATGCCCTTGATTGCCTCGACATACTTTAAAGGTACTTTTTTCTTCTCAAGAATCCACCACAAAACCTTTCTTGAAACCCTATCATATGCCTTCTCGAGATCAATAAACACCATATGGAGGTCCTTCTTTCTTTCTCGATATCTCTACATTAATTGTCGTATTAAGAAAATAACATTCATGGTAAATCTTCCTGGTATAAATCCAAATTGATTGACAGAAACTTTGGTCTCTATTCTCAAACGATGCTCAATAACTCTCTCTTACAGCTTCATTGTATGGCTCATAAGCTTGATGCCTCTATAGTTAGAACAATTCTGGATATCCCCCTTGTTCTTGTATATAGGCACAAGTATACTCTTCCTCCATTCATCAGGTATCTTATTAGTATGGAGAATCTTGTTAAAAAGACTAGTCAACCAACCTATTGCTACATCCCCTAAGCATCTCCACACTTCAATAGGAATACCATCGGGTCCCAAGGCTTTACTAGTTTTCATCTTTTTTAATGTCCCCCTAACTTCCCGTGCTTTAACTCTATGCACAAACCTTCTATTTGAATCATCAGAAGTATCTTCTAGATGCACCTCACCTCTATCGTTCTCCCCATTAAAAAGTTTGTTAAAATAACTCATCCATCTGCCCTTGACGTCTTCATCTCTTATCAAGAGTGTTTGATTTCCATCTTTGATACATCTAACCTGCGTCAAGTCTTTACTTTTCTTGTCTCTTGACTTTGCAAGTCTATAAATGCTTTTTTCTCCTTCTTTGCTCTTAATTTTGTTGTACATATCGGTGAAAACCTTGCCTCTGGCCTTTCGTACAGCTTTCTTGGTACTTTTTCTCGCCAATCTAAACTTTTGCAAATTCTCTTCATTAGGGCATTTTTGTAGGCATCTGAAACACTCCTTCTTCTGCTTAATTGCCTCATGCACCTCTTCATTCCACCACCAGGTTTTCTTTGTTTGATGTCAATTCCCTCTACTTTTCCCTAACACCCCTTTTGCCACTGTCTGGATGCAGTTAGACATCTCTTTCTACATCATATTTACTTTGCCCTCCAGTCACCACGGTCCTTCCTATAGCATTCTTTCCTTGAATTCTGTTTGTTTTTTCTCATGTAACTTCCACCATCTTACTCTGGGGTGCTGCGCACTTCTCTTCATCTTCTGTATTTTGTTATACCGAACTTCTAAGACCACAAACTTATGTTGTGTAACTACACATTCACTAGGGTATACCTTACAATCTACATACGAAGCTCTATACTCTCTCCTGGCAAGAAAGAAATCAATCTGGCTACAATTTTGACCGCTGCGAAAAGTGATCAGATGTGATTCTCTTTTCTTAAAAAAAGTGTTTGCCAATATCAAATCATAAGCTATTGCCACACTCAAGATGTCTTCGTCAGTCTCATTTCTAGTTCTATATCCAAAACCTCCACTACTCTAACCGACATGTCCATTTAAATCTCATCCTGTAAATACCTTCTCCTCGTGTGGTATCCGCCTTAGAATCTCTTCCAGCTCTTCCCAAAATTTGCTCTTCTCGGACGCTTGCAGTCCAACTTGAGGGGCATACACATTAAGTATATTCAGAATCAAATCTCCCACTACTAGCTTAACTAAAATAATCACATCTCATATTCTTTTAACATCAACAACTCTATCCTTGAAATTTTTATCGATCAGAATCACAACTCCATTTATGCTCTTTGTTGTGCATGTATACCATAACTTAAATCCGGCGCCATCCACTTTCTTAGCCTTCTCTCCTTTTCATTTAGTCTCTTGTAGGCAAGCAATATTCATTTTTCTTTTAGCAAAAATATATGTCAATTCCCGCAATTTACCCGTTAAGGTTCTTACATTCTAACTCCTCAATCTAATCCCTACCCCCTGAGTTTTTCTTGCCCCCTACACTCGCCCAGGGAAGTGTGAGAATCCTTACTCATTTATCACCACATCCGGGCATCGATATGGCACATCACTCTGGGAATAATGGCCTAAGGTTAGCTTACTTATCCTTTGCACCCACCTATCTTGGTGCAAAGACCTTCACTCATTTTTCGCTACACCCGGACGATCTACATACTTTATTGAAAAAGGAAAATTCACAATTCACAAGTTTCGCACATGTCTTAGCTCATAATTTCATGTTGCTCGTGGTTTTAGGAGTATCATCACTTATATTTTACAACATGATGAATAAAAATTCAAATCTAGATAACGTGAATCCGATTTCTGAAATAGCGACTAGAAAATGATAACCTTCCTCTTACGTGGTATGCAAGTTGTCAAGTGACATTTGACATGGAATAAGCCAAGAGAAACCTCAATTCTATCAAGAGACGAGCCATACAAGGTGACCCTGCCAGTGCCATGGCAGCCGGAAAGATTTAGTAATGTTTGGTGGCATACTGCCAGCTCCAATGGCTGGCAGAGAGCATGTCGACTCAAAGCTAGCTTTTGATGATCAAGGAACTCGCATTGACAGAGAATTTGCGAACAAGCAGCAATTTTTAATTTGATTCCATTTACACCATACTTGCATCTTGTTCCTTTCGGATTCCAACACGGAAGTTCAATTTTTATCGACAAATCTTCAAGTTACAGTGAATTTTCAAGAACCATTAGCTCCGTTAGTCCATCTGCTGCATCTTGCTAGAGCAATTGCTTAAAGCATAGCTGGGCCATCTAAGAAGAAGAAGACGACATAGAACAGAATAGCAGAAAGATATGCAGAAAATGATTATGGAGATGCATACCTAGAAGTATTGAGGCCTCTAGTAGAGCACCAAGGATATGGAATGCAGAGGCACCAAATATTCCGGGACCAAGCATCTTAAATATCTGCTCGCTTCCGGAAGCAACGTAGGACTCCCCATGAAACAGCAGATACTCATAAACCAATATCAAGAACAGGTGACCTGCTTTGCTGTACAAGCATGGCAAGAACCCATACATCTGCTCACAAACTTCAACGCCATTGTCCAAGACATTGGTTGTTCCTTTGAGAAGAAGCAAATTAGGAGGTTCATTATGCTGATCATGGCCGCGATCGATGCCGTCTGAAATTAGCCGTGGAGAATCACCCGGCACAGACCGGCCATCGATTGTTGAGATGACTGAAGAATCACGAGAGTGAAGATGCTCCGGATGCGCATTGTATGCAGAGTCATATCATATGCTGTACGTGCAGATGAATTGAGAATAAGAGTTTGATCAAATTGAGGAGGGAAAGATCAGAGCGGTCTGTTTCAATCTTTGAAATGACTTGGCCAAAAGAAAATCTTGAGACAACAATCTCAGTTTGACTGTCATGCAAGATCGATAGGCATATCAGCAACGAAGACTAATCAAGTCAAGATTACTACTTTTCTAATAGATTTGGAGCCGCCATGTTGCGGTCGGGTAAATACAACATTTATCAACTTGAGAAAAGAGTTTCTTGCAGTACTAGACTTAGGAAATTTAGATGGATTCGTCGGACAACTAGCTGTTTTCTTCATTTCTTTTCTCCTTTACATACTTTGTCGTCCTCTACATCAATAGTTTGCTCATGATATTTCACTGTTACGTGAGCAAACTTAATTGAACTATCTCAGTCCGTATGAAAATACTACTATTGCCCAGGCACAGGATTTGTCAACCCATGTAATAATTGTTAGAATACACATGCGAGTGAGTTGTGTTAGAGAAGTCCCGTATCGAAGAACTAATGTGGGCTCTTTCTTGGCAATCTCCCGATACGAAAGGTATCGGGCTTCTGCTGCGCACTCCCAACTGTAAAAAACCAAAGACCAGTGCCGATTGATGACTGACTGGGTCATAAATCAACAACAGGGTTAACCTTCTTTGTGGACGAGCTGCTGAATAGGAGGAGTTCACGTTTGACACTGCCTGTTATGGATTGGAACGACTTTCCCGGAAGCTGTGATAAGAGCTGCAGGCCGGAGTTATAAGAAGGACTAATTCACAAGGTGGTGCGACCGTGACATGCCACCTTCATGGAATCTACTATTCAAGAATGCCATTCGATCCAGTATATCTTGGACCCTCCAAAAGAAAAATCCAACCAGCTCCTACAGATAGCTGAATCGACACGAATTGCATTGGCCAGAGTCCCTCGAGATTTATTTTTCGAGTTAAGCTTCGATATAAAAATCGATACTCGGATCAAGATTGAGGCAATGTTCAAGCATTGAGCTCGAGAACGGGACAGGATCGGGTCAACTCCCGGAAGGGCTTATCAGGAAGATAGTATGATTCGCAGTTTTTTTTATGACTTACTTGTGAGAAGAAAACCGAGTGTCAAAATGTGTCACCGTTAAAAAAGAGAGTTTTTGAAATTGCATCGATTGTTCGACTTAGCAAGGAGATATCTTTGATTTTACCGACAAAACTTTACAAAAACTTTACCGGGAGGACCTTTCCTTTTAGGATCTCTTCCTATTTTGTTTTATTATTTTTCCTTTTTTGTTTTGGTAAAAAAGAAATATAAACTATTGGTGATTGAAAGACGTGGGTATTAGATAAGTTCCTAGAAAAATTGTAAAGAGACCAAGGCTGCACATGTAATTATTTTGTTCTGGAAAACTGATTCTAATTAAAAAGAATTTTTTGATTCTGTTCTTGTATGAATTTTAGAAAATCAGAACGTTCTAATAGATGCTCAAAATCTATATGTGTTTGATAATTGTGCAAAATTCATATTTCGAGAAATCGTTTCTTTTCTTTAGTTTATTTCATTTAACTCAAATAACTATGTAAGTAATTTTTAAAATTTCATCCAAAATTAAGACAATGCACAATAAGATAATTTAAACTACATTATTTTTTTAGCATGTCATAAATGAAATATAAATTTTAATATATGATGTTTGAAGTTCGATTGAAGCATGGGATAATTCACATATTAGGAACTTATTTTTTTTCTTTAAATATAGCTTTGTCCAAAATACATACAAACATAGTAGCCGAATAACGAAATTATTCATTGACAAAAAGAAATCAAATTATCCTCTTTGATACAAAATACAGGCCATTCATGTTGAAGTTGGAAAATACTTCGAGAATCCTTATTTCTCACACCGGGTACGCCCCGTGAGCTTAGGGAAAATGAAGTGTTATCTAACGATATGTGACCCCCTCACGCGAGATGCGGGGATTCGGGGGTAGCGCCCCCGACACGAATGTCCCGCTGTTCAGTCAGCGGACGGCTACCCCGCTCGCCAATGAGCGGACGAGGGTTCGGGGATAGTGCAATAGAAACAACAACGAGTTTTGACTTTATTTTAAGTCGGCTCGTATGTTGTGGGATTAAAAAGATTTCAGATAGGTTTAGGTTTTGGGTCATTTATGGCATACATATTTTGCTCTTTTTTTTGTTGATAACAAGTTGTAGTTGTAAACCAAAACATCATAGTAAAATCTCTTTGCAGGACCTAACCTATTCTGGGGTGAACCTGGGTAAAACTATGCGTCGTTCAATTTTTCTTTGTTTCTGTTTGATCACCTTGATTCGGTATGCGACAAATTCCATTTTGTAATTTCTGTCATAAATCCAAGTAGGTGTTTGACTCCAGCTTCACATATAGATAGACATATTTTGTGACGCACAGCTACCACTAGATAACTTATCAGTTGCATGTTGGATGCCATCATATTTTGCGATATTTTTTGCAAAAGAGTTTAAACTGTGAAATCTAGGAAATTTAGCCTCAAATTTATGAAAATAAGACCAAACTAGCCTAATATAAGGTTCTTTTATTTTTAGGGATTTTCTAAATTTTTTGTGATTTAAAAAAAATTCCAATCAAATTTTTTATTTTTATTTTTATTTTATTTTTATTGACGAGAGAACTGAAACGAAAAAGTAAAAGATGTAAGACTTCATTCTATTTTGTAATTTTCAAAAGTGATTCTTTTTTTCCAAAATCAACTTTTTTTTTGTTTTAGATTTTGCTCTAAAACTGATTTTGAGAATATAATCAAAATCAAAATTATTTACATTACCAAACAAAGTCCTCATTCTGTTTGTTTCCAATTCAAAATCAGAGAATGAGAATGATTAAAGACCCCAATTTGCTCGGTCTTGGATGTCAAAACATGGTCATACGTTCAATCATTATCAGCACATGCGGATCAATTGCCGGCGATATTCATAACCATCGGCAAGCTCCTTGGCGTTCAATATGCTATTGATACTCCAATCGTGCGACACTTAACTGTATCGTTAATCCGTGCGATTGTCAATAGGTCTTCTTCCGATGATATCTTATCAACAATTAAACCGACTAACACCCAGCTCCATATTGGCATTGCATCGAGTAAAGGACTTACCGAAATTTTGCGTGCGGGCTTCCGATTCTTGTGCTACGTCCAATACCACGAGGTCCAGAGCTTACATGGTAGCGAATAAGACCAACAACCCACCAAGTAAGGATGCCTTGAGAAAACCATCTCGTTGTTTTGGCTTCCCATAGTTGTCTCACTCTAACTTAGTATCCGAAGGATCATCTGGACACGATTACGGAGTCCCAAACGTATAACTACACCGCCAATGGTCATTCTGGAATAAGCCAATTTAACCAAAATTGGCAAGAAAATTTTCAAGCGGCTACTTATGAGTACAGTCCTAGGGGTGATTGAGGACATCATCTAGGACACAGACCAAGAGAAGAGAGAGGGTACAACAAGAAAGCCAAGATTGATGTGCATACTGGGAAGGTTGACCCGAAATTTGCGATCAGACCCACCACACCACACACGATTAGCACCACAAGAACTTCAGCAGAGAATTCCCATGTCAAGTCGCAGGCGTATATCAGCGATAAGAGGACGCAGAAGCCGAGCATATTGCTCACAAACACCTCTCCATAGATCTGCATTACCACAAACGCAAAACCGAAAAAACATGTTAACCACTTGTCCTATTTAAGAAACTGGTCCGAATCAATATAATGATCCAGGGTCACTTATCTAGAAAGATACTGAGTCATAAACATTCTGTTTTGACGATGCGAAGAAACATCAAGTAGTATGGTCCCACCTCACATTAAAATGAAGCGAGCGAAACTTGAGGACATTGAAAAGGTGCTAGCTTTCTACACCTACAGCATTAAGAGTTTCCTTGAATTTATAGAATTGGTAGGAAAGTCCTCGCAAAATGTTAGAGAAGTGGATCACGCCTTGTTATGTCTGGCGGCTTTGATTGCCCCGGTAGCTCCTCTTACGTTTGTGGCCAGAGGAACCAAATATGAACGAGACGAAGAAAGACAGTATGCCTCCTGATTTCGAAAAACTCTGCACACTAGAGATGACAGATTATGCACGCACCAATACTATGATAACTCCGAGCAACAACAATGATATAGACTTGACCCAAATCCACAACGACTTCTCAACATCTCCTTTTCCATAATCTTCGTCCACCAATTTGTCAGTTTCTTCCCAAGTTCTCTCGCATAATCACGTCACAAAATATCAGAAATGTGAAAAGAAGAATTGTAGTATTTGACATTGCATCCGAAAAAGCTGAGTTTGAAATGGCCTTACTTGGTAGAAATCATCTTGACTGGTGTTTTGCCTTCACCTGACGTATCAAGCAAACTAGCCAATCTGGTAACGAATTCCTTCCCATTTATCTGCCGGTTTCCGCTTCTGTCAAAGACCTCAGAGACCTTTCAAACTACTTCCTCCATGTGAAAAGGTATGTCACCAAACTTGATGCCCATTATTAGTTCCTTCAGCTCAGACTGTGATACGCTGTTGTCTCCATTGAGATCAATCTGTTCCGATCATATGAAACCAAAATGCAGATAGTCATAAATACATACTAATTTGTCCTCTCTATAAGGTACTACTACTAGCACATCAGAAAGTAATTACTAGAGCCTAACCTTCTAATAGCAGGTAGATCAGGTGCCATTTTCTGTGAATTGGGTTTCAACGGACTTGGAACGTGCATGCACAAGAATTTCTCCAACTATTTTCTTTTTCAGTTTGCGGTCTTCCTCCTCCTGATGAATAAAAGGTTAAAAAAACTGAAAAATACATCTGAATAGTTCAACTGCACATTCATCATAGATGGTCATTTAACTTGCAGAATTCAATCCCCTCAACTGCAAAGTTACCTGATACAAATCCTTAAAAGAGTTTTCCAAGTGAGTTCGCTTGTCCATCGCAATCTTTGCCTCCTCGAGCCATTTCGCGAATCCAGCTTGTCTTTGCTTATCCTTTGGTCACCGTCGACGTCAAATTCCTTTATAATTTCATAGAATTTGTCCCCTTGCATTTCAACAAGCCAAATTTCCTCGATTTTTCACTTTCATGCCACCGGCTGGCGGCTACACCATTGCGACAATAAAATTAATGGAGGGGGAGGATTGGGCTCATCTTGAAGTTAAATGTAAGGTACATAAAGTTGACGGCAAGAAATTATCTTGAGATAAAAGTTAGCTACTAACATATGCAAACAATCATAATATACGAAAGCTTACGTACCCAGTACAGATTTTCTGGATTTGAATGTGCTGTTAGCAGATGCATCCAACATTTTGGCCGTGGATGCATCTGCTGAGAAGCCTTTCTCAATCATTTCTCCTAGAACAAGCATTGCCCTTTCTTTGTGGCCATCTTGGAGGAGTGCTCGGACAATAGTGTTATACACGACACCATCTGGAGGACATCCCTTCTCTTTCATATTGTGAAATAGCTCACAAGCTTCACGTATTTGGCGAGCTTTACATAGTCCTTTTATGATGGCACCGAATGTCACGACATCAGGTCGCAGCCCTTTGGCATCCAACAAATTGAAGAGGTTCATTGCAGGTCCAAGTTTTTTCGCCTCACACAAGCCATTAATAAGGATGGTGAAGTGGACGATACCAACATCTCCCATGCCATCTTCCATTTGTTGAAACAATGCCATTGCCTTGTCGATTTGCCGATACTTACAAAGACCATTTAACATGACGGAATAAGTTTGCTGATCTATATGATTGCAAGCCAGCATTTTGTAAAACAGCTGATGTGCAACCGAGGGTTTCCCAGCAAGGAAAAACCCATCCATGAGACAACTATAGGTGGAAATGCTGGGGACTAATCCTTTCTGCAACATTTCCCGAAGGTGACTCATTGCCTTATCGACTCTTTTAACCGCAAAATACCCATTTATCAATGTGTTATAGATCACGACATCAGGATTGCATTTCCTTGCAGTCGTCAAATCAAATATGCTTGCAGCATCATCCATTTGATTTTGAAGGCAATAGCCATAGATCAATGAGTTGTAAGTAACTACATCTGGCTCAATATCCATCTCGATCATCGTATCCAATAAGGACTTCGCTTTATCAGTCATGCCGTGTTTGCAGAGTGCATCCAAGATAATAGTGAAGGTTTGATAATCTGGCCTTGTTCCTTCCCGCAACATCTCACTCAACTGGACTTGAGCCTCTTCCCACTGGCCACAGCGGCATAGACCGAGGATGAAGGAGTTATAAGTGATAACATCTGGATGGATCCCACCATCAATCATCCTCTCCAACACGGTCTTTGCTTGTTTCCAATCGCCTATGCAGCCTAAGCCATGAATCAAGGTGCCATAATTCCTTATATCTGGCTGAATTCCCTGGTGACTCATATAGTCAAAGAAGCCAAATGCCTCTGCCAGCAGTCCTTCTTTGCAATAACTATCGATGATCGTGCTGCACATGACCGCATTCAGTTCGCAACCCCTTTCTTCCATGTTCCTCATGAACCGAACGGCTGTCGAAGTATTACTGGCTCTACACAATCCCTTCACGATGACACCACATGTAAAGACGTCAGCCTCAACCCCTTTACCCCCCATTTCTTCCACCAAGGTCAAGGCTTGTTCGATCTTACCCTCTTGACAGAGCCCGTTGAGCAAGGTGTTCAAGGTCACCACACTCGGTTCAAGCCCAAGCTTGAACATTTTGGTCAAAACGGAAAATCCAAGATCAGACCTTTTCAAGTGGCACAGGCAATTCACCAGAATATTGAGAACGCAAACGTTGCGAGATAGCCCCAAGGAATCCATTAGCTCGATCACGTGGATGGCGGTAGCATAGTGCTTCATCCTCACTGCACCTCCCAAGAGTTGGACGAAACAGGGAGTCGAAGGCAAAGGGTTCAGCCGAATCATAACCTTGAAATAATGCAAAGCATCGTCTGCTTTTGCCAAACCGCCATTTTTGCATAGGTTCATCACAGATTCCAAAACTTTCAGCCCAGAAGCGGAGGGTGAGGAGCGAAAACGACGGGAGGGAGACGAATCGACATGGCGAGGAAGAAGAGGAGCCGATGCAAAGACAGAAGCGAGAGTGAGATTACCAGATGGTGGTCGAACAAGCGGAGGAAGATTCCCCGCTCTTGGCATCATCTCAGCAACTCCTCATCCTCGTTCTCTCAACAGCTTCCTAGTCCAAAGGGAAAAGGAGCGCCCTTTAAGGATGTTTGTCATAAATCTGGGGGAAAATGCCAAAAAAGGCCTCCACTGCCCTCGCTTTCTCACTCGAGGGCTCAAACTAAAATTTGTGCGAAAGAAAGGCCCGAACTTCAATTTTAATACCAAACAAGGGTTCCAACTTGTTTTAATTTTAATTTTAATTTTTTAATTTTTCTATTTACATTATTTTAATATTATTTTATAATTTTTTCTTTTCCTTTTTTTTTTCCCTCCCCTCTCCTCTCCCCTCCTCTTCCCCTCGCTCCCCTGCCCTCCCCTTTCCTGCAACTCCAACCACTCCCCTGCAACTCAGCCGGCCATGGGTGGTCCAAAGAAGGGTCAGGTGGCATCGGGAAGCTCCGAACAGAGGCTGGTGGGTTGGACAGCAGCGAGTTGGCGTCGGATCTTCAACCAAAGGTGTCGGGTAGACCAGGGGCCAACCAGCGACGTCGAGGACTGAACGGGAGCTTCTGTTTCACAAACAGCAACCACCTGAACTCGCCTGGACTGCAGGTGCGACAACAGGCCGCAACGCGGCTGCAAAGGGGAGTTTCGGGGCTGTGAGTTTCGGATCTGGGGTTTCCGGGTCTGTGGAACACGGCTGGGTGGTCCTGGGTTCGGGTCTGAAGGCGTCGAACGGTGTTGCGGGTGGAGCGGAGGCGTCGGATTGGACACGGCAGCGCGAGCCACGTTGGCCCTCGAGTCCCGTCGGGCGTGAGTGCTGGCCATGGACGGCTGGTTCGGAACAGCCCGTGCGACGAACAGTGGCTGAGTTTCTAGCTGTGGCGTCACGATGGACGAAAGTGGTGATGGTGGATGGCGTCGGTACGAGCTGACGGGGAGGAGGGGGCGGAGATGTGGTGGTCTGAGGCTTGGGTTGGGTGTTGTCTGGTGGGGCTGTCTCAAGCGTGAAGATCAGGGGAAAAAGTTGCAGAAATTTAAAGGAAGAAGATGAAGCTTGCAGTGGAAGCCGAAGGTGACAGGTGCACCGAATGGGAGAGGCTTTTGTCACTTCATCAGAGAGAGAGAGATAGCTTGCTGATTTGGCAAGTCCTGAGCTCGCCGGCCATGGCATGGCCGAGCTCGAGCTTGCCTGGACATGGCGAGCTCGTGGCTTGCCGGCCTCGACGCAAGACCGAGATCGCCGGGACCAGCCGCCTCGAGCTCGCTGAACTGAGTCATGGCCATCACCGGCCGGCTGGAGGAAGAAGGATGGAGCAGAGGACGGAGCGGCACCAGACAAGAAGGAGCGGCGGCCTGTAGGGGAGTCGCTGGAGTTGCAGGGGAGGGGAGGGACGGGAAGAGGAGGGGAGAGGAGAGGGAAAGAAAAAATAAATAAAATTAAAACAAGTTGGGCCCTTCTTTGACACAAAAAATAAAGTTGGCGCCATTCTTTAGCACACATTTCAGTTTGGGCCCTTAATCGAGAAAGTAAGGCAGTTGAGACCTTTTCTGACATTTTTTCCTAAATCTGGTGCAGGGCAACTAATTCCGTCCTTAAACCTTTTAATTATTTTAGTTTAATCATAATTTTTTTATATAATTTATCCGTCCTAAGCTTTTTAAGGATTTGTCAATAAAGTCCTTAAACGATTTTTTAGCAAAATTACTTGAAAGGATCATAGGGGCAAATTGTTTAAGTATTTGATACTTATTGACCAATTGTCAAAAAAATAAAAATTAAATTGACACGTCAAAAAAAATTTGGGACAGTATTAGCCACTGCACAATAGGTTTTTTGGGTATATATTAGCACAACTAAAATGTTTAAAATTGAATTGAACGAGCTCAAATTCTTATTTTAGGAAGTGTTCAATAACACTTCGTAAATAAGAAATGTTCCATTAATCTCAAAACATTAGGGGTGAACAAATCGGATCGCCCAAATCGGACTGGACTGGTGATCCGGTTCTCGGTTTTAGAGGTGTCCGATCCAATTTCTGATTCCTAAAATTGGAACAGGTAATCGGGTGGTCCGGTTCTCTGTTCTAGGGTCATAGAACCTGACCGACCGGACCAAATCGGATGAATTTTCAAGCACAAAAAAGATCTATCAAAGTGGATACCTTATAAAGTTATGACCCCTAATTTACAACAAGGTAATGCAATGACTTTTCAAGGTAAAACAAGCAATTGGAGATTAGATAGACAAATGAGTCTAACTTGTTTCACATACTTATTTTATATTTGATTGCTTCAAAATGATATGAAGAACTACATTCTAGAATTGCGGTAGAGTCAGGTGACGGAAAAAATAGATATCTCAAGGAAAGATGTTTTGGTCATACTCTCAAGAAATTTATTAACTATTTTCTCATCGTTAGTTGTACTTAGAAAGTGTTTCCATCATATTCATAAATGAAATTTGATTGAATTTTTGGTTCTTTGGAACCGAACCAGAACCGGACCGGATCGATGGTCCGGTTCGATTTCCAGTTCTCGGGGTGGCCTGTCCGGTTCACAGTTTCGAAAAATAAAAATCCGGACTATTGATCCGGTTCCCGATTCTTGAAGGGAATCAAACTAGACCGAGAACCGTTCATCCCTACAAAACATCGTATTCTTGCCCCATCTAAATTAATGAACAAAAACTTGATTCAACTCCGTCAAGATAAATTCTTTCCATGATCATCGGATTCGATTTTTAATCACCCAATTGCCTAAGAATTTTTTTTTTTTTTGGGCAAATCATACACTTTGACGAGAATCCGACCATGTTGCACTAAACTTTCCTCATGTGGCTTGTTAAGTTCAAATCTTAATAACAGATAAAGATAGGATAAAGTCCACCTCAAGTACCATAAATATGTATGCGCTTAATTTAATGTCAAAACTTTCAAGTCGATCACTTTAGTGCTAAATTTTTATAACTTCAATCACTTAAATGCCAACTTCTTTTAAAAACGATCACTTTAGTGCCAATTTCGATTTAAGCTGAAGTAACGCCGAAAATTCGACATATGTATTTTTTATTATTATTTAGCTGACATGGCTCATCGAATTTGACACTAAAGTAGTCATTTTTAAAAGGAGTTGGTACTTAAGTGATTAAAGTTACAAAAACTCAACACTAAATTAGTCGATTTGAAAATTTTGGCATTGAATTAATTGAAGTTACAAAATTTAGCACGTTAAAGTGATCGATTTGAAAGTTTTGGCACTAAAGTGAAAGCCGTATACAAATTATGGCAATTAAGGTGTACTTAATCTGATAAAGATATGATTTTTATCTAAATGATGTAGCTATTCAATAAAATCAAATCTATCTACCTAAGATGAAAGATGATTTAGTTTAAGTGATCCGGTTATTTGATTTGGCAGAAACTATCTACCGACCATTAGAAAATAATGGATTAAATACTTTGAAATAAAAATTGAAATACAGTTACTCGCAAGCGTGAAGCCTATTACCCGAAAAGAGCCCTAATTTGATCGTTAGCGAATGAAGGCAACCGCCGGACGACCATACATGTCGGCAACGAAGAAGTCAGCCCGCAACCAAGGACATCGGCAAGCCGACCTCGGATAGGTCGAGAAGTTCCGATTCCCCGTACTGTCTCATATTTTATGAGGTCGGGTGCTTACGGATAGAGAGCAAGATCAAAGACCCGGCAAGTAAGGATGCCTCGAGAAAATCTGCTATCTTGGCTTTCCACGTTCCTGTCGCTCTTTAAGTATCCGAGGGACTATCCAGGCACAACTCCGGACTCCGAACATATTGTTACACCTTCAATTTAACCGAAATTGGCAGCATAGAATTCTCAAGCAGTATGCGTACAGTCCTAGGAATAATTCAGGACATCATCAAGAACATAGACCAAGAGAAGAGACAGAGGGTACAACAAGTAAGCCAAGATTGATGTCCAAACTGGAAAGGTTGACCTGAAACTTGCAATCAGACCCACCACACCACACACGATTAGCACCACAAGAACTTCAGCAGAGAATTCCCATGTCAAGTCGCGGGCGTATACCAGCGACAAGAGGACGCAGAAGTTGAGCATGTTGCTCATGAACACCTCTCCGTAGATCTGCATTACCACAAAGGCAAAACCGAAAAAAACATGTTAACCACTGTCCTATTTAAGAAACTGGTCTGAATCAATATGACGATCCAGGGTCACTTATCTAGAAGATACTAATTTATACACATTCTGTTTCATCGACGCGAAGAAACATCAAGTAGTATTGTCCCATCTAACGCTGCAATGAAAACTGAGGGGGCCATACCAATAGGCAAGCGAAACTTGAGGACATTGAGAAGGTGCTGGCTTTCTACACCTACAGCATAGAGAGTTTCATTTTATAGAATTAGTAGGACAGACCTCGGAAAATGTTAGAGAAGTGGTTCGCGCCTTCTTATGTCTGCAGGCTTTGATTGCCGCTGTAGCACCTCTTGCGTTTGTGGCCAGAGGAACCAATATGAATGAGACGAAGAAAGAGGGTATGCCTACTGACGTCGAAAAACTCTGCACGCTAGAGATGAGAGGTTCTGCTAGGACCGATATTATGATGACTCCGAGCAACAACAATGATATAGACTTGACCCAAATCCACGACGATTTCTCGACATCTCCTTTTCCATTATCTTCGTCCACCAATTTGTCGGTTTCTTCCCAAGCTCGCTTGCATAATCATGTCACAATATCAGATATGTGCAAAGAACTATTGTAGCATTTGACATTACGTATGAAAAAGCCGCGTTTGAAATGGACTTACCTGATAGAAATCGTCTTGACTGATGTTCAATTTAGGCGCTTGGCTCTTGTCGCCTTCAACTGAAGTATCGAGCAAACTAGCCAATCCAGTAATGAATTCCTCCTCGTTTATCTGGCGGTTTCCGCTTCTGTCAAATACCTCAATGACCTTTAAAACTACTTCGTCCACGTCAAAAGGTATGTCACCAAACTTGATGCCCATCAGTAGTTCCTTCAGCTCAGATTGTGATATGCTGTTGTCTCCATTGCGATCAATCTGTTCGAACAATCTGAAACAAAAGTGCAGATAGTCATAAATTTATAAGAGAGTAACTAACTAATTTGTTCTCTCAATAAGGTACTAACGGGAAAGTAATTGACAGGACCTAACCTTCTAATAGCAGGTAGATCGGGTGTGCCATTTTCTGTGAATAGGGTTTCGACGGGATCGGTATGTACATGCGCAAGAATTTCTTCGACTATTTGCTTTTTCAGTTTATGGTCTTCCTTCTTCTTCTGAATAAAAGGTTGAAAGACCTGGAATATACATCTGAATAGTTTAACTGCACATTCATTATAGATGGTAATTTAACTTGCAGAATTCAATCCCCTCAACTGCAAAATTACCTGATACAAGTCCTTAAAAGAGCTTTTCAAACGAGTTTGCTTGTCCATCGTAATCTTTGCCTCCTTGAGCCATTTCGCAAATCCAGTGACGAATTCATCTTTGCTTATCCTTTGGTCACTGTCAATGTCAAATTCCTTTATAACCTCATCTACTGCTTCATCTTTGTCCACATGCTCGTGTTTGAACTTGATTTCTAGCAACAGCTCTTTTAATTCCGATGGCGATATAGCATCATCTCCATCATGATTTATTTCTTCAAATAGCCTGCAGTTTGCAAACCCTTTAGTACCAATTAGAATGACACCATCTTGCTCATATCAGGTGAAGTGACACATTGTAGGATGAAGACTAGCCTCCTAAGAGCCTGTATGTTTGGCGCTCCATCCTCTGTGAGAAGTCTTTCTAGTGCATGTCGTTGCATATGTTGAATGATTCGAAGTACTAGCTGCTCGTGTTTCATGTACTCGAGTCTTCTCCTTTGAATCCATGGCTCAAATATCTGCAACAAGTAGCTAAAGGAAATGTGCCCTAGGATATTTAAACTGCTCGAACACATTATTTATTTGGTTCTTGATGATCCTGAATATCATAACATGTGAACGTAAAGCTAAACTTTGCGCCTCATCTCTGTACACCTAGTTTTGACCACTAGGCTCAGTATCGCCACTGAAGTTGCAGAAGCCTCAAAGTTTATGATGGTTAAGGCTTCATGCTAGCCCAGCAATGTACGAGAACATATGGCATGCATAAGTTACCTGATAGAAGAAGTACAAGAGCAGCAACCCAACTGAAACAGCAAGAGCACAGAGGATCACAATGCGTTGAGCTGAATAAATCGAGAATATATCCGGAATTTGTATGATGATAAATGGTATTGCTGAGAATACCATTATCCTGGCCGTGTAGCTAGTCTTCAAATCAGTGATGATACCGGAGCCTGTGATCTCAAATAAGAAAGTTTAATCATATTCCCTCTAATTTTCAGATAACATCACCGATTTCCTCTCTTTGCTCTTCGAGCTATTCCTTTCGGCCATTAATATATCAGCACAAAATTGTACATTAAGGTCATCCATTCAAGGTATTAAGAATTACAAAGAATTTAGAGGATTGTTAGGAAGAAAAACGTGACTTGAAAGCATACAAATCAAGTTGAAGAATGTGCATACGCATGAGAAAATGCCTGCAACAAGATAGCATGGAAATTGTTACAGCAGTATTATAAACAGAACCAACTAAGATTCGTGACTTGAAAATTCTCCTCAAAATAGACTACAGTCTGTGATTCTTGAATTATCTTGAACTGCGTACAGAACCTTATTTCTGAGTATATTACGATGATATACTCTTCTTTCAACTTTGATATGATGAAGTAAATGCTCAATGAAAATCTGGAAATACTACCTTTCAAGGAAGATAAGAACTTCTTCCCTGAATATTTGCTCGAACTTGAAGTGTTGCGCTCCACTCCATCACAGAAATCTCTGCTACTGAGGAGGACGCAAGTTCCCCATAGCAAAGTCAGAAGCAGGATTGAGGATCCAGCCAGCAAGCCAACACCAGTCACGACATATTCCTGCGCCACCTCTTCGCTGTTTAGAAGTCCGGATGCTGGAAAAAAGAGGGAAGTGAAGATGCATTGTGAGATGTAATTCGATATTCTGGCTCTTCTTTTCAGCAGTCACCTCTTCAGTGAATCAGAATGATAAAACTTCGACTGCAGAAATGATTGGATAGAGTGACTTGAGGTTATCAGGAAAGGGAGAGTAACTGCGATGTGCAATCAGCATACTCGATTGAAAAGAATTTAACAATGTGCAAGTTTTTTGCAAATGTCCAACTCATGAATAAAGGAAGGTCCACTGTCCCATGAAAATCCCACCATAACTATTTCTCTTCCAAAACTTAAAACTCTTTCACTCGAGCTTTTCTCTTTCAGCTTCCTCCTTTCTTGAAGTGCTGATTTCACGTTACTCATGGTTTCGAAAGCATTCTTCATCAATAATGTTTACACATGATAAAAGAAGTTCAAATCTAAATAATGTGAATCTGATTTCCAGAAAGAGCGATTGGGATAGATTATCATTCAGAATTGACAGAAGATGATAAACTTCCCATTGCATGGCACTCAAGTTGCCAAGTGACATTTGGAAATCGAATGTGCCAAGAGAAATCTCAATACTACTAATACTCAAGAGTCATACATGATGGCCCTACCATGGCAATTTGAAAGGAGATGTTGTATATCTACAGGTCCTAAACCATCAAAAGGCTCTCCAAGCACGTTGAAAATTCGGTATAGAGTCACTCTGCCGACTGGAACATTTGGAGGAGCTCCTGTGTCAATCACTTCCGTTCCTCTCATCATACCATCTTTAGCACTCATAGCTACAGCTCTAACTCAATTATTTCCCAAGCTAACTTTTGATGATCGAGAAACTTGCATCCACACAAAATTTGCCTACAAGCAGCAAGTCTTCATTAAATTCCATTTACATCATACTAATATCTTGTTCCTCTCGGATTCTGACTCCGAAGTTCAATTTTACCCATGCGTCTTCAATTTACAGTGAACTTTCAAGAATTGTTAGCTGTCAGAGTCCCCCTTTTGCTTCTTACTAAAGCAATTGCCTAAAGCACAAACTCGGCCACCTAGGAAAAAGAAGACTGATGGTGAACAGAGCAGACTGAAAGATTTTGCGGAAAAGGATTATGCAGATGCATACCTAGAAGTATTAAGGCCTCTGGTAAAGCACTAAGGACATGGAAGGCGGAAGCACCAAATATTCCTGGACCGAGCATCTTAAACATCTGCTCGCTCCCGGAAGCAACGTAGGACTCCCCGTGAAACAGCAGATACTCATAAACCAATAACAAGAACAGGTGACCTGCTGCGCTGTACGAGCATGGCAAGAATCCATACATCTGCTCACAAACTTCGACCTCATCGTCCAAGACACCCGCTGTTCCTCTGAGAAGAAGCAATTTAGATGGCTCACCATGCTGATCATGGCCACGAGCAACGCCATCTGAGATTAGCGGCAAAGAATCACCCGGCAGAGACCGGCCATCGATCGTCGAGAATACTGCAAGGGTCGCGACAAGAGTGAAGATGCTCCGGATGAACATCTTATGCAGAGTCATGCAGATGCTGTGTGTAAGATGAATTGAAAAGAAGAGTTCGATACATGAGGAGGGGAAGATCAAAGCGGTCTGTTTCAATCTTGAAATAGCTGGGCCGGTAACAGTCCAGTTAACAGTCAGGCGAGACTAACGGGGTACATCAGCACGAGTACTAATCGAGTCAAGATCCTATCTTTTTAATGGGTTTGGTGCCGCCATGTTGCAAGCGGCTAAAGACAAATATTAAATTAAGGAAAGAATTTCTTGCAGACTTTTTGAAATTTAGGTTGGTTTGTCAGACGATCAGCTGTCTGACCGTGCATGCTTCAGGCTGATCCATGTCGTCTTCATTCTTTTTTTCACTGTACATACTTCGTGCGCGTCGTCTTCAATTTGTATGAAAGCCTGGTTACTCTCTGCCCATACGGAGGATCCGTGCTGATTGATGATGACTGGGTCACGAATCAGCGATTGGGTTAGCCTCCCTTTTAGTTGAGATTCAGAATAGCGACGACTTTCCCGGAAGGTGGGATGAGAGCTGGCGTTTGGAGTATTATAAGACTAACTGGTGGACCCAATCCCACGCTGGAGCGACGTACCACGTTCACGGCGCCAACTATTCCAGAATGTAACTAATCCAGCCTATCTTTGAAAACCACACTCGATGACGGATTTCGCGAATTTATTGATCACATCTTTTCTTCAAGCAAACAGATTTAATCCAAAAGCAAATTAAAATCTGATCTGGGATTGATTTTTTTATGTCTATATCGTCCTTGAGCAAAGTCTCTAATTACCAAAGTATGAACAAGCAACGTTCTGTTTCTTTTATAAATAAGGAATAAGAAACATTACATTCCTTACCAAAAAAAATACATTACAGGGAGGAATAAGCAACATTCACTCCATTGCAAACCTTAGGTGCCCACGTTTACAATCACGATCTGGTTGACACCACACGCAATGAGGTAGCAGACCAGATTACATGTCACCACCTCAGAAAGAGCGACGACAGTACTCAGAACCAGGGCAAGTTTTGTTTCACGTATGCCAGACTCTTACTGTGTACGATCATTCTGTATCTGTTATCTACATGGAGGTACGTCGATTCTGTCCCTTGTGCCATCCTTGCCGGACGGTTCTCGTACAAAACCATGACAGAGGGAGCTAGACGTCTGCACGTCCGTTGTGCTTTTCGTGGCCTTCAATCTTCATCCCTTCAAAGTGGGACCTGAGTCCGATCCAACACTTGTAATAATCAGGATCCACGGAGGGCGAATCGAGTGCCCAATGGCAAACTCGCGGGATTAGGCACGACTCGAACATGAACGCCATGGTATCGGTAATTCTATGGGGTCCTGCCTCGTTTCCTCGAGCAATGGTTGCCTGTCAGCCAAAAGGATCGAGAATGGGTAAACCTATGGAAGTTAATCTACTTACAGAGTGTTCGAGAGCTTATGACCAGCTACCCCATTCCCCAGCATTTTCCAGTCATCCTCATTGAATGGTTGAAGAGGAGAAAAATACATCACTCAAAGGAAAAAATCAGTGTAGCTGAATGCAATAGCTAACCTCAAAAGTCTTGGTATCAGGACCATGTGGAGTCATACAGCTGTGAAGGCTAGCACCACCTGGGAGAAAACCGTCAGCTTTTGCCTGAAGAGAATTAGTATTCAAGTCAAATACATTACAGGCAATATAAAAGATCTTAGCCAATCACAAGATTAAATCAGTCAAGACAAATGCCAAAGTTAATTGAATGGTCTTAGCTTCAGATTTAGAATCTTGCCACAACGGCTCCTCACCTCATTCCCCCTTCCACCATTAAGAAAAGGACGGATACAACTCTTCAACCGCACCGCAAAGCTTTATTTAATATGCAAATCCTTTTCTTCATTACGTTTTAGACTATAGAGCTTTTCCGAGTTCTATATATTCTTTAAGTAAGCAACGAGACCAATGAAGAAATTACCTCATATCCACCATGGATAAGGCCCATGAATTCACTCATGCAATTACGATGGTAATAGGGAGGTCTGAATGTATGTTCTGCGACCAACCACCGAGGAGGGAATATGACAAAATCCAATAACGCTACTCCAGGTTTATCAGTTGGTGCTGTCAATACTGCATTATAATCACCAGGAATTGATCAAGCCCATACCCCATATAAACCTATAAATAGGAAAAGCAAATTGCTAAAAGCATAAGAAGCATAAGGACGAATTCTGCATACCAGTGTTTATTGATGGATCGCTATGATCAAATAACACCGTATTATAGGGACAAAACTTGCTCAGGTCATACTGCGAGGAAATACAGGAAGATACTTTAATTAGCTATTTGAACATGTAATCTGATTGATTTCTTATTTGAGAATAATCCCACTAATAGCATGAGAAAAAATATCTGCAAATTTCTTCGAATAAAAACGGCACCTTAGTTCATTCGCGTAGTCAAAAGCAGAAGCAATGAGTATTCACCTTATAAGGTACATAATTTCCATGCCATGCGGCCACGTTGAAAGGAGAGAAGTCCTGCTTCGCAGTAAATAGTTGGCCACCAAACTTTTGAATTATAGTGTACCCTGGACAAGACTTCTCTTCAAACCAAGCTTTGGGTACAAGAAAGTGTCTCGGATCAGCAAGACCATTGGCACCTAATAGAAACACAACTCAGATTCTCTCTATGTAGTAATTTCAACATCTAACTGGATAAATCTTTTGTCATGTGAAGCTTTGACAACTGATAATTCAACTTCGATCAATTACCATGAAAACTTAATTGACTATCTGATACCTATTGGTCCCAAATCAGGGAGTTGAAAATGGGTGCCGAATATCTCAGCGACATAGCCACGAGATGGGCCATCTGGAAGGTCCACAGTGAAACGAAATCCTTGAGGTAAAACGGCAGCTTCACCAGGGGAAACCAACAATTTTCCACATTCTGTGGTGATCCACAACCCTACAATAGTTCAAAGAGTAAGATCTCCTTCCTCATTGGACACCACATAAAATGTGGTGCAAAAAGGTAAATGAAATTCAATAGTATGTTTCGAGAGTTAGTTTGAGATTGATTCTAATGTTGCAAAGCACCCCTACACATGCGAAGTGCCATCATTGAACAAGAGATTGCAATTATCAAGTAAAACTCTTTCCATATTTTGGCAAGCAGTATAGAAAGTACAAGGGTTCGGGAAGGAGGAAAATGACATCCAAAATTCCTAAATGCACTTACTTCCTTTCTGTGGAAGAATTAGAAAATCACCATCAGCATTGCAGAATGCACAGTTGTCCATTGACTTATTGGCAGTGTACCTAAGAAGCAAGACGAGTTTCTTATCAGAAATGAACATGCAGTTCATGCTGGATCTAGCAGGTCAATCTAGTTCAGAATATGCGCAGGTAACTTGTTAGCCAATCTCCTATCATTAGGAATTGAATGTGAAGAAAAAAATGGAGTTTTAATGGGAGCCAATACAAAAGAAGTGCATTACGTGTCACGTTCTTTTTGGCTACAGCGATGGCTCAAAGATATCATCATGGGAAAAACACAAGTAATTGGGCATGCCAAGCTAAAACTTGATCTGCAGCCATTTTTCCAAGGTATAAGCACCATTTTATCCACTTCCATTAATTGAAGAAGAGGAAAAACAGTCAGTCCTCGACTCCAGAAAATGCAGATTTTATCAACTGAACATATAATGCAGAGTTAATATCCTAATCTCTGTCGGACCAACACTGAAAAAAAGGGTACGTAACTAGCTGTCGTCGTGATTTGAGCACACCCAAAGAAACTTGTCTGCAACAGGGTTTCCATAAGTAGAATCTTGGACCCTTTAGTATCAAAGAAAAGCACAATAACATGAACAGAATCACATGATTAAGGAAGAAAAAACAGATAGGAACAACTAGCAGGAATCGGTCCTACGGAAAGCAATCAAATGAGCTCAAAGAAAGAACTAGCAAAAAGATGCCCCTTACATGTGAACAGCGAATCCGTGCCGAAGGAATGAGCTTCCAGCCCCGCACATTGTCAACAATCCATCGACAAAATCAGTCGGTGCATCCGGAATTTCTAAAGGCTTCCAACGTAATTGAGTTGGAGTCGCAGAGCTATTGGACTGGTCAAACTCGCTAAGAAGCTTCTCATGTGCTGGAACGCGGGGCTTAAATGGTTCGTGCGTGACCGATGGTTTGATTCGATACAACCAGCTGCTCGACGGCAGAGAGAATCAGTCACTTAACGAACAATTAAGCGAACGAATCCACGAGAATGTACCGACATCAATGTGTTTGTAATGAGCAACTGAGACTAGAGCGATTCGAGTAAAGTAAAAATGAGCACGCGTTTACCAGAAGAAGCAAGAACTGACATGAAAGTTGATACACGATATCAAACAGAGTCGAATTCACACTACCTATACCTGAAGAACAAACTGCAGCAACACACACAGAATGAATTTTTCCAGGTAAGAAGCAGGTCAACGATCGTTACGATGGATTCAACCAAGCAACGCAGCAAAGTGGCAAATCGAATGCTTGACGATAGCGCGGTTCAATCTACTCGCTCGAAGAGGAAAGAAGCGAAATGGCAAGTAAGGCGCCGGCGATCACCTGCGCTGGTTGAGCTTGCGCGGAGAGGTGAAGGAGGTGCCGGAGATCTGCTCGGCGTAGAGCCCGTGGGGGCAAACCAGGGGGCTGTTCTGGCCGAGGGGGAGGGCGCCGGCGATCGCCTCCGACGAGAAGTGGTTGCCGAAGCCGGTGAGGTACTCGACGCCGGCGACGCGGTCGGAGCCAGCCGCCCTTCCCTCCTCCTCCGCACGCGCCATGATGCAAAGAACTCAAAGAAGGGTGCCCGAGTCGAGGAATCCGCAGTTGGAAGAAGAGAGCAGCGAATCAGCCAGCGAGCGAGCGTTTGGGTGTGGTGAGACCCGGGAAAGCGTGAAGCCGCTATTAATAACGAAAGATGAAGAGAGAGAGAGAGGGAAAGATCAGGGGAGGCGACGTGGGTCCTGGGAGCGCAGAGGAGACGTGTCGGGATTGAGGAGCGACTGGGGAAAAGCGCGGGCCGGGGCAGAGATGGCGAGAGCACTGTCGCGACATGGAGCGGGAATTCGATTACGGAGCTTTGGTTCTTCCTGCGATGCGAATACGAGGAAGAAGAAAGCAAAAAAGCTCAGTAATCTGGCAATGATGTTCGCCGAGGCATGCCATGAAGCGCGCGCTCAGCTCGCAATGATTAAAAAGATTCCACGGGGCATGGCCGTGCTTTTCTGGATTACGATTGACCGGCCCGTGTCAGCACTGTATTCCTCTCGACTTGAAATCTATCCATTCAGGACCGATTTTCAAGAAAAAAAAATACAAATAGAATTATTATCCAACACGTAACAGTGATCTCTCGATATTTGCAATCTTTCAAACTTTCAGTCGAATAGTTTGACCCCCCCCCCCCCCCCAAAAAAAAAAAAAAATAGTAGCCGAATATTCAAAGTGGTCTTCCACCTCTTAATTTGGTCTACGTGGCGCTTAACTTTTGATTCTTACTTAAATTAGTCTCTCGACTGTACAAAAAAATGTTCAATGTTATTCTTGAACATAATTAACTGAAAAGAAAAATAAATTTCAAGAAATATTCAAAAATAAACAAATATTCAACCAGTCGTGTCACGCAAGATGGTCTGCATTCACACCAGCAACCGTCGACCTCAATTGGCTAGATGAACCCAATTGGTACCAACGCAAAAAGTTGTAATGATTCAATCAATATCGCTGCAAAAAATGATGATGACTAGATTGATTAAACTTGAAAAGTATGGGGATGAATTCGTATCGATATAACGGATACTTTCCCACGTTCACGTATGAAGGTCATATGTTGAGTCTTGAAACTTACAGGCTCGATGGATGGCCTTATAACGTGATTGACAAAATGACACAAATAGTCCATAAATTTGGGCATAATATGCAATCTGGTCCATAAACTCTTAATTTGTTTAATTTAGTCTTTAAACTTTGGCAGATTGTGCGATTTGATCCCTAAACTTTTAACTTGTTCAATTCAGTCCCCAAACTTTTAGTAAATGTTCAATTTAGTCTCTAAATTATATGAACATATTCAACGTTATCTATGATATTAAATTAACAAAAGGGCTATATTAAATATTTTCCTATAATTTTGGTACTAGATTGAACATGCACTAAAATTTGAGGAGCTTAATTGAACAAGTCAAGAGTCTATGATCTAAATTGCACATTCTGTCAAAGTTCATGGATCATTTATGTAATTATCCCAATTTAATTGGCTAGTTTCCTTAGCAAAATGGTTGAATCACCTCAAGTTTCTTTTTTTTTTTTGTAAGTAACCCAAGGGCATTTTGAGTCACCCAATCTTTAGCGGATCGGTTTCGACGTTCCTTCTTGGATCAGAAGTTTCAAGCAATGGATGTGAGAATTTCCAATAAAGAATAGACCGTACGAACCCCCAAGGAAAACTTATTATTATTATCATTATTATAAACGATGTCACAGAATCGTGGGAAATTTTTAATATTACGCCACTAAATTTTTTTACAACTCTTTCACGATTGATTTCGACGGACCATCCGTTGTAGCGGTACACCCGACCCGAGTCACTATAAAAGGGTTCCAGAATGGTGTGGCTCCATCTCCACTCGTGCGATGCAAGCGGCCCACCTCTTTGCTCGATGGAAAATCTCGAGGTGAGTCCATCAATCGTGAAAAAGAAATGCAATAAGCGAGAGTTTCTAACTTTCTAGCAAAACACAGATAATAAGCACGAAAGAAGAAAAATTCCAAAGTGGGGATTTTTGAATTGGGTAAATCCGTGGTCCCCTGGACTAGGAGGGATGGTGTTCTCGGGGCCTTTCCCCATTGGGATCGAAAATTGAAACGTCACGACCGTTCAGGCCGAGATCTGCTGTACGACTCACAGTCATCGCATTTTCATTCGACGATGGATAATTACAAGGACACGCTAAATTATTGAATAGCCCTGGAATCATACATCCTTGAAGTTATGTGCTCTTTTTTTTGCATGTGAAATGAAAATGTCGGTTTCGAAAAAAAGGAAAAAAAAAACAAGATAACCACTTTTATTTTGGAAGTTGTCAAATTGGATTCGTCTTTTATCCCCTGAATTTGAGCCAACTTCTTGTTCCCTCTCTCTCCTTAACATTTCCACATGTTCAAACGTCCTTCTCAGAAAAAGAGGTTGTCAATGTCATCCGTTCTCCCTCCTCCACGACAAAATAAGCCCAGTCGGCAGCTCGGGCCCGACCTGCTCAGCAGAAAATGGGCGGGCCTGAATGAACAAGATTGAGCCCGGCCCGCCCATCTTGTCAATTTGGTACAGTATGATGGGCTGAGTGAAGCCCAAGAAGCGAAGGAGATTGGGCCTGGTTTGATATGAGCTGGCGATGACTTCATGCTTTGGTCGCCTTCTCCATTGCTTTAATTCTCTCTGTCTCCCTCGTCTTCGAGCGTCACGATTTTGATTCAACCGAAGCTCGAACTCCCGACGGAATTCTCTCGCCAAAACCCAGGGCCGTCTCCCGTCTTTGAGCTTCGATCCGCGGGGAAGGGGGAAGCTCGGAGCAATGGCGGGCGGCTACAGAGCGGACGACGACTACGACTACTTGTTCAAGGTGGTGTTGATCGGCGACTCCGGCGTCGGCAAGTCCAACCTCCTGTCCAGATTCACGCGGAACGAGTTCAGCTTGGAGTCCAAGTCCACCATCGGAGTCGAGTTCGCCACCAGGAGTATCCGCGTCGACGACAAGGTCGTCAAGGCCCAGATTTGGGACACCGCCGGGCAAGAGAGGTCTGTATTTCCCCGTCCTGGTTCTGTTCTTGTTGATGTCTCGCAATTTAGCAGCTCGGGATGAGATCTCGAATGGGACAAGCTGCAGCAGCTTGTTGAACAGAATTTTGAATCGGACGTTGTGGCGTCGTGTTAAAATTGAGATCTGAGACAGTTCTGATCTTCTTCTGAGGATTGGATTGGATTGGATTCTATAGGCTTGCAAGATTTTGAATATTCATCGGTTTTAGACTGGGTTTGGTGAGTGCGGATCTGGGAGCAAATGAGAGTAAGTAGTGATATTGAGGTTTCAGGGCTTACTCTGAGTTGGTGTATGAGTTGAGTTTCGTGATCTCGGAGTTTGTATATTTAGGATCCATAAGAGTCGAAGTCTAATATCGTGCATTATCGTGTTCTGTGTGGATGATACTGTGTATGACGGGAGATACCATGTCTTTTACAGTGGATGATTTATGTCGTCAACTTTTAAGGTCTCTGTCATGAAGGATGTCGGGATTGTAGAGTTTCACTGTAGTTTGACTATCCTTAGACAATATCGCATGTTTTCTTCCCCATGAATTCGATTCAAGAACATGGGTAATGACGCTGGATCTACTGGTTATATGT
This sequence comes from Rhodomyrtus tomentosa, assembly GCA_028455895.1. Taxonomy (NCBI): domain Eukaryota; kingdom Viridiplantae; phylum Streptophyta; class Magnoliopsida; order Myrtales; family Myrtaceae; genus Rhodomyrtus; species Rhodomyrtus tomentosa. Next base: position 7,825,544 of record JAPCWY010000001.1, on the reverse strand, counting down.
ATAGTTGGTCTACTTCTGATCACTGCCGTGTTATGTATCTGAACTTATTTCGATAGGATCAAAAGCGTACAGATAGTTTCTTTGCTTTGGATGATGGTGTTGGGGTTAGGCTGATAGTTTTTTCATGAAGAATACAGAATCACAATGCAGTTCCTCCTAAGAGAGCACCAATACCAGGCTTGGCAGTCTACAAGCTATTTTTTTGGTTTTTTCTTTTTAATCGATGAATACCATGCATGACATTTTCTCTTAAAGTCTTGAGCTTTCTTATTCCTTCATCATGTAGATATCGTGCAATCACAAGCGCCTATTACAGAGGAGCAGTTGGTGCATTGCTTGTTTACGATGTTACAAGACATGTCACTTTTGAGAATGTCGAAAGATGGTTGAAGGAGCTGCGGGACCACACTGACTCTAATATCGTGATAATGCTGGTAGGAAACAAAGCAGATCTGAGGCACTTGCGTGCCGTTTCCACGGAGGACGCCAAGGCCTTTGCAGAAAGAGAGAGCACTTACTTCATGGAGACTTCCGCCCTTGAGTCCATGAATGTAGAGAATGCATTCACCGAAGTGCTCACACAAATATACCACGTGGTGAGTCGAAAAGCACTTGAAGTTGGGGACGATCCGGCAGCACTTCCCAAGGGACAGACTATCAACGTCGGTTCGAAGGATGACGTTTCAGCGGTCAAGAAAGCTGGCTGCTGCTCCGCGTGAAGTTTAGGATCTACCGTTTGAAGACTTTGGGGAAGTCCTTTTGAATACTAATCTGCTGCCTGGAGAATCAGAAGATGTCACATGGGAACTGCAGACCTTTCTGGCCTTGCACCATCATCTCCATGTGTGGCGATGCTTAAGCTTTTGCCGGATCAGTTTAAGTTTGAAGTCCAAGGAAACCGGATGATCTTAGGGCTTCCGTATCTTTCACTTGTTTCAGTTCCAGATGCTTATTTTTCTATTCCCATCCTGTATTGATTTGTTTGTTAGGCTCTCTAGGTTTTAAGCTGAATCGGTCATGTCACACAGCGAGTTTAATCATGTATCTGATTTACGATTGGTGTTATGAATGTCGGATCCAGAGAAGATGCCAGGAAAGTTTACATTTGAACGACAGGAACTGTGCGAGACGGATGTTACACAATTGAAGACATACCTTGGCACCCTCAAGATGTTCATACACTTCTCAGGAACACTCTGCATGCTATCTTGTGTTATGTCACTCCGAAGGAAACAATCCTTGCCGGGATGACGAGGGGTGAGGATAGCCTTTTTGCGGCATAAGCAGAGTGATTCCACATTCCTACAGGAAAAGGAGGCGAATCCAGACAAACTGCTTTTTGCCTCCATGGTCGATGTCGAATCTTTGGATCACGGTTGGTATGGTTGAGTAAAACGAATTAATCACCCCTTCAAATACGTTGCCTTTTTACGAAAAGCAACGAAATTCGTAGTATTTAACTAGCGCTGGTCGGCCTGTTGAATTGCTTGAGGATTAATAAGAGCACTGAAGAGGGGAAACACCGCTTGCCTTTTCAGGAAAAAAAAAACTAATTAATTCCTCTAAAAAGCTGTGGGTATTTTTGAAATAATGGTTGATCAAGCTAGAGTAGAGACAGAACACATCTCCTCAATCTGATGAAGTTAGCATACATCACAAGCCATTGTTTGCAACGAAAAGTAGTTACCATTTTTCGCAAACAGTATCCACTAACATATATGCAAAAAACACATCCACATTATACTAGTCTGTACAAGTCTCATTGACAGGGTGAAAGCATCTCATTACGAGGACGCAAAAAATTAGTTTGGGAACGGGGGAATTGGTAGATCATCCGGGAACAGAACGCAACGAATATCGTTAGCGGAATATCTACAGGCACACAAATGAATTACACGGCCAACATCCGAATTATGAATTAGTGCTTTTCCTCTCTTATGGAGGAATAAAATGGCGAGTTTCGCCGCATCTTATATGGTGATATTGACGTCACCATCCACCTACAACCCCGTTTTCTCCATGGGCAGCGCTTCGGATTTGCATACGGGGCAAACATTCTTCACCAGGAGCCACTTCTTCAAGCAATCAGCATGATACTCGTGCCCACAATCGAGGGTGCCTATAAGATCTCGGTGCTCATAAACATCCTGCAACATTTCAGCAACGAAGCGGTCAGATCTACATAAATCATAATTTGTTTGGGATTGGAACGTGTAATGGATGATACGTGTGCCACTGGCTAGAATTCCCTGAATCCAAAACCATGAACAGAAAAGTACCTGGCATATGATGCAAGAAGCTGCTTCTTTCTCCAAACTCGGCACCTCTTCTAGATTAATAGAGATCGAAGGCAACAAATGTCTTCTCGTTTTAAGCTGACTGCTTAATGTTTCCTCGGACAACCCCGTATTTACGCTGCCAATCCGATCTCCTAATGCGAGGAGCTCCTGCAGTTGAACAGCACAGTGGTTCGACATAAATCCGCTACCAAACTTATTCAATGAATATCAAGCCATCGTTCTCTCTATATGACCCCCGAAGATATGCTGCCATGCTAGTACAATACCAACATTTCGTACACTTACCTCATAAGACATGTCCTCTATATCCATGCGCATGTCCCTGTGATGGTCAATGTGATTCCCTACTCTGTAGTAATCAGGAAGATCCATTATTGCAACTTCCTGCACATATCAAACAGTAAATGCATCACAATCCATTCACAACAAGAAAACAAGAAGCGACAGGCTGTCTAGATAGAAGATTACATCAGCGGGCAAAATTCTCAGTTGGGGAATATTGCAATGTATCGGGTTCGTCTCAGGAGCTATTCCCTCAACGAGAGGTTGGTACATCCTGAATCCGGGTGATGCAAAAGATCCCACATGTCTAGGGCCCCTAACACCGTCTACAGGGATGTTCATGGCACCGTGTGGAACTGGAAATGAAGCTACTGGAACTTGAGGGGAAAATGGGGCATTATGGTCTCTGATTCCATGCACATGAGGCACTTGGTGGTGAATGTTATTATAGCCCATGTAGCCGAAGTGTGAGGAACGCAGGAAATTTGGCCCCCTTCTTTCTCTGTCTGTCTCATGAGGTCCTCGCACACCAATGTGGCCAACTTCTAGAGGAATTCCATCAACAGGGCCCGCTAAGGAAAAGAGAGAGAGAGGTCTCCATTAGCCACGACGATATAAACATAAGCATAAAAGTTCTTCACCATAGGATAACCATTTTCTTTACAGGTTTTTTATGCATGCAAGAATCGCGTGAAAAAATGGCAACAATACATTGCTTAAACTTAAATCAGTTAAGATGTTTCCAACATGACCATGACCCACATGGAAACTACCCTCTACTGAAACTCATTGCCACTATTCTTCTTATAAAGGATAACATAAAACACGTAAGTCCTTATAGATGTCACCACATCTCAGAGACCGTGTAGGTTTGAACTTGCGTAAAGAGGCACTAGGAACTATTATGACATAGTTGATCAATTTAACACGAAATATCGAAAAAAATCATGAACTCACCATGCATATAAGGAATCACAGGGGCCTGATTCCAAGCCACAACACCTCCAGCAAGGGCATTACTTCTCGATGGTTGGTCAAACGAAAAAGCACCCGTTGGCTGAATAGACCGTGCAACAAAACTTCCTGGCATAAGATTGCTACCATTATGTGGATAAATAGAATTTATCCCGAGAGCACCTGATCTAACTCTCACGCTCCTGTCGAATCCATCGTCCATGACAGAAGGACCATCATTTTCTCTATACCCAGGCAATGCGTGAGGCGGAGGATCCATGATGGTCCCACCATCAGTCCTCATATCTACAGGAGCAGCGAAAGAAGTGCTTGTGCTTTCGGTGTTCTTTCTCTTGTATGGACCTCCGAAATGATCCTTATAGTGGCTCCTTCCATACTCATCAGATGACCCTCCAACGAACCCAGAATTGCTGAAGGATATCAACTGTTCGGATGACCCATAATTCATGGGAACAGCGGATACTCTTGGAACAGCTAAAGGGGCTACATATGGATAATAGACAATCGAAGACATTGAAGTGTCAATATCAAATCTTGCGGCATGATTTTGAATGCCATCATATGGCACCATCCGATACAACGCAGAACTGTCATGTCCTTCCGCTAACTGATTGAGATTTATGCTACTTCTGACCCCTGAAGCTGCAGCAGAGTGCATGTTAGATTGCCAGGCACCCCCCATGAGAATGCTGGGTTCTGGATGTGCGTAGCTTGAGACTCCTCGCTCCATTTGCAAGTCGACCATCTGATTTGTATAAGGTATCCTTTGGCTCATGCTTAATATTTTTAGCACAAATATTTCACTTCAACTGCAGCAGATACAATAGAATACAATCAGAATTACATAAAGCAGCAAAGCAAAACTGGAAGAACTGTAGTATCAGAAGTAAAATCTCTAGGTTTTTAACACTAAGTTTACAGACTCTTTCGATGGAGAAAAATCCCCCCCTCCCCCCAAAAAAAAAAAAACAAATCAAACAGCAAATTCCTTGCAAATTCAACATTTACACCTGCTTAATTAGGCAGTGACATAAGCAAGCCATTTTTAACATCTATCTGAAGAGATATGAGATATGAGATAAAGATGGTGTATCAAAGAAGATAGGCAGTTACATTTCTATTTTGACGTGCAATTTACTTATCCAATCACCTGACAACCTACACTACACCCTCCAGTCTGCATAATGTCAAGAAAAAGATGTACAGTGGGCATTTTTCACCTAAGCAACTCCATCCGAGGGCAATAAATCATGGCGACAATATCCCTCGTCTCGAAATGAAGCATTCCGCTGCAATAAATGACTAATGATCCAAATATAACTGGCACGAATAATCAGGAAATCTCTCAGCAGTCTGGACAAATCTTACTCTCCAATGGCCATTAAAATGATACCAATCCTCATTTCGACAGAAAATCGGTACTCTCTACACATACTTAGCTCCTTACTTCTGTCGGGGTTAGTAGCAATTATGAAGCTGTCTAATGAAGAAGCGATTGAGGGTAAAGGTAGGCTGATATTTTTCACTTTTACTTGGATGTAAGAGGTCTCCACGTATCCAAAGGAGCACTAACCACAGCACTAGATTGACATAAAGCAACTCTCTTTATGAATTCAAGAACCCTCCTGAGAGATGCGTCAAGCAGAAGACAAAGATCAATTTACTTAAAAAATCACTTGTAGAAACTAGGCGCACGTTCACACTTCTCATGCATTGGTTGCAAGAAGAACTACTGGGTGAAAACTTATCCCCTCGGAATCTCCTTAGCTAGGTCTTTTCTGTCCTAAAAATTTGGGTCTCACCCCTTCTTTCTCTCTCCAATTCGGAATGACACCATCTTCTGACTGATCACTTTCTGCTCACTAGCTTTGGATTAAACTGATTAGGCCAGTGCAGATGTTGTTTTAAACTAGCAGTTTGGTTCATCAACTATCAAGACGTGATGAACTCCTTAAACTACCCTAAGTGAAATCACATGAATCCGAAAAACAAAAAGTCCATGATCTTCAAACTTTAAACGCCAAAGTGGCAGAATGCATTCACAGAACACAAGTATTAGAAAAGGTCTTCGGAGAAAGAAGCAGGACACGTTTGTTTACAGTTTGTTTTACCGAACAAGCTTGGCAGCAATAACATAAAACTTATGATCCAAACTCACCTAATCAATCAGGTCCGACTATATACTTCCGATTAAAATTCAAAACTTTACCATGAGATCTACAGACGAAGTCTCCAATTATGCCGGGGGGGGGGGGGGGGGGGGGGGGGGGGGGGGGGGGGGGGGGGGAAATTTTACAAGACTCAAAACACTAACAAAAAAAATTCTTTTGACGGGGCTAAATTGAGAAACTGATGATATTTACACAATCAAAACCAATTTCTTCAAAATCCACAAAAGCATCGAATGAAAAATCAAAACTTAAAATCATCTTCCAACTTTTCCGACATAAAATTCACAATATGCGGCGACCCATAAGTCGTTGATTCAGGGCATGCATGTCGCGCGGACAAAAATATGTGAAATAAAAAAAAAAGGAGTGAACTACAAGTATTCAGGGGAATTTCTCATGAAAATATCCACAAAATAAAAATAAATAATAAATAAATGAAAAAGAAGAAGAAGAAAACGGAGAAGCGAAGCGGCGACATCATCGATGATCGCATAATGGGTATGCAAGAATTGCAAGTAAACAACGACAAACTCCTCGTAGGAACACCGTCTCGCAAAAAATTCAACAGATTGAAGAGAGTCGGAAAGATCGAAGGATACCCAAAAACTGACCGGTTAAACAGAGATGAAGAATCTGCTGATCGTTCTAGGTCCTGAAGAATTTCGAAGACTGGAGATAAGGAGAGAGCGAGAGCTCATAATGCAAGAGAAATTTCTCCTTTTTTCTTCTGCTTTTTTTTTTCCTTCGATTGCCAGAGATGCAATTGCTTCTTCTTTTCAGGTTCTTGAAAACACAGAGCTTTCTTCAACCGCTCACGGAGTTTTTCCTCTTATTAATAGCACCAAGTCTTCCGTCCCACCTCCTTGAGATAGGGGAAGTTACAAGTACGCAAATAATAAATCAAAAAAGAAAAAAAAATCACATATTTTATTATTTCCTATCTCATTACCTTTCCTCTTTCGAATTTCCCCAAAAGAAAAAAAAGAAAAACACAAGAAAATTAATTTTTTTTTATTCCCTATTTCACCACCTTTCCTCTTTCGAATTCCCCCCCAAAAAAAAAAAAACACAACAACAAGAAAATCTTGATTATTCCCTATTTAAAACCATCAAAATCGTAATTCTTACTTCATAAAAGAGAACGACCAGTGATTTTTTTTTTATTTTTTTCAACCGATTTTCCAACTCATTACCATACTTTTGGAAAAAGTCCAATCGGACCGTGTGGGGGCGAACCGCTCGATTATGAGCTCGACATATGATTATTTATGCTCATTAAAGGAAATGGCAAGTCAAATCAAACAATAACAAATTACGCTGCTCGTTCTTAATTACAGGAGAAAAAAACTAAGGAAAAAAAAAGCCATCGAAATAAAAAAAAATAAATAAATAAATTTCCAAAACTTCCGTAATTCCGTATGGGCAATTGGGTGCCTGAAAGCATCACGCCACTCGGGTTTGATAACCACCCACTATCTTATTACACCTTAGAATTCGGAGGCAGGTGAATCCTGTTGACCCTTCAGGCAAGGCAAAAAGATAAAGGATAAAAAAATAAAAGGTAATTAAAATCCCTATTATTTTCTTTTTTTCTTTTACTTTTAGTTTTCGGGAGAATTAAATGGAACATAGAATCTAAGTTCAAAAAAAAAAACGGAATATACCTAAATTCATTGATAAATAATACTTCAGACTTTTCCCTTTTTTTTTTTTTATTGCAGGAGAAGGGCGATGCTTTTATTCGGTATAGAACATGGCGTGATGCGAAGAGCCGAGGACAAAGGAGGAGAGTCGGAGACGACGAAATGCCGAAAGCATATTCCCCCGGTCCAACGCTATGGAAAACAAAAAGGAAGAAACTATTTCGTCGGATGGGGTCCTCCCCTCTTCAGCCACAAAATTCAGGTTAATGGCCCACTTCCGTCCTTTGACGCCGACAGGATCTTGCAAATCGAGTCTAACGCGGGAAGGGGGGAAAAATTTTTTATTAAAAAAAAATTACCCAGGGAAATCGACGACGATGAACGATAAGGACGCCGGACATCCGCGCGGTTCGATCCGGAGGGTAGGTGTTTAGTTCCACGAGGAAATGTGCCTGCCGAGGAAGTCACTGTGAATGAGAACGCGCTCAGAAAGCTCACGGAAAGTACATTTTCCCCCGCCAACGCTTCCCGTGTTTGCTCTTGTATTTATGGTAAACGGGCAGGGTCCGATCAATTGTGTAGGTAATATTTGCATCCAAAAACAAAGAAGCCTACCTACTTAAAGAAAGATGCCAATCGAAATAGCAAACGTACTCAATGTTAAATTAGCTAGTTGGATCGAGTTCTTTTCGTGAGCTCAAACTCGAGACATAGACTCAACACTGTACGTTCAGTGCACGGGAAGCTCTTCCATCTTGAGGTGAACAATTCTAAGTGAACCCAATCGAGCGGTTGAAATTGGGTTGCGTATTTGTTGTAATTATGCTACATTAAACAAGTGGATCTCGTTATTTGATACGCTTGTTCGATTCAATGTAATGTCAGTTACTTAGGCATTTCCATAAACGATGCAGAGATAGTAATGCACGCGCTGTATGAATTAATCGTATCAATCATAGATCGATCGTTTCACAAATGAATTTCGGCTAAATGCACTCATTTAACATCTGTTACGATATCGATTTTTTTATATATATAATGATTGGAAAGGAGGAAAAAGCATAAGCGAATTTAGTATATTGACTCATTGCTGAGTGAATCAGGGGATAACTAATAAATCCATTGCATTGGGTACTAATTATATCCTAAATCTTGCAATTAGGTACCAATTATGTCCTTAAACCTTTTCACGCTGATATCAGTCGAGTCCCATCCGGCTAATCCAGATCGGAAATTACCGATGTGGACGCTAGCAATCCGTGGTTAGATTTAAAACTTTTCGGGTACTTTTACCCTAAATCCGAAAAGCCACATAATCGGCTGATTAAGAATTTGGGTGGGGGAACAATGTGAGGCAGGCAAGCAAATGGGCAGTGGTTAGGTTAATTTTCCGCAATGGAGACCAAGGTCAACACGCTTTGAGTTGGGGAAAGAACATGGTCAAAGGAAACCCCACGTAACTGCCAACTACCGACTCCGTCCTACTTTCCTGGGGATCTCCGAATTTGATCACGAGCTTAACATGAATCTTATCAGGTCGTCGGCGTCGTTTCTTCTCGTGCGTTTATGAAACGAGCTTTGGTGTTTCGTCCACCCTTTTTGAACGTGGTAAAAGAAAAAGGGGGGACGACGAAGAGTGTTCGATTAGTTTGAGGTTTTGACTGAATGAATTCTAATCGAAACGTGGAAAAACGACCTTAATCATGTTTCAGCTCGCATTCTACTCGATCATCCTCCACTCCATAGCGACGAGATGTTATGTTCTCGTACTTCTCAAGAAAGAAATTCAAATTGCTTCTCGTTTCAATAACCATATCGCTTCAACTAATCCATTCAAAACCATCAAACAATTTTATTTTATTTTTGCGCAAATCGTGGAGATGATTTCTTCGCAATTAGGCACCCAATACAAGTTCGGTTATGCAACCTGTTAAAGTGCAACCTATTGTTCGAATGTCTCATCTTCCTTTATCATTTGAAAGCCGCGGAATGATTCATGAATAGTGATTTTGGATAACTGGCCAAAAAGTCTTGAACCTATTGTACAGCGATCAGTTTGATCATAAATATTTGTGTTATGCCAATTTGGTCTTAAAAATTTTGACAGATTTATCAATTCAGACATAAACTTTTCAATTGTGTTGATTTAATCCTAAGCATTCAAAGTTTTGCCAATTTAATTACAAACCTATTGTTTGGATTGATTAAATTGGCTGAAAGGAGTACATTAACGGAATATTAAAAGGTTTGGGATTGAGTTATCAAAATCATCAAAAGATTTACGAGTAAATTTAGCACGATTAAAAGTTTTAGGAGTCCGCCGTACAATAAATGTAGCATTATTTGGACAATTTTTTCTAAGTAACTCACCTACTCTAAGAGTGTATTTATTTCAAGGAAAATCAAATATTTGGAAAACATTGTCCAAAAAGTAAACGATTATATCTTTTAGAAAAGTTAGTCAACGAAAAATATTTTCATTATCGGTAACACTTTATGCCTAACTATTTTCAAGGTAGTGAAAATATTATGCATTCATTCATTTTTATGAGTGATACGGGTGTTTATTTTTTTCAAAAAATATATTTCCAAATCATTGATTTTCTATTAAACAAACACACCCTAAATCTTCGTCAATGCTTCTATCTAATAAAAACAAAGATAACATAGCTGGTTACCACATTGCAAAGTGCTAGGAACCAATTTTAATGGTTAATTATACTACAAGTGCCAAAACTTATGTACGACACTCACTTTAGTGTCAAAACTTTTAAAATGATCACTTAAGTGTTAAATTTTTTTTAAAATGTCACTTTAGTGCCAAAACTTTTCAAACGATCACTTAAGCGCCAATTTTTTTTAAAAAAATTCACTTAAGTGACAATTTATTTTAAAAACGATCATTTTAATGCCAACTTTAATTAGCCATGTCAGCTCAAATAATAATAATAAAAATAGCACGTGTCGGATTTTCGACGAGTCATGTCAGTTTAAATAGGAGTTAGCATTGAAGTAATCGATTTTAAAAGAAGTTGGCACTTAATTGATCGTTTGAGAAGTTTTGACATTAAAGTGAGCGTCGTACACAACTCATGACAATTGAGGTGTGCTTAAACCCAATTTTAATTCATGACCAAGTGATGAGAATTGGCCACATAATCATCATTTTCTTATTCATATTATATTTATTATTTTTTTGGGAATTTTAGGAGCTCGTGAGTTTAAGCTTGAACAGAAGGCGACGAATATTGGAGGATCAGATTCTCATTCCCACTTGATCCTTATCCCCCAACCGAAAGGCAAATGAACGTGGCTGGTTCTCTTACTGGTTTCAGGAGGCTGACCCTCGCCCACGCCACCGTTGCCACCATCCCATCTCAATCTTTACCACGACGAAAATTTGTTGTTGGGCCTCCGCCTCTCTTCACTTGAGCCCGGCCCATCGAAGGGGATGGGCTCCATGGGCCAAGAACCGAATATTTTCAAGAGGAATATTTGAAGAACATATGAAGTTCAATTGGATACCATCGTTCAAATGCATTTTCCTTTTTCCTTTTTTGTTTTTTAAAGTTTCGGAGCAAGTAGTTAGATATCCGTCGAGGAATAGATTAGTTTGGTGGAGGCGATAATGGCGATGCAACGGAATGCAAATGCCGATGGCGGCATTTCAGTCTTATTGTCTGTCAAAAGACCCCGAAAACGATCACAGTCGACATCTTTGCTTTTCTTTTTTGTTGGTCCGTAAGATGTGGACATGTGTAGATATAGCTCATATAGGATATTACACATTTAAGTGGTTTCATGACGTTTACACAAAAATGTCGATGTGCCATGTTAAACTCCAAGTGGTGGAGAACTGTTGCAGTGGATGGTTACGCTAAGGAAAGGCCCAATGTTTTTTTTTCAGTCGATGAACAGTCTTCCGGTCAAATTTTTCAAATGCGCGTGCGAGACACTACAATTATTATCCAGGTATTTGCACCGAGGGAAGACCTAGCTTGCAGTTGATGAGCCATCCTTTCGGCCAGTATTTCGTGTTGGACATCACTTGCGATTTTCTTTATCGGGCAACACATCGTTGTCTACTCATCTAAATTTTAGTTCGCGCATTTGAGGAGTGAGAGCAAAAAGATGGGAGTCGAATTATCATTACGAAGGTCATTTTTGCGGAATATAATGCGGAAAACTTTAGACGATAATTGCATCAGACCTCTTAACAGGGCCATGGGCCGAAAACCTCTTGATGGGCCGAAGTTACTTGACAAGCAGTGTCTTGAAGCGGGCCGAATCTCCAAGGCCCATTGTCCCGCTCGTCATCTCCCTCCTCCTCCCATGCATTAGGATTTGGGAAAATGCCCAAAGGGCCCCAACTCCACTTAATCTTCGCAATTAGGGGCTCGGGAGTGCAACTTGTTTCAAAGAATAGCGCGAATTGACTTTTTTTGTTCAAACAAGGGCCTGAACGAGGGATAGTTTCGTCTTTTTACATGTTCTTATTTGTTTTTTAACCTTTTCTCCTTTTTTTTTTCCTTTGCTTTTTCCTTCAAGACTCCTATAGGCGATGTCCCACCGAGGAATTGCAGTCCATTCTGGGACAGCAATCAACTTACCCCGAAAACGACGATCTTGAACTAGTTCTTGCAATCGATCAACAAATTGGAGGGCTTTATGTCTCGATGCACGATCTTGCGGGCGTGGAAGTAATGGAGGCCTATGAGCATTTGGTGGGCGATGCAGGAGGGGCGATGCTCGTCGCCTATGTGGGCGTCGTGAAGGGAGTTGCCATTCATGTATTCGAGGAAGAGGTGGATCTCACCGACGGTGGCATCGTGGCGGTTGGACATGTCATGGCAGCGGACGACGTTGGCGTCGTCGACGTCACGAAGGATCTGGACCTCGCGGCAGGTGGTCATCGTGGATGACCTCGAGGTCACACAGGCGATTGGTGGGGCGGTAAACGACCTTGTGGATGGTGCCGCCGTAGCCGTTGCCGATCTGGTTGAGGTGGTCAAGGTCGGAGAAGTCGAGCAGGTGACAGTGAGATTAGCATTGCGCTAGGGGAGAGGGAGGGTGAGGTCGGATCACAGGCGAGAGCAATGGTGGTTAGCGAGGTTGGAGGTTATTGGTAGTGATTGGATCAGTTTCATAGCTCAGTAATAATAATAATAAATCACAAAATATATATTAAAAAAAACAAAATTGTCCCTCGTTCAATCCCTTGTTTAAACTAAAATATCGTACTTCGAGTTTTTTTTTTTTTTTTTTATAAATAAGTTGCACTTCGTACATTTAATTGAGAAAAGAAGTGGAGTTGGGGTTTGGCATTTTCCCTTAGGATTTTACCCCGCAAAAAGGGCAAAAAAGACAGAAAAGGAAAAAGGCTTCGACCAAAAAAAACAAAAAAAACGAAGAAGAAGAAGGGAAATCGACGTATTCCCGTCTCTCCCTGCTTCACGTGAAGGAGAAGCACCTCAGATGACATCCAGCGCACGAGCATCATCGTGAGTGAGGTCTCTTGTCTGCTCTTTCTCTTCTTCGGCTTTCTTCACCATGGGAAGACCTCCCAGCAATGGGGGCCCTGCTTTTCGTTTCACGCCTCCGGAGGTAACCGATATCGTGAACTCCGTTTCTCCTTTCTCTTCTTTGCCTGTTCTGGCCTTATACTAGAGTACAGTGCACTCCCAATCGTCCTCCTCTCTAGCAGATTCAAAGGTAGGGGTAGGCCAGATTGCCTTGCTTCCGCTCGTTGATTTCAATTTTTGCACATCTGGGCACGACGGGGTTGACACTACATCTTTTAATTTCACACGCTAGTCGTTGTTCTTGAGTTGAATTTATGTGGAGAGTCCTGGGGGTTTGTCTACCCTACTGTTGTAACTCCTTTAAGAATATACTTTCCATAAACGCGCCCCTTTTTCCCTGCTCAAGCGACAATGATTGGTGTGTCATATGCAATGCTGGATTACAGCGGCTCGCAATAATTGTTTTGATGAGGAATTCCTGCATCATTATCCTGATACTGAACCTTGCTTTGTTTAGCTATACATTGCTGAAAGTTTTGCTCTTGATGAAAGTTCGAGCTTAGGATGATCAGTGTTGCGTCTTCCTTGCGTTATGATTATTAGGGAAAGCTCCAAATCCCATGAAGTGGTGCATGTTTATCAAACTTGCTCCTGAACTTGATCACTTTGGCCTAATAGCCCTTAAAGCAGCACCCGTTTCTTAATGTTTGCCCAGATCTGACTTTGTTCCAAAATTCTTGATCACTTTTACTTTGTAATGTATGAGCTCATTGTTGTGGAAATAATGGCTGGCTTACGAACTAGTGCATGCATATTTCAAGCCTTTTCGTTACCATAAAGCCCTCAATTGACCTTGCCATCACTTCTCGCATGCAAGAAAGAGCCTAGCAAGCTTCACTTCAGTCCACAAAATTCTCATTGCAACTCTTCACCCAATTGCAGTGATCATCCATCTCCACTTATTCGATCTATGTTCGAGAACTGCTAGCCATTTCATTCTGATTTGGAAAGTTGGGGAAAATTTGGGGCCTTTTTAATGTTTGTCATGCCCATGTGAGTGGCATGGAAGAAATGTGTTTTTTCCAATTAACAAGCCCCTTTAAAAGGCGCAAATAGTGCACATACAAGCGCGTGGTCATTGGCCGGCCACCTCAGGTGCCCGTGAGCATTGGATCGTGGACGGGTTTGGTGTCACTGCTTGTGAACATCTTTCCTCAACTGAAGGCGCACCCACTCTGACTATCAGTCTAGTCTCTCTCAGGTCCAGTTTCGATCTCGAACCAACAACCTTTACAACATAGGTCGGCTGAGAGATATTCAGAAAACCCGATTTCCTGTCTTAAAAACCTGGCAGCTTCACCGACTAGGCGAAAGTGCGCTGATAAGCTCCGGGGGTTATTTAATTAATGGATTGAGTTTAGGAGTATTTTGGAACAAAGTCAAGTCTGGGTTTACTTTAAGAAACAAGCACCATCCCAGGGGTTTTTTGCAATTTTTCCTTTTCATTATCATGTTGTTCTATAACTTTGTTGGATTTACATGTTTGAAATCTGTAAAGGGAATTCATTCTATAGAGAGCGACATAAGCAAGTTTCGATTGACGGGGTCCCTTGATTGTTATTATTTGTAGACATAATGCGATCCATTTTGCAGTTTGGCTTCAATGCCAGGGAACTAAGTAAATTTAAGCTTTCTTTTTGGTGTGATTGCGGGACAGGACTGCCTGTTTTGCTCCACCTGGAAATTTGTAACGGGCTAGATTCACCTAGTTAGATCAGCCTTTTTATCACTCTTCACTAATCAATTTGTGAATGGTTAATCTATATAAATACCTTACAGTAACATAATATGGAAGTATGGACATATGATATATTGCAGTGGCCTGAAAAAAAGAAAGAAAAGGACATGTAGTTCGCCATGGCCCGGCTATTTATGCATTGTTCTCTCCAGGAGAATTTTGTCTCTGCATGATATAATTCTTGTAAGGGATGGTTAGGTTCTGTTAGCCCTTATTTTTATCCATTTTTTAACTTTCAACAGGTGCCATTACTTGACCAGATTTTTGTCTAAACACGTAAGGCATTAGGATGTTCACAACTGGGGCAGCCTGTTGATTAAATTGAGCATTACCAATTTGCAGTTGAAGAATCTTCACCCAATCGTTGTGGAATCAATTGGTTTCCTTGTAGATTTTTTCTGGAGTTTGAAAATTCCGCTAATGTAATAGCACTCTTCATGAAGGTTACTGAGATGGAAGCTATTTTACAACAACACAACAATACCATGCCGGCACGTGAAGTTCTTGTAGCTCTTGCAGAGAAGTTTAGGTATGTCCCTTTTCAGAATTGATTTCTGGATGATTAGTTCTTCTCTCTTAACTGCAGTTGGAACTGAGAGCCCTTCTTATTTTATGCAGTAATGCGCCCGAACGGAAAGGTTTAGCTGTGCAGATGAAGCAAGTAAGAATTGCACTTTCAAGTCATTGCATTATAGTGTGGTTTTACCACTGTTGTTCTTTATGCTTTGTGTAGGTCTGGAATTGGTTCCAGAATAAACGGTATTCAATCAGGGCAAAAACAAGTAAGGTTCCTGGGAAGTTAAATGTTTCTCCTTTTACTCGGGATGACTCGGTTCCAGTGAGGAATGTCATGCAACCTATGGCTGCTCCAGTTTCTGCACCTATTCCTGCTCCAACTGGTAGGACTTTATGAATTGAGACGTTGATGTGCTGTTTAAAGTACGATGATGAGCATAATGTGTCCCTCTTACTGTTCCTAAGTCTATTGTGTCAATTGATATTTCAAAAGTGGGTTGTTTCTGTAACATTTTTCTTCTTCCTAAAGGCTTGATCCATTCATCTAGATAATTCGACAAGCTGATAAATTGGTCCTCTGATAGTGATAGTTGGGTGTTATCAGCCAGTTTGTTGTAATCTGAAAAATCTTATTCTACTGTAAAGATGGGTTCTCTGATACTCCTCTTCCCAGACGGCAAGTTTTGCAAAGTTTCCCAAAGAGTCTATTGTTTCATCACTCCCTTTTTCTTGTTTTTTTTTTTTTGGTAAGGTACTCCCTTTTTCTTGTTATTCTCTTCAAACATGGCTAATTGAAATAACACAATTTGATGATTGCCACTGATAGTCGTGCTATATTTATTCTGAACAGTTTGGAATATATTCATGAAACAATACAGGTAGGCCCTGGCATGTTTCAGGATGGACCAGTACATGTTGCCACATTACTTCGCAATCTACTTTATAGTCTAAACCTTGCATCTTGGGATGCTACAAACTGTCTTTGAAGTACCACCTCTTCGTCTGACATTAGTTGCCCATTCAAATGGAATGCATTTAGTTGGTGCTTTCCATGAATATGCTTTGTGAAGGAGGCTGAAGGAGTTTTTAATCGAATTTTATGGGTAGTCTGCTCCCATATGTTTTTTAATGATCTTGGGACCTAATTATTCTAGACATTATAAAAAAAGGATAATAGTATCATCTTCTTAACTTTTTGTTCCGTAATTTAAAGGCACTTCAAAATCTAGTGGTCTCATTTTTTAGCCAGTTCCACCAAGTGCAGGAAGGGCTGCTTCGGATAATATTATGGAGTTTGAAGCTAAGTCAGCAAGGGATGGTGCATGGTTGGTATTTATAGCTTCTAAGATCTAAATTCTACGTATTTCATTTTTAGTGCTTTCTTGGTTGCTTGTTCTTTTATAACACCCCTTTCTTTAGTGTGTTGTTTGTAATTGGTCGGTTTTCCCCAGGTATGATGTGTCGACCTTTTTGGCACACAGGAATTTGGAGAGTGGTGACCCGGTAATTTGCTGCTCTGTTTCTTGGTTTAATGAAGATCTGCTCCACTGTCTCGAAGCGCATGAACTTTCTTTCTGGCTTCTTTCTTTATATTCTGGTGTGGTAAACTTCGGAAGCTTTTTTCAGGAAGTATTGGTAAGATTTTCTGGTTTTGGAGCTGAGGAGGATGAGTGGATTAATATTCGTAAGCATGTCAGGATGCGTTCTCTCCCTTGTGAATCATCGGAATGTGTTGCTGTACTTCCGGGAGATCTCATACTTTGTTTTCAGGTATCTCAATATATGCTCTGTTTGCTGTATTGCTTGTTTTTGAAGGACAAAAGAATTTGTTTGTTAATAAAGTCCTGGAAACTTTCGATTGATGTTTCAGGAAGGTAAAGATCAGGCACTGTACTTTGATGCTCATGTCCTTGATGCACAAAGACGAAGGCATGACGTAAGAGGTTGTCGATGTCGATTTTTGGTGCGTTATGACCATGATGAATCAGAGGTAAGAGTCTATTTCATCCAAGTGGCAAAAAAAAAGGAGATTATGCAATGATGCTTTATTTTCCTGGATGAAATTCTGCTTAGACAACCATAGATTTATTATTTGTCTCTAGTTGTTTCTAGAATAGAAAATCAACCGTCCTCATTGATTGTCATTGGAACTGTTGTGCTGTCGGTTTCTTTTACCTCTTATTTTATATTTCTGATTGAAACAGTTTTCTCTATGAATAAATTTGCATCTTATAGAAACAAAAGAAAGGTCATCTTGTTAGTCTTCAACCATGAGATTTGAACCATACCACCGTGTATATACTTTAGGCTGCTCATCAAGACATTGTGACGGCTTAACAGTGTACGTCCATGAGAAACATAAATGTTTGTCATGTTCTTGTTTCCACTCTTCCAGAATAAGTTCACTATGACAAGGCCTATTTAGACACAGATGCTTCTGAGGTAACTTTTTTTAATAGTAATGAATTGCTCGAGAATATGGACATATGTTGTTAATCATGTGTTACTTGATGATTCAATAGACGGTAGTATAAGTTGAGAGGGAACGAGAATACGATCTTTCATGTTTCTGACAACTTACTTTGCCCTATAAATCAGGAAATCGTGCCCTTAAGAAAGGTATGCCGGCGGCCTGAAACTGACTACAGGCTGCAGCAGCTGCATGCGAGTGATTCAGCCTCTGCAGACCAGCCAAAAACTGGCATAGACTCATCGACTGGTTTGACCCCTCGAACTGTCGGTTCTGCTGAAATGCCGCAAAAGCAGCAAGTGACGAGCGCATCTCCCATGACACCTGTTTCCCGCGAAAGCGTGCCATCGGCTACCGGATCTGCCAACGTGGAAAGAAAAGCTACTCCTGAAGCAGGCAGCATAATGCAAACCGGAAGTCCTAATGCTCCTTCCAGCGCGGCTACGGTTAGCAGCGCTGCTCCTGCTGGTTCCGTTGACCAAGCGCGAGAAGTAAAATAGGTCTTTTGTCATATAAATTCTCGCCCACGAAAGAAGTTTTTCCTTTTCTTTTTGTGCTTTCTTTTCTGTGGATAGCAGCAATGCTCTTGGAACTCTTTGGTAACCTAGTGATCGTTCTGCCGGTGGTCTTCAGCTTGTCGATCATGGTCGACGTCTATGTTCACAAGAATTTGTACATCTGCTAATCATGTTCCCAGATAATTATTTCTAGATCTTTGGCAGTCATATGCAAGTGGCGTCAGGAGGGCCACGAGCCATGGTAGAAAGAATCGGAGAATGCTAAACTTTCCTCGTTCATTACATGAATAGATGTATTTTGCAGGTTGGTTATTTCGGGTAGTTCCTTATCGGATAGTTCCTATAAAGGATCGGACTAATGACGTATATAATTTACATCTTATCGGATAGTTCCTATAAAGGATCGGACTAATGACGTATATAATTTACATCTTATCGGATAGTTCCTATAAAGGATCGAACTAATGACGTATATAATTCATATCGAGAATAGTGGATTAATTCTTGCAAACTTTTGGATATTTAGCTTACGATCTGCGCATTTGCCAGGGGCCGCCGTCCACAAACCCACTATTCAACCTGGCCCACCCATGCTGGGCCGACATAGACCGGTGGCTAGCCCTAGGTTTTTTCTATATACTAACCTTAAAATGTTGTGTGTGTTTAGTTTATTAAACTGTTCTTTAACAAGACTTAGGGTGTGCATGACAACACTTTTGCTTCAGAAATACCATCAGAAGCAGAAGTTGATTTTTCAAATTCTCCATCAAAAGTTGAATTCTGATCAAAGAAAGTTGCTTAATAAAATTTCTACTTCTGAAATTTCTATTTTTAAAACATTATTAACAAAATCTCCGGCGGTGGTGGTCAGTAGAGACTGGCGTTAGCGGCATTGGTGAACAGCAACCGGAGGCTAGTGATCGGCGATGGCGGCCAAGGGGCGCCAGCAACAATCGGCTGCCGGGCGTTGATCGGCAAAAACCAGTATAGTTGAAGAATTGATTAATGAAGTTGAGAAGTTACAATTGTTAATTTTTTAAAGTTGGCCAAGAATTCAATTAGAAATATAAATCTTTTTCAGAATTGAAAAATTTTAATATTTTTACCAAATGAATTTTAATTTCAAAAGTAATTTTAAAATATAAATTTTAATTCTAAAGTGTTATCATGCGTGAACTTAACTTTCACATCATGATACAAAAAACAAGGTTTAACATAGGTGCGAGGAGAACTTTTCTGAGTTAACTCGCCGTCGTCCCTATGCGGACGCGGAGTTGTCCACGCAATGGAACAATTCCCCACAAAAAGGCAAAACGAACCGTTTCGGGTCCCGACCCGAATGGTATGAACCGCCTTTCGAAGTTCTCAACCACCATCGCCTCTTTCCTCATTTTCATGCTCTCTGACTCCCTCGATCGATTGAGGAACACGCCATGAGATTCTTGCAGTCTCGCAGAGTGAAGAACAACCGTAGGATCACCGCTCTCGCTGACGGAATCGTCCATTGCAAATGCGTCGGCGAAGGATCGCTTCCTCGTCCGCCTTCTAGGCCCATCACCACCCGTTGCAGAGCTGTGTTGTTGCCGCGGTTCGGCGGCCCGGAGGTATTGGAGCTCCGCGACAATGTCGAGGTCCCTGATCTTAAGCAGAATGAGGTCCTCGTTCGCGCTCGCGCTGTGTCCATCAATCCGCTCGATACTAGGGTGAGTTACTGAGCTGCTTACTCTCGATTAAAGTTCGGTTTTGCTATCATTTGGTTATTTTGTGGTCGTCCAGAGCTTATGTGATACAATTGTAACACCGCTTTTGCTTTAGCTGTTCGATGAACTCTGGTGCAAATTCGAACTAGGACTTATGCTGAATCTTCCTGGAAACTCTTCCTTGAGGACGAAAGTAGAAGTGAACTCGAAATGTAGCTCTCTCGGGTTGCAGCCAGTATCGAATGTTGTGATTGCTAATGCTGGATAGGATGGTATAGCGTATTGCTAATGCATGCCAAATTTTGTTTGGCGTGGATTGAGGTCAATTAGATGGAGCTTTGGTTTGATACTTTACTTAATTAGTGCAAGGCACATGTTTGGTACGATTGGTGTTCCCTTGGAAAGACACATAATTCAACTAGTTTGATATGATGGGTGTTTGCTTGCAAATTGGTTCAATGGTATGCATGAAAATGCATGGCTGCTTAGCATGTTAGCTGTTAAATTGATTGCACCACGTATTGGTCAGTGGCTTGAGTCTCGATTTGTTTTGGAATCATTTCCATAGTGCGTAGTCATTGTGTTACAGTCATTAACTCATTTGTTTGCAGATGCGTTCTGGTTACGGTCGCTCAATATTTGAACCACTTCTACCTCTCATTTTGGGTCGTGATATCAGTGGAGAGGTAGCAGCAGTTGGAGCTTCAGTTCGGTCTTTAACTCTAGGTCAAGAAGTTTTTGGTGCATTGCATCCTACTGCTGTTAGGGGTACTTACACTGACTATGCAATACTGTCGGAAGATGAACTTACTCAAAAACCAATGTCAATTACACATGAGGTGGGCATTGACTTCTTTTATGATGTTTTATGTGAGAGTGATCTTCACCCTATTCGTCTTGCAATTGTGCATTTTTGCTGTAGTGCTCTTTAGCATTGTGCTTATTGGCTAATATTGGAAAATGACATGGGAAGCTTCACATCTTATAGGAAGCGTCCGCCATCCCTTTTGCTGCATTGACTGCATGGAGAGCTTTAAAAAGTACTGCTAGGATAAGTGAAGGGTACGTTCTGAATTTCTACTACATGCATCTTTAGAATATCTCCATTTTGTACTGAACTTCAAAGACGGTTTGCTTCCAGTCGCCCGATGCCGTGTCTGACTTTTCTCTAGTTAATGTTCTTTTTCTAGTTTGCTCTTCATGGCCCATCTTCACATAGTTTCTTCAAAAAACTTTCAACTTAATTAAGAAGGAAGGTGCATGGGAGACAGCTAGATTGTCTTTGAAACAGGGTCCAAAATGATTATACTTCACGGCTTGTATGATTTTCCTGGCGTGTGATGGAAAGATTCGAGTTATTTAACATATTCTGTCCCAATGAAACCAATTCATTTCTGCTTGGGAATTCCGATAAGCTTTCTACATAGCTTCTGCTCAACTTATTCATTGAAATTATTGATCTTGTAGTACCTTATCTGTTCTGATCAACTTGGTGGAAAAAAGGTATCGCTCATGAGTTTATAGCTTTTAATACAACTTTCTGCCTGTTAAAAGGGTTGCCTTATTGTTTCCTTATGGTAGGCAAAGGGTGCTAGTCATTGGTGGTGGAGGGGCAGTAGGTTTTGCAGCAATCCAGCTTGCAGTGGCTAATGGGTGCCAAGTTGTAACTACTTGCAGCAGTCAAAGCATCGATCGAGCTCTAGCAGCTGGCGCTGAGCAGGCTGTTGACTACACAACCGAGGTATGTCATTGGTTGTTATTTTGTTTTCTGTATTTTCATATATTATAGTGGAGAAGATCATTTATATGGTAAAACATCAAGAGACTGCTTGACTATGGAAGCTAATTCGTATGTAGGCACCTTTGTCTATTGTATTGTCTATTTATTCATTTTATGTGTTTTCTTTTACTATTTCATGACGTGGTTGGCCAAGAAAAACCATTTCTCACATGGAAATAAGGAAGTTCCATGCCTATTACAAGAGAAACATACTTTCGCATAGAAATTTCTGATAGGAATCAAGGTGTCTGTTTTCTCTCATCTTTAAACAAATGATTGATGTTGCTTGACAGGACATCGAATTGGCAATAAAAGGGAAGTTTGATGCGGTTTTAGATACTATAGGTGGACCAGAGACCGAGAGAATAGGCATTAATTTTTTGAAGAGAGGTGGACACTATATGACACTCCAGGTAGGATAAAGCAAAGTTGTATGGTTTCCTCTCGCGGAGTATTGTGAGTTCAAATTTCTCTCTCTGTTGCAGGGGGAAGCGGCATCATTGGCTGATAGATATGGAATAGCTGTTGGGCTCCCTGTAGCTACAGCATTGTTACTAAAGAAACAATTTCAGTACCGCTACTCTCATGGAATAGGTATGGTTATGCCTTGTTCTACTTGAACCTTCCACTAGATAGACAAAATGATATTACTGCCACTTTGTCTTAACACTCTTTTGCGTTGTCCAATCAATTTTGTCCTTAGTTCTTCTTCAAAATTACAAGAACCTTTCTAGATGGAACAACTTTAGTGATATGGCCATATTTGGTAAATCTGGGGCCTTGGCAAGTATTGCTTGACAAAATGTGGCTAACTTCCTGGTTACCATATGGACTTACACTTCCTTTTTTTGAAATTAATTTGCTGGACCATCTACTCGTTTGAAAGAATTGATGTATATATGGATTGAGATAGAGGTCAATAAAACAAATGTGGAGAAAGAACATTTGCAACATACCATAAAGGTTTAGGATTACTTCTCCTTCTGTACAGGAGCTCAATGGATGTAATACAGCTTCAAATTAGGCAGCCCGAACCTCATAAGTTCTTTCCGGGACATTACTGTGTAACTATGCTAGAAGTTCAAACTGTCTGAGCAGTGAGTTGTGCATATGCCCGTCCTCTGGAGAGGACTTGCCTGATCCAAAATCAGCATTTATTGAATGGGCTAGCCCTTTCATTAAGCAGATTAGCAGAATCTTGAGAAATTGCTTTCAAAGTAGGTTGAAACCTCCTGGAAAGTTCAGCCTGTGATGTATTCTCTTATTCTTCCGTATGCATTTTGCAAATTAATTATCTATGTTCCTTGATGGTTAGAAGCGATTGTGGGTTACTTGACTGGTGTATGTTGTTTAACTAGGAAGAACATAGGACTGTGCTTAGGAGTGTTGTGTGTAATCGGCATGACTCATCGATGTAAAAATTTTGACTGAAGAAAACAAAAAGCTGGCATACTGAGTATAGGGATTGAGGATCCGGCTTTTGAACTTGCTAGCTGTCACTTATTCCTGATTTATTTATCAGCTCTTCCATTTCTTGCTTGGGATAGTTTTCTTCTTGTGTTTAAATCCATGCCCCTAGGTCAATTGTATACAATGTCCATCTAATAACCCGTCGTCTTTGAT
Organism: Rhodomyrtus tomentosa; assembly: GCA_028455895.1. Lineage (NCBI taxonomy): Eukaryota > Viridiplantae > Streptophyta > Magnoliopsida > Myrtales > Myrtaceae > Rhodomyrtus > Rhodomyrtus tomentosa. The sequence continues at coordinate 7,802,246 of JAPCWY010000001.1, read as the reverse complement.
ATTACATTGTTGTTCCTTGCGCTAGTATACTTTTTACGTAATCTGGTTTATAGAGGAAAGGCATGTCCTGTTAACTGTCAGTCATGAGACTCATTATACATATTCATCTTTGTTTTGCCTCCTAATGGTGGCAGAGTACTTTTGGACATACATGAGGGCAGACTCCGAAGGTTTAGTGGAGATCCGCAGGCTATCTGAAGCCGGGAGGATGCATATACCCGTTGATAAAACATTCCCAATCACACAGGTGAGAGAGGCTCACGAGGCTAAAGAGAGAAAGCAAATTCCCGGCAAAGTGGTGCTGGAATTCAACTGAAATGTGTAGCTGATGCTTCTCGCTAGTCTCTGTAAATAGTTCTCTACTCAGGAAGGGGAAAAAAATTGCACTGAGCTCCCTCCAAGCAACAATTACCAAGAATTTTGTTCGATTCAAAATATTCATTCACCTTGGGAATCTGTAAATATGTGAGCACATTTTTTTCCGGCTGAACTTTGTGTTAACAAAACATCTCATGTCATTTTGTCTACTTTGTGAATAATGAAAACTTGCATTTTTCGTGGAAGCCCCTCTAGAAAATTCAGAATCTAGCTCTAGAGTAGGGATGAGTTATGCTCGGACTTGCTAATGTCGCTAAGTGAAGGACTTAATGACCGCATTGATGAACTCGTAAAAGCTTTGCTAGCGGTTTGGATTGTCCCAAGACCTACTTAATGTATGTTGTCTTGAATGTTTTACATTTCTCAGTGGAAACGTCGAGACATTGGGTGTCTAGATTATGAGGAAAATGTGTACAAAAAGGTAAAGTTTTATAGTTATTTTAACGGTCGCGTCGTATTTGAGCTGTTCTGAAACTGGTGAAGGGTTTACAGAAGTCGAAAATAAACCCGAGGAATGAAATGTAGTCAAGCAGGGGACAAAGCATTGGCTTCGGTCCTCCTGAAGAAGATCTAGAAGCAGTCTAGCTCGCATGAAAGCGACTCCTCTCCCATCAGTAGCTCCTTTGGTACCTGATGGTTCAAGCCTCTGCCTTTCCGACTACTTTTGAGTTTTGACTCATTTATTATCCCTCTTAAGCTGCTGCAGTTTCGACCCGATCTGTGATCTAATAACAGTCAGCGACCGAGTCAGAAGTAACAGCATAAACAGCAGTTCTGTCCCTGACAAGCGTCCACTCCAATGCCATCTTTGCTGGATGAGGACTAATGAGACTTGATTTTATAGCACCCATCGATGACGTTCTTGAGTTTTTTTTAATCAAATCTTTAGGACATTTTCACCCGTTGAAGACAGAATTCCATCTGAACTACAAATTCAATATACAGTATACACACACGGTGACCAAGCAGGACACACGTCTATCCACCAATTAAAGCCAAGTGTGTCCAGTTTTTTTGCGCTCTCAGGGAAATAAAAAATGAACTAAGAACTTATGACTCGATGGCATGGAATCGACTTACTGCAATGTGACAGGACATGAATTGGGTATTGAGTCAAAAGCAAGATTCGATCAGCTCAAATGTTCACTTACAATTGCTCAGGTAATCTTCGGTGGTGCGTTGTTACCGCTCGCGGGATTACCCCAACTTAACCAGGCTTCGAGATCACGATGCCTCTTTATTTTGTCGATTACTCAGCTCGGGTAAAGTCTGTAAAGTTTTTCGACTTTTGAATGTTGATTTAGGTGTTTCTCGACTTTCCTCTCCCTTCCGTTTGGGTGCTATCTATAGGCTGATTGGATTGCTGTTTTTATTTGTAGCGATTGGTCAATAGCCAAATCCTTGCCCCAGTGGACGCGTGAGAATGGAGTAAAATTTCGCAACCTACGCAGCTGGTACACAACAATTACCAAGAATTTCGATTTGTTAAAAATATTAATTAAGCTTGAGAGCCCATAAATATATGAGCGAAGCAAGTTTTTCCTGGATTAGCCATTGTCAAGAAGAACGAATACTTGTAGGATTACATCTAAAGCTCTCCTCGAATGCGAGTGCAGCCATTGTGAAGAAGAATGAATATTTGCAGATTGACATCTAAGCTCTCCTCGAACGCTAGTGCATCGGAAGAATTTGCTCGCTCCGACTTCGGGTGTTTGCTCCAGATTGTCAAGTGCTCTGCAAATTGTCAAATCTTTTGTCACTCTGTGATCAAGAATTATTCTTTTGCAATTACTCTCTCCCGATCTAGAGTTAGATTTAGATTTAGATGCAATTCTATTCCGATCTAGAAATAAATATGGGATTTGCAAGGTGTTTTTTCTATGCTATTTTAACCTGTTGATGTTGTTATTATCTCTACGCGGTGATGGTGCTGGGGATGCTGAACCTAGGCGTGCACCGCCTTTTGGTAAAGCCGTTGCTACTAGAGAGGGACTTCTCAGTGTATACTCATTATTGATGATGATGCGAAATTCAGTGATCGGTTGTCGATTGTGCTTGGATGCAATGTCGGAACCATCCTTGAAGAATGATCGAGTTTCTACAAGTTGGACCGAGTTGATTTACTTTTTCAGATTTGCTTGATTTGTGGGATTTTCATTTTCATTTTTATTTTTGAAATGATGTATGTTTTTTTTTTATATGAAATGAATATTTTTCTTGCGACAAAAAAACAAAAGAATAAATATTTGTAGATGCTGGAGCCTCTTTATTATGTCGAATCTCAAATCTCATGATCAATACAAGCAATCCGAAGCATGACCGGCCATTTGAACCGAGTTTTGAAAATGCGCAGTCCAAGCATTTTTTTTTTCTCAAAATTGAGCTGCATTTGAATAATCAAGTCACGAATTTCTTCATCAATAGGATTTCGGATGGAAAAATTATGTCCCCGTCAAAATTCGGCCAATTTAAGTAAAAAAAAAATACGCAAACATCAATTCTAAAATCACAATTATGTGAGTGTGAGGTGTAAAGTTTTCTAATTAGCTATATTAGCAGTTCAATAAACAGTGATCAGACCTTTAATGAAGAAATATCATGACTACTGGTTCGGTTCAATTTGATCGACACCTTTTTTTTCCCCTGAAAATCGAAATGACATTTCTGGCGGAATGGAGAAGTAAATTTTTCGTAGATGCAAAAATTGAGCATATGAAAAAATTTATACCGGATAAATGAATGAATCTAGAGGTGTCAAATGTACTTGCGCCAGTCGTCCAGGCTTGAAATTTTCTTGAAGTTTCGGGCCTTTTCGGGTCGTGTATGACACTCAGGCCAGGTTGGACAGGGCCGAGTCGACCCGCCGCCCAACTATATTTAATATCTATTTTTATTTTTAAACTTTCTTTTTATATTCTTTCGTTTTAAGGATTTATTAATTGATTTTAATTCCAAAAAAATTTTAAAAAGGAAATCGGCCAAAGCGCGGCGAGCGGTACTACTCCGTTTGAGCCAGCTCAGGCCTGACCAGGCCCATTGACACCCTAAATGAATCAAGAATTTATGACCCGATCGAGTGAAGTCTATTATAATTTATTTTATTATTTATCATCATGTGTAGGAATGCCCACCGTATTACTATGTATCATCTTCATTATTATAAATATGAGAGCATGCTAACTTAGAGGGTTAGACAATTCATTTATTTCATTCTCCTCTTTTCTTCTTATTCAGACATGGTATCAGAGCCAACCCTAGTCACTCAAACCTAAACCCTATCTAACACACACTATCAACGCAATCAACATTTAGCACTTGCTTCTCTCTCTAATCTACTCTTTCGGTCAGCTTGTCGACCACGTCCTAGGCTCTTGGCCTTGGCCATCTTGGTCAGCCACATCCCAGGGCTCTTGGACATCTTGGCCGGCCACGACCCAAGGCTCTTGGTCAACTTGGCCGGACATGTCCCAAGCCATTCAGATTTGATTTACATGTCGAAATCTGATTAGATCTAATCAGATCCAGAAACGGTGGAGCTTGTTACTTTCTGATTAATCTATTGTCTAGATTAAGTATTCGTCATGAGTAATACAGACACTCAAATAGCTGCTGTTAAATTCGATGAGACTGTATTAGCCATGAATAGATCTGGTGTGACTGAATTTGATATGATGCGATCATAAGCTCAAAACCTTTATATCTACTTCATCTAATCTCGTCGAACGTGTTTTGACGGGATAGTCTACATACACATTTTGGAAGAAGAATGTCTTTAAGAATTTGCACGGACAGCGGCCATCTCATCATCTTACCCAGCTTCCTCCCAGCAAAGATGACCCAACTTATGATGAATGGTACACTGTTGATTGTCGTATTTATAGTCAATTGTTGAATGCTATAGATATTTCTGTTCAGACTATTGTTAGTAATAATGATACTGTTAAGGAGTTATGGGATGTTTTTTTGCAGATTTATACTCATCTTTGAATGATTTTTCGCGACTCTATGATATCGTTTTTGGGTTATTGAAGCCAGCTCCTGCTGGTCGGCCTTTGAATGGATATTATGAGGAATTTAAATCATTTGATGATGAGTTTGATCGGTTAGTACCGTTTATATCTAATCGGGCTACTTTTCAAGAACAACAAAATCTATTTCTAATCACCTGCTATCTTAATGGAGTGAGAGTTCAGTTTGATACTGCTCAATCATAAATTCATTCAGATGCTCGAGTATCTTCTCTTAGAGAAGTTCATCGCCATGTTCTTCATACCGAAAATCGTGAAGAAGTTAGATCTGCCCATTTAGAAGTTGGTGAACAAGCTGCTGCTCTATATATGAACAGAGGAGGTGGTCGTGGTAGCGAAGGCTGTAACCGAGGGGGAGGTCGTGGTAGCATTGTTGGTCGTGATCAGGAGACTCGTGCTTGCAATTACTGTGGTATTGTTGGACATCTTCGCAGCTATTGCCGAAAGTTACAAGCTGTACATGCAACTTTTGGTTCACGGACCACACATGCTCATGTTGCATCTGAAATTGTGCCTGTGGACGAAAAAGTTACCACAATGAGTCCAGAGGAGTATGCTTGATACTTTGAATTTCAGATCTCATGAAGTGGAATTACATCTGCCTCTGTTGCGAAACTACAGAAAGTCATCTGATTATTTCTTTACCTAAGCATGTGCAGCTCTTCCTTCCGCTGATTGGATTATTGATTCTGGTGCAAGTGCTCATATGACGGGTAATAGAGGTATTCTTACTGCATATAAGTCATCGTCTCCATTACGCCATATTACTATTGCAAACGGATCATCCATGACAGTTCAGGGACACGAAGCTGTACGACCTTCTAACGAGATCTCCTTATCTTCTGTTTTATGTACTCCTGGCATGCCATTTAATTTGTTATCTGTTAATCGTATCACACGGGATTTGAATTGCTCCGTTACTTTCCATCTTGATTATTGTGTTTTGCAGGATCTTAACGATGAAGACTATCAGTAAGGGAAGCATCAATGGTGGGATCTATCAGCTGGATGGTATTTCCATTCCAGCTGCACTAGTGAAAGAGACCAATGTTTTAGACATTCACTATCGTCTAGGACATCCCTCTTTGTTTATGTTGTAGTCATTGTTTTCTTGTTTTCATTCGATGTCTACAATAAATTGTGAGTCATGTCGGCTTGCAAAGCATAGTGTGTTTTTTTACCACTAAGTGTATCTCAACGAGCAACTGCTCCATTTACCTTGGTCCATTCTAATGTGTGGAGACCTAGTCCTATTGTTTCAGCCTTTAGTTATCGTTATTATGTTCTCTTTATCGATGATTTCACAAGAATGTCATTTGTTTACTTAATAAAAGAACGTTCTGAGTTATTTTTTGTATTTCGTGAGTTTTATTCTTCTGTGTACACTTAATTCCATCATAATATTCAAGCCTTACAATCTGATCATGCAGGGGAATATATGTTGAATCATCTCCATTAATTTCTTCGTTCTCATGATATTCACCATTGTCTTTCATGTGCTCGCACACCTCAACAGAATGGTGTTGCTTAGCGAAGGAATCGTCATTTTATGGATCCTCCTCGTGTCTTCTTATACATATGCATGTTCCACAAAAGTTTTGGGGGATGATGTTCTTACAGCATGCTATCTCATTAATCGCATACCTCTTTATTCTCTTAGAGGCAATACACCCCATGGGTTTCTATTTCCTAAACGCAGTCACTTTCCTCTTTCTCGTCAAGTGTTTCGGTGTACTTGTTTTGTCCATGATGATCGTTCAAATGTATCAAAACTAGATCCTCGTATATCGAAATGTGTTTTTCTTAGTTACTCACGAGTGTCAAAGGGTTATCATTACTATTCTCCTACCTTAGGAAGAATGCTCACCTTTCGTCATGTTACCTTTATAGAGTCTCAACCTTTCTTTTTTGCATGTGGCTCTAGTTCATCTTATCCAATCCCACAATTGTTACAATCCACATCTTTTGACCATGTCCTTCTTTATTCTCCACCAACGGTCTCTCATCTAGTTATATCTCCAGCATCTTCACTAGACAGTGTCCCCATTGAAAATTCTCTTTCTGTGCCAGTCTCTCCCGTGGAGGATCCTTCTGCTGAGATAGTCTCTCGTGTTGCCGACCCACTTGAGATCGATACTACCGGGCAACCTATTGCTCTTTATAAGAACTATCGTGCCTGTAGAGATCACTCTCTTTATACACATTCCTACAAAGGTTTATCAGTAAGTTTGTCGGCTTTTGTGGCTAGTCACGATACTATTTCTCTACCTGCTTCAATTTTCGAGACTCTTCAGCATGCCGGTTGGCGTTTAGCCATGGAGGAGGAAATGAGCGCACTCCAACGCAATCAGACTTGGTCCTTGGTTAATCTTCCTTCTGGTGCTCAGGTTATTGGGTGTTTGCCGTGAAGGTCAATTCTGATGGAACTGTTGCTTGTTTGAAAGCTCGGTTGGTTGCTAAGGGTTATGCTCAAACTCATGGTCTTGATTACTTTGAGATATTTTCTCCGGTTACAAAAATGGCATCTATTTGCCTCTTCTTATCCCTTGCAACTGTGCATTCTTGGTCTCTCCATCAATTGGATATCACGAATGTTTTCCTTCATGGTGATCTTGTCGAGAATGTTTACATGAAGCAACACCCAGGGTTTGCTACTCAGGGAGAGAAAATCTATAAGCTTCGTCACTCTTTGTATGGTTTGAAGCAGTCTCCTCGAGCATGGTTTGATGAATTTAGCTCAGCTGTTTGGAGTTTTGATTTGCTTCAGTCTCAAAAGGATCATGCAGTATTTTATCGACGTGCTACTACTGGGTGTATCTTTCTAGTTTTGTATGTGGATGATATTGTCTTGACAGGAGATGACGAGCATGGTATTGATGAACTGAAAAGATATTTGTAGACTCACTTTGAGACAAAGGATTTCGGTGATTTAAGATACTTTCTAGGGATCGAGGTGACCCGAAAGAAAGAAAGTATCTCTTTGTCAGAGCGTAAGTATGTTATGGATATCTTAACTGAATTTAACATGCAGCAATCTCGCTACGCAGAGTCCTCTATGGAATCAAGATTAAAGCTTCTTCCTAATCAGGGTAACTTATTTGAACATTCTGAAAGATACCGGCGTGTCGTTGATAAACTAAACCATATCGCTACGATAACTAGGCCTGATCTTGCATGTTCAGTTAGTGCGGTTAATCAATTTATGGCAACACCTAGACAACCATATTGGGATGCTGTTTTGAGGATTTTAAGATATTTTCAAGGTAGTTCTGGCAAGGGAATTGTTTTTGCGGCTCATGGTCATACTCGCATGGAGTGTTATATTGATGCTGATTGGGCTGGTTGCCCTATTGATAGGTGGTCTACCTGTGGATATATTTTGTATGTTGATGGTAATTTAGTTTCTTGGAAGAGTAAGAAACATGATATTGTGGTGAGGAGTAGTGCTGAAGCAAAGTATCGAGCCAATGCTATAGTTACTGCAAAGATTATGTGAACTAGATATCTTCTAAATAAGATTGGATATGAATCGAGTGGTCCCACATCGTTATGGTGTGATAGTAGTTCATCAATTCATATTGTTTCAAATCTCGTCTTTCATGAGAAAACAAAGCATATCGAGATTGATTATTATTTTATTCAACAAGAGCTTACACATGATAATATCGCTCTCTCACACATCCGCACTAGAGATCAGCTGGCAGATATGTTTATTAAACCTTTAGCTAGGCAATAGATTCGCTTTATATGTAACAAGCTGGGCATGGTCGATATATATGTCTCAGCTTAAGGAAGGGTGTTATAAGTTATTTTATTATTCATCATCATGTGTGGGAATGCCCATTGTATTACTATGTACCCTCTTCATTATTATAAATATGAGAGCATGCTAACCTAGAGGGTTAGATAATTCATACATGTCATTCTCCTATTTTCTTCTTCTTTAGACAAAGTCAATATTCTGTCACGTGACAGATTTTAATTGGGTATTGAGTTGAAAAGACGATTCAATCCGTTTTATTTAATAAATGTTCATTTTCAATCGTATGGATGCAGCCTCCCTTAAGCGACAAGGTATACAGATATGCAATCTGTACGTCCCAAAAAGACTGGCCCATCTGTGGACTGGATATCTTAGCCCACTGTAGGTGGGGACCACCACTTAGGTATCATGTATGATGAGCAAAGAGAACGGGATCCGGATCCCCTACCCCAAACCAGGGAGGGAAGATCCAACGATGGAGGGGAGCATGGGTCCGCTCCAAAAACATGGAAGGAACGTTAATTGAAAAATCATAAACCACTGGATTGCCACCCTTCCTGCTCAGAAGGGAAGAGGTGGAGAATTCGATTCTCCATCTCCTTGGGAAGATTTGGAGTTGAGGTTAGGGATGTGCAAACTGAACTGGATCGACCGTGACAGGCTTAGGATCAGCCCGAACCGGCCAAGTTGGTCTAGTCTTTGAGGTTAGCAGTCTTATTTCCGGTCCCAATAAATGGGACTAGTGACTAGGAGGTCCGGTTCCCGATTCTATGGTTTGGGATCGGATCGCCAATGTTTTTTTTTAAAATATTAATATACATCTAGAATTAACATATTTTTAACATTTTGAAAAGCCCATGAATCTCATCTCACGCCTCTTGAGTTTAGTGATATCATTGTACATATTATTTAGCAATTTGGGTTTTGGTATTACTTTGAAACAAAACTGGATCTTAATTGATATTAAGATATGTTCCTTATGATGGGCACATGCACGAAGAGTAAGCACATACGTGCATGAGTACAGAAACTCGAGTCATTATGCAAATTGGAATTTTTTTTTACAACAAAAAATAAAAATAAAAAAATAAAATCCGAGTTCGATTCCATCAATCACCTGAGTTCAGCGAGCCATATGTGGGCGCCGATTACGAGTATAAAAGATTACGTGAAGCCTTTAAGGCCTGATTGAACACACGTTGAGTGCCCTTAGTATTTACGTGGTTGTCTTGTCGTCGTAGGTTGATTATAGATTGTAAATTAACATTTTATTATAATTTTTAAGGGCTAAATTTTTATAAATAGTTAGAGTTAGCGATCCTATTAGGCTCAAATCGGGATCAGCCCAGACCGCCGGTCCTGGTTCGGTCCGTAATCCCAAAAATATGGAGATCGAGACTATTGATCCGGTCTTCGATTCCATGCCAAGATCGGATCGGCTCGGACCATGCACATGCCTCCATCATTGAGTAAGAGAGCATAGTTTGGTAACCATGACATGACGCACAAGGTATGACTTGTCACATTTACTCCAAATTGGTGCGCTCATGTCTTGTTTTCCCAATAATTCAAAATTGATACGCTTGTGCTACATTTATTCGAAAACTGATTGTACCCGTAATTTCTAATTTTGGCTAAATTTGATACGAGGGTATCCATTTGAAGGATTTTTGTGACAAAAAAATCAATCTTGATATAAATACGATAAGCATATATCAGTTTGGAGTTAGTAGCTCCATATAAAATAACAAGCTGCTGCTTTCCCCCATTACAGCTGGCATTAGCAGAACTCCAGCCCAAAGAAGAATCATTATACTTTAGAAAGTGAGATTAGATTATTAAAAAGGGGTATTATTAATTAATGCAGCTTTTAACGCCCTTTGTTTTTTTGTCTGCTTCTCCTTTTTCCCAGGTCTCATCTCATTGACCAGCTAGCCTTTTTGGGTCAAACCCCACCATGTCCGCTTTTGACTCAGCTCATCGCTCCCACGCCTCGCTCTGCCCCGCGCGGCCTTAGGGTTCCGTTGCAGCTGACCGCCCCGTGACGAACGAGGGCCGTCCCATGGTCTCGAGAACGCCGCCGCGATCCACCACAGGCTCGCTCCAGCTGTTCCGATTTCTCTTTTCGTCGTATCCAACTCAGCCACAGGGAAGTGCTTGCTTGCTTGCTATCTTCCAGATCGTCGGAATAAATACACGGAACATTTCAAAACTCATCGCGAAAGGGGGACAAATTAAAATTAAATTTTTTTTAAGAGATATATGGTTGTGGTTCGAATTTGGTTTTTTTAATACGATACATCGACATCAATATTAACAACACATTTATTTCAAATTAGTTAGGGTCGACGGTCGATGGACTCCAAAGATTCATAAAAACAAAATCAAAATCAATCGAGCGAAAAGAGATAAATGTGTAAAAATAAATATATATATTATTATACGAGAAAAGTAAAAAAAAGGCAAACTTTAACCAACAATAAGAAGACGGCGAATGCAGGCATATCGCCGCCTCCCCACTGTCAGCACCCGGCCATTTCTACCACCATCGCCGACCCTGCTCGGCAAACACCCGAGTTTTCCTGTTTTCATGTTTTTTCTGAAAGTCTGCTTACTTTAATATTGATTATAAATAAGACTTCGATGATCAAAACGGTTTTAATCTTATGTCATAAATCACTATCGTCGTATTGACGGATTTATTGGGCGTACTGTAGTTACATAGCAAATTACGTGACGTGGGAGGGACGAGGGTCCTCATTAGGGCAGAGCGAGATGCCCGCTGGCCCGAAAGCCCGAACTGGCCCGCCCCCCAAAATTTTCGGGCTTTGATATGTTCGAGCCCGGAAACTAAATTTTATTTCGTCGAATTTAGCTTTAATTATACCATGTTTTTTTTTAAACTCCGTAATTAAAAGAGTAGCTTTCGGGGAGGGAAAGAGTGTTAAGAGAGGATTATTATTTATTAAAGGCGTAAGTGGATCTTCCGCAATCTCTCGTCCAACTCCACGCGCCGCCCAAAGCAGCCACGCTTCTCTATGCTCTGTCTGTGCGCGGGACACAGCAGCCCGACCCCGACATGCCACCACGGGCGCGCCTCACCCAACCCGAGGAACTGTACTGATGCCCGGAAGGTGGCGTCCACTCTCCAACCCCGCGCGTGGGTCTTCTTTCCCGGCTCTCTCCCCCCGCTCCCTTATCATTACCACATCCGTCCGGGCTCGAAGTCACGTGCGCCTTCGGATTCCCTTCTTTTCCCCGGTCACGGTCGCAATGAACGCACCCCCCATGTGACCTCCCTACCAAAATGGGCCACCGATTCATGGAGTATTTACGGAATCGCCACTAGGTGATGGCAAAAAGTGGTCCTCCGCTAGCGACAAATTACGGGAAAAAAGGGCTATTATTAATTTAATTTATTATCATCATGAAATTCGCGAAGTACCGAAAAGGCCACGTACACGAGACTGTCCGAAGCTTTAATAGTGTTTTAATTATGATCTTCCCGAGGGTTTTTTTGGGGGAACGTTTATTTACCATTTTACCCCTCACATCGTGTCGTACTCAAGGCGGGCACTGTCCTATTGATCTGGCCACGTTCAATGCCCTCATCACATGGCTATAATGGCAGCGACACATTCTCACCATTATTTCAGCTCGAGAGGTCTCCAGTCTCCTCCAGTGGAAGCTTTTACTCCGACTCATGGGGGCTTCACTAATTGCAGCATGACATCAATCCAATGTGCAGGTCAAAGTCATAGCTCAATTGTTGCCCCCACCTTATTTTGACTCATGATTTGATTTACTAACATCAAATTGGCGAGATTTTTGTTGTTAGGCTCGATCGACAATGATGGACATAAAAAACGGGGCTGTTTGACAACAGATTGCTCGTCCTCGGCGTGTATAAACCATGTTAAAGGGTGGCAAGTTCTAACTCAAATCATGGTTCGATCGGAATCCAAGCTTTGGCAAATGATATGTTTTGGTCCAGGGATGTGTTTTATCCACGTGGGATGGACAGATCATCGTCATGATATATATGATTCAGTACAGAACGGAGAGGAAGACCAGGGCCATTATGGTCACACCATAATTACAACGTCGCACTAATTTTGCAAGATCGAACCAGACACCCCACTCCCTTCGCTCGGTTCCATTGTACTAAAGACAAACAGCATTTCGTCATCTTCCCCACAGACTCTCTCTCTCTCTCTCTCTCTCACTTCTCTTCAATCACTCCCATGAGTCCCATCTGCAATCTGTACCCCCCCCCCCCCTTCTCTCTCTCTCTCTCTCTCTCTCTCTGCAACTTTCACCTCATTACTACAAGCAGGTCCTCCATCTCTCCAATCCACTGCTCCATCTCCACGAATGATTGAATGATCTTTTCATTTTCACCCTCCAAGCAAAAGATCCCAAGCACCCTCCTATCAACACCCAGTCAAATCTTTCACCCTCCCAACGATGGTCAAATCGCGGTGAAACAAAGGAAAGGAAAGCAAGAAAAAACAGAGCGAGATGGACTCAGATAGACCCCATCGCACGACTAGCATCAATAGCAGTAGCAGCGGCGGCAACACCACTGGCGAGCTCTTTATTTGCTTCACGTCTCGTCTCTCGTCTTCTTCTTCCATGAAGATCTCCAAATCCATCCTCAGCCCAGGTCGAGCCAGAGACCACCAGACCCCCCAGATCTCGCTCTCCTCCTCTCTGAGCAGGAGGCTCAGAAGCAACGGCAGCTTAAAGTGCGCAGGCCAAGCTTCCCCGATGTTCCCCACGAATGGCAAGAAACGTGGGTCCGCTTTCGAGAACCCAGAGCCGTCGTCTCCCAAGGTGACCTGCATTGGGCAAGTGAGGGTCAAGACCAAGAAGCAGGGCAAGAAGCTGAGGGCTCGCTCGAAGCGCTGTGGTGGAGGTGGAGAAGTCAGTTTCAGGAAGCTCGAGATCAGTAATGGTGCGCCGAGCACGGAGGCAACGCAGAGCTTCTACTTCCAGAACCAACAGGGCAACAATCAAGAATGCTTGCCTCACAGAAACCAGAGGTGGGTTCACTTTCCCGTGACGATCTGCGAGGCTTTGAGGACTTTCGGGTCGGATTGGAACTGCTTCTTGCCGTGCAGATCGTCATGCATGTCCAAGGAAGAGAAGACAGAGGGAGGGGCTAACAATGGCGAGAATGGCGATTCGGATAATCATAACAGTAGTTCCTGTGGAGCTGTGATTGCAAGGTGGCTCGTGGCGTTGCAGGAAGGAGAGGGTAAAGGCAGAGAAGTGGAGATAATTGTTGGAGATGAAGAGAGGACAACGGAAACTGCTGCTGGGGCTGCGGATGCAGCGGAGAGGAGTGGGAGTTACAGGAGGAGGGCCTTTGAGGGGATCGAGTTTAATGAAGGAGAAATCTGCAGAGAGAGAAGTGAAGTTGAGGAAGATGATGGAGGAGGGAGAGCGAGCGTTAGTATTCCACCCAAGAATGCGCTCTTGCTCATGAGGTGTAGATCTGATCCTGTGAAAATGGCTGCTCTCGCTAGCAGGTTCTGCGAGGCTCCTCCGGTTGTAGTGGACGATAATGATGATGATGAGAATCACAGTGAGAATTTTGTCGCAAGTGGTTGCGAAAATGAGGGAGTAGAAGTGAAGACAGGTAGTGAAGTCGAGCATGAAATGGATGATGATAAAGAAGAGGAAGTGAGTGAGAACTGGGTTTCTGCTGAAGCTAGCTTGGAGAGTCGAGTTCTCGCAGAGTCAAGTTTGACTGTGGAGGAAAGAGAGGAGTACGACCAAGAAGAAGTGAACCAGCTGGTCAATGTGCTAGAGGAACAACTAGACCAGAAGATCATGGAAGAGGAAGATGAAGAAGAAGTCAAGGAGGTGCTAATGCTAGAGGAAGAAGAAGAAGATGAGGTGAAGGAGTTAATGGAGGTGACTAGTCAGGTAGTGACAACGCAAGAAACAGAGCTAAGGTGTTTCGCCTTCCCAGACACAGAAAGCTTGGAGCTTTCAGTACAAGATCGCACTTACACTGAAGAAGGCGAAGCCCACCATGAGCATGGAGCTGAATCAGATGATGGAGATCATGATAATGATGTTTTGTCCGCAGAGCTAAATCAAGAATCGGGAGGAGATGAAGAACATGAAACAGAGTCACGGTTTCACGTTGAACTTGTAGCTCCAACAGAGGAGGCCGTAGGCCTCGACCCAGAAGCCCAGGTAACCGTTCCCACGCACGAGAGATCCGAATCCAATGGCCCGAAGCCGCCACGGCCCGAGGTGAAGCAGGTGAAGTTGACGGAGAGAGAGGGAAGTCAACAGAAGTCAGTTCTGCCGGATTGTTTGCTCTTGATGATGTGCGAGCCCAAGCTCTCAATGGAGGTCTCCAAGGAAACATGGGTCTGCAGTACGGACTTCATCAGATGGCTACCGGAAAGGCACGTCGGCAAAATCTCCGTCAAGACCGACGGGGGAAAGGACGAGCCCAAGAAGAGGGCCGGCAATGCGGAATCCAAGCGCTCTGCTTCGGCTCTCACAGCTCAGCAAGCCCACATTCTGCAGCAGCCCCGGAGGAACTCTTGTTCCCTCCCGCCGAAAGCCCCGGCTCGAGCCACCGGTGCCGAGTCGATGGCCACGATGATAGAGCAGAAGCTGGAGAGCGCCAAGGCGCGTGAGCCGTTTGTCCTCACGAGATGCAAGTCTGAGCCTATGCAGTCGGCCACCAAGCTCGCGCCGGATGCTTGCATTTGGAAGAACAGGAACCTCGAACCGCACCGCCCGGCTACGCACGGGGTCAAGGCGGCTGGGGTCGGCTTCTGAATCCGGCTCGATCGATGGTTGTATAGGTAATTCTGCTAGAAACTATGGGAGTTAGTGAATTCTTTTTTAACTTTTGGTCCCTCTGTTTTCCGTTGGTTCAAGAGAGTTTGTGAAATGGGGTAGCTTTAAAAATGTAGTCTTTTCGCAGGTTATTTCATTGCTGTAGCTTCTCTGTAAATTTTTATCCTATGGGTCTATTAAAATGATCTTCATTTTCCTTCAATCTCTCAATTCCGACCTGATTATAAATTTCCAAGACGCTGCTTTTTCTTTTCAAGCCGCACATCACATGTTTGATGGCAATGCCCTTGCGGTTCGAGTGTCAACTTCTGCTTTGCGTTGGATTGACCGATGCAGCCAAAGCTATCCATGTGAGTTTTGGCAAATGAATTGACAGCGAAAGGCAAGAGAGACTTGAGAGATGTGTTGTGCCTATCTATTTTGTGATGTTCTGTTTTGTTTCTTAGGTTTCATGTCTGGTTTTCATACATTGTGGATGTCGAAAGCCAACCGTTAGAGGTGGTCTGAGAGTCGCTGGCGGGACCATTTAGCAGCAAAAGATGATGATGGGTCAATTTGAGGCCTTTGGATGACGAGATGAAAAGGTGAAAATGCAACAGTTAAAAAGGGGCTTTTCTAAAGCAACACTAGATCCTCTGTTTCTTCAATTCCCATGAGGGGCTGGTGGGCCATCTAAAGAAAAGCCTCTTCCTTTCCTGGCTCTTCTTAAGCCCAAAGGGTTTCTCATTGTCGAATTTTTCTCCGCCGAGTCTCTGCTTTTTTTCGCCCACTTCTCTTTGAGGTGAAAGGACAAGCAACGGGAAGTGAAGAATGGTTTGAGATCAGAACCAAAGAAAAAGGGAACAAAAAAGCAGGTGCGGAGTGGAGTGGAGGGTTGTGCTTGTGCATTGATGATCCAAAGATTGGGTCAATAATTGAGAATGAGATGCTTCTCTTTGGCCTCTACTCTATATCTGGAATTAGGTACAAGTTTGTCATTCTCAAAGAATCTTTGAACAACAAGAAGCTCGCGCCCATCTCATCGTCGTGAACTCTTTAGATCTCACCGCCTATATGTATGGGTCGCATAATTCCAGAAAACACATCGTGGCATTCGAAATAGTCCGGGTGAGATGGAGATTAAAAAAAAGACATGTCTCCTGAACTTTTAGTCCTCTGGATGGTTTTTGGATATGTTTTACTATAACAAACCCGAGATCATCCTCAGGTGCATTTGGACAAGCAAAGCCAGAGGACGTCGGTAGCTCACGATCTCGAGATAAAATCCAGCAGAGTGGTCCTGTAAGATGAGATGAAACCCTATCCAGCAAGCAAGAGCCCATAGTTGGTTGCTGCAGCAGCCAGATTTTCTCGCGGAAGCGCACGTGCTGTCACTGAGAATCCATCCAGAATCGTCGATATGTCTTTTTCTGGGTTAAAAAGGGTGAACTCAGATTCGATGGCCCTGTTCTTTTCAAATCTTATTTAAAAAAAAATATGTTGCACTCTTCTTGATAAGAAACTTAGGGTATTTGCAAAGCTTAAAAAAAAATAAAAATAAAGTTAACACTTGACTGTTTTACTGTTTTCTTTTTTGACGTCTTTGGTTTGTGTTGTGATGGTACAAGGATAGGTGGTGCCGTCGTTGGTTGTGGTGGTGGTGGTGGTAGTGTTAGCCATATCTTTGCATGCAAAGTAGGCATAGCTGTAAAGAGATTCAAAAAGACTAATTAAATCGGTGGATCTGCTTTCGTGTTTTTGTCCCCTTTTTTTTTTCTTTTTCTTTTTCTTTTTGTGGTGGTTTGGCTTCGAAGTTTGAGTTCTGAAAATTAGGTGTTGAGATTCCTTGTCCACGTCCCACCAATTTCCAACGAAGAAACCCCACCACTCGAGGAAATTTCAGCCTTCCCGGAGCACAGAATCGCTCGCTTTTTTCTTCCCCCCCTGTTCAGTCAGCCAGCGTGACTTTTTATAGCTTTGCAGGCAGCACTTTTTTGTCACCAAGTGTCTTCGGGAGCGCCACTGTAAAGAAAGTTTATATAGAGTTTATATGGGGTGCAAAGATGAATAGAACAACACATTTTCAAAAAAAAAAAAAAATTGTTTTTTGTTTCGCCAGTGTTGTCGGAGACCAGATATTTTTTCTTGGTCCAAGTGATTTGAATCGTTTTTTATGAAACTAAAAACATGTTCATGATTAGCAGAGTGCCACAGAGGGATCGGGACTAAAGACAGATCGGAGAGCTGCCGGAGACCATTTTGTAAGTTGATGCGCTTTCCCCTGTTTTTCTTTGGAGAAGGAAGGAAATCGCCCCTCTTTCTTTCCGCATGGAGTCCGAGGATGTACCTCGGGATTTCACGCGGCAACTCAGATTTCCGCACTCAGCAGAACTTGTTACCCGCGACCCCAGGAAGTTTCAACGAAAACTTATTGAACCCGGTGAAAGGTTTATGACTGGATTTGCTCGAGTGTTATGTCTGAAGAGAGAAGTTTTGAGTATCAATAGCCTTATCAATCAAAGGACCAGTAACCCTCAATCTTGACTACAAAGCAGGATTTCTTAACAGAGTGCCATACTGCGCGCTGTACAAGCCTCGATTGCTTCTGAGTACTCTGGCTTCCATCTCCAACATGCTTTCTAAAGCAATCTGGTCGCAGTTCGCGTGAACAATGCACGGAGAAGAGGAATAAGTGCGAGACTTTTGAGATTGGCTGGCCTGTCCCAGGTTCGGCCGAACATTTATTCCTCTGGGTATATCCGTCCGAAACAAACTGAACTCTGTTGTTGACGATGATAGTGATTCTGCAGACTCCCAACATGAACTTAACCAATTTTACCAGGATCACTCAAATCTCTCTCGCGAGACTTCAGTCACTGAATTCAACAGTCAGAACGTCATCACATTCCACAACTAGGCTCTGCGAACGTCAGAGTAAGAGAGCTAGAAGGTGTACGGATTAATTCTTGGTCTCCATTAGCTGCTTTGGACAAGCATCTCATTCTTCATTTGTTTTGATTAAAGAAACAGGAAGGAAGATCCCACCCCGACCTAGGAGCAAAGTCCACGAGGCAAGAGAGAAGAAATGAAGCTCTGTGAATTCACTTGATTTGTGCTGAGAATCCCGTGAACCAACAAAGAAGTATATTAAGAGCAAAAGCAGGCATTTTGTGCCGTTACTCAAAATTCTGAAAAAACATCTGTCAAATGAATTTTTGTGAAATGTCAGCCCATACAATGATGGTATTGAACTTCGTGGCGAAAAGGCATGAAGCGAGTCCACGACCGCAAGGATTACGCATAATAGAAAAGTTGACTTCTCTAAACAATGAAACATTGCCAAAACTAGTTCGACTGAAAATCTTAGCAGGTGGGTATATGCAGATTATCTCCTGAACTGTGTGTGGTATATAAATCAACCGATTAACCTATTAATATGCAGCAGATAGACCAAAAGCGTGCAGTAGTCATATAAGGGTGACATCTTTTCTGAATAGAGAAGATTAGCATTTCAAAGGTAGAAACATAAGTAGCAGACTGAATGGAAAAAATCACTTTAAATAGATCCCAGAATAAGTAACAATACCTATCTTCTGTCATTGTGTATCTGTTTTATCATTGCCTTGGCTGTCGTTTGTTTTAGAAGTATCTGTAAGACTCTCCGGTGATGTTAATTGGCCGTCATTTTCATTGATTTGTCTGCTTGAAGATTCTTCTGTGAAGGATTTTATGGCAAGTTGACCGGAATACAGGAATAGGCCAATGGAGTTGATGCCGAACACGAATGTCGCAAGGTAGCATATCCCGTTCACAATTGTCCTGCAAGTGCGAGAAGAGGAATGTGAGTGTGCAAGCCTTATGTGCCACCTTCAGATAAAACTGACCACAGAGCACGAGGCTCAAAGAATCAGTGCTACAAGCCGAGAAAAACAGTCGGTCAAGCTTTACCTTATGGTTATCGATATCTGCCTTACCTGCAGAAGAGAAGCTTAAAACAGTGAGAAACGGGAAGGCGCGATGTTAAATCTCGCTCTAGTCACGAATCTGAGTTTTCTCAAACATCCAGCTGTTACAGTTCGACTTCCTCAATTATCATTATTGAACCAGAATGGGCGTAATATGGCTGAGAAACTTAAAGATTGAAGGACCTACGGAGAAATTATCGGAAAGCGTCTGCCGGTTGAGGGCTGCCTCGATGGTGGTGGTGAACTTGTAGAGGATGAGAGCAATCACACCGGCCGCGATTCCACCCAGCAGTGCCTGCACAGGTGAAGGTGGTGCCTTAGCGGGAATGGAGGTTGTCCCCATTGCTTGCAAGTTGTCCAAGGCCTCCTGTTTCAGTGTCTTATTTGCTCCTGAAGACCTGAATTTCTGCAGCAACAACACCACCACATTAAAGTGAAGCACCACCAAGTTACTCACATTGCATTATAGCTGCATTTGGCTGCTCCAATCACTGAAAATGCAAAGCCACGGTTTCAAAAACGAACCAAGGAAGAAAGACCTCCCAATGAAATCTAACGAATAGAGAGTAACCGCAAAAACCATCCAGCATTGTAACAGGGTAAAAGGAAGGCCTTATCTTCTTCCAAATTCAACTTCACAGGAGAAGCACTTAAACCCACGGTGATGAAAGTTTGGATCAACCGATGAACGGACCAGCTCAACTAATTCCAAATTCAATTCAAACATAAAATGTAACAAAGAAGAGAATCATGACGAGAATACCAGTTCCTTGACACGCTTGGCGCGACGCCGAACGGCGCGGAAGAGGAAGACAGAGATAGCTCCGGTGAGAAGAACGCTAGTGGCCACCTGGAGGGGAGTGGGGTCGTCGGTGGACGAGAATATCGAAGGCGCCGAGGGAGGGAGCTCGATGGGACCCTCCGGCGGCTCTTCGGCGGCGGCGGGTTCGGAGGCTTGGGCGAGGCATGGGTGGGGTCTGGGTCGGCGGCGAGGGAGGGCGAGAGGCGGAGGAGGAGGAAAGGGGGAGAGAGAGAGGGTTGAGTGGAGGGGGGAAAGCGGGAAGAGATGGGGAGAGATGAAGTGGGGGTGGTGAGAAGGCAACTGGAGATGCGGCATTTGATTTGAGGATACCTTCCTTACCTTGAGCGAGCTCAGCACAAGGGGAGAAGATGATTGTGAGTGGGACTTAGCACTTTAGCAGAACGAAGCTTTGGGACTTTGCAGCTGTGGATCTTCTTCTTTGTTTGCTGCTCCAAAAAAAAAAAAAAAATCAAATCAAATAATAATAATAATAATAATAATAATAATAATAATAATAAAATCTTTCTTGTTCTTCTAATACAGAACAAAATAAAAAAATAAAAAAATCTGCTCGTTCCTCCACCATATTCCAATTTACACGTAGACGATTAGCTTATAGATAAAGTGCAAGATATCACCGGTTTGATTCAAGTTGCAAGCGAATTTTCAAAATGATCATGTTGGTCATCCCATCGTCTGAATTTTTTTTTTCCTTTTTCAAATGGTATTATCTTGGCGTGCTGTGACGTTTTTGTGGCAGACTCGTTCGCTTTTGAAACTACTGAACAATAAGAAGCAGTTGTGACACGAACCGAACATTTCTTAACGGTCATGGGACATATGCAATAATGTTTAGACGAGTTGATTAGTGCGGATCAATTCTCTCCGCATTATTCATGGGAACAAATTTAAAATAAATAAATTGTCCCACGGTGATATCCTTTTGGTCCTCCTTTCTTTTATTTGCTTTTGTATGGAAGCCTTGTTGACTGTTGTGTACGGCTTTGGCTATGACCAAGATTATGAGGGATATAAACGGGACCAGTGTTGGTGACGTGATCTCCATTCGCTTATCCCAATTTATTTATGTATTTGTCAAACTCCGTCGTATCATATGGGTATACCTATAAAAAGGGTCAACAAGGCATGAGCAAGTACCCATCACAAGCACGATTGGCTGGCATTAATGGCCTAAGTTCGAATGTAATCACTACAATGTAACTGCTGTTACTGCAACCGGACATGCTGTGCCGCGGTGGTGGTGGTCTGAACAGAATCGCAAGAAGATACTTGGCACTAACCAATGGCTCCTGTGAACCATGACAGAACGCAGCGCAAGCAATAAAGACGGACAGAAGCTTGTTATGGAGAAGCACGTGCGAGAAAATAATCTACCATTTCAAACTGATTCTCAGTTGTGACAAAATTGTGGTAGATGTAATGTCCCAAGTAACATTTCAACCCTGAAACAGAGTAGAGAGGCTATTTCTATGCTGCCAAGCCCCAACATCTACTCACCTGGGTAACTGCTTGGAGGACAACATTAACTCCACTAGAGAAGAAAGGCACAAAGTCTCCAATTTACAATGACAGGCAACGTCACGGTCATGATTTGCAGATATCAGTACACCATTTCTGAAGACAAATTCAACTGTCTGACCAAACTGAAATGATCTGTCCGTATTTACTGTTTCGCTTGCACCTCCATCAGTGGAGTGGAATGCGCATTCCACAGGAATACGCCATCTCCACCCTGGACTTTCGCAATCACATGTGCTTATAGCCGGGCAAAGAACCGAATTCCTCTGAATTTCGCCAAATAAACAGCTAGCATTAGAGAAATCTTGCCTTACTGCTGAAACAAGATCCACGGACAAGGATGCAACCACGTCATGAATGTCGTCTACATTCCAGCTGTTCTTACTTAACCCTGCTTTATGAATGAGAAGTTTTCGCATCACATCATGGAGGGAACTCATGCAGATAGAGCAACAGCGGTACAGACATACAGTCATAGAGTCAGCAAGAGCATTGATGTTTTTGCATGAAGAAATATTGCCTGATGAGGGCACATGGGAATCTGGGACATCATCAGGAGACAAAGTACTGTTGCCTGTTGAGGCCGAAGCCTTTACCTGGTCTTTGCTAGAGCCAGAATATGCGGCTCCACCCATTTGCCCAGAAGGGCAAGGACCACCTTTAGAAAGCACAACATCATCTGCTGATACTGAATGGTAGCGATGATTGAATGACTGAGCCACACAACGAATACTAGTAGATTCTCCAGGGCTTTCAAGCTGATTTATTGCATTCGTCTCATTGCACTCGATCAATGATTTACCAACAGGAGTGGCAGCAGGAATGGAACTACAAAGGCGTTCGTTCGGAGTGGAGTTTCCGAACAAGGAAATGTTTTCTACCATGTCATCCTGTAAAAGTCCAACTCTTCCTTTAAAATCATGAAGGCTAGAGTCACCATTCTCTTTGTTGCACACAGAAGGATCAACATTTTCAGCAGCAGAATCTGGCTGAGTTTCTTCCAAAACTCTGGTTTCAGGGGAACCCCTGCCAGAGATGGGTGGCTGATGTTCCTCAAGTTGAAGATTATTAGCTGAAGATGCTGTGGTTGAGAGAACAGGGTTTGCTTGTGTAACTTGGGCATCCACCTCCAGACTGAAACAAAATAAACCATGTTAACACTTTGTAGCATATGCAAAATTTAATCCAGCTTTTTAGTGAAAAAGATGAATACCTTTGCAATGAAAATGCCCAACTATTAACAATATCTTCCAGGTACGAAACTTGGGATAAAAGTTGAACATACTGATATCGATCTTTCCCAGCCTGGACCTTGACACTTATCTGCCCTACTAAGAGCTCAAGAACCCTGCGAATCTCAAAAGCAACTTCTTTCCCTGAAGTGTACAACCCTCTGTATGCCAACCAACCAACTGCTGCTATCCCTCTGACTAAAAGGGATCCTTCTTTGCTTTTGATGTTACCAGGATCACAAGGAACAGCCATCTTCTCCAATATGTTACTAGGGCGAGCAATACAGGAATTAAATGGCCAGACCTTCCAAGGTCCACTTATGTCAGCAACAGGGCCTTCTTTCAACTTCGAGGTAACCCAACAAAGTTCAGCAAAATGAGGATATCTGAGTATTTGATAGCCAAGTGTCGATATCCCCAACATCAAACTTGATTTCCCCTTCAGATTACGCTTGTTCAAAACCGGAGATGGTCTTGGCACAGAATCATCAGTATTTTGTGTTCCAGGGCCAAGCTCCTCTAATGGATGATCTAGGTTGCTATTTGGGGTTTGTTTCTGATCTCCAGTTGGAGCAGAGGTTTCACTATCAGGAATAGGATGTTTGTGAGCTTTTTGATAAAACAACTGCACAAACTGCCGAACAACATTCCTTGACAATTCTGCAGCGCACCGATTTATCACAATATCATAATTCACACGGCCATCAATTTGCACATTGAATCTTGGTAAATTGTGCTCCAAGGAAGTACATCGATTGCTATCTTGTACATCACAGCCAAAGAACTGTCGTATTCCAATGGGAAGTTCATCATGAGGAACATCAGAAGTAGCCTGTTGGCACATCCAATAAGCGACATTAAGACATTAGCAGTTCAATTTTTTCTCCCTCATTTTTTTGGAGGGAGAAAGAGAAAGCTAAAAAACAGAAAGCGGAGGGAGGGGGGAGGAGCTAGTACCCATCGTGAAATAATGGAAGTTAACGCTTGAGGACAAAGTAGGAGATCAAGGAACCAACAATAGAGACCCAAGAAACTAAACAAGAAAACAACAAAGTCACCCTCATCCCACCAAGTGAGGTAGACTATGAAAATTTTCTTAAGCCGTTGTGCTTAATTCTACAAGTCTTTTATAAGATCTATATATTCCTCCTAGAAACCAAACAAGACAAATCTTTTTCACATAGAACTTTAGCATAACAACTCTGCCCCCGTTGGATCTTGTTAATTTCTCCATGGAACTGACTTTTGCAAAATCATCCTTTTCGAGGCAAAGGAGAGATACGACTACAAAAAGCATTTACACCCTCAAAACTCGGATGGAACAACAGTTCACATTTTTTTGGACTCACAGCAGGTTTCACAACAACTAGAGTGAAGACAAGATCGAGTATTCCTCAAAGACAGATATATTAGCCCTCAATTTCTTTGCAGATATCAGAATATAACTAGAAAGTAGAAAAGAGCTATATTTCCAGAAACAGATGAATATGAAAATATTAGCTATATCTCATC
Source organism: Rhodomyrtus tomentosa (assembly GCA_028455895.1). Taxonomy (NCBI): domain Eukaryota; kingdom Viridiplantae; phylum Streptophyta; class Magnoliopsida; order Myrtales; family Myrtaceae; genus Rhodomyrtus; species Rhodomyrtus tomentosa. The sequence continues at coordinate 7,778,217 of JAPCWY010000001.1, read as the reverse complement.
AAGGAAGTCAGAATATAAGAAACAGCGAGCCAAAGAGCATTCATACCAAAATCACCAGGGATGTATTCACCCGAATGGCTTCGACCTGCTCTGCGAAAGAGCTCCAGGCATGTGAGGGGCTCTGGGAAGAACTTTGACGTCCGTCCACTGCAGTTAACTTGCCGTTTTGCATATTAGATGTGATTTTTGTCACAAGTACTTGAGTATCTATGGAGCAGCTTGTTTTCCTCACTGATGACTGATCATCAAACGAAGTGGAACTGTCTTCGTCATCAGAAACTTGCTGATGCGTCTGTACAGCCCAAAGATCTATTCTCGGCATAAATACAACACTAGAACCCACATTGGCACATTTCACTACAAAATAAGTAGAGAAGTGTTAGAATAAAAAAATAGCAGAAAACTACTTCACCACACTGACTCCCAGCACTGAATAGGAGGGTCCAATGTCACATGGAACATATTTATAATAAGTACACTGAGAAACACAGAACAAAGGGCATTGATTGCTATAGACAGGTGCCCCAAATTAAATATTTCGATTTGTTAGGACAAGATGTAATTTGAAGGAACTTTTATGAATATTTTATCTACTTCTAAATCAATACAAAGAGTCAGCCATTAATAACCATGAAGATACTGCGGCTTGCAGAAGTAGCACAGGAAGAATTGCACTGCACTTCCACTGTGTTGGACAATTAGAAAGCACCCTCGCTGTTTATAGAACGTACTTTTTCCTATTGTTAAAGGCAACTGCCAGTCTTCTACTATTGTATTTCTTGGACACAGATCCAACCCGGTCATCTATAGGGTCAGCATAGCTCATTATATTAGCTATTTCAAACGTATCTATGTAGAACATATCAAATCAAGAGAATGAAGGCCTCAGGTACGTTACATTGCGGTAGACAGCCTGCACAATCTAGTCGAGTTACTGATGTCGAACTTTTATTTATTAAAAGTACGTCATTTTTCTTATTTATCCAACTCAATGTATGGAACTGACTGAGCAGCCAAGTTGTCTTTCAAATCAGACTTGAGTCAACAATCAGTGATGACAGAAGTCAATTTAATACTAAACGCTTTGAGACTAACAAGTGAGGAGATGCACATATTATGGGAAGTTTGTTATTGCAGCCAAAAATATAGCTCGCTAATATTGTTGCACCACTTTTTATGAGCTAATTTCATAGTTTCTTTAGGCAAATATCAAAAGAAGCCACGAAACATACTCAATATCTGTGTTAGCCCTTGCACAACATCTCCATGTCCTTCTTGTGACGCTATAGCCAAATCAACCTTATGGACTTGAACATTCCCAATATAACAGCGAAGGAGGCAAGAAGCAAGATGCCGCTGACCAGATCTAGGACTTCCAGAAATTAATACTCGATATCCAGATTTTTTCCTCAATGAGAAAGGCATATTCCTCACTGAACCAGTATGACTGCCACAATTGTAGGTCACAGAAGCTTCAGAGTTGATATTTTCACGATTCTCTCCAACACCAAAAGCATCAGAACCACCAGAAACAGATTCTCCTACAGCAATATCTGCCAAGTAAAGTAGTCTTTCAATCTCTTTGCCAACTACAGCGTCTTGTATGAGAGAATCCAAATGAGACCACCAGAGATGATTAGGCAATTTCCTTCTATCCAATGCGGAAAATATCACGTTTTTAACTCCAGCAGCAGCTTTAGAAAGTGCAGGAGGCAATGAAACATGTTCATCCAGATAAAGAGAAACAAGGAGAGTAGATAATGGCTGTAGCAGGCAAGGAATGAGGTAGCGTGGAAGAGAGGATGATGCTATGTCAGTAGAAGCTACTCCCGCTTCTCTATGAGAGCATGGAGGTGGGGAACTTGATAGAGCCTCCAACCAATCTCTCTCCTCAACTGCAAATGAAGGAAGAGGTACACGTTCACCGCAAGAAGAATTCTTCCCAGCAGCAGATAAGACATCTTGTAAAGGAAAGTTCCGCTTCAAAGCAATAATAGCTGCCTGCGTACACAGAGCCTGCAAATCAGCGCCAGCAAATCCGGCCGTTTTTCCAGCAATCCACCGCAACAAAGAACCTGAAACTGGTTTTGGCCACTTCTGAGTGTGAAGTGACAGAATGGCAGCCCTATCTTCTAAAGATGGCAGTGGGAAATATATTTCCCTGTCAAACCTCCCAGGGCGCCTAAGTGCTGGATCAACAGCGTCAGGCCGATTGGTGGCACCTATAACTACAACTGAGCCACGAGACTTTAAACCATCTAATAAAGCAAGGAGCGTTGATACTACTGAACTATGTGTCTGATCTGACTGCTTCGTGCGGCATGGAGCTAATCCATCTATCTCATCAAAGAAAATTATGGAAGGTTGACATTTTTCAGCAACATGGAACAAAAGCCTCAGCTGACGTTCAGCATCACCAACATATTTTCCCAAGCAATCTGCACCTTTCCTGGCAAAATATGCTATTCGTTTATCACCACGAGCACATGAACCTATCAAGGAACGCACTACAAGAGTTTTACCCGTTCCAGGATAACCATGCAAAAGGACTCCTCTAGGAGGTGTAATGCCCAAGTTATCAAAGAATTCAGGATACAGAAGGGGTAATATGACAACCTCCTTCATGCATCTGATGACATCTTGAAGACCTGCAACAGATTCCCAACCTGCAAACAGTTTTTGGCTCTCTTTATCTGTGCCTCCGATATAGACAGGTGAGATTCTCATCAAATCTCGTTGAAGCCTCTTGCTCTCTCTTTTCAAAAATTCTTCATCTTCACCACAATTTTCCAGCCATTTCTCTTCTGTCTCAATATCCTTTCGCCAAGCATCATTAGATAGTTTCCTGAATTCCATCTTTATTTTCTTCACTTTCATTCTCTTTATCCGATCTTCCATCTTACTACCAAAAGGTTGGAAATAATGACGATGATCAATGCAAGCTATGAGAAATTTTCGATGATCAAAGATGCAACCATCAGCTCGAGCACAAGGCTGCAAAGCCCAGCATAAAATAAGTGTCACGAGATAGGTTTTGAACACAACCATGTACAAAATAAGTAATATTTATTCTGCGAAGTCCGCCAGAAAGACATTAAAAAACCACTCAAGAAATCAGAACACCAACCAAGTGGTAAGTTTTAGGGCACCTATCAACACGGCATCCAATTGTTGCTCCTGGTCTCCCACAGCGGCTGCATTTCAGTGCCCTTCCTCTACAAAGCGCAGCCCTCACATTTTTCAAGCATCCCAGACCAGCAAAGTACACCTGAAAACACTGATCAAGCATGGAAGCTTATTGGAATCACATCGTCATATTTAACCAGCTTAACATTGAAAAGGATCGATCACATTGTCTTATCGTGTAAGAAAACACAGGCTTCTACAGCGAAGAAACCAAAAGTTGTCTCATAAAACAAGCCCACATACCAAGCGAAGCATAGCCAATCCTCACTTCCGCTAGATGAATATGCTATTTTCAAAAGTGTCAGGTAAAGGCAAGCACCACAGATCAAAGGACCACGTGGCTTTCCAATTTGACAAATTTCATGCTATAGTCTATGCTACTGCTATTGAACCAAAGAAAGCGCACGCAGAGAGTGGGGGGTGATCCTACTCTGCAAAGCATCGTACTCCAAAGCATACTAAAAGAAGTGCACATACTAGTCAAAACCATCATAAACAGAAATAAAATAATTAAGATATACTACTCTGCAAAACAAAAGATGGAACCGAACCTCTGGACTCCAAACAGCGCACTGCTGATGAACCCACGTCCCCGCAATGCCATATCGATCATTTATTGGACCTAAAAGACGTCCAAGCCACCCTGGCTCATCGGCAAAACCATCCCATATATCATAGTTAGCTTCATCTGAAGCTGAAGAGCCATGGGATGCCTCATTTTCACTTTCACCTATTTCATGTGTTAACCTCTTTGGAGGCTTACCATCAGTACCACCTCCACATAATCCGCACCGTCTTCCCTCTTTGATCCGTGAATACATGGGCCTTTCACCAGAATGTTGAGAGGTATTTTTATCCACTTTCGGGAACCCTCCACCCTCCATAAGCTTCTCATCAAGCTTGACCAACTTCACATCTTCGCCATCATGGGGGCCTCCTCTTACGTCATTGATTGATAAGTCGGCAGCCACTTCATTCAAATCAACTGTTACAGTTTCGTCCATGCACTCCCCTCGTTCCACATCCTCAGTAACCGTTACGCGGTCATTGACAGCACAATCGCCCACTGCTTGATTAGAATTAGACACCTCTTCCTGTTTCTCCACAACCAAGTCCATGGCATTAACATCTGCCTCTTCGTCCTCATGAATAGCAAGCATTTCACTTTCTAAAGGCATTACTTCATTTCCTTTACTTGTTGACTGAATCCCATCTCCACAGTCATCCCCTTCATCCCCTGTTTCATTGTTGCGGGTGCCATCCATCGTCGCAGAAACTAAGACGTTATCTCTGGTCCTAGAAGCACCTGCCACATTAAACATCCTCTTTCTCTTCAATTTTACCTTCAGCGGGCATTCAACTTCTCCACAGTCATTCCCTTCGTCCCCTGTTTCATTGTCGCGGATGCCATCCGTCGTCTCAGAAACTAAGACGTTATCTCTGGTCCTAGAAGCACCTGCCACATTAAAAATCCGCTTTCTCTTCAATTTTACCTTCAGCGGGCGCTCAACTTCTCCACAGCCATTCCCTTCATCCCCTGTTTCATCATCGCGGGTGCCATCCATCATCTCAGAAAGTAAGAATTTATCTCTGTTCCTAGAAGCATCTTCCATGTTAAACCTCCGCTTTCTCTTCAATTTTACCTTCAGCAGGCGCTCGACTTCCGGTTCCTCTATCTTGTCAATCATTTCAACTTTACCCTCCGTCACAACTCCCTCTATCCTCCTGCATTCCTTTTCTATTCCATCCATTTCCGCGAAAAGCTTTCTTCTGGGAGAATTTCTCTCCTTGTTCCGCCCAAAACCAATTCTCCTCCTGGATCTCAGCCTCGACCTCCAAGTCCCCGGAGTCTCATCATCTACCCCATTCTCAGGCTCATCCTCCTTTGCCTGTGGAGACAACGCTCTCACACTCTTCTCACCACTCAATCTCCCATTCTTGCCAAGCTTCCGTCTCTTCTTTCGGGGCGGAGGCGACGCATCCAGCAACACCGGAGCTCGACGAGCCCTCGAACTCCGGCGAAGCTTGGAACCACCTGCCGCCACCTCCTCATCCCCAGCAGATGGCCTATTCGATTCAGCATGGTTGAGGTTATAAGTCTCCTCGCATATGGCATCAAGTCGCTTGTGCTTCGTGCGAGTGCGAGAGGCCGAGCAATGAGAAGTCTGCTGCTTCGGAGACGAAACAGGGGTGGATTTGACTCTCATGACAAGAATTCCCCCCCCCCCTCCCCGGAAACCACACCCGCAAAAAAAATCTAGGGCAGAAGGTGCCGATCAATCCCCTCAGCCAACCGATACACAGCTTAACAATGCAAGGAATAGGAGGACACGTATGGTCGAACGATCATTCATCAGCGAATCGCCATGCCTATGGCGGAATTGCTTCGATTACAGCGAATGAACGATGGGCGAAAAAACGGATACCTCGAACCCTAGAATCAATGTACAGAGGCTTCGAGTGGGGGTTTTGATCGAGTTGATTCCCTGAAGATCGAAGCTACGGTGACTGCGAAGATTGCTCTGAGCGTAAGCACTCGTGTTTTTTTGGTTTGTTTTGCCGGTATGTCTGTTCTGATGCTCGCAAAGAAAAACTAGGGTGGGCGTACGGCGCACAAAGCAGCTCTTTAGACCAAACCATTGCCCTTTTTCGCGCTATTACTACGCGCGTGTAGGCACGGCACGTGATAGACGCTCGGAATATGTGTGAGTACTTTGGTTTTTAATTTTTTTAAAATATATTATTTAGGGTGGATTTGTTTGAGGAAAAATTCACGATAAAATAAAATACTTTTTCGAGAAATTAATATTTGTGAAAGTTGTTAATTTTTCCTTATTTGACGGTACCTAGTCGAAAATATTTTCGGGTGTTTAAATCTCATTTAGAAAATGATTTCGATCTTATTACTTTATTTGAAACCAAAAGAAAATTATAGTTCTCAGATATATTGTTTATTTCACTTTTGTTAATTTTATGCATGATTTTTTTGTTGATTGGAAAGCATTTTTCATTGTCGACGAATCAAATGGATGCGAGTCCCGAAAAACTAATTCATGAAAAAACTTTTACCCAAACAAACACGCCTTACACTCCCTTCGAAACTGATACAAGTGACTAGGGCATACTCAAAGGAATTTATTGAAGCTCCGTTAGTGAAAAGCTGAGGTTAATCGCATCACGCACTTCTCCGATTTTGATCAAACGGGGATCCTCCACCTTCTGGGTGGATTCAAGTTAAACCGAGCACCAACAGAGCCTCTGAAGGGCAGACCCGGGACTTGGGCTTGCCTGCGTAGGAGTTTCATTCAGAAATGAAAGGGGGACGATAATGGATATGGCTGATGGCTTTGCCATATTCGCGGGGGCATGCCCGTAGACACAAGCAAAATTTTCGGGCTTTGTGGTCGGGACACAATTAGCAAGACGACTTGTTTCTCGTAAAACCATCGTTGGGAATGACTCTAAAAAGCTTCGATCAATCTCATTAATCCAGTACCGCAAAACCGGTGCGTTTTCATTCCGAGCCTAAAGTGCAACATAAATAACGGGACCGGCTAGCTCAACATTGAAACCGATATATGCGTGGACGCTAGATTTTTTTCCATCCACTATTCTCTTGAGAGTTGCTTCACGTTTTATTATACGATAAATTTTACCAAATTAGGGTTTCTGTATTCGGATTTATCTTGCTCTGCTTCATCGCTAGTATCAATAACAACAAACGGCTCGGAATATTTAGAGACAATAAAGAGAAGAAAATCCTTTTTAATGTTTCATCCTGTCAAACGTGCGCGCTTTCAACGTATTGGGAAATTTGGAAAGTCAAATTTCCAGCGACGCGCCTCGTCGAGAGCGTGGATCGAATCTCGAGCCGGTGAAAATTGGCACCAAATGGTGATCTGCCGGCTCCTTTTCCCAACCAAATTTTGCCGCCAAACGGGAGGTGTAGCCTGTGGGGCTGGGACCAACGGCACTTTTTCGAGGACGGGGCCGTTAGGGAAGTTGGCTCTTCAGAGGCTAATCAGAAGGGCATATCTAACGAATTATGATCTTCTTTTCCCAATTTTTTCGGTTTTGCCTTCATAGATCCCAAAACCACCCCCACCTCTCTCTCGGACCCACGTTCCGATGGAGTTTAAATCCGTCAATGGAGCTCCTCCCTGGCGGTCAAGTTTTTTGGGCAGGCCTCTCGGCAGGCAGCGGTGGACTACGGTTCTCCATTGGCGTCCCTTTTGTCCTTTACTGATCGGAATCCTTGGCCCGATATGGTTTCTACTGCTTCTAGCTCGAGCTCTCTTCCCTCTGTTCTTTGAGTTCCTTCGCTTTCAACTGCAAGGAGACCGTTGAAGCTCGGGAGGTAAAGAGATTTACAGGATTGAAATGTCGGAGCATTGGACCCCGTCTGGAGCTCAAGATGATGCGAAGATCTTCAAGCCAGGAGATATTGACGACTTCAACGGCAGTGGCAATGGCGGCGGCGGCGGAGGCAGCGGCAGGGAGGGCACTTGCCAGGTGTTGAGAGAAGGGGCATTTGAGGTCTATTCAGCGCAGACCGGAGTTCCATTATTTTATTGCAAAGGACCGCATCTAGTAAAAGCCGGAACGCCCTCCATAATACACACGAATTACTTATTGAAAAAAAGGACAACTATATACGATTTCGATATGCAAATTGAACTTTATCAGGGGACTTGGGGCTCCTCCATGCAGTGATCCTCATAACGGCACCATTGACAAGCATGCGTTGCAACACCCTCGCTATGTTCTTGGTATCATCCATTCCTAGATGGTGACTTCCCATGACCGATATTTCTAGTTGCTTCATCATTGTCATCATTCCTCTGGCCTGTCATAATAATAAAAGCAACATCTCAAGCAGAAGAAGAAACGATGTACCACTCCCCAAGAAAATTTGAAAAAAACAGCCGAATGTGCAGATTGCTCTTGCAATGAACGGTTCCTGACAAGAACCTCAATCATGTAACAAGAATCAGACTGCTTTTTAACTCCTGCTATGTTTGAAGAGCAAAGTTCCAGCGAATCGACAAGGCATACGATAAGTTCCAAACCTCAATAAGTTACGTTTGAAAAGTCAAGCATAAGCTTTACCTCTCTGTGGTAGAAGTTTAGATACACATCCTTCAGATTGATCCATTCCATGAAATATCCAGGAAGTTGTATCCTCGAGACTTTGCATTGCTGAGGGACCTTTGTTTTCAAATCCCAATTTCCGCTAAAACAAACAGAGCAAATATACATTAGCAAACCCACGTACGCCTTTATTATTCATCTTTCAGTGGATTAGTCAAAACTTAGGTTGCCATATCACTGAGAACAGCTACTTCCCCCCCCCCCCCCTTCCTTTAAAAATATATCTTGTGGCAGTCAGATTTAATCAACATATTTCCCATAGCTCAACAATCTCTCTTTCTCTATAATCTTAGACAGTTCACTTCTAGAAAAAGGTTGCAAAAGATGCGCCGGGATAGATTAAAGATAAGTCAGCGAAATAAGTGCCAACATTTACATATACATACACACACTGTGTGTGTGGCATCTGACCAAACTAATTAATGGGAGACACTTGCATTCTAAGGTTTAAAACAAACATTAGACAAGTAAATGAACTTCAATACATAGCTTCTTTATGTCTGCCTTTCTCCATCTCAGAAATATTTTGCCGGAAAAAGTCTAGGATAGATGCAAACTACATTATGCATGCCGCTAGACAATATTGCAGAATTAAAACTGGAAATTTCAAAGTTGCAACCGACCAATAGGAGTCAGTAATAAGATATCAAGCAGAACATTGAGTGATTGTGCTTGCAACATTAGAAGTTAGGACTAAAACTGATTTTCATTATTAAATTCCATTTTTTTTCTGATCTACAAGGCATTTGAGGTGCATATTACCTCATCTCAAAGCACATTGCCATTGAAAAGGTAAAATCAACTTATCACGGGCTACCAGGAAGCACAGTGCAAAAGATTTATCTGATTTCAGGGTTCTTTCTTAACATAGCTTCCAGTCCATCACAATTCCTTTCTGTGTCTGAAAGCCAGGCATTCCATGACGAACAGATGGTGACTCACCAAGTTACAAATGCTGCCCGATTAAGCTTGCCTGCTTGCTCCTTTGCCCAAAGATTATGTTGAGACAACCAAGTTTCAAATTCGCCAATGACTGCTTCGAATGGTATTGCTGTATCATGCCAGACTCTGAACATTTGCATTTAGAGATGAATATCCACAATTACATGTCAGAGAAAATTTGCCACTAAATCTCAAAATGCAGAAAATTAGTTTTGTTGCACTATATCGTTGTGACAATTAATAAGGCAGAAAAACTAGTAGGTGGCAATAGAAAAATTAAGGTTCATAGCCTACTCCTTTATTGGATGCCATAAAAGAGGATACTTCACAAGCCAAGCATGAAATAATGGAAGAGCAAACCAAAAACTTACCGATCAACCCCAAATTTTCCATATTTTCCTTCAATATACTCATTCACTCTAGTCTCGGACATCTGTGACGGCCTTACAAACCTGTAAACTAATTATGAGAAGAAAAATTAAAATGCAAGCAAGAGAATTATCATAAATTCCATCAACAAACTTAATAAGAACCTATACAGAAATTTGATCACAAATATAGACCACAGGAGATAGTATGAGACCAGACTCATTCTCCCAAACTCGACAGACACGAAAGTGTTTCTCAAAAAACAGAGGACACACATCCCTTGTCGCGTTCTACTCTGTTGCATAATATGAAGATACAATTGCTCCGCTCCAACAGAAAACAAATGTTCATACTTCAGAATTTGCCCACAAACACAGCAGAAAGTGTGATTCCAACCAAAAGAGTTGGAATTGGAAGAGGAGAGAGAATATTCATGAACGGGTAATTGCCCATTTGCCAGAAAGAAAAAATAAACAATGGTTCCAAGACGCATTCTCAATTAACACCCGGACTGGAAGAGTAAGATGTGTATCAAAGATCCACATTTCCAGCAGCATTGTACAATCAAACGGTCAAAATGGAATTCAAGAATTAGGCAGAGTAAGACCTGTGAAACAAATCTACGACGCTCAGTGATTTAGCATCAATTATCAAGACTGGAAATTCCAGAATCTCGACTTTCCCTTCCAAATCAAGCACCAAAAAATGATCTAGGTCTTGAGGGCACATGTGTTCAAGGTCGGCAGCACTAACTTGAAGATCTCTGGCGGCGTTGTGATTAAACTTCTCAAGGTGGATAGGATCATCCATCTGAAAGTCAGAATAACTTCAATCAGACGACTGATATCGAAAATGACCTCATGCTCGCTGCAGTTACATCGAGTGCTTCAACAGATCCAAACAAATCCACACGCTCGCGGGAACTCGCACTGTTGTCTCAATTTATGTGGTGGTAAATACTAACTAACATGTGGAAGTTAAAAAGCTAGGCCGCAACATTCACAAGCGCAGTGATCATAAAGACCATAAAGAATCATCACTTTCCAATACCCGGTAACCCCAAAAGAACGAGGAACTTCTTGGTAAAGAGCAAACCAGACCAATGGAAACTAGGACTTCACTACCATAGCCCGTCGAAATCATGAATTTTAAGAAGCACGAAACACTAAATAACTTCCAGCAACGTATAAGAAGGCGGAGAAACTACCTTGGTGCACTTGCCCTGGGTGTGGTACAAACACATTGGCCTCCACCGATCGGCGTTGCGGGTGTAAGCGCTCGGGGATGGCAGGTGGTCGTGGCGCGCGGGTGGCGAGGGACTGGACATGTGAGAAGCGGTGGAGAGAGAGGAAGCAGAGAGACTGAAGGCGCGAGGTCTGGCGATGGAGGCGGAGAGAGAAGGGAAGAGATGAGGCCAAACCCTAGAGAGAGGAAGGATTCGGGAAAGAGATGAAGTCATCGTTTCTTGATTTTTGGATTTGCCTGTACTTCTTCCGAAACATACTCATCCTGTCAGGTCACTACCGCTAAAGAGTGCAAATTGTCTTGTCTGTGATCTAAATTCTAATGACAGATTGTTGTAGAAAACGAGTATTTTCCGAAGGGCGCGTTTGCCATTTTTTTTTTATGTCCCATTTTGCACTGGCTAAATTTTCGAAATTCTGGAAATATCGACACCATTTTCCACCTCTGGAGATGCCAAATTTGACCGTTGACGGCAAGTCAGATCCAGCGATGGCAAGAGTGGCATGGAGTCGCATTGAGGGTCACCAGAGATCATGCGACCTCAAGCAACCACAGCCAATGCCAAATCTAGCTCGCTAGCAACCGATGAAGGTTTGAGGTTCAATTAAATAACAAAATTTCTTTATAAGCGTGAATTTTTTCCAAACATTTAACCAAATTGCTGTACGTTACACTTGCGGAACACTATTTGCATCTCGACAGCATTTTTACAAAGAATCTCCCAAAAGCCAAACTAAACTTTCAGAACTACACCAAACAAACTCTTACTGTGAACAACATTCATGTTCCATTTGAAGCAAATTAACAATGCCCTCGCGCAGTCACCCACTACTTGACCACAATTTCAGACTCACCTACAGAGAGCGCAACAGCAAGACTGAAACTTTCAAGAGGCCAGCCTTTTCTATGTGGTTGAACCACAGTCCTCAGCAGTTACCGACATATTTGTTTAGTACAATCCATGATCAGGGGAGGACAAAAGGAGGATGAAACCCTAGAAGGGACAGTAAATGGAAAGAAATGATAGATTTAAGTTAACATCTTCTGTACAATGTCGTTTCTATTTAGCAATTGGCAGAAAACGTTAGCAAGCGTAGCTGCTTTTTTCAGAATGATTCGGTCAACAACAGTTAGAATCATCTCCTTCTTCACCAAGCGCAGTGAAATCTTCTACAACTTCAGTAGCGGCATTCCGTTTGTTCATTGAGCGCATCTCCTCGATTTCGTAAAGTAACAGAGGGTCGCAACTCACTTTATCTGCTGACAATACCTTAGGGCAAGCTGGCAGCAAATGACAAAGGGAAATACATGTTCCTGTTACTCTTTGGAATGAACATAGAAAATGCAAAACTCAATGTTGAGATGGGCAGCAAAAATTTTAAAATGTTCAACAGAAACGAATCCTTAATTGAACAGACTGTCTGAGTACCTCCAATAGGACACTTTGAATTCCCACCCTTGGACCTGATATGATGCAAAATAACCTCTTTTTCATATATGTGCTTGCACTCCACACTGCACAGAGTAGACGGTCCAACGGTAAAACAGGTAAAAAGACCACCAGAGACAATCCAATAAGACTTCAATAAGGCATGACAAAACCATATAGAGCTAGAAAGAACACTGAGCCTTTGTGCCTTCTCTACCTTTACCTTCATTGCTCGAGCCTAAGTCAAAAAACTGATGTCACTTTCCATGATGAATCGCTTGTCATTACTTATCCAAGAAAAGAGACTGGTTTATCATCTATAAATGAGTTTTTGATGCGAGCGTGAAGTTTGAGAAATGAACTCTTGAAACGTACTCAAATCATCCAGCAGTTCTAAATAACCAATCCATCCCGAGCAAGTTCAAACGAAAATAGATATAATGGCCTAACGATTCACAAAAAATGGACAGTCAACTAATTGTATGAAAATGTTGTCCTAAATAAATTAAATTAACCATGCTTTGCATTCATCATAGTGACGATTATGTTACCAGAGATCCTCGAGAGTTTCCACAATGTAAAATCCAAACTTCGAGTCAAACATTAAAAAAAAAATTCAAAGTTGGGAAATCTGGACCAACGAGAGTTGTAACGAGATTCAGTCATCAAGAGATATCATGAATTTTCATCTCAGTCCGACAAAATGGAAGCAAGTGCAATACCTGCGAACAGGAGCCAACAGCTGGGTAACTGGCTTTCCACTCAATGGGCAAGTGACATTCAAAAGGTTGCCCTGGGTACTGGTCATGATGACATCATCCTGCTCTTCACCAGGCATAGGCTGGCCACGATGATGAACATTCTGCAAATTCAAAATAGGGAAAAACAAAGGCCAATGAGAATATGACGATGAAGACAAGGTTATCAACAGCAAATTTTCCAGAATGACAACGAATGTGTGATGGGTGGGATATTTTTCATACAAAAGCCTTGTCTAGCTATAGAAGAAAATACACATAAAACATACGAAGACCGGATCACGAATCATAGCCAGAGGGAAGAGTTTAGTGACAGAAGTAGAAGTCATACCCATACTTCTTCCCTAAATTGGCGTACTAATGGGTGGTTTTTTGGATCTGTTGATGAATTTGACTTTTGCTTTGCAATCTCGTTGTCAAACGCCTTACCAAAGTCTGTTAGCTGCATTTTGGATATCAAAGCAAAATTTTATTGGCTAAAACATCAAGCAGAAACACGGTACTTTACTTTTCAGCAGGCAGAACAGTCCCCATATAAAAGGAATTGACTACCTCAGGACCAGGCTCATATGCATCGCCAACAGATTTGATGGCAGTTGAGAAATGCATACAATCTTCATAAGTTTGCAGCAACTCCACAGCAGCATTTTCAAGTTCTTTCACCTGGCGAATGTCAAACAATCTATTCAGCAGGTGAAGTACCATCATGCAAGTTACGGGACATTCAAATGACTTCCCAACCCATCTATAAAGCCACAGTCCACAGAGTGTATCAACTCCTGTGAATCTACTTTGCATCGTAAGCTGAGGTTGGTTATATGACACAATTACTTAAGCCAACGCTGCCCAAATGGTTGCCCAAAAGGAAAACTTGGGACAAATGCACTATAGTTTCAAAGCTCAAGGTTGTTTATAATGCAATCCAGACACTTCTAGTCAGCATAGACCCTAGATTCATAGTAAAAAATATCTTGCTTTTCTGCAATTTTGCAGTCTGCATCACATCGGTATTTTCAGTAACTTATAACTGAAAATTAAGTATACCCATGTGATGTGAGGAACAGTAAGGGAGTACCCCACTATATCATAATCCATTCTTCACAGAAATTAGTATTTGCAAGAACCCAATAGGGCTAAGCTAATGCTTAAATCTAGCAGCAAATAAATACTTTTTTCAATCATAACTTTAAACCACTTCTTCCAACAGCAATACATTCACAACCAAAGGGAGCACACGGCACATAACACCTGAGGGAATATTATCAGTGTTCCGCAATACCCAAAAAAATCCTCCAAAAAAGCTGCGATGATCGTATGGACAGGAGGTAGAAATTGATGAACAGACTAAATTCTCCTAAATCCAAAAGTACCTTCTGAGTCTGATTGTCTTTCTCCAGAGCAACAGCAACTTCCTTTAGCATGCTGAAAGCTTTCAGAATTTCCTGAAACGCACAAGACAAATAAATTCGAAATGTGCAGTAAACCCCTAAATTTCTTCAACGTGCAAGGACAAGGAAGCATCATAAGCAATTCGAAATCAACGGGCAGACGAGACCTGCAAGTAAATGTGATTAAGCGCTATTTCCACACTACATTCCAAGAAAGAAAGAAGAGGGGTAAGCCGCTAATTCTCTAACGAGTACAAATTCTAGGGTTAAAAACTCCGAGCGAGCCAAGCCGTGTCCACAGTTTCCGTAAGACAGTATCGAATCAACCATAAATTTTAAAAGAGAAAAACCGAATCCGAAGGCAAGAGAAACGCGTCGATTCGAAGAGAATTGCTGGAAATCGAGGAAATTACGGCGACGATAGCTTGATTATCGTCCTGGAGCGTCACGGCGGCGTGCCGTATCCGTCCGGTAACGCCACCAGCCCGCGACGCCGAGATCGATGCCATTTGAGCCTGTCTTGCCCTCTCTCTCTATTGAATATGAAAGCCGGTCTTGAACAGATTCTCCAGTTCCTCGCTCCCTGTCGACCGAGTCTGATGGTGAAGAAGTTCGAGCTCGTACTCGAATGTGTTCACTTTTTGGAGGGAAGTCGGAGAGGGAAAGAGCAGACAGAGCTGCCTGAAACGCATCGTATTATGTTGGGAAAGGCCTCAACTACGCTTATAATCCCAATTAAGGGCCCAAAATTAAACTTGTGTCAACAGAGGGCCCGGATTTTTTATTTTTTATTTTTGGTTCAAAAAAGGATTTAACCGAGGGATATTTATGTCTTTTTAACTTTTTCCTTTTTTTTTCTTTGTCCCCATCCCCTTCCCGACATCGTTTCTTCCTCCCCTACTGTTTCAAGCATGACACTTCGGATCGGCACTGTTCACTACTCCATGGCGCTTCGGGTGGCTGTGGTTCGTCGTCCCGGGCTAAGCAGGAAGTGATGGTAGTCGTGGGTGGTCGGGCGGACGTCGTGGACTCCGGTTCGTAAGCTGGACAAGTCGTCAAAGGGGTGGTGCAGCGGCGAGCGGTGATGGTGGCATCGAATCTGAAATCCAGCACGAGCTCGAGCTCGGTTCTGGTGGCGCGGCTAGGAAACGAGACAGACGATGGTGGTGGTCGAGCGAAGGAGTAGCCATCGTCGGGGTTCTCGAGGGTCAATCGTCGGCCAAGGGGGGGGGGGGGGGGGGGGGGGGGATTGTGAGCAAGAGCTGGAAGAGGTTGGACGGGAGTCGAAGGCTTGGATTAGCCGCTTCTGCTTCAAGCATGTCGCTTTAGGTCGACACTGTTCACTACTCCATGGCGCTTCGGGTGGCTGTGGTTTGTCGTCCAGGGCTGAGCAGGAAGTGATGGTGGCCGTGGGTGGTCGGGCGACCGTTGGGGACTCTGGTTCGTGGGTTGGATAGGGCATCAAAAGGGTGGTGCAAAGGCAGGCGGTAATGGTGGCATCGGGTTTGAGATCCAGCACGAGCTTAGGCTCGGTTCTGTTGGCACGGATAGGCGATGAGATAGAGGATGGTGGGGGTCAAGCGAAGGAGTAGCCAACGTCAGGGTTCTCAAGGGTCAATCGTCGGCACGGGGGACTGCAAGCAGGAGTTGGAAGGGGTCGGATGGGCGTCGGAGTGAGGCGTGGTCGACTGGAAGTGGTCGGGGGTAGAGCACAGCGGCGCAGCCACGTTGACTCCCTGTTCGTGTACCTCCGTGGGTCTGTGGTGGTGCGACAACAAAACTGGACGTTCGGTGGAGGTGCGATGGCATCGGGTGAGGTGGTTGTGCGAAGGAGAGGTGGTGTCGTCAGATGTGGGTGGGCCACGCGTGAAGAGCAAAAGGAGGAGTTGTAGAAATTTAAAGAAAGAAGAAGCTTGAAGCAGAAGGGGAGGAAGAAGACAACGTGGGGGAGGGGATGGGAACAAAGGAAGAAAAAAGAGGAAAATTAAAAAGACATAAATATCCCTCGGTCAAATACTTTTTTGAAACAATAAAAATAAGGTAGGTCCTCTTTTGACACTAGTTGAAGTTTAAGCCCTTAATTGAGACAACAATTATAGTTGAGGCCCTCTTTTGGCATTTTCTCTATTATGTTTGATAGTTAGGGTAAAAGTTATGGTAAAAAAAAATGTTAAGGTAAAAGTAATTTATTTTCTATTCAAATCAGGATAAAATCAAATATAAAAAATATATAACTCTAGTAAAAATATTGCATATGGAGATGGAATAAAGGCGGGTAGATTTCTTATGGTTATTGGCATAAAATTTATATTCCTTTTATGACAAACTTCTTTAGTGAATAACATTAAAATAATTTCAAATATGTAATATTTAATTTCTAATGTAAGAACAATAAAATTTAAGTTTGAAAATCATTGTTCTAATTCTCGACAAAAAAGGGGTAAAAAAAGTTCACTCTCTCTCCTTCTCCGAAACTTGTTTACACTTAGGGTCTGCATTTTAACCAAAATAATAATAATACTATTTGGTAATGTAAATAATTCTGATTCTGATTCTGTTCTTAGAATCAGTTTTAGAGAGTCGGGATCAGTTTTAAAGTGAAATCCATAAGCAAAAAAAAAGTAGGTTCTGGAAAAAAAATCACTTTTGAAAACAACAAAATAGGATGAATCTCATATCTCTCACTTTTTCCTTTTAGTTTTATCGTCACTTTTCACTCAACCTAATAAAAAAATAAAATTTAAAATTTAAAAAATAAAAATAAAAAATAGAAAAAGCTTAGATTATGCTAATTTCACCTTTTTTAAAATAAATTTAGATCTAAATTTCATAGATTTCACTATTCTAAAATAAATATTACATAAGATGAGGACATCCAACATTTTTCTATGTATTTAGACAGCGCAACAATTAAAGAAAAATAAGTCCTTGATATGGGAACATGTCCATGCTTCATCAAACTTCAAACATCATATATTAAATTTTATGTTTCATTCATGATATGCTAAAAAATAATATTTTTTAAATTATTTTATGTGCATTGAAAATTAATCTTTAACTTAGGATGAAATCTTGCAAATGAACTACATAGTTATTTGACTTAAATGAAAAAATAGAAAAAGAAATAGTTTTTTGAAAGATAAAGTTTGTGCAGTTATCAAACAAGTTCTAATTCTCTAAAATTCATCTAGAAACAGAATAAAAAAAGTCAACTTAACTAGAATCAGTTTTAAGGATCAGAATCACAATGATAAAATGAGAATAGTTACCATGCATGCCCTTATTGTCACGATCGAGCATCTGGCTTTGAACAGCTGCAATGAGTTCCTCTATTGTTGAAGGTCTAGGTCGCATAACGTCATGGATTGACTGTCGAAGAAAAAATTACCAAAAAGAAGTTCAAAACTTGCTGCGTTTGTATTAATTTAATTATAAACCTCATAACTATTTTCACACTTTGTCAATGTAGTCTATTTGATCGATTTAGGTCGAAAATAACTAACGTGGATAACCATCGTCCGACATGACACAATCGATGCTGATATGAACATAAATTATTAATTTATTGAATTTTGCATTTATATATATTTTTTTCTTTTTCTTCTTTGCCCTTCTTTCTTCACCAATTGTCTAGTTTCGGCAATGGCTGGTGGCCACCCACACGCTACATCCAGTGAGGGCTTGCGGGATCTGACATGAGGGGACCTCATCAAAGCCTGGTGAGGGTTGGCCTCGCTTGAGACTAGCCCTTGTCGGAGGCCAGAGAGGGTCGTTGTCAACTGATACCTTTGGCCAATCACCGCCCATCTTCGAGGCCCATCAACTGGCAAAGAAAGAAGGAAAAAAGAAAATAAAATAAAAGAAAACTATGTAAAATTAATATAAAAAAAATAAAAATATATCCATGCCAGCATCAGTCGTGGCACATAAAAAGTTTGGCATCTATGTAAGTGACTTTCGATCAAACTACGTGACAAAATGTGAAAATACTTAGGATTAAATTAGCACTATTGAAAGGTTTAATACTGAATTAATACAACCGTAATAAATTTACGACTTTTTAGTAATTCTCCATATTGTTGGAGGTTGTCTCAGTTTGTGCATTGTAGTTTTTTCAGTAGTAAATTGTGAGATATTCTTACCTTCTCTCTTGGTGCATTTTTGAATTCATTTATACCGATATGCGATTCCTACCAAACAATTAAGTAATGAAAATATTCGATCTTATTATTGCGATTGATTAAACATTGGTTATTATATAGCAAAATCCCAATATGTCACGCCACATCTTATCAACTCCTGTGTTGGCTATAGTATAGACACAACCTAACTTTATTTTACTCCAACATAATTTTTAATCTCAAGTTCAGCTTTAATAAATTTTCAATCAGATCCAGTTCCAACGCAAGTCACACTTGAAGAGAGATTGTCAATAGGCATGCAATCCTGTTGGTAAAGGGATTTGGAGGGTGGGGTTGCAGGCATGGATCAAAACACCACTTCGCATGGGAGCAGAAAAAAAAAAACCAAGAAAGAGATAGATCTCAATTTGAGAAATATGCTAGTTTTTTTTGGTCGAAGAGAAATATGCTAGTTGAATTCGAGTAGTTCGGCCATTTATATAATCCATAAGTCAATCCATCTATTATCACGATACTGATTTAGCGACTGAAAAACAAGTATGTATATAAGGAATGTAAAGCCGTCAATATGGATTCATTGCCTGCTTTATTACTCATATTTTTTACAAATGGGTCGTATATGGATCGTTAGTTTTTAAATGGTTAAAGTAAAACTCGATTTAAAAAGTTAAAGTTCAATCAGATAGATAAAAAATAGGTCACACGGGTGAATCCATTTTAGACCCGTCTAAAAATTTAAGTGGGTTGGACTTGATTTGAGCAAATGGGTCTCAAGTAAATTAGTTTATAGTTTTTATTTTTAAAAGTAAAAGAAAGAAAGAAAGAAATTAAAATAAAATAAAAAATGTAAAAACCATTCAAGAGATGGAACGTCGCAATTGACCATTCGAGGTCGGCCGCCGTCATTTGCTGGGGAAAAAAATAAAAATAAAAATAAAAATAAGAATTACCTCTTAAAAATATAATATATTTTTTTTAGAAATCGCTAAACTCTTATTGCATGAAAGTGTTTTAGGCAAATGTAAGATTATTTTTTAAAATTCACTAAACTTTTATTGTATGAAAGTGTTTTAGCAATATTTTATTTTTATTTTTATCAAACTACAAGAAACAAGTATTCTATTCTTTGGTTAAATATAGAAGTATTCAAGTAATACGAACCGGGTATTGATTGGGTATGGGTATGGATCGGGTATGAATTGTTAACTTTATATTGCATGAAAATTGATCAAAACTGATTAAATAGTATAGATTGGACTCTATTCTTTTCAATTCACCCGCTTGACATCTCCAGGCGTATGACATAAGCCTTTCACTCGATATATTATCCTGTATAAATTAACAATCTCATAATTGCACCGTCCATTTATATTTTGACTTACACGAATCATTTGATCCAGGAGGGTTAAAAGTGGGAGATTTAATCAAGCTTTCCAATCCAATCATGTTGCAGTGTGAAAGGGAAGTCTACGCAGATTGGTAGAAATTGCACAAGGCACGTACGGCAGATGCAACTTTTTTCAACACACGACACATATGGTCACCGGTCATCAAGAGCTCCTAGATTATAAAACTTTAATGATATACCAAGTGACCCGTGACGACTCGTCGTTTATATACATATATATATATATATATATTAACTTATACACTATCGTATCGCTTTATATGTAGTTGATTTCGGGTACTTTAGCGTTGTCCATTCTCCATTTGTGCGTGCAAAATAGTATTCTCGTCCTCGAGTATGAAACATGTGGATGAGCAAACAGCCGATCTTGAAAATTGGAATTGATTCCAATTGGAACAAGAAGATTCGCAACTTGCTTCTCACCAAAGCCGATGGGCACAACAGGAGAGCATATCTGGACCATTGAAATCTCGACACGTGGAGGGGAGGAGAGAGAGACACGAAAAAGGAAAATTTAGCGGACTCAAAATTTCCTTTCCTCTCTCCTCTCTGCTAGTGAGAATTCAGGCTTACCATTGCTAGTCATTCAAACTATGGTCCCTCTCAAAGGCCCAACTGGCCTCACTAATGACATGGCGGGGTGGTCAGTGTGGAAGCGCAACAGTGTGGATTTGGCGACCATGGGCGAGGGAGCCTTCGCCATCTGTTATGGAGGAGGATGCCGCAAGGAGCGGAGCTGGTGGCCGGAGGGTAGTTGCAATGAGATGGAGGAATAAGAAGAAGAAGAAAATTATTTATTTTCCAACTTGACTGACACATGTCGTTATATTATAGAATTTGAGTAAAAATTGCGCGCCACGTCAGCAATAGACATGGCGCTTCACAATCGCTGAATATTTTCTCGAAAAGACACCTCACATCCCAAATCTGATTAGAGAATTCAAAATCAAATGGTGGGATAATTTTAACGTATTTCGTAAAACATCAGAAGAGTCTGTATTAAATTGGTGAAAAATTGGCTCCACCATCGAACCGTCCAGATCTCACCACATCTCCAAAATATTGTTTCAATCAAGAGCAACAATTCTCCAACATAAATATTTCGTTGGCAGTGTTACAACTTTCAGCCGTTCAATCACCAAGCGAATATGTTGCTACGACGAAGCAAATTATGTCAGAAGTCGTAGTATCAAATGGAAACTCAACCAATGAAGACGAATGCTATGGTGTCAAATTGTCAGACGATGAAGAATAGAATCGCCAAAAGAAGATCACCCTTCGGGGTCGAAGCAGCACGAGATAACACTGTAGCAGAAGATGGCGAACAAACCACGGTTCCTGATGTCTCATCACGGCAGATCAATCTATGTTCGTAACGTGGTATCACGGCAGACCAATCAATATCCACAGTGTCCTGTCACTTTACGCTACCACGCACATATTGCCCTATCCTGAAATAACAGTGACCAAGTTTCCGACAGAAAAACCTATCGTGACGTGATCACCGGCAAGGCGAAAAAAATCATACATGAAAATGACTTTTCTTTCCAATAGAGAATACAATTTCTTCGAGAGCACATTGGCCGACTTGGTCCGACATTAATTACACTCTGATCAAGTTGGTCGCCCGACAGTCGATCTCTCTCCTCTCTCCTCAATCCAAGCGCGACCCGTTACTAGTCAACATCCAGCTGGCATAGAGATCGTCGTCGTCACCATCCACCTTATTGCCATGATCGTCCCAATCGCACCAATTCACATCGTCCTCGCTGAACGCACCACGGCTCATCGGAACCTCAGGGACAGCGCTCTTGCTACCCTCACTGTGGCTGCGGCCGTCGCCACGGGCGGCCTCGAGCATCTCCCGAGCCCTGTCGAGCTCCTGGCGGAGCGACGCGACGTCCCGCTCGAGCTTCCGCTTCTCGGCCAGCGCGTCGTCGAGCTTGAGCTGGAGGGCGCCCTTGTCGAGCTCGAGGGTCTGCGTCCGCCACCGGGCGCGCCGGTTCTGGTACCAGATGGCGACCTGCCTCGGCGGGACTCCCAGCTCGGCCGCGAGCTGGAGCTTGCGGTCCGGGTCGAGCTTCTTGTGAGAGGCGAAGCTCCGCTCCAGGAGCCTCACTTGCTCCGGAGCGAGCCTCTTCGTCGTGACATGTTTCGACGGGGATGGCTGCTGCTGCTGCTTCTGTTTTTGCTTCTGAAGATAATGGGTTTGGAAAAATTCCATTCTTTAGGATCGGAAACGACACATGAAGAGAGGCTTGGCGAGATTAGGGTTTGATCTGGGTTTTGGCACTTTTTTTGATGTCATTATATAAGGTTTCGGATTGGAGACACAAGCTTGTGATATGAAAATGTGAAGGAATGAGAGAGAAATGTGAAGACTTTGGTGGCGGCTGACTTCATGTTCGTAGATGGTCGCTGGTTGTTCACGTGGGTCGGTCCTACTCTTGAAAAGGGTACGCACATTATCCTGTCCCTTGTGTATTGCAAGATTCACATCACGCCTGCCTAAGTATACGAAGATAAAAGCTTCAATACAATATTGGCCAATGCATATCCTCGCTCGACGACTTCATACAGAAATGCGCATGCGACTCAGCCGGACGACTCGAGTTGAGTACATGCAGTTGTCATATACTTAGGCAGGCTGAGTCGATAGAGCAGAAGTTATAAACCTTTGAAACCCTATTCACCGAGCTTTTTCGTTGGGTAATAATCACGACAAATTCTTCAAATATCTGTCCAACATGAGGGATTAATGAGGGTGCTCTCCAAATGGGTTCTTCGCTTTTGGTTTAGAGATCATGATGCCAGGTTATGGGAAAGATCAGACAAGCAATTTGAGAGGTTTTACTCGCCGTGGCTATGAGCCAGGCAGTAGGACAATCAACTGGGGAGATCCAAGCAAAAGCTCTTGGGCACGTGAATTGGTGATGACAGATCGGATATTGGACCGGGAAGCTGCGCAGCAACATGGACTAGAAAGCTGTTGGAGTCGATAATCCGAAACAAAAGCTTGGCCCCACGTTGATCATTCCGTTTCTTGAATTAGAAATTTTTTGGGGCGGATGAAGTTTGGGAATGTTCATGTACTTCCTTATTCTATATCTGGCAAATACCACACCCCTCAGCTTTAGGCGTGACCCGTCACCGAAAGATTAATAAAAGAAGACCCTCAAACTTTAGTAGGGCTCAGAAACTAGGAGGAACTTCCACTTGTCCTCTATCATCGTATTGCCCAGCGAGTTTGCACAATAACGCCGGCCGAACACAAGTTCATAGCAGCGGCACCACAGTACGATAATGTTTTATAAGCAGGATGTTGCAATTATGAGTGAAATCTTCACCAAACACACCTTCCAAAATATACAAAACTCATTTCTGCAGCCCCATAGTGCAAATAGGACAATAATCCAAGCACCGTGCTAAAGCTCAAGTGATTTTTGTAGTCCAGGCTCACGTCTAATGAAGTATTCGAAAGACAATATTTAATGCCCCCCATGTTCAATTTCCAATGTATTTCACTCAGGAATGCATTCTGATGAGCATAACAATTGGCCAACTGCTTCAAACTTGAACTGATTTTTATTTTTATTTTTTATTATATATATATTTTTTACTTTTATATGGTACACGCACAATCACAAGTGAGAATTAAACGCCGTCACATATCCAATTTTTTGGATTTGACATTTAGATTCATTCCATTAGTAGACAAGACTTTTCATTTTACAACTGTTCGTGCAACAAATATTTTACAATGGCAGTGTACCATACATAAATGTTTTAGGGTTAGTGTAGTGACAAACTCAAAAGTGAAATTGTATATAAGAAAGTCACTGTATAAGCATAGAGGCGATGGCATTTTACCTCACAAGAGCATGAATCACGCAGTTCAGGTATTAATTAAGACAGCTTCATCAAGTGTCTTCATATTTTATATACATAAATTTGCAATTAAGAGCCAACTTATTCCACCACATTCGTAGCACTGTCGACGCTTTGTCTTTCGGACCCTCCATGGTGGTTGGAACCTCTAAATTGATGCATCTAATCAGATTTCTGGGGTCTATCTGAAACTTTCGGATTAAAATATTGGGGACAACTCATATGTTCTATGGAAATGATAAGGAATCTGTTCATGCACTCACCGGTTGACCCCTCGGACCCATAGCTGAGCATTCATCATGGGAAAAGAACAAATATATGCTTGTTTGATTAATCCCAGCTATACCCAAATCCATAACAAACCTCTACATGTTTGGCTCAATTCAATCCGTTGAGATTTTGTCATTGCATTATTGTAATCATTGCGAAAACACAGTCACCTTGTTGATGATAACATTACTTTCAGGTTAGCAATATGTAGGCATCGTTCATAATGCAGAGTAAAGAAAAGAAGGAACGATTCACCAGAAAATCCATGTCACGACCTGAAGAAGTCGTTTGCTTATCCACCATATCCCTGGCCTAGACCTTGGAAAGTAGAAACCTCCCCACTCCATGTTTGCCAGAGTAGAATCACAAACACAAAGTATACCAAAAGTACCGGCATATATCAGGAACTATAATAAGAAACCGACTATAACAGCCTAAGAAATTCTTAAGTTAACGTTAGCTCGAGAAGATGATCCAGCAAACAGATATCAACTACTCGTCCGCAACGTTTACCAGCTCATATTCAATCATGGAGAGATTGTTGTCCTCCTTTACAGTGAAATCGGCAGGTTCTGTGACTTCGACACGGCCCCATTTATCAACTGCTAGCCTCATTGAGCCCTTAAACATATCGATCTTTGCATTGCGCAAAATCACAGTAGCACCAGCTTTCAACATATCAACTGTACATACAATAAATATGTTAGGAACTCACGAAGAATTGGCAGGATAGCTTATGTCACATAAGATGGATGTATATGATGTCCCCTCGTCATGCATATAAGCTTTAGCAATGTCATCAGAAGATTGATTGGAAATTGTCACACAGAGAGATTCACTGGAAAAATAAGCAACCAACAGAGATCCTCAGAAGTAAATCGTTGTACCTTTCTAGTGAAAACAAAGCCATGCTAAATCAGAAAAGTGATAAACACAATCAGGCACCAATAAGGCATCCAAATTAAAGCAAAAAAAATTGCGACAGTCATTAAGAAAAGAAAAAATCACAACTTTTAATTAGCTCTCAAAAGTTTTATGACTAGCTTTTGCCAAGTAGATAAACATCCAACAAAAAGTTTGTTATGCCCACTTCCCAGCACTGATAAAATGTGCCCAACCTTCACCAATCAAACTTAAAGCTTCTACTATCCAGGTAAAGATCAGAGTCATTATATGGAGCCTAACTTCTGGACCGCACAGAACATTGTAATTTATGGTCTTACAAGGGATCCCCAAGGAAAGACATGCCATGATTCAAAATGCATGCTTACTACATAATGTCCCAGAGAAAAAGGATGGATGTACTTAAGTTCATGTGCATCAAAAGATGTATAATCAAGTAGCAGGAACATACCTATGGAATTCAGCACAAAAATAACACAGAAGGAATCAAAGGAAGTTGAGAAATCAGACACAGAAATGTATATGCTGCGGCCAGCCATTTAAGTTAATAAAAGAAAAGAAATGGAAGGAAATAGAGAGAATCAAAAGGGAAAACCTCCCTCGTACTAGGCTCTGTTTCTTTCAAAACTTGGAGACTATTGGAAAATGATATTGCACCACTCCTAGATCACTTTTCTAGAGACCTAGAATACTTAACTATCAGATAAGTCCATT
This sequence comes from Rhodomyrtus tomentosa, assembly GCA_028455895.1. Classification (NCBI taxonomy): domain Eukaryota; kingdom Viridiplantae; phylum Streptophyta; class Magnoliopsida; order Myrtales; family Myrtaceae; genus Rhodomyrtus; species Rhodomyrtus tomentosa. The sequence goes on along the minus strand of JAPCWY010000001.1, from coordinate 7,752,424 downwards.
AACATACTCGATTTTTCTCAACAATTAAATAAATTTTTCTACGTGCGAGTCAAAAATCCTTGGCTAGACTCAACACAACATGGTCAGGTCCAACCGGTACATTAACGTGTAAGCCCCACACAATCTACGAAGGCAAAAAAATGATATCAAACAGGTGACATCAAATTTGAATAGAATGGTTTTGGCTTTGTTGTTTGCTTAACTTAGGGAATACATGCCACATGGTGTCACATATGTTAATTTTCGGACACCTTGCAGTCCCAAGTACTTGCTTCACTTAGGTCCCTTATTTGGACAAGCCAGAGTGGATCAAACAAACACAATTATCTCACAATGCGTCGAAAGCTTCTAACTAAATTACAGGTAGTGGCATGGAAAGGTTATTTTGGTTAAGCAATCAATAAATAGCATGATGAAGTCCAGGGGAATGCAAAGTGGGAAGATCAAGCAGTCCAACAGAACAAAATCTGTCCCCTCCTATTACATTTCACAATGAAACAGATGGTGTACATTTATCTATCTTTCTCTTAATTCAATTTCCTGTTCTCCTCCCTCCTTTTACGGCACAATCGAAAATTTCTTCTCAACTTTAGGACAATGATCACAACAATGCTAATTCTTCATGGCTTAAAACAGGAGTTCTGCTCCAAACACTTACACTATATTCCAGCAGCTAAGCCTCGAATTTGATAGCCCCAGTAAAATCAAAACAAGCACCCTAACCCGGAATCCAGACTTCCCTTAAAACAATTTTCTATCGTTCTCCATTTCACGCCACGGAATTAGAAATCCAACCACGAGAGAGCAAAAATCGAAAAATAAAAGGAAAAAAAAAATGAAAAGATCGCACACATATGAAAAAGAGACGTAAATGCAGGCTAAAAAAAAGAAAAAGAAAAACCGAACCTTGATCATTCCTGGCGGTGAAAACGATGGTGCCGGTCTCGTCCCCAACGAGGCACTCGGCGATCCGAGCGTGGCGGAGCTGCGAGGAAACCGGGTTAGATTCGAGCACCTTGACGGTCAGGGTGTGGCCGTTGGTGCCGGGCTTGAGCTGGTCCACCTTGGTGAACACGGGCTTTCTCAGGCCCGGCTTCGCCGCGCTGGCCGGTGGGTTTTGCGGATCTTCGGGTGGGGTGGCCATGGAAAGAGAGCGGTTCTGGTGGGGGGGTGATGACAGTAACCCTAATGGGAGACGAGTGACGCGACCGATCGATTCCCCCACTTTCGAGGTTTCTCTCTGCGTCTCGCTTCTTCCGTGCGAGAGTGAGCGTGCGCTGGTCTGATTTTAGAAGCGCGAGTCTCGGTGCGACGAAGCGCTATTCTCTGCTTTTTGCCGTTTATTAGGAAAAATGGCCAACCTTTCATCTTCTCCCGGATTAAACACTCCTGCTCCAATTTCACTCGTGCAATATCGAAAAGTCAAGTGAAATCATACCAGCGAAAATAAAATGATGCAAATGATTTTTCAAACTTACCTTCACATGCAACGTTATCCATGTAATTATAATTTATTCGACATAGTCCATGAATCATAATTCAATATTCAATTTGGTCTCTCGGCTCTTTATACATGTTTAGCTTAGTCAACGATCTACGTGAAAAAGTTCAATGTTGCCCATGAACTTTAATTAAAGGAGTGGAAGGGCAACATTGAACATTGTTTAGCTTAGTCAACGAACTACATGAAAATGTTCAATGTTGCCCATAGTTCGGTGACTAAACTGGACATGTTTCAAAAATTCAAATATCACACTAAACAGATTAAAAACTCAAGAACCACGTCGTATTTTCTGATATCACACCAGGTGGATTAGAAATTAATGAACAGCGTTACACATTGGGCCAAAATTTTATTCAGTGTGGTCTCTAGACTTTAACACGATATGTAGAGTCGTCTTTAAATTTTTAAAGTGTTTAATTTGGTCGTTAAAATTTTAGCACGTGTTCAGTTGGAGTCCCAAACTGTACAAAAATGTACAAAGTTGTCTATGAACTTGAGTTAGCATAAGTACAACACTGAACATTTTTATATAGTTCGTGGACTAAATTGAACATGTGCAAAAAATTTCAAGAATTATATCGAACAAATTAAAATTTAGGGATTACATTTCATATTAGTCCAAAGTTCATGGATCACATTACAAATCAAGTCAAAATTCATTGCCCAATTATTTAAAATTAAAAAGTTTAGAATTGTTTTTAAAAATAATTTAACAAAAAGATGAATGTAAACGAGTTGAGAGAGCAAATATTGGGGGGGGGGGAATTGGAAAATATTTTTAAATTCATTTTTCGCGAAACAAACGGAACATAATCAACACATTTTCATTAGCTAGTTTTTTGTATATGAATTTGAAAGTTGCCAAACACAAATTTAACCAAAGGATTCCCCTAAAGAAAACTTGAACTAAGGAATTGAATATTGCAAGGAGTTATTGCAAATTGAACTTTTGGAGTGACATTGTAAACGAGTTCAGTTTATTAATCTTCTTCCTTTACTTGAGTCTTAGAAACATTTGAATTTCTCCAATTTGAACATGAAAGGAGAAAGAAACGACAGTTTAGGAAAGGTTGATAAGATCATTAGATTGATGGATCTACATTAAAGGTGTCTTTTTTCTTCTGTCATCAATCTTACCATAAGTGAAATCCTAGGGAAGGCTATTTTCGACCAAGGTGCAAATACCGCGAGCCAACAGAATTTTGAGGAGAAGTTATCTGGTAATTGCAGTTTCTGAACTTTTAGAGGCAGAGAGGTGTCCGATCTTTTATTGGCAAACTTAAACACGAGAACAAGGAGAATGTGATACAGAAAGCTCTCTTTAAATTGCAGCAAGAAGGCTAATCAAAGGATTTTTAACAATCTTGAGTTTGCATCCTTGATCGGATGCAATGGCGGTTCTCTACGCATATGGAACACGTAACCTCTGTGTTTCCGGACCGGCCACCATATCTTCCCAAACCAGATCCGAAAGTGCCATTGTTAATTCTCCCACCTGCCCTGCAATGAACACACAGTACAATCTGTTAAAACCAGAACGGTATTTCGAGAAAGGGTCTCGTTCATTCATGGAGTTGTCTCATTACTTAGGATGGGTTGTCTGAAGTTCTCTCGAAAAACCTTCCGTGATTGATGAAGGCAAGTCAACAGTGCACAAAGCTTTAAAGTCCAGTCAGTACAACTTATGATTTGCAGGCATAGACAATGAAAGGACTTCATGGGATCCTCGCAGTATTTGCCAAAAGAAAAGCTGAAGATTGGCAAAGTAATCAGGAAAACAGAATTTACCATCCCCGATTGGTTGGTCATCCCACGTGACTATTGGCAACAGAGGAAGGGTGCTTCCCACGTACATCATCTCGGCTGCACCTTTGGCTTCCTCCACAGTGAGATTGGCGGTTTTCACACTCCTGAGCAGTCCCCGCTCGACCAGTTTCGGAGCCAGCTGAAGAAGCCTTTTGGCGGTGCACCCGCCGAGGATCTTATCAAATACGGGCAAGATCAGCTCTTTCTCGTGCGTTATGAAGGCCACGTTCACGTTCGGTCCTTCTGCAATATAACCTTCCTCATCTACCCAAATAGAAGCGAACGCTCCCTGCTCTTCAGCTTCCAACTTGGAAAGCACGTTCGGTAGGTAGTTCACGTTCTTCATGGTTGCAAACAGAGGTGACTTCATGGGGATCGTGGAAGTTATGACTTTCACTCCCTCCTTGCATTGAGAGAAATCCTCACCGATGACCACAGCATAGAAAGCAGGGGTTGGGCAGCCGGCAGGTGAGAGCAGAAAATCCCCAGGGCCAGCACTTAACCAGTATCTCAGAGTTCCTTTCTTGCATTGCGACGCCATGGTCAATTGTATGAGAATGCTTCGGAGGGTTGACCGAGGGAAAGGAGAGGAGATTTTTGCCTGTGATGCTGATCTAAGGAAGCGATCCAAATGGACATCCAGTTCATAGAGGTATCTGCAGCCAACAGACAATATGCATGTAACGAGACATTCTTTGCAAAATTGGCAAGTTTGTCTCTCCAGATCAAAGCATTTGTTTCGAAATTATCTCTGCTCCAAACCATAACCCTTGCTTACCCATCCAAAATGATCGCTGTATCAAACACGCCATGACCTCTATGAACCATGTGATCATCAATTGGTATGACCATCATAGCTGGATCAAGTATTATTCCACCAAAAACGCTTGAATACATTGCAGGGTACGGCTGCTTTTTCACCGAACTCCACTTCTGATGCAGCTTGTCAAGCAGCTGATAGAAATACCCATAAAATTGACAAATAAAATAGGACAAACAAGGTCAGAGGCAGTTCATGACACTACTACACTGCAAGAAAACTAGTTTAGTTTAGTTTGAACAGGAAATCATCGCGAGAGATGCCTCCTACATCGCTGGATTCATGGTGATAGTATCATCTAACTGAAAAAACGAGATACTGATGAGAGACCGATTGAAAGCCAAACAATTTTTCCCAGATTGCAAATCTTTTCCAAGGGCAGAAGTCAGTTCGCAAGAGGCTCAACCGCATTCGATGGAGATCTAAGCAAAAGTTCAGTAGCTTTGACTTTGCACCCTAGGACATAGCTGATGAAACTCAAATTCATCACCTTATCATGAGATTCATCGAACACTTGACCTTCGTGCTATTAACATCTCATCCCTAAATACCTTACCCAAAAAAAAAACATCTCATCCCCATATTGACGATTGCGAGGCACTAGGAATTCATTCAGCTGTGATTGCCTGGAAGAACATGTCCTGCCTACGTTGTCTGGGCCTAAAACTGAACATCCTCGAACTAATCCCATCATCTGGTCCATCGGAGCTTTTGGCAGGTCGTTATAAAGCAGGGAAATCAATTACTATTGCCTATCCAGTTGTGATTTTGATCCAACTCAAGATATTAAAACACATGCACATAACTGAAAAGATCAAGCGCTGACAACCAGGGTCGAGGGAAATATCGAGATGGGTTTTACCTCGGATGACGACGAGAACACATGAACTTTGGAGTCAACTGCATTTCCAACCTCCGAAGCATCTGCACCCCAAGAAAAAGAAAGTAAAAGTTCGAAACTTCACGAACAACAGACACCCAGAAGGGGAGAAACAAACGGCAAAGACCATGGGCTCAATCACCTGAAATCTTGTCAGTGGAAGAGTCGCAAGAATCCATGGCGTCAGCGGCACCGAGGGCGAGGGCGAGACGGGATAGACAGGAAAGAGAAACACCAAAAGCCGATGCAGAGAAAGTGGGGGTGACGAAAGCCCAGTTATACGCAGCTTGCTGTGCATTTTTCAAAAGGGTACAATCCAAAAGTCAGGCGCTTCACCTCCTTTTTTTTGTCTTGGCTCGATTGGAGAGAATACGGAAAAATGCTCGAATCGAACGCAAGAAGACGGGATTAGGTGACACGATCTTGTTTTATATGTTGTGCTTTTAGCGAGTGTTTAGCGGGCGGCATTAGATGATGGCCGTAAGGCAGAGTGATCATCAAGATCATGATCGCACTAAAACCAACATTTCCAATTCCAGATGAAAATTCTTCTTCGATCGATGTACGTTTCGGACACTTTTGAAATATCCGAATCGTGCCGCTGCATGAACAACAGTTGCCTTAAGAAGAGAGAGACCCACCCCTCCCCCCCCCCCCCCCCCCTCCCAAAAAAAAAAAAAAAAAAGGGAAGCGATAAACAGTGATGGCAGAGGCGTGAAGCTCATTTGCGGTCCGCATTCAGGAGAAGAAAAGGACTCGGAACGGGACGGACGGCATGAACGGGTTATTTGTGTTGTCTTTCTTGCCGTCGCCAAGTGGCCCAACACATGTTCGCTTGAAATGAATCTCTCTCCCCTTGGGACCCCAACCATTAAAGAAAACAAGCACACATTGGTCTCCTTTCCTACAGTTTCTCTTGCGCGTTCGCTTAATCTTTTATTTGCTTCGTTAGGTGTGCCCGTCCTTTGCTCCTTTTTGGTCGGAGTGCTAGTCTTTCATCGACCATCTTATAGCTTTCTTTCAGTATTAAAAACCATCTAAACAAACCAAGAAAGTGACTTCTAAAGGAGATTTAAGTGCATGATTGCTTTCAACTCTGTCACGGGCTGAGCAATTTGCGCAAGGAGCCCGAATGGACAACGATGCCGAGCCGAGCCCCGAACAACTACAGGGATAATTTAATGCCCGATAAGGCCGGCATGTATAAATTTGGTATGAATATGTGAGATTCGCAAGTCTCATACAGATTGAACTTTTGATTGCATATATTTCAGCTATGGACATCGAGGGAGACCAGGAACCCTTTTATCTACCTAAACTCAGCAGGTTTAAGTGTATTTAGGTCCTCTGATCTGCTTCCGGTCTTGTCCTCCGCTGTTCTTATACTTGCTTGGCATATCGCTGGCAGAACGCCTTGATCCTTCCAAGGCCTTCTTCGAGTGATGACGGATCGGCCGCGAAAGTGATGCGAACCCAATCTTTCAAGCCCACGGCAAGTCCTGCAAAACAGAGAATTCACATGTTGTCAATGATTCTGCTTCATTCCAATACAGTTTGGCTCCCAGGCTCTGTCAGATGAATTTCTTGCAGAGGTCAAAAACCAAAAGCTAGAATGCAATTCACTTCAGAAGGCAGATTTTCTATTCTGATCTGTCTGAAATTTTGAATAAGAGCTTCAAAAGATGTGGGGCTTTTCAAAAGTGTCTACGAAAAGAACAGTTTTTGTCCTTCAATCCCAATAAACTCAGCCAAGGAATCAAGTATCAAAATGGTCTTTCAAACTAAAGATGGATCGGGATGATTGCGACAGATATGCGCTAATAGATTGGGTTCTGCCGCTAGGTATCATACCTGGAAGGATGATGACCGATTCCTCCTTGGCCAGCTTGAAGCAGAAGTCGATATCGTCGCTGATGTCTTTCAGTAGCGAAATGTTCAGCTTTACCTGCCCAGAGGATAAAAGAATTTTTCAAGTCATGCACATTTAGCAGCATTAGGTATTATATTAGCTATGTAAGAGCATTCAAGAGTTGGCCTCACCATCATAGCCATAGATCCCTTAGGTTTATCAGGACAAGTAAGGCAGGAAATCTCGCTGATCCGGCTGCAACAAATATCTGCAGTCTGTCTCAGCATGTTGATGTTTTTCTCGAAGAAAGCCTCATCAGTTCTCTCAAGGATTTGAGGAACTGCTGCCTGGCAAAATAGGCAACAGAAAAGATAAGGAATATAAATTGTCAGATTTTCATAAGGCCGAACTTACAAATTGCCCAAGAAAGAAGAAAGGCCTAGCCTCGTGTAGAGGTTTGAGGTGAAGTTTTCGTCGAAAATTGTATATTCACAGTAGAAAGACATTCCTTTTTATGCAAGGCATGACCACAATGGATGAGTGACAGATTAGATTATGCTTCACTTGGGACTGAGGAGGAGGCATTGCATATCTCCCTCAATATGCTTAAATATGCATCTCTGTTGTTCTTTTGCCAAACTTTACCCTTGTAAAACTCATTATCTATGATGAAACATCTATTTCCCTGCATATTCAACTGCTTTGCTGCACAAAATAGTTATCGTCTTCGAGGTACTGAGTTGTATCGTGATATCAATCTGAGCCATCAGATGTAAATTGGTATGCTTGCCCTTCGATGATCAAAATGTTGACGGTATCTATTTGAAAACAAACCTGGATGAAAGTTGATGGGCCTCCCAATATATCGAAATACTTCTTAATGCGCTCAACAACCTAATTGAAGAGAAGGCGTAAAGAACAACTCAATAACTGTAAAGATGTCAACTTTATGCAAGAGCTCTTAGGAATTGTAACAACACTAAGCCAGGAAGGCAAGTGGGCACACCCTCCACACGCACACACGCATAGATACCTTGGGCTTCCTGAACATGCCACAAGGGTCATTTGTCACGAACCAGCCGAGCCTCCACCCAGGTACAATCCATCTCTTGGATAGAGACCCAAGAGTAAGAACAGGAACAGTCGTCCCATATCGTCCCATCGGCACAAATGGGGTGTCCCCAAAAGCAAGGTGCCCATAAACTTCATCGGCAATCACAAGGATGTTCAGCTTCTCTGCAGTTTCTGCGATCTAATTTCCATGCACAAACAGTCTAATCAGTTCAAATCTTTTTAAGGCGGTGCAATGGCACTTGAAGCTGTTTTATACGGAATGGATGCTGACCTCCTTCAAATGTTGATCGGTGTACACATTCCCACAAGGATTTCCTGGGTTGATAATTACCACAGCCACTGTGTTCTGATCTGCTAAAGCTTGTATAGCATCAACATCAACCTCCCAACCTTTACTGGGGAGGAGATCATAATGCCGAACTTCAATGTGTCTAAAAGCAGCACAAAGTTCATAAATCGGGAAGCCAGGCTTCGGAATCAGTATGTTTGCTCCTGGTCTAGCGAGCATTGCCAAAGCAACATCTATCGCTTGCGTGCAACCAGACGTAATGAACACATCATCGGACGACAACTTGTACGGGAGATCATGAGACAAGTACTCGGCGATTGCTCTGCCAAAGTGAAACATGCTTTGGTGAGTTGCTGTCTCAGCTTCTTATGCGAATATTGAAGCCATATACAAATCGAGAAGTCAATTTTTTTCCGCGCCCAGAAGACTGGAGAAATTTCAGCAGATCGAATGAAGCCGGGATCGTTCAAAACCCAATTGAGTTCTGGACAAATTCCGACCGAGACTTGAACACTCGATTAATCAACATCCAAGAGGACATGCAAGCCACGCATCATGAATGCGCCAATCGACAACGTGCGAGAATTGAGAACCGAAATTACATAAGAAAGCACGAAATTTCGTCAAAATTAGATTGCAATGGCAGGAACGAGTGAACAGAAACTCGGCTTCTTGCTAATTGTAATTTGCAACTCTGACCAACCTACTGAACTGATAACTGAATGCGACTTGAAACTATTCTCCCTGGGATGAAATTAATCTCAGCAACTAAAAGTTTAGGCGTTAACTGCGACAGATAATCCAAAACAAAGCGGAGTTTCACTCACCTTCTTGTCTGGGGAAGACCAACGGTGGGTGAATAGCCATTGAACTTCTGCGACTGAAGAGCGTCCACCACGGCGTCCTCGGCCACGCGGGTGGTACGGAAGCACGTGTAAGCAGAGGGGTCGCCCATGCCCAGCGAAACGACCCTCTTGCCGTTGTCCGCGTCGACGCTTTCCATCAGCAAGCTGAGGATGCCTTTGATGGTAATGCGCGAAGGCGTCTCCACTTCATGATGGTTCGCGTTTGCACTCTCCATTTCTCTCGTCCCTTTTTCTTCCCGCTTCAATTCACTCCTGTTTGTCCTCTGTTTTCTCGCGGCTTTCGAGGGCCGGGGATTTATGAAGAAACAGAGAGAGGAAGATGACCTAGTGGGTCATCACCGTCATTGGTTCAGTGAGTTGAAAGCCACATGTTGGGGCGTTCTAAATTACCGCATGAGAACAAAAAATGTTGAAAGCTGTGTCTCGCTGAGAACGGTAAAAAAAGAGGCCGGGAGGGGGGGGAACAGAGCAACGAAGAAAGACATCGGCAAGAAAGCGGGAAAGAAACAAGGGATCCCCATCAAGAAGCAGCTTTCACAACTTCAACCGTTACAGAATTCACATTTTGCATTGTGGAGAGACAACGGACTTGCGTGTGCTCTCCCGTCGGATGCGCTGCTGGGTTTAGGACATCTGAGTCATTTCCAGAAACGGAAACTGAGGTCGTGGTTCCCGACTCGTTAAAATTAGCAGATTGCAAAGTCCCGCCCTCGTGCCCGGCGCGGGGCCGCTCCTTGCTGGGTATTTTAAATTTTTGTTCCCCCATCAAAAAAAAAAAAAAAAACAAAAAATGAGGGTGGGGGACCCGCGGTGCCCGTGCCCATCCCTAATCGGGTTGTTCGACCTGGATCTGGAACTAAGATCCAAGACCGCGACATTCGAGGCGGGATGGGGGCTTTTTGGCCGGAGAAGCAGCGGCCCAGTGGCGGTGCCGGGTGCGTATAATCTTTTCGTCGTCTACGAAGATGAAATTAATAATTTTCTAAAAATGATGATATGCGTTGCCGAACAGTATTTTTGTCGTCTGCGAAAACACCTAGGCGTAAATTATTGTCAATCTTCAAACAATTATTTCAAGCGATCATTTGTAGAAACATCCTTTCAAATTATACATTTTTCTATGAAATAGACGGAGTTTTAGGGTTTGTGCCTTATTTCCAAGGCACGTGTAGGCTAGAAGAAAAATGGCGAGTCGAGGATGCTAAGAGGCAACTCATTATGGAGTGGCAAAACTAAGAGTGATACTCGCAAATTCTGTAAAAATCGAGGCTGCCATAAGATATGGAGCGTGAAAAATCCAATGTTGGTGCTTACCATTTCTCAAAAGAATGACAAACTTCGATTAGTTAACCAGCACGTGCGTTCTGAACTGCTTAATGTGGTATCCTAATGATAAAGGTGTGTGCAGTGAGTACTCTTTTCCATGTAAGTCTTGAATTCGAGCCACCTTACAAGCGAACTTTTCGCCAGCATTTGCCCGTGGGCGTTTGGTACCTCGTGTGAAGGGACTTCTAGACTTCCGGCACGCCGATGTAGTAGTGGTGATGGACCGGCCCCGTGCACTTATCGACGGACTGGATAACTATGCCTCGGACCGAACATTTCGTAACCGATACGGGATTCTCATAGCAACGCCCCTAGTGGATAGCTTCTCATTATTTTACTTACAAAAATGGAACACGGACCTGTGGGATGACAATCGGGAATGGGTCGTGATGGCGGGCGAAAGCTACAAGCTCCGCGGCTCCTTGTGCGACAAGCGGCACACATTTTGTCCTTGCAAAACTGATAACGACCCCCCCGCGCGCGGACCCAATTGCGAGACGCGTTCTCGTTCCGATGCATCGATTGCGTGGATCACTTCCTCTCGTTCGCGATCGCCAACGTGGGTTTCCCATGTCCAGTGGTGGACCATCAGCACCAAGACTCCCAGGCACGATTGAAGCGGGTTGACTCGACTTTGACCCCTCGTTTCCCCTTCACCCCACCCTAGTTGCACGGGTTGAATTCAAATCGCAGCACCTTAATTCCATTAGTGCTCCTTATACGTTGGGAATCACTTGGATTTGGATGACCAAAATCTTATCTCAATTGCTAATTACTTGAATGCTGAAGTTTGAGAGCGACGACGAAGTTTGTCGGGAATCTTGCTAAATTTTAATCCAAAAAAATTATGCCGACACTTGACGACCGAGGAAGGAGATGGCGGTGAGGCTCGATGAGTTGTAGTCGGACATTTCTATCTATCTATCTGGTAATAATCCTTTTAAAAATAGTTTGATTAGACCCCATTTCAAATGGAAAGGTTCAAATAGTAGCCAAACCTCGCGATTTTCTCTGGTGAGACTTTAGGAGCCTGTTTAGTAACATTTCAGTTCTTCTATTTATATTTCTCGAAACAAAAAAGAATCAGATACATGTTTGGTCACTCAAATGATTATGATTCTGATTTTGTCCCGGGAATACTTTTGCACAAAAAATAAGAAACAAAAAAACAGTTGTTTCTCCAAAAAAAGAACACTTTTGAAAACAAAAAAAGGCAACGATAGTCTTCTTTCACTTTTCTCGAGCGTTCGCGAGGCCTGGGCCGGGTCAACCTAATCAGATCCAGATAATTTTTGTAATAAAATTTTTTAATAAAAAATCAAAACATGATTACAAAGCAAAAAAAATAGAAATTCATTAAAAAACTAAAAAAAAAATGGAAAAAAGAGAGAAAATTTTCCAATTTTTTTTTAAAAATCTCAAAAATTATAAGATGGATCATTTCAACTAGCCAATTCTATTTTTAATGATTTTGACTTTCGATTTCTCTCAAATGATGATTTTGCCTCTCGTGGGCAAATCATTCAAAAGAATCCAAAAAATTTTAAAAAAAAAATCTCAAAAAATAGGAAATGTGTATATTCAACTGGCCAATCTCATTTTTAGTGATTTTGCCTTTCGATTTTTTCTAAACCTTTGGAGTATCATGTTGCATCAGTGATCATCCACATGATATGCAAGGGTAAAATTGAACTGCCTATGTGGCAGATATGGAATTTATTCATTCTAAGCAATGAAAGATAATTAGAATCACCTTTTTCATCCTTGGCATATGCATAGCCTCAAAAGAAGGATGAAAAAATAATAATTTTAGCGTATTATCCTTTCACTGAACAAACATGCAGCATCCCTATTTTGGCCAAAAAAATGTCATGGTGCAAGAGGATCGTATTTGTGGGGTCTGAGGAAAGTCATCAAATGTCATTATGTAATTGTTTGATTTAAATGATAAATTGAGAAGAAAAATTATTTTTCGAAACATAAATTTTGTACAGTTATCAACTGCGTTTATGTTTCGCGACAGAAATTATACGCAGTTACCAAACGATTTCTGATTCTTTAAAACTCATTTAGGGAACAGTATAATTTTTTTTAATCTAATCATAATCAATTTTTTTTAAAACAAAAACGTACCAAATAAGCCCTAAGTAATCGCTAGATCGGTTCCGTGAGAGTAGCTAGCAAAATGGAAAGATAAGTATGATTCTATCTACATAGCAATGGAGGAGTTCAAGACGTGTGCAGAAACCTATGTATGACTAGGATGTGTTCTAGTGTTTAGGCGAGAAGATCGTATCCACGTACGTAACAAGTGGTCCGAGATATTGACAGTCCGGAAAGATAACGCATAAGCTCTAACAGGACAAACAACACAAGCACAATTGGCCAAAATACCAACAAAGGGAGCAAATTGAAAACACCCCACACAACCTCCCCCCCCCCCCAACCCAACCCAACTTGTTCACTCGCGCTAAGACGTTGAAATGTCTGCGCAGAAAAAAGCAATAGATGATTAAGAGGACGGACCTGGACGAAGGCTGTGTTTTTGAGTTATTATTGGATCTAGCCAAAGAAAGACCAACCTCGGCTTCCAAGAAAGCGGCAGCAGCAACTAGCCGGGGGGGTTGGGGGCGGCGGGCAATTCGATCTCGTCAATTCGGACCGGCTGTTTTAGGTGGTGCCGAGCGAAGTTGGGGGGTTGGCTTTTTCCCACCCCCTCCTTATATTGGCAAAAAGAGATTTGTTTCCACGGGGGACAGAACTCAATTCGCAAGTCTTCAAAGATGAGATCCGCTGCTGATTCATGTTCTTGTCCGGATCACTGTCGAACACGTTCGGATGTGGACGTCCCCGAGAGACGAGAGTTCCCCCGCTTTTCGACGTCTCTGACGTGGAGCGTTCATCGTGTCGACCCTTCCCCTGTCTGTCCCTATCTTTCCCTCTTCTCTTGGGACGAGGAAGCACCTCCCTCCGACAATTTCAATTAATCAGTCGTTGAAGCGTCGCTTGTCGTCCTGGGCGGGTGATGGAGATGTATTACGACGATGGCCCTTGGATCCCGTGTGAGAAGGCCCCTTCAAGCTCGAGAATTTGTGAAAAAATGGAAGTGACGGGGCAGCAAAAAAATAATAATTTGGAATCTTGTTCATCCCCTCGGAGTGCTGACCCCTTTGATTGTTGTACAGTCCAAATCGCGGTGCGATTGAACAAGCGATTTTCTATGATGTGTAGCAGCCTCTGGACCCCGACCCCAATTTCGTGAATCATGTTGTCCCGAAAGGATTGTTCAACGTTTGGTAGGTTGAAGTTCTTTTCTTTTTTTGGGTCGGATTCGGTAGGTTGAAGTTGATTGTCGATAGTCGCATGTGAATGGCCATGGCCATGGACACATGGACATGCGTCACGGGCCGATGGTATTTTTTTGTCATGGGATAGCCCGTGCGGCGCCCGATGAGCTGAGAACATCATGATAGACTTCCTTCTAAGGCTGTTATTAAGAACGGTACGGCGAATTACATTCTAGCATCAGATCTTACCACTCCCAATTTAGCTCGGTAATTGCATAGAATACTTTGACGCAACAATTGATTTCAGCTACCATGGCATCATCATTGAAACAACATCGGCTCTCGACCAATTTTGAGGACGGGGAGGACAAACGTCGCATTCATAGGTCCTTAATGTTATAATCGTTCTGTGCTAAAACTCCCAGCACAAATACCTTCATGCTACTACTCCTGGGAAGCAATTGTACCATCACTTCTGCATCGCTCACTCTTCAATCCTGCGAACTATTCCCTCAGGACTTGCGACAATGGTCAATGCTCGGCCAGCAGAATAGGCTACCGCCGCTCCATTGGTAGCTTCCTCTGATCAAAGCTATTCGCGCGTTGAGCGGTGATGGATATATATTGGAGGAAAGGGATCAAGCGGACCAGTTTTAGGTTGTTCCCGTGATAATACATTCAATTCCTAGGAATCACCCAAAGTATATTATTACCATCATCATCGTCATCGCAGTCATCGCCATTATCTTAGTAGTATATTCAACCAGGCAAAAGGGTGGGAATTTTTTATGGGAGTAATATCCTCTCTTACTAGTAACTTCCTTTTCGATTAGTAATTTCATCCCACGCTAAAGTAACTTGCAAAATATTTAAGAAAATAAAATATAACATTGTAGATAGCGAAACAATTGACATCGTCAATTTCGGAGATAATTTGAGAACCGAATTGAATAGAATCGCCAATTTGGTCCGATTTCAAAAGTGAACATGATCGGTTCCTACATATAGAGACGAGAAACCGATCATGTCCAGTCCGATTTTCAGTTCTCAATTGGAAAACCGGTTCATCCTTAGATCGATCACCCATGAGGGAACACGAATTGTTAGGAGCAGTAGTAGTTCGGTGGCCTTGAAATTCCCGTGCTGTAGTCGGTTCGTAACAAAATTCGCCACTGTTTAACGAGGCACGAGTGGCGTAAGCCAAATTCATTTTGTCTTTCCCGATCTTTCGCGGAGCGGAGATGAGATGGAGATTGAGGGAGAACGATTTTGTTTTGTTGCGGGAAGAGAATGCGACAATCGACGCATCCGACAATAATATAAGGCTTCAGACTTAATAGTAAAATAAAAACTTCCATCGTCATTCGAAGGTCGTCATCTTCGATCATTCCGGGCGGCCATACATTTGTTTTGTAGGACGGTGCGACGACATTCGGGACCAACCACGGTCACGTGAATCACGTGGTCCAAAAGGACTGTTCAATGTTGGAGGAGAAAATTATCAAAACGAAAAGAAAAAAAGTGTTAAATATATTGTAACTGTAACAATTCAATTTTATTTATTTTTTTTATAATTAAATGCTCTTACTTTTGTGTCTATTCAATCCATCCAGCCAATTTTTACAGAAAATTGTTGACGGTTGTGTTTCACTGATTTCTTATCTATTTCCTTCAATAACTGTTCATACTTGGAAACTCATGTGATTAACTGGAAGAGATCGTCAAACGTCGTGCCTTCAAACCTTTCTCGTAAATTGAACTTTAATTCATTAAAGGGTAAATTGGTAAATCCTCTCTTGGTAAGAGATGTCAGACACCGATTCCTAGATTTCTTGAAACGAGCGATAAACTGATCCGCCATCTGTCTCGGTATTGTACTGATACATTCAAGTCAGCCATTGTCATTTCTGGCACTGAACGGTAAAATTGAGAATGAAAATGTCTCTTCATCTCAGCCCATGTCTGAATGAAATTTGCAGGCAAATCTCTATACCATTTGAATGATGTTCGTGACAAAGATAACAGGAAAAACCTTAACCTCAAATATTCATTCGTCGCGGCCTCCCCACATTTTGCCAAGAAATGATAGATACGTTCCACTATTGACTGATTTTCCTCTCATGTGAACACATTGAAATATGGTGTTTTGAATCCTCTCTGAGTAAGGGATATTGTCAACCTAATCAGGATGAGATTTCTTATAAACTGGTCTTTGGAGCACCTCTGTCTCCTCCCACCTGTTCGATCACTAATTCTGCTACTTGATCTAGGTTCCATGTTATGTTGGCCAATCCAAGCTTCTTGCCCCTTGGGATCAACTTGTGGAGGTTTATCCATCCCTTGATTCTCCAAATTGAAGTTAACCGGTGGCACCCATATGTACTGTTGATTTCCTATGAATTGTGGATTCGGTTGAACCTCCAGAGATCTCGTGGGATCCACATTATTTGGTGCTAGCTATGCATTTTGAACGCTTGGATTAACCGTATTAACTTCAATCGGGTCGATTTGAGGAAAATTATAATCATTAACTGCATTCATCAAATTAATCAGAGTTGGATTCTCTAGCCTCGGTATAATTCTCATGGCTGGGAGTGGTAAAGACTATCCGCATTGCCATTATATCCAATGTTGGGTGGTCCACACACCGGAGGAAATCGCATAATGCCGAGAGAACTCACATGGAAAGGTAAAACTTTAGAGGATGAACTAGAACACGATATTACATTGTTTATGGCACTAACCAACATGAGCTTTATCGCATCAGTTACATGCCTCACCATGTAATGGATTAGTTCACCCTGCTGCTCTTCAAATATCCTCCTCATTGTGGCCACTAATGTAGCATTGGTTGCCAAAATGCGAGTTTGTTCCTTTGTTAACTGTTGTGGAATGTCGGCATTCTAAGGAGGAATTTTTACGGCCGGATTGATTGAAAAATACTCTGATCGCTCACCGCCATTGGGATTTTTGTAATTGTCGATCGACACTCAATCATCTTCAGGCTAGTTTCTAGTACACGCCATTTTCTTCAAAACTCTCCGTTAGTGGTCCCACCGAGCGTGCAAAAATGATGTTTGTTTGTTTTGTGACGAGAATATCTTTCACCGAAATTTATTCTTTGATTTTTATTAAAATGGATTTTGTGGCTCAAGTGTCAAGGAGAATTTAGGTGAATGGTGGTTGGATGGATGGGTGTGTATGGAAAAATGGAATGTAAATGGATTGAATATGGATTGTGGATTGCATGGCTTGAGTGTCAAGTTTCTACAACTTACAATATTCCTAAAGAAAGCAGTAAATTATAGAAAAGTAAACTTGGTTACTGGGAATATAGAGGTACCTAAAATGTACAGTGCGAGGGAAGTTAAAATGCAATAAACATAAGTGTTTTTTGGTTGATCAGTGGGGGAGGCTCCCCCTTAATCTTTACTGCATATTTGTAATCTCTCGCGCTTTGTAATTGCTCAGTCGGTCATTCTAAGGATTTCAAATCTTGAATTTTGGTGCTTCTAATAACTTTCCCATGACCCACGGTCTTTATAGTCTGTTTGCCAAAATTCAAATGAATTCTTTTTTATTTATAACCTCCATAGTTAGTTTAAATCTCTTATGATAACTTTCCATGATGTGCTCGTATCCATTGTTTTTGCTCTTTGGTTGTAGCTCCTTGGCTGACATGGCTAAGTTAGCATATTCATGTTCAGTTATATTGTTGTAATTCTGATTTCCAATTTTCTTTATAGTTCTATTGGTAAGTTTTGCGTTACTTTTAACTTATCGAATCTCAAGGTTCAAAAGCCCTGCTATTCATTCAATACTCCGCTTTTTAAGTCACCGAATCTCGAGATCCAGTGACCTTGTAATTCATTCGATACCTTGCTCTCTACCCACCAAGCCTCAAGACTCTTGAGATGTCGTTTATATTCCCCTATGACATGAAAGAACATGGTTCCTTATGATTTAAGCCCGTAATATTTCATTTGTAGTTTGGGCTTAGGGTTATGAATAGTTACTGCTATATATACTCTTATTCACTTGTAATTGAGTGATATAAATAAGAGTATATATAGCGAGAAATGCAAGATGCTGGTATAGTAGAATTATATATTGGACATAGCCTTAGTTTAGGGGAGAACAATGATAAAATTTCGTGTCTCGATTTCTCTTTTTCGCACGTTTTTAATTTGCTGCGATTGTGTGCTGATCATAACAAAGACATATTGGCCTTGCCGCCTGTTTGGTATTCTATTGTCATCTTACCGAATCTCAAGGCATAATAATCTTATCGTCCGTTCGATATTCGCGCTGGTCATTTTTCGACGTCAATTGTTATACTCAACAAGGCAAAATAATGGAAATTATTTACGGGAGTAATATCCTCCCTTACTAGTAACTTCCCTTTCAGTTAGTAATTACATCCCACGCTCAAGTAACTTGCAAAATATTCAAGAACTATAGAGAAACAAAATATAGGATCGTAACGAAGCAATTAACATCGCCAATTCTCGAGACAATTTGAGAGCCGGATCGAACCAGATCGCCAACCCGGTCCGGTTCCAAAAGTTACCATGGTCGGTTCCTGCTTATATAGATGAGAAACCGACCATGTCCGGTCCGATTTTCAAGTTCCCAGTCGGGAACCGGACCACCCTAAAATCGATCGCCCCAATTTTAATAACCGGACTAAAACGAAATGCGAGATAGCGAATGAGGCAAAAGGAAACACGAATTGTTCGGAGCAGAAGAAGCCAAATTCAACGGGCTTTTGTTTTGTTGCGGGAAGAGAATGCGACGTTCGACTCGACCAGGCTTCAAGCTCGATTGTCAGGAAATGGAAAGAACGGGCGCTAATTAAAGACTTGTGCGGTATCTGTTCATCCCCTTCCAGTGCTCATCCTCTGATTCTTGTACACTCAAATCACGGCGCATAGATTCAAAAGGCCCAAAAAAAAGGGAAGAGATCGGCGCGACAACATTCGGCGCCAATTACGTGAATCGCATGGTCCAAAAGGACCGTTTCATGTTGGAGGAGTAAATTAGAACATTCATAAATTTATTGTAATCTTGTTAATTTAATTTTAATTATGTTTTTTTTATAATTAAGTACTTTTACTTTCGTGTTTATTCAGTACATCCAACCAGTTTTTGCAGTAAATCGTTGACAATGGACGTCAGTGGTCCTAAATGATATGATTGGCGCCGACGTACATAATTTTTAATAATACCTCAATATCGCTTGAATGTTTATTTATTTTTTTCTCCCTTTTTATTTTATTTTTCTTTACTTTTTTTATTTCTATGTTTTACTAAGTCCGGCGGAGTTCATCAACCCACGCCCGCCACTTTAAAGGGAAAAAAGAAAAAATAAATAAAATCCCCAAAATTAGCAGAAACATATTTTTAAAAAAATTATCTATGTTAGCCGGCCACGTCACGTAGGATAGTCGACGTCCGTGCTAATGATTTTCAGTCAAAATTGACAGGGTGGACTGAATTGGTACAGATGCAAAATATTTAGGACTGAATTTAAAAAAAAAATTAAGATTGAATCAGGACAATTGAAATAGATTTAGTACTTTGTAGTCTAATTATCCCACGTTGATGAGCAGTGGCGAGAAGATGGAGGATGAATGTCGCGTTACAGGTGAATGGCCATGTAACATTGGACGATGGACATGGACTGCTTGTTCCCACGAAACGAAGCCCGTGAGCGCCCATCAGAAAGCCCACCGGCGACCTGGACAATTGCCCGCTCGCGCTGTACGGGGACTCACTCCTTACTTTTATCGGCACAGCCTTCGTAATTTATTTCGTCGCGCCATTATTGGACTGGAGTCTGGGCCAACGACCCTGCAAATCTTCCTTTCTAGGTTTACGCAGGGCTGTGCAGAGTTTGGTACGGGGAGATGGGTGCGCAGTACGCACAGCCTGGGAACGGTCAACGTAAACGAACATAGGAGACAGAACCAAAGTCGAGTTTCACAGCACAGACCGGGGACGCCTCCCGCCGAAAAATTGCCAGCTTGCGTTGATCCAGCGATTCTACTGGTTTTCAGTTGCTCAAGGCACGTTCTAGTACGAATTTGACTAATCGTTGCACGTATCGTGTCACGCGGCGGCGCGCTCGGGCTTGAAATCGCATAAGCTCGGTGTATCCCGTCGACACTAGGGATTAGATATTGAAAACACAGCATTTCCCATATACTCAGCATCCGACAACTCTAAAGAAGGCCGCATCGTTCACCATGGGCGCTAGCTTAAGTCCTTCAAGCCCGCGAGGCGCGGCTCCCTGCCTAACGGTCCGCTGTAGCAGAGCGAGCTGAAAACGCGTTTTGAAAAATATCTCATAGGCTCGAAGCATCCCCCCCGCTTAGGACGGGTTTCTCCTGATGGGAAAACCCCGAAGCCCGACGGGGCTCTCAAGGGGTGCACCGACGGCTTCACGCTTTCATTCGCCGCGATCCGCAATTAACAGCTCCATCGGGGGGATGGAAAGTTCAATGATTCCTCGAGCTAAAAACGACAGGTAAACTTTGTTCCTCGAATCTCTTTGTCGGGAACCGGGCCGCCCTCGATTGGGCGCGCGATGGCATGCTGGGTCGGTACTCGGCACCGCGGAACAAATGTATGGCCGCGCACGATGGTGCAATTTAAGAGTTCTCCTTCGGCTCAGAAGCGGGTTCAGCGACCGTTGGCAGGAAGGGGCAAAAATTGAATGCGGTTTTCTTACATAAGGAGAGGAGGAGAGGCCGAAGACAATAAATGGTCGGTGGGCGAATAGAGAGGGCAGGGCAGACGAGATTGGGGCTGGACGTAATGAAGTGGGGGCCCAAGAGGAAGTGGGCCCCACCGGACACCCCACCCGGGGCGAGAAGGTGGGGCCCGGGATCGAAAAGAGCGGGAGCGGCCGTATGTCGGGTGGGAGGGTTGGGGGGTGGTGGGAGGGTTGCGGCGGGAGGGTGACTTAAGGTTGTCGTCATGCGCGATCCACGACGCGATCTCTCGAGACATGAGCCCCTTTTGTTTCTTTCTTCCTTTTCCTTTCTTTCCCTCTCTCCTCCCCGTCCTTTTTTCACTTTTCTGTTTCACCGCCCGAATCCCAATTATTTTTAGTTTTTTTTATTTATTTTTCTCTTTATTTTCTGCCAAAAAGACAAAAAGATAAAAATAAAAAACGAAAGGGGCTGTTTGGTTATTCCCTCTGTCTGTCATTATTCGCAAAAAGTCAACTAGAAAGTCGCCCGGACTCTCTTGTCTCTGGTTCCCGAAAAGGCTTTAGGGTTTTTTAAGATGCATGTAATAACAATTCTGAAAGTTAATTTTTACTTTAAAAGTGTTTTTAGAGTATAAATTTATTTGGTAAAAATTTTATTTCTAAAAAAAAATTAATTTTGAAGTTATTTTTTCTCCAAATTTGATACGTTAAAAAAAATTCTTCAACTCAAGAATTAATTCTCTAACAAAAAAAAACAAAAATTAAGTAAGTACTTTTCGTCTCACTTTCTTTTTTATTACGCCATCATCCTCTCCTCGTTTATACTCACTTTCGCCAACCTCCGTGGCAGCCAATCATCGTGTACCACCGCCCACGGTGCCCACCCATCGATCGCCCCCGGCGGCCAACCATCGCCCACCGCTAACATTTGTCAGCCGTCACACGCAATCGCCACCACCGACCACCACCCATCGCCGGCCACGACCGCCACCAATTGCTGCCAGCCATTGACCACCGCGCTTGCCGCCTGGTCCCGATCTCTTCTCGCCGGAGTAAAAAAAATAATAATAAGTTTTTATTTTTAAAAATCTATTTTTAATAATAAAAATTATTTTTTAAATAAATTTAGAAAGTTTAAAAATGAAGTCTTAATTTTTCGGATGCTGATAATAATTTTTCATGGAAGATTTTGTGTTTATAATGTTTCAAAATAAAAAAAAAATTCAACCATTATCGAACGAATTTCTTTTATCAGAATTAATTTTTGGAGTAGAAATATAAAAATAAAATTCTTATTTTGAGAAGAAGTGAAAAAATTAACTTCACACCAGAATTTGATTTCTGAAAACGAGTGCAGTTGGCTCCAAAAAAAAAAAATCTTAAAAGATCGACTTGCGTTTTATCTCGCCATTAATCTTGAAATTTTGTTACCATAATAATATTTGAATGGCTATTAACATAATAGTTTGTTGTGAGCCAAAGACAGATTTAGTTGTAATTTATCCTCAGATACAGACAAGGGCCAGACAAACCTGAGATCGGCCAGGCTGTTGGAGCGGGACTCCGAATGCGTATTCAACTTGGACATTGTTCTTCAAAAATTGACTAGACGCTTTCGAAGTTCCTTCCCCCAAGTTTTTATTTGAGTCGCTTCACGCGAATAAAAATTGTTTGAGACAATGTCATTTGACTCACTTTTCTCCGAGAAAAAAAGAAAAGTCCCATGTAGAACTTAGAAGGAATCTTGAACTTTGTATCTTTTGTATATGTTAAAAGAACGTGCGACAATTTTTATGGTGATGGAGGCTCATTTACCCCCAATAGTCATGCACGTATCTCTCTCCTCAGTAGAACATAAGTTGACACAGGAACAGAAGATGAGGTTAGTTGCAGAAAGAAATCACGCAACCTCTTAACGTTGCAGAACAGGATTATAGTTGGTTTTTATCCCACACGCATGACCTGCGCACACCCTTCTTTCCCTTCCTGGTTCTAGGTTTTCCGCAGGAAACAAAGAGTTCTCTCTTTTCTTTCTTTCTTTTTTTCCTGCACGGGCGGGCGATGCTGAAACCGCCATGCGCACTACGTTGAACTCTACCCTGGGGCCATTAAATGATTAGCATGGGATTAGAGGGCGGGGAGAGAATATGTTGTTTGCCGCTTTGGGGGGAAGAGTGGGGGAGGGACTTAAAGCTTCACGATCGCCGAGAGAAGGAAAGGCAAAGCCAGACGTTAGCCAAAAGGGGATCGGGAGGAGAGATCGGGCTGGGGGGGCCATTTTAAGCAAGCTGCTTCCCTTTGAGGTGAAGCCCTAGGCCACAGGTGCTTCTTGGAAACCAGGAAAGCGAAGGTTACTGCGAGAGAGAGATGCAGATTCTGATCAATATTAGTGGGGGAATGAACAGAGGCGAGAGAGAGAGAGTGATTTGATGTAAAGCCTGCGTGCGAGAGGGAGGAGCAGATACAGGGAGGGGGGAGGGAGAAGCTGAAGCCCTCAAAATCCGAGCATGACGCGTCCAAATCTGGTAGCATCACTCGCCCCTCCTTCTGATCTATTTGATGGAACCGGTTGATGGATGGATGGGACTTTTGATTCGATGCCTCAAGAGAGACATTGGAAAACAAATACACAGCGATTACATACAGGAAAAACAATGTCATTTCTCCAATTGCCGAGACAAAAAATATATATACACAAATTTGAAATTGTAAGTATAAAAATACAAACTTTTGATGTAAAATATCCAAGTTATATTATTATCAATTTCCCCTTTTAGGATTTTCTTTTTTAAAGGTCATATTAGGATTACGTACTTGCAACTTGCAAGGCTCCTATTAAAGTTCGTACTTTGTTGAAAAGAACCTAATCTGTTCGTATCTTTTCTACAGAAAAAGTTCAACAATTTATAATATTTAAGAATTGCCGGCGTGAAGTCGCCACAATATTTTCCACTATATAATACAAGAATGGGAAAAAAAAAAATCAACTACGTCCACTGAGAGTCTGGGACACGTTAACCTAAATATCATGCGTACTGATTAGGAATATATAGTGACCTAAAAATTAATTTAAGTTAAATTTATCATAAGCATGCTAATTATGAAATTTTCACAATAATAACTTTAAACAATCAGGTGTGCCAAAATTAAAATGTAAAAGTAATCTAACTGAATATTTCATTTTGAAAAACGGTGCTAAAGGGTCTTAGATGCATTTGAAACATATTTTTTTGGGGGTCAAAAAACAGATTTGAAAGGTGATATATTTCTTAATAGGATAAAAAGTGGGAATACAATTCAAAGCTATCAAAAAGGTCAGCCTGTATTTTGCCGTTTCGATTCTTTTCTTGGAAACAATGGGCAACCACCGATAATTTTCATAAGAATATTAGAAATGCCGAAATTTGTGTACGAAGCTTACTTTAATGTCAAAAGTTTTTACTGGATTATTCAAGTAAAAAATCAAAGAAAAATGATTATTTAAGTGCCAAATCGAATAAATTTTGGCGAAATTAATTATTTGACATTTATTATTACATTTTTAATTCGCCATGGCATGTATTTTTTAAATTCAATTAACGTGGACTTTTAAAAATAAAAATAGGCTAAAAATTAATTTTTATTTAATTGAATTTTAAAACAAGCTAAAATTCCAAAATACAATGGTAATTCAAAAATTATATAAAGTCCAATTTTAAAATGGCTTAAAAAGGGATGGGGAACTAGGCAACAAGGGTTTGATAGCCCTCACCAGGCCTCGGGCAAGCGAGGGCTTACATGCCCTTACTAAGATCTGGGCATGGCTTGCGGCCCTTCTCCAAACTGGCCAAGGGTCGCTTGCCCGCCGTTGACTCGCAGTCATATCTGGACGAGGGCGTACAAGCCTTCCACTTTGCTCGACGGGGGTCCCCGACTACCAGCTAAGGCTTCGCCCTCATTGCCTAGTTCTAAATTATTATCCTTCTCTTTTAATTAGTTTATTTTTAAATTCAATAGAAATAACAAAAATGTACTAAAAATTTGATTTGGAACAAAATGACTTTGTTTAGTCACGTTATAATCACGCGAGAGAGAGAAAATATTAAAATAAAAAGCTACATCTGCAATTTTACATTATTCAAATGGACGAAGTTAACAAAATGATTTGATTGTATAAATTTGATAAGTTTTTTGACTTGATTGTATTTTTTATAAGTTTTATGACTCGATTGCAATTTTGAATAATTTTTTAGACTCTCAATGCACTCATTTTTTTAATTCGTAGTTTTTTTTATAGTTCCAATCAAAATCAAAATTTATATTTACTATTTTAATATTTTTAAAAATATTTCAGCCTTTTTATTGCTGATGGGACCTATGGCGAGTCACGTCGACTACTTAAGTGATTATTTTAAAAATATTATTATTCAAGTGATCGTTTCGAAACTTTTCGCGCTAAAATTGAGTTCAAAAGAACATTTCGAGGCTTTTAATTTTAATTTTAATTTTTTTGGTAAATCACGCGTGTTGCTCATCTCGAGTGAGCATGAGATCCTCATCCCGACGAGATGCTATTTATAACAGATCCACCGGTTTCGTAACGAAGCTTATCATAAACAAATAACATTACCAAATTTGCAAAATCAATTTTCCAACATAATGACATTTCTTTATTTATAAAAACTAATGATGATAGTACAACATCGTTGCCCATGCATCGTTCACTGTGGCCTGCTTCTAATGATGTGACACGATTTCGGGGGGAAGAAGTGGGAAGATTTCCCCGGGGGGAGGGGACGAATAGCGACGAGGATGGTCATGATTTCATGGAAAGCAATGCACCCTTTTTGCTATTTTTGATTGTGGGGTTGGCGGGGGAGGTTCGCATGACAAAGATGTGCGGAGCGACCTAATTCGTTCGTTTCAACGTTAGGAAAAGCCACCCCCGCCAATCGAAATCACCCTGACGACCACGGCCATTTTCACCGAGGAATCAATGCAGAGGGAATCAGTCAGACAAAACGAGACAACATAGAATCATTCACGCTCGAGAAGACGATCTCGATAGGTACAGGAGCGGCGGAGCCTGTCCAACCGAGGGTTTCGTGCCCCCGAGTACCCTCGAGCTGCCTTTCGGGCACCTTGAGACCCCTCGCGGCGCCCGTCTCTGAGTCTACGCTCGAGCCGGGGTTTGCGATCCGATGACTCGATTAGGCGTTGCTAGGGGACACGGTGACCACCTCGCAAAGGTAGTCCAAGGACATCACCAGTAAACGAGTAGCCTCGAGCATTTGTACTGTCTTGTTTCAGAGTTCCGAACATATCAAGGAACAAGAGAGGTAAAACGGTTTCGGTTAAGTTTTGGCATGGTTATGTTCTAACGTCATATAGTCCAAGTCTTGTTGGTTGAAAAGTCGACTACTCCATCAAGCAATCAAGGCCTTTTACACTAAGTATCAGAATATCCTAACATTCTCATTGAAGCGACATTAATCAAATCGGGTCGTTTAAATCTAAATGGACGGCATTGATTTATGTCACGTATTTAAAATCTTAAAAAAATTTATCGTAGGGGAAGCGCTACGGTTATTTTCATAAATGTACCTGTCCGACTTGGACAATGGTCTTCCAATAAAAGCAAAAGCAAAAGTCGCGTAAAACACATTCCAACATGTTGCGTTTAGCTACCGAGAGTTAGACGAGCTGTACAAATTCAATCTCGCGCGTTTTCCTTTTCCACGCACAAGTAAACTAGTTGATAGAGCCGATGTGATGCTCGAACATATCTCGGATTCGTTCGCTCGGCACATCCCCGTCACAAAAAACAGGGGCCGAAGAAGACCCAAATGGAAAACACCAGAAAAACGGGCCGGGCGTTGTTTCGATTCGACTTCTCACGGCTAACCGCGCAGGTTCGCAGCTCCACTCGATAGAAAAGAACACGTTCAGCTCCTAAAATCTCTCTTTTAACGAGACCAAATTAACCCGAGGCTTGTACGATGTCCGTGTCGCACGGATTTTCACATGCGGAGCCCCAGCAAGCAGAGCCCTACGCAGAAGCGTAGCGGGGTAAACCGTGAGGGTGGATTTTCACCGTCTGCTCTGCTACGGAACAACTCGGGGCAGTCCGTTCGCAGATTACGCACTGCAAATTGCGCTCTGGTGCGTAATCATCAGGGTGAAAAACCCGGCAACCGCGCGAGCAGAGAAGTGGGAATCTGGCGCGCCCGTGGGAAAAGCGGTTTGATCAAACCTTTGACAATCGCATGTAAATTGCAACGAAACTATCTCACGGACAGCTGCTAAACAAACAAGATCAACATATTCATTTGGCAATAATTAGCGCATGAATAATGTTGGAATTACAAACGAACTTTTTCTTGAGATTTGGAACTAAAACTTGATTAATAATCGTCACGCGCCGTGCTTAAAAAGTGTTCTATTTCTTTTAAGCTGATTTTCCTATAAAAAAAGAATCAACTTTAAGTCAAATCCCAATTTTAGCCTTAATTTTTTTTTCGTGCTTTCGTTTTAGCCCCGAAGTTTGCTTACTCTTCCAAAAATTGTCACGGATTTTTTTAATAGAAGCATGAACATACTTATAAGCTTTGCGGGGTGTTGAGAAAGATGGGTGTTCTGATGTTGAAGAAATCAATATCAACTCTTGGACACGTTGGTAGATTTTTTTTTTAATGCAGTGAAAGTTGACTTTTATTTAGACAAATAAAAGTTCGTGGTAGAACCGGAATTTGATTTGATGATGAGAATTTTGTCCGAGTTTGGATGTGCCAAGATGAGCAAATCAAGTTGAAGAAGGAAATTGCCCCAATTCCCTCTGTTTGTCCATTTGATGCAATCGGGCCTGAGTGTGTCAACGATTCGCCGGTTCATCGATCAAGTGCGATTCGAAAAGATTATAATTAATCTCCAATATGTTTATATGTACAATTAGCTTGGTTTTTAATCGAACGAGTTTGTAAACTCACTCAAATAGTGCTGTTAGATAACTAAGTAAAGTTTATGGATGCACATTTAACGTTCGTCGAGTGTCAAACATAACCAATCTAATTAAATGAATAACCGCAATTTAGTTTTCAAAGTCCACTCGAGTTAAGCAAACAACACTCCACGCTCACCAAAGCTCGATCGAATCCGACTTCTCAAGCTCGACTTAATCCAGTTGTCAAGAAGTTCGAGCCTGTCTCCACTTGAATTAAATCGATTAATTTTTTTTTCTTTTTTACTATTCGGTGGTCTTATATATGGTCGAACTTACATACTCATATATTGACTTTTATATTTTGTCTTTTGGACAATAGTAGCCGCGAAGCGAAAAGGGCCGCGGATTGGCTGGCGAAGGCTCGACGGATCAACTGCTCGTTTCACGAATGGCTTATCAAACGCTCCCGGAAGCCTCTTTAGAATTTACTTTGTCCCCGAGTCTTCTATGTTTTTACTGCAAACTTTACGCTAGCAGTGAAAATACCTTTTTTCCGACACAAAAGAATAAGAAGAAGATTAGTAATTAAGGCCGTGTATAGTAGCGTTTTTGTTTTTGTGATCATTTTTTGAGCAGGAACATTTTCTTTGTGTTTCTTTTTTCGGTTGCGATTTTTAGGAACAAAAACCCATTTAGTAAATTAAAAAAAAAAAATACTTCGGCGACCGCCAATGGCAGATGACCGGCGGCGGCTAACGGGTGGTGGCTGCGTCGGCAGCGATGGATGTTGATTTCAAAAAGTATTTCAAAATTCAGAATTAAATTTTTATTTATTTATTGAAAAGTGTTTCTTGACACAAAATTATTTCGCGAAATAATTTTATACGCATTTCTGTTTCAAAAATATTTTCAAAATAATTTCGAAATATGAATATTTTTGGAACAGAAATAATTTTCCCGGCAACGATTTAGGCAGCCAAAAAGGGAATGAAAAACAAATGTATTTCTCATCTATTTATTGACACTTCCTAGTGGGACGACTGAATGAATTTGTAAGATACAATTATTCGATCTCGAAACCTGAGCTCGGTGACACTCAAATTCAACTCGAGCCGGCAAAGAAAATAAAAGAGTAATGCGGAGTCAGAGCAATAAAACTCGGAAAGGGTTCAAATAATTTTCTCATTATTGACCTATATTTCTTCCATCTCAATATTTTTCACATGGTGTCCGGCTCGATAGTAATGTTTTCTTTCCCGAAAACAAAAATGTTGTACTGTGCTGACATTTTTGAGATGCGAAACAGCTTTTGTTGATCTATGCAGAGGGTGAGAGAAAGAGAGAGAGAGAGAGGAAGGGGGAGTGAAAATTGTACTTTGTTTGTTTGTTTTTTTGAAAAAAAAAAGATTTTTTCAAATTATTGTGAGAATCGACATAATCTAAATAATAAATTCATATATTATTATCGCGTGTTTTAAATAATAAAAATGTTTCATTAACAGCCTAGCAGTACTGTTAATTATTTTCGATATCATCACTCGCGTGTTTTTGCATAAATCACTCATTAATTAAAAAATTATAAGTTCGAAAATAATGACAATATTATCAAATTATCAAGTAGCAAATTTCTTTATATAAATTACTTATTGTTTTGGAAATTTTTTTGATCTAAAATTGATTTAGAGATCATGTAATTAAAAATAACGAGGATATTATCATACGGTCGGTTTAGTTATATATATATATGTGTATTAAATTATGGGACAGAAGAAGAAGGCGGAGGCGGAGGCGGAGGCTGTGTCCGTCCATCTGGATTTGTTAGGACAAGATGCAAGAAACTACTTTCTGCCCCCAACCCAGATTAATATATAATGTAATAAAAAGGATTGGTTAAGTTTTTCTTTGCTTTCCATCACTGACACAGGAATACCCTCTGCACACTTTCTCACGCACGCACGCATTCTCTCAGCAAAGAAACCAGTGTGTGTGCCCACACTCCATCTCTCTCTCCCTCTTTCTCTCTGGAACATACATCATCATCTCTCTCTTCCTCTCTCTCTGAAGAGGGGCTATGGATATGATAAGGGTCGTGTTGGCAGGAGTTGCAGGAGGACAGAAGCAGAGGTCACCAGGTCAGAGCGCAACGCAGATTTTCTCCCACCCTCTCTGTCTTTATATTTTTCACTCACTGTCGTTCTCGATTCATCAAATCCTCGTCTCCCCGTCCTCATCAACTTCGTATAATTTAAGCACACCCCCCCTCCCCTCCCTCAGGCCCCCTCCCCTCTCTCTATTCTGCCCCTTAAACCAAACCCTAGCTTGAAACACGCCACGCGCAATCCCGCTCAGCGATGAATGTGAGCTGGTTTTTCCCGTCTTCCACGCTTTCTGAGTCGCGGGTCAATCTTGGTTGTTCGTGAAGTTGGTTTTGTTGTCGGTTTCGGTTTCTTCGACCATCCCGAGTTCGGTCTAGTGTCGTTTCGGTTTTCGCTGCGTTTCGCTCGCTTTTCGTGTGTGTCTCGCGGCATGGACAACTACCACCAGTTCAACAGCCACCACCACCTCGTCAACGGTGACGGGCATTTGCCTCCAGGCTTCAGATTCCACCCCACCGACGAGGAGCTCATCACGTACTACCTGCTCAAGAAGGTCCTCGACAGCAGCTTCACCGGACGGGCCATCGCGGAGGTCGACCTCAACAAGTGCGAGCCCTGGGAGCTTCCTGGTAAGACAAATCCGATAGCGACAGCGCACTTTGTTTTTTTTTTGCGGAACGAGCGTCCTGACAGGAACGGTGAGTGTCTATTGCAGAGAAGGCGAAGATGGGGGAGAAGGAGTGGTACTTCTTCAGCCTGCGGGACCGAAAGTACCCGACGGGGCTCCGTACGAACCGGGCGACGGAGGCCGGGTACTGGAAGGCGACGGGGAAAGACCGCGAGATCTACAGCGGCAAGACGGGGTCGCTGGTGGGCATGAAGAAGACCCTCGTCTTCTACCGGGGACGAGCCCCGAAGGGGGAGAAGAGCAACTGGGTCATGCACGAGTTCCGCCTCGACGGCAAGTTCGCCTACCCTTTCCTCTCCCGCTCCTCCAAGGTAATGCTACTCAGGCTCTTTGGGTTTAATGCGTCAGTAATGATGTTAGTCGCATTTTTTCGCGGTGCTTGCAAGCTTTCTCGAGCCCTGTTATCTTACCCTTCAACTGATGTTCAGTGTATTGAACAGCTAGCTTGAATGCATGAAAGACTTTCACTCGGGGTTTATGCCACCTTGCTGTTTTGTCGCTGAAAGTTGTCTTTTTGACCCGGTCATTTTATTTCCGTTTCGAAGTTTAAAATTTGTCCAAGTGGCATTCTAACCTTTGCTGCATTTTCTTTGGATTTATATATCTTCTCGGACTTTTATAGATTTTTTTAAATTATTTTGCTAACAGCAATATACCTTGTTCTTAAAATCATAATTGTTCTCAACCTATAGTGGTAAGATTCACTTGTAGATCGACGCGAACTTCTAAACTGTATTGACAAGTTCTTGTAAGCTAAAGAGTCATGTTTAGAAAGGGCTTTGTGGAATGACTGAGCTGAGTAATTTTCTTACAGCAGATTGTTTTGAGTTCGTGGTTTCTGATTGTTACAAACTTACAGTTGTTAAAGATGTTTCATATTCGGGTTAATGCTTGGATTATTGGCCGAACACTTCATTAGAAAAATGTTAAAGACTTTGCAAAATCATGAACTACACGTCTTATCGACTGGTTAACTATTTGGTGCGTTAACAAAGAGCGCAAAAGAAAAGTCAACGTTTTGTTTCATATGGGGGCCAACATCATCGTCAACTTTCGTTTGATTTGCATAAAACCCTAGGTTGATCCGAGCGTTTTTTACTACAGGAGGCTGGCTATTGCATTTAATTACTGTGTGCTGTCACGTGAAATGGCATCCGATGCAGTTCCTAAAAATTGCAATTTTTTCCCCTATGTAAGCGGTTTCTTCGGTTTTGCAGGATGAGTGGGTGATCTCCCGCGTTTTCCAGAAGTCCAGCAACGGCTGCGGCGGCGCTGCCCCTTGTGGTGGCAAGAAGACCCGCTTGGCCTCCCACATGAACCTCTACCCGGAAATCGGCTCCCCCTCGGTGTCTCTACCTCCACTGCTCGACTCCTCTCCTTACTCTAACACCGCGGCGTTCATTGATCGCGTCCCCGGCTCTTATGACAGCTCAATCCCCAAGGAGCACGTGTCCTGTTTCTCCACGGCCGGTGCCGCCTCCTCGGCAACCCCCAATTTCTGCGGCAACCCTAGCTTCCAGCTGGCTCCTCCCGCGGCACCACTGTTTAATGCGAACGACCCGATTGCCCGACTCCCCAGGAGCATCGGCGTCTCGGCTTTCCCAAGCCTGAGGTCCCTGCAGGAGAATCTCCAGCTGCCTTACTTCTTCTCAGCTAATAACCAGCATCTGAACGGCGGGATCTGCGAACTGGTCAGCTCGACTTCGAGCTCTTTGGGGAATTGGACGGCTCTGGAAGATCAGAAGTCGCCGGACCTCAGCGGACGCATGGGAGTGGGCCCGTCGGAGCTCGACTGCATGTGGAACTTCTGATGTCCCACTTCGTGCGCTAGGGTTTCTAATTTGCTCTCTTTATTTGTCTCAGGTGTGCTGTGCTCTCTGTTAAGGTCCAAGTCTTCGGTAGGGAAGTGTGTTTGCTCTTTTAATTTAGTAGGGGTGTTGTGCTAGCTTTTAAACTGTGCCCTGTTAGAGTTCCTAGTATTTATATTTTCCAAGTTCGAGTCCGCACGTCTGAATCACACGCTTCATCAAATTATATCTGTTGTCTCTTCTACTCTGAATCATGCTTCATTAAATTATGCGACTCCAATCATGCGATCGCATTGAATATTCAAGATCTTAATTGCTGCAATTTATAATGCTGGAAAGTGATCCGCAAGCACAGCATTGTATAGAACCAAATTTAAGTGGTCCGCACGGTTATGTATTTTGTGGAACCTGGCAAAGTTAATGTTGCTTCTCGTAAGAAGAATCGTTGGGGGTACAATCGACGTTGGCAGTTTCTTGAAGAATTTATGACCCCCCTATTAAGGTTTGTGATCGCGGACATAATGAGATTCACGTGTCTAAAAGGTCCTTAATTTTTCGATTCGGTGTGCTCATCAATGCAGAGAGCGTGGGCGTCGCTGCGTTTCTAGCGTTCCGCGGTCTCCCCTATGATAAAGATATCAATGCCATAATGTCGTTTTTGGCTGCGGGAACTGACATGGTTGTTTATAGGCCCTCTTTGAGTTATTGCGCCACATTACCAAGAACCCTAGTTGGTAACTCTTTTGCGGCAATAATGTACTCTAAGTTCCGTCTGTGTCCGGGACTTATGTGTTAATTTTCTCAACAGTTAAATCCCATTGGCGCCAAGGATCAACTTTGAGTGTGCCATTTGTCGAAGGTGTTCCTCAGGTGAGAGACGAGGAGGTGTAATTGCGTGGGCTTTAATATTTCTGCAAGGCCGAGTTTGCGAGATCGAACTTGCTTGTGGCGGTATGCGTTCCCCGTATCCCGGGTTATGAATCTCCAGCACGTCAGTGAGGTTTTAGTGTTGCGCGTCGTTACTCTCTCTCTTAAGATCAATGGGGGTATGAGCGGTGGTGACGAAGTTATGATGACTCGATAGCCTCGAAAATCTGAGCGTTTGGGCGCGAGGGATTCTCCCGATGTATGATCAACATCAGTTGCCCCTCTCCGAAATCGAACATGGTCTGAGGCAATTTGGCTTATGGGTTATGAGCATGTTGGTACGTGATAATCTCTGGATAGTCTTAAATTCAAGCATTCTTTAGCGGGTGCTGCATTCTCATAGTAACGTCAATGACGAGCAGGGCACGTCGGTTGCCTTATCTCTAATGGAAAAGAGAAGACCATTTAAAAAGATATGTCCACGTACGATTATTCCTTTACCGACCAACACATCATTAATCTATAGCATTAAGGAGTGCTCACCAAGCCAAGTTTACCGCTGGGACATACTCAAACAGGCATGAGCCGACTGGTTCACAGGTAACAAAGCTAGGAATTGGCCTGAACCGGTTTGGTTCGCAACCGACTCAAAGAGGCATGGCCGACCAGTTCTAGGCTGGTTCATAGGTGAACTGAGTAGGTTCTCGGGGTAACAAAGTCGGAATTCGGCCTGAACTGGTTCAATTCCCAAATCGAGGCTCTGAATTGGCGATTCTATAATTCGAGAACTGCCTCGACTGTTGGGAGCATGCAACGGAAGTTCGATACTTTCACCTGGAGAGATCGTTAAGAGAGAGCCCAAGTCCGAGTCCATCAATATATCTAGTTGGATCAATATTTTTTCAAAATTTTAAGCCAATGGGTTATGAGCTAATTTAGATATATTTATTGATCAACACCACATTAATTCTCCAATGTGAGACTACTTCAACCGTTTAACACAACTCACACGTGTATCCTAATACTGACCATGCCTAATAGATCTTGTTAGTTGTCATGACTAAACACGAGCAGCTGATTTATGGTCTCAATATTCGTTTCCTACTCAATTTCAAGCTCCACGGAAATCCTATCCAGCCCAGCGAATAGCGAAAAATTACAGCATGAAATTGATTTCATTTGGATGGTGAAGCTTACTGTCTAAATTCAATCACGCATGCAAGTCGACATTTAAATAAATTCCGGCCTCGTTAGGAATCTTCTTCGTCCTTTCTTCTCTAACTTGCCATGCAAGAAAAAAACCACAGACAGGTAAACATGTCGACTCTGAACATGGATAACTGTACGTATGCATGGCGTAGGACTTGGCATACGTCAAATCAAATAACACCGTGTCATGCCCCAAACATTAAAGAGAGGTCCCTTACCCCAAAAAAAAAAAAAACATTAAAGAAAGGTAGATGAATGTGGTAGTCCAGAGGAAAATCGAAAATGGGAGGTCCTGCGGGGACGGTTCGCTTTCGAGCCGAGGCACGTGTTTGGCCGCGCCGAGCGACTGGCGAGGGATCGGGGAGAGGCCTGAGGTCATCTATGGGGCTGATTACGGTGCGAAGTTCGTTAGGTGGGGGACAGATTTATGGCTGTGATCGCAGTTCATCAGTTATTCTATGACGACGTAGCTTTGGAAATCTCTAATGGTCCACCTAGATTTTAGTGTATTTATGTGTCGACACGGCGCATTGAATCGTACATGCTCAGCGCAGCGAATGCAAAGCATCAGCAGACGGGCCGCGGGCGGGGGCCCCTTTGCTGCAAGCACTGTCGTTCTGGTGCTTTTGTTACGTTCTTGATGCGTCACAACTAATTGAAAGGGAGAGAAGGGAAGGCGATGAATACCCTCCTGCGAAACATGGTATCGTGTCGTTTTTGCCTTGGTCGAAGAAGAGCGAGACATCATATGAAGATGTTTCGGGTTCATCATGAACACGATATGGGCTTTGGGTCAGCAAGAAGTAGGGAGGGATCGGCGTGATCTGCAGGTGAACCGGCAAAAACGCAACGATCTCTACTCGATCTTCGGAAGGTGATGGAGACGTCCTTTCGATTTTGATGGTTCTCGTGTTACGGAGAGACAGAGACACGAAATGGTCCGAACCCTAAGAAACGCCAAAACACACTCGCCGTCGACATGGCTTCGCAGGAACAGGAAGTACGGCCATGGAAGATACAGCAGCAGGCAGGAACATATGATGGCCGAGGGCGCATGTTTTTTTTTTTTTTGGGGGGGGGGGGGCTCTCTTCTGCTAGCTGCTCGTTGCAACAGAGCACAGTGCACCCCAGAATTTCTTTCTTGTCATTTTCTTCTTCTTGGGCCATTCCCCTTGTTTTTTTTAAAAATAAATTTGACGGTAGTTTCACGAAATCTCTTATTTGCTTTTAGTTTTGTGTATTGAGTTAGAAACAGAGGACGACAACACAAGATTTGGGGGCAAAGGAGGTGAGTGATGCCTAGGATTACGGCGGCATTGATGTACAAGATTAACGTTTTAAGAAGTGTGACAGGCCTTCGTACGATTGGGTTGGTGAATAACCATCCAATGAGGCCATGACACCTCAATTAGTGTCGTGACGTCATAAAAAAGAAATGTAGGTATGCTCCCAGGACAAATACGATACAATCTGAACATTAAATACACCCATCATCGCAGCGTATCTTGCACAAGGCACTTATTGATTAGGAAGTTATGTGAGCGGTATAGTACTGTCAGACTGTCGGATCAACAGCTTCCAAAGAAATGATTATGTGACATTCCTTAATTCACTATGATATTAATCGTCTGTCTTGATCAACAAAAAAATAAAAAATATAAAAAAAAAGAAATTATTTTGTGATATATCCCTTCAAAAATCATGACTCACAACGTGCGCTTACTCTCGTAGCCTCCATGTCCTTTAGTATTACACGAAATAAAACTGTCTCAAAACCCAAAGAATGAAATGCAAAACGGTTGGTCCTAAACGGGTGGGCTGGACCAGGCACATCTGGCCCACCAAGGCACCAAGCAACGCCGTGCAGAATCCCTTTTGCGAATCAGCATCACTTCCTTCAAAATCTTCCTTGGGAACTTTTGTAAAGAGGAATTTCGATATTCATTTCGGATGTGGTTGTCTTGTTTCGCAAACCCCACCCCCCACCCCCCCCCCCCAAAAAAAAAAAAAAAGAAAAAGAAAAAAAGATTGGTCATATTATTTAGAAAAATTAACTAACGAAATATGCTTACATTAACGACAACAAATTCTGCATAACTATTATCATTCATTCATTTTTGTAAGCGACATAAGTTATTATTTTTCGAAAATATTTCTCAAATCTTGAGTTTTTGGCATAAAGACACGACCCTTTTATCAAATCCTAACCTCCTCTGCATCGGTTGGATAGACAATTAGGCTGTGGAGAAGAAGGCGGTATTTTGATTCCCATGTCGAGCAGAGCTCGTGCTCCGCTGAACAGATGGAGACGTCGATTCATTATTCGATGGGGTTACAGCGACCTACTTGCCCACGCACATTCTAATCGAGACTCGCGGTCACGGGTGGGAATATAATTGCTAGGGCCAAACATTGGAGAAGATGACTTCCGGCAAAACTTCAAGAACATGTTTGATCAGAGATACTTTACCAATATGTTAACATCAAATAATAAATACGAGTACCGAGCAGGCATCGAGGTCATTAAAATCCCGATTCGGTAAAATAATGAATGGTAAAAGACTTACCGATGGATTGGCAAATTGGCTGCGGTACACTAAGAACTGCAAAATCCTGATATTCGGGAAATGAGAGATAAGACTATTCATTACAGAAGTTCGGTAAGTATCCATGAATCGCCAACTTTCTGAAAAAACATAAAAGGCAACGAAGAATGGTCGTAAACATGTAATGGATCAACTAAGGCCGCTACGTTTGGGGAAGTTATGAGTAAAGAGCGAAAGTCATAGGCACGAGCAAATCATGAGAAGCCATTCAAAAGGTTTAAATCTCAAGTCGTGGGAGCAGTTAAAAATTAATTTTGGCGGATAAAAGTCATGAAGAATGTGGGCAAAAAGGGAAGTTATTGAAGATGCCGGAAGTCAATATTTGAAAATGATAATCGTTTGAGCAGTTATGAAGTGTAAGGGAGTATAAATACTTTGAAGAAAGAATAGGAATAGAGATCAACAACACATCCAAAAACAATCAAATTCCTTTGCAATTTACCTTTTCTCGTACTTCAAATTTCATGCACTTCAATTCTTGCAAGCTAATTTATTCTCAGTCATTTACAGCTTTCCTAGAAGTATTGTACCTTAGTCTGGTTACTTTGTTAATCTCAAACCCCCTATCAATCCATCCATTTTCTTCCATTTCTACAATTGCTCCTTGTGTTTCATTCTTCGCCAAAAATTTCTTTGAGGATTGAGCCATAGAACCTTCTTAATAAAAATTGAAGAACGAATTTCGGTGAAAGATTTTCCTTATTGCGAAACGAGCGAACACAACCAAAGGATTTTGGCAGTCAAGAACTTCGACTCTGATTCAATCCTTCCTTCTTCAAGTCAGTCAACTCAAACTTTTTTTTTGGGGGTCGAGTAACTCAAAATTTGAATGTGCTATTATTTCAAAAAGCTTAGACTCTATTTATTTCTTAAAATAAAAAATATTTTTATAATCTATAATTATTTATATCTAGACGGTTTCTGGATGACGAATATATCTTTTCATTCATAATTTTTATAAGCGATACATGCGATCATTTTTAGAAAAAATATTTTATAAGTAATTCATTATTGCTGTGTTGCACGGGAATCATGATCCCAGTTGATTAGTGGGCTAGTGACCTAGTGGCTTGGCCTATAAGTGAGATTGTTTTTTTTTCTTTTCTTTTATAAGAAGAAGATTACCCCTCTAAGGTAACTCTTAATTGTAATTTACCAAAGAAGTTGATACCGTACTTGACGACGAGCTACTTCGAGTACATTAAAAAAGTTAAGGAAGACAACGTTGATATTCTTACATAGCGAACGAGTGGATTTTCACCTTCTCTGATTCTTTCCCTTGCCACGTCATATGACTGCGAAAAATCTAAGAATAATTATCTGTGAAAATGGTAAACGCAAGAATTTACTTCAGTGACATGCGATGAAAAGGCCAACAATTGTATCATCCTAAGACAGCGGACTAATTTGATATTCTCTGGGTGTAATTTGTGTTTATCAAATTATGACCCTTGTTAGATAATGTACTTGTCGTCCTTATTTATTCAATTAAATTACTAATTTTTAATTAAATTTTGAAAACTGTTTCTAATTTTTTAAAAAAATTAAAAAGGCAAGATTATAGCTGTTGACCAACCGCTGCAAATAAAAACATCAGCCCAATCTGCCTCTATATATATATCACCCAAACCCAAGGAATAGGCAAGTCGACACACACCTAAATCAACATTCTGAAGTCACAGAATTTTTACACCCTTCACGTTAGCACCCCGGCAAAACGAGATGTTTTATTAACACAAAGTTAGTCAAGAAAAAAAATTGTGCTCACATGTGTTAGGATTGACGCATAATTGCAGCGCACGAGCAAGAAATAGAAAATTGAAACATAAGATTTTATCCTAATTTACCCTTAAATTAGGGTTATATCCAGTAGAGAATTCCATTATAATTAGTATCTTGCACCTTGCGAACAAAAGTACATATAGCGGCAGTTATTCATGAGCCACATGCTTTCCTGTCGCAGGAGAATATAAATCATACCGCAATGACATGCTCATATGTCCCAAGATGAATATATTCTTGGTAGTTGTTGTGCAGACTTGTTTTTCAGTAGAGAGCCAAAAAAATATGCTTCTACACATTTCAATTGAATTCCAGCACCACTTCACCAAGAATTTGCTTTTTCTCTTTAGGCTCGCGTGCTTCCCCTACTTGTGCCATTGGGAACATTTTATTAACATGTATACAATGTTGGATATATTAGTAATATAATTCATATAATATGTTCACATACAAGCCTATTAGATGAAAGCATGGTTATTTGGGTCCATATGGGCTGGAACCTAATAGCTTGCATATAACTCTAGGGTTTCTTACACTGGAGGTAATACTGTCGAGTGTTCCAAATTTGACGTCTCTTCAAGCAGACAAAACCCTTTCTAATCTCTTAAACCCTAATCTCCAACAATCTTGAAGTATTATTTTCGTGTGTCGGATTTGAGCGAGCAAGGTGTCTACTTGAAGATATCATCGAGACGAACTCACATGTACAAGTTACTTTCAATTTCGACGGTTGGTTTGTCTGGGATCTGAGTTTGAAATTCGGGTGGCCGAAATCTTTGAATCAAGAATCCATAAAATATAGCCAATTTCAGAGATTGAGACCATTTGAGTTTCGTTTTACTCGTCGATACGAATGTTTTGAGTGGTCACTCGCGTCGAACGAAGATCAGACGAAGGACATACGGTTGTCGGAAGTTCACTGTTATTGTAGCGCGGGTTACTAAGCACTGCGTGGGTACTGTAGCACCACATATTTTCGCATATTTTTTTTCCATATTTTTACGTATTTTCGGCGTATTTTGGCAAATTTTTAGCAACAAAGGCAGTCCATCTTAAGATTTTTGGGCGCTCTGGACTCATTTTTGGGGTCTATTTTGGAAAATTCCATCTCTACAGAGTAGTTTGACCAAAGTTAGAGGCGTTATTCGACTTTGTGAGCTCTGAATATCCAAGGTGCACTCTTTCTAACTCTTTGCTCTGATTGAAATGGCAAAACATGGTTCCTATGATATTATAAAGCTGCAATCATTTGATGTTACTGAATTTCATGGTTGGAAGTTATACGTTCAATTTGGGATGAAAGAGCGTGAAATATTGTACATTGTTTTGAGTAACTTTGCATATACCACTAAAGATGTGGATGAATATCAATGGAATAAAGATGAATATTTCTGTAGAGATTACTTATTGACCTCTCTAAATCCTCGTCTAGCTATGACTTATAGTGAGTATAACACGGCGAAAAAGATATGGGATCACTTGAACGCTTGGTTCCAAAAACAAGAGGAGCTCTCTAAAACTCTCATAGCGGAGAAGTTCTTTGACTTTAAATTTAATATGAATTCAAGTATAACCTCTCAGTTAATTGAACTTGAGAACATGAGGAATAAGCTGAAAGAGAATAGCTCTGATATGTCTTATAATCTCTTTGTTGGTCTAGTATTGAGTAAACTACCTGCTGAATGGAGTTCTTTTAAGATTGAAATGCACAGACAAAAAGAACATATAGGACTGGATGAATTAAAGAGGTATACTCACATTGAGGATCAAAATATTGTTATGAAGATCTTGGAACAAGTAGGTTAATAAAAGTCAGTTGCCAACTTTGTTTCACACTCTAATAAACCTAAAAAAAAGTCTAAGTCACCAAAAGGTGAATCCTCTTCACAGTTAGAGGCCAAAAAGACTATCTCCAAAAGAAAGAAGAAGGACACGTGCCATAACTGTGAAAAATGAATGGGGTCACTAGACAGCAGAGTGTAAGCTACCAAAGAAGCCAAAGAATGACAAACCACAAAATAAGGCTAATATGCTAGTTAATAAGTTTGAGCCTCAAGCCTTCATTGGAATAATGAAGAATTGAAATGTCAGAGTCTCTTCTGAGTGGTGGTTGGATGGTGGCGCTACTTGTTATGCTACAAATGACAAGAACTTAAGGTCATAGAAATGAAAGACACCATGAAAAACTACAATGGTGGTGAGGCAGAGGTAACTCATGTTGGAACTGCAAATTTGATGCTTTCTTCAGGTAAATTATTAACTCTGAAACATTTAGAGTAGTACCTTTACTAAACAAGAATTTGATATCTATGAGTTTACTTGATAAAACTAGTATGTCATTTTCAACTATGAATGGTAGAGTAATTTTATCTATTAACTCATGTTATTTCGGTTGTGCATTCATGGTTAATGGTATGTATATGTTGAGTTTATATACTGATAGCATAAGCCATGTGAGCTCTACTTTGATTGATCCAAAATTATTACACAATAGACTTGGACATGTGAACTACAAGAAAATGCAACATCTTGCTAAAATTCACAGCATTCCATTGGATACTTATATTCGATTTGACAAATGTGAAGTGTGTGCACAGGTTAAGATAACTAGAAAATCTTTTAAGTCGGTTTCTAAAAGCACAACTTCTTGAGCTAATACATTCTGACTTTTGTGACTTTAAAAATTACGTTACTAGAGGTAGTCGGAAGTATTTAATAACCTTCATAGATGAGTTTTCTAGATATTGTCATGTCTATTTGTTGAAATTGAAAGATGAGGCTTTTGAAAAGTTTAAGATTTTCAAGTCTAGAGTAGAAAATCAACTCAACTTAAAAATTAAGAGGTTTAGGAGTGATAGAGAAGGTGAATATACAATGACAGGGTTTAAGGAATTTTGTAATTCAGAGGGGATAATACTTGAAATCACTACTCCTTATTCACCCTAATCAAATGGTGTTGGCGAGTATAATAATAAAACACTAACTGAAATGTTAAATTCCATGTTACTTACAGCTGGCATGACTTCCTTCTACTAGGGAGAAGCAGTTCTAACTGCTAATCACATCTTGAACAGGTTGTCGCACTCTAAGTTGTTTATGACACCTTATGAGATGTGGCATAAGCGTCCTTGTAAATATGATACTCTTAAGACTTGGGGCTGTGTTGCTTATGTTAGAATACAAGATCCTAAGAGATCTAAGGTGAGACCTGGAACAATTACTTGTGTATATCTAGGTAGTGCAGAAGATAGTGCTGCAAATAGATTTTTGGATCTATCTACTAAAACAGTAATAGAATCTAGAGATGCGAAATTGTTCGAGAACAAGTTTATCAAAGATCATGGTTTGAATGTTTCTAGATCTACAAATATGATTTCAGAGTCTCCTGTAGAATTTGACGCAGGTCCTTCTCACACTAATTCCACACAGCTGGCTGTTGAACCAATTTCGGTTAGAGTATCTACAAGAGAGAGAGAGTTCCCAAAAGTTATGGTGAAAACTTTGTTACTTACCATCGAGAGGATGATTCATTCTCCTATCAAGAATCAATGGGAGCTAAGAAATCTCTACTGTGGGCAGAAGCCATAGATGATGAAATGAGCTCTTTGCTGCAGAACCACACTTAGCAATTAGTCAATTTACGAAAAGGGGCTAAGACTATAGGTTGTAAGTGGGTATTGAAGAAGAAACTAAATAACGGTGGATCAATAGCCAGATACAAAACACGTTTAGTAGCTAAAGGCTATAAACAACAGAGTGTAATAGACTATTTTAATGTTTATTCACCTGTGTGTCGTTTATTAACTATAAGAATTCTTTTTGCTTTAGCATCAATTGAACACTTTGTAGTGCATCAAATAGATATAAAGACAACTTTCCTCAATAGAGAGTTAATTGAGGAAATCTACATAGAACAACTGGAATGGTATGTCATGAAAGGTCTTGAGGACAAAGTTTGAAAATTAAATAAATCTTTGTATGATCTTAAACAAGCACCTAAGATATGGTATCTTAAGTTTGACAAAGTGGTAAAGAGTTATGGCTTTCAGTCTAGTTACTTAGATAAATGCATTTACCATCGTTCTATGTTAAATAAGATAGTCATCATTTGCTTGTATGCTGATGACATGTTAATTCTTGGCTTCGATCATTCTGTAGTGAGTGACGTAAAAGCTATTTTAGCTAAAGAATTTGACACGAAAGATCTTGGTACTGCTAATACCATTCTTGGTATGAAAGTAAGCTTTGAAAGACAAATAATCTTCCTTAACCAAACTCATTATATTGAGCAGCTACTTTCTACTTAGAAATACAGTGAGTGTAAACCGAGTGAGACACCATGTGATTATAATAAAAGACTGAGTCCCAATGAAAGGACCAGCGTAGATCAGTTAAAGTACTCGAAACTGATTGGTAGTCTCATGTATGCTATGAGTTGCACTAGACCCGACGTAACCTTTATAGTTGGCATGCTGAGTCATTTCACTAGTAATCCTAGTAAAGAGCATTAGGATGCCCTTAGTAGGCTGATGAGATACCTTAAAAGTACTAAAGATTTTGCTCTATGTTACTCTAGTTTTCCTCCATTTGTGGATGGATATTCTGATGCATCATGGTGCTCAGAGATTGAAAATAGAAAGTCCACAAGCGGATATGTATTCACTTTAGGTGGAGCTGCTATTACTTGAAAATCCAAAAGATAGGCTTGTATTGCATTGTCGTTTATGGAATTAGAACTTTTTGCTTTAGCCTCAGCCGGCGAAGAGGCAGAGTGGATAAATAATCTGATTATGGATATTCCTTTGACTCGATTAAAGATTAATTCTTTAAGCCTGTTCTGTGATAATCAAGCAGCTGTCCAGATCGTCAAGAATACTGTGACGTCCTGGAAATTCAATCTTT
Source organism: Rhodomyrtus tomentosa (assembly GCA_028455895.1). Taxonomy (NCBI): domain Eukaryota; kingdom Viridiplantae; phylum Streptophyta; class Magnoliopsida; order Myrtales; family Myrtaceae; genus Rhodomyrtus; species Rhodomyrtus tomentosa. Next base: position 7,709,128 of record JAPCWY010000001.1, on the reverse strand, counting down.
GTAAGCGCCAGAAGTCGATTAAATGATATGAATTTATAGTCATAGTCGACGTCTATTTTGGACTATAAGGACTGAAGAGACGAAAATTTGGACGAATTCCGAACTTTAGATTATTTCGAATTGAGTTTCGAAATTAATCCGCGGCGATTTTTGAATTGTCGTTTTCGCAATCGAGCTTAACCCTGACCGAGCTTGGCCAGTGAAATTACCGAAATTACCCTTCGTTCAGTACACCAAAAATTTCGTTTCAGTCCCGGCGCGCCAAAATTACCGTTCTACCCCTGCAATTATTTACCCACAAAAGACAAAAAAAATTTAATGTTGGACATGAAAGTCTTGGCCATGGATCCCACCATTTTTCCTTCCCCATGCACGCACGTCCCCTCCCTCTGTCTTCTACTTCTGCCTTCTTCTTCCCTGTTCTTCCTTTTTCTTTGTTTTTGGCCGAACGACCGACTCCTCCTTTGCCGATCGTTCCTCCTCCGTCCGTCGCCATTTTTCGCGACCACCGCCCCACCACCAGCAGCCACCGTCCTCAGCTACTCCCAGCCGCTGCCCTGACTCCAGCCGAGCCGCCGTCGCCGTCGTTTAGCCGAGGAAACGCCACGGCCGGGCCTGCTCTGTTTTCGGGTCAAAGGACCCGAGAACTCCGCGGCCTCCTCCGGCCGCTGCGGCCGCCACCGACGCCGACCACCGCCCCCAGCTGACCCCCGACTTCCCCTCGACCGATCCAACCCCTCGCCGCCGACCGTCAGCCGCCGGAGTCGCCGGAATCGGGCCTTGAAGTTCCGGTGCCCTGTTTTGGGCATGGTTCAGTTCGGTCTTCGATCCGGCCGCCACAACCACCGCCGTGCCTCACCGCCACCGCCAGACGACTCCCTTGAGTCCCCTCTACCGCCGACTAGCTCACCTCCGCCGGTCGCCACGCGTGATGATCGAAAACGGCCGCCGACCGAAACCTCTGTTTCGGTGTCGAACAGGGCAGCCACTGATCGTGGCTGTCCTCCGTCGCCGGCCGCCTCCTGCCGCCGTCCACCTGTCCCGGCCTACCCCCATCGATCACTGGGTGAGCCCCCGACCCTTGGCCTGCCTTATCCCGGCCCGTGTCGCCGAAAAACGGCCAAAACAGTAGAGTTTGCCGGTTGAGTATACTGTTTTTCACTATTTTAGGCCGCCGGCCACGGCTCGCCGGAGCTCCGCCACCGATCACCTGTTCCGGCGACCTCGCCGGACTTCCTCGGGGTGTCGCCAAAGTTTGAGCTCGGTCCACCGCGCGATAAACCTTAGTTTTATCGCCGCCGCCGTAGCCGCAGCCGCAGCCGCCGCCGATCGAGCTAACTCACATAGTGAATTGACCTTAAACCTTGGTTAGGGCACTAATTGCGCTTAGGATTAGTTTTATTTATTTATTTATTTATTATAAAAAAAAATCAATCGGGACCGGTTTAGATAGAAACCATGGTTAGGATATATGGTCGATCGATTATTTGTCTGTGGCTATTTGTGGTAATTTATCAATTAATTGATTGATTGAGTTGTTCGCGAATGAGTGACAGGTTAGAGACGAGTGAACGATTGATTGCTATAATTTGACCGAGAATTAATATTTATAATATGAATTGAGCTTGAAATTGCCGGGTTAAGTTGATTACTCGAGAGTGCGTGAATTGTTTGATTGGTTTGGTTGCCTGGCTGAAATGCTCAATTGGGAGTCTTATGGGCCTTGGGCCGAGTGGATTGTATTTCCGTTTGGAGTTTGGCATTAATCAAAGATAAACAATGAGTTGATTGCCGAGTGCAATTTGTGTGGTCATCTAATGGATCAAGGACGTTACCTGACAAGTTCGAATTGTACCATTGGTACTCGTGTCATACCTATTGTATGAAAATTCGAGACTTGTCAGAAGCACGATAATCCATGCCCCGTGCCAGTCGTACGGCTTTAAGGGATTATTGGATGCCGATCGCAGCTTGTGATGGACCGAAGCTCCTTTTTAAGGAATGCCTACTTGCAGTGCCGTGCCGGGTGCACTGGATACACCGCTTGTAATAGCCGTCGCTGAGAGGGTAAAGTGGACGTAGCCTGGTCCTGCCAGAAGAGTGCGGGATCGCACTATTGAAGTATCTATCACGCCAGTCGCGTGGGTCATTATTTAATAATGGACTTGTGTATGCCTAAGTGGTTGTGCTTCTGCTGGTTGTTGATTTGACAGATTTATTTTGATCGATATATATCTCTGTTGAAATCTTGTGACTTATTGTTGTACTTAGGGCGTCCTGGGCGAATCAGTGTCCTAACCGAGATTAGGCTTGATTCACTGAAATTAATTTCTCACCCCATCGTGGGACAACTTTTCAGGTTCGAAGTAATGGAGAGACCGGTGCGTTTTGGAACCCCTACCCACTCATCACTTGATATCAGTCTTCACCCCGTACCAGGTACGAACCAGATGTGGGAACGTCACATCACGACGATATAGGTCGATGAGGGGATGCCACAGCTGGTGGCACACCTCTTCAAGGCTTGGTATTTTCGTGATAGGATGGATCTCTTTAGTCCGCTTAGAGGATTTGAGGGGCCACCTCTTCAGGGGGTCCCTAATATCTCCAATTGAGACTCGATGGATATTGATACACCCGATGGAAAAGTGATGGATCCCGCACCCGGTATGCAGCCCGAGCTCGAGCCTGTGCAGTCAGTAGCCCCCTCTGTGCATTCTAGCCAGAGTTCCTGTGACGACCCGAACGACCCGGCTCCCCCGGTTGGTTATGACGACCCGGATGTCGAGTTTACCCAGTAGAGGGTTAGGTTCCTTTTGTGGTCAGGGAACTGATGATGTTTTGTGGGGGTACTGTTTTGGAGTGGATGAGAGTTAACCTTACCTGACTCCTGTATCTTTTTGTGAGTCCTAGAGGGCCGCCCCGAAGCATGGGATTATAATTATCTGTTGATGGCTCTGTAAGGTTATAGATCATCTATTCTCATCAGCTTATTTAGTGTTGTGATATCTGGCTTTACTTCCTATCTATCCCATATGGTTTTATTGGATGGAAGATTATACATTCCGTATGCGCAGTATAATTTTAAGTCGATAGCAGTTGCCTGGGACGCTATCTATTATGACCTGGTGGCGATTTGGCAAGGGATGTCGCGGGTTCGAGAGTCGGGACGTGACAAATACTCTCTTTAATTCAAAGAGAAGACATGTAAGACTGAGACATGCATTGTTGAATTACCTGAGAGAATAAGGAGTTATCACTTTGATCGATATGAGATCGAAGGATAACATGGCCGATGCTCTCACAAAAGGCTTGCATAAATATCGATTATTCAAAACAGTGGGGGAAATGGGGTTAAAGACTGTGTAGACAAGTCTTAATTACTATGACGTCCTGGAAATTCAATCTTTGTAAACACCGGAAGTCGATTAAATGATATGAATGTATAGTCATAGTCGACGCCCATTTTGGACTATAAGGATTGAAACGACGAAAATTTGGACGAATTCCGAACTTCAGATTATTTCGAATTGAGTTTCGAAATTAATCCGCGGCGATTTTTGAATTGCCGTTTTTGCAATCGAGCTTCATCCTGACCGAGCTTGGCCAGTGAAATTGCCGAAATTACCCTTCGATCAGTACACCAAAAATTTCGTTTCAGTCCCGGCACGCCAAAATTACCATTTTACCCTCCCTCAATTATTCATTCATAAAGGACAAAAAAATTTAATTTTGGACATTTGAAGTCTTGGTGGTGGCCCTCCATTTCACTGCCCAACGCACGTCCCCTCCTTCTACCATCTTCCGCCGCTTCCTCCTTCTTCTCCGTTTCTTCTTCTGCTCTTCTTTTCTTCATTTTTTTTCATTTGACTGAACGACGACTCCTCCTTGCCAATCGAATTCTCCTCCGTTCATGGCCATTTTTCGCGACCACCGCACCACCACCGGCAGCCATCGTCCCCAGCTACTCCCCGCCGTCGCCTGGACCCCTGTTGAGCCGCCGTCGCCGTCGTTTCGCCGAAGAAAAGTTACGGCCGGGTGTACCCTATTTTTGGGTCAGGAGACCCAAGGACTCCCCGGCCTCCTCCGGCCACCACCGACACCGACCACCACCACCCAACTAACCCCCGACTTCCCCTCGATCGATCCGACCCCTCGTCGCCGACCGTCAGCCGCTGGAATCGCCGGAATTAGGCCCGAAAGTTCCGGTGCTCTGTTTTGAACCCGGTTCATTCCGGTCTTCGATTCGGCCGCCACAGTTGCCGCCGTGCCACACTGCCACCTCCGAACGACTCCCCTGAGTCCCCTCTACCGCCACCCAGCTTGTCTCCGCCGGTCGCAGCGCGTGGTCGCCGGAAATGGCCGCCGATCGAAACCCCTGTTTCGGTGCAAAACAGGACCGCCACTGATCGTGACTGTCCACCGTCCACCTGTCCCGGCCGACTCCCACCGATCCCTGGGTGAACCCCCGACCCTTGGCCGGCCTTGTCCCGGCCCGTGTCGCCGAAAAACGGTCAAAACAGTGATGTCGCCAATAGAATATACTGATTTTTGCACTATTGCAGGCTGTCGGCCGCTGCTCGCCGGAGCTCCACCGCCGGCCACCTGTTCCGGCGACCTCGCCGGACTCCCACGGGGTGTCGCCGAAGTTTGAGCTCGATCCGCCGCGCGATAAACCTTAGTTTTATCGCCGTCACCGTCGCCGATCGAGCTAACTCACATAGTGAGTTGACTCTAAACCTTGGTTAGGGTGCTAATTACGCTTAGGATTAGTCTTATTTATTTATTTATTTCTAAAAAAAATTTATTCGATCGGGATCGGTATAGATGAGTTGCTCGCGAGTGAGCGACAAGTTAGAGACGAGCGAACGATTGATTGATAAAATTTGACTAAGAATTAAGATTTCTAATATGATTGAGCTTGAAATTGCCGGGTTAAGTTGATTACTCGAGAGTGAGTGAATTGCTTGATTGGTTTGTTTGCCTGGCTGAAATGCTCAATTGGGAGTCTTGTGGGTCTTGGGGCTGAGTTGATTGTATTTCTTGTGGATTTTGGCGTTAATCCAAGATAATCAATGAATTGATTGCCGAATGCAATTTGTGTGGTCATTTAAAGGGTCAATGACGCTACCTTGCAAGTTCGTATTGTACTGTGGGTACTTGTGCCGTACTGATTGTATGAAAATTCGCGACTTGTCAGAAGCACGATAATCCATGCCCCGTGCCAGTCGTACGGTTTTAAGGGATTATCGGATGCTGGTCGCAGCTTGTGATGGACCGAAACTCCTTTTTAAAGAATGCCTACTTGCAGTGCCGTGTCGGGTGCACTGGATACACCGCTTGTAGTAAACGTCGCTGAGAGGGTAAAGTGGACGTAGCATGGTTCTGCCAGAAGAGTGCGGGATCGCACTATTGAAGTATCTATCACGCCAGTCGCGTGAGTCATTGATTAATAACGGACTTGTGTATGCCTGAGTGGTTGTGCTTTTGTTGGTGGTAAATTTGACAGATTTATTTTGATTGATATCTATATATATCTCTGTTGAAATCTTGTGATCTTTTTGTGGCGCTTAGGATATTCTGGGCGAATCAATGTCCTAACCGAGATTAGGCTTGATTCACTGAGATTCATTTCTCACCCCGTCGTGGGACAAATTTTTCAGGTCCGAAGTAATGGAGAGACCGGTGCGATTCGGCACCCCCACCGACTCATCACTTGATATCAGTCTCCATCCTGTACCAGGTATGGACCAGATGTGGGAGCGTCACATCACGATGATATGGGTCGATGAAGGGATGCCACATCTGGTGGCACACCACTTTAAAGCTTGGTATCTTCGTGATGGGATGGATCTCTTTGGTCCGCTTCGAGGATTTGAGGGGCCACCTTTTCAGGGGGTCCCTAATATCCCCGCTTGAGACCCGATGGATATTGATACACCTGATGGGGAAGTGGTGGACCCCGCGCCTGGTATGGAGCTCGAGCTCGAGCCTGAGCAATCAGTAGCCCCCTCTGTGCATTCTAGCCATAGTTCTTGTGATGACCCGAACAACCCGGCTCCCCCGGTTGGTTATGACGGCCAGGATGTCGAGTTTTCCCAGTATAGGGTTATGTTCCTTTTGTGGTCTGGGAACTGTTGATGTTTTTGTGGGGGATACTATTTTGGGATAGATGAGAGTTAACCTTACCTGACTCCTGTATCTTTTTGTGAGTCCTAGAAGGCCGCCCCGAAGCATGAGGTTGTAATTATCAGTTGATGGCTCTGTAAGGTTATAGATCATCTATTCTCTTCAGCTTTCAGTGTTGCGATTTCTAGTTTTACTTTCTATCTATCCCATATGGTTTTATTGTATGGAAGCTTGCACGTTCCGCACGCGCAGTATTATCTTAGGTCGATAGCAGTTGCCTAGGACGCTGTCTATTATGACCTGGTGGCGTTTTGGCAAGGGATGTCGCGGGTTCGAGAGTCGGGACGTGACAATTACCATGTACTTACTTTTTTGCTGTGTGTTTTGAATGATCAAATCTTCTTTTGTTGGCCAAAATGATAAACACAGTTTATGTGTTTCATCGATGTTCATGGTTGCTGATGAATTTGAAAAAGGTGAGTTGTCTCATTCTAAACTTGATGAAGATAACTTTAACCGAATTCAAAGATTCTATTTGGGACACTTGTGTCATTCCAAACTTGATGATACGATCCAATTGGATTAGACTATTCTTTTGGTTAAATAACCCCATTCTAAACTTGTTGCGAGGTTATTTGACTTTAAGAAATTAGTAATTGTGACATTTCAAATTGGAACATAGAAAATGTTGGTTGCATTAGAAACCTGTTGATCTTGTTCTTAATTGAAACTTGACACTACATGACCAGGTGATTGTAAGTGAATTGACTATTGGTCCTGTTATTTGAAACTAGATAATGGTCATTCTCTTGCGAATAAACTTAAGTTTATGGCTCTTTGTAAATTAAACTATTTAGGCTCTGTTCATAATTTATGAAACTGGCTTGATGCTTATGAACATGATATTATGATACTTTATGACATTAATATATGTTCTTCTCTACCTAATGTTAATGTTGCTAAGTTCTTTTAGTAGAACTAGACACTTTTAGTAGATTATTCAAATGATTGAATTCATGATAATATGAAATTCATATTTGACATTCTACAGGGGATAACAAAGATGGAGGAGAGCTTAATAACTAGGATCTTGATCAGAATGACCTACTTAATGAATGAATATATTTATTATTTAAAGCATATGGGGGCTCGACAGTTCACCTACTATTACCCATTTTGATAGAGTCGATTTACTTGAGACTTACATTTTGATATCTTTATTTTGTAAATACTATTATGCTAGTTTCTTATATTTGTAAGGCCTTGGACTATTTTGACTGGCCTACTTATACTTGACAGTTATGCATATGTTGATTGTGAACAGATTCATGATTAGAATGATTCACTTATTTGGATTACATATGATGATTGAGTTTAATATTTTGCTATTAAAACTCTTTGAACAATCTGAGTTGATTGTCTTGAACTAAATGTGGATGATTCATATTTACTTGAAATCACATTGACCACCGTATTGGATTGTGCTGTATGGTGAACATAGGAGAAGATTGTTGGATATATTATTAATATAATCTATATAATATGTTCACATACAAACCCAATAGGTGAAAGCATGGTTATTTTGGTTCATATGGCTGGAGCTCAGTAACTTGCATATAACTCTAGAGTTTCCTACGTTGGAAATAACACTGTTGAGCGTTTCAAATTTGACATCTTTTGGTGTAATACTTCAAGCAGACAAAACCCTTTCTATTCTCTCAAACCCTAATCTCCAACATACACAACCTCCCGGTCTTAGATAGCTTGTGAATCTCCTCTAGATCCGTTGAGTCGTGATCCATGAATATATAGCAATAATCTGCCGCCATCAAGAGCGCAGACAGGAGATCAATATGTATAATGAAGCATGACTGACACGGTGGTCAACAGCATGTCATTTCCTCTATAAATCAGGTTATGTAAACACTAAGATTATCACAAGGGAGGGAAGAATGATAGAGTAAACATATATAACGTTATTAATAAGATAGACATTGAACCAAGGGGCATGAATTTGAAAATGAAAACATAACTTGCCCAAGCAAGAAATGGTGGAAATAAGATAAATAAAACATCAGAAGTGACAACTAGCAAGTTCACAAGCTAATTGATCTACCCACATCATGATCCTCCATCCTATATATGCTAGCTTTTCCTTTTCTTTAGCCAATTTCTTTAAGTTGTTGATGAATTATGCAAATTATGCACAACTCTCCTAAGCACCGTCCTATTTCTTCCAAGTTAAAAAAACAAAGACCGGTCAAGCAACACACAATCGCTTCTAGCCATCAAGGAACATAGATAATTAATTTGCAGAATGTATGTGGAAGAATTCGAGAATTCATCACTGGTTGAATTTTCCAGGAGGTCTCAACTTACTTTGAAATCAAATTCTCAAGCTTCCTATGATCTTCTAAATGAAAGGGCTGGCCTAGTCTAGAATGGCTAGATTTGAATCAGGCAAGTTTCACAGGAATGGCATATGCACAGCTCTGCTATAAGACCATTTGAACTTCTGGCGCAATTAACAGTAATGTACGTGGAAAGAAATCTATGAGACTCAAGCTGTATTTTGGAACAAAATGGAGATGCAACAGCTGTAAATCCAATCAGCTCTCATACCCACACAGAAGGAAACAGTAAACCCTACCATTTTCGGTATGTGGCAACTATCATTTCTCTGTATTTTTCTCTGTTGGCCCCTATTCCAATCTATAGATGCATCAAATATTTCAAACAAGAAGACGGTCCAACAAATTAATGAATTTAAAAAAATGGAAGTGTGCGCCTGCGTGGTAACTTGGAAATTTAGCCATATTTTGTCGAGCAGTATTGGCCAAGGCTCGAGATTTACCAAATAGGGCCATATCATTGAGTCGTTATGCCTTGAGGGGTTCTCGTAATTTTGGAGAAAAACAAAAGAGTGAGTGTTAAAGACACAACAGCAATAAAGCCAAAGTAATGTTCGATTAGGCCATTGGGGGCGACTATGCCGTTCTTCGCCGTGATCTTTGCTTTCTTAATCACTTGCGAGAAAGAGATCGGGGAGGTTTATGGCGCTCTCTTGCCTGTGGTCTGAGCCTTTTGTTCCATTTCTTGGTCTATCTGGGTTCCATTGCCGGGAAAGCTTTGAAGTCAGTGGTTCAAGGGATTTTGCCGACTTCTGAAGCTAAGAAGCTTCACTCCATCAACTTGCTACTATACATGGCATCCTTTGTTACACGGACTCACTTATTTTTTAAATTTTGCCGTGCGGACATGTGTTAGACTCGGACACGCGCCCGACACGATTGGACACCGCTGGACTATTCTCAGACACACAATCAACGAGTGTCCGAGTCTGAACTCTCGATCAATGCAACGGACACGCAAGGGACTCGCGTGTTCGTCTGGTGATGCGTTGGTGGCTGAGCAGAAGAATGAGAGAGATCGAGTTGCAACTACAGAGGAAAAAGGAGGTCGGGGGTTCGTCGGGGTTTGGATCTGGCGACGCGGCCGGGTTGTGTCTATAGAGGAGAAGGGAGGTCAAGGGTTCGTCGGGGTTCGGATATGGCAACGCAGCTGGGGCTTTGGTCAGTGTTGGGGTTCACAGACGCAAGGGGTCGGACTTGGAGCTCTCGAGACAGGGCTCGACCATGGATCTCTCGAATTTGGGTCACGACAGGCTTGGGTCTCGTGGCTACTAGATCCAGAGGGAACGACGAGAGTCGACTTGGCAATGGAGGGAGCGGCGAACGGTGGAGTGCGGTGAGGTGGGGATGCAGGCGATGGCCGTGGTGGTCGTCGGATGAGGGAGTTACAGAAAGAAAGAAGAAGATGAATGTCACGACCTAAAAAATTATGGAAAATTTCTAGGCTAATAGATTATCAAGCTAATTATTTAACTAACCTAACTCAGACTCTCCCAAGTCCATACCAAATTGCAACTTATGATTCAATTAACACTCAAAGATTATAAAATTGGAGTCGCCACTAATCATTTACGATAGGTTGATTAGAAACATAAACAAAATAGCGGGATAACTATTTTATTTATACGAACTAGAGTTTAAGAGTTCGGGGACTTGATTATGCTAGATTACTCTAACGCCCTTTCTACACCGTTTTATTTTATGAAAAATCATTTGAGAAGGCAACATTAATTGATTTTAACCTAAGTCACTAACAAAGATTATCATGTGGGTGTGCAGACAATTAATTGAACATGCATAAATCAAATAAACTCAGGGAGCATGCGCCACAATGTTATTATTCCCATATTTTCATTTTTAATATGAATGCATAAAAGACTATGGTACATGTGATGCATTAAATTATTCTAGGATGCAATGATATGAATTAAATGCATGACTAAACTAGATGACATGCACATTAAATGAATGCAAAAATGAGACTAGGATTTAATTAAATTAACTACGTGACACGTAAATTAAATAAAATTGAGACATACAATTCTAATATGCAATTTAAGCTAAAATGTAGTCTAAGATGACATGGCATGGAATAACATTTTTTTATAAATATTTTCAGATGAATTAATTTCCTAAAATAGAGCTATGTTAAAACATAATTTATCTTGCATATTTTAGAGTCTAAATTGACCTAAACGAATTAATTTAAACATGAAATTCTATTTAAACATGCAATTTCTATCCTAAAATGCAATCTAGTCTGAATATTTCGCAAGAAGGATTGGATATGCAATTATCTACGTGATGCTATTTTTAAAAGATATGTAATTTTCAAATATGAAAATGAATGAATGCAATTTTTTAGAATTTTCAGGATTACATCATGTGAAAAATATATTCTAAAAAAAATGACAATCAAGCAATTCATATTGAATTAGGAAAGTGAATATGTCAATCCATGCCAATCAAGAAAGTGAATAAATCAATCAAGTTTTGAAATATTTCACGAATATTTGAATTAATATTTAATTCCTAATCTTAAGATTAGTGATTGAGCCCAAATACTTTCCTAATCGAGTATTCAATTGGTAATCTTAAAGATGTACTTTCTCAATTATGTGGTAAGTTGCGGATTAGGAAAGATTAGGAAAGAAAAAAAATTTCCTAATCAACCCGTATTTTGAAAAAAGATATCCACTTTAATGCAATATATGCATAATATTCTAAGATAGGTAAGTGAGTATTCAAAATTCGAGATAGGCATGTAAATATTTCAATTAATAAAAATCAAAATTTTTACCCTTTCCGAAGATTATCTTTCCAAATTTGAGCCGACATCAAATCGAGTCGATATTGGACCAAGGACTGGCCGGTGGTAGGACTCGCACAAGTGAACATCAATGCTCGGCGATCGACTAGCGGTGACCGATTTGAGTAGGAATGAGTCAAAGAAGCGTCGACAAAGGCGTGCACTATCAGATCAACAAAATAACCCCTTCGCGGATGATGCCAAGGCGATCACCAAGTGTCTTCAAGGGGGGGGCTCAACCGCTTCGCTGTTGACAGGTAGCAGGCACGTCATCGGGATCGTGGTTGACTTTATCACAAACCGGCAAGAAGTGATGAGGGTGCGCGGCTTGGACAATGAGCAAAACCGCTTCATCGGGTCAAAGCTTGACACTCCTCGGAGTGGTAGTGCCTTACTCTTGTTAATCTGCATAGGATAGAAAAAAAGGATTAAAATAATACCTCCTCTTTTGTGGCTTACCTTCCTTGCGGTAAGGTCTTCTCTTCCATCACTAGGACGTCTTCTTTGGCTTTAGTGTGCAATGCTCGAGCAGCCTTTGTTTTTTCACTATCTCTCTCTCAAATTTTCTGAGCACAATTGTCGACCCCTGATTATGAAGGTGTAGCCTCTATTTATAGACCGGAGCTAGGATTGTTAAAGAGATATCTTTCATTATTAATATGATATCTTTTAATATCCCTTGTGCTCTGTGATAATATTCAGTTTAATTGCCCACCAAGTTTTAAGACATTTTATTTACCAATTTTATCCCCTACTAGTATTCAATATTCATGGGTTTAGTTCAGATAATAAAATTGAGTTCAAACCCTCGAATTAAATCCATCCACTGTTGGTCCGATTAATTGTAAATGCAAAGCCTAATTGTCAAATAAAATATGAATGTTGAGTTTTTATTTTTGTCTAGAACTAAAATTAGTTCTAATTTTTTACCTTACCCAAAAAAAAATTATTTCTAATTTTTTATGCAAAAAAATGACTAAAATAAAATAAAAATTTATGTGTGAATAATGAAGAATCAAGAAAAGAAAGGAAGGAAGAAGAAGCCGAAGGGGAGTGGGTCGCGTCATTTGGGGGCTGACAAAGAGAGAGAGAGAGAGAGTAAAAAGGGTGGGCCACATGAGGGAAATTTTTTTTTTGGGAAAGAGGTTAGTTAGGTTAGTAAAAGAATAAAAGAAACGGGGGTTGGGAAAGAGAGATTCAATAAAATTGGGCCCATTAACTAAAAATCAAATCTCAATTGATTTTATCTTTTATGAATAATTTTATAAAAATATACATATAATATATAACGTGTCCTAACGTATTAAAATTTTCTATTTTTTGAGAATGGACGTATCGTGTCGTCGTATCTCGTGTCTGTATAACATAGATAGCACTGCCATGATTCTGTTGCCCTTTGTTTTGTGTTGTCCTGTTTACTAGTACGGATTTAGGATTTGACAATATTAAATATAGAACTATCGATGTCTCGAGATATATCCATTCGTATAATGCAGAATCTCAAAGACTAGTTCGGATGGATGCCATGTCAAGATTTGAGTTTTTTCAAATTTAAGTCTCCAGCAACTTTAATTTTATTTGGGATCTTGATTTCCAATTCTTTTCAAGTTGGGGGAAAAAAAAAACTCCCGACCTAACCCAAATAGTTGCGACATATGTAATTTGGTTATCGGGCCTGCTCGAGCCAGGTTGAATTAGGTAGTGTTTAGTTTTGGGTCAAGTCAAGCTGGGCTTCTATGATACCCGGTCCGTCGACACCCCTATTTTATAACATTCAGATAGGTCTTTTGGCGGGCGCCTAAAACATGGACTGTCTAAATGTGACCGGTTGACCAGACTTAGTAAACAAAAAAGAAAAAAAAAAAGAAAAGGATAGAAAGAAAAATAAATTAAAACGAACATTATTTAAAATATATAATAATATAAAATAATTTTTTATTAAATTATAAAATTTGTCTAATAAATTTGCAGTGCATGGAAGTGTTTTAGCAATATAATTTTTTTCGTCATAAGAAGCAAGTTTTTTTAGATTTGGATAAATATGGTAGCGTATCACCAACATAGATAGCATCAAGTATGAGTCAAGAAATTTGTATTATGAATAAATAGGACCATCTAATCCAACCAGAATACAATTAAATAATACAAATCGGCTCTATCCAAAAAAAAGTCCCTATAAAAAATACAACCTTTAGATCTAGTTCCAATCTACCATAAACTTTCTTTTTCCCTCATAAGAAACCCCAATTTTAAGTCCAATCCCAATTTCACTATATCTTTTCTTTGTTCCATAAAAATTCTAATTTTAGGTCCACTCTCAATTTTACCATAAACAAGAAAAACCCACTTGATTACACATGCAAACCATTAGCAAAGTTCTCAAAATTGAAAATCGAATGACCTCAGGTTCGGCCTTTGATTACTTACGCATGCAATTTGATTAATCCCAGCCACCCTCTAATCAATAAGGGTTTCACTGATGAAGATTTGTGATAATTAACCCCCCACTTGCGTTCATAAAATGGTAGGCTAACTCACTAATCCCTAATAAGTTCAATCAACCCATTAAGGGCACGCATGGCAACACTTCTACTCTAAAAATCAATTTCTAGTTAGAACTTAATTTATTTATTTTTTACTTTTGGAGAGAAGTAAACTTTTTTTTATTTCTTCAAATGGCTCTAGAACTATTTCTATAGCAAAAACATACTCCAAAAATAGAAAAATAAAATTGCATAACCAAACTGATTTCTATTTCATAAGCATTTCTTGAGCAAAAATTCTATTCCAAAATTGTTGTTATGTGCGCCCTAAGCTACCCGTCGAATCATGCATGCATGTGCGTAATTTTACGACAATCGAAGCTTCCATAGGTAAAGACAGTTAAACATTTCCCTTTAAGTACACAAATCAACCAACCATCAACAAAGCAAAAGCATGAATTACGTAAAGAAAACAAGAATTAGCATTTTCCCAACCAATTTTACAAAAGTTTCTAATTTCTGATTTCCAGATTTCTTTTATTTTTATTTTTAATATTTTCACCAAATTATATATAATATCCACCGGACAGAGACCCGGGCGGGGCAATGCCCGAACCCGGGTCCCCCCTAAACTGGGCCATGGTCTCGGCGAAGCATCGGGTTCCCGGACCGGTCTCCGTGCCTCCTCTTGGACAAGAATGACTCACCCTGTCGCTCTGCTCTCACACGCTTCAAGAAAACTACACCCCTCTCTGCAAAACAAACGAACAATTCATTAAATAAATAAAAACTGGGCAATAGCCACCGGGCTGTGTCGCCCAGCAATCATGGGCCCAGTTGACTAGTGGGTCCGTGACCCAGTGGTTCGGCCTAGGTGGCGATTTTTTTATTTTTATTTTCTATTTTTATAATAAGAAGAATACCCCTCGGACTAAAGTAACTCTTTGACCATGAACTGCTCCCAGTTCAGTTCAATTCAGTTCACTCTCAAAGCTAGGGGAGACGACATAGACATTCTCCAAGAGCGAACGAGTAGAGATTTGTGGTGTTCCTGATTCTTTCCGACCTTCTGAGGCCATTTGCCTATGATCGCGAAAAATCTAGAAATAATTGTTCGTGAACATAATTGGCTATGGTAAGAATTGACTCTAGTCGAACATGAAGAACATGCCGATAATCATATCATCCCAATCATATGGGTCCTGGCGTCCAAGACATCGAATTAATTTGATAATTTGTTCTTTCTTGTTCAAGTAATTACATATGTTTGACCTCCCCTCCCAAAAAAAAAAGAATTAATGACATATGTTATATAGTTTCACTTGTATTCCTTTTATGTTTAAAGTTAAATACTGTATTGTAATTAAAATTTGAAAACTGTTACTATTAGTTTTTTAAATTACAGGGCAAAAAATTTAATAATTTATATCTGTTGGAAAACCGCCACAAATGAAAACACCGACCCGGTTTTGCCTGTAAATCCAGACACGAGCCCACCGCGATTGTCACGCGCCTCTCCAATACACGAATCCGCGCCAGCGTCTCTCTCTCTCCCTCTCGCTACCGTTCTGCTTCGTCACTCGCACAGCGAGAAGAGCAGAAGAGCCAATGGAGGAGGAATACTCCATGGCGGACACCTCTCTCTTGATGGAAGTCGCTTCCGACTTCGCCCACCATCCCGGTTAGGGCTTCCTCGTCCTCCCTCTCGATTTCGCTTCTCTCTCCATCGTCGCGAACTACTCGCGGGGTTTCCACGAGCTGTTTTTCATTTTCTCGTCTGTCGTGCTGATTCAGGCGTCCAGAATGACGCGGCTGCGAAGGAATTTCTCGATCGCTTTCCTCTCCCTGCCATCATCAGGTGATATCATGTTGATGATTCTACTTATTTCGGCTTAATTTTTTTTCTTCGGACAAGTTTGTGGTTCCATTGCTTAATCGTTTTTTTCCCCCTCATTGTCCACTGTATTTGCCTTATTTCTTCCGAGCCGATAGCAACTCGCGACCGTATACTGTTTGTTGACGTGTTTTTTTTTTTTAGCTGGTTCTGATAGAGACTTGCTCAAGAAGTTAAGAGTGGAGCTTGTTTGATTTTTGTTTTCTCGTATGTGCAGCGCTTTGCAAACGAGAGCGGATGTGCCTGGTCTCGAAAATACACTGGTTAATTGTCTCGAGAGGTTGTTCAAGACCAATCACGGTGCTTCCCTGATCCCGCACTTTATGGTATGCTCGAAACCTCTGCTAATCTTAGGTTCCTGTACAATTTTTACTCCTTTTGGATGGATTTGACTTGCATCTCTATTGCGTTTGTAGTCTAGGCGGATTTCTCTCCTGTTTATGCGCGCTTGCCTGTGTTGGTTATATAAAAAGAAAAGCTTCATGCTTCCCCAATTTAATTTTATTTTTTGTGCAGCCTTTTGTACAAGTTGGTTTGCAGGCAGCTTCACAAGAAGTCAGATGTCTGGCTTGCAAAACGGTAAGTGTAAAATAGGTTCCAACACGTGGTACTGATTTAGGTCCAATGGATGATTTCAGTGTTCTTTAGCTATACAGTTACAACACCAGACAGCACATGTTAACTTTAAATGCAGAATGGCAACCGCATTCACTTCACAGCCCGAACTTCCATTGTGCTGGAACTTTAGCTTAGGGAATAAGCTGCAGACCCATAGTCATGAGGTGGACCACCTTCATGAGCTCGTTGTAATTCATAACTAGTGATTTCATAGGTATTTGCAAATTGAGTGCACTGAGTCATTACATCAAACAAACAACTCTCTAGAAAAAATTCCGAGTGCTCCACATGTGCCCATTACTCCGTGTGTCTGCTTCATTTTTCTAAAACAATTTTTTTGGGTTTCTATTTTCCTAAAGTTAGATTAAAGAGTTACTTTCTTCAGTGGGATTGGTTATAGACAAAGGGAAACAAGGCGTTCATTAATTCTTCTAGGTCGATCACATTGATTTGCATTCTACAGACCAATAAGAATCCATTTAGCATCCATCAACTCTCGTATCTTCTTTATGAATTGATAGCAATTGAGCGGCTCTTGGATCTTGTTCGTGAGTTGACAAAATCAATTCTTTTCTCTCTCTGACTTTGATAGCCGCTAGAAACGTTAAAGCTTCCAGTTGCTTATACTTGGTAAATTCTGTTTCTTTTGTTTGTCCATATTTTTCCTGAATGTCATTTGAATTTAGAAGTAAGAATTTGAGGGAGTGACTGAATTTAGTTTGGGGGAGATATTCGCTGGAGCTGTGTCAAGGAGAAATTAATAGATGAAATGTCCACCCTTAATCGAAGTTAAATTATTTAGTGATTATATGTACCTCGCAACTTGAATTGCGCTAAAATTTTTCTTATGTCTCTTTCTTTTAATTATGACTTCTTTCAGGTGTCTTGCCTGTTGGAGAATTCTGATGAAAAGTCTGTGTCTGCTGTGAAGCTAATTATTGACTACAATGTTTACCCACTTTTGCTTGATTGCCTTGTTAATGGGTAAGAACATAATTATGAGTAGTTATCTTCTATTGACTCTTTTTATGGCATGTCTTGATCTTTACTGTTCACTCCATGTGCATGGTCTGTTGCTTAAATAATGCTAGAAATGGGAAGATTAAGATAGAGAGGAATTTGGCCATGTGTAAGGGTTTCAATAAAGGTAGAAGTAAGTTTTATATATTAGATAGAGAGGAACGTGGCCATATGTGAAGCTTTCACAATGTTAGAAGTAGTACATACATATGTAGGTGGAGGAGGGACTTTTGAGACTAAAACCTCATTCTTGTCGAGTAAAGCGGCGGCCACTATAGAGATGTCCCTGGATCTTGCACTAGTAGTCATTGTGATGTCCATTCAAATTTTAAGATGAATTGACACTTAACATGTTCAGTGATTTGTGTCAAGGAGATGGCATTCGAATTTCCTAGTAAAAGAAAATGAGCAAGACTTCACTCCTCCTCGCAAAACTACCTAGGATTTTGTAGAAATGCCAGCTTTTTCGGCATTCAAGGCAAGTTGTCAACTGGAACTCAAATTTCACTTGAGATGCAATTACTAGACCTTCTTTAGCAGACTCTCCATAGAGGTCCGGGGCTTGATCAGTGAGATAATGGGAACTAAGCAGCCTCTGTCTGGTAGCACCATCAGCTTTGTTAATACCTTTTATGGATGAAGTGAGGAAATTGAAAGAGAGAGAAAGTGAAGGAACTGGAAGGGATGTTGAGAGAGAGATTAAAATTCTCCGAACTGACCTTTTGCTGCTCTTCATACCTTTCTTAGCAAACTTGAAAAGTAGTACTGTTTTAAAGGGTAAATTTGTCATTATAACTTACATACATTCGCTGTTATCCGTAATCTTCCGTCTAAAGGCTACAGGAGAAAATTTCTCTCTTAAAAAGTTTTGGAACAAAGAGTTAATGACTGTCAAATGAACTGTTATGTAACTTGGATGTATGGCATGGTATTCTCGTCAAGTTCAGAAACAGTTTCGGTTATTCCTCTCAAGGGTCACCTAGGTTTTAATAAAATCAAGTGGTTTTTTTATAGTGTTTGACATCGTCGATGTTTTAATCACATTCACCTGGTCGGATCTCTTCCTTTCTTATTCAAATGTAGTTTGTTTGTTCTATAGAAATGAACAAGTTGCCGCAGCTTCAATGGATGCTATTAAGATTCTGGCATGCTTACAAGGAGGCACAGTAAGGATTTGGCTCTGTTCTGTGCTCAAACTAATTTCTTGTGGCTTTCATTTATTTGATAATATAACCTACTTGCCTGAGATGACTGTCTTGTGTTACCTTGCAGAACATTGTTTTTCCAGCCAGTGTCGATGAAGTTACGCATCTTAGTAACTTAGCAGCTCAATGCACGTCATTGGTATGGCTGAATATATGTCGGTACTTGAACAGTTGAACTTGAGTTGTTGCCTTGTGTCAGTTTAGCCAGAACAAGTTCCGTCAGCATGTTACTCTCTTTGCCTGGATCACATTTGAAGAAGAGTAGTCAAACCACCCCACGTGCCCACCCCCGTCCCCCCCCCCTCCCCCCCCCTCCCCCCCCCCCCCCCCCCCCCCAAAAAAAAAAAAAAAAAAACTCTTCTTTCTATTCAAATTGTTGATTGCAAGTGATGGATGCGAAATCCTAGGTAATTTGGTCATTATGCTAAGATCTCAATCTTATGTGAAAAAACGACCAAGTACCTTTTGCAATCGTAGTTTTTGGTTGATTGTGATTTAGCATTTGACTAAGACATTATTATAGTACCATGAAGTCATGGAAGCTGGTCGACGAAGTCCATACTTGCTTGCCTCTGCACTACGTTTACATGTACACCTGCCTATGTACACTCATAGCAAAGGGAGTGTTGATGAAGTTTCTATTTCTAATTTAATAACCATGTTTCAGGGTCGTGTTCGGGTTCTAGCTTTGATAGTGAAGCTGTTTTCTGTCTCCAGTTCAGTGGCATCAATTATCTACAGTTCCAATCTACTAAGTTTACTTGAGGCAGAAATCAGAAATTCTCAAGACGCCCTTGTATCTTTAAGTGTTCTGGAGCTCCTGTACGAGGTTTGTTAATCTCTATGATTCTCCCTTTTTTCTTTCCCTAGTGAAGAAACATACTACTTGCTCATGCACTTTCAGTCTTTTAAATTTATTTGAGGAGGTGTTATCCTTGGCTCAGTGAACTACATACATCTGCAGCCGAACACCACAATCACATAGGGAGTACAATCTCATTGGGCTAGCCTTCGATAGTTTAACTACTTGACATCCAACTGCAAGTACAATTCTACTTTTTGTACAGTGAAGACGGAATACATGAATTGTGTCTAGGAAGATGAACCTATATTGTTACCATGACACTAAAACTTATTGTGCTTTGAAGATCTATGTGTTTCTATAAATTTGCGTAATATTTTTTTCTCCTTTGCATATTTAACAAGATGGTTGAGATTCAGCATGCAATGGAAATTTTGTCAAGGACTGCACTTCTTCAGCTACTTTCTTCTATTATAAGGTAATTGAGAGCTTTCTATCTTCTCCCGAATTTTAGTTCCTACAAGCCCTAAACTGTCATCACTCTGATAGCTGTCATTGTTTGTAGTAATGCATCATTGGAGTCAATTTTGAGGTCAAGAGCAATGATGATTTGCGGAAGACTTCTGTCCAAGGAGGACACTTATGTGTTTACAGATGAACCCAGTAAGGCTAATCCATCTTTTCTGTGCACCTTGATCCTGATATGTGCAATTGTTAGCTTATGCAGTAATGAGGAGGTTATTTGTTTGGTAGGTATTGCTTTACGTCCACATTGTAAAGTGACATTATTCTTGCACGAGGAGTTTGTCCCGTTGAGAATTTGCATTATGGGTTTACTTGAGTGCTTACCCTATTGAGTGATAATTCAATGATGCTTTGTAGTGCAGGTGTCAGAGTAGTTGTTTCTGCCATTGATACGAGACTCAGCTCATCAGGGAGTCTAGATGCCGATGAATGTGAATCTGCCCTTGAAGCATTAGGTCAAATTGGGCTATGTAAGTACTTTAAACTTAATAGCTGGTTAAATGTAGGCTATTAGAACTGCATTGGTTTGCCATAGCTTGTCTGGTTGTTGTGGTCCCTGTCACAACTTATACTGGCTCGCTGGTTCATGAATTAAATGAATTGTTACCATACGTCAAAAGAGAGAGAACAAGATTCCCAGCATGTACCCTGCTAGAGGATGCCTAGCTAACTCACTCCATGCTGGTTTAACTGTTCAGTGTACTTTTCTCGTCCAAGCTTGCTGCATTAGCATTCTTCTTTTATATTTTCTTATTAATTTGTGCCATCATCCATGGGAATCTAAGATTTTCTCTCTTCTCTCTGTCTTTTATTTTGGTCTTTAGCAAATCAGGGAGCTGAGTTATTGTTGTCGAGCACATCTCCTGCTGCAAGACATGTATTGTATGCTGCCTTCGACAGACAAGGACGCGGTAAACAGCTGGTGAGTGTGAATATATCTGATTCTGTGTCCAAGTAACTCTTTCTCTGTTTTGTCATGATTAATCATCAAATAAAGGGGATCCACTTAGTGTGAATATCTTGGAACTAAGCATTTATTATATAGCATGAGATGGAGTCAATCTTGTAATTTGAGAAAGTGATGACAACAAAGATTGTGGACAAAGTGCAGAGAACATGAGTTAGATACTGCAAAGCCTGTCACTTTTTTAGATGACATTAGATGTCTTTTAGAAAGAATATCTTAATTTCGTTTCAGTTCATTGGATCTTCGGCACTGTCTAATATAAGTGACCTATTCTATGGACTTTTTTCCCTGGATATATGCTATACCTAAATCTTTCTACCATTATTATGTTCGCCATTCTTGCCACAATCTAAAGAAGTTATGTTGTCTCCATTTTCACATGTTCTATTTTACGAGTACTCATTATCTTATACATGCACATCATCAATCGTGAACTTACATGCTTTCACCATAATAGTGCAAACTATGGGTAGCTTCTTGAGGGCTTATAACTTGTCAAGTCTTTGTACTGATTCAACCCCCCACCCCCCCCCCCCCCCCCCCCAAAAAAGAAAAAAAAAAAAAAACTTTGTACTGTACACATCTTGATTTATGTCTTACTCCAAGACTAACAGTAAGCCAGGGTCGAAAGGTTTCACTTCTATCTCCTAGGGTAGTTTATTTATGATATGATTTCAAACTGCTCAGGCTGCATTGCATGCATTGGGAAATTTGGCTGGAGAAGCTCGGTCAGAGAATATTGTAATACTAAATGGTGCTGCAGAAGAAACCCTAAGATTCTTGATATATGAGGCAGCATCCAGGAGTCCAAAGTTGACACCATCTGTAAGTAGTTTTGAGTCTCCTTGTCTCCTTTTAGTGTGTTAGGCTGTTAGCTTATGGTAGTGTCTCATCTCTGTAATTTGTTCTTCGGTTCAAGAGGTTCAAGAGCGAAATGGAGATTCCAAATATGAATTGTCTAGAAAAGCTAGTGATACCAAATGAAACTTAATTGATCATTTGTGTTGGGGAATGTGCCTAATATTTCACAGAAGGGAACAGAAGCAAAACGGGGTTGAGGAAATTAAGGGCAACTTAGATAAACTAGAGGACCCAAAGTTGCTTTAAGCTTATTTTAAGTGCAGCGTTTGCCAAATCCAGATTATAGTTCATCAACATGTTGGCAGGTTCCATATTTGGGGGAAAATACTGTAGTCATCAACAGCAGCTCCTTTGGGTCATTGACTCATTGCGACCTTGAGGATACTTGTAACTCATATTGACATGGGGTATAATCTCAAAATAAACCCACGAGACTGCCTCTTCAGAGTTTCTCATCGTTTGTCCCTTAGTTTTTCTTCTTCTATGGAATCTCTTCCTTTTAGTGCTTTTATGTTAATCTAAGAGCAAAAGCCAGGGGCCATGACTGCCTAGTAATACTACTGATCTAATGAGATGAATAAGTGATAGATATAAAGTACCTTCAAGACAGTATGTTGAAGCTGTTCAATGCTTGTTTAGCAACTCCTTCAAGTACTTGGGTGTTTCAGCACCTATTTCTTTTCCTATCCAATTGCTGAGCTGGTGCCATGATTTGCAGGGCCTTTTCCTATCAGTTCTTCAGCAGGAGGCAGAAACTCGTTTAGCAGTATGTCATTTATAGTCATTTACACAATTAATTTATAAAATCTTACTATATCAGCCCTTACATGTGACAAATGTGGAACTTGCTCTCCTTTGGATTTGTGCGTAATTAGTACTGTTTATGTTTGTGCCTTCGTGCATAATGTGCATCTGCTTTGTGCTGAACAACCTTGAATTTTTTTTTTTTTTCAAATGAAATCGTTCAGTGTCCTGAGCATGTTTCAGATCCTCCTTCAGAATCTGATCCTTAGGTGGTGTCTTCTACAATTGATTTTTAGCTGAAGAGAAAGAGGCGAGGACTGGAAAATAGATGATTTTGTCTTAGGAATTATGAATACGGTTGGTTATTACCTTCCTGGTTGCTTCTTACTGTTTCTCAGTTTTACTATTATGTATCCACTTATGGTTACAGCAAGCGGATCCATTCGGTAATCAGGAGCATCGAGTATGATTTCTTCAATTTTCCAGTGAACGTAGGTTCTTTGTTATTTTCCTATGCAGAAAAGAGGAAAAAACTTTTTGTAGGAGTGAAGCTTCGCAATTCCTTAGATGTGAGGTATAAATAAACTAAATAATCAAGGCGCAACTAGAAATTGGTGTTCTTGTCCTATGTGCTTAATGAAGTTCATTTCTATTTGTGGTTAATTTTGCTCGTCAATCATTGTGATGAACTCGATTTTTCCAGGGTTATAGGCTGATTACAGCTTTCGTAGCTAGGCCATGGTGCCTGATGGAGATCTGCTCAAAAGAAGAGATAATAAATATCGTAACTGACCCGCGCATTGAAACCACAAAAGCAGGTATTTTTCTTTTGCTCCTTTTCCTATTCACCGTGTTACAGCAATCACCAACACCAACACGATCATCAGATGGAGATGTTATCCCTCCAAGCATGTGGGTTGGAGCTTTAGTAATCATGTTAATGCTATTTCTTTAAGCATATCAGTGTTAGTTATTTCATCTATTGTTGTGTTGGTGATGATTTCTTTGGGCTTCCCGTATTGTTTATTTATGAGTCCATCAACTTGAGTAGCGACTTCACAGACACACAAATGCACACTGTATAGAAGTCATCTGTAGTTGATTTACCCTTTTGCCCACTCGCATTGTGTTGTATCTCTCTCTCTCTCTCTCTGTTGAACGGGTTGAAGCATTGTCCATTGCTTGCCTCTCATTTAGCCTTTTAATTTGGTTGGTCAACTTCTCAGTTATGGAAGCAAGGTACAGATGCTGCCAAGCAATATACAAAGCTTTCACACGTTCAACCAATCTGCTTAGCGATCCTTCTCTGGCTGGAATTGCTAGCAAGGTAAGATATACAAATCACGCACAAAGCGGAATGCATCATGTCCATCATCTACCTTTGGGAAGAAGAAACGATGTTAATGTGAAAAACCGGGTCGGGTATCTTTGGACTTGATGATGATGTTCCTTCTTTGCACAGTTGCAAGATGCTGTAAGAAGGGGTCCCTATCTTGCAAGAAGGCATTCTGAGGCTCAACCTGTTGTAATGACAGCCGAAAGATTCTAGACGAAGTCAATCTTCCAAATCCCAGGAGGAGCATATAGTCCATGCTCAAGGCCGTCTTTCTTTCCTTAATGCTCGGAAAAACTTGCCGCTTCCAATGCTTGCTTGAACGAGTTTTTAGACATGATCGGAACTTGTAAATCTCGCAGTTTATTGGAGCTGACTTTTGGTTATTCCCCAAGTAGAAGCGGACCGCAGTTGTCTGGTTATCTCCAGGGTGAGGATCTCTATGCAACCATTTTAGGGATATTTCTGATAAAACAAACTGTCATTATGGACGGACCGCACATTTCCTGCCCAATGTGACACAGAACAAAATGTCAATCAGCAAGGTGTTCCGGAAGCTTCATTTTTCTTGAAATGGTAACAAATGATACTCTAAGTTGTTTTTAAGAAGAGACTCATTAGAAAAATTTGCGCACCAAGTGGTTGCAACGTGATCCCAACAGCGAGAGTCGAATCGATAGGAAAGGGCATTAAGGCAAGCAATGAAGTCGCAACCATTGCAGAATCGTCCGATGGACAGAATTATACAAAAATGCCTGCGAAAATAGGACTTTTCAGTGACCCGAACTCACCTTGAAGACAGAGAGAAGAATCTGACAGCCCTGTGTATTTTCCTACAATAGCGATTTACACCTCAATGCTCACAAAATAAAAGCATGACAACTGATATCGGATGGATAAAATAAGCCGAGACAGACCGAAAAGAGGTTCAAGGCCTACCGGATCACACAACTGGTTATAAACATTTGTACGAGCAGTCCGCTCGTCCAACTCCAGGTTCCTTGCAAAGTTAGAAAGAAATGGCAGCACGATGAGCGGTACCCAAGAAAGCAGAACAGAGAAGCAAGCATCCAGGAGAATCGATTCAACTTAGAGGGGCATGAATAGGTGAATTTGGGGAAATCTTGACCAAATAATGCAGAATTAAAACGGTCGAGATTAATATCACGTGAAGTCGGAGTCGGAGGGGAGACTGTACTACGGTCACATTCATCGTTGTGCAAAATACTATCGGATGCAGTAAATAAAAGGCAAGCTCTCCCAACTTTGCCATGTTCCATTATTGGCCTTTAATGTTAATGATCAAGAGCCTGTCACAGATGACCAGCCAACTTTAGTCTACTCTTCCAAAGCGCGGAAGTCGAACCCTCCACACCTATGGTACATTTTTACCAACAACGTTTTAACTATAGGAACAAGGCTTGACATGAATCGACCAGAAATTACCAGCTCCTGCAAGAATACTTGCGTGGGTAAACAACGACGTTTCACTGAGAACTCCCGAGCGAATTTGCTATTATCAAACATGGTGTAACCTTTACCGGCACGGTAAGAGAATCGACCAAGCGCCTCATTGTATAGGCTTAGATTCGGTATCCCCTGCATTGACATGATTTTTGCCCAACCCAGAAGCAGGGAAACGATAGCCACTACCTATGGCTATTTACTGATTGCTCCACCGCGTTCAATGACGCAAACATCTGCCTGGACTTCTTGACCGTCGGCCGGTACCATGGCCGCACGTTTGATCCCACAACTCTTGAATGGCGTCCGTAATGCGTGGGAACTGGAACCACCTAGAAAACAGCAAAATCTGATTAAAACTATGATGAACCCAGCACTACAAAACAAAAAAACAAAAAAAAAAAACCAAACAAACAAACAAACCCGAATAGTGAACGCACGGACAATGCCAAGTCAAGTTGAGCAAGAGCAGTAACGGTTGCAAAGCTCCAACTTTTATAAAGATCGAATTGCCTAACGGACCTGGTCGTCTTTCCGAGATAATCACCACTTCTCTCCTTGCCAAGAAGGAACTGTTAAAACATTGGAGGGAAAATGCCAAATAAAGATTTGAATTGCCCTTATTTTCCAAAATAAAGGGCTGAAATGCATCTTGTTTCAAATAATAATGTTTCAAATAATAATCCGAAGCGACCTCGTTGTTTCAAGTAAGGATTTGACCAAGACCCTTTTTGTCATTTTCTTTTTTTTCTTTTCATTTTTTTGCCTTTCTTCTTCTTTTTTTCCCCATCTTTTTGCCTAGCCTCTCGCCTGTGGCCGGTCTTGGCAAGAGCCTTGCCAACCCCGCCTGGGTGAGGCAAGGCCAAGGCCTGCCCTAGCCCTCACTAGCCCTTGCCTCGGACGAAGCCCTTAACGATGGCCGATCTTCTTGGCCAGCCACCAACAAGAAGTTAGGGCAAAACTAAAGAAAAAAGAAAAACAGAAATGGAAAAAAGGAAATGACAAAAATGACCTTGGTCAAACCCTTCTTTGAAACAATTATGACACTTTAGGTTATTATTTAGAATAAGATCCACTTCATGTCCTTATTTTAGAAAATGAAAACACTTCATACCTTTATTTTAAAAAATGAGAGCACTTCATATCCTTATTTAAAATTTCTCCATACATCAAGACCTCATTCATTTGCAGAATATAACTTTCAAACAAAGATTTTTTGAATTTTTCAACGTTTAATGCACAAAAAAAATTGAGTCAAGGAAAATCTTTTTCGCCAATAAAAAAAACCTTCAAAAGTGGACAAAATGATTTCATCCTTTTGAAAAGAGGCAATCATTTTCCCTCATCTTTCCTCCATCCACTTCTTCACATTCATTTTCTTTTTAATTATTAAAAAATTGAATTTTTAATATCTTTTTTTCCCTTTTTCCTTTTTAATTTTTCTTTTCTTTTTCCTTCTTCCTCGATTGGGGGACAGCTAACAGCCGAGGCTAGCGAGGTTCGAGCTCTCCTACGATTGGCGATCGGCTAAATAATAAGAGAAAATAAAAATAAAATAAAAAGACAATTTAAAAATAATTAAGAATTCCAACTTTATGAAAGGAAAATATGAATAAAATAAAACATTATTAAAAGGGATGCAAGGGGAAAATCAAATTCGATTTTCCATAAATGTTGAAACATATTCCAATTTATTTCAAGTTTCATCCGAACATTGAAAAATACTTTTGTTATCGTGAAAAATGACTTGAAGAAAAATATTTTTACGAAACATCACATTTTTTTTTTCGAAAATGCGTGGAACTCAAGGATATGTTGAATTGAGGAAGGCGCATTGCTTGATTCTTAAAGATATTCACATTCAAAAGGCAACTATTTGCATACTTGATAGGTTTTTTCAGTTGTGATGTTATTATCCCGAATTTGAAGTGAGGTCTAGAAATTCGACCCAAAAAAAGAAAAAAAGAAAAGTGACGTCAAAAATTCTTTCGTGATTTTGGAGGTCCAATGCCACCTAAGAAAATAATTTCAAGGGAAATTTTTTACATAAGACTTCAACTACTTTCTTTTTTTAAAATAAAAACTTGAAGTAAACTTTTACTCTCTTTTTTTTTTGTCGAAAAAAGTAAACTTTACGTTGAATAAGGGTATGAAGTTCATTTTTATTTTAAAGAAGGGCGTCAACAATGATATGTTTATCTTTTTTACATTTTCTTATTCTTTTACCATTTTTCGTTCTTTTTTTTTTACTTTTCTCCTTTCCTTTTTTAATTTCATTTTTCCTTTTTTTTTCTCTACCCCTCGCCGGTCGCCGTGCACTGTGCGGCCTCCCCGGCCACGAACAAAAGTTGGCCGCGCTTGCGGCTGCGAGGGGCTCGCCCCGCCAAGCCCAGGCAAGGGCCGGCCTCGCGGTCGACGAAGGCTTGCCTTGCACTGCCCTGAGCCGCGCCAATATCATCTGTGCCAGCTGGAGAACGGAGTCGTTGATTGAGCCGTGTTAATGTCATCTACACCAGTCGGAGCTCGCTCATCAAAGAAATCGAGCCCGAGGGCGTTCAATCCGGCGAGGGAGTCAGCGCACGAGTCGAGTGGGTTCGGGTACCGTCGAAGAGGGCGAAATCGTGAGGAAGGAAGTGAGCCGGCGTCTCGAGGGGGAGGCGGTGGTGGTGTTGGTGGTGGGGAGGAGGTGGTGGAGGCGGGAAGGCGTCGGAGGGGCGGACATGGAGATTGAGCTTGAAGGGAGGGGCGGAATCGTCATGGAGGCCCGGTGAACTTTGTCAAAACTAATCATCCGTCCATCCTGCCTTTTGCTCAGAAATCAACAGTTAAAAAACTGTGGTCAAAGAAAAATTTTGTTAATCCCATCCGGTGTTTCCAGAAGCAAAATCAAAGTCAGATTTTTAACCATACTGGACTGATGAACAAACGGTAGGTTTTATCCTACTCAGACCCTCGTCATCCGCCGCCGGCCCTTCATCTCTACAAGCAACCCTGCGGCCGATTCCCACCTTTCCAGATGGAACAGAGCAGCGGCAGCGATACCGTATGCGTTCTCGTCCAGATTAACGCCCGAACGTTTCATCTGATTAAACTCATGCAATGCTTCATCATGCCCCCACTCATGCGCTCGAGAATGATGCTGTTGATGATGCAGTCAGGCTTGATAACTCTTCGCACCATATCGTCGCGGATAGCCAATGCTCGCCCCAAAACGGAACGATGGCAATGGCCAATGATCAAGGCAGAATAGCAGCGCACATCGGGACAAAGCCGCGATCTTTCATGTCGGAGGGGGCTTTCTCTGCCTCGTCCAGCTTCATTTCATCGCAAAAACCGGAGAGGACCGCGGCGTAGGCGTGGTGACTCAAGGAGATCATCCTGGCATTCCGGCAGCAGACGAGAGCGTGAGCCAAGCAAGAGCGGCCGTTGGCGCAGAATAATTGCAATATTAATTATTACTATTATTTCAATATTAATGTTGATAATTAAGGATATAGTGAATTACCTAATTTATTCGTCTCCATATCGGTTTTAGTTAAACTTGATTTTTCTATGAATTTTCATGATAATGGTGTGGATTTGTTATTGGGTACAACTTTCTATGGTTTCGGTAATTTTGTAGATGACTTTATTGTATTGGAGTTTGAAAGCAGCGAATATTTGCTATTCCCTATTTGCACCTTCTAGTTCTATTGAAAATGATGTGAATGTCTGGCATGTTAGGCTTGGTCATATTGGCCAATAATGTATGAATAGATTAGCCAAAGAAGTCTTGTTGGACAAGATTGAGAAAGTAGAATTGCCTATATGTGAGTGTTGTCTGGTGGGGAAATCGACTCAAAAATCATTTGGAAAAGGAACAAAAGCTGAATTTCCATAAAAATTAATTCATACTCACGGCTTTGGCCCAATGAATGTAAGGGCAAGGCACGAGGCTGTGTAATTCATCACTTTCATAGACGATTTTACTCGATTCAGATATGTCTATTTGATTTTTCATAAATTTAAAGCATTGAGTTGCTTTAGAAAATATATGATCTTAGTGAAAAAAATAATTAGATAAGAAAATAAAAGCATTGATATTCGATCGAGGTCGAAAATATTTATCTGATAAGTTCAAAAATTCATGTGATGAAAAGGGAATGGAAAGTCAATTGTCTATCCCATATACTCCGCAGCAAAATGGTATTGTGGAGAGAAGAAACAGAAGCCTAATGGAAATGGTTAGGTCTATGATGGCACATGCTAATTTCTCTATCACCTTTTAGGGTGATGCTTTGTTAATTGCCGTTTATATACTTAATTGTGTGCCTTCAAAATTAGTATCTTCTACTCCATATAAGTTGTGCACAGGTCGAAAACCTGAATTGAGCTTTCTTAAGTTTTGAGGTTGTGCTACCTATACTCATAAGTCCACCCATAAATATGAAAAATTAGGACCAAAAGGTAAAAAGAGTATCTTCATAAAGTACTCGGAACACTCAAAAGGGTATGAATGAATCTCGAGACGTTACATTCTTAGAGAATGAATTTCCGAAAAGGGGCTAAATAGATGATGATTATTCCCTATTTGAAACCTTGGATAAAGATAATGAGACAATTGAATATAATTATCCAAATGGAAGAAATGTGAGAAGTGGGGAGTTGAGAACAAACCCATCTCAATTGTCGCCACTTCATAAAGAAGTACCATTATCTGGTTCGAGTGGGAGCGTAATGGAGGAAGATATATAGGAAGATGTACCTCTCATACCCCTGATACAATCTTCTCCATGGCGAACAAGTCGCAAAAGCATTCCCCGTCGATGCTTTGAGATAAAAGGGGAAGCTTTCATGATTACTCCTTTAGAAGAAGATGAGCTAATGAATGTAAATGAGACTCTCTCATGCCCTAATAAAGAAAAATGGATGAAAGCAATGGAAGAAGAGATGGAGTCAATGAGATAATATTAAGTTTGGAAACTAGTAGATCTTCTGGAAGGACGCAAAGCCATTGGGAATAAATGAGTTCTCAAAATAAAGTGCAAGGTTGATGGCTTAATTGAGAGATATAAGGCTCGCCTTACGACGAAGCGATATAACCAACAGGAATGAATTGATTATGAAGATACCTTCTCTCTCGTGGTAAGATTTACCTCAATTAGCTTTATTCTGGCAATAGTTGCTAGTTTGGATCTTGAATTACATCATATGGATGTAAAGATTGCTTTTTTCAATGGATAATTAAAATAAGAAATCTACATGGAACAACTTATTGGGTTTGTTAAAGAAGGCCAAGAACAAAAAGTTTGTCGATTTCTGAGATCGATATATGACCTTAGACAGTCTTCAAGGCAATGGAATATACGCTTTCATAATGCAATAGTAGCATATGATTTTAACATGAGTAATGAAGATAATTACGTATATATCAAGAGGTCCAAAGGTCATTTTGTAATTATATCGTTATATGTTGATGATATACTAATTGCTGGAAGCAATTTGGAGTTTGTCAATACAATCAAAAGATGACTATCTTTTAATTTTGAGATGAAAGATATGGGTGAAGCTATATATATTCTCGGAGTTAAGATTTCGAGAGATCGTTCGATAAGATTGTTGTCTCTTTCACGAAAAACATACATTAATAAGGTCCTTGAACGATTTCGTATGCAAGATTGTAAACCCATTAATATGCTTATTGCAAAAGTTGAAGGTCTAAGCCGTAGAATGTACCCTAAGACTCCACAAGAGCAAGAACGTATGAAAAACGTTCCTTATGCAAGTGTCGTTGAAAGCCTAATGTATGTTATGATGTGTACAAAACCTGATATTTGTTATGCAGTTATAATGGTAAGTAGATACCAATCCAATCCATGTCAAGCACATTGGGCTACTGTCAAGAGAATTTTGAGATACCTGAAAGCTACTACTGACTATACGCTGAGTTATCAAGGAACTGATCTGCACCTTGAAGGCTATATAGATGCTGATTATGAACTGATCTGCACCTTGAAGGCTATATAGATGCTGATTAGGGAGGAGATTTAGATGAGAAAAAACCTACATCTGAAAATGTGTTCTTGCTGAATAATAGTGTCATATCTTGAGGTGGTAAGAAGCAGAATTGTATAGCGCTATCTACCATGGAAGCCAAATTCATGGCTTTGTCGGCAACAGTGCAAGAGGATATTTGGCTTAGGAGATTTTTGGATCATATAGGTATTTCTAATGATGTTGTAAATCCAATTTTAGTATGTTGTGATAATCAAGCAACAATAGCCTACACCAAAGATCTCAAGTTTCATTGTAAGACCAAACACATAGACATTAAGTATAACTATATTAAAGACGTAGTTGACGAAAGGATGTGAACATATAGTATATTTCTACACATAGAATGTTAGCAGATTCGATGATGAAGCCAAATCCTAGAGATATTTTTCGTAGTCATGTGAAGTATCTTGGAATGCATAAAATATAATATACTGGGTATTGTATTTCTCTGAATGCACACAGTCAATAAAGATTGAGATTATCGTTTATGGATTATGAAGCTTTGTGCTTTATGTTGAAAAGTGCTGCAAATTTATGTCGAGCAGATAAGAGATTAGACCACTCACACGAGTAATCGCCTTTATTTATTGCGTGATAAATAGAGATGAGACGAAATTTAAGATTGTTATCTAGGTGACAATTGAGAGCTCGAGCTTAAATATTGATGTTGCCTTAACAAAATGTTAAGATGATGACTTATCACTTATAGCGTTTTAAAGTGAAATAACCCACATATTTCACTTAATCTGTTTTATTGTCGAATGAGATTTTTTATGGATACTCTTGGTTGAAGTAGTTACGTGAATTCAAGTTAGACACTAAGTGCGTCTAAGTTATCATTTGTACGGTAAATAGAAAGACATGCGCTTCATGGAAAATGAAAAAATATCATAATACGTACTTCATATTATATATGTATGAGTCAACCAATTAGAATAGACAAAAGTGCGGATCTCAACTTTTAAGCCATGTGAGACTCTCGAGGATATGGATTCCTCATTTTTTTTTAGTGCCTTCACGACTTCTCTTTATTCTTGAGATTTTTATTTAGTATTCGCTATCTTAAGGTGTTGCATATGGTCATGAACTTAATTCGATCTAAATAAATATTTTTAGAAAAGCGAGCTAAACTGAAATCAAGAGATCTAATGGAGGAAAAAGATCGATTTAGAGGTTAAAGTCACATTATAGATTATATTCACAGACAGGTCAATTATGATTATTTGGTATGATCATAACTGTGAATATAATATATCACACTTAAATGAGATCAAGATATATATATATATATATATATATATATATATATATGTGTGTGTGTGTGTGTGTGTGTGTGTGTGTGTGTGTGACTAATCAATCTAAGATACTGCATACGATAATCCACATTAATCGATTTTTGAGCTGTCATATACTTCTAACGGATGTATGATAATGAGTTCTCAGAACGGATGTATGATAATGAGTTCTTAAAGTATGTTGGTCGCACGAATTGTTTGTCCATATGAACATGGCAATGAGAAGAGCAATAAAGAGATTTAGTCCTTCATGGACGCGTAGGAGATATTGGACAGTTACGCCCAATTAAGGGCAAGACTAATGGCAATATTAATTATTGCTATTATTCCAATATTAATGATGTTAATTAAGGATATAATTAATTGCCAAATTAATTATGTGAGGACCGTTATAGTAAATCTTCTATATCGTTTAGAGAATGTACATTGTTCTGGAACTTTTGTTTGAAGCAAAAACACTCTAAAAAACGCTCTCTCTTGTTCGAGGGTCTCTGTGGGAATCAACGACAAACAGTCGAGCATTTCGATTCCTCCACTTCTGCAATCAGGGTTTTAATCTGTGGCTATTAAGGTAATTACGTTCAACATCATTTACTTTACGATTAGTTATTCAAGCGATCTAGGAATTGCATTGTGTTATATTCCGCAGCGTATTTGTAGTTTAGAATCGGGATGTGTTTCCGACAAGGGAACTAGTGAAATCACTTTTAGGGATGAGTCCAGCCCAGGCCATGTCGTGGAACGACGGGCGACCCTCCGTGTTGCAAACCGCCTTGATCAAGATGGCGTAGGTGCGTTCATCGGGACTAAAATGCAGCTGCTCGTACAGAGTAACGGCGGCGGCGGGATTGGCGCCCTTCTCGATCAAGTGGTCGAGGAGGAAATTGCAAGTGGAGACGCCGGCGTCCCTCTTGAAGGCTGACAAGATATGGATAGCATCGTCGGAGCGGCCATCCCTAACGTATTTCAAGACGACCAAATGGAGACACTGACGGAGGAGAGAGGGCTCGCCCCGCAGAGCTGGAGAACCAAGCAAGGAACTTATAGCAGAGCGCTCACGCAGGGAGAGCAGCGGCAAGAGAAGACGAGACCGAGGCGGGAGAGGGTAGAGATGAAGGAGGCATAAGTGGGAGGGTCGAAATGGTAGGAAGTGACGATCATCCAAATAACCAAAGAGGGAGAAGGCGAGGTCGGAATGGTGCTTAAGCCGGCTCATTGAGGTAGCGACGGACTCGGGAGGGTCCAGAGGGTGGTCGGAGAGGAGGAGCCATGGGATCTTGGGTTTGGGAAAGGAGGAGGAGAAGGAGAAGGAACAGAGGAGCTTCTTCTTGGTGCTGCACTTTACAGCAGCTGCTGCAGGGGAGAGAGAGGGAGATCCATATTCACATGACAACACAGGGCTAAGTCCAGCAACCCACCATGATAATGAGTCTGAGTCGTGCTTCCAGTTCCTGCAAAATGGGAAACCTTATTACTTGACCCAAAAGTAAAAGGAAAAGAATTAGGGAGAAGCTGCAGAATATATAAAAGACGAGATTCGATTTCATCATACCAGATAAAAATATTCGGTGCTTCTCTCTAATGGAGGATGAACAAACGAAAAAACGGATCTTAAATTTTCATCCCAACTCAACTCACACACGTGTCAATTAGTGACTGGAGGCACCTGATCTGGGTCGTCACCCGTCGGTTTGACGATGGGCGAGAACTCTAAGCCGCACAATGGAATCGAGGTGGTGCCGGATGGGATCGTGCAATTAAGTGCGTGGGGGTGTGCCTTGTTGATAAATGAGACTACATTGAAACAAAGTTAAAATTTCAGAATCGGCATTGCACATTTAGTTAAAATTTCGAGATCATATCGAACGAATAAATTACAAACTAAACAATTACATTGCACATTAAGTCAATTAAGAAATCACCGACACGAAAGAGACTGCTAAATCACCAATGTGATTAGCAGAGTGATTAGCAACTTGCATTGTCATTAGTACCTTACCAATTATTGCAATTAGGAACTTTCTTCTTATTAGTAATTCGCTCAACCTGGGTTAGCAGAATATCTCGGCGGTGCTTAACAAGATTTTTATTATGAAATGCATATTTCAAAATATCACAAAATTACCGCTACAACTTTCTATTCGCAAAAAAGCAAGTTTCGGCTTTTTAATGTTTGGAGACTTTTTTCATTGCGCTTAATGATTTTTCCGAGGAGACTCCGGTAAGTTTAGACAGTGAAAAATAAGAGAAAATTTTTCAAATAAGAGCTCCAAGCGCTCTCGTTTTCTTAAATAAGGATCAGAAGTGAGTCATATTTCAAATAAAAGCCTAAAGTTTCCTTATTATCTCAAATAGAGGTTTACAGTAGCCATAACTGTTTCAAATAAATGCTTGACCTGGTTGGTCGACCGGCTGGATAAATATTCTTGCGATCAAGGATATTTTTGTCAAAATACAACTTTAACTTAATTTTTAGTTAAATTAAATTTAAATTAATAAAAAAAATTATAGTGAAAAAAAGAAACACGAGTAGGAGGGGCCCTCCTGCTTGTGCTTCATTTTTTTTTTCACTTTTAGACTTTTTTATTTTTGAAAAAATTGAAAAAGAAAAAATTAATAATAAAAAATACCAAATGACAAAAACGCCCCCGCTAATCAGTGAGTCATGTCTTTTTTTTTTAAGATGTATAAGGTCACTTCATACTCTTATTTAAAATAGTGTTCACTTCAGGTATTTATTTGAGACAATAATCCTTGATTATAATTTTCAGTATGAGTATTGTGTCCAACATGAAACTTGTAATTGGTAGTAAAACACGACTTTCTCTTTGAGATCTAATTCGACCTTCATAGATTTCTCTTGCTATTTTCTTACGAAGTTTTGTTATAGCGTTTATAACTGCCTCTGGTTTATGCGGACAGCCTAGTAAATAGACATCTATAGAAATTAGCTTATCGAATCAATTCCAATAATTATGAAACCCATATGAGATACAAAGAAATAGGCTATTCTTTTTTAAAATTACATTGACCAAGAGATGTTACAACTGCATAGATTATTTGGATTACACCTATTATAATCAACCAAGCATGAGGTAATAATTCCATATTGATCCAAACCAACCCATATGCTCCCATTTTTAATAAAATTCCGGCTAGAATCTTACAAGTACTATAATGTGCCTCTCCATGAGTGTTGGGTAATCATGTGTGTAAGGGTATAATCGGTAATTTAACAACAAAAGCAATAAGAAATCCAACATAGAATAGTATTTCCAGTGCCGCCGGATACGATGATGGCGTTTCAGGCCTTTATTTGAAATAAGATCACCTTCAAATCCTTATTTGAGAAAATAAAAGATTTTTTTGAATTTTTCCCAAAATAATGCGGCCTCATGGAGTAACTGCCGCCATGGCTATAACTTAACTTCCTTAACAAATCAAATTTAATATGACTCAAAGTACAAAATTGCTTCTTCTGAACATTGTATATTGTATAAAATTACGTATGTACCCTTTGAACAAAAGCCATAAAAATTTTAAATTATGCTAATTGTGAAACATTTATCTTAGATTTTTTTTTTTAGATATCAAAACCCTAAGCTAATTTAATGGTATAGAAGTGCATTATATATTGTACACAAGCATGTCCGCATGCATATTCACCCCAAAGTTGTACCCAAATGACATATTTACTTCAAGTAGTTTTTCGTAACACAAAAAATCTCAAATTTGTGTCCACATGGCACGTTTGCCTTTTTTTTTTTTTTTATGACACAGACATTCTCAAATTTAGACTCACGCTACACATTTACCCTCCTTTTGATATTTTTTTTCTTTTCTCCTTTGTCTTCATAGCCGCTCTCGCCACTGCCGCCGCACTTACCAATCGCTATTGCCACATCCTGACCACCGCCAAATCAAGGAAGAAAACGAATATATATATATATATATATATATATATATATATATATATATATATTAAGAGTGGTTGCTTATATATATATATATATTAAGAGTGGTTGCTTTCTGCCATCCATATTGGCAGCCAATAAAAATTTTAGCGACTTTTGTTAACAGAATTTTGGCGGAGGGTACATGCGTCGCACGAATACAAATTTTTTTTTTAGTGAAAGTGTGACGTGTGAGCACGAGTTTGGAGTTTTTGATGTTACAAAAAAATATTTGAGATAAATATGTCAGTAATTATTATAATTAAAAATTTTATCGGGCCCATAATTTTTTAATATAGTTCGTAATTGTTAGGAAAGGTAGCTTTCGATTTAGCTGTTTTTTTTTGTCCAAATTTTTTAGAAGCCACAACATTCATGCATAACATTAAATATCATCCTAAAGAGTAGGCAAAATGACACAACTAATTCATGAACTTTGACAGTATGTATAATATGGTCCCTAAATTTTGGCAGAATGTTCAATTTGATCCCTGAACTTTTATCTTGTTCAATTCAGTCCCTAAAATTTTAGTAAATATTCAATTTAGTTCATAAAATGTATGAAAATGTTTAACGTTATTTCTGATCTTAAATTAACAAAATGATTATATTGAATATTTTTCTATAATTCATGGGCTAGATTGAACATGCACTAAAAATTTAAGGACTAAATTAAATAAGTCAATAGTTTAATGATTAAATTACATATTATGTCAAATTTCAGTACTAATTATGTAATTATCTCTAAAGAGTACAGGACTTGACTAAGATTTGGACACCGAAAGTTTAAAGAAATTGGAATTAAATTTTAGGTTGCCACCAGGAGGGGCAAATGAGGGATTTCGCTCTTTTTCGCTGGCTGGTTGAGGCGACGGAGCTTGTACAAGATAACGAACAGCGGGAGAGCTCACACGGTGACAGAGAGAGAGAGAGAGAGAGAGTGAGATGGCGAGCTTATCTTCTTGCTTCGTTCTTCCCTGCAAATTCAAAACCCTCTCCCTCAATGCCTCCGCTTCTTCTCCTTCTTCTTCTTCTTCTTCTCACAGTCGTATCGCTTCCAACGCCCTCAGATTCTCCAGTAGCCTCTCGCGCGACGTTCTCTCCGGAGGTAACCTCGACGGCGGGAACCTTTCCGATTCCCCTCCTCGGATCTTCTTGTGTCTCAGTCTCGTCGTTCTCTCTTCCTTTTTCTCAGGTCTCTTGTCGGTGAGCCATGTCGAGAAGAACCCGCCTCGTTTCTCCGTCGTGTGCGAGGCCGCTCCGCAGAAGAGGGCCGACTCCGCCGCCAAGAGGGTTCGCCAGGCCGAGAAGAGACGCGTTTACAACAAAGCTCGTAAATCTGAGATTAGGACGCGGATGAAGAAGGTATCGGCTTTTGTTTCCGTTAATCTGATTATTGTGCGGAGCATTCCGCGATCGCGAGCTATCGGGTAATCACCGGTCTTCGGTGAAGTCGTCCAAATGATTTTTGCTGTGTATCCTCGGGGTGTTGGTCCTGCCGCTTCGGATTCTGTTGATTAAGGTTTTAGTTATGCAGTGGTCTGTGTTGGGTAGCTCTTGTGCTTGATATAATGCCTTGCTCTTTTATTGAGAGAAGCACGCTTGTGTGTTCTCGGATGTTGATTATGTTGAATGCCGGAACTCTTCTCTGAATGAATAGAAGTGTGCTCTTTGATTTTCACTCATCTGGGGAGACTTCGTGTAATCATCGAGCCTCTGAGAAAGTTAGGGTGAGATGAGATATATGCGAATGCATCAAGAATCTGAAGTAGAATCGTAGAGAGTCTCTTTGTTGGTAAAATGCAGATGGATCCGAGAAAAGGGGTTAATGGCATTGCAAGAAGATGTGCTGTGTGATGACTGCATAATAGCAAACTGAAAGATCCATAAGTACAGTGCAGCAGGTTGTGCAGGATGTGTTCTCTATGATTCGGCAAAGTGAATTGCGTTTTGGTGGAGCCATTGGACACGGAAATTAACATCAGGCATGATTGGTCATCATATTTGGTTGATCAGCTTGGTAGGGAACTTTCACATATGTCTGAAGCTGGATGTGGTTATGGTTTTTTATCCTTCCGGACAGAAAGTATTCTGTTGCCCGGTGTAGTTATGTTAGCCATACAAAGGTTGTTGGCATGAGCGTGGATGAATCATAGATGAAGGAGCATTAATGTAGTAGTCTCTAGTTAGCACAAAGCCATATCATTTTATGCATTTCATTTTGCCGCGCCATAGGAAGCTTTTACTTTGTTTATTTATTTTTATGATTCTTTGGGGTTCGTCGACCGCCAACCCCAACTAGTTTGGGATAAAGTTATTGTTGATATTGATATTGATGTATTTATTTTTACATAGTTATATATTTTCCCTAAATTTATCTTGCTTTTATTTTACGAATCTTTGGGGTTCGTCGACCGTCGATCCCAACTAACTTGGGATAAAGGTGTGATTGATGTTGATGATAGGAATCTTTTACTTTGTCAACTAAGTAGAAGCATTGGGTATATAAATTAATGAGTAATTTGATGGCATTGGTCTGATCTATTGACAATCAACTTGACAAAGTGTTATTAGATTGCTCTCTAATGTAATTTGCCAAGTATAGGCACAAAACAAAGACTTTCTTAAGATTTCCGGACGTACAGCATGATCATCCAGCATATAGATGTTGTAAGTGTTTGTTAAACTTCAGTGTAAAATCAAGAAAATCGCATGTGATATGCTCATTCTCGCATTGATTGTGAGCCTATCTGTTGTGATGACGTGCATTAAACTTGTCTGTTTTTGGAAAGGGGGGGGGGGGGTGTGAGATTGATAAGATGATAAACTCCTCTGCTGTGATTATTCTAGCATCTGCTGCTGCAATAAGATGGGTGTTGGTGTTAGTCACTGCAAAAAGCTGAAGTTTTTTGACGGTGTGTCAATGTCATGCCAACTGTATCAGAAGCTTTGTGAAAGAGATTGAAACATTCTTTGTGATGTCTGTTATTTCTCTAACGTTCATTTTTCTCTTTCCCAGGTTTTGGAAGAGCTAGATGGGCTTAGGAAGAAATCTGATGCGCAAGCTGAGGAGATCCTCCAAATTGAAAAATTGATTGCGGAGGCTTACTCTGTCATCGATAAGGCAGTGAAGGTGGGAACGTTGCACAGGAACACCGGGGCACGCAGAAAGTCTCGGCTTGCGAGAAGGAAGAAGGCTGTGGAAATCCACCATGGCTGGTATACCCCTGCACCGGCTGAAACTGCTTGACAATACTTCTCTATAAGCCTAGAATGAGGTTATGGAAAGGTTTTGCGTCATCAGTATTGTACATCGTATCCATTGCCCATCTCGTGTCCCTTGGCTGATTGATTAAGACTGATTTTCTCATATGCCCCATGTTGAATCAAATAGCACCAGACATTCTTTGATGTTTCAGTGGGTTTGGACCATGAAGAGTAAAATCTTGTCCTGAAAGGGGATGGAACACCGAGAATTGTCGATCGTGTGAAATCGAGATCTAAAATAGTTCTGTACGGGAGCATATTCATCATTCCACCCAACCCCAAAGTGGTGGACTAGGAGGAGTTATAGTTTCACTCTCTCCCGTCTTTTCAAAAATTCTATCCGAACTCCCAATTTTTCTGGGTCAAGTTTCGTGAAACTAAGTTGGTCAGCCGATTCTACGTAGGAAAACACAAATGGTGTTGTATCTCAATAATTTTGATGCTTATGCCAAGAATATCCGCCATGATCTTTTCTCAGTATGTCTGGGCTGAATCTTCTTTATTGTATGAGAAAATGACACCAATGTAATTCCGGAGCCTCTGACTTTTTATTTTGTTCAAAATGGTTTCTGAATTTTAGTTAATATGCAATATCATCCTTAAATTTTTAATTTATTTAATGCGAGTGGTAAATGTTCAATTTAGTCTTTCAAATGGGTGAAAATATTTAATGTTGTCCTGATTTTCAATTAATGAAAGGATGACATTGGATTTTTCATATAAAATGAAAGGACTAGATTTTTTTTTTGGTCGGGAAAGGACTAGATTGAACACTTACCAAAATTCTAAAAATCGCGTTGAATAAATTAAAAATTTAAGGACCATTTATGTAATATTTACTTATCCTATTAAGTTCTATTTTATTCGTAGATAGGGGTGGCGTCTTGTTGACTTGAGGGGGCTCTCAAGGAACACCTGGAAAGAGAGGCTACGGAGCAAATAGGCCCGCTTTGTCCCTACCAATAGACATGGGCATTTAGAACCGTAGCCTCGAAACTAGCCATTGACCGGACCCGCAATTCCGGGCCGATTTCGAACATCCACTTAAAATATAATAATAATAATTTATTTATAATTTATAATGTTTGTTATTCCACAAAAAATAATATTTTAAATTTTTAAATTTTATTACAATATA
Source organism: Rhodomyrtus tomentosa (assembly GCA_028455895.1). NCBI lineage: Eukaryota > Viridiplantae > Streptophyta > Magnoliopsida > Myrtales > Myrtaceae > Rhodomyrtus > Rhodomyrtus tomentosa. The sequence continues at coordinate 7,668,174 of JAPCWY010000001.1, read as the reverse complement.
TAACTTAATTAATAATTTATAATTTATTTATTTTATTATTTTAAAAATAAATTAAAATTTCGGAACCGAAACCGAAACCAAAATCCCTTAAGGGCTAGTTCTGGTTCTCCCTTTTGGTGGAACCAGAACCGGCAGTTCCGTGGAACTGGCCACGTCTACCTAGCGATGAAAACATTCTCTATACTCATATCCCGAATTGGAACGCAACCTAGAGTTTTTTTTTTTTTTTGGTCAAAACGCAGCCTAGAGCTTGAATAGAACATAATTCTCAACCTTGAAAAACAGCGCCATCAAAAATGATTTTTTGAAAATTTTGTTATTACGTTGAAGCTTGTTTTAAAAAAAAAATCATAAAGCTAAAGGTAAAAAAGCTTTTTTCTTTTTAATTTTCGCGGAAAAAGGAAACAGAGAAAACCTGAATAAGTGGCCAGTTGATCTTGTAAAATTATACTTGACCATCCCTTCCCCGCCATTTCTTGGGTAGAGATGAATGGATACATTCCCTCCCCACCAGTTCTATGCGATTAATCAGTCGTCCATCGTGAATTCCATGTTGAGTTCCACCGAACAAACACCCAATTTTTTTTTTCTATTTTTATTTTTATTTTTTTCTGTGTTGAAAGAAACTAAAGAAGAAAGAAAAAAAGAGCAAAACAAGGTTGACGCAAGCCCCGTGACCGAGTTTTTGAAAAGGAATCCGTCTTCGTCTGTGCTTCCCTGCGCGTTAACATTCCATCGACGTCCAAGAAAAGAGATGGCTGCTTCCCTCTGCTGGATTTATTTTCCCTCCATCGCTTCCCACGTTTCAATCGACCGATCTCAAGAGGCTGCTCCTCCCCCGAAGTCCCTCCGTTTCTCCAGACACCTCTCGGTCAGTGCCTTCCCTCCAGGTGATGTCCCGCATCCATCTCATGTTGTCTTTATTCGTCAAAGTTTCGAAATTTTTGTAGAGTTTCCCTCGTAGTTGGCTGAGAAAATTGAGGGTCCGAGATTCAGTGTATGATGGCTCATGATCAGATGTTTGCTCTAAAGTTGTAGAAATTTTGTTGTTTCTTCATTCCGCTGCTTTACCAGTCACCTGAACTGAAGCCGCATAAGAAAGATCGAATTTTTACTCCTCTTTTTTTTTTTTTCAAAGAAGCTTTTTTCAATTCTTTTCATTTGTCCAGTGTGCATTTCTTTATCGGCGAGGGATGAGAAGAAGCCACTTTGTCGTTCCCTTGTCTGCATGTCATACAGATATGCTCCTGATTCGACCTTGAGAAAGGTTTGCATTTTTAAGAAGATGAGGGGTTCTCATTTCACTTCATGTGGACATGAGTCCGCTCGTCCCTTGTTCCTGATATTTGCAAATGGTTCAATCATGGAGTCGCCGATCTGATTTTGGGGCGTCTTTTAACTGGGCACAAACAGAAGAAGGCAAGAAAGAGAGGTGGTGATCCAGGGAAGAAAAGGAAGGCTAAGAGGAAGAGTAAGAGGAGCAAGAAGAGTGTCAAAGTGATCAACCTTGTCTCGACTGCCAGAACCGGGTTTTCTTACGCCAAGACGAAGAGCGTTCAATCCAAAGACAAACTGAAGTGTCGGAAATACGATCCTGTCCTGCATCAGCACGTTTTGTTTCAAGAATAAAAGTAGGAACCATCCTGACTGAAAGAAGTTTTGATCTACAATCTAGACCTTTCGGTGAATCAGAGCGCACGCGTTTGCTCGGAGAACTTGGCGGCCCGGTGACGGGTATGCTTCCTCCCTAGGAAACAGTGATGGATAAAAAGAAGATATGATCCTTTTGAGATCCCTATCTATGTCTGCTTGTTGTTTTTTGGAAATGGAGGTTTTTTCTTTTTCTTTTTCTTTTTTTTTTGGTCAAAGGAAATGGGGGTTTGACAAGCGTAAGGAAACCAACTTCCAGGAAAGCAAATGTAAATGTATGATTGAGTGATACAAGAACATCGAGCAATTTGCTAATTGGAGAGTGTTGGATGTGGATATTTTTCTTGCTTGCAGCAATGACTGTGCATCGAAGTACCAGTATTTTCTGACAGAGATGCAGCTATGACATTTACATGCGACAAAGATGCAGCTATGACAGACTTCTCTTAAGGCAGTCCTCGAGTAACCATTTCCTTCCTCCTCCGTGGACGCTGTTGCGCTGATTCATCGGTTTTGAGGGTCCTCTGTCTCCTGTGATCAGCTTCTCCTTCCTTAATGTTAGAGTTCATGTCATTGACCTGTATTTCAGTCCTTGGTTCGGGCTTCATTCCCTTGGAAACCATCTCCTCGAAAAAATGCAGTGCTTCCTTCAATCTCCCTCGCTCGTAGAGTGAATGAATCATTATGGTGTATGATCGTTGGTCAGGTCCCATTCCACTTCTCTTCATATCATTCCATGTGTGTTTTACTCTTTCCTGACAATCCCAACCCAAATAGAGCCTCAGAACCAAATTGTCCAAGTCGCTAGTCATCTTGCATTCATGTTTCTCCATCTGCTCCAATAGCTCAGGGACTTCTTCTGGTTTCTTTAGGCTCTTGAGCAAGTAACTGAAAGTGATGGCATTAGGCAAACAATCTCCCCCAATCGATCCCATCTCCCTCACGAGCATCTTGACCTTCTCCATCCTCCCAATCTTGCACATGTGCTTGATAAGCGAGTTGTAAGTTGCGGCATTAGGAAGACACCCCCATTCCTTCATTTCGTGAAAAACTTCCAGCGCTTGAGGAATCCTCTTCTTGAAACAAAGTGCATCGATGACACAGTTGCAGATCACCACATCAGGACCCAATCCCTTTTGCCACATCCCTCGAAACAACCCCATGGCCGAGCCTAACTTTCCCTTCTTGGTCAGCGCCTTGATGAATGTTCCATAAGTGAACCTGTCCGGGGTGCATTTAGATGCAATTATGTCCTTCCAAAACCTCTTGGCCTCGCGAACATCCCCTAGCACGCACCATCCGTTAAGGATGATGTTCATCGTCCTTATATCAGTGCCAAACTCACTTTTCATGGAGTAGAACAAAGTTTCTGCTGACTCCACATGCTTATAACGGCATAACCACAGCAAAAGAGCCTGAAACGCCATCAAGTCGTTCTCAAGACCGAAATCCCTCCTGCCATAGAAGATGTTGATTGCTTCATCAACCTTATGTGCAGCTGCGTATCTATTCAGTAAGACCCCGTATGATCTCTCATCAAAAAGACCCTTTCTCTTTGACATTTCCTCGATTACGTGCGCTACTTCTCCGAATCGATTCATCTTGCCCAAAACATCAAGAATCTCGTTATAAACAGCAGATCCTGGTAAATAGCCACTCTTTTTAGAGACCCAGTTGAAGAACATGTAAGCAGGTCTCCAATCCGAAGCGTGCCGGCTGACGACAGCCGTGACTAAATCATCAGTCAAAGTAAAACCGCATTGATCGAGCGCTTTCTCGGTCTCGTCGCTTGAGCTGCCCCTCAGATTTCTTAGCATGTTCTGGATAAACGTAGCCGAACGTCCACCTGGGTATTCCTTAAATCCCTCATAATCGTGAGTGTCCGCCACAGCATGAGCCAGACGGAGGGCATATCTACACTCGCGGCTCGTAACGCCCAAAAACAAAGCAGCAGATGGATTAGCATTTACAGTGCACTTCGACGAGTTGACGAAGGAAAGCAGACGAGACAAAAAAGGAGGTGAAGCCATCGTTTAATGATTCAGGTCTTCAGCAAAAACAGCCGATGTGCAAGTGTCGCAAGGGACAAGACAGCTTTCTCATTGGGGCATCTGGTCGAGCACCTGGAGAGAGCTCAGCTTCGTCGAGCCAACGACATGAAGAACGTGCAATCAAAATACGAATTAGCCAAGTCCCCTTTATCCTGGGTCGGCCCAATCAGCCTGTCTCACGCCTTTTTCAAAGCCCACGATCTTTGGTTGGCCGACAAGCGGTGGGTTCGTTGTGGCTCGTAATCAGGCATTTGTTTCCGGCATCGAAAAGAAATAACGCATACCCTCGAATCACCTTTATCGTTGCCGACGATCCTTGGCCATCGACATAGTTACGGAGGAAATGTCCATCCCCCCGTAATAAAAGCTTGAACACCAAAACATGGTTTCAGGACAATCGGTTAGTTGTAGGGTCCGTAACCGCATGACAACGAGACGACGCTCGCCGCCTTCGCGAGGTGGTCCCGCGGCGGTCAACGTCGGGGATGGCGTGGTTTACTCCTTCCCAATCCCAATCAATGTCGAATGTTGTTGTTGGAGGGGAGCTTCCGCCAGTTTTCCCGTGGACTCACCCAACAATCGCCGCCATTCATAACTAAACGCGAGAAACGCCGATCGACCAGCCCTATGAGATTTTTTCAACATCACCCACCATGTGGGTTCCTCGCTTTAGGGGAAATTTTTAATTTGCCTAGAGAACTAAAGTATAAACCCGCAAAAGAATCGTTGCTGTTTCTAACTATATGTAATTACCGAACGTGTCTTGATCCGATGCTATTTCTAACAAACTGACTTGAATTCGTGCAAGAAATGTCTCTGGAAAAAAATAATAATAATACTCGCATCTCATCGGATATCACTTCTGTCCAATCCTGATTTTTATCCTTGGCCGGCGAAGATTACCACTTACCCTCGTCGGTCATGAAAACCTTGCCCTCAGTTGGTAAGGCCACAACGGCTGTCGCGCCCTCACCCGCAATCAGTGGGACCGCAAAAGCTTTTACCTAAGCAAGGGAGAGACAATAGGAAAAAAAAATAAAATTAAAAACAAAACTTTCCAAGCAAATTAAAACTCAAAAAAAAAATTGTGCTTGAGGTGCCACATCAGATTTTTTGGCATCCACATTGAAATTTTTGAAGATGCAAATTGGCAACGGCTCTTAAGTAATTGATATTTCAAATTTGCGACACTTAATTGAGCTGGAAAAAAAAGTAATTATATTCAAGTAATTGCCGTACGTAAATTATGATGCTGGTGCCATTCTTATCTCCATTCAAAGGGACATAAAAATGTCTCTACAGTCAATACTGACTCTATTGTTTCGATTGGATTGCAAACGAATTAAAGTGGAAGCGTCCACTAGTGTTCCATTTTGCCGAGTTGATATGAACATCGCCATCAAACCGCATCACGAGTATTCATTCGTACACGCAATTGTCTGCTCCCACCCACATTCGAATGAAGGGGCTTACAAAACATTTTCATCCTTATTTCTTTCCCGACACGCGTGGTTGCGGCATTCGGATTATTTTTAATGTTTTTAGCGGAATCGTGTTCCTGCCGGTGGATCAACAGCAGCGCTAGATTCTGCTTCTTCTTTGCTGGCAAATTCCGAAAATCGGCATCGCGACTTCTTCACCCGTTCGAGTCGAGACACATTTTATTACGATAACCAATCTTGTTGGCTCATATTTATATGGCCAGTGCCACACAGGATTTTCATACAATATACTTGCGTCCCAATTGTGATCGATTGTGCCTTTCTTTAATTGAATCTAATAGCCATGTCCGATCTCGACACGTGTGCCTCGATGCGAAGCTTTACCGCGCCACGCGAGCCGTCCAATCCGGTCCTATCGATTCGAAGGCATCTGCTTTCGTTACGTTGAAGGACGGCGTGGCCGCTCTGTGCTCTTACGCATGTCACCACACGACGAGACGAGGGATGGGGGCAGGGAAAGGAGGGCAGGGGGAGGACTGGGGAGTGCCGACAACGTTTAATGTTTGGAATCCACTCCAAAAACAAAAAAACCAATTAAAAGCCCAGCCCCCCCGCCCAACCTAGTAATGATGAAGCTCGAGCTTAGCTCATTGGTCAAACGCTTATTTTGAAGTTCGACGTGATTAATGATGCCGTCGAACCATAACATCTCATCTTTAAAATAAGCTTCGGGCCATGCTCGTGTGATTAAAGCCTGGGCCGTTTCACGACCACGAGATAATTGGCGTAGTCTAAATGGATTAAACAAGAATTAATAGTTTCTAATCAAAACCACGAAATCAATCTATGCCGTTTACCACGTGTAATAAAATAAAATAGAATAAAAAAAAGGGGAAAAGTTACGGAAAGTGGGGGAGAGCTGATAAACTAACAAAAACTTGCCGTCAGGGAGGGAGGAGATGCCGTTTACGGGAATCGTGATGACAGCACGCCGAAAGTGGGGCCCTCATTAAATGCCGTTAAAAGACGCCGCTTCCGCCGGTGCTAGTTTGCCGTTTTGCCGCGTGCCACGTGGAAGGAGAGGTTACGTAGGGGGGTGGGTCTTCCTGGCGGGGTTGGCCTCTGGCGGTTTCTTTCTTTCTGCCTTCTAAATGCTGTCTGTCAAAAAAATATATATATTATTTAATAAATGGGATTAAAGCAGGGGCGGCGAGATAGTACGGTCAATATCCTCGTTGACTGGGCCGAGGTCGGGAGTAGGCGTTAGGCCGCCACCCCCACCCCACACCCCCCTCCCCACGGCACACCCCCCACTGCACGTGAAGCGCGTGATTATTGGGCCTCCCCCGTCTCCGATGGTCGTGAAGCATAACATCGTCCGTCACACGTGGTGCGGGCGTTGGTTTTGAGATACTTCGGACCGATGATCTTCTTATTTTTGGCTTTTTAAAAAAAGCCAAAAAGCAAGCAATTCCTTGTTTCCTTTTTTTTTTGTGAATATTTTTTTTTCTAATTCTTCAATATTTTTTTTTGTGGCTCAAATTCTATTCTCCAATTTAAAAATGAACTTTTTTAATATCTGAATTTACAAGTAGACATCAATGTGTCTCAAATGTTTCATGTATTTAATAAGATACTTACTTTAAATAGGCGTGGAATAAAATGCTTCATTCCTAATCACTTGAAAAAAAAAAAAAGTATCCATTTGTTGGATCCGCGAAAACACTTCCCTGTGTGATCTTCAAAATTACTAACTTCGAGCCCAAGTGAAATGGAACCCATATTGTTGCCAATTCTTCCAATTTCCATTTTGAGGAGACATTCGTTCCCCGTGGAACTCAGCTACCCTCTTAGATCCAAAAAAGACATAGAATTGGTCGCACCACAACCACGCACATGCATTGTTATTCGAAAGAAGGCCAAAAGATTTATTGGGATACTTCCAACGCGGCGTGCAATAAGAATTGGTCAAGCTTAAAAAATGAAACCTAATTTTAAATGTGGTTAAAAAGAAATCAACGAGGACACCAAGTTGAAGTCCGATGTGAAAAATGAGTTGATTTCCACAGTCCCAACTTAAATCAATTTAGCAGAAAGGGTCTTGCCCATGTATTAAAGAGAACCCGAGTAATTCCTCAGTTTATCGCTGCCCTTGAAAACGATAGCAGATTTCCAAATAAAATGACCACCACGCTAGGGTGCTTGAACGCGCAAAGGGGGTGGGTTCTTTCGGTAATTTCGCTCCATCATGCTTGATGAGCCGACACGTCATGACTTGAGGCCCAATTCTTTCTTTTTCTCCTCCCTATTTTGGCTATCTAGAGAGATTTTACGTCTAATTTTTCTTTTTTTCTTTTTTTGGTCGAATGCGAAAAAGGTCAAAAAAAAAGAAAACAAGGGGAAAAGTGGGGTTCTTGCCCGAGAAGCGAACAACCTGCTTGGTCTGTACACAACAAGCGCCCCAAAAGGAGCGTATCTTTTACACACCCCCACGATTTTCTCTCTCTCCTCACCTCACCTCACCTCACCTCGCCTCCTTCCTTCTATTTAAAACCCCAACTCGCCCCCGTCTCCTCCCTCAAGCCATCGCGCTTCTCTCTCCTTTTCTCTCTCTCTCTCTCTCTCTATCTCTCTCTCTTCACCTCCTCTCGTTGCGGAAGAAACCACCAGAAAAAACAAGGAAGGAGGGGAAAAAGAACCCATGGCTCCGAGAGAAAAGCCCAGCGCCGCCATCCCAAACCCTAATGGCCTCAAGGAAATCCGCTACCGGGGAGTCCGGAAGAGGCCCTGGGGCCGCTACGCCGCCGAGATACGGGACCCCGGCAAGAAGACCCGGGTGTGGCTTGGCACTTTCGACACCGCCGAGGATGCCGCGCGCGCCTACGACGCTGCCGCCCGCGAGTTCCGTGGCGCCAAGGCCAAGACCAACTTCCCCACCTCTGCCGAGCTGATCTCCTCCTCCCGCAGCCCCAGCCAGAGCAGCTCCCTCGATGAGCCCTCCCCCCCGCCGCCGACCGCCGCGGCCCTCGCCCCGCCCCTCGACCTCAGCCTCGGCCACCACCCAGTGGCCGCCGGACCCGGAGCTTACTTCCCTGGCGCGGCCGCAATGTGCTTCCCGGCGGTGCCCGCGCCGCCGCGGCCTGTGTTCTTCTTCGACGCTTTCGCGCGCGTGGAGCAGGCGGGCGGCGCTCGCCTGGAGGCGTGCAGGTTCGACCGTCCTGTGCTGGCGGACTTTCGCCCGGCGATGGGAGTCGGGGTCAAGAGCGAGCCTGGCTCTTCGGCGCCTGCGGTGGCGGAGTACGACAGGGCGGCGCGCGGCAAATCGCTCCTCGATCTCAACCTGCCCCCACCCGAGGTGGCTTGATTTTCCCGTTTAGATCGGTGGATCGGGACGATGAATTTTTGGATCGTTTTTTGGTTTCATCGGTTTGTTGAGGACTTACTCCCAGCCTGACGTGAGATCCGTGCGGCGACGGCGGACGATAAATCATGTACATAGAAAGACGATGACGATGACGATTAACCTCCGACTGTTCCTCTTTTTGTTTTTTTTTTTTTTTTGCAACTGAGAAAAGAAAGACTAGGGTTTCACGATGTTGTTTAACCTTCTCCCTCCGCCATAAATGAAATAGGCCATGTCATTTACAGTTTCTATCAGTTAACGGATGTGTTCTTAAAATCTCTCTTGTTCCTCCAATCTTCTTCTCGTTTGGATCTTCTGACTCGAGTTCGAGCGCCAAAAAAAGAAAAGAAAGGATCGTTATCACAACGACGGATCATCGACCAATTTTGACGTGTGCTTCAAATCTCTCCCACAAAATCGTTGTCAGATCAATTACGAGAAACGAAAAAAGAAGGAAAAAGAATTATCTGGAACATTTTATCGGGTTAATCGCACAAGGACATGTCGCCGGCACGGCAAGCTTGCTTTGACAAGCCATGTCGCAGGAGGTGAGGGAAGTGCTAAGATGCGCCGTTGGGTGGCGCAAGATAAGAGAGATCACGGAGGAGCGCGACACGTGTCGTTCCCATACTCGTACGGAGACCGCACTAGCGTCCGATTAAAATATTACTCGCGTTTGGTTCGTTGCTTTGCCGCTTAAAGGCGGGGGGAGAGAGAGGGAGAGGGGGGAGCCGATAGGAGCGGCTTCATGATGAGAAACATGGGGGTGTGCGCTTTCTGTCTTTGACTGTAATGATGAACACAGTCAAAAATCGCAATTTATCTCATTTCCGCGGGACTACATAAAATTTGCCTTTCAAACCTAAATCACAAGAATTAAAAAAAAAAAAAAAAGAGGGTAAAGTAGACAAAAGAACAAGAGGAAAAACAAGGAAATATTACTAATCCCCCTCAAGTAATGAATTTTCAGTAATTTCGGATAAATTTCAGGATATTGTGGAGCGGTTGAGGGAGGGTGGGCCTCGTGATTTGCGTTGGCGTTTGTTTCTTGTGGCGGCCCCGGGGGGAAGGGGGAATCTTTCCATCCGCATCAATGCTTTTCACCGATCCGACGGTGGGACTCGGCCGGGTACGAGGGCGATGAAGCCTGCACCGTGGGGACGCCCGCATCTGAATTAATCCAAAAGCGAGTCATTTTTGGGGTGTTTTCCAACTGGGAGGCGGCACCGACGGCGAAACCGCAATACAGTTTGAGATAGAGATAGAGATAGAGAGAGAGAGAGAGGGGGGAGGGAAGACCGAATCAGGAGGAGGCGCGTATAAACAGGCGGGCGGTATGGGGCCCCACGAGGAGTAAATATTCCGTGTTGACGACTCCGGTGTCGGGTTTCGGGTTTGTCGTCACGCCGGCACACCCACCCAACCCCGCGCCCCCCCCCCCCCCCCCATCCTCTCATCTTTTTTTTTTGTATGTTTTCATTCGCGACAACTTAGCTTTATTATTATTTTTTTCTGGAGATGATAAACCAGTATTGATCACGTGCGTCGCGGGCGACCATACACGACGTTTCGGTTCCCATCATTCGTTTGATAACCGTCGACGTGGGCGGCCGGTGGGTGTTTAACAACTTCCTCCGACGGCACTACACTGGTTAACAGAATCGAAATAGAGAAGAAATTTTAAAAAAAAAAAATCACTTTCCAAGAATGAAACCGAGGTCTGACCCAAGTCTCAGAAGGACCAAACCCGGCGCCTCAGCGCCATGTCCCACGGCCGCCGATCGGCACCCGCAGTCAGGTCCCTCCGATTGACCCCTGCATCCGGCTCTGCGTTCGAGCCTTCTATCGTCCTGCATGATTAGATAAGATTTTGAGCGTATTTCTGAGCTTGCCTTCTCTTGTGTAAGCTCTCCCCTCTGTTATTTAACTGAAGTCACGATGGCACCCTTTTTAATTGGACGCTTTCATCCATTAGTAGTTTAGACCGTGCACAAATTTAACGCGTCAATTTTTCTATTGCGTTAATTAGTATCTTCAAAACGACAAAAATGTAATTATACGTATGAGGAAACCCCCCGGCGTGACGTCGGGCGTATGCATACGTAAAGTCAGCGGTTGGTCGCTAATGAGGTGTTCAAATTCCTTAGACCCCTTTGACCCCAAGAATGAAGAAACTGCGGAATTCAATTTGCGATCGTTACGAAGAAGCGCGCTAAACTATTCCGATTGGAATTTGTCGCCGTATGTAACTGCGGTTACCAAAATAGAATGTTCGTTAGTTTGAGAAACGGAAGTGACGAGAGAAATTCTCCAGTCCAACGAGACTTTACAAGGTACGTACCGTCGAGTGTTTGATCGATCGGGCTTTTACCTAGTCACCGTTTGAATTTTAGTCTAAGCCGTACCTCAACTCATCTTAATCGGAGTTCGACGATATAGACGGAGGAAAAAAAAAAAAAAACCGAATCAACACTGCCGCCGAGGCTGTGGTCAAATTCTCGAACGCCCCGGTAAACAAGGGAGTTTCTAAGACCAAAAAAAAAAAATTGGAAGAAAATTGACCAGAAAATGTTCAACTTATTTCGCATATGTCAATTTGGTCATACGCATAGTTTTTTGCTAATTGATTCATACATATTTTCACGTTTTGTCAATTGAGCGCATTGGACCAATTTTGACGTGGACATCCAGATCTAGCATGTACAATTTTAATAATATTTTATGTTTTCCTTCTTGACTTTTATCTTCTTCTTATTTTTTCTTCTTTTTTTTCGTTTCCGCGGGCCTAAGGTGAGGGCTGCCCTCCCACTCACCAATCTGGCCGAGAGCTGCCCTTGCTAGCCCAGACTCATGGGTCCCTTGCTTAAGGCTGGCGACCTCCGCCGGCAATTGATGAGATTGAGAGGCAATCAACGAAGGGAAAAAGGGGGGAAAAAAAAAGCAAAGAAAGAAAACCTAAAACAGAAAAAACTAATAAAAAATTAAAAAAGTATAAAAATATTATCAAACATTGTCCACGTCAGCGATATTTAAATGCACTCATATTTGCAACTTAATTGGAAAAATTATAAGGTATAAAATTAAGTTGACATAAAAAAATAGAAAGTTCATAATTTTTTGAACAATTTTTAAAAAAAAAATGCATGTGCGAGATGGACAACTCGTGACGAATTACGAAAATTGATTTGCGAAGTGGCATCCCGAGCATTCATTTAATGTCCAAGATGGTTTACCTCGCTTGTCTAAATGTTCAGTTGGAACTCTACTATGGTGTCGCTTTTTAAATTGATATTCTAAACTAGTTTAGGTATCGGAACAAGCTCAAGATGGCGAGATAGATTTTCAATTGCTTTAATGTGAGTAATTGAAATATGCATGTCTTCGTGAGAACGTTTTAAACAACGATTTACTTTATTAAGTTATGGATCCCGTGACTTCTTGTCGATTCAAATGGTCACGAGCGTCACATCAAATTGACTTATGCGTCGAAGTTAGATTTTGAGTTTTAGTATCGGGTCAATGTCGTTGGACCGCGCAATTATTCTCGGACGCCAATTTGAAAATGTGAAAGGAAAACACGAGAAAAGGGAAAAAAAAATGGAGAAGAAGCCTAAAAAAAAAGGACAAAAATGGAAAACCATATTTATTTGGCTTAACCGACGGATTTTTTTATTTTTGCAAATATGATAAATACAAGGGCCCAACTTGCAAAAGGGCAAAATTTCCATTGCGAAATCAATGCAACCTGCGTCTCTGTCTGCCTTTTTTCATGGCGGAAAAAAACGGACAATCCAAAAGAAAAGCGCCTTTGAATTAAAGTAGATCAAATTAATGAGAAATCCGACTTTCAATACGCTTTTTTTCCCCCTCGTTCCCACGTCCAACATTCTTAATTTCATCGAGGGGGTCGAACTTTTGCGCCCCAATGTGGTGCTAAACTATGGTCGCCACCGTGTGATGATAAACACGATTTTTTTATAAAAAAAATATAATCTATTGATAAATTATTAGGTTTATATTTTTAAAAATAAGATAATAAATAATCAGTACAGTTCGTTCCCCCTCCCTCCTAAAACTGAGAACCAGAGAAAAAATTTTCGATTTCAATTTTATGGAACTAGAAATCGGACTAGCACCCTCCGGAGCTGGATCACCGGCCCGTGCTGTTCCAGATTAATTAGATCTATCTTGCTCACTGGTAGGGGTGGGTGAAAACAAAGAGAGAGTATTTTTTTTTCCCGACCGTAGGTCCATAAGCCCGCTGTGGCTTTCCTTTTTACCCCCTCAGCCAGAGAGAAACCGATGATGTTTGGTCAGTGGGGTCAAAAATCACGACATGCCACCAAAAGGGCTTAAAGAAAAGGACAATATGTATTTGGTGCATCGGATAGAAAGATGATGCATTTTATCATTGAATGGTTGTAAGTGACTTAAGTGTGAGAAAGTTTGGTTTCACAGCTTGCTTTAAACGTATTAATATGTCTATCTGAACTTTTTCCCCATTCCCTTAATGGAGCTAATCCGATCATCTCAAAATAATATGAATTACGGTAATGAGTAATCTCGGAGTACTTGTCGTACGATTAGTTTAGCAAATATCGCAGCTCTTTGGATACGGTGGTCGTTCTGCTGATTTATAAGGAATAAATGCTTTGTAGCTTGAATCATTCGGAGTTAAATACACAGAATCGATCTACTAGAGATACTCGTTAACCGGATCTAAATAACATTACTTTTAAGTGGTAGGACTATGCGTCTTTCTATCTCCTTCGAGCCCGAGCTTCGAGCCAGCCCCCGTGGCCACGCCGGGTTTAGCGTCCGTTGTCCATGACCTCTCGAGGTCTAACTCCAACATGCCATATTTGCTAGGGAGTTCAGTGGTCCGGCGATTAGCCAAGAAGGAAGGAAAAAAAGAAGAAGGGCAATTTGGTACTTTAAAAACACAAATTTCGTCTAAAGTTGGCAAACTAATATTTTAACAATCAACTGATGTAGAGAAAACCAAACCGTGGCGGAAGGAAGAGCCCAGCAGCCCTTGTCTCGCCAAAAGAATAACTTGAAAAGGTCAAAGGCAAAGCAGAGAGGCGGGCCAAAAAAAAAAAAAAAAAAAGCAAAGGAAGAAGTCACAAGAATTTCCGGTGCTGACGTCGAAAGATGCACCGAACAAGCTTTCCGCTCTAACGTGGAGGCGTTGCTTAATTTGACTACCCACCAATTGGAACTTACCATTACCCACCTACCAACCAGACCATCGTAATGCACTATAGAGCCGAAAAAAAAAAAAAGAGAAGAGAATAATATATACGAGTGCCAAAAAATAAAAGAAAAGAAAAATAAAAAAGAGATATCGAGTTTTATTATTGCAGAAAGAAAAAGAATTATTACGGGTCGGGAAAAACAAAAAAAATTAACTCATGGAGATTATTTAACGCGGTCGATGTTAATGATATGTTTTTTTGTATCTGTCCGGTTCCTAGGCTTCCGTTTTTCAGAATCTTTATCATTGGGGGCCATGGAACGGGAAAGAGTGGTCCACGTGTGAACAAACAGTATTGTTAGCGGCGGCCCGCTTTTGAGGTGGGACCCAGCGCATCATTTCGCCTGGAATCCACCGCACATATTTTCTCCCTCCCTCTCTCTCTCTCTCTCTCTCTTCCTTCCCCTCCTTTGAGGTTGAGGGGGGCGACGCGAGATCGAGGTCAGGTCACGCTTTGCGCTACGTGCGCCACATGTACTGCGAGAAGCCCGTCCAGTCCGGTCGCGCCACGTAACGACCCCCACGTGATCTCGTACGGACGGGACAATGGGGGGACCCGCCCTGGCTCATAGCGGCGGGCGTCGTGGGTCGTGGTGTGAAGAGGACAGGCGATTTTAAAAGCCGGCGCGTCGGCGTTTTTGGGAACGTGGGCCCCACGGGGGGCAGTTGGGGATGTGACGACACGTGTCGACCCCACGCGAGGATGAGACGTAACTCAATGGCCGAGCACCCGGGGGGGGGGGGGGGGGGGGGAAGTCGCTTTTGCTTTTCGGTTTCTTGGAGTTTGGCGTACGTGGCTCGGTGCTGCGGCTTGGCTGCGTAACGGCTTGTCGGGCTGTCAGGTGTCTTGGACCCGGTCGAATCGGTTCTCTCTCTCTCTTTCTTTTTTTTTTCCCTGGGGTCCGGTTTTTGACTGGAGTTTTAGAGAGACCGGAGACCCGCTTTTGCTTACTTTACTTTCCCCTTAGTGCGGTTAAAGCTCATTGAATATTAAAGTCACATTCATTTCGGCACGCCTACCTTCTTTTTTCTTCTTCTTTAATAGTTCTAAAAATAATTGGAGCAGAGTGCTAGAAAGTTCAAAAAAATAATCTATACTTTTTTATGCTAAGATTTGAAGTACGTAATTCTCTAATTTCCGTTTACATACTTTCGCCCTTTTAAAAAAAAAATCAGATCTCTATACATTTAATTTGTCTAATCGAGTTAAAATATTTTCATTTTCTTATAAAGTGATTTCGACATCAACTTCCGCTTACATCCAACTGGACGTAACCTTTGGATAACACACCCCCCCCCCCCCCCCCCCAATTTGGGCATTCTCGTACAAATTCTTTTGCACGTCATACTTTGGCATTGTTTAAAATGCCTAAACTTTTCCACGGATGTCCATGTGGATATCCACACATTTTTATCCACAAAATGCTTTCCGATCTTTGGTATTAACCCTAATTTAAAGCCCTTTTGCCTGAAAAAAGAGAGTCTCAAGTGGGAAGTGAAGCATACGACATTCCATTTGGGCCAATAAGATTGGGCCCATATGTGAAAGAAGTCCAGCTAATTATGGTCCAAATGGCCGGACTCTGTCCACTCACTAGCAGGCCTGGCCATTGGTTTGCATCTGTTTCCGAGCTTCGAGGGAGAGCCCAGTTACGACGCCGGGTTTGTTCCTCGTTCTTATCCAACGCCAATGTGCGATAGCCAAAAACAAAAAAACTCGGGCGGTGGCGAGTGAATAGCGAGTGGAATTGAAGAAGAGGTGGTGGAAATCATCATGGGGAGAATATACGTGGTGGAGCTCGAAGGGCGATCTTACAGGTGCAAGTACTGCAAGACCCACTTGGCCCTCGCCGAGGATCTCATCTCTCAGGTAACTCTAGTCTCTCTAGTTTCTCGCTCGGTGAAGCGGGATTTGTTTCGTTCGTTGTTGATTGGATAAAAAGTCGGTTCTTCGGTCGAGTCTCAGCTGGGTGAACTTAGGATGCTTTGTTTTGATAAATTGGACTGGATGTGTTTCATCTTGGGTATTGTTGCTTTGTTTTTGGTGAGACTAGTTTCGGGTGGATTGGTTTATTGCTCAATTGTTTCTTGAAAGTGGGAACTGAAAGGCAAGCAAAGAACTTTTTCACGTTCGACAGTTGTTTCTACAAGTATTGATTTGCGTAGAACAGCGTCTTATGTCGAGGTGCTGTCTCAAGGATGTTGAACCCTGACATAATTTCTTCCTGTGTAATTTGCTCAGGCGTTTCATTGTCGCCGAGGAAAAGCTTACCTCTTCAACAAGGCGTAAGTTCGCATGCTGGCTGTAGGATTTATGCCAACTGATTGCTTCCCCTATGATCTCGTAGTGCCGCTTTTGTGTTGTGATATTAAGACATATGAATAATCTTCTTGCTGCTTTTTTCAAGGGCGACGGTGATATCATGTCCATTTGTTAGCTTCACTAGTACTATGGAGATTGTTTCTTTCTATACTTGTCAATAGCTCTAATTATCCTCACCAACTTTTCTGGGAGTTTCTCCATTGGGATTTCTTCCTAGATGAGTTGAGAATCAAGATATAGGCAAACGACAGTACACATTATGCAGTTCATACATCTTTATACTATTTTACTTCTTTCCCTCTCTCTCGTTTTCTAAGGATAGTAGCGAGAGAGAGGAAGTTGATAATGGTACAGGTTCAACTGATGCTTGTTGGAGCATTTTAGTAAGAGAATCTAGTCGCAGAAGTCATGGTTTATGGTGGATGAGAAGAATGAGATTACATGTAGGAGATTCTTATGGCGTATCGCCTTCTTCATCAACACAGATTGCATTGCCTAATGACTTCTAAAACGATTTCTCTTAGGTCTCGTATGATCGCAAATACGATAAGGTTTTTCATCCAAAGCTGCGAAGTTTAAAAAGAGTCTCATTTTAACTTCTCACTACCATTGTAATTTGGCCCTTGTTTTTAGTTGACCTCATAAGGAATCCTGAATCCTAGTATTCATTGGTTGTTAATGCAAGAGTACCTAGGTTCATTTGTCCTGAGGAAAGGAAGGCCACTATTTCTCTGCGGAAGGGAAATGTGGAAATAGATGTCCTCATACCAAGTTTTTAATGTCATGAAGGTTGTGTCTATTGACACTGCAATTTTATTTACTTTTGTTCTTTTCCATCTGCAAAATGTTTGCATAATGAGCGATGAATTTTTCCCATTCGTTTATTGATTTGTGCTTTAGGGTGAATGTCACATTGGGAACTCTAGAAGAGAGGCTGATGCTTTCAGGACTGCACACTGTGGGAGACATATTCTGTTGCTGTTGTGGCCAAATTGTTGGGTGGAAATATGTATAATCTCTCTCTCTCTCTCTCTCTCTCTCTCTCTCTCTCTCTCTCTCTATATATATATATATATATATATATATATATATAAGCGCTCGCGCACCAGTTCTGAAGAGGCTCATGCGTTGGTTAGCAGTCATGCAAAGAAGACCTATATGATGAACCTTCCTGATGAAATATGAGGATAGTACCTATGGTGTATATCAGATATAAAGTTCCATGAAATCGGTACTAATTGGTTGAATATCGCCTGAAATCTGACATTGGTTCAAGCATCGACTAGCACAGGCTAAAACTCCAAGATAGCTCTTAGCGCTGTGTTGTCCTCTTCTCCACCCACCTTTTTTTTATGATTTGGGGGGAGGGTGGGTTGATGTTCTCCGCCCACCTTCAGTAGACACAATGTCCACTGATATAGCTAAGATTGTCTGATCTCTTACTGCATTTCAGAGGCATAGCTTAACACATACGCGTATGGGCACACCACACATACGATGACAGTACTAGTAATATGGTGAATGGACATTTTTAGCAGAGTTATTATTTATATGGTCATCTGCTTTCCCGGGCATTTCATTTCTTTGCAGGAGGCAGCAAATGAGAAGAGCCAAAAGTACAAAGAAGGAAAGTTCGTGCTTGAGAGGTACCATCCCTTTGTTTGGCATCAAGTCTTTGTTTCTGTATATTTTCTTTGCTCTTTATTCTTAAGAACAAGACCTATCCATGTAAAACAGGGGATGTATTGTGGATGAATCTGACTTCTGCTCCGAGTTCTACATTGACACATGTCCCAACGTTAGCGACGGTGAAGATGTGTAGACTGGTTTCCGTTTGTACATTTAGTGGTATCAGAGTCGACATCATCGGGAATAGCGGATACTTCTTCAGTATATTCTCAGTATGATCAAGAATAAGTGTAGATGTATATATCCATGTGAAGTATGTGCTTCTTATTGTCACTAGAGCACTTATAAACTTCCTTTTTCATACTCGGAAAGCTTTAATGTTGAACCTTGCAAGGAAAAGCCGAACCTCATGCTTTTGCTGATGATTTCAGATGAGTACAGACTTATACATGACTAGCTTTTTGAAAGGGGTGACTAGAAGGTCCGTTTTTCTTGATGTAGTCTCCCGACCGCTTGGTAGGTAGCGGTGGATGGATGATGTATTCTGATGACCCTCTTGGTTCTTTTCTTCTTGTCCCGGCGAGCAATTTTGTCTCATTCCCCAAGCCCCTCGTAGGGGAGAGTCGGAACCTGTCAAAACTTTCTAGTCACGATGCGGCCGGAAAGACCGCAATTAACAATCACCGAGTTGTCTGACCACATGGACTGATTGCACATCCATCGCTGAGGATTTCCCCTTTTGCATCGGCACCGTCATGTTCACACTAGATTATGAATTACTCGTACGCATTCCGAAGGGAAGCTCGTAGATGAGATTTTGAGTCGAGGTGGAGAAAAGGCAGAGGCGGAGCAAGATGGGAGACCGGTTGGTCACTTTCTTTCTTTGAATGGACGAAAGCTGTAGAGCTGAGGTTCTCTTTTTGGGCTTGAAAGGTATAGGAATCGAGGCGAATGGCAAATAAAAAGCATGCTCTTTATTCTTGCGATAATGTTCTTGGGAACTAGATTCGAACATTGCTCATGGCAAATAAAATCATTTTTTTTTTGTTTCCCATATCAACATCTTAATGATAAAGAGTAGATTGAAAAAAGTTATCCGTTCCCGATCTCCATTTATCTAGACGGCATAGGAAAAGTACCAAAAAAAGTCTTAAATGTATTATAGTGGTGTCAATTTAGTTATAAACATTTCAATTATGTCAATTGACTTTTAAAATTTTTGCATTTGTGCCAATTGAGTCAATGTAATCAATTTTAGCCGAAGATCGCTCATGTGAATGCAGTCCATCCTACGTGGAGTGATCGGCGCTGACGTAAATATTCTTAATTTTTTTTTTTTTGCAAATTGAATTTTTATATCATTTTTTCTCTTTTATTTTTTGCTTTCATTTTTGGCGGGGATTGTGGCCTTGCCGGCCAAATTTAAAGAAAAAAACCAAAAAATTAAAAATTTAAAACTCAGCTTTTTAAAAAAAACATTAAAAAAATAGGTTTATCGGTGCCGGTCACACCACATAAAACAGACAATGCCTACGCCGATGATTTTCGTCCATAATTGTATACATCGACTAAAGTGACACAATTGAAAGGTTTATGACTGAATCAACACCATTTAAATAAGTTTATGATTTTTTTTGTGCTTTTTTCAGGCCAAATTTGATCGGATAAATTAAATTAACACACTGCATGGCTTAAAGAATCACGAAGATAATTAAGGACCTGTAAGGTGAGGTCCAGAAAACTGATCTCTCGAGTGATATCAATGGGATTTGATCGGAAAAATTAAGGATTAAAATTTTCTATATATTAATAATATATGTGTTTCGGAAAAAAAATAAAAAAGGGGAGGAAGAAGGTGCGAAGAAGCGTAATGTACTGGGGTGTGTCGCCCCTTCCATCACAAGATTCACCAACGTGGGCCCCTTCCGAAATGCGAGCCCGGAGTTTCACATTTCATTCCCCCACAAAAAAGTCGCTCCTTTTAAATGCGGGCAATCTGCGTCGATCTTCGCTTTCCCTGCTCCAATTCGAGATTTTCTTAGTTCCTCTGCGGTTTTTTCATTCTCGTTCCCCGTTATTATCTCATAATCTCCACTCTCTCTCTGGCGTTGATTGATAATTGCAGGTCGCGATTTGGTGCTTGGAGATGGGAAAACCTTCCTCTTCTTCTTCCCTGAAGAAAAAGCGGTCCAAGGCTTCGTCTAAGGTACCCTGGGTACCCTTGGGGGGGGGGTGTGGGACGTTTAGGGTTTTGCTGTAATTGTTCGGTTAATCTCGAAGTTCTTGATCCATTAAGATTCGAATGGATGTTGTCTTCACCCTGATACAATATTGATTCGGTTTTTGCCTTTTCCCGCAAACACACAGTTCGAGAACAAGTAGGTAATCGGGAAGTTTCATGATTTGTTGTGTGAGTTCAACGGACCAACTTCTCCGGCGGCTTTACTGGTCGCTGGTCTGCTATTCTCGGTGTCTAGAACTAACTAGAAGTTGTAATCGCATTAGCTTCTGGCATTAGTGCTTTAGCGGGCCATCTTCTCACTGGAATCGCCAGCCGACTGAGTTAGCTTAGTTGTTTCAACACAATTTGACACGACGCGGCACCGATAGTCACGTGATTGAAGCGCGATCACGCTCGCGCTTCAGTGTCTGGGGAGGGAGAAAATTTGTTGTTGTAGAGGAGATATAGAAGTTCTGGGCTTTGTTAGGCAATTTGATTAGTTAATGCCTAATGGTGGGATGGGTTACGATATGAATTGCTCTTGGTCTTTAAATTGAATGAGATAAACTTTCGATTTGAAAGTGTCAGACTTTTGTTAAACATTCGATGTGGTTTTAATGCTCTATAAGGTTTGATTTTTCAGGTTCGAATCAAGAAGACAAGTAAGACTAAAAAGAGAAGTAAGTCGAAGAAGAGTTCTCGCCGCTGTCGTGATTCAGATTCTTATTCCAGCAATTATGATTCTCTGAGTCCATTGACTGCGAGTTCTGAGGAGGATTACAGGAAAAGAAGTAAAAGACGGGCAAGATCCTCTTCTAAGAAAAGTAGTCGGCGAAGCAAGAAGAGGTCTCGAGGACAGTCGTCTGGTGCTGAAAGCAGTGAGGACTTGCCTTCTCGTAAGAAAAGAAAAGGGTCCAAGAGAGATGGTAAACTCAGTCCAAGGATGAAGAGAACTAGAAAGAAATCTAAGAGGCACGTGAGCGTAAGTTCGGCGAGCTGCTCGACCTGTGCCGAATTGAGTAGTGACGGTGGACAGAGTGAATCTCAAAGTTATAGGGCCAGTTCTGAGAGAAAAGATAAGGATAGGTGGACAGCAGAAAATTGTAAAACTGAGTTAAAAGGGCGTGCATATAGTCCGAGAAGTTTTTCTCCCATTAGTTATCGCAGCATAAGCAGTGGTGATGAGAGTTTTGAGAAAATGAGAAGCAGGAACAATTCAATGCGATTAAGGTCTGTTATAATGGTTAACAATGGGGGCAGAGAATTGCATGCTTGCGGACATAAGGATGAAATAACGTATGAAAATGATGATTATCCTTCTTGCAAAAGTAACGATAGCAATGATTCTGGGGGAAAGCGGGAATTGACCCATCATCTGCTTGTCGAATCTGACGTGAAGAGGCAGGTTGATACTGAAAAAGATGAAGAGGCTGTTGTTTCAGATATGAATACTACCGCAATAACTGAAGATAGTCAGAAGAATGGAGACAATATAAGCTCTGTTATAGTTGGCACCATCCATGCCATAAGGGACAGTGAAAGTAATGTTTCTGGTGGGTCAGATGGTAATGATTTGGAGTCAATGTTGAGACAGAGGGCACTGGATAATCTCAAAAAGTTCCGAGGTGTTCATAAAAACACAGCAGCTTTGTCGGCTCAGAAAGAAAATGTGGATGGCAATAAGAAGCAATCTTTAATTGCTACTTCAGAATCGTCTCAACAGAAGATTCCTGAAGACAACGTAGCCGATGCACCTTCAGTTGAAGGCAATGGTCCCAATGCTGATTCTTCTATCAAGAGAGATTTTATTATTATAAATTCGAATGATGCAAGTCTAGGTGATAAAGGCGGTAAAATTGCGCCTGTCATTAGGAGACAGTCCTCTGAGGTCAGGCCAGATCATGGGCATAGTGGTTTCAAAAAAGGTGGATCTACTAGGCAGTCTGTGTTGAAACTATTGCATGAGGGGACTAGCGCTGCTAATGTCAAACAAGAGGTCATACCAACCTTTGCTTCCAATACTAGTAATCCAACGGTGACGTCATATACATGGAGGAGAGAGTCAGCAAAGGTTCAAGCACCATCCAAGGAATTGCATCCTTCCTCGGGACCTCCTCGGGCAAAGCCTTTGGTGACAACGTGTATTGGTGACAAAACTGCTAGTGAAACTGTCAGAACTGAGAACAAAGTTGAGGACAATGCAGTCCATGAGAAGCATGCATCTCCCACTCCAGAGCTGCCTTCTCGTACCGAATCCACGTCTGGAGCTGTGAGCGCAGACAAAGATGGGAATGATGCCAAGGATGATCCCCAATACCAACAAAAGACAATGTCTGTTACTCGGGGTGGTGAAACGATACAGGTGAGGAGCAAATGTGAAATGTTATTCTACTTATTTGTCCTCAGGTCCGTGTGCTGTGAAAATCTGAATGGAGCAACTAGTTTATAAGATTAAGGATGTTTGATGTCTTAAAAATGGATGTTCAATGTATTGATTAACCCAATGTCATTGATTTGTGCACAGGTGAACTACCAGGTTTACATCCCCAAGAGAGCCCCTGCTCTGGTGAGGAGGCAACTTAAGCGATGATACTGGAACTTTGCTTTCGCTCGGTAAGGATGCCGCTTTTGATTTTTCTTTTTCAGCTGTCCGACATAGAAGGTAAAAAAGGTGGTAGACCTTGATTTTTGCGACAAATCTAGGTTATTGTTGCAATATACAAGGGCCCAGTGGAAAAGATTTGTCCCGATCTCATTTTCTGTGAAATCATAAGGGCGAGTTGCTCGAGTCACTTCCATAAGTCACTCTGATACATATACAATGTTGGGCATTACGAACGGAATAAAAATAAACTGTGTTTCGGACTGAATGAGCAATCGAATCTGCTGTCGGCTACTATGTTCTCCAATCTATGTTAAAGTTCATCCTCTTCCTGCCGCTCAAGCACGCCCAATCATCCAGCTCCGAGACTGATACCTCTTCCAAGAAACGAGAATATCGGCTTCTGATTAATGGGAGCTGCGTAAAGACACCTGTAAGAGTCAACTTGCTGCTCATGTTTCTTAATCTGGCCTTAAGGAAATTGTCAAAGCAGTGTCGGATTCTAAAACATTCTTAATGCCGAAGTTGGAAGTAAATTATTAGAGGTTCTTATTCTTTAACTTGTTAAAGACTTGAACAAGTTCGCCAACCAAAACAAAAAAAAAGGGGGAAAAAAAAGGGGAAAAGAAAAGGAAAAGAAAACGAAGAGACTATTAAATGAGAACTGATGACTTCATTCAGAAACTAAGGACTCTTTCCACATTGGAATAAATCTAGGCTGCAATGAGCACTCCCTCATTCGTACTTAAATTACCTCTTAATTGTTTAATCAAGACCAACTGTATTAGGAATTCAGAGAATACCTGATCAGAGAGGATACCGGAGACAGCAATGGTTGCTCCTGGCTTGGCGTAAGATACTATATGATCTGCCAACTCTAGTAGAGGATTCAAGAGGATATTTGCAACCACCAGGTCATATTTCTCTGTTTCCGAAATGAGTCCCTGTTTATCCAAGGTCTGTCCTGGATCTTCGTCTGTCCCTTTTATGGTTGTTTGAGGGCACAATTTGCCAGGAACCAGCTCTAGCTGCATCTTGTCCGATCCAATGTTGTTTAGAGCAGCGTTGTGACGAGCAGATGATATCGCTTGAGGATCTACATCGAATCCCACAGCAGCTGCAGCACCTAACTATGTCCACAATAAGCATTTTAAATTTGCAACAAAAATTGGCTTTTCCTAGCTTTATGTAACTATAGTTCTATGAAATATGTGGTAAGTTTGATGGAACTAGAAGCAGCTGTCACTTTTGCAGGATCAAATTTATCAGGCTTGATAACCCATCTCATAGAGGCTCATTATATTGCAGCAATAAACCACAAATCTAAAAATTCTGTCGTAAAATAATTCTATAACGAGTAAATATTGGGTAGCTGGAGACACCTAAATCGGTCCTTACCAAACTTGCCTACTACTTTAGATTTGTTATCCCAAAGGTCAAATCAGCATGAACATAAAGCCACGACATCACTTAAGATTTCAGGTACCTTAAGCGCTGCTATTGCAAGAACGCCAGAACCAGTTCCGTAATCCAGCAAGTGTTCTCCTCTCTTTATCAGGCCATGAAGCAGCAATAGACATAATCTTGTAGTGGGGTGTTCCCCAGTTCCAAATGCCAATCCAGGATTCAGAATTATATTTGTAGCTTCAACAATCTATGGAAGCAACGGAATGATTAGTTGCGCGGTGAATAAAGATGCAATCTAATATCGCTAGTTATTCCAACTCAAATAGCAGTGTTGAATATGGTGGGATCTTCCCATCTTAGTTTTACTATCGATTTCAAGTACAATTTGGGAAAGGAGTAGGATGCTCAGCCCCGAATAGGACGAGGCTTATTAGATGCTGTAGTGTATACACTTTCTGTATACATTGTTGAGGAACTCATACCGGAGGAGTTTGCCACTCGGGGACAATCCAAAGTCCTTCAGTCACTTCGACAGGATGAAACGATTCCTGCAATAGAGAGAAAAATTTCGAAAAAGCATATCTTTGAGCACGAGTATGCCGGTCCAAAAGGGGAAAAGAAAAGAGTACAATCACAATGGGGCACTCTGCAAGTGCTTGGAAACTGGAGATTTTGCCAGACTAAATCAATTAGTAGCTTGTGCATGATGAACAACACCGGAAAACGATTGAAAGGAATCCAGACCGCCTAAACTTATTTGTCACCTTGTCATTGTGGTCTCACAGAAGGCCAAAACCGGTTTATAGAGAAGTTCATAGGGAAGCTTTTGAAGAGAAGTAACCAAACCTGAGTTTTCATCACCCAATTTTCTTGGTCACACACTTCAATATCGTATTCAGGTACGTCCTTCAAGCCTATCGAATCGGCAGCATTTGAAATGGATGCATCCACATCTTCACCAGGAAGAAATATGGAGTTGATGGAAATCTGCAATTACCAAGCGGTTGTTAACTTCAAAAACAATGACTCTTCCATACTTTTCGCATAGAATACCCTTGTAATAATGCTCCAAAAATTTCACACGGCAGATTGTTTCACGAAAACAATCTCACTAGGCACAATATCGCCAGATAGAATCTGTACAATTAGAAACCCAGTGCAGCAAACTGGAATGGGATCTGGTACTCTTCAGAGAGCGAAAAGCAAATGAATCTTGTGATAGTGCTACCTCGTCAGAACTTTCAGAGCTATCTTCCTCATCCATACTCGCGGAACTCGCACCAAAGCATAAAAGAGCTTCTGAAAGCACATCCTGACCCAGTTTAGAAGCGAGAAACATCAGACCGTTGCTTTTCAGTGACGAGTACGAACAAGAAAAATGAAAAACAGAGATACGGATAAAACACAGCAAAATGCAACTTGAAAGTTTCGCCTTTTCCAATCTTCGAAGAAGTCTAGAGTTCCGAGAGAGGTGAAACTCACTGCGACGTCCTTCGGGCATCGAATGCGGACTGAGAGATGAGAAGGCGAGGAGGACTCCACCGCGGGACCGCCCGACGAGGAAAGCGAAGGACCGGAAGAAGCGGTGGAGAATGAGAAGGCGGTGGCGACGAGATCGGGAATGCGTGTGGTTTGGGTCATGGAGAGAGCCGAGGGGTAGTACAGTGGCGGCGTTGGAGATGGAGGTGGTCGGAGGAAAAGCCGAGGGCTGAATCGACTCACCGACGTCATCCTCTTAAGCTGAACCACGGTCACTCCAGGCTATCGTAGTGGCGTAGGCAATCATCGTTTGTGTGGCGAGCAACAGCGGCCGTTCTCAAAATAATTTCCCGTAATCTGATAAAACAATGTTAGAAAATTTTAATCATCTATTTTTCCATAAATGTCTTTGGACCCTCGTTGATATCCCTCTTCTAAATGTCTCCAAATATTTTTCTAATAACAAATGTCAAAAGAACGTAATTATCGATTGTAATAAATGTATTAAGACTTTCCGTTCATAGAGAATACATACAATTTCAATAACTATGTTTCTTCTTTCGCGGTAGAGAGACATAATTTTTTTTTGTGAAAGTATGATTTGCAATATTCGATTTTGCACTTGAAATAGCAGTGAATCACCGAAAATCGGACTATTCGATTCGATTCCAATCAAACTGATTCTCATGCACCCCTGCGTGGTAGCAATTAAATTATCCATCTTGATATTATAGTAACCTATTATTGGGTTTTGTTTCGTTAAATCCAATTCGTACTATATTTTATCATGATACTTAATAAATTAAATAGACTTTTCCACTAACATAATGCTTGCTTAAACGAAAAGCAAACATTATGAACTGGGGTATTCCCATCAATCTCTTTTATTTGCATGATTGATGATGATGAGCATACATTTTAAATATAATTCGAACCCTGAGCATTCTGCATCATATTCTTAATTAGAAGTTGTATCTGAAAAGTAAAATAGAACTAGGATATCTCTATGGATCTCTTTTCTGGTTTTATGATTGATAATGTCGAACATAAATTTTGGAGATAATTCAAATCGTGAGCGGATATGTTCGCATTAGTTAGTAATGTTCGAAAAGTGAAATAGAAGTTTGAATATCAAAAGATATTTGGAAACTTATGTATTCTTTGATTGGAGTATATTTATCTGAAAAAGCTGCAATATTAGATAGAGATATTAGAAATCTTCTATAATCTCTTATTCCCACTATATACAACGATAATGTATAATCCCTAATCCCCAGTCCCCAATCCCTAATCCCTAATCAAAGTCAAACAATCAGCACCGTTCGTATCAAAACCTATACGCAGTGCGTATCGGGATAGCCCTTCGATACTCTCTCTCGCGCCAAATACCGCGACGAACCACCGCCAACCCAAAGAAAATTCTCCGACGATGGCATTCAAAGCGAATCCCTTCTCTCTAACCGTGCCCGAACCCGCCTTCGAGTCCTGGCTCCGCGACTCCGGCTACCTCGAGCTCCTCGACCAGCGATCCTCCTCCTCCTCGGCAGCCACCGCCGCCGCCGCCTCCTCCTCCTCCTCCTCCGGCAACGAGGCCGCCTCCGACCCTCACGGCCCCGAGTTCTTCGCCTCCGTTTTCTCTAGTTTGGGAACCCTGCTGTCCCTCTTGGCTCTCAACCCCCTGTCGAAGCTCACAACCGACGATTTCTCCGGCGAGACCCCGTCCTGGACCCACGGCTTCATCGGCTCCTGCGATTCGTACTCGTTCCCGTCCTCGCCCACTCAGGCTCGGCTCAGGGTTCACGAGAATGTCAAGCGTTTCGCTCGCAACTACGCTACTCTGTTCATCCTCTTCTTCGCTTGTGCTCTGTAATGCATCTCTCTTTCCTTTGATCACATGCTCGTGCGATATGAGTGTCCATGGTGATAGTTTGTGCCTGTTTGATTGTTGAGCCTTTCTGTGTATCGGTATGAATCACAAAGAAACTATTACTGATGAAATATGGGAAGTCACCGATCCATAAGGATAATGAATCAAAATTTGCACTACCGACGAAAGGACTTCATTTATATGGCAGTGGAGATATCAGTTTGATGTTGTGAGTGTTACTCTTGATAACCTGTTGGGTCATTTCTTTGTGGTTCTTTACAGATTACAGATGATTCCTTCTTTCTTTCTTTTTTTAATGGAAAGATGAGTGAGCTCGTTTTAGCTTGAAAGCCATTTCGTTTCTCATTCGCCTATCACATGCCTCGGTGGAGCTTGTCGTTTCTTCATCTTGTTGGGTCTGTTATGAAAAAAATGAACATTTTTTGTTTCTCTCTTGACCTTGTCGTGTCAGAAAAGAAGCTGGGGAAGATTACTGTGGAAATGTGGCAAATCACTAGTAGTTCATTAGGATAATTAATTGCTTCCCAAAAAATTGTAATATGAAGAAAACAGCTTAATTAATATTTAAATGGAGATATCAATTTGATGGCATGACGTTTGCTCTTAACATCTAGAACAACCTCAGCTATCTCATTGTCCTGTCGAGTAATTTCAGTACGGTTCTGGTACAGATGGCAGACGGAATTTTCTTCTTGAAAGGAAAGATGATTGAACTCATTCTATATGTTTGAATGCTTCTTACTGGATTGAGATTTTGCAGTAACATATTCCAAGCACACTATTTCTCCCTCTTATAGTGTCCTTTTCTTCATCTCTCTATTGACCTTGGTTTGGCTAGATAGGATGTTCCAACATCTGATATGTTGCTTGTTTCTATCAAATTTTGGGGGCTGTAGGTACCAGATGCCATTCGCTCTTATCGGACTGCTGTCAAGTTTGGCGCTCTGGGATTTTCTTAAGTTCAGTACCGATAAGTGGGGATTGGATCAACGGCCGGCAATCCGGCAATGTTTGGTTCGCACAGCCCAGATTGGTATGTTGTTGGCTTCCTTTAGTTAACATTTAGGAAAAAAAGTGATAGTTCTCTTCTTTTTGAACTGTGTCTTTTCATTATCATATGGGAATGGATAAAAAGGCAATTTATGCTTCACTCTTTGGCAGTCGCTTTGTGTGGTATAAGCCGTTTCTGAAGCTGGGTTTCAGAAGCTTCATGTCTCATCAGTCACAACCTATCGGTCTTGTAACGCATGATCTAGTTTCATCTGCTTTCTTTTTCCCTAGTTTTCTGTGAGATTGTTAGTACTAAAACTTGGCCAGCCTCACATTGATGATGCAGCGAGAATGCTTAATAATTGTGTACCTCATGCCTCCCATGCTATTGGACTTGGCGATGAGACTATCTTGGAGAGAGAAAAAATTGCGGGCCTATTTTTGGTGGAATGATTGAATGAACAGTGGCTTTTCAGGTGTTATCGGTGTTGCTTATGAACAATAAATTTTTAAGCTAATGCGCTATGAGATTTAGAGGGCAAGCCTGCTTCACGTTGGATTTGGATTTACGAGGAAATGCTATCAATTGATTAGGACTTTTATGTTGGGGTTGAAAGTCCATCTTGGATTTGAATGGCTAAAGGTTTAGGATCTTGCCGTGCAGTGAGATCTGTTTTGCGATCAATGCCACTGGTATTAGACTTTGGCTCCCATCTCCACCATTACGTTCATCTCCAAGAGGTGACGATTGGATTTGAGTAGGAGTTGTGGTAACGGTGAAGGATCGTAGTAATGGGACAGATGCAGATATGCACATATGGCTTTATCATCTGCACGGATTCATGCCCAATATCTTCACACTTAATGGATTTTTAAATATACAAATATCTTGATGGGCGATGCTTGAAAATGCTACTCTCTTATCTGGTTACATAGGATTACTCCTCTGTGCTTCTAGGATTGGAAGTGCTGAGAGTAAGCTTCTAGAGGATAAAAATAATAAAGAGTCTTGGATCTTAGGGATTAGGATATGTGATAAATCTCGAGGGCTGTGGACTTTTGCTTTCCTGAATGATTGACTTTAAGGCTAAAAAAGTTAATTCCATGTGTTCTGATTTTTACAGAGTGATTTTCAGAACGTTTAGCCCTCTCCTGTTGCATGTGGTTACTTTGCCGTGCCGCTAGGATTGAAATTGCTGAGATGACGAAAAGCATGAGCTGTATTGGTCCCATAGGAGTATGATTTGTTATTAATATTGAAGGACTTTTGGACTACTGCTTGTCAGATTGATCTAAACTCGCATGGCAATATAATTTTTCCTTCTTGAGCTTTAAGATGTTTGCCTTGGAATGATTATTTTAATTTGCAATTCCTTATTTGGACATCCTTTTCTGATACAATCTGCAGTAGAACTAGTGTTAAATGTTTTTGAGATCTCGATTCATTTGTTCTGTTTATTATAGTTGTTTCAAACGGATACCTTTTGGTGTCGTTTAAGCACCAGCGTTCTACTATCCTGGAGTAATTGGCTACTGACCCAGGCTGATTGGATATGTTATGTTTTTAAGTAGGAAGTTGCTGATGTTTGGAGTAAATGACCAAGTACCTTGATTATCACATTTTCCAGTTTAAGTTTGTATCCGGCACTTGAAATAATGGGGTCTGTCTCTCTAGAATTTCAAAGGTTATATTCATATCCACATGCTTATTTTGAATCGGCTTCAGATCTGGTTCGAATCCCTAAGGTTCTGTGTTATGCGCTGCTGCTTTTATTCTCTTATTACTGTAATGAATTAAAAGGAAAAATTATCTTCATAGGTTTAATTATACTGAAGCCCCTAGTGATGTTTATGTTCATCCTCAATTTTGTAATGTACTCCTTGCTGTCTAGTGACTGGTTGAATGCACCTTCCTTTTTTGTAGGGCTGTTTTTCATGCCTTCAAATTAATATTAGACCTCTGCGGTTCTTCGTCCATGTTTGTCCGCACATTCTCTTCATACCTGTGGTTCTATGGATTGAGTGTCTTACAGATGTACCTTGCTGCTGTGGCTCTTGATGTTTGCTTCTCACTCACGAGCTTTATTTTAGCTGACCTCTGTGTTTACATCTACAAATCATAATAGGACTGACTATCTGCAATTTTGCAGTGACTGCTCTTATTTTGATATGGTGCAACGTCCAAATGGCACTTTTCTGTGCGCTCTGTGTCAGTTATGCTGGTGAGTAAACCTCCTTTCTCTCGGTCATTTCTATTCCTTAGTTGTGAGCCTTCTAATAACTCTGAACACCTCTGTAGCCTTGATGTTGCATGCTGCGTTCCGGAAACTGACGCCATCAAAACCTCCGCACAAAAAGAGGAAGTAGAAACCCTGAGCCAAATAAGGAGAAACTTGATGTCTGACGTTGCAGATTAGCCAGGATTAGCGCGCTCTTCTACACAACCAATGCGTACACCCCCTAACCGCAATAGTGCTGAAGGTGAAGACGTGATAGAACTTAGTGCTCCGTTGGTTGGTGCACGTCATATACCACAATGGAGATGGTGATAATAATTATTGCCTTGCGGAATGATCCGAAATGTGGTATTTTGCTCCGCTAATTTGTCTGATGGTTTTATAGGGTAATCGTGTTGAGCAAATTGTTTGAGCTTTGCTTGGGCAATTTTGTACAGACGGATTTTGGCTGTAAATTGTTTTTTGGCTGAGGCAATTGATATTCTTTTTGGCGAGAGTGAGCAGTCTGCGTATGGATTCATCAGCTTGATATTCGTCACATGAGCAAGCAAAGGTCGCGAAAGACATTTAAAATTCTCAGTAAAACTGTCAAGGTAGGGGTCATCTCCATTGTTCACATAGATTTGAGTTTGTTACTTTGATTGGATGGCCTCTTTTTTCATATGAACACTTATATCTAGTAATTGGGAAGTCTTTCACACAAGGAGAAAAAGAGCTCGAGGAGGCCTGAACATATTTACTCTAATTTCAAAAGAAAGTCATCAGCCAGATCAGGTCCATGTCAATCCAAACAAAGGTGATACACTACCGACAGTAGCTTAGCCATGGATGTCGGGAGGCCAAGAAGCCTGCTGTGTGTTCATAACACACAAACGCCCTCCAAGTACAATAAAACGAAAAAAACAACACAGCGCTGGGCAGCGAGAGACCTACTGTGTCGAATCTATGGTACTACTCTTGCTTCGATCGAAATCAGCGGGGAAAGATCCGATGAGACAATCAAAGCCAAAAATCAACCATCGATAAATAAGAATGATGGTCCTTTCTTTTTTTACACAGTTAGTGCATCAAGAACAAACTCCCTAGTCACGCAGCAACTCTACCATTAAAGGCAAATTTACTCAGACAAAGGTTGGCTGGTAACAAATACACTATCATTTCTATGTACATTGAATAAGAATAAATGCATCGACATGAAGCACAATACAAATAAAATATTCCCGTCTTCTGTCTCAAGTAGGGTTAAGATCTCGGGATACTTGGCCTTGCCATCTGCACAAGAAGCATCCGAATAAACCCTTTTCAAGTTCATAATCACATAAAATCCTCTCACAAAGCGTAAACTCAAACTCAGGAGGTGTGTGCCTGTTCACGAGCTAAATGCAACGCGTCTCCTTTTATTATGGGAAAGAATGGGCGCAAATAATCAAAACTAAAATATGTAGCCCATAGCTAGGTCGTCGGACAAACCTTGAGAGCAAAAATCTCGCTAGTGGGCTTAAATTAGCATTAGCATTAGAATTGAATTCTTTGTTCTGTTGTTTCTTGCGGTTATCAACTTCGGTATTTCCGTTCCCGGATTTTTCTGGGGATATCTTGCCCTTTGAAAAGGTGTGAGTTGCCAGGTCCCGCAAGTCTTTCAACGAGGACTCTTTTGAACTGCGCACACAGTACTTGCATGTGAGCTCCTTACGATGAAACTAGCTCTAATATGGTTGAAGTAATAAGAAGATAGAAGAGATAAAAAACCTTGCCAATCTCTGTAGCAACTTGCTGATAAGAACATCACATGATCCTGGCTTCATCCGCTCCAAGTTCGTGAGTGAGTTTGAAACAGCATGGGCAACCGGCCCCTCAGAATCATCGCCAGTTGCCTAATAGAAGTCAGCAAAGTAACCATATCAAAATCCATAAGACAAAGTCCACATCTCGAAGCAGCGAAAACTAAGGTATCATGTCAGCAACCTCAAACACACATAAATCTAAGCGGCAGCATACGTGTTTCTTATTAAATAAAAGAAACAAAGTCCACCATTAAATTTACAAATATATGCAAGAGGTAATGGTCTGGAATTGTTAGCGAGGCAACTCCAAGCAAATTGACTAATTCATACCTGACGCTAAGCATGATTTTAGCAACAGAAGAGCATGAAAAGGACCTGGCATCTATAGTTTCTCAACTCCTATATGGGGGACATTTTGATAGAATTCTCAGCTCACGTGACAATAGTCACAGGAGAAACATCTATGAACTTTCTAATGCGTCACATCTATGAAGTGTAACCCGCATGTCACCTGGCAAGAGTGCCCACCTCTTTCAAGGAAGGGATGAGCAGAACCGACAATGGGACAGATGAAGATAATATTTTTGCAATCTCCTCGTCGTTGCTTGCTTGGCGGGACCTTGGGAGAACTTTATGAGCATCAAAATACTCATATGAATTCCTGAAAAATGGCTCCAAGATTATAGACTATGCTTTCTCTCAGTAGAAGGATTCCCAAATATCTAACAAAATTTACCTTGATGAATCAGAGCTTGATAGCTGTTCTCTATTTCCATTTTCCTGCCCGTCACTGAACTTAGCTAGGACAGACCTCTTTTCTCTTACATTTCCTCTTCTAAAAGCCCCTTGCATAGCCGCCTTAGCCTGCGTAACAAAACCAACAAAATACTATTCTTGACCAAAAATATCAATCTTTCATGGACAGATCTCTTAACTTTCTGAGCTGAACTTCAAAATCAACTGTTGAGCTTATAACCCCTCGATAAAGACCAAGTTTCAACTAGGAAATGGGTTCATGAATCAAAAGATCAGGTAATAAATCGCAAAATTTTCTGAAATTTCAATATCAATTTTTCCCGAGTCCGTGGACAGTGATAATAACTGTGGACATGCTTCTGAAATATCATCATCTATCATTATGCAAGGTAGACACATGAGACATACAAAAAAGAGAAAAAAGGTGTGCATCCAATTTCTGTTCATTCAAGGCCTACTATTCTTAAAATGCTATATGTCAAATCGTATTGAAAATGAAATGGACAGAAAGAACCAAAATAACCTCTGCAAGGTTTGCTGCACTGTCTTCCAGTGAAGCACTGGAACTTCTCTCCTGAATCCCAAGTCTCGATTTTGGTGTCCGAGGAGAATCAGACTCATCATGTTGACCGCGCAAAACTACAGTTCCTGTCGTAGAAGCATCTTCAATAGAAGCGTAGGAGCTGCTAGACTACATGTTGCATGAAGATCCATCAGACAAGTGCCCAACACAGCACTATAATAAAGAGAGTTTATCAACATATGATGCTATCATACTTGAAGAAGACTTACAGGAGTGTTTTGATCGCGAAGTAAGGGTGATGGTTGAGATTCTCTAGAAGTTCGTACCACGACAGTACCCGATCCACTCAAAGATGAATCTTCCTATAACCAAGCATTTTGGTACACAAGGGAAAGAAGATCTCACAGAGCTCCCAATACAATATAAAAATAGTACAGAAAAACAAACAAAATACAGAATCGGCGGATTAAAAAATGATCATTCTTTCAGTCCAAGGTTACAAAGTTTATCTCTTTCTTTATCTTCCAATTCATTTTAAGATTTTTTTTTGGAAAAACCCTAATCTCTCATCCCCACCCCCTCCCTCCCCACTGCAGCGTTACTTGCCCAAAGATGAATGCATCTGTCTATTATTAATTTTAAAAGGTAAGGTTCATTGTTTAAAGGTAAAGGAAACAATTATCCCACCATATTTACATAAGTTGGCACCTCATTTGTTTGGAAAAATCGATTTAACTTTTAATTAGTTTTCAAATTAAATAACATGAAAAGCCAGTCTAAGATCATCAGTTGGCTGGACAAATCTCCAACCAGATTCTTAATTTTCCTAATATTTTGACACCTTACATAATTCAATTCCACGACCCAGTTTCACCATTACCACGTTCTCAAGTTTTATTCTTGTACTGACAAGAACACATGCGAAGTAATCCCAGGGCAACATTACGAATTAAAGCATATAACCTTCACGGAGACCAAAAATTTACTTGCACATATGCACATGAGAGAGAGAGAGAGAGAGAGAGAGAGAGAGAGATTCACGTCATCGTGGTGATTATTATAATGCAAGTCTCTAGCATCTTTCCGGAGTGATATTTCTGGAGACTGAGGTGTATTTCCAGATGCAGACAACCGTGTGTTACCACCATCTCCCACTCTTCTAAGGGTAGCCTGATTGTGGGAATTCTCTGATTTCCTCTCTCGGACTTGAGGTGGCAATAGATTGGTCCTAACAGTCCCAGTTCCCTGCACTCCACCAATGCTGAAATCCCATCCAGCACTTTTCACTCCTCGCCCTTGATTACTGCAGATAGATTAGAGAGAATCAGATTTCAATTGCATCACAAAGAAGACAACAGCTATATACTCACCTGGCTCTTACTGTTTCTTCTCCTTTTATGTCTCTTCTCACCTTCACAGTGTCTGATCCCTCCACCTCACCTTTACCAAACCTAGGTGTTTCTCCGTCTTCCACTATCGTATATTTTGGACGCTCTCTGTCAAGAAAGCATTACGGCATAGACACCATGAAAGATGCTCTTATACCAAAGTTCTCTTACCATGGGAAAGAGGGGCATAGACAAAATGACTTCAATCACTACCTTTCGCAGTTCAAGTCTTGTAGTTGGTTAACTAACTTATAATTGCTCTTAAATTATTACTATGAAGATACAATAGTATCCCTATATTGCTGACATGCAAGTGATTCCAAAAACATGAAAAAAAAAAAAAAAACTACACGAGATGGCATTAGCAAGAAATTACACCTTATTCGCCCCAGAAGCCTTGGACTCTTCCTGGCATTTCTTATAAAACGGTGCTTCAAAAGTTCCTTGGCACTGGACCGCTGTAATTGAGCCAGTAAAGTAATGACAGAAAATTATTCAATCTTGGAGGAAAATTACTGCCACAAACTCAGATAGACTGTACGCCACACAATTAAGGGTTGAAGATCTATGGCTTGATCTCAACTTAACAAAAGCAAGCAAACAGAACCAAGAACGTGACACAATTATGAAGAAGTGAAATCTCAAGACAAATTGCAAATACAATAGGAGATCCGCTCTTCACCTTTTTTCTTCACAAAGACGGAAGGCAAATACTGACCCTTGCAAATAGCATGATTCTTATGCATATGTTAACATTCTTATATTTCTTATTGGCTTTACAAAAGCTCAAAACAATTCTCGTAAGGACCAGAGGCAGCATGCAAAATTCATAGTAGAGCTAATAATAAAAAAGGAAACTGGGTCTCCTAAAACAACATGAAGAACTTACTTTTCATTGGCTTTTCTATGAAAGATGTCTTTCCTGGCTAACACCAACTATGATCAACAGAACAGAGCTTTTGAATAAATATGATGAAGCATTAATTTGCTTATCCTATAAACCCATACATTTGCTAATTTTTCATAAGTGGGGAAGATCCCTCTGCTGAATTTCCTGAGTTGCTGGCAGGCTCCAATGAGATTTCTTTCTTATAGGATGGGAGTTAATTTGAATTGACTACATTTAATTCAGGCGATCTTCAACAAAGGCATAGCAATCGTGGGAGAGACACCCTCTTTCATTAGAAAGGTATTTTAGCAACTATATGAGCAAGCTTGTGCCCCCATATTGCAATAGCTTATGTTATAAAAGCTCTGTACTCTACTTCTAGAGAAAAGCAGACAATAATTACTAGCAGCTTGTGTGGAACAGACAATTTACCTCCGCCGGTACTTTCTTCAGGCACAAAGAAACAAATTCTTTAATGGCACGAGAAAAATGCTCATCCAGCTGTGCAGAATACAGGGAGAAGACTCTTATAGACTGTAAGATACAGAGCCTCAGAGTAGACACTGTTTGTATACAATATCGTAGTTGATTCAATCACAGTGACCAAGAGATTATGATAAAACCTGTGGGGGATTTTCTCGAGGTATGATAAAAAGAACTCTCATTGGGTGAAGATCTGCAAGCGGAGGTTCACCTTTAGCCATCTCAATTGCAGTGATCCCCAGAGACCAAATATCTGCCTGCTCCAGGCAAGACCATGAGATCAAGAGAATCATGAGCAGAAGGTGAGAGATGTGCATCAGTGGAAAATAGAAACATGGAAAAAGTAACAGCTTCAACAAAAAATACCTTCTCATTGTACCCATCCGAATTCTGAATTACCTCTGGCGCCATCCAGAAGGGGGTTCCAACAAACGTCTGTCATTAAAATAGTATTAGCATGTTTTTCCCTGGTGACCTAGAACATGATCTTAGTGATCAAGCATCACAATTTCATGACAGCATTTGATGTTATTTGTCTACAGTGCTAACAGCTGAGCTTCAAGCAAAAGCATGCTCAGCAAAGACTTTTAAATTGGTATATCACAGAAAGCCATGTCAAGCTAAGAACAATCTATCAAATGCATTAAAAAAATGAAGTACAGTGTCCAAGCCAGGAAAAGAAAAAAAGTGAAAGTCAAACGGCAAAGTGGATGAACATGCTCAATACAAGCACATAGACTAATAAATAAAAAGCCACAGCCACAACCACAATCATTTTCCCATAATATAAAACAAAGCCACAACCTAAAGCAATTTTACTCCCATGCGATATCCTCTTTGTACTTCAAAGAATTGTGCAAGCTGAAGTAAGTCATTGACTTTGACCCCCAAAAAAAGAGTCATTGAGGGTTTAAATAGACTCAGATGACATAAGACAGCTTTAAAAGCCATAATCAAGGTTACCTTTCTCCTTGATATAGTTCTCGTTAACTGAGCAGAAACACCAAAATCTGCAACCTGGACAATGTTACCCAGAGCGGAAAATATAAGGAATTAATTCTCATACAGTTATTATATAACATAAAGCAACCCAAATGACCAAAGTAACCTGTCAATAAACTTAATAGAGGGCATGAACTTACCTTAACATCGCCATTCTCACTCAATAAAATGTTGGCCGCTGCAAAAAGCGCAACAGAAAGTAAGTTACTGCACCAATATCCTATGTGAGGTTCAATTTCAGATGTATGTGAAGCCAAAATGTCAACAAGGCAATCCGAACAGCAATGAGAGCAAGAGTTATGACCCCACAGAGCCCATTGAAGATGGCCTGACCAAATAAAAAAGTAGGTGCACTAAGAGAGAAACCTTACCTTTAATATCTCTGTGAATTTTCCCTTCAGTGTGCAAATATTCGATTGCATGCAGCAAGTCACGTAAAATACAGGCTATGGACATCTCATCGAGAGGTTGACCTGATTGAAGCTGCAGAAATTTCATTAGCTTCTCTTGATGAAAATTTCATCATTAAACTTAACAATCAAAAAGGACAATGGTCATCAATGCACGCACAAGCAAAGGCTAATGCACTGGAATACTGCTAACAGGACTAGGTGAGAAGTAAAGTGACGTAAAAAGCATTATGGTAACCTACTAGATCTGCAACGGAGCCACCAGCCATGTACTCCATAATTATCCACAGCTTGGTCTGGTGGAGATAGGAACCATAATATTCCGTAATATACGGAGATCGACATTGTGATAGAACAGAAATTTCCTGGAAAAGAATGAGAGCTATGAAAAGCTGATCTGCATAGCACCTTTGGTACTAGTTAACAGAAACGGTACCTTCTGAATGTCTTCGATTTCATCCTCTCTGTAGAAGGGAAAGGCACACAAGTAAGTTTTAAAGCTAAAATCCATGAATTTGGGCCTATGTGCATTACATGTAGAGATGCGTGGTAAGAAGTTTCAAATGAAGTGTAAAAGCTCTTTACATGGACTCAAAAGCAATATTTGCTTCAAGTAAATGGAGATCACTCCAAAAACCAACAATTACTGTACTTTCTATTAATGACAAAACACCAAAACAGGGGAACAAGATCCAGGCCAGCAAGAAACCTACTACGTTGATGGATTAGGTTAGACTCAAGCTTAAGCCTGGGTAGATGACCTAAACAAATGATTGTTCGCAGTTGGTGCTGTGACTATCAAACTTGTGCCCTGCTTGTAAACTTCACGCACAAGGCTGTTCCATGAATTACTTAGCCAACCACGGGAGTCATGTTGATCGTGATATCTGATCTTATAAGAATAGGATGGACATGTTATTTGCCTATCTATCACCAATTTGGTCAGCTTTAGGTAAGCAACTCTAAGTAAACACTAATGGCAGCTCGAGTAGTAGAAAGAAGAATGGTTCTCTTCAAGAACTAAGCAAAAAGCTTCTTAGACAGCACAATATTAGCCCCGGTTGTCATTCTAATAAAGTTTGTTCTAAGCCTCCCTTGAGCGATGCAATGCAAAACAAAGGGAAATTGATGAGGGTCCACAAACAAACAGTAACACTAAACATGCAAGACAAGGAGTAGGAAAATCAACATGAGCACCCTGTGCATTGTAAAGATCATCAACTGAACAGATATATACAAACTATCTTCAGGCAAACTTCAAGTCCAAACTTGGGCCAAAAAGCAAAAATGCCAAAATATAATTAGCTCTAGGGGTTAATACCACCAAAAGCCCCAAACTGGTATACATGTGACAGATTTACCTCGAACTGTTTTTTTAACAACCAAAAATCCCAAAATGGTACACCTGTGACAAATTTACCCAAAACTGGTAAAGCTCTGACAAATTTACCTTCCATTAGTTCTCTTTAAATGTTACCGTTAAATAGCTAAGTTGGATGACATGTGGCAATTGTCGGGTGTATGCGTTACCCTCTGTTTGTTATAGGTGTACTAATTTGGGGTTTTCCATGGTATTACCTCAATTTAACGGAAACTAACAGTGGATAAATTCGTCACATTTGTACCAATTTGGGAATTTTTGTGGTAAAGAAAAAATTAGTTTGACATAAATTTGTCACAGTTGTACCATTTTACAATTTTTGCCGGTAAAAAAAATAGTTTTTAGGTTCTTTACCCATAAAAATAATAATAATAATTTTAGGTAAATTTATCGTAAGTGTACCAGTTTGGGGTTTTTGGTGGTCAAAAAAATATTTTGAGGTAAATTTGTTGCATGTACCAGTTTAGGGTTTATCATGGTATTAACCCCAACTCTAATTGTTCTACTGAAGGTACCCTACAATAGAGAAGATAGAAGTACGTAACAACTCCTTTAAGAGGTGCATATGGAAAGAATGATTCCAGCATCCTACCTCAACAGGAAATGCAAAAGAAAAACAGCAATAATGACAACGATGATAGAAGAATCTAACTATCAACCAATGGGTCCAATATGAGAGCGAAGCTTACGATTCTTCCAAATCAATAACTTTAATAGCAACTTCTTTGCTGAGCTCCTTATCAAACCTGCAGAAACCAGAAAGACATCACGAAAATGTCAATATTCTCTGAAATTCCAAGTGTACATGAGTGCAAACCATCTCACATCACCACCAAGTGAATGTCAAAACAGCTTGAAGAGTAAGAATACTTCTGCAGTTCGGAGGCTGTCGTTCTTGTCCTACGCTATTTTTCTGAGATTCCTAAACACACCATCATCCAGGGAAACTGAGGAAATTATTAAGGCAAATGCGCATGGACCAACAGATGGCGTCCGCAAGGTTGTCAAGATCGAGATCCTACCTAGGATCGGGAGAGGGTGGTAGGATCGTAAATCGTGGGATCGACACGGATTGTAAGATCCTACTAATATACTACCTAAGTTAAAAAATTATATTCAAACATATATATGCATATAAAAAAAATATTCACCTGAATGTTCAAGCTCGATATTATTCATATTTTTAAAAATAATTTGTTTTTACTGGATTTAAATTTTGATTTATCGTTGATTAGGAAAATATGTTACGTTGGCTCATTTCGCCCTTTCCTTTTTCTTTTTCTTTTTTTGGGTCCGAAACTAACACAACTTCCAGTTATAGTGGACGAGATTGTCATAAACTGACCAGCTACGGACAGCGTAAAACAACAAAAAATTATTTATCTAGTCTTTTTTTTTTTCCGAAAAACCTGCATTTTAAAAAACACCGTCTGTCAAAGACAAGAGGAGCAGCAAGTGGGGCCCAAGGTCCGTTCGGGAACTTTGGATGGACTCTCTCTCTTGCACTCGCTCGCTCGCCGCCCTCCCTTCACTCTCACCGGGCTTCCGTTCGTTCTTGCTTCTTCAGTCTTCACCACAAGGTATGTGACTTTGACTTCGACGTCTTCTTCTTCTTCACAAAACAGGGACACGATTGAGTGTGAGGCTGTGAGCATATGAGAGTCGCGACTGGGTATGAAAAAAAAAATTAGGGTTTTTTCAAATCGGGTCATGGGCTTTAAATCGGGTCAAACGTGACCCGATTCGGTTTTCTGGAAAGGCAGAAACGGTGCCATCGTGCGATCCCACCGATTTCACGAGTAAAATCGTCGATCCCATGCAAGTTGGGCTGATTTGTGATCCTGGTAGCGATTTGAATCGCTAGAGACGAAAAAATCGTAGGATCGTACGATCCTATGATTTAAAGCGCGATTTTAACAACCTTGGGCGTCTGTATATCAGAGGAAGGATCCCCTGCCTTACCCATGTGACATTAGGCACTTGACCACTGAATGACAGAAAATTCAAACAAAGCTACAACAAGCTTCATGACAAACTTCTCACAATGGTAAGCTGAAGACGGTTCACACAGAAAATAAACATTTTCTGTCAGTGCGGTCACAATGTAAGGGCAGTAAAGGCAACCAATGGTCAATTTTTGCTTCACAGCAACTGTAATCATTCTCCTACTGTATCATATCACTAAAAGTTTCAATAAAGTACATCACGTAGTCCACTCATAATGCAACTAAATGAAACATCTCAGACAAAATTATTAGTAAGGCAGGTCTACTTTGAAGTATTAAATGACCACGGGTTACAGGAAAAACTAAGAGTCCATCTGATTTGGAAAAAAAAAAAATTGATTTTCACTATCATCGAAAATTAAAAGAAAGAGTTTTCTATTTCCATTTTTCATTCCTTGGAAACACATTTAGATAATCAGAATTGTCAGAGGATTAAAAAATTGTGAGATTATGCTTGCATTCTATTAGGAGAACAAAATAGACCTTATATCGGTATCCCACTCTTCTACTCTTAAAGGAATGAAAATACAGAAAACAACAAAATAGCTATTTTCATCTACAGCTTCAATATTGAAAATAGTTCCACTTATTTTTCCAAAATGTCTCAAACAGTTGCTAGACTGTTTTCAGTCTCAAAGGGAAGTGAAGATAGAAAATTGTGAAAATTCTTGAATCTAATAAGGCCTAAATTGTCATTAATATTCTGCTTGCTGGTTGGTACATAGGTGCTGCTTCCAAGGGTCACTATTGATGCTTAAACTGGCAGATCAACCTCATCAATCAAAACTGAAATTGGAACCGCATGGGGGGGCTTAAAAGCGCCTAAGGATTTTCTACCATAGTCCTTCATTAAGTTACATAGTTATTTTCACATTAGGAGTATTTTTAGGCAATCCCGTGATAGAAGTTCCAGAAAATAAAATAACTGAACAAATTTTTTCTCCGACCTCGACTTTTCTTCGTTCCTTCCTTCCGTTCTCACCTCGTTCGTTCTGAACTTAATAATGTCCATTAGATCAAGTAATGCCGCATTTTAAGTTTCTGACGAAATCTTCCGTCAATATTCATGATATATTCAAAGTTAACTTCTTATAGTGTACGGAAAACATTGAAGTCCCGCTCCCAAACCAGTTACTACAGACAGTTAATTTTGAAAAGTCAAACAACAGACGGAGACCTATAAGCCTTGGCAAATGCCTTCTGTTCACACTAGGATCTGCCTAAAAGTTAAAGAAAGTGTTAATAGCCTATGATCCTCTTTTCATGATTTCAGATCAACTGATCGTGTAAAGATGAGGATGTCATGGGGTGATCCCCAATATCCTGCAGTAGTTATCAATTACAACCCACTGAAATATTCCAAAATAAAATGTTAAGTCTAAGAGTAAGGACTAAAGAATATCCGCTCAGAACAAATACCACCCAACCATTAGGAATGTCCCAAGTTATCACTTCTAAAGGCGGTATTGTCTATCTAGTACTGCTATAACACCATGCACAGGCATTCCCCCGATCAATGGGGTAAGAAGAACATCTTCGGCATAGAGCAGAACATGTAAAAACAGAATCCGAAAAGACACTTACGCTTTATAGACATCTCCAAAAGATCCTCTTCCAATCAGCTCGAGCGAACTGAATCTGGTCCCGGCAGCTTCTGTCAGACCCGCTACATCAGCCATTTCCACACTCACTGCTCTGCCACAAAAAACCAAGAGGCTGAACAAAAACAAAGTTATTAAACTCAACAACGACATCAATGTTCTACATTTTTTATTTTTGGGACACTACCTCCAAACATTAGATGAACTCACAAAAAGCTCAAGCCGCGATCCCGATAAAAAAAATAAAAATAAATAAATCTCACAACACAAGCTCTTCAACCACTATCGCCATCAAACCCAGAAACATTCTCAAGCAACGACACCACATATATGCAGATCAACCGTAATCAAAGGATCTAGAGAAACATTAAAAAATTCAGGGAAGATTCAATTTACAAATGTCAGTATGCGGGGAAGCACTTGGAAGCGAAGGATAATAGCTGTCGCACACAAATTTCCCCCGTAGATTACGTTAGGTGAAGTGGAACAGTGCAAAAGTGACGGCTCAACCGAAAAACGAAAGAATCAGAGATTCAGCGGGTAAACAAAAGCTCAATTGCCAGCGAAAGCGAGAGGGCAGCTCGCACGTGTCTTCGAACTGAGGCTTCTTCACTAGTGCGCGAAACCTAACGATTCGACCTGTCTGTTTCGACATTCGTGTCGTTGAACAGAGGAGAGATTTCAGGACAAGCTCTACCTGTCGGAGGAAATACGCCCGAAGGCTCAAGACATGGATCTCGTTCGCTGCTCCTCGTCCGCCATTGGAAGTCTTCGCCTGTAGGAACTTCGGATGGTTCAATGGATAGAGGCACAGGAAGAAGAGAGAGAGAGAGGGCGCCTGTGGCTATGTTCACGGAGTTTCTGCGTTTCCTGCCTTCTTTTTGTCCCTTAAAAGAAATCAATTTTCTCGCAAGGACAAACTAATTGCCGTGGTTAATTTTTTCGGGATTCAGATACAAGTCCGGTACAAATACGGAATTTATCTGGAAAAACACACCGCGTTTTATTTAAAATTACCAAAAGAAAAAACGAAAGAAATTTATTTCACTGTCTGAAATTCTGACGAGGAAATAAAATAAGGGAGGTAATTAATCCAATTATATTTACGCTTTGCATTAATTTAAGATTAATAAGTATCTGATTTTCAATGATATGTAATTGGGCCAATAATTATCATTTCTATCTATTTGTTTGTTCTTTTTCCCCATCATTTCTCTCTTGATATATCAGCCCCACCTTTATCCTCTCTCTTTTTTTTTAGATATTAAATCATGTCTTACCCAATAATACTGCGTTTATTGAGAATACGCGTTTGGCCACTAATGAATAAAAAGTATGCCGAATCATTAACCGGAAAAGTCTTGTTTTCTCCAAAGCATCGGACAGGAACAAAACTGATTATCGTCATGATCCCCCCCCCCCCCTCCGGACAATTTTCACATATTCTCCCTTAATGAATTAATTCGTTTACCCGACCAAAAAAAAAAAAAGAATTAATTCGTTTAGACTAGTGTAGGGTGGGACCTGCTCAGTGGGCGGGCTTGAACCGAACATTTGGGCCGTCT
Source organism: Rhodomyrtus tomentosa (assembly GCA_028455895.1). Classification (NCBI taxonomy): domain Eukaryota; kingdom Viridiplantae; phylum Streptophyta; class Magnoliopsida; order Myrtales; family Myrtaceae; genus Rhodomyrtus; species Rhodomyrtus tomentosa. The sequence goes on along the minus strand of JAPCWY010000001.1, from coordinate 7,623,807 downwards.
AGGGTGGGCCCGGAATTTCTCTAAGGCCCAATCAATGTTCGGGCCGGGCCGAGCCTGGCCTGTCTAACTTCAAGTTGTTCGGTGCTACTGAAGATAAGCAGAGCACCGTCATTAATCACGGGGTGTCGTCTTTCTTCATGTTCCATTCAAGACTCGAAATGACAAAAGTTGGATTGCATATCTGGAGACGAGCATTTTAATTTAAACTAAGATGGATCCAGAGACAGAGATTCTACGTTGAGAGCTTCCTTTATACTCTCACTCCGCTTTGTCATATCCCCATGCGCGCCTCCTCAAATCTTCCACGTTCCTGTCACCCTCCAAGTTCTCATGATTGGGCCCCCTCCTCTCCTCGCCGCAGCCGCAGCCGCCGCCGCCGCCTCCTTAATCTCCTCGGTGGTCTCCCTGGCTGCCTTCCAGGCGCCGTCCATAGACTTCTTGGCTGTCTCGCCGACCCTCTGGAGCATCTCCTTAGCCTTCTCTGCCCCGTCCCTCACTCTGTCGGTCACATATCCCATCGGGACGCTCGCCCGGCCCTCGTCGGGGCGGAGGGCCTCTTGCTTGGCCTCGTACATCCTGTCCCTCACCGGGTCGGACCCTGTTTCGGGGATCCCCGTCCCACGATCACCCACACTCGTCTCGGCCAGGGCATTGCTGCCCTGAAGTTCCAAGCACAAACCCACCGTATCACTTAGAAAACATAAATCGAAACAGAATCCTAGGCTAAAAAGTGGGAGGGATACAGAGAGAGATATATATATATATATATATATACTTCTGCACGTTCAAAAAGCAGTGGAGAGAAAGCATGCCCTGGTCGGGCCGACAATGCGTCGGACACAGAAAGATGGGTGGTCTCCGGACGAAGTCCTGAAGGTGTAGTTGAGGATAGCTCTATTTGCCCTCAACATGCTGGCCATTTCTCGTCAATTCTTTGTCTGTCCTCGTTCACTTTGCCTTTCCCCATTTGGTTACTTCTATGTCCTTGGATATACAGCACAGCCACCGCCCACAGGATGCACAGAGCGTGAAAGGTGTCAAAGTCTAGTGACCGGACAATGGCAAGAATCGGACACGCAGTGCGCCTCTCGGGACTTGTTTAATGCTTATGTCGGTGGATTTTCATGCGCTCGACACACGTTTCTTCTTCTCCTAAAACAATTTGTCCTCGTTCCCTTTTTGCCTCGCGGCGGAGATTAAGCTGAAAACCTGAGAGGTAGGACAATGGTTACACACTTTTGGCAGTCTTCCCGATCCTAAGCTTAGTGCCCTATAAAAAGCCTCAGGCCCGGGCAAGAACTTGGATCCAATGTCTCGTGCATTTTGGGAAAACTATCGGGATAAAGCTTTGCCTTAAACGTCGCATAGTGAGTTTGCTGCAGAATACTCAATATACGGGCAGTTGTAGAATACAAAAGCACAGAATCAAGTAAAATCACAAATCCAAGTTAAAAAATCTCTTGTCGACTAGGAAAAACAGCTGAACATTTCCCTCGTAAATGAGTAGAAGGCTACGCCTGATCCCATTCTGTCAATTTGAACTATGGAACCGAAAACGCAAGAAAAAAAGGCCAAAATTGGGTCCGAGCGAGCCAGGAGTGTTTATCACCAAAGATTTCTCCATATAAATAACATCACAAGAGGCGGGACGTTTGGAAGACGAGACGAACTTGTCACTACTTCTTGTCTTCTTCCTTCATCTTCTTCTCCCATCTCCGCTTCTTGTACTCCAGCAACATGTCCGGCATTTTCTCCATCAGTCTTGCGGTGTTTTCCCGTCTCTCGGCAGCTATCCTGTCGCACTTGTGCCCTTTCCTCTTGGTTCTCATCTCTTTCCTCTCAGGGTCATATGGCCAATCTTCGCCGGCAAGTAGGACTTCCTTGCGAAGCCTAGCTCGGCGACGGGCACTGATTCCCAGTGGCTTCCAAGCTCCCAACTCCCAGTATCCCCACACGCCCTTGGATAGCTCGCTCCTGTATTTCACCAACTTCTCGCGCCACGGGTATTGGTACTCTGCAATCGTCTTCACCACAGATTGGGCAGCTTTAACAGCCATCAGCCCGAGAGTCGAGCTTCTCTATGGACCATAAAAAAAATTGACAATTATTTCACATAAAAAGCACCGTGCAATGCCTTTGAGTGATAATCCACTACGGAGTCTGCAAATCATAGCCTTTCCAACATAACTTCAATAATTAAAGGAAAAAAATTAGAAATTTGAGATGAAAGAACTGCTTCAACCCCAATCGAACTACCAATGAAAAAAATAATATGATGAGATTAAAATCTGAAACCTAAAGTAGTGCCATAATCATTTAAACATGGCTTGCATGCAGAAAGCAGTTCAATGAAGTGAATGTCACCCAACTAGGGCACTTAAATGTTATTCTGTCTACAACTGATACCAAATTACCACTAATGGTTGGTATGAGTAAAGCATCTCCAATAAAGAGCATTAATCTGAGGAGGAATTACATAGTATGTTCAATCTTCAAATTGCTTCAGCCTGTCTATTTTAGTTATCACCTCAATTAACCTCGGCCCAATACCCAAAAAATTCTCCAACTTTAGCATTTATGACAATTATATACAAAAAAAATTTACCCCAGAAAAAACCTTCAACTTCTATTTTTGTCCCAGTTCTATCCTAAATTTTACTTTTGTCACAATTCTACTGTCTTATACAAAAAACAAAAAAAAAAACAAAAAACTCAACTTTAGTATATGTCCCAATTATATTCTAAACTTTTTGTCTTATAAGAAACCTTTAACTTTTACTTTTGTCTCAACTTTCCCACCATTAGCCTTCTATCTAGATCACTATTAGTTAATTCTATGTGTCCGAAAAAAACAAAAAAACTTTCGTGACATTTCCATGTCATTAATGAATTAGATCTCAACAAAATTGACAAATCCCTGAACTTCTCTTCAATTATTTGCTTCCCCTTCATATCGTCGGGAGATACGAAGTCACTCAAAACGGTGTGTTTCGTATTCTCTTTGACACTCAACAGCTCAAAGAATGGCTAGACAGAGAAATATTTAGACGAACGATCCAAGATACCGTCGTCCCTAAAATTTATTGTTTTGAAATCGAAGATTCATTGCTAAGTTCGGCGAGAAAATTCAAGCCAAATAAGATTAACTAATAGTAATTATGGACGGAAAGCTGATGATGGTAGAATTGGAATAAAAGTAAAAGTTAAGGATCTTTTACGAGACAAAAAAAATTCGAATATAATTGGGACGGATGCTAAAGATGAGAGTCTTTTTTGTATTAGATTGGTAGAATCGGAACAAGAGTAAAAATTGAGAATTTTTTATGCGATAAAAAAAATTGTATATAATTGTTGTAAATGTTAAAGTTAAGAGGTTTTTTTGGGTATTAGGCCAATTAACCTCAGGTCACTCTGACAATACCACAAAAGGCTCCACACTCTCCAGGATTGGAAAATATCGAAGCTAGTAGCTGGAAATTGTAGGAAATCTCTAACAAAACTAGAATATAGATAGAGTGATGCCCCCTTCTGACCTCCTAGGAGTCGTCCACTACTGATATTGAATCAGCTGCTAAGTGGCAACTCGCATTAGTACATTTTGACTTAAATGTTCTTGACGAAGTTCCTGATGTCAGGTCCTAGAGAGAGGTTGAGCCCTTTCAAAGACTTTTACTGGACATTCCTCAAAAAGAAAAGTGGAAACTCTGTCATATCCATTTAGAGCGTAGCCAATAAAAGAAAAATCGGCAAACAAATACCACAGTTTCATCTCATGCATTCTATGAATGAAAGCTTTGCCAATGCTTCAGTATAGACTTTTCACTAACTTGAAGAAACTTGTGGCACAGTGACAGCAAAACTTACACTGGAGCTTTTATTGGCTTGATAAATAGTTTCAAGAACAAAACATTGTATTTGTACCTTGGGCCCTTCTGAAGAAAAGAATCATACAGCCTATTCTCAAAATAAAGCAGAGAGACACGGCAAAAAAAAGAAGTATTGACAAGAAAAATTGGCATGCACAGGTTCACATAAATTAGCCGCTGCAGCCATGGGAAGCACCAGAGTAAATCATCAACACTCACGATTGGTACTCTTTCAACTATTCAACTTGAACTCTAACCAAACATCATAGGTGTTGGTCACCACACTAAATGCATGAAATAGTATATGCACAACTGGCCAGCACAAGGCTTACTTCGGAACTGCCAATGACCGGCATTAACCGAAGAAGGACATTTTATATCAACCTCCCAGCCAACATTAGACATCCTCTGAACCTTACCTGCCATCTCCGAACCCTCAATACTAAATGGGTACAAATAGAGGTGGCAAATGGGTGAGTCCCAAATGAAATTCCTACATGATCTAGTACCAAGGTCATACTTCGTTAGAGAAGTATCTTGGTAGTACCTCGCAGTTTATCTGTTTATGATCACATCGATAGCCCACGTAACCAAGTTTCTATCAGACATTAAACCAAACACTTGCTAGGCACCCTCAATTTTCTAGCACTTACCATTCGTACCAAGAAGCACGCGTCCCCAGGTGACGCTTATCACATTTCAAATTCACCCTCAATCAATAAACGACTACCATCACTTACAGATCACCGCTCATAACTCCATCCCAGCTCAAACCCATCATTGCAACAATATGAATATAATAACCAAATTGCGCGGGCAAAAGACTGCAGCCAGTCGTCCGCGAGTTACGTCCAAGATAGAAGAAGACTTAAACCGTAATGTCAACTGCCTGTGCCTCGTCTGTAACCCCAAGCAACAGCGCGCACAGTTCGTTTACGTCCCACACAGAGCGAGGTACAACGAAGAGTCGTTCGCTTCTCGAACCTAACAAAACAACGATGATGGAATAGAGAATGAATCAAGCGATCTTTGCGAAGAGATAGCTGTACCTGACTGATGTTCAAGAGGTTTCGCGACCGCTTTCGCTGTCCCTCTCTATCGACCCGGAGAAGAAGACTCGGAAAACCGGAATGAACCTTTTGATTTTGCCCTGAACTTTTGTGCTTTTACTAAGATGGTCCTCAAATATCTGCTTAATTATGGTTACAGCCCAATAAGTTTTTTTTTGGCCTCCTTTTTTTCTCCACGACACGAGGAGTACATAACCAAATGTATCCTTTTTTTTGCCAATAAAAAGAATTCCCTTCTTCCTTTTTTCCTCTTTTCTCAATGTTATCATTATCGAAACTCATATGTAAAATTCTATATTTTCTCAATTTCAGTTATCTTATAAACGGTGAGTACTCATTAGGCGACATTTTTGAAGTAGCGCAAGATGGACTTATCGAGATCGGGAGGTCCAAGCCTTTTCTCCTCTCCCTGATCGAGCTTTAATTTCCGGGGGCGCTTGTGTTGAGTCGGCCGCCAAATTATCTTTAGAATATTTATTTATTAATTTGATTTTTGGTTAAATTCGAGCAAAATGTACTTATAAAGTGTGTTTTATTCAAACAATAATAGTTCTAGTTTCACTATATGTCCTTTTTTTTTCAACTTTCTTTGTTTTTTTTTTTTGACAAGATATATCTTTCAAACATTTTTCACTATTACTTTATTGGGTTCTTCCAGAAGTCTTTTTTAAGTGAAATATATTCAACTACCAAAATAGATTATACTTAAATATTATGGCAATGAGATGTTGATTTTAACTTCTTCTATGAATTTTTATGTGGTAAGAGACGTAAGTGACCCTATTCATGTCAGGTGAAATTTGCTCTTGTAATGAATAATCTATTCTTCAATAAAAATAACATATTTATAAGTGAGATATCATACAATTTTAACTTTTTGCTCTTGACTACAGATGAATTTTAGAATAAATGAATCTCGTCAATTTGACTAATTTTAAAATAAGCTACACCATTAATCTGAACCGAAAAAAATAAAATAAAAAAATAAGCTACACCACCAAGAATATATTCCAGTATACCTTTTCTTCATGCAATTCCACAAGATTTAAACTCATTCAATTTTATCCTCCACGTGCTGCATCACTCTGCATCAGCAGCTGATGACTTTTGACTGTTCATACTTAGTGAAGGGAAGACATTTGCGCCTTTACTGCAAGTAAAAGACATTCTCAGCGTCTCCTGTCAACCGGAGGAGGAAACCCTTCATGCAGAGAGCAGCATCGCTCTGCTTCCAAAGGGAAGTAAAAATGACACCATTCGAAAGGTAACTTCAAGAGCACCTTACAGGAAAAAAAAGAAGAAGAGAGGTGTCCTTGAATCCTCTCCTGAACCAATAAGCATACCTTCCCTTTTGCTGTATGAAAATCCTCAAATTATGAGGGACAGGCTCATTTTTCCAACAGTTCTGGCAGTGATTCGGAGGAATGTTATTTATTAGACCCTTAATGGATATTATCGACACAATGCGAGGAATGTTATTAGACCCTTAATGGATATTATCGACACAATGCGACGCAGACTGCCATGTCGAATGTTAGGTGCAATTAATCTGAATAACTCGTATCGACCAGAAGAAAAAAAAAATCTGAATTACTTGTACGCAGATATGCAGGAACATATGCTGATGCAAAAGAATATTGGGAGAAACTTCTTATTTATACAATATAAACGGCGGAACAGCCTAAAGATACAAAAGATTTTATCTTTCAGTATGCATAGCCAAAGATGTTTTCATATGACTGTTGTGATGACATGGTCTGTCGAGTGTCGATGCTATCCCAGCGTTGCAGGAACTAGGAACACTTTACATGTACAATCTCCATGGATTATCCTCTTCAGTTTGCAAAGAGAGGCAATTGCGTCAGGATCCTGGAGAGCCCTCCAAACCGACCCTGTCAAGCCACAACAAGACCTGCTCAATCGAGGGTCTCCTCCTGGGATCCCAGTCAGTGCAATTACACGCCACACTGAGCACTTCCAGTACCTGCTTCTCGTGATCCTTGATCCAGATCGACGGGTCGATGATCTCTTCCTCCCTCCGCTCAGACTTCATCTGAAACACCCAAGAAACCAGATCCCTACAATTCTTGCCTTTAATAACTTCCACAGGCCTTCTACTGGTGAGAAGCTCAAGAAGAACGACGCCAAAACTATAAACATCGCCTCTGAAGGTGGCTGTCAATGTCTGGCTATACTCTGGAGGAATATACCCTAGAGTTCCGACCAAATCCGTAGTCACATGAGTATCATAAGGACGAAGCAGCCGCGAGAGGCCAAAATCAGCTAAATGAGCCTCGAACTTCTCATCCAAAAGTATGTTGCTGGATTTCACATCTCGATGGACAATATTTGGTTCGCAAACCTTGTGCAGGTAAGCCAATCCCCGCGCAGCTCCTTGAGCTATCTTGAGCCTGATATCCCATTCAAGAACAGAGCCTCCATCGTTACACTCATGCAGCCAGTAATCTAGACTTCCATTCTCCATGTACGAATAGATCAACAACCTATCGTTACCATGGCGACAATAACCTTGGAGAGAAACAAGATTCTTATGCTGAGCTCTTGACAGAGCCTCCACTTCAGCTTGAAACTCCCGTTCGACCTGACCACAATCCCCAGAAAGCTTCTTGATTGCAGCTTTTGTGCCATTAGGGAGGTTCGCTTTGTAAACTAAACCGAATCCACCACAGCCAATAATGTTCGCTTGGCTAAAATTGCTTGTTGACTTTAATAAGTCCACAACTGTAAGATCTTTGCAGTCTGAATTTGGAAAAAGCACCAATTTGGAAGATTCAAGAGCTTCAGATAACCTATGAGGCCTGCCTAGTTCCTCATTTAAGTCATCTATGTGATCACTAATGTCCCTCCTCAAGATCTTTAGTAAAATGGCAACCAGAAGTAGTGAAACCCCTATCCCGACACTGATTGTTATGACAAGAATGCTGCTTCTACGGCTGAATTTTTTCTGGGGCCCAGATGTAATATTAGGCCTCATCCCCATATTATCAGTTGCACCACATGTAGAATCTATTTCATCGCAAAGCCCAGGGTTCCCTTCAAAACTAGAGCTTGGAAAGCTCCCAAATTGTCCCCCAGTAGGAACTGGACCTGTCAAGTGATTATTGGCCACACTAAACTTCGAGAGGAAGGTAAGCTTCTCAAGTGAATCCGGGATAGATCCATAGAGATTGTTATCAGATAAGTCCAGTACTTCTAAATTCTCCATACCTGAGATGGAAGAAGGAATCGCTCCGGTTATGTTATTCTTGCTCAAATCCAAGACATGAAGCTGCTTCAGCTGACCAATTTCAGGCCATATAGTCCCGTTCAGTCTGTTATTGCTCAGATATATCGAGGGAGGAAAGTTCGAGACCTGGTTGTATTGCAAGCCATTTACACTCTGGTTTCTCTTGACATATAGAGGGATTCCAGCAGAAGCAGTGACATTTGGTGAGACGAAGTTCAAAGAAACAAGGCAGTTTAACTGTGTTAAACTCTTGGGGATCTCCCCAGAGAGAGAGTTGTTCGACAAATCCAAATAAAACAAGTTCCCCATCTTCCCCATCCAAAAAGGGACGCTTCCATCCAAATAATTCCACGACAAATCAAGAACTTGTAACTTTGGGCAACGCAATAGCCACACAGGGACTTGACCTCTGAGAGCACAATTTCCAAGAGCTAAAACCATCAGACTATCGAAACCAGTCACATTTCCAGGAACTTCCTCCCCATGGAAGTTCTTTGTGAGGATAAGAGTGCTCAGATTTTTGCACTGTTGAAGCACAGACAAAGCACCGGATAAGTTAACAAGACTGTTGTTTGACAATGAGAGGAACAAGAGGGATGTTAGCTTCCCGTAACTTACAGGGATGTCTCCACTGAAACTATTCTTGGCAAGGCTTAAAATTTTCAGCTCATGGCAAGTGGACAAGGAATCTGGAAGAGGGCCAAAGAAATGATTGGAGGCTAGGTCAACTGTACAGAGACGGGACAACCTGGTGAAGTTTAGATCAATTTGGCCAGTAAGAGAATTGTTTCGGAGGTCAAGCACTCGAAGGTTTGGACAGAGAGACAGGCTAGAGGGAAGTGGCCCTGAGAATGAATTTGAATGCGCAATTAACTGTTCTAACTGCTTAAGGTTTCCAAATACATCAGGAAAAGGACCCGAAAACCGATTCCCACATACAATCAAGGCTTTGAGGCTAGAAAGATTACTTAAGTTCGATCCCAATGAGCCAGAGAAGTTGTTCCCAGATATGGAGAGTTGCTCCAGAGATGACAAACTATACAAAGATTCTGGGAGATGGCCAGAAAGGGAATTAGTATCCAGATGTAGTTGCTGAAGAGACAGCCCGCACTTCTCCAAGCCATCGAGACCCCCCGCCAAACGGTTCATCGATAAATCAAGGGCACGAACACCATTAGATGAACCGCAGACATGATAATTGAAGTTTCCTGAGAAAGAATTGTTGCTAATATTGAACACGAGAAGATTAGGATAATTCCCAAGCTGGAGCAAATCCCCAGTGAACTGATTGCTCGAAATATTCAAAGATTGGATGGATGTAATACCAGATAATGCTCCCCAAGCTGGTCCTGACAACATATTATGGCTCAAATCAACAAACTTCAACTTCTTCAAGAGCGAAAGCTCAGCAGGCAAATAACCTTTGAGATAATTGTGCGAGAGATCGAGCAATCTCAGCTCACTCAAACGGCCCAAGGAACGAGAAACAAAGCCTTTGAGGCCTTGGTCCCACAGAATCAACTTAGTAACTCTGAAGGAATTTGATGAGTTACTTAAATACTCGCAGGAAACACCATCCCACTCACAGCAATCAAGATCAGTGGACCAAGCAGCGATAATTAACCCGTCGGTGAGGTTACCAGCGAATTCCGTCAGTGCCAAATGATCATTTGGATCACAAGATTGTGCCGGGGTTTTCAGGCATAGAAATGAACACAAAGAGAAGGCCAGGAAGACCCATTTCTGGAAAGTCCCTGGAAAAAGCCGCAGCAGCATTATTATTATTATTCAACTCTGATCTTGAGCTCAAATCAAGGCCAACACTTCCATCAACTCTTATGGAGAAACTTGAACATCCACATGCCGAATTGCATCTCACAGACAAATTGAAACAGCGAGGGCATCACCTGCTTCCGCCAATGCTCATCCGAAATCCTCAGACCCTGAACCAAGGAAAGAAGCAAAAAAGCAACTGAGCTCAAAGGTGCATGTGCAGAGCTCAAATGTCACTCCATGAAGAAACAACACACTGGGCTTGCTCTTCCTCTTTTTTGGGTGCTCAGCAATTGCCTCAGGAACCACAGAAGCAAATGGCACTGAATGCAAATTAGCACCAGAAGCAGCTAAAACCTCTCTCCGGAGCACAGTCAAAATAATAAACCCTCCGAAAGAAGCTTGCCTCAACTCGCGCATTCCAAAACACAAATACCCACGAGACAGAAAACCCTCCGCCAGGACTACAGCGCTTGCAAAGCAACAAGCCAGCAACAACGATCAAATGGCGCTCCACTCAATATCAGATCCCAAGATCAGTTGAGTGGTTAAAAAATAAATGAATCTTGAAGCAGCAAAACCAAAAGAGGGCGTGAGAGAGGGGGGGGGGGTGTTGAGAGGCACGATAAAGAAATGAAATTTTACCGGCGAAGAGGGACCGCCATTAGAGACCTTGAGATTTGCTATCGCGCAGCTACCGTCACTTGCAAGTGAAGCAAGAGTTTCCTGAGAACCCAACAACGACAGCGAGCGAATTCCCTTCTTCCCTTTTCTGTCTCCCTCTCTCTTTGTTTTTATTCGTGGGTCCTCATTCCCTGCTCGCGAATTCAAACAAAGACGTCGCCCTCGCTGCATTTCCCTTTTGTCAAACGGACATTGCGAAAAAGAAGGGGAGGGGGTCGAGGTATAAAGGGCAAAAAAAAAAAAAGGGAAAGCAATGCCGATATTTCAAAATCAGAGCGAGGACAACGAACGGAAATGGGGTTGCTCGCAACTCGCAAGCGCAACACGGAAAAGGAAAATTCCAGTTAAAAATCAAATATTTAATCTGGTTAAGCAACGAGACTAAAAACTTCATAAGCTCCTCCTCCTTTTTCTAACTCGCTCGAATCACCGCGTTGGCATATCTCTTTAGGGTCGCCTTCGACAGCGTATAAAAAGCGCGATACTTATCCGATCCATACCGAAAACGAGAACTCCGCTCGAATTCTTTCCGTTTTTCCTCATGCGAATTGAAAAATCAAAAGGTGGCACTGAGATTCTAAGGGACGATGTTTTGAAATGGGGACCCAAGAGCTGACTTTCCTTTGGACCCGTTTCCCTGCTATATAGTCTTTATCTTTATTCCCGATTTTCCTTCTTCGGCTTCACACGGCAGACCCAGGTATTGGTCTGATTGTCAACACCTACGTTTGTCCTCTTTGTCGATGTCGCTTTGTGGGGGCAAAGGGAGTAATGGGATTGATTAGGGAGAAAGTGGTGAGGGAGATTATGGAGTGTTTCTTCGGGGACATGTTTTTGGTTGGTGCCGGTCTAACTGGAGCTCTCTGCGAGTAGGAGCAGGGCAGAGGCTTGGCTCGTCCACGTTTCCATCATGCGCGTGTGGAGACAAAATCAAGGAGAGTTGTGATTACTTATTAGCTCATGGCGATTCATTACAAGATCGCCACGTGTAAAAGTCTGTTGCCCTAAAGGATACTCAACTTTAAACTCCGTTCTAAATTTATATGAACTTTTTTTTTAAGTCTAAAAAATTCATTTCCTTTAGTTCCAATTCCACTTCGAACATTTTTTTCCCTAATAGAATCTGACGTTGCACCTAAATTTCATGTTAGCAAGAACATGTGGATGCCACCTCAAGCAGCCTCTGGCTACTTGGGGAGCATTTTAACGGAGTACAAATTTAGGGCTCAAGTGAAACTTACTGATTTTTTTTTTTTTGATAAAAAAATGGTTCAGATAAAAATGGGTCTGAATCTAAAAAATTTAGTTTTTTAGGGTAATAGGTTGTGTGCAAAGATGGCGATTTCTTTGGTCTTCTCTTCTTGACCAACCAATCTTATTTGGATCTAGGTCCAAAAAGATTGTCTCAAAATAATGTAATAATTGTGATTTCATCCTTTAATAGCGCATGAATGCACAAATTCTATATCTCGTAACACGAGCCAAAAAAAAAATAACGTTCAACATCAACATCAACATCAACAACAATTTTATCCCAAACTAGTTAGGGTCGGCGATCGATGAACCCCAAAGAATCATAAAAATAAAAGCAGAATTAAGAGAGGGAAAAGAGATAAATGTGTAAAAATAAATAAGTATATATATATATGTGTGTGTATCTATCTATACACTACCCCTCCACGATACTAATAGCCTCCCTCCACTTCGTCCTAAGACAAATCGTACGCCAATCTATTTCTCACTCCATTAAATCTTGTTTTACTGCTTTCCCCAAGTAAGTTTCGATCGACCTCTTAATTTTTTTGTGTTATGCTCTCGATAGTAAATTTCTATTCGTACCGGTGCATCTAAGGGTATTCGGAGAATATGCCCAAACCATCTCAATCTATGCTCTCTCATCTTTTCCGCCACTGGTTCTACTCTAACTTTTCGTCGAATCTCTTCATTTATTATCTTATCCATCTTTGTATGACTACACATCCACCTTAACATCCTCATTTCCGCTACTCCCATTTTATGCTCATGTTTCCTTTGCGCTGGCCAACATTCAGTTCCATATAACATGGCAGGTCTAACTGCTGTTCTATAAAATTTTCCTGTTAACCTAAGAGGAATTTTGCGATCACATAAAAATCCCAATGCACTGCGCCATTTCATCCAACCTGCTCTAATTATATGGCTTACATCATCGTCAATCTCTCCCTCCTTTTGCAATATTAATCCCAGATATCTAAATGTATCTTTTTTGGGTACCTCTTGTCCGAGCATATTTACGGCTTCTTGATCCCCTATTCTTGCCGTGTCAAACTCAAACTTCAAGTATTCCGTCTTACTTCGACTTAGCGTAAATCCTTTAGACTCCAACATGTTTCTCCATACTTCTAATTTAGCGTTAACCCCAGCCCTGGTCTCATCAATAAGCACGATATCGTCCACAAATAGCATACACCACGGCACCTCATCTTGAATATCTTTTGTTAGCTCATCCATAATCAGAGCAAAAAGGTAAGGGCTCAAAGCAAAACCTTAGTGTAATCCTACTGTGATCGGAAAATAACTTGATGTGCCATTACAAACCTTCACACATGTAGTAGCACCGTTATACATGTCATTGATTGCCTCGACATACTTTGAAGGTATTTTTTTCTTCTCAAGAATCCACCACAAAACCTTTCTTAAAACCCTATCATACGCCTTCTTGAGATCAATAAACACCATATGGAGGTCCTTCTTTCTTTCTTGATATCTTTCCATCAATTGTCGTATTAAGAAAATAGCCTCCATGGTAGATCTTCCTAGCATAAATCCAAATTGATTGACAGAAACCTTGGTCTTTATTCTCAAACGATGCTCAATAACTCTCTCCCACAGTTTCATTGTATGGCTCATAAGCTTGATGCCTCTATAATTAGAACAATTCTGGATATACCCTTGTTCTTGTATATAGGCACAAGTATATTATTCTTCTATTCATCAGGCATCTTATTAGTATGAAGAATCTTGTTAAAAAGACTAGTCAACCAACTTATTGCTACATCCCCTAAGTATCTCTACACTTCAATAGGAATGCCATCGGGTCCCAAGGCTTTACTAGTCTTCATCTTTTTTAATGCCTCCCTAACTTCTGGTGCTTTAACTCTACGCACGAACTTTCTATTTGAATCATCAGAATCATCTTTCAAATCCACCTCAATTCTATCGCTATCTCCATTTAAAATATGTTAAAATAACTCATCCACCTACCCTTGACATCTTCATCTCTTATCATGAGTGTTTGATTTTCATCCTTGATACATCTAATTTGTGTCAAGTCTTTACTTTTCTTGTCTCTTGATTTTGCAAGTCTATAGATGACTTTTTCTCATTCTTTGCTCCTAAGTTTGTCGTATATATCGGTGAAAACCTTGCCTCTGGCCTCTCGTACAGCTTCCTTGGTACTTTTTCTCGTCAATCTAAACTTTTGCAAATTCTCTTCATTAGGACATTTATGTAGGCATCTGAAACACTCCTTCTTCTACTTAATTGCCTCATATACCTCTTCATTCCACCACCAGGTTTCTTTTATTTGATGTCCATTCCCTCTACTTTCCCCTAACACCCCTTTTGTCACTGTCTAGATGCAGTTAGACATCTCTTTTCACATCATATTTACTTCGCCCTCCAGTCGCCACGGTCCTTCCTGTAGCATTTTTTCCTTAAATTCTGTTTGTTTCTCCACATGTAACTTTCATCATATTACTCTGGGGTGCTGCGCACTTCTTTTCATCTTCTGTACTTTGTTATACCGAACTTCTAAGACCACCAACTTATGTTGTGTAACTACACATTCACCAGGGTATACCTTACAATCTACATACGAAGCTCTATCCTCTCTTATGGCAAGAAATAAATTAATCTGGTTACAATTTTGACCGCTGCGAAAAGTGATCAAATGTGATTCTCTTTTCCTAAAAAAAGTATTTGCCAATATCAAATCATAAGCTAATACCACACTCAAGATATCTTCGCCAGCCTCATTTCTAATCCCATATCCAAAACCTCCATGAACTCTGTCAAAACCTCCACTACTCTGACTGACATGTCCATTTAGATCTCCTCCTATGAATACATTCTTCTCGTGTGGTATCCGCCTTAAAATCTCTTCCAGATCTTCCCAAAATCTGCTCTTCTCGGACGCTTGCAGTCCAACTTGAGGGGCATACACACTAAGGATATTCAAAATCAAATCCCCCACTACTAACTTAACTAAAATAATACTATTTCCTATTCTTTTAACATCAACCACTCTATCCTTGAAATTTTTATCGATCAGAATCCCAACTCCATTTATACTCTTTGTTGTGCCTGTATACCATAACTTGAATCCGGTGCCATCCACTTCCTTAGTCTTCTCTCCTTTCCATTTAGTCTCTTGCAGGCAAGCAATATTCATTTTTCTTCTAGCAAAAGTATTTATCAAGTCCCTCAATTTACCCGTTAATGTTCCTACATTCCAACTCCCCAATCTAATTCTTACCCCTTGGGCTTTTCTTGCCCCCCACACTCGCCCACGGTAGTGTGAGGACCCTTGCTCATTTATCACCACATCCAGACACCGATGTGATGCATCACTTTGAAAATAATGGGCCAAGGCTAGCTTCCTTACCCCTTGCACCCACCTATCTTGGTGCAAAGAGCCTTGCTCATTTTTCGCTACACCCAGGCGCCGATGCAACGCGTTGCCAAGAAAGGTACGCTCTAACGAAATATCAATAGGGTTCATTTCACAGAGGTAACTCTTTTTTATAACTGGCTCGCTACGCCTGACGTAATACTTCTCTTTTACATGGCTTGGAACAGGCTATATAGACTACATATGTGAAATTATAAAAAAAAACGTTATTACATCTTAATTTTACTGTGTTAAATTGATCGATTCATTAAATCTGTGGAGGGCCAAGCCACGCTACGTCAAAAAAAAAAAATGCAATGGTGAGATAAAAAGTGCTTTGTCGTCAAAACTTTTCGAGAGCCATTGTACCGCTTGTACCGAGAGTATTTATGACAGGGACGTGGATTTGAGCGACAATAATCTTACAACACCAGATAAGTCGTCACGGAGGTACAAATCTCCACTATCATAAACAAACCTTAGCGGATGTTCCATGCCCTAATCACGAACTAATTGGCTTGAGTAATCCAGTCATTATCGAGGGGAACGATGTGACGTGACGAGACTTCTTATGAGACGAAGAACCGGTTCAAACATCAGTTTCAGAAGATGATCGTCGTCCCGACCATCCGCGACCTAACGGGCGGTGTAAATATCAATCAGTAGACCACGTGGAGAAAAGGACTCCCGATCCAAAGCAGGCGTGGCAAATTTCTCATGATGGAACGCACGCGAGATCGACTGACGAATAAAGACCGCACCTCCGACCGTGGATGTGAGCAAAACGAGCACTTCACGTAGGTCCGTGTGCATGTGCCGGAGTACTTTGCTTTTGGGGGGCGGGGCGGGGCGGGGCGGGGCGGGGCGGGTCGGCGCGTGTCGTGGACGAGCCCGAGCTGAAAGTGGGCGGAACGGGGACCGAGGAAGTGGGGAGAAAATGAGGGAAGAAAGCCGAACCGGGGGTTTGTCAAGTCAAAGAGGTGACATGAGATTTGTTGACCAGGAGCAGCCTGTGGAGGGAAGGAAAAAAAAATAAAAATAAACAGACGGCGGTGAGCGGACGTCACGGAGGGATTCCGCAGCCGTGATCCAAGCAAATGCGCCTGACAGTCCCCCAGCCACTCCATTGTCGGGTCAACCACTCGTTACCTACTCTCACGTGATCTCTCACCGAACCCACCTCTTATTCATTCGCTGCTTACCATACTCTCAGAGAAGAAAAAAATGATTTTTTTTTTAAATCAATCATGGTGTGTGAACTCCAAAGATCATTCGACCCCAAAAAAAAACAAAAATCCAAAAATTCACATAGAGTTGAGCGATTCATGAGTCGGCCCATATTTTAGGATGACTGTCAAAATCGATTCTTTAATTTTTAAAATTTAAAACCTAACATGCATAATCTTAAATTTGAAATCCTTGTCAGATACTCGGAATCGATTATAGAAGCTACTCAGGTTTTACTTTCTTCTTTTTTTCTTTTTATTGAACGATTACAGTGATCATCACCGTTAATGGCAATCACTTACTACTGTAATTCACGCACTACAACTCATTTCTAGACACGCGAAAAATATAAAATATTAACAAAATAAAAGTCTCGATCGTGAATGCCTTATCGAATGGATTCTTAAACTAATAGTTTCAGATTATACACTTATTATCAGAAGCCTTGGAATGGAATACCATAAGGTCAAGATGAAGGCATAGAATAAGAAAAATAGAAAAACTTGTCCCTAAAACCTAGAATCAATATGTCGGAATCGATTCCTCAAATTTTAAAACCCGTAATCTACCTTGGTTGCCTTAAAATCTATAACCAGACCGGTTTCACCGGTTCAGTTCTACCTTGAAATTATGTTCACCTCTAGATTTATGTGCATAAATTAATGGAATTGAAGGTTGGGAAAAAAGAATTTTATGAGTAATCAATTAAAATTTTTCTTTGCAATTTTTTATGCACGAACTATTTTCATGTTGTGCGACATTAATTTTTGAAAATTTAATTGTTCCCAATTAAGGGGAAAATGAAAAAAAAAATCATAAAACTATTATGCGAATGTTAATTCAGTCGTATATTTTTCAATTTGATCAATTTAAGCCTAAATTTTTTTGGCAATTTGCAAATATGGTCCTTCTTGCCCGGGGAGTCTTGTGTTTTGCATCCATTAATGTGGACGATTTTTTTTCCCAAATTTTAAAATTTTTGAAATTTTTGTTATGTTTTTTTTCTCTTTTTTCTTCTTCCTTTCCCGATTTTTTTTTTTATCACAAGTGAAGGCTGGTGAGATTGTCACTTGCTAGATTAGCCGTGTGGGCAACCTTCACCAGAGGCCCACCGATTGGCAGAGGAAGAAGGAAAAAAGAAAAAAATAATACTTTTGAAAAATTATAAAAATCATTTGCGTCAGCATCGATTGTGCCACCTAAGACAATCGATGTCAATGTAGCCCTTTCAAGAAATCACCTACATCGATAAATTGTCATTTGACCAAATTAAAAAGTTTATGACTGAATTGACATATGTATGATAGGTTTATGGTTTATCTTTTTCTTTTTTTTTGTAATTAGCCTCCAATTAACTATGCTTGAAAAGCGTATCCAAGACATACAATAGCATGAATTTTTTAGGAAAATAAATCACGTGATAATACATGTGTCGAAATGAGGTCGTTTTGTGCAACCCGAGTGTTTCGATTCATCCATATTGGGTGGTCTTGAACCTCTTTCAGCCCAAAAGTTAGCTCAAAATTTGAGTATTTCTCTCATACTTGTAAACCGACAACCAGCTCCTTCCATAACCGATGTGGGATAACCCCAACAATCTTCCCTTCACACATTGGGCCACGGGTCGGAGGGAGTGACAACCTGAATTTCTCTCGAGTGACTGTTGGGTTTAGATTTGTTGATAATCCGAGCTCTGACACCAGTGTTGGGTGTTCTTCGGCATTTCTCAACCCAAAAGCTAGCTCAAATATTAAGAATTTTCCTCGCATTTATAAATCGATCACTAGCCTATTTCACAACAGATGTAGTACAACACTAACAATCCATACCACTGACAATCAAGCAACCCAATGTCAACGGAAATCTTTACACCTTTTCTTTTCGCTTTCGTTTTTCCGGACACACACAAACATCGGGCAAGGAATTGCATTGGGCGATGCATGCATGCATTGAATTCGAGGCCGCAGTCACGATTATTAGTTGCAGCCTAAGATTGTGCGAATTACCTAATCTGTTGAAGTTTGAACATTGGGCCTTCAGAATTGTCAATTTAGCTGGCGGCCGCTGGACCAACCCATGCGACTTTTTTAGCCGTGGATGCCACCGGTCGACATTGGAAAAAGTTTCTCAATTTGTATTCCGAGGTCTATTAACATCTGATGACTCAAACGACGCGCAATTCAACGCCGTACGTACGGGTCGTAATGTCACTTGTGGAGCACTTTTCCGATAATATCAGTACTGTTGGGCAAAGATCCATCGGACCGATGAAGCCTTGTGGCTGTTATCCACAAGTAAGACCCATCGGTTTTAGTCGAAATACTCTTTTGTTTTATGGTTTGCGACTTATGTGTTTGTTTGTGGGGGGGTGGTGGGGATGATGGTAATTATTTGGCAATGGCATGGCATTCACCACGCGATGGTTCCGCACACTTTTTTTAGCCACCTTTGTTGAAAAAAGGGGCTCATGATTCGGGAACCAAACTTGTGCACTAAGGTTCCCACGGCGATTAGATTTCAACCCTTCAAACCTTTGACGTGGAATTGGGGAGTTCCTTCACGTAAAACCACCATGAATGATAAGACTCTACTTGCTTTTTTTTTTTTTCCCTCCTCTCCTTTAGCTTTTTAGGGTTTTGTCCAAAGTTGCAACTCCCCCCTTCTCTCTCTCTCTCTCTCTCTCATGAGTCAGCTTTTGATGGAAAAGAAAAGATGGTACCACTTCGTCTCCTCCAACACGTTTGTTATCATCATGCATGGGGGATTATGGGGGGTGAAGTATGAGTGGATTTTCTAACCTTTTGGTTCTAATCGGTCCTCGCTTTCGAGGGACATGCTTAGACGTGCGCGCGCGCTCTCTCTCTCTCTCTCTCCTCGGCAATTTGACTCTCTAAACTTCGTT
This sequence comes from Rhodomyrtus tomentosa, assembly GCA_028455895.1. Taxonomy (NCBI): domain Eukaryota; kingdom Viridiplantae; phylum Streptophyta; class Magnoliopsida; order Myrtales; family Myrtaceae; genus Rhodomyrtus; species Rhodomyrtus tomentosa. The sequence continues at coordinate 7,604,387 of JAPCWY010000001.1, read as the reverse complement.
CAATTCCTTTTTGAAGTTCAAATCAATCTTTTCTCGCTAGAGTTCGAGGCAGCGACGTAGATCAACGCTGCCCCGACTAGATCTGGTGCGGTCATAGCAACATATCGAATCTAGTCGACAAAGTAATATGACGCGCCTTCAATGACCCGCGGACTCGCGTGTCGCACGCCAGGTTGGACGATAGTTCGTACGCGGGTCTTCTCATCAGCAAATTTAGTTGGAAAAATGTATCGAGCGATGGTCCATGGAAGATTTTTTTTTCTTTTTTTGAGACATGAGATTTGATTTGAGTGGAGAGAAATGAGCGTTAGTCGACGGGACAATCGCTGTCCGACACGTGGCAAATCCCGATGGCAGCTCGAGCTTTTCTCTCTCGGCAAGCCCGCATCGCGTCATTCCTTACAGCCGTGCTTGTCGTGGGCCGTGGGCCATGTAAGCGCTACCTTTTCTCGTTCTCTACTCCGTCATTGGGCCTAGTAGGGGCCCGTCTTTCTCGTCCAGGCCCGATGGTTCTCAGCAAGCTAAATAAAAGGCAAAATTCAAATCCCAAATGGGAGTTTTGGTTTGCAATTTGCTCACGAAGGCCTTTTGATTCTCGAGTCAAAATCAAGAGAAACAAGATTATAATTTGGGAAAATTTTGCGAAAATATTATGTCTACGTTCAGTTAAAATACAAAAGAGAAGAGCCATCTCATTCTAAATTCGATAACCTGAGGTCACAGAAACATACAAGAGAAATCTAAAAAACAGAATAGCTACGGACATCATTACCTCGTTCTGTCTTTTTATTTTTTCTTTGGCATGCTATTGTCGCTAATCCACTAAAATCCGTCGACTTGACCTACACATTTTGCATCCCAGATTCCAATGTTTTATCTACTTTCAACATACACGTTCGTGTCAAGTGAAAATGTCGGTTGCTAGTAGCCACTTGCTATGCCTTTGATGCCCTGAATCAGGTAAGGGAAGAAGACGAGTGAGCTGTTTTGGAAGTTTGCTAGGTTACATATGTTTGACTATGTCGTGTGCTAGGATCTTCCTTATCCATGTCGACCGAGAGATCCAATCTGTTCCACTTTGTCCGGAGGGTGATCACCAGAAGCGTGGCCGCTTGTGCGGAGAGACCGCAGATTAGGCCTATCCACAAGCCCTGCGCGAGAAACAGAACACGGGGTTGAGTTGATGCTTCTGAACTTTCAAAGCAGACCATTCACCAACCAGAGGAGTGCTCATGGAAAGGTTGCTTTCACCTTGACGTGTAGCTCCAGCTTGAACCCGAGAAGGACTGCGATCGGAACCCCGATGCAGTAGAACGTCGCCAGGTTAACGTACATGGCCAGGTGCTGCCACCCGCATCCCCGAGCCACCCCTGACTCGGCAAAAGAGTTCGCTGCTCGTCAGAAATTAGAAGAGGAACGGAAACGAATTGTGATGAGCTTGTGATATGCCCTTCATTCAAACTTCTGCAATATTTGTACCTGATAAGACTCCTTGGACAGAATCAACTGTGATGGAGATGGCAAGCAGGGGCGTCATCGAGCCGAATTCAGATATGATCGAGCTGCTATCGCTGAACAGACCCGCCCAAATGTTGTGTCCAAAGGCTAGAGTGAGTACAAATACCACTGCTAGCAAGATGGAGAGCTTAAGCGTCACGGCCATCGCGTTCTTTGCTCGGCCACCATTGCCCGCTCCTAATTCATTGGACACCCTTGTGCTGCACAACCCTTCTCTTTTAGCAGATTAATAAAAATGAAACTCAAAAAATGAGGCCATCGGAGGATGTAAGACAACAAGAACGGCAACAAGTGTGCGTACAAACCTCGCCGCAGCACTGAGTCCGTATGTAATCATGTAGGCAATAGTTTCCGTGTTCACGCTAAAAATTTCAAAGCAAAGAGCAGACATGAGAACTGAGACTGATAGCTTTATCCTTCTGCGACGAGAAATGCGGCAGCATTACAAGATACGCAACAGCGATACCTACCACATTGCAATCAGGGAAGTAGTTGTTTCGGAGTTCTTCATTAGTCCTGCTAGGAAAACCAGAATCTCGAATGCCCAATATTCCAAGCTGATGAGGACAGTAGATCGGGGAAGAACATCAATTTGCGTACTAAACATTTTGAAAAGAACATTATCCACTTGTCGAATATGATTAGGACACATTATGATGATGAAATTAACAGTCAGACTACTCATTCCACATGCTCCCTCAGCAGAATATGAACTTGAAAATTAGATCTCAATGTGACACAAACCATCAGAAGATTATCTACGAGGACAAAGAGTCATGCTTTGACTTCTCTCTAGAAGTGTTAAGCATTGATGATGAGTTCAACATGATAATTGACGGTTATGAATTCAGGAAGCTCACGTACCAAACCATTGCGGCTGAAGGCAAGGCCAATCTCAAATTAGTGAAGATGTAGCTGAATGACTCGAACGAAATTCCGTCCCAAGAATTCTTGCATCGCTTTGAACAAGTCACGTAAATGGCCAACACAAGAACCGATAGCCACAAAGAAATTGAAGCTGCCAAAGGAGCTCCCTCGAAACCAAGTACTGTCCAGTGGACCAAGGCATATGCAATGCCTAAGTGAATAACAAACGGAACGACCGAGAAAATCACCAGTGGTAGTACAATACTTTGCGTCTGCAGGAACCTCAGGATATTCTGCAGAATCCCATACGCAAAAATTCCCGGGATGAGGAATTTCATGTAGAGAGCCGCCGTTTCCGAAATTTGCGAATCTTGCTGTAGCAGGATTAGTACAGGCTCGGTGAAGAACCAAAGTATGGAGATTAGGATGGAGAAGAACAAGGATACAATGCAGGAAGCTTGCAGATGAATTCCCAATGTTCGATATAACTTCGCGCCAAATCCTTGTCCGCATAGAGTTTCAAGTGCTCCGCTCAAGCCGGTCTAAGATGAACAGAGAATGAAAAAGCTAAGTATACAACAAATTGCATGAGACGAGCAATCATGCATGTAGAGTAATCATTTCATAGTGAAACTCAGATTGATTGTTCATATGTCCATGGACACATGATAGCCATAAAACTTCTATGTCATTGCACTGTCTATGCAGTCTTCTATTACTTGTAATCTGCGGCAATCCATCTACGAAATCTACTTTACCGTACTGAAATCATAGTTCCCAAGTTCAAAATGTCAAGCGAGCGTGCTCTTCGATATGTGCTAACTGTCACGAGTTAAGTCTTGCGTCGAGCCCTCAGATTGTGAGCGACAGAAAAAGTGTACCACGGAATGATTACACTTTGTTGGACGAATCTAAAGCCGATGATAGGTTTATAAGGACAATAACTATCAAAACATCAGTAACAACATTAGTATCAGTTAGAACACATTGCTAGTGAAATGCGGATGCCACACTTTGCTGTCCTGGGTGAGTGCAAGTGCAGCCATGGGGGCATGAGTGGCGAGACACAACTTGTTCTTTCTGGAAATATTTCCAAACAGAAGCAAAGAACAGTTTGGATACGCATTCATCAGGCCGCCGAGGAATAATGTAAAAATCAAAGACTGTAATAAGTGGAGAAAGAAATCAAAAGCTGGGTAGGTACATGCTCAGGCAACAATCACATGCCTGACTAATTCATTGTTCTGCAGTCCTTCCTCCTGTTATTCAACTCTTGCTAAATGTTAGTAGCTCCAGTCCAAGTTGAATTCTCTTTTTATCTCTTTTCTTATACCAGGGGGAAAAAAAAAGTGACTGATGTTAGCTACAATATGTGTATACTCAAGAGAACGAAGCGAGGAGAAATTGGTCGTATTGGGAGGTTACCATGAAGGCGAAGCCGGTGACGGTGGCCCAGGAGTTGGCAAGGGTGGCGCCGGCGAGCTCGAGCTCGCCGAGGTGGCCGGCGAGCATGACAGATGCCAAGGGGATCCCGTAGTAGAAGAGGTTGGTCAGGATCATGGGCATGGAGAACAGCACTTGCTTCTTGGCTTCTTCCACGTCCAACACCCTTTGCCACCATTCGAGTCTCCTTGTGACGGAGTGATCTCCTCCTCCTCCTCCTCGTTCTTCTTCTTCTTCTTCTTCATGACGAGCTGGTAGTAGCAGGGGCAAGGAATGATCTGAACTCATTGTTTCGTTCCGATGCCGGCGAATTGGACGTACTTATCTTTCTCTTAAAGTCCCCCACCCAACACCTCCAGCTTTTTTGTTTCTGGCTGTGGATCAAGTACTGATCTCTTTGTCGTTTCTCTGTCTCTTTCGCATTCCCCCGGATTAGTCTAAGGAAGATGGCAACAGAAGAAATTATATGCAACTTTGTCGTGAGATCTTTATACATGTGGTGGCTACCGTAGACCCGGTCATACAGTGGATGCTGGAAAAAGGCCAAAAAGGAAATTGCATAAATAATTCTGAACTTTAACCCCACATGCAATTTAATCCTTAAGTTTTTAATTTATTCAATACGATAATGTAATTCTTCTGTTTGCTTAAGCGACATATCGGCCGTTAAATGATAACGTGGCTTTGTCAACCTGTCTATCTATTTTTGTCCTTCTATTTTAGTGAAGGAAAAGAAAAATTAAGGCCTCAACGCGTTGATCGTTATTTGATGACGTGGATTGTTATATAACGATTTAACATGAATATCTTGCTTGGATAATGCACACGTAACTATTCTTGTTGTTCACTGTTTGGGCTTAATGCAATAGGAGCCACGTCAATAGATTTGAACTAACGGAAAAATTATATTTAACATTTTCATATAATTTAGCAACTTTCCGATGATGTTTGTGATTGGAAGCCAAGGAGAAGTTATAAGAAGGAAACAAATCTAATCCCTTAATTTTTATAAATATGTATTGAAATGTTTGACGACGTGGATTATTATACCTAGATTTGAAGTGAATATCTTATTTGGATAATTCACATGTAATTCTTCTTGTTGTTCAATGCAGTAGAAGCCACATCATCAAATTTGAATTGACGGTAGAACTATATTGTGTTGAAATTGTTATTGTCTCATATATCCTTATAACGAGTCTTATATGATCTTCTTTATATTCGTGCGGTCTCTCCACGCCTAATAACTTATGTTTTTGAGTTGAAATTTTTAACATGTATCAGAGCTTGTCGTTCTTGTATGTGGGCCCATCTCGCGTCGGTGGATTTTATTTTCACGTACCACTTGTAATCCGGATTTTCGGCTCATAGGGACATCGCTTTCTAACATATTGAACACTGGCATGCACCTCACAAAACAAAACAAAATGTAATGTGTACATGATTTGCGGTCTGCACTTCACGAAGCAAAATGCAAATCCCATATTGCACCGCTAGCTATAGGAAGTAACCGTGCCGTTGTCCTAGGGCAGCCCTAACTTTTTTTTATTTTTATTTTTGGACAAGCTGCCCCAAATTCAATGCAATCGCCAGTGTTGACCATAACAAGATTGACCGCTTTGCAAGTTTTTATTGCGATGTGCTGTCATATTGGTATTGTTGGAAGGCAAGGACAAGTGATAAGAGGAAGCAGATCTAATCCCTTAATTCGTCTAAATATGTATTGAGATATTTGAACAATGATTACGCTTTTGTCTAATAATTTGATTTTTTAAGTAATTAATAGTACTTTTACAAAATCTCGCCCTTTTAAAAATAAAAATGAATTACTAATTAGTCGATGGGCGTGATTTGAAGAGATAATGATCAGAGCTATACATATTGTACATAAATGGCTAACATTAAATGCCAGTCACTTGTCCCCATGCCCTGGCCCAAAGAACCCAAAAAAAAAAAGGAGGACAAAATAAAACTTAGCCCCTTATAAATTAAGACCAATTCCTCACTCATTTATTAATTAATATAGAGAAAAAGTCCCGTTATATATTTCAAAATTTTCATCCACAGTGACATTAGGCACACAAGGTAAAACTTCTACCCTAAAAATAAATTCTAGCCAAAATTTGATTTTCCACTTCTACCTTTTAGCAGAAATTGATTTTTTTTTATTTTTTCTAGAGAAGTAAATTTTTCTTTTTTTGACCTTTTCAAATAGCTTTAAAACTATTTGTGGAGCAAATAGAAAAATGAAGTTGCATAACCAAAATGATTTATACTACATTACCATTTATGGTGCTAAAATTCTTCTCCATAAGTATTGTCATGACTCGTGAGGCCATGATATACCAAACTTTTTTTTTTTACATCGCCAATACCCTAAATAGTATTTTTGAAAAGGATTCCGTCCTTGTTCTGTTCCTTTCGACTGTTAAAAAATCCGACATAACGTTTAGATGATTTATGTATCACGAAAGAAAGTTTAAGATCCCTATAAAACATTGGAGCAAGGGATGGCGGTTTGAGGGGAAAATTACCCAATTAGTATTAAAATTATTGTACGAATGCCAATTTAGTTATGAATTTTTTAATTTTGTCAGTTTAATTCTAAGTCGTTGTGCGAAACTCCAGCAAAATCATTCCAGTCAATTTCTACTGAAAATCGTCGATATGGCAATCTAGTCATTGCCGTCCGTCCTATGTGGCACACCCTCACGTTAGCAAAAGCTGGCCGGAATGATTACGTTAAAAGTTCGCCCAAAGATTCAGAACTAAATGGGCGAAATTACAAAATTAATCATTGAACTGACATCAACATTCTATACAATAAATTTAGAAGGTGATCAGATAATTTTCCCGTAACATGAGCCATACCAATGATGCCATGTTCTTGGCATTTGTCCACAAATCTACTCCCGAATTCCACAACATGGTGGCCTTTAAGGATGTCTGAAGTGACTACAGATAGAGCAGCTCTCCCCACCAACTCCTCTCGTATCGGTTGGCATTTACCTGGAAAAAGATAGATGCATCTCGAGTCGCTGTCTGCCACGAGAGGCTTCTAGTCGGCCAACCATCGGCAATCAATCTTAATTTGTCCACATTCTCTGCAGATGTTTACACAATTTTGCTAACATTTTTAGAGCCGAAACTTGTGTTATTTTACGAGTATCGTTTTGCATTTACGGCGCGATAAGGTACGTTATTATGATTACATGTCGGTAGCGATTGGCTAAGAGTGAGTATTATTAAGATGGACGAGGATTAACCATCAGTCGATTTGCTGATTACAAGAGAACTCACTACTTCAAAGAAGGATTACTTTGTCTGAAGAGAGGTTACTAACTTCGAAGGCACAACATTCGTTTTGAGGACGGTGGCTAGAAGCAATTTACCAGCCTAAGAAGGATTCCAATTCGTGAAGTTCCCGTGTTGTTAAAATTGACACAAGAGCCGATTTAGATGGTTTGAAATATCTGAAACTCGCAAGACGAATCCTATTGCACTCCATAACATTGAGAATGTCCTCGCTTGCAATCATCCTATAATGTCGTAATTTACTATATTGAGAGGGTCGTGATTTTGATTTGATTCAAAACGACCCTAAATAACATCGACACACAAATTTCATAGTGAGCAAAGCGACCTTGCCCAGGGATCATTTGTGGCCGCCTAGGGTGGCCCTTGCCTAGCCCTCTCTAGGCATTGCTGATGGACGGTTTGAATGGCAGACCGGCCACCAACGAAAAGAAAAGAAAATAGACTAAAGAAAAAAGAAATAAAACAAGGAAAAAATATCAAAAAAGTAAAAGACAAATTTTTTTTTTTGAATAAGGTCTCCTTCTACCTCTTGTTTGAGAAAATGAGGCACTTCAGGACCTTATTTGAGATTCAATAAGGGATATTTATGTTATAATTGACTACTCATTCTTAAATTTCGGGTTGACAACAAGAATATTTTCCGTCGCCCATTCTCTTAAGAGATAGTAACGATTAAGACTGAGAATTTTTCTTGTCCTAATCAATGATTTTTCGTGAAAGAAAATAGCTATGCATGTAAGTTGGGTTTTGTGAGATTCAAACCGTCCTACATCATCCTTGAAGTGAAATAGAGTCATGAAGCCCGGCCCATCTCTAGGCCATAAAGCGAAAGCCCGGTCCATTTCCTTGCCCATGTTCCCCCGAGTCAACCGGGCTGGCCTTGGGTTGTGGAAACCACCCACGTTGAGAAGAAAGTTAACTCTAGTGACGATGGCATTCTACATTCTCCATCTAAGCGGCGCAAGCCCACTATAAAAATAATGTCCAAAAAAAGAACCACTGAAGTGAATCTTATCGCCCAGGGAGCACTTGCGCTCTCCAGGAGGGGCTTCCACGTCGTTGTCTGACATGCGAGTCCGTCGTATTGATACACCATTTCGACATGCACGGGATCAATTTTAAGTGTTCTCATTAAACGAAGGGTTGATTAGATTAGGACCGCCCTTAGGAAAAATAAATAAGTGAAGCAACCCCAGAAAAATTCTAATCGTGAATCCCTAACAAAAGAAGAATAAAAAGAAAAAGAAACTTGTCGCTGATGTTTTATCATGTATGTATAAAGACATACATTTGATATAGAACGTATCCTATCGTATGGAATTTTTTATTTATTGAGAAATGATGTGTTGTCGTATCGTTATATCAATGTTCGTACTATTTAGCTTATCATTATACCATCTGTAAGTATAGTCTGAACCCGTCCCAATTAGGGTAAGCCTCAAAAGGTAGAGGTATTAAAAAAGGTCGTGTCGGCCCGGTTTCGATTTTTTTTTGTTTTGCATCTACGTTTTTTTTTTAATTTAATTTAATTTACTTTTTTTTTATATTCTTTCATTCGACAAGCTTGTCAAGTGATTTTGATTTTTTTTAAAACAAATAATAAAAAAAAGAACCCGATCTGATCCGAAAATTTGGGGCATATGTGATTCGGGCTGGGCTTCGGGCTGAAACTCGGGCCGTTGTCACCCCCTAGCGAAAGGAGTGCTCTGAATGGCCACACGTAAGGCGATCATCAGGAGGTGTTCACTCAAGGGAGCCTTGCAATCCGATACGAGATTTTATAAGGCGGTGCTTCATGAACGGTCTCCCGTTCTACGCGAGGTTTGTCGCGTTGCACATCATGGCGATGAACTCTCTACGTGCTTTTTTAACACGAAGATGGTGCGCGTGATGATCATTCCAGCGCGTAATAAGGGGGGAAACCCCCAACCCCCGCCCCCCCCCCCCCCCCCCCCCCCCCCCCCAAAAAAAAAAAAAGAAAAAAAAACCTGGAAACACCACTCGATTTTGTTTTTTTGTCGGCATGCATGTTTTGCCTGAATTTAGAGGCACGCGCTCGTAATTGCATGCAAGAGGGACCAAGTTCTTTTCTTCACTTCACCATGATCAATGATCATGATGACAACACCTTTTCGTTTTCGGCTAAACCGGCCCGAAGGGAGGGCCGGCTAACACACTGTGTAAGCCTATAAGAGCTCGGAGAAATTTTTCTATCCGGTATCCACGTCTTATCACAGATGCCGGTAACAATCCGATCTTCTATTGCTTTCCGATGTACATGATTTGGGCACTCTCGTATTTGTTCGACCTTTTTAACGATTGCTTCCTCCTAAGTTTTGACTCGACAAATTCAGTTAATTATAGCATGAAAATTGAAGAATGTCTTTCCCTCCCCTCGAATTTTAAATTCTCTATAATTTTAAATTATTTTCTTTTGTCTCCGTCGAGCTTCAGTTAATTACGCCACGTGGGTATCGTCGATTGAGGCAAGAGGACATCAAACGGCGGCGTCAATGCCTTCACGAGTACAAACATCAACGTGGGTAGCAATATCTCTCCGAGCATCGTTTAAGAGCCCTCGCCCGGTTCTCATAAGCTTTTCGAGCTCGATTGCATCGTTCTCTTCCCAGTTCTACCCACCCATTCTCCATGGATCTTCCCTTTCCCGAATCTCTCACCTCTTTCGCCGCCGTTCTCTTCTTCATCATCATCTGTTCTCTGTCGTCTCTGGTTCAAGTCCAAGCTCGCCAGTTCTACGTAGGAGGCAAAGATGGCTGGGTGGTTCATCCCACCGAGGATTACAGCCACTGGGCTGGTCGGAACCGGTTCTTGATCAACGACACTCTCCGTAAGTCCCCAAGGGTTTCGGCTTCGATTTTTCTCGACGGATGACTGGCGAATCGCGTCTCGTGTTCGCCTTCTTTTCATGTTTCTTGATTTCTGTCTGCCTCAGTTTTCACGTACAAGAAAGGAGAGAACTCGGTGCTGCTGGTGAACAAGGGCGGCTACGACCAGTGCGACACCCACGACCCCATCAAGAAATGGGACGACGGCGACACCGTCTTCCAGTTCTATCGGTCCGGTCCTTTCTATTTCATAAGCGGCCGAGATGACAACTGTCGGAACGGCCAGAAGCTGATCGTCGTCGTCCTCGCCTTCAGGCCTCGCCCTCTCCCTCTGCCCCCGCCAAGAGCTCTGCCTCCTAAGAGCTCCTCGCCGACTCCGGCGATGGCTCCGGGTTCGGAATCGCCAGGGTCGAGTACTCCGGCGACGTCTCCGTCCCCGTCCACTTCGCCAGCTACAAGTCCAACACATGCGCCGGCGACGGGACCGTCGTCTCCGGGCGCGGCGCCAGGGTCGAGTACTCCGGCGACGTCTCCGTCCCCGTCCACATCGCCAGCTATAACTCCAACGCATGCGCCGGCAATGGGACCGTCGTCTCTGTCGCCGTCTCCGACCGCGGCGCCAGGGTCGAGTACTCCGGCGACGTCTCCGTCCCCGTCCACATCGCCAGCTACAACTCCAACGCATGCGCCAGCAATGGGACCGTCGTCTCTGTCGCCGTCTCCGACCGCTGCGCCAGGTTCGAGTACCCCGGCGACGTCTCCGTCCCCCTCCACATCGCCAGCTACAACTCCAACGCATGCGCCGGCAACGGGACCATCGTCTCCTTCACCGTCTCCGACCGCCGGGTCCCCGACATCTGCTCCAGCATCAGGTCCGACCGCGCCCGGGCCGTCAGGAGGGTCGCCGCCGGAGCCATCCACAACCTCACCAGCTCCGGGAGGGTCAGCTCAGTCGTCTCCACCACCAGCGACGCCAACCGGTCTCCCAGCGAACTTGACCTCGCCTCCGCCGAGCAAGTCAGCCGCACAAGTGGTGGATCCTCTTAGTACGTGGGCATTGGCGTTCTTGATGATGGTTTTGGGGCAAATTTAATGGAGATTCTGGAAGGTGCGGTATTTTGACTATAGACAGATATAGATCTTCAGAAATAAAAAAAAGAAACTCGGGATGGAATTTCCGAATTTGATCGTGTTTATAAATTTTCTTCTGGAGGTGATCCATCCATTTAGATGGATGCATATGCAAGTAGGAAATAAAGGAAAATACACAGGGCCATGTATTTTCTTTTTTATCGTTTTATTATTTTTTCTGATTTTTATATTTATTGATCATCTATTTTTTGCCATGAAAAATAAAAAATAAAAAAATATTTGTATTTTTTTTAAAGAATTTTGTGATTTGTAATGTACTGTATTCTATGATAAAAAATATTATTATGTTAATAAAGTCTCTTAAGGATTTGATAAAAAAAAGTCTTTTAAGAAAAAAGATGGAATGGGTATTGTGAATATGATGTAACATTTTTTTAGAAATTTAGATCTCTGCTTTTGAGATCCGAGCTGTTCGTTTTTTGATATACTATTTAGATTTTATTTTTATGAGGTAATTTTTTAAATTTTTTATATATATTTTTGTTAATAATATTTTGAGTCGTCCATTCATGACTCGAACGATTCGAATTTTAAGGACATGGTTTAACATTCCGAGGAAATTTTAGGTGGCTCCTTTCGAAATATGATATCCACCTTACGAACATAGTGTAAATAGTGTACTCCACGGGTAGTCCTACCACAAAATGCACCAACTATGCACGAGTGAGACTGCCTATGGTAATTTATCATGGGTAAATTGCAGGAAAGTTTTACTTTGGCCAAACAAGAAATAAAGTAAAACGTTTTTATCCAAGTTTTATACTAGGTTTTATTCAGCTATTCAATTAACAAAAGTGCAATTTTCATTTAACTTTTCTTATAGGTAATTTTTAACTTATCATGCATAAAAAAAATCACTTTCATTTAGTGCATCCCTAAGTCGATTGTTAGCTGGTGGTAGATAGAGAAACAATAAATCTACCATGTATTTTTTTTTTCGATGTCTAGTTATTTTATGAATTTCAATTTTTGAGTAATCATAATAGTAACAGGAGGATAGTCCTAACCACAATAGACACCACAATAAATTTTAATTATTTTCTTATTTTTTGTGGTCTAAAACATAGGATTAACACAGCTAGTTTTTTTTTCAAAATAATATTAAAAAATAAAAATTTACAAAATTAATTTTTTAAAAAATATTTACTTCTTTAGATATCCTCAATAAATTCAATTGCCGGGGCCCCTTTCCTCCCACGGTAGATCAATTGCCGAGGAGTGAGGTGCAGGCCCCTCACACGAGGGGCCTCACCCCCACCCTCTCCCCTTATTTTTTAAAAAATAATAATATGTAAAAAATTTATAGTATTAGATTAAAAATAAATTATTTAAAATTTTGAATTTTGAATCTTTGATTTGTTTGCTTTGCTCAACTGTCGAGCAAAACATTTTAATTTTTTTAAATTTATGTAAATATTTTTTTGACGTCGCCTTCTTGTTTCACGATCCCCTCGTAAATATTATTTTACATAAATATGATCGTTTCGTCATTTCGCAAGCAAATGCCGTCGTGCGCTCAATTTTTTTGGAGCCGAGGCGACGAGCGAGGCGCATAAATATTTTTTTGCCTAAACACGATCGCTTCGCGGTGCCATGAGCGAACGTTGTCACTTCGCTCATTCACTCGCTTTTTTCGGGGTTGGGGCGTGTAAATATTTTTTTTACGTAAATATGATCGCTCCTTGACCCCGCAAGCGAACGCTGTTGTCTCACTCGTTTTTCTCGGAGTTGAAACACGCAAATATGTTTTTACGTAAATATGATCGCTTTGCGGTCTCGCGAGCAAATGTCGTTGCTTCGCTCATTTGTTTGTTTTTTTGGGAGTCGAGACAAGTAAGTATTTTTTTTATGTAAATATGATCGTTCTATGGCTTCGAGAGCAAACACTGTCGCCTTGCTCATTTTTATTGAAGTCGAGACGCACAAATATTTTTTTTACGTAAATATGATCATTTCGCGGTCCCACGAGCAAACATTGTCACTTCGCTCGTTTGTTCGTTTTTTTTTTGATTTGAGACAAGTAAATATTTTTTTTATGTAAATATGATCGCTCTGCACCCCCGAGAGTAAACACCACTGCCTCGCTCGTTTTTATCGAAGTCGAGGCGCACAAATATTTTTTTTCGTAAATATGATCGCTCTGTGGCCCCGCGAGTAAACACCGTCGCCTCGCTCGTTCGCTTGCTTTTCTTAGAGTCGAAGCATGTAAATATTTTTTTTTATGATAGGATCGCGAAGCGACGTTGAAAAAATATTTACATAAATTTAAAAAATTAAAATGCTTTGCTCGGCAGTCTAACTATCGAACAAAGCAAACAAATTAAAGGTGCAAGACTCAAAATTTTAAATACTTTATTTTTAATCTAATATTATAAATATATATTTTTTATATTAAAAAAAGTAAGGCGGGGTGGGGGTCGGGGTGGGGCCTCGAACGTGGGGGCCTGCACCCCCAATCCTCCCACGACAATTCAGGATGCATATGGAAACGTTTATGTTCATGGGAAATGTTTTTGAACAGATTTTTTTTTTTGTTTCTATTAGTGGTTATGTTTTTTGGGAACTTAAATGCGTTTGGAAAGTTAAAAAAAAATAATTTTCTCCAATGCCGACCAGCGACGGTGACCGGTGACGGCGGCGGCGGCGGCGGCGACGACGAAGGATGATGGTTCCAAAAGTGTTCAAAAAAAGTGTTCCAAAATTCAGAATCAATTTTTGTTGTTTCTTCAAAAGTGTTCTCTGGTGTAAAATTATTCCGCGGAATACTTTTGAAACATTTTTGAGCCATACGCGTTTTTATTCCAAAAGTATTTCGAAAATACCTTTGGAACAGAAACAAACTTCCTGAAACATTACCATATGCACCCTCAATTGTCGTGGGAGGAGAGGGGCCCCAACCGCGGGCCCCCAGGTCTCCCTCGGCAATTTAAATACCGGGGGAGACCTAAAACAATAAATATGTATATTTTAAATATTAATTTTGTAAATATTAATTTAGAAAAAAACTCTAACACAGCATTTATCAAAGATTGTTATATAATCAAATTTCTGTTTAATTATTAATTATTATTATTATTATGTTTTGGTCAAAACTGCCCTTAGCTTAACGACAATTCATTTATGAATGCATGCCACTTTTAAGGGCGTGATAAAAAAGACGGCAAGCGCATCTCGTAGGGGCCGCCTTCTAAAAAGTTGCTTCAAAGGAACACCATCACCGGCCCCCTCCTAACTAAAATATAAAATGAATAAAATGGACATGCCTTAAATTATGTGAAAAGTTGATGCTTAAATTCATAGCCTATGTCCCAGCTGCCAGCTTATCAGCAGTGCAGTGTAAACCTATCATAGCCATAGCATTGCAGGGAGGGACCGAAGAGGATTAATCTCAGGTGTTACACCATTTCATGATTTCATAATCAAACTATTGAATCTTCATTTTCAAGTGATACCTAACTTCCATTGCAAATTTTTTTTTTTTCCAGAAGCCTGTTTTCGGATGAACTTCCGATGTGATGGGCGGGCCACGAATTTTCTGGTCAGCACGCCGTTACCACGTGAGTCTCCCGTGTCGACACACGAAGTTTTTTCGAACAGTGCGCAAGACCCTAATTGCACACGATAAATAAAAGAATTTACTCGTTAACCTATTTTTTTTCGTTCGGCTTTTGTTTATTGCAGTGTTCGCTCGCAAAGTCCCGTGGAATCTTCATGTAAAATCGACGCGTCCTTCTATGAAATTGAGATTATTATTATTTTTTTCCACAAGCTCCTCGACTCGTTCTCTTCAACTTTTAAAGCTCCATGCCCCTCGCCAAAACGGCAAACACTTTGTGGTCTTTACGGTCTCTCTCTCTCTCTCTCTCTCTCTCTCTCGCCTAAAAGTTGTCCGCTATGATTCATGCCCGTGTCGCATAGTCACCGTCTCCTGTCCGAATCAAAG
This sequence comes from Rhodomyrtus tomentosa, assembly GCA_028455895.1. Classification (NCBI taxonomy): domain Eukaryota; kingdom Viridiplantae; phylum Streptophyta; class Magnoliopsida; order Myrtales; family Myrtaceae; genus Rhodomyrtus; species Rhodomyrtus tomentosa. The sequence continues at coordinate 7,589,300 of JAPCWY010000001.1, read as the reverse complement.
AACGCTTTGTTCATTTGTCGTCATTGTCGGGGTGACCTTATTTATCATCTATCTGCTTGACTAGTCCCAATCCTCTCCGGGACTAAATATAATTCAGGAAGGATCGAAGCTGTCTGGGGTTTCGGTTCATACGAGAAGCCATGTGTGTGGAGTCGTACGTACACGCACACACCACCCCCAATCGGATCAAAGATAAGACAACCACATGAATGCCTTCGTTGCCATTCGCGAGTTGCCACGTCGCTACGTAATTAATGATGGGAGCAAAGTGTTAACATCACTCGTGTATTCCGGTCACCGCGGGATGATAAAAGCAATCCTCCAACACGCTAATAGATTTTGATCAAAATCGATGGAAACGACTGCTTTGATAAATTATCGAAAAGTTTAAATTAATAAAATTATTACAAATGTAATATATTTTCTGAAAAGAATTTAGAAGAGGAGAAGTAATTAATTATTCGTTTTGGGGTTTTTTTTTTGGGCATGTATTATTTTCGCTTTCTATGTCGGTAGATTTTGTACGATTTTTGCTCGATTTTCTTCGTCGTCCTTCGCTTTCACATGTAACGTCAGGACGTGGTTGGCTTGAGTCCCGGTTCAGGCGGCGTGGGGCTCCCCTGTCCAATGGCTACCTGTCGGCAGAGGAAATATGAAGTTGATGGGGTTTACAGATGTCCAAAGCTGAATGATGTCCGAGCCAGCCAGGCGATTATCCTTGTTCAATGTCTTTATTTTTTCTTTTTTCCTTGGGGGGCCTGGTAAAGCTAAGTTAATGATTTTTCTGATGTGTCGGGATTCAAGCAACGACTGATTAAATGCTTTATGGCCAACCCCATATTTAGTGAGGTTTTGTAAGCCGAATATATCATCAAACGCTGACTACGCACAATAAGTATCCCGCGGTTCGGAGAAAATTGTCCAAAATTTCATGAACTCATTATAGGGTCATTAATTTGATTTTAAATTTTTTAATTGTGTCGATCTAGTTTTACATCTTTTGACGGTTTATCAATTTAGCCAAAAAATTTTAATTATATCCATTTAATTATAAACTTTTTGACGATTTACTAACATAATTCTTTCGACATATTACTTAAATAATTATAAACATTCTGGCTAAATTGTCAAATTTTCAAAAAATTTAAAACAAAATCATCAAAATTGTCAAAATATTCGATATTAAATTGACATAATTAAAAAATTTCGAATCAAATAAGCCGATGTATAATAGGTTTTGGAACGTTTTGGACAAATCATCCTGGCATTCTGTATAAAGTCGACGTTCTGAATCTTTTGATACTTGGCAGAGAAGCAACAGAATAATCCGTTATGCATTACAACGCGAAGCCAGTCTAACCGCAGCGGAACAGAATCCGACCCCTACCTACCAAGAAACATCGTATGCTACTTGAATTAGTCAAATCATTTTCTCGAAGACAGTAGGGTAATTCGGATCAATAACCTGTGTTCTCTAGCTTGTTTCTGAACATCATAATAAGAAACAATCCAATGGTTCTCGGGATCTCATTGCCGTGGATGATGAAACACGACAGATTCGGAGGCGAGACGTAGAGCATCGTCCCAAGCTACGAGGTGCATCAGCTATATTCTCAGAAGAAACTCCTATCCATGGCGACCACCGCAGTTGGGCTAATCCATTCTACCGTGGATGCCGCATCATCACTCAGCGTAAGAGGTTAAAGACGATGGAAGGTCATGGGTTGCAGCGTTTGGAGGGGAAATCGTGGTGCAACTCTTTAGTGCACCTCTCTCTCAGAAACATGTGACATTCGGGCGCTCGTCATCCCGTTCTTCCCTATTTTAAGTTCTGTAGAGGACAGAGATTGAAGATATGATCATTCATCTCAAGCAAACCATCTCGCCTGACTGTCACCCTTCAAAGAACAATCTGACCACGAGTTTAATTGAAAGGGACATTATGAAACCAACTGCGGATCTCTTCTCCATCTATATTATTGCCGTGCACCGAAACCCTCCTAAAAGAGAATCGAACACGGACCATAATTTGGACAAGATTTGATTAGCTAGGTCACATTCCATGGCTGCGACTTAGAATGCCATTCATAAATTGAGCATATTCAACTGTCATCCATACTAACTTCCATATTAACTTCCAACTTTGTAAGCAATTAAAAAGAAAGAAATGTTTTTGGCCAAAAGAAAAAGAAAGAAAGAAAGAATGAACTAAGCTGCAAGAAAACCATGCAGAAGTTGAAGAAGGAAAATTGCTCTTATAGAAGGCCATCAGCCCAACCAAAAATGCCCATCGATAATGAAATTCCCCGAAATGCAAATAGCTTAAACAGTGTTCTTCTTTAAAAGAACCACCATCTCCGTTGCCGAGGCTTTCTCTGCAACAAATATTCAAACTCAAGTCAACATGAAAGAACACACGCAAAAAACGTGTCGAGAGAGATAGAGAGAAAGAGAGAGAGAACCTTCTGATCCTGTGCTTTTGATTGTAAGACGATTGGCCGAGAAAGGACACTGTTGTCAATGTCTTGAATGTAAGGGCGCACCTTCTCCTCCAACATCTCATTCAGCTACAAAATCAAATAAATCATTCTGTGTGAATGCAATGGATGGCGTGGTGGTAAGAGATGATGTCAGGAATGGATGAGCTTGCGGCTAATCCACTATGAGAAATTAATAGCATCTTGCCGTCAGCTTGACTTGAAACCCATGAAATCACTAAACAATTGAAAGACCCAGAAAAAATTGTTAAGAGTCAACAAACCTTTTCCTGACGCCATTTAGCTTGCCATTGCGCATCCAAGATTCTGTCGGCAATCTCTCTTTGGGCATTAAGTAGTACAGTCATCTCATATAATTTATCTGGATTTCTAAGATCCTCTTCATTCCAAGACGATGAATTGAGTGGAAGTTCTAGCTCCTGCCATTATCTGAAATTAGTTCTACCATCAAAGCAAACAAATTACACCTCGCAGAAGTTGATCAACTGAATGGTATTAGATCATTTAATTTATACTACAAGAAGAGGGATGCAATCCAACAAAGAGCAATACACCATATGGAAGAAGTACTCAATCTGACAAATTGGGAAATCCCTTAAAAATCATGACTAGAACCATCAGAAATATGAGATACTCACACCCCAATTTTGAGGTCTTGGAGGATGATCGAGTTTCATCACTTCTGTTTCAAGAGCCTTCTTGGCTTTGTAGTAAGGAATATTCTTCACAACAACGGGATCATCCCGTGCACGGACTGGATCTATAGAAATTAAAGCCTACAACAAAACAAAATAATGATATCAGGAAAATACATCATACAACATCATTCTTCCAAGCTTTTACGAGTGTATGTAATCATCACCATATACATGTTATTTATGATTCTCATTTTGTTGTCAGTGATGTTGCCAAGATTTTTTGGGGTTTTGCATACGTTGTCCAACAAATTATCCACAAATCATCTTCGCGTGGAACGCAAAAAAGGAAGGTTCTATGCTTAAAGAGAGCCCTATATTCTTCTTGGTATACTCTACTGTCAGACAAAAGGTTTTGGTGCTCTATAACATACCTTTTGACAGTCGGACTTCATAGTTTGATACTAAAATCATATATGATGGCAAGTAAAGCATACAACTAGCCAACAACTACAATATAGAATTCAGTTAAAATCAACTAGGTGATCATGAGCATCATGGAGAAAAGTAAAAAGTATGAACAATAAAGTGTAATCAGTTTTAAGATGAAGAAGAGTTTCTCATATATAACGTGGTCATCATTCATCGTACCTCCTGCATATGCTCCCAGCCAGGTTTACGATTAGCTACCACATCTCGAATTTGATCATACCTCATGGATTCCTAAATCAAAAAGAACAAGCAGTTGGCTCACAGTTATGTTAATCCTTAGTCCTTAGTTATCCTCAGACGGCAGCGGGTGATTGGATTTCAGAACCAGGAACAACTTAAGCAAATCAAACAGAATAAGAACCTTGTATTGCCACCACATTTTCTGTTTGACTTCATCATCATATTCAAATCCACCAACAATTTGAGGGAAGGTAATCAACCAGAATGCAGCAATGCTCGGGTCTTTCATGCTGTGCACAATGTGCTGCAGAGAAAGAGGCAGAATTGTAAAAGGGAACTCAAAACAGAAGATGCCATTCTACAATTACATTAGTTCATGCACATGTAAAAGGGCATGACTAACTACTTTCAAGATCAAAGAGCTGACTAGTTCTTTTCTAATCTTTCCTCTCCTGGAATTTACTAACTTCAGGGTAAGTCCATCCAGTAGATGTGCATCCACCAAAGACATCACATAACCTAAAGCAGCAAGCAGGTTGCAGTTCAATTCACAGTTTACACAAATTAACCAACATTAATACCCAGAGTTACCATTAGGCTGCAACTATAGAGGACCACCCAGAAACTAGCCATTTGAGAGATAACTGAAAGGTGACAAAGGCTAACATTTGAGAACATTAATTTAGCACATTCATCCTGCAGAAACCTCCACTCTTGTTCATAATGGGGGGACAGATGTTCCCTGCTGGCAGAGATAACCTTATCCAGATAGGACCTTTCTCTTCGTTAGAGGAAAGACATACGTATCAAAACCAGATGAATATTGGCCCAAAAAGCACTGTGACAAAATCCCACAATAGCACCTTACAAAGGAACTACAACAAAAGTCTGCCAAACGAAAGAGACATGGTCTATAACAAGCATTCCTATCATATTATGCACGTTTTTCCCCTAATTATATTACAAGCAAGTGAGATATGAGTAAGAACAGTAGCTTAGAGTAAATAAATAAGCTCCGCATTTTCCTATTTGAATCCAGGTAGTACTATGAGAAAGATGCCTTTTCTAACAAACAACACATGCGCGGTGCATAGAGCATAAGAGTTTGCATCCAAAATCCTGTACAATGAGGACAGATATCACTAAATGAGAGTGAAGAATCTGAAAGGGCCAGAAGACAATTGGTGTATACTAGCCTCATAGGGGTAGTCCATTTTTCTCATAACATTATACGCTTTCCATGGAGGCTCCATAATCTACAAAAACAGAAGATTGTGAATGTAAGTACTGCATAACAACTTCCTCTGCAGATTTGTAAGAGATTAACAGATTCGAAATGCAACTTACATCATCTGCAGAAATTCTGACTTGTAGTTTATGTTTGCATTCTGGACAGTCCATGACTCCCTGCCACATGTGGAAACAAAGATATGATGTTTTGCTAGGGTAGTTTCAGTCGATACGTTCTCAAGGCTGACATATCCATACAACACCATATCCTCGCTAGCATTGCTGAAAGGAAATGTTGAGGCAAGGGTACAGATTCCTTCAAATTTATGACCCATAGCTCACGCAACTTAGTTCTCTCATTGAAAACTGCTGATCACAGAGTATCATAACCAGAGAGAAGTACGTCTATATGTAGGAGACAGTTACCCTCATATACATGTAAAAGCGACCGCTCCTGGAAATTCAAGAGTTCTTTGCTTTTTAACCATAAGTAGTTGGTAAATAAAACCCACCGTTCCATCACAAGTTGGGCAATCTTTAGATGGCAAAGGCGAATGAAGATCAACAGATGAAGGAAGGTGCATGAGTTCAGCACGATTATCAACAATGGCGTCAGCAATGCATTCAGCTGTTGCTTTCTCTCCACTGTATGAAAGTTTATGTTAATAGTTAAAAGGGGAAGAAAGAAAGAGATTGAGCATCCGAAGTGCCAAAATAATTATGACTACCCAATATTCAGAGATGAGTTTTGATCATACTAGGACCAACATGCTCATTAGTGTAGAGTAGCACTACCATCTTCTAAGAACATATTTGCAAGTTCTAAGCCTGACCAATATATCCCAGGGAGGTTAGATGCAGCATATTTTCTGGAGCTAGCTAAATACTCTCTCCATATGTTTCAGGTTTCAGAAGACAGGTAGACTCTAGAAATGGTCCTCAGTTGAAGCATAAATAATGGAAAAAGTAATACTAAGTGCACACTCTATCATGATACTAGTTATCAGGCAGGCACAATATCACACAAAATGCCACTAAGAGACTTTCAGTAACAAACTTTAATGATAAAGAAAAATGGGCAGGAATGCCACAAAATTCCCCAAAAAAATTTTGGTGAACAGTAAAAGGTGTAACACATGGGCACTGCCATGAGAGCTTAGTAATTTCTGGTCAATTTGACAACATATTAACTAGCAATAATGGCATCATCATTTCACTGTGATGGAAGGAAATGCAATCAATTGTCAAGAGACATAAGGGTTGCCACTTATAGAGTGACGTTAAGCCCATACGTACATCTTCAAGCTGTAGTTATTCACTTGATAGTGCACTTTTCCTGATCCTTTGCACATGGTACATCTCAGTGCCTGCCATCCATTGCAGGTTTTGCAATTCCTGCATGAATCAGAATAGCAGATTAGTTGATTGGCATTTGTATGGAAAGTACTGAGAGAGTAAAGAAAATCTGTCCTTGTTTACAGCTCAGAAGAAATAAGAATACATATTACAAGCTCTCCATGCCAAACATCTCTTCATGCTCAAACAATGTTTAATTCCTAAACCGAGCAAAGGTCTCAATTTGCTTTTTCAAAACCTGGGGGCAAGCCACCACAGGGAAAAATTTTGATTGAAATTTCAAACTACCATATAAACTCTGGGAGTAGCGACAATCTCCAGAACCCAGTATGATATGGAATTTTAAGTCAAGAAAAGCCAACAAGAAGAAATCAGAAAGCACCTCTGACATATCACCTTCTTTCCAAGCTCCAACGCAATATCATACGTCCCAAGAGTGGCAATGGCCTGCCCGCGTGTAAACGACAGCATTGACATGTAAGGTTCAAATGGTGCATGTTAAAGTCTCATGCAAGGAGCAAGCGTTCGATCACATTGCTGACTAGTTCAATTGATTAGAAAGAATATATGATCCCCCTCAATAGCAGGAAAACAGAAAAACCAGACATTATTATGCAGAGCCCCGTTTCCAAACACACAAGGGTTATAATAACTAGGTTCCAAGCTGAGAATCATAGCACAAAGCATAAAGAGCTCTGATGAGCAAACATTAGAACTACCCATTAAGCAACAAATAATTCAGGCACTAAACTCAAATCCACTCCTGTTCTATCGGTAATGTCGACGCACTGTACATTGCCAACCTACTTCAGAGGTGATTAACCTTTACAGCAATACCATACGAATTCAGCAGGGGAGAAAACACAACAAAAAAGAAGAATTGTCTCATGAATAATCTTAAGGAAAACAAGCTAAATTCCGGAAAATTGTTTTACCTACACTCTCATCTCATCACCTGCCACGTAACTAACGCTCCAGACCCCGGAAGAACCTAAAAGCTCGCTTCTCAAGACAATCAATCAAACTACAGATAGAACTTGAACACCGACAAGCATAACTAGTTCGAGTTACGAAGGGGAGGAACTCACGAAAATGGAGGCGTAGGATAGCTTGGTGATGAACTCGGGGACGCCGAAGCCGCGAGGAGCGGAGCCGGCGATGTCGAAGGCGAGAGTGATGGGAGAGAGGACGACCTTGATTGGGAGCTCCACGATGTCCATGAGCTGCTGGCCATAGCGAGCGGTGAAGCTCTTGTACTGAGCGCCCGCGAACTGCTGCACGCTCTTGATCAGGCGCTCGGTCCCTCTCGACATTGAAGAGAACAGAGGATTGGGAGAGAGAGGTTTGAGTTCAGGTGAATGCTAGTGGTGAGTCGTGCGTAGAAGATGAACAGCTTTATCCTCAATCCTCAATTGCTCGCAAGCCTCCGTTCCTGCAACCCAATGAGTTTCAAACTCCTTTTATATATATATATATATATAAATCTTGTTTGGTTAATATTTTGATTTAAGAAATATAATTTATGTCAAAATGATATCGTTTTAGTCTATTGTTTCATGTTTTAGTCACGTAGACAAAGGAAATTATATATAAAAAGTTAGGATGGAGTTAGGACTTGATTGCATTAATTTAATAAATTTTAAAACTTGATTGTATTTTTGATAAATTTTAAAATTTAATTATATTTTCGTGATAAGTTATAGAACTTTTAGTGCACCTATTCTAAATGTAAAGTATCTACTTAGTTTGAATAAATCCTTAATTTTTCCATTAATATTTGACAATTTGAGGCCCCTGAGATAAATTAAAAGTAACAAGTTAAATTATCGTCATAATTATTTTTATTTAGTATTTGTTGACAAAAAAATAAATTTTTTCATTATTATCAAACATATAATTATCTTTGGAAAAAAAAAGACTGTAATTGTCTTTTGACAAAAAAATATGTAATTATCTTTTGACAAAAAAACTTGTAATTATCTATTTTTTATTTAATATATATTTGATGGACTCGGTACTAAAATTTAGAAGTTTTTCTAAATATGAGTCCCAAATGAATCTTATTTAAAAAAAGAGCATGAAGTGATATAACATGTTTTAAGTAAGAGTTTGAAATAACGATAGAATTTCAAAAAAATACCTAATTCAAATGACATTTTTGTCATTTTTTTTATTTTAATTACTGTTATGTTACAATTTACATCGCTGGCAATAATTATACTCAAAATTAGTAAACGACCATTCACAATTGATGGCTATTCATGTCGATCCATCCGTATTTTTTTATTTTATTTTTTGGTCGGAGATCCATCCGTATTTTAAAGGTATATTGCGACTTTCCGTGGGTGGTTTGGGGCCTATCTTTCTTCCCCACGGAAAATCTCCATTTTCTGAGTCGCTAAATTTAGACCTAAAAAAAGAAGTGGTCAAATGAACCGGTCCAATTGGCCCAACCAGACCGGGCAAGTTGGCTCGGCTTCATCTTCCTCGCCACTCTGCCCGACTTCCGAGCTTCGGTCACGGCACTAGCGCCCGGCAATGGCGTATCATAACTATTGATAAAAGCAACTCTGAATGTTCAAAACATCCTCAGTTTCATCCTAAACGCTCAATCTCCTCCTCTCTCTCCTAGAAACGGCAATGGCGAGTTCACCGGTGGTGGCGCTGAACGGAGCGATGGCTGGACGAGCGTCTCTGGGGTGCCTGGAGAGTAAAGCACCGACGAAGACTAGGATTCTGACGTCGAAGCTCTGCCGCCGGTTCTGCACCCTTGGATGGGCGTCGAGCGCAGGTGGAAGCATCGTCGCTGAGGCTCACCGCGACTCCGTTCCGAGGTCGAACAGCCTCATTGCCATGGGACGTCAGTCTGGTATTTTTCTCTAATCTGCTCGTTCAGATTACTTTCCCCTAGTATTTGGCTCCATACGCACTTGTAGTTGTTTCATTTTCGCAGCTGATTGAGTTTGGCACTACTGATTGTCATTGAAGTGGAGAGTGGCGTCGTTCACAGTGCGAATTTTACTTTGTATACCTATTGTGACCGAGGGAGGTTAGGAGGATGATATCGAGGGAAGCTTGAAGCAAGTGAACGAAATGCGTCTAAGTGAAGGAATGGTTGCAATCCTAGAAGTATAAAGAAGGAATACTGACGAAGGTTGTAACGGTTACAATCCTGGATGTATAAAGAAGGAATACTGAAGCAGGATGTATGGTGAATCGAAATCAAGACTTTCGTTTTGGATACATGTTAGAATTTGGGCGTACAGTTATTCTTTGTTAATGGCTGGAGAGCTTGCTGTAACTATTGAAGCTTAATTTGGTCTCTATGCCCGTTTTGATTCTGCTTGTGTGCTTACAATGAATGAGATATGGTTTTAAGCAATCTTGCTTAACAGTTCAGTTTGCTTACGCATATTTCCTTAGGTGTTCGGAAGGAGAGAGTAGTGCCAGAGTACATGTATGGATTGTCTGGTAATGGATCAATCCTGCCTTTGCCGTCTCCTAAGCTGTACTCTAGTGAACCTGGCAGGTGTACAAGTTGCCTTCCTTTTTCCACGAAGGTAGTTATCATGCGAAATTTCCGACACTGGAATCATAATTTGTAGCTGAGAATTTGTTCTTTCACATCTCAAGGTGATTATCCTCACTTATGAGAAACTAGGAATGCTTTGGGACTTTTGTCAAGTCAGCACTCAAGTATTATTCACAGATGTTCACTGGCATTTGAAAGATCTTAGTTTCCTCTTAAAATGTTCGTGCACTTCTAGCATTGATGGGAGCGAAGAACTTTCTCAATTTCTTGCTTTGATGTGTAGTGAATGAAGGCCTTTGTTATTTTCTCTTGGCATTTAGCCGGGAGCCAACAATAAAGTCTAATGCTTGCATGCTATAGAATCATTGTACCGTCTGTAGGATAATTGTCTCCTTCCTATCATGCCCGCTGAATTAGTTCTGCTACCTCTCTTTTGTGCTGTTTGTTTGTGCATTTCTTTGCACTAATGTCACACATGAAATGGATGGAAAATATTGATTAATTGGTGAGCATGGGGGAGGATTTTATGTGGTCCTCCAGTCGTCGTGTTCTCTCATCCATTAACTTGCCCGTAAAGCTAGTGAAACTTTTTGTTACTTCGATTCCGTAGCTAATATCTTTCAGGCCGACGGGCACAGTTGCCTCTTTAATGATGCTCTTGCACTTCATCATCTGGGCCCAAATAATTTGACTCCAAATCTTGGTCCACAGCAGACTGGCAAAGGAGTCACAGATTATGCGAACATAAGCACATATGTGAAGGCTGGGGCTCTTAGTTCAAATAACCCCACTGAACCATTGCCAGTATGTCTCTCTTCTCTTTTATTAATTTGTTGGATTTTGCGTCAAGTTGTAACTTTTTTCTGTAAAGATAATAGTCGTTACTTTTTCTGACTTGGAAAATTGCATCACTCGCAATATATCCTTGTACACCTGTTTTAATGATGGAATTGGCTCGACTATGTAGGTTTTTTGTTTCTACAAATATCCCTTGATTGAGAAAATATCAGAAATAAGGTTAACAACTCTCTTTGCTTGCAGCGCTGTGTTGTTCTAGACATTGAGGGAACCACTACGCCAATATCATTTGTCACTGATGTTCTCTTCCCATATGCTCGGGATAATGTTGGGAGACATTTTTCTGCGACATTTGAAACTCCAGAGACTCGTGATGACATTAAGTTACTCCGTTCCCAGGTAAGATGCTCATTTCACAATTTTTGATTTGCTTGCATTACTTAATCTGCAAGACAGTTTCGACTTTACTCGATTCTTTACCTTTCTGCCGCTGAGGGGAATTTTCTCTCACATTTTGAAATGATGAATCCAGTGGATCATTCAGCAGTGGATAGTTTCTCAACCATTCTCAGTGGTCTAGATGATGGGGGACAACTTTAAAAAACGTTTGATAAAAGCACTAGAGGGATATAAATTGGCATGAATGGTTCAGATATAGAATATTGTTTGAGTTGCTTTGGCAATTGGGCTTTTCTCCCAGTTTCTGTGGCAATCTTTTAGGATATTCTTCACTTGGATTATATTTGCTTCTGTAAACCTTGTTTATCTCTTGCTTCTATCCCCCACTAGACAGTGTAATGGCATTTGCCTCTGGCTATCTTACTATGGCCTCTGTGCCCGTGGAAGCACCTTGATCCTTGTCTCATATTTGCACAGAGGAGAATAAACATTCATCAATTGACAGCGAAGAGCAGAGAGAAAAGAAAGGAAAGAAAAGGAAAAACTCTCTATGCGAAAAAGTGGATATTTACTGTTTATAAACTCGAGTGTGCAACTGTTTGTTCCGAAAGTTTATATTGTTATAGAATGGCTTGGTACATATTTACAGTTTAACAGCCCTCATGCGGAGATCATAAAATATTGAACTCAAGTCTCTGGTTTTGACTCTTGTTGAAGTTGATTGTGCAACTTTTGCTGTACAAGTCTGAAACAGTTAGAAACTGGCTTGATAAACACTTCACATTTCTATAGGTACGATGACGAATAGCATGAACCTTGCTTTTTGTAAATGGTCAGAGGCATCTGTGTACATATCCTGGAGATCATAGACCTGTGCTCCTTAGATAATGAATGACTATACCTACAATGAGAAAACTATGCTACTTTCACAGAGGGTATCCTTTCACGTCGTAAAAAGGAAAACAAGAAAGGCCACTTGAAGTTTTGCATACATAGGAGTTGATGATGTTACTATACAAATGTTAAGTAACCACTCTAACAGCAATTTGGCAAGCATGTCTATTGCGACAGATTCTTTTGCTTCATGCAAAATCAGACTTAAGTGGAGCTCAAACAATTATCAATTTATTTGGCTGGTAAGATTATAGGGTTTTACAAGTTTGTGATAGAAGTACGGAAGTGGAACCTGAGATTGCAAGGAGAAGTTTACTCACCCTTGTGAAATGATCTTACACCATTGGCCTTCCTCTGGAATAACCAAATAATTCTTGTCATCCAAAACCAAGAGAGGAGCTCTGTTCTGCTGTTGCATAGTCAATTGGAGCCTCAGTATTTCTCTCTTTATTCCCTGATTTTTCTTTTTACCTTGTAGGTTGAAGATGACTTAAAACAAGGTGTTCAAGGTGCTGTGCCCATTCCAGTTGATGAGGCAGGGAAGGAACAAGTCATAGCAGCTTTAGTTGCTAACGTGGAAGCTATGATAAAAGCTGATCGCAAGATCACTGCCTTAAAGCAATTACAAGTAGGCATGACAAACTTCTAGACGTGTGCTAAAGTGGAGGCAAGCCTAACTGGCCCTACATAGCTAACGCTTTTCCACGCAGGGTCACATTTGGCAGACAGGCTTTGAGAACAATGAATTGGAGGGAGTGGTTTTTGAGGACGTACCAAAGGCTCTCACGGATTGGAACAATTTGGGCATAAAGGTTTCTTTTTTGTTAACGAGTCAAATCTCTGTTTTCGTCTCTTTCTTGCAGAGACCTTCCAATCAGCAGTATTCGATAGAAAATATTCATGTTTTATTTGTCTCACTTGCGTGGACACACTTAGTTTACCGGATGGTATTTAGAAAGATAATCAACATCAGCATCAACAGCATCTTTATCCCAAACTAGTTGGGGTCAGCGGTCGATGAACCCCAAAGAATCATAAAAATAAAAGCAGAATCAATCGAGGGAAAAGAGATAAAGGTGTAAAAATAAATAAACAAAGATACACACACACATACACACACACTATCCCTCCATAATACTAATAGCCTTTCTCCACTCCATCTTAATTCAAACCGTACGCCAATCTATTTCTCACTCCATTAAATCTTGTTTTATTGCTTTCCCTCAAGTAAGTTTCGGCCGACCTCTTACTTTCTTCGTGTTATGCTCTCGATAGTAAAGTTCTGGTCGTGCCGATGCATCTAAGAGACTTCGGAGGATATGCTCAAACCATCTCAATCTATGTTCTCTTATCTTTTCTGCCATCTGTTCTACTCCAACTTTTCGTCGAATATCTTCATTCCTTATCTTATCCATCTTGTATGATCATACATCCACCTTAACATTTTCATTTCCGCTACTCCCATTTTATGTTCATGTTTCTTCTGTGCTGGCTAACATTCAGCTCCATATAACATGACAGGTCTGACTACTGTTCTATAAAATTTTCCTTTTAACTTAAGAGGAATTTTGCGATCACATAAAAATTCCTATGCACCGCGCCATTTCATCCAACCTACTCTGAATTCTATGGCTTACATCCTCATCAATCTCTCCCTTCTTTTGCAATATTGATCATAGATATCTAAATATATCTTTCTTGGGTACCTCTTGTCCGAGCATATTTACGGCTTCTTGATCCCCTCTTCCTATCGTGTCAAACTCACACTTCAAGTATTCTGTCTTATTTCGACTTAGCGTAAATCCTTTAAGTATTTAGAAAGATAATGAGTGAAGAAAATAGAAGATGTTAATTTTTAGTGTGGCTATGTTTATTAAGTCAAATGGATAATTCAGATCCATAGATCGTATTGACGTTGTCATTAATGTTAGGAAGGGCTTTTGCTTTATGTTCCCAGGACATTACTTTGTTGGAGGACACTACCATGTAGTTTCATCTGCTGGAAGTTACAAATGAACTTTTATTCTGATATATATGTTTTACTGTGAGGCGAGGGTTTCGAAGAAGAAATTCTGTTATAGATGCTATAACCTGTCTGTAGCCAGTGAAGTCTTGGGCACAACTTGGTGCATACATTGGATGGAAGCAAATTGGTAGTTCTTTATGGAATTTATGATGACTCCAGCTATGTCATACAAATTAATTAGCAGTTCTAATTTGATGTTTGAAAAATTATCAAGCCTCTCTCTCTCTCGCTCTCTCTCTCTCTGTGACACACACACACCCACACATGCACACACAGAGTTGTCAGCTTGTGAGCTTCATGAGGTATGTTATCTATTGTGCAACAGGTTTATATATATTCCAGTGGTAGCAGGTTGGCACAAAGGCTTATATTTGGCAAAACAAATTATGGTGATTTAAGAAAGTACTTGTGTGGATTTTTTGACACCAATGTTGGGTAATCTTGTAGTTCGACCGTTACTCTCTTTAACAGCTTTCAAGTATACTATACATAAATCAGATTCTGTGTGTGTGTGTGTGTGTGTGTGTGTGCAGGAATAAGAAGGAAACACAAAGTTACATTGAGATCTCAGAGTCATTGGGAGTTGATAAGCCTTCGGATGTATTGTTTCTTACAGATGTATATCAAGAAGCTGTTGCTGCCAAGGATGCTGGTAATTAGCTGCAATATCTGACAACACCATTTTGCATTTGCCTCCGATTGTCATCTTTTCTCTTTAGTGGATCAATCCTTGATCTTTTCTTTTGGAAAAAGGAGGAAAATGAGAGGAATTTAAGTGAGTGTGTAAAATTGGACAAATTCTGAGATTTTTATGAGAAGAATACAGGGGAGTAATAAAATCTTGGCCAATATCAATCCGTCCCCCACCCTTCCAATTTTCTCTCTCTCCTTGATTCGCAAGAGTTTCTAAGATGTCCGAAAGCTGAACATAGTCAAGGAAATGTAAATTAGTCGTTCATGTTATGCTTTTCAATTACCAGAACAGACCCGAGCAATCAGGATTGTATGATTTGTCTTTTGAAACCTTGTGATGAGATGCAATTTCCAAATTAAAGCGTGAGTCCCAGTTGAACTCACCTGAAGAGGCTGTTGATTACCTTTAGGAGGAACAAGAAAGAACGTCTCATTTCAAAGTGACTTTTGCTCGTTACATTTTTTTTGTGTGTGGAAGATCTAGCTTTGAACTTATAAGTTGTGAAAAAGATCTTACTATCTGCATTTATTCGTTTCCAATCACTCAATGTACATGTTACCTTGTCCTTTTGAGGCTTCAATTGGTTTTCACTGTCAGATATTATATAATTTTGAAAAGTTGAGGTATACACAGTTGCACTTCTTAATACTATCAACCTGTTTCTGGAGATTTACAGCATATCCTGGCAAAACTTTAACATTCTACAGCATTCTGGTCCATGATTAGCTGTATGTGCAGCCTGGTTTCCTTTAGGCATTCACTGCATTATCCGCCCGAAAATGCTCTCGCACTTTGCTTTAATATCTTTGCGTTAGTTCCGGGTTTATAAAATCACCATAATGAAATCTTTCCTGCTGATGTTGGCATGTTCTTTCTCCATTGGTGCTTCATCAACTGTAAATGCTGCTGTAGGTTTGGAGGTGCTGATCTCAGTCCGACCAGGAAATGGACCTCTTCCAGAAAATCACGGTTTCAAGACCATAAGTTCATTCTTGGAAATCTGATAGCACATGAGGAGTTGTGACTATATCACATGTTACATGATACTGGCGATTGTGAGTGCAACTATCCAAATAGATGATTAATTACTTCTCTTCGCTGGTGTCATTTTGTTCATCAGTATGTATAGGAGGCCGTTTTCCAACACAGGAAATTATGCATATGTATGGACACGCTCGTGTTTGCACTATTAGTGCTGTGGAAGATTTGCTCGACTTATCTGGTTGTTTCAACACGGACACTGGACAGGTCCCTTGAGAGAAGATGCCCATTACCTCCAAAATAATGCAAAATGAAGCAAACACGAACAGATCCGATGCACGTGCCAATAGCAAAAGAAGCATTTTAGCTCCGTGGAAATACAGAAAGGAACTAATCAAAAGTAAACCTAACAGAGACTGATCAAATGTGATTTAACTTCAAGACCTGCGTCCTACTTGCATTAGCCACATCTCTTAGATAGAAACAACATCAGTCCAAACTCCATCCATCTATACACAGATCTCAGCATTCATTTAAGCAAGTACAGATGTGAAAGGTCACACACATACATACACATGTCACTGTTGGTTTTTACCGGGGAGCGGGGGGAGCAATGCCTCTCGCGAATAACAGATTCATATCCTAGAGAATGGGGCAGAGAGGAGGCCAAACACGACATTTTCCCTCCGATCTATGCCCCGTGCAACGAGATGCCGGCATTTTCCGTCTACCTCGTGAAGAGTATTGGCGCCTTTCATCGCATTGATTCCGGCTGTCTCTAGCTGAATTTGCAACAATTTTTTTCCTTTCTGTACGGCGGCTCTCGACTGCCCTATAAAATGTCCCATGTGTTTACACCGAGAAAGTGGGCCAAGACCTGTCCGGGAACCTTCCCAGCGAAGCCTTCATTGTACAGAACTGGGAAGCTGACCCGACCCATCCGTCTGGACCACCGAATACTCACTCATTCACTCACAGACACAGTTTCTGAGATATGACATTATCACCTTATCATGATTCATCATATTTGAATTGAATTTTCAAACATGTCTCCAGACAAAAACCTCTTTATCCGGTTGACTTTCTCTCTGACACGCAGTAAAAGCTTGAGAGAGAGAGAGAGAGAGAGAGAGAGAGAGAGAGAGAGCACGCTTTTCTTTTCCCCTGCTTTTTGCACGGAATCTGCTGATCACGGAGACAGAGGGAAGGAGGGGGAGAGGTAGAGAGAGTAAACAGGGGTGTTCTGTAGATCTCACCGGTCACCACCCAAGGATGGCTTTTTCGCTCATCAAAGTACTGTGTCCGTCTGACAACTCACATTCTTCCAAACATTTTTAACTTCAACTTGACATATACTTGGTGCCATTCAAGCACCAGTCACGTTCAACTCTATCAAAGACTCCCACTGACTGACTGCCCTGTTCATTGTGGAAAAACGACTCTGCCAGAAGGAAATTTCTTAACTCAGAGAGAGAGAGAGAGAGAGATGGCTGGATGTTGAATTTGTCTGTTGGCGTTCTCTGGCCTACTCTTAAAGAAGTGGATCTAACAGACAAAACTGTGTGTGCAAAATTAAGCAAAAGGATGAAGCAGTGGAACATCGGACAACAGAAATCTGAGGGTGTCTATGAATAGTGAAAGAGAGACTTCCTTTTTTTGCCATTTTTGCTGGGGGAACTTGACTTGTTTTGGAGTCAGGGGCCTAACGAAGTTTGAAATAAAAGATGTTAACTCTCAACAAATAAAGATCCTCCTGTTTTTTGTTTTCCCTTCTTTTTCCTGCATAGCTTATAGAAGAGTGATCATCAAATGGTACCTACAATTGGAGCATGACCTCCTCAACTCAACCACATGGGACTGAAAATTATGTTAGGACATATAGTACACACAGAGACCCCTCCCTCCCTCTTCACGAGGAGGCGCCAGAGATGCGCGGCGAGTTCACCGGGAACAGCGGCAAGAGCTGAGGCTCGGCGTCCCTCGGCGTGTTGATCGGCGACGGATGCAAGTAAAAGCCCTTCTCAGCTATTGCCCTGTCCTCCTCAGAAGAATTCCCTAGAGAAGGCGAGGACCTGTTGAAAGGGTCTTCATTGAGTGGAGTGACCGGGCTGAGCGCGAGCCGAGGGAAGTCGAGCATGCTCGGCGACAGGATCTCCGGCTTTCTTGGCGAGAACCCAGAATTGGGAGCGAAGCCCGGGATCAGAGGGTTGATCATGAGGCTGTTCTTGAGGCTGTTCCTCCTCTCGTAGAGCTTGAACCCCTGCTTCTTGGGAGGAATCGCGCTCTTGGAATTATTAGGCGGGAGGGACGGCGGATCCTGGGGAGAAGTGCTCGCGTTCGGCGGCTTCGAGGCCTGCTTGTTCACGGTCTCGGACGAGCCGGTGAGCATTTGGACCACCTGCTTGAAGTTGGTGGTGTCGGCTTGGACAAAGGTGGTCGGGTAAGGGTTGGACTCAGATCTGGTGACGTTTTTCGGGGTGAGCGGGTGGGGGGTCGTCGGAATCTCCGCCGCGCCTCCATTGCTGCTCATGTGATGATCACTGCTGGCGCCGTTCTTGTTGCCATTGACGATGCAGCTTGAGGAGGAGCACATAGGCGTGTGTGGGCTCTCTCTCTCCTGCTGTTTAATGGTAGCCTCCATCGATGGGGGTAGAGAGAGAGAGAGAGAGAGAGAGAGAGAGAGAGAGAATTTGAGCTTGGATGGAGAAGAAGAGGTAGGATGAGTGAAAAAAACAAGGGCCTTTTTTTTTTTTGTGTGCGCTTTGTTGATGATGAGGTTGAAAAGAAAGAGGGAGTTGCTTATTTGCATTCTTTTTTTTTTTTGTTCCCCCCACTTTCCATCCCAAAGGACTTTTTTTTATCCCCTCTCTCTTGAACAATGCTAGCGATGCTAAAACAAATTCATCAGTCAAATAATTTAACGACAGATTCCCATCGAGCCCTTAGCCCAAAAAAAAAAAAAAAAAGTCTGCGGTTTCACATCACTCGACAAAATCGGTTTAATTCACCCGGCTTTAATCTGTCTTTCACGTTCGATAATACGCCCACTCTTGAATTTTCTTGATGGGTGTGGGGTAGGAATTGATTGGGGGGGAAGTGTGACTAATGAAGGATGGTGTTTTTGGGGATTGGGGAAAAGGGTGAAAGAGCATTGGCTGGGTTAGGAATTTAGGCTCAGGAGCATATGTGCCTCCATTATAGAAAAAGCCCGTCTTCCTTCCTTTCCTTTCCATTCCATCTCCTCCTCCTCTAGCTCTCTCCATTTGAATAAAGACGATATTTTTCTTCTTTTATTATTAATATTATTCAGTGGGCACAAAGCATTTATTGAAAAAAAAAATAAAGGAAAAAAAAAAGGTACAGATTATTCTATGTTGGGTTCGATTGGGAGCCATTGACTCGATCACCCCAGATCCTAATGGACTCTTGTACGCATGATGATGGTAACGTTTGATCAGAACTGGACCGTCGATTCTGTCTCCCTTTTGGCGCGTGTGTCCGAGTCCCACAATCATTTGACAGACAGCCTCGCCCCGTTATTAAGGGCGACTTCTTTGAAAAGAAAGATTTCAACAAAATAAAAAAAATGTAAAATTGGTCGCTGCGGGTCTGAAAAAGGAAAGGAGGAAAAAAAAAAATGTTGAGTGGAGTGCGAAAATCTTGGCCGATGAGCTGAGCAACATGAACGGATCTGCACTTGTGGGAAGGTGGAAGCATCGAGTAGATAGCATTTTGGTAGCTCATGAGTTCAGTCGAGAATCACCATCAGGGCTGACGTGTCTCCAAAGATCCTTAACGGAAGCTGACTCAAGAAGGTTTTTTTTTTTTTTTTACTACTTGGGCTGGGATTTCCCTCTTGGAAATTTCTGCAGTCTGTGGGGTTTTCCTGCTTGTTTTTGTCGATTGGGTCAGGCTCTGCATCAACTGTGCCTAGCTTTTTCCTGTCGATATTAATGGATCCTTGGAGGGTTTTATGCCCTTTGTCTCCCCATGCTTTCTGTTACTGCAATGGAGGTGCTGTCCAGGATGTTGGAATGCGGCTGCTCAGGCTGGGACAATCAAGGGTTTGTCCTTATAGCTCCAAGATTCAACTCGATCATCTGTGCTTTGCTGATGATCCAATGTTGTTTACGATATGGATTCATCTAGGGAAACTCTTCAAGTTTTGAGATTCTTCAGGGAAATGCGAAATTTCTGTTCTTGAAGTTGATCCACACAAGACTGGAAGTTTTCCCTGCCGGGTAGTCTGACATTCATGTTTCTGAAGTGTGGGGTTCATGCGGGTTTCAGAGTGATCATCTGCCTGTTAAGAATTCCGGTGTTCCCCTCATCTCCGGGAGGGTCAGCGGACGAAGATCACAAGCCACTAGACGATCGAATTACCTCTAGATTCAATTGTTCGACAGTTCAAAAGCTCGCGTATGCCGGTAGACTGCACCTAACCAGGGTAGTTGATTATATATAGCCTTGTTAACTCCTGGTGTCACGTCTTCACTCTTCCGAAAAAAGATCAGTCAAGTAGTAGAGGAAAAATGCAGATCTTTCTTTTGGAAAGACGACATAAGATGCTGCAAAACTTGTCCTCCTAAGCACGAAGGGCGACCTGTCATTTAGAAAATGAATCTGTGGAACATTGCTTGCATCTTGAAGTTTTGTTTCGAATCTCGATTTTACTCGTGATTACGTCGACGTGCTTATCTTTGCAATTCATCGATGCCCCGGTTTGAGAGGTGCAAGT
Organism: Rhodomyrtus tomentosa; assembly: GCA_028455895.1. Taxonomy (NCBI): domain Eukaryota; kingdom Viridiplantae; phylum Streptophyta; class Magnoliopsida; order Myrtales; family Myrtaceae; genus Rhodomyrtus; species Rhodomyrtus tomentosa. The sequence continues at coordinate 7,568,847 of JAPCWY010000001.1, read as the reverse complement.
AGTCTGCAGCTCATGTGGCTTCTATTCTATGCAAAAACCTAAAGACCATCCATCCTTCCCTTAATTTCCATCGCTAAAGAGACTACTTTGTCTATGTAGAGTTAATGACAAAAATAAGAATCTCAAAAGCCATGTGTCTACGTTGATTTAACCCCCATCCAGCCAAATAGTAATATGCTGTTAGGGACCTTGTCTGAGAATAAAGAATAAAGCTTTCGATTATTGTAACGCTCATCACCGAATATTATAATTCGGACGGTGTCATTTCATCATCGTTTAATTTGAAAGAATTTCTTATGAAGAATTATCTCGGTTGTATATACAAAGGTTGAACTAGGGGTAGCCATCAACAGTTTAGCAACTTTCTTGTCGAATATATGCTTCTTTTAAAACGTTATTCTATATACATAATCAGGTCGTTGATTCCATTTTCATCATAATTTTTTTTTATCCTGAAAACGGGAGAAAAGAAAGAAGAAGAAAAGGGGGAAAATAGAATCGAGTTCTCTTGTGAAATAAGAATAAAATTATTAAAGGAAAGATAGAATAAACTGAAAAATCTGCGGGGGGCCAAGTGCCCATTTGAACGCCATTGCTGCTCTAAAAAAGCTTCATAAGCGCTATGATTGGTGTCTCTGCATATCAGAATTGCTTCAAACTCGCTGCAAAAATACTCCATACACTCAAAAACGCCCATCGAATTACATGATTGCAGAGACCGAAACTGATGTGAAGCAAAAGGGAACATCATAAGTAGTAGATGAAGAATTTGATTGTGTGTGTGTGTGGGGGGTGGGGTGGGGGGGGGGGGGGATCATGTGGAGCGAAAGGGACAGGAGAGGAAGAAGAGACGGGGGGAAAAATGAGAGATTGTTCGGTCCAAATAGCCATCAATGGCCACATGACACACATTGCAGCATTGTCCTCTCCTTCCATGTTACTGCATGAAAACGATGAGTTGGTCTGTCATCACTTGCTCTTTAGACTTTAATGCCTTCACGGTCCAAAGGCTCATTGATGTCTCTCTTCTTCTCTACTCTCTTCTTTTTCCCTTTTTGACTTTTTCCCCCCCTTTCCTCCCCCCCCCCCTTTTTTTCTCTCCTTCAAACCCATTTTTGATGCATTGAGTTTGGGATAATTACGTTGGAAATTCTAAAACTTGTTAAAATGTAATTGTGTTCTCAAACTTTCAAAAAATGCAATCAAGTCTTACAACTTATCACGAAAGTGTAATCGAGTTCTAAACTTTTAAAAAGTGCAATCAAACGAAGGACCTAATTTCACTAATTTGACAAATTTTAAGACTTAATTACACTTTTTAAAAAAATTTAGGACTCAATTGCACTTTTAGACAAACTTTATGACTCGATTGCACTTTTTGATAGTTTTATGACTCAATTACACTTTTTTGGCAAGTTTTAAGACTTTGAAAGTAATTATCCCGATTTATTTCTCTCCACTCGCCACATGCTATTGGAATGTGGTTCATATGCCCCATCGAGAGTTATAGGGGGCAATAGTCCTAGGACTCTAGAGGGTCTTTATAGTTTTAGCCTGTATTTTATTAGTAGTTTTAACTTAGGCCCATGAATAACTCTTGTTATAATAGAGCCTCTTTCTCTTGTAATTGAAAGTTGTAACAATGACGTGAGAAGTTGTTAAGTGGAGGCCTCTACTAAAAATCCAAGCCTAATTTAAGGGTGAACTAGGATAAACCTCGAGTCTCTATTTCTATTTCTCGTCTTCACATTTTATTTTGTTATGTTTATGCGTCTAATCCTAACGCATCCCTCCTCTTATACACTTTTTGCTAACACATGCTAGGCGCTATGGTCGGCCTAGCACAAATTCTATGTGTCAAAGGGACGGGGCAGCATCACCTGATGAGCTATTAGGTCCGGTGACGGTGAATACGCATGCATCACCGCCTTAATTTTACAATTAAGTAGGTTCTTTAACATTGACATTTTCTCCTTCACCCTCACGCCTATGGAAAAAATCTTAAGAAATAATCGAAATCTGCAATTAATATTCTTTCATCTGTGGCTGTAATTTTTAATAAAATAGTTCAGTTTACATGTCTTTGTATAGAACACAAGATTGTCTCTTGCCATTATTGACTACCCAGCTACGGACGCCCCAAAGTTCTAATTTCCTTCATCATCAGAATGGTCAAAGCTAAATTAACTGACTAACTAAAGAAGTCGTCTAACTTTGTATTTATACGACGAAATACGTTGCCCAGGTGGACGATTATCTTGCCAGTATCGACTATTATGCACGCCTTCGACTTCAAACCCTAATTTATAGACGGCGACTTTTGTGGCAAGTGGGTCGCGACAGGACAACAGATAATAATAAGATATTTCAACTTCGCTTGACTTTTGAGATTGAGAAGGTAGACAGAAATTTCCTTCCTTCGTCATGAACGATGAAACATAAAGTTAAGATCGAAAAACAAAGGAAAGAAAGAGAAAAAGAAAAACTCGTGGTCCTCATAAGTATCGTGTCTTTGGCCGGCTTGACCGAGAATGTGCTCTTAGGTTAATTCTTGTCGTGATGAATGGTTGGCCACCAACGTTGTTTCGAGGATGATTCCTTGCTTCACAACTTCCCAATTGCTGACTCGGTACTTCGTAGGGTCCGCATTCCGGATCTCAAATTATTTGAACGTAATAACTGCGTCAAGTATTGTTTTTACCCTTGAACTTTTTTTTCACTCGGATCTTTTACCTGAAAGGCATCAATCTCCAATCCCAATGGTTAGTTACGTGCGTAAGTACGGTGTTACTGGGCCAGGGCTACACGACTCTTTTACGTGGATATAAGCCGCATCTCTCTTAGTCATAGTACTGCGAAAAGTCAATTAGGGTTCTTTCGTTCAGAAGCCGCCGAGCATTGCCTAGTACGTGAATGCATCTGTTTCTCGAAGGTATAGATCCTCTTTATTTCATTCAAAAAGTTAATGATCGGCCGGATTTACCAGCCTATGTGAACATTATTAACTTTGCTATTCTTCCTCGCATGTTAATTGAGTTGCTTGCTAACATATACAGTGGATGTTAAGGGTGCGTTCATTTCGGGGGAAAATCAAGGATTTAGACAATATTTTTCAAAAAACGGAGATAAGTACGGAAAGAGTTGAGGACATGTGCTTTTCATTGGAAGACAAGTACAGAAGGAATGGAGGGGTCTTTCAAGATTAGTGTTTGTACCATCTCTGCTGTGAAAATGAAGTGGCTTATTCAAAGAAACGATCTCCCCAACTACATAATCATTATTGGTCTCTTGTGTGAGCAAATCAAAAGCAATTTCATGTTGGTGGGTTTGAACTTGAAGAGACGTCCGTCAGTGGGGGATTTTCTAGGTCAGTAAGTGCTTTGGTTGGACTTTTGGAACTAATCTGGTTGAGGGGTGAGAGAACAAGGAGGAACCTTGACCTAAACTTGCTTACACCTATCATCTGTTGGAGCTGTGTCTCAGTGCTGCTGCTGATGTTCTGTCGTTTTAGTTTTAGTTTTTTTTTTTTCTTTTTTGTTATTCAGTCAAGTTTGTTTGTTAGGCCGCTGGTTTGTTAACTATTTTCTAGGAAGTGGAACAAGTCTGTCTTGCACGTTTGTGTGCGGTTCTAAAAAGGTTCCTATTTTGCTTGTGCTTGACAGTTTTTCTCTATGATGATGTTTAATGTTTTTCATTCTATCTCTCTCTGTGCAACTAGAGGTTTGTGTGAATTAACTGAATATATCAGCTATAACATCATCATCTGCCCCCATTTTATGTACAAAAAATGCATGCAGCGAAGATTTATTAGCAGTCAAAGCTGCATGGCCCTACACTAGAGACTTTCTTGAACTTAGATAAGATGATATACTTACGAGTCAAATGGTCCGGAACGGACAATATGAAAATTTGGTTACTTTAGTGTCGCCTAGAATTCGTTGAATTTGCAGCTTTCTTTTTGTGTGTTATGTGTACGCCATATTTCGGAGATCTCGATAGTTTTTCGTTTAATATAGGCGACAAATGTCCGTTGTTAAGAAAACCTACCCTGGAAATTGCCAGAAGATCCAGAATATAAGAAACATAAACACGGACTAATGGGTACGGTAGTACCTCTCTCAAAATGGCTTTGTCGCTTGTCGTTTTTGAGCATTGATCCTCCCGTTTTGCACCTATCTCATACTCTTTATTTTTATTTTTATTTTATTTTAAGGTGGAACCCATCATTTTCTTTTCGTTTTATCTCTTAAACAACTAGCTATAGAACTCTAAACCTTATTGCCCAATGAGCAGCACGTAAGCATTAAATTGAAGTTGGTAGTGAGTAGAGGGCAGGTGTTAAATAAAACTTCTTAATTATATAGACTACAAATTTGTTTTGTTTGACCGGCTAGTGGTGGGAGCCTGTTACTTTCAGAAAATGACAAGAGATTCACGTACCTAATTCGAGCAACTTCATCTGCAGACTTATCTGTAGAGACATAGAAAGAGCAGCAAAATTCTGATTCAGTGGTTACTACACCTAAAGGCACACTTCAAGGTGATAGATGTCGTCGGCTTGTTTTCTGAAAGTCACGGATGCCCCATTAAGATAGAGCGGGGGTGTGCTTAACTTATAAACCCGGGCATGAAAAACTTCCAGGTCAAGCTTTTCCTTTAGTATATTCAGATGTGCACGCTAGGGCTACGACCATAATCAAAGAGGGGGGGAAATTAGTAGAGGCGCTGGAGAGTTCCCACCTGCTCAGGGCGCAGCAAAAGTTGAAAAACATCTCTGAACACTCAAGAAGATGGGCCAATATCATTTTCTTTAAAAAAGAAGAGAACCCCAAATTCGGTTGACTAGAGGTCCCTGGGATTGAGGGACATTGAACTCGAGTACGAAGAGCTAATAATAAGATAACATGAAATTGGGACCACTCGCAAGTTACAAACCATGTTCCGAGGTTCATGAATGGTTTTTTGGTCCAGATATTTTGCTGACATGCTACAGCTGTCCTACTTTATATCTTACTGTGTCCCTTTTCGTTTTTTGTTGTTGCATGGAAAAAAGCCCAGGTGGTCATATGATAGTATTTTCCTGAGTAACATCTGGGGAAATATGGAGTGATTCTTGACTAGGGTTTCTCTTTTCTTTTCTTACTCTATGGATTCATCAGGACTTCTTTACCTTTATGCATATCTTGAGTTATTGACCCCTTTTACTTTGCTTGATGTCTCTATCTTTATTTCGAAAAAGAAGATTGGGAAGCCAATCAGAGATGATTTAACTGTGTTTATTGAGTTCCTTGAATAAGAAGAAACGAGGGTTTCTATCTCGAGCAAAGAAAGTGATGCAAATGATGCGGGTGACTAGAGATAAGTAACATTCGTGGAAATAGATTCATATCCATTGTAAAAGGCGTTGTTTTCGAACTAAATTGAAGATTTCAAGTACATCAGTCTAATTGAAAATGGATGTACTCATAAAAAAAATCCTATAATTGACATTAGCATTGTGTACATTTGGACTAGAGAAAATAAACTTGCCATCTCAAGTTTAGTTGGTAATTTTTTTTTTTTGTGCTATCTCTCTTTTGTCAAGAATCAATCATTTAAGTGACATTTCCAAGGAAGGGGAGAGGTCAAACATTTCAAATACCTCGGGTTTAACGAAGGGAAAAAAGTGATTTTCACGAGAGGGGCATGAATCTTCCATATGGCTCGATATCTCTATCGATGTCTCAACAGATCTCAACAGTTGATGTATCATTTGAAAATCCCATAATTACCTTGATTCACATGCATTATTTAGCATTGACAATTTTAAAAATTATCCTTATTCGTATGGATTAATGGTGGGGCTGAACGGGGCATCGAAAGGAGACACGAACGGGCCGATATTACATTAGGGAGGACAGAAATGGGCCAGGCCTCCCATTTCTCAAGGGCCATCTCTTGTTTTTGTAGGGGCTCCACTCGAAATTGAATCCAGTTAAAAAGGCAGAATCCTCGGGTCTTGTCAATTGCTAAAATATATTGTGTTTCGAGGGTGTCCGATTTCTTCTAATTTATTTAGAACGACCGATTAAAAGGCCACGACTAGGAGGATCGATGCAATCTTTGAAGTCCCACGTCGAGCTCGCATGGATGGGTTGAGTGACGTCCGTATGATCATGATTCCGGCGTTCAAGAGGTTGGTGTACGTACTCGGCACTGGCGTGCTGGACTCTTTTGGCTATTTTCCGTGCTCGAGCCGACTTAGTTGCTCTAGCCTCGTGAAAATTACTATTCGTTTTGGCTTTGAGATATGTGATTTCACCTCATGGATTATTAGAATTCTCGACAGAGATGCGAAATTTTGCACAGATGATAATCTTCTCGAGTCTCTACTTGTTTTCAATTTAATCGCATGTACTAAGATTAGGGAAAAAATCGCCCAAAAACATTTAGACCTATTGTATAGGGGCCGGTTCAGTCTTAAATCTTTCAATTGCACCAATTTAGTTATAAACCTTTTTAATAATTTATCAATTTGGTCTTAAACTTTTCAGTTGTGCCAATTTAGTCGTACACCTTTTTGACAATTTGTCAATTTAGTCTTAAATTTTTCAATTGTGAAAATTTAGTCATAAATATTTTATTGATTTATCAATTTAGTAATAATCCTTTAATTTGGATATTTGGTAGGAAGGATTACATTGACAAATCTTTAAAAAAATTATGAATAATTGATAAAATAATAATAATTTATGATTAAATTGACGTAATTGAAATGTCTGTGATCAACTTTTTTTTTAATTATAATTATCCCTGAGATTAGACAGCTTGAAACTGCTGGACTCAATCAAGCTGAAGAACACGGTCCATCACCAACCCTCTTCACTTAATGAGCATTGGATCTCGTATTGCTTAATCAGCTTCCCCAGAGCTCGTGGACATGTGATGTATCCAATCAAAGATTTGACTCCTCATTCACGTCTTTGTCTGGCGAGTGTCCCTCGGCCTCCCTCGCATCTCCCCAGAGCATCTTCACGTGCAAGCTAAGCAACTTTTGGCTTTGTCCATTTATTGCATTTGCTAGGCCCGAACCTAAGCCAGCCTCTTTTGACGACCTGACCGTAGAGAAACATCGTTCGGTGTTCCTAGGAAAATTGGCCCTCACTCTAGGGCGATTCCAGGATATGTGGAACACTAGGTTGTGTAAAAGCAGCAAAAACCCTTGTTTTCCTCGGACCCCCCATTTTATAGACCTAAGTTTGCAAGTCATGCACATCGCTTGGTTGATTTTATCCTCGGTTTCTATTCGCTAAATGTCCTTTTTCCCCCCTAGGGCAAGAGAAGGTCCGAACACTAAGCAAGGTCGTGCACGCCGAGCGGTCGCTCAGAAATGCAGACGTTGATACATCGCGCGCATTTCTTATGTAAACTTGAAGACTAGAGTTCATCTATGTATCTATTCATAGTTTCTTAAACAAAAGGTGATCATTTTTGTTTAATACTTAATTATGTTTGCTTCGACTGATGAAATGCAATAAATACTGGTTTCAATTACTTCTCTCTGGAATCTAAACCTTTGTCCAAATTTTAAAAAGATGATGAAAATTATATGCGAGTCTACGTGTCGACATATGCATATTGTCAAAGTTTAAAGCGATTAACATTATTTAAAAAAGATCAGAATACTTTCGCCTCGAGATTTTGAAAAAAAAATAAATTAAAAAAGGAAATAAAAACAGTTCCATATACGCTCGAAAGAGAGACAATGCAAAAGCTGCCTTCCCCATCCATGCTACTATATCATGAATTAGCAATTTAGCATCAATGATAATCAAGCACGTATGACAAGTTTCTTGGGTTATAGAAATTTTAAAGCAAAAATTAATTAGCTTTTGAAATTCCCGGGATTTATTTCTTTTTCCGACTCCATTTGTCTCAATCATGTGGTACCAAAGCACGCACATGCATCATCGGCTCTCATGGTAGAAGCCCTCCCCTTAGTCGAAGCTCTGAGGCGCGAGTTCTCTCTCCAATCTGAAGAAGTTGAAGCCCCAAATTTTGCAGGTTTGTTGCAGTGTGATAAAGTAGAGATACAAACAGACTGTAAGGTCCTTGTGAAAGCTCTTTCATGCCCATTCACAACCTCGTAGGAAATTCACGTGCCAGTTAAAATATGCTAGGAGATTTTAGGTCTTATTCTCAAATATCGGGTAACCTATGTATCTAGAGAAACCAACCATATTGTAGATTGGGTAGCCAAAACTCATAGTAAAAATATATCACCTCGGGGTTGGGTTTCCTCTCCCAGCCCATCTGTCGGGCTTGGCTGGTTTGAGTTAGCTTTAACGAAAAGTTTATTATGACCCCCCCCAAAAAAAATGGCACGCACATGAAGAGTACATGCATGCAAAATGTTAGGACTTGGCAAAGGTTAATGACTTACTCAAAGACCTAAACGTTTGTCTCTCCTTTATAATGTTTTATATATCATACTAATTTTATTTTTTTTTATAACCAAAGTGTCCGGGCCAGCTTGCGCGCACCTCTATTATTCCTCGGGAGAGACTAATACAACAATCCACCGCCATGGCCCCCCACTTAAATCACAGGCACTCATATGGGGAATCGAAACTGGGGTCAATGCGCCTAATCACACAATCGAAACTAGGAATTTGAACCCTTTCTTTGGGAAGAAGCGTAAAAAAAGTCCTAAACATATTGCACTAGTGCTAATTTAATCATAAGCCTTTTTCATTAATGCCAATTAAGTCTTAAACCTTTTATTGATGCTAATTTAGTCCTAAACTTTTTGCATTTGTGTTAATTCAGTCCTAATTTTTTTTTTGTATTTATGCTAATTGAGTTAATCCGACTAATTTTGATTAAAAAATGACTAACTTGGACATTGGTTGTCCTACGTGGCATGACAAATGGTGACTTGGATTTTTGTTAATATTATTCTATAATTTTAAATAATTTTTAAGCATTTTTTTGTTTTTTCCAAAAAAAAAATTATTTTTAAAAAATATTTAAAATATCAAAAAAATATTAAAAAATATCCACGTTAGCTCAAACCGTCGATGTAGGACAATTGATGTTCGTGACAATATTTTTTAATCAAAATTAATCTAATTGACTCAATTGCCATAAATGCACAATATTTGGCACCAAATTGGCACTAATGTAAAAAGTTTAGGACTGAGTTGACACTACTGTAAAATATTTAGGACTGAATTGGCACTAAAAAAATATTTATGACTGAATTGGCATTAATACAATAAATTTATGACTTTTTTGGCACTTTTTCCCTCTTTCTTTGCCACAACAAAACCAAACTAAACCTAAATTGTGAAGATTAAAAAAAAATGTGATTAAGAACTGACAGAACTTCTTCTTCTTCTTCCAGATTTTTGTTTGATGCCTTGATAAACCAAGGCTAGAATTTCTTAAACAAAGAAAACATCGGATCCAAGGACAGTCGGGCCTTCTGACTTTGCTCTTTTTGTGTGAACCGACAAAATTAGGGCATTCATGGCACATGTGGTGAATGATACGGCATTGCATACACGAAACCAGAAAGCAATTATATATAGATATATGGTTGTTGAGTCAACCCGGTTAACGTAGGATCGGAAATATTGATGAAATCAAGACCTTGGATCTGAGTCAACTCGCTTAATTCTATCAAGATCTGCGCGGTCCAAAATTGTTAAATCCATTTTCTCAAAACATCGGATCCACCGAAGCGGCTGGGGCCCATGTGGTGGATTCAGTCAATGCTACTTAGGGTTTAATTGATTCCACGCATCATATGTTATATGTCACTTGGCAAATTCAACGCATTTTCCGCCGGGAAAGAAGATCCCCCCACACGTGTCGCCGGCGGCCGCCGCTTCAAGGTCAAGCAAGAAAACTAGCGCCAACCTAGTGGAGGAATTTAACTTATATATGCTTTGGTGGCGGTGGTTCCATTTATCATTCTTCTTCCTCTACGCGCATAAATCTAACCGAAAGCATATTCGTGATTTTGCATAAGATCTGTTTTGACCATTTTCCCCACCTCCATACTTAGTTCTGGTGAATTGAGAAGGTATGTGCAAGATAAATAGGTACATGAGCTTCAAGATATAGGCATAGGAAACGCAGTGCGGTCAGATAGTATTTTCGATTTTCACATCGGACTCGACTCGACTCGACCTTCAATTCTACTTAGAAGTGGGGGAATTCTCGGAGAATTACTTGTTTTTAAAATGGGCATTCGGCCACTGGATCAACCTTTGATGACGGACGAACGAGATGCTTATTAGTCTGTCGTGTACCCTCGTCGAGGAGCTCAAACCTAGTTTTATTGGGGGGGTCACTCGTTTATTTGAACACGTGCGCCTGTTTCCTTTCGGAACCTTCTTACTGACGATGCCTCTTCTCTGGCGTGATGAAAGGCCATTCATGTTTGTCTTATTGGCTTACTTTCCAACCCACGTTAAATGTCTAGGTAAATGGCTTTTTTTTTTTTTTTTGGACATGTTCGCATTGAGTTTTTCCACCCACAATGGAGGAGAGCGGGCACTAGGAACCTAGGAGGAGGATGAGATTTGGAATCACAAGTAGTGCAACTTCCCAAGACTTGCCATCTTCACAACATTGAATTCAAGATTCATTCTCTGCAGAACTGCAAAGTTGACTTATATTTACTTCATGCCCCGTGTTAAAAAGTAAAAACTGCTTGGTTCGCGTTTTCAAAATGTGCATGCAGTAGATTCTACACAACGCTCTTCGTTAACATTTCGGCAGTAAACTCACCTGAAATTAAGTATGCAATAGTCGTCTTCTTTTGAAACAAGACGAAAAATTCTTTTAACCTCTGGATTTTTTTATTTGACATCGACAGGTCGTGGCGGTGTTCATTTTTGGTGCACTGAATTGCTGCATACTTCATGCAACTTGTCAGGCGTATATAATATGTAATTTCCCGAGAATCTAGAGCTCTACACCCCAATTGATCTTCTCTAAACTCAGTTCAACGTTGTTAAATCTCGATTAATTAATCGAGAATGGAACTGTTGGTCACATTCCCTTCTCATGCGTCACCGAATATTTTATGAGGGAAGCTCGCACTTTAAAGCATCCATGGACTCCCGTAGCTCGCACTCTTGCAGGGCGCAGAAGCGAGAGAGAAATGGCTTCCGTTCTCATCAACCTCGCCGCCATTCTCTCACTAGCCATCTCTCTACTCCTCATCTTCTCCCAACCTCACGTCGCGCTCTTGACCGGCGCTGCCGATGACGAGGACGGTGGCTTCTACGTGCTCGACGACCTGCCGCCGAACCTCCGCTCTAGAAGCCGGTTCTTGGCGAGCGTCATCAAGAAAGGCACGCCCTGCGACCCCGTCAGCAACAACGTCTGCGACGGGATCTCGGCGAACAATGGGACGAGCCTTCTGCGCTGCTGCAAGACCCATTGCCGCAACGTCCTCGGGGACCGGAACAACTGCGGCGCCTGTGGCCAGAAGTGCAAGCTCGGGGAGCTGTGCTGCAGCGGGGCGTGCATCAACATCGCGTACAGCGCGGACAACTGCGGCAAGTGCAACAACAAGTGCTCGCCGGGGCTGAAATGCCAGTACGGAACGTGCGGCTACGCCTAACCAGGCCCTAGATTTACCCCGACGGGAAGCGACCGAGGTCGGAGTTTTCCGGAGATATTCGAGCATCGAAAAGCAGAGGCTTAGGCATGAATGAGAGAAGATTGATTCAAGTACTTGGTCTGCATTGGTAAACGAGTTCCAGAGTTCGAGGTGTGTTTTCATACATAGTCAAGAAATCCATTACTTTGCGCGAGAGGATGTGTAATAATAAATCAGTTTCACAATGGTACGTACGTCGTGTGCGCCAGTGTGTTGCTCATATTTTCCAGATTAATTCATGCCAAAATTTAATTTTACAATTTTGCAATTCATATTCAGAGAAATTTCTATTGAGTTTTAGGAAGGACCCAACATTTAATTTCTCTGTAATTTCATTTTTGGGGGAATTAATTACTCTACAGACATATAGTATGTAAGTAAGCTTCAAGTACATGTTAGGTTAAATGACACATTCTGCGGGTAACATGCCTAGTACTTTTATCTCCCGGATAATGAAAGGATCTCATTAATTTGTTTCTTCTTTGCGTGTGCAAAAACTGATTTTATAGTACATATAAGGTTGGACATATAACAATTCAATACAACAATGGGGGCAAGTAAAGGCCGAGTAAAAATCTTGGGACTGCGGGGAGGGCGCGGCGCTCCCATGTTGTCGGCTCGGGGACCTTATGTTGTGAGTTCGATTACCATCCTGAATAATCCGAATTTTCGTGGAGGTCACAGCGGTGGCCTGCCTAGTTTCCCTCCAAATAGTCAGCTAATTACGATCGTGTGTTGGATCATCGGAAAAAAAAAAAAAAAGATGTTCGGGCCTGGTTTAAGGTTCTGGGACACTCCTGAATGCTTGAGGGCTTTTATCTCCCGAAACGGGGGCTCCTCCGTTGAAGGGTGGCGGGAAGTCGAAAGTCGTGGATTTTCATATGAACAATCGAATAACTAAGCCCCTTAAAAATGAATTAGAAGTAAAATTAAAATTGAATCTCCATGTCATGTTTTGCGAGGCAAAAATGTTTCGTTAAAGTAGTGTTTCTTTTGCTACGACGCTGTGCAAGAGAGATGCTGATCGGAAAAATTGCAGATATCAAGTAATAAATACCCTTGGGCACAAAGCTTTCCCAACGTGCCGAGCGCGAGGCCAACCACCCAAGGTTGGGCCGGAGAGGAGGAGGAGGTAGCGATGGTCAAAATGGTGCTGGCTGCACCGGCCCGGCTACCAGAATCTGCATAGCTCATCCCCTGCTTTTAGGGGTGCGAACGGGTCGAGCCGGGTCCCGGCCCGGCCCAAAACTAAACAATACTGAGCTAGAGTCGAATTCCGGCCGGATTCTTTTTTTTTTTTTTTTTTTTTTGGAAATCAAAATTAACGAACAAGAAAGAATATTAAAAAATATAAATTCAATTCAATTCAATTAAAAAGAAAACACGGATGTTAAAAAATCACTGGTTTTTTAAACACCTACTGCCCCCCCTCCAGTGTCGCTACCGATGTGGGACTGATAAAAAGGATCTCTACCAACAGAAAATGAGCTTGGGCCTGGGCCTGAGGGGGTCGCAAGGCTCAAGCGAGGACTCATGGGGTGTTTCGACAAGTTTTGGGCAGTGTTTCTTCTCCACTAGTTCAGGAGCAGAACGCCAAACCCGCTCTGGGATTTGCATTTCATCAAAGTAGAGAGTTTGTTGCTCCTCCTGATTTTACACGTTCCTTCTGATCAAACCCAACTGTCTTTGGTGTCTTGGACTGCAGATGGACACGGGAAGAATCATGTGCTCCTCAGTTCTCATGAACCGTTTTTCTCCATAAGGTTCTCTCCCACATTTCTAACCGTCAGAGCCTTAGGTAAGCAACGAAAAAACTTATTGGATTAGCTAAGAATAAGCATTGGGTATCCATTTGAACTATCAAAACCTGTGAGTCGGTCCCTACATGCACCAGATATACATGCAATCATGACCCAAGAAATTGCTAGGCATACCCCCTAGCCAGACGAACAGTCTCGAACCAATTTTCGACCAGTTTCAGCTAATTCAATCCTGTACCAACTTAAGAATCCGGTTCGATAAACTTCCGTGCGGCTTTGAAAATATTGCTTGGGACATGGTAACTACTAGGCCTGTCAGACTAGCGACTCTCAAAACACCTGAAATGTACGTGAAACTGACAAGCAACGTGAAAAGCATATGCCAAAAGATGCTCTCAGATAAAATGATGGAAAGGAAATTTAGGTAAATACCATAAGCTACTACGAACGAGCAACAGTTGCCTCTTAACACGCACGTCACTATTACTGCATAGAATAAAAGCGTTATTGCACCCTGCCGCTGGCCGATCAGTTACAAGCGATCCTCATTTCTATCGGACAGTAAAAAAAACTACCCATCTCGACCCCAAATGTCATGCACGCATTTAGATAACCAAAACAAAGTTAAGTTTGGGACTGGTTACACTGTGTCTTCAAATCAGCCACGTAACTTCCTACGTATTGATGAAATCAAATGATTTTAATCCACATAGCTTTTAACACAGTTCATCTTCAACCAACATAAAATAGGTGAAGCAACAGAGTTAGCTGAACCTAATGCAATATAGATGATGATGGTTGGTAACAACTTCACGACAACATAAAGTCAAATCAGCTCAGGAAGGCCAGAAGTTTGCCCCAAATTTGTTCCTTCAAGGGGTGCACGAGCGTTTGCTTGCATGTCTGCGCAGGCGCACACGAGAGAGAGAGAGAGAGAGAGAGAGTTTAAAACCCAGAGAGAACAAATGGAATGCAAGACACATTTGCCACTTAGAAACACTCAATTTAGATGTATGACTCTGAGAGGAAAAAATAAAAAAGAAAGGTTAAATTGCAACTTCAGTCTCTGAATAATGATGAAAAAATTGTTAGTCTGCTTAATAGCAATGTTAACATCAGGCTCCTATCTGTGCTCTGTAGCTAGCATCATGTTCAGTGCAGACCTGGAAAGTACGGAATGAGATAATGGATCTGAAAATTAGACCTGATTAAAGCAGCTAGCTTTGACCGAGATATCTTGAATCCTGCACAAGCCAGAGCACCAACGAAAATTTTCCTTGGAAGAACCAGAAAAGGATAGAAGAGTCTATGGATGTCTATTTTCACTAACTCATCAGAGGAATCTCTAAAAAGAGAAGATGATACCAAGTGGCATCAGCTAAGGTAAAACGCACGAAAATTATCGAGCTGATACTCATCATGATTCAGATGTAACATGAACGTCAACATGTCGAAGTTATGCCAGGGGAGAAAAGGTGAAATGCCAATGGAAACTGCTCTGTGTGCAAAAGTACCTTATCCAGAGTTGTCATGATAAAATCCGCAAGTTCAGGAACAGTAAGGATTTGAGCGCCCCCCCCCCCCCCCTTTCTCCCTTCAATCACCAATTTTAGCAAAGGATGAATACATTTCGTGAAAAGAAGATGCAAATTTGACAAGATCTTCTTCCAGTAGATGAAATAAGCCACTTCTGAGACACCTTGGTCAGAGCACGACAGAGTGAGAGTGACGTTGTTTCTGGTCCTACTGCTACTTTAACACAGCGAGATGATCCTACCCATCTTTTGTCCAGTACAACTCCTACTGGGTTTTGGGTTATTGAATCAGATGCCACTCACCATATGACTAGTGATCATCGTCTTCTCACATCTACTTGTTCCTTCTACATCAGTCGCTTTAGCAAATGGTTCTCAGTCCAAAGTAACCGATACATGTTGTGTATCATTGATTTCCTCTGTCTCTTTACCTTTTATTTATCATATTCCACACTTTCCTTGCAATTTATTATCAGTCAGTTTTATTACTCATGATCTTGATTGCGATATTATCTTTTCTTCATCTTCGTGTGTTCTTCATGATCGGAAGATTGGACGTCGAATAGGTGGTGGGATGAAGCTAGTGGATTGTACATCATGGACCCTGAAATTATTACTGCTGCTACAACAATTCAAAATAAAGTTGTGAATGATACTTATCGATTACATTGTCGTCTTGGTCATCCATCAATAGACGTACTGCAAACTTTTCCTTTCATGTCTAGTTTAGGTCTTTAGTTTAATTGTGAAACGTGTCAGTTGTGTAAACATCATCGTAAGTCTTTCTCTTTCCGTGTTTCGGATCGTGCTTCACATCCATTTGAGTTAATTCACTCCGATGTAAGTGGTCCTAGTCGAGTCTTCATTTGGTCTTCGCTATTTTGTTACTTTTATTGATGAATGTACTTGTACGATTTGGTTATATTTAATAAATGATAGTTTTTCATTCTTTCTGCCAATTTTATAATGAAGTCTGTACTCAGTATAATTGTTCTATTAAGTGTTTGCATACTAACAATGCTCGTGAGTGCTTTTTTTCTTCTACCTTCATTCCCTTTATCAAATCTCATGGTATTTTACATCAGAGTTCTTGCGCTCACACTCCGCAACAAAATGAAGTTGCTGAACGTAAGAACAGTCATTTATTGGATGTTGCTCGTTGTCTACTTATTCACACTCATATGCCTAAATCCTTCTGGAGTTATGCTCTACTTACAACATGTTATCTTATTAATCGTGTTCCCTTCTCCGTGTTGAAAGGAAATATTCCTTATGCTCATCTTCATCCTGATCGCCCTTATGGTCTGTTGGCCCTCATATTTTTGGATGTGTCTGTTTTGTTAATTCTTTGTCTCTTAGATTGGACAAATTATCACCTCGTGCGGAAAAGTGTGTATTTGTGAGTTACTCCCGTACTTAAAAGGGATATATCTATTATAATCGTACTCATTGTCAAGAGTATGTTTCTGCTGATGTGATTTTCTTTAAGGATCAAGCATTTTTTTGGCAATGATCATCCTCAAGTATCGTTAACCGTGGATCTTCTGCCACTTTCTGTACCTACATCTTAGTCGGAGCCATCGTCTATTACTTTTGATGCTGCTCCATCGGATCCAAGGTCACCAGCACCGATTCCACTTCAAGTTTATACACGTGGTCCTCGCTCTAATTGGGGTTGTAACTCTCTACCAGCAAGCACTCCACCATCACCTCCTCCAATCCAGGCTTTTGATCCTTCTCCACTGTCTCATGTTAGCTCTTCATATTGCTCATCGTACCCGGTCTCGGTATACTCTTTCTAACTTTGTGTCTTATCGTAATTTAAGCCCTCAGATGTTTGCCTTTGTGTCCTCCCTTGCATCTGTGTCTGTGCCGAGTAGTGTGTGGGAAGCTTTGACCCATCGAGATTGGGCTCGTACTATGGAAGAGAAGATGGCTACATTACATCGTAATAAAACTTGGGAACTGGTTCCATTGCTAGCTAATAAAAAGTTGGTGGGCTGTTGCTGGATATTTGTTGTCAAACATAATCCAAATGGTTCAGTTGAGCACTTAAAAGCGCGTCTTGTGGCAAAGGGCTATACGCAGACGTATGGTATTGACTATGATGAAACATTTTCTCCAGTAGCTAAAATTCCTTCTAATCGTATTGTTATTTCCTTGGCTGCTCGATTTCAATGGATTCTTCATCAGCTTGATGTAAAAAATGCATTCCTTCATGGTGATCTTCATGAGAAATTATATATGGGGCAACTACCTAGTTTCGTTGCTTAAGGGGAGAAGGTGTGTAGGTTGCGAAAAACTATTTATGAACTTAAGCAATCATCTCGTGCATGGTTTGATTGCTTCAGTGATGCAGTTATCACTTTTGGCATGCATCGGCATAGTGTGGATTACTCAGTATTTAGTATGTCATCCTTGAAAGGATGTGTTATTCTTATTGTCTATGTTGATGATATCATCGTCACACGAAGTGATGTTGAAGGCATACGACCCAAGCAATTTCTGCAGTAGGAGTTTAGCACTAAATACCTAGGTTGTCTTCGATATTTTCTTGGTATCGAAGTTACCTATGCTAATGGCAATATTGCTCTCTCCCAGCAAAAATATACTCTTGATATTCTTAAGGAGGTTGGTTTACATGATGCTAAACCTGGTAACACACCTATGGACCCTGAAGTAAGGCTTGGTAATGAACTCGGAGAAATTCTTCATGATCCAAAGAAGTATAGCCGGTTAGTAGGCAAGTTAAATTACCTTACCATTACTCGTCTAGATATTCCATTCGCTGTTAGTATGATAATTCAATTTATGAGCTCTTCTCGTACTAGTCATTGGTAAGCTGCTTTACAAATTGTTCGGTATTTGAAGAGAGCTCCAGGTCAAGGACTTCTATTCCATAATCATGGTCATCTTCATATATCTAGTTATTCTAATCCTGAATCTTTGGAGGTGATAAGATATTCTAATGCAAATTGGGCTGTTTATCCTTTGGATCGTTGATCTACTTCGAGATACTGTATTTCTTCGTGGTAATTTTGTGTCGTGGAAAAGTAAGAAGCAGTCCGTCATTTCCCGATCAAGTGCAAAGACCGAGTATCGTGCTATAGCTAACGTTACAGGTGAACTCCAATGGGTTTGTATGTTTTTAGCTGAGATTGGACTGCCCACGATCGAATCATCTGCTCTCTGTTGTGATAGTCTGTCTACTATTCATATTACTAGCAATCTAGTGTTTCACGAGCGAACGAAATATATAGAAGATGATTGTCATTTTATTCGAGAAAAGGTGAACTGTGAAGACATATAATTAGTGCACACACGTTCAAAAGAGCAACTTGTAGACATCTTCATAAAGCTTCTTCGATGTGAAAGAGTTTCATATATTTCTTATAATTTAATGTCTTTTTGCTATGTATGCTCTAACTTGAGGGGGAGTGTTAGAATATTAGCAAGTTAGGTCATAAGTGTAATTGTACTGAGCTTAATCTTAAATCCTATAAGTACTTCTCTTATTCTCAATAATAAAAAACATACTCTCTTTTATCGTTAACAGTCATGAACAGAAAACAAAAGTCTCTATTAGGGCATCGAGCATAAAAAAGAGGTGAAGGATAAGAAGACCGCCTACAAATACTAACCGGCAGAAAGGCACCAGTTGCTGCTAGTCTATATGCAATTAATGTATCTTCTTCAAAGTGCCATACTAAAACATATGGAGCTTTAAGTGAAGCATACAGTAAATGTCCCAGACTGACGACACATTAGCTTTATTCACGCAAAGATGACTCTTGGCAATCCACGCGGAAGCAATCCAAGAAAGGCCTGCACTATGTGTGTATCTAAGACCATATCGCCTCACCATGCCGTTTCCGCAGCTCCTGCATGTTTTCATATGCTGTCCCTTTTCTGAATGGTAACTGAAAATTCAACTTGCAAAGACCTTACATCATTCTCTATACCCTCCAATTCTTCCCTGAGATTCTTAATTTTTCCGTTAACTGCCTGCTGATCCTTCCTCACTCCATCCAAGCCGACACTCACATAAGCTACAACATAATAACGTTACTATGATCAGATAAAGTAAGTATTACCTGCGTGTATCAAATCATAAAGAACAACGGTGTGTCAAGCTGGATTTTGAAAGTGCACACTTCTTACTTTAACCTGGCCCTGAATCTCTTCTTGCTGACCATATTTACCCTGCAAATCAGCCCTCAGCGCAGCATTTGCAATAACCATCTCCCGTGTGCCCTCAAGCTGTTTTATTTCCCATAGAAGTTGCTTCTCTTCTGCCAATGGGATGCTTTCATGCTGTATGCGGTAGTTCAAGCTCCGGATCTGCAACAACCATTAGCAACCAACAAAATGTAAATTCAACCGAAAGGCTATTATGGTATTAAAATAAGGACCATATAGAAAGTGGTCTATATTCTTAAACTACCAACTTACGAGCTCATTAAGTTCTTCTGATGATGAGCATATGCCACTACCACGACCAGCACTGTTCCCATTTCTTAGCTTGCCTAGAGCGTCATGCAATGGTTCCATATCCTTCCTCTTTTCCTCAGCAATCATATTAAACTGCTTGTTCTCATCGCCCAATGCTTTCAGCTGAGTGATTATGGCTGCTTGCTCTGACTGCATATGAAGAAGACATTGACAATCGAAAAAGTGCTACCAAATTTATTGCACTAAGTGTGTTGATGGAGAGGAGTGGGAAGGGTTGGGGGACCAATGGGGTGATACGCCTACGCATTTTCTGTGTATTTTGATGTTTGGCATCAAAAGCCCAGTCAAAGATCAGTAAGCCATAAGGACAAACCACTCCCCCAAAATTTATGTTCTTGCGCATTTTCTGAGTAAAAACAGATCTAAATGCTAGCAACGTGTCGATGAATTTGTGACATACAGATGTACAACTCATTATGATTTACACAAGTAAAAGTCAAACTTAAAGAGTTTTGCACGAAAGTTTGTGATAATCACCCCCTGAAACCAAAAACGCGTGCGCAAAAGCCTCAACCATCTAAACAAGCTTTTGAAGCCTTATCGAGCTAAATCCACGACATGACTCATTCACGGTGGTCAAAGCAACAATCACCATATAAAAGATTCTTCTATTTTCCCTAAGCAAACTAATCTTACCGAAAGGTATGCTTAACCAAACTAAAGTTTTGAAGCAACCAGTTAAGTTGATGTGGGCTACATTGGCCCAAGACTGATTTCAAGTGCATGGCATATCTTGATTCAAGAACTCTCCCATGTAAGCAGTTATTTTGCTTCGAAACATGAATGTCACCAACCACGGTGCCGGCCAGCAGCAGCATAGGGGAAGTTGGCATCAGGAACTTTATTTCCTTCGCTGTTTGCCGATCCATTTCCGTGAGAACCGAACTTTATGTTCGCATTAGGGATCAATCCACATTTCAACTCCCCATTCTCATTCTTACACAGCACAGACCTGTCCGCGTCAACTAAAGCCTCCGCGGGTGGCGGTGCCATCTCAAATCCATTGACTTCGGTAGCCATGTTTGCTACTGCACCATTTAAAAATCTGTGTGCAGAGACAGAGACAAAAATCAATCACAGACATTAAGCCACTTTCCACCACAAAACTCCCCTTTTCATTTTGGGTTAGCCATCTCAAATGTCAGACTCGAGAATTCATTTCGACGGCCATTATTCTTGAGAATTAAAAAACAAGAGAAAAAATGAATAATAGACCCAGATCTTTTGATCAAAAACACCCAATAAATGAATTTCCTGAGGGCAATTCTCAACAGCGCTTGATCAAGTACCGGCTTCGCGAATCATTTGCAAGAACAATGCATAAAGATTTCTAAAATTTAAGCACGATCAAGGGAAGAAACAACTCCATTGAAATGAATGTGACATATCTCTGCATTTTGATATCTGAACCCAAAGAGAAAACGAACTAAAAAAATCTGGGCAGCTTCATCTTCTATCAAGACAATCGCTCACAAAACCATGTCGAACAGAGAAACAATAACTCAAACAGGCATTCCATCACGTCGTTCTGAATTATTAAATCATACATGCATGCAAGATCAAACGAAAGATCAATCACCAGAACGACGGGAACCTCCAGCTTTGCCCGATCAAGATTGATGCCAGAACACCCAGAAAAAGAAAAAAGAAAAAAACCAAACAGACCCAGATGGCCGAGGAAAAAAAGAAAAAAAAGAAAAACGATAGCAGCAACACTATCTAAAATGGGTCTTAGCAAGACGGATTACCAGGAATAGAGGAGAGAATCCTCGGGAAATGAAGCAACCAAACCTGGTCTTTTGTTTCGTCCAGTCAATTGACAAACTGATCCTAACATAGATACCTGTTCACCAACAACATCAAGTACAGGAACAAGGCTGATATGAATCAAGCAGAAATTACCAGCTCCTGCAAGAATGTCTAGGAGGGTAAACAACAATGTTTCGCCGAAAACCCTCGAGCAAATTTACTTATATCAAGCAATGGTTCACAGCAAATCTATTTCCCCCACGTAAGTTTCTTCATTAAATCTTGTTTCCTACTTTCCCAAGTAAGTTTCGGCCGCCCCCTTCCTATATTTATTTTTATATAATTATTTATTTTCCCTCGATCGGTCTTGCTTTTATCTTATTTATTTTAGGGTTCATCAACCGCCGACCTCAACTGGTTTGAAATAAAGGTGATGTTGAAGCAATGGCTCACAGCAAAATCTATCTCTCCTTGTCAAGAACCGATCGTTAAAAAACCAAGAAATAGGCTAAGTTTAGGAAGGCACATTACTTGATTCTCAAAAGACATCCATACACGAAGAATAGTTGTGTTTGTGTAGAAAAGATCATTATTATTCTTCAAAGAAGGATTACAAGAATATATATAATAACCAAACCCTATAGACATAGAAAGACCATCCTACCCTCACTTAATATTTCCTAACACTCCCCCTCAAGTTGGAATGTAAATATCAAATAATCCCAACTTGTTACATAGAAAACTCACTCGACTCTCCCTTAGTGATTTAGTAAAGATATCCACCAATTGAACTTCTGCCCTTGTATATTGAAGAATGATGTCCCCTTTCTGAACTTTCTCCCGTACAAAGTGACAATTAACTTCAATGTGTTTAGTTCGCTCATGGAAGACAGGATTATTTGCAATGTAAATAGCTTATTGATTATCGCAATATAACATCGATGGATCTGATGTCGGCAAACCAATTTCTGATAATAACATCCTCAACCAGAGCAATTCAAACGTCACATGTACCATAGCTCTACATTCTGCTTCAACACTTGATCGAGAAACCACATATTGCTTCTTACTTTTCCAGGCGACTAAATTAACTCCAAGGAACACACAGTAACCCGATGTAGATCTCCTATCAATAGGACATCCAGCCCAGCCTGCATCAGAGAAACCTATAGTTTCCAAATGTTCATAATTCTTGAAAAGTAGCTCTTTACCTTGTGCTCCATTCAAGTACTTAATAATTCTAAGTATAACATCCCAGTGAGTAGTACGGGGGGAACTCATGAACTGACTGACTACACTAACAACAAATGATATGTCAAGCCTTGTGACAGTGAGATAATTTAACTTTCCCACCGACCTTCTATATTTACCTAGGTCACGTAACAATTCTCCATGTTCTGCATCCAATTTCACATTGGGATCCATAGGAGTATCTACTGGCTTTGCTCCAAGAAATCCAACCTCATCAAAAATGTCAAGTACATATATTCGTTGAGATAAATTGATACCTACACGTGAATATGCAACTTCAATACCAAGAAAATATTGTAAACGTCCCAGATCCTTGGTATTAAATTCTCTATGCAGAAACTGCTTGAGCTGTTGAATACCTTCTGAATCACTGCCAATAATAATAATATCATCTACATATACCACCAGAAGAATACAGCCAGCTGAGGAGATAGAGCTAAAAACCGAATGATCTACATGACACCGTTTTAATCCGAACCTGATAACAGCATCACCAAATCTGTCAAACCAAGCACGGGGATATTGTTTGAGTCCATGCAAAGATTTACGTAAACGGCATACCAAATTCTCCCCCTGAGAAACAAACCCAGGTGGTTGCTCCATGTACACTTCCTTAGACAAGTCACCATGAAGGAAGGCATTCTTCACATCTAGTTGATGAAGAAGCCAACCAAAACATGCTGCAAGAAAAATAAAGACACGAACAGATGGTAATTTGGCAACAGGTGAAAATGTATCATCATAATCTACACTGTACGTCTAAGTATATCCCTTTGCAACCAATCGAGCTTTTAATCGTTCAAGAATGCCATCAGGATGAACCTTAACGGTAAATACCCAATGACAACCAACAGGTTGTTTCTCTGCAGGCAATGTAGTGAGTTCCTAAGTACGGTTTTTAATGAGAGCTTTCATTTCATCTTCCATTGCTTGCCGCCAGCCAGGATGACCAAGAGCTTCAGCAACATTGCTAGGCACAGAATTAGATGACAAGGACGAGACAAATATGGAGAAATCAGGAGATAAACGATCATATAACAAGAAATTTGAAATAGGATAACGGATGTAAAGACAATGAGAAAGACCACAATGAGGAGCATAATGATCTACAAGACCAACACAAGAATATGTACCTTTTCAAGAAGCGATGGGCTGATCAGGATTCGAGGAAGGTGCAACAACTGGTAAGGGAACATAAGAATCATGTTGTGGCGAAGTCTGGACCACTATAGTGGGAGCTTTACCACGTCGATGATATGTGCGGTCAGCAAACTGAAATCCTGTGGACGGTTCTGAAGGAAGTGAGAGTGGAGGAAGTGTCGGTAAGGCGCATATGCTACTTTCAGGGGTCACGGTATGTTCCATCTGAGAATTGTAATATAGCTGATCCTCAAAGAATGTTACATCCGATGACACGAGTACACGATGACGAGTAGGGCTATAACATTTGTAGCCCTTCTAAGTTCGAGAGTATCCGAGAAAGATACATTTCTCCGCACGAGAATCCAACTTATCAATACCTGGAGTACGTGTATGCACAAAACAAACACAACCAAAGACACGCAAAGGTAATGGAAAGGGAGCAAGATTTGGATGTAAAATGGAGAATGGTGTCTCCTCCTGAAGAACAGAAGTTGGAAGTTGATTAATTAAGAAACAGGCGGTAAGTACAGCATGACCCCAGAAGGTTTTTGGTAGATGCATGTGAAACATTAACCATCGTGCAACATCAAGAAGATGACGATTTTTACGCTTAGCAACACCATTTTGTTGAGGTGTGTATGAACAAGAAGTATGATGAATAATGCCATGAGAGTCAAGAAAAGGTTGAAAGCCTGAAGTGACGGCAAAATATTCTTTGGCATTATCTGAGCGCAAAATTTTAACAGAAGTATGATATTGATTCAGGACTTCAAAGTAGAACAGGCGAAAGCAATGACAAATCTCAGTACAATCCTTTATTAAGTATAAACAAGTCATTCTGAAAAAATCATCCACGAATGTAACAAAGTACCTAAAACCAGAGTTATCAGGAATACGACATGGACCCCAAACATCATAATGAACTAGCTCAAATGGACTCGACACACGACTCTGAATGCGAGAAGGAAAGGAAACTCTATGGTGTTTACCAAACTGACAAACTTCACATTGAAAAAAATTCACAGACTCAAACTGAGACTCGAGAAATAAATCCCTACGAGTGGTGAGAGGCGGATGACCGACACGGCAATGCATCCGAAACACATCAGAGGATGTGTCCATCGAAGCTGCAGCAGCTAGCACCTCCTTATCAAAGTAGTACAGACCATTGGATTCATGCCCCCCACCAATCATCTGTTAGTCAAAGAGCTAACATAAATTAAATTATATGAGGATTTGATATGGAGGACAGATGATAAAGAAAGAGATGGAGTCAAACGGGCAATGCCAATGCCAGTAACCTGAGATTGTGAATCATCAACGATTGTAACAAAATCCAACATTCCAGGAGGTTTAGAACAAAATGAAGACAATAACTTACAATTACCAATTGGTCTTGATATCCTTACCAAAAAAATAATAACTTACAATTACCAGTCATATGATGAATGGCTCCAGAGTCTATGACCCAAGAGTCAGAAGCTGCAGAAATTAAACAAGATGAACTACCTTTTGAGGTTTGTGCCAGAGTAGCAGTAGGAGCTGAAGAACTTATCACCTGCTGGGACTGAACCAAGGCATCATACTCAGTACGTGTCAAAGTAACAAAATCGCCTGTATTCCGTATACTAGTAGATGCTGGGGGAGTCTATACGAAAGAATCTTCCGCCTCTACAAAGGCAGCAAAGTTGGGCCGAAGCTCGGGATGAAGTGTATAACAATAAGCTTCTGTATGTCCAGCCCGTTGACAATGATTACAAAAACGGGAGCCACGACCTAGAGATAGAGATACTACGACCACCAACGCTCCATCACGACCTCCACGAAATCCACTTGGAGCAAAACTACAACCACGACCCCGAAAACCACGACCGCGGACTTCACGCGCATTAGTACCATGAGAAATCATAGCACTTGTCTCCATAGCCAGAGTGACCTTTTTAGCAGGGATCAAAAGAAGAGCTCGAGAAAAAATTTCATCCAACGCAAGAAGGGAACTCTGAGAAGTAATCTATTGTCGAAGGGAGGAATATTCATATTCTAATGCCTTGAGATATAGTGTAACTCGAAGATCCTCTTATCGTTTGATGAGGACAGTTGGATCGTTCGAGGCTGGAAGGTAAGTATCCAGTTGCCTGTAAAGTATCGTGAAACGAGCATAATGCTCAGATAAAGACTGATTCCCACGGTCAAGACGAAATAGAGCCTCCCACGTATCGCACTCTTGTCTTGTCATTTTCTCCAAAATAAAGTAAAGCACACTTTTCCCAGACTTCCTTAGCCGTTTTGCACTGAATGAAGTGAGGACTAATTTTAGGATCCATACTATTCCACAATAAAGTATGGATCGTTTCATCTCCAGGAAGCCAATCAGCCACCTTACTCTCATCTGAAGGCACTATAGATTTAAGATAACTACTTTGTTCAATGGCTGTAAGGTAAACTTCAACAACCGTAAACCAAGATGCATAATTAGCTCATCTAATTTGACAGAGGTCATTTGCAATTGTGATAGACCAATGGGGGATCCCGAAGCAGCCATTAGTACACAAGAACATAGTGAAATCCAAGCATAGTATGATTGAACCCAACACCAATGTCACAACAATCGGTCAGCCAAGCCAATGTCACATCCAATCAACCAAATCAATATATAATCTCCCCTTCCTCAGCCGCATTAATAACAACATCAAACTTCAGAACACCAATTCACCTCATTTTCCTCTTTACAATAGCAGTCGACTACTCATCCAGTGAAAATCAGGCAATGAAAATCAGCAAATTACCAATTTTACCTCAGCAATCATTGTTTTTCTTTTATTATTTCACTTCAATCAATGAAAAACGGCAACAATCAGTAAGTCGTTACAAATCCAGTGACTAAGAAGACATTGAACTAGGTAGAATAGCCTGAGAACCTAATGTCGACGCCTGGTGAAGAGTCACCGGACCTGGAAACCTACTGTCGACGCCTGATGAAGAGTCACCGGACCTGGAAACCTTCAATCGACGCTCGGATTGAAGTCGCCGGACCTGAGAGACTTCAATCGGCGCCGAGAGTGGGTCTCCTGGTCTAGGCGACCTCAATCGGCCTTCAATCGGAGCCGAGAGACTTCAATCGACCTTCAATCGGGACTTGAGAGACTTCAATCGGCGCCGAGATTGGGTCTCCTGACTCGGGCAACCTCAAATTTGGCTTGCCAAAGTCGGGCGACCTCGGATCTGGCTCTCCGGAGTCAGGCGACGTTGAATCTAAGTCGCCGGAGCCAGGCAACAGTCGCCGGCCTTGTGCGACACTATGACGACAGTCGCCGGCCTTATGCGACTCTGAGCTGCAGTGGAGTCAACGAGAAAGGATGGCTGTGGACGACGACGATGGTAATATACGGTACCTTAGTGTTTAAGATGATAGTAATTGACGAGGCTCTGATACCATGTTTGTGTAGAAAAGATCATTATTATTCTTCAAAGAAGGATTACAAGAACATATATATTAACCAAACCCTATAGACATAGAAATACCATTCGACCCTCACTTAATATTTCCTAACAAGTTGCATACCCAATAGATTTTTCTAGTTGTGATGTTAATCCGATTTAAAGAGATGTCAAGAAATCTTTCGTAATTTTCAAAGTCCAAATCCACCTGAAAAATAATTTCGACGAACCTTTTACTCCATTGCTAGGAGAAAATTCTTGAGAACAAGGGCAAAGAAGCAAAGCGCGCGCATATCCTCGACAAGCAAGTGCAAGTGTGCAAATGAGACATGTAGGTCAATTACATGTACAAGGACCGTTGCCTCGCCAGCTTGAAAAAAAAAATCACTGATTTTCCAAAACAAACTACCTTCCAACTGTTGACCCAATAAATTCGCAAGCAGACCAATGGTTTGAAATTACCAGATAGTCCTTCGGTCAACATGTTGCAGAGATCTCCCGTGACATCAAGATAGCAAGAGCTTCCGAATTATACACAGATCATGGAAAATGAAATCAACAAGAACTTGTCAAAACTATTCATTCGTCCTTCCCCGGGAAGCTAATCCTAAGCTCCAGCATTTTGCTTAGGAAGCATCAGTAGAAACTGACACAGAGTACTGCAGCAGCTATATCCCTATTGGAGGTACGTCAAAAGGTCTTAATTAACATAAACGTCCTTCCTCTTTCACAGGAATCATAAACCCACAACATTTTATATCAATATCAACATGTCCCGTCGAAGAAAATTTTATTAATCCATTGGGTATTTCTAGAAGAAAAATCAAGCCAAATTCAACCATATGGCTCATAAAGCTTGTCATTAACCACACAGTAACGATAAACAAATCAAAAATGGGTGTAGTGTAGGTTTTCTAATCAGAGAATGAACATGCATGAAAAATTCCATATTGAACACCTCAAATCTTGAAAAACATGTCACAAAAGCACTTGCGATCTAAAAACACATAATGAGTGTATTGTAGTCATTACCAATTCGTATGAACATACACACCTTCAACATAATTTTAACAATTTTAACTTCTAGACAGCTAATGTAACCAAAGAGAGGCATTCACTGTACATTTAATACAATAATGTAACATAGGCTATTGGAACTAGAAATACTTTTCAAATATGAGATATAGTTTTCTTCTTCCAACACAAGTATTTTAATCTTCTATATCTAGAGAGAAAAGATAAATGAATCTTTAGGGTTCATCGGGTGCCGACCCCAACTAGTTTGGGATAAAGGTGTTGTTGAGGTTGACATTGATATCTAGAGAGAAAAGATACATGGGTCGGCAAAGAAATAATGTGCAGATTATGCATTGCCTAATTAAAATCCATGAAAGAAGCCAAGGCATACCAGCATTTCGACGAATATGCAAAATACTTCTGCTCTTTACTCAGTAGTCCTGGCACATTTAAGGAAAGACGCTCTGCCACTGCTCTTGGTAACTGTGAAATCCATAATCCACTTCTAAATGAGTAAATTGTGTGCTTAGACAACAGACACAAGAACAGATATCTGTACATGCCATATATTACCTAAAGCACTATGAGATCAGCACCTAGTATCTTTTGATTTCGTAACTTACTCGCCTCAACATCTGCACCATTCACGCTTCAAGTTCAGCAGACTCTAAAACGGAGATGGCCCACTTGGTGCGCATATCAGGTTCTATTCCCCTGAACAACATTTCTTTATAAAGATATTTAGCCCTTTCCATGTTTCCCCTACTAATGCAACCAGATATAAGGGATGTGTAAGTTACCACATCTGGCTGAATCCCATTTGCAATCATTTTCCTCAATAAATCCTCGGCTTCCTTAATGTTGCCAAGCTTACAATGCCTGTCAATCAGAACTGTATAACACTTTAAATCAGGTGCTTTTTTCTTGTCTTCCATCTCTAGCCAAAGCCTTTTGATGACATTATCTGCTTCAGAATCCACGGTTAATTTCTTTGTTATTTTTTAATAACCATCAAATAACACTGTATAAGCGATTACATCAAGCTCGACCCCTCTATTCTTCATTTCATGGAAAAGATCACGCACTTTCGGCAAGCAATTTGCATGAAAGTATCCATCCATCATTAACGTGTAAGTGGCAGCATCAGGGGTTGATCCCTTCTGCATCGATCTAACAAACAACCGCTGCGCATTTCTCATGTCGCCAGCTTTGCAAATAGTAGCCATTAAAATTCTGTACATCACTCTAGTCAGTTCCATGTCCAGATCCAACATTTTGTCTAGTAATTCACGAGCCCTAACATGATCACCTTCAGCAAAAAGGTCAGCTAGCAATTTGAGGCAGGATTTTTTCTTTATTGACTTTTTATCGGCTCCTGATAACTCCATGAAAAGTGTAAATGCCTTTCCCAAATGGTTCGCTTGGCAATACCCCTTCAACACGGAAGCTTTATTTTCTATGCTCTTCTCTTTCAGGCCAGAGAAAAACAGTTCAGCTTCCTCCACTTTACCTGACATACATAAGCCCTCAATTATCATGTTGTGTGTCACCACTTTGGGTTTCTCACCGCAACCGTCCATGTAACTTATAAGCTCATGCGCCTCACATACAAGTCCTGCCCGAGAATATCCGTGGGCAAGTACATTGCAAGTGACAATATCAGGCTGAATCCCTTTCTCCTTCATCTGCTCAAGCACTTTCAAGACATTGTCAAAGTCGCCCTGAAGACAATAGCCGCCAATTAAACTTGTCCAGTGCCTGATATCAAGAACCATCCCCTTGCCCATCTCTTCGACTAACTCTACAGCCCCTTCCATTCTGCCCAGCTTGCACAGTGCATCGACAGCGATATTATATGTAACATTGTCCAGAAAAACTCCCGACTGTTTGATTTCATTAAACTGATGCACTGCCTCATCAAACATGCCCATATCACAAACACACTGGAGAATGATGGTCATGACAAAGCAGTTGGACTTGATACCCTTTGACAGCATATGATCATGGATTTCCAAGGCTCGCCGCAAATTGAAGCTCTTGCAGTGACCATGAATCAAAGCAGTAGACATCAGGGACAATGCCATGTTCTTCCATATCGATCAGGACTGGCTCCGCCTCTTCCAACTTCCTTTCGGTGCAAAAACCATGGAGAACTGCAGAATAGGCATAGTGACTCAGGGAGATCCCAACATCCCGCCAATCGACCAGAGCCTGATAAGCCAAATGGGAGCCGCAGAGAGAGCAGAGACCCTCGAGGTAAGTAGTATAAGCAAAGCTATTAGGGGTGACGCCAGCTTCAACCATGTCCTGGAACACACGAGTTGCACCATCCAAGTCGTCAGTCCGGCAGAGGGCCTTCATCAAGATGGCATACGTGTAATCGTTGGGGACGAAATCGAGCAGCTTCAACATCTTGTACAGAGTAATGGCGGCAGCTGCATTGCAGCTCTTGATTAAGCTGTTGAGAAGGAAATTACAGGTGAAGACGACGGGAAGGAGTGCGCCCCTCTTGAAGGCAAACAAGGTATCGATAGCATCATCGAAGAGGCCAGCCCGAACATAGGCCTTGACGAGAAATCGATGGACCGAAGGAGGAGAGGGGGCCCGCCCAGCAGAGCAAGAGAATCAAGCAACGAGGGAACAGCAGAGCACCGTGCGGCATGGAAGGAGGCGATGAAGCGGGAGAAGACGAAATCGAGCGGGAGTGGAAGGCGAAGGGGGAGAGGATGGAGATGAAGGAGGCATAAGTGAGGGGGTCGAGAGGGAAGCCACAGGAATCCAGGTGACGAAAGAAGGAGAAGGCGCGGCCGGGGTCGTGCTTAAGCCGGTTCACCTCGGCGGCGACGGAAGCGGTAGAGTCGAACCGGGGAATATCGGGAGGGACGGAGTCGAGGAGGCATGCGGTGGAGGCAGAAAGGAATTTAGGTTTAGGGAAGGAGGTGGAGGAAGAAGAGAGGAGCTTCTTCTTGGTACACTTTACAATTGCAGGGGCGACCCACATCGCCGACCGGCGCTCCCAGGAAGAAGAAGATAGGAAGATCCAGACCGGGTTCTTGGAAGGCCTGGACAAGGTTGTATAGACTATGTAGCACGGACTCGCTGTCCGAGCTTCCGACAGGCAGTCAACGAAAGCTCGGTGCCGGCTCGCGTGTCCGGGCAATTCGCGAAATAGAAGTCAGAAAAAGAACAGCAAAAATTGATTTAAATAAGAAACGCTGGCCAGTGTAGACAGTCACGCTGAGACCCAATAATCAAGGATCCAGGCAACGACGTGCACGGCGAGGGCGTCGGAGGAGAAGAGGTCGGACTCGAGAAATGGCAGCCGTCGAGGTCAGTTAAAAGGCGGAGCCGCCAAGGATGAGGATGGAGTTGTGAGCAAAAGAATCGACAGGCGAGAGCCTGTGTTGAAGAACTTGAGCAGCGAGAAAGAGAGGTGTTGAGGGACGACACTGTAGAGAGAGGGGGGGTGGTCTTGGGGAAGTGGGGCAGCGTAGGGCGGCAGCGTAAGGCGGGAGCGTCGTCGAGCGGCGGCGGAAGGGGGATATTTTGGAGGCGAGGTTACTGCCCTGGGTTAATTTCAATTGACACACGTGGTTAACTCAACTCAATCAACCCTTGAGTGCTGGTTCTTGTGGAGGAAGAGTCTTGGAGGGGATTTGAGTTTTTAGGTGGTGCATGGGAACACCTTTTTTTTTTTTTTCCTTTTTCTGTTGAATACGTTTAGTAAAATAAATTCTAAAGTAGAAATTTGTTTGGTAAAAAAGTTAAATTTTGGTAGGATTTTCTAATTCTAGCAAAATTTTTGGACGATTTTAAGAAATAAAATTTTTTTAATTCTCCATTCAAAAAGTCATTCTCGCAGGATCAGTCGTCGCTGATCGTCGATCGCAGGCGCCGATCGGTGCCGCCGCCAGTTGCCAATCTCTAGCTGCCACCAATCGCCATCAGAAATCTTTTTAATAATGTTTCGAACATTTTCTTTTTTTATTCTTGTCAAACACATTTCTCCATCATAAATTAATTTTAAAAATAGAAACTGAAAATTTAAATTCTTATCCAAAGCAAAAGCTGAAAAATCTATTTACCTCCTAGAAGCACTTATCACCCGAGAAATGTTATCATGCACGCCCTTAGCGTGCGATGGGACATGACCCTCTTAAGTGTTCCCAGAAAATAATTTTTTTAAAATTTTTTTAATGGTTTTTCTCCCTTCATGGTGATAATAATATAATGACTTTGCACAATTTTTTAATCATTTTTTGCAATATTTATTTATATGCGAAATCGTAAAAGTGATGAGTTATTGTTTATATATGAAAATATATATTTAAGACATAACGTGTATCAACGTGTCAAAATTTCATAATTTTTGAAAAATAACCATATCGATACGAAACTAGTTAAATTTTGAGATGGCTGAACAGAATTGACTGGCTTGTATCTTTCTATTGGTGTCATCTCAAACTGCAGGGAAATGGTGGCGCGGGAAGTGTTGCTGCTGGGTAGGTCGCCTCTTGCTGTATGATTATGACAGAGTCGAGCTAGCTATTACATGAACAGGCTACATTTTTCAGTCCAGAGCAGGCAGCTGACAGCGCTAATGTTTTTCACCCTTTACTTTACAATCAATGTGCTGAAATCGGGAATACCTCACCTTCAACAATTAACCATAAGAATGAGATCAAATAAATTTTAACTGTTAAAACTAGCGATGGTCATAATGGGCGCTGGCCGGCCTCCAATACTAGAAACAAATTGATGGGTTTGGCCACTTCGGGCTTGGACTTACGACCGTCTCTTCCCGCGCCACTTAAACTGGCAACCTGCTTCCTCCCCACCCCCCCTGGCGTCGCCGCCGATGTGGGACAGATGGAAAAGCTCTCTGACTGACTCTGACCACCAGATGCAAGCGAGGACTCACGGGGTTGTTTCGATCGTTTTGGGCAGTTTGCTTCTTCATTTATAACGTTTTGGATGGTTCATGTTTTGTGATCGAGTCGTTCTCTACATGCACTAGATAAACATGCCATCATGGCCCAAGAAATTGCTACGCCTGCGCATTTCGCAATCTCGTAGCCGGCTTGGCGATCTACTTCTCAAAATCCTTCAACATTGTTTCATAGCTCGTGCTTGCCCCCGCCTAGCCAGCCTATGGGCTAGTTATACCCCCTAGCCAGATGAACCGAGTTTCGAACCGGCCAGTTTCAGCTAATTCAATCCTGTGCCAACTTGAGAACCCGGTTCGATAGTCTT
Organism: Rhodomyrtus tomentosa; assembly: GCA_028455895.1. Lineage (NCBI taxonomy): Eukaryota > Viridiplantae > Streptophyta > Magnoliopsida > Myrtales > Myrtaceae > Rhodomyrtus > Rhodomyrtus tomentosa. The sequence goes on along the minus strand of JAPCWY010000001.1, from coordinate 7,535,530 downwards.
TGGTATGGCTTCGAAAATATTGCTTGGGACAATGGCAACTGCTAACTACTAGGCCTGTCAGCCTAGTGACTTCTAGAAACCTGACACGTACGTGCAACTGATAAGCGATATGAAAAGCATATGCCAAAAGACACTATCAGATAGAATGAGGATAAGGAAAATTACGGTATGCCACAAGCTCCTACCAATGAGCAACAATTGCCTCTGAATATATATGAAAAGCATCTGAATATGATTGGAAAAGTTCTCCATTAAAAATAGTTATCACCACCAATGAAGCTTCTCCAAATGTCTAATGTACACCATCAACCGAGGTTACTCCATCAACACTCACGGACACCCGAAACTCGATATCTCAGGTGTACTCAGAGGAATGAATTTTGGATCCTCTCTGAGAACAGTTTCAACTTCCAAGCAAGGACGATGTAATGATTCAAGAAAAAGGATCCACTTTCCTGAAAGACCATTTGCCGACAATGACACCATCGATGTTGTTGAAGCTTACAGGTATCGAATGAGCTCCACTGCAAATTTACCTTTTCTTGTTGTGATGATTTCCCCTATCTGCACAAGAAAAATTTAGAAGACCAAAATGTCCCGTGAAGGACTATCACTGAACTCGCATATGTCGTTCACTTCACATACCTTTAATCTCCCTTGACCGCTAACAGAGACAACATCCCCACTTTTGAGTGTGGTTCCATTTTTTGTGACAGATGTCCAATTAACACGCACATCACCATTACTGCATAGAACAAAAGCGTTACTGCACCCTACCGCTGGCCGATTAGTTAAAAGCAATCCTCATCTCTATCAGACAATATAAAAACTAACCATCTCTTGGCTCCAAATGTCATGTAGGCAACTAGATAACCAAAACAAATCTAAGTTTGTGACTGGTTACACTATGTCTTCAAATCAGCCATGTAACTTCCTACGTATTAATGAAATCAGATGTTTTTAATCTACATATCTTTCAACCAACATCAAATAGGTGAAACAACAGAATAAGCTGAACCTAATGCAATATAGATGATGATGGTTGGTAACAACTTTAGGACAACAAAGTCATATCAGCTCAGGAAGGCCATGTGAAGGTCCGAAGTTCCCCCCAAATTTGTTCCTTCTAGGGGTGCATGAGCGTGTGCTTGCATGTCTGTACACGTGTTGCATGCATGAGAGAGAGACAGAGACAGAGAGAGAAGGTGGGTCCATTAAAAGCCAGAGAGAATAGACAGAATGCAAGATGCATTTGCCATTTTAGAAACACGCAATTTTGAGGTATGAATCAGAGAGGGAAAAATATAACAGGAAGGTTAAAATTGCAATTTCAGGTCTCCGAATAATGATGGAGAAAATAGGTAGTCTGCCTAACAGAATGAATCTGAAATTATACCTGATCAAAGCAGCTAGCTTTGACCGAGATATCTTGAATCCTGCACTAGCCAGAGCATCAACCCTTAACGATGCTTCCACAGATCTGAAAGACTTGGTCCTGCAAACAAACATTGACGCTATGAGCAGCTTTGCAACTACGACATCCACAAGCATCAAAACAGCACGCGGTGTGTGCACAGACACACGGACAGAGAGAATCAACCTTGGGGGTTCAAATTCAAGAGCGAGCAGGGGAATCCTTGTGCAAGAGACTGGAACATTTCCAACCTGCAAGAAGTTAGTATGAGTACTGTCTCTATCCACTGGATCGGTTGGTTTGTCATGGTGTATATAACATATTCCTATGCAATTTATACATCTCAAGAATCTCAACTCCACAGTGCTGCACATCGGATAAAATCATCTTTCAGTTACTTTTGATATGATGAAAATTAATCCTGATTACACTAATATTAAAGACAATTTGTCTTGAAACAACCAGAAAAGGATAGAAGAGTCTATAGATGTCTATTTTCACTAACTCATCAGAGGAATCTCTAAAAAGAGAGGATGATACCAAATTGCATCAGCTAAAATAAAACGCACAAGAATTATCGAGTTGATACTCATCATAATTCAGATATAGCATGAATGTCAGCAATGGAAACTGCTCTGTGAGCAAAAATACCTTATCCAGAGTTGCCATGATAAAGTCCACAAGTTCAGGAACAATGAGGATTTGAGCCCCCCTTTCCCCCTTCAATCACCAATTTTAGCAAAGGATGAATACATTGCATGAAAAGAAGATGCGAATTTAACAATATCTTCATCCAGTAGAGAGGCTATAAAATAAGCCACTTCTGAGACACTTTGGATAGAATAATAAATCATCCATCTTCAAAACAGCAAATGAAGAGTGATGACAATGGTATATTCATAGGAAGTCGTTGGCAGCAATTGGATAACTAGTAACCGAACTTCCAGACATAAGAGAAAGCACATGTAGTGGTAGAGACAACCTGATGTATTTAAACAGGTTTAAACAGCATATTCCAGAATCAGCGGTATCCTCGTTTGCTAAAGCCTATTTACCTGCAAGAGAATATCTCCAAGTTTGTCACGTGCAATTCCTGTCCCAAGAATTGCACCAAGGAAGTCTCCATGAGAACACGCGTCAAATGAAAAATTCCCTGTGATACTGGAGAAGTACTCATCCAGAAATGACAAAAAAGGGTTTCAAGTACAATTCAAAATCAGAATAGGGAGCGATATACTTGCATGCACTTCCTACCTTACTGCTGCAACTATGTCGGGTTCACTGGTCAAAGTTTCAATATGCCCGATAGAAATCCTGCATCGCTCAGCCTGGGTGCCTTGTAAAGTATACAAAGTTATTGGGTCATAAAGTCCGTGAAGAAAAGATGCAAAATCAAGCTCACATAAGGAGAGTAATTCAATTTTTATATAGAGACCTTAAGAAAGCAAGAAGCTATATGCATATTAAAGTGATTAACCTGTGGATATCCTCCTTGAGCTAAGGCTTTGATGTCAGCTAGCTTTTCCAAGAGAAGCATAGACTCCTTCTGCACTGGAGGGGTGAGAAAATCAGTGTGCAAAACTATTTTTCTTGATGATGCCCTTTTCGCCTGCATGAAGGACAATTTAGAACCTTTTTTTGCAATGATGAACATTCTTGACAATAAAAATCAAAGATCTTAACATCACAAAAGTAGGGAGGAATATGAAGAGAAGTAACACATATTAAATTGAATCACGTCTGAGACGTACCATTTCAAGAACATGCTTCACTTCTTCGATGACATTCTTGTCCCCCAGTCCTTTAAGGAAATCATCCTCGTTTCTCTTAACAGCTTGTGCCAGGTGACACATTTGTGAAGCTTTAATGCAACAATATAAACCTTGGTCAAATAGTATAGAAAGCAGTATATTGCGATCAGGGTATAGAAATAGCAAAATATCAATGACGTGCATGCAATGATTTTTATTTTTTTTTTGCTTAATCGAAATTCTTTTGATTGTGCCGAAAATGTTTGTGTGTGTTGCAGCTCACACACTTTGACTTTTCTTTAAATCCAAAATTTCTAAAAACTTTCACAATGCTAGAATGCTGACACATAAACTTACATATAATTTGCTACAATATTCTGAAATTCGAATAATATCTATATTCTATAACTTTAAGGGGAAAGCAAAATGGACTGGTATTTCTTGCTTTTGCTTAACTGTAAACAAACATGCCCAAAAAAACTGACGATAAGAACTAGGAGTCGCAATTGACGCCCTAAAACTTTATTGCTGTCCCGTATTATTATTGTCAAACGGATAGCATCCATGACTGATCAAATGCCTACATACTCAAAGTCAAAGTTACTGAATGTTAAAAGGGACATCTGTTGGCTTATGTCCAAAATTGCCATTGCAAGAAAGAACACCCAGGTGGTAAGGGGAACTGATAAATAAGCTCGAATTGCTGCAGGTAGGTGCTGCCAGCCAATAACAGTACCATCAAGGAAATCTCAAAGAAGAAGTTCTCTAATCATGAAGTGACAAGCACAAATCTTTATATCTACACTGTGATTAGCAAATGAAAATCTTTTAAACCAACCAGCAGCAAAGGATAGTAACATCAAGCTATAAACTTTTAACTTCTTTCTTCTGTAGATGCCTCTAAAATCTGAAGTACTAGTTGCTAGATTGTTTCTTTTTCAACATGTTAATGGTATTCAAGAAACTTCCTCGAAAGCGATGGCAAGCCAATATTAACCAACCAAGCGAGGTTCAATTCGGGCAGTGTCAGAAGAGCCCGAGAATTAGTAGAGACCATATTCAGCATCTGATTCTTTCATTGCAAAGAAAGATACAAACATGTCGCACAACTACTTTGACCGCTCATTTATTCTCTTTCACTATGGTGGGCATACACAATTAACACAACTCCAAGTGTTCTTTCCATCAAACAAATTCTCTGCACCATTTAGATTAACCAGAATCATCAACCAAATTTTTCCATCCAGCAACGTATATATAGTCAAGAAACCAACAGAATCCTCCCCACAGCAAAACCCCACACTTCTTTGGTTAAATTAAAAACATTCTCTTCTGTTGCCACAAGTAAATTCACTTCCCTAGCTCCAGTCAAAGTTTCAATCCACTACTATCATCTCATCACCCACGACGAACTCGGGTAATTTCCATGGCCCATTTCCTTAAAAATCGCACCTTCCACAGACATTCGCTCACGAAATAGGACGAAATGTGCAGAGAACCAAAGACGAGTAATGGTTTGGCAAAGCCAGAGGTACCTGAATGGACATAAGGCGAAAGGAGAGGCGAGAAGCGAGGAGTCGAAGGATAAGAGAGACGCTGGAAACAGATTGCGCGAGGTTGAGGACGAGGGTGAGGATGCGACAAGGCTTGGATTGCTCTTCGCGCAATCCATTGCGCTTTGCAGCTGGCGAGAGCCATGACTTCGAACGAGTTTGGCGAAATGCAGATTATAATCTATCCCCGCTTTTAGCCTTTCCCCCACCGAAAAACATGCAAAGGAAAATAATATTTGGTCGGTTAATATTACAAAAAATTCAAATTGATATACATACGGTAAATTTATCTCAAAATATATTTTTAATCAAAAAATATTAAACTAATACACTTATAATAAATTTACCCTAAAATAGTATAATTATGATAAATTAAACTCAATCAATTTTCGTTAAATTTAACCGTCAAATTGCTAAATTAGATGACACGTATAGTTTATTGATGTATCAATTTCTAATTTGTACCGTCGTTTTGTCATATATGTATCAATTTAAAAAAAAATTAGTATTAATCTAATTTAACAAAAGATAAATTTATTACAGGTGTATCAATTTAGAGTTTTTTGTGATCAAAAAATTATTTAAGGATAAATTTATTACAAGTCAACTTCAACATCAACAACACATTTATCTAAAATTAGTTGGAGTCGGCAGTCGATGAACCCCAAAAAATCATAATAAAAAGCAGAATCAAGTGAGGAAAAAGAGATAAATGTGTAACTATATATATATATCTATATCTATACAATACCCCTCCACAATACTAATAGACTTCCTTCGCTCCGTCCTAAGATAAACTATACGCCAATCTATTTTACACTCCATTAAATCTTGTTTTATTGGTTTCTCCAAGTAAGTTTCGGCCGACCTCTTGATTTCTTCGTATCATGCTATTAATGGCAAATTTCTATTCGTACCGGTGCATCTAAGGGCCTTCAGAGAATAGGCCCAAACCATCTTAATCTATGATTTCTCATTTTTTCCGCCACCGGTTCTACTCCAACTTTTCGTCGAATCTCTTCATTTTTTATCTTATCCATCCTTGTATGACCACACATCCATCTTAACATATTCATTTTCGCTACTCTCATTTTATGCTCATGTTTCTTTTGTGCTGACCAACATTTAGCTCCGTATAACATGACAGGTCTTACTGTTGTTCTATAAAATTTTTTCTTTAACATAAGAGCAATTTTGCGATCACATAAAAATTTCTGTTGTAATTCTAACGCAGAAACTATCAAGATCTTGCAAATACGTCAACGCAAAAGCCCAGAAATAATAACGATGAATAATAAAGAATGTTAGATATAACGTGGTTCGATCCGAATGTCGATACCTACATCCACAGGGAGAGACAGCAAGAACAATTCACTATAATCAGATAATTGAATTTACAATCGCTCAATACGCTCGTGTTTCCCGCACCTAGATTATACCCAAACCCAGTGTTTATAAACAAACAACTTTCAATTGAATATAAAATAAAACTCACTGCGCACAAATCACAGTGTTCAAGACTCATTCACGAGCAAGACCAAGCTTCTTTCGTTCGCGTCGTTTTCTCTGCTTGGAGTCTTCTGCACGACCACCTCTTTATTTTTCTCTCGTGCGGCTACTTGTGTTTCTGTGCAGCTAGGTCCTACCCATAAAAAGAATTACTTTTTCTATATGGCGCAAAGAAAGAAAAAAAAAACTTTCTTTTTTTTGTCCTTTGCTCCAATGGTCCCCACAATTGTTATTTAATTCCAATCCTTGATTTGCATTGTGTGATGTCAAATAAGTCTTGAAGAAAACAATTTCTTAGCTGGTCCCACGCGTACAATTGACATGTATAGGAAACAGGGTGTCCACTCTTCTTTGCATGGTTAGAGAAGTCCACGAAGCCAATCTCATCAAATATTGCATATTTCAAAATTTTCAATCTTTGTAGAATTCAAAATCGAGACATAAAAATAACAATCTCGATGCACTGCGTCATTTCATCCACCCTACTCTAATTTTATGTCTTACATCCTCATCAATCTCTCCCTCTTTTTATAAGATTGATCTCAAATATTTAAATGTATCTTTCTTGGTACCTCCGAGCATATTTACGGCTTCTTAATCCCCTCTTCCTGCCGTGTCAAACTCACACTTCAAGTATTCCGTCTTATTTCGACTTAGCGTAAATCCTTTAGACTATAACGTGCTTCTCCATACTTCTAACTTAGCGCTAACCTCAGCCCTAGTCTCATTAATAAGCACATTATCATTTACAAATAGCATACACCACGGCACCTCATCTTAAATATCTTTTGTTAGTTCATTCATATTTAGGGCAAAAAGGTAAGGGCTCAAAATAGAACCTTGGTATAAGCCTACTGTGATTGAAAAATAAATTGATGTGCCATTACAATCCTTCACACATGTAGTGGCACCGTTATACATGTCCTTGATTGCCTCGACATACTTTGAAGGTACTTTTTTCTTCTCAAGAATCCACCACAAAATCTTTATTGGAACCATATCATACGCATTCTCTAGATCAATAAACACCATATAGAGGTACTTCTTTTTTTCTTGATATATCTCCATCAATTGTCGTAACAAGAAAATGACCTCCATGGTGGATATTCCTAGCATAAATCCAAATTGATTGATAGAAATCTTGATCTCTATTCTCAAGCGATGCTCAACAACTCTCTCCCACGGCTTCATTGTATGGCTCATAAGCTTGATACTTCTATAGTAAGAACAATTCTGGATATCCCCATTTTCCTTGTATATAGACGCAAGTATACTATTTCTCCATTCATCATGCATCTTATTAGTATGGATAATCTTGTTAAAAAAACTAGTCAACCAACTTATTGTTACATCCCCTAAGCATCTCTACACTTCAATAGAGATACCATCAGGTCTCAATATTTTACTAGTCTTTTTTTTTAATGCCTCCGAACTTCTCGTGCTTTAACTCTACGCACAAACCTTCTGTTTGAATCATCAGAATTATCTTCCAAATCTATCTCACTTCTATCGCTCTCCCCATTAAAAAGTTTGTTAAAATAACTCATTCACATGCCCTTAACGTATTCATCTCTTATCAAGAGTATTTGATTTTCATCCTTGATACATCTAACATGTGTCAAGTCTTTACTTTTCTTATCCCTTTGCTTTGCAAGTATATAGATGCATTTTTCTTCTTCTTTGCTCCCAAGAAATTTATTTATTACAAGTATAATCAAAAAAATAATTTGAGATAAATTTATCATAGGCATACCAATCTGTTTTTTGTGGTAAAAAAATAATTTGATGTAAATTTATCATAAGTGTATCAATTTATGATTTTTCATTATATTAACCCTATTTGGTTTGCTCCCTGTTAGCCTTATCTTAGGTATTTTACCTTGTAAAAAAGATTATTTACATAGACCGGGTCAAATCATTTTTAACATTATATACAAAACTCAGAATACATATTTATGATTTCATGCGTATCTTAATGCACCCACTTGATATACGAGATTTGCTTTGTTCCCATATAAACAAAAAAAAAATACTAATTAAAAAAGAAATTTCTATAAAGTAATGCATAAAAAAGGGCATGTATTATATTATATTAAAAAATCCAACCCGAAAAGTTGATGCTCGTAATCCAGCTGACTTGCATGTGGAGTTTGACAAATTTTATTAATTTGTGGTAGGGGAATGACAATAGGCTCTAATACCATGTTAATAAGTCCTAGTCCAATCCAAAAGTGCAAATTCATATATAGAAAGACAACACATAAGTATAAAAAGTATATAGGATTCATTAGCAAGCGATATAGGACAATAATTCACCAAAGTAAATTCCTTTTTTATTTTTGATGGAAAATATATGCGCCATCTTAACAAGATGGGTGACGTCGGGCGCTGATGTACCAATCATCTCCTTGACGCCCGGTTTCGAGTTCTCCGTAGCTTTCTCAGGTTTTTGGCAGTCAATTTGGATTGAAAATGGCTGCACCCGATTACTGTGCATGCATAACCTGACCGGACTGTTCATTGATTACGAGTCGAAGTAAATGAACTGAACGGAGACGTCATGCAAAACTAAATGCTTCTCAGCCTAGATAGGATGATAGAAGGAACATGACAAAGCACAAGGCATAAGCAACACTGGAGAAAAGTGTGTTTGGTGCGTTATATCGCCTAGGAATGTGAAACTCCTGGCAAGTTCTCAAATTCAGATGCTGATGAGAAATCTGAGGCTGAGAGACTGACAAAAGAGATTTTAAGCCAAAATGATCCGGCTCCAATCCGGAATGAAAAATCCATTATCCGTTCAGGCATCTCGACCGTGCTTAGCCGACATGCACTGTTTGAGAGGAACCATAACACCTTAGAAAGATGAGCAATCAAAATGTCAATCACCACACACATCATACAGAAAGAGAACTCGGGAAATATGAGAGCAAGACTACTGTATTAAGACAAAATTCCAAAATATCCAACCAGTCAAAATTCGAGCAACCTTTCGACCAAAAAGACGAAAAAAAAAAATTTGAGCAACTATAACCTGCAGACCCTCTGCCCGCTTTCTAGAGGTCCTATCCGAAACTGAGTTTCTAAAAGTATTATGAGTTTCAAGCCCCATTCCTTGTTGGGACTGAAAAGAACTAAGTTACCTTAAAGCTTCTATAGGCAAAACTACCCGTTTGCTAGGCCTTGTCGTCCAGCAGTTCTACCTCCTCTTCTTCCTTAGGGAAGAGAGTAATATGCATAAGCTAGGGCCACCAGAGCTCCCAAAACAGCGGCCGGGATGGCCCACATCCAGTAGGCCTGTGATCTCTTCCGCCTCAGGATGGCCTTCGGAACTGATTCGACTCCTTTCGTTCGAGTTTTCACTCTGTAGGTACTTTTCTTTTGAACCTTCTCCTTTGCAGGGGCCAGAGCCTCAGGAGCTTTCCCCACCTTCTCCACTTTGACAGCCTCCTCAGTCAGTTCCTCCGCATCGGGATTCCATTCCGTCACCTTCTTCTTTTCCTTCTTTTCACGATCCTGAAGAAATAATTTTTCACCATAAAAAGGGAGCTTCTATCAGATTCAAAGCTAGAATCAGGTTTCTAAAGAATCGGAAAATTTACTAGACATCCAAAGATAACATGTTAAGCTTCAACATTCTGCCGCGAAATGGGAAATGGCAGTTTTCTCGTTTTAACTTTCCCATAAAGTGTAAAATCTAAACTAAGAGATTTAATGAAAGAGGCAATTTCTAGTAAAGGGAAATATTAGATGATTACCTTGAGTTTCTTCTCAGCCTCCTTTTGGGCTTTAATTGCCGCCTTCACTGCATTTTTCTCTGCCAGCTTTTTCTTCCTTTCTAGAGCTTGCTTCTGCTTTTCGATTTGCTCCTGCCTCTTCATCTCCTTCATCTTCTCTTTGTCAACTTCAGTAACTTTCGGAGCCTCCTGCTCTGGTTTCACCACAACAAAGTCCTCAGCGTCCTCTTTGGACTTCAAGTCCTTAAGCTCCAATGTGGCAGCAGACTCGCTCACATTCTGAACAGCTTCTTTCTGGTTATTCTTGGCGACAGCGACATTGTTTTTCGGAGGTGGTTTGGAATCTTCTTTTGGCTGTTTCACTTCAGCTTTCGTCATTATCTCTTTTCTGGATACAGTCATTGTTTCCTCGGCAACTGCTAATGGCTTCTCATTGGGATTCTTAATTCTTCCGTCTCTGCTCAACTGTCGGGCATCCAGTGATGGCAATACTCTTTTGAGGTAATCGTCTCTGAAACTCTTGTTGCCGTTCCAGAGGGAGAAAAACTTCTCAACCTGATGAGGAAGCGAAGGGTTAAACCAAGGATGACAGCGTCACATACAATCTTTATTCATTTAAGGATTAAGGATCACCAACCTCATTCAATGCAAGCTCCTGGAGAGCACAAATATCCTTCTTTGCAGCAAGGTCTTTTGCAATGTTCAAAATCGCACGATTTTGGTAAAAGGGGGCATTCTGAAACACAAAGGAAAGTAAAATGTTACAACCATCATCTACAGGAGAAAGTATCATATCTCTCAACTCAATGCTCCTTCAGTGAAACATATGTCGCAATCCATTTCCTTTAAGAAGCACAAAAAATTACCAGGTCACTTTCTCAATCAACCATGAAAGATCAGAATTACATTCAATCTCTAGAAACTGAGGAGCTTATCGAGATTTTCGTTGGAAATGTGTGACTAGCAATTTACTATCAACCCAACTCGTTAACTTTCACTTGTTTGTCTATCCTGGCTGATGCGGACACTAAATAAAGGAACAGAAAAAAATCATGTTACAATGTCAAGGATGAATGGCTTCATAGAGGTCTCGTTGAATGAATTTACGATTTAGTTAGAAAGTCGTCAAAGAAAGAGTGTATATTTGTTCAGGCATCAAATATGAAGTAGCTAGGCAATAATTTAAAGCGCAAAATGACAACGCAGCATCCAGAAGCGACTTTTGAATGCTAGAAATTTTATTAGTTTCTAGCAAACTATTTCTAAGTATGCAGATCATAGACCGAGAAACCTGGTAAATAAAATAAAATCCATTAAATAAAATTTTTCCTAATTGGCAAAAAGTACACATCAATTCTTCATAAATCACATTTTTAGTCATGAACGGAAAACAAAAGTCTCTATTAGGGTATCGAGCATAAAAAAAGAGATGAAGGATAAGAAGACCGCCTACAAATACTAACCGGCAGAAAGGTAACAGTTGCTGCTAGTTTACATGTAATTATCGTATCTTCTTCAAAGTACCATCCAAAAACATATGCAGCTTTAAGTAAAGCATACAGAAAATGTCCAAGACTGACGACACATTAGCTTTATTCACGCAAAAATAACTTGAAAACTAAGCTGCTTTATTCACGCAAAAATAACTCGAAAACTAAGCTGCTAAGTTGGCAATCCACGTGGAAGCAATCCAAGAAAGGCCTGCATCATGTGTGTATCTAAGAACATACCGCCTCATCACGCCGTTTCCTCATCTCCTGCATGTTTTCATATGCTTTGTCCCTTTTCTGAATGGTAACTGACAACTCATCTTGCAAAGATCTTATTTCATTCTCTATACCCTCCAATACTTCCCTGAGATTCTTAATTTTTCCCTTAACTGCCTGCTGATCCTTCCTCACTCCATCCAAGCCAACTCCCATAAGCTACAACATAATAATGTTACTATGATCAGATAAAATCAGTATTAACTGCTGTGTATCAAATCATAAAGAACAACAGTGTGTCAAGCTGGATTTTGAAAGTGCACACTTCTTACTTTAACCTGGCCCTGAATCTCTTCTCGCTGACCATATTTACCCTGCACATCAGCCCTCAGCGCAGCATTTGCAATAACCATCTCCCGTGTGCCCTCAAGCTGTTTTATTTCCCGTAGAAGTTGCTTCTCTTCTGCCAATGGGATGCTTTCATGCTGTATGCGGTAGTTCAAGCTCCGGATCTGCAACAACCAGTAGCAACCAACAAAATGTAAATCCAACCGAAAGGCTATTGTGGTATTAAAATAAGTAAGGACGATATAGAAAGTGGTCTATATTCTTAAAATACCAACTTACGAGCTCATTAAGTTCTTCTTCTGATGAGCATAGGCCACTACTGCGACCAGCACTGCTCCCATTTCTTAGCTTGCCTAGAGCGTCATGCAATGGTTCCATCTCCTTCCTCTTTTCCTCAGCAATCATATTAAACTGCTTGTTCTCATCGCCCAATGATTTCAGCTGAGTGATTATGTCTGTTCGCTCCGACTGCATATGAAGAAAACATTGAAAATCGAAAAAATGCTACCAAATTTATTGCGCTAAGTGTGTTAGTGAAAAGGAGTGGGAAGGGTTGGGGGACCGATGGGGTGATACGCCTTCGCATTTTCTGTGTATTTGATGTGCGGCATCAAAAGCCCAGTCAAAGATCAGTTAGCCATAAGGAGAAACTGCTCCCCCAAAATTTATGTTCTTGCGCATTTTCTGAGTGAAAACAGATCTAAATGCTGGGAATCAACATCAACAACACCTTTGTCCCAAACATCTAAATGCTGGCAATGTGTCGATGAATTTGTGACATACAAATGTACAACTTATTATGATTTACTCAAGTAAAAGTTAAAGAGTTTTGCACAGAAGTTTGTGATAATCACCCCCTGAAACCAAAAACGCGTGCGCAAAAGCCTCAACCATCTAAACAAGCTTTTAATGCCTTATTGAGCTAAATCCATGACATGACCCTTTCATGGTGGTCAAAGCAACGATCACCATGTAGTAGATTCTTCTATTTTTCCCTAAGGAAACTAATCTTACCGAAAGGTATGCTTAACCAAACTAGAGTTTTGAAGCAACCAGTTAAGTTGATGTGGGCTACATTGGCCCAAGACTAATTTCAAGTGCAAAGCATATCTTGATTCAAGAACTCTCCCACATAAGGCATTAAAGAAGTGATGCTTCGAAACATGAGTGTCACCCACCGCGAGAGCAAGCCTTTCCGAGCAAGCAACACAATACACAATTGGCTAGTAACTATGTGCTAGCAATGCTTATTTAGATTACTCAACATGGTCAAAATTTATTGTGAATGAGCAGCTTTTGCATAGTGATTTAACCTTTTTTCACAATTGACAAACAATGAAATAAGTTGACATCCGTACTTTAACCCGTACGTAGCACGTCACATTCTAATATGCTTATTCGAAAGGCAATAATAAATGCATGAAGTCTGTTCACCTGACGTACTCGACCCTAGCAAAGTAAACCATCAATGATTGTCATTTTTTTAGAAATGTAGGTCGCGTAAAATTCTAGTGACCTCAAAAGTGATTGAAACTTTCTTCCAATCATAATTGATTGGATATCATACATTCATGCCAACCAACAGGAACGCCTCCTACCTGTAGATTGTTGTTGGCCTATCATATCCAGGCACTAGATAAGAATGACAAGCCGTCAAGCCGTCAACCCTTAGGTTTGGCTATCTTTTCTAGCATAATCATAAGAACATGGAGAATCCTGATCAATGAAAGGATACCATTCTAATCCGAATGACTGGGACTTAAAAAACTGTGAGTGCTTAAACTTACCCTCTTTGCTCTTAGTTTGTTGGTGATCTGGAACCTGGCTTGATTCATCTGCTGGATCTCCCTATCAGCCAGGTCAATTTTGACTTTTATCTGAGGATCATCGTGCGACCTGCACTTAGCAATATAAAAGGAGTGAATCTTATTCGGTGCCGGCCATTCATCAGCAGCAGCATTGGGGAAGTTGGCATCAGAAACTTTATTTCCTTCGCTGTTTGCCAATCCGTTTCCATGAGAACCAAACTTTATGTTCGCATTAGGGATCAATCCACATTCCAGCTCCCCATTCTCATTCTTACACAGCACAGACCTGTCCGCGTCAACTAAAGCCTCCGCTGGTGGCGGTGCCATCTCAAACCCATTGACTTCAATAGCCATGTTTGCTACTGCACCGATTAAAAATCTGTGTGCAGAGACAGAGACAAAAATCAATCACACAGACATTAAGCCACTTTCCACCACAAAACTCCTCTTTTCATTTTGGGTTAGCCATCTCAAATGTCAGACTTGAAAATTCATTTCGATGGCCATTATTCTTGAGAATTAAAAAACAGGAGAAAAAACGATTACTAGACCCAGATCTTTTGATCAAAAACACCCAATAAATGAATTTGTTGAGGGCAATTCTCAACAGCGCTTGATCAAGTACCGGCTTCCCGGATCATTTGCAAGAACAACTCATAAAGATTTCTAAAATTTAAGCACGATCAAGGGAAGAAACAAAACGCAAAATGAGCTCCATTGAAATGAATTTTGACATCTCTCTGCATTTTGACATCTGAACCCAAAGAGAAAACGAACGAAAAAAATCTGGGCAGCTTCATCTTCTATCAAGACAATCGCTCACAAAACCATGATCGAACAGAGAAACAATAAATCAAACAGGCATTCCATCACGTCGTTTTGAATTATCAAATCAAACATGCATGCAAGATCAAACGAAAGATCAATCACCAGAACGACGGGAACCTCCCGCCTTGCCCGATCAAGATTGATGCCAGAACACCCAGAAAAAGAAAAAGGAAAAAACCAAACAAACCCAGATAAATGGCCGAAGATAAAAAGGAAACAAAAAAAAAAGAGAGAGAAAGAAAAACGATCGTAGCAACACTATCTAAAATGGGTCTTAGCAAGACGGATTACCAGGACTAGAGGAGAGAATCCTCGGGAAATAAAGCAACCAAACCTGGTCTTTTGTTTCGTCGACAAAAGAAGTCTAGAGAACTGCGAACGGGTCAGATCTCGGTCTTATTCTCGCAATGTAACGAGTCTCTGAATCAATGAGTTTGCCGTTGCTCCTAAACTCGGGAGGGAGAGAGAGAGAGAGAAGGAGGTAGAGAGAAAGGAGATTGTATTTGCTTCTCTTAAATTTCTCGGAGCAGAGACGAACGCTTGGACTCGGGAGGACTACCGCTTTTATAGGCAGTCGCAGAGCAGGGGGGCAATTTCGGAAACTGCATGCAAGGACGTAGATTCTTCTTTCCTTTTCCCTCCACCCCCTCCAAACCAATTACAATATTTTTCGAACCTCCACATTGGTGTATTCCAATGTCGTCATCTCTTTTGGAGCTCTTATTAGAGTCGACCAAGCGCTTAAAAAAAAAACAAAAAAGGAAGGAGAAGAAGAGACATTAGAGACAATCACTTTCAACAAGTTCGAAATCTACGGGAACTGAATTAACGGATCTCTAAAAATGATATTTCTGTTCTATACTAACGCTTATATAGAATGCGAGACTATCTGACTTTCTAAGTGAAATGAAGTATCGATGTTATTTTGAGTGTTTCCATTTTTATATCCTCATTGTTGTATGGAGTCATCCTTTCAATACCGAATAGTCATTAAAGTCTCGTGATTTTTGGTGTCGTTATTGATTATTGATCCCTTTTCTCTTCAAATTATGATTCAATCTGTCAGTTGACGTCACTAATCAATAGCGCCGCCAATCAATGGATTCATTGATTATGTTACGAAGGAGATTGTTGCACTTCATCTTGGTAACGAGGAATGAATTGAAATAAAGTCACTCGTTTTATTTCGCCCAATCCCAGTTCGCAACATATTTGACCCTTGAATAAATTTAAATAGATGGCACTACTGGCATGGAATAAACTAAGTAAAGAAAATTCATAAAAAGTCCTAAACTTTGCATGGATACAATCGAGTTCCGAATCTTCTCATTGATATGGTCAAATTCGAAGACTCTTTGAAAATTTTCGATCCGGCGGTCAATTTCAAAGTGTTTTTGTAACATTCGAAATTACCAACATAACATTCTTTATTTTACAATTTTCAGTGTTGGTCTAGGACTTGATTGCATAATTCAAGGAAATTTGGGATTCAATTGAAACGATGTAGGATGTAATTGCAATTTGTATATATTTTCCCCCAATTTCGGATATCGATAAATAGTCAAGTTGACAAATGGAATAGATTCAAAATTTCAGAATAAATGGAATGCGATAAAATGTATATTTCTAATTAATGACTCAATGTGACCCATTTGCAATGTGAAGTAACTGCAATCGCCCCCAATTAATTTCTCTAATGCAAAGTCCTCGCGCGATGTTGATTTGCAATTTAGACTTTTCGGGAGGAAAATCTCACCTCCTTAATAACATGAAAATGGCATAATAAAAAAAAAAAGGAAAACCGGATAATGCAAATTTTAAAGAAAGAGGGTGCGGGCCCGCGCCACGTGGACTTGCAATTCTTGTTTTTTTTAAACCCCCCCCCCCCCCCAAAAAAAAAAAAAATCGACAAAAAAAAAACCCACAAAAAAATTAATTTTTAAAATGTTCCTGGGTTTTGTCCTCTTTTGATTTATTTTTTTTTGGTCGAATCCTCATTTGACTTTGGATGCTGAGTTTCGGGCAAAATCCGTTCAGACGTGGACGTGAATATTGTGTTCGTGGGTGAATCTACGGGTGGGTCGCTTTTAGTCTAATTACTATAATGTCCTCGGAAATTATTCTATTTCCCTATAAGACCCAAGGCTGTGACTTTTTCCATTTGTGAGCACTGCGCGACCCGGAAAATGTGGAATTGAAATCTTATCCTGTCCGAATTTACTTCCTTTTCAAGCAAAATTTTTCCTTTTCCTACGCAAGTGGATTTGGCAACGGTTTGAATCATTTTTTTTTTTTTTGGTCGAAGGTTTGGATCAGCTTGACAAGTGAATTTTTGGAAAGCTTTCTTTTAAAATGTAAGGCAAAAATGGCGAGTAATTCATCAATTGAGAGCATTTATTATTCGGTAAAAGATAGTGATTTATTCAATTTTACATATTAAAAATTACAGTACCCGTAGGTCCATCTAAATTTTTTCACGAAAAAAAGAGAAGAAACACATGCTTTATATATCCATCTTGTTGTTTGAAGTAAGAAGTACCTATTACTATTGAGGAATCTGATTAATTTTTCTTTCTCCTAAATATCCTCAGTTACTCACTTACGACATATTATGTTTATTGCTCAACGAGCCAATCACTAATTTTGTTCATCTCCCATGAATATCAATCTTTATAGCTTTGAATAATTTATAGCCAAAAATAACCTTCTCACAAAAATTTACTTTCCCAAATTAGAGAAACGATTGTGCAATTGTCCTTACTCGCTATGACGTTAAGAGCCTACTCCGAGCTAATAAAAAATAATAATGATTAAAAATTACAGTAGGATCCACTCCTTCATGAACTTGTAGCTCAAAATATGTAGTTGCTTTCAGAGTCATGGAACGACTATTATATCGGGGTGAACGATTCCAACGTCCAAATAGATTCTCCGTTTGTGGAAACAAGTTCTTTATTTTTTTGGAACTTAGAATCTATCATGCATATCTTGAAACTTGGAACTTATCCTGTCACATATTTCATGGTCGGTTTTAGGATCTATGCAAATTTTACCTATAATCTTAATTAAAATATTGGAGTGAGTCGTCACATTTAATGAATGACATTTACTATTATAATTCATTGTCCACAACTTATATTTAGACATACCAATAATATATGAAATATTAACAAAGTAAAAGTTTCAATCATAAATGTCACAAAATATGAAGCTCAAACTAATGATTTCATATTACACGCTCATCACTGGACGCAATGGAATATTGCGGATTGCGCAGAGAAATATACCAAGAAAAACACAAAAATTTGTTACCGGTTTCAAGTTCCACCTACATGGAACCCAAAACCTATTCGTCGGAATAGGTCCGCTAATTTTTTAACCATACCTTGGAGCCTGAAACTAGACAAGTTCCTTGTCGGTGCAGTTTTAGGTTTTAGATTATACTCTAGCCCATGTTTACCCTTACCGTTGTGTTAGCAAAGCTCCCAAAATTAAAATGAAACTCATTCTCTGTATAATCATTCAAATTCATTCCCTAAACTAATATGAATTTTTATTTTATTTCTCTCTCTCTCTCTCTCTCTCTGGCCACCCAAATGTTGCTCTCTCTTTTTTTTATCACACGAACACAAGCTTGATCTCTTTCTATTGTAATATACATTGTATTCATCATAAATTATAGTTATAAATATGATAATTAATTTTACCATCATTAGTTAAATCGTGCTGATAAATATTAGCGGGAGGGGCCCCCGGCCACCTAATTTTCTGAAATTATGCTTTGGCCCCAATCTTGCCAAAAAAAATACATGTTCATCCCAAAACCACGGTTGCACCAAAAGTTTTAAACTTATCACATGTATTGTTAGGAACTTTTAACAAAGGCTTCCCATTTAAGAGTAATATCTTGCAATGACGGTGTCTCCATTGCGAAATATGAGGAAGGTGAGTAATTGTATTTGCAACTTAAGAAAGAAATAACTCGATTCCGACGTAAGTAGAATGATTGAATATGGCTTCTAGATTTATTTCTATTTTGACAATATCAAACATAGGTTGAATTCGAACACGCTAAATTGACTTATTACAAGAGATCCTTTTGTCTAATGCTCTAGTGGTCCTAAAAAAAGGCCACGAGCTAGGAATGTAGGGGAAAAAAAGATTTTGAAAAAAAAGGGAATTGTACCGTTTAAAAGATAATTAAAAAAAAAACATCAAAGTTTGAAGATTACCAACGAAAATATCGGGATCCAGTTGACTATTTGATTCATCTGGACATTCAAGATTTTCACATTAGATTAGATTAAAAACGCGTGTTAATCGTCAGCCTAGTACTCCTCCATTTAGTTCGTCATTGACCAGATTTCGCACAAACTGTGCAAGTATGAAACCCAGCGTTGGACTGAAAAAGAATTCTATCACGCTGTACTGACTTATTATTACAAGATATTCTTAAGAAAGGAAGTCCAACGTGCTAGTGATCCTAAAACGTCAAGAGCTAGGACTGTAGGGGAAAAAAAGGGGTTGTATACTCTGTAAAAGATTAGTCAAGACACCTAAGTTAGAAAGCTTAACATCGGCTGATATCGGGATCTGCTGGACTATTTGATTCATCTAAATGTTCAAGATTTTCACGTGGATATTGTAAATGGGGTTGATTTATCTTGCTGCCAATACGAGGATTCGTATCGTGTGATATAAAAGTATAAATTTCCAGAATTTTAATTCCATTTGGGTCCAAGTATGAAAAGCTAATGTTGGACCCAAGAACGTGGCCAGATGGACCATAGTTCCATACTCGACAAGTAGATGTGGACTACGTTATTCCTGAGGGAAAAGGCCCAAAATCTCATGCTAATGAGAAAGAAGTCCTTAGGCAAGGTAATGTCTAGTCTCAAAGTTGTCTAATCCGGACCATAAACACTTCACGGTCCAATCTTGTTCTTTGATTTGTCCATTGAGACCTGTGACGAGATAAGCAATCTCGACCAAGTTCCTTCCTCGTACACCCAACATATCGAGCTCTCGCATCTGAACACGAACACACCCGACACAACAGGACTCGAGAATTTTCGCTATCCATAACTCTATTTCGAAAATCAACTGCAATCCGATTAGGTACTGGATCTCTTTTGATTAGCCGAAATGCTCACATCAAAACACAATTAGGTACTAAAATCTTCTCTCACCGTTCAATTAAGCCTTCTAACTAGATGCAAAAGCTCGATCACGTTTTTTCTCCCTACACTCGCTACAGATCCAACGTCACAATTCTAACATCCTATCTGTAACTAAAGCCGAAAATCAACTGTGATAATGATAGCAATCCTTTTTTTTTTTCCCAAAAAAGGAAACTTGCTTACTCATGTGAAGTCCATTGAGATGAGAAGAAAAATTCTGGTTTAGAACAGTGCACATGAGATGAGACTGGACAACTGCATCGTAATGGGAGGGATAGTTAGGAGGTGAAGATTGCACCAAACCACTGACTCATTAATGTCTCGGTGATGGACGTTGGTAGATGAGTGCAGGTAGATTTATGTGAGACTCATTAAATCCGAAGGACCCACGGGACATGTTCTTCTTGAGAAACAGACAAGCGTACATTCATATGGCGGCAGTAGCATTGGAAGGAGAAGCTGTTATATATGGTTCAGCAATCACCGGACATCACATCATCACAGCCATGTCAAAACTCCTAGAACGAGTGTACTTAAGAGGAGATTCTTTGCGCTGTGTCTCGAGTTGGGTATTATTTTCGCAATCCCCTCCATACCGTCCTACTCGAGGTGTCACCGTTGAGGAAAAGAAATACTAATACTGACCGATAACGGCCACAGTCCTTAATAACTCGGTGTGCATGAAGGACCAACTTCTCTGCCAGATAGATCTCAGAATCCTGCTATTGAACTCCGTTAGAAGAAACCCATGAATCAGGTAGACTCCACGTGATCAGCTTCACATGAGGTAGAACCACTTTACACTTCATGCATGGTCTCAACCGTGTTGATTAATCTGCCAATCAAGCATGCCATACTGCCACTACATGTCAAACTCCCAAGTTACGCCTCCATCCTCCGCAATGTCAAAGTAATAAACCGACTATTCCGTTGTGCAGAAGGCATGCCAAATTTGCTGGTTGGACAAGAACATGATATGAAGTACACGAGTACATGTCCATAGAAAATTGTTACCATCTGATGACTGAGACCACTTCGAGCATGTGAAGGCAGGAGATCTGCCTCATGAGAATCTTCTCGACGGGTATGCAGTCTAGAAGGACCACAAAGTCTTAGAAAATTTCAATTTTAGTGATACATATTCTTATGCAATGCATTACGAAGAAAGCAATTCCTTATCACTGTCCAATTTTCAGCTTTGCCTCCCCTGTATTCTTCTTGTTTAAGACTTGAAGCATTCCAGAGCAAACCAGCAAAGTTCCATACATCAAGTGCAAAGATATGAGGTCGTTTGACAGAAAGAGGCTCCAGACTAGATTCCACACTGTGGCTGGATGTTCCTTAGTCCGTACAACTATTGTTTCCAATGAAGTTATGGAAATTAGGACCAGGCTAGTCTGATCTGAGTGTCTGTGGTACAAAAGAAGAAATCAAATGAAACATCACTCACCTTTGACTTTCTTGTTTATCCAAGTCTCCGGCAGCATTCCAGCACCAATCCCACCGGCAATGCATGCCCCATAAGAGGCAATAGTTGACGGCAAAGATCTCCGAGGAAGAAAATAGTAGTCAGGTATTTGCCTAATCTTCCTAGGCAATCACTTCTTTACAATTGATTTAGCAGAAGGATCCTTTGGTATGTCACTGCCGATGGCTTTCCAGTCATTCCCCTTCAAAGGGTCTTTCAGTTCTTCAGTTCCATTCCCGACTACTAGTTTGCTAAAGGATCGATGATAAAGTTCACTCGGGGAAAAATCCATGTTCAGCAGCATTGTTAAACTACGACTTGGGTTCAAAGCCCCGGGGTAAGGTGGCCGATACTAAGCAGGAGAATAACCTATTCCAACCGATCCTTGCAAAAAGATACCGTGCCAATTGACAAGTCATGTCAGATAATCAATGTTTCCGGGTTCGTGTTGCATATTTCTTCTTTTGGAGGACTTAATACACCAAAGCTAAAGGATGCATACTAAGCCATCACGGCCAACCGGTGACCCAGTGAAAAACGACAGGACAACTACTTCCAACAATCCAATCACTTATCTTCAGGACAGAACAACTCTTCCAGAGATAACAGAGGTAAGGACACTGAAACTAAAAAGCACAAGAGCTTCTTTCTTCTTTTTTAATCGGTTAAAAGGGTGGGAAGGGGCGATCAGTGTCGCCGACTCCCTGCGCGAACAAGACCTTCAGTTGCTACTCTCAAATACAGAGAGTTTCATGGATTCGAAAGCCGAATTCCTACGAGAAGAAAATGATGTCATTGAAGCGCTGCTCCTAGTCTATATACCAAAGAAACTATGAAATCCTCATTATTCTTTACCAAGATGATCATCACACAGTAGGTTCGAATTACACAGGGCCTGCAGCTCAGCCATTACCTGGCATCTGAAGCATTGGGCAAACAACACATTTTTACCGGGAAATTCGGGGCAAATACTAAGAGCAGATAACAGTATAAAACTAAAAGAAGACCCACGTTCCGGTGCGGCATTGAATTCAATCATATGCAGCAAAATCAGCTGGATTTAGAATTATACGTTCATTACCAACAATTACCCACATTCAATTCAAATCTCAGCATTTCCAGGTTCACAAGTACGCAAACAAATTGCACAAATTTCGCTGTAAAAGTCTCAGCTTCGCCAGGGCGCAATAAACGAAGCTTGAAAAAGGTCCAAGTCGCTTGACGAAAAATCACCAGAACAGCGGGCTGAGAGAGAGAGAGAGAGAGAGAGAGAGAGAGAGAGAGAGCTCGGCGAGCTATGATTGGAGCGAAATGGCGAACTGGCAGCCGGCGACCAGCTCTGGACTCCGACGAAATCGCGAACTGCAGCTGGGAGAGAACCGGGACAGCGACGTGCTCTCTCTGATTGGTAATTTTGTAATTATGCAAAACACTAGGGGCATCTTTCGCCATTTCCCTTGTGCCAGAAGGATTGATTGTCAATCGTATTCGGCATTTAGTACGTCTATTTCCAAAGTATTAGTTAAATAATAATATTATATGGACAATGGCGCACTGACCTTAAATGGTTTCTCGACAAGTCCCCATCATCAAAATTAAATATTGGTCGATTATTCACAGAGCTAGTGGTTTTAGCAATAAAGGGGATGAAAATAACGACTTTTTATATTTATTTATTTATGTTAGTACTCCTGACAAACATTTTTTAGATGAAAACTTCGACGCGGCAATTCACCTTCAACTCGCCACGGGAAATGCTAGACGGTGGAGGCCATAGGACGAGCACCCTCCTCAGCTATCGAGGAGGGTCCAACGGCCCTCTCTGCCTCATGTAGGCCACTTTTCCTCACCCCGCACCAGGAGGGAAAAGGTGGACCCTTGCTGAACATTGATGCGGGTGTCACGGGGTCACAGTTTTCTTGGCCGCAAAATAGCCCGTGAGGTGCCTGGCAAGTCATTTCGGCCAGGCCAGTACTTTTTCTTTATTTGTCCAATGAAATACTAAAGGCGAATATATTTATCGTATCGAGTAATATCACGCCCACCTAGAGCTGGTAATATGGGTCATAAACCCATGTTTGACCCATTTTATATAAATATGGGTCAAATATGAGTCATTAACTTATAAAAATTTCACTAAAAATAGGTCAATAATAGGCCACACTTAAATCCATATTGACCCATATTATACCCATTTTAGATCCGTAAGGACAACATTTTGTCCGGGGCCGGGACTGGGGTCAGCGATCGAGGCCAGGAACGAGATCGAGGCTCGGGCTCGGGACGAGCAATCAAGCCTGGGAACGGGACCAGTGCCGGGGCCGGGAACCGGTGACTTAGGTTGGGACCGATGCCGAAGGCCGGGGATCGACAACCGGGGTCAGGACCAATGTTGGGGGCTAGGAATCGGGCCTGGGTCCAGGGACCAGAGTAGGGGCCAGGAACGTAACCGAGGACGGGGTTGGGTCCCAGTCCCGGGACGGCAACTAGGGCTGGGATCGTGACCGGGGCTGGGCACCGGGATCGGGACTTGGGGCGAGTGTTGGGGCCAGGGCGGGTGCAAGGGCTGGGACCCGGGCCAGGGCCGGGATTGGGGCAGGATCCCAGGGTCGGGACCGGGGCCTAGGCCGGGGCCAGGACAAGGGCCGAAGTCAAGATCGAGTCTCGAGACCGAGGCTGGGGCCAGACCGTGATCGGAACCAGGGTCAGGCACTGGGGCCGGGACTTGAGCCGGGTGCCCGGGCCGAGATCTAGGACCAGGGACCAAGGACGGGGCCGGTGCCGAGGACCAAGGATGGAGCCGAGACAGGGGCCAGGGACTGGGGCCGGGGCCAGGACTGAGAAGTATTTTATTAATATTATTTTTAAAAAAAATATTATTGTGTTTTGATAATATAGATCAAAACGGGTCGGGTCGGGTATGGGTCAGTCACGAGTCAGGTATAGGTCAATATGGATCGGACTATATTCTACCCGGCCCAAACCCAACCCGACCCGATCCACCCATTTGCTACCTCTATGCCCAGCTTAACTCGAACGTCATTTATGTCGAACGATGACACACTATATTTAACACTATGACAAGTTTCGGCCTGCCAAGGCATCATCAGAATAACGGCATCAGCTCCCGACTAGTTTGTACACGGGAGGCCAACCCCACTTTTAAAATTAATAAAGAATGTATTCTGTTTAATCATAGAACTCTTAGTACAAACTGATCTGACACTACCCTTGACCCAGTCGTTTTTTTACCTTTTGCATTGCTCATGAGTTATATTTGGCATCAATAGGTATCGATTCAAAGTTTTCAAGTGTAAAAGTATCTCACGACACTAGCCATTCGATCCCCCGCATCGTTTCAGGAACACGAAACTCTCGGCTCGTATTGCAGGTATCGTGAAAATTGCATACCTTGCCTAGATTTGGCAAATGATCGCCAGTCTTGTTATCATGACTGTGGAGGGTTAGCGATCCTTATCGATATCTCTTTTTGTCTAAATTTTCTAGAATACATGTGCTGATTAAAAAGCGGACATGATATTTGATTATTCTTCTAGAATCAAATTGATAAGTTCTCTAATCGCCATTTTTAGACTTTTCTATTGGTTGAAGGCGCAAAGAGAGGCGTCTCTCGCCAAGCCGTTCTCGGGACTTTGGTCTTATACGCGAGTCCTACCCCCATTCGTACGGCAGCGGAAATTGGCTCAATCGATGCAATATCGAGTCGTGCGAGAAGTACTATCGAGACTCTCGTGCGACGTTTTTTTATTGCTAAATTATGGATTAAAAATCGAAAATAAAAATAAAAATAAAAATAGAGCGACGCGTTTGTTAAAAAAAAAATTGAACTTTACGATTGTTAAACAAATTCCACATGGATTAAACTTTTTAAATTAAGCCTAAATTGTGAGGACGTGGACTTTTATCGCATTTTTTTTTTGACTTTTTCTCGCATTAAAAGGTGCTTTTTTGTATGGCGAATCCCGGAGTCCTCGAAGAACGCGTAGACAAAGAAAGAGAGATGGCATTTTCCACGTGGATCTAATCGGGGGCTTCTGCCGACAAAGTTTCCGGTGGCGGCTCAATTCCTATTCGTTCCTACTAGTCAAATTTCAAAACATCCAATAATAATTCATGAAGCCATTTGACCCAAAAGTAAGAACAATAACAATTCACGAAGCCTCAGACCACATATATATATATATATATATATATATATATGTGTGTGTGTGTGTCTGAGAGAGATGACGACAACAACAACAGTGATATAATAATCATAATAAATTGGTGAAGTCCAAATTTTCTAAACAAAAAAGGAAAAGAAAATTGAAGGGGTGGTTCGTCAAACCCTATTTCGGGAGTTCATAGAATGATAGGTAAGAAGATGTGCAGGCCACGCCATTAAATATGAACGGTATTATATTGATTAAAGAAAGAAGTTCTGCTTTATTAAAAGTGTTCTAATTCAGATGTGCAATGGAGGTTTGATTAGCTACTGGACATATATCGCCCCCCTCGTTGCCCTAACAATTTCGTTGTCTAATTTAGGTTGGAGCACCCGCATTCTACTCCTAATTGAGACATTATATCACGCGTGTGCCCTTAGCTTTTATGCGAGATCCACTATTTTAACAGTAGGGATGGGCTAGACGGGTGCGGATCCGCTAAATTTTTGTTGTTTGAGGTGCTTTGAAACTAGGATTGAGCAAAACGGACTAACCAAGTAAAGAATCGTCTGGGTCGGTTAGATTTCTGGTTCCATTAGGACCAGCGATTTTCTGTATGGTTCTCAATTATGGGGAGAATCGAACCGTCTAGACCGAACCGATTAATTTTCGTTTTCTAAATGATAATCTAATGATGATTAATATATTAAAATTAAATTCATCGTTGCTCGCCCTTACCAATAATTCATCGGTTTCAGGGTGGGATCGCACTGGATCAAGAACTGATCGCCCATATTTGAAACCCTCGTGAAAATTTATTTTTTTGTTTTGTTCCATAGAGAAAAATTATAATAACCTTTAAACACTGTAGTAAATATCCAATTTTTTTTTAAATTACGTGTTAATACTTATATGTTATTGATTTGCTCGAAAAGGCACTACAAGTTAAATGAAAATGATAGCGGGAGCTAACGGTTCCAAATAAGGCTAAATACTACGCTACACAATTCTTACTCATATGTTGTTATCGCGGCGTGGGAGACTCTTCCAAAAAGGTTTACTTCAAATTCGCGATACATTTTCTTCAAGGCTAATTCTAGCCATGAGCTAAATCTAGATAGGTGGCTTAAATGCGACGTTATATTTAATTGGCGTTGTTACATAGTCAAACTTCCATCGATCTATCGATCTTTCCATATAAATCCTTACTCGTGACATCTTCTTTTTTTTTTTGAAAAAAAAAGTCCTATAACATATTGAATTTTTCGTTTTATTTAAGGGACTAAAATTCAAGGTGACGACAACATCCTCACGGAGGAGGAGGAAAAAGAAAAGGGTTCGTGGAGTTGAGAGCTATTAAGGTTACATAGACAAATCCTTCGAGTCCCGACCCGTCGAAAATCGTTTTTAACTCCATATGATTCAACGATCACACCCCTCAAGGAATCGCTAACATGTTATCCAATCGTTTTCGAGGGCATAAGAACACCAAAAATGCCAATATTTATGTACACAGCTTGCTTTAGTATCAATATTTTTTTTTTGGATCACTTCAATTTCAATTTTTATCATAAATTATCATTTCAGTGCCAACAGTACACGTGTCATGATTTTCGACAAGCCACGTCAGATCATATTGGGACACATGTCATGATTTCCGGCAAGCCACGTTGGATTTGGCATTGAAATGATCGTTTTTGACAAAAATTGGCATTGAAGTGATAAAAAAAAACATATTAACACTAAATTGAAAACCGTACATAAATGTTGACACTCTTGCTACCCTTATGACGTTTTTGGGTTTATGTTTTTAAAATCTAACATCCCCTTCCCACCAACGCCAAGGCATAAGCCATGTGCCATGCTCCATACTTTTGGTCAAACTTGGAAAAACGCTAGGTTCAATTCAAAACTCGGCCTTGACTTCCCCCTTTGATTAGAACTGCATCATTATTCATTAAACTATACAAAGTCTAGTCTCTGTTTTGTTTTCTCTTCTCCAATTTTTTTTTTTTTTGGGGGGTCGTGTGTTCGATCAGGACTAGTCCGGTCTGGTTTTCCCAACACGTTTCCGTTAGTTCACACCTTTTGAGTAACGAAGCTGGCTGCAAGAGATGGTGTTTTTGGCGTCGTCGAATTGAATAACAATAGTAACGGCCGACCGACCCGAGAATCCGGACACAAGAATATAAGTCGGAGCCCGCCCACCCAATAACTACCAAATCACGTCGCTCCGCTTTTTCATTTTAATAATCCCACGACGGAAGGGAATTCTTCGCAACTCACCAAACTACTCGTTCGGTCGTTCCACACGTCCCTCCTTTCCTTCCGCCTTTATTTTTTATTTTTTATCTTCTTTTTAGCTCCCCCCCCCCCTTTTTTTTTTCCTTTTTTGTTGTGACTTTTAAAGGGCGATGTTCAGTTTTGAATTATTTTATGGAGGATGAAATGCAATCGGGTCGAGAAATTAGTGAATTGGCAAGGGGAAAATTTTGATCAAGATGGGTATTTTAGCTCGCTTTTGATTGGTTGGTCGGACCGAATTCTTGATTTTCGTTAGAAAAATACGATCTTTCTCCTTCCCTCGGCTACTTTTCCCCTCTCCTCCCTCCTCTCTCTCTTTGAATCTTGTTTTTCGCCATATTTTATTTTCTCTCTCTTACTTTCCCCGTCTCTCTCTCTCTATCTGTGGACGTGCACGCACGGCTCTCGGCGTAAAACAGGTATCTGTTCTCACATCCCAGGCTCTGTTTCTTTAATCCCATTTCCTTGATCTCGTTTTACTTGTGTGTGTTTGTGTGTTTTTTTTTGGGAGAACTGATCTGCATGCTCTCGTTCACTTGGTCACTTGCGTCTGAAACCGTAAGTCTTCGTTCATCTCTTTGGCGTTTCTGTCCCTTTTCCTCTTCTCCGACGCGGTTTCGAGCTCTAGCTGAGCTCTGTTCGTCGACGACTCTGCCCTTTTGCTCCAGCTCGCCATTGGATGGGTCTCTCTAGCTTTTGATTCGGGTGATGTAAAGATTCGTATTTTGGGATCTGGGCTCCGTTTCTTTTTCCTCTTTCTGCTGGATCTGCTGTTATTTAACGTTTTGGTGAATACGGGTTCTGGTTAATTTTGGACGGTGACTTCATTTTCGTCATCTTCAGATTTGGGGATTATTAAAGGAAGGATTTTACGGGGAGCCAGATTGACAAACTGTGTTGTTCCCTTTTCAAGATTATTAAAGATACGGCATTGGGTTGGCATTTGTCACTTTCAATGGGGGCTTGTTTGAACGTCAAAAAACTAATTAAATAACCGATGGGAAGATTCAATTAATCTTGTTCTGGTTTTTTTTTTCTCTTTATTTAATAAATCTACTTTGATTCCTTGTGCAGGCGAGGCGTCGATTTTCTTGATGCATAGTTTGTCCTAAATGATAATATTAATTGACGTGTCCCACTAAAATAATGATGCTGAACATCGTGATGGGCAATTTGAAGTTATTCTAATGCTTACGTTAGTTTCCTCGTGAAACCTTCACTCTCAACAAGATTGAGATATGGAATGTTATTTTTGACAGGTGCTGTGCCGATTGGGGATAAATTTAACTACTGTGTCTGAAATCTGGAGATCTTTCTGAGGAAGGTTTGTGCCTTAAATTTGCTGGTTTAGCTCTATGTTAGCAGCTGTTTGCTCTTTGATCCGACTTCCACCGGTTAGATGTGTTCTCTGACAGAAACTGGGATGTGATGAACACGGATTTGAATCAATGAAAGTTTCGCCCTTGATGGGTTCGTTAAATATGGAGAAGAAATGGGTCTTCCCGCTTGTTGTAAGCTCTGTATTATGCATCTTTCTTCTTGCCACTTCCTTAAACATGGGCCTTGTTTCTTCACTCCATACAATCAATTCAATCTTCTCGATTTTCCCGTCCCATCTATCCACAAACCAAACGAACCCCGTATTTGCTGAGAGCAAGGTTTCACAATCGCCACCGCCTCCTGCTCCTGGAGTTCCCCGTTTTGCATATCTGATTTCTGGTTCTAGAGGCGATTTGGATAAACTCTGGAGAACTCTTCATGCGCTTTATCATCCATTGAACCAGTATGTAGTCCATTTGGACCTCGAGTCGCCGGCAGAGGAGAGACTGGAGCTTGCTGCGAGGGTAGAAAAGCATCCGCTATTTTCCAAAGTTGGGAATGTTCACATGACAACTAAAGCAAACATTGTTACCTACAGAGGACCGACCATGGTTGCTAATACCCTTCATGCCTGTGCCATTCTTCTGAAGAGGAGTAAGGACTGGGATTGGTTCATCAACCTCAGTGCTTCGGATTATCCTCTTGTGACTCAAGATGGTTAGTCTTTGTCATGCATTTACTGCTTGTTTGAGGGTCACAGTGGCTAATGAGATGTCTTAGAACAGCTGATTGATTGTTTGATTCAATTGTGATTTGCAGATTTGCTATATGCATTTTCCAATTTGAACCGAAACCTGAATTTCATCGAGCACACGAGTCAGCTAGGTTGGAAGGAGTGAGCTCTCTCTCTCTCCCCCCTCCCTGTGCGTGCGTGCATGAGTGGCACACACTTGTGGATGCAAATACTTGGAAGTAATGGTCTGATATTGTATTTGGTTGTTTCCAACCAGGGATAAACGAGCCATGCCTTTGATGGTAGACCCAGGTTTATACAAGTCGACGAAATCAGATATATTTTGGGTCACTCCTAGAAGAACTTTGCCAACAGCATTTAAACTGTTTACTGGTTAGTGATAACATAATCAGCTCTCTCTCTCTCTCTCTCTCATTTTCCTTGGCTGTTGGGAGCGGGGGATCAAAACTCATTCTTGTTTCTCAGGAAGTTAGCCTATATCCCGTCTGATATGTTTTCTCTCCTATCCTTTTCGGGAGGATGTTGAAAGTGAGAATTTCATAGTTGCCAACCAAAATGGAGTGCCCTGATGGAATATTGTCGAATTCGTCATATTCCTTATGGTCTTCAATAGCAGATATTGCATCTTATCCTCCTCCCAAGTTGCATGATCTCCCCGAGTTTAACTAAGATGTGGTCTCCTGAACTTGCTTTGGGATGGTTCGTAGTTCACCCATGCTATAATGATTTAGTTCATTATATAAGCCAAAACAAGTAGATTCTACTTTGACATATCCTGTGACAGCTAATGGACTTGGTTTGCTTCTTGTGCTGATCAGTGAGTGTGCTAAACTTTCTTAACATGGAAAATAGACTAACTAATTTCCTTTTTTTCAAAACTATGTAAGTGAAGCTTTAAAAGTGTTTTGGCAATTTTGAAACGTCAAATTCAGGTCTGGCATTGGTTTCAATTTTGTGGTACGATTTCGTTACAAGCTCATATTACCAAGATCCATATTAGTGGTACTATTTCACCTTCCAAGTTCGATTGCAGGTTCGGCTTGGATGGTCCTCTCACGATCATTCGTGGAGTACTGCATCTGGGGTTGGGACAATCTGCCAAGGACCCTGCTCATGTACTACACGAATTTCGTCTCTTCTCCTGAAGGGTACTTCCAGACCGTCATTTGCAACGTTCCCGAGTTTGTTCAGACTGCTGTCAACCATGATCTGCATTACATTTCCTGGGACAATCCTCCAAAGCAGCATCCACACACACTCACTATTAACGATACAAGCAAAATGATTTCAAGCGGGGCTGCCTTTGCGCGGAAGTTTAAGCAAGATGACACCGTCCTAAATAGGATTGATAAGGAATTGCTTGGCCGAAAGAAGGGCGGCTTCACCCCTGGTGGTTGGTGCTCTGGCAAACCAAAGTGTTCGGAAGTTGGGAATCCCAGAAAGCTTAAACCCGGTCCTGGAGCTCAAAGGCTCCGTGTTCTGATTGCGAAGCTAGTCATGGCAGCTAAGCTTGGTCAAGATCAGTGTAAATAGATATCAGAAACAATTCTTGGTTTCCTATGGGAGTCATGATAAGAGAGGAGACGGAAAAATGCGAAGCTGAGTTCTTGGAACGATTTTGTTGGAAGGCAAGTGTTTTGGAACTTTGGCTAGATCTGAAGTCTCTACCAGTGGCATCCTATATTAACTAGGCTCGTAGCTGCCGCTACTATTACACATTTGCCTCGTAAACACCTGTTTTTGTAGGTTACATTTCGATAGAGCTATACAGGTTCTATAATATTTATGTGTAATGATTTCTAGAAGGTTCTAGGGATAATGCAGCCTTAAGCCTGCCGAGGGTTTTGAAACTGTATTATTTTACTGCTAGTGAATGATATTGAAATTGATGGTCCTGAAAGGGAAGACAAATTTTTGCCATCTCAATTTGGGAGAGAACATAGTTTTGCTGAAGCATTCCTGAGCATTTAATTCCATGAAAAGTGTAAATTGTTATTGCAAGACTTGCATTAAGCGCATGGTATGACGGTATCTGAAAGGAAATACTGATCTCAATCTCCCGTTAAAAAAAGTTAAGCAGTATCACAGGATGGCAACTTGAGCACCCTTGGACTTTAGGTGCGATGATAGGGATGATCATGTTAGAAACAGGGCATAGCTAAATATCAGTTGGATTGCTCGCTCATCGCCTGAAGTGAGGATTGTTCTGACCCTAACACATTGCTGGAGTTGCATTTATTGCTAAAGAACCTCATTACATTAGTTAGAGTCGTCGTAGTCTCATAACAGGTTCTAAACAGAAGTAGAGAAAATTATCTGCCTGATTCCTGCTTTCAGCTCTTGTGCTAGCACTAGAAACGTTCTGTGCCTAGACAGCATATGAGGAACCAGTTCTGCGAACCATATATAGATACAAAGTTACCCAGCTTATGGCTACCAATCTCTCTACAAGAATGAATTATCTGGAGGATGTTACAATCACGGAGTAGAATGATATTACACGTGTTAAACAGCAATACAGATTTCTCGGCTACTATTTGATCCAAAAATAGCCCGAGAACGTATTTGCACGAACGCATTTACAAAAAAAACTCCTAATCTGATACTTCAGCAACCTAAGATAATGCTTCTCGTTATTGACTGCTAAAACCTGTCCAAATTAACGACCAGAAACAAATAACGAACTGGTCAATAGCTGATTCCCATCGACTTGAACTTTTCTGGCCTTTGCCTTGTCTATACGTGCTCTTCTGGAAGCCTCTTGGATGTGGCGATCGTGATCTCTCAGCATCTGGTCCATGTTGCCTGACGGTACTAGCAATGGCCCAGAGTAGTGAATTTTGTGGCCCTTCGACCCATAGCCAAGCTATTATCAATATGGAAAAAAGAGAAGTTAGACCTAATTACCAATATTGCGTAAGAACGCAGGCAACTGACCTTTCGAACATCAAGAAATCTAATTATTACACTTGAAGATACGATAAAAACCACTTTTAGACATTAAAATATATACATAACAAAAGTCATTTCAAAACATTTGGATTTCTCGACTATGAAGCTATGAAGACCAAATTCATCATAGAGAAACCAGAATGATTGTAAAGAGAGAACATGACAGCAGTTCAACTACTCACAATAATGGGATCTTTGTCGCTGGATCTTCCATCTTCTTTATGGCGTGAACCAGGTAAATCCGAGATGTGATTCTTCTGATCCTGATGGATCCAGGACTCTGTGGCCTCCTTGAAGGATCCAGGAAACCTCCCAATCAGTTTGGGAACTTCAGAACATGAAGGGCCGGACCTTTCTCTTCGATCATCCGATAGCAAACTCCTTCTTGCAGTTGATATACCTGCAACAACTTGGTGGTCAGCTCCAGCAAAACTTTTTGAAGCATCTTCATGTCTTTTTCCCTCCTTTGCCCATGCAGCCCTCCGAGACAATGGCCCTGAATGAGAGGCCCTCTTGTGAAGATGTCCTTGAGAATCAATGCCACTTTCTGCTACTTGAGATGGTCTTGGTGGATCGATAGGGAAGCCAGAAGCAACTTCTTCAGGATGGGGGTTGAACTTCTCACTTCGGCTCTTAGAATTGGATTGGACTTGCCTCTTCTGCAAATAAAACCATCTCACATGATGTGAAGTTATTGTAGAAAGCATAAGATGGTCGGGAAGACATCAAAATAAGTGGATATACTGTCATAGGGTGAAAGCAGTCCATTCAATAGTCACCTCTAACCCCCCCCCCCCCCCCCCCCCCAAAAAAAAAAAAAAAGAAAGAAAGAAAGAGCAAGAACAAGAAAAGTTACTTTGAACTGGCAACGCCATTAATAGGCAGAGCTTTTATTGTTCACAGACTATGCCACTACGATGGTGTGACTCACAGATTCAGATGCAAGTTCGTTTTAATGAAAGATTAGAGGCTTGTTTTTGTTTATAACTCTGATGTATTAGACTCTCTTGCAAAATGGAAAGGTAGGTAGATGCCAAATTAACAAAAGCTGCTCACAATATGACCAAATTCACCAGCCTACAAGCGCACTAGGTCCTTCTAGCATAGCATGATTCTTGAAAACCTATTTTCAGCTTATCATAATTCGAAACATAAGGAACAGCCCCCGTTTTGGTACTTTCAAATAATATATCATCTTCTAATAGTCATATTTAAGATCTAGCTTTGTCCCTAAAATTTCAGAACCTTATGCCAGTTTTGTCCCTTCAGTTTGCACATGCGTTAGATGGAATCATCTTCATAACATATCAACTACAGATGTAAGCGCTAACAAATTTCAGATGAGTGACCTGCATTGATGCTGCTAACTCTGCATTGGCATCAGGTGCTGGGACAGCTCGTGACTCCCTTCCTCCCCTTCTTTCATGATCAAGCCTTTGGCCCTTATTTACTGCTGCTCCTTGTCTAGCAATAAAAAGGGAAGCTGGAAAATCAGCAACATCTTCTGTTGCTTATAGAAGGTGCGGTAAGCGCATAAGCAATGATGAGAACCAAAAAATTGTGGTACTAACTCAAGTAGAAGACAATTTCCCACAAGAAAAAAGAAATCTCAAAGCCACTGGTCAAGATATTTCAATCCTAAATCCAAATATAAAAAATAGGGCCACTGAACCCCATCGGTCAATTATTGGGATGACAAGTGCATGGAAGTTGTTCCATGCAGAGTAGCTCAACCAACAAACACGTAACTTCAAACAGTTAGAAGCATAAACTAGAACAACTAACCATCATCCCACAAACTGTCATAAGCATGTGAGTCCAGATTCAGCAAGCCTAGATTGTTTTGGATAAAATGAGAAACTTTAATACAGAGAAAATAGATCTCTAAGTAGCCTCCACGACCGATGCTAACACAAATTGAAGAAAGCTACAAACTCATCACTGGAGATTTTACTAGCCATACCACATGTCAGACCAAAATTACTTCTTGGAAATCCCCTTATTATACGACCAAAAAGAAGCTTTAGAGTCAAATGTTCTGCCTATATTGACTGTCCTCAAATTTACTCCAGCCACATATGCTAAAGTACCATCACTATAGAAGTACCAGTAATTGATTAGCTTCTTCATCCTAATCATTCAGAGAAAATTTACTAGACAATTCAAAACACAGATTGATAATTCCCAACGACAGACCTACATTCGAGGATAAATTTGGAAGAAGCCATAAAACAAAAATAGCATCTCACATGGATTAATAGACAAAAACTATCCATCAGTAATACAGAGCAGAGCACACTAGAATGACCATACAAACTGAAACATTACAAAAAGAAGGGTCACCTTCTTGCTTCCTCATCCCGAAGTTTCGCGTCAAATTCTTTGCTGGGAGGATACTTCGGCAAACTAGAAGGATCGCAGGGAAGTGGGTTCGTAATGAAGAACTGGGAAAAAGAAAGTATGAGTACATAGAAAAGATATGGTATGCGAGAAAAGTACTTAGTATTGGGATTCCATGGAGCCAAGCATTCGTTCTTGATTTAAAATCAATCTGGAAAGCATTAACATCGAGTAACCGGAAAGCAACAAATACAAAGAAGATAACGAAAAGATAACATGGAGCAGCAAATAGTAAGCTCAAAACCATTCCTAACGAACCATTAAGACCCTTTAATCATGACATGGTGAGATTATGTTAATCCATCAGACATGAACCATTGAAACTCTATTACCTGATTCTTGAGTGCAGAAGCTGCACTTCCACGGTCAGCAGGATCTATTGAAAGTAGCTTCTCCACAAGGTCGAGAGCCGATTCAGGAAAGTCTTTAAATGTTTCTGCCACACAACGTCTATAAGGTTGCTGAGGCTTAAAGATAGTTGCATGAGGCAACTTAGATTTTCTCCAATAGTCCTCGGAAGGTGAGCCACACAATTTGAAAATTTTATGCAGCTGCTCCACCTATAAGCAAAAGAATTAAAAATAAACGTGTAGCACGCAAGCATAGAAAGGTAAAAACATTAAGAAGCAGTCTCTTCCCAACAAAAGTCAATTACAAAAATTTTAAATTATCAAGACAAGAAACTAACGAAGATGGGCATCCTCTTGATTTTTACCAATACATTATAGATGCAACCAAAACTCTCGAAAAAGCATGAAGCTCACGTAGACTTTTGTCATGCAGGAGGAACTAAAATGCTTAAGGACCGAAGGCAGATGGCACACAGGAACTCTTGATGATATCATAAATGAGATAAAGAAAAATAGAGACAAGTTCAATAATCCTAGGAACAAAATAGAGACAATTACCTCTGTTCTTCCAGGCATGATAGGCTTGCCAGCATATAACTCAGCAAGTATGCAGCCAGTGCTCCAGAGATCAACAGCAGTCCCATAGTAGGTGGCTCCAAGCAGAAGCTCAGGAGGCCGATACCAAAGTGTCACCACACGGCTCGTCAGGGGCTGATTCTGATGGGGATCATAAAAACTAGCCAGGCCAAAGTCCGCAATCTTCAAAATCCCATTGTTATCGATAAGAAGGTTCGACCCTTTAATGTCTCGGTGTAAAACTCCGCGATTATGACAATGATCAAGTCCATGTAACAGTTGCTGTATGTAACATTTGACCTGTGCAAAAGTAATGGATAAAAAAATATGACTAGGAAAGAAAAATAGACGTGCCACAGTCTAGTACAGCATTGTCATAACACCAGTAAAAGAACATCAACTTTTTAGTGTATACTGAGGAAAAGCAAATTACTAAACTATTAAGTGCATAGTGTAAATTGCTAGCATGTGTACCTGTGCTTCTGTAAATTTCAAACCAGGATGGGCAGCCAAACCTGCCAAATCATGCTCCATATACTCAAAGACAAGGTATAAGCTACAGGACATCCTTGACGTAACTAAACCTTCCAATTTGATCACATTCGGATGATCAAGCCTGCGAAGAATATGGATTTCTCTTGCCATAAAGCGGACACTTTCTGGCTCTAGATTATCAAATCTCACTTTCTTTAGTGCCACAATTTTCCTCTGATCAAGATCACGAGCTCGGTAAACATTACTGTACGTTCCTTGGCCAATCTACAATAACGTGTGTCAGGATGAAGTTAACTCAACCAATAGGTGATCTCGCTTTACAAAGAAAGAGAAAGCACTACAAAGAATAACGATTAAAACCAACTAAGACATGCCATTGTA
Source organism: Rhodomyrtus tomentosa (assembly GCA_028455895.1). Taxonomy (NCBI): domain Eukaryota; kingdom Viridiplantae; phylum Streptophyta; class Magnoliopsida; order Myrtales; family Myrtaceae; genus Rhodomyrtus; species Rhodomyrtus tomentosa. The sequence goes on along the minus strand of JAPCWY010000001.1, from coordinate 7,498,530 downwards.
AACAAACAACACAAAGTCCGAAGCAAAGACAAAAAAACACATAGAACACGAAGCACACATATCGTCACCAGCATATAGAGATAGAAGCATACTTTATCCAGCTTCTCAAAAGAATCAGCCCTTCGTGGCACCCAGCCCCTGATAGCCTCTCCAGCTACTGCGGCGAGCCAAGGGGGCCACCCTGCTGCAACTTGCTCTCCTTCATTAGCCTTTGGAATGCTGCCTGTGGAAGGATGTTGAACAACAATGTGCTCCATCTTCTCCCTGCTTCTCTCAAGATTATGAGCCTGCAGCCTCAAAGACCCATTTATTTGCTTGTCGATTGATATTGCTCTCCCATCATCGCCACTACTGTATCTGTCCTTTACTCGATGGTAACCTTCCTCCCTCCTTGGCAAAACTGTCCTCGACACCCGCAAATCCGAGGATGTTTTTCTGGATAACCGATCCCGAGGGCTCTCTTTACTATCATCAATGGAAGATGGCTTGCAGCAAATGCAACCCATTACGCACCAAAACCACTCCCAGCAACACCCTTCTTCCCAATCAATAGTTAGCCCCGAAGTGGCAATTTAAATCATCTTCTGTCACAACCAAAATTCCACTCAAGTAAAATTGTACAATAGCTGGGGAAATGAATGCACCAGCTATACTCAATTATCTACCTCGTCGCATTTAGGACCATCCGTCGCCAAACGAATATGATAACGCCGAAAATCAAGACCTCCAAATCGAAGCATCAGAACCCAAACCCTTAAATCCGTGCTACCAGTTCATGGAATTCGCCTCAATGCAGGAGAGCCGCGTAATATGACCAATGCATATCCAATGAGACGAACTGCACTTTGCTACAAGACTTGCAATATCACCCGAATCAAACCATGAAGCGGCCAACCCTAAATCCGAAAACAATCACTGTGACGACAAAATGAACGCCTCAGCTGGAAAAAGACATTCCACAGCAGTAGAACCGTGACTGCTCCATCTATCCAAATCGCAACCAGACGAAAGAAAACAGAAATTCTCAAAATCTCCAGAGGGATACAATAAAAAAAAATTCGCAAGAAACAAGCACAAAACGAACCCCGCACCTCGACGGCGGCTCTTCGCATTCCAGCGCAGCTGTCCGTCCAACCCATCAACTCGCCAAACGGAGAGATCGCGCGTGCGACGGAAAGACTGGATTTTGAGCAAAGCCCAGGAGAGGTACCGCCCTAGGGTTTCGAGGAATGGGAGGAGAAGGCATGGATCTAGGTGTGGAGCGGGGGGGGGGGGGGAGGGAGAGAGAGACACACACGTTGTTGTAGAGTAACTGATGAGTAAGTGTACTTTTGTAATAGAGAAGGTGGTGGAGTTGAAAAAATCTGAAAAAAAAAAAGACTCGGGAAGGAGAAGAGATTTTCTAAGAGGTTGGACGTCTGATGCATGTAATTATGAAAAACCAACATTACAATAATGTCGCGGCGATTAATAATAAGGGAGTGACTGAGAGGCAGCAGCTTTCTCTGCGGACACACGGATATAGAGAGGGAGATGGAGAGAGAGAGAGAGACAGAGACAGACAGAGACAGAGGAAGAGAGTAGTGTAATAAAGTGGGAAGCGCCCAATGTCTCCCTCCCAAGACATTCTCCTTCTGGGGTCGCCACAGCCACGCGCGGTTGACCGAGAGTGGCCATCATTCGCCCACTCCTTTGCTGCCGTCGGACATCTTCCTCGTCGCTCACGATTTACCGCATCGCTCGACGCATCTCACGTTAACCGATCTTTGATACATCTCGCTAGTCAGCTGGGGCATGCAAATCCTCGCACGGTACTATCTATGATTAGATGATGTCACATCTTCTTCGTAAAATAGGCCTGATTAATCTGGACAGGCTTAAACGTTCGTCTTGACGCTTTTTCATTGTCATTTGTAGCGCAGAAGACATTTGATAATTTGCTTACGGCATGGACCGATTATCATGCTTAACAGTTGTATGGCTCAATAATCAAAATTTGTTGCCAATTGACGTCGGTCCGACAATGTATGGTACTAGTTCGACTTGGGGATCCCAACTCAATTATCAACAATAGCTGACAAACTTTTTCATCAAAGAATAACTTGGATTGCTGCGGAAAAGTTAACTCGAAAATGCATACGGTGATATAACACCAAAATCGAAATTCGTTTTTCAAGCGCACTGCATATTCGTAATCACAAAAATGCCGAAAATATTATGATAGCAGGTGACTCGCATCGTGACCAATTTTGCATTCTAAGTTTTAGAGTAGTCATCTGTAATGTATTATTATTTCTTTGCCCGCAGATCGATTCGGCATGTGAAACATCACTTCGCCAGGTGGGGGCACGCAGCCACAGAGGATTGCGGATCCGGCGGGTGGAATTCACGAATTCGCAAGGCGCGTGAGCCGTCACTACTTCCCGTGCCCCGGCGGGGCCTCCTCCTCCAAAGCCTCAACGGAAAACGAAGGTCGTTGGCGTTTCTTCTGCTGCTGAACTTTTTTACCCCTTTTTTCACTTTTACCCAGCCCCCCAACCCCCGCCCCCCTCGGCCCCTCCCCCCCTTTTTTTTTCTTTTTTTTTTCCCTGTTTTGGCAGCTCGCAACATAAATGGAGTTAGGTGGGTGAAAAATTACCCGATCCAACAAAATTACCCGATCCGCTCGGACGGTGAGGATGGGGCCTCGCGGTGGGCCCCCGATCATTAACTCCCCCGGTGGTATCGAGTGGTCATCAAAGCTCATCATTAATGGCCATTTCCAAAGGTCGATTTGCACTGAATCCAGCAAAAAGTCAAATCTTTCCCCACCTCCCCCACTAATCTTATAGCCGGCTTGATAGTTTCCCATGAGTCTTGTGCGAAAGGAAAAAAATAAAATAAAATTAGCGAGATAAATTTATTGTTTTGCGACTCGAAAAAAGGAGGAGGATTGTGAAAGCATCGGTGTCGCCTCGACCGGAGCACCTTCAAGGCCCTTGCGCCCCTGTTGATTTACTTGACGGAAACACCCCGTGCAGCAACCCTCGCCAGTGTCGATGGAAAAGTAACGTATAAATAAATAAATAACAAAAACGCATAAACCCCTTTTAAAAAATCGCAGAGACCGTTAGCCGTCTGTACCACGTAGGAGGTTCGGCATCCATCTCGGCGATTCTCGGTCCAAAAAGGAGGACTATATCGGCAAATGGTAAAAAAAATTTAGGACTAAATGAATCTCAAATTTTAAGGCAGCTTTTCCCATCATTATTTTCTTATCCGACGAAGACGATGCGCCTCGAATGCTTATCCTTTGGATCCTCCCAGGGATTTGGAATTGCAGATTGTCAACTCCGGTTGTAAAAAGACGATTAATTAGCAAAAGAGTAGACGGTTTAATGACCGGTCATCATCCTCGGATGTAATCTCACGTTCTAAAGCGTGATCTCCTCGCCAGCTCAGTGCTTTCGCTTTCCAAGATGCGCAGTCGATGATGCCAAAGTGACTCGGATTTGAGTTGAGTGACTTTTTGACTCTGCGGAGTCCTCCAAGGAAGAGGGAAAAATCACTTTAAAAGCCTTAAATTTATCCTAATTATGTGAATTCAATTGTCAATATTTCTTTTTATTCACCATAAAAAATTATAATTTTTTTGTCAATTCAATTCTAAACCTTCTGCATTTATATTAATTTAGCTCATATGGTCAATTTTGGCGGGCAGGCACTAATTACGTGGCATTGTAGACACTGATGTTGATTTTTTGAATAATATCCTGTAATTTTTTTTGCTCTTTTCTTTAATTTTTTTTCCTGGACTTAGGGCTCCCTTTAAAAAAATTATTTAAAAAGCCAATGTCAACGTTGACAGTGCCACTCCAGTGTCGGCCTGCCAAAATTAGCCGGATGAATTGAATCGACATAAATGCAAAAAGTTTAGGATTGAATTGACAAAAAAATGCTTATAATTAAATTGACACAATTACACTAGATTTATGATTTTTTTTTTGGTAATTCACTCGAGGAAAAGCATTCTCGAAGAGTGTTTTTGTTCTTTAAAAAGTACACGATAGAAGAAAATATTTCTAAACGAACAATTTTTGTTTATTTGATGGTATGCTTCAAATGATTCCCCTGCTTAGAACTGGGACTTCATTTTCCTGATTCTAAGTATGGGCGGATTTGTTGATCGAAAATATAATTTTCCGTTCTTTAACCATGTGAAAGTTACAAAAATTAAATCGCGAAAAGCACTTTTAACGAAAAAAGCACGTCCCAAGATAACTTTGACGATTTTAAGGTGTTTTTTGTGGATTTTTTCATTCTCGTGCTCAACATATCACACATCATACAATAGGGAGAAATACACGAGAGAAATGCCAAGAGTTGTGTACAACACTCATTTTAGTGCCAACAAATTTTGCCGGCTCATTTGAGTGCCAAATCGAAACAAAAACCGATCACTTAAGTGCCTCTGACAAAAATTCCGGCCAAAAAAATACGTGGCATTTGTAATTAAAAACTTTTAAGTGACATGGCATTTTATTATTTTTCTTTTTTTAAGCGACATGCTAGAAAATGCGTGGTCAGTTAGCTGCCAAATGAAGAAGGGAGAAAAACAAGAAAATAGAAATATAAATACAAAGGCTGGAGAAATGCATTAGCGACGTCATTTGATGCCTTAGATATTGACCGGATCTCCGGCGAGTCACATCGGCGTTATATAGTAATAAAGAAAATGCCACTTCAGATTTTTAGCCATGGAGATTGAAATTGACACTTAAGGGATCTTTTTTTTTAATAAAAAAATTGGGACATAAGTGATTGAAAAAAAATCTTTTAGTATCAAAATGAACATCTTACACAATTCTTAATTTGTATAGTTCGCCCCATGCAATAGGTCAAAATGCTTAGAAAGTCAACGAGGGAGTGAGAGTACGAAAAGGAGGGTTTAATAAACAAACCTTAATGTATGTACGTATCATAAGTGAACACTGAATTAAATGTCTTAAAGAATCAGCTCCCCGGACCAATTTCGTGCAAGCGATCGCCCTAGTCCTCCAAAAGAGTTTGTTCTTCGTTCTACACTTTGTTAGGGAAATGCTTAATCTAATAAAGACGAATGAAATTCAGTAGATGATTATTTGCCCTGAGAATTAGCTCTTTCTAAGACATGCAATTCACCTATTGGTTAGATTGATGAGGGGTGCTCGTAAAGAATGTACATGTTTAATCGTTTAACATTAAAGTTCCGTTTGTTTCACAAAAATTATATGGTTTGAAAGATATTTTCTTCAAAATAAACACTTACAGTGCTTGAAATAATTACTTAATAAAAGATATTTTCATTGTGGACAGGAATTTTTGTCTAAATATTTTTGTTGATGATGAAGATATTTTTTGCTTAATCGGTAAGCGATAATTTTCAGATTTTTTTTCAAATGATTCATTTTTGGCGAAACGAATGGAGCTAAATGCATTGAAAAGTCCTAGAAATTCTCTACATCCACAACGTGCCGTAAAATGCAGTCGATGCGATTGTTCATGTGATGATACTCTTTCTTGAGCACGTACATAACGCGATACCGGGCGACAAACGATGGGAGAGGGCATTTCTCTCATCTTTAGAAAGGGCTGTCTCGAAAACAACTCGTACTGTGAACTCGAAACTAAATTAACAACACAATTGGCAAGACATGCGATATTATAGGTGCACATGAAAAAGATTTGGATAATTAATTACGCAACATCTTTTAGGTTGGGGTCACACAAAAAAATGAATAATAATTAATTGAAGATTATCGTAAGATTCGGATCTACTCTTTTAAGAATTCGTGACTCACGTAATATACTATTATCCTGGCGGTCGACAAAAACCGTTATATTGGCAAAGGCCAATGTTTATCGTGTCGGTCATCCGACATCGACCTATGGCCAATCGGCAGCTGTCCAAATCAATTCGAGATTGGGAACAAATTATCCACATGATCATCCGTGCAAGGAGTTTCACGGGGGGTGTCTTCTCTCCGCGAGACAAGAGAACAAGTTATTGGGCCCCAGAAAGGCCCTTCTAGCGTTCGTGTCTCCCCGCGGCTCCGTGGCCGGCGAAGCAGCTGAAGTTTCCCGTGGTGCTCACTACATTCGTACACTTCTTGACTCCATCTCAAATGAGATTTTTTTGTTCCCCCCGTTGCTAGTTTATGGCTACATCTCATTGTGGGGTTTGCATGCCGGTGCTTGGCTAGATTTCGAATGGTCGCGTGGTTTTAGTTTTATCTCGCGGAACGCTTTCGGACAAGTAGGATCGATGTTGAGGTGTAATGACAAAAGTCGATTGACGCAGAAATTATCAATGTCAGCGTCGACCGTCCTTGCAGTTATGTCATATTTAGGAGGATTGGCGCCCACCTCGGCAATTCGATCCACTTTGTCGGCTGGCATTGAGATGGATAATTTTTAATAATGATTTCTGATTTTTCCTTATTATTATTTTTTCTTTTTTTCTCTTTGTTTTTGTTCACTTTCTGCTGTGCTGTGGCTGGAGTTTGCCGACCACTAGGCGAGACCAGCCTCACTGGTCGCGAGGCGAAGGTTTTGTGAGGGGTAGCCACGGGTGGCCGATGATCTCCGATGGCCCTTGCCGGAGCTAACCGGCCACAATAGCAGTAGAAAGGAGAAAAAAGAGAGAGAAACAAAAAGGAGAGAAACTAAAGTATATCAAAATAAACTTCAAAATTCACGTAAGCGTCAGTGTGGGCCGACAAAATGAACTGAATTGGTACAATTGTAAAATGTTTAGAACTTAGCTGGCGAAAAAGAAATAGTTATGATTGAATCGGCATAATTGTAATATATTTAATACTTGTCCGATAGTTGAAATTAAACTTGCAAATATTTTTAATCGGTGCAGGTCATTTATTTCCTGATGCATTGCTTGCTTTAACTGACCATTGAATAATTTTAAAAAATTCGATTACGATTTTTTAAAAAAAAATTCAGAATAATGTCTATTGCGGTCCGAAATGACTAATAAACGCATGTTCCGCTTCCGTTTTATTCAATTGGGTCACATGTCTTTAAGGAGTGCGCCTTTGTGTTCTTTTCTGGGGCAAAATATTCGACGGCTGTAAATTTACAGCATATAAATTGCGTCAGTCGACGTTAGAAATGCAACAATTTAGGATTTACCAGATAACTCCTCTTTTTAACATTTTTTTTTTACTTTTTCAGCTCGATTAGTCTTCTTTCTATGCTTTTCTTAGAAAAATTACAGACATTATTTCCCGCATTTTACCTAAAAGGCATGACAGTTATTGTTGTCCGTAGGCTTTGAAGATGAATCTTGTCAAATGGTTAGGTGCGCATGATAGAGTTTGTCACCTAGCGTTACCTTGAGTCCACGTTTGGTAACATTTATATTTATGAAAACATATTTAAATCAAAAGATATTTGTTTTGTGTTTTTATTTTTGGTCATGATTTCTGAGAATAGAAACGTGTTTGGTAAGTAAAAAAAAATATTTTTTTCATCAAAAGGAAGGATCGGCGGCGATCGGCGACCGACGGTCATTGGTCGTCGGCAGGTAGCAGCAACGGCGGCGGCGACGGTTTGCACGAGCTCGCCCTCGAGTTTTTTTCTAAAAATTGTTCCAAAATCCAAAGACAAGTTTTTTTTTCTTTTTTTAGCTTCAAGAGTGGAACAATTTTTGAATATTTTTTTTCCATATGCGTTTCTATTTTGAAAGTGTTTTGAGAACAATTTTGAAACATAATCACTTATCTGACAATCCCAACTCATAATTGGGCGAGTTTGTATGTATTTACAATAGGAGCACATTGTGAGCACATCAATGACAGCATACGCCGCTAAGTATAAATGATACTTACCCTGATTTTATCTTGTGTCTTGCAGTTGAGGTCAATGTGAGTCGACAACTTAGGAGGTTTCCAAGGACAATGAGTAACTAAATAAGTCGGATCATATATTTGCAATGCAAGAACAATTATGACTTTAGGGCAAGTCCAAAATTAGGGGTGGGCTGCGAGAAAAAAATAATATATATATATATATAGGTGAATAGAATGCACATATATTTTGTCTGAATTGTTGAATATGAAAGGTCTCGTGCATAATATGAGTGGATGCTATCGACATAAACTGTTCCCAAAGTCATGGGATTGATGAGATTTAATGGACTAAAAACTCCATTCGGACAGACTATCTCAAAACCTAACACCCAAATCATCTGATTGGCAATTTAGTATGAGCAAAACTCATCCACACTAATGTTCTAGCACTGAAATTATGTGTTGCGCGTGACAAACTGCATGGTAAATTTGCCATGGCAATGAAAATGCCCTTTTTTCTTCGGCCAAAAAAAAAATGAAAATGTTTTTTTTTTAATTTCAAAACCTTCGGGGAAATTACTGTCTTTTAACTTTTTCTTTGCAATGAAAATTTATTGGTTTTAACACAAAAATAAAAGTAAACACTGTTTCCATTTTTATATTGACTGAAAACGAAAATTGATTCTTAAAAAAAAAAAACGAAGTGACAAACAAGCTAATACTTCTTTTGAAAATTAAACGCTAGAAAGACGAGAATTTGTTCAATTTAGTCCTTGAAATTTAGCAGAATGTCCAATATGGTCCATAAACTTTTAATTTGTTCAATTTAGTCCTTGAAATTTAGTAGAATGTGCAATTTGGTCCCTAAACTTTTGACTTCTTCAATTTAGTCTCTGAACTTTCAGTAAATGTTTAAGTTAGTCCCTAGACTATATGAAAATGTTCAACGTTATCTCTGATCTTAAAATAACAAAAGGACCATATTGAACATTTTCCTAATGTTCAATTTAGTTTCTAAACTATATGAAAATGTTTAACGTTATCCATGGTCTTAAAATAACAAAAGTACCATATTGAACAATTTCCTATAATTCAGGAACTAGATTGAGCATGCACTAAAAGTTTAGGGATTAAATTGAACAAGTTAAAAGTTTAGAAAACAAATTACACATTCTGCCAAAGTTCAGGGACTAAATTGAACAAATTAAAAGTTTAGAGATTAGATTGCACATTCTGCCAAAATTTAGGGACTATTTGTGTCATTTTGCCAAGATATAACACAAAGCGCTCAGAGTGTTAAGCATTGAGCACTGTCCACTGATTGGCTTCCTCATCTTCTCTCTTCCTGTTTAAGATCAGACAAACTTTCCCTGATCGTCTCGTCTTCGATTCAGTCATTCGTCAGGCGTAAGCTGGGATTCTGGCCAGTGCGCTCTGTCTCGACCTCTCGATTTTTTTTTATTCTCTCCTTTCCCTTCTACCAAGGTGACTGATCGACTTAAGTAGGGGTGTGCATGGTCCGGGCCGATCCGGTTCTGACATGGAACCAGGGACCAGACTAGTAGCCCAGTCCCCATATTTTTGGGACCACGGACTGGTCCGGTTCCTGCCCAATAAGATCGTTAACTATAACCTTATGTAGCATCTTGAGCTCGTTGGGTTTTCACCAATTCATTCAGATTGAAGTAAAACCACCGCCATCTAAAAGCTTATCGTCTTGCCGTTCTAGGAAGGTATTATGATATTAATTTGGTCTAGTCGTTTGTCCCGTAGGTCTGTTTTAGTGGGTAAAGGTTAGGATGGAGGCTGATTCCGATCAATTTTGAGGAAAAATCTGTAATTTTTTTAAAATAATTTTCCAAGAATAATAAGGAACGATGGAGGTTGAAGTATTTCTTGCATTAATATGAGATTTTTATTTTCAAATATTTTTATTTTTTTAATTGTATATATATATATAATTATATATTATAGATCGGGCCGATCTGGTCCCAACACATGAAAAAAATATAAAAAGAAATTATAAAAAGAAATTAAATTTAAAAGGAAAAATGGGAATTTAAAAAAGTTTGGCGCCGGGCCGACTCCGCCCGAGTGCTAGACCCGGCCCGTCTGGCGCCGGCCCATTTGACAGCCCTACAGTGTTTCAAATTTTAGTATGTGAACTTTTTCTGTGTGTGAGCCATTTTCTTAAATAAGTACAAGCTGTCAAAATTAGGATGCAGGTACAGAGCAAGAAAATTTGAAAACCGAAAATAAGGTAAGCAGTTCCCCAAGAATGTTTTGCGTGACAAAGAGCTCTGGTCTTTGCGGCACCTTACTACCTTACTTTATTAGGCACGCATAGAATGAAGGGAGCCATTCATCTTCAGGACCAACAGCATCGACACTTTCTTTTTTGCCCTTTTCGAGTGGAAAAAAGATTCTTCGGACTTGAGAAGCAACAGCGGCGGTAAAGACTTCATAACCTTGCACTGGTCTCGGGGGTCTTCCCCATCCTTATCTAAATACATGGCGTTTGTCTCCTTGGTGTCCTAAGCACTCCCTTATCTAAATCTGGATCAGTGTCTACCGATGCTTGACGATGCGCAGGTGGACGAACATGGGAGCGCTTAGGACAGTGGCGAGCTCTGGCGTGTCTCTGTGAAGAATATGGAGGCAATATTCACTAAAAATGAGGAAAATAGATTGTTTTGTCAAGACAAGCTCACTCACATTTTTGTGGTTCGGATGGGCATTTTTCATTTCTTTATGACGCCTAATCAAAGTTCTCGTTTTGGCCTTCTTTTCGCCGTAGTAACCAAGAATTTGGCCTCACGGCCGTGAAGAGATGAAAAATGACCATCCAAACCACGTCTTGACAATAATAATCCGACGTTGCCCTTCAGTTTCTCGATAGAGATAAGCCAAAGCTCACCATCCTCAACACGGAAGCTCGACCAGAAAGTCCATCATCAAGCAACAGGCGAACGAAGGGGAGGGCAAAGGAGGGGCAAGGAAAATTTTTTTTTTTTTTTTTGAGGTGCTAAACAATTTTAAGGATTTATTCACTCCACAGTAGAGTGAGAATAAATCAAAGTACTGAACCAAGATAAGGTGAAACTGGACCGATTCGATGGCAACAATTTCGCATGTTGGACAAACAAATTGATGTTTTCTTGCGACGGCCTTAAAGATATCCCATATACTGAATCCTGATTTGTTACCCATATCCGCAACCTGCCATCGACCGAAGGAGGACAACCTAGCGCAAAAGATGCCGAAAGGGTGAGCAAGGAGAGAAAGAAACGCAAAAAGAATGAATTGCTCCGTCGAGGCCATATATCGAACACATTATTCAGCCATCTCTATGCCTTAGAGTTCAAATGCAAGCGGAGGAGCAAGCTACGAACAAATATCCGATTGCTAAGTATTTTGACTTCAAGTTCGTTGATACTAAGAGCGTGCATGGTAACACTTCTCTACAAAAGCAGAAGTTGATTTTTTTTTTCTGCTCTAGATTGATTTATGAACAAAGAAATTCGTTTGGTAACGCTTGAGAATTTCTACTTTTAAAATATTATTAACAAAATCTTCGTTGGCGGCAATTGGCGGGCATCGGTAGACAACAGTGATTGGCGGCGGCGGACAAGCGGGTGGCAGTCGGCAGGCGGCGGCGGTGCTCAATGGAGGTGGGTATGGTCCAATAAGTAATTCTAGAGCTGAGAAGTTAAAATTTTTTACTTCTCAAAATTGGAAAAAATCCTATTAGAAATGAAAAAACATACCAAAATTGAAAAATCCTACCATAATTCAATTTTTTTACTAAACAGGTTTCTACTTTGGAAGTGTTTTTACCAAACGGATTTCTGTGGCATTCTGATTTTTCCTGTTAGTTTGAAACTTATCAATGAGAATGTATCTAACGATGTAATTCAGTTTTATTTCGCTCGGATTTGATTAATCTCGAGTTAACTGACCAAAAGGGAAAGGTTAACGCGAGACAAGGTACGTGGACCTAGGGGACTCGAATAGGAAATTGCACTTTGACAATAAGGATTGTCGATGGAACGTTTAGAACCATTAAAAGCCGATCTAAAAACGATTAATGAATGCATTGCTAGCGTTATACAATTAGAGCGCGGTTAATACCGCTTAACCGATGTATAATTTGTGAAATTTTCCTAAATCGAATGACGACGCGAAACCGTCGAAGCTAGTAATAGATCCTTGTAATTACATAACAACTAAAGTCGCCATGAACTGACAAGTTCTAAGTGTGATGAGAATCACAGAGTCGATACGCGTAACGTCTGCAAAAGCCGCCCGTTAATTCGGGATAATTTGAAATTACATTTGATAGAAAAATGGCCCAAGGACGAGTATCGAAATTTGAAAATGGAAAATCAAGAATTCCGACATTTTAATTGGATTGGACGTCGCCTAATCGAAGGAAATTTGAATTAGAAAAACGACTTTCCGGACGACGAGAGCAAAATTACCCTTTTGCTCCCCAAGGTTTGGCTTTATCCTATTAATTGAAGAGGGACATTTTGGTCATCGATCATCCCCCAAGGCTGCCGAAAATGAAGGTGAATGGTGGCCATTGGATGATCAAATTATTGATAAAAGACAAGTGTATGGAGTCATGACATTAATTGGTAACTTTTTACCTACCATTCTTACTAGTTGACCAAGCTAAATTGGTGTATAGCTTCATCTTCTTCTTCCTTAGCTGAAAATCTCATTCCCTTTGCCCTCATATCCTTCTTCTTCTTCTCCTTTTCTTCTTCATCGAGCGCGACCGCCCGACTAGCCACTGCCGCTTCCTTCGCTCGTCCAAACCGCTACTCCCAGCCGCCTCTAACCTTGCATCGACCACCCACCGGACCTTCAACCTCTTGCTGACAACCACTAAGTAGTAGCTCGGCCATTGGATGACGGAGGAGCACCGGCCAGCCGTTTTCTCAAAAGTAGACAGAATCAAACACAACCTAGAGTAAGTCTTCGTTCGGCCTCTGTAGGACCTCGTTTTGCTTCAAACTTTCGGCAAGATTTTGTAGACATGTAGTACTAGGAATGGCCGAGCCGAGACGTTAGATTTGATGAAGGTTGGATCATGGCCGTTTTGTGGTGTTTTCTCGGGACAGAAACTGACCGGTGGTAGGCGTGAAGAACCGGGACTGTTTTTAGGACTTTTGGACATCGAATCACCCTAAAAATTTTGGTGAGACCTTTATACACGTACAACTATATGTTAGCAAGTGGATTAAGTGATAAATTGGATTTAAAGTTGAATTAAGGGCTGATTAGAGGGGATTAGAACAGAACCGCTAGTTGCCCTGTTTCGGTTGGCCTAAATCGAGTTCTTAAGGGCGAATTGAGGTGTTGCCTTGCCTCAATTTTGTCATTAAGATTTGTTAGGATGTCAATTGACATATTATTGAGGTGTGTGCTCCGTGGTTCGACGGATTGGATGAGAAAATTGACGAATTGAATGGATTTCCTTATGTTGCGCGGCTGACTTGTTCTTGGACTACTAGAACCTAATTATTGGTGTGCTTGGAAGGAGATTTTTGCTGAATTAAGCCTAAAATAAGGAGTCCCTAAACCTTGGTTAGGAGGATAGGCCTCTACTGGATGAATTGGATTCGAATTGGGTGAATTTTCGTGAGTTTATTGCATGATTGTTCAATGTTAATCATTGTGGTTTGGTGAATGCGAGTATGCTTGTTTAATGCATATGCTTTGTATCGAATGCCATTTTGTGAGCGATGAATTTTTTTGCCTCGCATGCTATAGATTCTTAGCTCGATGTATGGGCTTGTACTTGATCATGAAGTCTTGAAACGGAAGGGGTTTTCGCATGCTCAAGAACATTGGTACCTTGATGCGTCGAGACGCGGAGTTGTATTGACTAATATTCTGATGCGTAAAGATACGGGATGAGATTATATGTGTCGACACAGGCCTTAAATGACATTGAAAACCTAATGCGTTTAACGCGGGTTATGTTTATAATGGCTTGAGGCGTTATGACACGAACCAAAACTGAGGCGTTATGACGCGGGCATGGATAATGACATGAAACATAGTGGCGAAACGTATAACTTGATTTGTATTTTTATGTATGACTTGAGTGTGATTCATGATCATGTACTTGGATGAAAGGCAACCACTTGTTTCCTTACAGTTCCTTATAATGATTGCTATCTTATACTGTTTGGCATGTCCTTACTCATTGTCTGCATTTATCTGGGTGTACTGTCAGCCTAATCTAAAGTTATGACTAAGCTTATGAGATGTAAATCTCACCCCGTCATGGAACCTCGCTTTTTCAGACCCCAAACCCTGAAGATGCTACCGACACGTTTAGGCGATCCTAAAGAGATGACCGCTTATTTTGATGAGTTTCCTGACGGTCGGGGTACCGTTTATGTGAGGAAGTGTACCGTTGTTTGGGTTGACGAGGGAGGTAAGGACTGGAAACCACATAGATTTGAGGCCTGGTTCCGTATAGTAGGTGAGGTCGCAACAGGTCCGTTGAAGTCTATAGAGGTATCTCGAGGAGTCATACCTAGCTGGTGTCATCCCACTCGAGATTCGGTGGAGGTAGAAGTGTCCGTAGTTGGATCGAGGAATGTACCTGAGAAGATCCCTATCTTGAAGGATACTGACGAGGCGATAGAGATCTCAGCCTCTGAGGATGAGCCAGAGGACACCATGATTGTCACGCCCCGAACTCGTCGAGCACGCGAACATCCCTGCAAGCAAACAATATATCTCTCGTGGTCCCAAGATCCACAATCAAGTCGAGATATATATATATATATATATATACGGAAACGATACTCAAATAAATTCCCGTACAAATATAAGTTAAGTGGAACCTGAATAGCATAATAACTGTCATGCATCGTAACATAAGATTCGTACAAATGCCGGATACTACAATCCGCTAACAAACTGAGCGACGGGGTAGTACACAAAAAGAGTTCCTGATGACATCCAAAAGGATAGGGTTGGGTCGCCTCCAAAAAGCTCAGGTCAATGAACTGGAACCCTAAGATGAACTGTTGGAATCCTTGGTATCCTCGGCATCCTCTGTCGGCTCGTACTCAAAGAAGGTCTTTAATGGAACCTCGATAGAATTCTCCATGGTCGCCTCATGAAATGGTTCCGCAAGATACTCCTTGGTCGCCTCCAGGACAATGACCTTATCCTCCTCCACAGTGAAGTCCAGCATCGAGGTCTTCTCCGGTCCGTTCCTAGAGCCAACTATAGACCCTTTTGGCAACTCCTGTTCCTCAGCAGTCTGGCACCAAGCAGGGACAACTCCCTAGGGTATCTCGTGAGGCTTTAGTGGCCCGATTTGCTCGTCTCTAGCTCTCTTAAACCATGCCTCGAACCTATGAAACTTTCAATCGGGGCTGCCCTCGTTGACCCATACGACCGTATATTTTCTCACATAAATGTTCCCCTGACTATCTAGGAACTCATCAAAATACGTTGTTATTTCTTTAGGATCCCCAAAATGTATAGGCCACGTCTATAACGCCTAAGATCTGTAAAAATAGGGTCCCCAAAGGGGTGAGATACTCATCTTAGTAAAAGAGTCATAACCCTAGGTCAGGCGAATCGTCCACTCAAGTAGTCACTTATTCCAATGTTTCAAACTCACAATCATACAGGCACATACAAATAAGAATAGTGACACACAGATGATGGACATGCAACTATGATACCATGTCACGCTCAAATGATTATGCACACCTCATCCAGCCATTTCGCCACAACAACCTCTTCTTGCTGCCTCATTCTCCAGCCCGCGATTAGATCGTATCAGGCTCGGTCTTTGTAAACGCATCAGATCGTCATCGACAACCCACGTAAACACATCAGGTTCCGATAAATCTCCAAGCCAATGTCATCATTTCATACCTCCGTCCCGCGAATAGTTCGCATCAGGACCGTGGCCATCTTAACCCCGCGATTTTATCGCATCAGGGCACCACACAACATCAACTCCACCCCGCGATCTCGTCGCATGAGGGTATCCACCTCCCGCCCCGCGTCTCATACGCCTCAAGGCCTCGCCATGTCATTTTCATGCCATATTTTTCAATTAGTTTCCATACATGACAACAGGTGCAATTCAGGCACAATTCAAAGAACTCATGGCATGCAAGGCAATCAAGTGACACACACATATGGCGGATAATTCAAGCATGAACAATAACATACATAACCCTTCTATCATCACTTAGGATATACCAATAGTTATCTTTTGGAAAATCCTCATAAATCAATCGAATCAATCCTCGACTCACCTAATTGAATTCAATCTTCCTATCCTAAGTTTAGGATCCCCTTACCTTGCGTTTGATAACACCAAAATACTCTTCTTGAGTCCTCAAGGTTCGGCCCCCTATGGTCCAATATCGAATTTAACGCGCAACCTAATAAAATCCAACTAATTCCATCAATTTCCAAGTTCAATTTAACCATCCATGAACCATAGCTACCATAGCATAATCCTCATCCTCTTAACATGTCTTAATCATTAATTTGAGACTCAAAATCGAACGCCAACGGCCTTCCAAGGTTCGGCCATGCACAGAACCAAACCGGTTCCTTTCGGCTCTGTGCATGCTGTGAGCTACCAGTCCTAATTCAATCCCAAATCCATCATTTAATCCTCATCCTATCTCTTAATATGTCTATCTAAGGGTTCTTGAGACTTACCGTAAGTTTGAAGTCGATTGGTTGTCGGAAACCCGTTGAACGTCGCCGGATCTCCTTAGGTCAGTACCGACAGTTTTCTGTTCTAAGTTCACAAGATCGGTTCATGGTCAAAACTTAATCAAATTGAACCCCAATTTTTATCAAAGATTCATACACATGTCTACTAGATCTCTACAAAATTTGGCCTCAAAATTCGACCTTTAAAAGGGTTAGAAACCTAACCTACCTCATGTTGAGCTCGATTTTGTCAACTCTCGGGAAAATGCTTGGTTGGGACTCCTCGGTGCTCCAAATGGCTCGATTCTTGTTCGAGGAGGTCGGAAAGACGTATATCTAGGTTAGTGTAGTTGGTCGGCAGTCAGACGGTGGCCGAAAAGTGGCGTCGACGGCGCCGAACAGGGAGAGCAGAAGTTGTCGCTGGCGATCAAAACTAGAGGAAGAAGAAGGAGTGATTGGCATGAGTTCTTGGGGTGGTGGCCGGCCAAATGAGTGAGGAGAGAGAGTGAGATTGCTATATATACAAGGCTTGGTCAATGGTTTGAATGGTAGGTTTGTAATAGTAGACTTGACTACTCTTTAAGGCATCTATTGACACTTGTCCCCTTGTCAATCATGCTTTGATCCAATGGCCCTCCTTTCAACTTGAATTTCGGCAGCCTTGAGGGGGGTTTAATGTCCAAAATGCCCTTCTTCAATTGTATGGGCAAGGTTTTATACTTGAGGGGCAAAAGGGTAATTTTACCCCCGATATTCAGAACGTCGTTTTTCTCGTTCCAGAATCCTTTGATTGGGCGACGACCAATCCGAATAATGTTGGAATTCTTGATTCTCTATTTCAAATCTTTCAAGACTCGTTTCTGATGATTTCCTCTATCAGACGTGGTTCCAGCCTATCCTAATCCGACGGGCGGCTTTTGCGGACTTTAATCACATTTAAGGCTCGTCAATTCGTGGCGGCTTTGGTTGTCATGTAATTGTGAGGGTTTATCACTAGTTCCTTTGATCGTGATTTTCATGATCCGATTCAGGAAAATTTTGGAAATCATACGTTGGTTAAGCGGCATCACCTGCGCTCCAATCATACAACAATTGCAAGGCATTCCCTAGTCGTTCTTAGATCGGCCTTTTTGTGGTTCTAAATATCCCATCGACAATCCTTATGGTCAAAGCGTCATTTCCTATCCGAATTCCCTAGGTCCATGTATCATGTCTCGCGTCAGCCTTTCCCTTTTGGTCATCCTACTTGAATTGATCAGATTCGAGCGAGATATGACTAAAATACATCTCTAGATTCATTTCTCATTAATGAGTCTGAAATTGACTAGAAATCAGAATGTCACAATGATGGACGATTTGGTGGACGTATGATCTGAGACCTTCTCGGACTACGAGCCAGACGAGGATGCGGACGAGACAGACGGACCTAGTGGTTCGACTTAGGGGTTTCATGACCTTACTTGGCAGCCTTTTTGCTGATGACCCTTGTTGGTTTGTAATCTTTTGGGGACATAGAACTTTGTTGTCTTTTGGTCGAGTCCTAATCACCTCGATCCATCAGCAGGTTTAGCTTACATGCACTTTTGTTTGAACTCATGCTGATGTATATATCTATGTTCTCGCTATTCAGGTTCCCATCGATTATGTACGGAAGTGTTTATTCATTTTCGTTTCTGCGTGCTTATTTACATCATGCATTTCTCGTTAATTAAGTCCTGAGCCTTAAGAGTAACACGAGAGAGTTGTGCGCTCGTGCTCGAGGGTGCGGGGCGTGACATCCCCTTTTATTTGGTGTCAGAGCAAGGTTAGCTCGATCCAAGTTGATTGAAGACTGGAGTAATAAGGAGGAGTGAGTTGAGACTGAATGGGTAGCGAGACCTTAGGAGACTCGTTAGAGTTAGACAAGAAATGCATGACATATGAATTGACGTATGTGGTTGACATGTGGTATAGGCATACTTGTGGTGGTTGGTAAAGATCAAGCTGTATGCTTAGCACTGGGAGTCACACTTGAATTTTGACTTGTCAAGTGAATGGTTAGCACCGGTTGTGTTGAACTGCTGAGATGGTGGAATTGAATTGTAGTTGTGACTCTCTGATTGACGTATCCTTGGAAGGAACTGTGTGGAAGGTTGTTTTGTTGTGACTACTGTTTTTAAGGTGTAATTTAGTATCGCTGAACTTGACTAGATGAGTAAGTCTCTAATTCCATGGTGGAATTATAGTGGTCCAGCAGACAAACATAGTGAAATCTCTTTGTAGGATGTAATCCTATTCTGAGGTGAACCTGAGTAATCTCGCGTGTCATTCAATTTTCTTGATTATTTGTTTGACCATTTGATTCGGTTGCGATAAATCCCATCAATAATAAAGCCCGAAACACAGTGAATCTCAGGCCAATAGTAGCTAGAAGCATAATAAATTGCTCCAAAGAAATGAAGGATGAAGACAAGATTGAAGATAAAAAAAAAAGAAAAAAAAAAGGAAAGCACACTAGAATGCCTTTGAAAAATAAAGTAAGATGTTCTACGTTAGAAAGATCCTTTAAGAGCTTAAATGCATGGTGGCCGCATTGATCAGGTTGTTCCTCCACTGGATTAAATGCTGCAATGACAGCTTCAACTAGCGACGATGGACATCATATGGTAAGGTTACCACCATATGGACCACAACAGTGTAAGGATTTGATTCTAGCTCCACGAATCCGTACTTGGCCGTGTCTATTGAAACCCCTAGAGAAGTTTAGCTAATGAGAATTTCAAAAGATTGGGAGCACCAATATTCAAAACCTTGATTTCTTGGAACCTGCGACCTTTGAGAGACAACCCCTCGAGAGAAGGGCATGAAAGCAGCTTCTCCAATGAATTATCATCGCCAAATCCAACATAATCTCGAGTTCAAGACCTTCAGCTTTGGAAGACAGGCTAAAGAAGGAACTTTGAACTCCACCAATGCATCACACCTGAATATACAACAGGGCAACGTATACTCAACAGGAGGACGAGTTTCTATAATAAAGCCCAAACGAAGCTCCTGAACTTTGCGTCTTATTGCAGCATCGATCTAAGTACTTATGCGAGATTTGTCATCTTTCACACATAACATGAAAGATAAAAAAACACTTTCAAAGGAGATAGATCGCGAAACGACAATGCTCCTTCCACAAAGCTTATGAATCGTCACCTCTCGAAGAAACTTTTCTTCTTCATCAAAGACGAGACTAGGAACCGACCTCGACAAGTGCCCCCACGTTCTCGACAACATACTCGTTCTCACCGCAGCTCCCGTTGGTAGAAAATCTTGAAGCATGAAGAGAAGATCACCTAGCAATAGCGTCTTGGGGCTCGACAAGATCGAAAGATTACGGAGAAAGTAGAAAATAATAGGGATAATGAGTTTAGATTATAATTTATACAAACTCAAACCTTAAGCCTAATTTTGATAGCAAGGATAAAGATTAGGACAGTATAAAATTTATCGTATTTCGCATTTTTAAAACTCTTTAAAATAGAATAAAATCAAATATAAAAAGAATAGCACTCCGATAAAGTTATTATATCAGTGAGATTTTTATATCCGTGATAAAAATCATTTATTAAAGATATTAAAATAATAAGTAAAGATAAAATATTTTATGAATTATAATATAAAATATTCTACCAGTCCAATTTATTGTTTTTATTTATGTTTATTTTATTTGTATATTTCAATTTCTTTTGTGGTCTTGAGAAATAATTTTTTTTGAGGATGAATATGCTAAAAGTTCTAAAGTGTAATTAAGTCATAAAACTTTCGATAAGGATCATCAAGTTCTAAAACTTATTAAATATGTACAATCACAGCCCTTTGTTAACTCGTCTAATTTTTTGGTCGAAAACTCCGCTAATTTGTCTAATAGAAAATATGATTGTTATTTTTTTTATTACCACCCTAAAGCACGTGACACTAATGTGGCATGTATTATTATTATTATTATTTTATGAGAGAGAGGTTTATGCGATTACTTGTTTTCTTAGTATAGTATCTTCTTCTTCTTTCTCGCTTGACCTCGATCTATAATATGATCGCAAGCTTCAAAGCCAAATTTGGTCATCAGCCGTAAACTTTGAGCTCAAATGGTTGTTGGCCATGGTTGCAAATTCTGAGTTGAAGTGGCTAACACCTATAGTCGTGAGCTTTGGTACTAGATCTAGGCATGGCGATCGTGAGCTTTGCGATGAAACAGCCATGACAACGAGCTTCACCTCGAGTTTGAGCGGCCATGGTGCTCACAACCCTCAAAATCAGATTTGGCCACTGTGACCTTCAAAGCTACAAATTTTCGAAAGAACTCTTATTACTTTCTGAAGTTTTATGGATGCAACTTCAGTTCTTTTATGCTTATAATCCCTCCATTCACCCCCTTTTGTAGGATAAAAGTCAAAATATGATAAAATTTATCCAATCCAATGCTTGATACTTGCCCAAGGCGAGATAAAGTGGGATATAAAGGGGTATAGGCTGGATAAAATTATCCCATGAGGGAGGTGAGATAAAGATGGATAGAATTTCTTCTTTTCATAGCATAAAAACTATTTTTTCTAGATAACAAACTTCTTAAATTGCAAAATTAAAATAATAATCAAAATAAAAAAACATTTTTATTTATTCCATTTTTAATTTATATATGAAATTCTTTCTACTTTATAATATGTAGTTTATATACATACATACATGCATACAAACATATACACACACCTAGTATTTATATTAATTAATTATTTTCAGTACAATAGTATAGTTTATTAACTAATAAAAAATTTATTAAGAAATGGTGGAGGTGAATAATAACAAGGGTTAATACCACATAAAATCCCAAACTGGTACATCTGTTATAAATTTACCATAAATTATTTTTTTAACCATAAAAAAGCTCCAAATTGGTACATTTGTTCTAATTTTACCCTAAACTGATATATCTGTGATAAATTTAACTTCCGTTAATTTTCGTTAAATCTAATTGTTAAAGTGCTAAGTTTATTACATATGGCAATAGTCGAGTGTACCAACTTGATATTTTCACCATTGTCTGTCATATGCGTATCAATTTGAAATTTTTTGTACTATTAACATAATTTAACGGAGGGTAAATTTGTCACAGACATACCGGTTTGGGATTTTTAGTGGTCACAAAAATTAATTTAGGGTAAATCTATCACAAGTGTACCGGTTTAGGATTTTTGGTGGTCAAAAAAATATTTTAAGATAAATTTATCACATGTGTACCGGTTTGGGATTTTTCATGATATTAACCCTAATAATAATAATAATAATAATGATGATGATGACGATGATGATGATGACGATGATGATGATGATGATGAAAATAGATTTAAAATTTAAGTATCTATATTCAAACTTAAATTTTTTTTTTTTAATTCTCGAAGAACGAGGGGTAATGAAATTACTAAAAAAAACACTAGCATTTCCATCTCCTTCTCATTTGTATCTTTAGAGTATGTTGAAGTTTCATGACTCTTCAGTAAATTTTTAATTCACGACAAAACTCTATGAAAATGGTAAAAGAGTCGGAACTTATACTCCTTCTTAGCTTTCTGGTTTGCGTAAAAAATCTATTAAGGCAGAAAGAGTCAAAATTCTTTCTCCTTCGTTGTTTTGTAGTTCACGTTGAAGATTAACGGAAGTAGCTAGAGACGAAAAACTTTTCATAGTCGCAAATATGAATGATTATATTTTCTCTCTTTTACTAAATTCATCATTGACCTATTGGAGATTCTTATACTCTCTATTTATAAATATTTAGATTCATTTACATAAATATCTCGTAAATATCGAATAAAGAGCAATATAGGATATGAACATATCCGACTTTATTATTACGAGTCACCAAACGGTATATAAAGTATGTCAGAATTCTTGGATTTCATATTCTATCATGATTAAAAATATTTGTGGGCTTCGATGCATATGCCATTGACGAGGGTGTTATGGCAAAACGTGCATTTGCATTTGGCAAAATATAAATTTTTGACGTGGAAGACGTCCAAAGTGATGAAATATCTTTTAGAATATAAATGGATTGATACGAATCGACAAAAGTTATGAAGAGTTTTTTTGTTGTTGTTGTTAATTTTGGAATGAAAAGCAAGCGACAAAAAATTTAAGGTGCAAATACTGAAAATAATTGTTGCCATCAATATAAACATTGCAGGAAAAGTAATTTTGCTGGAAGATAAATTGTAGAGTGCGTAAAGCTCTTTTATTGATTGTCCGGGAGCTTTAAAAGTATATGACGTGGGTATCCATAACCCGTAATCGAATTTAGAGTCAACCATACCACGTCGTATTATTCACAAACTAAATCACGACAGTAGCGGTTTCTGGTCAAAATTAGTCGGAAGTATTAAATTGATAAATCATGAAAATATTTAAGACTATATATTGACAAATCGTTAAGATGATTATAACTAAATTCACACAATAAAAATATTTAGGACTGAATGAATCACCGCACAATAAATTTGGATTGTTGATTCTTGTATTTATTGATTTTTGTTTTCACAAAGCTTTCATCAACTAAACTTGTCACTCGTTGATCGAGATCAAAATTGATCGTTTTTTGGTGTAGAAAAGAATACGCATTAATTTGACAGAGAACGAGACAACCATAAATCATAAATGTGAAAAAAGAGAGAGAGAAATGTAAGTAAGGTATAATGTTCTTGTTTTCTTGTCCGATCGAATGATAATATTAATTGTTTATTTTTTTAATCCACACGGTAAATCTTAATAAATTCTTGCTATACATGTAATGTACACGTACATCAAAAATAAAAAGTTCAATTAATAATTTTAATTAATAAATTCTTTATTAACTGTTGATTAATAAAGAATCGTTATTGTAAAGTTAAAAATTTTTATGGATGAAATTTACTAATCCTAGAAAAGAGAAATCAGCTTTTCAAATAAAAGAAGCAATTTGCGTCAAAAGAAAAAGGGAAGAGCCCGAAAGCGCGAGGTAGTCTGCCTTTTTGCTTCAGCCTAGGGTTCCGATTCGAATCTGTTTCGCCCAATCGCTTGCTTCGCCTATATCGGCTGAAGATCGCCGCATCCGGCGATCTGGAACGCGCGTTCCAGATAGCGAATCGCAGCCCAACGAGCGATTTTGGCAACCCTGAATCTGGCAGTGCACTCGAAGCGAAGAGGGAGATGAATCGCGGATACGTGGATCCAGAGGTAAAATGACTGGAGTGTCATTTGGTCTTCGCACCGGGAGTTATGGATCGCTGCAGCAGTTACCCAATGGCGCACTGCAGAGCCAAGCTGCACCAGTTCTCCTGCGGAAGCCTTCGAAGCTGGGCTTGTCTGGTTACCGGGAGAAGGAAAAGTTTCTCCCTTTCATCTGCCGGTACTTAGGCCGGAAGAGGGTCGCGATGATGCTCCTGGTCGCTCTCGCCCTCTTTGTTTTTGTCTTCGGTTCCTTTACGGTCAATAAAGGTTCGCTCCTCGCCTCCTTTTCAGAGATCACGCCTCGCATCTTCAATTTGAGCATGAATTTCTTAATCCATGTCCGGTGTTTTGTCACTCTTGCTATTCCATGATGAGGGTTCAGTGAGTTGACTCTTGTTCTTACCTCTTGTTCCGTGATTGTTGTTTTTGAAATTGATGTCTGTCTTTCTTTTGTACATTGCGTGGTGGGTGCTTATGGGTCTTCCGGAGACTCGACGTGCTTGATAATTGTTTGGCCAGTTCTCGTGGGTGCTTCCCAATTCTTCCCAACAGGGGACTTTGTTCTTTATGGCTCCTTCAATATGCCATGATCCTGCCTATTCTCTTGGCCTTTTGCCTTCTCTTTGCTTTTTCCATCACTCGACTCCTCTTCTCTCGTGATCCGTTCACAGCTCTAACGTACATTCGTTTTCACACGGTTCGCTGTTTACTTTGTGAAGTACAGAAGGCAATGGTCCTATAATAGTCCCAAATACGGAGAGCATGATACCTTTCACCGAGAAGGCATCCGGCCATGCTGTTGTAATGCATTTCCCCAGGGTAGAAGATAGACAAAAGCACAGAGGTTCCATCGGACGGAGGACTGTACCCAGAAGTGGGCGAAGTAGAGCCCGACCTCCTCCGGTACCGGCTCATTCACTTCGTCAGCATGCTCGTTCTCATCCCCTTTCTCGCTCTGATTTGACTTCACCTAAATCTGGCTTCACTGGTGCTGTCCCTGTGGGCCATCAGTGCAAAAACTTTGCTTTTCCTCCGCCACCTCCTGCTGGTGCAAGACGGATTGGACCCCGGCGTAAGTCCTAATCCTTTTCCTGCTCCTCTTTGTCTTTATGAATTGGGGTGGACCCCCTTTGGAACATTGCGGCTACTTTATCTTGTATCTTTTTTCTGTTTCTTTTTTGAAGCAATAGACTCTCACTTTAGTACGTGTTTTAACTATACGAAGTCTTTTTTCTTGCTCAATAATGTCAGCTTGTCCAGTATGTTACCTCCCTGTGGAGCAGGCAATAGCTAGCATGCCAAGTTCCCCAGCAATATCTCCGGTACTTCAGAAACTCACATATGTTCAAGATGAAAATCTGGTCCAATCTGAACAGCATGGAGGTTCAGATTTTGGAGGATATCCATCTCTGATGGAAAGGGATGATTCCTTCAATATAAAGGAGTCTATGAGAGTGCATTGTGGGTAGGTTGTCTTACTGCTCTTCATTTTTGCTGCATTGAATATCTGTAATGGTTTTATAGATCTTCAGCCAGTACTATCCTTTGAATTATCATCAGCATGGTGGCATTTTGTTGCTAAAGCGACCTCACTGATGCTTAGATTCGTCAAAGGACATAAGCCTGGTCGTCAAACCGGATTCGATATTGATGAAGCTGACTTGGAGGAGATGGAGCAATATCATGATGTCATTGTTGCATCAGCTATATTTGGTATTGTCCTGCGTAGTACTCATTGAAACTTCCATACTTTATACATCCACCATCTCATATTCTTGGATCTTTTACCTTGTCCTAGGAAATTATGACATAATCCAACAACCTCAAAATATTAGCAAAGCTGCAAAGAACAATATTCCTTTCTTCATGTTCATTGATGAAGAAACGGAGGCATTCATGCAAAATTCTAGTGTGCTCAACAGTAGCATGAGGGTTGGATTGTGGAAAATCATAGTGGTTCACAACATCCCTTATGCCGATGCAAGGCGCAATGGAAAGGTCAGAGTGCTATTCTGTCAGCTTGACTATTAGCTTTAGTTTGTTATGAAGTCTCTCTCTTTCTAGGTTAGTTCTCTTCTAAATCTTGAAAGTATCGTTGTTCATGTAAAAGTCACCCCACACCATTGTTCAAGGCAGTGATTAATATCATGGATGAAGCTGGGTTTAATCTTGGGGCTTGTCATGCTACCTAGTGTGACATGGTCTTCTAATTGGGAATAAGCGATCTGCTTGAGAGAAGTAATTTTGGGATGATTTTGCTGCTTACGTTGGACATACTAAAATTCAGTGTGCTAAATTTGACCTGGCATGTAAGTTGGCAGGTCCCAAAGCTTCTATTGCATAGGATCTTCCCTAACGTTCGCTATTCCATTTGGGTTGATGGAAAGCTCCAGCTTGTTGTGGATCCCTATCAAATTCTTGAGAGGTAATCCCAGCTTATCTTTGTGTTTTCTTTCCATTTTTTTTTAGTATAGAGGTCCTCAGGGGTATAAATGGTGCTAAATTTTAATTCCTGTCGTACGTTTCTAATTTGTGTCCGTATAGTGCGAATAGAGATCTTAGACAACTTCACTTTCTGATCCGTAACATACACCAACTGAACTTCTTTGGACTCCACATGCTATGAACCTCATGAATTAAGTTCAACACGTCTAGTATAAACAAATGAAACTGGGGGCGAACGGAATGGAGGAAGAAATTACAGTGGACTGATGGAATTGATATTTCACTTCCTGTGCTTGGTTGTGATAGAGATATAACTTTGAACAGGAAAGTTATTAGAGTCAAATGTCGGAGGTGTCTTTGACTATGCGCAAGAGACATATAAATTGAGCACATACTTGGGAGATGGATGTACGTTGCGCATGTGCTTTTAACGAGACTAGAATTGGCATTTCCCTTGGACTGCCCATTTCTATTGAAAGCTTTTGCCAAACTAGAGAAGGGGCACGGGGGCTGGAGTTGTAATTCTGTTGTGGTCCAATTCCATGTACGCATATGGCTTGGGTTTTTCCTTTGCACCATTTGTGGTGCTTGATGGATATTTTTGACATTTAAGGCAGTAAGGGACATTTGAGGTCATCACACTATCTTAGGTTTTCTAGTTTAATCTGTAAATTCTCATAAATTTTCTCCCTATAGGTTTTTTCTAATTTTTTGGGAAAAATGCTCTTTGTACCGGTTTTCTGGGAACAGTAAGATTTTGTTAAGAAGTTACCAAGGGGGTACTGCTCCTATACAAAACGTTCCTGAAACTTTTTTAAAAAAAATGTAATTGCTAGCTTAAGCAAGTCTGAGCCTTAGAGCTCATATGACTGTAGGTTTGACGCTAGAATTTTTTAGAAGGGAAAATAACATAAATAGTTTCTAAATTTTAGCTCAATTTGTAATGTCGTCCTTGTACTTTTAATTCGTTCAATATGGTCCTTGAACTGTTGGTAAATGTTCATTTACTCTAGATTAAATGGAAATGTTTAATATTGTCCTTCCATTAATTCAAATTTGTGGAAGCCGCTCATGTAGCTATTGGTAAATGTTCATCTAGTCTAGACTTTGTTAATTTGAATGGTGCACGAAAAAAATTAGTGGATTATCTGAGTAAGATATTCATCTTAAATTACGATATAATAATCTATGTCATCAAATAATGATGAATGTTAATGCTCTATTTTTTTTTTCCTTTCTTAAAGTAGATGGATAAAAAGATGGACATGTTGACTCATCATTTCTAAAATCAAACTCAGCACATAATAATCCAAGTCAACAGATAATGTTTGATTTGTTGTTTAAGTAAATGGAAAGACTACATTGAACATTTACCAATAATTTGAGTACCACATTAGACACATTAGAAATTCATAGATGACATTGTGCATTGGGATAAAGTTCAGGGACTACTTGTGTCATCTTCCCTTTGGAGAATGTTTTGGTTTGTATATATCTAGAAATAGAAGTTGGAAAATTTTCAGCTTCAATATGTCAGAGAACTCTATTTTTTTCCTTTTCGTACTGCTCCTTTACTGCAGTTACCGGTGATGGTTGTTGTTTCAAGAAAAGCGTTAAGGTGATAGGAACGTGGGAATTACCTATTTTTGCTTTCAACATCTTTGGATGTGCATGAAAACACTTCTTGCTTGAGAAGTCGATCCGATAAGGAAGTTGATTTTTCAGCTTTTGCTTTGGAGTAGAAGGTGAATTTTCAGCTTCTGCTTCAGAAGTTGATTTATAATAGAGAAATGCGTTTGATAACAATTAAAAAAGATAATGTTCGAAACATTATTACAAAAATGTTTGATGGCGCCGCTGGCCGACCGGCGATGGGTGGGGCGGTGGCCGGGTGACGAGAATGACTTCTCAAGGCGGAGAAGTAAAAATTTTTTACTTCTTCAAGTTGACAAAAAATCTTGCCAGATGTATAATATACTACCGTAAGTCAATTTTTTTATCAAACGGCTTTCTACTTTAGATTGAGTTTTACCAAAAGCATTTCCTTGCCAGATCGACTTCTGGCAGGGAAGTGAAAAAAAAAAGTGATTTCATGCAGGCCCTTTGCTGCTAGTTATAGTAGCTTTAGTGAAGATAAGACACTGCACATTCAGCTAAGGTTTAGGGACTATTTATGTCATTTTCCTTTCATAGAATGCATTGATTTGTATTTTCACTAGAAATAGAAGGTTGGAATTTTCAGCTTCAACATGTTGGAGAACCCTATTTTTCTCCTTTTCGTTCTGTTCTGTTCCTTTCCTCCAATTACTGACAATGGTTGAAGTTTCAAGAGAAACATTAGGTGATAGGAACATAGGAATTATCTGCCCTTGCTTTCAACTTCTTTGCTGCTAGTAACAGTAGAATTAGGGGAGATAAAATAATGCTGTTGCAGCTAAGACTACACTCTGATGTTTCATTTATGTTAGTTTGTTGAGCTAACATGGTTTATATATTTGTTAAATGAATTCAAGAAAAATATCTGGAAATGATGGCCATGCTGGAGATTGCCTCTTCGTGCAGCTAGCAAGGCAAGGATCAATTGATTTATACCTAAGCGATATAAGTTCCTATCCCAAAACGACGAAGGTGTGAAACACCGGATGTCACGATAGAATCTTAAGGCTGTTTCCGTTTGTTTTTTGTCCCTTAATCCCTCCTTTTCCTTTTTAAGTACTTTCCTTCACAAGTGATTGTTTTTTTTTTATGTTCATTATATCAGAACTGAGACATTAACATTGGTTCTTAATAAAAAGTAAAAACTGTAAATAATCTCCTATTCAGTGAGACCTTTGGAGAATCATTTGTAGCCCATGCAGGTCAAGTCGGTCATGAGCAGGGAATGAGTCAGCCACAATTTGCATTGGAGTAGCAAGTGCCTCTAGTTCATTTGAAAGCATTGAAGTATTGTTGTGTTTGAGTCCTGGAAGAGATAATACAACTATCTGCTCCATTTATTTACTTTGTTTTTATTTTGTTGGGTGGGGGAAGGGTGTTAAAGAATTCACCTCAAAAACTGCTGAATTTCAATCGGCTGTCTTGGCATTGCCTTTCAACATCAGCATCAACATTAAAAACACATTTATCCCAAACTAGTTGGGGTCGGCATTGTCTTGGCACTGTCTTGGCATTGCCTTTTGTCAATTATTTTCTAAATTGTGTTGAAGTGGGAGTAAAGCTGCTTGATTCTTTCGGGATGATTTGCGCCATTTTTGTTGAATGTATAATTGGCAGTAACCTGTGAATCTTTTGGTCACATGCCATTCTGTTTTTACTGGTTAGGTTTTCTGAAGTCAAAAGTTATTCTGGTTGCTTCATTATTATTTTAATCTGTAGAAGTTTCTCTTTTTCAGGTTCCTATGGCGTGAAAATGCAAGTTTTGCAATTTCTAGGCATTATAGGCGCTTTGATGTCTTCGAAGAGGCTGAGGCTAATAAAGCTGCTGGAAAGTACGACAATGCCTCTATTGATTCTCAGATAGAATTTTATAAAAGCGAGGGCTTAACTCCATATTCTTTAGCCAAGCTCCCTATAACTAGTGGTATGTGTTGTTGCATTTTATCTATTGGGATGAATGCCTAAATTTTTTTACCATGGTTTTGGTAAGATTTTGTATCAACATATGTATGATTTGATGGATGGTGGGGTTGGTGCAGATGTTCCTGAGGGCTGTGTGATCATAAAGGAACATATTCCTATTACGAATCTGTTCACCTGTCTATGGTTCAATGAAGTCGATAGATTTACTGCCAGGGATCAATTAAGTTTTTCCACAGTGAGAGACAAGATAATGGCAAAAGTTAATTGGTCCATCAACATGTTTATGGATTGTGAGAGGCGTAACTTTGTGATTCAGGTACCTCCATTTATGCTCTCATTGTTATGTAATTAGGATAAGAGGACTCATAGCTCCGTTCATCTTTGATGGTTCAGGGCTTTCTAGAAGCTAGTCCAATTATTTTTGGCATGACAGCTTTCATTGATGAGCAATGATGGGTAATATAGAGTCGAGTATAATTAAGTTCACATTTTAAAAATGAACTCAATAGCTTCTCCTTCTGCTCTCTGTATTTTGCTGGTGAGGGCTTTACATCTGTATGGGGAATTTGCACTAATAGGACAACGGTTGGCCAAAGTTGAGAGAGCTCGATCTTCCTTACAAAATATGTTTCACTTTCAGTTTCACCATTCTCCACTCCCACCCGAACAAAAAGGTTGAATTTGCTCTAATCAAAACAGTGGTACTCCTATTGTGTCTGATGAGTTTTGAAGCTTTTCTGACTGCGTTTTTGGTTCATTGGATGGTCCAGTCGATAAGTGGGCTAACAATAACTGCATAGATGACAAAGACAGTCATGCTAACTCTGTCTGTTGGATCTACTCATTTGGAATCTTTATGTTCTTTGTAGTAATTTCTCCCGTCCGACATCTTAACACGGCAACTTTCTTTTGCAGGCGTACCACAGAGATCTGCTGGAGCACTTGCCGCCTCCAGCAAGTCCTACGATACGACCTCGACCAGCTTCCACCATCATCAGTACACCTGAAAGAAGAACTCCTGTGAAAAAGGGTATTAGCAGCAAGCGACCGAGAAGCGATAGAAAGCCAGGCTCCAGGCGGCACCGGAAAGTCACTGCAGGCTCTAGGGACAGAAATTCCTTTTGAACTTCATGTATATTCTGATTCATTCGTTCATTTATACATTCTGGAAGAGGAGGATTTGTTTAAGAGGGCATAGGCTGATTCCGGAGCTAGAAAAAGCTCAAATTTTTTGAAAGTGTTGATATCTGTTCTCAAAATTTTTTTGTACATACACTTGATTCCCAATAATTATACCATCTTCTGCCTATTGACGTTCTCATACTCATTAGGATTGTGACCGTAAACAAATGGTTCTGCTCAATCGGTAACGACAATAGCCATGTGGGACGTGAAAGCCAGAAACAAGGCGTAATTTGTTGTTTGTCAGAAAAATCGAAGTTCCTCCAGCTGAGGATTAAGGATAAAATAATCAATGAATGACCAATGAAACGCCTTACGCTAAGCTGTTGTCGTCTGGAAAGGTATTGGAGAAAATTATAAATAAAATTATAAATTAATTGCACATTTACAAATTCTGTTTTAAACCTTTTAATTTTATCATTTTTCTTATCGAATTCTAATTATGCTAATGAGTTCTAAATTTTTTCACGTTTTGTGAATTGATTTCATCTAGACAATTTTAATTGATTATCGTTAACGAGTACACTAGTCGTGTTAATGGATAGTTTCTAATTTTTCTTTTCTTTTTGTCTTTTTCACTGTATCGACATCGAGTGAGGGCTGCTCTCGCTAGCCTCGGCCTTGGGCTAGGGTGGTCCTTTCCAAACCTAGCCATCGCTAGAGGCTGGCGAGAGTGGCCCTCCTTTGAAGTTGACGACCTTTGTGAGCCATTGATGATGCCCGGTGATGGCCTGTGGCCTTCACTGTCCTCGTTGGCCATAGTAAAAAAGAAGAAAAGGAGGAGAGGAAAGGAAAAAAAAGAGAATAGAAAAAAAAGCAATAAAAAATATCAAAAACATTAAGGATTGTCGGCGTCAGTGTACACCGTGCTACGTAATATGGTTGACACCTAAGTTAGTAGTGATTTCTAATCAAAATTAGCAAAATAAATTCAATTGACAAAATGTCAAAATGTTTAGAACTGAATTAGCACGATTAAAAAGTTTATGAATAAATTTACAAAATTGGAATAACTTGAAATCTTTTTGGACAATTTCTCGCGTTTATAGAAATCACACATTGCAGAATCATTATTTCTCTTAAAATTTTCACCAACAAAGTTAAAAACTGACGATGATGACTGGTGGCCTACATGATGATCCCGATGCTTCAGTGCTCCACAGACGAACACTGTTGTATCAACTGAACAGATCGGAAAGATCTGAGCCCCACCCAGCGACTTCATGTCTCTCATTAAATATAATTGCTTGTTGATAATCTTTCCTAAATTGGCAAATTCTTTTAATTTATCAGCAGCTTCTCTTGTTTTACGCAATCGCCACTTTCTTTATTTAGCCAAAGGTTTTTATCCTAGTTCTTATTTTATTGGTCTGGCATGATGCAGCGGCCCTGAACTTCCTTTTAGCAGGACCAGCAAAGAAAAATGACCGGGTAAAGAAAGGCATTTTTTTCTTTTTTGCGTGTGGGAGGCATCAAGAAGGAAAAAGCAATCTCCTTGTCATCGAGAAAGGCATTTATATTTTAATTAATGGTTAAGCTCTAGTTGCTCATCTGGGTAATCTCTCTCTCTCTCTCTATGAGTTTAAAACGACTTGCCCATTGGAGTCTGAATTTCAAAAAGAAAGTTTGATCATTCGTGGCTCTCTCTTCTTAAAGGTACGGTTTTGAAATGCTGATCATGGTCCGCATCTAAGGCCGTGGTTTCAGCTCTGCTATACGGAGTCGTCCATCTGCATTCACGAAATTTATGGGATTTTTGTCGCCTGTATGTCATTGTAGGTTGTTGAACGATGCTCGCAAGCTCGACGTTCATATGATTTTTCTTTGTTGTTTGAGCTTCTTAATCTTGTTACGGGAACATTGGCCATGTGGAGATTGAGGCAGTGAACAGCTGGTGCTTAAATTCTGGACTGAAAGTTGGGATCTTTATGGCCTTTCTTGTTTTGGATGACTAGGGTTTATGGGGTTTTGTTGGTTTCTCCTGCCACTCTCATTAGTTTGTGATGGTGTCTGAGGAGATACGGGGTTGTTTGTGACTCGTGACTTGTGAGTGTTTATCCAGTGATGGGTTCTTCTGGGTTTTTCTTGATCTGTGCACTCCACTCTCTGGTAGCCGTAGCTTGTGGAGGCCTTATGATGTTCTACTCTTCTGAGGTTTCAGCAATGAAGCTTCAAGGATCTACGCCCCACGATCAACTCTTAATCAGAACCTCAGATTCCTTTTCGGGTTTGCTGCTTGTGGCTGTCGGCTTCATGCTAATCATGGTGGGATTTGTCAAGGACAGGGGGTTCCAGAGCTTCTTCGCAAAAGGGTGTGTGCTCCTCCATGTCGCGATCGCCATTTGGAGGGTTTACTTTGAGAGGAAGGTGGATGAACTTGCCGATTAGTGGCCGAGGAAGGTTGTTGGCGATATTGCATTAGCAATTTCCTGGATCCTCTTTTTGGTGTGCTCATGGAGGGAAAAGTATGATTAGCTTGGAAAACTGGATTGTCTGTGCTGCAATGTTAGGGACTCCGAAAATTTCCCTGGTAGTCAGTGGCTGCAATTGCAAAATGCTTATGCAATCACCAGTGGTGCTTCTTTTGGCACGAAACAATACGTTGGAGCTGGAAAAGTATGGGCTGTGGGTTTGTCAATCTGGTGTCTCTGTTCTTGCGTGGTGGAGCTGCAGACAAAAGAGCAAAAAGTAGGATATGCTGCACCTATAACTCCTGGATAGTTTGGTTATGTAATTTTTGTCAGGGAAAATATTTCTACTGGAATTCCGCACAAGCTGGAGGATGCCCATGTTTTCATCTTGTTCGCAGGTGTTTCGAAAGTCTCAGGGATCAATTAATTTCTGCTATCTTGAAGATGGGTCACAGGTTGGAGTTTGGAGTGCTGCCATCATTTGCTTCACGTTGAGGAATTGTTTTGTGGATTTTATTTACAGATAATGGCAGCGAGTGGATGTTGTCGTGACTCGCCAACTGTTGGTGAATTCATGGTTTAGCGGACATTGCTTGAATCTTACAAGTAGAAATAAAGGTAATCTGTGCAGTTCTGCCTGTTTGCTTTTTAAGTCATCCGAGAGGATGAAGCTCGTTTCCTCAATTGAAGTTCTTGTACATTCACCTTTGTCCACCTGAATAAAAAAAATTAGCCAATTACTTGCAAAGCTTGTGTTTTCCATGTGTTTTGGTGCTGCTATATGCTCTTTCTTTAACTTAACATGGTGGATGAAGCGGTCGGGAACTAGGAATTTAGCTTCCTCATTCAGGAAGGCAAAATTTGTTAATCCATTAACACAGTTCCAAAATACTGAGTGCTATGATTGACCTTAACATGGAAATGCTTACGATTGCAGTCAAACTAGCCCATTCTTATCCAGGAGAAGTATTGCAGATGTTGTTATTACTTGTGGACCAACCAATGAATGTGTTGTCTCCTTTGAGCCCTTGATGTGGCCTTATGTTGTCTTCATCAGGCGAAGTAAGTTAGGTTCATCATGGACGTTCCTCAGTTGTTTTGATCCATAAGATCCAAAGAAGAAATAGCAAGGAATAAAATAACAGCTTAGATACCATTCATCTGGGTTCACAGGATTGTGCATTTCCCAGACGACAATCTGACTCGTACCTAGTAAAGAGGAAAGAAGTCTAGGAAGGGAAAAAAACTGATTCATTGAATTTATCCATCCAAGGATGCAGTCATCCAAGTTCCTTTTGCTATATCGATATTACTACAAAAAGTCCTAAGCCTGAATTCACTTTGGATACTGAAACCAAAGCCTGAATTCACACCTTGGATGCTGAAACCAAACCACCCCCCCCCCCCCCAAAAAAAATAAATAAATAAATAAATAAAAATAAATATTCACCTTGGATGATCATTAAGTTCCATTTACCTTGATTATGCAATCTTTCATCAGCTGTTTTATTAGCAGTAAGTTTTGAATGGTTTCTAGGTGTAGAAGATGTTAATTCTGATGCTAATGGTTGCCCAGCAACAATTTTTCTGAGTACCATAATCTCTTTTATGGGGCAAAACATCACTCTCAAATAATCCTAGTCTCTTGTGAACAGGCGGACCCCTTTCTTAAGTCAGTGGCTTCAATTTCTGATATGTCCTGCGTTTTGTCTGGAATTGTAAACTGGTAGCTAGTGTAATCAGCACATATTTTAATTTCTTTTTGTTGTTAACATTGAGATCTACGTTCAGTTTTCCGTCATTGCTTTTCGGTTTTTCGAGTTCAATGATGGATGGAGTTCCCTTGTGGAGTGTTTCGTCAGCCTCAGCCTTGCGGGGTCAAAACATGACCAAGTTTCAGCAGCCACCAGCATCTAGTGAAGAAAGAGATATTCTGTACTTGTCTTGGCACTTAAAAGGCTACGAGACGAATGCAATTTGCGGCACGGTGAAGAAGACAATTGGCAGCACGGTGAAGAAGACGTAGAAAGTATTTGAGTCTCATCTCAAATGCTTTCAAATGGATGGCTTTCATGTCTTAAAGCAGCTAAGCTGAAGACAAATGGAATGAGCTTGTATTATTTAACATATATCGATGGAGTGCAAATGCATTTTATATCCAGGTTTGAGCATTTGTTTGTTTGATAGGATATCATTTCGTCAGTATGAGTTTCCCAATGGAATGATACAGTTGATCGCCTGATCATGAACTTCAGATCCAGACTGTTTTCTTCCATGTATGAATTTGCGGTCTGCTTTTTCCATGGTAACTATTGCTTTGCTTTTGATTATTATCCTCTTTTTGTGTCGTGGATTTTCACATGTTCCCAGTTCCCATGAGTTTTGTGGGTGGATTTACTTCTAATGTGAGATGATGCATCCTTAAAAGGGACATTAATACCTGTTTCACCTTCCATGGCAATCGACAGGATTTTGATTGGCTAATAGCAATAATGTGTCCTCTGCCTTTCTCATTGACATGTCTGACCTGTTTACCTGTAGTGAGGATATGCTAACAAATATATCTTTCCTTTACTTTCTTTTGTTTCTGTTTCCTCTCTCTGTCCTTCTCTCAGTTGAATTCAAGCTTGTGCAGCCACAAAATATTTAGTTGTTTTGCAGATTATTCAACTGACTTTTTGCGGGCCGTGAAAAGCTTAAGAGGAAGCATCCAAAGTTTTTGAAACTGTTATCTTTTGCTCCTGATTCTTGCTCATCGATCGCTGGCATCTTATGCTTTGGCAATAATATTTGATAGTATGATCTAGATGATTTTATCTTGTGTATGCGAAACTCCTTTAAGGTTTGAATTTTGGCACCATTCACATCGCCGTAGATGCTCACTCATCATGCAGGTATAAATATTGCATTAACAAATCGAGAGGTCATCATACTAAATGATCACTCAACGGCAGAGCTCGAGCTTATACTAATATTAGTCCATTGTATTGAGCCATAAAGATGGTATTACACGACATTATAAGTGAAGCATCTGCACCATGATGCAGATGCCACGGAAGCAGCCGAAGGACAGTACAAGACAATACTGAAATCACACCACAACATTATTAGTAACTTCCACAGAACATGCATGTAACATGAGGTCTCTGTGCTCACTGACCACAGGTGCAATTAGTGCAGGCGCAGCTGCTGCCGCACTTGCACTTGCCGTCATTCTCAGCTGCTGGAGCATCCACGAAAACAGTCTCGACATAGCTGCATCAACAACCCAACCATAAAACACTGAACACAACTGATGACCTATATCGATACTTCATAAGGTAAAGACGACAGTCATCATTTGCAGGGCACTTATGCCAGGTAATAAATCGACTTTCAGGAGGGAAAAAACTGGAAAAAGTACGAATCCTTTCTTTGTCATCAAGTCTGGAATCTCAGGTTTTGTTTGTCAGAGCTGTGTAGAAGCTGATGTTTCACATGATCATTGTCTTGCTCGGATTAAGTTCCGGTGTCATTCATATTGCTCCTTTATTGCTACTGTGTTTCACAAGGGTTCGTTCTCATAATAACGGGTCTCCATCCACAACAGTGCTGGATAAATCTTACCTACTCCTCGGAAAGATTGGTCATGTCAATTTGGGAGTTAGAAACCATGAATTCAATCCGGTTCCGTATTGGATGACTCCTCATGTCCTCCATAAGAACAAGTTGTTACTGGCTAGGAATTTCGATGAGGACTTGTGCAACTTAGTCCAGGTATTGGAGATTGCATTTCTAATAACACCTTAAAAACTTTTACTCCACAAAGCGGAACAGTTACCTCTTCTCAGTCTCCACGAAATCAGCAGCATAGCTGCTTCCCATCTTCCTGTAATCAAGAAGCACAATGCTCTTATTGCAAGCAGAAACACAAAACATACGTAAGCAACATTAACATGCTTCCTATTTCCACCTTAATAACAAATTATATGCTGCTGAAACACAAAGTACAGATATTTGGAAAGCAGAACAATGCGTATCACAGCTTCGGATGAAAACACTTAGTTCCATTTGTTTCATGGATTGTTAAAGCCGGGTGCACCACGTTCGCTACATGATGAGTATGACTACTGATTTCAGTTTTTTGAGGGTACAGTGAAAACTTACGTGCACTGGCTCTTGTCAGCGCAGTCGCAGTTGCCGCACTTGTCCGACATGGTGATCGAGTATGAACGCGATGAGCTTAGAAACTTGTACGTGAAGGTTTCTCGTTTGCTATGTGACTTGCTATATCTCCAAGCTCTGCTATGCCTCGGTATTTATAGGTGAGAGATCAAGAAGCTCCAGTGGAGGTTCATGTCAATGCGGGGCCACGGGAATGGCCGGTGTGGGACCCAAACTAGGCATGAGAGCAGCACACGCCATTGAAGACCCATCCAAAGGAATCTTAATAATGGAGGGCTTGGCCTCATTTCCTCCTCTCATGTCCACTTTAGAATTCTTTTGGGGTTAAGAGATCAGACATGGCCTGTTGCTCTTCTCTTATTTTTAAGTATATCGTTTCTTTTTTTTGGCTGTGCACTATGTCAAAACCAGCAAACGGCCAGCTTGATTTTGGCTTGGTCGGGATTTTTACTTGGAGGAAGAAGACTTATTCCCTGTCCACATACTGTAAAGCCGCCGTGAATATGGATCCATTCGGATCAATCTTGTACTACGTAGCTTCGTAGAACAAGATCATCCTAGCAGGTTAAACCCATTGTATGAATGGGTGGTGCTACCTCATGAAAAGAAAGAAGTTATACGTAGGTCCTGTATTAGGCACATCAGTCACAGAACAAGCTTATTGTGCTTGTCAATGACCTCGAAAAATCGTCGACCCTTGGATAGTTCACAGTGCAATGAAATATTATAGTCTTGGTATGTACAAGCCATTCAAACGGCAACAATTTTTTTTTTTTTCAATGTCTTTGTCCTTTTGAGCTCAAGCCTTAATCAAACACCACAGATTCCATGGGTTCCAGATGCCGTATTGCTGGTGTTCACTTACATAAAGCATAAATTCATAAAGCATAAATTCTAGTTGAGTTCCGCTCTATCAATCCAACTGTGGCTTCGATACCACTGCTTTTGCTCTTCTACAACATGAAAAGATGTCTGAGTGAACAATTGAGGGAATCTGGGAAGGACAGATGTCGTGTATACACATGACTATGTCTCAATCCATTCCTCTCTACGGAAAAACTCTGTGGTCCGCCAAGAAAAGCATAGATATTCCAAGGCATTTGAGCATCTTCCAACTCTTTATCTTCGTGCCACCATCTTTGAACCGTGCCATCTTTTTGTATTGCCGCGTTTTGAGAATACCCCATTTCGACATAGGCCCGAAAATGCTCGGCCAGTCTGTGAACCCCCCCCCGCCGGACAAAATCATCGCTGCGGTAGAGTTTAACCACCAAGAATTCCCTCTATCAGATAGATTGAACAGTTCGAAACGAACCCTCGAGATTTACCGGAAATAGAAGGTGGTCTGAGCGCGAGGGATCACTTTCTTCCTCCACGAAAGCTCCGCTCGAAATGGGAAAGGCTTTATCTTCGATGGCGATCGGTTCTAAAAAGCAACGGAGGCAAAGCTTTTCTCCTCTTGCGATGTGATTCGTTTGACAATGGAGACCATAGACTGGAGACTAAGCATGGCAATGAAGGACTAGTGGGATCAATAAGTACAGATGAGATCTCCCAAAGTCCAGTGGTTTGGACAATGTCTTCCTTTTGTCTGGTCTTCGTCACTCTCGCACGGCGAGTTGAATATGAACGTGCTGGTGCAACAGAGAAAGATCGAGGGAGGTTCCCTTCCTGTACTGCTCCTCATAATTTCATTATGCCGCTCACACTCCAATTTATATACTCGTATTTGAATACAAAGACATTTTATGAAGGGAAACTTACAAATACAACCTCTTTCCGTATCGAATATCCTCTTCGGTTTTAGAAATTTACGGTTACCATCTTCACTTTTCGCATTGGGTTTTTTCAAATCGCATCTCACGGTCACACATAAAATAACCGGTTGTCGTCCTTCATTACAAAACACCACATCCTTAACATTATATTTCACTTTTATTAACGCAGATTTAGGGTCTCCATGATGGTAAATAGGTCTTTTTAGGATGGGGGAGGTTCAAAGTGTCGGGTTCGAAATGTGAAGAGAGTACTTGATATACAAGGGATGAAAGGCATTGGACATCTTTGTAATAATGCGAAACTTTCAATCACGTTTTTTAAACGGGTAAATTCATGAGATCGTAATGCAGATGTAATAATCAAAATATTGCGTAAGCTGTTTAGTCGCGCAAACTGTTTAGTCACGCCAACTAATCCCCATAAACCGAACATATTCGTGAGAGTGTGTGCGGATCCACAAGATCAATGTACTTACTGATCTCGTGGTCAACGTGAATCATTGGCTGCTACCACAATACAACGATATTGAAAAGTGGATTTTCGTTTCTTCAAATTTCAACTCTAGGCAAAAGTCCCTAGCAAATCTAGGAATTGGGTTTGGGTTGGCCATCATGTCCATGAATCTGGATCCCAGATTTGGAAAAGTTCATCTCTACTTTAACTTTAATGGGCCAAACTTGAAGTTGTCCAATCACTTTTTTGGGCCTAAGGTTTGTCTTTTTTCTGGACCAATGGGCCTAGAGTCACTCCAATGCCAGCCCACCAAAATCTTGCATTGACCCAAAACAGAAAGTTTGCAAAGAACCATTCCCCGCGTGCCAATAACAAAAAAAAAAAAAAAACCGGACGTGGGCCCCATCAAAAATCCAAAAAACCCCAAATCACAATCACCGCATTCCCCTTCATATTCAAAGAAATTCTTCTTCCCCCCTTCCTAAAATGAAGACAAATTGGTGCTCTGAGGCCTATTCATGATTCTCCGATAAAGGAATTGGAAATCGAACGAGGATTGACATCTATTTAGAATTGCAGAACCTTTTGATCCTTCTCTTGAAGGATTTGGATTCGATGTTTGATCCTTGGGGATCGAAAAAAAAAAAAACAAACGGGGTCGGACCAAAATTAGCATCCATCCTTAGAAATCACACCAGCGTCTCCTTGTGAGAATGTTTGACTGGATGCCGGATTTGGTCAACGAAGGAGATTTGAAGGGAAATTATGCGAGTGTTTTCTCTCCAGCTTCGTTTTAGGATTTTTGAAAATCGGGATCAAAGCCTTTTCCGGAGTAAAAGCCGAGGGGATATTTCGGGGGAAAAAAAAAAAGCTTTATCCGATTCATAGTATTCTGCGACACCTCGGCGGGTCCCACCACGGCAATTTCTTTCCTCGGGTCAAATAATTTTAAAAAAAAAACATTTTCGATCAGCCCTCGGCAGGCGGGGCCCACCTCAGTTGCGATTGGCGTCCGTCGATGCAATTGGCGTGAGCGAGGGTGCCGAGCGCATCCGACGGGTCAGCGAAGCGAGATGTACATCGCCTTTATTTTCCGTAGAGCCAAAAAAAAAAGAAAAAAGGAGGGTGGTGGGGGGTGTGGCGCAAATTCGGAATATATATTTATATATCCTTGGGATTATGATTATCACAAGCTTGGCTGCCAAGTCTGGGGCGCGGTCCCCTACATTCACCCCCACGGCTGAGCGCAACTGCAACCGTTGATCAAGCAGCCAATTATATAGAGATTTGAAAATATCAAAAGGGCAAATTTTCATTAAAAAAAAGAATAATTTATTGTACTGTTTTTTTTAATTTATCATTTTTATTTTCTCATGACTTCGTATGGGTAACCATATCTTAAACCCAAATTATAAAATACTCTTATGATTAGAACACTATGTGCGTTAGCTATCTCGAGAAGTTTTACATATAATTAAGAAATTATAAGTGGAAAAGATGAAATTTTTTATTTTTATTTTTCCTGCAATAAGATGTCCTTCCAAATAAATCCACGTGCCTTTGAAAAAAAGGGGAACACTCGCACGGGAAGATATCACCTCATCCAATTAAAATTTTGACGAAAACCCGCAAAATTCTACCGAATTTGTCAACAGCGAGTAGCATCCGAGTCCCCCAAATCGACGGCTGGGGCGGGACTTCATGTGGTCCGATCGACCGCTCCAGAATGATTCACTCGCGCAGGCGGGATCGCAGGCGATCGGAGCCCCACGAAACCAGGAGCAGAGCGAACTACAGAGAGAGAGAGAGAGAGGGGGCACAGCATGTTTCAGCAAAAATTGGGAGTCTCTCTCTACTCAGAGTTTCTCTCCTCTCTTTGATCGCTCTCTCTCTCTCTCTCTCTCTCTCTTCTCTTCTCTCCGAAAACCCAAACGACCCAAACACGCGCGAAGTCGTAAAGCCACTCTCTCTCTCTCTCCAGACTCGAACGGAATTATCCCCCCAATCAAATTTCCGAGAAGACGCTTCGTGGGCGAGCCGAGCCTCACCGCTCCTTCCGCGGCGCCGCCCCTCTCCGCCCAGTCGGGCCGCCGATTGCCGAGCCGTTCATGCAGCCGCCGCCGCTTGGTGCCCTCATTCCCCAAAATTCAAAGTCTCTCTCTTTCTCTCTCTCCCCCTCTCTCTGCTAAAATCTAACACCCGCACGCAGGCGCGCGTATACACAACACACCCACAGACACTCTCGCTCGCTTCAGTGTCTGATCAATCTCATCTCTCTCTCTCTCTCTCTCTCTCTCTCTCCGAACAGGAAGCGAGCGTTCTCGAGGCCAGGTGCGTTCATGGACTCCGACGTCGTCGAAATCGCCCCTCCCGTTCGTCGCCCCTCCAAGGAGCCTAAGCAAAAAGAGGTTTGATTGAAATTGAGAAAAGAAGCTTTTTCCTTTTCGTTCGTTAGAGTGTGTATTTGCTTCGATCAGCGGGATTGTTGACTTGATCGTCGTTCTTTTACTCGATTTTGGTCGCTTCGATCACTTCGAGAGTGTTGGGTCACCTGTATCGAGTGAGTTGGGGTCGCAACCATTGAGTGGAACCTCGTTTTTCCCCTCTTAATTTTTTTTTCCAGCTGCTGGACGAACTAGATGCTGTACAATGACGAACTTTGGGTCAATCTGTGTTTCGTTCATGCCTGGTTGATTAAAATATGGGTCAGCAACGTTGCAAGGTGATAATTTTGGGTTGCTTACTGGAAGTTATCAGTCATCACCTTGGAAAGAGGGGATTCATAAAATGCCGTTAAAAAATAAAGAAGCCAATTCACGCTTTCTTTGATGCCGTAAAGTGCGAATTCACTTTAATCATTGAGATTGACTTGATTGTCTATTTCGATGCCAATTGTTTTGGCTTCGGTTGCTGTGGAGTCTTATATTATCGGTATTGAGTTGTTCATTGGACAAATCCTCTAAAGTTTCTTGGTTTGTGGCCTAAGCATATATTGGACGTTGTTTGACATTTGCGTCCATCTTTGTTCTGTATATGTTCTGTTCAGTAAAATTTGAGTTAGCAATATTTTGAGGGATACTAGATTGTAATTTTCGGTCTTCCAATGTAGAATGGATATTAGGAGGATATGATGTTGTAGGGTTT
Organism: Rhodomyrtus tomentosa; assembly: GCA_028455895.1. NCBI lineage: Eukaryota > Viridiplantae > Streptophyta > Magnoliopsida > Myrtales > Myrtaceae > Rhodomyrtus > Rhodomyrtus tomentosa. The sequence continues at coordinate 7,455,599 of JAPCWY010000001.1, read as the reverse complement.
AAACTTTGGAACCACCCTTCTCAGTATTTGTCTTTGTTGTGGAACTGATGGAATGGGTCTAATCAAATGCTAGGTTGTGGTAATGGGAAAGTTTTCAGTGTGAATCACTTTGTGGTGACCAGATTAGATAAGATATGTGGAATTGTCAAGCCCATCAAGAACTCTTCAAGAACGTCTATTGAGTTTTTCCTGCTTCAGATTTTGGGAAATAACTCTGGCCATTATTTTGTCTGCTGGACTATTTGAAGCTCGTTTTGCTTTTATCATGTGATTTCCTTTGTACTTATGCCTATTTTTGAAATTGGATTGAGATATTGAATATCTTTGAGTACCAATGTTTTACACTTAGCCTGGGAATGGGGAGGGCTAATCTAATTGTCGATTAATATCTTTGGTTCAATATAAGCAGCATGTCGGTGAATGCATAGACCTAAATACTTGTCATTTAAGTTTCCATCAAAACGAATAGTTGATCCTTTTAAACCAAAGTGAGGTTTCGTGTGACTCTAGGCAAAGGGAACTTATTTTTTTTAATGTTTTCCAACATAACGCCAAATGCAGGAAGCATCATCTTTCTAACATGCGACACTCCCGTGGCACTATTGATATATATGTTTGTAAGAAAATTGCGAAGCTTGTCAAAAAGGATTTACAACCAAGATTTTTTCATTTAACAATGTGCATTAGGCTCTAGCTCTTGTAACATGGCTGCCTCATTTTATCAAAGTATTAAAGTGCTTCACCTTAAATCGTTTATGTCAATGAAGTTGCATCTATCCAGTTATCTTTCTATCTTAAAACCGCTCGAAGAAACTTATTAGGGATACTTGGTTACTCTTTTTAAGACAATATGAAGTTGCTCATCTTTCTAGTAACATAGTATTTATGGCAGCTTTTTCTTTGTACTGCTGTTTTACGCTGCTCTATCTTTAAGTATGGACATATTACACTTGCATAAACCGCTGTGCAGGTCGTTTTCCATGAAGTAATTGATATTGACAATGATGATGATTGTGCTCATCTTATGGTCGTTGATAAAAAAGTTGATGCCATGAGGAAAGGCAAAGCGGTGATCGATGTTGATGCTTACTGCAATGGTCAAGTAGGGGTATGTGATTCTTGTCATTATGTTCCTAACTCTTTATATATCATATGACATTGTTTTCTATCTGCCTCTGTCGAATTGCACTTTGGGTTATTGAACTGTTCAGTTCTCACTTGGATTGCTGAATTTTAAGTTGATCCTATCAGTCCATGGACTTACATATTTCCAGACTTCATATTTCATTTCTATACCAAATGGAAAAGGTTTGGACCACATCTTCCCTAAATCTGGTTTTCAATCAGACTTGATCTCCTTTGGCCAGTACCCCAAGACTGATCTATTGTTGGCTGGTGGATTTCGGTGGCTGTGACTTGCTTTTTGTTCGTAGGGCTTAGGTTTGCCACATCAACACTTGAACGCCTTGTTCAGTCCAATATTATGCCTGGTGACTGTCATTTGAAACTCAGTAAAGCCTGATGCAATGATTAGAATAAGATAATGAACTTGAGTGATATTCTCAGAATATCTTAAAGCTTAGTGACTGGGGGATCCTAAGTGACAATTTTACTTGGTCAATTGTGAAATTGACCCTTCCAAAAGCTCAATGTCTGTAAAAATTCTTTGGCTTATGTCTCTGTTTCATTTAATATTTGGTTCAACAGGATGCTGGCACCCCTGTTGTCAATGGTAGTGCTGATGGATCAATTAACGGGGGCATTCTACTTGATGGTTTAGCCCAGGATTCACACGCCTTTGTAAATCTGGATGGCCAAATTTATGATCCATCTTCTTATGACGACGACTACATGGACATTTTTGAAGATGTACTGGATGTTGATCAATACGATACGCTACAAGCTCATTTTGATAACATGGATATACCTCCAGGTGTGGAAGCACCTATACCTTGGTTGTCGGATCTCCCGAAGTATAAAAATGAGTCTAGTGGTGGAAGTAGTGCGAATGGTTCAAGCTCTTTGATACATACTGATGCCTCATTGAAAGTCCAGGAAATGGAACATAGTGGCTGGATGGAACCTGTGCAAACTCAGGCGAACCATACTTCAGTTAGTAGCCATGGTCTGCCAGGCCAAGTCGACTCAGCAAGCCATCCTACTTTGATGGATACATCAGCCCCTTATTTATTCACACAGGCTGGCCAAAGTAAAAAGAATCGTGCTTCTTCGCAACATAGTGGCAATTCCAAGAGCTTTGCATTTGGATTGGAATCGTTTAAAGCTCGGCGCCTTTTTGAGCCTTTTCGAAATAAGAAGACACCAGATGCATCTGGCAGTTCTTCTAAATCCAATGCTGTACATAAATTTGATATTATGAAGCCTCCGTCTGGAGTTGAGCCTCCTCTATGGGGTGATGTTATCAACAACGGCGGAAACAATCCTAGTGGTGGCTTTTCTTTTGTCCCTGCATTTCCTGCTCAAACAGTCACGCACACCCCTATTCCTCCATCAGAAGCATTTAGCTCATGGATGTTGGGCCATCCTAAGAATATCAAGGGTCAATTGTATAAACATAATTCTGCTTATTCTAGTTATGTATCACCTTTAACACCCAATGTACATATTCTTCCGGCGGAAGAGGAAGACGGCACGTGGCCTGATAATTTGACAGAAGTTCAAGGTAATGGTGTTGAAGAGGATGTTATGAGAAAGTTCAAGGCTTTTAAACAATTCGACACTGTTCAAGATTTTTCTGATCATCATTATAAAAGTGATAGTTGTGGAGCAAAGCAAGTGAGTACTCTAAAAAATATTTTAAGTACCTCTTTTGATGAAATTTTGTAAGTCATGCTGTTCTCTAACTCCATCAGCCTCACAGCCTTCGAAGAACTGGGCGAAGAGAATACAGGAGGAGTGGAAGATTCTTGAGAAGGATTTGCCAGGTTTGGGTTTGCGTCTCATTGTTGTGATTGCCTCTTTCTTGGGATCTTTGTGGTTAGCTGACCCTTTGAGGGGGAAGACTCTCTAAAATAAATGTCCTCAATGTTCTTGTTGCTCGTATTATTTTCATGATCTAGCATAACATCGATTAGCATCTTCTATATTTACTTTTGGCAAAGGCAAAGCCTATGGTAAAAATGTAAGTTGTAAGTTGGGGAACTGATATGCCTCAATAGTTGTTTTAACAAAGTTCTCTGTATTACATATCAAACAAAGAAAAAATGAATGAAGCTGGGTAAACTATATGGGATTTATTGGCTTTCTGCTGCCTCAGCAGCAGTGGAGACCATGCTCTGACTCTTTTCCTTGTGTGTTATTACCTTTGCAGATACCATTTTTGTAAGGGTTTATGAAACACGAATGGATCTCTTGAGGGCTGTCATCATTGGAGCTGAAGGCACCCCTTACCATGACGGTCTTTTCTTCTTTGATGTTTCCTTTCCTTCCGGTTATCCTAATGTACCTCCAGTATGTGCTTGAAAGAACCGTTATACTTTTATTTAATTGTTTCATGTGTACTGTGCACTGATTCTAAGGATCTCAATTTCAGAAAGTTTACTATCATTCTGGTGGGCTTCGCATCAATCCAAATCTGTATAACTGTGGGAAGGTGTGCCTCAGCCTCCTAGGCACTTGGTCTGGTCATCACAAGAATGAGAGGTGGCTTCCTGGCGTTTCAACCGCGCTGCAAGTTCTGGTATCCATACAGGGGCTTATATTAAACTCAAAACCCTATTTTAATGAGCCTGGATATGAGAGGACAATGAACACAGAGCATGGAGAAACGGCCTCCTTGAGATATAATGAAGATACATTCATCCTTTCGCTGAGAACAATGACGTATACATTGAAGAAGCCTCCCAAGGTAATACTTGTTTATTTGCATATTCCGCAGATTTGTGTATAACTACAGGCCACAAATATGGTACTTGTTTACCTGTTCAAATTGCTTGACTTCTAGGTCTATGAAATTTCAAGTTGTATATGGTGAGGAAGTCTGCATGTGAGTCCTTGAGTTTATTTGGCACCATGCTGTTTTGGTTGTGCTTTTCTAATGATATGATCTTGCGCTAGACCTTTGATGTGGGAACACATATTTGCCTGATAGCGGTAGTCACATTGTCTTTATTGTTTTTGTCACCATTAGAGGCTGAAGCCGGCGCTTTTGCAGTGGCAAAGCCCCCCTTTTTTTAGGCCACCAATTTAATAAGACATGACATGGAAAGATTTCTGCACATGTCTTCTTGAAATGAGAAAATATATAGATGGAAAGAACTGGTTATAATTGCGTAGTTTTGTGGTTTTGGACTGTTGGGAGTGATCCTCAAGATCTGCGGTTTAGAAATCAGATTTCTTGATGAGTTTGGGGAGTATTATTTTTCTTTTCTTTTTTTTCCCTTTAAAGAAGAATAATAAGTTAAAATGTTGTCGGACAAACCTTTAGGTGTATATTTGAATTTGTTGAATACTACACCATATTTTCCTATCATAGCAGACTAATTGAAGTGCCTTCAGCAATGTAACATCGATTCTTTTTTCAATTGTGGTTAGGTGCTTCATGCTTTATTCGAGTTAGTTGGCATCTTTCATTTAGCAATATCTGTTGAGGGTTGTAGACTAGTTTTTCCTGTCTTGGCTGCAAGGGGCATCTTGCTGTGGAGTCTTGTTTCTTTTTTCTTATAAGAAGTTTAATCTAGAGATGCAGCAGGTCTTGCTTTTTCTGAAATATCTCTTACTCTGGTGTTTTAACGAACTAACAAAAGGTCAAGTTGAAGATGACTACGGAGTGATATTGTGGATGTTTGCCGGTTCTTTTTGCATTTCTACTGCTGTTGGTGTTAGTTTGTGATAAAGGCCTCGGGGTAATTCGGTTTCTAACCCCACTAACTTCCAAAGTAGGCAAGCTATTTATTTGGTCAAACAATCCTGGGAGTCCCTTCCACAATTTCTTCTCTGAAGTCTACTAAATTTTGGAAGAAATTCTGGAGTTGGATAACCCTGAAATCTTTTGCATGTTTAAGTTTGTCTCATGTTATTGTTCTGCATTTATTCCCTGTTCCTTTTTCATATTTTTTGCATTGAAATGCAAAATCTTTAGCGATTCGTATCAAGTGGATCTTTGGATTTTGTATTAGAGTTCTAGTCACTCTTTTGGCTAACTATGAGATGCATGCGACCCTCTTATATCTAGCTGCATTATGATTCTCATTTCTGGCTGCAGCATTTTGAGGACCTTGTTGTGGGTCATTTCTTCAAGTGCGCTCGAGACATTCTGATGGCTTGTAAAGCATACGTAGAAGGTGCTCAGGTTGGATGCCTTCTTAAAGGTGGTATACAAGATGTTGATGCAGATCATAGGAGCAGCTCCCGCACCACCTCCCGTGCCTTTAAGGAAACCGTGTCTTCCTATATTCGCATCCTGGTGAAAGATTTCAGTAGACTCGGGGTCAAGGACTTGGAGAAATTTATGCCTCCGGCTCCAGCTCCAGCTCCAGCTCCAGCTCCGTCTCCGGCTCCGTCTCCATCGACAAAGTGAATATCCAAATAACTTCTTGATTGAGACCAACTTTTTCCGGTAGCAACACAGATTAAGTTTCTTCTTGATTAGGGGGATCAGTAACCTGCTGGATGTTTTTTGCGGATTATTTTGGATAATGTACATAGGTGTAGATATGGACGAGTTATAGAATTCACCTCTGATGATAACATATATATAGAAGATGTTCTGTTCCGCTGTTGCTGGTATGCTGCTCGTTAATCCTTCCTATCATGCTTCTAAATTATTGTGCTGTTTGATAGCTTTCCCCAGCCCATGCTATTTATTTCCCTGGACCGAGGTCGCGACTGCTATTAATCCTTCCAGTATGTTTCTTATGTTACTGTGGTATTAGCGGTAGACGAGCTTGGACCGCATGATAATAAATCCCATCAAAATGTCACAGCTTGGTGTCTCGCAATTGTCGATCACTCTGATCACTCTGGCTTTTGGTTTAGCATGCTATTTGAGATGTCTCACTGGATAAATCAACTCGAGATGTTTTGTTCAGCATGCCATTTGATTATTGTACCCCTCGTTATTAAATTGATCTAGATGTTCTGATATATTGGACTTTCTGCTCCCCCTTTTGTCGAAAATCAATTATGCGATTAGGAATGTTCATTTGCTTTGTTTTGTTCTCTATATTGTTGTCTTTGTAACTAACTTCATCTCCAATACAGAATTCGGAGTTGAGGAAACACCGATTTTTACATTTCATATATCAGGTGCTCAGGTTTCTTCGGGGACTCAGACTAATCTAACCGTGTTCCCTATGGACTCCTAGAGATGGGTAGCGTTTGCGAGACCATTCTTTCGGGGACATTGTCCGGCGTTAGAGAATTGGATTTATCCGTCTCGGATTAATCCATGTCGGCGAGATTAGCAGTTTCATTTCTTAATTTGTTGTCCTTATTGTATTGGTATATGGAAACTAAAATGGGATCCTTCCAGTTCCTAATGCCTATGGCTATCTCGGTGTCTCTCAGATAGGGAAGATAGAAAGGGCTCCACTCCGAAACGACTTTGGAAAAAGTTGCTTTGAAATTTTGGCTTTTCTTTTTGTCGTCTCCTTTGGTTCGAAGCAGAAAAATCCTCATCGTCTTCGTTGACGTTGACTTGAAGCTGGACTTCTGAAGTCTTTGCACACCTTGTCATGCACGTTAACTTCGTTGCCCCCTTCCTTCGTACCACCTTCGCGACAATAGGGAGAACGACATCCTGTGTTTTGTACAAGGAGAACTGACTGGTTTACACCGTCTATGATGCGTTAAACTGTTCAAACTACTCCTCGGGCCTTGTCCGTGCAAGTCCCTTTCGCATTGCTTATGCGAAGGGGCAAAAGACTTGGAAATTTCCTAATCACTATTCAATTGTATAAGTGAAAAATTATCCAAAAAGTTTTAAACATATTACAATTTTGGCAATTCAATCTTAAACCTTTTAATGTTTTGCTAATTGAGTCTATTCGGACAATTTTGACCGAAATCGTTGACGTGAACGCATGCATCTTATGTGGCACACCGGTGCTAACGTGAACACTTTTTAATAATACTTTAATATATTTTCAAATTTTTTTACTATTTTATGATTTTTATTTTTTTCTTCACTTTTTCTTCAATGTGGCGGGCAAGGCAGGGGGACCCTCACCGGCCACAGCAAAATAAAGTGAGGGACTAAAGAATATGAAAGGAAAAAGAAAATAAAAAAATCACAAATGATTAATAAATTATTAAAAATTGTCCAAGTGAGCGCCAGCATCCCATCAAATTCCAAGCAAGATTTGCCGGATAGATTCAATTGACAAAACTTTGAAATGTTTAGGACTGAGTTGGTAAAATTTTAAGGTTTAAAACTGAATTGATAAAATTGCAATAGATTTGGGATTTTTTTCGATAAATTTTCTCCTGTCTACGTGATGCAACATATGCATATTTTTTTAATGCAACATAGCTATCCAATATGAACGAATGAGCGGAACATCTCTATTCATCGTGGTTTTCGAACGTGGTTACGGCGAATTCAAAGTGAATGTTTAGATGATTGCTGGTTGAACGTGGCATGATTATCGTACGAATCATTGTCCACTTGGAAGACACGGGTTATCAAACAAAGGTAAACAAGGGGTGTGCATTGGACTTCATCGCATCCGGGGGAAACAAAAGATTGATCTATGGCTTAGTTTCGCGGAAAAATAAATGGCTATTTTTCTAAAAATAATTGCTCGCATTGCATAAAAATAGTTAGTCGCTGGAAAAATAATGTGACGAACCAGATCCGATAAGTATGGAGGGACGAGCTAGTGTGTAATGCCTTGGCAGTACGCGGGCGAAGCTAATCACATGACTTCTATCTTAGGAGGGGAACCCTCAACTAATTGATAAGGTTTGGGGGTTCTCACCCCCGTGTAATGCATTTTGAAGTCGTGAGGGCTTCGATTTTCCCGGAATCCTTACAGGAAATTATCTCTAAATCGTTCATGTTTCGCGCCAAAACATCAACTTGAAGGCCTTGAGTTATTTGTGCAAAAGAAGGAAAAGATTCTCAAGAGTTTGTCCTCCTTATGATGGCGATTCTTATCTCATGTTGGTCTGGACTCTAGATGCAGAGTCACAAGTCTTTGCCAGTCTAGAGGTCAAACCCACTAATTCATCGAGTAGGGGCCTCCAGCTCAATATCTTCTCTCATTTCACGAGATCAAAGTTTGTCACTGATCAGTTCCATCTTTCTCAGAATCTCCTCCTCCTCCTCCTCACCAGATGGCTACTAAGCTTGGATCTCTCGGGCCAACATGGGTTTTCACTCTGCTCTGCATCTCTCTCTCCATGAACACGAGCCCATCTTGGCATGCAGCTGCAAAACAAACCTCTTACTCCGACCACTGCGCTCCGATCGTCCCTGAAGCCGCACCCGACCTGTATACACTGGCCACCTTGCCGCTGTCCAGATATCAGATTGGTTACTACGCCGGTGGCCGAGAACTCCTCGGACCCTCCTCTTCTTCGGCGCCCAAATCCTTCTCGTTTCTTGTTCGCGGTGTCTGCAAGACCGATCACGAAGGGGTGCTCAAGGTCGAAGCGGTCTTGCGATTCCGGAAATCGGGTTTCCACCACTACGCTGAAGGAGGCTACGTGTATGATCAGACATACTTAGGGGCCACTCCTTTAGGGGCGGCCAATTTTTCGCGCCGGGCTAGGAGTTCCGTCGTTTTCCGGTTAGAAGGTTTCTGGTCGGAATCTTCAGGAAAGCTCTGTATGGTTGGGTCCTCTTTCTCGACACGAGGTCACTCTCGAGATCTTGATGCTGTGCTTAAGCTCGATAACGTAAGCAATTCTGTTAATGTCACTAGCTTATTTACTGGCATGTTCGAGAGTTTGAGTCCTTCCGATGACGAGAATTATTTCGATGCCATGTCCATATTGATGTTTCCTCAGAGAAATTACAAGTACAGTTTTGTTCCTGGGAAACTCAATAATGGGAAGAGCGATCTTTCGCCGGGTTTAGCACCCCAGAGCGGAAACTTTTGTTCGGTTTTCGAGAACCTAGGCAGAGAACTGAATCTTATATACGCACCTGATTGTAGTCCTGTCAAAAACTGCACGTTCATCACGGGTCCTTCAGGATATTTGCCTCCTGTCATGTCCCTCCGGGGAATCGGTTGTTCTGAAGGTGAACAGAGGATGCGGGTGTTGCTGCTATTTTCAAACAAAAGCGACTCTGGGTATTATGGACAGTTTGATCCGAACTCGACCTTGGTTGGAGAGGCGATGTGGGACGAGAAGAAGGACCGGCTGCAGATCCAAGCCTGTCGAATCAACGTTGCTGGATCTTTCTCGACTGCTCGTGTCGAGGATTGTTCGGTACGTGTTGAGTTGATGTTTCCTGGAGTGTGGACAATCAGGGAAAGATATGGCATTTCGGGTCACATTTGGAGTAAGAAGAGCCAGAATGAATCAGGTTATTTCGCAGACATTATGCTCCAAAGCACTGAAAGCAGTCTTTGGGAGTTTCCAGACTTGAAGTATAAGTATACTGAAACCGAGAGAGTAAGAAAGCAGTGTCCAGGAAAGAAGGATCCGAAAAGTGGGAGAGAAAGATATCCGAATCCGTACTCTCCGGATATGAGGTTCGACATGCTGGTTAAGAATGCCGAAGGAAAAATAGGGGCAGGGTATTCTTATCCTCTCTTTGTTGATAATCAAATGCATGAACGATATGGTTACAACATGCCAGATGCAGAAGTCACTGTATTTAGTCACTCGATCTCAAGCAGTGATGCCCGATTCAATATCTCGTACCATTTCGGCTTCGGAGGACTGCAACATGTGAAGGGCAAGAGCCAAAATGATATCTTGAATCAGTCTTGGAGTTCAAATGACCGAGTGGAGATTTCTGCAGAAGGGGTTTATGATGCTGAAACCGGTGACCTATGTATGGTGGGATGTAAAAGTGTCGTCCCGACAGCGGCGAAGCCAGCCAACATATCTCTGGACTGTGAAATTCTAATCAGAGTGCAGTTTCCTCCCTTGAATTGGAAGAGGACGCAAGATCGTATTGTGGGAACTATCGAGAGCATGAGGGGCAGGTCCGATCCGCTTCATTTCGAGAGGCGGAACCTGACTGCCGTTGCTCCTTATGTAGAGGAAGCGAGGCGGTCCATTTGGAGGTTGGACCTCGAGCTCTGTCTCGTCCTTGCTTCTAATACATTCTTGTGCATCTTCATCGGCCTACAGATCCTTCACGTGAAGAGGCACCCTGAGGTGCTTCCCTACCTTTCTATTGCCATGCTTGTTATTCTCACTCTAGGCCATGCGATCCCGCTCGTGCTCAACTTCGAAGCCTTGTTCCTGGACAATCGGAACAGGCAGAATATTTCGCTTGGAAGTGGTCGATCGCTCGAAATAAACGAGGTGCTGGTGAGGGTAGCAACAATGATAGCTTTCTTGATGCAGTTCCGTCTTCTCCAGCTGACTTGGGCTGCAAGAAAGGAGGATGGCGTTGGGGCTGGCTTGTGGTTCCAAGAAAAGAAGGCTTTGATTGTCTCTCTGCTGTTGTACGCGGTGGGAGCACTGGCAGCTATCATCTTTAGCTGGAGAAGCCGTTCTGATAATGAGGCTATTGATCTCGTTTCCGCAGGTTTTACAAGCGGCAGACATGGCTTCGCCATTTGGGGAGGCTTGAAACGCTACGCAGGACTGATCTTGGATGGCTTTCTCGTGCCTCAGATTCTGCTCAACGTCTTCAGGAACTCATCTGAGAGGGCCCTTTCAGGTTCTTTTTACCTCGGGACCACCTTAATTCGGCTGCTACCACACGGCTACGATCTCTACAGGGCTCGGAGCTACTCGCCACAATTCCACGGATCATACATTTATGGAACTCCAGGAGGAGACTTCTACTCGACCGCTTGGGATGTGATCATTCCTTTAGGGGGGCTCGTTTTTGCAGCAATCATCTTCCTGCAGCAGCGGTTCTGCGGCGCTTGTGTAGTGCCCAAGAGATTCCGAACCTCGGTAGCCTATCGGAAGGTACCCGTGGCCGGTGATGCGCAGACATAAGAATCTTCGAGCTCTTAATAATTTCTAAGCTGTAACCATGGTCATTAGTTTCCATGTGTGGAAAATGGACAGGATGCATGTCCTTGGTCTTGTTTCCTTTCAGCATTTAAGGTAGAAATACAACATAAAATCCGTAAGTGGATCAGATGTTTCTTGTGGATTTGTTTTATGTGTACTAGCGATTTCCATATTTTTCGGCAACAAAGTAATAGAAATTGAAAATTTGAAAATTCGCATTAACGGCATTTTCAGAAAATTTTGGGTTTGTATGTAAATTGCACAATCTTGGTGGGCCCAAATTTTTGTGATTTCAAAAGCCCAAGCCCATTGACAGATCTTTGTTAACACCAAAAAGCCCTTAACCCTCTTCCCTTCCAAAGGAGCAAAATCACAACCGGTTGCAGAAGCGGGCAACAGCTAAAAGGCCTGAGCTTACAGACCAGAGAAGGGGGGAAAAAGAAAAAGACGTTCGACACCGTCTCAACTCCTCGCACCGACGATGGAGGAAGGCATCGCGCCCCAGAGCTACCTCTACGAAACCCTGAGCCCTCTCTCTCTGTCCGCCGCCACGGCGGTCGACCGCTCGTCTTCGCCGCCCTCTGACTGCGAGCCTTACTCGGTGTTCAGGAGCGAGATCTCCCTCCGGCCGCTCCCCTCCGCTTCCTCCGACGCCGCCGTGCCGGATTACTTCTCCCTCGATGTCGGCGCCGAGCCCGAGCCGCTCGAGGCTTTGGCTGCTCCGGTCCCTTTGGCGGCAGAGTTGGCCGAGCCGAAGACGCCGGCTAGGGAGCCGAGGAGGAGGCTCGAGAGTGGGTGGTTCCGGGGGAATAGCAAGTTCGCGAGCCCCATGCTTCAATTACACAAAGGTAGTTTTCTGCAGCTTGAGCTGATTTGCACTATATCTTCATCGCCATGGCTGCAAGTTAATATAGGTGTATATGGAACTTATGAGGTTCACTGACCTTGTAAAGCTAGCGCGGACGAATGGATGGCATCTGTGTTTAAGTTAATGGCGTGACTAAATTCTAACGCATGTTGACTCCTCTCTTATGTGAATTTTATGTTAGGCTGACTTGGTACATAGTACATTAATTAGGAAATTATCCATCATCTGCTATGACACAATCAGTTAATGTTCTAAGAGGAAAAAACTGTTTCTTCCATGCTTTCGGTTGAACTTTGATTTAGTTTGTACTTTGGTGTGTTGCAATCATGCTTAGTTGCTGTTCTGTGTTAAACGTGTTTATGTTTTCTCTATAAAAGACTTGTCATGCTAGAGTCCTTGTTGGCGAATGAATGTGAATTGCTAACTGAACTGTCTTGTGTGGTGTTGGCACTGCAGAGATAGTGGATTTCTGTGACTTTCTATCACCAACTCCAGAAGAAGAAGCCTCTAGGAATGAAGCTGTTAAATCTGTCTCTGGCGTCATTAAATACATATGGCCTAATTGCAGCGTATACATACCTTCCCTTCCTCCTTTCCTCTCTCAACACACACCCGCACACACCCCCAGAAGTATGCAATCGCTACACGTGCTCATGCTTCATGCGTATTGATACTAATGTAACTAAGTGTATTATATTCACCTTCATGCTTATTAGGTAGAGGTTTTTGGGTCTTTTCGGACCGGACTTTATCTTCCAACCAGTGATATTGATGTAAGTGTTTTCTATGCACAATATTTTCCCCTGTCGGAGTGGAAGCTGCACTTAAGTTTTTCTAATCTGCTGATACCATCCATTGCTATATGGGTCTTGCTTATAATTTTATTAGTTCTTTTTCTAGAAGAGTATTTGTTGTTAGGGACTGTTGGAAGCTAAAAGTGTTCTATTTTTAGGTTGTGATCCTTGATTCAGGTATCAGAACTCCACAATTAGGATTACAGGCCCTATCCAGGGCATTGTCGCAAAAGGGTATTGCGAAAAATATACAGGTCAGGAACTCTCTGTGAAGTTTTGGTTCATGTCAAAGTGGTATTCTTTTATATGTGTTTGGTAGCATAGGCCCTATTTGCCGAAGCGATTTGAAATGTTGCAGGTGATAGCAAAGGCACGTGTCCCAATCGTTAAATTTGTGGAGAAGAGAAGTGGTGTTGCATTTGACATAAGGTGAAGTAATTATTTTCTTCTTTGATTTTTCGTTTGTGAGTTGATTTGCATAATTTGTACTTTTAGGTCTTATTAGTGGCATGGAACATGCATGCCAAATATGATATGTTTACTTCTTTGACCCAGGTGTTTGGCAGTATCTAGTTGTACTATATTCTTTCTGTTCGGTCACTTCCATCCCTTATCTAGTTCAATTTAACATCTCTCTCTTTTTTTTCCTTTACCGCAATCACATTTGGAATTTTTGAAATGTCGTCATGATAAGGAATTAATAACCTACCGATATCACTTTTTTTTCTGAATTTTGTGGGCCTTAAGTATGTGATGTGTTACTTACCCAAAAAAAAGTATGTGATGTGTTGAAGTATATGACATGGTTTTTTGATTTTTTGCTGTGTTTTAGTTGATATTGTAATTTATTTTCCAATTTGCTTTAGATTTCATATTTCTGCTTTGTGGGGTCAAGCCTCTGTTTCTTATGCAGTCTTTCTTCATAAAATTTTACATTAAAGCATTTTTTTCGATGATATCTTGCTGTTGATGTGTTTGTGACATTATATGCCTTACAGTTTTGATGTGGACAACGGACCCAAAGCTGCAGAGTTCATTAAGGTTTGTCCCTTATTTTCTCTTCCATATTTTTCCATCGAGGCTTAGGGAGTGGCAGGCCTGTTTAAGATAAGCTTCTTTACCATGATGGAAACGTTGGGAATGGTGCAATGTTGAATCAAAGACATGTTAAAACAATCCTCCAATAGTCTGATGCTCCTAAATGTTTTCCATCATGGTATGATCTAGATCTGGAATTGCCGCCCATGTATCAAGTCGAGGATCTGAATTCATGAGTTGTTGCTGATCCATGATTGTCACGTGTCAGTTTGTATGGACGTTTTTACTCCCTATATGCATGATAGCATGAATTTATTTGTTCGATGACTTTCATGTTTCAGGATTTGAAATATTTAATGTGTTTTCTGTCAGGATGCTATATCCAAGTGGCCTCCATTGCGACCTTTATGTCTGATCTTGAAAGTATTTTTGCAGCAGAGAGAACTGAATGAGGTGCCAGTTGACTACGTCTTGCTAGAGAAATGTTACAGTCACTCTCATGCCTTTGATCACCGTTTAATCCATGTGTTGCTTGAAGTATGCAGGTTTATTCTGGGGGTATAGGATCTTATGCCCTCCTCACCATGCTGATGGCAATGTTGCGTGTAAGCAATTTTGAGTCCATAATTTAATCTTGAGGAGAAGTCTAGATTCGTAAATGGTGCCTCCATATCTTCTCCAAAAAAAATTTGGTCATGGCTACTTGAATAATAAACAATTTTATGTGGTCTTCTGGGACTTACTCTTGTGCAGTGACATCAGGGACAGCATTGAATATCTGGCATTTCCAATAGACGGAGTGGATTGATGCCTTTCTGCTTGTCTTAACTTGCAAAACTGCCTGTCGTTTACTACATAAAATAATCATTCAAATTTTCTTAGAAGCCCTAAAAGAGCACGTTACCATGTGAATTCTATGTTTATGCTCTAATGGTAGCTTGACCATTCTGTCAGAATGGCAATGTAATTTGCAAGAGATGGCTTTCTGCCTTTGGAAATGTAAGCAATTGCATTGTCATCTTGTTGAGGGTTTTAAAAAAAATGTAGTCTACGAGTGTCAAACCATTTGGATAGGTCTAACAGAGACATCAGGAAGTCATTGAGATATGTTCAACCATCAACTCTGGAAAAATGTAGTCTAGACAGTTCCTCTGTCACGTGGAACTTTCATTCCCTGTGTCCATTCAGAGCTCAGTGGGTTAAGGTGCTGTGTTAGGTATGCTTAAATGTTGCTCACCTAAACATTGTCTCTCAAATAGCAATTATGTCCCCTGTTTTGTTTTTTGAATGCTTTCAACTGAATAGCAAAGTCAATAGGCAGGACTGGAAGAATTGAGAAAGAATTTCTTTTTTCCATTCGTTTCTATGAGTTCCTTCTTTGAGTTGTAGTCACTTATACTGAGTTAAAACAATTGTATCCTGCTATTTAATATTTGTATTGCCATGGCCAGAAGCTGTATTGGTCGGTTGTGTATAATCAGTCATTCTGCTTATGGATACATCTGTGTTCTACCTGAACTTCAGTACAAATGATCGGCTTAGTGCGATAGCCTTGTGATATTACTTTTTTTCTTATATTTAACCATCTCTATGTTTTTCATTTATGCTACAGAGTATTCATGAGCGTCAAGCTTTTCGTGAGCATAATTTGGGAGTGCTATTGGTATGTACTATCTACGAAGTACAATAGACAAGTAAATTTATTGAGCTTTCAGTCTCCAACCACCTGCACAAGACAATTGTCTTAGTTTAGTTTTTTCTCATTGGTATGCATAACTTTCTATTTGATCTTAAGTGCTTCTTAAACTTTGTTGCTGTCCATCCTAAACTAGGTGCAATTCTTTGATTTCTATGGACGGAAGCTAAACACATCAGATGTTGGCGTGTCTTGCAGAGGGGCAGGAACATTTTATTTGAAGAGGGACAAAGGGTAACCACATTGATTAACACTTTTTCCTTGTCAGTGTTGTCTTGAAATTATTCTATAAGATACACTATTCTTTATACACTAATCTCCGCTTCCCAATCAGGTTTCTAAACAAAGGTCGGCCATCCTTAATCTCCATCGAGGATCCACAGGTTAGTTCGTATGGATTGATATTTCTCAGTTTTAATATACAGGGGACTACTTGGAGATCCATATTAAGAATTATGCAATAATTTGGAAATGTTCTCATTCTCGAGTGAGCCCTAGTGGCATATGTTAATCCCAAGCAGGACAAACAATGCTTGGTTGCTCCGTCTGCTTTTGCTTGATTACAGAAGTATAGATGAACAGAATATTTTTGAGACATGGAAAAATTCCCCATTGGGGGAGTCCCACGAGGACCTGTCCCAAATGTAGCAATTATTACCTGTTCACTGGGGGTGTGGGTGTGGGTGTGGAGTGGTGATAGGGACAGAATCCTTGCTCCGTGTTGCTCCGTGACAGGGACCGCCTCAACCTGCCCTGCATATATATTTTGATTTTCATTTTTTTGCTAGTTTTAAACAAGTTTTTTCTTTATATTTTATGCTCTTGTGGCTATAATCACCACGTTAATTATTTTGAGAAATGTCTATTTATCATCTAAAAGTCTGTCCAATTGAGAAACATTTTGCCAAAATAGTCATTTATGTGGATTCAGTATTACATATTCCTGATATTACTAAACCATTCATTTCCAGATATCCCTATCAATATCTTTATAGTTTGAGGATCTTCTGTCAGATTTAAGGTTGTTCTCTTAATATAGAAAATTTAGCTGGGGCCGGGCACCTCACATAATAAAATCCAGGGTTGGGATGGGGGAGGGGAAAGTTCACCTCGCATGAGGCGTGGGTTGGTGATGGGTAGTGAGGTTGGTGATGCTGCATGTGGTGGGGAACACTGATCCGTTCCGTGGTTTCTGGTACTTCTTTTCTGTTTCTTTCATTTTTCTCTTTTAGTCGGCTGAGGCAGATCCTTTTCTCTCCTTTTTTGTGTCTCCAAAATTAACTTGTGGAGTTAAGAGAGTCTTGAGTGTCATCTTTGAGTGGGTGAAGTACATGGCCAGTTTTGGTGCCTTCATTGGATCAAAAATCTGTTCTACAATAATAAGTGGTGTCTCGCTATTAATAAGTAGTGATCTTTGCTCAGCATAAAGATTCTTATTTGTGGATTTGCCATGGTATTGACTTTGTATTTTTATGTGTGATCCAGACTCCAGATAATGACATTGGAAAGAACTCTTTCAATTATTTCCAGGTTTGTTCCTGAATCATTCTTGTTGAAGTTGTTATTGTCTAACATCGCTTGTGAATGGGTGTTGTATGCTCTTTATATTCATATGGTTTACCTCCAACTAATAACTTAAGCTTTTGGGTTGGGCTTTTTAACATGGTATTGGAGTCACTGTTGTTTCCTTCCGCACATGTGGGTCCACCTCCCATTAGTTAATTTCCACGTGTAGATTGCTTGCACATGAGAGGGGGTGTTGAAGTTGTTGTCTCACATCGCTTGGGAATGGGTGTTGTATGCTCTTTATATTTATGTGGTTTCCCTCCACTTAATCACTTAAGTTTTTGGGTTGGACTTTCTAACAATTTTTTTTCTGTGTGATTACTTCTTGGATTTTGGTGTCTCATAAGTTCTGTTCAACATAAATATGTGTACGACCTTTCCCGTGGGGGAAGGTTGACTGTAGTCTGTACCCATAGGTGTTTTAAGCACTACAATTTTACTGTTATTCAGAATGAGAAACTCGTAGCTATGGTAGCAGTTGTTTGTGTTGCTTTGTTTGTTGTTTTTATGAAGTACCAACCCGCCCAATTAATTTTTGTTTTTTATATTGGGGCATAAGTTTGTGGGTATGAAACCAAAGTATCACTTCTCGTGATCTCTGTGCATTCTATTTATCTCTATAAGAAGCCTAGAGGTGTATATTACAAATTGTTACATCTTCCAGATTGTAATGCGTCCATGTAGTTCAGTCTTCGTACACATCAAATAAATGTAAATTTTGTTGAGTTTGTTGTCCACTTTTGCGTATGGACAAAAACAGAAGGATGCTTACACCACTCACGGTAGGTCGTGTACCATCTAGCATGTGGGTTATGAGATTGTTACCCGTAGCTAAATGGTTTTATTGATTGTAACTAATTATAAACTATGGCCTCTGCTCTCCAGTCTGATGCTTACACCACTCACGGTATGTCATGTACCATCTAGCATGTGGGTTATGGGATTGTTACTCGTAGCTAAATGGTTTTATTGATTGTAACTAATTATGAACTATGGTCTCTGCTCTCCAGTCTCTTTGTTTGTCAGGTTTTCATATTCATGTTTTTCATTAGCTTTTGAAACTTATGCTTGTCTGTCTCTGGGGATAATCTAATTGCAGATTAGATCTGCTTTTGCAATGGCCTTCGGTACTTTGACGAATTCCAAAGCCATCATGGGCCTTGGGCCCAACAGTAGCATTCTTGGTCTGTTAATCAGACCGGACCCTATACTGATTGAGCGCAAAGGAGGGTCCAGAGGAGATGTCACTTTTACTAGCTTGCTTCCTGGGGCTGGGGAATCAATACAACTGAACTTTGTAGATCCACCGGAGATGTTTTGCAATTGGCAGTTAGATGACGAGGAAGAGCCACTGCCACGGGGAAGCGGAGCGTCTGCATCTGTTACCGAACCTTCCAAGAAGAGAAAATCTGTTTCCGAGGGTAAGTCCAGTAAGAAGAAGGATAAAGAAGGCAGAGGAGTGGAGACACCAGGGCGCCAAGGTAATGGCACTAAGAAAGAGAGGAGTGCTAAGAAGAAATATTTTAGGCATGGTCAGTATACGGCGAATGGTTACAGCCATCATCAAGGTAGTGGTTATTATTGGGAGAGATAATATGATCTTAAGGGGATTCCTGCATGGATTTACCAAAGGTTTCGATGGATTGAGAGGGAGTCGCACTGCGGAAGCAGGTTCTCTGTTTGTGGAAGTGTAATTATTCAACCTCAAAGGCTTTGAGTGGCAAGTTTTGCGCGGTTTCCCGTACTGATACCAAGCCTGTTGGAGCCAAAGATACGCAAAAAATTTTCTTAGGACAGCGGCTTTCAGTCCTAGGGATTACAGTAGTCACGATAGGCGTGAATTGGTAATTTATGACCATAAGATATTTAGCAATCTTCTCGGTGTATGATTAGTCCTCTTAGCTGGTGTAATTTATTCTTTTACATATCTTCTAGAAAAGCGTGTTAATTCGAGAAACTCTAAATTGGTATAGTTGTGATAAATTTACTTCTAAATTATTTTTTTGACTGTAAACAATTTCAAATTGGTTTATCTACTTCAAACAATTTATTTCCCGATAGTTTTGGTCATGTGATATATGAAGAGTGTAGCAGTTTGGGGTTTTTATCTTTTATTTGTCGCAAATGTTTCAATTTGAAATTTCGTGGTATTAATAACAAAGGGTAAATTTATTGCACTTAGATATATTTGTTTAGGGTTTTTTATTGTGGTAAAAAAAATAGTTCGGGATTTGTCATAGATGGACTAATTTAGGATTTTTGACCTTAAAAAAAAGATTTAAGGTAAATTTTACAGCTGTAGTAATTTGAAGTTTTGCGTAGCGTTAAAGAAGAAGAATAATAAGTAGAAGATGATTTTGAGAGGGGAATGTTTGAACCATCAACCGGTGCGACCAGCGGCAGTCCTTTCCGTGGAGTGCGAGTGCGAGTGCGATCGAGCCTCGACCGACCAAGTTAATACGGCCGCGCCTCCGCCCAAAAATGCCTTTTTCCCTTCGTAGTTTGTTCTCGATGTGTTTTTGCCCCCGTCCTTCCCTCCGTGCGCCGTTGTATTTGTATGCCAATTCCGTCCACGAGAACTCCATACAAGATTATTATGGCTTCATGCTGCTCTCTACATACCTAAGCCAATTACCCAAGCGTACCCCATCAAATTTACCCGACTCGCTCCTATCTTTCCCGGATCGAAGCAATATGCCTGAGTCCGTTTATCCGGAGAGTGCAAAAGTGCGAGCGAAACACACAAAAAAAAAAAAGAGAAAAAAAAAGCTCTCTTTATTCGTGAAATTAAAAATGATTGCTTGTATACTTATAAAATTTTATAAACAGCGATTAGATAGAAATTAATATTTGACAATCAATTTTTTTATTCATTAATTATTCAAATATTTTTCAAAAATCATTTGTGGAAAGATGCAAAACCTCAAATCGAAGGAAGATTTTGAGCAA
The DNA here is from genome assembly GCA_028455895.1 of Rhodomyrtus tomentosa. Classification (NCBI taxonomy): domain Eukaryota; kingdom Viridiplantae; phylum Streptophyta; class Magnoliopsida; order Myrtales; family Myrtaceae; genus Rhodomyrtus; species Rhodomyrtus tomentosa. The sequence continues at coordinate 7,435,573 of JAPCWY010000001.1, read as the reverse complement.
TTTAAAAAAAGAAAAAAAGTTCGAAGGAAGACCACGCGTGTGCATATACAGCAGCAACGCCGGCAGCAACGGTAGTTAGCTACCTCCGACCCCGAGCTGTCAAACCGACGCGAACATTCCCGCGAGCGTCGTGTCCGCTCCCTCGCGTGGTGAGACATGAACCCAATGTCGATCTGTACCTCCTCGTCGTCCGGGCCTTCGTCTTCTTCGTATTCCACCACCAAAGCGTGGATCGTGCACGGGATCGTCGTTGGAGCAGCAGTCGCGGCGGCAATTGGCGCTCGGGCTTACCTCGGCAGATCCACGAAGTTCCGGAGCCGGGTCGTTGGTATCATACCCGCCAGATTCGCTTCGTCTCGGTTTCAGGGCAAGCCCCTGGTTCACATTCTGGGCAAGCCCATGATCCAGGTTTTACGTAGTTCAATTGAGTCGTCGATCGAATCTACTCTCGTAGCTTTGCTCGCATTTAAACCGATTGGAGTCTTGATCCGGAGCCGTGCTACATAATTGCAATCTCAGCGGACAGTGTTAAATGCTCCAGAATAATAGGGAGCTTCTTTGTAATATTGTTGTTACTTGTTAGAGAAAGCTGTAACGTATCCTTTTTCTCGGTCATGCTTAGAATTTCAATGGATAAGCTGACGATATTTGCAGAACTAAGTACATATTTCAATTGGAGAAGTGGGTTCTTGGCCTGTAAAGATTGTTTATATATCTCGTGAAATTGTCCGAAATCTTATGCTTTGGGATAATTCTCTGTGCACCCAGTTTTACGTTGTCCTATCTGTTCTCTTCTTTGATTTGTCACATTTCCGTTTTGCTTCCTTTCCTTATACCCGTTTGTCTTCTTTCCTTGGGTACGGTAATCTAAGTTCTAACTAGAAAGAAATTTTGATGATGCCGGCTGAACTACAAATTATTATGTGGCCTCTTTCTTGGATTTTCATTTGATGGATCACTATGTCCAGCTTTTTGTATTACTAGTATAACTGATTGCACACGAGCATAGAGTTGGAAATTGTTTGGGAATGGCATGGGATCAGGATACATGATCTTGAGAATGGCCAGTAAGGGTCAAATTTCGTGCATATTTGATCAATAGATTAACAAGACGTGGGCAGAAGATAGAAACCTGTGAATTTCCAAAAGACGTTCATATAAATTAAAATTGTTAATCTATTCCAGTTTCCTTTTTTTTTTTTGGTTGAATCCGGTGTCCTGTTTAAAATTTAGGAAAGCAGGCAAGAATACAAACGTGCTCCTCACCTTTGGTAAGTTGTCAGTTTCAAGTACTTGTGGGAGAATAATTTTCCTTTATATCCATGAATAAAAGACTAGATTGGATATGATTGAAAGTCGCCGAGTTTTTGGTTGCAGAAGCAACAGATCACTAGGAAGAAATAAGTAGTGGCGACTTGATTCCAAAAGCCTTGCAGACTCAAGGAAAAAAAAAAAAGAATCAAGAAGAACTATCTCAAATTATGTCGACATAAGACTGAATGGATTAATTGGCCTGCATCATTGTTTGTTGTTGTGAAATCTCTTGCTAAGTAAGTAATCTCATGGTAAAAATGTAAAATCTTTTTAACTAAGTTAGTTGATAGAAAAATCGTCTATGTTGGGGTGAAAAGGTAGATGGATGTGTTTTTTAGATGCATACAGCCAATTTGCGGTCATGTCAATTGCATAGTACTTCCAATTTGAATTGGAACAGGACAGTCTCTCAGTCTGTTGCGAATGGATGATTTGGTTCTGAAATGGATTTGTTCATTTAACGAAGTTGGATAGTGATTTCTGATTTTTCCATGTGGCTCATTGAGTTGCCTTTTGTTTGCATGGCAGAGAACGTGGGAGAGAGCTAAACTAGCTGCTTCTTTGGATCATGTTGGTATGTCTGGTCCCTGTATATTACTATGACCTGATTTGAGGTTCGTTTTAATGCAATTTTGTCCTGCATAAAGTTTCACAAACCATCAAGTTGGTGTTCTGCATGGTTTTTCACCTTTCTTTCAAACAGATGCATCATTTTTTCCTGAAATCCCTATGCTGCACCTAGGACACCAATAGCTTTTCCCTTAAAACATCTATTTTCCATCCGATGCATCAGTATTTAGGATTTCTAGATTTTCCTGGCGACCAGTTTTATCTTTTAAATGTGGCATTGAGGCAAAACTTATTTAATTGGCTTCTAAGTGAAGTAACCGTCTTCCATTTCTGAACTTGGTTAAGTATTTGGTTACTTTACATGACTTGAAAATGTCCCCCCCTCCTCTCTCTCTCTCTCTCTCTTTTCTTTGTTTTGGCTAAACAACTATATTTTTCTTCGCCATGTATGACCTTGAGAAACTAGTAAAATGAGATCTCACATTGAGATACCTATAGATTTAGCTGATCCAATTGTAGACTTACAGAATTGGTGAAATTGTGATTTGTTTTGACACTCAATTTTTGTTTGGGATTGTACATCTTTGTGTGGTATTTATATAAAATCTCCCGTTGGTTATATATTCATGCATTTACGCACTTGTTTTTTTCCTCATTTGGAGCTCCTTTGGGTGTAGTTGTGGCCACGGATGATGAAAAGATAGCAGAATGCTGTCGAGGATTTGGAGCAGATGTGATAATGACATCGGAATCATGTCGGAATGGTGAGCTTTTTGGTGGTTATTGTTGTTCTGTTGTTGACCTATTTAAAGAGTAGTTATGTCATTTTAATTATCTATAGGCACTGAACGCTGCAATGAAGCTCTACAAAAGCTTGACAAAAAGTATGACATAGTTGTCAACATCCAGGGGGATGAGCCTCTTATCGAACCCGAGATAATTGATGGGGTTGTTAAAGCTCTCCAGGTAAATTGACTTCTCTTATTGCTGCTATTTCTTATGGAAGGCTACTGCCATCTGCTTATATTGATTCGTTGTTCACAACGGAAGGTTCCTTTCCTAAAATCTTCCGATGTGACCACAATTGAATATTAAAATTTCCGATCTCTTGAAGCTACAGGACTTCTTCTAGGGTCACTTTACTATAGTACCTTCTTTTATGTATTTGCAGTCATTTACCCTTACAGTGTTTGCAGGCTGCCCCGGATGCAGTATTTAGCACTGCAGTTACCTCTTTAAAACCTGAAGATGCATTTGATACGAACCGTGTTAAATGTGTTGTGGATAATCGTGGCTATGCTATTTACTTCTGCAGGGGACTAATTCCACATAACAAGTAAGTTTCATTTTTTCCCCGTTTCACCATCATGCTTTACTATGACTGTGTGTAGAGGTTCTGCACTCATCTCTCTGTTTCTCTGAATTGTCAGTATATGTAATTGTTTGTCATGATAGCACCCTTCTTCCTGAATGAAACAGGTCTGGAAAGGTCAATCCGCAGTTTCCCTATTTGCTTCATCTTGGAATTCAGGTAGATTTTCCGTTTGCTTCTCGAAGTTTAGTGAGGACAAGTGTTAGACAGGGTTTAAATTATATCTTTGCTGCTGATCTCTCCCAGAGCTATGATTCAGAGTTTCTAAAGATATATCCAGAGCTTCAGCCTACCCCACTCCAGCTTGAGGAGGATCTAGAACAGCTTAAAGTTCTTGAGAATGGTTATAAAATGAAGGTATACTTGACTTTTTCCTTCCTCGTTTCATCAGTAAATCCTCGAGCTGCTTGGAGAATACAAGGAAGCAAAGTTTTGGTGGTTATAAAGAAGAAACAAATTGGTGGTTTGTTTTTTTGGGCCAAAATAATAAATTATGAGTGAACAATATTCAATGTCATCTTATTATTGAAGGGTTTTTGCTGCAATTTCTCTGTTCTCGTGGATTTCCTCATGTAATTTGAGGCTAAAATGAGGGGGAAATCTTCATCTTCGAGATAAATACTTTTCTTGCTAAAGTTTCGATCACCTCTCGTCTTGACTCTATCAGGATGCCTTTGTCTAACAAAAGAATCTGTATAGTGAATCACAGATGCGTCGCTGCTAGTTAGAGCACAAAGCAAGCCGTTTCTTTTTCTGGCATTTTGATTGAGCGGCTCTTTTTTTGCTTTTTTTCTTTTTGTACTTAACAGGTGATAAAGGTTGATCATGAGGCTCACGGTGTTGATACTCCGGAAGATGTTGAGAAGATAGAATCATTTATGCATGAAAGGAACTTGTCCTAGATAGGTGGGATTTTCTTGTTCTATATTCTTTGGTTGATATGTACTTGTAAGTTACAGACGTCAGACTTCGTCTTGCTCAAAGATTGTTAGCCTTGTCCGGCTTGAGGGTGAGAGAATTCGTGAGACACGTACCATTGATTTTTTGTGGTGCTAGGTAATGTTGTGTTTTCTACTCGTCCGGATGATCTACAAAATACGGAGTTATGTACTCCCATTATTGTCTATTGCCATTGAGCAGCATTCGGACCTCTTTCGGCTTGTTTTCTTTGGAGGATGTGTAATTACTCTCGTGGATTTTGCGCAAAACCCCCTTTTTCTTTCAGTTTATGTCGGAATAATCGTTGGAGTATTTAGATTAATAATTCTTGGAGATTTGTATTGAGCATACATACGTAGGAGGAGAGCAAGGGCGTGCGAGAACGGGAAAGAGCTTATACATGGACCAGTTCGTGAGACTATACCCACTTCTTCAAAGAGTGATACTTCAAAACATCGTCCAAGAGAAGTTCTCCATCCTGCAAGACCTCCTTCAGTCTTGCGTATCGAGTAAGTTCCGTTCGCCTCCATCAAAATCTAGTTTGAGATGGTTGTTAACATCAGTTTGTATCGTACCAACATGGCCTTCTGGCGATACAGTGACCAAACAAGCACCACATTGCACAATCTTGCACCGTATGATGATGTATGTATATGCTTCGGGACAAAGGTTCTGCCCACTCCTGCCTGTCCCCAAAAAACCAACTCAGATCACCTCTTCGTTCATAAGCAATCCCAGATCTCATCCCTTTTTTGTTTGAGAAGGTTGTTTCGTGAGGTACATTTGTTGTCTTGCGCGTCCATTCGCCTACAAAAATGGGATAGTTCATTCAATTTCGTACGCCTCAGAGGACATCACGACCGATGCGTGCCCTTTCTAATATTAATCTTCTTGTTTAGCATGTGGAAGCTCAACAATATTTTTACAGCATCCAGCACAAGAAAGCGCACGAGTTTGATTGTATGCTTCTTTGTGTTGGCTCCACTAATTGCCAACTTGATATATTATTCCAACAAACAGAATATACTACATATGACCTAGGAAGAAGGTCGGGCCAATAGGACCACTACACCCATACTAACCCAACATCGAGTCTATACATTAACCAAACCACAATCCATTGCACGGATTGATGGTCTCCTACACCATGTAGTCCCCTTCACCAGGGGTAAGCATGGCTTGGGTGGGCCGGGTCCAGGCGTAGACCCTGAAATCGGCTCTGTTATAATCGGTTCTCAGTTTTTGAAACCAAGACTCGACCATATTTTTCTTGAAATCTGTTTTGGAACCGACCTTGTTTTTCAGTCCCAACCCTATTTTGGACTCGACCCTGTTTTTCTTGCAAAAATGCCGATCGATGAAGCCTATTTAATTACCACAAAATCGTAGTTTTCACAAAATGAAGTCTATTTACCAATGATAACATCTTGGGTAAGACAATTCATATCTAAAAACCAAGAAATACTTGGGTAATATACTCATTCAATAGTTTTTTTTTAAGTAACTAAAAATCGGACACCTCAATATAGAAAAAATCGATTCTAAAACCTGTTCGAGTGGGCCTTCACCTAGAACCGATACCCAGATCGGTTTCAACCGGTTTCCAAAAATTGGAATCCGTACCCGGACCGGTTTCAACCGGAACCGATTCCTGACCCTATTTTTCGGGTGGGTCAATCTAGGTTCCGAGTCAATCTGTTCGAGTTGCACACCCCTACCCTTCACTATTATGTCCGGGAGACGATCAAAATCTCTAAGTGGTCCAACAAACTCCCCATTGACCCATACAGTGGATTTACACTTAGTATATACTACCGTCGATTCAAGTTCAAGCTCATCTTCAATTACACAAAGAAATACATGGGAGCACCGAAAAGCCACTCCTTGTCCAGGCCGTCTGGGTCCGACGACCATTTTTTGCCATCATCAGACCGTGTCATTACAAGTTTATTAGCTTCAGTGTGATTCATCCCCAAACCACACACGTACTAGAGCGGGTCTCGTGGGATCGAGTGATCCTTGAGCTCGCAGGTGGAGGAAGAAGAACAAAGGAAGAAGGAAAAGAAAAAAGAAAATATAAATTTGAAATTGAAATTATAAAAAATAAAAAATTGAACTTTTTTAGAAACATTTCTTTTGCCTTGGTGGCTTTGGGCACAAGCACTGAGCACGCGGGCTCAACCTCGATATTACCATGCTTAGCGTCCTGAGCACGGAAATTGCCGTCTCATTACTGGGCTTGACTGACCCTAGCGCAGCGGTAGGGGTCTCGAAGCGGCCTAGATAGACCCGAGCTAGTCCAGTCTCGATCCCAAGCACTAGATACCTGGCCTCTCTGTTAAGGGTTCGAGAATAAGTGCCGGGGTTCAAGTGCTGGGTATGCTAGTTCATTCTGAGATAGGATTTCAATAGAAGGATCAAGCATACCTTTCAAATTTACAAGGTGAAATCACTCTCTCCTCAAATTCAAACCCAATATGCTGAACAAGGCAACATCAAATTGTTTATTTGTTTAATTAATTATATTAAATAGCTTCATGAGCTACTTTATTCAGGATCACATAGTTCTCCATTTATGCAACAGACATTGCCATTTTTACGAATCCAAACACATACGCGGTTACAACAAAAATCAAATACTCTATGTGTTGTTTTCAAGGGGAAAAGAAAGACTGTCATGGACGGATTATCCTTCTCAATCAGTGCCGTCGCTTTCTCTCCGTTGCATCCCACCAACTTAGGTCCTCAGACTCGATTCCCTGCGGCTGCAGTCAATCATTCATGGATCTCAGATGATGTTATCACGCTAACTGCACGTCTCATCATCCATGCTACTAAATTTCATATGCTCGCAAATCCAAACTATTAATGGCTCGTTTTTCGAAAATGATGATGTAAATTAAAAACACTGTAAGCTAGAAACGAAAAAAGAAGAGGAAGAGGAACATAAGCCTTTTCGGACTATAGTACCACAACATTCTGGATAGAAGCAATGCTTATGATCACAAGATGGGAAAGGCGATTTTGGTTATATTCGACATGCTTCTGATCTTCTTTGTAGTAAAGTAATACGCTAAATTTTATGGTATTATGCTTCAAAGCACAATCCTTTATATAACAATTTTCGGGCTCTATGGGCAGAGAGTGCTTGGACTATATGAGATTAAGAAAGTACCTTAGAATCATCTAAGTAGAGCAAGTAGGCTTTAATGAATCTCCTTAAGATGGGGGGATTATGATGACTTCATTATGAAGAAATAAAATCAATGCTAAATGACATATTTCCATATGTATCTATGTGATTTAATGGTGTATGCGCCCAGTTGTAAGGGAATTGCTATTAGAGTCATACTTTTAGTACTTAGATTTCAATTCGAAATTAAACTTTTCAATTGTTCGAACATAAAACTAAAAAAATAAGTGAAATTCTAATCAAATTCTTCTAGAGAAGACTATTCGAGAATTGCTGATGTCTTGGCCCAGTCATTGATGACCATTTTCCGTAAGACTCTGGTGATGTAATGCAGATGGTGTTGTCTAATGAATCTAGCAAAAAAAAAAAAAAAGAGCCATGAAGCCACAAAATCCCCAAATTTGGAAATTCTCTTTTTTTTTTTTTCTTTATCCTTTTTTTAATTTATTTTACTTCTTTTCTCTGCCTTCATCAGCTAGATAGACACCTTCAGGATCCTTCGCATGTTTTTTGCAATGTAAGTTTATGATTTTTTTTCCGATAAAAAAAAAAAGTTTGCGATTTTCGATTTTGATTGCACGTCACGAAACTACAGATCACAAGGTTCCAAATCAAGGAAAATCGACATGATTGAACATCAAATTAATAAGTTATAGCAGATCAAGATTTGGGTCAATATCCGAAGAAGCTTGAAACCTAAAAACTTATATAGAGATTTCAACATCAACATCAATATCAACAATACATTTATCCCAAATTAGTTGGGGTCGGCGATCGATGAACCAGTTGAAACTGGTTCGGATTTAGGGTCTAAGTAAAGGCCCACCGAACATGTTTATAAAACCGGTTTTGTAGTTACTATTTTAAAAAAAACCTAATCCTTAACTCTGTGCCCTAATCCAGAGTCATCACTTACATCCTACCCCTATCTTTGAGATATTTCATTGCTTTCTCTTGGCATTATCCTTCCAAGTCCACCATAAAGACTAACTCTTCATAAAATAATAATCACCGAATGTAGTTACATCACTAACTAATCGAAAATTTCAAAGACGCAATCCACTTAAAATATCAGCAGATCATTGGTAAATTTTTTGCAAAATCGGAAAAATCAGACAAAAAAACACCATTCTACCATCGTCATTTGAGTTAGAGCAGCGATAATGGTCGAAAGAGTATGTAAGTCATCACAACAATCTATGCAAGAACGAAGCCACTAAAGCAATCAATAAAATTTTGTGCAACACGATGCCAAAAACTAAATGCGTAAGCACAAATACACAGTTGAGCAAGCTCACATCCGAAGCATATAGAATTTTCTTTCTACACTATTTACCAAACATGGAAGTGGTGGCAGTGACAAAACTAATCGGGAGCTTTATCCTTTTCATTTTGATGAAAAAAAAATGAAAATAGGATAAACAGGGTGAATCCTTAAACCGGACCGAAAAGCAAGTTCGATTCCAAAACATGTTCCAAGACAAACAGGGTCGGATCTTGGTTCCAAAAAGTGGGAACTGGTTATAATAGGGTCGGTTATAGGGTCTAGGTCCGGAACCGGCCCACCCGGCCATGCTCACTCCTAGTTTCGAAGCCATCAAGTGGTGCCCACAAGATTCCCAACAACTTTGGATGTCTGAAAAAAAAAAAAAAACATAATCTTTCACCTAGAGTTGCACCAGGATTTGAATGATAACAAGGCATAACGATGTATTCTCTTCTGTTGGCCAATAGAATCACCTAGCGCGGGAGGTATTTTCAACAGATCCCGACAAAATAACGCGAACTTAAAGAAATCAAGATTGATACGAGCGTGATTAGGTAAAACTGAGTCCGAACTTAATCAGTGTTTTGATAATATTCAGTAGTGCTGAAATTTCTGTCGGTTAAAAAGTGAAAATGCACAGAGAGAAAACTTTGAACATAGAGCTTTATAGCGGTCTGACTTAGTGTAAGAGTACGTCCGCTCTACCATGCTAACAGCCCACTGTTAGATTGTACGTCGATCGAATGTGCCTGCTTATACCCCAGCGCTTATTCATAAAGTATACGTTGCTTATACCCGAGCCATATCAATCTAAGCACACACTTCAAAAACACTGCCATCGCCTCAAAAAAACTATAATATGAAGCTCACGGAAGACAAATCAAAAGTGCGAGAATTCTCTCGAAATTTGGAATTTTGAACTCGCGATCTATCTTGCACTTGGACGCCTCCCTTATACTCGTCTAGTTCCAAATTTCCCATCGGACAATCTTCAGGAGGATCAATTTCCAAACTGACCGTCGGATAATTGATATGAGCATTAGGGTAGCCGTGGGTTGTGATCAATAGGAGATGCCGATGACAGAAACAAATCTAGGTTGCCAAAATTTGAATGCTTCAATTATAGAAAGCATATTGCCATCAGAACCATCGTCAATCAATTAAGATATCTCGCACAATTAAGTAGAATGCATGGATAATCTTGGTCAATCAGAATATTTTAAGATAGGAATCCATACCAGATCACTAGCTATCGAGGAACATTATAAAATATCTCAAAGTATCAGCTTATATCCCGTTGATGTCGACCTTACGTCCTCCTAGTGTTCTTCTTATATTCATGCAGTTCAAGCGGTAAGTACATCTGGCTTCCTGGATATATTCAAAAGTTTTTCTAGAGACACTTCCATCGTGATATTGATATTGATTCTGGAGACTAAACATCTTGGCGTTTGCATTAGTGTATGAACTCCTCATAAGTTTGTCAAGTCAATTTGAATCATTTTACTGATCATATCAAAAGTCTTTTCAAGAAAGATATAACTTGAATATTAGCAACTTGCGTTTAGGAAGATCGATAATGGATATTTGTGTCAATTCAAAACAATATAGAGATTTTTTTTCAACATTCTCAATGTTAAAAATGGCTTGTACTCATCGAAATATTTGTTTAATAGCCATATTGCTAGCCAAAATCTAACGGTCAAACTTTAGGATCCATCGCATGTTTTTTCCAACGTAAGTTTACGATTTTCCGATTTCAATTGTACGTAATGAAACTTCATATTACAAGGTTCCAAATCTATGAAAATCAACATGATTGAACATCGGATGAAGAAGTCATCAAGGGTCAAGCTTTGGGTGAATATCCAAAGAGGATCTGGATCCTAAAACCATATCTAGAGGTCTAAAAACTGAACTAGATTTTTTATATTCATGATAAAAGTGCCTAGTCGTTACCTACCAAAGAAAAAAAGCGTGCCAAGTCGTCCGGTCAATGTTTGGTTCATAGACCCGACCCTGTTGCCTTAATGTGGACCAATATTCTTTCATTGTTGTATGTATGCTTCTTTGTATTAACTCCACTAGTTGCCAACTTCATATAAAATTCAAACAAATACAATATACTACATATGACTTAGGATGAAGGTCGGGCCAACTAGCACCACTTCGCCCATACTAACCTAAAAGGGAGTTTATACATTAACCAAATCACTATCCATCGGGTTGACGGCCTCCTACATCATATCGTCCCCTTGATCGTTATGTCCGGAGGACCATCGAAACCTCTTACAGTGGTCCAACAAACTCCCTGTTGACCCATACGATGGATCTATACTTAGTATATACAACCGTTGATTTAAGTACAAGCACACTTTCAAGTATACAAAGAAATACATAGGAACTACGAAAGGCCGCTCCTTGTCCAAGCCCTCTAGCATCGGTAACAACTTCTTGCCCTTGTCTGACCATGTCGTTATAGGCTCACCAATTTATGTGTGATTCGTCCCCAAACAACATACGTACTAGAGTAGGGGTGTACAAACTGGACCGGATCGGCCGGTTCGTCCTGTCCTTGAGGTGGACGGTCCGGTCCCCGGCCCCAATAAATGGGACCGGTGATCGGGCGGTCCAGTCCCCGATTTCATGTGTTAGGACCGGACTGAACCGGCTCAGATCGGACCGCATATAATATATATATATATATATCTGTACAATTAGAAAAAAGAAATAGAAATGTTTGAAAACAAAACATAACAATGATTTAAAGAAAAGAACTTATCCATCTTTTCATTCAACCGAGGTTGTAAATTATAAATTAACATGCAATCGATGCATAGTTTACTCTGAGGGCTAGATTTTATAAGGAATTTTAGCGGTCCTACACGGCTGGGATCCAGTTTGGTCTCGATCCGATTGCTGGTCTCAAAAATATGGAGACTGGGGCTACTGGTATGGTACTCGGTTCAATGCCAGGATTGGATCTGCCCGGATTGGACCATGCACACCCCTACACTGGAGCGGTTCTCGCTGGATCGGCTAATCCTCGAGCTCACTGGCAGAGGAATAAGGGAAAAGGAAAAGAAAGAAAAGAGAAAAGAAAAAAAAATTTAAAATTGAAGTTGAAATTTAAAAAACTAAAAAAAAATTTCTTTAAATTTTTTTCCCTGAGTGTATCTGGGCTTGAGCACTAAGGACTCATGGCCCAACCATGCCCACCGGTGTCTCAAGACCAACCTCTGCGGACCCTAGCGCGGTTGTTAGAGTCTCATACGCAGCCTAGATAGACTTGGATTAGGCCGCCGGAGTCCCCGGCTCGAGCATAGGGGCTTGGCCTCTCTATCAAGGATTTGAGAATAAGCGTTGGGGCTCCTGTGCCCAGTATGCTAGTTTAAATGAGATGGAATTTTAACGGCAAAAGTACAGCAGAAGTGTTAATATTTATGTATGGTGCTCAATTTAGTATCAATTTTTTTTTTGGATCACTAAAGTGTTAAATTAGAGAAAAAAAATCACTTACGTGCCAATAGAGAGAAATTTCGGCAACCTCGCCGGAGTTGACACTTAAATAATTATTTTTTTAAAAAAATGACACTTAAGTGATTCAAAAAACGATTACTTTAGTGCTAGATCAGAAGAAAAAATGATCATTTTAGTGTCAATTCCGGCGATCTCGCCAGGGTTGACACTTAAATAAGTTTTTTTTTAAAAAAATTGGCACTTAATTGATTCAAAAAAATATTAGGACTAAATTGAGCACCGTGCACAAATATTGACACTCCTGATTATGTCGAAATTTAACATAAGAATCATGCATACCGTTCAAATTTATAGAGTAAAATCACTCTCTCCTCAAATTCAGACTCAGCATGCAGATAAAAAGGCAACATCAAATTCTTTATTTGTATAATTTATTATATCAAATAGCTTCATGAGCTACTTTATTTAGGATCACATGTCCTCAATTTATTCAACTATTGGTGTTTCATAGACATTGCCCTTTTCATTGATGCGAACACATACTTGATTACAGCAAAAATCAAATAATCATTGCCTTCGCTTTCTCTCTGTTGTATTCCACCAACTCAGGCCATCAGACTCGATTCCCTGCAGCCGCAATCATTCATTCACCGATCCTAGATTATGTTGTCACGCTCGGCTATAATTGCACGTCTCATCATCCATGCCACTAAATTTCGTATGCTCGCAAATCCAAATGACTAATGGCTCGTATTTCGAAAGTGATGATGTAAATTGACAACACTTTTCGGGGCATATTACCACGACATTCCGGATAGAAGCAATGCTTATGATCCCAAGGTGGGTAAAGGATTTTGGTTATATTCGACATGCTTCTGATTTTCTCAATAGTGAAGTAATAAGCTAAATTTTATGATATTCTGCTGCAAGCACAATCCTTTTTATACCCATTTTCGGGCGCTGTAGGCGGTAAATGCTTCGACTATATGAGGTTAAGAAAGCACCTTAGAATCGTCTAACTAAAGCAAGTAATCTGGCTTTATTGAATCTTCCTAAGATAGGAGGATTATGATGATTTCATTATGTATAAAGAAAATCAATGCTAAACGACATATTTCCATATGTATCTCAGATCCTCAGAAACATTAAATTCAATTGGATTCTGCAGTTTTGATGACGCATGTGATTTAATGGTGTACGCGCTCAGTTCTAAGGGAATTCCTATTACAGTCATAATTTTAGTACTTAGATTACAATTCGAACTTAAACCTTTCGATTGTTCAAACATTGAACTTAAAATTTAAGTGAAATCCCAATCAAGTACTTCTAGTGAAGAATATTTGAGAATTGCCGAGGTCTTGGCTGATGAGCATTTTCCGTAACACTATGGCGATCTAATGCGGATGGTGTCATCTACTCGAGTCTAACAAAAAAACCCATGAAGCCAAAAAAATCTCCAAATTTGGAAATTCTCTTTATTTTTTCTTTATCCTTTTTTTCTTCTTTTATTTCTTTTCTCTTCCTTCAGGATCCATCGCATGTTTTTTGCAATGTAAGTTTACGATTTCCGATTTCAATTGTACATCAGGAAACTATAGATCACAAGGTTCCAAATCAAGGAAAATCGACATGATTGGACATCAAATCAAATTAAGAAGTCATAGCAGGTCAAGCTTTGGTCGATATCCAAAGAAGCGTGGAACATAAAACCCTATCTAGAGGTCTCAAAATTCAACTAAATTTTTTAGGGTGGACATCACAAGTGCCATAATTTTCCTATCTCGCTTAGTTGAGTGTGATAAGTTTTTTGCAATCATTTGAGTGCTACAACTTATATACAACATTTACTTAAATACCATAATATTATTATTTTTTGATCATGTAAGTGCCATATAACTTTTCAACAATCATTTGAGGGCGATAAGTTTTTAAAGACATTCACTGCAAGTGCTATGTCATGTTGAATTTATGGCATTTGGGTGAATGTTCAAATAAAAAATTGACACTTAAGTGATCGATTGAAAGTTATGACACTCCTGTAATTTTTTTTTAGAAGTTATGTCACTTAAGTGAATTTAAAAAAAAAGTAAGGACACTTAAGTGAGTGAGCGCCGTACGAAAGTTACGACACTCGTGTTATATTTATCCATACTTCTTATATTACCAAGTTAGGGAAAAAGTACCGAGTCAAAACTCCAATGATTCGCCCCAGCAACGGGAGCTACTATACTTGCCTATCCGGCGGTACCGAACCAAAGATGACGTGGAATTTACCTTCTCTATCACCACCCCTCCAAGTTGAGAAAAAATATTTTTCTTCCCTTCATCCCAGGGAATACACCACTCGAATATTTACGTCCCAGAGTTCAGAGAAAGCCTTTTAGGCTGCGTTTGGTAACACTTCCTGGAAATAGTTTCTGTTCCAAAAGTTTTCTCGAAACAATTTCGAAACAGAAATGCGTATGGTAAAAAAATGTTCCAAAAATGTTCTGGGGAATACTTTTGAAAAAAGAAACACTTTTGAAGCCAAAAGAAGAAAAAAAAACTTGTTTCTATATTTTGGAACACTTTTTAAAAACAACTCGAGGGCCAACTCTTGCAAGCCACCACCACCATCACCTTCGCCGCTACCTCCGGTCACTAGCCGGTGCCGCCGCCGATCGTTCCTTTTGGCAAAAAAAATATATTTTTTAAAAAATTACTAAACGCGTTTCTATTCACAGAAATCGTAGGCAGGAACAGAAACACATAAAAAATATTTCTGTTCTAAATATGTTCTCAGGAACAGAAACGTCACCAAATGCAGCCTTAATGTCCTGTTTTGGACCGGTTCTTCGATCATTGTATGTATGCTTCTTTGTATTAAATCCACTAGTTGCCAACCTGACAATATTAAAAAAAAAGGCAATATACTACATATGACAAAGGAAGAAGATCGGGCCAACTAGCACGACTGTACCCATAGTCACCCAAATTTGAGTCTATAGATTAACCAAACCACAATCCATCTCAATGGTAGATGGCCTCCTACATCATATCGTCACCTTCATCGTTATGTTCAGAAGGACCATCAAAACCTCTAAGTGGTCCAACAAACTCTCCGTTGACCCACACGGTGGATCTACACTTAGTATATACTACCGTTGATTCGGGAACAAACACATCTTCAAATACATAAAGAAATACATGGGAGCCCTGAAAAATCACTCCTTGTCCAAGCCCTCAAGGCCCCGTGACCACTCCTTGCCCTTGTCGGATAGCGTCGTTATAGGCTCGCCAGCTTCTGTGTGATTCTTCCCCATATCACACATGTACTAGAGGGGGTCCCACGGGATTAGTGATCTTGAGTTCACCGGTAGAGGAAGAAGGAAAATGAAAAGGAAAGAAAATAAAAAAGAAAATATAAATTTATAATTGGATTAATAAAACCGAAAAACTGAATTTTTTTGGCTTTGATGGATTTGGGCACAGGCAAGTTGGGGCTTACCCTCAAAATTACCATGCCTGGCATCCTAGGCAGGGGAACTGGTGTCTCAAGGCCAGCCTTGATTGACACCGGAGCTTTGGTTGGGTCTCAAATGCGGCCTAGATGGGCAGGAGTACTAGGGACCTTGCCTCGCTATCAAGTGCTCGAGAGAGAATGAGTGTTGGGTTTCCTGTCCCATTATGCTAGTTCATACGAGATAGGATTTCAATAGAAGAATCACGCATGTTGTTCATATTTACAAAGAAAAATCACAATCTCCGCAAACTCAAACACAGTATGCAGATTAAGGCAACATCAAATTGTTTATTTGTTTCATTTATTATATTAGATAGCTTCATGAGCTACTTTATTTAGGATCATATGTGCTCCATCTATCCAACATAAGGTGTTTGATAGACATTTCCCTTTTCATCGAGCCAAACGCATACTCGGTTGCAGCAAAAATCGAATACTCTAAGTGCTTTTTCGGGAGTGAAAAGAAAGATCGTGACGGCTGGGTTATCTTTCTTGATCATTGCCTTCGCTTTCTCTCCATTGTATTCCACCAACTCAGGCCATCGAACTCGATTTCTTGCAGCTGCAATCGATCATTCATTGATATCAATCTCAGATTATGTTGTCAAACTCAACTAATGTTGCATGTCTCATCATCCATGCTACTAAATTTCATATTCCCGCAAATCCAAATGATTGACGGCTCGTATTTCAAAAACGATGATGTAAATTAACAACACCGTAAGCTGGAAACGAAAAAAATAAGAGGTACATAAGATTTTTCGGGGCATATTACAACTTTCTGGAGAGAAGCAATGCTTACTATCACAAGGTGGGTAAGGGATTTTGGTGGTATTCGACATGCTTCTGATCTTATTTGTAGTAACGTAATATGTAAAGTTAATGATATTCTGCTGCGAGCACAAAACCTTATATACCCATATTCGGGCGATATAGGCAGTAAATGATTGGACTGTATGAGATTAAGAGAATACCTCAGAATCAGTATTGCAAGTGTTGGAAAATGACGGCCGGACCGGATGAATAAAGGAATCAGATTCTGAGGCGTGATAGTACTATTTTTAAGGAATTATTTGCCCTACAGCGTTGCTAATGGTTACCGGCAAAGATCCTTCAAGATACAACAGAGTCTCAAGCGAGATTATTAGACAACAATTCTAATAAATCTTCAAAAACTCTCTGGGAAACAATCAGAAAGAGGGATGTTGTATCTCTCGAGTTTTTTTTTTCTTGAACGAAAATTGAAAATGAGGAAGTGTATTCAAAATGAACAGAACGCTAGAATATATAACGAGAAATGAACATACCTTTTCGCGTCCGAAAAGATGTTAATTCTCATGCAACTCTTCGTGTTCAAAACAGTTTATTTAAACACATATTTTCAGAATTTTTTGAAGACAATCTTCTGTACGAAAAATTGCAACCCTTCGTGCTCAATAACGGATAGTTCAAACATACCTTTTCATGTACGAACCTGTACATCCAATTACACCTTTTCACAAACACAAGCACTCCAAAGGTCACAAGAGCGTTAGTTTGGTAGTTATGTCCGAACAGACAAAAACCTTTCAAAAGATGTAATAAATAATTATATCCATGAACAGTCATACTATTCTAAAGAGTCACGAAATTCATTTATAAAAAAAATTATTTCGAAATAAAATAAAATAAAAATAATTATTGAATAGAGCCAATTCCGCACCTCAACCGGGCAAAGTGCTAAGTGCGTCTAATAATCACGTCAAAATCGCGCAATCGCACGCGGGTGTAGTGAGGTGTAGCCCATTTACCCATTTCTTTCTTTGAAATACAATATTAGCTTTCTGACCAATAAAGTGAATTGCTCTTTACCTATTATTTTATGTGGGATGTAGAAAATGCAATATTTTGTTTGTTTTAGAAACAAACTTCAACAGCAAGTTAATCTGGCTTTAATGAATCTCCTTAAATAGGAGGATTATGAAGATTTTATTATGAAGGAAAAAATCATTGCTAAATGACATATTGCCGTATGCATCCTATGTCCTCGGAATCTTTAAATTCAATTGGATTCACTATTTTAATGATGCATATTATTTAATGGTGTATCCGCCCAGTTTTGAGGAAGTTGCTAGGACAGTCATAATTTTCGTACTTAGATTTCAATTCGAACCT
The DNA here is from genome assembly GCA_028455895.1 of Rhodomyrtus tomentosa. Taxonomy (NCBI): domain Eukaryota; kingdom Viridiplantae; phylum Streptophyta; class Magnoliopsida; order Myrtales; family Myrtaceae; genus Rhodomyrtus; species Rhodomyrtus tomentosa. Next base: position 7,417,782 of record JAPCWY010000001.1, on the reverse strand, counting down.
AAACTTTTCAATTGTTCTATTTCCTCCTCCGCTCATCCTCTGCGAGTTTGGCGAGGTCAAAACTCCCCCCATGCTTGTCGAGCTTGTGCCTATCGAGATCTCCGCTCAAAGGCCACGGGCCGAGCCTCTAGATTTCGTTGAGCTTAGCCACTCCTTCGGCCACTCGGCTGCTCCAGATCTCGGCGAGCCTCCGTTGTTTAATGTTGGTGTTATTGTGCAACCGTGTATGTTTTTCTATGTCTTTGGTAAAGATGTTCCCATTCCGACGGGGATCGGTTGTTTTGCTTTGTCACTCCTGCCTTCTCATGTGGCTCTATTCTCCCTTGTCAACTTTTTTTTTTCCGCCTTCTCTTATTGGAACCTCTCATGAAGGATGCACACGCTCAGTGATGATTAATCATCTGTTTTCTTTTATTCTCCTTTTCTATTTTATGCAATCTTTTAAGAGTTTGGGTTTCCATTCGAGACGAGAAGTGTGGAATTTTATGAGGGTGCATAGTAAGTACCGTGGTCCGCCCACGTAGGTAGCCACACCTCACACCAACTGTTGATAAGGCGTCATTGAAACGACGCATTTACGTTTATATATATATGGATCATCTTTATAAGTTCTAAAAGAGAGAACGATGAAGAGAGACAGAGATGGCGAACGAGATGACGCCAATTCTCCCTTCTCTAAAATGTCAAATCGACACAAATCTTTCACTGCACTGTGACTCTTAATATGTGGAAATTATGATACATTCCTTGTGTGATGTACTCGTTTACGATCAGTGATTCAAGATGGTCCTAGGGCTGTTAATCTAGAGTAATTCTGTTGTTTGTGATCGGGATTGGTTCCCTTCAAGAAGAAAAAACAGATGTATGTTGCATAGCCTTGTTGAAAGACGCTTACATGAATACAAACAAGAGTACACATCAATACCACATTTTCAATTATTCGCCAACTCCTTGTCTTTAGAATGACTCCGTGCCGGATCATGTGGCGTAACTGAAATACAATACACCTCTCTCCCAATCTGGAGATGTCTAATGAATTTATATTCAAAACCTTGTATCCTAATATGAAGCCAAAATGATGTTAGGAAGAAGACTAATGCACATAGCGCGCATGACCAGCTTCATAATGTGATTAACCAAATCATGCGCCGTATCATCTTGCGAATGAGGTCATGTTGATTGATGGCGGTGATGAATTCGATCGGATTAGAGAATGATGGAGTCCAAGGAGGACATGATGAAAGGATTTATGAGGAGTTCGTGTGCGCTGTTGGCAAAATTTTGGATTTGCTCTTTCTTCGATCAATTTTTGGAGACGATGTGCTATTATTTTCCACTTGGGTGACAAACGTGGAGCGGAAAGATAGCATCAGCCCTTCACAGCTTGGATTGGACCTAGCGCGTCCATGCTTGCGTATGTCTTCTCAGCTCTATTTATGCTCCTCGATTCTTCTTTTCAAGTGCTGTTTATAGATGCATCTTTCCGAACAATTTCGAAGGCCTGCTCCCCCACATCGATCTGATGCTTTTGAGATTTTGATTCTGGATTGCTTCCCAAAATTTTAATCTCTACAGAACCTAAATCGCTCTTTTGTACATCTCAGGTAGTGTTCTGTCTATGAAGTACCGGACATGTTCCTCAAAGCACATCGGCTCGTGACATTTGCCTGTCTTTTTCCATTTCCTCCTCCTCCTCCTTCTTCTTCCATTTTTCGTTTTTGGGCCATTTGTTAGCAATAAAGGAAAACATCACATAAATTTTGCCAAGTGCCAAAGCTCACATGAAAAAAGAGAGTAGGTAGAACCGTAGAAAGCTATTATGCATCATTTGGGAAAAACACACGAGTTTTGCATGTCAAAATCAAATGACGATCTCCCCCTGTACAATTGACTCTGCATTAAGACAAGAGAGCTCCAAATCTTGAACTAAAGGAAATCAAGTCTCACCTGATAACCTCTCAACAATGGCAGAAGCGAGGAGTAGGGGAAGGAAAGAATGGCTGCGAGTGCGAGAGAGAAGCCTGCAGCGGCAGTGGAGTTAAAATAGAGTGTTGTAATATTTGTTCTAGAGTCAGATCCATAAATTCATGGGGCCAATTGACGGAATATCATAAATTCCATGATTAGTGAGCTAGTTAACGTGATTTCATATTTTGAGGGATTTAATTATCATATTGTTAGTATGTGATTAATTCATCTATTAATATAAATACAAGATGATGCTCTAAGAAAAAGATCATCAATTCATTCCAAAAACTTATATCTTTTTACATAAAATTCTTCATTTAAGCCAAATGATGCCCCGTGAAGCATATGTCTTGAAGCTTTGGGTCAAGGTGGGGACTTTCCGGGAAAATGCTTTGTCGCCGAAACCCCCACATTTGAAGCCCCAGTGGCCCATTCTGCCGATCATTACCTTCTTAGAACAACAGCCGCGGCCGCCTTTGGGGAGGCGCCCAAGAAAAGATTGGTGTGTGGAACATCTAGTCGATGAAGATAATTTCTACCACTTTATAATTGATGAGAATGAACTTTAAAAAATGAATTGAAGTCATTCTTTTTGAAGGAATTTCAATTATTACATGGATTTCAATGAGTCTTGAAGAAAATCCTTGCTATTTTCACAACAAATGAATCAAATAAAATGATGCAAATGAATAGAAGATAGATAAATAATAATAATAATAATAATAAAATGCCTATAATTTCAAAGTTTATGGGTATTGTCACACCAGACGTGAGAAAATTGAGCACTCTCTTTGCAGGTGATAAGAGGTTGATCATGAGGCTCATGGTGTTGATACTCCATAAGACAATGAGAAGATAGGATCATTTATGCATGAAAGGGACTTGTCCTAGTTAGGGGGGATTTTACCAGTTAGGTGGGATTTTTTTTTTCCCCTGTTAATATGTAATTATAAGTTACACATAGCTTCCCAATTAGATTCTGAAAACCACCCCGTTGTTTTTAATAGCATGGATGTCATTAAGTTGTATTTGGACCATTTTCGGCTTGTTTTGTTCGGTTGATCGCTCTTGTAGATTATGTGCAAAAACCCTTGTTGGTTCTTTCCGCTTACGTCGGAATAAGTCAGTGACAGCTGTTGGGATTAGAAGTTCTCCAAGAGTTGTATCATAAGTACGACATTCGAAGGAGGAGCATGCATACCTTCTCCGCCCTTACCGCTGTTGCTTGTGAAGAAGTTTGATACTTTTCTTGCTCGAAAATCTGCTTCACTTAACCAAGAGATGCGGGGTTGGATAAGGAGAGCAGAGGGCGTGCGAGAACGAGAGTCGAAAGCGGCTCATTTTTGGGAATTGCAGTCGGTTCATGCTCCGGAAGTTGGGTAAAAGGGAAGTTAGCAAAACAATGAAGAGGTGTCAATTTTCGAGTGCACCTAAACAGGCGACGTTGGAGGAGTTTCACAATAGCACGAACGTACAAGTTTATTCGGTGGATCCACAAACTTTCAAGCCACGCTCCGTGAACGAAGATGCCATCATGACAATTCCCACCCAAAGAAAGTAACCTTTTAGTCTACGGATCCGGATCGCCTAATATTTCATCAGAAGGTTAGGCACATAACCTTGCAATCCAGGCCGTCCAGTTTTGGACGGACGGCTCAGATTTCCGATTTTTAGTAGGAGTGAGCAAATCGGACTGCCCGGACCGGGACCAGTGGTCCGGTTCTACGGTCCTAGGAACCGAACCGCCTGGGCCGGACCGATCGAAATTTTATTATTTTTATTTTTTAAAAATTACACTTTCTTTACTTGTAGATGCATTTGGCGCACGTTCCCAATTCTTCAAATGTCGCTGAAATTCAAATAAGTTTATCTATGTCTCAAATATGTGACGAACCTGGAAATGCAATACAGAAACAAGCATCTTTATGCAGGCGAACCACACCATGCTACAAGTTATGGGATAAAAACCGAGAAAGAAGTAAGAGCAGAGCAGTTCAAGCTAGCAGCTACATCCACTTGACACTCCCTTGGTTGCCTTTATTTTATCGAACATTTAGAAAAAAATTTACATATGAGACTTGAGATCTTCAAAGTACAAAAGAGAGTTCCAAGTTGGGTTCTTCAAAAGAAAAGTGTAAAAGTGTCTTACCCAAGCAAACACCCGATTAGTAGAGTTTCCGAACAACTCTACATATGGTGATTGGAGAACTGAGTGCAGTAAAGTGACCAATGCAAGAAGATATGGATTCGCTTTCACGGTTTGTAAGTAAAGAAAAGGGACTAGGGGAAGAAAAACAGCCTAGGCACAAGCAATTCTGCGGGTTACGAGAAAAACCAGTGATGATAGACACCGAAAGAAAGAATTGAACAACAAAGTTGGATTGAAATGTGTCTGATCCAATGGAACCGCCCGAGAACCGGACCAGTGGTCCGATTTCCGGTTCCGAAAAATTGAGAACTGGGACCACCGATCCGATTCTTAGTTCTTGAGGGGAATCAGACCCTACCGGTTCACCCCTAATTTTTAGGGGGTAATTTTTTAAATTTTTTTAATATATTTTTGTTAGTTATAATCTGAGTTATACATTCATAACACGGACGGTCTGGATTGCAAGGTTAGGGCCTAACCTTCTAAGGAAAGGTATGCGGATCGCCTAACCTTTCATCATAAGTTTATGCACCTAACATTGCAATCCGAGCCGTCCATTTTTGGACAGACGATCAAAATCTCCAATTTTTAGGGGATAAATTTTTGAATTTATATATATTTTTATTAATTATAATCTGGGCCGTCTATTCATAATATGGATGGCCCGAATTGAAAGAAAAGATCAGAATTTGATATTTTCTCCTTGTTACACAATCAAATGAAAGAAAAAGGAGGGGGGGGGGGGGGGAATCAATTTATATATATATATATATAAAGAAACAAATGTGGAAGTTAACTTGGGACGTCTGCAAAATCCCGAGTTGCTAAATGGGATTAACGGATGACCGTGCCCCTGGAAATTCCCAGTCAAATTTATCAACGCCCTGAGACACCCAGCTTCCCTCTTCCGACTTGCCCAACCCCTCCGGTGATTCCAGTTTTGACACTTCTTCCAATCCTTGAGGGACCTCCTCGGCAAGAGTTGGTAAGTGGACAAGGTCGTGGCAATTCATTTGCTGGCACACATCCCTCGATCGCGACGTCACGATCAATTTACATCCATTTCTATCTAGGGCTATACCCACTTCTTCCAAAGAGTAATATTGCCCAACATCATCCAAGATAAAGAGGAGTCTCCTACCCTGCAATGCCTCCTTCAGTCTCGCGCCCCAGTAAGCACGGCTCACCCCCGTCAGATCTAGTTCGAGATAGTTGGCGATATCAGTTTGTATCGTACCAATATCGCCTTCTTGCGATACAGTGACCAGACAAGCGCCATCGAACCTTGTACAATCTTGCACGATTTGATCATGTATATGCTTCGCGAGGAAGGTCTTACCCCCTTCCCTCGGACCCCATACACCGACACAGAGCACCTCTTCCTTCATCAAGCAATCCCAGATCCCATCCCTCATTGTTTGAGAAGCTTGTCGCGCTAGTTCACCTGGTTGTAGCTCATAGCCTCGGGCCGGTTTTACGTCCAGCGTGAGCCCGTAAAAAAATCTACTCTTTTCGTGCAATTTTTCCACTTCGGTAGCAAGGCCACTCACCCGATCCTCCAACACGCTGTGATGAAAGAAATGGCCCTCTTCAACTTCTCGTCCTAACTCGCGGACTTGACCCTCCAGCGATCCTACGCTTCGTATCCACAGGTCAACTTCTTTCTTCCTTCTCTTTCCTGGTCTCCGCTCTTCCTGCTCTAGTTCCAAACTAATGTCAGCCTTCCTGGCTGACACCAGTCCCATACACATTTCCAGAGCATCCATCTTCGGTTTGACTCCATTGACCTTGCTGACCTTTTGAACAAGACTGGTGGCATGGTGGGCGATTCCCAGAATTTTGTTCACATCCATAGTGAGACTGCTCAAAGCATTGGGGGGAAAAATATTGTTAATTAGTATTTCCACGCACATAACTTCAAAGCGGTTAGAAAGTAGACTCGTATGTTAAAGGGAGATCACACGAGCATATAAACTCTGTAAAAAGGAATGACTGTAGCGAAAGAAAAGAAGCATACAGCCATGAAATTATTTTTTTATTTATTTATTTATTTTATTATTATTTTTTTATAAATTTGCTAGGGGAATCTAAAGGAAAACTCCAATTGCCTTTGACGCTACTATAATTTGAGGTAGGGTCCTGAACATTGGCCCAAACCATCCTTACTCGGTCCGGCTCGAAACCGGTTCACATGGAGACTAAGGTGATTCCTGGTTCCAAAAACCGGATCTTGGTCTTGGCTAGTTTGATTCCTAGTTTAGGCCCTTGGACTAGCGAGTTATATTTGGGAGTTCGTTTCAACATCAACAACATATTTATCCCAAATTAATTAGGATATGCGGTCGATGACCCCAAAGACACATAAACTAAAAAGCAAGACTGATTGAGGGAAAAGAGATAAGCGAGGCAAAACCTGAAACAAAAATGATTTTGATCCTATTCACACTAACCCTAAATACTCCTGTTTCTTTCCATCTTCGTCAGTCATGTGTTTTGAATATGTTTGACGTATTATCCTCAAGCATAAAGAACTGTTTTCGTGTTTGATATAATAAATAATGTATAAGAAAAAGCCGTGGCCGGTCAGTGCAATTCCAAGGTCACTAGGGTAGGTTTTTAGCTAACAGGCTCGGCAGTTACAAAAGCCGTGAACTTACCCAACCTGGATCTCCCCTAATTGAGGCAAAGAAACAACTGGCAATAGTTGGAACGTCCCAAGGACGTGTTCTTCCTGCCTTGAGAAATTCCAAACCCATGATTTACCCCCGCCGACCATATTAAAGGACCCTGGTAAGGTGCGAATCGAAACTTGTGTGGCTCACTGACTGCACATGTAAATAGTCTCTACGTGGTGGTATGAATCATGTTGTGTGATTCGCACGTACGAAAGCAATCTGTTTGATATCGGTTTTCAAAGGAAAACAAGGAAATACAATTCTTAAATTGACCTATAAACTGAAAACAAGGTGCTATTTGATATAAGAAAATGAAAAGAAGAGCGGAAAAGCTTTAGGCATACTTTGGGCGGGGGGCAACGAAGCCATTCGAAATAGATTGCTTTATTTCTTCAAATGGACATCGTTTCCCGAGCTAATACAGGAGCAATTCCAGATAGTTCTATTGTGTCGTGGACATCGACAAAAAAAGAGGAAATGTAGTGACAATCTACCAGTGCTAGACACATGGAGAGTGCAGGCAACAATTAGGGAAGAGAGAGAGAGAGAGAGAAGCTCTAAATTTTCACCAAACTAAAGCAGCCTCACCTGGTAAGAACTTGCTGATAGTCCTCCCAATAGAGCACTGCAACAAGAGATCACTTACACAAATGTAACCAAGAGACAAAGTGGGCAGAAAGTAAAGGAAGAAATGGTTACCGGAAAAAGGCAATGGCGAAGTGAACTGAAGTGGAAGTTTAAGTCAATGCCCGAGGGGCAAAAGTCTCCATCGGCATCGAGGGTGCACCTTCTTGGAAGATGGTCTTAGTTCATTTTTAAAATCATGAAGCTCTCTTATCCCCTCCCTGCTTTATTGTCACGTACGAACGCGGCATGACCTTACCTCGCATTACTGTCCGCGCCAGACGAACGATAGAATGATCTTCGACCAGTTTCGCATTCACCTTCCTGGAAGATAGCCATAGACTACGGGTCGCATGGGAGGCAATTCCACCAAAAAAAGAAAGAAATAAAAAAAAGGGGTCGCTTTCATGTCAAAAAGTGGTTGACGCCTTGGGCGATGTCCTGATTAACGAATAATTTGCAAAAGACGTCTGAGAATATTTCTAGTTCCCTCCGGCTTTTCTGCTTCATCATCGCATCATATCGCATGAACTTTCGTTCTTGGAAGAAGAGAGAATAATTTTGCAATCAAATGAATTTTTTGGAGGGTGCTCTTGTTCAACAATTCAGAAAAGAATTCTCCTAGAAACGATGGTTTACAAAATCGTCAGCGCAAAATAATTTTACATATATAATTCGCTGTTGATTATGAGAATATTACTCATTACCCTAATTTAGATTATTTATCCTTTTTGTGTCAGGATTCAAATGAAAAATCATTGAAACACACGAAGTCAAGTATGTGATCCAGTTACACAACTCCATTTAGAAAATACAATATAAAAAAAAATTACAATCCACTAATAAACGATGTTAGACAATACTATGACAGCCCATATTGGACAAATGAATGATATTAAAGGAACAAAAGAAAAAATATTGCATTCGCGTTGCTTGAGCAATTTTTTTTTTAAAAAATAAATATATATTAGATTGACATCTGATTAACCTAGCTACATCTTGTAATGATAACTAAGATTTCATCTTTTTGTTTTTGTTTTTTTTTTCATTTTATCAAGCGACACCACGCTTCTTTAAGAAATATATCAGATACGTTGGTATATATTTGCACTCACCAAAGCAAAAAAATGAGGTAATCACGACGAGTTTTCTACAGTGATCAAGAGAATGTATTTGCATCAAATATAACTCGTTAACGCACTAAAGCATATTTGCATCTTTACCTTAAGTAAGGGCATTTGCGCTTTGCATCCTTCTTGAGCACCTGAGTAGCCTGCCTCTCCTTTGGTTGGTTTTGCCATTAGATCTGCACATAGGGGAATAGAGCGGTGTTGCAACACTTGATCATTTCTATTGACAATGCGAATAGTTGCTCCTCAAAAGTTTCCCTTCAACGTAAAATCTAGCACACGCTCAGGATTATACTTTTATTTTCGACCGATGATAGTAGGAACGAAGGTCAATATTGGAAAATACCTAAGCTCCCTAAAGTTGATCATATAAATCATCAATTTAATGTAAGATTATATTTGTTTTAATCGTCATCTTATTAAGTTCTCAATAGTCCATACAAGTGTCGTGGTACCATATTTTTCCACAAATCTAAAGAAGCATTTATCCAAAAGCTCCTCCAACCGTGTTTTCAATTCTTCATAGTCCAGAAAATGCCATCAGCTATGGTGCTTTAGATATAGATGTTGTACCAGCCATGAAGTCAATGCAGATTTCAATCTTTCTGTGAGGAGGCAAACTCGGTAGATGCTCAGGATACACATACGGAAACTTTCTGACAATATGGATAATTTCCAGTTTTATAATATCCGTTATTTTGCCTTTCAGACAAGTCAAGATAACAATAGCAGTCCATTTTCAAAAGTCCCTTCGCTTGCAAGGCTGAGATCAATATTGGAAAAGTGCCTTGACAACAACCTGAAAAAAAAACAAAGAATTCAAGCTGATTTTAAAGTCAAAAGGCAACTTTCTTTAAAATGCAATCAACAAAAGCACGATGTGAGATCAACCAAACTCGCTCTTAAATAGCACCGAAATCCTGCATATCTACCTTCACTAGATTTATAGGCAATTGTACATTATCAATTTGGAGCACACGATTAGCAACTTTAAAAAATACCGGGAAAAGTATTTCAAAACACGCAAATTATTCGAAGGAAAAAAAAAAACACGCAATGCATCTTCTCAAAAAATTTACTAGAGATAAAGCATATAATAGAACTGTCACCTGCAACAACTGCATTGAATGACGCAGCATCCTACTCCGTTTGGCAAACATATTCCCAGTTGCTCTCTGTTTTTTTTTTTTCCCCTTGTGGCAGATGACGGTAAGGGCATTCCCCTACACGGAACAAGTGCACGCTATAAGTCCAAGCCGCCCGCATAGAAAGCATGAAGTAGTATCATCTAGAGCATGTCTTTGCATACAACAAACCGCGTGGCATACGTCCAATGTTCCCACATAGAAAGCATGCCATGTAATAGAGTAAGCCTACCAACCTGATACTTGCAACAACGCTGCAAGAAATCTGATCATTTTGATCTCTAAGCCTTCCGGGTTGGCTACCCACAATCCGACGTACTTATCATATTACTCGTTTGATTAAAAGTTCAATATTACTCCCTATCGTCCGAAAAAAGATATGTTCTCCTCTCTTCGAAACAAGAGGTCTTCTCATGTACTAACTGGATTTGAACTGGGGAGAGGAAAAGATCTCCTTTTAACTAAACTGTACAATTTGTTATCAACCCCAATTGAAAGATCCATAAACGCAACTAACAGAGGCTTATAAAGGGATTTAACTTTTTTGTAACCATGATATTAACAAGTGTCATAAACTCTGATACCTCCACAAGTATAGGGTAATTCACACGGCCGCTCTCCTTCCCAAAGGACGAAACTTCAGACAGAGATGTGAACCTTTTCTTCCTGCCCTGCAATTGCGTCCGTCAGACTTGAAACCCGGTAAATGCTGCCCACCTCCGTCAAATCTAGTTTGACAGAGTTCGCGGTATCAGTTTGTACCATGCCAACAGTGCCTGCCGGTAATCAGTGACCAAACAAGCACCATGGAACCCTCTACAATTCAGCACTATTTGATCATGCACATGCTTCACTAGAGAGGTTTTGCTCAGTCCCCCCTGTCCCCAAACGCCAGGGCAGGGCACCTCGTCGTTCAGCAAGCAATTCCAGATCTCATCCCTTTTTGTTTGTGTAGCTTGTCCCGCTAGTTGACCTCGCTGTTGTTCATAGCCTCGGGTCGGTGTCACATCCAGCATGAGACCGTTATCAAATCTACCCTTCTCGTGCAATACTTCCACTTCCACAAGATGCGATTGTGTTCCTCTGTATTCGAACATTAGAAATCCTCCGAGCAGTTTGAACCCATTTCAGCAGTATGTGATTAGGAAGTCCAATAAAAGGGCCAATTGGGTTTCATTGGCCGCTACTGTTAAGAGGAAGATGTGTCCTGGGAATCAGATCCGGGAATCCCCCCTCCCGTTTAATGTTTGTTTTCCTCGATGATGACAAAGGCTTTGCCCCCATTAGCAGGGTTTCTCTGTACTGCAAAGCTATCTGGAATGAAGCAATTCCTTTCGCAAGAAAAAGGAAAAAATATCATAAGAATGAATACTATTAGGGTGATTGCTCATGAATTAACAGATCTACGGAAAGAGAGATCAGACAAACGACACAACACAGGATGTAAGTTTTTCTTTTTCTGTTCCTTGTGTGAAGGATGCACGAAATAAATCAAGGAAAACTAGGCATGACAATTTACCAGTACCAACCCCCAACATGGAGAGCGGAGAACGCAGGAAAATTGAGGAAACAAAAAAGAAAGCTCCAAATTCTCACCTGGGAAAAACTTGCTGATAATCCTCCAAGTGATATTCCCCAACCAGACGACACGAATTCAACAACACCATGGGCAGAGAAAAGGATGGAATGGCCACGAGAGAGAGAAGCCAAAGTCGAGGATAATGGCGAAGTGAGTAGTAGCAGAGGAAACAACTCTGCTCTTTCAAGTCAAATGTCCGAAGCGAAAAGTCTTTGAGGAATGGGGGTCTGCAAGGGGCAGCTTCCTGGAAGATGGGTTTCACGTAATTTTAAATTTTAAGCCCCCTTACCCCTTTCTGCTTTATTATCAAGTATTCACATTGTCCGAGCCGGACGTTACATAAAGCTGCGTTTGAAAATTAGGATATGATAAAATTGATCAAAAAATTTGAGGTGGCCCGGGAGGCACTTTTGTTTGATGTCCTGTGCTTCTGCTCGATACGTTTGTTTGGATGATGAAAAATGCCAAGTACCGAATCTCAAGCCCGCGACATCCCTCGCCTTATAGTCACGAGGTCATAGAGATAGCGTTTCAGGTACTCTATCGACTTTTCATTTACTTACGCATGCGGAAACGTTTCAACTCCGTAACAATAAAAACAAGCATGAATAGGATAGTAGGAGTCAAATACCATAAATAAATCTTAATACTATCGACACTATTTCCGTACAAACACAACCCCATACTTCGGAAAAACTAGACAAGACCTTAGCAGGTGTACTAAGTCAGGTAAGACTAACTTCTCATCTTACTTCAGATGACTAATTCAAAAGTCAATCTTTGGCGTCCACGAGACTTCGGCACTTGGGACCTGAAAAATTTATCCCACGACGAGGTGAGAATAAATCTCAGTGAATCAAGTCTAAGCTCGGTTAGAAAACTGATTCACTCGGACATCCTAACGGAAGTATCACAATAACAGATCACCACAAATAACACCCAAATACAGTCACTATATAAAAACAATTCACATACATACTTGTCAGTTTCAACCACACATAATGCAATGCTTGACTCGACTCATAACCAAACAGTCTATCACTCAAACAAGCATCTCATCTACAAGTACGCACTGGACATCACACAAGTCATTTATTAACGATGATCGTGTCCACGGCACATGAGAGGATCTACGCATAAGAAAGCGTGATTTGACTCCCACAAATAACGTGATCTAGCACCTCGGTGCAATCGAGCGTTCTACCTGCAGGATCGGGCTACGTCCCTTTTCTCTCGACAACGGCTACTACAAGAGGTGTTTCCGGTGCGCCTGGCACAACACCAGCAAGTAGACATCTCTAAACGGGGCATCGATCTATCTCAAGCTGCGACCGGCATCCGACAATCCCTTAAAACCTTACGTACCATACGGGGCATGAATTATCGTGCTTCTGGCAAGTCGTGTGGTTCTATATAACTGGTACAATACGAACTTGCCAAGAAAAGCATCATCGTTCTATCATATGACCACACAGAACATATCCAACAATCTACCCATTTCATTATTTTCGGTTAAAGCCGGATGCTCACTCATGCATGTAAAAGATCGACCAAAGACCATTTTCATGTTAAAACATGTCTTTTGATTTCCTATACGGCCATATGCATATGCAGTCTAACATTAGACATTGCAATCATAAAAGGTCTATCAAATCCCAAACAGACAGTCAATTACCCATTGGACAATAAGACAATCAAACAGGCAGTTCATTGAAGCGATCATATCAACAAGGCCACCAAGCAATCACGAGCAGTCAAAATCGATTAGGCCACAAAAAGCTTGATTCTTACAATAATATTTTATTAACCTAATTAATCGATTTAAGGCGTCGATCGCTCGCTCGTCTCTAACTTGTCGCTCGCTCGTGATCAAACCAAATCAATCAATTGCTACTAATCACAATTAGCCACAGACAGTATAATCAACCGACTAACCTAATCGATCAGCCATTTAACTTGATCACAATTTCTATCTAAATGGCCCCGATCGCGTACCTAAATTTCCTAATCATCAAAACGACTAATCTTAGGCTCAATTAGCACCCTAACCAAGTATTATGGTCAACTCACAAATTGAGTCGACTCGGGCGGTCCCAACGGCGATGGCAAAGAACGGCGACGGCGAATCACGAGCCAAATTCCTAGAACAACGGTCCAAAACTCTTGGCCCTCAGCTCAAACTTCCCGGCTAAAATGACCCAAGGACCCGACCACTGACCCGGTCACTCGGTCCGGATTCTTGGCCACCCGGCCCAGGTCGATACAGGCCATGGCCTGCGCGAACCGGCCCGGATAGGGTTCTCGGCCGGGTAGGGCAGGGGCAGCTTGGGCTGTGGCGGCAGGTTCAGCAACTAGCGGACGGCGGCTGGCTCGGGGGCAGATGGTGGAAGCATCAGGAGGTCAGGGGGAGTCGATCGGGAGTGGTGGTCGCGGCGGAGGGCGGCCGAAAATGGTGGATCGACGGTCGAACAGAACCGCCCATACGGGGTATGAATTATCGTGCTTCTGACAAGTCGTGTGGTTCTATACAACTGGTACAGTACGAACTTGCCAGGAAAAACATCATCGTTCCATCATATGACTACACGGAACACATCTAGCAATCAACCTATTTCATTCTCTTGGTTAAAGCCTGATGCTTACTCAAGCATGTAAGAGTCTCAGCCAAAGGCTATTTCATGCTAAAACATGTCTTTTGATTTCTCACACGGCCATATGCATATACAGTCTAACATTAGACACTGCAATCATAAAAAGTCTATCAGATCCCAAACAGACAATTAATTACACAGAGGATAAAACGACAGTCAAACTAGCAGTTCAGCAAAACGATCAAATTAACAAGGCCACCAAGCAATCACGAGCAGTCAAAATCGATTAGGCCACAAAAAACTCGATTCGTACAATAATACTTTGTTAACCAAATTAATTGATTTAAGACGTCGATCGCTCGCTCGTCTCTAGCCTATCGCACCCTCGCGATTGAACACAATCAATCAATGAATTAATTACAACTAATCACAATTAGCCACATACAGTATAATCAACCGACTAACCTAATCGATCGGCCATTCAACTTAATCACAATTTTTATCTAAATCGGCCCCGATCACGTACCTAAATTTTCTAATCGTCTAAACGACTAATTCTAGACGCAATTAGCGCCCTAACCAAGAATTAGGGTCAACTCACAAATTGAGTCGGCCCGAGCTGTCCCAGCAGCGATGGTGAGGGCAGTGACGACGAATAGCGACTGTGAATCACGAGCCAAATTTCTCAAACAACGGTCCAAAACTCTAGGCCTATGGCCCAAACTTCTTGGACAAAATGGCCCACGGACCCGGCCACTGACCTGGCTACTGACCTGGCTACTGACCCGATCACTCGGTTTGGATTTTCGACCACTCGGCCTAGGTCGATACTGGCCACGACCCGCGCGAACCGACCCTGACAGGGCCGGGCGGCGCCGGGGGTTGAAACAGCCGGAACGACGATTGGCGGACGACTGTCGGCTCGAGGGTTGGCGGTGGAAGGACCAGGGGGTCGGCGGGAGTTGAGCGGGAGTGGTGGCCGCGGCAGAGGATGGCCGGAGGCAGCGGATTGGCGGCGAGCAGAACCGGTTGAAGTAGGGTTCGATGGCGCTGGGAACAGGGGTTCGGTTCGAGGGGTTTTTCGGCCGCCACGCTTGGCGGCCGGTGGTCACGAGCTAAGGGTGGTAGAGAGAGGTCTTGGGGGTTCATCTGCTGTGGTGGCGAGAGGTGACGGCGACCGGTTCGGCCAGATCGAAGAGAAATTTGACCAATCCCCAAAATAGGGCACCGGCGATTTCGCGGCCGATTACGGCGACTCCGGTGGGTAATCGGCGGCGAGGTTGGGTCAAGGATGTTGAGGGGAGGTAGGGGAAAGTCGGAGGGGTGGTGGGTGGCGGCGGTGGCGGCCGGAAACGACCGAAGGAGGAGAAATGGGTCTCGGTGAACACGGCTGAAACAGGGGCCAGGTTCTGCGGCTGTTTCACGGTCGTCCGGCGGCCAACGACGGCGATGGAGGGGTCAGGAGTGACGGCCATGGAGGGTTGAGGGTCATGGCGGTAGTGGTCTGTGGTGGCGGTGGCGAAAATCGCTGGAGGAAGGAGAGGAAGCGAGGGGGAGCGGTCGGTCGGGATGGGGGGTGTTCTGCCGTGAGAGAGAGAAACACACATGAGAGGGAGAGGGTAGTGGAGCCCACAAAAGACTTTCGGGGTAATTTTGTCCTATTGTGTAAAATTGAGGGTATTTTGGTAATTTCGTAAATCGGGACTAGACTGAATTTTCGGACACCGAACAAAATGGTATTTTGATAATTTCACAGGCTAGGCTTGGTTGGGATTAGGCTCTAGCGCGAAAATTGAAATCCTAATTCGCGACGACTAAGAATTTCGAAACTTAATCTAAACCGACTAAAACTTCAGAATTTGTCCAATTATTGTCTTTTCAATCCTTGCGATCCAAAATTTTTCACCGACCGAACTTCGATATCAATCCCTCATATTGAATTTGGGTACCTTGTCAGAGGTTTTCAGGACATCACAATTCTCCCCCACTTAGAAAATTTCGTCCTCAAAATTGAAGTACTACTACAACCTTTCAAACAAATAACGATATCTAGTCCTCACAATTTTCTCAATGGTTCCTTCAAGACCACGGTGTTACCAAGCCACCTTGACCAAAGGGAAAATTCTTGCTCCTGAATACCTATTATCTCCTAACGACGATCCTGACTGGACTTCCCAGATACGATGCTCGCTCATTCAGTTCAATCTTCTCATAACTCAACACAGCACATGAGCGGGGTTCGGTTCGTACTTCCTTAATATCGACACATGGAAGACATAATAAACTTGGATAAGTTCTCGGTGGTAAAACAAGACGATACATCCAATTTCCCAATTCTTTCCAAAAATCTCAAAAGATTCGACATACTTGAACTTAGCATTTCTTTCTTGCGAAAACGAGTTGTCCTTCTAATAGGTGTCACTTTCTACAGACATGATTATCCACCTGAAATTCCATTGGTCTTCGTTCCTGAATAGCCTAACTCTTCTGACGACTCTGAACTGTTTTCAGTCTGTCTCTGATAACTTTGATTGCGTCTAGCGACTGTTTCACTAACTGAAGACTCATGATATTCATCTCACCATTTTCATTCCAGTAGACTTGCGTTCTGCACATTCTACCATACATCGTCTCAAAAAGTATCATCTTAGTGCTAATTTGGCAAGCTCCGAACAGGTGTAACTGTTCATCCTAATTACCTTGAAATCCAAAAATGCATGCCTCACACATGTCCTCCAAGGTCTAAATTGTCCTTTCATATTGACCTTCTGTATGTAGGTAATAAGCTATACTAAACTGTAATTTTGTTTCCCCAAACTTCGTACTAGGTTCGCTCTAAGTCATTCCTAATCTCCACTTTGTGCATTGGAATTATAAAGCGACTATCAAATCTAAGTCGGATTCTAACTTATGATCCTTGACTACTAATCTGACATAATTTCATATCCATAATTTGTTTCAACAGGATGAATCATTCGACTCTATGGATTCAACTCAACTGTGACTATCCAATCTTGCTGTCCCAATCAACTGTTGGTTATCCTAGTAACCATAGTAATTGTTTATTCCCACGAATAGACTGGCCACTTCTTAAAATCCAACGAGCAGAGTTTAACGCTGCTTTTCCTCCCGTTCATCGATGTCAACTACGATTAACACTAATGGCAATTTGGGCATTCTACTTACATGGAGAAGGTCTACTAATAATTCGTCTCTTCTTCAACGCTTTGAGATTTGGAATCATCACTTGTCATCCCCTTGAACACCTGGAGAATTACTGAACTTGGGCACTATATCGAACCGAGGATCGGACCGTCCATTCTATTGAACAGGGTCAGCTCACAAACGACTGACGAGTTGAGGACCACCTCAAATATTCCGATTTAGGGTTGGAATCACCCCTTCCTAGACTGGTGGTACCATCAAACACTATCGAGAACTTCTCATGACCAACTCAAATTGATGCAGGATTAGTTCGCCTCGACTCGTAGTACTCCAGCAACACATCACAAAATCCAGGGTAGCTAATCCTTGACTAGTGTGTGGCTGGTATAGGGTTCTAGTACAATTCATTCCTCATTGGGTCCATGGCCATCCTGAATATCGATCAATGCCAGCTCACAAATCATGCCACGAATCAATCCCTGATCGACTTCAGGGTAATCTTATGGTTGACTTACAGTTGAATGAGATCAACCCAATTCGATTTATGCTTGATTTAAGATCGCCACACAGTCGACCCTTAATCAATAACACAACCGATTAGCAAATCAGGCTATCATCCACGTCGAGGGCGACCTCTAACTCTCGATGGCTTCCTCGACTTTTGGTCATTGTTCGCGAGTAGTTCGAGTCTTAAACTTGAATCGGTCGTAAGTCTTAGAGTATCACACTCATACTAAGTTGAATTTATTCGTACTTTGCTCGACCACGCCTATTAATTTTCTAGTAGCCTTACCTCAAATCTTGATGTCCTCACGAGCTATCTGGATTAACACTAAAAGTACAGTTGTGAATCCTAATTAGTTTTCTGTTTTATCAAAAGCAAGGCCCTTATGGTCATTATTCCAAGAAATCATGTGGTCTTACTATGCTTCCGTTGCGCCACTCTATTAATTAGTCTTCCTTAATTATCACATCTCGCAATCTTAATCTTATTCAGGGGCATCGCCAAACTCAATAGCACGTACATCCAACTGGCGACCCTATCATGTCACCTAACCTTAGATTGCCATTACGAACTTTTCTTGTTCGTCTTCACTGTCCTTGTTCCATGCACATATCTGAGGTTTCATTAACTATAATCTTCAGGCAGTGTATACTTTACCATGACCTTATCAGGTTACTAGTCGATTGAGTTATACAGCCTCAAGTCATTTCAATACTGTCTTTGATATACTACAAGGTCTTCTTCGATTAGGATTTAGAGATAAAATCAACTTTCATCAATCCTGCAAAGTACATAAGTCTTACTTACTCATGATATCTCGGTTCATCCATAATCTCCATCACCCTAAACACAATACAACGGACTCACAAACAGGCTCTTCACTTTGAGATCACCGCTTAAACACGTGTAGTGGAGGCTTTTTGTCTCCATTCAGCACAAGTTACCTGCCTTCACATCGATGCTTATCAAATCATACTTTTTGACTTTTGGGGGGTTCATTACACCTTAGGGAGGGGTTCATTACACCTTAGGGATCAATCTCACAATCCACGCTTGCTCTTCGACGGATATTCATCTAATCATTTATTAGGATCCAAGAAAACAACGGCTAAGACAATCCAAGCAAAACAACATTTCAAACTTATGCAATCCACAAAATACTAATTGTCTTGTTACAAACCCATATCCATAAGCCTTATTAATAAAAAGGTCTTTTCAAGCTCGACTAGTTATTGCTAATCTATACCAAAGCATCTTAACTCAAAAGTCACCCTACTCCTAGTAGGGTCGATCTTAGGTATTTTGCTGAACATCTTATCGAGTTTGTCCTTCTTGCGACAACGATACTTGGGCGATTTTCTATCTCAGCGGGCAGTCCTTCACTTGGTGTCCCGACTGATAACATTTAAAGCATTCTCCTCCTCTATACTGGCAGGGACCAGACCCATGCCTTGGGCGACACAAGCGACATTTCTCACTTTGGCAGAACCTCGGCTTCCTGATTGTACTCCTCCGATTAGACGGGATGTGATACTTGTTGGCATACATCGGTCTCTTCTCTATCCAACGGTTATCCCTAGAAGAAGGCACTAGTCGCTATCTAAATGTGATTGCTCTATCAATCATGCTTCCCTCCACAGATTGAGTCTTTTTATACAATTCGCTATAACTCTTAAGGTTCCACGGCACCAGGTGATTCTTGATCAAGGGCGTCAATCCTTCATGAAATCTTCTCATCCTGTTCATAGGATCTCCAACCGTCCATGGTGCAAACTCTGACAGTTTAGTAATTTTCGCCTCATATTGCTCTACTGTCATTTGGTCCTGTTGAAACTGTAAGAATTCAGCCATCTTTTTCTTTCACCTACAGTCCAGAAAGTACTTGCCATAAAAAGCTTCAACGAAGGCACCTCATACCGAGACCATACCTTCAGGAAATATCTTTCTTCGTGTGTTTTCCCACCACACGTTAGCGTCACCTTGAAGTTGGTAAATGACCAGAGTCACCTTGTCCTCTTCAGAACATCCTAGCACGACGAATACCTTCTCGATTTCCTTAATCCACAAGATTGCAGCCTCTGGATCTCCTAATTCTTTAAATTTCGGTGGCTCGAGGTTAAGAAACCTCTCCATCAACTCAAATATCGGTTGCACACCTTTCTCGTTTCCACTCAACAAGTCTTCACTCGAAGCGGTGGTATCATTAACTTGACTACTCACTTGCTATCCAACTACCACTTTCAAAATTTCCAACGTCTGCATAATCCCTTTTGCTCTAGGATCATCCTGAGCTATCCTTCCACTAGGCACCCTCTCATTACCGTTGCTCATTATAAAGGTAACTTACGTAGTCCTGTCCACCCCAAGCAACGCGTAATCAGATCACTAACAATCAATCAAAAGTAACAAAGATAAAAAGCACATGCAAAAGTTTACGATCCTACTAACTATCCTAAATACCAGCGCTCCTTATCACTCCAAGTCAAAGAACAGATGGATCAGGCTGATCTTGCTCTGATACCACTTTGGGCGGAGATGTCACGCCCCGACTCTCGAGCCTGCGACATCCCTCGCCTTATCGCCACGAGGTCAAAGAGATAGCATTACAGTCACACTATTGATCTATCACTTACTTAAGCATGCGGAAATGTGTCAATTCCTTGATAATAAAAATAAATAGGAATAGAATAGTAGGAGTCAATCACCACAAATAAATCTTAATCCTATCGATATTACTTCCGTACAAACACAACTCCATACTTCGGAGAAACTAGACAAGACCTTAGCAAATGTACTAAGTCAGGTAAGACTAACTTCTCATCTTATTTCAAATGACTAATCCAAAAGTCAATCCTTGGCATCCACAAGACTTCGCCACTTGAGGCCTAAAAAAGTTATCCCACGACGGGGTGAGAATAAATCTCAGTGAATCAAGCCTAAGCTCGGTTAGGAAACTGATTCACCCAGGCATCTTAACGGAAGTCTCATAATAATAGATCACCACAAATAACACCCAAATACAGTCACTATATAAAAATAATTTACATGCATACTTGTCAGCCTCAACCACACATAATGCAATGCTTGACGACTCACAACCAAACAGTTGATCACTCAAACAAGCATATCATCCACAAGTACGCACTGGACATCACACAAGTCCATTTATTAACGATGATCGTGGCCACGGCACATGAGAGGATCTACGCGAAAGAAGGCGTGATTCGACTCCCACAAATAACGCGATCCAGCACCTCAGTGCAATCAAGCGTTTTACCGGCAAAATCGGGCTACGTCTCTTTTCTCTCGGCAACGGTTACTACAAGAGATGTCTCCGGTGCACCTGGCACGACACTAGCAAATAGGCATCCCTAAACGGGGCATCGTTCCATCACAAGCTGCGACCGGCATCTGACAATCCCTTAAAACTGTACGTACCATACGGGGCATGAATTATCGTGCTTCTGGCAAGTCGTGTGGTTCTATACAGCTGGTACAGTACGGACTTGTCAGGAAAAATATTATCGTTCCATCATATGGCCACATAGAACACATCCAGCAATCAACCCATTTCATTATCTTCGGTTTTAGCCGGATGATCACTCACGCATGTAGGAGTCTCGGCCAAAGGTCATTTTCATGCTAAAACATGTCTTTTGATTTTCCCCACGGTCATATGCATATGCAGTCTAACATTAGATACTGCAATCATAAAAGGTCTATCAGACCCCAAATAGATAATCAATTACACAGAGGACAAAACGACAGTCAAACAGGCAGTTCAGCGAAGCGATCAAATCAACAAGACCACCAAGCAATCACGAGTAGTTAAAATCGATTAGGCCACAAAAAGCTCGATTCGTACAATAATACTTTATTAACCAAATTAATCGATTTAAGACGTCGATCGCTCGCTCGTCTCTAGCCTATCGCTCGCTCGCGATTGAACACAATCAATCAATCAATTAATTACAACTAATCATAATTAGCCACAGACAGTGTAATCAACCGACTAACCTAATCGATCGGCCATTCAACTTAATCACAATTTCTATCTAAATCGGCCTCGATCGCGTACCTAAATTCCCTAATCGCCTAAACAACTAATCCTATGCGCAATTAGTGCCCTAACCAAGGATTAGGGTCAACTCACAAATTGAGTCGGCTTGAGCAGTCCCAGCGGTGATGGCGACGGCGGTGGTGACGAACGGCGACGGTGAATCACGAGTCAAATTTCTCGAACAACGATCCAAAACTCTCGGTCCATGGCCCAAACTTCTCAACCAAAATGGCCCATGGACCCGACCACTCGTCCCGGATTTTCGGCCACCCGGCCCAGGCTGAAACGGGCCACGGCTTGCGCGAACCTGCCCGGACAAGGCAGGGCGGCGCCAGGGGTTGAAATGGCGGGAACGACGATCAGCGGAAGGCGGTGGAAGGACCAGGGGGTCGGCAGGGATTGAGCGGGAGTGGTGGCCGCGGCAGAGGATGGCCGGAGGTGGCGGATCGGCGGCGAGCAGAACCGATTGGAGCAGGGTTCGATGGCGTCGGGAATAGGGGTTCGGTTCGAGAGGTTTTTCGGTTGCCACGTACTGTGGCCGGCGGTCACGAGCTCAAGGGTGGTAGAGAGAGGTCTTGGGGGTTCATCGGCGATGGTGGTGAGAGGCAGCGGCGGCCGGTTCGGCCGGATCGAAGAGAAATCCTACCGGTCCCCAACATAGGGCACCGGTGGTTTCGCGGCCGATTACGGCAGCTCCAGTGGGTAATCAGCGGCGAGGTTGGGTCAAGGATATCGAGGGAAGGCAGGGGAAAGTCGGAGAGGTGGTGGGTGGCGGTGGTGGCGATCGAAAACCGTTGAAGGAGGAGAAATGGGTCTCAGTAAACACGGCTGAAACAGGGGCTGGGTTCCGCGGCTGTTTCGCGATCGTCAGGCGCCCAACGGCGGCGATGGAGGGGTCGGGAGTGACAGCAAGGGAGGGTTGAGGGTCGTGGTGGTGGTGGTCGGTGGCGGCGGCTGCGAAAGTTGCCGGAGGTAGGAGAGGAAGCAAGGGGGAGCAGTCGGTTGAGGGGGTGTTCTGCCGTGAGAGAGAGAGAGAGAGAGAGAGAGAGAGAGAGAGAGAGAGAGAGCAACGCACGTGAGAGGGAGAGGGTAGCAGGGCCCACAAAAGACTTTTGGGGCAATTTTGTCCTATAGTGCAAAATTGTGGGCATTTTGGTAATTTTGCAAATCGGGACTGGATTGAATTTTTGGACACCGCACAAAAGGGTATTTTGATAATTTCACAAGTTAGGCTCGGTCGGGATTAGGCTCAAGCGCGAGGATTGAAATCCTAATTCGCGATGACTAAGAATTTCAAAGCCTAATCTAAACCGACTAAAACTTCAGAATTTGTTCAATTATTGTCTCTTCAGTTCTTACGATCCAAAATTTTTCATCAACTGAACTTCGATATCAATACCTTATATTGAATTTGGGTACCTTGTCAGAGGTGAATTTTCAGAATGTCACAGGTTATCTCTTGCCAATGACAGCCACTGAATCCGCAGGTAGAGACCTGCACACCTACATTGTCAACCTGATCCCCCTAGATAGCCAGGACTCTCCTGAATCGGAACATCTCGAGTCCTGGTGCCTGTCCTTCTTGCCGACAAACACTACTGTGCTTTACTGTTACTGAAATGTGATGACCGGTTTTGCTGCTAGGCTGACCGCGGATGAAGTCACTGCGATGAAGGACAAGCTGGGATTCTTGATGATTTGGTGGCTGTCGTTGGCAAGAGGTTAAGCATTTAAGCATCAACGGATGATTCTGCCTACGCACTATGCACATACTTAGACCTTGAATTGCAAGAAGATTTTTAATCTAGCCCTCCAATTGATTCAAATTTCGGGACTAAGTTAAACATGTTTCAAAAGTTCATGAATCATATTATTCAAGTTAAAAGTTCATGGACCACAATGCATTCATGAAATTTATTGGTTAAATTAAAAATTTAAGGACTACAATTCTCTGAGTCGGTTGTGATTGGATGATTTGGCTCTGAAATTGATTTGTTCATTTGACAAAGTTGGATGGTGATTGCTCAATTTTCCATATGCTGCATTGAGTTGCCTTTTGTTTGCATGGCAGAGAACGTAGGAGAGCTAGACTAACTGTTTCTTTGGATCATGTTGATGTGTCTGGTCCATTTACATTAGTATGACCTGATTTCAGGTTCGTTTAATGCAATTTTGTTGCGCATAAAGTTCCACAAGCCATCAAGTTGGTGTTCTGTATGGCTTTTCACCTTCCTTACAAATTTGAAATCCCTATGCTGCACCTAGCACACCAAGCTATTTTTCCTAGAACATTCATTTTCCTATCCAATGCACCAGTGACCAATTTCTTAGGATTTCTCCATTTTCCTGGCGACTAGTTTTTTGTTTTAAATGTGCATTGAGGCAAAACTTATTTAATTGGCTTCTGAAGTAAAGTAACCGTCCTTTATTTCTGAACTTGGTTACGTATTTGGTTACTTTACCCGACTTTAAAATGCTCTCTCTCTCTCTCTCTCTCTCTCTCTCTCTCTCTCTCTGGTTTTGCATTTCTTTGTTTTGGCTAAACAACTATATTTTTCTTCGCTATGTATGACCTTGAGAAACTGGTAAAATCAGATCTTGCATTGAGATAACTATAGATTAAGTTGATCCAGTTATAGACTTAGGGAATTGGTGAAATTGTGATTTGTTTTAACACCCTGCTTGATTTTTATTTGGGATTCTACATCTTTGTGTGGTATTTATATATAATATCCCATTTGTTATCTTTCGTGCAGGCATGCACTTGTTTTTTCCTCATTTGTAGCTCCTTTGGGTGTAGTTGTGGCCACAGATAGCGAGAAGATAGCAGAATGCTTGCTATCGAGGATTTGGTGCCGACGGGTTAATGACATAGGACTCATGTTGGAATGATGAGCTTTTCGGTGGTTATTGTTGTTCTGGTGCTGACCTACTCGAAGAGCAGTTATGTTATTGTAATTATCTACAGGCCCTGAGCGCTGCAATGAAGCTCTACAAAAGCTTGACAAAAATTATGACATAGTTGTCAGCATCCAGGGGGATGAGCCTCTTATCGAACCCGAGATAATTGATGGGGCTGTTAAAGCTCTCCAGGTAAACTGACTTCTCATATTGCTGCTGTCTCTAATTGAAGGCTACTGCCACCTGCTTAAATAGA
Organism: Rhodomyrtus tomentosa; assembly: GCA_028455895.1. NCBI lineage: Eukaryota > Viridiplantae > Streptophyta > Magnoliopsida > Myrtales > Myrtaceae > Rhodomyrtus > Rhodomyrtus tomentosa. Next base: position 7,393,034 of record JAPCWY010000001.1, on the reverse strand, counting down.
TTCGTTGTTCATAACGGAAGTTTTCCTTTTTTAAACTCTTTCCGATGTCACTGCAACTGAATATTAAAGTTTCTGATCTCTTGAAGCGGCAGTACTTCTTCTAGGGTCACTTTACTAGTTATAGTACACCTTCTTCTATGTATCTGCAGTTATTTACCCGTTCACCAGATGCAGTATTTAGCATTGCGGCTACCTCTTTAAAACCTGAAGATCCATTTGACAGGAACCGTGTTACATGTGTTGTTGATAATGGTGGCTATGCTCTTTACTTCTGTAGGGGACTAATTCCACATAACGAGTAAGTTTCAATTATCCACGTTTCACCCTTATGCTTTACTGTGATTGTCTGTAGAGATTCTGCACTCATCTCTCTGTTTTTCGGAATTATCAGTATATGTAATTGTTTGTCATGATAGCACCCATCTTCCTGAATGAAACAGGTCTGGAAAGGTCAATCCACAGTTTCCCTACTTCCTTCATCTTGGAATTCAGGTAGATTTTCAGTTTGCTTCTTGAAGTTCAGTGAGGACAAGTGTTAGACGTGGATTTTAATACATCTTTGTTGCTGATCTGTCACAGAGTTATGATTCAGGGTTTCTAAGGATATATCCAGAGCTTCAGCCTACCTCGCTCCAGCTTGAGGAGGATCTTGAACAGCTTAAAGTTTGACTTTTTCCTTTCTCGTTTCATCAGTAAATCCTCGAGCTGCTTGGAGAACACAAAGAAGCAAAGTTTTGGTGGTTATAAAGAAGAAGAAACAAATTGGTGGTTTGTTTTTTGTTTGTTTTTTTGGGCCAAAATAATAAATTATCAGTGAACAATATTCAACGCCATCTTATTATTGAAGGGTTTTTGCTGCAAATTTTGTATTCTCGTGGATTTCCTCATGTAATTTGAGGCTAAAATGAGGGGGAAATCTTCATTTTCGAGATAAATAAAGCACAAAGTGAGTGCCGAAGGACATTTACAAAGGAGGCATCAACAACCAAAAAATGCCGCAACTAGAGGTTAAGTCAGAGACGACACAGGGAGAGCAAAGGAAGGAATGGCTGTGACAGAAAGCCAAAGTCGAGGAATATGGTGAAGCGAAGAGAAGCTAAAGTCTTGAGGCCTGCGGTCTACTGGGGGCACCTTGGAAGATGGTTTTAGTTAACGTGAGCTTAATTATCTGGCATTCTAGTTGCATCAACTTTGCATTGCATTGTTGTCCGAGTTGGACAAACGATAGCCAAAATCTTGGGGTCATAATTGGAGGGAAATTTTCCTTTTTCCTCCGGATCTTCAAAAGATGGGCTCTGATTGGACATCATCAATGTTGATTAAACGAGGCTGTATCTCGGAATATTTGATTGTGAACAGGTCATGACTATCTCGCTCCGGAAGTCGATAAAAAAGGGAGGATAGTGGAAAAATGAAGTAATTTCAAGTGCACCCGAACATGTCAAACATTTTTGAGGAGTTTCACCATGAGTTCAAAACAGCACTTGGGCTGGAACATAAATAATCAGCACTCGTATGAAAGAAACCCTTTAGTCCCGATCTCCTCGCTCAAAAACGTATAAAGCTTGTCAAAAAATGCAACAGCGATGAAGAAAGGAAGAATAATTAAAATCAAAATTTGATTTTACTATTTGTTTTAAACAGAAATGATGAAGAAAGGCTCTTCTAAATCCTCTCCAAAACTTGGGGACATCTGCAAATCCCGAGTTACTCAATGGAATCACAGATGATCTTCCCCTGCTAACCTTCCCTCTTCCAACTTCCCCCAGTACTCCCCCTCTAATTCTAGTTTTTTTTTTTTTTTACACTTGTTCTTCCGGCCCTTGAGGTACCTTCCCGGCAAGATTTGCTACATGGACAAGCTCGTGGCAATTCATTTGCTCGCACACATCCCTCGATCGCGACGTCACGATCAATTTGCATCCATTTCTATCGAGGGCTATGCCCACTCCTTCCAAAGAGCAATATTCCCCAAAGTCATCCAAGATAAAGAAGAGTCTCCTACCCCGCAATGCCTCCGTCAGTCTCGCGCCCCAGTATGCACGGCTCACCCTCGTCAAATCTAGTTCAAGATAGTTCGCGATATCGGTTGTATAGTACCAACGGTGCCTTCTCGCGATACGGTGACCTAACAGGCACCGTCGAACCTTGAAGAACCCCGCACTATTCGATCATGTATGTGCTTCGCCAGGAAGGTTTTGCCCGCTCCCGCCTGTCCCCAGATGCCCACTCGGAGCACCTCTTCGCCCATCAAGCACTCCCAGTTCTCGTCCCTTTTGGTTTGAGAAGCCTGTCCTGCTAGTTCACCTGGTTGTAGTTCATAGCCGCGGGCCGGTTTCACATCCAGCGTGAGACCGTTCCTGAACCTATCCTTGTCGCCCAATTTGTCCACTTCAGCCGCGCGGCCATGCACCCGATCCGCCAACACGAGACAAGAAAAGAAATGCCTCTGTTTAACTTTTCGTCCCAACTTGCGGACTTGATCCTCCATCAATCCTACTCTTATCATCCACAACTTAACTTCTCTCCCCCTTTTCGTCCCTGGTCTCCTCTCCTCCTGCTCCAGTTGGGAACTTATGTCATCCTTCTTGGCTGACACCATTTCCATATTCTTCTCCAGAGCATCCAACTTCGTTTCGACTCTGCTGAGGTTGGTGACCTTGCGAACAAGACTGAAGACATTGTTGGCAAATCCCACAATTTTGTTCACATCCATCGTCAGACTGCTGAGAGCATTGTGGCAAAGATGTTATTAGTATTCCAGGCACAAAACTTCTTAGCTTTCGGCACTTATGTCTTGAACTTTAGCCGATAGTTGAGCGTCAGTATTTCCAAAGTGACAATTATTAATTAGGATTTTGACGTGCAAGACAAATGGAAATAGAAGTACTTTAGATTCCGATTGTTTAGGAGAAAATGAATGATTTTAAAATTATTCATTTTTCAAGTAAGAAGTCTTAGGGAGAGAAAAAAAAAACCGTACAGCCGTGCTTAGGTGGAAAACCTGCGGGGAAATAATAAATTAAAAAAACGACAACTTATTTGGTCAATAACTTAATTTGCATTTGACGCTGCTGTAATTTGAGGCAAAGAAGCAAATTGGCAAGAGTCGGAACGTCCCAACTCCAAGATGTGTTCTTCCGTCGTTGAGAAATTTCAGCATGGGCTGCCCCACAAATCGAAACGTGAGTGGCTGCCTGACTCCACATGACATAGTCTTTGGGTGGGTTGGGAGAGAGCTCTGGGAGGAGTCTTTTAACCCTGAAAGTGTAGTGGCTCAAATAGGAAAAATTGAGAGGGCAGGGCAGGGCTAATGGGGGATCTGGCGAGCCTCGCATGAACATGGACCAGGCGACAAGCAGCGACCCAGCAAGCATCGGCTAGCCTTGCGTGAGCGTCGACCAGGCTATCACAGGTGACCACACGCGAGCTTCGCAACCAGTGTGTCGACCAGGCAACCGGGCGAACCCTCATGGGAGCGTCAATCATTGGCGAGCTTCACAGCAAGCATAAACCAGGCAAACCAGTGGCGACCGAGTAAGCGACGATGAGCCTCGCGCGACGCTCGGGCGAGATAGATAGATCTGGAGCTCAGAGGCTTAGCGACGAGCTCCTCGCACGACCCTCGGCGACTAGTGGCGGAGGGAGAAGAAGAATGAGAGTCGGAGGGATTGGTGGTGGCTTCAGTTTGGGACGATTTGAGAAGATGAAGAATAAGACAGAAGGTGGAAGCGCGCGACTCATCAGATTATTCATCTCAAACCCAAATTAAAGAGACCCAAAAAACACGGGGAGGAGATTTTTTTTGTGGGGCGCCACGCGCATTATTCGTTTCGAGATCAGTTTTGATACGAAAACAAATGGAGTAATCATCGTTCTCGATGTAGACTTAAAAAGCAAAGCTACTCTATAATATAGGAACATCTATTAGAAAGTGGACAAACTATTGGCGTACTTTGGGGCAACGAAGAAGCCATTTGAGATGAGATATAGGGTTAAATAAACATCGTTTCACTGGTTACCGGCTCGGGGTCAAGCTCGACCGGACCGGACCGGACCGGCAATGCGAGATAAGTTGGAACGTGTCGAGGACATTAATAATAAAGGGGGACACCCAACAAAACAAGCACGTATAGAAAACATGGTAAAAACTAGCAGTGTGTCCCCCGCCCCCGCCCCCGCCCCCGCCCCCACCGAAACACCGCTCAAAGACTTGAAATCCCAGAGACAGTGTAGGCAGACGGAATGGAGCGAAGGTCGAGATTAAATAGCCAAAGTGGGCAGAAGTAGAGCTTTCAAGCAAATTGAGTCTTTCGCGGCACATCGGGGTCTTTGGGGGACTCTCCTGGAAGATGTTATCGCCAAGTCGCGTTGTATTAAAGGACGTCGACATTAAAGGCAAATTAGATTCCATATGGAAAAACTAGTTGATGCCCTTGTGGGATTGTGCTGATAAACATACAATCTGAAAAATATATATTTTTAAAAAAAAATGATATTTGAGACTAGTTTCCGATCATCTTTAGCCATTCCTGCTTCGTTATCGCATCACATCCAATCTCCCTAGGAAGATCCAATGATTATGCAATCAAATGAGTTTCGGATGCATTAGCATATCCATGATTTGTGGGAGGGGAAAAAAAAAAAATAAATCAGACATGATCACACGTACCGCTCACTAATTTTCATCAATGACGATAATGTTCAGATTGAAAACACCTTTTTCCCGTCTTTCAAAGTCAATGATTGCGGGCAGGAAAAAAGGCACTGCCAGATGAATAAAGAAATCTCTCCTCTATCATAAAACCCACTTCATTGCATACTATCCCTGCTTGCAGGGCAGAAGATTATGTAGTGATTGGCCATTAGATCTTTTCCCCATTTAATCGGATGGACCCGAATTCTCCGCCCTACATGCAAGGTATCCGGGTCCATCTATCCAGCTCCTTTCCATGGTATAGATTAAAAGTTATGGAAAAAGACTGTACCAACTTTTCACGAACCCTAACATCGGCTTCGCGGAAGAGAGCTAGAAGACTTTGAGACTGTCTTTGCACGACTCACGTGGGATGGTTCGGGGCCAGGAATTGCTAGCGAGTACGGCCCCGTTTGTCTTTATGTTCAGAACTTGTTTGAGACTAAGCGCGTTGTTCCGACATGCAATCCAGGTCATCGGAGGAGATGGACTTTACACTATCTGTCCTTTCGTCTTCGGAGCTCAAAATGAACAGAGTCGACGAGAAAGTTACCTGTGACGTCAAAATTCCTAAAAGAAAAATATTGCCCAACTGTTGTCTCGCCAGAAGAGATAAGATACATTAACATCACGTTGACACCTAATCAAGCTTAGCTACATTTGGTAATGATAACCAAAACTTCACAGGTGCTTTCTCTCAGAAAACATCAGATAAATTGGTATGTGTTCCTACTTATTGAAGCAAAGTATAAGGTAATTCGGATGAAGTTTCTAAAGCGATCAACATTTAAAGTATCCAACAGAACCCGCTATGCGCTAAATATGTTTTAGCGCCTCATGTCAACTTTGAAATAAAAGAGGTTATTTGCGCCTTACCTTCTCCTCAATCTCCCGACTGGTCTTTCTCTCCGTATGCCATGAGATCTTCACACGTGGAATAGTCCAGAGTCTCGACAATTGATCCCCTCTTTTTCTTTTTTCTTTTTTTTTTGGACTAAGTCACTTCTCATAAGTTCAGTTTTCGTTTAACCTCAAAGTTGTAAAATCTAGCACCTGTTCAGGATTTGACACATATTTCCAACAGCAAAGATACATGAAGCACGTCATGCACGCCAAACAGAGTTGGCGGCACAACAAGTTCATAAGCAGCATCAACAGCCTTCTCTAAGATTAGGAAAGAACTCAAATGTATCTTGGACTTAATTTGCCGTGTGCGTCGAATCTCATAAAGTCCTTTATGGGAGAATTTTGAACGCATGATCCCACACTAAATTTCACCCCACACCTCTTAAGATCTGCCAAACTTTTCTCCCAACTTTCTGCTGTTTTGAAACAATTTCGAAAAACTAATTTTCTCCTCGTTGCCGAATAAACTTTTGAGTCGGTTAGTCTCTCTTCACCAACAGCATCAACTTCATAAAGAGCCATCTTAACGATGGAGTGATAGCTTTTATAATAAGAAAATTCTGTTAAATATAAATGTTTGTCCCAAGAGCCGTCAATAATGTAGGATTTCAACATGCCTTCTAAAGTCTGAATCATTCTCTCTGGTTGTCTATCTTCTGTAAGTGAGAAGCTATAGTGTGGTGGAGCTTAGTATCCAACTCTTCTTGTAAACTTTTCCAAAGATTAGACATGAATCTAGGATCTCTATCATGCTTACTGAAACTCCATGAAGCTTCACTGTCTCATTGAGATATCGCCCTGCGATGTTTTCTAGTGAAAAGCCAAATCGGTATGAAAAAGTGTACAAACTTAGTCGATCGATAAAATAACCTGTAAAGCCTTTTTATCACTTGCAGTTCTCCATAGACCAACGTGAAATCTATGAGGATATGCATGCACTTCCATATAGGTATGTCAAGAAGATGTAATTACCTACTTGGTTTTCGGTGCTCAAGTTTGAGTTGCTGACAAACTGACGCCCATCGATAAATTTGAGGATGTCATTCTTCATGTTAATCCACATATCAAATCTCTATACCTTTTAATGCCTCATGGACGACTTCAGAATCTGGTGCTGAAGCTTCATGCGATATCTTCTTTCTTTTTCTCAACTCTGTATCATGGGGAACATAGAACTGACCACAAAATTTCAAGGACCCATCCACATGAAAGGTGAAATCTCCTCGTCTCCCCAGCTGATCACTCCTCCGGTTTTCTGTGATCGAGGATCTTCATCCTGTTTAAACATGATTCTGCCAATCAAGATTGGTTGTACGCGGAGATTTGCTAAATGAGTACCAAGTTGATGAACCAATACCTCCACATCCCACTTTCTCATATCCTCAACAAATTATTTCTGACGTCTGACCTTTTGAACAAGACTGATGGCATGTTTGGCACTGCCGAGAATCTTGTTGATATCCATTGTAAGACTGCTGTGAGCATTAGGGGAAAAATGTCGTCAATAAGTAATCCAGGTACAGAACTTTTTAGCTTTCAGCATTTATATTTTGACTTTTACCAGTTAATTGAGTACTTCAGCATTGTTAATTGTTAATTAGTATTCGAGATGCACAGACAACAATGAAAAATGAAGGACTCTATATAAAGAAAAGAAGCATACAACCATGATTTGGGTTGTCTTGGTGGAGTTAGCCGGTGGAAAAGCTGCGGGGAATCAAAAACGACAACCTAATTCGCTTTTGAGAGGCAAAGAAGCAATTGGAGTTCTTCCTTTGTCGAGAAATTTCAAGCCCATGAGCTACCCCACTAACCCTATCAAATGACCCTGGTAAGGTGCATATCCAATCTTGCGTGGGTCTCAACATGGAATACTCTTCATGTGGTGGCATGAATCATGTTGTACCATAATCCACGCGTGCAAAGTGATCTTTTTGAGTTCAGCTGTAAAAAAAACCAGGAAATGTAATCTAGGAATTAATTTATGGACTGAAAACAAGGTACTATTTTATTTAAGAAAAACGTATGAAGCATGGAAAAGCTTTTGGCATAGTTTGGGGCAACGAAGCCATTCAAATTAGATTGCTTTTTTCTATAATAAACCTCGTTTTACTAGCTATTGACTCGATTACACGAGCAATTCGAGTTACTTCCAATGTATCACAGACATTAACAAAGAAATTAACTCAAACAACTACATGGAAAACAGGACTAGAGAGAGTGAGAAATGGTATATATGTTCTGAACTTTTACATGTAGCATATGATTTTGGTGAAGTAAAGGGATTCCCTCTTTGCATCAGAACCAACTTCTACAAATATGGAAAATAGATGACACTGAGATTTTATATCATTTAGTAATGAGTTTGTAGTAAGAATTTATTCACTCTCGCCCTATTAACCAACATTACACATGGAGCCCGCCAAATTCAGAAGTAATATTAATTCACAGTCTGTGCGCCTGATCTATGCAATAACTTTCGAGTTTGATAGCAACACGTTTTAATGAGGTTATTAATGAGGATATGAGCCGTGAACTAACAGAGGATGTGACAGAGGAAGAAGTGAAGCAAGCTATGCTCCAATTGGGTCCTTGAAATCTCCCACACTTGATGGCTTTGCAGGAAGCTTCCTTCCAGACTTTTTGGGGTCTGCTGTGGTTGGGCCTTTAAGAGCTAAAGAAGTCGTCCGTTTCATCCATGCAGGTCACCTTCCTTCTCTAACTTCCTTCTCTAATTAACTTGTCATACATAGTGATTACCAAAAATTGACTCCTGAGGGGTTCTATCGCTTTAGAACAATTGGTTTGTGTAGCTTTGTGTCCAGAATTATATGAAAATCCTGCAAATAAGCTCAATGTTTTTTCATCCCGATATCATCTCTACCTTGTCAATGTTACAATTGAAACTTTTTCGCTAAATGAGAATGAAGAACAGGGGACTGAAAGAGTCATGTGCTGCAAAGATTGGTGCGAACATGGTCCATGACAGGTTCAAGTGGGGTGTTTAGCAAAGAGTCAAGGACAGAACGGACTGTGATGCTATTTGGATAAGATGGATCATGACTTTTATACACTATTACTTTATAGACTAGTTATAAATAAGAAAGAGTCCAGCATCACAAGTTCTTCTTAGGTGGATAGACAAGGAGATCTCCTATCTCCATTTGTACTTGTAATTCTTACTGGTATCTTGTTTGCCTAACTCAATAAAACCATCTTGGGCATTAAAATGAAGTGTATCAAGGTGTTAAAAGGAACTGCTCAATTATCCCACTCCTTATTTGCTGATGATTCTGTTCTTTTCAGAAGCTTTTGGTTCTAATTGAAGGACAATAAAGTTGAAGGACAGTAAAGGAACTTTTAGAAGCTTATACTATACATGGGGGATCAAGAGGTTAGTGTGCAGAATCTGCTGTCTTTCAGTACTGATTCTTCCCAGAAATGCTCCAGGTATCACTACTGCAGAGACTTCTGGTAAGTACCTGGGGTTCCCTTCAGTCCAGGCCTCTGGGGGAGATCTAAAGGGAGGCCGTAAGCTTCTTAACGAAAGCTTTATTAAGGATTTAGTGGAAGAATCAGTACTTTGCGGGACAGAGGGGACAAGAAGATAAATTTATTGGAAGAGTAGGCAGTGTCTTTACTCAACCCAAATTCACAGAAGGATTAGGATTTCAATTATTTCTGTGTTATATGGGGCCCTTGTTAACCGAACTTCAAACTTGCCTCGAAAACAACTGCAGAGTCTGATGCTTTATGGGTGAAGGAGCTGCAAAGAATCTGTAAACCAAATTGCTCGTTTTCTTTAAGCTAAACAAAAGGGCAAGAGTTTCTGGGGTATGGGCCATTCTATTAGATGAAATAGAGATAGTCGGACAAAGAGCGATGTGGCAAGTTTGTCATGGATAGAATGTCAGCGTGTGCAATGAAGATGGATATACCAAGCCTAGAAGGATGTCAGTTAAAATCAGGAGGCGGAAATAAGATGTCAATAGAAGCATGTCAATGGAGCACATAATCAAAAAGCATACGAATGTACGTGACTTCTCGCTCATCCAACTAAATCTGAGTTGGGATAAGAGGTCGACTATTCTAAGTGTTACCATTTATGGCCCAACTTACAGCGAAATTTACCTATAATCCCTTGAAATTATGCAGGAGATACCATGCATTGCAAGAAGGGACACGCATGCTCCCATGACGTGAATCATAAAGCATGGAAGACCATTTGGAGTAGTCATCTCCTCCCAAACAGAACTACTTTCTTTGGAGGGCCGTTTCTGATGCACTCGAAGGCAGAAGGCCAGCTGTTGTCTGCCTTTGACATGTTAAGCACACCCTACAAACCTGTGATTGGGCATCTTTTGTTTGGTTCGATGTTTTATTGAAATTGATGGCGGGAAAAGTAGCAACACCAGATGCATAGTGGACGAAACTAAGCTCCAGCCTCCATAGATGCAAAGTTGGAACAGCAAGATATATATGGCCTTTCAACCAGATGGGATCGTGTTCCATTCCTTTGAACGGTTTGAATATATTCCAGTAAAGTATGACGTTAGGAAATCCAATGAACGTACCACATAGGTTTCATTGGCTGCTACTGCTAGTACGAAGATGATTCCTCGGAATTGCATCGGTGAACCCCCATTTCATTTAATGTCTCTTTCACTTGATGATGCCTAGGCCTTTCCGGCATTAACAGGGTTGTTCTTGTCACGTCCTGACTCTCGAACCTGTGACATCCCTTGTCAAATCGCCACCAAGTCATAAAAAATAGCGTCCAAGACCACTGCTATCAACCTAAGAATATACTGCGCATGTGGAACGTGCAATCTTTCAAACAATAAAATCAACATAGGATAGGTAATAAGAAAAGTCAGATAACCCAACGTTAAAATAAAACTGCTGAGAATAGATGATCTATAACCTTACAGAGACAACAACTAATAAATACAACCCCATGCTTTGGGGCGGCCCTCTAGGACTCACAAAAAGATACAGGAGTCAAGTAAGGTTAACTCTCATCTATCTCAAAACAGTACCCTACAAAAGAGGTCACCAGTTCCCTGATCACAAAAGAAACATAACCCTCTACTGGGTAAAAATAACATCCGAATCGTCATAACCAATCGGGAGAGCCGGGTCGTTAAGGTCGTCACAGGAACTCTGGCTGGAATGTATAGAGGGGACTACTAACTACTCAGGCTCGAGCTCGGGTTGCAAACCGGGCATGGGATCCACCACCTCCCCATCAGGCGTATCTATATCCATCGGATCTCAGGCGAGGACATTAGGGACTCCTTAAAGAGGTAGCCCCTCAAATCCTCTAAGCGGACCAAAGAGATCCACCTTATCGCGAAGATACCAAGCCTTGAAGAGGTGTGCCACTAGATGTGGCATCCCATCATCGACCCATATCGTCGTGATGTGGCGTTCCCACATTTAGTCCGTACCTGGCACCGGGTGGAGAGTGACTTCGTGTGATGAGTGAGTAGGGGTACCGAATCGCACTTTGGACCTGAAAAGTTGTCCCACGACGGGGTGAGAATTTAATCTCAGTGAATCAAGCCTAATCTCGGTTAGGACACTGATTCGCCCAAGATAACCTAAGCACAACGGTCAATCATACAGTATAAACATATAAATCAGTAAAACAAATTCACCCAATAAGCAACCAATCACTGCATCACTACTCAGGCGTACATAAGACGTCACCAAAAATCCATTATTAAGTAATGACCCATGCGACTAGCATGATAAAAAAACATCAATAGTGTGATCCCGCACTCATCTGACAGGACCAGGCTACGTCCACTTTTACTCTCTCAGCAGCAGCTACTACAAGCGGTATATCCAGTGCATCCGACACGGCACTGCAAGTAGGCATTACTTAAAAAGAAGCTTCGGTCCGTCATAAGCTGCGACCGGCATTTAATAATCCCTTAAAACCGTACGACTGGCACGTGACATGAATTATCGCGCTTCTGACAAGTCGTGAGTTTTCATACAATAGGTACGGCATGAGTACCAATAGTACAATGCGAACTTGTCAGATAACGTCATTGATCCTTTAATGACCACACAAATCACATTCGGCAATCAACTCATTGTTTATTTATGATTAATGCCAAAATTCATACATAAATGCAACAGACTCGGCCCCAAGGCCCACAAGACTCTCAGTCGAACATTTCAGCCAGGCAACCAAACCAATCAGGCAATTAACGCACTTGCGAGCAATTAATTCAACCCTGGCAATTTTGAGCTCAATTCATACTATATTTCTTATATCTCAGTCAATTTATAAAAATCAATCGCCCGCTCGTCTCTAACATGTTCCTCGCTCGCGGATAAACACAATTAATCAATCAATTGATAATTTACCATAAATAGCTACAGACAATTTAATCGATTGGCCATTTATCCTAATCATCGTTTCTATCTAAATCGGTCTTGATCGTAACTTTTTTAAAATAAATAAATAAATAAATAATTAAAACTAATCCTAAGCGCAATTAACGCCCTAATCAAGGTTTAGGGTCAACTCACTAAGTGAGTTAGCTTGAGCGGCGGCGGTGGCGACAGCGGCGAAGACGGAATTAGGGTTTATCGCGCGGCGACTCAAGCTCAAACTTTGGCGACACCCCGGGGAAGTCCGACGGGCGACGGAGCTCTGACGAGCGGCGGCCGGCAGCCTGAAACAGTAATGGTCAGTAACAAAACCGGTGAAGCTGACTGTTTTGGGGCGTTTCATGGCGACTCGGGCCGGGACAAGATTGGCTGAGGCTCGGGAACTCACCCAGGGGTCGGTGGGGGTCGGTCGGGACCGGTGGATGGCGGCGGAAGGCGGCCAACGACGACAAACAGCCGGGAATAGAATCGATCCTTCCGGCGCCAAAATAGGGGAGGTGATCGGCGGCTCTTTTCGGGCCTCCACGCGCGGCGGCCAGCGGCGGTGTACTCCGAGGTGGTAGAGGGAACTCCGGGGAGGTGATCGGCGATGGTAGTGAGGCACGGCGGCGGCTGGATCAAAAACCGAACCGAGCCTGGTCCAAAATAGGGCACTGGGGCTTCGGGGCGGTTTTCCGGCGGCTCCAACGGCGGACGGCCGAGGTGGCTGGGTCGGCGTAGTTGAGAGGAGGACGGTGGTTGGCTATGGGGAGGTGGTAGGCGCTAGTGACGGCTGTGGTGGCCGGAGGAGGCCACGAAGCCCTTGGGTCAAATGACCCGAAAACAGGGCAGGGCTCCCCAAGCCGTTTTCTCGGCTGTTCAACGGCGACGGCTATCTGACTCAGGTCAGGGCTGCGGCGGGGAGTGACTGAGGGCGGTGGCTGTCAATGGTAAGGGGTGGTGGTCGCACGAATCGTCGATGGAGGAGGAGTGGATCGGCTGTGGAGTCGGTCATTCACGGCCAAAACAAGAAGAAAGAAGAAAAAGAAAGAAGACAGAAGACAGAAGACAGAAGAGAGGTGACGTGAAGGGCATGGGGCAGTGAAATTTGGTGGGGCCCACAAGACTTTGGTGGCCAAAATTAATTTTTTTTGTCGTATGCTCACAAATAATTGAGGGGTAGTATGGTAATTTGGCGCATCGGGACTGAAACAAAATTTTGGTATACTGAACGAAGGGTAATTTCCGTAAATTCACTGGCCAAGCTCGGTCGAGTTAGGCTCGATCGCGAAAACAACAATTCCAATTCGCGGTAGATAAAAATTCGAAACCTAATCCAGGATAGCCTAAACTTTAAAATTCGTCCAAATTTTCGTCTCTTCAGTCCTTACAGTCCAAAATATATGTCGACTATGATTATATTTTCATATCATTTTCATCGATTTCAAGCGCTTACAAAGATTGAATTTCCAGGACGTCACAGTTCTGTTCTAGAAAGTTTATGGGAATGAGGTAATTCTTTTGGCTAGGATAAGAAACCAAAAAGAAAAACAAGACCTGCCTCTTAGTTTGCTCAAGAATTAGCATATCTACAAAAGAAAGAACAGGCAAACGACAACAAACTCAGGATGTCAAGGAAAGATAAGCATCCAATACCAGCAACACGGAGAGCGCAGGAAGCTTTGGGGCCAAAGAGAAGAACTCCAAACACTAACCTGGGAAAAGCTTGCTGATGATCCTCCAAGCGAAATACGGCAACAAAAATTAGCTCAACAATCGGTATCGACAGAGTGAAGGAAGGAATGGCTCCGACGTGTATGAACAGAAGCAGATTTAGGGGGGGGGGGGGGGGGGGGGGGGGGGGGGCACCTTCCTGGAAAGAGGGTGCTGGTTAAATCGACGTGCTTTTTCATCACGATTTCTCATTTGTCGAGTCAGACAAACGGTATGATTCTTGCGTTACGTCTTCCTGGAAATGGCCCAAGTTTTAGGGATTTTCCACGATCGAGACAAGTCATGGACTAGTTGATGATGCCTTGTAGCTGTGCCTTGTTCTCATGGACATTTTTAATTTTACTTTTGTTTCGTGAAAGGCTAATCCTAAAAGTAATCTCTAGTATTGGTTTAAGAAAACGACTTACCAAAAAAAAAAAATAGACACTCGGGCTTCAATTATTGTTCAAGGATAAAAATATATTCTATCGATTATTAATTCTAAACCATACATAAACAATCATTTCTAAAAAGGATAATGACACAAGTAGTTTCTAAACTTTTGCTCAATGTACAATATGGGTTCATGAACTTTTTTTGATTTGTTCAATGTGATTCTTGAACTTTATCTCAACTTCCAATGCGGCTCGCTTGCTTTTAATTTGTTGAATTTCATCCCCAAAATATGCGAAAATGTACAATATTGTTCTTTTATTAATTCAAACTCGGAGTCAATATTGAACATTTTTATATAATTTAGGGATAAAATTGAATATATACCAATAGTCCAATGATCACATTAAACAATTTATGGACGATGTTGCATGTTGGGGTAAAGTTTGTTGGATATATTATTAATATAATTCATATAATATGTTCACATACAAGCCCAATAAGTGAAATCATGGTCATTTGGGTCCAAATGGGCTGGAGTCCAGTAGCTTGCATATAACTCTAGGGTTTCTTACGCTGGAGGTAATACTATTGAGCGTTCCAAATTTGACGTCTCTTGGTGTAATACTTGAAACAGACAAAAATCTTTCTACTCTCTCAAACCTTAACCTCCAACAATCTTGAAGTATTATCTTCGTATGTCGGATTTGAGCGAGCAAGGTGTCTGCTTGAAGATTTCGTCGAGATAAACTCACAGATACAAGTTACTTTCAATTTTGACGGTTGATTTGTCCGGGATCTGAGTTTGAAATTCGGGTGCCCGAAATTTTTGAATCAAGAATCCAGAAAATATAGTCAATTTTAGAGGTCGAGACCACTTGGGTTTTATTTTACTCGTCGATATGAACGTTTTGAGTGGTTACTCGCGTCAAACGGAGATCGGACGAAGGAGATACGACCGCCGGAAGTTCACCGTTACTGTAGCGCGGATTACTGAAGCAGCGCTTGGGTACCGTAGCACCGCATATTTTCGTGTATTTTTGCGTATTTCTGACATATTTTGGATAATTTCCAGCAACAAAGGCAATACATCTCTAGATTTTTGGGTGCGCTGGACTCATTTTTGGGGTCTATTTTGGCAAATTTCATCTCTACATAGTAGTTTGACCAAAGTTAGAGGCGTTATTCGACTTTGTGAGCTCCGGGGACTCTAAGGTGCACTTTTCCTAACTCTTTGATCTGATTGAAATGGCAAAACATAGTTCCTATGATATTATAAAACTGCAATCATTTGATGTTACTGAATTTCATGGTTGGAAGTTACACGTTCAATTTGACATGAAAGAGCGTGAAATATTCTACACTGTTTTGAGTGATTTTGCATCTACCACTGAAGATGTGGATGAATATCAATGGAACAAAGATGAAGATTTCTATAGAGATTACTTGTTGATCTCTCTAAATCCTCGTCTAGCTATGACTTATAGTGAGTATAAGACGGCGAAAGAGGTATGGGATCACTTGAACGCTCAGTTCCAAAAACAAGAGGAGCTCTCTAAAACTCTCCTAGTGGAGAAGTTCTTTAACTTTAAATTCAATATGAATTCGAGTATCACTTCTGAGTTAATTGAACTTGAGAACATGAGGAACAAGCTGAAAGAGGATAGCTCTGATATGTTTGATAATCTCTTTGTTGGTCTTGTGTTGAGTAAGCAACCTGTTAAATGGAGACAGACATAAAGAACAGATGGGGCTGTATGAATTAAAGAGGTATATTCACATTGAGGATCAAAATATTACTAGGAAGAGCTTGGAACAAGTAGGTCAACAAAAATCAGTTGCCAACTTTGTTTCACATTCTAATAAACCTCAAAAAAAGTCCAAGTCACCAAAAGGTGAATCCTCTTCACAGTTAGAGGCCAAAAAGACTATCTCCAAAAGAAAGAAGGGCGGCAAGTGCCATAACTGCCAAAAGTGGGGTCACTGGGCAGCAGAGTATAAGCTACCAAAGAAGCCAAATAATGACACGCCGCAAAATGATGCTAATATGCTAGTTAATGAGTCTGAGCCTCAAGCCTTCATTAGAATGATGAAGAATGGAAAGATAAGTGTCTCTTCTGAGTGGTGGTTGGATAGTAGCGCTACTTGCCATGCTACAAATGACAAGAACTTACTTACTGAGGTCACAAAAGTGAAAGACACCGAGTAAAACTGCAATGGTGGTGAGACAGAGGTAACTCATGCTGAAACTGCAAATTTGGTACTTTCTTCTAGTAAATTACTAACTCTGAAACATGTTAGAGTAGTATCTTTACTTAAAAAGAATTTGATATCTATGAGTTTACTTGATAAAGTTGGTATGTCATTTTCAACTATAAATGGTATAGTAACTTTATCTGTTAACTCATGTTATTTCGGTTGTGCATTCATGGTTAATGGTATGTATAGATTGAATTTAGATAATGATAGCATAAATTATGTGAGCTCTACTTTGATTGATCCAAAGTTGCTACACAATAGATTTGGACATGTGAACTATAGGAAAATGCAACATCTTGCTAAAAACTCACAACATTCCATTGGATACTTCTATTCAATTTGACAAATGTTAAGTGTGCGCACAGGCTAAGATTACTATAAAACCTTTTAAGTCAATTTCTAAAAGCACACAATTTCTTGAACTAATACATTCTGACCTTTGTGACTTTAGAAACTACATTACTAGAGGTGGTCGGAAGTATTTAAAAATATTCATAGACGATTTTTCTAGATATTGTCATGTCTATTTGTTGAAATCGAAATATGAGGCTTTTGAAAAGTTTAAGATTTTCAAGTCTAGAGTAGAAAATCAACTCAACTTGAAAAGTAAGAGGTTTAGGAGTGATAGAGGAGGTGAATATATAATGACAGGGTTCAAGGAATTCTGTACTTTAGAGAGTATAATACTTGAAACCATTGCTCCTTACTCACCCCAATCAAATGGTATTGCCGAGCGTAAGAATAGAACGCTAACTGAAATGTTAAATTTCATGTTACTTACAGCTGGCATGCCTTCCTTCTACTAGAGAGAAGCAGTTCTAACTGCTAATCACATCTTGAACAGGCTGTCGCACTCTAAGTCATCTATGACACCTTATGAGATATGCCATAAGCGTCCTTATAGATATGATACTCTTAAGACTTGGGGTTATGTTACTTATGTTAGAATACAAGATCTTAAGAGACATAAGGTGGGACCTAGAACAATTACTTGTGTATATCTAGGTAGTACAGAAGATAGTGCTGCAAATAGATTTTTGGATCTATCTACTAACACAATGATAGAATCTAGAGATGCAGAATTCTTTGAGAACAAGTTTCTCAAATATCATGACTTGAATGTTTCTGAATCTACAGATATGATTTCAGAGTCTCCTGTAAAATTTGAAGCAGGTCCTTCTGACACTAATTCCACACAGTTGGTTGTTGAACCAGTTTCGGTTAGAGTATCTACAAAAGAGAGAGTTTCCAAAAGTTATGATGAAAACTTTGTTACTTACCATCTAGAGGATGATCCATTCTCCTATCAAAAAGCAATGAGATCTAGGGAATCTCTACTGTGGGCAAAAGCCATAGATGATGAAATGAGCTATTTACTGCAGAACCACACTTTGCAACTAGTCAATTTATCAAAAGAGGCTAAGACTATAGGCTGTAAGTAGGAATTGAAGAAGAAACTGAATAATGATGGATCAATAGCCAGATACAAAGCATGTTTAGTAGTTAAAGGCTATAAACAACGGAGTGAAATAGACTATTTTGATGTTTATTCACATGTGTGTCATCTATAAACTTAAGAATTCTCTTTGCTTTAGCATCTATTGAACACTTTGTAGTACATCAAATGGATGTAAACACTGCTTTCATCAATAGAGGGTTAAATGAGGAAATCTACATGAAACAATCGGAAGGGTACGTCATGAAAGACCTTGAGGATAAAGTATGTAAATAGAACAAATCTTTGTATAGTCTTAAACAAGCACCTAAGATGTGGCATTTTAAGTTTGACAAAGTGGCAAAGAGTTATGATTTTCGGTCTAGTTACTCAGATAAATGTTTTTACCATCGTTCTATGTCAAATAAGATAGTCAGCATTTGCTTGTATGTTGATGACATGTTAATTCTTGGCTCCGATCATTTTGTAGTGAGTGACGTCAAAACTACTTTAGCTAAATAATTAGACATGAAAGATCTTGGTATTGTTAATACCATTCTTGGTATGAAAGTAAGTTTTGAAAGGGAAGTTATCTCCCTTAGCCAGACTCATTATATTGAGCAGTTACTTTCTACTTGGGATACAGTGAGTGTAAATCGAGTGAAACACCATGTGATTATAATAAAAGAGTGAGTCATAATAAAGGGACCAGTGTGGATCAGTTAAAGTACTCGAAACTGATTGATAGTCTTATGTATGCTATGAGTTGCACTAGATCCGACATAGCCTTTATAGTTGGCATACTGAGTCGTTTCACTAGTAATCCTAGGAAAGAGCATTGGGATGCCCTTAGTAGGCTGATGATATACCTTAAATGTACTAAAGATTATGCTCTATGTTACTCTGATTTTCCTTCAACTGTGAATGGATATTCTGGTGCATCATGGTGCTTAGAGATTGAAAATAGGAAGTTCACGAGTGGATATATATTCAATTTGGGTGGAGTTGCTATAACTTGAAAATCCAAAAGATAGAGTTGTATTGCATTGTCGTCTATGGAATCAGAATTTTTTGCTTTAACATCTACCGGCGAAGAGGCAGAGTGGATAAAGAATCTGATTATGGATATTCCTTTAACTCGGTTAAAGATTAATTCTTTAAGCCTGTTCTGTGATAATTAAGTAGCTGTCCAGGTCGTCAAGAATGATCTCTTTAATTCAAAGAGAATACATGTCAGACTGAGACATGTGTTGTTAAATTACCTAAGAGAACAATGAGTTATCACCTTGATCGATGTGAGATCGAAGGATAACATGGTCGATGCTCTCACAAAAGGCTTGCCTAAAGATCGATTATTTAAAACAGTGGGGGAAATGGGGTTGAAGACTATGTAGACAAGTCTTAATTACCATTTACTTACCTTCTTAGTGTGTATTTTGAATTATCAAATCTTCTTTTGTTGGCCAAAATGACAAGCACAATTTATGTATTTCATCGATGTTCATGGTTGCTGGTGAATTTGAAAAAGGTGAGTTGTCTCATTCTAAACTTGATGAAGATAATTTTAACATAATTCAAAGGTTCTATTTGGGAAGCTTGTGTCATTCCAAACTTGATAATACAATCCAACTAAGTTGGACTATTCTTTTAGTTAAATGACCCCATTCTAAACTTGATGCGAGATTATTTGACTTTAAGAAATTAGTAATTATGACATTCCAAATTGGAACATAGAAATAGTTGATTGCATTAGAAGCTTATTGGTCTTGTTCTTAATTGAAACTCGACACTACATGACTAGGTGATTGTAAGTGATTTGACTATTGGTCCTGTTATTTGAAACTAGATAATGATTATTCTCTTACGAAAAAACTTAAGCTTATGGCTCTTTGTAAATCAAACTATTTAGGCTCTGTTCATAATTAACTGGCTTAATGCTTATGAACATGATATTATGATACTTTATGACATTAATATATATTCTTCTCTGCCTAATGTTAATGTTGTTAAGTTCTTTTAGTAGAACTAGACAATTTTAGTAGGTTATTCAAATGATTGAATTCATGATAATATGAAATTCATAATTGACATTCTACAGGAGATGGCAAAGATGGAGGAGAACTTAATAAACAGGATCTTGATCAGGATGACCTATGTGACATTCCGAATTCCAACTCTCTTGAAACTATTGAATAGAAGGAAATCAATCGAGTTTGGACATGAATTGGACTTCGAGATTGTAAGTCGAATATTCAATTATTCCAATGTTAATACATTGGATGTCGCCTCATCGAGGGCAACTAAGGTTAGGGTACGCCTCATAGGAATTGGAAAAGTGAAATTTTAGATTGAGAAGCAAAAATTACCCTTTTACCCCTCGATTAATGCTTATTTTTTTGGATTAAGTCAATGGCAAATTGATCTTTAGCCCTTTCCCCCACTTCAGCCGAAATTAAGAGGGACATTTTTGCCCATAGTGGTCTTGCAATGATTCACTAAAGACAAGAGAGTTAAATAGTCAAAACCCCTTGACCAACTCTCTTACACCTAGTCATTCCTTGCTACTATTTACTTCAAATCAACGTCATAACCCCATGAGCCACTCCCACCATCTCTTACAATTGGAATTGGAGTATATCGCCCTCACTTTCCCTCATTCGGCAGAACCCCCGCAAAAACACTCTCTCACTCATTTTGCTCCATTGATCTCTCCCCCTCTCTCTTGGCAGCCCATCGTCGCCCACTCTTCCGGCCATATCTCCGTCGTTCATCGTCCGTCGTCGGTTGCTAGCGAGCCACCTATCGTTAGAAAGCTCTTTCTCTTACCGTTCCAACAAGGTATTATGGGCCTAAATCCATCTAGTCGTTTGTTCTGTAGAGCCGTTTGAAGCAGCAAGGGTCGCTGACCAATCTGACCCGAACTCGAGAGCTTCAATATTTGATTTTTGACCTCATTTCACCCCAATCTCTTGGTAAGACGCTTCTAAGACTTAGTTGGGATGTGTGGCAACATATTTATGAGGTTAAAGTTAGATTATGAAAGGATTTAAGTGGTTGACTTGTGGTGTTTCTCTTTGGAATCAACTCAGTGTCGCTGACCAGCTGAAACCGTGACTTTGGTGGTTGTTCTTGAGGTCTCGCCCGACTTGTGTTGATCATTTGCAAAGTAAGTAACTTCTAATGCCTAGCCTAGTGTGCTAAGAAGTTAGTTGATGGAATTTATAGTGATTCTTATGGATTTCATTAGTTGATTTCATGTGAACTTTAAGGGGGGGCCGAGTCAGTTTTGCTGACCAGCTTGAGCCATGATCTTATGCCACTTATTTCGTGGAATTAATTGACCTAATCTCGTGGTAAGTTGCTCTTAAACCTTACCTAGGACTTTAGGTTACTAATAGACGTGTCTAATGGTGGATTTGATAGTGATCAAAGGTAGTTTGAGGGCTGTGAATGTTAAGGATATCTTGCTTCTGAACTTTGATTCTGCTTCTGAACGTTGCTTCTAAAGATTGCTTCTAAGTGTGCTTCTAAGCGTTTCTTTTGAACGTTGCTTCTGAGTGTGCTTCTGAGCGTTCCTTCTTAACGTTGCTTTTGACATTGCTTCTGAGTGTGCTTTTGAGCATTCTTTCTAAACGTTGCTTCTGACATTGCTTTTAACGTTGCTTCTGAGTGTGCTTCTGAGCATTCCTTCTGAATGTTGCTTCTGAACGTTGCTTCTAAGTGTGCTTCTAAGCGTTTCTTCTGAATGTTCCTTCTGACGTTGCTTCTGAACGTTTCTTCTGGATGCTTGCTTTTGAATGGTGCTCTTGATTGATGAATTATGTACCTCGCTTTGATTGACCATTTATTGATTGAGTTATAAACTTGTGTGCACATTATGCCTTGATGAGTTATACGCGAGATTTGAATATATTTGACGCGGGATTGACTTGAGGCGTGCTAACGCAAATCTTAGAATGGCATTGTAACCTGAGGCGTATTAATGAGGGTACAATAATTACTTAAGCCTGAGGCACAAATGCGCGGACCTGGCCATTGAAAGTTGGAATCACAATGAGTATTATGATATCCTATAAGCCTATGAGTTATCGACTGCTTAAGTACGAAGCCTGATCTTAAATTGTGTTTCATGACTTAATTTGTGAACTCCTGAGTTCGAGATTGCAACGTATTATTGCTTTTTGCCTGGTTTAGCAAATCGTCTCTTTGGGTTAGAGGGCATGTTAAGGAATGATCTGAGGGACGGCCTCGATGGATATAATCGTTTGATAGGAATCATTTTGAAGAACGACCTTGATAATTAGAATCGCAGGATATGATATGATTTGATGTTGGTCTATAGTGTGAGAACTACATGTTTATGATTTGTCTGGAGGTACTATTGGCCTAATTTAGATTTGAGAATTTACTTGCTGAGATTTATTCTCACTCCATTGTGGGATAACATTTTTCAGGCCTCGAATGATAAAGCCCTGAGGATGTTACTGATTGGCTTTGGAGATGTCTTTTGAAGTAAAAGAGAGATCTAACTTTATTTGGTTGTATCTCCTTTGTGAACTTGGATATCGTGTAGTTCTGTAGGGTTAAGTTTCATCTATAATTGATTTGTGAAAGGTGTATTTTGAACCCTGACGGCTGTAGTTTTTAAATCAATTTTGAGGTTGTAAGAATACTTTTGGTATAAGTATAAATATGTCTCTTCTCATCCCGAGTCATCTTGTTTTAAATAGTATGGAGTTTGGGTTGCTTCCTCATGTGCATTTCATTTCGCAATTGTATTGATCTTCGTTCGAATCCTGGGGATAAGCGCGATGGAAGTTTTAAAGAAGGGATGTCCGTGCACTTTTAAGGATGCGGGGCATGACAACCTACTTGATGAATGAATATATTTATTATTTAAAGCGTATGGGTACTTGACAGTTCACCTGCTATTGCCCATTTTGATGGAGTTTATTTACTTGAGACTTACATTTTGATATCTCTATTTTGTGAACAATATTATGCTAGTTTCTTGTATTTATAAGGCCTTGGACTATTTTGAATGGCCTACTTATACTTGCCAGTTATGCATATGTTGATTGTGAACAAATTCATGATTAGGATGATTCACTTATTTGGATTACATATGATGATTGAATTTAATATTTTACTACTAAAACTCTTTAACCAGTCCGAGTTGATTGTCTTAAACTGAAAGTGGATGATTCATATTTGTTTGAACATCACACTGACCACCATATTGGATTGTGCTGTATGGTGAATATATGAGGAGATTGTTTGATATATTATTAATATAATCCATATAATATATTCACATACAAGCTCAATAGGTGAAAGCATAGTTATTTGAGTCCATATGGACTGGAGTCCAATAACTTGCATATAACTCTATGGTTTCCTACGCTGAAGGTAATACTATTGAGTGTTCCAAATTTAACGTCTCTTGGTGTAATACTTCAAGCAGACAAAACATTTTCTACTCTATCAAATCCTAAACTCCAACAAAGTTTAGAGACTGTATTGAAGAAATTAAAAGCTCATAAGCTACATTATATATTAAGTCAAAATTCACGAAAAACGAAGTATCTCCTTGTTTATATGACCTACGTTTTGCATAATGCCATTGTCATGGTGAAAATAAAAATAATAGAAAATCGATAGAACTTGTGATAGAATCTTGGATTCATCTTCTCGAAAGATAGCTAAGGTTGCAAATAATAACCATTCAATCCATGAGAATAATTTCTTGCCTCTTAACGAGTTTTCGAGCAAAGAAACTCGTTTAGTAATAACACAAAATTTATGTTTTCATAACATAAGTTTTTTTTTTCCCATCAAACCATAAGTTTTCTATGGTGGCGATGGAAGCTTGTTGCGATGAAGCTAGATTGCAACCACAAGCGAAGCTACAATTTTGCTTTATTTGTGATTGAGAAACTTGTGTTAGAAATTTTTTATAGAGCAGTTAAAAATGCCTGTGTAATTATTGTTATGAAGAGATCTGCGATTATGGTGAAGTTCGAGCGTGGCTTGAAATTGCATAATATCTGTGACGATTGAGCCATTATGACTGAGAGAGACTAGCCAAGAAGTTCGGAATTATTAACGGAGTGATCAAGTCAAGATGAAAGATTGTTGAAAATATATTTCAAGTTTAATCTTGAAGATCAAATTTAAATTTCAAAAACGAATAAATAAAGTCCGAAAGTGCGGACGCAACAAAAAACGAATGTCGCGGATGGAATTTGTTTTTACGTGTTTTGAAGTGTCAGATCCAAAGGGAAAGTCCAACTTGGACTTTTGAGATACACATGGATCAATCTTCCTAATTGGAAAGGAAATAAAATATCCTGAGTTATTCCCTCTATAATGCAGTTTGGGTTCGTCGGGCAGAGTGCATGTATGTTTCACTGTGTACTCATGGATTGCTACGTTGGTCACAAAAGAGCTCATGAACATTTTCTTGTCGAGTGCTTGAGAGGGTTTACATTCGTTGGTTTTGTTTGTGGAATTACATCAATTATTCAAGTGTCAAGCAGGTTAAATCTTGTTGCAAGATGTGTGTTTAATCCCTTCATGAGATTGAGAGACTATTTCATAAGGAATTATGGGTTAAAAACTGTGTGCATTAAGTGACTTGAGCGTGATTTGTGATTTTCGTTGAATCACTTGTTTTATAATGAAATTCGTTGTTGTTCTCCCGGTAAACATAGGTCTCCACAACCAAACCCTATATATCTTGTGTCCTATTTATTTTCTTGTTATATCTATTTATTATTCGATGGTTTGTTCCGCCCAACAATATGCATGGGCACCTATGACCAAAAATAAAATAAAATTAAATCTCATTTAATTTAGTTTCAGCCCGACTAAATTCGATAATTCATAATTGCAAACATATTCGCTATATCGTCTTCACGTTCAACATTGTCATGTATTGGTTAAGGAGTGTTACAAATCTTCAAGTTCATCACTAAACTGGTAATAAGATATGCACTAACATATTAGTATTTTCAAGAAAATTGATTGTTTTGATCAACCATTGGTCCTACAAGTTACGAGTAACATATGACAATATGTGATGGTTACTCAGACAGTTTGAATGCTTCAATAACATAATGAACCAGTCAGTTGTGGTTACATTGTAATTCAATCACTCTACCTTTTATTATCCCCAATCAGACAAAAGACCATGGAATATTTGTCAAGTCACTAATTTGACCATATGCACAAATTTAGCAGACATGTATTTTATGTGACCTAAACATTTTATCCTCGATTATAAACCCAGTCAAGGTTTCAATACAGTGCCATTATTACATCGCATAGGACATCATACCTTACATGTAACAAGGAGACAGATTCCATTTTACACGCATGTGTATCTTCATATGTGCACAAACTATGACATCAAGTATTGAGGCAATCAGCAAACTATCAATATGAGCACTTGTGAACTATAGTCATCCAACATATAAATCAACATTGTGCCTCAGGTTTAAGGATTATTTACAGTAGACTAGAGCATGAATGACTAGATATTGACCATACTAAAAGCTTCGATGTTTCTAATAATGCGTGTCACGTTCAATGAACTCATCTACTACAAACACATGTGTTCTAACTTAGTTATCACAATACCCAATGATTCATGACTCGTCATCCTCTCATGTGTCTAATATTTAATGGTGAAGTTAAGAATACATCGGTCTCAACAGGATATTAATATCTACTTAATGATCCATCAATCGGGAACAGTTTAAAGATTCGGTCTAACTGTAAACCCGTCACACATATTCTTGACATCTCAAGAGTAGGTCTAGTCACAACTGATCTTGTGAAATCATTAATATATACTTATGAACACATCCTCAATGCTGAAGACTTTTATTGCTTTAGACAAGTCAGCCGGCGTGGGTTTGTGAAATCATATAACAATGCGTGCGAATAGGCTGTCTCTTTTTCTTCTTGACGTCATCTCTCCCAGTCAATGTGCATTTTGTCGATGTTACGCAGTTCCAGGACAATACGATTGCTGATGATATTGTTCATCAGATGAGGATTAATAATAGGGGACCGAAAGTGTGGTGTGAAGGGTGTGTAGACCAAATGACGGAACCCTAGGTTGGACATGACGATTTTACCAGTACTAATTACATGCGGAGCGCTGGAAAAGTTTTCACTAATCTAAAGCAGTCTCGCCTGATAAGAACTTGCTGATAATCCCCCAAATGAAAACACCGCATCAAGAGATAAGTTCAACAATGATATTGAGAGACTAACACAGGCAGCGTAAAGGAAAGAAGGGCTGCGAGAGAGGAGCCAAAGTCGAGGAAAGTGGTGAAGTCAACCGAAGGAAAGCTTCAAGGCAATGCCTGAAGGCATGGGGCCCACGGGGGACACCTTCCCGGAAGACGGGTTGAGGCAGACAGTCGATGGGATTGTCGTCGACTTTGAGAGTCTTGGTCCTTGGACACGCCTTCTTGGAATTAACCGAAAGTCTTTGGAGTTTTTTTTAATAAAATAAAATAATTGCTCATATCTCTAAGAAAAATGAATCATCCATAAAAACCTTAACTGACCAGTTGTAATATTAATGCAGAAATTAATCAGGATTTTACATATAAATTCATGCAAAATTACGAAAGAAACAAAGAGTAACACAGGACACTAGAGATTTACGTAATTCGATCCGGATATCGATATTTACATCCACTAAAGAGCTAGCAATAGCAGTGCACTCTAATCGGAGTAATAATCGCTTATATGCTCGAGTGTTTTTCACATTTAAATTATAACCAAATTCAAAATGTTTATAAATGAAATATCCTATTTGAATATAAAAAGAGCACAAGTGCCGGAAACCTCAAAAGACTTATCAAGTCTCAAGGAGACTTTTCGTAACTCGAGTTCATCTTGATACTTAGAATCTATGGAGTTGTTACCTAAGAGATTATGTCTATTTAATATCGTTAGTCTTTCAAGATAACTTTGAATGTTATGTATCTAGACGTGTATGTTCGTGTGTCTAAAGTAGACGTAGAGTCATGTCTTAAGCTTATAAATAGACGTGTTTTGTAATCATTTTTAACGTAAGTAAATAAACTTCATTTCCATAATTTCTCTTTAACCTTTGGATATTAAAGTGTTGTGGCTCTCAGATCCAACAACAAGACAATGAAACTTGCGCTCATGACCTTCAAAACAAGAACGCTGCTTCTTCTCTCATTTTTGCTCTTCGTGCGGCGGCCTTGACCCTCTTTTGCACGTACAGTGGACTTCTTTCTTTATGTGATTTGTCGGTCAAACAACTTCTTCCTTCAACATAACAGCAAATATTCGCATGATTTGACGAGCCATTCAAGAAAAGAAATACTAATCCAATATTTCTTTTCTTTTCAAATATATAGGATTTAGCAAATCCATTGGGATTTTGTAAACGATTCAAACTTGATACATAATTTAATAATTACTCAAACATAGTATGTTGTGGATAATACCAATATTTTTCGTTGACTAATAATTTTAAGCGACAACCATTTCAGGAAAATATGTTCGGCATAATTGATTTGAAGAGAAATAAATGCACCATCAATTTGAAAAACAAAATCTCTCCTTTTATTGCAAAACCTACTTATTGCATGATGCCCATCTCATGGTAGATTTAAAATTACCGTAAAGTTGTTTGGGAAGAAGCTATAGGATTTGCTCCATTTTACACGATATTCCACATCAGCAAATCTGTTGATTTGATGAATGCTCTCCATATGTTGTAGTTTCTTCCATTAGAGTATGGAAGTCTGGTGTTGCTTTGGCTTTCCACTATATCTACCCCAAAAATGCTAGCCATGGAATATTCAAATAACAAGCCTTAGACTCTAATACCAATTGTTGTTGGACTAAAAATATCACCTAGAGGGGTGAATAAGTGATTATGATCAAACTTGACAACATGATGCGGAAGTAAAATGATCAAGTTTTATAGGAGTAGATGTAGTTTATAGAA
This sequence comes from Rhodomyrtus tomentosa, assembly GCA_028455895.1. Classification (NCBI taxonomy): domain Eukaryota; kingdom Viridiplantae; phylum Streptophyta; class Magnoliopsida; order Myrtales; family Myrtaceae; genus Rhodomyrtus; species Rhodomyrtus tomentosa. Next base: position 7,365,239 of record JAPCWY010000001.1, on the reverse strand, counting down.
TTGTGCAATTCTTCCACCAGACATTTAATAAATGCAAGTAGAGAGTAAAAGACAATGCATGAGATATCATAGTGCTTCAGTTTTTGATGAACCTGCGTCCACTCTCCTACACTAATAGCCTGTGGGTTGATTTCATTATGTAATCAAATTAGAGATTACAGAAAGATGTGATTTTTTTAACACAAACACCTCCAAAAGAAGCGAGCTCTGCCTGTACCAAGGCTGTCCCACTCTAGCACACTACTCTATATTAAACTTATTACAAGATCTCATTTTAAGCATGAGTAAATAATTGAAACAAATGAAGCTCTCTTGAAATATGAATGTTAATCTCTTGATCTTTCTTACTTCTCTTCATGCTCGATGTTCTTTATATACGCATCGTCTTCCAAACTTCTTGCTGGATAAAATCACTTGGAGGATTAATCTACAAAACTAATTTTCGGTTGATTGTGGAATAAAAATTATGAGTCGTTGTGGTAAGCAGTATCAGAGTGTTGAGAGGATCTACTCGTCCATACAATCAAATCCTTAACACCATAAGTCAAGCTTCTGAGAAAGAAAATTATTTACGGAGTGATTGCCAATCAATCAAGAGTCCTCACATGATAAGTAATGAGCATATCTTTGTGATTAATGGTAAAAACATTTAACTGAAAAATACAATCCTACCAAGATATATGATTGAGGGAGATTCAATGTGCAAAATGATCAAGTATAAGATTGAATAAATAGTGAAAATTAATATGAAGATCAAAACATATCTCCCATAGAATCTCTTATGAGTCTACCTCTACCACGAATCATGCTTCTATCAGACAAAAACATTAAACATATTAAATATAAAATGCGTGAAAATATATTTGTAATAAATTCTCAAAGTATAAACCAAATTCTTTTCCAGCAAGTGTAGTAGTTTTGTTCTCTTCGAAATCAAATACGATTTCCCAACAAAAACGAGAGTGCTTATCGGTTATCACGGTAGATTACGTGGCAGGCGAGGGAAGAATTGCTAACGAGGCCTTACTTTGCCGTGTTTGCCTCCCGTTAAGAACTATTACAACCCAACAGTCAGCCTTTGAGTCATATGGAATTCTATACTTAAATGCAAATGAAATGGGATGCTCTTAAACTCTATATCCAATTGGGACTCAAATGGCTCTTTTTGGCCGACAAAACGGGTGCTGTCGTGATCAAAATTTCCAAGTCCCTAGTTTAACTTTTTTTGTCGGTGAATATTTAAGTGTCAATAGAACAAATTGCAGATGCCTCATGACTTTCATGTCGTAGCAAATACGGGACATGTTCCATAGAAGATGCCCCATGGCTTTCATGCTCTTGTAGAAGGCTTCTGAGTCATCTACAACGCACTAAGAATTCAAAGCATCGAGAGGGAACCGCATAAAGCGTCCTCAAGGGAAAAAATCGCATCGATGGCCAAAATTAAGGCACCGTGACAGGATGACGCTGGCAAAAAGAGGACGGGTGAAATGAAGCTAAAGTCGCTTGGTAAAAATTCAGAGACTCAAAACGCATTAATCACTCGTGAGCATTGACAAGTCATGCCATAGATGAATTGTCTATATTGTACCTCGACTAGGTGTCTTTTTAGGCTCACTTCTTCTAAATTGTTTAGGTAAAAGAATATTAGCAGTGCCAATATTTATGTGCGATACCCACTTTAATGTTAATTTTTTTTATCACTTAAGTGTTAATTTTTTTTAAAAAAAAGTTATTTCAATGCCAACTTCGATGAACTTCGCTAGAAATCTGACATAGTCAACAATAAAAAAAGTCAAAAGTTAAAAAAAAAGCTAAAAAAAATAGAAAAACTCTGTTGAACGTCTAGGGTTTAGAGCCCTAGCCGTTGCCGTCCACCATCGTCGGCAATGGCCAGCGGGAGTGGGAGATGGCTGAGGGGGGTTGCCGAGTGGCCGGCAACCCTCACCGGCCACACACGAGGGTGAGGCCTAGCCGTCGCTGGGCGAGGTCGGCCTCGCCCAGCCATGACGAAGCTAGACCTTGCAGATCTGGGCGAGGCCTTGCTTGTGGCTAGCAATTGCCGGCAATATTATATATCGACTGATTGAGAGGGGGATGGAAGACGAAGGTCGATGGGAAACTTTGTTAGCTGTGGTTTTAATCCGCATGCACCAACTCAAGAATCGCACGTATAGATATACGAATAACTAATTCATAGAGTTAAAGAATTAACGCACTTTGTTTCGGATTCATCGTTCTTGATGCGGAATTACGAGAATCCGATGCTCAAGTGCTTCTCCTCTATGAACCCTTTTTATCACTGGCTTCAATGAGACAGCCATTCATGTATCGCTTCAGATGATTCTAAGTGAGGTTATGTGGACATTAGGGTTTAGAGAAGGGACTTGAGCTCTATTTATAGATAATAAAACCTATCCCCTCATTAAAGATTAGGTTTATCTCGGTCCACACTATTCAGCCTCATATCTTACTAGAATTATGAAACTGTATATATCGTTATTTATTAGACCAATTAATTTATAATAATAATTAATAAAACCCACAACAAATATGTTTTATAATATATTCTAACATTCTCTCACTTGAGTTATATTAATTGAAATTGTATTGTACATGCGCATCTTTATATTGATCTAGAGATAATTCCCAACAGTTTATCTGATCCCATAAAGTCTTAAGCACCGAACCATGCCAGTAACTACATCAAAAGACACAAAGCCATCCATGATCACGAATACTCTTAACTTTAGTGATATAGATTTGATATGAAAGTATGACAATTGGATAACATCTCAAATAACAGAGACACCTTATATGTTATCTTCCTTGTTAGTCACCATTCTCTCACCTTATGTGTCACGAAACCGGATGTGTCATTAGAGAATATTTTTACGGTTTCAACGAACCAACATATGTATTACCTTTATAGTTAACTTACTTTACGTGTAACAAGACATATGTTTTTGCCTAAAAATAAATGCCACAGCCATTACTCAAGGTTCACACAATTTTTTGAGATTTTCACCTGATATATATATTCAACATCATCGTAACCATAAATGCTTTATTGCATGCAATAGAATTGATACTTACCTAAATATTACAAAATGTAATAAACATAGATGTAAACTTTATTAGAGTAAATGTCGAAAACAACTCCCACTGAACAACAGCATCTCACGATGCTTACTTAGTCCATCAATTAACATGTTGTATCAGCATCCCAAGATGCTTTTATGTTTACGACATGTCATCTAAATATGTATGGGCAAAGATCTTTAGTTAGTGAGTCTTCACCCTTATTATATGCGTAATAAGCTCTATGTAGTATCACATTTACATCTGTTACCTTAATGGTAAAAAACTAAACCGATAGATGTTTAGACCCCCGAGACTTCTGCTGCTGTTAATAAATAATACTGCAGAGTTATAGTCACAATACAACTGTATGGATTTATCCACAAAATACAATCAACTCTTTAATGAAATTTCGAAGCCAAATAATCTGAGTTGCAGCTAAAAAACACACTACAAACTCGCTTTCTTGATCGAAGATTACATAAATTTCTGTTTACGCTTTTCTATAGCACTGCACTTCTCTTTAGACATTTAAATATCTGAAATTGTCAACTTCACATCATCCTGACAATTAACAAAACCTGAATCTGACTGCCTTACTAGCTGCAGATCTTGAATATGTTTGTAATTAACATGTAGTCTTTTGTCCTCTTTAAGTACTTCAAAAATGATGTTTTAAGTGCACCATGATATGGTACACTCTTTATTTGGGTTTTCTTCATAACTTTATAAAGACACAATGACAAATTCAATCTATTGCTCTTAATGACAGGAGTAATTTCTGACTTGCAACACTTTATACTAAATACAATCAATGTATATTCTAGTTATGTGGCGAGAACGATCCATATAAATTTCAATGCCGGGGACAAAATACTCTTTATTAAGATCAATCATGTCAAAATGTTTTAACAATATATGCTTCAACTTATGCAGTAATTCAAGAAAATCACTTTCAAGCAAGATATCATCTATATAAGACACAAGGAAAATAAATTCCTCCCACTGATCTTGTAGTATATGATAATTTACTTTGTTCCTGACAGAACAAAATATAACAACAATACCATGAAATTTCAAGCAACAATTGTCGAAAAGCTCACTTAAACCCATAAAATAGACTTTTCAATCTAGAATACACATGAATATGTTCAAACTTTATTCCATGGTATTATATGGGATTCATCTTTCTTTACGCACAAGTTTATCCAAATCATCTGCTGCAAAACTTTCGGGTTATATAAAAAAAACTTTCAAATTAAGATTTCCAATCAAAAAGAAGTTTCAATATCTGTATGGTAAAGCTCATTATTATAATGAACTATTGATACCTTAATCACTCTGAAAATCTTTATGAGAAACTGAATAAAAATTATTTTAAGATTACTCATTCTTTACGAGTGAAAGATTTGGCTACCACTTTGTCTTTAAACTTATTAAATAAAACACTGATTAAAAAATAATCATATATAATAACTTAAAAGTCCTTTTAAGTTTTGTACACTCAATTGCAGCAGATTAACTTGTGACCTTGAGGCATGCTAATAAGCTTTCAAACACTGTATATTTTATAGTTTGTATCTCATCTACTATGCACCCAGCCATAGTTCTAATTATGAACAAGAAATAATAACTGTATAAATTGCTAGATCAATTACATAGTCAATTTTGCAGTCATGCCCTTATGAATAGACTATTTAGTGTGATGGTACAACTGATCATCTTTGTTCAATAGATCTATTAGGGGGTGTTGTTTTAACCTTTATTCTGCGCTTGTGGAATCTGATAAATTTCATCAGGAATTATTTTAATCACAAGAGCCTAAACCCCAACAGAATCAAACCGTAACTTAGAATGCTTCATGATCACCTGTATAGATAGAAAAAATGTCACAATGGTCCCTACCACACCAGTACCTTTAATAGTTTGTGAGCAATTGACCTTATTCGGCTATATTAAGCTCTGGCAATTTAGCTATCTATAATTTCACAATTCTTAATCCTCTTTTTGGATGGTAATTCAATACCCCTTTAGATGAACATGGCAAGGTACGAAATAAAATTGAGTGGTTTTGGAATCCAACTTATCCAATGTTGGATTATGTTACTTTATTTCTGCTTGAACATCTCAAACATTAATATGGTTCAAACTAGATTAACGTCCAATCTATGTCTCAAAAGAAGTCAATGAAATAGTTTTGGTGGAAACATAATGGGTTTTCTTTTTAAAGTTTTACCCCACAAAAGTCATATAAATTGGTTTTACAAATTATACTCTTCATCACATACATATGGTGTGATTTTACCTTTCGGTCACACATTTCTGTTCAAGAATATCAAGAATAGCAAATTAAGTCACTACCCTAGTATCTTTTTAAGTATTCGGTAAAATGGCTCTTTAAGCTATTCAACATTGCCATATAAACCATGATACTCATCACCTTGATCAAATCTGACTTTTTTTTTAAAAGTTTATTGACTATAGTCGGAACTATGGTTGAACTTGTCATGAAAATTAAACCTTTCTTTAATCAAGTACAAACACATATAGAGAAAAATCATCATTTAAATGTGATAAAAAAAACTCTGCAGAATATTGCCATATAGGATCTACTTATACCAGTATAAATGACCTTCAATAGGTCATAACTATCGACTATAGTTTCATCATTTATCTTAGTTATCTTACCTCTACTTCAATTTACGATGTGTCCATGTCATTTTTAAAGTAAGAAGAATGGTTGCTTTTGTCAGTCTTTCCACTATTTCTTTATTGATGTGACTAAGAAATTTATTCTATAATGTGCATAATTGCTTCTTAGGCAGAGATATTTTGCAACAACGTTTCAGCTGTATAAGCGATATATAATTCATTGGGAGATAAACATAATCTGTACAATCCATTAGACATAGAGCAGTACCCAAGTTTATTTTAATTAAAAGAAATAGTAATTATTTTATTTGAAATCTCAAAAGAGTAACTCACTACACATGTCCAAACTTGATATATAAAATAAATTCCGTCTTTAAGGAGAGTACATAAAACATGTTTCTTAATGTCACATTAAAAATAAAAAAATCGGAATGACATTCCCATCAATTTAACATCAGCTTTATAGTTATTTTTATAGTGAGCTTGATTCATCTTGATTTGGTATCTTTCAGTTTATGAATTCATATATGATAAACGCAACATAATATGTTGCACCGCTATCTAGCCATCACAAACCAGATGAGACTTTAGATAAAATAAATTTACAAACCAACACCGAAGAGTTATTACTTTATGCTCATATTTTGATAACCAAGTTTTGTATCAACCGTGGTCTTTTTTATGTAACCGTTCTTCTTCTAAAAGAAGTTGCAGTTATCATCCTTCTCAAAGAATGCTTTCAATAGATCCAAATAGTCAGTATGACCGGTGGTTTATGTATTTCTTTATGAGTATGATTTCAAAATCGCTTAATATGCAATTCCATCAACTTAAAGACGTAATGTTTAATTTTAATAAAACATCACACTTGATGTTGAGGAGCCATTACAGATATATACCACTCTTAGTAATATATGAGATATAATTTCAAAACCTCCAAGGCTTCTTTCATTTATTTAACAGTGCAGTTAACTAGCAAAATACTTTTCAAGTGTTTTTTAATAGATCGTTTTATATCAAACAAGCGAATCCAATCGCTCTTTATCCAATAAACACATAATGCTTTTGAAAGTTCTCACTAATGAAACTGAGAATTACAGGGTCTTTCTTGACAAGAGCAATACAAATATTTGCTAATCCTTTGTAAATAGAAAATCTTCATTCAATTCTCAAAAATTGAACCCGTATGAATCTCAATTTTCAATGTTAACAGAGTTGCCGTTCACAAAAATGATGACTGAAAAAATACCCAATATTTTTTTAGTTAGCATAATATGAAATTTCACTTGAGAGATACATACATTATCATATAATCATCTTTGGGCAGAAAACATGACATGCAGTTATATACTCCCTACATTACAGCGGCCATGATAATTTATTTCAATTTTCGTTAATCACCACCTTTAGGTGTATGACAACACTTAAACTAATCAATCGTCAATCATATGCTGTACATGTAACCTTCCATACAAGAATACACAATTACCTCATTTGGGAATATAACTACATCTTAAAACAGGAGACATCCCAATATTATTTAACCTGTTCTTTATTAAATCCAACCAAACGTGCCACTTTGGCGGTCACAACCCAACTTAATTTACCTGAAATTGGGATATAACTTTATATTTCATTGTATGGATGTAATTTCAGAAATTATGGGCAAACAACCTAAAAATTACACGCTTTGCCAATTTTTATCGATACCTCAACAATTCATGTCAAACCATAAACATGTAATTGATAAATCATGCTCCACGTAAATGTATGTGGCACTTACATGTAAGCTTGTACTTGTATTTCACAAAATTATATAGAAATACCTGAAAATATTCAAAAATATCCCACAAAATACACTTATTTGGAGTTCCATAGGTATTTTCCATCCATAAAAGTAACATCTTATAGAGCATGAGAATACAAACACGTTGATACCTAAAATTCGCCCATCCCAATTCTCACGCGCCCTCGCGCGTGCCTTGTTCTCTTTGTAACTTATCATCCACAAAGCCATAATGTATATAATTTCGAAGATGTCAACGTAACAGGATAAACCATATACCAATTGGATTTGATGAACAAAAGTCTATAGCATGGACTTTTCTCTTTGGATCCACCATCTAGCACGCAATTTTTTTTTATTATTATTAGCTTATCGAAATGGTATTGAATAGTACTACCCACTTGTTTCAAATTTCGGGTAAAGACGAGATCAATTCCAATCTTTGTGCGTCCTTACAATGCGTAGCACAAGCCAAAGAAAATTTTAATTGCATGTACATGAAGAAAAATCAGCGTTATGCGCCAGAATGTGGATTATTCCTTTTTTTTTTAAAGAAAAGCCATCCACATAAATACGAAAGGATCCAAATCTATTTCGAGAAACTCCAAAAAGAAAAAAAATGCAACATGTGCTACCGCGGCACTTGTTTGGATGTCATCCGAAGCACAAATGGGAAAAACAAATTCGAAAATAACAAAAATCTTGATTCGAGTTCTAAAACGTACAGGCTCTGATATCACATATTAGCTGCGATTTAATCCGTATGCACCGATCCAAGAATCGCGCGTATAGATACACGAATCCCTAATTCATAGAGTTAAAGAATTAACGCACATTGTTTCGGATTCATCGTTCTTGATGCGGAATTGCAAGAGAGCTTATCCTCTATGAACCATCTTTATCACTAGCTTCAATGAGACAGCCACTAACGTATCGCTTCAGACGATTTTACATGTGAGGTTATGTTGACATTAGGGTTTAAAGTAAAGACTTGAGCTCTATTTATAGAGAATGAAACATATCCCCTCGTTAAAGATTAGGTTTATCTCGGCCCACACTATCCAGCGCCATATCTGACTAAAATTAAGAAACTGTATATATATTTCTTTATTAGATCAATTAATTTACAATAACAATTAATAAAGCCCACAATAAATATATTTTATAATATATTCTAACAAACTTGTATGTTCATGGTAGAGAGACGAATGTTTGCAGCATTAAATATAAGCGTGCTAGTTATTAACATACTTCACCGCTTGGCTTTGCACTAGTTTATAGCCAATACCTGACATATTACAAAACCTCCAGGCGAGGATATAGGAGAAACCTGGAGGATTACTTGTCTGTCAGTAGTCCAGAATCAGCAGGGAGTTAAAGAATCTATGGCATAAGTACAAACAGAAAGATGTAAAATTTAAGAAGGCCATTGCAAAGCAGATCCTTTCTGGAATTTCATGAAGCAGGTGGCGTGGCGTGGATTCTAACGTTATCGACCGTTACTCAAAGATGATTCGATGAAACGTATCAACTGTGCTATTTCATTAGAAAGCTAAAAATTGGAAATTTCTCGAGGTCCGATCAGTTTGGGCGCGCACCATTGGAAATTCAAGGTCTCTTTCCCCCCCGACACGGGGGAGTGAACATCTTCATATTATTTTGAGCATGTCTTTGCTTGTGCTCTGTTTCGGCTTCGTTTGTGGGTCATGTTTTAGCTACTTCATGATTTGTTGGAATTACCTATGGCTGGAGGGTGCAACGAGTAAATTCCTGATGCCTTTTTCCTTTTTCTTTTTTTTCACAAACAAGGTGTAAAAGTACGATGACGCAAAGCTATACGTGAATGACTACTTTCTCGTTCTAGCCAAGAAGAATGACTAATTTTTTGGTCTCTTCGCTCTGGATTAAGCAAACTTCCAATAAGATTTTAGCATTTGTTTTGCATCGATGATTAAGCAGTCTCCATCCGGCGTTTGAGCTCAAAGGTGATTCTTTGTTGCTGTTGGCTGTTATGTGGAAAAGTATTGATGAGCTAAGAGTTGATGAACTTCATTTTCCTTTTTATCATCTAGTTTTGTTGGTTTTATTAAAGATTGAGGGTTGGCAATGTTTGTTCTTGTTTATTTTGCTTTGAAGGTGATCTAGGTTTCTGAGTTGTCCAAGGGTTTGTTCAAGTCAAGTCACGACTCTAGGGGCTAGGTTAGAGTGATCTACTTGCTTGATGTTTGCTAGTTCAAACTTAAATCTTCAGTGCCAGTCGGTTCCAAGCTTGACAAGTAGAGTTAGGGTGATTTCTTGCCTCTATTTAGATCGTTAATGCACGCCTAAAAGGTGGTTGAAAAAAAATACCCAAATGGTTTTGCTGCACCTTGGATGGGAAAGAATGAGAAAAATGGTAAGACTAGACAAAAATAGGGGCAACTGTGTAAATTATGGCATGGCCTTTTAATAGTGTGAGTTTATGGTTTTAAGCGTTAGTTTTTGGGTTAGTAAAATTTGATTAATTAACGAAAATCAAACCGCTTAAAATAACTAGTTTCGAAGCTGTAGGGGCAAATTTGTAATTTCATCAAACTAAGGGACTAATTTGTAACAATGGGAAATATTTAGATGCTGTTCACAGCATAAGGAATCTTAACTTTAAATTTGAACTGCAAAGTAACTGCACTCTTATCGAAATTAAATTTCTTCCAAGGGATTCAATAGTTCATTTCTCGGGTTTTTTTTTTCAAATTAGAATTAAAAAAAAAATTACTGCAATACGATTAAAAAATATTTAACTAATTAAGTGTCCCTCGACAGTCGTTGTGCTGATCAGCACCCTAGGCCCGCTCGGTAGTTAGGCTAGTTTCTGGGGCGACGAAAAGTGCGAGAGTTTTTTAGGCAAGGAAGAGACAGTGCGAGCATTTTTTAGGCGAGGGAGAGACAACGTGAGAGAGTTCAGGGAGGGATGCAAAGTCTCAATTTTTTTTATTTTTTATTTTTATTTTTTGAGAGAGGAGAGCACGGGACTTCACTAAGGGAGAGGAGTGAAGGGGGAGGCGGGAAGCTTCAACTCTGATTTTTTAAGCAAAGCCGAAGTGGTGGTGTAACACCTGTGAAGGCGCTGCAGTGTGGTGTGGCATTGCTTGGTACTCGAGTGAGCCGGGCCCGCTCGGCAGCTCAATTGTCCAGTGAGTCTTGGCCCAGGCCTGCTCAGTAGTTGGGTTGCCGAGCGGGCTTCGGCCTAGGCCCGCTTGGCAGTATGTCGGCAGTCATACTGCTGAGCGGCACTCACTACCGAGAGCGCGCATGATAAAATTTATGTTTCAGAAATTCTTTCTAAAACTAAAATAATTTTTTCTATTTTTATTTCAAAATAAGTTTTTGAGCAAAATAAATGCTTTTGATAATGACAAATAATTTATATTTCTAGAATAGAAATTTATTTGACCGACGTGAGGGGGCCATGGAGGGCGGCAGCAGCCGACAACCAGGGGCGACCGGTGGGGGTGGGCGGTGACCAGCGGCGGGCGGCTACCGGCAGCAATGGCCAACGGCGGTCGGCGACCGGCGGCGGTCGGCGAGGTTGGTCATCGACGGAGATTTCTATTTCTATTTCTCGAAAAAGTAATTTTCTTTTGTTTCTCATTTCTACTTCAAATTTATTTCTGTTTCTCAAAATTGTTTCAGAAATAGTTTCTTATAATTGCGTTACCAAAGAAATTTCTGAGATAGAAATTTATCCCAGAAACTGTTTCTAATTGGTTTTCATGCACCCCGAGCAGCGCCTGATTAGGTATTTTTTTAATCTTATTTCGCTAAATATTTTTTTAATGCTAATTTAGAAAAAAGCGCTCGTTCCTCGCTGCAACATTAGTCAGTCCCCGCGAAAATCACACGTTCAGCTTAAGCAATTGTCGTCGCTATAAAGTATGGTTTCTTCTTTTGTCGTTTCTTCTTCACATAAAACACATTAAAAAAAAAGCGACAAAAGGGGGGCAAAATGACCAAAACTAGAGCAAAGGAGGAACTAGGTTTATTGTCAAGAGATCGGGAACTAGATTGATTATTTCCGATTCAAAAAAATTAAAATCAAAATTCAAAACTGTCCGATAAAGTCCAATACCTTAAGATGGATGCTCACCTCCACCCAAAAAAGAAAATAAAGAAAATAAAAGACATAAATCCTTTAGTCTAGATGTCCTCGTCCATATATCAAACGTGTCAAAATGATGCATCCATAGAATATTGAAAATACTCAAAATTGAAATTTCTTTCACCATGCGTTATGTCGAATGGAAAAGATGTGAAGAGAGGGTTAGTGATATTATATGATCTAACAATCCTTTTGTCTAAGGAAAGTGAAGAGCAACGCCTGATATTGTCGTCCTATGTCACACTATCAAATTAGAGGGGGAGAAGAAATAATATGGAGGATATCCGGACGTGCCGCGCCGAAGAGGGAAGAGGAATCTGCGCTTTTAATACATCCAGAGGAGCCATCTAACCGGCAATGCCCTCCGCACCATCCAACCTTCCAAATCTTGGCCATCTGATCCGCCTGAGTCGCCGGAGTTCCATCAGCATAGAAGAAATCCACGAGGGCGGCTTGTAGCTCAAGCGATTCAGCATCCTCAAGCTCTTGTGCAAAGAAGCTTGTCTCGCTAGCTCACGTAGCTGCAGTTCGTAGCCAGGGGCCAGTTTCACATTGAACGTGAGACCGCTATCGAACCGACCTTTCTCGTGCAACTTCTCCACTTCAGTTGCAAGGCCGCTCGCCTGATCCTTCAACATGAGATGAGAAAAGAAATGCCCCGATTTGGCTTTGCGTCCCAAGTCGTGGACTTGTTCCTCCAGCGATCCCACACTTTGCATCCACAGCTCAACTTCTTTCTTCCTCTTCTTTCCCCGTCTCCCCTCTTCCTGCTCGAGTTCGAAACTTATGTCAGCCTTCCTGGCCCACACCATCCCCATATTCATCTCCAGAGCATCCATCTTCGCTCTGACTCCATTGACCTCGCCGACCTTTTGAACGAGGCTTATGGCATTGCTGGCGATTCCCAGGACATTGTTGATATCCATTGTAAGACAGCTGAGAGCTCTAGGGGAAAAATGTTGTCAATTAGTATACGAGACAAGAATGCAAAGGGAACGACAGTAGAGAACGAAAGGAAGCATACGACTATGATTTGGGTTGTCTTGGGTGGAATTTGCAAGGGGGAAAACCCGCTAGGAATGACAAACGACAACTTAATTCGCTTTCGAGGCTGCTATAGTTTAAGCTTTGAGGCAAAGAAGCAATTGGCAAATCTGAAGGTCCCAAGGGCACGTTCCTTCTTTGTCGAGAAATTATCATCGAGAGTCTTGCATACACCTTGGAAATAGCCAAAGTCTTTGGGTACAGTGGTATTAGCAAGTCCAATACAAAGGTTTAAACTAATAGGTGGAGTAAAAACACATCTTATAAAGAGCATATAAAACAATAACCACATCGCATGAAACAACTTTCTACACGATAGGACAATTTTTATAAGAGTTTAAGGGATCATTATTAGCTGTTTTAAAAAAATTAAGTTATTACATGAATCCGTAGTTTAATATGCGGATATTTTAGTATGACTTCTCACGTGTAGATCATATTTTGGGCTGACACTGAGCTTGGAATTGTATATTAAGAGAGCGTGGAAATCTATGCAAAGGGAAATGGATAAGATTTTTGGAAAGATTCGAAATTTTAATACTCCCCTTCGTGCGTAGGCAGGATATCATCTCAAACCACAAAGGCACAAACTTAGCATGAAAATATGTTAATGGAGCATGGGCTAGAAAGATTTGAATTAAGATTTTGCGAGAGATCGCTGCCAACTGTTATAAAAACTTAAATTGATAGATAAAAGCGTAATATAAATATTCGATATTTAACGTCACGCAATCAAATGAATTTTCAAGATTGGTTTATTTCGCGAAAGATCAACAGTTTGAAAAACGTCTTCCTTGAAATTATGCTTATATTGCTTTTTTATTGACAAACATAAATTGTCATTGGTAATGAAAACATTACATAAATTGTCTATGGATGATAGTTTTATAATATTGATCTTTTCTGACTAAATCTCTAATCAGTTGTGGCTCCTATGATTAAATGGCTAATTGTATATAACCCTAGATATATTATGTCTAAATTTTTACATCTGAAAATTAAGTGTCAACAAAAATGTAATATCGAAGATAATTCCTCTCACTTTATTGATGAAGTGCCAATCCTCATGCTTTATTTGTAGAGTCTCGCCAAGAAAGATGAGATAAATAAATATTAGATTGGAATACTATCAATATAGCTAAATTTAAATGATAACCAAGATTTCATATTTTATTTAGTTTCGTCCTAGGTTTTGCTTCTCTAAGAAATATCAGATGAATTGGTTCATTAGGGAAACTAAAGTTGTTGATCTAAATTTTCTAAAGTGAACAGTATCGTGCAATAGTACACTGGAAATGTACTATGGCGAGTTGCAAGATCTAGATTTGCAAGACAATCAGCCCCACTGGGTGTGTCATCAAGATTTAGGCATCTATATCAATAATGTCTAAGACACAACAAAACATTAGTCAACCCAAGTCATCCACTTGAATCAGACTTGGTATCTACATGCGCTTGCGCAAAACTGGACTCTAAACTTGGCTGATCTTTGACCCCCAAAAAAAAAACTTGGCTGGTCTACCCGCAAAACGGGTGATTGTTCGCTGGATACGCCTCTTATGCATACTTTGGAATTTGAATGACGGAGACTGCTCGAGAAAATGAAGCAGCAGAAAGAAAGGAGTTTCCTATTAGCTTAAACGCTTCGAAACAAAAGAAACGTCACTTCATTGCAGCATGAGAAAAGAGCAAGCAAAACTTAGCTAAATCAACTTCTTGTCGGTTCACCGTGAATCTCTATTTGATATCAAATTCAATGTCACAGGATACGTCAGAAGTCATAACATTAAGTTGCAGAATAATAAAAATCAAGTTTGATTGTGCAAGAACAATTTAATGTATACAGGTATAGGAATGCAAGTGCAAGCTGAATGTATCAAGTGCAGTATGCTTCTATCACCCAAGTATAGCAATAAATAAAGAGATAGAAGAGTTGCACGCAGATCTTATGGCGGTTCGGCCTAAATTAAGCCCACATCCGCTCTTTCAGACTAACAGCCACCAATAAGCTGGATTCCACAACCAATCCTTTTGGAGGTTACAGTATAGCCCATGCTACTTCTGCCTCAAGCTGGTAGATTACACTGCAAGGTCACTCGAACACAACTGAAAAAGATTGTAGACAGTGAATCACTCTCAGCAAATTAACTTCTCATTCGACAATAAGAGTAAAAGGAATAAGGCTTTGTAAGTTTGTAATAGCTCCCACAATTCATGTCTTCTCCAACATGTATCAATCTTCTTATATATTCTTCAAGACCCACACTGCCGGTTGTATAATCTTTGAGGATCAATTTAGCCATTGAACATAATCTGCACAATCACGAGAAGATTTAGTTGTCCAGACAATCAAATCTTCCCAATAATTACATGGCTTCCACGAATAGCTCATATTTGACAATAATCCTTTCCACCAATTTGATTGACAATTGATTGAATTCTCCTTCAAATGTCCTCTTCGGGAGCTACGGGCATGTGGTTTGTTGCCAATATTCCTTAAGACTTAACTGAAAGTTTCTAAAGTGATATAAGAATCCGCTTCTATCATGCAACACGGGAGTCTATCATGACGTCCCGCCAGTAGTTGACTTTTGTATTGATTTCCATTCCATCAGCCAGCGTATGACCACGACCATGTGAGTAGTTCACCTTGTCACAATACCTGTCCTCATGAACTTTCCGTTCTCTGTCTTGTTTACCTCTATTAAGGTCCTTCCCACCATTATCAGTTTTTCACTTCATACTTCGGCATCTGTTACTAGTGATAAAGCTTTCCTTGCTTATGTTCGACATGAGATAAGACAACATCTGTATTTGTCTAATTTTTTATAACTTCAAAATACCGTAGGAGGTTAACATCTGCATTTATCTAACTTTTGATAACTTCAAAATACCATAGGAGCCTTTTCTCAACTGAATGTTCGCATTCTTGTAAATATACTGCAGTGAGGTTTTCCAAGCCAGAGACATAATGCCTGAAGAACGACTCTGAATGCCTTTGATGATTCAAATCTTCACATTCTTGTACATATAATGCTGTGAGGTCCTCCGACTCAGAGACATAATGCCTGAAGAACGATCTCCAGGCGCATTTGCTGATTCAGATCTCCACATTATGATCCAAATGTTCATGTTCTCATAAATATAATGCCGTCAGTTCTCCAAGTCAAAGATTAAGGGCATGCATGGTAACCATTCTCATTCTGTCATTTTGATTCTGATCCTCAAAACTGATTCTGGTTAAAATGACTTCTTCTTTTTATTTTGTTTCTAGATGAGTTTTAGAGAATCAATACATGTTTGATAATTACACAAAATTTATATTTTAAAAAACTGTTTCTTTTCCTATTTTTTCATTTAAGTCAAATAACTACGTAGTTCATTTGTAAAATTTCATCTTAAATTGAATACTAATTTTCAATGCACATAAAATAATTTAAAAGATATTATTTTTTAGCATGTCATGAATGAAATATAAAACTTAATATATGATGCTTGAAGTTTGACGAAACATGGACATGTTCCCATATTAAAGACTCATTTTTCTTTAAATGTTGCGTTGTCTAAATACATAGAAAGATCTTCGATGCCCTCATCTTCTGTAATATTTGTTGTAGTAGAGTAAAATCTATGAAATTTAGATCCAAACTTATAAAAAAGAAGAAGAAGAAGAAGAAGAAGAAGAAGATCAAACTAGCATAATCTAAGCTTTTTCTATTTTTCGAGATTTTTTAAAATTTTTTATTTTATTTTTATTAGGTTGAGTGAAAAGTGATAATAAAACTAAAAGGGAAAAGTGATGAGAAAACTAAAAGGGAAAAGAGAGATATATGAAATTCATCATATTTTGTTGTTTTCAAAATTGATTCTTTTTCCAAAACTTACTTTTTTTTTATTTTGGATTTTACTCTAAAACTGATTCTGGAAAGAGAATCAGAATCAGAATTATTTACATTACCAAACAAAATTCTTATTTTTTACTGTTTTGGAATGAGAATTAGATAATCAAAATGGTTACCATGCGAAACCTAAATACCTGAAGAATGAAATCCGCACACATTTGATGATTCAAATCTTCACATTCCCGTAAGTATAATGCCATGAGGTTCTCCAAGTCAAGAGTCATAATGCCTGAAGAACGAAATTTGCTTTGTAAACCTTTCCCACTAGTTCTCTTGGTTGTTCATAACTTCCATTCTGCTTCATGTCTATAAATGGTAATTTGAATTGAGCATCGGTAACTAATTCACAGGATCATGTGAGCGGCTACTGGAAAACATACTGGTAGGTAATCTAAAACTAGTAACTTAATCAAAACTAGTAGGTCTCACATCCAGCGTGAGACCATTATCAAACCTACCATTCTCGTGCAATTTTTCCATTTGAATCGCAAGGCCACTCACCTGATCCTTTAACATGAGATAAGAAAAGCAATCCCCTCTTTTAACTTTTCGCCCTAACTTGTTAACTTGATCCTCCAGGGATCCTACACTTTGCATCCATAGGTCAACTTCTCCCTTCCCTTTTCTTGCCTCGTCTCCTCTCTTCCTGCTCTAGTTGGAAACTTATGTCGGCCTTCCTGGCGGACATCATTCCCATATTCATTTCTGGAGAATCCATCTTAGCTTCAACTCCGTTGACCTCGCTCGCTGACCTTTTGAACAAGACTTGGGATGTCATTTTGTGCAATTCCCAGAAGCTGCATTGCAAGACTGCTGAGCACATTAGCAAAAAACTGTTGTCAATCAGTATTCCAGGTACAAATCTTTTTTAGCTCAAAGTTTACGCTTCCAGCACTTATATTTTGACTTTTCGCCAGTAATTTTGTGCCTCTGTATTTTCCAGTGTTAATTGGTAGTTAGTATTTGAGAAGCAAGAGAAGAATGAGAATGGAAGGACTAAAGACAGAAAGAAGCATACAACCATGATGTGAGTTGTCTCGGTAAAAATTTGCTAATCGCTTTTCACGCTGCTATAATTTGAGGCAAAGAGGCAATTGGCAAGTTGGAACGTCCAAGCACATCTTATCGCGGGAAGGTTGGGATTTAAATTCTCTGTGTTTTATGGAACTTGTTACCAAAACTTCAAACTTGCCTCGAGAACAACTAAAGAATATTGATACTTTATGGGTGAAGGTGCTGAACGGAATCTGTTATCCTAAGTGCTCCTTTTTCTAAGCTCAACAAAGGGACAAGAGCTTGTGGGGGCGGGGCAGTCTCCTAGATGGAATGGATATAGTCGGACAAGGAGCAACTTACGGCGAAATCTGAGCGGGGATAAGAAGTTGGCAATTGTAAGAGTTACTGTTGGGGGGCAACTCACAGCGAAATCTGCCTATTATTCGTCCAGGTTATGCAGGAGATACCATGCAAGAAGGAATATTCAAGCTCACATAAGGTGAATCAGAAGGCATGGAAGACCATTTGGAGTACTGACTCTCTCCTCCCCAAACAGAAGAACTTTCTTCGGAGGGCCATTTCTGATGCACTTGCCACTAATGGTACGGTACAGAACAAGAGCAAGGCAGGAGGCTAGCGGTTGTCTTTTTGGCAAGAGAGGAACTGTTGAGCATATGCTACTAACCGGTGATTGGGCATCTTTTGTTTGGTCCGGTGTATTGACAGGGAAAAATTTGCAACCTTGGATGCATAGCGGGTGCAATTTCCGGAGGCAGCAAACTTGGTCAACAAGGTATATCTAGTTCTTTCAACCAGATGGGACTGGGTTCCTCTGTTTTCAAACAGTAGAAATCCATTGAGCAGTTTGAATCTATTTCAGTGGATTATATGTCATTAGGAAATGCCAATTGGGTTTCGTTAGCTGCTACTGCTAGTAAGAAGACGAGTCCTGGGAATCGGATCCGTGAACCCCCATTTGCTTTAGTGTCTCTTGCACTCGATGATGTCGAGATTAACAGGGTTACTCTGTACTGCAGACTTTTCTGAAATGAAGTAACTCCGGCGGCAAGAAAAAGAAACCAAAAACGAGTTGCGGATCATGGTGATTTGCTCCAGAATTAACAGATCTACAAATGTGAGAACAGACAAACGACAAAACACAGGATGTGATTTTTCTTCTTCTTCTTCATTTTCGGTTCCTTATGTGAAGGATGTGCGAAATAAATCGAGGAAAACTAAGCATGACAATGTACGCGTACCAGTTACATAGAAACCGCCTGAATATTTAGGGAAAAATCAAAAGAAAGCTCCAAATATTGCACTGATCCGCACACTAAACTGGTAAAAACTTGCTGATGATCGTCCAAACGAGATACCGCAACAAGAGATCAGTTCAACAATGGAATTAAGAGACAATGCAGGCAGAGTAAACGAAGAAACGGCTGCGGGAGAGAAGGCGGCAAAGTCAAGCAAAAAAGTGTAAGTGGATAGAAGCAAGAATCCAGCAAAAGAGTGAGTGATGCAAAAGGAACGATACAATTAGTTCGTGGAGTCAGAGTGGTTTGCGTCGGGAGTTACTAGGATAGAATGCTTATACATTGAGGAGCTTTGAAGGCGGGGTTGATCTTCTATGCACACACTGATCGAAGTTGATGCCACTCTTCTAACGTGGCAATGGCAGGCCAAAACTAATTGTTGTGCTGAAGCGTTCTGTGTATCTCGTTCAAAGACTAGATGGCCGAGCTAAGCTGCACGTGATATGATACAATACGTGGATTCTATTCGTCGTGCGGTTCTTATGAACATATATAAAAGAAAGGCGGGCCGAGTGTTCTCGACTCGCCAAGTGCTGTACGCACTATTCCTAGGCCAAGGATCCATCGACCCATAACAAGTGGTATCACAATAGTATCCCTCCAGTAAGTAAATGATCGGGGAAAAACATGTGGTGTACCTGCTCCTATGAAGGGGAAGAGTAAATCTCTAGGATAAATTGTGCTTGGACAAAGTGCGGCTCCCACCAAACTTCTAGGATGTCAATAGCGGCACAAGAAAGAACCGAATTAGTCAACAAATAGGGATAACACATCCAGGATCAATAAACGAATCTCAAGGGGGTCTGTAACCACATTTTCAACAATGGGCGAAACTTCCATCGGTTTGTTGCGATCAAGAGAAGCTTAGTAGGCAAAAGAGGGTATTGCCGAGGAAGCGCAGATGGCTCTGCATGCCACACATGCCAGGGAGAGCACAAGTGACCAGAGAAGTCCGAACAGCTTTGATGGAAGGAAGCAACCAATGCAGTAACGTCAGAATTGGCATGTTGTTTCGGCGGGGGGGGGGGGGGGGGGGAAGGGGGTGAAAGCGTCGGCTTTCCATGAAAGTCCCGAGGAAGCAGCTTTAATGGTATCTAGGGACATAGGGAAGCGACAAAATAGCCTGCAACAAGAACATCGCGGAATTGAGTCACGAACCAAAAGTTCTGTGATCCAACGGACTGAATTCTGCTGTACTCACATACCCTTGTTAGTGGAACTTGTGGCATCGAGCTGAATAGTGTGTGATCCGGAAGGAACAATACAACTAGTTCTAGGAGTGGCGTCAAGGTGGGTTGCACTAGGAGTTCTAGGATAGAATGGTTACACTCTGAAAAGTTTTAAAGGTAGTGTTGGCCTCCTGTGCACAAACTAGCAGGAAGCCAAAATCAGCTTTCTTGCCGAAGAGGATTTTGTCTCTTGTTCAAATAACTAGATGCTCGAGTCAAGCTAAGCATGGTACGATCTAATATACGAGTTTGGGTCGTCACACTATTCTTAGGAACAATTATAGAAGGAAGGATGGCCTAGTGTCCTCAGCCCGCCGGTTTCCCTCGTGTTGTTCCGTGATCACGGATTCATCGGCCCATGACACTTGATACCTTGGAAATAGCCACCAACTGTTTTTGGAAGATGGGATAATTGTGTAATCAAATGAATTTTCAAAGTGTGTGTTTGTTTAGCGTAAAATCAAATATGCAATTTTTTTATTTTAGAAAATATCACTCATGTGTTTCACGAAAATGGATTGAAAAAAATAATAATATTTTCATCAACGGCGAAATTATTTAAATATAAGTTATTGTTGATAACGGGAATATTTCCCTTGACTATTAATGTTACACGATATAGACATTCGTCTTTAATCAAATACCTTCCAGACCATTTTTTTCAGGAAAAAACAACCGCAGTATCAATTGAAGATAGTTTTGGACCATTTTTATTTTCTGTTTCGATGCACAAATGATAATTCTACGATGACTTCCTTAAGAAGATATTCAACCTTTTGCTCCACCTCCCGCAATTCACCTCTTATCATGTCCACATTTTGCAAGCAATTGCCGACCCTCCGCCTTGCTTTTCTTTCCGGCATCCTCTCAGCAAGTTGTGGTTTTGCATACATTGGCAGCCACCCTGTGGATCGCGATCTCCAATTTTCTTTGCAGGTCGGTGCAACTTCTGGCCATTTCAGACTCCTAAAGGAACTCCATCGCTAGACAGTAGACAACATGCCGTCGAAAAAACTGAAATTTTGCGTTCCAGTTACAGAACTTAATGCGGTTGAAATGAGCAGAGGTCTGGTTTGGAGAGGATTGGTTCGTTTCGCAGTCGGTTTTCCGTCATTGGAGGTCAAGTTTGTTTCATCTAGCCAGTGGAAGTGTAGTAGGCAGGTCGTCTATGGAAGACGCCGAACTGAATGCTGAATTTCATTGCGGAAGAGGAAATGTTCTGGCACCATTTCAATTGTGATGTCTTTGTACGGGACTCGGTCATCCGCAACGCTGGAAGCTAACGTTTAACACGACAAGCTGGGCAAGAATTCTGGACCGGGACGCGCAGGCGGGGAGGCGGCACTTCGTCACCAATCTGATCCGTCGCCGACAAGTGCCTTCCTATCGTCAAACGACCCGATCCTCGTCCGGAATTCCCACATCTCGCCACGTTTCACGCCACCCACGTCAGCTTTCTCGGGTCGGTCGCCTCCTCCCTTGAATCTCTCGGGACATTGCGGGGGGTCCGCACGGGTATGACAATGACCCGCCTCACATCTTGTCAGAAAGAGAAAGGCCCCATCCATTGACGTGCATTTTCAATCGTTGGGGGGGTTGGAACGGTGACACGATGAATGATCATCTAGAAGGTCAAGCCTTCTGGACGGTCGTCGGCTCTTAATTCAGATGCGATGATGACTGGACTCCTTTCGACTTTCTGCATCACGTTTTAGACTTTAACGGCCACAAGAGGACAAGATTCTAAGTCGTGACGGTTAATTCTTATCTCCCATGTCTTTCCTTCTAGATTACCCATCGTCAAGTGCGTGTATGCGTCTAGAAGAAACAGGCTGTTTGCTTACCATCAGCCTTTCTTATTGCACATTTTTGGTCCCGTGTATGACCTCTCGTCTGAACTCTCGGACGTAAAACTCGGTAGTATTCTCTTCCTGATAGGGGAAGAAAAAAATTAAATTATCCGGAATTAAGAGGAGCGGTGGCAGAAAAGGTAGACTGTGCGTCAGCTTTGGCTAGGTAGGCTGTGGCTCAATAACCCCAACTGCGCCCGGAGTGAGTCGCTTGAGTTAATTTCGGCTCTACTCTGTCGGCTTGTGCTTCGCACAAAGGCTATCAACGGGCTGGCCGGCAGAGTACCGTTGGTTGATAAGCTTGTGATTCTATTGTTAATCCATTCGACTTCTAAAATAATAATCAAATAAATTAAATTCCAACATAAATGACACTGGAATTTGAACATACTGGAATTAAGTTCGACTCAAGTGATATTTGATGATCTCATCTTTGACCTCACAAATGCAATTTTTGTGAATGTGGCAGGAGTGGGATTTTTTTGTGGTATTAACAATAAGTTGGCTTAAAGGAGAGAAATTGAGAAACGAAATGATTTCCTCACAAAATAGATTTGTCGAGGACGATACAATCTCAACCATAAATTCATGTAATATTATCTCATATTTTACATAAAATACTCATTGATTAGAATAATATTATAACTTTCTTTTTTCATTACGTACTGTTGGGTTACATAGAAAAGTCCATGCACGTGAGGGGAGAGATGGGCCACGTGCCGAAACGCTTCCTTCGACATAGCCTCTTGGAGGGTCAAGATCGCCTACCAAGGAAATTTCCTTGGTAGACGATCCTCACCTTTCATTGGGTTGGACACTCATGTGAAGGATGGGGATCACCTGCCAGGGAAATTTATTGACCTCTTGAAAGGAGGTCAGGGCCCTCTGCCCTGAGGACAGGGATGCCCTGCACCCACCACCGTCGGATCATCCCCTTATTTAAGGGGATGATCTAACGGCCAAAACTGCATGGGGCAGGGGAACTTGGAAGGAAGCAGCCGAGCATTGAGAATGCTAACCAAGAAAGAGCCACGCCACACGGTTGTCTGCGGAACGTGGAAACGTCTTATGTTCATCCTCTATATATATGTAACGCGGACAAAACGTCTGATATCTATCCGCAGCCCCTCCGTCTCTCTCGCCCAGAAAGCTGCAATCTTTCTCTTCTTTTACTGTTGAACCCTGAAACTGAAGCCACCCAGCTGAACTCATCTCGCGTTGCGTCTCGAATTCAATCTAAGAGTGCTCCTTCTTCTTTTCGAGAACAGATCAATCACATGGCTGTTGCGGGACGAAATGTTTCAGAGGCTGCGTTGAGCTTTGAGTGCGGCAGAGATGTTCCTTCCGAGCAGAAGCTGAATCTTCCCTCGAAGAATGGGACTGTCGATGATGATGTGCATGTCGATGGGTGCTTCGACTGCAACATATGCTTCGATTCGGCAAGTGATCCCGTGGTCACCCTTTGCGGCCACATATACTGTTGGCCATGCCTTTATAGGTGGATGGATGTGCAAACCTCGTCCGATGAGCCTGATCAGCGGCATCAGACTTGCCCAATTTGCAAGGCCGGTATCTCACCCTCCACGTTGATACCACTGTACGGCCGGGGATCATCATCGTCTTATTCTGAATGTGACTCCAAGAAATCTGATTCAGACGTTGCCATACCTCGTAGACCGTCTCCTGGTGCACTGAATCTGAACTCTAGCAACAGTTATTGTCCGAGCCAACAACAACGTTGGTCGAACCCTTTCCTTTCACATTCACAGTTATCTCAGGAGCAGCTGATAGCTGGTTTCAGCTCGAACGCTGGCATGTTTGGCGAGATGGTCTATGCTCGGATGTTCGGATGCTCCAACCCGAGTCTCAGCAATTATCCTCGGGCATACTCGTATCCTGGAGCTGCGAACAGCGGTCGTAGAGTGAGAAGGCAAGAAATGAAGCTGGATCAGTCCTTCAACCGATTGTCGATGTTTCTTTTCTGTTGTATGGTGTTCTGTCTCCTTCTGTTCTAATTAGTTTCAATCGTATTGTTTTCAAGCTGCTAGCTTTTTGTTAGATGTGAAGTAGTTCTGGTGGGAAGGCCAGAAGGGTATATATGTAGGCAGACATTGTTTGATTTGTACAAATGGTTACGGCTCAAGTGAAAAGCAATAGCATAATTTTGCCTTTTCCGTCTTAAGTCAGTTTCATCTCATGAGAATATCTCTATCCTGGCTATTGTGGAAGGGGAAGAAAAACGCAAGGTATGATGAACAATCGGTTCTATAGTCCTCAAAAGAGTGAGAAAAACTAGTGATATCTGCTGAATTGGCGGAGTGGATAACGATCTTTCCAGATCAACTCAAACCATAAAAAGAAAAGTACGATTAATGGGAGTTTCCAGGGAAGAAATCACAGCAGCTGCAGCCATTCCTATTTCTCTAATGATAGTCCCTTAAGGCTAACTAACAAAACCTTCAATCACTGTCTCTTCTACGCCATTGTGGGCTATTCTCCCACTGATGACAATTAGAGCTGCAGAAGAGAAAGGGAGATCGGCGGCTCTTTGTTTTGAGGAAGGTGCTGCTTCAGCCGGATCCTAGGAGACAAGTGTGACGGCTCGGCAGGTTTCAGCATCCGAATCAACCTGTGCAGCATCTGGCAAGCCAAGAACATGTCAGGCCAGCCTTTCTTCTCATGTTGCTTCCAAGTGAATAGCGTCCTTGTGTGAATCGTACCATGCTCAGGTTGACTCGAGCTCACAGAACGAGGAAAAAAAAGAGTACACTTCGACACAACAACTAATTTCAACCTACTATGAACTCATCAGGAAAGTAATATCAACTCCCGATCAAGTTTTACGCGAGGCCAATTCCGCCTTCAAAGCTTATAAGGGTATATTCATTCTAGAACTTTTAGTACAAATCACCTTGACACTACTCTCACGAACCAGTTATATCTTTCCTTTGTGCATCCCTCGCTCTTCAAGGGGGTAAGTACACTATGAGTGCCACAAATTTTGTAAGGCACTCACTTGAGTGCCACAACTTTTTCTTTCACTCACTTGAGTGCCAGTTCTAGCGAAAATTGTTCACTTGAGTGCCACTTCCGGCAAATCATCCTACGTGGTCTTTTTATTATTATTTTATTTATTTTTTTACTGGCGTGGATTTTTTTTAAAAATAATATTTTTTATTTATTTTGATATTTTATTTTTATTTTTATTTTTATTTTTGTTGCTTCTCCCATCTTATCCGGCGAGGGTCGCCGGCCAAGGGAGCAAAAACCAAGAAAGAACAAAATAAATAAATAAATAAGAGAAAATTTACAAAATAAAAAAACTATAAAAAATTTCACGTGCACATTAAAATATTCAAAAAAATAATTATGCCGATGCCATGTCAGATTTTTTGGTGTCCACATCAAATTTTCTAGTGTCCACATAAGCAATGACACTTAAATAGCCGATTTTTTGAAATTATGATACTCAAGTGAGTGAAAAAATAATTATGGCTTTCAAGTGAGCGTCATATAAAAGTTATGTCACTCTTGTACACTTATCCCCTCTTCATGACTGCCACAAGCTCCACTCAGAGGGGTACACAAGCACGGTTGAGGACACGAAATATTTGGTTCGTGTCACAAGACTGAACAATCGAAAATGTTTATTGATTACGGTGCCCAAAATCAAATTCACTTGTTATCATAAGATAATTTACATTTGACGAGTTTCGATACTTTTGTCTACGAATGATTACAGTGTTTTATACGGATCCAGGTCGTATTCAACTTAAGGTGGAGTTGTAACGAGAAGCTCCTGAGTTTTTTTTTTTTTTGGTATAAACAAGCTCATGAATTAGCGGACACTAATGTGGTAGTCGACATAGAGTATGTGGAGCCTATAAAATCAACCGTTGCTGTGGCTGCTAAGTTTGACAAGGTACATGTTTGATCTTTGACAGGTATGGATGTAACTCTAGTTTTGCTTTATTAGTGGCAAAGGAGGTTGTATCGAAAAACTTTCTAAAGTAGCTAAAGGTGTAGGTGAAGTTTGTGTTCTTATAAGGTGCACCGTTATAGCGAAATTTAAGTATAGCTTGGAGTTAAAAAATATCTATACCTGTTGAGCTCATTGGCAGCTATCGAAAAGTAACAATGCTCAAGTTTCAATGAAGCGCAAAGCGATAAAGATTGTTAAAATATGTTTTGAGTGAACAATGACCCGAGTTTCGACCCCCCAAAAAAAAAAAACAATGACCCGAGATATGTTGCGAGGAAGCCCGACATTAAAGAAAGTCCGAAATCGAGCAAGCCATAATATATGAAAACATATAGAATCTGGCCGACGCGCGAGTCACAATTATCAGATCACACAGACATCTCGATCATATATTACGGTGCCGGAACCGCATGAGTACGACAATGGCCCACATCATATCTTACACGTTGCTGACCATTTGCAATTGTCGGGGGGCGGAATGGTGACATGATGATCATCTAGAAGGTCAGTTCTTCTGGATGGTCGTCGGTTCTTGGATCGATCGACTTTGTGCATCAGGTGTAAGACTTTTGCTACCGAAACAGGACTCTTCTCCAATGTTTTTCCTTCTAGATTACCCACCATCAAGTGCGTGTATGCGTCTAGGAGCAAAAGGCTACTTCAACTACTTGTAGTTGTTGGCAGAAATCTTGTTTACTGTCAACCTGTCTTATTAAGGTCCTACCACACATTAGTTGTCGGCAAAATGTTTGTTTACTATCAGCCTATGTTATTAAGGTCCTAAATACACATTTGTTCGACACAAATTAAAATTTAGTTCGACTCAAGAGTGATATTTGATGCGGAATTTTGGTGTATGTGGCATGGGTATCCTAAACAGGAATGAAACGCTTAAGCCCTTTTTTTTTTTTGTGGGGTATCAACGATAAGCTGTCTCAAAGGAGAGAACATTTACTAATTACTACATTACTACCTAGCTAGGGCTAGGCCAAGTCATTCGAGAAAAACGAATATTCTCACTTACATCGAGCGCTAAGAAGAATTTTGGGATACGTAGAAAAGTCCATGCACTTCCCTTGTGGTGGGGGAGAGGTGGGACGCGCACCGAATGGGACGCTTCCTTGTCAACCGGGCGACACCCAACTGGAAAGGAAGCTGGCGACTATTGGTTGGACCCCTTCCTTGTCCGCGGAACACGGAAACTTCTGTACTCCATTCTTCTTTATAAAAGTAATGCGCGCGCAGAACGTCTGATAGCCATCAGCAAACCCTCCGTCCCTCTCTCTCTCTCTCGTCCAGAAAGCTGCAATCTCTCTCTTCCTCACTGTTGAACCCTGAACTGAACGCATCTCGAGTTGCGTCTCGACTTCCATCTAGGAGGGCTCCTCCTCCTTTTTGAGAACAGATCAATCACATGGCTGTCGCCGGACAAACTATTTCAGAGGCTGCGAGCTTTGGATGCGGCAGAGATGCTCCTTCCGAGCAGAAGCTGAATCTTCCCTCGGAGAATGGGACTGTCGATGATGATGCCGATGTTGATGGGTGCTTCGACTGCAACATATGCTTCGATTCGGCGAGTGATCCCGTGGTCACCCTTTGCGGCCACCTGTACTGTTGGCCATGCCTTTATAGGTGGATGGATGCGCGAAGCTCGTCCGATGAACCGGGTCAGCGGCATCTTACTTGCCCAATTTGTAAGGCCGGCATCTCACCCTCCACGCTGATACCACTATACGGCCGTGGATCATCATCTTCTTCTGAATGCGACTCCAAGAAACCTGATTCAGACTTTGGCATACCTCGTAGGCCGTGTCCCGGTGCACTGAGTCTGAACTCTAGCAACGCTTATTGTCCGAGCCGACGACAACGTTGCTCGAACCCTTCCCTTGCGCATTCACAGTTATCTCAGGAGCAGCTGATAGCTAGTTTCAACTCGAACGCTGGGATGTTTGGCGAGATGGTCTATGCTCGGATGTTCGGATGCTCCAACCCGAGTCTCAGCAATTATCCTCGGGCATACTCGTATCCTGGAGCTGCGAACAGCGGTCGTAGAGTGAGAAGGCAAGAAATGAAGCTGGATCGGTCCTTTAACCGATTGTCGGTCTTTCTTTTCTGTTGTACGGTGTTCTGTCTCCTTCTGTTCTGATTAGTTTCAATCGTATTGCTTTGAAGCTGCTAACTTTTTGTTATATGTAAAGTAGTTCTGGTGCGAAGGCCAGAAGGGTATATATGTAGGCAGACATTGTTTTTGATTTGTACAGATGGTTACAGCTTCAGTGATGGGCATTGAGCAATAGCATGATTTTTGCCTTTTCAGTCTTCATCAGTTTCATCTCATCAGAATCTCTATCCTGGATATTGTGGAAGGGGAAAAATACGTATAGCATGATAAATAATTGGAATTAAGTACGCTACTAGTGTCATAATTTTTGAATGAGCTCATTTGAGTGTCATAATTTTTTTTCGCTCAATTGAGTGCCATAATTTCAAAGATTCATCACTTAATTGCCATCGCTTATGTGGCGAAGGAAAATCTGATGTGGACGTCGAAAAAGCTGACGTGACATCGACAAAACGATTTGTCTGAATATTTTAATGTACACGTGACGTTTTTCATTATTTTTTATTTATTTTGCAAAATATCTCTTTTTTTTCCTTGGCTCTTGCTCCCCTGGTCGGCCCAAGTGCAAGGGCCGCCTCGCCTTGGGCCGGAGGGGCCGCGACGGTCTTGGGCAATGGCCGTCGCAACCTCACCAGCCTAGGGCGAGCCTTCACCCTTAGGCCGGTCGGTGGTGGCCAGCGAGGGTCGTCAATGACCCTCGCCGGATAAGACGGAAAAAACGACAAAAATAAAAATATATCAAAATAAATAAAACATAAGAAAAAATTATATAAATTTTTTTAAATTTTTTTAAAAATCCCATATGTCACTAATAAATAAATAAATATTAATAAAAAGTCAACGTAGGATGATTTGCCGATAATGGCACTCAAGTAAACGATTTTCGCCAGAAGTGACACTCAAGTAAGCACAAAAAAAAGTTATGGCACTCAATTGAGTGCCGTACAAGTTGTGACACTCATAATATACTTACTCCTAAATAATTGGTTCTATAGTCCTCAAAAGAGTGAGAAAAACTAGTGATCTAGTGAATTAGCAGAGTGAATGACGATATTTCCAGATCAACTCAAACCATAAAAAGCAAAGTAGGAGTGATAGGAGTCTCCAGGGAAGAAATCACAGCAAGGAGCCATTTAGTCCTACTTCTCTTATGATAGTCTCTAAGGCTAACTAAAAAAACCTTCAAGCATTGTCTCTTCCACATCATTGCGGGACATTCTTCCACCGATGACAATAAGACCTCCACAAGAGAAGGGGAGATAGGCGGCTCTTTGTTTCGAGGAAGGTGCAGCTTCGGTGGCATCATAAGAGACAAGTGTCACGAGCATGCAAATTTTAGTCGTGAAATTAGCCATGTGGCGTCTGACGAGCCAAGAATATGTCAAACCAGCCTTCCTTCTCATGTTACTCCTAGGAAAAATATGGTGAATAGCGTCATTGTATCGAATCGTATTAGAACTAGCTTTCCTCGGGCTAACAAAACATGTAACGAGAACACACGGTCCACTTCGACACAAAAAATGGTTTTGGCCTGTTATGGTCTCATTAAAAGAGCAACATCAGCTCTCGACCCGTTTATAAATAGGGCTAACCTCGCCTTCAAAGCTCATTAGGGTATATTCATTCTAACCTAAAACTCCTAATACAAACCACCCTAATGTCACTTCCAGAACCAGTTATATCCTTCCCCTGTGCATGCCTCACTCTTCATAACGACCACAAGCTCCACTCAGAAGGGCACACAAGCTCGGTTGAGGACATGAAATATTTGGCTCGTGTCACAAGACTGAACAATTGAAGCTGTTTATCTATTATGGTGCCCGGAATCAAATTCACTTATTATCAAAAGGAAAATTATATTTGACGAGATTCCGATACTTCCAGCTATGAGTAACTATAGTAGAGTTTTATATGAATCCGAGTGTTATTCAGCTTAAGGTGGAGTTGCAACGATAAGCTCCTGAGTTAGCGAGCACTAATGTGGTAAACGACATAAAGTGCTTATAAAGAGGTGGAGTCTGTAAAACCAACCGTTGTTGTAACTGCTGAGTTTGACAAACTACATGTTTGATCTCTTGTGGGTATGGATGTAACACTAGTTTTGCTTTATAGTGGCTGTTGCGCGGAACAAGCGATCGATCAAATAAATAGACAAAATGAATAAAGTAAATCGAACACCAGATGTACGTAATCTAGAGTACCAAAATTGATATCATGCACAACAAGAAATGTTCAATTCGGAATATTCATATTTTCGTTTTGGGCTTAAACTCGAGACATAAATAATCTTCACTTTGGCTTGATATTGGAGCCATGTCACAATCGCTTCGCTGATAATCCGAACATCATCTGCTACTTTCCCAATAGCCTCAATGGGCTCAACCACCACAAACATCATCCAAGTCCAAACCGTGCTTGAACTTCGCAATAATCGATGACCTCATCAGAGCACCAACTGCACGTGCACCTTTAACTTCTCCACAATGACTTTCTGACACAATATCCTTAACCACATATAAAGCAAAACCTATGTTGTATCCATATCTGTCAGGAAACTGAAAACATACCTTGTCAATATCAGCAGTTACAGCAACTATTTGCCCTACAGGCTCCACCTCGCTGGAAGCACCATCTGTGTCAATTACCTCGCTAGTATCGACTACCTCAGGAGTTTCTGATTGCAACTCCACCTCAAGCTGAACACCGTTCAAATCCGTATGAATACTGCTATAATCACTCCTAGCCTGAAGTACAGTAGACTCATCAAAGGTAACTTCTCTATTGCAAACAAGTAAATTTATATTCGGGCACCACAATTGATTGTCCTGCTCACCTCGTGCATAGCCATAGAATATGCACATTGCCCTCACATCAAGCTTACCATCACTTACTTGATAATAACACAGGGAACGAAACATTTTAAAATTAGAATCATCAGCAACATTATCTGACCACACTTTTTCGGGAGTCTGATATCCAATCGTAATCGATGGAGATCTATTCATCAGGTAGCTCGCCATACTAAGCGCATTCATTGGAATTCTCCTAGCCATACCAGCACTAGAGATCTTTTTATGGGCCGTCTCTAGTAATGTTCTGCTCATCAATTATGCAAATTGTTGTGGTTTGCTAGCACTAGTGCGATGCTTCACTATGTCATCTTTCATACAGAATTTATTTACCAACTTCGAGCAGGACTCCATGCTACTGTCAATTCGCACATGCTTGATCGACTTACCAGTCTTTGTTCCGATCAAAACTCTCGATTGCGTATTCCTAACAACAACATCAAACTTGTGCTTCTGTACAAGCACCCAGGCCTTCCTCGAGTAGCCATTAGACTCTCGAACAGATGTCGACATTTTTGGAGCAAAACTTATCAAGTCTTACCTTGAAGTTCATATAGGCCACCGTGCTTGACTCATTTCATTATCACTAGGGCACCTCGGACAATTTTCAGAACTCCACCTCGTGAAAAATACCTGCATCCAGCTGAATCTAAGACACCCAAGGAAATTAAGTTCTTTTTCTATTCTGGAACATGTCGTACTCCAGTCAATGTCCTCACAATACCATCATGTATCCTGATTTTAATATCATCAACACCTATAACATCGCATTCAGCATTGTTTCCCAACTGCATTTTACTACTATCCATGCATTGATAAGAAGTAAACCAGTTCTTGTTTGGTGTAGCATGAAAAAAATAATCAGAATCCATAATCCATCCGCCAAACGACGAATCCTCAATGACAGACAAAACACAATCAATACCATCAAAATTTTCAGTTATAGCTACAATATCATCTATAGATTCAACTCTAATTCCCTTATCAATTTCATTTTTCAGCTTAAAGCAATTTCTTTTAAGATGCCCCATCTTGTCACAGTTCCAACAGACATCACTACCAGTCCTAGACTAACTACGTTTATTCATGTTCATACTACTTCTGCCAACACGATATTAGCTCTTCCTCTTTCACCTACTAAAGCAGCAGATATAGATTCGTCAGATTCTATTCTACGAATATCCTCACTCATAATTAAATCTCGAATCCCATCAAACGCCAAACTTGTTGACCTAAAAGAATTACTAACAACAGTAACAGTAGTATTCTAACTATCAGGCAATAAGGATAATAGAATCAAAGCACGTACCTCATCTTCAAAGTCAATCTCAACTGAACTCAATTGACTAACGATCACTTTAAATTCATTGATATGATTAGCAATTGATATACCTTCGCTCATCTTCAAGTTAAACAGACGTCGCATCAGATAGACCTTATTGATCGCATAGGGCTTATCGTACATGTCCGATAAGGCCTTCATCAAACCCGCAATAGTCTTCTCCTTGACGATATTAAACGCGACGTTACGAGCCAACATCAGCCGAATAACACCCATCGCTCGTCTATCCAGCAATTCCCAATAGGGTTGCTTCATCGTTTCTGGTTTCTTCCCACACAATGGCTCATGTAGCTTTATCTGATACAAATAATCTTCTATCTGCATCTTCTAGAAACCAAAGTCCTTCCCCACAAATTTGTCGATTTTCCTTTTAGCTTCTTCTGTCGCCACCGATTAGCTTCAACCTCAGCAAGCCTAGCTCTGATATCAATTGTTGCATGAAACAAGCGATCGATTAAATAAATAGATAGAACGAGTAAAGTAAATCGAACACCAGATGGACGTGATTTGGTCGTAGAGATCTATGTCTACGGAGAGAGCAGCAACGAATTCCACTATAGATCAAGCAATACTCATAGATTGTTAAAATATGGTGATTTGGCTTAAATGTCAAGCCAATTTGGAGATTGTTAAAATATGTGGAAAAAGTATCAAAAAAGTCATAAACGTATTGTATTGGTGTCAATTCAGTCTTAAATATTTCTATGTCAATTCAGTCTTAAACCTTTTCCATTTGTACCAATTAAGTTCTAATCCTTTTATTGGTATCAATTTAGTCCTAAACCTTTTACATTTGTACTAATTTAGTCCTAAAAAGTCAATTCGATCAATTTTGATTGAAAATTACTTGTGTAAACGTTGATTGTCTTACATAACATAGTTGCATTAACGTGGATATTTTTAAATATTTATTGATAATTTAAATAATTTTAAAAGGCCGAAAATTTTATTTAAAATATTAAAAAAATATCCAAGTCAACATAGTTGTGCCACGTAGGACAATCGAAGTTCATGTCAGCAATTTTTGGTTAAAATTAGCTGGATTAACTCAATTTGCATAAATATAAAAAATTTAGGATTGAATGATCAACAACGTAAAAGATTTATGACTGAATTGACACTAATAAAAAGTTTAGGACTTAATTGACATCAATACAAAAGATTTAAGACTGAATTAGCACCAAAATAGTTTTAGGACTGAATCTCAAGTTCTAGTGAAGTGTGAAGTGATTTGGCTTGAACGTCAAGTCAATTTGGAGATTGTTAAATATGTTTCGAGAGAATAAAACTTGACCGGAGATATGTTGCAAGGAACTCCGATTTATTAAATAAAAATCTGAAATTGTGCAAGCTAGAATATACGAAAATTAACATCCGGATTAAAGTTGGAATGTGTGTTGGAGTCTTTCACCACTGAAATAGGAAAGTCTAATGCGGATCTTAACTTATACCAACGGTATAATCTCAACCGCAAATATCATGAATGAAAAAAAATATTTAGCAACCATGGTGGGACCCACCTTTGATTTTATGTCTAGCATTCCACAAATATACTATCACATTGTCATTCTAGTGAGATTCAAAAAGAAATAAATAAATAACAGATATAGAAGTTTCTCTTGGATTCGGAAAGGTTTTTTTTGTTGAGTTTCGTACACGTAAAATTAATGATCTTTGATTGTTGTGGCCGAGAGCTACTTTGCTCGTAATAGCTTCTTTGTGAAATTACGTCCTATCAAATTCGAAAGTATTCAAGCCGATTAATCCTATGTTAAGACTAGTTATTCTTTTGTGAAATTAATAAATTATTTCGTGAAGAAATGTAGGGCTAAATACTGAGTGATTCATTGGGTGTAAATGGGCTTGTGGAAGCGACGAGAGTATTTATTAACTCGATTGTGGTTGATGTCTCCGTCATATGATAGTTCTTTGCTCTTCTTTCCTTAGGCGCAAGTCATATTTACAGACCGACCTAATTTTGGTGTCAATTTTTTTGTTGTTCCGCCTATTTTATTATTCGATTACTTATTTTAGCAACAAATGTTGCAGGGCACTTAGCCCCTTGCGCTAGCTCCCTGGCAAGTTGGGGACGGGCCCTCCTCTTTTCGCCACAGATTTCATGAAAAATTCTCGTTCGGATTGGGGAGGAAACTTATGGGAACCTGGCCGACACACGTGGAACGGACGTCTCTATCGAATCTTCATCGTAAGAACGAGGAAAAGGTCACGTTGATGTCCCAATTGCCATTGTGGGGGAGTGGGATGGTGACGTGATGATCATCTAGAAACGTCAATTCTTCTGGATGGTCGTCGGTTCTTGAATCGATAGACTTTGTGCATCCCGTTTAAGACTTTTGGCGCCACAAAAGGACGTGACCTTATGTCCCGAGGTTTCTTGCCCAAAAATAGAGAAAGAAAAGTCCTGACGGCTAATTCTTATCTCCCATGTCTCTCCTTCTAGATCACCCGTTATCAAGTGCTTGTGTGCGTCCAGATGAAGAGGCTACTGGTACTGCTGTTGGCAGAAATCTTGTTTACTTAATCTTATTAAGGTCCCACCACGCATTACTTGTTGCCAAAAAGTCCGTGTTCTATAAGCATACGTTATTGAGGTTCTAAGTATACTATTAGAATATGCATATGAGTTGTTCTAGATAAGTCCCACGTTAGAGAATTAAAATATCTCTATAACTTATTGACTTAAGTTATTGAGTAAAGGTGGGTACAACTGAATATATTGACGGGTTCGGATTTGGACTCCCTCTTAGTGATTTTCTATGTGAAAGTATCAGATTTATGCCGCGTACTCTCAAATATACATTCGTTCGACACAAATTGAAATTTAGTTTGACTTGAGTGATATTTGATGCAGAATTTTGGTGTAGTGGCACGGGTGTCCTAAACACGAATGTCACCCTTAAGTGTTTTTTTTTTTTAATCTATTATTGTTGGCATCAACGATAAGTTGTCTCGAAGGAGATAGTATTTACTATGGTACTACCTAGCTAGGGCTAGGGCCAAGTCACTCAAGGACAAGAAATATCCTCGTTTTACACAGAGCGTAGGAAGAATTCTGGGTTGCGTAGAAATAGTCCATGCACGTTGTTGGGGAGAGGTGGGACCACCCCTTCCGTGTGTGCGGAACGTGGAAACTTCTGTTTTCTGTAGTCACTCTTCTTTATAAAAGTAATGCGCGCACCAAACGTCTCATGTCTATCAGCAACCCTCGGTCTCTCTCTCTCTCTGTCTCTCGTCCAGAAAGCTGCAATCTCTCTCTTCTTTACTGTCGAAATCCATAACCGAAGCCGTCCAACTGAACTCATCTCGACTCGGGTCTCGACTTCAATCTTAGAGGACTCTTTCTTCTTTTCTAGGACAGATCATCACATGGCTGCCGCCGGACGAACTATTTCGGAGGCTGCGTCGAGCTTCGGGTGCGGCAGACACGCTCCTTCCCAGCGGAAGCTGAATCTTCTCTCCGAGAATGGTACTGTCGATGATGGTGCCGATGTTGATGGGTGCTTCGACTGCAACATATGCTTCGATTCTGCTAGCGATCCCGTGGTCACCCTTTGCGGTCATCTGTACTGTTGGCCGTGCCTCTATAGGTGGATGGATGTGCTAAGCTCGTCAGATGAACCGGGTCAGCGGCATCAGACTTGTCCAATTTGCAAGGCCGGTATCTCGCCCTCCACGTTGATACCGCTGTACGGCCGGGGATCATCATCACCTTCTCCTTCTTCTGAATGCGACTCCGAGAAACATGATTCAGACATTGCCATACCTCGTCGGCCATCTCCTGGTGGGCTGCATCTGAACTCTAGCAACGGTTATTCTCCGAGCCGACAACAACGCTGCTCGTACCCTTCCCTTTCGCATTCACAGTTACCTCAGGAGCAGCTGATAGCTAGTTTCAGCTCGAACGCTGGCATGTTTGGCGAGATGGTCTATGCTCGGATGTTCGGATGCTCCGACCCGAGTCTCGGCGCGTACTCCTACCCTGGAGTTGCGAACGGCGGTCGTGGACTGAGAAGGCGAGAAATGAAGCTGGATCGGTCCTTTAACCGATTGTCGGTCTTTCTTTTCTGTTGCATGGTGCTCTGTCTCCTCCTGTTCTAATTAGCTTCAATCGCATCGGTTTGAAGCTACTAATTTTTGGCTAGACGCAAAAGTAGTTCTAGTGTGAAGGCCAGAAGGGTATATGTGTAGGCAGACACTGTTTGATTTGGACAAACTGTTAAAGCTCGAGCGATGAGCATGAATTTTGCATTTTCAGTCTTAATCAGTTTCATCTCATCAGAACATCTCTATCCATCCCGGTTCTGTGGAAGGGAAAAAAAAAAAAGCATCGTAAATAATTGGCTTTACAGTTCTCAAAAGAGTGAGAACAGCAAGCGATATCCGCTGAACTGAGAATTCGCCTTTTTTAAATATCAGCACTTGCTCCAATTCCATTTCCTAATTGGATGATCTGCTTCCTAAGTAGTGGGACACGACAGAGATGAACAGAGTAAGGAAGAATCTGCAGAGTTCAAACCGTCAAAAGAAAAAAAAAAAAAAATAGGAGTCTCCAGGGAAATCACAGCAACAGAAACCATCCATTCTATTTCGCTCGTGATAGTCTCAGATGCTGATTAACAGACTTCAATCACTGCCCTCTTCCACATCACTGGCTGCCATTCACCCACTGATGACGTTTTAGGCCTACGGAAGAGAAGGCGGGGATGGGCGGGATGGGCGGCTCTTTTGTTTTAAGGAAGGTGCAGCTTCAGAGGTAACCTAAAAGACCATACATACCGATCGACCCAATCCATCTGTTTCACGCGCGAGGCTTTGATGGGCCGTCCTCTTTCGTCGAGCATTTCGTGGAAATTTCTAAACCGGGCTGCGGCAAAACTCAATAAATCTGGCCGACGCATGAGAAACCGAAGCCGCGATTATCAGATCGCGTGTACATTGCGCAGGGACCTTGCGCATTGCAATCAGGGTCAATGGGAACTCCAACAGTAGATTCGTATATGGTCAAAATCTACCAGGAGCAGCAAGCTCTGTCGTCTAAGCTTCAATCAGTACTACGGCCAGCTAGCCCCGGCCCCCCAGAGTCGCACGCAGAAATCTCGATCAAGACACTGGGCTTGGCATGCTTCAATCAGTACTACGGCCAGTTAGCCCCGGCCCCCCAGAGTCGCACGCAGAAATCTCGATCAAGACACTGGCCTTCGCATGGGCTTTTTCTTTAAGGCTAGTTATCAATGGCCCACGATGAATTTGGGCACGGTAAGGGCAGTGGGGGGATTGGTGGTGGACCAATCCACGAAGGGCACGTGTATGCGTCACCGTGGTCACTGTAACATTCCCCTGCCACTGTCCTTATCAAGTTAAGCGGCGGATATTATAATTGCGATTGGAAAACTAGAGAGTGTCCGGCTCTTCGGCCGTCGGCTCACCGGCTCATTCTCGGCTCCCCGGCTTTCGTTCGGCTCTGTCTCGATTTGAGTAGTGGTGCAATGCTCTTCCAAAGAAAGCAGTTCGATTAACTTTTGGGAAAGACAATTCTTCGGAGACTATAGAGCGCACGCCTTTTTGACTTAGAGTAAAGGGAGCAATCTGGTTAAAGAAAAGCGCCCTCGGAAGAATGCTAAACCGAGTGATTTCCCATTCCTATTAGATAAATAATTCGCGAGTAGATTATCTTCTCATATTTAATATAATCCAAAACGATGTACATTTCTACTGATTCAAGAATCAAATCGTACTTCGTCAGTTGCTTAAAATGAAATTAGCATAGCAATTCATATGATTTCTTACTTTAATCCAAACTCTTTAGAGTAAGAATTGAACTCTCGATAACAGTCGATTCCTAAGATGAAAGCATGAGAATACTTTTATCACTATGTCAATCTTGATGTGAATATTTAATCTCAAATGATGTATTATTGATGATGATGATAATAATAAGATGAATCGGGTTTATTATGGTTAAAAAAATAATTCGAGGTAAATTTATTATAAATATATCAATTTGAGAATTTTCATGGTATTAACTTTTAATTTTTTTTGTTCACTCACGTATGGCTGATTTAGTTAAAAGATGTATTATTTCTTATTAAGTCTCCGGTTCAAATCTCTCAACTCGCTCTTTGTGACTTAAGTGTAGGCCGCGGCTGGTGGTTATCGTGCTAGTTCTCGAGAAATAATCGAAATGTGCACAAAATGATCCGGACAACTCGGTTATAAAAAAAAAAAGAGATGAATTTTTATGTAGAAGTTTACAATTGCTTTGCATTAAAAAGTAAAGTCTAAAGTCATCGAATCTAAAGACGGATCTAGAGGAAAGGCAAAATGTTAGAAATTATCTCTCCAAACAGGAATCTAAGAAATATAATCTAACCCTGTTTCTTTCATCCATTTGTAAATATAAGCTGGGAAATATATTCTAGTCATAAGCCAAGCTGAAGACGCTGAGTCTTTTCAGCTCCATTACCAGCCAAGAATCCGGACATGGATTTTGAAATTGTACGACTTAAATAAATAAATAAGCCATAAACCTTTGTCCGAAAACCCCGACACAGAACTGAAAGTGATCTTATTCAATGTAAAAAGAAAAGATTCTAAATCCTAAACCCCATATTTGGTCCTTGTTGGTCTTTCACACTCTTCTTGCTTGCTTCCGCTCTACTCTCACTCCTCACTGCCCTTCTCTCCTAAAACCCCCCCTTCTCTCTCTCTCTCCGGTGTACAGATGAGGGGTCCTCTGGGTCCAGTAGTAGGGAGGTATCCGTCGAGCGACGGGAGCACC
This sequence comes from Rhodomyrtus tomentosa, assembly GCA_028455895.1. NCBI lineage: Eukaryota > Viridiplantae > Streptophyta > Magnoliopsida > Myrtales > Myrtaceae > Rhodomyrtus > Rhodomyrtus tomentosa. The sequence continues at coordinate 7,326,151 of JAPCWY010000001.1, read as the reverse complement.
CAGATGGGTGGAATCATAAGGCACAACAGGAAATGCAGGGATGTTGCGTTTCTCGTGTTCTTTATTGCATTCTGGGTGGCTTTGGTTGTTGATTCCAGCTTCGGTTTCAACAAAGGAAACCCATTAAGGTATGTAATCCGCCTCTGGGTACTTCATTTTCCTTCATTAGCTGCTAAAAAGGTTGGGAATTTCTGCTGTCTTTTGTGGTAAGATTTAGAATTTTTAGTTGTTTAATTGAAAATGAGCGATCTTTCTTGGTGTTCATAGTTTGTCTGAGCTGTTGGGAGCCAATTGTCGTAACAGCACGTGTAGTGGTCTATACTCGTTAACGCTGGTCAGATATGGTGGTTCCGATTTGTCTTTCTTCTCAGTTGGAAGATAGTTATGGTGGGTTATGGTTGCGCAGCTTTCTTGATTCTTCTATTTACCGCAACGATATTAACCAGGGAAAAATATACTGTTTGGAGAATGTGTACCTTCCTTAGTTGTTTGAGACAAGGGAAAAAGGCCATGAAGTGAGCCAAATCATATTGCTGTCGCTGATTTTGCATAATCCAGAATTGGCCAGAGTATATGTTGGACTTACTGAACTTTGGCTTACTTTCAACCTAACTTGCATTCTGGTCCAGTTTTTCCTTTGCCCTAACTAGCTTCATTTGAAATTTACAGGCTTACATTTGGTTTGGATTACAAAGGCAATATATGTGGTGACAAGCACGCGAATCCTGGCCTAAGAGAATTGGAACTTAGGTACTGGTTGAATCCTAACCAAGTGTATCAGAGTGGTTTGAAGGACAGCCAATTCAACCTGGCTAATGCTCGAAGTATATGCTTGCTGGATTGCCCTACTCCATCAGACGATTCTTTGAACTGGGTCTGTGATTACCCAGAGGGGGATATTCGTCTCTCAATGGATGACTGGATAGATAGGAATTACGATTATTTCGAGTTCCTCACGCCAGAAATGAGGAACACCTCTCTCCAGCTTCAAGGACCTTGTTACCCTGTCATATTTCCGAGCGTCAATGGTGAGGGACATAACTCAATGCACGTTTTATGGCACTGGTCGAATACTATGTTTCCTTCGATTTTATAAAATTCTGTTGCATTAGATGTATCTTACTGTGACACATGCATATGTTCTTGTTAGTATATTGGAGCTGCCAATTCATAGCTCGTGCATCAAATATGTCTTTGCGGCATTGGCAGCAAATGGGAGGAGTGAAGATTAATGAGGACATAGTAATAGACAAATCCATTCACCGGTCCATCAATGCTCGATCATCTGTCTTAAAGGTTTTGAACTTGGACTCTTCACTTCTTCTTTTTTTTTTTGTCCAAAAGAAAATGTCAGTAGATGCTCGTGAGTTACTCTGGTTCTACAAAATGTTTTTCCCCATTGAGTTTACTTTTAACATGATTAGCATTCGTAACTTTCTGTAGTCATGGTTACCTGAGAATGTACATCAACGTTTTTCTACAATGTCCAGTTAGAGCTATATTGTTAGCTGTAATGACCTGTCTATCACACATTCTGTTCTGTTTTCATGAGAAGCTTTTTGAATGTGTGTTTGTTCTTATGGATTTTACATTTGAGATTCCTCACTTGTAGAGATACATGGCTGATATTGGAAAATCGTGGCCTGTGCTGATTGTTTGTGGGGGACTCCTGCCGCTCTTTTTGTCAGTTATTTGGCTTCTTCTTATCCGCCATTTTGTTGCTGCTATGCCATGGATAACCGTCGCCCTCTTCAATGTTCTCATCATATCAGTCACAATGTTTTACTACTTGAAAGGTGGGTCGAAACTGTCATCCTCTTCTCCTTGGGTTATACTGATACTGTTGCGTTAGGCGTGTCTTCATGAATTGTATTATGTGGGAAGTGCATCAGGCATCATTTTAAATGCTAAAGTAGCATATAGCATAAAGGAGCTAGGACTTCAGTCCACATGGGCATTTTGTTTTTAGTTTCTGAGAGTCAGCATATCTGGGAAGCAATCTCTCTGTTTTTCTTGTTTATGAGAATGATACTGTAGTAAATTCAGGCCTCAGTCCAAATACTTGGAAGTTATATGATTTGTTCACATTGTAAACTGGTCTAATAAAGTTTGTGCCCCTCTACCTCTCCTATTTTGCAATTTTCTCTTCTCCAGTGCATTGCATAATGTGTATGCAGAAGTATTAGAATTACTAAACTTTTCTTCTGTGACTCTTAGCTGGATGGATCGGGAATGATGCAATTTCCCCAATCATTGGCGAGCATGATCCATACACTCATGTATATGGGAGGGTGGGTGTCTTTCTAATTTGCGTTTGGTTTTTGAAAACTCTTTCTGTTTCTTTCTTTAACAATTTATATTTCGTTCCAGGAGCTAAATCATATTCGCGCTGTTGCTGTTCTTATGACCTCTATAATGGCTGTTTCCATCCTTGCCTCAATTGCCATTGTAAGCCGCATCCTTATGGCAACATCAGTCCTCAAGGCAAGTACTGCGTCTGCTCACAAAGTTCAGCAATTGTTAAATTTTTCCTAACTCCTAGCTCTTTTCATATATTTACTGAAAGATTCCCCACTCCAGGTCTACGTGTATCAGGAGAGAGAGAGAGAGAGAGAGAAGGACGCTTCAAGTTTGTTTGCTGCTCTTTATGGACATTTATATGAGATATCAGAAACCAAAAAGTACATATGAACTAAAGGAAATAGATTATCTGCCATGACAATTTCAATATGTAAAAAAATCCGACAATTGTCCTTTCTCTTTTGTTTTAGATCTTGAAATGAAATAAAGAACCAAATGGCGAACTGATCGTTTGAAACTAATCAATGAAAGAGAAAGTAAAATGCAGTATTTGCCAACTACAGTCATGCATTTTTTTCAACATTTCAAGTGAAATTGGGCCTACATCTAGCAAGCACTTTGAAAGACAACTTTTCTGAGCACTATAAATTGAGCTGATCTGCATCAATAATTTTAACTAAATAATGCATTTCCTTAGCCATGTGAGCACCATAAACACCTTGTAACTAATTGTTCACTATCAGCAAGGAAAGGCCCTGGATGTTCTTATCAGAACAATGGAATTTTTTTCGAAAAGTTTGACCTTCTGTCATGGACATCCGGGCGTCGACTGACTTGGTTGATCATGGTCTTTTCTCGGTTCTTAATTTAACTGGTAGCAGACTTTGACCCAGTGAAATCCGCTTCCTTGTTCTTGATGCTTGTGCAGGTTGCTGCGAAGGTCATAGGAGAAGTGCAGGCGCTGATAATTTTTCCAGTCATACCATATGCAATCCTTGCAGTTTTTTATATGATCTGGCTTTCAGCTGCTCTTCATCTATTCAGTTCTGGTCAAGTCATTCAGAATAATTGCAACTCCAACTGCTGTTCTTATAATCTTGCATTGAAAAAAGTGAATTGTGATCAATGCTGTGGTTATAGCATTCATTACACCCCCCACATTGCAATTGCTGTCTTTTTCCACCTGTTTGGATGTTATTGGGCTACTCAATTTATCATAGCATGCTCAGCAACTGTAATTGCGGGTTCTGTAGCTTCATATTACTGGGCTCGTGGAGAAGCATCGGTAAGAACTGTATAGTGAAAATTACGTGTTAATACTGTTTGAAGTGCTTTCGAGAACATGAAGTTAGAGATTGGCAAATTTGTTCTTGTAGTGAAAATATTTAGTCCTATGCTGATTAGAGTGCATATCAAGGTTTCCTTGCAATCTTGTTCTAGGTACATTTTAGGCAGGTTCAAATTTTTGCAATTGCTTCTTGAATAACTTACTTAATCTGTTGACAAATTGTTTCTCCAAAGTTCCAGCTTTTCCAGCAACAACCCTGATTATTTCGGCTGGCATCTCTTTTGACCAATTATACAGTTTGAACTTCTATGTTGTGTCACACTAATTGCTTGCAATTAATTATCCACTTCTTCAATTCTATCCAAGCTAAGATTGGGCTGAAGTAACTGGTATTAGATTCTTGTTTGCTTTAAGACTATTCATTTTTAGGAGACTAAATAATTTGTTAGGCTTTCTTTCTGTACTTGGTATTAATGATCTGTCTATATTTAGTTATACTCTTGTCAATATTTATTTAATGTCTGTAGTAACTTCGCTAATGCAGCCTGAAGTTCCATTTCTTCCGGTGGTTTCCTCTATGAAGCGGCTGATCCGCTATAACCTTGGGTCCATTGCTCTGGGTTCCCTTGTTGTGTCATTTGTGGAATCAATCCGCTTTATACTTGAGTCAGTTCGTCGCAAATTGAAAGTGGTTACATTGTCACCTGATGGATTCTTTGGGAAGGCCACATTCCATTCCTCTCAGTTTTTGTTGAGGTGCATTGAGTGGACACTGAAATCCGTAAATCGCAATGCTTATATAATGGTAATTTTTTTAAGCCTTTTTTCTTCAGAAGGGCAAAACCATTTAGGCGATGACTCTTTGTTATGCATAGTTCACTCTGATAGCCATTCGGGGCATTTGCAGATAGCAATTACGGGCAAAAGCTTTTGTAGGGCATCAGCAATAGCAACGGAATTAATCTTCAGCAACATTCTTCGGATAGGGAGAGTTAATGTGATAGGAGATGTTATTCTCTGTCTGGGGAAATTGTGTGTCAGCCTGTCAAGTGCCCTCTTTGCTTTTCTCATGTTGGATACACACAAGTACAGATCTGCTCACAATAAGATTTCTTCTCCACTGTTGCCAGTATTGGTAAGTATATCACCATGCTTTCAATTGGTACATGAGTATTTCTTCCAGTACTGCACAAAATGATTTACATTGAGGACGATTTGAAACCTGCTCATTTCTGTAGAAAATGTTTGTTTATTTACTTTGTGTTTACTGATAATTGCCACTAGCATTCACTCAATAACTCATCAGCTAAGTTTTTTCAGTCTAGAATAAGACTGCTGTTCGTTCTGCAACCTAGCCTGTGATATAGTTGCATATCTCGAGCGTAGTAAGAAATACTACTACTTTTTGAGTAGCTAATTATAGGATTCGTGTGCTTGTGCGTCCGAAATTTACTTTATATGCTTACAAGAGGTTGAGTTGATCAGTGGTTAGTAGGGACGAACTATTTCGCTGTATTTGCTAAATTTCATCGGTATTAGCTTCCTGCCGTGAAAGACGATGATTGTGTCAGTCTCTGCTTGTCGCATTGCAGGTTTGCTGGGGTCTTGGTTATGTGGTGGCTAGCCTCTTCTTTGCAGTGGTTGAGATGTCAATCGACACGATCATACTTTCCTTTTGCCAGGATTCGGAAGAGCACCAAGGAACAGCCCAATATGCTCCTCCGCTTCTCATCGAAACTCTTAATGACCAAAATGAGATGCAAAGACTTACTCAAGGACCCAACTGATGGGTCTTGTCTTCAGATATTCTATTCCTCCTACCTACCAACGGAAATTCAAGTCCTTTCCTATTTGGGGTTTAGGTTGTCATTTCAATCTGCAGTCTCCAACACTGCTATACCTAGTGGCGGCATCAAGCGCGTAAATATGAAGCAAAGCAAGATGTTTTTTTCATGGTCAGCAGCTTATAGCGACCTACAAGGAGAAGAAAGTGCGGACTATCACGGGCATCTCCAGAAGAAGAGGGAGAGTTGCACCTAAACCTCTTGCTGTTCAGTCATACATTTTTTGATGTAGCTTCCCTGGTATCAGGTGTTAGTGGATGTTGTATTTTCTGTCTGAACTCTCTCTCTCTCTCTCTCTCTCTCTCTCCCCTTCTAAGCTTGTTTCAAAGCCCATGGAAGCTGCTTGATATCAGGACTCTGTAAGTTCAGAAACATATGAAAATTTGAGTGCTGCGCGTTAGAAGATTGGGCTCTGAGCAAGTCATTGACTTTTTTTTCCCCCTTATATATTAAGTTCCATTCCGTGCGTTGCCGTGCAAAAGAGCAAAATAAATCCGTTTATAAATGTGCAAGTTAGGGGTGGGGGTCGTACAAACCAGAAGTTGCTTCCAAGTATTGTGGCTTTCAGTTTTCACTACCTACCGACGATGGGGAATGCTCTTTTCGACGGGGGGTTTGATCTGATCTTTTGGTTTTATGATCACTTCAAGTTTAATTGGTGGTTACGGCATTGACCAATGATCATGCCTGAGCCTCCTTCCTCGAGATTTGATTGTTAATCAAGTCTGTCAAGCGGAAGAAAACGGGGGAAAGAAAAAGTGAGCTATGCTGTGGAGTGAGAGAGAGAGAGAGAGAGAGAGAGAGAGAGAGCCACTCGCATGGAGAAAGGAGGATTATGCTACTCGCTTGACTTTGTACTTTTCCTTTCCATGATTGAAGCTTGGTTCAATTTTTCGTAATTTTTTAGCTTTAAAATCGCATAACTAGCATTAGCCTAAGCCACTTCTATGATATTTGCTTTGTCGAGCGTGAGGGTTTGAACTCGGCATTTATGATATTAGCATTTTCATTCTCTCAATCTGTCTACCCGGCACCAGCAGTACCGTATGCCTATTGATATTTAAAGTTATTTTAAGAGTCGCTTTGCATGAAAAGATAGGATTAAAGAGCGAAAATGGCATTAAGTTGGGGTAACAGCATAGCCGACCCCGGCTTACCCCATCCCACGGTGAATTAAAGAGAATACTTAGGATGTGCATGAAAATACTTCTCGCCCGAGAAGTCGATCCGGTAAGGAAGTTGATTTTTTAGCTTTTTTTTTTAGTAAAATTTGAATTTTCAACTTATGTTTTAGAATTTGATTTCAGATAGAGAAATGCGTTTGATAACGATTAAAAAAAATAATGTTCAAAAAATTAGTACAAAAATGTTCGGTGACGGCCGACGAAGGGTCGGCGGCAGGCGAGGGGTGACGGGCGAGTGATAAGAATGAATTCTGGAGAATTTTTTACTTTTCTAGACTAACAAAAAATCTTATCAAAAGTAGAAAATATTTTCATAAATTAATTTTTTTACCAAATACATTTTCACTTTAGGTTTGTTAAAAAAAAAAGTATTTTCATACCCACCCTTGACCTCCGACCAGGAGACTATCCGGGTCAACGCGCGGGAGAATGCCTGCCACCCCCCCCCCCCCCCCCCCCCCCCCCCTCCTCTCGGTCCGACGTGGCAACATTCTCCCCACCGAGTGGCGCGAAAGAAAAATGATGCTGTCCTTGCTGACGTGGCAGATGCAAGCGCTTCCATCGAGCCGAATTGATCACCAAAACCAAAACGAGGCGAAGGCATCGGCCTATCCCCCGAACAAATTCTCGAGTTCTCGTTAACAAGAAAGCAAAGTGAAAAATTGAAAACGAAATGACGCCGATTCCTTGTCCTGCGCCCTGACTCTCTCTCTCTCTCTGTCTCTGTCTCTCTCTCTCTCTCTCTAAAGTCGAGGGAAATTCGCCATTGACAGTGCTAGATTGTGAGCTTCCGAGAGGGAGGGAAGGAGGGCGAGGCGACAGCGAGGAATTGCCCTCTACGAAGAAAGAAGCTATTTTCTTTTCCTCGTCTAGTGGAGAACTTGTCATCGAGCCTTTGCTTTTCGATTCCCACCTCACTTTCTAAGCTGCAAAAGAAAAAAAAAATACATGTGACCCACACCGCCCGCAATCCTTCTTCATTTTTTTTAGGTGGAGGAGCGGGGATCATCGCCGAAAAGAAGTCCACCAGTCTCGCCTTTCTGAGGTAAAGATTCCGCCTTTAGCTACTCCCCACTTTTTACCATTTGGCTTGTAGTTCTGTTCTAATTTGGATTAATTAGCTCGTGGCAATGCAATTGGGTGTTCGATTGGGATTGATTTCTGCTCGAATTCTCTCTCTTTTCAGGTGAAAGATCTGCAATTTCTCCTTCGAGACGGTATTTTGGGGGCCTGATTTCTCTCTTCTGATGTTTTATTCACAATCATCGTCCCGACCACCTGTTAATTTCTCGTCTAGACCCCCTTTGCTTTACTCAATTTCCTACATTTTCCTTCCCTCGGATGTCTTCTTCATATGTTGCTTCAATTGCCTTAGATTTCGCTTGAAAATTTGACACTTCCCGCGATACTAGCGCTTGCTTGAGCTCTCTGTTCTCGCTTCCACGTCCGTCTTACCATTTAATTCGGAGGTTAAGTTAATCTACCCATCAAGTTGATTTTTGTGGGGTTGGAAATGGGTGATAAATATAGATCAATCTCAATTGAGGATTTGCCCTCACATTTGATTCTGGAGATTCTGAGCTGTGGAAGGCTCAGCTCAGTTGATCTTGTTTTCTTAGAATTGACCTCTAGAGCTTTTGGGGGGAGTCATGGGCTGCACCCCAGCAAGTTTCGATCACTTGTGGAGCTTGCCGCGTTCCAGCTTTGTAGTTCTCATCCTATCTATTCCTCTATGAGCGTGAAATCAAAGAAGGAGATCTTTGATCGGTGTGGCAGCAATTGGAAGCGGCTTTTGAGGTTCCTGCAATCTGTGGAGCGGTCATCCAACACCGTTGAAACATCCTCTGGTAACGTATGTTTCTGTAGTACTTCAATTTTTAAAGATAATTTATTGTGTTTTGAGGGGGTTTAAGGGATTGTTGGCATCTATCAATTATTTTGTGAACCTTTAGGGTTCATCAACCGCCGACAACAACTAGTTTGGGATAAATGTGTTGTTGATGTTGATAATTGTGCTAAAAAAGTATTGTGTAATGTCCTTTTTTAATGCTTTTACTGGATAATGAGGCCATTAGAAAGTAAAATTAGAGATTAATTACCTTGTTTCTCCATTTGGTTTTACTTATCGAATTCGACTGTCCAATTATCTGAAGCTTAAGAACTTCTTAATTTCGATAGAAAAATAGTGCTTGAAACAATTCGACGTCTCTCACGATTGGTGCTATATGCTATATGTCTACTTGATGAGATTTTTACCTACCAAATGTGGAATTACTCAACCATCAAAAGAATGATTCTGGTAGAAACTCAATGCGATATATATGTCATTTTTGGGGGAAGAGAGATGAGGAACCTTGTAATCTTCCCCTGCCCCTTTCCACCAAAGCCTTATTAATCTGCTAGCAATCCATTCGTTATCATGCACGCTCATCAATTTTTATTTTATCAGCAGATGCAGGTTACCACTGGGAGACATCATACATTACTTCTCCATGATTCATCCGTTTATTCTTGCGGATCTAGTCTAAGCGGTGTTCTTGGTCATGGTGCTGAAACAACACAATGTGTAGCATTTACCCCAATAAGCTTTCCATGCCCAACACATGTATTACAAGTCTCAGCCCCTCATAATCATGCTGCTTTCATCACACAGTCTGGAGAGGTTTGTAGTTTTTTCATCCTACCTTGGCTAGATAAATTAGCATGTCCTTTTCCCTTTTGGGACAGTAGAGGGAAATCGACGGGAGAAAAGAATAAAATTGTCATGATTTATGCTTTTCTCATCTGCCATTTTCCTTTGTTGCTATCTGAGCCAGACTATTGTATCTACTTGTGGGCTTGATAATGTTCTCATGAAGAGCTCCAGTTACCCATTCTACCTTAGTAGTTGATGTCCTACTGTGGGGTTTGCCATGATGCTAGCTCTGCAGTTTGTATGGACATAGATATGACATATGCTACCTAGATATTCCTCTTTGTCCTTTCTATGGTATTTCCTATAATTTTAAAGAAAAGCTTCTGTCTATACAGGTTTATACTTGTGGAGATAATTCATCCTACTGCTGTGGACATAGAGAGACAGCACGTCCGATATTTAGACCTCGGCTTGTTGAAGCATTGAAAGGAGTTCCCTGCAAACAGGTGATCCCATCAAACCAATTTTCTGTATTTTGAACATTGAAGGTTTTGCTAGTCTAGGTAAATGCCATGCTTCCCTTTTCTATCCCGAAGGGAAAATGCGAGCCCGCCTCGTGTTCACAATTGCTTTTGCCTTGCAATGCTTTTGCTTGCTGATGCATGGGTGTCTCCCATGGCTATGAAGTTTTTCTGTGAGTCCCTGAATAAAGCCTGGGAAGATGGTTTTGAAGAAAGAACTTAGGATCAAGATCAATTATTTATTCAATGGAAGCTATTATTGGCTCTTCTCGTTTACCAGTTGTCAATTCTTAGTTTCTAGATGTCCTACAACTATCCTCAAAGCTCCGTGGATATGGCATCTCCTCTCCTTGATTTTTGCTAGAAACATGATAAAATTAGTTGAGAGTTCTTTGAGTACTTTTTATCCCATTTAATGAGAAAAAGCAAATATTCATCATATCACGCATCTGTATTCATGTAAACCATTTTTTTTTTGTTTTGACATTTCTCGTGTGACTTTTATGCTCAAATTATACATGGTCATTGATTACTCAAGTCCTATAAATGCTCGAGTATGTTGGACTCTGGTTCTATTTTAGTTCTTTATCATTCACTTTGACTGATCTGTCATGGTAAATCATTGTTATTAAGTGCATCATTTATTCTTGTTAAATAGTTAGTGATCCAAATTCAGCATGTCAATGATTGATATTGTTTATCCATGAGTACATATTCTTCTCTCACTGTAAGCAAAATGAGAAAAGCTAAAACTCCTTTCAGGTTGCTGCAGGGCTTAATTTTACTGTTTTCCTTACAAGAGATGGTCATGTCTGTACATGTGGCAGCAACGCTTATGGACAACTTGGTCACGGTGATACTCTGGAGAGGTCGACACCAAAGATGATTGAACAATTTGAAGCTGTAGGCCCTGTGGTACAAATTGCTGCGGGTCCAAGTTATGTGTTCGCTGTATTAGAAAATGGGGCACTCTACTCTTTTGGTTCAGGTTCCAACTTCTGTCTTGGACACGGAGAGCAGCATAATGAGTCCAATCCCCGTCAAATTCAATCATTTAGACGGAGGGACGTCCATGTGGTGCGCGTTTCTGCAGGTGATGAGCATGCTGCAGCGCTGGATTCTAATGGACTTGTAAGTTCTTAGGCTGAATATTAATATGCCTTTTGATTCCCAGCAAACAAAAAGAAAAAGAAAGGAATGTGCCCTTTTATATACATTTTTTTCTTGTTTTTCCTTTTTCTTTTTTCATGCCAAAGGCATTAATATGGAGTTGAAATTGAATGGATGTATCAGGTTTACACTTGGGGCAAAGGTTATTGTGGCGCTCTAGGCCATGGAGATGAGATTGATAAAACTACTCCAGAACCTGTAGAGAGCCTAAAGGGCAATCTTGTGGTACAGGTCAGTGTGCAACATTTCTTTTAAGTTATGGCATCCCAAAATGAGAAGGGCTTCCTAAGTTGGCAAAGACTTGACAGCGTTTCTGTTAGAACAGTTGCCCAAAAGTATACATAAAGTGGCATGGAACCTGAGGTGCTTTTAGACTCTTTATATTCTTTGAGTGCTCAAATCTGGGGCAGGATATGAAACCAGGTTTATTCAGGGATAAGTAGGCACTTCTTTTCTTTTGAGTATCAGCTGATTCATATATATTTTTTTTCTTTTCTTCTTTTTAATCTTAGTATAATGGTTCTTTAGGATTTGTTTTGCCTTTTCCATTCTTTTCTTAGTCTGAAAGAGGAAGGAGGTGTAGAAAGGGAAACCCGAACAGTAGTCAGTCTTCAATGCTGGGTTATTCACTTGCAGGTCTGTGCAAGAAAGAGGAAAACCTTCGTCTTGGAGGAACGCGGTTACGCGTATGGTTTTGGATGCATGGGATATGGCAGCCTGGGGTTTCCAGACAGAGGTGTGTCCGATAAAGTCATGAGGCCAAGAATCCTCAATAGCCTGAGAACACACCACATCTCCCAAATTAGTACTGGTCTGTACCACACTGTGGTGATAACTAGCAAAGGGCGATTGTTTGGGTTTGGAGACAATGAGAGGGCACAACTCGGGCACGACATGGTGAGAGCCTGCCTGGAGCCGACTGAGATATTTGTCCAACAAACAGTGGATGACATGGGTTGCAGCTCCGGAATGGAGGGAGACTCCGGCTCCAATTGTTGAAACTAATGATTCATTTTGTACTTAAGTATGTTAGATTATACGTTTGATGTCCGTAGTGGAATTGCATAAATCTCCAGTGTGGAACTTATGGGGCCAATCTTGTCTCTTAAAAAGGCTTGTGTACAAAATGCTCGCCTGTAGTTCCTTTCGCCTCATCAGTCTTCCGAACCATTCTCTTACCGCTAATGAAGTCTGTTGCCAACTTTTGATCCACTTGCCGCTACATTCGTGCTTAGAAAATTCCGGTCTCTGCGTGAGCAGAGTAGGATTATATGGTAATTGTCTTTCAGTATATTTTAGATGATTCCCCTAGGAAAGGGATTTCTTGATCATTTTGCGCAGAGCCACAACCGCGTGAGGTTCTGGCACTTTCGATTTCAACAGTTCCCTCGTTCATTATTGGAGGACAAGTTGTGAGGTTGGGTTAATATTTGCCGGTTTTTGAATCCATGTGAGACTCTCTTGATCTAACGGCTCATGTGGAGTGGATTAATGTAGGTTGGGAGTAGCTAACAACTTTTCTAGTTTGGACACTGATCATGAAAAACGACTCTAATATGACTGTGAATGCCATTCACTGTGTATTTGGGTTAATAAAAATCAAGTTTTTGTCATCATACGTGGGATTGTACTAATTGAAGTATACAATATAACTCGCGTCATTTCTCTAGAAACTGTTGAGAGTTCAAATTTCAATATTGGAATGGATATAATGTCTTGTCTGGAAGGAGTGTACAGCTCGAGAAATCCGTTCCGAAGAGATATTCGATAAAGGTGTGTCTCTTCTCCTAGAAAAGATGAACAGGTCGTGCACATGCCTCATTGATCAATAATTCCTCTGATCATTTGCCGTACCGTGTCGGCGAAGATCGCGGAAGATTCACCAAAAACATGCGCTCTTTTAAGACTGCTAAACTGTCATATTATATCTTGAAGTAGCCGTACTCACATTAGTTATGGAAACGGGACAGAATGTCGTTCAGTGGCCAAACATGCAAGAAACAATCAGTCACTCATGTGGACCTTAAACAATCACTTGCGTTCTTTTATATATGCTGCCAGCTCCCTTCAACAAGAAACTGTGAGATCTCCCAGAAAGTTGCAGACTTTTTATATGCAGAAATCGAGATTAGGTGAAGCCTGTCATTTTCTATGTGCATTCGATCAGTTTAACACCACTCTCAAACTCGAAGACTACCTGAATCTTTACTCTTGAAGCAGAGTGTAGTTTTGCCAATTGTTTATGCAGATAAGCACTCTGAGCTCTTAACACAGAATGGTATCTTGCAAATGCCTATACGATGGAGGCAAGCTAAGCCTTCTCGCCGGTGGACCACGCCACCACGACTTATTAACTAAGAAGTGCCTCTCTGATTCAACTATGTTCGTTCAAAGACTGTCCGGCCGGAGACTTGGCAGCTGAAAATAGTAGCACAGAAGGTGGGGACCTTCGCCTAAGCACGACCCAGTTTCTTTGTATTGTGGTGCAATTGCATCGTTCTCAATGTCCGAACCTTCAGAATCACGTCGTCCGCTAACCTAGTTAGCGAAAGCTACTTATTGTACTAATCACGAGTACTTTCAGTCACAGTGGAGTTCAGCTTGATCTTGGTCGAAGTAGGAAAACCCCTCTCAGGGAATCCAACAGCATGGTCGGACCATCAATAAGCTGTCTTGACTTCAATCCACAAAGGACAACCAGGAGGCCACATGGATGCACATGATGGTGACTCATTGCACCGTAGGCCCATGATGTGCTTTGCTCTTCTTCGTTTCTTCTCAAACCCAAATCAGACCTCCCCCCTCATTTGTCTACTACACATGAGCATGAGCATGAGCATGAGCATGAGCAATGATCTCCGGATCGTATAAGATCAAGGGACAAAGGGCAGAATCTCGTAATCCGTCCTTTGTCCAAATCGACAGTCCCCACAAAGTTTATCCAAAAGTCCAAAAACGATTGATGAAAAGCAGAAGTTGGGTCCATCACAGCAATAAAAGCAAACACACTTAGCCATAATCATACACAAATCAAAGGACCCAACTTTTCTTAGTCCTTCTAAATGATTGAAAAGGCCAGGAAAAGGTCAAAAAGCTCACTCGCACTTCCCAGATATCTTATGATAACTCTCTCAAAACCTCCTGTGAGTACTAAGAGATAAGCTCAAGCACAGGAACAAAAAATAATTAAAAAAAGCAACTTTTTGCTGTTTCTGCAGGCTTCTTCAAGCCAAATTCTCCAAATGCTCTCTCAGCACTTCAAGCATGTGGTAGAAGGTGACGATCCCGATCAAGCGACAGTCCTCCTCGATCACCCACACATAGTTCACCCGGTGCGCGATCGCCTGAATCATCACCGCCACCAGCGAGCTCTTCGGGTTGCACACGATCGCCTCCGACCTCCTCACCAGCCGCGACGAGTAGCTGAACGACCGGCTGTTGCACCTTCCCAGCTTCCGCAGCAGCACGCTCGTCGGAGACGTCACGCAATCCTCGTCCGAGGACGGCGACGAGGGATTTGAGTTGCTTGGAGTAATTGCGAGCTCGTTGACCGTAGCTCGGAGACCACGCTCCACCAGCCTCGCCTTCACCGTCCTCACTAGCTCCTCTGGCGGGCCTCCGCAGTCGATGTACGCCAGTAGGTCGCCGCAGGAGAGCGTTGCGATGGCGGCCGCGGCAGTTTCGTCGCAGGAGGCGAGCGCGAAAGGGGATATCTCGCCGATCAGGACTCCGTCCTCGTCGACGACGGCGACCGAGGTCTGGTCGGCGAGGGAGCTGGCGATCGCTCCTACGGCGGAGGAGGCAGGGTAATGGTAGTCCGCGACCAGAACGTCGGCGCTGACGATGCCCAGATCGTCAATCGATAACGCTGGTATCGGAGAGAAGAGTCCGATGGAGTTGAGGAGGAAGCGGACGACATCTTCCAGCGTGAGCCAGCAGAACTCGCGGCCGTGGTGCAGAGTCGGCGTAGTCGGCGAGGATTTCGGGTGCTGTTTCCGTCTGGTTTTGGTGGTGAATCTGGTTACGATTGGCACCACTAGATTTTGGGCTCCTTGCAGTATGAGATCAATAGCTTCTAACAAGCTGAAACGTGAAGAAGCACAGTACGAATCAACTCCGAAACACCAATCAGACAAATGCCAAGGTTCTCAAAATATCAAATTTTGGCTTAAATTTGATTTTACGAGACGCCAAGCTTTCACTTCGCACGATTAGATTCTTCATAAACAGAGAACTCTGTTTCAATTTCAGGGCGAAGTTCATGCATTCTGAGCAGCAATCAAACGACGCGAGCTCGTGACAAGCGACGGCGACGGAGGACAGACGCGTGTCGTATGAAAAAAATAATCGAATTTCTGGAGAATTCCTCGGACACTGACCTGCATTCAGCATAAATTGTACAGACAAGACGCACTTTTTTTGGAAAAAATGCACAAACCTCTTGCCTCCGAAAATGACGACGATTTGTACAGTAACGTCCGTGAAATTTTACTCTCGAAGTCCATTTAAGTAACGGAAGAGTCGATTGAAGCACCAACTAAAGCTCGCACGAAACGTAACAGCAGAGGAAAATCAGGAGACACTAGCCAAAAAGAGAAAGAGACAAAAAGTTACCTGGTAGAAGGGTCGACGTGAATGACGAGACCTGGAATGTTGGGCAGGATCGATGTAAGGGGTGCCTTCAGAGCAGAGGAAGGCGAGGAGAGGCGGCCGTCCTCGCAGAGGTAGCAAATCACGTCCACCATGCAGACTTTCCCGACACACCTGCAACCGGGCTCGGCCTCGGGCGCCGCCGCGTCACCCGAGGAGTGGTCGCAGCTCCAGACACTGAGGCAGGTCTCGCCGGAGCTCCTGAGGGCGGAGAGGGCGTCGCCGACGGTGGCAGCGGCGGGGAGCGACCTCAGCGCGGGCTTCCCGAGACAGAGGTCGGACACGTTGTGGGACAGCAATCCAACGGCCATGCAAATGATGTGCTCGAGCTCTTTTGGGTAATGGGAGTAATGGCGGACGCGGTGATCTCGTGTTTGGGGGTTAGGGATGAGTGGGGAGCGAATGCGCTGGGCATATTTATAGGAAGTCGTTGGGGAGTGGGGGGGTGGAGAGACACCTGGGGAGTGAGGAGGGAGCATGTGGAAGGTACGGTCCATATGTACCAAAACAACTGTGGGACCCGCTGGCCTTTTAAAAAAAAAAATTAATCGGCTGAGTCTAAACCAGTGAAACGGATGGGTCAGGATTGAAAATAATCCGATTCAAATTGATATTTAAAATATTTCATTCATTTTCATGCGATATATTTTTAATACCTCTCTGGTAACAATTCTTATTCTTTGGTTCTATTCTTCAATACAAAAAAGATTAAAAAAAACATGTTTATTAATATAAATGATTCTGAATCTGATTCCATTTTCGAATTAATTTTGAAATAAAAATAAGAATAAAAAAGTGAATTCTAGAAAAAAGAATCACTCTTTAAAACACAAATCAGTATGAGCATTTCTCTTTTTTTCCGTTCAATTCTCTCATCCCTTTTTCTTGACCTAAAAATTAATTTTGTGAAGTTACCAAGCATGTTATGATTTTCTAAAACTCATCCATGGAATGAAATAAAAAAAATTAATTCTAATCAGAATCACTTTTTCGAATCAAAATTGTTTAGTGTGACTCATAATCAACTCATACTCATGCCACATATTTTGCTAAAATACTTATATATTTAATCCCTATAAAAATTTGTATCTAAAATTAGGTAAGAATAAGGAGGGAGGAAGCACGAGAGATAGCGAAGAGAAAGTTATAAAGGTGGATTGGGTCCAAGTTAGCTGTGAACTTAACTTTAATATAATTTTGGGTCTAATCATTATAGAAATTCATTTATAATACATTTATTGAATATAAATAAATTAAACAACAACTGAACCTCAAATATAGGTGAAAGAATGGGTCTATCACTCGGTTTGACAGGCCTATCTCTTGCATAAAAAATTAGTTAATCTTTTGTTAAGTACATTTTCCCCAAAAAGTCATATGTTATAAATCATAATATTTTATTAATTGGTTATTATTAATTGCTGGAGATATCAAGAAAATTTTGCTAAATCGGCTTAACATATAATATTTGATATTTTGTTGAATATCTAAATGATGCCTTTATATATATATATATATATATATATGTTGGGCGAAGAACAGAGGAGTAATGACAAACTCGATTAATATCTTCTTAGAATAATGGGGATAAGTACATTAGAAGTGTCATGAATTTTGTACGGCGTTTACTTAACTGTTATAAATTTCAAAATGTTCACTTAAGTACTATAATTTTTAAAAATCATTCACTTGAGTGCCACGACTGACGTGGCTGTCGGAAATAGTGACGTGGTGCGCGGCGAACGGTTTTTTTAATATTTTATATACACACGGATTTTCTTTACATTTTTAATAGTTTCTATTTTTTTTTTCAAATCAGAAAAACAAAAGTCAAAAAATAATAATCAATTTTTTTAAAAAAATTAAATAAACCTTCTGGGCCGGTGAGGGTCGCCACGAGCCAGCCCAACGGCCAGGATATGCTCGCCCTGGGCCGGCAAGGCCAAAGACGGCCCTGGCTGACGACCGTCGCGGCCTCGGAAGCCACGGTTGAGGGCATGAAGCCCTCGCCTGATCTCGGCAAGGGCCTCGCGCCCCTGCCGGCCAATCGCCCGAGTGCCATCGCCTCGACCTGGCGATGGCCGTCGTGGCCTTGCCTGGAGACGGGGATGTTACGGAGGGTGCCGCCTTTGCTCCAGTAGCGACGGCAGCTCTTGCAGGAGCGACGCGACCGAGAGAGGCTGTAGTTGTTGTAGTAGCAGAACTTGGTTTTTGGGGAGTCGCAGCGAGGGCATTTTAGCTGCTCTTGCTCTGGGAATTGAGGCCTCGGTTCGTGTGTTGAAACAGTGATGATGGGTCGAGTTGCATTTTCTCACCTCCTTATTGAGCGAGGCTCACCCAAAAAGAAAAATTTGGAGTTCTGTAAGTTTTGGGGGCCGAAAATGGTCGAAATCAGCGGTTTTGAGGGCAAAAAGACTCGATTTCGAGAGGGAATCTGTGAGTTAGCAAGAGGACGAGGGAAGACAGATTTGTCTCCCTTCAGACTCGTAAACAAGAGAACGCTACAAAAATCAGCAAGAAAATCAAGACTGAAAGCTCCCTAGAAATCAAAACAGCGAAAGCACTGCACATAACACAGCACCAGGATCCAAAGCAGACCGATGGCCCGAGAGCTATCGGCTTGACCTCGCAAAGGTGGACGAAGCCGCGACGGCCCTCAGGCCATTGGGCGGTGAGGGCGCGAGGCCCTCGTCCAGATCTGGCGAGGGCTTCAAACCCTCCCCCACACCAGCCGAGGAAACGACGGCCATTGGATAGGGCCGTCGCGGCCTTGCCGACCCTAGCCCCTGGGTAGGCCGATGGAGGCGGCGGCGAGTCTTGCCAGCACCGGCCATCACCAAGAAACCCTTAGCTTTCTGTTTTCTTTTCTTTTTCTCTGAAATTATTATTATTATTATTATTTATTTTTATGATTTTTTGGGTTCATCGACCGCCGATCACAACTAATTTGAGATAAAGTTATTGATGATGTTGATGTTATTTTTATGATTTAAATAAAAATAAAAACTATTAAAAATATAAAGAAAATCCACATGACACTCAAATAATTAATTAAATAATAGTGAAAATTCCGCATAGATTTTCCAACAAAAATAGTACTCAGATGAATGATTTTGGACAGAATTGACAATTACCTTAACGTTTTTGGTCCGATGTGGCAATTAAATGAATATTTTGAAAGTTACAGCACTTAAATGAATACCGTAAAAAATTTAAAGCACTTGTAATATATTTATCCCAAATAATGGGCAATCATCGGGACACAGTGATTTCATAAAACCAAACCTAGCACATCACATAGCCTACGTAGTTTGAGTAGCTTAGTCTAACCAATTAATAAATCAATAGAGATATTAGCACAAATGGTTAACGTGAATTTCGAACTAATGTGTGATTGCACCCCTAATCAATATTCTCCAAGAAGCGTAAATGAACTGACAAAAGTTGCGAATGGTCATTTATTAACAAGGGTTAATATCACGAAACGTGCCAAGAGATTGGTTGCAATTGATCACAAGGGGCCAAATGCCTGCTAGCGAGATGATAGACCGAGCAAAGATAATGATTAATCAATACTCTACATTTACATTGGTGGGAATCTGATTGGCCTCTTGTCAAGTTTCGACTTAGCTGTAAAATTGCAACTTGACCATCAACTGATGATGAAAGTAACGTATGTGGGGCTCAGGATGGCCGGGTCGCTTTCTAGGGTTTTTTGGTCCATTAGAAGCCTCGGCGGAAACAATGACAACTTTCTTGCCACGAAAATAATTTAACACATTAACTAATTATTTCAAGTAATACAATTGATTTCAAATTATTTACTTTTCATGAAGTAAATAAAGCTTATTTCACAATGCAAACCAACACTCTATATGTGAACTCCATAGGCAATACCAGAAGTCTCAAATTTACTTTATCATCATTTGTAGCGGGATAACCTAAATCAAATGAGAGTTCTCTGTACAGATAAATCAATTTCCTTTAAAATTTAAACTGTTCGAAAATGACTTAAGATTTCAGACACACGAGCATTACTTAAAACCCCATGCCTCTAAGTCGGTCTTTACAAGCAACACCAGATGGGGACATAATTAAGAGGGCCGGCAATTCGTGATGTCATGTCATGATAATGTTTGTAATTCGCTTCAATTATTGTGAGCCTGAAACATCTTGATTTTGATTTCACACGGCTAGATAATTGAATTTTCACGAAAGCATGTTGGTTCGTGTCAATCTGTAAAATTAAACGTGTCGTATTTAGATTTTCCCTGCGTAAGTTGTACTTTTACTCCATGTCACGTAAACGGGTGGTATCTAGTACCGATAAACAATATCAAACAGGCGAGTGGGCACAATGAAAATAAGTTGAAAAACAGGGCAGGCTAGAAGGATGAAACTAAGTGTCGTAATTTTAGTCCATGCCCGCTCTCTCACATAGAGTCAGACAAACCTGTTTATCCCAAAAGCTTAAACTTTTAGCAAACGAGACCACACCATATGATTTGCCATCGAAAAGGAACAGGAAGTGTTTGCAAAATTGTGGTTAGATCCGCCACTAGTAGCAGTTCTTGCCACTCTTTGGTTTCTTCTCATAAGGATGTGATGGCCCCTCTATGATATGAAAGTCTCACGATAGTAATTGATTGAACAATTAAGCTAATGTAGCCCGCTAATGACAGGGGGAAAAGGGTTAACTCGTGGGGACCTTCTTCTTGGAGCTTGTTAAGAGGGAAAGGAGGGAATTTTTTTTCCCTTTTAATCCCATCTGGTGCCGGTGATTACTAGCCCGAAGATTCGCAATTGGATCTCAGGACATGATGGTGTCCGACATAAGCGTAATTCACTTGAAATTGAGTGTCGATGAAGCCGTTTCTTGGACGGGAGAGAGATGTCCTGTCCGCTGCTTCGATGCGAAAGCAGGAGGGGACAAAAGAAAAAAAAATAATTCATTAACTGGGAAAAATAAGGTTGATAGTGCCGGCTTTATGGCGGCACCCATAGCTTTCAGCAACGGCGATTTTGAGCCACGGGGGGTTAGCGCGCCGACGTCGTCTGGACCATTAATGTGCAACGAGCCTAATCTGATGCTCGAATCAGTTAGATTCACCACCATCAGTTTAATCATAGAGCTTTCCATTCATGTTGGGAAATAAAACGACCTGCAGTTTATCGTCCAATCAATAGATTTTCATTTTCCACCATTCGTGGCGGATAAATTTATCGATATTTGGACTAGGAGAGAGTGACATATGAATTGGGGTTCCATTGTATTGTGTGGCTGTGGGCGGATATGTCAGTAAAAAGGGAACAAGTACGAAGGCCCGGCCATACCCATTAGCTCGCGAGCTTTCAAGCCTTTGTGCAGCCACTGACCCTGGGAGTTCATCAACTTATAAATTTAATTTTAAACTCGGTTGACGCCCACGTCAGCATCGCTTAGCTAAAATTAATCGGATTGACTAAATTGACATAATTACAAAAGATTTAGAATTAAATCAGTAAAAAAAAAAATTATGATTCAATTTTTCACTATTGTAATTGGTTTGGGACTTTTTTTGGTAATTTTTCAGACAACGAGGTATGAGCAGGTGATCGGCTCTCAAATCGAAAATCTTTTGCCCCTCCAACAAATTACGTCACATAAATTTTAATAAATCGAAGGGCGACAAAATAATACGTAAAAGTAATTCGAATTCGGGATATTTTCGCCGGCGCTTGATTGATTAATCCTAGACCTTGTCTAGGTTACCATAATGCGAATCACGACAAACTCTTATATTATGGGCAACCAAGTTCGATAATCAGGTGCTTGTTTGGTAGGTAAGATCACAACGTCATGCCAATTTTAGGGAGTTGTCCTTTAAGAACCAACTTCGATGACATGAGGAGATTGACACATCGACAGGGCATGCACGATTTACGGTCAGGATCATGCCTAACGGGAGCAGCAACTGCAATTACTCGTCGGCAGCTTACGAATGACTCCGAACCGTAGTCCGGTCGCACGCTACGGTCGTCGTACTGCCTTCTCTTTCCTTGTCTGTTTGTTTTATGCCTCGTAGCTCGTCTTTGCACGGCTCGCATGTAGGAAGGGCTAGCTGAGGAGCTTTCCTTTTCCTGATCAGCTGTGCCTCCACAGAAGCAATGAGAAATCAATCGGTCCATGGCATCCGACGGATTGTCGGACATAGATGTCGACGCTCACAACTGATGCATTGTTTATTGACCAATCACGGTGGATCGATTGAGTCCGGAACGCTGGTCGTCATCGACGAGGAGTTGGTAATTTTTTGTCCTTGTGAAAACAACTCTGAAAGGAACATATATGGCGCTCAGAATTTGGGGTCGCTTTCCGGGGTTATGGTCCATTAGGATCCGCTGCCTCTTCCCCGTTAGGGGGAAAATTATGCAAAAAGCTTAAATTTATTCCACTTTTATCAGTTCAATCTTAAACCTTTAATTTTGTTAACTCAGTCGTAATTTTTTTTTTATTCGAACCAATTCAGTTATTAACCTCTTTTTGTACCAATTGAGTCATAAACCTCTTATGTTTGTGACAATTCAATATTAAACATTTTGCATCTGTACCAATTCAGTCCATCCGGCCAACTTTGACCGGTCAACGCTGACTGGGCAACTTTTAACAATATTTTATTATTTTTTTCAAAAAAATTCACCTTTTTTTATCTTCTTACTTTTTTTTTATTTTTTTTTTGTTCATCTTCTTCCTCCAATTAGTGGCTGGATCGGCGACTGACTAGTGGCAAGGGCTGGCAAGATTAGACCTTGCTAGCCAGTAACTTCGCCGCAGTCGCTGCTAGGCCAGGCCTGCGGCGACGCCAATGGGCGAAAACACAAAGAGGAAGAGGACCCCAAAGAAATGCAGAAGAAAATGCAAGCAAGAATCGTCCGTCAAGCCTCCTTCATAGAGGAACAAAGAGGAAGAAGACTAAAAAAAAATAAGGACAGTGCTTGCAAGGGAGAAGATGTGGCAAGAGTTGTCAAGAAGGGACTGCCTTGGCGAAGCCATGGCTACGCGAGGTCCGGCTCACCCAAATCTAGCGAGGCCTAGCCTTGCCGAACTATGGCGTGGCTCGGCCTTGCCTATTGGCGCAGCCGTTGGCCTCGTCTAGTGGTGTTCATCGTTGGCTAATGACCCTTGCCTCCAGCCAATCGTCGATCCAACAACCAGTTGGAGGAATAATATGAACAGAAATAAAAAAAATAACAATAATAATACTATATAATTAAAAATTGTGTCGTCAACGGCGGCTGGCATCCACATTAGCATCGCCCGATTATGGATGGCAGTATGGATTGAATTAATATAAATGTAAGAAGTTTAGGACTAAATTGACACAAATATAAAATTTAGGGCTGAATTGGTAAAGTTAAAATATTTAGGATTGAAAGTGCAATAAGCTTAGAACTTTTCCGACAATTTTCCCTTCGTTAGAATTACAAGCGAAAATTGTTGGAATGATTACATTAAAATTTCGCACAAATATTTAAAATTAAATTAGCAAAATTTTTAAAAAACGAAATTGAATAGATTTAGGACGGCCCAATACCCAAAAAAACCTCCAACTTTATCATTGATGGCAATTATATCCTAATGTTTTTTTGTCTCATAAAAAACCTCAAGCTTTTACTTTTGTCCTAATTCTACCAAAAATTTTTACCTTTATCTCAATTTTACCGGTCTAGTACCAAAAAAATTATCAATTTTTACTTTTGTCTCAATTCTCAAAATTTTTACTTTTATCCCAATTTTATCAGCCTAGTACAAAAAAACTCTCAATTTTTACTTTTGTTCTAATTTTTTCACCATTATCCTTCCATCTGCTATCATCGTTGATTAATCTTACATGACATTGTCACGTCATTAATGAGTTACATCACGGCAAAGCTGACATGAAAAAATTTCGAAATTCTTCTCTATTTTTTGCTACCCTATATATTGATAAGAGATATATAGGCACTAAAGACGGCGCATTTCGTATTCTTTTCGTCACTAAACAGCCAACGAACGACTAGACATGGAAATATTCTAACGAACGTTTTAAAATCTCATCGTCTCTGAACCTACTATTTCTAAATTTCGAAAATTCATTGGTAAATTCAACAAAAACATTCGAGCCCCGTAGGATTAACTAACGATGATTATGAACAAAAGGTTGATGGTGGTAGAATTGAGATAAAAGTAAAAGTTGAAGGTTTTTTTTTATAGTAGGTCGGTAAAATTGGGACAAAAGTAAAAATTTTGGGTAGAATTGGGACAAAATTAAAAATTATGAGTGTTTTACAAGACAAAAAAAATTGAATATAATTGAAATAAATACTAAAATTAGAATTTATTTATTTTTGGGTATGATTTAGGACTGATCGCATAATTTCTCCGACAAACTATCACATCCTTATGGGAAGAGCCAATGAGCGGCAAGACCTGCTATTATCATGTGCGGATTGGTTAGGCCAATTTTTGGGAGGTGAAATGTCATTGGGTTCAATAGTCATCGTCAGTCCGTCACGATGCACTTATGCTAACTAACCCTTTTTTTGGCGTCAATGAAAGTGTCATGACAGTAATTGATTGGACAATTAGGCTAACGTAGTCCGCTAATGCAAGTGCAAAAGGGTTGATCTGTGTGGGACCTCTTGCGGAGGTTTTCAGAGGTGGTGTGAGTATTCTCATCTGGTGCAGGTGACGATTACTAGCCAAGCAATTCACAATCTACTAACGCGACATGACGGTGGGACATAAAAATAATTCACTCCAAAATTCAGTTTCGACCAAAGCTTTTTCTTGAATGGAGGAAGTTCCCTGTTTGCTGCTGACCTAGATTTATTATAATGCCGCCAATTCACTCCTAAATCGGAAACACTAAATTGGTAAATTTATAAGTTTAGGATTGAACTAAAGCCGTACAATAAATTTACGATTTTTTGGGGAATTATCCCGCTATTTCGATGTTCAAATAGGATGGGATGGAGTAAAATTCATTAATTAGATTAACGAGTTAGATATGAAAAATTTCAAATAAGAATATGTCCTGACTTCATTTGCTCAAATAAAAATTTAAAGTGGATATTATTTTAAATAAAAATTTGAAGTAATTTATTTTTTTAAAATAAAAGTACTAAAAATGAACATGTAGTCTCAAAAAATTGACTCTGACTGCAATGACTTGCACGTCCAGCAAACTTCCCTTTCTTTTCTTCTGTTTTTCTGCTTTTTTGCGCCTAACCTGTCTTGTCCTTCGAAGAGAACAAACAGTGGGCGTAAATTGCGCCTTTTCATCTTCATCTTCGTCATCACTTCGTCTTCAACCTCTTCCCCCAGTTCCATCCTCGACTTTTCAAGTTCAATTCTTCATCAAACTCAAATGTCCCTTCTTCTTTCTTTCTTTCTTTTTTTTTTTTTTCATTTCAATGGTGCCCAAAAAATAGAGGCAGCTCTCTTGCCTGTGGTTGTCTTCCGTTGCCCTTCTGCTTGTATTTTTTTTTTCAAATTTTAAATTTTTAAATTTGAAAATAAAAAAGGAAAAAATTGAGACAAAAGGACAAAAAGCAAATTGCAAAAATGCCCTTGAAGTCAGACTTTTTTTTTTGGAGATTACATTGCAACTTCAAGCTCTTATTGAAAATATTATACACTTCAAATATTTGTTTGAGAAAATAAGAGCACTTTAAATCTTTATTTGAAAATTTTTCAATTACTTAAATGGTGAAAATTTAAAAATAACCATAAAAAGAATTTCAATTGCTATGTGGCTTTGATTCCATTTTGCATGAGGGGAGTAAATACATGATCTTATTAAGCATCACCAAAGGGGACAGCATCGTTTTTCGGTCGGGGAGGTCACAAATTACCAAAAAATTCCTAAACCTTTTGTAGTTATACCAATTCAATCTTAAACCTTTTTTTTTTGCCGATTCGATCCTAAAATTTTTGCAATTGTGCCATTTAAGTCCATCCGGCAAATTTGGCCGGCCGACGATCTAATATTTTAATATTTTATTTTTTTAATGATTTTAATGATTTTTTTTCTTTTTTTCTCCCACGATCCCAACTCTTTCTTCCTCCTTGCTCTAGAGTCTAGACCAACGTTCCTTCTTCATCTTGTGGTGCTCCGTCCTCCTTCCTTCAACCGCCTGGTGATGACCATGACTCGGCTCGGCGAGCTCGAGGCGGCTGATCCCGGAGATCTCGGGCTTGCCCTAGGCCAGCAAGCCACGAGCTCGCTAGATTCAAGCGAACTCGAGCTTGGCCAAGGTTGGCCAGCTAAGAGCTCGCTAGATAAAGGCGAACTCGAGCTTGGCCAAAGCCGGCTAGCTTGAGGCTTGCCAGATAAACGAGCTTCAAGCTCCACCGAGGCCAGCGAGACAGGAGTTCGTCGACCTTGGCCGAGCTCGAGGCTCGCCAGCCAATCTAGTGATCTCGAGCTCCATGCCATGGCCAAGATTGATTGGATCTGGCAAGCCCCGAGCTCGAGCTCGTCTGGACAACCTCAAACTTTATGCCATGGCTGAGCTCGCCTGGCAAGCCCCCAAGCTCAAGCTCTCTGCAGCCGTCTCGATTGCATTGACCACCACCTCTATCATTACCCTCCCTCGCCATTCCTCGAGAAGCAGCGCAACCTAAATTAATGATTAGCCAATACAAAGCAAGACTTAAGCACCAACTCTTGAAGAATACTCGTGATGCAAGGTTCGGTCTTCAGCATACGCCACTCGCTGAACATGGAGCTTGTAACACCCTAAAAATTCATCTCTGGCTAAGTAACTGAATTCAATATAAAGGATTGATATCGAATTTCAATCGATGAAAAATTTTAGGATCCCAAGGAGTGAAGAGACAATAATTGGACAAATTTCAAAATTTCAGTCGGTTTGAATTAGGTTTCGAATTTCTTAGCCGTCGCAAATTAAGATTTCAATCCTCACACCTGAGCCTAATCTTGACCGAGCCTAGCCTATGAAATTACCAAAATACCCTTCGCCCAGTGTACTGAAATTTCAATTCAGTCTCAATTTACGAAATTACGGAAATGCCCCTCAATAATGCACAAAAAAGACAAAAATGCCCCAAAACTCTTCTTGGTGGACCCACTCCTCATTTCTCACGTGTCTCTCTCTCTCTCTCTCTGTTTATTTTGATCGTGAGCCCCCTCCCGACTGACTCCTCCATCCTCCTTCTTTCCCCGGCGATTTTCGCTGCCGCCACCACCGATCACCACAGTCACAACCCTCAGCCCTTCTTCGCCATCACTCCCGACCCCTTTGTCGCCACCTTCGGCCGCCTAACGATCGAGAAACCGTTGTGAACCCAACCCTTGTTCGGCCTCCACTGACCCAAGAACGCCGAAGCTTCCTCCGGCCATCTCCAGCGCCACCGCCGGCACCACCTCAGCATCGTCCCTCAGACTCCCCACGACACCCTCGACTCAACCCCGCAGTCGATTGATCGTTGGAACCTTCATAATAGGCCTCGAGATCCCTAGTATCCTGTTTTGGAGACCGGTCTGATTTTTCTTTGATCGGCCGTTTTCGGCGACGCCACCTCTCGCCGCCACCACCAACAAACTCCCAAGGCCCCTCTCCACCATCCCTGAGCTTGTGGAGGCCAGCCGCAGCGAGTGGCGGCTAGAAATCGACCCGGATCGCTGCCCTGTTTTTGGTTGTCGAGTTTCCCTGTTTACGCCGTTTTGCCCCTCGCTGATTGCCGCCTCCGACCACCCTCAGTTGTTGCCACCGGTCCTGATCGACTCCCCTCGGCCCATAGGTAAGTCCCCAAACCTTGGCTGGCTTTGTCACGGCCGTTGAGGCCGAGAATCGCCGGAAAACAGTCTGGTTTCCCTGTTTTTACCTCTGACCTCCACTGTTCACAGCTGCCGCCGCCGCTCGCTAGAGCTCCTGTCGTCATCCACCTATCCCGACGACCGTGCCAGACTCCCTTGTGGTGTTCCCGAAATTTGGGTTCGAATCGCCGCTCGGTTAATTTTAGGTTCGCCGAGAACCGCCGCCGCCGCCGCCGCCGCCGCCTTTGTCGTCGTAGCCGCTGCCGTCAAGTTCGCCGCAGCTGTCTATCGAGGCCTCCCAAGCCGACTCACTTTGTGAGTTGACCCTAATCCCTGGTTAGGGCGCTCATTGCATTTAGGATTAGTCGTTTAGTCAATTAGGGAAAATTTTAAGTACGTGATCGGAGCCAATTTCGATAGAAATTTGGATTAGATTAAATGGCCGCAATCGATTAGGTTAGTTGGATTGATTATATTATCTGTGGCTAATTGTGATTAGTTGGAATTGATTGATTGATCGCGAGAGAGCGATAGGCTAGAAACGAGCGAGCGATCGACGTTTTAAATCGATTGGTTTGGTTAATAAGAATTACCATACGAATTGAGCCTTATATGATTTAATCAAATTAAATGCTCGTAATTGATTCGATGACGATTATTGATTTGATTGCCTCGTTGGATGACTTGATTAATTGATTGGGACGACTGTTGCCTGTTTGATTGATAATTATGGGTTAGTCGCCTTGTGTGTAGTTGTGGTGACTAATAGGTAGACTGCATATACATATGATTGAGTGCGAAGTCAAAAGACATATTTTAACATGAAAATGGCCTTTGGCCGAGACTTTTACACGCGTGAATGAGCATCCGGCTTTAACCGAAGATAATGAAATGGGTTGATTGTTGGATGTGTAATGTATGGTCATATGAGGGAACGATGATGCTTTTCCTGGCAAGTTCGTACTGTACCAATTGTATAGAACCGTACGACTTGTCAGAAGCACATCAATTCTAGTCCGGTGCTAACTAGCATGCATGTAGGATTGGTCAGATGCCAATCGCAGCTTGTGATAGACCGACGCCTCATTTAGGGATGCCTACTTGCTGGTGTCTTGCCAGGAGCACCGGAGACACCTCTTGTAGTAGCCGTTGCGGAGATAAAAGGGACGTAGCCCGATCCTGTCAGTAAAACGCTCGATTGCACTAAGGTGCTGGATCACATTATTTATGAGAATCAAATCACGTCCTCTTTCTCGTAGATCGTCTCATGTACTGTTGGCACGATCATCGTTCATCAATGGACTTGTGTGATGTCCTGTGCATACTTGTGGATGAGATGCTTGCTTGGATGATTGACTGATTGGCTGTGAGTCGAGTCAAGCATTGCATTATGTGTGGCTGAAAACTAGCAAGTATGCATGTGAATGGTTATTATATCGTGACTGTACTTGGGTGCTATATGTGGTGATGTGTTATTGTGAGACTTCTATTTGGATGCCTAGGCAAATCAGTTTCCTAACCGAGCTTAGGCTTGATTGATTGAGATTTATTCTCACATCGTCGTAGGATAACATTTTCATGTCCCAAGTAACGAAGTCTTGTGGACGCTAAGGATTGGCTTTTGAATTAGTTCTTTTGAAGTAGACGAAAAGATGACCTTACCCGACAGAGTGACTAATTGAGGTCTTGTCTGGTCTCCCTGAAGTATGGGGTTATGCTCGAACGTCTGCTATTATGTATAATTGTTTATTGTTATTTTTGGCGAAAAGTAGCGGTGTTTGATTCCTGCTATTCTATTCTATGTGTGCTTGATGTCAGGGAGTTTAAATATTTCCGCTTGCGTAAGTAAGCGATAGGTCAGTAGTGTGCCTAGGACGCTATTTCTATGACCTCATGGCAATTTGGCAAGAGATATCGCGGACTCAAGAGTT
Organism: Rhodomyrtus tomentosa; assembly: GCA_028455895.1. NCBI lineage: Eukaryota > Viridiplantae > Streptophyta > Magnoliopsida > Myrtales > Myrtaceae > Rhodomyrtus > Rhodomyrtus tomentosa. The sequence goes on along the minus strand of JAPCWY010000001.1, from coordinate 7,296,823 downwards.
AGGGCATGACAGAGCTGTAGCTCACCGGCCTTTGAACTTGCAATGCCCAGATTTAGGCTTGCGAGGCCGAGCCTCGCCCGGCCATGGCTGGGCTCGACCTTGCCGTCACTGCCTTATCCGGCGACGGTGAGGTCGACCCTCACCATGGCAGGGCAAGGTGGCCTATCCGACCGCGCCTCAGTTCGGCGATCGGCTAGAGTTACAAGGAAGTGAAGGGAAGAGGAGAGGGGAAAAAAAATCTTAAAAATTATTTAAAAAATCATTAAAAAAATTCAAAAAAATTAATATAATGGGTTGCCGGTCGGCCGGCATCCATGTCAGCATCGGTCGACTAAAATTCACCGGATGGATTTAAATGACACAATTGCAAACATTTTAAGACTGAATCAATAAAAAAAAGGTTTAAGAGTAAATTGGCACAACTGCAAAAGGTTTATGACTTTTTTGGTAATTCTCTCCACAAATTACTCTCTGCTCAAATCAAATTCAATCTTGAATTTGCTGCTGAAATTAACCAGATTCACCACCATCGTCCATGGATAGAACTTTCCCATACATGCTGATAAAATAATGAAATGACTTAGGTTGCGTATGATAACGTCTCTATTTCTGGGAACATATTTGGAATAGATTTTTTTTTTTTTGTGTTTCTATTCCCGGTTACGATTTTTTGGAATATAAATGCGTTTGATAAGTAAAAAAAAACATTTTTTTCGCTTCCAGTGGCGGATATTTTGTGTTATCTAGGTGGAAAAACGAGTGAAATCTGAATTGGGAGTCCATATTATTGGGGTTGTGGACGGACATGTCGTGCAAAAGGACAATCCTTGGACAAATCATGTATGTGTCTCTCACTTGCGATGATTCGTTCGATCTTTTGCCGAAAGACATGTTAAAGGGGTGCGGTTTCACTGGACTGCCTCATCAGTCGGAGCACCAGCAACTTCCTACAAATCGACCGACTTTAATTGACGGAAAAAAAATCGGCATGACTATTAACAGGATATGGAGGACGATCCAAAAGGAAACCACTTAAGACAGAAATGCCATTTCATCTTAATTTTTCCATAACTCAGAAGCGCGAGCATAAAGACCCGACTATGTGCACCGCCCTGCAAGCCTTCGGGACCTTTGGGCAGCCGGTGACAATGGGATGTGATCAGGGGACTGGCTCTCGGGCCGAACATCTTCTGACTCCCCGACCAACTCGGTCAACTCTGGGGGGGTTGAGACATGGAAGTAGTGAAAGTCGGGGTTTTTTAGTCTTGTTTGATTGATTAATCGTAGACCCTTTCGAAGTTGTGACAATGCGAATCGCGACAAACTCTTATACAGAGAACGGTTGGTAGTTTCATAATCAAGTGCTGGTTTGGTAGGTAAGATTTCAAATGTCACACCAAATATAGCGAGTTATCCTTGAGGAACCAACTTTGATAACATAAAGAAATTAAGTCATTGATATTGAATACCGATTTAGCATGGAGTTCCTTGTTCTCGATTGATATAGAGGACATAATGATTAATCGTTTTTTAACCAAATCATCTATTTCTTTTTCACAAAGTTTTAAAAGTTCGCTGTTTATTTGCGAAGGTCGGGCCTTTGTTGGAATATTTTTTTCATAAAAGTCGGGTTCATAAGGTAGTGTCACAATCTTGTTGTGATTACTTCTTTTCCAAAACGCATTGTTGGGGATAAAACAAAGTTCATCTTTAATTTTTTGTTCTAGAATAGAAATTTTCTTTTGGACTTCAGAATTGTGAAGTTGCTGCTCAATTTTTTGAAAATTTATGTCCACAAATTCTATCGCGAACCTGGTTTCATATGATAGTAAGAAGACCTTGAAGAAATTTTTCTTTCCAAAATGGCTGATTACAATCAGGTCGTAACAAAACTTTTCAAAAATATGTCTTTGTATTCTCGGAATTCTCCAAGAGATCGGCATTTTAAATTAGAAAGAATATCTTGGTTATGATCACGGATCACAGAAAGGTCACCTATAAAGTGTTGGGAAATAGAATACAAAAAAGTCGAAACATCTTGTACCATTTGTCCATAGTCATCAAAAACGGTTTGACCATTATCATCGACCTTGACAGCATTCAAAATTTGGTCTCTCTGGTCTTGAGTGAGATAGTTGTCCCACCAACTTTTCAAAGTGCCAGAAAAACCAGCAACGATCATGTAAGCCACTTGCTGATCAGTCGTGTCAGGAAGTGTCTTATACGTTGTAGCACACATAACCATTTGACTTAAAACTTGCAATAGATTTTGTTCAAAAATATCATCTATGTTCCATTCGTAAATGGCATCAGTAGAATACTTGTTTTGAATTTTGTTAAAAGATTCCTTAGAAATAATATCAGGTGGAGTAGCACGAGAATAATAAAGTTTCCGGGGTTCTCTCCAAGAAAGAAGATTAATCTCATAATTGTCAATTTTCTCAAGGACTAATATTTGATTATCAGGCTTGGGAGAATTGATGTTTAAAGGTTGATTTATCTTTGGAGTATTCAAAATAGGTTGTTTAGAAATCTTTTCCTTTAAAAGTTTTTTACTTTTCTCTTAAAGAACTGTATGAAATTCTTTACTAAAAGTTTTGGGCATTTCAAAAAATTTAAATAGAGGTTGTTTTAAAGTTTTAGTAGGAGTAGAAATTGACTGAATAGAATGAGTAGAAGATGAAGAAGCAGAATGGAATGAGGTTCTTCCAATGGAAGATATCAAATTAACTCTCATCTGCAGTTGGCTCGAAGCAGCACAATCTCCCCCACCACAACATTCACCTTTTGAAGTTTCATCTAGCCAACCCTCACCATCAATTTCTATTTCTAAATTGGCCTCCATTTTGCGTAGAAGTGTTTTGCAGGATTTATAGAAATCCTTGGGCACGGACATTTCTGCTTATGAAGAGGTACAATTTCCCTTTCCTTTAAATATTTCTAAAGATATGGTTCTTAGAACTTAGTCAACCCCTCAAAAACAAAAATCCAAATTCTTTTTGAAAAATTTTGACAAAATAATCACGGTTGAGAAAAGATTTTATCATGAGAACCCTTATATAATCGCGAAGAATATGTTTGGGAAAAATCGTTTTTACACCCCTCATGATCTTTTTAAACCTATTGATTTTTATGAAAGAATTTTGGTCCAGAAAATTCAAACATTTTGCTGATAAAGCCCATTCGGGTATTGAGAATTATTCCACTGTAAGAATCCTAAGGGTCATTCACCCTACAGAATGGAATAATACTCCTTTCTCTTCGGTTAAACTCAATTCACGAGTAACTGAAGTACTTTCTATGCAAACCACTTTCACATATTTTGATTATCAACAAGCCTGGTGTAACGTATTGTTTCGCCAAAATCCCAATTGTACTCACACATTGCTTTTCTTTTTTGATAGTCATTTTGACATAATCAACCTACCTTTTTGGTTCATCCATTGGTAGGATAATTTTGGTCTGATCCTCAAAATCTTTTCTCCCAAGGTTATGGAATCCTATCAACTCTTTTAGAAAACTTTTGTACCACCACTTCTCATGTTCGTAGCAACATTTTGGAAGTCATGGATTTCTGCTTGGGAATTTGAGTATACAAACTATGCTCAAGATCCTAGGATTTTAATTTTGTCTCGTCGTTACAAGACCAAATGGTGGGACGGCTTCTCCTATTGGGATAAGATTTATACTACAACCATTCTCAATTGGCTTCAACAACAGAAACTTTCTGTTTTAGACAAGACCATTGTTCCAGTTTCTACCAAGACAACTTTTTTGCATAACAAAGCGATCGCAATCTCTAAGTTGGCCAGTGTGACCAACGAACAAGATTTCTATGATTTAATGAAGAAAGCCATTGAAGAATATGAAGAATCTTAGGCGGCATCGTCTTCACATCATAGTGGCAACACTAACGAGGACGACTGTTACGGAATCAAGCGTGCTAAAGATTTTGATTAAATTTTGATTATACTAATGTTTCTGTATTTTGGCATTTCATACACCGTATAACACTGTACATTGTGCACTGTTGACTGTACACTGTAGCGGCTTTTTTATGGTACTATTCACTTTACTGTTCACTATAGCAACAGTAAAATTTTGTCTTTAAAACCAGAGCTCTTCCAACGATCAAGGGGGACTTCGGCCATTACCATTCTCTCTCCATACCCTCACTCTCGAAGTTTCTTCTCTTCTCTCAGGTCTATCTCCTGAGCAGATCTTGAGGAAAGAACCTTGCTACCTTTCTGAAACACTCACCACATTTTGATAAACCTTTATACTTTCTTCCGGACCCAAATTCGTAAGCTCTCCACCTTACCCAGAACCATTTTTGTTCTTCCTTGAACTTTTTAAGTTTTGCACTTGTAATCACAAATCTGAAGATCTTTTTAGCTCTACCTGTGTAATCTTTCAGTAACTTTTAATAAAAGTACATATTTCTTCATCTTTTGCCTATTACGACCCAGAATCGGTAGGCATTGCCACCTATTGGTGTCAAAGGCATTGCATATATCTAATTTCTTGCAATTTAAATCCTGCAACTTTACTTTCTTACAATTTATATTCTGCAATTTATTTACATTTCTGCATATTATACCCTAGAATCGAACGGCCGAGCCACCTATTGGTGGTTGTATACATGTTACTTGTACTTATAATATTTGTTGCTATTTTATATACTGCTCTAGAATCTTTATACCATCTTCTGAGTATTTATTTTTGTCTTCCTGCTTCATCGCCATTTTTTTGGAATAACAAGCTTAAAAGATTACCCTTTTAATCCTTACCAAAAAAAGATTACGCTTTTAATCATCCTCTGTAATTTCATCTCTATTTCTCCGATCCAACTGTAATTTGTCTCCTTATGGTATCAGAGTTGGGAGGAGAATTTGTTGTTCTTAAAAGAGACATTCTGTATAAACTAGTTTTTAGTCGGTCTAAGGTCGATCTCATTTGGAGCCACAAAGCCTTGGCAGAGGTAGCTCAAGTCCAGCAGGGGTGGTAGCAGAGGTCAAAAGTGAACAACTAAAATCAATTTTATACAAAATGGATCTTTTTAGAAGAACTAATTCTACCTCAAATAGTTATGTATCTGAGTTAGGTCATATTTCAGATCCTTTAAATAGAGAAGAAATTACTCTTGAAGATTTTAACAAATCGATTAAGAATTGAAAAATTTCAAAAGTTAAATATGATCAAATTTTTTCTGAATCAAAGTTTAAGAAACTTTTTAAGTCTAACTATTATGTTATCATGACTGAGGAACGTGATATACCTCTTTCTTCCTCATATTCCTTAATTCTTCTTTTAAACAAAGATTCTTTAAAGAAACATGCTTTAAAATACTATTATCTCCATTTTGGTATGGTTCAAGTTGGAATTAAGCCCCTTTTGAAAGAATGTTTAAATACTTCTATTCTTTTGGTTTTAAGAGAAGTAATACTTTTAAGATACGAGGACTCTCTTCTTGCTACAAGAGAAATGAGTCTTTGTAATGGCCCCATACATTTTGATTGATATCCTAATTTCTCGATTTCATTAAAATATAAGAATATTGGGAAGTCTCTTATTTTACAAATCAAAACTCATAACTACAGTATAGACGAAGGATCCATTCCACTCTCCCTCATATATAAAGTTCACTACAAAGTTATGAGTTCTGCTTTTGATGTTCATTCTTTGAATGATGCTCCGAAATGACATACTCTCCTTTTGCAAACTGATATTTCTCGTTCAAATTCTATTGTTCCAAAATCCATTAGCTGGAATAATGTTGTTCTACTTGATCAATGGGAGATTGATAATCTCATTCCTCATATTTCTATTAAGAACGACACAGCCACTAATGTTATCCAACATCCTGAAGTAAAAGTTACAATACAATTCCCTAGGAGATATTTTGATACTAATTCATTCATTTCTGCAAGACCATCAGATTACGGGTATTCTTCTCGAAGGTCAGTAGATCTTCATCCAAATCTACCTCTCGTGATCACAATCCCTGTGAGCAGCCAAGGTAGTATCAATATTTATGAAGTCATTCCTGCATAAGGACAGATAACTCCAAGTGCACTATCTTTAAATCTTTCTGGTTTAGATACAAGTTCAGGAATTGCTAGGCCTATTTATCATCAAGGTCCAAAGTCTCCTGATTCTACCCAATCTCAAATGGAAGACAATTCTGAAGATAGAGAGTTGCATACTCTTGAAAAAGATTTTACTCCAAATCGAGATTTTTTGAATAGAGAATTTAATTCTAAAGAAAATTTTCAGATCAGAAAATGGTTTTTGATAACTTTAAACGTTGTGCTAAAAAGATTAAGGATCATTTTTATGAATTTCTTGATAAAATTGGAATGCACATGTTTTTCTTTGATTGGTTTGAGAATTACTTTCTTGAAAAAAGAGAAATCTATAACCTTGAGAAAACTTTTAAGTGGAAGCTTGATGATGATCAGATTATTGAATCAAGCCATCTTCCTTTAAGAAAAATCAAAATTTCTCATTGCGAAAAGGAAATCCCCGCTGCTCCTTTTAAAACACCTTCTAAAAATGAAAACAATGAGTTTAGAAAAATTATTGAGCAAAATAATTTCTCAAATCAACATCTTCATTCCATAGGTGTCCAATTGGATAGAATTGAATCTTCCAGTGAAAGAACCTCATTCCAGTGCGTTCACTTCCTTTTGTTCTTTTAAAATATTCTTCTTCATCCTTTTTCCAAAAACCATTTTTGTAATTACATGTGTAATTGGCTTTATACAAAATGTTGTGTTTATCATTCTGCCGGTCTAATTCTTGGAAAGAAAGCTTGAGAGGAGTGAGGAACACCTTCCCACATCTCATGCCTAACAAAACAGAAACTCCAAAAATTGGAGTTGTTGTTGATGAATGGCTCCGAGCTGTTTGCCGGCGATGCCTCCTACAAGACCCGCAATTGTGAGCGACGATGCCGACGGCGGAGGGATACCGCCGATGGCAGACATCGCCCTTTCTACTTCTTCACCGTAGGCATTTTTTTTTATATAAGCTTTATTCACACCTAATTTATGGGTTGCAATTGGTTTATTTTAAACCCATCAAAGACGCACATTTAGTCTCTCTTTGTTTCTTATTAGTATCACGGTGAATTGCTAGTTGTAAGATCAAAGGTGATTACTATATAGTTGTTGTCATTCATAACACTTATGGTTGAAATTTTACTGCTATATCGTCAGCTTCTCCATTCCTTTTTTCCTCCTTTCTGTAGACTCTTCTGTGACATGTATCTTAAGTTTGAAGCAACCCATTTATGACATACTTCCATATATAAGGATTAACAATGGATTTGCAAGCCATTTTGACCATCCTAATCATAATTTACGATTATTGTACTAATATATATATATATATATACACACACACACACACAAACCTTTTTTCGCTTTGTTTTATCCATCATCGTAAAATGGAGAAAAAATTGGTGTTGCTTTATATATGTCATTTTTTTTTAGCCAGCTTGGCCTTATACGGCCCACAAGTAGGAGGGGGTTCAATGTATGCTGAAATTTGTTGGAGCAAGTGGGCAAGACTAATTATCAAATGTCGCTAAACGGACCAATAGACATTAAGGATTTGTCTGTTTGCTCATCAAGTGGGAGAAGGAGGCGAGTAATACTTCGCCGTCAACGTTTGCTTGTTTTTGCGCTTGTACCTATCATTTGTACCTCCACGTACCCACGTTTTCTCTCAGAGCCATGATCTCAACGCTGCTGTGCCTCACCAAGCAAATTATTCAAATCAGTCGGCCCATGCCATGCGCCAGATCCTGGTGCAATTTTACCTGTTAGAGAAAATTATCTAAAAGGTCGTAATTATTTTATTTTATTTTATTTTATTGCGTTTTTATAAATACAGTCCTAAATATTTAAATTTTGCCAATGCTTACAACCTTTCACATTTTGGAAATCAAATTTTTTTTAATCGAAGGCAAGTGAATTCATCTAGTTAATTTTAACCGAAAATTTCTGAGTAGACCGGGTTGATGTGACGTGTATAATTTTTAATAATATCTTAAATTTTTAAACTTTTTTTACTTTTTTTCTTTTCTCAACAATATTGGACGAGGTTGTGGGCTGACCATCGTTGGCCACAGTGGTCAGCGAAATAGTAGTAAAAAAGAAAGGAAAAAACAAATGAAAGAATACAAAAAAAATATTGACATATTAATAAAAATTGTTAACGTCAACACCGGTCATATTACGTAGAACGGTTGGCGTTCATGCCATCGACTTCTTATCAAAATTGGCCGGATATACTCAATTAAAAAAAATTAAAGTATTTAGGACTGAATTTGCAAAAGTGCAACAAATTTAATTTTTTTAGACAATTGTTATATACGCTCTCACAACAAAAAAACAAAAAAAAAACCTGTTATTTTATGCATCAAGTAAGATACGAGCAAGAATTTTCATTGAGTTGATGAGATTCTGAAATTTTGATAATTAAATTGATGAGATTTCAGGTTCGAATCACTCAATCGCATCTTGGGAGCTTACTTAGTGGCATTAGTATTGTAACGCACCCCTTTAAAGATTTAGTATATTGTAAATGAGAAATCTTGATTATTTTATATAAATTTAAATATAAATATAAAGAAGAATAAGAAGAAGAAGCGGCGGCGGCGGCCTAAATCCGTTTATTCATCAGTAATGAATTAGTTTTTAAGTGCATGGAAGGTGAGTGTGCTGTCGGCGAGGAAACCGGGCAGTGGCTTCAGATAGAAAGTAGTGGAGTCATGAGCTGTGAAAGTATCCGTACGTTTCACATGCGACCGATAAGTACAAGAACGTGATGGGACCTTTGGAGCCATGCGATAGTGATTGATAGGCAGTGCTACTGATTTTGCACGATACGACGACGTTCGTACATGAACCTTTGCAACGACACGTCGCTATATCTTCTCTCTTCTTTTGTCTTTAAGCACGTCTTATCTTCTCTTTCGGCGGGCGAAAGCTTTCTCGGCTTCAATCCGCCCTCGCTCTCTCTCTCTTTTTCGAGAGGAACAAAAAAAGCCCATCAGTTCAAATTTTTCGAACATTTGACGGTAATTCTATCGAAATTTCATATGATATTAGAGTAATAGGTTTTAAATCCAAATCTTTTTAAGGCCTTGTTTACCCAGCCTATCTTTTAGAACAGGGTATCGGAGATATTTAATTATTTAATCACATATTTAACTAACAATTTAAATTTTTTTAAAAATACTTTTTTCGAGGGTTGCCAACCCTCAGTTTAGAAAAAAGTAAAGAACAAAAAAATCATTTGAATATCATGAAAAGATATTCATGCTAGCATTGGCCATATCACATATGACAGTCGGTTCCACATTAACGATTTTCGATGAAAATTGATCAAATTAACTCAACTGACAAATCGTCATAAGGTTTTATAACTCAGTTGTTACAATTAAAAAGTTTATGATTAAATCAGCACAGGTGCAATAAATTTAGGATTTTATTAGTATTTAACCCCTACAAAAGCTCTTGCACACGGGACAATCCAAATGTTTGATAAATCAGTTGCTAATTTGGTGGGTAAGATTACAAAATCATACCAAGCCTAGAGAGCTCTAGATCAAGAACCAAACACTTGATAACGTAAACGAAACAAATCAATATCCAAGTACTTCTTGGGTACATATGTTCTGATATATTCTTCATCCATTCGCTTTCGTTCATCCTTCTAACTCTTTTCTCTAGAATCATTTATTAACGTATGTTATGATTTGCTCGAGCCAAAGCGCTACGTTCATTATACCGTCGGACGACGAATCATCGTACCGCCTTTTTCATTCTTTTTCTCCTTGTTTCCCTCCATCGTTACACTGTTTCCTTCCCATAGATAAAATTTGTGCAGGAGAATGACAGTGGAGCAAAGATTGGGGTTGCTTATCATGGGCAGTTAAGACACGTGAGATCAAGATTCCTCGTGAAACATTGTCGCTTTTCCGGGTCCGGGCTCGGCCTCATACGGCCCGCATGTAGGAAGGTTTTCCTTTGCGTTTTTTTACCAAACTAAGTTTTTTTTTTTTTTTGGTTAAATTTACCAAACTAAGTTTGTCGTCTCCCTCTCCAAGAAAGATGTCTGTTTGCTTATGAAGTAGGAGAAAGAGATGGGCGATACACGCCGTGAGAAGCTTTCCCTTTTTCCCGATCAGCTGTACATCCACGAACCCCCACGCCTTTGTCCGAACGAATGATCTTGGACACTATTACACCATATTAAGAGTGTCAAATGGGTGAATTGGATCAAGTTTGATTTAGATCATAAATGATCCGATCCAAATTGAACCATTAACTCATTTATGACTCATTTATGCACGACACAAATTTCTTAACCCATATCCAACCCGACTCATACTCGACCCAACCCATTTAAGATAACACTTATATATTTTATTTAATCTATTTAAATTTATTTATTATGATTGTTTAATAAAATTATATTACTAAAATATTTTCATGAAATACAAATCGACATTTTTATTAAATATGGGTCACCCCATACCCGACCCTGACCCGATCCCCGCCACCGGTCCCAGCCTAGAGACCCGGCTCCGGTCTCTGCCCCCAGTCTCTGGCCCCAACCTCAGTACCTATCTTGATCTCGATCTGAACGTCAGCCCTAGTCCGGGCCCCTTCCCTGGCCCCGACCTTGGCCTCGGTACCCGGTCTCGGCCCAGGCCCCAATTCAAGACCCGACTCCAGCCCTAATCCCAATCTCGAACCCAGCCCCAGCCCTCGACCCCATACTCGACCTTGGCCCTCAATCCTCGACCTCAGTCCTCGGCCCCGACTCCGATCCCAGCCCCGATCCCCAACTATTGAGGGAAGAAGAAGTGATTGAATTAAATGGGTCGTAAATGAGTTTAGACCAAATCATTAAGTCTCATTTATTTTTGATTTTTTATTGTAAAACTCATTTATGACAGACAAGATAAATAAGAGTAACTCGTTAATGACTCATTTATAAAAAAAAAAATAGGTTTATAAATGGGGTTTTAACCTATTTTGACAGGTTTATATCACACCCAGCAAGGCAGCAATGATGCAAATCAATCGGATTTTCGCGTGGATGGTCTTTTACGATGGAAAAAGGGAATCCGCCTTTGGTATGTAATCAGTCCGATCATGGCATGTGCTAAATTCATAAATCGAGTAAGATACGAATGAAGAAATTTCAAGGATCGGCTCGAATATGAAATCCGTCGCTACGGGGAGATCTAAAATCTATTTGGTTCATCAGTAATGGCACAAATTCGGCAATGGATTGCAAGTTGATGCATGAGGCTATGAGCTGTGAAAGGCTCCGTACGTTTCGCATGTGAGGGATAAGTACAAGAACGTGATGGGACAGTGGAAGTATATGATAGGCAGCCTCACTGATTGTACTACAAGACAGTCGGTATTGGAAACAGCCAAAACGGCGACATGTCAATTATTATCTTCTCTTTCGGCGTGCCTCAAATTTTCTCCCCCCCCCCCGCGCAAGATAGCCGTTCATCTATCATAATGATAGCTTGAAAGTAATATTTTTCGGATCTAACAAATTTCAAATTACTTCTAGACAAAACAAAAAATACATTCTGCAAGTAGGAGCACGCACGCTCTCGTCACTTCAGAACAAGTTTGTCACAGTAAAACTTCGGCAACCGATCATCAGAATCAATGATGAAAAAATGCCGACATCTCACAGCTTGTTGTGCGTGTTTAGGTTCAACGGTCTCATTACTATCGATGTGTAGAGATACCAACATCAATATGTTGAAAATACACATACCAAATACTTATAGGGAACTTACAGATTTATATCTAGATCTAGTTACGGAAGTTAAAATCCTCAAAACTTGACCTAAATCTAAATTGGGAGAGAAGGATAACATAATTTCGAAGAGGTATAACCGAACTAATCTCAATCAATCTTCCATACCCTTCGTTCAATGAGATTTTACAAGATCAAAGTTATGGGGCTTACGTTTACTCAAAATCAGCTGCATAAAGTTACTCGATGAAGTAAAAGTTTCAAAGAGAAACGATGAAAATAGAAAGGGAAATGTGGGAGCGAGGGAGAGATCAAAAGAGGGCTTTAGGCGCGCCGAAATGGTACGCTTGCGCGGCCGTAATCCATCGCCTTGCTCTTTTGCGAGGGAAGAAGAAACTGCAGCAGCAGCATCATCAAAAGTATGGGTAACACCATACACTTAGAACCTAAGAGCCCCTTCTGAATGCTTAGTCATCACTCGATTTTGTATCTAAACATTGCTTTTGATCAAATTAACCATTATAATTATGATGGAAAAATTATTCACAAAGTCTTAAAACTATTGCATGGCTGTTAATTTAGTATACCCTTCAATTGTGCTGATTTATTTATGAACCTTCGAATAAATTTGGCCCCTTTTGCTAACATGGAAAGCCAATTCAGTTGTAGGATCCATATTGGCAAATGAATAATTATATACAAAAAAAAGTCTAAACCTATTATATGTATGTTAATTCAACTCTAAATCGTTTGACAATATAGCTCTTTCAGTTGATTTTGGTTGGTAATTATTAACTTAGACGCCAATAAGTCTTGCGTAGCACTGTGGACAATGATGTGAAATTTTTTCGCAATTTTTTAAACTCTTCTCAATTTTTTATTAACATTTTTGAAATTTTCCTTCTTTTCCATAGGTGCTAGGGCTAGTGGCTGGCCACAGGGTAGCAAGAATTGCCCTTGCCTAATCGAGCGAGGTCAACCCTTGCCAAATCCCAACAAAGTTGAGCATTGCTTGAGGGTTGTGAGGTTCGCCCTCGCTCATGGTCGATCGATGTCCATTGCCAAGGCCTAGCAATAGACAGAGGAAGAAGAACAAAAAAAGAAAAAAAATACGATAATTTTTTTAAGATATAAAATAAAATTATGAAAAATGAAAAATATGTAAAAAAGAATTATCCACGTCAACTTCAATAGTATTACCATTTTTTTTTGCTAGATGTAGGATTAAATTGGCTAGATTGAAATATTAATGATTGAATTGACATATGTACAATAAGTTTTAAATTTTTTTCAGTAATTTTTCCACCGGTAAATATTTGGCAATCGAAGTGTTCAACTACGTTGAGAAAAAAAAAAAAATCTTAAGAACGACATCAAGAGAGAGAGATGTATGAGTGTTGTGAGATATTGAATATAATGCATCTGTGTAGAAATTCAAATACCGCGCTTGCACTTTATGGCGTTGATTTGACACGCCAATTAGGTGAACCAATATCTCACCATAGTATTTTCTTTTAGAGGTAGGCCCAAGACTATGTAATGTGCTTTGCAGCCCAACAACATCATGGGCCGGATCTAGTTCTATGTTCGAGAACAAGGTGGATCAAATATGAAACTAAAGGTTGTTTTACAGAAAACTGAAAATTTGAAAAGAAAAAAAAGTAGTACTCAAAAGATAGTTGATTATATTGCTTACAAAAATTAGTCAACGGTAAATACTTTTGGTATCGATAATTATTTATCATTTATTTTTAATTAAAATGTGATTATGAAAATATTTATCATTCGTTCATTATTTTCGATGGATATAGGCGAGATTTTTTGAAAAAAATATTTTTTTAATATTAATTTTTTCCTTAAAACAAATCATTATGCAGCAAAAACATCTCGTGGGCCGAGCCAAGATAGGCTCCTATGCAGCCCGAAGTCAATCTTCGTGCACCCTCCACAGCCTATGCAATGTGGTCCATATATTGATGAGTTTAAGGGTGCGTATGGGAACGTTTTTATTTCTGGGCAATTTTCTGTTCCCAGCTACGTTTTTTAGGAACAAAAACATGTTTGGAAAGTTAAAAAAAAATTATTTTCGTCGCTACTGGCCGACGGCGGCAATGGCGGCCAGCGACTGACTATAGGTTGCGGCAGTCGGCGACCGGCGGCGATGGTGGTCGGTGGGTGGTGGCCACGTCGGCGGTGGTGGATGATGGTTCCAAAAGTATTTCAAAAAAGTGTTCCCAAACCCAAAATCAAGTTTTTGTTGTTTCTTCAAAAATGTTCCCAATACTTTCGGAATATTTTTGAACCATACGCGTTTTTGTTCTTAAAGTGTTTCGGGAACACCTTTGAAACAGAATAATTCAGAGGAAACCGAAGGCCACCCCACATTCGTAAAAACTGATTTTGGCAATGATACAGTCGACATGGTGAACGATTGTCTACAATGACGAGTGCTTGATGTTAACTTTGTCCCCAGGAGATCATCATGAAAGGTTGCGTCTATTCAATTAACGGTTATTTTCTAAGGCACTTTTACAATCTTTCGAATATTTGTATCTCTTAGAAAATAACTACCGATTCATACATGAAAATGTATGATTGAATAAACTATTTGGACACGAAGAGTTGCATGAGAATTAACTACTTTTCGGACGCGAAAATGTGTGTTTGTTCTCATTATATATTCTTGTGTTCTATTCATTTTCAGAATTATTTTCATTTTTTCTCTCAATTTTTTGTTTTTTGAACACAAGAGAAATACAGTCTTTGTTTTCAATTGTTTCTTAGAGAGATCCTAGAGAAATATCAGAATTACTATTTGTTATTCTCGTTGAGATTTTATTGTATCCTGAAATATATTTGCCGGAAATCATTAACAATGTTGTAGGGTAAATAAATCCTTAAAGAGAGTAATTACATGCCTCAAAGTCTATTCCATTGTTCATCCCATTTCAGACAAAATTTTTCAACAATTTTAAGGATTTATTTATGCAATAATGGAGTCGGACTTTGATTATGGAATCTTCTAGAATTAGAGATGGCGATGGTTCACTGAGTGTCGTTGGTGATGGCAAATTAGAAGATTTCGCAAGAAGAAAGTGAGCATGCTCTGCTTGATATGAGTGATAGTTTTCACATGGCTAATATATGTGTGCAGTGGCAAAGAAATAGGGAATTTCTCGTAGCAACTCCACTGTGGAATAGAGAGGGGCGATTAGAATCATGGGACCGATGCCGAGTTTCCGTAACGAAGAATCAAAGATAAATCCAGGTTCATTTCGAACTGTAAATTTCGCTTTGATTCTTGGTCAATGATGAACTTCCCATTTATTGCTAAGAGAGTGATTAAAATTGAATCATTTATGTTATTGCTGTTATTTAATAACGAACATTTGGAGAAGTGATTCTTGAAATTTAAACGAACTTAGTTTCATCTGATTAAAAATTGTATTTGATTGCATTTTCGGATTCATCTCGTTGATACGAGAACAATGAGTGGTCGCATGCATTGAAGGGACGCTAGAAACCACCACACGCGGCTACATGTGGCTCGGCGGCGGCGGCGGCGGCGGCGGCAGCGCGCGACAATCACCAGCGAACGCTTCTATTTAGGCTTATTTTGTGTGCTTTTGTTCGGTGAATTTTAGTTTTGAACACATAATCGGATAGGGCTCGTTGAGACGAGAATTTTGAATGGTCGACGGTCGCCGGAGGTCACCGAACGGCGGCGCACACGCTTAGACGCCCTGACAACGGGAATGGATATTAAGGATATGCGTAAGATGTAGACTGAGTCAATGGCTATTATGCATAATTATATGTTCTCGTATTTTCTATATCTATTGAAATGCAGAACCAAAGTTTTCTTATCTTAAAGTGTGGGGCTGTTTGGCATTCTATAGAGTACTCATCCTTTGAAGAATGGAATTTGATTTTAGAGTTATCAAAAGTGCATTGCTTGGATATAGTGAAAAATAGTAAAGCTTATGTGTTTCGTGATATTCACTAAAAGACAACTTTTAGTACTTAATTACAAATATGGATTAGTTCATGGTATCTTCGTACTCTTAATTTGCTATCTAAGATTAAAAAAAAAAGGAGAATGGTGGAAAGTCTCGAAAACAAAGAGAGATAATTCTCATTCTAAGGTTAGTAAAAGTTTTTGATTGATGGCTTGTTTATCTTTGGAACTGATATTACTTGAATCATTGCTACCTTTTATATTGAATATGAAATATTTTGGTAATGTAGATACTATCTTATGAATTGAAATTTTAAAAAAACACAGTGGAGGTTACTCTTTAAGTCAAAATGATTATATTGAAAAGATGTTAAATAAATTTATGCATCTTGGATTAAGAGAAATGAGTACTCCATCTGATTTAAGTATAAAATTAAATTATAATTCTGGTAAAGAAATAACACAACTTAAATATGTGAGTGTTATAAGATCTTGAATGTAAGCGATGTATTGTACTAGACCTGAGATTATATTTTTCATGTGTCAGTTGAGCAGATATAGTAGTAATTCAAATATAAAATATTGTAATGTCGTCACCGAAATTTAATTAAGAGAACTAAAATATTTGTGATTGTTCTATAATAATTATCCGGATGTATTGAAAGGATACACCGATATTTTTGGATTTCTATTGTGAGAGATAAATATTCTACTTCTGGATGAATTTTCACATTGGGTGAATGTGTTGTATCTTGGGTGAGTAAGAAATAAACATGCATAACTCACTAAACGATAGAGTGAGAATTCATTGCTTTAGCGGCAATTAAAAAAAAAAGGGCTGAGTGGATTAGAAATTTACTGGTAGACATTAAATTATTGCCTAGTCCTACACCTCCTATTTTTGTTAATTGTGCCATTCAGGCTACTTTGACAATATATCATAGTGGCACTTATAATGAAATGTCTAGACTTATTAGTCTAAGGCATAAGTGCATGAGACAATTTATTCAAGAGGGTACCATAACAATTGTCTATTTGAGGTGAAGCAAAAATTTGGTTGATATCTTTACAAAGTCTTTACCAAGAGATGTGGTAAATGTGACTTTATAAGAAAATGGGCCGAAACCCTTTACTTAAAATCATCAGTAATGGTAACTCGACCTGATACTAGCACACCACTATTTATAAGGCTTAATGGGTAAAAACGAGTTATTGATAGTGATTATTTGATACTGACATTAGCCTGAACATGAGCAGTCGAGATTGTCTGTTACGTCTAGAGGTCGAGTTATACTCTTAATGAAGTATAACATGATTTAGTAACGTGTTTATTAGTAATAGAAACACGTAATAATACTTTACTTATATGAGCTTAGAAGTGGTGTTGTTTCTTACGAAAGTTATGATTGCTTTCTAGAGAGCTCATGAAACAGGTACAAGCACAATCTCATAATAGTGCTGAGTAAATATGAAATTCTCGCTAAAACAAGAGGTTAACATATGTGCCATATGTCTGATTCTATTACATAGAGTAACAAGTTTAAAGCCAAGCTACTTGTAATTTTGATTGAATTTTGAGATACTTGCACTAAATAAAAGTTTAACTTGAAAGAGACATTTATGTATGTATATTAGTCTTATGGAAATGTTGATTGTAATTTTCTAAGAATTTTTGCTTTGTAATTTTATTTTTACAAACAAAATGGGGGATCGTTGGTAGTTTGTTTATAAAAACAAACTAAGAGGTGTCTTGTCCTACATCGAAAAGATATGAGTGCGCACGTGGACTAAATTTGAGACAAATTAACAATTACAATTATTTTCTAGTGAAACAGTGCGACTGTTCACGAAGGATTCTGACGACCTTTGAAAGGTTGCGTCTATTTAATCAACGGTTATTTCGAAGACACTCTTACAACCTTTCGAATGTTTGTGTCTCTTCGAAAATAACTACCAATTCATATATGAAAAGGTATGACTGAATAAACTGTTTGGATACGAAGATTTGCATGAAAATTAACTACTTTTCGGACGCGAAAAGGTGTGTTCGTTCTCATTATATATTCTAGTGTTCTATTCATTTTCAGAATTATCTTCACTTTTTCTCTCAATTTTTCGTTCTTTGAACACAAGATATACATCGTTTATTTTCAATTGTTTACTAGAGAGATCGTGGAGAAATATCAGAATTGTTATCTGCTATTCTCGTTGAGACTTTGTTGTATCCTGGAGGATATTTGCCGGAAACCATTGGCAATGTTGTGGGGCAAATAAATCCTTAAAGAGAATGATCAGATGCCTCAAAATTTGATTCCATTGTCCATCCTATTTCCGACGAAATTTCCCAACATGTCTACACTGCCAAATCGAGATCCTAAATTAGCAAACGTGAGTGATGATCGAACGAAAAAAGTTCCATCATTCGAAATGATTATGGCTCCCACTTAGAAATTTCTTAACATGCCATGACACTCATCAACATCTCTTAATAATCCATAGTAAAGTTTTTGGGCTTGACGGAGACCGGATTTGAAACATAATAACCCTAAAGCAATGAGCTTCCCTTGACGTCTTTCACGAGGAAATCAAAGCAAGCGGGGACCAAATGGCGAACATACTCTCGCCTAACAAGTGCATGATGAAAATGAAGTGCGGCTCCTCTCTTTTTTTTTGTTTTTCTTTGTTTTTTCCATGGTGAGCCCCAGATACACCCACAGAAACCCAAGACTCATGAGCCAGAAACAAATGGCAAATTCGCCCGGCCCGGCTGACTCTTCTTCGGTGTCACGATCGATCGGTCCACACCTTTGCGCACACCAACCTGCGGATAAAGATGAAGCTGCTCGATCCTTTTTATCTCCCCTCCTCCCACCAAACCATGTCTTCGTCTCAATTTACTCACATATCACAGTCATACATGCATCTTCATCGCTGCGCTGCCCTTGGAAAATTCGGATCAAGCTGGCAGCCAGGGGACCCTTTTAAAGTGATTTTTTCGGTTTATCTTATGAGTTGTCTCGAGAAAAGATAATATCCCATTTTTGTAACGTATTGAATGGTGACGTATGAGGCGGAGAAAGGGAACAATTAACTTTAGATGAAACGGCAAAAGGGTGCGCGTATCACAACTCCTCCATCGTAAGTTGATTTTTATTTATCTTCAAAATCAAAAGTTAATTTTTCTATTTTTGCTTCAGATTAATTTCCGATCAGAGAAATTCATTTAGTAATAATTGAAAATTTCTACATTTGAAATATTATTGACAAAATCTTCGACGGCAGCGATCGTCGAGCGAGCGAGCAGCGGCGGCTGCAGCGGCCGTGGGCTGTGGCGGCAGGCGGTGGCAACCGGTAGCAATGGTTGGCGGCGGGAGGCAGAGACGGCGATCGGCGAAGGTGTGTGTGGTCCAAAAAATAATTCTGAAATTAAAAAGTTAAAATTTTTTGCTCCTCAAACTTCATCAAAAACCCTACTAGAATTCAAAAATCGTATTAGAAGTGATTCAAGAGGTGTGAAGTTAATTTTTTATGAAACGGTTTTTTACTTTAAAAGTATTTTTATTAAATAGATTTTTTTGTCAGATTGAATTCTGACACAAAAATTGAGAAGGAAAAGTGTTACGAAGCAGGCCCAAAAAAAAGAGCGGGGAAGGGAATGGAGTGGAGACAAGAAATTCGGCCGGGAGGTTTTGATACAACTAGAGAACTTGAAAACAACAGGAAAGATAAAAAAAATCAACAGAAATGAATAAACAAACATTAAAGATAAGAACACCTCGGGCACGGGAATCTTATCCATTGCACTGTCAAAGTCTCATAGCCCACAATATCATAATACAACTTAGAAAAGACTACTCCCATACTCCTCCTCCTCCTCCTCCTGGTTCCTGGTCCTGAGAATTTGAGTAGCCGACGCTATAAATTCCGATGATCATTTCCTTTGCTTCCTCTATTTTCCAGTCCTAGCACGGAAGCTTCGTCTCAAAAGGTAGTCAATTTGATTCGACGAGTCTTTCGAGAAGACGATAAGGAATCGCGATGACAATGTTGGCAATATTTCACAAGGCGTTTGCGCATCCGCCGGAGGAGCTGAACAGCCCTGCCTCCCACAGTGGCTCCAGGAAGCCCAAGCTCCCAGACGAGACCCTCAGAGAGTTCGTCTCGCGCCACCCGGAGAACACCTTCTCTATGACGTTCGGGGACGCTGCTGCTCTTGCTCATGTCAGGCCCGGCAACCCCTTTTCCCTGCACCAGAGGTAGGCTCATGGACCGTGCTTGATCTTCATGAAACCCATGTCCTGACTTTGCTTTTGGAGTTTCATTCGTTTGCTAGGCTGTTTTGCGGGTTTGATGATATATACTGCCTGTTCATGGGGAGCCTGAACAACCTGAATCAGCTGAACAAGCAATACGGGCTGACCAAGGGAAGCAACGAGGCCCTGTTTGTGATAGAGGCGTACAGGACGCTGAGGGACAGGGGTCCGTACCCGGCTGATCAGGTGGTGAAGGACCTTGATGGTAGCTTTGCCTTCGTTGTCTATGACAGCAAGGCTGGGACCGTCTTCACTGCACTGGTATGATTGAACTTCTCTATTTTCTCTCTTTCTGTTAGTCTGATAAATCAGAAGTAAATCATCTGGGCTTAGTGGGTTACGACCAATCACTGGCTGTACAAAAGGGCTAGGATTGTTGGTTCAACTCTACCTGATAATTTAATAGCATGATGCACTAAACCTTTTCAGCTAAAGTAGTTCAACTTCTACCTTTGTTTGTGGCTGGATGAGATCACGAGCTCATGAGAAATACGAGCTGAATTGATCTACAGAGCAGCAATCCATGCTGGATTATTGGAAATACAGATTGATGAAAGTGAATACTAATGTAGTTCTCATTCACGTGGATGGGGTTGGTTCCTAGGGTTCTGATGGAGGGGAGAAGCTGTACTGGGGGATTGCAGGGGATGGCTCTGTTGTGATATGCGATGACAAGGAGGTCATAAAGGCAGGGTGTGCCAAGTCCTATGCTCCCTTCCCCAAAGGTAGAGTATGTCAAGGCACGCAACGGTAGAGAGACATATGACACAAGAGAACATAAGACATAAGACGATCGTCGTTTTTCCAATTTGCAGGGTGCATGTTCCACAGCGAAGGAGGGTTGATGAGCTTCGAGCATCCGATGAACAAGATGAAGGCGATGCCGAGGGTGGACAGCGAGGGCGCGATGTGCGGGGCCAACTTCAAGGTGGATAAGTTCACGAGGGTCAACAGCATTCCTCGCCGAGGGAGCGCATCGAACTGGATGGAGTGGGATGCGCATTAATCGAAACTAAACCGCCCGTGGCGAAATCCTTTGTTAAATTTCCCTTCTCCCTTCTGTAAACTAGTGATGTTAAGTGAGAGCTGGTCTGCCTCCAAGCAGCAGAAATGTTATTTGCTTTTTCCGTCCTTCAATTTTCTTGACCATGGCATTGACGCTGGCCTAAGTAATGATGCTCGCTTGAATGAAAAGCTAGAGAGAGAGAGAGAGAGATGAAGTAGTACCGACACTACGAATTCGGACGTGTCGGGGCCGGTCCGTGGCTCGAAACCTTCAACTTAGGCTTTTCCAAAGAATCACCGCAGCTTTATTTGACTGACCTTCTTACTTAAAAAAGGAAGGAAAAATTTAATATGGAAGTAGTATGGTGCTAGGCAAATGATGGCCAAAGAAAACTTGACCCTGCTCAAGAGAATTGACGCATTCTCGTGAATATAAATTAATTTATACGTAATTAAGACATCAAACCGAACGGTATAAATTAAATATATATATTTATATAAATATAATAAATTAATATATTATTATTATTTTAATTAAATTAATCTGATTCAAATTCATATATGGGCCTTTTAAATTATTTTAAAATATAATATATCGTATACTTCACATATAAATTACCTGGGTAAAAAGGCTCATTATTTAATTAATTCGACATAATTATGGGGAGTTGAGATTAACAAAAAGAAAAAAGAAATAAATAAGATGAGATCGAATCCACACACGCCTCACGACTTATACGAGCAATCTAACTTGACTTGTCATGTTTTTATAAATCATGTTCTTCATTTCAATAACTCAAATTTCTCCTTTACGTGCGCCTCTCGACCCTCCCAACGACCCCCATGCCCTCCCTCAACATCACTGCCCGCCTCTCCACTTTTCTGGAGCTCTCTTGTCTTCTTCATTGCTCCTCTCCATCCCCATCGCCTATTGTATAACTTTTCCTCGTAAGATTAGACACATCATCATGTAATTCGGGTCGTCTATTTTTTGACGGACGGCCCAAATTTTCGATTTTTATGAGGTAATTTTTTGAATTTTTTTATATATTTTTATTAGTTATAATATGGATCATCTATTCATAATATGGACGGCCTGAATTGCAAGATTAAGACCTAAACTTCTAAGAAAAGTTTAGACGATCTATTTTCTCGCCTATCACGGGATGTTTCTAGGGCCGTAAAAGTTAGTTTTCCATTTGTTTTTTTGTTATTAAAAAAAAAAAAAAGGCCTCGCGTGTTGGGGCGTCTCCGACGCGCACGTCGACGGCGGTCAATGTGTGCCGGAGCACGTCGGCGTCCGACATTGACAGGGTGAACTCCTCGACGTGTCGGCGCTTTGCTTGGAGAGAAAACTTGATCCTTAAAAAATTATTAAAACTGGATTGCGACGAAGCATCGATGCGGGGCAATTGCAGCTGAGTCATGACAAATGGCGAACCATGAAACAAGCAGAACAACGGATGCAGACGCATGGAATTTTTTTTTTTTTTACTTCTGGCCAAAGAAAGGAACAATTTTTTACCTCTAGTAAATCACCAAATTCACCAAGAATCGCCAATAAGGCAACAAATACCTCCCATTTCAGCTTCTCTTTGCTATCGCTTCTTCCCCGCTTCTTGAACACACTGTATTGAATAGCTATTAAACCCCGGGCAAAATCCTTTGCCGAAAGAAGAAGACGAAAGAAGATAAAAAGCACGAAAGTGAGACCAATTTTGGGATTGAGTCGAAAGAATGGGCCTATTCGATTCCAGCGATTGTAGCAATTTCAATACAACGAATGCACAAAGAGATCGATATAAATAGCTTTGCAGCACTATGTAACATTTGCTTCTTGACCATGTCAACAAAGTGGTGGGACCCAACTATTAAAAAAATAGAGTTGAAAAGTCAACAAAAGAAAAAAAAAATGGTGGTGGGCTTCTTCTTTTAAAGACCAGAGTCTTCCACGACACGAAAGAAGAAAGGCAAAAACGGGAGAAAGAAAGGGAAGGAAGAGAAGAGAGAGACACAAAGGAAAAGCGAAGAAAATCATTGCACCGCGCAAACCGCTTTAGACGTGAATTACTAAGTCGGGCAACTTTTTGAGATGGAGATCAACAATTAAGGCAAAATTCGGATTTTGGTAAAATATGAGCCGTGTCCAATTGCATGGGCGTTTGGCTGATTTATTACATGAGAATGAAATTTTAGTACCCTGTGAATCCGTAAGATTCGACGGATTTGATGTTATGATTGGCCCGGAGCGAGTTTTTCAAATCTGGTACGCAAACTGTACTATCTGAACAGTGTACTTCGAGGATTGATTTTTTTTAGTTTCTGTTTGTCAATTGAGGTTGGCCATGTTGGGATTTTTGTATTACGTTGAATAAATTTCATTTTGACTACAATATTGCATTAATCAGAATTCGATAAAGAGAATAATGGCTCAAAGAAATTTAGCACGTAGGATGTCATGATCATCATTTTTTTTTTTTGCTCGTCGTTGTCGGACTAACTATGTTTACGCATCGTTTAGTCAAATCTTTCGCTAGCATAGTATTTCTTCAATTTTTAATGTTGTTTTTAATTAATTATTTTAGGATTTCAAACTTTGCGATTCGAGTAATTATTATAGTTTGAATTTCGACATTTAAGGTAAGTTGTATTTTTTCTTTTAAGAATTTATAAAATTCATGCTTTAAATATGAGCACGCGTATTATGGTTTGATCTTTTTGACAAAGTAAGGAAATGTTATTTTTAGAGCATTGTTCTTACATAAACAAGATTGAGCTATTGCTACCCCTTTGATAATTTAACATGGCTTGTTAACAATCGTATGAATCCTGTTTGTGAAACTAAATTGTTGTGATTTTCTGAATTTAGTGTTGTGGTTAATGCTGATGTCCCTATAATTAGAACCCCTGAAGTGGGGGTAGTATACATACTATCATGACGTCATTGAGTTGAACCGATGTTGAAATAGGTGATAGACCTAACAAAAATGAGTAAACTTGGTCACTTTGCCAGGACGTTAAATGTGGCCATAGTTGGTGCTGAGTATTAGATTATTCGATGGATAGACCATCAAAAGTTGGTTTAATATGATTAGTCAATGAATTTGACCATTGATATTTTGTTACTACCATGAGTTAATATTTGATTTAGTTGAATGAATGCATAGTGATTTCTCGATCCGCTTAGAAGATATTGTATTTCTCACTCATTTATCTCATTTGTCTTTCAGGTTCATTAGTGAGCTACAAAGAGGATTAAGGGTACGGTAACTATAGGACTTTTTGAATAGTGGACATAAATTTTTTTGGATAAATTATATATAATTGGTGATTTTTGGGCTAGATGTGAAAAGATATGTATTTATAACTTTTTGTTTTAGTAGATGAGTTTTAACTTTTGTGAACATGTACCTTTTTTATCGAATATATATATATATATGTATATATCAGGTTTTTGTTCAACCTATGAGACTACGTCTTTTAATTAAAAAAGACAATCGTGTCACGCCCATTTTTCTTGGAGAATTGGGGAGTGACAATTGACACCACACTGACATTTTTCGAGAGGCTCTGTGTCACGTCGGATACCCGATACACTTGCAAACACGGTTAAGTAAGTGTTGAAATTCTAACATGCAATCAACATGCCCGACATGCCACCATACCCTTCAAGAGGCTCTGTGTCGCGTCGGACACTCGACACACTCGGACAAACTGACATTCCTCGAGACAAATTTTATGAATTCTTGCGCTCGCGTTCACGCCTATAGAGAGGAATTTAGCACGTGTGGTCTTGACAAATTTCCTACATGAGCTTTAAAAAAGATGAAAGGGTTAATACCACAAAAACTCCAAATTGACACATTTATGACAAATTTACCCCAAATTATTTTTCGACCACCAAAAACACAAATTTACCCAAAATTAATTTTTTGATTATAAAAAATCTTAAACTAATACAAAAATGACAAATTTACTCCAAAAATCATAAAAAAATCTCAAACTGATACACATGACAAATTTACCCTTTATTAGTTTCCGATAAATTGAATTAATACCGCAATAAATTTCAAATTGCTACACCTGTAGCAAATATACGATAACATGTACACTCGATAATTACCACGTGCTATTAAACTCTGTGATTTGACAATAAAATTTAACAAAAACTATCATAGAGTAAATTTACCACAATTATATCAGTTTAAGATAAATTTATTACAGCTATATAAGTTTAGAATTTTTTATGATAAAAAAATAAATTAAAATAAATTTATCATAAATATATCAATTTAGAGTTTTTTGTGGTATTATCTAAATAACACATAGGAATAGTTACTGTCTTGACGGTAGCTTTGCCATCGGAGTCTATATGACAGCAAGACGGGGATCGTCTTCACTACACTATAAGGCACCAAACCAAACTCCCCTCATTTCACATGTTAGTGCTTTGAATCGATCTGCTGCAGTTACAATGCAACCGCTGGAAAGAAATAAACATGATACAGCTTTCCCAAAACTGAACTGCCAAAACTACAAAATCACGACGTATAAGATTCCATCATTTCATGATGACTACAGGATAATAAGTTCTTCCTTGATTCAAAGGTGGAAGGTGCGCATAGTTTTTACCCTTTCCACATATCAGCAAATTCATCAGGCTCCAGTGGATTTGATAGCTCATGCATCTTTCTTCTTGTTTTCGCCTTGACCTTCTTGGCATACTTGCCGGTCTTCTGCTTTTTCTGCAATGCTCGAATCTGAAATAAAAGGAGCACAAAACCTTATTAGCGTGTCAAGATGGAAAGGCCACCGCACTAATGCATGTTTTTAGAGGTTTATATGCAATGACAGGAAGAATCCTTCATTGAAAAGAAGAAGAAAAATTGAAAAAAGAAAACACCCAGGGCTGCTTCGCACAAGTACCACCCTGAGGCAAATCAGCAGCTTCAATCCACTCAGTAAATTTACCTGGTTTGGTGATACGTAAAATGGATTTTCATACAACGTAGGGCCTCCAAAGCTACCACCAAATATCTTGATTGGATTCAAACAAAATCTTGGGCCAACCTAATGGATCAAAAACGTGAGCAACTTGAGACTTGAATTTTCCCACAAGATTTGACACATCTCTGCGAACCATAGCAGAAAATATGATCATGCTGAAGCACATGTTGAAAAATACACCATATGTACCTCAACAAGAGTCATTTTTTCCAAGCTCCCTCGAGACACCTTATCCGATTCGTTGTGGGAAACAGCTATCTGATTAATGAAAGTCAAAACGTCAATATATAAGGAAAGGAAATATAACTCAAAAATGAATTTTCTGGGGAATAGAGTCCTGAGCTGAATTAGTCAGCTTAAACTTCAATTGCCAGCATTGCATCGTGTTCCTACATAGTCTTTAGCAATTCTTAAACTCCGTCACAACAAATATCACAACCAAGGAATAGACAGTCATAGCATGCATTTGGAAACAGCATATAGATATCTACAGAAGGCTACCTCTACCTGAATGCACACATACTATATATGTATTATCTATGACATTAGAAGACAGGACATCCACATAATGGGGTGAACTTCTAATTCGTAATGCCTTAAGACCAGGTAAAATGTTCTTTGCAGGTTTTTTTACCTTATAAGCTCCGAACTAAAAAGTTATGCATCCAACTTCATAGGCCCATATCCATTTTTGTGGACTGATAGCAAGATGTCTAAGAATGCTAAAAAAGGGTCCATCAATTAAGTGGGATTCAAGCCAACCTGGTAGTTTCGGAACCATATATGATCATCGACAATTGAGAAGGCAAAGACATGATCATGATATGGCTTAGATTTCTGATGTCCCTTTGGAATTCCAAAAATCTGGTCAAGAAAATTGAATTGAAAGCATCAGCTAAATTGTATATGCTCCACAAAGTTTATGCAAAAGCATCATCTGGAACTGCAGACAAGCAGATACATATTCAGCTTCAAGAGCTTGGAGATTTTGAAAAGACCACAAAAAAAAAAACAATTTAAAAAAGAACAAGATGATTGTAAACAAGCGAAAATGGAAATCACACAAAATGGTCAGATATAATAACGAGTGTTGGACAGGAAATCATCTCAATATGCTAGAGAAGCCTGTGTATATACCTGAATGAGCATCTCCTTCAGAAGCATCCAATGGGCATCCTTACTGAAATTGGCCGAGAAAGTTAGAATGGGACGCGAAGCTTTCAAATGGTTCCCAGTAAGCTTCAGTTCTTCCATAGTGTGCACTAATATAGCAAAACAAGAGAGATTAGATCAATCTTTTTGCATCAGAGTACCCAACTTAAAATGCTACAAGGATCACAATCAAATCCACAGCTCCATGCTAACACAACAGCTGCACTGAGAACTACAAAAGAATTACCAGCATTTACTAAAAATTTCACTGATGGACCATTTGGGCACTTTGCCATCCACAGATAGAGATCTAAATGTTTCCTGCACTGAAGTGAAAGAACAGAGAATGCCTCAGTCACCAGAATTTACATACAAATTGTGGACTTTTCCGAATTCACACTTCTCATCGAAACTGGGATGCAATTCTACCTCAAAAAACAGGCAAGAGGAACAATTCCTGAGTTCAACAAGCTCATTGAGAGTGGCACCTTTAGTTTCCTTGGACTCAACCTTGTTGTCCTTCTTACAATGCGGCAGAAGCGAAACCACATTCAACATCAAATGCCGATACCTGCCATCAATGAAAAGCTCAATATCGAAACAACCAAAGCTGCTAAAAAAATAGCAAAGAACAAAAAAAGAAAACGAAAAAAGAACACAAAAACGATTGGAACCTGAAATTGATGCGACGAGAGCAAGTGACGAGGACTTTCTCTTTGTTCCTGAAACCAGGAGTAGCATTATCTTCGTTCTCTTTTGGCTTCTCCTTCCAACCGAGGAGCGTCCGCTTAGGTCTCTCCGATGCAGTATCTTCTTTCTTCGCCTCTGACCCATTAGTCTCAGATTCAGCTTCTCTTTGCTTTCGCTTCTTCCCCATCGCTTCTCGAACAATAGCGAGTAGCTATTCGGAGGAAAGATGAAGAGACTAATAAAAAACCCTCCAAAGGCGAAGAAAATAAAAGAACGAATGTTTCGGGTTTATGTCGACAATTCCAGAACGGAAGAAACGGACATAGTTGGATTCTTATTTGTTACTCGTAGTAAAGAGAGCAATCATTAATTGAAAAGGCACCGCCACGACGACGAATATCTAGAGATGACCATGGTCGAAATCACAAAAGCGACAATGTGTAGTTTCCTGTTTAATTCTCAAACTCCTGTCCGATCACTTCAACGATGAACCACCAGAGGCAACAAAATCGAATCATAAGCAGGGGAACTCAACAAAATCGAATCATAAGCACAAATCTCACAACCACGAGAAAGAATGTTTAGTATTCGCGACGTCGACCACGAGGGAACTCAACTCACCAGGTAAATAGAGAAGCAGGGGCGACTTCTCCAAGCGAGAGGGGAGGCGTCGCGAGGAGCTGGCGTCGCGACTCGCGAGAGGAAGAGACGAGCCAATCGGGAGAGGGGGCAATCGAGAGGGAGAGGAGAGTCGGGCGTAGCGGCGTACGAGAGGGATGAGTTAGAGTTATCAGGTCAAAAGAGCGTGCTTTAGTCTCTGGTGGGCTTTTCTCTTTGGCAAAATTTCAAAAAAGGTTCATAGTCCCTTTATTTTTTTAAATAAAAATTTAAATTGAATTTTATTTTAAATAAAGATCTAAATTACTAAAATTATTTCAAAAAAAGTGATAATCGAAGGATTTTTTTATTTTTTTATTTTTAAATATTTTTCTTTTTGCATTTTCTTTTTCCCCTCCCATCCCCTTCCATCATGTCCATTGTCTTCCCCGTGCACATCTTCTTCTTCATGGGCTGTTGTCGTCAACGTATTGATTGGGTCCGCCGAGACCGGCACCTTCTAGTCGCTGCCCAGGTCCCGTGAAACTTTGTTCGCTCTGCCGCTGTTGTTGTCCTCAACGTCGGGTCAAATACCTTGATTCGCATGAACTCCTGCTTGAGGAGCTTGATTCTGTGATCGTCCCACCTCTCGAAGCTTCTCTTATCCTCTTTGAAGAAGTGCGAGTCGCCTTCCTGTAGGATTTCCTCTTCTCAGGTTTCGACTTCCCCAGCCGTCATCAGAGTCTGGCGGGAGTTTCGTTCCGGAACGCGCTTCAGAACAGAGTGAATCCTAACCAAGCCAAGACAGAGAACAAGATGATGAATTGTCAGCAAGAGCTCGAAAAGCAGCTCTTGAATGATGACGAGGACGGCGATGGGGACGCCGTCTCCGTGATTACTAACACCAACAGCGAGAGGTCCAGGCAATTCAGAGCCTCATAAGTCCTCGTCAGAAGCACATATCTCTGTCGCCGACCTCGTCTTCTTAGTCATCCTCGCCTTCGTCTTCGTTGGCCGGGGCATCGCTGGTTCCCAGCTGCTCGAAGCAGTCGCTAATGGAGGCTGCGACGGCGACATAGGATGGCAGAGCAGACGAGGCTTCGGAGATCCTGGCGCGCTTGTCTACCGTCACGAACCCCAAGAGTAATTTAGAATAAAAAACGGATGGATTGCATGTTGTCTGCGCTTAAATCGAGCGTGACCCCCATGGCTAACCCACCTCCCGTGGCCGAGTTGTTCACCAAGGACCATATGTTATCGTCTCAGTCACTTTACGATCTGTCTCCTTGTTTCAACGTCATATTAGCTCGAATCGTGACTGCAATCCATGGCATCCTCAACTGTGATTCTGCATCCTTCGTCACCAGCAAGGTGAGTTCTAATGCCAGGACTCATCGTCACCAGCAAGGCGAGGGGACCCTTAACCGACGCCTACCCAACGTTTGTGGATGTGGTGATTGGTTGACGGCTGGAGAAGGCAGCTCGGACAAGTAAAGGTGTGGGTGCATGCCTTTCGGCGACGTCTCATTGAAGAAGACGTGCGGGCAGGGAGCAAGATGATGAATAATAGCGAAGGGGAGGGAAGGGAAGAGATAAAAAGAAAATGCAAAAAGAAGAACATTAAAAAATTAAAAAAATTAAAAGACAAAAAGGAACTTCGATTAGTCCCTCTTTTGAAATAATTTAACCTTAATTAAACAAATTTAACTTCGTACCCATATTTGATAAAACGAAATTACTTCAGCTTCTTTTTTGAAATTTTTATTTTCTCTTTTAACGTCGGACACGCGTTTCGTTTCGTTGATCGCGAGTTGATCGCGAGTCCCGATCCAGACACGTGTTGACCGCGTGTCTGACACGGCAAAATTTCAAAAAAAGACTGCTACGTCTTACATAAGTGTTAATCCCCATACTTTAAGAGTATGATTTTTCACTTGGATAAATTCACCAAATCAAAAGAAAAGTATAGCAAAACATTACTTAACCGATTCGCACAGACGAGTGACAAGGTCAATTGATGTCTTCAAATTGCTTTTCACATGAACACGATTGAATTACATTGGACGCGAGGAAGGTAGATCAGAGCCTTAACCCAGGAAATCAGAATGTGGCAAGTAGTAATAGTACACAATTACTAAGATATATCTTGACCTACTTTTACTTTCCACTATTCTAAGGTGGGTTAGCTCCATTCTAAAACTGAGAACCGAATCAGAAGGATTGTTCCAACTTATGAAACCAGAAACCAAGGTCTTGGAATTGGCGATTACAACAAGTTCAATATGACAAATGCACGAAGAGGTATACAAGCACAGCGAGGTGCAACTTTTCAGCTTGTTACAATCAGCTTTCGGTCATGGCGTGCTATGCTGGAAGTTTCGGTCATACGAATAAGTTCAATCAACATTCGTTCTCAGTTCAGGTATGAGAGAAAAAACGAGATAATCGAATCACACAAACAAGAAAACATGTAGAGGGTGTCAAGTATTTACCTTCGTGAGATGCGATTGCGGTCATGATCGACCAGAGACACAGAGAGAGAGAAGGAGGCGAGAGTTGAGACCGCGGGATGGACCGAAGGAGGTCGGCGACTTTGAGAGAGAGCGAAAGGCGGTTGTGAAGCAGAGGTATGTTATGGTACCACTTATTTCAACCTTCTCTTCTTACTTGGGTATAAGTAAAGGAATGTTTAGAATCTAACATTTGGAAGGTTAAATTTACTACTACTAATAATAATAATAATAATAATAATAAATAAATAAGTTTAAAATATTATTGAATATATGATAATTTCAAATAAAGGCATAAAATACAAAACGACTATTATGTAGACATGGCCACGCACCGATTTGGGCTCGGAACCGGCCTGTTGACCAAGCCTTGTGGTTTCGGGCTGGTTCCAAACTGGCCAATTGGCCTTTAGAAAAGTATTTTTTTTTTCATTTTTTTAATTTATTAAAGTTATGACTAAGCCGCCATTTTATAGGATGTTGTCCCTCTTTTCCTCTACTTATTGATTGAAGTGGGACTTTTCGGTCATGAGTCACAAGAAGATGAGAGAGAGACACACACAAGAATACCTTTTAAGGAGACAGGATAAGAGTCGAAGGCTTAAGCAATGAATCCCACATCGATTGTTTAGTGAGAATTATGAGTGAGATGTTTTTATAAGATGCTAAGTGATTGAGTTGGAGTTAGTCGATTTTATTGGCTCAATGGCTCGGATGAAGTTTAGTTTAGTAAAGAAAGTGTTTTTTGAGGCACTCGCATGTCCAAGCCGAAGTCGGTTCCCCCCAAATGTACAATTTGATTATAATTTGTAATTTATAATTTTTTATTTATTACTTTTTATTTAAATTTAAAAATCAAACCCCTTAAATCGGCGGTTCCGAATAGGAACCAAGACCGCACCTTCGGGCCCGGTTCTGGTTCAATGTTAGCCACGAATCGAAACTGTTGGTTCATGAATCGGAACTGGCGGTTCCTGAACAGTGGCCATGTTTGCTATCGTGGCCCTAGCCTTTGTGTGAGTTTTTCTTTTTCTTTAAACTTTTTAGCCTTTTTTTTTCACGTAATTTGGTTTTTTGTGTGTATTTTTTTTTTTATACAGGTGCTAGGTGGGGCAACATCATCGCCACATTCTTAATAAATTCATAAAATAATACCGTTGGCATTTTCTTTTAGTCTAATTGGACGGAGTTAAGAAAATGATTTGATTGAACTAATTTAATAAGGTTTATGATTTGATTGCACTTTTTGTAAATTTCAAAACTCAATTGCCTTTTCGTGATAAATTTTAGGGCTTTTCATGCACTTATCCATGCTACTAAAGATGAGTGTACCTCAAATGTGGCCCAAATAATTTCCTTACGTCCGGGCCAGCTTGTTCGCAGCTCGACTATTTCTCTGGGGAGACTAGCACAACAACCCACTGCCATGACACCTCACTTAAATCAATTACAGGTGCTCATTTAGAGAATCGAACCTAAGATCAGTGCACATAACCATACAATACCAAGTGCGCTCTAATCAACCGAACTACTAATGGGTGGTTCCTTACGTGCTTTTAAGGGGTTTTGTTTCAGTTTTCCCAAGTGACTTTCAGTCCTCAAAGCTTTTGGTAAAATATTGAATCATTTGGGTCAACGTTAGGCCAGTATTTGACTAAATGCTGACCTTGAAAAAGTTGAAAGCCCAATGCTGTTCCCTACCAGCATTTGGCCAAATGTGAATTTTTTTTTGTTCTAAAATTACCCTCACTAATTTCCCATTTTTCCAACTTTGCCCCCTTTGTGTTACCGCTCATCTTATTCGTTGGGTCAAATCTAGGGTTCCGAGCAGTCTTTGGTTGAGGGACTGTGAGGGCCCGGCAAGGTGAGGTTGGCTGCTTAGGCAAAAGCCGCCGCCTGGGACCTTAGGCGACCTGGGTTCACACGACCCAGGTGACGGCTGTCCGAGGTCATGCGATCTTAGGTGATGCCTAGGTTAGTGTGACTCATGCGAACCCAGGCTTCGCCTGGCCTCAGGCGGCCCTTGTCTAAGCTGCGCGATCCTTGGCGAGGGAGGCCTGAGGTTGGGCGACGGCCGTCGACGGCCGAAACCTTTGCCAGTCCAGCGAAAGTTATTTTTGATTAAAAAAATAAAAAATGTATTCAAAGCTGATTTGTAAAGTTATTTTTATCACATACTAGTTTAATTAAAGGCCATTTCAAATGAATTTTTACTAAATATAACTAGCATTTTCTCAAAGCCCTTTGAGTTGAAGGCATTAGTATTTTTTCAGAGCTCATTTCCAATGCTCAATCAAACCCACCCTAATGAGATGGAATATCAACACAGAGAAATGTTTACCGCACTTCCAAGTTCCTATGGTTGCTGTCGAGATCATGACATGTTGGAGTTAGCTCTCGTGACAAATATGAGAGGCTTTGAGCAAGTCGCTTTCTTTCGGGGTGATATCGCGTTGTGCACAAGATTTTGCAAGAACTCTGGGTAGATAATAAACCAAAGCATTGCGATTTCTTGCAGGATCCAAGATACGAAAAAGGTGTCTATTAGCTTGAGTGTCACGGCGCGTGGATTTTGATCCATCCCTTGGCTAATTTTCAGCTCAGCTTTTGCATCTTATCGATAGTCGATCTGCAGCTCTTCCGCACTCTGCTCTAACGAGAAGCATTTGCAACAATTTCGCATGCTATTGATGCATGTGTATGACAGATTTGCAAGCCATTGTAGCATAACCACATTGTCTTAAAGTTCTCCAAACCAAAAGTTCATTATTGCCTTGTTATTTTGCTGCTACTTGGAGTTAACTCTGCAAGAAGACGTGAGCTGTTTTATTGCCAAATCCCAACTTAAAAGTCACCTACACCTACAAAGGATGAAGTGTTGCTGTCTTCCTGATGAACATCCTGTTCTTCCAAGGATGATCCCTTTGGGTACAATCCAAAATGCTCGTTTCAGGCCAAACCAACAAGTTTCTCGCTGACTTCCCAAACTTTACGCGCCTTGTCGACGTCGCTAGCTTCCTGGGATAGCTGGTTCTCGAACGATGCTGAATCCTTGTTCCAGCTCCAGTAAACCCCGGACTTTGTCAAGCTCGGGTCGCTCACGACCTGAATCACGGAAAGCAAAACAAACTCAGCATCCAATCACAAACTTAATCGCCGTGCAGAACCTAAAGAAGATCGATGAAGAAGAACTCGTTCCAATGTCTTTATTTTGATTTTTTTTTTCTACCTGAGCGAGCCTTTTTCCAGCTTCATCTTCGGATACAAAGCCCTTGGTAATGTACTTCTGGAAAGGCGGGAAGAGCAACCTGAAGAGCGGGATGTGTTCCCTGAACAAGCCGGTAGTGGCGATGCAACCTGGGTATAGGGACGCGAACGTGATTCCGGTATCCTCATGGTAGCGCCTGTGGAACTCCTGCATTGTAAGCATGTTGCACACCTTGCTGTCCTTGTAGGCCTTGGCGCCATCGAAACCTCCCCCGTCAATCATGGCTGAGCTGTTCAACCCGTTCAGCCCTCCCGCCATTCCTCTCAAGTCACCGAGGTTGGCCTTGGGAGGTACATTCCCAGCCAAAGTGTTTGTGTTCCCTAATTGTAAGAATCAAACTTCATTAGCAACATTAACTCAAGAATTCAACAATGTATTGATGAGTGAACTCATTATCATTCAAATTGACAGCGAATGCGTACCCTTTGTAAAGTCTTTGGAGAAAATGCATATCTAAAGCACGTCGTTGCATGTAACAAATCCAATCAATAAGACTATAATTGGTACCTGTGATCGAGCCAACTATGATGAGTCTCCTCGATGGGTAATCAGATTTGTTCAGGTCCTCAAGCAACAGCCTCGAAAGGAGGAAATGCCCGAGATGGTTAGTCCCAACGCTGAGCTCGAAACCTTCAGCCGTGAAAGTGGGCTCCTTAGCAGTTGGCAGATAAACAGCAGCGTTGCAGACAAGAGCATCGAGCGGCCGTCCCGACCTCCTGAAATTGTCGACGAATTGCCTCACGCTGTCGAGCGAGGCAAGGTCCAAGTGCATGATGGTGTAGTTCTCTTTGGCGATCCCGGCCGATTTGGCGGCTCTTTCGGCCTTGAGGAAGTCCCTGCAGGCCATGATCACGTGCCATTTTCCGGTCTCACCAAGAGCCTTGGCGGAGGCCAGACCCAATCCTGACGAGGCACCGGTGACTATAACACTACCCTTCCTCAAGGTCTTCTTGCCCTCAGGAGCGGCCCGGGTCAGCGAGGGAGCTGAAGCTATTGTTTGGGCTCTGACAGCACCATTTCTTTGGTTGTACTCCCTCTGCATCAAATACTCATATGCTGTTAACACAAGTTTCACATCCAAAGCAACTAAATTTCCAGCTTGACACATCAGTAAACAGCTTGTATGCTAGAGGATAAAGAATTCCTGAAATTCAGATCCTTGTGATTATGTCTCCATTTTTTCCAAGTCATAGAGTGATAATGCAATGGTCTATCACAATTCATCTCATGTAGCTCATTTTCAGGGCAGTGAAAAAAACCAATGTAGGAGACGCTAAGTACCTTGCACCTCAATGCAGAGTAGTTGAAGTCAGCCTTGACATACTCAGAGAATGAAACCCCAAACAAGCTCGAATCTTTGAAGGAAGCACTAGACTTGCCCTGCCAAAAGAACTTGAAAAGTTATCTCAACTCTTCGGATGCCCACTATCCACAGTCCTTAGTCCAGCTCATTTTTATCAGAGACAAGCGCAAGGAAGTACAGAGAGCAACGAGTTGACAGTGACGAACCTCTTTGCGAGTGGCGAAAGCGGATGGAAGCAATGCAGCAGCCTGAAGAGCCATTCAGTACTCGCAAATTGAGAAGGTTCCAAAATTTATCCGAAATGGATATGTGAAAAGACCTCCTTTGGTAAACCGGATCCAGAAGTACCGAAAACAGAGCGAACAGAGCACAAGAAGGAAGAGAGCAATGGAAGAGATACTAGCGAAGGGCGCTATAAATATATAGAGTCCACAGGATCAGATACATGAAAAGGAAAAAAGAGTGGTGTCTTTCTGTCATTGCACGGGGTGGGCAGAGCAAGAGCGGATAAGATAAATACATTTTGGAGGCAAGTGCCACGTCAGATCATAGCAGCCAATTAGAAATTGAGGTTTGGATTTCCCCTGATATATTTCTCTTTTTGTGTATCCCATTTGGTGGATTTTGGTGGGCCTAAGAAAGGGATATTTTGGTCAGTTCACCTAAATTTCTCCCGCTATCCGAAAAGTCATGGGCTCGACGATGAAGTTTTTGAAAGGGATGGGGGAATGGAGGTGCAGATGCAGCCATCCTGCCAAGCCAGTGGATTAAAGATTTACTGCGGTAGATGTGAGCCGTTAATTGAAACTTTTCCAAGTGCTTGTGCATTTCAATATTCGATACAGAAATCCCGATCAAAAGCAATCCAATATGATCGATTACCATAATGAGTCGATCTCTCGACGGATCACAGAACCCTTTTATCACTCTCGAGAGAATAACCTACAAGCGGTAAACCCTTTTTGTGAACATGGTCTGTCTGCATTTTATCCGACAACACTTTGGCTGATAGATGAATCGGAGCATTGCTTCTGAAGACCATCGTTGAAGAGGCTGATGAAATTTCAAGCAGATGGTTCTCTGGGCGGATAACCTTCTAGGAATTCCTGCTAGATTGGCCATGAGGACGAATGGCTCGGAAGGCCAAAATAATAGCCCTTTGTAAACACCCCCCCTTCCAAAAGAAAGAACTTGAATTGGAACTCAACCGCGAATGAATTGCACGCCCATCTGAAAGGAAAAGGACATTCAGAAATTTTGCTCCTTTCAGCTATTAACCTTTGCGTCAAACCGTATGACTTAATATTATTGTAGTTTCGACTCCTACGGTATCATGCGAAACGTCACTGTGTTCTCCCAGCTCCTTCATATTGCAGCTGTTGCAAAAAGAGTGCATGCGCAGGCCTTTTCATTTCCATTTTCCTCGAGAACTTTGTTCAAAAAACTCACCAACGTTCATAGGAGAAGATCCAGTTTTGGCAACCGTTGACATCTGCTCAATCATCACATCCAGCACTCAAATCATTCAAAAAATTTACCTCCCCCTGAAGATCGGTAAGGACTAAGCATCATGTTACACAGACAAAAGTAACAGATCAACTACTCAAAAGTCGAATTCCACACAAGATCTGGGCAAAGTGCTACAATAAAGAAATTTTTCATTGACAAATTCAAAATGCGTCTTCGATGCTCCTGACTCGACGTTTCTTGAATGCAGAAACTCAGTAGTTCCTATTTTCCTGTGTATCTTTTATTTTTATTTTTTTCGCTTTTCTTTTGTTCCACACTTCTGATCAAATCTACATTTCATCTCTCAATGCCCAATCAGAACATTAGCAGTCCGCGTTCTATATCTGATGAGCATGAGCACAAAGGGGAAAGCATAACATCGCCAAAAATAATACAAATCTCACCCTCTACTCCCCCCATAATTCACACTTAACGGCTAAGGGAAAACAAAATGCGTCGGCAACTAATCAAATCTATTTTTCCCAGACCATTCTCAATTCCTCATTCTCTTACTCCTTTCATACCTTAAAAACCGAGCGGAAACCCGAAGTTCTGAAATGTCCTGAGTTCACCCCTAACGCTAGCAGTCACAATCACGAGGCCCCATGCTGACATGCTTTCATTCATCCCATTGGAGAAATCCACGGGGACACGAGGGCTGTGGCTTCTAGCTCCTAAAGTAAGTCTTTCCCCTGAACAAGAGCCCGAAGGCTGATGGAGCAAGTAACTGTTGGTTGCACTTGGTAGAGTTTCACTTCCAGATGCCGAATTTGAGGCCTCATTATCACACATCTCTTCAACAAGTTTAGGAGGATGATTGACGGTTGATGCCTTGGCGGTGTGTGTTAGAGGCATATATTGTTCAAGTGACCAAGTGTGACTCAATCCCCATGCATCGCCCATGCCGGGCCAAGGTATAGCCACTGACACATCTTGACAATGGAAGTGCTCATACGACCGCGTGACAGTGATACCTTTGCTTTTGCCGGGTCTGGAGTCAGCTTCATGTTTCCACACGTACACATAAGAATCCTCGCTGGCCGAGACGATGTACTTTCCGTTAGCTGTGAGCAAGGCCGAAATTTGGCTGTTGGTATTTCGAAATCCTGTCACAGGACCAACATACAGATTAATAGGACTATGGACAGAATGAAACAGACCAACGAGCAAAAACCCACCAATTTTACGTCAAGGAGACCATGTCTGGAAAGCATATAAGCTCAGTCAGACCCAGATACATATGATCAGAGAACACGATTATCTGCTCAGGACTTATCCCATTAAACGTCCAGAGCTCTGGGTTTAAGTTGGTTTAGTTGGAACCAGAAAAATAAACAATCGATAACAGTGTTGCAGGAATATGAACACCATGAAATACCAAAAATTTGGCTCCGTGTAGGTAATTAAGGTACGATGAACAACACAATGTGCCTACCCTTGAACTTATGAACCAAATCAACGCCATCTACCACCCGTATTCGTGAATCTGCAGATGTGATAAGCACTTTACACGAACTTCCCGGAGCAAACTGTCAATATTAGAAGCAACCACGTTAATGTGGCGATCGCAGAGATATCTTGATCATACAACCACTCATTTACCTGAAAACCGGTGATTTTCTTGTATTGAGACTTCTTCTTCTTCTTATTCTGCAGATTGATACGATCCCTTTGTTGCAGTTTGTTATCTAAAACGAAAATACACATTCTAATCAGTAAAACCTCTGGATATGCAAAGTAAATACTAAAACAGCTCTACCCATTCCATTAGGGTAGGTGAACAAGCAGCTATTCGCAAGTAAGACAGGAAGAATACAACTTGTACCAGAAGTATCATACAAATGGCAGCTTCCTTTGTATGAACCAACTAATGCACCCTACGAAAAACGGTAGAACTAGCTTTAGTTGTGGGAAGGCAATGTGCAATTTACATTGATTAGGCACACCCATGCTGCTGCAATCCTGACTGGAGAGGTTCTTAAGCTAACCTGACCATCTGGTGTGTAGCAAGCCGCAGTAACCATCTCATGAAGATCGTTCCAATCAACGACTTGGTGATCTGGAATGCTCCATATCCGAACCTTAGCATCTAGGGATCCACTAATGAAGTATCTATCATCAACAGGATTAAACTGGATGCAGGTTACTGCAGGAAATTGCGTAATGTTAAGATAGACATGATGAACTAAATCTAACAACTTCGCAGAGGAAATTAGGAAAATAAGAAACGTTTACAGGTCTTGAGAACTAGTCCTGCCCCTAATACTAATAAAAAATCACATACACAAGAATCAGAGTGCGATGCTTATTGCAAACAAAATACTT
The DNA here is from genome assembly GCA_028455895.1 of Rhodomyrtus tomentosa. Classification (NCBI taxonomy): domain Eukaryota; kingdom Viridiplantae; phylum Streptophyta; class Magnoliopsida; order Myrtales; family Myrtaceae; genus Rhodomyrtus; species Rhodomyrtus tomentosa. The sequence continues at coordinate 7,257,381 of JAPCWY010000001.1, read as the reverse complement.
TCGAGATTATGTGGAAGCAAAAAGGGGCTGTGTAGGATGTGAATGGTCTTTTCCAATGAAAGAGGGAATCGCCTATCAAACAAACATATGACCAATAAGATCATGTGACAACACTCCGGAGTCCACCTTGCAGTACATCAATGACCTATTCTATCCTGAAGGAATTAGATTAGAAGATCAGCGATAGTTAAACAAACGACTCAAGAAATTAAGGCAATGAAACTGGCAATTTAACTGCACTCACCGTAGTCACCATGCGAAAAGATTTTCAGGCAAGACTTGCTAGATAAGTGCCACAACCGCACTGTCTTATCCATTGATGAAGAGAGCAAGTGCTGAGGAGAAACCAGATCTTCATGAGATAACATGCAAACTTTTTCTCAGCATAAACTTTTTTTAAAGGAAATATAAGGCGTGGTGCATCAGAGTGTCGCATGATGTTACTAGCAACAGTCAGAACCTATCGATGGTACATTCCTCAAGCATCTAAGTCGCCAGTTTGTGCAGCAAAAGGTTTGGCTGTATCTGTTTATTCGTAATATTGGTCTGTTAGGACATTAATGACAAGGAGCAAGCATTCAGAATTCAAATTATAGATATCACAACTCAGAAGATGATTACTACAGAACATACCCAGCATCAAAATCAGATCAGTGACAGACCTGGGACTTCGACCACGACAGGTCAAGCACGTCATCCAAATGTCCTTGAAATGAACAAATAGGCTTTTCCGTGAGTGAAAACACATTCTCCGGAACCAGCACATGGTCCAAGTTTACTGATTTCCGGATTACTGATGATCTCCCCCTTCTCTTCCTTTCCAGGTAATTATCCGCAGTAGGAGACAGTGCGGCTCGCTCTGGCGAACCAGTAGCTGTAAATAAAAGACTAAAATTCCCCTCTTCTGGTTTTTCCACCAACAACTCCCCCTTCCTCTCTGACTCTGATACTCGCCAAATATGAATGACGCGGTCCTCACCAGCACTCGCAAGATACCTCCCATCCAAACTGAATTTGATACTCCAAATTGACCCGTTATGAGCGTGTATCTCCCGGCTCTTGTAAAGGGCCGTGAGTTCTTTACAAGATTTTCCATAATGCCTGACCCTAACCCTCTCCGGCCCATGAAATGAGGCCTCCTGGCTATCATCTGTTGCTGAGCTGGACCTCCGCCCACCTTTCTCCGACGCAGTATCCTTCTCATCACTACTTCGCCTCTCTTTGTGACCCCCCGCCACCGTGCTTGCCGCAGTCCTCATACTTCTAAGCCAACTACCTTTCTTCTTCAAATTTGACCCAACACCATTGCCCCCATTCAAGCTCAAACCTGAGATATCTTTGTGGCCCTCTTCCACATTCTGTCTCCTCATCAGTTCTTGAACAATTGGGGAATGCCCGACGGTCATTTCAAACTCCTCTAGGGTCAATTGCCGCCCAGTCCCGACTTCCTTCAGCTTGTTCCACGAGCCGTCTTCTCTAAATTCATTCACTACAAATTCTTTCCCGTTGTCAAGGTTCCTGATTGTGCAAACACTTGCATCATCAGCATTACCATTACGCGACACAACACCTCCCCTGAAAGTAATCATAGAGTTACCAGTCAACCCAACAGCAGAGCTCACCGAATTGCTCTTTAGCTCATCCATCTTTCTACAGTATTTCGCTATTGGCGGCTTGTTGGGCGAAATGGCGCTGGCAACTGGAGATCCAGTTTCCTTGCCGGGGCGTGGTTGGACAGCATCATGATCAATATTTACAAACGAATTAACATTATCGACAGTGACAAAAGAATCAGAACCAACACGATGGTGCGTAGGATTCACATTACAAAGATCACCAGACTTCGCGTTGCTGTCCGAGGAAGCCTCCGACTTCGACCGACAGAACACCGAATTGCCACCGTTCTCTTGACCCTTCAAGCAATGCGATGAGACTGACCTCGCAAAGTCGACTTGACCCGTGTCTTTCTCGGTCCGCGCCCGCGAAAGAGACCGGTCAGCGCCGAGACCCATTTCCTGAAGAAGCCGCGACCGACGCTCGAGCACCGAGGACGGTTCGGAGATCCAAACGTCGTACTTGGCCACAGTCTTTGGGAATTTGGGTACACGCAACGACTTCGAAGATGCAAAACTGGAATCAGGATTCGGGTCTTCCGCTTCGTCATCGGAGTTGGAGCAAGAACAAGAAGACGAGGAGGTGATTCGATCGAGGGACTCGTAGAAATGCTCTTCCTCGTCCTCCTCCTCTCTCGTGTCGGCCGTTCTCGTCATCATTTCGTACCGCTCAACATTTCTCGCGCCCATCGCCAGTCTCGTTTCACCGGCAAACGACACGAAATTCAAAACGAAAGCGCCCGGTTGTCCGAGGGATCCATTGGGCAGTAGCCAATAAGGATCAAAAGAATTCAGACGTAAAAGAATCGTTTTTTTTATTCCTTTTTCAAGTGGGCAAGGCGGGGTACAGGGCGTGTTTGGAGAGAGGGTGCGATGAGATCGGTCGAAATTAAGTAAGCAACAGCGGGAATGCAGATCCAGATGATGATTGATGCGCCGAACGGAGATGTGTGCGTTGGAGGGAACGGAGCCTGCTGGGGGGGACTTTCTGCTAAAACTGATAGTTGTTGGGTTTGGCAATGTTTTTTCGCTTTTTTTTTTTTTTTTTTGAAGTGCGTGTGAAGAATGGAGAGGTGGGGATTCGAGATTTGAGTGTCGTTTCCCCTATTTTCCTTTTGATTTTATGTTTTGAGCGGAGACATGAAGCCTGACGTGGGACGTCTGCTAAAACTGGTTCCTTGTTTCTGTCCGAAAAGATCGAAAAAATAACTCGAAAACAGTTTCGGACAAGGTGGACGAGTCGGGTAAGAGTCGAAGCGGGCTTTTACCGAGTCGCGAGTCAAGCCCAAGACGACCGATGCCAAAACAAGGTACGAAGGCACATCTAACTCCATTACTGTTCCCACATGCTGTCCAGCCCAGTTCTGCCAAGCGAGAAAGGTGACAACCCCACCTCCCCCATATATGTTTCAGCTGCAAAATTTCCTTTGGGGACCATTTCCACTGAACCGCTCCATCATATCCCAACCCTCGTCTCTCTTCTTCCCACTCTTCTCTCAACTGCTTCTCCCGTTGCTCTTTGAATTCCATCATTTAATGAGTTCAGCTCTCAAGAAAGCGTGAGGTACCCTTTGCCCCCATTAGGACCAAACGGGTGTTTCTCCGATGTTGATTGGGCATTTCCTTTTTTCTTTCTTTTTCCCTAAGTTTTGAATGTTAGGGATGAGTATCAAAGTTAGTACGATGCAATGCACGTGATCACAATGGGGATCGGTTCTTGAAGGACACATACGAGCGGCCCCCGTTAGAACTCTCCAACGACGAGTAGGATTAGGACTAAATGAGTTTATTGCGTCAGATTATTTCCTCTTTTCCTTTTTGTGTTTGTTTCTTTTCTTTTTTCTTTTTTTTGGCCTAGGAACCATACAGCAAGGTAAGGTAAGCACACCAAATGTGGACTATCCTTCGGGGGTCACATGTGTTGGGAGACATAATTAGCAACTTTGTGATGGGGAAAAAAAAAAGGAAAAAAAGGATCTAGGTGTTCCAGGGCTATATGCTTTAGGGGTCAAAGCCAGAATAAATGGGCCGTAATAAAGAAAGTCAAAAGTCCACATTGCTGAATTGCCATTTGCAACAAAAAGAATTGCCTACTCTACTCTACTCTCCCCTTACTCCTAAGCTGTAAGCCCCAACTCCCATCATGAAAAAGAAAACTCTTCGCCAATCTTTATGAGCGTCCGTTTGCGTTTCCTTTCCATTTGGACAATCCGACCATACAATAATCCTTTTTTCTTTTCCTTTTTGCTATGTTTAATAAAAGATTATGTAAGACACAACTCATATAACAAGTCCCTGTTGGACTGAAAGGATGACGTGGAATCCGTTAACATGGTGGCGGATTAGATTATGTCACATGGTTAAACAATTAGGTTGATGAAGGAGATTAGTTGCTACTTGATGTTATCCCAAGAAAGTAGATAGGCATGCCAGTTGGAATTTTGCTGGTGACCTAGTGACTTTAGAAGCTAAGTTAGAAAGTGAAGATTCATTATCGAGGAGGCCAGAGGGACGACCACGACCTTGATTCACGAGCTCTTTTCTAGTCAAACATGCCAATCGTTTCTAACGTTGTTAATATTGATTTTGCTTTCCAGTTCATTACGCGTTGTTGAAGTCTGGAGATGGACATCTTTTTTTTTTTCTTTTTTTGGGTCTGATGGAGATGGAGATGTTACCCACAAAAAGAAACAAGGGTTTTGACCCTACTCGCACATGAAATTTTGGTACTTGTTGTTCAAAGAAGCACATGAACAAGGTACTACTTGTTGGCTAAAAAGGCTAGCTATTGTTTGTTTTTGTACTTGTTGATCAAAGAAGCAATATGCGACAATTGGGTTTCGTTTGGTGGTGACTAGAAATCTCCCTTTAGAAGGTAATCACCCGAGTATCGAAAGCAAGAATAGTTTTTGCATGTTTGCTAGATGAATGGCGCGGCTATTCGCTGACTCGTCCTTGCCTGAATTATCCTATTAGAACTTCATTTCCTCGATCAAATTTTTTATTTGATCACGGGGTCTTCTAATTTTCCTCTTTGCCTTTTGTTACCTAGGCGATTAAAGTTGGATGTTGAGTATTGATGATGTAATGAAGCAACGATAATCTCACCATTTAGGGATACTGTTTTTTCTTTCTACAACACTTGAGTACAAGAGTCAGAAAATTTAGACTTTCCCTCCTAATGAACATCTCAATGTGAATCCGTTGTCAAAGGGATGTAGCTTTTGGGTTGACCTTGTAATGGAATTAAAAAACCCATCTGAGCAAGTTCGTGCATAAACTAACCAAAACAAGAAGACAAAGAAAGAGAAAGATCTCTCTCCGAGAATCACAAGAAAATGGCCACGAGAATCCAGCATCACCTCTATCAATTGAGAAGAAGAAGAAAAAGAAGAGAGAGAGAGAGAGAGAGAATCCATTGAACCAAAACAGGAAATGCAACTCATGATCCTCATCACATCTTCGGTTTCCCAAACAATGGACCACTTTCTTGAATTATTAACACAATTTTTTCCTTAAATAAATTGGGCCTTACAATAACCTAAAACCTTCGTTCATGTGCACCTCATCGTGTATACGTGAGTATTTAAGTCCAACCTCGTGCAAGTTTTATGTTCTCCTATACACGCAGGCATGGTCAGCATGCCATGATACACGCACGTCGTTCCAACTAACGTAAACTTGAATCTGATGTTTATGTTCTTGCCCCTACGTTTCCTCTTTCGGGTGAGATTTAAGTACTCTGCACGAGGTGCTTTTTCCATAGCTCCTTTGCCTCTGCCTGCTGTGAGCTTGCCTTGATTTGCTTTATGTTGGGATACAGCTTCACCATTTGGATAAAAAGCTCTCCTTACTGGTGCAAAGATCAAACCCCTTAAGAGTTTTTCCAAATTAAGATTAATCAACGCAGACAGGCCTCGTGGATATATTCTCAAACAGGCTGTTTGGGCGGGTACTATAGGAAGGTCGAAGATGAATTAGGACATATAAAAACATCCTGTGCATTGAATTAAATGATGCGGAAGCTATAATAAATGCGTTTTTGGATCGATTGGACCGGCGAAAATTCAATCGGAAGGTGAAAAAATGGTGCGACTAGAACCGGCGGACTCGGGCGACGACATCGGATTGAGCTTAAATTCTATCGGTTGAAGTGAAACGGCATTCTAATCAGTACTCATAGCCTTCTTGCGATGAATTACGATGGATTTCGGCGATCCGGGATTGTTTAGATGGATTTTTTGATTTTTTATTATTTTTCGGTTTAAATTTTTTATTAGTGGCAATATTGTAATTTTGAGTTTTGTATCCGGAATCCTAGTAGAGTTAAGTCTAACACCTCATATAAAAGGTGTTTTATGATGTTTGAGCAGACAAAATATATTTTTTTGATATCGAATTCGTAATTTTCCTCTCAAAGCAAGATTTGCTTGTTTCTTTCGCTGAACGCTGCGTCAGGTAGTATCATAACCTATGGCGACTAGCGGTGGTCTTCATGATGATGATCAGGACATTGGAGCCCCTATCCTTGGAGACGGTGCGCTGCAACGTTTGGAACAACGTTTAATGAAACGCATAAATCAACGAATTGATCTCGGACTTCATCGCATCGAGTAGCGGTTTGAAGAATTGACATATCGATTTGAAAGTCTCGGCATTGATGTGAATCGGAATTGGCGGAATGACAGAAGACCGTGTGACATTCCGATTTTCCTATCATCTCGAGACCTTTTGACTGTAAGAAATCTATCGAAGTATTTCAGTTATGTCTCGCTCGGATCTGATCAATCTCGAGTCAATCAACTAAAGGGGAAAGGCTTACGCGCGATGAGGTATGTGGACCTAGGAAATTCAATTAGAAAACGACGCTTAGACTATAAGGATTGTTGAGGGAACATTTAGAATTGAGGTTGATCTAAGACCAATTAAGGAATACATTACTAGTGTTGTACGATTAGGACACGGGTGATACCGCTTAACCAATGTATGATTTGCGCAATTTTCCTAAATTGATTTAAGACGATCGTTGCCAGCGGGGCTAGCAATAGATCCTTACAATTATATGACAACCAAAGTTGCCGTAGATTGAGTTATCCTAAGTGTGATGAGAATCACAGGGTCGATATGTGTGACGTCCGCAAAAGCCGCCCGTTAGTTCGAGACAAACTGGAATTTCAATCGACGGAAGCTTCGATCACTAATTAGGATCTCGAAATTTGAAAATGGAAATGAGGGATTCCAACATTTGTTATGGATTGGACGCCGCCTTATCGAGGGTGAAAGTTATCAGGAAAACGAAATTTCGGACGAAAGGTGTGAAAAGACCATTTTGCCCTTGGAGAGTTAACCTTGCCTAATTGATTTGAGAAGGGCATTTTAGTCATTTGACATTTCCTTCTTCCCCAAGGAGGCTGCCGAAAATCTGATGGGCAAAGGGGTCATTGGAGTTTTGGTATTATTGATATGTGGACAAGTGTCATTACTTGGATAAGAGTAATTAAATTCTCACTAACCTATTCTTCTAGAACCTTGACCTTGGTGGAATGAAACCTCATTTCATCTTTCATTTTCCCCAAAAATTTCGTGAGCCGCCTTCTTCTTCACCTTCATTTTGAGCTTTTTCCTTAATAACCGAAAACTGCTCTGCCCTACCAGTTCTGCCCGTCCTGTTCGGTCCATACTAGCGCCATCTCCAGTGACTTTTTGGCTGGTTGCCAACCACCACAGGTTATTTTAACCTGTCCTTGACAAGTTTCAATTGGTTTTATGATTTTTGGAGGTCTGGCTAATTTATAGAAATTTTTGGAAGAAAACCGGACGAATTTTGAGCTAACTAAGAAAGGGCTACGGTTCACCCCCTTAGAGACTTCATTTGGCTCCAAAATTTTTATGAAAGTTACATGACATGTAGTACTATGTTCACTGAGTTGGGGCCATTGATTGGGTTAATTTTCGATTAGGTTTCAATGGTTGAATCGAGATGGTTTTAAAAGCAAAATTTGACCGCCGGTGAGACTGAGATGAAGTGAGCTGTTTGAGATTCTTAGGAGTGCTATTTGGCTTTGAATTTCATCGTGGAACTATATAACATGTTAATTGAGATTTTAGCAAGAGGAATTGGTGATAAATTGGAGCTTTAAGATGATGCATGGGCTATTTAATGCATGAGGAAGCAGAACCAGTTCTGCTCTGTTTTGGATTTGTGCAAACCGATTTTGTTGGGGGTTGTTTGTGGGGATTTTCATGCTCTAAATGTGTTGTTAAGGCATACTAGAATGTTGGTTGAGGTGTTATTAAGGTGTATGATGGGTGGAGTTGAAGTCAGAAAAGATAATTGATTAAAACGGCGAATTATTGCTGAAGTATCTTGCTGCCTTGTTTTGGACAACGGAGAAGTCAACTTGAAGCCAATCTTGACGAGGGAATTTTACCGAGAATTGCCAACTTAAGCGAAGGTGAGTGACCCCTAAACCTATTTAAGGACATTTGGACGTGACTAGACGGTTTCCGTTGAGGAAACGATGAAATGATTGATTTGTTATGCTTGAATGATTAAATTGATGACGTGCTCATTGATGCGCCTTGCTTGCCTATGTGGCGGTATGATATTTGATTATTAAATTGTGCTTTGCGACATAACACCTTTGTTCCTCTTTGGTAAGCAATTGATTTGTGTTCTAATGCCTAAAAATCCTCCTAGTGATAATGTGATTAAATGTTTATCGTAATGATTATTTACTGAAATTTGCTTGAGGAACTGGGCTAGCGAGCCGTGAGAGCACATGAATGGTGGCAAGTATTGTGATGAGATGAGGGCTTGAGGCCAGTGACACCCTGATGCGATTTATCGCGGGGTTACGAGCTATGTACACCATGATGCGTCTGAACGTGAGGTTGTGGTTGAAAGTACATCCTGATGCGTCTGAACGCGGAATGAGAATTTTGGCCTGTCAACATGAGCTTGGTGATAAGCTATTAAATCTGATGCGTTTGAACGCGGGTTTATTGATCGGGATAGTCTGAGGCGTTTGAATGCGGGCTAGTCCTTGGAAGTTTGAAAGAGGGGGTGAATTCCTTTCTAATTCAAGTGATGATGAAAATGATTGTAAGCTAGTACGAAAGCTTGGTCACTCTATGCTAGTTTGCCTTGAGTTGATTCAACGACTTGTTTTACCAAATAATATGCGTTACTTTGTTTGCTTTGGTCTAGTGGGATGGATGGCCTAGGTAGGGTTAGGCTAGCTTGCTGACACGTAAGTCTCACTCCGTCGTGGGATCTCTATTTTTTCAGATCTCAAGTCCTGAAGATGCTGCCGATCCATCTTGGTGACCCGAAGGAGATAACAGCTTATTTTGAGGAATTTCCAGATAGACGAGGTACGGTTTATATTAGCAAGAATATGGTAGTATGGGTTGATGAGGTGGAGGAAGACTAGAAGCTACATCATTTTGAGGCCTGGTTCAGGAGAGCTGGGGAAATGACCACTGGTCTATTAAAGGCTCACGAGGTTCCAAGACGCGTAGTTCCATCGTGGTGCCATCCATTCTCGAGATGAGATCGAGGTAGAGGTTTCGTGGTAGGCTCGAGAAACGTTCCAGAGGAGACCTCGGCTAGAGAGGAGAGTATCGAAGTGATCGAGATTTCTGACTCAGAAGATGAGATGGAAGAGGACACTATAGAAGTGTGATCGGAGACTTTCTCGGATTACGATCCCGTAGATGACATGAGTCGAGCCGAAGATACTAGTACCACTTAGTGGGCTCGAGATCACACGACCGTTGGAGTTGTCTTTTGTTGGTGACGATCTTTTCGGTGGGGCTTAAAGGTTGTCTTTTGTTCGCCCTTTTGTCTTACTCGACCTTAGCTGGTGGTATTAGTTAGTCCCTGACCTCGTTTGTATAAACTCGTCATCTTGATATGTAAATTACCCTTTCCTTGTCCCGTGTCTCATTCTTTGTTTTGTTTTGAATTACTTTGCATGGACTTATGTATTTATTTATTTTCTTTTACTCTTTCGCATGCGAGTCTCATTTATTTATCGCCGTAAAAAGAAGGGTATCCTAAGACAGAATTTGCGACATGAACAGATGAGCGCACTCGTAAGGGGAGCGGGGCGTGACATGCCGAGTGCAGAACTTGCTCGCGGTGACCCTATCGATAGGTCTGTTCCTGTTCGCAGGCACGAATATCCAATATTTGACGAAAATCCAATTTTTGATCAAGATCTGATTTTTTTATCAATATTTGATTTGTCCTGAAAATCCAATTTTTGATACAGATCCGGTCTATGAAGAACCAGTCTATGATGAAGATAGACTTCCAGTCTACGATAAATATGATGGAATACAAGAGGTTGTAGGTCCAGAAACGATGATAGAAGTCTTCGAGTCCACGAAGAGAGGCGAGGTTGTCCCTAGCGACGTCCTGCAGACGGCGGCGCAGATGTCAACGTTAGTGGTGGACGACTGGGATTTGTACTTGTCGCAACCTATACCTCCTCTTTTTCTTAGACCAAGAAGCACCGAGCACGTTGCGGTTAAAGATGATTTAGGGGATGTACTGGATGCGTTAATTGATGATCCTGGAATGGTTGGTATTGAGGCATGGACCACGGGATTCACACTAGAAGATTATGCTGGCTTGCGTGGCCACGACTTGTATATCCACCTATCCCAAAAGAAAATTGCGTTCCAGTTTCCGTGTGTGGCGTGGGAATTGGAGAAAGCCCTAAGAAGCATGCCATATCATTAGCTTAATATCTCGAAGGAAGTTCAAGAACATGCAAACATCAAAGAAGTTAGTTCAACTATTTTTGCTTACGGGCAAACCGGCAGCGGGTTCTTCAAGGCCTACTTGGACGATGGGCCTAGTGTCGCTTACGTCGGTGAAGACGGGTCGAGGAATTTTGGCAAGATGGCGCACGATTGGGATGAAGAAAAATTAGATTATGAATTGGATTATGAAATTATGTCTGCGCTTTCAGCAAAGCCTTGGAATGATACAACTGAAGGATGCGGGGTTAAGCTGATGTATTATTTGATTCGTTAGAGAGGCCGTCCCGGATGTTTTTCAAATGAGAAGGCACAATAGGATTTGAAAACAAATTTTTTTTTCTCAAGTGGAGGAGAATGATGCGGAGCATCCAATAATATCACCAATGATTCAGCATTTCTTCATGAAGATTATTGACTAGGATTATAGATTATAAAGTTTCAATTATTTCCCTTAGAAATAAGATTGCTTAGCGGATTGATTGTGGATTTCATGGCGATTCACCAGATTGATTGCCTTTTCTTTCTTTTGTTTTATCCCTCTATATAATGAGGTGAAAACTTCATTGCAGGGGATCATTATCATCAATATTGAATTTTTTGGAGTTTTTTCTCTAAGCAAGGATTTACTTATTATTTCTTCGATGAACGCTGCGTCATTAAATAATGCCAAATCATTAACAATCCCACGAGGATCTGTAAGGAACAATGCTGAGCATGTTCGTTCTAATTAAAGCAAGTGGGATTATGGAAGAAAAAACAGCAGCATTATCACGACCGACAGTGGGTTGTCCTTTCTTAGGTAGATTATTTGCCAATGACGAATCGTGCAACAACCGATATCCATTAACTTGGATGCGCCGGGAGACTGATTGCTCGAGAGACCGTAAAAAAATCAGAACTTGAGTAGGTGCGAAAGATGTTCGCATCGCCTCGAAGCCAATGTCGGAGAAGTAATATCGGGAGAGGTCACAAAAGTCTAGTTTTCACGCCGGACCTGAATCATTTTTGGCCAAAAAGAAAAGCAGGAGCTCAATAGGGAGATGAAGACTTTGTCTGAGATTTGGAACATGCAGATGTTGTCCAGAAGAAAGAGAGAGGGCTTTTCATCAAGCCCTTTTGGTTGGTCCATTTCAAGATGGTTAAAAAATTTGAGCCCGGCTCCGTAAATTGATGATCTACACTCGGATCCACCAACTTAACAATTTTGTCAAGCAAATATATTCGTATTCAAAATTGTACGTGTAAACTGTCAAGAATGACTTAGTAACTTCACCAAAACGTGACCTGTTACCGGACCAACAGCTTCTTGGTACTTACCATCTCTTTCAAAAGCTACCCGGATAAGAAGAAGGAAAATAACGCGTTTTTCGGAAATGAAGAATCAGAATCGTTCTTGAAAAGATTGCCTCAAATGATCTAATAGTCATTAGTTTTGCAACAAAATTAGCTTATCATTTGATTCAAGTGAAGTAATCTGCATTACCATTAGAGGGACCCCCCGGTTGAATAGTCATATGATCAATTAAAATAGAAACTGACATTGAACTTTTGGAGAGCTCATCGCGCCCTTTTTTTTTCGGAGAATCTATTTCTTGTTTCAGTTAGAGACTGCCTATCTTATTGGGTTGGAAGTGTGGATCATCAAAACCGAGATCACGAGCGTTCACCACTTATCCAAAGTTGAGTCAGCACTTCCCAATTCCCAAATGGTTAATTTGTGTCTCTAGTTACATTGGTCACTTCTTTTTCATTGAAGGAGAAAGTCAAGTAAAGCATTTTGTGTGTGTGTGTGTGTGTATACATACACTCAAAATGCCTTTTATTTTAAGCCTAAGTACATTAACTAATTAGCCTAATGGTTTAACCTAAGCCGTTACAAATTGAGATCGGACTGGACATCAACCTTACCATAATCTTCAATCTTGGACCACCTTCACCTCCGTGGACCACCTGCCTAGGTCGACAACGGTTGAATCGGGTTTCCCAAACATTCACATTCATTCATTCGACTGATGCAAACAATCAATCATAATACGGCCTAATTACAACACGTGGTGATGATCAGAGGTTTGGCTCTAACCATCTAACCATCCATTGTGTGTATGCATCGGCCGTAGCACTCATCTAGCATTTAAGAACTCATGCATGTGAAATCAATCCCACTCGTCCCTTAATTCAACACAAGAGAATGGATAAAAGAAAAAAAAAATCAATGGAGAAACTAGAAGTGCGAGGTCACGACTTAACTTAATGGATTGAAACTGTTAATTCATTTTAATAGAAAAACAAAAGAGAAAACAAAAATTCAACAAGTGTTTTAGAGAAATTTTGAAGAAACTAAGTCAATTCGTGGTAGGTGAAATGAACCTCGACTTTTGTTACTAATTTTTTTTAGAGAAAGCAAAAATTCAACGACTTTTGCTACCGGGCGTACTCCAGTCTAGTCTAATTTGAACAAGGTAAGGTGGTGCTCTCCAAAATTGAAAACAAAAGAAATAGAGAAAACACTTTGGGGTAGAAAATATAAAACCCTCTTTAATTTCATATTTTCTTTTGATGAAATAGCAGTGAGAGGCTTCCGTTTGATTCAAGAAAATCACACGGGAAATGTCTTCAGCAAGATTTCTTCACAAGAAATTATACAATTAAAGGGGAGCAACTAGTGATTACTCAAAATGTTCCATTAGAACCCACCATAAAACTCAATAAAGTTCGACGATTACATAAGAGAAATAGATCCCTATACACCACTCTAGAGAGATGGAAGAGAGAGGAACCTCTATTATACAGAAATTGAAAGCTCGCGCAACCAAAAGGAGGTCCAATGGAATGTGGTGCTTAATCCTTGATGGGTACATTAGCAAGATGAAGGCGCTTATTTTACTGGACCAGGCATTCTCTACGAATTGCATCATCTCTTTTTTGGGCGGCCTTTTCAGCTAAGACCTCTTGGAGAGTCAACTTGGTAGGCATAGTGAGGACGACCACCTTGGGCAAGGTCCTCAAGGCGCAACATATATAATCCTCGGATGTTATCGAATCCGTCGGCTAATCACAGATTGGGGGATATGAGTCACTTGGCATACCATTGGATATGAATGAGAACAAAAGCCTTAAGATAGTTGAGCCACCTAGAGAATGCCCAACAAGGGAAAAGTTTGTTCTTTTCGAAGAAACGGAGTAAGGGGTGAGAAAAAGGACTAATTTGTGATATTTGCATATCGATAGCGAATTCCCTAATGTGAGATATCAACAAACTTGAGGGAGACTTATAGGCGCTCTAAAACTTCCCTTACCCGACCACTTAAATTTCGAAAGAGAGATGAAAGTTTCCCCAAAGATCAAGTGGGAGAATTTGTTACTGCCGCATACTTGGAGTATGATGTGGACAATGGAAGGGGTGATACTTCTGTTCGTGTATGGAAAGACGACGAATCCTAAGAAAGCTAAGATAAAGACTCTAGAGATTTGTGCTCCAAACTCTATGGGCAAATCTAAAGAGAGTTCATCGAGGAATGTTATAGGAATAACATTAGTGTTTCCCCGAGGATGTCTTTTTATGAGAGTGGAATTGACTTTCAGAAATTGGCTAATAATTGATACCGAATCAACATCTATTGGAGAAGTGGCAAAACCGATAGTTTCGACGGGGTTTGTCATTGCATCTTATTATTCGAGAGTTGGAGTGAGCTCACATTGGCCTATCACAAAGGAAGAGGATTCATGACTCCAAAAATGTGACATTGCCTTAACCATGGCAATCCTCACCTCTAGATGAATCAAGTATGTGAGATAGCCTATCCTCTTATCTACATAGCTCTTGTGGATGGCTAGAAGTCGTTCCTACATGTTGATTATTGCTTGTGAAAAATGTGCGATCTTGATTTCGGGTGGACCATTTTCGAAATCATATCAAGAGGCATTTATGTTAATCACCATTTGCTTTTGAAAGAAGTTGCATTTCATTGAAAAAATGAAAATTGCGAGGCAGAATGAAACTTATGGACCGTTTGAAGGAGGAGGGAATGCCAATCACATAGATCATGCACATGTAAACTTGTGAGGTTTTGACACTTAAAGAGTGAGGTACTTAAGGCTTACGGGCTTCCACCTCGAGTTCTAAAAATGATTGATTCCATTGCACAACTATCGCTGCATTAGATCATATAGGCCCTGAAAGGAGAAGGAAGGCTGGAATGCCAACAGGCGTTTAGTATTGAATTCACCCGATGCGATAGTACCCATTTTGGGAATGCTTAGTACCGAAGTCACTGAATGGGTTAGTCGTCAATCCCTAAAGCGGACTATGGAATATATTTTATCTACTGGATTACGTTACAGGCGAGCATTTTACCAGAAGAAACACATAGTTTTTCCTCCAAAAATGACTTCTCCAGTAGGGAGAACGCATTAGATATATTCTGGGAGGCTTCATGAAGTGCTTCTTTAGGAGTTAAACTTTCGTTTGTACATATTTCGAGAAAAAGTATGTCTTGTTTTTCATTTCCATTCCCATAAGAATGAATACTATGATTCGCATTTCGAACAGGAATGAATACATCATCTATAGGATAACTTCCATCTTGAAAGTTTTTTGGTGTTTTTATATGATATCCTTGATTCCTCTCAATTTGTAACCCATACACAAATTGTCTGCTAGGCAAGAGGATAACAAGTTACAAATTTTATTTGGGAAGGACGTGTATTTATATTACTATGAAATTCATAAATGATTAACTACTTCTTTCCGATAGGAGCAGTTGAGAATGGAATCTAATTTTTTTCATTATTTTCGCATCCATAATAGAAATGAAGGCTCGGCTCCAAGTTGTTCAAGAATAGTGGAATAATGGCCTTGAGTTTCTCAACCCTTTATCTTAGGATTAGTCAGTTCTATTTCTTGATGGGAGCGGGGAAGGGATATAACTCAGCAATAAGGGTCAAAGAAGGGAAATCACTCATTTAAAACCAGCATTTTTAAGACCAAAGAGTTGGGCAGAAAAGGGGAAAATCTTTCTGTTCCTGGTTCTCCTGTAGCTAGATCCTCCAGAACCACAAACCCAATTCATAGTTCGAAGTGAGCAAAATTAAAAAGTGGATTACCCCATGTTTTTCCTCATGTAAATTCCATTTTCAATTCCTTCTGTTGGTTTCCTAAAGGGGGTGTGGGAGTTTTAGACCCGATGTTCATGGTGTTATGTCAAAGCGATAGACATGTATCGTATTTAACAATCACCGCTTCAATATAAAAAAATATACATAATTGTACATTACAAACTCCCATCTGCATAAAAGGGTTAACAATAATGCCTTTCATTATAACTCTCGCCTACATGACCATTTAACACAGTAGTTAGCGTACGTACCTCACCTTCGAGTGCATCTGCATAAAACCAGGTTAGAAAATCAAACAACTTTTTGATCTGCTCAAGTCCACTAAAGGTCAAAACCAAGTCCCAGCGGAGTCCCCAAGTCTGTCGCAATTTGCCTCGCGGTGTTACGTGATCAAAGGGATGGGTTTAAGGATGATTGTCTCATTTTTATATATCTATGGTGATCTGTAGATTGACTTGGACTCTCTCAAGTCCTCAGCTCGCGTGACGGCGTGATTTAAGAATCGGTTTCAACCTTAACATGCATGATTGGGTGACATGTGCGTAGGTGTACATTCTTCGGAGTCACCACCAATCTAGATTGAAAAACCTCGTTAGACGGTGGGATGAATCGTCCGAATCAAACGGAACTAGAAAAGTGAGAATGAGGACTTAATTAAGCCAATGTCACTTATTGACGCCCTTTCGGTACCTAAGTTGAATGATCTTTTCTAACCTTGGGATTTCATGTAGATGGTTTTAGGGTGAGGAGAGTCCTAAAATCTAGGAGTTCATAGAGATATGAATAATCATATCAACAATCACAATCAATAAAGAAATCGCGTAAATTGAGGATCCAATGCCGTGCAGATAAAACACATCAAATTAGTACATGACATACATAGTGAAGCTCTAATATCTTAGAGAAAGAGCACTCGAAGCTCAGAAGGAGTTTGAGACTAATTTGGAGGCGCTTTGCCCACGAGGGGCAAATTATTATTTTTGAAAAAAAAAAAGGGGACAATTTACCCCTAACATCAAAATTATCATTTTTGGAGGGACTAGGAACCCAAGACCATTAAGAATAGGATTGGCCAGTTACAATGACTCATTTCCTATCTTTTGATATTTTTTGGAATTTTTGAATTGATTTGCCCATGAGTGAAAAAATCGTCATTTTTGAAAGGATTAAGAATCCAAAAATGTCAATAAATAGAAAATGGACACATTTAACTGGCTAACCCAACTTCTGGCGCTCTTAGGTTCTTACTCACCGATTTTTCTACGCCTACGTACTGAGCCCCTAGTATACGTGGATAAGCGCAAAACCCATTTTGTAAACTGCTCTCTCCATTTTTGTAAGCCCTTTTGTTTCAAAAAATCAACATTTTAACGTCCAAAAAAGCAAAAGTGGGACATCTCAAATTTTATTATTCTCGATATTCCATCTTTTAGAGAACACAACTTAATAGGGTAATTTGCGATGAACCTTGATTATTTTTCCTCTATGCGGTGGATGTTGGGATAGAGGCTAGTACTCATGTCTTTTATTACTAAAAAAAAATCTGTTCTTACTCATTTAAAAATTGATTTTTCGTCACTAACGAGTTTAGATTGGCAGCGCCATCTAATATATATTATGCTTATACTAAGATGTTCTCATGTTGCTGGACAAGTTAGGAGTGGAGGTCGTGGCGTTGGTCTCACGCTTTTTCTCTTTTACTCATTTGTTTATATACAAAAATTTTCAACCTCTGGGTTCACCAAACATCCTATATGATAGACCATCCTTAAATTGGCTTATGTATGAAAAAAAAAAGGCTACAATAGAGAGAGAGATGATAGCCCATGTTTTTGAACTAGTGCTATTAATTGGAGAGAAACAAATTCCCACATCCTCCCCAACTTCAATTTTCCATGTGAGAAAGATGTTGGGACACACCTAACGACTCCAACTGTGAGTCGATCCATAAGATGCACTTTTTTGGAATCTTATGATGGCTAATAGCCGTAATTATGAAGGCCGTTGATGAAAAATATATCCTGAAGAAGTGCTGGTGCCCACTCTCAAAACTACGATTCCTCGTAATCAATTAAGGGAACAAGCAAATCTTGACAAACCAACTCATTTGGGGTTTTTCGTGGTATAAATTCTAAAACTTTCTAATCATAGTGAATGGATTTTTAATGAAGCAAATATCATGAGCGTCAGTCAGCTCGGTTCCAATTCTTTAAAACTCACAATCAATCCTTTTTTGGTAGAAGTTTGAAGCAATCAAATTATTTTTTTTATCATTTTTGGAAAAATCGAGTTCATGGAATGTCGGATGGAAAAGATATGTCCAATCAAAATTTAGCCAAGTTAGATAATAAAAAAATACGTAGATATTAGTAGTTAACTTATTTTTCAAATGTATCGATATGGATATCACTAGTTAACTTTTCCACTTCACGTGCTTTAATGTTATATTTGACATGTTCTTCCCTTGGTTGGAGAGGTGTACAACTCCTAGAATAGGATAGAAGATTCCATAGAAAATTAGGCCCTTCAGTCACCCTGATCCGTGGACAGAACCACGATAGTATCAATTTAGTGATGATTTGACATGCATTTATCATCTCTCTAATCGTAGGTGATAATTTCTTACGCCTAAACATGGGTATCCCACTAAGCTCGATTTTGGTGCCGACGAATCATGAATGTTGTTCATGGACATGCAAGTCGGCTTCTCTTCTCGTGAAAAGCTTAACGAGTGGTTTGTTGCCATATTATCAACCCTTCTTGGAAGGTTAGCAGATTACGTCTAGATTTATGTGTTATGACACTATTTTTTGTTGTTAGATCAATGTTCGTGTCAGTAGATATTATTAATAAGGTTGTATTTTTCCTCATCACTAGTTCAAACTAGGTTGATGAATTTTAAAATTGGACATTATCATATTCAATTGAGGGTTATCCAATTTTCTTGAATTTCAAGCTTTTCAAATCCGTATTTGTCATTCTTAATGATGTTACGGCTAGTTGAGAGTTATTTAATTATGATGGATTTCAAATTTTGCGTTGCTCTTGTCTCTTCGAGTTGATTTGTCCTAACCACTATAGATATGAAGCGAGAAAGAGAATATATGACGTCTCGAATAGAAGCTATCATCTTTTAGCATTTGAGTCATATATCCCTACAAATATTATGCCCCATTTGAAAGGTAATCTCATTGATTGGTTTTGTTTTTCTTATTTTGGAAATGTTAATAATGAGTTCTTTGTTACACACAGAACTTCAAGTTTACGATGTTGGCAATTTGCCTCGAGACTATTTTCATCATGATGAAACTCAACATTTTAATTTATGGGCAAGCTTGCCAATTCTTGTTTTTAGTACAATTTCTAGATTACATATTAAAAATGTTGTTAAATCACCACACTGTGTATATACCTGAATTGTGGGAGTCTTTCTTGGCTCACCACCAGTTTTGGATGAAAATGTTGTTTCATTCTCTTTCTCGATTGTAAGTTTGCCGGTTGCTCTTCCCATCAATCTTCAAGTGGTAGAATGCAAAGGGATAGCAAATGGCCCAAATGATCTTACTCGGGGCACTTTTGATTAGTTGCAAGACCATTAAACGATTTGATAAGGCATTTACAAGACTGATTTAATTTGCATATTTTTTTTACCAAAATTTGACCAAACTTTAATAGAGCATAAATTATTGTTTGAGGTCCCATGTACTCGTTCATTACATTTATGGAAATCCCATGTGTTGATTATTCCAAATAGCTTATTCAACATTAAAAAAAAAATAGTGTTTAGAATGTGAATTTTCAAGATTAGTGTGTTATAAAATATTTTTTTGTTGTTAGATTAATGTTCGTGTTAGTAGATAATACTAATACAGTCGTATTTTTCCTCATCACGTGGGAATATACGACCATATTAGTAATATCTGCTAACATGAATACAGTCGTATTTTTTCTCATCACCAAAATCGAGCTTGGTGGAATATCCTTGTTTAGGCGTAAGAAATTACCACCTACGATTAGAGAGATGAAGCATTTGAACTCTTTCCCATACCACCCTTAGATGAATGGTGTAGTGGAGGCGGCCAACAAAAATATCAAGAATATACTGGCTAAGACTACCGAGAATTATCGTGATTGGCACGAGAGATTGCCTTTTGCGCTCATGGCTTATCGGACTTCAATCCGAACTTCTACCGGGGCAACCCCGTATTCCTTTGTATATGGAATAGAAGCAGTGTTACCGATTGAGGTAGAAATCCCTTATTTACGTATATTATTTCAGGTCAAGCTGATTGAAGCCGATTGGATCCAACAGAGGATGGACCGGTTGAACCTGATCGATGAAAAACGGCTTAAAGCTTTATGCCACGGCCAATGCTACCAGCAGAGGGTTGCTAAATCCTTTAACAAGAAAGTTAGGCCTCGACATTGTTAGGTAGAAGACCTTGTTTTGCAAAAATTATTGTCTATTGTTCCACTTCCAGAGGGGACGTTTGCTTCGAACTACGACGGTCCGTATGTCGTGAGGAAGGTACTCCTAGGAGGTGCTTTAATCCTTGCAAAGATAGATGGTCGTGTTTTCACTAGTCCTGTTAACTTTGACGCTGTAAAGAAGTATTATACTTGAATCACCTTGACATCTTTTGATCAAGTTATAATATTTCATCTGATACTCATTTCATCTCATCATGTTGTTTTGTATGCATTATTAATTTCTACTGTGAGATAGTTTCAATCAGTAAGTTTCTCTGATCCAATTGAATTAACCTTTTTGAATGAGGAACATCGAGATGATGAAAGGCAAGCTATTTCCGTACATGTCCCATATCATAATTCCCAGTGAACAATGCGAGCATTTCTATGCTTGCAAGGTGAAGGGTTATCTCGCGAGAAGTATGGCAGTCAAAATGATGTAAGACATTCATTTCAAACACCACAGGTTGCCCATTGCTCAACCCTTTGAACAGTGATTTCATTTCATAACCCTTTCAGGAGCAACCCCACATTGGGGCAAATTTCAAAAATTCAAAGAATGAGTTGAATTTTCTTACTTTCACTTACATCAATCTTCAGATGGGTTTGTTGCATGCTAATTCTGTGTTAGCTCAAGTGCTTTAGATATGACGAAGATCATTTCATTTCTACACCAACACACACTAATCCTTTGCTAAGCCAAATTTGAGCGACGGATTCATTTCTCTAAACCCAACTGATGGTGATAATCCTAAAAAGGAAATTATTTCGAATCATTTGAGAAGTAAGTGCCTCGGGGCAACCTGAAACTTGAAAAATTTGCCAGACAATTCAGATGAGACTCTCTCTTCCTTTTCAAAAGAGCTCGCTGTGCAAAAAGAAAAACGCGAAGCTTGCCTTGCCAAAAAAAAATGGTGAAGCTTGCCGTAGGGGCAAAAACGCCCACTTAAAAAAAAACAAACAAAAGAACAAAAGAACAAGAAGGAAAAGAGATCTCTCAATGAATCTTCGAAAGGAATGGAGGTCTCATCTGAATTCATTCAAAAGACGTCCTCCCAAAGAAAGATCATTACTGAAGGGGGAAGTGACAGAGACGGATGATAACCAATTTACTCATCATACGACCTTTGTTGAAAATAGGCCTCTCATTTCCAAGCCTACCCTAAGCCTACATTACAACCCTTACCAAAAGTCTCTTCAGATTATGGCACTTGGTTTAACATAGGTTTTCAAATGCTTATAAATGTCGCTCGAAAAAGTGCGAGCAATATCATTTTATCTCATTTCGCAGGGTTCCTGGCTTGTAAGCCCAATGCAACTGATGAAGATTTCATTTCATTACTTAAATGACTCGCATGAGTCCCCCTTTGAATAGCTTTTGACCAAGCCTGAATTGCAGTCCCTATAAAAGACCTCATGGATTGGTATGGTCATACTAATTGTGAGAATACCCGGACCCTTGTTAGGCATGATGATGACAGCTCTGAGCATTTCTCTTACCCGCATTAATGATCGGGTTTTAAAAGACTTTTTCATGAGAAAGAATGAAAAGTCCATTCTGATTGAAATTTCTCATTCAATTTGATTAATTTTTTCAAAAAAATTAGATAGACTTTCTTATTGACAAATTTCTCAGTGGAGCTTTGTAATGCAAGCGAAAGCTCATGAACTTTTTTCTAGCATACGATGTCGCATTTACATTGAGATTATGCATGTCATCATTTTTCGAGAGAATGGACATGTATGATGCAGTCAGTCTACCCATCATTCATTCATCATTTAGAAAATTCAGGTAAGTTTTCTGAACCCTTTTAAAGTCGACTTTAGTCGTATCCCCTTTGTGGTCGCACTGATATTTGTTCAGGCATCACACCATTTGGTATTCGTACTGATCCAATTCAGATAATACATTATCTCTTGTCTTGAAACGGTGAGACCTGCTTGAGAAGGTTGCAAGGGATTATTTTACCGACTAATGCTGACCCGTTGAGAAGGTCGCAAGATACACCTTACCGACTTATGCTGACCCGTTGAGGAGGTCCCAAGAGGCATATCTCATCTTGATATGGTGAGACCTTTGTAAGAAGGTCGCGAGAGATTATCCTTACTGACTCATGGTGACTCGTTGATGTGGTCCCCAAGAGATAAATGGCCAGCTCGAACCATAACTCGAGCACATTTTCAACTTTACACAGATCTTGCGCTGTCCCGCATCAAAAGTAAACTTTTGGTAACGGATAATACCCCCAAAACCTAAGATCCACATGTGATCTTGGCTCGTTTTCTCAATTTCACAATGTATGCGCTCTTGTGATTTCAAAGACAAATGTCCAACTCGAACACATTTTCAAACCTTACACGGATCTTGCATCGTTTCACGTCAGAAAGAAATTTTTGGCAACAGATGGGCTCAATACCTTGAAATCCTGTTATCCACAAATAAGTCTGGATATTAAGGGAATCATCAGCATATGAGGTATTTGGTAAAACAAGTATTTTCATATGCGATCCATGTGCATTTTTCTCTAAAACGGTGAAAATAGAAATTTTAGCACATGTTATTTATAGTATCGAATCTCATGCATCATTTATCTTGCATAGAAAATGGGACTAAAACCCCACAAAAAAAATTATCATTCATTTGCATTGTCAAAAGTTAGGCTTCATTGTTGTCTTTGAACGAAACCTCTACGAGACTTCACTCAAAGAGGGGTAGCTGTTAACACTTAAATTTTGACGATCTAGTCTTGTATTGCAAATTACAGATCGAATTCAGTCCCAAAAACCAAAAAAAAAAAAAATCAGTTTTCATAGAATTTTCAAATTATTTTAGTTGCATTGCATTCATGTCGGATTGGTGGTGGATGTACAGGCTTAATGAATATGGTTAAAACCTAAACGGAGAAACGCATGGACATTTGCACATTTTGACTTTGGTTCACATATCAAAGTCAGAGGAGGCATGTTCAAGAAAAGGGTCATGGTTGGATTATGTGGCTAAGCATGTACGGTCAAAGAGGAGAATATTTATTCGCGGTCAATGGTGGTACGCAATAAGCGGAATTGTGCAGGAAAAGAAGACAGGGATTTAATTTTTGAAAAGGAATGGAGTTAGGCACAAATCGAATAGATTTATGACCACCAATAAAAATGGAAGGCTGATGTGGATCCCAAATATATTCATACATGCCTGAAAGAAAACAATGGATAGAGTCGGAAAACTAAGCAAGATTCAATCAACGTAAAAGGGGGAGGTCTTTCAGAAAATCTTACCATGAGAATACATAAAAATGCTTCATTCATATAGAATCATGGAGAGAAAGAGGCTGCAAATCAAGAGGAGATCTCTCTCACTTTGGAGTTTTTCTGCAAGAAAAGGAAAAGTCTCAATTCTTATTTCATTGAATCTCACAATGGAATGGACAGAATGAATCTCGTATTTGTGAAGACTGATACAAATAGAAATCATTCTTACACTGATTGACAGCCAATCCTCGAACGCTAATCGAGCACCATGCTTCAGTAATTGATTCCGTGAGTCCAGACTTTCCAAAGGAGCGTGAGTGATATCTGCTATAACAAAAGCAAACTTCTCTCGTTGAAAAGGGGGGACTCATCCAAAAAAAATTTTGGAGAACACAAAGAGGGGGGGACATGAGAATTGAGAGCACATTATACTCAAAAATTTGTGAGCAAACAGAGAAGGGGGGGATAGATTTTCGTTCAGAAAATTTAGACCATGCATTAGAAAGGGTAAAAAAAAAAAGAGAGAAGAACACTCTTCGGCGTGCATACGAAATTCATGTGAGGAAGAGAGAGGAGTTCGACAGCTTTTCCTCCCGAGAGTATCGAAGCTTTCCTCCACTGGTTTTTCCGCTTCATCATCAACCGCTGCTGCAAGAGGACAATATTGGCCTTTGATTGTTTCGTTGGTCAAAACCTCCGGTTGCAAAAAAAAAAAAAAAAAGAGAGAGAGACCAGAACAGGCTTATTATCCCAAAGCCTGTTGATCCTTGTGCTAAGCCGAAGCCCTCCTGTTCTGCTCGTGCATTTTGATTTCTTGGTCCAGTCATAGCATCCTTCATCGCAATCACCTCTCAAGCCGCGACCATTGTTCAAGCAGTCCCGTCAGACCATTCCCTCGCACTGAGTCCGTCACCGATCCGTCCGAAAGATCGAACTCGATACTCAAATCCCGTGCAAGTTCTACTAGCAAAGTTGATATTCGATTCAAGGTAGAGTTTTCATCTCATTGAATATCTGTTTGGTCGGTTCATATACTTTGCTGAGCATCCTGCATGTTTTGAATATGTCATTGGATAGTTGGGTAGGGATTATTTGCTTTTCTGTCTAAAAAAGAGAGAAAAGAGAAAGCGAAAAGAGAGAAAAGAAAAAGTGGCATAAGAACCAATCCTGCTCATTGTCTGTGAGAGTTTCGTTGAGTTACGGAGTTTTCGGTTTTCCCATGTTTCCATTGCAGCTCTCGAAAAATGCGTATATATTTGTGGAGATGTGAAGTTTGCTCGTTCTTTTAGTCTGGTGCTCAAACTGTTACGATTACTCATCCTAGTTAATTTTCTGAGTTTGTTTGCATATCTCAATTGACTCGATAAATCTAGAGCACGGACGAGATAAACACCCAATCGGCATGATGTTTTTTATTTTTTATTTTAAATTTGCGGTGTATCGGCTTGCTTCATTTGAAAAATTGTGACCTGGTTTGGTCAATTCGAGGAAAAGGATCTTTTGAGTAAAATCCGAAAATCGTCTGAATAGACTCAAGATATCAAAAATCTTTCAAAATGTGATTGATTAGGGAAATCTCCTAATCTGCAACCGTTATTTACATAGCGGGTTTTTCGAATTTGAGAGTCGATCTGTCATGCTTTAGATTGAACCTTGATTCAAAATAAATAGCGATTATCTTTTTCATTAAAAGATTTGCAACTTGAATTTAAATTCATTCATAAAACATAAAATCACAAAAAATCATTCTAAAAAAAATCATTCATGCCTCATGTATTTAAATTTCATGTCAGAAAATCTTCAAAAAAAAAGATATAGCAATATGCGATTTCTTAAAAACCACATCTCAATCATCTTTAGGAAGATAGTATTTTCTAGAAATCCTATCTAATGTATTGCATCTTTACATAACAATCTTTTGAATCCATTTAAATCTTTAAAAATGTACACATAGAGTTAAAAGATTTTCTTTAAAAAATTTAGGAATTAATGCAAATTAAATCCGAAAATATTAAGTTAATCTTGAACCAATTCATTCTTGTTTTCATTAATTTTTAATTTCGAAAATTCAAAAAAATACAAAAAAAAATCATGAAAAGAAAACCAAAAAATTGCATCTTTGAGCTTCAATTCAGAATTCAAGATTGTCAAATTGAACATTTTTCATGAAATTAGTACCGAAAGGGCATTAATTGAAAATTGATGTAAC
The DNA here is from genome assembly GCA_028455895.1 of Rhodomyrtus tomentosa. Lineage (NCBI taxonomy): Eukaryota > Viridiplantae > Streptophyta > Magnoliopsida > Myrtales > Myrtaceae > Rhodomyrtus > Rhodomyrtus tomentosa. The sequence goes on along the minus strand of JAPCWY010000001.1, from coordinate 7,231,953 downwards.
CAAGTCCCGAACTTAAAATCTCTGGTTCGCATAAATAAAATAGTTTTTTTTCGCTATTTATTTAGGTTTTTAATCAATCTACCCAAAAATGATTAGTGACGGCTCTTAAAAATTTAAAATCTTTTTTCAAAGTAATCACTTGAACCATAAATCACGATTTGATAGGACTTCGGAGATTTCGAACTAGGTTAGTTAATTAAATTAATTAATCTAGTAATCCATTAATCTAAAATCGAGAAACCCGATTTTTTAGGTCGTGACAATATCTACTAACACGAATACGGCCGTATTTTTTCTCATCACCAAAATCAAGCTTAGTGGGATACCCCTGTTTAGGCGTAAGAAATTACCACATATGATTAGAGAGATGATAAATAGATGTCAAATCGTAATACGACATGTTTTTCCTTTGATTGGAGAGGTGTACAACTCCTAGGATAGAATATTCCATAGAAAATTAGGCTCCTTACATATTAAAAATGTTGTTAAATCACTAAATTGTGAATACCTAAATTATTCCATCCTCTTTCTCGATTGTAAGCTTGATAGTTGCTTTTCCTATCAGTCTTCAAGTGGTAGAACAAAAAGTCATGCAAATAGCTCCAATGATCTTACTCAAGGCATTTTTGATTAGTGCATAAATTTTTTTAAAAAAATTTGACCAAACTTTAATAGTGCATAATTTTTTTTTAGGTCTCATGTACTCGATTATTACATTTATGAAATTCTCATGTCCTAATTATTCGAAACAACTTGTTCAACATTAAAAAATTAGTGTTTAGATTGTGAATTTTAAGATTTGTGTGTTACAACATATTTTTTGTCCAAACCACTACAGGTATGGAGCGAGAAAGGGAATATAGGCATCTCGAATAGAAACTTATCACATTTTAGCATTTGGAGCATATATCCCTACAAATATTATGCCATTTTTGAAAGGTAATATCCTTAATTGGTTTTATTTTTCTTATTTTGGAAATGTTAATAATGAGTTCTTTGTTACACACAGAACTTCACATATATGGTCTTGGCAATTTGTCTCAAGATTATTTTCGTCATGTTGGAACTTAACATTTTAATTGACGAGCAAGCTTACTAATTATTATTTTTAGTACAATTTCTAGATTACATATTAAAAATGTTGTTAAATCGCCAAATTGTGAATACCTAAATTATTCCATCCCCTTTCTCGATTGTAAGTTTGACAGTTACTCTTCCCATCAGTCTTCAAGTGATAGATCGAAAAGGCATGACAAATAGCCCAAATGATCTTACTTGGTGCATTTTTTATTATTGCATAATTTTTTTAAAAAATTTTTGACCAAACTTTAATAGTGCATCAATTTTTCTTTGAGATCTTATGTACTCGATTATTACATTTATGGAAAATTCATGTACTAATTATTCCAAATAGCTTGTTCAACATTAAAAAAAAATAGTGTTTAGATTGTGAATTTCAAGATTTGTGTGTTACCAAATATTTTTTGTCCAAACCATACAGGCATGGAGCGAGAAAGAGAATATAAGTCTCTCGAATAGAAATTATCACCTTTCAGAATTTGAGGCATATATCCCTACAAATATTATGCCCCCTTGAAATGTAATCTACTTAATTGGTTTTGTTTTTATTATTTTAAAAATGCTAATAATGAGTTCATTGTTACACACAGAATTTCACGTATATGGTGTTGGCAATTTGTCTCGATACAACTTTCGTCATGTTGGAACTCAACATTGTAATTGACAGGAAAGCTTACTAATTCTTGTTTTTAGTACAACTTCTAGATTACATATTAAAAATATTGTTAAATCACCAAATTGTGGATGTCTAAATTGTGAATCTTTCTTGGCTCACCACAAGTTTTGGATGAAAATGTTGTTCTATCCCCTTTCTCGATTGTAAATTTGACAGTTGCTCTTCCCATCAGTTTTCAAGTGGTAGAACGAAAGGGCATGACAAATGGCCCAAATGATCTTACTCGGGGCACTTTTGATTAGTTGCAAAACCATTTAACGGTTTGATAAGGCTTTTACAATATTAATTTAATCATCATATTTTTTTACCAAAATTTGGCCAAACTTTAATAGAGCATAATTTTTTTTTTGAGGTCACATGTACTCGATTATTACATATATGAAAAACCCATGTCCTAATCATTCAACATTAAAAAAAAAATGTTTAGAATGTGAATTTTCAAGATTTGTGTGTTATAAAACATTTTTTTTGTTATTAGATGAATGTTCATGTTAGTTGATATTACCAGTACGGTCGTATTTTTACTCATCACTGGTTGGAAATAGGTTGATGAATTTTAAAATTGTACATTATCATATTCGGTTGAAGGTTACCCAATTCTCTTGAATTTCAAGATTTTCAAATTCGTATTTGTCATTTTTAAAGATGTTATGGCTAGTTGAGAGTTATCCAATTACGGTGGATTTCAAGTTTTGCGTGGCTGTTGTTTCTTGGAGTTAATTTGTCCTAACCACTACAGGTATCGAGTGAGAAAAGAATATGTGGCGTCTCAAATATAAGTTATCACATTTTAGCATTTATATACCTACAAATTTTATGCCCCCTTGAAAGGCAATCTCCTTAATTGATTTTGTTTTTCTTATTTTGAAAATGCTAATAATGAGTTCTTTGTTACACACAAAACTTCACGGTGTTGACAATTTGTCTCGAGATTATTTTCGTCATGTTGGAACTCAACATTTTAATTGACGAGCAACCTTACTAATTCTTATTTTTAGTACAATTTCTATATTACATATTAAAAATGTACTTAAATCGCCAAATTGTGAATACCTAAATTATTCCATCCCTTTTCTCGATTCTAAGTTTGACAGTTGTTTTTCCCATCAGTCTTCAAGTAGTAGAATGAAAAGGCATGGTAAATGGCCCAAATAATCTTACTCGGGGCATTTTTGATTATTGCATAAATTTTTTTAAAAAATTTGACCAAACTTTACTAGTGCATAAATTTTTCTTTGAGGTCTCATGTGCTCGATTATTACATTTATGAAGAGCTCATGTCCTAATTATTTCAAATAGCTAGTTCAACATTAAGAAAAATAGTGTTTAGATTGTGAATTTTAAGATTTGTGTGTTACAAAATATTTTTTGTCCAAACCACTAAAGACATGGATCGATAAAGAGAATATAGGCCTCTCAAATAGAAGATATTACCTTTTAGCATTTGGGGCATATATCCCTACAAATATTATGCCCCCTTTGAAAGGTAATCTCCTTAATTTATTTTATTTTTTTATTTTGAAAATGCTAATAATGAGTTATTTGCTACACACATAACTTCATGTACATAGTGTTGGCAACTTGCCTCGAGACAAGTTTCGTCTTGTTGGAACTCAACATTTTAATTGGCGGGAAAGCATACTAATTCTTATTTTTAATACAATTTCTAGATTACATATTTAAAATGTTGTTAAATTTCAAATTGTGGATACCTGAATTGTTGGAATATTTCTTGGTTCACCACCACTTTTCAATGAAAATGTTGTTTTATCCCCTTTCTCGATTGTAAGTATGACAGTTAATCTTCACATCAATTTTCAAGTGGTAGAAATAAAAGGCATGGCAAATAGCCCAAATGATCTTACTCGGGGCACTTTTGATTAGTTGCAAGACCATTGAACGGTTTGATAAGGCTTTTACAAGATTGATTTAATCTTCATATTTTTTTACCAAAATTTGACCAAATTTTAATAGAGCATAAATTTTTGTTTGAGGTCCCATGTATTCGATTATTTCATCTACGAAAAGCCGATGTCCTAATTATTCTAAATAGCTTGTTCAACATTAAAAAAATAGTGCTTAGAATGTGAATTTTCAAGATTTGTGTATTATAAAACATTTTTTATTGTTAGATGAATGTTCGTGTTAGTTGATATTATTAGTACTGTCGTATTTTTCGTCATCACTGGTTCAAAATAGGCTGATGAATTTTTAAACTTTGACATTATCATATTCAGTTGATGGTTATCCAATTATCTCGAATTTCAAACTTTTCAAATCCGTATTTGTCATTCTTGAATATGTTATGGCTAGTTGAGAGTTATCCTATTATGGTGAATTTCATGTTTTGCGTCTTAAAGTTAATTTGTCCTAACAACTACACGTATGGAGCGAGAAAAAGAAAATATGGCATCTCGAATAAAATCTATCACCTTTTAGCATTTTGGCATATATCCCTACAAATATTATGCCCCTTTGAATTGATGAGCAAGCTTGCTAATTCTTGTTTTTAGTACAATTTCTAGATTACATATTAAAAATATTGTTAAATCACCGAATTGTGAATATGTGAATTGTTTCATCCCTTTTCTCAATTGTAAGTTGATAGTTGCTCTTCCCATCAGTCTTCAAGTGGTAGAACGCAAAAACGTGTCAAATGACCAAAATGATCTTACTCGAGGCATTTTTGATTAGCTGCAAGACCATTGAACAGTTTGATAAGGCTTTTACAAGATTGATTTAATCTTTATATTTTTTTACCAAAATTTGACAAAAATTTAATAGAGTTAAAATTTTTGTTTGAGGTCCCATGTACTCGATTATTACATGTATGGAAATCCCATGTCCTAATTATTCCAAACATCTTCTTCAACATTAAAAGAAATAGTGTTTAGAATGTGAATTTTCAAGATTTGTGTGTTATAAAATATTTTTTGTTGTAAGATCATTATTCGTGTTAGTTGTTATTACTAATACGCTATTATTTTTTCTCATCACATGGGAAAAGTACGACTGTAATAATAATATCTACTAACACGAATACGATCGTATGTGTCGTCGGCACCAAAATCGAGCTTAGTGAGATACCCATGTTTAGGTGTAAAAAATTACCACATAAGATTAGAGAGATGATAAATAGATGTCAAATCATAATACCACATGTTCTTCCCTTGGATAAATATTAAATTTCTAGATTACATATTTAAAATGTTGTTAATTCACCAAATTGTGAATACCTGAATTGTGGGAGTCTTTCTTAACTCACTACCAGTTTTAAATGAAAATGTCGCATCATTCCCTTTCTCGATTGTATGTTTGACAGTTACTATTCTCATTAGTCTTCAAGTGGTAAAATGTAAAAGTATGGCAAATGGCCCAAATGATCTTACTCAAGGCACTTTTGATTAGTTGCAAGACCATTGAACGGTTTGACAAGGATTTTACAAGATTGATTTAATCTTCATATTTTTTTTACCAAAATTTGACTAAACTTTAATAGATCATACATTTTTGTTAGAAGTTCCATGTACTCGATTATTGCATCTATGAAATGCCAATGTCTTAATTATTCCAAACAGCTTCTTCAACATTAAAAAAATATCGTTTAGAATGTGAATTTTCAAGATTTGTGTGTTATAAAACATTTTGTGTTGTTAAATCAATGTTCGTGTTAGTATATATTACGAATACGGTCGTATTTCGTCGGCATCAAAATCGAACTTAATGGGATACCCCTATTTAGGCATAAGAAATTATCACCTGCGATTAAAGAGATGATAAATAAGTTTTAAATCATAATACGACATCTACCCTCAGTTGGAGAGGTACTGAGGTGTACAACTACTAGGATAGGATAGAAGATTCTATAGGAAAGAAGGCCCTTCAGTCAGCCTGATCCGTGGACAGAACCATGATAGTATCAATTTGGTGATGATTTGACATCTATTTATCATCTCTCTAATCGTAGGTGATAATTTCTTACGCCTAAATAGAGGTGTCTCACTAAACTCGATTTTGGTGCCGACGAATCATGGATGTTGTTCATGGACATGCCGGTTGGCTTATCTTCTCGTGAAAAACTTAACGAGTGGTTTGTGCTGTCTTGTCAACCCTTCTTGGAAGGTGAGCAGATAACTTCTAGATTTGTGTGTTATAAAACTATTTTTTGTTGTTAGATCAATGTCCGTGTTAGTTGATATTACTAATAAGATTGTATTTTTCCTCATCACTTGTTCGAACAAGGTTGATTAATTTTAAAATTGGACATTATCATATTCAATTGAGGCTTATCCAATTTTCTTGAATTTCAAGCTTTTCAAATCCGTATTTGTCATTCTTAAAAATACTACGACTAGTTGAGAGTTATACAATTATTGTGTATTTCAAATTTTGTGTGACTCTTGTCTCTTAGAGTTGATTTGTCCTAACTACTACAGGTAAGGAGTGAGAAAAGGAATATATGGTGTCTCGAATAGAAGCTATCACCTTTTAGTATTTAAGCATATATCCCTACAAATATTATGTCCCCTTTGAAAGTTAATCTTCCTAATTGGTTTTGTTTTTCTTATTTGGGAAATGCTAATAATGAGTTCTTTGTTATACACAGAACTTCATGTATATGGTGTTGCCAATTTGTCTCGAGACTATTTTTGTCATGTTGGAACTCAACATTTTAATTGACAAGCAAGTTTACTAATTCTTGTTTTTAGTACAATTTCTAAATTACATATTTAAAATGTTGTTAAATCACCGAATTGTGAATATTGAATTGTTCCATCCCCTTTCTTGATTTTAAGTTCGATATTTGTTCTTCCCATCAGTCTTCAAGTGGTAGAACGCAAAGGCATGGCAAATGGCCCAAATGATCTTACTCGGGGCATTTTTTATTAGTTGCAAAATCATTGAATGGTTTGATAAGGCTTTTACAAGATTGATTTAATCTTCATATTTTTTTACCAAAATTTGACAAAACTTTAATTGAGGAAAAAAATTTGTTAGAGGTCTCATGTACTCGATTATTACATCTATGGAAAGCCCATGCTAGATACTATAATAAGGTTGTATTTTTCCTCATCACTAGTTCAAACTAAGTTGATGAATTTTAAAATTGGACATTATCATATTCAATTTAGGGTTATCCAATTTTCTTGAATTTTAAGCTTTTCAAATCCGTATTTGTCATTCTTAAAGATGATACGGCTAGTTGAGAGTTATCCAATTATAATGGATTTCAAGTTTTGCGTGACTCTGATCTCTTGGAGTTGATTTGTCCTAACTACAGATATGAAGCGAGAAAGAGAATATATGGCGTCTCGAATAGAATCTATAACCTTTTAGCATTGAGGCATATATCCCTACAAATACTATGCCCCCATTGAAAGGTAATCTCCTTAATTGGGTTTTGTTTTTTTTTATTTTGGAAATGCTAATAATGAGTTATTTGTTACACATAGAACTTCACGTGTATGGTATTGGCAATTTGTCTCGATACTATTTTTGTCATGTTGGAACTCGACATTTTAATTGACAAACAAGTTTACTAATTCTTGTTTTTAGTACAATTTCTAGATTACATATTAAAAATTTTGTTAAATCACTGAATTGTGAATACGTGAATTGTTCCACCCCTTTCTCGATTGTAAGTTTGACAGTTGCTCTTCCCGTTATTATTTAAGTGTTAGAACGCAAAGGCATGGCAAATGACCTAAATGATCTTACTCGGGGCATTTTTGATTAGTTGCAAGGCCATTGAATGGTTTGATAAGGCTTTTACAAGATTGATTTAATATTCATATTTTTTTACCAAAATTTGACAAAACTTTAATTGAGAAAATTTTTTTGTTTGAGGTCTCATGTACTCGATTATTACATCTATGAAAATCCCATGTACTAATTATTCCAAACAGCTTGGTCAACATTTATTCTAATTAGATTATTTGAAATGCATGAAGATTTAAAGTTTTTATAATCATCTAAATTAATTATATTCAATCACGGAGAACGGATTTTTAACAAGGAAAATATCATAATCGTCTGTTTGATCCAAGTCATGGATATTTGCAATCCTAACACATTTTTTTATATATCAAATCACCTTTTGAATAATCGGGTCAAGGAGTTTCCATAAATGCAAAAATCGAGTAAATAGGATGTCGGACGGAAAGATTATGTTCGGTCAAATTAGTAAAAAATACATAAATATCAATATTCAAAATTTTTCCAATTACATTTGAAGCTTTCTAATCATCGCGATCGGATTTTTATTGAAGAAAATATCACGAGCGTTATCTCGGTTCCAATTCTTTAAAATTCACGATCAACCCTTTTTTGCTAGAAGTATAAGACAATCAGGTCACTTTTTTTTTTTTTTTTGCCATTTGTGGAAAAATCTAGTTCATGGAATGTTGGATGGAAAAGTTATGTCCAATCAAAATTTAGTCAAATTAGATAAAAAAAAATACAAAAAGATATCACTTTTCGAAGTATATTCAAATCAAATGATTTGATAGCATTGGGTGACTTAACTTTCCAAATGTATTGATGGGGCATGACTACTTCACTTTTCCAACTTGGCAAGCTTTAATATTTTGTGAACATGATAGAAGATTCCAAAGAAAATTAGCCCTTTAGTCACCTGATGCATGAATTTGGTGATGATTTGACCTCCATCTATCATTTCTCTAATCATAGATTCTTATACATACTATTAGGAGAACTAGGCAAAATTTCGGGTCAATTTCTTGTCGAATACTCATATATTTTGGTTTTGGATGTTGCTGGAATTTCCTGAATATTGAGGAAATGAGAATTTGAATGATCTTAATATCATTTGATGATCAACATAATTGCCCATGAATAGACGTTACCATCTCTTCAACTTTTAGTCAATTTCAGACCAGAACTTGCTTGAAATAAGATCCTTGACCATTTTGTGTTTTTATTCTTGCTATTATGCTCTATAAGACTTTTATGTGGAATTAACTTCAATTATTCTATATTTTTCGGGTTAAGGAAGTCAGATATCTTGGAGAAGAATTGCATCTAGTGAAAGAAGATGGTGATCGCCAGCATCGATTTCTTCAACTTTCAAGGAGCGACCCACAAGCCATTTTTGATGAGCCGCTATTGATTTTCTATTTTTCACGTGCTTCAGGAGAACAATGACATGCAAATGTGCTTTTCACATGAGAAAGTTCCAGCTATGTCGGTAATATCGTCGATAATAATCTTCTTCGGACATGTGTATGTTGACGAAGACATTTCGCCGCACAAAAGTTGGCAAGAATAACAAAATGAAAGTCCGACACGCCGTGTCACATAGCTTTTAAACAAAACAAGTTTTTCTTAGATTGACTCGAGCAAGTTCAGCAAGAAGCTTCAGAAAATATGCAGGAGAAAGGAAATGATACATTTTTAAGTCTGGAATCAAAAGAGACTTAACAGATGGAGGACGCAATAGACCACTAGCAACATGGGACGGGATAGTCATGACTACTCACTTAGTCTGCAAAGAAACCACCCTTTCCGGAGTTTCATAAGTCAAGTTGTATCCCCCGATTATCCAATCTAGTGACGCTCGAAAGCTTCCAGGATCATTTTACGTTGCCACCCAACCTTCCAAGTGATTTGCAGCCAGTCGAGAATATTTTGCGTAAAATGAATAAAAATCCCGCGACGAGTAGCCAAAATTCCGCAGGCCATAAAATGCTGATACTCTCATTTTTCCAAAAAGAAAGAGTTTAAAGGACAAAGAAGAGACACTTCATATATTGCATTTGGCTACATCATGAGTCCCTTCCTAAAGGATCCAATCGTCCGGCCCTTTGATTTAGGTAGACGCCTCCAAAAAAAGAAAGAAAAGAACCCTATACTCTTGGTAAGCATCAAAATTTGCGACCGCTTGGAATTAATTAAGCAATTGATAAAGGTGCAGCTTCCTGTTGACCCACTGCATTTTGCAAAGAAACCTATAGAATATGTTCCCCTAACTACCTCTAATTAATTGTAACATAGGTTCATTAATGATGGCAGCGAAATGTCATTTAACCGGCTATAATTAAAATTTTACAAAAGAACTTGTGAAAGCGGCATTCGTATATTTAGAGAGTCTACGGTATTTCTTTGATTCAATATTCTGCAAAATAGTGATATTGGGACTTAGAAATATTCACGTAAGACCAATCTAAGCGGAAACTAATGCGCGTTTCAAGCAAGGAATGCCATAAAGGAGTGGTTCGTAAATGAGAATGAATGGGATGCATGTTGTGAATCATCACACAATTGTGCTCCTTGTGAACAGGAGAAAACTTTCTCAAGATATTGCCAGTTCCATTGTCAGAGCCCTGAAGGCCGAAAGGTCCAGGCAGGATCAAGGCAGAATGAAGGATGAAGCATACTTGACTTCAAAAAAAATGTTCAAAAACAAAATGTCACCTGAACAGAATGGCTCTCTATTAGGCATTCGAAAACCTCATCACCAAGATTGCGCCGCCCAAACTTCTCAGCCGATTCCTCCCGACCGTCATCTTTGTCAACAACTTAAAGGAATGAGGCTATTTTACTCCAAATGACTATTTACATTAGATATAATACACATCTTCACCATATGCAGCTAGAGAAAGGTTAAAAGACACAATTGTGGAGGAGGGCGGATTCCAAGTGCACCAAAGCCGGCCCCGAGCTTGCCGCCAGTGCTTATTAAATCAAAGAATGAAAGATCAGTCGGTTTGGAGGGCACTGTCCTCAATTTTCCATTCCATAGTACAAATCGAGGCGCATTAGGGTCTCCCAGCACCAAATCATCTTTTAAACCACTGTCCACCTTCAACAATTGAACAGAAGCAGTGCATCATACATGCCTACATAAAACTCGAACTGTAAGGAGCTAAGAGCAAAACGAACAAACGAAATGCAACGCGGCTTTACTGAATCGACACTAGAAGTCCAGTCGAATGAAATTTTACATTCATCTACGTCTTCAGCTTTCTAATGGAAGCATCCTCCTCTTAATGTTTACTTCTCTCTTTTTTTCTGGCCCATCTCTCTAGCAAGCCACGGTGTAGTCCAATACTGTAAGATTTGATAAGACCACAGCCGACCCATTTCATCTATCATTTTTTCTCACGATTTCTCTCAAATTTTCTTAATTCGCTTTTTCGCTCAATTCTCTCAAAAAAAAAAATAGCAAGTGAAAGTAGAACTAATGACAAATGCAATAATAAGATGGAATCCGATTTTCCTCTTAATTCTCGGCACCGGTGATCGGCGACCAGCGGCGGTGGGGGCATCCAGCTGGCGGGCGTTAGTAAGCGAAGATCGGTGTAGTTGAAGAAGTGGCGGGCGTTAGTAAGTAAAGATCGGTGTAGTTGAAGAAGTGATTTCTGAAAGCTACAATTTTTAACTTATCAAAGTATCGACAAATTTATTTGGGAGACAAATAGGGGCCTGGAAAAATTTGAACTCAGTACCTCCTGCTCTGATATCATGTAAGATTTGATAAGACTACAGCCGACTACTCTAAAAAATTAATTATTAGAAAAATACGTGATTTAATATTTATATATTTCAACAATTACAAAGTGAAAAAAGTTAGTCCTGAGGTTACGCAATGCACGCAGCTGACTGATACACATGTGCCTCTCATTTCCTACTCTGACCGTGGCAATTCTCCTCGTGAATTAAATTGCCATAATTTGACTTATATAGTGACCTCACGACTAAGCAACTTCCCCAGAGAGCTTCTTCGCAACACCCATCCCACACTAAATACCTACTCAGAGCAAAAAGAGCTTCTTCCGGCCTGAAGTTCGCCGCCTCCTCCATTCTTCTTTGTGAAGAAGAATGTCTTCACCTTCAAGCGACTCGCAGAGACTGAGTGAGAGGATTCGCTTCTCTCTTCACGGTGTCTCTATTGATTGCCATTTCTGATCGTATCTCGTCTCTCTTGGATAGTCACAAATAGTTCATCCTCGCTTGAATGAGGTGATCTATCTGTGATTTCTTCGGTTCGCAATGAGACGAGTGAGCTTATCACTTCGATTTTTGTCTTTTGTTTGCGTTGGAAATTTTTTACGAGAGTTTGTTTTTGTCCTCATTTCTGATCGTCTCGCCTCTCCTTGGATCGTGGAACTTCTGTTTTTGAATATCCGAGTTCTTCCTTCGCTCGAATCAGGTAAATCATCTCTGATTTCTTCTCGGTTCAGGCGAGTGAGCTTATTACTTCGATTGTTTCTGTTTGTGTCTGCACTCGATTTACAGGAGTTTGTTTTCGTCTTCGATCGTTTCTCGCCTCTCCTTTTTATTCCCCTCTTTTGTCGAAAGAAAGATCCTCACTTCATACCAAAGAGATATGCATTACTTCAACATTGTCCGTGAACTGTCACTTGTGTGCTTGTCTGAGGTGCATTTTGCGGTTGTGATTATTTGAGAAGACTGCAAAGTTTCAGGAGAATTCTTAAACACGTGGGTGCATTTCTGATGTCGGCAGTTTGCATGCATCTAATGAGAACTGAGAACTGATTAGTTGTCTACATCGTCAAGGAGGATTAGTTTATTTAAGCGTCTGAAATTGTAAGAGATTTAGCCGGTTTTTGGCTCAATGTTATCCATACGAATTGTGGCCAAACTTGAATGTGGTTTTTGTGTTCACGTCACTCAGCCATCGTTCTAAGGATTTTGTCTGTCTGTAGAGTGCAAGCGAGTTGTTGATATGCGTAGCTTTGTTTGCTACAATCTCTTCCTGTAATGGGGCTCTTTTTGCTAGCTTAGTACAACGTGATTTGGAATGAAGTTCGGGTCCTCCACAGTCAATGGAGTTGTCCTAATAGAATATACCCGCGAATGGGAATTCGAGCCACGAATCAAACATCATTTGGCGGGGGTATCAAAGGACATCAATATTTGCCCATACGTTCCCGCAAGTACGACAGATCGCTTACGGAATAATTACGGAATTCTACCGCCTTTGTGTTTGCGTCCAAGCTATTGTGTTCAGAAGCTTTCATTCCATTTTCGCCTAGGAACCTCACGGTCCAAAGGTCCTCAGAGAGCACCGTTAACCATCGCCAGACGGTCGGTCCCCTGCTCTATTTTCTTTAGAATGTAGAGGGATTGGGAGTGATAGATTTAGAAAAGTGAATAATAGAATGCTTAATTTACAATTAGGCACAAGACCGATACAAGTATACATACAAAAAATGGTATACATTAAAGGAAAAAACCACAGTCCTAACATATACAGTATATCTAACACTCATTCAAACTCAAGGTGGGTCAACCGATGATGGTTTGGAAAGAAGAGCAGCAAATCGTTGTGATGTAAAATATTTGGTGAATAAGTTGGCAAATTGGGCTGCAAAAACTACAAAGTGAAGAGAAATGATACGTGCTTGGAGCTGATGACGGTGATATGACAAGCAATGTCAATGTGTTTGGTACGCTCACGAAAAACCGAATTTGTAGCAATGCGAATAGCACTCTTGTTGTCACAATAAAGAAAAATGGGAGCAGAGGAGGCAACACCAAAGTAGCAAGGAGGCGACGAAACCAAATAATCTCAACCGTAGTGCCAGCCATAGCTTGATACTTAGACTCAGTAGAAAAGCAAGACATGACAGGCTGCTTCTTGGCACGCCAAGAAATCATATAATCATCCAAAAAGACACAAAATCACGTAATGGACTCGCATTCAGTGACATCTGAAGCCTGATTAGCATCAGAATAAGTACAAAGAGCAAGTGAGGAAGTCGATGATAGAAAAATTGAGTTTGTCAGAGTACCATGAAAATATCATAGAATGCGGAGTACAATAGTATTATGAATCATACGAGGAGCTGCTACAAACTGGCCGACAAGATGAACAGTATAGGCAATATCAGGACGAGTGATCATAAGATGGACAAGACTACCAACAAGAGCCCGGTAGCGAGTGACATCAGACAGAGGTTCATCATCATGCGGACAAAACTATAAATGAAGTTCGATATGAGTAACTGTAGTACGAGTATCAAATAACTCAGCACGAGCCAAAATGTCAGCAATGAATTTTTGCTGCAAGAGAAGAATACCATGTCGACTGCAAGTAGCCTCAATATTGAGAAAATAATGTAAGAAACCTAGATCCTTCGTAGCAAACTAGCGATGAAAATGTTGCTTAGTGTAAGCAATATGAGCAGAGTCATTCTCAGTAATAATCATACCACAACATAGAGAATAGTATAACTAACAAAGTAAACATAGCATAATCATTCTCACTCTGAACAAAACCAGCTAATCAAATATCTGTAAAATGTTCAAATCAAGCTCGAGGAGCCAGTTTGAGACCATAAAGATCCCGACGAAGACGTCAAACCTGACAAGGAAAATGAGCTAGACCAGGAGGTGGCTACATATAGAGTTCCTCCTAAATGATCCACGAAGAAAAGCATTCTTCAGATCAAATTGAAAAAGATACCAATTATGATACATGGATGCTCTGTTTTTGCATTGAATGGATATTTTGGAAAACGCTTCGCTTCACCCTTCTGAACCTATTTCTTCTCAGCTACTTCTGGTTTGGTGTTGAGCAGTAGTTGGAGTACTTCGTTTTTTTTTCCCTTTTTTTCATTTTATTTTTTACAGGTGCTCGAGTAAAAATCGAAAAGTGGTCCAGACTTAGATGTGGCTGGTGGGAATCTTTGAAACTCTAGAAACTCGAAGGAGAACCTTCTTCTTGTTTGTCATAATACATGGATGCTCTGTTTTTGCATTGAAGGGATTGAATGGATATTTTGGAGAATGCTTCCCTTCACCCCCTCCGAATCTATTTTTCTCAGCGCGGTGTTGAGTAGTTATCCGGGTTTTGGTTTTTGTTTTTTGGGTGCGAGTAAAGCTCGAAGGATGGTTTTGAAGAACTGGCGGGTCATAATCGAAAATGACATTGAATCTTTGAAACTCGAGAAACTCCAACTTTGAAATTTTTGGAGAATCTATTTCTTGTTTGTAGCGCCTTTTGGATTGTCATAATTCTGTTCTTGCATTGAATGGATTGAATGGATATTTTGCAGAACGCTTCCTCTTCACCCCTCCGAGCCTATTTCTTCTCAGCGCCTCTGATTGTCGGGTGAAAGGAGCTCTCACGTACGACGCACCCACATACATATCCGAGGATTCGGGTACAGCATCCCAAGATCAAAATTTGTTTTTTCGGTTGTTGGAGGACATAAATTTGACAGCATCCTCTCAAGAGAAACTCATCATTGGCAATGAGAAATCTACCTAAATGAGAACCCAGAATGCATTACACCAATTAGATATTACAAGTCATCGAAAGAATGAATACAAACAGATTGTTTCTTCTTTTCTTTTGTCCCGTTTCAACACACAACTTACAAGCAAGACAAGATATTTTTCACTGTATATCGCGGTGCGCAAGGAAGCCAATCACATCCCACACCGCTCAAGGAAATCATATTTCGATAAATCACGACAGGCAATCCACAACTCCGCAGCAAATCGCCGACGACCAAATCCTTATTATGCATGCGAACTATCTGACTTTAAATCCCAAAATCACCGTTCTTCAATAAATAATAATCACACAAGAATTTACAATCCAATCTGACTTGTCACGTACCTTGAACTGCGGTACAAGTTTGTGAGCTTGACCGTGCACATAACGTTTTGGGGAGGTCAAGCTTTTCTTCGACCAAAGAATAGAAGCTTTCTGAACCCTTTGGCAGCTTTAGGAGAGTTCTCATCACTATTCCATTTCTTCCTCGAGTGTACTGGTTCGGGGGTGATCTCATTAATAAGCGGAGGGGTTGCAAAATGTACCCGAGGGGTGTGAGACACTGGAGCCTTTTTGGACACTGTGGAATCATCAACCTCAGAGCCATTATTGGTAGGAGAGCTGTCAAATGATCTTGCGACAGATGGAGACGGAACTGGGTGGAGAGTCACTTCAGATACCGTTATGTCTTCGCCAGGAAGTGGAGATGATATATATTCACGCGCATGATCACTTTTGAAAGGACTTGGTTTTGTAGATTCGGGCTCGGGAGGCAACGACAGGTTATTGCTTTCGACATTCCCACTATGGCTTCTGTCTTCCAATGCGTCTTTGGGAGAAACAGATTTCTCTCTGCTGTTTTCGACTTGAATGTCCTTAAAACCATCATCCACTGGAGCAGGTTGAGCCGTTTCTGCTGCCGCTAATTCCAATGACCCCATTCTGGCTTCTGCTGTTTCCTTCTTTTGTTGGGCGTTGACATTCAGCAGAAGCTGCTCATTTGAATTTTTCACAGTATTTTTCTTGTTTGAATATTCTGGTTTCTTTAGACCTGCTTTCTTAGTTTCGGGAGGGACGGGCTTCTTTGACAAGGTAGCTGGAGTCGACTTATTTATTTTCGAGGGGGCTTTGACCGGTTGACTTGGTTTTGAATTCACAGGTTGAACCTTTTGAGTTGCTCGCACAGCCGCAAGACGCTCTATGGTGGAATTCCTGAGGAGTGGCTTATTAGACTTTGGAGTCTCCTGAGATGGGGACTGAGTAGAATGACTTCGGATCTTACTCGGCTGGGTAGGTGCAGTGGTTGGTTTAGTCTCGGTTGAACTCTTCTTAGAAGCAACCGGTGGAGATCCACGGTTGGCACTTCTCTCAGCAATTCTCTTCTGACGCTGAGCAAGCAACTCCTCCCTTCTCTTCCTAGTTTCTTCTTCCTAGTCAAGAAAAATGAAACCGTATTTAAATAGGAATAGGATTCCACTGGATCTGCATGAACCCCTAGATAATATCCATATGTGGGTTTCTTATTTTTGCTAAAAGACGGACAATAGTAGGGGAAATTAAAATGCTTTGAGCCATCTCACTAGTGAGAGTCACCCCTATAACAGAGAGGAGAAACTACAGTTTAACAAACAGACATCATTATGTAAGAAGTAAACAGTCATATATGGAGTATTTATTATTCGTAGCTTATGGTGATCCAAGTACCTTCTCAGCTTTGCTCTTTGGAGCAGCTGTCCTGCTTCCAGGAGTTGGCCTGCTCTTTGGCATTGTATCAAGCCTATTCTTCGCGAGAGAACCATTTGTAAGCCTAGACCTGGCTTCTGCATTTTTCTTTGTAAAATTGGATGGCAGTTCATTTTCGGCGGAATCATTCAACTCATTCTTGGCGTGCTTTTGGATGATCTCTGCCGTCACGCTGTGATTTCCATAATCCAGTTCTGGTGTCCACATTGCTACAGCCTGCTCTGCAACAGAATCCTGATTGAGCACCATATAAAGGTCATCTGGTTCCCAGGAGTTCTCCTGCGAAATTTCAGGTCTGCTGTTCTTAGTGTCGATAGCGTCGGGAACCATGTTTATATCCATCATCGGCCTAGAATCAGAGTGATCATTGACTATTGGTCGACTGTCAATCATGAAAGAGTCGTCAATTAGGACATCCCTCTTCTTTGTCTCAGTGCGCAAATGCTCTGCACCATATGATGAAGCAGAATCAACTTCAACCATCTTGAGGTCCCTCCTAACTTGCTGATCTATTGCTCCGTTTTCTCGATTGCTGATTAACCAATCTCCTTCCTCGTGAATTTTCTTGATAGAGGATAAGGCAGATGACTCTGGTAGTGATTGATCGAGATAACTACCTGAGTCTTCAGCCTTCTTCGAATATTGTAAATCCTCATGTGGGCTGTCCCTTCTCTTCATAACTGGCCGGACACTGTCACCAGCTTCTAACTCCTCTAAGCGAGTCGTACCCTCAGCTGCCCAATCCTTCTCAGTAATTACAAGGGGATCGGCAGCAACAGATTGTCGTCTTGTGCTTCCTGATTCCAGATCATATGCAAATGATGTCCCCTTTAAAGATTTCTTACTTGCTTGTTCTTCCTCATGAATCAGTGCTACTTGTGTTTCTGAACCTGAGACAGCGGCTTCCCTGCTCTCCATCAGGATGTTCTGAAAAGCACCCCAGCTCTCGTATCTTCTCTCTCCCTCAGAGTTATTTGCATCTTCGCTCTTCTTCTTTACATCAGCTGCATCGTTCAGTTCATTCGTGTCGAGGTGGTGTGCCATATGTCGTTTACTGTGACGACGTGATGCTGAACTGTTTCGTCCATGTAATGATCCTACGGCCTTTTCCACCTGCTGCCTGAGGGAGTCCTCACTAATAAAATCATCCTCATTAGATGAGCTTCTTTCGGACATGTCACTCCTTCGGCCATCTCTCTCGGAAGTAATGTAGTTAATGTTGCGAATGACGACTTTCTTTGAAGACTTCTTTCCATGTCCTTTCCTTGGCAGCTGATCTGTTGAAAAGTACCTTTTGCCACTGTGGTGTCCATCCGATTCTCTCTCACTTCCACTGTCACTGGCTTCACTGGTATCATCTTCAGATGCATTTTCATGCAAATGTTTCTTTTTATTTTTTGACGATGACTTACGTGCCCGTTCATCCGTATCTTTACCAGAGAAAATACTGGAGTCTTCATTTGGAGGCCAGCTTACATTCCCCTGGTAGTATGAAGGGGGAACCTGCATTCCAGGGTAGAGGTAACCGGGAAAGGGGTGCATCTGTGAGAAGAAAGGACCTTGAAAATTTTGCATGTACTGTGAAATGTGATTGTGCCATGGCATCGGAAGTTGCCCCTTTCCATCTGGGAATGACATTGGTGCTGTTGTCGGCAACGTTGGATCTGCACCAATCATTAATCAGCATAAAAACGCAAAAAGAAAAATTCCAACGAAAGCGTCGAGAAAAGCAGAAACCATATAACCGGGTCCATGACAAGTGATCTGTTCTTAGATTTTTGGAGATAACAGCCAAGAAAGCAGTAAGGTATTAAACCTCGTGTGTGCACTTCCATTTGACTGTTGCTTGAAAGGGAGAAGGTGACCAGAAGAGAAGGCCGCAAACCACTAAAGTACATGTTCGTCATCAGAACAAGCTCAAAGGGTGTAATCATTTTCTTCAAGATGTTCTGTGCGGCGATGGCACGACAGCAGAAGTTGAAGAACATGCATGTCTCAACTCTTAATTGTTTTTCAGGAATTTCACATGCATCACGTGGTAGGTGAAACGTATCATGACAAGTGAAACATTGGAAGTCGAATGCAGTCCATAACAGGTCTACCTGCACTTGACTCTGTAACATTGAAATCTGTGGAACCATTTGTTATGTCACTTGATGGACCACTATCCTGAATGCTACCAAGGCCGTTCTCCTCGCCGGCGAGTATGATTCCAGAAGTTGGCAAGTAAGGTAAATCTGGCCTGGACATTGCCTGCATTGCTGCTATCTCATCCATCCAAAGCCCATCTTCATTCTTTTCCTTGCATAAATTCATGAAATTTATGCATGCCTCCCTAAAAAAAAGAATCTAGATTAACATTGGAAAGACAGAACATACTCAAATTGGAAAATGAGAATGGAATGTGTTGTTTGAACAATTGCAGGCTGAGACATATGTAACCTCTTCTTTTTCATGGAAATAATAACAGTAATCAGTTTACTAACAATGAAGTCAGGCAATCCTCATTTTACTCTATCAATGTAATTTAGGTAAAAATGAAGAGTTATTTGTGAATTTCAAGTTCAACAGACTTAATTGAATGATACCATACCTTGTTGGCAAGCAAGATTACTTCCGACAAAGCACTGAAAGAAAAGAAGTCTCTAGTTTCATTATTTGGCACCACATTGCGCACCGCAGTGAGTTTTAATGTCCCCATATCTCAGATAAAATACCTTCTCCAATCGAATCCCCAGGGTACAATTGACATTTTCATTTAATTTTGCAGATAACAGACTCCTTTCTTGCACCCATACCTCAAACGCAAAGCTCCAAAGGCATCAGCAAAATATATGAGATTATCTATATGCTCCAATTCGAACCCAGCAACCAGAGCACGAGCATAAGCCATTGCTTGCTCCTTCCGAAGCACTGCTTTTCGAGACTCCAGAACTCGCTGAAGATGGACCCTGTCACCATCCAGAGTGAAAAAGGCGATGAGCTCGGAGATGCATCTCTATTTGGACTACACATTGAATAAATATTTGACAAGGTGGTTTACTTGGAATTTTCTTCCGAGGCAGTGATGGTATCATCAGCTCTATCATATTTAGCTTTGGACTGAGAAGCAACATCACAACATAGAACTCCACCATCATAATGTGATGTTACTGCGTGACATTCCATTATTTGCTAGGATGATCACGTACCTTATAAGACACGGATGACTTTGTGATGTTTCCCACAGAAACTGACGCATTTCCTGTCAAAAGAGAGTATAGAGCTTTCAGCTTATCAGTGGCTAAGAATAAATTGAATGCCAAATCAATTGGCAGTTCATTAAGGCAAAGTTTGATTAAGAAAACTTTGTGCTTTCAACAAGAAAATTGAATGCAAGGCAATTACATTGCTCTTTCCTTTCCCGAAAAACTTGCTCAGAGTCAGCACCATGCAGGTCAACCAAATTTTCTATGTAAGAATTCAGAAAATCCTACTCACAGCCAGGTCATTCAGACCTACCTTTTGTTGCCGTGTCAATGTTCTGAGCTTCATTGGATTGGATTGATTCTTTTATCTGGGCTATCTCCCTCTCCAATGTGACAAATCTCTCTAGAACTTCAGGGGTGCTGACAAACCTTACAAATCTGCAAGAAGCCAGGAAAAGAAAAACGGAGAGAAATTTCAGTACATTAGACATTGCTACAATCATAGAGCATATTTTCTTATATCGTGTCATATCAATCAACAATCAGGGTAATGGCATTCACATATTATTATTTTTTTACTACCGTCCAAATGTTACTAAGGTTTTTGCTTCTGTTCAATACATAATGATAGAGGCTAACTTTGGTTGTCCGCATTTTCGATTGATCTCCTAGACACATTCCAAATTGAATAGCATATGCTTAGAACAAACTTCTAGACTTTACACGTAGTAAGCAAACCAAATGCAATTCAAAGTAGGCACAGTTTACTTGAAACCTGAGGATGCTTGCTAGATTACCTCTCCAGAGTGGCTTTAGTGAACCAGGAAGCATCTGATCTCAAAGTGATGGAGTAGCCACCTTTAGATATCTGATCTTTGGCGGATTTAAGATGCGAAAGGAACGGTTCAAGTAATCCCGATGCCAACTTCTCATTCGCTTTGCCAGCATAAATCACCAGATCACACCTTCCATTCATACACGCGTAAAAGCACACGACAGAGTTAGGCAAATACGAAAAAAGGACCATATTCACTACCCAGATGAAACCCATCATGCAATCGCAATGCAGACAAAAAGCCACCATCCAAGATTGCTCATTTTCGACATTGCTGAGCTGCAAAAGATTCAATTCCTTGAAAGGTTCAGCATCCATGAACATCAGACCAATGGGTAGGCAAAATTACCTGGTTCTCGTAGGAGTGAGCTGAAACAGGACATAGTCCAGATGGATTCTGGAGTCCATAGACATTAGAGAGGCACTGCTCACTATCCTGAAAGAGCTCAGAGAATCATAACATTGCAGTTCGTCTGCACATTTTTGCAGGGAACTCTGACGAGCAGAGTGAAATGGTAACGGAGTGTGAGAGAACAAGGAAGAGTGAGAAGCAATCGAGAGGATTTGATGCGTTTGGAGTGCGGGTCCCCCGAAAAACATGCCGACATCTCTCACGACTGTTGGGATGAATCTAAGGTACAGAAAGAAGACAGAAAAAAGAGAGAAATTTAATGAACCGGTTAAAACAAAAGAAATGCTGGAAGGAAAAAAGGTGTCTCAGTGATGAGGAATCGTGGTGGGGAGCGTTCTGGTGTGGTTGAGAAGTCACGTCTGATCCAAGTAAAACAATCTCTCTCTCTCTCTCTCTCTCTCTCTCTGTAAATTTGTAATGGAGTTTGCAGGTTGGAGAAGAATCACAAGGTGCATTCGCCAACTGCCAACCCAACCGCCAGAAGCTTTATTTCTGAATGGGTAACCGCTAAAGTTCCTAAATTTATTGTTAGCGCCTTCCTAGGAAAAATGCTCTATATGATGCAAAAAATTTGTGTGGCGTGTTAGTAGGGCCACTACTGTAACGATGGCTATTTACAGCATATTATATTACTTAATTTGATATATTCAATTTCGTTTTTGCAGTTACCCGATGATAAGGATGTAATTAGAAATACAAGTGAAAAGCCTTCTAACTTTAATCTCACAGAGAAGGGTCGGTTTAAGCTGAGTAAATTACATCAATAATGAAGTAATTATCGACTTTCTAGCAGAAAAACAATGAAGTAATTATTAACACCATAACCTTGACCATCTGAGCTTAATTTCTGGTTAGTACATAGCTTTCGGATAAGACAATGGGAGGGGCCTACCCTCTCTGTTGAGAAGCTTTAATCATTGTTCTTGATCTCAAAACTCTGTACTTCCTTTCGAAATTCAAAGTAGATGGAGCAATAATTTAAGGCCCAAAA
This sequence comes from Rhodomyrtus tomentosa, assembly GCA_028455895.1. NCBI lineage: Eukaryota > Viridiplantae > Streptophyta > Magnoliopsida > Myrtales > Myrtaceae > Rhodomyrtus > Rhodomyrtus tomentosa. Next base: position 7,209,761 of record JAPCWY010000001.1, on the reverse strand, counting down.
GGCTTGTCTGTCCTTACCTAAATGTGTTAAATAATCCCCTAATGGGAATTAGAGGGTTCTCTTCAACTACCAAATATCAATGACCTAACAATAAGAAAGGATTAAAGATAACATGTGCCCAAGTGGACTGTTCTTTATTACTTTGCTTCTGAGTCATCTGGCAGTTCTGATGCCAAGAGCAACGTCCTGATTCTAACTTTGATTAGCTGGATAAACCATGACAGATTGTCCATTATGAAAATGACCGACCAACCATCTCTGATGAGGGACATTAGTGGCCCCATGTTTTGCACCAATCAATATATTCTTGAAGCAACCATTGACATTAAGGCTACAACCACCACCACCCCGCCACATATGGCAAGAATCAACATCATCATGCAATAGAAAATCTCCAATCCCCAAATAGACAAAGCCAAAAGGGTCATTTGATCTTCTTAGCCATCATGCTATCTGTATCTTATGGGATGGATCTCCATAATACCTTGCATAATAAGCTGAGATTAACTCACTCGGTCGGGATAACTAACTAATATTAATCTTGATTCAATATAAGCTAAAAGAGCTGAATAGGGTCCTAAATAAGTAAACCTTAGCTTGGTGGACCTATAGCTATATGGAGATCTGGGTAATCGTAACGTTGAGAATGGCCTGGAAGGATTACCCCATTTGTTTGGGGCTTCAGGACTGGCACAATATATTATGGACAAGGAATTTAGCACCAAGGAAACGGGGCATAGACTAAATCGAATTATTCAAGATCACTTGCTCCATTCTTCGTATGTGACATTCAAATAAAGGGGTTGAAACAAAGTTTTCACCGGATATGATGCATTTACAATCTTTCACCATTGGATTGAAATGCTGCACATCCCAGCCATTCAACATATCTTAGCCTATAATTTGCTATTACATGGATTGTCAACTTATCCTAACACATCAAATAGGAAGTTGCGATGTTCTTTTCTACAATTTTGTAATATCTTCATCTGCTTTTGTATAAAGTGAATAGCGTATAAAAATCGACTGTTGGAATTTATGTGGGATTTAATGCCCTCATGCATCGTGGGCAATCAGAAGTGTCAGAAAGAAAAGTTAAAAGATGTAAATAATGCAAAACATTGGTTAAGATGATACATGTACAACATATCTAACTCTGGGTGCTGCAAGTAAGAAACTTTAGGAAGGAAAGAATGTGCATACGGCTCTCTGCTCCGGACCCGAACTCCGACTGCTTTAAGGGCTCTAAACTGGGCCCAGACAGTAGATCCGTGGGGCTTTGATAGTGAGAACCATGGATTATGCTTTGCTTGAATTTTAAGTAGAAGATGACAAGAATGAGTTAGACCTATGTAGCACGGATACGACACGATACATCGGACACAACACCACATAATATGCCGACACGTGAATTCTCAAAAAAATAGAGAATTTCAACACGCTGGGACACGTGAAATATTAAATATATATATATATATATATATATATATATATATATATATATATATATATATATATTGTCACCCTGACAACATGCATAGATTCTGAATGATTTTAAATTTTTATCTTTTTATGTGAAACTGGATTGAATCAAATCAACGGACCAAACTGACGGATATATATATATATATATATATATATTTTGTCACCCTGACAACATGCATAGATTTTGAATGATTTCAAATTTTTATCTTTTTATGTGAAACTGGATTGAATCAAATCAATGGACCAAACTGACGGAACTGGTTCACGGGGCCAATATAATGATTTTTTTTTTGTCACAGGCCCAGTATACTGATTAGCCATACTGGCTAGTCAACCCTAAATTCGCCTCTTCTTTTATCTCTCCTTTCTTCACCGACCTGCTTTAGTCACTCTCCACTCCGGGCGTGCTCTCTCCAGGCTTGCTCTCGGAGTCGGCGTCCTCCCTCCCTCCGGCGATGCCCCTCTAGGGTTTTTAGATATGTGGTCTTCTCCATGCATCTGCTGTTTCGAGGGGAGGCGGCAAGTCGCGACTGAGCCGAGAGCAGCAACATGAGAGAGAGGGGAGCGCGACAGGTAGCAAACGCGAGAGTATGAGATTAGGTCAGAAAATTTTGGATTTATTTTTATTCAATTTTGACTCACTTACCCACCGGCCACGAGTCCCGTGCGTGTCCGTTCGTTTGATCCGGACGTGTTTGGAGAGCAAAAATCTCCCTGAGAGGCGAGTCCGTGCTACACAGAGCTTCACTTTAATCGGATCAAAATTGAAATTTGCTTGCTGAAAAAGGGAAAGTCTTTCTCACCAATCTCCACCGCCACAAGAGTCCACAACACAAACTAGGAAGAACCTTAACATGCCTGACAGGATTGCTGATGCATCTGATCGATGGGTAGAGTATCCGGAGGACGGTACAGAGTGCGGACAATACATCCCATCCGCTCACACGTTCGAATCGCGAATTCAGCAATCGAAGAACTTAAGGAGAAGATAGCCATGCTCAAATAGACTCTCGAAACGTCAGCAACGACTGTTGCAGGACAAATGGCGCCCATCTCCCTTTCCACAAGTCGCTACCTGCCTAACTCTAAGAGACCGATTGTCGCGGACCGAGACTCTTCTGGCGAGGACACTGCCCGTGGGGGGCGCCGGCGAGTCGGAACACCTCAGCCTTGAGGAGAATTCGGACCCATGACGATTCCGATCCGAGACTAGCAACGTTTATGATTAGCAAGCTGGTGTGGAGTGAACTCAACTTAATTAAACATTGCACAAACCAGCACACAGAAAGTTACTCTTACTCTTTGTGCGCCATGTCAGCTCAATTCCTACCCAATCCAACACGAGAATTTTGGAGAAGACGAAGGAAAAATGGATCTTGTTAGAAGGGGAAAAATACAAGGAAGGCTAATAAGAGGAGAAAACAACAGAACCCCTGCCTCTGATGATTCTGCTCACCGCGTAGCCCACGACTTCGAACATCTCTCCGGCGTATCTCATGATCCGCGGCCGCAAGTAGACCGCCCAGAGCCCGACCACCGCCATTAGTATCTCTCCTCCCAAGCTCATGGCCTCTTCTCCTTGCTTCTCTTGCTCTGCATCCCCTCTCTGTCTCTCTGTGGATCACATCTGGTCATAAACCGAGAGAGTTCGATTCCTGGATGCTGAGTCGGAGTCAGTGTTCAGACATTCATTGTACCTCGGAGCGACATGGCCACGCACTTAGATTCGGGGAGTGGGCTTCTTCTTTACCTGACCCACACGAGTCTCCCCGCAGCTGCCATTCCCAACTAATGTTCGTGTCCTTTTCCAGTTAACCCTCCACTTTGCCGTACTTGATGATACCTGAATTGACTAAAGATGTGACCACATCTTTCTAAGCCTTAAGGTTTCGGTGGAATTTTATGTTGCGATTTATCAATGTCATGATTCGTTAATTGTGCACTTGATTTCATTGATTGTGATGTGCATAAGTTTATATGTTTTAGACTTAATCTAGTCTAATTAGAAAATTCTAAAAAAAATACAATCAGCATGAACACTTAGCAAGTTCTCGTTCTTAAGTTTTGAATGAATTAAGACTAATATTTTATTTTCTTGAACCAAAAACACACATCAATACAGGATAGTGTAGTGAATTTTCCTCGGAGAAATGAGAGTGTCGCTCGTGTTTGTTATCTGCTCGCTCAAAAGAGTTTGATGAAACCTCACAATAAATGGCGAAAATCACTTGCGATAATTATTGATATTTATTTGTATATTTCAATAGACAATGTATTTTATAATAGAATCAATATGAATTAATCTTCGATTAATTTAAAATCTATGATGAAATTTCACAAAGTAACTACATAATTATTTGACTTAAATGACAAAAATTGGGAAGAACAATTGTGTTGTATCTAGCAATATCACCTAGAGGAGTTTGAATAGGTGATTTTGAACAAAAATGACACTTACGTGGAATTAAGTAGTTTCAAATTACTATCAAAATGAGAACAATGAAACAATGTACAAGTGATCTAAATAAATTAGTAAGAGTTTAGATAACAGAAGATTGCACCCTGAGCTTATAGTAGTTCGGCTTGTTAAGTCTATGTCCACTCTCTAACGATGACAGCCGATTGATTGGATTCCACTAGAATGATTTCAAGGAGGTTACAAGACATGATACACTTAGTTGCTCTTACAAAAACCTTACAATGCAAGAACTTTAAACTTTCTAGAACAAGTATGTGAATCTAAACAACTTAGGCACTTTGAAATTCCATGTTCTCGACACCTTCTACTGGTCACCATGGATCTTCTTTTATACTCATTTGCTTCCAAACTAGTTGTTAGACAAACCTTTAAAGGATCGCTCTTCAATCATTGACTAAACGTCATCAATCATGATTGAACAATACTGTATCTAGAGAAGATATGGTAGTCATTGAGTAGAATCTGAACTCTTTAGATTCAGTCGCACATACAACTAAATCTTCAGTTTTCAAAAGTAAAGTAGATTCAAATAAATCACAAATCTTTTCCTGCAAAGTAATATCAATTGTAGATTTCTTCCAAGATCTGATTGAAGAAATATCTTGTCAATCAAATATTACAAACTTCCATAAAAGATACCACCATTATTTAAAACCTATCATTTGTGGGTTTTCAGAATCTATCTGATAAATATCACAGAATCTGAACAATATTCAGAAGTAGTCTTCAGAAGTAAAGACTCTCTAAATTCTGAACAGACTATTTTGAAATATGACACTAAGCTTTAATAAAATCCTTCTGACATGTTATATAAATCTTCAGACAAATAAGTCTTCACAGGCAATAACATACTCCATCTGAATAACCTTAGAAGAAAATATATAACAACTTCTTGCTTGAGTCTGAATGCCAAAATTGGATCAATATAAGCTTCTCTTCACTTGTTCATTCTGCAATAAAACTTTGTAAGTGTTACACGGATTCTATTTGATGAAAGTAATTTTGTCGATTCAGAGGGAAAATTTTTCTCAGCAAATTATTTTCAAGAATAGAAACTATGCGCATTTACCAAACACATTTGTGTTCCAAGAACAAAAATTTTATGCGGTTAGCAAACGCATTTTGATTTTGTAAAACTCATCCAGGGAACAGAATCCAAAAAAATTATTTTTAATCAGAATCATTTTTTTAGATCAAAATGATTGTCATGCAGGCCCTAACTTTCCTGCCAAAACGATAAAAAAATCGTTAAAATTAAAAGTACTTGTCTGAATTGAGATCTTTTCTCTCATCAGTTCATTGTCGAGGACTTGATTGGATAAATTAAAATTTAGAGGATTGAATCATATAAATGGAAAAATAAAATAGATGACTTGATTGCACATAACAAACGGGAAAACTTTCAAAAAGTCCTAAACCTATTACATTTATGCCAATTTAGTCATGAACCCTTTCTTTGTGCGAATTCAATCATTAACATTTTGTATTGGTGTCAATTCAGTCATAAAATTTTTTTTGGTGCTAATTCAGTCATAAATCTTTTGTATTTGTGCCAATTCAGTCATAAAAATTTTATTGGTGCTAATTTAGTCATAAATCTTTTGTATTTGTGCCAATTCAGTCTTAAACTGGCCAATTGAATTAGCACAAATATAAAAGATTTAGGACTGAATTGGCATTAATGCAAAAGGTTTAAGACTAAATCAGCACCAATAAATAGTTTGGGACTGAATTGACAAATTTAATAAATTTAAGACTTCTTTGACACTTATCCTCAGAGCAAACGTGTAACGGGTCAGATTTCACACGGAGTTGTGTGACCCGAAATTGGACCTTCTCTGTTGGGATTTGGGAGCCTTTCAAGTTTTAAGCCCGATCCAACGAGAGAATGTTGACTATTAGGTTGAGCGTTTGAGTCCAGACCTCCCAATCGACATAGGATTCTAAATCTTTGTTGGACTGGCGTGGCTTCGATTGGAGATGGACTTCTGCTAAGAAACGCATATAGAGTTTCCAACAATGAAGCTGGTCGATGTCCCTCGTTGTTGCAGGTCCAAAACACCTTTCTTTAAGGGAATAATGAAATAAATAGTATCTAAATTTTGGTTCAATGAACAATGTAATTTTTAAAATTTTTAATTTATTCAATATGTCCTAAACTTTACTCAATTTATAATGTGATACTTAAACACTACCCAATGTATAATATGGTTCCCGAACTTTTGATACATGTTTAATTTAAGCTCCATGATATATGAAGATGTTTAACATTGTCCTTTCATTAATTCAAGTTCATATACGATCCATAGACTAAACTAAATATACGACAAAAATTCATAGAGCAATTAAAAAATTCATGCACAACGTTGCACATTGGGCTGAATATACCACGTTAAACAAATTAAAATGGTTTAGGGGCCACTTGTGCCATTCTCCCTAACCTAAGTTAGAAAATGATGATTTCTCATGTAGGCCGAGGATGTCCAATTGATGTCGTGAAAATAGGAAAGTTGCAAGGATAAAAATATCAAACTAAAACTCCACAAATCGAATTCGATGATTACGCAACCCCGAGCCTAACTTGGGTTGTCTTTGCCTTCTTAATCCTAAATCCATTTCGGATTGTGATATTTCCATTAGACAGAGGTAGTCTTTACGTAGGATTGTCAATGGGCTAGGTCGGATCATATTTCCATGATACCCCGACCCAACCCGGCGGAAACACTATAGAAAATTACTCAAGACCGGTCAGGGCCGATCGTGTCACCTCTCGAGTTTCTTTTTTACAATTAACTATTTGCAAAACTCCATCTTATACACAAATCAAATGGAAAATGGCACATGTATTTGTTGTTGGATGACACATGAGGACAATTAAACTCACCGCTCGTCTAATAAAATGAAAAATAAGCGTTCAAAATTGAAGTATATAATATTAAGTGCTGCAATTTTGAATCTCGAAATGAAAATAAGAAATTATTCAACAATAGACGAGACACGAACCGACCATTGACACCAATTTTCTTTTAGTGACATTGATTTTTTTTTTAAGTGAATTTTTTAAGCTTTTCATTTGCAGAATCAATTTTCTAATTTTTCACGCGTCACACCCGAACGGAAACACGAAACGGCCCGACCCAAAATCTGTATAATACCCAGAATTTCAAGTGATTACCTTATCCAAACAAGACCCCAAGCGGAAGTATCAGGTCGGGTCGGTGAGTGTTTTCGGTTCGCGTATGTTGCTTAACTTTGACGCCCCTAGCGATACGAATAGCAAACTTCGTAAAAAGAGTGCGACGATTTTTAACAACATCTGAATCCCAGATTACAAGCTCTCTGTTTAACTTTTTAGCATTTAAATTCCACTCTCAATTTGACAATAAATACGTTTTTATTAAGACTAAAGACCGTCTAGCTCGACGCGAACGTGCAATCTGGAGGCTGCCCAAACCGGACTTTTGGACGACTCCACATTCGAGTTAACTGGATATGTGAAACTGGCGACAATCAGCAAAATTGCAAAATTTTTCGGATGGAATAAGATTGATTGCCGCGAATGTTTTCATCCGACTGATTTCTGGGCTCTAAACAGGGCCCATGAACCAGATTCATGGGCTTTTGTGGTGGGACCCATTGGTTTTGCTCAACCCAACCGAAGCCCTACAGTATTTCTTTTTTCCATGCATACGTGTACATATACGTAACCCAAGTTCTGATCCGAGGTCCTAACATTTTCCCTTTTAAAGTGTCCGTCGTATGTACTCGGAAAAAACAATTAAGAAAACAACCTCTTTCGACATCTTTTACGGAATGAGCATTTCCGTTTTAACATAAAAGAGCCGAAGCGCTTTCGTATATGTGCTTAATTAAGCAATTCTACGAATTTAGAGTGCCAAGTAAATGAGATTTTACCTAGTCATAAGGTACCAATCAATGCTCACATTTCACCCTAGGAGAAACTAGCTGACTCTGATAACAGGTAAAAGACACGTGCTTACGTCACCGATCCATGCAATGTTAAAATTAATCTAACGTTTCACACGTGGTTGACATCAATCCGGGACCTTTTAAGTCCCGATGACATTTTCCTCGGGACATTCCCCCGCAAAACACCCAAACGACGAGCCGTCAGATGCGAGGCTGCTGGTGCTGGTATATGCCCCCGGCGTCGGCGTTCCAAAAGGCCCCGGGGAAGGTTCGTGGAATGCACTAAAACGGACTGAAACGATCAAAGCCGAAAGACCCACTAAACCAATGTCAATTAGTCCTCCATCGCCGCTTGCGGATGATGATGATGATGAGAAAATAAGGGGAAAAAAAAAGAGAAAGAAAGTTGGGGGAGAAATTGCAAAACGTGCGTTTATAAAATGTAAGGAAGGAAAGAACTGTTTTAAATGAGTTTTCTGCGACGCTTCGTGCGGTCAAAAAACTGGAGCGAGGACTTCTGAGACTTGTCCTTTTACTGCGCTGTTGATAAAGTCTTTCTGGTCTTCGAGCAGCCATCTCTCTCGCCCAAAAAACGAAAGGTCAAAAAACCCAACACGAGAGCAGCAAGCGGGGTTTGAAGTTTGAACGCTGGGGCTTGAACTTGTGATGATTCGGCTTCCCTCTCAAGCCTTTCGCAAACCAGCTGTATCTTTGACCTACCTTTTGAAACTCTTGACAGAAAACCCTAGAGCATGGAAAGATGTTTTAGTAGCTTACGGTTCGTGTTACGTCCCTAACTACTCGATGCTCGAATCGATAATCGATACCGATATACGTATGGCCAAAGAGGTTTATATCTGCACCTTTTTACTTACTCTTTAAGGGGGGAGAAATTACGAGCTTTGAACTCCAGGATAGGATTGCGAAAGATAAGAGGAAGAGGGAGCCGATCAGCTTATGTATTAAATTAACAACAAAACAATAGCTCTTAAGTACTGGTTTCCTTTTCAAACAAAGAGGGTAATACACAAATTCCAAACATGGTAATTTCCGGCTCCGGAAGCAGAGGTTTTCATCGCAGACTGTTGAAGCCAATTTGGGTTTTAATGCCGTGGCTTGGGTTCGCTCGAGTCCAATTCAGGAACCGGTTTCTGAAAAAGAGAAGCTGCCACAGAAAGTCGCCATTCGTTTATCCATATAAACAAAGAGATAGATCTTTTTCCGGGGGGGTCGAAGCCGCTGGAAAACGAGGGCGAGTCAAGCGCCACCAGCACAATCCAATCTTCTTGGCACGCCACGCAGAAATTCTTTTCTTTTTCTTTTTTAACATCCCGACCAATCATTTCCCGACATCTCCCCCGAGCAATCTCATCTGCACGTGGCATAAACGAGTCCTGACCTTTGTCTCGGAAATCGAACCCCGCCATCTTGCTCGGTTCGCGTTTCTCCTTTCCCTTTTTTTTTTTTCGCCTTAAATCTTTCGAAAGTCCTTTTGGACTTTTTCCACGTGTCGACCGCCCAAGCCCCCGTGAACTGATTTTCTACGTGTCGGTTTGACCCGCCAAACGGTCCCGGATGGGGAGGGCCATGCCTCCCCATCAAAATCCCCAAGAAGACTCCACGTTTCACGAGATCGTTAAAGGAGCCGACGTCAATCATATAGAAGAGAAGAGAAGAGAACAGTCTTGTCCTCGGAAGACCGTTCTTCCCGATTCGGCCCACCCCCGTGCGCCATCGCCATCATCATCATCGCCAATTCTTGCAAGACATCATTAACAAAAACCCTAAACACAACCATTAAAAAAATACCTTTGAAAACAATGAAGCGACAAGCTAAAGATGCCACAGAAGTTGTTGAGTGGAAGAAACCCTAAACACATTGTTCGCACTCATGCACGGGAAAATAATAATATTATTATAAAGAACGGACTCTGTGAACCGAACCGACGCGTGGGTCTTCGAGCTCGTTTTCGGGCCCGAAACGTGGCGCGTAAATACGACGCCGTTACACCACATTTGTCCTCCGCCCTGTCGCTCTCCACCTCCTTTCGAATAAAACTCCGGCCTAACTCTCCGCTTACCCCCCGCGCCGCACCACGTGTAGGCACGTGTCCTCGCAGCATATGCTGACGTGGCCTCTTTACCTCGCGCCTGGAAAACGCCCCCCACATTTTGCGGAGTACCGCATGTCCTTCGGAGACTTAGATTACTCTTTTTCGAAACCTTATTAATTGGGAGGCGTTAAGACAGAAGTCTTGCGGGGCAATGAGGGACACCCCAGCTAACCCCGTACTTGCATAGCTGAACGTTTGCTATTCGTCTAAGCTTAATTCATTTTTAAGAAAAAAAAAAGGGGGGGGAACCTAAACAGTATTAGGAGACCATCGTCGAACATAACAAAGGTACTTTAAGGATCTGCAAACCTCGTATACCCTGAAAACTTAGTAACAATGAACGAAATTCATACAAGTGCTGACGCTTGACGCACATTTGAACACTTGCTCTAACCGGTCATTGCCGCTAAACATGTTTACCAAACACGCTTAATCCCACGAATTCACCGAACTGGAACAGGCCTCCCGCAAAATGTGCTTTTTTCCTTACCTTTTTCGAAAATGGGAGGGGACACGTGTCCCCTGACCCACTCCCGGTTTGTTTGTTTCCTGACGGTTCATGCACCGAAGGGAGCTACTACCGGCCCGGATAAGGTCGGCCCAACTCCGATTAGTCTCAAATTTTTTGGGGGGTTACGTGGCGGAGTTCTAACAAAAAGTGGGCCCATTTAGCCAACACCCCAGAAAGAGACGACCGTACTCATCGGAATGCCTTAGGGTTGGGGCCTCTATAAATACCTTCTATAACTGGCATTTTCGAAAAAGAAAAGAGATTTTCAATTCCAAATTTTAGAAAAAATTTGGCAGACTCTCTCCCTCTTCTCTCTCTCTCTAAAAATCTCCCGTCTCTCTCTCTCTCTCGATCTCCAAGATTCGTGAGCTGAAATGGGAGTTCCGGCGACCGACCCACTGGCCCAGCTGAGCCTGCCACCGGGTTTCCGGTTTTACCCGACCGACGAGGAGCTCCTCGTCCAATACCTCTGCCGGAAAGTGGCTGGTCACCAATTCAATCTGCAGATCATCGGGGAGATCGATCTGTACAAGTTCGATCCTTGGGACTTGCCAAGTACGTGTGTCCTAGGGAGCGTGTTTCTCGTGTCTCTTTTGGGCTTTGATTGATTTCTTTGTGTCGTGGTCTTACGAGAATTGTGTGTTTCAGGCAAGGCGATATTTGGTGAAAAGGAATGGTACTTCTTCAGTCCTAGAGACAGGAAGTACCCGAACGGCTCCCGGCCGAACCGGGTCGCCGGGTCCGGGTACTGGAAGGCCACCGGCACCGACAAAGTCATCAGCACCGAAGGCCGCAAAGTCGGCATCAAGAAGGCCCTCGTCTTCTACGTCGGCAAAGCACCCAAAGGCACCAAAACCAACTGGATCATGCACGAGTACCGCCTCTTCGAAACTTCGCGGAAGAGCGGAAGCTCTAAGGTATTACACCTCGGCCTTCGAACATCATTTGAATCTTAAAAATCTCCTTTTTAACAAACGTGATTAAATCGAGCGGTATTCATCTTATCCCTTTCGACTAATGTTCTTGGTGTTCACACAGTTGGATGAGTGGGTCCTGTGTCGAATCTACAAAAAGAGCTCGGGCTTGCAGAAGCCGACCATGTCAACTTCTTCGAGCAAAGAACACAGCCACGGGTCGCATTCGTCTTCCTCTTCGTTGGACGACATGATGGAGACTTTGCCCGAGATCGACGACCGGTTCTTTGCGTTGCCGCGCATGAACTCGCTCAGGATCACGCAGCAGCAGCAGCAACAGCAACAGCAGGACCAGAAGCCCAGCCTGCAGACTCTGATGGGCTCGGGTAGTTTCGACTGGGCCACGCTCGCTGGTATCAACTCGGAGCCCCAGCAACAACTTGTCCCGGTCAACCAAGCTCAAGCTCAAGCTCAAGCTCAAGCTCAGGCTCAGGGGCTCGTGAACTACGGTGGTAATGACGTGTTTGTCCCTCAGATGGGCCACCTCGATGGCCCGCAGAGGCGGCTCGGTAACTCGGTGGACGAGGAGGTGCAGAGCGGGGTCAGGACTCAGCCGTTGGGGGCTTATCAGCAAAGCTCGGGCGGGTTCGCCCAGAACCCGGCGAACTCATCGCTCGACCCGTACGGGTTCCGGTACCCGGCACACACCGCCGGGCTTGGGTTTCGGCAATGAGAAAACAAAAAGACGGGCGCGTGGGGGAATTGAACCGGACGGGTCAAAGATGGGACGCTTGATGGAAGCAGGGGCAGCTCTGTAAATACTTGGAATTCCGGGGGGCTAACATTATGGCTTTAGATTTCCTACAAATGGAGGGCGTGGATTTATTTTTAGGCTGGGTCGGAGGGGAATAGTTGGGGGGGTTGGGTTATTTACTAACTTTCGATTTTTGGAGGACGGAATCAATGTACACAAACAGATGAATTCAGACAAAGTCAATTTGTTTGTAAATATGGGAAAGTTGAGGGACAAAACTGCAACGGCGTGATGAAGGCTTTGGTAGGGATAAATAGTGAAGCGGGGTCTTAGGGATTGGTGGCGTGGTAGGGCCAGGGTTGGATACGGTTGCAACTTTAGGTGGGGGTTGATTACTACAGTTTGATTTAATTTTAGTCGGTTACATTGCCATATGAAAATGTATTTAAGCGTCGATTTTATAACATTGACATTGGTCGAATGCGGTTCGTGCTATGAGAACAGCTGGTTCTCTATTTCTTTTTGCATTTTGATGTCCTTCGCAAGGCGGTTTTTCAAATTTTGCTGCTGAATTTTTTTTTTTTTCGGATATCAATTCATATGATGGGATTTATACGTCGGTGGAATTTTGAGACATATTAGAAGTAATTAGGAATTAGGGAAAAATGGTGTGACTAATAGATAAGATGAAAATGGGTAGCATAAAATAAATGCTGCGGATCAATTTCGTCTGTTTCTATTTATTTATTTTTGTTAGTATTGACCTTTCGGCTCGAGCAACTCTTATGCATGGGATAAAATGTGTGACTAATAAAATAAAAAAGGGATAGCAATAATTAAGTGATGCGGGCCAATTTTTTTGTTTTTATTTTTTTCGGCTCGAGTAAAAATTTTATGGATGCACATAAATATTTCCATTCGCATGTATCGGATAATTGGAAGGGCGAAGAGAATATGCGTCCATGATCGTCGAAGGAAAAATATTGAGAGATATTAAAAGTAATTGGGGAATAAAAATAAACTGATTCCTGCATGTGATTTGATAAAATAAAATAAAAAACCACATTTGACCAATTATTATAAATAGATAGTTGGCAAGACGGGTCAAATCTAACAATTAAATATCACAAGTCAATATCTTGATAATATGAAAATTATAACTTCTAAATTTTCTAATATTTTACTCTATTGGGGGGTGTGGTTAGAAAAGTCATGGATGGCTGTTATCATGTAAAATACGATTTAAGCTCATATTTTTCCTTTAATAGTTTGGGCCTTGAGATTATAAGTAAACGTTACCAATAATACTATTTTATAGTGGAATTTTCAGCCTTAATTTAAGGATGGATCGGCTCGTGCCATCGAATCTTTTTTAACGGTTTGCGAAATACCACCATGGTAACTCCATCAAATATTTTACCTAACCAATAAATTATCAGCTAACGATCTGAGTCACCGACATGAAAAAAAAAAAAAAAAAAAGTGAGTCAGAGCCGATGTTTTTGTCCTGCTTCTCTCGTTTTCAATTCCCAAATGGGAAACGATGAGGAACGAGACAAATTTTTCCCAGTTCAATGAATTGCGGCCGGATCGATAACCACGAAGGAGGATGCCGACGATGCCTTTGGAATTATACCTTTCCCTTATCCCAAAAAAAAAAATACTGTTCGGGATGAGCATTGACCATTCCGATTCTCGCACGTGTGGTTTAATTCGGGCGGATGGACCTCTATGCAAAAATTGTACCTTTTTTCTTTTTTTCTTTTTCTTGGGTTTGAATTTTGACCGGGATGTCCCGCTCGGGGACAATCAAGTTCCAACCGTGTAAGGTAGTGCTTGCCAGTGCCTGTACGCCATGTGAAATCCAAACATGAGACGAAACTTTGCGGTTGTGTGCGTGGCCCTGTTTTTTGATCCCTTTTTTTCACCCCCTCGAACGTCTGCCAGCTCCAAAATACGGCACGGAAAATGACGCGGGTGTGACTTTCATTCCATTTAGTTTGAGCTACATGTTCACATTATATGTTCATCTTGAATCAGGATATAATAACATGTGCCATCAAATAATGATGGGCATGTTAACACCCTCTTCTTCTTCTTTTTACGTCTGATTTTCTGTTTGGTCAAACAGGATAGTTACATCGAATATTTACCAATAGTTTAGGGACTATAATGAATAAAGTAAAAATTAGAGAACGACATTGCATGGTTAGTCAAAGTTCAAGGACTTGCTCCTTTTCTACGAACTACATGAGAAAATTTCATCAAGCTCAATGATAGTGTAAAAAAATCAGCCAACGATTTTTAGAATGCGGATCCTAATCCTAATGCTAATTAAAATATGTCTAGTTCCAAATGAGTATTTAGCTTTACATTTCATAAAATCGATCATCCCCAAAAACAAGGGATGATATCAGTGGCCTACGTATTTCTTTCCCATCAATCTTACTGACAATTGACATGGTTAAGATTATGTTTATTTCGGGGAAAGAGTTTTTCCGAATTTAATTTTTTAGACTTTCACCCATTTGGTTCATCGAAAATGACTTAATTAACAGAAAATATTTTTCGATCAATAGAAAATTCATGCATTGGTTGAGGAAAATGAATTCGCAAATCTAAAGAGTTGAACCACTTTCCAGGCTTCTTCCTCTCGATTTTTTTTTTAAATATATTTATTTTTTATTGCATTTTATTTTCTTTCTTCTTCCTCCGTTGTAACGACATACGCAAGCCACGGGTGATCTCGAGTTCATCGGAGAAGGTGAACTCGAGATTGTTGACCAAAGGCGAGCGAGCCTCAACTTCGAGCTTCTCAAATTTGGCAAGCTCTAGAGCTCTCGCACGTGGGTGCTGGTAGTAGACATGGCCAACCAAACCGTGGACCCGGAATCGATCGTTTGATCGGCCAGAAACCAGCCCATTGATAGGGCCCACGGTTCAGGTTCCATATTTTTTGGAACTGGCCTAAAATCGGATTTTATTATATTATAATTAATACTAATTTATAAATTAACATTTAGGAACCATATTTTATTACATTATAATTTATAATAATTTATAAAATTACATTATAATAATAATTCAAAGCTCATTCCTCTCCTCTCTCTTTTTTTTTATTACAAAGTACAATTTGATTATAATTTATAATTAATAATTTAATAATATTATTTTATTATTTTAAAAAATAAAATTAAAAGTTCGAAACCGAAATTGGGAACCGGCCTGGAACCGACGGTTCCTCGTCTAAGCTAGTAGGTCATCATAGTGGAGGAAGAAGAAAGAAAGAAAAAAAATAAATTTATCTCATGAGATTGAATTGATTTCAAATGAAGATCCAAATACTATATAACCGTTTGGTCTACTTATCACTAAACAAAAAGCAAAACAAATCGCTTTGCAAGGACATAATCCTTCATAGGTAAGTTTTTTTAAAACTATTATTAAGCTGTTCTTCAGATGAGCACGCCTTAACTTATTAAAAAAGGGCAAATCCACTTTACCATTGTTATTCGTTTGTTCTTGGGTCGAGACGTTGGGTTGGCGCATAGGGATTAGGGGACCACGCACTTATTACAGCATTTTAAACCACGTGGTGGAAGAAAACATCCCACGTGCGAGACGGATCGAGGTACCTATGGCATTTTCCACGTTTCGCAGATGGAGAACAACTCAGTACTTTGTACTCGTCCCTAATCTCCTTTCTCTATTTCCCTCCCTTTTTGTTTTTGTTTTTTTTTTTTTTGAAAAAAAAAAAGGTGGGGGTGGGTTTTGAAGAAGAACATTTCCTCTATTTCGGTGGATGGCTGTGGAGTCCACAGTGTGGACTTTACTGTCCCCCCAAGGAAAAAAAAAAGGAAAAAAAAAACACGCACACACATTGCAATTGGCCACACGAGCGACGCGTGCGCATATAACACTCTAAAAAGCTGTAACTTAAGCTCCAGCTCTCTTTTCCGACCAAAAAAAAAAAAAAAAAAGCTCCAGCTCTCTTGCCTAGTAGTGACGTGTGCGCTTACGTCACTTCCTTACGTGCTCTCTTGGCGCCGGGGTTCCATGCAATGAATTCCGCGTCAAAAATATCTGCGAGACTGGCGCCCCCTACCTCTTTCGTTTTGATCCTTTTTTGAGAACGTGTCCGTCTGAAACTGAGAAACGTGCTGAATTCACTTTCCCCGAGGTGGAACCATATTCCTTAATCTCGTCAAATGGGAAAGAGAAAGGAGACTTCGTCCCCCTCCCCCCCCCCCCAAAAAAAAAAACCAAAAAGGAGAAAGAAGACAAAAAAAAAATATAAAGATAGGGGGATAAGAATGCGATGCTCCTTTTTGGGGGCTGTGGATTTGGCTGGCGAAGATCTCGAACGAGTTTCGATTTTTCAAACCAGCGCGGAAATTGCAAATCCGTCGACGTCCGAACGAACGAATGGATAGGAGGGGTGTTTGCGAAAATTTGAAGGATTTGAGGTGAGAACAAATTCAAGTATATAAATATAAGAGTAGTATTCAAACTAGCATTGCCAAAAATTTACACAAAGAAATAAATACAAACTCACAACTTTCTCTCCCACTCTCTCACAACTTTCAGACCAGAAGATTTTTCCCCTTTACAGCCTTTTGAAGAAAACGCATCACTCTTTAGGTTACCTCCTGCTAAAATTTTTTATGACCAGCAACAGAAATACTTCCATTCTCTGAAGATCTCAGCTCCAAATGATGTCGATTTTCAAGGAAGACAGAAAGGCCCTACTCTAGTGGAAGCTGTCTTAAATTGGAATACATAGAATGCTCTAGCCTAGAATGTAGCCATAAACTCAGTTGCTACTCGTCTTGATCGTGTAGACCATGTTACATCTGTCTCAAAGAAGATGCTGGAAGATTTCTAAAAAAGATTCCATTTGATGGAAACAAAGCAAATCCCTACTAGCCATTATCTGGAAGACCAAACTCTTGAGATTGAAAAGCTCAGACGTCAAATCCAGATACTGTAAGAACAACAGGCTCTCTTAAAGCAAAGAAATCTACATGCTTTGGATCCTTCTTTTTCCTCAAATCAACACCAAAGCCAACATCCTTCTCTTCGTCAAGCTCTTCAGATGATAGCTCTTTTGCAGCTGTCCTTAGCACAGCACCGCTCCACCACAGATGAATATCTTTTCTCTTCGGGATCATCTAAGGAAGCTAGATCAAGAGAAAAAAGAAAGAGACAAACAGACCTCTCTTCCATCTCCATCAGCCCTACCAGAACAATCTCCCCCGTCATCCCCACCTCATAAACCTTCTCATTCATAGATGGTTTCTAATTCCATAGAAAATTTCAATATAAACCAAGTCCCTACCATCTTTATAGTGGAACCCATAAATCCTTCACCCCCAGCCACTCCTGAAATCTCTATCAGTGACTCTTCTTTCATTCCTGATATCGAGTCTTATGACTCCAATTATCCATCTGTTGTAGCAGACATTAGGATGGCAGATTCAGCAGAGCCAATCATTGAAGAAGAAATGGAAGACCAACCTAAGGTAGAACATCCACCTCTACCTTCACAGCCCTGCAATGACTCATCTTCCTCAAAAACCTATTTGTCCAATTTCTTCACTTTGGATGATATTCCTTACCACAAATGGGCTGAAAGACTCCAAGAGTTTCATGTTTGGTTGATTACCAGGAACCTCAAAGAACACAGTACCTATGATGTTCTTCTTGAATTTGTTACTCGATTCACTGGTTCCTTGAAAGATTGGTGGAAGTTAGCCCCAGAGAGAGACCAACTTCAGTTCTTAACCATGTCCTTTGATGAAGCCATTCAGCTTATTCATCTCTTCTTTATTGGTCAACTTTAAGATTCAAAAGAACTCAAAAGAAAATTTTTTTTGAAAGAAAATGTTGCACCCTGGCCAAAAAAGATCTGGATCGATACTTTAGAGAAATGATTAAGCTCTTCTACCAGTTTGGTTCTGATCCTAATCTCAAGTTAGTTTTCCTAGCTTCCATCCCCAAAGAAATCAGTCAAGTTGTTGAGAAAGCCCTAAAACTCAAGAACAAGACTACCACATATGTCACTTTTGGAGAAATCCAACAGTCTGTCCACCTTACCATTGAAGAAATGTGTTACAGACGAGAAGTCTTTAGGAGTTATTTTCGCGAGAATCGTTCTCTCGAAAAAAATTATGACAATCCTCATTGGAAGATCAAATGCTCTAAAGATTGCAGTGATCCCTCTTGTGCTGGCAATAAAAAACGCAAGCACTTCCAGAAGTTCTCCTTTGAAAGGTTTTCTTTTGGCAAACGGAGATCCAAGAAAGGCAAGTGGAAGTTCTTTCGAAGAAAGAAACAGTGTCAGTCCTTTGGTTTCAAGAAGAAGAAGAAATCTGATCGATGTTACATTTGTAACAAGAAATGACACTTTGGGAAGAATTGTCCCCAAGCAAAGCGTCAAGGAAGTCACATGATCCAAAAGATTTCGTCAACCACAAGTATCCCATTGGATGATGAAGATATCGAGTCCGTATTCTCTATTGAAGACGAACCCTTACCTAATACACTTTTTGCTCTTCAAATATACTCATCGGACTCTGATGAATCCTCTGGTGATATTTTTGCATTCTTCTATGATATTATCTCTGATTCCTTTCATGTCCAACCTGTTTTTCACTCTCCATATATTCCCATCCAAATCCACACTTTAGAAAATGATAAACCCATCCAAGTCATTGCTCTCATTGATACCAGTGCAGCAACATATCTCATGGATGTAAAAGTACTCCTAGAAAAATTCTGAATGCCTTACACAAAGTATTTTCATTCTGCTTCTGGTGATACTTTTACCATAAAATTTCGCAGCAAAATCATCACACTCTAAATCTTCCCTAGTTGTTCCATATCCACAAAAATCCTTGGTTCTAATTCCCTAGATAAAGACCTTATCATTGGTTGGGATGTTCTAACCCGGCTCTCCCAGCTAAGGATTAAACCCACTGGTTTATAGTTTGGTGACCAGTTTCGTGAATATGTAGATATACAGAGACTTTTCATTATCCAACTAGAAATTCTTGATCCAATTACCCAAAGTCTCTTATCATGTTGCTCTGAGTCTCATTCCCAGTTTATCCAAATATGTTCAAACCCCATTTGAAAAAATCTTAACTTCTTTGTCAAACTCCCATTTAAAAAAAGCGAAGATGTGAACCCACAAAAGCCAGTCATTTTGGTATGAATCCTAAACATCTTGCTTTGGCCCAGAAGGAATGTGCTGAGCTGCTCTCTCAAGGCTTGATTGAACCCTTTGATTCACAATGGGCTTGTGAAGCCTTTTATGTGAACAAGAGTGTAGAACAAAATAGCGGTAAGCTCAAATTGGTGATCAATTATCAACCCTTGAATCAATTCTTTCAAGATGACAAATTCACTTTGCCTCACAAAAACTCTTTGTTTGGTAGCCTAACCTAGGCTAAGATCTATTCCAAGTTCGACCTAAAAGCAGGTTTTTGGCAAATTGAAATTCATCCTCATGACCGTCCTAAAACTGATTTTTGAATTCCAAACTAGCACTTTCAATGGACAGTTGTCCCTTTTGGTCTTAAAATAGCCCCATCCATTTTTCAGAAAGCCTTGTGTAGAGTTTTTCAGCCTATTCTCCCTCATGCTCAGATTTACATTGATGACATTCTACTTTATAGTCCTGATGAAGAATCGCACTACAAATTGCTTTCCCAGTTTGTTGACATTGTCTAGAAACATGGAATCACGCTTTCTCAGAAGAACATGATTCTTACTCAAAAAGAGATCGAATTCTTAGCCATACATTTAAAAGATGGCACCTATTGGCCAGGACCTCACATTGCAGAAGAATTTCAAAAATTTCCCTCTGAGAATTTGACAATTACCCAAATTCAGGCTTTTCTTGGCATTGTCAATTATCCCCAAGATTTTGTGCCAAAGATATCTAAAACACTATTCCTCTTCAGAGGATGTTGAAGAAAGATGCTCCCCATGGGGACTAAAGCAGACACAGGCTGTGGCCTATCTCAAAAAAATTTTACAGAATCTGCCTCCTTTGCAAATTCCTTCCTCTGGCAAGAGAATTTTGCAAACAGACGCTAGTGATAAATATTGGGCAGCTATTCTCCTTAAAGAAATCAAAGGTAAGCGCTTCATTTGTGCTTACAAAAGTGGAAGATTCACCTCTACAGAAATGCATTATCACTCCACTTTTAAGGAGATTCTCGCTGCCAAGTATGGCGTCAAGAAGTTTGAATACCACCTTATTGGGCATCACTTTCTGGTAGAAATGGTTATGTTTTCATTTCCCCAAATCCTCAAATTCAAGCAAAAACAGATTCCCCATCCTCAGCTGTTAAGGTGGGTCGAATGGTTCTCGAAATATTTTTTTGATCTAAACAAATCGTAGGCAAAAAGAATGTCCTTGTAGATTTCCTGTCCAGACTTAAGCAGCCGGTTGAATCCATCAACATGTATATTCGCAGAAATTCAATGAAAGCCGGAACATTTCGCACTACACTTATGCGAAACACACCATGGAATTCTCACAGTTATCCCCCAGAAGTTCCAGGAGAAATTGAACATAATAATTTCTCTGAAAATTTGAGGTACTACATGTAAGAATACCATTATAGCATCTTCAACAACTATAGCCGATTGATGTTAGGACCGTTTGGTCTTAATCTAGATTATCCATTCATCCATGTTTTGCGATGGTCTCCTGATCATGATTTCCTTGACGACCTCAAATGGTTCTTTTGGTATTGTCTCAATATTTATGTTGTTGCCATTGAATTTCCCACATATAAGATTATGAAAGTCTTGTCTAGAGCATTCATGCGAGATTTCTCAAACCAGCAAGTTTTGACGGAAATGCTCACTTAGTTCCAGCCTTTAGCAACATAGAAAAATCATTTCATCTTCCAAAGGCGTTGTGCAAGAGATGAACTAGAAAGGCATACCACAGTCATTTTCTACAGACCATGGCTTTACTTTAGCCACACAGGTGATTTACGCGATAAATTATTGCCTTATGGTACATCTACCTTCAAGCCCAACCTTCATCAGCAAATCTTCCAAACCCACATCACAACTCCCAGATCCATCATATTCATGCAGCATGAGTATATAGAACTCTAGCGTATTCTGTGTGCAGAAAATCAAGAAATTCCCCCTGACATTTGGCCATATCAACACACGAATCTTTCGTGAGATACGCCTAAATTTCATCATCATACCATTAATGCATTGAAAGCATTTCGAGAAAACCAGCCTGGTTATTCTATGGACACTGACACTCAAGACCCTTGGGGAGAACCATTGTCACATGATCCTTATCCAACATAGGATGTCGCATCCAGTACTCAAGATCAGCCATCCAGCTCAACGTGGTCTCAGCTCCAATTATGGCCTCAGCCTCAGCTGCCATCCAGCTCCACTCAAGATCCTTGACAAGATCTACAAGACTCAGTCACCATGGAAGATATCTTATCAGGAGAAAGGACGCGGCAGAACAAGAAGATAGTCCCCTACTATCTGAAGACCCAGACATCAGACTATTCCAGCTCAAAAAATAGTGGTACTAAAATAAATATAAAAGAGATAAGGACGATCTAGACTGTTTCAACTCTGACGATGATAATTATCACCTATACCCAAATTACCGTCGGCTTTGAACCACTCAGTCGCTCAGACTTCACGTGTGTAATAAAGTGTCATTGTGCTAAAGTCTTAAGTCAGTAGTTGTGCTAAAGTCTTCAGTCGTTGTGTTAAAGTCTTATGTCAATAGTTGCGCATTGAATAACTCAGCTTTCTGCTGGTTTCTAAAGACTTTTTCGGAAAAGTACTGTCGCAAGTTATTGTAGCAAAGTGCTGTAGCAAGTTACTGTAGCAAGTTACTGTTCATCACTATAGCAGTGACACTGTAGCAGTACTGTAACATCGTTTGGCACTATAGTAGTACTGTAACAGTACTGTTCATCCGAAGACTTTTTATTTATTTATTTTTTCAGTTCTTCGAGCGGATCTGCATATCCGAAGATTGTCCAGTTTGTATGCCTGTAAAAGGCCCCCAAATGTGTTTTAATCGGCAAAACTTGCAAGGGAGAAGAACTCGTCATATATGAAATATCAGTGTGTTTCCAATAAATCATGAGTTTTTAAGTTTCCTTTCTTCTTATTTCCTAAAAACATGGTTATTCGGGTACCAGAATCCTCTTTTTGATTCAGTAGTATGATTGGTTTGGTCCTGTATGCTCTTCACTTGCCACTATGTAGAACCTGTGAATTAGAAATATCTAGCACCTTAAGGGTTGAGCTTCAAGAATGAGCTCGAGTGAACAAAAAGACAGTCCCCTGTTAAGGCCATGAGCGTCGTGTTTGTGGGGATAGCATGCCTGCTCATCGCACATTAATATGGTAGAACCTTTCTGCTCATGCTTCAGTTCGCTAAGCATTCTAAGAAGCCATATCCCTTGGCATGCTGTAGAAGCTACTACTATGTATTCTGCTTCAGCTGTCGAGAGTGCAATAACTTGTTGCTTTTTCGAGGACAAAGAAATAACTCCCGATCCTAGAAAAAACGCATATTCGGAAGTGTTTTTCCTTGTTTCAATATCACATGTCCAATCACTATCTATGTATCCCACTAGATTGAAGTCGTCAGTGTGAGAGTATAAAATTCTATGATCTCGAGTTCCACTAACATACCGTAAAATTATCTTTGCTGCCTACATACGTGATGGATACAGTTTTTCCATAAACCGACTAATAATTCCCACACCATAAATAATATCCGGCCTTGAATATGTCAAATACCTTAAACTGCCAACAATACTTCTAAAATAAGTGGGATTTACTAACTCACCGGTTCCTTCTTTCTTCAGCTCCAACCGTTCTGCTACGGGAGTCCCAATTGATTTGAGCGATTCCATATTGAATCGCTTCAAAATATCATTAGCATATTTTTTGTTGCGAAACTAATATGCCATCATTTGTCTGCTTCACTTCAAGGCCTAGAAAATATGACATCAATCCCAAGTCTATCGTCTCGAACTGACTTGTCATGGCCTCCCTAAATTCAGCAAATATTTTTTCACAGTTTCCTGTAAATATCAAATCATTTATATAAAGGCATATAATGATGAGATCACCGTTAGTATTTGACTTGATATACAATGTATGCTCATATGGGCACTTTTGAAAATCATGCTTCAATAGGTATATATCAATCCTCGTGTACCAAGCTCGAGGTGCCTGTTTTAACCCATATAATGCTTTCTTCAGCCTATAAACTTGATTTTCATGACCTTTCTTCACATAACCTTGTGGTTGCTCCATATAGACTTCCTCATCAAGAAAACCATTCGGAAATGTAGATTTTACATCCATTTGATGAATCTTCCAACGGTTCTGAGCTGCTAGTGCTAAGATCATTCGAATAGTATCCATTCGAGCTATTGGTGCAAATACTTCAAAATAATCAATACCTAAATTTTGCTTATAACCTTTCACAACTAGTTTGGCTTTATAACGATCCACCTGACCATCGGGCTTGTATTTTGTCTTATACACAATGTGGTAAAGAAGTTAGCACCCACGCGTCATTCTTTTCTATGGAGTGGATTTTTTCATCCATTGCTCGGATCCACTTCTCATCTGCAGTTGCATCATCATAGGAAATGGGGTCACATTAAGCAAATAAACAAAAATTTACCATTGTTTCATCAATGACCTCGTTATTGTCACTATCATCATTTCTTGTGACCACATAATCCCTAAATTTTACTAGAGCTTGTTGCAGTCGTTGCGTTCGACGAACCGATGGTTCTGAAATCATTGTTGGTGAAGAAGATGAGCTGCTTGGTGAAAATGATGGAACTTCAGTTGAAGATTCTTTTGACTCTCCCACAGTTGGTTCATCTTCAATGGTGATGTTTTTGGGATCACCCTTCTGATTCCAGTCTCAGGCGTCATGTTCAAAAAATTGAACATTCTTACTGATAATCACCTTCTCTGTGACTAAATTATATAGCCTAAAACCCTTGGTCACCTCACCGTTTCTAGTTTTTATCGTCTAACTTTTTCCTACGCTCATCTGGTACATGGAGATATGTAACACACCCAAATACTCGCAGGAACGAAACATCTAGCTTGTTACCGGTTCAAGCCTCTTCTGGAGTTCTTCTAAGAACACTCCTCGTTAGACACCTATTTAGGACAAATACAGCAGAATTAACAGTTTCTGCCCAAAACTTCTTTGGCAAACCCTTTAGCTTTGAGCATACTTCTTGCCATTTCAAAAATAATTCTACTTTTTCTTTCTGCTATACCATTTTGCTGAGAAGCATAGCTAGCAGTCAACTGACGCTTTATTTCTTGAATCTTACAATATTTGTCAAATTCATTGGAAGTAAATTCTCCACCTCTATCTGATCTCAAAGTTTTTAGATTAAAACCACTATGTTTCTCAGCATAGACTTTAAATTCTTTGAATTTGCATAAAGTTTCAGCTTTTTCTCTCAAGAAGTATACTTATGTCTTTGTAGTAAAATCGTCGACAAAAATTAATGCGTACCTTTTTTGTCCAACTGATTCTGCCTCAACTGGGCCACAAATATCTGTACGCACAAGCTCCAAAGGCTGCTTGACTCTTCTAACTTTTCCAACTAGAAATGATTCTCGTTGTTGTTTTCCAACGAGACATCCTTCACATGGACTATCTGGACTATCGATCAAAGACATCCTTGTCACCATCTTTTTCTGGACCAATAGTTTTAGTCCACGAAAATTTAGATGGCCAAAGCGAAGATGCCACGGCCACTTGTTATCTTTCGCCATGGCTTGGAAACTTAATAAAGATTTCATCTGAAAAGATAGAGGGAACGTCCAGTTCTTTGTCATATGCACCGATGTGATCAACTTATTATTTGCACCTCTAATAGTGCAAACTCCATTTTGAATATGAACTTTGTGGCCTTTTTCTGAAAGTTGCCCAATACTAAGCAAATTCCAAAAAAGTCTTGGCACAAAGAAAACATCTACAATAGTAACATTAGTATCATCTTTGGATTTGATATCAATGTTACCTTTGCTCATCACGAGAATCTTTGATTTATTCCCGAAGTTGACTTCACCACGAACCGTTTCATCTAGTTGTGGGAATAGCTCCTTTCGACCACACATATGATTGCTACACCCAGTATCGAGATACCAAATATTAGCATCACCGTTACTCGAGTCATCCATTTTGCATGCCAACACGATATTTTCTTCAGCATCAACGACGTGCGTATATTCTGGCTGCTCGTGCATCATGTTTGCTTGACATTCGGATTTGTAAGCTCAGAATTTATTGCACTTAAAACACTTGATCTTTGATTTGTCACGTGTTTTATTTCTTCCTGTGGAATTAGAGTTTTCACCTCAACCTCGTCCGCCTCCACAGCCTCGAACAACATGATGTCCTCCTCGAGTTAAGTGAGCGACTTGGATTTGCAAAGCTTGCTCCGGATATAAATTGATAGATTTTTTTATTCATTCTTTGCTCATGCGAGTATAATGAACCCATCAACCGCTGCAAAGTCATAGTTGATATATCTTAGCCTTCCTCGATAGCCGCAACGACGTAGTCAAATCTTTCAGTCAAAGACCTCAAGATTTTTTCTACGACTCATTCATCTTGGAGTTACTCACCATTAACCCTCAATTGTTTAACGATGGTTTGCACACGATCAAAATACGAAGAGATAGATTCAGAGTCATTCATGCGTAAAGACTCAAAATTATCTCGATGTGTTTGAAGTCGAACTCGCTTCACACGATCATCGCCTTTGTAGGATTTCTACAGAATATCCCACGTTGCTTTCTCCATCTCCGCACACGATATTTTTTCAAATATCGTCTCTTCCACAGCTTGAAAGATCGCATATAATGCTTTCTGATCTTTCTTTCGGGACTCGACCAACAAATCATTGTCTTCCTTCTTCAAAGCATTGAATTCTTCGACTTCAGCCACTTCAGTATAGCCATTCTCCACCAGGTTCCACAAATTCTGCAATTTGAATAGAATATTCATCTGGACGGACCAGTTGTTGAAATTCCTCCGTTCAACTTTGGAAGTTGCAATTGAACGGAACTTGTGGATGTCATAGCTAGCTCCGGGTTCACGATCCCCAATCGTCCACTCTAGGTTCTCGATCTCCACGATAGGATTCTTGATCGCCTAGGCTTCGGCACAGTCCTTGACAACCTGCCGGCTCTAATACCAATTGTAGGAACCATAATGGATTTTGCGAAAGTTTGAAGGATTTGCGGTGGGAAAAAATTCAAGTATATAAATGCGAGAGTAGTATTCAAAGTAGCCTTGCGAAGGTTTTACACAAAAAAAGAAATACAAACTCACAACTTTCTCTTCCACTCTCTCTCTATACTGAGGCTTAAAAAAAACTTACTATCATGCCACATATTTATAGGAGAACTTCTAAGTAACTTCTCGAAGAAGTTTCTGTATTTCTTCTTGCCCAAGTTCATCCTTTTGCTTGTTCTTCAAGATGGCTTCCTCCACAAATTTGCTTGTTCTCCAAGTTGCCTTACTCATCAAATTTTCTTTTTATCTAAGTTAATAATATAAAATTAATTTTATTTTATTTCTAACGGGGGCACCAAGGACGGAAAAATCCGGCCATTCGTGGCCCAAAATCCTCAGTGAGAGGCTTAGTTCTACCTTGTGCGGATGGTCTCATTGGCCCAGGATGATACCAATGGGCTCAGTACTCATTCCCTCGTTTAGGAACCAAAAATGGGTCACCCTAGCCCATGCAAGTGATGCCGAGGCAAGTCTTTGGTGGGCCCCGGATGCACGTGAGCCTGGTTGCCCCATTAGATCACGTGGATCCTCATGCCAGACCTACCGAATTCAAGGGTTCGGGACTCGCATGCACCGAGGTACACTCGAGCAAATTTCGCCCCTTCTGTTTTTCTCTCTTCTGTCGTGCATCGCCCAACCACCAACGCGTCGACCTGATCGACGATGCCATGCCGGCACGTATCACGCCACGTGTCGGCTTGTAGACAAAGTGCCGAGGTTTTCATGCTCGTGGGGATGGGGTGATGCCGTTTTGTTTAACAGAGTCTGGAGCAGAAAAAGAGTTTTAGTGGGACATCACCATCATCGTCATCGTCAGCCGCGACTGCTTCCGCAAGATCCTTCTTTGAACGGCCTTGGGGATGGATGGCAAAAGGGGTCATTCTCTCGGGGTTTCTCCTCCTCAATGTACGCACTTCGGTATTGTCCATGTCATAGGCTATCGCTAATCATATTCACAATAACTAGATCTGTCAAACCGGTTAACCCATTTAATCCGTTTATAACTCATCTAAAGCAAATCTGGTGACCATGTTCGACCCGTTCCATATCCGACATATATTCCGACCTGATCCTTATTCATAAATCGCTTCCATACTTTAATCAAATATAGAAAAACTCATATCCAAATTGAGGTGAGAGTGTCGAGTGAGTGAGCCCGAGATTGAGCGACGACAAGAGAGAAAGAAACTAATCATAAAGATGGGTTGGGCCTAAATAAGTTGTAAATTCATTTATGATCATTTTATATTGTAATTAGATTCACTTATTACATATTTATTGAATATAATTAATCCAAACAACAACTCTATCCATGATGGGTTAACAAGTGTGCTTATGATCAAACCTTAGGCGAACCTAAGCCTGATTTTGTCAAACAAAACCCTGGTCTGCTCATTTGAAGCTTCTGTTGGCCGAGTAATAGACCAGTTCCTTCGTCGAATCGAATCGAAAAAGAGGGCGAATCGTCGTGAGATAATGTTGGGCGCGAGCTTCCACCACACAGTCGGCCATTCAGGTGTCACGTTTTTGTTTCTCGAATCACCGACCTTTTGTGGAGAAGAAGCATTTCACACGAGAGAGAGAGAGAGAATATTCATCCGTAGTCGTCTCTCCTGTTGATTAATTGGAGGAACCTCTTGGAGGAAAAAGTCTGTAATAAGGACCAAGTTGTTGTGCAAGACTAATGTCCCAATGGGCCCTCTTGACATGATTAACATTCATAGTCTAGAAACATTCCGAGTGCCCATGCAAGCCCCCACTAGCTTATCAAAAGGTGAAAGCTGCAACCCCATTGGAATGAAGATCTCTTGTCTTCTTTCCAACTTGCTAGACACATTTTTTTAGTCTAAAAGGATTACCAAACGCTTTTGCCTTGGTATGTGTATTAACTTGTATTTGAATAAGGCAGCTGACATGGGTATTATGTTCTGGTTGATGCGTGCACTGCTTCCTACCGAATGAGATGAAAATTTTCCGAGGTTAAAAATGATAGCCGAAATAGCAAGAAATAATATAGACTTTTTGAAGGCTAAGAGAAAGCACCGGCAATTTACATGCAGCGCATTCACAAGAAAAATTGCCCAAAAAAAAAGTTTTAATCTTATTGCAATTATGTCAATTCAGCTCATCTACCTGTTCGGCACTGACCTAAATAACTTGTAATAATATTTTAATAATTTTCCAAAAAAAATGATTATTTTATAATATTTTTTTATTTTTATTTTTCTTATTAGGGCTGGCAGGAGGCCGCCGGCCATCGACCTCTATCGGCCACTGGGAGAGGGCCTATAAGCCCTCGCTAGCTGCTATGCGAGGGTTCGCGACCCTCATTCAATGTTCAGCAAGGACCATGAATCCTCACCAACCGCAACGCTCTAACCCAAAAGAAAAGAAAAAAGATAGAAAAAATTATTATAAAATTATTAAAAATTATTCATGTCAGCACCAGCCGATTAAATGGACTGAATTAGCACAATTACAAAAGGTTGATAATTCAATTGACAAGAAAAAAAAAATTTATGAATGAATTGTTGACATTGTATGCTCGTAGCTCTATTGTCGATGTCATATGAGGAGCTGAAGCTTTCCACCATCCTTAGTTAACGAAATTTCCTCCGACCATACTTCTGATTGAAAGGTAACAAACATGGACCTCACTCAATCTTAATTTAAATAAAGTTTATATGAGTTCATATCTTACAACCCACCAATCAAAAGTACCGTTTGTATAGTAACAAATATCAGCATCCAGTAATTTGCATACAAGATTCCAAATTGCACACACACGAGGCATACACATTATCTACATCTATCATGTCAATATTTTTTAATTACTTACATCTTAGAACCGTAGATTGCCGATTAATGCTAAGTACACTGCAAATGTAAAATCTTTCTTTTCCTTTACCCTGAGTTAGAAATAACTTCACTATCAAGGCCAGAGCAAAGGCAGATACCTTGGACAGTCATCAGTCAATTACTTCGTTAGGTACGCACGACTGAACAAACACGATGGAAAGGAACAGAACCCATGGGAGAAAGCACTCTAAAAACCCTAGTCCCTGGTAAGGACTCTAAATCTCCATAACAAAAATTCCAGACTCGAATTTTTCTCAAATTTGCCATCGGCTTGATCACAAACAATCGGATTGGATTCCCGCAGCGCCTCTAATTCGAACATATCAGTACATGCCTAATTCGCGAATAAACCAACTCTACCCGTATTTACGTTATCTCCAAAGCCGTATGCGTATTTAGGGTTGGCGTATAGATGGGAAATTGTGGCTACTAACCTCAAGCGGATCGTGCAAAAATTCGCAACTGCCTATTCACGGTAATGATCGCTGATCAAGTAAAAGGAGGAGTGCATGCTCGTGGAGATACTTCTGGGGAAAAGAAAATTGACATCAACCGTATCATCCGAGACTTGACCATTGACATTGATGCTTCCGATTCAACCTCAAGCACTTACCTGTACCTGGCTAACACCTGGAAAGTTGTGAATTCTTCTCCTTCGATAGGTTTATGGAGAATTGGCCAAGAAGAAAGAGGTTTTATGCAGAACAAGCTCATTAACCCCCTGGGGAATGTGTTTGGCATATAGGGTTGCTGTGAATTTTAGACCTTGCATGTCCAATTAATTGCTATACATAGAGATTGTCCATGGATTTGTAATCATACATTGAAAACATTAATCGTTTCTCTGGTTAAAATAAATAAATCAATTGTCGGGTAAGGTTTTATTAGATATAGTGCTGGAAAAATAACGGAACTCGTGTCTCTTTAGTGCAAACCTAGTGTAGGGTTTGCAAATCATTGATATACGATTGACTTGATCCAGTAAAATGAGTCCGAGGATAGTTACTTATGTTTTGAGGCGTCGATCAATTTTGCTGTAATATAATTTCTTTTTTCAGTGAAGTATGAAAATTTACTTTGTAAGTTTTATTATTTTCGTAACTCATGAAGTTTCTACTCTCGTCTCGTGTTCGATCTCTTGAGTTACTTGCAAAAATTGAAGAGAGGTTATAAGTTTTCTAAATGTGATTAATAGTGTTTTACAAAGGTCCTGAGGATAGGAATTTTTTCATTTTAGACTAAAAATTATCTCCGAATATATCACCCCAAAAGATCCATATATAAATGCATCTCTTCGGCCATCTAATTATTTTCAGAGTAATTAATGCGCATCCCACAAAGATTTGGGGATGAAATACAATTTAAGTACTTAATCAGGTCTATCCCACTCTATATTTTGGAAATATTCCTTAACGATACCAACAAAAGATTTATACTCCTAGTAAAAACACACTTCATCCTTGAAGACACAAGACACGGATTTTGTTTATTCTCCGTTGTACCTGGAAAAATGACTAAAAGTTCTTAAATCTATAGTAATTGTGTCAATTCAATCCTAAATATTTTTTTTTGTCAATTGAGTCATGAACATTTTACAATTGTGTCAATTCGGTCTATTTAATCAATTTTAGCTGGAAATTGCTGACGTGGACGCCGGTTGTCCTACTTGTTATGGTCGGTGATAACGTGGACAATTTCTAATAACATTTTGAATTTTTTAATATTTTTTTTTATTTTCTATATTTTTTTTCTTTTTCCTCACTTTCGTTTTTTTTTTGTCTATATATACTTCCCTTCTTCCTCTAGTTAGTGGCATGGTGATAGCTTGACCTCACCGAGCCTCGCCTTTGGCCAGCTGCCGATGACACAGCCACATAAAGAAGGGATGAAAAATAAAAGAAAGAGAGAAAATTAAAAATTAAAAAATCGTCCATGTTAGTATGGACGGCGCCACGTAGAACGGCCGATGTCCATATCAACGATTTTCAGCCAAAATTGACCACATAGACTGAATCGGCATAAATGCAAAAGGTTTAAAACTCAACTGGCAAAAAAAGTCTAGAACTAATTGGCACAAATGCAAAAGTTTTATGACTCAATTGGCAAAAAAAAAATCACAAAAAAAAGGTTTATGACTGAATTGAATCAATTGCAATAAGTTTAGGATTTCTTCAGCAATCTTCTTTTTGTACCAACGTTGAAGCAGTAATTAGATTGTTAAATTGTTTCTCGCTTCAAAACCGGGTTTCCTAATTCTGCCATAGAGACGTCGACTAATCACACAAGCCTATCCTTGTTTCCCTTTCAATCAATGGCCTCCGCAAGTTAATCCGGGAAAAGAGATCATGTGAATGCAGAGAGCTTCGCTTTCAAAGAAAACGCAGCACATCATACTGGGATGATGAGTTCGACACTGTGCTGAATGCTGATGGATCGAAAGCGATGGGTATCAGAGCAAATGGTCTGAGCTGAGCCAAAACAATAAAATATAAAATTAGGGTTTCATCACGTGCTTCGCTGTGCATTTTCAAAGGGCGTGACCTCTTCGGGATGGGATGAGGAATTAGGTGAAGTGCAAGGAAAAACTGATGATTCCGTATCGAAATCAAGGGAGGCGAAAAAATTCAATGAATTCAGTGCTAACTGACTAAACCAAAGTCTCTGTCACGCGATTAGGACTCGACCAAAAATCTGTTACGGAGAGGCGAGGAAATTAGGCCAGCCTCGTGGCAGAAAGCTTGGGCTCTTGTCTCCACCTTGCTTCCAGCTTCAAGAAATCCATGAGGAAGGAGGAAAGAGGGAATCGGATTTGCCAGAAACATTGCATGAACGACACAATCCCTAACCGAGGAAAACAGCATCTTCATGAAAATAATACCTAACCATGCCCATGTGCCCGTCGAAGAATGCTTTTCGTGACTAGTCCACATCGAGCAAATGTCGATCGATATGCATCGGAATATTCCCCGATAACAACTGTCGATCCATATCTTCTTGTCTTGGGATAAGGATGTCTACGAGTAGCAACCCAACTAGCTTTTCTCAGCTGTGCTTCCATGGCCAGATAGCGCGTGAAGCGTGGTTTCGGGTGGAATATGCGTTTACTATATCAAGCTTGCTTGCTATATTTCCTGGGAAACCCTAGTTTCGATGATGATAATATGGCTTGCTCGCAGTAATCGGTCTCATAATCATACAAGAGGGGCTGTTCCAGGAAATGGGTTGCTTAGATTTTCTGAGAATGATCTAACTTTCGCTCTTCTTTATTGGGAGAAATAACAGTTTCGTACTTCTTGTAGCTTTAGCACTTAGGGACCACGAGATGCCACAAGAAGCCTAGGACGACCTCGCCACCTGCACATTTTCCTTTGCTCTTTTCATCTTGGACGAGAGATGGAGCGATAAAGATCGAGTTAGGTTTACCACGAGGGTATGAAATCCGACCGCTACCTTATTTTTATACGACCTAGGGTTTCTCACATGGACGGCTAGAAGGGATGGCTGCTCGTCATGTTCATTTTTCCTCAGCCCACCTGTGCATTGATATAATTGTCCGAGAGAAGATGACATTTCCTATGAGGGGAGCAGGATGTCCAAAAGTTGTCAAGCATCATACCGGTTATGGACTGCGAGAGACTAGGCCAACTCGGGAAGGACCGCATGCTTTCCTCCATCCCTGATTGAACGGGATTTCCTCTGAGCATTCCTACAATAATTAGGGAGTTGCAAACATGAACACCATCCGTTTTTAATTTGGATTTGATTAATCGTGAGTGTGTCGATGTTCATAAATTGCATAAACACCCATGAGAGACATGGTTGGAGGAAAATATAGCCATATGGGAAAATATACGTACATGGACATGTATATGATGTATATTCCTCCTCTTACATGCTCCTGAGACGGGCAGTCGTATATGAATGAGGCCGCGCTATGGGTGTACTATTTGACTTTGATTGGTGGGATATGCAAGCGTGTAGGTAGGGGGAGGGAACGAGTGAGATTTATGCGAATAATTACCTAAAAGAAGCTCTAAACATATTGTAGGGGTGTCAATTTAGTTCTAAACATTTCAATTTGACCAATTTAATCTTTAAACATTTTCAACGATATACTAATGTAGTCATTGCGGTCAATTTTGGCTGGCAATCACGGATATTGATGCCATCTGTACTACTTGACATGACCGGCGCTATTATAGATAACTTTTATAATTTTTTTTCTTTTATTTTTTTTTCAGTCTTCCTCCACCAATCATCGCTATGGCCGGCTACCGACCACAGATGAGGGTTAGCGAGGTCAATTCTCGCCAAATCCGACGACATTGGCGAGGCTTTGCTGGCCCGATCAGTTCGAGCCTTGCAGGTCTGCTCTTGCTTGTGGCTAGTCGCCAACCATGGGGACCAAAGGAGGAAGAAGGGGGAAAAAAAAAAGAGAAAAAAAAAAGGAAAGAAAGGGAAAAAATGTCTAATAATAAAAGAATTTAAAGATTGTTCGTGTCAGCATTGATTGTGCCTCGTAGGATAGCCGGTCTTCACGTCAATGCTTACCAACCAAAATTGGTCAAAATGATCATATTAACAAATCCTCAAAAAGTTCAAAACTAAAATCGGCCAAATTAAAAGTTTCAAGGCTAAATTGGTGCCGTGAATAAGTTTAGGACTTTTATGGTAATTTTTCCGAGGCTTATGAGGTTTTTATTGTGCTTTTTTATTATTATTATTACTTCTGATTAGGTTCAAATCGTACGTGATCAGGAGGACAAATGATCGCCGAGTAATCTTGTCCTTAGTAACAATGGAAGATAGTGTACAGGAAAGTCAACTTATTCCATATTATGTCGCGCACTACAGCAAAAGTCATCAAAGAAGCCAATCACCTGTGCCCGTGTGATTGTTTATCAATCTCACAAAAGGTTTGGAGGCAGATTTATAAATATATATATAAATGATTTCCGTACAACCATACTTCCAATCGGACAAATCAGCAAGAATATAAAATGGCAAGCGCATCTTTCTTGGACAAATTGCGTCATTATTTCAATAATTTGGATCTCTAAAACAAAAACTAATGTTAATTGGATTCGGTGACATCATGTCATCTCTTGCCGTTCAAACAACGTTGGTTCATGTGCTTCTCCTCTCATCCATTTTTTGTTCCTCTAAAAGAGTAATAAAATGAAGGTGGAGATGTCGCGCGGGATCCACAGAATCAGGAAGATGAAGAAGATCGATCACGTAGGGCACAGCACGAGATCTTGCATGGGGCCTGTGCAGTACCAATTGGAGTATTTTTTTTTTTTCTTAATTGTAGTTGTAATTCTTCAGGGCGGCGACATTTCTTGTTTTTATCGCTCGGCGTCCGACGTGAAGGCCTCATTCGACCTGCGGCAATTATCGAACGGCTCGAGAATGCAACAAGATGTTCACGTGTCGGTCCAATCCGTGCCGACGTCGGTGAGATCGGGTCGCGGATTGATGTCTCTCGCCCTTGCCCACGCACCAACCTCATTGGAGGAATTAGAAAAAGGGTTTGATATTCGGGACCACCCGGTTCGCCGTTTTTAGAAGTGGAAAAGTTATAGGGTTAGAAGTGCTGGTGATGATGCAGGAGATTTTTTGCCGAATAACCGTCGGTCCATTGACGCGTTTAAAGATTTCTCCGGCTAGAAAAATAACGCAATAATTACCTCAAATTGATCAATGTGCTCCTAGGTTTAGGGAAATTTAAACCCCCCCCTTCTCTTTCTCCAGAAAGTAATAAAATTACGTAGATGGGACCAAGAAATTGCCATGGCCGAAGGGTACACTACGGGACATGTCAACTTTGAACTGCGGCACGAGTAATCGCTCATGCTGGAGTTGTGTCATCGCCTCATATCAGGAAATTGCCGTGGCCGGAGAGCGGGCGAGATGAAAACCGGGGACCTGTACATCTCCATCTCCGGCCGGTTAGCGCCTCTGGAGCTAAACAAGTAGCCAAACGACTCGAGCTCGTGCGTACCCAAATCTACGTCGAATCAAAGAAGGCATGGTCTTTGACCAAAAAAAAAAAAGAAAGCATGATCGGTGGGTTGGGTTCGAGGCTAGTCAGTCGGGAAAGCCGCCACTTCGTCTTAAGAGTTTGGGCCAAGAAGGGATGAAAGTTCGACCACCGTGGTCGCGTCACGGACGACCCGTGAAGCGATCCCCACCCCACGCCCCCGACCAATCAACGTCGAATGTGGTTGTTGCGATTCAATTAAGAGCGTGCCGGAGAATCAGCGAGGGTTAGGTGCACCCCATTGGAGAGTGTTTGATTTTGTTTAATTAGAGTTAATTACCCTTTCCATAGTACGAGATGGTGTGGTGGTAACGTGGGTCCCGGTGAGAAGAAATGGGACTACAAGATATTATGAGTGGGGTGGGGCCCACTTGGTCTTCGCCCCTGCAACCAGCAGTGGGCCCCGCTCCGGCATTTTTCCCTCCCTCCCTCACCTCTAGATTTTTTGCGTACCACAGGCTTTGAGCCTCTCTCTGTCTTTTCTGGACGCGTTATCCTACCAAGGGTCGTGGAGCCACAGGTTTTGACTTAATACCACAAAAAAAAATCTTAACGCAATATGTCTATTATAAAATCATTTAAAATTATTTTTTATCATAAAAAACTCTAAATTAATAATTATATGATAAATTTATTCCATATTATTTTTATTGACCACCAAAAACTTCAAATTGATACATCTCTGATAAATTTATACCAAATTAATACATTTGCAATAAATTTATTATCGGTTAATTTTTCGTTAAATTTTACCATCAAATTATTGGGTTGGATGACACATGATAATTTACCGGTATACCAATTTAGATTTTCACACTTTGTTCATTACAGATATATCAATTTGAGATTTTTCGTGATATTAATCCGAGTTAACAAAAGTTAACGAATGATACATTTGTTACATCTGTGCCGGTTTGAGATTTTAGGTGGTTAAAAATTTAATTTGGGGTAAATTTACCACATATGTACAGTCGGAGATTTTTGTGGTAAAAAAAATAATTTTGGATAAATTTGTTACATGTGTACTAATTTAGTTTTTATGGCTATAAAATAATTTTGGGTAAACATATCATAAGTATACCAGTTTAAGATTTTTCGTGGTCAAAAATATAGTTTGGGGTAAATTTTTCAAATACAGTTTGGGGTTTTTTGCGATTTTAACCAACAATTTATTGTGTCAAGAAAATATCTTTTAAGGAGACTTAGGGTCTATTTGACAACGATTCTAGTTCTTTGATTTTATTTCAGGAGAAAAAAGAATGAGAATTCTGTTCAGTAACGTAAATGATTTAGATCTTAAATTTTTTAATTTTGTTCCCGAAAAAAAAAGTTGATTATTTGTTCTATAAACACTTTTGAAAAACAAGATTGTCGCTGCAAATAAAATAAAATTACTTTTTAAAGATAAAAAAATTATATATATATGTATATTATAAAAAACAACAAATAATTTTTTAAAAGTTAGAATATATATATATGTATGTATACAATTTTGAAAAAAAAATGAAAAAATTTCTCTTGATTTTTATTGCAGTCTTAAAAAATTATAAGAAAGAAATATGCCATAATTTGTTAAATACATAAGTGTCTAAGTCATATAGGTCAGGTTGGGTCAGGTATATGTTTGGTTAAATATAAAAGTGTTTTAAATGCAAATTCATGGCAAAAATTTAAGTGCAAATCTTTTATTGAGGCTATGTTCTTTCTTAAAGATCTTGCATACGTATTTATGCTCCACGAAATAAATAGGCAAATTATGACTATGCAGTATGAATGATCTGTATTCATTTTATTAGTGATGTTATATATGTTGATTTTGTAGTGACAAGACGTAATTATTTGACTTAAATTAAAAAAATGGGGAAGAAAATTATTCCTAAGAATCATTTACACTACCAAACAAAGTTCTTATCTTTTTCTGTTTCGAGAAACAAATCAGAAAATCAGAATGATTGGCATGGAGTCTCTTATTTTTCTCATTTTATTCTCTTTCTCATTTTCTTCTCGCCTGATTTTCTGCTACAATTTTCAGCTATTCTCGTTGAGGACATCAAAAATGATTCTCCCATGTGACGATCAAAATAGTAGGGCCGGGATCATAACATGTAAAAAAGAGGGTTTTCATCATTCTCTTGGTTCGATTCGAAATTGTTGATTGGACATCGATTCATAGAGTCTTCACAGAATTAATTTTACATATCGAAATGAAGTGACGAAATTAGACGTAATAGTGACAAGTCACGTGAAAAAAAATAGAAATATAACTATTTTTAATTACTGCATTAACTAGATGTACGATTATATTGACGAAGTCCCGTAGACCATCTCGAAAATTCGATTTGGAATATAGTTTTTCTTTTTATCGAAAGAAAATTATATGCATTATCCATAGCAAAGCAAAGTCTAAAAATTGATAGTGTATATTTGTTCATATCGAAGGATAGCTTTTGTTTTGTTTTTTTTTTCCTACTGAAATCGTGCCATGCTCATGTGTATACTTTTTCAAATTTTGCAATTACCACTCACTGTGTGTTATATTGAATTCACAAGTCTGAGTTACTTGTTAGAATATATAAATGTTAAATCACGCTTTCTTCTAAAAACTTAAACTTTAAAAACAGTTGGTAAGTGGTTCCACAAAATCTTTCATGGTATCAGAGCCCAAGTTATAAGTGTGGGGAGAAGATTGTTGGGATTGTCCCACATCGATTATAGGGGTTGGAGGTCGAATTATAAGTGTGAGGAAAAACTGATCTTTTGAGCTAGTTTTTAGGTTGAGAGAGAGTATGAGCTCAAATCTTTTCAGACCCGTATTTGCCTAACCCTGAGTTCAGGCCCCTATTTGCCTCTCAATGAATTTATCCAAAGATCAGACTAAACGTGAGGGGAAATGCAAAAAAATCAAACTAAGAGTGTGGGGGAGTGTTGGAATATATAAATATTAAATCAAGTACAAAAAAATCAAACTATACTTGAGGGAGTGTTGGAATATATAAATATTAAATCACGTCTTTTTCTAACAGTTTTAGCTTTTAGAGTAGTTGGCAAGTTGTCCCACAAAATCAAAAAAATTAAAAAAAACTTAAGAAATTGTAAAATTGTCCACGTCGGAATAGGTCGTGCCATGTAAAACAGTTGGTGTCAATTCGGTCGCAACGTCAGTTGTTTTTTATCAGAATTGATCGGAATGACTACTTAGGATAAAATTAATCAAATTAAAAAGTTTATGATTAACATTCAAAAAATAGGTTTAGAAATTTTTTGGGTATTTTTTTCCCTTCAACATTCTACAGAATGGTCTTGACAACCTTATCAGATTACTCCTAAAAAAATATCTTCTTTCTTAAAAAAAAAACAAAACAAAACTTATCCGGAAGACGGATATCTCCCACGAGACGCGACGGCAAGTCAGAAATCTGACGATGTAATGAGTATATAACATAGAATCACAATGATATAAAT
This sequence comes from Rhodomyrtus tomentosa, assembly GCA_028455895.1. Lineage (NCBI taxonomy): Eukaryota > Viridiplantae > Streptophyta > Magnoliopsida > Myrtales > Myrtaceae > Rhodomyrtus > Rhodomyrtus tomentosa. The sequence continues at coordinate 7,170,842 of JAPCWY010000001.1, read as the reverse complement.
TGGAGTAATTAAGATAAGCATTACCCTTTTCCTAAGCATGATTAGCCGATTAGGTTGTAGGCTAATCCTTTTGGTCTACGATATCAATAGCTGATTAGACGATTATTAAGGGGGCAATCAATGTGTATTGTTTTTCTCCTCTCACTCTCCAAGAGGAATTCTACCTTTTATTAAATCATGAATTATCCTGAATAATAATTTCTCAACCACGCACGCGAGAATAAAATGCATACAGCTTTCGATGTTAAACGTGGGACGGCTCAAAGTAAATGAACATGAGGCAAAAAAATAGTTGTGCGTGCGCGCGTCATTTCAACTCTTTTCTTTTTAATTTTTGCTCCATATCTTGACGGAGCGTAAGAGTCCAATCAAGTATCTGTGATACTAATGTCCCCACCTCTCAATTCATGTGCATGCCTATTGGCGATATCCGTATACTTTGAAAACTAGTTTTCTAGAAACAAAGCAATAAAACTCTATTTCATTCTTGTGAAAAAATAGATAAATAAGCAAAACCTAACTTCTTCGTCATTCCACGATCTTAATTTTAACGACCATCATCCTATCGTCAATCATCAACTCCACTATTAATAATACAGGGAACCAGTGACTAATGTCAACAGCGTATTTAACTTTAAGCTAAATGACATATTCCTCGGAAAATCGAGAACTTGTCCTTTTAGTCAAAAACCTACTAATTAAGGGCAATGAAAGGTGTGCTCACACACTCTCTCTCTCTCTCTTTCTCTCTCTCTATATATATAGTTTGATCGCGCAACTTTATTTTTCTACTTTTGAAATGCTTTTTTTTTTTTTGCTCCATAAGTAATTTTAATGCAAATTGAAGAATTAAAAAAAGAAAATCATTTCTTTTCAGAAGTGAACAAAATCAACTTCTGCTCAGAAAAATCAATTTTTAGTTAGAATTTACTTTTTTAGCGCATAAATGTTGACATTCGTGCCCTAAATCCTTCTAAAATTTAGTTAGAATTTACTTTTTTAGATAAAATGGGATATAAAGGGATATAGCCTGGATAAAATTATCCCATGAGGGAGTTGAGATAAAGATGGATATGATTTCTTATGTTCATAGTATAAAAGCTAATTTTTTCTCGAATAAAAACTTCTTAAAAATTAATAATTAAATATGAATTCTATCTAATATTTAAAATTAAATTTAAAAATAAGCATAATTTTTTATTCATCCCTATAAATTTATAAATTTCAGTTTCTTTCTACTTTACAATATATATTATGTGCATTATGAATTGGAGGATTTTTTATTGGAGGAGTGTTTTTTTTGTTCGGACATTGGATGAGTTCAAATAAGGATTTTTTGTAGTATAGTTTGTTATTTAATAAAAATTTTATTAAGAAATGATGGAATGGAATAAAAATAACAAAAAAATGGATATAAAAATTTTAAAAATAAGCAAATAAAAATGAAGTAGAATAACCCAAAATTTAAATGAACAAATTTAAATTTGAAATGATCTTTCGAATTCTTGAATAACGCATGGCAATGAAATTTCTTTAAAAAAACTAGAATTTTCGTTCTCTTATATATCTTTGGTTCATTCAAAATTTATTCTTTTCTGTAGTTTTGTGGTTCATGTTGAAATTTAATGAAAGTCCCACGAGAAACAAAACTTTTGTAATTGCAAATGTGAATGATCATATTTTCTCTCTTACTAGAGTTGGAGTGAATTATGAGAGATTCTTAGGTTGCGTATGGTAGCATTTCTGATCTTGGGAGCATTTTTTGAATAGAAATTTTTTTTATGATTTTGTTTTCGGCTACGATTTTTTTGAATAAAAATGCATTGGTAAGTAAAAAAAAAAAAATTTCGTCGCCGTCGGCCGGCCAATGACCAGCGACTGGGGGTGGCAGCCCACGGGTGGTGACCACGTCGGCAGCGATGGATTATGATTCCAACATTGTTTCAAAAAGTGTTCCAAAATCCAAAATCAATTTTTTTTTTGTTTCTTGAAAGTGTTCTTTGGCACAAAATTATTCCGCGAAACACTTTTGGAACATTTTTTAAACATACTCATTTCTGTTTCAAAAGTGTTGGAACAGAAATAATTTCTCTGATTACGATCCATATGCAGCCTTAAAGTCTCCATTAATGCATTTTCATATTCATTTACATTATTTTTATATAAATAAAAGACAATGGACGTAATATGATATGAATATATTTGATTTTATTATTATGATTCGCTAAACAATAGATAGAATCTGAATTTCATGTCATTTCATATCTAATCCTAATGGCTCAAATTTCTGATGACCAAACGCAGGTGTAAGGAAGAGAAGAGACATCGAGGAACAAGAAACCGAAAAAAGAGCCAGTTAAATTAAAGCCTTAATACTTCTTCAATCTTTGACATTTTGGGTGCTTACTTTTGCACACCAAAGGCATGACATCGCCGGGCCCCACCCTCTTCTCTCTTCCCCCTTTATATCCCGTTGTCTTGTTGCCCTCTGCGGGGGGTCCTGTGGATCCCACCCTTCGTCGGCCACGTGTCGGCACCGCGGCGGTCCTCGTCCCCAGCTTGACGTCAGCGTCAGCGCTCTCGCTTCCCCCATCGCCTCCCGTCTCGCTCCAACGCCCCGTTTACTCATACCTCCACGTCCACGTCGGACCGTGCATGGTTTAGGTAAAGTTTGTTCATTTTTAGACGCACGGGTTATATTTTCGATTTTTAAAAGTTAATTTTTTAACTTTTTATATATTTTTTTATTAATTATAATCTGTATCATCTATTTATAACACGGACGGCTTGAATTGTAATATTAGAACCTAAAATTCTAGTGAATTTTAGACGATCTATTTTTCATTAACTAAATACCGCGCTTAAAATCGACTAATCATCTCCGACCCAAAAAAAAAAGGACTAATCATCTAGCGGGCGTGTCAACGTGGCGTTCGGTCGTTCGTTAACGCACAGCGCGTCGCGTAGGCGCGGCGTACTGAATCACCGCCCGCCCATCGCTTCGGTCCGCCCCTCCTCCTCAGTCCTTACCCATTTATTGGACGAGCCAAGCCAAAAACTTCACACTCACATTTTTATTCTCTCTCTCTCTCTCGAAATCTCTCTCATGTGTTCTCTTGTCGATCATTCTCTTCGTAAATTCTAAGTGGGTTTCGAGTGATCGATTGCAGTAGGGGCTATCAGGAGAGGAGGGTTGTCAATGGAGAGCACGGACTCATCGGCGGGGTCGCCGGCGGGGCCGCACCTGCCGCCGGGGTTCCGGTTCCACCCGACCGACGAGGAGCTCGTCGTCCACTACCTCAAGAAGAAGGCGGCTTCGTCGCCGCTCCCCGTCGCCATCATCGCCGAGGTCGATATCTACAAGTTTGATCCATGGGAGCTTCCAGGTATATGCACAGCGAGAGGGGGCATATGCTTTTTCTCTTTCTTTTCTCTTCTTTTTCTGTTGAGTCGTTCGGTGCTGCTGAGATGTCAAATCTACTTCGCGAATAGACCCAGAAAAGCGCTGATGGTGTTCGATATGATCTTCGCATCAAGAGTGCAGTATACATGAGACTAATCGTCGGCCAAAAAACCAAACTTTAACCTTCTTTACGCACGAGAAAGTAGCGGAAAGTGTTTGCAGTTTATACGAAGCAGAGGAAAGGTTATCGTCGCTTACTGGAGTTTCTTCGTCTTTTTCTTCTTCTTTTTTCCTTTTCGCTTTTCTTCGTTTTACAGCGAAGGCGACGTATGGCGAGCAAGAATGGTACTTCTTCAGCCCAAGGGACCGGAAGTACCCGAACGGGGCGAGGCCGAACAGGGCGGCGACGTCGGGGTATTGGAAGGCTACGGGGACCGATAAACCAGTGCTGTCTGCCGTCGGGAATCAGAGGGTCGGTGTGAAGAAGGCTCTGGTCTTCTACGGCGGGAAACCCCCGAAAGGCGTCAAGACGAACTGGATCATGCACGAGTACCGTCTCATCGAGAACAAAGTCAGCAACAGACCGCCCGGATGCGACGTGCGCAACAAGAAGAATTCCCTGAGGGTAATGATCGAACCGATTCGTTTCGTTTCAGTTCCTGGATTGGTTTGATAGTTTGATTTAATGAGCATGCAAATGAATGACAGCGTGTTGAAATTAATTTGGTTTTCCATAGCTGGACGACTGGGTGCTATGCCGAATCTACAAGAAGAACAACGCCCACCGGCCAATGGATCACGAGAGGGATGACTCGATGGAGGACATGCTCGAATCCATCCCTCCTTCGTTGACGATGATGAACCCTCAGAGCATGAAGCTGCACCTCCCGAAGCCGTCGGCGACAAGTTACGGCGCATTCTTCGAGCACGAGCTGAATCTTTTCGAAGGGATGATGGGAGCTAACGGTGGAGGCGGCATCGCCGGCAACGCGATCTCTCACCTCGCGTCACCATCGGGTTTAAAGCCAGAATTGACCATGGTCCCAGCGCCCAACGGTTCAAGCCCTCTTCCCCTGAAGCGGTCGCTTCACTCGCTCCACTGGAGCGACAAGGACGTCGCCACCGCTGAGGCGAGTGACCCTTCGTTGGTCAAAAGACAGTTTGGCGGGGACAGGAGCGATCCGGGGAGCGTCGATAGGAATAGCAACGAAGGGACTAGTTCCATCGCATCTCTGCTCAGCCAGATCCCTCAAACCCCGTCGTTGCACCAGCAGACGGTCTTTGGTCCTCTCGGGGACAGCGGTTTCCGACCGCATTTCCACGTGCCGGGACTGAATTGGTATGCTTAGTTAGTCCAGAGCTTTCCTTGAAATTGATGGTGGGCATTGTGCGATAGCTAAGAAGCTCAGTTAAGGTGAAAGTTTTCGCCGCATTAACAAGAGATGATGCCATATTTACTTTTGGTGCTACAGTTTGACAAAGTTGTGAAGGTGTGGATATTGGTGCATATGTAGAGACTAAGTGCCCCCCCAAAGAATTCCTCTAGCGAAGGGTATTGAGAGGAGCTTCCAATTTCAGGCGAGGCCAATAGAGGCAAATTAAAATTAGGGTCATATACATGAATGTATATCTACACATTTTAGGGTTTGTCCTATGTGTATAGACGCATTGAATTCAAATACGAGGGCGATTCATAAAGAAAAAAGGGCAATAGCTGATCCTCATGTAGAAAAATAATATACATGAACCATTATATTTTTTGCTTTAGGATATAGCAGCACCAGAAATGATTGTATAGAACCCTGATAATATACTTGAGCGCATTGTTTATTGGAATGAATGATCCTGTTTAGTTAAAATCCCTCTACATGGTTTTATTTATATTTGCTGCTAGACATATCTAGTGGCAAGCGCATCTTCATATCGTCCCGGTTGTCTAAACGACATTTCACAACCTAAGGGTGCCTTTTGATACCCTTCAATTAAACCCTAGAAGATAGTTGTACCTAGTACATCAAGGAATGATTTTATTGTATTATATGTTGCCTATTTTTCTTTTGAAATCATCGAAGAAAAGAATAGTTTGATTGAGCAAAAGGTATGTAGCGGGGAGCCATCAAGAGTTGCAGCTGTGCAGATGCACGCAAGAGTTCATCCGATTTCTTCTCACAAGCAGCTAATCACATCTCGACAGCTGTTGCATCAAATCCTCAAATCTTATTCGAAGATTGTAAGAGGCTACTAAGCTAGATGGATTGACTCCTAGAATATTAAACTAAAGATTTTTCCGGTTCGATATTAAGATGTAGATATTAGGGTGATAATGATGTTAATAAAGATGATTATCGATGAGAATAATTGATATGGCTGGATGTGACTCCTAGCTGATTGCAACAAGGGATTGAATAGAGAGAGAGAGAGATTACTTCACAACGTGAATGCTGTGGGCCAATTTATAATATGCGGGTGACGTAGTTATGCCATAGCAATCATCATCATCCGATAATCCTTGTTTTATATATGATGAAACCTGAAGATTTGACATGAAACAAGGCATACCCATTTCTCGTTTAATCTTAAAATATGCTACAGTACAACGTCTCTATATTGTAAGGTCTAAAGTCTAGTCGAAGGTTTCGGTTACCCTTTTTTTTTTCATTATATCTTTCCTTTCTTCCAGTTTCATATATGTAAAGTAAACCCTACCTACTCCCCAGCATTTTTCTTTTCGACTATAAAGTAGGATGATTGACTAACTTCTACTAGAAAGCCAAACAGACATTAAGCACGTTCGAGAAAATCGATTCTGGGAAGATCTTTTGTGCATCTCCCTTAAAGATCAGACGTTCTAGGTCTTCAACAATGAACACCACCGCGACCATATATGCAGATTCAGCTGCCAACATTACTCAACAGAAGGTTAACCGGAACAGAAAGGGTCCGGCGACTTTTGAACAAGATAAGTAGGAACCGATCTCTTTGATCCACCAACCCTCCACGCCCTGCAACATTCGGATTCCAACCACGTTGTCGAGATCGACCCGTCTCTCCTCGATTTCATCGCACCCGGAAGAAGATCTGAGAAGAAAAAGGAGAGAGAAAAAGAAACGGAAGATCACTGGGATAATCGGGAGTCGATGTCGTTCATGGGGACTCTCTGATAAGACGTAGTTTTAAGTATATTCCACGACCTAGTAGACGTCACACGCTTCAGATGAATTGACAAAGATGCTTAGTGTTAACCTCAATACAATTAAAGTGATGTGCTGACCATCTGGGTGGGGGTTGGGACCCCACCAGGAGTGGGGGAATCATAATCATAATCACCTTAAGACCGCACACGCTAATGAGATCAGCGGCCCCTCTCTCCCCCGCTTTAATTAATTCCTGGTTACCCTTTCTAGGGCATGAGTACAAAAGATCTTTATAAGCTTTCCCTTATCATAATTACTTAGTTTTGGTAATGGCGATAGCGGTCGCTCTGCAATGCGCCATTCATCTTTCTTTCTCTGATCGATCCATCGTTCCCCCTCGCGAAACGATGCTTTCTCCATCAAACCCTGGAAAACACTCCACCCCCCACCCAGATCTGATTTTTTTTTTTTTATACCTCTCTCTCCCCCCTTTGTGGGGAATTTTATTTTTTTTATTTTTGGAAAAGAAGAAGAATAAGTCGACTTTCGTTCGCGCACAAAATAGAGAAAAGAAGTGGCACTATCTTTTCAAAGAATCCCCCATTCAAGGACGCTAGGCGCGGTCATCGTGCTCCGTTCCCTCGAAACGAGACCGTACTTTGACCGATCGAGGGGACTTTACATCAAGATACTGTTGAAAATTAACGCCCATTAATGGTTAAATTGATTACTTATCATTATTACAATAATTGATTGGTGGGCTAAATTGAGGGTTGAGTGCAAATCCTCGAATTATGCGTGTATATATGTGTGCAATGCATGATCAACGGATAAGATCCTTGGATTAAGAAAGTGCATTTTATGAGCATAGAATTTAGATCTACCTCTCTCTCTCTCATTTTTGTTTATTCTCATGGTGACCAAAAATTCAAGAAGGAGAAAAAACATCATTACGAATTGCTAGCACAGTTAAGGTGGTGATTCCCGGATCCGTTCTTCCGTTCGTTATTATGTTTGGTGGTGTGTCTAAACTAAAGGCTCGACACTTGTGGGGCTCGGATCGAAAAACATTTTAACCAACTTGTTTTCAAGTACGCTACGAGAGGTAATACGTTAACTCTATTCGTTCAGTAGGATCTTCGATTGAAACGCACGAACTACGCCTCTGAAGATACATGTATGGGTTTTATTTTATTTTTCGCTGTATATATATATATATATATATATTGCCCGTACGTGCTACGTGAATCTCAATAGTGGTATTAGAGTCAATCCTTAGGCATTTTCGTGCGTTTAATTATTTTTTAGTTTGCATTGATTTTGCGATACTACGGCCAATTTATTTTTAGAGAATTGTTCTTTTTACGTGACCGATAGAAGTTGATTATTTTATGTGATAACATTAATCAACGTAGCAAAATTTGAGACTAAATCAATTTTGAATCGAAAATCTGTAGTGAGTTTTATATTACGTATGAATTCTGCAAAATGATTTGTGGCTGCAAATATAAGATCAAGAATGCTATTACCGTTTAAATTACACACGTGAAATTTGTTTCGCCGACGTTAATTTCTTGATACGCCTTGCGTTGCTCGATTATGAATTTGATTCATTGCAGAATTTTATTTATGCCTTTCGAAACTTTAAATTATGAATTTATTGCTTACATGGAAGGGTGTTGATCATGGAAAAACCCTAATCAATGTGTTGATGAGTGTATGAATGTATGGTGATTATTGGTATTTTTTTGGGTTGTAATTATTAAAATGAAGGTTGAGTCCTTCTTTTATTTTTCATGTAATTTTTATTTTTAGCATAGTTTAGCATAGTCATTTATTAATGTAAATGCTACGAGGACTACGTTTAGGAGCCATAAAGCTGGTGAGCTCTTTGGGCCTGGTTTTCGAAGAGTTCGAGGAACCAAGAAGAAGCGAAGAGCGGATTTTCAATATTAAAATATTAAAATGGTTAAGTGTGGTTTCATTGGCTCGAGACCCATTAAACCATAATTCCATGATCGCCACATAGGATAGATGTTTATGTGATTGACATTTATTTATTTATTCTATTTTTTGTGAGCATGTTAAACCGGTTAATGTGCAAATTGAGACATTTAATAATGACTCAAAATCTCCTTAAAATAATATTAAGTTGTAGCGGGTTTTGGACTTGTGGATTTCCGTCGTCGTGGTTTGATCTTTTATTATAGTGATTGATTGACTATCTATGGGTCAATTATCATTCATAATAATGGACCAATCCATTAAACATATGATGTTGTAAGGTTGAAGCAGAATGATTTCCAATAACTGTTAGGTGAGGGATCATTTGCATTTTCAGTACTTGCATGAGACGATGGGTTAGACTTAACTAGGATTATGAACTCAATAACTGTTAGGTAAGAGTTTTATGGTCTAGAGGCCGAAGTTATGATTGGGACTCGCATATGATGCGTTGAATAAGCTGATTCACTCACTAAGCTTATAGAACACCAATAACTATTAAGTGAGGTGGACTATGAGCTGGTAGAACTCCAATCTCCACTAGTAATCTTCAACCAACAAAGACTGTTGTTTCCCATTTTAAGGAGTATGGGATCCGAATATAAATTTAGTGGGAGGATCTATTTCATTTAAATGCCAAAATGAAATAGTTATTTTGAAAGACAACGACTAACAATTTATTTTCTGCATAGGTATTTATCATTCTGAAAATGGTGAACACAAACTTACTCGCTTCGATACTTGACAAGAATTGTTTGACTGGACCTAATTTCACCGACTGGGTAAAGAATTTGAGAATTGTTCTCAATTCAGAAAAAATTGGGTATGTGCTTGATGAAATTATGTCAACCTCCTTTTCTGAGGGTGAGACCCAAGAGAAACGCATCACTTACGATAATTGGCATGATGATGACTTAAAAGTTAGGTCACATATGCTTGCTTCAATGAACGATTAATTTCAGAAGAAGTATGAAGCAATGGAAGATGCTAGGCCAATCATATTGTACCTGAATGAATTCTTTGATAAGAATGGTCGAACCTCTAGATATGAGATATCTAAGGCATTGTATCGTATGAGGATGGCTGAGGGATCATCAGTTAATGATCATTTCCCGAAAATAATCTGGCACATAGAAGAATTGGCTAGGCTAAATCTTGTCATGGACAATGATTTAGCTATGGATTTGATCATCCAATCTTTACCCGATTCCTTCTCTGATTTTGTCCAAAATTTTCACATGCATAAAATGAAGAAAACTCTAGCTGAATTACATGGTATGCTGGTAGTTTATGAGAAAGAAATGTACAACACAAGGCTCAATATAGTGGCTATAGTTAAGGCTTCTTCTTCAAAGGGTAAGACTGCTTTGAAGAAAAAGAAATAGAAGAGGCTTGTGAAAGCTGCTATGCAACCAAAGCCCAAATTGGGCACTGAAGGAGGAATTGTAAGAAGTACCTCGCAAGCTTGAAGGTCAAGTCCAAGAACCAACATTCTGTAGGTATGGTGTCTATCCTTATTGAAACTAATCATATGAGTAATGCTGAATCTAGCTCGTGAATTTTGGATTATGCTGCAACCTCACATATTTGTATGTCCTTGCATAATTTGGAAATAAGTAGGATGCTGGGACGAAATGAGATTGTCCTAACATTTACAAATGGGGCAAGAGTTGCTGCAATAACTATAGAGACTTTCCGTCTATGTTTGCCGTCTGGACATGTTTTGGTTTTACATAATTATTTGCATTATGAGAATGTTGTTTAGAACTTCATCTCTATGCCTCATTTGGGTAAAGAGAATTATGATTTTTTTTTTGTTTATGATATATGTTCTATTTATTAAAATAGAACGTGTGTTGGTTCTGGATTATTAATTAATAATATTTATACCATTATAATGTCTAATAATGCGATTACCATTGTCAATAAGCAACATAGTTACGATGTAAATGCCATAACTAATATACTCCCTAGATATAGTCTGAATCCAAAGTATGTTTGACATTTCCGATTAGGTCATATTGGAGAAGATATGATTAACAAGTTGAGTAATGATGGATATATTAACCCAAATAATTTTGAATCATGCTCGACTTGTGATGCATGTCTTCTAGGAAAAATAACTAAAGTGCCCTTTGTAAAACATGGTGCCCGAGCTACCGACATATTGGGGTTAATACATACAAATGTATTTGAACCAATTAATGAAAATGCTAGGGCGGTTATTCTTACTTCATTACCTTTACAGACGATCATTCACGGTATGGCCATTTGTACTTAATGAAATGTAAATTTGAATCCTTTCAAAAGTTCAAGGAATTCAGGTCTGAAGTTAAAAAACAAACAAAAAATAGTATTAAGGCTCTTCGATCTAATTGAGGAGGTGAGTGCCTTAGTACTGAATTCTTGGATTATCTTAAAGATAATGGTATTTTACCACACCTCCTGCAACTCCAGAACATAACGGTGTATCTAAAAGAAGAAATTGCACTTTATTAGATATAGTACGATCTATGATAAGTTATACCGATTTGCATGTATCCTTTTGGGGACATGCTCTTGAGACAGCTACATATTTACTGAACAGAGTGCCTTCCGAGTTTGTTCCAACTACACCTTATGAGATATGACATAGTAGGAAATCAAGTGTTAATCATATCAAGATTTGGGGTTGTCCAGCTTTCATCAAGAAGTTGATAACAGAAAAATTAGAGGCTATGTCTGAACGAGGCCGCTTCATTGGATATCCAAAAGAGACTCTTGGATATTATTTTTATTTTCACTCTGACTAAAGAGTTCCGGTCAGTAGGCATGCTTCTTTTCTAGAGAATCAGTTCGTCCAAAAAGGTGGTGCTGGGCAAGAAGAAAATAATGAAATACCAAGTAATTAAGTTCAGACACCGATCTCTAATTCAGTGGGAGCCTATGATACACAACCTCTTAGGAGGAGTGCAGAACGTCTTGTCTGCCTATTCGCTATAGAGACTTAATTGAAGATATTGAGCCATTGTTCATTGTGAATGATTAGCACCTATGAGGTGGTGATGTCGGACATCTATTTTGGTAAATGACTAGAAGTCATGAAGTCCGAAATAGATTCAATGTATTCCAATGATGTTTGGACTCATGTTGACCTGCCTGATGGTATTATACCAATTGTGCGTAAATGGATCTTCAAGAGGAAGATGAACGTTGATGGTCAGATTAGAACTTATAAAGCACGGCTGGTGGCGAAAGGATATTGTCAAAAGGAAGGGATCGATTACGACAAAACTTTCTCACCCGTAGCTATGTTAAAATATATTCGGATTATGTTGTCCATAGCTGCGCACCTTGATTATGAGATATTCCAAATTGATGTCAAAACGGCTTTTCTAAATGATTTCCTTGAGGAAGACATTTATATGGAACAACCATGGGGTTTTGAATCTAGTGGTGAAAGTCAGAAGCTGTGTAGGCTTAAGAGATCCATTTATGGACTCAAACAAGCCTCCAGAGGTTGGAACATCCGTTTCGATGAGACGAAACTTACTCACCTGTAACCATGCTAAAATCTATTCGGATTATGTTAGCTATAGTTAAAAACCTTGATTATGAGATATTCCAAATGGATGTCAACACGGATTTTTCTAAATGGTTTCCTTGAGGAAGACAGTTATATGGAACAATCACAGGGTTTTGAATCTAGTGGTGAAAATCATAAGGTGTGTAGGCTTAAGAGATCCATTTATGGACTCAAACAAGCCTCTAGAAGTTGGAACATCCGTTTTGATGAGGTAGTCAAATTGTTTGGCTTCATCGAAAATCCGGATGAATCTTGTGTATACAAGAAGGTCAGTGGAAGCGCAATTGCATTTCTAGTTCTCTATGTTGATGATATACTTTTGATCGAAAATGATATACCAATGATATCATCGATCAAATTATTCTTGTCACAGAAATTCTCCATAAAAAATTTAGGAGAGATAACCTATATTTTAGGTATCAAGATCTATAGAGATAGGTTAAGATGATTTATTGGTCTCTCATAGTTTACGTACATAGATAAAGTGTTAACACAATTTAATATACAATGTTTCAAAAGAGGATTATTGCCTTTTAGGCATGGAATCCGTCTTTTCAAGGAGATGTGTCCCAACACTCCTGAAAAAAGAGAGCGAATGGCAAAGATACCTTACGCATCCACTATAGAAAGCATAATGTATGTTATACTATGTATGCGACCTGATATTGCGCATGTTGTGAGCATCACTAGCAAATATCAATCTGATCCATGGGAAGTGCACTGGATAGCAGTCAAGAATATCCTTAAGTACTTGCGAAGGACTAAGGATTTATTCTTGATATACAGAGAATGAGAGTTTAAAGTTGAAGTTTATATTGATTTTGATTTTCAGTCAGATCAAAATGACTATAAATCTACATCTGGGTTTGTCTTTACACTCAATGGTAGTGCAGTTAGTTGGAAGAGTTCCAAACAAAACTTAATGTTGATTCCACCACTGAGGCAGAGTATGTAGCCGCTTCTGAAGCAGCAAATGAAGCAGCTTAGATGAAGAAATTCATTTTTAAACTAGGAGTAGTTCCTTCCATTGAGCAACCAATTACATTGTTTTGTGACAACAATGGGGCAATAGCTCAAGCTAAGGAACCAAGGTCTCATCAGAAATCCAAGCACATTGAAAGACGCTTCCATCTTATCAGAGAAATAGTTGGAAGAGATGATATCGCCTTGCAGAAAATTGCCTCCGCGGAAAATGTGGTAGATCCCTTTACTAAGGCCTTACCTCAGTATTCCTTTAAAAAACAACTTGACAAAATGGGTTTAAGGTACCAGACTGATTGGCTTTAGTGCAAGTGAGAGATTGTTGGAGATATACCTTATAGCAACTATGTAATAGTTACATGTTAGGGATTTCAGTTGTACTTTTGATTTCTTATTTAATTAATAGCAAATGCGTATTTATTCATTTGTCCAATTGCATACTTATATGAATAAATTTCATAAGATCAGTTGTGACTGGACCTCTTCTTGAGACATTAAGAATATGTGTGATGGGTTCACAATTAGACTGAATCTTTAAACAATTCCCGATCGATAGATCATTGAATGTATATCAATAATTCTGTTGAGATCGGTGTATTCTTAACTTCACAATTAAGTATTGGATATTGAAGGGAATGACGGGTCACAAGTCATTGGGTATTGCGATACTCAAGTTAGAACACAGGTTCTTGTATTAGACAAGTTCACTGAATGTGACACTAGTGAACGATTAGCGACGTGAAACCTTGTAGCGTGGTCAATGTCTAATTGTTAAAGCTTTGGTCTTTTGTAAATAATCCTTAGACCTGAAGCACAATGTTGACTTATGTGTTGGATGACTATGGTTCACGAGAACACGTATTGACGGTTCGTCAATCCATCTCTGTACTTGATGTCATAGTTCATGCACATACAAAGTCATATGTGTGCGCAAAATGAAATCTGTCTCCTTGCCATATGCAAGGTATGATATCATATGCGATTTAATTATGACAATGCATTGAAATCCTCGGTCGGATTGTAGCCGAGAATAAAATATTTATGTCTCGTATAAATGCATGTCGGTTGAATTTGCGCATATGATCGAATTGGTGACTTGACAAATATTCGATGGTCTTTGTTTGATCGGGATATTGTAAGATGGAGGGATTGAATTACATTGTAACCAAAACTGACAGGTTCATTATGTTCTTAAAGAATTCACACTGTTTGGGTAGCCATGACATATTGGTAGATATCACTCATGGTTTGTGGGACCTAGAGGTTAATCAGGACAATTAATTCTCTTGAAAGTACTAACGTGTTAGTACATGTCTTACTGCCAGCTTAGTGATGAACCTATAGATATCACACACCTTAACCAATATATGACAACGATGAACAGAAAGACAATATTGCAAATATGTTTACAATAACAACTATCGAATTATTCGGATCGAAATTAGATTAAATGAGATTTAATTTAATTTTTTATTTTTGGTCATAGGCAAAAGTGTATATGATGCACATGCACAGATTAAATCGACACAAAATTGTTGTGTCGATTTGCACACATATTATTTATTATTTTTTGTCAATTTAGCCCTTTGTGGGTGAGTGGGAGATGTTGGAAATTAACGACTATTAAGGGTCAAATTAATTAATTGCCATAATTACAATAATTAATTGGTGGGCTAAATTGCTGATTGTATGGCAGCACAATTATGGGATCAGATCCTAGAATTATGCATGTATATGTGTGTGCAATGCATGATCAAAAGATAAGACCCTTGGATTAAGGGAATGCATTTTGTGAGCAGAAAATTTAGATCTCTCTCTCTCTCTCTCTCTCTCTCATTTTTGCTTACTCCCACGGTGACAAAAAATTCAAGAACGAGAAAAAAACATCATTATGGATTGCTAGCACAGTTAAGGCAGTGATTCTCGGATTCGTTCTTCCGTTCATTGTTACGTTTGGTGGTGTATCTAAACTAGAGGCTCGACACTTGGGGGGCTCGAATCAAAGAATATTTTAACTAACTTGTTTTCAAGCACGTTACGAAAGATAATACGTTAACTCTATTTGTTTAATAGGATCTTCGATTGAAACGCACGAACTACGCCTCTGGAGATACATGTATGGATTTTATTTTATTTGTCGATGCGTATTATATATATATATATATATATATATATATATATATATATATATATATATATATAAATTTTGCCCGTACGTGTTACGTGAATCTCAACAGATACGCCCTTGTTGATTGCCGATTCGAGAGATGGCTATTGAACTCAAATGCTTCGCTTACATTGATATCCGACACGATACAATATGAGGAAATAACTCGATTCTTTTGAATGGCATCTTAAAAGAATGCCCTTGTGCTGTGATAATTGACGTCATAAAGACGCGAGTGCTGCTGTGTTAGATATTTCACCTTCACTCCTTTCTCTCTTTCAAATTTGTTTTTTTCATATTTGCTGATTGGTTTAGAGCACAAGAGTGCTGGCAAGACATAATTCTTGAACCCCTCGAATGAAGAACAACGACGCAGCCTATGAACTATATGGACCAGCTTTTGGACCGGTTAGCCCCAAGTCTCAGCTAGCACCGTCCAAGCAAGTGAGAAAAAGAGACTATTTCAAACAACGCCCTAATAATTTTCGGAGGAATTATGACAACGTAGATCAATAAAAGAAAGTTGCCTAGGATCGATCGAGGGAGACTACGAATTGTTTTCAAGAATCTTGTTATTCAAGTATCGGGCCCACATTCGAAGCTCCATCAATTGGGCCACAACGTGATATCGGCAAATTAATGTCCTCTGACGTAAAGGGTGACGCAATCTAGAAACGGCAAAAGAGGTCGGGAATTTTACAGGCGAAAGAGGTTTGAGGGAATAAAACCATGTCAATTAACAAGGATTTTTTATTTTTATTTTTTTTTGGGCAGGAAAAAGCAGCACAAGTGTGCTCAAAAGAGCCGAGAAGGAGAATGTCAAAGCGGAAGGGAAGAGCGAGACCAAAAGCGAGTTTCAGATTTGAGAGTGGGTTGATTACCAACTTAAACCCTTAATTGCACCGATGTCAACTCGGTGGTAAATTTATTTTTTTTTTTAATTCGGCAAACTTAGTATTAATTTCTTTGGCGATTTATCGATATAGTCTTTTTCGAACGGGAATGTGCAGGGGCCGCGCAAAGATCACGGCCCTCGCTGGTCAAGCGTAATCACGGATGATCTAATGGAGCCCTCGGAATCGACCGGCACGATTGATGACCCGCTAATGGATTTGGTTCTTTCAGTCGGTTCAAGATAGGAGAAGGGACAACACGTGTGGTTGCAATGAGGTGATGTGATGGGGGGCAACAAAAAAATCGTGTTCCTTGTTGGACACTTGAATACAACCTGATAACTTAAACGCCACATTACCACGACGAAATCACATCACATCACATCACATCACCCAGAAAATCGACTACTCAAATGCATTACAAGATCGTTGCGTTGAATGTGCTCCATGTAATGTCTACTGATCATCTGCATATGTTCGTTGCAGTTATGAGGTAGGGCAAGTAGTTGGGGCAAGGAAGAAAAAAAAAAAAACCGCAGACGCAGATTGAGAGCTTGGCTCTGCAAGCAGAAATTCCTACAAGACACTCATCGGGATGGGTTTTTCCTATTTCTTTTCTTTTCTCTATCCCCTCTTTTAAGAATTACGGTGTGTCAAAAGTTTAAGAGATGATCGCAAAATAGCCCGGACACCACGGTTACCAAAAAGGAAAAAAAAATTGAGAGATGATTTACCGGATGATAAATTTTAAACACGCATTAAGAAAGGAGGATTGTTGGTATAGGAATTATGCGCCAAAGACATCCGCAGCCCATGTACATCAACAATAATCCGATGCCTCTAGACCCGCATTTTCCGTCGCTACATCGATGAGCACAGTTCCTCTCTTTCCCTCTCCCACCGTGGCCAAGTTTGAAACATCGATGCGTCGTCAAGGCTTTCCTGTTTCTGCTTGTTACAACACCTATTGCTCCTGCAGACAAGGAAATTTCCCAGAGTGTAAGATGGCCTTTTCCTGTCCACTAAAACAAATGCACCACGGCGATTCTTTTTACCTCGGGAGGATTTAGCAACTTTGCACCAGGATCGACTTCGGGTGGAGCCTCAGCAATTCTTGCTTCTGATTTTTCGTTTGAATAGCTACAAAGAGAGCAACCAACAAATATTAGTATGGAACCTGAGTCACATATAAGCAGCAAACAGGGCAATGACCTAGGCTGTAAAGTACCGATAAGTCTTGCTAAATCGTCACAAACCGAACAATCAAAATTCAACGGTCACCACTTCAGGAACAAGCCCATTTTAAATAATGACCATTCAAGCAATTCGCAATGCACATGCACAATCTTCAAACCAAACGTACGGGTGGCTTTGTTTCACTGAAACTTCATGATAAACGAAAATAATTTTCATGAAAATGACTTTCAAGGAAAATTGTTATTTTTCATTTGCTTGGTGATTTAGGAAACGCGATTTCCTTTTTGCTAGAACGGCAAGTTGTCTTCCCCCAATCTAAACTAGTTATCAGTCCATGGAAAATGTTTTCCGAAGATTGATTAGCTCTGTCATCCCAATACTGGAAAAGTTGGAAAACAACTTCTCGAAAATAGTTTCCTTCCAACAAACATACCCTACTATGAAGAATAACTGCACTACGTGCTACAATGCCTGTCAGATCCGTGTATTTAAGCTGTAAAATAGAGCACCACCTCCAATACTACATCCTATGCAGGGGACTAATTTACAAGCTAGGTGATTCTTATCACACTACAACAATCCACCATCAATCAAGCCAGAGTCTATATAATTAAAACTCACGTTGAGAGGATTGTCACCCATATGAGCTCAACGCAATCCACCCAAAGAAGCCTTTGTTCCACTGGGACCACACCGTAGGTAATCAGATGAGCAAATGGCCAAAGCTTCCATCCAGCCTGCGAAGAAAAGCCACGAAACAAGTAAGCATACTGGGCAAGGTACAACAGCTGCAGGTGTAGGTCAAGGAAGTTTGATTATAGCCAGATTACTGATGAAAAAAGAAATAACTCTGCGCAGAGAAGCTTTTCTCATAAAACCAGGAATAAGAAAATGTCTCTGTTTTCTTTTTCTGGAACTTCAACTGTTTATCTGGATCTTCGGTCAGTTCACTATATGAACAAGACAGTAGCTTGACTCCAACAAATTAAAAGATTCATTCTCTGAAGTGTTCAATGCCTCTCAGCATAATGAAAGAAGGTCGGATCATATTCATCTTCTGCAACCATGCCACTAACTTGAGGAAAAAGAACGACAAAACATGGATAGGATTACTCACTGTTAACATTGGCCAGAAAGTCGCTTTCAGCTCGGCAAAGATGCTGATTGGGGACTCTAGACGTAAGAAACCCAAAACAATATAATATATGCTGTTCCAAATGGCTGCCCACACTGTTTGATCAAACGCTACTTTGGCAGGTACCACCCACCAGTCTTGGAAAGGAAAAAGCTCCTGCAGAATAAAAGGGTGGAGCTCACACAACAGCGGAAAGAAATGCTCTTTGAATGCAAGAAGGAAAGTTTCAATTACCTCGCAGAATTCATAGTAATAGTGAGAAAGAGACCCATGAAGGGTGAATCCAACAAGGCCCGATCTGAACATCCGTGATCTATCGAACTCAAAGAGCGGTTTTCCTTCAAAGCACTGCAAAAGTTACGAGTCAGCAATTTTCAAATGAAGCCCGGTATAGTGAAGGTTGCAGCTCTTAAATTCGTCTGATAGCAACAAACCTGTGCAATCCAGTCCCCAAGTGAGTATACGACTCCACTAATGACCATCTTGGCTAAAACAGGGTTTGTCTTAAGAGCGTCCTCGTAAGCGCTCCAGTTGTGTAGAGGTGCATACCGCAGTATCTCATAAATTGTCCATCCCTAAAAGAACACCAAAAACGATTCAACAAGAAGCATCATCGTGATAAGTTGCACGAACAGAAATTATAACCCAATGAAGTTCATTCTCAAATCTGAGATCCCCACTCGGTATTTAGTAGGAAATGCATAAAAGGTCAAGAAAAAGAAAGATTTTCCCCAGCACCTTTGAAGAATTAAATGAAAAGACAACTAATCGCTACTTTCACATGGCTTAAGCTGGATCAAGCTATGACAAAAGAAATGCTCTTGATAAAGCGATATCAGGAAACCAGATATTTCCAGTTTGGCAGTCATTTCCTGCGTACTCATGAAGCATCAGCTTGAGGGCAACTAATCTATCTACTACTCAACAATATTTCTACCTAGGTTTGCCTAAGTCTTCAACTCATCAGCACAATTAGAGCATATATCCATTCAAGCCACGAATTAAAGGATGCCACCAATAAGCAGTTTAAGTTTTGATGAATCGGCACTGATCCTGCAATTTTGAAAATAACATCATACTAGGAGCCCTTCTTTAAGAGGCTCCATTTACTCATTTTCCTCCCCATCAAAGTCGATTTCCAATTCCATGCTTTTCGGCCCATACAATTCTTATAAATTTGAGATGATACCAATTAGTTGTCCCACCATGAAAGATAGTTCTGCCAAACAACTCAATCCGCAAATCGACTATGCATCAACAAAAAAAAAAAAAGGCATCAACATGTTTACCGAAACAAAAGTTGAATCGCATCCTCCTGTCTATCCTAAAATTGGCATAAAGATTCAAATATAACTCAAACTTACGACAATTACTAACCCAAATTACATAGCAAAAGGGACGACGAACAAATATGAACTCACTCACATGCCAATAATCTCTGTCAATCGTGAGCAGCTTGGTGATGGCATAAGTGCCGGCGGCCAACACGATCATCGCATTTATACTCCGATCTATGAACCTCTCCATCTCTTCGCTTCCGTCCTTCTCGACTCCGCTCGAAGACGACGAAGCGCTCGAAGACGACGAAGAGAACCCATCGAACGAAAACTGCCCTTCACTGGTCGCGAACCCACCCACTTGACTCACCATCTCGGCCACCTCCCCTTCCCTCTCCAGGCTCACCGCCAAGCCCTCCTGCTGGTCCGTGCTGTCCCCGCTCTGCACCGGAATGACGTCGAGCTCCTCGATGACTGAGTTTGCAACGAGTCTCGAGTTGCCGAGCCTCGGCCTGCTTCGCGAGAAAGGCGGGAACTTTGCGGCCTTGGCAGGGGAGAGAGACGGAGGGTGATGTGGGTTTGGGCCTATCTTCGGGAGAGGGAGGAGGCTTCGCGGGGAGATGGAAGCCATGAATAGTGGCGGGGGACTGAGTTGGGAGAGAGAGAAATTATCGACTCAGCCCTGCCGTTTTCTCCAAGTTCTGGAGTTGGGGGAGTGGGATTATATATGTGGTCATATTTTTTTGCATGCAGTGGGTTTTGGTTCACTATGGTCAGATCCACAGTGTTTTGCGTCGGTTCGCGGCGAGATGAGGCATAGGTCAAGTTGACTCGGCGACATCAAGGAAAGTCAAAGTTTTTATTTGAGGGGTGACCCGATTGGGTATCAGGTGGTGGTGTATGGGACTGGAGTTAGGCTGGGATGCAGGGTAGCTTTTGCTGTGTAGTCGGCGATGTCCAGCTCAGCAAATGGAGTAGAATCTGAGATTCAGACGAGGAGCAGAAATAATGCAGAAACACTGACCCTAACTATGAAACTTTTAACTGATTATTAATTACTATGGTGGAGGGAAAAGGAAATTCAGAAATAAAAAAATGGACCCACCTATAATTTGATAGGTAAAATGACACTAGAAGCGTCAAAATTTACATACGGCGCTATCTCCATTGGCACTTAAATGATTTTTTTACAATTTGATACTTAGTTAATCCGGCAAAAATTTCTACATCAAAACACTTCTAAAATGTTCTTTCGCCTAATTTGGTGGGTCAATGAGCGAGATCCGTCTCCAACTTGAGAGGAAGAAACAACCATGACTTGCAAAATCCAAGATTCAACCAATGAGAGCCTGACATCTGTAGCCTCACCACAACTTGCCTTGTCATCTGGACCCACGTGAAAGAATTGCTCCCACAAATTTCAATGGGCGAGAAGGATTGCATCCCCCCCAAAAATCTCCTCATCCTACTACAGATTTTCTGCTATTTTTCCCCACCTTTTTTTTTTTTTTAATGTTAGCCATTCAAATTTCTGAGGCCAGAGAACGGCACCAAATGGATGGATTGTTTGGGAATGCGTTGGAAGACTTGTGCATCATCGCTCTCCCCGTTTCAGCTGAATCTTGACCCGACCCGCTTCATGTCACTGTCCGATAACCATAAGAAGCCAAATTGTGGGCATGTTCTGTCGTCTTCTAACAAGTTCGACAGAGAAAAACCTAAAATTTTCTGAAAAAATTATGGCCATCTGTATCTATATCCCATCTTGCTTCCTTCCAGCTGCCGAGAATTCACAAGGACAAGTCAGCGCAAGAAGATGTGTCTTGTTGAAGTTGGATTACACCCAGTGCATTGGAAAGAATAGGATGAGCACGAAATATCCTTTTCGCAGCCAATTTTTTCCACCCGGTAACATGAGATCGGAAACTCGGAAAATATGAGGTGGTGAGCTCATGGCCACAACTTATACGATGAAGAGTGATGATGATGTCTAGATGGGCAGAGAATGTTCAAGAATTACAATATATTTCGATCGAAGCAATTGCCCCGAAGCATGATGACCAAAAGGGTTCCAACAAGACATATCTGGTGTAAAACCGGGCAAAAGTATGAATCCTTCTATATGAAAAATTCGATTCCTTGGTTGAAAAAACAAGCAGATCAACTCTCACTAGGGACTACAAGGCGATCTTGGCCTTCCACTAGCTTCGCGGATCGAATGACATCTCCTGTTTTAATCTGTGAAAGGATATCTCTACCTGTAGTTACATAGCTGCCAAACAGAGAGCCTTGTTTTAGACAAGGAAAGAATGGTTGTCCATATTAAAAAACATTTCACGGCCGCATTACAAGGAAAAAGCTCAAAGGATTAGATACCTACCCGAAAACAGAAAATTGCCCTTCTTCAAAAGATATACCTCCGAGGCCAGACTACACCACCAAAATGTAAACACATGAGGACACTTGCTCATTTTATAACCATTGAGTTCCAATTCAATATCGCTCAACTCGACTCACATTTCTTTTATCATACAAATAGAAGAAAAACTGATCAGGCGAAGAGTATTCATCAGAGTCCGTGCTGTGCGCCATTGCAACTGCCCCATAAACAGACATGGGAAGAACTGGCAATTCACCATCCTTCAATGCCACCAATAAATATTATGGTCAGTTTTAACAGATTTGAAATAAGGAAGAAGAAGAAGAGAAGTTGTTACCTGTATACTTAACGTCGTCCTGTACAATGGTTCAAATTGCCCAGATGGCATGATCTCTAAAGGAACTCTAAAGCCAGCGCTCTTATTAATGCCACCATCTGTGAGAATAGCTTGGTTGGCACAACTGAGCTTTGCCCCATCATATGCTCCATCAACTACCTACAGATTTTGACGCCAATGTGAAATCGTCCAGTGGGATGTTGGTGCTTACTGCTGAGAGTTCGCCTTAAATACAAAAAATCAAACATAAATATACCCTATGGAAAGAAAAAATATGGCTTCTTGAACATATTAGTAAGTTCAACGCTAGGAATGCAAATGAATATTCTGCACATATCATTGATTTTGAAATCAGCTCTCCTGACGCATTATAGAAGCGCCGAGTCGTAAAACTCAATACTTGAAGAAAATGGAAAAAGCAAACTCATATAAGCCTCCTGGATTCTGCCTAAAAAGCTGAAACAACTGGTTGAATATCCAAATGGCTGACCACCAACCTTTTATTTTCATTATTTTCCATGGAAAATCCAAGAATAAAGAGCTAACGCATATTAAGCGGTATAGTATACGTCACCTAGTGTCTCTATGTAGCATTTTTGACATCATGCTAATTTTAACCATGTTTTCACTGTCAAACATCCTTGGCATGCCCTTTTCTTCTTCTTTTTAACCATATTCATTTCATTTATCCCCTATAAGCCTAAGCAAATGTATGTTGAGACAAAATCCAACCAACTGAACTCTAACATAAGTAAAGTACATATATGACTTTTACTTCTTTGTATGCCAATCCAGATCGGCGCAGGGCACGTCAAACATCAACTAAACTAGACAATTTTTTATCTAGAGGCTAAAAGAGAAGTTCGAGTACCTTACCATTTTTGCAAAATTTCCTGCAGTCAGTGGCGCTGAGTATCCATCAATAACCATCTGCATAAAACGTTTCATGTACAGCAGTCAGTGCCACACCATGTGGAAACTCAAGTTATGAGTATCTAACTTGATGCTGGCTCCACTAGTTAGAGCGCCTGAAAATGCATAGCAGGTGCTCTGCAACATCAACAACTCCATGGGTTCATAACATCCACCCAATAGTAATCTATTGACGAAACTGATATTATTCCTCGAATTATCTGCACCCAGAAAACTGTACAACTGGCTAGCCAAGCACATGATAGTCCAAGTGCATAAGAACCGGCAGATGCATTATTCTTTCTTACGGTCTTCCTTGAATAAACATGTTTTAGTTTCAGACAGCAGTTACTTCAGTGAAGCATGATGGAAGGTGATCAAACAAAGGGAAGCACATTGGACAAACTTATAGTCAGAAAGACTTCCTACTAGATCCAGTATCCCCACATTGTCTAGATAGTCTCAGTCTGACCATCACACAGCATACTGTCATTTGTGTTGAACACTTGGATGAATATCTCCGGATATTCTTGCATGCTAAGAAGTGAGAATCCATAGCAGCTGTGACCTGAGATTCTTCAATTTTTCTCTCCCTCTATAACATGACTTATTAAGCACCACATTTGCTAATGAGAGGCTAGAAAGATGAGCAACCATAACCGCCAAATTTTTCTCATTAATTTGTTTTAGAATATGGGGAAGAATTAAAAAATGCTCCAAGAATTTTCGGATTAAAACTTAAAAGAAATTAGATATCCTCTTCAGCAGTGAAAGCGATTTGGTTGTAGTTTCTCCGTGTCAGAGGGCCGTTTTCCTATCAACTAACTTATGTGGAACTGTATCGACCAAAAAAAAAAACAAAAAACTTATGTTGAACTGAGAATACCTGAATTGTGGCAGTCTTTCTTGGCTCACCTCCAGCTTCAGGCGAAAATGTTGTTCCATCCCCTTTATCGACTATAAGTTCAACAGTTGCTCTTCCCGTCAGTCTACAAGTGGTAGAACTCAGATGTGCAGTTTGTTGAAGTAATAAACATTCGTGAGAATAGTAGATAGTTATACATAGGAAGCATGGCATGTCAATTGGATAGTTTTCACATCATAGAGCAGTTATTGAAATAGGAACTAAATAATGATATGCAATTGTCATCTTGAAATTATACAACTCCAAATATTCTATGAAGTTAGGTCAAGTAAAAAGGCCATCATATCATCGTCGAGTTACAATGAGATTGACCTGCAACAAAATTTCTGCAAAAGAAGTTATCTTGCCCTATATATTAATTGTGACCAATTCATACGGGAAAAAACAGCGTAAGAAATCCTAAAGCAGCCAAAAAAAGTTCAGTTTAACAAGATATTGCGATAGGCAATCCTATCGACCAGTTCATATTTCATGAGACAGATCTGTATTAGACCTAAGCCTATCAACGTCAACAAATATTCCTGAAACAGGCAAAAGCCATTAGTTGGTAATATCTATTCATGTTCTATTCACAGAAGAATCTCAATTGTTAGAAAACAAAATAATCATTCACGATTTCTCAAAAGGACTGACCTTGGATATTTCAAGTACTGTTCTGGCAAAAGAAATGACAATCCAGGGGCCTGTTGCAAGGTATAAGCTAAGAATCTGGCCATTGTTACATTCTCTTGTAAGACGAATTGTAAAAAAGTGCAACAATTGAAAGTCCGCTGATGCAAGAAGGAGCTAGCAATTTAAAGCATAATTACTACCTGCAACAGTTCAATTTCTGCAACAGTATCCAATGATGATGCAAGGCCTACAGAAACTTTATCAGGGTCCTTATCATTGATACATTGAAGGAGGTCTTGCAATCCACCCTGAGAAAAGGAAGAAACTTTGGATCATTTTGGTAGATCTAGTAAAGCGAAAAACATACAGTCAAATATGATTAAGAAACTTTTGATGAAGCACTGTATTGCTAAACTGACAGATACCTCGGCCGAGATCATATAGAATTTGCTTGGGGGCCAGAAGAAAAAGTTTGTCCTCTCCTCTACTATCCCTACTAGATCGAGTTACCGTCGTCCAACAGTTTTTGACAGCGGTTATGTAGTAAAGTAGTATCAAATAGGACCGGAAATATTTTGAGAGGATGGCATAATTGAGGGGTCTCTTTTTCTGTTCTGCTAATCCACTGGGTTTATTACTTAGGGGAATCCATAATTCATATGTCCTATTTCTATATTGGTATCCATGTGATCCACAATTGATTTATAAAATAACGGAGCTTACATATCCTCGAGTACCTTACCGTACCTTCCCATCAATGAGAGATGCATGCAACAAGGAACCTTTGTCTCTATGCTCTGCTGGGATACTGGCCAGAATAGAATCTTTCTCATCCTTTGCTATCTAAAATATGGGAACATTACATTAGGTTTTGGAGAGGCTATCAGATGAGCTACAAGAATATTCCTGAAGTAAAAGTAGTACAAACTGATGGTAAATGTGAAAACACCCAAGGCCTGAACAGTATGGTTACCAACTGAAAATAGTTAAATGCACTTCTCTAGTAAATTTTTGCACAAGATAGGCCAGGTTTGGGAAGAGATGAGTGTAACTTGATAACATAGCTTCCACGAATGAATATGCTTTGGACACCCAACTCCTATGCAGTGCACCGATCAGATAAAAGAGGAAAAGGTACTGGTACCTTAAGAGCTTTCTTGACATTACCCTCCATGGTTCCATATGGCTTTCTCTGTGGTATTCTCAGTAAGTACGAAATGTCCTCCAACGATTCCTATAAGCAAATTAAGATAGGCCTTACTAATCTAGTGAGAGAGGATATAAAGACTGACAGAATCATGACTGATTACCTGTATAGCCTTCATATTTGTGTTCGCAGGGATAGCTCTCCTCAAAGCAAGTTCCCCGGTTCTGGGGACTTTGGTGTCAGGAGAATAAAGAACAGCATTGGCTGGAGCGATAAACAAATGATCCCAACCCAATGAAGTAATTGGAGAAGCGATATGAACGAAGATAAGGGCTGTAGCGACAAGACTCTCGAATGTCTTTAATGCATTTCCTTGATTTGGTAGGAAGAAGTTGTAAGGAGAGCCTTTATGCTCCAATTTATCCTGCGTGACTGAAACCCATTCCATAGAGCAGGAAACATTTACGAGAGAAAGAACGTGCACGTGATCTTGTGCGGCAACTTAAGAACTATATCATTACTCAGTAAGATAGCTAGCATTCGCTAAAAAGAGGTTGATCACGGCTTATTTTCCTTGACTTAATCATCAGGAGCAATATTGCAGCTTTAAAAAAAAATGTAATCTTCCTTCCCCCAATTACAATGGAAAACAAAGTCAGCCCTTTATTTTTAGCTACAACAAGTGAAGCAACGCTTCTTTAATTCACACATTTCCTCAAATACTTCATCCGCAATATCATAACTGTACTTATCTCATTTATAACACCATTCCACAAAGCACATAGGATCATTTCGATTGCTCAAGATGCTCGGTGATATCTCTCCTAGATAAGGGCATTACGCAAAATTTGGCGAAATGAGCTAACAATGTCCATTAAAGTAGAGAGCCATTGAAGAGAAGAATTCGCTAGTCCATGAGCATATACCACCAAGACAGTGAGATTCTGAAACCCATCAACCAATATCGTGATAAAAAGAAAAAAGAAAGAAAAGAACTGAATAATTCAAGTCTGACCTCTACACTCTCGTTAGAAGAACTACAGTAGATCTTTAAACTGCCTGAATCGGCACCATCTTTGCGGTGCTTTGCATTGACTAGAGGAAACGCAAAATGGGTGTTGACCAAAGATTGCTTTCGAGAACTGGAGAGAAAATTAAGAGAGGGTTTGAGAGTGTAAGAGAAGGATGGAGATGAGGATAAAGGTGAAGCCATGAACGGGCGTTGGCTGTTGGTGGAGAGGGCGTTTTTGGCGCGCCTGAATCCTATCTCTATCTTTCTAGCGATTTCATTCTGTTTCTCGGTTTTTTCTTTCTTTCTTGTTAGTGTTTAGTTTTTTCAAATGTTGTTTATGTTGTGACATGACCGCTTGCTGGTAAATGCTAAGTGCTGCGCATTCAACCCGACCAACTTGGTAGGACTCCCCTAAAATTCATGGCATCCATATTTATTTATTTATTTTAGGTCAGGTGGCATCCTTAATTTTTTTTGGTCGGAAGGTGGCATCCTTATTTTAAACGGTTCAAATTATTATTACATGTGTATTTTACACTCCTCTTAATTTTCAATAGATAGATTTAAAGAAATCACTCAAAATTTCGTGATCAGATTTTAAGTAAAAACATAAAATGAGAGCTGTCTTCTGAAAAGAGGAGCGTGAAATTTTGTCAGAATTTTTTCTGTTTTGAACTAAATTGAAGTTAGAGCTCTGCGAAACTAACAAATGGTCACCAGCCATATGCCCTACCTCGCCCATCCCAAGCTCTCCGCCTCCATGGCCAACGCTATCATCGACGTCACCCGGGCTCGATCTGTCCTCATGACCCTCGGCGACTACCCCAACCATGAGGCCGTTGACGATGCCCGGCCGAAGCTTGCCGGGATCAAGTCCACCCGGTCAAAGAAGCTCGAAGATATGGTTCTTTGCCCAAGGCCTCCCAACGTCGGCCGGCTCGAGTGGCAAGCACACCTTGTGTAGAAGGGGAGTGAGAACAGCGTGCACTTTAGAGGACTCGGTTCGAGCCTCGACGGCACGTAAGCAAGTAATGCTTCTTCCGAAATGAATTCGAATCGTTTAACATTTACTCAGAAGTTTAGGCATCTAACCTTGCAATCTGATCAGTCCATTTTTTGACGGATGACTCAAATTGCCGATTTTTATGGAATAATTTTTTAAATTTTTTATATATTTTTTTGTTTGTGATAATCTGGGATATCCATTCATAACACGAGCAGCCCGAATTGCAAGATTATGGCCTAAACTTCTAAGGAAAGTCTATATGATTTCCTTCCTTCCGAAATAACTAGAAATCCCCAGCAACACGTATATTTAAGTAGTTGCCAAAGCATTCTCCAACGATCCATCGCTATTCAACTTGGCACGTTAGTGGCGCAGCCAATCTAGACCGTGGCTCAACGAATCGAGCATTGTGGAATGGGGGGATAAGTGCACCGTGAGTGCCTTAACTTATGTATGACGTTCGCTTGAGTGACATAACTTTCAAAATTTTAATTCGAGTGCCATAAATTTCAAAAATTGTTCACTTAAATACCATATCAGCTTTTTCGACGTGACACATCAGCTTTTCGATGTGTCACGTCAGTTTTCTGTCATGCCACGTCAACTTTTCGGCATCCACGTTAACGATGACACTTAAATGAACGCATTTTGAAAGTTATGCCACTCAAGTGAACGTCATACAAAAGTTATAAGAATTAAAATGAACGTTTTAAAAATTATGACACTAATAGTGTAGTTATCTCGTGGAACGGGGATAGACACGAACGACGTGGGACTCCTGGCTCGAGGATTTGCGGCTAATTTTGGCTAATTTGGATATTTGCCACTATCCGTAAGGGTAATAAAAACACAAAACAAATATACAATTCCAAGATATTCGATTTTTTCTTTCCAAACCTTTTGTTAGAAAAGCCCCCGGGAAAAAGATCCAGGCGCCACTTGTGAGTGATCTTTAAGGGCGCATAAGTATACTTTAGAAATCAATTTTTAGTCAGAATTTGATTTTTCTGCTTCTAAAAATAAGTTTTTTTTTTTTTGCTTTTTTCAAATGGCTACAAAATTACTTTTAGTGAAAAAATGCTCTAGAAGTAGAAAAAAAAAAACAGTTACGCAACCAAACGAATTTCAATTTTTACTCCAAAAATATAGTCATGCGTGTGCCCTGAGAGAAGGAGGAGTGGTCGGTCGTCCTAGCTACAATTTGGGAATATAAACAAAATTATGAATTTGGAGCACGAACCGTACCTACAATTTGGGTCTTCGACAAAAAGGGAAAAGAAAAAATGGATCAAAGCTAGAAAATTTACGAATAATATTGCCCCTGCAGAGTCCCTATTTGAGCTTGAGTTAGCCATTTCATACCCTTACTTTAAGTTTTTCCCGATTTGCTTTTTTCTTCTCAAGGAGTAAAAAAATTCGAATGATTTTAGCCGGTCTGAGTAAGGAGTCATCATGACTAGGCGAAGAGTCGAGGTTAAGGGCCTTGGGTAAAGCTTAATGAATATCCCGGACCGGCCCCCTGCTGGGCTTGAGTCGGCCGGCTCGGTCCTGCAAATTTTCTATAGATGGGACTTAGTCAGCAGGTCAGGCCCAATGATCAGGTCTCCTTGATATTACTGAAGGGCCCAAACAAAGTTAAGGGGCAATATGGGAATTAGCTTAACAATTGGTCCAAGAATGAAGATTGAAATGATGGCCGGATCCGAAGAACAGTTATTCGGAATGGGTCTAAGTAAAAACGTCACGCCATAAAAGCTCGAGTCGACTTAATCCGTCCTAATTGAAAAGAGATCGTTTAAACTTTCCTTAAAAGGGTATGCCCTAAATTAATAGATGCTCCAGATTATAACTAACAAAAAAATATATAAAAAATTTAAAAGATTGCCTCCTAAAAATAGGAGATCCAGGACTTCCGTCTAAAAATAGACGGCCCAAATTGTAAGGTTAGGTGCTTAATCTTTTAAGGAAAAGTTAGATGATCCGAATCCATCCTAACTGGGCATGAACCAACCTCGCCTGGCCCCCGAAATGCTTTGGTTGGAAAGGTGGAGAAGGGCAAGAAAATGAGGGATGCCGATCGAAAATGAAATTCGCATCAAATCCTCTTTTGCTACCCACTAAATAATAGAAACGTTGTCTACACAAATTCACAACTTTCATTTTTCTTTACGTTAAAAAAAGGTAATAAATATTAAGGAAAAATTCTAAATATATGCCTAAAGTATTCTTATTTTCTCAAATAAAGGCGTGAAGTGTACTTTATTTTAAAAGAAGGAATGAAGTACCTTCATTGTTTCAAAGAAGGGTATCAGTGTCTTACCAAGAGTATTCACATTTTCTATATATTTTCCCTTTCTCCTTTTTTTTTTCCTTTTTTTAGTTTTTTTTTCTCCTTCCTTTTCATTGGTGGCCAATCCGGGGGTGGCGGCTGGCCAGCCACTGGCAAGTGCTGGCCCATGCCAAATTTAGGCCAAGTCGGCAGATGGCGGCAAGGGCTTGCCAGCCACGACAAAGAAAAATAAGAAAAATGAAAATGATAAAAAGAAAAAATAAATGATAAAAATATCCTAGGCCCTTCTTTGAAATAATGAAAACACTATAGTGTTGGAGTTGGCGAATACTTTAGAGACTCTTATGTCTTATACCAGGCACGCCAACGCGGGTTTAGAGAAACTGAAGTATGATACAACGACATATGACTCTTGTGCATGAAATGCGGGGATTCGAGGACAACACCCCAAAAACGAGTGTCCCGCTGTTTGGTCGGTGGGCGGGAGCGGACGGCTGCTTGGCTCGCCGGTGAGTGGGTGGGGGGTCGGGGGCAGCGCCCTCGAAATAATAACAGGTTTGAACTTATATTTAAGTTGGTCCATTTGTTGTGGAATAAAAGGGATTTGGATAGATTTAGGTTTTAAACTTGTTTTATGTCATATATATTATATTCATATGAGAGATCATTGTAATGAAATGTGCAGCTATAAACCTAAATCTTAGTGAAATCTCTTTACTGGATGTAACCCTATTCTGGGATGAATATAGGTAAATTGCGCGTTGTCTATTTTTCTATTATATGTGTGATTTTTTTGATTTAGATTAGGATACAACCCATCATATAGATCCTTAATTAAAATAATACTTACTTTATATATTTATTTGAAAGAATAATGGCACTTCAGGCTCTTTATTGAATATTAAATTTCACGGGAAAATTTATTTGAATCTAAATATACCCAAAAGAAAAGAGAAAACGAGCTTCAATTTTAACTTTAAAAAATTCGAATGGAAAGTATTTTTTTTCCCCGCTTTGCTTTTGACCTTTTTGGCTACGCGCTTGAGACTTTACATATGTCCACCTTCCTTTTCACCACTTCGCTTTCTGTTCCACTGCCTTTCGGGGACGACAAAGCAATATAAAGGTACATGATTATGATCGTTCGCTTTGGACCTCTTTATTCGAATGAATGGACATCGTCTAGTGTGATCGTGATACAAATCTGTGAATTGTTAACCACTTTCGCTTACAACAACTTGTGCCATTTTTATTCCAAAGGGCAATACTTTCCCTTACAGCAAAAAGGATGGAATGATCGTTATCGCGATATCTCAATATTCCACATTTCACGATAGAAAGTAGCCGCTTCGCGACTAAAGTATCACTATAGTTACTCCACGGCAACCCACATAAGCTGCATTTGTGGGATCAGCCTCTATCGACCATTCTTTACCTAACAAAAAATCACTCAAAATGCGTTGGCACAAACAACACCATAAGTTTCTATTTTTTTTTCTTTTTTTTTTCACGTTTCGGATTATGAGAAAGCCAACCATGAATAAACCAGGCAAAAATTAGCTTGATGAGAAGGAAATTAGGTTCACGCAAGAATGTGATTTTGGCATCAATTTGGCATTGTAATATCTGAATACGCATAAACAGTGAGAAATTACGCATAAGCATTTGATAATGAATATGTACAATATCAAGTCTTCATCAGACTTTTCTGGCCATCAATTACTGATTTTTTTTTATGGCCATAATTTACCTACACTCTTTCTTAACCTTATATGTTGCTCCAAGCAAATTCACCTGGTTTGACTTCGCCTCCCCAGACATTTGACCAAATCCCGAAAAAAAAAAAACCCATACAAAAAAAGGCGTTTTTTATTTTTCGCTCTCTCGATATTTTTTTAAAAAAAAAAATCTCCAAAAGAACGATTATAATATTAAAAACTATATGGTATATACCTCCCTTCATCTCCAGTCCAAACGGACCTCACCGAGGCCCACAACGTGCTCGCTGGGCTTGGTGAACGACACGATGTGACTGCTCATCATGAAGGCCGTGACCCGCTCCGACACCCGGATGTCGTCCATCCTCAGCTCCTGCAGCCGCCGCACGTACTCCGCCGAGTGGACCATGTCCCAGACGACCCCGACCCCGCCGAGCTTCAGCACCCGCACCAGCTCCCCCACCACCCGCATCCTCTCAGCCGCCGCCTCCGCCGTCCGGTGGCCGTGCTCCTTCCCCACAGTGTGCACGAACGCCGCCGACACCACCACGTCGAAGTAGTTGTCCGGGAACGGCAGCCTTCTCGCGTCTCCCTCCCGGCACGTCACGTACTCTTGCACACCTATAGAGAATATTTCCCAGTGAGAAAACTAATGAATTCGGATTTGAAAATCTACTACAAAGTAGCCGGATGTGATTTGAGCAGGATAAACTCAAAATTCATTAGTTCATATTCATCCTCCATGGACGATCAGATGTGAAGTAACAATATGTAGGGGGAGTTAATTTCAGCTTTTCATATGAAAAATCTGAAAAGGCTGTGAAAAAGAAATTACCTTCCATATTCGCGGTCCTTAAAGTAGAGAGGGCGGTCCTCTTGCACTGGGCCAACCCCACGACCCGCCCCGAACTGCCGGTCTTCTTGAGCTGCGTCGCCACCGCATTCAGCAGGATCCCCCGGCCGCACCCGAGGTCGAGCGCGTTCCTCACCGTTGACCAGTCGCTGACCGCGCCGACGATCCGCTGGGCCATGTCGTGGTGCAGCGGCAGCGCCGAGTAGAAGAAGTTCCCCGCGGCGTAGAACAGGCAGACCGCCGACAGGGCTGTAACGCACCCGGCGAAGCCGGCGGCGAACCTGGCCCAGGTGGCGGAGGAGAGGAGGGTGGCCTCGAAGTAGGCGCAGATGGGGTCGAAGTAGAGGAGGAAGAGGACGGACATGGAGGAGAAGAAGACGGCGTGGAGCAGGAGGAAGAGCAGGGTCTGCCACTGGTCCATGCCGTATATCACGTAGATCTGCGACCAATCCCTATTCGTCGATGGCTTCCCCATTTGTAATTTTATATTTCGTGGGTAATTTTGAGTAGTGGGTAGTGATTGATTTGCAATAGGGTGGTGAGATTTGGCCAAAGTCAGGTGCTTTTCAGTGAGGTTTCGTGTAAATTGCGAGTGACGGATGGGTTTGAAAGGGAAAAAGACTTTGGGGTTTGGTTCCTCCAATTCAACCTGCGAATTTACGGAAATTTCAGTTCAGACAGCGACAGTGATCTATTTGGGAGTGATCTACCGGGTCGGAAAGTGAGAAGCGCGCTTACTAAACTGCAATGAAATCGCAAAACAGAAAGAGTTCAGATTCGGTGCGGCAGGCGAACGTCAGATGCATTCAACAACAAACGAGGGAGGGAGACTGACCAGAGGATGCTTGAAACTTCTGTGGGAGGGGACGAACGGAGGCCAATCCAGAGAGTGTGGAGCCGCTGGACTTCTGCTGTTCACATTGATCTACACATCTTGGAAACAGTGAAACAGAGCCACAGCCACGGATCCATGATCAGAGACTGATTTTTTCTGGAGATCCCAACGCGGGGAAAGCGGGAGAAGATCGCAACGAATGAACCAAATTGCAGCAAAGTACCGCTAAAAGCCTTTTCTCTGCAGATCAGAGAGACTCGCATATATCCAATAGAAAAGAGAGAGAGGGAGGGAGTAGGCCTGCAAGTGTCAGGTTAAAATGATAAAATCGGGATTAATAATCCCTTTTGTTTTTTTTTTTTTTTGTGGGGCTTTGAATTTTCAGACCTTCAATGAAATTCTCTCTCTCTCTCTTCTCTCTGTCATTCGCAGTGGCTGATTTTTAGGTACGGCGGCAAATGGAATGATAGCATGAAAGCACACAAGAAT
Source organism: Rhodomyrtus tomentosa (assembly GCA_028455895.1). Lineage (NCBI taxonomy): Eukaryota > Viridiplantae > Streptophyta > Magnoliopsida > Myrtales > Myrtaceae > Rhodomyrtus > Rhodomyrtus tomentosa. Next base: position 7,136,570 of record JAPCWY010000001.1, on the reverse strand, counting down.
CGGTCAGTAGCGGCAAAGCCGGTTAATCCGGTCGCAGTCGAGCCAAGCCGACGTGGTCTTGTCGAGAATTTTCCTTCGACTTTTTTAAGAAATGATTTTTACAGTAGCTCGGCTCGGGCATATATTTTGAAAATCTTTGTTCCCCGCAATGGCTAATCAAAGCCACAGCGATCGGTTACGGTCTCTGCCCATATCTATCTATGCCTTAAAAATCTGTTTCGGATTAACGGGAGTCACTTTCACTAATTACCCACTAATCGTACTTGTGGCAACCAGGAGCAGATGGAAATGGGGAGATAGAACCCTGCAAAGTGCCAAACGTATTGCTCTATATGGATATGGATCATTTGCTTTTTGTAATATTGTGGTTTAATGCCTATGTTAATCTTCATGTGATATCGATTATTCGTTCCCGTGGATTTGGTGTGGAATGGCAAATTAGGTATCCGAAGAATTAAATTGCCTAAGGAGAATATCGAGACGAGATCGAAACGATCTGAATGTGGCTTTTGCCTTATGATATTTCATTGACATAAATACTCGCAAGTGATGCTATTTCATATAAGGTCGCATAGTATCCTCTCTTTCCATAGAGGAGAGTGCCCTCTTTAAAATATCATAAACAAATCTTAAAGATTGACTGCCCTTTTTAAGATAATATAGAACGATATTTATATCAAATACTCGACCACGATGCCTCGCTGCCTTCGAATGGGGAGTGATATTGAACCAATAGACCATGCGGACTACAAATGGGGAAAGTTTTGTATCGACCAACTTCGAGGGTGATGCCCCCTTTTGCAGATGAGCCTCTCGCCAATGCACAAATAAATTGTTAGACCACCGCGTCTATTTATGTAATGCTATTATGAGGCATCCGTTACATTCTAAGACGCATGCTATGTGTGATCATTTATAGTAGATCGTCGAGTTTGTGAATCACGTGAATCGGAATGAGGCGGCGTCGATAAGCGAGTATGAGTTATTGTAGCTAAGGGGAGTTATGCCTATTCAAGCAATTCGTTATGCTCATTTACTAAGCCAGCCATTACTTACTCCTCTCTTATATCTTTTAGGCTAAACAGGAGCTATGTCGGTGGGTTACAACGAATCTTTACAAGGGGATTTTGGAAGACTTACTTTCTAGAGCTGTGGATTAGGTTGTACTTAGGGAGTAGTTGCCATATATTTTTTTGTTCTTTTGCATTGAGATGGCTTGGGCATATTTTTCGAAGATCCTTATATGTTCCGATAAGAACATAATTTTGCTACCAAAAGCATAACACAAAGAAAGTAAAATGTCAGCCGAAACTTACTTAGGAGAAAATAGACAAGCAAGATTTAATAAAATGAGTAATAGATTGACGTACGGTTTGTCTTAGAACGGAGTGGAGAGAGACTATTAGTATTGTGGAGGGGCAGAATTCACATATTCTTGACTGTCATTTTTAGTCCATATTATATATATATATATATATATATATATATATAATTTCTTTTTCCTTGATCATTATGGTTTTTATTTTATGTATCTTTGTTATTCATCGATAGCCGACACCAACTAATTTGGGATAAATATATTGTTGATGTTAAAGTTGATTGCGTTAAACCTTCACTTTAGGTACATTCTATCCAAAGCGCACACGAGACATCCATCAAGTCCCCAATACAGCACGTTGCATACAATTTCGGCAACTTCCGTGGACCGTCCGAACTAGATTTAGCTTCATATCTCGGAAAGATGTTTGGCTCCATGAAATTTATGGCAAGTAATGAGCCCTTACTATTAGGCAAGCCGCTTGAATGAACGACCCTCCCCACGTGGCATTGAAAATGATGCACCTTTTTCTTTTTTTTTTGTGGGTCAGAAAATGATGTACTTCAATGCGAATTAAAACATCACCCGCATTCGCTAAAATTTACCATACGAAGATTCGATTCTTTCTGTCCCGCCCCGCCCCCCCCCCCCCCCCCCCCCCCCCCCCCTTTTTTTTAGGGTTGTCTTTCCCTTTTAAACTACGAAAGAGAGTATGAAATATCGAGGCGCATGCCGTAAATTTCAAGCTAGAACGTAGCATCAAGAGGGGGGGAAAAAAAAAAAAGAGGAGGAAGGGGGCCACCGGCCATCGTCCTGAAGAACGATGTCGGATTTGACCGCTTCTTTTCTTGTCCTTCCCACTTTCGATTAAGTCACCGCAAATCAAGGAAATTAGGGCCAAAGACCACGCCGTACTACGAAGGGACCATCTTAGGAATTGACGGACCCAATAGCTTTTACTTTAATGTGTATATTTCTTTTGGCCAAACACCACTCCAGTCCTGCAAACAAACTAAAAAATAAAAATAAAAAATAAGTGAGCGAGATTTCTGTCGGTAGCTTCAAACTCGCCATCGTCTTACTTATGGACCCGCCCGAAATATTTTGTTCTCCTTTTCCACCCTCGCTTTTGTCCATACGCTCTTGCATTGTCTTTGCTTTGTGCGGTTTTGAAGAAAAGAGGCTTCTAATTTAAAAAAATAAAAAAAAATCAAAAGGACTTTTGCAGTGGAAATTTGAAGTCAATTTGCGCCAAAATTCCACACACATATGGACACGGAAAAACGTAACCTCGGATTTTAGTTTTATTATCAGACATGAAACATTAGACTAATCGAAATTAGAAGGAGAGTCCGAACAAAGGAAAACGCGGGAATCTGTAGTGGAAACTGGAAAAGTGGTGGCCAGTTGTGTCGTTGTATGGGTGTGGTGCCGGAAGCGCAAACTCTGCCTGCCTGCTTGCCCGCCGCTTTTGACGATGCGCGGCCCGATGCTCCGTCAGCTGAATTTCGTATGATGCGATAATTTTATTTTATTTTTCCTTTTGTGGAATTTAGTGAGACCTCAATATGTCATTGAACGCGAGAATTCCGGCTACCCAACGCACTAAAATTGACCTCATGCAAATTCGAAATAGTCTCACGTATGATTCTAAACAACACATAGCTGTTAATCACGATCCTCAATTCTATGTTTGCGTCTCGCCACGCTCCCTTTGTTTCTAAGCAGTTATTCCTTCGAAGTCGCATTTTTTACTCTATGTGTTTATCCATCGATGTTGTGACTTGCACCCCTGTCGCTATTCGCACTTCGATAACAATCTGTCGTGCTATATAGTCTTTTTCACCTCGGCTTGTTGCGAATCACACTATTGTTACACCCGAAATTCGCGCCCATCTTATTGTTTAAAATGGCTAATCTTCAATTGATTTCTCATCCCGTTACGATATTTTCAAACGACCCTTTTCGACATTGGATCATATATTGGGCACTACATCGAATTCGCCCAAAAAAAAAAAAAACAAAAGCTATGTCGATTATTGTGACTTGAGTAATTTTTGGTGTAAATAATATCCTGCCGACGCTCCATCTAGATAAGGGAAAAAGAGTCTCTTTAAGTGCAGGGGACTTGCTAATGACGCAGCTCTTCAGACACGGACCATAATCATCACATGCTAATCGCGAGATCGGCCTGGCTCGTTCGTTAATGCCCCCTAAGTAAACAAAATTAACTGTTCTGACCCCGTTTGAGTGAGATGAAGCAAAGCAACGTGCTCTCCTCTTGATATGGATAAAAAAAAAAAAAACTTTCTCGTCAATATTAACGAATCTAGGAGTGTCAAGACTCCCCTTAAACGTTAAAACTAGGTTATCATGTTCTGGAAATATTATATCCTCGTACTTTGACTAATCTTTCCCAACCCCTGTCTTGCACTCGTATTTTAATGATAGTCGCAGGCGTGATGTCAAAACGTGTTATGGGCGGGGGGGGGGGGGGGGGTGGGTGGCGCAATCACAGAAACGTGCTTGGTCCTCATGAGCTAAGTACCAAGAACCCCTAATAGAAAATAGAACCTAACATTTGACTTACGTTCTTCCTCTTCTCAGACTAGGGTTTATAATTGTAGGCCGGCTCTCTCTTTTTCAGTGTATAATCACCAAACTGTCCATGATTAATCTTTGAGGATTTGAGGATTCGTCAAAGAGGGACATCAAGTTGATTCATCACCAACCTGAAGAGATTGCCTGCTGCACGGGTATTATCTAAACATGGGCTTTTGGGAACGACAAGGTCAAATTCAGGTAACGATGCACTCCCAGACTAGATCATGCTTAGAGCTAGACAGGTCCAACAAGTGTGTCGGGTCGGGTGATAGATGATCCGTTTCAAATAGACCCATTTAACATGTTTATGACCCATTTATTGCAATATAAATCTAGCGGTGCATGCCCAGTCCGACCTACATTTCTAAAACACTTTCGTAATTAAATTAATGTAAAGAAACTCATACTCAAATTAAAGTGAGAGTGCCAAGCAAGCGAGCACGAGATCGAGTGAGGGCGAGAGAGAGAATCGAGAGAGGATCATGGAGGTGGGTTGGGCGTGAATAAGCTGTAAGCCCATTTACGACACATTTAGCACTCACATTATGTTTAAACTGATTTGCGACTCACTCATTGAGTATAACTAACCCCGTTTAACAACTCAATCCATCACACGAGGGTTAAGAAATTGATTTATGACCCGTTTTGACTAGTCGACTTAGAGCTGATCCACAACACGACGTCAGTAGTCGGCTATTGTTAGGTAATTATGGGAAACTAATCTCCTCCATATGTGACGACCTACTAGATCACAACATCTGAGTCGGGTTTATACTCTCTTGACGCTCGTGACCCACAGAAGAAAGACGAAAATTTGATGGAAATCGGCGCAATGAGTTCGCCCAGCAGATTTCGGCCGTTCGTTTCAAAAATCGATTTTAAGACAAACCTCAGCTGAGTGGCAAATGTGATGCAACTCGCTTGATTTTTCTTAGTTTTTGCAAATGGGCTTAGAAAGGTTTGCCCATTACAGACGAGTTCGTTGACTTGGGACCATGTTCAACATTTGCGTAATCCTAACCAAATTGAATTAATGGGCCTTTAAGATTGTTTCCGGCCCATTAAGAGAGCCGGATGTAAGTTTTCCCACGATCATTGCGTAGGAGAAGGCTTAAACAACTTTAGAGATGGACAGTTCACATCGCTCCAAAGTTTGGTGAGATGAAAACGAGAAAATATTAGACGGTCGTCAGACTCGTCACGCGCAACACTGGTGACGAACCAGATATGTTGCGCAAAATTAGGTAGTCTCGTGTAATCCTCTAATAACAATAAGTATCGATTCCACAGTGTACCCTTAGCGTCCATACGTTGTCCATCTTACCAAGTAAAGAATCAAAACTCACAAGAACACCAAACCTAACCATGCAATCCTTACACGTACTTCCAATGTAAGTGAATCTACTTTAAGGGAACGCGGACATGGGTGATGCATGGCTATCATCAGCTCGTGTCGTAAGGTGTTGGGTTATAGGTTTTGGCCATGTCGAAACACAAAAGGTGGACTGATCCAGTATTCAAGATGTCAAACTTGGTGCACTCTTCCAAACGAAAAAAAAAAAGCGGTGCCCTCTTCCAATGTACATTCAAATCCAGAAAAGCAAAAAAAAAAAAATGTATATACGATATAAAATACATCGTAAAGTTTAGCACTAATTTCAATTACTTTTCTCCGTTACTTCGCTTTTTATCAAGATGGAGTTCGCTCTAAGTTTTTCTTTTTTTTGGGTAAAGGAGTTCACACTAAGTTAATTGGGGATGAAGCCAAAGTTTTTGTCAATGTGTCAACTGTCAATCATATGAGGAAAATCGCGTTTGGGTATTTTCAATTACTTTTTAACTAAGGTTATGATTGTTTGGAGGAAAATTTATTTCGGGAGAATATTTTTTGACTTATCGGTATTTGGATAATAGAAAACTAACCGATTTCCTATAAAAAAAAGTTCTTTATAGATTGAAAACAAGTTTAGATTGAAGCAAAACAACTTCTCTTTTTGATAAGAACAAAATCACTTTTGTTAAACCGCCGTACAAATGAAAACTAATATCATTTTCCTTTTCCATAAATTTTTCAATTAAAAAAAAACGCACCCTAAGGGGGTAAAACTTATATTTTCATCGTCCACGAAAATATTAAATATAAATTTTTGTTCATATAAAAATATTTTTCATTAACTAATTATCTCAAGTTATACAAGGGATTATTTTTCATGAAGATATTTTTGAAATTTTCATTTTCTGCAAAACAAATGAACTTAAGAAACCTTGTATTTATTGCTTGTTCGAGCATTGACCATGTATCCTCTCAAGGGAAAATTACTAAACTTATTACATTGGCATTAATTCAGTCATAAACCTTTCAATTGGATCAATTCATCCATATATCTTTTTTGTATTGGTACCAATTCAGTCAATCCAATCAATTTTAAATGGGAATCGTGGACATGAACGCCGGTCATCTCATGCAGTGCTGCTGGCGCTGACATGGATATTTTTAAATATTTCTTAAAGCATATAATTTTTTTAAAAAAAAAGTATATTAGAAAAAATTTCATGTCAGTGGGCTTGCCACAATCGGCTAGATAGACTGAAGTGGCATAAAATACAAAAGATTTATAACTGAATTGTCAAAAAAAGAAAGAATTAGGACTGAATCAACATAATTATAATATATTTATTTTTTTTTCGGTAAATCTCTGAAAAATAAGACTTCAAGCCTTCTCATTAGGCCATGTGTAAGTTTCTTCAAATTTTGATTATGAGCCGCTCCACTTCTTATTTCCTAAATCGCAAATTTCGTCAAAAAATCCTCAAAACCCTTTTTCCATGATAGCATGCTGCTCCTGCCTCGCTACGACAGGCGAACGTACTTCCACCGACTGTATCGTAAACATAGGTCACGTTCACATCTCTCATTCGCGCTATTTATAACGAAAGGGAAATGCCACTTGACTTTAAAGTGATAACTATCACATTGCATAGGAAACTCTAGCTAAAACAAAGGACAACCCGAGACTTGTTTAGCTCCCGCCTGCGAAATTATTTCCTAGACTCATTTAATTATGTCGAGAGAGCCACCGAAATATCTTTGTTTCTTTCCGATTAACACGGCTAGGCCGGCCAAATATGGAGAACCTGCGAAAATTAGCCGGAATCTTAAGCATACAAAATATACAAAATTTCCCTATCCTCTAAAAATTGCGATCGTTTTACCAGTCGCTCTCGTAAAACATACCAATTTGTTTTTTTAATTCCGATGTCATAGGAGACGAGCCGCCTATGTTCCTCGTATGAATATAGGGATTCGTGGACGAGGCTCCGTAACATGTCGTTCTTCGCAGACGAACTTGGTTTCGATTTAAACACTGCTCAAGGACAAAGAGAATGCATTAAATGCATTTTCACAACCATAATATTTTCCCCTTTAACGTGGCAATTTTGTCCCACACGATTGTACATGGGTCATCATGAACTCGTGCTGGCGAGCAGGTTCGTCTCCGCAAATACGTGACTTCACGATCAGGATCGGTGGCCTCGTACCACTCAGCGTTCCACGTGTCGGTCATCCGACGGCCATTCTCGCGCGACCGTAAAGAGACCGAGCCGAGCCACCCCTCAACCACCCAAGACTTCAAAGTTCTTCACTTCGCATATATACAAGTGTGGATGGATGGATGGTTACGTGGAGCGATCGCTGCATAAACAAACGCTGCGGGGATAAGCTGAATCGAATTTTGCAGATACAGACTGAAACCTCGTGGGTTTGAATCGGGACCGAGTTCGATGGTGTGTTTCTGTTTCCTGGTGGACCAGGAGAGGAAGGTGAGGCGGAGCAAGCCGGTGGCGGGGACGTGCTCGCGGTGCGGCCGCGGGGCCAGCGTGGCCGACATGAAGACGGCGACCCGGTTTTGCCACGTCCCGTTCTACTGGAAGTCCTGGAAGGCCGTCATCTGCACCTTCTGCGGTGCTATTCTCAAGTCTTACAGATGATTCCTGGGCGCACGGTCATGTGGGTTTTCTTTTCTATTTTTCCAAGGTGCTATCTTTGTTCCCCTTCTAGGAAATTTGGTGGGGATTGATGGTTCCAATATGAATCATCAACAGAGGTAGGATCGAGTTTGGATAGATGAAGGTTTTTATGCTGTTTTCGGCCCTGACTTCGCAAGTAGACTGGTTACGTACAGATTCACATATGATCATGAACTGGTTTACGATGTCTCCTCCTGATCCTCCTCCTCCTCCTCCTCTCCTTCTTCTTCTTCTTCTTCTTCTTCTTCTTCTTCTTCTTCATCTTGCGAATTCCATGAGCCGCATATTATTTGCTCTTCTTTTCGGCACATACCATATGGAAGAATCGCCATGAGAGAAGGTGGGAGAGTCATGTCTGTCTTGCGAAAGTGATGAGTTTTGATGTCAATGAGAATGGTCGGTCCAAGCACAAGTGATTCATGCTTCTGAGCATACGGACACCCGTGCACGCAACGTTTCGCGTCGCGGACGTGTCCGGAGCGCATACGGGGGGATGTCATAGGCGATGTTAGCAAATTAAGAGATCCCATCAAAGCCTTCTTACTAAATGGTGTGGTTATGTTTTGTTAGGGAAGTGGGATCGGTGTCACGTCACCTCACTTCATCTTAGAAGTAAATGTCGAAAGCTCTGTCCGGAATCACGTGATCTGAAGATAGAGAGCGAGTTCATGTGCGTTGAGTGCATGCGAGACTTGATCTTCTATTGAGGGGTTCAAATGAGTAGGGACGTGCGCGTCAAATAATCGACGACACACGATGAGATTTCTCGATAAACACGGGCGTTAGAGCAAAAGATAAGATGAACGGGTGCTTGAGATGGCGATAGGTTGGTTGTTGTTTTCCCAGGGTAGCGCGCACTAACTTAGGAATCTTTTGCAACTTCTAACCATGTTAATAAATGATGCGCGACAAAGTCATATATGGCCTAACTATGTTGACTTTTTTTGGCACAGAACATGGGCTTTTCGTTGAATATCGAGCTATTATTTGTGTTCGGCAGGCAGTATGATGGATCGACGAGATATGCAATTCCTATAAAAGGGAATACGAAAATTTTGAACCTAGAGACGTCCCTAAAATCACGTCAAAGATGTAACAGTTCAAAGATCCTAGGAATCTGGAGTAAATATTGGAATGGAGTATAGACAATTTTGCAAGTTGGCTCTACTATTGTGAAAAGATAAAAGCCAGTACGTTTAGTTCAATTAATCACTAATACACCAAAATGAAAACTCTTGTCGAACTTAAGTGGTAATTCGTAGGGGTGAGCAAAAAAAAAAATCATCACCCATCTCAACTGGACCGGACCGTACTCAACCGACCGATTTTGGATGGCAACCAATGGGTACGGTCCGGTTTCCGGTTCCAATTTTCTAAAACAGGCAGGTATCGGTTCGGTTTCTGATTTCGGATGGGAATTATCTAACCGACCTAACCGACCCGGTACTTTTATAAAATACAAATATGTATTCTCTTGAAATAACTTTTACAATACTTGTTATCTTGCATATTGAAATTTTTCCTCCTTCAGCCACTAAGAATTGGTTCATTTTTTTAAAATTAATGTTAGTGCTCGGTAGGACCGTAATCGGAATCGAACCAAGAACTGGATAGGATCGGTAGTTCGATTTTCGGATGGATCCATGAAACGAGTAGGTGGTTCACGGTTCACATTTTGCGAAACTAGTCCTAATATGCGGTTCTCAGTTCTAGGATAGGAACCATATATCCTGGAACCGATCACCCTTAGTAATTAGTCCTACTCATATTGCAATTGTGAATAATTCAATCCTATTCTTTTTTTGTTGATGCAGTCCTAAATTTTTGTAATTATACAAATTCAGTCTATCCTATCAATTTTGGTCTACCGACGACATGATATTTTAATTTTTTTGAAATTTTTTCTTTCTTTTTTTTTCTTTCTTATCTCTTCTTCCTCTAACTGGTCGCCGAATCTCACCCCCTCCTACCACTAGCGAGGGCGATCCTTGCTAGTGGTCTTCGGGGGTGAGATTTGCTTTGAGGCTGACGAGGTCAACCTTGCCGGTCGTGACTTTGTTGGACGAAGAAGAGGGAAGAAAAATAAAGAAATGGAGAAGAAAATAAGGAAAAGAAAATAAAAATTTTAAAAGATTTAAAAAAATCAAAATTTTATGTCGCTGGAGGGCTGGCGCTGACCAACGTCCATTTCAGTGCGTATTGAATGGACTGAGTTGTCACAATTGTAAAAATTTTAGGATTGAATTGACAAAAAAATAACAATTAATTAGTATAATTATAATAGGTTTAGGACTTTTTAGTATTTTTCCCTGTAACTACACAGGAAACATTGAAATTTTGGCAAGAGCATCACGAAGCTTCACGAGGCCACGTTATTATTCCCTATGCTTATTTAAACTTGTCTTAGTTGATTTATTGACCAAGCAAGCTCAGTCTCACAATCATTTCCTGCAAGCAATGCCGTTCCTTCTAGGAGTACCCTCAGTGCACGCAAGCCGTGCGACCAAGGGCTGCACTTATCCTCTCTGGCCACAATAGGCATCTCGACCACCGGCCAGGTTCCTGAAATCGGGCTGGTGCATCTTGACAACCACTCCCTCGACTTTTGGAGAGAGGCCACAGAATTTGAATTGAACTTTCAAGTAAGAGATGCAGTCATTGAAAGGAATTTGGTAGTTGTGGACTTGATTGTCTTCTTTTGTCATGGGTATGGCGGTGATCGAAATCTCCACTTTCCGGATAGAGATCACAATTTAGTTCCGTGAGAGTTCTTTATGTTCTACGGTTATTGCATAGTTTCAGGTTGTTCGTACGTATTATTGCACTTGTGGCCAAAGAAGCTGCCCAATCATTCAAATGCATGGATCCACGCACTTCACTTGAGCATACTCGGAGGTACTTCATGTATGTTGAAAGGTTTTAACTTGGTAGCTGATATTTTTTTAAAAATGAACCGTAGGGCTTTTCTTTTCAGTTCATTATTCAGAAATTCGAAATTCACTGATGTGGCTAAGCCCATACAATCAATACGTACAAGATGGGGAATTGATCCCTTTCTTTTAGTTCACATCCCCATATTAGAGTGAACTCGTCTGATTGTGATTGTGACATAATAGTAGAGAACGCTGCAATTAGTTTTTTTTCGTTGGAAAGCCACGAGTAAGCAGTACCCAACCCAACATGGTGCCATCTCGAGTGGCTTGAAAGAAGCTTCGCTCATTTCTTGTGCTATCAGGGATTGGAAAACCACTTCAAGAAAGTTTGTGTAGAGAAATATCGGGCTAAATAATGATTTGCTGATGGATTCGTTCCTAAAGCTTAATTTAGCATTTAGGAATTTCATGGTCATTCTCGATCCCAGTTTGCCTGGCAATTTAGATAGCTTCTGTGAGTAATAGACTGTTGCTGCTCCATATATAGTACTAACGTGAAGAAGTTAGGACGAAAGTTAATTAGTAGGAAAGATTACAACAGATTATCACACTTGACTAAGAGACCCTGTTTGAATTTGATGGGGTTTAGTGTGGTGGGAAATTTTGCTAAGTACTTTATTAGTAGCATTACCACTGTCTGGAGAATTAGGCGCAAGAATCGTGTTTCCGGCATACTTAGTTAGCCTTGGTACCCTGCCAATATTTTTCTTTAGGAGTTACTTTATCGATACAAGACACCAAAATTTATTGCGAACACTTATGAGGTTTGCTGGATTTTTTTTGCGTCTGATCATGGCCGATTTCAGAGACCAAAGAATGTGTATGTGATTTGTCGTGGAGTAGCTCAAACAATGTATTACTCGCATTAGCAGAGGTGGAGGAAATTTTGGTTGTACTTGAGGCACTTGTTCATCCTGCAGATTTACAGTGAGCGCTTTTGTGCTTTTCTCCGGCTTTTTTGTCTCTGCAAAATGCAATTTTATGTATACTATTGGATGTTCTTTGTAAAAGTAATGAATAGTTGATGCTGAAGAGTTGGTTGATTTATCATAATTTTGATAATTTGATTTTATGTATGATGTTCTTTGTAAAAGTGATGGGTAGCTAATGCTGAAGAGATGGTTGATTTATCACGATTTTGATGATTTGGTGAGAAAAATCTCATCACAAAGGGCTCTTTCTTCATGACTTGTTAATGTTCATTTTTTTTTTGGTAAGGCCCTTGTTAATGTTCATTGTATGCATTATAATTGTAATTTTCAAAGCATAAACTTTTCCTAATGGAATACGTAACTAGTCTTTTGGAAATTGAAGGTATACTCATAAGGATGGTTTGGTACGAGCTGTGGCGTGGCATTCCTCAACATGTTGCTTCTCATGTCGCGGCACAAGTAAGAGGCCTTTCCAAAGGAGCGGATTCATATTAATACAAGAACCCTCTAATTGCAACCATTGATCTCCAACCCAATCTAATGGCGGAGATTCTTGAGAAGACTCTAGAATACATATATATTTTCCGTTCTACCTTGAAGAATACTCTGGAACGCCCTTGTGTACATTTAACTCCAACCCAATCTAATTGCGGAGATTATTGAGAAGTCTCCAGAATACATATGTATTTTCCATTCTGCTTTGAAGAATACTTTGGAATGCCTTTGTGTACATTTCCTATGTTACCCTCAACAAGGTTTTAGAGTACTCAAGAAAGGTTTCATAAAAGTTTTAAGTTTCATCCAGTTATTTTGGATAATCCCTCACAACATTTTGCTTTAAAACCTCGGGGCCATCACACAATACACGTAGTTCTAGCACGAGTGAGTGATGCATTTGAGCACACACAATGACACATACATAGCCACATAACCATTGATGTAATACAATAACTTTAGATATTGAGAAAAATCTCATTGAAGCTAGAGATATTAAGCTAGCTAGAGATAATCACGTGGTCATTGTTTATCGCGAATAATCATTTTATCGCCTAAATCATGCGAGCTAACTTCATGTTAACCGTTTAAGTATTTTAAAAAACAAAAAAACCAATATGGAATTCGCACGATTCAAGATAGAGTGGGCTTACGTGTGTTGAACGCATGTGAGATTTGCTGTCAATTGGGGGTTAAGATAAATGAAACCACGTGTATCAAATGAGACCGACGATGGATTAAAAACTAGGACATCAATTAATAAGATTTCTCTCTATGATTGTACATACTACATATGGAAATGACGATGAAGGGGTGCTTTAGCCAGCGACCTTGGAAAGACTGGTATGATACGTTGCTTTTTTGCTTGGCGCGCCCTAATTTAGGAATCTTTTGCAAATCCTAACGATGTCAACAGACGATGGACGACAAAGTCGAAACGATCCTGCGGGAAAATGGACTCGTACTTAATTTTGCAAGGTGGGTCTACTCTTGTAAAAGGATTAAAAAAAAGTCAATTCTTTCAATTCAGTTGATCACTGACGCTGAAAAACAAAACTCTTGTCGGACTCAGAAGAGCTCCGGAACTGCATCAGAAGCATTGAAATTTTGGCTGGGGATATGGGAAACCAAAACCACCTTGTTATTCGCTAAGCTTTGTTGAAACTTTTTCTTGATGGATCGCTTCTGGCCAAGCAAGCTCAAAGTCCCACGATCATCTCCTGCACACAATCCCATTCCCACTGTTAGCACCCCCGGTGCAGTCCAGAGTACCATGCTCCGTCCCCATCGAATCCCGCTTTTGATCAAGATGCGTGATTGGAGAGAAGATGCAAGCTGCGCAATCCGCCGAGAGGAGCGACGAAGTCCTGTACCTGTCCTCTCCACCCATGACCGGCATTGCGACCCCTGGCTTTGCCGGGTTCTCAAAATCGGGCTGGTACGTCCTGCCGAGCACTCCCTCGACCCTTGGTGAGAGGCCGAAGAACCTGAATTGGACTTCCAAGTGAGCAAAGCAGTCACCGGAAGGAATTTGGTAGTTATGGATCCGGTCGTCTTCTTTCGTCACTGGCACGACGTTGACTGAAATCTCCGCTGCCCCTCGAATGGTGATCACGACGCTGTTCTTGCTCGCGGATCTCTCTACCCTTAAGTCATCTTCAGGGGAATGCCATGTGGAGGGAGTTCCTTCTGGAACGGTTAGTTCATTCCCATTGTACGAGAACCTTAGATGATCCATCTCGGAGTCCCATTTGGCAGCTCGGATGGCCTCGATAGAGAAGCTCTCAGAGCCTGAGAGAACTCCGAGGGCTTGTATCCACGTGTAGTCTCGGGACCGGCCGGCAGGCCGCAGGCCAATGAAACGGGCATTGATCTGAATATACGGATCGGAGACTAAGCTGAAATGCTCATCGCTCTTGCCGTGGAAGTAGAAGACGATGCCGTCTCCACCGATGAACCTGGGGTCTAAGCATGCGGCACCTGGAGCATTGCAGTTTGGTTTCTTGTCTGCAAAATTAACGCAGAAAACGCAGTAAAAGTTACCAAATGGAAGTAAATGATCTTGGCAAGCGCTAAAAGAAACTTTCAATGCAATGGATTCAAGTCAAGATGCACCAGTCATTTGTTTCGCGTTTCTTATTCCATACATTCGAAACAAGAGCACAAATCTAGAACAGCATAAGACTAATGAAACACTAAACAAAACCATCAGGCTAGCAAATGTGCATCATTCTGATTGCCGAAAAGAGACAACTTGTGAGAAATGCCGGAGGATCAAGAGAGGTCAAGGAAAGCGACGTTACTCTTGCACTCGGGCTTGCAGATCGGTGAATTGCAGTTGACGTAGCAGACCTTGGCCTTAGAATTGCTGGGGGAATTGGAGGGGCATTCATCAGGGCAAGTCAACTTCTTGAGGAAGCACGGACTGGCTCTGCTAAGGCATGAAATGGTGGCTCCACGGACTCGTGCCAAACCACACGCAATCAGCAGGACGGTGACAAGAAATCCATAGCTTCTGGACAACTTCATCTCGCTTCGCATTGATCAAGATAAGAGGAAGATGCTTCGGTCTGAACTCAACTCCCCGTTGCCTGTACTATGTTCTGCTCGGAGCCATTTATAGAGTTTCGGTTAGTCACAAGCGGAACTGTTTTTGGATCTGTCTTGCCTAACTTTGGCGAATCCAAGCTCGAGACGGTCTTAAGATATCACTTGGAATTCAGGAACATGTGACTGTGTCGGTGGGCTTGAATACTTTTAGGACAGAGGTGCATTCTTAGAATCCGGGTCAATGCCTTGGGGCTTGCATATCGCTTTGCTCATCTCTCACGCTATTACAGAATTCTGGCGTCTGGCTATGTGGCTTACAGCGCAAGAGAACATGGCGCGGAGGGCCGGTCACACGCCTCGGGACAGTTCCGGCCGGGCAGCCACTGGTAAAAACACTGACTCGAGGCCAAACCATGGCCAACCGCAGCCTGGTTGGCTTCTCTCGGCACATAGGATACCCCGACATTTGGGAAAATGGACTAAAATGTCCTTGCATCTTTCCTTATTTTAGATTTCAAGTTGTTAAGGCCGTGATTAGTCATTTGTCCTAGCTGTAGTTGACTTTCACAAGTGAGATCACATGTGCGATCAAAACTCGGATCAAGCCTTTCAAAATCCAAATGTATATATATGTATGTGCATGTATACATCACAGAAGAATACTACACTTAATGCATTACCATATTATTACTCAACAAACCTATTTTTCTTTTAATCGTGCAGATGGATTTTCTCAAGTCACGTTATTAAAATGACAAGCTGTGATTAAACGGCATACTAATGCTAAAATTTGGAAGATATGAATTTTCTATACACAAAGGCAAAAGAAAAGAGTTAACTTAGATCAAATTCCATTTATCCAATCACTAGATTAATTACTAGCTTAAAAATTTCTTGTTATCCACAAACTGACAATTTAATTAATTTCACGGTTCTGAGATCTTTTATACATTAATTGCACGAATGACGTAGTATAAGTCATATTATCCTTGTGACATGTTCCTTAATCAATTTTACATTTGAATGTGAAATCATTCGCTCGCTTTTCACTGGCTTACTTCTCCACAAGTCACTGTCATGCGATATACCCAATTTTCGAATTATCTTATCGGTAGTACGTGGAAACTTGAGAGATAGTTTGATTTATGGGCTTGTTATCAATTGAAATGAAAGCCTCACCAATTTATTTTTTTTCATTTTTTGCCACACCATATTTATTATTTAATGGAATAAGTATTGAAATTAGAAGTTAATCTTGCTTGATTTGGGTCTGGGGAAAAAAAAAAAAGGCAATGGTCTAATTGGATTTTGTTTCTTTAATTGTCCCAACATGAAATCAAGAAAACGTGCATTCCCATTCATTGAGGCCCACTTCATAGATATTAGGAGGCCCACATGAATCATCCAGTTTCCTCCAAGTCAATTTCCAATTTTTCGACCCCCCCCCCCCCCCCCCAAAAAATTCCCAATTTAGCCGAGCCAACTCGTTTCCCCTCGATAAACCCTAACTCGCACCTGGCGATTCCGCCAAAATTTTTCCTAATTTCCCACTGAATATTGACCAAGGTGAGTGATTTCTCAATTCTTGTCTTTGCATCTTTCTTGCATCAAGAAGTTTGGTTATTCGCATTGCGGTTTCGTTGAATCTCAATACTCTGAAGAATGGAGGCTTGTTGAGCCTCGTTAGAGTTGAGGCGCATTGGAGCGATTCGACGTCTTCCCATTATTGCAGTGCGGTTTTGTTGAGTATTTGATGATTTATGGAGTGTGTTGGGTCTGAATCTGTACGTGACATGCTGGGCGAATGTGAATTGTCTCCGAGGTTGTGAAGGCTGCATTTTGAAATGGAAAGGCTGTGGAGTGGCTCTTTTGGTGCCTTTTTGGTGTCTGTTTGGAAAAGATTTCCCGGTCAATGTTCACGCAATGGAGATAATGAGTGGGATCCCAAAGAGACCCTTGTGGAATAAGGTGTGGGGAGATCGAGGTTAACTGGTGGCAAAGATGGATGAAATATTATCTGATGGCTTAGTTACTAAGCGTTCGTTGAGAAAGAAAGCAGGTCTGAAGAATTACAATGAGAACTTGATTGATGAGCTCATAGATACGCACTTTGGTGGTAGATCGAGGAAAAGGAACAGGACAAGGGAGGATTTGGAGAAAGAGACCGAAACTGAGGCCATGATGGCCATCTCTCTTGGCTTCCCGATTGATGCGTTGCTCGAAGAGGAGATTCGGGCTGGAGTGGTGAGGCAGTTGGGTGGCAAAGAGCAAAATGACTACATCGTTGTAAGGAACCATATACTGGCTAAGTGGAGGAATAATGTAAGGATGTGGTTGTCGAAAGATAGGATAAGAGAGACAGTTAGTAGTGAGTACGAGCACTTGATTGGCTCAGCCTATGATTTCCTTTCATCCAATGGGTATATCAACTATGGGATCTTGCCTCCAATGCCTGAAGAAGCTGTTGAAGGGTCTGTTATAATCGTGGGTGCAGGACTTGCTGGGCTTGCAGCAGCGAGACAGCTTCTGTCTTTTGGTTTCAAGGTGCTTGTTCTAGAGGGTAGAAACAGGCCTGGGGGTAGAGTCTATACTCAAAAGATGGGTCAAAAGGGTGATTTCGCAGCTGTGGATCTAGGTGGCAGTGTGATTACAGGCATTCATGCTAATCCTCTTGGGGTTCTTGCTAGGCAACTCTCTATTCCTCTTCATAAGGTCAGAGATAAATGCCCTTTGTATAAACCTGATGGCACACCTGTTGATGAGAAAACCGATTCCAACGTTGAGTTTATTTTTAACAGATTGCTGGACAAGGTCATGGAATTGAGACAAATAAAGCGTGGTTTTGCGCATGATATCTCTTTAGGCGCTGTCTTGGAAACGCTGAGGCAATTGTTTGGTGTGGCGAGAAGCAGAGAGGAAATGCAACTTCTTGATTGGCACTTTGCAAACTTGGAATATGCCAATGCTGGATGTCTTTCAAATTTGTCGGCAGCATACTGGGATCAGGATGATCCTTATGAAATGAGTGGCGATCATTGCTTTCTTGCCGGCGGGAATGGGAGATTGGTAAAAGCTTTGAGTGAAGGAGTCCCTATTTTCTATAACAAGATTGTCAATATGATAAGATACAACAAGGATGGGGTTGAGGTAATTGCTGGGGATCAAGTGTTCCAAGCAGATGCAGTCCTATGCACTGTACCGCTTGGTGTTTTGAAGAAACGAACCATAAAATTTGAGCCAGAATTACCTCTAAGGAAGCTTGAAGCAATTGAAAGGTTGGGTTTTGGATTATTAAATAAAGTCGCGATGGTTTTTCCTCATGTTTTTTGGGGAGAAGATCTGGACACATTTGGTTGTCTCAGTGAAGAGGGCCAAAATCGTGGAGAATACTTTTTGTTCTATAGCTATCACACAGTTTCAGGTGGTCCTGTACTTATTGCACTTGTGGCTGGAGAAGCTGCCCAAGCATTCGAATACATGGATCCATGCACTTCACTCAGTCGTGTGTTGAGTATACTCAGAGGTATTTAAGTATCTTCAAGGTTTTTGATTTGCCTAGGTTAACTTTTTACGCTGCTGATTTTTTCAAAAGACAAACCGTAGGGCTTCTCTTTTCAATCCGTTCATTGAGAATAGTCCATGTCCATTCTGTTGTTTTAGATATTATTTTTGGTTCTTACAGGTATATATCATCTGAAAGGCATTGACGTGCCTGACCCCATACAATCAATATGTACAAGATGGGGAACCGATCCCCTTGCTTGTGGTTCGTATTCCCATATAAGAGTGAACTCGTCTGGTAGCGATTATGACATACTCGGAGAGAACGTGGGGAACCGGCTTTTTTTTGCTGGGGAAGCCACAAGTAGGCAATACCCAGCCAGCATGCATGGTGCTTTCTTAAGTGGCTTGAAAGAAGCTTCACACATTTCTCGTGCTGCCAGGGATTGGGAAACTACTCCAAGAAAGTTTGTGCATAGAAATATCGGGCCAAGCAATGATTTGCTAGTGGATTTGTTCTTGAAGCCTGATTTAGCATTTGGGAATTTCATGGTGATTTTCGATCCTTCAAACGATGACCCAAAATCAATGGCCGTATTGAGAGTTAACTTTGATAGTAATAAAATCAGCTTGCATGGCAATTTAGATAGCTTCCATGAGCACCCTACTAATGGACCATTGCCACTCTACACAGTATTGACTCGTGAAGAGGTTAAGGACCTGCAATTAATGAGTGGAGGAGATGATAGCAGATTATCGTACGTGACTAAGACACTCTGTTTGAAGTTAATGGGGCTTAGTGTGGTAGGGAATATTGCTAACTCCTTGATTAGTAGCATTGCCAATGCCCGGAGAATTAGGGGCAAGAATCGTCTTTTCTGTGGATATAAGAACAATGTACATGCTTAGCTAGCCCTTGGTCCCTTGTCAATTTTTTTGCTTAGATTTGGCAAGGATTTCATTTATCGATAGGAGATACCAAAATTTATTTCAGTTGAATGACACTGATTAGGCCTGCTGAACAATTTTTTGAGTTGGCCGTTTCGGAGAAGTAATGACTGAAGAACCTGTATGTGATGTGTTGTGGAGTAGCTCAAAAATTGTATTACTTGTATTTGCATAGGAGGAGGAGGAACATTTTGCTGGACTTTGGGACACCGGTTTGTCTTTATCGGGCTTTCTCTGTAGGCGTTTTGTGCTTTTTTCTCTGGCCTTTTTGTCTCTGCAAAATGCAATTGTGTGTACACCTTTAGATGTTGTTTGTAAAAGTGATGAATAGCTGATGCTGAAGAGATGGTTGATTTTTTACGTGGTTTGGCGAGAGAAATCTCCATCACAGAAGACTTCTTCATGAGTCCACTGTATATGTCTCTGTTTCTACCGCGAACTTGCTAAATGATTACTGTGTTGAAGCAGACTTGTACTTTCCATTGAAATGGCTGCGGCTTTTGTTTTCTTTCAGCTTTTGTTTGTGAGAGGGTCTTTCACTAAAGCAATTCTATAACTAAATCTCCTCAAAACTCTTGTAAAATTTAAGGAATAAGTAGCGTTTTGAAAATTGAAGGTATCCGTGATTGGTGCGTTGACATTATTCGTTGTGTCGCGATACAATGTATAAGTTGAGATTATTAATTTAGGAAAATTTCTTAAAGTAAATTACGAGAGAAATTATCCTAATGATGCTATGCGCAGTAAATGTCTTTTAAGAAATCTTCTATAGTGAGATGACAAGCACATCCATGACGCGATTTTACGTGTACATGTGACTGAGTCGCGACACGATCCTTTAAGAGCATCTATCCACATGTCTTTGAGGTTGGGGAACAAATTTATGAATTTCAACTTCCTTAAATCCTATTAATTTTTTATGTAACTGATAGTTATATCTTGCTAGGTATAAGAATCATTCAATTTAGTGATGGTTATTATTCTAGCAAATATTTACAATGGACGTGATTTTCATTTGGTAATTGTGATTTTGCATTTTTTTATTTTTTAAAAAAATTAATACAATTATACGAATTCAGGATAATTAGTTTTCAATGCTTCATTATTTTTCGAAAAATGAATTATTTGAGAAATATTTTATTAAAATGATCTATTAAAAAATAAATCAACTATAAATATTTTTTGGATATTAAAATATTTAAATGTAAATTGTTATTATTAATGAAAGTATATGCATTAATTATTTCAAATAATTTTTAAAACGTATATTTTTTAAAAAAAATCGAAATAAACTAAATGTAGATGCACCATTGGTCATCTTGGATAAAATATAAATTGCCTAAAGGAAACACACACCACCCCCCCCCCCCCCCCCCCCCCCCCCCCCCCCCCCCCCAAAAAATGTACGGACACAGGTCCACCGTCGACGATCTCGCTCTCATCATTTCGCGTCTCACTTCAATTCGATGATCGCAGGCTGAAGCTCCATCGAACTCAAGGCGCGACTGGGTCTCGCTCCTGGCAAGTGTTCTTTACTCTGATTAGCAAGAGTTGTGAAAGTCCTCTGCTTTTCGATTCTTCCTCGTTTTTCCGACGATAAGCTGGTAGTTGCACGAGCAGGGTCGGTGTTGTTCCTGCCCGATTCTGGTTCCCTGGTTCGTTGGAAATACTAGTTGTATACTTGAGAAATTCTTCAATCGCGTCGTCACGGGAGGGAATCTGATCTTACGTCGTTGACAAGAGCTACTTTTGTTGACTTAAGAAAGCTCGAAAGCTCGAAGTTTGCTTTTCTTTTGTTTCTTTCTCTTCGTTTGGTTGATTGTGGGAGCGTGGAACGTGGGAATCAAAGAATGCTACTTGCATCAGTTCTTCGAATTTGCGACCACTCTTGTCTGAATTGGACCTGATAGATTGCAAAAGAGAAGAAACGGTACCAAGTTCCACGGAAATTGAGTGCTATCGTCATTATCTCTTAGTATGTAGAATTCGCGTGAATCTTATTATTGTATTGACAATGTAAATCGGTGGTTTTGTTCCTTTTAGTGTCGTTTGGAATATGATTATAAATGCTTTAGAAATCTCGGGCTGATGTCCGATCTGTTGATTATATTGGCCTAATTTCTCAAGAATTGCATGAGATTTTGCAGGTACAACTCTACTCAAGTAAAACAAACAACCACAACAATGAATCCTGAACAGCTTACTCTTCTCAGTTCCACAATCTGTGTGATGCTCACAACGCACTTTTCTGTTCAGCTTCTTTCTGAGCATTTCTTCTATTGGAAGAAGCCAAAGGAGCAGAAGGCCATAATCATCATCATCCTTATGGCCCCTATATATGCTATTGACTCGTTTGTTGGTTTGTTAGACTACCAAGGAAGCAAAGCATTTTTCACATTCTTGGATTCGATAAAGGAGTGTTATGAAGCTCTGGTAAGGACATGATATTTGAAGCCGCATACTCCAATTCATTTATTGATGTTGATATGTCCATCACAATATGTTGCATTACTCGAGAAAGACTTGTGCAGGTGGTGAAAGTCATCTAGATGGATTGAGCATTTCTTCCTATCATGTGCAGGTGATTGCAAAGTTCTTGGCTCTTTTATATAGCTACTTGAACATATCCATTAGCAAAAACATAGTCCCAGATGAAATCAAAGGGAGAGAGATTCACCATTCATTCCCAATGACACTCTTCCAGGTAGAGTGTACATATGTTCTCTTCTTGGTTTACTTTATGAATGTCCGCATGGCTACATGTTGCACCTTCAGGAACATTCAGTGTGGCTGGGGAAATTCACATCAGTCAAGTGGCACATGTGTGTCCTTCACTCATCATTCTGTTTTATTGGATGTCTACGTATTTGTCTTGAGAACTTTGTTGGAAATCTAGAAGTTTTTTCTAAACCCCCAATCCTCGGAAGAGGTCCCATGAGCTCAAATCTTCAATTAATAGTGCACAAATTACATATCTATTTCACGTATATGATTGCATGCTATGCTATAAACTTCCGAACATTTATGCAGATGAGGGTAGCAGCCTTCTTTGTTTGTAGGTGCAGCTCTTGAGGGGTTAATTTATCAATTTAAATGCTCTCAATAGCAAGAATGACTTGTTGATGTAGTGACAGTGAGAAATTATATCGGCACACTTTAAATGGTAACATATATATGAGAACACTAATCATGCCCTTTAGTAAGAAGGTTTGTTATGTAGTGATTAAAGTCTTGATCCATGAGTCTCCATTTGCTTGTTACGCTAATTGAGGCAGTAGTACTACTTTCTGTTTCTCTACAGTCTTGAGTCTTTGAGATATGTTTAAAAAGCTTGAGCTAAATCCTCGGTTCAATTTACCTATTGCAGCCCAGGACAGTTCGATTGAATCACAGCACATTAAAGCTTCTTAAGTACTGGACATGGCAGTTCGTGGTGATTCGGCCATTGTGCTCCGTCCTAATGATCACTCTTCAACTCTTTGGAGTATATTCAACCTGGCTCAGCTGGACATTTACTATTGTTCTGAACATTTCAGTCTCGCTCGCTTTGTATTCTCTTGTGCTCTTCTACCATGTCTTCTCCAAGGAGTTGCAACCGCACAAGCCTCTTGGCAAGTTCTTGTGCATCAAAGGGATAGTATTTTTCTGCTTTTGGCAGGTAAACTTAAATAGCCATATTGTTATCCAATTATCTTGGTGAATGAGGCATGAGCCAAACGGATGCAAGTTCTGCTTTTTCTACCACTGCCTTTTTTTTTTCCTTTTTTTTTCTCCTCTATATTTCAAAATTACTATGATATTTATATTGAGTAAACTTTTCTCGGAAGGCTATATGCTCTTGTCCCGGAGAACTTTCATAAACCTGCGCGCTTTGCTTTTCAAAGAGCTCTTCTTTTTATGATAATAGGCCATATTGCAAAGATACAGAACGAGGGTGATTTTTATATGATGTACGCGCAATTGTGTGTTGGGCATCAATTCAACGACAGATCTTGCATTGGATCCTGCAGGGCATGGCACTTGATGTTCTTGCAGCGCTGGGCATAATTCGGTCTCATCATTTCTGGCTGGATGTGGAGCATATAGAGGAAGCACTTCAGAATGCGTTGGTGTGCATAGAGATGGTTTTCTTTTCTGCTCTTCAGAAGTATGCATACAGTGTGGAACCATACAAGGATGATTCCAGCAAAAAGAGAGAATGACTTTGGATACTTTTATGGCGGGGAATATGACAATTGCATACCGTAATTTATTGTAGCTGCTGCACGAGAAACGCTGATACCGGTTCATCGAGTGTATCTCTCCAAATAAAGTATTGCTGAGCTTGTTTGAGTGTCCCAATGGAGGAACTTATGGCAATGCCAGGTCCTCTGGGTGTAATGGTCCCTTTTCTTGGCCATCTTTTAGGCGTTTTGCCTATCGTAATCGAAAGCTCCAGTTCCAATTTGCCTTTGCTATACTTGACAAATGGTGCACCTACCTCGAAACGCTGATACATTGGAAAATTAGCCAAGCTCGCTCTTTCGGTGCGTTGAAGAATGGGTAATTGAAGTCGTTGTACAGATGGAAAACAGCAAAAGAGATTGATGCTAACATTCATAATCTATTCATCCTTGTCCTATTCCAGACATGTACAAGTCAGAACACCCTGAATTGAAAAGTTCCTCATCACATGAAAATACAGGCTTCTCTCTACATATCAGAGCTTACGAAAGAGTTCATTCACTGCAATCACATTCTCGGTGCGACGACTCAGACATCAGTGCGGAGATTCTTTAGCCTTCTGCAAGGGGAGGGAAAAGCTTGAAACAGAGGGAACAAAAAAAGAAAAAAAATCCTCGTAGTCACTCATACTATGAGATGAATTTAGAACTTGTCCAACAGCACTCTGATCACAATGTTTGGATTCTGTCGCAACTCAGCCAAGATGGGTAGCGACACCACTCGTGCAATGACACAGGTGTAACAAAGGATGAAACTCAACAGTGCGTATATGAACACAAGTTTTTCTGACATCAGATCAAGACATAATGCAATCAAACGCTTCCACACGCATGATAAATGGTCAACCCAACGTTGGGTGATCAGTGAAATCTGAAGATAGTAGGGGAACCGCCAGAAGAATGAAACTTGTCATCCTAACATGCAAAAATTAAGTACCTCTTCCTTCTTGTCGTTCTTTCCTCTTGTAAAATACTGGTAACCCCCATAGAAGAGTAACCCCCACCCAGTTAAGGAGACAATTACGAACTGCAAATGCATGACAAGCCCAATGAAGCATGCCATCAGAGAAGGAAGCATAAGAAATACAGGAAGGTCGTACTGCAGCGATAGACTGAACAGAGTGGGCTATGTCAAAGATTTGATCAAACAGCAGCTCCACAGATAGAGGAATCTTTCTTATCATCGATGGAGCCTGATATAGGTTGCGTAAAACTATGGTCAATCAGTTCTTTTCCGAATCATTGTCCAACCAACAGACCATAAGTCTAAAAATCATCTGCGCCCCGCATTACAACTTCAAAGCCAGATACTTTGGCTTACACAAGCAACAACAAAAGGCTAAAAGGTGGTAATCTGAGTTATGTTCTTGGTATGGAGAGTGTTTATATGCAATAGTCCAGCTCTGACTAATTCTTGTGGAAATAATCTTGCCCCTGGTGGTTTATACACAATAGAAATTATTTGCAAGCACATTGCTGACATTCTGCCTAGTGCCTACAAGGCTATAAGATCATCATATTCCCAAAATAGCAAAAAACTATCATGGTATGGTGAAGCAATCACAAAGCTGGACAACTTACATGTTCCTCTTTCCATTTAGAAGGACTCAGTGGGTCCTCCCAAAAGTTCACCTTCGGCTGTCCATGGTGTTCTGCATCAAGAGACCCCCATAAGACGTAACGACATGAACCGACTCGAATTCCTCCCAATAAATTTCTCATTACATGAAGTCGCATCGCAAATGAGCAACCATCGATTGCACAAGAACATAATATGCTAATGAACAGCATCATTTCTCCCATTTTCTCAAAGGACGTTCAACCCGAAATTCCACAAAAGATTCAAGCTTTAAACTCAAAAAAGCACGAGAGAGAGAGAGAGAGAGAGAGAGAGAGAGAGAGAGAGAGAGAGAGAGAGGGAGGGAGGATCAACCTGCACCGCCGGCGAGACCGCGACGATGAATCAGAGTGGCAGCTCCAGGCGTCAGACAAGAAGCGGATGGTTTCAGAGAAGAAAGCCGAGCTGAAGTCGCGGCTTGGCGAGCAGCAGCAGCCCACGCCGCCATAGTTCTGAGGCCACTTCCGGTTGATGCGCAACGCAGGGAAACGTAGGAGGAGGGAGACAAGTACGAGGATCGTACCGCGAGCACGTCAAAGAAGCTGTGAGAAACTCTGAGAACACAGTGAGCAATGAATTGTTAGAAATTAATTTTTTCTTTGAAACTCAAGATTTCTGGTCACCAGATGACCAAAATCAGTCCGGCCCAATATCAACTTACTCTAGTTCACATGGTAAAAAATTTGCACATCTCAATAGCTTGATGCTTCCCTTTTGACCAAACGATAATGCTTATTGCTTCCATTAACTGTCGACAGTAAACCTTGCTTAATTGACCAATTCGTCTACTTAATTTCACTGGAAGATTCTTTCGTCAAAGAAACTTTAGAAAAGTAATGCTAACCATAAATCAAACTCATCTCGACGGCTGATCATCGTCATATAGACCACTAACGAAGCCCACGGAACTACCGATTGAGATATTATCGATCCCCTATAGACCGTGGGATAAGTTTCGAAAATTTCCATTTTCTGTCGTGGGCATTTTGCATAATAAAGTACAGACTTGATCATGGGCTGAGACCCTCCCGGAGTGAGTTTGCTCCCAAAGTGAGTTTGCTCCCAAAGTATAGTTTCGTTTGTATGAGAGTCTAGTCATTAATTAAACCCCAGGAGGACTATAGTTGATCGATTTATCTACACTTACCTCCCTGGTCAGTAAAAAGTAAACTCCAGCCATACAAATGACCAATTGTCAAGAAAAACAAGCCACGCATACTTATTCCAGATGTCAACACAATTAAGTCTCATTACAGAAAACCCACTATCGTTAGTAGCTCCACGAGGCATGAGATGAAATACTACGCAAAGACAGCAGCGGGCAACTTGTATAGGAGTCAAAATGTCAGAGGAGTAATCTAAAAAACACGTCCTGTACAACCAGGACACCACGTCTATTGCACCGAATGTGCTCGACTATAAACAGTACATGGAGCAGCAGACAAACTTCAAAAGATTCAACCACAAAGGCAAAGGAAATTATCGGTTCCATTATGGTTAAGAGGCAAAGTGACATTTCCCATTCCGTTGGCGGCTGATTAGTTTCGCCGGTGGATACATGGAAAAAAACAAGGCAACGAAATTCCTCAGTAAATCAGTGCACATGCAGCAACCACCTTAACCAGACGCTCCTAGGCATGCGTATTTAACATATTTACAGCACCTGTTTCGAGTCTGCAAAACAGAGTAACTGAATTAGGTGAGAATGCCAGTAGACCAACGAGAAGTTAATGTGGTTCAGGAGGTGGGTAAACACAACATAATTCATCACTCACCAAATCCGGGACTGCAGAATCAAACCGATTTGGCCCTAACCAGTCCCAGGAATTTCCATCACATAGACAGGCTAGCAAAAAGCAATTCCAGCTCTTCATCTTGTGAGGCCGTTCTCTGACAAACGAAATAAAGAATCAGTAGATCAGCAGCTACTCCACAAACTGTTGGAATCATGGCAAATAGGATTGAAGACCTACACAGGGGCATCCCACAAAGTGTATATATTGGAAAGAAAGAGACAGAAGCAGGTTATCAAGCAATGAGTCGGTGTAAAACACTGAGATTGAAAAATTCACTTCATTCCCGATATTGAAAGAAATAGTTTCGTATTCGGCAAAAAGAAAAACGGATGAAACAGAGTTTTAGAATGGAAATACACAGCTACCGTATGTTGGAATGAATGAATTCTACAACAAGAATAAAGGAGGAAAACTATCGACCCAATGTAATCGACACAACATCACCATACACCAGGGTCTTCACTGAACCAAGTGTTGGAAACTATGATGCTTATGATCCTCATCTATTTAAAGCCAAAACCACTAACAAACGAATTCTATAATGAGAGAAAAGGAGGAAAGACTAACAACCCAAGAGTAATGCACACGATATCACTGTACACCAAGGGCTTCGCTGAACCGAGGGTTGGAAACTATGCTGCTTATGATCCACATCTATTAAAGCCAAAACCATCACAAGTAGCAAAGGACATTCCACATGCACTGCAAGTCAAAGTGCAAGCACCTGAATTGTCATTAGCTGCAAAACCTTGTTGAGAACCTTCAAACGATGAGTTGCATATGTGCTGTTTGCAGGCAATTGATTCATTCTATTCATCTCCTTGTGAACTGCCGCCTTCTTCTCATCAAACCCAAGCTGATTCCAGTTATTAACAGTCTGATAACTCTCTCTATTTTCCTTGGCCCGATTTTGAGGAGTTTTTTCTGCAAACTGATTAAGCAGATTCCGCCCTCCACTGAGCATTCCGATGTACAATCAGAGAAAGATACAAGGAAACAGTATGAAGCCAAGAAACTTAAATCAGTTCTTCGATTAGGAGGAGAGAAGGACAACCATTATACTCTGAACAAATTTCCCGAGAGTTGAATCTCGCTAATGTATAGTACTTTCGCTATTTTCATTTGTCCTAATCTAACTCCATGATCAACATGGCACATAACAATCCTTAATCTTCCATTATTTCAACTTCGAAACCTACGCTTGTAGAGAGCCAGGGGGGAACTCAAAAATAAATCTCTAGACGCAAAGATGACTAAATAATACTACACGAAGGAGATGGACATATTGGGCAAAGCAACAACACATCCATCTCCAGATACAAGACAAGCCTAACAGCATTGAGGACAAAAACAAGATGCAGAGAAAGACTTTCGAGGCAACAACATCTTCCAACACGAGGAAACATATTCAATTTCGTGAGCTAAATTGGCATGTACATAACCAGAATCGAGACATTAGCCCACGTTAACCATCTAAGCATCAAACCGACGACGAAGGCAAGACAGAGGGAATTGAATCTTCCTTCTTACCCGGGCCCGCAAACAGAATTAACAGCCATTTTCAATTCAAGAAAACCACCAAATAGCTAAAGACAAAACAAAGAGAATGGAGATCGAATCAAGCCCAACCTGTAATCCATCGTCGATGAGGATGCAGATCGAGAGAGGCGAGTGTCCTGCAGTTTCGCTCTTGGGAAACCTACTGCAACAACAACTGGTGATCCTTCTCTACCTCGGATTCAAGAGAGAGAGAGAGAGAGAGAAGCAGGAGAAGAACCCAGAAAACCGAAGACTCCTCCGTCAAGCACCAATACGACACGGCGTTTTGCGTCTTCCGGGTGGTGTCGTCGCACTCTCTCAGGTGTCGTTTCTGCCCAACATTAACGATAAGGTCTTATTGAGTAAATTAGGATTAGCTATACTAAATACTACAACAGAAGGCTAGATAGACATAAATAAAAATAAAATACGTGGCAAATAATTAAGTACCGAAATTTAAGTTTTTAAGAATAAAAATAATTGACTATTTTTTTTGTCAAAAAAAATAATTGACTATTTGATGACAATTGGAAATTGATGAATTATGTAACTAAATGTTAAGTCTCAATAATATAAATTACAAGATTCTAATTAGGAAACTATTAAACGAGTTTAATATCTTTTTTTTGGGTCAAAAGATTTTAATCTCATTGAAAGCTAAAAAAGTTTAGTTTTGACACTTGTATTGGATTATTAAATAGATGGTAATACCTGAGTTGCCTGAATTTAGATAGCATGATCGATTCTTTTGAATTTATAATTATACTTTTGGAAAGATGGATAGGCTTAATTGGTAGTCACGTGCCACGAGACACAACCACCTTAAGAATACGGTATAGGATACGAATGAATACGCATAGTCATCTTGTCCAAAATGAAGCATAAAAATTTGGCATTGGTTTATATATTATATATTTGCCGCAACAGTAACCCGAACTCTTTTATGAAAAAAAAATGTGGATATTCAATTGTTTGGATTTTATATCACACCTTACTATCTAATAAGAAATCCGATAAATATATGTTGTGCGTACTAACCTGACATAATTCTATCAAACATTGTCGTGCTCGGGAACAATGTCTGACGTGTTATGTAATTATTTGATTCGATGAAGGATGATAAACGAGATTCAAAAGCAAAGTGTTTTTATTTGAGTACCGGCACGACTTTGTCTTTTTATGGCGTATAAAATCATTTCGTTCTAGAAAAAAAAAACTGCCATTTTTCTTATCGATTATGGTAAATCCAACGAAACGTTACCATAACAATTATCGACACATATCGCTCGACAGAAATCACTGGGTAGTGAAAATCCGGATAGTATAAGATTACAGGAGTTTTGAAATATACGGCATAGGAACGATGTGAGGATGAGAATGGGGAGCATTGTGCAAAACATTAACATGACCTTTATAATTTTGCCTTGGACATGATTAGCTCAATGATTAAAGATCGGGAAATCTCGGCTTTCCTTTTGTCCGATCGTGGAGTCACGTGGCCAACCCAAAACCCCCACCCACAAAACAAAAAAAAAAGGTCAACTTTTCTAACATCCAATCCGGCTCGTTCGTGTCGAGAGGGATGAATCGACTCTCAGCACTAAAAAAAAAAAAAAAAAAAGGGCTTCTTTCTTATTCTTTCCACTATCCATACCATGCACTGCTGGCCCACCCTCCACCCCCCCATTTGCAATCTTTTTTGACCCCAAAAAAAAAAAAATGCGACCTTAAAAAGAGAGAGAGAGAGAGAGAGGATTTCACCTGTCTTCGCCAATTGTATTCAAAATGCATTCAAGTCGGAGCCTTCAAATATTTCTTGAGAGATGAATAATTACATCGCCGATTAAAAGATTTTTAAAAAAATATATATTTTTTATCGCATATGAAAATATTTAAACGCAGATCGTTATCAACGTGATCAGAAACATTTGTCATTGACTGATTTTATTAATCGTGCGTGCGCGACGAATTTTAGAAATAACGTATTTTTCGCAAAATAAACGTTTAACTCTAAATTCAAAGTAGCAAACCAATCGCGCGTTGGAGACCTACCAAGTGCCAAGTACCAATTTGGGGGTTAATTCCACGAGGGAACCCCTTTCGTACGAGCCGAGGTGGAATTTTGGCCTTGTGCCGTGTCCGGCAACGACAAGCGAAGGAAAGATCATCTGTTGTCTAAGTTCTTTGTCTGAGGTGGCTTTTTCCTTTTAAAGTTTTGATTCTCTAAAGAATTGCGCAAGATTCATGCCATGATTTTTTCATTTTACAACAACAACCTCCAGCGCTTAAAAACTTTTCAAATATGTCAACATGCCGAATTGTACATAAACTTTTTTTCACAATTTTTTTTTTTTTTGAAATCCCCAGTGATGTTTGTATTTTCAAATTCGGAGGAAAAAGTCACGAGTAAAACCTAAGAGATTAAGGTTAGAAGTAACCAACGCAATTCATTACTTACCGGTTTGTTTTGTTAATACCACAAAAAATTTTAATCATCGTCCATTGTGACACTAATTCTCTAAACTTTTTATCGTGTCGCAAGTTATATTCATTGCGACACCAATTCCACAAACTTGTGTCGTTTGATATTTGTTACACTAAAAAAGAAGTTCGAGTGTATTAGCATCACAATGGAAAAAGTTTAAAATTTTTGAAGCAGATTAATGTTTTTGTTACAAGTTTAGGGTTTTAACTGAAAAAATGTATAACTTTTTTTTAGTGGTGTTTTCCTTTTAGATTTAGATTTTTTTTTAAAATTCTAGCACACACATTTTGGCTTTTCTTTTAATCTTCAAAGCTTGAGATTTTCATAATATATTAACTTGCAAAAAATAATTCTCTTAATTTAAATTTGAGTAATACAATAGATTTTGACAAGAAAATAATAAAGTCATCACCCACTTTTTTTTACTTTTGACAAATCCAAAAAATAAGGTTGAATTGAAATCTCAAATCAGTAAATTGAGCATGAAGACTAAGGTCGATAAAGATGAGAATATCATACCGGCCCTTCTCCGAATTGAAATCTCAAATTAGTAAAGAATTTTAATGACATTCCCAAAGTCGAACCTCGTCTTTTCTATTGATACGGAGACAAATAGCAATCGAGCTACGCAAAGATATGAAAATAAGATAAATTATAAGGTCGAGCTCGCCATAGAATCTATTTCTTATTTACAAGAGAGTGGCAGTTGAAAATTAAAAAATAACTTCTCTAGAATTACGCACAATTGAAAGAAAAAGAGAAGCATGGAAAGAAAGAAAAAATTATGAAATGGAGATTGTGCAGACAGAAAGAAACCAAATCGATATGAAAAACAAAGGAAAAAAAAAGGCCAATAGACGGTGAAAGACTTGACTCCAATCCTCTCTCTCTTCTCTGCTTGCTTTCCTCTTGTTGGTCGAACCAGTGAACGCTGCTCTTCTTCTCCTTCTCCTTCTCCTTCTCTGTCACTCCGTAGAGCCGAAAGCCTTTCCCTTTTGTCTCCATGAACGGGAAGGCCAACGTCTCCAAGGAGCTCAATGCGCACCACAGAAAGGTTCGGCCTAGTTCCGCTCCTTTTGTAGCTTTGACCCGTTCTGGGTGGTGATTGAAATTTTTCTCATGGGTTTGACTCGAGATGATGGTGGCGCTGTTCTGTCGTCCTCCGGCTCGTGTTTCATCTTATGCCTCTCGATTTAGCTCGCGATTCTTGCTTTGTGGAAACGAAGGCTTTGATCTCGTGCCTTATGAATTACGATCGGTTAGATGGAGTTATTAGCGCGTTTGGAGCGGCAGATTGGGCCCCGGCTTTTTCCGTTGATTAGACTGGTTCGGCTATGAGCAAAGATGTTTTTTTTTTTTAATTAAAAAAATCATCATTGTTTATTGTGCGTCTTGTGAACACAAGTTTAGTGTTGTTCTAGTCTTATGTATGAAACTGTCAGATTGTTGGAAAAGGCGATTTGTTCGTTTCTTTTCTTCTTCTTTTTTCCTGCCGAGTCCTGTTTTGCTTGCATCTCTACTTTTGTTATGACCAAGCATTTAGGATTGAAAACTGGAATAGGATAAGCCAGAAATCAATCTGCAGAACATATCTTTAGACTTCTCTGGCGAAAAAGAGAGGAAAGAGCTTCACCATCAAAAGAAGCACGTGATATGTGGAGATCCAATCTCTCTGCTTGCTCTAGGCCTTATATTACTGTGAATAGTGAACATCATACGTTCTGTCCTTTACTAGTATTCCTTTTTCCTATCCAATTCCTCATTTTGCTTTAAAAATCTATGCAGATTCTCGAAGGGCTTCTCAAATTGCCTGAGAACAGGGAATGTGCTGACTGTAAGACCAAGTAAGTATAGAAAATGCGTCCAATTGGATTACACTTGAATAGTGATCGAAGTAGGAGAAGCACAAATCTACAGCAGTTGATGATTTAGCGATAATGCTACCTGTCTCCTCCTTTTACCAATTATTTGTAGCTAAAGCTAATGCTATCGCTTTTTGTGCAGAGGTCCAAGATGGGCTAGTGTCAATTTAGGGATATTTATATGCATGCAATGT
Source organism: Rhodomyrtus tomentosa (assembly GCA_028455895.1). Lineage (NCBI taxonomy): Eukaryota > Viridiplantae > Streptophyta > Magnoliopsida > Myrtales > Myrtaceae > Rhodomyrtus > Rhodomyrtus tomentosa. The sequence continues at coordinate 7,103,543 of JAPCWY010000001.1, read as the reverse complement.
TCAGGTATCCATAGAAGTCTTGGGGTACACATATCGAAGGTACTATTTTAATGTTTGACCATCCGATGTTTTGCTTTTATTGCATGATTTATGAGACTGATTGAGAGTTTAGATTGTGATACTTTGTTTTTGTACCAAACAGTTGCGATGCTTAGTTGAATGAAAATAGCATTGGAAATCCCTATAGTAAATGGACTGATCTTTTGGGGGAGTTATTTCTTTTTAGAGAAATCCAAGAAACATATCTTGTTCGTGTCTGTATTTTCTTGATACTCTATCCAGTGAAAAATGACACATGCTACTCCTGAGATAGTTGGCAGTGATGTCCTTTTTGAGTGTGTCATCTTTCTTAAGCTTCATATCCTTGGACTAGTTTCAAAACTGGGGGAAAAGAAATGCCAATGACTAGCAAAGGTGATGCTCACCCTTTTAGTTCATATCTGAAAGGTGTGATTTGACATGGAACATGATCCCCTCATGGTTCTTTAATTGGAAATGCCGTTCTTAGCTTTTAGAAATCCTAAAATGATTAATCATTTGGAGGTAATTCTGCTCATGAAACTGTTTGTGCGTTGTATCAGAGCGGTTGTACTAGCTATATTTACTCACCGAATGCTCGCATACATCAAACATGCTCCTGAAGAATAACAAAGTACTATTCATGAAGTCAATGCTCTTCTCTATAATTTAAAGGGCTGCAACCTTGCATTTGAACTCGATCTTCAATTGTTTCAACTGAAGTGTGCTTTTGGAAACATACCTAAACTCATCAATTCCCTGCTGTGTCATCCAAGGAAGTTTTTTGAAGAGTATTCCTGGTTAGATAAGTCCTCAAGTTGCTTTCGCCATTGGTTTTGGAAGCAATATCGGCTTCATTCATCAGTTATGTAATGCGATGACAGTCCCTAAGTCTGCCTGCTCGTCATGTGACCCGTCTCTGTCACGATTACCTTTGTTGATATTTTGAATGCATACGGTAGCACACAAAAGAACGATGGATGTACTTATGATATGCAAGCTTTTGCTGCAGGTCCGATCAGCTACTTTGGACACATGGCTTCCAGAGCAGGTTGCTTTCATACAATGTAAGGCAGATTTTTCCCATGATTGATGTCAGTTTGGTCTAAGATTGAGAAAAAGCATGCTAATACCCGCCGCTCTGCAGCAATGGGCAATGAGAAGGCAAATAGCTATTGGGAAGCAGAGCTACCCCCAAATTATGACAGAGTGGGAATTGAAAATTTTATTCGTGCAAAGTAGGTGACATACTTTTGCGTCTCTACCAGTCATTTTTGTTGTGTTTGTCATGGCTCCTTATATAAGTGCATTATCCATTGCTTCATCCAATGCTGGTTACTGGCTATTTTCGTAGATATGAGGAGAAAAGGTGGGTTTCCAGGGATGGAAAACCCAATTCACCTTCTAGAGGACACGAAGAAAAGGATACTGTACAGTGGCAGAGACCTGGCGAAAGAAGTGCACAGAGATTTTCAGGCAAGCCCGAGAGTTCATCTGAGCAAAGGACAACCAGCCAAGCCTCTTCTACAAAACTCAGTAATCCTGCTGCTCCTAATGGACCTGATCAGGTATGGACTTGTAAGCCCATGGTGTTTATTGGTCGGAGTTAGATACAGATTTTCAATTCTGGAAGATCAGGACTAATGTTAGATACAATGATCACCCATGTTACAGTTTTCGTATAGTTGTCTTAATCATCGGATGTCCTAGGGAATCTGTTGTTCACTCTAGGCATCCATGAAGATATGCTAAACTGAAAAGCGCATAATACGGTGGTGTTTGTCTCTTTTAACGTGAGAAAATTCTGTCTACAATTAGTGGAGTGAGTTATAAGGAAGTGCGGTACAACAATTCTTGTGGCAATTCGAGGTTACTGGGCGCTTTTAAAACTCAAATCATATTAAATATGATGTTTGTGATGCACAGATCATTGCTGCACCAAAACTGCAAGATGCTAAAAAGACAGAAATGGCTGCGGCATCTGTTGAAGCAATAAAAGAAACTGTAGATGCTGCTTCAGCTGCGTCTTCTTTAAAAGTTGATTATGCTACTGACCTTTTCAACCTGCTATCCATGGAAGCTCCAAATGAAAAGGGTTCAGAGGCAGCTTCCACTGATGATTGGGCTGGTTTTCAACGTACTCTCTCTCTCTCTCTCTCTCTCTCACACACACACACACACACACACACGAGGATTGTTCTAGCTGGGTCTTTCCATTTGGTTTCGTGATTGCAATCCCGACGTCACTATGAGAGATACTGGTTTTGTTGTTGATCTGTTGTACCTTTAATCTCCAGCTGCTGGAGCAGCAGCCAGAACCGAGAGAGAAAAGTCCAATCACTCAGGATCTGCTGAAAGTAGCGCTCAGTCCACTTCTGGCTTTGAGGATCTTTTTAAGGACGTCACTCTTGTGCCTTCAGTTTCAGAGAAACCTCAGAAAGATGTGAAAAATGACATAATGAGCCTTTTTGAGAAGGTATATTCTTGATCACTTTCTTTTAAATGAATTATTTAACCAATATGCTCTCCAATCTTGCTTGACAGTTCGATTTCATTTAAACTTAAATGTTTACATTCCAGACACACATGTTGGTGGTCTTAGGTTTAGTGTGAACAATGCAAAACAATTGCCAATCTCTACATGAAAATGTCAACCAGACCCTTTTTAGGAACTATGTCCTATATTTATGTAGTCTTGTTATTGAGTGTGTGTTGGAGCAGTATATGTGACGGTGAGATGGTTTATTGTATTTTCAGTCCAACATGGTTTCGCCATTTGTGATGCATCAACGACAACTTGCATTGCTGGCGCAGCAGCAGTCCTTTCTCATGGCTGCAGCGGCGAAATCTGGTTATGTAGATCCAAAAGTTCTTGGTGCTACACAGCAAGCTGGTTCAAATGGCACTAATTACCCCATGATGAACTGGCCCAGCATGGGTCTACAAGTTCCAGGAAACACATATCCAGTAGGCGGACAAGCAGATTTACAGGCACTCATGCAGGTATGATATAATGAGGCTTACTTTAATTGCTTGAGCGTTTCAGAGTTAGTTTCTGATCATCATATCTATTTTTATCATTAGACGAGCAACCTACCAACTCCGCATCCGTTGGGGAACTTCTCAAACAATTCGACATCAAGGTATGCTATTAAACTTCACATGCTCGTGAAAACTTTGCTTGTCTGTATCTTAGATGTGAAATGAGTTCAGATGCAGATCTTTCCACGTGACATTTTGACACTACCTTTGTCTTCCATGCGGCTGATAAGTGGTGCTCTATTATGAGGGGTTTCAAAACAAGCACATCCTTGAGAGTGCTTCAGAGCATTCAGCTAACAATTGCGTCAATATTTCAAACTTTGTTCTTTTCATTTTTGTTAATCAAACACATGTCCTTGTTAACTCAGCCTCAATAGGTTCTCCTTTCTTGGAATGACTAACTCCGTATGCAGGTTACACTGAAAACTCTGCTTCGTATATCCATTACCTTTTCCCTCCAGAAAACATGTCTCTTTTCCAACCAAGCAAACATAAAAAGATATGTAATTTTTCCTCTCCGGAACATGATTAATAGGGATGGGAAAAAGTTTACATGGGATTTGTTTTCTACGATCTGATTAATGACTGCTCTTAGGGAGCTTGCTAAGAGAATATTCTCAGAACACTAACATTTTTCCTTGATCTGTAGTGTTCTGACTACCGAATCCTTTCTTTGAGAGTATGCCTGATAAATACTTGAGAGCACTCTTTAACATGACTTGGGGTCTTAGGGCCATAGACGGTGTGGAGATTTCAAGGAAACATCTTCCTACATCAGATCTGTTGGATCACATCTGCTGTAGAGAGCAGAAATTGCCAAAGTGATTGTGCAGTGCACTTGGCGCCTATATTCGGGTTAAACGGCTAAAAAATGGACTGGATTAGTTTTTTTTTTGGGTCAAAGATTAGGGGGTACACAGATGGATCATATCTATTTGATTCTCAAGTAGGAAATAATTAAAAAAGAACCCACAACATTTTCGTTGAGCGTCTTGTAAACCCACATCTTGTGCACCTAATTGCTATCTAGGATACAATGTGCACATTTTTTGTCATAAGAAGTAACAAGGTGAGCTTGCCAGAGGCTAACGAGTGATGATTTATCCCGTGACTATAATCCACAATCCCTCCAACACCACAAAAAGAAAAAAAGTGCTCACACAAAAGAAAAGGCACTCAAGGCTTGATTGCGAAAGGCTCGATTGGAAAAAGCTCATCTTTGCACAAGTTTCATGTGATTGGTTTTGTAGTCTGCACTGTAAAGCTGAACATCACTGTGTATGGACTCATTAGAATTTCCAAGGCACGATAAATTATCTTGTCTAAATCGTTCTTGATGGAATCGGGTAGTGGCTATTTACTTTCTGGTAATTACTCGGTTTCTACCCTGGCACTACTCTTCTTGTTTTATTAAAGTCTAATGTTGCTTTCATGTCGATAAATGTATCTCAACTGTTGCTTTTCTTGACTGTACCTGAGAGTATAAACTGTATGATTATGGTGGTTAATTTCTTCTCCTGTTGGTCTCACGCAGCGTGTATGCTATGGGGCAAACTATCAACGTCAATGGTCTTATGTCTGCCGGGGTTACCAACCATCAATCGACTCCCACTGTTGCATCTGCTTCTCCTTCAACACAATCTGGGAAAGAGTATGACTTCTCTTCATTAACCTATGGGATGCTCTCAAAACACTGAGTAGGTCGCAAATGCATATATTATACAATCCAGAGAGAGCAAATATTTTATAGGGGGACGGTGGAACTTCCATTGTGAGCATGGGTCATAAGCAATTTGTTAAGGGTGATATTGGTTTTTCCGTTCATGTGTTGGGTAGTGATTTGTATGGGTAGCCCTTTTGAGTAATAAAAAGTAGCTCATATTGATTTGAATCTTACCCTCAAAACCGACATTTTACATGTATTATTATTGATGTTTGACGAAATGGTAGGTCTGACATTGTGTTGTGGTGGTTCTATGTTTGCCTCTGGTCCCTAACGTCTCGCACTATAAAGGGAAGTCTCCATGGAAGCCTCCTCTCCTGGATTGTTAGATACATATATTCTCTTCCTTCTCTTTATTGCTTGGGTTAAAAAATACTTCGTTGCTTGGTTTGTGAGTTGAGAGAATCAGCATGGAGGACATGCTGCATCATGGATTGAAAAGATGTTATGCCGAAGGAACAGAGAAAATACCGCTATTATCTAGGTTGGGCTGTCCATAACGCCAGCATGGTCAAGACTGGACCTGGGCTGCGATGTGGATGGGAGATGTTGAAATTTTGGTGACATAATAATGACTTCGCATAGGATTCATCACAATCATCGTTTGAACGGTTAATATCACGAAAAATTCTAAACTGACGCATTTGTGATAAATTTACCGTAAACTATTTTCCTAACCATAAAAATACCCAAATTTTGTGCATCGTGATAAATTTATCTTTTATTAACCTTAGTTAAATTTTACCGTTAAATTGATGATCACGTATGGTGGTTGATAGATGTATCAATTTGGAGGTTTTTTCATCTGTTTATCACAAACGTACTGGTTCAAAGTTTTTTGAGGTAATAACTCAATCTAGCGGAAATTAACAAAGGGTGAACGTGCGATTGATGTACAAGCTGGGAAATTTTGGTGGTAAAAAAATTAAGCTGGGGTACGTACGTCACATGTGCATTAGTTCTTGATTTTCCGTGGTCAAAAAATCATTTTGAGGTAAATTTATCACATGATAGAAAAGTTAACCCTTCTTTGAATGCGCACTTTATGACACTTTAGGCATGTTCTCCCATATTCTTTCTCGAATGCGGATCAGCCAATTTACGAACATATCAATTGGGTATGCGATTTAAGTATTGTACTAGTCTTTACCCAACCAAACAGGCCTCACAAACCGAAGGAAGCAAAAACAGAAGAATCGCCCAAACCACGTCCCCATGTGTGGCAGCCCATTTTGCTTCTCCACTGGTTTGGTATCGTCGAGTCAATAGCGGGGCTGTCGGAACATGGACCTTTCAACAGCAAAAGGTAGGCGGAACAACTTGAGACTTCCGAATTTTCGTTTTTTGGCCATTCTAGACAGGGAAATACCAGTCGGCCGGGATGCTTCCCCTGGTGCACACGCGTCGGTCCGCCAGAGGCTGGGCGGCAGGTACGGACATATCCCTTGTAATGATTTGCGATGTACTCGTTCGTTGAGTTGCCCCACCTTTGAAACGCAATTCACGTCATGCACTGCTTAGACATTGAAAATGGTGGGCGGTCTGACTGCCGAGAAAATGCGAGCTTTTCGGCCTTGTGGGCTTGGACGAAATGGTCAGAATTGGCCGAAAGAACAGCGGACGATCAATAGCCCTCGCAAGCTTTAGGTGCACGGCGAGATGCGAGATGCGAGATGCGAGATGCGAGATGCGAGAGTAGACTTTTAAGGGCGTGCATGGTCCGGGCTGATCCGATTTCAATATGAAATTGAGGGCCGGACTAATAGTCACGATCTTCATATTTTCGGGATCAGGAATTGGATCAAGACTAGCTGCCCGAACCAGTCTCGGCTTAGTAAGGCCGCTAACGTCAATCAATTACTTTTAAAAATCTAGCCCTTAAAATATAATATGCTTCGATTGCATATTAATTTACAATCAATTACCTCGAATGAATGAAAACAAAAAAAAAACACATTGTACTATCATCATCTTGTTATAGGCAATGACATTAAAGTATCAAGTAAGTTAAAAAACTCAAGATTCTTACTATTTTAGCCAGAACGAATTTGCAAAGTTCACCGCTAAATGCTATTCGGCAAACGAAAAGTGTGTCGATTGTCAAGGCAACTGCTCATACCCAAAAAAAAAAAAATCCATGGTGAATACTGCTCAGAATTTGAGCCTCAAATGCATGCGAGAAATTATTCGGTGGTTGCCTTACACTAGTTATGACATAGACAGCACAAATCTCATGTGCGCAAAGTGAGGAAACCACCAAAATCATTTTTCTGTTTTGTTTTCAAATATTTATAATTCTTTTTTCTATTTTTGTTTTGTGTGTGTACGGTCCGGTCCCAACACCGTGGAACCGGGGATTGAATCGCCCGATCACCGGTCCCATTTATTGAGACCGGGGACCGGACCGTTCATCTCAAGAACCGTACCAACCCCGCCTGTTCGATTCGATCCCAATAAATGAGATCAGATTGCCTGATCACTTTTGTAACAGCCAAAGGAAGAAGAATAAGAAGCGGAGGAAGTGATACATTTTCCCTGGCAAATAGATAGACATGGTGGACCAAAAGTTCTCAGCATCTTAATAAGAAGAAAGTCCAAATCTTTACTTCTCTTCTTTTTGGTACTATGTCTTATCTCCTCCCCCAAGCAAAAGCCATCTCCTACTTCGACTCTTCCCTAATCGCGGACTTTAACGTAAGCCACAAAACCTGAGCGCCTACGACCTCACGAACCGGGGGCATAATTTCCAGCCTCCTAATCAAATCCAGCCGTAGAATCACAACAGATATCACGTTAGCAAAGGACAACCCCGCACGTGGCCAAAAAAAAAAAAAAAAGGAAAAAAGTGGAAACGACTTCAAATTCGCGCCGTCGCGACCTGTATCGGACTTAATAGACATGATTGGTGATGTTAATGACGTTTAGCAACGAACTGAATTTCGCAGAAAGAGAAACTTTGTGACGACGACGAGCCCACTGTGGGGGAGGGAGACTTGGCGTACCGATTGACTCGATGACGCCATTTCCTGCCTTGTGTGGCAAGAAATAGGCTGGACAAGAGCCCACCCTATTGAATTTGCATCGCTTGCGTATCCAATGCATTAATAGCTTTTACTGGCCGTGTATTCACCGGTCCCGAGTTAGGTCACTATACCCGTTAAAGAGCCACTCGGTCTCGGGTCAATTTCGTTCGGTCCTGCATTAACAAAAAATTAAAATGTATCATCTTAGTTGATGAGAAAAAAAATTTATCAAATCATTTCCTTTTTTTTATATTTTTTTTAACCAACAGCGGGATCAATCTTTTTTTTTTTTTTTTTGTTTTTTTTTGTGGGGCATCTTTTACCACGTTAGTGACAGTGTTTGATTGATTCGATCAACCGAACAACATGTTTTGGCCCAACCCAACACGGTGAAGCACATGCAGGTGAAGTTTTGGTTCTTTGGTCCCCCCTAGTGGACAATTTGACATGGTATCAGTTTCCTAGAGTGTCTGTTCCCACTCTCCGCTAAGTCACAAATCAATCGGATTCGTTCGTACTTGTGAAGACAAGTGTTTTGCATGAGTCTATATTTTATTCGTACCATTCGTTTTTGACTTTAGAAATATCAATTCAGTACATTCAATCACATATGAGGATCGGTTACTCGTCACCGCTGGCGAAGCTCGACCTCGCCGTTGCTAGGCCAGCTGCTGGTCGGAGGAAGAAGAAGACAAGGAAGAAAAAGAAAAAGAAAAAACAAAGAAAATAATAAAAAAGTCCAAAAAATGTTAAATATTTTTTTTAAAAAAATTATCACATCAGCGATTTTCGAAAAAAATTGACCGAATAGATTGAATTGGTATAAATAAAAAAGGTGTTGGACTGAATTGACAAAAAAATTATGTTTTTTTTAACTCTCCCAATTTGAGGGAGTACATTTTTTTCCATTGTTATCATTTTTATTTTTAAATGGCTCTGAGGAGAATCCCGGTTGTCCTTACTAGCGTTGGGCACAATTGGAAAACTCTTCGGAAGAGTGCAATAGGGCCTCCTCCAATGCATTTACTAAGTTCGAAGTGAATTAGATTCTGACGAGTGAACATGCAAAACCCAGTTGCTTAAGGGAGTAATGTTGTATATATATATATATATATATTTGTTTGAGAATCAAAATCATCAACATCAATAACACCTTTATTCCAAACTAGTTGCGATCGGCTTGAGAATCAAAATCATGCCGAAAAAAAAGGAAGAAGCTAAGCTCATTCTTTGCTTGATCAAATAATGGACATTCCTACAGCTATTCACGACGAATTGGCCACGGGCCTCATGAATTTCTATATGGTTATTCTATTTTCGCACAACTCGATATGAGATCACCTTTGTATTTATGAACTTCCCCTAGAATTTAGGCTGACGAATTTTCCAACCCATCTTTTGATTGTGCTCTTTATACAAATAGACAACTTTTGATTTTTTTTTTCACATTTTATTGGCGGAGTTCCTTGCTGTTTTTCCCCCCCTAAACATAGCAAAGAGTTCTTGAATCATACAAAGAGGTCGGGGCTCATCACCTAAACCATCACTAAACAATTCGTCTACACAAAAAGTGTCAAATTCTTATTTTTTTTACCTAAACCTGAGAGATAAGGTTGCGTTTGGGAATGGTTCTGTTCATGTGCATAGTTTTTGAACAGAAACACTCTTTTGTGTTTATGTTCCTGACTATAATTTTTGAGAATAGAAACGCGTATGGTAAGTAAAAAAAAATACTTATTTTCACCGCTGTCGTTGAACACCGGCGACCGGCAGCGGCGGACGGTCAGCGGTGGGTGGTAACGGTGGCCGACGGATGGTGATCACGTCGGTGGCGATAAGTGGTGGTTCCAAAAGTATTCCAAAAAAGTATTTCAAAATCCAGAAGTAATTTTTTTTTTGTTTCTGCAAAAGTATTTTTCGGCACAAAGTGTTTTGCGGAGCATTTTTGAACTATACGCGTTTCTGTTCCAAAAGTGTTTCGAGAACACATTTAGAACAGAAATACTTCCCCTAAAGTGTTACCAAATGCATCCCAAGTTATTCCTATGACATTCACCTTGACCACCTGGTAATTCGATAGTGTCCTTCTAAGGTAATTATGTAAATTTCCACTATCCATAATTCAAGGACGATGGAAAGATCAAACTACACTCTTAAGTGAACATCAAGGCTCTCTCCTTAATCTCTATATATCGAAATGTAGGGCAATGCTCTATTCTTCCTCTCGAACCTTGTTTCGCCGACCTTAAAAAAACCAAGCAAAATACAATCCGAAACTCACGACGTATCATCTAAATATGGATTGTTCGGGCGACCGAGAGCCGGGCTGCGAACCAAAATCTCGAATCTCGATTACCTTGCAACACCAGCGGGGAATCTTCGTCGTGACTTGGTTTAATGAACAGAAGGCACTCTTTCCGATGCGGATTTCACTGCTGCCACCACCAGCTTATGCTACAGCCGTTCCTCCGGAAAGCGTGGTCGGTGAGGAGTCGGCCCACTGAGGTGAGGGGAACGTGCCGATCCCAATCCATCCTTCCATCCAATTGGATCCCAAAACACCGCCAGAGTTGACGGTCGGATCATCGTGTGATGGCCTCTCGGACCTTCGATAATTGTCGTGTTCCTCTCTGACACCCCCCACTTGCTTCCTCCTCCGTAATAATGATGAATAGGGAAGAAATTTAGTTAATGTTGCGATTTGACACTGATTTTTAATTTGATCGAAGCAAGGATTGTTTCGAGTTTGCTGTAACTTCCGACGAGACCTGCTAAAATTGATCATAAATTTATTTTTTTAAATCGTACTTAATAGCCTGACGCTAAAAAAAACTTAATGAATTGGTTTGTCATATGCGTTAATTATATTCAACAAATGAGTTTGTAACAGCAAAAATTAAAATAATATAAGTTAACAATTTACTTGGACCTAACTCAAATTTATAAACTATTCTAGAGTGTAAGTGATCTGATTGACCCGTATCATTTCAAGAACATCTGGAGAGGTGCTTGTAGCTATTCTATTGATTTTTTTTTCATATCAATGACATAAAAAGTGTTCACTGACTATGTCCTCTCATAAAAAACGAGTCATCTAGATTGAATTAAATACGAAATTGTTCAAATGATATGTGATAGATCATAAGAAAACGAGACAGTGAGTCGCAAGATTTTCTCGATCCGACCCGAACAACGGGTTTAGCTCCGAGAAGAGAGGGAGAGAACCCAAGGACGGCCGATGTCAGAAGGCACAGGATACATCTTTCCCTCCGTCCATCTGTCCGTCAGCACAAAGGGAATTAAGTGACTAAGATGGCTGTCGGCTCCATTTCGGTTTGCTTTCTTTCAGCTAACACCAATCATCCTTCCACGTACCAAAATACGAAATGACGCGACTTATCAAATTACGGGGAATGGAATTCCTACATGTACATCATAACACCGAGCTTGATATAGAATCATCATATTCATGGCCGGTTTGAATCGAGGAGGTAAACCAGTTGGATTGGACAACCCACACCGAGAATTCGACGCGCTATAAAGCTCAATCTGGAAAGATTTCTCCGACCAATCACGTTGTTCATCTAAGACACTTGTTATCCTGCGTGAAAACTTAAACACCACTCACCTTTGATGTGGTTTGTCACTTGGGATGAACCATTTGAGGATCGGACCGGCCCGTCCAACCTATACGGAATCCCGATACTTAGCAACATAATGGCGAGAAGTAATCACCTGCAAAAGCCGATCAGAAATCTAAAGCAACGTGAAATTATCCAACTCGTCCTTTAGTCAAGCCAAATTAATAGCATAATTCTTTACTTACTTGCAAAAGTAACAATTCATTAAAGATGAGCGCGGAAAATGGAATAACCTATAAAAAAGAGTTCAAAACACGTGACATAAGATCTTTGACGATAGAACTTCATTCATCGTTCCATCCATGAAAAATTGCTTCAAATTCTAACCACCTGAGAGCAAAATAAACAACAAGCATAGTTAAAATGAGGTTGGTCAAGGGTTAGTCTAGGATCGGTCAGCCAATTCAGATTAGTATCCTGGCCTTGGAACCAAATCGGATGTCGGTTCACTTTTTTGGGGTCGAGGATTGAACTTTTTCTTGTCTAAACCACATCAAATTAGCCCACGAATTGCCAATCCAATCTCAATTTCGAGATTTACCTTGGATCTATGGTCATCACTAACTCCCCCCCCCCCCTCTCTCTCTCTCTTTTGGACAAGAGAAAAAAATGCACCAATTATAATATGGGGTTATAAAACGAAAAACCTCAAATTAGTATACCGGCGATAAATTTACTCTAAGTTGATTTTTTTTACCACAAAAAATCCAAACTAATTTGTTAACCACGAAAAATCCTCAACTAATACACTTGTGATTAATTTATCCTTTGTTAATTTTTATTAAATTTTAACATTTTGTTGGTTAGAGACACATGGTTGTTGACAAATATACCAGTTTGAGATTTTTATCATCCGTTTGTCACATGCATACCGATTTGAGATTTTTCGTAGTATTAACCTAATTTTTTGAAAAATAAGGAGATTAAATTTTTGTCACGGGTTTCTTTACAAAAACAAAAAAAAATTGCCATAGTTCCATCAATTTAAACTTTTTGATGGTCAAAGAGGTAAATTTTTAACAGGTGTACCAATGGCAGTCAAGCGGTTTTGGTAGCCAGAAAGTTAACTTGGGGTAAATTAATTACATATGTATCAATTGATATTCGTTGTGGTAAAAAAATGAATACTAAGTAAATTCGCCAAAATATATCAATTCGGAAATTTGCCCTGGTATTAATCCTGTAAAATACTTATGTCCCATTAATGGTAAATGCTTGGCCCGATTTTCGCCGGGTCACCAAAAACATAAAAAAAAATGATAATAAATAAACGAATCCCGGCAGGCATGCATCTGGCTCTCTCTCTCTCTCTCTCTCCCCCCACTCGTATTTATACTCTGCTCACCCCGACACACGCTCCTCGCCATCCCTCCCTCTTTAAGATCTCTTCTCTCTCTCTCTCTCTCTTTCTGGCTCTCTCGCTGTCAATTCGGTCCTTCAACTCTCGAAATCGGCACAAAAATGGCGATCTTCTCCCGCACTTCGAGCGCTAGTTGGCTTCTGTCCCTCAAGGTCTTGCTCGCTTCGACGCTCGTCCTGTCTGCCGCGGTTCTTCTCAGCCTCTCCCTCCCGGCCATCACCGGCTTCGTCACCTCCGAAGTCCCTTCCATCTACGGCCTCGTCCGCACCTGGCTCAGGCCCCCTTACCTCTACATCCTCGTCAACTGCATCATCATCTCCATAGTCGCTTCCTCCAAGCTCCAGCACAAGGCGGATGACCCGGTGCCGGAGCTCGCCAGGGCCGAGTACGCGGCTTCCCCGGCCGAAGCGGCTGTTCGAGCTCCGGCGGAGGATCTGAAGGTGCCAGGGGTCGTGAGGGCGGGATACGGCGTGTTCAGCAATGTGTACGATCCGAGATTGTTGAAGGTTGGGGATGACGCGTATGGTGGAGCCGATGCTGGGGCTTTGGAAGCGGAGGTGGAGAAAGTGGATGATGAGGCGGTGGTGGCTTCGGACGGCGGTGGCGATCCGATGGTTCCGGAATCGGCGAGTCGGCCGCAGAGAAACGATTCTTCGGATTTCTCGTTCTTGAGTCCGAACGAGGATGGGCGAGGAAAACCGCCCGTTTCGTCGAGGTTCGGTCATCGGAAGTCGGCGAAGTCAAGTCCCGAAGGTACACTCTCTCGCTCACTCACGTCTGTTCTGTTCTGAACTTCTAATTTCGAAACTCCATTAACGGCGAACGGCGATTTTCTCGTATTTCGATGCAGTTGGCAGGCCGTTGCGGGTCTCGAGGCCGAAGCGGATCGACACGCTGGAGAGCACGTGGAGGACAATAACCGACGGGCGCGCGATGCCGCTGGCGAGGCACCTGAAGAAGTCCGACACGTGGGACTCCCACGCGCGGCGGAATGACGAGAACAGCCCCCCGCCGCCGCCGAAGATGAAGAAGGCGGAGACCTTCGCCACCCGCCCGGGCCCCGCCAACGTGCCGGTGAGCCCGTCGCCGGGCTCGTTGAAGCTGAGGAGGGAGCCGTCGCCGGGCCAGGACGACCTGAACCGGCGCGTTGAGGCGTTCATCAGGAAGTTCAACGAGCAGATGAGGTTGCAGCGGCAGGAGTCCCTGAACCAGTTCCAGGAGATGATCAATCGTGGGGCCGGCTAAAGTTAAAACAGAATTTCGAATTTCTGCGAGGCCAAGAATGAAATCTACGATTCGTGGTGAGGTCGTCCCCATTTCCCTTTGTGGGAAAAAAAAATTAGCGGGCAAACTTTCTTGGGAAAGAATTAGTGGGGGAGAGAGAATGAACAGAGAATTGGAAGTTGGGAAGGGAAGTAGTTAGGCATGAGTTTACGTCTGTGAAAAGGTCCTAAGCTTTTCGATTTTGGTATTAATTATAGAAGTGTTGAGAAAGCGAAAAATGAAGGACAGCTGATTTCCATTGTTAAGTCGTCTTCTGAGTCCTCCCCATCGGTTCCTTTCTTCGACATTGGCTTGGTCTGATCTGGTTTGGTCTGGTGTTCTTCGCATGATGATTAGGATAACCTTAGTGGGGGGTGGATTGGTGGGAGTCGAGACACCCTATTGCCAGAAAAACTGTAGTGGAAGCCAGAGATTGGCTGCTTCTGTTTGTGGAAGGGAGAGTCATGGAAAGTTCCCTTTCTTCGCTTGTCTCATTCAATCACCCTTTGGTAGGAGTCAATTTCATTTTCAGTGACCCTTCTTATATCAAATATACAAATTTTCCAAGTGGGCACTCATTATCTTGATTCGTTCTTTGCTATTTCTAATATTAATATCTGGGTACAGAAGTATTTCTTTTTTACCTTTAACATTTCGTTATCCGAGGTTTGTGTTTTTTCACGCTGGTTTGCTTAGTAAATCTGCTGTCTCCTGACTGGCAACAAGGTTCATTCTGGGACTGAACAGCTATTGTAAGTCGGTGGCAGACGGGAGCTTGAGCAGAGTGTTCTGGAAGCACTGAGCAGTGTCCGGAGTCCGGACTCCCTCGTGCTAACGAGTGAATTGTTTTCCTTTTGATATTCACGTCGAAGCGGTTCATTCATGGGAGTTATGAGCCTTGGCCACCGCGGGGACTAGGACAGGGCTTATCCACCGGCTTGATCTTATCCATCAAACCAGCCGCCTTCTTGTCTGTTCATCTGCGATTCCCTGGCGATCCGGGCAAGGCGCGGTGGATTATGACAAGAGAAGCAGCAATTTAATTTACATCGAAGCCTTGGCATAAAAGTAGGGAGGAGGGAGGGTCTCCGTACAATCTCGAATTTCACGAGAATTTATTAAATTCTCTCCACTTTTCACTACAATTTTCATTCTATCCGCTCCCGTCTCATTTTCCAAATGCCACTCTTTCACCACGCGGAAGGCCCTTTTTTTTTTAGTTGGAAATAAGATTTCGTAATTAAGTGATAGAGGTCGAGTACAAAAGAAATGAATCAAAACACGGTAAGGCCCGGAGAGCTTCCGAGAATTGGACAACCAATTGAAAGACAGTGACCAGTCCTGCGGGTTTTTGCGAACCAATCTGTCACTGAATTCGACTTTCTCCTGCAATAGGCCAGACTTAAATTAGTGAAGCCCAATAGCAACCTCTTGGCCTCAGTGCCCACGAGCATTGTAATTCACCTCTAAGATTGCGTTTGATAATTAAAATTTCTAGTTAATATAGGATTGGATATGATAGTATAATTTAAAATCTAATAATTTTGCTCTTATCCATTATTTGGTGATCTGTGGATATAATATCAGATAAGTAGAGGCAAGACATAATTGAAACTGACTCTTTTTTCTGAAATATCTGAATGTATTGAAAATTATTTAGTGATGAGTTTAGATGAGTGAGTTATTATTGAGCAGAGGTTTGCCATCTAAATTTGGGTATGACATTGATTGAGCAAATCCAGTAAAAGCATGAGTCTTGATTTGGAGTCGGATCGTTTGAAAATGACTTACTAGCCTTGCTCGTTGTCTTGTCAAGTAAGGAAACAAATGCTAAACAACGAAATTATTCGATCTCTTTTCACAAGTTAAAGATGCACTCATGTATATCATCCAAGAGAGCTACCTTAAAAGCGAATAATCAACCTCAAGTTCTTCATAACATGTCAAGACCCCTCTCGAATGTTGGAAAGGTCCAATCGATTAAAGAACAATAGATGTGATCTCATACCATGCGAAACTATCGATTAAAGAACGAGGTCACAGAGATACCTAGCTTTGTCATAGGAGACACCGACTTGGTGCTATTGGAGAGGCGATCACACTTGACACTCGTCGTCGCTGGAGAGAAGGCCTGGCACGACGGAGAGGCGGTGGTAGTGGAAAAAACTTGATTCTCCTCGTGTTTGTTCTATTGAGAAATCCTATTCAGGTTTACCCTACTCCCTCCCTTAAGATATTTTTATCCTGGCTATGTCCCCTTTATCCTATCATGGACATCTACTAAACATGACTAAATGCAGCCTAATTGTCTTTAACATCACTTTTTTTTTTAAACTTCTTTAACATTACTTCACTATCTGACTCAATCAGAATGATTCGTTAGATTCGAGTGCGGTTTCCATTCGGTTTCCAATCCCAATTACTTCTAACAAGTGAGGTCGATTGAACAGCAACTTTGGTTCTTATATCTTGACTAGGATGCCCGTTGTTCTCGTCATTCCTAGTCCTTCAGAGATCAGCAATTTAGTTTCACGTAAGCCCCTACAATCTACTCACTGTGTTTCAGTGAGTTCTCTAATACGATGACGTTGTGTTGACCGTGACGCAGAGCTAGATGAGGTGTCACCTTAGTTGACCAACTCATAGCTTAGGTATATCTCCCTAAAACAAACTGACTGCCGTGCAAGCAAAGAAGAATATTGAATCAAATGTTACGTGGCGAGTTTTGACCGACTATTCAATGGAATAGCTTCATTTGAAGTGAATGATTCAAAGCAGAATCATAGTCAAAGCAACTAAATCTAATTACTTGAGGACTTACTACATTTGAAAGTCTGGACAAAATTAAACCACTATGAAAGTTCATATAAAATCACTCGAAAATGACATTGGAGTTAGTCACTTAATCGATAAAGGGGTAATTAGGCTAGGAGTCCCAAACTTTTGTAAGAAAACGCGATGAAGGGTTGCTGAGACCTTTGTTTTGTGCAAAGCAATGCCAAACATCAAATGATAAGTTCCTCCTCTGTGAAGACCATATCGCAACTTCTCCAAATCCAAATTAGAAATAGCTGCAAATGTTACCGGACATGTTGTTTGACGCAATGGGGACACAGCATCAGTAAAAAATTATCGGCGGATGCTTCTCAGAAGTCTTCTGTAGTTCCTTTTCGGTTTCGGCGGCCAGACATCGATCATACAAAGGAAATCTTTCGGGGGACTTGAGTTCTGCTCCATGATAGGTATTCTGAGAGATCATTACTCCGTAATCAGTTAGAGGAGATGATTCATTGCATGGGACACCGGAAATAACATCTTGGAAGGCCATTTCACCAGGTGTCGCATGGGGCACCGCTGTAGCACGTATTGCACTCAGATACACCTCATACCGAATTTCTGCAGCCAAGATATTATGCTGCATGATTAGTACTCCTCAAGCATATTCATCCTAACCTAGACCTTATGCTGCAAAAAAATAGGACGGCGACAAAATATTTACTGAATTAGTTAAACTAACAGAGACAAGTGAAGAAAGGATGCTTGACAACCTTTCAGATTCTGCTTTTATGGCATATAATACACGTACAGATCAAGTCCAAGCACTATAATGGAACTTGGCTGTTGTGATTCTTCTTTGTTTCTTATGCAATAATTGTTCAATAAGAGGATAAGAAAGGATCAATAGGAAATATTTCCTTCCTCACAACTCTTTTTCTTGCTTTTCTCTTAAATGCCCAGAATAAAATTCTTAGGCATACTCTTTGCAAAGAATAATTGCTATTGAAACATTAGATAGATTCTTGCGACTGCATAGCATAAAGAGCTATAGCTTGTGAAATGCATTAAATATACTCAAGGGTCAAGAGCAATATTACCAGCAGCCATTTCAACAGAAACATCAAACAGTCCAACCGCTTGAGATTCATCCAATTTCTGCTGTGCCTCGGGGTTATCCTGTAACAAGGATTAATAAGAAGAACATCTTTATGAGTAAATGAAGCCACAACAACATATAAAGAATATGGTTGGAGAAGTAGCATTTTTCTTGTTGTGAACTAGCAGGTCGGCTCCACTGTGAATTTCTCAGATGTGTAGAAGCATTTACAGCTCTTAACGTTTAGGAAGCACCAAAAAGGTTAGTACTAGCATGACTTTTTTTCGGTTCAACACAGTAAGTCATATAATAACGTCAACGTCAACATTAACAACACCTTTATCTCAAACTAGTTAAAGTCGAAGGTTGATGAACCCCAAAAAATCATAAAAATAAAAGCAGAATCAAGAGGGGAAAATGAGATAAATGTGTAAAAATAAATAAGTATATATATCTATTTATACATTACCCCTCCACAATACTAATAGCCTTACTCCACTTCGTCCTAAGACAAACCGTATGCCTATTTATTTCCCACTCTATTAAATCTTATTTTACTTCTTTTCCCCCAAGTAAGTTTCGGCCGACCTCTTGCTTTCTTCGTGTTATGCTCTCGATAGCAAATTTCTGTTCGTATCGATGCATCTAAGGGCCTTCAAAGGATATGCCCAAACCATCTCAATCTATGTTATCTCATCTTTTCCGCCACCAGTTCTACTCTAACTTTTCGTCGAATTTCTCCATTCCTTATCTTATCCATTATTGCATGACCACACATCCACCTCAACATCCTCATTTCCACTACTCTCATTTTATGCTCATGTTTCCTTTGTGCTAGCCAACATTTAGCTCCGTGTAACATGGCAGGTCTGACAGCTATTCTATAAAATTTTCCTTTTAACTTAAGAGGAATTTTGCGATCAAACAAAAATCCCGATGCACTGCGCCATTTCATCGAACCTGCTATGATTCTATGGTTTACATCCTCATCAATCTCTCCCTCCTTTTGCAATATTAATCCCAGATATCTAAATGTATCTTTCTTGGGTACCTCCTATCCGAGCATATTTACGGCTTCTTGATCCCCTCTTTCTACTATGTCAAACTCACACTTCAATTATTCCGTCTTACTTCGACTTAGCGTAAATACTTTAGACTCTAACGTACTTCTCCATACTTCTAACTTAGCGTTAACCCTATCTCTAGTCTCATCAATAAGCACGATATCGTTTGCAAATAGCATACACCATGGCACCTCATCTTAAATATCTTTTATTGGCTCATCCATAACTAGGGAAAAAAGGTAAGGGCTCAAAGCAGAACCTTGGTGTAAGCCTACTGTGATTGAAAAATAACTTGATGTGCCATTATAAGCCTTCACACACGTAGTAGCACCGTCATATATGTCCTTGATTGCCTCGACATAATTTGAAGGTAATTTTTTCTTCTCGAGAATCACAACAAAACCTTTCTTGAAATCTTATCATATGCCTTCGATCAATAAACATCATATAGAGGTCATTCTTTATTTCTCGATATCTTTCTATCAATTGTCGTATTAAGAAAAAAGACTCCATGATAGATCTTCCTAGCATAAATCCAAATTGATTGATAAAAATCTTGATCTCTATTCTCAAACGATGCTCAATAACTCTCTCTCATAGCTTCATTGTATGGCTCATATGCTTAATGACTCTATAGTTAGAATAATTCTGGATATCTCTCTTATTCTTGTATATAGGCACAAGTATACTCTTCCTCCATTCATCAGGCATCTTATTAGTATGGAGAATCTTGTTAAAAAGGCTAGCCAACTAACTTATTGCTACATCCCCTAAGCACCTCAACACTTCAATAGGAATATCATTGGGTCCCAAGGCTTTACTAGTCTTCATCTTTTTTAATGTCTCCCTAACTTCTCGTACTTTAATTTTTTTCACAAACCCTCTATTTGAATCATCAGAAGTATCTTCCAAATCCATCTCACTTTTATCGCTCTCCCCATTAAAAAGTTTGTTAAGATAACTCATCTACCTACCCTTGACGTCTTCATCTCTTATCAAGAATGTTTGATTTTCATCCTTGATACATCCAATCTGCGTCAAGTCTTTATTTTTTCTTATCCCTTGACTTTGCAAGTCTATAGATGCTTTTTTCTCCTTCTTTGCTCCCAAGTTTGTTGTACCTATTAGTGAAAATCTTGCCTCTAGCCTCTCGTACAGCTTTCTTGGCACTTTTTCTCGCCAATCTAAACTTTTGCAAATTCTCTTCATTAGGACATTTATGTAGGCATCTGAAATACTCCTTCTTCTACTTAATTGCCTCCTGCACCTCTTCATTCCACCACTAGGTTTCCTTTGTTTGATATCCATTCCCTCTATTTTTCCCTAACACCCCTTTTGCCACTGTCGGATGCAATTAGACATCTCCTTCCATATCATATTTACTTCGTCATCTAGTCGTTACGGTCCTTCCTATAGCATTCTTTCCTTGAATTCTATTTGTTTCTCCTCATGTAACTTCCATCATCTTACTCTGAGGTGCTGCACACGTCTCTTCATCTTCTGTACTTTGTTATACCGAACTTTTAAGACCACCAACTTATATTGTGTAGTTACACATTTACCAGGGTATACCTTACAATCTATATATGAAACTCTATCTTCTCTTTTGGCAAAAAAGAAATCAATCTAGCTACAATTTTGACCGCTGCGAAAAGTGAACAGATGTGGCTCTTTTTTCCTAAAAAAGATGTTTGCCAACATCAAATCATAAGCTAATGCCACACTCAAGATGTCTTCGTCAGCCTCATTTCTAGTCTCATATCCAAAACCTCTATGAACTCTGTCAAAAACTCCACTACTCTGATCGACATGTCTATTTAGATCTCTTCCTATGAATACCTTCTTCTCGTGTGGTATCCGCCTTAAAATCTTTTCTAGATCTTCTCATACGCTTGTAGTCCAACTTGAGGGGCATACACACTAAGGATGTTCAGAATCAAACACCCCACTACTAGCTTAACTAAAATAATCCTATCTCCTATTCTTTTAATATCAACAACTCTATCATTGAAATTTTTATCAAGCAGAATCCCAACTACATTTATACTCTTTGTTGTGCATGTATACCATAGCTTAAATCAGGTGCCATCCACTTCCTTAACCTTTTCTCCTTTCCATTTAGTCTCTTGCAGGTAAATAATATTCACTTTTCTTCTAGCAAATGTATCTGTCAATTCCCTCAATTTACCCGTTAAGGTTCCTAAATTCCAACTCTCCAATCTAATCCCCACCCCTTGGGCTTTTCTTGCCTCCCACATTCACCCACGGAAGTGTGAGGATCCTTGCTCATTTATCACCACATCCGGACACCGATGTGGCGCATCACTTTGGGAATAATGGCTAAAGGCTAGCTTCCTTACCCCTTGCACCCACCTATCTTGGTGCAAAGACCCTTGCTCATTTTTCACTATATCCGGGAGTCGATGCAACGCATCGCTAAGAAGGGGCGCTCCAACGAAATATCAATAGGGTTCATCTCATAAAGGTAACTCTTTTTTTATAACCGGCTCGCTACGCCTGACGTAACCCTCTTCCTTTACCTGGCTTGGGACAGTAAGTCATATAAGTACTACAAATTTTCCCAACTGGAAAGGGCCAAAACAGTTGTTGCTTCTTACGTAGTGCCTAAGTATGTTTCTTTCCACGGTAATAAAAATTGTCAGAATATCCATGCTCTGTAAGAAATTAATTAGAATCGAAAGCCAACCACCTTTTCTATTTTTGGTAAGATAGGTGAATGATGTCACATAGCTTTTCTTCACTCTCAGTTTGAGAGGTCATTTGTGTATAACAAAATCAGAAAGGAACAGACTGGAATTACAGCAGAACTTGCTAATGCCATAAAAATGGCAGTTCTGATTACTACTTATTTTGGAAAGACACTACTTAGATCCCCATGGTAATGTCAATGTTAGAAAATGTCGTTAAATTTCTACTGTATCATTTTATGTAACCCTAAGCCTGATTAATTGGGTCAATTGTACTTAGCCTGTTGCACATATCTCTCATTGCGCTACTTTTACAGTGCGAAAGAAATTTGACCAAGTGATATCTAGCATTTTTGTTTCACTCAAATCTAAGTCAAATAATATCGTTTCAACAACATCATGATAGTTTCACATTTTGAAATAGGATGACGCAGTCATCACAGAAACATAAATAAAAAGGAAATGAGCATGAGATGGAGAGTGGCGATGGCATCTACAAACTATTTCTTGAGCTCCTTGATGTTACATGCAAACACGTAAGATTTAACCAAGAGAACAATGCATCCACCTAGTTGGACCATGGCTAAGATAATAAGCCTCACCTGAATAAAGTCATTCCTTGAGCAATCCATGCAGCTAACTCCACCAAAATCCAATACTACAAATGCATGCGCTGACATAATGCATCCACAATGGAGCAGCTGAGAAAGGAATCCAGTATAAAGGTAAATAGGAAATTCTATGGAAAAACAAGTCAAACATCATTGTCAGCACTACTACACTTCCATATCTATCAATCACAATGGCACCACACATTGCTAGCAACAAAGGCACGAAATTGGTAACATCTCACGCATACCTTCTGACAAGTATTGCAGTTTCTCCAACCATCAGCATTAGGGTGATATGTTTCGCAGAATGTACCGTCCTCATAAGAAGACCTAAGAGAGAGTGTCAAGTCACTTGTAAGGAGAACAAAGGCTAAGATTGTGTAACCTGATAACTATTGACCATTCACAAATTCATGTAATGCGGTGATATCCATTCGGCAAGATGCATAAAAGAATATCAACCTATTAAATCCCAGTGCATACTGTGAGAACATTTAGATGTATGCTAGAAAGTTTAACATTCTTAAGCAAATTATTTTTTGCAAAGCAAGAAACACGAGCCAGGAAACTTGTTATTTGATGTTGCTCTGCCTAACTAAATAAGAAGGCCAGTACCATTTTGAATGAGGAAAAAACACCCACATTAGCTGCCTATGTTACAAGCAAAGCTCCTGGCCAAAAAAAATTGTGTTACAAGTAAAGCTTAACTCATTCTTCGTTCCACTTCTAGTCAAAGCTTCTCATGAGCCTTGGAAGTAGGCCGAAGGAGATCACCACTTCCGTCCTAAAAGTTCTTGGTTTTTAATATAGATCTGTCATGACTAAGGAGGCTGGCCATCTATCTTTGAATTTAAACATGAATCATGACAGTGAAGCACATATATACTTGTCCAGCACTAATCGGAAAAGGAAACTGAGGGGGACCTAGCTCGTAGCTTTTCCTTTAGTCAACATGTTGTCAACATGTCAAGATCTTAAAAGCAACATTGGTGCTTATGCCTCCTGAGACGTTTGGCATATCGCGGTTCATGAAATTCAGTTTAATCTACAGAAGATTAGCGTAGTTATCTTTCTATTTTTGTCCTTCCACCACCACCCACTTCTCAGTAGATTCTGTTTTTGAATACCATCCAACACTGTAACGTCAAGTCCTTTAAATAATGTTGCTCACAGCACGGCAACAGTCTCAAGTTCACGAGTTCTGATTCAGCAGGACATAAATGTACGGAGTGAAGGATAAAAGATTGAATTAAGACCACAAACCCAAAGAAAGAGTAGTATTTGTCACCTCAATCGCTACAGACACATCTAGAATTTCTCCTAGACTTGTGGACTTCAATAGCCAATCTACTTGCATCTCTGTTAAATTTAATATATTGGCAACTTGTCAAGGTACACTCATGCTTCTAAACATGTGGTCCTTTCAGATCAGTAAGATCTGCGGATGTCAAGATATCTTATAGGTGACTTGAATTTTCTGTTGCAAGCAGGATAAATTGCAACTTCTGCCATCATTAGAGGAAGCATCTCGTCTGAAGAACTCCAAAAATATTTTTGATGAAGCAAGCTTAATTCTTCATGATATGGGTTCCAAACACAAAACTTGCGTGCGGGATAAGAAACTACACAATTTGTCACAAAAACAGTCACGTTGATAAATATCATCAAGCTGATGAAATAGGAAAGCAAAAGCATACAAATTCATAAATCTCATTCTAGCACAAATTCATAGTAGAATTTCCATATTTCTATGTAAAAAAAAAATTCTTGTAACAGGTTGTGTCAAAAGGGGAAATCTACACAAATCAATGTCAGAACACATGGACAGTAATTTTATTCTCTTCCTTGTTGAAAGAGAATGTGCCGTAGACAAAATCTGGTACTCTAAAGAATCTTTCAAGAAAAAAGCTAAAAATAACTCTTCCATCGTTAGCATGTTTCCCCTACTTGCCTATCTCCTCCATTGAAATTGAAAGAGAAAAAAGGGCTACTTGTGTCCAAATGACTTGTACGGTAGTCCAGAAAATTAGACTGTTTCACAACCTATGTCAAACCAACACATAGAGACCTAATAATCATTTCGGTCACAAGATAAGGAATAAGTCACTCCCTATTTAAGAAGTACATAGATATACCTCAAATGTGAATACAACAGCGTCATCAATAAACAGATTCATGAAAATTTTCCAGGGATGACTATGACCACTAATAGGTGAATGTCCTGCATTTATTTTATTGTATGTATATGTAGCCCATCCTAAAGTCAAGCTCATACAAAAGCCTACGATTTGCATTCACTGAAGAGTCAGTTCTGAGATTAATTGAATTTCCATTTGCATTCTGCAAACAACCTCACAAATAGGAGTTAAAAACAAAGAGTAATAGAAGTAGAGTTGCATGGCACAACTACGACTCTTCAGGCTTAATGAACCACTCATCTTAATTCTTACCTTAAAAGCATATCAATTGGCAATGCCCTGTTTAGTCATTCAATTAATTTATGAATACTCATAACCCACTGAATAGTTCCTGGTGGAAATCTTCCTCCCAGAGACATGCACTTTGAGAAGATAGCAGACCTCGCAATGCCATTTCAACATCGATTAAACAAACGGATGGTTCAGAAAAGCTTTTCAAGAACATGTACGCCACAACCTAGAGATGAATCCAATCACATTTTTCCTCTCAACTTTGCATTAACATTCTATGACCAATCCTAATCTAAGAAGCATAAGGCAGGGAGGTAGGAGTGCATACTATCCTTCATTTAACACACAAGAATTTCTCTACCAAATGAGCACAGTACTCTCCCTCTTATTATACCTTACACATAGAAACCTGGTACTCTTACCAATTTATCTATATCTTATATGGTCTTTTTGAAACAAGAGGTAAGGGCATTTATTTCCTTATAACTTTTATTAGTGAAATTGTACTGCTCCGCAGACAATCAGATCTGTCTTGCGTGACTTGGAGAGAAGACAATCAACAAAAACTAAAATTGGTATGGAAAATGGGAAATTGCTTAATCAAGAAATAAATCAGCAATAAAGAAAGCATTTACTACATATACTGGAGTTATATATACATTGTGCATTAAACATGTCACAGCACTCAGAAAGAACAAAAGTCTTCTTGCTCTGCTTGAATGGCATCTCTTCTGGAAATGCTCCTCCTTATTTCAGCTTCATAACATTTTCAAACAAATGATCCTTTGAAAGGCAGCATACTCATGGAAAGCAAGTTCTCGGTTCGTAAAACAAACATGGAAACTCTGTACGGATGAGATGTACAGCAGGACTTGAATGGCAGACAGCCCACCTAGCTACGTCATGCTATCGAGCAAGATGCCCATGGGTGCGAGTAAAACAAACTTCCAGCAACAAAACCCAGACAGACTCATTTTAGTAAAAAAATACACCCATGCAAGCATGACACTGGAAAACCAGCCCCTGCTTCTTGCCAATTATTCTGCAGAATATAATTATTGTCCTTCCAGGATGATTTCTAACACTATTTTGATGCCAGAAAAGTATATTAGAAAAAACTAAGATGAAAATGAAAAACTTGAAAAGCAATGGATAATCTCAGAAACACAGTCAATGACTTTCTTATTTGAGACTCAATGAATTATGTTTATCATTTAAACTTGTATGAAATTTTGACTATAATTATTGACATTGCTATGTTGTTTCCTATGTCAATTCACAAATCCAACATGCTCCTACTAACTGGTTGATGTAACAATTATCTCTTATCTTACAACATGAAAGCAGTATTCGACAACCTTAGATTCAAGAAATTCTACCTGCAAATATTTTATACCCGACCACTAAAATGACGGGAGCATCTTAATACAGACGAGGAAAACAATCTCTCTAAAATTTGAGGATATAATTTGTGTTATTATATTGTTTTTATTGATCTCGGTGGCTCTTACTTGTGGAACAATTGTTCAGGTTCTGTTTCTCCTATTTGATTCTCAACTGCCCCTGACATGCCACCCCGTTATGGTTGCTAGATCAAATTGCGCTATGGGAAAGGGCCTTATTCTGTTAACGATTAATAACATCTTAACTTAGTTCGTTTATAATGAGTTCCAGGAAATAATGGAAATCTTCAGCTCCATCTTTTTCAGAACTTATAACTCCAGCATTATTGGTCGCTGGATTATATATTTATAGATGGTACAGAATCCAACAATTCACGTCGAACAGGGGGATAGTTAACCCAATGTTGGCATCACACTCAACTCACGACTAATAAATGTGACCGAATTTATACAAGATGTTTGGCTACGCTTGATGTGAACACATAAATCCTATCTAACTCCCAAAAAGTGACTAACAAGATAAAGATGCAATAACCTCACATGTTCTCTAATGCTGCGAAGCTACCTAATACAAGTGCTGACTACAAGTATTAAGAGATACAGTCATCATTCCAGAAGCTTGTAAAGCAAGCAATAACACAAAGATCCATCCATCATCACCACACAACCAAATAGCTCACAACCACCCGATTGACTAACCAAGCATAGTTTCCAAGCCTTCAATTATCATAAACACGCGCTCGATAAACAAAAGGAGCGCACGCAAAGAGGCATTCCCTAAACGAGACGGATTGGCAAAGAATCACGTGCATTCGAGGAAAAGCGACTGAATCGCAGAATGATCTTACGCGCATTCATCGCAGAGCTGCGCGTAGCCGCCGTTGCTGAGCCGCCAGCCCGGCCTGTGCTGAGCCGTTCCGCGCTTGCAGTAGAAGCAGGCGCTCTCATCGTCGCCGGAGAAACAAACTGGATGGTACGCCATTGACTTCGAAGCTCGAGGGAATCCCAGTCACAGATGCGATTTCTGTGTAGCTTTTTGTGGTTCGAGAACTGGAGAGGGAGTTCGATCAAACGGAGAGTGAAATTGCATTTGGCGAGCAGAGAAGACGAAACGGCAGCTTTTGTCTGTTCGCTAATCATGAGCGTCTGCGTCCCAGGGCCTTATTAACGGACAACGAAGAAGATACGGAGAGGAGGAAATGTCACGTGTAAGTCGCTCGCACGGTCTGTTTCCAACACGAGGCGCTCGTGAGCCGCTCGATGAGAAGAAAGGGTGAACTGGACTCCGTCCCTAGCCGTGAAATTGATCGGAGGGCTGGCGGTTCTCCGAAGCTTATGAAGGGGAGCGCCGCGTTCTATCGGCGTCCTGAATTTTCCGAAAATGAAGGCCTTCGTAGGGTGACGAGGAGCATGAGTGCCTGAGTGGGGTTGGGAAAATTATGGATGATTATGTAAAGGTATCTAAATTCTGGCTTGGTAATTTTTAAATTTTTTTAGTGGCCGTGAAATTTTAGTAAATATCCAATCTAGTTCATAAGTAATATATTGCTAATGTTGTCTTACTATTGATTCAAATTTAAGGATTATATTAAATATTTTCATACATTCCACGAAGTAAGTAAATTTATACGAAAAGTTTATAAATTATAGTAAATAAATTAAAATTTTAGGGACGCTGTTAATATTGGACGAAAGTTTAGGTAAAGTCAAAATTCATTGGCATTTTCTTGAAAATTTATTAACAGTGACTGAATAACATAGGTTCAATGCATGTCATCCATTACATTTTGTAGACCCCACATGTCGTCTTTTGGGCCAATTGAACCGTCCTTGCAATAACTTCTCGGTCGGCCGACAACAATTATTGCCACGTCATCACTTTCTCTTGTCCTTTTATGATTGGTCAGCTAGTTGTCCTTTCTTTCTATTATAATTACTTAAATTATGTTTGTTTCACGAACAACTCAAGATTTTTAACATATTTTTTAAAAAATAATCGCTTGCATTTTTTATAAGTATGAACGAGAATAATTAGACATAAATTATTAACGATAATGAAAACTTATCTCGTTAACTAATTTTCCTGAGCAATATTATCAAATAGTTTTTGAAAAAAAATTCAAATCTTGATTTTTTTTTTCGTGAAACATACACATCCTCCCATGCAAAACGAATTGAACATGTATGGAAATGACATTTGGACGTTGCCTAGACAACAACCCGATAAGCCTTGCGGTTCACAAGTGAAAAAAGGTTCCATCTATCGAACCCGAAATGTCCGGTTGGTGAATTGGTGATACAATTTTGTTGTTAATTACTTAACTTTGTAAATTGGCAAATAGAGATTTGAGTCTTTGTTGAAGCAACGTCAACATTTTTTCTTTGAAGGGCAATGAACCATTCAAAAAGGTTGCGTAGGTCAACACCAGATTGGACCATGCTTCGACTCACAATCGAATCGGCCAATCCGATTCGAATCTCAAAGCATAAGTGAACGACAATAGAGAGTCAATATGGCGATTTAATATTTAACGATGGCCAACAATGGCAAATCTTGTGTTTATTACACTTTTGTTATCAATTTTTCAATCAAAATGAAATGTCATCATTTTCTCATATGAGAGCTTGAAATAGATATTACCTCAAATAAGGACTTAAAGTGTCCTTATTATTTCAAAAAAGGGCCTGACAAAGACGCTTTTGCATCCTTTGTGTGTGTGTGTATATATATATATATATTATTTTCTTTTTATTTTGTACTTTTTAGTCTCCCTTCCACAGCCATAGCCCACCTCAAGTAAGGGATGCCCTTGGGCACGGAGAGGAAAAAAAAAAGCATTCAAAAAAAGTAAAATTACGAAAATGCTTTTTGATTTTTAAAAAATAGGACATTTTAGACTTTTTTTTTTTCTAAAATAAAACTCACAAGATCTTATTTAAGAAAATGAAAACATCTCAATTTTTCATTTGAAATTTTTCTCGAAATGAATGAGCAAGATAGATGCTTCCCATAATGCCAAATGTGCATTCATTTCATCAGTTGGCTTTTTTTGGCGTACTTTCAAATTACAATTTTCTCTTTAATGTTTAGAGTTTGAAGTCATAAAAAACTTTTTCAACGCGATAAATATTTAAAATTTATAATGAAAATTTCTTTTTATCGATGGAAATTACGAAAAAAGCCCTTTTTAAATCTCTAGGGTGTAGTTTCTTCTATTAGACAAGAAATATTTACAGAAGATACATAATCCGCCACTTAGTAGGGGTGTAAAAAAAACCATTGTCAAACGGGCAGGCCCAACCCAAAAATTCACTTGAATTTTAGGCCTTTTCGAGCTGGGCCAACCTGCCGCCCGACTTTTTTTTTTTTTTTAACATTCGTGTTTTCTTTTTTATTTAATTTAATTTTCTTTTTATATTCTTTCATTTGATGAGTTTGTTAATGATTTTGATTCAAAAAAATAAAGGAAAAAAATAGTTAGACCAAAACCCGACTCGACCCGATCTCGATATTGCTCAGTTTTGAGCCGACTCGGGCCGGGTGGAGACCTAGCCCATTGACACCCCTACCACCTCTACCACACCGACACGGCTCTTCAAAATTTTTTGATGTTAGACACGGTGGGACATGACCTTTTTTTTTGGCACCGAACATTAAAAATAGTGAAAAAGCACAATTTTTGACCTAATCTCTAGCTCCTCTCTCTAGCAACCTGCTCGACTCAGACTCGTCTCTCCCTCTCCCTCTCGTGACTCACCTCTCCCGACTCGTGATTCACCGGCTCCCATTGCGACTCGCCCCCAACCGTCTCTCCCTCTCCCCCTCGTGACTCACCTCTCCTGACTCGTGACTCACCGGCTCTCGTCGCGACTCGCCCCCAACCGGCCCTGCTTGCAACTCGCCCCCGCTCGCAACTCGCGGCCTTCGTTTTTCCATTTTCCTCAACTCTATGGATAATATGGTTGGTAATAATTGAAGTTTTATGATTCTGAAATCGTGTATATATAAAAATATACATAAAATATACAACATATCTCAACATGTCAGAATTCTCTATTTTTAAAAAATTCACAGTGTCGGTATATCGTGCCGTGTCGCGTATCGTGTCCTGTGTTACATAGCCTACCACTCGGTACAATCAAACTCTTCCGAGCTTTATATGGATCATACACGAATATTACAGTCCAAAAGGTATCGCCAAATAAAGATGAATACGCTGATAATTTACCTACCATCTTCTTTGGAAGAAAGAATAATTTTATATGCAAAATGCAAATGCTAGAACTAAGAAACTGAAACTCCTATCATGATTCCACTCCATCTTCATCAAGAATGAGGACCAATGATTGAGCTAAGTTAGTCATAAAGAGTTTTTGCAGATTGGGTTCTCACAGTTTTGCTATCGTTCTTTGAAACTTTCTCCACAATCTGCTCATTCTTAGATACAGCCTTTGCTATCGCCTTCATCTTCCTGACATTCTTCGTTCTTTTCATTGGTCTTCCCTTCCTCATACTTCTGTTTCAAAGGTTGAACGTAGAAGGATTTTCAGATGATATGAAAACCGCAAATCAGATATAGAAAAGAAACAGACAGACTCCAAAAGAGAGGTGCGGGTGGCGAGAGGTGCGGAGCAACCCCAAGGTGAAGCAACAAAAGAAATACCGACAACGCAACCTGAGTAAAACTCCTATTGTCCTGCATAAATTACTTTCTGCAAAACCACCAATTACTCAATGATGGTCCTCATCCAAGTAAAACCAAGAAGCGTTGTACCCATAACCCAGGAATTAGAAACCAATACAAAACGACTAGAGCATAGAAGGCGTGTCACTTGACGTTAGAAGTGTCCTACAGAAGGTGGAAAGAGCTTCATGGTCCACTGATCACGAGTTAATGGGTCAAGAATGGAGTTCAAGAACCAGAACAATCACTCTACAAGTGAAAAAATTCCATTTACATTTCTCTGACAGCAGCAGAAAGAACGAGAAAGAAGGGACAGCAGTAGAACTCCCATTGGAGGCTTCTGTTAAAGGAGCCTCCGCACAAGAGGACCCCAATTAACTTCATTCCCAATTCACGTCCATGAGCTGATTTCAACAGAGCAACTATAACACATCCATGGGATTGACTCAACTCCACTGAAGGGTGACCAAAGATGAAGTACTTGCGTGGAATGAAAGTCAGGGACCTATGCTTAAACCAAAGTTTCTTCACAGACAATTCAATTCTCTACGCACGGATAAAATTAAGTGTTTCATATACATTGTCAATTTCACCGTACGTTGATTCATGCATGGATTGTCGGATCCTAAGTGGTAGACAATTAGCAAGGATTCATTCACCAAGGTCATAGCTATGCAGTACCAAAGAAAAGGGCAAGCTGATTCGACTGACCTATTCGCAGCACCTGCAACTGAACTTTTAGCTCCAGACTCTGAAGTGTCCATCGCTGCAGACAAACAAATAGCGGACGGAATATATTCAATTTCTTCGCCGTCTTGAACAAAGACACTTAATTTGACTCTTCTTTTGCGATTTGCCTCGAAGACGAAAAGCCAATGAAACTTAGAAATCATCAGGAAACAAGGAAGAAGAAAGGGGACGAGAATGAGATTTACCTTGAGGGCCATCGAAGACAGTTTGTTCAGTGATGTCCATTGCGACGGCAGCGTTTCGCTTCTTCTTGTTCCCGTTCTTCGCCATAGCTGAGGCGAACGAGAAAGAGGAGAGATTGGGGATGATGGAGCACAAAACCAAAAACCCTAGCAATAGCAGAAGAACATCGAATGACTTCGACTCGCACGCTTTTGCCGGGTACAAACGTGGACGAAATTGGGCCTGGGCTTTGATAAATTAAGTTGGGCTTTCGAAACATATATGTCGGCCCGACCAAATTATAACTACATCTCTTTCTTCCTTTCGGTTTATTTTCGATTTCAAAGATATGGACCACGGGAACTAGTTGTACAAGTCTGAACAATTAGCGTAAGTCCTTTGATCATGAACGTTTCACACTAGTGGAGACTAGCAATGTCTGTGTAAATAATCACTACGGAAATAATTACTACTAACCGAAGTATAAATACATTTTAATTAAGTGTTAGCCGACGAAATTTCTATAATTGATTTTTATATCGGTTATATTTTG
Organism: Rhodomyrtus tomentosa; assembly: GCA_028455895.1. Classification (NCBI taxonomy): domain Eukaryota; kingdom Viridiplantae; phylum Streptophyta; class Magnoliopsida; order Myrtales; family Myrtaceae; genus Rhodomyrtus; species Rhodomyrtus tomentosa. Next base: position 7,071,234 of record JAPCWY010000001.1, on the reverse strand, counting down.
AAACTTGTGTATTTAGTTTATGATATGCTAAAAAGAGAGCATATTTCCAATCTTCGATTATAATTAATGTACATTAAAAATCATTCTTTCTAACTCCATATTTCTTAGGCACTTGATAACTATGACATCAAACAATCGGGAAATCGAACATCATATGATGTCAACAACAATGCTGAAAATACGATACATGAGTAGTTAGTCCATATACCTTATGTGAGATATACAACGTCTAATCAAAAAGAGATTTTAAACGCATCGCACTGTATCATTCCATTAAAGTTCATTTGCTCATAATCAGCCAATGTGACAAAACTAAGGTGGCATGATCTTCTTCTTGATGACAAAATGGAGAATTGACTCTAGGACAACTCATGATTTATAATTTTAGCTTTTGGACATCCTCGTAGTAAAAGTTACGAATTGTTTCTGTTACAGATCACCAAGGAAGATCATCAAAATCACAAAATTACAAAGGACCCATTAACATGGAACAATAGGGCACATGAATTGAAGCTCTTGATTATGAACGATCACAAATTTACACTTCCTCTCCAATGATACACACTAAGACCGATTTAGACCCATCAATTCATGACCCGGGCACAAACTTGGTGGCGTAGACCCAAGCATTGTTGGCCACAGGGTTGTCTAGGTGGTCCAACAGGTTCTCGAGCGGGCCCTTCCCGGTCACGATGGCCTGAACGAAGAATCCGAACATCGAGAACATGGCCAACCTTCCGTTCTTGATCTCCTTCACCTTGAGCTCGGCGAACGCGACAGGGTCGTCGGCGAGGCCCAGCGGGTCGAAGTACTGGCCGCCAGGGTAGAGGTCGTTGCCCTCCCCAACGCCGGGGAGCCCGTTGATTCTGAAGCCCTCGACGAGGCCCATCAAGACGACTTGGAAGCCGAGGACGGCGAGGATGCTCTGGGCGTGGACGAGGTTCGGGTTGCCCAGATAGTCTAGGCCTCCCTCGGAGAAGATCTGGGCCCCAGCCTTGAACCAGACCGGCTCCTTGAAGTCGACCCGGACCCATTTCTCGAGGACCTCGGGGGTGATGCAGCCCAGGGCTCCAAGCATGGCCCAACGCCCATGGATGACCTGATTTTTTTTTTTTTTCAACATCAACCAAACCAATGTCTCAGGAAGCTGACCAGGAATACCATACCATATCCCCCCCTCCCACCCCACCACCCCCCCCCCCACCCCCCCCCCCCCCCCCCCCGCGCCCGGAGTGAATGCTAGGACTCGAACTGACGACCTATGCATTTTTCAAAGCAAGAACACTAGATCTCACACAAAGCAGCACGAATTGAAAGCGCAACTGTGGCTCCATTAACGTGATATAAGTTTCTCTAGTGGTCTCGCTCTCTGTTTAAAGAAGATCCAAGAGTTTGATGCTTTGATTTTTACCTCAAGAGCCCTGTTTCGGGCAAAAGCCTCGGGATCAGCGGACAGACCAGCGGTGTCCCAGCCATAATCCCCGGGGAATTCGCCGGTGAGGTAGGAAGGAGTCTGAGCAGAGAATGGTCCCAGGTACTTCACTCTGTCCGGCCCATACCACAGCTCGTTTCCCTGTTCATCAAACGAGAGTAAGAGACAAGAGCCAGCAACAACATTCGGCAAAACGCTACATCACTCAATGACTCACCAAATTAAAAAAAAACAAAAAAACAAAAAACTGATTGGTGGGTGAGTGAGAAGAGTTACTTGTAGCAATACCATGGTGTATTTGCCGGTGCCCATGGAGACAACATCTCTGAGAGCATTGGAGGATGATCTGGACTGGCCGAGGAATGGGGAGGGTCTGAGGATAGTGGTGGCTGCTGCTGTTCCCATGGAAGCCATGTCTGAAGAAGAAGAAGGAGTAGGAGGAGACCCTCTGGCTCAACTTGTGCCTCCAAGAAAAGCTCCTGAGATCTGAAGCTTCTTCGAGTGTTTGTCAGGCTCGACGATGTGTGTGGTTGAAGAAGGCTGGTATATGTGCGTGGGTGACGCCCAGACAAACCAAGAGACACAGAACCAAAACTGGTGGCCAGAAATTGGGGGGACGTGGCGAGCTGTGTCGTGGTGGGGATGGGAGAGGTCTGAATCAGCCAATAGGAATGCTTCGATAGATTGAAGTATCTCCTCGTCATATCCTTCTATCCACATATTATCTTGTCTGTCGATAGATGTTTATTTTTACCTGGAAATAGTGACACCGCGTTTTTCTATGAACTCCTCGGAACGTTACTCACTTAATCTTGTAAGGCAGTTCATTTTTTAGACGAACAACTCAATTTTTCGATTTTTATGAGGTAATTGTTTAAAGTATATATATATTTATTATTTATAATTTGGGACATCCATTCATAATACGGACGGTCCGAATTGCAAGATTAGAGTTTAATCTTCTAAGAAAATGTTAGACAATCTCTTTCGGTTTTTCTATGGCAACCAATGCTGACAACTTATTATTTATAAAATTAGTTTATCCCACTCATTTTGTAAAGATTTTTTCCATGCCTGCACTTGTATTGCTTGTTTAGGTATTTGATGATAATATGTCGCGTTTTAATTAAAGTATATGATGCGTTATCTATATTTTGTTTGTCTATGACTATGGCTGCTTGAACAACTGTTGATGAGTGACACTAGGACGTGAATTAGTAATGAAGCTGCGAGGAATGAAGAGGTGACCGACTGATATTTTTTTCCCGCATTTATTTTCATATCACGTTTGGATCTAATTAGTAACTTTAGTAGTTAACTGAAGCAGCCAAGGAATGGGACATCACCGATTTGTCATTATTCTCCGCAATCCGGTCATCGAAAACTTGACGATATGTCGTCGTAATTGTAGACAAATGCTGCGTTATATTATCATCGGGATGGGTTAGGTTTGGCTTCAGGGACATGGTTTGCATTTTCCCGAGAAACTTTGAGCGAAAGTGAATTTGATGAAAGCAATCGTGTTTGTGGATAAACCCATTTTTGTGCATATTTTATTAAACAACTTTGGAATGAGAAAAAAGAAACGAAAAGCAGAAGGCAGAGCATCAGTCAGCAGGGAAGGCATGGAGGCGGCCAAAGGCGATCGTCTGCCATTCAAGCATCAGCAAGGGCCAAAGGCGACTGTCGGCTAGGCAAGCATCGAAATTGGCTTTTGAGCTGAGTCCTAACTTCTTTCAGTTCCTCATTTACACTTGACTGAGCTCTCAGCTATTTTGTGGCCATTTGCCACATTTAGAATGTGTAAAAAATAATAACATGGATACCCAGTTATGACGCAATAGAAATGCTCGAAGTTAAATGGATGCCAATATTACGTATAGAGCAGACGACCAAGAACTCGAAAAGTTTCGAACGGAAGGACGGTAAGTAGAAAATTAAACCATTTTCAACGTGCACCCTCCGTTAAAACCTGCGAGATGATCACTCAACATCTCAGCATATGCTCATACGAGTATTGGCAATTCGCAATAACTATACCAATCACAACTAGATTTCTCAATGCACACATGATGAAGGAAAGAGCCAAGTCCAAGCAACGAGCACAATAGACACCATTGCAAGATGAACCTCCCGCACAAGCCATGTATGCACTCAAATTTACATAATCTATCATTGCCAATAGCATACATTACTCAACAAACTAAGAAATGGGATTCCTCGCTATAACCTTAAGATATCATCCAGCGAAAACAGAAGCAACTCCTGCATCCCCTTAACCGTAGCAGGAGCTTGAAAAATCGAGCACATTGACTTATTTTCATCAATCAAAGCATATAGGTAGAAGTACAGTTATGTATTGCTTCCAGACTGTGGTATGGACGCAAAAGCAAAAGGCACTGGTGACAAGGCACAGAACCATGGCATCTCATCTTCTCAATGCACCATAGTTTCTCGTTACCTAGGAACCGAAAACAGAGCAGTTAGTTCCAATTGTAAAATATCAACATTCCAAACAGGCTACATCTGGTTCATCCAGATATAGAGAAAAACATAGCCTTTCGATTGTAGTTTCAGATGAATCATATAGGGAGACAATGGAGCTTAACGAGTCAAAACATTTTCAGCTGTAGTTATATCTATATATGACAAAAGAAAAGCTGTAGATATAGGGGTGTGAGATGAATCAGGCTCTTCATTCATTCATGTATCTCCATTTAGTGAGAGATTAAAACGGACACTATTAAAGTATGAAATCGCTTTGCATGCTAATGACAGCTTCATGGGAATTCTCGTTATGGTACAGCAACCATATTAAGCTTATTTTGAATTATCAATTGCATTATAGAACTACCAGAATCCTTCAGTGCTAGGTGTACAAAATGCAGACCACATCCAGATGACAAATCTAGGAATGACAAGGTACAACTTTCATCATTCTTTTTACTAAAAAGACAGTTGGCTATAAAGAATGATGTACTTCAGCTATTTAAAGAACACGAGTCTCTTTTCTAAATCAACAATGGAAGTGTAAATTAACTATGGCTACACAGGTTTGCACTATTAAGTAGATCAGCAATTATGAGTCAGACTAAAAAGCCTTCTGACCAAACAAAAAGCAATAGACTTTAATACCGAGCACATTCATCTTCAAAAGCCAGAGGATAGACATCATAACACGTTGGGATATAGATAGCTTGATTTATTATGGTAAGAGAATAAACCACTGTCAAGACTAAGAGAACTGCTTACCCTGGTTTGCAACTTATTTGGTCTCTTTCCCACATCATCTTCATCATCATCGTCATTATTGCTCAAAAGCATTCTGTGAATTGAAGAATTGTCAGTTTTTCTGCCACGCTTGGAAGATGCTCCTGTACCTCTACCCCTTCCCCGTGGAGCAGCTCTTTTGCGTCCTTTTCCTTGCAGATTCTCATCACTTCCCTTTGGAGACAACAATCATGAGGAAATTCACAGTTAACATGAAGGAATACTAATTGGCCAAAAAGGGACCCTGCAACTCTGCAACCAGGCATGGTCAGACCAACAAAAGAAAATTCTGATTTAAGGACTCAATATGCCCAGCACAGTTGCACGTTTCTAAGACTGGTTGATATGCAATGGCACGAGTTGGAACATGAGAATGTTTTCATGCAAACAGACATTAATGTTGAAAACTTGTAAAGATCAAACATACAGAAACTCAACAAGGTAAAGCAAACATAAAGCTCATTTTCATGGTTGCGTTTCCCGTTTGTGGGGAAGCATATGCTGACCCAATGGATAACTCTGTTCAAAGGGAGAAAAGGCATTCTTTCTTACTGAGCTTTCCTCGGGATCCTTGCTCACATATCTTCCTGTTTCTTCGCTAGAGGCAGAACTTAAATTGTCCTCATCATCAAGAATACTTCTGGCAGCATTTTTTGCGGCCCCTGCTGCAGAGGTGCTGTAGCAAGAGAAAACAAACTTAGTGAATTATCCTAAGTATTATATATAGAGGACTGAAGATTCAATAAGTTAACTCATCTACTAACTGCACACAAGACATACATCTGCCTATATATGGCTTTACAGAACACTGGCTGCAAGAAAGGCATCCCATCATGTGAACACTCAGGCAAACAAGAGGTTTTGGGAGGGAACCAGGTTCAAAAGAGATGTTTATGGACATCAGTCGATTTCACATCCTTGTTCTTTCAAAGGCTTTAAGCCATGGGAAGCCGGTTGTCAGGCACACATAGCGAGCAAGCTATAACTCACATGATATAATACTGGCACTATTCCAGGTATTAGTTTGTCCAAAGATTACTCCATTGCACTCTATCCAAGTTCTCGGAGTAGAAAAGCTCTACACATTCAATTAATGATCTGAACAAACTGACTATCCAGATTACCATTTGAAATACCATCACTTAATTTGATCCAAGCAGACACTTCCTACAACAATGTCCTTGTCCTAACCATCTCTGTCAAACGGAGTTAGTAAGACTTAGGGCAGAGAGCCTACCGCATCCACAAATTACATTCCATTTTTTCCCATGAATAACTACGATTGCATAGCCAAATCACTTGAGGAAGCAATTAATCGTTAGCTAGGTGATTCACGATAAGGTAAATAGAGTTTGGCTACTTGTACGCATAAACTCAAGTTCATGATTACATCCGCTGCTAACCTTTCACGACGGTGAGATCCCAAGGCTGAATCAAGAGTAGTCTGCTTCAAATTGGATCCTCTTCCCCTGCCCCTTGCTCTTGTAGAAGTTTTCCCTCTTCTGAGATCTGAAGTAGCACGGGAGGATCTAGAAACTCCCGATGATCCCCTCCGGCTTCTGGTTGCAGATTTTGAGCCAAGTATCTCAGCTGTGTCGTCATCATCGCTAAAAGAAACTGCGCTTTCTATTCCAGCAGCTCTCCTACTTTTAGCAGCCTAGGCAGAATGTAACGTGAAAAATTTAGTAATTAATGGCTCCACAGAGAAAGTCCTATGAATCAAAGGAGGATATTCAACTTATGACCCTCGACAGTGTTTTGCAAGCTACAGTTAGATTTACCTCCAAAGATGTTGCACTGGATGTTCCATGTGGGGTTTCCCTGGGATGTACAGAACGTTCCTTAACACGACCCTGATAATAAAAAATAAAGTGGATTGTCGTCAGAATAAAAGCTCCCTGTAAAGGAAAAAAGCATCAATATTTACTTTAGGCAGCACGTGGCAGGAAGAAGATGAGTTTAAAAGAGCTTTGTCCTGTCGTCTATGGGAATTAATACCAACACAGCAATAAGTAACGCCCAAACTGTATCCAAGCTCCTAGTTTCTCTCATTGAAATGCACTTCTGTAAGTGCTGAAAATATCTTACAATAAGATATACAAGAAATTCCTCTTTTACTCTAATAACAGCCACAATCATTGCAGAATATCGAAGCCTCACTACAGATTGAACCAAATAAAGGCTAAAGCCCCAACAAATTGGAAGAATTCCACACATAAAATAGTTGGATAACACCAGATTCACGACATTATAAGCATCACAAGTTGCAATAGATAACTTCTTGCCTCCAAACACTCGCCAACTTTAAGAATTAGATCCTCCTCCTCGCATTTCGAGGTATCGGAATCCCTAGCAATTTTGTTCTGCACATGTTCAAGCAAAACAGTATTGGCACATAAGCGTAACAGAAACATAGCATTCACATAATAGCATGAGCAACCGAGAAACTGTCAAAAGACACAATTATTGGCGAAGTAAATGACAGCTTAAAGTGATACCTCAACGAAAGCAGCATATAGTACTTACACGAGTTTCTTCAAGATTTAGTTGCACGCAAGAATAAAATGCCATTTTATCATCCTTATTGACAAATTCATGCAACGCTTTATCCAGATCATTGACTGGAAGTATCTCCATTTTCTGCAAGATATAACAGCATATTAAACTGTGTACAGATCCTACGAAGAATAAGAGACTGATAATATCTATCAGCATGTCTTTCTAACATTCTACCCATGACAAGACACTAGCAATTGAATCCAAAATGTGTGTGTATTTCCTTGGTGGCTGTAAAAGATCTATATAATATGAAGAACTCATTTAGAAAAAATAAAAAACCAAAGTACCAGATTATTCTCGGCAACAAGCGCCTCTATGTTTTGTTGATTTAGCTCCTCAGGGCGAAGTCGCTCAGAATCATCAAATTTCGCTACAGATCAGGAAGATGAACAATTTCAATGGCTCGTAAGATGATAAATTACCCTTGAGAAACATTGCTCTACCAATACAATTATTGTTGAGCAAACAAATATGTCTTGCAATAAGAGTGTGAATAAATCGAATTCGGTCTAGGTATTATCCATTAGACAAGTCATTTATTTATTCAAAGGCGACATGAAAGGTATGCATACATTGACTGAAAAAGAAGGACAAGAACATAGCCTACTAAATCATTTAACTCCACTCATCAAAAAATCCATACCACTTTCACTCCGACCCTTTCTTGAAGCCTTAGAGAAGATTAAGATATCTTGAGGATTAGCAACCTACAAAAAATGAATTCATTACTCCTGTTTTGGCAGCACTGCCAAAGACTGCACAGTGTGCACCTTCTAATGTGCATTTACCTTTCCAACATACTTTTGTCCAAACCTCTGAGGATTTATCGTCATAAATCCAGAGTAATCCACCTGTCACAAGAATGAGAAGATTAAAATTTACTCTGAGAATGCATACACTAGTGGAAAATATCAAACTCTAATCATAATGCAAATAGAATCATGCAAGTGTTTCACATCCACGACAGAACCAAAAGCAGTGACAGAAAAGAGAATACTCTGTGCCCAAAGGAAAGGAACTAAGAACTAACCTATTACAGATGGCAAGAGGAACAAAATAGTAGGAATAATTGAAGAAAAGTCAATTTTCACGGCCAAGTTGAGAAGGACAAGTAGTATTGACAAAAAAAGGAGATTACCTTTATCCGTATTAATGGAAATTTCATCTCAGACGTATTAGCTGCTTTTTTGCTGGACTTCTCAATCAGATTTCTGACCTGAGAAAGTTTCAAGTTATGTGTTGACATAGAAGCTCCCAAGGAAGCACATCACCAACAGCAATTTGCCACAAACAACGAAAAAGGAGAGAAATCCAAAAAAGTACTACTTCTACTTGCAAGAGCCAAAGGATGTACCACTTTGTCTAGATGCTCAAGAATTGAATTCTGATCATTCGGATCAATGTCAGTAACATCCTTCAACACAACCTGTACCGTCCCCATTACGTAGTTAACATGGAGTTTTTGCACATAAAAGAAATCTCATTGAGGTACCTCTGTATATTCAAAAGGCCTGATTGAGGTCAAAGGAATCTTGGTTGGTCGGTACTGATTACCCTATTTGATAATGCATTAGTATCATCACATGATATTTATGTATGAGGAAGGACCATTGAAACTTCAAAAGACACAGTCATGACAATAAATTCTTCTGATTGAAACCCACCTTAATTTCAAGAAGAAGTACGTGCTTCGGTTTAGATTCACCATCAATCAACGATGTTGCAATAGATGAACCTGGCTGTGTGATGTGAAATCCCATCCCAGGAACTTCCTGTCACAACAAGATCCATTTTATACTATAGGTACTATGAATTCACAGTTCAGAAGAAATCAAGTGATAAGAAGTATTCATTTGACTCGCACCTGAGGGTCAATTATACATTCATGTTCGTGGCCCCATACTATAAAATCCAGGAAGCGTGGTAAGAAGTGTTCATTTATTGCATTCTTAGGGTTTGTTTTCACTCTGCAATACAATTCCATACAAGCATGAAGTTTTATATGATGCATTTGGGCAGCTAAAGTCGAAATGTTTGAACATTTTCTTTTTATGCATTCTTGATGCAACACAAGAACAAGGCATCACCTGTTTTGATGAAGGACAAGAATGTTAAACCAAACTGAAATTTGACACCCTTCCTGAGGTTCGGGCCGCATCCACTGGACAGCATGAGGTGTCTGAGAACAACGTACGACATCTACGTGAGATTTGACAATCATTAAGCCAACAAACAATGACAGGGAAACTCTCCTTGTTTGCTATTTTTTGCTCTTCTATCAAGTGTGTGGACTTGATCACATCCCTTCCCCCCAACCCCCAACCAAAAAAAGAAAAAAAGGAACACAACGACCAAAAAAAAAAAGGCAATGGCAGAAAAAAGGGTACACCAATCCAAACTACCAAGCCATCCTAATTCCTAACCATAGAGATGTCAGCTTTCATGAGAAGATACCTGAAACATTCTATTGAGTCGTTCATCCCTAATGTTGCCAAGCCCATAAAGGGCTACAGTTGTTGAACCCTGCACAGTTTCAAGAGTTTCATGTGATGGTGGCAACTTTGTGAGACCAACATTCCAATAAGTTAAAAACAGTTTCGCTCACAAACCTTCCTTATAAGAATTGGGCTAAGAGTGATCTCTCCAACACCAGAACCACCAAGGACCATTTTCCCAAAATAGTTCACAAGATTGCATGCGGACAGAATATCAATGGCAGAAAGATTATCCTGTTGAAAGTCACCACCAAAAGTAACTAGTGACTACATCAACCACGAGTCAAAAGCTACCAAGGATCAATACCATCTGCCAGCCCACTATATTCAGCAGGTTTAGAACAAGAAGGGAGATAAGTCTTGCTGATGCTAAGGAAAAGAAGAGAATCAACCAAGACAAAATTGTCAGCTTGACTGAACCTAAATATAACAACTTCGGCAGTTCTTGTGGTGGTCTTTAGCTTACAGAAACATCACCCTTCCCCATGAAACCATTTACACTAAGAATGGACTTTTGATCAGCAGACCAGTTATAAATTTGATCAGTAGAAACCCCCCCAAAAAAAAAAATGCACAGACACTTAACAAAGGTGTTTAAGCCATAAAGGTGGTCTTGAAAAGAAAAATCATCCACTCAAACCAACACCATACCAAACATAGCAATCTGTGATCGTATGAAAGATATATCCACCAAACGATAACGTCTAATACAAATCCATGAAATTATTTGAAAAGAACAGGGCATGTTGAAGTCCCATTCTTGCATCACATGCGTAAGGATGAATCTCTTCAAGAGGAAAATTTTCAAGCTCTTTCTGATTCTCTCTTAATTGAAAACTAAGAAGCCTGGGCAGAAGTGATGTTGGTGCCATGATAATTCTTAAAAAAAAAAATGCAGCATTACCATAAATATTCACGACGTCGAGGTCCCATGCTGTGCATTGTAGACAAACACCTGATCTGACCTTTTAGTGGAAAATTTACTCTTAATTAACCATTCAATTCAGACGAGAGCTTAGGCATATTGCACCATCCAACAAAGATAGTACATAAGCACAAAAACATGCAGAGAGCATTTGGCCACTCATTACATGCCAGTCATGAAATATGATGTATAAACGCAGAAGCATGCAGACGGCATTTGGTTCGCTGTTCATTACATACCACTCCAGCAGGATCATCATGATTTCCGTGAATGCTGAAGACTGGCAAGCCAACATTGAAGTGAGGGTCTTCATAATTTACATGGCCAAATCTGTGAAGACGAGTGACCTATTATAGACATAAGATCAACACCTACACTATATGCACAATTTGTACAAAAAAAAATGGTGCAGATGGATGCAAAAATTCAGCACAAAAGGGCGATATCATACATTTTCCTTTTCTTTTTCGTGGGAGTTGGTTTCAACTTTTTCTCAGCTCTCGTGTAACATGAGGTTGATACAATTAAATCATGTAGCATGTCCTTCACTATTGTCTATTCCTCCAACAAGTAAACAAACAGAGCTATCATATGTGAAACAATGATTACATATTTTGAAAATTTATGGTCTGGTCGCTAACGACTTCAAATTGCACTGGCCGGTCGTTGAGACAATAGCGGCGAAGAATCTCAATGGCCTTTACTAATGTTGATCTTGAGGGTTTGTTCTCATGGAAAAGATCGCCACCTAGAAGTAAGAAATCCACCTGATAGAAGCACAGAAAATGTCAACAATTCAGAGAAAAGGATTACATGTGCGAGTAGCCAAAAGTACCTTTCGTTTGAAAGTCCTTTTGAGAAAGACTCAAGATTTGGGGAATCGACTATTGGTCCCAAAAGTAAACAAAGGACTTAATCATGCAAGTGTGAACGCATATACTTAATCCTTTTTACAGGTAGACAAGATATAGCATCCGCGGCATTAATTAAGTGCAGACTATTGCCTTGACAGACAACTGCTACTCGATCCAGGGTATTTAAAACAATAGCCAGGTGATAAAATCGTGGTAAATAAGACAAACAGGATTATGATTTGAAACCTTCTTTTTCTCAGCAATAGAGCAGATCTCTTCGAATGCCTGGAAGGAATCGTGCCGCCGCACTTCATCCTTCTCCATGTAGCCCAGATGACAGTCTGTAGCCACGAGTATCCGAAGCGTGTTGCCGACATCCTCCCTGAAATTGGAGGAAACTACCGCATTACTAGATCAATTCAAGGCATGAGCTCCTCGCAGAGAAGATGGAAAACAATGAATAAAGATCCAGAAACAAAGCATCAATTACTTCAGCTAAGAAAGATCATCAAGTTCGGGCTTCAGAAGCCACTTAGGTAGCCCTACTCTCAAAAATATATAGTGAAGCAATGACCTCTTCTATTGTATCTCTCCATACCATCAACCAAACCGAATAAAAGCAGAAACGGTCATACCTAGTCAAGTCTCCCATGCTTACAGAATTCCCCAACACCGCCTATGATATCAGCACTGCAAAGACATCTCAGACGAGTGGGACAGTGTCTGTACAAAACAAAACGATCATCATTACACTCGCAAAACCCAGGTGCGTTGGAAGATGAAAACGACACAAGAAACGTGCAATCATCCAACAGTGATTTCGATTTTGAAAACGGAAGGAAGTCCGAAAAACCCTAGGAGACGGCTTGCCACCCCCAACCGAAATGGCAAAGCAGAACCCATCGCAGAACTTGGAGAGTTAAAAACGTAAAGCTAAACAGAACGCGCTCATTGTTCAACCGTAGAGAAAGTACTTTGGAAAGAGACGAGCAAAGAACGCTGGTGAGTCCTGAGTTTAGTCGTCGCAACCTGTTTGCCCGATGGTTGGCTTGGTTTTCCGGGGCGAAATAGGAGCTACTAAAAAATCAGCGACTTCCGATGAGATGAAGGCCTGAAACAGTATGGTGAGTGTTGAATGGCGAGCCGAGAGGAAGACGGTGGAGTCGGAGCAGAGAAGTGGTGGCGGGGAAATTTCAAAAGCGCGGGGAGAGCGGAGACGCCGGTCGATGGCTCGCTCGTCAGTCGTCTGAGAAGGTTGCCCGCCCGAGAGAGCGGTCGTCGGAGATGACGGGCCCAATCTATTGGGCCTTGAGAGAGGAATCATTATTAGGCCATGTTCAGAAAACCCCTAAGCTGCGTTTGTCCGGATAGGGATAATTTGGTAATTAATTACATCCTCCGGAACAGATATTCCTGAATAAAACGCGGAATAAGAAATCCGGGGAGCAGCGAGACAAACTTAGATTCGATAAAAAATAATAATAATAATAATAATAATTCAAAAAAATAACTTCACGAACCCTGCCTTCCAAGTTCCAACAGTCGGGTGATGTTGAGCAATTGCCGTGCCTCCAACAACGTTTGATCTGTCATCTGGCTATCCGATCGCCTCCACGACATTCCGCCACCATTGATTCTCACGGGGCAAGCCGTCGTTACCCTCATCGTCATCAAGCCCAAGCTTGACCGGCAGCTTCGAACATTGGATCTCGAATCCAACTTCGACCAAGCCGATCTGTCCATTGCTGTCCATCCTAATATGGTCCGCTTGGACAGAGATCCTTTTGACGTGATTTCAACTGGTATGGTGCAGATCCACAACGGTTTCTTTCTTAGTTCGATTCTCAAGAAAATAACGATGCCTAATTGAAACTACAGCGTTCCTCCGGCAATTGGTGTACGGGGCTGCTCGACGCTTGAATCGACCAATACGTTTATTGGTGCTATGGTTAAGCATTGATCGAGAAGAAATTTGGGTATTTCTCTTGTAATGTTGTGTTATTCTCCTCCGATTTTTAACTCACCTCTTTCCTTCGAACTTTTTGGTATCAGTGAGAAAGTTTCTTCTTTCCGGTGAAGTTTCCAGTGGCCATAAGTCTTTCCAAATGGATTTGCAGCAGAATGCGCATTACGTCATGGCATCAGATACGATGTCGTGGGGGAAAAAAAGAGAGTTCAAAGCTCAAAAAATATCCAGGAGGAAGTTCAGATGAAAAATAAAGTGATCATTTAGGACGCGCATGATAACACTTCAGAATCAGAATTTTTGCTTCAGAATTGATTCTGAAACTGAAATTCGTTTGGTAAAGGCACTTCAGAATTGCTTCTGAAGTTGAAATTCGTTTAGTAAAAATATTGAGATTTTACAGTTATGGAAAAGATTTCTACTTCTGGTTAGATATTTGGTCAACTTTAAAAAGTTAAAAATTTTAACTTTTTAGTTTTAGAAATCACTTCTTCAACTATACCAGTCTTCACCGACCAACACCCGCCTGCCGATCGTCGCCTGGCCGCCGTCGGTCTCCGATCGCTGCCATTGACAATCACCGGCTGTCGCCGATAGCAGACCACCGGCCTCCAGTGATTGGTTGTCGGTCGCCGCCGATCATTAGCCGCCAGTCGCTACCGTCGCCGTTGCCAATCGCCGATTACCAGCCTCCGATTTCTGTTCACCGGTGCCGCATACGTCGGTCTCTATCGGCCATCACCGCCAGAGATTTTATTAATAATGTTTCAAAAATATAAATTTCAGAAGTAGAAATTTTATTAAACACATTTCTTTCATCAGAAATCAACTTTTGATGGAGAAATTGAAAAATCAACTTATGCTTCTGGTGGTATTTTTGACGTAGAAGTGTTGCCATGCACACCCTTCTCAATTGTGTAGAAAGAAGGTAGACTTGGAGTTTCATCTCAGTATTTAATGTTAAACGAGAAGCGCAACGAATTGAATGATATTTGATCCTTACTTTTGCCTGTGTGCCGTCCTTCAATGAGCACAACCATCATGGGTAGGAGCGATCACACACACCTTGATGGTCACCATTCTAGATTTAGGCGGATGCCACCGCCATGTCGCAGCTTGGCGTGATGGTCGTGGCTATTATCACCTTTGTCTGTAGGAGGCCACCGGCATGGTGGATGGTACGTCTTGATATTCAAGTTATATCTAGACATTTAACAAATATCTCATGAAACATTTCATAATCCGGAGAATTTCTAATCTCACTTTATTTTATCACATGTCAATCCGTGTTCGAATAACCAAACGCAGCATAATTGTCTATGGTAGATATTTGAGTGCCAGGATGAGATACATATCACGCATATATTGTAATTGATTGGTCATGTCATATCAATCATGTAACTAAAATATACTACTCGTTCCGTAGCATTGAGGTACTGAGGCAAAAATAATTTAACTGGGCATTAGGGTCTTGACAATTTTTTTCCCCTTTTGCACCTTAGCGTTCTCGTTCAACAAAAATTTGTTCCGATAAGATTATTAAAAGTGACGGATATATCATAGCATTGATCGGTTCCTGGGTGGGTCTGTTCTCGATCCAGAATTGGGAACCGAACATTTGATTCTCAAACCGTCGGTTCTGGTCCGGTTCCACTTAGGAACCGGTCAAACCACACATTTTTTTAGCCCCATTTCCCCTTAACCATTCTCGCCTTCCTCCATTGCTGGATCCCCCATGGTCTCCGTCTTCACGCCCGTAAAGAACGTATCTTTCCTTAAAAAAATAGTCTTTATTGGATTTCATTCGTGCCCGTTTTGCTGATAAGCACGCATTTCATTATAAATCGAGCAGCTGATAAGGAGAAAAAAAAAATTACCTTGTCCTCCTCAAGTTCGAGGGATCAAGGATTCAACATTTTTTTCAGCAGAAACAAATCAACAGGAAAGGAAGAGGGGGGAGGGATGTGGATGACTGACTTGAAAAGGGGTCAAGGGATTGAGGATTTAACTCGGACTTGAACGAGTCTGCGTCATCCACTGCCGAGCCAACTTGCTCGCCGGCAGGATCAAGTGCAACAGCTCCTCCTCGATTCGCATCTCTTCCGGCGTAGCCATTCTTGGAGCTCGCGTTGGCGATTCAATACTGTGACCGGGATTGACAGCAAATCCAAGGCATTCTACCGAGACGTTTGTCTCCGTTCGTGGGTGTGCTGGCACTTGTGTTTTGGGTGAAAAACCAGTCCTACCCAGGAACGGGTTCTCGGGTACAACCGGCACTTCAGCCTTGGAACGGAAAATCGAACGGTCTCTCTCTGGAAATCCAACGCATTCTATTGAGATCGGGATTGATAGCAAATCCAAGGCATTCTACCGAGACGTTTGTCTCTCTTCGTGAGTGTGCTGGCACTTGTCTTCTGGGTGAAAAACCAGTCCTACCAAGGAAAGAGTTCTCGGGTACAACCGGCAGTTCAGCCTTAGAACGGAAAATCGAACGGTTTCTCTCTGGAACCAACCTTGAACCAGTCGGTCCTTGCCAGTTCCGTCCGGTCTCCTAACACCTCACCACTAAGTACAGACGAGATGAAACGCACGGCATCTTGCGTGAGGTCTACTTATTCCTTTCACTGTTTTCCGCTACTTCATTATCTGTTAGTGATGAAAGTGCCTTAAAACCTTTGATTTTACCAAAACAAATGATAGTCAACCTCTTATGCTCCGAACCCAAAATGGTCGTACGATGTTGCCGACCTTCATGATGGATATCAACAAACTTTGTGGACAGAGACAAACATCATGGGAAATGGGCGGGACGAGAATCCTGGAATTAATACGGATTCAACGAATATACGGAAACCAAAAAGGGAATTTATTTTTGTGCAACTCACGGACGACACGAGAAACGTCAGGATACACAAAAAAGGAGAATCGAAAATGCCGAAAGCTAAGCTCTGACACCCTCTAAGCTGGCCATGAACTGGTTCGCATCGGGCGCCTCAGCTCCTGCAGAACCCCTGAACAACAAGATCGCCAGGCTTCCAATGCAGAAGTAGATGAAACACCCTAACCGGTGCGTCACGAACGACCCGAAGTCCGTCCCCACTATGCACTGCCATCCCGGCCCGTACGTCCTGTCAAACTCCTGCATACATAATAAGTTCGTCCCCATATCAGTGCTTCCCCATTGTAAAATTGTCGAAATTTGATGCCGCAAAAGCACGGGACACAGAAGATCCTTTATCGCTCGTTAGTACCTGCTTGATGAAACGGGCGATGTCGGTGGCTTCCGTGACGTCGTAGTTGTCGAGAGCCTTGGAAGCCACATCAAGCGTATCGCTGCATGCCCTGGAGCATGTCCGTCTCGCTGATCACCGCTTTCCCTTCCAGCATCGTCGACAGCTCGAACTCAGGTTGTCGAGTGGGGTATGGAAATTGGACCCAGTCGAGGAGTAGCCGAGGTTGCCAAAAGTGTTCTACTCGGACTTGGGATCGATACGTGGGCGACGAGGAGATTATATGGAGCTGAGGAGAGAGTGAAGAAGGTCGGGTCCGGGCGACACGGACGTGGGGGGGTGCACGAAACGGGTCATCATGCATCGTTACAAAAGAAAGAGGCCCCTGGAGAGGATGATCGTTGTGTGGCCCGCTTCATCTCGTGAAACGTGGCTCGGCCACCGAACTTGTCGCTTGTCGGTAGGATTCCGCCAGGTGGGCTGGCGATTTTGGCTGTGTCCGATCGGGAGATTGTCGTCCAGGGAATGTTTGGCGGGACGAGATTGGAGGTATCTGTCTTTGTCCTTACTGGAAAATTGCAGTACAGACTACCCGCAGATTCCCAATCCATGTGTTGAATCATCGGGAGACTTCTAAAGCATAATGTTGTTGTAACGGTGTACCTGCCAGTCTCAGCCATCGATTTTTTTTTTTTTTAGTCGCGTCTTAAGCGTTGAGTTATAGCCAGTTTCACCCACTCCGCGAAAGGAAAGGATCCACCGGTCGTTTAAAAAATGGACGGACTAAATCATTTTTTTTAAAAAAATTCACAAAAAATTTCCTCCTTATAATCGATTTGGCCATTCATTCAAAATTAACAGTCATTATAATTTAAGGCACCTCTATCTTCAAGGAAGGGAGCCGGATCCTGCACCCAAAAAGCAAAAAAAGGTTTTTGGAATTTTTTTTTCATTTTCATAGTATCCGTGGTTTTATTGATAATTTGTAGTAACCAAAATAAGTCGCAAAATTGAAATTCTTCTCTTGCGACAACTGACCAATGTTTATGACGGTCTGTTGTAATCGTGAATAAAATGTCGTAATTGAAAAAAAAAAGATTCTTGCGATTGTTTATTACGAAGATCCATCTTCTTTTGTTTTTAATCGAGATAAAATTTCTCAAAATTGATTTTTCTTTACATTTGGACATGCGCCGTGGAGAACCACGGAGACGATCGCAGATCATTTGGTGGAGCTGTCAGGCGAGAGGCGAGTTCAAATTTGAAGACTTTGTTTTCCATGAGGAATTCTCCTAAAATTGAAAGTATTTTCCGTTGCGACGATTTAATTATTATTATTTTTTATGATGATCCTTCATTACCAAGAAAAAAAAAAGGTTCTAGAATTGAATTTGTTTGTTGCGACTATTCACAAAGATTTACAATTATGTGTTGTAACCATGAGCAATGTTGAAAAATTGAACTTATTTTTCCTTGAGACGATTTACAAATGTTTATGACGATCCGCCGTAACCAATAACAAAATGTACTAAAATTTACAAATGTTTCTGATGATTCTATCGTAACCTTGAAAAAAGATTGTAAAAGAGAGAGAGAGAGAGACTTCTGACAGTGATGTAGGAAAGTTTACAATGATTTGTGGTAACCAAGAACAATGTCGTAAAATTGAAATATCTTACGACAATTTACAAGAGTTTATGACGGTATTTTCAACCATGAGCAATGGAAAAAAGAAGAAGAAGCAAAATTGTGAACTTGTTACCATATAACAACTAATTTTTTTTTTGGGTAAGGTAAGTATTATAGCAACTATTTGTGTTCATGTACACTTAAATTATGGTCATTGGTAGTAAATAATGAAAGAGAATAAAGCTAATTTAAATTGAGTTGTTTAACTTAGGATGCAGGTTAATAATGAGAGAATTACAAAAAAAAATCGGAAATTTATTATAGTCATGTCAATTCAGTCCTTAACTTTTTTTTTTGCCAATCGAGTTTTAGATATTTTGCATTTGTCTCAATTCAGTCCATCTAGCCAATTTTGGTCGGAAATCGCTGACTCTATTGATCATATTACTTGTCATGGTCAGTGCTGGCATGTTTAATAATATTTTTTTGTATTATTTATTTATTTTATTTTTCTTTTTTTTTTATTTTCTTTCCTATTCTTTTTTTTATTTTCTTTCCTATTATTTTTTTCCTTTTCTTTCCTGCTTCCTCAAGCTCCAGCTCCTCTATCGACATTCCAAGAAGAGGAAAAAAAATATAAATAAATTGAAAATATTAAAATATTATTAAAATTTATCAACATCAACAACGACCTAGCCACATAAGACGATTGGCATTCATGTTAGCGATTTTCAGTCAAAATCGGATGGATGAATTATATTGGCACAAATGCATAATGTTTTAGACTTACTTGGCGAAAAAAAGATGTAGAGCTGAATTAACATAATTATAATTGTTTTATGACTTTTTAAAAATTCTCCCAATTGATAACACATCTAAAATAATGGGATTGACGGGGGCTTATATCGGGGAACACGAGTTGAAACTTAAAGATGGCTCATCTATTAATCATGTCGAGCGGTTGATACGATAATGGTCCGAGCACTCCTAATATAAATCCAAAACCATAAGAAATTTATCATCCATTATCTAATTAGTTCAATATGTTGGGGTTACCCCACATCGGTTGTGGAAGGGACTGATAATCGTTGTAGAAGGGACTGATAATGGGTTTATAAGTGTGAGGAAAAATCTCAACCCTTGAACTAGCCTTTGAGTTGAAAGAGTCCTAAAATCACCAAACACTGGTATCATAACTCAGATTACCAACAAGTTTGGAGCCAATAGTCACTTGGTAAAGGTCACTTTAAAATTGTGAGGGAAACTTCAACCTTTGAACTAACTTTTGGGTTGAGATAAGCCCAAGACCACCCAACGCAATATGCATATCATGTTTGAATTAGATTTAAAGCAAAAATTATGATATAATAAGCCTCAAAACTTTATGATCGTTTTGAACAACAAAGAGCGATTAATCAAGTTCGATAGCGCGTTTTTCAACAAGCCTTACAAGGAGCTCTAGGAACTCACTATCAGTACTAATATTGTCATGTTTGGGGCGATGAAAGAAATAACTGATTAGTCCTTCTACTATAGACATTATTTATTATTTATTTTTATTGTTTTGATAATCAAGGTGTCCAGACCAGCTTGCGCGCACTTCGACTATTCCTTGGGGGAGACTAGCACAGTAAACCACCTCCATGACACCCCACATAAATCATAGGTGCTCATTTGGAGAATCGAATTTAGGATCAGTGCGCCTAACCACACAATCTCATGTGCGCCCTAACCAACTTATGCTACCCATGTGTGGGTGCATTATTTTTTTTTCGTACAAAAAAGAATTAAGAAATACTCATGGTAACCATTAAAACCGACGAAATTAGTAATATTATCCGTGAACGTATAATAGAGAAGTAAATATTGTAAATACCGGTACTGTATTGCAAGTAGGCTATGACATTGCTCGTATTTATGGTATTGATAAAGTAATGGCCGGTGAATTAGTATAATTTAAAGAGGGTACAATAGGGATTGCTCTGAATTTGGAATCAAATAATGTTGGTGTCAGGGTATTGTTTTCTTGTTTTGTTCCCTAAATCTTATGGAGTAAGATATGGATTTCTCAATAAGATAAATTCCTTTGATTACATGATGTGATGGACTCCTCTGAAAAACATTGGCGCACATGTAAAGGAGGTAATCTACCTAACTGAGCTATAGCCCTTGTGTTTGTGATACACATGAAATTCTTTTTCCTTTCCGCAGGGATCAAAAGATTGGATCTAGCCGTAAGAATAATGCTTGGAAGATAAATAACTCACTTCTTGGTCTTTGACCCCCTCAGTCACTATGAACACCCCCGATCAGTGCAATAATACGTGTCTATTTATCTATCTCTTGACTCGAAATGGGAGCAGGTTTGAAAAATGATCTTAGAGTGTCTAGGGTTGGGCCAAGAGGGTCTGTCTCTTAACGCCGATACAATAAGCCTCGCAAAACTTTACGACGTCAGAACAAGGTTTTACTGCGTACAATACTGTTGTGAAAACCAAAATACGAAAAACCAACTGGCTTTTGCCGGTTGCACAGCCAGGAGCACCGGTGCCGACATTGCACCAAAGAAGCGCCCTGGACCATCAACGGCGGTTGCTCAGCCTCCAAGACTGGCGTCAAAGGATTCAGGACGGTGACGAGTTCCTCAAGCGCAAGGAAAAATTTCCACTACCGTCATCACGACACAGCTGCTATAATATTCGAATCGCTTGAGATGTAGGAAGGCTGACTACAGACTACCGAAGGCGATTGGGAGACGGCATAAAACGTGCGGCCGCCTTCGTTTCCTGAAGCTGGTAAACATTCCCCAGAAGTCTCGGGACAATTCGCTCGTGCAATATCCCTCCACCGGACTCATCTTAATGCAAAACACGACTTTGAACACAAGACCCTTTTTTTTTCTCATTCATTTGGAGAAAATGTCAGTGAAGAATCATACCCACGAGGGAAATGACAAATCACGTTTTCTCAGTTGCTCCGGCGCGTAGGTGGCAAAGGGCAGTCAGCGTCGGCTCGGCCACCCTGTTGTGCTTTACAAAAGGGTTGGATTGCATGCGCCAAATGGGTGGGTCGGGTAGAATATGATCCGACCCATTTTGACCCGTCTAATCCGTATTCAATGACTCATACCCGACTCGATACATACTTGACCTGTTTTGAGTTTTGACCCATAATGTCAAATCATACTAATATTCTAAGAAATCCCATATAACTCATTTAACCTATTTTAAACTCTTCGCATGCATACATTACCAGATAAAAACTTCACATCAAATAAAAAACAAAAATTAAATAAAATATTACTAAAATAATTTCATTCAACAAAAAAAATCAAATGAAATTTTTTCCTATTTTCTATGATTTTTTTTTATTTTTTTCCATTTTTTTTATTATTTTAAATATTTTTTAATCAAGTGAAATTTTTTTACTTTTTCAAAATTTTTCTCACTTTTTTCGAATTTTTCTATTTTTTGAATATTTTTTAATCAAGTGAATTTTTTTCCTTTTTTAAAAATTTTTCTGAATTTTTTGAAATTTTTTATTTTTTATTTTTAATTGAATGAAATTTTTTTCCTATTTTTTAAATTTTTTTCCTATTTTTTGAATTTCATTTTTAATAATTATTATTTCAAAAAAATTATTATTAAAAAATTATTTTATTTCTTTGCCAATGACCTATAGACGGTGGCCCATAGCAGCGACCGACGGAGGATAGTGGTAGCGACGGACGATAGGTGGCAACGACTGGCGGCAAGTAGCGGAGGGCGGCAAGTAGCGGAGGGCAGCATAGATCGGCGATGATCGGCGGAGGGTGGCGACGGATGTTAGTGGCAACCGGTGAGCAATAGTTTTTATATTTTTTTATTATATTTTTCTTTTTCGATTTCTTTCATTAACTTATAAAAATAGAAAAAAAAAAAAAACTTAAGGCCCCTGCCCATGTGCAACTTGTGGGGTTACTCTCATGCTTCGAAAATGGATTTAAGTATATAATCTATTTATAACCCATCTTAATCAACTTAGATATTTCAGATCCATTTTTATTGAGCCTTTAAACATTTAGAATCTATATATAACTCATTTTTATAAAAATTTTGGTAAAAAATGAGCCATTGACCCTTATTGACAGCTCTAGTTCCGAGCCCGTAGTAAGAACAGTTAGTTTGAGTCATTAATGTTGCTCATTCTTTAAGCACCTTTGCAGCATCTAATAACTGTAATTTTAACTGATCGAGCATGAATATAGTAAACGGGTATAGACCAAACGCAACAAGGGGATTGCTCGCTAAACAAACCGATTTCGCGTTCAGGGACGACCAAGCCCAGACATGCCCATGATTTGTGCACTAAGTTAACAGATGCATAATTTGGTGGGGATGCTCGGTCGAGTGCAATTTGATTTTGAAGGATACTCGATCCTTTGTCTAAACGATAGAAGTGGAGAAGAGCTTGTTTCACCTATCGAACTAGACATTACGTGAGTAATGCACCGTGATAGCCACAGATTATGTGTCATCTTGCGATCTCGAGAGCCATTTCCTTCGATCACAGTTCAAACAGTAGAGAGGGTGAGCGTCTTTTCTTATTCTCTGTTCTCCGTGTGTTTTACGGAGAGAATGAAGGGGGATGGGAGTTACGTACGTCTTTCTATAGACATAATTTCCTCACGTTTCAAAAAGTAACGCTGAGACAATTATGTGTAGTGAGTAGGGTTTGGTTGCCCGCATGGGCGGACCATCGTAAGAACCTATGTACCCCAACAAATTTTATGTGGGTGCGACCAAGTTTGATATCCTGTCAAGATGCTTGACAGGCTGCCCCTACCAATTAGGGTCGTCTGATCAATCACGAAAGGTCCTGATTTGATGGTGAAAATAAAGTAAAAAAAAAAAAAACTTCAGCCATAATTTTGGAAGATCTTAGCCGTAAGATTGTTGATCGAACAACCCTGATTAAATCAGGACCACCCCTGCCAACCTTGGCTTGGCAGGGGATCCGGATGGGCGACGGGGGCGACTACCTCGTCTAGCTAGGCAACGTAGAGGTCCTCAACAAAGCCCTTGCGTCGTTACCTGTCCTAACGAGTAAACACGTGCAATAACGGTCAACGGAAGAATCAATAGGCCATTGCTAACACACAAAACTTGAAGCTCTCGCATCTTCGTTTTTCCCATTACCATCTTCTTCGCCGCCTCTCTCTCTTCGCCGCCCATTCCCAACCTCCCTCCTCCCCACTTTTCTCTCATTTCTTCTGTTCTCTTCGTTCCAATTAGCACGTCCTATCTCGTCTCCCGTTCCATAACCCATTTCCATTTCCAATTTTCTCTGTAATTCTTATAGCGGTCCTTTTCTTGTCGCCGCCGGCACCGTTGTTACTCGGGCGACGAGGCGAAAGAATCATGGCGCCCCGTCTCTTCGCCTGCTTCGACTCGTCCTTGAGGAGAGAGAAGCATGCGGCCGTCGACGTGTCGACCGAGGAGCAGAGGACGGGAGGCGCCGTGCTGGTGGAGCTGTTCTCGTCGCAGGGCTGCGCCACCTCGCCGGAGGCGGAAATGCTGATATCGAGGCTCGGGAGAGGGGACTTCGAGCTGGAGGCGTCAGTGATCGTGCTGGCGCACCACGTGGATTACTGGGACTACGTGGGTTGGAAGGACCCGTTCGGGTCCAGCCAGAGCACGGTCCGGCAGAAGGCGTACGTGGAGGCGCTGCGGCTGGATACGATGTTCACGCCGCAGGTGGTAGTCCAGGGGCGGACCCAGTGCATGGGGACGGATCAGGAGGGTTTGCTCTCCGCCATCACCTCCGCACCTCGATTCCCTGCTCCCACGTTCCAGGTTTGTTTGCTCTCTTTAAAGATTCTTCATTTTAGGTCTCATTTTTCTTAGATTTTCATTGAATTAAATTCTAAATGCTGCAAAAGTAATCTTGGTAATTTGACTATTTTTTGGATATCTTCACAATTCTAGCCCTCGAATGTGAAGAATGTTTGGAAGCGTGATGGCCGCCTGGGGTCCCGCAACCTAGGCGACCCTCACCGGGGGTTGCCCGACCCTAATCAGCTTCGGCCGATGGCCAACAGTGCCTGAGGCCTTTGTCGGAGCTGATGAAGGCTTTTGATTTTTTTTTATATATAAAAATGAAATAATTCGAGCCAAAACCTTTTGCAATTTTTTTTTTGAGAAATACTATTTAATCTAAAATTGCCTTTCAACGGCATTTGCATTTCTCCTCTCAACTGACGTGCAAGCCATCTCTCTTCACGTGCATGTAAAAGGCAACGTTCCAGAGGCCATCTCCGGAGACCTTGCAAGTCTCCCTTTCCGGAGCACTGAGGAGCAAAGTGGACGGTGACGGATTGAACGTAATGGTGGCGCTCTACGAGAGCGGGCTGGTCACAGACATCTCCAAGGGCGAGAACAAGGACCGAGTCCTGTCCAACGACTTTGTCGTCCGGAGGCTGGAGAACCTCTGCTCTGTCAAGGACGTGTCGGCGAAGAAGACGGTCTCTGGGACCGTGAGTTTCCCTTTGTGGGAGGGCTTCAACAGCGGCAAGTGCGGCATCGCCGTCTTCCTCCAGAATAGTGGCCATCAGATTTTTGGGTCGCAGAACATTTCGTTGCCGCCCAACGTATGAGAGAGAGAAAGATATGGGATCGGTCGTTCATTTGTAATTTTTTTTTTTGGGGTTCTTTGAATGTGTTTTACGCAGTCTCCGACCGGCCATGATCCGGAACATTATGTACAGTATGTGTTGCTGGTTTTCTAGCGAACTCTCGCTTGTTTTTCTCCTCTTGTTTCTGTAGTTGCTTCATTAGCCTCTCTCTTTTCCTTCTCCTTGCTTTTCCCTTTTCTAGTAGCTAGAACAGATGACAAGAAGATTAATAAAATCCGGGGATGTTCCACCGTGCCGGGGGCTGAAACTCGGCAAAATCGTTCGGGGGCAATTAGTTCGGGGACAATTAGGCGACCGAAAGGAATTCTTGTTTCGAAAGGGGTTCTGTGTCACGTAATGTGGTTAATGTTTCGGGTGAGCAAAGAGCCAAGACTTCTATTGGTTTATAAAAAAAATAAGTGGGTGGGTCGGTCAGGTGCTATAGATCCATTGCCCCAACCACATGGCAAGTTGCAACTCCAGCTAGCTTTGGAAGCCAGTTGGTCAAGCCATACTTGATGCGTGCAAATTAACGGAGATGGAGGCGCTTTATTGTTCTGTTGCCGACGTGGAAACTTTCTATGCACGCGTGGGAAATCTCTCGAGCGAATGGTTGCCGACCGTACAGGTTCGCGATGGGTGCACCAGACGTCTACCGCCTTTGGGGCTTTGATGATCCTGAGAGGTCTATACTAATAGAGGGTTGGACCATATCGCCGCGACAGCGAGTGGAGACGGAACAAGTGGTGATGGCTGGCTGCGCTCTGCTTCCGGAAAGTGTGCAATCATTGGAATTGACACGGTGCCGTGAAATGAAGAGAACGGTGGAATGAGAGTTGTGGCTGACCACTCTACTTCCAAATCTGAAAGGAGATCATAATACGTTGTTGTGAGAAACTAGAGGAGACCTAGGCCATCGCCAAGCGAATCCTCCTTAAGGTTGAGGATTCATATTAGAGGTGATATAACTCCTCGTCGGGCCATTCATTTCTTATCGGACGGTCAACAATCGATCACGTCAATCAAAAGAAAACAATTCCCGTTCAAGATTTTTCCCCTCTCATAATTTGACTTGACTGATTATTGACCGTCTGATGAAAAATGAATGGTCCAATGGGGGTTTTGTCACCCCTAACGTGGATCCCTCAGGTTTGAAGATTCACTTTCAATATGGACATTGGCATAGATGGATGCCAAAACATGAAGAGGGTGTTGCTGATGCAAGACATGTTGCCCCACCTCCACCTCCTTTCCCTCCGAGTGACATCAGGGATTCGGGTCCTCTGCCATTAGGGCAAAGGATCCTGCAATTTTGGGGTATTGGATCCCCTTTGGAAATGGATTTTTTATCATGAAAGTAGGCGTGCCATTAAATCTGGATCATTCAATTCAAAATAGACAGTCCAAATCAATTCACAATTTTTTAGTGGGAAATGATGTGCACTAATCTAAATCGTCCATTTTGAATTGGACGGTTCAAATCGATCATGACACTCCTACTATTATAATAGGAGATCCATATCTCCCTATAGGAGGGAAGAATTGGGAGATCCAACGACCCCAATTGCAAGGATTCCATGCCCTAGGGCAGAGGATCCCATTACGTGATATCAATCGAAGACTGTGAGGGCATAGAGGAGATAATAATAGGAGGCACCGTTGTCAACACCACGCACTGTTGCTTCCCAAAGTTAACACGCCTGATTAATCTAAGTAATCTTCGGGAACTGAAGAGCATATGTGATGAGGGTGAGGACCGTGAGTTGCAATCCCCTGCGGAAGATTTCTATAGACGATTCCCTTCTCAAGATATTCTGATAGATCGGCAGACGTGGGAGTCGCTGGAGCGGGATCATCCCCTCGCCCCGTTCTTCACTTCAACATTTGGTCAAGTTTCTCTAACCACTCCTCTCGCGAGTGGGATTCCAAAATCCATTCAAAATGTTGCTTAGTTGATTGTTAACCACCATATTTGTTCATTTTCCTTCTGTCTTTTCGCAATGAGGAAGTCCATTTCTTGACGATTAATTAGCGAAATTCATGTAATGTTCCATCGAAAGCCCATTTTCGGTGTTGAAGTTCCTCGTTTTATTTTAAAAGGGCCGAACAGGTCTTCATAACTGGTCGATGACGACGATAATAAAACATTTTATCACATCGTTTTGACTTTACTATTAGCGATTGTATGGAGATCTTTATAATTCCAGCCCTAGAAATGTGATAGAATGTACATGCAAGCCATCAATCTCCACGTGCCGTGGGCATGTACAAGGGCAACGTTTTCCAGAGGCCGCCGCCGGACACCTTGCAAGTCTCCCTCTCCGGAGCACTGGAAAGCAAAGTGGATGGCCACAGTGTGGAAGCCATGGTGGCACTCTACGAGAGCCGGGCTGGTCACCGGCGTCTCCAAGGGCGAGGGCAAGGGCCGAGTCTTAATCCAGGGGAGGAAGTATACTATTAAGAAAAGCAAACCGCGCATCTAATCAGTGTCCAGCAGACCGCAGTGCACACTGTCAAATGGATGGACAAGTCTCTCGGCAAAGTACCGTATGCTCCTGAACTGGACACGTGTACACGTGGAAGTGCAAAAGATCATTCTTGTGCTATGAATTGGGTCCCCAGGAGCTGAGATACAGCACCATCCTCAATGGTTCCTCTGCAGCCACACACTTATCGTATGCACTCGTCGCGCTGTTTCCAGCCTTGGGCTTCGATGCATCCAGTGTGGCCGGATCGAGGCTCTTCACTTCCACTTGCGTCTTCGCCGACCCAGCCGATCCTCTCAAGTTGTGCTTGAGAGCCGACGATCCGGGATTCGCATGCGACATCTCTCTTAACCCGACCGCAGTCCCCAGTGCGACTAGGATGCAGGCTTTCTTGGAAATGCTCATGCCCCCTTCGTTTATGCTGATGGGTTTGGGTGATTAAGAGGATCTGAATGAGGAAGGTAGGCAACGGTTGCTTCAGATACAAAGGCTCAAAGATAGAAAAGCACGAGCGGTGGGACTGAAAAGTGATGGGAGATGACCCAAGTCTGTTAAAACCATTGGCTGCTAAAAACCAGCGATCTTGAGAGAGAAAGAGAGAGAGACGAAAGCGCGCGTGTTCGGACGTCATATCTGTGGCCCTACTTTTTGCACTCTCGCACAAGACAAAATTGAGGGCGCGGATGGGCGCCATTGGAGTCAAATCGAGTCAAAACTACTCGCAAAAGGCTCGGGTCTAGTTCGGTGACTCTTTGATATGGACTCGCCTACTTTAGGATCGAACTCGGGTTCAAATTACTAGAGTATCTTGTCAGAGTTAAGCTGGAGTACGAGTTGTAAGTCAAGTTTGAATACAGCTACTCAAATACCTTGTGTAATCAAATCAAAATTTAAACTTGATGATACTCGACTCGAGCTTTCACTATCATATTATATATACTCTTATATAAACCTAAAAAAAAAATCTTGTCACATAATATTCCACCTTACATGTCAAGCTCAAACGTCAAGTTAGAATAATTTGCTTATAAGAGCTTGAAATCGATCTGAGTAGATTGATTTTTTAAATGAGACAAGTTCGAGCATGACAATTACTATTGGATCGAGTTCCAAGTGCCGACACATCGAGTCAGGCTTGGGATCAGGCTTGGGCTTGGGCTTGGATGATCTCACTGTCACTGGATCAGTGAGACAAGGTGGGATTCAGCGTACTTCGACACTGAATCGGTGTCCCTGCTTCTTCTTCCCCGTGCTGTCGGACTCGTGAGTCGCATCCCTGCAAAGTGCCCTTTTCACTTCGATAAAGAAAGTCTGAAAGTCAGTAGCTCTCAGAATGCTTTTAAATTATCGTCCCATCTTCCAGGGGCAATAAAAAGGGGCCCCAAGTTGATAAAATGAGTACAGTGAAACTGGGAAAGTAGAGAATTTACCTTCCGCTTCAAGAAGCATCAAGCATTCCTAAATGCAAACCACGACCAGTCCACCGACCTCTAAACTCTGACCTTGCCGCTTGCACAATGAATCTGATGACGGTGCCGAGTAACTGGCGATGCTAGCGACATCACCTGGTTTTACTATTACATGATTTATAAGATGAGAGTGATGAACTTTAAGTAGTGTATAAGCCATTTCACACCTGAATTGACGTCCACACGGATGTAACTATTTCGCTACCATCACTTCCACAAAAAAAAAAAAAACTAAATTATTACCTGTCATTGCTATACAAAGGTAAAATAACTCAAGACAGGTGGGGAAAATGCATACGTGAAGGTAAAATTTCAAAAGGAACAGGAGCCATCAAGTAAACAAACCCGATATCTAACCTAGATTCTAGAATCAAATCCACAGGGGAAGAAAACACCTACATACATTCTCCGACAACCCAATCCCCATATCTCAAACAAACTGCGACATAATCTGACATTATTATTCTTTGTGGAACAGCAAAATCCATTGAAAGGAAGTAGCCACAGCCCAAACTCTGATATCATCCCTGACTTGCATCCTTCCATTCAACAATTTTACAAGGCCATCACTGGAGGCATCCCAGAAGCCAATCCTTCTCTACAGGCAGCCCTTTAAGCTAATTCACTCCCTTCCTTAATTTCAGTTAGCACACACCAAGCCCGTGCATGGAAAGGTTGATTTATACTTTCCAATAGGGGCCAAGATGGTGTTTCAAGCAAGATCGAATGACTTCTATGCTGATCCTACAGCTTCGACTTGTTGTCGAGCCAGATACTTCTCCCTCCGCTCCTTCTGAAATGATAGGGGGTTAAAAGAGTTAAAGCACTTACGATAAGGCATACTTAAATGCGTGTAAAGCAACCACGAGTCAATGAGAAAATTCACCCATTCATCTATCACGAGACCATCTCCTACAACTTGAGCTCCTGTTTCTGCTGGAGGTTTCTTCCGTGTTTCGAGAGCAGCCTCAGCTTCTGCCAACTGACGCTTCAGTTTTTCCATTGCCTACAGAGGAAAAAATACCCAGCGTTGGTATCGGCTGCTTATGGTAATCAACAAGTGGAGGCGAGCTGTTTCGACTTACAGGAGTGGAGCGCTCAACATCTAGAAAGACAACACGTAAAATTCGCTCCACTGTTACTTGATCCTTTTGTTCATCAAACTGCAAGAAATTTGTGAAAATGAGTCAGCAAATATCAGCTCATTAAAAAGTATGTAATCCATCTAGTCAGTTCATATTGAAATAAAAGGCAACGGTCCTTGACATGTCAAACCTAACTCAATACCACCCAGCAGTGACAAGAAATCCCCAAGAAGCACATGGAACGGTAAAAAGAAGAAGGAAGAAACACCATCATCATATACAAGAGATCAACCAGTTCACAATTATGCCCAGCCAGAGAGCAGCTACATACTATCTTTGGACAAGCACTATATGAACACATTGTCAATCAGCAGATGCCTCTGTTATCCATCTTTGTCCTTAAGAGATTAGACAGCATCTGACACAGGACACTATGCACTTGCTCCTCCCAAAACAAGTACTATCAGAGCATAATTTCATTTCAGATAAACAAAATTGCAAAACCAGTTAAGACGTAAGTGTAAACAGAGGAGATTATTGCAATTTCTGTACCGCCACAGGAGTGTAAATAAGGAAAGAAACAAGGTCAGATCCAAGACAGTTGGCTGAAAATTCCTCATCCAGAATTCACTCCATCCAATGGTTGCATAAATCATCATTAAGTCTTAATAGAGAGAGACAGAAGAAAACGCTGATATAGCTATCAATTTATGATGAAGAGCAATTTATTTACCAGTTCAGGCACATAGTCTGTCCCTGCTTTGACTTTCAGGCTCATTATCTTGAATTTGACCTTGCTCTTTTGGTCTGGTTGCTTTTCATTATTCTCTGGATGCTCCACAAACTTGAAGACTGTAGTTCATATACAAAGAGGAAAAACAGAGTTATCAATAGAAGCTGGACAAGAAGTTCATAACAATATTTATATTCAAACATAGAGCAAGTGATATCCTTGTCCCATTTTGAATGCAAGTAGTTTTAAAAGAAGTGATCAATTCACGGCATGCAGTAAAAGGCCAAAGGACATATTATTACCTGTAGCAATAATACTTTCACCAGGAGCAAGGGTACCACCAGGAGGACGCATGTAGCAGCTTTTTGGTGCAGTAGTTTGGAACTAATTAAGAGCAAGCAATTATGTTAAACAGGCCCGATGTCCAAAAGCAAGATTACGAAGCCAAGTTCAGTTGATACTCAGCAAAATCACATTTTAACCCCATCCATATAGGTAATGCCTACAGTTCACTATTATCCAGAGAAGTATTAGCAATTGAATCTCTATAAATCTATCACCTGAAGTATTCCTTAGTTTTGCCTTACTTTCATTCCAACAAATTGCTCGGTGATAACTCGACAAGACCGCCAATGACAAAAGAAAAATAGCTTTCTAAGTCTATTCCAGGTAATATTAAAATTTCTCCACCTACAGTGACATGCTCTTAAAATCTTTTTGAAGGAAGATCATTCCACTTGAACTCAGTAGTTCAACTGATCAGTATTGGGTGATTTAATTATTTTTCACATACCAAATGCGGAAAAAAAAATCATCCTCAAACTTAATGTACATGTTCCCGTAGAATCATTCTACCTTGAAAGCAACATGTGACCTGCTCGTGTTTTTTAATCTGATTGCGCTCCTCACCTGTTTGCCAGGTTCATCTGAAAAAGGATGGAGAATATAATAAGGACAAAGTCTCGGTAAGAAAATATCGAACATAGCTAGACGAAAACAAACGCAATCACGTACAAGATTAGATCAAATGCATATATTCAACGCCTCGGTGATCATAAAAATATAAATCTCCTCGTTTGCCACTGCACAGCGCATCATTAAAAAAAGCTTTCATTTCTTTTTGCTGTGCCTCCCCTCTCCCCCCCACCCCCACAAAACAAAAGCTTGCTTAATGTTGCTTCCGACAGCAACGGGCGCGAATGAACGAGTATAACACCGAGAAAAAGAATTAAGAAATCAAGCTGAATAACCTTAACAATAATATAAACTCAAGATTCACAAACTCTCTCTCTCGCGCGCGCGGGGGGGCGGCGTCCGAAGGTTTTTCCATTCTATTTTTTTCTCGTGGAAAACGTATAGAATGCAGGGCACCTTGAATGAGATAATCTAAAAAACTTAAACTTTACGTGCCAGGAATGACTAAACAAAGGAACAAACCCGAATGAACCAACGACAGAAAGCTTAAGTAAAAAATAAACAAAACTCTCCGCGTACGAATTATTTTAATCAGCAGACTAACAAACCGAGGAAGGAAAGTCAACGACATCTCACAGGGGAAGTAGAGATTATTCGCCGGATCGAGCCGGAGCCGACGCCGAGCGGGGAGGAGCGATCTGGCGACCGAAGACACCGTATTGGACGAGCCGGGCCGCGCGCGCGATCCGTCCACGGGCCGGCCAACCTGGCTCCTGTCGCGGTAGACATTGCTGTTGTGAAGGTTCTGTGCGGAGCCCGAAGAAGAGGACGTGTTCAGGCTGGCCGACTGCCAAAACGGACACAGACCGAACACTTTGGGCTTCTGGCGGTCGGCGATCGCCATCTTTTTCGCTCGCCGAGAAAACCGATGAAACTCCAACGAGAGAGGCTCTATCACATTGAGCCGACGCTGCAGCGAGGGTCCAATCGGCGACGAGGAGCCTCGGAGAGAAGTCAAATATCTCCAAATTGAGCGGACAACCACGCACGCTGGGGGGAGAGAGAGAGAGAGAGAGAGAGAGAGAGAGAGAGAGAGAGGTGGAGGCTTTTGAGTGAGGGCTTTTGGGGGAAATTGGAGGAAGTTGGATAATTGATGACGACGATGGCAAAATGGGAATTTCAAGCCCTCTTGCGAACTCCCGAGACGAGAAGGGAGAAGGAGTTTTTGGTGTGCGCCACGAGTCGCGCGACTCACGAGTTCAACAGAGGGTTCGGATCTCAAGTTGGGGTTGAAGTGGATTTGACTTTGGGACTTGGGGTCCGTCGCCTCCCAACTAAGTCCCGTTTACTTCTTCACTGCACGACGTCGTGTCGGCGAGCGAAGGAATTCCAATTACTTAATTAAAATCAAATCGAATTGGGATGGGAGCAGATGTACGGTACGGTTGGGGAATTTATGTTGGAGAATAAAGAGAGCGCGGCCACGTCAGCGGGTTAGGAGGTCTCGCATCGGCTCGGCCGGTGGAAATTGATCATATTTGGCGCGATTAACGATGGGACGATGGAACATTTGAAGCATCGCCGGCCGGCCAACCCACTCGACGGAAAGCGAAGTCCTTTCGAGAGCGTGGCCATGTCCTAAGGAGGAAATTGATGGACGATGTTAGTAGATTTCCTAACGGACGGGTAGAGCGACAAAATAGTTGGGACTATGCGCGAGCGAAAAGATTACCCCGAACTCTATGTCTTAATAAGTCCATTCCATGGGCGTAGCCGTATAATTCGTTATGAATCCCCAAATCCCGACCGTTTTCTCTTCTACTTTAGGTGCAGGAGTCTGATGATCGGAAAAGATTTTTTTAATGGGGGTCAAGGAAGAATATTTCTCGTACACGAGCTGTCCCTAGGATGGTCTCACGAGTACTCTGGAGATATTTAGTGAAGTTTGATCGGCAAAACATCGATCGATTATGAGGTCCTTACATAGAAATTGCAACCTCTGCTCATTAAATGCTTTGGTGAATGTGGAACCAATTCGTCGGTGCGAGTCATCCAAGGGCTAAGTCAATCCAAGTAGTTCTTCTTCTCCCCAAATCTTTCAATTTCAAGATATATGAGGTGGGAGGGAGTCGGCCATTGAATGTGGGGTTTGGGAAGAATTAGGTTGGGAGTGAAGGGGACAGGGTGGGGCAATTCAATTGGGTGTCGGCTAAGTTCATTGGGGGAAGAAGTTTGAAGGAACCAGATTAGATCAAATACCAGGTTCCCTTCCCCGCGCGCGCCACGTTTTGCGTTTCCTTCATTTGAAAGAAATCCGTGCCTCGCTGGCTGAAAACGAAATTTTCAATCGACGAGGGCGTAGTGCCGCTGGTCAAAGTGGGTTTTGGGCCGTTTGTTCTTGGGCCCGTCTCGTGTGCTTATCTGGCCCATCTCAACCGGACCTAGCTCGACAAAAAAAGAAACACCAGCTTTACGTGAAATCCGACCACCTTAGACGACGTCCGAACCGCCGTCAACTTAACCCCGTGATCAACTCAACCTCGTTACTCGCCTTCCCCCCACCCCACCGATGTGCTGGTCCTCCATCCATCACCACCTCGCCACCTTCCACAACAACCATCGTTCGAGCCCCCTCTGGCTCGAGCTTAAATTCGAGGGGTACAACCTCGAAAACCGACGCCACAAACTCCATTGATGGAGATTGCCGCCCGCGATTGAGGCGTGCAGCTTCACATTTGTGATCACGCAACTCAAAATTGAGGTCATGTGATTTGATTTTTAAATTCGAGCTCCTCTGCCGCGGTCATAACTTCCATTGAAGATTCGCAAGAGAGTGGGAGTGCCTATGGTCGAGCTAGGGCACCGAGGTCGGATAGCAAGAGTGATGTTCATGACACGCGACGAAATACCACACAGTGACGACGATAAATGCGATGGCTGGCGATGGAGTGACCGTTGACAAAGATATAGAAGAACAACCCATTCGCCACATGGAAGCTCAAGCCTTTCGTTCACGACCTGATGCCATTATTCCGAGTACAAGATTCCATCCGGTGAAGGCAAAATATAGATGTTTTCAATGAATCTACATAGAAACGAATATCACGAGAAGTAAGAGTGTATTGCCAGTAAAATCACAAGTCAAATAAGCTTAGAAGAAAGAAAGTAAAGAAATATAATTTCAAGGAAAAATTATATTGAGCCGAATTGCCATGTTATCAGCGACTAATGAAATTGTTAAGACTTATCACATAATATGTTAGTGCATGTCAAATGTGAATTTAATAAATGGTAAATTTGAATACGCAGCGAAAATTGTTAATTTTTACCGGACAAAAAAACAAAAAAAGTTTGGCCTCGAATCGAGACTCTAACCAAAGCTGATACTTTTACAAGGGAATTAGTCCCCCTTCAATTTGTACAGCTAATTAATTAATGAATATGTAATTATTGAACTCAACCGCGGGAAAACTTAATTTGGTTGATATTGAAATAAATTACAATGATTAGCGTAATATTGATGTATTCACTCTACAGATTATGATTTCCCATTAAGAAGTGCGAATGCTCGCTAATACAAATCTCTAATCAGGTCCCCAGCAAACTAATTGCAGCAGAAACTCGACCCTCTCTCTCTTCCTCTTCTCCTCCTTCACCTCCGCCGCATTCGCCTCCCTCTTGCTCTGTGCCTGAGCGGCACCGCCTCCGTCGACGACTGCCCCCGCACCACCGGATCCCGCCGCCTGCTGCATCGACTTGAACGCCGCTTCGAACTTGCACTTCTTCTGATCCCGGCCCACAGTCGGCTGGCGGTTGGCCCCTTGTCCGATCATCTGCCCGGCTTTTTCTTGGATCGGTTTTCTGCGGTACGAATCGGAGTTGCGTGGTGGTTACGATGGCGATTCTCGACCGGTGGACCGGAGCTTGGAGGACGCTAGCGCCTCGAGGCCTCGCGAAGGCGGTGTATAAATGGGGGGGAATGATCGAAGACCGTTCGAACGAATCGATCGAAGTAAAGGAAGGTGGTATCGGAGAAATCTGTGGGCCCCTGAAAATAAAAAAGGTGGGTCGGAGCTCCCGGTTCTGTGGGCGACGGTTTTCGTTGAAATGGTGGGTTCGCATTCGCGGAGCACATCGTTAATTTGCCCTCTCTTTTTCCCTGGACTGAAAGCGATGAATGACAGACATAGTTTTGGTGCCAATTTCCATCATCATTGAGATGAATTGTTTGATAAGCATCCATCCACTTCCAGCCCTCCACTCCAGGACGTCAAATGGCAAATTCTTGCGTTAAACCAGACGCTTTATGGCGTGTCTTAGCAGCATCCAAGTAACCTTTCCGCTGGCCATGTATTTTCATCGGTTTACGCGTTAAGTGTTGAGGAGGTACAACAGGGGCGAGGGACAAAAAAAAAATGGACCGTGCCGAGTCGAACTGGACGATTCCGAGCGGTTCTTGCTTTCTAAAATTTAGAGCCGGTAAATGCCGATCCAGCTCTCCCTCATAGGTATAGACCTACTCACTCGGACCTTCCGGACTGGATTGATATCCGCTTTTTTAACTCTTATTATTCTATATTTCCATGATTCTAATTGCCATTTTTTTCTCGCGCATGCTCAGTTTTCTCGCTCACACTCAGTTACTCACTCTTGTCGCTCAGGCCTCTCGTTCGCACTTCTCTCGACCTTAGTCACACAGGGTGCATGCCTCGTGCCCGGCTCGACACATCACGCTCATGTGTAGCAGTCTAGATTATACGGCAACATTTATTTTCTTGCAAGGAGTAGGGAAAAAAATAAATAGATAAGGACCATTCCTAGACCCATCCAAGAATAAGCAGTCCAATTTCTAAGTGGATACATGACAAGGTGGGCTTATTCCCAATTTCACAAACTAATCCCCTGCCCTTCTAGTTCCGAGATGGGAATCAGCTCACCTTGGAATCAGTCACCCCTAATCGACAATATTTTGGACAGTGGAATGGCAAAAAGATGAATTTGATTGACAATTGCCTTTTAAGTAATTATACCCAAATCTGTTTGATTTCATCTACCCTTAAATAAACTAATCATAAGCAAGGATTAGGTGGTCCTCTTGAAAGTATTTGTCCCTATGGAAGAGCTCCTTTCTATTACCCTCGTGATGGTATCTACCCTACGCATTACGAACCCCTTAAAACTCCAGCTGCCAGATTTGTCTCTCTCTACGACGGTGCTATCACATGCATCTGTCCCGCGACTTTTCCAGAAAACTCATCGTAGCATGGTGCGATCTATCGAGGGAAGCTCCGCCTCCCTAGGTGAAACCGACGCCCAATGGAAACCTTAAGCACTCCGGCTCGAGAATTAAAGAGGAATCGCTTCTTGAATCGTGTACTTTGAATCCGACGGGGAATGAGAAAGAAACCCATAATCATTCACTTAAAAAGAGTTTAGTGGATACGAGATTGAAGATTGGGAGCGTGACCCAATTACAAGATAAGCAATTTGTCGGTTGGGCTTCCGCAATCCAAACACTAATTTTGTTGCCCAGTTCCCATTGTGGCTGACAAGCACAAAGATAAGAACGCTGTCCACGAGTTCTTTGCAGTTAATTCCACGCACAGCTCGAGTTCTTTTTAGTATCAGAGCTGCTTTTTTCTTTCTTTTAATCAGTATCAGAACTTCTCTATCTCCTGCCCTTCGTGTATTTTTTTTTTTTGTTTATCTGAAACTAGAGAAACCCAAAATAAACAAATCGCGAATTCAATCGATTTGTCCATGGACAATTATTTCATGTCACAAACTATGACAATTAAGAAAAAAAATTAGTGCATATATCCTCAATGTAAGAAAAATATCACACACGAAAGGATTTTTATTCACACGGTTTCAGAAGTTTTTTGACAGAATCATTAAAGTCCTCACAATGAGAATACTAAAATCGTTCATATAAAACAGAATTTTACATCATCCACGTACGCTATAATTAATCGACAATTAATCTCACAACCGAATGCACGAAAACGCTGATGATGGAAAAACTAATTGCACGAGAAATATGCATAAGCTGCTCAAATTTCATTTCGGCGAGTCATAATTACAATGGACTCTAGCAAAATCAAGCGGCGGTGGAAGAAAAAAAAAAAGAGGAGGGGAGCTTAGCAATTAGTACGGTCCCCAACAGCTCAAATACATGACTTTCCTCAAGGACTCTTCGCGCTGCTTCACTTTGCCTTCTCTGATTTTCTCAGAAATAGCAGAAGCAGCTGAGGACGAAGACAATCCCTTGGCCTGGGTACAAGACCCGACATTGCTCTTGGCGTGTCGGTGGAGCGATCTGAGCGCGTGGTTCCACCTGCAAAATCCCTGGTCTTTCAGTGCCTCCACTGCCCCAATGCTCGCTGCAACAATCCATGCTCTGCTTGTTGAACTCATGGTGACTAGAGTAGTCTGCCCTCCTGGACAAGTGCTAGGATTGACTTGGATGGAGAAAGGATCGAATTTAGAAGCCTGGGTCTGCGATTTTCAAGTACTGGGATGGGACTTGGATTGAAAAAGATCGGATTTTGAGTTCTGGGTCTCTGAGTTTAGATGGTGTGGGAGTAGCAATGAGGTTTCCGGTTTTATACAAGTACAGCGCGGTCTCAGAGAAAGTGGGAATGTGCAAAACCAGAGGCTGTTTCACCAACAGTTGAGGAGATGCAGCCCCTGGTATTGAGTTCCAATCCAATCCGATCCCTTCGAATACCTTTACCAGCTAAAAAGATTGGACATTTTTCTATGCTGGTGTGAATCGATGGGTCCATGAATCGACACTCCTTTTCTGAAAGGACAAAAAAAAAAAGAGGGCAAATGGTTATGGCATAGATACAAGCGCACAAAAGTCAAGCGAGTGGCCACACACATGAGAAGGACTTCTCTATCCATTCCTAGCGTCACTAGATTTGTGCCCCTTGTCATTTGAGATGAACTTTATATCCTCCAATCCTCTCAATTCACATTTTTGCAAGTGATTCCCCGGATGTGAAGTGAAGGTCAATAAGTTTTTGACTACGGTGAGATTCGGCTGTTCCTGTCTTAGTCACTCTTGGTCCTTTTATCGTAGATCCGACGGCCAGAAGAATCATTTGTCATTTGTCAATCCCTGGATCTGAAAATGTGGTCGATGCAGATCTTGCAAACTTAATTAAACGGGGGTATTTGTTGGATTAGAAACCATCAAACAATGCACCAGGTTTTGCAGATTGTCATTTTTCAGAAAAATCAGATAAACTTAGGCTCTGTTGTTTGTTTAGCGGAAAATGATTTGTTTTTGGAAAATATTTTTCGAGAAGTCAATTTTCAGAAAAAAAATAATTATATTTTTCGGTGTTAGATTGAAACTTAAAAATGGACTGAATTATATTTTCTGTTGTTTGA
Source organism: Rhodomyrtus tomentosa (assembly GCA_028455895.1). Lineage (NCBI taxonomy): Eukaryota > Viridiplantae > Streptophyta > Magnoliopsida > Myrtales > Myrtaceae > Rhodomyrtus > Rhodomyrtus tomentosa. The sequence goes on along the minus strand of JAPCWY010000001.1, from coordinate 7,032,133 downwards.
TAGGTTGTATTCTTTTTCCTTTATCTGTTCCCTCGCCGGTCGCTAGAACTCGATGACCGGCCACGGGAGACCCGGCAAGGCCCCAGCTCGTCACCGAAATAGTTCTGGTGAACTCGAGCCTCGCCACCAAGCTCGGCATCGGGCACGTCCGATGCCTCAGCTTCATAGGCTCGTGATGATCGACTGCCGGCGCCAGTAAGGGGAGAATCTTTCGGTCGCAGACTCGCAATTGTGGTAGCGGCGAGGATCGTGACCCAGCGAAGCAGCGCATGGAGGTTTCTGTTGCCGCCGGGGGGACGTCCATATTGGCAGCTGAGGTTTTTCATCTAGCGAACTCGACGTGATCGGAGGCACTGGTTCTTGGGAAAGAGTTTTTAACGTGTTCGTACCGAAGAAGGAGTCCCGCATATGAAGAACAACAGAAGGAAATTATATATGAAAGCACTATAGTTAATACCGTACAAAAGGACGGGTTCTGGTTTTCTTTTTTTTTCTTTTCCTTTTTTTCTTTTCATTTTTTTTCCTTCTGATTTGAGCCCATGCCGTCACCTCGAACTCGCTAGCCCACATCATGGTCAAATGTCGAGTAACCAGCCGCCACTGAGTTTTGCGATCGGCGAAGGAAGGAAGAAGTAGCGGCAAGCGGAGGAAGGTGGAGGAATAAGGAGAAAAGAAAAGAAATTAAATTTAAAAAATTAAAAAGAGAAAAAAATCAATTTTTTTAATTTTGAAAAATAAATAAAAATGAAAATAATGTAAATAAATAATTAAAATAAAGAAGATGTAAAAGAGAGAAGGAAGAAAAGACAAGGAAAATGTGTTTTTTTTTTGTGTAAAGAAAAACAAAGAAAATGTTTTCCTCTTCTCACAAAGAGAAAAATATTTTCTTCATTTTTGAAGGAACTTTCTATAGGAAAAACTTTATTTAGGAACTAACTTATTTTCTGACTCCAAATGCTGGAAAATTGGGAAAACGTTTTTTGGGAAGTTATTTTTCGCTAAACAAGCGGAGCCTAAACAGTAAATAAGGGATTCGCCGAAATCAATGTGCATGATGTTGTTCTACTGTTACAGAGCGAAAGCCACTTCATGCACGCTGTTTAGTTCTGATGCGTTGACTGGACTTCTCATTACCGTGGCTAGTTTATGCAATAACTCGAGCAGCAATACCATCTTCCTACTCCTCCTTGCAGTTGTTACTTTATGCGACAAACAACCAGTAGAGCGACCAAGGAGTTGGGGCCTTGGCGTTAATAGCATCTTCTAGGATCAAAATCTGTGCAAGACCAGGGAGGATCAGCGAGCAGGAGACAAAAAAAAAAAATCTGGAAACAAGCCAGTGTCCGTTTTGCTCAATTGGCGCATTAATCCCCAAATCGGCTTCCCGATGGATCATCCTGAAATGATGTCTGGCCTTGACAGATTCGATTAAATTCGTTGTTTCATTTAATTGTCAAGAGTAATTGGCATGTCAGCCATAGCTAATGGCGACAATGCACGACTAAGAGCCAAAGTACCTCCTAGACGAAGAGCTGCACAGACCAGAGTCATGCCGTATTCTGTTACTTACCCTGATTCAAATGGATCCCCGTGAAAGTAATCGACGCCGCACCATGACGGGTATTATGTCGGGGCTGGTTCACGATTTCGGCACTGATTTCATAAGGTACAAAAATGTGCTTAAGCCATTAAGGAAAATGTTCCTGAAGACCAAAAGCTGTGGTGCGTATTTCGTGAACAAACATTCCTCTGATTCCGACGGAAAGTGCATAATGTTTCACACTAGAGTAACTCTCACCAATGACATAGCACAAGTACATCGTGCAAAGCTGATTAGTGCCCGACTACTGATCTCAAAATCTCACCGTATTTGGACCCCAACAGCACAAGTACATGACTTTTTCCAGCGATTCCTCCGTTCGCCTCGCCTTGTCAGCATTCGATGCCTTTGCTGCCACCGCGACAGAGGGAGAAGAGGCAGAGGAAGACATCTTCCTGGCCTCATAGAACGAGTTAATGTTGTTCTTGGCATGCTGTTCGAGTGACCTCAACGGGTAGTTACGTCTACAAAACCCTTGATCTTTCAACACCTCAACCGCCATGATGCATGCCGCAACGATCCATGCCCTGCTGGCTGCGTTCATTTTAGAAGTATATTGCTTGGCTTTGGGCTTAAACCACAGAAGATGTACTTGGTACTCGGTGAGTTCTGCGGTGCCTAGAGGTTGGGATCATGTCGGAACTTAAATATGCATGAGTGAGATGGTTTTGCTCATGGAATGGTGGAGGTTGAAAACCATAGGCAGCAGTAATACCTACAGTTCGGGGGAAAAAAGAAGGTTCAGCGGATTTAATTATGAAGACTTAATACTAGGTGCTATAGATTATATTCGTTGTATCCGAGTCAATACTCAATAGACAATGGCAAGTGGGATACTAGGGGTGCCGTGCTTTCCCCCTCTCTATAAGCCACGTGCAGGGATGGGTTTAGAATCCCCTAACTCCTCATCTGTTGTCAAATTATCGCGATTAGGGAAGAGTCAGTATGGTTGATTACTTGATTCGAGTTGTGAGGATATGGATCATTCAGCGAAACCTTTGTTTATGTTGGCTAGGATTCGCGTAAATAAAATTCTTTTGCGGTGGTAAAATCGTGCGCTTTTGATTTATGTTTTCCCTGTTAGGAGTTTCCGGGTTTATTAGAAGTTATGGCAGGAAGAATGACTAAGAGACAGGGAAAGTATCGAAAGAACCTAGTTTGAGGAAAAATGGGGCAAAACACCTCACAAGCTAATGGTCACTTAAAGTAAATTTCCGGCTGGCAACATCAATCAAACTGTAAGATGATGACTCTGGGTCGGCCGTCTTCCAATGCAGGCACTGAGCGCATCAACTAATACGAAGTACCAAGTGAACTAGAAAAAAGAACCCACAGATTTGCTCACTTCTGCTAAATGTACAGGGTCCTGAATTATATCCCTAGACTCCAAAAGTTAGTACGGGTTCCATGACTGATTCTGCGCAGTGCGAACGTCACGACAATACTGAGACCCCAGGAGTCAGATAAGCTTCCGTCGACGATTCGTAAGCATGCGGATTGCAACTGGCAAGGGTAACGCCTTGACCTAGCTTTAGTAGATATCTAGCAACCTAGAGTGTTTATAATATCCTACATGTAACAGAGTCAGATTTCTGGGACTAATTTCAATATGATTGCCTTCATAGTTAATGTACAAGTAAAGTGGTATTTGTTTCCCACTCCTCCGTAATTGGATTCAGTCGGGCAGTTACTTCCTTCGAATGAGTAAATTGACTCCACTCGAACTTTTTACAGGTTTATGCTCGTCGAAGATGAAAAGACGTTGGAATCATTTTTCGAACCATTTAAACAAATCAGTGTCCAAGAACTGTCAGAGATAGTTGATAAGCAATAAAGAATGTCGAATTCCACTGTACTTGTACTTCAAAATAACAAAAAGCACGTAGTCAGCCCCAAAGAAGAACACAAGCAGTCGGCAATTACCAAAGTGAACTCACGTATGAGGTCTAACGGTAAGAATTAGATCATCAAATTGCCAAAATAGGCTGCATTAAAAGAATAACCGAGATTTTCCTTTCCCTTGTTCCAAGTAAAATCATGAGAGAATCTGCAGGAACTGGTGTTCGAGATCGAAGAAAGAACTCACCAGAGCGAATAGTTCAAGCAAGCGCATCTGAACCCAGCAGCCACGCACTCATGTACTCGAAACAGTGAAGTTAACAAGTGAGAACTAACCGGTCAAATCAGGGCCAGATTCTGATTAGTAGCCGTGAGCTGTACACGAAGATATGGCCTTTACTCAAGAAACTACAGGTTAGCAAATTAGCAGAGTTTATCAACAATGGATCTCTCTCACTCGGGAATACCTACTAAGAGAAACATCATAACAACAGAGAATCCTAAGATCGGTCAAATCATCGTCAAGGAGAATGAACACATGTAAATGAAGATCCCGCCAAAGAACTTGAATTCCGTGCTTAACTGAAATGGGAGATTTCGATGCCATCTGGAATTTTGAAAGTGTCTGCAGCACCAAACTTCCTTCGCTCTTCCCATCCTTCTTCGCATGCTTCTTCACTGCTGCTGTCATCATTGTCCTGGTGTATCCTGGGGGAAGAGGGGTCATCATGTCTACTTTTGGACTGGCAAAGAGGGGTGGCTAGCATCGTTACTTGGCTGGATGGGGAGATCTCAACAACGACAGTGTCGTCATCGACTGGTAGGGGTTGTTTCCAAGGCTCCCCATCCATTCTCATGAATGTGTGATCTGCCGCACCCTTACGAAACTCGAAGCGAACTCTGTTTGTCTACACCGAATTTAGAGAGCAAATGTATGAATATACGTACAAGAACATGTAAGCATATAGAAGCAAGGTTTAATGAGGCACACTTGTGAGCAGGCACCATTCTAAATTATCTTCATATCTATAATCCAATGCCATTTGAAAACGATGATGATCAATTTATGCATAACAAACTCCTCTGCATTCATGCAACATCAGCTTGAGAAAGACTTTATTGTAATTCTACCTGTGTGAGACGAGTACCATGCCCTTTTGAAGAAATCAACACAAGGCCATGCCAAGCATTTCTAAAACCGACAATCTCAAGAAGGCCATCATCAACATATGGAGGAGTCAAGTCTCTCTGTAAGGCTCAAGCAACAAAAAGAGGTTCAATATATATTTGTGAAAGAATGTTGGCAGACTGGCAAAACTGTTGAAACATAGCATATAAACAAGACATTTTAGTAAGTAGAAATTGAACTTACATTAGCAGATTTTCTTGGGTTTGGATTTCCCCAGGGGTTGAGCCCGCCTGAAAAACTAGGCAAGTTGAGGCAAACAATAGACCTGATGCTGTACAGTAGACACTAGACATCAGAATTCGATCCGAGAAATCAGAAAAATGAAGTGGCATTCAGCAATACCATGGAAAATGCAAGAACATTTACAAGCAACACAGACAACAAAAATGACCACAGCTATTTTAAGATACTTGTGTATGGTACTCGTAAATAACCTGTGAGGTATGTCGAGGTCCTCCCACTGACCGTGTTTTCTCATTATTTTCACCTTTGTCAACTGGGCCATATTCCTGCATTGACATAAGTTTAGTGAAAAGAGGTCCATTTATATGGGATGACTAAAAGGAAAGCAGAAAACTAACAGCCTTCAGGCAAGTAGATCATAAAAGCATATCGTTCTTTCCATGAATAGCAGAGTGTACTTCCAAGAGACTCACCGTGAAGAAGGATGACAAAGAGAAGGACAAAACCATCCTTGAGTACATCCAAGCTTCAAGTAGGTACTCTGAAACACAAGAAAAGGAAAGTCTGACAAAGTCTTACATATGCATTATGACCATGTAGGCCGAACTGAAAGAAGAGTTAAAATACTTCTCAGGAACACTAAATGAAAACTGAAAAGTTTCTTCAGAACAGCATTTAGAGGGAGTTTGATTTTGTCTTAAAATAACTAGAGAAAGCAATCAGCAATATGTTTGCATTGGTCTGAGTTGACGGATAGACCCAACTAGAACAATCTTCTATATGCATAATCAGTGAGACAACTCAACCTCACTTGCCGTCTATCAATGACTAATCAACCTTGCCCATTATTCTCCTTGTAAGGGACCTTAGAATCACCTGGCCGGAATGGTCATAGTGTGCAAATATCAAGTCCAAGTCCAATCAGTTATCGTTACATGTGGCGCAATCTGTTTGTTATCAACAACCACAAAGCAACGAGAAATAGGAAAGTACCTGATTAACAAGTTGGTTCTTAAACTTCTCAGGATGTAACTTCCTCTCTGAGTGAAATGCATATGATACTTGAGCATCCATTCCTGTACAGCACAAGAGCAATGCTAATTAGTCCCGTGCACTTGCAGGAACTCAAAGACTAAATTTGTTAGGTGATGGCATTTATCAATTCATCCCTCGAAATCTCTAAAAAACAGATACATGAGATTTGAACGCATCACCTGTGAATATTTACTATTCCATCTGTTTTTAATGATAGTTTTGGACATACAACATATCTATTACTGTCTGTATCTATTACTGTCTGCACAAGAACATTGAATAAGCAGGTCAGATATGGTCATTGAATTAGCGTTGTATGTGCTTCTAATGATAGTTTCAGATACATAAACACATAGACTATGTCTGGGCAAAAGGAATGAAAAGCAGGTCAAGGACGGCCATTGGATTTTTAAATTCTCAAAACCACGACTCACTGGACTTCCATGAAAAACTTTTGAGGTCTATGTTACTGCTGCCATTTTGTCTCATCTGTTTCAGAGTAGATGTTACTCAACGAGCTAATGCATTTCCTTACCCATGCTAAAATAATTCCAAAATCCCCCACGAAATGTGTGGCACCCCTCCTGCGATTTTACAAAAGCAGACATGCAAACGTTAACAAAATAGTTGACACATGCATATGGACACAGACAGAAAAGGAAATGAGAAACGAGAAATGGTAATTAGAAATGCATTGGACATCGAAAAACAGGAGACAGAAAAAGAGCCAAGAATAGAGGAACGGCGATAAGAAATGCCCTTGTTATTGAAGCACAGAAGAAGAGACAGAAAAGGAACCAAGCAAGGATAAATTTTGATTTGAAGTGCGCTGGATATTGACCCACAGGAGGAGAAATGGTGATTAGAAGAAGAGGACTTGTTGTTACAACCCCACCCTAGGGCTGATCAATCTCATATATCTTTTTTCTTTCGCACGTGATAATGTGCATGCAACTATGCAGTTCAAAGTCAAATTCAAAAATCACTCTACTAACAATTCCACAATCTCTTAACTGTTTTGCTCAAACAAACACCATACGTGATAAAAAGCTCCTGTCTTTGACAACACACAAACAACACTCTGAGAGCCAACTCATCTCTAACACTACACGAACCATTTCAGTAAATAAATTATACAGAGTAAATCCCAGGAATAGAAAGAAACACTCGATCTGCATTCAAGTACTTGAGTACCGATTCAAGTAATCTGGGAGTTTTAAGCAAGCAACTGTGAAAGTTTGACTAAGAACTTGTCATAGAATAAAGATGGCTAATTTGAGTGTCTACATAACTCAGAGATAAGATGACAAAACAATTGAGGAGAAATTTAATGTGCAAGGTATGAATAAACTTACCACGTTCAATTTATCTGTCTTCGAGACACGGTGAAATGCGTGCAAGGAATGCGGTAGTTCGAGAGGAGCAATAGGGTCACATGCACCTTGTTTTGGAGTTCTCATTCTCATGATTATGTGCCAGCTGAAAAAGAATCAACATTATCTCTCAGCCATAAACTCCATCATGGGCATTTTGACATTCAGAATAGCTGCTTAATCGAGTTGAGCAAGCCCTTAAAAGTCAATGTCAACGAAACTTTAAATTTAGTCCATGGCCCCCAAGGCATGGGAGCCATTATACCTAAGACCTAATGAACAAAATAATCTCATAGATGAAGTACTTGCCTATCCATCTTCATTTCTTTTGCGCTCTTCACTTGATTCAAGAACAACAGGACAGATTGCCTATCTATCCCAGGATTTTTCTTTCCCTGTGAGATAAAAAAGTTTCTTACTCTTATGCCATGTAAATTGATTTCCTTTCTTACTGCCAAATCATTTCATCTCCCAAGCATTTAAACATGAAAGACAGAAAAAAAAAATGTCCTCCATACACTAAGTCAAATAGCCATTCATAACCTTCACCACAAGGCAAGAGTCCGCAAGACTAATAACTGGTGCAACAGCTATTTGTTGTGAAAAAGACTTGAAAGGCATACCCAGCCAAATGAAAATGGAAGATTATTCCCCGTTCCCAGCGGTACAGTGGCCACAGGTGGTGGTTTGGGTAGTTTGAGATCAGAGATAACCCCCAGAAGCCAGCTGGCTGTGCCATCTCCACCTGCAACCTGATGACATCATTTAACTGGGTAAGAAAAGAGATAAAAAATTGTCTAAGGGCATGTGCAGACCATAGAGTAGCACAAGCTACATCCTCCTGCCGGTAACAACAATAAAATGAACTTCCGGCCTAATTCAAATCTAAGAACTGATCTTACAACTATTCTCAATTTTTTCTGAACTTCACTGGCTAAAATATCTCCTTTACTGTTCAGCACTTCAAGAGTAGCATAAAGCTGATGCAACACCTTATCAGGGGCATTCTCTCCAAGGTCAAAAACCTGATAATTCAGATACACCAACGTAAGACAAAATATACCATTAAGGGGTCAAGAATATTGTTCAAAGAATCAAATGCCTTTTCTACAACACTTTTGCAAAGGTCAGAAAGGAAATTGCCTGATTCTTATTAAGAAGAGAGCGGTATGTGATGAGAAGTTCTCCCCCCAGCTGACCACCACTCTTAGCGTTTATGAACGCGATCACTGGACATGAAGGTATATGAGAAGTAGTATCGACCTTAGATCCAGGTACAAGTATGTAATCAGGTATATGGAAATCCTTCAAGACTTCCTCAGATTTATCATCCATGACAACCTCCATGCTGCAAAAGAGCTCTTCATAAGAAACACTGGATACAGTAAGTAACTAGCCTAAGATATCAAGTGGAACTCGTCATTAAAAAAGAAAATCTGAAATGAGACATGCCTCTTCCATCCCTGGGGTAAGAATTACCCAAAAGAAATAAAGAGAAGTAGTAGAAGAGGATAATGTTGGAAATCAACACCAAAATACCAAATTACATGGTGGTCGATGTATCTCTCATTTCAAAAAACTTCTTTTTTTTTTTCTGGGAGAAGAATCACATGCAATTTGCTCAATGAGTTGGCTTATCTCTTTCCACTAAAATCAATTATCCCCAAAATGAAGAGAATTATGACATATATTAGCAGCATGCATAAGGAAAAAAAAAATCTCGAATGAGCAACGAAGCACTCTCTTCTGAAGTATCAATCAATGCGCGCCAACTATTGGACGACTCTGGAAAGAGTCGGATTATCAGTTTTCCAGACAAAACAAAGGCATCATCTGGCGAACTTGTCTCGGACAGAAATGAATTTCGAGTAACCTCCGGCTCCCAATGGCACAGTGCAGACACATGCAGACTCATGACATCCATCCGTGCTTACACGGACGCGCTTGGAGCTTCAAACAACCTCTTACGCATGAAATTCCGCACAGAACTCCCAATGTCACTCCCAGCACGACGTGATCCCGCCGGCGATTCACACGGATGACTGGGCAAAGGAAGCGAAGCTCTGTCCCGATACTCCATTTTCATCTCGCGACGCATTTTAACCGCCAAAGGAAAAAAAAAATTCAACAACTCGAAACAAGCTGGAAACTATCAAATCGCTCGACCTAGCTCTCCAAATTTTTAAACACAGGAAGCGGCTTGATCAACCGAATGCGTCATCAGGTACGTTAAAGTCGCGTGGAAAAGGCGCATTGCTTTACCTGAAAGCGAGACGAAAAAAGCAAAAGCAGAGAGAGATTCGATCGCCGGAAAGATTCCAAAAGCGAGCGAAGTACTATTGGCCAAGTGCGAAGCGATCCTTATATTCCCCGTCTGGAAAAGCTCTCTCGTCTCGTCGGGTCACGAGTTCACGCGGTTCTCTGACACAGAATGAGAAGAACAGGGAGACGGGACAAAGGAATGCAGTTTCCTTGCTTCCGCCTTTCACCAACTCGCAATCAATGGCGGGGCTAGAGAGAGAGAGAGAGGGGGAGGGAATGTGCGTGTGAACTGTAATTAGGGTTTAACGGAATCGATCGCACGAAGTTTCGATGACGATGATTCGGTTGCTTCTTGCGACGATTTCGAGGGGGGAGGAAATCCCCAGTACGGGAAGAGCGTCGCAAGCTTTTCACGCGCCCAACCAAATTTCCCTCGCGAAGCAATGTGGGCACGGATCAAGCGCGGTCAAGTCCACGGCCAAAATGATTTGAATGGCGAATGGGATTGTCCCACGTGGGCGTCGCCGCGTTTTATGAACGTCGACTTTTAGCCCCTCGTTTTTTTTATTTTTCGGTCAAAAAACTTTTAGCGTTGAGTGGGCAGAATTTTATTCGGGCTGAGCAGGAGGAAAGCATTTGTCGATTTTCTAGTGGGGAAGGTTCGTCAAAGGAGTTGGGCCAAAATAGATGATGATCAAACATATTCGTTCAAAGATAGTCTGATGCCGTCGCAATAAGAGAAAATATTACGATTTCTGCAATCGACTTTTGTTAATAATAATTAAAAAAATTGGGTATTGAGACAATTGTAAGACAAAAAATTTCTAAACTTTGATTTAATATACAATACGATTCCATAACTTTTAATTTGATCAGCATGATCCCTGAATTTTAGCCAAATGTACAACATGATCTTGGAGCTTTCAAGTTATTCAATATGGCTGCGAACATTTGGAACATGTTTAACTTAATCTCTAAATTATAAGAAAATATCCAATATAATTTCTGAACTTGAATTAATGAAATTGCTATATTGAATATTTTTCCCATAATTCATGGATTAAGTTGAATATATTTCAAAAGTTTGGGGACTATATTGGTTATATTAAAAATTTATGGACCACATTACACATTTAGCTAAAGTTCAGGGATCATATTGGTAAAATAATTAAAATTCTATGGTCACATAGAGATTATTGTGTCATTATCCCTAAAACAACTAAATGAAGGAATATAACAATTCGCAACATAACAACGGCCTTGATGATGTGCATCAGCATTTTGAAATTTGAATATATATCCGGTCATCGTTCGTAAGACCTTCCCTAATTTATTAAGGTACTTTGACGTGGCACACCACGAGTTGAAAACATCTTATCTAATGAATAAAGATGTATAATCTCGAATTTTAGATATCTTCAAACAAAGGTCAAAGAGATGCGGTCAGCAGTTCAAAGTAAAAATTTTGAATACATTCTTAAACGATATTATATTGTACAAAGTAGCTACTCTTACATATACGGAACTGATACAAACTTTTCATTTAAATGATACGCTTTATTCAATTTAAAATTATGAAATTTTAAAAGATAAATTAATCCAATTTGCCAGACTCTCTAAATGAAGACATTTTTAAACGATAAAAAAATTAACCACATATCCTATTCAATCAGTGAAAAAAAATTTAACTGATAAAAAGATAATTGAAATTTGTTTATTTTTTATGGATAAAATGATAGTTTTATATTCCCTAGTTTTCAAGCACAATTATTCTAAGAATAATTCACGTAATTTTCTTACGATGCTAGGTTAACTTAACTGAAAAATATATTTCAAAGATATTTGTAAAAACCTCAAGCTGGTATACCTACGACATATTTATTTTTAAATTTATTTTGACATTACAAAATTATCCCAATCCACCGTAAAAACAGAGGGGAAGATCATGGGCCTTTCAACTTTCTCAGAATCAGTCGGCCCATGGGCTTAGGCTTCTGGCCTCCTGGACCCGCCGGCAAAGCTTTGAGAATAGCCTTGGACGGTGGACCGATTTGACCTAAGCTTGAGATAGCCTTCAAATCTCATAAAAGTTGTGCCCCGATTCCTTTAAGAAGTACCAACTTTAGAGTTTAGATCAGGTCTTAATTCTGGCTTAAATCTTCTTCTTCTTCGTTTTTAATCTCGTAAAAGAAATAAACTTTAGATCGTGCCCCAATTATGAACCAAACTTTTTATAGTATCAGAAAAGCATCAATTTTAGGTCCGATTCCACCTATGGCTCACACTTTTGTCGTCTCATTTTAAAAAAAAAATTACCCATGTTTAGTCCGGACCCAATTTTCCCCCCTCCCCCTCCCCCTACCCTCGCGTAAAGTTTTTGTTCAATGATATCGTTAAAGATTCGACATGTCATTTCACATAAGCTCGGTGAAAATTTGACGGAAACTCGATGGGGATTAGATTTGGTCACCAATTGAAAAATTGTGCTTTTTCATGAGGAGGAAAAAAAAAAAAAAAACCTCCGGTGTATAAAAAGGACACGAGCTAAAGGTAGTATTTTTTTAATGAGGAAAAAAAAAAGTTTGGGCTAGAACTAAGACCCGAGATAAAGTCTGTTTTTTTTTTATGAGATAAAAAAATTGGGTTAGAGTTAGAATTTGAGTTGAAGTCGATTTGTTTTTATTTAACGAAGTTCAAAGCATTTTTTTTTTTTGGGGATCAAACATTGAAGGTATTCGGCGGGACAAATTAGCTCTTATACACTAACACATGTTGCATAAAGACATGGTATTATGCTAATACGTTTCAAATGTAGAGTCATAATATACAACTTAACTCAAGGTTAATTGTAAACGGACAATGGAGCATATAAAGCGCGCATGATGAATTGAGTTGAATAATCGTCGGCTCATTCAAAACCTTAATCCTAGATTGGCCCCATAACCAATGATAGCTTGAATTTTGGGTCTATTTTCAAATTCAACCTCATCTTTCAAATCTTATCCGCAAAATAGGTCAACTTTTTAGAGTCGCTTCTCAATTTCGTCCCCTCGTTAAGTTGTTAATTACTTAAGATTTGACATCGTTATACCACGGTGTATGTTAATTAGTTACCTAAAATTCCAACGTCTTAGAATGATAATAGCTCATGATTTAACTTCAGAAGCGAGCAGCTACTTACCAATAGGCTAAAAAATTAAACAAAGTTAAGGAAGTGCTTTGGGCGTAAAATTTTTGAAGACGAGGTTCCATTCGGAACCAAAGGTAGAGCCCAACTCATAATTGGAATTCGTGGATCTTACTCCGAGCGAATGCACCCCAAACGGAATTTGTCATGCTTCCATTCGAGTTGACATCTTATCAATTGAATCTCGATCATTCCATTGATAACAAATTCATATTCAATATTCATGCACTACGTCCGTTCATCACGTAAGCATGCCGACTCTCCCCTAAATCTTAATGACCTTATTAAGTCAAGCATTGGTCGGATACTTAATTTATTTGTCTTTTTACTTGCGAAACCATAATTCCTCGAGAAAATTATATATATAAAAAACCTAAATCTTTTACACTTTAACCACTCCAGTCATAAATCTTTTAAGTTTGCTGATTCAGTTCTATTTTTTTTTTCACTTTTTGCCATTTCAGTTCTATCGATAGAAAATTGCTGACATAGATAACTTTTAATAAAATTTTAAAATTAATTTTGGAATTTTTTCTCTTTTTTTTCCTTTTCTTTTTTTCTTTTCTTTTTTCCCTCCGGCAATCACCCTCAACCTCTGCGGGCGTCGGGAGTGGGTGGCCCTCGCCCAATCTGGTGTGGGGCCATCTAACGGAGGTTGAAGGTGATGGTCGAAGGAAAATAAAAAAAAGAAAAGAAAGTAAAAAAGAAAAAGGAAAATAGAAAAAAGATAAAATAAAATAAGAAATTTAAAACTCAAAAAATTATTAAAATATTATTTAAAATTGTCCACGTGACACCACCAACATCCACATCTGCGATTTCTGGTTAGTATAACTGAATTGGCAAATGTTGAAATGATTTAGAACTGAATCAGCAAACTTAAAATGTTTGCAATTGAACTAACAAAACTACAAAAATTTTATGACTTTTTGGACAAATTTTCCTTAATTCCCGCTGGTGGAAGCAATCGACTCGATATGATAGGCCAATGATCAGCTTAAATAAAGAATTAAGAACTAATTAATTCTCCTTGAAAATGGGGGTTACTGTTTCCATTAGAGCAAACATGGAGACACGACGGCACATTTGACCTTACGTCACATTAATGTTCCTCATGCATAACACATTTGTTGCTAAGATAACTAATCTTATCTATTCGACGGAAACCAGGAATTATCCACAACCACAACATGCGACCCCTAGAACGTCCGACATGATGTAATTACACAAATCTTAGTGTCAATGGAATGTTGAAGTAAGCGCACACATCACGCAAACGAGTTGATAATGGCGTGGTTAGGTCGGCTACCGACGGTCCTTACTTGTTCGGTGAGTCAAAGGCACTTTCTTGCATGCAGTATGCCAACTTCCCGATCGTATTAATTAAGCACACATATAAGAACAACACAAATTCTACTTGCCCACCAAACTTAAAGCATGAATTACATGCTGAGGTACGGATGATCTCATCACATAAATTCCTGTAGGCAATTACATCTACTACCTACATGAAGAAATAAAGTTGCACATTTGCATTGCACTCCACTAAACTCGAATGCACATCCAAAATGTTATTGGGTGAACTTTGGGTAAGGAAAAATTCGTAAAGGCACTGCGGCAGCTGACCTTCACGTGGATGGCTTTTGTTTCGCAGCTGACCTTACAAAAACGAACTATCAAACAATATTTTAATCATCAATGAAAATAATAAGGAATGAATTGTTGTTGAGACTATTATTTCTGAGCGACGCAGACAATCAGTTTTAGGAAAACACTTTCCAAATCATAAAAAAAAAAAAAAAAATTTGCCGGATAAACGCACCGACCATTGTCAGTCGATTTCAATATCCCGCATTATTTGTCTATTTGAGTAAAAATGCTAAAACTACGAGGTGGCTTCGTCTTAGTCATATGATATTGAAAAACCCAACTAATCCACCTAACAAATTCTTCTTTTTAGATCACAGTAACTTGCTGTCAAAATCCTCTCCCTTCTCTAATGGTGGAAGAAGCAATAATGCTCTTCAGATTAGTAAAATAGTAGGATGCGTGTGTTTCCAAATACGACCCCGTTTTCGCGTTGCATTATCTAATGCGACTTCACGCGGATATCTCTAAACTAACTGAGCATTAAGTAACTGTTTAGTTACCTAAACCAAAGCTATAGTGGGCATTGTATCATTAGTACGTAATTATAATATATTGACTAAAAACAACTTGTCCCTAGGGTTGACTTTAGTCGCTTAAGCAACGTTACTAGAATGTCAAACCCCATTGTCTTGATCTTAATTGTACGAGCTAACCACAACCGAGAGATTCGCGGAGAGGACATGTCTCGCCGTGCATGGCCACGTTGATCATAGGAATAATCAATGTTGAGATCACTTTCGCTAATGAAGTTCTCTTAAAGGATTAAGTGGATCGTATTCTATGATTCGCATAATCCTTTGTAGGTCATGGAGACTACCGTAGTAGACCTAGATGTGTGCTTTTTAATCAACCCCTGTCCGTTTATTCAAGAAATTTTCCTGGGCGAAATGATTTGTAGTGCCATAGCGATCGTTACCGAGAGGCTAAGTTGTTTATAAGCAACCCGCCAATGAAATGCCACGCATCACTTGATTAAGGAGTTTATACGCTCTTTGTATACACACCTATCATTTTAAGCTTTTGGATGGCAATTTTCGATACCCACGTTTCAAATGATAAGCTGAAACCCGTTTATTTGTATGCTAGCCACATAAAAGTGGAACAAAAATACCATACTTTGGCTACTTGTTTTAGGGAAATTTGACGTTTTTTGAAAAGTCGTTTTTTAGGAAAACGACCATATTTTGAGACCTGGAAATGAACTGAAAATATTTTACATCATCTGGCAAGAAAAATCTCATTTGATTTTTCGCGACGTCATCTTATCAAATATTGTTGACTTGGACCCAACCGTTTTACATGGCATGATTAGCGTTAATATAGATAATTATTGTAGTTTTATTAAAGAATTGAATTCTTAAATCCCACGTTTCAAATGATAAGCTAAAACCCGTTTATTTGTATGCTAGCCACATAAAAGAGGAAAAAAAATACCACACTTAGGATACTTGTTTTAGGGAAATTTGACGTTTTTTGAAAATATTTTTCGAAGTCATTTTTCAGAAAAATGACCATAATTTTCATTGTTTGGCTGAGACCTGAAAATATTTTACATCACTTGGTAAGAAAAATCTCATTTGGTTTTCCACATTGTTATTTGATTGAAAACTGTTAAGTTGGACCCAACTGTTTTACATGTAATGGCCAACACTAATGTAGAAAATTATTGTGGTTTTATTAAAGAATCGAATTTTTTAATTTCTTTGTATTTTTCAATGTATATTTATTATTCCTTTTCTTTTCTTTCTTCATTTGCCGATCACATGCCGTAGGCGAGGAGCGATCTCTCCCAAGTCTGGCAAGGTGGAACTTGCCCATGGCCGACGAGCTCAAGCCTCGCCAACCTTGGGTGAGTTCGACCTTGCCTGTGGCCGGTGATCAATAGAGGGAAAAAGAAAAGAAAAGAAAAGAAAAATACTAGAAAGTATTGAAAAATAAAAATAAAAAACTAGAAAGAAGAATAGAATAATAATAAATAATAAAAAAGGAATGTGAAGGTGTGCAGGGAGGAAATAGAATGGAAATTGCTTTGCTCTTCTAAAAAAGAAGAAATCATTTTACTCAGCTTTTGAAAGTGTTTTTGTTTTTTTTTTAACTAGATTATTTTTTTTTTGTGAATTGAATCTCAAAAAATAAAAATAAAAATGTTAAGAGTTTGGTCATAATAACTTAGACAGAACATGACCAAAATATGACACTTGTAGCGTTAAAAATGATTGGCTTGTTAATTCTTTTGTTGATTTGTAGGGTAAATAGAAATGGCAACAGATTTTGATGGGGAACCCATAAACAGGAACAACATTAAGATATTTTGTCATGGGGTTGTATTCTGTGAAAGTATTGAGTGGGCCGAGGCCAACACGTGACCATGCGCCCCGACCAATTATGAGCGGACGCATGCCCTCTCGTGATTGACATAAGAGAGAGATAGACAAAGACACAAACAAAGAGGGGGGAGAGAAGGGGGTGAGCAGACATGTGTCCTCTCATGATTGGTTAGAGTGCACGGACATGTGTTATATATATATATATATATATATAGACACACACACACACATATATATTATTCTCCGAAAATTCTAGTTGGACAAAATTTCCTTCACTTATGATGGAGGAAATTGCAGACTTTTTTCCAATGGAGTTCATGAAATAAGGATAGATAATATCTTTTCAAATAGGGATTACTTGTTAACTATGGCGCCATGCATGTTGTATTCGACACATACATGACATACGTAACTAAGCATGCATAATTAAGCTCAATGTATCCTGTTCACGCAGAGTAGCGATAACTGGAAAGCAATTCCACATAATAATTTGAATTCAATTGATGAAACTCTAAAAATTACAAAAAGATTGACGTCCTTATATATATATAGGACTTCTAAAGGGAATGGAATTATGCAAGATAATACTAAAACGAATCAAATCTAATCCAATTTAAAAGTCATCAAGTCAAATATTGTACCTAAAGATAATTCTAAATCTCTTAAAATAGAAAAACTGTCCGAAAAGATATCTAAATTACTAGATCACGTTTCTCTAGATAACTAAACGCCTGCATCATTTTTTTTCTTATTTAAAAGAACTCGTCCTCGAGTTCGTCGTGTCTGGATTCGTTTTCTCTTGTTCTTCCAGTGCCTCTTCATCTTCCGCTTACTCTTTCGATCTCTTTTCTAGGATACCGATCACAATTCTTTATCACATTCTTTTGTGCAAAAGACATGATTCCCATGCCTCGAAAACTTCATATTGAGATATCGATAACAGGTTAGCCCATGATTCTTTCATTCCATAATCTTTCATAATCCACATATCGACACCCATTTGATTATCATTAATGCTAAAGCAAGGACATCCTCCTAGAGCAGCGACAACCATGCCAAACTTATTATCTATAACATCAGCATCATTCTAAGGATCGTATGGATTTGAGGGCAACAATTTCATACAAATAATTGGCACATCATTACTTACTAGAACAAGTGCGATCCACCTTAGATCACCATCATTGCACAATTTGGAAGGATAGAGATATCTGTGATTAGTGACAATAAACAACACGTCTTCACATGAGAAGCTCAAGCTCTAGACGAACACACCTTTGCTGACCATGTGTCTGCGATGACTTGATGGCTTCGGAAGATAGGCATTAAGCATCTCAGTTCCGCCTCTTAAGTCTTCTATGTTGGGTTGTTTTGCAGAAGCCTCAGCTCTTCCAATGTACTCCGGAAGTCATGTTGTCGTCCATCTAGCCCCTACACACGACATGAGCAATCCTCCCCTGGATCTTTAGATTGTCGTGACTTGCAATGAACTTCCCAAATACGTGCACTATGATCATCAGATACAGAGATCAGTTTGGAGCAGTTAGAGGACCATGCAATTCGAATATTGAACCTGTGAACTCAATCGAAGATGGAGCTTCATGATGGGAAACCACTTTCCAGGTCAAAATCTCATTGTTATCCTCGTTTGCCGATACAATATCCTTAAATAAATTGGTCAAACACCTGACAAAGTTAACCTGATTGTTGTGCTGATCGCGCGTTCAATTCCACCAATTGCTTTGGGTCGATGGTCTCATCGATCTACTCCGCGCCTCCATCGCTGTCATCAGCATGTGGGTTGAAAATCGGCACCTCGCCATCAAACGCGGCAAAATCCTAATCGTCCATCTCGCACGCTGGCATCCGCGCCACTGTCTGGAAACCCCGCCAAGGGAAACCTCGTGTTCTGGACTTGGTTCCCTCTGTTCGTGCCCTGCTACCCAATTGAGCAAGCAGGCCATGTTCGTGGTCACCAGCTTCAGCGTCACTACCCTTTGGCACATCCAGTTTTGCTTGAACCGCTTCACGATCAATGTCTACATGGGCCTGCTCAACGAGACTGATTGGCTCGAAAGCTTCGAAGGTATTGGGGGGAGAATAGGAGAAAGATGGGCACAAAGAATTGATTTGAATTTAACGAGTTTTGTTCATAGTCAGATGGACGTAATTAAACATTTAACATTCATTTCATCCGTGTCCACATTCAAATGGGGGCTTTTCCTTGTTGGCGTCGGTTTCATCCGTGTCCACTTTCAGATGGAGGCTTTTTTTTGTCGGCGTCAGGATATCTGCGCCTGCTCCCACCAGGTTAAAGCGCCGCCCCTCAGCTTTTTTGCCACGAATTTTACTTGGTTGTGCTCATTGATCTCCATGGCTTCAAAGAACTTCTCAACCTCTTAGAGCCAATCCGGAAAGTCTTCAAAATCTAAATTGCCATTGAAGGATGAGAGATCAACTTCCAATTGATATGGCTCGGAATATCATCGGTATCCCCTATGTCGACGAACTCCATAGGCATGCTATCCTAGGAATCCTCCATAACGTCGACATCCACGAATAGGCATGTCCTGAAAATATTCTTCTTCAAAATCCTCAAGATAATCTTGCCGCCTTTGTCGATGATGTCCGTGATTTGCCCCACGATCCATAGTTACTTCGGGATCACGAGCGACAAGAATTTGCTCGGTTGGAAGCACGCCAGGTGTGTGGTTTGGATTTGCAAACAACCGTTGGGTAGTGGCAAGCAATTCTTGCCTCATCCGTTGGCGGTCTTGCAGAGTTTGTTGAGTTTCCTCGGCAAACTGGGTAAACGTATTCCGTGTAATAGGCTCATTAAGATGGACCTCAGTGATGGAAGTATATTGATTCACGTTATTAGACATCGTCGCAAAGAGAAACCTATCTCTGATACCAAATGACGCAAGGTAACGACAACTGGAAAGTAATTCCACAAATAATGTAAATTCAATTGATAATAGTCTAAAAATTACAAAGAGATGGACGCCCTTTATATAGATATGAGTCATAAAGTGAATATAATTACGCAATATAACACTAAAACGAATCAAATTTAAAAGTAATCAAGTCAAATATTGTGGCTAAAAATAATTCTAAATTTCTTAAAATAAAAAAACTGCCCAAAAAGATATCTAAACGACTCGATCACGCTTCTCTTGGCAACTACACGCTAGTTGTCCTACATCACCTGTCCATCTCATGAGGGTTTTAATTGTTTGACTATGGAAAACAAACATCTTGTGCATTGCTTAGCTCTCTGAAGAGGTTTCTTCAACGTAATTAGACATGTCTACTCAATTGTTACCCTTCTATGCTAACCTATTAACAAAAATAAGCTGCTAGCCTGACAATACTGTCAGCTAATTCTGATCACGCGATTTCTCAATCAATGAGCGTTCTATACAAAACATGCGGTGGTGATATATAAATCTACAGTCAAAATTGCACTGTCCCTGACAGTACTGTCAGGGAATCACTTCCCTCGGCAAAAAGCCAAAACAATTGGGTAATCCCAGAGGCAACCGAGGAGCAATTTGTGGTGGTATATATCTGTGCGTGTTTAGTCAAAGTGGTGTATTAAATACGGGCTGCATACAGAGAAAATTGAGGAGCAATTTAATGTGGTGATAGATGAATCGGCACTTGAACATTGACTGAGGGGATCATATGACAGCAATTAAAAGAGCACATGCGCAACAGTGATCACCGGTCATAATGCCGTGAGCATCTTGAGTCTTGAATCAAAATGTTCATCTCTTGCCTTGAGACTGTAATGATTAGAAGCTGCTCAGATCCAGCTAGGGAGTCCCTATTTTCGGAGGCTGAACAGGACAGTGAAAATTACTGTAGATTAAGAAATAATCCTAGCTAAAAGCCAGCAGTTAGAGTTGAATTTGTGTCCTAGATCACACGTGACACACATGGCAAGCTTATCTTTACGGTGTAAACAAGCTCACCAGCTCATCGTTCTCGATTATGAATCTCACGTGATGCCATGGGAAATTCATACGTTTTCTTGGCTCGGGGCGTTTGAGCTGCTAGCAAACATTCAGTAATTATCTGATACATATACTAAACAGAATCTGACCCCTTCAAATCTTGTCGAATCTACGTCCAACTCAGTTCATATGCAAAGTTCAAGTTATAATTTCTCTCAGGCACACCCGTATCCCGAGCCACACCCCTAATCATTCGATAAGAATTGGATGTGAGGGATAGACTTTCGAACTCAACTTTGACCGACCAACTATAGAACCATGCAATAAAACAGTAGAGTCACAGTCGGAGACAAAAAGATGAAAGAATTATGCATCACAGATGGATGTGATGGTCAATGGTCATATGGATTGGATGCTCTTTTCCTGTGCTCTTTAAATTATTTTTCCCCCCATCGCATGTTCTTCCTTTCCCCCAATCATGAAAAATTAGGTGGGGATTGACATTGAATGGCCAGGGCCGCTCTATTTATCCTTGTCAATCCCACCTGGCAGCCAAAAAAATGAATCCTACCACAATGCTCTTAATGTGGACAACGGTAGTCCTGAGCATCAGCCTGTCATATGACCAGACTGTTTGGCATCTTCCCATTTCAACTTCACTTTGAAAGATGAACCATCTCCGTCTTGATTCGAAATTTCGAACTTAGGAGTTGGACCAACATGAAGTTTTCCTTGTGCTGAGAGAGCTGTGGAGATGATTTGACCGGGAGGTCTTAAAGCTGCACCACGTGTTGTTATTTTTGCAGCCCTATTACAGCCCCTAGTACGAGGCTCTCTCGTCGACGTTTTCGACGAGACAAACGCGTGCCGGTAAGCCTAAGATGTCGAGCGCATGAACGAGATTTGTCGAGGATACGAAACGTGCACCGTCCTAAAAACAGTTTTTAACCCCGAAATAGCAAAAAGCAAATGACGCTCTTTTGAACGAAGATGTCTCGATCATGTCATGTGGGAGCGAGCTTTGGGACTGGAATCGAAGTCCTCATGGATTCATTCCAAGTGTTGAGAAAGAGAGAGAAGGAGAGAAGAAGGGACTGAAAACGAAACCTCCCTACCTTTTGAAAATAAAAATAACAATAAATACTGAATAGTTTAATAAATGCTCGTATGCGTATATTCCTCGAGTAGGCTGAGAGAAATTAATTTTGATCGTCTAACCTTTACTCAGAATGTTAGATGCTTACTCTTGGGATCCGAGCCGTCCTTCATAACAAGTAAGGCACAAATCTTCTATTTTTAAGGGGTAATTTTTTGAATTATTTATTATATTTTTGTTAGTAATAATCTGGGCCGTACATTCATAACACGGACGGTCCGAATTGAAATGGTGAGACTTAACATTCTGAGGAAAATTTAAGCGATCCATTTTCGAAATGAATGAAGTCGCGGACAATGAATCGACGTAAACCCAAGCATAAGTGGAACGACTGTTGGGCCTGCTATTTTAAGTCGGCTCATTATCCTAATTTTCTAGCACGTAAAAAGTAGAATTCCACGAGCGCTTTGAACAGGATTCGTAAAGTCATGTCATCGGGGTTCTGTCAAGTTAATTATCCGAGACTATTCTATTAAGGAAACTCATGGATAACAATCACATCTAGAAAGGAAATGAACGTGAGAAAGGACTTGTGCACTTTGATTTCTTGTTGACAAACCCGATTGAATTATTAGTTCCGGTATCGTCGTCGAGTCTTTGCTTAATCTTCTCGTGCGTTCAATAGTCGATTATCGGAGAATTGGCACACTAGAAGGGAATTCTAATTGCGTAGCAATTCATGCCCTGCATTTATAAGGAAGTCACGTGGGTCCCTCTCCTGAGCCGCCAAAAAGCTTTTATAAGTTAGAACTATTGAACATTATATATCTTTCGCTTGTAATTGAAAGTTGTAATCGAGATGTTCTGCTGAATGTAGTTTTAGTTTAAAGATGAGTCTCGTGTCTCAATTTATCTTTATTCTATTTACTTTTTATTTCGTTATGATTGTGCACTTAATCATAACGCTCACTAGTGATTTTTATAGTTACACATTGCGTGAACACGAATCTAAACTATCATGAGCGGATATATATGGATGTTGGTGCCGCCCGTGACGATCTAGATGAGTCGGATCCATGGCGTCCGGGTTGCTTTAGTTTTAGGTCCCCCGACCTCAAAGGGCAATCGACGAGAAAAGGAGCAGTAACTCGCGAGTTGGCCTGATCCGAAGTTCATGCAACTTGGCT
Organism: Rhodomyrtus tomentosa; assembly: GCA_028455895.1. Classification (NCBI taxonomy): domain Eukaryota; kingdom Viridiplantae; phylum Streptophyta; class Magnoliopsida; order Myrtales; family Myrtaceae; genus Rhodomyrtus; species Rhodomyrtus tomentosa. The sequence goes on along the minus strand of JAPCWY010000001.1, from coordinate 7,009,246 downwards.
CATCGGCTCCGAGCCATGCACTGCTTATGATTTGAACATACGTCCTGTGATTTTGCCTTACATGGTCCCCAAGGTTAAAAAACATCATCGGTCATCTACGTGGCACCCTAACGTTAAGTACGGATACGTGCCCGAAAATGCAAATCCCTTGCGTCATTTGTCTGTGCGTGCCGCGTCAATCGCTTCGCTTCTTGAGACGCGCGCGCGCCGGGGGGGGTGTGGTGGTTGGTGTGGTGGGTTGTGTGTGTTCGTGGTGGTGGGGGGACTAATCGGACTACACGACAAGAAGCCAAGCCAAGTCTTGTTGAGGGCACAAGGTGCGGGACTCCACCACTCGCTCGACACAACACCAACATCCCAACTCTTTCCCTAGCGCGATGGTGAACTTCTTTTCAAATTTGACGGGAGCGACCTTAAAATTATTGATTTTCATGAATTACAAGCGATGCTTATATTAAATGATCTAACAACTTAGATGCATTGAAAACACGCGGGAGTAAAGCAACATATCATCACACAGATAAAGATCGTGTTTGAAATGATTGTGCCTTAATTTTTCACTTTCTCTAGTGAAATTCGTGGTCTTAGATTTTAGTAAAGTGATCAAAGCATGACGATGTTTGGGACACGTGATTTGGCGAAAGGAAATATCCGACTAAGTTTCTAACCAGATGCACCTGCTTATTTAGTAAACTGTGATTGACTGCCATGAAGTCGAAATTGCACGCGCCATAAAAAAAATATAAATCAAGACTACTAGTAAAGGATCAACGAATTTTAATAAAAGATGTCTCCTAGGAGGCAGAATACTTAGTATATACACATGTTGGGCACATCATTCTCGTCGCGATTATTTTACATGGTTTTCCAGGAAGAGATGTAGTTAACGCCCCCGAGCCTTGTTCCTGGAGAGAAGACACGTTTCTCTAGTGGTGAACAAAGGGCGGTTCTAATTACCGAATCCGATTGACTTTATCCCTGTTCCTTATCCTCCCTTCCTATTTATATACGCGTCTCTTCCCTTCAATTAATCATCACTGACCTTAATCACTTCTGTTTCAAGAACCCCAAGACTCTCTCTCTCTCTCTCTCTCTGAATCGCAGCATTCGACGAGAAAGAGCGAGAACTCTCACACAACATGGGCAAGTCTCTGTGTTGTGACAAGAACGGATTGAAGAAGGGCCCGTGGACGGCGGAGGAAGATAAGAAACTGGTCGAGTACATTCAGAAACACGGCCACGGAAAATGGCGGACCCTTCCGAAGAATGCAGGTAAGTTATCGTCTCATACTGGGACGCCAAAGTGATGCCGTGTACATGATTGTAGGAAGTTGACACATCGAGCTTCGCTTTTATGCAATTGACAGGTCTCAGGAGATGTGGAAAGAGTTGCCGCCTGCGGTGGACGAACTACCTGAGGCCCGATATCAAGCGGGGGAGGTTCACGTTCGAGGAAGAAGAGACCATCATACAGTTGCATGGTGTTTTGGGCAACAAGTAAGAATACATTTTAAGAATTTCCTTTGTGCAATTTTCATGTATGCTTCCATGGATTACCTAACTTGTGGACTTCTCGAGCTTCTGAATGACTTTAGAAAGCGTTTGCGATTTCTGTTCCCATGCAAATAATTAGACTGCAATCATAAATATGACCCCGCCTCTCTTTCTTCTTTCTGGTTTTTATATTCCCTTTCCCAATGAATAATACACCATAATCCCATGGGTGGATCTTAAGATATGTTTGGTCAACACTAAGGTTTCGTTTTCTTGGACAGGTGGTCGGCTATCGCGGCTCAATTGCCCGGGAGGACTGACAACGAGATCAAGAACTACTGGAACACCCACATCAAGAAACGGCTACTTAAGATGGGAATCGACCCGGTGACTCACGCCCCGCGCCTCGACCTTCTCGATCTATCCTCCATCCTCACCTCGTCTCTCCACGCTCATTACTGTTCTCAATTCATCAGCGTACCGAGCGCTCTCAACATGAATGGATATGCCGCGAGTCCGGACCTCATAGACTTGGCGACCACTCTCTGCTCTTCAAGTTTCAAAAGCCCAGAAGTGCCACAAACCGTCCAAGAAATCACCCCACAAGTTCTAGAGCAGTTCCAATATTCATTGCTAGCAAACCAGCTCCTTAACCCGCTAAATAATTCTCATTTCCTACATGAAAACCGGCTCATGCACTCGAATAATGCTAGGGAAATCCCCCCATCAAACCCTAGTAATTTCGTCAGTTGCCACCAGAACTCTATTCCAAGGTATTGGCAAGCTGATGGCGATATTCAACCTCAGCATATGAACACTGCTGGAACTTCACTTTCTCTGCCAAACCATGGATTCGACGTTTCCTGTCGTTTCAACCTTGACCATTTCTCGTCAGGACACCATGGTTTTCAATCAAACGACGCCAACAAAGTCCAAAATTTCGGTCTCGGCCCATCATCTCTTTCGTCACCTATGTCTAGCTCCCTCACGTTGAATTCATCATCCACGACGTCGGCGGCGTACCTCAGTGGCTGCAACAAAGAAGATAGAGACGGTCACGGTAGTAATATCGCATCGTCTCTGTATGATGCCGCTCCGAACAGCTTTTATGTCAACGGAATTATGTAAGCGCGCAAATTCGCCTTGTGCGCCTATAGATGTCAAGTCTCTGAATTAATCAAACACTTGACAGTAACTTCTCGGTTTTCATACACTTTACTTTCGCTTACTGGGACCTGTCTTTCACGCAATGTTTTCTCTATTATTGAACTTTTAGTATGGTGACAAATTAATCAACATGACGAGCTTTTTCATAGACGTATTGGGTGCCACCGCTATTTCATGGGAGAAAAAAGATAAGCTATTCTAATGATATAGGTCAAAATTGCTCAAGCAATGGAGTTGGAGAAGATCTTCATCAAGATATGGAGTCAATTCGCTCACGCTATACATTAGGTTTGTCATGCTGAAACGGCTGGGATGAGCTAATAGACCAAACCAAACCCTACACGAACAGGATCTTGAAATGATCTATTGATTTAAGAAACTTTTTGCTGTTAAATCATTATATCAACGTTGAAATATACTTTGGTTATGCATGCATGTACATGGTTGTCTAAAGAGAGATTATTATTCATTCCATATTTGGGTGGTCGCATTTGTATATTGGGTAAGTTTTTAATAAGATGTATATCGATTAAGTTTCTCTATCTTAATGGGACCCAAGTTCCATGATTTTGCATTACATGCTTATCAACCTTCCTAGAGTGATTTTTGTGTTCTTTATAATCCGTACGCCGTATTTGCGACTTAATCTAGTCGCTTTGAAGGAGTCGGGGCAATTTCAAATGACGATTCTCATTAAACGTAATTCAACGATACATCGTAATTAGAATATGTTCTATTACCATAGTCTAAATTTAGTTTCCTAATTTGAACATACTATTCTTGGAGAAACAATCCATTTATCGACTTGGCCTGCACTTGCTAGTCTCCCAAGAACAGTGATCCTAGAATTAGGGCACGTGATCTAACTTGTTGGCAATCAAAAGTCAACTTTTTCTCATTTTTCAATAAAGTATGAGAGTGATAAATGTAAATGTTTCAAGTAATCCGAAATCGGGCAGAGACGAAACAGTGAAAGCTCCGGCTGCAAATGGGATTAAAGAACGTGGAAAAGTGATTAAAAGTCTACGTAAAATTCTTGATAGGGTCGTACGTGATTGGACAGAGGGAAGTGGTGGAAAATAATGTGGGATAAAATAATTGCAAAACAAGAAAAGAAAAGGACAAAGCCATGAATTAAATCAGTGTCCGAAGTTGCGTCTACGTTTCGATCTCTTTGCCCTGTTAACGTTGACTCGTCTCATGGATCCCGACAATACTCGACGCTTGCCTGACTCGCTGAGCCCCCGTGTTTTCCCGACACGTGTACAATTCCATTTTGACCGCTGATTTTGACTGTGATTTTCTTGTCTTTTTCTTACGATTTCGAAGAAAAAGTTTTAATTTTCTTTTCTTTTTCCCTAGCTTACTCATCCTAATCTTCAACGGGACGGTCGCTGCTTGCGCCATGTTATATATAGTTAATAAGCATTTAGTTAGTGTAGTTAAGGACATAATTATTGTCCATTAAGAGGGTAGAAGTTCATATATTAAAATTATTGTCGCTTATAAGCAGGACTTGATGTTTGTATAGAAAATTAAGTTGATATACAAACCCGAAACCAATCGCAAATAAGTAATGTGAATGCAGATGAATAATCCGAGCTCAACAAATTTACGTTGTGTCTTTAATACAAGTTTGACTCCTCAATTTGTACCTAAGGTTCTTGGACAATTGACTTTCAGGATAGAACGGATCGCCTTTTCTCAAAAGTGGTACTTGTTTCAGAGGAAAACTTCAAACATAACTTCGAGGAATAATCGCACAAAATGATGACGATGATGAATGAATGATGAACATAATAGTTGTTATCTAATCTCGTGTCTGATACTCGTTTTAATGCGATATTCAATGCTTTATTTAAAGAGAGTAAAACGAAGAGTCATGAACGCATATGACTTCATCGAAATGGTTCTTTGATGAAAAATCACAATTTCATTGAAAGGATTCGATGAAACGTTACGAAATCGTACAGTTTCGACGAAACGTTATGAAGTCGTACCATTTCGTTGATAAAGGGTTACAAACTAAACCAACTCTTCATTTCTGTAGCATTCTGAAAAACCAACTCCCCAAGATAGAGCTATTTTGCCAAGTCGACAATTAGTTATTATTAAATTCAAGTATAAGAGAATTACTTGTGGTACTCGTGGTTCAAATGTCATCTAGACATAGATGACTTGAATATATGGTGATAGCAAAAGATGAGAGAAGTTGGTTAAGGTTGTATACTTTGGTATCTGAAAATTAAGGCAACAAAGAAGCTGTGATTAATTGGTATAGATGGCAATGGGCAGAAGAACATGAAAATAATTGAAAGGGAACTAGTGATTGACATGGTGTAAGAGGTACTAATGGTGCACGTGGGATTAAATAGATTGGCAGTCGAAGGTGACCATTCCCTCCTCCAATTGCTTATGTGTGGCGCTTGGAAGGAATTGAGAGAACAAGTGGCAAAAGTAAAGGACACAAACAACACGTTGAAACAGATGGCATGTACAAGGAAGAATAAAGTGCATGTTTAACGATGTTAGGACAGCTAGTTTGAGCGCCAAAACACCTAGCATGCAGAGCGACATCTATCTTTTTGTTGTCAACAACATGTAGAGGAGGGGACAGGCGTTAATCAAGAAGAGTTTAGGGGAATTATTAGTGTCATTTGGCTTGCTTAAAAGCCTTAAGGACACCACTAACAACCAGGTGGCCCCACTCTTCGCTCCAGCTAAATGAATCGCATGCAAATAGCCAAAAAGAGCCATTTGAGTTTGGATTCAAGACTGAAATTAGAGAGGAAAGAACATCAACTCCATTACACATTCTCAACAGTAGTGGATGACTGAATTGTCGAGGAAGTGATCGGAAGAGGAGCTCGCAAATTTCTCTCTCGGTTTTCAGCGCAGGGCTGCAGAAAAACGGCTCGTTTGAGCTCGTTCGGAGTCCGAATTGAGCTCCGTTTTTTCTGACATAACTATAAGATCATGAGGACATAATTCTAAGTTCTGATTGCCCAAAAAGTGAATAGAATTTTTTTTCAGTTTAAGATGAACAAAAGCTGGGCGTGGAGACCTGCAACTCGTCCGGCGTTATTCGAGCTTCGTTGTTCTTCGTACACGACCCTAGGCAAGTGAACTTCTATCCCTACTATTATGTTTCCCATTTATCGTTCATTTGAGCAAGAATCGTCGATGTTTAAAAACAGGTATCAAAAATTGAAAATCGTCTTGCGTGAGCAAGGAAACAAGGGCAAACGACTTACCACTACTTGTTTTATCAACCATAGAATATGGCCATGAGGAATATGTAATTTTATTATGAATTTCCATGGATTGTGCCTCAAAGAAGGCCCAAGAGCCTTGGTTATTGTCCCGATGAGTGTATTTGAACCCTTCGAATGTGGGTTTCTTCGCCAAAATTGAACAGCAAGTTATGGTTATCGATGGAGGATAGGTTCGATTTTGGGTGGCCATAGGAATATGGGCTGTGAAATGTTGACTCTGTGTGATAGAAATCGCAGTTAAATTAAAGAGGGAGACTCTATGTAGTAATGATAAAGAATTAAGGAACGAAGAGTCCTAAAGATAATTGTGGTTCGATTGCGAGAGGAGCTGCTTGTAAAAGGAATCAGAAAAGGAGAATAGAGTTGAGAGATGAAGTCATGTGTTTGTTTGCCATGTGTCTAGAACAAAAATAAACTATAATTTAAAATATGTTGATGAAGTTAAACCTCAGCTAATCAACTGATTACTATCTTGAGTGTCTTATGATGTTAATATATGGTCAATTTGTCGTGAACAAGGGGCGAACAAATGGAGGCTCTACCATGAGCTAAAGGTGGTCGGTATTGTATGAAATTGACTAGTTCAAACTCTGTGAACTAATCGTATGATCTTGAGTTATGTGATACGCATGCTTATATTGTCCTATCGCATTGCATTACATTGCATTGCATTCACTTGGCAGAAGGGGTTGAGGCCACGAGAAAAGAAAAGAGATTATGAAATTTTTCCCCGAGGGAGTCGGGATGCCTTGGTAGTGGCACCAAGAGAACCGCGATGAAAGATCGCGAAACCTCGGAGTGAGGTTTCCATGGGCGTAGAAGTTGGCCATGGGTCTTGGCATGGACCGAGATGAGAACTGATACAAGAAAATTTAATTCTTGTGCAATATCCCGAGCAAAATCTTCAGACATGGGAATACATGGGAGAATACCTTGCATGGGAGTGCATCCATTCATGTGCATGTCACATCATTCATGTGTTCTTCGAATATGTGAATTTTGTTTATTTCTTTGGTTAAATAAATTGTCAGCTAATTGTTATGTCGAGAGGGTATAAAAGCGATTGGTGGTACTTCCTAAGTTATGTGAGCGAGTTGAAAATCTACACGAGATTAACTAAGAATTTGCAAATTATATATGGAATGGAATCAAGGTTACTTGGAAGGGCGGCCGCAAAGATCGTGGGAAGAATTCGTGGCGCTCGAATGTCATTGTGTTAAGGTTATCTATTAGACATCGATTATCTTGAAATCCCTTCTAGTATTCAGATCATGAACATTTTGTTTAGGTTCTATTGCTTCTATGTTTGTCGAGATCCACTTAACCGAATGAGTGAATGGACGGCCTAGTCATTAGGCTAGAAGTTTTACCTGCTAAGCTATGGTTAGCTTACCCTCATTTGGGGACTATCTTTTCATATACTTGGAAGAGGAATAAGATCGAGCCATGAAGAAGGTGGTCAAGATGAAACGCATTGATGGCGCCAATATAATGGGAGTAATCATCGCAGTTTATAATATTGGAACCGTAGTAAAGAACTTTAAAAAAAATATATGTATTGAGCCATTCAATTGTGAATTTCAACTTAATTAGTAGTTAAAATCTTCCGCTACATGAGAATATTCATCTAATAAAAATATTACTTCAACGTGATGGCCACGGACGTCACGGCTCTGTTGGTAGTACCCAGAGTGGGGTGTTACAGCCTTGAGTTGGTATCAGAGCTCTAGGTTTTTGGAGTGATAAGGTGCATTAGATTGGGAGAGTTAGGGAGCAAAATATATCTAAAACTCTTGATGCATGTATTTGTTTGGTTTGAATAAACGGGATGAGTAGCTCGTTTGTATCAAGACATTAATATAATATTAGCTACTCATAGGATGTGAGTGACATGCTAAAATAGATAGCGTGTCACTAATTTCTTGGCTTACTCATGATTGGTAGTAGCTTATGCTACTTATCAACTAGGATGGACAATTCTTACTATTAGCATCTGGTGAACAATGTGTAGAAAATCTTGAAGCATGATGAAAAGATCTTGAAGCTCCAGATGAGAAGATCAAGTGCGAAATCAAAGAGTGGATGAAATTTTGAAAACATACTGGTGAATATAGGAACCTTATTGGAAAGGTCTGCAACAATAACCGGTAGTAGGATTTGGCAAATGCCATATGCAAGGAATAGTTGAGCGATTTTCAAAGTTGAAAATATCTATGTTCCATGGAAATAAAAATGAAGGGGAGTCGGAGCTATAAATTTGTGGAATAGAGATATTGAGAGAGATCAAGAATTCTCACTATTTCTTAGATTCATGGACCCAATTCAATTCCATGGGATCTTTCATTTAGTCTGTAAAGTTGTGATCATATTGACAACATGGCTATGGTTGAATACCAGCTCGAAAGGGCTTACAGGATATTGGTAGAGAACATTTAAAGGGAAGGTATGCCTAGCTAGAATAGCAATTATATGGGAGGCATTTGGTTAGATTATGCCCAGAATAAGCAAATAACGAGTTCATGCAATTAAGACAGAAAGATCTGGCATTAGATCAAATGAGATGGATTTTCTTAACCCTCAAAGTTTGCTCCTCGAATGGTTGAAAATGTTAAGGGTAAGGCGAAGGATTTTGAATGGAGGAAGGAATATATTTAGGAGGCAGTTCTTGCTCTTTAAGATAGTAAATTGTAATGAACTCTACGAGTTAACTGGAGCAGGAGCCTATGAAAAAAAAAGTGGAGGTAATTCAAGCAAAGCCGAGTCAACGAGTTACAAGTTTCAGATGCGAACCAAGGCCGGTCAATTGGAGTAAATTCCAATTCATAGGAAATTGAGTACCGAAGGATTTACCATTGGTTTTGGCACTTTAACTTATAGAAGAAAAATGTTGAGGACATTTAATAGTGGTAAACGATCAGACAAAAGAATAAGAGAAACTTGAGGAACTTCTAGTGATCCGAGATTTCCTAAACTCTGAAATATTTTCTTAATTTGACGTTGAATTATTTCTGGTTTTGATTTGCTTTTAGAGTTTGAACTGCTGCTAGTTTTGAGAGTCCTTTTTGGTTTGAAACGTTTCACAAGACCGAATCTTTCTGGAGCATAAGATAACTTGTGAATTTGAATTGCTTACTACGTTTAAGCTACTTTTGAGTTTAGGCTACAAATCCGGGTTTTGTAATGTTTCTGAATCTGATATATTTTCTAAAATCTGAGTAAATCGTTTTAGAACTTTATAAATTTGAAAAGGTACTGAGTTTGATATGTAAATCTATGATAGAAATTTGAAGGTGAATCTCGGAGTTGAGATGCACTGTTCTACAAACTGGTTTGCAGAATGAGTTTTATGAGAAATGATTTGAAAATCCTTTATATACAAAAGTATCTTTGGAGGCTAAGTTTTGTGAAAAAGCTATTCACCTTGGTTTGTGAAACCAATTTGAGATACCGATTGTGATTGTTTTGGAGCTTATATACATATATGTGTGTGTATGTGTGTGTGTGTGTATTATTGTGAGGTAATTTGTGCTTTTGAAATAAATCGTCCTCAATGGTTGAGATACTTTAAATTTTTGGGTAAATTGATTTCAAGTTTAAGGCACCTTCAATTTGTCAATTAAAGTAATCTCAAAGCTTGAGGTATTTTGTGCTTCGAATAATCTATTCCAAAGGTTGAGATGCTTTATGCTTTTGAGTTAAATCATTTTCAGAGTCCAAGATTTTTTCAAATCTTAAACGGAGTGGATTTCAAATGTATGGTGTATTCCTTTAAACAAAGTCCTCAGATCAAAAAAGAATTAGGCAGAAGTGATTAGCGCAGCAAAAGCGTAGTAATGCCGCATTTGCTTGGAGGGATATTTTCTTAAGGAATTAAGAAGAAAAATTTTAGAGGTATTGGAATATTGACACAAATAGAGCCTTTAAAGAATGTGAGATCCGATGCCTCAAAGGAAAGGTAAATAAGGTTGTGGATGCTCTCAGTTGAAATGGGCAATTAAGATTGTATTTTCCTAAATGTGTTATCAATAGAATGAGCCTTGAGATTTGGTAAGAAGGATAAGCAAAACCCGAGAATTCACTGAAACCTTTACACGTCTCGAAAGGAGTCATAAAAATAGCATATTGGCTAGCTTGCCTGCCGAAATTGTCAACTGTTCAAGACAACGTTCTTATGATGAAGTTAAGGAAGCACCTACTCAATGTATTATACGTATTGGATTTTGAGGTGACTAATGCAAAAGCAAGAATCAAGTACATAAAGGAATCAGGGAGAATATGAGATCGTTCCTCTCGTCAAGGTCCTATGGAAATATCATGATATGAAAATGACAACTGGTATTTATGGATCTATGCTTGAATTGCGTTATATCTTGGTGGTTTTAGTTATTGACTGCTATTGACGGCCTTGGATGATGTGAGATGAGTTGTTGCTGGGAAGCAAACAAGGAATATTTGGATTAAAGGCCAGTTGTAATCGAATGCATATGGATTTGACTTAAATAGCGACCAGACTTGAGGTTCTAGATTGACCATATGCGATTGATCTTGGATGCGACGGTCGCTCATGGTGCTAGAAAGTTCAAGTTAAGAGAAGGATTGATATGAAAGCGAGTGCTGTGAAGAGTAGCGAGAACGTTCATGCATTGCACGGATTTATTGCATTAAAATGAAAATTTTGAGAAATTTGCATGCATGAGCATATCATTATTTTGTTAGGCTTGATAAACTGTCGCTCGGTATGTGACGAGATAGACAATATACCTACAAACTGTAAGGCATGGTATGGGACATGTCGAGCGAGACTCAACTTCATAGATGCGTGGCTTGGGAAAGGAATGTAACGACCCGGTCCGATGAGGGCGGGGAGTAATCACCGAGGCAAGAAGGCTCGAACAAAGTGCGGCTCCTAGCAGGCTTCTAGGATGGCGATGGGGGTAGGAATGAACCAAGTTATACATTGAAAAAGGTAGGTCTAGGTATTGGGCTAAGTCTGACCTATATTTAAAAGATACATTTCATTAAAGTTGATTTTCAAAGTGACAATTATTTTCCAAAATACATGGCATTGCATCTTGACCGATGAATGAAAATTGATTAGTGGATCAAGATGGATGCTTTTATGCCTTGTGGTGTTGGTAACGGTCGGCTTGTGTTTCCGAATGTGAGTTGGAGAAGGCCCAACTGTATAGTCAGGATAGCCTTAGATCAAAATGGCTAGTCCACTAGCGATTCGCTGATTACGCGACGAGATGGATGAAGACTGTAACCAATGGGACCACAGGCATGACATGTGAATTTAACATCGAAAACTGGCAAGTTGTGGAAATAAAAATTAGTGAACGTAATGAAATCACAAGTGAAAAGCATTGTGCAAATGCGAAAGAAATGTAAGATGTTAAGATCAGAGTGACCACAAGAAATGCTCATGATTACAAGAGGTGGCAATTAAGAACGATACGTGATCAGAGTGCGCAGCAAAAGTGTAGTACGGCTCAAATTGCGAGGACACAATTTTCTTAAGGGGGAGGAATTGTAGCATTTTGAAAAATCAGCTCCCCAAGATAGAGCTATTTTGTCAAGTCGACAATTAGTTATTATCAAATTCAAGTATAAGAGAATTACTTGTGGTACTTGTGGTTCAAATGTTATATAGACATAGATGACTTGAATATATAGTGATAGCAAAAGATTAGAGAAGTTGGTTAAGGTTGTATACGTTGGTATCCGAAAATTAAGACAACAACGAAGTTGTAATTAATTGGTATAGATGGCAAGGGGCTAAAGAAAATGAAAATAATTGAAAGAGAACTAGTGATTAACATGGTGTAAGAGGTACTAATGGTGCACGTGGGATTAAATAGATTGGCAGCCGAAGGTGACCATTCCCTCCTCTAATTGCTTATGTGTGGCGTTTGGAAGGAATTGAGAAAACAAGCGACAAAAGTAAAGGACACAAACAACACGTTGAAACAGATGGCGTGTACAAGGAAGAATAAAGTGCATGTTTAAGGATGTTAGGACAGCTGGTTTGAGCACCAAAACACCTAGCATGCAGAGCAACATCTATCTTTTTGGTGTCAACAGCATGTAGAGGAGGGGACAGGTGTTAATCAAGAAGAGTTTGGTGGAATTATTAGTGCCATTTGGCTTGCTTGCAAGCCTTAAGGACACCACTAACAACCGGGTGGCTCCACTCTTCGCTCCAGCTAAATGAATCGCATGCAAATAGCCAAAAAGAGCCATTTGAGTTTGGATTCATGCCTGAAATTAGAGAGGAAAGAACAGCAACTCCATTACACATTCTCAATAGTAGTGGATGGCTGAATTGTCGAGGAAGTAATCGGAAGAGGAGCTCGCAAATTTCTCTCTCGATTTTCAGCGCAGGGCTGCAGAAAAATGGCTCGTTTGAGCTCGTTGGAAGTCTAAATTGAGCTCCTTTTTTTTCTCACATGATCATAAGATCATGAGGAACATAATTCTAAGTTCTGATTGCCCAAAAAGTGAACATAATTTTTTTCAGTTTAAAATGAACAGAAGCTGGGCGTAGAGACCCGTAACTCGTTCGGCGTGATTCGAGCTTCGTTGCTCTTCGTACACAATCCTAGGCAAGTGAACTTCTATCCCTACTATTATGTTTCCCATTTATCATTCGTTTGAGCAAGAATTGTCGATGTTTAAAAATGGATTTCGAAAATTGAAGATCGTCTTGCGTGAGCAAGGAAACAAAGACGAACGACTTACCACAACTCGGTTTATCAACCATAGAATATGGCCATGAGGAATATGTAATTTTATTATGACGCATCCAATGCCGGATGGATGAACTTCAAGGGATTGTCGGGAATGCCAACTATGCCTGATCGAATTTCCATGGATTGTGCCTCAAAGAAGGCCCAAGAGCCTTGGTTGTCGTCCCGATGAGTGTATTTGAACCCTTCGAATGTGGTGTTCTTCGCCAAAATTGAACGGCAAGTTAGGGTGATCGAGGGAGGATATGTCCGATTTTGGGTGGCCATAGGAATATGGGCTGTGAAATGCTGACTCTGTGTGATAGAAATCGCAGTTAAATTCACGAGGGAGACTCTATGGAGTAATGATAAAGAATTAAGGAACGAAGAATCCTAAAGGTAATTATGGTTCGGTTGCGAGAGGAGCTGCATGTAAAAGGAATTGGAAAAGAAGAATAGAGTTGAGAGATGAAGTCATGTGTTTGTTGGCCATGTGTCTAGAGCAATAACAAACTATAATTTAAAATATGTTGATGAAGTTAAACCTCAGCTAATCAACTGATTACTATCCTGAGTGTCTTATGATGTTAATATATGGTCGATTTGTCGTGAACAGGGGGCGAACAAGTGGAGGGGCGAACAAGTGGAGGTTCTACCATGAGCTAGAGGTGGTCGATATTGTATGAAATTGACTAGTTCAAACTTTGTGAACTAATCGTATAATCCTGAGTTACGTGATATGTATGCTTATATTGTCCTATCACATTGCATTGCATTTACTTGGCGGAAGAGGTTGAGGCCACGAGAAAAGAAAGAGAGATTATGAAATTTTTCCCCGCTGGAGTCGGGATGCCTTGGTAGTGGCACCAAGAGGACCGCGATGAAAGATCGCGAAGCCTCGGAGTGAGGTTTCCATGGGCGTAGAAGTTGGCCATGGATCTTGGCATGGACCGAGATAAGAACTGATACTAGAAAATTTGATTATTGTGTAATATCCCAAGCAAGATCTTTAGACATGGGAATACATGGGAGAATACCTTGCATGGGAGTGCATCCATTCGTGTGCATATCACATCATTCATGTGTTCTTTGAATATATGAATTTTGTTTATTTCTTTGGTTAAATAAATTGTCAGCTAATTGTTCTGTGGAGAGGGTATAAAGGCGATTGGTGGTACTTCCTAAGTTCTGTGTGCGAGTTGGAAATCTACACGGGATTGGCTAAGAATTTGCAAATTAGATATGGAATGGAAGCAAGGTTACTTGGAAGGGCGGCCGCAAAGATCGTGGGAAGAATTCGTGGCGCTCGAATGTCATTGTGTTAAGGTTATCTATTAGGCATCGATTATCTTGAAATCCCTTCTAGTATTCAGATCATGAACATTTTGCTTAGGTTCTATTGCTTCTCTGTTTGTCAAGATCCACTTAACTGAATGAGTGAATAGACAGCCTAGTCGTTAGGTTAGAAGTTTTAATTGCTAAGCTGTGATTAGCTTACTCTCATTTGGAGACTATCTTTTCAGATACTTGGAAGAGGAAAAAGATCGAGCCATGAAGAAGGTGGTCAAGATGAAACGCATTGATGATGCCAATATAATGGGAGTAATCATCGCAGTTTATAATATTTGAACCGTTGTAAAGAACTTTAAAAAAGAAATATGTATTGAGTCATTCAATTGTGAATTTCAACTTAATTAGTAGTTAAAATCTTCCGCTACATGAGAATATTTATCTAATAAAAATATTACTTCAATGTGATAGCCAGGGACGTCACGGCTCTGTTGGTAGTACCTAGAGTGAGGGTGTTACAATTTCTGATTCAATTTCATATGAGACTTTGAGATCAAAGTTCCAACAAAAATTTGCCTATAACTAGGTATACCAATAACTTACAATGCCCTAAAAATTATTTTATTATCAGAAATCGCTCGATCGCGCCACACTAGGATTTGGTGAGGTTCGAGCTTGCCAGCCCATGTCTTTGGCTAGTCACTAGTTGTCACTGAGGTCGGTTGACCAGCTGAGGGAAAAGAAATAAAAGAAGAGGAAATATAATAAAATATTAAAAATATTGAAATAGAAAAATAAAATCATAAAAAAAATTAAGGAGAGCAGTTTCGAAAAGTTTTTTTACATTTTTCGGATTGCAAAATTCATTTTCCTGATTTTATGCACGAATATTTTTATTGATTGAAAATCATTTTCAATTGAGTTGTCGTTTTCAGCAAACCAAACAGGTGAAAGTTCGAAAAATGAATTCTCTTTTAATACTCACCGACCAGAAGACCATCGGTTGAAAGATCGAATGAAGGAAACACAATCCTTTCCTTCCCACTCATGCCAGTTAATAAATAATGAGAATGGACCAGAAAGTATTGATCGAGTTGCTTTATTGTGTGCTTGACATGCTTATTTTCACTCAAGCCGCTTGAGAAGATCCCGGAATCAACTTAACGCCATCCAACATCGGTCACAACTTCACTAGCCTCATTATTGAGTCAACAATTAAATAGACTACTTTTTTAGCTTATAGTTAATTTTCGGACAATCATTAATCTATTAGGACAATGACACAAACACTTAATTGGACTTTGGCTCAATATATAATGATGTACTTAAACTTTAGCTCAATGTGTGATATGGTTCCTCAACGTTTAGTTTGTTCAATAAAGTTCTTGAACTTTTAGTACATATTCAATGTAATCTCTGAATTATATAAAAATTTTCAATGTTATCCTTCCATTAGTTTAGGTTCAAGCACAACATCGGACAATTTTTTTTTAATAACCAACGTATCCGGGCCAACTTGCGCGCATCACAACTATTCATTGGAGGAAACTAACACAACAAACCACCATGATGGCCCCCCATTTAAATCATATGTGCTCATATGGGGAATCAAACCTAAAATCAGTACGCTTAACCACACAATTTCAAGTGTGCTTTAAGCAACTGAGCTACTCATGAGTAGGTAACATTGGATATTTTTGTATTGTCTAAGGAATAAATTGAACATGTGTCGAAATTTCAGGGATCACATTGAACAAAGTAAAAGTAAAAGTAAAAGTTTAGGGACGACACCGCACATTAGGCTAAAGTTCAAAGACTGCAATGAACAAATTAAAAATTCAGGAATTGCAGTGCACATTGGGCCAAAGTTCATAAATCATTTATCTCATTTTTCCTAATTTGTAACATATTTCGTATAGCCGTCGGAATAGTTTACATCTTCAATATATCTTGTGAGCAAAATTTTCCCAATGTCTTGGAGATATATTTGCCTAGTGTCACTTTTCAATAATGCATGTCAAGCGTTGATCTGTCTTTCGTTTTATAGACTAGGATTAACACTTGAGGAAAATAGATCGTTTAATATTTTCTTATAAGGTTAGGCCCTTACCTTTCAATCCGGGTTATGAATGGATGTCTTAGATTATAACTAACAAAAAAATATATAAAAAATTCAAAAGATTACCCCCCTAAAAATCGGAAATTTGGGCCGTCCGTCCAAAAATGGACGGCCCAAATTGTAAGGTTAAGTGCCTAAACTTCTGAGGAAAGGTTAGACGATATATAACACTTGAAGACACCATAATTAATGGGTGCCTGTTAGAGGAGGCCTAGCTTCCATCTTAGGCGCGTCCAAATTCTTGCTGGATCATGGCCCAAATGGTTTGAGGCTCATCATGGTTCATTACCCAAAAGCAGATGTGCCTGATCCCAAACCTCAAAACTGTGTCACATGTAGGACTGGCCGGCCCACGTGCCAGGCCTTTTCTGTTAATCAACTTTTAAAAAATTAAAATATTGAAATAAAAATACGAAAAAAGAAGAAGAAGCAAACTTTTTGAATTAATAAATTTCAAATAAGAAAAATTGCACCAACGTGATGATTTTTTCCAATATTCAAGACTGTACACAGTACATTCAATATATATTGTATTAGTGTAATAGTTTACTTGAACACTAATATTATCAGAGTAAACTTGGCTAGCCGACTCACGGCTGGGGCACATGCTCTTATCAATGGTAATTATTCTCTTTGTACGGCCACAATGCCTTTTCTTGCTTCTCCGATACATAGGAAAATGTTGTGCAACACTGTTTATATACTACACGACAGGTTCATAATTTATTTAATCTCGAAAAATTTCGATATGTCAATGCTTCTTCTTCTCAATCGATAATCCAACTCAGGTGTGCATTGACATTTTGCCGTTCGTTGTCTCGATGGAGCATGTCGTCTCGAAAACGAAAATTGTATGTGGACTTGTGAATGCCGAATTAGGAAATAACTGCCATTTGATTGCTCTCTGGGATTTCGTGTGAATGAGCCTCCTTAATTACCCTTTAAAATTTTTTCCTGTATATTTGTCCTTATGTCATATAAGCACATAAACATGATATTAGTACATCACGATCCAGTTTGTCTCGTGTCAGATTGAACAGTTTCGCCGTTAAATTCCCAATCGACAAACTATTCTCACAATTCACATCTCTTGCAAAAATTCGCGGAGAAAAATGTCATTTCTTTAATAGGAGCTCTTGAACCTACTTGAGAATGCAATTAACAAGCGATTTTTTTATTTAATCATCTAGATCATACACATGCTTTGTCTATGGCGGAGAAAAAGTCCGGAAAGTCCACACCTAAGTACCATAAGACAGCTCTTTGGAGAGGGCAAAATGGTAAAATGGAGGGAATATTTGGAGAAGAAAGAAAATAGACAGATCAAAATGAAATCACGTAGAAGAAAGACACGCACAAAAAAAATAATTAAATAAAAAATAGAGCAGGAGATTAACAAGGAATAAAAAGTTTTCCATTGGGCTTAAATCTCTTCAATTTGGGGACAATTTAACTAATTATTATTATATTTTTCATTTCGTTTCCAAAGAATAGAAAAAATTATAAATTCCTCTAATTTCGACTTCACCTTTTTTATTTTCAGACCTTCTGGACAAGATTAAAAAAACAAAAACAGCTTTCTTTTCGTGCCTATTCAATCACACTGCTCTCAATCTCCAATTTTTTTATCCTTCTAAATGTTCATGTGAATAGAGATTACTTTCTTCATTTTTTTTTATAGATCGGTTCCCCTTTTAACGTACCGGGTGAATAACGTAAATTTGAATACCTGAATTAAATTTACTAAAGTAATTATTTCCATTTTACATATTTAACTAAATAGCCTGGCTTATATAATAAAATACGATAGGACGGAATCAGGAAAAAAAAAAACATTTTACGTGCTACAGCCTACAGTGGTGCTGCCGCTACACTGACCACAGAGGCCAACGATCCAAATTGGTTCTTCATTCTCGTTTCGTTCCCCCGACCCGTCAGCACCCCCAGCCACCAGCCGACAGCCGACGAGTTCCCGCCTCCGCTCGCCTCCGAAATCGATTCCAGCGGGGGTTTGTTCCGCCGGGATCAGCCGCCGGAGCACCACCGATGGGTGCGGCGAGGACTGTGACGCGCCTCAGCTGATGGTGTGCAGAGGACCGCATTCCTTGAGGAAAAATGCTGGCAAGTGGTGTGGTTCTTCTGCGCGCTTCGGATAATATTGATCGCGAGTTTTGCCAATCGCTATGTCAAGGTGACTCTCTCGATACGGTTCACATCTCGAGGTCTTTCCCCAGTAGAGATGAATCAGAAAGGAGAAGTAAATGGGGATTGCAATGCTGAATAGGATGGCTACTGTGAATCTGAAACATAACTCATGGAAAAAGGAACAGGACGCATTGGAGAAGAACAAATGTTATTTTCTTTGTTTTCCTCCTACATAGGGTTATCTCTGCAACAATCACTTACCTGTTAGGAAGTACTGAATTTGGGTTCCTCCGTGATGAACGATATTGAATAAGGTGTCCCTCATAATTCAGTGCGTGCGTCACTTTATGTGCGATAATGTGTTGGGGTAAATGATGTTTCCGGATCATGTTCTGGACATTTTAGTCTAATTCCAGGGCGAATGCAATCTTGAGGTTTGTGAGCCAATCACGTAACTCATATCTCATATCTAGTTGGACCATTCTTTGTTTCACTCATGATTTGTCTAAAGCTAATAAAAGAAGAAGGAATTATTGCTATGATCGGAGTGAATTTCCGTTGTCTGTTTCAATCTTGGGGACTTGTACCAGTCTTTTCTGCTGGAGTTAACTATGTAATTTTCAACTCACGAATGCAGATATTTGGTGTTTGACAATCTAAAGAGGGTTGCTCGTCCCCTGCTTCCATACCTGAAGACTAGTTATTCAGGACAGATAAAGCTCGCAACCTACTGTAGGGTTAGTCATCAACCATACGCCCACTGCTTTAACTATTGTTATAACCTTCCGTTGAGAGGATATTACCCTCCTACAGTCTTTAAAGCAAAAGGAGTATTCTCTAGAAGTTGCTACTTTACCATTTCAAACCATGCTTTTGTTGCATGGAAGAGGCTCTCTCTGTTATATCGTAGCAATGGGCCTGCTTTGCCACTAATCAGTAAAATTGCGGGTGCTGTGAGCCTCGCTCTGACACGATCAAACCTAATTTCTCCTGGAGTCATCGCCTTCATAATTGGGGAGCTTGTGTGGGCAGAGCGAGCATGGGCAGAAGCAGAGCGCATTCTGCCAAGCAGAACTATGTATATGAATGCACAAGATGGGCGTGTTTATTTGACTTCATTTGTGTTTTCAATCCTAGAACTTTTTGTTATGATTGTCAGAGCTATCTATCTAGCTATGCTGTTCTGGCCTTGTGTATCCATGGCGCTCGTGGCAGATACTCTAGGTGTGCAGTTCAGGAGAAGATGGATTCAGCTAGTTCATTCTACATTAGAGAAGGCTGGCCCTGCATTTATTAAATGGGGTCAGTGGGCTGCAACAAGACCAGATCTTTTTGCAAGAGATCTTTGCGATGAGCTGGCAAAACTCCATACTAAAGCACCATCTCACAGTTTCCCCTACACAAAGAAAACAATTGAAAAGGCATTCGGCCGCAAGCTGTATGAGATTTTTGAATTGTTTGAGGAAGAACCTCTAGCATCTGGAAGTGTAGCACAGGTTCATAGAGCAGTTCTAAAGTACAGATATCCCGGCCAACAGATGAAGCCAATGGTGGTGGCTGTAAAGGTTCGGCATCCCGGTGTTGGTGAGGCAATAAGAAGGGATTTTGCGATAATTAATTTTGTCGTTAAATTGTCGAAGTTCATTCCTGCTTTGAAATGGATGAGATTGGATGAGAGCCTACAGCAATTTGCTGCCTTCATGGTGTCCCAAGTCGATCTTGCCAGGGAAGCAGCTCATTTGAGCCGGTTTATCTACAACTTCCGCAAATGGAAGGATGTCTCATTTCCCAAGCCTCTCTATCCCCTTGTGCACCCTTCTGTTCTAGTGGAAACTTTTGAACCAGGTGAAAGTGTTCTTCACTATGTTGAGGAGCTTGAAGGGCATGAAGCAATTAAAAGTGCCCTTGCGCATATAGGAACACATGCTCTTCTGAAGATGCTCTTGGTAAATTTCCGTGCATGTGTCATCTCTATTTAGAGTAGATTCCTTGACTCAGATATGATCTTATTGCTCATGTATGTTAGGATCTTTTGACTGGTGTGGTATTTCTAGATAAATTTCACACATGGCCATTGTACTTTCGGATATTCTTTGTCTAGGAATCTGAACCTTAAATTGCTTTTGTGCACTAAAATACTTGTGATTGATGCAATTTGGCTCTTCTGCTGAATCTACATGATTGCCTGTGGACATGTAATCTGTAATAGTTGACGGTACATTAAGGCAGCCTCATTGGATTTCTGATAGAAAATTGATCTATCAATAGCCAAAGTACAAGTAAAATTACAATTCAGTGCATTAAGTAACAACAATTAAAAGTCAGTAATGCAAGTGCAGTTTATCCCAAAGTCTAGTGGACCGCACCAGATATGAAATTAACCCAATTTTTATGTTCTGTTCCTAGTTGATCAAGTTTCTAGCATCACGGAGCATGAGATTCATTATCCGTGCAGAGAACTAAGTTGAAATCCCAATTGCTGAATTGAAGATATTTGACATTACTGTTGCATTTTATCCGAATCATGCTGCATGACAGCATGATACTGTGTTTATCCATCTGTGTGCCCAGTGGTAAAAGCAGACCACTTATACTAGTTTGAGCAGTTTGTGACAGTTAGGGGTGCATGTTTACTTTCATGTATCCGCTTTTGTGGTGAAAGAGGTGAAAGAAGTGACAAAACTCGTAACACTGAAGGCAACTAGCTGATGAAGTGTCTGGTGACAATGGGTGTTACCTCCAACATCAACATCAATATCAACAACACTTTTATTCCAAACTAGTTGGAGTCGGCAGTCGATGAACCCCAAAGAATCATAAAAATAAAAGCAGAATCAAGGGAGGGAGAAGAGATAAATGTGTAAAAATAAATAAGTATATATATATATATATATATATATATATATATATATCTATCTATACACTACCCCTCCACAACATTAATAGCCTTCCTCCACTCCGTCCTAAGACAAACCGTACGCCAATCTATTTCCCACTTCATTAAATTCTGTTTTACTGCTTTCCCCCAAGTAAGTTTCGGCCAACCTCTTGCTTTCTTCATGTTATGCTCTCGATAGCAAATATCTATTTGTACCGGTGCGTCTAAGGGCCTTCGGAGTATATGTCCAAACCATCTCAATCTATGCTCTCTCATCTTTTCCGCCACTGGTTCTACTCCAACTTTTCGTCGAATCTCTTCATTCCTTATCTTATCCATCCTTGTGTGACCACATATCCACCTTAACATCCTCATCTGACAATGGGTGTTACCTTGCCCATTAAAATATCCTTTCCCAAAGTTTGAGCTCATGTATTTTTGACTGTCCATCCTCATTATTATTTCTCTTGGATATGATATCCATCGACCTTTTGAATCATTGTAGAGAAGCTCTCTACTTGTTCACATTCTTTTTCCGCTTTCTGCATTTTAAGCTCTTCTGCGAAACCGGAACTTATTACATGCTGCTACGATCTTTAATGCATTTCTGAGGTTATTTTTACCCTTTTCCAGGTCGACAATTTTGTCCATGCGGACATGCATCCAGGGAACATTCTAGTTCGAGTAACTGGCAATAAATTGTCACACAGGCAACCCTTCAGATCAAGGCCTCATGTCATCTTCCTTGACGTGGGAATGACTGCTGAACTATCCAAAAGAGACCGGATAAATTTGCTAGAATTTTTTAAGGCTGTAGCCCTTCGAGACGGTCGGAGTGCTGCCGAATACACTCTGAGATTATCCAAAAAGCAAAGTTGCCCTGATCCAAGAGCTTTTATAAAGGTAACTTATTCATTATGTAGCATTTTGCTTGCCAGTAAGTTTTTAGTTCCTCATGATTTGAATTTGTTTGGTTTATTGGAAAGCAAAGAGTCACTGAATTTTTCCTTACCAAAAAAAAAAAAAGAGTCACTGAATTTTCTGATTTTTTCGGTTGTCTTTTGAGGGTTAAACTATGGAGCATATGATCATGTGGCTATGTGCTGTTTGTTTATTTAATAACAGATAGATTGATGATAGATTTTCTTCTTATTCATATTGACATCTTTCGAAACACATGTTGTTGGTTTATCAGGATGTAGAAAAGTCTTTCACTTATTGGGGCTCCGAGAAAGCTAATGATGTTCATCCAGCTGATTGCATACATCAACTACTTGAGCATGTCAGGCGTCATAGAGTCAATATTGATGGCAATGTTTGTACTGTGATGGTAACAACATTGGTTCTGGAGGTAAACTTTGGCATTTTCTTGGAATCATTAGTATCTCTTCCGGAAGAAAAGTGCATGAAAAGTGCATCCTTCTCACCTGTGACACTGCCAGCCATTATTGATAGCATGATTATCGAACAAATATGAAGATGTCATTAATATATTCTTGGTCAGTAGCATGCTTGCTTGCTGAGATATTTCGAATTAGCTTATAAGAAATATGCCTCAGAAGTTTTTGTTTTCCTCCCCAGGGATGGCAGCGCAAATTGGATCCAGAATATGATGTTATGAACACTTTGCAAACATTGTTATTCAAAGCTGATTGGGCAGAGTCTCTTTTTTACACCATTGAAGGTCTTATGGCTCCATAGAAGGCAGCAATCACCTCATACATTCTCCAGTGAATAAAAGTGAATGGCCGGTTTGGTAGTCTCCTCAAGGAGTTCATTGTTTTCCTCTCTTTTTTTTTTTTTCCTCTACAGGATTTTCTTTTTTGATAGGACGTGCTTTCATTTATCTATAGGAAAGATTATACTAATTTCTCATCAAATAAGCGGACTTCCCGTTTCTTTTCATTTTATGGGACTTTTGCTGTTGTATCGATAGAACAGTGCCTCTCGGCGTGATGGCATTTTTGGTCGCAACTGTTGAGAAGGTAATCTGCCAAACACATTCCAATTGATTGTTTTCACTGTCTTTGAAATTGAATCCTGGAACTGAAAAACTTCATTTGCAGTATGAAGAATGGTTGAATGGTTTCCAGCGTCATCAAAATATTCAATGGTCAATTGAATGTTGATGATGCGAGAGTCTCCCTTGTTTCCCTCAACAGAGTTTTTTTTTTTTTTTTTTATAACTAAGGTGTTTGGGCGAGCTTGCGTGCACCTCCACTATGGGGGAAACGAGCACAACAACTTATCGGGGACTCCCTTAAATCACGGGTGCTCATTTGGGAAATTGAACCTAAGACGAGTGCGCCTAACCATACAATTTCAAGAGCGCCCTAACCAACTAAGCTACCAATGAATGGGTAACAGAGTTATTCATCTCTAATAATAATTATTATTATTTTTTTCCTTGAAGATGAATTATTAGAGGTTATCTCCATCAAGTGTCATGGTTGTGCGGAGGGTTCTGCATCCCAGCATTCCGGATATTTTTCCACAGGACGCTCGTTTCATCGTCATTGAGTCTATTCCACTCATTTTGGGTTACAATACTTAGCAGAGTGAATCCATTCTACGACAGTCAACTCCACTTTCTTACTCACTTGAGCTCTATGATATTCTTTTCAATGTTACTCCCCTCTCGCATGCCTTACCTACCGACCTTGGGCCACGATCGCCGCGAGCTCTATATTCAAATTTCTCAACTGACATGAAGGAAAAATCATGGACCAGATATCAAGCAACAAATATATCATGGACTAAAATGCTTGAATTAGAACATACATACAACAATATCCGTTTATTTCAGGCAAAATGACATTTGGAGTGTCAATATTTGTGTTAACTTTGGTGTCAATCCAAAAATTCTACGTGACATCCACGTGGCAAATCCCAGAGGATCTAGTTAGAAAAAAAAATTAAAAAACCAATTAAAAAAAATTCATCTGATATAAAAAAAATCAAAATAGACTAAAAACTAAAAATAACCCAAAAAAGAGAGAAACAGTTGCAACTACGACTTAAGTAGCACCAATACCGACACCAACAAGTAGACACGATACGCCGACAGGCCATTTCTCAAAAATAGAAAAATCCGATACGTCGGGCACACGTTGTATTAAATATAAAAAATAAATAAAGCAAAAAATTTGCTCTCGTTTTTGCGTTCAGTTCTTGCGAGGGTTGGTCCTATTGCTATGTTGGCATCGACCATTGAACAACCCCCCGCACCCGATTCCCCAAGATCACTTCCCTATTTTTGCCAAGGGTCTTGATGTTGCTCTACAAGCAAAAGAAGAATCAGAGCGCCAAGGCCAATAGGCTCCTGATCAGCATCAACGTGCTGGGGAGCGCTGGGCCGATCCGGTTTCTGGTGGGCGAGGAGGAGCTTGTTGCCATGGTCATGGACATCGCGCTCAAATCCTACACCCGCAAGGGGAGGCTCCCGGTCTTGGGATCCGATCTCAATGATTTCTTGTTGTACTGCCCCACTTCTGGAGATGGTACGCTAAATGATAATAGACGTGGACCTAGAAACACGACAGGCGTGGGCCTGGAAACATGAGCGTTCCAAACTTCCAAATATTGCGCTTTTAAAAAAAAAATGGATTTCACGTGTCCGACGTCGACCGCGCGTAATGGTTGTGTTAATAACTTCACCATATGATTATTGGAGCAAACAGATCTTATCTCTGGTGGTGGCTCGAGAAAAAACATAAGGGCAATGATTTGAAAGTCTTAGTCCGGTTGAGCGTAGAAGGCGCATATGAAGCAATCCATTGTTGAAGATGGCCGATCATATTTTTGGCATCAGGACAGAAAATTAACGTTGGAGATAATAATTGCAGCCAAGAGAATCTTAGTTTGTGACAACAATGACATTTTACAATTGAATAATAAATGAAAAATAACTCATGTTTTGTTTTGGGCAAGCATCAACAATTGGTTCAGCCAATGATCTTCTTGATGAACGAAACTGCCTGAAAGACAAAGGATAAACTGGGAACTGCTATAGCTGAAGTGGCTCTATGCCCACCATGGAGCTTCACCAGTTCTGAAGTCAGTCTCAACCCACGGGACAAAAACTACCTTTCCGTCATCAACATCTGCATGAGCCAAGGCCAGTGACTGTTCCAAAACAAGATGAAAAACATCAATTTTTGTCATATACAGTGATTAAGATGTGTGACAAGAGGAGCCAAACGTTGGGATTAGCAACTTTTTGAGGGGTTTTTACCAGAGGGGCCGGTCCTCGGACAACCCTCCCTTGGTTGTTATACTGCGAACCATGGCAAGGACAGATGAACTTTTTCTCGGCGGTATTCCATGGCACGACACAACCGAGATGCGTGCACACAGCATTGATGCCGTATGTAGCCAGTGTTCTGTCACTTTCCACGACGAGGTAGGTCGGGTCTCCCTGTAATAGGAGGAGCGTCAAGTCTGGATGAAACAGGCAGTGTGTAGAATGTGACATATGGAAATGAAAACAAACTTGATTGCAACTTGAGACTATATATGGGATCAGTTTGCGCAGCTCAACATAATGTAATTTCAAGAACAGCCTATTAACGTGAAGACGCTTTTCGATTTTAAAGGAAAACCCTGCGGATCCGGGACACATGATACACATCCGACAGGAAAAATCTTCACCGATGCCAATAGATGATGAAAGTCTTGCAGAACAAGTGCTTTTTTTTTTTCGGAGGAATGTATTTTTCCCTTTCAGAATATGTTAGCCGGGTATTGGCAAAGAGCAAAGCCCTAGAAACTAAACATTTCGATAGTATTTTATATTCAAATATTGGAAGCACCTTCAATCCTTGAGTTAGTGTTCTGTCACCAGGACCGTGGTTTTTGAGCCATTCGGCAGCAATAACATCGTTTCCAAGCGCGTCCTTTGCCACAGTACCACCACCAGCACCTTTCTTTCTGCTCGGTTTGCAGAAGAGACGATTGTCAGAATCTGGGAGTTTTAAGGGACCATATTCCCCAGGTACAAAACAGCAACTAATCCAGAAGACTAACTGATGACTGTTTGAACCCACAACTGTAATTGATCAAGATCAACTGCATGTCTGTACAATGATCACGTCACATAGTGCGTTAAGATTCTACAGGCATTACGGTCGAGACAGCTAGATAGTCCAGCAAGTCAATGGGTGGACATGTCTTATGGGGAAGTAAATTAAGACGAAGAAAGGACCCCTCCAATAGACAACCATGGCCGCCAAGCACGGACTATCTCATTGATTAACTCGTCTAAATTTGCATCAATCCAACACGACAGAATCCATCGCGGAATCTATGTGCAATTTCTACTCACTTCACACGCGTAGAAGTCGAAATAGTAGGAGCAATTACACGAAGCGTCCCCAAGGCGAATTCTATAGAGAAATTTCTAAAACTCACTACAGACACAGAGCATTCAGACCGGCAGGAAGGGAGATTCTATATCCGCGTTCTCTTCAAAATTAATTGGAACACAATCCTAGTTAAAGAATCTTGTTGCAGGGCAATTACAAAACCTGTGAAAAGAGCACGATAACAACTTACCCAGGTGGAGCAAAGAAGGTGGCATAAGGGACCAACATGCCAGCAGTGGGAAGAGAAAGAGCACCCAACAAGAGCAAATTCATGAGCTCCCTCTTTCCCATGTCCGGCACCCGGTCCGCCGGTATGCTCGTGGCTTGGCATGTAATCTTCCCTACCTTGTCCTTCCCCACCGTGAATTTCTTTGTTGGCTTCACCATCAGTGCTTGTGATGGTGATGCACAGAACATACCATTCTTACTCGAACACAGCTGAAAAGCACACCCCAAAGCACCCATTTTGCCTATTTCAATTATCCACAAGATCTTAAGACTAAAGAAGACATTACTTCTTTTTTCATTTTTCATTGAAGAGCTCAGCTTTGCCCTTGACGTGCGGACAAATAACATGGCGAAGAACAGAAGTACCTGAGAAGGAGCTGGGGAAGAGAGAGTTGAAGCAGCCATAGCAGAGATTCTCAGAAAGAATAAGAGACGGTTGGCTGTGCTGGTGTTGGTCGGATTGGAGGGCTGTGTGCTGAGAGTTATGTCAAAAGAACAGAAACGAAAGAAAGCTGCTAGGAGAGATAAGGAAAGGAGAGCGTATGGTTGACAATGTTGTGGAGTCAATGCAGTATAGCCACGTATTTCAGATAAGATCCATGTAGAATATATCTTTTCTGGCGTCAATTTTTTTTTTTTTATTAGGGGTGAGCATGGTTTCATAAATACAATCGAAAATCTAAAATTGAAATCTTTGAAAACCAGTCCAGTTCTAAGTTTCAAGGCACATAAAGTAGGTTTCAAGTTTCAAAAATTAAGGAACGTGTTTTAATGAATAGGTTGTAAGTTTCACTGAATCTTGCGCGATTTTACAATCTTTAATAGAGTGAGAAATAAATTGGCGTACGGTTTGTGTTAGATCGGAATAGAGAAAAATTATTAGTATTGTGGAGGGGCAGAATTTTCATGTTTCTGACTGTGCTTTTTAGTTATTTCCTTATATATATATATATATATTTACATATTTATATATAAATATGTATATATATATATATATATATATATATATATATATATATTTACATATTTATATATTTTTTCTCAAGTGGTCTTGGTTTTATTTTATGAATATTTGGGGTTCATCAACCGCCAACCCCAACTAATTTGGGATAAAGATGTTATTGATGCTTATATTATTGATCTTACAATGTTCTATAGCGTTCGATGATGAGTGTATAATTTATAGCCAAATAAATTTCTAGATTCGAGGCTTCAAAAAATAAGAGCAAAAGTACATTGAAAGTGTCAATACTTATATACAACATTCGCTTTAGTGCCAATTATTTTTTATCACTTAAGAATCTTTTTTTTTTTGAAAAATTGTTATTTCAATGCCAACTCTAATGTGCTTTGCTGGAAATATGACGTGATATCTACGTAACTAGTTGAAGCATCCTAATTAGCAAAAAAAAAATCAATAAAAAACCCACATGATATTAAAAACAATTTAAAATAAACTAAAAAATTTTAAAAAATAATAATAATAAGTTAAACTAAAATTTAAGTTACATTTTTGTAAAAATTTAAAAGTAAATAAAAATAAAATTTAAAAAAACTTTCAATTGGGCAAGGTCGACTCTTGCCGGGGCTTGGTGGTCCCCCTCCCCCCTCTTAGCACTCCCCTCAACCCTCGCCGTTGCAACTGCAAGTTTGTTTTAATTTTTTTAGAAGTTATTTTCTGTTTACTTTTAATTTTTTAGAAAAATTAACTTAATTTTTAGTTTAAAACCACGTGGATTGAATTTTAAAAGAAAAATTATCACATGTACTCTATGGATAGACTTTTAAAAAAAATCCAGATAATATTAATAAATTAATAAAAAAAAAATGCCACATGTACTGTTTCGCTGAAATTGGCACTCAATTACTCTATTTGGTCGGAATTAATATTTAAGTGATCATTTTTTCTTCGATTTGGAACTTAAGTAATCCAAAAAAATTATTGACACTAAAATATATATCGTACACTAATATTGACACTCCACGTGAACTTTTACCAAAAAATAAGAAAACTATTCAAGTTGGTTTTAAGTTCATTTGTATGAAATCCAAAATCGCTCATCTATACTCTTCCTTGTTTCATTCTCATTTTGCTTTAAAAAAAAAATCGACAGATCCGGAATACCCTATAACTTACCCTATCACAATATCACAAGGAGGTTTCAGGACTCAAAAAATAAGTAACTGTTCTGATGGGTAAATTCTAAATGGAACAGTAAGAAAACCAGAAACCACTCACTCTTATTTTTTATGTTCGGTTTACGCAAGACTAGATCAGAACTATCAGCTTAAACCATAAGGACAAAACAGACGAACTCTGCTCGGTTTGGGCAAAATGCGTTTTGAGCATATATACTGCGCATACACTAAGCATTTACAGCTGGTTTGGCCGTTTGCAACCCAGCATGATCTGCGTTTCGATCTCCATCGGCACCATATCACGCGACATGATTGATTAACTCGCATGCTGCTCAACATTCAGCAGTCTTCGTCAGCCACCCAAGTCATATCACACAACCGAGAGAGAGAGAGAGAGAGTTAAGAGTTCCTAGTATTCTGCATAAAAGATAAACCCCCATTTTAAGACAATGATCCAAAAAAATTCATCATGCCTCCAATTTCTGTCGACGATACATCCTAATCCATGTAATGAATATGATTTTGTCCCCAAGAGAAGGGAAGCACCAGCCACCAAATGATAAATATGTCGCTGCAGATTCTCGCTGAAGTAGTCCTTACGAATTACGAACCAATTGAGGATGCGGAGTTTACCACTCAAACCCAGAAAGGAAGCAGAGTTTAAAGCCGCTCCACATACTGCTTTGTTCTCAAATCCACATTAAGGCATCTCTAAACATCTCATACCCGATGCTAACCCACAGAAATGTCTTCAGCAATTTAGTCTCTCGAAGAAGTACAAGTAACCCATATCCTTGGGCGGGTTCACAGACGCTCCGACCTTATCATCATTGAAGATTACCCATCTACCATCTTTCAATATGTGAGCAACGTAATGGCCGCAATGTGTGGATGTTCCAATGTGACTCACCAATCCAATAAGCTTGTATCCTGCATATTAATGCCCAATCAAATTGAAGTGAAGTGCTTGAGAAATTAAATCTAGACTGTCTAGTTCCATTTCAACGGCAATTGAAGAAAGGGAACAATATGAACGTCCAGTCAGAGAGAAAGGCGATCTACTCAAATTGAGAGGGTCAACTTACCCATAAGACAGTGAGGATCTGTTAAAACAATTTATTTAAAAAAAAAAAACTAAGTTGATATCCAAAGTCAGACAACGGTTAAATCTTTTTCATAGGATATGTGATCATCGTAGAAGAAAATCCTTGACAGGTGGGAGAGTAGGGTAATAAGAGCTATACAGTAACGAAGAATCAATTATAACGTCATCTAAAATCAGTAAAAACAAACCACAAAGAAGGGAGCCAGCAAAACAAGTTGATTCAAAAGCCCTTAGAAACTAGACGCATAATTTCACCTAGAACAAATGACTTGCAGCTAGTAATTGAACAAAACAGACACACTACAAGCTAGACATCTTTTACCAGAATTAAGTACTTCAGCCATGTGAAACAAACTGAAAAATCTGAAACCATAAGAATTAATCAAAGTTAAGAGGCACTTACTCCCTCCTCCATCAGGTAATCCTGCATCACTTGCACTCGATGTAGAGTTCGATGTGGTGGCATTAACGTCAGATGAGGCAGAGGCATCAGGATTGCTGAAAATCCAATCTGTTGCTTTTTCAATATCATCACCCTAAAAAAATAAGAAATTACACCCATCACAATCGACACAATTTAGTTCATCATTAGATTATCTTCACCGACGTCCATGTAAAATATGCTGTTGTACATCTTCCAAAAAAAGATGAGGAAGCACAATGAGAGAACGCAAAAAACAAAGGGCCACGAAATCCATACTGATGCTTTGAGTGCCTTCCTCGCTATTTCTTCTGGGAAACCAAATGAAACCAAAGTATCAACTTTTGATTGGTCAACTGTCGATGATCCAGCCGCAGGAGTCACATCTGCTTCAGAAATTGGGATGTCTATATCTGAAACCATTTCAGTTACAACTTGTTGAGATCATGGTTCTTTTCACTTTAATAGCAAATAGTAGGGGCTCTAAAGCAACAAAATCCACCAGCTACATACCGGCATCATCCATATGCGTCAATAACCAATTCATAGCCTCCTCTACTCCAGCATTTAAAGTACGGATTGCAGCTTTCTGACAGTGCAGATAGTTGAATCCCATTGATACAAGTTGAGCAACAATATCCTCATTGGCCACAAGCTTTTTTGATCCCACCTCATCTTCAGCACCTGTAAAGAACAAAATAACACAGCAGTCAAAAACAATGCACAAACATTGGTCAGTGGATAGTCTGTGATTGACTAGGCAGCCACCAAAAAAGGGCCAAAAGAAATGTAGGAATTCTATGATCAGCTCATATATCTTTCTTGTGAAAAATTTCTCAATAAATACAAGTTCCTAAATGGAATGAGAGAAGAAATCTAAAATGACGTGAATAAGAAACTCCATAAAAAACCACATCTGCATCCTTTAAGTTTGGATAATATAACAGTTTTAATTATGTCACCAGTCACCTTCTGGAAGCAGCTCTTCTCCAGGCTGAAGACCATTGCTCCGCATGTGACTAATGTTGATAACATCTGGTACATCTATGTACACATCTGAACGAAAGACAGAAAGAAAAACAATCAACCAGATTCTCCCATAGATAAATTTGTAAACACAAATGAATGCACAATACCAAGCTTCTTCGGTACCCATCCCTCCTCCATCACAAATTTCCGCATGTGAAGCACTAAGTAGTCAGGAAATGATGTTAGACCAGCTGTCCTGTAATTTTATAATCGATTTATTGTTAGTAAAGTGGTGCTGTGAGCAATTCTGTATCTGGTGGCCCTTAAAAAGATAATTTTTTTCTCAGAATCATTCAGCAGCGATAGTGCATTATAAGGAGAAGAGGGTGGATGAACTACAGACTTTATGACTTTAAAGGAGCTTTGAAATTTAAAACCCTATTGAATCAACAGTCTTCAGCAGCACAATGGGAGAGTATACAGCTTCGAGCCTGCAACTTTCAATGTGAATTACCTTGTCGACTGGGTCCTAAAAATCGATGAAGAAGAAACTTGTCGCTTCATATTCACAAAGATCACAAGAAACGGCAAGCAAGCAAAACTCCATAACTACTTTCTACTGTTCAATACATCTAAGTGAATGTTCATCATGACGTACACGTATTACATCAATGCCATACAAAGACATCGATATTACAGTTAATTAAATGACAGCTAAAATGATCCACAGATTAAAAGGTCATAAAGCTCACTTAATAGCTGTGGTCTTCGATTTCAAAGCAGAGCTGTAGAAATCCTGGACCTCCTCTGGAGCTGAAAAGTTTGCTAAGCATGCTTCTAGAGGAACCCTTGGACGTACAATTTCATCATTAGATCTGCCAGCATATCATTCTCAGTAAACATGTTCTACCATGAATTAAAGACGAGCCCTGACAAATAAGACATATTGAACTTACACTTCCTTTCCCTCAGAAATTTTCTCAGCTTTTAGCTTGTAGAATGCTTCTAATTCCGCTGGATAAGCAAACAATAGGGCCATCTTAAGAACACAGACACTCACAAAAATTGAAAGCGAAAAAGAAAGAATATTCACCTTTATTTGTGGCATCATGCAGTGGAATATTTAGAGAGAGAATGTTGTCAAGCCTTCTACTGTAAGTGACCTTCCCGGATGGGCACAATATCCGATCTTCAATACCAAACTTGAAACTTCTCGAGGGATCCTCAGGATTTCCGGCATGAGCTCGCTCAACTTGATCAAGAAAATGTTGGAAAAATTCCAAAGCATCCTACGAGATCAAAAAGAAAAGGTACTGAAAAAAACATTGACCAAAGTACATGAGAAGATGTTGTTATACTGTCAGATCTCAAGAAAACTAATATCCAACCAAACGGAAGCTAAGATACAAACAGATTTTTTTACCTACGATACAACACACATCACCTACAGCTTCACATACAGCATGGTTTGCATCTAGCTTACAGAACAGGCATACCTGCTGTCTCATTGTTGAAAATTCAGGGTGGCTGGCAGCAATAACAGCCTTGAACATACGAGGCCGTATCCCTTCCTGCTTCTACAAATTTGCAAGTAAGAAAAATCCAAATATAAAATGATAAGGGAAGTGTTCAAAGAAAGAAAAAGAATTAAGAATACAAGTGTATGACACGTAGGCACTTGGCAATGATCTTAAGAAGAAAACACATAATCAATTCAAGGCGTAGGAAAAAAGACGTGAGCAAGAAAAATCCATAATAGAAAAGACACCACTGCAATTTTACAGCCAGGTGAAGTCAGCTCTAGAAGTTTCAGATGCACAAAATTAACACACTGGTGCGAGCTTAGGACTTCCACCAATAAATTGCTGAATGATCAACAAATAAATCTTGGCAAGAAAGCTTACAGAGCCTTTTGAGACATTTTCATCATCATCCTTCTGGAAAAATGAAAATAGGAAAATTTATTAATGCAGAACAAGGATATTCGATACTTAGAAAGGGGAAAAATGCGAACATATCTTTTACCTCGGGTACTGGAACAGAGTATTTACCAGACAGCAAACCATGAGCAAGCTTTGTCCTGAAACATACAACCAAACATCAGCATAACTCATCAGGACCACATACATATAACTTCTCTAAATTCAACTGCATGTGTCAACATTTCATTGAATAAAGAGGAACGCATTCGTCCGTGTGCTTTCAAAAGAGAAGAAGCTAAGGCTGGTACTCAGCATGACTGAAGGAGATTCATTATTGTTTCCTTCATAGTAAAAAGCACAGAGCACTAAGAACAACGAATTGCAGAATGCCAAAACAAGTCATACAACTACATCCTGATATTTTTATTTTTATTGGGCGGCAAGAAAACAAACATTTTATATTTTGAGTGAAGAATTACAAAAGCATCACTATGCCATTAACCACTTACAACTGCATGTTCAAGTCAACAGTTGGATCAGCAGGAGCTCTTTCAAAAGCCAATTTTAGGCTTTGATGCATGTAGTACCTAATGATGATATCATCAAGCAATAAACTCAATGAGTAGTTCAAACATATGTTATGTAATCAATATCATTCCAAAGGTGAAGAGCCAACTGACCGTGTACAAAAGGAATGGGTTGAGAATATAACTTGCATAGTCGCAGCCATGTAGCAGCTGCACATAAACTCAATAAGGAAGCGAGTAATCGGCCAAAAAAAAAAAAACTGAGCAAACAAAGGAAAGGAGAAACACAAATGCATCATCCTAATTATCATTACCTGTTACCGAGGTTGACAAGTCCTGTGTAACCTGGACCAAATAAGGGTTCAACCTCGTGTCCACTTTCTTGAATTCGGTTCCAATCAAAGTTAGTGTTATGGTCAAGTTCCCTTTCAGCAGTAGTCATTTCAGTCTACATAATGAGAACATCATCTAGTCATATAGCAGAAAATCACAAAAGCAAGCAAGAAATCAATAGACTGAAAGCTTATACAACAAGTTATCAGGTATCATATTAATCAAGAAGAGGAACAGAAAGCCTCTATGCTACATAAAGTTGATTCTCTCAAGGGTATGAAACATAAACTTCCAAGAAAATCAAGACAACACCTCATGACCCTCCATCATGAAATGGATAAGCCAAATATCTGTAAATACAACAGGGAACTCAACTAAGTATGTTATTTAAAATTTTCAAACACAACCGAATTACTATTATTAACATAGTTGAGCATAACGAGATTGTCAACTAAGATATCAGTCAAAACATGTTCGAAATTAGGACATGCATGTAATTCCATAGCCATGGACCTTTTCACAAGATTAGATTTTTCGAATAATTCATGCTTTCAAGCTACCTCAAGCATCTTATCGCTGAAGCATCAAGTGGTTAAACACCAAGACTAATATTCATCATTACAAAAACGTTCAAACTAGTATGAAGCAATGGCATAGGTAGAAAATAAGGAATTATACGCAAGGAAGCAATTCATTTCTTTAATGCTGTATTTTCCGATCACAGTAGGCTTACACCAAGGTTCTGCTTTGAGCCCTTACCTTTTTACCATGGTTATGGATGAGCTAACAAAAGATATTCAAGATGAGGTGCCGTGGTGTATGCTATTTGCAGACGATATCGTGCTTATTGATGAGACCAAGGCTGAGGTTAACGCTAAATTAGAAGTATGGAGAAGCACGTTGGAGTCTAAAGGATTTACGCTAAGTCGAATTAAGACGGAATACTTGAAGTGTGAATTTGACATGGCAGGAATAGGGGATCAAGAAACCGTAAATATGCTCGGACAGGAGGTACCCAAAAAAGATACATTTAGATATCTGGAATCAATATTACAAAAGGAGAGAGAGATTGATGAGGATGTAAGCCATAGAATCAGAGCAGGTTGGATGAAATGGCGTAGTGCATAGGGATTTTTGTGTGATCGCAAAATTCCTCTTAAGTTAAAAGGAAAATTTTATAGAACAGCAGTCAGACCTGCCATGTTATATGGTACTAAATGTTGGCCAGCACAAAGGAAACATGAACATAAAATGGGAGTAGCGAAAATGAGGATGTTAAGGTGGATGTGTGGTCATACAAGGATGGATAAGATAAGGAATGAAGAGATTCGACGAAAATTTAGAGTAGAACCGGTGGGGGAAAAGATGAGAGAGCATAGATTGAGATGGTTTGGCATATTCTCCGAAGACCCTTAGATGCACCGGTACGAACAGAAGTTTGCTATCAAAAGCATAACACGAAAAAAGCAAGAGGTCGGCCGAAACTTACTTGGGGGAAAGCAGTAATACAAGATTTAATGGAGTGGAAAATAGATTAGCGTACGGTTTGTCTTACGACGGAGTGGAGGGAGGCTATTAGTATTGTGGAGGGGTAGTATATAAATAGATATATATATATATATACTTATTTATTTTTACACATTTATCTCTTTTACCTCCCTTAATTCTGCTTTTATTTTTATGATTCTTTGGGGTTCATCGACCGTCGACCCCAACTAGTTTGGGATAAAGTTGTTGTTGATGTTGATGTTGAATGTTGTAATGTTTGCTATAAGTACTATATATGATAGCTTTCTTGATCATATCTCAGAGTTAGGTTTCTTTATTTGAACGTTTTTCATGCTTTTATGTATTCAAACAGTTGCCTGCACTTCCAACATACATTGAGACTTCAGCACAAGTAACCAAGTGACCATACCAATTTAAACTCCATTAGAATAAGTAGAAATATGGAAAATATCAAATAACAAGGATAACCCATTTTAATACAACATCATAGCAGCATAAAATCCATAAACACTTCTATCAAATATCTCAAATCGCACCAACAAATTGACCAGAAAGGCCAAATCACTATCAGCTCTAACAAACACCATACCTTTTGTAATGATGAAAAATCAATGCCAAAAAATGCCAGATGTTGCGCTAAATGTGGGTCCAAAACACTTTCATCCTCTGGATATGAGAAAACGTCTGAGCTGCCACAATGTGATAGATTAGATTTCATCGAATGCAGAATTCTCTGCGAACCATGTCAAGCACTGTAGGTATGACCGACTCTGGAAGCACTTCACAAATTTGAAGAGCCAATGCTAAGTAAAACACCAGGATTCACCAAAACTGAGCTTTTTGTTATGTGTAAAAACCAAAACATACACAAAAATTAAGACTTCTCTTAACTCTTGCAAGCGGAACCAAAAGCCAACTAATTGGCCATTTGCCACTCCAAATAATACATCATCTATGTCATGCAATCCCCATACCATCTTCCACTTATGAGTCACATCTATCCAACAATCATCTGAGTATCCTACCACCCAAAAGTCTTTGCTAAGTAATCTCTTCTAGCTTTAAACTTCATCTTATGCCACATTAGGCCTAAGGTGGGCTTTCATGAGTCTACTAAGCAAAAATTTATAGGTATAGAAGGGTATTCAAATCCCTTGTTGTAGGATACTACGTCTTTCTGTATTTTAGTTGGTTTGGGAAGAGCAAAATGAAAGAGCTTTCGAAGGGAAATAAGTTTCTTCTCAAATGCTTGTCAAAAAACTATAAATAAATCTCTATTGCACAACTAACTCTGATTTAGGCAGTACAGAGTGCCTCATCCATTTGTTTCTAAGCATGTTTATCACATGGCTGCATTACCTGCTCCTTCCAGATCAGCAGTTATAGTGCCAAGTTTCACAGCTAGAGGGTAGCCAGTCTCCTTGTAATGTTCAACAGCATGATTGTTGCCACCAGTTCCAACCCAATTTCTCCGCCCACACAGAATCATTCCATCAGTCAAATTGAGCCATAGATTCTCTGTCTTGTCACACTTGGCACATCTCCAACCAGAAGGAGGAACAACAACACCATTGTCAATCTGTAGCAAGTTTGTGGCATATGGACTAACTTTCTTCTTATCTGCTACCCAGGCAGCAACTTGCTCTTTCCTCTCAGCACCTTCAGACAACAAAATGGCATCGACAGCCAACCTTACCTACAAAAAAAAGTCCGAAAGATGACTCATACTGCACCTGCCATTTTACCAGAGAGACTTTCTCGAAAGAGTACTAGTAGAATCACTACAAGAAAAAACACTGAAGGAGGAGAATCAAGGATCACCTTCTCTGGCAATTCCACTGAAGGAAATGGCAGTGATATATATCCAGGTAATATTACTATGCTATAGACTTCTTCATATTCAGGTTCACCATTGTCAAAGCCCCCATCAACGCCTACAAGTCGGACAAAATAGATGAATATCCATGCCACCAACAGCAACACACACATTTTTTGTCATATTGACAAAAAAAAAAAGAGCAATAAGGATAGGCACATTGCAAGCAGAGTTTCCAGCCTCAAACTGCTATGTTAATGAGTCTACTTTTAAAAGCATAACATAACAAACGTGAACAAAACAAATAAAAGGAAGCATTTCCCGTTGCTTGGGGACTGCTTTACGTCGCAGGGAGGAGAATCAGCCTTGCTATAAGACAAAATTTTCAGCAGAATGGGGTCTCCTTCTCTACTAGTGTCAGTTACTCTCAGCTAAATGCTCTTATTCAGATGTCTCCAGGATCTGCAAGAAATGTGATGGAACTAGGGCATCTAGTGGCACACTACTGTTGACCGTTACTGTTTACAAAGATAGGTTATGAATGAGAAACCTGCTTGAAAGAGAAACACAAAGTAGGAAAGCAAATCGAACAACGGGAACCTGCTGACTAGGACCTGTTAACTCATTCAAGGACAGAACCATCATATCTTCCGAAATTATGTTCTACAAGAATTTCTCCATATACAATCTAGCACGAGGTTCTCTTAGTTCAAAGCTTTAAAGCAGCTCCTTCAAAGCTCTAGAAAGCATTAGCGATCAAGGAGGAGTGCCATAGGCAAAAAAAAATCATTTATGTTGATAAAGGGGCTTCATACTTAAAAGAAAGTTCCACAGCAGTACGCTTAACCATGATCCCTGGGATTTCTAATTGTTAACAAAATGATGAGGGAAATTGAAAAAACTAATAACAAGCAATAAGAAAACAGTCAGCCAAAGATAAACAGAAAAAAGGAAACAAGCAAACGAAAGATGGCCAAAGAAAAACGAAATATCACATATATAGCGTAATCAAAGATACCTATTGCCAATAGAGTTGGTTTCTTCAACGGCCTATCTTCAGAAACCAATTTTTTTGTTTGCTTAATATGCAAGTATACAGGATTTCCTGTCTTCTCAAAGTTCCAGCCCACGAATTCCTTCCCAAAAGCAAGGAAGGTATTCATGTCAATGAACAATCCACCTACGGACTTCTGCGACCGGTGAACAAGAATCATCAAATCAATCAACCAGAGTAAGAACGTATAATCATGGCCACTCTTGATAACTACTGTATAAATTAAAAGGGCACACCACTGTTGCCCGCAACTGTAAATTGATGTCGAGAATCAGGGCATCAATGAACTAAACCCTAAGCAACTCCGCAAGACAAACACGAGAAACACAGGCTAAAGCAGTAAAGAACCATCACACGGTAATGCCGAAGCTAGAACCACCTAAAACTCACAATTATCCGCAACCCAGTGGGGGTTTAACAAGTAATGTCAAAGGGAAATTCAAGCTGGCGGAAGAGGAGGGAGATACCGGGGTGTCGAAGGAGACGCAGCATTCTTGTTTATAGATGCGATTGGTGGGCTCGGGTATCCGCACCCGGGAAAGATTGGATCGGAGAAGCTCCATCGGCGAAGCCATCGCTTCTTCTCCGCGAACGATGTCAGCGAGTCTTTTGCTGTAGATGGTAAAAGAGTGATCTTTATATGGAGAGAGAGAGAGAGAGAGAGAGAGAGAGAAGAGAAGAGAAGGTTCTTTGCCCTAAGCTTGTCCAAAGTTTGGGTTTCTTCTCCAAGAAAGTAGAGTAGGACGCCTTCGACTTCCACACGCTACTCACTCCTCGGCCACCCTCTCTCTTCTGCTTCGCTCCCTGTATTTCTTCCCTCGTAACACAGCAGACGGCACACAAATAGTCCGTTCGGTCGAATGCACATTTCCTGCGTCGTTAAATTTATTTGATATGATTCCTAAATTTTATCCCGATAATCTCAATTTTTAATTTATTTAATATTATTTAATTTAGACTTTTAACTATATAATGATATTTGACATTGTCTCTGAATTTAAATTAAAATATTAAATATACTTACACGAGATATGGATCAAATTGAATATATACCAAAAATCATATTAAATAAATTTAAACCATAGTAACGACGTACATGGTTAAAACTCGAGGGTCATATTCAATAAATTTAAAGTTTAAAAGTTACATTACATATTAAATCAAAATTTATGAATTATTTATGATATATTTCCTAAAATATATGTTTCGCCACATGTTAATAGAGCCGATCAATGAATAGGCCGAATCGAATCGAGCCGTTAGGCTGGGCTTACTGACCCGATTGATGCCATGATCGCTAGGTCAAAGCCGTCTAGAAGTGCCCTTCGAGGCTTTGTGATCCCGTTGGGCACGTGAAGGGTCAGATACGTGAACAAATCTTAGACGGTAGGCGTTGATTGGCATTTGATTACCTCCCCGGCCACATACAACTATTTTTAGTCCACGTGAGATCAAATAACCGTTGAGTCGTACAAGTCATAATTCTTCAAACTAACTAAGCCCTAAACAAAGTCTCAATTTTAAATCTAGTCCCCATTCTATCCCATATTTATTTTGTCCAAAAAAACCTAACTTTAAATGCAGTATCAAATCTTTTCCCGAACTATTTTAATGATCAATTTTAACTCTAGCTTCAAATTTATCTCAAACTTTCTTTATCTAAACAATATATCAACTTTCCAAATAATCTCAAATCTGCCCTCGTCAGCCCTCCATCCAAAAATCTTCGTTGGTCACCCATAATTTTATTGTTTTGAAGATAATTTTTCACATTTCCTTGCTGAGGTGATTTAGTCAACGACATGAAAATGCCACTTTAAATAACTAACAATAATTTTTGGACAGATGGTTAACGGAAATAGATTTAAGATTAGATCGAAAATTGATGATTTTTTTTAAAAGAAAATTTGGGGCAGATTTAGGAAAAGAGCAAAAGTTTGTGAATTTTTTTTGTATCTCATAGTTTGGGGTAGATTTGGGATTCCAATTAAAGTTGAGGTTTCTTTTCAGGTAAAAAAGAGTTTCGAACAGAATTGAGACTAGACCTGTTTTTTTTTTTCAGGTTGAAAAATGTTTTGGACAAAAGTAAAATTAAACCTAAATTTAGAATTTTTTTTTAGAATTAAAACATAATTATTAATAGCGTGCCAAAGGGGTTGCCAACTATTTCTCCACGAAATCCAAGTAACTTAGGATAGAAAAATTACCAAAAAAATGTAAACCTATTGCAATTATGTCAATTCAGTCCTAAACTTTTTTACAATTGTGCCAAATAGTATATCCGGTGAATTTTAGATGGTCGGCGCTAATGTGGATGCTGAATGACCAGCGACATAACAAATTTGTTGAATTTTTATTTTCTTTTTCTTCCCTTTCCATGATCAAACTCCAGTTGGTTGCCACACCTCGGTGACCACTAGAGGATGACTGATGCACGCCTAAATCTGGTAAGACGAGCCTCATCTTGCTATGGTGAGACTCGACCTTGCTATTGCTAGGCGAGGCTCGGTTGTCCTCGGTCATCGACGGCAAGAGCCTTATTAGTCATTCTCTGGCTGGTCACCAAGGTCCGACTATCGACTAGAGGTAGAACAAGGAAGAGAAAGTGGAAAAAGAAAGGGAAGAAAATAAAAAGGAGAATTCAATTTTTTTAAAAAAAATCAAATTTTTAGGTTGTCGACCTACCAAAATTTGTTGAATAGACTGAATTGGCACAATTATAAAAGATTTAAGACTGAATCGACAAAAAAATGATTAAATTGGCACAATTATAATATATTTATGACTTTTTTAGTAATTTTCCAGACTTAGGATTGTTCCAACTTACTATTGCTAGCAAACATATTCCTCGTATGATTGGCATGTGTTTCAACTCGTGGTTGTGGTGTGCTATGAACTTGGGGTTATAGGTTTTGAGGTTAGCGCATCTCACCTTAAAATCGAAAATTGCCCATTAAAGATCGGTTTCGAAATATTGGAACCACAAATCACCGGTCGATTTCATGGACTCGCTCGAAAATCGGACTGTCAATCTGATTCGACTCTAGAGTAGGTCCATGGAACCGGTTTCATCAAGCTTTACGCAAACAGTGGCTGGTTTTCTACCAAGCATGAGCTAGTCCCTCTTTTTTTCAAAAAAAAAAAAAAAAGACTCACGATTTCGAGCTGCACATAAATTCTTCTAAACGATGATATCATATATATATAATGCAAGAGTTGCATGAAAACATACCATCATTTCATGAGGCAAGTTACATATTGGCCACCAATTTTTCAGGATCATTGCAAATTGCCCCCCTTTGAACTTTTCCCATTCGTCCCCCTAAACTTTATATATATAGTATCAGTCCGATCTGGGTGGCCAGTTCCACGCCTAAAAT
Organism: Rhodomyrtus tomentosa; assembly: GCA_028455895.1. Lineage (NCBI taxonomy): Eukaryota > Viridiplantae > Streptophyta > Magnoliopsida > Myrtales > Myrtaceae > Rhodomyrtus > Rhodomyrtus tomentosa. The sequence goes on along the minus strand of JAPCWY010000001.1, from coordinate 6,967,384 downwards.
CGAAAACCAAACCGATTCCCTTGGGACTCACTAGTTTGAGCCAATCTAGGTAGTTTCCGATATCTCTGTAGACACCTATATGAACGTGACACATTTTTCTTGTCTAATCTGAAAAGGATGCATTTATACTCTTCAGAGGGAGTTGACATGAGGACGTGTGAGGAGGAAGTAGGGTTGCACAACATGCGTATACATATAGCACACGGTGATTTATAAAATAGAATAGAATAAAATTGAACCCAAAAAAAACACACAACAACAACTCAGAACCTGGACGGTCAAAATTCAGCAAAAAAGCTTCTAATATTGTTTTTTGGAAGTAAATGGAGGACAAGTTTCATATTTTTTTCGGTCATAAATAAAAATTTCATATTTTTTTTCCACTAATTTTCCTTTCGTACCCTTCAATTTCCCTTTCCTCCCAATTTCCCAGACAGAGTATAGGATGATGTGAGTCAATCAACTTGCAAAACATAGAAAGCCTCATGAATTTCGAGGTCGTTTCTTGCGGGGTGACCGGTTCCCAACTTTTGGAACTAGGCATCGGACCGACCGTCGATCTGGTCCGGTTCTCGAATGATTCAATAGAACCGATGAGTTCAAAGTTCACAACTTCATATTTAGGAGTTAAGTGCGTCTTTAACGAGTTGTTGCACACTTCGTAATCTGGTGGTCGCTCTCTGTCTCAAAACCTCACAGTTTCAAGCGGAGGTAATTCACGGTGAAGCAATCAGTGTTTTGGGGGTGAATATTTGCGATGACTTTCTTTTCGGACACTTACAATTGTTGCTACAAGAAATAAAGATCGCGGCATTTGCAAATGCCACTCACAAATGCCTCCAAAGAGAGAGAACTTTTGCTGGCATTTTTGGATGTCTTCAGCAGCATTTGCGACTGTTGGCAAGGTTGTTCTTTTGTCGTTGTGTGGTCAGCATTGGCATTGTGTCCAAAAATATGCAGCCAGTGTCAAAGTTAGTATACTTTGGCTTACATGGATTGTATAGCCATAGGATTTTATGTTATGCCATTTCCTAGACATGAACTAAGTCCAGGTAGGAAAAAACTTGTGTATGTTTTATGCTTTGAGGAAAGAACATAAAAAAAAAAAAAAAAACACCCTTCATTTTGGTTGAGTTTTTGACTAATAAGCACCACATGTTTTTAAATAATTATGTTTATCTTTAAAAAAATTAAATTAATCGATCCGGTCCACTCCGCTCCTATATCCCCTAGAGCTCGGAACTGGTCCGGTCCGAGCAGGAGCGGTTCCCGATTCGATTGGTCCATCTTGCTCACCTCTAGATTCTTGTATCCCTTTAGTTGCCTAGTAGTTGCTACTTCTCTGGCGTAATACCCTATCAATTTTGACTTTCAGGTCAATGTACTAATTATCCCACAATGTCAAAGTATATACTAGACAACAAGAGAAACACACACTTTGGCAATAGTCGATTAGTCAAAGGTCTCTAAAGAATCTCCGTCCATCGACTATGGTTAAGTGTTCCATAAATAAATAGGATTGAGATCCTTGCCTTAGTTTTTCTAAGGCAGAGGAATCCCCACCCTTGATATTGGGGGAAAGTTTTTTTATTGTTTTCCGCCCCCTATATGAGGACTCAACTCTCATGAAATGTCGAGGATACATTACCTGAGTATTTGAAGGATTACTGGGTAGGTACTTGCCAGCAATGTTTGTTCATTTGGCAATTTTTGGAGGAATTTTTAAGACCATGAGAAGTACCTCGAATAACAGGAGTGGCTACATCGAAAGACAATGTCAGAGGTAAAATATGCAAGCATACATGCTGAAAATCTTCATTGAGTTCATAAAAAACTAATCAGCTGAGTTTGCAATACCAAAACTCTCTCTTTTTTTAAAAGCATGGTTAGAAACAAAATGCACATTTTGCTCGTATGCTGTAATGGTAATAAGGTTCACGCCAGCAGGGTTTTTCCTTCAATAAATCTTGGCTGAATCTCAAGGCCTTAAACCATGGAAATGCATTACCTATCAGAGTGTGTTAGAAGTAACACATACAAGCATGCACATTAAAATTCACTCGATGAGTTTGAGTTTGCAATGACCAGAAACAACATGCGCATGGTGAAATGACTCTGCCAAGTTTGCATTACCAACTCTATTTAGGGAGATTATCACATCGTGAATACCTCAAATGTAATCCGAATAGGGACTTCAGTCTGAAAGGACTTTCTCCCGCTTTCAAAGAAAGCTGTTTATCTTGACTTCAGGATTCAAGAGAAATCACTCATTATTATCATCATCGCATTCGACAGGGGTCCGAGTAATCTAGCAATTGGTATGACCAAGCCAATTTGGAGGTCTTGATTAGGATTGTAATGAGGGCTAGGTCAAAGGTTTTCAAACGGGACTCCAGTCTAGTCAAGGCTTATGAAATGAAATTCTTCATCATCTATTTCAGGTTTACAAGTCAAAAACCCTGCAAAAATGAGAGAGAAATAATCTTGCTCGAACTTCTTCGAACGATGCTTCAAATCATTCGGCTCTATGTTAATTCAATTGCCCTAGTCAAAATGAGCCTTTTTGTTACTCAGTCCCTCATCATAACCTACGTTACAACCCTTCAAAGTACGCGCGACTTGGAATAGCTTCTGATTGATCTATTGTACAGCCACTAGAGAGGCTCCTTTCTCAAATCTGAACGTTGAAGATGAAGAAGGGATTAAGATGACCTTGGAAACGAAAATTTAGCTTGATCCAACGATCCAATCAGTCGAAAACTCAGGACAAGCCGGTGGGAGAATAATACGCTCGACTAGGAACAGCTTCTGATTGATCTGTTGCACAACCACTAGGGAGGCTCCTTTCCCAGATCCGAACAATGAAGATGAAGAAGGGATTAAGATGACCTTGGAAACGAAAAATCAGCTTGATCCAATGGTCCAATCAGTCGAAAACTCAGGACAAGCCGGCCGATGAACAGTACCCGTGACTGTTCTTTAAATTCCTTCGGGGAGAGCTAGTGGTTCCACCCTTCTTCTCTCTTTGTTTTTTTTTTTTTTTGCCGTGTCGTGCCCCCCGTCCACTTTTCAAGAGCTCCCCTTTTTGCAGTGTATAAAATGTCGTAGCCTCCTCTCTCGGTCGCACCTCTCTTTTCTCTCCAAATTTTTGTGAATTGTGCCCCTTCAAAACCCTAGGCATAAGCAAATATTTACACAGAAAAATGTTGCAAGCTTGGAACTTAAAGTTTCTCAATTTTTGTAAAATAAACCCAAGCTCAAAATACAATTGAATTAAGTCCCAATGGGCTAAATTGTACCAAATTAATTTATTTTTCCCCGAAAATTTCAGCTAAACCCATTGTGCTTTAGGTTAACTGAAATTCATGAATTACATGGCCTTATTGTGCATTTTCTTGACTTGAATTAGACTTTTTATGATTAATCAAAATTAAAATTAAAGCATTTTCTAAATTATAAGCTCCATAATTGTTTCAAATTTTTAGCATAAATACTCAAGAATTTGCCCGTCAATCTAGGTTCACATCGCCCGTCAAGCTAAGTCAATCTCACATCACCAAGGCAGATCGATGCTAATGCAATGCATACATTACAAAAATAAAACATGTTATGCATGAATTTTTTTGCAAGAACTAAAGTTAATTCTCATTTTCATGTAAAATGCATAATTTAAGAAAATTCAAAATTTAGGTGTCAACAGCTGTCCCTCTTTGAGTGGAATCTTCTAGAGGTTTCGCTCAAAAACCAAAATTGAAACCTAAATTTTGCAAATGCAAATGAATGAGACATGACAATTTTTTGTTTTTATTTTTGTTTTGTGTTTTTTTGCGGGAGTTTTAATCCCAATTTCTTATGCAAAAGGAAATGATGCGTGGAATGCAATGCTATAAATAACAGTGGGAGGACTATTTATGTTTATCTTTAAAAAAAAAATAATCGATCCAGTCCACTCCGCTCCTGTATCCCCTAGAACTAGGAACCGGTCCGGTCCGAGCGGGAACGGTTCTCGGTTCGATCGGCCCATCTTAGTCACCTCTAAATTCTTGTATCCCTTCGGCTGCCTAGTAGTTGCTGCTTCTCTGGCATAATACCCTATCAATTTTGACTTTGAGGTCCATGGACTAATTATCCCACAATGTCAAAGTACATACTAGATGACAAGAGAAACATACACTTTGGCAACCGTCGATCAGTCAAAGGTCTCTAAAGAATCTACGCCCATCGGATATGGTTAAGTGTTCCCATAAATAAATAGGATTGGGATCCCCTGCCTTAGTTTTCTAAGGCAGGGGAATCCCCACCTTTGATATGGGGGGAAAGTATTTTATTGTTTTCCGCTCCCCTATATCAAGGGCGGGGATCTGCTGCCTTGGAAAAATTTAGGCAGTAGGTCCACCCCAAAATAAAAGCACGCGCAATCACGCATAAAAAAAAAAAGAAGAAAATCATGGATCTTTGAGATTGGAAAAGCATACATAGCCATTGCTCCGCTTTCGGGGGGGGGGGGGGGGAGAGGGGGAAGCTCGCAGAAAATCATTCGGTGAAGATATTTGGCTACTAACACCAGACCTGCTCTTTCTAACGAGTTAAGCCTTATTCTTATTGGCTCTCGACGCTTCGAAAATCAACGTGACCAAATCGGAAGATGGTATCGAACTCCGGCACGAGAACTTGCAGCCAAGGGTACCGGAAGCTGTCTTAAGCATAACGGAACAAACGACTTAGAAGAGTCTTCCCCCGACTTTGGTACGACCAAAACTTCGGTCCCTTTGTTATTCCAGGGATTGACCGCAATTCATCCGCACCACAGTATCCTGCACGGTCGGAGCACTGCCCGGGCCAGTCCAGTCTTTGCAATGACCGGGTCAAAGTAAACTCGGTCAATTAAAAACCACCTTTCTTTATCAAGATAAATATTAAAAACTGCATGAATGAAAAAAACAAAACAAAAAAAAAACAACAGGGAGAAAATAACGCGAGATTCTTCCCCCCGCCTCCTTAATAATCTCCTTAACATGTCTCGAATCACGTCACGTGATTTGAGGATTTCAACAGGCACACTCCTAATTTTAGTTTTTGAAAGGCCTTACATACATGTTTTTGACGTCACGTATACACGTATAGAAATGCGGATTGTATAGCGGTGGTTATCGTCGTTGGGTTTTGTTGTTAGAAAAAGAAACGCTTATTTGTAGAAGAAAGAACAACCCTTCGTTCTTTCGTCTTTTATCTACACCTAGATCTCCTAGTGTTATTACCTAATCTATTTGGCAAAAACAAAACACAAAGCTGGATAAACTGCCCGAAATAGAGCCGACTCGACATTCCTATCCAATAAAAAAAACAAAAAAGAAAGAAATAGAAATGCGAATTTAATTAAAATAATATTAGTAACAATAGGGACATGATAAATAAAGCCACAAACTCTACGTTTGATCATGGCCACATTGTTTTGAACGAGATTACGCAGGAAGACGAAGCGGCAACGCCGGCAGGAAATGACGACAGAGCCCTCCACGATTCAACGCACGAACGAAGAAGAACCCACCAAAAAACTGTCTCCTTAATCTCCATTTTCTTAATCTAGAACTACACCTCGATTTCCCACGCGACGCGATGATGATGGACTCTCCTCCGAAGGCGAATAAGAGGCCCAGCCCCGGGATGAGCCGCAGCAACAGCGCCAGCACCAAGTTCTTCCGATGCTTTAAGCCGGGCGTCGTCGACGACGGCGACGGTGGCGACGAGGGGAAGCGGGGTTCGGGCGAGCCGTTGTTCTCGCCCGTGGCGGCGGCGGAGGGAAACGACGGTCGTGCTTTGCGGAAGATTCCGCCGGCGGATAAGGGGGACGACGGGTCGGACGATCGCGGGAAGAAGAAGAAGAAGAAGAAGGGTTTGAAATTGTTCTCGCGTGCTTCCATGGCCGTGTTCTTCGAGGCATCTCTGGTTAGTTTTCTCTCTGCCGTGACAGTTCTCTCTGTTCCTCAAAACGGGACATCGAAACGCGCGGCGTCGTTTGTCCCAGTTCCAATGACGATCGCGTGTTTCTCTACTTTGATCTCACGCATGGATTTTAGTGTGCCATCACGCGATTTGTTTGACCCGACTCGATCATGTGCGGAGCATTGTTTGCTCGATCCCCTGTCTCGCTGCATCGACGTTTGCTCGTTTAATCGCCTTGCCTTCTTTCTTTTCTGCGTCTCCGACGGAGTTGGAAGTTGTTCCGTTTCGTCCTGTAGTTCCGATCAACGAACGATTGTATTGTGGAAAGATGGGATTATTTAGTGGAACCTGCGTTCTGGTTTTGCTCAGACTGCTGACCGGTATCTTGTCTTGAATAGCCGATTTCGATTCTGCATGATCACCAGATCTTAATTACCAACTGTGATGATGATTTGGTGGAACTTCTGGAGCACTTTGATTAGCACGGTCGCAAATGATTCTCTAGACTTACCTTTTCCGACTTTGAATTTTCTTTTTTTGCGATCAACAGGCGAAGAAGATGCAAAAGAGAAAAAGCACGAAGAACTCTCACGAATCGATCAACAATCTGTCCACAGAAGCAGATAGAATTCTGAAGCTAATGCATCAGAATTCCGGCAGCGGAGCTTCAGAGAATGACAATGTCCAAACAACCGAGTCCGACGCCTCTACGTCTTCACGATCCTCCGCTGCCGCAACCTTTTCGCCTCCCCTGGGCTCTTCACGATCTTCGAGCACGAATTCGTCGCTGAGAGGGAGGACCAAGTCATCAACTCCGTCTGGTTCTTTCAACTCGAAGCAGATTCAATTGAGCCCCGAAGAGGACGGCAAAGAGCGGCGGCCCTCGTCTTCTTCAGAAAACTCCGCTATCTTCCTGCTTCTGCTGACCCTTCTGGTACTGGTCTTATGGGGCAAGGTCTGCGCCATCGTTTGCACTTCGACCTGGCTGTTCTTTGTGCCTCGGCGGAGCATGACCAAGTGCACAAAGTCCTCATCGGAGGAGAACGGCGGCGATTCCTCGAACATGGATTCTCCGGAGTATAAGAAGAAGATCATCTTGGAAGGTCTGCTACAGAGGAAACGGTCGCGGGGCACAACATACTCTTGAGTCGCGACGCATCGAAACACGTACATTGTTGCCGCTTTTTTTCTTCTTCGAGCTGCACGAGATCTTTCGTCCCGCTGGGGTTTGGAAACACACATTTACAGTAAAGGAGAAGGAATTTTTTTTTTTCCTCCGGTTTCTCACTTAATTCGGGAGAATGCCGGGGAAATTCCGGGTTTAGAAGCTTGGATCGTTGAAATCGGCGAACTCTAGCTTATTTTTTGAATCGTGTTGAATCATTTTTGTGTCTACTTGTGATCGGGGGCGGCTTGGACTGCACTTGGATTGGAAGCCATTGTTGTGTTGTGAGTATGTAACATCGGAATCTACTCGTGTCCTGATAACATACAAATGTAAATACGAGAATGAAACGTACTTCTCTCGTAATAATCAAATTGTTCATATTGTTCTCTGTGGAAGCTTTAATGAAGTGCATTGATTTCCCACTTTGCGTGCTTTCTCCACCCCCACCACCCCCCCCCCCTCGTTCTTCCTCGTGAGCTCTTTCTTGCTTTGAACTAGTCTTCTTCTTCTTCTTCTTGCGGTTTCATCTGTATAATTCCTTTTTGTCATAATCTGTAATTATAGATCCATGCAATTGTTTGACATTGACTTCGTTGTCAAAACTAATGCCTCGGATTATTTGGGAAATCAAATTGTCACAGGCAATTTTACTTGGAAAATCATCAATGTAGCCCTAAATTATTGCAGATGTGGCGTCCAGTCATCGCCGGTTGCGATGTGATGTTGGACGGTCAATAATGACTGGACGCCACATCGGCGATTTCCGATGATAGCTGCTCGGAAGTACTACATTGAAATAAGTTTTTTTTTTTTTTTTGTGTATGTACTTTCCAGAAATCATCTTATCAATCTCTTATGCTTTCAATTCATCTAAATCGAGTCATTCCATTTTTGCGAATTTTATAATTAAGTTACTCTGAAATCTAGTCCGACATAATCCAGCATGCGTGACTTTCGGAAGATGAAGTCTCAAAATTCGTCCTATGTGAGCATCCGCAAAGGTTTGATTCACACAAAAAAGCCTACAAAGTATCGTGGTGAGAAGCGTAATTAATTTTCCTCTCGATAAAAACGATCAGTTTTGGTAGTTTTAGAATAAGGCTCGGAGCTGATGGGACTGCATTTGAGTTTCTGGGCTCGGGCCGTGGGCATGCGAAAAGGTCGTCGAGACTCGAAAATTGATCATGGTTAAACTTTTTTCTTACCCGGGAAAAAGAGTTAAATGCACGACGCTTGCGAAGATAAAATACTTAAACCCCCTAAAGAAAAGCAAATCTAATCTAAGTCGAAGAGTTAGTTTGGTCCCGCGGCATCCATTTCCGAGATGCACCTTCTCTTCCCAACCATCGCTTAAGGTCTCGAATTGCGACCACCATAGTATGATACTTTTAAGGAAGCGGCTCGACTTACTCAATCCATTAATCCCATCCATTAAATGCTTTTTAGTAGTCCGAGCGAAAAGGGGTAGATCGCATGGCTCGGACTCTTACAACGATCCATTTCCAGATTCAATTTAGATACCGTTTTTAACAAAGATGTCAAATTTGGAGATACGAGGCAACCTTTATATTTATACGGTGCGAGAAACATTGGGGCCTATACATCGAAAGCTTTGATCGTATCTCTCCATGTCCGAAGCAGAGGGCTGTGCTCGGGTTCTATCCTAAATCTAGGACAACAGGGGGGGTTCTAAAGAAGCAGACATTTTCACAGACGAACGTTGCTTTTTTTTTTTTTTACCTCCCCACTTCTCTCTCCCCGTGTCGGAGAGTCCCTCTGGCTCTCAGTCTCTGGGTCTTTTGTACCTGCATTGCTAGTACTACTACAATACCCCCCACACAACTAACGGATGATGGCGATTGGCGACGCTATTCGCATGCATCAATTGCACAAAACCCAGAACGACAGCAACATCATAGCCACTCCGGAAAACGCCATCCCGATCCAATATTTTCCTCCTCGCACAGATCCGTGCCCGTCCTCTCCTGGACGGGTCTAGATCGCAAGACCTCTCCACGAAATTTTTGCCCTTTCCCTGAAACTCGCGTGCTGCCGACGCTGTCCCACTCTCCCTCCTCAGTGAAAAATCCTCACTGGTGTCGATGGGGAGGGGCAGAATTGGCAAAAGCGAGGGGGTGGGAGAATCTCAGTTGGGTTGGGGTGGGGATTCAGGTAAGGAGAAATGATGGCTTTCGGTGGTCCAGGTGGGTGAGCCAAATTGGTTACGGAAATGTAGAAGGCCGAGTCTAGTTCCTTTTTTTTTTTTTGGCCTTCTCCCTTATCCCAAAACGGCATTTCACTTTCGTAGGTCGCATAAAGACACGACTATCAGTTGCTCGGCAGCAATCTGTCGGAAAATGCCAAAGATCTCATCTTGTTTCCCAGCTTCTCATTGACGACCCTGAATTTCTTTTCCCGTTCTGGTTTTCACTTTTTGGATGTTTTAGGGGGAAGTGGGTTTTCGTCTAATTGGTGTCACAATCCATAAGAATGCTTCAGATCAGTCCCTAATCGTTTCATGCCGCCAATTTTTTGCTTGAGAAATACCTTCTTCTTTTTTTTCGAGATTACTTGGGCATTTTAACAGGAAAACGAGCAAAATATTGGCATTTCCTCGCTTCATTGAAGAGCAAGTAATCACCGAACAACTTACCCTTAGCATGAAAATTGCCGGAGCAAGCTCATTGCAAAGGTATCTAACGTCCGTTCCTAAGATTTTATCCGATTGAAGAATCAAAATGCGATTTTTACAGGAAAAAAAAAAAATCTCGACAGAGGTCACCAAGCACCTAGTTACAATACAGAGGGAGCCAGAAATTGATCCCGGAAACTCAAAGGTTCAATACTATTGTGATTGTTTCTAATCTATTTCGCTAGTCCACTAGCTAATTAATGTCTTCGGCTTAAAAAAAAAAAAAGAGGAACCGGCGATTGGGGGTAATATGCATCTTCATTTTGATGGGGATGGAGTCGCTAATGTTCCGGGTGGTCCTAGTCCTAAGGGGACACATCACATCGGTGAACTTCCCCAACTCCTCGTCCGAGGTTATCTATGTTGTGTGAGGTTTTCATTTAGGACATTTTCTATTTGATAAATAAAAAGAAAATAAAAGATAACATCTTGATTTATTTATTTATTTTGGGGTTGGGGGAGGGGGTGTGGAAGAACATCTCTAGCTTTTGATACGACACAGATCCCAATTATTCCAGACCGGACCTTGGTGGGGAGCACAATCTCCGCCCTAGACCCCCTACGAATCCACCGTGTCTGCCCAAGCCTGGCAACAACAACAACCGTGTCCACGTGTCGCCCTCTCGTTCCCCTCCCCCCCGCGGGCCAATTAGCCAAGAAAAATATACGACGGTCTACTATTCTTCCAATGATCAACACAAAGTCTTGAACTTTTGTCATAGAAATCACATCTTTAATGTATGTATCCACGTGCCTACCCAGTTAGAAACTAGATGCTTACGTAAAATCAAGCAAATTAGTTCGATCTTCTGTGCCAAATCTGAGAGAATCTGGACTAAGTATTGGGCACTCAAAGATCTCATTCCTCCCCCCCTACAGCCTCTATCCCCAAAATTGCAAATGCCACACATGCTGGTCTGGTCACGCGGTTTCAATTTCTGAACAAGGGCCCCTGAATATATTTTTCTCTTCCTCCCACCAAGGTTAAATAAGTTAAATTGGTTCCCGGACAAAACCCTAAGATTGACAAGTTGTCCACTTGAAATTCCACACTTGTCCTTACATGCACTGAAATGGTCGTTTTGGAGAAAATAAGGGTCAAATATGTTTTTTTTTTATTCCCAATCTGAAAGCAACTAGAGGAGCATTCGTTTCGTTTTTATGATAAGCTGATACCTCGAGCCTTTTTTTTTTTTTGGTCTTTTTCTATTTACCTTCTCGAATTTGATCAAAGACAAGCCAGGCCATCTACAGTGGATTTGATTTGAGGGTTAATGCTGGAGTTTCTTTTTTCATAACCCCAAGTTAAGAGATTAAACTTGGTAGTGGTGACGTACTTCTCTTTTTACGACATGTTAAAACTCATTAGAGAAGTGGACACTCAACATGTGGCTCTGTGGTACACACTAGACTCTTTGATCAACTCCTGCACATAGGCAAAATCATTGACAATCATGGGTATTTTTTTGGGAAATGCTTCCCTTACAGTCCGACACACCATTATCGCTTATTTTTCATAAAATACTCGTTTGTTGAAAAATCGTATGGTCAGAAATAATGACAGTACTGTCAAACTATCGAGTAGCAGTTTTTGTATTTTTTTTTTTCCTGAGAATGTAAAATATAATTTTACAAGAAACTATTCTTTTTTATCAACTAGTTTTCGAGAATACTGAAGTTTGATTTTGTGGATCTTAGTGAGATGCAATTGAAACTTGGAAGCAAGCATGCTTTTAGAGAAACAGATGACTATTAATCTCTTAACAAGATCTTCATACATGCCCACTAACCATATAAAGCACATAACGAAACGAGCCTTGCTAAAATGAATTCTATAACCTTGATCAAACACGAAGCAATTAATAAACACTAAGCATTGATTAGTTCTGTGGAGAAAAGGGATTTAACCTCAAGGGCATGTGGAGGCATCATTAGGGGAGCTATTCAGAGGCAAGAATCATACATTCATGAAGAAATCTCACTCTGAATGATTGCCCGGCCAGTCGCTGTCCAAGCATTAGGAAAATTTGTAAATTACAGGATCTTTGGATCAGAGGATCCGAACTGCATTAGTGCATATATATATATATATATACACAATTTATTTTTGAATTTATTTTATTTGAATTGTATTTTAAAGTTAATTGTCCAAAAGGGCCTTTCGTTTTTGGGGTAAAAGGAAATGATTACTTGCTGAAATTTGCCAAGGCCTAGCTGGGCGGCTGTGGTGCGCCCACCTTCTTCTTATAGTAACTTCCAAAGGAATGATTCGCCCTCTCAGTCTATTCCCTCCATAGGCTAGGCTCCATGAGTCGTCTTTAGAGTCGAACCCAAGAACAAGTTCATAAAAACAAACTCTATCACACTAATCTCACCTCGAAGTATTCAGATGTTCCTGCTCGATTGGTATGATTTTCTCTTAAATTTACACGCTAATCCGACTTAAAAAAATAAAACAAAACTTTAGGTGCTCACAATAGAATGCGCGGAAAAAAAAAATCATGAATCGAATGGATGGATGGATGGATGGGTCGTCGAGTGTGATAAGAAAAGAGTAATACAACGCATGATTGACGGAATAATCTCAGGAAAAAAAAAATGTAGCGTATATCTTCTGCTTCATACAACTACTATTAAGTAGATCAAGATCAAAATCGAATTACTCATGATGGGTAGTGGACGGACTAACGTTATTATCGATTTTATCAAATAATGTACGGAAAAATTGAATGATTTAATTTGGTCTCCGGTTGGTTGGACCCATACAAAGGGTTTCACTTGAAACGTAAAAATTAAGCGGTTCGTAGCCCTGTTTATGCTTTCGGTTTCACGTGAGATATTGAGAATTTTTTTTTCCTTACATAGAGAATACTCGATGTCAACTTATAGGCTTGTAGGTCTCATAATAGAAATCCCACAAGGCACATGAAATCTCCCCGGGGACCACATGTTGTGTAGATGTATGTACTCACCCGTAATTATTTCCAACATGTAAAGTTTGAGTATTTAAATGCTTTGTCGTGGATCAAAAGTGTAATTTTTTATGTTAAACCTACAAAAAAAAAACAAGATTTATCGAATTAACGATGAACAAAACGGACACGAGAAGCGAATCTCTCACTCTTATTAACCTGAAGAATGAAAGAAGCGACGCAACGATCGCCAGACCGACCACGTAGCCTTTCCCCGAAGACAATTGAGTAATTCATATCAAGAGTTGATAGGAATATTTGTTTCTTTTTTTCCTATTAATTATGGAAAGCAAAATAATGTTCCAAAAAGAGGGACGAACATCATTACATATGGAAAAAAAAGGATTAAGTATACCTCAAGTGCCATAAATTGTGTATGGCGCTCAATTTAGTGCCAAATGTCATATGTTGTGTACGACGCTCACTTTAGTGCTAAAATTTTCAAATCGATCATTTTAGTACTAAGTTTTTGTAATTTCGATCACTTCAATGTCAAAATTTTCAAATGAATCACTTTAGTGTTAAGTTTTTGTAACTTTAATCACTTAAGTGCCAGCTTCTTTTAAAAACGACCACTTCAATGCCAAGTCCGATGAGCCACGACAACTCAAATAATAATAATAATAATACATACACGGGTCATGTTTTCGGCGAGCCACGTCAGCTTAAATTGGGATTAACACTAAAGTGATCGTTTTTAAAAGAAGTTGATACTTAAGTTATTGAAGTTACAAAAAATTAGCACTAAAGCGATCGATTTGAAAGTTTTGGTATTAAACTAAGCGTCGTGCACAATTTATGGCACACGAAGTCTACTTAAGCAAAAAAATAAATAAAGTTAATCCCATATGTCAACCTGGCATACATGTACATGTACATACATAAGACACATAAAAATCGGGAATTACTCAATATAGCAAAACTAGGAAATGAAAGCACCATAATTGTAGACACATGTGCAATGGTTATGTGGTAATGGGAAGATAAAAGTTTACCAATTAATCTACTGAATCAGCATATCTTATCTCCCAACATAATTATTTGCCCAAAACTATATCAGTTTCTCCATATGGAGTTCCCCTTCTTCTTCTTTTTTTATTCCAAAATTTTAAAAAGAGAACAAATTTGGATTTGGTGTATAACATTTGGACCACAAAAAAAAAATAAAATATACAGTACAGAGATTTTACCGCAAGATGGAAAAACCTGAAAGGCATGATGAGCATAGGATAGAGCTGGGACACATATTTACCTTACTCACGATTAAGACATGCAAAATCTGAACATGTTGTGGCATAATCCCTATGTTTACCTCTTCCCATGTCCCTCTCTCTCTCTCTCTCTCTCTCTCTCTCTCTCTCTCTCTCTGAACCTGCACTCATCCAACAACAGCAACCCTGTTCTTTAAATCAGGCCCACCACCAAAACCCTCCATTTCTGAAATCTAGCTCTGCCCCCTGAGATCTTGTTTCCCACAAAAAAACTCTCTCTCTCTCTCTAGAGATTTTTACGGTCTCTCCAATGGCTACTTCTGCTGCGACTCGTCCACTCCTCATGGCCGCAACAGAGCCCACGAGGCTCGACATGACTGCCCACACCACCACCAGCATCGCTTCGGGGACTGACCAAGAGAGGGAAGAGCCGTCTAGGCCGAGGGCGAGAAAGATGGGGAGGCCGCACGCGCCGAAGAAGCAGCCACAGAGAGGCATGGGGGTGGCTCAGCTGGAGCGCTTGCGGCTCCAAGACCAGGAGCGCTGGACCAAGATGTCCGAAACCCCCCCTCAACCTTACCCTCCCTACTTTCTCCCCCACAACAATCCACAACGCCCCGGCTTCTCGTTCCCGGGCCCTCTCTACCCAGTCGGCGGAGTCCCTGTGCAGTACTGCACGCCTCCAACACGACCACCGCCGGTCAGCACGGGGCTGGGGCTGGGGCTGGGGCATGGCATGGGCATGGGCATGGGGAGGGGGTATTTGGTCCAGAGGAAAGACGATGGTGGGGTCGATCATGGGAGGTTGGTGTCCGCGTCCGTTCCGGGCCGGGTCACGTTCGATGCTTTTGGAGGCAGGGCTCCGGTGGTGGTGGGTCAAGGCGAGGGTAGTAAGGCGGTGGAGACCTCGAGAGAGCTCTCTTCAATTCCAAATGCCCAGCAGTGCGTGTCTGACCGTTGCGACGTTTGTCTCAAGGTGTGATCCCCATTATACACCAAAGCATTTCAATCTTCTTCTTCTTCTTCCCCTTCCTGCTCGAGTATTTTTATGCAGTACTGACATTATGGTTTTGGGGGGTTTCATTCAGACAAGTAGACAGAACATGAGAGTTCTAGTTACTGTTACATTAGCTGATGAGTGAGCGATGATGAGCCCTCTTGTCTTGTTAATGAGTCTTAGTGCTTTTTTTTTTGGAGGCTATCGACCTTTTTGTCCCATCTTAAATGATGAAACGAAAAAGACTACAAAAAGACGTTCTTTTTATGTATGCTCCTCAGCCAAAAGGGCAAAGGATTCAAGCAAGGCTAGGAGATACTGCACTGCTTTTCCTTTGTTCATTCTTTTCTTGTCCGTTTTCTACTGGGTGATGATTTCAGATCACTCTCCTTTTTTGCCTGCAGAAAAAGCGCATGGATCCACAGACTGCTGGGTTCTCCATTATCAGAGGCAGGGAAAATTACCCAGAAAAAATGAGGGTTGGTCACTGCGATTTTCTCGGACTGAATCTGGAGATTCCGCAATCCAAAGCAGCTAGGCCTCCCGTTTACCCCACCCGCATTGATGAAGATGATCAGGTAAATCAAGGTCTACCCATCATTCTTTTCAGCTTCATCGACTAGATCAGTGGCTTCTTCTTTTTTTGTGTGGAGAGATTGATTTGCTCTTTTCCTCGTTCTTTCTGGGGAACTTGTGTCAGAATATGGAGGTGACGGCAGTGAGGAGGAGGGTGAACGTATTGGGCGGTGGGGTTTCCATGGAATATGAGTTTTTTCCTGGAAAAAGTGGGAGGAGCGCTTGGACCGAGGGTCTGAACTTTCCTGCAGGAGAACAAGTCACCGCTGATGCTGATGCCGATGCTTCTGGATATGGCGGTGAAGCTTCCAAGCCCATCGACTTATCACTCAAGCTTTCTCGCTAAGCAAACCCCAAGAAAGAAAAACAAGAACAAGAGAGAGAATCTGCCCCCCCAACTCTCTCTCTCTCTATCTATCTGTGCATAGTTTCTGTTGTTTCTCTCACTTACACAATTCTGTGTAGTTGCATGTGACCCGGAACACAAAGATCAGCGTTTTGGTTCCTATCTTGTTGTTGAACTAACATCTCCCTTTCGACCAAAAAAAAAACTGACATCTCTCCCTCACCAAAATAGTGCAGCACAATCACTGATTATTGCTTGCTCTGACCCCTCTCTCTCTATCTCTGTGTGTGTGCGTGGGAAATTTCATCATTTTTCACAATTGGATGTTTAATGGCGTCGTTATTGTCCTATGATACGACCTAAGCATGTCCATGTACTTCCTATAACCCCACTGCTTGCTGTGCACTATATTCCAGTTTGATGAGAGTGCTATCTAGTCCTATTTAGTATTTAATTCCTACTTGTTCCTTTCATGTTGCTATTGACATGGTATATCTCAAGACTGTGGCCTGGTGTTCATGACCCACTAGGGTGACAAGTACCGCTTTTCTCTTTCTGTAGAAGAGAATTTTGGAAAAGGTTCTTAAGCTTTGAGATTTCAAACATGTGGGGATTATCCTGATCAAAACACTGGATAACTCTGGGGAAAGGAGATTGTTTGAAGCACAAAATACCTACAAAGACTACTGAGATTCACATCATTACTACAAGAAGTGAGATTGTCTTTTGGCGATGCAAGTAGTGTTTAGTCATCTTGGGTTGTATCTACATTGACGAAAGTAGATTTTCTTCGTGATAGTAGTCACGATCGTCGCGGCCAATTGCTACGAAAGTAAAACTATTCCACGAATTCTATTTTCTTCGCCTTTGATCTGAGCAAGGGTGACGAAAAATGTTGCTTTGTCACTTTTGGTGTCTAAGCAAATGCGTCGAAATGAATTTTTTGTTGCGTTGATCTAGAGAAAAACAAGGCTGAGGCGACAAATACATCGCTTTGTCACAATGGTATCCAAAATCGGTTATCTTCGTTTGCAACTCGGTTTTGATGTTATATTTTCCATGTGTTTATATGTATGGATAAATTATGTCATTCGAAGAATTTTCTACTCCTGTTTTTGTAATATACTTTGAAAAATAATAAAATCCTATGATAGAACAAACCATATGTAGGGATACAAAATCGCAGAATGAGGAAAAAATACGTTAACTCTATAATAACACTTTAGACGTAATTCAAAGTGAAACTACCCATTTGTCTAGAAAGATGATGAAACGTGTTAAACATGTTAATTAAATGCTTAGGCTTTCCAGTTTTTGAAGTGTGGGGATGTGCAGTTAATTTGAGCTGAGAATGGATGTGATCAACTTCATTATGTTACCATTCCAGCTTCATCAATACATGTTCGAACCTGACTTTCAGTAGCTTAAAAACCGGAGTGAGCGATCGATCGCTCACCCAGTTTAACATAGACGGAGGAAGAAGAAGAAACATAAGCCCGAATGTCGTGGATAAGTTTCCCGTAACATGCGAGAGGTACCCGTTCCTTGAAACATTTAGACCACGTCGGCGTTTACTTAGCAAAGTAGAAAACCGAACTGATTGCTTTCAAGGACGACTGTAGGTACACTATCAACAACAATCCTGAGCTATGCTTATTGACAGATGATACATGTAATAATGGGCAAGCTGCTTCTTTTACTCGAGTGATGGATCTCAGAATAGAAAAGTTTTGTTGAGAAAAGAACCCTAACATCTCTCTCTCTCTATCTCTCTCCCCTCTACTGCAACAACTGCAGCAGGGCAGAGAGAGAGAGAGAGAGAGGGAATTGCGAGGATTGCAGTTGTGGAGTATGTCTACATACTCTATGCGCTGAAACAAAGAAAACAGCATCTTGGCTTTTCTGCTTGTGGGGGTGTTGGGCAAAAGACTTTCACAGCAGCAGAGCGCTTTAAAAGAAGGGCGAGGGGGCAAGAATTAATAGAACTGGAATCGCCATACAAGCCCCCGGGACATAGATCAAGCGTTGTACAAACACACACACACACACACACCTCCCTCTCTCTCTCTTTTATAGCGATGCTGGGGCGTCTATAACGATCAGTGAGTGGTGGCAGAGCGAGCAGGAAAAAGCTTCTCCTTTTACGCATCTGCGATGAGCAAAGGAAACATAAATACGCAGGTGATCCGCACTGAGTGTCTCTGTACTGTGACCCAAAGGGCCTTGCTTGGCTTTCTTCTTCTGTTCTTCGAGCTCCCCTTCTCATTGGGCGCTCTTGCTGAGCTCCTTGCTGCTTCAACAGCTTTTCTCTTTTTTGGCTTTCTTTCTCTTTCTTTGGCTTCTAGGGTCGGTTGGTATGTGCCTCGAACCTCGTTCTTGGAAGATTACTAGCAAAGGAGAGGCGTCTTTGCTTGCTTCCCCCTATTAAGTTCTCTTCCTTTACATAGTCTCAGCATCGGGTCCCCCCATGAAAGGAAAGTGTGTATCTTAAGTGATTGCAGAATCGATTTGACCCAAAAAAGTTCAAAAAAAAAAAAAAAAAAGGAGAGATAGAGAGAGAGAGAGAGAAAGCCCCTAAAATGTATCGATATTCACCAAAACGTGAACGGCAGGATTCGAACCTGCGCGGGCAGAGCCCACATGATTTCTAGTCATGCCCGATAACCACTCCGGCACGTCCACCTCACCGTTGCTTATTTCCCAACTTAACTAATATTATTCTAAATGTTTGATATAATACAACGCCATCGAGAAACCGCATGGATTTGTTTCATCCTATACTGGTAGTTTTTCAGGATATGACATAATCTGGATATAATAATCTCAAGGGGGTGGAATAGACCCAGATAAGATTTCTCTTATCTCACTTTTTTTTTTTTTTTGTAAAAACTATACGCTCTCCTTTTCATTCTCTTTCGTTCACTCGCGTCTTCCATATTGAAGTTTCACGACAACGCTTCATGAAACAGTGGATAATCGAAATGTCTTCTTCACCGTACCAATAATTCAACAAAATTCAACCTCTCCATCTCCGACAAAGAGCCACAGACGGTTTTGCTTCCTCGCGAGGTTTCATCTCTTTCCCTTCCTTTTCTCTCTGCATCAACCTTCGCACGCTTTACAAGGTTTCGCGATCTCATTCCTGGGTTTGAATTAGATTTCACAGTGCAATCACTTATGGATATGGCTTTATTTCTATCTTGCTAGTATCGGTGGTGCCTTTGATCTATTCAGTTCTCTGTGAACGAAACATAACATCTTTTTTTCTTGTGAATACGTTATTGTTCTAGCGACTTAGTTAAGCGTTGAACGGGTGAAGAAAGTTTTGTGCTTTGATTAAAAAAAAGGGGAATTTCCATGAAAGGAAAAAAGAAAAATCAAATTGCATTCTGCATGAGTTAATGGTCTCAGTTCTACTGATTTAAGGAGCAATATGAGCTAGGCTTAGCAAAGTCAAACCTTTATTTGCACAGGGTCTAAAGGGCATCTGCACTTGCTACCGTATCACGTTCGTCGATATGGAAACAATTAATGTTGTTCAGCCGTCAGATAATTGGCCAACATGGAGGCAAAACCGGGCACTACGAATGTTTAACATGTGGAATGCAAGTCGAGGTCATGAAAGAGTTGCATGATTTGATGTTATGTACAAAGATCATTTGTTTCTCATCGTTGTAAGGATTAGTGTTGTAAGATGTTTCTTTTATTGGTATTTGAAATGTGCTATCATAGGTCTATTGATATTCGAAATGTAATATGACACTAGATGTTTTTTTTTCCTTTTCTATTGATGTATTCGAAAGGTAATATGATACTGGTTTGTCATTATTGAGGCGTATGTTTCTCATGTAGTAGTTGAATTGTGGCTATACTACAGATCATCTAACTCTTTCGAATAGGCTCAATTCTGTAGTATTTCCCTTTCTTTTAAACAAATTACTTACCTATTTACTATTCACATACATCAATTTGACATAAATTAATTCTGCAATGTGGTATTTGTGGGTTTCATGAGCCTACTTAACAATTCCAAATGCTTACAAATAGGTTTGTGGATTTTGTTACAAAATCTCAGTAAATAAGGCCAATAGTTTAAATATATTGATCTGTGAGTCTAATGTTATTTTGTTTTTGCAACTGAGGTTTGCAATTCTAATCACATGTGCATGTTTTCAAGTGTGTGTCTATATATATATATATATATATATATTCATAGGCACTATGTAGGGGCATATATGTCATTTAAATCAATATCCAGTTTCATCCAAACAATGACTTGGGCAAGATATGAGAATATCCTACTTTTTAAATTCATAATTCACCAAACAATGAATAAGATATGATGAAATTCCTAAATCGTATCCTATCTAATCCTATCTTGATTAGAAATCCGGATGACCAAATGCGATCCAAGGAGATACAGATGAGAGAAGAACGTGGGAATGACCGTTTTTAGGAGGTCCAATCCCGCCCATGGAATCGGGAACTAGACCAAGAGAATCGCTTGATTCATTTTGCAATTTAGCGCGAGGCCTGTGCTCACCCCCGAGAAAAGGATTCTAACATGGACCTTGTTTGTGCTAATGCTGACTTACAAAGCTTACCTTCACATGAAGAGATGATAAATAGCTAACCTAAATGGACTTAAAATGCATGGGAACATTTTTGAGCAAAAGCAGGGATTACAAATTTCTAACTCTTTTTATTTATTTATTTATTATTTAGCCAAAACCAATTGCATGCGCTACGAAAGGCGATGCGATCGATCAATCGAAATATTCATATAACGTGCATCCTAATCGAGATTAGGATGGATCCGACGATGACAAAAAAAAAAATTATGATTGGCTTGTGTTTTCACGCGTCGATAGCATGCTTTTGCACAACCTCGTATGGTGTGGGTGCAAAGCTCGTGCCTTGACCCACAAGAAATCGTGGGCTTTGGGCTGCCGTTGCCCAGTCAGATCGTCAAAGCATATTCGTCCCTCTTTTGGTTAATATAAAGGAGTAGGGAGGAAGTAAAGTGAAGACTCGTCCCCCCTCATCAAATCACGAAAAACTCTCGAAACCGAAAAAGTCTCGTCCCACTTCCCCCCACCCAGAAAGCTTCCGCCTTTCGCCCCTCCTCCAACAATGCAGCATCAAACCCACCACCACCACCACCACCAGGACTCCTACTCCGCCGACCAACCCCAGCTCCCCACCATCAAGATCCACCACCCCTCCTCCCCCCGCCACCACCACTCCTCCGCCACCCCCACCGCCGGCGCCCACCGCAAGATCGGCGTCGCCGTCGACCTCTCCGACGAGAGCGCCTTCGCCGTCCGCTGGGCCGTCCACCACTACCTCCGCCCCGGGGACGCCGTCATCCTCCTCCACGTCAGCCCCACGTCCGTCCTCTACGGCGCCGACTGGGGCCCCCTCCCTCACCTCCCCTCCACCCCCGCTCCCGAGCACTCCCAAAACCCTAATTCGAACCCTAACAGCCAGAACCAACCGGAGGAGGTCCAGAAATCACAGGACGACTTCGACGCCTTCACGAGCGCCAAGGCCGCCGATCTCGCGAAGCCATTGAAGGACGCCCAGATACCGTACAAGATCCACATAGTGAAGGACCACGACATGAAGGAGAGGCTGTGCTTGGAGGTGGAGAGGTTGGGTTTGAGTGCCGTGATCATGGGGAGCAGGGGGTTCGGCGCCGCGAGACGTGGGAGCGACGGGAGGCTCGGGAGCGTGAGTGATTACTGCGTGCATCACTGCGTTTGTCCCGTTGTGGTTGTCAGATATCCCGATGAGAAAGATGGTGGAAATGGGGGCGATGCCATTGTCGCGGTGAATGAGGTCGCCGAGGAGGAGGATGAGGTGGCCCTGAGTATGGCCAGAGACGAGCAGAAGCAGAAAGGTTAAAAGAAATCCCACATTCTTGTGCTAATCGATGATGATGGTACTGATATTTCCAGTTCAGATGAATTGCAATAGGCGTGAGGATGCGTGCTTGAGGATTATAGCTAGCAACTTAGTTGTTCCCGTCGGCTGAATGTTGTGTCCATCCCTTTCGATGTTGCTTCTGTGATATTGATCTTGCTCTGTTATAAGCTAATTTTCTTGCTTCCTGATGTAAGTTAAGTCGGGGAAATGCTAGCAATAGTGTATGCGCTTGTTGTTTGTTTAAGTATAGCACGAACAATTTGCTACTAGATGAATACTATTGTGTGCCAGAATTCCCGCAAGCTTAAATTTTGTATTTCGGGTGCTGATTGTGCTTTGAAAAGGCCAAGGTTGCCTGCTATAGGAACTTTGACCTCGATTGCCAATGCGGTCAATGATTTTGCACCGTTAATATGCAAATTAGTGAAGTAGTCTAAGTGAGATACTGATTCCCATCCCCATACGCTAGATAGGTAGTTTCCTACGCCTTCTAGACTGTTCCCTTCAGGAGTTTATTGAAGGTAGAAAGTTAGTGGAGGTTCTGCACCATGCAAGCGGACTTTTGATCTGTTCTTTGATGTACTAAGGTGCAATTGGGGTATCTGCGATTTCAAATTCATAACTTACCTGTGTGGAAATAAGAGATGCAGTGCCTAATAGAGCTAAGAGTGTTGTTCTTTGTGGGACCAAAGTGAGTATTTAAGGTTTTAGATTTTCAGATGGATGTAGCCCCTGAGTCTAGGACCATGTGATGATATAGATCGATAGCTTGACTTGTTGTGGGAGAATAGGAGAGTCACCACTTGAACCTTAGGATGCAGTTCTGTTGTTCTATTTTGAGTGACACATGCATTAGCAATTTATCCTGACTATCTTTCATGGATTGTTCATTTGATGAGTTCAGAGTTTTTTGTTTGATCATGCTGAAAACTTTCCTTTGTAATTGGTTTCATCTCCTTGGTGGCTGAGTTAAATTTTAAATGTCCCCGATAAACCTTTTGAGCGGAGACAATTGTGAACTTATTCTTGCGATAGATTGTTTTCGTGGACAATGCTTTAGTAGAAGGCCTTCGCATCCCTGCTATCATGTTTGCTTTTTAGGTTTAGGACTTTCATATCCTTGCTTAAACTATTCCTTTGCATTCCCTGTAGTCATGTTGTTCTTCCATTTGTGGACCCTTAGGAGATTTTTGTTTGTTTAGAGATGAGGTCTTTGGTTTGCCAATGCTCATATAGAAAGTGAAGAGCAACTCCTGGCAAAAGATCTTGCAGAATTTGACCCACTAAGTTTTACTGTTGTGGGGGCACAACAATATGAGTTTCGGGTATATTTGTGCTTCGTAATTCCTAAGAGCTAATTTGAGACTTTAAAACCTTCTATTTACACACCTGATACATCTATTTCACATGTGAACTTCTGGGAATTTTTAGATATGCTGCATATTCTCGAGCCTTACAGGCTTTCTTTTAGGTTTTGCAGTGATTGTATAGTCTTTATATTGTTGAAGTGATTAAGTTGTCCAGATTATAAACACTGTTAGAGCTATTCAAGGGGAATCTGCCTTCCATGCATCCTGCAATCAGTAGCATATGTCATGCAAAGATAATTTACTGCCTGAGGGGGCAGTGTGCTGCTGTTACCAAATGTCTTGGTTACAATTAGTTCTTGTTTCCTTGAGGAGTGGAGATGTCTACTAAAGAAGTAGTGAAGGTCGGGTCGTGATTAACAGATCATTTTTGCCAAATCTGGATGATAATTCCAGCTACAGAGTCACAACGAACCCCATGTATTATATACGCAATTACTCAACCTCGTGTACTGTTGTACTTACATTAGGTTCTCTTATTGAGAAGGTTCCATAGACCAATAGTAATATTTGTTTTCCTTTGTAATTTGGTGCCATTTGCAGTCATAGCAACAGAGAATTCACAAGGAGAGTAATAATATTCATCTAAGACACTAGAAGTTGTGAAGTTTATGTTGGTCTTTTTCTTATTTATGCTATGCTTCTTTTGAATAGAATTGTATGGGGGCAGGCTTTACAAATTGTGCAGTTTTGTCCACTGGTGGTTTGTTATACTTGACTTGCCAAGTTGGTTGCCATGCTACATAATTTCATCCCCAGTTATAAGATTTTTCTTGAAACTACAGTTTTTCTCTTGGTATTTTGGTGTGGCTTTACTTATTTGGCCACAAAAATATGAGTGGTAGGTGCTTTGTCTCTGAAGATGATATGCATGAAGAATTTCCTGATTATCTTGCTGGCAATGCAATTTTACATGATTTATACAACAATATCATATGTGATTTATTATGACGAGTGCTTGATTTGCTGGTTGGTCGAATGGGGATTCGCTTTAGAGATTTGTTAGCTGTCCACATGACCGATACTTGTAGTCCATTTCTCACGACTGACATCACTCTTTAACATGTGATGTCGCAGATGCTTAGCATCAGCCACGAGTGAGGCTTGATCGATATAGGTGCAGGTATTGCTTCTTTGTCATAATTGCAGTTCCTTCTCTGGTTTTTTTGGTATTGCTATTTCTCTCAGAGGTTCTGTAGTCTTTCACTTCACAACCATTTTGCTATGCGATGACCTCTTTTAGTTTCATGCAATGATACAGGGGTCACAATCATCATGCCCTGCAATTTAGATTCCACAAGCGGCTAAAATGTTTCTTTTACCTCTCTCCGATGGGATGCGATAGCTAAATTATGAGAGCATTAACTGAAACCGATGAAGAGTTAATGAACGAGAGATGAATCTTGCTGTGTAAACAGTGTAGGACTTTGTTTGCTCGCTTCTGGCCTGTGTTGTGTATGAGACTTTGGGACACGTTTGGATGAAGAACTAGTGTGCGTTTGAGGTTCAAGATAATGTTGTGTGGGGGCGTTGGGATGTTGCACCTATCTGTGATACAAACATCATATCGTATATCTATGTTGAGAATTGTTTTCCCAACTAGCTCTACTTTTTGGCTGTCGGAGAAGTTAGGGAATTTTGGGGCTTTTCCCTTAAGATGCAAATGAGCAGCGTATGCTGTGATCGCCCGAGATGTTGAATAAATATTTTCGAGAAAATACCAAGAAGTGCCTAAACAGTTTTGATTTTCTTAAAAAAGGCCTTGGACTAAACTTTGTCTCGAAAAGGGCCCGAACTGCGTTTTTTGGTTCAAAGAAGGGCCTGATAAAAGGACATTTTCGTCTTTCAATGTTTTAATTTCATTTTCGATTTTTTTATTTTTCTGTTTGTATTATCATTTTTTTTCATTTACCTTTCCCTTTTTCTTTACCTTTCCCTCCACCTCCAGTCCTCAGCGTTAGCCTCCTCCCCGACCCTTCTCCTGCTCCTCCTCCTCCTCCTCCTCCAAGCACAAGCCGTCCGCGTTCACTGCTGCCACCTCCTCACCTGCCACCAGATTTTGGTACGTGGATAAATGCTATTTGCTTGAAATGGTAATTTTTTTTAAAAAAAAATCTTAGTAGAGGGTTGAAAAAAATGGTATTAAAGATGACTCGAGGAAGTGTAAAAATGGACAAGAAGAAAGGGCGTGAGAACTGAGAAGAGGGTTGCTGAAACTTTCAAGAACACTTTAACTAAAGATCTCTTGCAAATGGACGCGATTGGTGTCTTGATGACATGCCCCATGTTCACGTATCTAGAGCAAGAACTGGAGTAAAGGTTCAAACTTTACCGGTTCTGGGATTTCCCTTCGCAGTGCCAGTACTTCGACAGCCACTCAGGCTCGATCCGAGTGGTCGGGAACACCAAGTTGGGCGCCGACTCGGCGCTGGTTGACACGCTGCCGAGGCTGGAGATCGTGGCGAGTTACAGCGCGAGCTGGATAAGATCGATTTACGAAAGTGTGAAGAGAAAGGGATCAGGGTCACGAGCACTTCCGAAGTTCTGACCGACGACGTAGCTGACATCGCCATCGCTCTGAAGTTGAGCGTGCTGAGGAAGGTTTGTGGATGCGATGCGTTTGTGAGGGGTGGGATCGCTCTGAAGTTGGGCGTGCTGAGGAAGGTTTGTGGGTGCGATGCGTTTGTGAGGGGTGGGATCGCTCTGAAGTTGGGCGTGCTGAGGAAGGTTTGTGGGTGCGATGCGTTTGTGAGGGTTGGGAGTAGAAAGGTGCAGACTTTGGATTAACCACCAAGGTGAGAAGTAGAACGGCATTCTCTCCGCTAGATCTCTACGCTCGGACGTCGATTCCCTTAGTCGAGCCAGCGTTTTGGCAGCCAGCTCCGGGTTGGACTCGTTGACCCGTGCGCAGTTGAGAAGGGCCTTTAGCATCGGCTCCGACGGCTCGATCTCCAGCGTGGTGGAAGCATAAGACACTCCTACCGTAGCTGTGGCCGTGGCTACGTTGCCCTTGTGCTGTCTCGGCGGGGACAACAAGACCCTTGCCGGCTTGGAGTCGAGGGTGCCAATCTGGAGGCAGTGAGGAGGTGGCAGCAGTGAAGGCGGACGGCTTGCGCTTGGAGTAGGAGGAGGTGGTGGACTAGGAGGAGGGTCGGGGACGAGGTTGACGCTGAGGAGGAGGAGGGAAAGCTAAAGAAAAAGGCCCAGGGAAATGGAAAAAAAGAAACAAGAATGCAAATAAAAAAAAAAGAAAATGAAATTAAAATATTGAAAGACGAAAATGCACTTTCATCATGCCCTTCCTCGAACCAAAAAACGCAATTCGGACCTTTCCTGGAGGCAAAGTTTAGTTTAGGCCATTTTTTTGAGAAAATCAAAGATGTTCAGACCATTCTTTGATATTTTCCCAATATTTTCGGACACTTGGTTGGCTCGTGCAGTGCAGAATGGAGTTTATCCTAAGCTGGCTTGTTCTCTCTATTTACTATCGAAATCTTCATGTTTGACCGAATGCCAGAAGCTCTCAGAGCACGTGAGTTCGATGCACGCGAACACGCATGACCTAGGTGGTGACATTTTGTTTTTTTTTTGGGGTCGGACCTAAGAGGGGACATTGATTAACTGATTGTTTGAGTGCGTATTTGTTTCGAAAAAAAAAAGGATGATTCAGAATACATTTTGCTAAAGAAATGATCAAATGCTATAAAGAGATAAATTGTTATGGATAATGAACTTTTTTGATTAATTATATATTTTTTTTTGCGAAGTAGATGAAGCTCCAATCATGCATTGATCGAAGCCGTGTTTAAAAAAAAAATCATTGATACGTTTGAACACCTCCGGCATATAATCTAGTGATCTTATGTGCCCTTCCTTTCCTGGATCATTTATATTTCAAACCAACATATCATGGGCGATGTGAATCAGAGGACTTCGAGCCCTTGTTTTACTTGTCTAAGCGGTTACCTTTGTCGCAACAGAAGCTTTGACAATGTTTTGGGAATTCCTAGGAATGTGCATGGCGTTGATTTGAGTTTGCATGATAATATTTTCAGAAGTCAATTTTTTTTGTCAGAAATCAATATGGCAGAGAAATCTGTTTGTTAAAAACACTTTCGAAGTAAAAATCCGATGGTACAAAAATTGAATTCTTGTAGGATTTTTTACTTGTGGTAGGATTTTTCACTTCTGATTAGATTTCTTGCCAAATCTTGAGAAGTAAAAAATTTTAATTTCTTAGCTCTATAATTACTTCTTAGACCATACCCGCCTCCGTCGACTATCGTCGTAGTAGCCGCTGGTCGTTGACCGCCGTCGTCCGTTGGCCGCCGGCCCCTACTTCCCTTCAGCCTTCCCCCACCCGACGCCATCACCACCTGACCGCCGTCACCACCGTCGTCCCCCCTGCCAACGACCGACGATCGCCGCCAACGGCCGACGGCCATCGCTAGTTAACTATCGCTGCCGAAAATTTTGTTAATAATGTTTCAAAAATAGAAATTTTCAATTATTATCAAATGAATTTTTCTGATCAAAAGTCAATTTGGATTAGAAGTAAAAAAAAAAATTAACTTTTGCTTTTGAGGATAAACAGAAAAATTAATTTTTGATTATAAGTTAATTTATGGTAAAGAAGTGTTGCCATACATACCCTTGACTAATCATGCGGAATTTAGCAAGAGATGAATTTATCGCCCAACAAAGCAAACATGGCAACGTTGGAAAAAAGAAAGCAAACTTAAATTCTATTTATATTGTGAAAATTGAATATTTCCCGCTATTTTTATGATAGCTTTTTTTTTATTAATTAATTATTTTATGCGTTGTAGGCAATCATTTTCATTAAGAATATTTTCAAATCATTAGCTTTTTGCGGAAATATACGGAACCTTAGTTCATCCTCACGGTGAATTTCCGCCAATCAAATGGATTGCAGCACTAACGCGAAACTTCCCAAGTCCAATCCAAGAATCATGTTGCCGAAGTCAAACTTTCTTTTCCCGTCTTCTAAACAAAAAAGAGAATAAAAGAAAGGAATCTTTGGACTTTCAATTTAACAAAAGGGGGCAAGTGTGTGTTAGATACGTGCGGACGGGAGTCGAATCGTTGGTTCTAATTTCTCAACACATCCCCTTCTAAAATCTTCCAAACTACAATCTAAAAAGCTGGCTTCGTCTGATCTGATGTGATGGACCGCGAGGAAGTGCCCGCTCATTCGTTGTATAATTAACAACCGCTAAATCTAGATAAGCACAAGCTTAATCAAGGCTATTAGTCCCATCCAAAGTCGTATTAGACGACAAGCGAGACTAAATCCACCGCCCAGGGGAAGTATTATCCTCCCACGCGATTACCGAACCCCAGGAATCGATTCAAAAGCGTGGCCAAAACGTCAAAAAATGCAACATGAGGCGCGGTCGTGTTTATTTTGTTATTTCATCATTAAGAAATGACCAAGTGGTTTCTTCCTCCTCCATAAAATTGCTTGTTTAGATACAACACACGTTTCTCATGGGGAGCTGCCGAGAAGTTCTCTCCGGTCTCCAGTCAAATAACACCCACGAAGCAGCAGAAGAAATTCATATTCTGTTGTTATAAACCCAGGACGGCAACCATAATTTAATCTGCTAATGAAGAGAACCAGCTCAGGAACCAGCTCAGCAACACGCCCCCATAATTACTGCATTGATCTGAATCTCGGAACAGGAACCGAGGAGCCCATATCAATCGACGTGCTTTGGACTAATTCTTTTCTTTAGCCGTAAGAAAGAACTGAAAGATACTATAGCCTAACATTTGGTTGGAACTCTTCCTCCTCCCTCCCCTTTTTGTGATTTTTTTGCCAGCAAGGATCTTGGTGAGAACTGAAACTAGAAAATCTTCGTGGGGTTCGACCCATACAGATGAGAGGATCCTCAAGTGTTTGCTCTCTTCTAATTTCATAGGATTAATCGCAGTGTTCTGGGTAATTCTTCATTTGAATCTTTCATAGCACGAAGGGAAAAGGACAAGTAAATAAACTGCAAACGAGGTTTGACTTTCTCTAAAAAAAGAAGGGGGGGGGGGGGGGTGTGTAGAAGAGAACCAACTACCTACAAATCACACTTCAATTCTCCAACCACACCCCACTAAGTTGTGTTGAATAGCCACACTTCATACCTTACCGTCACTTTCTTCACTGATGACTACTGGCAACAATCGTATCAAACGGCTTCACACAAGGACGAGGGAGTGAAAAAGCAAGAACACATGGTAGACAAATCAAAACTTGATGAATCTACTATGCTGTGCTATGTGAGGTGGCCATGATCCTATTTCGAAATCATCTAAAACGGAGGAGGAAAAAAATCAATAAAAAAAAGGAACTAGAGGAAGATAACAAAAGGAAAAGTCCACCGTCTCGAAACGTAATTATGTGGGGGTGTCAGCAATTAGCAGAGAGTTATGAGCGAAGAGGTGTCAACTAACTGGACGGATTGGATTGGTCAATCAAATCAGCGGCTCTGGTGATATCCGCTCAGCCTGCATATGCTGGAGACGGTCGCAGCAGCATTGCCTACGGTGGCGGCGCTCAGCCTCTTCAGGGCGTTCATCAGCGACTCTGCTCCCACGCGTCTACCGCCCGTCGCGATCGGAGTCGCCTCAACCTCTCTTCGCTGCTTCGTCGGTCTTAACAAGGCCGAGGAAGAGGTCGCTTCCTCGTTATATAATGTTGCCGAGTTCATTCCCGAGGAAACACAGCCGATTTCATCCTGCAAATCCCCACAAAACTTAGCCAAATTTCCATGCCTCAAGCCTGCTGATCCCGTAATACATAGTCGAAACAGAGATTTTGCAGATAGTAAAGCTAAAGGGGGTGTGACGTATTTGGATCGGATAAATAACAAACTGTACTGAAAAGAAGGTCGGAATAGGAAGGCCGTGAGGAGTTTTGAGTCTTGCAAACGTCAAAACTGGAGAACAGGAAATCCGATCTATTTCCGACACATGTTTTGACTACATCTGAAGCTTCCAGGTACTTAAAAGCGAAACTAAAAACAGAGGACAATGAAGCGGTAAGAGAGATGAGGCATACGTCAGAATTGAGATCTTCACTTTGGCGCGGCCGCTTCATCCTCAATCCACCGCTGGCAATTGTTTCGGCCAAGAGACCACCGCTTGCGACCGCAATAGACCTACTGGTAGATTCCTCTTCGGTACTCGAAGAAGCTGCCGGAGGCGGTGAATCGTACGACCACGGAACCACCTGATTTTCTCCATCTTCCCCTTCCTCCTCCTCCTCTTCCTCTTCATCGTCGACCTCTTCCTCCTCATCTTCGCCTTCGTCGGCATACTCATCGTCATCGAGCATCTCATTCAAATCGTCATCGTCGTAATCCTCCGCCTCCTCGTCGCCGCCACTCTGGTTACAGCGGTCGCCGCCGCCGACGTCTTCTCGCGCTCCAGTCTCCACCTTCTCATCGCAGATCCGCCGGCAGCACTCGCACACCGAGACCGTGGGGCCGAGCTTGGGACCGGAGGCCTTCCACGGAGTCAGGGACTGGCACACGTGGCAGAGGAGAGCCCTAGCGTGCTTCGCCACGAGGAAGTTGGCGCCGTGGACTTTCTCGTCGCAGGTCCAGCAGAGGCTCGCCTGGTCCGACTCGCAGTGCATTGCCGCTCGCCGATCACACAGCTCGCACCGCTTCTTCGTCGTCATCCTCCCTCTTCCGCTTGGAACGCTCCTCCGCAGTTTCAGCGCGCTTCTGCTTCGGCTCACTCTTCTTTGCGATGGATGGTGTTTCAGAAGAAACCAGGTTGAAGACGGAGAGGAAAGTTGCGCAACTTGTGTGAAGTTCTCAGCGAATTATGGAAAAACGACTTAAAATCCGGGGGATACTTCTGCTGTTTCCGTGGGGCAGTTTCGTCATTTCGTGGGTGAAGGGAAAATATCTTTTACCTGTCTCTCCCGTCCCTTGCCCGCCTTTCAAAACAACAGACCGAGGGAGAGAGAGAGGGGGGGAGTTTCGATTGTGTGGACCGGGAGCTCACCAGGTCTCTCCCGTTAAAACCACTAGCTGTTTGCCACGTGGGGTGGGAGCTCTGACTTGGTTGACGGGAAACTGGAACGGAGTCTGCGGGTCTCACTAAACCCGCTCGACAGCCGAGTGGCTGGGGTTCTTGCCACGTGTCTCCCGAGCGACGAGGGAAATATCGCTCTTGCTTCGGGGATGGAAAGTGACAGTTTGGGACCCAGCGGCAGAAACGGAATTTACTTGGGGGTTGATAGATCTCCGATTCAAGAGCGAAACGTAAACCGGCTTAGGTCTTAAATTTGAAAATTAAGAGTACAAATTTAAAAAATTGTTTTTTTTAAATATACAACTACTTATATTATTTTAAAAGAAGAAGGAGGAGGATATGTGTTTCATCACTCATGAAAATTATCGCATTATTTTCTTAAAAATAATTTAAAAACGAACATAGCGCAAAAAATTGTTTGCGAAAACTACTAGAATAAATTCATCAAATATATTAAAAGAAATTGATATAGTAATTTGACTTGTATGAGGTGGGGGTGGGCTTCAAAGGGTGGATGACAGCTATATTAGGGCATAATTGCAAAGGAGATTTTTTCCCAAGCGAGGCGAGATATTTTGTTTTTTGTTTTTATAAAAATATTTGAGGAGGTGAAGAGAGTGAGGTGGAGGGTGGGCGTGGGGGGTCAATACCCTGAAGATTCGGCGACAGCCTACGTGGAAGATTTGAAGCCACAACGCCACGTGAAGTCCGCCTTGGGGCGCGGGGGGGGGGGGGGGGTGGATCGGGGGCGCGGGCTGACGTGTCGCGTCAGATCGAGTCCGGGGCCCATCCCGCGTAGTTTTATCCTATCCGGCCGGCCCCCTCCCCTCCTTTCAGTTTCGCCATCCAATTATTATTTTCCCTTATCGTCTGGGAGGATAGAACAGAAAATAAATGTTCGTGGGGGGGCGGGGATCGATTCGTCCCGTCATGCGTTTTGGGGTGCGTCTTGCGGGTCTGCCATGGATCTAATGAAAAGTTAAGAAGAGAGATTAAGATAGAAACGGCCATATCGTGCGGCTGAGATGCGACTTGCTTTTTAATGCCTAGTCCTTTGGGAAGCGTGACGGTGGATGGATTTTCTCGATCATATGGGGGCCTGGGGAATGATGGGATGACGTGGCGGCCCCACCCACGTGAACGAGTCCTACATGGCACGCGGAGGCTCGGATTCCGAGGAGATCCCCGTAAGAGAGAGAGAGAGACAGAGACAGAGAGAACGGTGGCCACAAGGTCAGAACAAGGTGTCGAGAATTTGTAATTTGTGGAGGGGAGAGAGGAGAGAGAGAAGGTTGGGGGGTTCTTCGCATGGAGACTGGAATTGGAATCCGAAGAGCGACGGATAGGGAGGGGGGGTCGACGCTTTTGACGGGTTTGACGCGATCATGTCATGTCATGGCATGGCATGGGGCAGGTGAAGGGGCCCACGGTTGCTGCTGCCGATCGCGTTTTGATGTAGGAAAGGGGATTCATTGGGTCAATGGGCAGTTCGGAAAAAATTGCAGGTTTCTTTTTTCTTTTCTTTTCTTTTTCTTTTTTAATAATCGAAGGGTGTCCTCGGATCCTTTTTTTTATTATTTGTTTTTATTTTTGTTAGCGGGGCAAACCCGAGACGTCGCTCCACCAATTGGGGTGGGGGACCCGTTTCGACTTCGTTCTCTGCTTAAGATGGAGGGAATTCTGCCAACACTTTGTTGTCGTTCCCAGCACCGAAGGAAAAATAATGTAAAAATAAAATACCCCAAATATATCCTATTGCCTATGTCACGCATGGACCGACCAGACCGAAACTCACAAGAAATGCACCATGCAATACTCTCTATGTGGGGGCCCGATATGACCTTTTAAATGGCGACTGCTGCCGCTGCTGCCGCTGCTGCTGGGTTACAACTTTAACTTACAAATACTGAATGGATCATATCTTGCATCATTTTTTCTGGTTTCATGGGTCGCTTGAGTCTGGCAGCCTTCCCTTTGAGGTCACCCTCATCGGTCATCCAATTTATTTGGATCCAAAGTGTGTTTCATCCAAATCATTACTTTGTTTTGCTTTGGTTCGACTTGAAAATGGGTTTTGAAATAACTTTAAGATTTGGCTTGTTGGTGGCAGTAGCTCTACGGTTTGATTTTGTCCTTTTTTTTCAATGAAAAATAATTTACCAAAAAAGACGAGGGACAAAATCAGAATTTGAACAAATAAGTGATGGTAGTTTTGGAAGAAAAAAAGTCTATTCAAACATTTGGGCAAATGTTGAAAAGCGTTCAATTTATGATCCATACCAGTATTGAGCTTTCTGCCTGTACAAGGCTATCTTTTATCCCAAATACCACTGGAAATGGTTGCTAAATGTAACACCCACTTAATTATTTCTAAATTAATAAGAAATAGACGAAATGGATTGGAAAGCTGATTTATGTGAAGCGAAGTAGCGGGTGATCCGATTCAGGCCATAAATTGATCAACAAGCCTGTTATGGAAATGGTAATCGAGAAGCGGGAGGCGGGACTCAACCCCACTCGCTAAAAAAATAAATAAAGAAGGCTACGCTTCAACCCAACCAACTTGGGCCGGGCCAAACTAAACCCAACCAGCAAGCCTGTGAACCCACACGGGCCGGCTGTCCGTCCCAGCGGCAATGGTCTCGAAGTGGAGGGCCGAATGGCTTGATGCATGTTCCGGTGAGGCGATGGAATTGAGGAGTTGGGTTCTCGGTCGCGAAATCGGGATGGTGTGGCTGAGTTGGGTAGTCCGAGTAGCTTCCCGCAAGCCACGTTCGGGATTCCTCCGTGTTCAGAGATGGATTGTAGCTGCATGTGTTGGATTACAGTAGAACAGGGGCCGCTAAGCATAGACTGGGTCGGAATGGTAGTCGGATTTTCACGGGAGGTATTGAGGGGCTGCCGTGGGTGTGTGTTGGGGCCGAGGTGACAAAGGACGTATGCGCGGGCAAGAACCTTTGTTGGTTGATGCCGAGTTCCTGGCTTGTCATTTAGGCGAGTTGCCCGTAGTTAGCGCTGAAATAGCTAGATTTGAAATTATTGCTATTATCTAATTCACAGGGCAAGTTGCTTTACTTTATGGCAACAGTATTGTTAGGACTGAATCCTGCATGGCATGATAATTCATTTTATGAATTTACGCTGAGTGAAGTTCGGAGAAATGGGCTTCATGCCCGGCGGAATATACCCCATGGAGTTTATGGAAAACCCTACCGTGTGACTGGATGGTGCTGCTGTGTGACTGGATCGGTCTCGGAGGCGGTACGAGACCATTTGAAACCTGTATATAGTCGAATTGCGATATCGTTCATAGACATGCTTTAGCTGCATATTGTTATGGCTGACTTGTATAACACTATATCCGATCATGCATTAATTTTAGTATGTTGCTGGGCGGAGGTGCGGACGTGTTGAAATGCTGCAGTTTATTGAGGGATCGTGACTCGTTCATCTCATTGGATGAATTAGTCGATGATTTAGAGGACTAACTTGGTGAGTTATCTCCCCCTTTTATCGTTGACATTTTCTTTTAGGTGAGTGAG
Organism: Rhodomyrtus tomentosa; assembly: GCA_028455895.1. Lineage (NCBI taxonomy): Eukaryota > Viridiplantae > Streptophyta > Magnoliopsida > Myrtales > Myrtaceae > Rhodomyrtus > Rhodomyrtus tomentosa. The sequence goes on along the minus strand of JAPCWY010000001.1, from coordinate 6,932,581 downwards.
ATGGCCCATCTCTTCGTTCTTCCCACTGCGTCGTACGGGGTGCCCGTTCATCTGACGTGGGACCTTACGTCCTTTATTGTGCCGGAGATCTCAGGCCTGGAATTCATGCGGGGGACGTGTGTCGTGTGGTTCCACGGAGGGTTGGATGTGGGGGTGATCCCACGTTGTTTTGCGGCCGTCTACGGCCGACTAGGGAGCGGCCTAGGGTCCCCAACCCTTCAACTATGTGGGCGGCGACGGTGGCGGCGTTAGGAGATCGAGTAGTAGATAGACCTAAGAGGACCTTGGCTACCTTAGATGCATATATGTATATGTTCTGGACCGCTGATTTACGTTTTGAGAATCGCTGATGGACTGACCTTTGAGCTTGAGGGAGTTTTTGTACGTAGGTGAGGCTACTGTATATATGGGTTTGACTGGATGTACCGGGTAGATGCATTAGACAACTTTTTGTGACCCTTCCGATGTTATCTCCCTAGTTTGTATTTTGAATGATCCGATCGAGTCGGTCTTAAGTAAATAAAGGTGCTAATCTTTCTGGTGAAATTGCCCGTGTTCTTCTTCTTATAACGTTTCTTTGCTTGGTTAGTCAGAAAGGTACATTAGAGATTGTGACACGCTTAGGACGTCACACTAAACGCCCCACATTTGCTACAGTAGGCTTTGAGAAATTAAGATGATCCAAACTCACATGATCTTCTTGCCAATTCATCACAGGTATTAAATTTTCATTTTCTTTGTGATCATGTTAAGGACTCAATCATCTTTCCAGAATAAACTCTATTAACTGCACTGTCACATACACCTTTCGAGCAATGCGATGGTGCCGGCTCCATAAAATTTTTTCTCCCCAATAACCGTGCGTTTATGATTTTGGGGTGAGCAGTGGTCTCGTTTCAACTTGAGAACCGGACCGAAGGGGACCAAATTGGTGGTTCTGGACTATTCCTGGTTCTTAAAGTTTGAAATTCAGATAGTCGATTCGGTTCTCGATTAAAGGTGTGGACGGCAAACCGCTTGGACCTGGCCAATTTTTGTTTTTGCTTTTGTTTTTTTTTTAAAACAATTCTTACTGGTACAGAACATTCCGTAAATGTTAAGTAAAAGCCCTAATAGCCTGGGCCTCTTAACACATTAACACCTCCGCTCGACGCCTCCCTCTTGCGGTCTCATCTCGAATCTTGACGCTCGCCTTCGTCTCTTGTTCTTGCCTCGTCTCGTCTGGCCAATTTCATAGCCAATGGCGACCACAATCACATCTCATCAAACGTAAATACTCAATGCTCTGTTTTTTACTGTTATTCGTACAAAGAGTAGGCTGAGAATTATAGTTGAGATCTGCGGAATATTCCCCAATATAGGATTTGTTAATGATCTCCACTCATTTTGATGCTGTAAGAGACCTAAATGATCATTTTTAAATTTTTCGTGAAACGAACGCGCTCTCAAATTCATGGTCGGATCAAATGGCTTCTTGGACAAAGATGTGGCCGTCAGCACAGCGACGGGGGCACTTTGGATGGCCATGGCCCGGAGGCTTGGCCATTTGAATTTCTCTTGGACTTGGAGGCCCACGATCATGTCATCCCGTCTCCATTAATTCCTCAATCTTCTCCTTATTCCCATTTCTATCTTTCCCATTTAAATCCATAGACGTCACTAGCGAGCACCACTGATTTTTTTTTTGAATTTTTTATTTTTTATTCTTTATTTTTCGTTTGATTCTTTTCTTTTTTTTTCCCGCTTTTCTGGCGAATGAACTGAATTGGTATAATTACAAAAAAGATTTAGGATTGAATTAAAAAAATAAATAAAAATTTAGGATTGAATTGACATAATTACAACACATTTACTACTTTTTTGGTAGTTTTCTACATTTTTTTTTAATGATCACTTGGCTTGTGAAATTTCAATGCATCATACTAAGTAAGGAAAATTTCAATTAAGGGCCCCAAGTACCCTTATTTTCTCAAATTAGAGTCTGAGTGAATTTTGTTTCAAAGAAGGGCCTAGCTGATATTTTTATCCTTTACTCTCTTTTTTCCCTGTTTTCTTTCCTTTTCCTTTTTCTTTCTTTTTCTCCTCCCCTGCCACGGTCCACCGTTGACATCCACCTGCGCAACTCAATCGTATATAAAAAAAAGGCACTCTCCATATTCGCTGGAATGATGGCTTGAACTTCAATCGCGTCGTCCCTCAAACGCCTCCTCTCTAGATCCAACCTGTCCCCCCACGTCGTTCCCTCCTGATCGGTCACCTACATGCCCTGACCTGGTGACGGGCGCTGTGTGGCGTCACCCTCATCGCCGGCGATGGGAGCTGGCTCCCACGTCATTGCTTTCATCGAGGAGGTCATATCCGCAATGCATGCGCCGGTTTACTTCATTTTTCCTAAGAACCAATTGTCTCGGAAGATGGCGGCAGATATCAATGCACCAGGCTGGGTGGCCCCGTCGGCCACAAGCGAGAGGGCCAGCGTTGCGGTCGCCAGCAAGGGGAAGGTGTGACAATGACTAGAGATTGGCCGCAAATTGTAGCCCAAACGCACTCAAAACAACGCAGAATGACAAAGGAGTGGCATCTAGGTTGCTTTATTTGCACGAAGGGTGGGACCAAGCGGTGATCCACATGGCCATAAAGACAAGTAACATCTTGCTAGATGGTGACTTAAATGGAAGACTTGGAGACTGTGGGCTTGCGAAATTATACGACCAGGAAACCGACCGTCAAACGACTCATGTGGTGGGAACACTCGGTTATCTCGCACCTGAGCACACACGAACTGGGAAGGCCACCGCGAGCACCAATGTGTTCGCCTTCGGAGCATTTTTGCTTGAAGTCGCTAGCGGGAGAAGGCCGATGGAGCTCCAGGACGAGGAGGTTTTGATATCGGTGGACTGAGTATTTTCTTGCTGGGACCGAGGTGCCATTCTTTTTGGGAGGATTGAGCTGCGCAGGTCAACCTCAATGGTGGACCATGGCTGGGGAGGGGATGAGAGGGGAGGGAAAAAGAAAAAAAGAAAGGAAAATATTTTTTTTTTTGGTAAAAAAGAGAAAAATATGAAAATACCCTTCAATCAGGCCCTTATTCGAAATAAAGAAATCACTTTAAACCCTTATTTGAAATAAATTCCATTTCAAGCTATTATTTAAGAAAATAATTGCACTTGAGACCCTTAATTGGAATTTTCTCTACTAAGTATATGACTTGTAGTACGGTGTCCTAATTAAGTAGTTGATTGGTTAAACGATAAATGCAGCAACCCATTTTCTTGTCTTTTTTTTTTCTAATTGAAAGCACGAAAAAGATGTCCATAGAAAATATTTTAGCCGTGTTGTTCTCGCATTGCTTAGGCAATAAGACGATTAGTTCTAGGAGATAATTTAGTTTTTGGAATGTACTAAGGCATTAATTTATTGAAGACAATAGGGACATTGAACATTTAGATGTAAGTTGAATAAGATAAAAATCTAAAGTACAAATCAAATATTCATTTATTTGTTTAATTTCATGGCATCTTTTAATACTCGTCACAAGTAATTTTATTGCATCTTGGTTGGCTCTTGAATTGTTTCGTACGAAATTGAAGATGTATACGAGTGTCATACTGGAAATATCGTAGACTTAGTTCTTCGATGATGTGGTGGATGTAATCAATTATTATGAAGAAACCGTGTGGGAGCTCATGTCGTTGAAACTTTTAGGGATAGTCAGTGCTGGCTCCTTAGATGTTCAAAATATGATCGTAATAATCTATGCGATGTTCATTGTTAAATTAAGAAAATATCACTCAAAATTATTAGTCCTATGACAACCTTACAGCTCGTTATGTCCGTACCACATTGGTGAGAACTCGATGCTTCCAAAACCTGCAAATTTCTTTCATACAACTTAGGAGAATCGACTCGGGAATATGGAAGATGTCACGTTGGAAGATGTCACGTTGTCAACAACATGTGTGCGGATATATGTTAAATAAAGCATAGTCCCCGTACGGACGATCAATGTGGTATGAGAAATTGAAACTCTTAATTCTTACATAGCTCATGATCCAAATTATTCGAATAAATACAGATCAAATTCTACATTCTAATCCATCTATGGGCAACTCGGTTGGTTAGGGCGCACTTGAAATTATATGGTTAAGAGCACTAATTTCAGGTTCGATTCTCCAGATGAGCACCTGTGATTTAAGTGGGGGGACCATGGTGATGAGTAATTGTACTAAACTCCCCCAAGGAATAATCGAGGTACGCGCAAGTTGGGCCGGACACCTTGGTTATAAAAAACAAAATTCTATGTTTTAATGAGCATTTTACACCTTTTGACAGTTCTTATTTCTTTTTGTTATTCCATTGAAAGTGAGCATGTATTTTTTGGTAAACGAAGGCAAAAGTTGTAGAAGCACGATTAGCTACCTGAAGATCCATGAGTCACTCTAGAAAGCTCATGAATGTTAAATTCAGGCTTTTATTTTTGCATATGGCATTGATCTAGAATAGTTTGGACACAGTTGGCGAGAGTGACACACCAAACTCCGAGCGATAAATCTCCATCGAATAATTGAAGGATTTTTGAAGTTTGAACTTATTGAACTAAAAAAAATTATGATCATGTTGTGTTGCATATGAAGACATAACATTGCTTCTGAGTGTGTAGAGAATGACAACATAATAAGTATCTGATCTTCTTTCTCACATTTGGATTCCATTAGTCATTGTTAGAAAGTCCGACTCACAAGTTTAAGCTGATAATTAAAGAAAGACCACATTAATATAATGTTCATAACCAGATTACGAGCGATAGGTGGAATTTGACTAATGGAGAGTGGGCACACATTCGCGGACAACTTTGGTTTTGATATCATGTTAGAAAGTCCAATCCAAAAATTCAAGCCGGTGGGTAAATGGCGACCACATGAATAAAAGGAGTGTATAACATTTGTTGTCAAGCGACGTGGGGCAACAACTGTAAACAGTAATTATGACATGAGATGCAATTAAACGTGAAATATATATGCAATTAACCTTAAAGGATGACAACATAACTAGGTCACTACTTTTCAAGCAACAATAATCGGCCTTAATCCCCTTCATCTATAAAGAGTGACTCAGCCACTTAGGTAAGTTTCTTCTTCCCATTATGCAATCCACAATATATACTCTCCTCTTAAATTTCTAACTTAAGAACATATGACAAAGGGAAACCCTTAATTGTTTTTTTAATGAACAAGAAGATCGGAGTGAATCAACATATACGAACTTTGAGATTAAAATTTGAGCTCAAAGACTAATCTCGGGAAGATCAGTTCTCATTATATATGGAATATATATGGAAGTAGTTGCGTGATCTTGAAAAAGAGGAAAAAGAGATCATGGGATTCTCGACCGCGACACGTATTAACGAGCTCACCGATACCTTATGACAGATCCCTCCGACCATGAGTAAAAATGCATTGAGTTTTTAACAATTTCATAGTGGACAATATCAAATGAAAGTCAAATACCAAATGCCAAAAAGTCAGAGAAAAAGTAAAATATCTCTTGCCAAAAGACACGGTTGTAGAAGAAGCTGCACGCCCCATGATTCTACTTCTATCACCAATCAAGAATAAAATGTTCCAAGATATTCCATGCCAAAATCTAAGTTAGAAAATCGAGGATCGGGCCTTTTTCATATTTGCTTATTCGCGATCACAGCATGAATTACCAATTTTATTGGTAACAAGTTTGACAAAAAGCTAACAAAGAGAGAGAGCACACTTCCTTACAAGAGTCCGTTTTTCTCACAATAAATAAATGATTTGAAAAATATTCTTGTAAAAATGGTCTCGCTTCTATCGCTTAAAATTATTACCCAATGAAAAAGGTTGTGATAATACAATAATTTAAGTTTGAATATTTTCATGGATGATAGAAATATGTAAGCGTACAAATGATTATTTTTAAAAATATATTTTTTAAAATATTTATTTTCTGCGAAGCAAGCGAAACCTTATTATTATACATGATTACTCAAATCATGGCATGATCTACCTCGGCTTGCACCCACTGCTTGGACCCGTCCATCAGTCCAGGGCTCAATCTGAACATGAGGATGCAAAACTCCAGCTGGTTCAGATTGCCGTCGCCGTCCAAATCGCCTTCACGCAGCATGCAAGCGAACTCGTCGTCGCCCATGTCCTGTAACCCTAGCAGGAAGCTGTTCCTCTTCAGGCTTTCGAACGTGATGAGCCCCTTCTCGCAGTCCATCAGGAGCTGAAACCCGTTGCAGAGCTCGCCGATGAAGCCCTCCGCCCCAAGCCTCACGATCATCGAGGGGAAGTAGTCCTCGAAGTCGACCGCGCTCTCAAAAGCAGCCATTCAAATGAATATATATGCTTTATTAACAAATATGGTCAAGAATTTGGAGCTTTATGGAAAGGCTCTGGTGTTTCAACTTGCTCAAACGAACAAGGGAAAAAAGGGCTGTGCTGTGTTCTCGGGTAGAGGGCGTGGGTGTGATCTCACTCGGGGTTGGGAGCGACAAGTGTTGAGACAAAGTTAGGGTTTTTAAAATGATTTTTGATAGAGAGAGAGAGGGAGGGAGAGAGGTGGGGATGTTCGTGGAAGGAGGGAGGGGGCAAATTGATGAATGATAGATCGAAAGAGGGGAGCTTCGACCATCTTTCATTTTCGGGGTTTGCCTACTTTCTTTGTTTATTTCTCTATCTGCTGATCCGTGAAGCGGCCGCCTCTTTCCTGGAAGTTGCATGGGGGGGTTAAGTCAGATTTACTCTTTCGATGACGAAGCCCACATCAGCCTTTTGGTACTGTTGTCAACTTTTCTCGTACAGGAGAGGAGCAAAGTAAATGCATCTGCACTAAAAACTCGTGGGGTGTTCACGTTGCTTGCACATTTTCTATGGTCTTTGATTATGGAGTTTCCTATACAGTGTATACTTATCGTCCGGGGGTCTCTATATTTGGGTCTTAAGCTATCTAAAAAGTTTTGAGTTATGGAAATGGTAATAAAAAATTAAGATCATGGGCTAGGCGAGAAGAATATTGATGTATCATCACTAGTTGATGTTGATTTCTGAAAGAGGAGGATAACATCTAAGGAAAGTAGTGCAATTTCTTTGGCTATCAAGCATAATATCCGTCGGAGGCTATGGGTTTGAGAGAGTAGAGAGTGTTTTGGTTGCTTGAACATCAAGAGACGTCAAATTTGGAACGCTCAACATTGTTACCTTTAGCGTAAGATAACTCTATAGTTAATATGCAAGCTATTGGGCTCAAACCCATATGGATTCAAATAACTATGCTTTCACCTATTGAGCTTGTATGCGAACATATTATTTGGATTATATTAACAATATATCCAACAATATCAAAAAAAAAAAAAACACTTAATATCCACAAGTAAACGTAATCAAGAAGCATACACACATTTAAGGGCAGTAGTGTGGAGCCATCTTGAGTTGTTGGAGGGGGAAAGCACCAAAAATGTACTGAAGCTATTGTAATTGTGTAAATTCAGTCATCATTTTTTTTGCCGATTTAGTCCTAAATCTTTTTGTAATTGTGCGTCCATCCGGCTAATTTTAACTAGTCTACAATTATATATTGTACGTTATGCCATTTGATACATGATTTTAATTGCGCACATTTTGAAAATATGACACTGGTTTTGTAGGTGGATCACTGATGAATCTCTCTATTCGGCAGAGTTCCGTCCTACCCAAATAGTCAAAAGATAGATGCAATTCATATATTAAAATAATCAAGAGGTACATAGATGGATTTTAAATCTACCAAATCTCACGTAATTGGGAAACAAAATAAAAGCTTAAAAACACATAACAAAACACAGTTTATGACTGGAAACGTACTCTCATCCTTCGAGAATAGATTTGCCATAGTAAACGTTTTACTACGTATCACCAGATTCAGTGATGAGCACACGCCAAACTTTTTTATTCCATAAAAGCTCTCATCACCATCGCATTCCAGAGACATCAACATCAATATGTTAAAAGAACACATATAAAAAATTTGTAAGGAAATCCAAATCTATATCTGAGTCTATCTCAACAGACTAAAATCCCAAAAACTTGATCCAAATCTAATTCAAGAGGGGAAAGTGGCCTAATATTGGAGAGATTGTGTAACTACATCACGACCATCACCCTCTCTGATGCCCTGGAATTCGCCTTTTGTAAATCGACCAAATTCGATAAAAAGGAAATGAAATTGAATTTCAGTTGATATGAAATTTTGAACCGTAAGGAATTAAGAGACGGATTTTGGACGGTTCCCGAAATTGTCAGTCAATTAGGTTAGGCTTCGTAATTCCGAAGCACCGCGAATTAGGATTCAAGTCCCCGTGCCCGAGCTCAGCCTATAAAAATTTCAAAATTTCCCCCAGTCAGTCTAGCCAAAATTTCGTTTCAATCTCGAAAAGTGAAATTACCTTGATGCCCCTCAATTATACACTACAAGACAAGAAAATTCAAATCAAGTGGACCCCACCATTGGTCAAATTCTCAGCCACCAGCCCCCACCAACCGGTCAACTCCCCCAACCATCGTTCTTCTCTCTCTCTCTCTCGTATGCTCACCCCCCTCTACTGTTGCCATGGACAACTCCCGACCGCTTCCTCCTCACCTCCTCCGTGAACGATTTTTGAGTGCTGCCACCACTGCCAGTCCGTCACTGCTCCTCAATCGACCCACCACCATCGTTCCGACTGTCGTTCCACGCCGGACTGCGACGAGGAAGCCCTTGGAGGATCGTGCCCTGTTTCAGCGCCGTGAGCCGTCAAGGTCCCGCCGGCCCTTGCCGTCAATCCTGACCCCTCACAGACATCACCTCCGACCTCCTCTCGACCTCTAGCCACCGAACCACTGTGGCGAGACCATCGCCGGGCAGTTGAACAGCAGCTGGAAGTCTCGACTTCCAGCTTGCCCTGTTTCGAGCTCGAAACTGTTCCGCCGCCTTTCGCCATTTTTCGACGGCACCCGCTGGTCGTCGATCACCAGAAACAAACCCCTTTAGCCCCTCACCGAAGCTCACATCCATTGACGGCCGTTGGACCTTGAGAGAGCCCGAAAACAGCCCCCGACCCGTTCCCTTGTTTTTCGCCGATAACCTACTTGGTTCTGTCCGAGGCGTCGCCCCCACCTCTGGCCGCCTCTAGCCATCGTTGCTACATCCCATAGCCACCTTGGAGATCCCCCGACGCTGGTCAACCCTTCCCTCGTCCCGTTAGCCCTTGAAACGCCCAAAATAGCCCCAAAATTGAGCTCTTCTGCCCTGTTTTCCCCTTGACTCGAATTTGACCATTTACTGGCCGCCACTCTTCTGACCACCAGAGGTCGTCGGCCACCCCCCTTGAACCTGCGCCGCTGTCCTAAAGTGTTGTGATATTACCGGGCCACTTTGGGTTGAGTTGGAGCCCCGGGAACCCGAGAGTTCGCAAGGAAAATCGAAAACCGTTGTTGCTGCCGTCGCCACCGGATTTCGTTGCTGTCGTGTCGCCGACGCCGTGGTATTGTGATCGTCGCCCGAGCTTGATCAGGGGTGAGTTAACTCCCAATCCTTGGTCAGGGCGCTAATTGCGCCTAGGATTAGTTAATTGGTCAATTATAGTATTTATTTAGAATAATTATGGTCGATTTAGATAGAAAGTGGGTTTAGGGTAAATGGCCGCGGTTAATTAAGTTAGTCATTTTAGTTAGGTCGTCTATGGCTAGTTGGTTGTTAGAATCAATTGATTGACTGATTGGGCATTGATTGTCGTTGTTTGATCGCGAGCGAACGGTAGTTCAGAACTGAGCGATCGATCAAGAATTTAATGAAATTGGGATTAATCAATGACGTTTGATTAATTGAATTGGTTAATCGATCGTGTTGCGATTGCTTGACTGACTGTAGTTGACTGATTGTGATGTGACATGATTGAATTTCTGAGTGTTTCATTGTCCGTGTCGGGCGCAATCTTAGTGGTGAGGTTGTTTATTCATATGACCTGTGTAAACTCAAACTGCATAATTTAGCATGAAAATGGCCTTGAGCCGAGTCTTTAAGCATGTTTGTATGAGCATCCGGCCTAAATCAAAGATGATAAAATTGATTAATTGTCGGGTGTCATGTGTAGTCATATGATGGGACGATTGGATGTCTGACAAGATTGTACCGTGACGATCAGAAAAATACGACTTGTCGGAAGCACGTCATGCTGTGACGTCAGTTTGACGGATGCTGGTCGCAACTTGTGACGGACCGAAGCCTTGGAAGGGATTCCTGGTAGCTCTGTGCCATAACGATCGGAACCACACAGACTACTAGAAGTAGTAGCAAGAAGTAAGGGACGATGCCTGGTGCTGTTAGAAGAGTACCAACTGACTAGTGTACTAGGCACAATTGACTAGTGTGCCGGGCTAACATGCTTAAATTCTCAGGCTGACATGCCCTATCTCATAATACAAAGGACTACGTGTGACGTCATGTATGTCGAGTGATGTGATGCTTGCCTTGTTTTGGCTGTCTGACTGTCATGTTGTGTCTGCATCACATTATGTGTGGCTTCTTGAAGGGTAAGTTGGATGTAGTTAGATATCTGTATTGGTCGACATGCCATGTCTGTTTGTTAGGATATCCCTGGTGAATCATCGTCCTAGCCGAGCTTAGGCGTTGAATTCACTGAGATTTATTTCTCACCTCGTCGTGGAATAACTTTTTAGATCACAAGTGACGGAGCTTCGTGAATACTGAGACGTGCCTTTTTGAAGTGACCTTTTGGAGTAAATATAGAGTTAACCCTATCAACCATTGTCCCTTTGAGGTCCTAGAGAGCCGTCCCGAAAAATGGAGTTGTTTGCTGTTAGCTCTATAGGGTTAATTAGTATCTGCTTTGCATAAAGATTAAAGTTGTCCTTTGAGAAATCAATTGAATGAATATTCCTGCTGATTTATCCCATGCTGATCTTGTTGTCTAGAAGTTTGGCACGTTTCGCATGCGCATTTCAATTATAGGTCGATAGCGAGCCTGAGATGCTATCCTTTGTGACCTAAAGATGTCAAGATAGGGATGTCACGTGCTCGAGGATCGCGGCGTGACACCCTCGTTGGTCGTTGATAAGAAGAATGACCGAATTGGTCTTTACGTCCACTCAAGTGCAGTTGCAAATTTTTTTTCACAGACACAAACTCCTGGCATAGATTGGGAGAGAAAAGAGAGATAACTAAAAGGAACATTAAAGAAAAGCAAGCTATGAAAGAGGTAGAGGAGCAAGGGGAGGGAGGGAGATCCCTTCCTCATGGAATGCTAGGCGGGTGAAGAAAACCATAGCTAAGGGGAGGAAAAAGACGAGGAATCTTTAGATCCAGTTAAATAAGGATATTTGTGGGAAAATTATCCAAAGTAATCTATTGTACTTTTTCTAATTAAATTTTAAATCCTTTAATTTTTTCATTTAAGTCCTAAACCTTTTCTCATTTTGCCAATTGTTTCTATCTAGCTAATTTTGACTAAAAATTACTAACGTGAATGTCGGCCATTCTACGTGGGACGACCTGTGCTGACATAGATATTCAAAAAAATATTTTAATGCATTGCAAATATTTTATTTATTTCATTATCTTTTCCTTTTCTTCCGTTTCCATTTTCCCTCTGCTATTCTCAAGCGAGGGTCGCCCTGCTTGATCTAGCAAAGGGCAGCCCTTGTCAGCCTAGGTGAGGACCGAGTTTGAGTTTGGCGGAGGAGGGGGGTCCTCGCCAGCCTAGGTGGGGACGTCCCCTGGCCAAAGTCAGCGAGGGCAGCCCTTGCCTAAGGCCGACAACCTTCCTGGGCTATCGACGAGGCCAAATAAAAGGACAAATAAAAAAAAGTAAAGAAGGAAAACTGAAGAAAAAAATGAAAATAAAAACTCCAAAAAATATTAACAAAGCTTATTATAAATTGATCACGTCAGAGTCGACCATGTCACGTAGGATGGTTGGCGATTACGTAAACGAATTCCGGCAAAAATACGTCGGATGTAATCAATTGTCAAAATATAAAAATGTTTAGGACTCAATTAAAAAATAAAAAAAAATTAGGACTAAATTAGCAAAAGTGCAATAGATTTAGGATTTTTTGGATCATTTTCCCAATTTATTTATGTCTCTCCTTACAATATAACTCTCCTAAATTTTTGAGTTGCAATGTTTGATGCAAGGATATTTAGAACCAGTTTAATAATTAACTTTGCTTTTGCAGTTAAATCTGAACTATTTTAAATTTACAAAGAGCGTGAACCAACTAGGAAAAGTGAGACATGAATATACTTCACAAGGGTAATACCATGAAAACCCCAAATTGGTATATTTGTGATAAATTTATCTCAAATTATATTTTTGATCACAAAAAAAATTCTAAAATGATACACTGATAATAAATTTACCCCAAACTGATACACTTATGACAAATTTATCATTCATTAATTTTCTAAATTTAACTGTCTATTGCTGAGTAGGTGACACCTGACAATTGACAAGAATAACGGTTTGGGATTTTTACGCTCTATTTATCATAAACATATTAATTTAGAATTTTTAGTGATATTAACTTAATTTAACGGAGGGAAAATTTTTCACAGGTACCAACTTGGAATATTTCATGGTCAAAAGAATTAGTTTACGGTAAATTTATCATAGATATATATCAGTTTAGCGTTTTTAGTGGTCAAAAAATAATTTGGAATAAATTTGTCACAAGTGCACCAATTTGAGATTTTCTAAGTCAAAAAAATAATTTGAGGGTAAATTTATCATAAGTATATCAGTTAAAGTTTTTTTTTAATGGTATTAAAACGTCAAACAAAATGCGGCTTCAACTACCGTAGCGAGACATTTAACTATTTTTTTTCCGACAAAAAAATAATAATTGCGTGGGACAATCTTTCTTAAAAACGATCTCAAAAGAAAGAAATCATTCTGAATGAGCCTAAGAGCTTATATTCTCTGGAATACTCTACTTAATCACGATAATCATTTTCAACTCTTTTTACTGGGATAACATGTCATGATCCCAAGGAAAATCCCATTTATGTCTCTAAATTTGATAAATCTCAATCCTCGACTTTATATTGCCAACGTAACATGGCCCTATCAAACTTCTAGCATCATATTCACGTCGTTCATTAAGAACGTACCCTAAAATCAAACTGGTCCTTGCATGCCGTCGTAGGTTTGGCTAGTTGAGGCCAGTGAACCTATTGTAGCACAATCAATTCAGTATTAAATCTTTTAGCTATTTCAATTTAGTCATAAATTTTTTAATGATTCACCAATATAGTCATTCCAATCAATTATTTAATTAATAAGTTTTCAACTAAATTGATAAATTTGAAAAATGTCATAACTAAAATATCTACAATTAAATCGGCAAATCATCAAAAGTCATAAGATTAAATTTGCACAATTAAAAAATTTAGAACTAAATTGACAATCGAACAATAAATTTCCGACTTTTGGGATAATTATCGTGTCAACGTTATATTCGCTAAATGCTGGAGTTTCACCTTCGTTGTGGTCCATGATGGTTCATATCATTCGTACCAACCGTACCCTTCACTGTCCTTCGCACTTGTTTGTCGTAGTAGCACCAGCAAAATGGCTAGTTGATGGATCGTAGACCTTGGCTTATCGTTTTCTTAGTCTCTACTCTACCCATTGTATCGCTTAGACAATTAGCTAATCATTCATATATTGTTGTCGATGTCGCGACATTAGCCATTATTGATACTGGGAGAAAAAGAAAACGTACGAAGAAACTTGTGCTTATAAGACCCCTAGTGATGAGTAGGCTTTTTCACATGTATATTTCTGTAGGGTAAGTATTGTAAGAAATCTCAAACTGGTACATTTATGACAAATTTAGTTCAAATTAATTTTTTGATCATAAAAAGTTTCAAACAGGTACTCTTATGAAAAATTCACCCTGGCCACCAAAATTCTCAAATTGATACACTTGTGACAAACTTATATTTCGTTAATTTTCGTTAAATTGATTTAATACCACAAAAATTCCGAATTGGTACACCTGTATCAAACGGAGGATAAAAATTCTAAATTGAATACATATCAATTGTCACGTGTTATCCATATCAGCAATTTGATGGTACAATTTATTGAAAACTAACGGAAGTTAAATTTACCATAAGTGTATGGTTGGAATTGATGAATACTTTGGGGATGCTTGTTTCTCACATCGAGCATGCGAAAAATGAAGTTTGATTCGACGACATGTGACCAATGCGTACGGAATGCTAGAGTTTAAGGCCAGCACCCCTGAAGTGAGTGTCTCGCTGCCCAGTCGGTTCTGCACCTCGGTGAGGGGCAAGAGTTCGGGGGCAGCGCCCTCAAAACAACAACAAGTTTGGGCTTTTGTTTAAATTGGACTGTTTGTTGTTAGATCAAAGAGGTTTTAGATAGGCTTAGGTTTTGTGGCTGTAAACTAAAATCATAGTGCATGACATAGCCCTATTCTGGGGTAAAATTTGATAAACTATGCATCGTCTATTTTTATTTTATTGTTTGTATGATCATTCTGAATCGATTTTCGATACATCCCTTCATGCATCAATTTAAGATTATTTATAATAAATAATTAATACAAATATATTATATTAAAATTTTTGGTGGTATTAATCTATTTTCATGGAGGAACTCCAATACAATTGGATGGACGACAAAGATTGCTATAAATCTTTTTCTCTCTTTTTTTGGGGTTTTGTGCTTGGATTATCGTTTGAACAGGAGAGCGCGTGATCCTGACAGCAACGTGAGGAGCATTTTCTCGTGGATCTCATCTTTCGAAGTTAGGAGTTCTACTGACAGACGAAGTTTCTCTGCAGTTTCCTACTGCTAAAGTACAACCACATATCAGCTTCTGGCATGCCTTTCTCGCAGTTGCTTCAGGAAAAGTTTTTTGCGCTCCTGTGACAGATTCGTGGACAGCCCGCTTCTTATTGTATTCGACCTTACCTCGGCAGAGCTCTCACCACTCTCTTAGATTAATGTATGAACATGACAGATAGAGAGATAGAGATAGAGATAGAGAGATCTCCAGAGTCTTCACAGAAGTGAACTTGAAATCAAGCTCATATCTCACTTTTATATGAACATGCATTTCGAGTTCAACAGTATGTGTGTGCATCTAAGAAAAGAGAAACATAAAAAAAGACTTTATTTCCAATAATAACTTCAAATCATATTTGATCTATCGATATAAGGATAATCCATATACAAACGTGTATGCTTTTGGCATCTGTCGCGTGCAAATATAATTCGTCACTGTTAACAATTCAAAGCTTAATCTGCACCGAGCGAAAGAATGTGTATATCCCTTTGAGTGGTCGAGAGAGATTGAGATCCTCTCCGTTATTTTATGTCTCGGTTTTTAAAGCAAGAAGTGATTACAAAAAGGGCATTTATATATAATTTCTATATTATATTATTGCGTGGGGCTCATGTAGGTAAAAGACAAAAAAAAGGGGTGATCTTTTCCTTCTCTTCTCTAAACGCTTGCAGTAGGGTACATCCGGAGTTCTCGTTTTTCGTTGGTCGTGCGAACGTGATTCAACCGATTAGTTTGTACTTGCGAGTTTAGCTTTATTATTATATTCAATTGAGATTTGTTTATTTGTAAATACTGAGTTTGGATATAATTTAGGTACGAGAAACACGAGCGTATTGAGCGATTGTAAATTCGATTCTCCGATTATAGTGGATTGTTCTTACTGGCTCTCCCCGTGGATGTAGGTACCGACATTCGAACCGAACTACGTTATATCTGGTATCCTTTTATCGTTCCTCGTTATTATTTCTAAGCTTTCGCATTGACGTATTTGCAAGATTTTGATAGTTTTTACACGCGTTAATATTACAACAATTTGTATTAGAGCTTGGATCAGATATTTTAGATTGTGATTTGAGCCTTTTGCTTGTCTGATTATTATCTGGATATTTGTGGTTGCAATTATGTCTGGGGTGAAAGCTGAAATTGAGAATTTAATGGGAGAAAAAACTTTGGGTTATGGAGCCTCAATATAGAGGCGTTATTGACGACCCAAAGTTTAGCAGAAGTATTGGAGGGCAAGGCTAAGTTGCCCGATACAATGAAAGACGCTGATAAGGATGTATTGATGAGGAAGGCTAGGAGTCTTATCCTGTTGAATTTATCGGATGAAGTATTGATAGAGATAGGCGAAGAAAATGATACAACAACATTGTGGACAAAATTTCAGTTGCTCTATGTAAAGAAGGGTTTGAACAATCGCTTGTACATGTTGAAAAGGATGTTCTAGTTCAGATATACTGAAGGTACGTCTATTAGAACCCACCTAGATGAATTTAATAAACTCATGATGAATCTGAAGAATGTTGGTAAGACTCTTGAAGATGAAGAGCAGGGCATGATGTTGTTGGCTTCTTTACCAAAGTCATGGGAGCACTTTACTAGTTCTCTATTGCAGGGGCGTACTACGATTACTTCAGAAGAGGTAAAGTCTGCCTTGTTTTCTAAGGAGCGGTAGAGAAAGTTGCAAGATGACAGTCTGGCGTAGGATGTAGCGCGGGGACTAGTGATTCGGGGTAAAGAGCAACAACGGGGGTCCAATAACAGCAAAGGTAAAAGTAGGTCTAAATCACTCCATAAAAAATTCAAGGGACGCGTGAAGTGCTTTGAATGTCACGAGGAGAGACACATAAGAAGAGATTGTCCTAAGCTAAGAAACAGATGTGATAAGTAGAAGGCCACAAATAGTGTGGCGAATATTGATGAGGAGAGCATTAGTGATGTAGAAGCTATTTTGTGTGTGACTACAGGTTCGTCAGGAGACGAATGTGTGCTAGATTCAGGGTGTTCTTATCATATGACGCCTAATAGGAACTGGTTTACTACTTACCAGACTGCAGATGGTAGTAGAGTTCTATTGGGGAATAACGCAGCTTGCAAGGTTGTGGGGATAGGGATAGTTCGTATTCAAATGCATGATAGTGTAGTTCGCATATTGACAGACGTGAGACATGTACCAGAGCTTAAGAAGAACCTTATTTTTTTGGGGACACTCGATGATATCTGGTGTAAGTACACCGCCAAAGGTGAAGTACTGAAGATTTCTCGAGGTGCCATGACAGTGATGAAAGGGAAGAAAGTGAGTTCTCTCTATCATCTACTAGGAGAGACCATGACAGGAGCTGCTACAGTTTCATCAAGTGAGTCAGATTCTGATTTAACTCGTTTATGATATATGCGTTTAGGGCACATGAGTGAGGCAGATATGACAATGCTGAGTGATAGGGGGTTTTCAAAGGGTCAGAAGACAAATAAGTTAGACTTATGTGAGCATTGTATCTTTGAAAAGTAGCGTAAGATTAAGTTTACTACAAGTATTCATTCGACCAAGCAGCCGGTTGAGTATATTCATTTAGATGTTTGGAGCCTGTCTCCGGTTCCTACAAAAGGAGGTGCCCGTTATATGCTGACATTTATCGACGATTATTCCAGAAAAGTATGTGTATACTTTCTAAAGCACAAATCTGATGTGTTTGATTGGTTCAAGAAATTTAAGGCATTGATTGAGAAGCAGTGAGATAAACATATCAAGTGCTTGAGAATCGATAACGGCATAGAGTTCTGTGCTAAAGATTTTACCGAGTTCTGCGAGAGAGAATGTATTGTTAGACACCGCACATTACCTAGGACACCACAACAGAATGGCGTGGCAGAACGTAAGAATACAACTTTACTTGAGAGGGCTCGGAGCATGTTATCGCATGCTGGAATAGGCAAGGAATTTTGGGTTGAAGTAGTGAACATGGCCTGTTACTTGATTAATAGATCTCCATCATCTGCTATTGAGTGGAAGACTCCAAAGGAAGTATGGTCGGGGAAAACTGTTGATTACTCCGGATTACAAGAATTTGGATGTCCTACGTATGCTCATGCTAGTGATGGTAAGTTTGAGCTGAGGTCAAAGAAATGCATATTTCTAGGTTATGCACATGGGGTGAAAGGCTACAGGCTGTGGTGCAACGATCCCAGATCACTCGTATTTATAATCAGCAGAGATGTAATCTTCGACGAGACTGTAATGCTTGAACAGAGGAGTCCTAAGATACTACTAGCAGAGCAGACAGATCATGGTGTCAGTAGTGAGTTGGAGCTTCAGATGAAGACTTCAGAAACCTCAGAGGTAACAAATGTTAAGATTGCAGATGAGGCTGTAGTTCCAAAAGTTGGTGATTGTGAACAACTAGTACAGTCGCAACATACTCTAGCTGAGGGCATACAATGAGGGCAAATAAAGCCATCAGTACGTTATGGTTATATAGATATTACTTATGTTTTAACTGTAGGTGACGAGATGGAGATAGATGAGCCTTCGTCTTACTTTGAAGCGGTGACTAGTTCTGAGTCGTCGCAGTGGCTAGGGGCTATGAGTGAAGAGATGGAATCGCTCCATCGAAATCAAATATGGGAGCTAGTTAAAGTACCAAAGAGTCAGAAGATTGTTGGAAGCAAATGGGTCTACAAATGAAAAGAAGGCATTCTCGGTGTCGAGGCAGCGAGATATAAGGCGAGACTTGTGGCGAAGGGGTTTACACAGCGAGAGGGCATTGACTACAATGAGGTATTTTTTCCTATGGTAAGGCATACTTCTATTCGTATTTTACTTGCCTTAGTTGCTGCACAGGATCTCGAGTTGGAGCAGCTTGATGTGAAAACGACGTTTCTTCATGGTGAGTTGGAGGAGCAGATTTACATGAGGCAACCGGAGGGATTTGCTATTCCGAGTAAGGAAGACCATGTTTGCTTATTAAAGAAATCTTTATATGGGCTGAAACAGTCTCCTAGGTAATGGTATAAGCGGTTTGAGGCTTTCAGGGCTAGTCATGACTATTCTAAAAGTCAGATTGATAGCTGTGTTTATTTTAGGAGACTGGATGATGGGTCTTTGATATATCTGCTGCTATATGTTGATGATATGTTGATAGCAGTTAAGAATATGCTTGATATTTATGTGCTGAAAAGGCAATTGAGTGTTGAGTTTTGAGATGAAAGATTTAGGTGCTGCAAAGAAAATATTAGGTATGGAGAGTTTGCGTGACATGAATGCGAGATTATTACGTCTGTCTCAAAAGAAATATATTGAGAAGATTGTAGCACGTTTTAATATGCAGTTAGCGAAGTCTGTGAGTACGCCATTAGCGAAGCACTTTAAACTTTCAGTTAAGTCATCACCGCAGATTGAGGAGGAGGAGGAGCATATGTCCCGTGTTCCATATTCTAGCGTAGTGGGTAGTATTATGTATGCTATGGTATGCACTAGGTTTGATATTTCACAAGCTGTCAGTGTAGTTAGTCGTTTTATGAAGCGTCCTGGTAAAACTCATTGGGAACTTGTGAAATGGATACTTAGATATTTAAAGGGGACATTAGACGTTGGTATAGTATACAGGAGGAACAGTAATGTCAATGAAACCACTAGTTTTGTGGATTCTGATCATGCAGGTGACTTGAATGAGTGCCTGTCTTTAGCAGGGTACTTGTTTACGCTTGCAGGTGGTGCAATTAGTTGGAAGACGTCCTTACAGAACTACGTTGCCTTGTCGTCGACTGAGGCGGAGTACATGGCACTAACCTTTATAACGAAAGAGACGATATGGTTATAGAGTTTGCTCTTGGACTTTGGGTTAGATAAGAAAAGTGTTGATATACAATGTGACAACTAAGGTGCGATATAATCCGGCATATAATCCGATTTATCACGAGCGGACTAAACATATCAATATCAGGTACCACTTCATCCGAGATGTCTTAGCAAAGGGTAAGGTTATTGCGAAAAAGATTGCTACAGCAGAGAATCCAACGGACATGATGACTAAGTCTATTCCTTTGGCGAAACTCAAGCCCTGCTTGAGCACTATTGGCGTTTGTGGATAGTAATCGCCGGGGTGATGGGAGAGCAGCATAGATGATGGACACTATTGGTTTGGCTTTAAACATCCAGCCAAGGTAGAGAATTGCTATTTTATGTCTCGATTTTTAAAGTAATAAGGGGTTACAAAAAGGGCATCTATATATAATTTCTATATTATATTATTGTGTGGGGCCCATGGATGTAAAAGGAAAAAAAAAGGTGATCTTTTCCTTCTCTTCTCTGAACGCCTGTAGTAGGGTAACCAAAAGGAAAAATGAATTCTTTTTCTGAAAAGAAGAGACCAAGCCGCACAAGACAAACTCTCACACCAACAATGAACGGAAAGAAAGAGGATGTTCGGAGTTCTCGTTTTTTCGTTGGTCGTGCGAACGTGATTCAACCAATTGGTTTGTGCTTGTGAGTTTATCTTTATTATTATATCCAATTGAGAGTTGTTTATTTGTAAATACTGATTTGGGTAAATCTAGGTGTGAGAAATACGAGCGAATTGAACGATTGTAAATCCGATTCTCCGATTATAGTGGATTGTTCATGTTGGCTTTCCCGTAGATGTAGGTACCGACATTTGAACCGAACCACGTTATATCTGGTGTCCTTTATCGTTTCTCGTTATTATTTCTGAGCTTTCGCATTGACGTGTTTGCAAGATCCTGGTAGTTTCCACACGTATTAGTATTACAACACTTTCTATTCAATTGGGAGGGAGGAACCTAATCCCGTTTAGTAAAAAGTCTCATTGAAATCATGGGATATCACCTTAAATGCGACTCAACCATTCATGTATTTACTACAACGACAAGTCATAATTTGAGCCCCAATTGAATACCAATACACTTAGATAAGTCTCATATTCTCTCCTAGGGTCTTGCTATTTTGACAATGAATGGTCCATTGCCAGCCACAAAATAATTTGTGGATGGCACATAACAAAAAAAAAAAATGTAACTTTTGATAATAAGCATAGCACAGTCACACGGTCGCAATGTGACCATCATCCAAACCGATACATCTGGATAAGTCTCACGGTTTCTCCTAAGAAGCATGATTTCTATATCAAGCATAAAAAAGGGAAAGAGCTACTTAAAAAGTCAAACAAATCGAACTTTAGATCTTATTGAAATGTATCATACGATAACATATTTATTATCACCCCACTTTTTTTTTAATCGTCTCTACATTACTAATAATAAGATCATATGACAATCAAGGATTAGCTGTAAAATTATTTTCCCAATGATTGCCGATAATACATTATCGACAAACCATCCAAGTGCACAAACTTCATATTCAAATTTGGGTTAATATTATAAAAAACCTTAAAATGGTACAATTGTGACAAATTTACCCCAAATTATTTTTTTGACCATGAAAAATTTCAAACTAATATATTTGTGATAAATTTACCCCAAATTTTCTTTTGACCATAAAAAACCATAAATTGATACATCTGTGGTAAATTTACCATAAATTAACTTTTTTGATCATGAAAAATCCTAAATTGGTACACCTGTGACAAATTTACCTTTTATGAAATTTGGTTAATATCATGAAAAATCCCAAATTGATGTACTTGTGACAAACATAGATAAAAAACCCTAAATTGATACACTTATGAACTGCCACATGCCATCAAACTTAGCAATTTGATGGTTAAATTTAACGAAAACTATCAAATGATAAATTTATCACATGTGTACTAGTTTGGAGTAAATTTATTATAAATGTACCGATTTAAGATTTTTTGTGATAAAAAAATAGTTTAGAGTAAATTTATTACCGTTGTACCTAGTTAGAGTCTTCTATGGTATTAACCCTTTAAATTACAAGTCTTCATTGAATTGGTTCGCATTGGGGAAACCCTTAGTCGCTCTTAAGTTTCTGCCAAAACCTGCTGATCATAAATGTTTTTCATGCAAATCTTCGAACTGGATCAGATAGGGTTTTGACTCGGGCTCAACTGGGATGAGCTAGGATTTTTCACTGAATGCTTAAGAAAATTACCAAAATATTCATACACCTTTTGCAATTGTGCCAAATAGTAATATATTTTTTTTTGCCAATTCAGTTTTAAACTTTTTATATTTGTGCTAATTGAGTCTATCTAATCAATTTTTGGTAGGAAATTGATGACATGGACTTTGGCTGTCTTCTATGGCACTACTATTGATGATTTGATTTTTTTTTTGAGTTTTTTCTATCTTTTTTCTTTTATATTTTTTAGTTAATATGGAACCTCTGCTAGCCATTAGGCGAAGAACTACAAGCCATCGCATTTGGCTGGATAGGGTCATGGCCCTCGCCCTTGGCTGGCAAGTGGTCGCCCAATGTGTCGTGACCTAAAATTAGGGTAATAGATTATCAGGTTGATTAAATTAACTAACATAATTCAAACCCTCTCAAGTCTTACAAAATCGCAACTTAGGTCTATTTATGAAAAAATGTTCAATTGAAGCCGCCACTAATCATTTGCGGTAGGTTGATTAGAAATATATATAATAGTGGAAGAACTATTTTATTTCTACGAACCAGAGAAATTGAGTTCAGGGACTTGGTTACATTAATTTGAAAAATTAATGTCATTTCGGTACCAAATTCATGAATAATGCATAGTTTGATGACTTGAATTGTTTTGGGTTTTCTTTTGTTAAACGCAATGCCAATGTAATCTAATTATATGACATGAGTAATGACATGGCAAAGATGTACGTCATGACATAATGACATGAAAAAAATGCATAACATGAAAAATGTGACAATGCAAACTAAACTATATGCTATGTAAAATGAATTGACATTTATTGGGTATTTTTGTATTTTCGAATTTATAAAAAATGAAGTAAAATGCTATCCTAAAGTCAAAGGAAACGTGATCTAACTTAAAAAAAGCATGGAATTTTTTGGGGATTTTTTAGGAATTTATTTAAACATGAAAACAATGAAAATTTGAACAAAAATAAGCAATATTGCCCATAAAACACCTTTAAAGCTGAAATTCCGATTTTATTCACAACATCCCCTGAGATTAGGGTTAGCAAGTGCATATATTATAAAATAACCGTCGTCCATATATATATATATAGGGCAAATCTTGAAATTCTATTTAGGAATTAACAATCCGCTCCCTAAGATTTAGGATTTGATATCTAATTCACACGTACGGGCATGATCATACTTCGAGATCGAAGTCATATGTTGCCTTTAATATACGATTTTCGAGGGATAAAGCACAATTAGGAGCATGTGTTATGAGCAATATTGTTTATTAAAGTGCAAAATTTATAAACAAAGCAAAACAAGAAATCACGAGAAAAATAAAGATGCAAAGATAAAGTCCATTGAGCTTTGAATCTTTGAAAATTTAGGGAGGGAGAGGTGGCCGAAGATATGAGACTAGGGTCCACCTTGTCTCATCCGAATTTTATCCAATTCGATTTGAGAAAATTATCCTTAAGGTTACATGTGGGGTTCGACCAAATCATGAACAAACTAAATCTCTTAGAAAAAGTCAGAACTTTATGCAACAAAACATTTAACCATTCTTCGATAGATAAAGGTTTGAATCTTCTCAATTTTCATTGCAAAATCAATGTGTTAAAAAAGATTTAAGTACAACAATGCAAGTTACCAAATTAACAAACATAGATTTGCAATCAAAAGTTAAGAAATCGTATCTTTCTCAAGCCAAATTTCCAGCAATCACTTGAGCTGTGATCTTAGCCCAAAATCGAACCTTCTCAAGTCTGAACTAGTCCCAAACGATCTAACACAAGTAGTAGATAGATTAGGGCTTAAAACAATCTTAAAAAATAAGCTCAATTGGCCTCAAAACGATTCTGAACAGTGGACGGCCAGTAGCTCAAAGCTGGTAGATTAACAGGTTGAACTGGTCGATAGGAACAACGACTTCAAAGGCTTGGACGGGAAGCTTTCGATATTTGATCAAGGCGCCGTTAGAGGCTGGTGATAGATTGTCGAATGCTAAATGTTGTGATACCTGGCTCAATTTGATCTAAGCATGGATGGCGATGCACGATCAATTGGCGCGAAATTACTCATGGTTGTTGACGGGTCGAAAATTCGTGACTTTAAAGGATTGGAAGGGGAGCTTTTGAAATTGTATTGAGATGCCGTCAGTGGCTAGTGATAGGTCGTTGAAAGCTGAACGTCTTGGTCGTACCAATTGGATAATGGATGGCGACATACGATCAATTGGCATGAAACTGCTCCAAGCTACCGACGGGATTAAACATCGGCTAGGACTCCCTCTCTCTCTCTCTCTCTCGAAATTTCCTTGGACTTTTTGAACATGTGAATCTCATAAAATGCCAACCTCGTAAGCTTGAATCGAACCCTTGTATATATAGAGCTTGGTCCTTAAAGTCCTAATCGAAAATGGAGTCTTTGACAATCGTCGGATCGAGAATCCTAACTAGAGCAGGATTCAATAATGGCCATTTGATTTAGAGTAGTCCTATCTATCAAAACTCTATGTTGTTAGCTGCATAATGATAGAGTTCTAATATATTAGGTCACCTCTTAAGATAACACTCTCGAACCAAATGAAAATTCATGACCAAATCCTATCTCAAAAGAGTCCTAAGACACTATCAATTTTTGGCCAAATGGAGTAATGATGAGAGCAATTGCTGAAAATGGCCTCTTTTATGGGTTTAGAATGCAATTCTGAGTCCTATTGGGTTCTAGATAATTAATGGATAATTAACTAGAGGTTTTACTCAATTAAAAGAGCCGAATGTGCTGATTTGGGCTTGAATTAAGGTCCAAACCCCATTAACAAGTTCGGCACACACATCTTGGCTTTAGTCAATTTTTGGCACACCCTCCTATCACCCCAATCGAAAATACTATATTGAATTTGATCCAGCCGTCTGTTAATTAAACTCAATCGACTCACCTCTAGCATTAATGAAATGATATGCACTTGACTGAGAATAAATATGCAATGCATGAATTTTTTTTTTGGTGAGAATCATGACTAATCCTCATTTGATGTTTAAATGAATGATTTTCTAAAAATTAAAATTTAGGTGTCAACCTAGTGGCCGAAAGTCTCATGGCCATCCATTAAAAAGGCATAAAAGAAAAGAATAGATAGAAGAAATTAAAAATGAAAAATTTAAAAAATTAAGAAAATTCCACACCAACGTCGGTAGTGCCGCGTAAGAATGTTGGTGGATAACCAGCATCCATTACATCAATTTTCAGTTAAAATTGAGCGAGTGGACTCAATTAGCATAAATGTAAAATGTTTACGACTTAATTGACAAAAACAATTAAGACCGAATTGGCGTAATTACAATAAATTTAATATTTTTTTGGTAATTTTTCCCAAATGCTCTCACTCAAATCTATATAAAAAGTGATTGAAATGTTATGGCTCAATCAAGGCCATCAAATCCGTGATTCATGTTACCACTTTCCAAAATTTGGTTGGCTAAGAAAACAATATATTCGAATTGGGGCTAATTCCCTATAAAAGTACTAACTTTAGATCTAATGACGATTCCAACCTGAATTTTTTTGTCTCATGAAAAATTACCAACTTTACTCAAGTCGCAAATTTGCCCCCCTTAATTTGAAACCATTAGTTGTTGAACATGACAATTCCACTTCATCAATAAATCCAAAATGATAAACCAAATTTTCTCATTTTCTTTCGTTTTGTTCACTATTCATCAACGTTGTGGCCACAGCTTCATTGGTGCTTACCCATATTTTCCTAAAAAAAATTTATTTAAAAAATAAGGCTTTAGTCGTGACCTTGATGCATCTTGTTCATGGCGCCTCTCCATGGGTGGTAATACATAGCTTCAGATTCTAGTGAGACAACGGATGCTTGCAGGTGAAGTGAAGGAGACGATGTAAAGCTTAACTGTCATCCTTCAAGCCATGACCTAGATGAAGCGGATGAACGACTTGGGATTTCGTTCTAAATAGATGATGAATAGTGCATTAATTCACTTAGCAATCTACATGAAGTTATTGATGACGTGAAATTACCACGTTGGACAACTAACTGTTCCAAATTAAGGGAGGTCGGATACTTGAGTTAAAGTTGATGATTTTTTATGAGACAAAAAAATTTGGCTTAGAATCGTTATTAGACTTAAAGTTGATACTTTTTTAGATAATTAACCCATCCGAATTGTGATAACCAATCCACGAAACATAACAAAGTAATTTGCACCCCCAAAATGAAAAAAACAAAAAAAAAAAAACAAAGCAAAACGAAGGAGGTATTAATTGATGCCACGTTGGCATTATGTGCACATGTTTTGTTTGAAGCTGGATCCCTGAAATCTCAGCCATCCATTAATTTTTTCCTATAAAAAGGAGGGGTGGAGGGCCCAAATTTCAGAGGATCCCCAGCCCCGGATCCATTTTGTTTAGCCCATTTGGTCCATGCCCGTGTTCTATATGCAGCAGGTGCAAGGACAAGTTGAAAAGTCAACAAAAAAAATTGTTCCAACATCGTTCGCATCGAGCTTTTTGTTAATCATGGTCTAAACATCTAGCCGAACTTCTATATAAGAAGAACAAAAGTCGTGTATTAATTTTAAATGCCAATTCATATGGTCCATTTATTTTATGATTCAATCCATGTCCGTGATTATCGATTTGGATGGTTACTCATTTTTTTTTATGATAATTATCCAAATTTTCGAACTGGAGTTATTAGACGGTAGATCCTTTTCAAATGAATATAGAAGTTTTCTCGTCTATGCATGTCCAACATGAAAAATTTACGATCTCAAAAGTGATTTTCCATTTTTCCCCCAAATCTTAGCACTTGGTATACTCATTATTGGACGAGTGACATGCACGCGAAGCCTCACATATGTTCACCCGTCTAATTCTTCATATTTTACCATTCTACGTCACAGCCTCCCCAAATGGCGGATGCTGTCGTTTAATTATCTATGCCATATAGTCCAACCCATCTGAAGGTTAAAACAGCCCGGAAGAGAGTTAACCCAAAAAAGCCGCTCCAGTGTTAACTTCCCACGTCGTTGCGTGAAGTCCAAACGGGCTTGGTTGGACCCTGAGATAATGCTTGACCGGGAATTGATGAGTTTGATAGAGACAAACGTGTTATGTTCAAGTCAACATATCTGAGTCTCGTCCGACGTTGAACGATGATTGGCGCGAGGTATGAACGTGGCCGAAGTGAAAACAGGTGCGACGGCATGAGTTCCTGCCTTTTAAAAATATCCAACAGGAATCCAAAAAGGCTGCTATAAACAAACCGGATAAAGTGGAACATGGAGATGTGGGGAGGGAGAACTGCAAGTAGTCAGAGTTAAGAACGAAGAACCAAGGGAAAGAGCGCGCAAACCGGTAAATCTTAAAGCGGAAAACAATGTTTGATGAACCGTATGAATTGGGTAAGTTTACAATGGTTCGCTTATAAAGATGCGGTCAGAACTTAGAAGACGACATTTGCAAACAATGGCAAAGATCACATTCTCTATTTTTGTCATCGTCCCCATGACTGGTTTGTCGCTCGCAGCCGATACTTTGGGCACAAACCGCTCCATCGGTTATGGAGAAACATTGGTTTCTTCAGACCTAACCTTTGAGTTAGGATTCTTTAGTCCTGGCAAATCGAGTTTGAGCTTCTTGGGTATATGGTACAAGTTCGGTCCAGAAACGGTTGTGTGGGTTGCTAACAGAAACAACCCGCTAGCGGATCACAGCGGTGTTCTCACATTTAGCAATGTGGGCAATCTAGTTGTTCTCAACCAGTCGAACGGTGTTGTTTGGTCTTCGAAGTCGTCAAGGTTCCTCAGGAATCCAGTTGTGCAGCTCCTGGATTCTGGAAATCTTGTTCTCTGGGATAATTCCAGTTCCGATTCTGGTGAAGCTTACGCGTGGCAAAGCTTCGATTTCCCGTCTGACACGCTTTTAGCCGGCATGAAGCTGGGTTTGAACTTGAGAAGGGGTCTTGAGCAGCGTCTGACCGCGTGGAAAAGCAGGAACGACCCTTCTCCCGGAGATTATGTCTACGGGTTAAACAACAGTCAGGGTCTACCCCAGTTTGAACTAGTCCAAATGGATGTGCATCGCAAAGTATTTCGAACTGGGGAATGGAACGGAGTTCAATTCTTTGAAGTTTCCTTTTCACCGAATCCAGTTGATGTGCTCACTTTTGTGTACAATGAAACCGAGATCTTTTTCATGTTCGAGGTTCAGAACAGTCAACTTTTGTCAAGAATGACATTGAGCTATGCGGGAGAGGTGCAGGTTTTTGTGGCGAACAGATCGAGAAATGGCACGTGGAATGTCATGCACAAGTTCCCTACTGATCCGTGCGATTCCTATGGCAGGTGCGGAGCGAATGCCATCTGCAGCCTTAACTTGTGCGAATGTGTGAAAGGGTTCATGCCTAGGTCACCCGATGAATGGACGGTCCTTGATTTTTCCAGCGGATGCAAGAGGACAATACCCCTGGATTGTTCAAAAGCAGGAGGGTTCCTGGAAATTAAAAAAGTCAAGCTGCCGGACCTGTTGGAGGTTGCGGTGAACAAGAGTATGAGCCTTAAGGAATGCAAGGAGGAGTGCCTGAAGAACTGTTCATGCACGGCTTATGCTAATTCGGATATCAGAGGAGGAGGCAGCGGCTGTATCATGTGGTTTGGGGATTTGATCGACATGAGAGCGTTCGAAAGACAGAACTACAGGCAAACTCTATACGTACGCCTATCAGCTTCTGAACTAGGTATGCATACCTATGCTTGTTAACTATTTTTCTGCTCACTTATTGAAATACTCAGTTATTTGGCAAAGAGAAATTTGGGAACTCTTTTTCTCTACTCTAGATGCCATTCGTGACCGTACCAGGAGGAAAATAATTCTCGTCGCTGTCATAGTGAGCTCAATCGTTGGTGTATTTCTTTTGGTTGGAACTGCATTGCAGTGTGTAAAGCGTAGGAAAAGGAGAATCGGTATTGGAGGTAAGCCTGAACTTCTATGAAGGCAGATTTCGTTATAACTCAAAGCTGCATTGCTTCAATTGGTTTAAAAAAACGCGCTAGCTCATTTGTCATAGTCCTATGCTAACGCTAAAACATCGGATATTACTTTACTTGATCTAGAAATCACAAAAGAAGACATCGATCTACCATTATACGATCTACCTGCCATTGTAAGCGCCACGAACAACTTCTCTGATGACAATAGGATTGGTGCTGGTGGCTTTGGTTCTGTTTATAAGGTATGGAGTTTCGTGTTCATCATTCTGCACCGAACTCATGATGCATTATTAAGAAGATGCTGCTGACGTGTAGGGGAATCTTCAGACAGGACAGCTAGTAGCAGTCAAGAGGCTATCAAGGAGTTCAGGGCAAGGCCTTGAAGAGTTCAAGAATGAAGTACTCTTGATCGCGCGACTTCAACACCGGAATCTTGTCGGACTTCTAGGTTGCTGCATCGAGGGAGAGGAGAGAATCTTGCTTTACGAGTACATGGACAACAAGAGCTTGAATTACTTCATATTTGGTCAGATGATTTTTCTTTTTAATTCTCTCCAGATAAAAATGGTGTTCTTTCATAGTGATACTGATCTAAGTTAGCATTTTCCATTAGTTATTTTCTGACCATGCGAATTTTGAACCGTCCGTAGACGTAGAAAAAAGCCAGTTGTTGACATGGCAAAGACGGTTTGACATTATTGTCGGTATTGCGAGAGGACTCCTCTATCTCCACCATGATTCCAAACTTCAAGTAATCCACCGAGATCTTAAAACGAGCAACATATTACTAGATGGTGACCTAAACCCTAAAATCTCCGACTTTGGCTTGGCAAGAATCTTTGGAGCTAACCAAAAAGAAGCCAGAACAAAAAGAGTCATTGGAACTTAGTAAGTCTTTTCTCTTCCTTTCTCATTTTCTGTTCTTGAGATGAAGCACTCATTATTAAAGGTGACCACAGCTCAGAAACCTCCTCCCTCTTCTAATTTTTTTTTTCCTGAGATGCAGTGGCTACATGGCCCCTGAGTATGCTTTCGATGGGAAATTCTCTGTGAAGTCGGACATATATAGCTTTGGTGTGCTCCTGCTGGAGATAATCAGTGGCAAAAGGAATAGAGGATTTTCCCATCCAAGCCATCACCACAACCTTCTCGGACATGTAAGTAAACAGGCATTAGTAATCCCGGCATTCCACATCTCTATGATCTTTCAAAACGGTCATTTGGGACGATTTTTCAATGACTAAGCAAACCAGGTCTCAATTTTTCTTCAGGCGTGGTTGCTTGGGGGTGAAGGTAGGGCCTTGGAGATAATGGATGAATGCCTGCACAATTCATTCGACAGAAACCAAGTGGAAAGATGCATTAAAGTGGGCTTGCTGTGTGTGCAAAAGTTCCCCGAAGATAGGCCGGCTATGTCGTCTGCAATTGGTATGATACTCAATTTCGGATGGGTCCTGCCTGAACCTAAAGAGCCCGCTTACTTTACGGAAAGAAACTCGGGGTACTCCGATGAGGCGTCATCAAAGGGGAACTCACATACGCAAAACGCAGTCACTCTGACTATGCCGGAGGGTCGGTAGGCGTTCTGGACCACAAGAGCTGGAAGTTCGCTATTGTGATAGATTGCTTGGCTTTCGTGAGATTTTGTATGCATATCTGGTTTAGCCGGGCCACTGCAATGTATCAGAGACGCCTCTAATTGCAGGGTGTTATGCATAGGTCACAAGAAGAGCGGGACTTGCTTAAGTTGGATAGGGCAGGGGATCCAGCTCCGCTTAAGTTAATGGAGGGGTGCATGAGGAAAATTCGTTGTATTGTTGTCGTGGCGAGAGTTTTGATGGCACTTTCGCTGATTAAATTACAAGACCTGCTACACAAGGGTGCATGTGGGAATGTTTCTGTTCCTGGTCACAATTTTTGAACCAAAATAATTTTTTGTGTTTCTGTTCCGGGTTATGATTTCTGAGAATAGAAACACGTATGGTAAGTAAAAAAAACCATTTTTTCCACGACCGGTGGTGGCGGGCGGCCGGCGGGTGGTGGCTGCGTCGGCGGCTGCGAGTGATGGTTCCAAAAGTGTTTAAAAACTTAGAAGCAAGTTTTTTTTTGTTTCTTTAAAAGTGTTCGTCAGCACAAAAGTGTTCCACGGAACAATTTTTGAATATTTTTGAACCACACTCTTTTCTGTTCCAAAAGTGTTCCGGGAACAACTTTGGAACATAAACACATTCCCTAAAGCGTTACCATTGGTTCTGTGAAAATAACTTTCAGAAAAATATTTTTAAATTTTTCGGCATTTCGTTCATGAAAAATAAGCAAATCTAGTAAAATATATTCCACCTATAAAAAAAAAACTAAAAAGTTATCCTCATTTTTCAGAAGAAAACAACTTCCAGAAAACGTTTTCCGCATTTTTCAGCATTTGATTTTTGAAAATAAGCTACTTTAGGAAAACATTTTCCACCTATAGAAAATATCCTTCAAAAGTGGGGAAAATATTTTTCACTTTTTGAGAAGAGGAAAATATTTTACTCATCTTTCGTTGCTCCTCACTTTCACATTTCGTTTTTCTATAATTATTTTTTTACTTGCTTTCCATTTTTTATTTACTTTCTAGAAATTCTAATTTTTTTTTTCTTTCTCCTCCTTCCTCTGCTAACCACAGATCTCAGTGATAGCCGGTCACCCGACCATTGGCCATGATGCGGGCCGGCGAGCCACGAGCTCATCGGATCCAGGTGAGCTCGAGCTCGGCCAAGGCCGGGAAGCTCTAACCTCGCTACAGGTTTGACGAGGCTTGAGATCGTCGGAACCGGCCGAGGCTCGAGTCGCCTTTTGCCGATCATTGGCTAGCGATCGGCTGAAATCAGAAGGAAAAAAAAGGACAAATAAAAAGAACAAAAGAGAAAAAAGAAAAAGATAAACTATTAGAAAATTGAAAATTTTAAAATATAAAAAATGAAAAATTAGAAAAATTAAAAATTAATAAAAGGAATCTAGGGATGAAAATCAAATTTATTTTTTCATACCAAATGACAAAATATTTTTTAGGTCCTTTTTATTGTTTAGCCAAACAGCGAAAAACATTATCCCTTTCCTAAAAAATAAGTTTCCTTAAAACGTTTTCCAAAAACCTCTCATTTTTTCACATTTATGGAGCTTTAGTTTCTCTTAGGAAGCAAGGTTTTCTACGTCAAGCTTGTACATGGGAAGAGCTACTTAAAAGGGATCTGGATTGTCTAACTTTTTCTCAGAAGGTTAGGTACCTAACCTTACAATCTGGGCCATCCATTTTTGAATGGACGGCCCAGATCTCCGATTTTTAGGGAGCAATATTTTGAAATATATATATGCATATATACATATATATATTTGTTAGTTATAATCTGGGACATCCATTCATAACACGAACGGTTCAGATTAGAAGGTTATGACCTAACCTTATAAGGAAAGGTTAGACGATTTTTTTTCACTTAAAAGAGGAAGCTAGTCGTAAATCTATGGTTCATATTGTACTATAGCATATCATATCATATCATATTTGATTGCACCCACACATTTGCTTTATCATCTACAATGTACAAATAGTAAAATCACACGAGCATCATAGATTAAACTTTACAGAATCAATTGCACTAATTTCATTTTCAAATTGGAGGTGATCTTCGAGCAAGCTGATCCTTAAGGTGGGTCCTAAATTTTTGCCAAGCTTGTCGATCATAATTTTTTTTTTTAACGTCCAAATCTACGGGCCTTGCTAGGTTTTTCACCAATTGCTCTTACTCAAACCTGTCAAAAAGTCATCGGGACCTTGTGGCTCGGGCCAGACAGTCAAATTCGTGGCAGTTTAAGTTACCACCTTCCAAATTCTTATTGTATGAAAATTATATACCCGAATTAAAACAAAGTACTTTCAGCCCGAGGGGGAACAAAAGCCAAAATAAATTGACGCCCCATAGCAAGTACTGCTTGCTCTCGATTATGGCCTTTTTGGTCCGGCATGTACTAAGGTTAAACTAAAAATTCAACAGAAATCTTTCAAGATTGTTCACATTAAATTGAAAAGACAACAGAAATTTTTAAAGATTGTTCACATTAAATTGAAAAGTCAATCGAATTCTTCCTAGTCCAGAAAATCTTCGCGAGCGCAGACCGCGAGAATGAATCGCGAATCTCCGGCAAGTGTTCTTCGACTCTGCTGAAGAACCGAATGATTTCTCTGCCGCGAACTAATTTTCTCTTTTAGGTTTTTTGATACTTTTTCTTTTTTTTTTTTAAAGTTTCTTGGTAGAGGTAAATGATACTATGCGACCTCTTCCCCTGCGAATCGGCGTGGGCTTGGGCATGAAGATGAAGACAGATCGTCGAGGGCTCTTCGTTGGAGGGATCAGGTGGCGCTTCCGAGGACGATGTCGGAGGCACAACATCCATGGCTGCGGTGGTTGCCGCACTCTAAGAAGGCGCAACTGCCATGGCGCGAGCACATAGAGGAGAGAGAGAATCTGCGGGCTTTGGATGGAGTCAATAATGGTGGACTGAGGGAAGACGAGTAGCGTGAAGGAGGGGCGACCAATGCGGACCAATCAAATTGGGAACCTCCTCGATCGGACCGAAATGTCTGATTCTGTCCGGTTCTTTGTTCCATAAAATAGGAACTGGACTGGTTGTTTTTTTATTTCATAAATGTAAACTTAATTTTAATTAATGTTTTAAAATTAAAATTCATATTACTCACCCTTACTAATAATCCAACGATTTCAATGGATCATATGTTCAAATTTTCGATTCCTGAGTGAAAATGAACCAGATTTGACCAGATTGGGAACCGATCACCTCTAGCATGAGGAGCGAAAAGTTGGTTGGCAATGACAAAGATAAGCAGAGACACAAAGAGAAGAGAGAAACGACTCGGTTTACAAAAAATAACAATTTCGAAAAGTGTCGTCATCTTATTAGATTTAAAAATTTACTTTTTTGATTTTATGCATGAATAGTTTCAAAGCGTTTTCAATTCAATATTCATTTTCAGGTAACCAAATTGATGAAAGCCTGGAAAACTAATCCTTAGAAAATACTTTCACTCAAACAAATGCAAAAGATAGTTGAAATACTATACTTTTTCTTGTAGACAAAGTACTACATTAAAGAACATAAAATAGTCGAAATAATCATATGAAAAATCCTAAAATGCACGGTATAAAAGCAATTAGAGAAAATCACACAAATAGTTCTCTTATTTTGGTCCAATATACAATGTGGTTTGTAAATTTTTAATTTGTTTAACATGATCCCTTAACTTTAACCTAATGTGCAATGCGGTCCATATACTTTTAATTTGTTCAATGAGCTCCTAAACTTTCTATATACGTTAAATCTAGTCTCCGGACTAGATAATCCAGTAACTAGATTAAATGTAGAGATATTATAATCCAAGGAGTAGATTGAACATTTATCAAATTCGGGGACAACATTGAATAAATTCAAAATTCATGAACCACATTGTACGACGAACTAAAGTTTATGGATCACATTGAACAAATTAAAAATTCAAAGACGATATTATAAATTGGACTAAAGTTCAGAGATCATTTATATAATTATCCCAAGCAATTACCCGTTTTGGACAATGATCAAAGATCCAAAGGTGAAACACAGGTGCCTTGATTGCTCTGGCCCAGCTATTGCATTGTGGAGGCTTCTTCATGTATCTTATTAGGTCGCGTTTGGTGGTCTAGATTTGGGCCCGGATAGGATAACAAATTATCCCATTCGATGTTTGACGATGTCGTCCGGACTGTATAAACCCGGATATACCAGGATAAAACGTTGTATAAGAAATCCGGGGGAGGGGAGAAGTATACACCGGATTGGATAAAAAATAACAAATCCTTGATGACCACACCTTGCCATTATTGACAGTTGGATTGAAATGCCATTGTTTCGCGCCCGCAGGCTGGTTCTCCTGGGACGACATCCATGACACGGAGAGGGTTGCCTTCCGGGACTTCTTGGACGGGAGCTCCATCTCGTGGGCCCCCGGGGATATACAAGGACTACATAGACTTCATCATCAATCGGTATAGGGCTGACCCTTCGAGGCGGCTCACCTTCATCGAGGTCTAGAGGGCCCTCGTCGGTGACGTCAGCTTGCTTCACAACGTCTTCCTCTTCCTCGAGAAGTGGGGGCTCATCAATTTCGCCGCGCCCCCGAGCCTTGAGGTTGGAGGAGATGGTGAGGGGGATGATGACGATGGTTGTGGTGCGAGCCGCAGCAGAGTGGTGGTCGAGGATGGAGAGCCAGTCGGCGTCCGGGTCGTGGCGATACCGATTTTGGGAGGCCATTGACTTTGCCTATTCCGACTGTTGGCAAGCATGATGGCGGGAAGGTGTCGACCACATGTCAGTTTAGGTTGCCTTCTCTGGCTTCAAATTTCGACATTTTTGCCGGATTGATGAAGCAAAAGGGGTTGATTTGTGGAAGTTGTGGCGGAACTTGCGAGTCTGGATGCTATGATTTGGGGTAAAATTATCTTCTTGCGCAGATTACATTTTGCTTTACTCGTGGAAACTTTGATTTAATCCGACTCTGACAACGGCTCCGACGACACCAAACACAGCCTATATTAATCCGGAGGAGGATGACTTCGATGACGATCCCAATCCCGGCTTCGGCTCCTCTGCTGCCACTACTGCAGCCTTGGACTCAGCCTCGGTCTCCTAACAGTGTGAATATCCCATCCTATCCAGACTTTTACCAAACATATGATGAGATTTTACAAAATCCAAAAGACTTGGAGAATTTTTAATTCAACATTATTTTATCTTATCGGGGCCCAAATCCAGACCATCAAACACAACCTTATCATCTTTCACTTGACATATGTTGGTCCATTTTGCGTTGATTAATTTTTTTGGATAATTTTTGTCTTAATTTATTTTAAATTTGTTGTAAAAGAAAAAGGCAATCTTGGAGTCAACTCAGAAAACTCTACCAGGAATATAATGAGAGAAAGAAGAGACAAGAGAAAAATGAGAGTAAAATGTCAACGCATTTTCATTATCTCCAATAAGTTACACAAGACTCTATTTATAGGCAGGAGATCGAAAACGTTCATCAAATATGAGGGCTAAACATCAATCCACATTAATCATCCTTAATGAACGTAATCAAGCCTCATTAATGTACCTAATCAATCCTCATTAATGTACATAATCAATCCTCATTAGAAGAGGAAGAAGGGTGGAAGGTGAAACATCCACTTATTAATATATTTACAACACTCCCCCTTGGATGTTTACCTTTTCATATACGCTATTTATATTGCCTCATTAAAAATCTTGTCAAGCAAAATCCAGTGGGACAAAAACGTAGCGAAAACTAAAAAGAGTACAATGCGTGTAATACTCTCCATCATTTTAATAGTCATTGCACGTAGGCTGCCTCATTAAAAACCTTTGGTAAGTAAAAACCCTGTGTGAAAAAAAAACTTGCAAAGGGAAAAAGAGTACAACCATAAATCTTTTGGGTTGCATCCTTCAGGGACGATTAATTCGCCCCCCCTGATTGAAGTAGTCATCCAAGCTGACACATCCCTATTCCATATACAAGTTTTTCAAATGTGAAAGTAGGATGGGATTTAGTGAATAAATTTGCAAGATTGTCACTAGAGCGAATTTGATGGATATTTATTTCACCATTATTTTGGAGTTCATGCTGGTAAAATAACTTGGGTGAAATATGCTTAGTTATGTCACTCTTGACAAATCCATCACGTATTTATGCAACGTAAGCCACATTTTTCTCAAAAAATATAGTGGAGGCATCGTGATTTGATGACAAGCCACATGAATCTTGAATGTGATGTATCAAAGTTCTCAATCAAACACATTCTTTGGCAGTTTCAAATAATGCAATAATCTCAGAATGATTTGAGGAAGTAGCAACTATACTTTATTTTACTGACTTCCATAAAACTGTTGTGCCTCCAAAAAGGAATACATAACCAATCAGTGACTTGGCATTATGAAGATCAAACATATAACCAGCATCTGAAAATCCCACCAATGTTAAATCTTTGTTTCTCTAGTAAAATAAATCAAGATCAACAGTTCCTTGAAGGTAACGTAAGATATGTTTAATGCCATTCCAATATCTTCGGGTTGAATTAGCACTGTGTCTAGCTAAAACATTTACTGCAAATGCAATATCAGACCTGGTGCAATTTGTAAGATATAACAGTGCTCCTATGGTGCTAAGATAAGGAACTTCAAGTCCTAATCTATTCTTATTTTTCTCTTTAGGTCTAAATGGGTCTTTGTCCACTTCAAGTGAACGGACCATCACTAGTGTGCTGAGAGAATGAGATTTATCCATATAAAATGTCTATAATATCCTTATTGTATAACTAGACCGATGCAATAAAACTCCTTCTGGGAGGTGCTCGATCTACATGCTGAGGCAGTACTTAGTCTAACCCAAGTCTTTCATTTCAAATTCTTTTTTTAGGAAGGAATGAGTTTCTTTGAGCTCTTTTGGAGTTTTAATTATATTTAGGTCATCAACATATACAGATATAATAGCAAAGCCATTTGGTGATGTTTTTATGAACACACAAGGATATATTACATTATTTACATATCCCTGCTTTAGGAGGTAATCACTTAATCGGTTGTACCACATGCGACCGGATTGTTTAAAACCATATAATGATCTTTGCAACTTAATACTGTACATGTTGCAATTTTCATTCTTTCCCATCTTGGGAATTGGAAATCCTTCAAGGGCTTTCACACACACACACACACACACACACACACACACACACACACACACACACACACACACACACACACACACACACACACACACACACACACACACACACACACACACACACACACACACACACACACACACACACACACACACACATAAATATGCAGTTACAACATCCATTAGGCGCATATCAAGATTCATACTTACTACCATACTGATAAAATATCGAAACGTAATATTGTCCATTACGGGAGAATAAGTGACATCAAAGCCTATACCGAGTCTCTGCGAAAATCCTTGGGCAACTAATCTCGCTTTATATCTTATAACCTCATTATTTTCATTGTGTTTTCTTACAAACACCCATTTATATCCAACATGGATAACATCTTTGGGTTTTTGGACAATAAGTCCAAAAACACAACGTTTATTAAGTGAGTCTAGTTCTGCCTTAATTTGCCTTCTTCCATTTATTCCAATCTGAATGCTTCTGGTATTCAAGAATGGCTTTTGGTTTGGATCCAGACTATCTTTTGGGACAATGAGAGCTCCTGAAAAGGTAAAGGAGTCATCGACGATAGTTGTAATTCTGTCATATTTCTTTCCCGTATTCATATAATTTACTGCAACCTCAATATTAACATCAATCAAATCCTCATCATTTCCTAGATCAATAGGATTTGGCCATTCCGTATTCCCGGGATCGTCATTTGGGGCAGCTTCACTAATTTCACAGGGATTGCTTTCCTTTGCAGGAGGCGTATTGGGTGATTAAATGTTCTTTTCTACGGATTTATGTCTTTGGCCCCTGTGGGTCGTCCATGCTTCTGGCGTTGATTAGGCTCATCAGGGATCTCCACTCTATGTGGTGTGTTTTCTGCAGGAATATGGGACTTACTCACCCCTTTGTGATCAATAAATGTATCTAGTAGTTTATTTGCTAAATGTTGCAAGTTAATAATCTTCTGAACTTCAAGTTCAGTCATGCTTGTACGTGGATCAAGATAATTCAATTGATCGTCCTCCCACGAAATTTCTCGACATTCTTTAAGCTATAAGCTTTCTCCCCCTAATGCCGAGAAAAGTGTCTCATCAAATATACAGTCAGCGAATCGGACAGTAAACAAGTCACCCGTTTGGGGCTCCAAATATTTTATAATAGATGGAGATTCGTATCCCACATAAATACCAAGTCGACGTTGAGGCCGCATTTTTTAAACGCTATGGAGGTGGTATAGGAACATAAACAGAACAACAAAAATTCGCAGATGGGAAACATCAGGTTTACATCCATGTGCAAGTTGAATCGGGGAGTATTCATGATATGCAGTGGGTCAAATTCTAATCAATGATGCAACGTGCAATATCGCATGTCCCCATAAACTAAAGAATAATTTGGCCCTCGACAGCAATGTCTAGCAATCATTTTCAGGTGTTTAATTAAAGATTTTGCTAGGTCGTTCTATGTATGAGTATGTGGCACAGGATGCTCTACGTCTATCCCAATGGCCATAAAATAGACATCAAAAGTCTTAGACATAAACTCACCAGCATTATCTAACTGGATCTTCTTGATCGGGTAATCATGAAATTGTGCACATAGTTTAATGAGTTGAGTGAGT
Organism: Rhodomyrtus tomentosa; assembly: GCA_028455895.1. Taxonomy (NCBI): domain Eukaryota; kingdom Viridiplantae; phylum Streptophyta; class Magnoliopsida; order Myrtales; family Myrtaceae; genus Rhodomyrtus; species Rhodomyrtus tomentosa. Next base: position 6,893,216 of record JAPCWY010000001.1, on the reverse strand, counting down.
AATTTTGTGAAGGCCATATTGCGTGTTGCTAACAGGTCAACGTATATCCATTGCGTTGAAGCATTGGTCAGGATCATAAAGTACCTAAAAGGTCCACATGCAGGGTGGATAGGCCCACTGATATCTCCTTGAATTCTATGCAAAAATATAGGAGATTCCACCCTTACTTTAGTATGAGACGGCCGTACAATTAATTTACCCTTAGCGCACGCATCGCATACATAATCAATGGGTGAATGGAGCTCACGATTTGTTAATGAATGCCCAACTGAATACGTTAATATTTAGCGCATCATATTCGACCTTGGGTGATTTAAACGGTCATGCCATAATTGAAAACTTTCTAGGTTTGTGAACTTCAGGTTCATCGCAATATGTTTATTACTTACATATATGTAAGTATAATATAACTCGGAGGAGAATGATGATAACTTTTCCACAATTTGTTTTCTTTATCCACTTATCTGGGTTAGATACAAGTATTCTTTGCTACCTTCGATCTTGGTTTCAACGTGAAACCAATTGAAATAAATATCTTTAAAGCTGAGCAGGTTCCTTTTAGACCATGGGCAAAATAAAGCATCAACATCAATATCAACAATACCTTTATCCCAAACTAGTTGGGGTCGGCGGTCGATGAAACCCAAAGAAGGGCAAAATAAAGCATAATTAATAAAAAAAAATTGTGCTCATTGGTAGTATTACATGAGTTTTTCTGGAGCCTATAATAATGTTATTGTCACCTGAAATAGTGGTGATACTCCATTCGCATTTTTTCCAATATCTCAAAGAACTTCCTCTCCTGGAGGATAATGTGTATAGTACCACTGTCTACAAGACAAAGAATACCATTATTCTCCTCGAGGTAATTGCTTAGCATTAGTGATGACTAACAAAAAGAATAAGAAATGGAATTATAATATTAAAACTGATAGAATATACGTAAATAAAAATTAACATAGACTTATATATATTGCTTAATTTAAATCCAGAAAATGATCAATATCAAAATGTGTATTGTCAAGAGATGATTCTTTATTCTCCATTGAGGGCTTTGTTGCAACATTAGCTTCCCTTTTCTCTCGTCTTGTTCTCTTTGATAGAAATCAACCGGATGCTTTGGGGTGCGACAAGCACGAGACCAATGGCCTATAGAACCACATTTATGACAAACATTGGTACCAACCTAGTTAGGCACTTCCGGAACTTCTTTTCTTTGTGGACCACATTTAGATCATTGTGAACCTCTATCTCGGCTTTTCTAAGGCTGATTTTTCAAGTTACGCCATTTTTCCTTTCAAAACCCGCGGCTCTTGTTTTTATGACGTGCAACATGTGCTTCAGGCACAGGTGCCTATCCAGTAGGATGAGAATTGTGGTTTTGCATCAACAATTGGTTGTACTTTTTAGCTACAAGTAGTGCTGAGATTAACTCTGAATGCTTGGAGTAATTCTTTGCCCTATACTGTCGCTGGAGTACAAGGTTATTAGTATGAAAAGTAGATAATGTTTTATCAAGCATTTCAGTTTCTGTGATCTGCTGGCCACAAAGAAGTAATTGTGATACAATTCGATGAATGGAAGAATTATATGAAAGTGTAAATTGATCCATTGAAACCTCGCATGAGGAAGGACAACTTCTTGTCGATGATCAAAGCGATCCTTCAGGAATTGCCATAAAATTGCAGGGTCCTCCTCAGTCAGATACTCAGCCTTTAAATCTTCATGTAAATGGTGGCGAATAAAGATAAGAGTCTTAACCTTATGGGCTAGAGTATAATTAGATTCTGGGATAATAGATCGACTGAGATATAACGATGTTAATTGTATCTTGACATCAAAAACTCATGTTAGATAATTACTTTTGGTAATATCTAACGTCGCAAACTCTCTCTTGGTAATATTTGACATACTGAAAAGAAATTGTAGAGATATTAGATGGAGAAGTAAGATGCGTTATCTTGAGCGATATCCAAGATTCTAACCGGTTTGTGCTGATAACGTGTTTAAAAAGAAAACCACAATCTTTGGAATCAACTCAGAGAACCCTATCGGGAATATAATGAGAGAAAAAAGAGACGAGAAAAGTGGGAGTAAAATGTCAACGCATGTTCATTATCTTTAATAAGTTACACAAGCCTCTATTTATAGGCAGGAGAGTAAAAACGTTCATCAAATATGAAAGACTAAACATCAATCCTCATCAATACTTCTTAATGTACGTAATCAATCCTCATTAATGTACGTAGTCAATCCTCATTAGAAGAGGAAGAAGGGTGGAAGGTGAAACATCCACTTATTACTATATTTACAACAAAATTAACAATTCATGTAATCCATTTATTGGGCAATTTACAATTTCACGTCCATGATTATTGATTTGGATATTTAGTAAATGTTAACTATAATTACCAAGACAATAGGTCCATCTCAAATGAATATCGAAGCTTTCTCGTTTATGCATATTGAATATAACTTTGTAAATCATTTTCCATGCTTTACATTATTTTTATATTCTTAATTTATAGAATCATCATATGAATGATATATGCCATAAGTTCAACATCCAGAAATTTCGTGCGAGCCGGGACTGCTGACGTTTAATTCTTTTTGCCATACTGTCCAACCCATTTGAATGGTTGAGATGACATACTAGAAAGTGTCTCAAATGCTGCTCAATTCTTAGCTCCGCATGTCGTTTCATGAGGTCCAAATTGGCATGTTTGACCCTGAGATCATCCTTGACCAGGAGTGACGGGTTTAAAGGAGACAAAAGTGTTATTGTTTGTACCAGAAGGTCTGAGTTTCATCTTACATTGAAAGATTCAGTTGGAAAAGTACGAGGTATGAAGATGATCGAAATGAAAAGTGTTTCGTCAGCATTGAGCTCCTGCCCTTTGATATTTAATTGGAATCCAAAAAAGTATGATGAGGTTATTGTTGTTCCACATCGCTTGTGAATGAATCTTATATGTTTTTTATATTCTTGTAGTCTACTTCCGCCTAATAGCTTAAACTTTTGAATTAGACTTTCTAACAATAAATAAAGTAGATAAAGAAGAACATGGAGAAGTGGGAGAGAAAAAATGGAAGTAGTCAGACTTAAGTACATTCATGATATAAAAATTATTTTTCTGAAAAAAAAAACAAACTTCTTAAATAATATAATTTAAAATAATATATAAATTTAAATATGTTTGAATTATAATGCTGAAAATAAACTCAAAATAGAAAAAAAATCATTCTTCCTTATTCTTATTTTTATATTTAATTTATGCCTACTTTATATCTAGATTTTAAGTGAACATATTTAAACATGTGAATGATCTTTCTAATTCTAAAGAAATGAGGGGCAATAAAATATCATAAAAAACTAGTATGTTCATCTCTTTCTCCTTTGTATCTCTAGTTCATGTTGAAATATGATAGCTCCTTTTTAGTTTTTCAGTTCATGATAAAATTCTATAAAAATGGTGAAAGAGTCAAAGCATCTTCTCTTCTTAGCTTTCTCATTCACGTAAAAAATCTATGAAAGTAGAAAGAGAGTCAAAACTCTTTATTCTTTATAGCTTTGTGGTTCTTATTAAAGTTTAATGAAAGTAGCGAGAGAGGTAACACTTTTCATAGTCGTAGGTGAATGACTATATTTTCTCTCTTTTACAAGGTTTGGCAGTGAATTATGAAAGATTCGTATTTGCCTTTGTGCATTTTCAAATTCATTTGCATTAATACGTCGGAAGTGCCAAACAATGAATAGAATATGATATTACATGTCTGGCTTTATACTATGATTCATCAAATAATAGATAAGATATGGCAAATCCTTGACCTTCATATCTGTGACGCCTTGGAAATTCGACTTTGGTAAAGTGCTTGAATTCAATAAGATGGATTAATATTGAAAATTCAGTCAGTGTAAGAGACGATATTGAACAAATTTTGAAGTTTCATTTGGTTTACATTATGTTTTGAAATTTTTTAGCTGTCGCGAATTAGGATTTCAATCCTCACGCCCGAGACTAGCTTATGAAATTACCAAAATACCCTTCGTCCAATGTACCGAAATTTCAATTTAGTCCCGACTTATTAAATTATCAAATTGCCCCTCAATAATGCATAAGAGACAAAATGGCCACAAAAGTCTTCTTTTGGGCTCCTAGTCAACTCACATCACTCTCACATTTCTCTCTTTTTGCTCACTCTCTCTCTTCCCTCTATGTGCTCTCTTTTCTCTTGTTCGTGGACAACAAACCCCTCCAAATCTAACCTCCGCCTTCCTCCTCTGTTGGTGGTTTGCGTCGACCACTACCACAGCCGGCACCACCATACCTAGCTGCACTACGCCGTCGCAACAAACCCCTTCGGCATCGTCGCTCGCTGCCGAACGGCCACGAGAAGGCTGTGGGAAGCCCCTGCCCTGTTTTGGGCCTCGGCACCTGAGAACTCCAGCTCCTCCTTCGGCTTTGTGCGGCGTCGCCGCCGCCTCCCACCACCACGCCATGACTGCCCTGTGTCCTGAACTCCAAGACTAAATCACCCCGTCCCCGAATGACCGCTGGATCCGCCACGAATAGCCTCGAAGTCACGATTCCCATGTTTTTTAGGCGAGTTTGGTTTTTTATTCAATCCGGCCAAACCGGCCGCCATCGTCGCTCACTGTCGCCTCCAATGGCCTCCTAAGGCCCCTCTTCGACAACACTGAGCTCGTGGGAGCTAGCCGCTGTACGTTGAGGCCGGAAACCAGCTTAGACCACCTCTCCCTCCTCTGCCACGCGAAACCCCTATTCTCTCCTGTTCTGTTCCTCCGCCTCCGGCCGCCCTTAGCTGCTGTCACCGGTCTCGACCTACTTTTCTCGACCCCCTAGCTGAGTCCCCGAGCCTTGGCTAGCCTTATCATGGTCCTTGAGATCGAGAATCGCCTCAAAATAGCCCCGATCTACCTTGTATACTTGCTGACTAGTTCTGTTTTCCTATCCCCGCCAATCGCTAGAGCTCCGCCGTCGCAGCCACCACCTCTTGGACCTCCGTCACATGTCCTAGCTGATGTCAGGTCATGACGCTCCTCGAGAAACCCTAGAACCGAGGCTTAGGTGTGATTGTTGCCGAGGATTATCATCGCCGTTCATATCGTTGCCGTTGAGACCGCTCGAGCTAGTCAATTTGTGAGTTAATCCTAATCCTTGATTAAGGCATTAATTGCTCCTAGGATTAGTCGATTAGCCGACTAGGACATTTAATTACGCGATCGAGATCGATTTAGATAGAAATTGAGATTTGGTTAAATGGCTCAAATCGATTAAGCTAGATGGGTTGATTGAATTGTCTGTGGCTAATTGTTGCTAGATGATTATTGATTGATTGATCGCGAGCGAGCGATAGACTAGAGACGAGCGAACGATCGACGATTTAAATCAATTGGTTTGGTTAGTAAAAGATTATTGTACGAATCGAGCTTTTTATTGTCTAATCGGCTTTGACTGCTTGTGATTGATTGGTGACCTTATTGATTTGGCCGCTTCACTGAGATGTCTGTTTGATTGTCATATTTTTCCACAAAGTGATTGGCTATTTGATTGATGAATTAGGGTTAATCGCTCTGTGTGTGGTTGTGGTGAGTAGTGGATAGTCTGCATGTATATGTGATCGTGTGTGAAGTCAAAAGACATATTTTAGCATGAAAATGACATTCTGCCTAGACTTTTACATGCCCGAGTGAGCATCCGACTTTAACCAAAGATAATGAAATGGGTGGATTGCTAGATGTATATTGTATGGTCATATGGGAAACGATGATACTTTTCTTGGCAAGTTCGTACTGTACTAATCATATAGAGCCATACGACTTACCAAAAGCACGACAATTCTAGTCCGGTGCTAACTAGTATGGACGTAGTATTGGTCGGATATCGATCGCAGATTGTGATGGATCGACACCCTATTTAGGGTTACTTACTTGCTGGTGTCGTGTTGGACGCACTGGAGACACCTCTCGTAGTAGCGTTGCCGAGAGAAAAGGGATATAACTCGGTCCTGTCGGTAGAATGCTAGATTGCACTAAGGTGTTGATCCGTTATTTGTGAGAGTTGAATCACGCTCTCTTTCGCGTAGATCCTCTCATGTGCCGTGGGCATGATCATCATTAATAAATGAACTTGTGTAGTGTTCTGTGCATACTTGTGGATGTGATGCTGTATTGAGTGATTGATTGATCTGACTGCTGAGTCGAGTCAAGCATTGCATTATGCGTGGATGTAGGTCGGTAAGTGTGCATGTGGATGATTTATCATATTGTGATTATGGTTGACTGTTATATGTGCATATGTTATTTTGTGAGACTTCTGTTAGGATACCCTAGACGAATCAGTTTCCTAACCAAGCTTAGGCTTGATTCACTGAGATTTATTCTCACCCCGTTGTGGGATAACATTTTCAGGTCACCAATGAATGGATGTGGAAGTAGCCTTTGGAAGTAGATGAGAAGTTGACCTTACCCGATAGAATAACTGATTGAGATCTTGTTTGGTAGCCTCAAAGTATGGGGTCGTACTCGTACGTTAGTAGCACAATAGGGTTAGACTCGTCTGCTTATGTTGAATGATTTGTAATTGTCTTTTATCGAATGACTGTCGTGATTGTCTACTTGTTTATCCTATGTTGATTTGTTGTTAGGGAGTTAAGATCGTTTTCGCATGCGTAATTAAGTAATAAGTTGATAGTGTGCCTGGAATGCTATCTCTATGACCTCGTGAAGATTTGGCAAGGGATGTCGCGGGCTCAAGAGTCGAGGCGTGACATCCCTGCCCAAGGTGGCATCAGAGTAAGGTCAGCCTGATTCATCTGGTCATTGGCCTGGAATGATAAGGAGCGTTGAGATTTGGGATAGTTGGTAGGATTGTAAGCTTTTGCATGTGCCTGTTGCCTATGTTTCTTTTGGCTGATTGCTAGTGATCTCATTACGTGTTACTTGGGGTGGGCAGGACTCCGTAAGTTACCTATATAATAAGCAACCGTAATGAAAGGGTGCCTAGTGGAAGTATAGCTCAAGAAGATCCCAGAGTGGAAAGGATTTTGCAGGCATTGGAAACTTTGGGAGTTGTTGTTGGACATTAGGTGAGTAGTCAAGCTAATGCTGCCGCTACCGCTGTTTCGCGTGAAGACTCGTTAATTGAAAATGAGAATGGTGGGTAGCCGATACTCGAGTTAATGCAGAGGTTTCTAAGCCTCGAGCCACCGAAGTTTAGGGAAGTAGGAGACTTAGAAGCTACAATCTTGTGGATAATGGAAATAGAGAAGGGATTCGCCCTGCTGAAATGCTCCGAAAAGGGCAAGGTAACGCTAGCCGTTTACCAACTACAAGGTAGAGCTAATGCGTGGTGGGAAGCAACACGAAAAAAAGATCTTTCCCAAAGGTATGGTCTCGGTGTGGGATGCCTTCGTTGAAACCTTCTATGGCAAGCATTTTCTGGACTGTAGGCGAGAGAAAAAGATGGTTGAGTTCTTACAACTTCGACATGACCAAATGACAGTAGAGCAATATGAGGCGAAGTTCGCCGAGCTATCAGAGTTTGCACCATGGACGATTGGAGATCTTGTAAATAGGATGAGAAGATTTCGTGTGGGATTAAAGCTTGAGATTAAGGATTTGGTGTCACTGGACCTTAGGAGTTATAGCAAAAAGGGCCAAATCTATAGAGAGGAGGATGACTGACAGAGCAATCGCATTTGGGTCGCGATTTGCGCCTTTTTCTAGGGATAACCGTTGGATAGAGAAGAGACCGATGTATATCAACAAGTATCACATCTCGTCTAACCGGAAGAGTACAATCAGAAAGCCGATGTCCCACCAAAGTGAGAAGTGTCGCGTGTGTTGCCTAAGGCATGTGTCCAGTCCCTGCTCGTTTAGAGGAGAAGAATGCTTTAAATGTTACCAGTCGGGACACCAAGTGAAGGATTGCCCAATAAGAAATAAGACAGATCAAGCATCGCTGCCGCAAGAAGGACAAACTCGAGGAGATGTTCAACAAAACACCTAGGATTGACTCTACTGAGAGTACGGTGGCTTTTGAGTTAAGATGCTCTATTATAAATTAGCAATAGCTAGACAAGCTTGAAAAGACCTTTTTATGGATAAAACTTATGGATATGGGTTTATATTAAGACGACTAGTATTTTGTAGATTGCATAAGTTTGAGGTATTGTCTTGCTTGAATTGCCTTAGCCGTTGTTTTCTTTAAATCCTAATTTATGCCTAAAGGAATATTTGCAGAGGAGCAAGTATGAATTGTGAAAGTAATCTATGTGATGTAATAAACCCCTAAAGAATCAGAAGGTATAAATTGATAAAGATCGATATGAAGGCAGATAACGTGTGCTGTATGGCGACGAAGATCTCTCTCTACACATGTTTAAATTTGGATTTAAAAGTTAAAACACGTTTGTGAGTGCATTGTGTTGTATTTCGGATGATGGACAATAGATTGTGGATGAATCGAGTGTCATGGGTAAGTAAGACTAAGGTGCCTTGCAGAACTGGTGAAGGTCGGGTTATTCCTCCGAATCCTGATCGAAGGACTTGCAATATGTCAAAGGCAGTATTGAAATGACTTGAGACCCGTGCGGTTCAGTCGACTAGTAACCTAATAAGGTCATGGTGAAGTGTACATTGTCTGAAGACTGTAATTAATGAAGTCTTAGACATGTGCATGGAACAAGGACAGTGAAGACAAACAAGGAAAGCTTGTAATGGCAATCTAAGAGTGGATGACTGGTAGGGTCGTCGGTTGGATGCACAGACTATCAATATTGGAGATACCCCTAAATAAGATTAAGATTGCGAGATGTGACAATTAAGGAAGGCTAGTTAACAGAGTGACGTATCGGAAGCATAGTAGAGCCATATGATTTCTTGAAATAATGACCATAAGGTTCTTGCTTTTGATAAAACAGAAAACTGATCGGAATTTACAACAGTAGTTTTAGTGTTAGTCCGAATAGCTTGAGGAGACACCAAGGTTTGAAGCAAGGTTATTAGAGGCTGATAGAAAGACTGATATGGCCAAGCGAAAGGTTAAGATTTTGATGTGTCGATAAGTCAAATCGGATCATTACAAGCCTAAGTGGACTACTGCTGTTGTTTGGGATTCTAGAGTAAAGGTGGGAAAAGATCACAAGGGATTTATGATGAAACTTCTAAGAAGTCAAGGGATAAATGATTCAGTTTGGAGTGCAATAAACAGATTGATGATGCATGTTCAGGTTATAATAGTGTGAAGAGATTCAACTTAGTATGAGTGTGATGCCCTAAGACCTAAGGCCGATCCAAGCTTAAGACTCGAATTACTCGTGGACAATGATCAAGGGTTAAGGAAGCCACCGAGAGTTAGAGGTCGCCCTCGACGGGGATGATAGCCTGATTTGCTAGTCGATTGTGCTATTGATTAAGGGTCGACTGTGTGGCGATCTTAAATTAAGCATAGATCGAATTGGGTTGGCTCGTTCAGCTGTAAGTCAACCATAGGATCATCCTGAAGTCAACTAGGGATTGATTCATAGCATGATTTGCGAGCTGGCATTGATCGATATTCAGGATGGCTATGGACCTAGTAAAGAACGATCTGCACTAGAAGCTCGTACCAGCCGCGCACTAGTCAAGGATTAGCTACCTTGGATTATGTGATGTGTTACTGGAGGACTACGAATCGAGTCGAACCTATCCTGCATCAACTTGAGTTGGTTATGAGAGGTGATCATGACAGTGTTTGATTGTACAATCAATCTAGGAACGGGTGATTCCAACCTAAATCGAGATATTTGAGGTGATCCTGGACTCGTCAGTCACTTGTGAGCTGACCCTGTTCGATAGAATGGACGGTTCGACCCCCAGTTTGATTTGGCACCAAAGTTTAGTGATTCTTCAGATGTTTCAAGAGTTGACAAGTGATGATTCCAAACCTCAAGACATTGACCAGACCAATCAATCAAATATTGATGATTAAGTAATCCATCGAAGAAGAGGCGAATCATTAGTCGGCCTTCTCCATGTAAGTAGAATGCCCAAATTGCCATTAGTGTTAGCCGTGATTGATGTCTATGGAACAAAAGGAGAAACAGCGTTAAATCCTGCTCATCGGAAGTTAAGAGATTGTCAATCGATTCGTGGGAATGGTTAGTTACTGTGGTTACTGAGACAACCAATAGTTGTTGTAACAACAACGTTAGATAGTCACGGTTGAGCTGAATCCTTAGAGTTGAATGGTCCAACCTGTTTAAATGAATTATGGATATGGAATTGTGTTAGATTAGTTAGTCAAGGATCGTAAGTTAGAATCCGACTTGGATTTGATAGTTGCTTTGTGGTTTTGGTGAATGGAGTAGAGATAATGATTGTTATGAAGCGAGCATGGTATGAATTGTAGGGAAAAAAAAATGAAACTGCAGTTCGGCACGGCTTATTACCCACAGACGGAAGGTCAATCTAGAAGGATAATTCAGACTTTGGAGGACAGGTATTTTTGGATTTCAATGGTAGTTGAGAGGAACAGTTACACCAAGTGGAGTTTGCCTAAATAATAGTTATTGGCGAAACATTAAGATGATGCTATTCAAGGTGATGTACGGCAGAGCGTACAAGACGCCCATCTATTGGGACCACAAAAAAAGGGGGCCGACCTGAGTTAGTGGAATAATCGATAGATGCTATCAAGGGTATCAGAGACAGATTGAAGGCGGCACAGAGTTGTCAGAAAAAGTTACGCCGATAGGAGATAAGGACCTTTGAGATTTCAGGTGGACTATCATGTCTTTTTGAAGGCGTTGCCTATAAAAGGGATATCTCGTTGTGAGCAAGAAAGGAAAGTCGAGCCCAAGGTATTTCGGACCTTTCGAGATTTTGGAAAGAATTGGAAATTTGGCATGCTGTCTTGCGTTACCGCCGAGACTTGCTCAGGTGCATAATGTCTCCCATGTGTCGATATAGAGGAAATACGAGCCGAACCCCGCTCTTGTATGGAGTTATGAAGAGATTGAACTGGAGGAGCCAACATCGTACGCGGAATGACCAGTCGGAATCGTGAATAGGAATGAACAAGTGTTTCGAAACAAAATGATTCCATTGGTTAAGGTACTTTGGCAACACCATGGAACTGAAGGAACTACTTGGGGAATTGAGGAAATTGTGAGGACTGGATATCTTTATTTGTTTGAACGGTTGTAACAATACTTCAATTTTGAGGACGAAATTTCCTAAGGGGGAGAGTTGTGACGCCCTGAAAATTCGACTTTGGTAAAATGCCTGAATTCAATAAAATGGATTAATATTGAAAATTAAGTCAGTAAAATATTTTAGGGTCGTAAGGATTTAAGAGACGATATTGGACAAATTCTGAAGTTTCAGTCGGTTTAGATTAGGTTTTGAAATTTTTTAGCCATTACGAATTAGGATTTCAATCCTTGCGCTCGAGCTTGGCCTATGAAATTACCAAAATACCTTTTGTCCAATGTACTGAAATTTCAATTTAGTCCCAATTTATCAAGTGACCAAATTGCCCCTCAATAATGCATAAGAGACAAAATGGCCACAAAAGTCTTCTTGTGGGCCCCTAGTTAACTCACATCACTCTTACGTTTCTCTCTTTCGGCTCACTCTCTTTTCCCTCTATCTATTCTCTCTTTTCTCTTTTTCATGGACAGCAGCCCCCCTCCAAATCGAGCCTCCTCCTTCCTCCTCCTTTGGTGGTTTGCGGGGCTGTTCATGGTGTCGCCATGCTCTAAATGTGTCGTTAGGACTTACTAGAATGTCCCTTGAGTTGTTAATGAGGTCCACAATTGGTGTAATTAGGGCTAGATTGGATAAATTGATTGTAACGATAGATAATTCCTAAATCGTTTTGCTGCCCTATTTTGGACAGCAAAAAAGTCAACTTGAAGCCGATCTTGACAAGGTAATTTTAGCGAGAATTGCTAACTTAAGCGAAGGTGAGTGACCCCTAAACCTATTTAAGGACATTTGGACGCGACTAGACGTTTTCCGCAGAGGAAACGATGAAATGATTGATTTGCAATGCTTGAATGATTGAATTGATGACGTGCTCGTTGATGCGCCTTGCTTGCCTATGTGGCGGTATGATCTTCGATTCTTAAATTGTGCTTTGCGACATGGCACGTTTGTTCCTTTTTGGTAAGCAATTGATTTGTGTTCTAATGCCTAAAAATCCTCATGGTGATAATGTGATTAAATGTTTATCGTAATGATTCTTGACTGAGATTTGCTTGAGGAACTAGGCTAGCGAGCCGTGAGAACACATGAAAGGTGGCAAGTATCGTGATGAGATGAGGGCTTGAGGCTAGTGACACCCTGATGCGATTTATCGCGGGTTTCGAGTTATGTATACCATAATGCGTTTGAACGTGGGGTTGTGGTTGAAAGTACATCTTGATATGTCTGAACGCGGGATGAGAATTTTGGCCTGTCGACATGAGCTTGGTGATAAGCTGTTAGATCTAATGCATTTGAATGCGGGTTTATTGATTGGGATAGCTTGATGCGTCTGAACGCGGGCTAATCCCAAAAAGTTTGAAAGAGGGGGGTGAATTTCTTTCTAATTAACGTGATCATTAAAATGATTGTAAGCTAGTACGAAAGCTTGGTCACTCTATGCTAGTTTGCCTTGAGTTGATGCCATGTCTTGCTTTAGCAAATAATATGCGTTGCTTTGTTTGCTTTGGTGTGGTGGGACGAATGGCCTAGGTAGGGTTAGGCTAGCTTGCTGAGACGTATGTCTCACCTCGTCGTGAGATCTCTCTTTTTTCAGATCCCAAGCCCTGAAGATGTTGCTGATCCATTTTGGCGATCCGAAGGAGATGACAACTTATTTTAAGGAATTTCTAGATAGACGAGGTACGATTTATATTAGGAAGAGTACGGTAGTATGGGTTGATGAGGGGGAGGAAGACTGGAAGCCACATTATTTTGAGGCCTGGTTCAAGAGAGCTGGGGAAGTGACCACTGGTCCATTAAAGGCTCACGAGGTTCCAAGATGCGTAGTTCCATCGTTGTGCCATCCTTCTCGATATGAGATCGAGATAGAGGGTTCCGTAGTAGGCTCGAGGAACGTTCCAGAAGAGACCCCGGCTAGAGAAGAGAGTATCGAAGTGATCGAGATCTCTGACTCAGAAGATGAGATGGAAGAGGACACTATAGAAGTACGATCGGAAACTTTCTCGGATTACGATCCCGCAAAGGACATGAGTCGAGCCGAAGATACTAATACCATTTCATGGGCACGAGATCACACAACCGTTGGAGTTGTCTTTTTTTGGTGATGATCTTTTCGATAGGGCTTAAAGGTTGTCTTTTGTTCGCCTTTTTGTCTTCCTCGACCTTAGTTGGTGATATAAGTTAGTCATTGACCTCGTTTACATAAGCCCGTCCTCTTGATATGTAAATTACCATTTTACTCTTCCCATGTCTCATTCTTTGTTTTGTTTTGAATTACCTTACATAGAGTTATATATTTATTTTCTTGTACTCTTCCGCATGCGAGTCTCATTTATTTATCGTCGTAAAGAAGGGTATCTTGGGATAGAATTTACGACAGGAATAGATGAGCGCACTTGTAAGGGGAGCGGGGCTTGACAACCACAGCTCAGCCACCGCCACTTGGGACCACTGCCACCTGGGACCACCAGCCACCTCATTGGGTCCCCGTCGACCACCACAGCACCGTCACTGCCGTCGGAAGCCACCGAGAAGCCGATCAGGCTTCAGCGGCGTCGAAGCTTCGGGTGGCTGATGGTAGAGATCTGTAGGGGTCAGAGGGTTGTAGTTGTGGAAGGACAAAGCTCAACCCGAACAGAATTGGGTGCAAAAATAGGGCACCGAGAAGGGTAACCTTGGGTTTTCAGCTCATTGGTGGATTTGTGGAGGCTGCGAGTGGTGGAGTGATGCCGGAGGGGTCATGTAGGGTGGTGTGATGATGGTGGAAGGCTGCACCACGCCGTCGTAACCAACCCCTCCAGTGCCGTCGCTCGCTGCCGAACGACCATGAGAAGATCGCGGGAAGCCCCTGGCCAGTTTTTGGCCCCGACACTTGAGAACTCCAGCACCTTCTCTGGCCTTGTGTGGTGTCACCGTCGCCTCCTACCACCACACCGTGACTCCTCCGCATCCTGAGCTCCAAGTCGAAGCCACCTCGCCGCCGAACAACTGCCGGAGCAGCCGCGAATAGCCCTAAAGTCGCGGCTCCTCTATTTTTGAGGCCAGTTTGATCTTTTCTTAGATTCGGCCAAACCGGTCGCTGACTGCCACCTTCGATGGCCTCCTAAGGCCCCTCTCCAGCAACCCTGAGCTCGCTGCCAAGAGTGAAGGCTAGAAATCATCTCGGAGCACCTCCCATGTCTCGACCGCGTGAACCCCTGTTTTTGCTGCCTTCGGCCGCCCTCCACCGCCGTCACTAGTCCCGATCGACTCTTCTCGACCCCTAAGTGAGTCCCAGAGTCTTGGTCGGCCTTGTCACGTCTCTTGAGATCGGGAATCGCCTCAAAACTGCCCTGATCTACCCTATATACCTACTGACCGGTTCCGTTTTCCCAGCCTCACCGGTTGCCGGAGCTCCGCCATTGCCGGACCTCTGCCACATGTCCTAGCTGGTGTCAAGTCATGACGCCGTCGCCATCGTCGTCATAGTTCGTCGTCGCCGTTCATGCCGTCGACGTTGAGACTAACTGAGCCAGTCAATTTATGAGTTGACCCTAATCCTTGGTCAGGGCGCTAATTGCGCTTAGGGTTAGTCGATTAGCCGACTAGGATATTTAAGTACGCGATCGAGACCGGTTTAGATAGAAATTGAGATTTGGTTAAGTGGTTGCGATCGATTAAGCTAGAGGGTTTGATTGAATTTTCCATGGCTAATTGTTGCTAGATGATTATTAATTGATTGATCACGAACGAGCGATAGGCTAGAGACGAGCGAGTGATCGACAATTTAAATAGATTAGTTTGGTTAATAAAGGATTATTATATGAATCGAGCTTTTTATTATCTAATCGGCTTTGACTGCTCGTGATTGATTGGTGACCTTATTGAGTTGGCCGTTTCTTTGATATGTCTATTTGATTGTCTTATTTGTTCACTAAGTGATTGACTATTTGATTGATGATTGGGGGTTAATCGCCCTGTGTGTGGTTGTGGTGACTAGTGGATAGTCTGCATATACATATGACCGTGTGTGAAGTCAAAAGACATATTTTAGCATGAAAATGGCCTTCTGCCAAGACTTTTACATGCCTGAGTGAGCATCCGACTTTAACCAAAGATAATGAAATGAGTGGATTGCTGGATGTGTATTGTGTGGTCATATGAGGGAACGATGATGCTTTTCCTGTAAAGTTCATAGAGCCATACGACTTGCCAGAAGCACGACAATTTTGGTCCGGTGCTAACTAGCATGGATGCAGGGTTGGTCGGATGTCAGTCGCAGCTTGTGATGAACCGACGCCTCGTTTAGGGATCCCTACTTGCTGGTGCTGTGCTGGGCGCATTGGAGACACCTCTCGTAGTAGCCGTTGCCGGGAGAAAAGGGACGTAGCCCAGCCCTGTCGATAGAACACTAGATTGCATTAAGGTGCTGGATCGCGTTATTTGTAAAAATTGAATCACACCCTCTTTTGCGTAGATCTTCTCATATGCCATAAGCACAATCATCGTTAATAAATGGACTTGTGTGATGTCCTATGCATACTTATGGATGTGATGCTGTATTGAGTGGTTGACTGATCTGACTGCTGAGTCGAGTCAAGCATTGCATTATGCGTGGATGTAGATCGGTAAGTGTGTATGTGGATGATTTATCATATTGTGATTATGGTTGGCTGTTATATGTGCATATGTTATTTTGTGAGACTTTTGTTACGATGCCTAGGCGAATCAATTTCCTAACCGAGCTTAGGCTTGATTAACTGAGATTTATTCTCACCCCGTCGTGGGATAACATTTTCAGATCCCATATGATGGAGCTTTGTGAATACCAAGGAATGGATGTGGGAGTAGCCTTTTGAAGTAGATGAGAAGTTGACCTTACCCGATAGAGTAACTGATTGAGGTCTTGTCTGGTCGCCCCGAAATGTGGGGTCGTGCTCGTACATTAGTAGCACATTAGGGTTAAGACTCGTTTGCTTATATTGAATGATTTGTAATTGTCTTTTATTGAATGACTTTCGTGATTGTCTACTTGTCTATCCCATGTTGATTTATTGTCAGGGAGTTAAGATCGTTTCCGCATGCGTAATTAAGTAATAGATCGATAGTGTTCCTAGAACGCTATCTCTATGACCTCATGGCGATTTGACAAGCGATATTGCGGGCTCAAGAGTCGGGGCGTGACAATATCCCATCTACCCAATCCTATTTTGGCTAGAAATCCAGATGACCAAACTCAACCTAGGGAAATGTGCATGGAAATCGATGCAAGGAAACTTTGAATCCTAAAGTAGAAAGAATTTTTTTTTTTTACCGTTTGAAATTAAACAATGAAACCCCAACAAGTTTATAGTGATATGCGGGAATATTCCTAGAAAAATCCTAAATCAATTGCATATTTGTCATTTCACTAATAAACATGTCAATTGAGTCATAAATCTTTTTAGAATTTATCAGTTGAGTCCATCCGACTAATTTTGATGGAAGTTGCTGATGTAAGTACTATTGGTCATACATTGCACAGTTGGCACAGACGTGTACAACTATATAAAATTATATTTTTTTGAATCTATTTTCTTCTCCTTTTCCTTTTTTTTTTCAATGGCCAGTCACTGATCAGTGGCCACAGACTCTGGTTGGCAAGAACTAGCCTAACTTGAGGAAATGGTTGCACTTATCTGTTGACACTTGATTTTGGATTAGTCTTTTCTAGTTTATTTTTAACAAATTCATAAAAAAATCATAAAAAGTTGACAAATTGCAAAATCAATTTTAGTAGCCTTGGCCAAGCTTAAGAAACCATTTTTGATCAAAAAAATAATTTTCATAATTTTCGCAATTTTTTTATTTTTGGAAAATAGGAAAATGCTTGACAAATCGAGAAAAATAGTATTTGAGGTCACAAAATATAAAAAATAGCCAATATTTTCCTTTTAATCCCTTTTCCATTTTAACCTCATAAAAAGTAGAAATTTAACTTCAATTTTATGTGTTCCCTTATAACACAGAGCTAAATTTGGTAAAAAAATGTCATTCAAGTCTTTTAATTTGCAAATTTTTAAATCTTTAGAGTTTTGACATTCAATTTGATTGCCTAGAATTGCAATTAGGTTCCATTATTCATGGAAATTGCATGATTGCACGAATTGGGCAAAATTGCATACTTTTATTACAATTTGGTCCCCGGGTTTGGAAAAAATGAAATTACTTCTAATTCATGGATCACCATGCAAAGGTAAGGCTTCTACATTGTGATGTTTACCATTATAAATCGATTGTTGGGGGTAATTTGATCTGATTTGGGCATTAGAGCTTTCAATTTAACAATTTGGATAATCGAGTCTTAAATCAAATTTGGGTTTTTATGCAATTCCTTGTAGAAGTTTGGGAAAAATGGCAATTCCTCTTGATTTCAATTTTGTGATTTAATTTGACAAATTGCAAAGAATTGTAGGTTAATTTCAAGAAATTGAGTCAACCAGATCTGCTAGATCGAATCGGGTTCGACATGCCAACCTGGATGAACAGTATCGTATTCCCCAAATTATCTCCGGCGCAATTGAAGTTTCGGGCCGAATTTTGGAGATCAAATTGAAGATCAATTCGACAATGATCAGAGCTTCTATGGGGTGGGCATTGAAGCCCTCATTGGTCCGAGCCAATCGAGACGAATTCCAGGACCAATGGTTATCGGAGCTACGATGACGAGATGGATTTGTGCGTCGGCTAGGCTTGGTCAAATGCATATCGAGTTTCGAGCAAATTTGCACCAAATGGGACACACCGGAGGAACTAGTGGAATTGGACGGAATCTCCAACATCTTCATCGTCGTTTGGACCAAATGACACACACGATCATGTGCCATTTCAAGTCGGTGTGTGTCCACCTATTGCGACCCTCCCCCTCGAGAAGAGTTAATGGGCCGTTTTCGTTAGGTCGGACGTGGGCCTCTCCCAAGGCCCGTTATCCAAGTCGCAACGGAGGTACAAGTAGTCGATCTTTAGTGTGGTCTAGTGACATGTGATACGTGTACATGCCATGGAGTCGCCATCAATCGTTTTACGAAGGGCATGATTAGAAACCCTATCGAATAGTTGGAAGCTTCTACTCGATTCTGCGAGAATCAGAGAAATGAGATCGGGGATTTAGTTACGCCAACTATTATAGTTGATGCCCTTTTCGATACCTAGGTTGAATGAATTATCTAACCCTAAGATTTCACGTAGATGAGTGAGGTATGGACACTAAATCTAGAAATTCATTTAGATAGGAGAGACTACCCTAACACTTACAATCAATAAAAGAAGGTGTGCAAATCAAGAATCCAAGACATGCGGATAAATCACATGAATACAGCATGTCATCCCTAATAAGGCTCTATTGGTCTAGAGAAGTGTCAATCACGGCTCAAGAGTGATTTAGGCATGATTTACCCATGAGGGGCAAAAGCGTAATTTTGAAAAAAATTGAGACAATTTACCCAAAAAGGGAAAATTTGTTATTTCAGAAGAAATATAGAGTCAAATGGGGTTGGAAATAGAATTGATCATCCAATCAGTCAGTTTCCTATTTTTCAACAATTTTTAAAATTTTCTGGAATTTTACTTTACCCTTTGAGGGGTAAAATTGTCATTTCAAAAGGTGACGAGAAGTGAAAATCTCAAATAGAAGGATTGGTCAACCACTAGATTCAAATCCTAATTTTGAGTAATTTTCATAATTTTTGGAATAGGAAAGACGTTTTACCCTTTAAAGGGTAAAATCGTCATTTCAAAAAAAATTATGATATTCGAAAATCCAAGTAGAAGAATAGTACAGCTAACTGACCCTAATTCTCATTTTAGTATTTTCGATACGAAGCAGGGTTGAATTCCCCCTACAGAGCAAAAATAGGATTGTTCAGTTGTCTGTGGTCATTCCGCAATTTTTGAGAATTTTCGGAGTGTTTAGGAATTTATTACAATTTTTTTCTATTTTTTTTTTGGATTCTCTAGGCTTTTCTAATATTTTTTTTTTATAATTTTCTAGATTTTTTCTGATTTTTTTTTAATTTTTAAAATTAATTTTCAATTTTTTATTAGAAAAATATTACTCGGATCGGGTCGACCCGATCCACACGGATCGAATACCTAGCCCGGATCCAGACCCGCGCGGACCGACCCCTTAAAAAGATGTCGTTCGTCCTTTTTTGTTTTTTTTTATTTTCTAATTTTTTATACCATTTTGGATTATCTGAAAATTTAATATTTAATCCTTTGATCCAAACTCGCCCACATGGCTAAGCCACTGCTCTTAGATCAACATATCAAAATCTACGATCAGGATAACGCGGTGACTCGCGGTGACTAATCCTACACCGTTTGATCAGATTACTAAAATCAACGGTTACGATTAGAAGACTAGACTCAATCTAGACTGTTCATTTACACTAACCTAAATGACGCCGTTCGACTACTAATCTAAACGGCACTGTTTTCATATTTTTTGATTTTTCGATTATAAACCTTTTTCCTAATATTTCTAATTAGCAATCCTACGACCATTAAAAATAGGACTCGATTAACCCGAGCCGTCGGATCAGATATGACTCAGCCTAGCAAACTAACGGTCAAGCCGACTCGTCATCTACGTGGACCAATCATATGCTGCCACCTAAGACCGCCGACTTGTTGACTCACCACATCAACATCGTCTTCAACCTCTCGACCCCGATGAAATGGACGGCCAAGACTTCTCTAGAGCCGATCGATGACCAAACCTAGATCGATTGACATAAAACTAATGTTGTTCGACTCGTCTATTTCTCTAGTTTCACATATATCAGAATCAGAGCATTTCATCCATAGAATCAAACATATGCAAGCTTGAACCAGGTTGGCTATGGCGACTTTAAACATGTGATTCAGAGCATATCATGCCAATTCCTTCACAGATAAGCTTCGAATGAAGTTCAAGATACTTCCCTTCAGATCCAATTAATCTAGTTTAGACTAGCTTGAGCTAAACAAGTTTCGACAAGCTTGGTAATGACGAAGGGATTTTCGGGGCTCAGACGCGAGAGATTATGCAAAATTGACACAAAAATGAATTGCGACCGAGCTTAAGATAGTTCAAGGACCAAAACGCCCACTATAATTGCAAGAATCAAGGTTGGAGACGGAATCCGCCATTGATGCACAGTATGGAGCTTGAAGAAGAGAACTACCTGATTTCGAAGTTTGCGACTGCGAGACAAATGGCGATCGCTTCCTTGAACTTCAGGTGAGCTTCTAGTGACCTTTTTTTAGCTTCAGTTTGGCCTGAGAAAGCCCAACAATGCTTTACTGATTCGAGCTCCAACCTTCGACAATGATGATGGAAGCTGGCCTCTCTCTCTCTTCTTCCCTCTCTCTCTATTATGTTCCTCTCTTGAACAGAATGAACCTCTTCTCTCTAAAGAATGAGTCCCTTTTTGTTATATTTCTCCTCTCGAAAATTTGGCCGCTCGGGAGGGGGTGAGTCGATGACCTTTGCACGTGCAATCACGTGCGAAATGGTCACCGACGACTGGTGATTGCCGGGAACGAAGTAGCCAATCTTTTTAGGTCTTCCGGTGATTGAATTTTAGGCCAATTTGATCTTGGTTTGGCTTTGCATTTGAGCGAAGTTGGCCGCTACACATTACAGTCTCATTGGCGCGACTCCGGTGAACCCATACTATCGAACTAGTTATGATCAGCGCTAAACTTCGTGGCCAACAAAACTCCTCCATCAATTTTATCAATTGAAGCCAATTGCTCGTCCAATTTTGAGATCAAAATTCACCTGCAATCAGCCAAATATGCGCGGGAACTCAAGGTTGAAGACATTACTGTTTGGACCAGTTCGACCGGTCAAACCGGTCATAACCGATTCAACCGGTCCGAACCAGTTCAACTTGATTTTTCGCAAAATTAATCATAATTCTTGAGGAATTTTTGCAATTAAACCTCATAATCAAAATTAGGGCACGAGTATTATCTAAAAATATGGTTTGGCCAAAAGTTCATGTCAATTTATATGAAAGCCCCAAATTTTTCCCTAATTGCACTTTGGGAAAGTGTGAAATTGAAGGCTCAACGGTCAAATTGGACCAAACCACCCATGCCAATCGATTAAGGATGGTAAAAAACATTGAGTAGTAGTTCCAATTTGTAATGGTGGTCCTTGAATTAAAAGTAATTTCAATTATGTCCAAATTCAAGGACTAAATTGCAATTGAGCATGCAATTAAACAATTTGTGCAAACAATTGGACTAAATTGCAATTAAGGACAATCAAATTGAATGACAAACCTCTCAAAATGCCAAAAATTACAAATTAAAAGACTCCATCGATATGTTTTTACCAAATTCAATCATATGTATAACAAATGAACACATAAAATTGAACTTGAATTTTGACTTTTTAAGAGGTCAAGAAGACAAGAGAATTAAATTAAAAATATTTACTATTTTTTCATCTTTTTGTGACCTCAAATGCTATTTGTTTGATTTTTCATGTGTTTTCCTATTTTCCAAAAATATCAAAAAATGTGAAAAAAATGAAAAATTATTTTTTGGTCAAAAATGATTCCTTGGGCTAGGCTAAGGCTACCAAAGTTAATTTTTAAAATTTTCAACTTTTTATGAATTTTCTAAAAACAAACTGAAAAGACTGATCGAAAATCAGGTGTCAACACCACTGATCGAGCGAGAAATAAAAAATTGGATATAGCCTTCCAAGGCTTTCTAGAACAAGAGAGATGGCTCATTCTGTTCAGCAGGAGTAACAGAATATATATATATATATATATATATATATATATATAGAGCTATCCAATCGCCATTGTCGAGAACTTGAGCTTGGATTGTGAGTGGTTCATGAGACCGATCCAGGCCAAATTGAGCCTTGATTCTACTTAGAGAAGTTTACTGAAGCTCCGTAGAGGCAATCAAACTAGTTCAATTGGTCCGATATCGCCGAAAAAAGGTAATTCACTTCTTTGTGCTTCATACTATGCATCCATGGCGGATCTCATCTCCGACCTTGTTTCTTGCAATTATAGTCGGCATTTTATTCCCTGAACTATTTTAAGCTTGATCGCAATTCGTTTTCGTGTCAATTTTGCATAACATCTGGCGTCTGAGCCTCGAAAATCCCTTCGCTAGTGCTAATCCTGTTGAAGCTTCCTTAACTCAAACTAGCCTAAACCAAGTTAATCGGATCTGAAAGCAAGTGTTCTGAACTCCATTCGAAGCTTCTCTGTGGAGAAATTAGCCCGATATAGCATAGTTTACGCGATTGCGATGCCACTGCCGTACTTGGCATTTTGCTTGTAGCGTGCAATCCTACGGATAGTTAGGTTCATAGTTTAGATATGTCAATCACGATGAGGAGACGAGTAAAATGGCACCGACCGTGCTCAATTCCATTGAGGTTTTACCATTGGATCTTCGCTGGAGGCTCTCGGCTATCCATTGTAGGGGAGGCCTACTCAACGAAGACGATGATGACGTGGCGATCAACGAGTCAATATGTTGACGTGGTGCAGGCATGGTGCTGACGTGGCATGCCACATTAGCTAGGCCGTTAGGGTCAAGGATTAGTTTGTTAGATGATTTGAAGGCCTAGGTTTGGTCACGTGTTGGCCTGGTGGCCGTCGGATCAATTTTGATTTTTTTGTTAATAGAAAAATTAAAATTTTCAAAAATAAAAAAATAATGGTTTGATCGGATAGCTGAGGATTGGTCGAGTAGTTTGATCCAAGTCGTAGATTTAGGTAATTAGATCGAACGGTTCCATTTGATTAGCTTTCGAACTAAGCCGTCGATTTCTGTCGATAGATCCAATAGCCGTGGAATAGCTACGTGGTTCAATAGTAACCATAGGATTAGACCGATAGTAAGAAAACAAAAAAAAATAGTGAACAACGTCGTTTTGAGGCCTCGACTTGCACGGGACTGGGTCTGGGTCGGGTGTCCAATCCGCATAGATCGAATGGACCCAATCCGAATAATTTTTTTAATAAAAAAAGAAAAACATTTTCAAAATAAAAAATCAAAAAAATTCTAAAAAATTCTAAAAAAATGTTAGAAAAATGTAGAAAATAAAAAAGGAAAACTTTTAGAAAATTCTAGACACTCCAGAAATTTAAAAAATTAAGGAATGACCACAGATAATTGGTCAATTCTATTTTTGGGATTTCTCATCCATTCTTCTGAAAATTGACGATAATGCATTTTAGGGGTAAACTGTCCCTACTTTGAATCTGAGATAGATCGAAAATGCCTAGATTCAGATTAGGGTCAGTTAGGTGGCCAATACTTCTGTTTAGGTTTTCGGATCTCATCCTTTTCCCTGAAAAGATGATTTTAACCCTCTAAGGATGAATCGTCTTTCCTATTCCAATGAGTCGTGAAAATTGCCAGAATTAGGTGATGGGTCAGATGGGTGGCCAGTCCTTCTTTTTGGGATTTTCATGTCTCGTCCTTTTTAGAGAAATGACGATTTTACCCCTCAAAGGGTAAATTGCATTCTAGAATTCCAGAAATTTTTGAAAACTGTCAAAAAATAGGAAATGAATTAATTTGATGATTAATCCTATTTTCAACCCCTTTTACTCCATAATTCTTTCAAAATGACAATTTTATCCTTTTTGGCAAATTGTCCCAATTTTCGTCGAAATTACGATTTTGCCCATCATACGCAAATCATGTCTAAATCACCCCTGAGTCATGATTGACACTTCTCTAGGCTAATAGGGCATTACTAGGGATGCAATGTCGTATTCATGTGATTTATTCACATGCCTTGGATCCTTAATTTGCGCACCTCCTTTTATTAATTGTGAGTGTTAGGAAAACCACTCCTATCTGCATGAACTACTAGATCTAAAGTTCGTATCCCGCTCATCTGTATGAAATTTTAGGGTTAGATAATTCAATTAACTTAGGTATCGAAAGGGCGTCAACTATAATAGTTAGCGTAACTAAGTCCCCGATCCCACTTTTCTAGTTCTCGCAAAATTAAATAGAAGCTTCAAAATATTCGATAAGATTTTCAATCATACCCTTCACGAAACGATTGGCAGTGAATCCTTGGCACGTACACGTATCACATGTCACTAGACCACACTGAAGGACGACCACGCATACCTCGGTTGCGATTTGGGTAACGGGTCTTGAGAGATGCCCGCGTTCGACCAGACCGGAAGACCCATTAACCCTTACGTGCCAAACCGAAAAGGGTTGCAACATCATCGAGCCTCCCCTAGGCGAAGGCCACTCTTGCTAGATCTGGCAACTCAAGTATGAGCTAGGACACCTTATTGCTGGCAACTCGAGTATGAGATATTTGGGTGTATGGTACAAGTTCAGTCCTGAAATGGTTGTCTGGGTTAGGTGCATGACGATATTTTTGGAGTAGAATTTCTGCTCCAGAATTGCTTCTGGTGAAGAAATTTTTTTGGTAACGCAACTTCTTGAGCAAAAATTAGTTTGATTATATAACTTTATTTTTCTACTTCTAGAGTTAAATAAGAAAAAAGAAATATAAAAATCAACTTCTGACCATAAGTCGATTTCTAGAGCAGAATCATTGCCATGCACGCCCAACCAAAAACAAACCGCTAGCCACATTTAGCGATGTGGGCAATCTGGAGTTCTCAACCAGTCAAATGGTGTTTGGTTGGTCTTCGAACTCGTCCTCTGCAATCCAGTTGCACGACTCCTGAAATTGGGAAATCTTATTCTTCGGGATAATTCTGGTTCGTATCTTGACGAAGCCTACTCGTGCAAAGCTTCAATTACCCGTCTGGCACGATTTTAGCCGATATGAAACAACGGTTGAATTTGTTGCCTGGATCAATGTTTTACTCTATAATTATTAAACGGTAGTTCCTTCTTAAATGAACGTAAAAGTTTATTCATTTAGGAATGTTGAACGTAAAACAATACAATCTTGTAAATTATTGTCCAGGCACTTCTTTTTATATATTATCACTTGATACATTTATTGTTGGATGAGTTTATTCTTTGGGCGAACAAGCCACCCGTCTCATTCTTCATAACTCCTTTATGTTGCAGCCTCCGCAAAAATTTGCTGCCATTTAATTGTTTTTGCCATAACGCTCCGACCCATTTTCTGGGTTAAAACGACCCTGACGAAGAAAGTGTACCGATACGCCGCTCAAGTGTAACTTCGCTTGTCGTTTCATGAAGTCCAAAAGGGCATGTTGGTCCTGGATTTCATAGAGACAAATGTGCTATGCTCACGTCAAACTGTCCCGAGTTTCATCTGACGTTATATTAACTCGTAAATTAGCTGGAAAAGCAGGAGGTACGAACACGGCAGAAGTGAAAGTGGTCCGTCCGCCGGAGTTTTTGACTCTTAATATCCGACTGGAATTCAGAAAAGCTGCTATAAACAAAGCCGGATAAAGTGGAAAGTGGAGAACTTGGAGACGGAAAAATATAAACTAGTCAGAGTTGGGAACAGAAACCAAGGGAATAAACGCGCAAACCGGTCCAAGGAGCCGGTTAGTCTAAAAGGGGTAAATAGTAGAAATTGTTTAAAGCTTTCAGGACCCGTTTGAATTCGCGTTCACGTTGTCGATAAGCTTAGAATGGTTTGCATAAAAGGATGGAATTAGCAAAGGAAATTTGCAAACAATGGCAATGATCACGTTCTCAATGTTCATCATCGTCCCCGCGATCGGTTTGTCACTTGCAGCCAACACTTTGGGCACGAACCGGTCCATTAGTTACGGCGAATCATTGGTTTCTTTGGACCTAACCTTTGAGCTAGGATTTTTTACTCCTGGCAATTCGAGTAGCAGCTACTTGGGTATATGGTACAAGTTCAGCCCTGATGCGGTCGTGTGGGTTGCCAACAGAAACAACCCGCTAGCTGATCCTAACGGTGTTCTCAAGTTTAGCGATATGGGTAATCTTGTTGTTGTCAACCAGTCGAACGGTATTGTTTGGTCTTCGAACTCATCCGGGATCCTCCGGAATCCGGTTGCGCAGCTCCTGGATTCGGGAAATCTTGTTCTTTGGGATAATTTCAGTTTGAGTTTTGATAAAACCTATGCGTGGCAAAGCTTCGATTACCCGTCTGACACGCTTTTACCTGGTATGAAGCATGGGTTGAACTTGAAAACGGGTCTTGAATATAACCTGACTGCGTGGAAAAGCACGGACAACCCTTCTACTGGAGATTATGTCAGTTGGTTGAACTACAGTCAGTGCTTACCTCAGTTTGAAATAGTCCAAGTGGATGTGCATAGCATAACATATCGAACTGGGGTTTGGAACGGAGTTCAATTTAGTGGCCTTCTCTTGACACCAAATCCAGCTAAAGCGCCCATGTTTGTGTACAATGAAACTGAGATATCCTTAACGTTTGAGGTTCAGAACAGTCAATTTTTTTCGAGAATAAAATTGAGCTCTTTGGGAGTGGTGCAGGTTCTTGTGGCGAATAGATCGAGAAAAGCCACGTGGAATGTCATGCGCGAGTATCCGAGTGATCCGTGCGACTTCTATGGCAAGTGCGGTGCTAATGCCATCTGCAGCCTTAGCTCGTGCGAATGTGTGAAAGGGTTCGTGCCTCAGGTGCCTGACGAATGGGTGGTCCGTGATTTTTCCAGTGGATGCAAGAGGACAATACCCACGAATTGTTCCAAAGGAGAAGGTTTCTTCGAAATTAAGAGAGTTAAACTGCCCGACCAGTTGGAGGTAACGCTGAACAAGAGTCTGAGCCTCAAGGAATGCAAGGAAGAGTGCTTGAAGAATTGTTCGTGCACGGCTTACGCTAATTCAGATATCAGAGCAGGAGGCAGTGGCTGCCTCATGTGGTATGGGGACTTGATGGACATGAGAGTGCTCGAAGAAGGGAACTACGTGCAAAATCTGTACATACGCCTATCAGCTTCTGAACTAGGTATACTTATGGTAATTGTCTTTTTTTTTCCTAACTAAACTATTGAAATACTTGTTCTTTGGGCAAGAGAAGTCTGGAAATAGTTAATCTTCCCAACTCTTTTTCTTTGTTGTAGATGCCATTCGTGACCGCACCAGGAGGAAAATAATTATAGCAGCTGTCTTATTGAGTTCTATCATTGCGGGATTGCTTTCGGTCGGAACTGCATTGTGGGGTGTAAAGCATAAGAAAAAGAGAATCACGATTGGAGGTAAGCCTGAGCTTTGAAGACTGGCAGATTTCATCATAAACTCGAACTAGTATTGTTTCAGTTGGTTTGATAGGAACGTTAATTCGTTTTCATAGTCCTATGCTA
The DNA here is from genome assembly GCA_028455895.1 of Rhodomyrtus tomentosa. NCBI lineage: Eukaryota > Viridiplantae > Streptophyta > Magnoliopsida > Myrtales > Myrtaceae > Rhodomyrtus > Rhodomyrtus tomentosa. The sequence goes on along the minus strand of JAPCWY010000001.1, from coordinate 6,865,727 downwards.
ATGCAAATTGATGCATATTGGTTTACTAGGTCTGGAAATCACAAAAGAAGACATCGATTTACCATTATATGGTCTGGCTGCCATTGAAAGTGCCACGAGCAATTTCTCTGATGACAATATGATTGGGGCGGGCGGCTTTGGTCCTGTTTATAAGGTACGGAATTTCACGTTTACCATTCTGCACCGAACTGATGATGCATATAACAAAGATGCTGTCATTTTGCAGGGAAATCTTCAGACAGGACAGCTAGTAGCAGTCAAGAAGCTATCGAAGAGTTCAAGGCAAGGTCTTGAAGAGTTCAAGAATGAAGTACTCTTGATCGCGCGGCTTCAACACCGGAATCTTGTTGGACTTCTAGGCTGCTGCATTGAGGGAGAGGAGAGAATCTTGCTTTACGAATACATGGACAACAAGAGCTTGAACTACTTCATATTTGGTAAAAAAATTTCGCTTTTTAACTCCCCACTGATAAAATGGAACTCTTTCATAGTGATACTGATCTCAGTTAGCACGTTTCATTAGTTATTTTCTTGAGACTGACTCTGTGAATTTTGAACCGGCCATAGATCAAGAAAAAGGCCAGTTGTTGACATGGCAAAGACGGTTTGACATTATTGTCGGTATTGCAAGAGGACTTCTCTATCTCCACCATGATTCCAAACTGCAAGTAATACACCGAGATCTTAAAACAAGCAACATATTACTAGATGGTGACCTAAACCCAAAAATATCCGACTTTGGCTTGGCAAGAATCTTTGGAGCTAACGAAAATGAAGCGAGAACAAAAAGAGTCGTTGGAACTTAGTAAGTCTTTTCTATGGCTCTTGACATGAAGCACTCATTATTACCCATTACAGCCTAAAAACCTTGTTATTGCAAAATGCAGCGGTTACATGGCCCCTGAGTATGCTTTTGATGGGAAGTTCTCTTTCAAGTCGGACATATATAGCTTTGGCGTGCTCCTGTTGGAGATAATCAGCGGCAAAAGAAATAGAGGATTTTCCCATCCAAGCCATCACCACAACCTTCTCGGACATGTAAGTTGACAGGCACTAGTAATTCTGGCATTCCACGTCTGTATGATCTTTACACGGTCATTGGGGGCGATTTCTCAATGACTAAGCACACGTGATCCAAATTTTTCTTTAGGCATGGTTGCTTTGGGGAGAAGGTAGGGCCTTGGAGATAATGGATGAATGTCTGCACAGCTCATTTGACAGAACCGAAGTGGAAAGATGCATTCGAGTGGGCTTGTTGTGTGTGCAAAAGTTCCCCGAAGATAGGCCGGCTATGTCGTCGGCAATATGTATGATATACAATGGCGGACGGGTTCTGCCTGAACCTAAAGAGCCCGGTTACTTTATGGAAAGAAACTCGGGGTACTCTGATGAGGCGTCGTCAAAGAGGAACTCACACACGCAAAATGATGTCACTCTGACTATGCTGGAAGGCCGATAGGCATTCTGTGCTTCTGGAGTTGAAACTTTGTTATGTTATGACGATAGATTACTAGGTTTCTATATACAGGGATTTCGTATCCACACTTGGTTTAGCAGGGCCCAATTGCAATGAATCTCAGAGATGCTTCTGCTTTTAGGTTTTACGCCTAAGTCACAAGAACAGTTGGACTTGCTTAATTTGGCAGAGGGTGTACGAGGAAAATCCCATTTGTATTGTTGTCCTAGAGAGGGTCTTATGAAACTTTTGCTGGTTAAATTAATCACCTGACCTGGTACGAAAGTCTCATAGTTTCACTTAAAAAGCATGATTTCTATGTCAAGCTCAAAGATGGGAAAAGCCACTTAAACAGAAAAGTCAGATAAATCTAACTTTACATCATATTGAACTACAACACATCACATCATATGTCATCGCACCCTCACTTTTGTTCTATCATCTACAACGAACAAATAGTAGAATCTTATGATCATCAAAGATTAAGTTCGGTAACCTTACCAAAAAAAAAAGATTAAGTTCGGTAACATTATTTTCCTAATGATCATCAACGATATATATCGATAGACCATTCAAACATGCATTGATTTCATTTTCAAATTAGAGGTGATCGTTGAGCGGGCTCAGGCTCGGTCTAGAATTTTTGCAAAGCTTGTCCATCATATAATTTGTTATATGCTAATCGTCGTGCTGGGCCGGCCGATGAGTACGGTCTGATCGGACCGTATTAGGCTTTTAAACCAAATAGTCTTGATCAAACATGTCCAAAAAGTTCTTGTGACCGGGGCCAAGACATTTAGACCTGTGTTAGTTTGTTTCCAACTACTACTGCCTTCCAAAATCTCACCGTACAAAAATAATATGCCTGAATCGTAATAACCAATGGGATGGAGCAAAACAAATTAATTATTTTCCATGTCAAATGAATTTCGGAGTTTTCTCATTTAGGTATATCGAAAATAAGAAATATAATTATGTAAATTACTTTCCATGTTTGTCTTTTTTTTTTTTAATCTTATCGCTTCGCTTACTCACAATTGGAGGAACAAATGGCCTATCTTATTCTTCGTTAGGGATGTCAATGGGCCAGGTCTCGGCCCGGCCCGAGCCAGCTCGAAGGTAAGAGTACCGAGTTCTGTCCGGCCCGTGCCGAATTATTTTTTTATTTTCAGTTTTTTTTCTCTTTTTTAAAATTAAAGTTAATTGACAAATCTACCAAATGAAAGAATATATAAAGAAAGAATTATATTAAATTAAATTAAAGGAAAAAATGGATGCTAGAAACCGTCCGGGAGTCGGGCCGGCCCGGTCCGAAAAGGCCCGAAAATCAATTGAACTTTCGGCTAGGGTGGGGTCGGGCCGGCCCGTCTAGCTCGGGCCTTTTTGACATCCATACTCTTTGTAATGCCTTCTTTACGTTTGTCCAACTCCAACTCATTTGAAGGATCAAAACGGATTTGGATCGCCTGTCAAGATTTGCATCTTGACAGGGTGCCCCTGTCAATCGGGGCCGTCATGAGTGGACCTTGATTTGATGGGGGAAAGAAAGGAAAAAAACGAAAAAAAGTCAGTCGCAATTTCGAAAGATCTGGTCATCCGTTGTTGATCGGACGTCCCTGATCAAAGGGTCAAAACAACGTGGGAGCACCCGCTCAATTGTTTACTTCACATGTCGTTTTCATGAAATCCAAACGGTTGACCCTGAAGTCATCCTGGACCAGGAGTGACGCGTTTTGTAGACAAAAGCCCGTAATGTTCATGTCCAAATGTCTCAGTTTCATCCGACGTTGAACGATTTAGCTGGAAGAGCACGAGGCATGAACATGGCCGAAGTGGAAGATGGTTCGTCAGTAGGAGTTCCTGCCTTTCAATATCCAACTGGAATCCAAAGGGGCTGCTATAAACAGGGAGAACTTGGACAGGGAGAAATATAAGTAGCCGGAGTTGAGAACAGAGGCGTCTCGTCGTCCACACTTTTTTATCCGACGGGATAAGGCCCGATAGGATAGGATTTGAAATATCCCTATACAGGGTTTGGTAATGCCCGGATATTATACTTGGACAGTCTCAATCGACTCTTCTCTCTCTTATGGCAGTGGTGAGGAAGAAGAGACGCCACAGACCATCATCTTCATCCTCCAGCGATGGCAGGAGGCTAACGATTTCACATTTGGTGGGCGCTGCTGCGTTTCTCAATTTTCTTGTTTTGATTACGCCATCTTCCTTCGTTGCAGGTTTCTTTGTGGATTAATACTCTGGAATCAACACTTGAGTGCTCCACAGCTGAAATCAAATTCTTTGATTCTTCTGTGAAATTCTTCTCCGAAACAGAGTTAAATAGAGCATCACCCTAAATTTAAATCGAAGTATAAATATAAAACTCACAATTTTGTTACCTTAGAACTTGTCGACAACGCAAAAAAGAGTGCTAAACAGAGACGAGATGTAGACCCACAAAGTCCTAGTAGACAATCAGATTCCGATTTCGAATGATGGGTCGCAGAGAAGAACCCCCCATCTATTTCACCCGTCACCGCCTTCGTTTCAATCACATCGAAACAAATGTTAAAATATATTTTAATATTCATTATGGGCTTTATTAATTATTATTATAAATATTAATTAATCTAATAAAGAAATGTATATACAGTTTTCTAATTCTAGTCGAATATGAGGATGGATAATATGGGGCGAGATAAATCTTATCTTTAATGAGATGTTTCATTCTCTATAAATAGAGCTCAAGTCCCTTTTTTAAATCTTATGTCCGCAAAACCTCACATAATGAATTGTCTTACGCAATGGGTGAGAGGCCGTCTGCCAGTGATAAAGAAGTTTATAGAGAAGAATATCTTGAGCATTGAATTGTCGCAATTCCGCATCAAAAACGATAAATACAGGTGCATCAATTCTTTTACTTTATGAATCCACGATTCGTAAATCTATACGTGATGATCTTGGATTACTGCATACGGATTAGAATCGCAACTTACATGTGGTATCATAGCCCACATGTTTTAGATCTCGAATCATGTTTTTGGCTAATTCTCGAAAGTTTTTTATTCAGCTATTTTTTAAATCACTCGTTGAAACGAGCAAACTCGTGGTTAAGGGCGCAACGCTGCAAATTTTGATGCGACGATGACATCAGGGAAGCTGCTCGTTGCCATGGTATTAACGTTGGGCCAAGTTGTCTATTAAAAAAATCTTATTTTCTGCATTAAGATTTCGCCTTAGTGGGCGTAGTGCAATCCCCATATTATAATGCTAATGTCAGTGGGCAAGATTTGGAATTGCAAGCTTTGTCCATAAAAAAATAATAATAAAAGGTACATATGGATTGTATGGAGAAATTCGAGATCCACATAATAGTCCTTGTTGACTGCACACATAAAGAAGAACCACACAAGGTAGACTTGGGCCCACATGTGTGCACATGCAGGCTGAAGTCACATGACGTCACTCAAGCCCGGATGACTTGACCCGACTTGGTGACCTGATCCAACTTGTGAACCTGACCCGATTAGTTGACTATTAACTCGGGCCATCCGGTCGAAACGGTCGTTTACCGTTTTGGCCGTATCACATGACCTAGTTCGTTGGTTGGCTAAAGGGGTAGAGGTTGGATCGGATAAATCAGTCGGACCAATTTTCAGTACAAGCTGAGGCCAAACACGTGCGTTGCACGTGTCAGAGCGTGGAAACCATGCATAGAGAGAATTAGGCACGCATGACAGCTCAGATCAACAAATTTCAAGTATTGACGTGTTCATATGCTCATGCTCTACCAGGTATTTCTCTATGATTTTGTGAAATACAAGTGCAAAGCTCATATGCAAGTACCACATACAGATATGTGGAGCATGATTTATCAATTACATGCTTATGGTTTGACATGCATTTTTAAAAGTATCAATGTAATTAGCGCAACATGTAATTTTGAGAAAAATTGCTCATTTATGAAAATATATGCATACGGTAAATGTGAAATATAAAATCTATATCCCAAATTCAAATAAATTCAATTGGGTTGTAACTGTCAAAGTGGCACACTTGATTGAGTTTAATAAAGTACATTTTATAAAATATTGTGATGTCTCCTGTTTTAATGCGTAGTTATACTCCCAAAGAAGGTAATTACGTATTGTTGCATGGAGGGTTACATATACAGGATATAGTTGAGAATTGATTAGTCCAAGTGTCTTCATAAACCTAAAAGTGGTGATTAACAAAGATTGAAATAAATTCTCGTGGCCGCTATAATGTAGGGAGTATACAATTGTATGTCATGTTTTTTGCCCAAAGTTGATTATATGATGATGTATGTATATCTCAAAGTGAAATTTCATATTTTGCTAATTGAAAATATTAATTATTTTTTCAGTCACCGTTTTTGTGAACGGCAACTCTGTTTACATTGAGAATTGAGATTCGTACGGATTTAAGTTTTCAGAACTCAATGAGAATTTTCTGTTTACATATGACTGACAAATATTTGTATGCTCTTGTCAAGAAAGACCCGTGGTTCTCACTTTCATTAGTGAGAATTTTCAAAAGCATTATGTGCTTATTTGGTAAAGAGTAATTAGATTTGCTTATTTGATATAAAACAATCTGTTAAGGAACGCTTGAAAAATATTTTTTGTCAGTTAACTGCATTGTTAAATAAATAAAGGAAGCCTTGGAGGCTTTGAAATTATATCTCATATATTATTGAGAGTGGTATACGTCTGCAATGACTCATCAATATCAGGTGTGATGGTTCTATTAAAGATTAAAGATTACGTTTTAAATTTGGTAGAATTGCATATCAAACGATTCTGAAATCATATTCATAAAGTATCATAATAAACCACCAGTCATTCTAACGATTTGGATTCATAAAAAGCATCCTTTAAGAAGTATGGTGACTGCTATTTCTTTTATAAGAAGAACGGCCACACAAATAAAGACTATAGTTAAAATAAAGACTTGGCTATCTAAGTATGAACATAAAGTAATGATTCTTTGGTATTGATTTGTGAATTTATTCTTTTCAAAGCCTCATCTGGTTTGTGATGGGTAGATAGCGGTGCAACGTATTAAATTACGTTTACCATATAGGAATTCATAAATTGAAATATACCAAATCATGTTGAATCAAGCCCGTTATGGAAACAACTATAAAGTCAACGTTGAATTGATGGAAATGTCATTCCAGATTCTGATTTTAATGTGACATTAAGAAACATATTTTATGTACTTTCCTTAAAGACGAAATTTATTTTCTGTATCAAGTTTGGACATTGTAGTTACTCTTTTGAGATTTCAAATAAAATAATTACTATTTCTTTTAATTCAAATAAAGTTGGGTACTACACTATATCCAATGGATTGTACAAATTATGTTTGTCTCTCAATCGATTATACGTCACTTATACAAATGAAAGGTTGTTTCCAAAGTAACTCTACCTAAGGAATTGTCTCACTCATTTTGGTATAAATACCTGGAAAGACTGATAACGGTAAACATTCTACCCACCCTTAAAAGTGACATAGACGTGTGAGGAGATCGCCCTAGAGGTAAGATAACTGAGATAAAGAATGAACTTGTAGTCGACAGTTGTGATCTATTAGAGGCAATTGATACTGGAATAAGTGGATTCTATATGATAACATTGCGTATAAATTTTTTATTTCATCACATTTATTGAAGATTATTCCCTATATAGTTATATGTTCTTGATTAAGGAAAAGTTTGGATTTCTTGACAAGTTCAAGATGTTTCGAACTAAAGTCAAGAAATAGTCGAGAAAATCATAAAGGTTGTTAGTTTTGACCAAGGTGGCGAGTTTCATGGTTGACATAGCAAGGCTCGATAGCTTAAAGAGCAATTTACCAAATACTTAAAAGTATTATGGGATTGTAGCTTTATGCCATGTAGTCCTGAACAGAAAGGTGTGATCGAAAAGCAAAATCATATCCTATGAATATGATGAAGAGTATGATTTGTGAAACCGACTTATATGATTCTCTATGCGGTGAAATTTGAAAGTAACCCATTATGTTTATATAAAAACTATTTCATTAACTTTTTTAGTCATGGATTGGACGTTAATCTAGTTTGAATCATATTAAGGTTTGAGGTGTTCATGCAGAAATAAAATTACATAATCCAACATTAGATAAGTTGGATTCCAGAACCACTCAGTTTTACTTCGTACCTTACACAGATCATTCAAGGGGTATTGATTTATCATCCCAAAAGAGGAACAAGAATTGTGGAATTACAGATAGCTAAATTACTGGAGCTTGATATAGTCGAATAAGGGTAGTTTCTCACAGACTATTAAAGGTAATGGTGCGGTACGGACCACTGTGTCGTTTTTCTGCCTATATAGATGATTATGGAGTAGCCTAAGTTACGATTGATTTTGTTGGGGTCCAGGTTTTTGTTATTAAGACAATACCTTATGAAGTTTATCAGACCCCACAAGTATAAAATAAAAGTTAAAATAACTCCTCTTAATGGGTTTATCAAGCAGAGATGATCATTTCTAACAAGTCATACTGAATAGTCTATCCAGAAGAGCATGACAGTAAAATCAACTATATAATTGATATAATAATTTATACAATTGCTATTTCTTGTTCATAATTAGAACTGTGGTTGGGTGTATGGTAGATGAAATAGATTTAATGAAACATACGGTGTTTGAAAGCTTATTACCATGCCTCAAGATCACAAGTCCATCTGTTGCAATTGGTGTGTATATTTTTAAGAGGACTCTAGATGAAATTTTTTATCTAATTTATTATATAAAATTATATTTTGATCGGTGTTTTATTTCAGAAGTTTAAAGACAGATTGGTAGTGAAATTTTTCACTCATAAAGAATGAGCAGACTTAAAATATGTTTTCTTTTCAGTCTCTCATAAAGTTTTTCAGAGTGATTAATGTATTAATAGCTCATTATAATAAAGAGATTTACCATATAGATATTGAAACTTCCTTTTTGATTGGAGATCTTAATTTGAAAGTCTATTTTATGTAACCCGAAGATTTGGCAGTAGATGATTCGGATAAACTTGTGCGTTAAAAAAGAGGAATCCCATATAATTGCCATGGAGTAAAGTTTGAACATGTTTATGAGTATTCTAAACTAAAAGGTCTGTTTATGGGTTTAAGTAAATTTTTAGACAATTGTTGCTTGAAGTTTCATAGTATTGTTGCTATACTCTGTTCTATCAAGAGTGAAGTAAATTAGTATATATACTGCAGGATCAATGGAAGGAATTTATTTTCATTGTGTCTTATACAGATGATATCTTGCTTGAAAGTGGTTTTCTTGATTTGCTGCATAAGGTGAAGCGGATATTGGCTAATTTCAGAACGCAATCACTGGATTACTGCTGAGAAAGTTTTGAGGTACTTAAAGAGAACAAAAAACTATATGCTAATTTACATACATATTCAGGACCTACAGCTAGTAAAGCATTCGGATCTAGGCTTTGTTTGCTATCAGGATGATGTGATGTTGACAATTGCTGTGATGCCCTAGAAATTCACCTTTGATAAAGTAACTGAATTCAATAAAAGGGATTAATATCAAACTTCAGTCTGTGGAATACTTTAGGATCGTAAGGATTTAAGAGACGATATTGGATGACTTCTGAAGTTTCAGTCGGTTTAGATTAAGTTTCGAATTTCTTAGCCGTTGCGAATTAGGATTTCAATCCTCGCACTCGAGCCTAATCCCGACCGAGCCTAACCTATGAAATTACCAAAATACCCATTGTCTAGTGTACCGAAAATTCAATTCAGTCTCGATTTGTCAAATTATCGAAATGCCCCTCAATAATGCACAAAAAGACAAAAATGCCTCAAAAGTCTTAGTGGACCCCACATCCCCCCATCAGCCGCTACTCTCCTCTCTCCTCTCTCATGATCTCTCTCTGTTCTTTCTCTTCTTCTTCTTCTTTCTCCTTCTTTTTCTGTTTTTGGACACCCCCGACCGAGACCTCATTCCTCCTCCCATCAGCCGTTTTGTGCTCCACCACCACCGATCACCACCACCAAGACCTTCGGCCGTTCCTTGCCGTCGTCCTTGAGCCCTCCGCCATCGTCGTCGCCCGCCGAAAGCCGCGAAACAACCGCGGGAAGCCCCTACCTTATTTTAGCCCCTACACCCCCGAGAACCTCCGGCCCTCCTCCGGCCATTTGAGGCGCCACTGTCGCCAACCACCACCTCACCGACGTCCACCAACCTCCCCTCGACTCCCTCGATGCCACCCCATCGGTCATCGACCACCGGAGCTGCCGTGAACAGCCTTGAAACCTCCGGTACCTTGTTTTCAATCCGGTTCTGTCTTTTCTTCGATACGGCCAAACCGGCCGCCGCCGCCGTTCCCCGCCACCTCCAACGACCTTCAAGGACCCCTCTCCCCTTCCCTTGAGCTCATGGAGGCCGGCCACTGCGTGCGGGACTCAGAATCGGCCTCGTAACCCTATCCTGTTTCTGAATCGAATCTTACCCTATTACGGCCTATTCTGTTCAACCGTCGTTTCGCTATCTTTAGCTGCCGTTCGCCGCCTCTAGCCAGTCCCGGCGGATGTCCTTAGCCCCTTGGTGAGTCCCCCAGCCATTCCCGACCTTGTCTTGGCCTTTGAGGCCGTGAATCACCCTAAAACACCCCTGAATTCCCCTGTTTTGTCTCTTGCCACCACTGTTCATGGCGCCGACCGCCGCTTGCTGGAGCTTCTATCGTCGGCCACCTGTCCCGGCGACCTTGCCGGACCTCCCCGTGGTGTTCTCGAGATTTTGGGTAGAGTCGTCGCCCAATAAACCTTAAGTTGGCCATGAACCGCTGCCGTCGTCACCATTGAGACCGCCCGAGCTAGTCAATATGTGAGTTAACCCTAATCCTTGGTCAGGATGCTAATTGCGCCTAGAATTAGTCAATTAGCCTATTAGGGTATTTAAGTACACGATCGAGGCCGGTTTAGATAAAAATTGAGATTAGATTAAATGGCCGCGACGGATTAAGTTAGCTGGATTGATTAAATCGTCTGTGGCTATTTGTTGCTAGAGGAATATTGATTGATTGATTGTGGTTCGATCGCGAGTGAGAGACATGTTATAGACGATCGAGCGATCAATGTTATATATTGAATCGATTAATAATTATAGACGATCGAGCGATCAACGTTATATATTGAATCGATTAATAAAGGCATTGCACGAATTGAGCCTGATGTTGTCTAATTGGCTTTGACTGCTCGTGATTGATTGGTGACCTTATTGATTTGGTTATTTCACTGAAATGTCTGTTTGACTATCTTATTTGTCCACTGTGTGATTGGTTGTCCGTTTGGGGGTTAATCGCCCTTCTGTGATGGCAGTGTCTAATGTTAGACTGCATATGCATATGACCGCGTGTGAAATGAAAAGACATATTTTAGCATGAAAATGGCCTTCTGCCGAGACTTTTATATGCTTGTGTGAGCATCCGGTTTTAACCAAAAATAATGAAATGGATTGATTGATGGATTTGTATTGTATGGTCATATGAGGGAATGATGATGCTTTTTCCTGGCAAGTTCGTACTGTACCAATCGTATAGAACTATACGACTTGCCAGAAGCACGACAATTCTGGTCCAGTGCTAACTAGTACGGATGCAGGGTTGGTCGGATGCCGGTTGCAGCTTCTGATGGACCGACGCCCCATTTAAGGATGCCTACTTGCTGGTGTCGTGTTGGGCGCACTGGAAACACCTCTCGTAGTAACCGTTGTCGAGAGAAAAGGGACGCAGCCCGATCCTACCGATCGAACGCTGGATTACACTATGATGCTAGATCGCGTTATTTGTGAGAGTTGAATCAATCCCTCTTTCGCGTAGATCATCTCATGTGCCGTTGGCACGATCATCATTGATAAATGGACTTAGGTGGTATCATGTGCGTACTTATGGATGAGATGCTTGTTTGAGTGATTGATTGAATGACTGTGAGTCGAGTCAAGGATTGTATTGTGTGTAGCTGAAACTGGCAAGTATACATGTGAATGGTTATTATATCGTTACTATACTTGGATGCTATATGTGGTAATGTGATCTTGTAAGACTATTATTAGAATGCTTGGAAGAATCAGTTTCCTAACCGAATTTAGACTTGATTCACTGAGATTTATTCTCACCCCGTCAAGGAATAACATTTTCAGGTCCCAAGTGATGAAGTCATGTGAATGCCAAGGATTGATTTTTGGATTAGTCATCTGAAATAAGATGAGAAGTTAATCTTACCTGATTGAGTACACCTTTGAGATTTTGTCTAGTCACCCCGAAGTATTGGGTTGTGCTCGTACATTAGTAGCTTAGTAGGGTTAAGACCTAGCTACTGTTTGTATAATTATTTATTGTTATCTTTTGGTGAAACGTTGTGGTGTTTGACTCCCTCTATTCTATTCCGTATTTGTTTTGATGTCATGGAGTGTAAATACGTTTCCGCATGCGTAATTAAGTGATAAATTGATAGTGTGCCTAGGACGCTATCTCTATGACCTCGTGGCGAATTAGCAAAGGATGTCGCGGGCTCGAGAGTCGGGGCATGACAATTGCACACATTTATATGTCTAAAGAGAAGTGTAGTATTAAAAAAAGCGTAAACAGAAATATATTTAATCCTCGATCAAGAAAGCATAATTTGTAATATGTTGTTCAGCTGTTTCTCAAGTTATTTGACTTCGGAATCTCATTAAAGAGTTGGCTATATTTAATTTTGTGAATAGATCCATATAGTTGTATTATGACAATAACTCTGCAATATTGTTCATTAACAACAACAGAGGATCATAAGGGGTCTGAGCATCTGGCGGTCAAGTTTTTTACCATAAAGGTAACAGATAAAAATGGTGACACTACAGTAGAGCTTATTACACCGATGATATGGCTGCAGACTCACTAACTAAAGGTCTTTGCCCATACATATTTGGATGACATGTCGCAGACATAAAAGCATCGTGAGATGCTGATATGACATGTTAATTGATGGGTTGAGTAAGCATCATGAGATGATGTTGTTCAGTAGGAGTTGTATTCAGCATTTGCTCTAATAAAGTTTACATCTGTGTTTGTTACATTTTGTAATATCTAGATATGTATCAACTCCATTGCATGCAACAAAACATTTTATGATTAAGGCGATGTTTAATACATATATCAGTAAAAAATCTCAAGGTATCATGTAAAACTTGAGTGATGGCTAGGGTATTTATTTTAGCCAAAAGCATATGTCTTATTACACAAGAGGTATAGTTAACTATAAAGATAAGATATATGTTGGTTCGTTGAAACCGTAAAGATATTCTCTCATGACACATCCGGTTTCGTGACATATAAAGTAAGAGAATGGTGACTAATAAGGAGAATAACATATAAGGTGTCTTTGTTAATTGAGATGTTATTCGATTGCCATACTACCATAACAAATCAATATTAGTAAAGTTAAGAGCATTCGTGATTATGGATGGCTCTGTGTCTTCTGATGTAGTTACTGGCATGGTACGGTGCTTAAGACTTTGTGAGATCGGATTGACTATTGGGAAATATCTCTTGACCAATATAAAGGCGCATATACAGTACAATTTCAATTAATCTAGCCCAAGTGGGAGAATGTTAGAATATATTTTAATATTCATTGTGGGCTTTATTAATTGTTATTGTAAATATTAATTAGTCTAATAAAGAAATATATATGCAGTTTCCTAATTCTAGTCGGATATGGGCCTAGATAGTATGTGCCAAAATAAATATTATCTTTAATGAGGGGATAGATTTCATTCTCTATAATAGAGTTCAAATCCCTCCTCTAAACCCTGATGTTCGCAAAACCTCACATAAGGAATCTTCAGATGCGACGGGTGAGAGGCCGTCCCATTGAAGCTAGCGATAAAGGGGGTTCATAGAGGAGAAGATCTTGAGTATCGGTTGTCGCAAGTTCCGCATCAAGAACGATAGATCCGAATAGAGGTGTGTCAATTCTTTTATTTTATGAATCTACGATTCGTGAATCTATGCATGATGATTTTGGGTTGCTGCATACGGATTAGAATTGCAGCTTACAACAAAATCAGAGCATGATCGAAAATTGAGAGTAGTGTTCATCGAATCTCTCGAAGATGGACGCTGAAAATTTTCAGACCTTTAGATGGATGCTCATGACGGAGTTGGAAGTAGCCATCTAAGGCGATGACCGTCGGGATTGAGAGTATCGGTAGTGAGTCGACGGCGAGAAGTGAGATTGATTGAGAGGTGCAAACCTACCAGGGACGATGATGATAGTGAACGCGAAACGAGTTCATAGGGTTTTTGCCCCATTTAATTTTTTTTCCTCAATTTTTTCATATTAGGTTTCCTATTCGGCTTTATCCAACCCCTAAGTGGGATTTTTTTTTATCCAGGTTATATCCGACCTATATCCGGATATATCCGAGTCCAATGTTCTCCCAAACAGCAGATAGGATAATAATTATCCTCTCCGAAGTTATATTAGGTCTACCAAACGCAGTCGATAAATCTTAAGGCGGAAAGCAACAGAAAACGTCAGGCTTCGAGGACCCGTTGGAATCGTGTTCATGTCGTTATCAAGTTTGGAGTGATTTTCGTATAAAGATGGAGCTAAAACTTAGAAGAAGACATTTGCAAACAATGACAAAGATCACGTTCTCCATTTTCATAATCGTTCCCGCGATTGGTTTGTCACTTGCAGCCGATACTTTGGGCCCGAACCCGTCGATCTGTTATGGAGGAACATTGGTTTCTTCGGACCAAACCTTTGAGCTAGGATTCCTTACTCCTGGCAACTCAGAGCATGAGCTACCTGGGTGTATGGTACAAGTTCAGTCCAGAAAGGGTTGTGTGGATGCTCACAGAAACAGCCCGCTAGCCCATCGTAACGGTTTCTAACATTTAGCAATGACTCGCGCTAATTCTACTCCCTTATTGGCTCTTGACACTCCACTATCACATTGATTTGGCAGCCATGTTGTTTTGATAATAGCTGAATATGGAGCACTGAATAAGAGTAACTTGTTACCAAATATGGAATGACGAACATCGCTGGCAGGTTTTAGGCTTCTAACAATGTAATAGGCAAGATTGAAATCCTTTCCTAAATGTTTAGTCTGTTGATATGGCTTGTTTGATAACCCAATTACATGTTAAGAATTTAAAAAAAAAATAACAATCCAATAACAGTGACTTTAAGGATTAAATTATGTTATTAGGGTCGTCATTAGCAATTAGATGCCACTGGAAGGCCATTAGTAGATTTTGATTTGCTGGGCGAAACTAAATCTCAATGATAAGACTCTGGAACATCAATTGAAAAAGCCAGTCTTAGTACATTGAGCATTCTCAATGATTTCTGGCCAGTGAAAAATGTTCCAGGTGAACCATAGAAATCGATTTGTTTTCTTTAGTCTTTTTCTCCGACAGTCAACAAACGTCTAATGACGGCGTTGGAATTTGCGAGCCCAATCATACAGCGTGTTATGACCATTTTGAACATGAGCAATCGCAATCTGATTATCAGGTTCTTCCCAAATCAGACAGATTATATAGCTCGTTGTCTGATGTCGTCGTCATCGTCATAATTGACTGTTTTCTTTAATCCATTTCTCCATGTAAATGGACTTTTCTCATGTGAAGTGAATTATTCATGACACTTTTGAGTTTTGGTGAATATACGTTTAACCAACAAGAGGAAACTTTAGCCTGAAACTATGGATACAATTCGTCAGGTGAAAGATCCTTGTGGGTATCTTTTTGATTGAAGCTAGGAAATTACCAACTTTTCAATATGCTAACATTTATTTGTTGAAATTACCAACAAGTTAAAATTACTAATTAAAAAATGTCAACCTACTCCAGCAACTTACCAATATTTGTTTGGAGAATTTAATTTACCAACTCTTAAATGAAATATCTGATGTTTGAGTTAGTTACATTCGTTTATTTGATTGTTTTGGATAGTACGAACTGATCTAATGAACTTATTGACATTTACGGAATCTTACTTAAAGGAGAAAAGTTGCTAAGTGGAAGTAGGTAATTGAAAACGATCATAGAACTGTTTGTATTTTCACAAAAACTTACCAGCACATTATATGCTAAATGCCTGTCGGTATTTCCAGAAAAAAAAACATTAATCACTTACTAGCATGTTACAGGCAGTGAACAGATTACTAGGTGCCTCCGATGGAGATTTTTTATCCATATATTTTTGGGCAGAGCCAAATTGCAATGTATCATAGATGGCTCTGCTCGTAGAGTTTTATCCCCAAGTCACAAGAAGAGCAGGGCTTGCTTATTTCGATAGAGGGACGCATAAAGAGAGTTCCAATAAAAATATTGCCGGGGCGAGAATTTTATGAAGCTTTCGCAGGTTTATATTACTTAGACTTGGTAGATGTTGTGAGCATGCAACGGAAGCCCGACATGTTCATCTAAAGAGATGACCAAGAGGAAGCCCACGTTCGAGCCAATCAACATATATATCCAATTGGATCCACCATTAGGGGTGTCAGAACTGCACCATAAACTGAACAAAAAACCGAACCGAACCGAAATTTCGCATATTTTCAGTTCGGTTCGGTTCTCAGTTCGGTTAATGAAAAAACCAAAAAATTCTTATCGGTTCGGATATTTTCAATTCAGTTACAGTTCAGCTTAGTTATTGGCCTTCTCTCACTGATGGCTTTTAAAGCTGCGTATGGTAACGTTTCTGTTCCTGGGAACATTTTTAGAACAGAAATAATTTTGTGTGTTTTTGTTCCCGACTATGATTTTTTGGAATAGAAATACGTTTGGTAACTATATAAAGTTTCTGTTACCGAAACCAAAAAAAAAATAAACTTATTTGGTAACTACAAAAAAAATTGTTCCTATTTTTCTCATTTAATTAAAGGGATTATATATATTAAAATTAACATGTCTTTATCTTTTTAACTTACTAAATCAAATTAAATCTCATTTGTTCAATTTATTGAATCAAATTAGACCAATATATGTATAAGTAATTTATGCACAATTTATCAAATTATAATGTGGACGATATCAATTATAAAAAAAATAATATGAAAAAGAACGCGAATTGCAATTGGATAATGAGAACATCAAATATGTTTTCTATAGATAGAAAAAATTACAATTATAAGTAACACATAAATGTTCTTGAATAGTTAAAAATATGATTACCTTGAAACGGGGACCCGTAGAAAAATATTAATTGCACTTTGAGTGAAATCGGAGATCAAAACGAAAAAATATTTGTGTATTTAGGTACTTTTAGTCCAATTGTGCAATTTTCTCAAACATGAGTATTGAAATGAAATGCATGGTATCAAAGTAACATGTTATGACTCTAAAGGAAAAAAAATTGGCTAAAATGATTTAACATTAAATTTTTTAGTCAGTTTAGGTTTATGTTCAATGAAGATGCATGTGGTCCCAAATTGAACTTTTAAAACTTTAAGAGGTCAAAATGAAAAGTGATTTAAAATAAATATATAGACTATTTTTGCGCTTTTTTCTGAACAAGAATACTATTTTTCTTGATTTTTGGCTATTTTTATAATTTAAATAAATCTAAAAATTTCAAAATTTAAGAAGGAAAATTTACCATGCGCGTTTCTGTTACCTAATAGATGAGAAGTATTCGATCTTATGGAACCCTCTTTTGATGTCTCTCCCATTCACCATGAATCACCACTCTCATTGGCTCCTCCACCTGAGCTTCGAAAATCTTCTGCTTCAAAAATAGACTATCTCTATGAGTTAACTTATTCAGAAGATAGTAAGATATCTAAAACTCAGCAGCCCCTCATGAATCCTCACTCTGCATTTTTCCAAACTTCCCTCTTTTCCCCCATCAGATCTATAAAACACCTGATAAGACATACTTCTCCAGCAGTTAAGGAATATGTTCAGTCCTCAAAGTTTGACTAGCACCATATAATGGCTCCCCAGCAAGAACAGTTTGTTACCCTCCAAATTCCTCACGGTTCCCCCTCGAGAGGGCTCAACAGGAATTTACTGATCTCCACTTTGGTGCAATCCGACTTGCTCTATCATTTCATGGCCGTAAAGGCTTTCTAGTTGTGGCTAGAGTTGCCCTCATCGATATCCGTTTCCTGGATAATCAACATGCTTGCATCGGAATTGTGACGCCCTGAAAATTCAATTTTAGTAAAGTGCCTGAATTCAATAAAAGGGATTGATATTGAAATTCAATCAGTAAATTATTTTGGATTGTAAGGACGAAAGAGACGATAATTGGACGAATTCTGAAGCTTCAATCGGTTTAGATTAGGTTTCGAATTCTTAGTGGCCAGGAATTAGGATTTTAATCATGGGGCCCGAGCCTAATCACAACCGAGCCTAGCCTACGAAATTACCAAAATACCCCTCATCTAGTGTGCCAAATTTTCGTTCAGCCCCGATTTATCAAATTACCAAAATACCCCTTTATTATTTGTGTATAGGACAAAAAAAAATTAGCCAAAAAGTCTTCCCAGTGGGCCCCACTTTCTCTCTCTCTCTCTCTCATCTGCTCACTCTCTCTCACGATCTCCCTCTCTTGCAGACACACCCCCCGATCGAATGAAAACATTCGGTGTTTGGGGATACATGGGTTAAGAAAAATCGTTGCTTTTGAAGATGCCATTCTGTTGCGGGGCTTTGTATATCAGAAGAAAGTGCATCGTCAGTTAATATTGTTATTTGCGTTAATCTCAGAGCAACTGTCAAAATGCCAACCAACGGACGAGATCCAGCCACTATTTCCTTTCCTTTTTTGGGTACCCACAGAAAGTATAAACCGAAGCATCCAAAAAGGCTTAGATTTGGGCAAATGCTACCTGTAAAATTTACCCCAGAAGTTCATAGTAGAAGCGAAAATTTTCGCAAGGTGAATGGACAATGATCAATAGATGGAAGGCCAGCTTACCCTTCCTCAATTTTCAGGTCTCTCTACTTGACTAGACATTTTTCCCTTTCCATTCATGCAACAAGCTAGAAACAACTCTAATTAATGATAAAAGTAAAATTGGGATTATGAAGGAAATGTCTTCAAAAAATGCTTTGAGATCACCATTGAGGGAATCAAATGCCAGCATCTTGTCTACCGCCATCTGGATTTGCAGACAGATGTATAATAATGTGAGAAAACGCAATAGAGTTTCTATGCATTTGTGGAAACTGATTGTGCCAAGTCCCGTACCTTGTACTGCTGATCTTGTGCTGATATGTTCTCATTGCACAGTCGATCAACAGGCCGGTTATTCCCAATAATCTCTTGCATCAGGGCAGATCTTCTAATTACTTCTTTTGGAAGACCTGCAAAACAAAACGGTGGAGCTGATCAATCATACATATAATCTGTGTTCTTTTGTTTGTTACTAATTCTCTGGATGTGATATTAATTTCTTTCACTTCTTGC
Source organism: Rhodomyrtus tomentosa (assembly GCA_028455895.1). Taxonomy (NCBI): domain Eukaryota; kingdom Viridiplantae; phylum Streptophyta; class Magnoliopsida; order Myrtales; family Myrtaceae; genus Rhodomyrtus; species Rhodomyrtus tomentosa. Next base: position 6,846,792 of record JAPCWY010000001.1, on the reverse strand, counting down.
TAGATCGCATGTGAAAATAATTGGGAACAGGTTCTTCTTCGCAGTCCCTTTTGTTAGGATAGTATAAGCATTAGACGGCGCATCGCCTCCTCATGTTAAGCTATCAGGCTTGGATGGCTTTGCTGCAGATCTTGGCTGAAACCACACTTTCACGAACCAGTTTGACAATCATTTTTAAATGCATATATTAGTCTTGAAGCTGCATTAGAGGCAACCGCTCCTATGGGACACAATTAAAATCTCACACTGCATGATAAGATTGCCAATTAAAATTCGGATGTACCAGCCAGGAGAGCACAATGAAGCCCTGCAGGATTTTAAACAACTTGTTAGGTCCAGGACGAACCTCGTGCTCAAATATTTTTGTACTCACCATAGCTAAGAAGAGTATGTCCAGGAACAAGGCTGCACAAAAATTAGACACTTTAGAGTAGATACGATGTCATTATCTAAGTCCATCATGTAATTTCAGAAAGCCGGAGCTGCAGCGTTGTCACAAGAATTTTTTAAAAAGGTAGCAGAACTGGATTGGCCTACTGGTCAAATCTAGTCAAGACACCAATCTAACAACAGCAAAGTGAAGGTCAGGCTACCTTGCCAACTCTGAGGACAACTTTACCTCATCTTGATACTTTATGTTATAAGTTAACCATTTGATTTAGCATTAAAGTGCAACCCAGTATTATGTGATTGAATTATGACCCTCTTACTTCTCTGTCTCATTATGATTGGCATACGGTTTGTCTTAGGACGGAGTGGAGGAAGGCTATTAGTATTGTGGATGAGTAGTGTATAGATAGATAGATATATATATACACACTTATTTATTTTTACACATTTATCTCTTTTTCCTCCGTTGATTCTGCTTTTATCTTTATGATTCTTTGGGGTTCATCGACCACCGATCCCAACTAGTTTGGAATAAAGGTGTTGTTGATGTTGATGTTGATGTTACTTCTCTGTCTCATTATGCCTTTTCTCATTAGGCTGAGTCAGCAACTGTTGTTCAAGACAGTTCAGTATCCTTAAACTACATTAAGATTTATAAGTACGTACTTATCCAAACATAAAAAACTTAATGCACCATCTATAGACTGTGGTTATTCCCATACTCAAGGTACTCGTTTCATAGTTTTTACCATTTTCTGTCACCACAAAAGACGATCAGTCATTGAATTCTTTCCTGGTGAAGTTGATGTTACTTAAACCATGCTAAAGCCACCAACAAAACAAACCCGTCTAACTACTAAGTAATTGCCCAATATATCCTGATTCAATACCAACAATTTGCTTACTGCGACATTCAAGAGAAATTTGATGGTGACGAAAATGAAGCAATACCGATATAGGAAAACAAGGTCTTCAACGTCTGTACCGCTGTCCTCGGACCTTAAAACACTCATAGTGTAAAACTTGATCTGCTCACACTGATTTAGTAGTAAAATATAGGTAACCAGTCACCAATGCTATTTGTTAGTGTAAATACCAAATTCAACTCTAAAACAATGCAATACCTTTGGTAGAAAGTTGTCAGAAAGCAACTCAGTCAAATGAGTGCAGACCAGAACCTACAGATCATTGCAGCACAATTAAGTAGCCATTCAATATTTCTGCTATTAGAAACAAATCAAATGCAACTCTTGGACTTCAGGCGTTTGTCTTTCTAGTCTCTCTTTCCCTTGGCCAGGAATGGCAGACTTAAGCTAGAATGACTAGAATAATGGGCCAAGTTTTTTTTTTTTTCAGAGATTGCCCTTTCTTTTCTAGGGCAACAAAGCAAACAGTTAGTCTGAAAGTCTCATAATTAGAACATTAGGTAAGGACCACAGCAAAATATGTCCAGTGCCAATCATTGACAAATAGTTCTTTCTAGGAGATCTTTCACTCAATGTTTAAGTCTTAAAAGCAGCAGTCCCGATCAATGGAATACGGACGAAAAGGGAGAAACAACGATATTCATTGGACTGACCAAGACAAGTAAACTGTTTTTTATGGTGGGCATATGATTGGAGAATGTGTCTGATGGTTCACAAATCAGAAAAGTGCGATATTACTAACTTTACAGTGGTTTGTCATAATAATGCAAAACTTGGCTTACACAAAGTTTCTATTTCTATAGAAGGATCAGATTAACCACGGGATGCCAATAGCTTGTCTAAGCTAAGAAGGTAGATTAGTGATTTGCCTCACTGATTGAAGTGCAAATGTGGCATTGTCTCAACTATTTTGAAAAGGAAATGAAGCAACAAACTTTTGGTGGCTTGTCCCACATGACAAAGTGATTGATTGCTCCACCAAGCAAACCGACTCCATCTGAAAAGATCACCAAAAGCACATAGTCAAGACGTAGTACAGTTTGCTGCTGCTTATTGAAAAATTTTACTCGAGGCAGGTGAAAACCTTCATTTAGAGTGCCTTTTCCAAATTCATCTAACAGACACAATGATTTGGAAGTTGCCTGCCTATACAATGTCCCAATGGAAGCATGTCAATACCCAAATATATATGTAAACTTAATCAAATAGATGCTGCAACAGGGATATATTCCCCACAACTAAACTTTCTAGCTTTAGAACTTCAACCTAGTACTCAATGGTATGTGACTTTTCCAGGTAAGAAATTGACGTTCAAGACAAGCGTCGAAATGAAAACCCTTGTCAGGTAGACATGCCTTAGCATCATTCCTACTTGATGGAGATCAATCATGAATGTTGATTGTTCGGCAGTCATTAGCTTGCTTCCCATCGCACAAAATATTCTGTCGAAGAACTTCTAACACCATCACAAATTGAATGTAATGACAATCAAGATGGTTGGAGAAAGTGTTAAATTCAAGACTCGAACCTATCCGTCAAACCCACAATTGCTGATTCAGCAGGCACAAAACTTCCGATGTGAGACAGAAAGACAATAAGAGCAACCTGGAAAACTTCTTCAAGGTTATACACTAAATGATTTTCTTCAACTCGAAGCATGACTTAGACAAATAGCAACAAAAATAAGAAGACAGAAGAGAAGCCTGCATGAGAATGGTGGGAGCCATTTTACAAACAACATTCCAGATGCCTATTACGAAAGGATCAATATTATGCTCAGTAACTTCTTGCAAGTGAGAGTAGGTGTTCAGGTTATCAACTGAATATATCATATAAAATCCACTAAATTCTGCTGCCAACTGCAGAAGCCACGGCCAAATCATGAGAGATATTTGTTACAATGATTGGAACTGAAAGAAGTACAACTAGTTTATCTATGACGCAGAATAACAAGATACTCTCTCTCTCTCTCTCTCTGTGACAACTCGAAGTGCACAAAAGGAAGTCAGAATTCTATCTCAAAAGGAAACTCTTATCATCAGAACCTGCTTGACATAGATGCTTTTCCCTGAATAGTTAGGACCAGTGATGATATTAATTCGCCCTGAAACCAACAAATATTAAGAATAATTACATCTTTTGGACTGAAACTGACAGAATAGATGATGAAGTGCAGTACGCTGTCAAAGTTACCATCATTAAAAATTTTAGTATAATTCGGAATGAAAGTGTCGACTGTCATTTCCTGCAAAACGTGTCTGAAAATTTGCAGGAAACTATCATTTCCACAAACTCAAGGGCAGTAAATAATTAATTTTCCGTTGACATGGTAGGCATTTTCTAGACAGTTTCTACTTTCTACCTTCCATTTTGTATGTCAAGCAAAGTTTCATCTGTGAGTGTAGGCCTGACATAATTGTTCTGACGAGCCACCAGTGCCAATGACAAGAAGCTCAGAAACACAACAATAAGGTTATCATCACTGAACAATGAAAAATTTACCCACATTCCAGTCATAGGGCAGGAAAATAAGTTAAATGTTAGAGATAAGAAATGAAACCGGCAGCTTGTACAAGCATGCGCGGCAAGCTTCTGTCACAGAGAGAGAGGGAGGAGGAGAGTAATTCTCACCAATCTAGTTCAGCAGCAAAATTCACAGCTTTGAGCAGATGCACTGAGAATGTTAGTATGTGCAAAATCAAGTCTCTAATGATTGCCCTCTCCATGTCTGTTATCCATAAAATGAAAAAGTTCAGCATTAGAAAGATAATGCACTTACTGTGCAGGTGAGTTTACTTCCTGTTTGCAAGTTTCATTTTATATTTTTTTAGATGTTTTTAATAAAGCAGCATTTTTTCTTTTCTTTTTCTTGGGGTGGGGGGGCTTTTCTTTTTTGTTGCGGTTGAGGGAACTAACTTTTTCCCTTGAGCAAATTGTCAAAAACTCCACGTAGTGGAAAATGTCATCAACATCAACATCAACAACACTTTTATCCCAAACTAGTTGGGATTGGCGGTCGATGAATCCCAAAGAATCATAAAAATAAAAGCAGAATCAAGGGAGGGAAAAGAGATAAATGTGTAAAAATAAATAAGTAAATATATAGATCTATCTATCTATCTATCTATACACTACCCCTCCACAACACTAATAGCCTTCCTCCACTCCGTCCTAAAATAAACCGTACGCCAATTTATTTCCTACTCCATTAAATCTTGTTTTACTGCTTTCCCCCAAATAAGTTTCGGCCGACCTCTTGCTTTCTTCGTGTTATGCTCTCAATAGCAAACTTCTGTTCGTACCGATGCATCTAAGGGCCTTCGGAGTATATGTCAAAACCATCTCAATCCATGCTCTCTCATCTTTTCTGCCACCGGTTCTACTCCAACTTTTCGTCGAATCTCTTCATTCCTTATCTTATCCATCCTTGTATGACCACACATCCACCTTAATATACTCATTTTCGTTACTCCCATTTTATGCTCATGTTTATTTTGTGCTGGCCAACATTTAGCTCCGTATAACATGGCAGGTTTGACTGCTGTTCTATAAAATTTTCCTTTTAATCTTAGAGGAATTTTGCGATCACACAAAAATCTCGATGCACTGCGCCATTCCATCCAACTTACTCTGATTCTATGGCTTACATCCTTATCAATCTCTCCCTCCTTTTGCAATATTGATCCCAGATATTTAAATGTATCTTTCTTGGGTATCTCCTGTCCGAGCATATTTACGGCTTCTTGATCCCCTCTTCTTGCCGTGTCAAACTCACACTTCAAGTATTCCGTCTTACTTTGACTTAGCGTAAATCCCTTAGACTCTAATGTACTTCTCCATACTTCTAACTTAGTGTTAACCCCAGCCTTGGTCTCATCAATAAGCACGATATTGTCTACAAATAGCATACACCACGGCACCTCATCTTGAATATCTTTTGTTAGTTCATCCATAATCAAGGCAAAAAGGTAAGGGCTCAAAGCAGAACCTTGTTGTAAGCCTACTGTGATTGGAAAATAACTTGATGTGCCATTACAAGCCTTCACACATGTAGTAGCACCGTCATATATATGAAGCTCTATCCTCTCTTTTGGCAAGAAAGAAATCAATCTGGCTACAATTTTGACCGCTGCGAAAAGTGATCAGATGTGACTCTTTTCCTAAAAAAGGTGTTTGCCAACATCAAATCATAAGCTAATGTCACACTTAAGATGTCTTCGTCAATCTCATTTCTAGTCCCATATCCAAAACCTCCATGAACTCTGTCAAAACCTCAACTACTCTGACCGACATGTCCATTTAGATCTCCTCCTATGAATACCTTCTCCTCGTGTGGTATCCACCTTAAAATCTCTTCCAGATCTTCTCAAAATCTACTCTTCTCGAACGCTTGTAGTCCAACTTGAGGGGCATACACACTAAGGATATTCAAAATCAAATCCCATGCTACTAGCCTAACTAAAATAATTTTACATCATATTCTTTTAACATCAACAACTCTATCCTTGAAATTTTTATCGATCAGACTCTCAACTCCATTTATACTTGTTAAGGATAAGGGCAAAATAGTCACTTTTATATATCCTACGTTTATATATGTTGAAGCCTCTTTATACCTCTTTATGTTTATTGTTAGTGTTAGTGGGCCTAGTTTATTTATTTATTGTCATAGGGTTGAGAACTATCAATCTCATATATATTGTATCTCTTGCTCTTCTAAAAGGATGAATGAAATTATCCTTTCTTTCAACATGGTATCAGAGCTAGATTCCGTAACCTAGCATCCCTTCTTTAAAATCTGCCAGCCGCCATCTTCCTCTTGCCCTTGCCCTTTGAAATCTACCTTCTTCCTTCCTCTCTGCTTTCTTCCCAGCAATCAGCGATCTTCCCTCCCAAACCCAAACATCTCCTTCATCTCCAGCAACCTTTGATACCTGTTGGCAGCTACTCTTCTTTTCGGTATTTTCTAGGTATTTGAAATTAAAGATCTAGGAGGTTTTCGGTATTTTCTAGGTATCGAAGTCGCTCGGTCTAAAAAAATGGGTATTCCTCTCACAATTGAAGTATATTATGGATCTTTTGGCTAAAGTTGGAATGCTCGGATGCAAGCCGGCTGAAACTCCTCATGAGGCCAATGGCCACTTGCGATCTAAAGAAGGAAAGCCCGTTGATAAAGGAAGTTACCAGCGATTGGTGGGTCGGCTAATTTATCTCTCCCATACTTGATCTGATATAGCGTATGCGGTGAGTTTGGTGAGTCAATACATGCATGATCCATACTCCTCGCATCTTGAAGCAGTTAACAGGATTCTTCGTTATTTGAAATCTGCTCCAGGAAAAGGGATTTTATTTGTACCTAATGGTCATCTTTCTGTGGAGTCTTATACGGATGCTGATTGGGCTGGATCTTTAGATGATCGACGATCTACTTCCGGTTGTTGTACTCTTGTTGGAGGTAACCTGATCACGTGGCGCAATAAAAAGCAAGCCGTGGTTTCCCGTTCAAGTGCCGAGGCAGAATTTTGTGCTATCGCTTAAGGAGTTTGCGAGTTACTTTGGCTAAATACCCTTCTCACTGATCTCAAAGTTGTTGTTCCACAACCAATGCAACTTTATTGTGACAACAAGTCTGCTATAGGCATTACTCATAATTCGGTACAACATGATCGCACCAAGCACGTGGAGATCGTTCGTTATTTTATAAAGGAAAAATTGGACAACAATCTCATCAACTTATCCTTCGTTGCCTCTAAGGATCAGCTTGCAGATATCTTCACCAACGGCTTGAACGGGCGCACGTTTCATACCATTCTTTGCAAGTTGGGCGTGTCCGACATCTATGCTCCAACTTGAGAGGGAGTGTTGAAGCCTCTTTATACCTTTTTATGTTTATTGTTAGTGTTAGCGGGCCTAATTAGTTGGGCCTAGTTTATTTATTTATTGTCATAGGGTTGAGAACTATCAATTCTCTATATATATTGTATCTCTTGCTCTTCTAAAAGGATGAATGAAATTATCCTTTCTTTCAACAATATATTGTAATTGTGGTTACTAAATAACAAATTATTTTCTCCAAAAACATGGTATCAGAGCCACCCTAAACCTAAAACAACCACCTCCGTTGATCATCCATCGGCGACCATCGTCGATCCTCCATCGGGCCGCCATCGGCCTCTCACCGGCGTCGAAAAACCCTAGATTTGAGGTCACCCAGCAGCCGCGAAGCTAGATCCGAGGTTGTCCCGAGCCAGCGAAGCGAAATCTGAGGTGGCCTAGGCTCAGCAACCCCCGGCGAAGCGAGATCTGAGATCGCCCAGGCTTGGCAACCCCATTTTCGGCCTATTTTAGGCGACCTCCTGTTCTGAGCTGCAACCTCCTGTTCTGAGCTGGCTACCTATTTCAGATGTCCTCTAAAGCTGCTAGACGTATTTCCGGCATTCTCTGAAGTTGCGACCTCCTGTTCTGAGCTGAATGTATCTATTTCAGGCGTCCTCTGAAGCTGCTGAACCTATTCTGGCATTCTCTGAAGCTACTGACTAAAGAGCAACCCTTCCTTGGTAGTTGCACAACTCTGTAGGTGTATGATGTTCAATGTTTTTAAGTTCTCTGAAGTGAATCGGTATTCTAGGATTGCAAATGAGTTTGAGGAATATAGAATGTGCTGATACATTTGAGAAGGTCTAATGAATAACACCATTTCTATTGGTGTTCTGTTTTTTGGTGTTGGGGGTTTAAATTCAATCAAGTCCAAATTTTATTCTTGATAGCTCTTGGAGATTTGAAGTCAGTAAAGTGGAGTTACTCCTTTATGTTGGAGCATTTTGTGTTGTAATACATACGTTGCAATACATAAGTTAGTTGCAGTTCTTAATTACTGTGAAGTTCATTTTGTATTTGGACTTGATTGAATTCATGGCTACTGGATCGAATTCTAGATCCCCTTTTGGCCACTTTCAATTGACCTCTGTCAAGTTGGATGGCACAAATTATCCATTATGGTCGACAGCTGTCGAAGTCTATCTTACTGCCGCCGTACAACTTGATTTCTTACGTCTACAGCACCGTTTGAGAAAGAGAAACTTGTCAAATGGACTGCAGGAGATGCTATGATTCGAACTCTTTAATGATAGCATGGATCCAAAGGTTAGTCCCCACTTTGTTCAATGTAAGACTGCTAAGGCGATTTGGGAGAAATGTGCATTGCTCTATTCTGGACAAAATAATATGACGCGAGTCTGTGACACTTGAAAAGCATTATTTGATCTTTAGCGTGGAGATCAATCTTTATATGATCATTATGCTCAGTTTACTACTCTTTGTCAACGTTTGGGCACTTATCTTCTGCCTCGGATGATCCACGTGTTTTGGCCAAGCGACAAGAGGATCTGCAGAGAATATTATATTTTAAGTCATTGGGGCCCTAGTATTCATTTCTTCGGCAGCACATTACGTCACAAAGCTCACTTCCCATTGTGAATGAAGTCTTTTCTCAAGCTCTTCGTTCTATGGTTACTGAGAAAGTTTCTTCCATGCCAACTATAGAGACGAGCGCTATGCTTTCCCATGGTCCTGGTGGACGTGAGAGTCGTGGTCGAGGTTAGCTCGTGAACGTGGCTTTGTTTATAATGGTAGCCGAGGAGGCCGCGATGGAGGGGCTAGCAATCGTGGTGCCGTAGTTCACGCTATTGCCATCATTGTCAAAGAACTGATCATACCGAAGCTTATTGTTATTCTCTTCATCCAGAGCTCAAACCACCTCTTGCCACCTATGCTGAAGTGGAGAATCATGTTGTTTCTCCTTCATTGACTCCGTCTAGTTCGAGCACCACACAGCGTGTAGGAGACTCAGTTACATTGACACGTGCTAAGTATGATGCATTGATTCGTCCTCAACAAATAACAGGAACTTCAGCTCCTACTGCTACTTTGGCACAAACATCCAAAGGTAGTTTGTCTTGTTTGTTTTCTGCTACGTCTGATTCTTGGGTCATAGACTCTGGAGCTACCGATCGCATTTCTGGTAACTCTAATTTGCTATCTTCATTTCATTCTCTGTCTCCTTCATTGTTGAATTCGGTTACATTAGCAAATGGTTTCCAATCGCAGGTTACTGGTACGGGAGTTGTTCATTTGAGTCCCTCTCTTTCTTTGTCATCTGTCCTTCACCTATCCCAGTTTCCCTATAATCTGATTTCTGTTAGCTCATTGACTAAACAATTGAATTGCTCTATAACTTTTTCTGCTTCTCGCTGTATCTTTCAGGATTTGAGGAATGGACGGACAATTGGTAGGGGACATGAATCAAATGGTTTATATTATCTTGACAAGGTGTTAGCTACCGCAACTATGAAGTGTCCATCCACTGATATATATCGGACACATTGTCGAGCTGGTCATCCGCCACCAAACATACTTTGTCGTATATTTCCTAAGTTCAAGTCTGTGAGTTCTTTTCAATGTGAAGCATGTAAGTTTGGTAAACATCATAGAGCGTCTTTTCCTTCCCGTATTTAGAGTCGTATGTCGAGTCCATTTGAGCTGGTTCATTCAGATGTATGAGGTCCATGTTGTGTGTCTGATATTTCTGGATTCAGATACTTTTTTACATTCGTGGATGATTTTTCCCGAATGACTTGGTTATTTTTAATGAAGGATCGTACAGAAATTTTTCATTGTTTTCGATTATTCTACTTCGAAGTGTTGAATCAGTATAATATCTCCGTCAAATATTTTCGGTCAGATAACGCTAGAGAATATCTTGCTACCACTTCTAGTTTTCAGCCATTCCTTGATTCTCATAGTATTATTCATCAGACTTCCTGTTCATACACCCCTCAACAAAATGGAGTTGCTGAACGTAAAAATCGTTATATTCTTGATGTTGCTCGTTGTCTTATATTTCACATGAATCTACCTAAAATTTTTTGGGGCCATGCTATTCTGACAGCGTGTTATTTAATTAATAGGCTTCCAACTTCTGTTCTTCAGGGGGAGACATCGTTCACTACTTTACATCCAGATTGTTCCCCTTTTTCATTACCTCTTCGAGTATTTGGTTGTGTTTGTTTTGTATATTCTCTTACTCCAAGTCTTGATAAACTGGATCCTCGTGCTGAAAAATGTATCTTTGTGGGATACTCTCGTACTCAAAAGGGGTACAAATGTTACAGCCCTGCTCCTCGTCGTGTATTCGTGTCTGGAGATGTGACATTCTTTGAAGATCGGTCATATTTTCCCTCTCAGTCTGTTCCCACAACATCTGATGATAGTAATTGTTGTGTCATGCCAATTATTCCACATACTTCACTTCCAGAAGCTAGCTCCAACAACGCCCAAGGATTTTAGTTTGCTGAGCACACCTATCAACAACGCAGTACAGCACCTACACATGATTCATCTATTCCCTCATCAGTTGCTGCACCATCCTCTGATCCTGATGTGCCCATAGCTACTTGCAAAGGTACAAGTTCTTGTGTCGGTCGTCCTGTGCATCGTTATGCTCATTATTCTGGTCTTTCTGAGTGTCTTCGTACTCGTCATCCTATTTCCAATTTCTTGTCACATGATCGTTTATCTCATAGTTTCTCCATATTTGTCTCGTCTTTGTCCTCTGTTTCTGTGCCTGGCAGTGTTGCTGAAGCTCTTGCTCATCCTGGATGGCGGCAAGCAATGAAAGATGAGATGAAGTCCCTCATTGAAAACCGTACTTGGGAACTCACTTCATTACCTGCAGTGAAACACACTGTTGGTTATCGTTGGGTATTCACTGTTAAGGTTCATCCTGACGGCACTATTGATCGATTGAAGGCTCGATTGGTTGCAAAAGGATATACTCAAACATACTGTGTTGATTATGACGACACATTTTCACCTGTTGCCAAAATCTCCTCTGTTCGTGTCTTTATTTCTCTTGCAACATATTTTGGTTGGGTACTTCATCAACTAGATGTGAAAAATGCCTTCCTTCATGGTGATTTATCCGAGGAAGTTTATATGAAGCAACCACCCGGGTTTGTTGCTCAAGGGGAGAATTTGGTATGTCGCTTACATAAAGCCTTATATGGACTCAAGCAATCTCCTCGCACTTGGTTTGGCAGAGTTAGTGATGCTATTATCAGGTTTGGATTAAAGCGTTGTCAAGTAGATCATTCGGTTTTTAGTTCTACATCCTCAGCTGGATGTATTCTCCCGGTTGTATATGTGGACGATATTATCATTACTGGCAGTGATTCAAATGATATCCAACAGCTTAAGTAGTTTTTACATAAAGAATTTAGTACCAAGGATCTGGGACGTCCACGATATTTTCTTGGTATTGAAGTTGCGTACTCACATGCAGATATCAATTTATCTCAGCGAAAGCATGTGCTTGACATCCTTGACGAGGTTGGATATCTTGGAGTAAAGCCAGTAGATACTCCTATGGAACCCAATGTGAAGCTTGATGCAGAAAGTGGAGACTTGTTACATGATCTAGGGAAGTATAGAAGATTAGTGGGAAAGTTGAACTATCTTACCGTCACAAGGCTTGACATATCTTTTACTGTAAGTGTAATCAATCAGTTCATGAGTTCTCCCCGTACTACTCACTGGGATACTCTACTTAGAATTATCAAGTACTTGAAAGGAATGTCAGGTAAAGGGCTACTCTTCAAGAATTATGGACATCTGAATACTATAGGTTTTTCTGATGCAGACTGGGCTGGATGTCCTATCGATAAGAGATCTTCATCGGGTTACTGTGTATTCCTTGGAGGTAATTTAGTCGCTTGGAAAAGTAAAAAGAAACATGTGGTTTCTCGATCAAGTGTTGAAGCAGAGTATAGAGCTATGGCACATGTGACGTGTGAATTGCTCTGGTTGAGAATGTGATTATCAGAAATTAGCTTGCCAATATCAGATCCATCGGTCTTATATTGTGATAATCAATCGGCTATTCACATTGCGAATAACCCTATCTTCCATGAGCGAACTAAACACATTGAGGTTGATTGTCATTTCGTACGGGATAAAGTTGAGAAAGGAGAGATTATTCTTTAACATGCAAGGACAGAGGATCAGCTTGCTGATATTTTACTAAATCTATAAGGGGGAGTAGAGTGAGTTTTTATGTAACAAGTTGGGATTATTTGATATTTACATCCCAACTTGAGAGGGAGTGTTAAGGATAAGGGCAGAATAGTCACTTTTATATATCCTACATTTATATATTGTAATTGTGGTTACTGAATAACACATTATTTTCTCCAACAACAATACTCTTTGTTGTGCCTGTATACCATAGCTTGAATCCGGTGCCATCCACTTCCTTAGGCTTCTTTCCTTTCCATTTAGTCTCTTGCAGGCAAGCAATATTCATTTTTCTTTTAGCAAAAGTTTCTGTCAATTTCCTCAATTTACCTGTTAAGGTTCCTACATTCCAACTCCCCAATCTAATCCCTACCCCATGGATTTTTCTTGCCCCCCACACTCGCCCACGGAAGCGTGAAGACCCTTGCTTATTTATCACCACATCCGGACACCAATGTGGCGCATCACTCTGAGAATGATGGCCCAAGGCTAGCTTCCTTACCCCTTGCACCACATATCTTGGTGCAAAGACCCTTACTTATTTTTCGCTACACCCGGGCGTCGGTGCAACACATTGCTAAGTAGGGTACGCTCCTACGAAATATCAATAGGGTTCATCTCATAAAGGTAGCTCTTTTTTTTTTTATAACCGGCTCGCTACGCTTGACGTAACCCTCCTCCTTTACCTAGCTTGGGACAGGCTATGAAGACTACATAGGAAAATGTATGAAGGGAAAATAGGAAAAGGAGTAAAAAAAGTAGTAGTTGATCTTGTGAACCTAGGATTTTATGATGAATATCCCCAAGAAGGTCATCCAATTCTCTTGTCTTAGCAGTACGATAGAAGAACCTCGTCATCTCTCCATCCGTGTCAGAGAACTGTAGATAATTTAAGAAGTCCTCTGTTACACACAAATAAGTTTGTGCAATTAAATGACTTATGCATCTAATGGAGATTGAACTCACAACATATTCAAAATCTTCAAGCCTCTCTAATGTCATTTCATCAAGTTTCTCTTCAAAAATGCACATCAAGTATCCTGAAAACAAAAATAGGAATAATTGACAGTTTCAATGGATAATTCATATGGAAATGTAATCTGTAGGTTTAAATGGTAACTCTACAGTGATAGAGAGAGAATCAAGGAAACTTGGCATAGTAATAATGATCAAGTTCCCCAAAATTTAACTCAGCCAAGGAATCTTCTGTTGTTTCTAGAATTTTTTATTTTAATGTTAAGATAGTTCATTTTCTAGTCATTAAATGTGTGTGCCGTTGTAGAATTTATTGGTTTTGTTATCAAAATCTGCAGCAACATGTCTAATCTTCCCAGCTGAAACTTGTACAGCAAGTTACTATCCTGATTCAGGTCTAACAGACATGCCAATGCACTTGATGTTGCGTCCTCCAATCTGCTTTGAGTAGTAGTTTTGTGCTTTGATCATAAACTACAGGCCTGATGCATTAGAAATCAATGATCCTTACCACCTCTACATATAACATCTAGTGATCATGAATCAAAATTAAAAAAGAAACGACATAAAAGATGTAGAGAGACGAACAGAACTTGACAAGCAGCACTTGGTCAGGAAAATGCAGGCATACCTACTTGTTGAATGTAGACAATACATGGAACATGTTTGTCCTTAAACACATCAGGAATATGCGCAAGCTCCAGAGATGCCACCTGGATGCACAACTTCAATCAAGACAAAAATTTATGTGGACTCATTTCTCCTTACTTCACAATTGATGATGTATCAGAGACTTCAAACGACGGGCACCTCCTCCAAAAATTCAGGCAGTTCCTCGTAAATTTGCCTCAGCTCGTCCAACTATATGCAAATAGAAAGAAAATTATGAATATATTCAGTTTAAGCATTCAAAAATCCAGATTAAGAGCTCAAGAAAGGAGGTCTAAACACATCACTTCGGAGGAAGCAAAGTTTCAACCAAGTGACCTAGACGGAAGAAGAATGTCATTAGCTGACCTCATCACAGAAAGTCTCCTTCACCATTGTCTCATAACCCTTCTCCTTAATTATGCTGATATCAATAACACCAATTACCTACAAAGAAAAGAAAGTGAGAGAATGATGTAAAACAGTAAAAGTAGCCAAAGAAGGTGATTAAGTGGAGACTGCATGATAATGATAAAGTGGGTACTAAGAAAAAGGAAAAATCTAAGAAAGAAAGATCGTTCGCTTAAACAGAAAGACAAAGATTCCAGATTAGAGGCAAAGAAGATCATAGCAAGGTAAACAATCCAAAAAACTGGAAGGGCCTATAAAGACGCCACCGTCCTCTTATTATAGGTATTGAACCACAAAATGTCGACTTTATCACATCAATTCAGAAACATCGTAGTAACATCCCTGAAACGAGCAAATAATGAGACCCTTAAATAAAGATACAAGATTCCCTGAGAGTCTTGCAGAAAATAGCAGAATAACTTTGACTGGTTTCCTTCTGATCCTAACCTTCCTATAGTAAATTTCACCAGTAGAACCTCTTTTAAACGACTCCATTCGGGAAATCTAGAGACCATCAAGAAAGAGCCCACACTAGAGAAAAAACTGACCAATTCGTACACATAAGCCAGCTCTGTTGTGATGCACAAACTCGCCTGTGGCAATGTTACATAGACATATCAGTTAAACAAGCCAAAAAAAGAGGACAACAGCTAAAGTAGTACTGTACCTTTTCAAGAATGTCTGAGTCCAAGCACTTCACTTGCTCGCGTAGGCCCTCAGAAATGCCTACCTCAAGTATCTTGTTCAAATGCAAGAGAGAAGAAACACTCTGCAACATGCATACAGTAAGAGATGTAGTATATATGACATTGGGAGATTGTAGAATGAGATGAACTGTCAAAGCATTAAAAAACCGATGTTGAAGAGTAAGATTAGCATATAACTCCATTTCCAGACACTTAAACATCTTCTCTATGCTTTTTACATGTTGTCAATCATGTGATTAAAACTCCTATCAAACCACATAATACCTCATATTTTTCTGGGCCGCTAGAATATCTGCTCTCCACATAATAGCATGGCACCATCCACAGCATATTATTTTACTAGACGAAGCAAAGTGATCCAAACCAATTTCATGTTACAAGTTAATTGAGGTGCAGTAGCTGCCTAAAAAGTCAGAACACACGAAGCACTGTAATCATTAATCTTTGTGATTAGACCCAGTTTTGCATGCAAACATTAATTAAGGAAGTCGATTCTGAAATCTCATGTATTAAAGGGTGAAACTTTCTGATGGAGATATCCACAACATGGACACTTTCTGACAGTACATGGAGGAATAACGAGGTACATTGTATAAATTAGGCTCAGCAAGTGCATGACCTTCCTTTTTATTCTCTTGGCACAGTGAGGAGGCATTAACATCAAAAGTTATGCGATAATTTCAGGATACAGAGGCGCTTTGAATTTGAGTTATCTGAGTTTCATTGAATGCATTCACACTCAACAAGTGCATTGCCGTCCTTTTGATTATCTTGGCATGCTGAGAAGGCAATAACTTATGCACTGGTCACTGGATGTAGAGGCACTTTAAATTTGGGTGAGCAGAGAGAGAGGGAGAGAGGGGGAATAGAGAGATCCAAAAATGACAATTACTCAGGAAAAGGCTCATAAATAAGAAAACTTATGTTGATAATATATTATATAAGCAATGATACAGAATATGTGTGTGTGTGTGTGTGTGTGTGTGTACATACAAATGAGACCGCTTGTTTTATTTGATAAAGGAAATCATGATGCAATCAATAATAGCTTACTGATGTCCTCACCCTGGCCTAAAACAAATGAGGTGTTTAGAGGAGAAAGGCTGACGCGCCATGTAAGGAGAGATAAGTTGGATGCAAACAAGGTGTCTGTTTACCTTCAGGAATGTTGACCAATCAGTGCTGGTACATATGGAGCTTGGGGAGTTGAATTTCTTTCAAAACGAATAACGAATTTTAAACCTCAGAAGAAACAATTCATCACCAGATAATCAAGTGAATCTTTTCCCATACACCCCAACTTAGTGCCTAAAAAAACATGGGAAAGAAATCCTTTTTACAAGTATAACAAATATGCTTCACGAGAATCACATTTATAGGAAGAGTCGTGCGCTTCTGTACCTTGAGAATGTGTGGAATGTCCTTTACCGACTTCAGAGTCTCATGCAAAGAATCCATCAGTTCCTCAGAGAAAAGAAAAAATGAAATCTTCAATTTGTTAAAGAAACTCCATTGGTGCTTTTAGCTGTAAAAAAGTATCATTCAGGAGCCATTTCTAAAGTGAAAACTCCCTAGGCAAAAAGTCTATTAGAACAGTTACTGGCCCCAAATATAGCAATATTATGTCTCAGTAGGTTGCCAACAGCCAACTCCTTCCGTCAGATACAGAGAGAAATGTATGAGTATGTGTTATATGGTTCATTTACTAATGCGGGTTCTTTAGCTGAAGCATGTAAAAAAGCAATGTAGGATACAGAATTCAGACGATTGTTCAAATGCTCAAGGTCGAGTATAGGCCTCAGGAACCAACTTCTGAAATGACAAGAGCCATTAGTCAGAACCTCAAGTCAGACGTCGCTCATGAAAGAAGAGTGCTACAATCTCATGACCAAAATTTACCTCAAGAGCCGTCTACCCATTGGCGTCACACACTGGATCGAGAGAATGGGTCAGTTCCATATTAATATTTCCAATAAAGAAGACAGGCTTTACTCACCTTGTTCATCATGCCAAAAACCGAGAACCTGCAATTGAAAATATCAGTTTGCATCTTCAGACTTTCGCCAGTAAAATGACATATCAGGTATTTCTTCATTACCCTTCCTTTGCTCTACCAATGCCCATGTGGCTTGGATGTTTGTCCATTTGAAATATCTGCAATGCTTCATGGGCAGCTGCATCTAGTTTGAGAAAATTGCTCCTGTTGAGGAAGTGAAGGAAATGCAAGTCTACTTCCATAAAACACCACCTTTTCTGGTGGGGAAGAGAGTTTATGAACTATATGGAAATAGATACAGTGAAATCTGAATGACAGAGTCGATGGTGATTGATGAATTCCCACATTCCTTTTGCTCAAGGGTATCGACAATTCTTTCATTCTCCAAAATCGCAAGTAGTCCTCCTCTTGCACGAACTTCAAGATCACTTCCCATATCCATCATGGAACTTAACTGGAAGTTCAAGTGCAAAAGAGAGCTTCAAGTTTAATATTAGGACAACAAAAGTGAATGCATGTTTCACTTCACCAAGAGAAAAAGTACATGGTCGTTAAATCAAATTATGCAAAAGGAGTAGGTGATACAGGGCAAACGCAGGATGACAAACAGAAAAAGAATGGAGAGGGGGGAATTAAAAAGAAGTTCAGGAATTACAGTGGAAGAAATGTAGAAGAGGCAGAAATTCAACAGCTTTTTACTCTCAATCGTGCAAAACTTTTAATAGAATCCTAAGTAAATAACATAGTTATTGTATCCACTGACCTCATGTAACTACAAAGAAAATTGGAAACAATAAGCTTCTAGGAAATCCCCTAAGAGAGAAATCCCAAATCTGACTAAATATAGTTAAATATACTGTAAATTAATCCATCCCTTGAGAAGAGAGAATTAGTCTTGACCCTCAATGCAGTGTTGAACCCTTACGTGCTCCATCACAGATTGTAGAACACTGCCTCCATATAAACACCCAATTCGAAGGTGGCAAAAGGATATAGATTCTTACGTAAGAGATTCTCTCCTTGATGCTTAAACCATCATCCATTCCTGTAACTCGAAGATACATCAATCTGCAGAAGCAATTAAAAAAAAAAAATCTAGAAGACGGAGGTATACATCTTTTGCATCGGAACACACATATATTAGTCACAGCTGAGCCAAATATTCTTTAGTCAAGTAGAAAGTAAAATGTATATCTTGCAGATGCCTTTTTTATTAGCCAACTTAATGCTGATTCTTGTGAAGTGACAATAATTTTCTTTGAGTTGTATAATTCATCTGTAATAGTGAGTGGAACCAACTGTCTTAAAATCTCTGCTCCTGGTTAGACCTAAAACGTATGAATTGCTTGCCAATCAACACTTGCAAGAATGTGCAAAGAAGGTGGCTCCACAAGCTGAATTACACAAGCAGATTGATTAAGATCAAGCTGTTTCTAAGGTTTCTATTGATTGTATTAAAAGAAGATCATAGACAGCTCTATTCTTCTGGAGGCCCTAATAGCACAAGATTCAGAAAAGCCACTTTAAACATAAGGTGTTTGCAGAGTACTGTCTCCCCCACCTGTGCCACGCCTGCTCATATCTGAATACTGAACTTTTTACAAGCTTCACTGTAGGAGCCTCAGCTGTCCCATCTGCGTCATCTTAAAGAGTAAGCATTGGAAAACCAATATTTGATAATTCAAGAGAAATCTTAGCGGCGTACCACTTTTTTGTAAAGCAGATATAAAAGACTCTTCGCTTTTAGTACTGGTATAAATGAAGAGAGGCATTGCTTGATATTTAACTGGACAAGAAGAGTAATTAATCAGATTCATCAAATCCAAGTAATGTGATAACAATTTATAATCCTTCAGCAGAACATTACAAAGAACAGGATACAGTATATAGAGAGAAAAAGTAGTCCGGTCACACTATGGACAAAGTACTATCATGAGCCGACAAATACCATTCAAAACTAACCTAACGTCTGTCTTTCATATTTCAAACTCAAAGGAATATGTGCAATGTCTTGAATAATGATTCTTCCTCACTTGGAGATCATACCGAGATCAATTAGGGGAAAATCTGGACTTCCATCTTCCCATACCTCCAGCACATGAAGTTGGCGAATGTTCGAATCATAGTAAGAAACTCCTATGCTGAGAACAAAATGAAAATCCATCAGAGTAGTAAAATCATCGTAATAGATATAATGAGATAATAATGTCCAAATAGGGATCATTATTGGCCACATTACCAAATCATGATATTTCCAACAAATTCCTAATCATTGTTTAAGTATCCAGCCATATTATAATATTATTAAGCTTGTTTTCCTCATGTTACCAGCCTGTGTTGCTTATAATTGCATCCTGTCTTTCATTCATAATTAATATACAGAGCCTGTTTACACAGGATATTTCATGAAAGTCAAAAGAACTTGTCGAGCAAAGTGCAAAATGCCTACTTGATTGCAGAGGACAACAAAGTCGGCTTTAGAAACTTAATGATGGTGATAGTCATGAACCCACAAGTGAAAAAAGAGTGACACCAAGAATTGTCAAGACTAAACGAACTTGACACCTCAAATTTGGAACCATAACCTGGCAGCATTTAAAGCAAGGTCCACCCGTCAGTTGTTATAGTGCTGCACTCAAAGGCACAAGCACAATGTGTGGTCAAGCATAGGGGCATTTGGCTAAATGTAGGTGCTTGAAGTAACTGGATCGCAAAATATAATTTCAGGCTAGCTGTTAAAATGAACCTCTGACTGCAATATGATTTTATTTACCTTATTGTAGCTGTACAATATCAGAAGAGTTTGCTCATTACATATATTAGTGAGATCGGGTAAGAAGAACAGTGATATCAGTCAGCGATCATCTACGTCCGGACCTCATATCCTCATGTTCTAGGCTGTAAGCATAATGTGCTGAACTAGTTAGTGTACATCAGTAGTGAGACCTTTCCTTAAAGTGACAACCGTTTTCTAATATTTTGCAAACTACTCGGATATAATTTTGACTCGCCATGGAAATTACAAATATCGAACTGCTGGGCAAGAAAACTTACTGATTACCCTGGAGAATGCATGCCATATAAACCTGTATTTATGCCAGCATCATCAGTTTGCAAGTTTTTATCATTCCACAGAGATACTGAGGGCTCGCTCAAGAATAAAGGGGATATCCCAATCCAAAATTTGCATTATGGAAGTTAACGAGGATGCAGCACCACACAAAAGCACAGTAAGGACTTCATAAAACTAAACGCAATAATCACTTCCTTTTCTGGAGTTGAACTCAAAGTACCACATAACTAAATCAAGAGGTACAGAGAGATAGAGATGTATACAATGTACCAAAATCCACGCCAACATGAAAACGCAGCAAATCACGTTCAATAAGACATCAATGAACTACGCAGACATTAGCAAGAACTGCAAGCAATCATCATGCCGAACTCAGTACCATATTTACAACGTTCTACACCACATCTCCCTATCCTGGTGAGACTATAAGCTTTTCACTCTGTCAAAACAACGAGAAGAATATAATCGGACCATAATTTCCATGTTCGTTGATTTTTATGTCTCTCAGAAGATTAAGCAACAGACACTACAGTCAAATGAACAAAATGGCGGAAGACGATCCTAATTGACTGGGGTAAGTTTCCACTAACAGACAGAAATCAAAGCCAAACGATAGACTCAACATTTTCTCGTGCATCGACCGCAAGTACGAATCCAAAAGTTCGTAGCTACTGGGATTAGAGAAATACAGAGAAACTGGGCTCTGAATTTGTTCTAGGTTTTCGAGAGACATGATCGGACTACCTATTATGGCGCCTTTTTTCTCTCATGTTCTACTCCGTTACCATTTTTTTCTCGGCGGCAGGCGGGAAGTAGAGGGACGAGAAAAATATGAAGGAATCGACCTGAGGTGCGGCTTCAGTCTCGTCCACTTCCTCCATTGTTGAGCTCTCGCGATGCGGAACTACACTCGAGCGAGCAAGCGAAAGAGAGAGATGAGAAGGAGCGCGCTGGTTTAAACAGAAGGGTGATGCCTTCCCGCTGAGTTTAAATAGGAAAGTAATCTCTCCCTCGCAGGTTTAAATTGGAAAAAAAAAATATATGAAAATAAAATGAAATTGGCCGTGTTTTGTTAGTATTGACAACTAAAATATGCGCACGCAGCCTTAGCGAGGTCGGGTTCACCCGATCTGGTGAGATTTAGCCTCGCAGAGGCCAGATCTACGGAGGGGAGCCCTCGTCGGGGCTCACTCTTGCCCATTCGGGCCTTACACGAGGGTTACATTAATTCTCGTCCAAGTGATTCTAGCTCACTCTGTCATGAATCGGGATCATTTGACCACACGAGATGTGATCAGACCCTAACCACTTTTGATGATCGGACGGGTGAGATTGCGCCACGATGGCAGCTCAAATTTCGTGCGAAAACCTGATTTTAAAAAAAAAAAAATTCTCTCTCCTCAGATCTCTGAGAGATCAACCTGTTTCTCCTTTCTTCTTCAGCTCAATTTTAATTTCAAAACCCCTCTCTCTCTCTCCCTCGGAAAGAGATTCCCAATTCACATACCCAGAAATTGGCGATTTCTGCCTCCACCTCGTCGAAGCTCATCTACCCATGTCCCGCCTCGTCATCCGCGGCTGCCCCAACTCGCGCTCTCCTCTCCACCACCACCATCTTCCGCACCAATCTCACGCCGGCACAGTTGTCCGCCTCCTTCATCACCCCCTTCGCTCCTACTTCCAACGCCTCCGCCGCTGTCCCCTCGCGCCGCCTTCACCGAGCGCGCGGCTTGCGGGAAGTTCGAGAGGAAGAAGCCCCATCGAGCACATCGACCACGGGGAAGACCACGCTCACTGCCGCTCTGACCATGGCCTTGGCGTCCATGGGGGGCAGCGCGCCCAAGAGGTACGACGAAATCGATCCGCTCCTGAGGAGCGCGTCAGAGGTATCAATCTTTCGTCCTTGTTGTTCCTCTGGCGATCGTTGTCGTTGTCGGGAATTCCTGTTAATGCCACTCTTTCGGTTTAATACCGAAAAGTTTGTTCTGACGAATTTCTCCTATGAAGGTATGAAATTTTATGGACTTGTCTCTAGTAGTCGAACATTTTGATTCCACAGGACCGCCGTCCTTTTTTTTTTTTGTGTGTCCTTCTTTGGGTTTTCAGGTGAACAGAGTACTTATCTCGACAGAGAGGAAGTTCGGGTGTCGTCCGATTTTCAGTCCGGCGTGCGAAAATGCGTGGTTAGTCTTAAAACCCTTTTCGAGCGATTTGGCGTTTCGCATCTCTCTGAATCATTTAGAGCTCGTAGTGCTGCAGATCGTTTTGAGATCGTGGTTGCTAAGCTTGGCTTATAGCTGACATTGGTAGATGAGTCGTGTTCTTGTCTTCTGGCTTGAGAGGAATTCTGTCCGTTTGTGGTTTGATGTAGCAAAGTATGTCGTTCCTTACGGATACCAAACAGACCCAAACAACGTTAGAATCCGTTGTTTATTGGTCTATGCCTTTTTTGATTGTGGTAGTCACCTTGATGGCAATTGGATTTTGTTATTTCAAATAATTGAAGTATATGTAGTTGACATATTTGACTTCTCTTTCTTGTCTCAAACTTCAATAGTGCACGTCGTCAATTTTATGGGCATCTGTTGCTGAATACATTGTTTATTGTGTTTGAATATGATTTTGCAAAGGCAAAAGGAGAATTTCAGATTCAGGAATTTGAAATCGTAAGACTGCTGTTTAGTCTTTTCATACCGGCAAGCCTTCTAGTCAGCAATCAGAATTCGGCAATCCAGACGATAGTGATCATTCTACGACGGAAGGGAGTACTATTCTGAGATGGCTAAATGTGCTATGCGATGACGGATGGAAAACAAGTTCATCGACGCTCCTGTGCAGCTGGATGGCTCGGAGCCTCGGACAGCTCCATCTTTCTTGGGTCACATTGCTTTTAGATGTTTTCTTTCCCCCTCTTTCAGTGACTACGTCGTAAGAACAGATTGTATTGTTTGATTGAAGATGAGAAAAGGTGGGGAAAGAGGCAAGTGAAGTGTATGCGTCATGTTGTTGTATCATAAATGTTTAAATTTTGCCGGGAGGTTGATCACTGGGACCAAATTCCTTACTGTAAAGAGTTTTGTTGAATGTGAAATACCGATTCTTTTCTCTGTACTGGTGCTTGGTTTTCTTGCATGTTCAATGCTTAAATTGCCAGTTTCACTGATTGGCTCGTTTATGGTTAACTAACTCGAACATTTGCATATGACAATCGCAGGGATGCGCAACTCATATGTTTTACATAAATTGCGATGTCATTTTCTCAACCGAGTCGATTCTATGTCTTCCTTCTTTTCTGGCGTCAGACATAGTCATGTGGTTGGCCTATGACCTCGTGAGGTTTGCGCAAGTGATTTCTCGTGCGGGAAACCCTCATCTCTTGCATTTTTTGTTTCTATTTGCTGATCAAATCGGAATTTGGTTTGGCCGAAAACCCTAATGGCTACCTCAAGTTATCTCAAGGTCTGAACTTGGTTACCTCGCTTCGTGCACTTGAGAACTTTGCTATTAGAAACGATACAATATTTACTGAAACTAAGTAATCATGTGACATCAAGAGTCGGACATCAAACGACAGGAAAATTGTATTTTTACTGTGTGATTGTCAAGATGGTTTGTTTACTACCGTTGGCATTAACTTATAATTTGCCAGAAATTTCACTTTATTAAGCCAATCATAATACAAAACTAAATAGGTATTGAAAAAGTGCAGCTTCCCCACCAATGCGAAACAACTAAGATGCATTAAAAAAAAAAACAGATTATTTATACATTCAAATGACTTGTACTACAGAGCGATCGTTGACAAGTTACACAATTACACTCAGCTATTTACTATTATGATCCGTTTCTGTCTCTCCAGCCATTCGGACATGGTAGGTAGACAACATTATACCAGAAGAGGAAAAAAAGAATATGCAGGTGAGTTGGCGAAGTACTATTCAGACGATAGCAATCCAGACGATAGCGATCATTCTACCACGAAAGCTGTGTCTTCGTGCACTTAGGTTACAAAGTCTAAATATTATATCTGTGGGACAGAGATATCCACCGAATTCCAAATAAAGCATGAAATATATATATGTGGGAACAAAATTAACTCTATTTTTCAAACAAACAAACAAAACAATAGAAAGCACTAGAGTCTGTCAAAAACTATGCGATTACCCAGACATCTTCATCCATCGTAACGTTAAAAGTGCGGCTCAATCCAAAGCGGAGGAGAAAAATGGCTGCAAGATTTCCCCTTGAAGTGCAGCTCGATCGTACGATCTTCGAGGTGGTATATTCCCATGTCTTTGCCTAATCCATCTTTAGTTCCCAATGAATAATCGAAAAAATCATCGGTAAAATAAATGCAATTCGGCTTAATGTTATGCTTTTCATTGACTTCCAACGAAAAGGAAGAATTCCATCCCAAGAAGAGTGACATATTCTTCAATGTCTTAACTCCTTTCCATGATTGTGTTTCCAAGTCAATCTCAAAAACATTAAATAGACAAGTTGCTCGAGTTTTCAATTGTATATGTCGCGACACCATCAATAGAGATCATGTCGTTGATTGCACTAGGTACGCGTTCTCGCAATGAAGGAATCCTTCCGGGATATTGAAAACTACTTGAGCTTTGTACGGAGTTGGTCCATCCACGTCGCACTTCAATATGTCACCGAGGCAATTCAAAGCAAAAAAGCACCCTTTGTGAAATATGACATCGAAAGTATAACAGGGAGGGCAGTCCACTTCCGTCCACTCCATGTCGCCGGGTTTCCAAAGCCCCAACCGTTTGATGTTATAGATGACCATGACCCTATAATCTGGAGATGTTATTGGACAATCAGATAGAACGAACTTACCGATGAATTGAGCATACACGTAATAACATATGTCACGCACGTTTCCCACAACAGGGAAAGTGTTCAAATTGGGGAGCTTAATAATATGGCCGTGAGGCGACATGGGATTCTTCAACATGTGGAGTTCCAAGTCTCTGCCGACCGTCAGCACCCAACCTCGTGAGGAAAAGCATCTCCTCGTATTTGCCTCGGGCAAGAGCTTCGTGTGGACCCGCTGACATAGGAGGCAGAAAAACTCACGCCATCGCTTTTGCTTGGCCTTACCCTTTTTATCAGCTAGCATTAACCACGGAACATCGTTTCTCTCTTTGACCACAGCGGATCGCCGCAAGCGGCACACTGCAGCGGATCGCCACGAACGGCACACTGCTCGGAACGCCGACAGATCCTTTGGACAAAGGTGTTGCGAGCATTTTCCTAGCAACTCAGGTTGGAGGTCTGCCCAATTTATCGCCATTCTCAACTTTATCGAATTGACACGAAGTAGAATTTCACAAAGGGGAGATCGAGTATTAGTTTCAATGAGGTTGATAGTTAAACCACAGAGGGCTCTATATGTAGTACGTTGTCAATTGCTAGCCGAAAAGGTATATACTGACTCCAAATAGGAATCCAAATTTTAACTAGGAAAGGAAACAAAATAAATCGCTTGAATTAATATTGTTTATAAGATTAAGTTTATCTCCTGGAAATATCATTGTTAAAATTAACCAATGGAAGAATATTTCATTCAGCCAAAAGAGGAAACAAATTAACGTGATATTTATCCATCCAATTTTTGTGTGATAAGTTGGGGAAATACCGTATCCCTTTAGGAAGAGGATATTCACAAGATATGAATAAATAAGTGAATCCCTTTAATTTAGTAGTTCACAAATATTTAGATCAGTAAAATAGAAACCTGATGATCGTTGGCTCTCACGTACACCTATATGCAACGTGTCTAATCTTCCCAGCTGAAACTTGTACAGCAAGTAACTATCCTGATTCAGGTCTAACAGACATGCCAATGCACTTGATGTTGCGTCCTCCAATCTGCTTTGAGTAGTAGTTTTGTGCTTTGATCATAAACTACAGGCTTGACGCATTAGATATCAATGATCCTTACCACCTCTACATATAACATCTAGTGATCATGAATCAAAAATAAAAAAGAAACGACATAAAAGATGTAGTGAGACGAACAGAACTTGACATGCAGCACCTGGTCAGGAAAATGCAGGCATACCTACTTGTTGAATGTAGACAATACATGGAACATGTTTGTCCTTAAACACATCAGGAATATGCGCAAGCTCCAGAGATGCCACCTGGATGCACAACTTCAATCAAGACAAACATTTATGTGGACTCATTTCTCCTTACTTCACAATTGATGATGTATCAGAGACTTCAAACGACGGGCACCTCCTCCAAAAATTCAGGCAGTTCCTCATAAATTTGCCTCAGCTCGTCCAACTATATGCAAATAGAAAGAAAATTATGAATATATTCAGTTTAAGCATTCAAAAATCCAGATTAAGAGCTCAAGAAAAGAGGTCTAAACAAATCACTTCGGAGGAAGCAAAGCTTCAACCAAGTGACCTAGACGGAAGAAGAATATCATTAGCTGACCTCATCACAGAAAGTCTCCTCACCATTGTCTCATTACCCTTCTCCTTAATTCTGCCTATATCAACAACACCAATTACCTACAAAGAAAAGAAAGTGAGAGAATGATGAAAAACAGTAAAAGTAGCCAGAGAAGGTGATTAAGTGGAGACTGCATGATAATGATAAAGTGGGTACTAAGAAAAAGGAAAAATCTAAGAAGGAAAGGTCTTTCGCTTAAACAGAAAGACAAAGTTTCTAGATTAGAGGCAAAGAAGATCATAGCAGGGTAAACAATTCGAAAAACTGGAAGGGCCTATAAAGACGCCACCGTCCTCTTATTATAGGTATTGAACTACAAAATGTCGACTTTATCACATCAATTCAGAAACATCTTAGTAACATCCCTGAAACGAGCAAATAATGAGACCCTTAAATAAAGATACCAAGATTCCCTGAGAGCCTTGCAGAAGATAGCAGAATAACTTTGACTGGTTTCCTTCTGATCCTAACCTTCCTATAGTAAATTTCACCAGTAGAACCTCTTTTAACCGACTCCATTCGGGAAATCTAGAGACCATCAAGAAAGAGCCCACACTAGAGAAAAAACTAACCAATTCGTACACATAAGCCAGCTCTGTTGTGATGCACGAACTAGCCTGTGGCAATGTTACATAGACATATCAGTTAAACAAGCCCAAAAAGGAGGACAACAACTAAAGTTGTACTGTACCTTTTCAAGAATGTCTGAGTTCAAGCACTTCACTTGCTCACGTAGGCCCTCAGAAATGCCTACCTCAAGTATCTTGTTCAAATGCAAGAGAGAAGAAACACTCTGCAACATGCATACAGTAAGAGATGTAGTATATATGACATTGGGAGATTGTAGTATGAGATGAACTGTCAAAGCATTAAAAAACCGATGTTGAAGAGTAAGATTAGCATATAACTCCATTTCCAGACACTTAAACATCTTCTCCATGCTTTTTACATGTTGTCAATCATGTGATTAAAACTCCTATCAAACAACATAATACCTCATATTTTTCTGGGCCACTAGAATATCTGCTCTCCACATAATGGCATGGCACCATCCACAGCATATTATTTTACTAGACGAAGCAAAGTGATCCAAACCAATTTCATGTTACAAGTTAATTGAGGTGCAGTAGCTGCCTAAAAAGTCAGAACACACGAAGCACAGTAATCATTAATCTTTGTGATTAGAGCCAGTCTTGCATGCAAACATTAATTAAGGAAGTCGGTTCTGAAATCTCATGTATTAAAGGGTGAAACTTTCTGATGGAGATATCGACAACATGGACACTTTCTGATTGTACATGGAGGAATAACGAGGTACATTGTATAAATTAGGCTCGGCAAGTGCATGACCTTCCTTTTTATTCTCTTGGCACAGTGAGGAGGCATTAGCATCAAAAGTTATGCGCTAATTTCAGGATACAGAGACGCTTTGAATTTGAGTTATCTTAGTTTCATTGAATGCATTCACACTCAACAAGTGCATTGCCCTCCTTTTGATTATCTTGGCATGCTGAGAAGGCAATGACTTATGCACTGGTCACTGGATGTAGAGGCACTTTAAATTTGGGTGAGCAGAGAGGGAGGGAGGGAGGGGGAATAGAGATATCCAAAAATGACAATTACTCAGGAAAAGGCTCATAAATAAGAAAACTTATGTTGATAATATATTATATAAGCAATGATACAGAATATGTGTGTGTACATGCAAATGAGACCGCTTGTTTTAGTTGATAAAGGAAATCATGATGCAATCAATAGCTTACTGATGTCGTCACCACTGGCCTAAAACAAATGAGGTGTTTAGAGGAGAATGGCTGACGCACCATGTAAGGAGAGATAAGTTGGATGCAAACAAGGTGTCTGTTTACCTTCAGGAATGCTGACCAATCAGTGCCGGTACATATGGAGCTTGGGGAGTTGAATTTCTTTCAAAACAAATAACGAATTTTAAACCTCAGAAGAAACAATTCATCACCAGATGATCAAATGAATCTTTTCCCATACACCCTAACTTAGTGCCTAGAAAAACATGGGAAAGAAATCCTTTCTACAAGTATAAGAAATATGCTTGTAGAAAGGATTTTCTGGAAATATAATTGTTAAAATTAAACAATGGAAGAATATTTCTGTGACATTCTGATTTTTCGTGTCATTTCAAGGCTCGATAATGAGGAATTTTCTAACGATGTATTTCAGTCATATTTCGCTCGGATCTGATCAATCTCGAGTTGACTGACTAAAAGGGAAAGGCTAACGCGAGACGAGGTATGTTGACCTAGAAAATTCGAATAGGAAATGACATTTTGACCATAAGGATTGTCGAGGGTACATTTAGAGCCATAAAAGGCCAATCTAAGAATGATTAAAGAATGTATTGCTAGCATTATATGATTAGAGCGCGGGTGATGCCGCTTAGCCAATATATAATTTGTAAAATTTTCTTAATCAAACAGTGACGATCGAGACCATCGGAACTAGTGATAGACCCTCACAATTACAACACAACCAAAGTTGCCATGAATTGACGAGCCCTAATTGTAATATGAATCACAGGGTCGATACGCGTAACGTCTGCACAAGCCGCCCGTCAGTTCGGGATAGGCTGGAATCGCATTGGATAGAGAAATGATTCAAAAACAAGTCTTGAAATTCGAAAATATAGAATCAAGAATTCCAACATTACAATTGGATTGGTTGTCGCCTTAACAAAGAAACTTTGAATCAGAAAAACGACATTCCGGACGTCGAGGGTAAAATTACCATTTTGCCCCTCAAGCCTTAGCCTTACCTATATGATTGGATGAAGGCATGTTGGTCATAAACCGCACCCCCAAAGCTGCCGAAAATTTGAGAAAATGAGCGCCATTGGATGCACTTTGATTGACACCTTAGACAAGTGTCAAGAGATCAAGCCATGATGTTGATAGAGCCATTTTTTTACCAACCATTCAACAAGTTGACTTTTGAAATTGCATATACCTCTTTCTCTCTCCCCTCACTTGGCCGAACCCCCTCCTTCATTGCCGATTTCTTCTTCTTCTTCTTCTTCCTTCTCTTGCTGCCAAGAGCTCTCCAACCCGACAGGATTCTGCCGCCAACTTCGCCGCCATTGATCGCCACCTCCGGCAACTCCCAGCCACAGAGCCGATCACCTACTTCTTCCTTAACCTCTTGCTGACGTTCTCGAAGTTGAAGCAAGCCATTTGGCTCAGTGAAGAATTCCGGCCAAGCGATCTCCCGAAAGTCGACGGAAATCATCGCAACCAGAGGTAAGCCACGTTTTAGGCCTCTTAGGACCTTGAAATCTTGGATTTTTTTCAACCAAATTTTGTGGACATCTAGGGGACACATGGAATGAGCTGTGGTAAAAAATTTGGATTAATTTGATGGAGTTTTGACCTCAAATGGGTCTTGTGTTTGAAGGGTCAGAACTGACCGGTTGAAGATTGGGGAGGACCGGTGCCATTCAAGGACACACCGGCATCGCGTTGACTTCAAATTTTCGGTGAGCTTCCCCAATCCTTAGAACTACATGTTAGCAAGTAGATTAGTGAATAAATTGAGGATTTGAGGTAGTTTAAGGACTGATTGGTTGGGGTATACACAGAACCGAAAATGCCCAGTTCGGTTTTGTGCATGCCGATTTTGTTGAGGGCCATTGGCATTGAAAATGAGTCTTAAATTCATCATTGAGACATGCTAGGATGTTGAGAAACATGTCAATAAGATTTATGTCTCATGGATCGGCGAATTGAGCAAGAAAAATTAACGATCGGATGAATTTCATTAGGTTGCGCGGTTGAGTTGTCCTTGGACTATTTGGACCGAACTCTTGAGGTGCTTGGGAGAAGGATTGTGTTGCATTAATATTGAGATAAGGGGATTCTAAACCTTTGAGAGGAGGATTGGACTCAATTGGGTGAGTCGAATGCAAGTTTGCTTAATTCTTGGAAGATTTTAAAGTGATTGTTCATTGTATGTCCTAGGAGGATATAGATGACTCAAATGCTTGACCATGCTTGTACCTTGAGTGATTTGTAGCATTTGAGTGCTGAACTTGATTGCTTCATATGCCATAAGTGTGTTATTAGTGCATGAGTTGCACTTGATTGTGTGTGATATACATTAAATGAACTTATGGCTTATCTGAGGAATTGTGACACCCTGAGGCGTATGAGACGCGAGATTGTGTGGTTGAATGCCTTGAGGCGCGGAGTTTGAATTGAATGGCAACCAGAGGCATATGTGACGCAAGGTTGAGAAGGCCATAGTCCCATAATCCTGATGCGTTGAAATGCGGGACGGAGTTGTGATGTGTCGATACAAGCCTGGAGTAACATTGAAAACCTGATGCGTTTACGTTGGTTTATCAATGAGATGGTCTGATGCGTTTACGCAAACCGAGCCTGAGGCGTTCTAAACATGGGCATGAAAGTGAGGAGGCTGGAAAAGGGTGAAAGGTGCAATCTGGTTTGAAATGCATGCTTGAGTTTAATGATGTGATAAGATGATTGCATGCTTAACATCTGTGTGTTACTTTGTGAAAGAGGAATGTCTCATGCGATTTTGTATGAATTATTGCGTTTACTTTTGCTTGAGTGGACTGTCAACCTAACCTAGGGTTAGGACCCACCTTACTAAGATGTATATCTCACCCCATTGGGGGACCCTCTTCTTTACAGATCCTAGGCCCTGAAAATGTGGTCCATCAAGTTTGGCGACCCCAAGGAGATGTCGGTTTATTTTTACAAGTTTCTTGATGGGCAGGGGACCATCTATGTTAGGAAGTATACAGTCGTTTGGGTAGACGAAGGTGGTAGTAGCTGGAAGCCTCATAACTATGAGGCATGGTTTAGAAAGTTAAGAGATGTTTCCACAGGACCATTGAGGCCCACTGAGGTGCCTCCTAGAGTGATCCCTAGTAGGTGCCATCCCACCCGGGATTTAGTAGAGGCTGAGAGGTCAGTTGCTTGCTCAAGGAATGGCCCTGAGAGAACCCCGACCCCGGAGGATACGGAAGAGGTCATAGTGGTCGAGGCTATTGAGGATGACGACCTAATGGAGCCGTTCGCGGACGAGACCCTCGACGATACGGTGGAGATTTGCTTAGAGACTTTCTCGGAGTATGAGCCTACTGAGGAGGCCAAGGAGACTAATGACTCTAGCAGCTCGACTTAGGAGCTCCTGGTTTACTAGTTTGACATTTTGATGGTGACCCTGATGCCCGTTCCTTTTTTGTGATGATGATGGACCTCTTTTGTACTCACCCTGTCACCCTTACCGATGAGCGGATCTGGTTTACTATGCTCTTGTATGAACATTTGGATCTTATGTATTATTAGTGTTCTCGTTACCCAAGTCCCATTTTATATTTGTATGGAGGAGTTATTATATTATCGCTTCTGCGTGTTTTCTTTGTATATGGCATGTCTCTCGAACCATGTTTGAATACTGAGATCTCGAGAGATAGTTTGTGCTTGCAAGGAGTCGCACGCTCGTGCCCAAGGCGCGGGGCGTGACAATTTCATTCAGCCAAAAGAGGAAACAAATTAACGTGATATTTATCCAATTTTTGTGTGATAAGTTGGGGAAATACCGTATCCGTTTAGGAAGAGGATATTCACTAGATATGAATAAATTAGTCAATCTCTTTACTTTAGTAGTTCACAAATATTTAGAGCTATAAAATATATTTAATTTTGAATATACCAAACAATGATCGAGAACATCAAAATCGACGGTCTGGAAACTTCTATTACGACCAGCATGTTTTTGACGTACATAAAAATTTCAAAATCGTTCGGATTGGGGTCATAATCCATTTGATGAATGGGATCATAATCTATTTAATCGTAATTAAGTCAATTTCTTTGTGAATTTGATAGAATATTATTTTTTTAAAAAAAGTTTCTAGAACAAATCTTATGTTCACCATGTCCTATATGTACATACTTTTGTTCGACCACCGCCCACCACCGACGGCCACCACCTCCAGCCTTCCTCACCGTCATCACCGAACCCTCCGCGGCCGTCAACAGCCGTCGGGAGCCGCGAAATCAAGCCGGAAACCCAGCCCCTGTTTTGGACGCCTACTGACTCAAGTATCTTCGGCCCTCCTCCGGCCTCGTGCGGCGTTGCTACCGCCACCCACCACCTCGGCCTTGTCCCTCAACCTTCCCTCGACACCGCCTACCTGACCGCCGGCCGCCGGAACCACCGCAATTAGCCCCAAAACCACGCTGCCCTGTTTTGAAGATTGGTTGGGATTTTCTTCGATTCGGCCGTTTCCAGCGACGCCGCCCCTCACCGCCACCACCAACGAACACCTAAGGCCCTACTCCATCATCCCTGAGCTCGTGGAGGCCGGCCGAAGAGCGTGGCAGCCGAAAATCTGCCTGAATGGCTGCCTTGTTCTCGGCGCCGCAAGAACCTGTATACCCGATTCTGTCCCGCCGCTGCTCCGCCGCCTTCGGCCGCCCTCAGCGGCTGCCACCGGTTCCAATCGACTCCCTTCGACCAGTAGGTGAGTCCCCGAGCCTTGGTTGGCTTCATCACGGCCGTTGAGGCCGAGAGTCGCCGGAAAATAATATGGTTTCGCTGTTTTGCTCACTGACCGCCATTGTTCACAGCAGCTGCCTCTAGTCGGAGCGCCTGTCATCGGCCACTTATCCCGGCGACCTTGCCGGACCTTCCCATGGTGTTCTCGAGGTTTTAAGTCGAGTCGCCGCGCGATAAACTCTAGGTTTGTCGTGATCCGCCATCGCCGTTCTTCGTTGTTGTCCGTGCCGTTGTGATCGCTTAAGCTAGTCAACTTGTGAGTTGACCCTAATCCTTAGTTAGGGCACTAATTGCGCCTAGGATTAGTCGTTTAGCCAGTTAGGAAAAATTTAAGTACACGATCAGGGCCGATTTAGGTAGAAATTGTTATTAAGTTAAATAGCCGATCGATTAGGTTAGCCGGTTGATTACTTTGCCTGTGGCTAATTGTGAATAGTTGAAATTGATTAATTGATTGTGTTCGATCGCGAGCGAGCGACAGGTTAGAGACGAGCGAACGATCAACGTTATTAATTGAATCGATTAATAAACGATTATCGTACGAATTGAGCCTTATATTGTCTAATTGGAATTAAATGCTCGTGATTAATTCGATGACTTTTATTGGCTTTATAGACCGACTGGAATAACTATTAGATTTTGACTGATGATTGTGGGTTAATCGCCTTGTGTGTGGTTGTGGTGACTAGGAGGTAGTCTACATATGCATATGACCATGTGCGAAGTTAAAAGACATGTTTTAGCATGAAAATGGCCTTTGGCCGAGACTTTTACATGCGTGAATGAGCATCCGGCTTTAACCAAAGATAATGAAAAGGGTTGATTGTTGAATGCTTTCTATATGGTCATATGAGGGAATGATGATACTTTTCCTAACAAGTTCGTATTGTACCAATCAGATAGAACCATACGACTTGCCAGAAGCACAACAATTCTTGTTCGGTGTTAACTAGCGCGGATGCAGGATTGGTCGAATGCCAGTCGCAGCTTGTGATGGACCGATGCTCCGTTCAGGGATGCCTACTTGCTGGTGCCATGCCAAATGCACAGGAGAGACCTTTTGTAGTAGCCGTTGTCGAGAGAAAAGGAACGTAGCTCGGTTCTGCCGGTAGAACACTCGATTGCACTATGATGCTGGATCACGTTATTTGTGGGAGTCGAATCACGCCTTCTTTCGCGTAGATCCTCTTATGCGTCGTGGGCACGATTAACGTTAATAAATGGACTTGTGTGTTATCCTGTGCGTACTTGTGGATGAGACGCTTGTTTGGGTGATTGACTGATTGGTTATGAGTCGAGTCAAGCATTGCATTATGTGTGGCTGAAATTGACAAGTATGCATGTAGATTGTTTTTATATCGTGATTGTAATTAAGTATTATATGTGGTGATTTGTTATTGTGAGACTTCTGTTAGGATGCCTGGGTGAATCAGTTTCCTAACTGAGCTTAGGCTTGATTCACTGAGATTTATTCTCACCCCGTCGTGAGATAATATTTTCAGGTCCCAAGTGACGAAGCTCGTGGATGCCAAGGATTAGCTTTTAGATTAGTCATCTAAAGTAAGATGAAAAATTAGTCTTACATGACTAAGTACACCTACTAAGTTCTTGTCTAGTCACCCCGAAGTATGGGATTGTGTACGTATGAAAGTATTATCGATAGGATTAAGATTTATTTGTGGTGTTTAACTCCTGCTATTCTATTCCTGTTTGTTTATTATTAGGGAGTTGACAGTTTTCGCATGTTTAAGTAAGTGATAGGTCGATAGTGTGCCTAAGATGCTATCTCTATGACTTCGTGACAATTTGGCGAGGGATGTCGTGGGCTCGAAAGTGGAGGCATGACATCCCCGCCTAAGGTGGTATCAGAGTAAGGTCAGTCTGATCCATCTGGTCATTGGCTTGGAGTGATAAGAAGCGCTGGTATTTAGGATAGTTAGTAGGATCGTAAGCTTTTGCATATGCTTGTTACCTATATTTCTTTTGATTGATTGTTAGTGATCTCATTACGCGTTGCTTGGGGTGGACAGGACTCCGTAAGTTACCTGTATAATGAGCAACCACAATGAGAGGGTGCTTAGTGGAAGGATAACTCAAGAAAATCACAGGGTGGAAGGGATCCTGCAGACATGAACACTTTGGAAGCTGTCATTGGACGACAAGTGAATAGTCTAGTTAATGATACCACCGCTTCGAGTGATGACTTATTGACTGGAAACGAGATTGGTGGGCAACCGATACTTGAGTTGATTGAGAGGTTTCTTAACCTCGAGCCATCGAAGTTCAAAGAATTAAGAGACCCAGAGGCTACAATCTTGTGGATTAAGGAAATCGAGAATGTATTTGCCATGCTAGGATGTTCCGAAGAGGACAAGGTGACACTAGCCATTTACCAACTTCAAGGTGACGCAAATGCGTGGTGGAAAGCCACACGAAGAAAAATCTTTCCTGAATGTATGGTTCCGGTGTGGGATGCTTTCATTGAAGCCTTTTATGGCAAGTACTTTTTGGACTGTAGGCGAGATAAAAAGATGGTTGAATTCTTGCAACTTCAACAGGATCAAATGACAGTAGAGCAATATGAGGTGAAATTTACTGAGCTGTCAGAGTTTGCGCCCTGGACGATTAGAGATCCTATGAACAGGATGAACAGATTTCGTGAGGGATCGAAACCCAAGATTAAAGATTAACTGGTGCCACTGAACCTTAAGATTTATAGCAAATTGTATAAACGAGCCCAATCTGTAGAGATAAGCATGACTGATAGAGCAATCGCATCTGGATCACGACTTGTGTATTCTTCCAAGGATAACCGCTGGATAGAGAAGAGGCCGATGTATGCCAACAAGTATCACATCCCGTTTAATTGGAGGAGTACAATCAGTAAACCGATGTTCCGCCAAAGTGAGAAGTGTCGCATGTGTCGACTAAGGCATGGGTCTGGTCACTTCCCATATAAAGAAGGAGAATGCTTCAAATGTTATCAGCCGGGACACCAAGTGAAGGATTGCTTGCTGAGACAGAAAACCGTCCAAGCATCGTTGTCACAAGAAGGACAAACTTGAGGAGATGTTCAGCGGAATACCTAGGATTGACTCTACTAGGAGTATGGTGACTTTTGAGTTAAGATGCTTGAGTACAGATTAGCAATAGCTAGTCGAGCTTGAAAAGACTTTTTATGGATATGAGTTTGTATTAAAACGACTAGTATTTTGTGGATTGCATAAGTTTGAAGTATTGTTTTCCTTGGATTGCATTAGCCGTTGTTTTCTTGGATCCTAATAAATGAATAGATGAATATTCACAGAAGAGCGAGCGTGAATTGTGAAAGTAATCTCTGCGATGTAATGAATCCCCAAAGAGTCAGAAAGTATGAATTGATAATGATCGATGTGAAGTCAGATAATGTGTGTTAAATTATAGTGAAAATCTTTTTCTACACGTGGTTAAAGTGGGACTTAAAAGTGAAAACACGTTTGTGAGTGCATTGTGTCATTTCGGGTGATTGGTAGAAGATTGTGAATGAATCGAGATATCACGTGTAAGTAAGACTTATGTACTTTGCAGAATTGGTGAAATTTGATTATATCTCCGAATCCTGATTAAAGAAGACCTTGCAGTATACCAAAAGCCATATTGGAATGACTTGAGGCCGGAATGGTTCAGTCAACTAGTAACCTAATAAGGTCATGGTGAAGTATACACTACCTGAAGATTATAGTTAATGAAGCCTTAGACATGTGCATGAAACAAGGACGGTGAAAACGAACAAGGAAAGTTCGTAATGGCAATATAAGGTTAGGTGACATGATGGGGTCGCCAGTTGGATGTACAGACTATTGAGTTTGGCGATGCCCCTTAATAAGATTAAGATTGCGAGATGTGACAATTACTTCAGGAAGGGTTCAGATGGATCTTTTGTCTATCTTTTCTTATACATGGATGACATGCTCATTGCTGCAAAGAACATGTCAAATGTGTTGATCTTGAAGAAATGTCTCAGTGAGGAGTTCGAGATGAAAGATCTGAGTCCTGCCAAGAAGATCTTAGGAATGGAGATTTAGAGGGATAGGAAAGCAGGGAAGTTACATCTCTCGCAGAGGAGTTATATTGAGAAGGTTCTTGAGAAGTTTGGCATGCAAAACGCTAAGCTTGTCAATACACCGTTAGCATCTCATTTTAGACTCTCAACTATACATTCACCTTAACCAGGGGTCAAGGAGATTGCGATATCTCATGTCCCATACTCTAGTGCAGTTAGTAGCATGATGTATGCTATGGTATGCACTCGTCCCGACGTTGCGCATACAGTTAGTATGGTTAGTAGATCTATGGCACACCCTGAAAAGGTTCATTGGCAGGCAGTGAAATGGATACTTAGGTATCTTAAAGGCTCCGCGGAGCTGGGCCTAGTGTTTGATAGAAACCATTCCAACGGTACCTCAATTGTGAAATTTGTGGATTCTGATTATACAAGTGATCTCGATAAGAGAATATCTTTGACTGGTTATCTTTTCACTCTATCTGGCTCGGCTATTAGTTGGAGGTCAACCTTAGAGTCCACAGTTGCTTTGTCTACTACAGAGACAGAGTATATGGTAGCAGCAGAAGCAGTGAAAGAAGCTATCTGGTTAAGGAATCTTGTTCAGGAACTTGGGCTCAGCAGAAAGACAATTCAGTTGTATCTTGTGACAATAGTAGCACTCGACGTTCATCTTATCTCCAAGTGGCCTAGATTTTGAACGATTAACTGGTAATTTTTTGAATTATATATATATATATATATATATATATATATATATATATATATTTGTTAGTAATAATCTGGGACGTCCATTCATAACTCGGATGACCCCAATTTAAAGTGTAAGACCTAACCTTCTGAGGAAAGGTTAGGCGATCCCCTTTTCGTTCTTGGGGGAGTAGAGAGAATGAGCCCCTTTATATAGGGGAATTGGTCGATGGAAACTAGGGGCAGTTCAAAGACTTCACACTAAAACTGCGAACCAATTTCACGTCGGACTAATTTTACATAAACTTACTAATAAATAAATCACAACGGTCCGCCAAAGAGTACTGCCAGCGATATACAGCGCGAGGTTGCTTGAGCCGCGATGAGTGGCGAACTCGAACACAAGGCACGCCTTCAATAAGACCTTGGCCCTTGCCACTGGATCCACCTCATCGCCATTGCATCCTCGCTATCCGCAAGGCGGCTCAGCTCGCGGCTCCCTTGCCATGGGCTTTATTTATTTAATTATTTTTATTTTGTCAGAAATCGATTGTTTAGATGTGAAGATGGAAGACGATGGTATTTTTGGAAAGGAAAAGCTGAGTGAAAAGAGGTGGTATGAAAAATCTGAAACGCAGGCCTCATGTGACAGGTGTCAAATTTTCTATGGTGTGGCTTAGAAATGACGTGACACTATAGGAGCACTCAATATTTTCTTGTGCAGCTCAAGGATCTCATGCTAAAATCGCGAACCAATTTCACGTCGGACTAATTTTACATAAACTAACCAATAAATTGATCACAACGGTCCACCAAAGAGTACCGTTGGCCCGAGATAAGCGCAAGGTCACTTGAGCCACGACGAGCGGCGAAATCGTACAAGAAGCTCGCCTTCAATGAGACCCTGACCCTTGCCACTGCATCCGCCTCGTCGCCGCTGCGTCCTCACCTCCCGCAAGGTGGCTCAGCCCGCAGCTCCCTTGCTGTGGGCTTTTTTTTCATTTGTTTTTATTTTGTCAGAAACCAGTGGTTTGTTGAAGATGTGAACATGGATGGCGAGGGTATTTTTGGAAAAGAAAAGCTGAGTGAAAAAAGGTAGTTTGAAAAATCTGAACGCGGGCCCCATGTGACAGGTGTCAAATTTTCTATGGTGCGGGTTAGAGATGACGGGGCACTCTAGAAGCACTCCATATTTTCTCGGGCAGTTTAAGGACTTCACGCTCAAACCGCGAACCAGTTTCACGTCGAACTAATTTTACATAAACTAATCAATAAATAAACCACAACGGTCCGCCAAAGAGTACCGCGCCCATCTATACCATTAAACCAATAACATGCTGCTCAAATAATTTTAGACCCCTCAACGAAACTTTCACCATTAATCCAAGCCTGATACATACATTTCCGCTTATAAATTTCATCTCGTGAAAAATCGGGTCAGTCAAATTATATACCCAAATTATAATCCAAGCCTGATACATACATTGCTTGCGGATGAATTTAACCTTTTTTGGTTCAATACTTGAGTCATATACTCGTTCGTGTATTAGGTTTGATTGAAAAATCAGCATCAATGTTCCAAGATTCGTATTAACCTTTTCCCAACCCCGCTTTGGACTATAAATAAAGATCCAAAGGTGAAGGACAGTGTGCAGCTTGTCCTGATTGCTTTGTGTGGGCTTCTTTACGGATGGAAGGTCCATTTTGTTTGTGATTAATTGTTAATACACAACTCATGCAAAACCCTATTATTGTACACTCCTCTATTGATTCTGATATGTAATTTTTT
Organism: Rhodomyrtus tomentosa; assembly: GCA_028455895.1. NCBI lineage: Eukaryota > Viridiplantae > Streptophyta > Magnoliopsida > Myrtales > Myrtaceae > Rhodomyrtus > Rhodomyrtus tomentosa. Next base: position 6,807,034 of record JAPCWY010000001.1, on the reverse strand, counting down.
GAACTACTGATTGTTTGACACCTCAATTTTAATCATTTATTTTGCGTAAAAAATTAGAAATTAATTTTAGTTCTCACAAAAAATTATCATATCATTTTTCATATTTATTTTTAGCATTCATGCATTATATATTTTATTTTATGTTAGTCAATCATTTGCATTAGGGTCGAAGGTAAGTCGATCGAGTATGATTCAATTTCAAATTGTGAGTTTTTGGCAAAGGGGGGGAATTTCTGAATTTTTTTGAATTTGGGCCTAATCCGAAATCAACGCAGCCCATTTTAGCTCGTTTAAATAAATGGCTTTTAAATTAATTACTCATTTAATTAATTAAAATCCGATTAGGCTCTAAATTCACGTAGATAAGCCCATCAATTGGTAATTTTCGGCCAAGCCTTTATGCTTCTCTTAGTGGCTGAATTTTTTGAGGATGAAGACTTTGATATTCAGATTTTTAAATCCCACGGCTATTATCCTATTAGAAGTTTCTTTACCCGACGGCCGGGATCGAATCTTACGTTCTACCCTAGTTTTCTCTATATATATATATATATATATATATATATATATATATATATTCATTTATGCCTAGGGTTCGAAGGGGGACATACGTTCATAATTTTAGAGAGGAGGAGAGAGCATCAAAACACTTCAGAATTTTTAGAGTGAAATCGAGAAGAAAGGAGTTCGAAAATCTCCCCCACCGGTTGAGATTCTCCTCTTTTAGTCGAATTTATCACATCATCTTGCACATCTCCTTGCTCCAGTGGTTGCTTGATGCGGTTTCCAATAGCTATTACTACGGTTGCGTGCCTATAGCTGCGGTTTCTAGCCTATTGCTGTGGTTCTAGTTTTTATGGCTGCGGTTTCGGTATCTATTGATGCGGTTTTGAGCCCCATTTCTGTGGTTTTCTGAGTTTCTTTGCTATGGAGCTATCTCATTGCTTTTTACATCAAAAGACAACATTGTCAAGAGGTGGTTCTCGAGCAAACTCATAGTTTTGAAGCACAAACATCTGGACTCGATTCAAGGTAACCTTTGTACACTTTCATGGAGTTGATTCGGTGACGTTCTGAGTTAAAAAAAGCATGCTGTCTTGCTACTATTCATACGCTGATTTTGTGACATTCGGTCTGAAAATACATCGTTCTTGCATGTTCTATATCGCTAACCTATGCAGAATTTTTGTGGAGTCTTAAAGAGCGAGTCTTAGAATTTTTAGTGGCCGTTTGATATTTTTTTTTTATCCTGTTGTCGAAGCAAAACTGAAACTTTTTTCAGAAATTCAAGAACGACATCAAAACATAAATCTTTAACAAGAAAATCTCGGATATAGCTAATCTGACCTATCGTCGTTTAGGTCTAATTTGCTGTCTCTGAAAAAATTAATTTTTAATTCAAGATCTAGAATTTTTTGGGAAAATTCGAAAAGAATAGGATATTTGGGATCTTGCCGAGAATGTTGATTGGTGGATTGATTGATTGATTGACTTTTGTCGTACAAAGAAAATTTCTAAAAAATTAGTAAGATATAGTTTCTTATAAATCATGTCTAATTGATTGATTTTTTTTAGGGAGATAAGGTCTCTATCTCATCAACCATCTTCGATTAGGCATGTCTGATTGATTGATTTTTTAAAAAAAATATCCAAAAATGCATAAAAAATTTACCCAAAAGAATTACTATTGGCACTGCATATTACATAATTGCATGTAATTTCACATATCATCTTGCCATGTCATTCTTACACGTCATCTATGCATAAACGTAACGCCATCTTTTATGTTATTGCACGTCACATGTCATATAGTTATGTTGCGTTAGCATCACATTTAATAAAAGAGAAAATTTTAAAAAAAATCAAATCACGTAAAACAATCAAAAGAACTTTGCATGAAATTGGTATCGAAAGGGCATTAGTTTAGATTAACTAATGCAATTAAGTCTCCGAATCCACAATCTTTGGTACGTAGAATTAAAATGGTTCTCCCGTCGTTTTATTTAGGTTTTTAATCAAGCTACCAATAATGATTAGTGGCGACTCCAATTTATAAATTATTTTAGTAAAATTTAAGTTGCGAATTGGTAGGGCTTGTGAGAGTCTATATTAGGTTAGTTAACTCAATTGATATGATAATCCATTAGCCTAATTTTTTTAGTTCGCAACACTGATGATAAGTCACTCTTCAATGAATAATAGAGTTTTTAATGTAATCTTGTAAATAATTTCCACTTTGTTCGTTTATCGTATCGCGTTGGCTCCGTTTGTTTTGTAATATTTCTGAAATATGTTTTGAAGGAAATTATTTTCTCGTGCTCTGTGGACTTGATCTCGACCTCACAGAACCTAGGCCCAAGTGTTAGAGATCTGACACGAGCAATGGGGTCTTGGGCCTAGCCTAAGTGGACCTGAGCTACAACATTGAGGAGATGGACAATGGGTTCCGAAGTCCTAGGCTCAGCCACGGGTTCTGGTGTCCCCAGCCCAAAAGCCCAACCTCTTTGGACTCATGCTTGGTCCGATGGACATCAGCAAATGATGTCCATTCCTACCTTGGCCAAGGCCAGCTTGTCAAGAGCTCGAGAGTAATCGTGGGGGTTCAAATATTCAGGCATAGAGTTTCTGGTTGGACTGATATCTAGTCATATTTTGAAAAATGATATCCGATTTCCGCAAGGGAAATCATTTTCCTAAATTTAAGCGTAGATTTTTGTTATTCTCGTTCCCTAACGACGCAAGTATCGAAAATGAGGAAAACATTCTCTTCGAAAAATATTTTCGCGAAGCAAACGAAGCTTTTTATATACCATTTGCTGTTTAATTCTTTTTGTCATGTCGTTGCCGTCCATCCTGTTAGGATGCACATGTGAATTGTGCTAGAAAAGTCCCACATTGGAGAATTAATATGGTGTGGAGCAGTTAATATATTTAATTGGCCCATAACTTAATGGCTTAAGTTTCTGGGTGAAGGTGGATCTAATTCGATATATTCATAGACTCGGACTTGAGCTCCCTCTTGGCAATCTATCCGTTGAAATACCGAACTTCTGCTGCGTGCTCTTAATAAATGGTATTAAATTTCTGTTGCGTCCGAACTTCTGCTGCGTACTCTTAATAAATGGTATCAAAGTCGATGGTTGATTAGTGGACTATAATATATATATATATATATATATCGATGTTTGGTGGAGGAAATAATTTAATGGCCAATGCGATTTCTAGGCTAACCGACGTTGTTGTATATCAGCAGGTAATTACAATATCACCAACTTTTTTTCTTCTGTTGAAGTCCAAAAGGACATGCTTGACCCTGAAGTCAACCTTGACCAGAAAGTAGGACAAACACGTGCTATGAACGTGTCATAATGCCTGAGTTTGGTGAGTTGGATTAACTTGTTATTTAGCCTAGAAAAGCACGAGGCATGAACGTGGCCGAAGTGAGGAGTGGCCGGTGAGCACAAGGTCCTGCCTTTTAGAATGTAGTCTGAAATTCCTGCTATAAGCTAAGTGAATAAATTTAGAATATGGAAAAACTTGGAGACGGAGAAATGCAAGATTCAGAGTTAAACAATAGAGAACTCAACCAATGTTAGAATATGTCCCGAGTTTGAATTCGTGAACGAAATCCGACCCGAGATGAATTGTTATTTGGGGCCATCCGAATATGTTCCATGAAAATATGTATTTTTTAGGTTCGGAGTTAAAGTCAAGGTTTGGATATATCTTATTTGGTAATGTTGTAATTAATAAGTGGAAACTAATCAGAAGCTTGCAATTTATATTAATGCGAGAGTGAAAGAGAAATAAACAAGGAATAATAAAGGATACTAAAAGTTTACTTCGATTTTGATGTCGGAACTTACATTCGTGGGGAAAGCCAACCGTAGATAATTCGCTATAATCGAAAAATCAGAGTTTACAAACGTATAAAGAAAAACTTGGATACAGATGAGTTGAAGGTCAGTTGCGTGAATTACAGAAGAGAATTGAGGGTGGGTCTAATATTAAATGGAGAATGTGAGCCTCTTCTTTTTCTTTTGTTTTCTTCCCTCTCACGGCTACAATTGTCCAGTTAAAGCTTGGATATTTACCAAGCAGGTCGGGTTCCATCAACAGTTCAAATTCTAAACATAATTTAATAGGTCATGATATCAAATTGAAATAGAAAAATTTATCCAAAAAGTCATTGACCTATTACACTTTTGCATTTTAATCATAAATCTTATAATTTTGCCAATTGAATTACAAATATTTTCATGTTTTGTCAAGTGAGTCCTTCCGGCCAATTTTGGCTTGAAATCGCTGACGTGGATGCTGACCGCATGACGCTGTCGGTTGACATGGATGTTTTTTTAATGTTATTTTAATTTGATTTTTTTCCTTTTACTTTCTTTTTATTTTTCTTTTCTTCGGGTTTCCTTTTTCACTTTTTTTCTTTTGTTTCTTTTGTTTTTTCCTTTTTCCCCCTCTTCTGGCACCAAGGAGAGCCACCCGCGCTGGCCTCTAGCAAGGGTTGCCCCGGCCAGGGCTGGGGATTTCTTTATGTTCACGTTAAAGTTTCTGAGTTTCATGTGATGTCGATTTCTTTAGTGAGAAAAATAAGAGTTGTAAACATGGCGGGAGTGAATATTGATGCTGAGTTTGAGTTCCTGCCTTTTAATGTCAAATTAGAAGCCAAAGTGCTGCTATAAGCAAAGTGGATACTATCTAATCTGGAGAACTTCTAGAAAGGAAAATAATAAGTGGTCACAGTTAAGAACAGAGAACCAATTGAATATGCGTGCATATCGGTACGAGTAACCGATAAGTCTTAAAGAGGAAAGCAAAAAAGTAAAAGAAAAGACAATGTTTAGACTTTAAGGACCCGTTAAACTTGTGTTCATGTGGTGGACAAATTTAGAGATTTGCCTATAAAGATGGAGTTAGAAGAGCACATTTGCTAACAATGGTAAAAATAGCATTCTCCATTTTGAACATTGTCCCTGCGATCGGCTTGTCCCTTGCGGTCAATACTTTGGGAAGAACCAGTCCATCAATTACGGAGAAACATTGGTTTCTTCGGACCTAACCTATGAGTTAGGATTCTTTAGTCCTGGCCATTCGAGTATGAGCCACTTGGGAATATGGTACAAGTTCAGTCGTCAAACGGTCGTGTGGGTTGCTAACAGAGATAACCCGCTAGCCGATCCTGACGGTGTTCTCACATTTAGCAATGTGGGCAATCTAGTTGTTCTCAATCAGTCGAACGGTATTGTTTGGTCTTCGAAGTCGTCCAGGGTCCTCCGGAATCCAGTTGCGCAGCTCCTGGATTCGGGAAATCTTGTTCTTCGGGATAAATTCAGCTCAAGTGCTGGTGAAAATTATTCATGGCAAAGCTTTGATTACCTGACTGTCACGTGTTTACCCGGTATGAAGCGGGGATTGGATTTGAAAACGGGCCTCGAATGGCGTCCAACTGCGTGGAAAAGCATGAACGACCCCTTCTCCTGGAGATTACATAAATGGGTTGAACTATCGTCTGGTTCTACCTCAGTATGAAGTAGTCCAAGAGGAGTCGAACCGGCCTATGGAACGGAGTTCATTTTTTTGGCACTACAGGTACCCAAGTAGCTATTATGCCCATGTTATTTTTTGGTAAGGGCTATTATGCCCATGTTCGTGAGCAACAAAGCTGAGATCTCCTTCATGATTGTGGTTCAAAACAATCCACTCTTCCGGAGAATGGCATTGGACCATTTGGGAGTGATGCGGCTTCTTGTGGCGTATAGATCAACAAGCGCCGAGTGGGATGTCAAACAGGAGTTACTTACCATTTGGGAAGTGGATCACCTGCCCTAACCCCTTTATGGCAGGGTTAGCACAAACGATATGGGCCATTCACTAAAACAATGGACGGCCCAAATCAATTCTTTTAAAAAAAAAAACCCCTTTTAATCCACTCTATATCAAAGGATTTGGTCCGTTCAATTCAAAATGGACGACCTAGATCAAATTATATCACCTCTACCCTGATCCCACTAGTGCAAAGGATCTGGATCCATTTGGTAGCATACTTATAGCAGGAGTGGTGGTAATGCCATCTGCGGCCTTAGCTCGTGCATATGTGTGAAAGGGTTTATGTCTTATTCGCCGGAAAAATGGGCATCACTTGATTTTTCAGGCGGATGCAAGAGGATAATGCGCACGAATTGTTCAAAAGGAGACGGCTTCCTGGAAATTCAAAAAGTTAAACTGTCCCACCTGTTGGCGGTTGCACTGAACAAGAGTGTGAGCCTCACGGACTGTGAGGATGAGTGCTTGAGGAATTGTTCGTGCACGGCTTATACGCCTTTCAGCTTCCGAACTAGGTATGCATGCTTATACTAATTGACATTTTTTCCGCTAAATTATTGAAATACTTATTAACTCTTTCCACATTTCTCTTCTCACTACTTTAGATGGCACTCGTGACCACACCAGGAGGAAAATAGTTATCACTGCTGTAATATCAAGTTCAATCATTGGTGGATTGTTTTTGGTCGGAACGGTATTGTGGTCTGTAAAGCATAGGAAAAGGAGAACTAGTACTGGATGTATCCCAAGGCAGGTGACTTGGTGGATCCTCACCCTCCATAAAACCATAAAAAAAACTACCGTCCGTCCCCTTTTTATGGGGTAGTTTTTTTCATGGTTTTATGGAAGGTGGGGATGGCCTAAGTCACATGCCTTTAAGGAAGGTGATCCATTTCGCTGGAGGTTAGCCGAATCTTCAATTACCGCGGCTTTTGTCATTGACTGCACCATTTGGTTCACAGAATATGAATATCTTCAAAAACATATTTTTAAAATGGCTTTCGTTATCAATGGATATTGTTTTTTTTCTTGTTGAGATTATGGTTTGGTTTAAGAAACTAGTTTATATAAAGTTACCCGAAGAGTCATGTGATAGGCACTTGAGGAAGTCGTGATCGGCTACAGATGTATGTACCGGAATCAGAGTTTGATTAACTGTAAAGATGCCATGTGTCAGGGATGACTTATGGTGGCATTTCTTACAAAGCAAAGGAAAAAGTGCATGCGAAAGAGGACACAATCAAAGCAAACGCAAAAATGGGCGATAATCCTCATAGGTAGAGACAGAATGGCGCATAGAACAATAAATCGTTGATGTTGTCGTCAGCCATTAAAAGTATGAACCGTCGAAGGATAGGAGGACGTGCTGAAAGTGGAGCAGAAAGTGGAAAGCCAGGGGCAATAACTGGTCGACGATTACTATAGTGCTCTATAAATACTGTGAGTCATCCAACATGAAAACCCCCCATAGGAATCAACACAACAAGTCTTTTATTTTTCATTAGCTTCCAGTTCTTAGCCTAGGTTAGCCGTTGTTCCAGATTCTCATCGTAAATTCAATTTCGACGAGTTTCATATCCTAGGTTGACACGTTAAGATGAAGAATATAGGAAATTACACATATTGACAAGGTTCACGAAATTAGACCAGGGATATGTTGTTTTTTAATGGACACCGAATCTTCCAAGCTATTAGCTAGGATATGTTAATTTTTATTAGAAACCGTTAGCCTGACAGTCCAACAGTCCTTTTAGTTATTTCTGGCCACACGATTTCTCAATCAATGAGTGCTTTATACAAAACAAGTGGCTGTTGTCTTTGACATTATTGTCAGTAAAATATTTTTCTATTTTACTCGATGTAAGTCGAGATGCTTCTTAACCATTCATGCATTTAATGCAAATCTACCAAAAGAAAACACAGCATAAAACATAAGCCAACTTGTGTGATTGATACCTTAATTATTCTATTCGATTACAAAAGCTTTCTCTCCATAAATACTTAGTTAAACTAAGAGAAACCATTCGCATCGAGACATCATGGATCGGTGTATCGTAATGCTTGCGCTCCTCTCATACACTAAGCTTCAGGTTCTATCCGACAGACCAAGAGCTCATCCTCTGTTACCTGGCAAAAGTACACTTTTAGTGCCAAAGATTGTGTACGAATATCACTTTGGTGCCAAAAGTTTCTAATGGATCGCTTTAGTGCCAAAAGTTACAAAAAAAAATGATCACTTTTGGTGCCTCGACGAGATTTTCTGGCCAAAAAAATACGTGGCTATTTGACTTAAAACTATTTGCTGATCTATCAAATATTAGAGTTGCTCGATCCACGTAGACATCAAGAAACGACGTCGTTTCATGTGACGTGGCAAGACACTCACAAACGGCGTCGTTTCTTTCACGAAATAGAAAAAATAAATAAAGAAGAAAGATGGCGTCGTTTCATCAGGGGTCTTTTTCTCCATTGCAAAAGGACACTGACTTCACTCGCGGAGGGCGTTCCTTTTGACAGTTCCGTCACCAAGCCAGCCCTCGTCGCCATCTCTGGCCGTCGACGTCGCACCATCGCCAGTATGCCCAGACAGTCAGTACATTCTTCAAACACCTTGAGCGCACCCTCCTTGTCCCATCCACATCACTTGTTTGCTTCCCTTGCCATGCCTATTACCCAAAGAACGCAGCGATCTTCCATCGTTTGCCTCCCATTGTACCTCCCGATCCTGCTTCCCCAATCACCCACAACTCCGCAACCCGTAGATAGTTGGCTAAGGATGGCGGCTTTCGTCAAGGATAAGAAAAGGGAACTAGGGTCTGTGGCATTGCTGAAGCAACTTGCGAAGCCCTCCATTTCTAAGTATAAGGCGTGATTTCTTCAACCAAATCGAAATGGGGGGCTGCGATTCAAATTTGGGGGCTAGGGTTCGAAATTAGAGGTAGGGTTTGAAATTTGAGGATTTGTTCTTCAATCTGCCGATTTAGGGTTAAATTAGTCTCCAAAACGATGTCATTATGTTTATAGGTACTGACTGGACTCTCTGGCATGCCACATCGATATCGTTTATTCATAAAATAAAGCCACGTCAGCTTTTCGGCGACTCAAATTGGAGTTACACTAAATTGATCTTTTTTTTATAACTTTTGACACTAAAGTGATCCGTTTGAAACTTTTGGCACCAAAGTGATCTCTATACACAACTTTTGGCACTAAAAGTATACTTTTGCCTCCATTACCTCAAAGAGAAGGTGTCTTCTTCCTCAAAATCTTTCCTCTCTATAATTGCTGATGTGAACATATACAAGCACAACCCATGGGAGATTCCTGGTACAACTTCATCCATTCTATCATATGATCATATTACATTCTTGAAACATTTGGTTTCGATTGCCTCTTTCTTCACATTTATAGTGAAAATGGCATGCGCGCGAGAGAGATGATCGACACTTCGGCTTGTTTCTGTTTATTTTCTACGAATTCAAGGGCATGGTTTAATATTTATGTATTCCAATACTCTCCCTCACGCTTAGCCTGGTTTTTTTCCTAGTACTAAGCGTGAACATATTCATTGGAGAGGCAAATAAGGACTTATAAATATTTGAACTCAGGACCTCCTGCTCTCACTCTGATACGAATCTATATCCTATTGTAAGCCAAGTTCTGTTTCAGCCATCTTATTAGGTTCAGCCAGTATAGCTGTTCGGAATCCACAAACCATTCCGAATCCAAAATTGGATTCCTGATCCAACCCCTTTACTTTTTTTTTCTTTTTTTTCATTCTACCTTGAAAGATTGTGTGGAACCACTGCCAACCGTTCTAAAAGCTTAAGTTTTTACAAAAAGGTGTGATTTAATATTTATGTATTTCAACATTTAGCAACTCGACATTTCTGAGAACAGATATAGAATCTTATGTGCTTACATTCATATAGAGGGATGCATGTTTATAAAAAGGGAAGTTTTCCATGGATCAACTTATTTTTGACCAAGATAGTTTGCCGGAGATTAAGCAGCATACTTGGCTTTCCAAGCACGTCTCTAAAGAAGCGGTATTGTTGAAAGCCCATTGTCACGACCCTCTCCGAGCATGGGGTCTCAAGGGCCAATGGGCCGTCCGCTCTAGTTTGGACGCGGGTCTCTCCTAAGGCCCATTATCCAAGTCACAACGGCGGTATACATAGTCGATCTACAGTGCGGTCTGGTGATATGTGATACATGTACATGTCAAGGAGTCGCCACCAATCATTCTGAGGAGGGTGTAATTGGAAACCATATTGAATAGTTGGGAGCATTCTATTCAATTCTGCGAAAATTAGAGAAACGAGATCGGGGACTTTATTAAGCCAACTATCAAAGTTGACGCCCTTTCGGCACCTAAGTTGAATGATTTATCTAACCCTAGGATTTCATACAGATGGGGGAGGTACGAAATTTAAGACTAGGAGTTCATGCAGACAAGAGTGACTACCCTAGCACTCACAATCAGTATTGAAAGTGCGCAAATCAAGGATCCATAACATGCAGGTAAATAACATGAAAGCAACATGACATCTCTAGTAAGGCTCTATTAGCCTAGAGAAATGTCAATCAAGGATCAGGAGTATTTTTGAAGTGATTTGCCTTTGAGGGGCAAAATCGTAATTTTGAAGAGTTTTGGGACAATTTGCCCCATAAGGGTAAATTCATCATTTCAGATAGAATATGGAGTCAAAAGATGATGAAAATAGGATTGGTCACCAAACTAACCCATTTCCTATTTTTCGGGAATTTTCCAAATTTTTTTGAAATTTTTAGAGTGATTTACCCTTTGAGGGGTAAAACCATCATTTCAGAAAGTGATGATGAGTGAAAATCCCAAATAGAAGAATTAGTCGACCTTTTGACCCAAATCTCAATTTTGAGCAATTTTTAAGGCTCGATTGGAGTAGAAAAGACGATTTACCCCTTGAGGGGTAAAATCGTCATTTCAGAAAAATGGATGAGATTCGAAAACCCAAGCATAAAAATTGATCGCCTAATCGACCCTAATTCATATCTTGGTAATATCAACCTATCTCGCATACAAGGTAAAGGTGACTTACCCCTAAAGGGTAATATCATCAATTCTCGGATGAATAGATAAGAAATCCCAAAAATAGGATCAACCAGTTGTCTGTGGTCGATCCTCAATTTTTGAAAATTTCTGGAGTGTCTAGAAATTTTTCACAATTTTCCTACATTTGTTTTGGGATTTTTCTGGATTTTTCTAGCATTTTTTTAAAGGATTTTCTATGATTTTCAGTTTTTTTTAAATCATTTTCAAATTTTTATTAATAAAAAATTAATTTGGACAGGGTCAACCCAACCCACTCGAGTCGAAACTCGGCTCAGACCCGGACCCGCGCGACCTTATATGCAGAAACTACGTCGTATCGCCCCTTTTTTATTTTCGGTTTATTCGGATTTAACCCGACGATCCCTATTGAACCACATGGCTAATCCACGGCCTTTGAATTGAATTACTAGAACCTACGAGTCAGATCAAAAACCAACTAATACTCAGCCGTCAAATCTGATTATTTAAACCTATGGCCACGATCAGAATACTTGGCTAATCCTCGACCGTTCGATCAACAGGTTTATTTTTTATTTTGAAAATTCAATTAATATTAACAGAATTGATCGAACGGCTACCAAGCCAACGCGTGGCCTAACCTAAGCCATTGGATCTCCTAAATTCAAATTAGGTTCTAACGGCTTTGTTGACTCAACAAACACGTGGACCAACCACGTCTTGCCAACTAGACATTTGACTTGTTGACTCCACCACGTCATCGTCTTCAACCTCCCGACGCATACCACAGAATGAACGGTCGTGGTTTCTCCGCCGTTGATCAACGGTGAAACCTTGGCGGAATCGAGCAAGACCATCGGCAATCAACTCGTCTCAACTTCGCCCGCAACATATCTCAGAATCAAGTGTAATTATCGATGGGAATTAGACTAACCGAGCTGTGACCAGTTCATGCATGGCTACTTTAATCAATCACCAGAGAGCATAGCGAGCCAATTACTTCACAAAATCGCATCCGTATGAGTTTAGGACACTTACCTACAGGTCCCATTGACCTGGTTTAGGCTAGCTTCGACTGAATTGGCAATGACGTTGGGGTTCAAATACAAGGTTCAACTCGATTTCGATGCAATCAAAACACATGAACATGCTCAGTGATGTCACAGATGCAATACGCACACATTAATTGAAAGAATTAGAGCGAGAAAGGGACTTCGCCATTGAAGGTCAGAATTAGAGTTTCGAGGGTTGACTTACTTGTTTTTGCGATTTCAGACGGCGCGGTCGGCGGTGATCGCTTCTCCAAAGCTCAAGCAACCTCTTGATAACACTCTATGGTTTCGGTTTAGCCTAGAAGTAGCCCAACCTGCGCCTCACAGTCCGAGCTCGAGCCCTCGACAATGGCAGTTGGAAGGCGAGATCTCTCTCGCTTTTTTTTTTTCTCTCTCTCTCTCTCTATTCAGTTCTTCGCCAAAAACAGAATGAACCGATCCTTCTCAACAGAAAGCCTTCCCGATGCTATGTACTACTCTTGAGTCCTATGTGAGGCCACGTGCCTTTAGGTCCAAACGACGTTGGGGACGATGGGCATTCCGTCCAGACTCGTTTAGCTCTCTAGCAAGTCCTATTTAATGTGAATTTGACACGAATTTGCACTGAGTTTGTTTTTGTTGACTTTTGGCAGTCCTGAAGCTTTACTGGTCAATTGCCTTTTATTTCGACGATGTTGAGCGGCGCCACTGGTGTCAATCGACAGGTAAGGGTACATGCAACAATACGTCCACCATTGCGTGTTCGATTATTTGCGAATTGGTCTTCAATTTGAGGATCAAAATTGGCGTGAAGACTGTTCATCTGCGTGAAAGTCCTGAGGAAGACGATGACACTGTAGCGGACCAGTTCAACCGGTCCGACCGGTCAGAACCGGTCCTTACTTGATTTTTCGAAATTAATCGCAATTTGATGGGGAATTTTTGCAATTAAACCTTAGAATCGAACTTAAGACATCAATTTTATCTAAAAATGTGATTTTGCCCAAATGTTCACATCAATTTCTATGAAATCCCCAAATTTTCATTTAATTGCAAATCGGGAAATTGTGCAATTGAGGGTTCAAACGGTCAAATTGGACCAAACAACCTATGCCAATCGATTCCAAATGATGAAACACATTGGATAGTGACTTCAATTGGAAAAGGTAGCCCTTGAATTGAAAGTAATTTCAATTATGCCCAAATTCAAGAACTAAATTGCAATTAAGTATGCAATTTTGCCCAATTCATGCAATTGAACAATTTGTGCAAATAATTGGACTAAATTGCAATGAAAGACAATTAGACTGAATGTGAAGACCCTAAAAATGCCAAAATTATAAATTAAAAGACTCAATTGACATTTTTTTACCAAATTCAATCATACATGTAACAAAGGAACACATAAAATTAAGCTTGAATTTGAACTTTTTATGAGGTCAAAAATACAAGGGAATTAAAAGAAAAATACTGACTATTTTTCCATATTTTTGTGACCTTAAATGCTATTTTTATTGAATTTTCATCTATTTTCTTATTTTTCAAAAATATTAAAAATATAAAAAATAATGAAAATTGTTTTTTGTTAAAAAAACATTAGTTCCTTAAGCTTGACCAAGGCTAACAAAGTTGATTTTATAATTTTTCAACTTTTTATGATTTTTTTATGAATTTTTCAAAAATAAACTAAAAAAGACTAATCGAAAATCAAGTGTTAACAGTTGCCCCTCTTTGAGAGGAATCTCGTGAGGGGTTTCACTTAAAGACAGGTGACACCTGAGTCCCGATTGACTCGAAAAAAAGAACGAATCCTGACATTCAATCTTTCTGTCTTACTGGTGAACGTTCTACTCATTCCGTTTTTGCTTAATATAGGAGGAAGAAAGAGATGGAGTAGAGATACTCACCTGTTAATCACCTGCACGATGCTCGTGTGGCATGCATGGTGTATGGAAGATTCAAGTGGACACCTAGGGACTCATCTCTTGAGTTTCCTAGGGCAGTTAAATTCTAGCCCGTATCGTAGGCCAAACCAGAAGGGGATTCCTATCTGACAGGAACCTAGGGGTAACACACCCATTCTATAGGGTTTATCACAGATTTTGATCCGTATGGTGGATCAGACCATGCATAGGACTCCTTTCTACAGGAACCTATGAATGATGCACCCATTCTTTAGGGATTGTCGAAGGTTTTGATCCGTATGGTGGATCAAACCATACATAGGACTCTTTTCTATTAGGAACCTATGCATGACATACCCGTTCTTTAGGGATTGTCGGAGGTTTTGATCCGTATGGTGGATCAGACCATGCATAGGACTCCTTTCTATCAGGAACCTGTGGATGACGCACCCGTTCTTTAAGGATTGTCAAAGGTTTTGATCTGTGTGGTGAATCAGACCATGCATAGGACTCATTTTTATTAGGAACATATGGATGACGCACCCGTTCTTTAGAGATTGTCGGAGGTTTTGATCCGTATGGTGGATTAGACCATGAAAAAGGTTCGCCTACTGAAAGGCTTACCTAAGGGAATGGTTCCTCTTGCTTGATGAAGACTTACCATGAATTCGATCCGTCAGTGAATTAGTCCAAGAAAAAGGCTCGCCTACTAGAAGGCTTACCTAATGGGATGGTTCATCTTACCTGATGAAGACCTACCATGAATTCGATCCGTCAGTGGATCAGCCCGAGAAAAAGGCTCGCCTACTGGAAGGTTTACCTAACGGGATGGTTCGTCTTGCCTGATGAAGACTTACCATGAATTCGATCCATTAGTGGATGAGTCCGAGAAAAAGGCTCGCCTATTGGAAGGCTTATCTAATGGGATGGTTCGTCTTGCCTAATGAAGATTTACCATGAATTCGATCCGTCAGTGGATCAGTCCGAGAAAAAAAGCTCGTCTACTGGATGGCTTACCTAACGGGATGGTTTGTCTTGCCTGATGAAGATTTACCATAAATTCGATCCGTCAGTGGATCAGTCCAAGACAAATGCTCGCTTATTGGAAGGCTTACCTAACGGGATGGTTCGTCTTGCTTGATTAAAACTTACCATGAATTTGATCCGTCAGTGGATCAGTCCAAGAAAAATGCTCGCCTACTGGAAGGCTTACCTAACGGGATGGTTCATCTTGCCGGATGAAGACTTACCATGAATTCATAGGGAAAGTATACCTAATACTCAGGTTACCAAAGGAACTATTCTGGGGTTTAGGGATTTTCTAGAGCCTTACAGAAAGCTAATTCTAAAGATTGTCTTCTTGACGTGCAAGGTGTCATTATGAGATTTTGGGACTCCAAGTATCCTGTAGATAGCTCAAACCTGCAAAAACTCTTGTTAACAAGATTCCTCTGGGATTAGGGATTACCTGAAATCTCTCAGAAAAATGATTTTGAAGCTCTTCCTTGTTGAGCGAGGTATTCTTCTTTGACCTGAGGCTGCCATGAGCTTCCTAGAAGTTTAAACCTAGGCATTCATTCCTCATCAAAGATATCAGTTATCTCGAGGCAATGATAATTATAATGCATGCAAAGCTCTATTTTGACTTATGCAATTATGCAAGATGACTTCTGATGTTGGAGGTTATCCAAGACATCTTGAAGTATGCAAAGATGATCAGAAATCTCTGTAAGGAAAATCCCGAATCAAACAATTTGAAGTTTCCAACAAAACTCACTTTCAAGCATTCTATTGGAATGTCTTCATCAAAGGGGGTTTCTCTCTAATCCTTCGACTTTGACTTTTACGAAGAAAGCACTCGAATCTCCTAATAACCTGCACCTGGGCTTTCGGGGCTATTTGCAGCGCATACACTTCGATCAATTGGGAGGTCTTTACGGGACCGTAACGTTGGGCTTGGACACAATTTTCAAGGGGGACTCATTCTTCGAGTCAGGCCTTTCGAAAGAAAGCTTTCTTCATCTGCTTCAGGTTTACAAGTCATGAACCCTGTAAAATGAGAAAGAAATGATCTTGCTCGTACCTCTTCGAGCTAAGGTACATATTGGCCTAGGCGTCTTAGTTAGAAAAGACCGCGAAAGGTTGTAATGTCGGTAGGATTGTGGACCGAAAAAGGCTTGTTTTTGGTCTAGAATCACGAAAGGTTTAACATTGGTGATCATTGCTAATCAATCTTCTGTTTTGTCTCTAGTCGACAACTCTTTGAAGAACATCTCTAGTATTCTTGGGAATGGGTTTAACATTTGAAAAACTTTGTTTATCTTTTGGCAGTTGGCTATGACTCCACTCGAGGGGTAGCCTTTTGCTGCACAACTTCTGAGGCTTCTTCTCTACTTCAGAAGTTGCTGGTGGTGAAATCATCCAGTAATCCTTTGGTGTCCCAAAATCAGTCTTACGACTTTCAGCATTTCGATGAGGGTTAGCCTTGCTCTTTGTCGAGCTTTTTGTCTCTCTTTTAGCGCATAGAGATTCGGCTTTTTCTCTTTTTGAACCCTCCTTTTCATTTTCTTTTTCTAGGAACTAGGATTTTTACAATCATGTAAGGTATGTGACTTGAGACTCATATTTGTTTGAACATTTTGCTTTGATAGTCTTATGTAGTTTCGACCTCTTGAACTTCTCTGTCTATGAGTGTCTTTGCCCACTTCGTCTTAGTGCTGTGCAATGATCACCAATGAGGGTACATGAAATGAATATGTAGGCTCAAATTGGCTATGCAATGGGTATAAGTGTATAGGATAGAGAAATGAACGTCTCTTCGTCTTCCTATGGCGCCTGGATTAATGCGTATCAACATACACGAAGATTAATGTTAGTTCAAGCAAAAAGATTTCTAACCATTTACCTTTCCAAGCTGTTGGATTGCTTCTTATACGACCCCGACGTGGGGTGGCTCTTGACAAGGTTAAGAAATGAAAACCACCGCTCAAATGGTTTATCAATGATCACCTGTAGTGTTTATGAAGAAGAACGAATGCCTCCGTCATCTCAATCCATGTAATTGATGCGAATAGCCCTTACATCCTCGGGTTCAGGCTTTTCTATCTTTACACTCCTTTCATCTCTCTGGTGCGTATAGGACATGTTTGGATTAGGCTTGTCTCTTATACGAAGAAACATTCTTGCAAGATAGCTTAAACAACTCTGTTTTGAAAAAATCATTCTGCTTCTCTCCAAACATTTCACCTTACAGGGAATTAATGACGCACCATGTGTGCTTCAGCCATGTCTGGTTAACCTCTAAGCCTAATATGTGTGTAACAAGTGTCAGAAATTTTTCTTTGGAAGCATGGTTTATTTCTACGTTTAACCATATGCATGTTCATCTTTGGCTTTTCATTTCTTACAAGAAAGTGAGAAATTTTACAGTATTTCTCCATTGCTACCTTTTGTCTTCATCGGACATCCCTGTATGAAGAGAAAAGAAATTCCAATGAGTGGAAGATATTTTAACGCTTGATGGAACAGATACATGTCACCTGGTTCTATGCGTCCGGGGGCTATTATGTTCTTTGTCTCACTTGAACAATCTTGATTCTAAGCCCACGTCATGGAATCCTGCAAAACATAACACATGCCATGTATGCATGGATGCATGATGTGCCTACGTAATGACTGCTAAGGCGACTCGAATTGTTTCGAAGAAAATCAAGTGACCACCATCTAATTTCATTTCAAGGATAATACTTCTTCACAGCATCTGAGTTTATAGGATGTCTCAATTCTTCTCCTTCATAATTTACAAGAATTAATGTCTGTCATGCCCCGAACCCGACGAGCTCGCGAACATCCCATCTGGCCTTTGAGCTTCAATAATCTCCCAAGATCCCTTGGCCAGTTAATCACAGCTCTAAAATAATACATGGTCACGGAAGCCATTAAGCTGTTCTATACAAATTACCACAAGATGACTCAAGACAAAGGGGTATACTTCTCTTATTTCTAAAATTCTCCTCTAAAGTTATCGCAGGCAAGTACCCATAATTCAATTCCTAAATCTTCAAAATCCATATACAATCCCTAAGGCCACAAAATACATAAAACCATTCATTCCATTACTTCATCGAGAATTCATCCTCATCTTGTTTGTATTTCCATCTTCAAAGACTTGAAAAATTAATCCCCCACTAGGGTGAGATATATATATCTCAGCAAGTAAAACCTAACCCTATACCTCAATACCAGTCCTACCAGACCATCCACATATGCCACTCATATGCAAAATAACAAATAACGCAATGGTACAAGGCATCACACAACGGCAATATCAATTAGCAAGCATGGACAATCAATACAAATAGTCATGCTCAATTCCAAGGTCTCAATATGCAATCATATGCATTACATACACCACAATCACCACTTTCTCCTCTACCCACATACTCCTCTGGCACTCCTGCCACCTGACATCACTGGGGTCATCAGACCAAATGATGTCCACGTACCACTGGGGTCATCAGACCAATCAGTACTCTCCAGGCTTACAGCCACTCCATGCCGCCGGGGTCATCAGACCAAATGACATTCACATTCTCATTCAATTTCACCACCCTCCGATATCGCCGAGATCATCATACCAAATGATATCCTCAACACATATTTCATTCAATTTCACCACACTCCGATACCGCTGGGGTCATCAGACCAAATGGTATCCTCAACTCCTTTCTCATTCAATTTCACCACCCTCCGATACCGCCAGGGTTATCAGACCAATTGGTATCCTCAATACCTTTCTCATTAGTATCACAATGCCATCAAGACACACATGCGATTCAATTCATAAAAAATTCGTCCGTCAATCATTTCATTCAATCAATCATCCAGCGGTGTCCTAGCATTCAGAGAAAGGATTATGAAAC
Source organism: Rhodomyrtus tomentosa (assembly GCA_028455895.1). NCBI lineage: Eukaryota > Viridiplantae > Streptophyta > Magnoliopsida > Myrtales > Myrtaceae > Rhodomyrtus > Rhodomyrtus tomentosa. The sequence goes on along the minus strand of JAPCWY010000001.1, from coordinate 6,788,289 downwards.
ACTTACCTGGTTAATTAACACAATGTCACACAATGTGACTCCACTCCAGACCACAAGTATCAAATCGCCACGAATCCTTCGTCAACCTAAACAGTTCACCAATCTTGAATCAACAAACCATGGCTTACTCATTGTCATTATCTCAAGCCTTCCTTAACCATACATTTGGCAATTCATGCCACCTTATTACTCAAATGAATGTATAATCACACTCTCACAAACCCTCAATGGGTTCAGTTTACATGGTCATAGACATGGCAAGACACAATCTAGTGGTTTATGCACCGATTTTACCATAAATCACTTCTAAACCTTAATCCACCTCTCACACTTCTTATTGACACTTCACAATACATCATATAAGGTATTATTAGTCCATTTGAAGTTCAAATGCTCCTTATTCAACCCCTAAACAGAACCGGCCAGCATTGTTCATCCATTAAATAGAACTGGTTTCGGTTCCCAACCGCTCAATCAAGCCATATCTCAATTCCAAAGATTTCGCCACAACCTTAATCTACATGTTAAGGGAGCTCACCAAAAATTTGGAAGCAAAGTAACACCTCAAAGACCTTTGAACAACCCGGTTCTTTCCCAATCCTCAAACGAGCAGAATTTGCTCGGTATAAACCTCCACAAACCAACCATGTACACCCATCAAAATTCTATTAAAATTGCAACCAAACCTCAGTAAATTCAAGTACTAGATATTATGAAGATCTCACCGAATATTTGAGGTCATTTGGAGTCCGGAAGCTCCAAAAAATGTAGCATCTCCAAAACCGGGTCAGAATCTAACCTTTATCTACTCAAATAACCTACGGGACAAACGGTTGGGCTAAATTAAGCTTATAATACCTTTCTAGAATGGTAAGACGATAATATTTTAGATGGCAGTAGTTTTTCCTCATTTCGAAGTTGGACGATAAAGTTATGACCAAAACAGTGAACCGGTTTTTTCCTATCCGCAGGAAACTTGTTTGATCGAGAGGAGAAATGAAGAAGAAGATGGTGGGAGGTGGGATGGCTATACATGGCTGGGGGGGTCTTCCAATGGTTGTCTCACATATATAATTGAGATTAATTTGATTAGACTTGGGTTTGTGAGGGCAATTAATGTTTGAGGGCTCCATTGCTTGACATGTGTCATTTATCCAATAATGCAATTCCAACTTTGACTCATCTTTGACCCATATTCATCAATTTTTGGCAACCAAAAATGGAGAGGAAATGACCATTTTGTCCTTCTTGATTTCTTAAGGCAAAGCAAATAGTCGAGGGGCAAAATGGTAATTTTGCATTTTCAGTCTAAACTTCACTTTTTCAATTCGAAATTACCATTTGGCGAGACGACGTCAAATCCCTACATAGAATTGGAATTCTCTATTTTCAATTGCCAATTCGAGCTTCCATTTCATATCTCAAGCTTCGAGGGGCGAAAATTCAGAATGTCACAATGCCTCTCCTACAAGGATCTTCTTGACAACATGAGGGCCTTCATAGTTCGAGGTAAACTTACCTCCCGGATAAGCAGCGTTTGGCAAAGTCTTTCTTATCACCAAGTCATCTTCCTCAAAACTTCTGGGTTTGACCTTCCAGTTAAATGACTTGACTACTCTCTTCTGGTAGCTCTGGCCATGACAGATCGCTCTAAGACGCTTCTCGTCTATCAAATTTAGCTGCTCATATCTATGTTAGACCCACTCTGCCTCAGAGAGTTTAACTTCTGATAATATTCTTAGAGACGAAACTTCAATCTCTACAGGTAGGACATCATCCATCCCATATACCAATGTATAAGGAGTTGCCCCAGTTGAGGTCTTGATCGAAGTCTGATACACCATTAAGGCTAAGGGTAGCCTTTCATGCCAATCCCTGTAGTTCTCGACAGTCTTAGCCAAGATCTTCTTGATGTTCTTGTTTGCCGCTTTTATTGCTCCATTCATTTGTGGGCGGTAAGGGGAAGAATTAAGATATCAGATGCCAAAATGATCTAGTAGATCATCGACAATCTTGTTATTTAGGTTGAACCCATTGTCTGTGTTGATCGCCCGAGGAGTATCATATCGAGAGATTATATCCCTTTTGATAAATCTTGCCACACTTCTTGCAGTGACGTTTGTGTAAGAGCTGGTCTTTATCCACTTTGTGAAGTAATCAATCGCAACTAGAATGAAGCGATGGCCGTTTAAAGCTACTGGATTGATAGGCCCTATCATGTCTATTCCCCACATAGAGAAAGGCCAAACTTCAGACATTGGATGCAATTCATTAGGGGGCGCATTAATCTTATCGTCATATACTTGATATTGGTGGCATTACCTGATGTGTTGATTACAATATGATTCAATGGTCATTCAATAATAACCAAGCCTCATGATCTTCTTCGCGAGGAGATGGACATTCATGTGTAGCTCGCATATACCTTCATGGATTTCCCTTATGAGAGCATTTGCTTCTTTAGTGTCTACACACCTTAACAAAATGGAATTAAACAACCTTTTGTACAAAGTTTGTTCACTGAGGAAGAACTTATTAGCCATCTTGGCTATGTATCTTCGGTCTTCTACCTGACATTCATAAGAAAATTCTCTCTTCGAGAGGTAATTCTTAATATCGTGGTACCACGGCTCTCTGTCAAATTCTTCTTTGACCAGCATACAATAAGTTAGTTTCTTGGTTATGCCAATCCTCAGTGACTGTATTTCTAATCCATCAGTTATCTGCAGCATGGAAGCCAGTGTGGCCAACGCGTCTACGTACTGGTTTTACATTCTTGGTAAGTATTCAAACGACACTTCTTCGAATTTAAACGTCAACTCTTTCAGATACTCATGATAAGGGACGGGCTTTGCGTCCTTTGTTTTCCACTGTCCCTGTGTCTGAAAGATGATAAGCATAGAATCTCCATAAACATGTAACTTAGGTACTTCCATGGAGATGGCCAATTGTAGGCCTAGAATACATGCTTCATATTCTGAAATATTGTTGGTGTAAGGGAAAGTTAGTTTTGCTGCAACAGGATGATGTTGACCATCAGGGGATATCAACATTGCCTATGTGCCAGCTCCAAACAAATTGACGGCACCATCGAAGTACATGATCCAGGTGTCTTCTATGAGGTTCAGAACTTGATCTTCTACCTTTGTCATTTCAGAAGATGTGCAATTTTAGGCGTTCTCTACTAACATATCAGCTATAGCTCTTCAATTTATGGACTTTTGTGGAGAGCATTTGATATCAAATTCAGACAACATTACTTGCCATTTTGCCAATTTCTCTATCAAAGCGGGCTTCTCCAAGAGATATTTGATAGGTTATTTTCTGTCACCAGATGAATGTGGTGGTATAGGGTATACTGCCTCAATCTGCGAAGTACCCACACTGCTGCTACACAAGCTCTCTCAACGGGCACATAATTTGCTTCAGATGAAGTGAATTTCTTACTCAGATAGTAGATGGCTCTTTCTTTACCATCCACAGAGCTTGTTTGAGCAAGTAAGGCTCCCAAAGACTCTTAGTGTATAGTCAAATACAAGATCAAAGGGTGACCTAAGATTGGTGGCACAAGTACTAGTGGAGTGGCTAGATAAGTTTTTATCTTCTAGAATGCTTGACTGCATTCTGCATCCCAAGTCACTTTCGCACTCTTCTTGAGCAATTTGAAAATTGATTTAGCCATGCTCGATAACTGACTGATAAATCTGATGATGTAGTTTAATCTCCCAAGAAGGTTACTTACTTCTTTCACTATCGAGTGAGTTGCTAGGTTGGATTTTTGAAGGGTCAATTTCGATGCCCTTGCTACTGACCATGAATCCAAGAAGTTTCCCTGATTTCGCCCCAAACACACATTTGCTAGGGTTCAACCTCAATTTGTATTTTCGGAGTCGCTCAAATAGCGTAGCACTTGGATGCGATCTTGTCCTTTCTTAGACTTGGCGATCATGTCATCGACATATACTTCAATTTCCTTATGAATCTGTCGTGAAACGGGGTGACCATTGCCTTCTGATAAGTTGCCCCAACATTTTTTAGTCCAAAGGGCATCACTTTATAACAAAAATTCCCCAAGGGGTGGTAAACGCAGTCTTTGGCTTGTCTTCCTATTTCATGAGGATTTGATTATCTCCTGAGAATTCGTCCATGAATGAGAATAATTCGTACCCAGTTGTACTATCCACCAGCACATCGATATGGGGAAGCGGGAAATCATCTTTTAGGCTAGCCCTATTTAGGTCTCGGTATTCCACACAGATCCGAACCTTGCCATCTTTTTTCATGACAGGGACTATGTTTGCAATCTAATCTGAGTAAAGGATAGCTTCGATGAAGCCTACTCTAAGAAGTTTCATCACCTCTTCTTTAATTTTGTCTTCTAACTCATCTTTCATCCGACAGTTGCCTTGTCTCACAGGTTTAACACTAAGATCTGTGGGTAACGCGTGCTCCACAATTCTTGGATCCAAACCTGGCGTATCAGCGTACGACCATGCAAAGATATCCTGATATTCTTTGAGCAATTCAGCAAATCTGAGCTTTTCAGTTCGGGACAGATGTCCACCAATCTTGACTTCTTTGATATCCGTTGCATCACCCAAGTTAATGACCATTGGCTCTTCTGAAGTGAGAGGTGTCGAATTTTCAAAGGCACTCAAATCTCTACGATAGCTGCATAACTCTCATCTGCGTGTTCCTCAATATCGCAGGAATAATCATCTTGGTGATCCGGTTCACATAATAACCTAGCATGTATGTTTGAGATGATATGCCTAAAATGCCATGAGAATGGTTAGTCTCTACTTCATATGAAAATGCGATGCATGAGTGTGAAAAATCTTTTCAAAAGAGATTTCAAAATAAGTGCAAGCATAAATGGAACTAGTCCTCGGACATCCTTGTTCCTCGAAAATCTTTTGAAAATCAAGAATCACATGGCAGATCAGGCCGCAAACTTCTCATATGGAAGGCTAATATTATCATTGGGCTGATTTGTAGTCTCATATGTCCTTAATAAAACTTGTGCGTTTTATTGAATGTAAAAATAGACCGCATTACAAGCTATGCTGTTTAGACCAACGATCAGAGATCCAAAGGCATTTTCCTACCTCTACTCCAAACAACAAAAACGAAAAGTGCGAAGAAATGCAGGAATTTAAATGCAGTATTAAGAGCAAGGGAGAAGTCTCTTTACTCAGAAGAGGTAGCTTCATCATCAAGCCATTCTATAATGACGTTCACAGAGTCATCTCCCAGAAAAGGGTTCGTGAGATCTAGTTCTGCTGACGGAGTTATCCCTTCATCTGACAACCATTTAGAGTCTTGGCTGAAGTATTCGTTCAAAGGACTGCTGAACATATTAGATTTGTCTTTCCAGGCTGAAGAACCAACGAAGGAATCCTTTTGATTTCGTTAGTGTCCATGGCGTCCACGGCTCTTGCATCGGCCTTGGCCCATTGTCATAGAAGTGAAATCACCAATACGAGTGTTATAATATCCCAAGCCTATCCTGTGTTCGTTGGATTTCAACTGTAGATGAGCGTTGATTCCTTGACCATACTTGCCAAGACCTTTTCCCAGGTTCAAACCGTATGCTAGCAACATCTTAGCTGATAAAAGGTTAGCTTCAGAGACGAGAAATAACCTTCAGTTTCGCTCCTACAGGAGTGTGGATTACTGCCACCAACTCCAAGGAATGATAGCTAGCTTCTTCCTTAACTTCAGGTTCAATGTAGGGGATAACGCTAATCTGGTATGCGACGAGATCAACTTCCCCATGGATGGTGACCACCTTCTCATCAATTATGAATCGTACTTTTTGATGTAAACTTGAGGGTACGACTCCAACGATGTGAAATCAGGATCTCCCTAACATGAATTCAAATGTGCTCGGCAGATGCATCACTTGGAGGTTTATTAAGAATTTGGTCGGGCCTATGAGCACATCCAGCTCGATCTCTCCCGCCATTGTCTTTCTCACCCCATCAAAGACTCTAACAGCTGCTTTGGAAGTTCGAATCATTTCATCTTTAATACCCAAATTCCTTAACGTAGCAAATGGGCAGATATTAAAAGCTGATCCGTTGTCAATTAGCACGTGTGCCACTCTCTTCCTATTATAGTGGGCAGTGATGTATAAGGCCTTGTTGTGTCCTCTTCCTTCCATAGGAAAATCATCATCAGATAAACTCAATTGGTCCTTAAGAAGGATCGCTCCCACAAAATCTCCCAACTGTACGTTGTTGATGGTTGCAAGGACATGCACCTCATTTAGTATCTTCAACAGCGCGTCTTTATGCTTCTCTGAGTTGATGAACAAATTCAACAGGGATATCTGGGCTGGCATTTTTCTTAACTGCTCTATCACCTCAAATTCGCCGGTCTTGACGATGGATATGAGTTTTTTTGCATCTTCTTTTTATCCCTCCTTCTCAAATTCGCCTTCCTTTGGGGTGTAAAATCATCCGGACCTCATCACGGCATCTACTTCACTTATTCCATAGTCCTAGTGAACTGCCTTAGGGTCGTAAATCTCAACTGGCAGGACTTGTTTGGTTACCCTCGTTAGGTGGAATATCTCTGGTTCAGATTCGCTATCGGATTCATCTTTTGGTAGGTGAATTACCATCGATTTCACCAAATAACCCTTTTCTTGGCCTAAGTTATCAAGCTCATCCAGTTTAATCACCCAGTCGCAGTAGTTTCAATCATTGCCACTACGTCACTCCAGTCCTCAAGGAAGTCATCGCATCCCGTCTGGTGGTAATTGTCAGTATCACTTGACTTAACTGATATTGTAATCTTCGAGTGTCTTGTTATTCTTTCAAATAGCTCAGTCAGACATTGCCACTGAGCCATTAATTTCTCCTTCTTGACATATTGTTATGTGTCAAGCTTGTTATCTATCATCTGAGGGTGACCGCACGTTGTCAATTGAAATAACACATGCTCCATTTCTCTTGAGAGATCATTCACTAGTTCTTTTATACGCATGAGTTGTTCCGATATTATCCGATTGAGTGATAATTTAGGCTCTTCTGTTAGAGTTTCTATCACCGCCTCCTGGATTTCGGGTTGAACAGGATCATCCATACCCCCCATCCATCTTGTATGATATCCTTCATTCTCTGAAAAAAGCTGGGAGGAGCAGAGTACTTTACTTTGAAGTTGTACCCGCCAGAATCCTCGCTTAGATTGTCTATGACTTTGCCTTTCTCTAGTGTTTCAGCTGCAAATCTGCAATCAGCTTGGCTTCGCTTAACGGCTCTTAGTTTGTCTTCGCCAAGCTCTTCTTCTAGTTCGGTAATCAACTCTACATCGCTTATCAGACTTTCGTGTTGGACAGAATCATTCATACCTCCCATCCATTGGGTATAATATCTTCTATCTTTTGGAAGAAGCTAGGAGGAGCAGAGTACTTTACTTTGAAGTTGTACTTGCCAAAATCCTCACCTAGATTGTCTATGACTTCGCCTTTCTCTAGTGCTTCAGCTGCAAATCTACGATCAGCCTGGCTTCGCTTAACGGCTCATAGTTCATCTTTGTCAAGCTCTTCTTCTGGTTCAGTAATCAGCTCTACATCGCCCACCAAACTTTCAAGTGGGACGTTCCAAATATTCCATCACTCGGTTTCAATCATGAACTAGTTCCATTCTAGGTTGACTGAGGCCTTAACCCCCTCAAACTCTTCATTAGCAATGTTAGACATTATCCCTAGGCTTATCATCTTAGCAATGCATAGCTTCTTTTTTTCGGCCAATACTTCCCCTTCTTTTGGATATGACGAAGCGATCGCCAGAATGTTGGTTAGCTTAGGCACATTTACCTTTAGCTCAAGGTGGTTTCCCTATTCATCATCAAATATTGCATCAACTGCTTGGTGGTCAGGGAGTGAATTTTCTTGCACATTTGGAGCTACATCATTGAATTTCAGAATTCGATTGTCAATGAGAGATTGAACCTTCAGTTTAAGGATATAGTAATTATCTACATTGTGCTCTCTTTCACACATGTGATAGGTGCAGGTCTGGCTTTCATCAAAACCAGGATATTTCACTCGATTTGTTTTGGGAGGTTCTTTTGCCACCAAGTGTTGCTCTAGTAACATTGGGAGTAACTTGGATAAGGACCTAGGAAGTTGAGAGAATTGCTTCGGAGGCTGTCTCTTTCTAAGCTCTTGTCCTCTAGATGCTGACTATGTCGATCCCCCTCTTGCATGATTGGAATTAACGAACGCCTTAGATTTATTGGAATCTGGCATAAAGGCTATATCAACTCCAGCCTCCCTTTCTTTTCTCGGGGGATATTGCTTTCTTGTTGAAGTTTCATGTGGCTTTCTTTCTCTCAAAGCCCACTTCAATCTCTTAGTCACTTTTATCAAGTGTGTAAAGGTTTGACATCCTGAAGCATTCAGCCTGTCAAAGTACTCATATGGAAGTGCCTTCAAGAACAAGTCAATCAAGTCCTCCTCTAGAATCGGCAGTTTCAATTGAGTTGCCAAGGCACGCCATCTCTAGGAATATGTTTTGATTGTTTCGCTTCTCCATTTCACCGTCCGCAACAGATCTTCTCTTGTTGGGGCCGTTGCCGTGTTAAACTTATATTGTCTGAGGAAATCCTCAGCAAGATCCTCACATCCATCGTATTCATTCAGGTCTAATTCGATAAACCAAGCTAAAGCGGGGCCAGCCAGGCTTTCTTGGAATATATTCATTAGAAGTGGAATATAATCAGAATAGTGTGCCATCTTGCGTAAATAGTATTTAATGAGCACGTGGACAGCCTGTCCCGTCGTATTTTCTTACAAAGTCTGGCTCTTTGTAATTCGGAAAAGTCTTCACTTTAGCAAAAGGTGATTTTTTGTCGAAACAAGCTAACTCATAGCCCTGACTGCTCAAGCATTCTTCAATCTTGGCTATTCTCTTAGCCTCAGCTTCAGTTTTTCCAGCCTGCTTTCATTTCTCCTCCTTCTCAAGGTTGATGATAATAGGAGGCATCTTCAGTTGTAGTGGGACATTTGGCGCATGAACGTTCTCTACGACATGTTGGGCACCTTCAGTGGTCCCTTTATCAATTGTATCAGGTATTGAAGATTGACCTTAGTCGTTCATGTTAGGTACTGCCGTTTGTCTGGCTTGAGAGGCTTCCACGTAGCCTTAATTTTAGCTATCAGGGTAGTCATGGTGGTCATCTAGATCTCCAACATGCCCACTCGCGGAGTCAATTCCTGCTGTTCTATTCTCGTCTTAAGTCGAGTACGGAAATGATGTCTTGGTAATTCCGTAATTATAGAATACATGTTTATTTGAAAATAACAAGTAAGCATATCTTTAGAACAAATGAGGAAGGTACATAATTCCTTTCATTGCATGTATTCCATTGATGAATGAGAAAAAAGACTACCCTGCGAGCGTTAGCCTTGCATGAGCGGTTCTTTCAACCATTTACAAGAGAATTTATGAAATTAAAGGAAGCGCAATCTTGGGCGATGATTTTCGATGCATCGATAAAACATGCTTATGCTCATACACATGTTTAAAAGTAACATTTAATACAAATGAGTATCCCAATGTCAAGAAAACATCGCGATGTTGACACATTTTATACTTGACAAAATAGACTATCCAAGTCTAGGACGCTTAGGGTCTAAGGCACCATCATCGTCCCTGCAAAGGTCAAATCCCTCATTCTGGGAATCCTCGTCTTCTGAATACGATGGGGGATCCTATGTCTTCTGGAATATATGGCTCCACTCCAGGCACATATGGCACAATGTACTCGGGTACATAAGGTTTGACGAAGCTGCGTCTGATCGCTTCAAAGCGTCGGATATATTCCGTAGAAACTCTGTGAGTATTCATCTCGAGATTATATCATCTGGCCATTCTACGTCTTTCGTTCGAGAGTCTTTCAAAGCGCGTATGATGGACTCCACCTTAGCTTCGAATTGCTTTTTCTTCTCTCCTGTAAGGATCTCTTTCGACACGTCAAATGAGCAGACATCTAGTTGTGGCAATGAAGGAACCTCTTGCAATGCACCATATTGTCGTATGACCATCCTTGGATAATATGCGGTGGCGCCAATAAATCCTAACAAGGGGATTGGATCTTCGCCATTGCGTGCGAACCTGACTTTACTTAAAGTTGGTAATCTAAGCCACCATCAGAGTTGTTCTAGCTTTAAAGCTTTAAGGAATTCCTTCCATTCTTTGAAATTGAATTTAGGAATGCGGGTATGGGTTTTGAAAAAAGTTCTAAGAGGATGGGTATCAGAGCTAATCTCAGTAAAACCCATACGGATATGAAATTATTTTACATAGAATGTGAACCACATGTACAAGAGACCACTAGAGGCTCTAAAAATCCCTTTTTTGTTTTTCTCAAAACGGTTGAAGGAAAGGAAGGTTTCAGCTAGGATAAGGTTGGAATAATCCCACCCATGACAGACTTGTTTGGCCACTACAGCCATCATAGGATCAAAAATTACAAGCGAGATTGGAAATAAGACAAATCTAAAGAATGTCAAAACAAAGACTCCACCAGACTTAGTTCCTTTATTATCAGGGATGTTGGGAAAACCTTTCTAGAAGGAAGGATAAGAAAATTCGCCCAGAATTACTCTTGGCGTCTGCTTTGATTTTGTTGAGATCCGTGTCCAGGAACTCAACTAGTTAACTCAAAGGCTCAAACTATATAGGAGGTTGGACTAACAAGTGAGTAAATTCAACTCCAATGGCGGCGCTATATTTCTCAAGGGTAGGGGTAACTTCCAATTCTTCCATGCAGAACGTCGCGGTGGTTGGATTCCAATAGAGTGCCATGGCTTGGATAAATGCGGGTGGACATTCAATTTTCAGCAGGTCCAACAGATATCCTAGCCGCAATCTGGCATACTTCTAGCTTGTTTCACCCATGCTATCCCACTAGGCTGTGAGTTCAGCTCGAGGGACTTTGAACACTTAGATATCATTATTTCCCATCAAGTCTAAAATATGCAAATGATTTTAAAAGATCAATCGCTGAAAATTACTTTTAAACATGATTATGCAAATGTCATGAAATATGCATGGACTGATTTAATTGCATATTCCAATTAATGAAATGAAAATTAGAGTCTCTTTCAAGTATAAAAAACCTGACTCAAGGTCTAATTTAAATTTCAAAGGAGTGAATTATGCAATTAGTGATAAACATCTCAGTGACTAAAGGAAATAGTAATGTCACATTCCATTGGTCAAAACATCAACTGTTAACATAGTAGATTAAATTTCTTATTACAAAAAGGACATACTATGAGAGATAGAGATGGATTAAATGAGGGGATGAAATACCAATCAAGTTTATTCTAAAAAAAAACCATAAAAGGCCCCTGGAATGTGGGATCTAAATTATCCCTTCCCAAGATCTAGTCTTCTTCAGGGTTATAGTCGATCAAGATTTCTTTCTCGATGGCACCTTTGTCTGGTCCCTCTTCAGGACAAGACCAGATAATCGGGACTTTTACCCTAGTTGAGCGTTCCTCAAAATGCGAAGGATAATCTTCAATAGGCCGGTTGAGATGCTTTAACTCTTCTGGCAATTGTCTGGTCCATGGTATGATGACTTCAGGGGTCTCGTTGGGTTTTGCCTTTTTGAGTATGATGTGCCTTGGCTTTGTCTTGGTTGCAGGATGTATTTTCTTCCCCCAAAGAGAAATCACAAGTTGATTCTCCCTAACTTGACGTTCAGCTTTTCGGCGGGCATAAGCTTTTCTAGCTAAACTATTGTGATACTGTTTTTTCACTTCTGAATAGTGCTTGAACGTCTCGTCCGTCTATCGTTTAAACCTAAGGTTATCGACAAAATAACTAGTCTGACAATCTTCAGCATATCCTAGCTTACGTCCAGTCAGTTCCTGGTCGCGTACAAACCTAGTAAAATGCAACCTCGTGTTCGGTTCAGGACGAGCGACTTTCCTTAAATACTCAAAGGCCACTAGTTCCGTCGAACTTCTAGGAAATAGTGACATCCTATCCCCTATCATCGTTATTTCAATCAGTCACTAGAATGATCTCAAAATGTATGCAATGCATGTAGATGCAAATGATATGTAATAAATAAACATATTATGAAACATGGAGTAAGGAAATACATCAAAAGTAAATGCCTTACCAACCAAAACCTCAGGAAACATGACATATTTCCTTGTAACAATGTGTGGTTTTATGTATACCAACCTTCCACAGACATGCGAATGAAACAAGTGGGAATATACTCTAGAAATAAAATCAGGTGAGGAAACTTCGGCTCAGGCTCTCACGATCTAAATATGGCATATTCATCCCTAAGAGTACCCACCCAAGAGGGCTAGATATCACCAATTTCGATCATGAGCGGGAATGAACGCGAAAGTCTTAAGTGCCATCAAACACGAGATCCTTTCGTATCATTTCCCTATCTAAAGTAAACCTAGAGGTGGTTGCAGTCGGGGTTTGACCGTCAGTGTGTGAGATGTATCGTGATCATCACAATGCAAGGTCATGCACAACAGTTTGTATCAAACACCGCTTCAATATATGCCTAAAAATAAACATATAATCTCAACTCTAATCTACAGGGAAGATGTTAACAAGACACTCCACCTCTTATTTCTCCAATTTGCAAAAATATCTAACATAATGGTTATGGTACATACCTCACCTTCTAGAGAATCTGCTGAAAATAGGATTAGCTAAACTAATCAACCTTTTAATCTGCTCAAATCATCTAAAATTCATAACCAGAGATTCTGGATTGGAATAAGTCCCCAGTGGAGTCGCCAGTCTGTTGTGACCCTCTCCGAGCACATGGTCTCGAGGGCTAATGGGCTGTCCGCTCTAGTTCGGACGCTGACCTCTCCCAAGGCCCGTTACCCAAATCGCAACGGCGGTATACGTGATCGACCTTCAGTGCGGTCTGGTGACATGTGATACGTGTATATGCCAAGGAGTCGCCACCAATCGTTCTGTGAAGGGTGCGATTGGAAACCCTATCGAATAGTTAGGAGCATTCTATTCAATTCTACGAAAACCAGAGAAACGAGATCGGGGACTTTGTTACGCCAACTATCAAAGTTGACGTTATTTCGGCACCTAAGTTGAATGATTTATCTAACCCTAAAATTTCATGTAGATGAGTGAGGTACGAAACCTAAGACTAGGAGTTCATGTAGACAGGAGTGACTACCCTAGCACTCACAATCAATAATGAAAGTGCGCAAATTAATGATCCAAAACATGCGAATAAATCACATGAAATCAACATAGCATCTCCAGTAAGGCTCTATCAGCCTAGGGAAATGTCAATCAAGGTTCAGGAGTATTTTTGAAGTGATTTTCCCTTGAGGGGTAAAATCGTAATTTTGAAGAGTTTTGGGACAATTTGTCCTAGAAGGGCAAATTCATCATTTCCTATTTTTCGAGAATTTTTCGAATTTTTCTAGAATTTTTAGAGTGATTTGCCCTTTGAGGGGTAAAACCATCATTTCAGAAAGTAATGAGAAGTAAAAATCCCAAAGAGAAGGATTAGTCGACCTTTTGACCCAAATCCTAATTTTGAGCAATTTTCACTGCTCGATTGGAATAGGAAAGGCGATTTACTCCTTGAGGGGTAAAATCATCATTTCATAAAAATAGACGAGATTCGAAAATCTAAGCATAAGAATTGATCGTCTAACCGATCCTAATTCATATCTTGACATTATCGACCTATCTCGCATACAAGGTAGAGGTGACTTACCCCTGAAGGGTAATATCGTCAATTCTCCTATGAATAGATAACAAAATCTCAAAAATAGGGTCGACCAGTTGTCTATGGTCGATTCTCAATTTTTGGGAAATTTATGGAGTGTCTAGGAATTTTCCACAATTTTTCTACATTTTTTTTGGGATTTTCTAGAATTTTCTAGCATTTTTTTAGGATTTTCTATGATTTTTCTTATTTTTGTTTTATTTTTTAAAATCATTTTCAAATTTTTATGAATAAAAAATTAATTCAGACCGGGTTGACTCGACCCAGACCCGGACCCGCAAGACCATACACTGAAACGACACAATATCGCCCTTTTTTATTTTCGATTTATTCGGATTTAATCCGTCGGTCCCTATTGAATCACATGGCTAATCCACGGCCTTTGAATTGAGTTACTAGAACCTACGGCTTAGATCAAAAGCCGACTAACTCTCAGCCGTCAGATCTGATTACTTAGATCTACGGCCACGATCAGGCGACTCGGCTAATCCTAGATCGTCGGATCAACAGATTTATTTTTTATTTTGAAAATTCAATTAATATTAACAGAACTAATAGAATGGCTACCAAGCCAACGCGTGGCCTAACATAAGCCATTGAATCTCCTAACAAATTCAAATTAAGTTCTAACGACTTTGCTGACTCGACAAACACGTGGACCAACCACGTCTTGCCAACTAGACATTTTACCTGTTGACTCCACCACGTCATCGTCTTCAACCTCCCGACGCATACCATAGAATGAACGGCCGTGGTTTCTCCGCCGTTGATCAACGGTGAAACCTTATGGAATCAAACAAGACCGGCGGCGATCCACTCGTCTAACTTCGCAAGCAACATATCTCAGAATCAAGTGTGATTATCGACGGGAATTAGACTAACCGAGCTGTGACCAGTTCATGCATGGCTACTCTAATCAATCAACAGAGAGCATAGCGAGCCAATTACTTCACAAAATCGCATCCGTATGAGTTTAGGACACTTACCTACAGGTTCGATTGACCTGGTTTAGGCTAGCTTGAGCTAGGGGAGCTTCGACTAAATCAGCAATGGCATCGAGGTTCAAATATAAGGTTCCACTCAATTTCGATGCAATCAAAACACATGAACATGCTCAGTGAGGGACTTCGCCGTTGAAGGTTAAAAGTAGAGTTTCGAGGGTTGACTTACCTGTTCTTGCGATTTCAGATGGCGCGGTCGGCGGCGATCGCTTCTCCGGAGCTCAGGCAACCTCCTGATAACACTCTATGGCTTCGGTATAGATTGGAAGTGGCCCAACTCGAGCCTCACAGTCCGAGCTCGAGCCCTCGACAATGGCGGTTGGAAGGCGACCTCTCTCTCGCTCTCTCTCTCTCTCTCTCTCTCTCTCTCTCGATTCAGTTCTTTGCTAGAAACAGAATGAACTGATCCTCCTCAATAGAAAGCCTTCCCAAGGCTATGTACTACTCTTGAAATTTGGCACCGAATGACGAAGTATGTACCGGCTTCAGTCGCACGTGAGGCCACGTGCCATTAGGTCCAAACAGCGTCGGGGACGATGGGCATTCCGTCTTGACTCGTTTAGTTCTCCGGCAAGTCCTATTTAGTGCGAATTTGCACTGAGTTTGTTTTTGTTGACTTTTTGCAGTCTCAAAGCTTGACCAGTCAATTACCTTTTATTCCGGTAACGTCAAGCAATGTCGCCAGTGTCAATCGACAAGTAAGGGTACGAGCAATAATACGCCCACCATTGCGTGTTTGATTATCCGCGAATTGGTCTTCAATTTGAGGATCAAAATTGGCCTGAGGACTGTTTATCTACGCGAAAGTCCTGAGGAAGACGATGACACTGCAGCGGACCGGTCCGAATCGATCTTAACTTGATTTTTCGAAATTAATCGCAATTTGATGGGAAATTTTTGCAATTAAACCTTGGAATCGAACTTAGGACATCAATTTTATCTAAAAATATGATTTTGCCCAAAAGTTCACATCAATTTCTATGAAACCCCCAAATTTTCATTTAATTGCAAATAGAGAAATTATGCAATTGAGGTTCAAACGGTCAAATTGGACCAAACCACCTATGCCAATCGATTCCAAATGGTGAAACACATAGGACGGTGGCTTCAATTGGTAAAGGTAGTCCTTGAATTGAAAGTAATTTCAATTATGCCCAAATTCAAGGACTAAATTGCAATTAAGTATGCAATTTTGCCCAATTCATAAATTGAACAATTTGTGCAGATGATTGGACTAAATTGCAATGAAGGACGATTAAATTGAATGTCAAGACCCTAAAAATATCAAAATCACAAATTAAGAGACTCAATTGATATTTTGTTTACTAAATTCAATCATACTTGTAACAAAGGACTACATAAAATTGAGCTTGAATTTGGACTTTTTATGTGGTCAAAAATATAAAGAAATTAAAAGAAAAATAATGACTATTTTTCGATATATTTTTTTTTATCTAAAATGCTATTTTTCTTGAATTTTCATTTATTTTCCTATTTTTCGAAAATATTAAAATATACGAAAAATAAAGAAAATTATTTTTTATTCAAAAATTGTTCTTTAAGCTTGGCCAAGGCTACCAATGTTGATTTTACAATTTTTCAAATTTTTTATGAATTTTTTTTGTGAATTTTTTAAAAATAAACGGAAAAAGACTAATCGAAAATCTGGTGTCAACACCCCTATGGTGCAAATTTCCTCCAACTAGGGCAGAAGAAAATAGCCCTTGATGATTCTAGTTTCGCTAAAGCTTGATGGGATTTATCGCACACCGAATCAGAACGATAAAAAAAAATCAAGAAAAATAGACAATACACAGTTTACCCAGGTTCACCCTAGAATAGGGCTACGTCCTACAAAGAGATCTCACTATGATGTTTAGGCTTACACTCGCAACTCGTTACAATGATCAGAAAAAAACGAACAAAATATATATGCCTTAAACGGGTCCAAAATCTAAACATATGCGAAACCTCTATTAAGCCATCAACATACAAGTTAATTTAAATAAAAGTCCAAACCTGTTATTGTTTCGGAGGTGCCGCCCCTGAACCCCTGCCTGCTCACTAGCGAGCGGGAAAGCCGTCCGCTGACCAGGTAGAGGAAGCCTCACTCGATGATCGGGCAGCGGGACACCCGTGTCGAGGGCGTTGCCCCCGAACCCCCCATTCCTTGCATAGGGGTTACATGTTATCGGATAACACTTCAGTTTTCCTAAGCTCACGTGAGCGTACCCAGCGTGAGAAATAAGGGTCCCCGAAATATTCGTCAACTCCAACAAAGTTGACATGATCCCTAAATGCGATATCTCTTAAGAGTAGACTTCACAGTGTATTTGCATGAAAGGTTGGGGAGGAAGAGTGGCTCTTCTTCAGCCCGAGAAACCGAAAGTACTCGAACGACACTCTGCCAAACAGGACCGCGGTAGTAGGCTATTGGAAAGCCACGAGAGGTGATAAGCCGATACTCGATTTCAGCAACTCGCGGTGTCTTGGGGTTAAGAAGGCCCTGACCTTTTACAGAGGAAGGCCTCCGAAAGGAGCGAAAACCATTTGGGTGATGCATGAGTTCTTGAACACAACCGTCACTATTCTCATCGGCTTGGAGGAACCCTACTTGTAAGTTTTTTTTTTTTTGGTAAGTTAAGTATGTGCAAAACTTTTCAATGTGCTGCGTACAATGTGCATGCCGAACACAAAAACCTTGATCCCAAGAGAACAAAAGTACTCGTCCTAAAGGGTACAAAGGTGTATCGGCATGCAAAAAGAATATCACTTAAGCGCCACCAACCCCAGGCCAAACAACGGCCAAAAGAAACAGAGGCTACAAGCCTAATAACAACCCAAAAAAGAGATCGAGGGTAAAATAAAAGGAAAGGGCCAAAACAATGGCAAAGAGGAAATACCACAAACAACAAGACTAAACTAACCGGGGCCCATCATCAAAAATAGCAAAAGAGAGGCCTCCAATTTCTTTGAACTCTCCTATTGCGTTGGGTGTCTTCAATGTTATGCGAGGAGAGACAAAAGTCTCTAACCACCTTGAGGAGGTGTTTGAGGAGAACCGGCACAAAAAGAGATATGTTTCGAAAGAGAATGTTATTTCTCTCAATCCAAATCAGGTGACATAGAGCCCCGAATGAGTACCGTGCTAGATGATGGGGAAAGCAATGACCCCCGAAATGCTTCATGGCCCAAATAATGGTGTCCTGCCAAGCCGAATTCCGCCAAGCCAAGTTGCACTTGGAAGCCCAAAAAAGTGCTAAGGTGCGTGTGGTAGGGCAAGCAAAAAACAGGTGATTTGTAGAATCTGGTCTCCTTTGGCCAAAGGCACACAATCCATCCGAGATCTTACAATAGTTAAGAAGCATAACTTGTGTAGGGAGCCTGTTGAGTGTGATGATCCAGAGTAAGAAACCATGTCTCAGGGCTTTGGTGTGATCCCAGATAAAGGAATGCCAGGACATAAGTTGCCCTCTTGATCTCAGAGACTCCCATGCTAATGCAACCGAGAACGTGCCTGAAGGATGGCTATGCCAAATGAACCTATCCTCTCTTTCCATGCCAAATGAACCTACCCTGCTTGTAAGTTTCCTTTTGTCTACCTTGAAAAAATGAGATAGGGTTTCAACAAGTCCATTAACCATGGAAGTTGGGAACTAAGAGTCTCACTTTTGTCATCTAATGTGGAAAAGAGCATACATATTCCTCATCTTAACATGTCAAATACTTTCATCAATTATAATATTAATATGTATCATTATGTTGTAATTCGTGTAGTCTCCCTGAGGATAGTCAAGGCACGCGCAAATTGGCCCGCATACCTCGGTTACCGAAAAAAAAATTATTCAACTTTCATTTTATTTGGTGAATGTAGTAGTCATATAACCATTTATTTACCATGCCATCATTGCATTAAGTTTTAATAGATACTTTCAAAAAAATTAAGAACATGACAAAGTTAAGCACATAAAAAAATCCTAATCATCCATTATTATCATACAAATGCATAAGAAAGTACTCTCTAAACATTATTACATAAAATACTATCTTTGCCTTGATTACTGGTATAATTAGCTGTTGATAAGAAATCATAGCAATTATAATCACATTATAAGACAACCCATTCAAACCATTTACAAACTCATATTTTTTATGTCAATTTTAAAGCATCGGATTTTATATAACCATCCATGAAAAGAAAAAAACTACATAATGAAAGATGGATAAATTGTATATGACACATACATCAACCATAATAGTTAATCTTTGAGTAAATTCTTGTAAATTTGTATTGAAAATCAAAATCGAAAATTCACGGTCATGAGGATAGTTTATGGAAATAAAGCAAGCATTTTACGGATAAAAATAACATTTCGTAGTGTCGAAACATGATAGAAAATTGGCTAAATAAGAGTTAGGAATCACCAAAGGAATAATCTATTCTCTCGAGTGTGATTATCAAAATCAAATATCAAAGTCTAAAGTCCGTTTCACGCCCAAACCCTAAGCACCTTTTGATACGGTGTTAACCCTAATTACAAAAGAAAATGCAAAATTACGGAAACACCATTAAATTAAGAAAATAAAACCAAAAAAGTCCTAAAACCCATTTAAATGGCTCTCAAGCACAAAAAAATGTCGTCGATCACACCATAGCAGTGAGTATTGATCGGCGATCCATTTTCATGCAGCCGACTAAATTTGAGCCCATTAGGAGTTTTTTTTTTTTTTGGGGGGGGGAGGGGCGGAGGGATAAGGAAAGCCCATTAGGAGTTCGCAGGGCCCAATAGCAAAGTATCCATAAACTTTGGTTGCTTTCAGGCGAAGGTAGGCAATCGCTGCTGTTGGAGTCAAAACCTCGGTATTGCCATAATAAGTGGGTTTCTGTCAACAGAGATTTTGTATCCACACTTGGTTTAGCAAGGCCCAATAGCAAAGTATGGAAGATGCCTCTGCTTGCAGGGTTTTATCATTTCAGATTAAATCGAACTGTAGAACACATTGAACAACAGCACATCATAACATATTTGATAGCACCCACACTTTTCTTTACCATCTAATGTTGTATAAATAGTAAGATCTCATGAAGATCAAAGATTAAGTTTATAAAATCATAACATATATAAATAAGCCATTCAAACATGCCCTAATTTCATTTTCAAGTTAGACCAAAGGTGATTAGGGGAGAGCAAAACGGACTGCTCGAATTGGGACCGAAATAGACTGGACCAGACTAGTGGTTTGGTTCACTGCTCTAGAGGTGTCCGGTCCAGTTCCCGGTTCCTAAAATTAGAACCGGTGATCGTACAGTTCGTTTCTCGATTATAGGGCCATAGAACCGGACCGGACCGGACCGTCAGGACTGGACTAGTTGATTTTTTTTTTAATAACATAATGTTTATTGATTACTGATTGGAGTTCGTTTTTCTTCCTTTTTGCACTTGCAACCCTCGCCTCATTTACTCAGTAATCTGTAAAAATGTGAAAAATGTGGATGATAGATGCTAAAAGTAAAATGATTCAGTAATCTGCAACACCAAAATCAAAGCTGGCTTTTTGTGCTAACACCTGCGCTAGCAACACCGTGTTATTAACGACATGTGGCAATAATAATATATGCGAGCTTTATTTATTAAATGCTATTGTTGTTACCACTGCTTAGGTAATGAGCTGTATTAAAGTTGTAGTTGATAAGTTTTGAATGTTAATACCTTATTGAGTAAAAATCCAAAAGATTGTCATAAGAAGGAAGTAGTATATAGTCCATTTTGTCTTTTAAGTGCCTATGTTCAAACCGGATCGGAACCAAACCGGTCTGACGGTCCGATTCTCGGGGTGGCCGGTCCGGCTCACGGTTCCAAAAAATGGAAACCATGACCATTAGTCCGGTTCCCAATTCTTGAGAAGAATCGGATTGGACCAGAGACCGATCACCCCTAAAGGTGATCATTGAACGAGCCCGGACTAGGTTGAACCTTAAGGTCGATCCTGAATTCTTGCCAACCTTATCTATCATAAAAAAAAAAAATTATGACAAATTTTTGGGCCGCGTTAGGTTTTTCACCAAATGCTCTTTCTCAAACCTGCGAAAATGTCTTCGAGACCTTGTGGCTCGGGCCAAATAGTCAGAATCATGATAGTATATTATAAGTTACCACCTTACAAATTCTCATCGCAAGAAAATTATATACCCGAATTATAAGCCAAAATAAATTGACACCCCATAGACATTGCTTGCGAATGAATTTAGGCTTTTTTGGTCCAATACTCGGGTCCTATATTCCTGCATGTGCTAGGTTAAAAGAACATAAAATAGTCCAATTAATCACATGAAAATCCTGTAGTGGGCATCCTGAAAAAATTATTACCCAAGGTGAAATACAGGGTACTTCATGTCCTGATTGCTTTGTGTGGGCTTCTTTCGGAAGGGCAGGCCTGCCCTGGAGATCCGGGCCGTCCATTTCATGAATGGACAACTCGGATTATTTCTATTTAAAAAAAAAACAAAAACCTACTCCCTAAAAATAGAAAATCTGAGTCGTCCGTCCAAAAATGGAAGGCTCAGATCTCTAGGACGGGGAATCATTTATGGATGCAAGGTCCATTTCGTTCGAGATTGATTGTCGATACACAACTCATACAGGCCCTATTATTGTAAAATCTACGATTACGCGTCCACGACTACTGATGTTGAATTGCTGATATACAGTCATTTTCCAAACTATAGATCGTAAGTCCCTCTTAACTAAATGTCAGAGTTTTTGATGTAATCTTCTAAATATTTTCTCAAAGGGGGGTTCCTCTTATCACTTTGACTCCGTTTGTTTGTAAATTTCTAGAAAAACGTTTTCTATGAAGTTATTTTTCTTAACTTTGTGGACCTAATCTCGACCTCACTGGAACTAGGCTCGGGCGCTAGAGATCCAGCACGAGTCAGAGTCTTGGGCCTATCCTCTGTAGACTCGAACCGGAGCATTGGGGAGTTGGGCAACGGTTCTGGAGTCCTAGGCACGACCATGACTCTGGTGTCCAGAGCCAACCTCTTTAGACATGGGCTTGGTCTTGATGGACCCCAGCGAACCCGACCTCGGTCTGGGGCCACTTGTCAACAGCTCGAGAATAATCGTGAAGGTTCTCGTGCCCGAACATAGAGTTTCAGGTTCAAGTGATATCTAATCATACTTTGGAAAATAATATCTGATTTTTACAAGAGTAAATCATTTTCCTGAATGTGAGTATAGATTTTCTTCTACTCATTTTCCTACGCGATCCACACGCCGTAAAATAAAGAAATTATTTTTTTAAAATGAAAGGAGCCTTTATATATCCCGTTACAGCCTCCGAAAATGGCGGCTGCCGCTGTTCAATTCTTTTTGTCATGCCGTCCAACCATTCGAAGGGTCAACAAAACCCCCCTGAGGAAAAAGTTAACCCAAACCTGCCGCTCAAGTGTGGACTTAGCATTCTAACCAAAACTAAAATAAAATAAAATAAAGTGGGGACTTCGTATGTCGTTTATGAAGTTCAAAAGCACATGCTTGTCCCTGAAGTCAACCTTGACCACGAAGTAGGGACGATGTTTTCGATAGACAAACGTTTTATGATCGTGTCACAATGCCTGAGTTTCATCTGATGTTGGATTAACTAATGATTTAGCTGGAAAAGCACGAGGCATGAACATGGCCGAATTGAAAAGTTGTCATTGAATATGAAGTACTGCCTTCTAAAACAGAATTCAAAATTCCTGCTATAAACAAAGTGAACAAGGTAGAATACGGAAAAACTTGGAGAGAGAGAAATGTGAGTGTCAGAGTTAAAAAAAACAGACAAGTAATGCTAAAATATGTTTTGAGTTTGAACTTGGGAACAAAATCCGACCAGAGCTGAATTGTTATCTGGGGACATTTGAATATTTTCCGTGAAGATACATATTTTCTGTTCGGTGTTAACGTAAAAGTTGGATATTTCTTATTTGGTCCTGATATTAAATTGAAATCGGCATAATTGTCAAAAAAGTTTTAAAACTATTGCAATTTTGTAACTTATTCCTAAACCTTTTCACATTTTGTCAAGTGAGTCCGTCTGGCATAGATAGCCGGCGCTGGTGTGTCGCTAGGGCTACATAGCCTTCACTTCTCTCTAATGGTTACCTCCCTAATGGTTAGGGGGAGCATGCAGCAGAAGTTCATCCTTCTTTTATCCTGTGGATATCGTCATGAGGGAGTCTAAGTGAGTCTAAGTCTGAACACACGTTAACACATCCATTAGACTTATCTTTATTCAAAAGCTTTAAGTCAACGAGCGATAAGCTAACTTGGATATATTAACTATTCCACACCTCACCAACTCTTCAATGTGTGCACAAACTATAAATGTCATCTGGTGGCTCGTGGGCGCTGCCCTAGTGAATCCCAACGGACCCCGCCCACTCTCTAGGGAGCTGGACCCTTGTGACTTTTTGCCGATGGAAAGTATAAACCACCTAAACAAGGTTCACCCAGAAATCATCTTTGACCAGGAATGATGAGTTTTAGAGAGAGACACTTTATGTTCACTTTAATGTGTCTGAATTTCATCTGATGTCAATTTCTTTAGCCGGAAATGTAGGAGGAATAAACATGGCCGAAGTGAAAAGTGATGCCTGAGTTTGAGTTCCTGCCTTTTAATAGCCAATTAGAATTCAGAAGTGCTACTATAAACAAAGTGGATACTGTATGTCATGGAGAACTTCTAGAAAGGAAAATATAAGTAGTCACAGTTAAGAACAGAAAACCAATTGAATATGCGCGCGCACCGGTACAAGGAACCGATAAGTCTTAAAGAGGAAAGCAAAAAAGAAAAATAAAAAACAATGTTTAGACTTTAAGGAACCGTTAAAATGGTGTTAATGCGGTGGACAAGTTTAGAGATTTGCATATAAAGATGGAGTTAGAACCTAGAAGAGGACATTTGGAAACAATGACAAAGATAGCATTCTCCATTTTGATCATTGTCCCTGCGATCGGTTTGTCACTTGCAGCCAATACTTTGGGCAAGAACCAGTCCATCAGTTACGGAGAAACATTGGTTTCTTCGGACCTAACCTTTGAGTTAGGATTCTTTGCTCCTGGCGATTCGAGTATGAGCTACTTGGGCATATGGTACAAGTTCAGTCCTCAAACAGTCGTGTGGGTTGCAAACAGAGATAACCCGCTAGCCGATCATAACGGCATTCTTAGATTTAGCAATGTAAGCGATCTAGTTGTTCTCAACCAGTTGAATGGTGTGGTTTGGTCTTCAAAGTCGTCCAGGGTCCTCCGGAATCCAGTTGCACAGCTCCTGGATTCGGGAAATCTTGTTCTTTGGGATAAATCCGATTCGATTGTTGATGAAGCCTATTCATGGCAAAGCTTTGATTATCCGACTGACACGCTTTTAGTCGGTATGAAGCTGGGATTGAATTTGAAAACAGAGCTCGAATGCCGTCTGACTGCGTGGAAAAGCATGAACGACCCTTCTCCTGGAGAATACATACATGTGTTAAACTATCGTCAGGGTCTACCTCAGTATGAAGTAATCCAAAAGGATGGGCATAGAAAAATATTCCGAACTGGGCTGTGGAACGGAGTTCGATTTGTTGGCGGTCCAAATATACAGACACTAGCTATTATGCCCACGTTCGTGAACAGTGAAGATGAGATCTACTTCATCATCGAGGTTCAGGACAATAGACTCTTTGGGAAAATGACGTTGAACTATTTGGGAGTGGTGCAGTTTCTAGTGGTGAATAGATCGAGAAGCGTCGCGTGGAATGTGGAACGGGAGTTCCCTAGTGATCCATGCGATACTTATGGCAGGTGTGGTGCTAATGCCATCTGCAGCCTTACCTCCTCGTGCGAATGTGTGAAAGGGTTCATGCCTAATTTGCCGGACAAATGGGCATCACTTGATTTTTCGGGCGGATGCAAGAGGATAGTGCCCACGAATTGTTCAAAAGGAGACGGCTTCGTAGAAATTGAAAAAGTTAAACTGCCCGACCTGTTGGCGGTTGCGCTGAACAAGACTATGAGCCTCGCAGAATGCGAGGACGAGTGCTTGAGGAATTGTTCGTGCAAGGCTTATGCGAATTCAGATGTGAGAGGAGCAGGCTCAGGCTGCCTTATGTGGTTTGGAGACTTGATCGACATGAGATTGCTCCAAGAACTTGACGACGTGCAAAGTCTATACATACGCCTATCAGCTTCGGAACTAGGTATGCATGCTTATACTAATTGACTTTCATTTTTTTTTTTCCTGCTAAACTACCGAAATGTGGAAAGAGTTAATCTTCGCATCTCTTCTTCACTACTTTAGATGCCATTCGTGACCGCGCCCGGAGGAAAATAGTTATCGTTGCTGTAATGTCAAGTTCAATCATTGGTGGATTGCTTTCGGTGGGAACAGCATTGTGGTGTGTAAAGCATAGGAAAAGGAG
The DNA here is from genome assembly GCA_028455895.1 of Rhodomyrtus tomentosa. Classification (NCBI taxonomy): domain Eukaryota; kingdom Viridiplantae; phylum Streptophyta; class Magnoliopsida; order Myrtales; family Myrtaceae; genus Rhodomyrtus; species Rhodomyrtus tomentosa. The sequence goes on along the minus strand of JAPCWY010000001.1, from coordinate 6,763,068 downwards.
AACTAGGGCTGAAGGTAAGCCTAATCTTCAATTATCGCAGCTTTCATTATTGACTGCACCGTGTGGTTCACACAGTAAGAATATCTTCAAAAACGTATTTTAAAATGGCTTTCGTTATCAAGGGATATTATTTTTTTCTTGTTGAGATCATGGTATGGCTCAAGAAACTAGTTTACATCCCTTGTAGGCTTGCCAATTGGGACGGATGACATTAACTTGCCATTATATGATTTGGCTACTATTTCTGTCGCCACTAACAATTTCTCTCAAACAAACAAGCTAGGAGCCGGCGGTTTCGGTTCGGTCTACAAGGTAATCACTTGTAAATCATCGATTTCAAATAACAACAGAGTCCCACAGTGAGTAAAATACATGCAGGGAAGACTTTTCACAGGACAAGAAGTAGCAGTGAAAAGGCTATCAAAATCTTCCGAGCAAGGTCCTGCTGAATTTATGAATGAAGTCCTTCTAATCGCCAGACTTCAGCACCGGAATCTTGTTGGACTTGTTGGCTGCTGCATTGAGGGTGAAGAAAGAGTGTTAATTTATGCATACATGCCAAACGGAAGCTTGGATAATTTCATTTTTGGTCAGAACCACTAGATCTTCCCCAGTTGTTTTTCACTCGATTTTCCTTATGCTAGCTAAATGCTAACAACTTAATTAGTTTTTGATGGGGTTGAGTGTGTGTAGATCATAACAGAAGCTCCTCTTTGGCATGGAAAAATCGATTTGACATTGTTTTAGGAATCGCCCGAGGACTTCTCTATCTCCATCAGGATTCAAACCTACAAGTCATCCATAGAGACCTTAAAGCGAGTAACATTTTGTTAGATGCTGACATGAATCCAAAGATTTCGGATTTCGGTCTGGCAAGGAACTTTCAGGGAGATAACATAGAGGCAAAGACGAGAAGAATAGTTGGTACTTAGTAAGTTTCTCATCTCCATTCATTCGAACAATGCACTATCCATCAGTATATGGAGGGACTAAGGGTTGATTTGCTTGATGCAGTGGTTACATGTCCCCAGAGTATGCCATTGACGGCAAATTCTCTGTGAAGTCTGACGTTTTTAGCTTTGGTGTGCTTTTGTTTGAGATAGTAAGTAGCAAAAGGAATAGAGGATTCCAGCATCCTAATCATTATCACAACCTTCTCGGGCATGTAAGCTACAAGATTATTTAGATCTGTCATTTTATTTTTTGTTAAACGAGATCAGATATTCTGTTTCTCCCAAAATCGCATCCCATTTGTTCTTTCTTCCCATAGACAAGTTTTTTTTTTTATATGCTCAGATATGGTGGTAACTGTGAAAGGTTTAAATTTTTTAGGCATGGTTGCTATGGAGTGAAGGAAGGGCCATGGAACTCATCGATGAATCCTTATGCGACTCCGTTGTCGAGTCTCAAGCAGAGAGATGCATTCAGGTGGGCTTGCTATGTGTCCAAAAGTTTCCTGAAGATAGGCCGGCAATGTCCAGTGTTGTTTTCATGTTGGCAAATGAAGGAGCCACCTTGCCATTGCCTAATGAGCCCGGTTTCTTCACGGAGAGAAGTTCAGGTAACTCAGATGCAGCTTTCGTTAGGGAAGAAGCCTACACAGAAAATGTTCTTTCGGTCACATTGCCGGAAGGTCGATAAGAATGATATTGAGGATGTTTATGCAGATTGTAGACCAACCATCTCGGCATAGAAAGGACAGAAGAAGCATACAATGATGTAAAGTTCAATAACAAATTTGTCAAACAGGGTACTGAAGTGCAAGTGTTGAAAGTAGACTAAATGGGTGTTCCACGATAATTGTAAACTAATAGCTATTTTTTTTTTATATATATATCTTGCAAGGACCGGCAGTATATTTGGCAAGTTTAGTTGCAGTAGATTTTTTTTTTCATTATTTAATGAATTTGGTACCCCTCCTTTACTCATCAAGTTAAGTGGATTTTTGACTTAATTGAGTCTATCAAGCCAATGCTAATTAAGGTTATCAAGCAAGTTTAACATAAAGTCCTGAGCTTTCAGTTTTCAGCACTCAATTAGGTTATTAAATAAGCCGCTAATCTATATCTCGTGGTTCACGTACTATTAATTTTTTCAAAACTGAAAGTCCAAAAACTTCCTTACCCTGAATTTTTTACAACTAGATTCACATATGATCTTTGCATATTCTCTTGAATAGTACTTCAAAATTTGGTGAGAAAGCAAAAGAATCTATATATTTACTTTAATTTGAATCAAAGAAACAAGCCATGTTAGTTGATAATATGGTGTATATATATTTTTTGTTTTGGTCCGAAAGAAAACTTCCGTACGAAATGTTGAGGGTCCTTGCAAATATCGCCCACAGAAGGAGCAACAAAAACAGAACATCCCAGAGGGGTGGAGGTGGTCTAGAGACCCAAAATACAGGAAAAATATTTAGACGATGAGAATTAGGGTGCACATGATAACATTTCTGTTTCCCTATCTTTCTGTTTTGTTTTTGTTTTGGGGAATCGGTTTGAAATAGAAATGCGTTTGACAACGCAATTGAATTTTTCTATACTCTAGCTAAATTTTTGGCCTAAAAATAATTTTGGATGATAAATGAGAAGTAAAAAAAAAAAACTATTTTTTTGTTTTTGAAACAAAAAACTATAAACAAGTTCCTCCTCCCTCCTCACAGTCGGTCGCCACCCGCCGCCTTACCATCGCCTGCTACTGCTGCCACCGTCGGCAACCTCCGCCGTCCACTGGCAGCCACTACCAGAGGGCTGTCGCCATCGTCGACCTCTACTGCCCACCGCCGGCCGCCCACCACCACTTGGGGGCTACCGTTGCCTATCGTCACCAGCCACCACCCGCCTCGCCGCCATGACCTCCGTCAGTCGCTACCGTCGCTGCCAAAGTAAAATATAAATAATATTTTTATTTTGAAATAATAAAAAAATATAAATTTTGTGTTGTTATCAAATGAATTTCTGATCCAAAAATAGAAATTTCGTATCGTTATTAAACATGTTTCTTGACTGAGAAACTCGTCAAGGGAATAGAATTGAAAATATCTATTTTTGGCTAGAAATAGAGCCAGGGAAGAGAATGGTTGCCATGCGGACACTTAATCAGCTACCAAAATTGTTGTCCGACTTCAATGGGCTACCGATATGCTCCCGTCCTGGGCCAGCATAAGTTGGGCTTTCATGACTAGGGGTTCAGTTTCCCAACCCACATCTACTTCCCCATTGAAGCCGAAGTACGAATGTCGGTGCAAACTATTATCTTGTTCCTTTCCGCGATCTCTGACTCTCGATGTCTCTCCTCTTGATGAACTTCAAGGCTTCAAGCAGAGCTCTTGCTTCCGCCTGACTTGGAGACCAAGATTGAATTTTTTCAACAAATTCATCCACCAGGTCCCATTGGAATCACGAAGAACACCTGCGATGGTTCCATCACCATCGGCACCACCTACAAAGGCATCGATATTTAGTTTCGAATAAGATTTCATCGGGGGGGAGGGGTCCATTTTTGTGGGGGATCTAGTATGTTTCCTGTAAAGCTTTGATCTTTTCCCGTCGATTCCCTATAACTTCCGCATAATAGCCTCTTCATCCATTCTTGTGCTGTTTGAAGGAGGGTGAGGGAGTAAGAGCCTTTGATCTTGCCAGATATGTTCAATCCAAGGACAAGATAGAAACAAATGCTTTATGGTTTCTCCTTGAGAGTCACACAAACAACAGTAAGGGTGAGGTATGATTTTTCATCTGAACAGGTTTTCTTTAGATGGAAGGGCATTTTGACATATCTGCCAAACAAACACACACACACCTTTGAGGAGATCTTAGCTTTCCATATTCTGTTTCAAAGCTTTCTTGAAAGGCTGGAAGGAGGAGGGAGTCTGCTATGTAGCTGTTTTCTGAGTTTCCTCTCTCATTTTGTTGTAGGCACTCTTAACTGTAAAGGATCCATTTTGTTTAACTGTCCAAACCACCTTATCTTTCATGAGGTGAAGGCTGATTGGGATTGATAAAATTTCCCTTGCTATTCCTTCATCGATCAAATCTCTAATTCTATTTTCATCTCATTTTGCTTCCTCTCTAGAGATCAAATCTGACGCCTTCAACGGTTCATTCCTGTTTGCCAGCCCTCCAATCACTCCCCTTCATATCTGGAGGTCTTCTCTAATATTAACCATCTCCAACCCTACTATGCTTTTCCTCCCTTACAGAATACTTTGCCATCCCCATGAAGGCCTGAAACTTGTAAATAATTCCCATTTGGAAAGTACATACCTTTCAAAATCCTGCTCCGCGGAGTATTCTGGTTTTGAGTAAGCCTCCACGCTTGCTTTCCTAACATTGCTTTATTAAACGCACTGAGATCTTTGAAACTAAGACCCCGCTGTCCGTCCTTGTATTCAAAACATCCCACTTTCTCCAATGCAAACCAGTTCCAGTTTCATTGTTTTTCCACCAAAATGCCGCTATTCTCTTTTCAGTCAAGTTGCAAATGGAAACTGAACTTTGAAAATAAACATAGCATAGTGTGGAATAGCTTGTACAAGTGTTTTTAGCAATATTTTCCTTCATGCTTTTGAAAGCAGACTTTCCTTCCACCCTTGCAACTTCGTGTTAACTCTTGCGTTTATCCAGGAGAACATTTGTTCTTTCAAGTCCCCCCCCAATGAGATGGTATTCCCAAGTATTGACATGTTTTCTCTATGACTGGAACTCATAAAAAAAAAACCTGCGAAATTGTTTTGAAGCTCTTGTGGATAGTGTTTCCCCGTGAAAAGCCCTGACTTGTTTATAGTTATTTCTTGGCCCGAAGCCATGCAATATTAATTTAGAATCTGAGCCAAATTTTGACATTCCGTCAAATTCCCTTCTGGAAACAAAATGGAATCATCCGCAAATAGTAAGTGGGATAAAGTTGGACAAAACCTATTTAGCTTTATACCCTTTAATTGTTCCATCGAATATGGCATATTGCATATGAACATTATTGATAGGTTTTAGGCTTCTAACAATATAACAGGCATGATTTTAATTTATTTTCAAATTCTGATTGTATTGAATAAGGTTGGTTTAATAACCCAATTAAAAGATAAAATTAAAAAATTCAGCACCTAATAAATTAAGCTTGTTTGGTCATTATAAGAAATTCAACTAAGTTAAAAGGGCCATTATTAGCAATTAGATGCCACAGGAAATATGAATCTGCAACCGGATCGGGTTTACCTAGAAATCGGATCGGAACTCCCTAAAAATAGTTCCGTGAACTGGTTCTTGTTCAAATCGGTCCGAGTACTAGTTATAATTTTGGGAACCGGTTGGAATTAGCCTAGCTCCCAGTTCCAAGTGAAGACCTTTCCGAGAATTGCTTTTGAACCCGACTTTTAGCTAGCCTCACCTATTCTATTTTTGGTGAATTATAATTTCCATCGCTCATATTAGAAATTGTTGCTTTTGGCAAATAGTGAGTTTCATTATTCAATCTTTTATTTCGAATCGTTTTATTACTACTCATATTATTTTGCTAGAAAAAATAAAATTAGAAAAAGAATCAAAAGAAAAACAAGTTCTCAGATAGACCTAAAACCGGACCGAAAAATTGGGGCATGTTCCGAAATAGATTTCATGACAAAAGGTGTAGGTTCGAGGTTCCAAAAATCGGGAACTAGTTATTATAGGGTAGATTTCAATTTCTAAGTTTGTAACGTATCCACCCGGACCATGCTCACCCTAGTAGGGATGCCGTTATGATTTGCCGGGCAAAAGTAAATTTCTAGGACCTAATTCTCTAGAGAGACGGAGAGTTTATGTCCGCTATATTGACTTTCATGGAGATGATATTTTTCTTTAGCCATACAAAAACACAAGTGCATGCATACAAAGGACAAACACGAAGCCCTAAAGTGTACGACCTTACTCGTACGGTTCACTAACCTATCTCTGATAGACGATCACATAGGCACACATAAAAGGAATACATACACACACACACCAGCTAATTACATTATCTCTTTGTAAAATGAAACCACGGAATACGCTGGGATGATTAGACGGTGGCAACTACTCCGAAATACTATCTAGCCCCACTGCGTGTTCCATCGCCAGGCTCACCTACCCCATAGCCACCTCTATGTGAGTACCTGAGTATCTGAAAAAAGGGTAACAACTACTTAGTGAGCCGAAGCTCAGCGAGTAAGATATCTAATCAAACGACTAGGCTAATCGTTCATTCATTCGCCCAAGCAGATCGTGACAAGCAACCCAACAACTGAACATCAAACAGAAGGCAGCACGAAACACAGGCATGGACTGTTCATAAAACATGAAAAAGGAACGTGATGAACCGCCTACATTTATTGAACCTCGCTTCCACGCCTCAAGGCCGAATACCCCCATAATCTCGAGTCCAATCCACGTCAAATTAGCGTCTTATTAAGCGAACCAACCTCAAATTAAACCTACCCGAAGTCAAATATCAACCATAAGACCTCGGACATTCCACGCAAGTGCTGAAACTCACAGATCTTTTCTCCAAACCCTGTGGCTGAACCACCCACTTTAGGTTCCAACTTCAATTCACTCAAGCCGGTGACAATTAGGACAACCAACTCATGTGGCTTACCCAGAACCCAGTGATGTCATCTCAAGCAATGGATTGGAAATTCATTGCCGTTTTCCCCACCATGCAAATCCAACCACTTATCGACATAACCATTTCCAAAAGTCGAGAATTCGCGCTAAAACGAACGAAGAATGAGTAGAGTAATGATGCGGACAGATGTCTACTTCCCTAAAATTGAAGCTCAGAGAAAATGGAGTGGAAATTGCCTTCCAAACGAGCCAAAACCGCCCTTTCTCCCTTAGGGCGCGTCGCATGGGCATGGGCGAAAGAGAGAAATCTACGGCGTTGAGGGCTGTCGTCGGGGCTTGAAGACTAGAAGATTCGCTGTTGATGAGCGGAGGTGTCGTAGTCGCTTGGACGAGAGCGAGAGAGCTCGCAGGAGAGTTTACTGGGGGAGAGAAAGCAAAGAGAGAATGAGAGAGTTTGAGGAAAAGGGATCATATAAACTATATAAGGTTAGTCCTTAAATTTTTATTCTGGATTATTTACGTTATGAAAATAAATATTTCAGATTATAATTAATAAAAATATATAAAAAAAAATTAAAAAAATTATTTCATAAAATTCGGAGATCTGGACTGTCCGTTAAAAAATGAACGGTTCAAATTGTAAGGTTAGATGAATTTTATGATATCCGGATCCGAGTTTGAGGGGAGTTGTCCATAAAAATGAGAGAGAAGATAGATCGGGAGTTTTTTAGGGTCGAGACAGGTCAGGGAAACCTTTGATCCCCACCCTCCATTCCATAGTTTTTTTTTTAATGGTTTAATAGAGGGTGGGGATTTGTGGTCACCCTGACCACAAGTCAGGAGGGCTGAGCAAAAGCTTCGCGGTTTAAAAGCAAATCAGCTTTGGCGCGATAGAATATTTCTGGAAGACCGAAAAAGTAACCTACGATCAATGGTCCACAAAAATTTCCGTGCCCAAACTATAAAAATCAAAATGATTAACCCCAAATCACACCATCGCGCCGTTTAAACCTGTCATTGACCTTTCCGCTCATTGACTTGGTCAGGCAAATATTCAATGCTTCGCACATGCAATCCTGCTGGTAAAGGGATTGAAACATGAGGATGTTAGTATTATAGGTACATGATTCAACTTCCATGCTCGACAAAAAGTCAAAGCAAAAGTGATGAATGCTAGAAATAGAACATACGAAAAAAAAAAAAATCTATTTTGGGGCTTTTGAGTTTTTAGAATTTTGGGGAAAAATGTCCAAAAAAAGTTCGAAATTTATTGCACTTTTGTCAATTCAGCGCTAAACTTTTTTGTACCAATTTAGTCATAAATTTTTTGTATTTGTGTTAATTTGGTCCATCCGGCTAGCGTTGACGTGGATGTTGGCTAGCACTAATGTTGATATTGGCTGGCAATGACGTGAATTGGCAAAAATATAATAGGTTTAGGTCTTTTTTTTAATAATTTTTCCAGAATTTTTGCCATCCTTTAACTGGGTAGCCAGCTTCGATGTGGGTATAATAACAAAATTTAGGGCAAAATTGCCCCCACTTTAGCCATCGTGAAAAGCTAGCTAGCGAAGATTTGGCCGGCCGGTAATTGTCACTTTTAAGATCCTTATGTGAGATACAGTCTACTCTGAGCTATTTTTTGATCAAACGGCTTCACTTTATATTCGTATTTGGAATATATTATTTGTACAATTGCTGGCCAGTAATAAAACTTTCCAGCTGAACCATAGTATCTTTTTTGTTTTCTTTGGACCATTGGCCGTGCGTGGAGTGTCGCGTTGGAATTTCGCAAGCCCAGTCATACGGCATTTTTTTACCGTTCCAGTGAATGAATGTGACGCAATTCGATGAGCAGGTTCTTGCCAACTCTATCGCATTTTAGCTTTGACTGAAGTTGTTGTCGTCGTTCTTGACCTCTTTCTTTTCTCCTTTTTCTCTATGTAAAATAAACTTATTCTCATGTCACCGTTTTTCAATCTGTAAAAGGGACGGGAATGAATGATTCAGACATTTTGACTTTTGGTGAGCACGATACCTTCACTTAACATGGAGAAACCTTAGCCTGAAATTATTGATGCAATTTGTCGGGTGAAAGATCCGCGTGGGGATCTTCTTTTTTCAATCTCGAAAAACGTCTCATATGCGATTGACATTCTCTGCCAGGGCAATAGATTTGACCACTTAACGTGGCCATGGGGAGAAGAAGACGCAAGGCTGGCATTCTGGGACTAACAATTGAAGGTCGAGTCAATGTCATAAGGGTATCAGATTGTCCTCTAGATTCCATTCGTGACGTGCAGATTGCGTTGTAAAACTGCATTGTGGTGTGTTGAGCATAGGAAAAGGACAATTTGGATTGGCGGTAAGCCGGATCTTCGATTACTGCAGATTTCATTGTAAAACTCAAGATTTCATTACTTCAACTGGTTTTATCGGCACGCTAGCTTGTTGCCATATGCTGATATCAAATCGATGGATATTACTTTACTATATCTAGGAACCACAAAAATTTACCATTATAAAATCTGGCCACCCTTGTAACTGCCACAAGCAATTTTTCTGATGACAATATAATTGGGGCTGCCGGCTTCGGTCCTGTGTACAAGGTACAGAGTTTAGCGTATTTCAATATAGAATTCTGCACCGATCTGTTGATGAATTAAAAAAGATGCTACTATTGTGTAGGGAGGACAGGTAGCAGTCAAGAGTCTATGGAGGGGTTGAGGGCAAGGTTTTTGAGAGTTCAAGAATGAAGTGCTCTTAATCGTGCGACTTCAACACTGGAGTCTTGTCGGACTTCTAGGTTGTTGCATTGAGGGAGGGAGCGAAATCTTTCTTTAAGAGTATGTGGACAACAAGAGCTTGAATTACTTCATATTTTGGTAAGACAATTTCACATTTTTACCTCCCCACAAGTCAAATGAGGCTCTTTCATATGATACTGATCTAAGTTAGCAAGTTAGCCCTTTTCATTAGTTATATGTCTTAGGATTGACCGTGTGAATTATGAACCGTCCACAGATCAAGAACTGTTGACACGTAAATTTTGATTTTTAGAAATTCATTCATATATTTCATAAAATGAAAGTTAATTATAATTCTTGCAAAAAATAATTCCCCATGCATAGCATATTTAATTTGAGAATGCATTGCATTTGCATTATTTTGCATCGATGACGAGATTTGGGCCTGAATTGACACGCGGGGGACCGGAGCCACATTGCATAATTCGACCATCATAAGGGAGCAAATGCCGAAAATCTCAAGGCCTTGGGGCCTAATTTAAGCTTTCAAGCCCACTAAATTTTAATTCCGAGGAAAGGGACTTTTATTAAAGTTTATCGGTCGAAATAAGGCCAGAACTTAAGCCTACGTTATCAGAGTTTGACCTAGATTTTCACCGTATAAATGACTCTAGGTCAGACAAGAAGAGGAGTCCAATTTAATTGAAATACACGGCAGTCCTTTTTCAGAGAGGTCTTCTCTCTGGATGTTTTTTCTGCAGTTTCGGGAGGCCACTACACAATTATTATCATACACGGCCAGAGGAGAAACGAGAGTTTGGTTTTTCTTTTGCAGGTTCAGTGGGGGGGCAGCAATTTCACGTTGAGAAACGAGAAGGGAATCGGCAGTTCTTGGGGATTCGGCTCATACTCTGAAAATTGTCGACACTTCCCAAAAGCGCCGAACGAAAGCCACGAACGTCCTTTGTGGATTCCCGAATAGCTTGTCAGGCGCCCCTCACAACAACAATCCAAGCTGCAAATACTGACCGATCCACTTTGCATTGCCGTTCGCTCCAAGTCAAGGTGCACCAGTTTTTATTTTGCCATTATTTAAATATTTAACACTTGCACTACGTGTGATAGAGCAACCGAAGCCATCTCTGGTGATTTGCGCTTCAAAAAAAAAAAAAAAAAAGCGCAGATTTGGGATGAAATTCATCAAGCGCGCTGCTTGAAATTCGGTTCGAAAAAGGTAAAATTTTCAATTCTTGATTGCTAACCCATACTCGGTAACATGCATCCTTGTTCGTGAACGCACTATGATTTGCATTTAAAATTGGTCAAAGATGAGACGAACTTTTAGCGATTGTCAAAAGAAAATACTCTTGAGATGTTACCCTAGCTGCAACCTAAAAATAAACCTTGGCCCAACTCTCTGCGTCACGAATCAAATCTCAATTTTTTCTCCACTTTTGGGCGGCACAAATCGGGTTGGTTGATGAATCAAATCGAGTGCATAAAATTCAAGACACATTTAACAAATCTCCGCCTTGGCTTGAATTTAAAGAAAACAGTCAAGAAGCCAAACACATTCTCCCAGCATCCCTAAGCCTACGTGAGTTAACTCGATGTAGAAAATAAGGGATGCAACGAAAGAACATATCCACTTCATCAAAAGAATGTAGAATTTTCATTTACTTCGCCACCAGGCCCTAGAAGGGGCAAAACTCAACTAAGTATGCCAATCAAGTTCAAGCAATGCTTAAACTTGTTGGCGGGGACTGACTTTGTCAACATATCAGCAGGATTTTTGGCAGTACCAATTTTATTTACCATCATATTTCTCTCAGCAAATGCCTCTCGAATAAAGTGGTACCTGATATCAATGTGCTTAGTCCTCTCATGATATGTTTGATTTTTAATCAAGGATATAATACTTTGATTGCCACAAAAGACAACTGAATTGTCTTCTTGCTGGAGCCCAAGCTCCTGAACAAGATTCATTAACCAAATAGCTTCTTTCACTGCTTTTGCTGCTGTCATATACTTTGACTCTGTGGTAGACAAAACAACTGTCGACTGTACGGTTGACCTCCAACTAATAGCCGAGCCAGATAGAGTGAAAATATAACCAGTCAAAGATCTTCTCTTATCGAGATCACCTGCATAATCAGAATCCACAAATCCCACAACTGAGGTACCGTTGGAATTGTTTCTATCAAACACTAGGCCCAACTTTGCAGAGCCTTTAAGATACCTAAGTATCCATTTCACTACCTGCCAATGAACCTTTCCAGGGTGTGCCATATATCTACTAACAACACTAACTGCATGCGCAATGTCGGGACGAGTGCATATCATGGCATACATCATGCTATCAACTGCATTGGAGTAAGGGACATGAGACATCGCAGTCTCCTCGACCTCTGATTGTGGTGAATGTATAGCTGATAATCTAAAATGGGATGCTAACAGTGTACTAACAGGCTTAGCGTTTTGCATGCCAAACTTCTCAAGTACCTTTTCAATATAACTCCCCTGCGAGAGATATAACTTCCCTGCTTTTCTGTCCCTCTGAATCTCCATTCCTAAGATCTTCTTGGTAGGACCCAGATCTTTCATCTCGAACTCCTCATTGAGACATTTCTTCAAGATCAACACATTCGACATGTTCTTTGCAACAATGAGCATGTCATCCACGTATAAGAGAAGATAGACAAAGGATCTATCTGAACCCTTCCTGAAGTAGATACAACTATCATAGTTGCTCCTGTGATAACCACTCCCTATCATAAAGCTGTCGAATCTTTTATACCACTGTCTTGGAGACTTCTTCAAACCATACAAGGATTTCTTCAATCTACAGACATGATCTTCCTTGCCTTATACATAATAGCCCTCTAGTTGGGCCATATAAATAATTTCCTCAAGCTCACCATGCAAAAAAGTAGTCTTCACATCAAGTTGCTCAAGCTTTAAGTCAAATTGAGCAACTATAGCCAACAACAGACGAATGGAATTGTGTTTTACCATAGGAGAGAACACTTCATCATAATCATTTCCCTCCTTCTGATTGTAGCCTTTAGCTACAAGTGATGCCTTGCCCCTGGAATGCCATCCTCTTTCTTGAAGATCCATTTACACCTAATGGCTCCTTTTCCCTAAGGCAACGACACCAAATCCCAAGTCTGGTTCTTGTGGAGTGATTCCAGTTCTTCAACCATAGCAACAGCTCATTTCTCTGATTCTGTGCAAGTAATAGCTTCAGTATATGTAGAAGGTTCCTGAATACCTATATCTTCTGCTGTCCCAAGATATCTTCTGCTGTCGTAAGAGCATAAGCCACCAGATCAGGGAACCTATATTTTTTAGGGGGCCGAGTCTTCCTCCTTTCTCTGCTAGTAGCAATAGAGTATGGCTGCTTCACCTCATCTAAAGTTTCCTCATATGAACTTGAATCAACAGTAATAATTTGCTCACTCAAATCATTCTGAGAGGTCTTTTCTTGAAGTTCCACCTAAATCTCCACCTCATTCATATCACTCTCATGTTTTCCTGCAGACTCTTCAACAAACTTCCTTTGATTAAGCATAAGCATTTCATTAAAAGTAACATCCCTACTAATAATGACCTTAGGTGAGTTAAGTTCCTGGCACTACAAACGGTAATCTTTCACCCCATCAGTATACCCAACAAAGATACATTTCTTTGATCTAGGTCTAACTTACCATCCTTAACATGATAATAAGTAGGGCATCCAAAAACCTTTAGATTAGAATAATCACAAGGTTTACCTGACCACATCTCAAAAGGAGTCTTGCATTCTATTGCTGTTGAAGGAGAACAATTAACTAGAGAACAAGCCGTGTTAACTGCTTCAGCCCAAAAAACCTTTTCCATGCCAGCATTAGAGAGCATACATCTTGCTCTCTCCAATAGAGTTCTGTTCATCTGTTCTACCACTCTATTTTGCTGTGGAGTGTGTCTAATTGTACGGTGTCAAACGATAAATGCATCTATACAGAATTAATTGAAATCGCCACCACAGAACTTAAGACCATTATTGATCCTAAGATGTTAGATCTTCTTCCTTGTCTGATTCTCAATAAGGGCTTTCCACTTCTTGAAGGTTTCAAATACGTCACTTTTTCTTTTCAAAAAATAAACCCAAACCTTCATGGATTAATAATCAATAAATGTCACAAAGTAAAGAGCACCACCCTTAGATGGAACCTGTGCTGGTCCCCATAAATCAGAATGGATGTAGTCGAGCGTGCCCTTTATAGAATGCGTGCTCGTACTGAATCTGACTCTACACTGTTTGCCAAGTACACAATGCTTACAGAAATCTAGTGAGGTCGTCTGCTCATCACAAAGTAAACCACGTTTATTCAAAACTGTCATCCTACGCTCACTCATGTGGCCCAAATGCATATGCCACAATTTCGTTCTATCATTATCAGAAACAGAATTGGATGTGCCAATTGAAGGGCCCATAATTATGCTACCCTGCAAATGATACAAGTGATTCACCTTGTTTTCTTTCATCACAACCAGATTGCCTTTGAATACTTTGAGAACTCCACCTCCACCTGAGTACACACACCCAATGGAATCCAAACTGCTCAATGAGATAAGGTTTCTCTTTAAGTCTGGTATGTGCCTTACTTCAGTTAAGGTTCTCACTGCTTTGTCGTGGCACTTAATCTGAACAATACCAATTCCCACAACTTGGCACACAACATCATTTCCCAACAAGACTGATCCACCATTTATTGGCTCATATATGGTGAACCATTCCCTATTTGGGCACATGTGACATGATGCTCCCGAGTCCATTATCCAAACATCGTTGGAGAAACTAACAACAGAGTATTGTCTGACGCATTAGACTCATTTTTGTTAGCAACATTCGCCGCATCTTGTCGTTGATCATGCTACTTCTCCTTTCTCTTGGGCAAAGGATAATCTGATTTGTAATATCCTCTACCGTGACAATAGTAGCACTCGACATTTATCTTACCTCCAAGTGGCCTAGATTTTGAACGACTAACAAATTTCCCTCGGAAAACTTTATCCCTACTCTTAGCCCTGCCTCTCACAAGCAAACCATCTGCTTTGTCTCCACTGGTATTCCCATTCAATTTTGTTCTCAGTTCTGCAGAATTCAATGATGTTTTTACATCCTCCAAAGTTATGGATTCACGTCCATAAAGCATCGAGTTCACAAAATTCTCGTATGAGGCAGGCAGTGAACATAACACGAGCAAAGCTTGATCTTCATCCTCGAGTTTAATGTTTAGATTTTTCATATCCATAACAATTTATTAAACTCCTTCAAGTGTTCTTGAACAGGAGCACCTTCACGCATCTTTAGAGTATAAAGATGCTGCTTCAAATAAAATCTCGATGTTAAAGATTTCTTCATGTAAAGACTTTCCAGTTTCTTCCAAAGATCAGCCGTTGTTTTCTCATCGGCGACTTCTCGCAAAACATTGTCATCTAGAGACCACTAGATCGCGCTATGCGCCTTCTCATCAATCTCTTCAATCTCAGTCGTGGTCATGTCGTCTGAATAATTTTCATCCAGTGCCCTAACAGTACTTTCTCACTTCAATAAAACCTTCATCTTTATTCTTCATAATCCAAAATTGCTCTGTCCGTCAAAAGATGAAATCTGAAACTTCAAAGATGTCATCTCAAAGAATCCTAGAAATGAACTTGGTTTTGATACCATTTTGTTGAAACAAATATGGAAAAACAAACACAGAATATAAGGATTTACGTGATTCGATCAAGGTGATCTACGTCAACGGGCGAGGCAAAAGATAAGATTCCACTATAATCAAAGAGAGTACAGATTACAGAAGTCGATTTTTGCGACTCAACGAAGCACACGGCTCATAAAACTCTTGTATGAAGAAAATCCTCCGTACAACCAAATAAACCCTAGCCGCAACATAAAAATAGGCCCCAAAAAATTTATCGGCCCAACTCTCCGAGTCACGAACCAAATCTCAATTTATTCTCTACTTTTGGGCCGCACAAAAACTATGTCGGGTCAGGTGATGAACCAAATCGAGTGCATAAAATTCAAGACATATTTAACAGCAGACGACGTTATGACGATCGTGAAGGTAATGATTTTAAACTAAAAGTCAATATCTCTTATTTAACGGAAGCCTTAGAATAGAAGAATTTCTGAATTGGATTGCTAATGTGGATAGATTCTTCGATTATATGGGAACCCTAGCGAGAAAAAAGTGCGGCTAGTAGCTTGTAGATTGAAGGAGGTGCGTCTGTATGGTGGGAGAAATTGCAAAATATGAGGGAACGAGAAGGAAAAGAAAGAGTGCGAACTTGGGTTCGAATGAGGAGGTTGTTGAAGCAGAAGTTTCTTCCACTCGACTATGAGCAGTTCCAGCGGAAATTGATGAGTTTAGGGCAAAATCGTGATTTTTCTGGCGTTCGCGAAATTTTTCTATTGTTGAATCGAAAGGAGTTAGTGAATCGAGCGAAGAGGCTAAGTTGCAGCTCAAACCTCGCATTATGCCATCTGTTTACGGAGTTTGTTTGACGAACTTTGAGGATTCAGAGAAGAAGAGCGAGTACGGTTGTGTACGCGAGGTTTTGGATTCAGTTACGATGGTAGGAGCCTTCGTGTTAGCGAAGGATGACGAGGTCGCCCCTAGCGACATTCTCCGTGAGGCGGAGCGGATGCCGGCGTGCAACGTAGACGACTAGAATTGGGCCACGTTCAATGAGGGGGCACCGATTTTCGATTCAGATGCCGTCAACGATGATGGAAACCCGGAGGAGCTCGATAAAACCATCCACCTGGAGCAGTTGGTGACGCACGATCAGCACATCAATAAGTTTCAAGTGATGGAAAACGGGTTTGAAGAGTACGAAGATGACAAGGAAACGTTGATTTCAGTGTTGAAGCAAGACTCTGATTCGGCTTTATACTCAATTAGTGCGAGCTTTTCAGAAAGTGATGTGGAGAAGCTGAGAAGTGTTTTCGCGTCTCGATCTATTAGTAACTCTCTTGAGAAGAATCCCTTCAGGATTTGTAGGAAGGTGAAGAATGAGGCTTGGAGTGAAGATCTTGAGAAGAAATTGCGGGAGTTGGATGCCAAGTTTTCGACTGATGTGATAAAGATTGTACTGGAAAATCTTGCTGCCGAGCCCATGAAAGCGTTGATATTATTCCGGTGGGTCGAAGAAAGTGATTTAATTTCCCTAGGCTTGTTTCGGCTATGGAGAGGCATGGCCTCGTCAGCAAAAGTTTGCAACATTTGCATTTGGCTTGTGACGGTGGAAACCACGTTTTATACATTCAAATGGATGATCAGATTGACAGCAGAACGTTGACGGGAAGCTATGGCTGCTTTAGTGTGCTGGACAAGATGCAAGGGGAGTCTTTTGAGTTTCAGAACCGAGGGTGAAAATCGTGGAGGAGGAGGTCATAGCAAATCATGACGTGACATCATCAGTGAATGCGTTTGAAGATTCTTGTTCTGGATCAAAATTGAGCACATGGGTGCAAGGGGGAGTGGATTTTATTATGCTACAATACTTAAATATTGATGGGATCCGAACTGTTGATAATGTTCTCGGTCAACCCATTGCCCTTGTTTATTATGTTCAACAGGTTCATGGGATGGTTGCAGAATTTACTGACTTCATTCGTGGCATAGAGAAAACTGGGACTTTTGCGATAACTCGGAACGAAATTGGCATTGGGGAGATCTTTTTGCCTAACATTGCACATGGTTTCCTAGCAACTCCCCATGGTTCTCGAGTAAAGATTCTCATGGATACGCCATCTAGCCTTAAGGATTCAATTCCTACTTGGATCAAGTTCTTTGTACAAGCTTTCGGTGAAATTCCATACAATGGGGCCAAGCATGGGGATAAGAAGCTGGTGTATTACTTAATTTGTTGGAGAGGCCGTTCTGGAACAAGCAAATTTCATAATCTTGAAGATGAGAATGAATTTGAAGAAACTGAATTGAAGATGAATCGGATCTTTTTCCTAGCAGGGAAGAATGATACATACAGGGTTAACAATTTACGTAATATTATTTACGTAATATTGCGTGATATTGCGTAATATTACGAAATCCTTATTTTTAGGCAATTGGTTAATTTTAGTGGTATTTTGTAATTTTAGGATTTTGATGTTTTATAATCCTAGTAGGATTAGGTTTAGGGTTAATGTCACGTCTCGACTCTTGAGCTCGCGACATTCCTTGCCAAATCACCACGAGGTCATAGAGATAGCGTCCTAGGCACACTATCGACCTATCACTTACTTAAGCATGCGGAAACGTGTCAACTCCCTGATAATAAAAACAAACAAGAATAGAATAGTAGGGATCAAGCACCACAAATAAAACTTAATCCTATCGATACTACTTCCGTACGTATACAACCCCATAATTCGGGGTGACTAGACAATACTTTATCATGTGTACTCATTTAGGTAAGACTAACTTATCATCTTACTTCAGATGACTAATCAAAAAGCCAATCCTTGGAGTACACGAGACTTCGTCACTTGGAACCTGAAAATGTTGTCCTACGAAGGGGTGAGAATAAATTTTAGTGAATCAAGCCTAAGCTTGGTTAGGAAATTGATTCGTCCGGGCATCCTAACGGAAGTCTCACAATAACAAATCACCACAAATAACACCCAGTTACAGTCACGATATAAAAACAATCCATATGCATACTTGCCAGCTTCAGCCACACATAATGCAATGCTTGACTCGACTCACAGCCAATCATTCAATCACCCAAACAAGCATCTCATCCATAAGTACGCGCAGGACATCACACAAGTCCATTTATTAACGATGATAGTGCCCACGGCACATGAGAGGATCTATACGAAAAAAGGCGTGATTCTACTCCCACAAATAATGCGATCTAGCACCTCAGTGCAATCGAGCGTTCTACTAGCAAGACCGAGCTACGTTCCTTTTCTCTCGGCAACGACCATTACAAGAGGTGTCTTCGGTGCGCTTGGCACGGCACCGGCAAGTAGGCCTCCCTAAACGGGGCGTCGGTCCATCACAAGCTGCGACCGACATCCGACCAATTCTGCATCCGTGCTAGTTAGTACCGGACCAGAATTGACGTGCTTCTGACAAGTCGTATGGTTCTATACAATTGGTACAGTATGAACTTGCCAGGAAAGTATCATCGTTCCTTCATATGACTACGCAATACACATCCAGCAATCAACACATTTCATTATCTTTGGTTAAAGCTGAATGCTCACTCACACATGTAAAAGATCGGGTCGAAGGCCATTTTCATGCTAAAACATGTCTTTTGACTTCGCACACGGTCATATGCATATGCAGACTATCTACTAGTCACCACAACCGCACACAGGGCGATTAAATCACAATCATCAGTCAAAATCCAACAGTCATTCCAGTTGGTCTATAAAGCCAATAAAAGTCATTGAATCAATCACGAGCATTTAATTCCAATTAGACAATATAAGGCTCAATTTGTACGATAATCCTTTATTAATTGATTCAATTAATAACGTCGATCGTTCGCTCGTCTCTAACCTGTCGCTCGCTCGCGATCGAACACAATCAAATCAATCAATCAATCCATTATAACTAATCACAATTACCCATAGTCAAAGTAATCAACCGGCGAACCTAATCGATTGGCCATTTAACTTAATCACAATTTCCATCTAAACCAGCCCCGATCGTGTGCTTAAATTTTTCCTAATTGACTAAACGACCAATCCTAGGCGCAATTAGCCCCCTAACCAAGGATTAGGATCAACTCACAAATTAAGTCGACTCGGCGGGTCTTAACGGTGACGACGTGGGCGACGACGACGAACGGCGACAGCGGATCACAAGCCAATTTCCTCGAACAACGACCCAAAACTCTCGACCCACGGTCAAAACTCTCTGCCAAAATGGCCCATGGACCCGGCTACAATGGCCCAAATACTCGGCCACGGACCCGGCCACTAGGCCCAGTATCTCGGCCACCCGACCCAGGCCAAAACGGGCCACGACCGGCGTAACCTGGCCCGAACAAGGCACTCGATCGGGATAGGGCAGGGGGCGGCTTGGTGTTGAGGCGGCCGATTCGGCGACCGACGGACGGCGGCCTGCTCGAGAGTCGACTGTGAATGGTTGAGGGAACGTCAAGGAAGCTGTGGGAGGCGACGAAGGCGGCTAAAGCAGGTCGGAGGCGGCGGATTGGAGGCGAAACAGAACCGGCCGAGCAGGGTTTGGGGCAGCCAAAAACAGGGCAGCGGTTCGGGCTGATTTTCGGCCACTGTGCGCTGCGGCGGGCGTCCACTAGCTTAGGGGTGATTGAGAGAGGTCCTAAGAGTTCACCGGCGATAGCGGTGAGAGGCGGCGACATCGGGTTCAGCCGGATCGAAGAAAATCCCGAACCGGCTCAAAAATAGGGCACCGGCGCTTCGAGATCCGTTCGTGGCTGTTCCGACGGGCGACGGCTGGTGGGATGGCATCGGGGGTGTCGAGGGAAGGCAGGGGGATGTCGAAGAGGTGGTGGCTGGCGGCGGTGGCGTCGGAAATGGCCGGGGGAAGGCCAGAGGCTCTTGGGTCACGGAGTCCGAAACATGGGCTGTTTCTCGCGGCGGTTTCGTGGCTTTCGGTGGCGAGCGACGGTTGGAGATAGGTCGGTGGCGATGGCAGGAGGTGACTGGAGGTGGTGGTTGTCGGTGGTGGTGGCGCAAAAATCGCCGAAGGAAGAAAGAGGAAGAGGGAGAAAGAGAGGAGGGGCAGTTGGTCGGGGGGGGGGGGGGTTACGGCAAACCGAGAGAGAGAGAGAGAGAGAAGGAGAATGGATGGGGCCCACAAAGACTTTTGGGGCAAATTTTTTTTTGTCCTATACACAAAAAATAGAGAGGCATTTTGGTAATTTGATAAATCGGGACTGAACGAAAATTTGATACACTAACGAAGGGTATTTTGGTAATTTCACAAGTTAGGCTCGGTCGGGATTAGGTTCGGGCACGAGGATTAAAATCCTAATTTCCGGCGACTAAGAATTTGAAACCTAATCTAAACCGACCGAAACTCTAGAATTCGTCTAATTATCGTGTATTTCATCCTTACGATCCAAAATAATTTACTGATCGAATTATAATATCAATCCCTTTTATTGAATTCAGACACTTTACCAAAGTTGAATTTTCAGGGCGTCACAGTTAACATCCTATATAAGGTGTTTTATGATTGTTTGAGCGGACAGAATATATATTTTTTGATATTGAATTCGTGATTTTTCTCTCAAAGCAATATTTGCTTGTTTCTTTCGCTGAACGCTGCGTTATTTTACTTCGCTGTGATTGTGCGTCGGTCTCAACAAATCCAGTCCCGTTGGATAGAGAAGCAATGCACACGAGTCATCGAAGGGACGTCAAACTGCCAAGCTTCACCCTTCAGTACAATTTATGATCTTAAACTTTGATATTTGCTGCCTGACAGCACCTTTTTTGTTTTCTTCTCTATATATGCATCATTCATAGAAGAAATTTTTGGACTTGGATATGGAATGACAAGTACGTGCGAGATTTTTCCAACATACATGAAAAGATGTGTACTCAGATCTTTCAGCCATCAAAGTGGATGAATAATCTAATTAGGTCCTTGTCGGACTGAGAAGGTCAAACCAACTTGTTTGAATAATTCATCCTTGTCCCGACTACTGGAGAATTGACAGCACGAGACAAGTAGACTTGCACAGGTGAAGACAGGGGAAGGGGTAAAAGGAAAGAAAGAAGGAAGCAACGTCCGACAAGCTAAAATGTGCATGGCTTAGGAAAACCTTCTCACAGATTGCTATTAATCATGCACATTCTGTCTGTAGCTATCACAACGCGAAGTCGATAATCCACGTTATATAGTTGCTATTCGACAAACACTCCTGAAGAAAACGAATACTATCATGGTTTTACTGCCTGTCTGTCAGGGTCAATCTACATTGCATTCACTCAGGACGTTCTCCTAACCATATAGATCTTGTACAATGGTTCCTATTGATTGTTTTGCCTTACTCTTAGGCGGATTCTGTGAACATTTGACGTCATCTGAAAATGCTCGCACTTTCACCATGAGAGATCGAGCGCTAATCCTGCTTTAAATCTTGTTTCATCCCAACTAGAATACAAGACCACGTAGCATAGGAATATGATCCCTTTTTGAATTCTGACGTCGAGGTTTCCTCATCAGTGGCTTTGAACAATCATGAGCAGAAGGAAGAAAGGAATGCATTCGATTCAAAACAAATTGTCTTTATATAAGAGCTTGGGCATAACTGTAATTCTCAAATAGAGAGAACATACAAATCGGCTTCATTGCCTGTCCAAGTCAACTCAGTACAAGTCCTCGATCGGCATGATCTAGTATAGGCGTTTTCATAAAATGCACACCTACTTTACGGGGTTTCCAATTTGATCCCGAAGAACTATTTCTCCTGAAATCCAAGCTACTAAAGTTTCAAGAAAATCAGGCTGCTGTTACTTCTGTTAACACATGACAAGGTCACACGATTTTGTCGGACTAGCTTTGAATGACTACCTTAAACATCATTTCTCAACACTAAAAAGATGAGAGGCGTGCTGTCAATTGTCAACATCAGAGGATAAGAAATGAGAGATATTGCGCTTCTGTGTGTCAAAGGTACAAAATTTTCTGCCCTGGCACGTCATAACAGGGCCCAACTAAACCAAGTATGGATACAGAATCTCGATCGACAGAAGCCTACTAATCTATCGCAGTACCAAAAGTTTCGACTCCAATAGCACGGAATGCCTACCGGCCTTCCAGCATAGTCAGAGTGACGGCCGTTTTGCGTATGTGAGTCCCCCTTTGATGACGCCCCATCGGAGTACCGCAAGTTCGTCTCGGTATAGTAACTGAGCTCTTTAGGTTCCGGCAGGACCATCCCACAATTGAGTATCATTCAAGTTGAAGATGACATAGCCGGGCTATTTTCTGGAACCTTTGAACACAGAAGAAGCTCACTTGAATGCATCTTTCTACTCGGGTTCGTCAAATGAGTTGTGCAGGCATTCATCCATCATCTGCAAGGCCTACCTTCATTCCAAAGCAAAACGCCTGACGAAAAATTAGGAACTTGTGTCTTAGTCATTGAAGATAGCCCCGAATAACTGGTGTTATTGGTGCCTGTTTACTTACATGTCCAAGAAGGTTGTGGTGAATCGTGATGACTTGGATGGGAAAATCCTCTGTTCCTTTTGCCGCTGATTACCTCCAGCAGGAGCACATCAAAAGCATACTCAGGAGCCATGTAGCCGCTGCATTTCAGCAAAATAAAGGTTTTAGGCTGTCGTCCTCTGTTATAACGAGTGATTCATATCAAGAACCAGCGCCTCCTCCACACAACAAAACCACCCACAAAAAAAAAAAAGGGCAAAAAATAAAACCAAAATGAAGAGGAAAGACTTACTAAGTTCCAATTAGTCTTTTTGTTCTTGCTTCTTTTCTGGTAGCTCCAAAGATTCTTGCGCCAAAGTCGGACATTTTAGAGTTCAGGTCGCCATCTTTGTAATACGTTGCTTGTTTTAAGATCTTGGTATATTTACTTGCAGCTTGGAATCATGGTCGAGATAGAGGAGTCCTATTGCAATACTGACGACAACGTCAAACCATCTTTGCCACGTCAACAACACGCTTTGTTCGTGTTGCGACCTAAAAAATTAAGGTTAATAAATTATTAGGTCAATTAAATTAACTAAACTAATTCGGACCCTCCCAAATCCTATCAATTCACAACTTAAGTTGATTCATAAAAATGTTCAATTGCAACTGCCACTAATCATTTATGGTTGGTTGATTAGAATACTATATAAAATAGTGGGATAAATATTTTATCTCTACGAACCAGAGTTAATAACTTCGGGGACTTGATTACGTTAATTAAAATTAACGCGCTTTCGGTACCAATTTCATGACAACGCCCTTTTCTAATTGGTTTATATGACTTAAATTTTTTTTATTTTTGTGTTTTCTATTTTTTTATTTTTGGATTTTTTTCTAAAAAAATGAATTTGAACAAAGTTAAACAAGAATGCCCATAATATACCTTGATATCCGAATTTTCGATAATTCACTAATTCCCAAATATTCAGATTGTAGTGGAGTTTTAAACGCTACATTCTCAAAAGATTCGAGTAAGTATGCGAGTACGTGTATAAGGCGACAACATCCCTCTTGCCAAAGGAAAAGAATACGAAGCCTTATATTTAATCATCATCCCACCCCATAAAATCATGGGTAAAGCATATGATTTGATTTTTCGAAGGGACTAGGCACATGGATAGCATATGTTATAGGCATGCTTGTTTAGAAATGTGCAAATTTTAAAACAATCAAAACAAACAAAGCATAACCAAAAAAATTAAATGAAAATGAGAATCAATTGAGCCTTAAATTCGAAATCCAAGAGGTGTGGCCGAAATTATGAGATTGGGATCCACCTTTCCTCATTTAAAAGTTCAATCCGATTTGATTTGAGAAAATTATCTTTTAGATTTGGAAAAGTTATTTCTAATAATTCTCAAAGAAAATTTCGAATAGTATCCTATTCAATGAAATCTTACCAAATAGACCAACGAGATGATACCACCCAACTTAAATCCACTGAGTTAAAAGATATCATTGGGATAAAAACGAGTTCAACCACGGCGAACCGAAAATTTATTCATAGCATGATATGAGGTCAAACAACCAAAGATAACGTCACTCAAGCCAACATGCTCAAAATCAATCATCATGGAAGTCATCTGCGATACATGCTTTCGGCTAAGAAAAATGATAAGACCATGAACTTTATATTCCACTTGCAAGAAAATCTATATGAATTCGGATCAAGCAATGATTACCAAAGACAGAGCCATCCACTGACATGCAATTTTCGGCTATTAAAGGATATGTCAAAGATTCAAAATTGATTCACAAAAATTCTGATTTTAAGGCTTCAAATTGATCTTAAAAAAAAATTTGTTGGGCGACTTGTTACTATAAGGACAGACAATGGTTCCAATTTTACTTATCAAGTCTGAATCCATCAATCTCGTGAATCAATTGAACTTGCACCAGAATTTTGTTCCACCAAAATCAGATCTTCGGTTCTTTTTTTTTAAAAAAAAAAAAAAAGAACTAAGCAACAAACTTTTTAAGCAACTTCAGACTAGGGCGGTATATGTGATCAAGAAGATTGAAGGAAATACATCAAAGCTTATTTGGTTGTACTGAGGATTTTCGTCATATGAGAGTTTTGTGAGTTGTGAAAATCGACTTCTATAATCTGTACTCTCTTTGATTATAATGGAATCTTGTCTTTTGCCTCGCCCGTAGACGTATATCACCTTGATCGAACCATGTAAATCATTATGTTTTGTGTTTGTTTTTCTGCATTTGTTTCAACATCTGCCATCTCTTCCATCGTATCCCTTTCGAAATCCTCCATAACGATTTGTTCCTCCATAGTCAACACGTCCTTCGTCGAAAGAACTCTCTAAAAGTAAAGGGTTATTCTACTCGCGGACAAGACAAGATCTGCACCTGGCCTTCTGTCCGCTTTGAGAGGAAAATCATGAATTCAATATTAAAAAATATATTCTGTCCGCTTAAACAATCATAAAACACCTTATATAGGATGGTACCCTAAACCTAATCCCACTAGGATTATAAAACATCAAAATCCCAAAATTACAAAATATCACTAAAATTAATAAATTGCCTAAAAATAAGGATTACATAATATTATGCAATATCACTCAATATTACGTAAATTGTTAACCCTATCTGCATCATAAAAGGAGCAAGAAAGAGAAAGAGATAGGATATTTTATATTGGTTCACCCTTAAAATGGGGTTACGTCAAGCAGATGATTACACTGTAATTAGCATCTCGCACCTCTCACTACGTCACTTAATTACAAGAGAAAAATAGTATAAATAGTAATAGCTATTCATGAGCTCAAACACATACTACTAATACAAAATTATGAGCTTAAATCATACAAACCATATGAACCACGCTTTTTCTTATTGCATGGGAATATAAACCACACCCCAACAATACTATAATATGCAAGATGCTCTATGCCTTCCACATTAGTCAGTCATAAACAACGATTGGACTGGAATGCCAAGAATGGTCTAATGGATAGGCAAAACCAAAGTCCTACATGAAAGGAACAAAAAAAACTGAGTGATAAATATATATAAAAGTAAACTGTTCACCATTGGGTGTTTCCTTTAGAGATTTGACTCATTTAGATTTGGACCTTGGCGATTATGGAAGGTAGGAAACTAATCCACAAGCAACTTAGTGGCTGTGGCTTCCCTTCATTTAGTGACCCCAATATAATTATGAGCCCGATAAGTACTTTTTCACTTATAGATTGAATACAGCGGAAAATCGGATGGTCACATTATACACCCGAATTATGAGCCAAGAAAATTGATGCCCCATAGACATTGCTTGCGGATGAATTTAGCCTTTTTGGTCCAATACCAGGGTCCTATATTCCTTCATGTACAAGGTTAAATTGAAAAGTCAACACGAACGTTCCAAGATTTGCATTAACCTTTTCCTAATCCCGTTTTTGGACTATAAATAAAGATCCAAAGGTGAAAGATAGGGGCCCTCGTGTCCTCCAATTACTTTTTCATTGGGACACTAACCCCTGGGGTAATTCAATTTCAAGGTCCGAGACAACCCAGAAATCACTTGGGTCAACCATCCAATCAAATGATATTGAGCATATTTCCCATCTCTTCTCAATGCCGTCGCCTACTTGCAGTACAATACCGGTATTTACAACCCAATAGCGAAGGGTTTGAACCAAGATTTCTAAGTACAAAATGTTACGGGTTCAAATCCTATCATCCCTGCTTATTACTTCTCGTCTTTGTGTGGGCTTCTTTATTAATGCAAGGTCCATTTTGTTTGTGATTAATTGTCAATAGACAACTCATACAAACCCTATTATTGTACAATCCATGATTCCACATCCTTGACTATTGATTCTGATGGCTAGTCATTTTCTAAACTGTAGATGATAAGTCACTCTTCAATGAATGACATAGTTTTTAATGTAATCTTGTAAATACTTTCCATTTTGTTTGTTTATCATGTCACTTTAGCTCCTTTCGTTTTGTGATATTTTCGAAAAATGTTTTCTAGAAAATTATTTTCTAGAGCTCTATGGGCCTGATCCTGACCTCGTCGGATCCCAGTCTGGGTGTCAGAGATTTGACATGAGCAATTGGTCTTGGGCCTAGCCTAAGTGGACCCGAGCTAGAGCACCAGGGAGTTGGGCAATGGGTTCTGGAGTCCTAGGCTCGGCCACGAGTGCTGGTATTCCGAGCCCAAACTCTTTGGACCTAGGCTTAGTCTTGATAAGACTACAGCAAACACAACCTCAGCCCGGGGCTACTTGTCAAGTGTTCCAGAATAATCTGGAGGATTCTCATACCCAAACATAGAGTTTATGGTTCAAGTGCCGATATCTAGCCATATTTTGAAAAATGATATCCGATTTCTGCAAAAGGAAATAATTTCCCTAAATTTAAGCATAGATTTAGATTTCTGTTAGACTAATTTTTCCAAGCGATGCAAATGAAAAATGAGGAGAACATTCTTCTCGAAAAAAAATCTTTCGCAAAACAAACAGAGCCTTTATATATCATTACAACCCCCAAAAGCGGTGGTGGCTACTGTTTAATTCTTTTTTTTTTTTTTTGCATGCCGTTGCCGTCCAACCCATTTGAAGGGTTAAAACCAATTGGGAAAAAAGTAAACCCAAAACTGCCACTCAAGAAGGGACGACGCAATGAGACAAAAGTGCCAAGAGAAGACTCGAGTCATCGAGTTTCGAGTATTTGAACTTTTGTAATGAATCATTCAAAAGATACATGTAATCATAAATAGACTCAATTTCATTTCTCGAGTCTATTATTTGTTGATCGTGTGTTTTAATATAATTATAAATAAACGCAATTTCATTTCTCGAGTCTATAAACTCTATCAATTTCTGTTTATTTATACATGCGTTTGTATCTTGTAACGTTTTCTGCATGTGCCCTCTATTGTAGATAATTAGCAACAGATTAAACCCAAAACTGCCACTCAAGAAGGAACGACGCAATGAGACAAAAGTGCCAAGAGAAGACTCGAGTCATCGAGTTTGTAGTATTTGAACTTTTGTAATGCATCATTCAAAAGATACATGTAATCATAAATAGACTCAATTTCATTTCTCGAGTCTATTATTTGTTGATCGTGTGTTTTAATATAATTATAAATAAATGCAATTTCATTTCTCGAGTCTATAAACTCTATCAATTTCTGTTTATTTATACATGCGTTTGTATCTTGTAACGTTTTCTGCATGTGCCCTCTATTGTAGATAATTAGCAACAGATTAAACCCAAAACTGCCACTCAAGAAGGAACGACGCAATGAGACAAAAGTGCCAAGAGAAGACTCGAGTCATCGAGTTTGTAGTATTTGAACTTTTGTAATGCATCATTCAAAAGATACATGTAATCATAAATAGACTCAATTTCATTTCTCGAGTCTATTATTTGTTGATCGTGTGTTTTAATATAATTATAAATAAATGCAATTTCATTTCTCGAGTCTATAAACTCTATCAATTTCTGTTTATTTATACATGCGTTTGTATCTTGTAACGTTTTCTGCATGTGCCCTCTATTGTAGATAATTAGCAACATATTAAACCCAAAACTGCCACTCAAGAAGGAACGACGCAATGAGACAAAAGTGCCAAGAGAAGACTCGAGTCATCGAGTTTGTAGTATTTGAACTTTTGTAATGCATCATTCAAAAGATACATGTAATCATAAATAGACTCAATTTCATTTCTCGAGTCTATTATTTGTTGATCGTGTATTTTAATATAATTATAAATAAATGCAATTTCATTTCTCGAGTCTATAAACTCTATCAATTTCTGTTTATTTATACATGCGTTTGTATCTTGTAACGTTTTCTGCATGTGCCCTCTATTGTAGATAATTAGCAACAGATTAAACCCAAAACTGCCACTCAAGAAGAAACGACGCAATGAGACAAAAGTGCCAAGAGAAGACTCGAGTCATCGAGTTTGTAGTATTTGAACTTTTGTAATGCATCATTCAAAAGATACATGTAATCATAAATAGACTCAATTTCATTTCTCGTGTCTATTATTTGTTGATCGTGTGTTTTAATATAATTATAAATAAATGCAATTTCATTTCTCGAGTCTATAAACTCTATCAATTTCTGTTTATTTATACATGCGTTTGTATCTTGTAACGTTTTCTGCATGTGCCCTCTATTGTAGATAATTAGCAACAGATTAAAGCAGAACGCGCAAACAGGTTAGGTCAAGCAGATGCGGGGCACGGGCTGTTGTGAAATTCAAAGCGAGTTAAGTTGCCGCGTCTAGTGGGTGGGGCTCAGAGAAGCGACAGAGAAGGAGAATAACTGCGAATCTCGATCTAATATATCATGGTGGAGGGAAGACTGTTCATAACCAGCCTTATACACCCATTACGTGATGGCTGATATAAGAGTGGGCAGTTACAATTCCACCAACTTGCTCTTTTTCTTCTATTGGCAGTCTATGCAATAATAATAATAAAAAAAAACCTTAATGCTTGACCCAAAAGTCAACCTTGACTAGAAAGTACGAATGACAAGTGTTATGATCGTGTCGTAATGCCTGAGTTTCGTCCGTTGGATTAACTTGCGATTAAGCTAGAAAAGCACGAGGTATGAACATGGGCGAAATGAGGAGTGGTCGGTGAGTACGAGGTCCTGCCTTTTAAAACGGAATCCGAAATTCCTGCTATAAACCAAGTGAATAAATGTAGAATATGGAAAAACTTGGAGAGGGAGAAATGCAAGTGACAGAGTTAAACAACAGAGAACTCAACCGACCGTTAGAATATGTCCCGAGTTTGAACTCGTGAATGAAATCCGACCCGAAATGAGTTGTTATTTACGGCCATTCGAATGTGTTTCATAAAAATACATATTTTTGGTTCGGTGTTAAAGTCAAAGTTGATATTTCCTATTTGGTAATTTTTTAATTAATAAACTTGCAATTTATGTTAACGCGAGAGTGCAAGAGAAATAAATGAGGAATAATAAAGGACACTAAAAGTTTACTTCGATGTTAGTGTCAGAACTTAATTTCACAGGAAGAGCAATCGCAAATAATTCATTATAATTGAAAAATTAAAGTTTACAAACGTTGACAACCTCGAGTGTTTCCTAAACTTAGATTATTATCCAAATCAAAGTGCCGACAAATAAACAATTCATTCGAACATAAAATTCACAGCAGAAAGAAGACCAAGTCAACGATTTGATCCTTTTCTGACCAACCCACAAAACAATATATATTAAATAGAGAATGTGAGCCCATTCTTTTGTCTGTTAGTGCACGCAAGTTTTCCTTTTCTTTTGTTTTCTTCCCTCTCACGACCACAATTGTCCAGTTAAAACTTGGATATTTTACCAATCGGGTCGGGTTCCATCAATGGCTTAAATTTAAGACATAATTTAATAGGTTGTGATATTTTTAAATAAAAAAATTTATCTAAAAAGTCCTAAACCTACTAAACTTTTGCAATTTAATGATAAACCTTATTATTTTGTCAATTGAATTATAAATATTTTTACGTTTTGTCAAGTGAGTCATTCCCGCTAATTTTGGCTTAAAATTGCTGACGTGGATGCTGGCCATGAGGTTCCTTTTATTTTGCTTTTTTGCACTTTTACTTCTTTACTTTTTTCTTCTCTTTTTTATTTTTTATTTTTATTTTTTCCCCTTTGCCGGCACTAGGGAGGGACACCCGCGCCGGCCTCTAGCAAGGGTTACCAGGGCCTGGGCTGGGGATTTCTTTATGTTCACGTTAAAGTTTCTGAGTTTCATCTGATGTCGATTTCTTTGGCTAGAAAAATAAGAGGTATAACCATGGCCGAAGTGAAAACTGATGCCTGAGTTTGAGTTGCCGCCTTTTAATATAAAATAAGAAGCCAAGAGAGCCGCTATAAGCAAAGTAGATACTGTCTAATCTGGAGAACTTCTAGAAAGGAAAATATTAGTAGTCATAGTTAAGAGCAGAGAAACAATTGAATATGCGCCCCAACCGGTACAATGAACCGATAAGTCTTAAAGAGGAAAGCAAAACGGTAAAAGAACAACAATGTTTTAAAATTGTGTTCATGTGGTGGGCAAGTTAGAGATTCGCATATAAAGATGGAGTTAGAACTTAGAAGAGCACATTTGCTAACAATGGCAAAGATAGCATTCTCCATTTTGATCATTGTCCCTGCGATCGGTTTGTCACTTGCAGCCAATATTTTTGGCAAGAACCATTCCATTAGTTACGGAGAAACATTGGCTTCTTCGGACCTAACCTTTGAGTTTGGATTCTTTACCCCTGGCAATTCGAGTATGAGCTACTTGGGCATATGGTACGAGTTCAGTCCTCAAACAGTCGTGTGGGTTGGTAACAGAGATAACCCGCTAGCCGATCCTAACGGTGTTCTCACATTTAGCAATGGAGGCAATCTTGTTGTTCTCAACCAGTCGAATGGTGCCGTTTGGTCCTCGAAGTCGTCCGGGGCCCTCCGGAATCCAATTGCGCCTCTCCTGGATTCGGGAAATCTTGTTCTTTGGGATAAATCTGGTTCGAGTGCTGGTGAAGATTATTCATGGCAAAGCTTTGATTACCCTACTGATACACTTTTACCCGGTATGAAGCTGGGGTGGTTGAATTTGAAAACAGGCCTCGTATGTGTTAAACTATCTTCAGGGTCTACCTCAGCATGAAGTAGCCCAAGAGGATGTGCTTAGGAAAATATTTCGAACTGGGCTATGGAACGGAGTTCAATTTGTTGGCAGTAGAGCTACACTCGGACGAGCTATTGCGCTCACGTTCGTGAACAATGAAGATGTGATCTCCTTCATGCTTGAGGTTCAGGACCAACGACTCATCGGGAAAATGACATTGAACTATTTGGGAGTGATGCAGTTTCTTGTGATGAAAAGATCGACATACGCCGCATGGACTGTTATAAGCAAGTACCCTAGTGATCAGTGTGATACTTATGGCAGTTGTGGTGCTAATGCCATCTGCAGCCTTGACTCATGCGAATGTGTGAAAGGGTTCAAATCGCCAGAGAAATGGGCATCTCTTGATTTTTCCAGCGGATGCAAGAGGATAAAACCCACGAGTTGCTCAAAAGGCGACGGCTTCTTGGACATTAAAAAAGTTAAACTGCCCGACCTGTTGGCGGTTGTGCTGAACAAGAGTATGAGCCTCACGGAATGTGAGGATGAGTGCTTGAGGGATTGCTCATGCACGGCTTATGCTAATTAAGATGTTAGAGGAGGCTGGGGGGGCTGCCTCATGTGGTTTGGAGACTTGATGGACATGAGATTGTTAGAAGGACAGAATGACGTGCAGCCTCTATTCATACGCCTGTCAGCTTCCGAACTAGGTATGCATGCTCATACTGATTGACTTTTTTTAAAAAAATATATATATACTGAAGTATCATCTGGGCAAGAGATATGTGGAAAAAGTTAATCTTCGCATCTCTTCTTCTCTACTTTAGATGCCATTCGTGGCTGCACCAGGAGGAAAATAGTTATCGTTGCTGTAGTATCAAGTTCAATTATTGGGGGATCGCATTTGGCCGGAACTGCATTGTGGAATGTAAAGCATAGGAAAAGGAGAAATGGTACTGAAGGTACGCCTAATCTTCAATTAAGGCGGCTTTCGTTATAGATGCACCGGTGCACCCTCTGGTTCATAGAAAACAAATATTTTTACAAAAAAAAAAAAATTGCTTTTGAGATTATGGTATGGTCTAAGAAACTAGTTTACATCCCCGGTAGGCTTGTCAAGTGGGACGGATGACATTGACTTGCCATTATATGATTTCGCTACTACTTCTAGTGCCACCAACAATTTCTTTCAAACAAACAAGCTAGGAGCGGGCGGTTCCGTTTACAAGGTAATCAGCTATAAATATGTGATTTCAAATAACCACAGAGGCACACAATGAGTAAAATACATGTAGGGAAGACTTACCACGGGACAAGAAGTAGCGGTGAAAAGGCTGTCAAAATCTTCCGGGCAAGGTCCTGATGAGTTTATGAATGAAGTCCTTCTAATCGCCAGACTTCAACACCGTAATCTTGTTGGACTTGTTGTCTGCAGCATTGAGGGTGAAGAAAGAATGTTGCTTTATGAGTACATGCCAAACAAAAGCTTGGATTATTTCATTTTTGGTTAGAACCACTTGATCTTCCTCGGTTCCTTTTCACTTGATTTTTCTTATGCTTTTGTGCTATCCGTTGATTCTTTCACCAGAAAATACAGCTAAATTCTAACAACTTAATTAGTTATTGATGGGCTTGAGTGTAGATCATGATAGAAGCTCCTCTTTGGCATGGAAAAGGCGATTTGACATTGTTTTGGGAATCGCCCGAGGACTTCTCTATCTCCACCAGGATTCAAAACTACAAGTTATCCATAGAGACCTTAAAGCGAGTAACATCTTGTTAGATGCTGACATGAATCCAAAGATTTCGGATTTCGGCCTTGCGAGGAATTTTCAAGGAGATGACACAGTGGCAAAGACAAGAAGAATAGTTGGTACATAGTAAGTTTCTTTTCTCGATTCATTCAAACAGTGCACTATCCATCAGTATATGGAGGGACTGAAGCCTGATTTGCTTGATGCAGTGGTTACATGTCTCCAGAGTACGCCTTTGACGGCAAATTCTATGTGAAGGACGACGTTTTTAGCTTTGGTGTGCTTTTGTTAGTGATAATAAGTAGCAAAAGGAATAGAGGATTCTGTTGAGAAAAACAACGGATAACTTTCCCTCTTTGACTAAACCTATAAGAAACCGAATCGAGCACAACCAATGAAAATATAGAAACTCAGAGAAAATATAACACCAAAATTTTTACGTGGAAAACTACTTCAATGCAAAGGATAAAAACCACGAGACCGATCACGGAGTGCACCCGAATCCCCACTATATATTAATCGTTTAGGTATACAACCTTGCTGAATACAACGACAATAAAATCTCAAATTATAAGTGGAGATCAAGCAACAACATCACCTTAAATGAGAGAACCAGATGAAAATCACTCTCAAAATTACAATCCCGAAATACCTATAAATAGCTACAGTAAATACTTTCAAATCACGATCTAACCACACAGAATCAAGCACAATGAGTCTTGAAATTGCCGTCAAAATTTCAGTCCAATCGGACCACGGGAAGACCTCTGTCGTCGATTTGATCTCAGCTGGATGCCTAGAAAAACTACGGCGTTTTTCTGCGTATTTTTCTTCTCGGTGGCTACTATTTTTTGTTCTCTCTTATGTATATGTGTCTACTAAAGTGCTACCCTAATAGTGTAAATAAAAACAAAGGGAAAATGGACTGGATTGGCTCAAAAGCCCAACAAATCTCCCCCTCCAACCCTTTGAGAGAGATCTCGACACAAAAGAATTTAAGAGAAATCCATGCCGGCTTGACGCCGACAAAACTTATACTTCTCTCTGGTGAGAGCCTTTGTCATCATATCTGAAGCATTATCTTCTGTGTGTACTTTTTCAATTTCCATCCATTTGGATTCCAAAGTTTCTCGTATCTAGTGATACCTTACATCATTATGCTTTGACCTGTCATGAAAAGTGGAATTCTTTGCAAGACGTATAGCACTTTGATTATCACAAAGTAAAACATACTTCTCTTGAGTGAAACCAAGTTCCTGTGTGAACTCTTTCATCCAAAGCAATTACTTACATGCTTCAATTGCTGCGATGAACTCTGCCTCTATCGTCGACAAGACAATACATTTTTGCAATCTTGATTGCCAAGCCACAGCTCCCCCTAAAAAAGTAATCAGATAACTTGAAGTAAATTTCCTTGTATCGATATCATCAGCCATTTCAGAATCAGTATACCCAACAAGAATCGGCTTTTCACCCCCAAATGAAAGTCTCAAACTAGAAGTGCCTCGGAGATATCTTAGTATCCACTTCAATGCATTCCAATACTCTCTACCTGGATTTGACATAAAACGACTAACTACTCCAACTGCATGAGTTATATCTGGTCTTGTACAAACCATTGCATACATCAAACTACCCACTGTAGAAGCATAAGTAACTTTTTCCATCTCTTTCAGATCTTTCTCATTGGACGAACATTGTTTATAACTAAGCTTAAAGTGTGTAGCAAGAGGTGTACTTACTACTTTAGCTTTGTCCATCTTGAACCTTTGAAATACTTTCTCTATGTACTTCTCTTGAGACAACCATAATCTCTTCGCTTGTCTGTCATGAGCGATCCTCATACCAAGAATCTGTTTAGTCGACCCCAAGTCTTTCATCGAAAAAGACTTGTTCAAATCTATTTTTAACTTGTCAATCCTTGAAGCGTTTTGACCAATAATCAACATGTCATCAACAAGATGGAATATTGTTTTTCTCCAGGAATGGCATCCCATTTGTTCTTTTTTCTAGTAGACAAGTTCTCTTTTTAATGCTCAGATAGTAGTAGTCATGAATGGTTGAAATTTTCTAGGCATGGTTGCTATGGAGTGACGGGAGGGCCATCGAATTCATCAATGTATCCTTGTGCGATTCTATTGTCGAGTCTCAAGCAGAAAGATGCGTTCAGGTGGGCTTGTTATGTGTCCAAAAGTTTGCTGAAGATAGGCCGACAATGTCCAATGTTGTTTTCATGTTGGCAAATGAAGGAGCAATCTTGCCATTGACTAAAGAGCCTAGTTTTTTCACGGAGAGAAGTTCAGGTAGTTCAGATGCAGCGTTAGTTAAGGAAGAAGCCTACACACCCAATGTTCTTTCGGTCACATTTCCAGAAGGTCGACAGGAATGCCATTGAGAGTGTTTCTGCAGATTGTTGATCG
Source organism: Rhodomyrtus tomentosa (assembly GCA_028455895.1). NCBI lineage: Eukaryota > Viridiplantae > Streptophyta > Magnoliopsida > Myrtales > Myrtaceae > Rhodomyrtus > Rhodomyrtus tomentosa. The sequence continues at coordinate 6,727,716 of JAPCWY010000001.1, read as the reverse complement.
GCCATTTCGGGTACAATGGACAGAAGAAGCATACGATGGGTACAAAGTTCAATAACAAATTTGTGGAACAGGGTACTGAAAATTTTAGTACTGGAAGTTCTAGTGTTGAAAATAGACCAAATATTTGTTCCATGACAATGGTAAACTAATAGCTAAATTTTATTGATAGCTTACAAGGACCGGCAGTATGTTTGGCAAGTTTAGTTGCAATGGACTTTTGTCATTATTTAATGAATTAGGTAACCCCTCCCTTACTTATCATATTAAGTGGATTTTTGACTTGATTAAGTCTATCAAGTCAATGCTAATTAAGGTTATCAAGCAAGTTTCACGTTAAGTGCTGAGCTTTCACTTTTCAGCACTTCATTAGGTTACTAAATAGGCCATTAATCTATATCTCGTCTGGCTGACGTACTTTTCGAAATCGAACGTCCAAAAACTTTCATTACGTTCAATATTTGACGGCTAGATTCACATATAATTTTTGCGGGCCAACTTAAGGTGGCTTTGCCGGTTAGATGGTCGTTCCTCAGGAGTGCAGCTGATTCACGTGCAACCATCATAATAATAATAATTATTATTATGATGATGAAAAGAAAATATTGGTTTGTCTTCCACGAGCTAAAAGTTGCCCAAATGTTTAGCGGCAGAAGGAGAGAACATGAATAGGGGCTTTTGATTGCTGGCATTTTGGTCATTCTTTAATCGGTCAGCACGAATTCCAGCTTCAATTTGGGCATGTCAGAAAATTTTGTGCAAAATCGCCCCTACTTTGGCCATCCCGAAAACACGGCTAGCAAACATTTGGTTGGCCAGCAAATTTGTGCCCTATTTGCGGTTAACCTGGCCACTTTGAAACTCCTTATTTGAGACACGGTCCATTTCTAGCCGTTTTTGAGAGAACGGCTTCACTTCATATTCTTATTTAAAATTTATTAGTTCCGATAAATTCCCATTAAGTAAAAAAAATTTCCAGTTGAACCTTTACAATCTTTTTCGTGTTCTTTGGACCACCATCTCCATAGCGATCGTACATGGACTGTCGTCCTGGAATTTGTAAGCCCAATCATGCAGCGTGTTTTGACCGCTCCAAAGGCGAGCAGATCCCCTATCAAGGTGTTTACCTTGACAAGACTGTCCGGGTCAATCGTGGCCGTCCATGATTGATCAGACGGCCACGATTTGAACCTAAAAAAAAAGTTAATAGGTACCAACCGCAATTTAGAGTGATTGTGTCCGTCCGTGTTTGGTCGGACGGCCACGATGTGACCTTGACACCCCTGCTCGAATTTGACCCGTGCAAGGGATCCAGATCCGTTCCAAAGTGTATGAATATGAGCGATCACAACTTGATGTGCAGGCTTTTAGCTCGACCGATGTTTGTTGGAAAAATTTAGTGAACTAATGGAAACAAATAAATTCAGACTTTAAGGGATGCTGAATCATAACCGAGGCTGAGTCATTTAGATTTGGACATCCGCAACTATAGAAAGCTAGGAAACTAATCCTCAAGCAACGGAGTGTAAAGTGATGCCTGAGTTTATTATTATTTTTCTTTAATTTTCTTTTTTTTTCTATAAGTGAATGAAAGAAATCAGGAAACATATATAATTCAAAATTATAAAAATTGTTGGCTGACCGCCGTCGCTGCCTCTATAGCTGACCATCACCCTCCGCCGCTCCCCCCCCCCCCCCGACCAGTCGATGCTGTCGACTGCTACCGTCGCTGACCCTCTGCCACCCAATGTCTACTGTCACCGCGTGCCAACCGTTGCCTCTTCCGCTAGTCAATGCATCGTCCCTCTGTCGCCCGCTAATCGTCACCGCCCGCCGCCAGTCGTCACTGGTCCCTAGAGAAAAATGAAAGAAAAAAAAAGTACTTTCCAAAAAAATTAAGAAACTAGAAAAAGATCAAAAATATTTTAAAAAAGGAAAAAAATTTCACTAGATTTTTTATTGCGCGGAAGTATTTTAGTAATATCATTTTTTTATTTTATTTACTAATGTTTGATTGCTTGATTTGCGTTTTTTATTTGATGTAAAGTTTTTATCTGTTAACATATATATATATATATATATATATATGTGAAAAGCTTAAAATAATTTAAATGAATTATATAGATTTGCTTAGACTATTAGTGTGATTTGATAATAAGTGTCAAAACAGGTCGGGTTAGATATGGGTCGATTGAGGGTTGGGTCGGGTATGAGTCATTAAATATGGGTTAAAACGAGTTAGACGGATTAATATGAGTCGAACCATATTCGACTCGATCTAAACTCGATCCGACTCACTATTTAACATCTCTAGTCTGGTGGTACAGTGTCCTTTAATGAAGACTGGAAGCACAGAGAGGGATTTAATATATTCATTCCCACATGACCAAAGTCTACCTTCTTACGCATTAGGTAAATATATATCTCGTATCTACATTATGCATTTGATAATTCAATCCTGAGCCTCATCACGCTCTCGCTCTCCTCCTCTTCCCGTGGCAGAGCCTCACGTTGAGAAGCGGAGACGAGCTCGGCTCCCTCTAGCTGCTTCTGGCAGAGTTCACCTCCCAGTGGCAACACTTTCTCCATCGGTCCCGCCCTCTATTTAGTCGTCGACAGCAACTCCAGGGGCTTCAAGATTATGAAGGACGTGTTTGACCGATACGAGAGCATCATCTTCTAGCTCAGTGGCGTCTTCTCAATCTTCAACGAGTTCAGAAAGAGGACGGACATATTTGTTGTCACATAAATTTTGATTTTTAGAAAATTCAATTATTTCATAAAATGAGAGTTAGTCATAATTCTCACAAAAAAATATTTGCTTTAATTTTCATACATAACATATTTAATTTTTCTCACTCATGCATCTCATCAGCATTTACCTACATCGGCAATGCAAGATTCATTTGACAAGCAATTGGACTAGAACTCATAACCAATTTTCGTCAAAATTGGAGAATACGTGTCGAATTTTTCAAAGAAAAATTAAACTAATTTGATGCAATTTAGCCCTTTGGGATTTAATTCGAGTCATATTTTGACCCCGGGTTTATTTTGCAAAAATTAAGAAACTTTAGGCCCTAAACTTACAATATTTTTATCTCTAAATACGAGGTTATGCATAGGGTTTGGAAGGGAGTCAACTAAAATTCTTATACGGCATTCGTTCTTTTTCGTTCTGCTTGGTGGAAGGCTCGCGGAGGAGAAGCCAAGGAAGGGCCACTCACTGAAAACACACTGCAGAGAGAGAGAGAGGCAAAATAAAAAAATAAAAAATTCAAGAGTACACGGCAGTTTTTGGAGAGGGAATACGTAAAGAACGAGAGACCATCAGGGAAGCATGGGATAAATCAGGGGGTGTCTTCATCCTCATGAGCATCTATGAATCAAAAGGCAGACATCCAAGGGCGGGTTTGACAATGAAGAACCACGGCTGAAGCACTAAACCAGTAAATAACGTCAACGATTCTTTCATTGATTTTGCAGGTATCTTGAGCATCACCTCGACAACTATTGTCCCATGCCTCGGACTCTCGCTCGATGAAACATCAGACCAACTGACCCCCCTGCGTCAACATGCATGGCTGCACGAAGAGATCACAGTTAACTTGTCAAGGCGAAATCAGCCATGATACATCCGCCATTTTGGCTTTGAGGGGGGCATGCGACGCAAAGAGCACAAGAAGAACGATTTACTCATCTCGTTTTACCCAATATTTAGTCGCACTGATCACACCAATTCATTGCCCTTGCTGGGCGTGGTTTGTTTTGTCTCCTTGCAGGTCAATTTGTGCCTTTGAGAAGCATTCCTACAAGCCTAGCCGCAAAGGTAATTTCGAATTGTTCTTGACTGGACCCGAGGTGAGACTACGCCACCGTAAAGCACCGCTGGTCGAACAACTGCGACGACCCCCTTCGCAAAGATCGTGATGGTCTCAAGTTCATGACATCGCGAACGTAAGGTAACAAACGAAGGACATGCGCCGGTTGGGTGAATCTTGAAGTAAAAGGAAAGCGGTGATGTTGTCCGTTGTGCGGTGAATCTTGTCTTTTATTTGTCAAAGAAGAATAGATAAATCGAGGGGGGGCCATTCATCATAATACGAGGCCACCCAAAATTATCATACATGGCCATAATTGAAGGAGGTCGGCAATGGCACGGAGAGAATTTTTTTTTGAGAATTCGTGAGAGAGTCGGAAGAGAGGAAATTTTGGGTTTTTCGGTGGTGATTGTCTTGACTTTGTGGAATTCTTGCTTGGCGCAAGCCTATTGCTCCCTCAAGACCGCACTAGCAATTCCCCTTGCCCTCTTGACCAGGATCGTTCCCGTTCAACGCATGTCAACGCCCGTGCACAGGTTCGCCCTCAGCTTTTGCTCCTGTCTCGATTTCTCAAGCTTGACGTTTTTGCATCAACGTTGTCGGCTCTCTAACATGGCATCTCTTTGTCCGTACTCTCACTCCTGGTCGAGTCGTGTATTGGCCGCTACAGGATACTCAGGCTCGTTGCCGTTTCAGTCCCAGAATAGCAGCTGCGGACCAGCCGTAGCTACCCTCATTGAAGCCGCACAAAGGAGTTTCCAACAGTGAACGGCTCGTGCAAACTCCTCATTAGCTGATTGGTCTGTCGAGTGCAAAGCTCGAGTTGCAATTATGCGGGAGCTAAAAAAGGTGAGTCTTTAACTGTATTAATCGTTTGTTTTACTTGTGTTGGATGCTGTTTTGGTTCTATCGTATTTTCGGAAATTCAAACAACATTTTTTTAGCTAAGAATGTCAAAAGTCAATTTTTTTTGTCAGAAATTGTGAATTTAGTTGATCTGACTTATCGCCACTTAGCTTCGATCCGCTATCTTCAGAAAGTCAACCTCAAATTTGGAAAGTCTAAATTTTCGAAAATTAAAAGGGACTGACGATCGTGATCTTATCAATTTATTTTCATATCTTGCTATGAATAATATCGATTGATTACTATCTTGACTTGGTTTGTTATATTAAAAAAAAAATTCTGAAAACTTTAGTAAGATATGGTTTCCTAGAAATCCTATTTAATTAAATTTTTAGAAAGATAAGATTTCCTAGAAATCTTACCTCATCAAATTTTAAACATCTGAATCAAGATAACAGAATCTTCAATATATTTTTAATAATTGCCGAAAATTTCTAGGAAAAGGAGCAAAAATCTCATGCATATCTCATCATATTGCATATTCCATGTAGTTTAGGATATCAATCTTATCTTTATTTGTGCATTATCTATTGCATATCTTGCATCTCATATTTTCGCATATCACCTCATATATTTCATATTTTCGAAATCCCCTAGCATATTTTTCCAATCATATTTCATGCATTGCCAAAAATAAATTAGAAAAAACTACAAAAAATGGCATTCGCATTACATCACGTAATTTATCTTGCATTATTATGTTTTCCCATATCATGCATCATTGCCACGTCATTATGCTATGTCATGCATCTTTGCCACGTCATTATGCCATGTCATTTTGCTACGTCATTTTACATGTCATTCGTTTCATGCATATCTCATACTTTAGAGCATATTCATAGCATATTTTCGTGTATCATTGCATTGCATTCATCTAAAAAAAAAGTGAAAACCCCAAAAAATCACACATCTTCTAAGCTTTGAATTGATTCAATCTAAGTTGCCAAGTTAGGACATCTCATGGAATTAAGGTACCGAAAGGGTATTAGTTCTAATTAACTAGTGTAATCAAGTCCCCGAATCTACAATCTCTAGTTCGTAGAAGTAAAATGGTTATCCCGTTGTTTTACTTAGGTTTCTAATCAAACTACCAAAAATAATTAGCGGCAACTCCAAAATCTAAATCATTTTCAATTAATTTTAAGTTGTGATTTGGTAGGGCTTGTGAGAGTCCGTATTAGGTTAGTTATCAAATTAACCTGATAATCCATTAGCCTAAAATTTTCGATTTTTAGGTCGCGACAATATTCTAAGAAAATGACTTCTTACAAAATGAAAAATTCAGAAATATCATATTTCTCGCGAACGGCTCAATCTCGTAAGAAAATGCCATATACAAAACGGATCGAGTCGAGTTAAATTAACATGACACCGGGAGAAGAAGACCAAATGGATTGAGTCAAGGTCATAATGGAGGTCAATTCCAGCCGATAAGACTCTTCGCTACTTCCCACATGATTTGGTCCTGTGCGAGCTTTGGACTAGTTTAACGAGATTTGTGTTGACACCTAAATTTTAACTATATTTTTAGTTATTTATTTTGTAATAAAAAATTAAAAATTAATTTTAGTTCCTACAAAAAAAAATCATGTCATTTTTCATATTTATTTTTAGCATCATATTACATTGCATTACATTTACGTTTAATCGGATCGGCGGTGGAAAATGAATTGAAATCGACGAGTGGTGAACCAAAGCACAAAAAGCACATTTCAGCTATCTAGGGACAATTCCAAAAAAATTCATCAAGGTCTATTTAATGTTCAATTTGGAAAAAATCTTTTAATTAAAAAAATATCCATTAATTAAGAAAAAGGCTTTTATAGACATAATATTTTCTCTCCGGATCAATTTGCGATTATCCAAAGTTGAGAGACAATTTTGCGAATAATGAAAATAACGCCAAACCCTAGCTCACTATTATAAATAGATGTATTAGGTTCACATTAGGGGGGATTGATTGACAGTTAACCTCCAAAAGAAAAAAGATAGAGAGAAACCGATAGGGGGCCAATACAATTGTTATACGCGGCATAGAGAGGAGGACACAGAGAATTCAAGATCGGGAGAAAAAGGGTCGGGGTCAATCCTTCCTCACGGCATCACCTCTTGCTCCGCTGATAAAATTCCCATGAAGACCTACTACTGGCCTGCTTTGCCTGCAAAGAAGGAACACGAATAAGAGTCCAAGAGGTCATAGTATATTCGGTGGCCATGTGCTTCCGCCAAGCTCTTTCGACATGCTCCCGCCGAGTAAATCCTGGGGCAAATTTGAAGCAGTCTCAGATAAGGAGAGTACGGCCACACGTGTTGAAGGTCCGAAGTCCACTTCGTTGATTAACTTTCTCATGTAAAGAACCGAACAGCACGTTGAATTTTTTTTACTGCGAGCTATTCCGACATTTCCGTCATTGTCGAACCATCACGACGAAGAGCCGTCATCTCAACCGCTGGCCTTTCCCGATGTCGATCCTCTGTTGAGTGCTATTGCGAGCCGCCAATATCGAGCAATCCAGTGAATTAGTTGCCGTCGAGAGCTCTGCCGACAAGGCCGCTGGCCATACATCATCGAAGTTGTCTCCCCGACAGGCTTACCAAGGCGTGGACCTTCACGATGAAGAGACACATCAACATGCACTTGAGGGTTTACGTTGGGTAGTTTGCCCTTAAAAAAAAAATTCGTTCTTTTCGCTCTCCACTTTTCCTGTCCATTTTCTCAGGATTCATGCAAAAAGAGGAGAATGGCTCATGCACAAATCCAACTGAGGTTCAAGAGAGATTCAAGTGGTGGGGGTTCATAGTCAAAGCGAGTCTTCTACAATGCAGCGCCCATAACCTGCAGCAATCGTGGCCAATTTTACAACTCCACCTCATCCTTTTTATTTGTTTGTGAAACTCATTCATGCTTAACTATCATGTGCAGATCTTCCAAGTTTTCTCAGGCCAAGTCCAGTCGCCAACTGGCTTTTGCATTCCAGTACTGAGACCGCGCCAATCCGCAACGCGTTGTTGCATCTCGGAGAGCAATCGGTAGCCCTTCCCTTATTATATCTAGGAGTCTTCATCACAAGCATCGCCACCGTGTCTCCCACTGGTCGAAATCCACAAGGCCAACTATGGCGTGTCCTCGCTAGTCTTTCCCGCAAGCCTTGGTGCAATCCGAATTAGGAAAGCAATTTGCAAGATAAGGTTAAAAATTTCTGATGTTTGATTGATTGAATTTTTAGATATCTTGCCTATATTGAATGATTTGATATCTATCCAAGATATAAACTTGTGATCGGAAAATTGAAATCTTATGTGCAAATTTTTTTGAATATAAAATACCTAAATCAAAATCAGGAAAATTTAGTCAATCTGACCTATCACCGTCCAATTTACTATCTTCAAAAGGCTAATTTTTAATTTAGAATGGGGATATTTTCGAAAGATGATGGTCGTGATCTTGTCGATTTCTTTCCTTATCTTTTGGTGATGTATTTCTATCTTTATTTGGCCTGTCATATTTTGAAAACTCCTAAAAGATTTTAGTAAGATATGGTTTCCTAGAAACCCTATCTAATTGAATTTTTTTAGTAATATAAGGTTTTTTTTTTAGAAAACCACATAAATTAATGAAATCTTCAGGATATCTACCATTTTGTTTGAAAATTTAAAAGGAAATAATAAAAAAAAATCACATTCATCCATATCTTATCATATTGCATATCTCATGTAGATTAGAATAGCATATATATATTTTAAAATATCATGCATATCTCATCCTGCATATCTTTAGCATATCTCATGAATATCTCATATTTTAGAGTATATCAATGGAATATTTTCATGTAGCATTGCATCACATTCCATATTTTTCAAAATATCTCATGCATGTCTTTAAGTTATACCACATTTCGAAAAATAATAAAAGTAAACACAAAAAATCTGCTCACTCGTGCATGTCATCTATATTTTCAAGAATTGCATATGTCTACGCATCATCATTCATTTTTCGAAAATCACGCATTGCATACCATATTTTGCTCAAAAATCACGCATTGCATACCATATTTTGCTACGTTACATGTTCATGTCATTGGCACATCATGTCAGTTTGAATGCTTTGTCTTGCATGCTATTACATAGCATGTAAATATCACATCATTTGCATTTTTTAAATTCGATTACTTAAATTTTCTACGTAGGGCAATTCGACCTCGAATTTGCATGCTTTGCATGCCATTGCATATTATCTCGTCTTTTAGATAGTTTCACGTCATTGCATCCCCGTCATTCATGCATTGGGTTATAAAAGCGAAAACCCCAAATAATAGAACCACATCACTTGAGTTTCAAATTGATTCAATCCGAGTCGTCAATTTAGTATATCTCATACGAAATTAAGGTACCGAACGGGTATTAATTTTAATTAACTGGTGTAATCAAGTCTCCGAATCCACAATCTCCGGTTCGTATAAGTAAAATGATTTTTCCTCTATTTTACTTAGTTTCTAATCAACCTACCAAAAATAATTAGTGGCGATTTCAAATTCTAAATCATTTCTAATTAATTTAAGTTACGATTTGGTAAGGCTTGGGAGAGTCTGTATTAAGTTAGTTAACCTAATAATAACCTAATTTTTTTAGTTCACGACAAATGGTGACAATGGCAGGCAAACAGAAAGCGTGAAGTGGTACGTTAAGAAACCTCACCTTTTCACCTTTTGCTTGATAACTACTTAACTAGGTCATACCTGAACACGCGTTCGCGATTTACAGTGCTCAAGTACATTCACCGTGCGTCCATCAATGTCATCGCGGCACTAGCCACGGAGGCATCCTGGACGACCGTTTTGGCGGTGACGTGAAATTGCAAGTACTTTAGCATTGAAAACGTACACGAAGCAAAGTCGCATAACAGATTGTTATTGAATGTCTGAATATAACCGGACTTTTTAAGGATGGACACCTCTGGCTCACAGCAAGCGACAAGATAGACTTTTTAAAGAAATCCCCACCTTAGTCTTTCACACGTTACTTAGCCTGAACCGAGAGCGATTTGGACAGTTTGTCCTGGCTCTATAAGAGTCAAGCCACGTGAAAATCTATCATGGGGCCCTGCTCCTGTTGGGCATCGTGGCGGTCCTGAGACGATGCATTTCTTTTATCCTTGTGTTGATTTTTTGGTCCTTCAAGTTTTCCACCAATTCGAGTCATTTAGATTTGGTCTTTGACCAAAGATTGGAGACCGATCCACGAATATTCGAGTAGCTGGCCTTCTTGCGCGACCGAACTCATCACTCCAATCACGAACTCCTACGCCTTGCTCTGCACCAAACAAAGGTATCTATCTTCTACATCTTACCCTGATATGCTATTCTGAAAATTTCGAATCTTTATCTGGTTATTTGCTTCATCAGGTAGAGCAGACAGAAGGTTTGCAATGGCAGATCCTCCTATCTTCAGCTCCTTTTGTGCTTCCATCGTCGTTCTGTCCCTGCTGCGCCTTTCAAGCGCAGGTGACACCCTGAGTTCAGTTCAGTCTATTAAAGAGGAAGAGACATTAGTTTCCCAGGGCCAAAAATTTGAGCTCGGTTTCTTCTCTGCTGGAAGCTCAAAGAACACCTTCCTTGGGATATGGTTCGTGGTGAGTCCTGAAGCGGTCGTTTGGATAGCTAACAGGAACAGTCCACTCACCGATTCAAATGGCACTCTGAAAATAAGCAATGACGGTGAACTTGTTCTTCTCAACCAATCAAACAGCGTCATTTGGTCAACCAAATCAACCAAGGTTCTCGGAAACCCAGTTGCACAGCTCCTAGATTCTGGTAACCTCGTTCTTAGGGAAAGCAGCAGTTTAGGTTCTGTTGATTCCTCATGGCAGAGCTTTGACAACCCATCAGACACTTTTTTGGTCGGTATGACCATAGGATGGAACTTTAGAACTGGCATCGAACATCATCTGACTTGCTGGAGAAGCACGGAGGATCCTTCTCCAGGAGACTATATATACAGATACAAAATCGATAGGTTACCTCAAATTGAAATACTAAGCAAGGGTTCTGTCAAAGTATATCGAACTGGACCATGGAATGGAGTCGAATTTGGCGGTCTTACCTTGGAGGGGAGTATGGTTATTAACACAGTCTTTATTTACAATGCAACGGATGCCTCTTTTGCATATGAACCCTTAAAGGATGATATCACTGCCAAAGTCAAATTAAGCCCGGATGGTTTTGTGCAGTTGCATCTACTGACAAGTGGAAGCACCGCGTGGTATCTGATGTACTCGCTCCCTCATGACCCGTGTGACAACTATGGACAGTGTGGCGCTAATGGCATATGTAGACTTAACCAAAGCCCTAGATGCCTCTGCTTGCAGGGTTTTATGCCCAAATCACAAGAAGAGTGGGACATGCTTAATTCAACAGAGGGGTGCATAAGGAAAATTCCGTTGAATTGTTCTCGTGGTGATGGTTTTATGAAACTTTCGCAGTTGAAATTACCAGACCTGGTAGATTTCGAGCTATTCAAGAATATGAGCCTTGAGGAGTGCAAGCTTGAATGTCTAAAGAATTGTTCTTGCACGGCCTATGCTAATTCTAATATTAGAGGAGCAGGCTGCTTGATGTGGTTTGGTGATCTCATCGATATTAAAGAAATTGATGCGGTTGATAATGGGCAATATCTCTTCCTACGACTACCTGCTTCTGAATTAGGTAAATACAGAAATTGTATCGACATTGGCTAATTGGTTTAGCAATTTCCTTTTTTTCTTCTTTGTTTTGATCTTTGATTTGATCGATGCGTCCTTTATCAATGCCAGACTGAACTACTGTTCTGCTCCTTGTTATTTATTTCTCATAATGAAGTTCCTCCAATGAAAGATAGATTCATCAGCTTACAGCTGAAATCTTTCTCTGAGATTAGTCACATCACATTTTCTTGCATCCTAGATTCAATCCGCAATCCTTCCAAGAAGCTGGTGACTATCATAGTGGCTTCAGCCATTTCAGGATTGCTTATACTGGGCATGCCATTGAGCATAATCTGGAAGAGACGAATGAAAAATCGAGGTAAGTTAAATACCTTTCTTTTGCATCATGTGGTCATATTACGGATTGCTTTTTTTGTGTTGAGATTATGGTTTGAGACGCTGGTTTACATCCCTTGTAGGCTTGCCAAGTGGGACGGATGATATTCACTTGCCATTATATGATTTTGCTACTATTGTTGTTGCCACCAACCATTTCTCTCAAACAAACATGCTAGGAGTGGGTGGCTTCGGTTCGGTCTACAAGGTAATCACTCATACATCAATAAATTCAAATGACAACAGAGTCCCACAATGAGTAAAATACATGCAGGCAAGACTTTCCACAGGACAAGAAGTAGCAGTCAAAAGGCTGTCAAAATATTCTGGGCAAGGTCCTAATGAGTTCATGAATGAAGTCCTTCTGATCGCCAGACTTCAGCATCGGAATCTTATTGGACTTGTTGGCTGCTGTATTGAGGGTGAAGAAAGAATGTTAATTTATGAATACATGCCAAACAAAAGCTTGGATTATTTCATTTTTGGTTAGATCCACTTGATCTTTCTCAGCTCCTTTTCACTCGATTTTCATTATGCTTTTGTCCTCTCTATTGATTCCTTCACCAAAAAATTATATGGCTAAATGCTGACAACTAATTACTTTTTTATGGATTGAATGTGTGTAGATCATGACAGAAGCCCCTCTTTGGCATGGAAAAGGCGATTTGACATTGTTTTAGGAATAGCCCGGGGGCTCCTCTATCTCCACCAGGATTCAAAACTGCAAGTTATCCACAGAGACCTTAAAGCAAGTAATATTTTGTTAGATGCTGACTTGAATCCAAAGATTTCGGATTTTGGTCTAGCAAGGAACTTTCAAGGAGATGACACAGAAGCAAGGACGAGAACAATAGTTGGTACATAGTAAGTTTCTCATCTCCATTCGTTCGAACAGTGCACTATCCAATAGTATATGGAGGGACTAAAGCTTGATTTGCTTGATGCAGTGGTTACATGTCCCCAGAGTATGCCTTTGACGGCAAATTCTCTGTGAAGTCCGACGTTTTTAGCTTTGGTGTGCTTTTGTTAGAGATAGTAAGTAGCAAAAGAAATAGAGGATTCCAGCATGCTGATCATTTTCTCAACCTTCTCGGGCACGTAAGTAGCAGGATTATTTAGATATGCCATGTTCTTTTCCACTAAACAAGATGAAATATTGTTTTTCTCCAGGAATAGCATCCCATTGGTTCTTTTTTCTTGTAAACAAGTTCTCTTTGTGATGCTCAGATAGTAGTAGTCATGAATGGTTGAAATTTTCTAGGCATGGTTGCTATGGGGTGAAGGGAGGGCCATGGAATTCATCGATGTATCCTTGTGCGACTCAGTCGTCGAGTCTCAAGCAGAAAGATGTGTTCAGGTGGGCTTGTTATGTGTCCAAAAGTTTGCTGAAGATAGGCCGACAATGTCCAGTGTTGTTTTCATGTTGGCAAATGAAGGAGCAATCTTGCCATTGCCTAGAGAGCCTGGTTATTTCATGGAGAGAAGTTCAGGTAGCTCGGATGCAGCTTTAGTTAAGGAAGAAGCCTACACACCCAATGTCCTTTCGATCACATTGCCAGAAGGTCGATAGGAATGCCATTGAGAGTGTTTCTGCAGATTGTTGACCGGCCATCTCGGGTACAATGGATAGAAGAAGCATACGATGGGTATAAAATTCAATAACAAATTTGTGAAATAGGATACTGAAAATTTTAGTACTGAAGTTCAAGTGTTGAAAATAGATTAAATAGTTGTTCCGTAATAAATGTAAAGTAATTAATAGCTAAATTTTATTTATAGCTTACGAGGATCGGCAGTATATTTGGCAAGTTTAGTTGCAATAGATTTTTGTCATTATATATTGAATTAGGTAACCCGTCCCCTTAGTTAATTGAGTCTATCAACTTGATTGTATCAAGTCAATGTTGATTAATGTTATGAAGCAATTTTCACATTAAGTCCAGGGCTTTCACTTTTCAGCACTTAATTAGGTTATTAAATCGGCCGTCCGTCTACATCTCGTGCGGCTGACGTACTTTACGAAATTGAACGTCCAAAAACTTTCATTACGCTCAATATTTGACGGCTAGATTCACGTATAATTTTTGCACATTCTTTTAATTACTTTGAACAGGCCGACCCAAGGTGGCTTTGCTGGTGAGATGGTCGTGCCTCAGGAGCGCAACTGATTCACCTGCAACCAAAAATAATAATAATAATAATAATAATGAAAGGAAAATATTGGTTTGTCTTCCACAAGCAAAAAGTTGCCCAAATGTTTAGCGGCGGAGGGAGAAAATATGAATAGTGAATTCAATTTTGGTGCTTTTGATTGATGGCATTTTGGTCATTCTTTAATTGGTTAGCACGAATTCCAGCATCAATTTGGGCATAATCAGAGAATTTTGTGCAAAATCGCCCTTACCTTAGCCACCGCGAAAGGCCCGCTAACAAAGATGACCACTTTTAAAGCCTTTACTTGAAGCACAATCCATTTCGGGCCGTCTTTTGAGAGAACGAATTCACTTCATAGTCTTATTTAAAATTTATTAGTTTCCTTAAATTTCCAGCCAGCAATAAAAATTTCCAGTTGAACCTTTATTATCTTTTTCTTTTTCTTTGGACCACCATCGCCACAGTGATCATACACGGAGTGTCGTCTTGGTATTTGTAAGCCCAATCATGTAACGTGTTTTGACCATTCCAAAGTGTATGAACATGAGTAATCGCAACCTGATGAGCAGGCTTGTAGCTCAACCGATGTTTGTTGGGAAAATTTAGTCAACGAATGGGAACAAATAAGTTCAGACTTTGAAGCATGATAGCAGTATCTTTAAGGAATCATTTACCCCATAATGTTGGTAATCCGATGAGCAGGTTATTGACTGTAACAGTGGATAGAAATAGCAGGCACGGGAGGTAGGCCCTAATTTCTTATCCCCTAATGTTGACAACTGATGTTCAAGGTAGTAATACAAAGCTAGTTCAACAAAATTATGTGATTCAGAAAAATTGTACCAAACTCCTCAAGAGTTACCAGTAGAAGAAACTGCGGTCCAAATTTTCTTGAAAATTCAGTGGCTTGGATTTTTCCAGGTCACATCGGAAACTCCTTAATTTGAGTGTGGATTTTACGAAAGATTCCCTAGCTAAGAGATCATCTAGTTAAAAGGCGTATACTAGATCATGCCCATCGAGGACTTGTACTGAGTTGACCAAGAGAGGCAACGAAGCGAGTTTAAGAGTTACAATTACGCCTGAACTCGACAGTCAAAAAAGACAATTTCGTTTTGAGTCGAGTGTACTCCTTTCGTCCTTCTACTTATGCTTGCTCAAAGTCACTTATGAGGAAATCTCAAAGTCAGAAATCAAACAAGGGATCATATTCCTACACGACATCTTCTTGCATTTTAGCTGACAGCTGGGATGATACAAGGTTTAAAGCAGGATTGGCGCTCGATCTCTCTCGTAGTGAAAGTGCGAACATTTTCAGGTGACGTCGAAATGTTCACTGAACCGGCCTAAGAGTAAGGAAAAATAACCGATGGGAACCATTGTACCAAATTAGATGTGCAAAATTGCCATCCTTCTCCAAATAGTTAGGAGACAGTCCTGAGAGGATGCAATGTAGTTTGACCTCGACAGACAGTCAGCAGAACTATGATAGTATTTGTCGAATGGCGACATATAACGTGGATTACCAGACTTTGGATATTCCAAAGTTCAATCCGATGAGGACTTAATTAGATTATTCATCCATTTTGAAGAGTGAAAGATCTGAGTACACATCTATTCATGTGTCTTAGAAAAATCTTGCCCGTACTCGTCATTTTGCATTCAATTCCGAAAATATGGAGAGATGGGTGCTTTCTTCGGCACATCTAAAGAAATTTAACCTGATATTATCGATAGAATTGGTCAGGGGGGAAGATTTTTTCGACTCAAATCTTGGAAAACAATCTCGTATGCAATAGATGTCACGCCCCGACTCTCGAGCCCGCGACATCCCTTGCCAAATCACCACGAGATCATAGATATAGCGTCCCAGGCACACTATCGACCTATTACTTACTTAAGCATGCGGAAACGTGTTAACTCCCTGACAATAAAAATAAACAGGAATAGTATAGTATGAGTCAAACACCACAAATAAATTTTGATCATATCGGCACTACTTTCGTATGTATACAACCCCATACTTCGGGGTGACTAGACTAGGCCTTAGCAGGTGTACTCAGTCAGGTAAGACTAACTTCTCATCTTACTTCAGATGACTAATCCAAAAGCCAATCCTTGGCGTCCACGAGGTTTCGTTACTTGGGACTTGAAAATGTTATCCTACGACGGGGTGAGAATAAATCTCAGTAAATCAAGCCTAAGCTCAGTTAGGAAACTGATTCGCCCGGGCATCCTAGCAACAACCCCACTATAACAAATCACCACATATAACACTCAATTACAGTGACGATATAAAAACAATCCACATGCAAACTTGCTAGCTTCAGCCACACATAATGCAATGCTTGACTCAACTCACAGCCAATCAGTTAATCACCCAAACAACCATCTCATCCACAAGTACGCACAGGACATCACACAATTCCATTTATTAATGATGATCGTGCCCACGACACATGAGAGGATCTACGCGAAAAAAGGCGTGATTCGACTCCCACAAATAACGCGATCCAGCACCTTGATGCAATTGAGCGCTCTACCGGCAGGACCAGGCTATGTCCCTTTTCTCTCGGCAACGGCTACTACAAGAGGTGTCTCCGGTGCGCCTGGCATGACACCAGCAAGTAGGCATCCCTAAACGGGGCATCGATCCATCACAAGTTGCGACCGGCATCTGACCAACTCTGCCTCCACGCTAGTTAGTATCGGACTAGAATTGACGTGCTTCTGGCAAGTCGTATGGTTCTATACAATTTGTACAGTACGAACTTGCTTGGAAAAGCATCATCGTTCCATCATATGACCACACAGAACATATCCAGCAATCAACCCATTTCATTATCTTCGGTTAAAGCCGGATGCTCACTCACGCATATAAAAGATCGGGCCGAAAGCCATTTTCATGCTAAAAATGTCTTTTGACTTCCCACACGGCCATATGCTCATGCAGTCTAACATTAGACACTGCAATCACAGAAGTGCGATTAAACCCCAAACAGACCACCGAACACTCAGTGAACAATTAGGACAGCCAATCAGACATTTCAGCAAGACATCCAAATCAATAAAGTCATCAATCAATCCCGAGCAGTCCAAACCGATTAGACAATAAAAAGCTCAATTCGTACGATAATCCTTTATTAATCGATTCAATTAATAACGTCGATCGTTCGCTTGTCTCTAACATGTCGCTCGCTTGCGACCGAATACAATCAAATCAATCAATCAATCAATTTCAGCTAATCACAATTAGCCACAGGCAAAGTAATCAACAGGCTAATCTAATCGATCGGCCATTTAACTTAATCACAATTTCTATCTAAACCGGCCCCAATCGCGTACCTTAATTTCCTAATCGCCTAAACGATTAATCCTAGGCGTAATTAACGCCCTAACCAAGGATTAGGGTCAACTCACAAATTGAGTCGATTCGGACGGTCTTAACGGTAACGGCGCGGGTGACGACGATGAACAACGACGACGGATCACAGGCCAATTTCCTTGAACGACGGCCCAATTTCTCTCGGCCCACGGCCAAATTTATCGGCCAAAATGGCCCACGGACCCGGCCACTCAGCCTAGACTCTCGGCCACCCGGCCCAATCCCTCGGCCACTCGACCCAGGCCAAAACGGGCCATGGCCCGAGCGAACCGGCCCGAGCAGGGCACTCGGCCGGGCAGGGCAGGGGTTGGCTTGAGGGTTGAAGCGGTCGGTTCTGCGACCAACGGACGGCGGCCCGCTCAGGGGTTGGCGATGGACGGACCAAGTGGTCTAGGGGAGTCGATCGGGACTGGTAGCCGCTGCGGAGGACAGCCGAAGGCGGCGGATCGGCGGCGAAACAAAATCGGGTGGGTAGGGTGTATGGGCGCCGGGAACAGGGCGGCGGTTCGAGCTAATTTTTGGCCGCCACGGTCGGCGGCCGACGGCCACGAGCTCAGGGAAGATGGAGAGAGGTCCTAGGAGTTCATCGGTGGTGGCGGTGAGAGGCGGTGACGGCCGGATCGAAGAGAAATCCGACCGGTCTCCAAAACAGAGCACCGGCGGTTTTGAGGCCGATTACGGCTGCTCCAGTGGGCGACAGTCCGCGAGGCGGCATCGGGGTGTCGATGGGAGGCAGGGGGATGTCAGAGTGGTGGTGGGTGGCGGCGGTGGCGCTGGAAACGGCCGGAGGGAGCCCCGGTGTTCTCGGGTCGGTGGAGGCCGAAACAGGGGGCTGGGTTCCGCGGCGGTTTTGCGGCTTCCGGCGGGAAGTGACGGCTGGGGATGGGTCGGTGGCGGTGGTAGGAGGTGACCGGAGGTGGTGGCCATCGATGGTGGGCGGCGTAAAATCACCAGAGGAAGGAGAGGACGGAGGAGGAGTAGTCGGGGGGGGGGGTGTTCCACCGTTTGCAAGGGAGAGAGAGATCGTGAGAGAGTTCACGTGAGAGGGAGAGTGAGCAGATGAGAAAGAGAGAGGGGTGGGGCCCACATGAAGAATTTTGGGGCAATTTTATCCTTTAGTGAATAATTGAGGGCATTTTGGTAATTTCGCAAATCGGGACTGGATTGAATTTTCGGACACCGAACAAAGGGTATTTTGGTAATTTCATAGGTTAGGCTCGGTCGGGATTAGGTTCGAGCGCGAGGATTGAAATCCTAATTGCGACAGCTAAAAATTTCGAAACTTAATCTAAACCGACTGAAACTTCAAAATTCGTCCAATTATTGTCTCTTCAGTCCTTGTGATCCAAAATTTTCCATCGACTGAAATTCGATGTCAATCCCTTATATTACTTTCAGTTATTTTGCCAGGGATGAATTTTCGGGGCGTCACAATAGACATTCCATGTCAAGGCAAAAATATTTGCTCAATTAACATGCCACGCGGAGAAGAAGACCATACGGATCCAGTGGAGGTTGTAAAGGGCATGAGATCACGAACCTTCGTGGCATTTAGTCGCATGCGAACTTGGACTGGTGCATCAATGATGGTGATGATGGCGGAAAAGAGAAAGCGTGAAGTGGTACATTGACAAAACTCGTCTTTTCACCAACTCGGGTCATTTAGAGATTGCAGATCTATCCACGAATATTTGAGTGGCTGGTCTATTTGCGTGACCCAACTTGATACAATCAAGAACTCTTAGAACTTGCTCTGCACCAAACAAAGTTATCTGTCATCTAATACCCTGATAGGCTACTCTGAAATGTTTGAATCTTTTATCTAGTTATTTGATTCACCTCGTGATCAAACAAAAGGGTTTGCAATGACAGATCTTCCTATATTCAGCTCCCTTTGCTTCCATCGTCATCCTGTCACTACTGTGCCTATCAAGTGCTGGTGACACCCTAAGTTCAGTTCAATCTATTGAAGAGGGAGAGGCATTAGTTTCCCAGGGCCGAAAATTTGAGCATGGTTTCTGTTGGAATTTTGATCTCAAAATCCTATATTGTTAGCTCGTATTCCTCTTTGTGGGCTCAGCAGATTTTATTTTATTTGTTCAAAAGATAGAAAAAGATAAAAGAAAACAAAAAGGGCTGCCTTTTACGATTCGTGTGTGTGTGTTTTCGTGATATACAGTGTAGCGGCCGAGAGAAAATTGAGGGTTTCACTAAGAGCGTGTAACACAAAGGAGAAGGAAAGGGACGCAACTTCGCAGTCCCGGTTCAAAGGCCAAACATTGACGGATTTGGCTCAAATTTCATTATATTGTTCGTGAGATCAAGCTTTACGAGTTGATCGGTTTCGTTCGTTGAGATTTGTCTGCGACTCTCCTATTACGGCTAGGGTTTTCTAGCCCCCTTTTGTATTATTCCACCTATGTGGTGAGGAAAGCTCATGTGATATTGAAGTTGAGCCTCTAGTGCGTGGCTAGAGAGAAATACTTTGTATATTCTGCTATTCTTGGTGATTAGTGAAATTTTTGGGTCGTCCATAGTTTTTCCCGATTCTGGTTTTTCACGTAAATCTTGGTGTTATATCTCTTTATCGTTGCTCTATTATATTCGTTGCTGCGAGGTTACTTTTGCTGGATATATTTGCTTGTTGATATTGAATTGAATCAAAGTAGTTTCAGGAGTTAGTGTTTGATCTTGGATCGGCTATATTTGTGTCGAATTGCTGCCCGTTTTTCCCTTAATAAAGTGGTATCAAAGCTTGAATTGAGATTCTAGTATTAGATGGAGAATACGAGTGGCACTATGTTTAAGTTAAATGCCTTGAATTACTCTATATGGAAGTCTCGGATGGAAGACGTGTTATATTACAATGATTTGTTTGATCCGATCGAAGGTGATGAAGCCAAAGGAGATAAGGAAGATAAAGAGTGTGAACGAATGAATCGGAAAACGGTTGGGTTTATCCGACAATGGATTGATGATAGTATGTTTCATCATGTTGCTCAAGAAACGAAGGCAGATACTTTGTGGAAGAAATTGCAAGATCTATATGAGAGGAGAACTCCACAAAATAAGGCTTTTCTAGTTAAACGACTAGTCAATTTGAGATACAAGGAGGGAAGTAACATGTCAGAGCATTTGAGTGAATTTCAAGATGTTGTAAATCAATTGACAAATCTTGAGATTGACCTTGGTGATGAATTACAATCATGTTTATTGCTTGGTACTCTTCTTGATAGCTGGGACACCTTGGTTGTGGCATTAAATAATTCGGCTCTTTATGGTGTGTTTTCCATGAGCATGGTTAAAGAAATCTTGTTTAATGAAGAAACAAGGAGAAAATGCTTGAATTATGCTTCTAAATCGGAGGCACTTGTCGTACAACACAGAGGAAGAAGTCAGTCAAGAAAATTTCAAAGTAATGATAGGGGCAAGTCAAGAGGAAGATCAAAGTCAAGGCCGAGGAGGAGTGTGAAGTGTTATAATTGTGGCAAGATGGGGCATTATACCAATGAGTGTTGGGGGCCGAAGAGAGATAAATTTCATGATAGAAATGAAGATAAAAAGAAAAAAGAGAATCAGCCTACTACAATAGTTGCAGCCGACGGTGATATTGTGTTCATTTGTAATGATGGTTATGTAAATCTCACATGCCAAGATTCTAGTTGGGTTGTAGATTCTGCAGCTTCTTATCATGTCACTTCACGGCGTGACTTCTTTACATCCTATCGCAGCGGTGATTTCGGTTGTGCTAGGATGGGAAACAGTGGTGTTTCCAAGGTTATCGGCATGGGAGATGTTTATTTGGAGATCAATATGGGATGCATTTTGCTTCTGAAAAATGTAAGATATGGTCCAGATATTCGGCTTCAGTTAATCTCTACAGGTGCCTTAGATGACGATGGTTATTGTAATTCCTTCTATGATGGAAATGGAAATTGACTAAAGGCTCTATTTTTTTTTTTGGTAAGGTTGACTAAAGGCTCTATTGTGATGGCAAAACGCAAGAAGACATGTAGTCTCTATATCATGCGAGCAAATTTGATGCGACAAGAGATAAATACAGTGGAGGATTCCTCAGTTGATCTATGGCATATGAGACTTTGTCATCTTAGCGAGAAAGGACTTGAAACTCTTGCTAGGAAAAATCTTTTACCATTGAAGGAGAAAAATCTGGCGGAATGTACTCATTGCCTCACGGGTAAGCAACATCGATTCTCATTTCATATTTCGTCTCTACACAAAAAATCTGATGTACTTTATTTAGTTCACACGGATGTCTGTTGCATGGATGCTAGAACACTTGGTGGTGCATTGGATTTTGTGACATTTATTAATGACTGCTCTAGAAAAGCGTGAGATTTTGCTTTGAAATCTAAAGATCAGATACTTGCAGCCTTCAAACAATTTCATATCAGTGTTGAAAGGGAAACATGGAAAAATCTTAAATGTGTTCGAGCTGACAATGGTGGAGAGTATAGAGGGCCATTTGACTATTATTGCAGGGATTATGGTATCAAGCTTGAGAAGACTGTTTTGAAAACACCACAGCATAATGGAGTAGTAGAGAGAATGAACCGAACGATTAATGATCGGATTCAGCGTATGCTATCTCATGCGAAATTGCCTAGGCAATTGTAGGGAGAAGCGATGAGAACGGTAGTTGACTTGATAAATCTTTCTCCATCAGTTCCTCTTAAAGGGGATGTTCCGCAAAGAGTATGGAGTGGGAAAGATATCTTCTACAGTTATCTGAAGGTGTTTGGTTGCCAAGCATTTGTGCATATTCCAAGAGATGAGAGGTGCAAGCTTGATAACAGGTCTAAATAGTGCATCTTCTTGGGTTATGGACATGAAGAGTTTGGCTATAGATTATGGGATCCAGTCGCAAAGAAAGTCATTAGAAGTCGAGATGTGGTGTTCTTTGTGTATCAAACCATTGAAGATATAGATAAGCCAGAGAAGCTAAAGAATGCAGCTCAACACACTGTTAGTTTCAGTCTAAATCCTCCTATTGTATTGGGCAAAAATCACGGGATAGAAGTGCAGGGAAATCATGAAAAATGTGAATCCTCACAGAATGTTGATTCTTCAGCTAAGACAGGTGAAGTAGTTGAATCAGAACAATCAGATGAGCAAGAGTAAGCAGTTGAGCCAGTTAAGCCAGAACAAGCAGTCCAACATGAAGTTAGAAGATCAGAAAGAGAGCGTAGACCTTCACAAAGATATCAACCACATGAATACATGTTACTTACTAATGCAAGAGAGCCTGAAACTTATGAAGAGGCTATATCATCCGATTAAAAGAATAAGTGGCACAAAGCTATGCAAGATGAGCTCAAATCTTTACATGAGAACCATACATTTGAGTTGGTGAAGTTACCTAAGGGTAAGAGGACACTCACAAATAAGTGGGTGTATAAGTTAAAGACGGAAGAAAGCAGTTTGAAGCCACGATACAAGGCCAAACTTGTTGTGAAAGGCTTTTATTAGAAGAAGGGAATTGATTTTGAAAAGATTTTTTCACCGGTTGTAAAAATGCCTTCTATTAGAATTGTTCTTGGGTTAGCTGCCAGTTTGGATTTGGAAATTGAACAGCTTGATGTAAAAACAGCTTTTCTTCATGGAGACTTAGAAGAAGAAATAAACATGGAGCAACCGGAGGGTTTTAAAGTTAAAAGGCAAGGAGCATCTTGTATGTAGGCTGAGAAAAAGCCTATATGGTCTCAAGCAAACACCAAGACAGTAGTACTTGAAGTTTGATTCATTCATGGAAGCTCATGGATACGGTAAGACCACATCTGATTCTTGTATTTTTATGAAAAGATTTTCAGATGATGATTTTATTATCCTCCTGCTCTATGTGGATGACATGTTGATAGTTAGGCATGATGCTAACAAAATCAAGAGCTTGAAAAATGAGTTGAGTAAGGCCTTTGTGATGAAGGATCTAGGGTCGGCTAAGCAAATCCTTGGCGTGAGAATTACTCGTGATTGGAAAAATAGAAAACTATGGCTATCTCAAGAGAAGTACATTGAAAAGGTGCTTGAAAGATTCAACATGAGTGCATGTAAACCGGTGAGTACTCCACTTGCTAGTCACTTCAAGTTGAGTAGTAAGGAGTGTCCTACGAGTGAGAAAGAGAAGGAAGAGATGATGAAAGTTCCTTATGCATCCGCTGTGAGTAGTTTGATGTATGCCATGGTTTGTACAAGACCGTATATTGCTCATGTTGTTGGTGCTGTGGGTAGGTTTCTCCCAAATCCATGCGAAGAGCATTGGAATGTTGTGAAATGGATTTTGCGGCATCTTAGAGGCACTTCCAGATTCTGCCTATGTTATGAAAATGGAAAGCCTGAATTAAGTGGCTATTTCGATTCCGATTATGCCGATGACAATGATTCTCGAAAGTTGACTTCGGGTTATATGATGACCTTTGCAGGGGGAGCAATTTCATGGAAATCAAGAGTACAAAAATGTATTGCTTTGTCTACAACTGAAGCGGAGTATATAGCTATCACCGAAGGAGGCAAGTAATTCTTGTGGATGCAGAAATTCTTACAAGAGTTAGGTTTGAAGCAAGAGAAGTTTATTCTATACTGTGATAGCATGAGTGCTATTTATCTCAGCAATAATCCAGTGTTGCATTCAAGATCAAAGCATATCGATGCGAAGTATCATTGGGTTCGAGAGAAGTTAGAAGAGAAGTAATTTCTTCTTGAGAAGGTCCGTATTAACAACAACGAATCCTACATGATGACCAAAACCTTGCACATGGTGAAACTTGACTCTTGTAAAAGCAAAGTAGGCATGATGGAACTCCCCACATGAGGCGTAGGGGGAGATTTGTTAGCTGGTACGCCTCTTTGTGGGCCCAGCAGATTTTATTTTATTTGTTTAAAAGATAGAAAAAGACAAAAGAAAAAAAAAGAAAACAAAAAAGGCTGCCTTTTACGATTTTTGTGTGTGTTTTCGTGATATACAGTGTAGCGGTCGAGAGAAAATTGAGGGCTTCATCGAGAGCGTGTAACGCAAAGGAGAAGAAAAGGGACGCAACTTCACAATCCCGATTCGAAGGCCAAACGTTGACGGATTTGGCTCAAATTTCAGTATATTGTTCGTGAGATCAAGCTCTACGAGTTGATCGATTTCGTTCGTTGAGATTTGTCTCTAACTCTCCTATTACGGTTAGGGTTTCTAGCCCCATTTTATATTATTCCACCTTTGTGGTGAGAAAAGCTCATGTGATGTTAAAGTTGAGCCTCTAGTGTGTGGCTAGAGAGAAACACTCTGTATATTCTGCTATTCTTGGTGATTAGTGGAATTTTTGGGTCGTCCGTGATTTTTTCCAATTCGGGTTTTCCACGTAAATCTTGGTGTTATATCTCTTTATCATTCCTCTGTTATATTCGTTGCTGCAAGGTTATTTTTGCTGGATATATTTGCTGGTTGATGTTGAATTGAATCATAGTAGTTTTGAGAGTTAGTGTTTGATCCTGCATAGGCTATATTTGTGCCAAAGTGCTGCCCGTTTTTCCTCAACATATATGAAGTTGAATGAGAAATGAATAGTTGTTTCGGTTTGTAACCCTTTATCCACGAAACCGTACGACTTCATAACGTTTCGTCGAAACTATACGTAACTGTACGATTTCGTGACGTTTCATTGAATCCTTTCGACGAAATCGTACCTTTTCGTCGAAGAACCATTTCGATGAAGCCATATGTGTTCATGACTCTTCGCTTCACTCTCTATAAATAAAGCATTGACCATCGCATTAAAATGAGTATCAGATACGAACTATTATGTTCGTCATTGCGATTATTCAGCAAAGTTGTGTTCGAAGGTTTACTCTAAAACAAGCATCGGTTTCGAGGAAAGACGAATCGTTCTATCATGAGAGGCAATTGTTCAAGAACCTTGGGTACCGATTGAGGCGACAAATTTGTCTTAAGGACACAACGTGAATTCGTTGGGCTCGGATCATTCATCTGTATTCAGATTACTTATTTGCAATTAGTTTCGGATTTATCTATCAACATAGCTTTCTATACAAACATCAAGTCCTACTTATAGGCGACAACAATCTTAATATACGAACTTTTACCCTCTTAGTGGACAATAATCTTAAGATAAATTTTTGTTTTGTTTAGTACTTGGTTCGTATAGCTATTTTTATTGTACACATTCTGTTCTGGCGTATTATTATAAGTTTCACCTGATGAAAATTATATTTGATTGCATATTCGGATTCATCTTGTCGATACTAGAAAAATGAGTGGTCGTTCGTTGCGAGGCGATGCGAGGCAACGCCGGGGCACGCCACACACACGACAGCGCGGCACGCGCCGCCATGGGAAAGGGTTCCCAGGCAGCGACAAAGCATTGTGATTTTGTGCCATTTCGCTTAATAAAAATGACATTTGAGTATACCATCGAAATCGCATCACCAATACGAGTATTTAGAGGGGTCGATCACCATCGGAGAACACTAGAAACCACCATACGCGCCATCACGCGCGCCGACGGTGGCGGCCTGAGACGATCACTGGTGAACGCTTCTGTTCGAGCCTATTTTGTGTGTTTTCGTTTAGTGAATTTTAGTTGTGAATGCATAGTTGGATAGGGCTCATCGACACAAGCATTTTGAATGGTTGACGGTCATCGGAGGCTTCACGACGGTGGTGCCAGCACATATATGCGTTTGACCGATGAAACGTCACGTTCGTTGACTATACGTTGACCAGTGAAGGCAGAAATTTTGATCGGCTCGTACAAGCGTTTACGGGCTCTGTTTGGGGCGTGTTAGGTACCTTACGTTTGTCTCAAAATTATCTCCGTTTTGATATTTTATTTGAATATATTTAATGCATTTAAAATTGTTAAAATGAATATGAAACTTTATGTACCTATATTTTTCAAGGGTATGTTGGGCTATTTTCATGGCTTCGACATCGATAACATCTATTACGTCTATCCCAACTCTTGGAGAGAAGGCAGAAAAGTTCAATGGTTTGATTTTTAAGAGATGACAATAGAATATGATTGCTCTATGTCACGACATTAAATTTGGCGAGGTTCCTCAATAAGGATGCTCCTAAGATGGATGAAGAAAAGACAAACATGGAAATGATTGTTGCTGTAGATGCGTGGAAGTATTTTCACTTCCTCTGTCACAACTAAATCATCAATGGTCTAAACAAGTTCCTCTATAACGTTTATAGCCTATTGAAAATGATTAAGGAATTCTGGGAAAGTCTAGACGAGAAATACAAGACAGAAGATGATGGGTTTAAGAGATTCATTGTTGGCAAGTTTTTGGACTTAAAAATGGTTGATTTCATAAACTTCCTAAATCAAATCCTGAAAACTCCAAGTGATTATGCATAACATTCATGCCGAAGATATGGTTCTAAGTGAATCATTTCAAATGACTGCTTTTATTGAAGACTACCATCGTCTTGAAAAGATTTCAAGAATTATCTCAAATGTGGGGGCGAGAATGTTATGTATATCGGTAATTCTCGACATACACGTCAAAGACACGATATTTTAAGACAACTTATCTCTAGTAGAATTATCACCATTGACTATGTAAAGTCAAAGAATAATGTTGCGGATCTATTAACAAAAGGCCTAACTAGAGAGATTGTTGCGAAAACATCAATAAAAATGGGTTTAAGGCCATAAATAAGTCATCATAACGAAAATCCTACATAGTTGAGTGAAAATCCCGAGATATAGGTTCAAAGGGACAACTAAGTTATGAATGTTGTGTAGAGTACTGTAAATTATTACTCATTCCTATATAGAGACAATGTGAAAGTTAAGCATAAGCTGTTAATAATTTCGAATCAAGTATGTGATACACTATATATTCAGAAATCACCTATGTGAGTGGGAAGTGAGGGCCGCTTCTGTGAGAATTGAAAAAGGCCGAATTTTTTAAAGCATTCATGAGACCAGGCTAAGGTAACGTTGAACACGACTATGGTTTAATCTGAACATGTTTGCTTTTGGATGATTTTATATTTTTACTACCGTTTACTCGCTGCCCTTGCATGATTCGCACATTGTTTTCGTCAAGGATGCCATGTTATGTATGTCTTAAAAATCGTTGAGTGTTCCAACATTGTTCAGCGTGGTGTCGACATTAAGGGAAATGCGAAATCTTTTTGAAAATTCAAGATAACGGCTTTTTCATTTGATCTAAATCGTCGGAACCTAAATTTTGTCAAGAAAATCTCGGATATAGCTAATCTGACCTATCACCATTTAAGTCTGATTTGTTATCTCCGAAAAACCAATCTTTAATTCAAGATCTGGATTTTTTTTTTTGGAAAATTCGGAAAAAATAGGATGTTTGTGATCTTACTGAGAATGTCGATTGGTGGATTGATTGATTGATTGACTTTTACCATAACCAGAAGATTTCTAAAAAAAAATTAGTAAGATATGGTTTCTTATAAATCAAGTCTGATTGATTTTTTTTTTAGAAAGATAAGGTTTCCTAAAAACCTTATCTCATCAATTAAGAAAATAAAGTCAAGATAATAAAAATCTTAAAAAATGCACCATGGCCGAAATTTTTAAAAAAAGGAAAGAGCGATGATCACATTCATGCATATATATCTCTAACATATTTTCATGCATATCTTTAATATATTCCATGTTTTCATGCATATCTCGCATATCATGTTTTCAAATATCACCCATTGCATTCCATATTTTTAAAATACCCTTGCATATCTCTAGGTTATATCTCATACCACGTATATATGCATTGTCGAAAATTTAAAAAAAGGCGGACAAAGAATCCGCTCAATTTTTTTGGAATTGCATGTTCATGCCATTAAAATCCGAAGATACCAACAACAAAAAAAATTATTCGCATATCATGTAATTCCATGTTATGCATCTTTCCATGTCACTCATTTTGCCATGTCATTCTTACACGTCATCCATGCATAAATGTCATGTCATTTTTTATGTCATTGCACGTCACATGTCATATAGTTAGGTTGCATCAGCATCATATTTAAAAACATAGAAAATTCAAAAAAAAATCAAGTCACATAAATCAATCGAAAGACCTTTGCATGAAATTGGTACCGAAAGGGCATTAGTTTTGATTAACTAGTGTAATTAAGTCCCCGAATCCACAATCTCTGGTTCGTAGAAGTAAAATGGTTCTCCCACCGTTTTACTTAGGTTTCTAATCAACCTACCAATAATGATTAGTGATGACTCCAAATTCTAAATCATCCCGATTAATCTAAGTTGCGAATTGGTAGGGCTTGGGAGAGTCCATATTAGGTTAGTTAATTTAATTGACCTAATAATCCATTAGCCAAATTTTTTAGGTCGTGACAAGACGAGATTGAAAGAATTGAGCGGATTGAGAGAACTTAGAGAATTTGAGAGAATTTATGAGAAAAAAAAAATGAAAAAGGGGGAGGGTATTTATAAATAGAGGAGGATATAATTTGTTAAGGAAAAAAAAAGAGGGGGAAGGAGAATTAGCCGTTGCAATGGGAATAGGGAGAGAGCCGAAAGAGCCCAACGGCTCTTTCCCCTTCATTAGTTTTTTAAGGCCTAGTTATTAGGCGAAACTGTAACCGGCTCGTGAGGGGCTGGGCCGAGCCCATTTTGGGCCCAAATCGGCCCGTGGCCATGTCTGCCTTACGCAGCCGTTACTATTTGTTCACTTTCACCACACACAACACTTGGAGGAAACAAGCATTCCCAACTCTTTATTTTATTTTTCACCCTATCTGTGACGCCTTGGAAATTCACCATTTGTAAATCGATAAATTCGAAAAATGGGGAATGGAATTGAATTTCAGTCAATGTGAGATTTTTGACTGTAAGAAATTAAGAGACGGATTTTGGACGATTCCCGAAATTGTCAGTCATTTAGATTAGGCTCTGTAATTATTAGTCGTTGCGAAATAGGATTCAAATCCCCGCGCCCGAGCCTAGCCTATAAAATACCAAAATTTTTCCCCTTGTCAATCGAGCCAAAATTTCGTTCAGTCTTGCATTATTGATTTACCATTTTACTCTTGGATATTGTACGCTACAAGACAAAATATTCAAATTGACTTGACTTGTGGGACCCCCGGTCAAATCCCACCTACTAGTCAACCACCAACTACTAGTCGACTCTCTCTCCTCTCTCTCTCTTTCTCTCTCGTTCACTCTCGGCTTCCCCCTCACCCACTTACTGTTTTTCGTGGAATACCCCAGCCGAACTCCATCCTCCTCCCTTGAGCTCGACCACCATCATCGAACATCCTCCGCCACCTTGCCACCTCCGTTCGACCACCGTACGCTGTCAAGTAGTCCTCGAACAGAGCCGAAGTCACCCCTGCTCTGTTTTCGCTCACGTTCGGGTTTCCATGGGCCAGCCTCTCGCCGGCCACTGTCGACCACCACCAACCGCCTCACACCACCACCTCCGACCCCCACACCACCCCTTGGCCATCGTACGCCACCGAGAGCCAACCCGAAGCCGCGGAGGCCCTGTTCGGGACGAGGTACCCTATTTTGGCCAGGATTGTTGCAGAGCACCTCCGGCCGTCTCCGATGCCTTCCGCTGCTCGCCGTCAACTCCCACTAACCCGCCTTGACTTCACGTCGTCCCTTGGAGCTGTTGGCCGCCGGTCGTTGGCCGTGGGATCCCGAAACAGCCCTGCCAAATCCTCCCCCGTTTTCGTCAAAAAATCTGCTTAGTTTTATCCGGACGTCGTTCCGCCGCCATCCGCCGCTCCTGGCCGGTCCCGAAGGTAGTCCTCGACCTGTTGGTGAGTCCCGTAGCTTGCCCTGACCTTGTCTCAGCCTTAGAGGTCGAGATTCCTCACAAAACAATTTGTTTTTCCCTGTCGTAGCTTCTGGCCGATTCTGTTTTGGCTAGATCGCCGGTCGCCTAAGCTCCGTCGCCGCCGCCGCTGACCTCTTGCCGGACCTCCACGATGTGTCCTAGCCGCTGTGGGGTGTTGTCGCCGCTTGAATAGCCGAGAAACCCGAGAGTTCGCAAGGAAAATCGAGAGCCGTCGTCGCCGAATTTCAACACCGCCGTCTTGCCGACGCCGCGACATTATGGTCGTTGCCCGAGCTTGATTTAGAGTGAGTTAACCCCTAATCCTTGGTTAGGGCGCTAATTGCGCCTAGGATTAGTAATTAGTCGATTAGGATAATTATGTAGAATAATCATTGTCAATTTAGATAGAAATCGGGTTTAGGTTAAATGACCGCGATTAATTAAGTTAGTCAATTTAGTTAGGTCGTCTGTGGCTAGTTGGTTGTTAGAATCAATTGATTGACTGATTGGGCATTGGTTGCCGTTGTTTGATCGCGAGCGAGCGTTAGTTTAGAACCGAGCGATTGATCGATAATTAAATGAAATTGGGATTAATCAATGCCGTTTGATTAATTGAATTGGTTAATCGATTGTGTTTTGACTGCTTGACTGAGTGCAGTTGATTGATTGTGATGTGACATGATTGAATTTCTGAGTATTTCATCGTCTGTGTCGGGCGCAAGCCTAGTGGTGTGGTTATACATTCATGTGACCTATGTGAATTCAAACTGCATGATTTAGTATGAAAACGGCCTTACGCCGAGTCTTTGAGCACGTTTGTATGAGCATCCGGCCTAAATAAAAAATGATAAAATTGATTGATTGTCGGGTGTCATGTGTGATCATATGATGGGACGATGAGATTCTTGACAAGATTGTATCGTGACGATCGGGAAAATACGACTTGTCGGAAGCACGTCATTCTGTGACGTCAGTTTGACGAATGCCAGTCGCAGCTTGTGACGAACCGAAGCCTTGGAAGGGATTCCTGGTAGCTCTGTGCCGTGACGATCGGAATCACACGGACTATTGGATGCAGTTGCCGGAAGTAAGGGACGATGCCTGTGACGTCCTGGAAATTCAATCCTTGTAAGCGCCGGAAGTCGATTAAATGATATGAATGTGTAGTCATAGTCAGCGCCCATTTTGGACTATAAAGACTGAAGAGACGAAAATTTGGACAAATTCCGAACTTTAGATTATTTCGAATTGAGTTTCGAAATTAATCCGCGGCGATTTTTAAATTGCCGTTTTTGCAAACGAGCTTAACCCTGATCGAGCTTGACCAGTGAAATTGCCGAAATTACCCTTCGATCAGTACACCAAAAATTTCGTTTCAGTCCCGGCGCGCCAAAATTACCATTTTGCCCTCCCTCAATTATTCATTCATAAGAGACAAAAAAATTTAATTTTTGGTCTTCAAAGTCAAGGTGGGCCACTCTCCTCTCTGCCCAACGCACGTCTCTCTGCCGCTTCTCTCTTCTTCTCCGTTTCTTCTTCTTTTCTGTTCTTCTCTTCTTCATTTTTTGTTGACCGACGACTCCCCCCCTCCTTGCCGATCAATCCTTCCTCTTCCGTCGCCATTTTTCCCGACCACCACCACCCAGCTAACCCCCGACTTCCCCTCGACCGATCCAACCCCTCGTCGCCGATCGTCAGCCGCCGGAATCGCCGGAATCAGGCCCGAAAGTTTCGGTGCTCTGTTTTGAACCCGGTTTATTCCGGTCTTCGATCCGGCCGCCACCGTCGCCGCCGTGCCACACCGCCACCGCCAGACGACTCCCCTGAGTCTCCTCTACCACCACCCAGCTCGGCTCCGCCGGTCGCCTCGCGTGGCCGCCGGAAACCTCCACCGACCGAGAGCCCTGTTTCGGTGCAAAAGCCGGACAGCCACTGATCGCGGCTGTCCGCCGTCGCCGGCCGCCTTCCGCCGCCGTCCACCTATCCCGGCCGACTCCCACCGACCCCTAGGTGAGCCCCCAACCCCTGGCCGGACTTGTCCCGGCCCGTGTCGCCGGAAAACGGCCAAAACAGTGAGGTTGCCGATGAATATACTGATTTTTCACTGTTGCAGGCTGCCGGCCGCCGCTCGCCAGAGCTCCGCCGCCGGCCACCTGTTCCGGCGACCTCGCCGGACTCCCACGGGGTGTCGCCGAAGTTTGAGCTCGATCCGCCACGCGATAAACCTTAGTTTTATTGCCGCCGCCGCCGCCGCCGCCGCTGCCGCCGATCGAGCTAACTCAATTAGTGAGTTGACTCTTAACCTTGGTTAGGGCGCTAATTGCGCTTAGGATTAGTCTGATTTATTTATTTAGTTAATTATGTATTTTTTATTTATTTATTTATTTTATAAAAAAAATATTTTTTCGATCGGGACCGGTATAGATAGAAACCATGGTTAGGATACATGGTCGATCGATTAATTGTCTGTGGCTATTTGTGGTAATTTAGCAATTAATTGATTGATTGAGTTGCTCGCGAGTGAGTGTCAGGTTAGAGACGAACGAACGATTGATTGCTATAATTTGACTGAGAATTAAGATTTCTAATATGAATTGAGCTTGAAATCGTCAGGTTAAGTTGATTACTCGAGAGTGAGTGAATTACTTGATTGGTTTGTTTGCCTGGCTGATATGCTCAATTGGGAGTCTTGTGGGCCTTGGGGCCGAGTTGATTGTATTTATTGTGGTTTTTGGCGTTAATCCAAGATAATCAATGAGTTGATTGCCGAATGCAATTTGTGTGGTCATTTAAAGGGTCAATGACGCTACCTGGCAAGTTCGCATTGTACCGTGGGTACTTGTGCCGTACAGATTGTATGGAATTCGCGACTTGTCAGAAGCACGATAATCCATGCCCCGTGCCAGTCGTACGGTTTTAAGAGATTATCGGATGCCGGTCGCAGCTTGTGATGGACCGAAGCTCCTTTTTAAGGAATGCCTGCTTGCAGTGACGTGCCGGGTGCACTGGATACACTGCTTGTAGTAGCCGTCGCTGAGAGAGTAAAGTGGACGTAGCTTGGTTTTTGCCAGAAGAGTGCGGGATCGCACTATTGATGTATTTATCACGCCAGTCGCGTGGGTCATTGATTAATAATGGACTTGTGTATGCCTGAGTGGTTGTACTTCTGTTGGTGGTAGATTTGACAGATTTGTTGTGATTGATATTTATATATATATATCCCTGTTGATATCTTGTGATCTTTTTGTGGCACTTAGGATGTTCTGGGCGAATCATTGTCCTAACCGAGATTAGGCTTGATTCACTGAGATTCATTTCTCACCTCGTCGTGGGACAAATTTTTCAGGTCCGAAGTAATGGAAAGACCGGTGCGGTTCGGCACCCCCACTGACTCATCACTTGATATCAGTCTCCATCCTGTACCAGGTATGGACCAGATGTGGGAGCGTCACATCACGACGATATGGGTTGATGAAGGGATGCCACATCTGGTGGCACACCTCTTTAAGGCCTGGTATCTTCGTGATGGGATGGATCTCTTCGGTCCGCTTCGAGGATTTGAGGGGCCACCTCTACAGGGGGTCCCTAATATCCCCGCTTGGGACCCGATGGATATTGATACACCTGATGGGGAAGTGATGGACCCCGCGCCTGGTATGGAGCTCGAGCTCGAGCCTGAGCAATCAGTAGCCCCCTCTGTGCATTCTAGCCAGAGTTCTTGTGATGACCCGAACGACCCGGCTCCCCCGGTTGGTTATTACGACTCGGATGTCGAGTTTTCCCAGTAGAGGGTTAGGTTCCTTTTGTAGTCAGGGAACTGTTGATGTTTTTGTGGGGGATACTGTTTTGGGATAGATGAGAGTTAACCTTACCTGACTCCTGTATCTTTTTGTGAGTCCTAGAGGGCCGCCCCGAAGTATGGGGTTGTATTTATCAGTTGATGGCTCTGTAAGGTTATAAATCATCTATTCTCATCAGCCTTTAGTGTTTTGCAATCTGGCTTTACTTTCTATCTATCCCATATGGTTTTATTGAATGGAAGATGGTACATTCCGCTTGCGCAATATTATCTTAGGTCGATAGCAGTTGCCTGGAACGCTATCTAATATGACCTGGTGGCGATTTGGCAAGGAATGTCGCGGGCTCGAGAGTCGGGACGTGACAATGCCTACGCCGCCAGAAGAGTACCAACTGACCAGTGTGGCGGACTGATATGCCCTATTCTCGGGCCAACGCGCCCTGGGCTAACATGCCCTATCTCATAATAAAAAGAACTACGTGTGACGTCATGTATGTCGAGTGATGTGATGCTTGCCTTGATTGGGTTATTTGACTGTCATGTCGTGTCTGTATCGCATTAGGTGTGGCTCCCTGAAGGGTAAGTTGCATGTGGTTGGATATCTGTATTGGTTGACATATTATGTTTGTTTGTTAGGATATCCTGGGTGAATCAACGTCCTAGCCAAGCTTATGTGTCGACTTCACTGAGATTTATTTCTCACCCCATCATGTGATAACATTTTCAGGTCACAAGTGACGGAGACTCGTGAACGTTGAGACATGACCTTTTTGGAGTAGCCCTTTTGGAGTAGATGTGGAGTTAACCCTACCTACCATTGTCTCTTTTGAGGTCCTAGAGAGCCGCCCCGAAGTATGAGGTTGTATGTTGTTAGCTCTATAGGGTTAATTAGTATCTGGTTTGTATAAGGATTAAAATTGTCTTTTGTTGAATTGGCTGAATGAATGTTCCTACTGATTTATCCCATGCTGATCTTGTTGTCTCGGAGTTTGGCACGTTCCGCATGCGCATTTCAATTATAGGTCGATAGCGAGCTTGGAATGCAATCCTTCGTGACCTAAGGGTGCCAAGGTAGGGATGCCGCGTGCTCGAGGATCGGAGTGTGACACTCTCTCTCATTATCATGAGCTGCTCCACGAAGAACATGTGCTAGGCAAAATTTGTCCAAGGGAAATTGAAGAAATCTTCATCTTTTCTTGCATCTCGCGCTTGTGTCTCTAGGAGTAGGCAGGTTCAACGTTTTGGTCATCGAGCAATAATGTTGAGTTTGGAAGTTTGGGGGGTTGAAGAAAATGTGAGTGGAAAGTACAAGAAAATTCAACGGCGAAAATTCTAAATTCTTCGCCATTACTTCAGCATCCCACCAAGGCTCCTGTACGGATCAAGAACTTTCAAAGGAGCTAAAAAGTTCCATTTTCATTTTGTGCTCCCCGTTGAAAAGTCATTCATTTTATAAGGAAGACAAAGTGTAAAGTAAGGTGGATAATTTCACTACCCTCACGATCAAGATCACGTCGTCGTTACGAACTTGTACGCATGCGTCTACCCAAATTTTCATCACCTCTTCCTTAATCTCCCAGACAGAGCCTAATCATTCCTCCTAAAAGGTGTTGCGCCACAAATATGGGCTAGTTCAACACCATCAACAATGCTGCTTGGGGAAGATTTGTTGATTGTCACCCGGTCTCCGTTCGTGAGGAGAGAGATATGCCTTTCTGCTTTGCGTCAATAGCCATCACATGTCTTCTGATCAACCTTTCTCGACCACGTGAGCATTTTATGACCCTTGATTACACATCCCACTAGGAGTTGCTGGTGATCGGCTCCGCATTAAAATTGCAGAGCATCCCACTGGGAGTTGCTGGTGCACTTCAGCCATAAATTCTTGGTAAGCGACTTCTGATTTTTTCAAACTGACACTAATGAGGAGGATCCAGGGAAAAATGGCAGATGGCTTTATGGAAATTGGAAAGCTTTTCTTTTCCCCCACTTTTCACTTTCTTTTTGTCATTTTTATGTCGGGGCTGAACTTGTCGATCTCATCTGATACCTTAAGTTCAGGTCAGTCCATTAAAGGTGGAGAGACATTGGTCTCTCAGGCCAAAGCTTTGAGCTTGGTTTCTTCTCTCCAGAAAAATCTAGGAATACTACTTGGGGATATGGTACAAATTTAGTCCTGAGACAGTCGTTTGGGTCGCCAACGGGAGCAACCCACTAACTGATTTAGATGGTGTTCTCACCTTCAGTGATGAGACGAATCTAGTTGTTCTCAACCGGTCAAACAGTGTCATCTGGTCTTCGAATTCATCCAGGGTTTTAAGAAACCCAGTTGCGCAGCCGTTGGATTCTGGTAACCTTGTTGTTTTAGAGAACACCAGTTCAAATTCTGGTGAATGCTCATGGCAGAGTTTTGACTATCCAACCGACGCCCTTTTAGCCGGTATGCGAATGGGATGGAGCCTCAAAACCGGTTTCGAATGGCATCTGACTTCTTCGAGAAGCATGGATGATCCCTCTTCTGGAGACTATACCTATGGAATAATTGTCCAAGGATTGCCACAAATAGAAGTTCTCTACAAAGGTTTCAGGAAGATATTTCGAGCAGGTCCATGGAATGGGGTCCATTTCCCTGGTACTCCGCAGTCTGAAAGTACCCTATTCAAGCCCATGTTTGTTTACAATGAAACAGATGTGTATTTTGAGTTTGAATCCACGAGTGATGGCATCATCACCATGATCAGATTGAACTAGTCTGGTCTTGTGCGATGTATTGTGGGGAAGAAAGGGAGCTCTACATGGGACGTTATGGTCTCAAGGCCCCGTGAACCATGTGACAACTACGGGCAGTGTGGTGCTAATGGTGTCTGCACAATTAGCGAAGATCCGAGATGCCGGTGCTTGCAGGGTTTCATGCCCAAGTCCCCAGAAGAATGGCAAATGCTTAACTCAACCAGTGGGTGCATAATGAAAGATCAATTGAATTGCACTCTCCAGGAGGGGTTTCTGGAACTTTCGCAGCTGAAGTTGCCCGACCTGATAGACTTTACTATGAGCCTCGAGGAGTGCAAGGTTGAGTGTCTAAAGAACTGTTCCTGCAGGGCTTATGCTAACTCAGATGTTAGAGGGGGAGGCGGCGGCTGTTTAATGTGGTTCGGCGATCTCATTGATGTGAGAGAATCTCCACAAGTCAACTATGAGCAGAATCTCTACATAAGACTACCTGCATCTCAATTAGGTAGATCTAAGCATCGTAATTCAATTAGCAACTGTTCTATTGCCATGATCATGCTTTTTTCCTAAATTTGCATCATGTACAGAGTAAGTGCTAGGTCAATCCTGATCTGGTACCCGACAATTTATTACTCATTTTGTTATCTTTTGCTTCAATTTTTTACATTCATTAGCTCCTGTTGATGCACTTTCTTGGCTATTATAGATTCAATCCACAGTCCCCTCAATAAGAAAAGACTGGTGACCGTCATAGTGGCTTCTGCAATTTCTGGATTGTTCATAGTAGGCATGGCATTGGGCATAATGTGGAAAAGAAGAATGAAAGGAGGAGGTAAGCTTCTTCCTTATCCAGGCCCATTAATAAAGTGAAGATTTGTGTTGTTCATTGTTAGATTCTGACCAACTATTATCAATCTAATTGACATTGTTCATCATTTCAGGCTTGGGACTTGAAAAGGAAGACATTGACTTACCATCATTTGATTTTCCGACAATTAGCATCGCGACTGGACATTTCTCTGAGACCAACACGATTGGAATGGGTGGCTTTGGTACTGTCTACAAGGTAATGATCTATGGAGTTGCAAGCTTGTAGCACAGGATAAGCTTATGGAACTAAAGGAAAAAATGCAGGGCATTCTTTCCACGGGCCAAGAAATTGCCGTGAAAAGGCTGTCCAAAAGTTCAGGACAAGGTCTCAAAGAGTTCATGAATGAAGTACTCCTAATCGCCAGACTTCAGCACCGGAACCTTGTCGGACTTCTTGGCTATTTCATAGAGGGAGAAGAGAGAATGCTAATATATGAGTATATGCCGAATAAAAGCTTGGACAATATCATTTTTTGGTTCGAACTCCTCGGTCTTTACTCATTTTCTTTCCACTTGATCCCATCCCAATACTATCAGTCTGTCATTTTTGTCTGAAAGGACTATGCATCCGAATGCTAATTGATTTACTCATTTTCTTCATAGCGTCAAGCGTAAAACTCGGTATGCTTTTGAGTTTGTGCAGATGATGACAGAAGCTCCACCTTACCATGGAAAAGTCGCTTTGACATAGTCATAGGAATTGCGAGAGGACTTCTCTATCTTCACCAAGATTCAAAACTACAAGTCATTCACAGAGACCTCAAAGTAAGCAATATATTGTTGGATGCTGACCTGAATCCTAAAATTTCAGACTTTGGTCTCGCAAGAATCTTTGGGGGTAATGAAAGGGAGGCAAGAACTAGAAGAATTATCGGTACTTAGTAAGTTTCTCATCTCAACTGACAAGCACTCCTCCACAAATCTTGGATAGATGGTTCTTTCCCTGTGAACCTTGAAAGATTTTGAGTCCTGATTTTCTGATTGCAGCGGTTATATGTCTCCGGAGTACGCTTTTGCCGGAAAATTCTCAGTGAAATCTGATTTTTTTAGCTTTGGTGTCCTTTTGTTAGAGATAGTAAGTAGCAAAAGGAATAGAGGATTCTGGCATCGAGATCATCACCACAACCTTCTTGGGCACGTAAGGAGTAGTGTATAATTACATCTATTCACGCCTATCATGTGCAAGCAGTCATGTTTTCTGACGAGCTTCACAATGATACTGTCTAATGACATGACCGAATTTGTTCTAGGCATGGTTCCTTTGGAGTGAAGGCAGGGCCATGGAGCTTTTACATGAATCTCTATGCGACTCCTCCATTGCATCCCAAGTAGAGAGATGCATTCATGTGGGTTTGTTATGTGTCCAAAACTTTCCTGGAGATAGACCATCAATGTCTCATGTTAGCGAATGAAGGGGGAGTCTTGCCACTGCCTAAACAGCCCGGCTTCATTATGGAAAGAAGTCCATCGGGCGCCGAAGAAATCTACACGAGGAATGTTGTGACTATAACGATGCCGGATGGTCGATAAACTTTCCTTCGAGGGAGTTCCCCGCCGTGCGGCATTCAGACCACCTTTCTCGGTGCATAAAAAGAGGAAGACGGTCACCGATCACTATTACTAAGCACTTCAATGTGAGGGGTATAGCGACCTAGACTTTAATGTTTCTTCAGGTTCTCAAGTTTCAGATAACATATGTCTGAAGAGTTTGTGAAAGCATTGTAGCATGTGTGGATATGAATCCGTTGCAGGCTCGCAAGATGGCGAATGCCCGATCGAATTGATTAGGTTCAATTAACGTCTGTGGAGATGGCCATTTTACAACTTCATGTCCCGCGGTATTTATCAATAGTGCCATTTCGTTCCAAAAATGCCCCTGCCCCAGGTACTAAATTTCTTACTGTCACGTCCCGACTCTCGAGCCCGCGACATCCCTTGCCAAATCGCCACCAGGTCATAATAGATAGCGTCCCAGGCAATTGCTATCGACCTAAGCTTATATTGCGCAAGCGGAACGTACCATCTTCCATTCAATAAAATCACATGGGATAGATATAAAGTAAAGCCAGATTTCAAAATACAAAAGTCTGATGAGAATAGATGATTCATAACCTTACAGAGCCATCAACTGATAAATACAACCCCATGCTTCGGGGTGGCCCTCTAGGACTCACAAAAAGATACAGGAGTCAGGTAAGGTTAACTCTCATCTATCCCAAAACAGTATCCCCCACAAAAATAACCACAGTTCCCTGACTACAAAAAGGCCCTAACCCACTACTGAGAAGACTCGACATCCGTGTCGTAATAATCAAACGGGGGAGCCGGGTCATTTGGGTCATCACAAGAACTCTGGCTAGAACGCACAGAGGGGGCTACCGATTGCTCAGGCTCGAGATCGAGCTCCATATCAGGCGCGGGGTCCATCACTTCCCCATCAGGTGTATCAATATCCATCGGGTCCCAAGCGGGGATATTAGGGACCCCCTCTAGAGGTGGCCCCTCAAATCCTCGAAGCGGACCGAAGAGATCCATCCCATCACGAAGATACCAGGCTTTAAAGAGATGTGCCACCAGATGTGGCATCCCTTCATCAACCCATATCGTCGTGATGTGACGCTCCCACATCTGGTCCGTACCTGGTACCGGATGGAGACTGATATCAAGTGATGAGTCAGTGGGGGTGCCGAACCGCACCGGTCTTTCCATTACTTCGGACCTGAAAAACAATTGTCCCGCGACGGGGTGAGAAATGAATCTCAGTGAATCAAGCCTAATCTCGGTTAGGACAACGATTCGCCCAGAACATCCTACGTGCCACAAAAAGATCACAAGATAACAACATATATATATATAAAAATATATCAATCATAACAAGTCTGACAAATCTACCACCAACAGAAGTACAACCACTCAGGCATACACAAGTTCATTATTAATCAATGACCCACGCGACTGGCGTGATAAATACATCAATAGTGCGATCCCGCACTCTTCTGGCAAAACTAGGCTACGTCCACTTTACCCTCTCAGCGACGGCTACTACAAGCAGTGTATCCAGTGCACCCGGCACGGCACTGCGAGTAGGCATTCCTTAAAAAGGAGCTTCGATCCTTCACAAGCTGCGACCGGCATCCGATAATCCCTTAAAACCGTACGACTGGCACGGGGCATGGATTATCGTGCTTCTGACAAGTCGCAAATTTCCATACAATCAGTACGGTACAAGTACCCACAGTACAAAGCGAACTTGCCAGGTAGCGTCATTGACCCTTTTAATGACCACACAAATTGCACTCGGCAATCAATTCATTGATTATCTTGGATTAACACCAAAATCCACAAGAAATACAATCAACTCGGCCCCAAGGCCCACAAGATTCCCAATGGAGCATATCAGCCAGGCAGACAAACCAATCAAGCAATTTACTCATTCTCAAATAATCAACTGAACCCGGCGATTTCAAGCTCAATTCATAATAGAAATCTTAATCCTCAGTCAAACTATAGCAATCAATTGTTCGCTCGTCTCT
Source organism: Rhodomyrtus tomentosa (assembly GCA_028455895.1). Classification (NCBI taxonomy): domain Eukaryota; kingdom Viridiplantae; phylum Streptophyta; class Magnoliopsida; order Myrtales; family Myrtaceae; genus Rhodomyrtus; species Rhodomyrtus tomentosa. The sequence continues at coordinate 6,686,624 of JAPCWY010000001.1, read as the reverse complement.
AACCTGACACTCACTCGCGAGAAACTCAATCAATCAATTAATTGCTAAATTACCACAAATAGCCACAGACAATTAATCGATCGACCATGTATCCTAACCATGGTTTCTATCTAAACCGGTCCCGATCGAAATATTTTTTTTTATATAAATAAATATATAATAAATAATTAACTAAATAAATAAAACAGACTAATCCTAAGCGCAATTAGCGCCCTAACCAAGGTTTAGAGTCAACTCACTATTTGAGTTAGCTCGATCGGCGACGACGGCGGCGGCGGCGGCGGCGGCGATAAAACTAAGGTTTATCGCGCGGCGGGTCGGGTTCAAACTTCGGCGACACCCCGTGGGAGTCCGGCGAGGTCGCCGGAACAGGTGGCCGGCGGCGGAGCTCCGGCGAGCGGCGGCCGGCAGCCTGCAACAGTGAGAAACCAGAATATTCAACCGACACTTCACGGTTTTTGGCCGTTTTCCGGCGACACGGACCGGGACAAGGCCGGCCAGGGGTCGGAGGCTCACCTAGGGGTCAGTGGGAGTCGGCCGGGACAGGTGGACGGCTGCGGAAGGCGGCCGGCGACGGCGGACAGCCGCGATCAGTGGCTGTCCTGTTTTCGAGCCGAAACAGGGCTCTCGGTCGGCGGCGGTTTCCGGCGGCCACGCGCGGCGACCGGCGGAGCTGAGCTGGGTGGCGGTAGAGGAGACTCAGGGGAGTCGTCTGGCGGCGGCGGTGTGGTACGGCGGCGACGGTGGCGGCCGAAACGAAGACCGGAACAACCCGGGTTCAAAAACAGAGCACCGAGACTTTCGGGCCGGATTCCGGCGGTTCCGGCGGCTGACGGTCGGCGACGAGGGGTGGGATCGGTCGAGGGGAGGTCGGGGGTTAGCTGGGTGGTGGTGGTCGGCGTCGGTGGGGGCCGTGGCAGCCGGAGGAGGCCGCGGAGTTCTCGGGTCCTCTGACCCGAAAACAGGGCAGGCCCGGCCGCGAGTTTCCTTCGGCGAAACGGCGGCGGCGGCGACTCGGCCGGGGTCCAGGCGACGGCGACGAGTGGCTGGGGACGGTGGCTGCCGGTGGGGGTGTGGTGGTCGCGAAAAATGGCGACGGAAGGAGGAGGAATCGGTCGGCAAAGGGGGTTGTCGGCAAAGAAAAAAAAAAGAAGAAGAAGAAGAAGGAAGAAGAACAGAAGAAGAAGTAGCAGGAAGAAGAAGAGAAGAAGGAGCAGCAGCAGGCGTGCGTTGGGCAGAGGGCAGGTGGGGCCCATCTTGACTTTGGGCCAAAAATTTAATTTTTTTGTCTTATGTGAGTGAATTATTGGGAGGGGCAAAATGGTAATTTTGGCGCGCCGGGACTGAAACGAAATTTTTGGTGTACTGATCGATGGGTAATTTCGGCAATTTCACTGGTCAAGCTCGATCAGGGTTAAGCTCGTTTGCAAAAACGGCAATTTAAAAATCGCCACGGATTAATTTCGAAACTCAATTCGAAATAATCTAAAGTTCGGAATTCGTCCAAATTTTCGTCTTTTCAGTCCTTATAGTCCAAAATGGCGTCGACTATGAATATACATTCATATCATTAAATCGACTCCCGGCACTTACAAGGGTTGAATTTCCAGGATGTCACACTTACCACACCCAAAACCCTCGAAACCGAACTCGAAACACAACTACTGAACAATAAGCTGAGTTATCACCACAGAGTGATGCTGGTGGTGGCGGCAGAAGGCGGGTGATAAAGGGGCAAAGGTTTTTGGGTGATGGAGGCTAGGGACCTGGAGGATTGGAAATCCCACAGAGGGGCAATTTGGTCTTTTCAGCATTGCGACTTTTTTTTTTTTTAGGATGGTAAATGGTATTTTTGGAAAATAGAGGAGGACAATTTGAAGGAAGAAAGGACATTACCAAGATAAGAATGGAAGGAAAAATCATCACCGCTGCAATTGTCCGCAATTAGACGCTCCCGCTAGTCAACTACGTGTTGTGGCGTGGTTCCCTGTCTTTGAAAAGAAGCTGCAATTGGTGGCGATAAAACCGATTCTGGAAAACCGAAGCAGTTGAAGATTCAATCAACAATTGTCATTATTTCATTTTGGGCGGTCCCAAGTCTGAACTTGTCAAATGTAAATACTTGACGGACCACCAAAATCAACAAAAGGGGTCAAAGGTTGCGTCTGGATCGCCTGTCAAGCTCTCTCCCTGTCAAGGTGTGCCCGGGTCAATCGTGGTCGTCCGTTCAATCACGGACGGTCACGATTTGACGTTGAAAAAGCAAAAAAAAAAAGTGCATGAACAATGACAGCCGCAATTTGATGTGATTGTGGCCGTCTGTGATTGAACGGACGGCCACGATTGACCCGGGCACACCTTGACAAGGGGGGAGCTTGACGGGCGATCCGGATCTTCAAAGGTATGCATCGTCTTAGGACCGCTATGATGCCCAAGAGGGCCCCATGACAGATTTTTCACGTGGATTAACTTTTCCTAAGCTAGGACAAACCGTCTAAATCATTCTCGCTTCAGACTAGGCTCCGTTTGTTTCACGGAAAATGGACAACTTGAAGTAATCGCTTATATCGTTTAGAAAAATTAATCAACGAAAAATATTTTCATCATCAATGACAATCTATGCCGAACTATTTTCATAGGCGGTGAGAATAAATTCATTTATTCATTTTTTTAAGAAATATAAAATATTTTTTAAAAATATATATTTTTCAAATCACTCATTTTCCGTGAAACAAACGGAGTCTAAGTAACAAGTTAAATACCAAGGTGGGGATTTCTTTAAAAAAAAGTCTTATCTTGTAGCTTGATCTGAGACATAGAAATACATCCTTAAAAAGTCCGGTTACATTCAAATCCTTAAAAAGTCCGGTTACATTCAAACATTCAATGACAAACTGTGATACGACTTCGCTTGCGTACGTCTTCAATGCTAAAGTACTTACAATTTCACGTCGCCGCCAAACGGCCGTCTATGATGCCCCCATGGCTAATGCGGCGGGTGACATTGATAAACGCACGGTGAATGTACTCGAGCACAGTAAATCGCGATGCATACAGGTATGAGCTAATTATCAAGAAGCAGCTTTCTACGGACGGGTAAGAAATGTGACGCCCGTGACCTAGGAAGGATCCCTACCATTCTATACTTACAGGAAATGCGAGTTGACCTCTCGAGTCAACTTGAAAATCCTATCCTTACGGCTTCTCAGAAGGTTTCCAGTAGTGATCACAATCCTGTTCTTGTCTGGCTCCTAGAACTTGGCTTGCTTGGCACTAGCACGTGCAGTTTTCCCTTCTAAATCTCACCCCGTTTCGCAGTTCTTCATGATTTAGTTTAGGTATGGAAGCACCAACCTTTTTCATCAGCCTTTTCATCATCTGCCTGTCAGTCTGCGGCTTATCGACTGCAGCTGACACATTAAGTTCAGGCCAGTCTATGAAAGATGGAGAGACATTGGTCTCTTCAGGCCAAAGCTTTGAGCTCGGCTTCTTCTCTCCCGGCAACTCCAACAACAGGTACTTCGGCATATGGTACAAGATCACTCCGAAAGTAGTTGTTTGGGTTGCCAACAGGGACAATCCACTCACTGATTCACGTGGAGTTCTCACGTTTAGCCGTGATGGAGATCTGGTGTTTGTCAACCAATCGAAGAGTGTCATCTGGTCTTCGAATTTGTCCAGGGTACTGAAAAATCCGGTTGCACAGCTCTTAGACACTGGAAATCTTGTTCTCAGAGAAAGTAAAAATCCGAACTCTGATGACTATTCGTGGCAAAGTTTTGATCTTCCATCTGACACACTACTACCTGGTATGAAATTAGGATGGGACTTGAAAAACGGTTTAGAAAGACGTCTGACTTCTTGGAAAAGCATGAATGATCCTTCCCCTGGAGACTATACTTGCAGGTTGAACATTCACGGGTTGCCCCAAGTGGAACTCGTCGGCTTAGGATCCATCAAGAAATATCGGACAGGGCCATGGAATGGAAAACAGTTCAGTGGTGCTTCAGTGGGATCAAATGCAGTGACCACGCCCGTGTTCTTCTATGGTGAAAATGAGATCTTTTTTGCATATGAAGCCAGGAAAAGCGAATTTATCCCAAGGGTACTTACAATGAATCACTCCGGGTCACTCCAGTACTTCGTTGCAAGTAAAAGTAGCAGTGCCTGGGCTATCATGTACTCGTCACCCAACGATCCATGTGATGCATACGGTAATTGTGGAGCCAATAGTATCTGTAGAGTTGACAGAGCTCCGATATGCGATTGCTTAAAGGGGTTTGTACCAAAGTCTCCAGAAGAATGGGATATCCTTATTTCGTCCGGTGGATGCAAGAGAAGAATACCAATAAATTGTTCAAAGGAAGAAGGGTTCCTCAAACTTGCAAAAGTGAAACTTCCTGACCTGTTAGATTTCTGGTTGAACAAGAACATGAGCCTCAAGGAATGCGAGGCTGAGTGCTTACAGAACTGTTCATGTACAGCTTATGCTAATTCAGATGTTAGAGGAGGAGGTAGCGGCTGTCTCCTGTGGTTTGGAAGTCTAATCGACATTAAGGAGTACGAAGAAGATGACTATGGGCAAACTCTATACTTACGCCTGCCAAAATCTGAACTAGGTATTATTTTGCCAATTATTGTTTGTTTTTCTAGACATTCCATCTTCTAAGTAGCTTATACAGGAACAGCACCCTTGAAGATTGCACTAATAGTCTTCTCTATTCTAGATTTCCTTCATAATTCTGCCAAGAAGAAAAGGATGGCTATCGCCGTACTGATGTCAGCTATTGCTGCTTTGTTTCTATTGGCCATGGGGTGCTGCCTTCAAATCCGGCATTGCAGAATAAAGAGCAAAGGTCAGAGCAACTGGTTCTATGAATGTACACCTCCAGAACATACAAAGAAGCCTTAAGGCCCCTTTGCGAGGTTGACGTATGTTTCGACAAAGGTTTTTGGAGTAACTGGTCTTTTTTCAGGTCGGAAAATCAAGGAGGAAGAAATTGATTTGCCACTCTTTGATATGGCTACCATTGTTAATGCTACAAATGGCTTTTCTGAGGACAGTCTGATCGGAGCTGGTGGCTTTGGCCCAGTTTACAAGGTGATGAGCCGTGCATATTTCAAGACAAAGTTACTGCAAACAGAGTGATGATATTCCATTGTCTAACACGTCTACCTAAAACCACAATATGCAGGGAAATCTTTTCACAGGACAAGAAGTAGCAGTGAAGAGACTGTCAAGAAATTCAGGACAAGGTCTCGAAGAGTTTAAGAATGAAACAATTCTGATAGCCAAACTTCAACACAGGAATCTCGTGGGGCTTCTAGGTTGTTGCATGGAGAGGGAGGAAAGGATTTTGGTCTATGAGTACATGCAAAACAAGAGTTTGGATCATTTCATCTTTGGTGAGTCCTCCAGAATCTTTATTCAAAGATATTACTTGATCATGATGCTATCTGTGCAACGAACTGGATTCCTCTGGTTGACTAAACTATTCTTATCTGCATATCCAGATCATGAAAGATGCTTATTGTTGGACTGGGAAAAACGTTTTGACATTATCGCCGGGATTGCGAAAGGTCTTCTCTATCTACACCATGATTCTAAACTTCAAGTAATTCACCGGGATCTCAAAGCTAGCAATATTTTACTGGATGGCAGCCTTAGCCCTAGAATCTCGGACTTTGGGTTGGCAAGAATTTTTGCTTCTGATGAGAAAGAAGCAAAAACGAAGAGAATCATCGGAACTTAGTAAGAACTTGTCTTACCAGAGAATCTCTAAATAGGACTGCATATTATGCTAGAAGACTAATACCTTGTTATCGCAGTGGCTATATGTCCCCTGAATATGCCTTCGACGGAAAATTCTCTGTGAAATCCGACGTCTATAGCTTCGGCGTCCTTTTGTTAGAGATTGTAAGCGGCAAAAGAAACAGAGGATTCAGCTGCCCAAATCATCACCATAACCTTCTCGGACATGTAAGAGAAAGGATCCAGAGCATAAGTTGTTCTCTCACCCTTATCTCCCTCTTTTCGACTGCATTAGTAAGCCCAAGATGTTATTTTCTTGTTTTTTCAGGCATGGTTGCTATGGGGTGAGGACAGAGCCAAGGAAATCGTTGACGGATGCGTGTATGATTTGGCGGAACCTCAAGTGAAAAGATGCATCCATGTAGGCTTGTTATGCGTGCAGAAGTTCCCTAATGATAGACCAGCGATGTCCTCTGTAGTCGCCATGTTAGGAAATGAAAGTGCAAGCCTGCCTCGACCTAAACAGCCCGGTTTCTTCTTGGAACGAAATTCAATGGGCTTAAGCGCGGCCCCGACACATGAAGAACTCCATACCGTTAATGCAGTCACGATGACGATGTTGGATGGTCGGTAGTGCGTTTTTGTGAGGAATTGCGAACAGATCCGGCCAGTGCCCTCCATAGTTCAGTTCATCCATTGTCCGAGACTTCCTACATTTGCGTGTTTGGTGTAATCCAATGTATGCAGGTCCAAAGAATCATTGACCACAGAGGGGCGATCAAATCGGTAGAATTGTTCGCCTTCTGCAGGTGACAGTTTAACTTATGATTTATGTTCTTAGGAAGTTTCATATGCATGTGGAGAATCATAACTTCTTTACGAACGATATCTGACTTCTTCGGGAAGCATGAGTAGATTCTTCTTTTGTAGACTATGCCTAAGGTACAAATATTAGGATTTTGCTAGCATAACAGCCTTTGAGTAAGTAAAATTGAAGCTTTAGTTCTTTGGTCGCTACTCGGCGTCTTGTGCTTTTAGTGTGGTCCAAAGCAATGAACACACATGTTGAATCCACATGCTGGCGTCCTCTTCTATAAACTATCAATTCCGGATAGAATTTGGTTAACTCTATTGGAATGTGGAAATCACCGTCGCCTTAATTAGTAAGCCATTTCAATCTAGGAAGGATCAATTACCCGGAGAGTTCAGTTCAGATCAATAGATCACAGTGTGCCTGTAGTTCATACTGATTTTATCTAGTGTATAAACAACACCATTCCACTTTGGTTTCCCAACCGTATGATTTGTCACAAATATAGATTTCACATTCTTGTTCTGATGGAACGGTTTTTGGTGAGACCTAGTATATTTAGCTTGGGAAAATTGGTGTTAGGGATTGAGAGTTGCAAGGGTTCAGCCATTCAAGTCACCACCAACTTTCTTGGACCGTGAGAGCAGGATTAAGATGTGATTTCTCCCCATCTGATTTTGCATACTTAATCCAAATCTGCAAATTTTTCATGTAAGAGAACAGATAATTCATGGAAAATAAGCAATATTGATACCATGAGAGAAAGTACAATCGAAAAAGTTTAAATAAACATGTAAAATGAGTGCACAAGTGTAATTATATATCAGCATGGGTTCTTTAAAATTTTCGTATGTCACCCATTCGACAGTGATTGTGTAACTTGCATTCAACACTGACCATGGGTCTAATTAAAAAATCCAAGCATAGATGAAAAACTATTCTAATTCCATACAAGAAAACCCACGTGGCGTAGACTTGTAGTTATTATTTACTGCAATTGCGTGTAATTGAGGAAGGAGGTAGACTTGATACTAGCTAACAAAAATATTATGGTTATGAATACTTTGACAACTTAAACAGTGAACTCCAAAGATTTTTTCCTGTCACATAGTGGGCAGCAAATATAATGTTGATGATGATGATGATGATGATGATGATGATGATACATATCTAGATGGATAATTTATCATGATAAAAGTTAAGGAAAAAATGTAAAAAAAAAAGTACTAAACATATTACATTTTTGCCAATTCAATCGTAAACTTTTTAATTTTGTCAATTCAATCTCAAACATTTTGCATTTATGCTACTTCAGTCATAAACCTTTTTTTTTGTACCAATTCAGTCCTAAACCTTTTATGTTTGTTTCAATTCAGTCCATCAGACCTACTTTGGCAGGCCGAACCGGCTAGTAGTGACATGGACACTAGTGACTAATTTTTTCATATTTTTAATATTTTTTTATTTTCTTCTCTTTCTTTTTTTATTTTCTCCTTTCCTCTTCCTCTTGCCCTTTCTTCTTCGATGTGGTGAACCTTCTTCTTCCTCCTATTGTGGTCGGTGTGGTGTGGTGTGGTGACCTTCTAGAGGCTAGGCCGACAAGGTCGACCTCGCCAGCCACTGTCGAAGCCAAGCCTCGCCGGCGTCGGGCAAGGCCACCATGGCTAGCCGACCTTGCCCAGCTCCATGGTGAAGCGCAACCTCGCCTAGATTGGGCTGAGGTAAGGTTGGCCAGACATGGCGACCTCGCCATGGACAAGCAAAGAGCAAGGATTGCATTTCGTGGCTTCGTCCTTGCGATTGGGTGCGGCTCGCCGCAAGTGACATATTTTTGCAAGTTTTCTTTCTGTTGCCTCATTGGTTGGTTCCCGCCCAGATCTGGGCTCGCCGTGATTAGGCGAGGTCATCCTCAGCAAGGGCGGCCTTAGTAAGGGCGGGCCTCACCATGGCTAGCCGACCTCACCCAGAGGTCACGCCTCATCGTCCATGGCATTGCGACCTTGCATGGATGGAGAGCTGGTGGCATGGGCGAAGTCGCGCCTCGCCCGGCACCGGCAATGCTCGGTCGACAGTAGCCGGTGAGGCCTAGCCTCTAGATGTTCATCACACTAGCAGCTATAGGATGAAGAAGGGGCAGGAGGAGGAAGAAAGGAGAAAATCAAAAAAGAAAAAAAAAGAAAATTAAAAATAACTTGAAAAATATTTTAAAATTAAAAAAAATTATCCACGTCACCACCGGCCGGTCAAAGTTGGTCTGATGGACTAAATTGCCAGAAAAATATAAAAGATTTAGGATTGAATTAGCACACAAAAAAAAACTTAGGACTAAATTAGCATGAATGCAAGAAGTTTAGGATTAAATTGACAAAATTAAAATGTTTAGGACCGAATTGGCAAAAATGCATTATGTTTAGGACTTTTTTTATAATTTTTCCTAGTGAACTCCTAAGATTTTTTCCTATCACATGGTGGGCAGCAAATATAATGTAATGATGATGACGATACATATCTAGATAGATAATTTATCATGATAAAGTTGACAAAAGTCATAAGATATGATAGTTTTAGCGAATCGTCAGCCTTCTTTTTTAACTTCGAGATAACTTCTACTACCTGATTAAAAAAAAAGAATAACTTTTACTTTTTCTCATATTTGTCTAGGGACGACAATTAAATTATTATGTTATGTTTAAGCATTCAAGCAATCAGAAACTGGAGCCTTAACGTAGCTTCCAAACATCAAGCAACGTTTCCACAAATGCACAGTCAACCTTGTCCTTGCAGACGTTTCATGGTCCTGCACCGGTTGATTATTACCCTGGAAGAATCTATCTGCGGGGTCAACAGGTCACGCCAATATGGACTAGTGCCATACCTGCATCCGAGTAATTATCTCATCTGTATGCTGGCCACGCGTGGTATGGTCTAGATGGAAATTCAATGAGCTGACTATCAATGATGACCATGTTACTCCTCCATTGAATAGGAGGATGAATGACATATACAGAGGTTCTGAGAACTGATTACTTTCTTCGAGCCATGATAGAAAGACTCCTCTCTTGTGAGAAAGAAACCTAGTATGAACATTTACATGTACTGCATGTCGCGATCAGCCGTGGTTATTGAGAACAAATAGAAAGATCCAATGCCAAAACAACATGGAGAGAGAGGTCACTTGGGAGCAGAAGGAGGACGCAAGAGCGAAAAAAACTTGTATTTTGTTAAAATATATCCCGAATTCAAGCCCAAACCGAAAGTATGAATTCTGAAAATAAATAAATAAAATCCGAAAGTTGGAGTTTCGAATGAACAAGGAAAATACACGGCAATTTGTTTGTTTACTATTGTTTGACCATGAAGAGGGGACACAGATAAAGGAAGGCTATGGTGCCCGTTATTATCCAATGGGAAGAGGAAGGAGAAGAAATAAAACAAGATCAAGACATGGTTGATTTCTTATTTCGTAATCCCAATGGCAGGGACTTCTTCCGTTGACCAATGACCAATCTGGGGCTTCTTCAGCAGAGTGCGTCGTGGTCTTCATGCGTTTTAGTTGATATGCAGGGGCAATTTTTCTCATGAGCTTTCAAGCGTCCTTGATTACATCGAGCATTTATGTATCAAAACCGATTAAATCTTGGAATTAGATTTGTGTAATTTCTTTGTGAGACCGAGAGATTATTTCGTGATGAATTGTGGGGCTCAACACTGCGTGAGTTATTAGATGCAATTAGGGACTGAAAAATACCGGGAGTGTTTGGCTGACTTGAATATGATTTGTAGTCTCCGTTGCATCGCTTAAACCATAGTAAAATTAGTTGATGCGCTTCTTATGGACAACTACTAAGTTTGGTGTTCAATTTTTTTATTATTATTATTATGTTTGGTCGCTTGTTCGCGTAACATATTTATTTGAAATTCAAGGTAAGTTTAAATTTGATAACTTTTATTTCGTAGATTTTGAGGGCGATATCTTTTAGCGGGGGTACAAAGTGATATTTGATGAATAAAAGTAAAAAGGTTGAATATTCAAAAGGAAGAAAGATGTGGAAGCCTTAGTCTTGGTCAACAAAGGAGGGGACGGCAATATTTAATAACAAGGAGATAGAGAGAGAGAGAGAGAGAGTGTGTGTGTAAAGTGGTCTCTCTCGTCAAAGGGGAAAAGGAGAGCACGGCTGAGGGCACGCCCGAGAGGAAAAACAAGGGAAAGAAGGAAGAAAAGAAAAGAAGATGAAGAAAGGGAGGGAAAGAAAGGCTCGTGCGTACAATCCATGGGAGTCTTGTCGAGTCGAATTTTTTTCGATTCGCAATGTCCGGTAAGAGTTCAAGCCCTCTAATCGAAATAATTATCGAAATTATAGTTCAAATTCGGAATGAAGTAAAATTTGAACTGCAATGTTGGATTTAGAAGTTGTTAAGTTGAGAAATATTTGGGTTTTGATAGCTTAGGGTGCCGTGAAACTTTAGAATTTTAGAAAACTTGGGTTTAAACTCACGGTTTGCCCGAAACGAATTTTCGAAGTCGAGTGCGCATGATGAACAATGATGACCAGCTGCTTACTGTGCCAATTTTTTTTGTGATTTTTCGGCTTAATTTTGAGTCGATAAAGTTATTAGTCTTCTAGTACTTCGAAAATTAATGGCTCCACAATTGCCAAAACATGTCTCTTCAATTCACGAATCACTTCAATTAGCAGTTCCAACTTCTAATATTGTTGTTATTGAGAGTTAATAGCTCAACAAATATGAACATAACCGACATGGCTATTGAGTTCATGTCTTTTCAATTTTCAGTTTTCCTTATCTATAAGTGAACTTGTCTCCTCAATTCAAGAAGTAGAAGAACTCAAAGAACTCCTCTAGTTTTCTTTTCAGTAGTTTTTCTTCAAGTGTGCTGATTTCAAGAAGTGTTCGACAGTGTCTTGTTTACATATGCTAGTTCTAAAGGATTCGAAGTGTTGTCGATTGGGAGTGTGAAGGAAAACAAAATTCATTGCACAAAATAATCAGTAGCAACCCTAGGGAAAATTTGTACTTAAACATTTTCTCGTTTAGGATTGAATTGGCAAAATTGCAATAAATTTAGGATTTTTTTAAACAATTTTCTCCTTCTTGAAGATTCAGGGGCTCGAGCAACTTGTGAAGGTCTTTTTATTGAAATTAATTGTCAATATTCAATCGGGGGATGTCGACTCTGTAACCTTTTATATGAGCTTAGATGGTCTTATGCTTTCTGCTTCACTTTGTCCTTGTACGAAACCTGGACTTGTGTTCTCCCAGTGCAGAATATTTATTAATCAAAATAAAAAAGAGTGACAAAATCCTTTTGTCCTGATTTTATCATCTAGTTATTAAGTCATGCCCAACCTTTGTGGAATTTACTGTGTTTTAAATCTAGATTTCCTTGTTTCTCTGAATCGATATGTTTGAATGAATGAAGTTTCATTTTCAAAAAAAAAAAAAAAAGGAGTCATGTATGGTGTCCGGACCGTCAATATCCAGCTGAAGAGCCCATTGGCAACATAGGCCCCAATGGCAATGTTCCATCTTGTCCGTCTATAAACAAAGCAATCAATTTTTTGTTTAGATTGATATCTAATATTTAATTCTCGAGTGCTTGTTTTGCACACGTTTGTTATGGTAAGTCAATGTGTACTAGAGCGAGGTTTAGGGCAGATGGGTGTGAAGACTCGTATCAGCTTTGTGCTGATCATCCAGAAAAAATGGGTAAAAGGGAAGTTTCTTGCTTGCACCAAACAAACCTGGCGTGCTTTGATCATCGCATCACATAAAATTGATATTCTACAGAAGTGTTCCATAAGCCGGTTAAATATAACTCGACGGATTCTTTTTTTCATCATTGATCCTGCCAAACGAATATGACATTTTGGAGAAGCTGACCTGCTATCGTGTTTTAGGTGGCACACGAAGCATGAATCAGATGCCCCAAATCAGGTGTTGGGCTTCAACAAAATGCAAGCGCCTTTCTCTACCTGCTTTTACTGTTCTATCATCTTTGTGTCGTTTGTGGGGGTCTTGTCATTTGGAGCTGACTGCTTGAGTTCAGGTCAGTCTATGAAAGATGGAGAGACATTGGTTTCTCCAGGCCAAAGCTTTGAGCTTGGCTTCTTCTCTCCTGGAAGCTCCAAGAACAGGTACTTGGGGATTTGGTACAAGATCACTCCTGAAACAGTAGTTTGGGTGGCTAATGGAGACAACCCACTAACTGATTCGAGTGGTGTTCTCACGTTTGTCCATGAGGGGAATCTAGCTCTTCTGAACCAATCGAAGGGTGTTGTTTGGTCTTCGAATTCATCTGGAGTTCTAACCAATCCTGTTGCACGGCTCCTGGAGTCTGGAAACCTTGTTCTTTGGGATAACATCAGTTCGAATCCCAGTGATGCCTATTCATGGCAAAGCTTCGATTACCCGTGCGACACGCTTTAATCCGGTATGAAACTGGGTTTGAACTTGAGAACCGGTTTCAAATGGTATCTGACCGCGTGGAAAAGTGTGGATGACCCTTCCCCTAGCGACTACACCACTGGATCAGACGATCAAGGTCTGCCACAAATTGTTATACTCAGGAGCGGTTTGACAAAGATATATCGAAGAGGCGCGTGGAATGGAGTCGAGTTCAGCGGTCTCTCAGTGGCCGCAAATTCCATCTCGAGGCAAATGTTGACCGACAACCAGACGGATGTCTATTTCGCTTATCAAGCTCTAGATGATGGGATTATCGCCAGAGTCTGTCTGAATGAGTCCGGGTCGTTTCAATGTCTTGCGAGGGAGAAAGAAAGTGCTAGTTGGATTGTCACACCCTGGAAATTCGTCAATTGTAAATCGATAAATTCGATAAAAAGAGATGAAATTGAATTTCAGTAGATGCGAAATTTTGGACCGTAAGGAATTAAGAGACGGATTTTAGACGATTCCCGAAATTGTCAGTCAATTAGATTAGTCTTCATAATTCTCGAGCGCCGCGATTTAGGATTCAAATCCTCTTGTCGAGCCTAGCCTATATGTGACGCCCCGAAAATTCACCTCTAGCAAGGTAACTGAAATCAATATAAGGAATTGACATCGAATTTCAGTCGATAAAAACATTTTGGATCGCAATAACTGAAGAGACGATAATTGGACGAATTCTAAAGTTTCAGTCGGTTTAGAATAGGTTTCAAAATTCTTAGTCATCGACAATTAGGATTTCAATCCTCGCACTCGAGCCTAATCCCGACCAAGCCTAGCCTATGAAATTACCAAAATACCCTTTTGTTCGGTGTCCGAAAATTCAATCCAGTCTCAATTTGCGAAATTACCAAAATGTCCTCAATTATTAACTAAAGGGCAAAATTGCCCAAAATTTTTCATGTGGGCCCCACCTTTCTCTCTCTCTCTCTCTCTCTCCCTCTCTCGGCAGAACGCCCCCCTCCCCCAGCCGACTGCTCCTCCTCCCTCTTCCTCCTTCCTCCGGCGATTTTCGCCGCCGCCACCACCGACCACCATCGCCACGACCCTCAGCCCTCCCTTGCCGTCGCTCCCGATCCCTCCATCGCCGATGTTGACCGCTGGCAGCAGAGAAACCACCGCGAAACCCAACCCCCTGTTTTGGCTTCCACCTATCCGAGAACGCTAGGGCTTCCTCCGGCCGTTTTCGGCCCCACCGTCGCCACCCACCACCTCTCCGACATCCTTCTTCCTCCCCTCGACTCTCTTGACACCACCCCACCGACCGTCGGCCGCCGGAACCACCGTGCTTCGCCGCGAAATCGCTAGTACCCTGTTTTGGAGACCGGTCGGATTTTTCTTCGATCCGATCGTTTCCGGCTGCGTCGCCTCTCACCGTCACCACCAACGAACTCCCCCAAGCCCTCTCTCTATCACCCCTGAGCTTGTGGCCACAGGTCGCAGCGCATGGCCGCTAGAAATCCGTTCGAACCAGCGTCCTGTTCCCGGTGCCCCCACACCTTGCCCCATCCGATTCTGTCCCTCGCCAATCCGCCGCCTCCGGTCGCCCTCCGACGCGGCCACCACTCTCGATCGACATCCCCCGACCCCCTGGTCCTTCCACCGCCAACCCCCGAGCCGACCGCCGGTCGCCAAACCGGCCACCTCAGCCCAAGCCGGCCCTACCCTGGTCGGCCGAGTGCCCTGCTCTGGCCGATTCGCGCGGGCCATGGCCCTTATTGGCCTGGGCCGGGTGGCCAAAAATCCGGGCCAAGTGGCCGGGTCTATGGGCCATTTTGGCCGAGAATTTTGGTCGTAGGCCGAGAGTTTTGAGCCATCGTTCGAGGAAATTGGCTCGTGATCCGCCATCGCCGTTCGCCATCTTCGCCCGCACCGTCATTGTTGAGACCGCCCGAGCCAGCTCAATTTATGAGTTGACCCTAATCTTTGGTTAGGGCGCTAATTACGCCTAAGATTAGTCGTTTAGGCGATTAGAGAATTTAGGTACGTAATCGGGCTCGGTTTAGATAGAAATTGTTATTAAGTTAAATAGCCGATCGATTAGTTTAGTCGGTTAATTATATTGTCTGTGGCTAATTGTGATTAGTTGCAATTGATTGATTGATAGATTGTGTTCGATCGTGAGTGAGCGATAGGCTAGGGACGAGCGAGCCATCGACGTCTTAAATCGATTAATTTGGTTAATAAAGTATTATTGTACGAATCGAGCTTTTTGTGGCCTAATCGATTTTGACTGCTCGTGATTGCTTGGTGGCCTTGTTGATTTGATCGCTTCGCTGAACTGCTTGTTTGACTGTCTCTTTTTCCACTAAGTAATTGACTATCTGTTTGGGGTTTGATAGCCCTTGTTTGATTGCAGTGTCTAATGTTAGACTGCATATGCATATGGCCGTGTGGGAAGTCAAAAGACATTTTTAGGATGAAAATGACCTTCGGCTCGATCTTTTACATGCGTGAGTGAGCATCCGGCTTTAACTGAAAATAATGAAATGGGTTAATTGATGGACGTGTTATGTGTGGTCATATGAGGGAACAATGATGTTTTTCCTGGCAAGTTCGTACTGTACCAATTGTATAGAATCATACGACTCGCTAGAAGCTCGTCAATTCTGGTGCGGTGCTAACTAGCACGGAGGCAGAGTTGGTCGGATGTCAGTCGCTGCTTGTGATGGACCGATGCCCCGTTTAGGGATGCCTACTTGCTGGTGACGTGCCAGGCGCATCTGAGACACCTCTTGTAGTAGCCGTTATCGAGAGAAAAAGGACGTAACCCGGTCCTGCCGGTAAAACGCTCGATTGCACTAAGGTGCTAGATCGCGTTATTTGTGGGAGTCGAATCACGCCTTCTTTCGCGTAGATCCTCTCATATGTCGTGGGCACGATCATCGTTAATAAATGGACTTGTGTGATGTCATGTGCATACTTGAGGATGAGATGCTTGTTTGGGTGATCGACTAATTGGCTGTGAGTCGAGTCAAGCATTGTATTATGTGTGGTTGAGTCTGGCAAGTATACATGTTGATTGTTTTTATATCGTGATTCGTTATTGTGAGACTTCCATTAGGATACCCGGGCGAATCAGTTTCCTAACCGAGCTAGTTTGATTAACTGAGATTTATTCTCACCCCGTCGTGGGATAATATTTTCATGTCCCAAGTGACGAAGTATCGTGGACACCAAGGTTTGGCTTTTGGATTAGTCATCTGAAGTAAGATAAGAAGTTAGTCTTACCTAACTAAGTACACCTACTAAGGTCTGGTCTAGTCACCCCGAAGTATGTGGTTGTGTACGTACGAAAGTAGTATCGGTAGGATCAAAATTTATTAGTGGTGTTTGACTCCTACTATTCTATTCATGTTTGTTTTTATTGCCAAGAAATTGACACGTTTCCGCATGCTTAAGTAATTGATAGGTCGATAGTGTGCCTATGATGCTATCTCTATGACTTCTTGGCGATTTGGCGAGGAATGTCGCGGGCTCAAGAGTGGGGGCATGGCATCCCTGCCCAAAGTGGTATTAGAGCAAGGTTTGCCTGAACCATTTGGTCATTGGCTTAGAGTGATAAGGAGCACTGATATTTGGGATAATTAGTAGGATCGTAAGTTTTTGCATGTGCTTGTTATCTTTGTTTCTTTTATTTGATTGTTAGTGATCTCATTACGCGTTGTTTCGGGTGGACAGGACTCCGTAAGTTACCTGTATAATGAGCAATGATAATAAGAGGGCGTCTAGTGGAAGGATAGCTCAAGAAAATCCTAAAGCGGAAGGGATTATGCATGCGTTGAAAATTTTGGAAGTGGTAGTTGGACAACAAGTGAGTAGTCATGTTAATGATACCACCGCTTCGAGTGAAGACTTGTTGACTGGAAACGAGATTGGTGGGCAACCGATACTTGAGTTGATGGAGAGATTTCTTAACCTCGAGCCACCGAAGTTCACAAAATTAGGAGATCCAAAGGCTACAATCTTGTGGATTAAGGAAATCGAGAAGGTATTCGCCGTGCTAGGATGTTCCGAAGAGGAAAAGGTGACACCAGCCGTTTACCAACTTCAAGGTGATGCTAATGCGTGGTGAGAAGCCACACGAAGAAAGATCTTTCCTGAAAGCATGATCCCGGTGTGGGATGCCTTCGTTGAGGCCTTTTATAGTAAGTACTTTCTAGACTGTAGGCGAGAGAAAAAATGGCAGAATTCTTGCAGTTTCGACAGTACCAAATGACAGTAGAGGAATATGAGGTGAAATTTACTGAGCTGTTAGAGTTTGCACCATGGACAATTGGAGATCTTATGAATAGGATGAAAAAAATTTCGTGAAGGATTGAAGCCCGAGATCAAGAATCAACTGGTGCCATGGAACCTTAAGAGCTATAGCGAATTGTATAAAAGGGCCCAATTTGTGAAGAGGAGCATGACTGATAGAGCAATAGCATCTGGATCGCGACCCGTGCTTTCTTCTAAGGATAACCGTTGGATAGAGAAGAGGTCGATGTATGCCAACAAGTATCACATCCCGTCAAATCGGAGGAGTACAATCAAGAAGCCGATGTTCCGCCAAAGTGAGAAGTGTCACTTGTGTCGCCTAAGGCATGGGTCTGGTCCCTGTCCGTTTAGAGGAGGAGAATGCTTTAAATGTTATCAGCCGAGACACCAAGTGAAAGATTGCCCATTAAGACAGAAAACCGCCCAAGCATCGTTGTCGCAAGAAGGACAAACTCGATGAGATGTTCAATAGAATACCTAGGATTGACTCTACTGAGAATAGGGTGACTTTTTGAGTTAAGATGCTTTGGTACAGATTAGCAATAGCTAGTCGAGCTTGAAAAAACCTTTTTATGGATAAGGCTTATGGATATGGGTTTATAATAAGACAATTAGTATTTTGTGGATTGCATAAGTTTGAATTGTTGTTTTGCTTGGATTGTCTTAGCCGTTGTTTTCTTGGATCCTAATCACTGATTAGATGACTATCCGCGAAAAAGCGAGCGTGAATTGTGAGATTGATCTCTAAGGTGTGATGAACTTTCTAGGGATCAGAGGACACGAATTGATAAGGATCGATGTAAATTCAAATAATGCGTACTGAATTGTGATGAAAATCTTTCTCTACATGTGGTTAAAGTGTGACTTAAAAGTGAAAACACGATTGTGAGTGCTATGTGTCATCTAGGGTAATGAGCAGGAAATTGTGGATGAACCGAGATATCATGGGTAAATAAGACTTATGTACTTTGCAGGATTGGTGAAAGTTGATTATATCTCTGAATCCTGATTGAAGAAGACCTTGCAGTATACCAAAGGCAATATAGGAATGACTTGAAGCCGTATGGCTCAGTCGACTAGTAACCTAATAAGGTCATGATGAAGTATACACTGCCTGAAGATTATAGTTAATGAAGCCTCTAACCTGTGCATGGAACAAGGACGGTGAAGACGAATAAGGAAAGTTCGTAGTGGCAATCTAAGGTTATGTGACATGATAGGGTCGCCAGTTGAATGCACTGACTATTGAGTTTGGCGATGTCCTTGAATAAGATTAAGATTGCGAGATGTGATAATTAAGAAAGACTAGTTAACAGACTGACGCAGCGGAAGCATACTAAGGCCGCATGATTTCTTAGAATAATGACCATAAGGGTCTTGCTTTTGATAAAGCATAAAACTGATCGGGATTCACAACAGTAGTTTCAGTGTTAGTTCAGATAGCTCGTGAGGACATCAAGATTTGAGATAAGGCTACTAAAAGATTGATAGGCGTGGTCGAGCAAATGACGAAGATTTTGGTGTATCAATAAGTCAAAGAGCAACATTGCAAGCCTAAGTGGACTGCTGCCGTCGTTGGAGATTCTAAGGTAAATGTGGGAAAAGATTACAATAGATTGGTAATGAAACTTCTAAGAAGTCAAGGGATAAATGACTCAGTTTGGAGTACAGTAAGCAGATTGAAGATGCATGTTCAAGATATAACAGTGTGAAGAAATTCAACTTAGTATGAGTGTGATGCTCCAAGACATACGATCGATTCAAGTTTAAGACTTGAACTACTTGCGAACAACGACCAAGGGTCGAGGAAGCCACCGAGAGTTAGAGGTTGCCCTCGACGTGGATGATGGCTCGATTTGCCAGTCGATTGTGTTATTGATTAATGATCGACTGTGTGGCGATCTTAAATCAAGCATAGGTCGAATCGGGTTGATCTCGCTCAGCTGTAAGTCAACCATAGGATTACCTTAAAGTCGACTAGGGATTGATTCGTGGCATGATTTGCGAGCTGGCATTGATCGATATTCAGGATGGCCATGGACCCAGTGAGGAACGATTTGTACTAGAACCCTGTACCAGCTACATACTAGTCAAGGATTAGCTACCTTGGATTGTGTGATGTGTTGTTGGAAGAATATGGGTCGAGGCAAACTAATCCTGCATCAATTTGAGTTGGTCATGAGAGGTGATCTCGATAGGGTTCGATTGTACCACCGGTCTAAGAACGGGTGATTCCAACCCTACACCGGAATGTTTGAGGTGGTCCTCAACTCGTCAGTCGGTTGTGAGCTGACCCTGTTCGATAGAATGGACGGTCCGATCCTCGGTTCGATTTGGCACCTAAGTTTAGTAATTCTCCAAGTGTTTAAGGGATGACAAGTGGTGATTCTAAATCTCAAAGCATTGAAGAAGAGGCGAATTATTAGTAGACCTTCTTTATATAAGCAGAATGCCAAAATTGCCATTAGTGTTAATCGTGATTGACATCAATGGAACAAGAGGAAATGGCAGCGTTAAACTCTACTCGTTGGAATTTAAGAAATGACCAATCTATTCGTAGGAATAGATAATTACTACGGTTACTAGGATAACCAACAGTTGATTGGGACAGCAAGATCAGATAGTCACAGTTGAGTTGAATCCCTAGAGTCGGATGATTCATCCTGTTGAAACGAATTGTGGATATGGAATTGTGTCAGATTAGTCGTCAAGGATCGTAAGTTAGAATCCGACTTGGATTTGATAGTCGCTTTATAATTTCGATGCACAGAGTGGAGATTAGGAATGACTTGGAGCAAACCTAGTATGAAGTTTGGGAAACAAAATTGCAGTTCAGTATGGCTTATTAACCGCAGATGGAAAGTCAATCTAAAAGGATAATTCAAAGTCTAGTGAACCTGTTGGAGGTATGCGTTTTGGATTTCAAGATAATCGAGAGGAATAATTACATGTGATGGAGTTTGCTTAAATAACAGTTCTAGTATAGTACTAAGATGATGCTTTTCGAGGCACGATATGGTAGAACGTGCAGAACGCTAGTCTGTTGGAATGAAAATGGTGAGATGAAGATCACAAGTCTTCAGTTAGTGGAACAGTCGCTAGACGCAATCAAGGTTATCAAAGACAGACTGAGAACAGTTCAGAGTCGTTAGGAAAGTTACGCCATTCAGGAACGAAGACCAATGGAATTTCAGGTAGGTAATCATGTCTGTAGAAAGTGACGCCTGTTGGAAGAACAACTCGTTTTCGCAAGAAAGGATTGCTAAGTTCAAGTATGTCGAACCTTTCGAGATTTTTGGAAAGATTTGAAAATTGGGTGTATCGTCTTGTGTTACCACCGAGAACTTATCCAAGTTTATTATGCCTTCCATATGCCGATATTAAGGACGTGCGAGCCGAACCCCGCTCATGTGCTGTGTTGAGTTATGAGAAGATTGAACTGGATGAGCGAGGATCGTATCTAGGAAATCCAGTCAGGATCGTCGTTAGGAGACAACAAGTATTCAGGAGCAAGAATTTTCCCTTTAGTAAAGATAATTTGGTGAACCCACAGAACTGACAGGAATTATTTAGGAGATTGAAGAAATTGTGAGGACTGGATATCCTTATGTGTTTAAAGGAGGTAACAGTATTTCAATTTTGAGGACGAAATTTTCTAAGATGAGAGAGTTGTGACGCCCCGAAAATTCAGCTTTGGCAAGGTAACTAAAATCAATATAAGGAATTGACATCGAATTTCAATCGATAAAAAAATTTTGGATCGCAAGGATTGAAAAGACGATAATTGGATGAATTCTAAAGTTTCAATTGGTTTAAAACAAGTTTCGAAATTCTTAGTCGTCGAGAATTAGGATTCCAATCCTCGCACTTGAGTCTAATCCCGACTAAGCCTAGTCTGTGAAATTATCAAAATACTCTTTTGTTCGGTGTCCGAAAATTTAATCCAGTCCCGGTTTGTGAAATTACCAAAATGCCCTCAATTATTCACTAAAGGACCAAAAAGCCCAAAATTCTTCATGTTTGTCCCACCCCCCTCTCTCTCTCGACAGAACGCCCTCCTCCCCCAACCGACTACTCCTCCTCCCTCTTCCTCCTTCCTCCGACGGTTTTCGCCGTCGCCGCCCCCACCACCGCCACGATCCTCAGCCCTCCATTGCCGTTGCTCCCGACCACTCCATCGCCGCCGCCAGCCACCGGCAACCGAGAAACCGCCGCGGAACCCAACCCCCTTGTTTCGGCTTCCACCTACCCGAGAACGTCGGGGCTTCCTCCGGCCGTTTCCGGCGCCACCACCTCCACCCACCACTTCTCCGACATCCCCCTGCCTCCCTCGACTCCTTTGACACCACCCCACCGACCGTCGGCCACCAGAACTGCCGTGATTCGCCCCGAAACCGCCGGTACCCTGTTTTGAAGACCGGTCGGACTTTTCTTCAATCCGGCTATTTCCGGCGACATCGCCTCTCACCGCCACCACCAACGAACCCCCAAGCCCTCTCTCTATCACCTGTAAGCTCGTGGCCACCGGCCGCCGCTTGTGTCAGCCGAAAATCCGCTCGAACCGGCGCCCTATTCCCGGCGCCCCCACACCCTGCCTCACCCGATTCTATCCCTCGCCTATCCGCTGCCTCCGGTCGCCCTCCATCGCGACCACCACTCTCGATCGACATCCCCCGACCCCCTGGTCCTTCCACCGCCAACCCCCGAGCTGGTCGCCGTCCGTCGGTCGCCGAACTGGCCACCTCAGCCCAAGCCAGCCCTGCCCTGCCCGGCCGAGTGCCCTGCTGGCGGCCAGTTCTCGCGGGCCGTGGCCCGTATTGGCCTGGGAGGTGGCCGAGAATCCAGGCCAAGTGGCCGGGTCCATGGGCCATTTTGGCCGAGAAGTTTGGTCGTGGGCCGAGAGTGTTGGGCCATCGCTCGAGGAAATTGGCTCGTGATCCGCCGTCGCCGTTCGCCGTCTTCGCCCGAGCCGTCGCCGTTGAGACCGCCCAAGCCGACTCAATTTGTGAGTTGACCCTAATCCTTGATTAGCGTGCTAATTGCGCTTAGAATTATTCGTTTAGGCGATTAGGGAATTTAGGTACGCGATTGGGGCTAGTTTAGATAGAAATTGTGATTAAGTTAAATGGCCGATCGATTAGGTTAGTCGGTTGATTATATTATCTGTGGTTAATTGTGATTAGTTGCAATTGATTAATCGATTGATTGTGTTCAATCGCGAGTGAGCGATAGGCTAGGGATGAGCGAGCCATCGACATCTTAAATCGATTAATTTGATTAATAAAGTATTATTGTACGAATCGAGCTTTTTGTGGCCTAATCGATTTTGACTGCTCGTGATTTCTTGGTGGCCTTGTTGATTTGATCGCTTCGCTGAACTGTCTGTTTGACTGTCTCTTTGTCCACTAGGTAATTGACTGTCTGTTTGGGGTTTGATAGCCCTTTTATGATTGCAGTGTCTAATGTTAGACTGCATATGCATATGGTCGTGTGGGAAGTCAAAAGACATTTTTAGCATGAAAATGGCCTTCGGCCCGATCTTTTATATGCGTGAGTGAGCATCCGGCTTTAACCGAAGATAATGAAATGGGTTGATTACTGGACGTGTTCTGTATGGTCATATGAGGGAACGATGATACTTTTCCTGGCAAGTTCGTACTGTACCAATTGTATAGAACCATACGACTTGCCAGAAGCACGTCAATTTTGGTCCGGTGCTAACTAGCACGGAGGCAGAGTTGATCGGATGCCGATCACAGCTTGTGATGGACCGATACCCCGTTTAAGGATGTCTACTTGCTGGTACCGTACCAGACGCACCTGAGACAACTCTTGTAGTAGTTGTTGCCGAGAGAAAAGGGACGTAACCCGGTCCTACCGGTAGAACGCTTGATTGTACTAAGGTGTTGGATCGTGTTATTTGTTAGAGTCGAATCACGCCTTCTTTCACGTAGATCCTCTCATGTGCCGTGGGCTCGATCATCGTTAATAAATGGACTTGTGTGATGTCATGTGCGTACTTGAGGATGAGATACTTGTTTGAGTGATCAACTGATTAGCTGTGAGTCGAGTCAAGCATTGCATTATGTGTGGCTAAGTCTGGCAAGTATGCATGTGGATTGTTCTTATATCGTGATTCGTTATTGTGAGACTTTCATTAGGATGCCTGGGCGAATCAGTTTCCTAACCGAACTTAGGCTTGATTCATTGAGATTTATTCTCACCCCGTCGTGAAATAATATTTTCAGGTCCCAAGTGACGAAGTATCGTGGACGTCAAGGTTTGGCTTTTGGATTAGTCATCTGAAGTAAGATGAGAAGTTAGTCTTAACTAACTAAGTACGCCTACTAAGGTCTGGTCTAGTCACCCCGAAGTGTGGGGTTGTGTACGTACGGAAGTAGTGTCGGTAGGATCAAGATTTATTTGTGGTGTTTGACTCCTACTATTCTATTCATGTTTGTTTTTATTGTTAGTAAGTTGACAAGTTTTCGCATGCTTAAGTAACTGATAGATCGATAGTGTGCCAAGTACGTTATCTCTATGACCTCTTGGCGATTTGGCGAGGGATGTCGCAGGCTTGAGAGTCAGGGCGTGACACTATAAAATGCCAAAATTTTCCCTCCGTCAGTCGAGCAAAAATCCGTTCAGTCTTGAATTATTGAATGACCATTTTGTCCCTCAATTATACACTACAAGACAAAAGACTTCAAATCCACGTGGGCCCCACCCTTAGTCAAATCCCCCAACTACCCATCCCACCACCAATCAACACACTCTCTCTTTTCTCTCTCTCTCACGTCTACCTTTTCTCTCTTTTCCCTCCTCTTTCCCTGTTTCTTCGTGGACAACCCCCTCACCAAACGCCTCCTCCCCCTTCCCTTTGTTTTTGCGCCACCACCACCACCGGCTACGACACCAGACCACTCGCCGCTCCTCCAACCACCCCATCGCTGCAGTCCTGCTCACCGGTCGCCACCGTAAGGCCGGGACAGACCCAGATCCCGATTGCCCTATTTTCGGGTTCAGTGAGCACCGAAGCTTTGCCGGCCCTTGCGACCACCTCCAGTCACCACCAACCGCCAGCTCGACTCCCCTCCACCCCTCAGCTTCCCCCTCCGACCGTCGGTGACCTCCGCTTGGCCCTCGAACAACCGTGGAAGCCGGTCGAGCCGCGTGCCCTGTTTTCGGGCCGAGGAGTTTCAACTGTACTTCGACCATCTCCGACATCCTCCGCCGCTCACCGTCGACTCCCACAAACAGGCCTTGACCACCTATCATCCTTAGGAGCCGTTGGGCGCCGGTCGTTGGCCGTGGAACCCGAATCCACCCCGGAACCGCCGTCCCCTATTTTGACCGAAGACTGCTCAGCCTCCATCGTTTCTATTCGAGCGATGCCGCCGCCTTTGGCAGCCTCTGTCCATCGTCGTCAGCCACCCACCGACTCCACAGGACCCCGAGTCCTCGTACCACCCTTCCCTCAACGCACCAGCCCGGGAAACCCATGAAAATAACCCCGTCGCCACTGTCCTCTGTTCTGTTCAGCCTCCTCCTCCACTGTTCTGGCTGCCTCCGGCTATCAGCCGCGTTCCCCGAGCCCGTGTCGCTATCCGGGGGTGTCGTTGCCGTTGTACCTCGTCGAGCCACCAAGTCCCAACTCCCTGTGCTGGGTCGTGGTCGTATGAGACTAGGCCGTGGCCTGATCTGTCCTAGGCCGGGCTTGGGTTGTGTCCGGGCATTTTGGCCCAGAGCCAGGGCCGAGTGGCCGAGCCCGTAGCCCAAGTGACCAAGTACATGGCTGGCAATTCGGGCCTAGTGTCCGAGGACTCGTGCATGCCGTGCCTACCCGAGACAAGGCCAAACTCGTTGCCGTCACGCCATCGTTTTTGGAGTATTAATCGTGAGTGAATCCCTAATCCTTGGTTAGGGCTCTAATTGCGCCTAGGATTAGTTAATTAGTCAATTAGGGTAATTTAGTTAGAATAATCGTAGTCGATTTAGATAGAAATTGGGTTTAGGATAAATGACCACAATTAATTAAGTTTGTCTTTTTAATTAGGCCGTCTGTGGCTAGTTGGTTACTAGAATCGATTGACTGATTGATTGAGCATCGATTGCCGTTGTTTGATCGCGAGCGGGCGTTAGTTCAGAGCCGAGCGATCGATCGATAAATTAATGAAATCGGGATTAATCAATGTCGTTTGATTAATTGAATTGATTAATCGATCGTATTTTGACTGCTTGACTGACTGCAGTTAATTGACTATGATGTGACATAATTGAATTTCTGATTATTTTATCGTTTGTGTCGGGTGCAAGACTAGTGGTGAGGTTGTGCATTTATATGACCTGTGTAAACTCAAACATCATAATTTAGCAGGAAAACAGCCCTGGGCCAAGTTTTTGAGTATGTTTGTATGAGCATTCGGCCTAAATCAAAGATGACAAAATTGATTGATTGTCGGGTGTCTTGTATGATCATATGGTGGGACGATGATATTCCTGACAAGATTGTACCGTGACGATCGGGAAAATACGACTTGTTGGAAGCACGTCATTCTATGACATCAATTTGACGGATGCTGGTCCCAACTTGTGACGGATCGAAGCCTTGGAAGGGATTCCTAGTAACTCTGTAACGTGACGATCGGAATTACACGGACTACTAGAAGCAGTCTTTGGAAGTAAGGTACGATGCCTAGCGCCGCCAAAAGAATACCAACTGACTAATGTACTAGGCACCAACTGACCAGTGTACCGGGTTGACATGCCCTGAGCTGACATGCCCTATCTCATTAATAAATAGACTACGTGTGACGTCATGTGTGTCGATTGATGTGATATTTGCCTTGATTGGGCCGTTTGACTGTCATGTCGAGTCTGCATCGCATTATGTGTGTCTTCCTAGATGGTAAGTTGCATGTGATTCGATATCTGTATTGGTTGACATGCCATGTTTGTTTGGTAGGATGTCTTGGGTGAATCATTATCCTAGCCAAGCTTAGGCGCTGACTTCACTGAGATTTATTTCTCACCCCGTCGTGGATAACTTTTCAGGTCACAAGTGACGGAGTTTCGTGGACCCTAAGCCGTGACTTTTTGGAATTGACCTTTTGGAGTATATATGGAGTTAACCCTACCGACCTTTGTCTCTTTTGAGGTACTAGAGAGCCGCCCCGAAAAATGAGATTGTATGTTGTTAGCTCTATAGGGTTAATTAGTATCTGCTCTGCATAAGGATTTAAGTTATCTTTTGATGAATTGATTGATTGGATGTTCCTGCTGATTTATTCCAAGCTAATTTTATTGTCTGGGAGTTTAGCACATTCCACATGGGAATTTTAATTATAGGT
Organism: Rhodomyrtus tomentosa; assembly: GCA_028455895.1. NCBI lineage: Eukaryota > Viridiplantae > Streptophyta > Magnoliopsida > Myrtales > Myrtaceae > Rhodomyrtus > Rhodomyrtus tomentosa. The sequence goes on along the minus strand of JAPCWY010000001.1, from coordinate 6,659,983 downwards.
CAATAGCGAATCTGGGACGATATACTTTGTGATCTAAAGGTGCCAAGGTAGGGATGCCGCGTGCTCGAGGATCGGGGCATGACATGGATTGTCATGTACACGCTTCCCCATGATCCATGCGACAACTACGCAATATGCGGAGCCAATGGTTTCTGCAGAAGTAGCAGCTCCTCGAGATGCCAATGCTTGCAGGGTTTCATACCCACGTCACCGGAAGAATGGCAAATGCTTTATTTTTCTGGTGGCTGCATGAGGAAGGTACCCGTAAATTGTTCGAAAGGAGAAGGGTTTTTCAAACTTTCATGATCTGGTTGACTACTCATTGAACAAGAACATGAGCCTCGAGGAATGCAAGGTTGAGTGCTTAAAAAATTGTTCTTCTACTGCTTTTGCTAATTCAGGTGTTACGGGAGGAGGGAGTGGGTGCCTCATGTGGTTCGCAGAACTAATTGATGTTCGTGACTTCGAAGATGCTTCTTATGAGCAGGATCTGTATATACGTCTATCAGCATCCGAATTAGGTACAAGAATCTCATAACTGGTTGAGCTGTTGCTTGACCTATCGCTTTCTTCCTAATGTCATGCGAGGCACAACTACGTACTTGCTCATTTTATTAGAGCTTCTCTAGTACAAATTTTAACAGGCCAAAATAGAAAATTGAATTAACTCAACTAATACTACAGAACAGAACAGTAGCTGAAGATATTTGAAGTCATTATCCTTTGCTATTCCAGATTCCTTTCGTGATCCAACCAAGAAGAGAAAGCAGGTCGCCACTGCTGTAGCTTCAGCCATTTCTGGATTGCTGTTGCTGGGCATTACCCTTGGGATAACAATCTGGAAGAGAGGAATGAAAATAGGAGGTAAAAAAGTTCATCGCCGCATAATGAGCCAGTTTATTTATCTCAGCTATATAAGGTCTACTGATGGCAATGACTGTCTTTCTAGGCTTAAGGAATGACATTGACTTCCATTTTTCGATCTTGATACCATTACTGTTGCTACTGACAATTTTTCTCCAAGAAATTTGCTTGGAGCTGGAGGCTTTGGTTCAGTCTACGAGGTAGCATGACCCGTGCGCAATTAAATTTCATTTTATACGAGAAGATGGCCTGTTCTTTAAGCAAATTATGCAGGGAACTCTTTCCACAGACCAAGAAATAGCGGTGAAAAGGTTGTCAAAGGATTCTTGGCAAGGACTTGAAGAGTTTAGGAATGAAGTAGCCCTGATTGCCAGACTTCAGCACAGGAATCTCGTCAGCCTCCTTGGCTGGTGCATTGACAGAGACGAAAGATTGTTGATTTACGAATACATGCCGAATAAAAGCTTGAATAACTTAATCTTTGGTCAGCGCCTCTTAGTTCTTTGCGGTTTTTCCCTTTACATGTGATTAGTTTGTATAGAATTATACCTCTCATAGGTCTTACAACTATGCGGTGCATATATCAGTGCGAGGGATCAAACACTTGAAACTTATATGGGGTTGTTGAATGTCCACAGATCATGACAACCGCATCTTGTTGGCATGGGATAGGCGCTTTGAGATTATTATTGGAATTGGACGTGGAATTCTTTATCTCCACCAAGATTCGAAGCTACAAGTCATCCATAGAGACCTAAAACAAGTAACATTTTACTGGATGCCGACATGAATCCCAAGATTTCCGATTTCGGATTGGCAAGAATCTTTGGAGGTGATGAAAAAGAAGCAAGAACGAGAAGAATAATCGGAACTTAGTAAGTTGATCATCTTAGTTCATGTATTCGACATTTAATGAGATTGAATTGCTGGACTAACTTAGATATGATTTTCTTAATGCAGTGGATATATGTCCCCAGGGTATGCCTTCGATGGAAAATTCTCGGTTAAGTCTGACGTGTTTAGCTTTGGAGTGCTCTTATTGGAGATAGTTGGTGGGAAAAGGAACAGAGGATTCTACCATCCAAGCCACCACCACAACCTTCTTGGACATGTCAGTTAAGCCTGTAACTAGTAATGCTACCTGATATTTAAAATTTACTTTGATAAGATGGAAATCTGAGATTTCGTTTCAATTCTGTTGTCATAGGTGGTCGAGCAAATTGGCTGATCCACTATTTTGTTCCAGGCACGGTTGTGTTGGGATGAACGCAGGGCATTGGAGCTTGTGGATGATTCTTTGGTTGACTCTGCCATTACATCTCAAGTAGAGAGGTGCATTCATGTGGGTTTGCTGTGTCCAGAAATTTCCTGGTGACAGGCCAACAATGTCTTCTGTGGTTTTCATGTTATCAAATGAAGAAGCCATATTGCCACACCCTAAACCGCCCGGCTTCTTCATGGAAAGAAGTCCTACAGACTCAGGTGCAACTTCATCAAGAGAACTCTATACAGACAATCTTATTACCATAACAATGCCAGAAGGTCGATAGCGACACCAGTGATCGGAATGTTGTACGGCTCCTTCTCCCAAGTGGTTTTAGCAGGGAAATTCGAGCACTTAAAATTCAGAACACAGAGGATGACACCAGATGATATCAGATAACCACAGGGACGTCTTGGCACATTGAGGTTTGAACCTTTCTCTGGCTGTGGACATTTTCTAATGTGGGTTGTTATATGTTCATGATCAGATGATATCTACGGCAAATGTTTGATCAGAACACTTGACATTTTCAAATGTTCACTCAACCCGATTTCATTCAGTTGAGTGTTGAAAATCTAGTACATTATAGTGTTAACCATTGGTACGATCTCCTTGTGTGTGTATTTCCAGCATGTGCAACGAAGGGTAGAAGCAGACTGAGCCCACAGAATGTTAACGACTAGAAATTTATCATTTCTTCTGTAATTTGTGCTTGGTGAACTCCGTGGTAACCGGGGATTAGCTTGTGGAATAAAAGCACAGGGCCCGGTAAATCGATTTTGTTTCCAAGACATACTTTGCATGTGCAACGTTCATGCTTGACACCGACAGTCAAAACTTGAAGTCATTTCACGCGGACCTGAAAACCAGCAATGTACTTTCTGGGCGCTATTCTAAATCTTACAGTTTCAGACGTGGGAGTGGTAACGAGAAAGAAGCAGAAAAGAGAAGTAGACTGCAGCTTGTTTCTCAGATGCTCGTTGGAACTTTGGGACAGTTTCGAGACATGATTATTTGATAGTGGCTATGCCACCATCATATGCCTTTGATGGGAAATGTCGAGTGAAATCTGATGAATGTGGATCTGGATTGCTTTTGTTGGAGGTAGTTAGTGGTAAAAGGAACCACAACCTTTTTGGATGTTCAAGTAGAAGAATGTGATAGTAATGTTCTTTCTTTGATTTTTATTCTCAAGCTATGGCTTCTGCTGCTGATTTTGAACTGGACGGAACAGGATTAAATGCAAATATAGGAGAAAGAACTGTTCACAAAAATATGCAAACTTTGAACCCGGAAGGGAGATATTCTTGTTTGTAATAAATGAAATAAACCATCTGAGATTTATTCAGAGTGTTATATGAAGACCGTACTGTACGAATGACATTGTTCTTTCTACATAGAAAATCATAGTAATAGCCTTTCCAAAATTTGCGTCCTTCAATGACAAACTTGACCAGCACACATGAAGTCGGACAAATGAGCAAGACGTCAGTACATTCATTGCATTCAGTATCACTTGCAACAAATCCAATTGTACCAAAGCGTCCCGCATGAATTCGGAGAAATTGGAGATTCGAGTGATAATAGGACATGGTCAACAACCTTGGAACCATCCAGGTCAAATTGAAATTGAACGCTTTGACTGCTACCTCACAAGAAGGTGAATGTTAATCATAGACAAGAATTACACAGAAAGTCTTGCTCTGACTTTAGTTTCATCTGTACCAGAAGAAATTTAAAATTAGTTGATGCATGACTCGTCTTGATGTACACACCACTGATCTTAATGTCAATCTTCTTGATCTTGGGGCAACCCGCAAGGTGGACTTCATCTGACCTTTCTGCTTTCCCTGATCTGGAAAAAAAAAATGGATTTAATTATGAGGAGCAACAGAAGATCAGTTGAAGGCTTCCATCAATGCAAAAAACTCCTTTTGTCACCTGGATTTATTGTTTTATCATCTTTGCCTCGTTGGGTTGTCATTTGGAGATGATACATTGAGGTCAGATCAGTCTATGAAAGATGAGGAGATATTGGCCTCTTCAGGACAAAGATTTGAGCTTGGCTTCTTCTCTCCTGGAAGGTCCAAGAACAGGTAATTGGGCATTCAAATAAGATCACTCCTGAGGCAGATGTTTCGGATGCTAATAGAGACAACAGACTCCTATGGCGTACTAACATTCAGCCACGAAGGGAATATAGTTCTTCTTAACTAATCAAATGATGTCATTTGATCTTCAAATTCGTTCAGGTTTCTACCAAATCCATTGGCATGGCTCCTTGACTTTGGAAAATTTGTTCTTTGGATATCAGCTAAAATTCTGATGGTGCCCATTCATGGCAAAACTTTGATTACCCCTCTTACGCGGTCTTAGCAAGTATGAAATTGGGGTTGAACTTCAAACCAGATTTGAATGGTATCTGACCACCTGGAAAAGAGTGGATGACCCTGCCCCTGGTTACTGCACCTCCAGATTAACCACTCGGGGCTTGCCACAATTTGAAGTATTCAGCAGTGGGTCATCAGAACATATTGCAGCCTGGAAATGGAATGGGATCCAGCTTCTCTGTGCCAGTAGATCCCGTTGCAAGGCAAAGGGTGCTTTACAACCTGACCAATGTGTATGCCGCGGACTATCAGCCATGAAATGATGAAATTATCACCAGACACTAATGAATGAGTCTGGTTTGGTGCAATGTTTTGTGTGGAAGGAGGGAAGGTTTGCTGGTCTATCATGCAATTGCTGCCTACCGACCCATGCCAACTACGCACTGTGTGGTTGCAATGTTTTCTGAGGAAATGACAGATATCCGAGATGCGAGTGCTTGCAAGGTTTCGTCCCCAATTCACCAGAAGAGCGGCAAATGCTTAATTGGACCAGTGGTTGCTTGAGAGAAGTTTCCCTAAACTGTACTATAGGAGAAGCGTTTCATACTCTTTGGGTTAAAACTAATTGATCTGATCAACAGTCAGCTGTACAGTAGCATGAGCCTTGGGAATGCTGGGTTCAGTGCTTGCAGAATTGTTCTCGTGCCGCTTGTGCTAATCAATGTTTATATTAGTTATTGGATCAAAAGTTGAGCTTCTGTGGGGGCTGACTGCCTGCATATCGCGAGCGACGCTTCTTACTGCATGGTAGGGCGCTCTGACATTATTACTGGATTGGTCCTCACCTCCATGAAGATTCAAAACTTCAACCCCTGCAACATCACCTTAAATTTCAAGAAAATTACCAAAAAAGTATTAAATATGTTGCATTCGTGTCAATGCAGTCATAATTTTTTTTGCCGATTCAGTCCTGGACCTTTTACAATAGTTCCAATTCAATCCATTTAGTCAATTTTGGCCGATCGACACTGACGTGAACGTCGGTCGGCGTCAGCCGTTCGATGACATGATATTTTAATAATATTTAATTTTAATTTAATTTTCATTTTCATTTTCGTTTCTTTATTTCTTCTTTTTTCCTTTCTTCTTTTCTTTTTTATTTTTCTTTTTTCCTTCCGTCATCTTCTTCCTCTTGCCAGGCGACGGTCGGTAAGCGAGGGAAGCTCGGTGCCACTATAACATCATGTGACGCCCTGAAAATTTGACTCTTATAAGTGTCTGAATTCAATAAAAAAGAAATTAAATTGAATTTCAGTCTATAAAATATTTTGGACCGTAAGGACTGAAGAGACGATAAATGGACGAATTCTGAAGCTTCAGGTAATTTAGATTAGGTTTCTAAATTCTTAGCCGCCGCGAATTAAGATTTCAATATTCGTGCATGGGCCTAATCCCAACCGAGCGTAGCTTGTGAAATTATCAAACTTTCACTTCGTGCCGTGTACCAAAATTTCATTTCAGTCCCGATTTATCAAATGATCATTTTGCCCCTTCTTTGTGCACATAAGTCAAATTTTTTTAATGAGATTTGACCTCTAATGGGCCCCACATAGTCAAGTCTCACCCACTCACCTCCCATCGGCCGCTCTTCTCTCTCTCTCTTCTCATACTCACTCTCTTCTATTTTGGAGAACAGACCCCCCCCAACGACCAAACCATACTCCTCCTCCATGGATTTTTGTGCAACCATCACCCCTTAGCCATTGACCGCTGCCTCCCGCTGTTGCTCGCCACTGTTGCCGACCTTTGAAGCCTTTGCCAGTCATCGCGAGCTGCCGAAAGCCGCGGGAGCAACTCAGGAACCCAACCCCTGTTTTTCTACCCCTAACCCGAGACACCTCCGCCTTCTTCTCAGGTTGTTTTCGTCGCCACCAACACTGCTCACCCCCTCATCATCGTCCTCCACCTCCCCTTCGACCTCCCCAACACCACCTCGCCGGCCATTGGCTGCCGGGGTAGCCGCGAATAGCCCCGAAGTCCCTGATGCACTATTTTCAGGTTTACCTCGAGCCCAGCCAAACCCGACGCCATCGCCGCTCACCAACACCACCAACGGCCATCTTGAGCTCCTTCCTCGACCCCCGAAGTGGCCGGTAGCTGATCGTCGCAGGTAGAGCTCAAGAGAAGCCCTGAAACGCTCCCATGTTTTCCACCTAAACCTGCCCTATTTTGGGCCAGTTCTGTTCATGATTGTTTCACCGCCGTCGGCCGCCCTCCACCACCTTCCGATCCCAATCGACTCCCTCCGACCCTTAGGTGAGTCCCCAAGCCTTGACCGGCTTTGTTTCGGCCCTTGAGGCCAAGAACTGCCCAAAAATAGCCTTATTTTCCCGTTTTTACCTTGCTGATCGATTCTGTCACAGTCCTTCGCCAATCGCCGGAGCCCCTTCGCCTCCTCACCGATCCTCCGCCACATGTCCCAACTGGTGTCAGGTCTAATCGTCACTTAATTAGTCGAGGAACCCGAGGTTCCGATAGGAAATCGAAAACCACCGTCGTCGAGTTCACCGCCGCCATTCGTCGAGACTGCCCAAGCGTACTTAGCTTGTGAGTTGACCCTAATCCTTGGTTAGGCCTAATTGCATATAAGATTAGTCGGTTAGTTAATTAGGGCATTTAAGTACGCGATTGGGGCCGATTTAGATAGAAATTGGGATTAGGTTAAATGGCCCTGATCAATTAAATTATCCCGATTGATTAAATCGTCTATGGCTATTTATTGTTAGATGAATTTGACTGGTTGATTGATGATTTGTTAATTGTGGTTTGATCGCGAGTGAGCAATAGGCTAGAGATGAGCAAGCAATAGGCTAGAGTCGAGCAAGCGATCGACATTTTTAAAGTTAATTAATAAAGGACAATGCATGAATTAAGCTTGACGTTCCTAATTGATGTGATTGAGTTGTTGGCCTTATTGATTTGGTTGCCTCGCTGAAATGTCTGATTAACTGCCTCAAATGTCCACCAATTGGTTGGTCGTCTATTTGGGGGTTAATCGCCCTTCTATTATAGCAGAGTCAAATATTAGTCTGCATATATATATGACCACGTGTGAAGTCGAAAGACACTTTTTAGCATGAAAACGGCCTTGGACCAGGTCTTTTAACATGCTTGTATGAGCATCTTGTCTTAATCAAAGATAATAAAATGGATTGCTTGACGGGTGTGAACTGTGTGGTCATATGAGGGGAAAATGACGAATACTCGGGAAGTTCTTATTGTACTAATCATACACACATCGTATCTATCATATGGAACCACGACTTGTCAGAAACACGATAATTCATGCCTCGTGTCAATCTTACGATCTTAAGAAATTATCGGATGCCGGATGCAGCTTATGATGGACCGAAACTCCTTTTTAAAGGGATGACTACTTATTGTGCCCTACTAGGTGCATTGGATATACCACTCGTAGTAGCCGTTATTGAGAGGGAAAAAAGGGGACGTAGCCTGGTCCTGCCAGATGAGTGCGAAATCGCACTAGTTGTGGATTAATCACGCCAGTCGCATGGGTCATTATTAATTAATGGACTTTGTGTGATGTCATGTGCATACTTGAGTTTATGGCGTCTTGATTTGATGGTTGTCTGTTATGGTTGTCGAGTCAAGTCCAACATTGCATTGTGTATGGCTAGTGGCTGGTAAGTATGCATGTGGATGATCATTGTTTTGGGACTATACTTGGTTGATATATGTGATTATGCAATGTGTTGATTGTTGTGCTTAGAATGTTTTGGGCAAATCAGTATCCTAACCGAGCTTATACTTGATTCACTAAGATTTATTTCTCACCCCATCGTGGAATAACATTTTCAGGTTTGAAGGGATGTTAGATTCGATACCCCTACTAACCAGTCACTTGAGATCACGTCCCCTCCGGTACCAGGAACACACCAGGTATGGGAACGCCACGTCACGACACTCTGGATCGATGAGGGGATGCCACATATGGTGGAGCATCTCTCCAAGGCCTAGAACTTTCGTGGCGGGGATAATCTCTATGGTCCGCTTAAAGGGTTTGAGGGGCCGCCTAATCCGGCCGTTTATGCCCCCGCTTGAGACCCGATGGACATTGATACTCCTGACGGGGAAGTATTAAATCCCGAACCTGACATGGAACCTGAGCAATATGTAGCTCATTTTGTCCATTCTAGTCAGAGTTTAGCTGATGACCTCACCCCTAATTGGTTACGATGATGCGGGCGCTATTTTTACCCCCAAAGGTTTGGGTCTTCTTGTGTGGTTGGGGAGCTGATGATTTATTTTGTGGGAGGATCCTTTTGGAGTAGATGAGATTTAACCTTACTCGACTCTCGTATCTTTTGTAGAGTCTTAAAGGGCCACTCCAAAGTATAGGATTGTATATGTTAGCTGGTAGCTCTGTAAGGTTATAAATAATCTATTCTTATTAATATTATGCTTGTGTTTTGATTGTCTGATTTTTCTTGCTTCTCTATTCCATGGTGATATTAATGTTTGGAAGTTATGCATGTTCTGGTTTTTCGTGCATGTTCTGCATGTCCCCGCTTGAGAAATATTTGCACTTTGATAGCTTAGTGTGCCGTGAACTTTAGAATTTTAGGAAACTTGATTTGGACTCACGGTTTTGCTCGAAAACTAACTTTGAAGTCGAGCATGCACGATGAACCATAATTTCCGGCTGCTTATCATGCCAGGTTACGTCGTTCGGCACAATTTTGAGAGTAAAGTTATGATCTTCTCGTACTTCAAAAATTAGTGGCTCAACAATTGCCAAAACTTATCTCTTCAATTCATGTATCACCTCAGTTCACGCAAATCTTCGTTCTACTACAGTTTCAATTTTTAATATTATTGTTTTTTTTTTGGTTAAAGTACGTATTTTAATATTATTATTATTAAGGGTTAATAGCTAAATGTAAACATAACCGACATGGTTCTTGAGTTCAATTCATTTCAATTTTCTAAAGCTATTTTCCTTATCTATAGATAGACTTGTCTCCTTAATTGAAGAAGAAGAATAACTCGAAGAACTCCTCTGGTTTTCCTTGTAGGGTCTCTAAGTGTGAGGATTTCGAGAACTGTTTGGCAGAGTTCTGTTTACATAATGTTAATTCAAAACGAATCCAAAGTGTTGTGTATTGGGAGTGTGAAGGAAATCAAAATTCATTTCGCGAAATAATCAATAACAACCCTAGGGGAAATTACTTTACCCAAAAAATAAAAATAAAATAAAATAAACCCTAGGGGAAATTAGTTATTGAATACGGATATACGGTGAAAATAATTAGAACTGATTCATATTTTTCTATCATTAAGACATTAACTACTTCATAATCGAAAAGAGAGTTTGCTCAGAACTTTATTTTAAATTTTTCCTACAAAAAGAATTTGCATTGCAAAGAGAAAGAGTGCTTTAGGATAACACGTTCATAGTAGTTGATGTAAGATGAAGCCTTTTTTCTAGCCGGCGCATGCCACGAATTGCACATGGCACGAGTTCTTCTATACTGATTTCCTATTTGGACCATCTACTCGGACTAGTGCTTTCCATACATAGCTCATGAAATTGGCGCAGTATCTCATGAATTTCTAGGACACTATCGATTCATTTTGGATAGAACTCGTCGCCCCAATTAGGAGAACTTATGTCATAAACCTATTGATTTTTATCAATTTAGTCCTAACCATTTTTCCGAATTGGAAAAGGTATAATAAATTTGGTAATTTTTTACTGTGAAGTCCTTCTTATTGAAATTCATTGCCACTTAATCGAGGGATATCGACTCTCAAGCCTTTGTCCTTGTTCGAAACCTGGACATGTGCTCTCCGAGTGCAGAGTTTGATTATTGCTTGGTGTTAATAGAATTAATCCAACCCTGCTGTCAGTGTATTAATCAAAATAATGAGAGTGGCAAATTCTATTGTCCTGATTTTATCGAATAATTAAGTCTAGGGGTGATCAGTTCCCAATTAGGTCTGGTTCCCTCAATAACTGAAAATCGGACCGTGATCCGGCTCCCATTTTTTGAAATCTTGAACCGGACCCGCCACCCCAAGAACTGGAAACCGGACCGGACCTTCGATTAGGTCTGGTTTTTGGACAGTTTCAAAGATCGGAGATGACAAATTTCTGTAGACCTTACATTTGACAAATTTCTTATTTCGTAAACCTAACTTGAAAGTGATTGTTCATTTTCTTTTGCATTAAGGTATATACCAAAGCCGACCAAACAAAAAAAAAGGTATATACTAAAGGGGTGCTGCTATTTACAGAAGTTGAACGCACCTTAAAGAAGATAGGACCCAATCTGCAGGATCTGTTTTGCATCAAATAGATTCACCAAAGGTATTCTCTGACATCGAAGAGATGTTGAGGCGATTTGATATCTTGGATGTATATTGGTGTTTTTAGAATTTGTCAAGGTCGATGGTCCTGCATTGGTGTCGCTCATTCCTCTTGCAAATGATTAGGGTTACGTTTAATTTTTTTTTTTAAATAACCGATCTGGTTGGGGCGGTCCGGTTTGATTCTATGCTCCTAGAATCGGGACCAGACCGCCCAATCACTGGTTCCAATTTTAGGAACTAGGAACCGAACCAGACCGTCCGGTCCGGGCGGTCTTGGTCCGATTTGCTCACCCCTATTTAAGTCATTATATGAGATTGTCAAATATATAATTGATTGATGGCAGGAGGATATCTCAAGTGTCAATATTTATATAAGGCGCTCATTCTAATGTCAATATTTTCTTTCTTTTTAATTGATTAAGTGTCAATTTTTTCGAAAAATGGTTATTCCAATTCCAACTCTGGTGAACTTTATCGAAAATCATATGTGGCATTTACTTGGCTCACCGGTGGACCCTAGTCATCAATAAAAAAAAACCTACAAATAAAAAATCCATGTAATAATAAAAAAATAAGGTAAAAAATAAAAATAAAAAATAAAAAAATGGCCCTCAATTTTTAAAATTTTTAAGCTTATTTTTCTATTTAATTTAAACTTTAAAAAATCTATCTTATCTTTAAGTTAAAAAGTCCATGACGATGCCACGTGGCTTATTGTAACGCCTTGGAAATTCAACTTTGTAAATCGACTAAATTCGATAAAAAAGAATGAAATTGAATTTCAGTCGATGCGAAATTTTGGACCAAAAGAAATAAAAGATGGATTTTGGAAGATTTCCGAAATTGTCAGTCAATTAGATTAGATTCCGTAATTCTTAGTAGTCGCGAATTAGGATTCGAATCCTCACTCCAAGCCTAGCCTGTGAAATTACCAACTTCGTTCAATCGAGCCGAATTTCGTTCAGTCCTAAAAAGCCAATTGACCGTTTTGCCCTCCAATAATGCATATAGTACAAAATTATTCAAATTTGACTTGATATGTGGGTCCCACCTTGATCAAATCTCCCAACCACCAGACCCACCTACCATTCTTCTCTCTCTCTCTCTCTATTTCTCACGTATCTCACTCTGCTCTCTCTATTGCCGTGGACTCCCCCCCTCACCGAACGCTTCCCCTTCCTCCTCATCCTCCATCTTCAGTTCGTTTGCCCTACCTTTGGAAATTCCGGAGTGAAAATTGGAGCATATCACGATGAAGTTTGTGATGGGATTGCCAATGAGCCAAAGAGGGCATGATTCAATTTGGGTAGTAGTCGATAGGTTGACGAAGTCAGAGCATTTCATATCAGTGAGAAAAAACTTTGCTTTGAACAGATATATAGATTTGTGTGTGAGGCACATCGTAAGACTGCATGGAGTGTCAGTGACGATCACTTCAGATCATGATCCCAAGTTCACTGCCACATTCTGGAAAAGCCTGCGGACTGCATTGGGAACAAAGTTGCAATTCAGTTGAGCCTATCACCCGCAGACAAATGGCCAGTCTGAAAGGACTATTTAGACTTTGGAGGACATGTTGAGGGCATGTGTTCTAGATTTCAAGGCCAGTTGGGAGGAACGGTTGCATTTGGTAGAGTTTGCCTACAACAATATTTATCAACAAAGCATTAATATGGCGCCTTTCGAGACATTATATGGTAGAGCTTGTAGGACGCCAGTTTGTTGGGACGAGCCTAGCGAAAGAAAGATTACAAGACCTGAGTTAGTGGAACAGTCGATGGAGGCAGTTAAAGTGATCAGAGGTCGACTAAAAACAGCTTAGAGCCGCCAGAAAAGCTATGCCGATAGGAGGCGCAGGCCTTTGGAATTTCAAGTTGGAGATCATATCTTTTTGAAGGTGTCGCCTACAAGAGGGACATCTCGCTTTGGCAAGAAAGGAAAGCTAAGCCCAAGGTCTATTGGACCGTTTGAAATCCTGGAGCGAATTAGAAATCTAGCCTATTGTCTTGCGTTACCGCCGAGACTTGCTCAAGCGCATAACGTATTCCATGTACCGATGTTGAGGAAGTACAAGCCAGATCCCGCTCATGTGCTAAGCTACAAAGAGATCGAACTGGATGAGCGAGCATCATACGTTGAGCGTCCAGTCAAGATTATGGACAAAAAAGAGCATGTATTCCGGAACAAGACAGTCCCATTAGCCAAGGTGGTTTGGCAATACTAAGGAACTGAAGGAGCTACCTGGGAGAACGAGGAACTAATGAAGACTAGTTACCCTGATCTTTTTGTATAGTTTTGATTGCACTGTAATTTCGGGGACGAAATTTCCTAAGGTGGGGAGAGTTGTGACGCCTTGGAAATTCACCTTTGTAAATCGACTAAATTCGATAAAAGGAAAAGAATTTGAATTTCAGTCGATGCAAAATTTTGGACCATGAGGAATTAAAATATGAATTTTAAATAATTCCCGAAATTGTCAATCAATTAGATTAGACTCCGTAATTCTCAATCGTCGCGAATTAGGATTCGAATCGTCGCGCAGAGCCTAGCCTGTGAAATTACCAACTTCATTCAGTCGAGCCGAATTTTGTTCAATCCTAAAAAGCCAATTGACCGTTTTGCCCTCCAATAATGCATATATGACAAAACTATTCAAATTTGACTTGACATGTGGGTCCCACCTTGGTCAAATCTCCCAACCACCAGCCCCACGTGCCATTCTTCTCTTTCTCTCTCTCTCTCTCCTCTCTCTCTCTCTCTTTCTCACGTATCTCACTTTGCTCTCTCTCCCTATTGCCGTGGCCCCCTCACCGAACGCTTCCCCCTCCTCCTCATCTTCCATCTTCAATTCGTTTGCGCCAACATCACCACCAAACCTCCTCCACTCCTCCACCAACGCGTCGCCGCCTTGCCGGCCCCATTCTAGTCGCCATGCGCCGCCAGAGAGCCTCAAACGAACTCGTTGGCCTCCTGCTCTATTTTGGAAACAAAGGACTGCTCGGGCTTCCATAACCTTCTGGGTCGCTTCCGGCCGCCACTAACCGTCGTCTCACCATCTTTTGCCCTTTCCCCGACCTCCTCAATCCCCTCTCGTAGCCCGTTGCCGCCCAGAGCCGCCGCGGAATCCCTGTAGCTCGAGAACAGACTCGGTGCCCTATTTTGGGCTCGAGACTGTTTCGCTGCCCTTCGCAGTTTTTCGACGCCTCTCACTAGTCCTTGACCACCACAAACAGCCCCCTCCATCCCCTCACCGAAGCTCACAATCATTGACGGCCGTTGGACGCCAAGAGAGCCCGGAAACAGCACTGGAACCATCTCTCATGTTTTCTGCCCGAAGTTCGCCAGTTTTGCTCGTGGTCGCCTCCGTCGCTTTTGGCTGTCGACCGCTGCCCTTCTCCAGTCTTGAAGGTCGTCCTCGACCTACTAGTGAGTCCCGAAGCCTACCCCGACCCTGTCTCAAACGTTGAGGTCGAGATTTCTCACAAAAATGGCTTATTTTTCCCTGTATCAGCTTCTGATCGGTCCTGTTTTGGCCGGACAGCCAGTCGTCGGAGCTCCGCTGCCATCGTCGACCTCTTGCCAGACCTCCACAACGTTTCCTAGCCATTGTGGGGTGTTGTCGCCACTTAAATAGCCGAGAAACCCAAGTTGTTCGAAGAAAAACCGAGAACCATCGTCGCCGCTGTCGTCGCCGGATTTCGTCGCCGCCGTCTCGCCGACGCTGTGGCATTGTGGTCGCTGCCCGAGCTTGTTTAGGAGTGAGTTAATCTCAAATCCTTGATTAGGGCGTTAATTGCACATAGAATTAGTTAATTAGTCGATTAAGATATTTAATTAGAATAATCGTGGTCAGTTTAGATAGAAATCGGGTTTAGGGTAAATGACCACGATTTATTAAGTTAGTCGACTTAGTTAGGTCATCTGTGGCTAGTTGGTTGTTAGATTCGATTTATTGACTGATTGGGCATTTATTGTCATTGTTTGATCGTGAGCGAGCGTTAGTTCAGAATCGAACGATCGATTAATAATTAAATGAAATTGAGATTAATCAATGTCATTTGATTAATTGAATTGGTTAATCGATCGTGTTTTGACTGCTTGACTGAGTGTAGTTGGTTGATTATGATGTGATATGATTGAATTTTTGAATGTTTCATCGTCTGTGTCAAGCGCAAGCCTAGTGGTGAGGTTGTGAATTCATATGTGTGAACTCAAACTGCGTGATTTAGCATGAAACGGCCTTGAGCCGAGTCTTTGAGCACACTTGTATGAGCATCCTGCCTAAATCAAATATGATAAAATTGATTGATTGTCGGGTGACATGTGTGGTCATATGGTGGGATGATGATATTCTTGACAAGATTGTACCGTGACGATCGAAAAAATACGACTTGTCAGAAGCACGTCATTTTGTGACGTCAGTTTGACAGATGCTGGTCACAGCTTGTGACGGACCGAAGCTTTGGAAGGGATTCCTGATAGTTCTGTGCCGTGACGATCGGAACCACACGGACTACTAGAAGCAGTAGCCGGAAGTAAGGGACAATGCCTGACGCCGCCAAAAGAGTGCCAATTGACTAATGTACTAGGCATCAATTGACTAGTGTGACTGCTGACATGTCCAAATTCTCGGGCTGACATGCCCTATCTCTTAATAAAAAGTACTATGCGTAACATCATGTATGTCATTTGATGTAATTGTGACGTCCTGGAAATTCAATCCTTGTAAGCGCCGGAAGTCGATTAAATGATATGAATGTATAGTCATAGTCAACGTCTATTTTAGACTATAAGGATTGAAAAGACGAAAATTTGGACGAATTTCAAACTTTAGTTTATTTCGAAATTAATCCGCGGCGATTTTTGAATTGTCGTTTTCGCAAACGAGCTCAACCCTGACCGAGCTTGGCCAGTGAAATTGCCGAAATTACCCTTCGTTCAGTACACCAAAAATTTCGTTTCAGTCCCGACGCGCCAAAATTACCGTTCTACCCCTGCGATTATTTAACCATAAAAGACAAAAAAAATTAAATGCTTACCTTGAAAGTCTTGGCCATGGATCCCACCATTCTCCTTCCCCATGCACGCACGTCCCCTCCCTGTCACCATCTTCTGCCTTCTTCTTCTTCTTTTTCGTTTCTTCTTCTTCTCTGCTCTTCTTTTCTTCATTCTCTTTGGCCGACCGACGACTCCCTCCTTCAACCGACCAATCCATCTCCGTTCGTCGCCATTTTTCGCGACCACCGCACCACCACCGGCAGCCACTGTCCCCAGCTACTCACCGTCGCCATCTTGACCCCGGTCGAGCCGCCGTCGCAGTCGTTTCGCAGAGGAAAAGCCACGGCCGGGCGTGCCCTGTTTTCGGGTCAAAAGACCCGAGGACTCCGCGGCCTCCTCCGGCCGCCATGGCCGCCACCGACGCCAACCACCACAACCCAGCTAACCCCCGACTTTCCCTCGACCAATCCGACCCCTCGTTAACGATCGTCAGCCGCCCGAAATCGCCGGAATCAGGCCTGGAAGTTTCGGTGCTCTGTTTTGAACCCGGTTCATTCCGGTCTTCGATCCGGCCGCCACAGTCGCCGCCGTGCCACACCGCCACCGCCAGACGACTCCCCTGAGTCCCCTCTACCGCCACCCAGCTTGCCTCCGCCGGTCGCCTCGCGTGGCCGCCGGAAACGGCCGCCGATCGAAACCCTGTTTCGGTGCCGAACAGGGCAGCCACTGATCGTGGCTATCCGCCGTCGCCGGCCGCCTTCCGCCGCCGTCCACCTGTCTCGGCCGACCCCCACTGATCCCTAGGTGAGCCCCCGACCCTTGGTCGGCCTTGTCCCGGCCCAAGTCGCTGGAAAACGGCCAAAACAGTAGAGTTTGCCGGTTGAATATTCTGTTATTCACTGTTGCAGGCTGCCGGCCGCCGCTCGCCGGAGCTCCACCGCCGACCACCTGTTCCTCCGACCTCGCCGGACTCCCACAGGGTGTCGCCAAAGTTTGAGCTCGGGCCGCCGTGCGATAAACTCTAATTTTATCGCCGCCGCCGCCGCCGCCGTCGTCGTCGCCGCTCGGGCTAACTCACATTGTGAGTTGACTCTAAACCTTGGTTAGGGCGCTAATTGTGCTTAGGATTAATCTTATTTATTTATTTATGTATTTATTTATTTATTTATTTATTTCTAATACAATAAAATAAAATTTATATTCGATTGGGACCGGTATAGATAGAAACCATGGTTAGGATACATGGTCGATCGATTATTTGTCCGTGGCTATTTGTGGTAATTTATCAATCAATTGATTGATTGAGTTGTTCGCGAGTGAGTGACAGGTTAGAGACGAGGTTAGAGACGAGCGAACGTTTGATTGCTATAATTTGACCGAGAATTAAAATTTTTATTATGAATTGAGCTTGAAATTGCCGGGTTAAGTTGATTACTTGAGAGTGCGTGAATTGCTTAATCGATTTGTTTGCCTGGCTGAAATGCTCAATTGGGAGTCTTGTGGGCCTTGGGGCCGAGTTGATTGTATTTCTTGTGGATTTTGGCGTTAATCCAAGATAATCAATGAGTTGATTGACGAATGCAATTTGTGTGGTCATTTAAAGGATCAATGACGCTACCTGGCAAGTTCGCATTGTACCGTGGGTACTTGTACCGTACAGATTGTATGGAAATTCACGACTTGTTAGAAGCACGATAATCCATGCTCCGTGCCAGTCGTACGATTTTAAGGGATTATCGGATGCCGGTCGCAGCTTGTGATGGACCGAAGCTCCTTTTTAAGGAATGCCTACTTGCAGTGACGTGCCGGGTGCACTGGATACACCACTTGTAGTAGCTGTCGCTGAGAGGGTAAAGTGGACGTAGCCTGATTTTGCTAGAAGAGTGCGGGATCGCACTATTGATGTATCTATCACGCCAGTCGCGTGGGTCATTGATTAATAATGGACTTGTGTATGCCTGAGTGGTTGTGCTTTTGTTGGTTGTAGATTTGACAGATTTATTTTGATTGATATTTATATATATCTCTGTTGAAATCTTGTGATCTTTTTGTGGCGCTTAGGATGTTCTGGGCGAATCAATGTCCTAACTGAGATTAGGCTTGATTCACTGAGATTCATTTCTCACCCCGTCGTGGGGCAAATTTTTCAGGTCCGAAGTAATGAAGAGACCGGTGCGGTTCGACACCCCCACCGACTCATCACTTGATATCAGTCTCCATTCGGTACCAGGTACGGACCAGATGTGGAAACGTCACATCACGACGATATGGGTCGATGAGGGGATGCCACATCTGGTGGCACACCTCTTTAAGGCCTGGTATCTTCGTGATAGGATGGATCTCTTTGGTCCACTTTGAGGACTTGAGGGGCCACCTCTTCAGGGGGTCCCTAATATCCCCGCTTGGGATCCGATGGATATTGATACACCTGATGGGGAAGTGGTGAACCCCGCGCTTGGTATGCCGCTCGAGCTCGAGCCTGAGTAATCAGTAGCCCCCTCTGTGCATTCTAGCGAGAGTTCTTGTGATGACCCGAACGACCCGGCTCCCCCGATTCGTTATGACGACCCGGATGTCGAGTTTTCCCAGTAGAGGGTTAGGTTCCTTTTGTGGTTAGGGAACTGATGATGTTTTTGTGGGGATACTGTTTTGGGATAGATGAGAGTTAACCTTACCTGACTCCTGTATCTTTTTGTGAGTCCTAGAGGGCCGCCCTGAAGCTTGGGGTTGTAATTATTAGTTGATGGCTCTGTAAGGTTATAAATCATCTATTCTCATCAGCTTTTAGTATTGTGATATCTGGCTTTACTTCCTATCTATCCCATATGGTTTTATTAGATGAAAGATTGTACGTTCCGCATGCGCAATATAATCTTGGGTCGATAGCAGTTGCTTAGGACGCTATCTATTATGACCTGGTGGCAATTTGGCAAGGGATGTCGCGGGTTCGAGAGTCGGGACGTGACAGTAATGCTTGCCTTAACTAGGTTGTTTGACAGTCATGTCATGTCTGCATCCTATTGTGTGTGGCTTCTTGGAGGGTAAGTTGCATGTGGTTGGATATATGTATTGGTTGACATGTCATATCTATTTGTTAGGATATCCTAGGTGAATCAACGTCCTAGCCGAGCTTAGGCGTTGACTTCACTGAGATTTATTTCTCACCCCGTCGTGAGATAACTTTTCAAATCACAAGTGACGAAGCTTCGTGGACGCTAAGGCGTGACTTTTTGGAGTAACCTTTTGGAGTAGACATGGAGTTTACCCGATCGACCATGATCTCTTTTGAGATCTTAGAGAGCCGCCCCGAAGAATGGAGTTATATGCTATTAGCTCTATATGGTTAATTAGTATATGTTTTGCATAAGGATTAAAATTGTCTTTTGATGAATTGATTGAATGAATGTTCATGCCGATTTATCCCATGATGATCTTGTTGTTTGGGAGTTTAGCACGTTTCGCAAGCGCATTTTAATTATAAGTCGATAGCGAGCCTGAGACACTATCCTTCGTGACCTAAGGGTGTCAAGGTAGGGATGCCGCGTGCTCGAGGAACAGGGCGTGACACTTATTTTTTTAAAAAAATTGCCACATAATGTTAAAAAAATAATAATAAATGACACGTAATTAGTTTGTCATAATTTCTCGTTGTTGATACTTAAATGATTTTTGTTCTTTGATTTGACATTTAATTGAGATGGCTCAAATTATTCATAAAAAGTTACCGTCACACATAAATATCGGTGCTTAAGGTGTACTTCTGCCCTTATTCAGCGCGCGCGAGACAAAATCATGCATCGTGCTCTGAGCGCCGATATCCAGCCGAAGAGCCCAATGGCAACATATGAGAATTAGGTCCCTACGGCCACGTTCCATCTTGTCCGTCTATAAACAAAGCAATTTATTTTTTACCCAGGAAAGAGGGAAAAAACAAAACAAAACAAAACAAAACAATGTGGACTTTCAGACCAATTTTGACAATCTTTTGGGATTGGTTAATGATTGATATCTAACATTTGATTCTTGAGTATTTGTTTTGCACACGCTTGTTATGGTAAGTCAATGTATACTACAGTGAGGTTTAGGGCAGCGTGAAGACTCATATCAGCTTTGAGCTGATCATCTTGAAAGTTGAAATATGACTCGAAGGACTCTATTGCATCATTGATCCTGTCAAATGAGTATGGCAGTTTGGAGAAGCTGACCTGCCATCGTATTTTATGTGGCACACGAAGCATGAATTAGATGCTCCAAATCAGGCGTTAGGCGTCAACAAAATGCAAGCTCCTTTCTCTACCTGCTTTTACCGTTCTATCATCTTTGTGTCGTTTGTGGGGGGCTTGTCTTTTGGAGCTAACTCCTTGAGTTCAGGTCAGTCTATGAAAGATGGAGAGACATTGGTTTCTTCAGGTCAAAGCTTTGAGCTTGGCTTCTTCTCTCCTGGAAGCTCCAAGAACAGGTACTTGGGGATTTGGTACAAGATCACTCCTGAAACAGTAGTTTGGGTGGCTAATGGAGACAACCCACTAACCGACTCGAGTGGTGTTCTCACGTTTGGCTATGAGGGGAATTTAGCTCTTCTGAACCAATCGAAGGGTGTTGTTTGGTCTTCAAATTCGTCTGGGGTTCTAACCAGGCCTGTTGCACGGCTCCTGGAGTCTGGAAACCTTGTTCTTTGGGATAACATCAGTTCGAATCCCAGTGATGCCTATTTGTGGCAAAGCTTTGATTACCCGTGTGACACGTTTTTATCCGGTATGAAACTGGGGTTGAACTTGAGAACCAGTTTCAAATGGTATCTAACCGCGTGGAAAAGCGTGGATGACCCTTCCCCCAGTGATTACACCACTGAATTAGACGATCAAGGGCTGCCACAAATTGTTATCCTCAGGAACGGGTCGACAAGGACATATCGGAGTGGCATTTGGAATGGAGTCGAGTTCAGCGGTCTCTCAGTGGCTGCGAGTTCCATCTCGAGGCAAATGTTGGTGGACAACCAGACGGATGTCTATTTTGCTTATCAAGCTCTGGATGATGGGATTATCATCAGACTCAGCCTGAACGAGTCTGGGTCGTTACAAGGACTTGTGAGGAAGAAAGAAAGTGCTAGTTGGATTGTCATGTACACGCTTCCCAATGATCCATGCGACAACTATGCATTATGCGGAGCTAATGGTTTCTGCAGAAGAAACCTCTCCTTGAAATGCCAGTGCTTGCGGGGTTTTATACCCAGGTCACCGGAAGAATGGCAAATGCTTTATTTTTCTGGTGGCTGCACGAGGAAGGTGCCCGTAAATTGTTCGAAAGGAGAAGGGTTTTTCAAACTTTCAAGGGTGAAGCTGCCTGATCTGGTTGACTACTCATTGAACAAGAGCATGAGCCTCGAGGAATGCAAGGCTGAGTGTTTAAAGAATTGTTCTTGTACTGCTTTTGCTAATTCAGATGTTAGAGGAGGAGGGAGTGGGTGCATCATGTGGTTCGCAGAACTAATTGATGTTGGTGACTTCGAAGATGGCTCTTCTGAGCAGGATCTATATATCCGTCTATCAGCATCAGAATTAGGTACAAGAGCTATTGCTTGACATATCGCTTTCTTCCTAATGTCTTGCGACACACAACTATGCGCTTCTCATTTTATTAGAGCTTCTCTAGTGCAAATTTTAACAGGTCAGAACAGAAATTTGGGCTAACTCAGCTAATGCTACAGAATATTAATCGAAGATATTTGAAGTCATTATTGTTTGCTATTCCAGATTCCTTTCATGATCCGACCAAGAACAGAAAGCTGGTCGCCACCACTGTGGCTTCAGCCATTTCTGGATTGCTGTTGCTGGGCATTACCATTGGGATAACAATCCGGAAGAGAGGAATGAAAATAGGAGGTAAAAGGGTTTGTAGCCGCCTAATGAGCCAGTTTATTTCTCTCATCTATATAAGGTCTACTGATGGCAATGATTGTGTTACTAGGCTTAAGGAATGACATTGACTTACCACTTTTTGATCTTGATACCATTACTGTTGCTACTGACAATTTCTCTCCAAACAATTTGCTTGGAGCTGGTGGCTTCGGTTCAGTCTACAAGGTAGCATAACCCGTGCAACATTAAAATCAGTTTATACAAGAAGATGGCCTATTCTTAAAGCAAATTATGCAGGGAACTCTTTCCACAGACCAAGAAATAGCAGTGAAAAGGTTGTCAAAGGATTCTGCGCAAGGACTTGAAGAGTTTAGGAATGAAGTAGCCCTGATTGCCAGACTTCAACACAGGAATCTTGTCAGCCTTCTTGGCTGTTGCATTGACAGAGATGAAAGAATATTGATTTATGAATACATGCCGAATAAAAGCTTGAATAACTTTATCTTTGGTAAGTGCCCCTGAGTACTTTTTGCCTTTTCCCTTGATGATTAGTTTGTATAGATTGACACCTCTCATAAGTCTTACGACTATGTGCATGTGGTGCATATATATCAATGGAACGGATCAAACACTTGAAGCTTATATGGGGTTGCTGAATGTCCACAGATAACGACAACCGCATCTTGTTGTCATGGGATAGGCGCTTTGAGATTATCATTGGAATTGGACGTGGAATTCTTTATCTCCACCAAGATTCGAAGCTTCAAGTCATTCATAGAGAATTGGACGTGGAATTCTTTATCTCCACCAAGATTCGAAGCTTCAAGTCATTCATAGAGACCTTAAAACAAGCAACATTTTACTGGATGTCAACCTGAATCCCAAGATTTCCGATTTCGGATTGGCAAGAATCTTTGGAGGTGATGAAAAAGAAGCAAGAACAAGAAGAATAATCGGAACTTAGTAAGATTTTCTTAGTTCATGTATTCAATATCTAATGAGATTGAATTGATGGGCTTACTGAGATATAATTTTCTTAATGCAGTGGATATATGTCCCCAGAGTATGCCTTCGATGGAAAATTCTCAGCTAAGTCTGATGTGTTTAGCTTTGGAGTGCTCTTATTGGAGATAGTTAGCGGGAAAAGGAACAGAGGATTCTTCCATCCAAGCCACCACCACAACCTTCTTGGACATGTTAGTTAAGCCTGTGATTAGTAGTGCTGCCTGCTATTTAAAATTTACTTGGCAAGCTGGAGAGATTTCATTTCGATTCTGTTGTCATGGGTTGTCGAGCAAATTGGTTGATCTGCTCTTTTGTTCCAGGCATGGTTGCTTTGGGGTGAACGCAGGGCATTGGAACTTATGGACGATTCCTTAGCTGACTCCGCCATTACATCTCAAGTAGAGAGGTGTATACATGTGGGTTTGCTATGTGTCCAGAAATTTCCTGGTGATAGGCCAACAATGTGTTCTGTGGTTTTCATGTTATCAAATGAAGAAGCAATATTGCCACGCCCAAAACCGCCCGGCTTCTTCATGGAAAGAAGTCCAACAAACTCAGGTGCAACTTCACCAAGAGAACTCTATACAGACAATCTTATTACCATAACATTGCCAGAAGGTCGATAGCAACACTAGTGACTGGAATGTTGCATGGCTCCTTCTCCCAAGTGGTTTTTGGATGGAAAATCTAGCACTTAAAATTCAGAACACAGAGGATGACACCAGATGATTTCAGATTACCACAGGGACGTCTTGGCACATTGAGGTTTGAACCTTTCTCTGGCTGAGGAAAGTCTCTAATGTGGGTTATTATATGTTTATGGACAGATGATATCTATAACATTTTCAAATGTTCACCAGACCCGGCTTCATTCAGTTGAGTGTTGAAAATCTAGTACATGATAGTGTTAACCATTGGTACGATCTCCCTATGTGTCTATTTCCAGCCTGTGCAACAAAGGGTAGAAGCAGACTGTGCCCCACGTAATGATAACGGCTAGCAGTTTATCATTTCCGCTGTAATTTGTGCTTGGTGAACTCCGTGGTAACTGGGGATTAGCTTGTGGAATAAGAGCACGGGGCCTGGTAAATTGAATTTGTTTCCAAGACATACTTTGCATGTGCAACTTTCATGCTTGACACAAAAAGCTGTGAGGAGAGCATCCGGAGAATGATCTCCCATTTTGTCATTCTAAAAGGGAAATTGTCTCGAGGATTGCATGATTTTCCTATCTCCCATCAATAGTCAAAATTTCAAGTCATTCCACATGGACCTGAAAACAAGCAACGTACTTTCTTGGTGCTATTCTAAATCTTAAAGTTTCAGACGTGGGATTGGTAACGAGAAAGAAGCAGAAAAGAGAAGTAGTCTGCAGCTTGTTTCTCAGATGCTCCTTGGTCAACGTTAGGACAGTTTCGAAACATGATTGTTTGATAGTGGCTATGCCGCCAGCGTATGCCTTTGATGGGAAATTTCTAGCGAAATCTGATGAATGTGGATCTGGATTGCTTTTTTTAAGGGATAGTGGTAATGTTCTTTCTTTGGTTTGTTATACTCAAGCTATAGGTTCTGCCGTTGATTTTGAACTGGATGGAACAGGATTAAATGCGAATATAGGAGAAAAAACTGTTGACAAAAATATGCAAACTTTGAATCTGGAAGGGGAGATAACCTTGTTTATTATAAATAAAACAGACTAGCTTAGATTTATTCAGACGTAGGGTTACATGAAGTCCGTTTTGCATAAATGACATTGTTCTTTCTTCCTAGGAAATCACAGCAATAGCCTTTCCAAAATTTGCAGACAAACTTAATCAGCACACAAGAAGTCGGACAAATGAGCAAGACGTCAGCACATTCATAGCATTCAATATCACTTGCAACAAATCCAATTGTACCAAAGCGCGTCCCGCATGAATTCAGAGAAAATGGAGACCGGAGTGATAATAGGACATGGTCAACAACATTGGAACCATCCAGGTCAAACTGAAATTGTACACTTTGACTGCTACATCACAAGAAGTTGAATGTTAATCATAGACAAAACTTACACAGAAAGTCTTGCCCTGACTTTAGTTTCATCTGTTAAATTAGTCGACGCATGACTCGTCTTATTGTACACGTCACTGATCTTAAAGTCAATCTTCTTGATCATGGGGCAGCCTGCAAAGTGGACTTCATCTGACCCTTCTGCTTTCCCTGATCTTTGAACAAAAATGGATTTAATTATGAGGAGCAACATAAGATCGGTAGAAGGCTTCAATCAAATGCGAAAAAAAAAAAATCCTTTTGCCACCTGCATTTATGGTTTTATCATCTTTGTCTCGTTGGGTTGTCATTTGGAGCCGATACATTGAGTTCAGATCAGTCTATGAAAGGTGGAAAGACATTGGTCTCTTCAGGCCAAAGATTTGAGCTTGGCCTCTCCTCTCCTGGAAGTTCCAAGAACAGGTAATGGGCATTAAAACAAGATCACTCCTGTGACAGATTTTTGGGATGCCAATAGAGACAATCGACTCCTATGGCGTTCTGACATTCAGCCATGAAGGGAATATAGTTCTCCTTTAACTTATCAAATGATGTCGTTTGATCTTCAAATTCGTTCAGGTTTCTACCAAATCCAGTCGCATGGCTCCTTGACTCTTGAAAGTTTGTTCTTTGCAACTCAGCTTGTTGTAATATTTTTACTAGAGTCAGATCCATAATTAGTGGACTAATTGATGGAATATCATAAATTCCATGATTAGTGAGCTAATTAATGTGATTTCAAATTTTGAGGGATTTAATTGTCGTATTGTTAGGGATTTATTGTACGTGATTGATTCCTCTATTAATATAAATAAGGGATGATGCTCTAAGAAAAATATCATCAGCCATTCCAAAACTTCTTTCTTTTACATAAAATTCTTCATGGTATTAGAGCTAGTTTTCTTGTTCCAACCTTAAACCACCTTCTTCGTTGTTGTACCATCACCACATCTTTCACCACTTTTTTTTTTTGCCAAATCCCGCAACTCTTTTAGTTAATCTCACTCTCTTTTATATTTTGGTCTAACGTCAGCCTAAATAGAGGTCATTTTTATGTTCTAATCAGATCATAATCTCTCTCTTTTTTTCTCTCTTCCATCTCGAGTTATTGTCATTTAGCAGTGATGTTGAAAAATTCTAGTAATAAGAACGATTCTCTTACTTCCGAAATCAGGCGAAAATGTGAAAAAAATTATCTTCACCGCCAGTTTGGTTTAGTTTGATGGCCTTAATTACCCACTTTGATCACAATCTATGATGATCAATATTACATCTGGAGAATGTACTGGTTTTCTCACGGGGGAGAAAACAAGACCGGCTACTCCTCCAATGACCCTCTTAATTTGGTTGGCTAAAGATGCCTCTGTAAAGGCATTTTTTTTAATCATATGACTGATGGTATTAGTACATAATATGTTTTTATGCAGACAACACGGGATATTTGGGTATCAGTTAAGGATACCTCTTCTGAGACAGGAAATGATGTTCAAATTTATGAATTGATGAAGAAAATCCAAGAACTTCAACATGGAGGTATGTCCATTAGTGTTTATTTTTCAGAACTATGTACTTTGTGTTAGGAGCTCGAGGTTTATGATGACACTTACAAGGGACTTGCTGCGGATGTCGTTGTTCGACTTCAACAAAAAGAAGATAAGAAACGTGTAGATCAATTTCTTTTGGGATTGAATCTGAAATTTGATATTGTGCGTCAAAACATTTTGTAAAAGGCTTCCTACCCTTCAGCAGGCCTATGCCTTGGTCCATAAGGAAAATAATCGGCAGCGCTTATATTCTATGACTCCTACTCCCGCTCCTAACCGTTCAACTCTTATCATGTCTTCCACATTGAGATCCTCTCAAGTTCATATCTCACGAACAAATAAGTCATCTATTCGTTGTGACTATTGTGGTGAACCATATCATAGAGAAATGATGGAAACTTCATGAAAAAAACCAAAAATCGGTAAGGGCAAAGGCGTGAATAAGGGTCGTTCACAAGGTCATGACGCCGAGGTGGTGGGGCCATCTAGTTCCGAGTCTGCAAGTCATAGTAATAGTGGAAATTTTGTCACCAATGAGGAGATGCAGCAAATTATCAAGAATATGATTAATCTGAAGGGTCTTAATTCTTCTTTTGTGGGATCTAGTGCATATGTTATATCTTCTACCACTCATCCTTTTTTAGGTATATCTTCCCATTCATCCCCTTGGATCATAGATTTAGGAGCTTATGATCACATGACAAGATATTCAGGTTAGTTTGAATCATATAAACCATGTTTCGAACAAGACAAAGTTAGGGTAGCAGATGAATCTTTTTCTCCTATATCGGGAAAGGGATCAATTTCTTGTTCTCCATCCTTGACATTATCTTCAGTTCTTCATGTTCCTAAATTTTCAAATCAATTAATTTCAATCAGTAGTCTTACTCGAGATCTCAATTGCAAAGTAATCTTTTATCCAACATATTGTGTCTTTCAAGACTTGATGATGGGTGGTGAAGATTGGCAATGGTAGTGTACGTGATGGACTTTACTGGGTAGATGAATTATCGACAGAACCTATCCAGGCTAGCAAATGCTTAATTGGACCAGTGGTTGCTTGAGAAAAGATCCCCTAAACTGCACCACAGGAGAAGCATTTCAAATTCTTTAGGTTTAAACTACTTGATCTAATCAACTGTCGACTGTACACTAGCATGAGCCTTGAGGAATGGAGGGTTTAGTGCTCACAAAATTGTTCCTGTAACGCTTGTTCTAATCAATGTCTATAGTAGTTATTCGGTCAAAAGCATAGCTTTTGTGGGGGTTGAACGCCTGCACACCGCAAGTGGCCCATCTCATTGCGTGGTAGGGTGCTCTGACATTATTATTGAATTTGTCTTCAACTCCACGAAGATTCAAAACTCCAAGAGACCTTAAAGCAGGCAACATCTTATTAGATGCCAACTTAAATCCATAAGTTTCTTACTTTGGATTGGCAAGAATCTTTGGAAGTGAAGAACTAGAAGGATCATTGCCACTTAGCAAATGTTCATCTCATTTCATGAATTATGAAAATTGGGAGACTTGAGACATGATTGGTTATATGTGTTGGGTGCACACAGTGAAAGTCCGATACTTTTCACTTGAGGAGATTGTCAAGAGGAAACTCAAGTTCGAGCCTATCAATAAATCCAGCTATACCCACCTTCACTGAAAAGCTTAAGCTAATGAGTTATTGGCCAACTTGGATACATTAATTGCTCAACACTACATTAATTCTTCAATGTGGGATTTCTCTAACACAACTTGCACGTGCATCCTGACAATCTCACCCTCACGTGTGAGCTCCAGTGTTAGGTTTGCTTGGGAAAAGTTCCCCTAAACTGCACCACAGGAGAAGCATTTCAAATTCTTTAGGTTTGAACTACTTGATCTAATCAACCGTCAGTTGTACACTAGCATGAGCCTTGAGGAATGGAGGGTTCAGTGCTCACAGAATTGTTTCCGCAATGCTTGTGCTAATCAATGTCTATAGTGGTTATTTGGTCAAAAGCAGAGCTTTTTGTGGGGGTTAAATGCCTGCATACCGCGAGTGGCCCATCTCATTGCATGGTAGGGCGCTCTGACATTATTATTGGATTTGTCTTCAGCTCCACAAAGATTCAAAACTCCAAGAGACCTTAAAGCAGGCAACATCTTATTAGATGTCAACTTAAATCCATAAGTTTCCTACTTTGGATTGGCAAGAATCTTTGGAAGTGAAGAACTAGAAGGATCATTGGCACTTAGTAAATGCTCATCTCATTTCAAGAATTCTGAAATTGGGAGACTTGAGACATGATTGTTAAATGTGTTGGGTGCATACAACGAAAGCTTGATACTTTTCACTTGGGGAGATCACCAAGAGGAAACTCAAATTCAAGCCCGTCAATATATCCAGCTAGAATCACATTCACTCAAAAGCCTAAGTCAATGAATTATGAGTCAATTTGGATATATAAAATGCTCAACACTACATTAATTCTCTAATGTGAGGCTTCTCTAACACAACTCACACGTGCATCCTAACAATATCCCCCTCGCGTGTAAGCTCCAGTAATAGGTTTGCTCCCCCTTTAATCCAAGTATCATTCCGCACCAACTTATATCAAATTGAATCTCCATCAACGCCCATCGGGCCCATGTTGCTACAACACAACGTCCATCGGCCCGAAAATCGTGTTGGTCACTAGATTCTTTCTTGAGATATTCACCGGAGCAGATTAGAGTCCCACCAATCAACTATTGGCTCTGATATCATTTGTTGAGTGTACTCAGCGAAAGTCCGATACTTTCACCTAGGGAGACCACCAAGAGGGAGTTCAAGTCTGAGTCCGTCAATATATCCAATTGAACCTACCTTCACTCAAAAACTTAAGCCCACATTGCTACACCACAAGTCCACTGGCCCGGAAATCGCGTTGGTCACCAAATTTCTTCTTGATATAACCATCGGAATAAATTGAAGGCCCACCAATCAACCATCGGCTCTGATACCATTTGTTGGGTGCTAGCAGCGGAAGTCCGATACTTTCACCTGGGAAGATCGCCAAGAGGGAGTCCAAGTTCGAGCCCGTCAATATATCCAATTGGACACACCTTTACTCAAAAGCTTAAACCAATAAGTTATGGATCAACTTGGATATATTAACTACTCAACATCATATTAATTTCCCAATGTAGTACTTCTCTAACACAACTCACACGTGCCAACTCACACGTGCATCTAACAATCTCCCCCTCACGTGTGAGCTCGACGGTGTTAGGTTTGCTCCCTCTTAATCCAAGTATACTTCCGCACCAACTTATCTCAAGTTAAACTTCCATCAACGCCCAACGAGCCCACGTTGCTACACCACAATGTCCACCGGCCCGGAAACCATGTTGGTCACAAGATTCCTTCTTGAGATATCCACTAGAACAAATTAGAGTCTCATCAATCAACTATTGACTCCGATACCATTTGTTGGGCGCACATAGCGGAAGTCCGATACTTTTCACCTGGGGAGATCGCCAAGAGTAAGTCCAAGTCTGGGCCCGTCAATATATCTAGTTGGACCCACCTTCACTCAAAAGCTTAAGACAATGAGTTATGGGTCAACTTGAATATATATATATATATATATTTTTTTTTTTTTGATAACCTAGGGAACCCCCGCACGATCGACAGCCGGGGAGTAAACCCTGGGGGCGACACATGCTAGCCGCCACGCACATACCACCTGTTAAGTCACCCTGCGGCTCCCGGGATTCGAACACTCAACCTTTTGCGAGAAGAAGAGTGCGCGCTCCAGCAGCGCCACCCAGGCGGGTGGTGTCAACTTGGATATATTAATTGCTCAACACCACATTAATTCTTCAATGTAGATTTTCTCTAACACAACTCACACGTTCATCCTAACAATATGTATCTCATACTATGACTTGGATGGAAAATTCTTGGCGAAGTCCAATGTACTCGGCTATGAAGTGATTTGTTAGATATGGATAGTAGCAGAAGCAATAGAGAATTCTGCCAGCCAAGTCACCTTCACAACTGTCTCGGACACGAAATGCTGTTTTATTCTGATGCTTAATTCTCCTGATGTTCAAATGATTACAGATTTACATACAGCCTTCTAATCATTTGTCGTGTTCGGCGACCAACCAACTCGGGTTCATCTTTCCTGGGCATGGTTGCTGTGGAACGAAGGCACTGCCTTGGAACTTGAGGATGATTCTTTAGTGATGATTTTTGACATCATTGAGTATGTCCGGTGTCAATTGATAATCAGACTAGTCTCTTACTGTACGTCACAATTCTCCTATCATGGATGTATTGGATAATTACCAAAGTAGCCCGAAGAGAATGCCTACTCGCGATTAATTCCAATATAATCGCTGGGAAGCTTTACGATTTCATGGGAAAAATTACTCGTCGTGTGCAAAAAAATGACCCATCGACTTTTGGAAAGGAAAAGGTTTGGTCGTCAAGTTCTTACCGAAATCAACAAAAGATGGCACATGCAATCCCGTGTCGGAAACTCGTTACGCTTTGTGCCGATTAAGATGGATTCATAGACTTCAAAATCGAGGATATGTTGGACACGGAATGGTTTACCATCTCCCCTCGTCTGCAAAATAAGTAAGTAGTCATCAACGTGTTCCTTCAGTGTTCATTACATTTGAGGCTAGCAGCTGTAAGAACATTAGTCAGTCTCCTCCGTGAGCACAGGTCGGCTTCTTCACACGCAGAAAATCCATTGGCATGGATTGCAGGACAGGACCGGACCGGAGGTGGATCTAGAAACTCATGTTATGGACACAATGCGCTTGTGCAAACGTCGACCGAGGATGAGCATGGCTTTTTTTTCCCTCAGACGCCTCATATCGCCCATATGACTTGACATCTATTTCCATTCTTCAGCATTTGTAACATGCTTTCTCCCTCGAGTGTTGCTATCAGCTTTGCATAAATCGACACGGAGTAATGACCGCAACATCAGACGTATGTTGTGTCATAATTGGTGAAAAGATATTTAAAAAAAAAAAAAACTGTCTCATTACTTTTTGTTTTTTCAAGCCAGTAGATGCTATTTTCGGGGGTTTTCGTGTATAGAGAAATAATGGACAAGTTGAAGGGAAGAAAAATAAAAAGTTTCGCAGAAACAAAAGTACAAGAATCTGCTCTTGAGAACACAAAAATGAATTGATGTTACTAAGCAGATTCCCGCTCTTTTTCTGTTCCAGGGACAAAAGTACAGAAATCAGAGAAACATGAGCCTTACCAAAACAGGCCCTTCGAGACCTCAACCAATCCAATCGGGTAATGGCAGTCTTCCAGTTTCGCTACAACTCGATGGTATCGAGATAAAAATTGCCTTCGCTAGGTGCTCGAGCCCCTGACCGTGCTTCATAAAACTTAGTTCAGTGTTGAATTTATTTTATTTTATTTTATTTTATTTTATTTTTAAAAGGACTGAAGTTTTTTTTTTTTTTTTTTGGTCGAAAAAGGACTGAAGTTAACATGACAGTCTTTTATGACTTGTGGAAGGTCCAAGTCAGACTAATATGGCATGATGTGGACCACCGGTCAAACAACGCAGCCATAAGAATTTTCATTTTGCTACAGTACATTATCTGTCCCTAAAGTAGATGGGTTTAAGATGTATTGT
This sequence comes from Rhodomyrtus tomentosa, assembly GCA_028455895.1. Taxonomy (NCBI): domain Eukaryota; kingdom Viridiplantae; phylum Streptophyta; class Magnoliopsida; order Myrtales; family Myrtaceae; genus Rhodomyrtus; species Rhodomyrtus tomentosa. Next base: position 6,628,063 of record JAPCWY010000001.1, on the reverse strand, counting down.
TTACTTTCTCACGTATCTAAACATTGTCGACAACTTAATCAATCATACAAAAGTTGCAAGAGAAAACTTGCGTCAGTGAAGGTGTGGACATGGGGAAGAAGAGCGAGAGAAAGTCATTGGCAGGCATTGAAATGAGAAGGCATCCTCTCTTCACCTTCTTGTGCCCTTTTATGGTTCTTCTTTCAGTTCTAGGCCGGCCATATGCGGGTGACACGCTAGGTTCAGGCCAGTCCATTAGCGATGGAGAGACGCTAGTTTCCTCTGGCCAAAGCTTCGAGCTCGGCTTCTTCTCTCCTGGCAACTCCAAGAACAGGTTCTTGGGGATATGGTACAAGATCGCTCCAGAGACGGTCGTGTGGGTCGCCAACAGGAACAGTCCACTCGCCAATTCAAATGGTATCCTCACGATTACTAATGATGGAGCACTTGTTCTTCTAAACCAGTCGAAGAGTGTCATTTGGTCTTCAAATTCATCGGGGACGCTTAGGAACCAGGTTGCTCAGCTTCTGGACTCGGGAAATCTTGTTCTTAGAGGAAATAGCAGTTCGAGTTCTCGTGAATATTCATGGCAGAGCTTCAGCTACCCATCTGACACCCAATTAGCCGGGATGAACATCGGACGGAACTTGGCAACTGGTCTAGAGAGTCACCTGACTTCCTGGAGAAGTGCAGATGATCCGTCCCCCGGAGACTATATGTTCAGACTAAACAATCAGGGGTTGCCACAATTGGAAATAGTCTCGACAGATACGGGAATAAAATATCGGACGGGACCTTGGAATGGAGTTCAATTCAGTGGTGCTTCCATGACACCAAGTTCAGTCTCCAAGCCTGTACTAATTTACAACGCAAGTGAGATATATTTCGTCTACGAGCCTGTATCAAATGGATTCATTACGAGAGTCACTTTAAACCAGTCCGGATTACTACAACGTCTGGTGTATCTGAGTGGAAGCACTACATGGGATATCATTTACTCAACTCCAAACGATTTATGTGACAATTATGCTCAGTGCGGTTTCAATGGCTTCTGCAGAATAAACGAGGCTCCCATATGCGAATGCTTACAAGGGTACATGCCCAAGTCGCCGGAAGAATGGGACCTGCTTAACTGGTCTTCGGGCTGCGTGAGAATACTACCCCTTAATTGTTCGAAAGGAGAGGGCTTCTTGAAACTCTCCGGGGTGAAACTACCTGACCTGATAGATTTCTGGTTAGACAAGAACATGAGCCTCAACAAATGCAAGGCCGAATGCTTGAAGAATTGTTCATGCGCAGCTTATGCTAATTCGGATGTTAGAGGAGGAGGTAGTGGCTGCCTAATGTGGTTTGGCGACCTAATCGATCTTAGAGAATTTCCCGGAGTTGACTATGAGCAGAATATATTCATACGGCTACCAGCTTCTGAACTAGGTAGGTGCATTTTCAAACTGGCAGAGCTGATCTTGCTGCACACTTTTCAGTCTAGTTGGATTGTAATTTGTGGGTGTTCCATACTTTTGTCACCTGCAATTTGTTTTTGCTTGTTTTTATTGTGTTTATTTTCCTCCCAAATGATTATGAATCCAGACCCTTAGCTGATGGAACAGAATCTTAGGTAACACTAAGTAATGTCCTCCATTCTTCTCTACCTAGATGAAATCCAAAGTACCAACAAGAAGAAAAGATTGATCATCATAGGGACTCCAGCCATTTTGGGATTGTTCATTCTGGCCGTGGCAATTTGGGTTTTTTACAGGAGAAGAAGACCGAAGAAGAGAGGTAAACCTATTTATCAACCAAATCCAGTTTCCTTTCATTGAAGAGGCAAAGATCTATTTCTGTCTTAAATCTATGCAATATTGTAGTTCTGTTGTGTCTGATTTTCATATTAATTAGGTTGGAGAAGTGGAAAGGACGACTTTGACCTGCCGTTATATGATTTTGCTACAATTGCTGCTGCTACCGACAATTTCTCTTGGAGGAATATGATCGGAAAGGGTGGCTTCGGCTCTGTCTACAAGGTGACCCGCGCACATTCTCTAGCTAAGTGTTCATGCAGAAGAGGCAAAGAAATAACTGGAATAATGATTATGCAGGGCAATCTTTCCGTGGATCAAGAAATAGCAGTAAAGAGGCTGTCAAAGAATTCGGGACAAGGTCTCGAAGAGTTTATGAACGAAGTAGTTCTGATCGCAAAACTTCAGCACAGGAATCTTGTAGGATTGGTGGGCTGCTGCACCGAGAGAGACGAAAGAATCCTGCTTTACGAATATATGCCTAATGGAAGTTTAGATCATTTCATTTTCGGTATGACCCTCTTCATCTCAGTCTGATCAAATGAGCTTTATTGCTTGTATAGTAAACAGACGTAGCAAGCAGTTCAAAGACCAGTCATTTGAAGCTTTTATGTCATTCGATGACATGCAGATCAGGAAAAAAGCTCTTCCTTGGCTTGGAAAAGAAGATTCGACATTGTTATGGGAATCGCACGGGGACTTCTGTATCTTCACCAAGATTCGAAACTTCAAATTATTCACAGAGACTTAAAAGCGAGCAACATTTTGCTGGACGCCAATCTAAATCCTAAAATCTCGGATTTTGGCTTGGCTAGGATCTTTGGTGGCGATGAAAAAGAAGCAAAAACTAGCAGAGTGATGGGAACCTAGTAAGTTCGTACTATCTGTCAGGAGTACTCAAGTTAGTTCTTTATAGAACTAATGCGTGAATGATGTGCTTACTGCAGCGGCTACATGTCCCCAGAGTATGTTTTGGATGGGAAGTTCTCCGTGAAATCCGATGTTTTTGGCTTTGGAGTGCTCTTATTAGAGATTATAAGCGGCAAAAAGAATAGAGGGTTCTGCCATCCAAACCACCACCACAACCTTCTAGGGCACGTAAGTCTCGCTAGAAGAGAGCATTGATTGTGCTCTCTGGTGCATGTAACTGTCTCTGTCTCATTCATACAGATATATTAACAGTCAGTTTCGTCTTTCAACGACAAAGCAAGCCAGCTTAACAGTATAATTCGATTTGTCATAGGCATGGTTGCTTTGGACACACGGCAGGGCCTTGGAACTTCTCGACAAAACATTGTGCGACTCTGCCGACGAGCCTCAAGTAGAAAGATGCATCCATGTCGGGTTGTTGTGCGTTCAAAAGTTCCCAGCAGACAGGCCGGCCATGTCCATGGTCGCTTCCATGCTGGGAAGTGAAGAAACGGTTCTGCCTCAACCTAAGCAACCGGGTTTCTTCATGGAAAGAAGCACCGAAAACTCGAGTTCAACTTCAACAGGTGAAGATCATCATACAAACAATTCGATGAGCATCACAATGCCAGAAGCCCGGTAGACGCTCTATCACCTGTTATTGAGCTTTTATCCAGATCATGAGAAAAACGTCACCTAATTCGCATTTCAGTCTACTACAGGGTCATTTCTGTATGTTTAGATTTTCTTGCTGGCATACTCGACAAAAGGAAAAGGCCTCTTGTCAATACTGCTATAGTTGGGTTTATGTAACCAGTAGAGCAATGATAGAAGTGAAAGTGGACAAATGCACTCAAATCTTTCTGCACCCCACAATAAGAAGAGGAGATGTTAAACGAAGACAATCTACAGTAGTGCCACTAGAGCCGAGATCACAAAAGGTCTATCCAACCATGTGATGAGCCGACAGAGTTCTCCGATTGCCGAAAAATTATTGCTCGTTCATCCCATGTGGTTTGAAGACCAGAACTCAATCGTAGAGCTGCGATATGGTCAAATGACTCGAAACATGTACGATCTTAGGAAATTGCAAAGACAAACAGTTACTGATCTAAGAAACCTTGAAGAGTAATTTGCTTTCGTAGACATTGCACTTCAAATTCGATTTTGCCTCCTTGTCAGGGTTAAAATTAAAAAAAAAAAGGTCAGACAGATGACGACGTCGCCCAAAAATTCCCCGCTGTCTCCATCTGTTGAGAAAGCAAAAGAGAACCACATAGAAGAAAAAGATTGGAAGGAGCTTGCTCAGGACAAACTAAACCGAGTAGGCCGGGTTTGACTTTTCAATGACACGAGTTCCCATCAGGCCATGGCCATCCTTGAGGTGTAAGGTGCATGGCATGAGCTTTCCCTCATTCACCCATCAAAACCCTTCCGGGGCCACTTTTGAACTGCAATTGAAACCCATATGCCACTACACATCAACTAAAAAGAAAAAAAGAATAGCCAAAAAGAGGGCTTTTTTTCAATTTAATACAAAAAAAAATATTTACCAAAATAGGCTTAAAAAAAGTGTTTACAGATTTGGGTCTCGTGCGATGAGCGAATGGGGCACCTTGCGAGACCTGCGCGGTGGTTTGACGACCTCCCGTGGCAATTCGACCACCGCAGGAGGCCTGCAGGGATGCACCCTCGCTCTCATGCAATCTCTATCAAATAACACGTCAATGGTCTATTCTATTAATTAATCTCAAATCATATGTTAATGATTCTGTCTATCGATTGATCTCGAATCACATATCAATGGTCTATCCATTACTTAATATCATTAAAAACACATATCAATGGTTCATCCTATCACGCTCCGACTCTCGAGCCCGCGACATCTCTTACCAAATCACCACGAGATCATAGAGACAGCGTCCCAGGTACGCTATCGACCTATCACTTAATTACGCAAGTGGAAACGTATTTACATTCCCTGACATCAAAACAAACACGGGATAGAATAGCAAGAGTCATACACCACAAAGTTTCACCAGAGGATAAAAATAAATAATTATACAAAAAAAGTAGCTAGGTCTTAGCTCTACTGAGTTATTAATGTACAAATACAACCCCATACTTCGAGACGACTAGACAAAATCTCAAGGGTATACTCAGTCAGGTAAGACTAATTCCTCATCTTACTTCATATGACTAATCCAAAGTCAATCCTTGACGTCCACAAGGCTCCATCATAAGGGACTTGAAAATGTTATTTCACAACGGGGTGATAATAAATCTCAATAAATCAAGCCTAAGCTCGGTTAGTAAACTGATTCGCCCAGGCATCCTAACAAAAGTCTCACAAGATCATATAACCATATAAAGCACTTAAGTACATCTAGGATATAATAAACATCCACATGCATACTTACCAGCTCCAACCACACGTAATGCAATGCTTGACTCAATTCACAGCCAATTAATCAATCACCCAAACAAGCATCTCATCCACAAGTACGCACAGGACATCACACAAGTCCATTTATTAACGATAATCGTGCCAATGGCACATGAGAGGATCTACGCGAAAGAGGGCATGATTCAACTATCACAAATAACGCGATCTAACACCTTAGTGCAATCGACCGTTCTACCGGCAGGATCGGGCTACGTCCCTTTTCTCTCGGCAACTGCTACTACAAGAGGTGTCTCCGATGCGTCTGGCACGGAACCAGCAAGTAGGCATCCCTAAACGGGGCGTCGATCCATTACAAGCTGTGATCGGAATTCGATCAATCCTGTATCCATGCTAGTTAGCACCGGATCAGAATTGTCGTACTTCTGGCAAGTTGTACGATTCTATACAATTTGTACAGTATGAACTTGCATGAAAAGCATCACCGTTCTCTCATATGACCATATAATACACATCCAGCAATCAACCCATTTCATTATTTTTGGTTAAAGCTGGATACTCACACGGGCATATAAAAGTCTCAACCGAAGTCTATTTTCATGCTAAAATATGTCTTTTGACTTCACACACGGCCATATGCATATGCAGACTAACATTAGGCACCACAATCACAAAAAGACGACTAACCCCCAAACAGACAACCAATTACTCAAAAGACAAATAGGACAGTCAAATAGACATTTCAGTAAAACAACTAAATCAACAAGGTCACCAAGCAATCACGAGCCGTAAAAACCGATTAGACAACAAAAAGCTCATTCATACAATAGTCATTTAATAACCAAATTAATCGATTTAAGACGTTGATCGCTCGCTCATCTCTAGCCTATCGCTCGCCCGCAATCAATCAATTAATTGCAACTAATCACAATTAGCCACAGACAATATAATCAATCCGCTAACCTAATCGATCGCGGCCATTTAACCTAATCTCAATTTCTATCTAAACCGGCCCAGATAGTGTACTTAAATACCCTAATCGATTAATCTTAAGCGCAATTAGCACCCTAACCAAGGATTATGATCAAGTCACTCAATCCATTAGCTAGGGTAGTCTCTACGGCAGCGGCACAGGCGACGGTGAACACGGCTCGGCTTGGCGGCCCACGGCACAAAACTCTCGGCCAACTTGGCCCACAAACGCGGCACAATGGCCTAGAGACTTGGCCCACCTCCCAGGCCACGGCCTGACTCGCTGGTCCATGAACCCGGCCCAAAGTAGAGCAACCCGAGAAACAAGCAAGGCAGTTGGGTTTGTGGGGGTCTCCGGCGTTTCGTGGTAGCTCGGCGGGCTGAGAAAAGATAGGCAACAGTCGGGAGTCTCCGAGGTGGCCAAGGGTGGCGGTGACACCGGCGGAGGGCGGCCAAAGGTGGTGGAATCGGGACGGGCAGAACGACGCAAAATAAGGGACTCGCGCACCGTGAACAGGGGAGGCGGTCCGAGGCTGATTCCGAGCTCCACACGCAGCAACCGGCTTCCACGAGCTCATGGATGTTGAAGAGGGGTTAAGAGGTCGTTGGAGGCGACGGTGGCGTTGGGAATGGCCAGATCTAAAGAAAATCCGACCTGGCCTCGAAAATAGGGCACCAAGGTTCTCGAGCCTGCTCACGACGTTTCTAGTGGGTGACGGCTGGTATGGAGGCGTCGGGGGTGTCAAGGGGAAGCTGGTGAGTGATAGTGTAGCCGTGGTTGGCGGCGGTGGCGCCGAAAACGGCCGGTAAAGGAAGCGGACCTCTCGGGTCAAGGGGTTTCGAAACAGGGCAGGCTTCCCAAGCAGTTTCTGCTGCTTCCGACGGCTATAGATGGCGGCGGAGGGGTCGGGGGTGACGGTAGGGAGTGGCTGAAGGTGGTGGCTGGCGATCGAGCGATGGTGGCCACACAAAATCGGTCGAAGAAGGAGGTGATGTAATTCGGCTGTGAGGAGGGTCCACGGTGATCTGGAAGAAGGAAGATGCAGCAACGACGTGAAGACAGAGAGAGCGTCACGTGAGAGAGAGAGAGAGAGAGGGGGGGCCACCGGGAAGACTTTTTGGGCATTTTTATCTTTTATGCATAAATAATTGAGGGCAAAATAGTCATTTGATATTTTAGGACTGAATGAAAATTTGATACACTGGACGATGGGTATTTTTGGTAATTTCGTAAGCTAGACTCAGTCGGGATTAGTCTCGAGTGCGAGGATTGAAATCCCAATTTGTGACGGCTAATAAATTCGAAACCTAATTTAAATCAACTGAAATTTCAAAATTTATCTAATTATTATCTCTTGAGTCATTGCGATCCAAAAATGTTCCATAGACTGAATTTCGATATTAATCATTTTTATTGAATTCAAGTACTTTACCGAAGTCGAATTTCCAGGGCGTCACACATCCATTGACCAATCTCGTGATCTCGTAAAACATATGTCAATGGTCTATTAATTGACCATTCTCATGATCTCGTAAAACATATGTCAATGGTTTATCCATTGATCAATCTCGTAAAACATAGTCACGCATAACGCCTAGTGACAAAAGGCGACCAAGATGCCCCCTTGACAACAAGGTTTCCACCTACAATGCCGGTAGTTCGGCCCAAAAAATATCATAAACTAGTATGCACATATACACAAACCCCTCAAATGGATTCACGATAATCTTTAGCAACACAAACTCACAACAGTAACATCCTCTAAAATTTGCAAAGGTAAACTGAAAAATACATACATATATCATCAATCGGTTTCATAAACCAAAACTCACAATCTTTCTACAAACACAACTCAATTATCAAGTATTTCCCAAATAAATATCCGTAACCTTTTGTAAACCAATTCGTAATGCAATACGTATTTACTAACTTCCACAATACCTCACAAACACATTTCTCAAACCATCCTCAAATGACGGAAGAGTAGTAAATGCTCGATTCATATTTTTATGCATAACATATTTAATATGTATTGCCGTGGAAATATGTATCTACAAACTCAAAGAAGAGATAGCACTATTTACCTAAGAAAATCTAAGACCAACCTACGATGGTTAGTCAAGCTGATGCACTTGTCTTCCTATCAAATAATTGAAAAATGGTATCAAAATTGAGTAAAATAAGATTCTAACGAATGACTTGACAAAAATATGCTTATTCGTCGATAAAACAACATCTAGGCTTAAATACACTTCAAGTGCCATAAGTTGTGTACATCGCTTATTTTAGCACTAAAACTTTCAAATCGATCAATTTAATACCAAGTTTTTGTATCTTTCATCACTTCAATGCTAATTTCGGAGAAAATCGTGCACTTCAGTGCCATTTCAACCAAAATCCAATCGAAATCTGACAAATTGAATTATGTGGATTTCATAATTGATTTTTATTATTTTATGTGGCGAATTTTTAGAAGTAGCTTACCACGATGGAATTCGACGTGGCTTGGTCTCTTTTATACGACGTCATTTATGTATTAGATAAATGACACCGTTGAGTATCATCTTCTTAGATCTTGCTCAAAAGAAGTTGGCCAAACAGATTTGTACGAAAACCCAATTGCCGTTGTTGCTCACGGAGTCACAGCTGTCGAGGGCTTGACGTCATTCATCTTCGGTCAGCCGTTATCATTGCCTGCTTGTCGTCGTGAGGTATGGATCGGTGTCCTCTATCCCTCTCTCAAAGTTAGACCCAAGTTGAAATTAGGGCAAAATTAGGGCTTTGAGGAGAAAATTAGGGTTAGCGGAAAAATTAGGAGCGAATATGGTAAAATGAAGATTAAAAATTAAGGCTTTGAGCTGCTATTAAAGCTCCTTCCCTCCATTTCGGGGTAGGACTATCAATTTTGGGGTGAAATCAAAATGTGGGACTCAAATTTCCCTCCTAGCCGCGAGTAGGGTTTCTATGGGGTTCAATTTGGGGATTTAGGATTTATGTTGGGAGAAATTGGTTGTAACGACGTTATATTGCTCTTCAAAATGTTGAGTCAGCCTCCGGCAAGCCACGTCATTATCTTTTTTTTTATGTAAATAGTTCACGTAGGTTCCATATAGACTTTCCGACGACCACGTATGCGCTTAGCATTGAAATGATCGAAGTTACAAAAACATAATACTAAAGTGATTGATTTGAAATTTTTGACACTAAAATAAACGTCGTACATAACTTATAGCACTTACACCCAACAACTACAGGCCACCAAAAGTATTCCCATAGCGAAAAGTCATTGTTTGTCCCCTATGTACAGCTTGCGCCTCTAAAATTGTTTGCACCATAACTTCCTCCTCCAAACACCTTTTCAAGCAATCTTATAGTCTATAAAAGGGTCTTTCGATGTACTACAAGAACCCCAACTTAATCCACCAAAAAATTAGCTATAAACAAATGAAACTCAGTCCTGAAGTGTACTGTTCTCTACTGTATTGTACGCGCCGTTCCAGACAAACCGTAATTTCAATTAAGATCCGTCAACTTTCATGGCTTTATAACATCCTAAACGTTCATTTTCGTGCAAAAGCGCAATCCAAAAGTTCTTTAATCTAACGCATCAACTCAAACTCAACGTAGATCAGAAATTTTTCCTTCAATCCTTTCCTCAATTTTGACGAATATCTTACCGACGTAGCCAAAATGGCATTGATTCTGCTTCGACTAGTGGCGTGCAAGGATCTCTCTTTCCCATTCTCTTCTTCTTTCTTTCCTTTTTCTTTTTTCTCTTTTCTCTTTCCTGTTTTCTACCACTCTCGACTCTTTATTTGAGCTGAAGTTCCACCGTTCTCTTTTCCTTTAATTTGACCAAGACTTTTTTTCCTTTCTTTTCTTTTGACCTTTGACTTGGTCAAACTCTGAGATATTACAGAATGCCAATTCGATTCCTACCGACTATTCATGGCAGAGCTTTGACCATCCACCAAACACCCTTTTATCTAGTTTGAAACTGGGATGGAACTTCAAAACTGGGACTAAAAGTTGCCTGGCCTCTTGGAAAAGCAGGGATGATCCGTCCCCTGGAGAGTATATCTACAGGTTAAAGATTCATGGGTTGCCCCAATGCGAACTAATCAACAATGATTCGAACTTGAATTGTCAGAGTGGTTGGTGGAATGGCATCCAATTCAGGGACTTTTCCATAGGAGTGAATCCCATTTCGTGGCAAACGTTTGTTTATAACCGAACGGGTGTGTATTTTGATTATAACCTTTTACGGGATGAGATCCTCACCGGACTTGTCTTGAATGAGTCGGGTTTGTTGCAGCGTCTGGTGAGGACAAAAGAAGGTGTCGATTAGACTGTCACGAGTCATGTACTCACTCCCTAATGATCCATGTGACAGCTATGCGCTAGGTACGTGGAGCCAATGGTTTTTGCAGAAGCAACAGATTTTCGAGATGTGATTGCTTGCAGGGTTTTATACCAAAGGCAGCAGGGCAGTGGCTGTGTGAGGAAAATGTCTGTAAATTGTTCAAGAGGAGAAGCATTGTTCAAGCTTTCGCGGGTGAAACTATCGGATCTGATAGACTTCTGGCTAGACAAGAATATAAGCCTAGAGGAATGCATGGTCGAGCGCCTAAAGAACTGCTCTTGTACAGCTTATGCTAATTCAAATGGTGGTCCGAGGAGGGAGCGGTTGTCTAATGTGGTATGGGGACCTAATGGATATCAGTGAATTTGAAGATACCATCTATGAGCAAAACTTATTTACACGTCTATCTGTCTCAGAAATAGATACATGAATTTCATAACCGGTTGAGCTATTGCTTTAACATTTTGCTGTCTACCCCCGGTTGCATCACATGGAATCCTCCTCAATACTTGATTGAAGCTATAGTTTATTACATGTTTCTTAGTTTATAGGGATAATATCTACTAGATACATTAAAAGTAGTTGTCACTTGGTACTCCAGATTTGATCCAAATACCCACCAAAAACAAAAAAGTGGTGATTATGGCAGTGACTTCAGCCATTTCTAGAGTGCTCTTGCTGGGTATTATCCTTTGGACTGTAGCAATAACTTGGCAGAGATTATCGAAAATACTAGGTAAACAAATGGATATTTCCTTCACATAGTGAAAATACACTGCCTGGTCATTAGAAATTCTATTTTTTCATTCAATTTCTTCATGTTTTGTCATATTCAATAGTTGTGTTTGTAGACTCGAGGCGTGCAAAGGATGACATTGACCTTCCATTATTTGATTTGGATACTGATAGGAATCGTGACCCAATTCCAGAAAAATAAACCCTGGGTGAATTTTGATAGCAAATTCTCCGATGAGCTTCTTTTGATTTTGTTCTTTTATCGTTATATTCTGATACTGCGTATTGTTTGCTTGGGTTATTTGTTTGGAATTGGGGCACGGTTCTTATAAAATGGTATCAGAGCCTGGGTTGGCTAATCGAGAACATCGAGGGTTTTTCGGTAACGTTCGATTAAAGCCAATAATATAACAGTATAACATATAGAAAGCGCGGAAGAAAAGAACAGATAGAATGCGCAAAAGAAAAGAACAGATAGAAAGCGCAAAGTAGTGAATAGAGAGAAAAGAAAAAGAGAGGCCGTGACGGCATTCTTGAGTGTTCTCGTTTTCTTTTTGCTTCAATCTTGTGAGAATATCGTCAGTTGTATTCATATTTTTCTGAAAGACTAGTGGATTCGCAGAGTGCCTCTGTGCGGAGATGTAGCCCAGGTTTAGGTGAACTTCGATAACAAATTCTCTGATGTGTTCTTTTGATTCTGTTCTTTTAGTATTATATTGTGCTAGCGCATATTGTTTGCTTGGGTTATTTTCCTGGAATTGGGGTACGATTCCTATCAGATACGATTGATGCTGCTACTAATAATTTCTCTCCGACGAATATGATTGGATCAGGAGGCTTTGGTTCAGTCTACAGGGTAACATGATTTTAGTATAGTTTACATGTAGGGAAACCTTTTCAACGGACCAAGAAATAGCAGTGAAAAGGTTGTCCAAGAATTCAGGACAAGGTCTTGAAGAGCTCATGAATGAAGTAGCTTCAATCGCCAGACTTCAACACAAGGATCTCGTTGGGCTTCTAGGCTGTTGCATTGAGAAAGAAGAAAGAACGTTGATTTACGAATCCATGCCAAGTAAAAAGCTCGGATAATTTTATTTTCGGTTCGATCCTCTTCGTTCTCTCAGTTTTTTTTTTTTTTTTTTCACTGCAGGAAGATATTAGCCTTTCAAAATTGATTCCTTCCAGGAGTCATGTATATAAAACAGAAAAGGAACAAACACTTGCGCTTATATAGAGTTTGAATGTCTGCAGATTGCAACAGACCCTTTTCCTTGGAATGGGAAAAGCGCTATGACATTGTAATTGGGATCGGACGAAGGCTCCTTCATATCCACCAAGATTCCAAACTTCAAGTCATTCATGGAGACCTCAAGACAAGCAACATCTTATTGGATGCCAACCTAAATCCAAAAATTTCTGATTTTGGATTGGCAATGAATTTTGAAGGTGAAGAAAAAGAAGCGAGAATAAAAAAGATAATTGGTACTTAGCAAGTTGGCCGTCTTGCTTCCGGAGTTCCAAAGTTCATACTTTTGCATGGCACAGGGAGAATTGAAACGTGACTCCCTTGATACAGTGGCAACATGTCTCCAGAGTATGGGTACGTTTGGAAAGACTTTTGGGGAAAGCCATTGACAAAATGTAAATGACTTTAATCTGAAGGGATTTGGTGAAATGCAAAAACTGTTTGGTAAACTATAGTTGAAAAGTGCTTTTAGAAATACTTTTGAGAAAATATTGTTTGATAAACATATATTTGAAAAGTCATTTAATATGACCTATTTATATTTTTATTTTATTTTAATATGTTTACAATTGGAAAAAGAAAAATAATGATTGTTACATTTGTCTTATTTGCATTGAGAATAATGTCATACAAATATATCAACAAATTTATAAATAATAAAAAAAATCATATCAAAGTGGACTCTTTTTCTTTGTCCAAAATATCAAGTGGACTTCTTTCGCAAGTACATTAGCCACATACACACGCAATGAAATTCCGTCCCCATCGCGTCTCCCGCGGCGAACTACACTTCACCAAACAGTAAACACTCAGGAAAAAAATCTGCTTATAAACTCAAGTCCCGCGATTTCACGAAGATGATTGAGCTTCAGAAAGATCCAACACAATCAATCTGGTCAGTAGCTACAATGATCGCAAGACTAGCAAGAGATAACTAAGGCAACACGTCATACGCATTCAATATAAGAACTTCGAACTCGAGTTTTTTATGATGTTTCAACCTTAACTTGACATAAAAAGTTCTAACTCAAAATTACTCTTCACAAATCAACCTCATTTCAACAAAACTTGCTCAGAAATTCATCACCTAATTCAGTGCTTCATACTCGGCAAAAATCGGGTGTACCAAGGAGCTCACCCAGTTCGTGCAGCAAGAAGTTGTCAGAAGTCAATGACGGCGGGGAACCTTGGGCAACGCTTTGCCGGCGACTCTTGCTCAGATATGAGGAGAGGGTTGCGCCCAGCCTTAGCTCTGTGCCATCCGGCCCTCGCCGGCACCTAGGCTTCAGGGCGGCTCAGGCGGACAGAACCGACACAAGAAGAAGAGAGGACGAACGACCGCTTCCTCTCACTCTCGAACCAGAAAAATCTCCCGTCAATTTCTACGAAAAGCCAACGCCGCCTTGAGAAACTAGTCAATCGAACCAACACATGCACCGACGACCTGAGGAACAACGACTTAGCGACTTGGATTGGATTGACGAAAGAAGATCGGCACAAAATGTAGAAAGATGAACTCGATGGCTTCTCTGTCACTCCACTGGGGACCTTGCTCCTCAAATCGAACGAGCAAACGAGCCGAGGTACTCGCGGTTCCGCGCTCCGTTGCTTCTCGTGAAGTCCAACGAGTTGCGTCCCGCAGAGCGCTTCGACGGCGGAGGGGGACTGGTCGAGAATGCGAACCACGGTGAAGGCGACGAGGAGGGAAAGGCGATAGATGGAGAAAGCAAGATAGAAGGGGCAAACTTGGAATAATAAAAGTTATTTGAGGTCAATAACGGCAAAATAGAAAAACATGAACAGTGCCGTGCTTGCATGCCGAGAAGTCAAGGCTGCTTTGGGCTTTCAGCCTTTGGAATACTAGTATTCGGCCTAAAGGTACTTTTAAAAAAATTCCCAAACAGCAAAACTTCAGCCCAAAGGACTTTGACCACCCAAAGGCCCTTGGGAATGCTGTTCCCAGACGCAGCCGATGTCAGTGATGGAAAATTCTAGGCGAAATCCGACGTATTTAGCTTTGGCGTGCTTTTGTTAGAGACAGCGAGTAGGAAAAAGGAACAGAGGATTCTGCCATCCAAGTCACCACCACAACCTTCTTGGACATGTAAGTTGAATCTCAAGATGAGTAATTCTATTTTCGTAGCACTTTGATTGTCTCGATATCCAAGTCATGTCATATAAGCTGAGTTGTCTACTGTGATTGGAGAGCGAGCTCTTAGCCCCTTATGTTTGTGTTCTCAGGCATGGTTGCTGGGGAATGACGGCAGGGCCTTGGAACTTATGGATGATTCTTTACCGGACTCCTGCATTGAATTTCAAGTAGAGAGATCTATCCATGTGGGTTTGTTGTGTGTCCAGGAATTTCCCGGAGACAGGCCAACAATGTCTTCTGCTGTTTTCATGCTGGCTAATCCGGAAGCAATCTTGCCACAGCCTAAGCAGCCTGGTTGCTTTACGGAAAGAAGTCCAACGAGCTCAGGTAGGACTTCACCGAGGGAACTCGATACATGTAATCTCGTGACGGATAGACACTATTGATTCGGCATTTTTGTTCATCTCCTGGAATTCATTTCTATGTAGCTTATCAAGGAAATCTTCAATTTAAATCCAAACCAACCAGGATGACGCTTGACGATGCTCAATGATCACAGGGATGTCTTTGCACGATGAGGTTCGCATCTGTGCGTCAGGTGGAGTCACACATATGAGTACCGAGTGAGTCAACGAGATATGCAAGGAAATAAAATCTAGAACCAGTTCGATCAAAAGTGGAATCGGTTAATTGTCTCTAATGAGTAGAGAGAGCTTAAGCAAAAAATTCCAGTTACAGGCTTGACGCGGATGTCGAACATTAGACTCGTTGAAGCCTTAACCAGCTGTAGAAATCATAATTTATGCTTTTGATCAGAAAACAGGCACCACATCCTCTCCGATTAGCAATTCCCAAGTCCGTATTAGTCGCAGTTTTTAGTCTTCTCTCTAATCTTGAGTCTTGGAAGTGTATCGATGAACCAAAATCATCTATCGAATTCCAATTTCGGATGAATGCTTTTCCAAGAATCCTCAGGAGTATCTTCTCTTTCTGCAGTCCCCGATGACAAGCTAATCGACTGGTCGTTATAAGCGCATCTCTTGTGGGTCTTGTGAATTTCAGTCCATGATAATGTCATATGGTTCTTATTGAAATCAACAAGCGATTGCACATACGATCCCGAGTGGAAACTCGTTACACATTGTGTTGATTAAGATGGGTTCATAGACTTCAAAATTGAGGACATTTTGGACGTGGAATGGTTGACCGTCTCCCCTTCAGCTGCTAAACAAGAAATAGTCATCCACGCGTTCCTTCAGTGTTCATTACATTTTCGGCTAGCAGCTGCAAGAACATTAGTCGGTCTCCTCCATGCGCATGGCTCATTCTGTTCACATGCAGAAAATTCATTGGCGTGGAATGAACGGACCGGGTGGATCTAGGAACTCATGTTGTGGACGCAGTGCGCTCGTGCTGAACGCCCGTTTGGATAGTTGATTCAAAGGAGCAAAGTGGGATTTGACTTCAGACGCGCCATATCGCCCATGCGACTTGACATTTATTTTCTGTTCTTCAGCATTTGTAACGTGCTTTCTCCCTCGGGCGTTACTATCAGCTTTGCGTGAATCGACACGGCGTAATGACTTCTGCTGGGTCCTAACTGGTGAAAAGAACAAAAAAAAAAAAAAAACTATGTCATTACTTTTTGTACTTTCTAGCCAGTACATGATATTTTTCGTGGTAATAACCAAATTTAATGAATGGTAAATTTATCACAATTGTACCAATTTGAAATTTTTCGTGATAACAAAAAATTAATTTATGGTAAATCTATCACGGATATACTAGTTTATGATTTTTTATGATCAAAAAATTTTTTTTGGTAAATTTGTCATAAATGTACCAATTTGGGGTTTCTCATGATATTAACCCTAAAGACAAATGATAGGTAAATTGAAGAGAGGAAAAAAAACAAAAGTTTCACAGGACGTATACGAGCGAGTTGCAGCTCCAGAAACGTCGAGATAGGAATTATACTTAAATCAAACCAAAACAAGTTTATGGAAAACCTGGTAAATCTACTCGTGCCTGAGGAAGCAATGTTTTTTGTTATTAGGCCATCAAACTACATGATAGAGAGGCCCAATCGCACTGAAAAGGACTGAAGTGAACATGCTAGTTTTTTTATGACTTCGTGGAAGCTCCAGGTCAGACTTATATCGCCCGATGTAGACCACCAGTCAAATAAGAGCTACTATTTCGACAAATAATAATTATAATAATGATAATAATAATGATAATAATAATAATAATAATAATAATAATAATAAGAGCTACTATAAGAATTTTCCTTATTGCTACAGTGCATCATCTGCTCCCAAAAAAAAAAAAAGAGACTCTGTATCGACAATATTTAGGGGAAGCAAACACAGGAAGGAAGTTCAGGGAATTTTTTCATGTTAACTTGTGCCATTGTAGGATTAATTAATGGTGATTATATGCGGATGACAAATAATGGTAAAATTAGGATAAAAGTAAAAGTTGAAAGTTTATTTATAATAAAAAAAATTTGAATATTATTGTGACATATGCTAAAGTTGATGGGTTTTTTTTTGTACTAGGCCGGTAAAATTTGAGACAAAAATAAAAATTTGAGATTAAATTGGGACAAAAGTAAAATTTGAAGTTTTTTATGAGATAATTTTTATGATTGCTAATGTTGGAATTTTTTTTTAGGTATTAGGCCATCAAATATAAATGTGTGTGTGTGTATATATATATATTTGGTCGAACATATATTTGATTGACCAAAACATAATATTAAAAAGGCCAAATCATGTATGATCCTCCATCTTGTCCGTCTACAAACAAGGAAATTATTTTTTACCCAATAAAGAAAAATTAATGACAAAACAATGTGGACTTTCAGACCAATTAGCACAATTTTTTTTTTTTTGTGATCGATAATAATTGATATTTAATATTTAATTCTTGAGTATTTGTTTTGTACGCGTTTTCTTTGTGGTTAAGTCAATGTGTGCTACTACTTACAGCGAGGTTACGGGGTTACGCGAAGGGTCGTGCCAACTTTGAGCCGATCATCAAGAAAAATGGGTAAAAGGGAAGTTTCTTGTTTGCACCGTACAAACCTATTGTGCTTTGATCATCACGTCACATCAAATCGATATTTCACAAAATGCACTTCGTAAGCTATCTTCGTCAGTTTCTCGGAGTCAAACTTGGCGCATACATATCAATCAAGGCTATTGAATTTAGCTTTGTTAATATCCCTGGCCAGTGATATTGCGAGAACCTCAGTTTGAGAATTTCTCTCTTCTTGATCTGTGGCATCGTTCAGCTTGGACTTTACACCCATCTTCCTGCTCTGTCTTGAGGCTTCAATAAAATGCAAGCTCCTTTCTCTACCTGGTTTTACTGTTCCATCATCTTTGTGTTGTTTGTGGGGGGCTCGTCATTTGGAGCTGAATTTTTGAGTTCAGGTCAGTCTATGAAAGATGGAGAGACATTGGTTTCTTCAGGCCAAAGCTTTGAGCTTGGCTTCTTCTCTCCTGGAAGCTCCAAGAACAGGTACTTGGGGATATGGTACAAGATCACTCCTGAAACAGTAGTTTGGGTGGCTAATGGAGACAACCCGCTAACCGATTCGAGTGGTGTTCTCACGTTTGGCCATGAGGGGACTCTAGCTCTTCTGAACCAATCCAAGGGCGTTGTTTGGTCTTCGAATTCATCTGGGGTTCTAACCAATCCCGTTGCACTGCTCCTGGAGTCAGGAAACCTTGTTCTTTGGGATAACATCAGTTCGAATCCCAGTGATGCCTATTCATGGCAAAGCTTCGATTACCCATGCGACACGCTTTTATCCGGTATGAAACTGGGGTTGAACTTGAGAACCGGCTTCAAATGGTATCTGACTGCGTGGAAAAGCGTGGATGACCCTTCCCCTGGCGACTACACCAGTGGATTAGACGATCAAGGGCTGCCACAAGTTGTTATACTCAGGAACGGTTCCACAAGGACATGTCGGAGTGGCGTGTGGAATGGAGTTGAGTTCAGCGGTCTCTCAGTGGCTGCAAATTCCATCTCGAGGCAAACGTTGGTCGACAACCAGACGGATGTCTATTTCGCTTATCAAGCCCTGGATGATGGAATTATCACCAGAGTCAGCCTGAATGAGTCTGGGTCGTTACAACGACTTGTGAAGCAGAAAGAAAGTGCTAGTTGGATTGTCATGTACACGCTTCCCAATGATCCATGCGACAACTACGCATTATGCGGAGCTAACGGCTTATGCAGAAGTAACAGCTACTCAAGATGCCAGTGCTTGCAGGGTTTCATACCCAAGTCACCGGAAGAATGGCAAATGCTCTATTTTTCTAGTGGCTGCATGAGGAAGGTGCCCGTAAATTGTTCGAAAGGAGAAGGGTTTTTCAAACTTTCAAGGGTGAAGCTGCCTGATCTGGTTGACTACTCATTGAACAAGAACATGAGTCTCCAGGAATGCAAGGTTGAGTGCTTAAAGAATTGTTCGTGTACTGCTTTTGCTAATTCAGATGTTAGAGGAGGAGGGAGTGGGTGCCTCATGTGGTTCGCAGAACTAATTGATGTTCGTGACTTCGAAGGTGCTTCTTATGAGCAGGATCTGTATATACGTCTATCAGCATCCGAATTAGGTACAAGAATCTCATAACTGGTTGAGCTGTTGCTTGACGTATCGCTTTCTTCCTAATGTCATGCGAGGCACAGCTACGTACTTACTCATTTTATTAGAATTTCTCTAGTACAAATTTTAACAGGCCAAAATAGAAAATTGGGTTTACTCAACTAATGCTACAGAACATTAAATTGAGGATATTAGAAGTCATTATCGTTTGCTATTCCAGATTCCTTGCACGATCCAACCAAGAAGAGAAAGCTGGTTGCCACTGCCGTAGCTTCAGCCATTTCTGGATTGCTGTTGCTGGGGATTACCCTTGGGATAACAATCTGGAAGAGAGGAATGAAAATAGGAGGTAAAACAGTTTGTAGCCGCATAATGAGCCAGTTTGTTTCTCTCAACTATATAAGGTCTACTGATGGCAATGACTCTGTTTCTAGGCTTGAGGAATGACATTGACTTGCCGCTTTTCGATCTTGATACCATTACTGCTGCTACTAACAATTTCTCTCCGAGAAATTTGATTGGAGCTGGAGGCTTTGGCTCAGTCTACAAGGTAACATGATCCATGCGACACTAGATTCAGTTTACACAGGAAGATGGGCCTATTCTGAAAGCAAATTATGCAGGGAAATCTTTCCACAGACCAAGAAATAGCAGTGAAAAGGTTGTCAAAGGATTCTGGGCAAGGACTTGAAGAGTTTAGCAATGAAGTAGCTTTGATTGCCAGACTTCAACACAGGAATCTCGTCAGCCTTCTTGGCTGCTGCATCGACAGAGACGAAAGAATGTTGATTTACGAATACATGCCGAATAAAAGCTTGAATAACTTTATCTTTGGTCAGCGCCTCTCAGTTCTTTTTGGTTTTTATCTTTACATGTGAATAGTTTGTGTAGAATTATACCTCTCATAGGTCTTACAACTATGTGGTGCATATATCAGTGCAAGGGATCAAACACTTGAAACTTATATATGGGGTTGTTGAATGTCCACAGATCATGACAACCGCATCTTGTTGGCATGGGATAGGCGCTTTGAGATTATTATTGGAATTGGACGTGGAATTCTTTATCTCCACCAAGATTCGAAGCTTCAAGTCGTCCATAGAGACCTTAAAACAAGCAACATTTTACTGGATGCCGACCTAAATCCCAAGATTTCCGATTTCGGATTAGCAAGAATTTTCGGAGGTGATAAAAAAGAAGCAAGAACAAGAAGAATAGTCGGAACTTAGTAAGTTGATTATCCTAGTTCACGTGTTGGAATGTTAATGAGATCGGACAGATGAGCTAATTGAGATATGAATTTCTTAATGCAGTGGATATATGTCTCCAGAGTATGCCTTCGATGGAAAATTCTCGGTTAAATCTGATGTGTTTAGCTTTGGAGTGCTCCTAATGGAGATTGTTAGTGGGAAAAGGAACAGAGGATTCCACCACCCAAGCCACCACCACAACCTCCTTGGACACGTAAGTTAACTAGTAATGATGCCTGATATTTAGAATTTACATTGGTCAACTGGTAACCCGAGATTTCGTTTCAATTCTGTTGTCTTGGGTGGTCAAGCGAATTGGTTGATCCGCTATTTTGTTCCAGGCATGGTTGCTTTGGAATGAAGGCAGAGCATTGGAGGCTATGGATGATTCTTTAGCTGACTCCTCCATTACATCTCAAGTAGAGAGATGCATACATGTGGGTTTGTTGTGTGTCCAGAAATTTCCTGGGGATAGGCCAACGATGTCTTCTGTGGTTTTCATGTTAGCAAATGAAGAAGCAATATTGCCACATCCTAAACCGCCCGGTTTCTTCATGGAAAGAAGTCCAACGCACTCGGGGGCAACTTCGCCAAGAGAACTCTATACGGACAATCTCATTACCATAACAATTGAGGAAGGTCGATAGAAGAAGTTTTGCAGCTTTGTTTCTTGGGTGCTCGCTGGTCTAACTTGAGGACAGTTTCGAGACATGATTGTTTGATGGTGGCTAATGCCACCAGCGTACGCCTATGATCGGAAATTTTCCGTGAAATCTGATGAATGTGGCTAGGGATTGCTTTTGTCAGAGATAGTTAGTGGTAAAAGGTATAGAGGATATGTATAATCCAAGTCACCACCAAAACCATTTTGGACATTCAAGTAGAAGAATACGATGGTAATGTTCTTTCTTCGATATGTCCATTTCTTTGATTTTGTTAACCTCTAGGGATTTATTCTCAAGCTATAGATTCTTCTGCCGATTTTGGACTGAATGGAGCAGGATTAAATGCGAATGTAGGAGAAAGAACAACATAAATGTAGCAGGAATGCCAATATTTATATACGGCGTTCACTTTAGTGCCAATATATATATATATATATATATATATATATATATATATATATATATATATATATATATTTATTACTTAAGTGCCAATTTTTTTCTTCTTAAAAACGATTATTTAAGTGTCAATTCGGGTGAGGTTGCTCGATTGGCACTGAAATGATCGTTTTTTCTCCGATTTGGCGCTAAAGTAATTATTTTTTTGATCACTTAAGTGCCAATTTTTCTTTTTAAACGATCATTTAAGTGTCAATTCTAGTGAGGTCACCGAAATTTCTCATCGTTGGCATTTAAGTGGTCGTTTTTTATTCAATTGGACACTTAAGAGTGCGTATGGAATGTTCTAGAAACGCTCCAAGAAGAGCGTTTCTGTTCCAAATATGTTCTCGGAATACTTTTGAAACAGAAACGCATATGATTTAAAAATGTTCCAAAGTGTTCCGCGGAATAATTTTGTGCCGGGGAACACTTTTGAAAAAATAAAAAAAAAACTTGTTTTTAGGTTTTGGAACCAACACCCACTGCCGCCACGATGCGATCACCACTTGCTGACCACTGTGGCTCCAACAACGGAACACATTGAACACATTGATGACTATGCCCACCGTTCCTTCAGTGTTCCTATTGGTGGCCTAGAACACATTGAACACATTGCTAACCCGAGTCGAAACTCGTTACATGTTGTGCCAATTAAGATGGATTCGTAGAAATTATTATTATTATTATTATTATTATTATTATTTTGGGTGGGGGTTTCAAAAAAAATCATGGAGTTCAATAGAAGATATTTTGGACAAGGAATTGTTGATCATCTCCCCCTCAGCAGCAAAATAAGCCCTAGTCATCAATGTGTTCCTTCAGTGTTCATCACGTTTTTGGGTTAGCAGCTGTAAGAACATTAGTCAGTCTCCTCCATGAGCATCGCAGTTTCTTCTTCATATGCAGAAAATTCATTGGCACGGATTTCAGTACAGAATTGAACAGACCAGGTCAGATCTAGAAACTCGTAGACATAATGGACTCGTGCTAGGCATTGACTGATGATGAACAAGTTTTTTCTCAGGAAGTAGGAACAGGGATTTGAAATTAGGCGTATTATATCGCCCGTATAATTTGACATTTATTTATATACTTCAGCATCAATGATATGCTTTCTCCCTCGGTTGTCGCGGTCAGCTTTGCTCTCTCAACAGAAACTTGGATAAATCCGCACGGAGCAAATTGTCATTATGTGTAGAGATCACAGAACGTATCTGAACGAGTTGCAGCTCCAGGAAAGTCAAAGATAGAAATTGTACTTAAATCAAACCAAAACAAGTTGATGGAAAACCTGGTAAATCTGCTTGAGCCTGAGGAAGCAATGTTTTTTCATTAGGCCAACTGCACTGAAAAGGACTGGAAGTTAACATGCCAGTTTTTTTTTTTACTTTGTGGAAGCCCCAAGTTAGACTCATATGGCGTTGGTGTAGACCACCTTGTCAAATAAGGGCTGCTATAAGAATTTTCCTTTTGCTACAGAGTGTCATCCCATCCCAAAAATAGATGGGTAGAAGATGTATTGTCTACTTTCTCACGTATCTAAACATTGTTGACAACTTTAAGCAATCATCCTAAAGTTGCCCCAGAAAACTTGTGTCGGTGAAGGTGTTGGATATGGGGAAGAAGAGCAACAGAAAGTCATTGGAAGGCATTGAAATGAGAAGGCATCCTCTCTTCACCTTCCTGTGCCCTTCTATGGTTCTTCTTTCAGTTCTAGGCCTGTCATATGCGGGTGACACGCTAGGTTCAGGCCAGTTCATTGCTGATGGCGAGACGCTAGTTTCCTCAGGCCAAAGCTTCGAGCTCGGCTTCTTCTCTCCTGGCAACTCCAAGAAAAGGTTCTTGGGGATATGGTACAAGATCGCTCCAGAGACGGTCGTGTGGGTCGCCAACAGGAACAGTCCGCTCACCGATTCAAATGGTACCCTCACGGTTACTAATGATGGAGCACTTGTTCTTCTAAACCAGTCGAAGAGTGTCATTTGGTCTTCAAATTCATCGGGGACGCTTAGGAATCAGGTTGCTCAGCTTCTGGACTCGGGAAATCTTGTTCTTAGAGGAAATAGCAGTTCGAGCTCTGATGAATATTCATGGCAGAGCTTCAGCTACCCATCTGACACGCAATTAGCCGGTATGAACATCGGACGGAACTTGGCAACTGGTCTAGAGAGTTACCTGACTTCCTGGAGAAGCGCAGATGATCCGTCCCCCGGAGACTATATGTTCAGACTAAACAATCAGGGGTTGCCACAATTGGAAATAGTCTCGACAGTTACGGGAATAAAATATCGGACGGGACCGTGGAATGGAGTTCAATTCAGTGGTGCTTCCATGACACCAAGTTCATTCTCCAAGCCTGCACTAATTTACAACGCAAGTGAGATATATTTCGTCTACGAGCCTGTATCAAATGGATTCATTATGAGAGTCACTTTAAACCAGTCCGGATTACTACAACATCTCGTGTATATGAGTGGGAGCAGCACATGGGATTTCATGCACTCAACGCCAAACGATTTATGTGACAATTACGCTCAGTGTGGTTTCAATGGTTTCTGCAGAATAAACGAGGCTCCCATATGCGAATGCTTACAAGGGTACATGCCCAAGTCGCCGGAAGAATGGGCCCTGCTTGACTGGTCTTCGGGCTGCGTGAGAATATTACCCCTTAATTGTTCGAAAGGAGAGGGCTTCTTGCAACTCTCCGGCGTGAAACTACCTGACCTGATAGATTTCTGGTTAGACAAGAACATGAGCCACGACGAATGCAAAGCCAAATGCTTGAAAAATTGTTCATGTGCAGCTTATGCTAATTCAGACGTTAGAGCAGGAGGTAGTGGCTGCCTAATGTGGTTTGGCGCCCTAATTGATCTTAGAGAATTTCCCGGAGGTGACTATGAGCAGAGTATATTCATACGGCTACCAGCTTCTGAACTAGGTAGGTGCATCTTCAAACGGGCAGAGCTGATCTTGCTGCAGACTTTTCGGTCTAGTTGGATTGTGATTTGTGGGCGTTTCATACTCGTCTCCTGCAATTTGTTTCGCTTCTTTAATTTGTCTTTATTTTCCTCCCAAACGATCATGAATCCAGACACTTAGCTTATGGAACAGAATCTTAGGTAAAATTAAGTTCCTCCATTCTTCTCTGTCTAGATGCAATCCAAAGTCCCAACAAGAAGAAAAGATTGATCATCATGGGGACTCCAACCTTTTTCGGATTGTTCATTCTGGCCGTGGCAATTTGGGTTATTTACAGGAGAAGAAGACCGAAGGAGCGAGGTAAACCTATTTATCAACCAAATCCAGTTTCCTTTCATTGAAGAGGCGAAGATCTATGTTATGTTGTAGTTCGGTTACGTCTGATTTTCATATTAATTAGGTTGGAGAAGTGGAAAAGATGACTTTGACCTGCCGTTATATGATTTTGCGACAATCGCTGCTGCCACCGACAATTTCTCTTGGAGGAATATGATTGGAAAGGGTGGCTTTGGCCCTGTCTACAAGGTGACCTGCGTACATTCTCTAGCCAAGTTTTCATGCAGAAGAGGCAAAGAAATAACTGGAATAATGATTATGCAGGGCAATCTTTCGGTGGATCAAGAAATAGCAGTAAAGAGGCTGTCAAAGAATTCGGGACAAGGTCTCGAAGAGTTTATGAACGAAGTAGTTCTGATCGCAAAACTTCAGCACAGGAATCTTGTAGGATTGGTGGGCTGCTGCACCGAGAGAGACGAAAGAATCCTACTTTACGAATATATGCCTAACGGAAGTTTAGATCATTTCATTTTCGGTATGACCCTCTTCATCTCGGTCTGTTCAAATGAGCTCTATAGCTTGTATAATAAACAGACGTAGCAAGTGGTTCAAAGATCAGTCATTTGAAGCTTTTGTGTCATTCGGTGACGTGCAGATCAGGAAAAAAGCTCCTCCTTGGCTTGGAAAAGAAGATTCGACATTGTTATGGGAATCGCACGGGGACTTCTGTATCTTCACCAAGATTCGAAACTTCAAATTATTCACAGAGACTTAAAGGCGAGCAACATTTTGCTGGACGCCAATCTAAATCCTAAAATCTCGGATTTTGGCTTGGCTAGGATCTTTGGTGGCGATGAAAAAGAAGCAAAAACTAGAAGAGTAATAGGAACCTAGTAAGTTCATACTATCTGTCAGGAGTACTCGAGTTAGTGCTTTAGAGAACTAATGCGTGAATGATGTGCTTACTGCAGCGGCTACATGTCCCCAGAGTATGCTTTCGATGGGAAGTTCTCCGTGAAATCCGACGTTTTTGGCTTTGGAGTGCTCATGTTAGAGATTATAAGCGGCAAAAAGAATAGAGGGTTCTGCCATCCGAACCACCACCACAACCTTCTCGGGCACGTAAGTTGTGCTAGAAGAGAACATTGCTTGAGCTGTCTGGAGCATGTAACTATGTCTGTCTGATTCACACCATTATATTAGTATAGTTTCTTCTTTCAGCGACAAAGCAAGCCAGCTTAACAGTATAATTCGATTTGTCGTAGGCATGGTTGCTTTGGACACACGGCAGGGCCTTGGAACTTCTCGACAAAACATTGTGCGACTCTGCCGGCGAGCCTCAAGTAGAAAGATGCATCCATGTCGGATTGTTGTGCGTCCAAAAGTTCCCAGCAGACAGGCCGGCCATGTCCACGGTAGCTTCCATGCTGGGAAGTGAAGAAACGGTTCTGCCTCAACCTAAGCAACCGGGTTTCTTCATGGAAAGAAGCACGGAAAACTCGAGTTCAGCTTCAACGGGTGAAGATCATCATACAAACAATTCGATGAGCATCACAATGCTAGAAGCCCGGTAGATGCTCCATCATCTGTTATTGAGGTTTCATCCCGGACGTGAGAAAAACGTCACCTAATTCGCATTTCAGTGTCCTACTGGATCATTTCTGTATGTCTAGATTTTCTTGCTTGCATACCAGATAAAAGGAAAAGGCCTCTTGTCAATACTGCTATAGTTGGGTTATGTAACCAATACAGCAATGATAGAGGTGAAAGTGGACAAATACACTCAAATCTTTCTGCACCCCACAATAAGAAGAGGAGATGTTAAACGAAGACAATCTACAGTCGTGCCACCAGAACCAAGATCACAAAAGGTCTATCCAACCATGTGATGAGCGAACGGAGTTCTCCGATTGCCGGAAAATTATTGCTCGTTCATCACATGTGTCTTGAAGACCAGAACTGAATCGTAGAGCTGCGATATGGTCAAAAGACTCGAAACATGTACGAATCTTAGGAAATTGCAAAGACAAACAGTTTCTGATCTAAGAAACCTTGAAGAGTAATTTGCTTTCGTAGACATTGCACTTCAAATTCGACTTTGCCTCCTCGTCAGGGGAAAAAAAAAGTCAGATAGATGACGACGTCGCCAAAAATTCCCCGCTGTCTCCATCTGTTGGGAAAGCAAAAGAGAACCACACGGAAGAAAAAGATTGGAAGGAGCTTGCTCAGCACAAACCAAGCGAGTAAGACCGGGTAAAAGTCAACCATTGACGGTTCAATGAAACGAGTTCCCATTAGGCCATCCTTGAGGCGCATGAGCTTTCCCTCATTGACCCATTAGAACCCCCGGGGCCCACTTTTGAACAGCAATTGAAACCCATTTGCCATTACACATCCATTAAAAAAAGAAACAACAACAACAACAAAAAAGACAAGGAATAGAGGCTTTCGACAATAATTGTGAAAAAAAATAATCAGAAACTCTGAATTACGCCCATTATAACACTTGTCTGATACATTTATTCAAGAGTTTTTCTTCTCACACAAAAAAACTCAAATTTGTAACTTATGATATATTTACTCAAAATTACGTTTTTGTAACATCATAAATCCCTAAATCTATAGACATGTGATACAATTACACACATATACATGTTAAGATTTTTTTGGTGTCACAAGAAAATCCTTAAGATCAGATTGTTTTGTAGGCCTAATTCCAAAAAAAAAACCTCAAACTTTGATGCCTATCCAAAAAACATCCATAACTTATTTTTATCTCCTAAAAAACCTTCAATTTTTGATTTTGTCCTAAAAAAACCCCAAACTTTGGTCTTAGTCCAAAAAATATCTACAACTTTTTTTGTCTCCTAAAAAACCTTCAACTTTTGATTTTGTCCCAAATTTACCACAGTTAATAAAAAAATGAGTGTTTCGCGCCCAGTTGCACAGGACCCATGATTGTTCGACAAAGATCAAAATGTATTGTCAATTGTTTCAAGAGAGAATGTTGGACACATTGCAGTCGCATTCATTTATTTCGAGACATGAGTTACCCGAGATTCACATATAAATTTCAGTGCGAATAATATATGAACGAATATTCTTCTTATACTTCAAATCTTTACCGAAATGATGATCATAAGAAAATGTTAGGAGCAGTAGTTTGTCGTCACAGAGGTAGGGTTGGCAGCAGCTTGTTATCACAAATGCAGGGTTGGCTCGATGGTCCTCAATGGGAGGCTCAATTGGCATCGAGTACAATCAACGAGTAAGGAACCGATGACGAGGGTTGCTATTTTCTCGGGATAAAGTCACACCATCGGGCAACGGTTGAGAATCACTTGGAGTTTCAACATAAGCTAAACGGCCTACGTTGGGGTTGTCGGGAATTCCGTAAAATGGGTTTTGAGGATTTTTTTTTTATGATTGAACTTGTAGATTTGGAAAAAATTCAAAAGTTAAAGGTTTTTTAGGAGTAAAAAAAAAGTTATGGATATTTTTTAGATAAAGGCCAAAGTTTGAAGTATTTTTGGGATTGAATTGGTAGATTTGGGACAAAATCAAAAATTGGAGATTTTTTAGAAGATAAAAAAAGTTGTGGATATTTTTGAGTTAAAGTATAAAGTTTGAGGTTTTTTTATGGGATTGGGCCTTTTTTTGTATTACATGAAATAAATATTTTGGATAAATGTATCAGGGTAAGTATAATTTAAGATTTTTGGTAGCTAATGTAAAAAAAAAAAAAAAAACAGAAAAGGAAAGTCAAGAAATTGCACCGGCGCCAAATCAAAAGAGAACAAGTGCCGGCCAAAAAGAATGGATATGTGATGAATGCGAATACGACATTATGACATTATTAAAACCCGATTAAATAAATTAAAATTCTTATTTTGGCCGCCGCATGAGCTCACCAATGTGCAAAGGCATGGCAAGGAACTTCCCCTTCACTTTCCAAGAAACCAGTTCCTCGAAACCCAAGTAGACCGACCTGTACCTTAGTTGTCTTCCATGGCCGCTCCCTTCCCGGAACTTCCATTGACCACCCTCCCTTCTATATCTACACCCACTCCCACATTGCCCCCTTCAACAACACCCATCTTCCCAACCTCCCGAAGCATCCGCCTTCCTGCAGAAAGTTCGAATCTTTTATCTTCAAACTGTTGTTGTTTCGATCTTCAATGGCGTCGCAAAGAACCGAGTCGAGCTTCCACGACTTCTTGCCCACCATGGCCCACAAACTGGGCGGCGAGGGCCTGATCGGCGAGCTGTGTAACGGGTTCAATCTCTTGATGGACGGCGACAAAGGGGTCATCACGTTCGATAGCCTCAAGAAGAACTCCGCTCTTCTGGGCTTGCAGGACTTGAGCGACGATGATCTGCGCTCTATGCTGAAGGAAGGCGACTTCGACGGCGACGGCGCGCTCAGTCAGATGGAGTTCTGCGTCCTGATGTTCAGATTAAGCCCCGAGCTGATGGAGGAGTCGGAGTTTTTGTTGGAGGAGGCTCTTCGGATGGAGTTCTGAGGATTTTATTTTTGTTTGTCTGACTCTTAATTGACATTTATATACTGCTCTTGTTGTATCCCTAATTGCTCACCGATTCTTTCTTGATCTGGAATGGAAATGTTCAGAGGAAAAACAGAATAAAAGGAATTACAGTATGCTTACTTTGAGTAGCTCCTCTCTTTTCCTTGATTTTGTTTTGTGCGCGTGTGGATGCCTGTGCGATTGTTTCGCGGCACATGATTTGGACATCCTTCACCTTGAAATTGAGTTCTGTTTGAAATTGGATTCGGTTACTGGACAGTGGACTG
This sequence comes from Rhodomyrtus tomentosa, assembly GCA_028455895.1. Taxonomy (NCBI): domain Eukaryota; kingdom Viridiplantae; phylum Streptophyta; class Magnoliopsida; order Myrtales; family Myrtaceae; genus Rhodomyrtus; species Rhodomyrtus tomentosa. Next base: position 6,598,518 of record JAPCWY010000001.1, on the reverse strand, counting down.
CAGTTCGTATGAAAGATCAATGAGCAATTGATCCATTAGAAAGTGCCGATGTCTGGATGATGACGCAGGAGACAATTCTAAGCTTCAACTTGGCTTATTTGATGGAGCTGGTGTTGATTTGGCATCTAATAAGTTGCTGCAATTTTTTGCAAGCAGGAACTGTCATTCCTTTAGTTGCCTCGAGTTTGCATATTCTTTGTTGATTCTCAGTCATTCTGAAGGAAAAGGGGCATTTGTTTCATGCTTTCAGCCAAAAAGCTGATCCTCAGATGAAGCTAAAGTCCTTAGATTGTCCTTGTTATGCATCTTGCTGTTGTTTTAGTTCCTGAACAATCTAGTTGACTGCTAAACAGCCCCTAGGCATTGCTTAGGATTGTCATTAGTCCCTTCTGGCAGTGCCATATCCATAACCATAAGTGGTGTTTAGCTCCACGAAATCCTCAACTACCTTAAATATTATTGGCCCAGGAAGAAAAATGTGCCATGGAATAGTCCACAATCATATGAGTTAAATGGTCCCAAGTTATAAAATTCTTTTATCGTGTTGATTGTCTTTGGTAGTTTGAGATCAGAATAATGGCGCCATAATTAATTAGTGCAAGTGGGAACACACGTATTGGACTCTATACTTGTTGAGGAGGACAAAAGCCAGAGACAAGAATGATTTCTTCTTTTCATTAATAAAACTAAACTTTCTTTTATTCATTTTAGGCCATTATTGTTGACTTCGGTTCTGGGTGATGCAATTATAGACACCCCACTTGACCATCTGTGAACGCACGTTGACTCCTCTGGTGTGAAACGCGGTTAGAAAGCACAAAGCTCACCGTCCATTTGCTTTCTCTAGTTTCGAAGAAAGCAAAACCTACCAAAAGATTCAATTTTTCAACACCAAGCAAGTAGTGGTACCAGTATACACCGCAAATTCGTGTTAAGGTGTCAACATATGCATCATGGTGGAGGAATTCTGTCAACCTGTCATTATCCGGTGACACTCTTTGTCAAGGGTTGATCTTTCTTTTTGAAAAGGAGAAATTCTGGTCCATTTTATTATCAATTTTCAGGTTTCCACTTAGTTTCTTTCCCTCGGTTAATTGCCATGGAGATCTCTGTTCTTCTGAAACAGGGCTTAAAGCAGTAAGCCGGGCACATGGGCATCCTCTGTCTTCTGCTTTTCACAGAAAGCTTGATCTGGTTCTCGGGCTTCTCGGTCGCAGTTGACACAGTACGTGCATCTCAATCAATCAGTGATGGGGAGACACTAGTTTCGAGTGGCGGAACCTTCGAATTGGGATTTTTCAGTCCAGGTAATCTCACGGATCGGTACTTGGGAATTTGGTATAAGAATGTCCCTGTACGAACCGTCGTCTGGGTTGCAAACAGAAGCCAGCCAATCTATGACACTTCAGGCACGTTGATGGTTGTCAGCACAGGCAATCTGGTCCTCCTCAATCAGAATAGGAGCGTCGTTTGGTCAACTAACTCTACCAAACAGGCCCAAACTCCAGTTTTACAGCTCTTGGATAGTGGAAATCTTGTGCTGAGAGATGATGGAAATGACAGTCCGGATACTTATTTATGGCAAAGCTTTGATTACCCATCTGACACATTTTTGCCGGGCTTGAAGATTGGATGGGATGCAAATAGCAGTCTAGAACGGCACTTAACTTCTTGGAAGAGCCCCGATGACCCGTCTCCTGGAGATTTCACTTGGGGGATGGAGAGAAGTAGTTACCCTGAGCTCGTAGCATGGAAGGGATCAAGTAAGTACTTCAGAAGTGGACCTTGGAATGGACTCCGTTTCAGCGGCGCACCACAGTCAGGATCCAATCCTGTCTTTTCATATCAGTTCATAAACAACGGAACTTGGGCGTACCATACATTCTCTGTGGAGAACAAATCGGAGCTCGTAAGGATTGTTGTTAATCAAACTAGCTATCTATGGGAACTCTCCACTTGGAATGAAGATTCTCAAAGCTGGATGCTCTTCCTTTCAGTTCCGAAGGACTATTGTGACAATTATGGCCTTTGTGGTGTCTATAGCAAATGCTTGACTGATAAGTTGCCGTATTGCCAGTGCCTGAAAGGATTTTCGCCTAGGTATCCGGACAAGTGGAACTCAAACGATTGGTCACAAGGATGTTCCAGGGATAAGCCTTTGGGTTGCAATGATGGTGATGGATTTATTAAACATACTCAGATGAAATTGCCAGCTACGACAAATACTTGGCTGGATGGCAGCTTAAGCCTCAAGGACTGCAGAACGAGATGCTTGAAGAACTGTTCATGTACAGCTTACTCAAACTCAGATATTAGAGGGAAAGGAAGCGGTTGTGTGTTGTGGTTTGGTGATCTTATTGATATGAGACAGTTTCCAAGTGGCGGCCAGGACATATTTATTCGGATGTCAGCTTCTGAAATAGGTATGGTCTCTATGTGGCCACTTAAAAGATCTCATCAAGAAACTGGATGGTTATAGTGAGTTCCTGATTATTTCTGACATTTATGCTCTTCATGTGCAATTCAATGGACCAGGAAAGAGTAAGCACACATTGTTGATAACTGTTATTGTCATACCAGCAATTGGATTACTTGCTGCCATGCTCACGGTCCTCTATCGTGTTTTCAGAAGCAGGACAAACTCTGGAGGTACACGTTCTTCTTAATTTGTTTGTTGAGTTAAAATTAATGCAGCTTTTGGTTTTATTCATTGTCTGAAAAGATGAAACTTCAAAATTTTTCTACTTTCCTTGGGTTACGAACGAAAGAAGACCTGTAGCAATCTTCGAGTTTGGGATAAAGGTGTTGTTGATGTTGACTCGATGAATTTTTTTCTGGACATTTTACATAATAGAGAATAGTTGAGACATATTGAGCTGCTCCACTTATTGCATTACAGTAAGCAAATCTGAGGCGACAGTTGCCAAATTGCACGAGGGTTCATCCTAGTGGTGTGACTTTCCTGCCTTACAGAAACACTCTTGACTTCCATACGCCGCAGATTACTGATTTTCCTTTTTATTTTTGAATTTCGGCGATATGAGTTTTGGATCTTCAGTTAGCTGCTAATCAAATGTGCTTTAACAGAGTTGCCATACTTCCTCTAGTGAATATGCTATGCAACCAGTGGATTTTGGTAACATCTTCCAATCATAGGAGTCAGGGCTGATTTGATGGTAGAGGAAACCATGTTGAAGAAAAATTGGACCTTTTTGGTTCTCAATCTCACTGATATGCCAAAGGCGCGTAAAGTGGGAACAGACAGTAAAAATTGAAAAACGCAGCCAAATAATAATACCCTAAGATCGTCTGCTGACTCTTTTGATTAATATCCTGAATTGAGTGTTTATTCCCAACATTAGCTTCCCTGTTTTGCATTAATCGTTAAAAAGCTACCTCATTTTGTCGTTAATGTGTGTACAAACTGTAGTTCATGTTTTGCTAAATGAAATGGAGTAATTAGTGTTAAAATTACCCGAAGTATTTATCAACCTTCTCTTGTTTCTTGCATTACATAAATGAATCTTTTCTATTTCAGAGAGAACTGAAAATGTGACAGAGGTTATAGAAAAAGAAGGCACCGAGGATGACCTGGAGCTCCCACTCTTTGATCTAATCACACTTGCCAAATCCACAAATAATTTTTCGACCGAAAACAAGCTCGGTGAAGGTGGTTTTGGACCTGTATATAAGGTAACTGGAAATATTTTGATTCGATGATCTGAAACACAGAGATGTAGTTACTATTTTAGATCTTATGGTATGTGACATTTCAGGGTACACTGGTAGATGGACAAGAAATTGCTGTGAAGAGACTTTCAACTCTCTCTAGACAGGGATTGAAGGAGTTCAAAAATGAAGTCACATTGATTGCAAAACTCCAGCATCGAAACCTAGTGAAGCTTCTTGGTTGTTGCATTCAGGGAGAAGAGAAGATGCTTATCTATGAGTATATGGCAAACAAAAGTTTGGATGCCTTCATCTTTGGTAATTTATTAACTATATTTGGTTCGAATTTGAATTTGTTGTTTTCTTTATTGTAAACATACTCGGAAATTGGACTGAATTTGAATGACAACGTGCTAGATCCGACGAGAGGTAGATTATTGGATTGGAGTAAGCGGTTCCACATTATCTGCGGTGTTGCAAGGGGCCTTCTTTATCTTCATCAAGATTCAAGATTGAGGATAATACATAGAGATCTCAAAGCGAGTAATGTCTTACTTGATGCTGAGATGAACCCGAAAATTTCAGATTTTGGCCTGGCTAGAATGTTTGGTGGAGACCAAACAGAAGGGAATACAAGTAGAGTGGCGGGCACCTAGTATGTATTGTTTCTGCTCATTTTCTACTGTGGAAAAGTTATTATGCTTCCGTATTTAATGCTGTCCAATTTCAATTGTCCCCCTCAGTGGCTATATGGCACCTGAATATGCAATCGACGGGCTGTTCTCAGTTAAATCAGATGTCTTCAGCTATGGCATTTTGGTCCTAGAGATTATTAGTGGAAAACGAAATAGAGGATTATATCACTCGGAGAGCAACCTCATTGGACACGTAAGTTTTAAGTACTTGAGTTTGTTGGTTTATCTGCAGACCAGAGTTGCCTAAAGAATGACTGATTTATCATTGGTGTGTTTTAGGTCTGGGAAATGTACAAATCAAGCAGATCGATCGAACTGATTGATGTGGACTCGGTAGATACATGCACTCTATCTGAAGTGTTGCGATGCATTCATATTGCTCTCTTGTGTCTGCAAGAGCATCCCGAGGATAGGCCAACGATGTCGTATGTCCTAACAATGTTCAGCAGTGAGAATGCACTGCCTGTGCCCAAACAACCAGGTTTCCTCGTGGACAGATATCCACGTAAAGAAAGTTCCTCATCCAGCAAGGTTGAATCATTGTCAGCTAATGAAGTTAGTTTTACACTTCTAGAGGGTCGGTAGAAGACCCATCGACGCGGTTCTGTAAATTCTCATCCAGTTTTATGACCTTGCTCTTATTGTTTTGATATTTTATTGTGTCTGAGAAAAAACAAAAAAGGGCAAGGAACTGTGTATCTTGATGGTCAATGCATGACATTAGCCGTATGCCATTAGTTGATGGAAAAGAACCAAACATGTGCAGAATGATGTGTACCCTCGGCTCTCAAATAAGCCATTGAGGAGGTTACGTCCCACTCACAAACAGATCTCTCAGTTGGCAGTTTAGAGATCAGAGGGAAAACTCAGAATCAAGTAAGCAGTATTGCTCGTGTTACATTACGAGAACACAATCGAGTTGCACCATGGAACTGTTGAATTATAACCAAGACCAAATTGCCAATATGTTCTCTTTCAACGGAATTACGGAAACTACCTGGTTCACATCTCATCGCACGTTTAAGTGGTTTGGCCAGTACAAGCCATCTACAGTTGGACAGGATCAAATGATGCCATGAATACTGAAGTAATGGGGCATATCTACGAACCAAACAAGAACAGAAACATGCAAACCATGATGTGCTCCCGTCTTCTCACCGGGCCTCTGGAAGTGGAAAAGTGATTTCATTGACTACTGACGAGTCAATGCCAGACGAGGAATTTCCTCTGTGCGGATCCTCTCCGCAAGGAAACCTGGTTGTTTAGGCACAGCCAAAGAGTCATCACCACCCAACATTGTCGCGACAGCTGACAAGCTCGGCCTATCCTCAGGATGGTTCTTGCTGATACACATGGACACATCGTAGCACTTGAGATTAATCGGATGTGTCCTTCAAGTATGAATCGATCAAGTCAGAATGTTTGACTGCTTGGTATGACTCCCACGGCTGCAAATTGGAAAAGGATGACAGTCCTTTCAAGAACTTCATTAGACCATAAAGCTACTTATGGTTTCAAAAATATTTAAACATAAATTATCACATGGCTGACCGGGCTTTTGTTGGGCATGTATTCGTATATCAGCACTTTTTCATCTTCCTGAATGCACCCACCAAGAAGCTTTACTAGATTTCGGTACTGAAGCTTTGCAATGAGTCAATATCAGCAACATCAATATCAACATTTTTATCTCAAACTAATTGGGGTCGGCGGTCAATAAATACGAAACTTTGCAACGAGTATGCCCTCATTTTTGAACTCCCTTAGTCCTTGCCTAGAGCCACCTGAAAGTCTCTCACAGTGATTTCTCGTCCATCAACAAGTCTACCTCGGGTAAGAAAAACAACAACAATGGGAAGATTCAATTCCCATTGCAGGATCATTATGATATGTTTCAGATTATCCAGTCCAAGTATTCCTCTGCCATGTATACAGGTCCTAAACCGCCTTCACCTAGCTTGTTCCTCATCAAAAAATTATGTGGATTCAGCAATTGAATGTAGGTCGAATAATGGGAGCTCCAGGTCATCGTTGGGGAGGTGCTTTCTGCTATCTCTGAAATGGAAAATGGGGAGGTACTTAGTGCAAGTAAAGAGAAGGCTTGGAAACATCTGATACTGTAAGTTCCAGTTCTAATCGAGCCAGCATACAAGCTAATTTATGTGGTATCACCGTATCATGCAACTCTCTGATGTGCCAAATTTGTAGTTACCAAATTCGGACGTAATAATTATCATATTCTTTACTCTCTTCCTCAACCACAAATTTTGTTTTTGGCATGAAAAGTAAGCACTGTGAGGAGAGTCATGAGAAGACGGTCCTCACGAGCACAGACTTGTTGGTGACGTGATACATATAGTAAATTCGTCTTCATTACCAGAAAATGGAATTGGACCGTTGCCGAGGCACGCCACTGAAATTCATGGTCCAATCCTAAAGTACTCGCCGGAGCCCTTCCATGCCACGATGTCAAGGAAATTACAGTTGGCCATCCCCCAAGTGAAGTCTCCTGGAGAGGGGAGGTCTGGACTCTTCCAAGAAGAAAACTGCCGATCGAGACCGGTCTTGAAGTCCCATCCAATCTTCATATCTGGCAAAAAAGGGTCGGTAGGGTAATCGAAGCTTTGCCATAACTGAGCATCCAAACTGCCATTCTTGTCATCTCTCAGCACAAGATTTCCATTATGGAAGAGCTGTAAAACTGGATTCTCGGCCTGTTCGGTTGTGTTAGCGGACCAAACAAAACTGCTGTTTCGGCTTAGCACTATATCGCCTGCGCTATTGATCATCCACATGCCGCTGGAGTCATTAATTGGGTTGCCTTTATTTGCAAACCCAAACAACAGCTCTCAGCGAGATGTTCTCGTACCAAATTCCCAAGTAACAGCCCGTCGAACTGTCTGGACTGAAAACTCGCAGTTCAAAAGTGCCGCCACTCGAAGCTGCAGTCTCACCATCACTTAACAGTTGAGATGCACCAACGGTGTCGACTGCTGCCGCGAAGCCCGAGAAGCACAAAACCAAGCTTCAGGAGGTAATGTGAGACATGACTGTACTTAGTTGAGGGATAAAACTATGCATGCCGTGCATCACTTGCGGCAAAACTCACTTGCAGTTAGTTCGATCGATACAACTTTTAGGGGCTTCAAACTAGCAGGACGTTCGTCAAGTTTTCCATCCATGTTGCTCCCAAACTGCAAAGCCGCATTGTGGTTGTCCTTGGATGGGCCCATTAACTAATTGCGGGAATGATTTGCGACGGACAGGGTTTCGGTGAACCCTAACCAAGCATAAAGTGTCATCTTATGAGAGAAATCACGTGTGCTTCATTCATGTTCACTCGTCTTGCCGAAACATTTTAGCATTTTACCCGTAGCTGAGTGTTGCGATAATCGTACTCCCTAAAATAAAGATCGAAACCCCAGTATCCAAATTAAGCAATCATGAATTTTTTTCGTACATCTTTAGTAATTTTTTTTTATAGAGTTTTCATATAAACTAAGAAGTAAGTAGGAATTGAGTATTGACTATTCTTTTGGTTGCTAGGACATATCATTATGTATGAGAGATGGTCGAGGGGTTCAAGGCGTAACATTGAAGTTATTATGTAAGCTTGTTTAACGAGGGTTCCAATACCTCCCTTTCCACATTTAAGTAATTTTACTATTGTTACTAACCCCAATATATGAAATGAAAGCGCACACCCTAATTTCAAAAGTTAAATCTTTCTTTGACACGTATTCACTATTTCCAGGTCCTCATGGACAACAAAAAGTACCCATTAGAAAATTCTGATTTGTAGAAATGAAACAACCACATAAGTTTAGTTGTCCTTGGACGGGCCGATTATATGTTAGTGGCAACTTTTGAATAAAAGCTCATGTTCATATATAATTTAGGAAACGATTCGCAAAGGAAGGGCTTGGGCGAACCCTAAGTGCCATCTTGCAAGAGAAACCGTATGGGTTCCCTTCGCAATCTCTAAACTCCCCTCCTGCAAGAACATTTAGCATTTTACCCATAGCGATGGTCGCAATAATTTTTATTTTTTTTTTGGGTAAGTAATGGTCGCAATAATTTTGTACTTCCATATAATGAAGATGGAAACTCCAGTATGCAAATTAAGCAGTCATGAAAATTTTTCGATACATCTTCAGTAACCTTTCATATAGAAAAGTAAGTTTTTATATATACTGAGAAGTAAGTTTGCAATAATTATAAGTAACTTACGAGATTAAGAAAGTAAGTTTTCTCGAATAAAAGACTATTATATTTGCCAGTAATTTCGGAACATAAAAAGAATTTAAGAATCTATCCCAAATTTAGTTATTAGCCTTAGGAACATTTTTAGTAATTTGGGATATATCCTATGATATAATTTTTCTCATTCCTAAATGGTCAAACCATTTTGGAACACCGGATTCATAAAATCAATCAATTTTCAGGAAATTTTGAACGCAAATAAATTAGTTTCTCAAGAATTTAACTGGCTTCTATTTGATTTCCACTTTCGTAATCCAACGAAAGTCTTTGCTTGTTCAAATGTAGATGTGCCGAGCATGGCAATCGAGGGGCACTTCGGACTTGTAGCGTTTTATAAGGGTGTCAAAATCGAACCGAAAAACCAAACCAAACCGTTAACCGAACCGAATCGTATAAAAAATTTTGCACATTTTGGTTCGGATAATGAAAAATAACGACTTTTTCTTTTTCAGTTCAGGTTATTTCGGTTTTGGTTCGGTTACCGAACCGCGAACCGAAAATCTTCTTTCTTCTTACCATTAGCCATTTGAAAACAATAATCATTTTTTTATTTTTCCTTTTTCCCCCCTCTTTGGGTACAAAGGGCCAGGGGCCGCCGGCCACACTAGCTGAGGGCGAGGGGTCTCGGCCACACGCTCAAGCTTGAGACGGCTAAGATAAAGACTAAGAAGGAATCTAATGGGGGCGGGGAAAGGACGAGGTCGGCTGGCAAAAGTTCAAGAAATCGGAGAAAGGGAGGTCCAAAAAGCAGAAACAGGGAGAGCTCGTGAGAGGCAGAGAGTGAGGGAGTGGCCTTCTTCTTCTGGGCAGCGAGAGAGCTCGAGAGGTCTTCTTTCACAGAGAACAGAGAGCCCATGGAAGGAGGGGCCTCATTCTTTAGTCCGTCCTTCGTCCAACCTAGAGAGTAGCAGCGTGAGCAGAGTAGTGGTCATGGGATCTGCTTCTTCTTGAAAGAACGTGGGCTTAAAAAAAAAAAGGGAAAAGGAGTTAAGAAGAGAGAACCAAAAGAAGAAAAAACAAAGAGAAGTAGAACTGAGATTTCACAGGGAGAGCTCAAGAGGGAATAAAGAAGGACGTCAGAAGCCATGGGTGATGCGATTCGGTCGAAGCAGAGATGGCTCTGGTCCGCGGCTGATTGATCAATGGGCGACATTGAAGAAATCAGGATCTTGCTTTTCAAAGTGCATTTAGCAGATTCAACAAAAAAGGAAAAGAAACAAACAAGAAAAAATAGAAAGGAAAACCGAAAAACCGAACCGAACTAAATTTTCGGTGCGGTTTACGATTCTGTTCGATTAATCTGCTCATCCTAAAGGTTTGGTTTGATTTTTCTGAAAATCGAACCGAACCGTTGACAGACCACTTTCCTGATTTCTTCTCTCCTCTTTACTGTTGCTTCTTTCATCTGGCCGTGTCGCACGGGATTCGGATCGACTGGAACTTTTTCGGATTAGGGAGCTAATTTTATAATTCGGGTTGACTATTTTTTAACGTACGATTTAAATTTTCGATTTTTAAGATTATTTTTTTAAATTTATATATATTTTTATTAATTATAATTTATAGCATTTATTCGTGATACGAACTGTACGTATTGCAAAAGTCAGAGCTAGCGAGAAATGTTAGATCTCTTTCTGTGTTGGACACCGCTTCAAACTTCCATGAGGACGAGATCGAGGGAGAAGAAGTCGAGTGGGCAGTCGAACACCGGGCCAAGAGATTTTGCTATAACCGGAGTCAAGGGTGTGATCAGCGGCTGAAGGACCAAATCGACACGAGAGATTAGCAACTGGACCGGAGCTCTGGTGCCGGTTCATCAGCCTTTCTTCCTGAGACGAATTTGCGCAGTGAGTCTCTTCCTGCTTTAACCAACATGCCACGCCCACTGAATGCCGAAGAGGGAGAAACCCATACAGAGGTTCCACATGGTATGCGTGCCTCTCTTACTTTTATCTTCTATTCTTGACCTAAGGAGAGGGATATAGCCAGGAGGATGCTCGGATTTCTAAAATGTTATAGAGAAACAGAAAATAGTCAGGAATAGGGAAAGAGGAGTTTTAGAGCCCGTCATTGATAATCTCTAGATCTTTAAAAGTGAACAGACAAATGTTTTGAAGTGGTTATGCTGTTGCCATTATACAAAGCTTTAAATCAGTCTCTTCCTCAGTTGACTAACATGCCACATCCACTGAATGCAGAAGAGGGAGATCCCGATACAGAGGTTCCACAAGGTGTGCGCATCTCCAAATTTCCCTTTTGTTAAAGCTAGTGCAGGACGCATAATTTGTCTTCTAATCTTCACCTAAGAATAGGGATATAGCCAGGAGGATGCCTCAATTTCTAATGGTTATATAGAAACAGAAAATAGTCAAGAATTAATAGGAAAAGAGGAGTTTACGGTCATTGATGATCACTAGATCTTTGAAAATGAACAGACAAATTCTTCAAAGTGTATATGCTGCTGCCATTTTGCAAAGCTTTAATTCAGTCTCTTCCTTATTTGACTAACATGCCACACCCACTGGATGCAGAAGAGGGAGATCCTGATACAGATGTTCCGCATGGTATGTGCATCTCCAAATTCCCTTTTGTTAAAGCTCGTGCAGGATGCTTAATTTGTTTTCTAATCTTCACCTAAGAGTATGGATATAGCCAGGAGGATGCTCAGAGTTCTAACGGTTATATAGGAACAGAAAATATCAGGAATTAACTGGAAAAGAGTAGTTTAAACACCGGTCATTGATAATAAAGCAAATTAAACAACTTTAGGGTGCAGCTGAGTACGGTCCATGAAATAATGCCGTGAGCGGACAGGTGAGGGAGAGAGGGAGGGAGGGAGGGAGGGAGGGAGGGTGTCACATGCAAAGATTGTGGCAAAGAGTAAGTTCACTTGATTATTGAACTTCGTTTTCTAGAGGGCTGACTTGGGAAATGGACAGTTATATCTGTATACAGAAAAGCATCAGTTACTTTCAATAATATGTAACAAAATTGGGAACATTGTTTCATATTTCATCGTTGTTTTATTCGATAGGAAGCATAGGACTGGCAAGCATGTATTTATTTAAACACTTTCCAGTGTTTTTGCTTCTTCGTTTTTTCAAAGAACAGAAAATCGTAGATGTAGGAGCAATTATGTGTTGCTAGGAGTTTGGAAACTGCCAAATAATTGAATTGGACAATTCCGTTGGGTGTTGGGAACTATTGACTCTGGAACATCTACCTACCTATCCATCCTATCTACTTATGTCCATCTACCTACCTATTCCCATGGTCTTGCTTGTTGGTTCCCAGTCAGTTGAAAACATATCTGTTCACTCTTCTGTGAGATGCAGGGGAAATGCCGAGTGCAACATCTAATTTATGGGAGCTTGTCGAGGTTCTGCCTAATTGGAAGTGTAAGTTCTGCGGGAATGAGTATGAGGCGATGATCATGGCCCAATTTGCTAGAGTTGGGGGTTGTGTGATTCATGGCTGCAAGTTCGTCAATGCCCTGAAAGCATTACGGGGAGAAAGAGTGGTGGAATTGAGCAGCAGACAAGGCAATGTTGAAGAGGGTCTGCATCAGCCTATGACTACGAGCAATGAATATGCTTCGAGAGAGACTTCAACTGCTGCCATGCCATACCTGAGCTCTGGTGCAGGTTCATCAACCTTTCTTAATTGGCTTGAGGAGAATTTGCTCAATCGGTCTTTTCCTGCTTTAACCAACATGCCATGCCTACTGAATGCCGAAGATGGAGAACCCAATACAGAGGTTCCACATGGTATGTATGCATCTCTAAATTTGCCATGAGTTGAAGCTTGTGCAGGACGTTTAATTTGTCCACTTGCTTCACCTAAGAAAAGGGATATAGGCAGAAGCATGCTCAGATTTCTGATGGTTATAGAGAAACACAAATTAAACAGGAACTAACCGGAAGAGAAGAGCCTAAGAGTCGGTCATTGATAATCAAGCAAATTAAAGAACTTTAGGGTGCACCTCAGAGCGGGCCATGCGATAATGCTGTAAGCGGGCGAGCGGGAGGGAACGTATCATCAAGGAAAACAATTAACTCACACAAATTGGTGCTTGTTAGAGGGCGGGGGGAGGGAGGTGTATATGTATTTCTATCACACAAAGCTTTAAATCTAAGAATAACAACTATCACATGCAAAGATTGTGGCAAACACTTAATTATTGAACTTCCTTTGCTAGTGGGTTGACTTGGGAGATGGACAGTTATATCTGTATACATAAAAGCATCAGTTAATTTCTATCCTGAGTAACAAAATAATTGGTTAACCACTTTCCAGTGTTTTCTACTTCTTCTTTTCTTCAAAGAACAGAAAATCTCAGATGTAGCAGAAAGTTATGTGTTGCTAGGAGTTTGGAAACTGCCAAATAATTAAATTGGACAATTACATTGGGTTTTGGGAACTATTGACTCTTGAACATCTATCTACCTATCCATCTATATATGAATATATGTATTAAAATTTCTAATAAAGTTCACCAGAGAGCTTGACTCATAATTTCACTTTCCATACTCACTTTAACGAATCTTCTATCTTAACCAAATCTCATATTTTCATATGGATCTATAATGTCACATATATATCCATATAGGCTCACATTTTGAGTTGGTAGAACAAGTTCCTGCGGCCGAGCCATTGCAGAAAAATTAAGCCGGGCTTGTGTATAAGAAGCAAACAGGGAAATCAACAAAAAAGTAGTTTTTAACCTGAAGCGCCAAAATTGTGAGTTGTTTGTTGTGTTTTCAAAAGAAAAAGTTCCCAAGTCTTGCTTGTTGGTACCCAGTCACTTGAAAACGTCTCTATTCACTCTTCTGTGGGATACAGGGCAAATTGGGAGCCTGATGTTTAAACTATGGGAGCTTGTTGAGGTTCTGCCTAATTGGAAGTGCAAGTTCTGCGGGATTGAGTATGACGCGAGGATCATGTCCCACTTTGCTAGACATGGAGGTTATGGGATTCATGGCTGCTAGTTCGCTGGTACCGTGAAAGCATTACAGGCAGAGAGAGTGGTGGAATTGAGCAACAAACGAGGCAATGTTGAAAAGGTTCTGTATCAGCCCGTGACTGCGAGCAATGAAGATGCTTCGAGAGAGGCTTCAATTGCTGCCATGCCATACCTTAGCTCTGGTGCAAGTTCATCAGCCTTTCTTAATTTGCTTGAGAAGAATTTGCCCAGTCAGTCTTTTCCTGCTTTAACAGGCGTGCCACACCCACTAAATGCCAAAGAGGGAGAACCCAATAGAGAATTTCCATATGTTGTGTGCGCATCTCTAAATTTGCCATAAGTTGAAGCTCTGCAGGACGCTTAATTTGTTTTCTAGCTTCACCTAAGAATAGGGATATAGGCATGAGAATGCTCAGATTTCTAATGGTTATAGAGAAACACAAAATAAATAAACAGGAACTAACTGGAAGAGAGGAGCTTAACAGTCGGTTATTGATAATCAATGCATCTTTGAAAATGGACAGAACAATGCTCCTATGTGTGACATTCGAACCTTGAAAAGCAATGGCTCTCTCTATCCCCTCAGATCACCTACATGAAGATCATTCTTTTTTGACCTAGAAGCAATCTGAAGCTCTATGTTTGAAAACTGTTTCCCGTGTTCTCAAAATAAGAAGGTTTCCAAGGTCTTCCTTGGGGTACCGAGTCAATTCAAACTTATCTGTCTACCCTTTCGTGTGATACAGGGGAAATAACGAGAGTGACAGATACGTTTTCTGAGCTTGTTGAGGTTCTGCCTGATAACAAGCGGAAGAGCAACTTCTGCGGGAACGAGTTTGTTGCAGGCACGGAGAAGATCAAGGCGCACTTTGCTGGAGTTGGAGGACGTGGAATTCGTGACTGCAATATCTTCGATAACCGAGTGAGATCAGAAGCCCCAGAGGCGCCGAAGGGTGAAAGAGCAGTGGAATCGAACACCGGACAAGGCAATGATGAACGTTCATCCAACTTTATACAGGGTTCGCATCACCCCTTTACTGCGAGCAATGAAGATGCTCTGAGTAAGACTTCATTTGCTGCCATGCCGTGACTGAGCTTTGGTGCAGGTTCATCAACCTTCCTTTATTTGCTTGAGAAGAACTTGCTCTGCCAATCTTTTCCTTCTTTAACCAACATGCCACGCCCACTGAATGCCGATGATGGAGAACCCAATTCAGGGGTTCCACATGGTATGCATGCATCTCTAAATTTGCTATAAGTTGAAGCTCTTGCGGGATGCTTAATTTTTGTTCTAGTCTTCACCTAAGAATAGGGATATAAGCAGGAAGATGCTCAGATTTCTGATGGTTGTATAGAAACTGAAAAAAGTCTGGAATTAATAGGAAAAGGGGAGTTTAAGAGTTGGTCATTGATAATCATTAGATCTTTGAAAATGAACACACAAATGTTGTGAAGTGTGGCATTCAAATCTTGAAATGCCATGGCTCTCCCTTTCCCCTCTGATCTCCTACACAAGCATTGCTTTTAAAGTAATGAAAAGAGTGATGTGAAATTAAACTCATACTTTAATTCCTATGACTTAATTTGAGATTGGCTTTTTAATTTCATATGGGGTTGCCAATAGTTCACTATTCTGACATGCATGCCTTGCAGGGGTGTCGTGCATAATATTTTTGTTTGAAAAAGTGAACGCAAAACTACAAATTATTTATTTCTGTGCGTGTAAATATCTACAAAACATGTCTAAGGAGTACCTAATTGTGAATTTTCACTTATACTTGAGTTTAGGTGAAACACTGGCTGAGAGAGTCAACCAGGTACCCGTAGGTTTGCTGACCCGAATATGGCATCTCTCAAACGAAAGCTGGAAGAACTCATCAGCGGTCGCCAAGCGGACATGAACAAGCTAAAGTCGAAGTGGACGAGGATAGAAGAAGAATATTGGAGTGTAGTGCGGGCAATTGGAGAAGGAATATCTTTTCCACCGGAGAGAGTAGCTATGGTGGAAAAGTTGAGCAAAGAAGTAGAAGAGATTCTTCTAGTCCCGGGAAGATTTCGGCAAGAGGCGACTGCACTTGTTAGATGCAACAAAACATCTCCCACGGTGACAATAGAATTAGTAGGCAAAGAAACTCGTCGGAAGGTGAATGAGATTTTTTCCTATTTAATGCAGGACAACATTTTCATAATTGGCATTTATGGTATGGGTGGAGTGGGCAAGACGGCCATTTTGAGGCACGTCTACAATAGGCTCCTTGAGGATCTTGCATTGGATGTATTCTGGGTTGCTGTACCTCAGGAATTTAGTGTTTGTGAGCTACAAGAAGCGATTGCCAATGCGGTTGGACTAGACAATCTCTCGGATGAGAAGGACGTGAAGAGAAGGGCGTGCCTATTTTATGGACATCTGACTGTAAAGAATAGATCCATCCTTATTTTAGATGGCCTTTGGATGCATTTTGAAGTTAAGGATGTGGGAATTCCGGTTGAAAGGAGCAAACTAAAGTTGGTAGTGACAACTCGATGACTAGATGTGTGTCGTATGATGCTCTGTCAAAAGCAAATCAAGATAGAACTTCTCGATATGGAAGATTCTCGGAGGCTATTTTCCAAGACACTTTGCTTTGCCGGAGAACTCCCTTTGGAAGTTGAACAAATTGCAAGGTCTCTGCTTGATAGGTGCTATGGCCTGCCACTTGGGATCATTGAGATTGCAACTCACATGAGAGGAGTAGATAAAGTGCATGAATGGAGAGCTATGTTGGGAAAATTAAAAGACTCCAGGATGGAGCTTGATGTATTCAAGAGACTGCAACTCAGTTACTTGAACTTGGGTAATGATGAAGTGCAACAGATTTTCCTGCATTTAATACTTTGTTTTGGAGAAGCCCTTCTCCATTCAGGAACCCCTAGAGAGGAGTTGATAGAATCTTTCATAGATGAGGGTTTGTTAGGTGGAATTACCACCAGGCAAGGACTGCACAATCGGGGTAACAACATATTGGATAAAATAAGAGGGGCTTGCCTGTTGGATCCAGAAAAAGAGTGTCTGCACCCGTTGACTATGGTCATGGCACTTGATATAGTGTCAAGGACAACTCACATGGTTAAGGCCTATATGGGGCTGAAAGAAATACCGGAGGAAGTATTCTGGACCGATCGTCTAGAGAGTCTTTTACAAGGCAACAACATTGAAGAAATCCCAGACGGCATGTCCCCGAATTGCCCTAAACTGATGCGGCTGTCTTTGAATAACAATGACATGTTAAGAGTCATCCATGAATCTTTCTTCAGACATCTAAAGGGGTTGACGGTTCTAGATCTCAGCTACACCGGAATCACGGAATTACCAGACTCCATCTCTCAGTTGGAGAGCTTGGAAGCACTGTTACTGCAAGATTGTGTGGCATTGCGTTTTATTCCTTTTGTAGGAAAGTTGGGATCCCTAAGAAAGTTGGACCTCCAAGGATGTATACGTCTTGAAGAAGTGCCAGAGGGCATGGAGATGTTGGTAAACCTGAGGTACCTCGCCCTAGATGGCACAAATATCGAGACATTACCAGAGGGAGTGTTGGGGAAGCTGGTGAACTTGCAATATCTTGCGATTGAAAAGCTGAGGGCAGGAGAAGAGGTAAAATCAAAGGAGGTGGAGGCACTTTATTGTTTTGTTGCCGATGTGGAAACGTTCAATGCATGCGTGGGATTCAATTGAAGTGATTTTTCGGATTTAGGATTCAATTTCGTATTTTGAAGGAAATGAAATTGCTATGTTCGATTTCAGGGGGCGATTGGCTGTGTTTTTTCTTGGGAAAGAAACTTTGATATTTTATAAAGTCGTAGTAAACGACGGATCTCGATTCGATGTTGTGGTTTGGTTGGAGCGAATAATTCAAGTTTGGCGTGCAATATGCTCTACGCGAACAGATAACTTCTAGGGCTGATTTTTTCTAGTTTTCAGTTGCCGGCTGAAGTTGGTTATGTCAAAACTTTTGTAGTACGACGAATAAGTTTCGTGTGAACAGTAAGATGACGCTAATCGGAGTTCGGTAGAGATAGATATGGTCGAAATAAATTTAGTGCGCAATTTATTCTTATGTTGAACAAGTATTATGTTTTGGGGAAGGCTTTTGTTGGCTTGTAGATATTTGCTTATCCATGTTTGTACGTCCTTTGACCAAGCCTTTTGCTAATGTGATATTTCTTTAATTTTTAATATTACTTTTCAATTATTTTTTTGGATTTCAAGTTTTGCGATTCGAATAATTACCATAGGTTGGAATTCGACCTCTCAAAGTGAGTTTTACTTTCTTTTCTAAGAATTCTTAAAACGCATGCCTTTAACATGAGTACGTGTATTATGATTTGATCTTCCTCGCATTTAGTATTGCCCTTGGAAGGGAAGAGCAGATCTACCCTGCTATTTCATCATGTTTTCGATTTTTTGGATTTTTCAAAAAGACTAGCCTGTGCCTCGATTGCAATCTCCTTCTCACCTTTCCCTCTCCTGCCCCAACCTTCACTGCGTCCTCGTCTACCTCTCTTCTTGGAGAGGCTCACCACGTATCATTGTGTGTAATATTTGAGATTGATCACTAGGTTAAAATAAGTGGTGGGACCCACTGGAAAAAGAAGAAAAAGGAGGGCAGCCGTTTATATTTAAAGGGTAGAGAGTCTTCCGCGACAAAAGGAGAGGAAAAAGAAGAGAGAAAGAAAGAAAGAAGGAGAAGAGAGAAGAGGAAAATATGAGAAATAGTTATGTGCGCGCACCACACGCCACAGACACCTCATCGAGCTCGTTTCACTCATCGAGCAAGGGTAAGTAAGTACTCGCACCTCTCTCGTTCCTTCGATTGAAGTGGTTTTTCCGATTTATGACTAAATTTCGTATTTTGTTGGAAATACTCGCACATCTCAGTTACATGTAATCTATTCTTGTGTAGAACAACAAGTATTATGCTTTGGGAATGTCTTTTGTTGGCTCGTAAGTATTTATTTATCGATGTTTATACGTCCTTTAGCCAAGCCTTTTACTATTGTGGTATTTCTTCAATTTTTAATTTTACTTTTCAATTAATTTTTGGTATTTCAAGGTTTGCGATTCGAACAATTACCACAGGTTGGAATTCGACCTCTGAAAGTGAGTTCCACTTTCTTTTTCTGAGAATTCTTAAAACTCATGCCTTTAACATGAGTACGTGTATTATTTGTATGATCTTCCTCGCGTTTAGCATTTCCTTTGGAAGGGAAGGGCAGAGCTACCCTGCTATTTCATCATGTTTTCGATTTTTCGAAAATGCCGGCCCACACCTCAACTGCAATCTCCTTTTCACCTTCACCTCCCCTTGCCTCCCTCCACCTTCAAGACCTTCTCATACGCTTCTCTTCTTGGAGAGGCTCATAGTGTACTAATGTGAGAGTGGGAGGAAGGTGAACAAGGACGAGCCATCTAGGAGTAAGAGTGAGGTGAAGAATGATGAACAACACCGAAGTGAGGTCAAGGAGGACGAGCCACCCGGATCCCAGACTTTACTGAAACAACTTTGCTTCCAGTCTTAGATTCTACAGAAGAACCAGCGACTGGAAATACAGGACGAGCATTCCATGATTCTACTCCAGCAAATGCTTACTCACTTAAAAGTGATCAAGTGTAAGTCTTCCGAACGAGTGGGGAAGTGCATAATATATTTAGTATGTTGTGTGAACTTCATATAGGTTGCAGTAAAATGACTCATTGTTTGGGTGAGGGTGGATATGGAGAGAACAATTCCTTCTCATGCTGAAGTTGCAGGAAACTCTTGAAGCGTAGAAGACTCAAGGTTACCATTGAAGGAAATTGTAGTCTTCCGCTAGAATTGTATTAAAAAGGAGGATTCTTGATTCTATTATATCTGAAATAATATGGTTTAGTCCTTACAAAAATCATCCGGTTTAGGAGATTGGCTAGGGTTAGTCCATTATCTTTAATTTGTTGTTGTCTATTGAGCAATTTTCCAAACATTCTTGATGTAGTTTAAAGCTCGAAAAATGATCTTTTCACAAGGTAAATGTGGGTTTTGTTTTTCAATTTGAGGTTTATTATCTTGTTCGCCAATTCGAGGCTCAATTGACCTTGAAAATTAGCCATCTCCTAGCTATTTGGTCCTGAGGGAAGGTTAGTTAGATTGTCCGAATTATGAATGTCTAAACACAGTTTTGCGTGTATATTAACCAAAAAATAAAATAAAATGTGCAGTGGCATTATTTATGATGATCTTGAAATGTGTCTCTTTTTTCATTTTTTTTGTCATTTCCCTCCTCGGCAAAAGCTTGTTCAGCAAGCCTATGGTAGAAATTTCTATTTTCATATGTTATTCTATCAATTCAACACTTCACATTTAACATTTCAGAGAAGTACGTACCTTTATCTTGCTCACGTTTAGCATAGAAATACCCTGCTATTTCATCATGTTTTCGATTTTTTGGATTTTTCAAAAAGAATAGCCTATGCCTCGATTGCAATCTCCTTCTCACCTTTCCCCCTCCTGCCCCAACTTTCACCACGTCCTTGTCTGCCTCTTTTCTTGGAGAGGCTCGCCATGTACTATTGTGCGTAATATTTGAAATTGATCACTAGGTTAAGATAAGTAGTGGGACCCACTGAAAAAGAGAAGAGGAAAGTATGTGCTTTTATTTAAAGGGTGGAGAGTCTTTCATGACAAAAGGAGAGAAAAAAGAAGAGAGAAAGGAAGAAAGAAGGAGAAGAGAGAAGAGAAAAACAGGAGAAATAATTACGTGCGCGCGCCACACACCACAGACACCTTGTTGAGTTTGTTTCGCTACATGTCGCAAGGCTAGATAAGTGTTCGCGCCTCTCGTTCCTTCAATTGAAGTTGTTTTTTCGGGATTTAGGGCTCAATTTCGTATTTTGAAGGAAATTGAATTGTTATGTCTGATTTCAGGAGCAATTGACTGTGTTTTTTTCTTAGGAATAAAACTTTAGCATGTTGTGAAGTCATAAGATTCGACGGATCTCGATTTGATGTTGTGATTTGCCCGGAGCGAATAATTCAAATTTAGCAAGCAGTATGCTCTACGTAAACCGATAACTTCGAGGGCTGATTTTTCCTAATTTTCAGCTGCCGAATGAAGTTGGTCATATCAGAACTTTTGTAGTATGACGAATAAGCTTTGTGTAGACAGTAAAATGATCATAATCGGAGTTCGAAAGAAATAGATATGGCCAAAACAAATTTAGCGTGCAGTCTACTCTTGTGCCGAACAGCAAATGTTACGATTTGGGAAGCACTTTTGTTGGTTCGTAGGTGTTTGCTTATCGATATTTATTCATTTTTTGGTCAAGCCTTTTATTAGTATGATATTTTTTCAGTTCTTAATGTTTTTTTTTTCAATTAATTGTGGAGTCCACTGGGGCCGCTGTGGCTATGAATGTAGATCTCGCTGGAACCGTGGAAACGGAAGAAGAGAAGCTCTTACAACTTGCGAATCTTGAGACTCTTGGATCTCAAGTAGTTGAATATGGAATTTAGTCGGGTATATATTTTTTGTTACATCATTTATATGTGGGCAGTTTTATATCTCCAATAAGCCGAGCTATCCCTGTCAAGTGTCGAACGATTCTCCCTTTTGGAATACTTATTTATGGCGTAGCATTTCCAACGCTTGGGACACAACCATTGGTAAACCTCCTCAATAACACATTTCCACACTCCATCACCATCATTCTTTGCCATATTGTTTAACCTACAATGAATAGAACGCGATCAACTAAGGCAAGGATTGGTGATCCATGTTTTGCTTTTAAAACTCAAGAGATTCTTCGAGTTCTTGGTTGAAGGCATCGAGTTCTTGGTTGAAGACTTCTAGTTCCACTAATTTCTCTAGTGGTATCACAATTCCAATTTGAACTGCCTACGCCACTAGAAAGCATTCTTCTTGAAACTTCTCCCATTGGCGGCTCATGTTTTCCACTTTCTCTATTAAAGCAGACTTGGTTTTGTCCATTTTTCTTTTGAGCATTCGTGTGGACCCTCCTTTAGTGTTCTTGAACCCAATAGGTTCAAGCATGTTCAACTTTTTTCCTTACATAAGTTCTACAAAATATTATGCAAAAATGACAGTCAGTTCGCTATCCTCCCTACGGATATTGGGCATCCATGAGTACAAGTCATCTATATCTGTAGGAATAGGTGAAAGACTAACTAGAGCATCTTGAAGCATTTGAGGTGGATCTAGGGAATCCCATTGTAGTTGTGGAGCAGCCTGCAGATATGAGACCCCATGGCGGTTGTAGAGCAGATGTGCGGGCTACGGAATAGGCCGTGGATATGTGGGAGCCCATTGGAGGGTGTGAAGCATGTTTTCTATATAAAGGTTCCCATGGAAGCTGTGAATATGGATGTGGAGTCCACTGGGGACACTGTGAATATGGCTGCAAATCCCGCTGAGGCCGTGGAAACCGATGAAGAGAAGCTTATGCAACTTGCAAATCCTGAGACTTTGGGATATCAAGTAGTTGAATAAAGAATTTAGTCTAGTAGCCGGGCCATCCAAGTCAAGTGCCAAACAATTCTCCCTTCGGAATACATGTTTATGGCGCAGTATTTCCGACGCTTGGGACACAACCATTGGTGAACCTCCTCAATAACACATTTCCACACTCCTTCACCGTCACTCTTAGCCATCTTGATTTACGTACAATGAAGAGAGCACAATCAACTAAGGCATGGATTGGTGATCCCTATTAACCTCTTAAAGCCCAAGAGATTCTTCGAATTCTTGACTGAAGCTTCTAGTTCCACTAATTTCTATGGTGGCAGCACGATTCCAGTTTGAACTGCCTGCGCCACTAGAAAGCGTTCTTCTTGAAACTTCTCCCATTGACGGCTAATATTCTTCACTTTCTCTATTAAAGCAGGCTTGATTTAGTCTATTTGGAATTGTGCTGCCACCAGAGAAATTAGTGGAACTAAAAGTCTTCAACCAAGAACTTGAAAAATCTCTTGGGCTTTAAGCTGTTAATAGGGATCATCAATCCCTGCCTTAATTGATTATGCTCTCTTCAAGATGGAAAAGAATGATGGTGACGGAGTGTGAGGGTCACCAAGGGCTGTGTCCCAAGCGTCGGAAATACTCCGCCATAAACAAGTATTTCGAAGGGAGAATCGTTCGGACTTGACGAGGATGGCCCGGCTTGTTGGAGATATAAAAACCGGATACATATAAATGACGTAACCAAAAATTGGTGCCGGAGTAAATTTCATATTCAACTACTTGAGATCCCAAAATTTCATGATGGTTGCACAAGCTTCTCTTCCTCGGTTTCCACTGCTTCAGCGGGATCTACAACTATATTCACAGCGGCCCAAATAGACTCCACAGTCATATTCACAGCTTCCATGGCACCCACTATATAGACAACATGCTTCACACCCTCCAATGGGTTCCCACATATCCACAACTTGCTCTAGACAGCTACTCCACAACCGCCATTAGATCTCCCATATCTTCAAGCTGCTCCACAACTATCATGGGGTTCCTAGGTCCACCTCAAATGCTTCAAGATGCTCTAGTCACTCTTTCACCTATTCCTACAGATATAGATGATTTGTACTCATAGATGCCCAATATCTCAGGGAGGATAGCGAAATACCGTCATTTTTTCATAATATTTTGTAGAATTTATGCAAAGGAAACAAAAAAACTTAGCATGTTTGAACCTATTAGGTTCAAGAACACTGGAGGAGGGTCCACATGCAATGCTCAAAAGAAAAATTGACCAAATCATGCCTGCTTTAATAGAGAAGGTGGAGAACATGAGCTGCCAATGGGAGAAGTTTCGAGAAAAATACTTCCTAGTGGCGCAGGCAGTTCAAACTGGAATTGTGCTACCCCTAGGGAAATTAGTGGAACTAGAAGCCTTCAACGAAGAAGTCGAAGAATCTCTTGGGCTATAAACGCGTAACAGGGATCACCAATCCTTGCTTTAGTTGATCGTGCTCTCTTCATTATATGTTAAAAAAAATGGCAAAGAATGATAGTGACGGAGTGTGGAAACGTGTTATTGAGGAGGGTCACCAATAGTTGTGCCCCAAGCGTTCAAAATACAACGCTATAAACAAGTATTCCGAAGGGAGAATTGTTCCGCACTTGACGAGGATGACCCGGCTTGTTGGAAATATAAAAATTGCCCACATAAAAATGACGTAACCAAAAATAGATATAGAATTAAATTTCATATTCAACTACTTGTGAACCTAGAGTCTCAGGATCCGCAAGTTACACAAGCTTCTCTTCCTCAGTTTCCACAGCTCAAGCGAGATCTACAGTCACATCCACAGATGCCCACGTGAACTCAATAATTAATTAAAAATAACATTAAAAACTAAAAAAAATATACCATACTAGCAAAGAATTGACTAAAGAACGAATAAATATTGATAAACAAAAACATACGAACCAACAAAATCCTTCCCCAAATTGTAATATTTGTTGTTTGAGTCAAGAATAGACTGCGTACTAAATTTGTTTCAGCCATATCTATCTCTACCGAACTCCTATTTGTCCACACGAAGCTTATTATTCGTACTACAAAAGTTCTGAGATCACCAACTCCATCCGACAACTGAAAATTAGGAAAAATCAACGCTCGAAGTTAGTTGTTCGCGTAGAGTATACTGCGCGTCAAATTTAAATTATTCACTTTGGGCAAACCACAACATCAAATCGAGATCCGTCGAATCCTACGACTTCTCAACATCCTAAAGTTTCATTTTTAGAGAAAAACACAGGCAATTGACCCTGAAATCGGACATAGAAATTCAATTTTCTTCAAAATATGAAATTGAGCCGTAAATCTCGAAAAATCACAACGGAATGGAATTTCTTAACATAAGAGATAACCTTTTATTTCACAATATGTCACATTCGGTTGACCTAATATGTCACCATTAGTTAGTTATTCACCCTAAAGTCGTCTTCATTTTGTGGCTCAAAATATTACGGGTGTGACATTCAAGAACGCGAGTTCTCTATCCTATAGCAAGGGAGGAAGGAAATTTGAAATGAATGAAAGCAAAAGAAGTGTGCGCTATTAATTAAGGAAGAGAGAGCGGAATTGCAGAGAAAGGGAGAGAGAGAGTGGAACTGAAACCCATAAGCCCGGAAACTCTTTGTCGTTCATATTTATTCTATCGATATAGATGGTGGAATGAGCGGTGTTGATGCGCGATTCCATGGAAGCAACCGTGGAGCATACCACACCGAATCACCCCTAGGTCCCTGACTTGGAGAAAGAGAATACTCGGAGGGAGCGTAAAAAATAGAAAAAGGAAACCAAGGTGAATGCGGGGAGGAAGAGATCATGGAGAAGATTGTAAAGAAAGATTTTTCGATAGGTTTTCTTGTTTCTTCCTCTGATCAAAATCGCCATTCACATCCACTCGAAGATTTTTTTCAAGGAAAGTCACAAACTCCCTATTACATTGCCTTGTGTTGGCCGAGACCCTGCTATTTCTCATTCATTTACATGGGTGCTGTTTAAGATACCAAGGCGAACACAGGAAAAGACCAAATCGCTAGCCACACCGCTCGAAGGTCTTTCCTCCATAGCTGAGGTAAGTTTCAAACTCTCTATTGCAGTGTCTTGTGTTGGCCGAGGCTCGCTACTTCACCTTCGTTTGCGGGCATGTTGTGTAGAAAACGAAGGCGAACGCCGAAAAAGAACCAAAAAGAAGATTGGAAAGAGAGCATTTTTGAAATTCTACTTCCTTCCTTTGATCAAAATCATCGACCACACCATTTGAAGGTTTTTCGTTTCCTCCATAACTGAGGTAAATCTAAAATTCTCTGTTGCAGTATTTTGTGTTGGCTGATACCTGCTATTTTCCCTTCACTTGCATGCATGCCATGTAGTAAACAAAGGCGAACGCAAGAAAAGACTAGAGAGAAGATTGGAAAGAAAGCATTTTTGAGTGACTTTCCTTTTTCCTCCTTTGATCAAAATCGCCGGCTACACCACTCGAAGTTCTTTCTTCCATAACCAAGGTAATCCTTAAACTCTCTATTTTAATATCTTGTGTTGGTCGAGCCCTTCATTTGCGTGCATGCTGTGTAGGAAATGAAGGCGAACTAACGAAGAGACTGGAGAGAAGAATGGAAAGTAAGCATTTTTTAGAGGCTATAATTTTTCCTTCTTTGATTAAAATCGCCGGCTACATCATGCGAAGTTCTTTCCTCTAAAGCCAAGTTAAGCCTCAAACTCTTTATTACAGTATCTTGTGTTGGCCGGGCCGTTCATTTGTGTGTTTGCTGAGTAGGAAATGGGATGCAAACACACAAAGAGACTAGAGAGAAGATTGGAAAGAAACGTTTCTAAGAGGCTTTAATTTTTTCTCCTTTGATCAAAATCGCC
The DNA here is from genome assembly GCA_028455895.1 of Rhodomyrtus tomentosa. Classification (NCBI taxonomy): domain Eukaryota; kingdom Viridiplantae; phylum Streptophyta; class Magnoliopsida; order Myrtales; family Myrtaceae; genus Rhodomyrtus; species Rhodomyrtus tomentosa. The sequence goes on along the minus strand of JAPCWY010000001.1, from coordinate 6,572,519 downwards.
GGCCACACCACCCGAAGTTCATTCCTCAATAGTTTAGGCAAGCCTCGAAATCCTGTTGCAGTGCTTTGTGTTGGCGGGACTTGTTACCTCACTTCATTTACGTGTTACTTCACCTCTTTTACGTGTGTGCTGTGCAAGAGGACGAACACAGGAATAGACCGGAGGGAAGATTGGAAAGAAAACTTTTTGAGAGGCTATTCTTTTTTCTCCTTTGATCAAAATTGTCGGCCACATCACTTAAAGGTATTTCCTATAGCCAAGATAAGCCTGAAACTCTCTGTTGTAATATCTTGTTGGCCGAGACCTGCTAATTTCCCTTCATTTGCGTGCATACTGTGTAGAAAACGAAGGCGAACGCAGGAAGAAACCAGAGAGAAAATTGAAAAAAAAATAAATTGAGAAGCTTTTCTTTTTTCTCATTTGATTGAAAACGCCGGACACACCACTCGAATGTCTGTCTTTCATAGCCAAGTCTCACACTTTCTATTGTAGTGTTTTGTGTTCGCTGAAACACGCTAATTCCCTTTCGTTTTTGTGTTTGTTGTGTAAGAAATAAAGGCGAACGAAAAAAGAGGCTAGAGCTAAGATTGGAAAGAAAGTATTTTTTACAGGCATTTCTTTTTCCTCCTTTAATTGAAATCGTTGGACACATCACTCGAAGGTCTTTCCTCTAAAGCCGAGGTAAGTCTCAAACTCCCTATTACGATGTTTTGTGTTAGTTGTGACCCGCTACTTTTCCTTCGTTCGCGTGTGTGCTATGTAAGAAACGAAGGCAAATGCTTGAAGAGATTATAGATAAGATTGGAAAGAAAACGTTTTTGAAAGTCTTTTCCTTTCACTCCTTTGAACAAAACTGCCGGCCACACTACTCGAAGTTTTCTCTTCGAAGGTCTTTCTTCTATAACCGAGGCAAGCCTCAAACTTTCTACTGTAGTATCTTGTGTTGGCCTAAACCCACTAGTTTCCCTTCGTTGCATGTTGTGTAGGAAAGAAAGGCAAACGCAGGAAGAGACCAGAAAGAAGATTGAAAAAAAAAATATTTTTCCAGAGGTTTTTCTTTTTCTCTTTTGATCAAAATAGCCAGCCACACTATTCAAAGGTCTTTATTCTGTAACCGAGGTAAGCCACAAACTTTTTGTAGCAGTGTTTTGTCTTGGTCAAGACCCGTTACATCCCCTTCATTTGCGTGCGTGCTATGTAAAAAACGAAGGTGAGCGCTTGAAAAAATCAGAGAGAAGATTAGGAAGAAAGTATTTTTTAGAGACTTTTATTTTTCCTTCTTTGATCAAAATCGACGACCACACCACTCGAAGGTCTTTCCTTCATAGCCGAGGTAAGCCTCAAACTCTCTGTTGCAGTGTCTTGTGTTGGCCAAAACTCGTTATTGCCCTTGATTTGTGTGTGTGCTGTGTAGGAAACGAATGAGAACGCAAGAAGAGACCAAAGAGAATATTGAAAAGAAAGTATTTTTTAGAGACTTTGCTTTTTCCTCCTTTGATCAAAATCGCCTGCCACACCACTCAAATTACTTTCTTCCATAGCCGAGGTAAGCCTTAAACTCTTTGTTGTAGTGTCTTGTGTAGGCCGAGACCCGTTACTTTCCTTCTTTTGCATGCATGCTGTGTAGGAAACAAAGGCGAATGCAGGAAGTGACCAAGAGAAAATTGGAATGAAAGCATTTTTAGAGGCTTTTTTTTGGTTCTTTTATCAAAATCAATAGGCACACCATTCGAAGATCTTTCCTCCATAATCAAAGTAAGCCTTAAACTCTCAGTTTCAGTGTCTCATATTGGCTGAGATCCGTTACTTCCATTTAATTGTGTGCATGTTGTATGGGAAACAAAAGATAAACGTAGGAAGAAACGAGAGATAAGATAGGAAAGAAATTGCTTTTGAGACACTTTTATTTTTTCACCTTTGATCAAAATCGCTAGCCACACCACTTGAAGTTATTTTCTTCATAGTTGAGGTAAGCTTCAATCTCTTTATTGATGTGTCTTATGTTGGCCGAGACTCGCTACTTCCCCTTTATTTACGTGCGTGTAGTGTAGGAAATGCAGGTGAACATAAAAAGAAAATACATAATATTAGAAAGAAAGTATCTTGGAGAGGGTTTCTTTTTTCTCCTTTGATTAAAATTGTCGGCCACACCATTTGAAGGTCTTTCTTCCACAGCGGAGGTAAGCCTTAGACTCTCTGTTGTATTGCTTTGTGTTGGCCGAGACCCACAATTTTATGTTCATTTACATGTTGTGTCAGAATGAGTCATTTTTGTTGGTCTTAGAATCTCTATTTGTTGATTCACTTTTTACCCTAAGATGCGTCTATTCGAGCAGAGCTTTTTTTACATTTTATTTGCACGTCCATGTCCTTGGCGCCGTTTGATGTTTGCCAAGAAGAACCCACTCAACTCATTCTTGGGAATTACAACATCGAGAAGAGCTTGTGCTAGTTTTGACTCTCTAGCTCAATCTTTGATCATTTTTTTTTTATGAATATTTGGTGGGAGCTGGGGTCGTCAACCGACGGTGCTCTCTCGTTGATGGATGATTCTGGCTGTCCGAGGGGAATCTTTATTAACCCATCATTAATGATAAGCATCGCTAGAGTCGAAGACTGGTTCGGCCGAGGACGACGACACAGGTCGTTCACGATTGGGCACAAATAGACTTGACTATTGAGGTATATTTAATATGGGATTAGGGTATTTGGAATCTAGGTCGGCCTAGATTTAAGCATAGGCTAATAAAATTAAATCTCAAGCTTAGATTTGGTTTAGGCCTTTAGGAAAAACTGGGTTTACATGTTAGCCTAATCCCGATTGCAGGCCAATGAGCGAGACCTACCCAGGCAGGGCTCCCTACTTTTAGGGTGAATCAGTTCGGAATCCTATACAAGGGACATTTACTTTCAATATAAAAGAAATAAGTAAAAAAGTTACTAGATCATCCTTCTTGAATAGTGAATAGGGTAATCCCCATGGGCGTGGGTCCTAGGCAATGAGACAAATAGAAATTATTGTATACCAAAAGCTCTTGCTCTTCCGGACAAAAAACAACATCGAGCTTCAGAAGTGAAATAAATCATTTTATTTAATAGTAGAAAGAATATCATGCTGCATTTAAACTTCCTCAAAATAATAATAATAATAATAATAAGTAAAGTCCCGTCAAATAATAGAAATATAGTAATAACAATTTTATAATTAAAGTATTGTAAAAATTTAAAAATCCTGAAATTAAAAAAATTAGAAATTTTTGTTAGGATATTGCATTTGCTTGGCTTTTTTTTTATAGTATAATTACTACTTTTATTTGCTTGCTTGATTATTGATTGTTGTTTGCATGCATTTTGGGTATGAATAAATACCTCGTAAATGATCAACAATCCATACCTTAGTTTATTATGCTCTCTAGAACATACCTTCATCTTCCTCCCGTTTAGCATTTCCCTTAAAGTAGAAGAGCTGAAATACCCTGCTATTTCATCGTGTTTTCGATTTTTTGGATTTTTCAAAAATACTAGTACATAACTGCAATCTCCTTCTCATCTTTCCCTCCCCCTGCTCCAACCTTCGTCACGTCCTTGTCTGCTTCTCTTCTTGGAGAGGCCCACCGTGTACTATTGCGTGTAATATTTGAGATTGATCGGTAGGTTAAAATAAGTGGCGGGACCCACTGAAAAAAAAAGAAGAGGAGAGTATATGTTTTTATTTAAAGGGTCGAGCGTCTTCCATGACAAAATGAGAGAAAAAAGAATAGAGAAAGGAAGAAAGAGGGAGAAGAGAGAAGAGGAAAAGAGAATAAATAGTTACGTGCGCGTGCAACACACCACAGACACCTTGTCGAGGTTATTTTGCTACATGTCACAAGGTTAAGTAAGTGCTCTCACCTCTCATTCCTTCAATTGAAGTAATTTTTTGGGATTTAGGGCTCAATTTTATATTTTTAAGGAAATTGAATTTCTATGTCCGATTTCAAGGGAAATTGGCTGTGTTTCTCCTTAGGAATGTAACTTTACGATGCTAAGAAGTCGTAGGATTTGACGGATCTCGATTTGATGTTGTGGTTTACTCGGAGCGAATAATTCAAATTTGACGCACAATATGCTCTACGCGAACAAATAACTTCGAGCATTGATTTTTCCTAATTTTCAGTTGCCGGATGAAGTTGGTCATGTCAGAACTTTTGTAGTACGACGAATAAGCTTCGTGTGGACAGTAAGATGACCCTAATCGGAGTTCGGTAGAGATAGATATGTCCAAAATAAATTTAATGTGCGGTCTATTCTTGACTCGAACGATAAATATTACAATTTGGTGAGGGCTCTTGTTGGTTCGTAGATGTTTGTTTATCGATATTTATTCATTCTTTAGTTAATTATTTTGCTAGTATGGTATTTTTTTAGTTTTTAATGTTTTTTCAATTAATAGTGGAGTCCACGTGGACCGCTGTGGATATGACTATAGATCCCGCTTGGGCCGTGGAAACCGAGGAAGAGAAACTTGTGCAACCTTCAGATCCTGTGTCTCTGAGATCACGAGTAGTTGAATATGAAATTTAGGCTGGTATCTATTTTTGGTTACGTCATTTATATGTGGGCAATTTTTATATCTCCAACAAGTCGGATCATTCCTGTCAAGTGCCGAACGATTCTCCCTTCGAAATACTTATTTATAGCGTAGTATTTCTGATGCTTGGGGCACAATCATTGGTGACCCTCATCAATAACACGTTTCCACACTCCGTCACCATCATTCTTTGTCATTTTGTTTAACTTATAATGAAGAGAGCACGATCAACTAAGGCAAGGATTGATGATCCCTGATATGCGTTTAAAGCCCAAGAGATTCTTCGAGTTCTTGGCTGAAGGCTTCTAGTTCCACTAATTTCTCTGGTAGCAGCACAATTCCAGTTTAAACTGTCTGCACCACTAGAAAGTGTTTTTTTTTTTAACTTCTCCCGTTGGCGGCTCATATTCTCCACTCTCTCTATTAAAGCGGGCTTGATTTATTCTATTTTTTTTAGCATTGCATGTGGACCCTCCTCCAATGTTCTTGAACCTAATAGGTTCAAGCATGTTCGGTTTTTTCTTTTTCCTTGCATAAATTCTACAAAATATTATGCAAAAATGACGGCATTTCGCTATCCTCCCTGGGGATATTGGGCATCCATGAGTACAAGTCATCTATATCTATAGGAATAGGTGAAAGAGTAACTAGAGCATATTGAAGCATTGGAGGTGGATCTCGGGCACTCTAAGAAAGTCGTGGAGCAGGCTGTAGATATAAGAGACCTCATAGCTATTGTGGAGCAGCTATGCCAGCTATAGAGCAGGCTGTGGATATGTGGCTGTAGAGCATGTTGTCGAGATAGGGGTGAACGTGGAGGCTATGAAGATGGCTATGGAGTCCTCTGGGACTGCTGAGGATATGACCATATGACTGTAGATCCCGCTAAAGCCGTGGAAACTGAGAAAGGGAAGCTCTTGCAACCTGCGGATCCTAAGACTCTGGTATCTCAAGTAGTTGAATATAGAATTTAGTCCGGTATATATTTTTGGTTACGTCATTTATATGTTGGCAGTTTTTATATCTCCAACAAATCGGGCCATGCCCATCAAGTGCCGAACGATTCTCTCTTCGAAATATTTGTTTATGGCGTAGTATTTCCAACGCTTGGGACACCCCATTGGTGACCCTCCTCAATGATACATTTCCACACTTTGTCACCATCATCATTTTCCATCTCGATTAACCTACAATCTATAGAGCACTATCAACTAAGGCAGGGATTGATGATCATTTACAAGGTATTTATTCATACCCAAAAGGCATGAAAAAAACAATCAATCATCAATCATTAATCAAGCAAATAAAAATAATAATTACACTAAAAAGAGCCAATCAAATGCAATTTCCTAACAAAAATTTCTAATTTTTTAATTTCGGGATTTTAAAATTTTTATAATACTTTAATTATAAAATTGTCATTACTATATTACTATTATTTGACAGAACTTTACTTGTTATTATTATTTTTTGAGGAAGTTTAAATGTAGCATGGTATTCTTTTTACTATTAAATAAAATGATTTCTTTCACTTCTAAAGCTCGATGTTGTTTTTCACCCAGAAGAGCAAGAGCTTTTGGTATACAATAATTTCTGTTTGTCTCCTTGCCTAGGACCCACGCCCATGGGGATTACCCTATTCACTATTTCAAAAGGATGGTCTAGGAACTTTTTTACTTATTTATTTATTCCAATAGATAGAAAGGAAATGTTCCTTGTGTAGGATTCCACACCGATGCACCCTGAATGTAGGGAGCCCGGCCTAGATAGATCTCGCTCACCGGCTTGTAATCGGGATTGGGCTAACACGTAAACCCAATTTTTCCCACAGACTTGAACTAAACCTAACCCCGAGATTTAATTTTATTACCCCAGACCTAAATCTAGGCCGGGCAAAGTTCCAAAGACCCTAAGCCCACATTTAATATGCCTCAGTAGTCAAGTCTATTTGCGCCCAATCGTGAACGAACTGTGTCGTCGTCCTCTGCTGGACCAGTCTTCGACTCTAGCGATGCTCATCTTCAGCGATGGGTTACTAAACATTCCCCTCCGACGGCCAGCTCCTAGAATCATCCATCAACGAAAAAACATCATCGGTTGACAACCCCAGCTCCCACCAAATATTCATAGAAAAATGGTCAAAGCTTGGGCTAGAGAGTCAAAATCAGCACAAACTCTTCGCAATGTTGTAACTCCCAAGAATGAGTTGAGTGGGCTATTCTTGGCAAACATCAAACAGCGCCAAGGACATGGACGTGAAAATAAAACGTCAAAAAAGGCGTTGCTCCAATAAACGCATCTTAGGGTAAAAGTGAATCAACAAATAGAGATTCTAAGACCAACAAAAATGACTCGTTCTGATACTACATGTAAATGAACGGAGAGTAGCGGGTCTCGGCCAACACAGAGCAATGCAATAGAAAGTTTAAGGATTATCTTCGCTATGAAAGAAAGACCTTCAAATGGTTTGGCCGGCGATTTTGATCAAAGGAGGAAAAAGAAACTCTCTCTAAGACACTTTCTTTCCAATATTACGTATTTTCTTTCTGTGTTCACTTGCATTTCCTACACTGCAAGCACGTAAATAAAGGGGAACTAGCGAGTCGCGGCCAACACAAAACACAGCAATAAAGAGTTTGAGGCTTACCTCAACTATGAAGGAAAGAACTTCAAGTGTTGTGGCCAGCGATTTTGATCAAATGTAGAAAAAGAAAAGTGTCTCAAAAGCACTTTCTTTCCTATCTTCTCTCTCGTTTCTTCCTACGTTCGCCTTTTGTTTCCTATACTACATGCACACAATTGAAGGGAAGTAAAGGGCCTAGGTCAATATAAGACACTACAACAGAGAGTTTGAAGCTTACTTCAACTATGGAGTAAAGATCCTCGAATGATGTGGCTATCGATTTTGATGAAAGAAGGAAAAAAAAAGCCTCTAAAAATGCTTTCAATCCAATCTTCTCTCGGTCACTTCCTGTTTCGCCTTCGTTTCCTACACAGCACGCATGCAAGCAAATGAAAGAAAAGCAGTGGGTCTCGGCCAACACAAGACACTACAACAAAGAGTTTGAGGCTTACCTCGGCTATGGAGGAACGTACTTGGAGTGGTGTGGCTGGCGATTTTGATCAAAGGAGGAAAAAGCAAAGTCTCTCAAAATATTTTCTTTCCAATATATTTGGTCTCTTCTTGCATTATTATTCGTTTCATAAATAGCACGCACATAAATCAAGAGCAGTAGCGAGTTTTGGCCAACACAAGACACTGCAACAAAGAATTTGAGGCTTACCTCGGCTATGAAGGAAAGACCTTCGAGTGATGTGGCCGTCGATTTTGATCAAAAAAGGACAAAGAAAGCCTCTCAAAAATGATTTCTTTCCAATCTTCTCTCTGGTTTCTTCCCGTATTCGCCTTCATTTCTTACATAACACGCATGCAAATGAAGGGGAAGTAGTGAGTCTCGACCAAAATAAGACACTACAGCAAAGAGTTTGTGACTTACCTCGGTTATAGAATAAAGACCTTTGAATATTTTTCGCCTTCATTTCTTCCTGCGTTCGCGTTCGTTTCCTACACAGTACGCACACAAATGAAGGGAAAGTAGCAGGTCTCAGCCAACAAGATATTACAACAGAGAGTTTGAGGCGTATCTTGGCTATAGGAAATACCTTTGAGTGATGTGGCCGGCAATTTTGATCAAAGAAAGGAAAAAAAAAAAGCCTCTCAAAAAGTTTTCTTTCCAATCTTTTCTCCGGTCTATTCCTGTGTTTGTCCTCCTACACAGCGCGCACGTAAAGGAAGTGAAGTAGCATGTCCGACTAACAGAAAACACCGCAACAGGATTTTGAGACTTACCTAAACTATTGAGGAACGACCTTTGAGTGATGTGGTAGGTGATTTTGATCAAAGCAAAAAAAATTAAAGCCTCTCAAAAACGCTTTCTTTCCAATCTTCTCTCTAGCCTTTTCATGTGTTTGCATCCATTTCCTACACAGCACACACATAAATGAACAGCCCGGCCAACACAAGATACTGTAATAGAGAGTTTGAGGCTTAACTTAGCTTTGGAGGAAAGAACTTCGAGTGATATAACCAACGATTCTGATCAAAGGAGGAAAAACTAAAGCCTCTCAGAAATGCTTTCTTTCCAATCTTCTCTCTAGTCTCTTCATGTGTTTGCCTTCATGTCCTACACAGCACGCACGCAAATGAAGGGCTCGACCAATACAAGATATTACAATAAAGAGTTTAAGGCTTACCTTGGCTATGGAAGAAAGAACTTCGAGTGGTGTTGTCGGCGATTTTGATCAAAGGAGTAAAAAAGAAAGTCTCTCAAAAACGCTTTCTTTACAATCTTGCCTCTAGTCTCTTCCTGCGTTCGCCTTCGTTTCCTACATGGCATGCATATAAGTGAAGGGAAAATGGCCGGTATCAGCCAACACAAAATACTGCAACAGGGAGTTTCAGGTTTACCTCGATTATGGAGGAAAGAAAGACCTTGAAATGGTGTGGCCGACGATTTTGATAAGAGGAATGAAAAAGAAATTCAAAAATGCTCCTTTTCCAATCTTCTCTCCAGTCTCTTCCGATGTTCACCTTCGTTTTCCTACACAACATGCACGCAAACGAAGGTGAAGGAGCGAGCCTCGACCAACACAAGACACTGCAATAGAGAGTTTGAGACTTACCTCGTTATGGAGGAAAGACCTTCGAGCGGTGTGGCTGGCTATTTTGATCAAAAAAGAAAAAAGAAAAGCCTCTAAGAAATGCCTTCTTTCGAATCTTCTCCTTGGTCTCTTCTTGTGTTCGCCTTCGTATCCTACACAACACCCATGTAAATGAATGAGAAATAGCAAAGGTCTCGGCCAACATAAGGCAAATGTAATAAGGAAGTTTGTGACTTATCTTGAAAAAATCTTCGAGTGGGCGTGAATGGCAATTTTGATCGGAGGAAGAAATAGGAAAAACCCTATCGAAAAATCTTTCTTTCTAATCTTCTCTCTGATCTCTTCCTCCCTACATTCACCTTGGTTACCTTTTTCTGTTTTTTACGCTCCCTCCGAGCATTCTCTTCCTCCAAGTCGGGGACCTAGGGATGATTCGATGTGGCGTGCTCCACGTTTGCTTCCATGGAATCGCGCATCGACACCGTTCATTCCCACCATCTAATACCAATGGAATAAATATGAACAGCAAAGAGTTTGCGGGCTTATGGAGCTCGGCTCCACTCTTTCTCTCCCCTTCACTGCAATTTCTCTCCCTCTCTTCATTAATTAATCGTGCACACTTCTTTCTTTTTCCTCCATTTCAAATTCACTTCCCCCTCTCTATAGTATAGAGAACTCGCGTTTTTTTATGTCACGCCCGTAATATTTTGAGTCCTGATAGGAGGACGGCTTTAGAGTGAATAACCAACTAATGCTGACATATTGGTCAACCGAATGTGAGATATTGTGAAATAAAAGGTTAGTGTCTTATGTTAAGAAATTCCCTTCCGTTGTACCTTTTTTCTTTTCTTTTGCCGGTGAATTTTTGTCGATATGAATTGCAAAATTGCTTACGCATACACTGAAATACATGTATCGTACTATAATTCGATCCACATAATGATGCACCGCCAAAGAGATGCCAAATCAATAAACGAAAACCAAAACAAAGAGAGAGCGAGAGATAAATCTGCCTCGGTCGCCATAGCCGCAAGTTCAAGCTCTAAGCTTGTGCGTGTAGGTATGAATGTACAAATTTAAAAGTTAGTGGACGCGATAATCACCCGCATTGCTCACGTTCGCCAGATCTTTTCACGCCGCAAAGCTCGAGACTACCACGGACATTCAACTTGAGCTTACGATCCTCTGATCCCTCAAGTGGTGGTGACGAATAGGTACTAATCATAATTTTTCTATTTAATGGGAACTGCAGCACAATCCCTCCCAGATTTTCAAAGAAATCTTGTCCGGTGTCCATGGAAAAATGTGTCTAAGATTGTACCATTACCTCTAGCTTGCAGTCAGCCCAGCTTTTTCCGCACAATAAATACCTCAACACGACGAGTTTCATTGACTCTCCCCTGAAAATCCTTCACTGCACCATCTTCGACATCCGAAGGCCGCACTTTTAAAGCTTATCTATATGGCCAGACCAAAATTTGCTTGGATTGTAACTTGAAAGGTAGTTGATAATCCTAAGAAAAGTCGGTAAAACATCAAATATTTACGTAGATATCTCAGTATAAAAGATGCAGTTGATAAGTAAGGAGGTATTACTTCCCCTATGCTCATATTACGAGCTTGAAAGTTATTTAAGCCTAGCGCTGTCCGAAGACGATATAAAGCCTTCGAAGAAGATCGCCACTGGATTCCACGAACTCCGACTTGGATCCAAAGTCAAGTTCGGCGTCTTCCAATTGCCTACAGGCCATGAGTACTTGAAAAATCTCAAGCTCGATGACTCAATCCCAAGACACTCTTGATGGAATTTGCAATTATCAATCTCCAATGTCTTCAGCGCCGAATGTCTCTCGAAATGCTCAGGAGCTCGAGGTTTCAACATTTTTTTCAACCTCAAACTTTACAAGCACATACAATTCATCAATATGTCATTCAGTGTGGACATTCTCACTGCGACCCAACTAATTCATCAATCATGCCGGTTGAAATTGCATGCGAACAACGTCAACGACTCACGAGCCAGGGTGCCATTTTCCTAAACTTGCATGGGGAGATCAAACCCTGGTTCGGGACTCTCCATTATCCCCTCTCATCCCACTTCGGATCGGTGAAGTCCAGTTCAAGCACTCCAACATTGCGAAAAATGAGTTGGAACTCGCGAGGCTTCGATACACGGAGCTTGAATCTTCACGGGACCAGTTAGGTGGTGTATTCATTTGGCAACCGGGGATAACTTCTGAGCAACGGCCAATCAGTTACCAAAACTATTGAAGGACTACCTAGTACGAGATTAAAAATAAAAAACAAACCAAGTGAGATATCAAATTCTAATGAAGAAAAGCTTGAGCATATGTTCTCGCTTGGTTCCATTCCTCTGTTTCACTTGAATTTATCTTCGTAATCTCTCTTTTGCACGACAAGGTAATTCACAGAATGCAAGCCACGTAAAAATTCAGGCATTAATTGATAAGTTACTTGCTGTTACCGAATTCCATGGTGTCCTTTTGAAATAGTTCATAATACCGTTGAGGTTTAATGGGATTCTCCAGCACATGCAAAAGTGGCGGCTCCCTGGTTTACATGGGAACCAACCGAAATCGATCGATTAGGTTTCAGGTCGGTCGGTTTCTGGGGAAGGCTCATTCGATGCCTGGGTCGTAGACTTCAAGAAGAGGACCTGGTGTGGACCATGGCCATCCGTTGCAAATAATTAGAGACAACGGGATGGTGCCCGGTCAGTCACTGCAATGCAATAAGGGAGAATGGACAATTTAGAAAGAAAAAAAAAAGGCCAAAATTGGTGAGTATTGACCGCCATCACTTCCTTTAATAAAGAGTAAGAGGATTAGAATTCGTTATTTCACTCCGCGAATTGAAGTTGTGGATAAGTCCTTGTGCTCCCTGGGGGTTTACTCAATGTTAAGTATGCTCCGCATTTTCATTTCGAAGTCACCAGAGCATATACGCGGCTTATCAGGTGCTCCCACAGCAAATATGGGTAAGGACAGGTTCTAGACCAGAACTTCGAGAATTATTCTAAGTTTTGATTACTAGAAATATTCATAGACGCCCCTGGAATTGTTTCAAATTGACAACTTCTCCTTCCTCTATTTGTTTTCACGTTTCAGATCAAGTTCATACATGAGATTTCTTTTCTTCATGCTTATCCATGCATTACGTGGTATTTTCTCTTCATGCTTATCCATGTAATGAACTTTCACGCTTTGGCTTCTTACGAGTAATCATCATTTCAGGATGAACCTTTTGAGATTGGAATGATTGTGTTAATTTCTGAAACTCTTATGATTTATTTGGGGGCGGCTTTTAATTTTTTTTTTCCTTATTTTGGGACCCCTTTTTTTGAAAAAAAAAACATTTATCCGTTGCGAAACATTTCAAATTCTTCGAAACACCAATCATTTCCATCTCAAAAGAAGAAGAAGAAAAAATCAATTTTCCTTTTTAAATGCAAACAGTTGCATATTTTGATTGAGAAATGTGAAAAAGAAAAAGAAAAAGTAACTGGCAGCTGAACCTTGAGACCGAGTTGAAGGGACAGCCACAGCCACAGCGAAAATCAACGGCTGGCAAATGAAGTCGACAGTCGAAATGACTTATCGGTTGCCAAGTTGGTCGACGGAGACAAAAAGTTCATCATCATGTCATGTAGATCTGAAGAGAATTGAATCGGGAGGGGTTGCTGCTGGCATGTTGCTGCTGGCATGTTGCAGCATTGAATAAAAACAACTGTTTCAATTCAATGGGTTTATAGCAAAAATAAAAAAATTAAAAATAAAATCAATGGGTTCGCAGGAGCTACTCAAATGGTCCATTTATTTTCTCTTCGGGGCAAGTTGTGCCCGATTCAATTCATTCTCTTTTAGGGCAAGTCTATATAACCTATGTAGTCTACATAGCCTATCCCAAACCAGGTAAAGGAGAAGGATTACGTCTATGAAATGAACTCTATTGATATTTCGTTGGAGCGTACTCTTCTTAGCAACGCGTTGCATCGGCGCCCGGGTGTAGCGAAAAATGAACAAGGGTCTTTGCACCAAGATAGGTGGGTGCAAGGGGTAAGGAAGCTAGCCTTGGGCCATCATTCCCAAAGTGATGCACCACATCGATGCCCAGATATGATGATAAATGAGCAAGGGTCCTCACACTTCCTCGGGCGAGTGTGGGGGGAAAGAAAAGCCCAGGGGGTAGGAATTAGATTGAGGAGTTGGAATGTTGGAACCTTAACGGGTAAATTGTGGGAATTGACAGATACTTTTGCTAGAAGAAAAATGACTATTGCTTGCCTGCAAGAGACTAAATGGAAAGGAGAGAAGGCTAAGGAAGTGGATGGCACCGGATTCAAGCTATGGTATACAGGCACAACAAAGAGTATAAATGAAGTTGGGATTCTGATCGATAAAAATTTCAAGGATAGAGTAGTTGATGTTAAAAGAATAGGAGATGGGATTATTTTAGTTAAGCTAGTAGTGGGGGATTTGATTTTGAATATCCTTAGTATGTATGCCCCTCAAGTTGGACTGCAAGCGTCCGAGAAGAGCAGATTTTAGGAAGATCTTGAAGAGATTTTAAGGTGGATACCACACGAGGAGAAGGTATTCATAGTATGAGATCTAAATGGACATGTCGGTCAGAGTAGTGGGGGTTTTGACAGAGTTCGTGGAGGTTTTGGATATGGGACTAGAAATGAGGCTGGTAAAGACATCTTGAGTGTGGCAATAGCTTATGATTTGATGTTGACAAACACTTTTTTTAGGAAAAGAGAATCACATCTGATCACTTTTCGCAGCGATCAAAATTGTAGCCAGATTGATTTTTTTCTTACTAGAAGAGAGGATAGAGCTTCATATGTAGATTGTAAGATATATCCTGGTGAATGTGTAGTTACACAACATAAGTTGGTGGTCTTAGAAGTTCAGTATAACAAAGTATAGAAGATGAAGAGAAGTGCGCAGCACCCCAGAGTAAGATGGTGTAAGTTACATAAAGAGAAACAAACAGAATTCAAGGAAAGAATGCTACAGGAAGGACCGTAGTACCTAGAGGGCGAAGTAAATATGATGTGAAAAGAGATGTCTAACTGCATCCAGATAGTGGCAAAAGGGGTGTTAGGGAAAAGTAGAGGGAATGGACATCAAACAAAAGAAACCTGGTGGTGGAATGAAGAGGTGCATGAGGTAATTAAGCAGAAGAAGGAATGTTTCAGATGCCTACATAAATATCCTAATGAAGAGAATTTGCAAAAGTTTAGATTGGCGAGAAAAAGTGCCAAGAAAGCTGTACGAGAGGCTAGAGGCAAGGTTTTCACCGATATGTACGACAAACTTGGGAGCAAAGAAGGAGAAAAAAGCATCTATAGACTTGCAAAATCAAGAGACAAGAAAAGTAAAGACTTGACACAGGTTAAATGTATCAAGGATGAAAATCAAACACTCTTGATAAGAGATGAAAACGTCAAGGGCAGGTGGATGAGTTATTTTAACAAACTTTTTAATAGGGAGAGCGATAGAAGTGAGGTGGATTTGGAAGATGCTTCTGATGATTCAAATAGAAGGTTTGTGCGTAGAGTTAAAGCACGAGAAGTTAGAAAGACATTAAAAAAGATGAAAACTAGTAAAGTCTTGGGACCCGATAGTATTCCTATTGAAGTGTGGAGATGCTTAGGGGATGTAGCAATAAGTTGATTAACTAGTCTTTTTAACAAGATCCTCCATACTAATAAGATGCCTAATGAATGGAGGAAGAGTATACTTGTGCCTATATACAATAATAAGGGGGATATCTAGAATTGTTCTAATTATAGTGACATCAAGCTTATGAGCCATACAATGAAACTGTGGGAGAGAGTTATTGAGCAACGTTTAAGAATAGAGACCAAGGTTTTCTGTCAATCAATTTGGATTTATGCCAAGACGATCTACCATGGAGGCTATTTTCTTAATACGGCAATTGATGGAAAGATATCGAGAAAGAAAGAAGGACCTCCATATGGTGTTTATTGATCTCGAGAAGGCATATGATAGAATTCCAAGAAAGGTTTTGTGGTGGATTCTTGAGAAGAAAAAAGTACCTTCAAAGTATGTCGAGGCAATCAAGGACATGTATAACGGTGCTGCTACATGTGTGAAGGCTTATAATGACACATCAAGTTATTTTTCAATCACAGTAGGCTTACACCAAGGTTCTGCTTTGAGCCCTTACCTTTTTGCCCTGGTTATGGATGAGCTAACAAAAAATATTCAAGATGAGGTGCCGTGGTGTATACTATTTGCAGACGATATCGTGCTTATTGATGAAATCAGGGCTGGGGTTAATGCTAAGTTAGAAGTATGGAGAAGCACGTCGGAGTCTAAAGTATTTACGCTAAGTCGAAGTAAGACGGAATACTTGAAGTGTGAGTTTGACACGGCAGGAATAAGGGATCAAGAAACCGTAAATATGCTCGGATAGGAGGTACCCAAAAAAGATACATTTAGATATTTGAGATCAATATTGCAAAAGGAGGGAGAGATTGATGAGGATGTAAGTCATAGAATCAGAATAGGTTGGATGAAATGGTGCAGTGCATCGGGATTTTTGTGTGATCGAAAAATTACTCTTAGGTTAAAAGGAAAATTTTATAGAACAGCAGTCAGACCTGCCATGTTATATGGAGCTGAATGTTGGCCACCACAAAGGAAACATGAGCATAAAATGGAAGTAACGGAAATGAGGATGTTAAGGTGGGTGTATGGTCATACAAGGATGGATAAAATAAGGAATGAAGAGATTCGACGAAAAGTTGGAGTAGAACCGGTGGCGGAAAAGATGAGAAAGCATAGATTGAGATGGTTTGGGCATATTTTTCGAAAACCCTTACATGCACTGATACGAACAGAAGTTTGCTATCGAGAGCATAACTCGAAAAAAGTAAGAGGTCAGCCGAAACTTACTTGGGGAAAAGCAGTAAAACAAGATTTAATGGAGTGGGAAATAGATTGGCGTACGGTTTATCTTAGGACGGAGTGGAGGGAGGCTATTAGTATTGTGGAGGGGGAGTGCATAGATAGATATATATATATATATATATATATATATATACTTATTTATTTTGACACATTTATCTCTTTTCCCTCCCTTGATTCTGCTTTTATTTTTATGATTCTTTGGGGTTCATCGACCGTCGATCCCAACTAGTTTGTGATAAAGGTGTTGTTGATGTTGTTAAGGCAAGTCGTATATGCCTATGGTCCAATTCGTTCTTTAAGAAAATCAAGCAAGTGCATTATTTTAGTATTTGTTCTAGGAACCGGATTCACTAACATAGAAATGGATATGAGGAGAGAGAGAGAGAATCCATGTTTCAAAATGTACCGCCCATTTCTTGCCTCCCCCTCCTTCAGGTGACGTAGCTGATTTTTAACGGCCATCACCTCATGTTTTCTTTCTTATGTTTATGTTGTTGTTGTCGTTGTTGCTGCTAAATTTTGTGCAATCTACGAAAATTGGGGATTCTTTCAATATACCCCATAGTTTCTGTATCTTGTACTATTTCTAGGTTTTGGCGGGCACAATCTTAGTTGAAGTAAACTATCTGTGTTTATGGAGGTCCGTATACTCTACTTTAAATTAGTCAAAATAATTCATTTCAATTGATTAGGGTGCACTTGAGATTGTGTGGTTAGATACACTAGTTCCAGGTTCGATTCTCATATGACCACTTGTAATTTAAGTGAGGGACTATGGCGATGGATTGCTATGCTAGTCTCCCCCAATGAATAGTCGAGGTGCACGCAAGCTGCCCGGACACTTTGATTATAAAAAAAACAAAAAAATAAAAATAAAACAACGTCAAGAGGGCAAGCACATTAGCATTTTTCCAATTTTTGTCGCATAATGTATTTGACAAATGTAGCCATTTAAAAAATAAAAATAAAAAAATAAAAGAGGCATAGTGTAAAAACACAATATTCATCAAGAATAGCAGTTCGACATGGCACATGCGCCTAATGAAAGCAAAAATGCGTTAAATACTATGGGATGGTAAAAAAGCACTGGTTTGTGATTTGCATTGCGTAAGCTTCTTGCATTCATGGAGTGATTAAATGTATGACGGCATAGCTATGTACCACACTAAAAATATTTTAAGCGTACACAAACAAACGATTCGGATTATTTTTCGCTTGATCATTCAGAGAAAAGGGCAGATCATCATATGTAATACAACTACATGAACAAACCAAATCAACTATTCCAATTTCATAACATGTCACTTAAGGGATAGACAAGCAAAATTATAGATGACCGTGACGGAATTTAGAGACATGATGCTCCGTTTTACCAATCAATCACGGAGTACGCATCAGTACTCCATGATCATGGCATTCAAATGTGTATTAATGGAGCAAGAGTCCAACGATGTTGATGAAATCGATACTTCAAAGATGTTGAGTTTCGACAAGTAAATTGTTCCTCGGCAAAGAACCGCTGGTTGAACTCGATCTCTACCGTCGAGCGTCAGGAGAATTACCAAAAAAAAAATCCCTAAACCAATTGAAATAACACGATTCGATAGATTCGCAGGTATTAAAAATGTGAGCCTCGAGGAAAGCAAGGCTGAGTGTGTAAAAAAATGTCCTTGCATGGCTTAAGCTAATTCTGATGCTAGAGGAGCAGCTTCAAATCAACCAGTATACAAAAGTTTCACTTTATATGATCCAAAGTTAGATCGTTTTTTTTTCATTTCTTTTTTGTAATTACGACGATCTAGTATATTCCCATGAAGTACGACATTGTTTATAATCTGGAATAGAAGAGTGAAAAGAGCAGGTTAATCAATCAACCAGTATGCAAAAATTTTGCTTAATTCGATCCAACTTTGCTCTAATTTTTGGCTTCTTTTTCGAGATTATCAACTAATATCCCCATGACTATTCTACGCTCCCTTTAGGCTTGTGGAGTGGGAAGGATGAGACTGACTTGCCACTGTTTGATTTAGCTACCATTGCTGTTGCTACTGATCATTTTTTATCAAACAAACAAGCTAGGAGCTGGCAGCTTTGGTTCAGTCTACAAGGTGATGAGCTATAAACTTAGACATTGACCTTGACTAACAGTTTGTAACATACATTATGGAAAGTCAAGTGGAAGAAAATAACGGAAGATGAGTCATGTCGGGCCTACAGGAAGCATTTCGAAGGCGAACCACGTCTGACCGGTTGCACACAATTGTTGACGTCAACTGGGAAACTTGGGAAGAAATTAACGTAAGATGAGTCATGTCGTTGCTCTTTAGTTGTTAGTGCTCCTAAGTCACTCCGTTAATTAGGTTAGAGCTTGAAATGGGCCAGTATGGACCTCTATTAGAACAGATTGAATAGAACATATGAAGATGACCCTTTATCCCGCCCAACATGACCCCGATAAAACATTGTGAGTTTCCTGTCACATTCTAAAGAAAACAAAAGCAGTACAAATAAACTGATTTGATATACTCCATGAAAAAAGAAAGAACTGAGCACGCATGCGTGTGAATGGCCCACACTCATGTGAGGTTTCATAGATTGGACAACCTAGTCTATTACCTTTATTGGACCACACTGGACTGACCCTAGCTTTGGTGTTGGCAATTAGAGATAATCGGTTCCAAAATGGGTAGGTTCTAGGTCTGAAACCTACTTTGTTATATGTGATTTTCAGTTTTTGGAACTTGAAATCTTGAACTTATCATGTTCTTCTAGAATTAGTTCTAGAACATACACTGTTTTTCGGTCCGATTTCAATTTCTACTTGATAATCTGCTTTTTTTCTCCTTTTTATAATATTAGCAACAAAATGGTTCAAAGTGAAAGATGATCAACATAAATCCCCATTAGCCAAACATGTGGTCAAGTACAAATATAAATGATGAAAAGTTCAAACACGTAGCCACGTACAATTATAAACAATAAAAAGTTCAAACATGTAAAATCAGACATAAATTATAAAACTTTATTCCCCATTCATCACAATAAATTTTAAACTCTATTCTCCATTCGTCCATAAAAATTGTTAATGTAGCTAAGAATAGGTTCTAAAATCGATATGGTTCTCGGGTGGATTTTCACTTGGAAACAAAAATCAGACCTATTCAAAACAGTTCCAAAATTTTGGAACTAGGAAGCGAACTGGCTTTTTGGGCGATCTGGTATGGTTCCTGATTTAACTTGATCTAGTTGCACACCCCTACTAACAATCACATCGGAAAGAAAGTTTTTTATGCTTTTAATTTTAACAGGCAAAAAATATATATTAAGTGGGATTGTATAATGAGAAATGATTCTCTGACAGTCTGATAGTACCGTCAAATCCACATACCATCATTGTGTGTTTTGCGTAAAGCAGTCACTAATTGAAAAATCGTGGGGTCAGAAATAGTGACAATATGGCAGAATGTCAAAGTAGTAACTCCCTTGTATAATCCCTCCAGGCACCATTCAAGATAGAATTGGTGTATGTTGAATCGAAAGGAAAGAACTCTCAGTGGTCACTGATTGAAAACTTTGATATTTTATTGATATTTTTTCTAATACTTATTACTTGAAAAAAAAAAAAGTTACATGATTGCAACAATGTATCAGAGATCCAAATACACAAATGTATGGAAATCCACGTAAAAGAGTACGGATTGCGAAAATCAGAAACATTAGTGTCTCTAATACTACTCAAGCAATTCACTGGTAGGGTCGGCTTGACCCTGTTTAACTAGGCTTGACCCAATTTGCTTGAATGATAGTCGGAAATTTGGAAATTAGGGAATATTCAGTCTTGTCAGTTAATGCATATTACGGGAATATTCAATTGATATAATTTTTAGTGAACTTCAAAGTTGTAGCAGTGTCCACATATTCAAAGTCGATAAAGGTACCAAAAATCCTAAAAATAGTTTGAAAAAAAAAATTATGATATAATCTAATGTCTTAAAATTAATGAAAGAAAATTAGCGACAGTGGCTTTTTTTAATCATTTCTCTGTCCGTCTTTCACATGGGAAATAACTTGAATGAGTAATTTCACGTGTTCAAAAGCAAACCGTATTGATCCCCGCAAAAACGAATGTCGTTACTGCACTTTGCCCCGAATTGAACGTTGAGCCCTGAACTACAGGTTTGCCCAAAATTTGACCACCTTCGAGTTGTGGTCTTCTTCGTCGTTCATCTCTTTATCGGAACTGACATCTTTTCCTTTGGGTTCCGTTCTTCGTCCGAGTGCTCTTCTTCCCCCATGTTCTTTTCTTGGTTTGCAGATGGCTCTAGTGTTTTTTTTTTTTTTGGTTAATATCACCAATAACTCCAAACTGGTACATCTGTGATAATTTTACTCCAATTTATTTTTTGATTATGAAAAACCTCAAATTGGCACACCTGTGACAAATTTATCTCAAATTGGTACAGTTATAACAAATTTACCATCAATTGATTTTCGTTAAATTTTACCTTGAAATTGCTAAGTTGGATGACACGTGACAATTGTTGAGTGTATACGTTACCTTATATTTGCTATAGGTGTATCAATTTGAATTTTTTTGTTGTGTTAAATCAATTTAACAGAAATTAACAGAGGGTAAATTTGTCATATGAGTACCAGTTTGGAATTTTTTTTACAGTAAAAAAAAAGTAGTTTTGGGTAAATTTGTTACAGTTATACCAGTTTAGGTTTTTTTGTGGTTAAAAAAATAATTTTGGGTAAATTTATCATAAGTGTACCAATTTGGGGTTTTTTGTGATCAAACAAATAAAAAAAAAAGTAGTTTTGGGTAAATTTGTTACAGTTATACCAGTTTAGGTTTTTTGTGGTTAAAAAAATAATTTAGGGTAAATTTATCACAAGTGTACCATTTTTGGATTTTTCGCAATATTAGCTCTTTTTTTTTTCTTCTTCTTCTTCCTTCGATTCCTCCGCTTCGTCCAAAGGAAAATTTGCAAATCATCAACATTGCCATTGATGAAGCTGCAGGTTACGAAGGTGGAAGTCGTTGGAAACAAACGAAGCAGTTTCGTAGATTGCTTCCCATTTATCGTTTTCTGGACGGAGGACTTGACGCATGTGGAAGTAATTGACATTCAAAGAAGTCGAGTAAGTGGGAAAGAACGAGAGGATGCAGCTGAGCCGGGGCATCAAATTTTGAGCTCATTGAGGGTTGGATATGCAAGTGTGAGGTTGCACTCTCTTGCAAACTTGTAACTGGCAACGATGGAATGGCGCTTGCAGGCGACAAACTACCATATTCAGCCGCAGGAAGGCCATGGCGACTGAGCATTTGAGGAACTGCCCAAGACAGAGAGAGCGCACAAACAAGCGGGAACAGTGAACGAGAAAGAAAAACTGCGTTTCGAAAGAGGGAAACATCGAAGACGACAAAAGGTAATATGAAGCCTGAAGAGCGAATTCTGAAGTCTGTTTCCTGTGTTTTCATTAGAAGAAAGTTTCTAGGCCCTTTTTTTTATTATTATTTTTTAATTCCAAAGTAACCGTGAACTCCATCCTGGTAGGGCTCAAGATCTTCCTCGGACGATATTATTGCTCTCATTCTTCGTGGGATACAGGGGAAGATGCCCAGGGAGAAGGGCCCCTTTCGGGATTATGACGGCATTGGTTGAAAACTAAGAGTTAGTGCCAAATAATTCCAAAGCCATTATGGTTAAACCCATCAAATCTCCTGCTTCGTTCCCACAGGGAAACAAATCTCGTGGATTACTGTAATAATACGATGCAATGCTAATCAGCCGGCCGTGGATTCATATAAGACGCTACACTAGACAGCCAACATGGGACGAAACAATATTAGAAGAAAAACGTAGAGAGTTGATCGTTAGCTATCGACCAACGTACTCAAAGAGGGCGTCCCGAGAAGTCTGATTTTTCTTAGGTGCGTGTTGTGTTTCTACGCAAATTGGTTGGATTTTGATCGGATCGTATAGCCTAATTTGGGTGACTTGATGGCCAGAAGTCCGGATCTAATTAGTCAGTTATAAAATATTACCCTTAAGGATATTCATTGCATTTTCAGATATGCTTTTGCTTAATTTAACTGGAACGAGAAAATAATATTCTCTATTTTCGATTACCTAATAAATCGCTTAATACAAGGGGGTGGGTTGTAAGGAGGAGGAAAAGCTTTTTTTGCTTCATATCTTAATTACAATTGTACAATTACATTTATAATACAAAAACTTGTATACAAATAAAAGGAAACAATAATAAGATCAATTTTGGAATATCATGATTGATTCTCTGCAATCTGCAGATTGACACAAATTGGCAATCAATCTTGCATGTCTATCAACACTCCCCCTCAAGCTAGTAGCTTATATAAATCAAAGACTCCTACCTTGTTCAATAGATATGCATGTTGTCTCTGACATAAGGCTTTTGTGAAAATATCCGTCGGTTGTTCTGTGGTGTTAATTCTGCTTGTCTTGATTATTCCCTGCTGGATTTTTTCTCGGGTGAAATGACAGTACACTTCTATGTGCTTTGTCCTCTTGTGAAATTCAGGATTCCTTGCGAGCTTGATGGCGGCATCATTGTCACAGAATAAGGTAGTTGGTCCCGTGACTTGAATACCAAGATCTAGGAGAAGTCCTTGTAACCAAATTATTTCACACACAATCTTGGCCATTGCCCTGTATTCTGCTTCGGCTAACGATAAGGATACAGTAGGCTATTTTTTTGTTTTCCACAAAAGTAGGGATTGAGGTGGAAGAATGGCAACTACCATAAAATAGGGGATTAAGGTGCAATTTTGGGGTTATTTTTCTTTCCTCAATCACCTCTCGTAAAATAAGGGGTCGATGCCCCTCTTCCATGGGCTATGTCTAATGGTATTTGTCATTGGTCTAATACCCAAAAAAAAAAAAAAACCTCCAACTTTAGCACAATAATATCTAAGAAAAAGTTATCTCATAAAAAATCTCAAACTTTTATATTTGTCCCAATTCTATCCAAAATTTTTATTTTTGCCTCAATTTTATCAATCTAGCATATAAAAAACCGTAATCTTTGACATGTGTCCTAATTATATCCGGCACTTTTTTTATCTCATAAAAACCCTCGAAACTTTTACTTTTATCTTAATTCTACCACTATTAGTTTTTCATTCATAATCACCATTAATTAATCCTATGTGGCTCGAGCTTTCTTGTCGAACTTACCAATGAATTTTCGAAATTTAAAAATAGTAGGTTTCAAGGACGGCGAGATTTTATATCGTTAGTCCAAATATCTCCATGTCTAGCAGTTTTATGGGCTGTTAAGCGTAAAAAAGAATACAAAATGTGACATCTTGAGTGCCTTTGTATCTCCCATCAATATGTAGGGGAAGCAAACAATAGAAGAAAAGTTCAAGGATTTTTTCATGTCAGCTTTGCTAAGATGTAATTCATTTACAACGTGAAAATGCCATGTAGATTTAACTAATGGTGATTATGTACGAAAGGCTAACGGTGGTAGAATTGTAATAAAAGTAACAGTTGGAGGTTTTTTATGAGACAAAAAAAATTGTATATAATTAGGACATATGTTAAAGTTGAGGGTTTTTTTATCCTAGATTAGTAAAATTGAGATAAAAGTAAAAGTTTTTTGTTGTGACGCCCTAGGAATTCTACTTCTGTAAAATGCCTGAATTCAATAAAAGGGAATTAAATTGAATTTCAGTCTGTGAAATTTTTTGGGATCATAAAAACTGAAGAGACGATAATTGGGTAAATTCTGAAGATTCAATCGATTTAGATTAGGTTTCGAAATTTGTAGTCATCACGAATTAGGATTTCAATCATCGTGCTCTAGCCTATTCCTGACCAAGCCTAGCCTATGAAATTACCAAAAATACCCTTCGTCCAGTGTACCACAATTTCATTTTAGTCCCGATTTATCAAGTGACTGTTTTCCCTCTCAATTATTTGTGCATATAGAACAAAAATTGCAAAAGCCTTCATGGTAGGCCTCAATCTCTCTCTCTCTCCCTCGTGATCTCTCTCCATCATCTGCCACTCTCTCTCTCCTCTCTCACGATCTCTCTGCTCTCTCTATCTCCTCCTTCGTGGAAACCCCCCCCCCCCCCCACACCGAACGGCTACTCCTCCTCTTCATACTCCATCTCTGATTTGTTTGCACCACCACCACCGGACTACCTCCCCTCCTCCACCAACCCGTTGCCGCCTCACCGACCCCAGTCCAACCGCCATGTGCCACCAGAGGGTCCCGAAACCAACCCGATGACCCTACTCTGTTTTCGGGTTCGGTCGTCATTTTGAGCCCCGCCAGCTCTTGCATCACTCCCAGTCACCACCCATCACGGCGTTGCTATCCTCCACCTCCCCCACGACCCTCACAACCTCCTCTTGCCGCCCATCATCCCCAAAACCGCCGCCTAGGGCTATTGAACCCGAGAACAGACTTGGTGCCCTGTTTCGGGCCCGGGACTGTTCAGTCGCCCTTCGCCCTCCTCCGACGCCTTCCGTTGCTCATTGTCAAACCCCACCTCCCCTATTTTGATGTCGTGCCCTACCCTGTTTTCCTCTGTTCTGCTCGATTATGTTCGCTAGGGGAGCTTATGAGAGCATGTTAAATAATATTTTTTTTTCTTTTTGTTGCCTTTTGTGCTCTAGCAAAAGACTCAAGCCAATGCAAATTAGTATTTTCCTTTTTTAGAAATGAATACTTACATTGTGACTAGATGTGTCAAATAGATTGATCGGGCCTGATTTGAATCGGATCGAATATGATCCGACCTATATTGATCAATTTAACCCGTTTTTATCCCATTTTCATTTAATACTAATTTTACGACTCGCACCCAATCCGACCCAACTCAAATGAACGGATTTGGAGAATTCCCAACGCGTGTGTGTGTGAATGGGCAACACATGAATGAGGCTTGATAGACTAGACAACTTAGCCTATTACCTTTATTAGACCAAGCTAGGCTAACCCTACCGACGCGTAGTTTTCGTGTCTCAACCACATCAACAAGCAAAGAACATATCGAGGGGGGATTGTATGATCCCTCGAGGCACCATTCATAAGAGGATTTGGCATCGGTCCAACTGCGAAAGGAAAGAACTTATATATTGATTTAAGACGACGAGTTAGTGCCAAATAATTTGAAAACCATTAACTTGAAATCCATATAAAATTTCCTGCCTCATTCCCACGAGGAAGTAAAGCTCGTGGATTACTGTAATACAATGCAATGCCAATGTGCTAGCCGCGGATTCATATAAGACGCTACACTAGACAGACAACATGGGAAGAAACAATATTAGGAGAGAAACGTAGGGAGTTGATCGTCAACTTTCGACCAACATATTCAAAGAGGACGTCACGAAAATTTTAGTTTTTCGTAGGCGCATGTTGTGTTTCCACGCGAATGGTAGGATTTTTGTTCGTGTAGCCCAATTGGGGTGACTTGATGGCCTAAAGTCCACCCCCCCAACCCTTTTTTGACCGAGGGAAAAAAAAACCTTCGCTTTGACCACTAAATAGCCACCCTCGCAAATAGGGTGTGGGCAAAGAATTTTCCCGATACAAGGGGGGGAAAAAAGAAAAAAAGAAAAAAAAAGGTCTACCCAACTAGCACCCAGAAATTTTCGAGTTGTTTGGGGTCAACCCACCTTGAGGCTTGAGCCGACAGGTGAAGAATCCCTTTCTTTGTGCTTCAATCCTGATGGAAATTTTGGAAATTATGGGGTTGATGTCGACTGAGACAGGGAGGGACCGAACTGATAGAAGCAGAACTTAGAAGGAAGGGGGAGAAAAGGGTCATATGACCTCAAAAATCCACTGAAAATTTTTTGTGTTGCAACGTCCTTTTTCTATTAATGAAAACGTAAATAAAAAAGATCTTAACTTTATCTTTAGACAAGGCTGTGCATAAAATTGCCGCATGCAGAGTGCGTAATTTTGCTCTGATATTAATTATAGAAATCAAAAGGGATTTTGCAAAAATTTAGTGGTTTCAACGCGAGATAATTTTCGAATACACAAATATAAAAATGATATTCAAAATAGCTTCTTCTTTTCTTTTCTTTTTCTTTTTTCGTTCCATCCACTTGCATGCCTTCACAGCCACAAAAGGCCAAAGGACCTTGCCGCCTTAGGTGTGAAATGGGGATGAGTTGCAAATTCACTTGTGACTTGTACGCAAATTTGAAAAGTCAAACTAAGTCTTGGTCCCGTTCAGCACACCGCCATCAACTTCTCCCCATTTTCCTCTTTGTTTCCTTCTTTTATCAGGAAGTGTCTTTTTTTTTTCCCAATCATTTTCTTTGCATTTGTTTGTGCAGCAACTGGGCGGGAGCTTTTAGAATCCTCCTCCGGCTCACGGCCGGGTCATGGCGGCCGTGAGCCGCCCAAGAGCCGGTCATGAACGAGCCATGACCTAGACATGAATCGGCCGTGACCCAGTCTAGATCCGATCGTGACCCAGCCATGGCTCGTGCCGTGCCGTACCTGAGACTGTCCACCGAGTGACTGATAGTCTGTTTGGGGGTTAATTGCCCTTCTATGATTGCAGTGTCTAATGTTAGGCAGCATATGCATATGACCGAGTGCGAAGTCAAAAGACATATTTTATCATGAAAATAGCTATGGTCGTCTTTGAGCACGTCTGTATAAGCATCTGGCCTTAACCGAAGATAATGAAATGGATTGATTGCGGGATGTGTATTGCATGGTCATATGAGTGAACGATGATGTTTTTTCTAGCATGTTCGTACTGTACCAATCTTATAAAACCACACGACTTGCCAGAAGCATGACAATTCTGATTCAGTGCCAGCTAGTACGAATTCAAAGTTGGTCGGATGCCGGTCGCAGCTTGTGAAGGACCAACGACCAACACCCCGTATAGGGATGCCTACCGCCGTGCCGTGCAATAGGTGCATTGGATACATCGCTTGTAGTAACCTTTGCCAAGAGAAAAGGAACGTAGCCCAGTCTTGTCGGAGAACGCTAGATCGCACTAATATGCTGGATCGCGTTATTTGTAAGAGTCGAATCACGCCAATCGCGTAGATTCTCTCATGTGCCGTTGGCACGGTCATCGTTAATAAAATGGACTTGTGTAGTGTTCTATGCATACTTGTGGATGTGATGTTGTATTGAGTGACTGGCTGATATGACTGCTGAGTCGAGTCGAGTCGAGTCGAGTATTGCATTATATGTGACTGAAAGCTGGTAAGTGTGCATGTGGATGATTATCATATTGTTATTGTGATTGGCTATTATACGTGCCTATGTGACCCTATGAGTCTCCTATTAGGATGCCCTAGGCGAATCAGTTTCCTAACGAAGCTTAGGCTTGATTAACTGAGATTTATTCTCACCCCGTCGTTGGATAATATTTTCAGGTCCCCTTTGATGGAGCTTTATGGATACCAAAGATTGAATGTGGAGTAGTCTTTTGAAGTAGTTGAGAAGTTAACCCTACCTGATCGAGTAACCTTTTGAGGTCTTATCTAGCCACATCGAAATATGAGGTTGTGCACGTATGTTAGTAGCTCTATAGGATCAAGACTCATCTGTTTATGATTAACGTTTTGTAATTATCTTTTGTGAATGATTATTGTGGCTTCCTACTTCTCTGTCCCATGTTGATCGTGTTGTCAGGGAGTGTTAACACATTTCCGCGTGCATAAGTAAGTGACAAGTCGATAGTGTGCCTGAGACGCTATCTCTATGACCTCGTGGCGATTTGGTAAGGAATGTCGCGGGCTCGAGAGTTGGGGCGTGACATTGGTAGAATAAAGATAAATGACAAAAAAATTGGATATAATTGCCACAAATGTTAAAGTTTGAGTTTTTTTGGATATTAATGAGCCGTTTGTCATTGATGTCAGCCGCGAGGGACAAAAATAACCCACCAAGCAAGTAGAATCCTACATGGTCATTCGGTCCTAAGTCAATTGTACAAGCATAGTTTAATAATTGAAGAGTTAATGTGTTGCAAAATGCAGATGTTTATTTGTCTTTAGACAGGGCTAGACTCTCGAACTTAATATCTGCCTTTGATAGCGGATTCGCATCAAGCAACAGCAGTCTAACCGCACAAGTTTTTTTTTTTTGGTCGAAAATGGCATGGGCATTGACTGTGACCTTTCTGAGTATCATACGACAATATATTTGGAGCTCTGCTCAGTGAAAACTCCGTTTATCAGTTGGCTGCTCGGATGATTTCGAAGACGGTCAACATTGCGGATGCCATTAAAGCTAGCATTCATGCACTCTGTGTCAAGTGAAATAGCCACTATTCTGCTCCAAACCAAGAGCATCACCCGCAAAAAATTATATTTGCTCAGTGAAAACTTCGTTTATCAGTTGGCTGCTCGGATGATTTCGAAGACGGTCAACATTGCGGATGCCATTAAAGCTAGCATTCATGCACTCTGTGTCAAGTGAAATAGCCACTATTCTGCTCCAAACCAAGAGCATCGCCCGCAGAAAATTATATTTACTTTTAAGTAGATCATCTAATTCAAATCTAGATCAATTCTTCACTCGATTCATTCGAGTTGGGGATGAGAAATAGAAAGAGAAATGTTTAACGAGACAGAAATAAGGGAAAATAACAAACCGATAAATCCAGAAGCAAGACATGGTCATCATAGATTGGAAAAGACAGCAAAGACTAAGCATACGTCATCACAAGTTTTAGAGCTACTTAAACATCGATCGAGCAGAGGATGACGTATCAATGGCTATAAGTTTGATATCTACTGCCGTTGGAAGACGATTCAACCTCAACGGGGCTTCAGCAGACTGGGGACAGAGTTATCGACTTTTGTTAGTCGCTTTCAAAGTTAACTGGTCTGATAATGTTGCTGGGGATCAAGGGAGATGGAAAGGATAAACGAAGCAAGTAGAATTTGCAGGTAGAGTAGGCCCGACTTTACAAAAAGAGCCACCCTGATTATACAAAAATTTTGCAAAGACTGAATAAAGGCTGGAGAAAAATTTTACTCATGTTTTTTTTTTGGCAAAGTGAGTATATAACTACTCAACGCGCCAAATACAAAAGAATTGCCAAACACAAAAACCCCAATCCCAACACTTCAATGCGTCATATGGAGTACGAAGGCGTAAGGTATTGCAAGATACATCAATAGCTCAGCCAAAAGGAACGTGAAAGGGTGAACAATGCCCAAACAACCTGAAACCGAGCTACACAAAGCAAGAAACACTGTCCGGACAACCGCCCAAAACGGGAGCTAATACAAACCAGCAACCGAGGATAGAGAAGAGCGTAGAACAACCAGAAACAATCCAGGAGCGAGAGCCTCATACGAAACAAATAAAAAGGCAAAATAACAGCCAAAATAAAAAGAAGAGCAGCCAACATAGCATCAAACAAGCATCATCCCAAAGGAGAAGAAACGGACAGCAAACTAGGACAGGCCGAGATCATCATAAAAAATGGTGGAGGAGAGGCCCCAAGTCTTTTGAATTTGTCTATGACAAGGATTGTCCACAATGTTATGCAAGGTCAGGCCGAAATCTCTTACCACCTTCAGAAGATATTTGATAAGAGCTGGCACAAAAAGGGGTTTGTTTCGGAAGAGGATGAGAGGATGTTATTCCTCTCAATCCAAATCACGTGACAAAGGGCCCCAAAAAAGAATCACAATAAACGGCGGGGGAAAGATTGGCCATGATATAGTTTCATGACCCAAAAAATAGTGTCCTTCCAAGGTGTGTTCCACCGTGTCATATTGCACTCAGAGGCCCAAAAAAGTGCTAAGGTGCTCATGATATGGCAAGCAAAGTACAAATGGTTGATAGAGTCCGGCATGTTTTGACAATAGACACAAGAACCCTTTGAGATTTTGCAATAGTTTAGACGCATAACCTGGATGGGGAGTCTACAGAGTGAGATAATCCAAAAAAAGAACATATATCTTGAAGCAATGACGCGATCCCAGACAAAGGAGTGCCATGGAGCAAAGTGACCCCTAGGACAAAAGGATTCCCAAGCTGAAGCTGCCATGAATGTGCTCGAAGGGTGCCCTTGCCATATGATTCGGTCTTCTCTTTCTTCATCAAAGAAGGGGTAGCTCCCATCCAAGTAATGAAAGAGGCGAGCTTGGCAGAAGGCCTCCAAACCGAGGAGAAGAAAGTTCTGACCGCGGTATCCCGCGGAATGCGAGTCGTACATATCCCAATTGTAGAAGATCTTATATAAATGACCTCAAGGATTCCATGAATCAAACCAAAAAGAAATAGCCCGACCATTGCTAATTCTCCAAGCAAAGCTCATATAAATAACCGGCCGGAGATCTAGGATCTTCTTCCAAATCCAAGAGCAGACAGTTGGTTTCATGACGACCCAAAAGTTGTCATTCTTGAGAAAGGTTGAGTAAATCCACTTGCATCACAAGAACTCCTTATGCATGAATAGGAGCCAGATATCTTTGAGCGTTGCCGCCCTATTACAATTAATGAGTCGTCAGATACCCAAACCATCCTCCTCCTTAGGAAGACAAACGTTGGCCCAAGAGACCTTAGCACAAACCTACTCCTAAGTCGGGACCCTTCCATAGGTATTGTCTTAAGACAAGCTCAATCCTAGATAACACGATTATAGGAAGAGTAAAGACGCTATCCCAATAGACGTGCATGGCATGTAAGACCGACTTAATGAGTTGCTGCCTACCAGCAAATGAGAGAAAGCATTGAGACCAAGAGCGGGCTCCTGCCGTGATAGATGTGACTAGGGCATTGCAATCTGCCTTACAAAGTCTAGATGTAACTACCAGAACACCAAGATAGCGAAACAGGAAAGTATCTACTTAGAAACCAAGGAGAAGCCGAATGCGATCATGTAGTCCATCCAATCCACCCGAAAGGAAGACCTCGCTTTTGGAGGCATTCGGCTTAAGTCCCGACCATCCAGAAAAAAGATCCAATCATTCCTTCAACAAGGTAACCGAATGCAAGTTAGCTTCGGAAAATAGGAGGACGTCATCTGCGAAGAAGATATGAAATAAGCAAATGGCCTTGCATCGCCAAATTAACTTGAAACCCAAAAGTTCTGCCTCGGCTTTGAGAATACCGGATGAGGCTTCCATGACAATGTTAAACATGTAGGAGGGAAATAGGGTCCCCTAGTCTAATGCCTCTAGAAGAGAAAAAGAAACCACGAAGCTCCCCATTAATGGCCACAAAAAACTTGGGAGAGGAAACACATACCATAATCAGTTTGATGAATGAGTCTAGAAAACCAAAGGCTTGCAAAGTCACCTCCAGAAATTCCCAATCAACCGTGTCATAGGCTTTTTGGAAATCCACTTTGATGGTACACTTAGGCGAATACATGTCATGGTGAAAACCAGCAAAGAGTTCCTGGGCTGGCATTATGTTGTCACTAATCCTTCCGCCTTTAACAAAAGTTATCCGTGGATGGCTTATAATAGAAGGCATAATACAAGCAATCCTATTGGCAAGAATTTTTGTGATGCACTTGTAAATGGTGTTACAGCAAGCAATAGGCCTAAAGCCCGACATGGTCAAAGCATTAGGAATCTTGGGCACCAAAGTGAGAATGGTGGTATTGATCTCCCTAAGTAGGAAGCCAGATTCAAAGAAATTCTTAATTGCCAAGGTGATTGAAGGTCCAACAATATCCCATGAGGCTTTAAAGAAATCAGCGTTAAAACCATCAGGGCTCGGGGCCTTACCTCGTGCCAGAGAGAACAGAGTGGTTGAATCTCCAGGTCCATCACTTGCCTCGAGAGGGATTGGATTTGCTCAACATCCAAGTGTCGAGTGATAAAATTCCAAAGCAAGAGAGGTTCCGGTCGAGAAGAGGTAGAGCAACCATTCAACAAAGAATCAAAGTACCCTACATTGTGATCCTAGATGAGGTTCGGTTGAGAAATAGTGATCCTAGCTGAGTCAATAACCGAAAGTAACGGTTATGATGATGTCTTTTGTTGACGTAGTGATGGAAATAACTTGTGTTTTGATCTCATTCCTTAAGCCATTGAATTCTGAATTAAAACAACTCTTCTTGGATTTACTCGTATGTCTATCATTTCCCTTATTAAAAAAAAATGACAACGATACCATTGTATAAAAGATGCTAAAGCCTAGAAAAGTAAACCACTTGGGAAAAAAATCCATGAAAAAAGAGGGTGATTTTTCGGAAATCATTTTTTAAAAAACTGTTTGTTTTTCTTCATTTGGTGATATGTTGCCGATTTTTTTTGTTTCATATTTATAAAATAAATTCAATCTCATGACTTTTATTTGAGGCCAAAAAATAAAAATCCGCATTTCAAATAATATGTTTGTTTTATTTTAATTTCTTTTTTTCTTCTTTCTCAACTGGTTGTCAAGCCTCTGCGATAGCCCGCTACATGAGATGCCTGGCGAGCTCGAACTTATCAAGTTGTTGGCAAGTTCGAACCTTGTCGGCCTCAAGCGGACGATCGTAGATCCAAGAGCCATTCAATTAGGTAAATTTAACAGTTAAAAGTTTCAAAAACATCGAGTTAATTAGTAAATTCTACTTTGTTAGCTAGGGGAGCTTATGAGAGCATTTTAAATAATATATTTTTTTCTTTTTGTTGCCTTTTGTGCTCTAGCAAAAGACTCAAGCCAATGCAAATTAGTCTTTTCCTTTTTTAGAAATGAATACTTACATTGTGACTAGATGTGTCAAATAGATTGATCGGGCCAGGTTTGAATCGGATCGAATATGATCCGACTCATATTGATCAATTTAACCCGTTTTTATCCCATTTTCCTTTAATACTAATTTTACGACTCATACCCAATTCGACCCAACTCAAATGAACGAATTTGGAGAATTCCCAGCCCGTGCGTGTGTGAATGGGCAACACATGAATGAGGCTTGATAGACTAGACAACTTAGCCTATTACCTTTATTAGACCAAGCTAGGCTAACCCTACCGACGCGTAGTTTTCGTGTCTCAACCACATCAACAAGCAAAGAACATATCGAGGGGGGATTGTATGATCCCTCGAGGCACCATTCATAAGAGGATTTGGCATCGGTCCAACTGTGAAAGGAAAGAACTTATATATTGATTTAAAACGACGAGTTGGTGCCAAATAATTTGAAAACCATTAACTTGAAATCCATAAAATTTCCTGCCTCATTCCCACGTGGAAGTAAAGCTCGTGGATTACTGTAATACAATGCAATGCCAATGTGCTAGCCGCGGATTCATATAAGATGCTACACTAGACAGACAACATGGGAAGAAACAATATTAGGAGAGAAACGTAGGGAGTTGATCGTCAACTTTCGACCAACATATTCAAAGAGGACGTCACGAAAAATTTAGTTTTTCGTAGGCGCATGTTGTGTTTCCACGCGAATGGTAGGATTTTTGTTCGTGTAGCCCAATTGGGGTGACTTGATGGCCAGAAGTCCACCCCCCCTTTTTCGACTGAGGGAAAAAGAAAACCCTCGCTTTGACCAATAAATAGCCACCCTCGCAAATAGGGTGTGGGCAAAGAATTTTCCCGATACGAGGGGGGAAAAAAGGAAAAAAGAAAAAAAGAAAGGTCTACCCAACTAGGACCCAGAAATTTCCGAGTTGTTTGGGGTCAACTCACCTTGAGGCTTGAGCCGACAAGTGAAGAATCCCTTTCTTTGTGCTTCAATCCTGATGGAAATTTTGGAAATTAGGGGGTTGATGTCGACTGAGACAGGGAGGGATCGAACTGATAGAAGCAGAACTTAGAAGGAAGGGGGACAAAAGGGTCATATGACCTCAAAAATCCACTGAAAATTTTTTGTGTTGCAACGTCCTTTTTCTATTAATGAAAACATAAATAAAAAAGATCTTAACTTTATCTTTAGATAGGGCTGTGCATAAATTTGCCACATGCAGAGTGCGTAATTTTGCTTTGATATTAATTATAGAAATCAAAAGGGATTTTGCAAAAATTTAGTGGTTTCAACACGAGATAATTTTCGAATACACAAATATAAAAATGATATTCAAAATAGCTTCTTCTTTTTCTTTTTTCTTTTTTTTCGTTCCATCCATTTGCATGCCTTCACAGCCACAAAATGCCAAAGGACCTTGCCGCCTTAGGTGTGAAATGGGGATGAGTTGAAAATTCACTTGTGACTTGTACGCAAGTTTGAAAAGTCAAACTAAGTCTTGGTCCCGTTCAGCACACCGCCATCAACTTCTCCCCGTTTTCCTCTTTGTTTCCTTCTTTTATCAGGAAGTGTCTTTTTTTTTTCCCAATCATTTTCTTTGCATTTGTTTGTGCAGCAACTAGGCGGGAGCTTTTAGAATCCTCCTCCGGCTCACGGCCGCCATGACCCGGCCGTGAGCCGCCCGAGAGCCAGCCATGAACGGGCCATGACCCAGACGTGAATCGGCCGTGACCCAGTCTAGATCCAATCGTGACCCAGGCATGGCCCGTGCCGTGCCATACCTATGACTATCCACCGAGTGATTGATAGTCTGTTTGGGGGTTAATTGCCCTTCTATGATTGCATGTCTAATGTTAGGCAGCATATACATATGATCGAGTGCGAAGTCAAAAGACATATTTTATCATGAAAATAGCTATGGCCGTCTTTGAGCACGTTTGTATGAGCATCTGGCCTTAACCGAAGATAATGAAATGGATTGATTGCGGGATGTGTATTGCATGGTCATATGAGTGAACGATGATGTTTTTTCTGGCATGTTCGTACTATACCAATCTTATAAAACCACACGACTTGCCAGAAGCACGACAATTCTGATCCAGTGCCAGCTAGTATGGATTCAAAGTTGGTCGGATGCCGGCCGCAGCTTGTGAAGGACCAACGACCAACACCCCGTATAGGGATGCCTACCGTCGTGCCGTGCAACAGGTGCATTGGATACAGCGCTTGTAGTAACATTTGCCAAGAGAAAAGAAACGTAGCCCTGTCTTGTCGGAGAACGCTAGATCGCACTAATATGCTGGATCGCGTTATTTGTAAGAGTCGAATCACGCCAATCGCGTAGATTCTCTCATGTGCCGTTGGCACGGTCATCGTTAATAAAATGGACTTGTGTAGTGTTCTATGCATACTTGTGGATGTGATGTTGTATTGAGTGACTGACTGATATGACTGCTGAGTCGAGTCGAGTCGAGTCAAGTATTGCATTATATGTGACTGAAAGCTGGTAAGTGTGCATGTGGATGATTATCATATTGTTATTGTGATTGGCTATTATACGTGCCTATGTGACCCTATGAGTCTCCTATTAGGATGTCCTAGGCGAATCAGTTTCCTAACGGAGCTTAGGCTTGATTAACTGAGATTTATTCTCACCCCGTCGTTGGATAATATTTTCAGGTCCCTTTTGATGGAGCTTCATGGATATCAAGGATTGAATGTGGAGTAGTCTTTTGAAGTAGTTGAGAAGTTAACCCTACCCCATCGAGTAACCTTTTGAGGTCTTATCTAGCCACATCGAAATATGAGGTTGTGCACGTACGTTAGTAGCTCTATAGGATCAAGACTCATCTGCTTACGATTAACGTTTTGTAATTATCTTTTGTGAATGATTATTGTGGCTTCCTACTTCTCTGTCCCATGTTGATCGTGTTGTTAGGGAGTGTTAACACATTTCCGCGTGCATAAGTAAGTGACAAGTCGATAGTGTGCCTGAGACGCTATCTCTATGACCTCGTGGCGATTTGGTAAGGAATGTCGCGGGCTCGAGAGTTGGGGTGTGACATTGGTAGAATAAAGATAAATGAAAAAAAAAATTGGATATAATTGTCACAAATGTTAAAGTTTGAGTTTTTTTGGATATTAATGAGCCGTTTGTCATTGATGTGAGACGCGAGGGACAAAAATAACCCACCAAGCAAGTAGAATCCTACATGGTCATTCGGTCCTAAGTCAATTGTACAAGCATAGTTTAATAATTGAAGAGTTAATGTGTTGCAAAATGCAGATGTTTATTTGTCTTTAGACAGGGCTGTGCATACAGATGCCAACCCCATTGACTTACGCAAACGCAAGTCCTTGTCCTGTTCATGCGGGTAACTATCTTTTATTCCTCAAACAACTCAGCAGACCGCCATCAACTTCTCCCTCTTTTCCTGCTCCTTTCGTTCTTAATCAGAAGGTGCCTTTGTTTGGGCAGCAACCGGACCGAAGGGGGGCTTTAGTCCTGCTCGTTGTAAGTATCTTTCACCCTCCTTGTACATGCCTGTCTGAATTTTCCGTTGCAGCTCGCGACTCTCTATTGTAGTAATTTAACCTTGAAATCTACTTGAATTTCCAGATATCTCCAAGAAAAAAAGACCACCTCAATTGTTAACCAGCCCATTATAGAACATGAATTTCCAATAATTGAAATTGTGTGCTCAAACGTCCGTTTCTAAATAAAATAGAATAAAAAATAAAACTAAAGTGAGTCCAAGATGTTAGTTTATGTTTAGGCAGACTTTGTCTTATGAAATTGTAAGTCTTTGTTCTGTTCTCCACTAAGTATATTTTATTCCTTACACGCTTCAACACCTTCTCCTCATTTGCCTGTTCGTTCTTCTCTTTCTCCAGATCGTCTCTCTCTCTTTTTCCTGCTATCGTTCGTGCAGCAACGGGACCGGAGCTTTACGAGTCATCCTCCTTGGACGTATCTTTTGACTGCGCAGCAGCAACCGGATCGGAGCTCTAGTCCTCCTCGTACTGTACGTATATTTCACCCTCCTTGCATATGCCTGTCTGATTTTTCTGTTGCAACTCATGACGCTCTATTATTGTATCTTAACCCGGTAATCATCTCACGCATCTGTAAGAAGCACCGGACACTTGCAATCATTTTAATCGGCCAATCTAGAACAGAAATTTTACTTAGCCACCCAACTCATACCAAAATCATGTCTGATCTTGATGCGGAAATAATAACTGTTTTGGAGTTACACGGTTGATGTTTCCGGTGAGCAAAGAGCGAAGACCTTTATTGCTTTATGAATCATCAATTACATATGTAGCAGAGTGATCAGTCGAGCGATTGGTCAGAGATGCAATAGAACCATGTGTGAAGTTGGGAACCACTTCGCAAAATCTCTACTCAAACTAGTTTCGGAAGCCATCGGTCAATCCGTACTTACCATTGTTATAAATATAGAAAAGCAAAATTTCTAGAAACCGACATGTTTTCTTCAGGTGTGGGAATGAAAAGAGAATTTGGCTAGAAACGAGGTTGGGGTCACTGTATTAGCGCCTTTTTCTGAAGGACTTTGATCCAACTCCCCTGTCCAAAATTGATTAAAGACCTTACACGCTCTGCCGCCATTCTTCCCCCAAAAAGATCCGAGGTCTTCCTTTGAAACATATCTGCTCATTCTTTTGTGGGATACAGAGAAAATGCCTAGAGATAACGACCCCTTCTGGGAGCATGAAAGGCCCCTGCCTAACAAAATGTGGATATGTAACTTTTGCGGGAATCAGTATGCCGGAAGCGCGACCAGGATCAAGGCCCACTTAGCCGGACTTGGAGGATACGGGATTCATGCCTGCAAGGTCGTCGATGGCGGATTGATATCAGAAGCCCAAAATGCGTTGAAGGGTAAAGGACAGGTGGAGCCGAGCAAAGCTTTAGAAGGCGATGTCCGAGGGTCATCTTATTCCTACCCTCATTTAATCAGCTCCAGCCTTACACACGGTCCGACTCAGCCCGTTACTGTGCCCAGTCAGTCTCTTCCGACTCAAAACATGATCCCAGAGCAGGACTTTTCATTATGGACACGACCCCCTCAGTCTCAGGCTGGTTCGAGTTATCACTGCGGCGGCAGAGACCTCGCACCTGAAGCTTTGACAGATGTGCCAGGCCCAGTGAATGCCGAAGAGGGAGAACCGAATGCAGAGATTCCACAAGGTATGTGCATCTCCAAATTCACCATATGTTAAAAGCTCGCGCATGACACTTAATTTGCCCTCAACTAGGATTACTTGCTTCACTCATACAATCCCCCTCAGGCAAAAAAAAATAATTAAATTTTATGTTGCATATTAACAATTATTGAAAATTCCGATATATTCTGTAACCCTTCCTATAAAGTATTTCTTTGAAAGATATCACTAATTTCTCTGTGTCATCTAACAACGACCATTAAGAATTCTCTAACTGTTATCAATCGAACCTTCTACTTTCATCTAATATTATCTCGACATAATTGCTGGTTTACAAATTCATTTTTGCTTTATGAACATTACGTTTCTAGAGAATTCTATCAAGTATTTCCTTGATGCTAAATGCGAGGACAGATGGTGCACTCTGGGATTTTCAACCAAGTACTCGTGGGCTTGTCCACGAGAATATGCCAAATCTGAAAAGAAAGCTGGAAGAACTAAGCAATCGAGAAGCAGACATGGATGAGTTGGAGGCATGGTGTAGGAAAGCTGAAAGGATAAAAGGAGAATACTGGAGTATGGTCCAAGCATTTCGAGAAGGCAGATCTCTTGCTCCAAAGCAGGTAGAAAGAGTGGATAACTTTAGCAAAGAAGTTGAAGATATTCTAGGCCGTTGTAGCTTCCGAAAGGGGTCGACGGCACATGCTGCAGGATGTAGGAAGAGTTCACCCTTGGTAACAGCAGAGTTAGCAGGCGAAGAAAGTAAGCAGACAATCGAAGACATTTGCTGCTATTTAATGGAGGATGAGACTTTCATCATTGGCATTTGGGGAATGGGGGGAGTTGGGAAGACAGCCATTTTAATGCATGTCCATAATAGAGTATTTGCAAATGCTGCCTTCGATGATGTATTCTGGATTACTGCACCTCGGGAGTTGGGCGTCTATGAACTACAAGACGAGATTGCCAATGTAATTGGACTAGACAATCTGTCAAAAGATAAGGACGTGAAGAGGAGGGCGTGCATATTGAATAGGCATCTGATGGAGAAGAAGAGATCTGTCTTAGTATTAGATGACCTGTGGATGCACTTCGAGGTTGAGGATGTGGGAATTCCAATTGAAAAGGGTGGCATTAAGTTGTTATTCACAAGTCGATCACTAGATGTGTGTCATAAGATGCTTTGTCAAAAACTAATCAAAATCAAACCTCTGGGCGAAGAAGATGATTGTTGGAGTTTATTTTCAAAAAAGCTTTGCTCTGGGAAAGCACTCCCTTCAGAAGTCGAAAAAATTGCCAAGTCCATTTTGGATAAGTGTAAGGGTTTGCCACTTGGGATCATTGAGATTGCAACTCGCATGAGGGGCGTAGAGAAAGTGCACGAATGGAAAGGCATGTTGCGAAAATTACAAGACTCGTGGGTGGAACTTGATGTGTTCAAGAGACTAAAACTAAGTTATGTTAACTTGGGCGATTCTCTAGTGCAACATTGTTTCTTGCATTTAATGCTTTGTTTTGGAGGGCACTTTGATGAGAGTGAAGCTGCTGAAGAATATTTGATAGAGTCTTTCATAGATGAGGGCTTGTTAAGTGAAATTGCCACCCGGCAAGAACTGCACGACCAGGGTAAAACCATATTGGATAATTTAAGAAAGGTTTGCCTGTTGGATGATCCACAAGAAGAAGCAGAAGAAGAAGAAGTGTATTGGAACGTACACCCCTTGATAAGGGACATGGCATTGCAAATAGTGACAAGCACAACTCACATGATCAAGGCCAGGATAGGATTGAAAAAAATTCCAGAGGAAGAGTTCTGGACCGATCGTCTAGAGAAAGTCTTTTTACAAGGCAACAATATAAAAGAAATTCCGTACGGCATATCGCCCAATTGCCCGAAACTTTGGAGACTATCGTTGAATGATAATGTCTCTTTGGAAGCCATTCACGAATCTTTCTTCAGGCATCTTAATGGGCTGGAGGTTCTAGATCTCAGCAACACCAAAATCACGAAATTACCGGACCTTGTCACTCAATTGGAGAGCTTGGAAGCACTGTTGCTCCGAGGGTGTGGGGAGTTACAACATATACCTTGTGTAGGGAAGTTGGGATCCCTAAGGAAGTTGGACCTGAATGGGTGTGCAATGATTGAAGAAGTACCGAAGGGGATGGAGAGTTTGGCAACACTAACGTACCTCGACCTCCGTGGCACAAAGATCGGGACATTTCCAGAGGGAGTGCTGGGGAAGCTGGTGAACTTGCAATATCTGTCTATTAGAAAGGCGAGGACAGGAGAAGAGGCAATAATAGTGAAGGCGGAGGAAATTGAGTGCTCTGTTTCCGGTGTGGAAACATTCAATTCATTCGTGACGTTTATCGAGCGAAATAGTTGTCAAGTGTACAAACTGGGGTTGAATGTATCGGAAGAGGACTTCTTTACAGATGATTACGGAGACTATTGGTATGGTGACAAGAAGGAGATAATCATCGGAAGTTGCGATAGTATCGCGGCATGGGAAGATGGAGGAATTGCTGGTGATGACTGCTGCGTTCTACTTCCGAAGAGTGTACAAGAAGTGGAAGTAGGAGGGTGCGGTGGGGTGAGAAGATTGTGGGAGGTGGGCCCACTTGAGAATCTGGAGGTGCTGGTGATAAAGGAATGGGAGAATTTGGAGGAGGTGGGTAGCAATGTCAATTTCCCTCGCCTAAAGAGATTGAGTATCACTAGGTGTCCCAAACTGAAGCATCTCTTAAATTGGGAGTGGCTGACCACAACCAGTAATAGCCTTGCAAATCTGGAGGCGATTGAAATAAAGGATTGTGAGGGCATAGAGGAGATAATAGGTGGTGGGCCATGCCCAAGCGGGGCCACTCTCACTTGTGGCCTTACAAATCTGGTAGTAAGTGGATGCAACAAGATGAAGAGGGTGCTGCCGACGCAAGACACGTTGCTCCACCTCCCTTTTCTCCGGAAGATAGATGTCCAGGACTGCGAGGGCGTAGAGGTGATAATAGGAGGCACAGTTCAGTGCTCCTTCCCACGTTTAATATCCCTGACCCTACAAAATCTTCCGGAACTGAAGAGCATATGTGATGATGGTGGGACCTTGACTTGCGATTCCCTCCGGTGGATTGAGATATGGAGATGTCCGAAGCTGAAGAGGATTCCTGTGCTTGACAATGGCCTCCCTTCTCCTCCTCCCTCTCTTAAATATATTTTGATAGAGCAGGAGACGTGGGAGTCGCTGGAGTGGGACCATCCCCTCGCCTCTTCTTCACTTCAACGCTTGGTCATCTTTCATAATCGGTAAGTCACCCCCCCATATTTTCCAATGACATGGCACAACTTATGATTCCTTTGTTAAAAAAAGATGACTTTACGTAGCATGAAAGTTTACTTCCATTAAAAATAACTTGTCGGTCTGATGAAAAAAATCCCACGTTTGGCTTCTATACTAGGTCAACTTACTTCATTGGCTGGTAAGTCACCCCCAAATTTCCCGCGCTATGGTAAAAAAATTTCCCTTCTTTCTTCTTGTTTCCCAACTTTATTCATACCGACTGTAAGGCTCAGTGCTCCACACTTTTTTATTACTGCTTGCAAGTAATATCAAAATGTCTATACCATTATAGTCGCTGAAAATTCGTTGTCATGGTGTTTTTGAAAAAGTTAAGATAAGATAACAATAATAATAATAATAAAAGAGCAAATCAATCCCTTCGCTTTCAAAGAATAATAATGATAGAGATATTCGAACATTTTAGAAAGTGCCAAAATATCGAGTTGATTCTTGAGTTCTACTTTATCGGTTGGGAGTGGTCCGGAGAACGTGTCAAATGCTCTTTTTTATTTTCTTTCTTTTTCTTTTATTGCCTTTTATGTTTTACCTTATCCAGTACTTCTATATTTTCGATTTCAAACTCCTTTCTTATTTTTAAATTAATCGATGTACTATAATAATAAAATTAAACTAATAGGAAATTATCCTTTCTCCTTTTCTGAGGCGTTTGTTTCATGAAGAGTGAATGATTTGCAAAATATTTCCTTAAAAATAATCGTTTGCATTGTTTTGCAAAAATGGATGAACGGAAACTATTTAGACGTAAACAGATGTCGATAACGGAAGTGATTGATGATCTCAAGCAATGCAACTTTTTAGAAAAAATATTTTTTTAAAAAATCTTTCGTTATCCACGAAATAATAATTGCATATTTGCACCTGTTGAATTTGTCTTCCTGTTTAATTTTATTAAGTTCGATTGCCTAGAGAAATCTCT
This sequence comes from Rhodomyrtus tomentosa, assembly GCA_028455895.1. NCBI lineage: Eukaryota > Viridiplantae > Streptophyta > Magnoliopsida > Myrtales > Myrtaceae > Rhodomyrtus > Rhodomyrtus tomentosa. Next base: position 6,530,149 of record JAPCWY010000001.1, on the reverse strand, counting down.
AATTTCTTCGGATTGTTTACATTCTCTCTATTTAGTTTGAATTGCCAAGAGAAGTCTCTAATTTCTTTCCTTTTTTCTCTGTAGCTCTGAAGGCTGAGATCTCGGAAGCGCAAACGTTTGACGGAGATTAGGCGGAGGTAGGTGTCATCAAGCGAATGGGCCACGCATCACATTTCTTTTGTCAATAATCTTGTGATCTACGTTTCTTCGCCTCTGTACATTGAAGTCTTTTTTAGTCCTTGTACTTTTAATTTATTTGATTAAGCCCTTCTACTCTCATAAATTTGCTAATTCTCTCCGACATTAGACAAGGCCTAATCCAGCTGAAGTGGCCTCAAACACATCGCGGTATGACGTGGACGAAATTTTTGGAATGGGGTCGTCAACGTGAGTGTTTGCATTTGTTGGATTTTATCCACGTCACACTCTGACGTTGTCTACGTTGGCTATATTTTTTTCTTGCATGAGAAGGAAAACAGATTAAGTCTGATTCTAATTTGAATTATGTGTTTACCATTTCGCTTTCATTTATCATTTGACACTCAGAGTCGAGATTAGGCAACTATTCTTGGGAAAATGATGAAAAGAAAGATCACGGGTCAAGCTGACTGCTCTCCCTTGGACATCGCAAACACAACGTCAAGAAGAAAGCTAAAGAGAGTGGTCCGCAACAAGATGTCTATCTACTTTCTGAAAATCCGTTCCTCCTTTAAAAGATTTATTCAAATTGAAAGAGGGGGAAAAAAGTTCCTCAAAACAAACAAATTTGTCTCTTCTCTTGAATTCTACTGCTTATATCTTCTTAAATACGTAGTTAGTTCAAGAATTATATTACAAATTTTGCGAAAGTTGTCTTTGGGACTCTTTTTAAACAAACAATTAAGAAAGATTTACTTGTTACCCACTGTATTTCTCATCATTGAAATCACCATCGATTGCTGAATTATGTCTACTTGAGCGTACTTGATAAATATATTGAATGTCTGTCCAAAAAAGAAGAAGATAAAGATAAGATATCCTTGAGCTCAGGACCTGTTTCACAAGAAACATCTTCAGACAACTGCTCGAAGCAAAAGTTTGATCAGCCTCCAAGTTGAGCACCGCACATGGGACTAGACTCTCGAACTTAATATCTGCCTTTGATAGCGGATTCGCATCAAGCAACAGCAGTCTGACCGCACAAGTTTTTTTTTTTTTGGTCGAAAACGGCATGGGTATTGACTGTGACCTTTCTGAGTATCATATGACAATGTATTTGGAGCTCTGCTCCAGTGAAAACTTCGTTTATGAGTTGGCTGCTCGGATGATTTCGAAGACGGTCAACATTGCGGATGCCATTAAAACTAGCATTCATGCACTCTGTGTCAAGTGAAATAGCCACTATTCTGCTCCAAACCAAGAGCATCACCCGCAGTAAATTATATTTGCTCTTAAGTAGATCATCTAATTCAAATCCAGATCAATTCTTCACCCGATTCATTCAAGTTGGGGATGAGAAATAGAAAGAGAAATGTTTAACGAGACAGAAATAAGGGAAAATAACAAACCGATAAATTCAGAAGCAAGACATGGTCATCATAGATTGGAAAAGACGTCAAAGACTAAGCATATGTCATCACAAGTTTTAGAGGTACTTAAACATCGATCGAGCAGAGGATGACGTATCAATGGCTATAAGTTTGATATCTACTGCCGTCGGAAGACGATTCAACCTCAACGGGGCTGCAGCAGACTGGGGGCAGAGTTATCGACTTTTGTTAGTCGCTTTCAAAGTTAACTGGTCTGATAATGTTGCTGGGGTTCAAGGGAGATGGAAAGGATAAACGAAGCAAGTAGAATTTGCAGGTAGAGTAGGCCTGACAGCAATTGACCTTGGACTTCTAGTTTTTCCAAAACTTCCCGATTATCTGTTAACAAAAAGAGATCAATTTTTTAGTTTCTCTAAAATACATGTTGATTTGCTTCTATGTTAAAATGAATTAACAAAAAGATTTCAATTTATATTTTATTTATAGATTAAATTATAGCTTTTTAATTTTCATTTTTTGTGTTTGGTTAAGTCATGTTCAACTCAATTTTGGAGACTGGAGTAGGACCAGTTGAGCTTGCACTTCTAGTTTCTCCCAAATTTCTCGATTTTTTGTTTACAACAGGATTTGAATTTTTTAATTTCTCTAAAATACTTGTTCACTTTTTGTTTTTTATGGTAAAATGTATTTTAAAAAAATTATTTCAATATTGGGTTATTAAATTTTACTTATGGCTTAAACTATAATTTTTTTTGTTTTTTTTTTGTGTTTAGTTAAGTCAGGTACAATTCAATTTTATAGACTGGAGGACGGCTGGTAGCACTAGTTGACCTTGCACTTCCGGTTTCTCCAAAATTTCTCAATTTTTCGTTAACAAAAATATTTGAATTTTTTAGTTTCTCTAGTACTTGTTGATTTTTTGTTGTCTACCTTAAATGAATTAACAAAAATACATTGGTTTTTTTTTTTTTGTATTTAGTTAAGTCAGTTTGAATTCAATTTTGGACACTAGAGTATGCCTGGTAGCACAAGTTGACCTTGCACTATCAATTTCTCCAAAATTTCTCGATTTTTCGTTAACAAAAATATTTGAATATTTTAGTTTCTCTAAAATAATTTTTTTATTTTTTATTTTCTATGTTTAGATGAATTAACAAAAATACTCAATTATTTAGCATAAGGTGACTAGAGTTCGGTGCACTTCTAGTGAGATTCTCGATTTTTTTTAGTTTTCTATGTTAAGATTTTTTGTTTTTTGTTTCTTATATTAGAATGAATTAACAAAAGGATTTCAATTTTTCAATTGAGTCGGGTTCAATTCTACGTTGATTTTTTATTTTCTATGTTAAATGAATTATCAAAAATATTTCAATTTTGGGTTATTGATGTGCGTGAATCTGTCCAGTGGATGAATATGAATTAAACGTTAAATCCAACCGAATTATTATATTAAGTCATTATTAGCAAAAAGCTGAAAATTGGAATGTTCGACAGAACTGCAATAAGATAGATTTGGAGTTATGGACAAAGGTGGCGGTGGCGGCCAAGCATTCTCTAAAAGAGAGATGTGCTTGGTAGATCTCTTCTGTTGCTCGTTGGATTGTGCAAATGAGGAGATGGAAACCGCGTACATCTTCCTTAATCTAACGGTAATAAATTAATAATCCAATCTACCTAACTACTATCTACCTCAATTATTGCAAGAATCCTCTTGAGCACATGCTATCCCCATAACGCCCCTAAAAAAAAAAAAAACTCGATGGTGAGAGTACATACGATTCTCGTTCTCACAGCCCGACTTTACAAAAAGAGCCGCCCTGATTATACAAAAATTTTGCAAAGACTGAATAAAGGCTGGAGAAAAATTTTACTCGTGTTTTTTTTTTTTTGGCAAAGTGAGTATATAACTACTCAGCGCGCCAAATACAAAAGAATTGCCAAACACAAAAACCCCAATCCCAACACTTGAATGTGTCGTATGGAGTACGAAGGCGTAAGGCATTGCAAGATACATCAATAGCTAAGCCAAAAGGACCTTGAAAGGGTGAACAATGCCCAAACAACCTGAAACCGAGCTGCACAAAGCAAGAAACACTGCCCGGACGACCTCCCAAAACAGGAGCTAATACAAACCAGCAACCGAGGACAGAGAAGAGCGTAGAACAACCAGAAACAATCCAGGAGCGAGAGCCCCGAACGAAAGAAATAAAAAGTCAAAACAACAGCCAAATAAAAAGAAGAGCAGCCAACATAACATCAAACAAGCACCAACCCAAAGGAGAAGAAACGGATAGCAAACTAGGACAGGCCGAGATCATCATAAAAAATGGTGGAGGAGAGGCCCCAGTCTTGGCAAGGATTGTCCACAATGGTCAGGCCGAAATCTCTTACCACCTTGAGAAGATATTTGATAAGAGTTGGCACAAAAAGGGGTTTGTTTCGGAAGAGGATGAGAGGATGTTATTCCTCTCAATCCAAATCATGTGACAAAGGGCCCCAAAAAAGAATCACAATAAACGGCGTGGGAAAGATTGGCCATGATATAGTTTCATGACCCAAAAAATAGTGTCCTTCCAAGGCGCGTTCCAACATGTGACATTGCACCTAGAGGCCCAAAAAAGTGCTAAGGTGCTCATGATATGGCAAGCAAAGTACAAATGGTTGATAGAGTCCGACATGTTGTGACAATAGACACAAGAACCCTTTGAGATTTTGCAATAGTTTAGACGCACAACTTGGATGGGGAGTCTACAGAGTGAGATAATCCAAAAAAAGAACATATATCTTGGAGCAATGACGCTATCCCAGACAAAAGAGTGCCATGGAGCAAGGTGACCCCTAGGTCGAAAGGATTCCCAAGCTGAAGCTGCCGTGAATGTGCCCGAAGGGTGCCCTTGCCATATGATTCGGTCTTATCTTTCTTCATCAAAGAAGGGGTAGCTCCCATCCAAGTAGTGAAAGAGGCGAGCTTGGCAGAAGGCCTCCAAACCGAGGAGAAGAAAGTTCTGATCGCAGTATCCCGCGGAATGCGAGTCGTACATATCCCAATTGTAGAAGATCTTATATAAATGACCTCAAGGATGCCATGCATCAAACCAAAAAGAAATAGCCCGACCATTGCCAATTCTCCAAGCAAAGCTCATATAAATAACCGGCCGGAGATCTAGGATCTTCTTCCAAATCCAAGAGCAGACAGTTGATTTCGTGACGACCCAAAAGCTGTCATTCTTGAGAAAGGTTGAGTAAATCCACTTGCATCACAAGAACTCCTTATGCGTGAATAGTAGCCAGATATGTTCGAGCGTTGCCGCCCTATTACAATCAATGAGTCCTCAGATACCCAAACCATCCTCCTCCTTAGGAAGACAAAAGTTGGCCCAAGAGACCTTAGCACAAACCTACTCCTAAGTCGGGACCCTTCCATAGGTATTGTCTTAAGACAAGCTTAATCCTAGATAACACGATTATAGGAAGAGTAAAGACGCTATCCCAATAGACGTGCATGGCATGTAAGACCGACTTAATGAGTTGCAGCCTACCAGCAAATGAGAGAAAGCATTGAGACCAAGAGTGGGCTCCTACCGTGACAGATGTGACTAGGGCATTGCAATCTGCCTTACAAAGTCTAGATGTAACTACCGGAACACCAAGATAGCGAAACGGGAGAGCATCTACTTGGAAACCAAGGAGAAGCCGAATGCGATCGTGTAGTCCATCCAATCCACCCGAGAGGAAGACCTCGCTTTTGGAGGCATTCGGCTTAAGTCCCGACCATCCAGAAAAAAGATCCAATCCTTCCTTCAGCAAGGTGACCGAATGCAAGTTAGTCTCGGAAAATAGGAGGACGTCATCTACAAAGAAGATATGAGATAAGCAAATGGCCTTGCATCGCCAAATTAACTTGAAACCCAAAAGTTCTGCCTTGGCTTTGAGAATACCGGATGAGGCTTCCATGACAATGTTAAACATGTAGGGGGGAAATAGGGTCCCCTTGTCTAATGACTCTAGAAGAGAAAAAGAAACCATGAAGCTCCCCGTTAATGGCCACAGAAAACTTGGGAGAGGAAACACATACCATAATCAGTTTGATGAATGAGTCTAGAAAACCAAAGGCTTGCAAAGTCACCTCCAGAAATCCCCAATCAACCGTGTCATAGGCTTTTTGGAAATCCACTTTGACGGTACACTTAGGCGAATACATGTCATGGTGAAAACCAGCAAAGAGCTCCTGGGCTGGCATTATGTTGTCACTAATCCTTCGGCCTTTAACAAAAGTTATCAGTGGATGGCTTATAATAAAAGGCATAATACAAGCAATCCTATTGGCAAGAATTTTTGTGATGCACTTGTAAATGGTGTTACAACAAGCAATAGGCCTAAAGCCGGACATGGTCAAAGCATTAGGAATCTTGGGCACCAAAGTGAGAATGGTGGTATTGATCTCCCTAAGTAGGGAGCCAGATTCAAAGAAATTCTTCATTACCAAGGTGATTGAAGGTCCAACAATATCCCATTAGGCTTTAAAGAAATCAGCGTTAAAACCATTAGGGCCCGGGGCCTTACCTAATGCCAGAGAGAACATAGTGGTTTGAATCTCCAGGTTCATCACTTGCCTCGAGAAGGATTGGATTTGCTCAACATCCAAGTGTCGAGTGATAAAATTCCAAAGCAAGAGAGGATCCGATCGAGAAGAGGTAGAGCAACCACTCAACAAAGAATCAAAGTACCCTACATTGTGATCCTAGATGAGGTTCGGTTGAGAAATAGTGACCCCAGCTGAGTCAATAACCGAAAGTAACGGTTATGATGATGTCTTTTGTTGACGTAGTGATGGAAATAACTTGTGTTTTGACCTCCTTCCTTAAGCCATTGAATTCTGAATTAAAACAAATCTTCTCAAATTTACTCGTATGTCTATCATTTCCCTTATAAAAAAAAAATGACAACGATACCATTGTATAAAAGATGCTAAAGCCTAGAAAAGTAAACCACTTGGGGAAAAAAATCCATGAAAAAAGAGAGTGATTTTTCGGAAATCATTTTTTAAAAAACTGTTTGTTTTTCTTCATTTGGTGATATGTTGCCGATTTTTTTTGTTTCATATTTATAAAATAAATTCAATCTCATTGCTTTTATTTGAGGCCAAAAAATAAAAATCCGCATTTCCAAATAATATGTTTGTTTTATTTTAATTTTCTTTTTTTTTCTTTTTTTCTTCTTTCTCAACTAGTTGTCAAGCCTCTGCGATGGCCCGCTACATGAGATGCCTGGCGAGCTCGAACTTATCAAGTTGTTGGCAAGGTCGAACCTTGTCGGCCTCAAGCGGACGATCGTAGATCCAAGAGCTATTCAATTAGGTAAATTTAACACTTAAAAGTTTCAAAAATATCGAGCTAATTAGTAAATTCTACTTTTTTAGCTGGGGGAGCTTATGAGAGCATGTTAAAATATGTATTTTTTTTCTTTGTGTTGCCTTTTGTGCTCTAGCAAAAGACTCAAGCCAATGCAAATTAGTCTTTTCCTTTTTTAGAAATGAATACTTACGTTGTGACTAGATGTGTCCAATAGATTGATCGGGCCTGGTTTGAATCGGATCGAATACGATCCGACCCATATTGACCAATTTAACCCGTTTTTATCCCATTTTCATGTAATACTAATTTTACAACTCGCCCCCGATCCGACCCAACTCAAATGAACGGATTTGGAGAATTCCCGGCGCGTGCGTGTGTGAATGGGCAACACATGAATGAGGCTTGATAGACTAGACAACTTAGCCTATTACCTTTATTAGACCAAGCTAGGCTGACCCTACCAACGCGTAGTTTGCGTGTCTCAATCACATCAACAAGCAAAGAACATATCGGGGGGGGGGGGGATTGTATGATCCCTCGAGGCACCATTCATAAGAGGATTTGGCATCGGTCCAACTGTGAAAGGAAAGAACTTATATATTGATTTAAAACGACGAGTTAGTGCCAAATAATTCAAAAACCATTAACTTGAAATCCATAAAATATCCTACCTCATTCCCACGTGGAAATAAAGCTCGTGGATCACTGTAATACAATGCAATGCCAATGAGCTAGCCGCGGATTCATGTAAGACGCTACACTAGACAGACAGCATGGGAAGAAACATTATTAGGAGAGAAACGTAGGGAGTTGATCGTCAACTTTCGACCAACATATTCAAAGATGACGTCACGAAAAATTTAGTCTTTCGTAGGCGCTTGTTGTGTTTCCACGCGAATGGTAGGATTTTTGTTCGTGTAGCCCAATTGAGGTGACTTGATGGCCAGAAGTCCATCCCCCCTTTTTCGACCGAGAAAAAAAAAAACCTCGCTTTGACCAATAAATAGCCACCCTCGCAAATAGGGTGAGGGCAAAGAATTTTCCCGATATGAGGGGGGGAAAAGAAAAAGGAAAACAGGAAAGGTCTACCCAACTAGGACCCAGAAATTTCTGAGTTGTTTGGGGTCAACCCACCTTGAGGCTTGAGCCGACAGGTGAAGAATCCCTTTCTTTGTGCTTTAATCCTGATGGAAATTTTGGAAATTAGGGGGTTGATATCGGCCAAGACAGGGAGGGACCGAACTGACAGAATCAGAACTTAGAAGGAAGGGGGAGAAAAGGGTCATATGACCTCAAAAATCCACTGAAAATTTTTTGTGTTGCCACGTCCTTTTTCTATTAATGAAAACGTAAATAAAAAAGATCTTAACTTTATCTTTAGAGAAGACTGTGCATAAAATTGTCGCATGCAGAGTGCACAATTTTGCTCTGATATTAATTATAGAAATCAAAAGAGATTTTGCGAAAATTTAGTGGTTTCAACGCGATAAAATTTTCGAATACATAAATATAAAAATGGTATTCAAAAAAGCATTTTTTTTTTTGGTTCCATCCACTTGCATGCCTTCACAGCCACAAAATGCCAAAGGACCTTGCCAGCCTTACGTGTGAAATGGGGATGAGCTGCAAATTCACATGTGACTTGTACGCAAGTTTGAAAAGTCAAACTAAGTCTTGGTCCCGTTCAGCACGCCGCCATCAACTTCTCCCCATTTTCCTCCTCCAGGTATGTATGTATCTTTCACCGTCGTAATCATATATGCCTGTCTGAATTTTCTGCTGCAACTCGGGATGCTCTATTTTGCTAATCTACTTAATTTTCCAGATATTCTATATCTGTAAGAAACGAAGAACACCTCAGTTGTTTAATCGATCGGTCCCCAATACAAAACAGAAAACTAGCCATTAACTAACTCTTACCGAAATCATGTTTGGGTCTTGTTTCGAAATCCACTGTTCTGGGAGTTCTTTTTCTGGAATGCAAAGAGCAAAGATCAAGGACTTTTGTTGCTTTATCGAGCACTAATTACGTAATTAGCTGAGTGATCAATCAAGCGCTTAGCCCCTGATGCTATGGATACATGCCTGAACTACATCCTAAATCTCAAATTCAAACTAGCTTTTGGAAGCTACAGGTCAAGCCAGACTCGATGCTGTGTAACCTGGATAGTGTACCGCGCATCCTTAGAAGCAATGGACACCCAAAGAACTCTTAAGTAAAATGGAAGAGCTTGAGGGGTGCAGCCGATCCCGGGCCATCAAATTTTGCTGTAACCATGAACAATGAAACAAGAAAGAAAACCGCGTTTTCAAAGAGAGGAGAACATCGAAAACAACAGAGCGTAGTTTTCAGTTGGAAAAGCAAAATTTGATATTTGTTTCCTCTGTTTTCCCAGATTTGTGAGAACGAAACGAGAGTTCGGCTAGAAATGAGGTTGGGGTCACTGTAATTTGGGCCTTTTACCCAATTCCCCTGTCCAAAATTGATTAAAGACCTTACGCGCTCTGCCGCCGTTCTTCCCCCAAAAAGATCCGAGGTCTTCCTTTGAAACATATCTGCTCATTCTTTTGTGGGATACAGAGAAAATGCCTAGAGATACCGACCCCTTCTGGGAGCATGTAAGGCCCCTGCCTAAAAAAATGTGGATCTGCAACTTCTGCGGGAATCAGTATGCCGGAAGCGCGACCAGGATCAAGGCCCACTTAGCCGGACTTGGAGGATACGGGATTCACGCCTGTAAGGCCGTCCATGGCAGATTGAGATCAGAAGCCTAAAATGCATTGAAGGCTAAAGGATCGGTGGAACCGAGCAAAGGTTTAGAAGGCGATGTCCGAGGGTCATCTTATTCCTACCCTCATTTAATCAGCTCCAGCCTTCCACACGGTCCGACTCAGCCCGTTACTGTGCCCAGTCAGTCTCTTCCGACTCAAAACATGATCCCATAGCAGTACTTTTCATTATGGACACGACCCCCGCAGTCTCAAGCTGATGATTCTTACATTCAGCTACAGAGTTCGAGTTATCCCGGCGGCGGCAGAGACCTCGCACCTGAAGCTTTGACAGATGTGCCAGGCCCAGTGAATGCCGAAGAGGGAGAACCGAACGCAGAGGTTCCACAAGGTATGTGCATCTCCAAATTCACCATATGTTAAAAGCTCGCGCATGACACTTAATTTGCCCTCAACTAGGATTACTTGCTTCACTCATACAATCCCCCTCAGGCAAAAAAAAATAATTAATTTTTATGTTGCATATTAGCAATTATTGAAAATTCCGATATATTCTGTAACCCTTCCTATAAAGTATTTCTTTGAAAGATATCACTAATTTCTTTGTGTCATCTAACAACGACCATTAAGAATTCTCTAACTGTTATCAATCGAACCTTCTACTTTCATCTAATATTATCTCGACATAATTGCTGGTTTACAAATTCATTTTTGCTTTATGAACATTACGTTTCTAGAGAATTCTATCAAGTATTTCCTTGATGCTAAATGCGAGGACAGATGGTGCACTCTGGGATTTTCAACCAAGTACTCGTGGGCTTGTCCGCGAGAATATGCCAAATCTGAAAAGAAAGCTGGAAGAACTAAGCAATCGAGAAGCAGACATGGATGAGTTGGAGGCATGGTGTAGAAAAAGTTCGCCCTTGGTAACAACAGAGCTAGTAGGCGAAAAAAGTAAGGAGGCAATCAAAGAGATTTGCGACTATTTAATGGAGGATGAGATTTTCGTCATTGGCATTTATGGAATGGTGGGAGTTGGCAAGACAGCCATTTTGATGCACGTCCATAATAGAGTACTTGAGAATCCTGCCTTCAGCAACGTATTCTGGGTCAGTGTGCCTCAGAAGCCTAGTGTGTATGAATTGCAAGACGAGATAGCCAATGCGGTCGGACTGGACAGTCTCTCGAAGGATAAGGACGTGAAGAGGAGGGCGAGCATCTTGCATAGACATCTGGAGAAGATGAAGAGTTCTGTTTTGCTCTTAGATGGCCTGTGGATGCACTTCGAGGTTAAGGATGTGGGCATTCCCATCAAAAAAGATGGCCTTAAGTTGGTACTGACAACTCTATCACTAGATGTGTGTCATAAAATGCTCTGCCAAAAACAAATCAGAATAAGACCTCTATGTTTGGAAGTAGATTCTTGGAGCTTATTTCTAGAGAAACTCTGTTCTGCGAAAGCACTCCCTTCAGAAGTCGAAGATATTGCGAGATCCATTTTGAAGAAGTGTAGGGGTTTGCCACTAGGTATCATTGAGATTGCAACTCGCATGAGGGGAGTAGAGAAAGTGCACGAATGGAAAGACCTGTTGCAGAAATTACAAGAATCGAGGATGGAACTTGACGTGTTAGAGGAATTGAAACTCAGTTACATGAACTTGGGTAGTCCTCAGGTTCAACGGTGTTTCCTGCATTTAGTTCTTTGTTTTGGAGAAGAATTATATAAAACTAACAAAAATGAGTTGATAGAGTCTCTCATAGATGAGGGGTTGCTAGGTGGAATTGCCACCCGGCCAAAAAAGCACGACCAAGGTAGCACCATATTGGACAAAATAACAAAGTCTTGCCTCTTGGATGATGATCCAGAAGAAGCAGAGGATCCGAACGTACACCCCTTGATAAGGAACATGGCATTGCAAATAGCGACAAGCACAACTCACATGGTCAAGGCCCGCACGGAATTGGAAGAAATTCCGGAAGAAGAGTTCTGGACCGATCATCTAGAGAAAGTCTTTTTACAAGGAAACAGAATAAAAGATATTCCATACAGCATATCGCCAAATTGCCCTAAGCTTACGAGGCTGTCGTTGAATGGAAATTTATCTTTGGAAGCCATCCACGGACCTTTCTTCGAGCATCTGAAGGAGCTGAAAGTTTTAGATCTCAGCTACACCAGCATCAGGGAATTACCGGACTCTATTTCCCATTTGCAGATGTTAGAAGCACTGTTGCTCCGATGGTGTACGGAATTACATCGTATACCTTATGTAGGGAAGTTGGGAACCCTAAGAAAGTTGGACCTATATGGGTGTGGGAGTCTTGAAGAAGTACCAGAGGGGATGGAGATGTTGGTAAAGCTGAGTTACCTCGACCTACGTGGCACACAGATCGAGACATTACCAGAGGGGGTGTTGGGGAAGCTGGTGAACTTGCAATATCTTGCGATCAAGAAGGTGAGGGCAGGGGAAGAGATAAAATTAAAGAAGGTGGAAGCCCTCTATTGCTCTGTTTCCAGTGTGGAAACATTCAATTCATTCGTGACGTTTATCGAGCGAAATAGTTGTCGAGTGTACAAACTGGGGTTGAATGTATCGGAAGAGGACTTCTTTACAGATGATTACGGAGACTATTGGTATGGTGACAAGAAGAAGATAATCATCGGAAGTTGCGATAGTATCGCGGCATGGGAAGATGGAGGAATTGCTGGTGATGACTGCTGCGTTCTACTTCCGAAGAGTGTACAAGAAGTGGAAGTAGGAGGGTGCGGTGGGGTGAGAACATTGTGGGAGGTAGGGCCACTTGAGAATCTGGAGGTGCTGAAGATAAAGGAATGGGAGAATTTGGAGGAGGTGGGTAGCAATGTCAATTTCCCTCGCCTAAAGAGATTGAGTATCACTGGGTGTCCCAAACTGAAGCATCTCTTAAATCGGGAGTGGCTGACCACAACCAGTAATAGCCTTGCAAATCTGGAGCTGATTAACATAGAGGATTGTGAGGAATTAGAGGAGATAATAGGAGGCACAGTTCAGTGCTCCTTCCCACGTTTAATATCCCTGACCCTACAAAATCTTCCGGAACTGAAGAGCATATGTGGTGATGGTGGGCACTTTACTTGCGATTCCCTCCGGTGGATTAATATATGGAGATGTCCGAAGCTGAAGAGGATTCCTGTGCAGCTGCCCCTGCTTGACATTGACAGTTGCCTCCGCCCTTCTCCTCCGCCCTCTCTTAAATATATTTGTATAGAGCAGGAGACGTGGGAGTCGCTGGAGTGGGACCATCCCCTCGCCTCTTCTTCACTTCAACGCTTGGTCATCTTTCATAATCGTAAAGTCAGCCCCCCATATTTTCCATTGAGATGGCACAACTTATGATTCCTTTGTTAAAAAAAGATGACTTTACGTAGCATGAATGTTTACTTCCATTAAAAATAACTTGTCGGTCTGGTCAGTCACCCCCAAATTTCCCGCGCTATGGTAAAAAAATTTCCCTTCTTTCTTCTTGTTTCCCAACTTTATTCATACCGACTGTAAGGCTCAGTGCTCGACACTTTTTTATTACTGCTTGCAAGTAATATCAAAATGTCTATACCATTATATTCGCTGAAAATTCGTTGTCATGGTGTTTTTGAAAAAGTTAAGATAAGATAACAATAAAAATAATAATAAAAGAACAAATCAATCCCTTCGCTTTCAAAGAATAATAATGATAGAGATATTCGAACATTTTAGAAAGTGCCAAAATATCGAGTTGATTCTTGAGTTCTACTTTATCGGTTGGGAGTGGTCCGGAGAACGTGTCAAATGCTCTTTTTTTATTTTCTTTCTTTTTCTTTTATTGCCTTTTATGTTTTACCTTATCCAGTACTTCTATATTTTCGATTTCAAACTCCTTTCTTATTTTTAAATTTATCAATGTACTATAATAATAAAATTAAATCAATAGTAAATTATCCTTTCTCCTTTTCTGGGGCGTTTGTTTCATGAAGAGTTAATGATTTGCAAAATATTTCCTTAAAAATAATCGTTTGCATTGTTCTGCAAAAATGGATGAACGGAAACTATTTAGACGTAAATAGCTGTCGATAACGGAAGTGATTGATTATCTCAAGCGATGCAACTTTTTAGAAAAAAATACATTTTTTTAAATCTTTCGTTATCCACGAAATAATAATTACATATTTGCACCTGTTGAATTTGTCCTCCTGTTTAATTTTATTAAGTTCGATTGCCTAGAGAAGTCTCTAATTTCTTCGGATTGTTTACATTCTCTCTATTTAGTTTGAATTGCCAAGAGAAGTCTCTAATTTCTTTCCTTTTTTTCTCTGTAGCGCCTGGTGTCATCAAGCGAATGGGCCACACATCACATTTCTTTTGTCAATAATCTTGTGATCTACGTTTCTTCGCCTCTGTACATTGAAGTCTTTTTTAGTCCTTGTACTTTTAATTTATTTGATTAAGCCCTTCTACTCTCATAAATTTGCTAATTCTCTCCGACATTAGACAAGGCCTAATCCAGCTGAAGTGGCCTCAAACACATCGCGGTATGACGTGGACGAAATTTTTGGAATGGGGTCGTCAACGTGAGTGTTTGCATTTGTTGGATTTTATCCACGTCACACTCTGACGTTGTCTATGTTGGCTATATTTTTTTCTTGCATGAGAAGGAAAACAGATTAAGTCTGATTCTAATTTGAATTATGTGTTTACCATTTCGCTTTCATTTATCATTTCACACTCAGAGTCGAGATTAGGCAACTATTCTTGGGAAAATGATGAAAAGAAAGATCACGGGTCAAGCTGACTGCTCTCCCTTGGACATCGCAAACACAACGTCAAGAAGAAAGCTAAAGAGAGTGGTCCGCAACAAGATGTCTATCTACTTTCTGAAAATCCATTCCTCCTTTAAAAGATTTATTCAAATTGAAAGAGGGGGAAAAAAGTTCCTCAAAACAAACAAATTTGTCTCTTCTCTTGAATTCTACCGCTTATATCTTCTTAAATACGTAGTTAGTTCAAGAATCATATTACAAATTTTGCGAAAGTTGTCTTTGGGACTCTTTTTAAACAAGCAATTAAGAAAGATTTACTTGTTACCCACTGTATTTCTCATCATTGAAATCACCATCGATTGCTGAATTATGTCTACTTGAGCGTACTTGATAAATATATTGAATGTCTGTCCAAAAAAAAAAAAAGATAAAAGATAAGACATCCTTGAGCTCAGGACCTGTTTCACAAGAAACATCTTCAGACAACTGCTCGAAGCAAAAGCTTGATCAGCCTCCAAGTTGAGCACCGCACATGGGACTAGACTCTCGAACTTAATATCTGCCTTTGATAGCGGATTCGCATCAAGCAACAGCAGTCTGACCGCACAAGTTTTTTTTTTTGGTCGAAAACGGCATGGGTATTGACTGTGACCTTTCTGAGTATCATACGACAATGTATTTGGAGCTCTGCTCCAGTGAAAACTTCGTTTATGAGTTGGCTGCTCGGATGATTTCGAAGACGGTCAACATTGCGGATGCCATTAAAACTAGCATTCATGCACTCTGTGTCAAGTGAAATAGCCACTATTCTGCTCCAAACCAAGAGCATCACCCGCAGTAAATTATATTTGCTCTTAAGTAGATCATCTAATTCAAATCTAGATCAATTCTTCACCCGATTCATTCAAGTTGGGGATGAGAAATAGAAAGAGAAATGTTTAACGAGACAGAAATAAGGGAAAATAACAAATCGATAAATCCAGAAGCAAGACATGGTCATCATAGATTGGAAAAGACGTCAAAGACTAAGCATATGTCATCACATGTTTTAGAGGTACTTAAACATCGATCGAGCAGAGGATGACGTATCAATGGCTATAAGTTTGATATCTACTGCCGTCGGAAGACGATTCAACCTCAACGGGGCTGCAGCAGACTGGGGGCAGAGTTATCGACTTTTGTTAGTCGCTTTCAAAGTTAACTGGTCTGATAATGTTGTTAGGGTTCAAGGGAGATGGAAAGGATAAACGAAGCAAGTAGAATTTGCAGGTAGAGTAGGCCTAACAGCAGTTGACCTTGGACTTCTAGTTTTTCCAAAACTTCCCGATTATCTGTTAACAAAAAGAGATCAATTTTTTAGTTTCTCTAAAATACATGTTGATTTGCTTCTATGTTAAAATGAATTAACAAAAAGATTTCAATTTATATTTTATTTATAGATTAAATTATAGCTTTTTAATTTTCATTTTTTGTGTTTGGTTAAGTCATGTTCAACTCAATTTTGGAGACTGGAGTAGGACCAGTTGAGCTTGCACTTCTAGTTTCTCCCAAATTTCTCGATTTTTTGTTTACAACAGGATTTGAATTTTTTAATTTCTCTAAAATACTTGTTCACTTTTTGTTTTTTATGGTAAAATGTATTTTAAAAAAATTATTTCAATATTGGGTTATTAAATTTTACTTATAGCTTAAACTATAATTTTTTTTTGTTTTTTTTTTTGTGTTTAGTTAAGTCAGGTACAATTCAATTTTATAGACTGGAGGACGGCTGGTAGCACTAGTTGACCTTGCACTTCCGGTTTGTCCAAAATTTCTCAATTTTTCGTTAACAAAAATATTTGAATTTTTTAGTTTCTCTAGTACTTGTTGATTTTTTGTTGTCTACCTTAAATGAATTAACAAAAAAACATTGGTTTTTTTTTTTGTATTTAGTTAAGTCAGTTTGAATTCAATTTTGGACACTAGAGTATGCCTGGTAGCACAAGTTGACCTTGCACTATCAATTTCTCCAAAATTTCTCGATTTTTCGTTAACAAAAATATTTGAATATTTTAGTTTCTCTAAAATAATTTTTTTATTTTTTATTTTCTATGTTTAGATGAATTAACAAAAATACTCAATTATTTAGCATGAGGTGACTAGAGTTCGGTGCACTTCTAGTGAGATTCTCGATTTTTTTTAGTTTTCTATGTTAAGATTTTTTGTTTTTTGTTTCTTATATTAGAATGAATTAACAAAAGGATTTCAATTTTTCAATTGAGTCGGGTTCAATTCTACGTTGATTTTTTATTTTCTATGTTAAAATGAATTATCAAAAATATTTCAATTTTGGGTTATTGATGTGCGTGAATCTGTCCAGTGGATGAATATGAATTAAACGTTAAATCCAACCGAATTATTATATTAAGTCATTATTAGCAAAAAGCTGAAAATTGGAATGTTCGACAGAACTGCAATAAGATAGATTTGGAGTTATGGACAAAGGTGGCGGTGGCGGCCAAGCATTCTCTAAAAGAGAGATGTGCTTGGGAGATCTCTTCTGTTGGGATTGTGCAAATGAGGAGATGGAAACCGCGTACATCTTCCTTAATCTAACGGTAATAAATTAATAATCCAATCTACCTAACTACTATCTACCTCAATTATTGCAAGAATCCTCTTGAGCACATGCTATCCCCATAACGCCCCTAAAAAAAAAAAACTCGATGGTGAGAGTACATACAATTCTCGTTCTCACAGCCCGACTTTACAAAAAGAGCCGCCCTGATTATACAAAAATTTTGCAAAGACTGAATAAAGGCTGGAGAAAAATTTTACTCGTGTTTTTTTTTTTGGCAAAGTGAGTATATAACTACTCAGCGCGCCAAATACAAAAGAATTGCCAAACACAAAAACCCCAATCCCAACACTTGAATGTGTCGTATGGAGTACGAAGGCGTAAGGCATTGCAAGATACATCAATAGCTAAGCCAAAAGGACCTTGAAAGGGTGAACAATGCCCAAACAACCTGAAACCGAGCTGCACAAAGCAAGAAACACTGCCCGGACGACCTCCCAAAACAGGAGCTAATACAAACCAGCAACCGAGGACAGAGAAGAGCGTAGAACAACCAGAAACAATCCAGGAGCGAGAGCCCCGAACGAAAGAAATAAAAAGTCAAAACAGCAGCCAAATAAAAAGAAGAGCAGCCAACATAACATCAAACAAGCACCAACCCAAAGGAGAAGAAACGGATAGCAAACTAGGACAGGCCGAGATCATCATAAAAAATGGTGGAGGAGAGGCCCCAGTCTTGGCAAGGATTGTCCACAATGGTCAGGCCGAAATCTCTTACCACCTTGAGAAGATATTTGATAAGAGTTGGCACAAAAAGGGGTTTGTTTCGGAAGAGGATGAGAGGATGTTATTCCTCTCAATCCAAATCATGTGACAAAGGGCCCCAAAAAAGAATCACAATAAACGGCGTGGGAAAGATTGGCCATGATATAGTTTCATGACCCAAAAAATAGTGTCCTTCCAAGGCGCGTTCCAACATGTGACATTGCACCTAGAGGCCCAAAAAAGTGCTAAGGTGCTCATGATATGGCAAGCAAAGTACAAATGGTTGATAGAGTCCGACATGTTGTGACAATAGACACAAGAACCCTTTGAGATTTTGCAATAGTTTAGACGCACAACTTGGATGGGGAGTCTACAGAGTGAGATAATCCAAAAAAAGAACATATATCTTGGAGCAATGACGCTATCCCAGACAAAAGAGTGCCATGGAGCAAGGTGACCCCTAGGTCGAAAGGATTCCCAAGCTGAAGCTGTCGTGAATGTGCCCGAAGGGTGCCCTTGCCATATGATTCGGTCTTATCTTTCTTCATCAAAGAAGGGGTAGCTCCCATCCAAGTAGTGAAAGAGGCGAGCTTGGCAGAAGGCCTCCAAACCGAGGAGAAGAAAGTTCTGACCGCAGTATCCCGCGGAATGCGAGTCGTACATATCCCAATTGTAGAAGATCTTATATAAATGACCTCAAGGATGCCATGCATCAAACCAAAAAGAAATAGCCCGACCATTGCCAATTCTCCAAGCAAAGCTCATATAAATAACCGGCCGGAGATCTAGGATCTTCTTCCAAATCCAAGAGCAGACAGTTGGTTTCGTGACGCCCCAAAAGCTGTCATTCTTGAGAAAGGTTGAGTAAATCCACTTGCATCACAAGAACTCCTTATGCGTGAATAGTAGCCAGATATGTTCGAGCGTTGCCGCCCTATTACAATCAATGAGTCATCAGATACCCAAACCATCCTCCTCCTTAGGAAGACAAAAGTTGGCCCAAGAGACCTTAGCACAAACCTACTCCTAAGTCGGGACCCTTCCATAGGTATTGTCTTAAGACAAGCTTAATCCTAGATAACACGATTATAGGAAGAGTAAAGACGCTATCCCAATAGACGTGCATGGCATGTAAGACCGACTTAATGAGTTGCAGCCTACCAGCAAATGAGAGAAAGCATTGAGACCAAGAGTGGGCTCCTACCGTGACAGATGTGACTAGGGCATTGCAATCTGCCTTACAAAGTCTAGATGTAACTACCGGAACACCAAGATAGCGAAACGGGAGAGCATCTACTTGGAAACCAAGGAGAAGCCGAATGCGATCGTGTAGTCCATCCAATCCACCCGAGAGGAAGACCTCGCTTTTGGAGGCATTCGGCTTAAGTCCCGACCATCCAGAAAAAAGATCCAATCCTTCCATCAGCAAGGTGACCGAATGCAAGTTAGTCTCGGAAAATAGGAGGACGTCATCTACAAAGAAGATATGAGATAAGCAAATGGCCTTGCATCGCCAAATTAACTTGAAACCCAAAAGTTCTGCCTTGGCTTTGAGAATACCGGATGAGGCTTCCATGACAATGTTAAACATGTAGGGGGGAAATAGGGTCCCCTTGTCTAATGACTCTAGAAGAGAAAAAGAAACCATGAAGCTCCTCGTTAATGGCCACAGAAAACTTGGGAGAGGAAACACATACCATAATCAGTTTGATGAATGAGTCTAGAAAACCAAAGGCTTGCAAAGTCACCTCCAGAAATCCCCAATCAACCGTGTCATAGGCTTTTTGGAAATCCACTTTGACGGTACACTTAGGCGAATACATGTCATGGTGAAAACCAGCAAAGAGCTCCTGGGCTGGCATTATGTTGTCACTAATCCTTCGGCCTTTAACAAAAGTTATCCGTGGATGGCTTATAATAAAAGGCATAATACAAGCAATCCTATTGGCAAGAATTTTTGTGATGCACTTGTAAATGGTGTTACAACAAGCAATAGGCCTAAAGCCGGACATGGTCAAAGCATTAGGAATCTTGGGCACCAAAGTGAGAATGGTGGTATTGATCTCCCTAAGTAGGGAGCCAGATTCAAAGAAATTCTTCATTACCAAGGTGATTGAAGGTCCAACAATATCCCATTAGGCTTTAAAGAAATCAGCGTTAAAACCATTAGGGCCCGGGGCCTTACCTAATGCCAGAGAGAACATAGTGGTTTGAATCTCCAGGTTCATCACTTGCCTCGAGAAGGATTGGATTTGCTCAACATCCAAGTGTCGAGTGATAAAATTCCAAAGCAAGAGAGGATCCGATCGAGAAGAGGTAGAGCAACCACTCAACAAAGAATCAAAGTACCCTACATTGTGATCCTAGATGAGGTTCGGTTGAGAAATAGTGACCCCAGCTGAGTCAATAACCGAAAGTAACGGTTATGATGATGTCTTTTGTTGACGTAGTGATGGAAATAACTTGTGTTTTGACCTCCTTCCTTAAGCCATTGAATTCTGAATTAAAACAAATCTTCTCAAATTTACTCGTATGTCTATCATTTCCCTTATAAAAAAAAAATGACAACGATACCATTGTATAAAAGATGCTAAAGCCTAGAAAAGTAAACCACTTGGGGAAAAAAATCCATGAAAAAAGAGAGTGATTTTTCGGAAATCATTTTTTAAAAAACTGTTTGTTTTTCTTCATTTGGTGATATGTTGCCGATTTTTTTTGTTTCATATTTATAAAATAAATTCAATCTCATTGCTTTTATTTGAGGCCAAAAAATAAAAATCCGCATTTCCAAATAATATGTTTGTTTTATTTTAATTTTCTTTTTTTTTCTTTTTTTCTTCTTTCTCAACTAGTTGTCAAGCCTCTGCGATGGCCCGCTACATGAGATGCCTGGCGAGCTCGAACTTATCAAGTTGTTGGCAAGGTCGAACCTTGTCGGCCTCAAGCGGACGATCGTAGATCCAAGAGCTATTCAATTAGGTAAATTTAACACTTAAAAGTTTCAAAAATATCGAGCTAATTAGTAAATTCTACTTTTTTAGCTGGGGGAGCTTATGAGAGCATGTTAAAATATGTATTTTTTTTCTTTGTGTTGCCTTTTGTGCTCTAGCAAAAGACTCAAGCCAATGCAAATTAGTCTTTTCCTTTTTTAGAAATGAATACTTACGTTGTGACTAGATGTGTCAAATAGATTGATCGGGCCTGGTTTGAATCGGATCGAATACGATCCGACCCATATTGACCAATTTAACCCGTTTTTATCCCATTTTCATGTAATACTAATTTTACAACTCGCCCCCGATCCGACCCAACTCAAATGAACGGATTTGGAGAATTCCCGGCGCGTGCGTGTGTGAATGGGCAACACATGAATGAGGCTTGATAGACTAGACAACTTAGCCTATTACCTTTATTAGACCAAGCTAGGCTGACCCTACCAACGCGTAGTTTGCGTGTCTCAATCACATCAACAAGCAAAGAACATATCGGGGGGGGGGGGGGGGGGATTGTATTATCCCACGAGGCACCATTCATAAGAGGATTTGGCATCGGTCCAACTGTGAAAGGAAAGAACTTATATATTGATTTAAAACGACGAGTTAGTGCCAAATAATTCAAAAACCATTAACTTGAAATCCATAAAATATCCTACCTCATTCCCACGTGGAAATAAAGCTCGTGGATCACTGTAATACAATGCAATGCCAATGAGCTAGCCGCGGATTCATGTAAGACGCTACACTAGACAGACAGCATGGGAAGAAACATTATTAGGAGAGAAACGTAGGGAGTTGATCGTCAACTTTCGACCAACATATTCAAAGATGACGTCACGAAAAATTTAGTCTTTCGTAGGCGCTTGTTGTGTTTCCACGCGAATGGTAGGATTTTTGTTCGTGTAGCCCAATTGAGGTGACTTGATGGCCAGAAGTCCATCCCCCCTTTTTCGACCGAGAAAAAAAAAAAACCTCGCTTTGACCAATAAATAGCCACCCTCGCAAATAGGGTGAGGGCAAAGAATTTTCCCGATATGAGGGGGGGAAAAGAAAAAGGAAAAAAGGAAAGGTCTACCAACTAGGACCCAGAAATTTCTGAGTTGTTTGGGGTCAACCCACCTTGAGGCTTGAGCCGACAGGTGAAGAATCCCTTTCTTTGTGCTTTAATCCTGATGGAAATTTTGGAAATTAGGGGGTTGATATCGGCCGAGACAGGGAGGGACCGAACTGACAGAATCAGAACTTAGAAGGAAGGGGGAGAAAAGGGTCATATGACCTCAAAAATCCACTGAAAATTTTTTGTGTTGCCACGTCCTTTTTCTATTAATGAAAACGTAAATAAAAAAGATCTTAACTTTATCTTTAGAGAAGACTGTGCATAAAATTGTCGCATGCAGAGTGCACAATTTTGCTCTGATATTAATTATAGAAATCAAAAGAGATTTTGCGAAAATTTAGTGGTTTCAACGCGATAAAATTTTCGAATACATAAATATAAAAATGGTATTCAAAAAAGCATTTTTTTTTTTGGTTCCATCCACTTGCATGCCTTCACAGCCACAAAATGCCAAAGGACCTTGCCAGCCTTACGTGTGAAATGGGGATGAGCTGCAAATTCACATGTGACTTGTACGCAAGTTTGAAAAGTCAAACTAAGTCTTGGTCCCGTTCAGCACGCCGCCATCAACTTCTCCCCATTTTCCTCCTCCAGGTATGTATGTATCTTTCACCGTCGTAATCATATATGCCTGTCTGAATTTTCTGCTGCAACTCGTGATGCTCTATTTTGCTAATCTACTTAATTTTCCAGATATTCTATATCTGTAAGAAACGAAGAACACCTCAGTTGTTTAATCGATCGGTCCCCAATACAAAACAGAAAACTAGCCATTAACTAACTCTTACCGAAATCATGTTTGGGTCTTGTTTCGAAATCCACTGTTCTGGGAGTTCTTTTTCTGGAATGCAAAGAGCAAAGATCAAGGACTTTTGTTGCTTTATCGAGCACTAATTACGTAATTAGCTGAGTGATCAATCAAGCGCTTAGCCCCTGATGCTATGGATACATGCCTGAACTACATCCTAAATCTCAAATTCAAACTAGCTTTTGGAAGCTACAGGTCAAGCCAGACTCGATGCTGTGTAACCTGGATAGTGTACCGCGCATCCTTAGAAGCAATGGACACCCAAAGAACTCTTAAGTAAAATGGAAGAGCTTGAGGGGTGCAGCCGATCCCGGGCCATCAAATTTTGCTGTAACCATGAACAATGAAACAAGAAAGAAAACCGCGTTTTCAAAGAGAGGAGAACATCGAAAACAACAGAGCGTAGTTTTCAGTTGGAAAAGCAAAATTTGATATTTGTTTCCTCTGTTTTCCCAGATTTGTGAGAACGAAACGAGAGTTCGGCTAGAAATGAGGTTGGGGTCACTGTAATTTGGGCCTTTTACCCAATTCCCCTGTCCAAAATTTGATTAAAAATCTTACACGCTCTGCCGCTATTGTTCACCCAAAAAGATACAAGGTCTTCCTTGAAACATATCAGCTCATTCTTTCGTGGGATGCAGAGAAAATGCCTAGAGAGACGGACCCCTTTTGGAAGCATGTCGACCCCCTGCCTAACAAAATGTGGATATGTAACTTTTGCCGGAATCAGTATGCCGGAAGCGCGACCAGGATCAAGGCCCACTTAGCCGGACTTGGAGGATACGGGATTCATGCCTGCAAGGTCGTTGATGGCGGATTGAGATCAGAAGCCCAAAAAGCGTTGAAGGGTAAAGGACAGGTGGAGTCGAGCAACGGATCGGAAGGCAATGTCCAAGGGTCATCCTGCCATCATTTAATCAGTTCCGGCCTAGCACATGGTCCGCATCAGCCTTTGTCTGTGAGCAATGGAGATGCTTTTAGAGAGACTTCATTCGCTGCCATGCCAAATCTGAGCTCCGATGCCATGAGCACTGTAATTGCAAGGTCGTCAGCCTTTTTTCCATTGCATGAGACGAATGTGCCCAGTCAGTCTCTTCCGGCTCAAAACATGATCCCACAGCAGGACCTTTCATTCTGGACGCAACCCCCTCAATCTCATGCTGGTGATTCTTACATTCAGCAGCAGAATTCGAGTCATCCCAACAGCAACGGAGACCTCGCACCTGAAGCTGTGACAACAGTGCCAGGCCCATTGAATGCCCAAGAGGGAGAACCGAATGCAGAGGTTCCACAACGTATGTGCATCTCCAAATTCACCATATGTTAAATCTCATGCAGGACACTTAATCTTCCCTCAACTAGGATTACTTGCTTCATTCAATACCATGAGTTTCGTCCCCCAAAAAAAAACAATTAATGGAATTTTATGGTGCATATTAGAAATTACCGAAATTTCCGAAATATTTTGTAATCCTTCCTATAAAGTATTTGTTTGAAAGATATTAATATTTTGTCTCAACATTACAGTAATATAGCTAATTTCGTAATAAATTTCTCCGTGTCATCTAACAACGATTATTAAGAATTCTTTAATTGTCATTGAATCCCTATAAGTTACATAGATATATAACGTGAACTTAGAGATTCACCTTTATTTTGTTTAGACATGAAGATTCATATGAAATGTTATATCCAATTTTTAATGAGTAATTTTATGCTAAAATTCAAACTTCAAATTCATATTTGTGTATTAATGTAAAATATCGGTAGAACCACTTTTCATACAGGCCTAAATATCTATTCTACCCATCCTGTACAGGCCATCAATTCAGCCTTCTACTTTATCTAATCTCGGTTCGACATAATTGCTGGTTCATATACTCATTTTGTTTTTCGACCAAAAAAAAATCATTTTGTTTTGTGAACATTATGTTTGTAGAAATTACACGTGGGCTTGTCGGCAAGAATATGCATACTCGGAAAAGAAAGCCGGAAGAACTAAGCAATCGAGAAGCAGACATGGATGAGTTGGAAACATGGTGTAGAAAAAGTTCACCCTTGGTAACAACAGAGCTAGTAGGCGAAAAAAGTAAGGAGGCAATCAAAGAGATTTGCGACTATTTAATGGAGGATGAGATTTTCGTCATTGGCATTTATGGAATGGGGGGAGTTGGCAAGACAGCCATTTTGATGCACGTCCATAATAGAGTACTTGAGAATCCTGCCTTCAGCAACGTATTCTGGGTCAGTGTGCCTCAGAAGCCTAGTGTGTATGAATTGCAAGACGAGATAGCCAATGCGGTCGGACTGGACAGTCTCTCGAAGGATAAGGACGTGAAGAGGAGGGCGAGCATATTGCATAGGCATCTGGAGAAGATGAAGAGTTCTGTTTTACTCTTAGATGGCCTGTGGATGCACTTCGAGGTTAAGGACGTGGGCATTCCCATCAAAAAAAGATAGCCTTAAGTTGGTACTGACAACTCGATCACTAGATGTGTGTCATAAAATGCTCTGCCAAAAACAAATCAGAATAATACCTCTATGGTTGGAAGAAGATTCTTGGAGCTTATTTCTAGAGAAACTCTGTTCTGCGAAAGCACTCCCTTCAGAAGTCGAAGATATTGCGAGATCCATTTTGAAGAAGTGTAGGGGTTTGCCACTAGGTATCATTGAGATTGCAACTCGCATGAGGGGAGTAGAGAAAGTGCACGAATGGAAAGACCTGTTGCAGAAATTACAAGAATCGAGGATGGAACTTGACGTGTTAGAGGAATTGAAACTCAGTTACATGAACTTGGGTAGTCCTCAGGTTCAACGGTGTTTCCTGCATTTAGTTCTTTGTTTTGGAGGAGAATTTTTTGAAACTAACGAAAATGAGTTGATAGAGTCTCTCATAGATGAGGGGTTGCTAGGTGGAATTGCCACCCGGCAAAAAAAGCACGACCAAGGTAGCACCATATTGGACAAAATAACAAAGTCTTGCCTCTTGGATGATGATCCAGAAGGAGGAGGGGATCGGAACCTACACCCCTTGATAAGGAACATGGCATTGCAAATAGCGACAAGCACAACTCACATGGTCAAGGCCCGCACGAAATTGGAAGAAATTCCGGAAGAAGAGTTCTGGACCGATCATCTAGAGAAAGTCTTTTTACAAGGAAACAGAATAAAAGATATTCCATACAGCATATCGCCAAATTGCCCTAAGCTTACGAGGCTGTCGTTGAATGAAAATGTATCTTTGGAAGCCATCCACGGACCTTTCTTCGAGCATCTGAAGGAGCTGAAAGTGTTAGATCTCAGCGACACCAGCATCAGGGAATTACCGGACTCTATTTCCCATTTGCAGATGTTAGAAGCACTGTTGCTCGGAGGGTGTGGGAAATTACATCGTATACCTTATGTAGGGAAGTTGGGAACCCTAAGAAAGTTGGACCTAAATGGGTGTCGCAATCTTGAAGAAATACCAGAGGGGATGGAGATGTTGGTAAAGCTGAGTTACCTCGACCTACATGGCACACGGATCGAGACATTACCAGAGGGGGTGTTGGGGAAGCTGGTGAACTTGCAATATCTTGTGATCAAGAAGGTGAGGGCAGGGGAAGAGATAAAATTAAAGAAGGTGGAAGCCCTCTATTGCTCTGTTCCGAGTGTGGAAACATTCAATTCATTCGTGAGGTTTCTCGAGCAAAACAGCTCCCGAAAATACGTACTTGCTTTGATCTTATCCACAACAGATGATTACGAAGACTTCATTTGGGATAGTGACAAGAAGAAGATAATCATCGGAAGTTGCGATAGTATCGCGGCATGGGAAGATGGAGGAATTGCTGGTGATGGCTGCTGCGTTCTACTTCCGAAGAGTGTACAAGAAGTGGAAGTAGGAGGGTGCGGTGGGGTGAGAAGATTGTGGGAGGTGGGCCCACTTGAGAATCTGGAGGCGCTGGTGATAAAGGAATGGGAGAATTTGGAGGAGGTGGGTAGCAATGTCAATTTCCCTCGCCTAAAGAGATTGAGTATCACTGGGTGTCCCAAACTGAAGCATCTCTTAAATCGGGAGTGGCTGACCACAACCAGTAATAGCCTTGCAAATCTGGAGCTGATTAACATAGAGGATTGTGAGGAATTAGAGGAGATAATAGGAGGCACAGTTCAGTGCTCCTTCCCACGTTTAATATCCCTGACCCTACAAAATCTTCCGGAACTGAAGAGCATATGTGGTGATGGTGGGCACTTTACTTGCGATTCCCTCTGGTGGATTAATATATGGAGATGTCCGAAGCTGAAGAGGATTCCTGTGCAGCTGCCCCTGCTTGACATTGACAGTTGCCTCCGCCCTTCTCCTCCGCCCTCTCTTAAATATATTTGTATAGCGCAGGAGACGTGGGAGTCGCTGGAGTGGGACCATCCCCTCGCCTCTTCTTCACTACAACACTTGGTCATCTTTATTTAAAAAGGATGACTTTATGTAGCATAAATTTTCTAATTAAAAAAAAAAAATATCCCGCGTTTGGCTTCTATACTTTGAAGCCTTTTTTAATCTTTTAATTTATTTGATTAAGCAATTCTACTGTCATAAATTTTCTAATTAAGTCTCTCCGACTTTAGACAAGGCCTAATCCAGCTGAAGTGGCCTTAAACACATTGTAGTATGATGTGGATAAATTTTTTGGAATATTGTCGTCAATGTGAGTGTTTGCATTTATTAGATTTTACACACGTCAAACTCTGACCTTGTCTATGTTTGCTACATCGTTTCTTGCATGAGCAGGAAAATTGATTAAGCCGATTCTAATTAAAATTATGTGATTACCATTTCGTTTCCCTTTATCATTTGACACCCGAGTTAGAGATTAGATTTACGAAGAGGATGAAAAGAAAGAGACTGAGCGCGCGCATAACAATCATTCTATTTCTCTGTTTATATTTCGAAACAAGTTTGGAACAAAAATTCGTTTGATAATGCATTTCTATTTTTCTGTTTCTAGAAAAAAAATTATTTCAAAAATAAATTTGAAAGAGAAATGAGAAGTTAAAAATTATAGTTTCTTTGTTCCAGAAATAGAAATGAGAAAGAACCTACCAAATCCCTTCGTTTTTTCTCAAGTCCTCATCCCACCTCCGTGACCGCCGCCGCCACCCCCCACCGGCCGCAAACCCCATCGCCACAGCCAACCACCACCAACCTCCGTAGGCAGCTCCCCCAACCACCCTCAGTCGCCGACCGACACCCACCGCACCACCGGCCACCATCACCCACCGCCTGCTGCCATCACCCACTGCTACTGCTCACTGCCGATAGTCGCCGCCAACCGCTGTCCCCCATCAACTATTGTCCACCGCCAATCTCTATCGCCTATCGCCACCCTCCACCAGCCACCACCAACCTTCGTCGAGCACTGCTACCCGCCATTGTCGGCCGCCACAACCACCGCCACCATCGGAGTAAAAAATAAAAATGAAATAGAAATTTTTCGTAGAATAGTTTGTGTAAATAATATTTCAAAAGTAGAAATTTTCAACTGTTATCAAACAAATTTATGTTCCATGAATAAAAATTTTATGTCCTTATTAAACGCATTTTTTTACTCAAAAAATCATCCATAAATTAAAAATAGAAAAATCAATTTTTGCCTATAAATGTATTCCAAAAATAGAATGGTTATCATATGCGCCTTAATTTTTTTTTTTTTGGTCTAATATGCGCCTTGATTGAGAGGAGCAATTCCACCTCTTTAGATTTGGGAATTTACTTTCTTAATTTTATGCGTGAATTTTTCATTAATCGAAAAGTGTTTTCTGTTGACTAAGTCATTTTCAGCGAACCAAATAGGTGAAAGTCCATAAAATCAATTATCGAAAAGCACTTTCACTCAAACAGACGCACCTTTAAATCTCATTTGTCACCATTGCTAAGTCATCATGCTCGATTAATGTTTAAGGTAACTCCGGTTCCTGTAAGAACATGTCTTAATTTAAGACTGCTATTCTTTTGTTATATTTGTGATCAAGTGGCTGTTCGAGCTAACTTTTCTGCATCCCACAAAGATCTTAAGGGCACACTTTCCTATATCGACCTGAAATATTCAAACAAATTCATAGGGAGTGTTTCCCGAGATTTCAGCCTTAAATTCAATATATAGGTATTTTGCCATTTAAGACAATATTTTGTTGATTTCTTTTCTTTCAGATGTACGTTGACATTGCTCAATATAAGATTTTTTTTTTTCAGCTTGAACCCTAGTTTGGATTTCTCACGCAACCGCATGTAACTTCCTTGACATAGAGAACACTTGCCAACTGTCCCATTTGTTCTTCATGAACTGACCTGCCTTCCCCCCTCCATTATGCCAAAACTTGCAAAATTCGACCTTAGCTTTATCAAAAACTTCTACTTTTATCCTTTTACGCTACTTTTAATCTACCTAATTAAAGTATACCGTCTTCATAAATTTTTTAATTAAGCCCCTCCGACACCAAGTCAGATCAGATCAGATCCAACTGATGTGTCCTTGAAGACGTCATCTCGTGAGAAGATAATATTTTTTTCTTATTTGGACGTCCACAAGACCGTTTACATTGGCGGAATTTTATCCGCATCAACTTCCGACATCTGCATTGGCTGTAATTTTTCCCTCGCATGGTTTCGCTTGGCTTATCCGCATCATATTTCAAAATCGTCCGACCGCGACATCCGCTGAATTTGGTCGAATTTGGTGAGAGACTTGGTTCGAAGACATTGCGAAACTAAAATGACTTGATTAGACAACTTGTAAGTACGAGAAACTTGGTCTCTGTCCGACAGACGTAACCGAGAGGAAAGAAGACGAGAGAAAGAAAACGCGAGTGGTGGTCATGTGTTCCTGGAGTCAATGCTGCTGTAATCTACGTGACCCTTCAATTCTTGTACAAAGGAGGTTAACAAAAATGAAGAGAAAAAAAGGAGGATCCTATCACCAAGAACACTGATTTAAGACTACAATACTCCTGTTTTAAAGTACGAGGATTGAGTTCCTTCATACGCTCTCCCCGCCTTCCATTCCAGCCATTGTATCATACAGAGGCCGATTTAACGTCTCCGGGAGGTAAAACGCTAGTATCCCTCCCAGAATTGCACACGCCGCGAAGACGGCAAATGGGAGACCGCCTCCTAAGACCACCACGAAAGGCGCCAAGATCGCACCCATTTGTGCCGCCTGAGCTCCACAGCCAAGAGCCGCATTCCTCACCACAGTCGGAAACAGCTCCGCCGTGTAGATGAAGAGCAAATTATATGTGCCGGCCATGCCAAAAATCCCGAGAATTCCGCACACCATCCTCGCCAATTTCCACACCCCATGCATCGTCATCAAGCTCCCAATGAGACAGAAGAATCCACTGAACCACTGTGTTCCAATCGCCAATGGCTTCCTCCCAAACTTATCGAGCAAAAGTGCCGTTATCGTAAAGGCCGGCATTTCTGCCACCCCGTTGAGGAACACGTTCAGGTAAAGGTTGGTCCCGAGATTGACGACGTTTAGGCTAATGCCATAGTACACGACCGAACACAGGAAGTTGATTGCCACGGCTAAGATGAGTCGAATCCGAGTGACAGGTGACTTCAACACATCGATGAGAGACCCCGTTATCGCGTCCTTTGTGTCCCTCTGATCCTTACAGGATCGACCATCATTCGAGTTTTGATTCACTTCCTCATCGAGTGCAAGGATGACCCCATCGGGGAGGTGTTTCTTGTTGGCTTTGGCGATAACTCGCATAATCTTCATGGCCTCGCCAATCTTCCCCCGGACAAGATACCACCGTGGGGACTCCGAGATGAAAGGGAGGACCCCCACAAGGAACAGCACGGAGGGAATGGAGGAAGCGATGTAGAGTTCTCGCCACGAGCGGAACACATAAGCGATGCCGGAGAGAAGAGCGATGCCGCACGAGAAGAAGTAGAAAGTGGACATTCCTGCCGCCCCGCGCTTCTTTGGGCCAATAGGCTCGGTGGATAGTACGAAAGCGCATAGGCCAACCCCGCCCGTGCTGAATCCGGTAATGAAGCGGAGGAGGCAATAGGTCCAGTAATCTGGAGAGAATGCCGTAAAGCAACCGAAGATGGCATTCAAGATACAAACCACCGTGAGAGAGCCTTTTCTTCCCAAGAACGAGTCCGAGAGATGGCCAAATGTTCCGGCTCCTGCAACATTCAGCATAAGAAGTCATCAGACCATGTATTCAATCCCTTAGAAATTGCAGAGCCTCAACAAGCAGATAGATAACGAGCTAATGCATAATGTTTCTAATTGCTTCAGTTTCATAATACATTATCCTGCACTTTCTTGCACAAGAAGGAAAACTAAATAGACGAATCTAATTTGAACTTCGCGTTTGCCATTTTGCTTCCATTTATCACTCGTCACTCGAGTCGAAATTTGACGATTGTCCTCAGGAAAATGATGAATAGAAAGAGAGTGACTGAGTTCAATGCTTTTCCATCAACCACCTGAAGCCAAAAAAAATTATACTGCATATGGGAGACTGAAAGTACTTGCTATGCAGCTTAAGCACAACAAATCATGCATTCGACAAAGCACACACCTCAGTCAATTTGTTTGTGTGTTGAAACCACTGTAACTCTTGTCCGATGCATGTTAATGCAATTTTATATGCAACATAGAGTGCTTTTTTTACTGTAATAGAAAATACCATGAACAAGTTGGAGCAGCTGTCACTATATAAGTTCTACCTCTTATTGCTCCTTAAACACACGGTTTATTCAGGAATAGTATTGCAGATTCTGCGGTAAACACGCAATTGAGTAAGATTTACGCATAAATTTGTCGAATTGTCTAATCATTTTTAATTAGTCGTGCTTACTATATGTATTTTATAAGAAGCTCGTTAACAAGACTAATGATCTTTTTGGCTCACTCTCTCTCAAGACAAATACCACGCCACACCGCCCAACATTATTGACCTATCCACAAAGTATGTAAGAGGCACGTAGGGCTGGTCACGTGCATTAATAATTGCCACTTGAAGGATGATGACAACGAACAAAACGCTCCACAAAAATTTTTTTTCTTTCCATTAATATGTCGAGAAAATAATCGATCAAAATCTACAAACATAAAAGCAGACAAGATGCAAGAAGAAAGAACAAGAGCAACGATCTGGCATCATCATCCAAATATCCAACGATTCCTAAACGGTGAAGGGATCCAATGAAACGACGAAAAAGACAACTTGCGACATTAAAAGCAAAATGATACTATCGAAAATGTTGTGGTCGATAACGATCTCACAGTTCCTTGTATAGGGTCGACATAGAAAGTATACAAAAGACGAAACTTTAATACCATCGTCAAAGATAAGCACTCTTCCCTAGTCGGGCCAGCCTTTATTTTTATTTTATTTTTCCATTTTTGCTTGTACCCCTTCGGCCGAAACCTCCAACACGGCTCTCAGATTTTGATAAGGGTCTTGTCGTTTTGTAACGTTGTCCCATGAACATAGGATATACTCAGCATCAAGATTGTCGGTCCCACATTAAACCCTAATGATTCCGAACATCATCCCTACGTTTAAATTTAAACCGCTTAGCGACAAGATTAGAGGACGACGAAACGACGAAGAGAGAATCGAGAGTGGAGACAGAGAGGCTAAAGAGACATGGGCGGCTACAAATCAGTCAAAGCCGACGACACATGTGTGGATACAAATCAGTCAAACCTTAAATTGAAAAAAAAAAACACTAATAGGGGAAGTTAATCAGAGATATATGACATTCCATCTCTTATCACAAGAGGCTAGAGCTGGCAAATAGTAAGTTATAGTTGATACATTGCAACAAAAAAGACTTATTACGTTTAGATATCAGAAGCATGTAATAAGGTCTAGCAAGCAGAACGCTAGAGTGACCTCCGGAACGATTTGATGGGAAGATGAATAAAGAAGAGAGAGACGCACCAATCATGCACCCGCCAAAGAACAAGGCCTGGACCAACCCTACCTTGTACTTCTCCCCGCAAACCAGCCCCCACTCGCTCACCGTGGAGCTCCCGCCGCCCTCCGCCCACTCCCACGAGCCCGGCTCGTGCCCGCACACCCCTGTCGATGTCCAGTCACAGCCTTGCCCGGCGGCGGTGCACCGCCAGGCCGGCTCGCGGTCCGCGAATATCATGACCATGGTGTGAAAGGCCTCGAGGGCCCAGGCGAGGCTGGTGAGCACGAAGTGCCTCATTTGCCACGGCCCGAACTCGCCGCAGTACTTCTGGAGCATCCCGTCGATGCAAACCTTCTCAGGCTCGGATTTGTCGCAGGCCTCGCCTCCCGCCGCCGCAGCCGGAGGAGAAGGGAGGAGGAGGGGGGAGTGGAGAGAGTCGTCATGGGAAGGTGGCGGTGCCGCGGAGGACATCGGTGCGGTTTTCTAGGTGGGTGCTCAGGGCGGGAGAATGTTTCGCCGCCCAACACCTCTCCCACTTATGGTGGCGCTGTTTTCGCGTGGCGCTAAGGGGATCGGGGGGCTTTGAGGATATGTCACCGTACTTCCGTCTTTTTAAACGAGTGCTGACGGGGATGCTGATCGTGGATGATTGACACGTGGGACTGAAAGGTCTGTATTGGCCGTTGGATGGGAATAGTTAGAATCCAGGGGAATGTTCTCTGTGGATCTCATGATGGGGTTGGGCCGACGAATTGGAAAGCGATTCTATGTTGGGGAAAAAGCTTAATTTAGCCTTCTATTTATTCAGAGGATCACATGGCACTAATTCAGTGCGCCGGATTAAGCAGGCAAAAGTCAGCATTTTGGACGAAAATCGCTCCACTAATTTATTGACGTGGCGTGTAAATTGTAATCCTCTAAATAAATGCACATATAATGTCACACTTGTTTCAAATTAAGAATCAATAAACAAATAAAAGCATGTATCCTCTTTTCTATCTCTCTTCCTTCCTCCTCCGTCCGGCCACCGCCTTACCCGAGCTCCGCGCTTCCCTCGGCGGTCACTACCGGTAGAGTCGCCGGCACCGTCGTTTTACATCGTCGGCTCCGTCTTTCCAAGCATGACCTCTATTTCACTGTTTTTTCCTTTTTCTTTTCGAGTTCACCGGGGCGGCTCGTCCACGGCATCTCAACCTCGCCATCAAGGCTCGTGGCCATCGACAAGCCGCCGTCGCCACCATATCTAGAAATTAGGCTCTGTTTGTGACCTTACATAGCAGATTTTGTGGTCGGCTTCGTCAAGGGGTCTTCCAAGATCCAAAAGTTCGGCCTCGTGTTATAATGCAATAGTTATATTGCTTTGCACGAAGGCCAAGGGAGATAACTCGTGCTGGGGCGTGGCCATGGCGGGGCGGCGGCGTCGTGGATGAAGGTGGCAGTGGCTCGAACAATAGAGACGGCAGAGCCGAATTCTCGAGTGGCTGGGCAGGCTGGACTGAGGAACAGGCAGTGGCTGAACGGAGAAAGACAAAGAAAAATAAAATTTCTACCTTTTTTCTTTATTAGGAAGGCGCTATTTTCATCTCTCATGTAATTAAATTCATCTCATGTTTTACTGAAAATGACGATATTAACCTCAACCATTCAATTGCAATTTAAAGTGATAGTTCATGATTTATTTATTTACCTTTTTTTATTCTTTTGTCATAATAAAACATTTCACGTGTTTGTCTTTTGTATTTGTTTAATGCAGATATCTGTGTATATCAAAGGCATTATATTTTCTTTTCAGTTTTAGATTTTATTAATTTTTTCATTGTCGATCAAATCTATTGACTGTCAAGCGGAATATAGAGATTAATATAGACACATTTGTAAGATAATCTTATACTTTTGTTGTGCAAATCCCCATCAAATCATTTCTTGTTTTGATACTTTTCAAAAACATGATGATATTATTTTTTGTCAATACAAAATGTGTATAAAAGACAACCAATGTGAAAGCAGAAGCAAGTGATTGCGTTAAAATATGTCAATGTCAAAAAATTTCTAGATTCTACTTAAATTTTGTTAGATAGAGTGTAGGTTTCTTGAAAACTTGTCTTTTCAGCAAAATTAATGTCCACGGGTAAAATGTAACATAATTCAAAATATTATATCTTTAATATACATGGCAACCCACAAAGAGAAAGAAAAAACATGCGAAATCTTAATTATGGCAATTGGCGCCTACGTAGACACTAAAAAAATAAGTAAATTAAATAAGTTTAGAGGGAAAATTATTTAAAAAAATCATAAGCTTATTATAATTGTGTCAATTCAATCTATTTGATCGACGCTGACGTGAAAATTTAATAATATTTTAATATTTTTTTCAAAAATTTTATTTTCTTTTTTCCTTTTTTTTCTCTTTCTTCTTCTAGCATGTCGCTGGCGAGGTCAGCTTCTCCAAAATCTAGCAAGACATGGGAAGGCTTTACCTCACAATGGTTGGGCAAGGCCGACCTCGCCGCAAGGTTGACCTTGTCATCGCTGGGTGAACTCGACCTCACCTAGCCATCCCACGACTCGGCCTTGACGATCCTTGTCTCTGGCCGATCGTTGATTCAATGACCAATTGGAGAAAGAAGGAGAAGAAAAAGAAAAAAAAATTAAAAAAATTAATTAATTATTAAAAATTTCCATGATGTCGCCAGCATGGCCGACCAACGTTAGCCGGATGGACTAAATTGACACAATTTCAAAATGTTTAAGACTTTTTAAATAATATTTCCTAAGTTTAGGCCACAACTTTAAATGGTAATTACATGATAAATGTTAAATTTCTCCTGTTGTGAAAATTGGGTGAATTTAGCTATATAAAGGATGAAAATAGCGCTGTTCTTTTGTTATTTGACACGTGTCAGATTGTAAGCGGATCCATCCGAAAGAAATGCTCGTGACCTCAGCTAGTACATGGCGCTCACAAACCATTGAATATTTTCTCCTCTCGACCATCCTTTAATAAACTTTATTAATTGAATTCTCTTCTGAGGATGCTCGAGGTGATACGATTAGCATACTAAATAGGTTTATTATAATCTCACCCCCAAAAATGTTTAGGCCACCGTTAGCACGCGCGTGCCGCGAAAAGCCTTGATTCTGAAACTAATCAAGTATGTCGTTTGATCAAACTGGACAAAAACACAAAGCACGCTCAACACGTATAAGGATATTAAAAAAGCCTTTAAATCCCATAGACAAGTAATTAAACACCACTAGAAATTAAACTAGCAGGCACTTCCCGCACGGTGTGGCAGTACTAGTTTCTAGGACTTGGACCACACATGCAGTTACCAAGCAGTGACAGGGCATGACGCCATTCCATGTCCATCCGCTAAAACTCCTATCTGTAACTATGGAGCTCGAGATATGGCTTGAATGTTCAAGCGTTCATTTTGAACGCGCCACATCCGTATTCGAATCGCAATATCGCTCCATCAGAGTAACTCCCGCTGCTCCGGGGGTGCACATTTGAGGCAGCTTTGAAGATTAGTCAGCTCGAAAGGTCTAAAGGTACAGACATCGGAATTTATTTTTATCAGTGCCAAGCAGAAACTGATATCAAGCTCCTCTGCTTCCAACCCAAAAACATGGCTCCTTCCTTCTCTTCCACTGTGAAATTTTCCGGGTAATGCCTCAACAAGCTCCTGATCACTGAATTCACATAAGTGCTCAAGGGGCACTGATTAAACCCGGCCATTCGCAACCTCGACCTCCACTTGCCGAACAGTTCATGGCGCCCCACCCTTTCCTTTCCCTCGCGGGCAATGATGTCGATGATATCCCTAGCCAGGCAATGCGGCACTGTGTTGATCTGATTATTTCCGTCCCTTGGCAGTGCCATGTCTATGGACTCGAACATTGCCGAGTAGTAATCTAGAGTTTCCACGAACCTTGTGAGGAATGGGCTTGTGTTTGTATTTGATTCTTGCTCGATTAAAGTGATCACTTTGGGCGAAAGAGACTTCACCATCCTCAAAAGCCCGTCCCTTGGGTTGTTCATGTCAACACTCTCATCCGGGGTGCGGTGGAGCTGCAGTGGAAAGTTCACGACCAAAGCCTCTCCTGGCCTTATATCGAGCATGTCTCTCGTAACATCTGGGGAAAACACACCAAGTCCATTGAACTCCACCGGAATCCGGAATTGCTCAGATATTCCAGCCAACATCCTCTCCACTTCCTCCCATCCGATACGACGAGCATATCTTGATGTAGCGTCCTCGATCCCCGTGATCCGTACGTGTGGGGCCCCACCGGGCCTTGCCGCAAGTGCCTGAAGCAGAGTGACCCACTGAGTTCCCTGAGCAGTTCGAAAGTCTATTATGTGGATGCAGTCCTCGTTTCTGCAAGCTTCTGCAATAGCTCCATTAGCCGCCATGTAACCAAACTTCAAGTAAGGGCAGATTTCATACAAGGCATGCATGTAGGTGAGCGAGTCTTTGCTTTGTGGCTCTTTACATTTAAGGACACGGGAGACTTGAATTCCTAAAGATTTCCTCCTTACCACGAGCCCTTCTACCATGTAAGCACCTAGACGCCGAATGTGCCCTCCGCATTTCGATACTGCAGCCCGAGCCTTCTTGACCAACTCATCAAATTCTTCGGTATTGCTCTCTGACAAGGATTTTGCACACTCAATCAGCAAGTGCCTTATCTTGTCTTCTGAAGGACTGCGTATCAATGATTCATCAATTGCTCTGTGCCATTTCTGCAACAGAGTGTTTTCATTAAATTGTATATGTCGTAAAGCAGCAGATGCTTGAGGCTGACTAGACCTCGATCTAAAGCACTCTTGGCTCCGCTCGATAGGTTTTCGAGCCTGCACAAGTGGAATGCTACCCTTCCAATAAGAAACACACGGCAATGTTACTACATCATCAAAAGTAGCCTCTAATTCCTTTGTAGCAAATTTCATTTGTGGGCTACCGTTCAAACTACCTGACAACGACGTCATATCAGAGCATGACATATGGTGTTTTGAAAGAGGGTCAACGCAAAAGTCGGATTTTGATGAACAAACGAGATCGCTGTTGGTTTCAAGGGCGTAGTTACAAGAAGTGCTACTTATAGAAAGATTTTCAGCGGACCTCTGCTGCTCTTGATTGTCTCTCAGTGGAGGTAGGGCCTCACTTTCAAGTTGACTTGAGAAGGGCAAACAAGGAGAACTTCCAATATCAAATTTCAAGGACTTTAATGACCTGTTAGGTATTGATGTAACTGTAGGATGAGAGGATGAGCACCATAAGCCAGCATCAGTCAGACCATATCCAAATAGCTGATGCAATTCCATCCTGTGAGCTCATTGTCGGGTGACCATTTGGTAATGATCAATTACTTGCCATGAACAGGGAAGATATGGAATATGGAGCTTGCAAAGAGGGTGTCCGCCACATATCTGGAATTACTTTCCTGGGACAAACTCCATATACAAAAGCACCGGCCTGCAATTGATCTAGGAAACAGTTCATAATTCAAGTTATAAAGATAAGCTTGGAAAGAGAGGGATCCAACCGGACTAGACCAAATGGACAAAAACAACACAAATGTGCACAGATACGTAAAAGGTAGGAGAGGCAAAGACAAGAGTAAAGATGTATTATAACTGCATCAGACCAAACATATCCACACTTAGAGTTCCCATTGATAGCATGAGATCCAAAATGTCACGGTGTATCTAGTAACAATTCTCAATCAATTCACGTAGGCAACTAACAGATTTTTCACTGATGAACAGATGATTCAAGAAAATTTCCTTTCTTCCAACAACTTCAATTGGTAATCGACGTGAAGCCAGGAAAAAAGAAAAAGAAAAGCATGATGCTGTGATATCAAGAATACACAAGAACATAGGACATATAAGCGCCAATGATTCAACAGACGAGCAATTTACCTCATAGAGACCTTTTACAGAGATGATATTCTATGAAATTGCGAATAAAAAATTGCAAGTTGTGGAACTCATCAATTCTTGAATAAAACACATGCTATATTTGCAGTAAAAGCAACTTCCGAAGGGCTTTTCATCAGTATAATTTATGCAAAAAAAAAAAAAAAACAAATGGAATAGTAAAGGACTTCACATCAGCACTCCCTATACTGAAGGATCCGAAACTTTGGGGGCCCTTAGCCCCGATAAGCTTTGCAGAGCATGGTTTTAACATCAAAATTGATTACAGAGGACCTGCTATAACTAAAGAGAACAAGTTACGGGTCATAACATATGAAGAAGCCTCAATTCCACAAAAGAGCGTGTCTGATAGAATTTTGAAGTAGTAATGTTCTGACCAACAACAGAAGTAAGTACTTATTGTCCATCAAGAAGAGATGTTCGAAAGAGCAGGGTGTGTGTGTGTGTGTGTGTATAAAGAGACTAAATTTTTAGTCTCTCCACTTGCGTTCCTGTGACCTCAAGCTGGTGAAGGAAAGAAAAACCCTTCAGCCCACGAAAATAACTCAACCCCAGAAGCATAACCCGTAAAGAAGAAGAAGAATCAAGCGAAACAAGAAACGCAGACCAATTTCGACTCGGCTTTTCTCCTCCCGAGATTACAGAACAACCAGGGAAAGACAGGCGATCCAAGCCAACCAAGGTACGAGGATGATTAGTTCGCATATAGGACCCACAGATTGAGCGAGAATGATTACCGGAAGCTCCGCGCACAGAAAGCCGGAGATTTTGGTGTTTTTGACGTTATGGGGGAGATCTTCGAGTGACGATGAGAGTGAATGTGTGGCTTCGTCCTATGCTGTTGTCAGGCTGTGAAGAATTTCATTTCTCTTGACGGGCAAGTGCGTTGAAGATTCGTCGGATTCTACAGAAGACGAGAGGGTTGACGGTCTGACGGACGCTTCGACGGGGATTTCAAGGGTGACGGAGAGAGGAACGAAGGACCGTTAAGTCCGGGGCACTTGTCAGTCAGATGAGAATTTGGGATGATTCCATTTTTAGCATCTAATTTGTGTCGTTTCTTCAATTAAGTCCTCGAATTCACCATATGCACCACGTAATCTATTTCATATGTCGCTTCTGCTATTGAGTCCTTTCATTCTCATCGTCGTTTAAGGGCATTGGTATGGCTGTTGATTCCTCATCTTCTATATAAAATAAAATTATAAAATTCAAAAATTAAATAAGCATTAGTAAGGGTGAGCAATTCCCAGTCCCATTCGATTTTCCTCAAGAATCAGGAACCAGACCGATGATTCCCATTCTCAAATCTCTAGAACCGAGAATATGTTAAGAGCTAAGAACTCAAATGATGTCCAATCTTTCTCCTGACAAATTAGAGATATTTACATAAATGGTTCCTGAACTTTGGCAGAGTGTGCAATATGATCCCTGAATTTTTAATTTGTTCAATTTAGTCATTGAATTTTGGCAAAATGTACAATTTAGTCCCTAAATTTTTAGTGCATGTTCATCTAGTCCTTGAATTATATAAAAATGTTCAATACAGTACTTTTGTTAATTTAAGATCAGAGATAACGTTGAACAATTTCATATAGTCCATGGACTAAATTAAACATTTATTAAAAATTTAGGGACTGAATTGAACAAGTCAAAAGTTTAGGGATCAAATTGCACATTATGTCAAAGTTCATGAACTAAATTGAATAAATTAAAAGTTCAGGGACCATATTGCACATTCTGTCAAAGTTTATGGACTATTTTTATCATTTTGCCGACAAATTACTTGCAATTTTGACAACACTTCCCGTTCCTATTATGCATAAAGCTAACCCAACCCGACGGGCACAAACATTTGCTTATTGTCGGATACAACTAATGTTCAGAGCTGAAAAATAATCTTTAGTTAAAGCCTTCTCTGCACCCGATCATCTCTCCTGCTTCGCTTGTAAGAAATAAAAAATAAAAAAAACGATCGGTCTTATAACCCTAAAATCGGAAATCGGAATGCTCGGCCACCTGTTTCAATTTTAAGGACCGAGGAACGGATTGCCATCCAATCGGTCTGATTTGCTCGCCCCTAAGTACAAGAGAAAACAACAGAGAGATAGAGAGAAGAGATCATGGGTCACGATCAAATTTGCAATAGAGCATTGTCTCATAGTCGTCGTCCCAAATTTGACACCTCAAGATCATCGCGGTGGTCATCGTCCTTAAAGTAAGTGGCGGTCGCACTCTCTAGTCGTAGCAATTGCCCTCTTTTTCTGCAATTTTTTTTCCTTACATGATGGGATCATTTTGATCGTTCTACTTTTGGGTCGGATGATAAGGTCGTCCAATCTGGTGGCGATGCCCTTTTTGTAAGGATCATCCTTATCTTTGTTAGAATCGTCCACTCGAAGCACGTGACCTAACATTAAGACTTGGAGCATCCCACTCGAGACAATATTAAAACGAAAAGGATGCAACCTCTTCCATCATTCAAAATTTGACACGTGGTTTGGACTGTTTCTTAAAATGTTCACCTACCAATGTCTACCTAATGTACACGTGTCCGAGCATATGTGATTTGCATGGTCAAAGGGTAAAGATAAGCACGTGTGTACGATTTATAGATCCCTCTTGATTGTTCGTAGTCTATCTAAATGTATGCTATGTCGTCGAAACTTATGTAAAACATATACACGTGCAATGAACATCTTAAAAATTAATACCACGCAAATTACAATGCATTGACATTAACACGACGATATAACTTCGACAGCGCCAACGACGCTGAGGAAAAGTTGGAAAAAAAGCTGGCTTTGCCCCCATAGAGTTAATAGTTCGATTCGTGAATGACAATGCATCGACATTAAGGTGGTTCGAGCAGGAACGTCAATTCTTGAAACCAAACATAAGAAGGTGCAAAGTAAATGTTCAAGTAATATCGCAAAACTTGTTTCCCTGTCACTTGAAATTAATTGAGATAATTACAACACTATTATTAAAATCCTCTAAAGTTTATAAAATTTCATATTATGTTGTTCATATTTTACGATATTTAAACATATCTTGACAAACTGAATTGAATTTTTTTTTTTAGAGTTCTTATTTTTCTTCGTTCGTGCTGTTTTACCATTTTTGACAAATTAATTTAATTCCACATCACGAAAATATAGGAAAGTCAATATCACTGTCCACCCAACATCTCATGCCGTAATATCTGATTTGCGCGCGAAAAATAAAAAAAGTTGGGAATATTTTGGACTTTAGCTTCGTCACCATCACGTGTCATATATGCCATAAAAAATAGTTGGAGTCACATTCAAGAGCCGTTCGTTTCTAATTCCATCGCCTTTTTTTGCTTTCCGAAACTTGATTACAAAAGAGAGAGATGACTCGTCACAGGGGTGATGGATACAACGGTCGAGAGGGATGCATGCGTGACTCGCGTTAGAGAATTTCTACGCCGGATGAATTCGTATGGTATAAAGCAATCGATTATCAGAGTCGACTGATGACTCATCTGTTTGCGATTTCTTTAGCGAGTTAAGTACGACTGGATATGTTGACGATTCAGATTTGGATTTCCTCCCCTTATATCTATACGTATGATTGCACGAAAATCGGAAATTAAATTGGCGGTGCGTAGAGCTCGAAGACATCGCATTCATGAACTTCAAACTTCAAAGAAGGAATCGAGTTCTCCCTATGCTTCACATAATTGGAAGGACAGTTTTGTCATATCCCAATTGCTGCTTTTCTTATGTATGATGGTGAAAGCACAAAGGGAAGCACTAAAATTGGAACTGGTCGGATGCAAGTGTGCTGTATGATTGCTATTATAACAAAGTCCCCGTTTATTTCACGAAAGATAAATTATTCAAAATATATTTTCTTAAAAATGATCAAATTTATTACTCGCAAAAAATAATAAAAAGAAAATTTTTTCATCTTTTACGAAAATATTTGGATATAAATTATTATCGATAATGATTTTTTTTTTCATTTTTGGCTAGTTATTCCAAACAATACAAGCGATTATTTTCGAGAAAATATTTTTCATATATCCATTTTTTGTGAAACAAATAGAGCCGTAACTTTCAACAATTTTGGATGCTTTTTTTTCTCGCTTAATTTACACTTGATAGTATTAAACTAATGTCATTAGACATTTAAAAATTAGGTAAGTGGCAGCAATATGGGTGAACTGCATGCGTGAAAGGAGCTTTTCATAAGTTAGTGTGTCGAAATCATAGCTATCAAGAGATTATAATTGAGTAACGTGGAGTTGCCCGAGTGGCGTCGTTAAACTGCGGTGTTTTCATCACTTCGCAAGGCCTAGGAAGCCATGTGACCTATTTTATTTATGTGATATTTAAGTGTTAGCTAAGTCAGCATTGCTCTTAATCCCACTCATAATCAGGCTCCTTAACAGCGGTTCTGCGAATCGATTTAACTGGGAGAAGCAGCTACTAATCGTACGTGGACTGTCTCAAGCTCCTCAAGGCCCACCCCTTTATTTGCATAGCCCATTGTCGGCGGGCTTCAAATGCAGTTGCTGATTGGATCGCAAAGAACCAACGTCTTGCCCCTCTTCCTCAAAGCTGGCTTTTTGCTCCACCACAAGCTCTTTGATTTCTTTTATGCTTAGATTCACCCAGTTTGAATTTTTCCAGGACTTCTTCGAAAGCTAATAAAAATTGTTGTTCGACCAAAAAAATATATAGAGATTAGTCAAGGACTCGTAAGAGATCACAACATTTAGGATTCAATGTATCCTATGATTTTGGAGAAAGTAAAATGTCATATATAATTATCGTAAGAATAATATAAGATAAGGTACGAAGGCACTATGTCCTAAAAAGATCGGAATGGTGTCATTTGGGTAGTCTAAACATCAACATCAACATCAACAACACTTTTATCCCAAACTAGTTGGGGTCGGCGGTCGATGAACACCAAAGAATAATAAAAATAAAAGAAAAATCAAGGGAGGGAAAAGAGATAAATGTGTAAAAATAAATAAGTATATATATATATATATATATCTATCTATACACTACCCCTCCACAATACTAATAGCCTCCTTCCACTCCGTCCTAAGACAAACCATACGCCAATCTATTTCCCACTCCATTAAATCTTGTTTTACTGCTTTCCCCCAAGTAAGTTTCGGCCGACCTCTTGCTTTCTTCGTGTTATGCTCTCGATAGCAAACTTCTGTTCGTACCGGTGCATCAAGGGTCTTCGGAGAATATGCTCAAACCATCTCAATCCATGCTCTCTCATCTTTTTCGCCACCGGTTTTACTCCAACTTTTCTTCGAATCTCTTCATTCCTTATCTTATCCATCCTTATATGACCACACATCCACCTTAATATCTTCATTTCCGCTACTCCCATTTTATGCTCATGTTTCCTTTCATTTAGGTAGTCTAAAAAAAAAACTTGTTGACTGGAAAATGATTAGGGATGACTTCAAATGTTGTTATGCACATATATATTTTTTTAAGGGTTAACGTCATTCCACATTAAAAATATAAGTATGGTTTTTTAAACTCTAAAAGCTTTCGAAAGGTGACAAGAGATATAAAAGAAGAAAGGGTTAATACCACGAAAACCTCAAATTGATATACATTGTGATAAATTTATCTCAAACTATTTTTTATCATGAAAAGTCCCAAACTGATACACTTGTGATAAATTTACCATAAATTATTTTTTACTATAAAAAATTCTAAGGTGGTACACATGTGATAGATTTATCTTAAACTATTTTTTTACCATGAAAAATCCTAAACTAATATACCTATGATAAATTTACCCTTCGTTAAATTGAGTTAATATTGCAAATCTCAAATTTATACACCTGTGACAAATAAAGGGTAAAAATCCTAAACAGATACACTCATGAACAGCCATGTGTCATCTAACTCAGTAATTTGACGATCAAATTTAACGAAAATTAACGAATGAGAAATTTATCACATATTTACCAGTTTATATTTTTTATGATAAATTTATCGTAGATATATTAATTTATTATTTTTCGTGGTATTAACTCAAAAATAAAGAAAGAATAAGAACTCATTTCCTTCCCTATTTTTGGGCATGGTAGGCCCAACAGGCCCTAATGAACTGGCAAGGCCCAAAAAATTAACGGGCACTTGAG
Organism: Rhodomyrtus tomentosa; assembly: GCA_028455895.1. Taxonomy (NCBI): domain Eukaryota; kingdom Viridiplantae; phylum Streptophyta; class Magnoliopsida; order Myrtales; family Myrtaceae; genus Rhodomyrtus; species Rhodomyrtus tomentosa. The sequence goes on along the minus strand of JAPCWY010000001.1, from coordinate 6,485,484 downwards.
GCTTGAGCAGCAGGCCACGTAGGATCTCCTTGCAATTCCTTGTCTACCGGATCTTGCCTGTACGGCCACTTCAACTCATTTGCTCGATGCATTGTCTTTTGTTGGATGGCTCCGTGGCTTTAAAGCAAAACTAGAGGCTCTACGGTTTTTGAGCACTGATGATAAAAGCAAAAGGTGCAGCTGATTGATAGTGAAAACATGGATATGGAATTTGTGGGAAAATTTTATATATATATATATATATATATATATATATATATATATTACAAATCTATTGTAATTGTGCCAATTTAATCCTCAATTTTTTTTTTCTTTTTAGCCAATTGAGTCCTCAATCTGTTCCATTTGTAATAATTTAGTACATCCGGTCAATTTTGCCCGAAAATTACTGATGTGGATACAGGTCATCTCACATGACGCTATTGATGTTGGCATGGATAATTTTTTTAATATTTTTTTAAGTTTTATATATTTATATTTTATTTTCTCCTCGCCCTCTGGCGAGCTTGCCCCCAATAGCCACTGGCAAGGGCAAGCGTTGCTGGCCCTCGCCTCTAGCTGGTCGGTGAGACAAGCAAGAGGGAGCAGGAGGAAGAGAAGAAGAAAAAAGAGAGAGAAAATAACAAAAAGAATAAAAGAAATAAAAATAAATTAAAAATTATTTACGTCAAAGTCGATCATGCCACATAGGATGGCCGGCGTCCACATCAGTAATTTCTTACCGAAGTTGATCAGGTGGACTTAATTGACATCAATGTAAAATCGTTAAGACTCAGTTGGCTAAAAAAAGAGAGAAAGGTTTCTTATCGAATTTGCCCGATTACAAGATTTTTTTTTTCTATATTTAGTATTTACCTTGGAACTTGGAGATGACGTGGGAGTTCTTGGCTCAAACAATCTCTATGACACCGAGCAAGCTGCCCTGTGCATTTGCGTTTGGTAGTTCACCCATGAGATGGCCCGAGGTCATTTCAAGTGAAAAAATGCTGTGAACCAAACGAGGACTTATTTTAAGCATTCAATTCGATCTGGACCACTCGTCACAGCTTTCGGTTGAAAATTTACCACGTTGCCTCGCTGTTGGGTCAAGAAAATTGCACCTTTTCTGGTTGAGCCAATGCTTGGGGCTGATGATTGGTTTTCGTTCGTTCATGTTGAGAGTGCAAGATCATCCCATATACAGTCTAGAGACCAATAATGCTCAACCCAGAAAAAGTTCAGTCACTGAAGAAGATGAGCAAACAAAAAGCAAACGTGACGATTCCAAAAGCATCAACCCCCCCCCCCCCCCCCCCCCCCTAAAAAAAAAATAAAAAAATCAGGATCATCTAAAATAAAGCCCGTGATTCGACTCTTCCTTGACATGCAGTGCCTAAAAGGCTACAGGTCTTTCAAAATGGTACAAACTCTTGAACAGTTTCCTGTATAATCTTGTACGTGATCGAGAAAGGGAACGAGTGACTTTTTTGCATCTGAGAAAAAGCAGAACCGAGAAAGCTGTAAATCCCACGAACAGAGTCAGATCGGGCGGGGAAGATGATGGACGTGATTGCACAGAACCCTGATTTTTTGTTTTAACAAAAAGTTTTCTCCCCCAGTCCATCACCTTATGAGATCATTCCAGAAAAAGGGAGAAGAGAAATCAACCAGACAATTGAAGGGGGGGTGTAATGATCAAGATTCATGACTTTACCCCTTTTATTATTATTATTATTATTATTATTATTATTATTGCTTGGCTCACAATCAGACCTCTCAAATGGGTGTGTGGAATTTGAGTTACATCAGATCATAGATAGTTGGATCCAGATTAACCCATTAAATCGTATATGATCTATTTATGCCTAACACAAGTTTCTCGATTTGTACCTAACCAATCCATATAGCTAAAATGCTTCCATGTTTAACACAATATATGAAAACTGTTTCTTACTGTTTTCTCTTCTACAACAGGCGATGCAACTGGCCAGTGATTGAATGGCGATCGATCGATGACCCGCGATCAGCGGCAGTCAGCGGCCTGTCAATGATCCTACCTGATTTCGCAAAAGAAAAATAAAATACACTAAACAATTATAAAAAGTCAAAAAATTAACAAATCAAAAATATGTCGATAACTCACTTAAGATAATTAGATAACGTATTTATATTTAAATCCATTAATTTATTAAATAATCCAGTTATGACCTACTTAAGTTTGTTCTTAAAACTAAATGCAATCAATTTATTATGTGTTAATGTATGAGTTTTAGACCCATTTTGCCAACCTACGTAAAAGTGCCTCCTCACGTGAAACTCGCCGACATAGTCACTCCCTCCGAAAGGTCCCACTGTAGCTTGCTTTCCTTCTTCTTCATCTTCTTCATTTTCTTGATTTGGAGTTGCAAGAAGAAGATGGCCAACGTGAGAGCATTTGTTTGCCTCTTGGTTGTCGCCATGGACATACTCGCTGGAGTGCTTGCTATTGAAGCAGAAGCTGCCAAGAACAAGGTACAGACAGATATCATTCACTTCCTCTTTATTGTAACGTGGGTGGCGTTCTTCGTGTCGACATCTTGACTAGGATCGTGCGATGAAAAAGCAGGTTCAAAAGAGAAGCAAGAGCTCGGCGTGCAAAGAGCTGAGGAGCGACGCGTTCGAGCTTGCGCTGGCGGCGACCGTGCTTCTCGCTCTCGCCCACGTCGCCTCGAACTTGCTCGGGGCGTGTATCTGCATTTGCTCCATGGACGAGCTCGAGAAGTCGTCCTCCAAGAGGCAGCTCTGGTTCGCTTGCCTCATCTCCTCCTGGTACATCGAAAATCAAACTCTCGCGTTCCTAGTTTGACCTTTCTTGTCTTTCGCCACTTCGTCCCCCAGTCGGTAGGTTGAGGTTCTTACTACTTACTAGTGCTCTTGTTCGAGCTCTCGATCGATCTGTTTGGCTCTACTTGAAAGTTAACATTCAACACTTCGGATTGCTTAATCTTGAGATCCAGCCAAAGATTTTTTCATTGCTCGGCTGCCAAGGGTAACCCGAAAACGGTTCGAGGGCCGAGCCGAACAAGCTCGAACTCGAATCTAACGGTTCCTACGGTTTGATTTGATGCAAGAGGATTTATAAAAGGTTCAACAATCGTGCCGAAATTGTTTCTGGAGAACTCGAGAATTGAATCATATCTCCTATATTTTGTTTCATTTATGTTGAAAGCGTGTCATCTCTTCTTGCTTGGATAATTATTCTATGGCCATCATAGCTACGATTTTCATATTGAAAACAAAGTATCACTTCCCTTCGCAAGGAAAAATTATAAAAAAAAAATCCTAAATTTATTGAAATTGTGTTAATTCAGTACTAAGCTTTTTATTATTAATAGAGTCTTAAACCTATCGAAATTATGTCAATTCAGTCAAGTTAAGTAAAATTTTAATTTTTTAATTTTTAATTTACAAATAATGTGTTATGTCATCTTCTCTTTTTTTTTTTGTCAACACTGAAGGATTTAATAATTTTAGAGCTTGATTATATATTTTTAAAAGTTTTAACATTCAAGTGCACTTTCTAACAAGTTTTAGAACTTAATTAGAATTTTAGAAAATTTCAAGACCTGAGTTGCATTTTTGTGTCGAGTTTTAGGGCTTACCAGGCCCTTATCCAAAAGAAATAATAGAGGGAAATAGTACGGTGTGCCAACAAGCTGTTCGATTCGGTTTCTGTTTAAACGACACTGTGATTCCAATTTGATTTTATTTTTTTCTTAACCACATTAAAATAGTTTGGTTCGGGTCGGCTTTGTATTGATTGAGTTGGGACTTTTTTACTTTCGAGCTATGTAATCAAAGCTCTAAGCACCGTTGCCAAACCGACAGGATCATCGCGGCCGTTGGATTCCCGATGCTGGTCTTCGGCATGTTAGAGAACTCCAAATTGCAAGAATCGTGCAGGCTCTCGCATCCCCATTTCCTGTCGATCGGCGGGGCTCTGTGCTTTGTTCATGGCCTCCTGTGTGTATTTCTTTACGTCTCTTCGGCTGTCAGCTTCGAGAGAGGCGAAGTCGAAGCTCGCCCTCGATAGAAAACAAAGATATGGTTTTGGATAGGCCTGAATAAGGGCCTATAGTTATAAGGCTGGACCTATTGGGGATAGATTCAGGCCTACGTGGCCCACAAATTGTTGTATGCTTCTTTCAAGATGGACCGACGGCTCGGGCAATTCTTTAGGTTCGATCAAGTCTTAGGTAGATTGCCAAGAAATATCGACAAATTTACTGAGGATTTTGTCGTGTGCGTTTAACAATATGTCTAGAGGTGGCAAAAAAGGTCGGGTTCTACTCACCCATTTTGCCACTCTACTTACCATGTTGGTTTTTAAATGTCTCACTCAGATTTTATGATTGAATTGAAAAGAGTCATAAAAAAATACAACCAAATGCAAAAGTGAGTCCAAATGAATTTAATTCACACCCGTATTTTAACTCCTTCCAATTGGGCTGCGTACTATTTATTAGTCATTGGGGTTCATTTCGTGGACCACTGCAGTTACATGTCAATATCATGGTCCAGAGGTTTTTAAACTCAGAAATGTTGTGAACTATCCAATAAGAAGAAACATCTCTCTTGGGTTCTCTAAAATATTCATGGGATGGGTAATCTTATAAACATACCTTATTTTAGAGAGTTCTTGTAAATGTGGTCCGGGAGCTTCTTTCTATAAAATTTCTCTATCTATGATCCTTGTTAGTGCGAGTGGGTGATAAAGACTAACTTGGGAAGAAGCTCCTAAGGCTACACGGGTAAGGGGACGTTATATCGCCTGGCGCGTGACATAAGAAACGCTAGATCAATCGGTCCGTTACAGGTGATATGAGAGCACTTAGATCCAAGGCACAATGAAGAAAGATCCCGACGTAATGTCCGACAAGGCCATTGAGGAACGAAGTAGAAGGGCCACCGAGCAACCACTTGTCAAGGCAAAGAGGAACCGCGGGGGGTTCGAGGGATATGGTGCATGAGGTGGAGACCTACGTAGCGAAATTGAATATTATTGGATGATTTCAGCTGTTCTAAAAGTTTAAATATTATGGAAATCATAACTAATGTAAATGTAACAATTTTGAACCAGACCCTTGAAAAGAGCGGTGGATTCCAAGCAGCGTCAACTCACCGGCCATGCACTAAAAGGCTCTTGTTGTGGAGTGCTGCGTTGAAGAGAAGAGCTTGATGGAACCGAGTACAATCTCTAATTCATCGGACATTAAAGGGATTGACGGTTATGATCAAATGAGAACATACATGGATGTTTTCTCTGGACCGACTGCCTCTTCTCATTCATAATTTCAGATGGCTAACCAGCTGCGAGAGCCGTTTGGGAGATGAGTAGTGCTTTTGGGTTAGGACAATTTTTTACTATATTTGTTCGTCTTCTAAGAGACTTTTATTTAAATTTAGCGGAAGATAACATCACGTGACTAACTGAAACGTTACTTCGAGGTCAATTCAAGTCACTTGAAGAGATATAGCTGTAAAAAGAAGAAGAAGAGAGATCCGGGGCTCTATTCGAGCTCTAGATTTCACCCCTTGCGCGACATTTTAACAACGAAAATGATCTCCAGTCGGCTCGAGTTTAGGTCTGTGTTGGACTTAGAGGCCTTGATAAAGTTTGTTTGTTTGTTTGTTTTGAGAGAACAAGGGGCCCAAGCAAGTCGAGGAGGTCCCTGTCTTGACCGACCGACTCTGTTCTAATAGCCATCACCGAGTCTTACTTACTCGGAGGCCTTGAATAAGGCGCGGTTTCTACGATACCATCTTCATGGCATATTGTTGAAGAAGCCATCGGAGGAAGCTGGCATGAGCAGTCGCATAAATCATGAAATGGATTCATTTGTGTCATCTCACATGTTAATACAAATTTATACTTCTATCTTTCGAGTTTTTCTATCTACGGTCCTTGTAAATGATGATGTGTGAGAAAGGTTGACTATGGAAGAAATTCCTAAGATCGCACGGATATGGAAACGCTAAATCAATCGGCCCGTGGCAGTAACATTGTCATAGAATTTCTTTTAACTTTTTTCTTTTCAAATTAATTTGCGCATAACTTCAAATTGGCTGTTTCCCTTTTTATTATTATTATTATGGGATCATTTTACTTAATTTGATTTTTTTTCATTAATTTTATTTTTTTAGTAGAACCCTAGAATGTACAATGACTTACACTATAAGATTAGGATAAGTCATGAATGAGAATGAGAATGCATAAATCATCTGGGGGACAAAATTAGGAAAATTTTCAAATAAATCCTCAAGTAGGGTCGCTTTCTTCAAAGAGCCCTTGGAGTGGATCTAAAGCTAGCCGCATATGTCCGTGGAAGTCACGACTTCCGTTGATTCACTTCGGTGCTCTGGTTGCATGAGGTCGGCCACCTCCATCGCCGCCGTGTCGAGGCTCGGCTAACCCAAGGCACTTGATCTTCAATGCGAGACATCAAAGCTCTCGAATGGCTATGGCGTGTGACTGTGATCGCAAGGAGGAGCTACATAGTCGTGAAGGCAGCAATGATAACTGCAAGTAAGAAATGAGAGAACAACCATCTATATTGTCGAACCAGTTTGGATGGAGCAACGGTTGCAAGTGATGTCGATGCAAAGGCCCACCTTCGACTCCGAATCCGGATCCCCTAACATAATATTAGGGGTGACATTGTTGAAATTTTTTGCCCAATTTCAATTTTTAAAATCCTCTCAATGTCACTCCTGGATTCACAATCTTCGACTCCATGAAGTCTTGAAACAAAGTACAATCTAAAGACCCGTTTAAGATTATCAACAATTTATCTTTAATTCTATTACTTTATGTCATCGAGTTAACGAATGTCTTGTCTGGTAACATTAGCTAATAAGACCAAAATTGACTATAGTACACTTACCAAAAATTATGTACGGATATGACATTCATTTTAGTATCAAAACTTTCAAAATACTCACTTGAATGTCAAATTATTTTTAAAAACGATTACTTCAGTATCAACTCTGATTTGAGCTACGTGGCTTATCGAAAATCTAATGTGTTCTATTTTTTATTATTATTTGAGTTAACGTGACTCACCGAACTTGGCATTAAAGTGAGTTTTTTTTTTCAAAAAATTTAGCATGTAAGTGATCATTTAAAAAAAATTGACACTTATGTGATCATTTTAGAAATTTTGGTATTGAAATGATAATTTTTCAAAAAATTTGTCACTTAAGTTACCACTTCAAAAGTTTCGTCACAAAAATGATCGCCTTATAAAAATTTTGATACTGGTAGGGTAAGCCGATCAAATTATGATCTGACCCAAAATTAGAGTTGATTTACCGTTTTGACCGGTCTAATTGTAGCCCACGTCATTTCTCTGCAGAGAGAACGCTAATTTCATGCTGACATGGCAATTCTCGTGCGTCCGAGGTAATCTGCACAATAGAAAGAACGTAATCAATACCTGAAAAGTGGAGGCCATTTCCGTCATTTTGATTCCCGACCCGAACCGGCTCACCCCTGCCCGTCAAGACGTCCTCGCAGAAAAAGATGCGGGCCCCTGAAATCGAATCCTCACCGTCCCATCCCTCTAGATCCAACGGTTTTCGCTCTCGATCCGCGTACTTCACCCTCATTGGACCAGTTTCAAATCTCTCGCACTATATATATTCCTCGCGTGGCCGAGATCGCAGCCAAGTCACGTTATATTGTCTCGAAGCTACCTCACCGTTGTTCAACTCCTACGTCGGTGTTCGTAGTTTCGCGATCCAGTCGTTCAATTTGCGGTTAGCATGGCCGGTAGAGGCAAAACCCTAGGTTCGGGAGCGGCGAAGAAAGCTCAGTCTCGCAGCAGCAAGGCTGGGCTGCAGTTCCCGGTGGGTCGGATTGCCCGGTTCCTCAAGGCCGGCAAGTATGCTGAGCGCGTCGGCGCCGGAGCTCCGGTCTACCTCGCCGCCGTCCTCGAGTACCTCGCGGCTGAGGTATGGCTTTGCTGATTTCTAGATTCGGCTTTTGTGCGTTCTTTTTTAGTTTGAGGATCCAATTGATTTCAGAAATCATCCCGAGACTAGTCGGTTAGGTTTTTAGGGATTGTTGGTGAATCCGGTATTGCTGTATCTGAGGTCCAGTTTCATGGCGGAAAGGAACTTGATTTGTGGTTTTGGTGGCTGTAGGTTCTGGAATTAGCTGGGAATGCTGCGAGGGACAACAAGAAGACTAGAATCGTGCCGCGCCACATTCAACTCGCGGTAAGGAACGACGAGGAGCTTAGCAAGCTTCTTGGGGACGTGACAATCGCGAACGGAGGCGTTATGCCCAACATCCACAACCTTCTCTTGCCGAAGAAGACCGGGACCTCGAAGTCTTCCGCTGCTGACGATGAATGATCAAAACTCGAAAGCTTGGAAGACAGGCCGTCTGGAGAGTGGGTTCTTAGGTTGCTTCCTTATTTCAATTTAGGTGGTTGTAGGCTCTTTTTTACTTTGTCAGTGAGTGAGTTTGTCTGGTAGAATTTATGTTGGTTAGATTAGGGTGTTGGTGCTTAAGGGGGCTTTTTACAGGTTGTGAATATTTGTTCATCTTCTAGTTTCTTAATACAAGAAATTGTGGAGATTTTTCAGATGCACATATTCCTGGTTACCTGACAAAGTTCCTCGCAACCTTGTCTCGTTTATGTCTGTCCATTGCTTCCTCTTTTATGCATGCATGAGGATTTGGTATCTGAATGTGCTGAAAACTGCTTGGCCGTCACTGGGACGAATTGGCTAAGCAAAGTAAGGTTTAGTTGCTTATTGTCTGATTATGGAAAGTGAAGCCATATAAAGTCGAGGTGGAGTTGGGAATCTGGGGACTCTGTCGTTGCTTCGGATTTGAGTCCTGTCGGTTCTTGAATCTGGATATAATGCCATTTTCAGCCCCCGGCCAACCACAGCTCCATCTAGCATGTGTCCCAGGTAAGCAACTGCCAGTCACCATCCACCGTCTGAGGCTGCATTGTCAACTAACTCTAAATCATTCATTCACCCGCATTTGAGAGAGAGTTTGTAGGTATCCTTAGATAAGATGGTTTTTCTCACCGTTGATTATAAACCCTTTTGATTCTTGGGGTGCTGAGTTTGGTTTTCTATGTTACGATGCTTCCTTCGGTCGTCTCTTGTATAGGAAGTAATGAACAAACCTTCTTGAGCAGTGCTCAAAGTGATCAAGCATTCTCCTGAGAGGAGCTCTGTTTTTCTTGCTTATTTGGAACAAACGAGCTTTTTGTTATCGGGAGAGGAGAAGCGGAACTTAATGGCTTATCATGAACTCCTGGTCAAGTTCCTTCGCGTTCCACTGGTCATTGCAGAGGGGGGAGTATTGGGACGAAAGATGAAACACATCTACAGAGAGCATCGTTCAGCGTTGAGAAATTTGCATCAAATAGCATCGCAACATTCGCATTTAATATTTTTTTTTTTAAAAAAAGCAAGTGAAGAGATTCGTGTCACAAAATTGATGCGCATCTTCATTCTATAGGATTATTCCACTCCTATCCTGCTATTAATCTACAAATCATGATTATCAACAAAGCAATTTCCTACAAAGAATGCAAATGAGCACTAAGGCACCATTTCTTCCAATACTTTGTGTGAACAAGTCGGGCAGTTTAAATTCAACTCCACCAAAGAGATCCATCTTTTCGTGAGCTCCGTCGTCAGTGGTGAAAGTGGTTGGCGAGATCCATGTCAATCAGCTGGTTGTAAGCCCATGTAAATCACCTCAAGGGCGAGCGTGCAATGGCCTAGCGCCAAACGACCTCCCTGAAAGAATATGCAGCGTCCAGCAGCATTGGTTTGCGTCTCTTCTGGCTGAATTTTGCCATGTCACCCACCTGAATAAAGGCCATAAGGCATTTTAAGAAAAACGCCTCCCTGAACATGCGACAAATATCAGCTTTAACCAGAAGAACGTGAGTACCTGTCAAATGAAACCCCATCAAATTTCATCATCGGAGCTTGAACTATCTACTCGTCGTTCGGCAATCGCAGGGAAAAGTCGCTGGCGCAGATCAGGAGAGGCTGGTTGACGTGAATCTGACAAAGAGCGCACTGTGGAACCCTCTTTCCTCTGTGTTATCGCTTGCCTCTTTGGTGCATCTCTCACCTCCTTGCAAGTCTTGTCTAACATGATCAGAAAATCCCTAACTATAACAAACAGTCTCAAACCCTCATCCTTCCCGGCATTTCCGTGAAAGTAGTCGCCTGTGCTTTTCACCAAAGCCATTATCCTCTTTTCTTCCTCTAGCAACCATGTCACATCAATCTCAGCATTCTGCACGAAACTTTTCAGTGTTTGGTTAAATCCACTTTCTTTCTCTTCTGAATTCAAGAACTTGCGGGTCTTCATTAGTGCATGCCCTAGTTTGGCAACACCTCCTGTCAAGCTGTCTGCATCAATGCATGCTGCTTTTCTGACACTTTCAAGTTCACCACTCAAGCCTGAAACTACTTGAAGACCGAGGCCTCGGTAATATTCTTCTGAATCGTGGGAGACATCCTCAAGGAGATCATCTGATTTCAAACTGGAGAAGCTTTGGCTTTCACTAGCTGCACGGGCAGCTCTTACACCTTCCGATCTTATGATCTCCTGAACCACAAAATGCAGCAGCGTAGTCTTGCCATCGGTTCCTTTCACGTCTGATAATTTCAAAAGTGTGTCCAGCTTAAATGCTTGCGCGCCACCTCGAAAAGTCCCAGTGTTCATGCGATTGCCAGTCTTCAGGACGGCTTCAAGGAGCTTGAGAAATAATCGGCTGTTCCTGAGTTCCTTGCATGCAACCTTTCAAGAAAATATACACATCATTAAGTAGCCAAATATAATTAGGCAGAAGGTTAAGGACACATCACAAATTACTGCCGGAGATTGGCATCAACTGAAGTGGTCCATGTGCAAACCGGAGTTCCCTCGTAAACTATGACTGAAGTAGTGCACATGAAATGACCGAGAAAATACTACTAATATTCTCCTTCAATTTGTTCTCCCCAGGAACAAGGACCTCTATCTGACTACCTTGATCTATGGCTGTCCATCCATCATATTGACATCAAACAGGGTGAGTGATAGCACCATGAACCACAGATGGTTCCTTAGTTAAAGATAATAGGATAGAACGTTATGAATTGACGACAAGAAAGAGCAAACGGGAGGCCTATCCAATGGACTGGTCGGGGATTAGCACTGATTGATTGGGGTTTAAAATCGAATGACCTTAAGGCGACACCTAGTAGAAGGAATAAGAGGGAGTGTGACAGAAGTCCCAACATGCAATTCATTGCATCATGCTGTTATACGCTGAGCAATGATCAGGGAAAAAAGGCTGACTATTTCCCAAACTAGTGAGCTTTCATGTATGAAAGCATAACACCTGCTATAGCACATAATCACATCTAGTCACAGTGTAGTTAATCACCAACTGATTAGCACCAATATTGTCGAAAGGAGTCAAACAGCAAAAGCATTGTATTGAAGAATTGCATTTTTCTTTTAACAGGGTCACTATCCACACACGGGTTTCGGGTAGTATAACATCAACTACAAGAATGTTTAGGAAAAACACATCCATGAGCAGGAGTACAAACAATGAACCTAATGTGCGAATCCCATTAAAAGGCTGGCGTTTTTAACCCTGGAAAATCTATTATTAGATAAGAGAATTACTTTCCTTGAGAACTGCAGCAAACTGGATGAAAAGGTCAGATTCAGATGTCTACGAGCGTACCTCTAAGGTTGCAAAGGACTCCTTAGCTATGGAAACTTCCTCTTGTAGAGTACTCATGAAAAGCAATGCCTCCATACGTTTAAAGGCAAATGGAATGTCAACAAGAGCTTTCAGGAACCGATCAGCAGGACCAAGTTGAGAGAGTTCACCACTGTATAATCTGAGCTTCAGTTCTTCATCCGTTGTAGGAGCCATCTTCAACAAACTCTGAAGGAACTCGACTGGAAGCTCATTGCCTGGTCCAAAGAAAGTTTAAGACATCATTTTAGTGCAAGTGAAAGTAGCACTCACAATAAACTACAAGACATTAGTCAAACGATGTCGAAAAAGTAACAGGTCTGCCTGAACATCTCATTAAATTGGATCGCTATCCAATATGGCGGCTCAGTCTTTTTGAGAAATGCCGATGCAGACATTAATCAAAAGGTTAGCAAAAGAACATACATTTGCAAAACTGTTAATTCATTTTTCTTTACCAAATTCAGGGCATACAAACATGATAGAACTGGAAGCTTCAAATCACTTCGACCATTTCAGAAATATTACCAGGATCTCAATAACGCGACAGCAAATCAACATTACAGCTACTGAGAATTGAAGAGACTGTAAAGGAGGAGATCTAAGCAATTTAGCTAATCATGAGCGAGGAAAAAAGAAAACATAAATCTCCCATTCCAAGTCAAAGATGACATTCTAAGGTATCCAATTTCGCATTTGACAGGAAAAATAAGAATTGCGCTGTCATAGGCTTTTCTGATAGATCAGGAGAATGTCAACTGTCGGATTTACTCCTCAAGGGCAATACAGAAATGAATTGTGGCAACTGTTTCACAAATTGATTAAACAGAAATGAAACAAAAGGAGATAAACTGGCAACATTAAGACTTCTTGTGATCAAATCCATTCTCTACTCTACGCTTACCAAGAGTATCGACATTTATCACTAGTGCATAAAGATAAATATAATTTACGGGGAAGACTATGGCAAAGTGGCATATGAGCTTTTGAAAGTTAGCAAGAGAATGTTCACCTTCATGGAGGGCATCGCAGACTTCTTCAATCGTTACATTTAAGGCCCGCAAGAGGATGGATAAGTTCTGTGCTTTTTTAGGATCAATGATCTGTTTATACTGATTTGAAGGATCTTGTGAAGAAGACTCTTTCTTGAGTTCATTTTTGTTTTTCGCGGCTGGGGCACATCCAAACAAAGATTCAATCATCTCCTCATTAAACCTGTCCATGAGAGAAAACATAGTCAGCAGCTCATAAGAAATATGTACTTAAAAAAAAAAAACACATGATGGCGTAGTCGAGCACAAGATTCTGCACTTACTGAAATGACCCCGACTTAATCTGATGCCAAACCATTGATTGTTCAGGGTTTGCCATGACCTTATCCCAGAAAAATGGCTTCAACTTGGCTTTTGGGGCATCTTCGTGCTCTGATCCACCTGCATCAGATGTACTTGCACCAGGAGGAGATGGTCGAGGTATTTTCAAACCCCCAGGAGGTTGAGGAGGCCGTGGTGGAGCTGTACCACTCTTTGGAGGTGGTGGGGGTGGTGGACCAGGTTTGGCCCTTGGAAGTCCAGGAGGTGGAGGAGGTGGTCCAGGAGGTTTAGGGCCTGCACCCACAGCTGAAGGTCTTACAGTGGAAGGAGGCGGCGGTGGCAGAGCATCTGAAGGAGGAAGGCCTGTCATTCCAGGAGGCTTAGGAGGAGCAGGAGGTTCTGGAGGAAGAGGATCTGCCCTGCCTGGAGGAGGCTTTAGAAAACCAACAGTAGAACCTGCCCTTCCAGGAGGCGGCTTCAATGGAGGCAGTGGCAAGGAGTTTGGACTTAGATTTGCAGCATCAACATCGAGTTCTACTGAAGAGGTCTTGCCTGTGAAGCTATTGCGCACACTGGATTCAACGTTGTGGTTGCCACTTAAAGATGATAGCTTCTCGTTATGGAATGTCTGTTGACCAGGCTTATCTTCCTTAATTGAATTTCCAAAAGCATAAGGACTATATGAACCTGTGGAACATGGTTTTAAGAGGAAATGTGATCATCACAAATGAACTAACAATTCGGGAGAATAAGATATTGAGATCCAGTTATTTTCTGTTACCAACAGAGTAGTCGCTTAAGCTGAGGCTGAGGAGGGGCCTTTCGTCATTTCGGCCCACGCGAGAGCCAGCTCTGCATACTCGTTGATAGCATAAAAATAGAAGTGCTACAAGAACAATTGTGACAGATGCTGTGATTACAACAGCAAGAACAACTGATTTTTTATTATTCCGCTTATTTGATGGCGCACTTGAGCCAGAATCTTTACTTGCTGATGAATTATCACTGGCTGGAGATGGTGGGGTTGAAGCACCAGAGCTGCGAGGAAAAAATGGCGGACTTGGCGATGCACTAGGTTCAGGAGTTCTAGGGGACGGTACTGGACTGGAGGCAGGAGATCCTGATTCGGGTGAAGGGGCAGGTGCTGGAGTGATGCTCTGGATAGACTTGCTAGCCAAATACCTTCTAGGAGAGCCAAGCTCAGAACTCAAGGAACCGATATACTTGGTGTACCAGTTCTTGGAGCCAACATCTTCTCCAGAAACTGGGAACAGAAAGCTATGCTTTCTTAAACAATCTACTAGCCTGCGCTTCGCACGGGGATGGATATCAAAATATTGCTGGATCTTTTCTTTTGCAAATGATTTACATTCTAAAGCGAAATCGTTGTCATTGCTGGATGCGTCCTGTGGTATACATCCATCAAGTTCTTTGACAAAATCCTTTATCTGAATCAAGTCAGTCCTACAATTGATCAATAATTGCTCCACCTGCCATGTTAATATCAAAAAACTTGAGTGCCCATTTGTAGCGTAAAGCATAAGATAGTGGAAATCAAGATCTAACATAAGGCAGTCAATATAGGCCTACCTACAACAAATGTATTTTCTGCCATCAAGTGCCACCTGTTTTTATAGATTCACTTTTTCAACCTCAAAGAAAGCCTTTACACTACGAACTAGAAATATCAATCTTGGATAGTTTAGACTTCTGATTGTCATGCAGCATTATTTTTTGCCAGTGGACTTCAACACATTCTCATAACTCAGCTGGATATTTTGCCACAAGATAAAAATCTGGTAGTATCCCTCGCACAAGAGAATAACGTATGCCCGTTGCATTAAAATGTCTACTATGTAGCGTACCGGGCACATTCGCCTGAAATTTTATGGTGACCAGTTTCGACCAACAAATACCCAATGGACAATTATTGCATTCTGTCTAGCATAACACAAAGATACAGCAGTTTCAACGAGGTAGGAAACAGAAAACTCCAAATTGAGGAAAGGGTTTGGAGCTGCCTGTCCCCAGATAACAGCACACAAATACTATGAAATCTAAGAGGCAGAGTACTAATCAAGTCTCAAGTAAGTAAATAGAGCCATTTAACTCTTAAAGATGCAAAACCAAGTGCACTATGAATGCTTATCGCAGTTATTTGACAGTGAAAATCAACCAACTTAGTTTGAACTTGGAGACAGCTGAAGCCATGACCCTATAACTGCACAACCACCACAAACACTGAAGAAGGTGCTAGTGATAATAGAACCTTAACTACCATAACTAAAGCAACTTGCCAAACCCAGAAGAACATGATTATTTTCTTCGAGACTAAGGATCAAGATTATGAAACTGAGAGACATTGCAACTACCAATGGACAGTGATCAAGAGATATAATTCCATACCAAGTCTTCATCTATTTCTCCAGATAGTGGATCTAACCCCTCTCTTAGAGGTACTTCTTCTCCCATCCTT
Organism: Rhodomyrtus tomentosa; assembly: GCA_028455895.1. NCBI lineage: Eukaryota > Viridiplantae > Streptophyta > Magnoliopsida > Myrtales > Myrtaceae > Rhodomyrtus > Rhodomyrtus tomentosa. The sequence goes on along the minus strand of JAPCWY010000001.1, from coordinate 6,469,930 downwards.
TCCCTTTCTTTCGCGCAATAGACCACAGAAGAGCAAAGCACAGCTACCAAGACCACGAAAAATCCAATTTTCCTCTGACCCATTTTCCCTTGAATTACTCTTTTCGACATATGATGTCCTTCTCATTTGCTTTATGGCTAAAACCGCTCAGTACCTTTATACTTGCATCCCACAATACCCAAGTTCCAATATAATCTTCACCTGTTGCAGCCTCTCCAACCCGCCAAACTCTCGTATCTACTGATCACACGACCAAAAATCCTTCAACCAAGAAAGCATACATACAGAATCAACCCCCAACAGAGCCTAGAGAGCCTAAATTCACCGATCAGTTAGACTGCAATATCATTCCAATCGAACTAACAAACCAAAGAATTCCCGCTCCGCAAGGGGACAAAATGTTGAATCAAATCCCACAAATGAGGGGGACAAAAGTTCCCGATGCACCGACGATCAGACAACACGAGCTTCAGCAAAAATTACTTCGGACCCAAGAGTCTAAAAAAACCAGGCCCCAAGAATTCAAATTTGAATCGAATACGAATTGCTCCTCTCCGGGTAACTTCGATTCCGACCAGATCTAATCAGAAAAGGGGAGCCCCAAAAGCGTTAGCTGTAAATGCAGGAGCAACGACGAAGCTGTTGACCCCGAAAACGGTGAAAAGCAGGATTTTTTCGCGTGGAAAGGCTTCGTACGAAAGCGGACAAAGGGATTGAGCCGAAATTCTGCATTTTCGGGTTTATAATTTCTGGGATTTCACGGGGCATAACATTCAATCTGTGAAATATGGATGTCTTCGGACCGACGGAAACGCGTGTTGGGCCTCGCCTGCAGAATCCGCCGAAGAAAACATCGGGACTGTGTCAAGTGGGTCACCCCCTACGATCCGGTCTGTCGATTGGACGGGAGTGGCCACGTGTCGGTAACCTCGCTTTGAAAATTGGGAGCGGCCCTGACTTTTGCATCCCGTAACGGTCGGAGAATCACTTCGTTAACCCGATAATTTTATGCACATCCGCGGAACAGTACAATAATAATTATGTGTTCCCAAAATAAAACTTTTATTCAATCTGGTCTTAAATTGGCACCCTATGCGCATTTAGCTCAATATTAATTTTCATTCTCGTAGAATTATCCCTAAACTAATTTTCGTCTCTAAAAATAATCTCAAACCGATACCCTTAACCCAAATAAATTCTCCTTCAAAATGCACATATCTAACAAACATGGATTTTCCATGTCGGATTTTTCATTTTCTGTTTTATAGTTTCATGCCATGTGCATTCATATGTATGCGTTTAACGGGGCATTCGATGGAATGCTAACAAGGATAATGGTGTGTTTTGTTTAAAAAAAGTGAGAATATTTTGCGAGTGGTTTGTCTAGACTTTCACATGCATTTGGTTTGCTGGAAATGACCAGTTAATGAAAAATCATTTATGATCGAAGAAAATATGAATGCTTAATGTTAAACATAACTTGAAAAGGGGAAGGCAATTTTTTGGAAAATGATTTTTCCTAAAAGCATTTTCTTTTGTCATAAAGTTTTTCCCAAAATGAAGACCATACTCACATATAAAGGTGACACATATGAGTTTGATTATTTTTCGATATGGAAATTAGGTTACGAACAAATTTGTCTTTGGGAAACAATTTTTTTGCCATGTGTGTCCATACATATTCATTTAACGAGATATTGGACAAAATGATAACATAGGATAATGTTTGTGTTAGTTTAATAGTGGAAGAATTTTTTGCAAATTATTTTTCTAGAATTTCATGCGTTTAGTTTGTTAAAAATGACCGGTCAATGAACAATCACTTATGACGGAAGTAAATATACATACTTAAAGTTCGACAAATGAATTTCCTACCCTGAAAAGGGGAAGAAAGACCACATTTTCCTAAAAAATGATTTCTTGCAAAGCGTACTATTTTATCTTGAAGTTTTTCCCCGAAACGAAAACCATGTGCTACATGGCCGAGGGATATCAAAATTGATTTTTTTTTTTTGCGAGACGGACGTTAGTTTAGGAAGAAATTTGTCATGATATACAGGGCTGAGATTTTTTTACGTGCGAGAGGAAAGCTAGTTTCGGGGTTAAGAGTGTCGTGAGAATTTATCGTTCGAGATATTTGACGGTATCGACGGCACCGTCAATTATGAATACACAACTAACTAGTCAAGTAATTCAATCAAGAAAAGAAGAGTCAAAATGATTTGCATTAGGGACGATTTGACCTTGGACAAAGCCGTCCAAATGAGAATGCCTCCGCCTCGTTGGTCCCTAATTATCCCCTTTCTTCCTTCGAGAAGGACGCGATTTCTTCTGCAATCATTTGACTTTTGAAATGTTTTTAGGGGGAATGGAAATAAAAAGCATTCACGAAAATTATTTGGCCGCAAAATGCCAAAAAAATAAATAAAATAAAAAATTAGGTACACGGAATTGAATGGGCTAATTAAAGCCGCCGAATATCTTAAGGACGAAGAATACAAGCACAAGGCCAGCCAGAGAAAAGCCTCCCCGTTTGTCCAATTGTTTTAATGCAGTTTCGCGTAGCCTTCCCTTCCGCACGTTGCGCAAAGTACACAAGCAAGCTCTTCATTGACTTTTCGCTCCGGGCTTCCTGTTCAAACTACACCGCCGGCCGGCGAGGAATTACTGCGCCATTCGAGAGGGCCGAGAGACTACCCTTTTACTCGCCCCGAGTTTCCGTGCAAGCCGACGGCCGGGGACAACGCATGTTATAAGTATTTATGATTGAATTGAGTCGAGTTCGATATATGCGATGTTGGTTATTGCTCTCCAACACCGCGCCAAATCCACCCGAGATCGATTTGTGCGTCTATTGGGATGGAGCTAAGGTGCCAAAAGTATCACGTTGCCACGTACTTCGGGCAGATCTCAATCTAAAAGGGTCTTGAACAAGTTATTATTGATATTAAGGGTGTGTTTATTTCACGAAAAACTCCGTGAAAAAGGAAAATAATTTCAGAAAAAAATGATTTATTTTTTGTTGTTTGGTGATATGTGACTGAAAACGTTTTCCGGTGTGTTGTTGTCATTTGAAAAATGATTTCAATATCATAACTTTATCTTAAGAGAAAAAAGGAATTTTTAAATTATATTTTACATTATATTATTAATTTTTTTTTTCCTTTCTTCTTCCTCCACTGCGACGATCGCCCGCGCTCACAGGCAAGCTTGAGCTCCCCTGTGGTTGCCGCCAGCCGTAGCTGGCCGCAGGAAGAAGGAAAAAAGAAAGAAAATAAGAACAAGGAAAAAAGCAAGAAAATACAAAATATTAAAAGATCAAAAAATATTATATTATAACACAAAAAATTAAAAAAATCAAGAGGAACAAATGCTGGAAGCATTTTTGTCATTTTAGATTTGGGATTTACTTTTTTTTAATTTATTTTTCGTTGATTAAATTATTTTCTACAAATTAAACAGGTGAACGTCCGAAAAACTAATCTCGAAAAAACAAATTTTCTGAAACAAACGCAATCCCGATTCCCAAGTGTTTCATCTATTTCCTGCTGCCTTCAATGTTCTAACTTTTTGATAGGGACTTTGTGGTGGACAGATGGTCCGATCCTTTTCCTATGCCTCGATGATCCTCAGCCTTCGAGTCTCGGACAGCCATCTCATAAATAAATGGGGTCTTCTGGATGCTCAGGATTTCAATGATTGCCTCTGGCCCTCGTCCTCCAGTGGTGAACAGGGCAATTATCTTGCTTCCCCTCCTTTTTTTTCTCTCAGTGGTTCAGTCACTTCAATGGCTGAAAGTCTGCAGAACATTGATCAAAGCCGATGTCTATCTTGCTTTGGGAACCATTTTGCGGAAAAAGGAAGATGTTTTTGGAATTGTCTATGTAAAGGGGGATTTCGCCGGAACATGATCAGTCACACCAAAATATTCCGTTCACACACTCCTTTCGCTCCCGTGATGGGTGTTGTTGATTTCCATGTGTGGTTTTGCGCCATCACATCAAGAGGAATCGGCATCTGTGATCGGTGGTTTCGTGCCGAGTCTGGTGATATGTTTTGTAAACCCACCAGAGAAAGTAATGTCTCTGCAGAAATGATATGAAGCATTAAGTCCTAGCTTTACACATAGCAAGATCAGCCGAGGCAGTTTCTAAATAAAGAACATGCACCGAGCTAGAGAATCGATGTCAAGAAGGAAAAGCAAGCTTCTCATTTCGCTCGATCTACCGAGCGGGACTGGAAATGAAGCGGTTACCATATGAACTGCATGCAAAGTTGAACTCAAACTGGAAAAATTTAGCATCAAGAGGCTAGATGATGACTTGTCAAGGCCCCTGGAAGCTGCGTTCTTTCTCAATTCTTCATACTGAGACGCACGGAATCTACAGGAATGGCCAGACGGCATCTTGCGTGCCTAGCCTGCCTGCCACAACTTCTTCTGACCCAACAGAGGAAAGGCGATGAGGAAAAAGAAAATATTCCCGCTCGCTTTACAGCCCTCCAAATATTCCCATCGGAACTTCTTTTCTTCTTTCCCACTATAAAAGGCAAGAATTCTCCAGAGTTGCCCCCCAAGAGAAGCCTGCCGAACATCCAAGATGAGCACTTGCAGACAGCTCGATGTTAAATCTGACGATCACGCTCCCAAAAAGTGGAAGGTATCGCTGAACGAGGAAGTATTCAAGCAGTTCTTCAGCCAGGGTGGTTCAGTGGTTCACAAGGTTTTCGGTGATGGATCGCTGTTTACCCCCTTTTTGTTCGGGAAGTTCTTCGATCCATCTGATGCTTTCCCTCTGTGGGATTTCGATTCAGATGTGTTCTTGTCCAAGTTTCGCAGCAGCAGCAGCCAGAGCACCGTCGACTGGCTTCAGACCGATATTGATTACGTGTTGAAATCGGAAATTCCGGGTAAGTTTTTGAGCCTTTCTTATGCCGTCCTTGTTGGTAAAAGCGGAAGAATCAAGGAGAAACAAACTTGTCACCATAATTTGGTTAGGAGACTTAAGAACGCATTTATTTCATTGGAAACTTATATGCAGTCCCAGTCCTTTTAAGTCCATGAATATGATCAGTTGCCTACCATGAACGAAGGAGCATACATTACAAGAATTGGCTGGAAATTGAGACTCTGTTTGTTTTAGAATAATGTTAGTATAGTAACGTCGGTTACGTGACAGTAATCATATGCTTGAAGCAGCTTTAGGGGAAAACTGTGTTCAAATTCATACCGACAACGGAAAGGTGGTGGAAATTTGTGGGCAATGGAAGCCACACAGAGAGTCCAATACCAAGGATTGGAGATGTGGGCACTGGTGGGAACATGGATATGTGAGGAGGCTCGAGCTGCCAGAAGATGCAGATTGGAAAAAAATAGAGGCAAAGTTGAGTAGTGACAAGTATCTAGAAATCAGAATCCCGAAAGCCAATTTGCTTTCTGCCACCGCGCAGGGAAAGAACGGAACAGCGGATGTATCCGAACCGTCGTAAGTACTGATTAACGTGTACCGCCTCTGTAACAAAACATTACATCTGACCAAAACTTACACTGCGTGAGTTGGATTATGATTCTACTAACTTGCCCTACAAGGGGTGTTGTCATAAGCTGCTACTGAGGCATTTTTGTTTAGCTCTGACCATTTTAGCTAACATTATTTGTCGTCTCATTTGAGTCGAGGAGAGTATACACTGAAAACCAACAAGTATTGCCGGATGTAGTGCTGGAAACGGTCAGGGGAAAAGCGAGAAATGACGTCTATTACTACTAGAACTCTGCTAAAAGATCCATCATTTAAGCAACTGGCTATGTGATATCAGAGAGCGGGGGAGGGAGGAACTACAGTTTTTTGGTATAAGCCGATGGTCAAAGCAATCGATCTACAGCGTCCAATGCAAAATTCCTAATCGACTAACATGGTATCACTGAAATCAAGACCTTATAAAGATTGCAGGTTCTTTCTTAAGAAAAATGCGCCTATTCAAAAACTGAGCAACCAAAAAAGCAATACTAGGCTCGCTCAGAACTCAGAAAGATACAAGAGCATCTATACATACCCTTAAAACTGTAGCTTTGCCATGTTCAATTGGACAGGGTTTTGTTGTGCCTAACTGTGTCTGAGTGCGCCTAAACCAAAACTGCGTTATGGGTAAGAAAAAGTTCTCCATGGGCATTTGTAAGCACATAGATATTGTAAGTTCTTGTGTCAACATTATGAAACCGGGATGTAGGAAGATGATAGAGCGTTCGTTTAGAATGTGAGAGGATTGATACTGTGCATCTCCACATTGGAAACAGTTATTTTCCTTTTGCCCAATGCTCTTGTGTACTGATGAGGTGAATTTCCGCTCCAGTGTTTCTTTTTCCGGTTCCAATATACCCGAGACTTGTTTTTCATCTGCCAGAATCTGTAGAGAGTTTGCTTGTTGTGATGTTTGTAATGATTTTTTCTGTGGTCTGCAATAAAGGGTAGAATATACTGACAATTTACTGATGCACTGCAACCGTAGGCTGCTCCTAATTCATCATCTACGTTACTCCTAACAGATAAGAGCAAGTAAAGCAGCTCCATCAACGCGTGGTACTAGATATACAGCCATAATTTTTCATGCCATGCTTATAATTCTGGTTGATTATGAAGTGACATATGCTTATTGCTTTAGCTTGCATCTGCTCATTTTAGATAATTCAATATTCTGTTAATACTAAAAACTTTTCAGACAGAAAAACATAAAACTTAAGGCAAGTTTTTATCACCTCCATCAACAAAAAGATGCGGCTTCGCAATATATACAGTAAAAATGAGCAAAGGAATAAAGATGAGATTTCTCCACCAGATGAGGGCTAGTTTTTTCCCCGTTGAAGTAACGATCAAAATCGCTTTTAGATCGACAATCGCCTTGTATTTAGGCCATTCTATCCATAACCTCTTGAAGAATGATACTGGTGTCTTGGTAACAAGATTGCGTCTCTGGCAAGTCCTCCTTCTTGACAGCATCTTCAAGCTGCGAAATCAAATGCAAATCACCATTCTTTAGACCTCAAAAAGACCGTTCGCTGTAATAAGCTATTTTTCAAAAGACAATGCAGGTCTTTCTCGTTAGAAGGTTCCTCTGATATATGATGAGTTAATTGCACAAACACAAATCAAAGAAAGTGAGTTTTATACTGCTATGTTATTCTGATTCAGAAGACTCTAAAGAGATTAGAATATAGCAAATGTACTCCTAGGCTTGAAAACACCAGATGATCGTTCCATTTCTGTTATCTAAAACAATTTCTTAGAACCATTTTCCGTGAACGATTCTGAACGAGCGTACGTAATCCGATTGTCACTTCGCGAACTGCATACAATTACCCTTACCTTCTCAAATTTGTCGAACAATCTGTTGGCCAAATCAGTGAGGGGCTGCTTATCAGAGGCGGATGCTGCAGAGATCACTTTATCAAAGTCATAGTACATAAAAGTCCCCTTGAGCCTCAAATACTTCCTGACATAATTCAAAGCATCTTTCCCAATCAAATCTCCCAAAGCTAGCAAATCAAACGCGTACTTCCTCAGCCTGTACATGCTTCCTTTCACTTTTATGTCCGCAATGTAAATCCCGTTCCTCACGAAAGACCTTGTCCCTGTCTTCTCGTTCGCAATATCTGTGAGTCCATGTGATAGGATAAGAAATAGAGAACGTATTTCTGGATAAGCTACTCAGTTTTGAGTGAAGTGCTTGAACAACGGCGATACATCCTGCATTTTTTCATAAAATGACTGCGATCCTCAGGTCCTAAGAAGGTTTCACTCTTTAGTGCGCCAAAACTACTGCAACTTACGTGGAGTTTGATCGGTCACACTGTACTTTCCATTCGACTACGTATCTAGGCATCGATATTATGAAGATGAAAAAAAGCAACCTCACTCTGATAAGATCTAAAGTACAAGCCCATCTCAAGTCCAACTGGTTCCAACAGGTGAAATGGTCAGTTCTAGATCCAATATATACAGCTATTTTACAAGTGCAGGTTGTCATCAGAAATCACCCCAGATTTGAAGACTGCCAAAAGCAATTATCCCTAAATTTCAAGCCAACGAAGAAATATCGAAATTCAATTCCAGAGCCAGATCTGCACCAACGGAGATTCTGCAAAAAAGTAAATCATTACTATTGTAGATGGGAGGCACGGGGATAGGGCCGGTGAGCCAATAGCCATTGTCCTCGGCGAGAGCGAATCCATTGCCGAAGCTCCCAATGAGGGCTGCCGAAGCGAGGCCGAGAGCTGCTCTACGAGAAGCTTGCAGCGTCAAATGCCGTCCTTGAAGGTTATCTGTAGCAAGGCCCAGATGTTCATTCACCGTGGATCTCTTCCGAGCAGCTTGACGGCTTGGAAGGGTTGGAACCGGCGAAGGCAGGTTCTTCGAGAGTCTGTTTAAGTTTGCGAGACGCTCCATTGTTCCGGAATGGGATAGGAGGAGGGAGGGACTGAAGTGGAAGTGAAGAAGTGTGTGATGAGCTTGAGGGGAGGGGGAGAGAGAGAGACGAGATTGTGTTTTTGGATTTCGGTTATATCCGTTTGAAAAGAGCGCGGCTTGTTCGTGACCACCGGAATGATATCCTTTTAACGGGGACGATTTGGTCATTTCCTTCCATCGAGAAAATTTGTATAGGGCAAGATTTTCTATGGTTCTTCAGAGCTTGTTAGTTGGTGCCTTTCTATAGAACATTTCTCTAGAAATTAGATAAGCAGATGTACCATTTTCTGTACATTGACCTTTCTTTCGAAGTGTAATGGATACCTTAATTTTTGTTGACAATTTGAACATCGACTTGTTAAATTTTAAGGAGGACAAGCGTGTTAAAAGTCCTAAAATGGTGGGGCATACGACCAGCCAAGCTATAGAATGAAACCTTATCTACATCGTGCTTGAAGCTATTGTACTGAGTCCTCTGTTCTGGTCTGGTCTGGTGTAACCCTGGCTTTGCTCTTTCAGAAGAGAACTCAAATGGCTTCCACTCTCTTCAATACTCATATTTGCCCCAACAGACACACAAATCCTTGTCCACCACCAAGATTGTCACCCCAGAAAATCTCTCTCTCGTTTCTCCAACTTCCCACGCACGAAGGCATTTGCCGGACCACTCTCCGCCCTCGAACCCGAATGCTTCCTCAGAGACGCCAAACCAGCGAGTTCTCTCTTCAAGCTTCTCTCTCTTCTCCAAACCCACCAGCCTCAAGAGAAGAAGCCATAAAGCAAGCCAGGACTTGCCTCTCTACCACCTTAGAGAAGCCTCTCAACAACCCCAAACTCGCCGGCAAGCTCAAGAAACTGAAGCAACCCAGGTTCAGAGTCGAGATCCCGCTCGCGGATGACTCGCCTGACTCGCTGTCCCAGCTCGTTTCCGACGTGTTCCAGGACTTGCCCGTGAAGAGAAAAGGCTCTCCTGTCAAGATTCTGTTTTTGTGGCCTGACAAACAATCTTCTGCCCAAGGCTTCAAATCGAGTTCAGCAAGTCAGGTGGAGCATACAGACGTGTCATCAGTCACGGAGGATGATAATGTCCAGATCTTCAATTCTGCTGACGTGGTGGTCGTTTTAGCTCCAGGGTCTTCGCAGTTGAATGCGGTGAAAAAATCGACTGAGATAGTGTACCCGAAGCCGGTTGTACTGTTTAATCCCAAATGGGCATTTGATGAAGAGGACAACTTTGGCGAGCTCAGGAGTTTTGTGGGATCGTTTGAGGTGATTTATTCCTTCACGGGCTTGGAAGTTAAGGGGATTTTGAGTAAGAGGAAAGGAGTGATCTTTAAGTGCGTAAGAGATGGGGTGGTCAGTGGGGAGAGATGGGCTGTTCTTGTCGAGGAAGAAGAAGAGGAAGGGAGTTTGAAGGTGGTTTCCAGGTTCAAATCTCGGCCGTCCATTGGTGAAGTCGAGACCGTGTTGTATAATTTGATGGCCATCAATTCGCCTATTACCAAGTCTGCAAAGTTCCTGAAGGAGCTTGTGTCCAATGTAACTGGGAGAAAGTAGCATTTCTTTGGAGCAAAATTCTATTTTTGGTTGTTTGCATATGATGCCTCTCACTCTCGACTGCATTTTACTGGATGATTGCTCCTAACAAGAATTCTGGACCAATTTAAGGATGGCAGATTTCTCATTTGTTCCCTGGCTGGTTTATCTGAGAATGATTTGATCTTAAGCCACCGGAGCACTGAAATATCTGCCCTCTAGTCTTTTGAGAATGGATTGCTTTTAATATCCTTCTTTTTTATGTAATGTACTCAGTTTATGTACAGCTGGTTGTCCAAAGAGGGAAGATTTTCTTTGTAGTCACTGTGAACTATCCTTGTGAAAGCTATGCCTGGAAGGGGATCTTATTTGAAGATATCTTGTAATTGAAACCAGTAAGAGAGAACAGAGTAAATTACAATGCATAAGAAAGATTCCAAAATTTGCAAGATGCTGAAGCTGTTCTTTCGTATGCACCGTCAGTTGTAGTCGCTAAATTTGTGGACTTTCTCTTCTGTTTCTCTGGACATGCACAGATACAATTGCTCTTATGTTCCACATGGTGAGGCAGCTTCCCTCCATCTGCATTCTAAGAAGCTCTAATATGACAGCCCTTGATTAACTTTTCAGAAAAATTGACGTACTTGGCCCACAATGGCCGAAGTTTCGGAAAGGCTATGTCTAGCCAGGGCTTTGCTCTGCCGTTGAAATGGATGACTCCTGCATTCTTTGCTTCTGCAAAACTTGTGTTTTCCTGGTATCCAAGCCCCAACATGTGCCAAAAGGGATCAATTATGTGAACATGACCGTGGAATGCTATTAGCCCGGGAGGTAATGTTCCTAGCTGCCACAAGCTTAGATCGGATTTCAAGTTCTGCACCAGAAGAGCATGAGAAATTTGAAGTCAGTATGAGTTGCAGAGACATTATACTTCAGGTTATTATCAGAAGTGAGCATGGGAAAATTGAAGGCAGTATGAGTTGCAGAGACATCTGCATTATACTTTCAGGTTATTTTACAGAAACGTCCAATAATATCCTGTTATCACCTCCTTCATTACAAGCTGTCAAATATTATGTATCTGACGTAATAAAGCAAGGTATTTATGCGAAAAGTATGTGTGTGCATATTCAATGTGTTGTAGACCAGTTAAATCACACAAGCATAGCATAGCGCTGAATATATTTTGGATATTGTGGTGCTTACCTCTTCAAGCCAGTGATAGTAAGTAAGACTTATATTACTCTTTCTCCAAGCCTCTAGATCAAAAATGTTCATGCCATAAGCCCATGCACATTCGTTAGGATCAAAATGCTTCCTTATGAGAGGATGGGAGAAGTTCAAGTAGCTCTTTAGTCGCTTTGACATCACGAACTTATCCTCCCCTTTACATGTTTGAACAGCTCCGTTGACCTTCCCATTCATATCGATATCCCAAAGAGGGGAAAGATCGGTTTGAATCACAATGTCATCGTCCAGGAAAACTACCTTATTTAGACTTGGAAACAGCTGGAAAAGAACAAATTGAATTAAGCATAAATTGCATTGTAGAGAAGAAACAACAAGACTTGTGGTCTTCGTACCTCAGGTAGATGTATCCTTATGTGATTCATCATGGAATTGTATTTAGGACTCAGTGCTTGAAGCTTTGCTGCAACCACATAAGGCTTCTCACTGTTACTAGCTGTAATGGCTGATGACCCTCCTCTAAACTGTGACCTAACACGCTGATCTTTCTCCATTGCTTCCAGCACAGGCACTTTTCCCTTGGCAAACCAGTCAAAGTGGTGGAGTGCCTTGACCTCGATTATGGCAGGTGGTAGAGGGTGCAAGGAGAACCATGCCTGCATTGGAGAATAAGTCTTCTTATCTGTTATTATGTGGAGGACCACCCTTTCAGGACGGAGTGAATTTTGGACAAGCGATGCTGCGACCACAGAAGCGGCTAAAACATTGTCTGAAGCTAGGACAAAGTGGAAATAAGAGTTGTCCACGAGAGCTGGGACAAACTCAGCTGATGGAAGCTGCAATCTGGCAGCAGCATTCGTGGAGTGTTCATTGGCAAGTTTTAAGGTCAGACAATAAAGCTGTTTTGGTATGCTGCTAGACGCAACATGCCGATATAGATATTCTTGGATTTTAGCCGTTCGAGTCCTTTGCTCAAGTAGAGAGACCTGGAAGATAAACACTTCTAGTCAGCTAAAGCTTCAAATATATCCGAGGGACATGATGTTCTGTTGACAGGTGGATTTACACAAAATGATGAAACAAGAACAATTTTCAAGATTAAATATGCATGTAGGGATTACTGATCATGTGGAACAGACATCAGGTGGTACCATTTCTCGAAGCCGGAGAGCAAAGGCTTTGGCATCTGATCTGCTTCCCTTCATCTCAGTGACAAAGTCTTCCAAGGTTTGGGGAATTTTGGATTTTCCTCTGAGTTCATCTTCTGAGACGGGTTTGTCTAAGATCTGATATATTACTTCTGGAACCTGTAAAATCATTGAGAGTTATTATCTCTGGCAGCGGCAAAAGAGTTATTGTTTTCCTTCATAAGCTTTGAAATGAAGATGTGGAAGAAGATCTATTGAGCAATGAAGATGTTGGGAAGGAGATTACTGCTGGTTCAAGCCTTCGATGCAAAATTTTGGGTCCTAGTTTCTTCCCAAGGCAACCTGCCACCATAGAGGTAGTCACTGAATAATCACGGAGAATTTCTGAGTAAGATATTTAGTGATTTGACTTTCAGAATTGCTTGTAGTTCATGTTCATGTGATAATTTATTACTATAACCTGCTTTACATAAACCCGAGGATTGAATTTTTCTGTCCCTGCTGAGATAGATTGTATGTCAGCCTTTGGTAAACTATTGGCTTCTCTGATCTATAATCTATTTGGAACCAACTTTACTGTCGGTACTGCATAATTTGAGTATGATAAGCTAAATCCCCCAGGGAAACTTTTTGGTTAAAGTGTTTCCTGGGGACCTTGTGCATTATGGTTATTGATTTCATGGGACCGACCTAACGATTGACAGAAGTTGATCCCAGTACATACCAAATAAAGGCAGAATAACATTTGTTACCAGAAGATTCACATAATTAAACAATAAATGAATTTTTGTTCAACTCATCAAATGAGTGCGGTGACTTCTTGATGCTTACACGATGCAACTAGTAAAGGAATATAACATACTCAAGTCCTAGATGTCAGATCTCTGTTATGATTAATCAACTTGAGAGTACATTTCGCGACATCTTAGGTAAAAATGACTGAACCGCTTTGTTTCCACTTGCTTTCTAATCTGAAGGGTGTTATGTTTGCCTGATTTTATCCACCTGACAACCGGAATGACGTTCATAGAACTATCAGATCATATACTATTCTTTGCACAACAAACCGATGAAAGATTTTTGGAACATTTTGATTTTGATGTCAGCAAAACTATGTAAACACACAAATAGGTAATGCATTCTTCGTTTAATTTAGGAAATCTTTATGTTGCTTTGTCCTTTTTTGCTTCCTGAACGGAGAAATATGCATGCTTCCGAGAGGTCATTAACATTCTGGGCCGAACTGTGTTTCTTGACAGGCAGATATATAGTTCTAGCTTTGATTCATTAGTTTCAATACGAACTTCAAACTCTATGCTAGAAACTATAACTAAGTAGGCCTTACCTATAGTTGAGCATTTTTTTTCCCCGTCGATGCTGTCCACCGCTGTCATTACAAAGATGACTCGCAGAAGAAACGTGAAGAGCAGCAGCATGTAAAACAGCATGCGGTACGAGACCCGTCTCGACCCGACCTTGACATTGATGAACTCACGCACTCCTTTGCCCGGAAGCACAGTCACGTGTCGCAAACTCGGTGAGATATGAAGCTGCATTCCTTTTTATTTAGCCCAAACGAAGGGATAAGTTACCACTAAGAGAAGAAGAGACACCCGGTTTCTGCTCTCCTCTCCGTGTATTCCCTGATTCGTTTGGCAAGAATGGCCAAAACAAGAATGTTGTTGGCAAAGGAGTGCCATGCAGGCAAAAAGGTCAGGGGGTTTTGATGGGGGGTTTGAGGTAGCTTTCAGTCACCAAAACTTGCTTAGAAGTTGGAGTAATATAAATGAATGTGTCAAGGTCTGTTTTTGTTTATTTTACACATGAGGAGCGGGGGTTGTTGTTGAAGGGAAAGTGACAGGGGACTTGAGAAACGAAGACTATTAATCCGTTAATTCCGTGACTGATGCGGTGGATAAACTCAATCACGGTAGAATAATTATATAGACGCACCCGTCTTTCAATGATCGACTTGATGTAATAAAACGAGATTTGGCCGTCGTGCTTCTAAAGGAAACGATATGATTCTTATGTGTCGAGCAATGATCATCATATGTTCAGCGTTCATCTACCATAATCCGAGTGACCATATGCAAAATACAGAGACTTTACGCGAGTTACGTGCTGTGATTGCGACAACACAAAGGATTTTCAAATGGGTGTTCTGTTTTCTTCCTTCTTTTTTGTGATTTTTTTGGGGGTCTTGGCTTGGGGCTGAAGGAGGGAAGTTGATGGAAAGTAAGATGAGAGAGCATTGTCTGATGTCTGGTGTTTACTTAACTTTGCCTCCAGATGACGACTTTCGAAGCGTACCAGAGCCCTTTGGACTTTGACGGAACAGAGTTTCTGATCGGACAGTGACTCCCTCTCTGTCTCTTCGCGTCGGTTGTTGGAAGAGAAATAAGAAGGAACAGGGGACGGTCGGCCCTCAGAATGAAGAAGAGACATTAAAGCTTTGGCTTCTTTTGCTGGGCAAAAGAAATGGTCTTTCCTTTAATTAAAAAAAAAAAGGGAAAAAAACACGTTTTCCTCCTATGTGTTAGGTAGGGACCTAGTACTCCCACAAGTTTATTTAGTCAATAATCTAACCTGTTTCACGTCATATGAAGTCGCAATTTACATAAAGCTTTTCATGCGGTCGGAGTTAAATCGTCTTGATCGTGGTTTGATGATCCTCATTGCTCAAGAACATTGGATTTGATAGCTAATGTTGAGCAAAAACGGAGGACTGGAATATGTCCATCCCTTCAAACTATAAATTTATGAAATGACATGATTTACGCACGTCAATCGAGCATTCCTTCTTTTTCATTTTCTGTGTATTATCTTCTTGCCGATGCTAACGGTTAAGTAGAACTTCGTTTTCTGGGTAACTCCTGTCTTCCTGCTCTGAGGATTAAGTAAATGGTCTTGCCTTTTCCCATGAGGTCGTGTTGGGGTAGAAGCCTCCGTTTTTCCTTGATTTCTAAAGATGGTCGGCTTAGCATTTGAGTTGTCGGATTGGGCCAAGGCCCAACATCAACACCAGCAAATTAGGGCCCCCCAAGTTCAGTAGCATCATGATAAAGTTCACTGGATTTGGAATTGGAATTGGAACCACTCTTCATGCCTTAACATCACATTTAATCTATCGTGTTGGCAGTCCTGAGCATTCTGGAAGCCATCTGGTGGTCTTGCGTCCCGCTACAGTCGGAGTGATTACCAAGATTGATTGAAGATCCGAAAGATGGTCTCAAGTGTACCCGCCTTTATTAAGGCTTCATGAAATGACAATTCGACATTGAATCTCTATCGGTTTGAACAACCCTTTTGAGCGTTTGGGTGCATTTACTTGTCTATGGCCATTCAGATAAATCTATTATTGTTTTTTTGGTAAGGAAAGATAAATATTATTTGCTTCTGATTGGAGCAATAACAACCGTCTCTCACTGCCTTTACCCCTCAATCTAAGTCTGTGAATGGGAATATCTTGCTATCTGCAAAACCGGACCAACTCACTTCTTCAAACTTGACAAAAACAAACGAGGACGGTGCTTCCAGCAGCAAAGTCAGAAGCCAACAATGTCTCAATAGTCAATGTATCGCGCGGAACAATTCTTGCTTGACCGCAAAGGTTTTTATTTTGAAGATGAAGACCCTTGAAAAGCATTGTTGTATTCTTCTTACGCGGGGATCTTACATCAATATCAAGTATATCTACGCTGTGAAGCAACGATATGGCTATCCCCCCTACTCATAAACACTAGTGCAAAGCGACTTCCGATGGCATTCACCAGTTTCGCGGCTCCTTTCTCCCTGAACTCTCTTAAAAGCCAAAACACTGGTGCATCATTCTCTCTGAAGTGCTAGTGCTCTTGACATGGAAATAGTAACTTCACTCATCCGTACCGCCGTCGTTGAAACAGGGAAATTCCTCTGTGGTCCGACATATTCAAACCTAAGTGATGTTGCCGGAGATCCAGTCAAAATTTTGAAGCCTTGGAGATAGAGATGCGAAACCTGATGGAGCTCAGCAATACTGTGAAGCAAGAAGTTAGTCTCGATGAAAAGGAAGGGGAATTACCAAAGGTTCAAGCGAGAGAGTGGCTTGACGAGGCCCAACAATGTGCACTGGAAGGTGAGCTCCATACGAGCAGCCATCAAATCATTGCCAACCAAGGAAGATGTTTCTTGAATTGCGGTTGGCGTTGCCAGCTTGGCTTGGTAGTTGGTAGTCGCAGAAATGCTGAATGATGTCAAAATATTTGTCAAAGCCGGGAATTTTTCAGCAGGCATGGGGGTCATGAACTGTCCTACCAGGCTTGCGGAACACCTTCCTATTCCAATGATAGAGAATCAGTTTGCAGCATCAGAAAATTTGGCCAGAGTTACGTTTCTTTTGGAAGAGGGCGATGTAAAATATGAGCCAAGCCGACTCATTTCCCCTTAAAACCAAGCCCAAGCCCAAGTTTATTTTAACAGCCCAACTCCTTTGCTTCTTCCTTCTTCTTCAGTGGGGTTCCTAGAAGACCCCGACAATTACGAGGGAAACGACTGTCGCTCGTCGTCCCGCAATGCCCAGTAAGAATTGAAGCCTTTGTTCCTCTTCTGACTAGAGAAAAATTTCAAAATTAGGGCATCATTTCCGATCTTCATGGGGTGTGAGTTGCTGCATCCGATTGCGTGATTTTCAGGTTTTTGTATAAGAATGAGACTTTTGGATGTTGTGAAATCGTGAGAGTTGACGGTGTGAGAGCCTGATTTTCTATGGATTTGTTTATGAGTAAGACAGATTATATGACGCTAAATAAAGTTTAGCTTTGGAACTTGGTATAATGTTATGAATTTTGGACGACAATATGAGGATTTAATTCGGTTGAATTTGTCCTGGAAATTGAGCGCGAATAGAACACCACCTTTCAATTATGATTGACCACCTCTGTATCAATCCTGGGTGGGGATTTCCTACCATGAAAATCCCTACACATTGAAATCCCCACTCTTCATTGGGGTGGGCCCTCCCATGTGAAGTGTGGGGATTTCAATGATCCCCTACCACCCTTCATCTCTCTTCCCCCTAAAAAAAAAATTTAAAATCGCGCGAACACCTCCCGCTCTCCCCTAGTGTAACTCGCCTGATGCCCAAGACCTATGTCGTGCCCTCATTCGCTCGTTCGAGCTTGCCAATGGTGGCGACGACGACGACCACAAACAAATAAAGGTGACCTTTGGATATATGAAACGAGACACAAAACGGATCGAGAAAATATTTGATTGAAAAACACTGATGGATACAACACACGAATCTCACTTTACTTTCCGTAGCTTCTTAAGATACTGATCAATCAAACCAACCTTCATAAAGTTGGAGGTACAACACACTTTGACAAAATAAAAAAAGGAAATGGAACTATGATAGCGCATGTCTACACCACAAAATACTATGCCAAATCAATTTTATTAATATTTTAACAACATCCCTTAAAATTGATTTTGGAATTCAAACACACCAAGCATCTTCTTTAACTTTTCAAACGTATCTACCTTTAGTGCTTTTGTCAAAATATTTGTAATATGATATTCTGATCTATAGAAATTAAATTTGATTTCACCACTTTTAACTCGCTCACGAATATGGTGATACTTAATGTCGTTGTGCTTGCTTCTGCCATGAAATACATGATTCTTGGTTAATGCAATAGCCGACTTATTGTCACACATTATTTTGGCAGGACATGTTTTTTCATGCATTAACTCACACAGCATCTTACGAACCTATATCGCCTGACAAGACGCTGAAGCTAACACCATGTATTCTGCTCAGCCGTTGAGAGAGCAACAACTTGTTACTTTTTGGAGGACCAAGAAATCACTCCTGATCCAAGGAAGAAAGCATATCCTAAAGTACTCTTTTGGATCTCTATATTACCTTTCCAATCACTGTCTGTGTACCCCATTAGACCAGAGTTTTCAGTAAAAGAATATAAAATTTCGTGATCATGAATTCCACTGACATACCGTAAAATTCTTTTTGCTGCCTGTAAATGTGATTGGTACAGTATTTTCATGAACCTGCTAATAATACCTACTCCATAGGTAATATCTGGCATCGTAAAAGCCAAATATCTCAGGCTGCCAACAATGCTTTTCAAATAAGTGAAATTTACTAGCTCACCGATTTCTTCTTCTTCAGCTCCAATCATTCTACAATGGGAGTTCAGATTGGCTTGAGCAATTCCATTTTTAATCGTTTCAAAATATCATCAGCATATTTATGCTATGAAAAAAATATGCCATATTATGTTTGCTTCACTTCAAGGCTAAGAAAATAGGATATCAATTCCAAATTAGTCATCTCGAACTGGCTAGTCATAGCCTCCTTGAATTCAGCAAATATTTTTTCACAACTCACTGTAAATATCAAGTCATCAACATAAAGACACACAATTAAGATGCCACCATTAGTAATTGACTTGATATACAATGTATGCTCATACAGACACTTTTCAAAATCATGCTCCAACATGTATGTGTTGATCTGCGTGTACCAAGCACAAAGTGCTTGTTTTAGCCTATACAAAGCTTTCTTTAGTTTGTAAAATTGTTTTGCATGCCCTTTCTCATAATCCTTTGATTGCTCCACGTAGACTTTTTCTTCAAGAACTCCATTGAGGAATGCTAATTTCATATCCATTTGATGTATCTTCCAACGATTTTGACCTCCAAGTGCTAAGACCATCTGGATGGTATCCATTTGAGCCACCGGTGCAAATACTTTAAAATAATCAATACCTGACTTTTGCTTGTATCCCTTTACAATTAGCCTTGTAATGATCTACTTGATTGTCATATTTGTACTTCGTCTTGTACATCCACTTGACACCAATAGGCTTCTTATCGGGTGGTAAAGAAGTTAGTGCCCATGTGTCATTCTTCTCAATGGAATGAATTTCTTCATCCATTGCTTGGATCCACTTTTCATCTGCAGTTGCTTCATCATAGGTTACAGGATCACATTCAGCAAATAAGCAAAACTGTACCAATGGTTCATCAGTGATGTCGTTATCACTAGCACAGTTTCTTGTAATCACATAATCCCTGAATTTTGCTGACGTTTCCTTCAGTCGTTGTGAATGACATTGTTGTGGTTCTGAAACTGCTGTTAGTGAATATGTACCACCAGTCGAAGTTGATGAAGAAGATGGACAGCTCGTTGAAGATGATGGAGGTGTTTCTATCTCACCTGCCGGTGGTTCATCTTCGATGGTGATGTTTTTCTGGTCACTTTTCTAGTTCCAATTCTAGGCTTTGTCTTCTAAAAACTGAACATCCTTACTGATGATGACCTTCTTAATGACTGAGTTATACAACTTATAACCTTTAGTTGTGTTATTGTAACCGATGAAGATGCAATTCTCTATTTTGTCATCCAGTTTCTTTCTTCGTTCATTCGACATATGGAGATATGCCACGCACCTATATAGTCGTAAGAAACGAAACATCTGGCTTGTTATCGATAAACCTCTTCCGGGGTTCTTCCAAGAGCACTCTTTGTTGGACACCTATTTAGTATAAATACAACACAATAAACAGCTTCTGCCCAAAATTTCTTGGACAAATTCTTAGCTTTTAGCATACTTCTTACCATTTCAAAAATGTAGTGTTCTTTCTTTATGCTATACCATTTTGCTGAGAAGTATAGTTGGCAGTCAACTAACGTTTCACTCCATGAATTTTACAATATTTGTGAAATTTGTGTGAGGTAAATTCTCATCCTCTATATGATCTCATCGTCTTTAAATTAAAGCCATTTTTTTAATATAGACTTTAAATTCTTTGAATTTGCCAGAAGCTTCAAATTTCTCTCTCAAGAAATATATCCATATTTTTATGGTAAAATCATCGACAAAAATTAGCACGTACATTTTTTGTCCGAATGATTCCACCTCAACAGGGCCACATATGTTGGTATGTACCAACTCCAGCGGTGGGTTTGCTCTTCTGGCTTTCCCAACTAGAAAAAGGGTCTTGATGTTGTTTTCCCACGAGACATCCTTCGTGGGGATGACATGGATTATTAATTAATGGCATGCTAGTGACTATCTTTTTTTGGACCAATAGCTTCATTCCACGAAAATTAGATGCTCGAAACGAAGATACCATAGCTAGCTGCTGTTTTCGTCATCCCTTGAAAATTCAAGAGATTCTTCGTTTGAAGAGTCAAGGGAAACATCTGATTCTTCATCGTTGTCGCGACCTAAAATTCGGCTTGAATTTCGGGATAATGATTGCCAGATTAATTAAATGAATAAACTAACCTAACTCGAGCTCTACCCATTCACAACTTAAGTTCACTTGATTTTAATCAAAAGATTTTTTAACTTCGGAGCCGCCACTAACATTCTTGTATCAAAACAACAGAAGAAAAATCAGGCCAGATAAAATAACAACAGCACTAATTTCTTCTTATCTTTTTCCCTATTTTGTCCCCTTTTTAACTCCAATTTCATATTCCATCACCCAGAATTTAATTTAAGCTCATGAGTGCGGGGCTCATGATAAACCAGAGAAGCCCCAGAGAAATTTGGCAGGGACCCGAGAGGTGACGTCAATGGGATCGACCGAACATTGATTGAAAAGCAAGAAAACGAAAGGTGTTGGAGCTGGAGGGACTAGCGATCATCGTGGTCGTCACTTGGTCGCTCTCTCTCTCTTTCTCTCCTGATGAGTCCTCTATTCATCGTTTCTCCACCCAACTAAATGTTTCGTCGTCGGTCTTGGAGAAGCAAAAAGATCAAACTTGGTGGCATCTGTATGTGTTTTCCTTTTACCGCGCCTGTAACATAGAGAGAGAAAAGTGGACATGACAAGTGAGGAGAGAGAGCGTGCGTGAAGGGAAGGAAAGAAAAATTGGTGTCCACGAACTGATCCAAACTGAACTGATTAACTGTTAAGGTATCCAAAATATTTTTCTACTAACCGAACTGAATTGAAAATGTACGAAATTTCAATTCAATTCGGTTCAATTCGGTTTCGGTTAAGTTATTTAGTTCAGTTTTGACACTCCTAGTGATTAGAACGTACACCCTTATGTGTATATGTATGGATATCGCTATGACCTGCGTAAAGATAAGCCACTGGAAGGTGTCCCCAAACAAATGACTGATTCACTCCGGTTGCATTTGTCATCGGATGATTCGGTTTCATTGCTGGACCTCTCACTCCGACTGAAACTCCGAGGCTTCTTTGAGCTCTTCTTCCTGAGGAACCTATGAAGACGCACAGGAGTAGAAGTGAAGCTCTTGAACGCGAAATACTTTATCAGGAACGGGACGCTAGACCAGATGACCCACACGGCATACCTTAACCATTCGACATCGGTCGGTATGACGATGTACAGTCCTGTCGTGAAGGCCATCAAGGTCCCCCTGAGGGAGAGGTAAAGGAGCTTCTTGTTGTACACGATGGCCCTCCTCAAGGCCTTGTCGTTGGCAAGCATGGCTATGATCAAGATGAATAGGACCGTCAGGGAAGTAGTGGTGGCGACGACGTCGGCTACGATGAAGACCTTGAACGCGGGTTGGCCGATGAGGATAGGGTGGCCAGGTTTGAGGTGGCGGTCGGGAGGGTCTTGGAATTTGCATAAGGGGGATGGCTGCGGTGCAGGAATGACAACGTCGTCGTTGTCAGGCATCAAACCGCCAGGGCAATGTGAAGGCAGCGGCAAAAGTGACAGTAGAAAGGAGGGTGGCGACGATGGAAAGCGCGTTGGCATGGCTCTTGAGGTTGGCATCGGGCTTGTCGAGGGGCGTGGGGCGGTTGGCAAAGTGGTCCCAGGTGTGAGGCTTTTGGCCGGCCGGGAAGGACTTCAGGTGTCGGAAGAGATATTCCTGCAGAACAGCAATTCTGATCAGCACGTTATGGAAATGGACCATTCTATTTCATGGCAAGGAGCTAATAATTACCTGCTTCTTGGTGTACTGCCACCGGGACTAACATATATCCAGAAACGTGAGGCCAGCATCATTCTTGGCCCTCAGATCCACCTCAGGCATCTTCAGCAACCTCTTCACCATTCTGTAGTTCAGGTCCTCAGCCGCCACGTGCAACGCCGTGTTGCCACCGTAGTCGGCTTCGTTCACCAGCCTCACCATCTCGGGCTCCTTCAGTACTGTCTTAGAGCAACTCGGCTCGCACTTCAGCGCGAGGTGAACCGCATTCCGACGCTCCTCGTCGGAGATCTCGACTGTTTCGGGGCAGTGCTTGAGGATCTCTCTCAGGACGCAGAGGTGACCCAACGAGGCGGCTTCGAGCAGCGGGTTTCGGCCGTTGATGTCCTTGACGTAGGCTGAAGAAGGGTCGGTTTGGAGGAGGCGAGCGACGATGTCCTTCGCTTTGGCTTTCGCTGCGAAGTGCAGGGGTGTTCTTCTGGTTCTTGTCGCGCTCGTTGACGATACTCGGTCCATGGAAATCTAGGAGAGCTTCCACGCAAGCTAGGACATGAGGAAGAAGAACTCGTTAGAAGAGTAGATGGAAATTTAATAAAAGAAATGGTTTCTTGATATGTGGTTTAGCCTGGTCTATCATAGAATCTACATGATAACTTCTCCTAATTATGATTAGTGGAAATTTCGCGTTGACTAAAATGCCATAGTATACCTTTCCACAGTCTGACCTGCATAAAAAAAATTAAAGCTATAATAACGACAATAATCATGAAAATAATTAAAGAGATAAAGAATGACGAACAAACAAGAATATCATATGGAAGCAATAGAAATCGCAATTGAAATATCATGAATTATATTGTCTAACATGTTACCCATTCGCGTTCCTTACACGGGTCAATTGTAATATACATTCTATGGATAATAATAGAGATACTCCAACTAATTTCAGCAGAAAGAATCTTTTTCGTTAGATGGTATTTACCTAAAATGCATAATTAATATGTACCTACCTTAATTCGTGGAAAATGAGTGATATACACGATGAAAATATTTTCCGTACATTTATTTTTGTAAGTGATATAAGGGATCATTATCTTTGATAAAATTTTGCAAATCACTCATCTTTTTGCGTAAAAGAGGGAGTATTACTATTTAAGAGTATCAAGCGTAATTTACTATTCAATCTCCCATTGGCCCATGGATTGTAAAGATTAATCTCTCTAAAAAAAAATTGAAGGACGGCGAAATTAGCCATTTAAGCATGTAATTTAGTTGACGTACCAATGCTTCCGGCAAGAGCAGCAGCATGCAAGGGGTTTTGGCCGTCCGGGCCCCTCAAAGCCCCATCCCAAACAAGTGCTCCACCACCGTGTCTCAAGTACTCCAACATCCTCTTCAATAAGCTCTCAAACCCTAGCGCCGCCGCCACGTAAAGCGCGCTCTCGCCGGCCTTGTTGACGCTCCCCACCATCTCTTTATCTTGTTCCCACGGATACATCCCCATCTTCTTATCCCCGTTCCTCAGCGCCTCGTGCAAAGCTGTGCTCTCCACGTTGTTCTTTAATCTCAGCAAGCTGTTATCGATCCCTGCCGTGCGCGGCGCGTCAGCGTTGGAGAGGATGGCCTCCACGATGTGATAGTGGCCTGTCCGCGCCGCGAAGTGAAGGGCGTGTCGCCGCGGGAGTTGCGCTTGGCCGCTAGCTTGGGGCACTTGCGGAGGACCTGTTGGATGAAGTCCTTGTGGCCGGACTCCTCGGCGAGGTGGACGACGTTGTTGCCATTGACGGTCTGTAGTAGTAGTAGTAGTAGGGCTTCTTCCTCGTCGTCTGTATTGACTCCGTGTTTCTGGCGGATCGAGTCTTCAAGGTGAGGGAAGTTGCCTTCTCTGGGTGCTCTGTACATGCTTGAGTCCATGTACTTTGTCATGTCTTCCTCCATCTTTGACTCTTCTTCTTCTTCTTCTTCGGGAATTGCAGGCCTCATTTCGAGTGTGGAAAAAAAACAAACAAATGGTGCTATAATCGTACCTCCAAATTTTTTGGTGGGTCACTTTCTAGGTAAAGACCCCCGGAGTATGGTAAGCCTTATGCGTCTCTGATTTGCGAGGAAGACTTTAATCGTACCTCCAAAATTATCAGTCAGATTAGTCAACTAATCAAAGCATCTTGACATGAGTGTCTTTCAGTCTGCGCGTTCTCATTTGATTGATACAATTGAGAAGGGGACTTAGACTTGGGACACGAGACGAAGGGATGGTGTTATAGATTTGCGGTCGAGAGCGGCTCGACCGACGGGGACATCGACGGCCTAATTGCCTGCCGGGAGCTCTTCAAACCTAGTCTTGCTCCTTTCCGGCGTGAAACAGTGGGTATCGAACAAACGCTGCCTCTCTCTCTCTCTCTCTCTCTCTCTCTACAGATTTTTCCTTATTAACTGACACCTACTGATTTTTCTCAAAGGAAAATATGCCAACAGCTGGCAACTTGCCAGCTCGCCAACTTCTCAAAGGAAAAAATGCCTTAGCGAGAAAATGTTAAGTGATCTTGGCTTGCCAAGTCATTAGCGAAGCACCCATTTAATGATCGACACATGTCCATATTAAACCAACATTTCAGGTTTTTTTAAAATTCATTTCTAATTCACTTTTTATCTTCCGTAAACACTCTGGCGGCCCCACATTCTCTCTTCAGATTTCTGCAGATCGGTCGAGCTCCATCAATGGTAGCTTCAGTTTCTGCTTCTTCCTCCAATCTTTGACCTCCCTCTCACACTCCCCAAAAATTTCAATGAATAATACTGTAGCCACGCTGAAATCAAAAGGATTTCAATAATGTCCGAGGTTCTGACGGTAGAACACGGAATGGGACGAAAAAAATAAAAATTTCAAAAAATTTTAAAAAAATTAAAATATTATGTCATCAGTCGATCGATGTTCACATTAGCGATGCGAGGGTAAAATTAACTGGATATACTAAATTATCATAATTACAAAATATTTAGGCTGGAGTGATAATAAAAATGTTTATAATTGAATTGCTACAATGACAATAGATTTAGAATTTTTTTTTGATAATTTTCCTTTTTTTTGGTTGAAATAATTTTTTTTTAATTATAATTTTCCTGTTTTACACGGTGGTTTTGGTACAAAGTATTTCGTCGCTTAATGATGCAAGTCTATGGACCCAACTTGGCCAGTTCTGGTCGTTATCAAACTTACCATGTGGGGAGAAAAGAACAAAGACCAAGGCTAGAACGAAGACCTTTCAACCATGTCATTGGATCCGATTGCTTGTAGGAATCGTGTGACGAGACTCATGAATGTGAACTCAACGTTCCCGTGATTATGTACCAATTGAAGTAATTTTGGGGTCATGTTAAAATCCGGAGATGATAGATGATGTGAAATTTGACGTGGTGAACGCTTTGGGAGTTAGACAGGAACAAGCAATTTTATGAGCAAAGAACGGAGTTGAAGTGTGCAAAATGAAGTCAGATTGAAGGTTTCCTTCATGGATACCTACGCAAGTGATATGTGAAATTTGACCCAATGTGTAATGTTATTTTTGAAATTTTAATTTGTTCAATATTAGCCAAGAATTTTAGCCCATTGTGCCTGAATATTTCGTAAATGTCCAGTCGTTTCCCTAAAGCATATAAAAAATATCCAGTAGTATCCTTTCATTAGTTCAAGTTCAAGGACAATGATTAATATTTTAATATAATTCAGTGACAAAATTTAATATGTACTAAGAGTTTATGAGCTCATTTAATAAATTAAAAATTCAGAGATGTCATTATATATTGAGCCAAATTTTAAGGATCATCGATGCTATTTTTCATGTACTTTTCATACAAGCCTTCTCATTAATTCACACAGCAAGACAATTCATTTTTGCAAAAGTCGATGAATGAGCATGTTGTCATAAACAGCTCCATCCATGTGATGCTCTACTATTTAGATAACCTATCAGTATGCCTTCAGCTTTTGAAAATTGTCCCATTTTGCCGCTACATAACAAGAACTCCGAAAAAAAAAAGAGCAAGGTATTATACTCACACTATTTCTACACGTTAAATAACTATAAAACACCCTAACTTACTGAGTTAACAAAAATAAAAATCGATTGAATTAAGTGATAAAAAGTCACAAATTTAATATGAGAGAATTGTAATTGATTGAAAATGTAAAAGCTACACGTATCCATGAAAATGCAAGACTGTATTTATTGATAAAATATATTGTTTTATCACACCGCTTTCTATTATGAGCCGTTCTTTTTTGTACAAACTTCTTTTTCTCTCTAACTAATGCGCCTAAGAAAAGATACGCACATTAGAGAATGAGAGAGATATAACAGAATGCGAAATGTCCAGGCAGCAACTAAACCTTTCCCCACGAAAAATGTGTTCTAGATCCATCCCTTAATGTAGCGTGACATTATTTTTGAGTTAGAAGAACTTGGGGTGGACCAATGATGAAGTGAGTCAAGTAGAGTATGTATAATCTAATTCATCACGTCAAGATCGATGGATTGGCAATATATGTTGGAGTTGGCGAATACTTCGAGGACCCTTGTTTCTCATACCGGGTACGCTCACGTGAGTTTAGAAAAATAAAAGTGTTATTCGACGGCATGTAATCCATGCGCGCGAGATGCGGGGGTTTGGGGGTAATGCCCCCGACACGGGTGTCCCGCTGCCCGATTAGCGGGCGGGGCTCAGGCTTTAGTTTAAGTTGGCCCGTTTGTAGTGGGATTAAAAAGTTTCAGACAAGTTTAGGTTTTGGGCCCGTTTTTGGGCATATATATTTTGCTTGTTTTTGCTGATCATTGTAACGATTTGAGTGGCTGTAAACCGACAATCATAATGAAATCTCTTTGCAGGACGTAGCCCTATTCTGGGGTGAATCTGTGTAATCTCGTGCGTCATTCAATTTTATTGACTCTCTATGTGATCATTTGATTCGGTTGCGATAAATCCTTTTTAATATAGTATACAAGAAATAAAGGTTAGGTTATCATATATAGTTAAAATTGCCTAAAAAGTCCTAAATTTATTGTAATTTGATCAATTGAGTTTATAACCTTTTAATTTGTCAATTGAGTTATAAACCTTTTACCAATTTACCAATGTGGTCCATGTGGTCAATTTTGACCGCAAATTACTAAGATGGATACTAGTCATCCGGATGCCCACCGGATGCCCTTCCGGAGTCGGAAACAGTGGGGTATCGAACAAACACCGCCTCTCACTCTCTCTCTCTCTCCAGATTTTTCATTCTTAACCGCCAGCTACTGATTTTTCTCAGGAAAATCAGCCAACGACTGACAGCTTGCTAACTTGCTTGGTAATAAAGCCTTGTGAGAAAATGTCCGGAATAATCGATATATGTCCGGAATAATCAGCGCCAACGACTGACGGCTCTCTTTGACAAGTTATGAGTGAGACACCCCAATTCAATAATCGAAACATGTCGGGAATCCGATTGGGCCAACATTTCAGATTTTTTTTTAAATTCATTTCTCATTCACTTTCTATCTTCCTGGATACCCCAACGGCCCCATCTTCTCTCTCAAAATTTCTGCAGATTGGTCGAAATCCATCAATGGTAGCTTCAGTTTCAGCTTCATCCTCCGAGCTTTGACCTCCCTCTCACACTCCCCACAGATTCCATTGAATAACATCGGAGCCACGCTTCCGCACTCAATATGTTAATGTGATTATCATTCTTGATATCATCTAGGCAGACAAATGCTATTATTCTACGAAACTTTCGGGTCTGGGTACAAGATAAAATGGGTGACGATGGTCCAAAGAATCGAATCATTGGACGATGCGAAAAACGATGACCGACCATTTAGGAATGTGAGATCACATTGAGCTACCAATTCAAGTCTGCAGTCATGATTTTGCCCTTCAAATTTATTGGCCTACCTAGCATCCTTTGACGGAAAGAAGTCTTTCATAGTAAAAGGGAAAAAAAAAACCCAAAAAAGTCCTAAACCTATTGTAATTGTGTCAATTCAGTTCATTCGGCGAGAAAATATTATGTAGATTTGGCTTGCCAAGTCATTAGTGAGACACATCATTTAATGATTGACGTGTCCAGATTGAACATGTCATGTCCCGACTCTCGAACCCGTGACATCCCTTACCAAATCGCCACCAGGTCATAAAAGATAGTGTCCTAGGCAACTGCTATCGACCTAAGAATATACTGCGCATGCGAAACGTGCAATCTTCTATACAATAAAATTGAGATGGGATAGGTAGAAAGAAAAGCCAGACAACACAACGCAAAGATAAACTACTGAGAATAGATGATCTATAACCTTACAGAGCCAACAGCTGATAAATACAACCCTATGCTTCGGGGTGGCCCTCTAGGACTCACAAAAAGATACAAGAGTCAGGTAAGGTTAACTCTCATCTATCCCAAAATAGTACCCCCACAAAAAACATCACCAGTTTCCCTGACCACAAAAAGAACCTAACCCTCTACTAGGTAAAATTGGCATTCGGATCGACACAACCAATCGGAAGAGTCGGGTTGTTTGGGTAGTCACAAGAACTCTGGCTAGAATGCACAGAGGGGGCTATTGACTGCTCGGGCTTAAGCTCAGGCTGCATACCAGGTGCGGGATCCACCACCTCCCCATTAGAAGTATCGATGTCTATCGGATCCCAAGCGGGGACATTAGGGACCCCCTGAAGAGGTGGCCCCTCAAATTCTCTGAGCGGACTAAAGAGATCCACCCCATTGCGAAGATACCAAGCCTTGAAGAGGTGTGCCACCAGCTGTGGCATCCCTTCATCGACCCATATCGTCGTGATGTGACGTTCCACATCTGGTCCGTACTTGACACCGGGTGGAGACTGACATCGTGTGATGAGTGGGTGGGGATACCAAATTGCACCGGTCTCTCCATTATCTTAGACCTGAAAAGTTGTCCCACGATGTGGTGAGCATTTAATCTCAGTGAATCAAGCCTAGTCTCGGTTAGGACACTGATTCACCCAGGATATCCTAAGCACCACAATAAGCCACAAGATATAAACAGATATATATCAATAAAATAATTCTGCCAAATCAGTAATCGATCCAGACACCACCACTCAGGCGTATACAAGGCATCACACAAGTCCATTACTAAACAACGACCCACGCGACTGGCGTGATAGAAACATCAATAGTGCGATCCCGCACTCATCTGTCAGGACCAGGCTATGTCCACTTTATCCTCTCAGCGACGGCTACTACAAGCGATGTATCCAGTGCACCCAACACGGCACTGCAAGTAGGCATTCCTTAAAAAATAGTTTCGGTCCGTCACAAGCTGCGATCGGCATCCAATAATCCCGTAAACCGTACGACTGACAAGGGGCATGGATTATCGTGCTTCTGACAAGTCGCGAATTTCCATACAATAGGTACAGCACGAGTACCAATGGTACAATGCGAACTTACCAGGTTACGTATTTGATCCTTTAAATGACCACATAAATTGCATTCGACAATCAACCCATTGTTTATCTATGATTAATGTCAAAATCCATACAGAAATGCAACCAACTCGGCCCCAAGGCTCACAAGACTCTCAATCGAGCATTTCAACTAGGCAATCAAACCAATCAAGTAATTCACGCACCCGCTAGTAATCAACTCAACCCGGCAATTTCGAGCTCAATTCATATTATAAATCTTAATTCTCAGTCGAATTATAGCAATCAATCGCTCGCTCGTCTCTAACCTGTCACTCGCTCGCGAATAAACACAATCAATCAATTAATTGATATATTATCACAAATAGCGACAGACAAATAATCGATCGGCCCTCCTAACCATCGTTTCTATCTAAACCGGTTTCGATCAATTTTTTTTATATAAATAAATAAATAAATAATTAATTAAAACTAATCCTAAGCCCAATTAGCACCCTAATCAAGGGTTAGGGTCAACTCACAACGTGAGTTAGCTCGAGCGGTGGAGGTGGCAGTGGCGGCGATCGAATTAGGGTTTATCACTCGGCGGCTCGAGCTCTAACTTTGGCAACACCCCGAGGAAGTCCGGCGAGGTCGCCGGAACAGGTGGCTGGGGCGGAGCTCCTGTGAGCGGCGGCCGGCGGCCTGAAACAGTGGCGAACGGTAAACTCAACAGGCGAATCAAACTGTTTTGGCCGTTTTCCAGCGACACGAGCCTGGACAAGGCCGGCCAAGGGTCGGGAACTCACCCAAGGGTCGGTGGGGGTCAGCCGACACCGGTGGATGGCGACGGGTGGCCGCCGACGGCGCAATGAACGGCCACGACCAGCAGCTGCCCTGTTCAGTGCAAAAACAAAGGCGTCGGTCGGCGGCCGATTCCGGGCGCCACGAGAAGCGGCCAGTAGGGTTGAGCTGGGCGGCAGTAGAGGGGACTCAGGGGAGTTGACCGGCGGTGGCGGTGAGGTACGGCGGAGGCCATGGTGGCCGAATTGAAGACCGGACCGAACCAGACCCAAAACAGGGAATCGGAACTTCGAGGCTCGATTCCGGCGGCTCCTGCGGCGGACGACTGGTGGGGGTGGGTCGGGTCGGATCGATCGAGGGGAAGTTGAGGGTCGGTTGAGTGGTGGTGGTCGGCGTTGGTGGCTGCCGTGGCGGCCGGAGGAGGCCGAGAAGTTCTCCGGTTCTCTGACCCGAAAACAGGGCAGAGTTGGCCGCGGCTTCTCCTCGGCCGATCGACGGCGACGGTGGCTCGGCTCTAGTCAGGGCGGCGGCGGGGAGTAGTTGAGGACGGTGGCTGTCGATGGTGAGGCGACGGTTGCGAAAAACGGCGGCGAACGGAGGAGGATTGGATCGGCAAGGTAGTCGGTCGTTTGGCCAAAAATAATGAAGATGAAGAAGAACAGAAACGAAAAAGAAAATGAGGACAGAGGAAGAAGCGACGTGAACGTTGGGCAGAGAGAAGGTGGGTTCCACCTTGACTTCAAGAACAAAAATTAATTTTTTTTGTCCTATGTGTATGAATAATTGAGGGGGGGGGGTAAAATGGTAATTTGGTGAGCCGGGACTGAAACGATTTTTTTTTGTATACTGAAGGAAGGGTAATTTCGGTAATTTTATTGGCCAAGCTCGGTCGGGATTAGGCTCGATTGCGAAAACGGCAATTCAAAATCACTGCGGATCAATTTCGAAACTCAATCCGTAATAATCTAAATTTTAGAATTCGTCTCTTCAATCCTTATAGTCCAAAAAATGCGTCGACTATGATTATATATTCATATCATTTTATCGACTTCCGACACTTACAAATGTTGAATTTTCAGGACGTCACAACTCTCCCCTACTTAGGAAATTTCATTCTCGAAATTACAGCACAGTTCTAATTATTCAAAAAGATAAGGATAACTACGTTTCATAACTTCCTTGTTCTCCTATGTAGCTCCTTCCGTACCATGGTGTTGCCAAATCACCTTGACTAACGGAATCGTTTTGGTTCGGAGTACCTGCTCTTTCCTGTCCATGATCTTGACTGGTCGCTCCACTTATGACGGTCGTTCATCCAAATCAATTTCCTCGTAACTCAGCACATGAGCGGGGTCTGGCTCGTACTTCCACAACCTCGATACGTGGAAGACGTTATGCACTTGAGCAAGTCTAGGCGGCAACGCAAGTCGATAAGCCAAAACTCCGATTCGTTCTAAGATTTCAAGCCGTCCAACGTACCTCGGGCTCAGCTTTCCTTTCCTGCCAAAGCGGAATATTCCTCTCATAGGCGACACTTTCAGAAAGACATGATCGCCTACTTGAAATTCCAAAGGTCTGCGCCTTTTATCTGCATAACTTTTCTGGCGACTTTGAGCTATTTTTAGTTTATCTCTAATCACTTTAATTGCTTCCATCAACTGTTCTACTAACTCAGAGCCAGTTATCTTCCTTTCGCCAACCTCATCCCAACAGACTGGCGTCCTGCAAACTCTACTATACAAGGCCTCGAAAGGTGCCATCTTAATACTATGTTGGTAGCAATTATTATAAGCAAACTCAACCAAATGCAACTATTCCTCCCAGCTACCTTTGAAATTCAAAACACATGCTCTCAACATGTCATCCAAGGTTTGAATCGTTCTTTCAGACTGGCCATCTGTTTGCGGGTGATAAGATGTACTAAATTGCAGCTTCGTCCCTAAAGCAGTTTGAAAACTCCTCCAAAATATAATAGTGAATTTGGGATCTCGGTCAGAAGTGATTGTCACTGGCACACCATGTAACCTTACAATATGCCTTATGTACAACCTTGCGTATCTGTCTAAGGTGAAGTCCTTTCTTACTGGAATAAAGTGCGTTGATTTCGTTAGCCTGTCTACCACAACCCAAATTGAATCATGCCCTCTCTGACTCCTTGGCAAACCTATCACGAACTCCATCGTGATATGCTCTCATTTCCACTCTGGAATTTCCAAAGGCTGCAACAGTCCTCCAGGTTTGCAATGTTGCGCATTGACCTGCTGACAGGTCAAACATTTAGCCACATATTTGGCTATATCTATTTTCATACCGTTTCACCAGTAGTGCTGTTTCAAATTCTGATACATCTTTGTACTCCTAGGATGGATACTATAACTGCTACGATGAACTTCTGATAAGATCTCCTCCTTTAAATTTTCATCCTTAGGCACAACCAAACGTCCTCTGAACTTAAGTATCCCATTCTTAGCTATTTGAAAATCGACCCTTCGTTTGGTCGAATCTCCTTGAAGGATCTTCTGAATAAAAGGGTTTGTGGACTGCAGGGTCTTAATCTTAACTTGCATTTTCGACTCGATTCTTAAGGTAGCCACGAGACTCGACAAGTGGCTTATCTCCAGTTTAAAGTCTGAGTCTCTCAATTGTTCAAGTAAACGCCACTTATGCACCTGTAATTGAGCAATCACTGA
The DNA here is from genome assembly GCA_028455895.1 of Rhodomyrtus tomentosa. Lineage (NCBI taxonomy): Eukaryota > Viridiplantae > Streptophyta > Magnoliopsida > Myrtales > Myrtaceae > Rhodomyrtus > Rhodomyrtus tomentosa. The sequence goes on along the minus strand of JAPCWY010000001.1, from coordinate 6,436,754 downwards.
TTTTCTACTCAGGGCATCAGTAACCTTATTTGCCTTACCAGGATGATATAGGATCTCGCAGTCATAATCTTTTAGTAGTTCCATCCATCGGCGCTGTCTCATGTTCAACTCCCTTTGAGAGAATAGGTACTTCAGACTCTGATGGTCGGTATATACCTGAAAACTTTCCCCAATCAAATAGTATCTCCAGATCTTCAAGACAAACACGACCGAAGCTAACTCCAAATCGTGTGTGGGATAATTTAATTCGTGCGGTCTCAACTAACGAGAAGCATACGCTACCACCCTGCCATGCTGCATTAAAACATAACCCAGTCCCTTAAGCGAAGCATCGCTATAAATTTCATAACCACCAGGACCAGACGGAATTGTCAGAACAGGAGCCGTAGTTAGCCTATGCTTAAGCTCTTGGAAACTACGCTCGCACTTGTCTGTCCATTGAAACTTCATATCTTTCTTCAGTAATTTAGTCAATGGCGAGGCTATAGCTGAGAACCCTTCCACAAATCGCCTATAATAACTTGCCAAACCCAAGAAACTTCCAATTTCTGTTGCAATCGTCAGTTTTGACCAATTAATAACTGCCTCAATTTTAATCGGATCCACTGCAATATCTTCACCCGAAATCACGTGACCTAAGAATGCCACGCGAGCTAACCAAAATTCGCACTTACTGAACTTGGCATATAATTGATGCATTCTTAGAGTTTCCAGAACTACTCTCAGGTGTTGCTCATGATCTTCAGAATTCGTCGAGTACACCAGGATGTCATCTATAAAAACGATTACAAAGCGATCCAAAAACTCCTTAAACACTTTGTTCATCAAATCCATAAAAGCAGCAGGAGCATTCGTCAAACCAAACGGCATCAAAGTGAACTCGTAATGTCCATAACGTGTCCTAAATGCCGATTTCGGTATGTCCTCTTTTCTAATTCTCAATTGATGGTATCCCGTCCGTAGATCAATTTTTGAAAATATAGATGCTCCTTATAGTTGATCAAACAAGTCGTTGATCCTTAGCAATGGGTACTTATTCTTGATCGTCACCCGATTCAACTATCTGTAGTCAATATACAATCTCAAAGACCCATTGTTTTTCTTAACGAACAAAACAGGCGCTCCCCAAGACGATGCACTAGGGCGAATGAACCCTTTATCTAATAACTCATGCATCTGAACTTTGAGTTCCTTCAACTCTGACAATGCCATTCTATATGGCGCCTTAGAGATTGGCTCCGTCCCAGGAGCTAACTCAATTACAAACTCAATTTCTCTTTCTGGTGGCAAACTAGGTAATTCTTGGGGGAAAGTATCTGGAAACTCACGTACAATTGCAATACCCTCCAATTTCAGTTCTTTAGCAGACGTATCTACCACAGAAGCCAAATAGCCTTGGCACCCATTCTCCAACAGTCGAGTCGCCTCTAACGACGATATCATCACGGTCGATGTTCCTCCTTGATTACCCAAAAATTCAAAGCTAATACCATCCATCGGATTAAACCGAATCACTTTATTAAAGCAGTCCATTGTAGCTCTTTGCTTTACCTACCAATCCATTCCCACAATTAAGTCAAAATCGTACATTTCCAGCACATTCAAGTCTATCTTACTCTCATGGTCCTCTGCCATAAATCCATAATCAGGACAGCTCACTGTAGCTACTACTTTATCTTTCAACGGCGTAGATACACTAAGCACAATATCTAAAGGTACCAAGTCCAATTCAGACAATTTAACAAACTGATCCGCAACAAATGAATGTATAGCACTCGGATCAAACAAAGCATATGCTACTTGATTATGCAAGAGGACCGTGCCTGTAACGGTCGGCGAATCCTTCGCCGCTTCTCGAGTGACCGCAAAAACCTTTCCTTGTGCCGGCGGACGATTCTGAAAGTTTGGTGGCACAGTTTCTCTAGGCTGTTCTCCCTGCTGTGGCGGCGCCCGCCCGTCTTGCCTCTACTGGCAGTCCTTCACCTGATGGCCCAGCTGGCCACAATCAAAATAAGCACCACCTTGATACGGGCACAAACCAGGCCCATGCCTCTGTCGACACAAGCTGCACATCTCACTTTGACGAAATGCCAGCTTACTAATCGCCCCTTGACGATTGGGTGGGATGTGACTCCAGTTGTTAATCATGGGTTTCTTCCCTTGTCTTCTGTCGAATCTATTTGGGGACGTAAATCGTGATCTAGATACGGTAGTCCTTTCAGATAAGTCCCGCTCCACTATCAGTGCCCTCGCGTAGATATCATCATAGTCCTAGAGGTCGAGCGGTGCCAGAGCACTCTTAATCTCGGGCTTCAGCCCGTCTTTGAACCTTCTAGCCTTATCCTCCGGATCCTCAATCGTTCTCGGAGCATATTTGGACAGTTCAGAAAACTTTGCCTCATACTAGTCAACTGTCATTTGGTTCTGAGGGAGGCGGAAGAACTCAGCCATCTTTTACTCTCTAGATGTCCCCGAGAAGTATTTATTATTAAAAACTTCCACAAAAGTATTCAATGCTGGAATTGTACCTTCCGGAAAAGTTCTACCCTTGACAGCTCTCCACCAAGTACTAGCGTTCCCTTCGAGTTGATAGACTGCCAGAGTAACCTTATCCCTATCTGAACATCTCAGCAAATCGAACGCTTTCTCCATCCCTTCGACCCATCGAGTAGCAGTTTCAGGGTCTCCACTTCCAGTGAATTGAGGTGGCTTCAATTTGAGAAACTATTCCACCAGCTTTTGAGCCCTACGCTCCTCACTGTCATGTACAGGTGGTGGACTTACCAACGGAACTGCAAATGGAATAGCAGATGAAGTCCCAGCAGCAGCAACAGTAGCTGCAGCTTGATTCCTTACTTGCTGCCCCATCAAATCTCCAATAGCTCCTAAGGCTTGCATGACTTCAGCCATAGTCGATTCCCTTCCAGTAGGTCCTGTAGGTTCAGCAGCAGAGGCTGCAGTAGGAGGTGCAATTGGGGACACTGCAGGCGGTACTCTTTCAATATCAACCAACTCTTCCACAAGCCTTAAAGGCCTCCTTCGAGGTGCTCGGGGTGCCCTTTTACCGCGTCCGCTCATTTTGCTGTAAGATATGGAGTCCTGCTTACCCCAAAACAAAATGAGGTCAGATGGCAGCCCTTAAAATTCTACCATGAAATTAACAATCACAAGCATAATAACCAAAAATCTTACTAACTATCCCATTTCTCAACGCTCCTTATTACTCCATACCAATGACCAAACGGATTAGTCTGACCTTGCTCTGATACCACCTTGGGCGGGGATGTCACGTCCCGACTCTTGAACCCGCGACATTCCTTACCAAATCGCCACTAGGTCATAAAAGATAGCGTCCCAAGCAACTGCTATCGATTTAAGAATATACTGCGCATGCGGAATGTGCAATCTTCCATACAATAAAATCGAGATGGGATAGGTATAAAGAAAAGCCAGACAACACAACGCAAAGATAAACTACTGAGAATAGATGATCTATAACCTTACATAGCCAACAGCTGATAAATACAACCCCATACTTCGGGGTGGCCCTCTAGGACTCACAAAAAGATATAGGAGTTAGGTAAGGTTAACTCTAATCTATCCCAAAATAGTACCCCCCAAAAAACATCACCAGTTTTCTTGACCATAAAAGGAACCTAACCTTATATTAGGTAAAATCGGCATCTGGATCGTCATAACCAATCAGGAGAGCCGGGTTGTTTGGGTCGTCACAGAAACTCTGGCTATAATGCACAGAGGGGGCTACTGACTGCTCGGGCTCGAGCTCAGGCTACATACCGGGTGCGGGATCCACCACCTCTCCATCAGGCGTATCGATGTCCATCGGATCCTAGGCGGGACATTAGGGACCCTCTGAAGAGGTGGCCCCTCAAATCCTCTGAGCGGACCAAAGAGATCCACCCCATCGCGAAGATACCAAGCCTTGAAGAGGTATGCCACCAGCTGTGTCATCCCTTCATAGACCCATATCTCGTGATGTGGCGTTTCCACATTTGATCCGTACTTGGCACCGGGTGGAGACTGACATCGTGTGATGAGTGGGTGGGGGTACCAAATCGCACCAGTCTCTCCATTATCTTAGACTTGAAAAGTTGTTCCACGACGGGGTGAGAATTTAATCTCAGTTAATCAAGCCTAATCTCGGTTAGGACACTAATTCGCCTAGGATATCCTAAGCACCACAATAAGCCACAAGATATAAACAAATATATATCAATAAAATAAATTTGTCAAATCAGCAATCGATCTAGGCACCACCACTTAGGCGTACACAAGGCATCACACAAGTCCATTATTAAGCAATGACCCACGCGACTGGCGTGATAGAAACATCAATAGTGCGATCCCGTACTCATCTGGCAGGACCAAGCTACGTCCACTTTACCCTTTCAGCGACGGCTACTACAAGCGGTGTATCCAGTGCACCCGGCACGGCACTGCAAATAGGCATTCCTTAAAAAGGAGCTTCGGTCCGTCACAAGCTGCAACCGGCATCCAATAATCCCTTAAAACCGTATGACTGGCACGGGGCATGGATTATCGTGCTTCTGACAAGTCGCGAATTTTCATACAATAAGTACGGCACGAGTACCAATGGTACAATGCGAACTTGCCAGGTAACTTTATTGATCCTTTAAATGACCACACAAATTGCATTTGGCAATCAACCATTATTTATCTATGATTAACGTCAAAATCCATACAGAAATACAACCAACTTGGCCCCAAGGCCCACAAGACTCTCAATCGAGCATTTCAGCCAGGCAACTAAACCAATCAAGCAATTCACGCACCCGCGAGCAATCAACTCAACCCGGTAATTTCGAGCTCAATTCATATTATAAATCTCAATTCTCAGTGGAATTATAACAATCAATCGCTCGCTCGTCTCTAACCTGTCACTCGCTCGCGAACAAACACAATCAATCAATTAATTAATAAATTAGCATAAATAGCCACATACAAATAATCGATCGGTCATTTATCCTTACCATCGTTTCTATTTAAACCGGTTTCGATCAATTTTTTTATATAAATAAATAAATAATTAATTAATTAAAATTAATCCTAAGCGTAATTAGCACCCTAACCTAGGTTTAGGGTCAACTCACAACGTGATTTAGCTCGAACGGCAGCGGCGGCGATGGCGGCGGCGACGATCGAATTAGGGTTTATCGCGCGGCGGCTCGAGCTCAAACTTTGACGACACCTCGAGGAAGTCCGGCGAGGTCACCGGAACAGGTGGCCGGCGGTGGAGCTCCGGCGAGCGGCGGCTGGTGGCCTGAAACAGTGGCGAACAGTAAACTCAACCGGCGAACCAAACTGTTTTGGCCGTTTTCCGGCGACACGGGCCGGGACAAGGCCGGCCAAGGGTTGGGAACTCACCCAAGGGTCGGTGAGGGTCGGCCGGGACCGATAGACAGCGACGGGAGGCGGTCGGCGGCGGTGAACAACCGCGACTAGCAGTTGCCCTGTTTGGCGCCAAAATAGGGGCGTCGGTCGACCGCCGATTCCGGGCGCCACGCGCGGTGGTCGGCGAGGGTGAACTGGGCGGCGGGAGAGGGGACTCAGGAGAGTCGACCGGTGGTGGCAGTGAGGCACGGCGATAGCCGTGGTGGCCGGATCGAAGGCTGGACCGAATCGGGCCCAAAATAGGGCACCGGAATTTCGGGGCTCGATTCCGGCGACTTCGGTGGCTGACGGCCGGTGGGGGTGGGTCGGATCGGTCGAGGGGAAGTCGAGGGTCAGCTGAGGGGCGGTAGTCGGCGTCGATGGTGGCGTGGCGGTCGAAGGAGGCCGAGAAGTTCTCGGGTTCTCTGACCCGAAAACAGGGCAAAGTTGGCAGCGGCTTCTCCTCGGCTGATCGACGGCGACGACGGCTCGGCTCTGGTCAGGGCAGCGGCGGGAGTAGCTGAGGACGGTGGCTGTCGGTGGTGAGGCGACGGTCGGGAAAAACGGCGGCGAATGGAGGAGGATTGGATCGGCAAGGTAGTCGGTCATTCGGCCAAAAATAACGAAGATGAAGAAGAACAGAAACGAAGAAGAAAAAGAGGACAGAGGAAGAAGCGACGTGAACGTTGGGTAGAGAGAAGGTGGGTTCCACCTTGACTTCAAGGACAAAATTTAAATTTTTTTGTCCTATGTGTATGAATAATTGAGGGGGGGGGTAAAATGGTAATTTGGCGCGCCGCGACTAAAACGATTTTTTTTTTGTATATTGAACGAAAGGTAATTTCAATAATTTCACTGGCCAAGCTCGGTCAAAGTTAGGCTCGATTGCGAAAACGGCAATTCAAAATCACCGCGGATCAATTTCGAAACTCAATCCGAAATAATCTAAATTTTAGAATTCGTCTCTTCAGTCCTTGTAGTCCAAAATAAGCGTCGACTATGATTATATATTCATATCATTTCATCGACTTTTGGCGCTTACAAAGGTTGAATTTTCAGGACGTCACAGAACCTATGTTTCATATATATTTTTTTAAAATTCATTTCTAATTCACTTTTTATCTTCCGTAAACACCCCTATGGCCCCACATTCTCTCTTCAGACAATGACAATCAATTTAGATTTTTTTTTTTTGATAATTTTCCCGTTTTACACGGAGGTTTTGGTACGAAATCTTACATAGCTTAATGACGCAAGTCTATGGACCCAACTTGGCTAGTTCGGGTCGTTGTCAAACTTACCAAGCGGGGAGAAAAGAACATAGACCAAGACTAGAACGAAGACCAAGGTTAGAACGAAGACCTTTCGACCATGTCATTGCATCCGATTGCTTCTGGAAGTTCTGATGATTCCCGTCAGCAGAACACGAAAACTGGAAACATGAGGAAATATCGGTTCCGATTGTTTGTGGGAATCGTGTGACGAGACTCATGAACGTGAACTCAATGTTCCCATGATTTTGTACTAATCGACGTAATTTTGGGTCACGTTAAAAATCCAGAGATGATCGATGATGTGTAATTTGACGTGGCGAACGCTTTGGGAGTTAGATGGGAACAAGTAATATTATGAGCAAAGAACCGAGTTGGAGTGTGCGAAATGAAGTCAGATAAACGGTTTCCTTCATGGATACCTACGCAAGTGATATGTGAAATTTGACCCAATGTATAATGTTATTTTTGAACTATTAATTTGTTCAATATTACCCAAGAATTTTAGCCCATTGTGTAATGTCATCTGAATGTTTAATTTACTCAATGTTGTCCCCGAATATTTCATAAATGTTCAATCAGTTTCGTAAACTACATAAAACTATCCAATGCTATTCTTTTGTTAGTTCAAGTTTGGGGACAATGATTAATATTTTCATGTTATCCAGTGACTAAATTAAACATTTACTAAGAGTTAAGGAGCTCATTTAATAAATTAAAAGTTCAGAGATGTCATTATATATTGAGCCAAAGTTTAAGGATTATGGATGCTATTTTTCATGTCCTTTATGTACAAGGTAGCTCATTAATTGACACAACGATACAATTAATTTTTGCAAAAGTAGACGAATGAGCATGTTGTCATAGACAGCTCCATCCATGTGATACTATTATTTAGATAACCAATCAGTATGCCTTTAGATTTTGAAATTTTTACCATTTTGCAGCTGCATAACAAGAACTCCGGACAAAAAAAAAAAAGGCAAGGTATATATAGACTCACACTATTTCTACACGTTAAATAACTATAAAACACCCTAACTTACTAAATTAACAAAAATAAAATCGATTGAATTAAGTGATCAAAAATCACAAATTTAAGATGAGAGAATTGTAATTTATTGAAAATACAAAAGCTACACGTATTCATGAAAATGCAAGACTGTATCAACATTAATATCAATAATATCTTTATCCCAAACTAGCAGGGTCGGTGGTCGATGAACTCCAAAAAAAAAAAGCAAAATCAATCGAGGAAAAAGAGATAAATGTGTAAAAATCCATATATCCCCTTCACAATACTAATAGTCTTCTTCCACTCCACCTTAAGACAAACAGTACGCCAATTTATTTCTTACTCCATTAAATCTTGTTTTACTACTCTTCCCCAAGTATGTTTCGTCCGGCCTTTTATTTTTTTCGTGTTATGCTATCGATAGCAAACATTTGTTCGTACTTAAGCATCTATGGGCCTTCGGGGAATATGTCCAAACCATCTCAATCTATGTTCTCTACTCTTTTTTGCCATCGGCTCTACTCTAACTCTTCACCGAATATTTTTCTTTCTTATCTTATCCATCCTTATATGACTACACATCCACCTTCACATACTCATTTCCGCTACTCTCATTTTATACTCATGTTTCCTCTGTGCGAGCCAATATTCAGCTCCATATAAGATCGTAGGTCTTATTGTTGTTCCATAAAATTTTCTTTTAACCTAAGAGAAATTTTGGAATCAGATAAAAATTTCGATGCACTGCGCCATTTCATCCAACATGCTCTGATTTTATGACTTAGATTCTCATCAATCTCCCCCTTCTTTTGCAATATTGATTCTAGATATCTAAAAGTATCTTTCTTGGATACCTCCTATCCGAGCATATTTACAACTTCTCCAAAATACAAGACTGTATATATTGATAAAATGTATTGTTTTATCCCGCCGCTTTCTATTATGTGTCGTTCTTTTTTATACAAACTTCTTTTCTTCTCTAACTAATGTGCTCAAGAAAAGATACGCACATTAGAGATTGAGAGAGAGATAACAGAATGCGAAATGTCCGGGCAGCAACTAAACCTTTCCTCACTAAAAATGTGTTCTAGATCCATCCCATAATGTAGTGTGACATTATTTTTTAGTTAGACGAACGTGGGGGGTGGACCAATGATGAATTAAGTCAAGTAGAGTATGTATCATTTAATTCATCACGTCAAGATCGATGGATTGGCAATATGGTATACAAGAAACAAAGTTAGGTTATCATATATAGCAAAAAATGCCTAGAAAGTCCTAAACTTATTGCAGTTTGATCAATTGAATTTATAACCATTTAATTTGTCAATTGAGTTATAAATCTTTTATCAATTTTCCAATGTAGTCCATCTGATCAATTTTAGTTGAAAGTTACTGACATGGACACTGACCATCTTACGTGGCATGGTTGATACTGACGTGAAATTTTTGAAATCTTTTCATCAATTTATTTTTTCTTTTCGGTATTGTTAATGACTAGCATGGGGCTACCAGCCAATGGCTGAGGCCCGGCGACCCCCATTGGCTACTGGGCAAGGACGAGGGTTACAAAGCCTTCACCGACCACGTACGAGGGCGGCGCCCTTGTTGGCTCTTAACAAATAAAAAAAGAAAAAAGGTTTCAAAAACAGATTCAAAATTTAAAAATAGCATTGTTTATGCTATGTAAGATGGCCTTTATCCACATAAGTCAACTAGGACGCCACATGCAAGGGCGGTGCCCGAGTCAGCTCTTAACAAAAAAAAAATGAAAAATTTCAAATAAGGACTTGAAGTGCTTTGATTTTTCTTAAATAATGGCTTAAAGTGGACATTGTTTTAAAGAAGTGCTTGAAATGCATTTTTTTTGTTTAAAAGAAGGCTATGGCCGAATGGCATTTTCGCCTTTTGTCATTTTAATTTCATTTTTTATTTTTCTTTTTTCGTTTGCATTTTATTTTATTTTTTTATTTTCCCTTTTCCTTTTTTCTTTCCCTTCCCCTTCCCTCATCCAACCAATGCCGGCCTCACCAGTCTAGGGATGAAGAACTCCGTGCTCTGATTTATGAAGATCGTCTGACCACACCTCAAAGTGGTGGTAACCGTGGGTCGAGTTTGGTCTTTCAGTCGATGGCATATTAGATTCAGGGTCAATTGAGATGCAATCTATTTCTGGAGAAAACACAAGAGAGACTGCCAACAATCATGGTGGCGATGGGGTCTGAAGCTCAAGGAGAGATGGAGGTGAGAATAGCCGAGATGAAGGGGAAACTCTCCCTAGTGGTATGCAACTTTCGGGAAAGGGACTCGTTGAGCAGCGGATCGTCGGAGTCCTTGGCAGTGAATGCCATGCGTAATAGAGGGGGACAATTGGAAATAGGGAGTCAGAGATTGAGGAAGAAATGTCCCCATTGGTTGAAATGTTGAGTTTGGGAAGTAGGAGAGAGCAGGAAACAAGAGATGATGGGGAGAATGATCGCAATTTTGGTGAAGGAATTAACTTGATCTTGGAGATTTTCTGTTTGCCGCAGAGTTTTGCCTGCCCTTCCCATACCCATCACATTAGGTGGCTAAGGTAACCCTCACCTGATGTTGGCCAGGATGAGGGCGACGCTGGCATAGGCGAAGTCAGCCCCTACCTGAAGGTGGCATGGCTAGCCCTCGCCTGGTGATGTGGCATTGGCTGGGGGAGGGAAGGGCAGGGGAAAGAAAAAGACAAAGGGGAAAATAAAAAAGAAAAAAATGCAAACAGAAAAATAAAAAAAATGAAAATGAAATTGAAGCGGTTAAAAGATGAAAATGCCCTTCGGCTAGGTGAAAAAAAAAAGGCACTTGATCTTTCTTTGAAACAAAGTCCACTTTAGACTCTTCTTTAAGAAAATCAGAGCACTTTAAATCCTTATTTGGAATTTTTCCTTACAAAATAGAAAAAAAAACATATGCATAAAAAATTTCTTAAATAGATATACAAATTAAAAAATTCTCCGCATCAAAGTCATCCATGTCAGGTAAGACGGTCGATGTTCACGCCATAAATATACTACCAAATTCGGCCGGTTGCACAGTTAAAATATTTAGGACTAATATGACAAAATATAAAAGGTTTACGATTGAATTAGTAAAAAATACAATAAATCAAGACTTTTTATATTTTTCATATCATATAAATTTCCAGATTTAATTTCTGGTCAAAGGCGACGATCCATCAGTATTAGCTCGTGCATACGTGGTCATATTGTTTATTAAATTTGACAATAAGCCCGCAATTTTGTCGTGCAACATCCTCTGTATACAACCTTACAGACTTTGAGTGTATAACACAACAATGATAAGGGAAAGAATGAGGATGGCCTATTGTCGTACGTCATCTACCAAATTGCCATAAGGTCATTCTATGACGTCATATGGTGCAAAGTCTATATATATATATATTTGGATTTTTATTTTTTGGAACTGGATAAGGGGAAAAGATCTGATGGCTAAGGGTTTCATGATCCCCTGCCCCACTGGCAAGAGATCCGTTCAGGGGGGATGGGTGGATTGTGTTGTTTGGATTACAGAAGCCCCAAAAAGCAAAAAGGGGATGTCATGCAGATCGACCATGCTCCACAATCAACCTCAAGGACTACATTTATTGTTTGAGAATGAAACTTCTATACAGTTTATATTTGACATGATCTGACTTGACAACAGACCTAACAATTACCTAAATCGACCGATGATTTGGAACCGTCCATACTTTAGGACCGAGGTTTAGATCTTTTGAGACTAGCCAGGCTCATGATATCGAATCTAATTTAAGTTCATATTAAAAGCCCCATATTATATTCTGGGTCCGGCTCAAATCCATATTGCTTTGATCTCAACTATAAGGAAAGCAAATTCAAGGAGGATTTCGACCTCAAACTTTGATCCGAACAGTCCATTAAGTGCTGGTGTCTTTCAACAAGATGTAATCTAGTAGAATGATGGTAACAATACGATTTTTTCCAGGTTGGACCGGCAGCTCCTTTGCCAAAATATCTCGGCATTTAATCGTTGAATTTTTCCTCACAGTTTATGAAAGCGTGACGACCTGCACGGCAGTATCTGATGTGAATCCTAAGGTATGACTCTAGGACTTTGTAAAACATCTGGAAAGTCAATGCCAAGTGTAACATTCTTGAGGGAGCATGGTTTGGAGAAGCCAAATCTCAGTGTCATTCTCAATTTCCACAGACAATGACATCTCGAGTCTAGATTCCAGACAAGCAAATCAGCGCAGCAATACTTTGAATGAAGGGATTGAGTTACCAAGTGAAAGTGATGTAAGAGTCAAGGTCAACCGTTTGACTGTGTTAGGGTTTTAATCATGATTTATCATAACTGTTTTATGTCCAGAAATTGAGAGATGAAATAATTCTATTGGATGATGGCTCTGATATCTTCTTGAAACAGCTCCAAGTATTATGGAATTAGTTAAGGCACATAAATAAACAATGCTTGGGATTCGCTGAATCACTTAAGTATTTATCAGCCTTACATTACGCCCAAAACAAACTCATTAGTGTTATTTTACAATCTCTCACCGTGATTCAGAAAATTTGCATAGATGAAAACCCAAAATTGTATCCAAAATAGGAAATCCATTTTGACCGGATCTAGCTCGGAATCCAAATCCGGCCAAGAGTTGTTATTACTATATATGTGTTGGGATTCATGTAACACGTACGGGCAAAATAAAAATATATAAACGCAACGAAAATAAATAAATGCCCGTACATGTATCTTCGGAGGCGTAGTTTGTGCGTTTCAATCGAAGATTATAATAAACGAATATAATTAAAAGATTACCTCTCATAGCGTGCTTGAAAACAAATTGGTTCATATATTCTTCTATCCGAGCCCTACAAATGTCAAGACTCTAGTTCAGACACACTACTAATCACGATGACGAACGGAATAATGAACTCGCGGGAATCACCACTCAATTGGGCTAGCAATATCGAGGATGCAATACTCCGCACTCGTTCTCAAATTTTTAGTCACCATGGGAGAAAGCAAAAATGAGAGAGAGATAGATTTGAAAATTTTTATGCTCACAAAATGTACACTCTTAATTCAAGGATCTAAACCTTTGATTATGCATTGCACACACATATACATGCATAATTCTAGGATTCAATCCAAGAATTATGTTGCCATACAGTCAGCAATTTAGTCCACCAATCAATTATCGTAATTGTGGCAATTAATCAATTTGGCTATTAATGGGTGTAAATTTCAAACATCTCTCACTCGCCCACAAAGGCCTAAATTGACACACAATAGTAAATAATATGTGTGCAAATCGACACAACAATTTTCTGTCGATTTAATCCGTACATGTACATCATATACACTTGTGTCTATGACCAAAAAATAAAATAAAATAAAATAAAATAAAAATTAAATTAAATCCCATTTAATCTAATTTCGTTATTGCAAACATATTTGCAATATTGTATTTCCGTTCATTGTCGTCATATGTTGGTTATGGTGTGTGACATTTCTAGGTTCATCACTGAGCTGGCAGTAAGACATGCATTAACATGTTAGTACTTTCGAGAGAATTAATTGTCCCGATTAACCTCTAGGTCTCACGAGCCATGAGTGACATCTAGTAATATGTCATGACCGACTCTAATTAGGAATCCAAATCCGACCAAGAGTTGTTATTACTATATATGTTTGGGCAAACGAAACTCCAATCAGAATTTCCACAGTTTAAATCTCGTGGTCGGAGTTCGGATCGCATTTGGTCAAAGGTTCAAAACTACCTGCCATCCCAATAATGAACTAAGATTCCTAATAGCAAACCAAAATCGATAATTTAACTATGACATGCTTTATTTCTTTGCTATCTGGGAATTGATGACACGGTTGAGCCTTCTGAGGCGGTAAATCAAGGAGAAGCAGATCTCATGCAAGGAAAAGATCTGTGCGACTCTGAAGAGAAACAAGCAGGTGATAGCATTGAAGGCAGTATAAGCTATATTAGTTATGGTGTGGACACATGCTCGGTCAGGTAAAACAGCATGAAGACCGATCATGAACGATGTACCGGTCGACAGCAGCGCAATGTATGTGAGCACAGTCGCGATCACGTAGCAATGCACATAACTTCTCTTGCTGAAAGCAGGGCCCCAGAGTATGACGGAAGCGGCCAATATGGAGCAGGTCATTGCGATGGTGTCCTAGATGATGTACCCCTTGAGATGGCTGCTTGACTGGAGAAGGGCCACTCCTTGTCCTGGGCCGGCGTTGTTGTTATAACCGCCGGGCATTGTGAAAGCCGGCGTGAACGTCACAGCTGTGATGAGTGTCGCGACAGTCAATAAGGTCTGACAATTTTGCTTGTGACTTTGTTCCGAATCCAAGTCACTGGCTTTTTGTTCGTTTTTCCTGGAGGGAAATCCTCCCCGGAGATTCCAAAACTGAGAGAGGCCTGGTTGTCGCCAATTCACCATTGCGACCTGGAAGTGAAAGGAAGAAAATTTAGATTTCGAACCAAGGTCAGGAAATTTCAGTGGATTCTGGCGTGGCCATAGTATACTTACTGAGGGAATAACATACGATTCCTTGGTTGACTCATCTATGTCGAACGCAGTTTCTCCTTTTATATTCCGAGCTGTTCGATCAACTCTCACATCCCACAGCAGGTAAGCCGCAATCCAACTTCTCCTTTCCATGACACTTAGATGCAAAGGAGTATTACCGTTGCGATCATGCATATTTATTAGGCCCTCGAGCTCGACAGTTTCCAATACATATCTGACAACATTTGCTCTCCCGCTTAGGACTGCATAATGAAGAATGTTTTGGCCCTTTTGGTCTACCAATTCTCCGGCATCAGGGTATTGCCGTATAATCTCTTTTATAACCTTGGCATGTCCATTACTTGATGCTGCATGAAGTGACGAAAGAGCATCTCTATCCGCTATATGTGCAGTCGAGATATCGAGCTCTAACAGTAGCTGGACCAATTTGTGGTATCCGGAAAAAGCTGCATAATAGAGAGGGATCCTGCCATGGTGGTCAGCTTCTTTGATCAGCTCCGGCTTTGCCCTTAGGAGAGCTTTTACTATATCTGTGATACATGAACAAAATATTCTTAAAAGCACACGGAAATACTAGCAAGTATTGGGATTGAGCAATATATAAAGATAGTTGAGCAATGTATAAGCATGTGCTAAATTTTTCCATCAGTAGATAGCGGGACGCTATCGTCACATTAGATTACATGATAACTAATATTGACAGTTATATATAATAAATATATATTTATCTAAATTAATTAATATTTTTATATAGTCTATAGAATTATAAATAATTCGAATTATGTTGTAGTTCTAAATTAATGAAATGATTATTTATAAAGGAATTATTTGTTATAGCTATTATAAATTATTAATGAGCATTGAATATCAAATACAATTTAATCAATATCCAATTTCAATTTTCCTTTTTTGAGTTCTCTTATAGAAAGTCTGGTCTACTAGATGGAAAGGAGAAGATAAGAAGAAAAATGAAAGATGCAATAAAAATAAATGCATTTCAAACCATAATGAATGAGACATTCCTCTGCTGTCATTTAAAAAGCAAAAAGAGAGTTAATCCTTTGAGTATTCTAAATTGCATGAGAAAAATGTGAGTAAAAGAGACACACGTATATATCCATCCAAATTGAATTGCCAATATATAAATAATAGAATTATTTCTGACGGATTAAATGTAGGTCTTCGATAGAGATAGAGATTAAAGAATAAAGAAAATAGGTAATAAATTCAACATCAACATCAACATCACTTTCCCAAACTAATTGGGTCGGCAATCGATGAACAAAAAAAATGAACTAAAATCAAAATCGATTGAGAAAAAAAAGAATATATATATATATAGGAAAAAAAGATTAAAAATGATAGCCAATAACATAAGAATTCTGCCTACCCTATCACAATGCTAATAGCTTTCCTCCTCTCGTCTTAAGACTAACTGCACGTCAATCTATTTCTCACTGCATTAAATCTTGCTTCACTACCTTCCCCCAAGTATGTTTTGGCAAAAAAAAAAAAAGCTTTTTTCTATGGTTTATATGGAAAAAGAAAAAAATCGGCAACTAATTTGAATAAATGCAGGATTTCAGCATCAATAAAAGGGGGCTATGGAGAAAATGGTAGATGCTATGGACTTAATTGGATTGAGTCTTGATATGAAAACCTACTTAGTGACAACTTTAAAATTCAAAGGGCCCCTTAAATTAAAGATGGGCAATCCGAGCCAAATCTTGTTTTACGAAAACCAACAAACCAACAAGGGTTCATAAAGCGAGAATAAAAAAGAATAAAATAAGTGCAGAGACTCAATGGGAGTTGTTCTAATAAAGTAATTTGACAACGTTGCACAGCAAAATGAATCTTTTTTTCAAAACTCGAGAAAGGGAGAGAATAAACCTATGCATATACATATACGTACCGAATGCTATTTCAAATTATCAATGACGATGCAAATTTTTTAAAAAGGAAAGAATTGTCGTGAATCAATTCTAAGGTGTTGAACTTGGTCAAAGAACTTAGCATCTTTGGCTAGTACTTAGGAGCATGATATCTCGCAGGTCAAGAAACAGAGAATGACCCGAATGTCTCGTGCTCACAGCAGCATGCAAAGCCGTCCGGCCATCTAATCCACCGTGAGGAGATAAAGGGCATGATGTCAAGATCCAGTTAACAGTCTCTTTCATGCCCCCTCTAGCGGCCAAGTATAATGGGGATTCTCTTGCATAATTTTCGCAAAGTACAAGGTGAGAATCGGCCTTTATTAACAACCTAACCACTTGCGAGTGACTGTTTCTGATAGCCTCATGCAGGACTGTGTCGTTCTTTTTATTTCCCCATCTCAGCATCTCGAAACTGCGGTCACAGCCGCTTTCAATGTCTAGCTGAGAAGGAGAGGTGGATGTGATCTCTGTGACCAGAAAATCCACAACAGAAAGATGGCCAGCCCGTGAAGCTACATGCAGAGCTGTGTCTCCCTCGGAATTCGGCTGCACGAGAAGGGACTTGCATCGGCTATAGATCTCCGCGGTAACTGGCGTGCTCCCAGATCTAGCGGTAACATGAAGGGCCGTGTTTCCTTGAGGAGTGCACCTCAGGAGTATGCTCGGATCTCTATCGAGAAGCTCCTTGAGGGAGTGAACATCACCGGAGTTTGCATGTCGGTACCGCATCGGATCCATTTTCTTGGGAGAGGAATAATCTTATGTTGCTCCGATTGTCTAGATGGTGATGGTGATGATAACACTGTATTTCGACTTTAAGGCTTCCAACATGGAGAATAAGTATGCTTTCCAAACCCCTTAGAACATGCCAGAGAATCGATGTCAAGTTGAACATTCTCCGCGTGTAAAGTCTGGGTCAACGGGGAAAGACTCCCGGGGAAAACGAAACAAACGTAGACTAATCAACAAATCTAGAAAATGGGGACGCTCAGCTCTTATAAGGCCGAAAAAAATACAATTGCTTAATTCTAATCTTTGTTTAGACATTTAATTCAGGGATAGTGAAGAAATTGACCACATAAATATATATATATATATATTGAACGTTATTCGTTTTGTCGTAGTCATAAATCTGATTTGAGCCGGTAGAAAATCACTCATTGTTTGAATGCACCACACTTATTCGATGAAATGCCAGAACCAAATCAGCATTAATTTATCTTTAATTTTTTTCATTACCTGAAATTTGTTTCAATTAGTCTTACGTCGTAGCATTAAATTTTTTTAATATATATATGTTTATTTCTGCTCTATTCCAATGTTGTCGGGCAAAACATAAACCATATCTTTTTTTGTTTCTTTTTGTTCTATCTTCGGTGTAGGGTAACAAAATGGGTTCTTTTTATGTTGGGAAAAAATGGGGACCCATATTATAACTTATATTGATTATTCTGGGTAGAATATGGATATTTCAAAGTTTGAAACGTGAAGCCCGATTTTTTTTGGGCCTTAATGGGTCCACACAAAATCCAAAATCAACCCATTTGATTTTTACGGTCTTTTTCACTCCCTTGCCGGAGGTGAGCATCGTCCAGATAGATCCTGTGTCCTCAAGAATCGGGAACCAGATTGGTGATCCTTAAAACTTGGGACTAGATTGGACGTTCCCGGAACCAGTGGTCTAATAGAACCGGTAAAATTAAAATAAAAGGGAAATGCATCTTGAAAAAGGGTCTTGCTTGATATCCATATATCTACATACAATATTCTCGTGATTCACATAGAGAATGTCCAATCACAGTGAATATTGAATACAACGATATTGTACGTAGTTATGTGAATCTCATTTCTATGAGCAATATTATATTTAACGAGAAAATATTTAACTGAACTTTTTTCCATGTGCATATCTCTTTCTTTGCCTAGAATCTCATTTTTACGTAGACCACTTATATATAAAAAAGTAAAAAATAAAAATAAAAATTTATCAATTCGAGTGGATAGTCCACCGGTCCAGTTTCCCACTAGAACCAAAAATCAGACCGTCCTGACATTGGTTCCACCTTGAGAAACTAGAGATAGGATTGGTGATCTCTAAAACTGGACCAAACCTATCAGTCTGGTCCGATGATCCATCTTATTCACCCCTCTCCCTTGCCACTTATCCTCCAATGCTCAGCAGGATTCGAGCGGCTCTCAGCCTCCTCTGACTCTAGGGATGTTGCCTCGTCAAACAAGTTGGTGAAAATGAAAGCACAAACACAAGATCGAATTTATTACCATGTCGCCATGAATAGATCAAAAACGAGTTCAAAATCAAGTCCCAAAATAAAAGCACAAAAATCCAACACAATCTGAGAATCTACGAAAATGCACAATGACCGATCATGGTGTCAATTGGTCCGGTGAGGATGGGGAGTGGTCGTCGGGGTTAGACAACTGGGATAACAGCCAGCTCTTGTTATGGTTTTAAGATGGCGATTAGGTGGCAGTAATTAGTCGAAATAGGGATTTTGAGACGGCTATATATATGAAAACTCGTGTACATGCATGTGAAAATTGAAATTGTCTCACAGACTGATGTAAAGGTAAGTTTTTCATTGGAACTCTATAGTTAAACATGCTTTGGTGGGAGTACTTGTAGGGTTGGTGACCTATTAAGAAGATGCCCACATGTACGCCAAATGATAAAATCGCGAGGCTCGGTTGGGAATATATCAAAGTGGACAATATTTCAAATGAATTAATCCAGAGTGTGATAATATAATATACTGAACATATTAATAAAAAAAAACCCTTCAGTGTTAAGGGAAACAATTAAAACTTCAAATTTTCTCTCTCTCTTGCTAAACACCTCCTCCACCTCTCTGTAGTCTCTCTCCCCCCACTTATCGTACGGAGAAAACGTGAATGGTGACATATCAGTTCAGAGACGGTTGGCCTCGTCAAAGGACAACTCCGCGAGCTCGGACAAGCCACCCTCGAATTGACCCTCGGGCTCGGTGATTCCTGTCTCTTCGAGTCCCTGCGAGCTAGCCCCGTCATCCCGATGACTTCGTCAAATGAGGTAAACTTTGATTTAATGCGACGTGATTTATGAATTTTTAATTTATTTTTTATGGCCATAAATTTTTGTCTAATATATAATGTCATCACTAAACTATTAATTTATCTAACGTGGTCCATGAATTTTTTGTACATGTACAATTTAGTCAATGAACTATATGAAGATGTTCAATAACTTTCTTGAATTTGAATTAATAGGAGGACGACATTTAACACTATAATGATCATGTACCGAAAATCCAAGAATTACATTGAATGGATTGAAAATTCAAGGACCACATTACACATTGAGCTAAAAGTTCGTGGATCACGTTGAATAAAATAAAGGTGCATGGAACATCTGTGTTATTATTTAAAAAAAATTGAAACCCAATTTGAATCTTAGTTGTGGTAATTGCGGTTCGAGTACTGTACAGTAGACGTGGCCGATTTCATGGAACCGCCGGTTCCGGTTCCGGTTCCGAGCCGGTTCTTGGTTGTTCTAAACTTTTAATTTTATTTTTAAAATAATAAAATAAATAAGTTATTAATTATAAATTATAATCATTAATCAAATTGTACATTGTAATAAAATTTAGAAAATAAAAATATTATTTTTTAAAGAACATTATTTTTTGTGTAATAAAAAACATTATAAATTATAAATATATTATTATTATTATTATTATTATTATTTAAGTGGTTGTTCGGAACCGGCCTAGAACCGGTTCCGAAAAATCAGGAACCGGAACCGGCCCATGAAAGCCGGTTCCGGTTCCGGTTCAGAACTGCAGGTCCGGTCAATGGGCCAGTTTCGAGCCCACGATTCCAAATGACCATATTTATTGTGCAGTTTTGGTCACGATAAATGAGCATTACTCATACCGGGTTTGGTTTGGCTGTTAGTGAGCCAATTCGAACCGAACTGTCGACAACCTAGGCCCAGCCCAAACCTTCCTGTGTACTTCTATGTCTTTTTTTTTTTTTTTTTTTACTCTTACTTTTATGTCCTTGCTCATGGTCAGACAGGTTCGACAAAGAATTGCACCATATGTCTCTAATCTTTACAATATAGAAAGCAAACTCAAAGAGGATTCTGATCTCAAACATCAATCCCACAACGTGAGGAATGCACCAGCAGTTCCTTGGCCTAAAAGTCTTGGCCATTAGGTGTTGATTTTTCCTTGCGGCTTTTGAATAACACGACAACTTGGACTGTAGTATCTAATGTGACTCAACGACTTTTGAACACATTCGGGAAATCGATGTCAAAGATCAACGCGTTGGAATGGTTTGAGTACAAGTGTTGAGAGTGTCAAGTGACATTGACGTCACAGTCAAAGGTCAATCATTTGACTGCTTTAGTCGCGATCCGGATCTCCTACCATAATGATAGGGGATCAGGATTTTTTTGGACCCTTGGTTCTTCCCCCTATTACAGCGGGAAAGATCCAAGGGCTCTAAGGGCTATGATTTCCTACCGTTATGGTAGGAAATCCTAGCCCCTTTAGTCAAGACTTATTGGACTGTTTCCTGTCCAAAAATCGCGAGATGAAGGCATTCTGTTGGACAGTGACACGGAGATCTTCTGGAAACAGCTCCAGGTATCATGGAATCAGTAAAAAGCGTAAAAGTAATCAATGGCTGGGTGTTATTGGCTAGAAAAAGAAAGAAGAATAACATAATAATGTTTTCTGCAGATTTCACTAAATCCATAAGGGGAATAGCTGTCAGTAATTTCTCCAACATAACATTGCTGAAGACTCTCATTCGTTTGCTACGTGGGAATTGATATTACACTTGAGCCTTCTGCGGCGGGAAATCACGGAGAGTCAGATCTCGGAGAAGGGGGTAATCTGTCCCAGTCTGAAGAGAAACAAGCAGGTGCTGACAATGAAGACACCGCCAACAATGTAACTCAGGGTGCGCACATACGTTTGGTCAGGTAAAACAGCTATGAGACCAGTAGTGAACGATATTGCAGTCCAAAGCAGTGCGATGCATGTCAGCACAGCCGCGATCACGTAGCAGTGCACAAAAGGTTTCTTCCCGAAAGCTGCGCCCCAGAGTATGAGGGAAGCGGCCATTATTGAGCAGACCATCGCAATAGTGTCAGAGATGATGAACCACTTGAGATGACTGCTTGACCGGAGAAGGGCCATTCCTTGGCCCGGGCCAGCGTTATTGTTATAACCGCCGGGCATTGTGAATGCCGCTGCAAACGTCACAGTTGTGATGATTGTCGCGACCATCAATAACGTCTGACAGTTCTGCTTGTAAGTTTGCTCTGTATCCAAGACACACGCTTTTTGGTCATTTGTACTGGGGAAAAATGCTCCCCGGAAATTCCAATGATGCGGGAGGCATAATTGTCTCCAGTTCACCGTCGTGACCTGCAAGTGTAAGGCACACAATTAAGATTTCGAATCCTCATCTGCACATATCATAAATTTCAGTCAATCATGGCCTGGCAATAGTATATTTACCGAAGGAATTACACGTGTTTCCTTGGTTCGCTCATCTATGTTGAAGGCGGTTTCACCTTTTATGTTCCGAGCTGTTTGATCAACTCTTACATCCCGCAACATGTAAGCTGCAATCCAACTTTTCCTTTCCATGATAGTTAGATGCAAAGGAGTGTTGCCATTGCGATCGGGCTGGTTTATTAGTCCCTCGAGCTCAACGGTTTCCAATATGCATCTGACAACATTTGCTCTCCCGCTTAGGATTGCTACATGAAGAATGTTTTGACCCTTTTGGTCTACCAATTCTCCAGCATCTGGGCATTGCCGAATAATCTGTTTTACAACCTTGACATGACCATTACTTGCTGCTGCATGAAGTGAGGAAAAACCATCTCTATCCACAACATATGCGATCGAGATATCGATCTCCAACAGTTGCTGGACTAATTTGTGGTATCCAGAAAAAGCTGCATAGTAGAGAGGCGTCCTGCCATGGTGGTCAGCTTCTCTGATCAGCGCTGGCTTCGCTTTTAGGAGGGTTTCTACTATATCTGTGATACATGAACAAAATATTCTTAAAAGCACATAGAACGAGCAAGTGTTGGGATTGAGCAATATCTAATGGAAGTCGAAAGGATTCATACTTTGTATAAGCATATGCCAAATACTCCATTAGTGGATATCAAAACACTGATGCTACATCATATTACATGATAGTCGAACAACACAAGAACTTAGCATCATTGTTAATACTTCGGAGCATGATATCTTGCACGCCAAGAGAAAGAGAGTTACCAGAATGTCTCGCGCTCACAGCAGCATGCAAGGCTGTCTGGTCATCAGATCCGCCATGAGCAGATAAAGGGCACGATGTCAAGATCCAATCTACAATCTCTTTCATGCCCCCTCTAGCAGCTAGGTACAGCGGAGATTCTCCTGCATAATTTTCGTAAAGTACAAGGTGAGAATCGGCCTTTATTAACAACCTAACCACTTGCGAGTGACTGTTTCTGATAGCCTCATGCAGGACTGTGTCGTTCTTTTTATTTCCCCATCTCAGCATCTCGAAACTGCGGTCACAGCCGCTTTCAATGTCTAGCTGAGAAGGAGAGGTGGATGTGATCTCTGTGACCAGAAAATCCACAACAGAAAGATGGCCAGCCCGTGAAGCTACATGCAGAGGTGTGTCTCCCTCGGAATTCGGCTGCATGAGCAGGGATAGGCATCGACTATGGATCTCCGAGAAAACTGGTGCTTTTCCAGATCTAGCAGCAACATGGAGGGCCGTGTTTCCTTGAGGAGTGCACCTCAGGAGTATGCTCGGATCTCCATCGAGAAGCTCCTTGAGGGAGTGAACATCGCCGGAGTTTGCACATCGGTACAGCCTAGGATCCATTTCTTGGGAGAGGAGTAAACTTATGTTGCTCCAATTGCATAGAAGATGACGATAACACTGTACTTCGACTTAAGGCTTCCAACATGGAGAATAAGTATGCTTTCCAAACCCCTTACCACATGCCAGAGAATCGATGTCAAGTTGGACATTCTCTGCGTGTAAAGTCGGGTTCAACGGGGAAAGACTCCCCGGGGAAAACGAAACAAACGTAGACTAATCAACAAATCTAGAAAATGGGGACGCTCAGCTCTTATAAGGCCGAAAAAATACAATTTCTTAATTATGCTTTCCAACCCCTCAGCCAAGTTTGACAAAAAAAAAAAAACTCAGCCAAGCCCAAGAAGCCTTGGCAGTTTATTGTTAATAATCGTTAAGAACACCGTTAGTACCTGAAGTGCCCAACGTCAATGTCCCCAGTTGTCTTGCAAACACATATTAGAAACTAGAAAGTCAATGTCGAGTTCAGCACGTGGTTGCGTCAGATACGGTGATTCTAGCTTGAAAAATAAATGGTTCTTGGACCACATCAGCTTTGCTTGGTCTGTATGCAGTATTTTCTCGGAGAGACACTCCCATCGTGTCCAAGTCAACTTGACATGCGAATTCACGGTCAAATGTTCCTACCTTTACGTTCAAACTTTGAAAAAGAACGCGCATAGGTGATGAAGGCAATCGTGCTGGATACGCTAGTTCACGTTGATTTAAAAAATAAAAATACAAAATTGACTATGCTGTTCATAGCGATGGCAAAATGGATCTATGATCCACTTTCAACCACGTGGGTCATAAATGTGTTGCATTTAGTTTTAAAAACAAGATTACGTAGGTTTAAATTGATTACTTAACTGATCTTAGATGGATAGTAATAAATGTATCACATAATCCGTAAATAATTTGTTGATTTTTTTTCCTGATGATTTATAATTTTTTTATTTTCTATTTCTTCTTCTTTCCTTGATCCTTCTACAAAATTGGGTGAGCATTGCCGGCCAACCCTCGCTGCCCATCAATTTTTTAGTAGTTTTATGCCGCAACCGGCTGGCAACAACCATAGGGAGCTCGAGCCTTACCGACTTTGGCCAAGCCTCGAGCTCACCGGGGTCTAGTCGGCCAATTTCTGAAAGTCATCAGTCGATCACCGGTAGCCGTTGATTGCCGGTCGTTGTCGATCGATCACTAGTTGTCAACATGTTATCAAACACCGCCAGTCAACAGGCGGCAAAGGATGAAGGAAGGATTTCCTAGGAAAAAAAAAGAAAAAAAGAAAAAAAACAATAAAGATGAAATATACAAAATATAGAAATTTATGTTAAATTTTTTTTTGAATTGGATTACATATGAAAGTGCTCTTATGATTATGGGTTGGGTCTCGTCTGGTCAGATATAGGTATGGTCGCTAGATTTGCATTGCATAGAAATGGATTAATATGGATCAGACCATTTTCGATTGGACCCACTCATTTGACAAGTCTAATTTTTCATTAGTAAGGCATGCGCAGACTAGAGATTAAAAACCATGCATGTTGAGGTGTCAATGATTCAATTCGGTTCGATTTCTCAATAATATTAAATCGAACTTAACCATTAGGATGTTGGCTTGAATGTACCAACTATCGCCCTGAACTTAATGTGAACCAAATCAAAAATCCAGTTCGATTTTCGATTTCTTTTTTCAATTTTCTTTTCTTTTCTTTTCTTAAATCCGGTTCAATTTTTGATTTCTTTTTTTTAATTTTTCTTTTCTTTTTTTTCTTTTCTTGGTTCAAGACAAAATCTCACCTTGGGCAAAGGTTGAGGCACCTCATTGAGGCCGGCGAGGGCTGCTAGGCACTCGCTGTGATCTGACGTCGTAAGGGCTCACGACGCCGAATCTGGCTAGCGAGGGGTCGCAGCTGTCAATCAGTGACCGGTAGCTCGCCAGCCCTTTTCCCTAAAAAAGCAAAAAATAAAAATAATTATTTTGGAGTGATTTTGTTAACCGAATTGATAAAAATAAATAATGGTTATCTTTCAATTACCTGATCTAAAAACCAAGCCGAACCAAAATGAATAAATTTAAGTTCGATTCATTTGAGTTCAGTTCAATTAACAATTTGGTTTGTTTCGATTTTCCAGTTTCGTCTTGACACCCCTACATGCGTGATGATAAAACATGGATAGAATCAACCCAGTGGAGATGTTGTAATTTAATTAGAAATCACAAAATGGTTTGTGGTTGGCATCACTACCTATTACCAGGTGGGAAATCAAGATACGCCATTAAAAATTTGCGGACCTAAGATTGGCATTGGTGATTACATTGAAACTTGAAAGGAATCTTCAATTATGTTAATTAAAATTGATGTCGATGCAGCCGTTGCCTTTGCAGCCGCTGCACAACCATACAACTGTCGGACTATTGCGGAACAGCTGAAAAGGTTCTAAAAGAATTGCCCAACCGAAATGGCCCGGCAAGAAGCACGACACTATGGTCCATGGTGGCCCATGGATCATGCCAACTGCCAAGCTCCAGCTGCTGATGCAGTAGGCCGTTCCGTGCTATGGCGTGTCAATGTTGATTGATTCCGGGGTAGGCACGAATCGTGGAACCGGGAACCAGCAATGTCATTTTCTTGGGAGAGGAATACACTTATGTTGCTGCAATTGTACAGATGATGGTGGTGGTGGTCCCCGGAAATGGGAGTACCTGGACTTAAGGCTTCCAACACGGAGAATGAGTATGCTTTCCAACCCCCTAGCCAAGAAGCCTTGGCAGTTTATTGCTAACAATGCCTTTCAGTTTGACTTGTGAATACGGTTGGTCCCTGAAGTCCCCGATGTCAATGCCCCCAATTGGCTTCCAAGGACATGCTTCAAAGTCAATGTCTCAAAGTTGAACACGCTGGTTGGCACAGATTGGGGTGGGACAACAAAGGTTCAGTCATGTACTAAACTTCAGAGCAGAGAGATATTCCCATCATGTCCAAGTCTGCATGGCATGCGAATTCAAGGTCAGGCGGCCTTCCAACTTTTACGTTCCAAAGTTGAAAAGGAAGGCGCAAATGGGATGAAGGTCATCATGCTGGATGCGCTAGTCGACTTTGATTTTGGTTTAAAAAAAAAAAATTTGACTGTGGTTTTCGCCAGCAAGACATGCGAAGGCGTGACTATGAAATATGGATCGAATCAGCCTTGATGTTTTACAGTGGAGATGTTGTAAATCAGGAACACAAACATGGGCACATAATGGTATGTCGGGGGCATCACTACGTGCTACCTGGGGTGGGAAATCAAAATACGCCCCCTACAATTTATGGACCAACATTGACTTTGGTGATTATATTGAAACTAGAAAGGAATCGTCAATCATGTTAAGGAAAATTGCTGTCGATGCAGCTGTCGCAATTGCAGCTGGTATGCAGCCACCAAGCCACATAACTGTCGGGTTCTTGCGGAGTAGCTATTGGGCCATGGTGGCCCACGGTTCGTACCAAGCTCCGCCTGAGGATGATGCTGTGGGATGTTCCCTACCGTGCCAATAAAGATGATAAAAGGTGATCGATTCTAGAGTGGGTTCGATTTGTTCGGACGTCGAGACAGGAATCAAACCTATTCACCTAGGAGCCGGCGGTCTCTTTTTCCTTGGAAATTATTACTTTTTGTTTGGAGTATATCAATTCTTTTTGCAGAAAATTATGTTGGTATTTGATTGTATATGACTTATTTTTTGCTAAGTATAAATGGATTTTTCTCTTTAATGTGAAAAAAAAAACGTGACTTCCTTATCCTTCGTTAATGAATAAAGAAGATCAAGTTTTTTTTTTTTTTTGCTAGTTTTGTTTGTCGTTTTGTAGTTTGGCTTTGGATCTAAGCAGAAATTTCACAATGCAATATTGCCTCCGGCCCTCAATGCAGCTTTACTTCTAGAATAGGGAAAAAAACAAAAAAAAAACAAAAAACAAAAAAACAACAACAAAAACAAGTCTACCAGTCCGGTCTGGTTCCGTGCAAGAAAAGCAACTTAGAATCTGCTGTTCCGATTCTCGGGTCGAATTCGAAAGTAGTACTCAACCCAACGTGCCAATGGGCCAGGCCATCACCACAAAGCATGGCCCATAGTAGGTAGCGATTGAGATACACGTACGAAGAGTTTCACATCCTTTTTATCTATAAAATTATCTGATAAATAATTATAACTCTGTTACATTTTTTTTCAATGCGGTCATAAATCTTTTCATTTTACCAATTGAGTATTAAATCTTCTCACGTTTTGTCATTTGAGTCCACTCGACCAATTTGGATCCGAAATTACTGACTTGAACGCTAGTCGTCTTACGTAATGCTGACATGGATAATTTTTAATAATTTTTTAAATTTATTATTTTAAATTTTCCTCTGTTTTTCGTCGTTACTTTTTTCCTTTTATCTTTTTTCCCTCCGTCGCCACCTCAATGGTCGGCAGAGGTCACCGGCCTTGGGTTGGCGACAAATCTTTACAAGCTGCCTCATCCTGATGACTTCGTCAAATGAGGTAAACTTTGATTTAACGTGACGTGATTCATGAATTTTTAATTTATTTTTTATGGTCATAAATTTTTGCCTAATATATAATGTCATCACTGAACTATTAATTTATCTGACGTAGTCCATGAATTTTTTGTACATGTACAATTTAGTCAATGAACTATATGAAGATGTTCAATACCTTTCTTGAATTTGAATTAATAGGAGGACGACATTTAACACTATAATGATCATGTACCGAAAATCCAAGAATTACATTGAATGAATTGAAAATTCAAGGACCACATTACACATTGAGCTAAAAGTTCGTGGATCACGTTGAATAAAATAAAGATCCAAGGAACATTTGTGTTATTATTTTAAAAAAAAATTGAAACCCAATTTGAATCTTAGTTGCGGTAATTGCGGTTCGAGTACTGTACAGTAGACGTGGCCGGTTTCATGGAACCGCCGGTTCCGGTTCCATCAAAAGGAGGAACCAGAACCGGCCCTTAAGAGACCGGTTTCGGTTCCGAGCCGGTTCTTGTTTTCGGTTCTAAAATTTTAATTTTATTTTTAAAATAATAAAATAAATAAGTTATTAATTATAAATTATAATCATTAATCAAATTGTACATTGTAATAAAATTTAGAAAATAAAATTATTATTTTTTGAAGAACATTATTTTTTGTGTAATAAAAAACATTATAAATTATTATTATTATTATTATTATTATTATTATTATTATTATTTAAGTGGTTGTTCGGAACCGGCCCAGAACCGGTTCCGAAAAATCAGGAACCGGAACCGCCCCATGAAAGCCGGTTCCGGTTCCGGTTCAGAACCGCGGGTCCGGTCAATGGGCCAGTTCCGGGCCCTCGATTCCAAATGACCATGTTTATCGTGCAGTTTTGGTAACGATAAATGAGCATTACTCGTACCGTGTTTGGTTCGGCTGTTAGTGAGCCAATTCGAACCGAACTGTCGACAACCTAGGCCCAGCCCAAACCTTCCTGTGTACTTCTATGTCTTTTTTTTTTTTTTTTTTTGACTCTTACTTTTATGTCCTTGCTCATGGTCAGACAGGTTCGACAAAGAATTGCACCATATGTCTCTAATCTTTACAATATAGAAAGCAAACTCAAAGAGGATTCTGATCTCAAACATCAATCCCACAACGTGAGGAATGCACCAGCAGTTCCTTGGCCTAAAAGTCTTGGCCATTAGGTGTTGATTTTTCCTTGCGGCTTTTGAATAACACGACAACTTGGACTGTAGTATCTAATGTGACTCAACGACTTTTGAACACATTCGGGAAATCGATGTCAAAGATCAACGCGTTGGAATGGTTTGAGTACAAGTGTTGAGAGTGTCAAGTGACATTGACGTCACAGTCAAAGGTCAATCATTTGACTGCTTTAGTCGCGATCCGGATCTCCTACCATAATGATAGGGGATCAGGATTTTTTTGGACCCTTGGATCTTCCCCCTTATTATAGGGGGGAAGATCCAAGGGCTCTAAGGGCTATGATTTCCTACCGTTATGGTAGGAAATCCTAGCCCCTTTAGTCAAGACTTATTGGACTGTTTCCTGTCCAAAAATCGCGAGATGAAGGCATTCTGTTGGACAGTGACACGGAGATCTTCTGGAAACAGCTCCAGGTATCATGGAATCAGTAAAAAGCATAAAAGTAATCAATGGCTGGGTGTTATTGGCTAGAAAAAGAAAGAAGAATAACATAATAATGTTTTCTGCAGATTTCACTAAATCCATAAGGGGAATAGCTGTCAGTAATTTCTCCAACATAACATTGCTGAAGACTCTCATTCGTTTGCTACGTGGGAATTGATATTACACTTGAGCCTTCTGCGGCGGGAAATCACGGAGAGTCAGATCTCGGAGAAGGGGGTAATCTGTCCCAGTCTGAAGAGAAACAAGCAGGTGCTGACAATGAAGACACCGCCAACAATGTAACTCAGGGTGCGCACATACGTTTGGTCAGGTAAAACAGCTATGAGACCAGTAGTGAACGATATTGCAGTCCAAAGCAGTGCGATGCATGTCAGCACAGCCGCGATCACGTAGCAGTGCACAAAAGGTTTCTTCCCGAAAGCTGCGCCCCAGAGTATGAGGGAAGCGGCCATTATTGAGCAGACCATCGCAATAGTGTCAGAGATGATGAACCACTTGAGATGACTGCTTGACCGGAGAAGGGCCATTCCTTGGCCCGGGCCAGCGTTATTGTTATAACCGCCGGGCATTGTGAATGCCGCTGCAAACGTCACAGTTGTGATGATTGTCGCAACCATCAATAACGTCTGACAGTTCTGCTTGTAAGTTTGCTCTGTATCCAAGACACACGCTTTTTGGTCATTTGTACTGGGGAAAAATGCTCCCCGGAAATTCCAATGATGCGGGAGGCATAATTGTCTCCAGTTCACCGTCGTGACCTGCAAGTGTAAGGCACACAATTAAGATTTCGAATCCTCATCTGCACATATCATAAATTTCAGTCAATCATGGCCTGGCAATAGTACATTTACTGAAGGAATTACACGTGTTTCCTTGGTTCGCTCATCTATGTTGAAGGCGGTTTCACCTTTTATGTTCCGAGCTGTTTGATCAACTCTTACATCCCGCAACATGTAAGCTGCAATCCAACTTTTCCTTTCCATGATAGTTAGATGCAAAGGAGTGTTGCCATTGCGATCGGGCTGGTTTATTAGTCCCTCGAGCTCAACGGTTTCCAATATGCACCTGACAACATTTGCTCTCCCGCTTAGGATTGCTACATGAAGAATGTTTTGACCCTTTTGGTCTACCAATTCTCCAGCATCTGGGCATTGCCGAATAATCTGTTTTATAACCTTGACATGACCATTACTTGCTGCTGCATGAAGTGAGGAAAAACCATCTCTATCCACAACATATGCGATCGAGATATCGATCTCCAACAGTTGCTGAACTAATTTGTGGTATCCAGAAAAGGCTGCATAGTAGAGAGGCGTCCTGCCATGGTGGTCAGCTTCTTTGATCAGCGCTGGCTTTGCTTTTAGGAGGGTTTCTACTATATCTGTGATACATGAACAAAATATTCTTAAAAGCACATAGAACGAGCAAGTGTTGGGATTGAGCAAATATCTAATGGAAGTCGAAAGGATTCATACTTTGTATAAGCATATGCCAAATACTCCATTAGTGGATATCAAAACACCGATGCTACATCATATTACAGGATAGTTGAACAACACAAGAACTTAGCATCATTGTTAATACTTCGGAGCATGATATCTTGCACGCCAAGAGAAAGAGAGTTACCAGAATGTCTCGCGCTCACAGCAGCATGCAAGGCTGTCTGGCCATCAGATCCGCCATGAGCAGATAAAGGCCACGATGTCAAGATCCAATCTACAATCTCTTTCATGCCCCCTCTAGCAGCTAGGTACAGCGGAGATTCTCCTGCATAATTTTCGTAAAGTACAAGGTGAGAATCGGCCTTTATTAACAACCTAACCACTTGCGAGTGACTGTTTCTGATAGCCTCATGCAGGACTGTGTCGTTCGTTTTATTTCCCCATCTCAGCATCTCGAAACTGCGGTCACAGCCGCTTTCAATGTCTAGCTGAGAAGGAGAGGTGGATGTGATCTCTGTGACCAGAAAATCCACAACAGAAAGATGGCCAGCCCGTGAAGCTACATGCAGAGGTGTGTCTCCCTCGGAATTCGGCTGCATGAGCAGGGATAGGCATCGACTATGGATCTCCGAGAAAACTGGTGCTTTTCCAGATCTAGCAGCAACATGGAGGGCCGTGTTTCCTTGAGGAGTGCACCTCAGGAGTATGCTCGGATCTCCATCGAGAAGCTCCTTGAGGGAGTGAACATCGCCGGAGTTTGCACATCGGTACAGCCTAGGATCCATTTCTTGGGAGAGGAGTAAACTTATGTTGCTCCAATTGCATAGAAGATGACGATAACACTGTACTTCGACTTAAGGCTTCCAACATGGAGAATAAGTATGCTTTCCAAACCCCTTACCACATGCCAGAGAATCGATGTCAAGTTGGACATTCTCTGCGTGTAAAGTCGGGTTCAACGGGGAAAGACTCCCGGGGAAAACGAAACAAACGTAGACTAATCAACAAATCTAGAAAATGGGGACGCTCAGCTCTTATAAGGCCGAAAAAATACAATTTCTTAATTATGCTTTCCAACCCCTCAGCCAAGTTTGACAAAAAAAAAAAAACTCAGCCAAGCCCAAGAAGCCTTGGCAGTTTATTGTTAATAATCGTTAAGAACACCGTTAGTACCTGAAGTGCCCAACGTCAATGTCCCCAGTTGTCTTGCAAACACATATTAGAAACTAGAAAGTCAATGTCGAGTTCAGCACGTGGTTGCGTCAGATACGGTGATTCTAGCTTGAAAAATAAATGGTTCTTGGACCACATCAGCTTTGCTTGGTCTGTATGCAGTATTTTCTCGGAGAGACACTCCCATCGTGTCCAAGTCAACTTGACATGCGAATTCACGGTCAAATGTTCCTACCTTTACGTTCAAACTTTGAAAAAGAACGCGCATAGGTGATGAAGGCAATCGTGCTGGATACGCTAGTTCACGTTGATTTAAAAAATAAAAATACAAAATTGACTATGCTGTTCATAGCGATGGCAAAATGGATCTATGATCCACTTTCAACCACGTGGGTCATAAATGTGTTGCATTTAGTTTTAAAAACAAGATTACGTAGGTTTAAATTGATTACTTAACTGATCTTAGATGGATAGTAATAAATGTATCACATAATCCGTAAATAATTTGTTGATTTTTTTTCCTGATGATTTATAATTTTTTATTTTCTATTTCTTCTTCTTTCCTTGATCCTTCTACAAAATTGGGTGAGCATTGCCGGCCAACCCTCGCTGCCCATCAATTTTTTAGTAGTTTTATGCCGCAACCGGCTGGCAACAACCATAGGGAGCTCGAGCCTTACCGACTTTGGCCAAGCCTCGAGCTCACCGGGGTCTAGTCGGCCAATTTCTGAAAGTCATCAGTCGATCACCGGTAGCCGTTGATTGCCGGTCGTTGTCGATCGATCACTAGTTGTCAACATGTTATCAAACACCGCCAGTCAACAGGCGGCAAAGGATGAAGGAAGGATTTCCTAGGAAAAAAAAAGAAAAAAAGAAAAAAAACAATAAAGATGAAATATACAAAATATAGAAATTTATGTTAAATTTTTTTTTGAATTGGATTACATATGAAAGTGCTCTTATGATTATGGGTTGGGTCTCGTCTGGTCAGATATAGGTATGGTCGCTAGATTTGCATTGCATAGAAATGGATTAATATGGATCAGACCATTTTCGATTGGACCCACTCATTTGACAAGTCTAATTTTTCATTAGTAAGGCATGCGCAGACTAGAGATTAAAAACCATGCATGTTGAGGTGTCAATGATTCAATTCGGTTCGATTTCTCAATAATGTTAAATCGAACTTAACCATTAGGATGTTGGCTTGAATGAACCAAATATCGCCTTGAACTTAATATGAACCAAATCAAAAATCCAGTTCGATTTTCGATTTCTTTTTTCAATTTTCTTTTCTTTTCTTTTCTTAAATCCGGTTCAATTTTCGATTTCTTTTTTTCAATTTTTCTTTTTCTTTTCTTTTCTTTTCTTTTCTTGGTTCAAGACAAAATCTTGCCTTGGGCAAAGGTTGAGGCACCTCATTGAGGCCGGCGAGGGCTGCTAGGCGCTCGCTGTGATCTGACATCGTAAGGGCTCACGATGCCGAATCTGGCCAGCAAGGGGTCACAGCTGTCAATCAGTGACCGGCAGCTCGCCAGCCATTTTCCCTAAAAAAGCAAAAAATAAAAATAATTATTTTGGAGTGATTTTGTTAACCGAATTG
The DNA here is from genome assembly GCA_028455895.1 of Rhodomyrtus tomentosa. Lineage (NCBI taxonomy): Eukaryota > Viridiplantae > Streptophyta > Magnoliopsida > Myrtales > Myrtaceae > Rhodomyrtus > Rhodomyrtus tomentosa. The sequence continues at coordinate 6,403,240 of JAPCWY010000001.1, read as the reverse complement.
ATAAAAATAAATAATGGTTATCTTTCAATTACCTGATCTAAAAATCAAGCCGAACCAAAATGAATAAATTTAAGTTCGATTCATTTGAGTTCAGTTCAATTAACAATTTGGTTTGTTTCGATTTTCCAGTTTCGTCTTGACACCCCTACATGCGTGATGATAAAACATGGATAGAATCAACCCAGTGGAGATGTTATAATTTAATTAGAAATCACAAAATGGTTTATGGTTGGCATCACTACCTATTACCAGGTGGGAAATCAAGATACGCCATTAAAAATTTGCGGACCTAAGATTGGCATTGGTGAGTACATTGAAACTTGAAAGGAATCTTCAATTATGTTAATTAAAATTGATGTAAATGCAGTCGTTGCCTTTGCAGCCGCTGCACAACCATACAACTGTCGGACTATTGCGGAACAGCTGAAAAGGTTCTAAAAGAATTGCCCAACCGAAATGGCCCGGCAAGAAGCACGACACTATGGTCCATGGTGGCCCAGGGATCATGCCAACTGCCAAGCTCCAGCTGCGGGGTAGGCACGAATCGTGGAACCGGGAACCAGCAGTGTCCTTTTTATTATTATTATAAAGAAGCCATAATTCTTTTTTAACTAGAGTACATTAATTATTTTTTTGTAGATAATTAGATTTCTTATGTTGGTATTTCATAATCTAGGATTTATCTTTGCTAAGTACAAAAAGGTTTTCTACTTAATGTGAAAACTTAGCATGACTTCCTTATCTAGGCATGAGTAAATAAAAAATATTCAGACGAATCGTAATATATGCAAGCATTCGTATGCATAATGACCATTTCCTATTTAAATTGGCCCGACACGCTCGACAAACATGCTTCTAACCTCGGATCAGAGTACAAGGTGAAACTACGTCAACCGATTGCCTCTACCACCTGGCATAATACAGTATCTTGTTGAAAGTACATCCGTGAGGTGTTAATAGGGTTATTGTTTGACTGTGTTAATGTTGATCATAATTCTTTTTTTGGTTTTTGTCGTAATGTTGATCATAGTTCATCAGACTGCTTTATGTCAAAAAAAAAAAAAAGCTAGAATGGGTTGTTCTGTCGAATGATGGCTCTGAGATCTTCCGGAAACAATTTCGGGTATCATAGATATTAGTAAAGAAAATCCGAGTGATGTTTTCTTGCTGATTTCACTAATTCCACGAGGGGAAAAGTTGTCGGTAATTTCTCCAATGTAACATTGCTTAAGAATGTCATCTGTTCACTATGTGGGAATTGACGATACACTTGAGCCTTCTGAGGCGGGAAACCATGGAGAGGCAGGTCTCGGAGTAGGAAAAAAATCCGTGCCAGTCTGAAGAGAAACAAGCAAGAGTTAACATAGAAGGCGTAGACAACTATGTTAGCCATGGTGTGGACATATGTTTGGTCAGGTAAAACGGCCACAAGACCCGTCACGAACGATAGAGAAGTTGACTGCAGCGCGATGCATGTCAGCACAGCCGCGATCACGTAGCAATGCACGTAAGGTCTCTTGCCGAAAGCAGTGCCCCATAGTATGAGGGAAGCAGCCGTTATGGAGCAGGTCATCGCAATAGCGTCGGAGATGATGAAGCACTTGAGATATCGGCTTGATCGGAAGAGAGCCACTCCTTGGCCTGGGCCGGCGTTGGTGTCATAACCGCCAGGCATTGTGAAAGCCGCTGCAAACGTCACGGTTGTGATGAGTGTCGCGACCATCAATAACGTCTGACAATTTTGCCTGTATGTCTGTCCTGAATCCAAGACATCGGCTTTTTGCTCATTTGTACAGGGGAGAATTCCTCCTCGGAAATCCCAATGATGAGGGAGGCACAATTGTCGCCAGTTCACCATCGCAACCTGCAAGTGAAAGGAAGACAATTCGGATTTTGAATCATGGTCTACAGATTTCATAAATTGCAGTTACGGTCAGGCAATAGTATGCTTACTTCCTTGGTTGGCTCAACTATGTCAAAGGCGGTTTCACCTTTTAGATTTCGAGCCGTTCGATCAACTCTCGCATCCCATAACAGGTAAGCTGCAATCCAGCTTCTCCTTTCCATGACACTTAGATGCAAAGGAGTATTGCCGTCGTGATCAGGTATATTTATTAGGCCCTCGAGCTCGACAGTATCCAATATATATCTGACAACATTTGCCCTCCCGGTTAGGACTGCAACATGAAGTATGTTTTGGCCCTTTTGGTCTACCAATTCTCCAGCATCAGGGCATTGCCGAATAATCTGTTTTATGACCTTGGCATGGCCATTACTTGCTGCTGCATGAAGCGACGAAAAACCATCTCTATCCACAACATATGCGATCGAGATATCGATCTCCAACAGTTGCTGGACTAATTTGTGGTATCCAGAAAAAGCTGCATAGTAGAGAGGCGTCCTGCCATGGTGGTCAGCTTCTTTGATCAGCGCTGGCTTTGCTTTTAGGAGGGTTTCTACTATATCTGTGATACATGAACAAAATATTCTTAAAAGCACATAGAACGAGCAAGTATTGGGACTGAGCAATATCTAATGGAAGTCGAAAGGATTCATACTTTGTATAAGCATATGCCAAATTTTCCATCAGTGTAGATACCGGGACCCTGCTGCTATGTCAGATTACATGATAGTTGAACTCGGTACAAGAACATAGTATTTTGTTTAAATACTTCAGAGGACAATATCTCGCAGGTCAAGGAAAAAAGAGTTAACCTGAATGTCTCGCTCTCACAGCACCGTGCAAAGCTGTCTGGCCATCTGATCCACCGTGAGCAGATAAAGGGCACGATGTCAAAATCCAATCTACAATCTCTTTCATGCCCCCTCTAGCAGCTAGGTACAACGGGGATTCTCCCACACGATTTTCGTGAAGTACAAGGCGAGAATCGGCTTTTATTAACAACCTAGCAACTTGTGAGTGACCTTTCCCGATCGCCTCATGCAGGGCTGTGTTGTTCCTTCTATTTCCCCATCTTAGCATCTCGAAATTGCAGTTGCAGCCGCATTCGATGTCTAGCTGAGAAGGAGAGATAGATGTGATCTCTATGACTAGAAACTTCACAATAGAGAGATGGCCTGCCCCTGAAGCTCCATGCAGAGGAGTGTCTCCCTCGGAATTCGGCTGCATGAGAAGGGACTTGGATCGACCATAGATCTCCGCAAAAACTGGCCTTTTTCCAGATCTAGCAGCGACATGGAGGGCCGTGTTTCCTTGGGGAGTGCACCTCAGGAGTATGCTCGGATCTCTATCGAGAAGCTCCTTGAGGGAGTGAATATCACCGAAGTTTGCGCATCGGTACAGCCTCGGATCCATTTTCTTGGGAGAGGAATAAACTTATGTTGCTGCAATTGTACAGATGATGATGGTGGTGGTGGTGGTGGTGGTGGTGGTGGTGGTGGTGGTGGTGGTCCCCGGAAATGGGAGTACCTGGACTTAAGGCTTCCAACACGGAGAATGAGTATGCTTTCCAACCCCCTAGCCAAGAAGCCTTGGCAGTTTATTGCTAACAATGCCTTTCAGTTTGACTTGTGAATACGGTTGGTCCCTGAAGTCCCCGATGTCAATGCCCCCAAAGGACATGCTTCAAAGTCAATGTCTCAAAGTTGAACACGCTGGTTGGCACAGATTGGGGTGGGACAACAAAGGTTCAGTCATGTACTAAACTTCAGAGCAGAGAGATATTCCCATCATGTCCAAGTCTGCATGGCATGCGAATTCAAGGTCAGGCGGCCTTCCAACTTTTACGTTCCAAAGTTGAAAAGGAAGGCGCAAATGGGATGAAGGTCATCATGCTGGATGCGCTAGTCGACTTTGATTTTGGTTTAAAAAAAAAAAATTTGACTGTGGTTTTCGCCAGCAAGACATGCGAAGGCGTGACTATGAAATATGGATCGAATCAGCCTTGATGTTTTACAGTGGAGATGTTGTAAATCAGGAACACAAACATGGGCACATAATGGTATGTCGGGGGCATCACTACGTGCTACCTGGGGTGGGAAATCAAAATACGCCCCCTACAATTTATGGACCAACATTGACTTTGGTGATTATATTGAAACTAGAAAGGAATCGTCAATCATGTTAAGGAAAATTGCTGTCGATGCAGCTGTCGCAATTGCAGCTGGTATGCAGCCACCAAGCCACATAACTGTCGGGCTCTTGCGGAGTAGCTATTGGGCCATGGTGGCCCACGGTTCGTACCAAGCTACGCCTGATGATGATGTTGTGGGATGTTCCCTACCGTGCCAATAAAGATGATCGATTCTAGAGTGGGTTCGGTTTGTTGAGACGTCGAGACAGGAATCAAACCTATTCACCTAGGAACCGGCAGTCTCTTTTTCCTTGGAAATTATTACTTTTTTGTTTGGAGTATATCAATTCTTTTTGCAGATAATTAGAGATTTCTTATGTTGGTATTTGATTGTCTAAGACTTATTTTTTGCTAAGTATAAATGGATTTTTCTCTTTAATGTGAAAAAAAAAACGTGACTTCCTTATCCTTCGTTAATGAATAAAGAAGATCAAGTTTTTTTTTTTTTTGCTAGTTTTGTTTGTCGTTTTGTAGTTTGGCTTTGGATCTAATCAGAAATTTCACAATGCAATATTGCCTCTGGCCCTTAATGCAGCTTTACTTCTAGAATAGGGAAAAAAACAAAAAAAAAACAAAAAACAAAAAAACAACAACAAAAACAAGTCTACCAGTCCGGTTTGGTTCCGTGCAAGAAAAACAACTTAGAACCTGCTGTTCCGGTTCTCGGGTCGAATTCGAAAGTAGTACTCAACCCAACGTGCCAATGGGCCAGGCCATCACCACAAAGCATGGCCCATAGTAGGTAGCGATTGAGATACACGTACGAAGAGTTCCACGTCCTTTTTATCTATAAAATTATCTGATAAATAATTCTAACTCTGTTACATTTTTTTTCAATGCAGTTTACCAATTGAGTATTAAATCTTCTCACGTTTTGTCATTTGAGTCCACTCGACCAATTTAGATCGGAAATTGCTGACTTGAACGCTAGACGTCTTACGTAATGCTGACATGGATAATTTTTAATAATTTCTTAAATTTATTGTTTTAAATTTTCCTCTGTTTTTCTTCGTTACTTTTTTCCTTTTATCTTTTTTCCCTCCGTCGCCGCCTTGATAGTCGGCAGAGGTCACTGGCCTTGGGCTGGCGACAAATCTTTACAAGCTGCCTCGGCGAAGGGTGGCGAGTGGTCGGTTGGTGTTTGTTTCTGATATACGTCTCGGAAGGCATTCAAATCACCATGAAGTATCAGCAGGCCCCACGGGTCCGAGATGCAGGGGGAGCATGGTGGCATGTTTGGCGAGTTCCAGCATCCGGTTGGCGAAGAAATTTCAGGAATTGATTCGTCTGAGGGTGACAAGTCCGTTGGTAGTGTTGGTTTACCGACATGAGCAGCGAAAGTATGCCGAACATGATGGAGAAATATTGCGAACGATGCGACCGGTGCGGCTAATGCCGTGGCGGCCACCATGTGTGCTCCTCAAGTAAAACATTGGCTCTGATATAAAGTTGGAGGCCTGTGGTTTGTGCCAAAGAGAGGAAAGTATAATGGATTCACGTTACCAAATGAAGAAAGAGTACAAGCCCTCCCTTTTATATAGGGTGAAAAGGCAATTAGGTTCAATTACGATTAATATAAACAACAATTAACCTAATCTCAAATATATATACGTCTAACAGTCCTCTAGTTCTGATGCCCAAGTTAATGAAGAGGAGAAAGAGATATGAAGACGGACAACGTTGATCGTATGTTACTGCACTGCAACTGCAGTCCAATGTCCTACAACAAGTACTTATAGCATCTGTATTCTTTCGTGCCTGTGCCGATTCAAAGAAACCTCGCTCTTAAGCGACATCGAAGCCCGCCTAATAATACTCAAATCACACGAGTCTTGATGACAACATGGAAAAGGAAAGAAACAGACATTGAGCTGAATAATTCAGCAACCTTTTGGAAACACACGAGACTCTGTCCAAAGGTACAGAATACGGATGTCGCGTTCAAAGCCAGGAGGAAGGTGCTTTTCCTGGCCGAGGTTGCGGGGAATCTTTGCGGAAAGAAACACGAACTTCGGAAGCGCTTCCGACAAGTTATTTGTAACCCTAGTTGAATAAAAAAGGAATGACGGGACTTGTCTTGTCTGCCTCGCTTTACTATTTAATGAAAGAGAATGATTCACTGTCTTTGTGGCAGACCACCTTTAAAATATTTGGCATCGCACGACATTCCAACAACAAGAACAGACCACGGTTCTTCCAATGGAATGCGGCATTGGTCTGCGGAAACAGCAACGGCGAAGCGACAAAGGAAATATGCCAAATGACAGAGCCTGATTGGATTGGAGATGCGGAAGCAGACCCTCCTGGCCCGGGACCAGAGCATAGGGACAGCGCCGGCTGATTTTTATATTCGCATCCGCTGTTACTCCAGTTGGCATGGCCATAAAATGGTGAATAAGTTGAGACAACGTAAGAGATGACGGCCTGCGGCAGCACAGTGCGGATTGGGCTGGTACGTCGCGTATAAAGAGCAAAGGGATTTGCCGACCTCGATCAGAGAAATAGAGATGTTAGGCGCATCTTGAGTTCAGCATTGTCGAGGAACGTTCGAGCAGGTAGAATTATGGGGAGCAAAGACGGTATGTTTAGGTACGCCGACCGCTTCGACAAGTTATTGATGCTGTTGGGGACTTTGGGCAGCATCGGAGATGGAATGCAGTACCCTTTGACTATGTATGTACTTAGCACGGTGATCAATCAATATGGAAAGGTCGGTGCTTCTGTCTCGGACCACACGGTGGACAAGGTAAACTTAGTTTTGTTGTCATGTTAATATAAAAAGTAGGGATTTATTAGCCTAACGGTCTGATAGTACTATAAGTTATTCCTGATCACGCGATTTCCCAATCAATGAGTACTTTATGCAAAATATATGATGATGGTATGTAGATCTATGCTTAATATTGTACCATCTCTGACAAATCTGTAAAAAAAAATACTTTCATGAGGACTAGTATATCGTATCACCAGTGTTGTATACTCATTCTTCGCACGATTTCAATATATTTATTGGATTAGATGAGGGAAAGTCGTTCAAAAGGTCCTAAATTTATTGCATTTTTTGCGAATTCAGTCCTAAACCTTTTAATTTTATCAATTTAGTCACAAACTTTTTAACAATTTGCTAGTGTAGTCCATCAGACCAATTTTGGCTGACAATTGATGACTTGAACGCCAGCCATCCTACGTGACACGATTCATGTTGAAGTGAAAATTTTGTGTACTTTTATTTATTTTTTCAATTTTTTTTATTTTTTTATTTGTTAATGGGCAACCGGCTCGTGCCGGCTACTGGCCAAGGCCCAGCGAGCCCAGTCAGCCACTAGGCAAGGGCCTACGAGCCATTGCCAATGACTGTCAATGGCTCACAACCCTTGCTTTTCGATCCAAATTAACTAAATGGACTACATTAACAAATTGTTAAAATGTTTATAATTAAATTAGCAAAATGAAAAGGTTAGAACTAAATTGACAATACAATATGTTTAAGACTTTTTGAATAATTTTTCCGATTAGATGGTTTGGATAAACCGGGTTAGTTTAAACAATAGAAGATACGTTTAACTATACATACTTAGAAAACATGCATATCCCTTAGAACATAGGATTTTAGCCCTCGAACTTCCAGTACGAGAACCAGTAAGCCATCATCAGTTCTTCAGCTTTTCCCCTATTCGTAACTTCTCCAATTGATTCTACAAAAATCCTTTATTTTCCCTATTCGTAACTCCTAAAATTTATTCTACAAAAATCACGTTAGAAATTACAACCCAAAAACTTAAGTTATTAGGTAAAGAGATACCACAAGTATATAAAGAGCACCAAAGACCCATTCTTAAGCGATGCGGTACTTACAAAGTCAACACTCCCTCTCAAGTGCAAACCCAGAAAGAGCCGCATATAGAATTTGGGCAAACGCAAATTTGCAAAAGGGCAAACACTGGCTCTAATGCCATATTAAAAAGTCCAACCCAAAAACTTAAGTTAGGCGAAAAGAGACCACAAGTATATAAAGAGCATCAAAGACTCATTCTTAAGCGATGTGAGACTTACAAAGTCAATAAATCCATCCCCACCAGCATCCTGAGCAAAACTCACACTAAAAGAACCATTAGCACGGTTGAATTTCCTTGATTTTTAAGAGCTAATAATATCAAGAATCACTTCGTGCACAAGTCTAGGTTCTTAAATTGGTAAAGGAATTTCTCAAGTTGCTAACCACGTTTGTCACTTCACAGTATACTTTCAGGCTGCTGTATGTTGCAATTTGGGTCGGACTTTCTGGGTTTGTTGGTAAGTCTTGCATATAGCATTCACAGTATTCTACCATACCATGAACCCAGATACTGTCAATGAAGAGGAATGTGAAGTTCTGATGTGCTGCAACATTCGCCACTACCTGCTTGAACAGAGGGAATTTGCTGGACGAGAACTGCTGAGAGGCAGACTTCCCGAATGAGATTGGCATACCTCAAATCCGTTCTCAGACAAGAAGTCGGATTCTTCGACACTCAAGAGGCTGGTTCTTCGACAACCTATAAAGTCGTCTCCACCATTTCTTCTGATGCAAGCTCAATCCAAGTTGCCATCTGTGAGAAGGTACAACTGAAGAACCATTTTGTGTCTTTCGGTTTCAACACCAGCATTGTCATATTTTGGAAGAAGCCAGAATAAAGGTTTGAGCGAAACAGCTGGAGATCCTTCGATCAAGAGGACTATGTGAAGTACATATAAAATCCAGATGTATCCTAACGAAAAAGCTAAACATCCATTTCTCATTTCTTGCATATCACGACTCACTGAGTTGTTCAGCATTCCTCCTGCAGATACCAGATTGCCTTGCGTATCTGTCCAACTTTTCCTTCTGCCTTTTGGTTTCGTTCATCCTGTCATGGAAACTTGCACTGGCAGCTATTCCATTCTCCTTCCTATTCATTGTTCCTGGACTAGTGTTTGGCAAACTCATGATGGACGCAGGCATGAAGATGATAGAGTCTTATGGAGCGGCCGGTGGGATTGCAGAACAAGCAGTTTCTTCAATTAGGACTGTTTATTCAAACGTGGCGGAGAATCAAACACTTGGTAAGTTCAGCAATGCACTCCAAAAGACAATGGAACTTGGATTTAAGATGGGTTTAGCAAAGGGCCTGATGATGGGGAGCATGGGTATCATATATGTCGGTTGGGCGTTTCAGACCTGGATCGGCTCTATTTTGGTTAGCGAAAAAGGAGAAAAAGGCGGTAGCATTTTTGTAGCTGGGATCTGCATCATCATGGGAGGACTGTAAGTCATACTCACCAGCACTTTACTGATACAGTCATGCACACAGGCCTCCCGATGGTCTGTTTGTTATTTGTAAGCTGTTATTGGCTTCAATAACTTGATCACGCCATGACACTTAACTTCAATTTTGCTATTGCAGGTGCGTGCTGAGCGCACTCCCGAACCTAACGTCCATTGCAGAGGCGAAGGCCGCAGCATCTAGAATCTTCGAAATGATCGATCGTGTACCCACCATAGACACAGAAGACAAGAAGGGAAAGGCCTTATCATATGTGAGGGGAGAGATCATATTCAAAGATGTATACTTCAACTACCCATCAAGACCTGATACACCAATACTCCAAGGACTCACTTTCAGGGCTCCAGCAGGGAAGACTGTGGGTCTTGTGGGAGGCAGCGGCTCCGGCAAGTCCACAGTCATTGCCCTGCTTCAGAGATTCTATGACCCGATTGAAGGAGAAATCCTTCTCGATGGCCACAAAATAAAGAGGCTTCAGTTAAAATGGTTGAGATCACAAATGGGACTGGTTAACCAGGAACCAATACTGTTTGCTACAACTATTAGAGACAATATCCTATTTGGGAAGGAAGGAGCTTCAATGGAAGAAGTGATGACGGCAGCTAAGGCCGCAAATGCACACGATTTCATTTCCAAGTTACCTGAAGGGTATGAGACTCAGGTAAGCTCTTCAGCTAATTGATATATATTTGTCTTGTTATTCTGGGCAAGCTCTTCGTCAAATGATTGGAAGAGTACACTTTGGTAGAGACTCATCAATGGAGGAAATAGCATAATTAAGATATACATGAACTGTAGCAATGTACAGCACGAATTACAAAACCAACAAAAAAGACAAATGCCGGAGATGAAAAGATAGTAGAACATGTGAAATCTGTGTTCTTATGTTGTGCCACTCAACTATCTCCCCCGACATGCAATGAGAGAAAACATCTCCTAAAAGTTAGTTTGAGTTTCTGCCGAAAAATACTGAATTGTTTTGCTTTGCACTAGTAGTTTAGTATGATTGTACGCTCTTTGTAGGATGTTGTGACCCCTGATCATCGCAAATTCTATAGGTTGGTCAATTTGGCTTTCAATTGTCTGGTGGTCAAAAGCAACGAATTGCCATAGCGAGAGCTCTCATTAGAGATCCAAAAATCCTGCTCCTTGATGAAGCCACTAGTGCTCTGGATAATCAATCTGAAAGGACTGTGCAGGAAGCAATTGATAAAGCTTCTACAGGGAGGACGGTAATCGTCATTGCCCACCGACTCTCCACAATTCGCGCAGCAAATCTTATTGTGGTTTTTCAAGCAGGAAGAATAGTTGAATCAGGATCCCATGATGAACTTATTCAAATGAACAATGGAAAGGGTGGAGAATACCTTAGGATGGTAGAGCTGCAACAAATGGCTACTCAAAATGAAGATTCCAGCAACCTCAGCTACCAAATGGAGGGAAGAAGTCGTCACTGGGTGCACGCTGCACCGAGCCCGATAAGCGTGAGATCAAGTGCTCAAAACACTCCAGCACTTAATCCATTCAGTCCTGGACTTTCTTTTAGTGCTCCCTTTAGCGCACCCTACTCTGTCTCCATTTATGATCCAGATGAAAGTCTAGAAGAAGATTCAGAAAGCTCATCTTATCCCCCTCCTTCCCAGTGGCGTTTGCTAAAAATGAACTCTCCTGAGCAGGGCCAGGCTCTCTTGGGATGCTTGGGTGCCATAGGAGCCGGAGCTGTTCAACCCATAAATGCTTACATTGTCGGCTCCGTCATATCAAATTACTTCCGACCTGACAAATCTGAGATGAAGTCTAAATCCAGGGTATACTCCCTCATATTTTTGGGGATTGGTGCGTTCCATTTTCTCTCCAACGTCATCCAACACTACAATTTCTCAATTATGGGAGAAAAGTTGACCAAGAGGGTACGGGAAAATTTGCTTGGAAAGCTCATGACTTTCGAGATTGGCTGGTTTGATCAAGACGAGAATACAAGTGCTGCTATCTGTGCAAGGCTATCCACAGAGGCGAATATGGTCCGTTCGCTCGTGGGGGACAGGATGTCCCTGTTAGTTCAAGCAATTTTCGGGGCTTCTTTTGCTTACGGTCTAGCACTTGTGCTCACATGGAGACTAGCCCTGGTGATGCTAGCAGTGCAGCCAGTAGTGATCGGGAGTTTCTATGCCAGGACTGTCTTGATGAAAAGCATGGCAGCAAAAGCACAAAAGGCACAAAAAGAAGGAAGCCAGTTAGCTAGCGAAGCCGTCATCAACCACAGAACTATAACTGCTTTCTCTTCCCAAAAAAGAATGGTAGGGCTTTTTGCCGCCACCTTGAGTGTTCCTAAGAAGGAGAGCATCAGACATTCCATGTATGCAGGCTTGGGCCTGTTTTGTTCGCAATTCTTCAACACTGCCTCCTCAGCTTTGTCTTTCTGGTATGGTGGGAGGCTTCTGAATCAACATTTGCTAAGTCCTGAGCACCTCTTTCAATCATATTTGACATTGGTGTTTTCTGCTTATATTATCGCTGAGGCCGGAAGCATGACATCCGATATATCCAAAGGAAGCAATGCCATCAAGTCAGTTTTCATGATCCTTGACAGAAGAACTGAGATTGACCCCGACACCCCAAGGGGAGGAGAATTAAGGAGGGGTCTTAAGGGTCAAGTGGAGTTGAGAAATGTCTTCTTCGCATACCCAGCAAGGCCTGATCAGATGATCTTCAAGGGGTTGAGCCTAAAAGTTCGGGCAGGGAAAACAGTTGCACTAGTTGGGCAGAGCGGCTCTGGCAAATCTACCATAATTGGGCTTATAGAAAGATTCTATGATCCAATGAACGGATCTGTGCTCATAGATGACCAGGATATAAGGAACTACAACCTGAAAATTTTGAGATCCCACATTGCACTAGTCAGTCAGGAGCCTACCCTTTTTGCTGGAACTATCCGTGAAAATATTGCCTATGGCAAAGAAGATGCCAGAGAATCGCAGATAAGAAAAGCAGCAGCTCTTGCCAATGCCCACGAATTCATAAGGTATGGCGAGCTCGGTAAATATGCTGAAAGGGGTTTTTACTTTGTACACTAAAATATGCTATCTTCTCCTTTCTTCAGAATCTGTTAGGTTGGTGTAAAACCTGATAGAGGCAGCAAGCTGTTATTCAAGTAGGAAGATTTCATGATAAATTTAGAATTGGTTGTTCTATTTGTCAAGTGTGTATTTTCTTGAATTGCAGTGGCATGAAAGATGGGTATGACACATACTGTGGAGAAAGAGGAGTTCAGCTATCAGGAGGTCAAAAACAAAGGATAGCACTGGCTCGGGCTATATTGAAGAACCCATCAATCCTTTTGTTAGATGAGGCTACCAGTGCACTTGACAGCGTATCAGAGAGCTTAGTTCAAGAAGCACTGGAAAAGATGATGATCAAGAGGACATGCATAGTTGTTGCTCACAGGCTGTCCACTATACAGAAGTCCGACTCAATCGCTGTCATTAAGAATGGAAAAGTTGCAGAACAAGGCTCGCATAATGAGCTGATATCCGTGGGACGTGGCGGTGCCTACTACTCTCTAACCAAATTACAGAGCAGCAGCTCCCCCTATCGCTAAAAGTGGAGAGCACAAACAGAGTGATATCTAGGGTCACATCTTGTTCTTCTAAAAGATGACCTCCATAGTACGACTATGCTAGTCTTTTTATCTCATGTTGTATACTAGAGGCAAATGATGTAATTATTCGTCGAATGTGCCTTGTATACTTCCAAGCACCGGTGAACTTCAAAGGGTCATCTTGTTCAATTCTGAGAGGAGTTGGCTCAGCAAAATGAGGTTACTGTCATCAAGCAAAGTATTGACCAAAATAGGTGCATTTAAACGATTCGAATGGACAATGCAGCTTTCGTAGAACAAGATAAAAGGAAGAAATCCAAGGAGATGAATGACCAAACTCCCTTCATGAAACCTGGATCATCTCAGAGCCTAAGCGTAAATGCGTGTGTGAGTGAGTACGGGGAGGTCCAGAAGAGGCAACTCAATAACTACGGCTTGCATGTGACATCACAAAAGAAATAACTAATTGACCCCAGGAAGCATCCCAGCAAGTTCCTGACCATGTTCTTTTACTGGTGAAATGCATATCACCTAACACGGTCCCTTCCATATTTCCTGATCTGGACAAGCGGGAGCTCGCCTAGACAGCGGAACTCATAAGATGAGAATCACAATGCAATTATAGTATTAAGCACAAAGCATCAGACCTGTTTTCACTTAGGTTATAGACTGTTCCCGATGAATATGCAGCTTCAGCTTCATTACTTCTAATCTGACTCTGTAGAGAGTCTCGAAATCTGGTAGTAACTTCCTGTGCAGCAAGAATCTCTTGGCAAGAACGCTATCGCTAGAACTTCTTTGGACAACAATGAAACCATGCGCCATGCAAGATTTGGCCTTTATCTGTCCCATGATTGATACGACAGACAAACGAAAGATGTCGCAAAAGTAAAGATGGCCAGATTCTCCTCCCAATGCAGTCTGTCACCCGAGAATTGCAAGACGGTAAACAAAGTGAACCAGCCCGAAGAACTCACTGTAATGAAGGATAAGCACTGCATACCATAAGAACCAAACACCAGAATTCATTCGAATGTTTATTTAACGAAACCATCAGAAACCAATGATTTTTTCTTCCATTAAATAAATCATTTCACATGAAACACTAATCCGCGGATCCTGCCCACTATCGAGAAAAACCTGAAAAATCAATCTCGTTTAACCTTCCCCACACAAGGGAGAGTTTTAACTCGGCCCTTAGTCAAGCAAAATGAAAGCTACAGCAACAACAGATATCACCATCTGCCAAAAGCAACAACCCGCCATATTCTTACCCACCCCAGACTTTAGCTTGACGCCCTTCTTGTTCACCTTAGCACCCTCCTGATTGAGAGTCACATTAGCTCCCACCCTTAACTTATGCCTCTTGGTCTTCCAGAACATGATCTTGAACCTCACTGCAGTAGCCAAATCCACTCTAAAGACCACAGACTCGTTCTTGGCCACAACATCAGTCCAATTCACCCCAAGAGTCTCCACACTTGCGTTCTTCTTGGCCGTCTTCTGATGCCCCTGGTAAAACCCAGGAATGGTCTTGAGCCACTTGGTCCGATTCGCATCACCGTAGTAATAAACGGTGAGGTTCACGTCGTCGTAGCGGATGCCCTTGTCCTTGTTGCCGTTGCTCAGCTTCAAGTCCATGAAAATGGTGGTGTTCGTGGGAGTGTCCGCAGATCTGTTGAGCGCGGGGAGGTAGAATTGATAGATGGAGCAACTGGGCTTGGACACCCGAAAGGTGAGCCACATGAAGAGAGACGTGAGGCCGGCGGTGAAGATGAAGCCGCAGCAGCACTGGCAACACGAGCGGGGCTCCGACATGGTCGCCGGCGGAGGCGGAGAAAAAGAAAGAGCTGCTGCAAAGTTGTCTTTCGATCTTGTGTGGCGTTGTTACCGCTCAAGAACGGGCGATCGGTGTCTTTGAAGTGGAGAACAAGGATGAGCAAAGTGAAACTGCCTCGAACGTGCGGCAGCTATGCCCGTTTACTTGGGGCTGACCATAACGTAGCTTGCGATTGGTCGGGAAATACGGTGTAAACTATACCAACTGCAATAACGAGATATAAAAAAAAAAAATGAAAGATGATTGGTCTACAGATCAATATGACGCAGACACGGTTTCCGATAACAAATCTAGCAAGCGGCCTGGTATTAACTATTAACAATCTATGTGCGTAGCTCATGACTTTGGATTAAGAAAAGTTACGGGACGTCTAGATAGATCATACCAATTCAAGAAAGCTTCTGCCGAGCCATGTCGTGGCCGATCGAGGCCAACCATAAATACCCATTTACGGTCTTTTCGGACCTTAGTATTTATTATTTAGTCGTGTTTCGAGGCACTTTCTAATTTTTGTCGCCTTGTCAAACGCTGTTTTGTTAGGTTTCTGTTTGTTTTTCGAAGTTCCTTGTTAAACTTGTTGCTTAACATTGTCTTTGGATTTACCAAAGTCAACTAAATTCGAGAGGGAACGTTTCCTGAACTTTCGCTTAAATTGTGACGGAATCCTTGCATTTTTAATTTGATTGATGTTATTTTTGAACTTTAAATTTATACCTAATATGCAACAAGATCCCTAAACTTTTGATTTATCCAATGTGACTGTTAAATGTAAGCCATGAACTATATGAAAATGTTCAATATTATCGTTCCATGAATTCAAGATCATGAACCACGTTGAACAATTTTGACAAAATTGAACAAACGCCAAAAGTTTAAAGGCCGTGTTAAGTAAATTAAAAGTTCGCTAGACCTCATTGCACATTTGACCACAATTCATAAACTATTTGTATCATTTACCCTTAATTTTCCGCTATATTGCACGGAACACACAAAAAAAAAAATATCTCTATCGTTTTTCTGTTCTTTTGCTAGGACAAATATTCTTTTCTCCATTGTTGCGCCCGTGAGCATATGTGCCTCAGAAGTCAGAGCCCTATTGGCTGACGAATCCGTGTTCAATTATCACTTCTGCGTCAAAACAAAAGAGCAAAAGAGAAAGAATCGAATCACGAGTCAATTTGCAGCCATGCTTGGTTTGGATTTGCATAGAGCAACTGAAATATAAGGACTGAAGTCTAAAAGCTTTCGGTACATCGATCATTAAGAAGAGAAGAGCTATTTGACACTCCCTTCCCGGAAACAGGGTGGAAAGAAAAGGTCATCATGAACTGCAAATAGATGAGCTTATTCATCATCTTTGCAAGGGTACTCTTCCGGGACTTGCATCAGGAGTTTCACCTGCTACTCATATGAATCGTCCCCTCGAAGCACATTGCGGACCCATGTGACTTCAGGCTTCATGGATACCTTGGTACGAAAGTAACGCAAGTAGCATTAACGTTAAGGCAAAGAGTGAGACCAAGTAACACTGATCGAGAATCATATCATCTTCCTCAAAAAGTATATAGGCGCATCAGGCCCACTCGAGCTACCCCAATGTTCAGATGAATAATCGTTAGCCTAAACTGAATCAACTATTTTGACATTTCTCTGCTGAAACTAAATTAAACATGGTTTGACCTAACTGAACTCTTAGGAAGTCAAGGCAACCAGTGGAAGTCTCCTAATGGAATAGGATTTAAGGGTTTCCACAATCAATACATAGCACACCCCCCCCCCCCCCCCAAACCATTGCAATGCAACCGCAAAGTGCCAAACTACGAGTGCATTTATTATCGCAAAGTACCACTACGACGGCGATCATGCTTACCATCTCTAAGGCCCCTCTGACGGCTCCACTTAAGACATTGCAGTGCATGTATCAGGAAGCTCCACAAAGTCTACAAGGCGATTGTCCTCCAAAACTATACTGCAACAGGTTCCCTCGACATCCCAATTGGTCACGGGTGCAGTGACTCCTAAGAACATCTTCAAACCCACCTGTACAGAACTGATTCATTGAAACATAAACCTCAACCTGTACTTTTCCATGGTTAACAGTTATGTATATATGCAAGAGAGGAAAATCAATATGTTGGAGAATCAAACCGTCCCACTGCTGGCCAATATTGACAATCTACTACTGCAGCATAGTATATAGAAACCAGGTCAAACTAAGACTCTTTGCATGTCCAGAACCCATCCAGTGTAAGCATGTAGTCTACAATTATTATCATGTGTATGAAACATAGTAAGCATTCAAACCTTAGCAATCATTTCAGCTGTCTCGTTGAAGTCGATACATCTGGAGATATTAGCTTTTGCTAGATATTCATCAATCAATCTGGTGCCTATATTACAGCCCCTGCAAGATGGGTAAAAAGTATAAAGAACATGACTAGTAAAGAAATGACCAATTTTAGCAATTTAGAAGATTTCACAAGAGTTCTAATTTTCACAAACTAGAATTTATTACCACTGCTAAAATGAATAATCGTGACAAAGAGTATTAGACACAAGCTACAACATTATAATCTAATTAGCACTCGAGAACAGATACAAGACTGGCAAAAGGACAAAGAAAATTGCTAAGATATATTTTATTTTCATTAATACACAAGAAATGCAAACACTGGTTTGATGACAAGGTTTGTCTAAATTACTGATTATGCAAAACTGCCGGAAGAGGTTTGCAATTTTCTAACGAACTAGAAAAAATTTAAACTTTGTTGAGATAATCACATCCCGGATCTGATGACATAGGATGAGAAGAGTCACTAATTACCCCATTTCACATTGTGAATAATGTCGAGCTGAAAAACTGAAACTGAGAAATCCCAGTAAGGTAGTGGAATGAAAATTCCATGCTCAGGGTTAACATCAAGAACACCCAGAAAACTGATGCATGAATGAGGTCTCGGGAAAAGAGGGAAAAAAAACTCAAAAACGTATCGAATCCGAACGACAGTCGGAAAAATCTACAGGAATCAGGCTTCAGATGTCGAAGCAAACAGCAAATTCATCTTCAATACTGAAATCTAGGACACAAGACCACGCATTTCGATGACACTGGACTCACCAGTTCATGACCCGCGAATCCAAGCCGAAAGAGATGATCCGCACCAGCTTTTTTGTTTTTACAGACCCGCACCAGCTTGATCGAGTGTAACTGTTTGAATTTCGATTTCCCTCGTCCGGAGAGCGATGCTTCGGTTGGGCTCAACTGTGTCCCATAGCGATCCTGGGGCCAAAAGGCCCAGTAATCACCCACAGCCCTCTTTTAACTCTTAGTAGTTTTCAGACCATTCAAAGAAGTTAAGCGTCGTGTCGTGTCGTATCGTATCGTGATGCGTTTGAGCCTTAATATCAAAGTTAAACCTTTTGGGGCTATACATAAGTCTTGCACCACAATAAATTGCCTAATTACATGAGCTGATTATTGGGCATAGTCAACTTATGTGAGCTTAAATCACACTCACTGTTAGATCAGGCAGGTCCATGTGAGTCCTATTGCGTGTGTAACAGCAAATGTGGTTGGCTTTATTTCCTCAGAAAAATAAGAGGCTAAGTAGGTCACCCGACCATCCAAGCTTATATGAGCAAGAGGATGAATATTCTGACTAGCGATAAATAGACCTGCCAAAAAGGTTGATGCATTCTTTTTTTTTTAATCCATTTTTAATAAGTTGAGCTTGTTATATGTATTAATTATATTCACTAAATAGGTCATATATAAGCCCAGAATAATATGAGCATTAAATGGGTCCATGATTTACTTGAACAAAACCCACATCTACGACTCTTGCTCGTCCTCATTCGATCTCATATTTGCTCGTTTTGCTTTTTCACCTTAGTTCGGATATATTTTTCTCTAGATTTGATTAAATATGAAAGTATTTTAGCAATATAGGTCGAGTCAAGTATGAATTCGATGTGTGTTTGATCAATTATGAGTCACTGAAATTATACTGCATGAAAATAAGTCAAACGATATACCAATTTGGGTTGGACTACGTTTAACCCGACTTGATCGATTGGTTTTGGCGAATGTAGCAACAAAATTTCAGTTCAATTCGAGATGACAAGAAAAGTTGTGAATGGCGACATAACATCATTCAACAAGGGTCCCCACTATTAAAATGTTAAGATATGCCCAACTTTGTTCAGAAGGCAAGAATAGTTTCGAAATTTATACTTTGAATAAAGCCAAGCTGCTGGTCTTCTCTTTATTAGTTTATATAGCAATAAGAAAAAGGATCTTTTGTCTCATACTTGTTTGTCGAGAAAAAACGAATAATTTGTCTTAAAAATCATAATTCATAGCGTGTTTGTTTCGGTGAAATTACGTTTTTGAGAATTACTTTTCGGACTTGCACTAATTTGGTTCCTCGAAAATTACTTAGGCAATGAAAATTATTTTTCGATTAACGAGAAATTTATGCACAAAATTAAAAAAAATATATAAATTTTTAAATCTAATTAGATGAAAACAGTTTCTAGAATTGCTCCGTCTCGTATTTTTATTACACGATATTCTACATGTACAATTTTTTACTTTTTTTTATGTATAATTACGTTAGGTTAAGAATTAAAATGAGGAGGTGTAAATTATCTGTTCATTAGTCGATGGATACGATGCGCGCGTAGTGGACGTCCACCGTTAGGAGACCACGAGCCGGCTCTCGGAAACAACGCCCCGCCTCGGTCTCGTCATCGAGAAGACGCTGATTTTAAGGCAATAAATTGGGGACCCAAATCCCATCGAGGGCTTCACAATTCCTTCGACGCCCCTATCAAAATTCTCTCATCCACCGATCGCTCATCAGCGTCGCTTGGTCGGATCTCTTTTTCAAGGTAATTTCTTTCGATTCTCTTCTTCAGAGCACCAAGATCTTGATCTTGATTGTTTCTGCTGTTTCGATTCAATCGTTGCTTCGTCTAGATCTAGACATGAATGAAGTTTTTCCTCATTGATTCGGGCTTTAATCTGTTTTTATTTTTCGTTCGTTTGATGAAATTACGGCGATGAGATTATATCTGAAGATGACGCCCAATTGCGGGCCTCTATGCGCCGAGTCGTCTGATCTGCTTTTCTCATCTAGATGTCCAGCGTTCTGATTTGGGATTAGGTTTTCAATTTTTCTTCGGTGCTATTGTGAGGCTTAATACGTTGGTCTTACGTGTGTCGGTCTTCTCTTGAGGTAGCTGTTTTTCCGTTTCAATTGTTTGCTCTTTAGGTATAGAGCCAGAGTTGTGTAGAGTTTTTCTGATTGATTGAGCTTTGTTCTCGCTTCTGCTTGGAAAGATGCCACCAATTGTATGCCAAGTTATACGATCTGCTTTCTCGTCCTGATGCTTGTCCTTCCTCCCCAAAATTGGGTTTTTGGAATTTTCTTTCATATTGGGTTTTTGGAATTTTCTTTCATACATGTGCACTCTGATGAAGGTTGCGTTTAGGGAATGCTTTGACATTAGCTTTGCATGTGTCGATCTTCAAAGGAAAGTGAGTTCGTATGACTTTGTTGATGCTGCGATTTTAGCTTATCTCTAATGGTGTTTCAACTGATGCTCCCGCCTGTCTTCTAGTTTCCATATCTGTGATGATTTGTTGAAGCCAATATGATAGTAGGGTTTGTGCTTTACTAACAGTAGCTAGATTATTGTTCTGTGAGATGATATCGGTGGTGTTTATTTATTGTTTGGCGTTTTAGATTTTAGATCATTGACTGGCTTGTTATTACATGCTGTTTCTTGCAATTATAGCACCAAACATTGGGTTTGTGTATTTATATATTGATTTTCGCTATGGGGTATGGCGTTTTGATCTGTCTTGTTTGGTGCTCTGAATTTGATAATCGGTTTCTTATTTTGAAGTATCATTGTGGAAGAATGTAGTGCTGCTATGTACATTTCACTCAACAGTGTGGTCTTTTTATATTCCAATTAGTGCAGATCCTGCATGCGATTAAGCTCTACATGGAAGTAAAGCTTCAAAGATTGTAGAACTAAATCTGACCTTGCTTGTTTACCTGCTGTTTCTTGCAATTATAGCATAACACATCTTGTGTTCTCTACACTTGTGTGGATCTAATCTTGTTTTGTATATATTGTCTAATTATTTCCTTGAATCTTTCAGATGCAAATCTTCGTGAAAACTCTTACTGGCAAGACCATCACCCTTGAGGTTGAGAGTTCAGACACAATTGACAATGTAAAGGCCAAAATCCAAGACAAGGAGGGAATTCCCCCTGACCAGCAAAGGCTCATCTTTGCTGGCAAGCAGCTCGAGGATGGGCGCACCTTGGCGGATTACAACGTCCAGAAGGAGTCAACCCTTCACTTAGTTCTTCGCCTTAGAGGCGGCATGTAGATCTTTGTGAAGACCCTCACGGGCAAGACCATTACCCTCGAGGTTGAAAGCTCTGACACTATTGATAATGTGAAGGCCAAGATTCAAGACAAGGAGGGGATCCCCCCAGACCAGCAGAGGCTCATCTTCGCCGGCAAGCAGCTCGAGGATGGGCGCACTTTGGCTGATTACAACATCCAGAAGGAATCAACCCTACACTTGGTTCTTCGCCTTAGGGGTGGCATGCAGATTTTTGTGAAGACCCTCACGGGCAAGACCATTACCCTTGAGGTTGAAAGCTCTGACACAATTGATAATGTAGAGGCTAAAATCCAAGACAAAGAAGGGATACCCCCAGACCAGCAGCGGTTGATCTTTCCTGGCAAGCAGCTCGAGGATGGACACACCCTGGCTGATTATAACATCCAGAAGGAATCCACACTCCATTTGGTGCTTCGTCGGAGAGGTGGCATGCAGATCTTTGTGAAGACCCTCACTGGTAAGACCATTACTCTCGAGGTCGAGAGATCGGATACTATCGACAATGTGAAGGCCAAATCCAGGACAAAGAAGGGATCCCCCCAGACCAGCAGCGGTTGATCTTTGCTGGCAAGCAGCTCGAGGATGGCAGGACCCTCGCAGACTACAACATCCAAAAGGAATCCACCCTTCACTTGGTCCTCCGTTTGAGAGGAGGAATGCAAATCTTTGTCAAGACCTTTACTGGGAAAACAATCACTTTAGAAGTTGAGAGATCTGACACCATCGACAACGTCAAAGCTAAATTTCAGGACAAAGAAGGCATTCCCCCGGATCAGTAGAGGCTTATTTTTGCTGGGAAACAGCTCGAGGATGGTAGGACTTTGGTGGATTACAACATCCAGAAAGAGTCCACTCTTCACTTGGTTCTGCGCCTGAGGGGAGGGATGCAAATATTTGTGAAGACTCTTACCGGCAAGACTATCACCTTGGAATTTGAGAGCTCAGACATGATCGATAATGTCAAAGCGAAGATACAGGACAAGGAAGGCATTCCCCCAGACCAGCAGTGGTTGATTTTCGTGGGGAAGCAACTCGAGGATGGCTGGACGCTTGCTGATTACAACATTCAAAAGGAGTCGACTCTCCATCTTGTCCTCCGTCTGCGTGGTGGGATGCAGATCTTTGTGAAGACCCTGACTAGAAAGACCATCACTTTGGAGGTGGAGAGCTCAGACACCATTGACAACGTGAAGGCGAAGATACAGGATAAGGAGGGCATCCCTCCGGACCAGCAGAGGCTGATCTTTGCCGGGTAGCAACTCGAAGATGGGAGGACTCTGGCTGACTATAACGTCCAGAAAGAGTCGACCCTGCACTTCATCCTCCGTCTCCGTGGTGGTTTCTGAGTTTGCATGCCACCAAAGGGTTTTCACACGTTTGTCTCTCTATTTGGTTCGTTTGCCATACTTATGATTTCTTCTGATGGATTGCTTTGGAACATATTTTGACTATTTAGTGTGATTGCCTATTTACTCGCACCAATCGGTGCTGCTACAATCTGTCTTTTTGCGCTTCGATCTTCCAGGATTTTCAGTGTCTACATCCGTCTGTGGAAATATATGAGAGGGTTTACCATTTATCGTCATTTTCATAGAGCGCAAGCGTGAATACCACTGCAAAGTTGTCAAACAAAGACAATTGTATGGAAGTGTCAAAATAATAGAGAGATTCTTTTAAGGCCTCTGGTGTTCCAGAAAATGTCGAGAAATAAATAAAAACAACATCATAGTTTAGCATGGTCGATGAATCCAAAAATAACAATATTGAGCAATAAAGTAACATTGAAAATTCTATTTCTTGTATAAACCAAATGCAGCGTCACTTGGTTAATATACAGTGCAAATATGATTGGCTTGGCTCCTCCTACTTTTTTCTCCATTACCGTGATCGTCTAACTCTACAAAAGTGAGTGAAAGGTCGTGATCTTATGTAGAGATTGGGAGTTTACCATTATTCATTCTCTCTTCTCATAAATCTCTACAGGAAAGATCCCCCGGTCACTCCAGGATCTTAACATTCGAGCTTACGAATTGATGAAACAGATCCGTTACCAAATATTTTTCGATCGACGTTACCCAAAAAAAAAAATAAAATTGATGAAACAGATCAGCCCTTTTTATTTGCTCCTTATACCAAAAGGGACAGGTTCTTTGGTGCTAATTCTTCGTGGGAAGTGGAGACGCAACAAAAGCGCAAATGAAAATGGAAGACCAGCTATAATATCTTAACCTCCACTTCACTTCTTGTTTCATCCAATTCGTTAACAAGCTCGTGATTTATTCAACCGCAAAAAAGAATCGCCAATGAAAATTCAAAAGCTTAGTTTGAAGTGGACCTATTCAATCGGCGTTATCACTCGCTCTAAAAGAAACAAAAATTATTATTTCGGCAAATTGATCTTTCGAGGTCGAACGTTAAAAACCGTTCGAACGCATCGTTTTCTCCGACAAATCCGTTCTGAGAAAGATTCATATAACCAAAACCCTAAAGCCTCGAAAATATCCCCGTGCCTTCCCATGCACTCTACACGCGTGCACGTGCAATCGCTATAAGCTCCTCTATAAATGCCACTGCTAGCCACCCGTCCTTCTCACCAAAACGGATACAAACCATCATCACAACCCTCTCTCTTGTGAACAATGGCAAGCTTTGCAACCCTGGCAGCTATCTTTGCAGGCCTCCTGGTGATGTCCCACGTCGCCTCGGCCCACCGGACCATAATAACCACGGTGGAGATTGACGAGGACGACGAGAGGCGCGGAAGCGGGAGCTGCCACGAGCAGGTCCAGACGGAAGGCCTCGAGCAATGCGAGCAGCTGTTCCACGACATTGGCCAAGGGGGTAGCCAACTGATGGAGTCGCAGCACTTCAGGCCGTGCTGCCAGCAGCTGAGGCAGGTGGATCGGCAATGCCGGTGCAGAGGAATCAGGCAGGTCGTGAGGGAGGAGCAGAGCGAGTTCAGACACCAGGGGATGCACAGGGTGGTGAAATCGGCTCGGGACTTGCCCTCGGCATGCGGTTTTTCGAGTCCTCAGCACTGTGAGATCAGAGCCATTTGGTTCTGAAAACCCTAGCTAGCTAGCTCGCTTGTGTGGGCATTAGAAGATGGAGATGGTGTTAATAATGAGAGCTAGTTCACTCTCATCCCTTCGTCTTTCAGTGTTAGGAGAGCTTTTAATCCACGCGATCGCGTGATAGTTTCGATCTGCATTTCGACCAGGAGTGGCCGGTGAGACTTTTGTAGGTTCTCATCTTCTCTCATGGAATAAAAATGTGTCGTTTTCCCTTGACGTGATTATTAGCTCTATTTGCTTATACTTGCCGACTTTGGTTGCTTCTATCGGAGCTCAACGATACATAAAGTAGGTAATGAAATTTACAGTATGTATTAATATCTATGACATTATGTGCATGCTTATCATTATCTCTAGCTCTAAAGAGTTGGATTATCCATCTATAAAGAAAAGAGTACATCTAGATATACTAAGTTACTAACTGATGTGCCAATCGGTCATTTGAAGAAAGTAATTACTAAATGCATGTATCCTAGTTGTTTAAATTATCAAAATCAACGATTGGGCACACTTGATAATAAATAAGAAGTAATCAATACATCCATCATTATTCAAAAAGAAACTAGGTTTCTGATTATCCTTTACTTCTTATTCATGTGGTTTGATAACCGGCATTTCCGTGGGTTCTTGTCTGAAGTGTATTTTGAAAGATTTGTATATGATTCAAGATTGGGATTGTTTGCTCAAGCAAGAGACGTCATTTGAAGATTGAATGAGAACGGTCCACGATAGAATTAGGTTAGTAAAGCGTATCAGAAACTGAAGAAGACGTGCAGAAAAACCTGGAAAGCTTGCTTCAATAGCGGGTTTGAATCTTGATATGATCTAGCTTTCAAAACAACATAAGGAATAAGAAAAAGAATTTATCTTAAGGGAACCAGAGTAAATCCAAGCAAGATGCGCATTGCGGGAGGAGCAGGATACACATCATATTACTCGGGTAGTTGCTCAATGCAACATTTAACATGTTTACCACATGCTATGTACAAATTGTGAATTGGGAGGGAAATACATCGTATTACTCTAGTACTTGCTCAATGCAACATTTCGAATGCAGCTTCTATAGAGAGTTTCTTCTTTCTTTCTTTTTTTGGTAAAGCTTCTATAGAGAGAATTCACTGCTTGTCAATTAAATAATTTCCTAATTAATATAATTATTATTTTGCAAAAGATTATTTGATTCTTGATCTACTATGCTTTCAACAATATCGTCACTTTCCTTACCCAAAAACAAAAAAAAAATATCGTCACTTTTCCTTGTTAGGTCCCTGGTTCAAATCTCCCAACTTGCGTTTCGTGACTTAAGTGAGGGTTGCGGCTGGCGGTTGTCGTGTTAGTTCTCCCGGAATAGTCGAGGTACACGTAAACTGGCCCAGACATCTCTGTCATATAAAAAAAAACAAAATAAAACAATATCGTCACTTATTTGTTTTCCCTCTTGATCCTTGAGCGGAACTTGTGATATTAACTTGACTTGTCCGGTACCGATTGGTTAGGTTCCTGTTGTTTGATGGATTATATCGGAGAGATGATTTAGTCTGATGCGCAAAGTTGACTCAAGATATCTCCCTACTACTGTACTTAAAAAAAAAACAAACAAACAAAAGGGATAGCATATGGTTTATATGATGTTAAATATCATGTATGTCGAATGTTGAATATGGGCAATAAGCGTGCATTTCTTTTCCCTTTAAGAACATTTCCTAAAGTTTCTCAAATGCTTTGTCAATTCACGATTCACTCCCCGAAGTAGACAACAACAACTATTAATTATAATATAACACACTTACTGTCGCGTCGCATAAGGAAAAATCAATTGAATAATTTTGCGGTAGCTTCCATTCCACCAAATGTGCAACTCCCTTCTTTTGTCTCACCTCTTTATTCGCTTTATTTCATTTTTTTTTTAAACTGCAATTCAGCTTCGAATTCGGAGCGTAAAGACGCTTACTCCAACTGATCGGCAGATCTTTAAGGTGATACCGAGTCAAAAAAATTGACCATACGAAACCCTTGCAAACCAAACTGATGACAAATTCAAACCCTCCACGTAATTCCACGGCCAAACCCTACTATCCATCGTCCTATAAATACCCTCGTCTTTTCTCACTCACCATAGCAACAAAACCATATATCAGATATCAAGATTTTCACAGAGTCTCTTGGGACAAGCAATGGCGAAGCTTGCGACCATCCTTGGAGTGATCTTTGCGGCCTTCCTGCTGATGTCCCATGCCGTCGCGGCCCACTGGACCACGATAACCACCGTCGAGATCGACGAGGAAGCTGGCCCGACGAGGAGTGGCCGGAGCTGCCAAGAGCAGCTCCGGAGGCGAGATCTCGACCACTGCGAGCGTCTGTTCGAGGACATTGCCCACGGCGGCTGGAGGGAGCGGGGTGAGCTGTCGGAGAACCTGTGGCCATGCTGCGAGCAGCTCAGGCAGGTGCACGAGGGGTGCCGGTGCGAGGGGATAAGACGGATCGTGAGAGAGCAACATGGCGAGTTCAGAGGCGAGGGGAGCCAGGAGGTGGCGAGGTCGGCTCGGCGCTTGCCTTCGACCTGCGGGTTCGGTCCTCAGCACTGTGAGATCAGAGCCGTTTCGGTTTAGGAGATGAAAATGGTTGACGAGATGTTAATAATATACAGTTCACTCTAGTTCTCTTGGGTTTGGAGTGATTAGGGTGTACGAGGGAGTTCGAAATTAATCCGCGCAATTATTCTGGGCTTTTATTTAGGCCGCTTCTCGAGTTTTCGTCAGGCTTTTTGCAGGTTCTCATGTAATAAAAATCCTCTTCTTCGTTAATGTCCACACCTTATCTCATGGGGAGTTAGCCGCACCCACGAATGTCTACTTGGTTATATCTTTTTGTTTTAAGACCAGCATTTTTCAACAACATACCATGTGAGCCCCACTTTACCCAAGGATGCCATTCTTGGACAAGACAAAGAAGCTGGTGCATGGTACACGGCCGAACCCCACGTCTGACTTGATAAAAAAAAAAAAACCACGATACCATTTTCAAAATTCCGGCATTGATTTGACGAGTCTGTCGAAGTCACTGATGATGTAAAGCTGCAAGAATTTGCAAGGAGTTAAATGAATCCGAAAGAGGGTTCCATTAATTTTAGCACATTTCAACGATTAGAAAAAAGGCTACAGGGATCACGTCTCAGATGCCCAAACAATCAGAGCGCAAAATCATCTTCAAAACTGAAGTCTAAGACCCCAAACCACGCGTTGATCGACCGTAACTTGCATTAGATCTTGATTTCCCTCGTCCGGGGACAGCGATGTTCTGGTTGGGCTCCAGCGTGTCCCGTAGAGATTCACGGGCCAAAAGGCCCAGTAGTCGTCCACGACCCACTTCAACTTTCAGTTACATCAACCATTGGATTAATTAAGAGCGTCATACGTGGGTCCAATCTGTTCCAACGATGCGTGTGAATTAAAGTTACATGAGCCGAGTTGGTTCATTTCATTGTCATTTCGTCGTCTTGTCGACCTACTTCCTTGTCCGTGCATTCCATCCATCACTACTTGCTTGATTATCCGCATAATACGTCGATATAACAAGAGCCAAAGAGGCCAGTAGGTCATCAAGCAGCGATTATTGAAACAAAATCTAGGTTCAGCCCGAAAATTTACTAAATTTTAGGGTCTGAGCTAGGTCGAATTAGGCCGACGCGGGACTTTTTGACAGCCCTAATAAAACTCTCTAAGCATTTAACATTCCGAGAATAAATCGGCTGTCATAAAACTTCGGCAACCGATCACCAAAATCAGTAATGAGCAAATGTCAAGAACTATCACACATCAATTGTAAAGCCTTGAGGTGCGCATCTAGATTCGACGTCCTCATCACTGTCGCCAAACAGTAACATCAATATCAAGTATGTTGAAAGAACATAGATCATATACCTGCGAGGAACTTCCATATCTATAACTATATATAGATATAAATCGAGATAGTAAAATTCCTAAATCTAGACCTAAATCTAAGTCGGGATAAGAGAGCGTTTAATCTCGAAAAGTTTGTGGAACCTAGGAGTGTCAATGGGCCGAGTCTCGACCTTGCCTAAACTGGCTTGAAACTGCACATTACCTAGCTTGACTCAATTCGAGCCCGAATTACATATGCTCCAAATCTTTGTGCCGTATCGGATCAAGTCGATTTCTTTTTTCTTTTTTACATCAAAATCACTTGAAAAACCTATCAAATGAAAGAATATAAAAAATTAAAAATTAAATTAAATTAAAAAGTGGGTGCAAAAAAAAAAGCCGAAACCAGGTTGGCCCGATTCTTACGAGAATAATATCAATTCTGATTCGAAAATACCCGAAAATTAAGTGAATTTTAAGATAGGGCGGACGCAGGATTTTTTGACGGACCAGAGGGAATCACGTCATCAACACCACCAATTGTGCACGACAAAACATCATTCAACTGGGTCCCCATCATCAAAAGTTAAAAGATACCAAATTTTGTCTAGCGGGTGGCGAAAATTAGGTTCGAAACGAATGTTATACTTGAAATAAAACCGAGCCGCTTGTCTTCTCTTTATTTGTTCATATACACAAAAAAAAAAAAAAATTTGCCTTCGCCTCTCATCGTGGTCCCCTGAGAAAAATCTTATTTTTTTTTACTTGAAATAGGTAGGGCCCCCGCAGTGATGCCAGCCAAACCAACCAATCACATTGATGACTTCTTACACACGGTGTTATCATTAAAAAAAAAATTTGCAAAAAACATCAACGAAACTTTATTTAAGATAAAATAACTTTTGCAATTCTGTCCCCCATATCGTATGCCGAAAACTCCACGGGTACTGCAATAGATCGTCACAAAATTATTATTCTAAAGAAATTCTAGCCTCCGGGTCATTGTAAATTGTAAATGACAAGTTTACACACATGTATTCATACAATATTTGGATGGATATTTTACTCTAGGATGTTAAATATATTATTTAATTTACTTAATATCCAAAAACAAATGAAGCGGCATTTGAAATATACTGATGAAGTGAAATTATGCCGTAAGTCCAAATTTTGGATACCTTTTTTTCCGGATACATTCATGTTTTATTCGGAATAAAATGGGGGAGTGTAAATTGTTTGTACAATTAATCTATGAGAAAATTCCAAATAAGAGCATGGAGTGCCTTTATTTTCTTAGAAAAGAGATTGTAATGGACTTTATTTTAAATAAGGGTATGAAGTGTACTTTTGTTGTTTCAAAGAAAGGCGTGATCAAAGTGTATTTTCATCTTTTTACTTTTTGAGATAATTTTCCTTTTTGTCTATTTATGTTTTTGTCTTTGCTTTCTCTTTGTTTTTTCATTTTTTCATCCCCTTCCCAGCACCAGCACCATAGAATGCGAATGGTGCTTGACATCCATTATTTTCTGAGTTCCTAGAATGACCATTATTCGCGACGACAAGGATGAAGCCGATTGGACTTCATTCCCTCACCGGACCATTGAAGAAATCCTCAATGACGTGCTGTACAATTATGATTCTCCTCTTCCTTCGTCCTTCCCCACAACAATGAACCCAACCATCCATCCACGGATCCTTGGATGCCTTTACATATCCAGTGTTGCCACCCCCACCTCATTCCCCACTCTTGCTTGATGATAAGAAGCCTACTTCTTCCTATTCAAGACTCAAACCTCCTAATTGTCTCCTCGAGGCATCGTCTTCATCTAGGTAGCTGCCCTCATCAGAGGTCGGTGATGATTAGAGAAGGAGAGAGAAAAAAGAAAAGAAAAAAAAATACAAAAATAAAAAGACCAAAATGTCCCTCATCAAATCCCTTCTTTGAGATAATTTGAATATCTCATTTAAAACAAAGTCCAATTTAACTTTTATTTGAGGAAATATGGCAATTCCTGTTATTATTTGAAATTTTCCTCATCTATGGACATCGGACAAGATGCGCGCGTGTATCGTTAGGAGCGCGTGGGTGTGGAACAGCCTGGTCCACAGAAGGGAACCTAATCTTGGCGCGGCTTGGATTGACCAAGAACGAGCCGGTCTCGGAAACAACGCGCCTCGGTCTCATCATCGAGAAGGTGCTCATCTTTAGGCGGCGTTTAAGCCAATAAATAGGGGCGCAAACCCCATCGAGGGCTTCACAATTTCTTCGACGCCCTTGTCAAAATTCTCTCTTCCACCCATCTCTCATCAGCGTCTCTTGATCAGATCTCTCTTTCAAGGTAATTTCTCTCTAATCTCTTCTTCAGAGCACGAAGATCCTGGTCTTGATTGTTTTCTGCTGTTTCGATCCATTCATTTCTTCCTCTAGATCGAGAGGTATACCAAGTTTTCCTTATCGATTCGAGGTTTGATCTGTTTTTCTTTTCTTCCTCTGATGAATTTTCGGCGATGAGATTGTGTCTGAAGATTACGCCAAATTACGGACCTCTGTGTGCTGAGTCGTATGATCTGGTTTTCTCTCATCTAGATGCGCGGCTTTCTCATTTGGTTGTTCAGTTCTCTTCTTCAGATAGATGGGTGGCCTTGTGAGGCTTAATGCTTCGGTCTCCTCTTGACAAGTCTAGGTAGCTGGTTTTCTGTCTCAATTGTTTGTTCTTCTAGATGTATAGCCGAGTCGCGAAAAGGTTTTCTGATTGATTGAGCTTTGGGCTATAAGCTTTTTGCTTGGAAGTTGCCTCCAATTGGATGCCTACTAGTGATCCTTGTCCTTCCTTCGTGAAATTAGGTTTTTGAAATTTCTTCACTCTTAGGAAGGCTGCGTCTTGGGGATGTTTTGACCTTGGATTTGCATGTATGTAGATCTTTTAAAGGAAAGCGCGTCCATAAGACTTGGTTGATGGTGTGATTTAAGCTAAGCTCGAATGTTATGCACACCTGTTGCTCGCATCTTTCATCTTGTTTCCGTAGCTGTGATGATTTGTTGAAGCCACGATGATAGTAGGCCTTGTGATATACTAACAGTACATGTGGCATGATGTCTGTGGTGTTTATTTATTGATTGGCGTTACAGATTTTAGCTCTTTGACTGCCTTTTTATTATCTGCTGTTTCTTGCTATTATAGCACCATACATAGGGTTTGTGTATTGGAAACAGACAATTGGTGCTTATCTATTGATTGGTGCTATGGAGTCTGGCGTTTTGATCTGCCTTGCTTGGGTGCTCTGAGTACAATAATTATTTTCTTATTCATCTTGTGTTGGGAGAATGTCCTGATAGAGCATTTCACTGAACAGTCTGGTCTTTTTATATCCCTATTAGTGCAAATCCTGCATGTAATTAAGCTCTGCGTGGAAATAAAGCTTCAAAGAGTGTGTAACTGCGTCTAACCTGGCTTGTTGCCTGCTGTTTCTTGCCATGGTGGCATAACACATACAGCGTGTTTTCTATGTACATGTCTGATAATTTCCTTGAATCTATCAGATGCAAATATTTGTGAAAACTCTTACTGGCAAGACCATAACCCTTGAGGTTGAGAGTTCAGACACAATTGATAATGTGAAGGCCAAAATCCAAGACAAGGAGGGAATTCCCCCTGACCAGCAAAGGCTCATTTTTGCTGGCAAACAGCTTGAGGATGGGCGCACTTTGGCTGATTATAATATCCAGAAGGAATCCACACTCCATTTGGTGCTTCGTCTGAGAGGTGGCATGCAGATCTTTGTGAAGACCCTCACTGGCAAGACCATTACCCTGGAGGTTGAAAGTTCGGACACAATCGATAATGTTAAGGCCAAGATTCAAGACAAGGAGGGAATCCCCCCAGATCAGCAGAGACTCATCTTTGCGGGCAAGCAGCTTGAGGATGGTCGCACCCTTGCGGACTACAATATCCAGAAGGAATCCACACTCCATTTGGTGCTTCGTCTGAGAGGTGGCATGCAGATCTTTGTGAAGACGCTCACCGGCAAGACCATTACTCTCGAGGTCGAGAGTTCGGATACTATTGACAATGTGAAGGCCAAAATCCAGGACAAAGAAGGGATCCCCCCAGACCAGCAGCGGTTGATCTTTGCTGGCAAGCAGCTTGAGGATGGCAGGACCCTCGCGGACTACAACATCCAAAAGGAATCGACCCTTCACTTGGTCCTCCGATTGAGAGGAGGAATGCAAATCTTTGTCAAGACCCTTACTGGGAAAACAATCACTTTGGAAGTTGAGAGCTCTGACACCATCGACAACGTCAAAGCTAAAATTCAGGACAAAGAAGGCATTCCCCCAGATCAGCAAAGGCTTATTTTTGCTGGGAAACAACTAGAAGATGGTAGGACTCTGGCAGATTATAACATCCAGAAAGAGTCGACTCTTCACTTGGTTCTGCGTCTGAGGGGAGGCATGCAGATTTTTGTGAAGACTCTTACCGGCAAGACTATCACCTTGGAAGTTGAGAGCTCTGACACGATCGATAATGTCAAAGCAAAGATACAGGACAAAGAAGGTATTCCTCCGGACCAGCAGCGGTTGATCTTTGCAGGGAAGCAACTGGAGGATGGCCGGACACTGGCCGATTATAACATCCAAAAGGAGTCAACTCTCCATCTTGTGCTCCGTCTCCGTGGTGGGATGCAGATCTTTGTCAAGACCCTGACCGGAAAGACCATCACTTTGGAGGTGGAGAGTTCGGACACCATTGATAACGTGAAAGCGAAGATCCAGGATAAGGAGGGCATCCCACCGGACCAGCAGAGGCTGATCTTTGCTGGGAAGCAACTTGAGGACGGGAGGACTTTGGCTGACTATAACATTCAGAAAGAGTCGACTCTGCACTTGGTCCTCCGTCTCCGTGGGGGCTTCTGAGTGTTTTCGTGCCAGAGGGTCTTTTATGCAGCAAAGCTTGCCTCTTTCTCTAGTCGGGTCTCTAGGGTTGGTTTGCCGTGGGTTCAGTTATGGTGTGTTCTGATGGGTCGATTCTTCCAATAAATTTGAGTTCTTTAATACACTTTACCTGGTGCATATGACGTTCTCGTAATGCATCGCACTGAAGGGCAGAAGAAAATGGAGGAGGAGATAATATATCTTCACGTAACTTCAATCTAATGATTTCTCTTGTAATGTTCTACGTATCGCAAGTCAAGACATCAAAGCATTCTCTCTTTTTTGTCGGATTCGTCGACCGAATCGAAAAGGACAGGAGAAATGTGTAAGTAAAATCCAAAAGAGTTTAACCCAAAAAAAAAAAGAAAATCCAAAAGAGGAAAAATTAAGTCTTGATGCACGACTTTCGTTCAATATGTCGTTCCGCGATCCGTGCCGACGTCGCTATGGTTACGAGGACGGTGAAAGAAACCCTTCGTCGCGCATTTGAGTAATTTTCTGTTATTATTAGCCAAGTTGGACCTGTTCCATGCAGGATTATTCGGTTTTTTTTTTTTTTGTCTTTTTAATTAAAAAAATATTTACGAAATTAGTTAAAAAAATATTTACAAATTGACTGCCGAGCAAGCCTTTTTTATTTTTATTTTTTAAAAATTTTTTAAGCTTGCTCGGGCAAGCCATTTGTTTATTTATTTAATTTCTTTTAAAAAAAGGGGAAAAATGATTTTGGGAGGTTTGACCTATTTTTTTTAAAAAATTTGGAGCCCAATAATAAAAAAAAAAACCAAGCTCCATGGATATCGCATAGATTAAGGGCCTTTTTGGTAGTGTTTTAGTTTCTCTATTTTTGTTTCTCAGTGTTTCTGTTCTTAGATGATTTTTTGAGAATCATAACGCGTTTGATAATTATTTAAAATTTTTATTTCAGGAATAGAAACATATTTGGTAACTGCATAAAATTTTCGTTCCCTATTTGTCATTTAAATTAAATAATTATATAATCATATTTGATGATGAAGAAAAGAGAAAATAATTAAATCAAATAGTGATTAAGGAAAAGAAACGAAAAAAATAAAAAAAGAGTTGCAAAGAAAGAAGTTAATTTTTTTTTAGATTTAAAAATACCATCTTGAAGAGGAAATTAAAATAAAAATATAACTATCTTTGTGTTTTTTTTTTACCACGAATGATATTTTTCTAATTTTTTCGGTATTTTATAATTAAATAAATTACAAATATTTAAAAATATGAAAAATATTTTTTATTCCAAATTGGTTCCTAAAGCTAGTCCAATGATTTCAAAGTTGATTTTGTAATTTTTATGATTTTTTGTTAATTTTAAATTAAATATAAATATAAATATAATTTAAAATAAGGTTTAAACAAGAACGGAAAGTATTGATGAAAAATTCATAGAACTATAAGGTGGAAAATAGTGATTCTCAAAAGTGTTTAACTAAATTTGTAAATAATTTTTTTCTTTAACTAATTTCGTAAATATTTATATATATTTTTAATTAAATTGGAAAAAAGCCCGGATTACTCTCGAACATCCGAAACTGAAATATCTGATCTGCGCCATCGGCCTTGCAGACGATCCTTTTCCGTTTTGGTCAAACACGCCACCGTTCTCCCCAAACACAAAACGACACCACCACAACCAAAAAAACGACAAGAACCAAGGACCCCGATGTCCTGACCATTTCGCTGTCCACGTAGTAGTCACATATTTGCTTCGTACAATTCACGAACCAGCTTGCGACCACTCAAATGCAAAGAATCACAAATCAGAACTCGAGAGGTCAGGTCGAAGCAGACCTATTCAAGAGGCGTAATCACTCTCTTTAGTTACTATTATTATTTTTTAAATTTCGTTAAGGTGATCATCTTTCCAGGTCAAATGTTAAACCTGATCAAAAGCACCGTTTTCCTCCGTTAGATCCGCGATCACAACGAATGGGAAACTACGGAATCCTAAATGATCCGAAAATATCCCCGTATTTTCCGCGTACTCTGCCCATATGCGCATCCCAAACCCCGTATAAATACCATAACTAGCCCACCTATCTACTCACCAGAAACCCAGAAGCATCATCACGACTCTCTTTATTGGGAATCCATAAGCGACCACCAACAATGACGAACTTCGCAACCCTAGCAGCTATCTTCGCAGCCCTCCTCGTGATATCCCATGTCGCCTCCGCCCACCGGACCACCATAACCACCGTCGAGATTGACGACGTCGACGAGAGGCGCGGAAGCGGGAGCTGCCACGAGCAAGTCCGTACGCATGACCTCGAGCAATGCGAGCAGCTGTTCCGCGACATCGGCCGTGGTGGTAGCCGATTCGGCGGCGGCGGCGGCGGAGAGAGGGAACGGTTGATGGAGTCGCCTCACTTCAGGCCGTGCTGCCAGCAGCTGAGGCAGGTGGAAGAGCAGTGCCGGTGCCACGGGATAAGGCACGTCGTGAGGGAGGAGCTGAGCGAGGTCAGGCGCGAGGGAATGCAGAGGGTGTTGAGATCGGCTCGGGACTTACCTTCCGCGTGCAGCTTCTCGAGTCCTCGTCACTGTGAGAGCAGAGCCATTTGGTTCTGAAACCCTAGCTAGCCAGCTAGCTAACTTGCTTTTGTGGGCATCAGAAGATGGAGATGTTAATAATGAGATCTGGCTCATCTCTCATCTATCTGGCTTTAAGAGTTATGAGAGCTTTTAATCCACGTCGATCGTCCGATAATTTTGATTTGCGTTTCGACCGGGAGCGGCGGGCGAGTCGGCTTTTGTAGGTTCTCACAATCTCTTACTTAATAAACACATCTAATCTTCTTTTGACGTAATTATTAGCTTTTACTTGCTCATATTTATCTTCTCGGATTGTTTCTACCGTAGCTCAACGTTACATGAAGAAGCAGGTAATGAAATTTACAGTATCTAATGGTACGTCTAACATCACTTATCAATATCTCCAACTCCAAATAGTCAGCTTATCTATCTATAAAGGAAAGAAGTAACCGCTGGATATATGGAGATTTTGTATCGAACCGTATTTACTAAATGACGTGTCGATTGATCATTTGAACAAGTCGAATGTTAAGCGCGTGCATGCTAGTCATTTAAATCATCAATCAAAGAAATTTAATAAATACAAGCAAGATGCGTGTTGCAATTGAAAGACGATA
Organism: Rhodomyrtus tomentosa; assembly: GCA_028455895.1. Lineage (NCBI taxonomy): Eukaryota > Viridiplantae > Streptophyta > Magnoliopsida > Myrtales > Myrtaceae > Rhodomyrtus > Rhodomyrtus tomentosa. The sequence continues at coordinate 6,366,911 of JAPCWY010000001.1, read as the reverse complement.
TATATATATATATTCCTGTTGCATTTATGGAGTAGTTGCTCAACGCATCATCTAACATGTTTAAAATTCAGGGACGACTTTTACGCATTGCTATGTGCAGAAATATTGGAAATTTTCCTAACCAATATGTTTATCTCTTCGCGGAAGTAAGGTTATTCGATTTTGATTCACTCTGCTTTTTGACAGTGTTGTCGCTCATCTGTTTTCCCTCTTAATCCACGAGCAGAACTTGTAAAAATTAACTCGACTTGTCCGACATCGATTGGTTAATTTTTTTTTTTTAATTAGGTGACCGGATAATATGTCAAAGGGGAAATTAGTCTGGATGTGTAAAGTTGTGATGCAGGGTATCGATAAACAAGAAAATAATTCCTCAGAATAAACTGTATTCAATTAATGATATCTTAATATTACAAAGAGAAGACGCGTATACAAAAGTAATGCAGATGATTAAAGATAACATCAATCGACTCAAGTTTAATCTTATCTAAAAGGAATTAAATTGAAATATAAAAAATTATGCGAAAATTTAAAACTGCAAAAATAGAAAAACTGCCGAAAAATGGTTTAAACGACTCTAAAATGCTAAAATCTATCATATCACACCGCAAAACAGTTACTTTGAATCAGCCTTTTCGCTTTAACCGATCAATTTTGAACGCAATCCGAGACCATTTATCTCAAGATCAGAATTACCGGTAAAGTCGTGCAAACTTCTGATGATTCAATTTGTCAAGATAATCACATGCCACCTGTTCTACATCAAGTTGGCTCAAGATAGCACCCAATCATTGTGCTAAAAGATAACTTTATAGTTTAACTCATATGCATAAACTTACAAGAAGTACATTCGTACAATATCTTTTCTCTGACCACTTCATTCACTATGCTAAAAGGAACTGCAATTCCGCTACGAATCTGGAGCCAAAAAGCATTGCCTACTCCAACTGATCCACAGATCTTTGTGCTGATGCTCAGTCAACAAATGGCCAAATGAAACCCTTGCAAAACCGCGAACTCAGGGCAAACAACGGCGAATAAGCTCGCAACCGTCGTGGCGATCTTTGCGGCCTTACTGCTGATGTCCCACGTCGCTGCAGCCCACCGATTATTTTGCAATGGTGCTCAGCTTTTGCGAACGAGACTCCAGGATACACTCCAAGGAAGTGAAAAGAAACTATAAAATAAAACGAACCTGACTACTGTTTCTCCTACCAAAAAGAGACCAGACCGAATCGAAGGAACAGATACCAGCAAAATACTTCGTTGTTTGGCCTTTCCCCCCCTCAAAATGGAAACCCTTCCCTCTGATCTCTGACCTCTTCAAGAAAATGTTGGTTACTAGTTGAGCTATGACACGTGAGATTCATTCAAATCCATTCATCGGTTGTCGCGTGTACAAAATTCACGCCATTTCACTTTATTTTCTTATTTGAGATGTAAATAACACGTAAGACAAAGATGCTTGGACAAGAAGAAGAAGCTACTGCACGATACACGACAGAACCCCACATCGATTACATTTCATAAAAGAGCACTAGTTGAGCTATGACACGTGAAATTCTTGGACTGAAGATTATTACTTCCCCATGTGAACACTAGATTTAGGCCGCGTCTCGAAGTCCAGAATCGCAATCCGAAATGCTCAAGAGTGGAACCCGCCTCCCTCGGCCTTGGGGAGCTTGTTGAAAATTTATTTTCTTTGAACATTATCAAGGATAAAGCAGCGCATGCTTACGTTTGAATCACTTCCTTTCAATTTCATATAAGAGCACAATTGCAACTATGTACAAATGAATTACTTTGTCGTTATCACAAAAAGACATTTCCATTTTACGTTTCAAGGTTGTTCTTTTGCTTTGTAGGGATGATGTCTTTTTTTTTTGGACTGAAATGTCGAGGCAGGGGTTATTCTTATAGATTCCACACATGAAACATTATAGCTATATCATGACTACGACAATATTATTCCAGAAACAGTTCCTCGAATTATGTGGTAAATTTTTTATTAGGTTTTTTCAATACTCAAACCGTCATTTTTTGACACTTAATAAACAACTTTAAGAAGTAAGGTTTTTAAAGCTGCCTGGCGTTGCTAATAACCATCTCGTGGCTTGCCGGAACATGGCCAATTGAGGTGGGAGTTTGCGCGGCTGTCGCGAGCTCGGAAAAGACGAAGAAAAGAGATTTGAGACAGAGGGAGATTGACCATTTTGGCTCTGTATTATCTGTATATATTTTTTTTCTAAAGTATCATCTACTATATATCTGACTTGGCATGCCGGCAAGCCACGTCATCCAAGAAGTTAATAAAACATAGCAATGTTTGATTTCCGGCAACCCAAATTGGAGTTGACACTTAATCGATCACTCTTTTAAAAGTGACAATTAAGTAATTTGAAAAAAACTTTTGGCATCAAAGTGAATGTCGTACGAAACTTTTGACATTTCTATTGGGCTTATGCCCATTTTAGGGCTTTCATGACTAGAGCATTGCAACGTTAGTTTTAGGATGCATATAGATTGAGGGTGACTTATAGTTTTGATCAAATAAAAAAAAATCATTAGGATTTCATGTGGATTGCATATAGGACCCATAACCTGCATGTCATACATTGCACGTCATTTAGTGAGTCGTGATTTAAAGACGTGCCATAAAAAATACAAAAGCATCAATTATAGATTGCATGTTAGTTAGTATTTAATTCATACGCAATAATGCATCACATCCATGCATTTTGTGTGAATATTTTCTTGGGTACTAGTTTGCAGAAACTTCGTGATGATGGATAGTGCTCTGCTTTGCTTAGCGCATCCAGGTTATTCAAATTTTCTGTAATCTATTGACTGTTTTGGTTATTAGGTTACCTTCTTAATTGCGCACCCGCATGATCACACGATCACATGTTGGCAGCTTAGGATTAAAGTTGACCAGAACTGCATTTAGAAAACACTTTTCTAAATAAAGAGAAAATTCACAGAAAATACGTTAGATTAATCTAACATAATCAATTCTTTGAATCCATTGAATCTATGATTCACAGAATTAGAATATACTCCCACGTTTTACGTGAGTGTCTAATCAACTCACAATCGCTTACTGGCGGATCCAAAAGGAAAGTATTACATGTCAAATTGAATACTAAGTTACGATCAGCAAAGCTTGGAAGAGCCCGCACTAAACGCTGGCAATTACTAGTAAGAGAAGCATTCGTTCCCACTTAGTAATCTATTAGCTTTTCCCCTAGCGGTTTGCCATGGCGAATGTCGGGACATACGTTGCTAACTTGTACATCGAATACCTAACCCTTCTAGATGTATTTTCTTAATTAAAATGCTCTATAGTTTTTGGTTAACAACTCTTATTTGAATGACTTACCAACATTTATTTTGTTTTTTTTTAAATTAAGAGCTTGGTAAAAGTTTGCATACATTATTATTTTTTTAATCGAAGCATACCAGATTGACTTTTTAAAATTACCAACCTTTTTTTAAGTTGCTTACCAACTTTTTGATTGAGTTACCGACTGGATTTAACTTATCGATTTCCTATTTGATGGACATATAAATGTCTATTTTGTCAGTCTAAAGTTAACTAACAACTTACCTGTCTTTGTTTCATAGATTACTGACTTAACCAACTCTTATGCAAAATTATCAACCTTTTTCAACTTGCTATCTTTTTTTTTTTTTTCGAGGCTCCATTTGTTTCACGGAAAATGAGCGATTTGAAAAATATTTTTCGAAAAGTAATGACTTATATCTCTTAAAAAAATGAATAAATAAATTTTTTTCTTATCACCCGTGAAAATAGTTACACATAGATTGTTATCGATGATGAAAATATTTTTGGGTCATCAACCTTGTTGGCGCACTACGCAACTTTTATTTCGATGGCTTATCGACATTTAGAAGTCATCAACTTGCATAGCAAATATCCAACCATAATTTGAGTTTCCAGCGTTTTTCCCATAAGCTATCAACAAACAAAAAAAATTCTGCCCCTTATTTCTGTTTGTAAATTCTGGGGTTAAGTCAAGTTTGCACTTAATTAGACTCTGAGCTCTTTCCTCTCCTGGAAACTCCAACCAAAAATGAATCCGCACTTCGGTGTCAATCTTGGTTTAGTTTGGTCAAAGCGATACGACCATTCGTTCCAATTTCCCATGTACGATTAGTTTCTCTTTTTAGCATTTTCATTTGAACACCCTCATCCTCGCCTGTGATGATTAGGTCTCTCTTGGGTCAAACTAACCCGCAAAATCTGGTCAAGTTGACGAGGGCGAACTATAAAAAGCCCGACAGTTAAGGAATGATTATTTCATCCATTTTTAGTTAAGAGCACAATCACGTCATTATCGAATCGCAATTAGTTATCATTTGATCTTCATTTAGCTTGTACCAGCCTTCTTGATGTGTTATAAATACTCCATCCAATGCGAGTAAAGATTTCATGTTCAGACAAAATCTAAAGCTCTTCTATCTTACCCTCTCTTTCTTTTTCACCCAAAAAGAAAGCTAGAGAAAATGCCGGCCGTCATCGTGAGCCATGACGGCCATACGCCTATGCATGAGGGGAAGATAACTTTCTTTGTCATTTTGTGTGTGATCATCTCGGCCTTCGGCGGGTTGTTGTTCGGATACGACATTGGAATTTCAGGTAGGAGAAACTTAATCTATTTAATGTGGAAATTTTTTGTAAGATAGATATGGAAAGAGCCCAGATAGTCATTGTGAAATTACTAACTTTTCACAATGTTTATGTGGATTTATTGAATTTCAGGTGGAGTGACTTCCATGGATGACTTCTTGATAAAATTCTTTCCGGCTGTGTACGAGAAAAAGAAGCATGTCCTCGAGGATAACTACTGTAAATATGACAATGAGTACCTCCAGTTGTTCACATCTTCGCTGTACATAGCTGCTCTTGCAGCCAGCTTTGCAGCCTCAAACGTGTGCTCTAAATTCGGTCGAAAGACGACATTGCAAATTGGGTCCTTCTTTTTTGTCGCGGGGGTCGCACTCCAAGCAGGCGGGGTCAACCTTTCAATGGTTGTCTTCGGCAGAATAATCCTCGGTTGTGGTGTTGGGTTCGGTAATCAGGCGGTGCCTCTGTTTCTATCTGAATTAGCTCCTGCCAAAATCAGAGGAGCTCTCAACATTTGCTTCCAACTCTTCATTACAATCGGAATCCTTATCGCCGGCATTATCAACTACTTCACATCCAACATTCACCCTCATGGGTGGCGGATTTCTCTTGGCTTGGCTGGCGTCCCAGCTGTGATCCTCCTAGTGGGCTCATTTGCCATCTGCGAAACTCCTACCAGTCTCATCGAGCGCAACCAGGTTGACCAAGGGAAGGCTATCTTGAAGAGGATTCGTGGCACTGATGACATTACCGCCGAGTTTGATTCGATTGTTGCCGCCAGTGAGGCCGCAAGACAAGTGAAAAACCCATTCCGTAAGCTCATGAGGCCGTCGAGCAGGCCCCCTCTTGTCATAGCCATTTTGCTGCAAGTGTTCCAGCAGTTCACCGGGATCAACGCCATCATGTTTTATGCACCAGTTCTGTTCCAAACGGTCGGGTTCGGGAACAACGCCGCTTTGCTCTCGACGGTCATCACCGGGCTCGTGAACGTTTTTAGCACATTAGTGTCAATCTATACAGTGGACAAGGCTGGTCGAAGGATGCTGCTCCTTGAGGCTTGTGTTCAGATGTTCATTACTCAAGTAATTCCCATTGTCTTCACATGTTTCTTCGATCGTGAATGATGCAAAATACATCAAACTTGCATTATTCTATTCGATTAGAAAGAGAGAGATTGATATGATGCGTTGACACTTTCTAACCCATAATGTTTCTTTCTTGTTGCAGACTGTGATAGGATTGCTCTTGCTTTTACACTTGAAACCAACAGGATCTCTTAGCTCTAATGAAGCGATAGTTGTGGTGCTGCTAGTGTGTGTCTATGTAGCGGGATTCGCATGGTCTTGGGGTCCTCTTGGGTGGCTGATTCCAAGTGAGACCTTCCCTCTGGAGACAAGGACAGCTGGCTTCGCCTTTGCGGTGAGCTCCAACATGCTCTGCACCTTCATTATTGCGCAAGCATTCCTTTCAATGATGTGCCACATGAAAGCCGGCATCTTCTTCTTCTTTGCTACGTGGATCCTAGCCATGGGGCTCTTTACATTGTTCCTCTTGCCCGAGACAAAGGGCGTGCCTGTGGACTTGATGGCCGAGAGAGTGTGGAAGCAACATTGGTTCTGGAAGCGGTACATGATCGATGATGACGAGAGCAATGATGACAAAGTCGTCAAAGGATAAAGATCTTCATGGAGGCTTGTCTCAACATATGCTGATATGCTAAGCAAAACGGCTAGAGTAGCCAAAAAAACAAAAGAGAAAAAACAGGGAAAGGATCGTGAGTTTTTTTTGTCTTGATTCATGTCATAGAAAAGATTATGGATTTTTGGATATTGAGCCATGTCACGGAGTGTATCGTCAAATATCAACATATTTTTGGGAGCATTGGCTCTATTGGGTGTGGCAAAGCTCTTGGAAAGGAGGGTCCTCTAGTTCATACGGGTGCTTGTATTGCTTCATTGATTGGACAAGTCAGTGCACACAACACATCCAATACTTTCTTAATAAGCACCTTATTCATCCAGTGAGATGCTGGAGATTGCGATTTGTTTAATCCATATATAGTTTCGAATGATTCATGATACCATGGTGCAAAACCGGCTGGATTGCTGCACTTGTTCTCTGTCAGAATTTAACAAGTGCAGATGATGCATCATGGTAAAAGATCATTAATGTTCGCGAGATGGTCGTTAGGTTTAGAGGCTACCATTCAAATCTTACTCTCGTCTAGATGCATAATCACATTTCAAAATGAAGTTATGAGCTTATGCAATGCTAAAATGATGTCGAGAAAAACCGTCTCGATTAGGGAAAGTTCTTAAGTTGTGCGCCATGCTTAATTAACCACTGAAAAGAGGATGCAAGTTCATGAAGCGGATAAGCTCTAATTTTAGGTCGAAAACAGAGAAACATTTGAACTTAGGATTTTCTATTTACAATCTACAGAACTATTATGGCGTTTGAGTTGAGAAAAGATGGTATTATCTTGTTTTCTTGTCGGTAAATTTCTAAAAGCTAAACCTTTGGTAAAAATGATCTATTGTACCGACTCTTGTATGAAATTGCGATTGCTTGTTTGAATTGGTTGATTCCTGAACTTTTTGTTTAGTGTCTAATGTAGTATCTGAACCTTTTCTTTAATATAATCCCTCAAGTTTTGTAATCCTTCTAATAATAGTAAAGCCGCCTTTTGTATATTTTTCTGATGTGAATTATCACATGAGCGGTCATTCAAAATAAGGATGTCCACTCCAACGTTAAATTAACATAATTGTAAGAACGTTGGCTTAGGGTGTTAATATTTTCAACTGGATGAGTACATTAATATATTTTTATATTTTTTTTGGTCGAATCATTTTTTATAGCGCAAAAACTAAATAAAGCAAAAATTTCAAAGACCACATTGAAAATTAAAGAAAAAGTCGGGGAGCATCCACGTCATTATCCCTTATTATGAACTTTGTAACTTACCATTGTTTATTTGTCATTACTTGATGACGTTCTAACTTGTACCAAATTTAAATTGAATTACTTATCGAATTTTTTCTAATAAAGTTCTCACTGAGCTTTAACTTACAAAGTATTATTCGAGTCATTGACCTACATTTATAGTTACCACCTCTCAGCTCTAAACCAACCTTATTTGCGTTACTTGTTAACTTTCCTCGATTAAGTTGTCGCCTAATAATGGAATATGGCGCACGTTAAGAGCTAAATTGGCTAAATTTACTAATTGCTTCATTTTCAATATGATTGGTTAAAATCAATTAAGTTTGTTTCCTATTCTAAAAAGAAAGTGAGAGAAAAGATCTCTCTTCAATTTTGACAGAACACCGGTCGTTCTTGTAACCAACACAAAAAAACTCTCTCCAAAAAAGCTCTAAAAGTTCTCTCTTGACGGACGATCGATCGGCGAATCGAAATCGTTTATCATTTGCAACGGGTGCTCTTAATCTGTGGCTATCGAGGTATGTTCGTTTTACGTGATATACTTCTCCGATCAGTGATTCAAGTTTGATCTCTAGGCTTGATGATCCAGTACAATCAATGCATACGATGGTTTCATTGACGTATGATTGTAATCCGCACTTCGTGATATGGGTATGTGGATCTATTTAATTCTGCTTCAAGTATAGATATTAATTAGCAATTGTATGAAATATCCATCATTGGTATCAGAGCGATGTGTTCTTGTTTCCTGATCGTGTTTTATTTTATAATCGATGTGAGCTTAGAAAATCATTTTTTTTTCGAGTTTACTGTCCATGGCATGTTCGTGACTTTTTTGTGCAATAAAATTGCATTTTGAACACATAGTTGGAATGGGCTCGGCGAGACGAGAATTTTGAGTGGTCGCCCATCATAAGGCGACGCTGGCAGTGGCCGCATGCGCGCCACACACCAATACAGGATTGGTTCCCGATATAGCAGCGTTTTGATGCGTTTTCGTTAAATTTCATTCAACAAAAATGAGATTTGAAGATACCATCATGATCGTATCGACAAGCCGAGAATTTTGAGGGGTCAACCGCCTCCAATGGCCGTCGGAGGAGGCCACACGAGCCACTAGGGTGCGCTGTGCGTGGGGCTCACGCCTCCACGTGCTACGTGTGTGCCTTGAACCCGTCACACGTGTTTCGAGTCGAACCAGATTTTGACTTAATTCGGATTGCAATCCAACCCGAATGTAGACCCGAACCTGATCCGATCGGCGACTCGTGAACCGGCCCGACCCAATTTTCGACTCGGTACGACCCAGACCTATTGACCTGGTCAAATGTTGACCGTCGATCGGTCAAATAGAAAGTTTCAAAAATTACGTTTCAGTCCCCAAACTTTCAAAAAATTACAATTTAGTCTTTGAACTTTTTTAAAATTGCAATTTGATCCTCAAATTTGTTTAAAATTGCAATTTAGATCCTGTATTTTCGCAAAATTGCGATTTGGTCAAAATTTTGAGAAATTGCATTTTTGACCCGTTGACTAGTCAAAGCAGAAACTTTGACTGGCTCATGTGGATTCATATGAGCTCCGTTTGGGGCGTACAAGGTACCGTTGTGTTTGTACCGAAATTATCTTCGATTTGATATATTATTTGGATATGTTTGATGAATTTAAAATTATGAAAATGCGTATGAATGTCCATGACACACGTATTTTGGGGCATCTTTAAGAATTGATTGATGGCATGTATCATGTAATATGAGTATGATTTGATGAGTAAAACATGTATGTATAGTTCAAATCCTACTATGCCATGTTATAATTACAAAAATATAGAGATCATTATCTAATTTATGATCTTTATTTGAGTGGAGAGTTTTATAAAGTTTTAGTCACTTTGGTGAACTCAACTTTACATAAGTAATTATGTTAATGGTAATTTCAAGCGAGGATTATTGGACGATGATTGGGAAGATAGTGAACTTTCGAATTTGAGTCATTATGTGAAATTATTCATTAATATAATTAGTTAGTGTAAAATAGATGCGTAAATGTTAGGCATAAATTATTCGTGAATACATGTCAATGGCATTTCGTGTTTAGATACAACGGTTACGAACTTAGCGAAACAAAGGAGAAATTTGATGGCGAAAATTATGAAAACTGGAATATGATAATCCAGTTTGTGCTATGAAGAGCAAGATGCATTTGAAGCTCTTAACCTAGTTATGGAAGAACCTGAAGATGAAAATACTGCACAACCAACATTTGCTACATGAAAAAGGATGAACTCAATTGCTTGTATATGTTGCTGAGTAGCATAAAAAATAATTTTATGCATGAGTTCAGGCATTTATGAAAATGCCAAAGTCAAGTGGGAGGCATTAAAGACTAAGTTTGGTTAAACATTGATCACCAAATTGAGACAGATCACTAATAATGCCTTGTGGGCAAAATATGAGACGACCTTTGTGGCGTGTCAAACATGATAAGTAAACTGTATGATGTGGGCCACCTTTTGCCTGATGAGTAGCAAGTGCAAGCAGTAATCCGTTCTTTACTTCATAGCTACGTGCTTATGAAAATCCACTTGATCCACAATAAAAAGTAAAGACTTTTAAGAATGCTATGTGCTGTCTTGAATTAGAGCACTGGTTCTAGCTCAAATGGAGCTTCATGTTCATCAAAGTGGTTTAAAAAGTGGAAAGGATAAGAGAACAGATCTTTTAGGATGGAAATCAAAGTTTAAACGACATTGGAAATGAAAATGTCATTTCAAGTAAAACATATCAAAGGTGAAATATTTTTAAATGTGGCAATAAGGGTCACTTTGCTCATGACTATGGCAAAAAAAAAAAAAATGAATTGTACACTTGAGACTGTTGCTTAAGTCTCTAATTCAGTTTTTTGTTAATCAATCATATCATTTTGTGGATAATAGACTTACAGGCCACAGATCATGTAGTGAACGATAGACCTTCATGGAATTTCAATGAGTTTGAAATGTAGCAAAATCGATAAATGTGGAAAATAATTCATGCGTGAAAGTTAAAAGGATTGGTACCTGCTAGTTGAATATGTTCAGTGGTTGCACCATATTTCTACATATTTTGTTATATGCTCTGAAAACTCAACGAAATTGAGTTTTTCATGTTAATTGTGGTTAAACTTGATTTCATTTTAAACTTTCATAACGGTGGTGATGACTTGTCATTAGGAACAAGTGATTATGGTTCTAGATGGTTTCATTGTGCTAATTGTTGAGTACAATAATGTGAATATTGGTTATTCACTATTTTACATCTTTTGTGACGATGTGAATATGTGGCATGCTAGGTTGGGTCACATTGGCCCAATGAAAATATTTAGATAAGCTAAAGAGGGCTTACATGGCAATATTCAAAAAGTCGATTTGCCTATTTGTGAGTATTGCCTAGCGGGATAGACAATGAGCAAATCATTTGGAAAATAAACAAGAGCTGAGTTTCCTTTGCAACTGATCCATTTAGACATATGTGGTTCAATGAATGTGAGAATAAGGCATGAACTGTTTATTTCATCACATTTATATATTATTATACTCGATTTGGATATGCTTTTGATTTCTCATAAATCTATGGCATAAGTTGCTTTAGAGCAATTGTTTTTTTGGGCTTAAAAAAATTAAAAAAATCCAATCGAGGTAGAGAAAATCTATCTGATCAATTCGGATGTTTATGTGATGAAAAAAGAATAGAAAGACAGCTGACAGTTTCAGTGATTTCTCAACATAATAGAGTCGCAGAGAGAAGAAACAGGTACCAGTGAGAATGGTTAGGTCTATGATGGTACATGCTAATTTGCCTATCACCTTTTGGGGTGAAGTTTTGTCGATTGTTGTTTAGATATTTAACCGCGTGCTTTCTAAATCAGTTATTTCCACTCTATATAAGTTGTGGATAGGTCGAAAATGAGATTTGAGTTTTCTAAGACCTTGATGTGCTTTCTATTCACATGATTTCTCCCATTGGTAAGGGAAATTGGGCCATAGAGGCAAAAAGAGTATTTTGATGAGATACTAAGAGCACTCAAAAGGGAATGTATTATAGGTAAGTAAGAAAGTGAGAAATGTAACTGAATATGAATCACGAGATGTCACATTCGTAGTATATGGATTTCTGAAAATTGGCGAGATAGGTGGAAACTATCCTCTATTTGAAATTTTGGATAGTGATGATGACTCTACTGAGGCATCTAATCCAAGTGGAAGCAATGTGAGAAGTGAAGAATTTGTTTCGAACTAGTCTCAATTGCAGCCACTTGATATGAAGGAGATGTCGTCGTTGTCTGATCAAGTGGAAGCGTAATGGAGAATAGTGTACTAAGTGTACGATCTTTAATGGTACTAAGTTTACGATCTTCAATGCGGCGAACAAGTCGCCAAGTGGGAGCGTAATGGAGTTTGATGTACTAAGTGTACAAGTCGCAAAATTGTTCTTCGTCGATTTATCGACATTGAAGATAAAGTTTTCATGGTCGCTCCACAAAAAGAGGATGAGCCAAGGAATGTAAATGAGGCTCTGAAATGCCATGATAAGGAAAAGTGGATATAAGCAATGGAAAAAGAGATGGAGTCAAAGATATCGAATGAAGTTTGGGAATCTGTTGATCTTGCAAGTAGATGTAAAGCCATTGGGAGCAAGTGTGTTATCAAAGTAAAGCATAAAGCTAATGGCTTAATCGAGAGATAAAAGACTCGCCTTATGGTGAAGGGGTATAATCAATAAGAATGAATTGATTAGAAGAGGTTTGTTCTCTTGTGGTGAAATTTACTTCAATTCACCTTATTCCGGCAATAGTTATTAGTATGGATCTTGAATTACATCAGATGGATATAAGGACTACGTTTCTCGATGGAGAATAATAATAATAAATAAATGACCAATAACAAAAAGTATGTCGGCTTTTGAGATTGATATATGGCCTTAAGCAGTCCTTGAGATAATGATATATACTTTTTCGTAATGCCTTAGTGGCATATGATTTTGTAATGATTGATGAAAATCATTGCGTATATATCAAAAGATTCTAAGATCAATATGTGGTCTTATTATTATATGTTGATGATATACTGATTACTTAGAATAATATGGAGTTTGTTAATACAGTCAAGAATTGGCTATGTTCCGATTCTGAAATAAAAAGATTTGAGTGAAGCTGCATATATTCTTGAAATTAAGATTTCAAGAGATCGTGGTCTCTTTCACAAGAGACTTATATGAATAAAGTCCTTGAATGTTTTTGTGTGTAAGACTATAAATCCAAAAATACTCCTATTGCATGAGGTAAAGGTCTGAGTCGTAAAATATGTCTTGAGACTCCACAAGCAAATGCATAAATGGAAAGTGTTCCATATGTTACTGCTTGAATGCTTGATGTACACTATGATGTTGTACAAAACCTTATATTTGTTATGTGGTTGGAATGGTAAGTGTACCAATTCAATCTAGGCCAAGCATATTGAATTGCCATCAAGAGAATTCTCAAGTATTTGAAAAGTATTGTCGATTTTTTGCCGAGTTATCAAGGTAGAGATCAGCGCCTTGAAGGTTATACTGATATTGATTGAGGAAGAGGTTTAGATGAGAGAAAATCTACCTTTGCGCTTGTATTCTGATTGTGCAGTGGCGCAATATCTTGGAGTAACAAGAAACAAACGTGTATAGCCTTGTCCACGATGAAAATTGATTTCATGGTGTTATCAGCAGCAGTATAAGAGAGTGTTTGGCCTAAGAGATATTTGGATCAGTAAGGTGTTGCTAAGGATGCTGCAGATGTAATTATTAGTTAATTGTGATAGTCAAACAACAATAGCTTATACTGAGGATCCATTGCAAGACCAAACATACAGTCATGAAATAAAATTTTGTGAAAGACATGGTTGTTTGAAAAGATGTGAACATACGAATATATGTATATGTATATGTATATATATATATATATATATATATGCATAGAATGATAGCAGATCTTCTAACCAAGTGAATCCCTGGAGATGTTTTCCTCAGTCATGTGTTGACAAAGGGATTAATTCCTTATATTGAAATCTCTAGAAGTGCGTAAAAGTGGGAGTACTAAATTTTTTTCAAAGTTCACAAGTAATGATATTTGTTATCATTATTGATGCTTATGAATTTATATGGCATTTATGCATATTAATGTTTAGTACATTATACTGAAAAAGTATGTCGGACAGATTAGAGATTAGCCCATTCACACGGGTAATCACATGTATTTGTTGTGTGACGAATGGAGATTAGACGATTTCAAGCTTATTATCTATATGATAATCGAAAGCTCAAGCTTGAAATTTTGATGTCGCCTTAACAAAAGTGTTAAGATGATGTCATAATAAGTTATGTCCGAAAGTGAAATAATCCACATATTTCACTTTATCTGTTTTTATTGTCAGATGTGAGTTTTGAAGGATTCTTTTAAAGAAAGTAAATTTGTGAACTCAAGTTAGACATTGAGTATGTCTGAGTTATCATCTGTACGGTATTAAGTGAGAATACGTACTTCATATTACGTATGCATGAGACGATCAAAAGGAGTTGGCAAGAGTATTGATCTCAATTCTATAGCCGTGTGAAACTCCTGAGAATATAAGTTCTTCAGTTAAGTACCCTCATAACTCTAACCTACTCTTGAAATTTCTATTCAGTGTTTGCTATCTTAGAGTGTTGCCAATGGTCATGAGATTGATTCGATCTAATGGGATAGCTCCAGAAAAGTAAGCTGGACTGAGATTGAGATGTTTAAGGGAAGAGGAAGATCAATTTTGTTTTGGATGTCACATTCAATCTTTGTATTCATAGGTCGACCAATTACGATTATTTGAGTTTAATCATGATTGTGAATACAATGTATTGTATTTGAGTGCTCAAAGAGATCAAGAGAGATGTGATGTAAATGTGACTGATTGATTTATGGTATTGCATACTTGATCTACTCTGAGGTTATGTGCTCATTTTGAGCTGCTATATACTCCTAGCAGATGTATAGTAACGAGCTCTTAAAGTATGTTGGGCACATGGATTATTGCCCATATGAACTTTGTAGTGAAAAGAGAAAGAGAGACATTTAGCCCTTTGCAAGCGAGTGAGAGATAATGGAATATGGCGCCCATTAAGGGCAAAATTGGCTAATTGTCTTATTTCCAATATGATTGATTGGAATCAATTAAGTTTGTTTCCTATTATAAAAAGAAAGTGAGAGAAGAGATCTCTCTTCGGTTTTGACAGAACGTTGATCGTTCTTGTAACCAACACAAAAAAAACTCTCTCCAAAAAAGCTCCAAAAGTTCTCTCTCAACGGACAATCGATCGGCGGATCGAAATCGTTTATCATCTGCAACGGGGACTTTTAATTTGTGTCTATCGAGATATGTTCGTTTTACGTAATATACTTCTTCGATCAATGATTGAAGTTTGATCTCAGATCTTGATGATCCAGTACAATCAACGCATACGACAGTTTGATTGACATATGGCTGCAATCCATATTTCGTGATATGAGTATGTGGATCTATTTAATTCCGCTTCGATTATAGATCTTAATTAGCAATTGTATGAAATATTCATCACCTAATATTTAAGTTACCAATTCTTATTTTAACTAGTTTCTGAAATATAAAATAAAATAATAGCAGGAAAGAGGGACAAACAAGTACTCATTTATTTGATTGTCTTTCATAATTGACTTATTAAAGTTAGCAATTTTCATATCAAAATTAATAACCTTAATTTGTGTTACTTATGGATTTTTTTCCTTAAAGTACTAAACTAATTCTGAATTATAAACTCCTATTAGGGTTGTTTAATAATATTTATTTTGTCATTTGAAATCGCCATGTTTTTAATAACTTGTTAACTTTTATTTTATGATTTATTGATGTTTTGCATTGTTGACACCTAAATTTGACTATTTCACTTAAAAATTTACCATAGTGTTAGGAACACAAATGCAAATGTCACTGCCTGGGGCACTTTTGATTTGTTGCAAGACCATTGAACCATCTGATAAGCGTTTTGTAAGGTTAATTTAATCTTTTACAACTTAAAATTCTCTTTAATTCCAAAAAAAAAAGTAACTGGTAAGTTAAAGTGTCAAAACATTTTTACCAAAAGTTGGCTAAATTTTAGTTAAGCATAAATTGTCATGCCCTGAACTCGGCGAGCACGCGTACATCCTACCAAGCTGTTTCTTATTCAAGGTCTAGGATCCAACCGCCAATATTCTTTATTTTGGAAGGAACATGCATACGAAAGCGATGCCATCTCCATTTTCAATAAATACAACAACACCCGATGACTTAGGACACAAGGGCACATCAAGTTACATTAACCAATTACTAAAAGATCAATTCCTAATTTACCCAACCGTAGCACAAGCCCTAATTTTAAAAGGCACATCAAATCTGAATACGATTGGTCCACTATCTCTTCAATGCCGATCCTTGGCAAGCTCACGCTACCTCCGCCTGGAACCTGAAAAATGAAGCCCCCACTAGGGTGAGATATAAATCTCAGTAAGGTGGGTCCTAACCCTAGGTTAGGCCGACCGTTCACTCATGCAGTCATATATCCAATAAGTCAAACTCATAAACTCATACACATATCCAGTACGGATCAATAAAAAACAACATGCCATCTCACTACAACCATTTTTTCCTACCTACCTCAATTTCCAGCCCGCGATAAATCTCATCAGGCTCGGTCCGCGTAAACACATCGGATTGTCATCGGCAACCCATGTAAACACATCAGGTCCCGATGAATCTCAAAACAAAATTATCATCTCATAAATTCCGTCCCGCGAATAGTTCGCATTAGGATCGTGGCTATCTCAACCCCGCGATCTCGTCGCATCAGGGCACCACGCAATATCAACTCCACCCCGCGATCTTGTCGCATCAGGGTATTCTCATACCTCCGTCCCGCGAATAGTTCGCATCAGGACCATAACTATCTCAACCTCGCGATTTCATCGTATTAGGGCGCCATACAATATCAATTCCACCCCGTGATCTCGTTGCATCATGGTATACATATCCTACTCCACGTCTCATACACCTTAGGTCCTCTCCGTCCCGCGAATAATTCGCATAAGGACCGTGGCTATCTCAACCCAGCGATTTCTTCGCGTTAGGGCGCCACACCACCATAACTTCATCTAGCGATCTTATCGCATCAGGGTATCAACTCCTGCCCCGCGTCTCATACGCCTTGGGGCCTCGCCATGCCATGTTTATGCCATATCATCTCAAGTCGATCCACATGCACACAACGGGCGCAACTCATGCATGATTCAAATACTCATGGCACATAAAGCAATTCAAATAATGCCCAGACATGGCTAACGACTCAAGCATAGCCAATGTCACATACATACGTCTTATAACATTTTAGGACATAATATAAGCTATCCCTATTGAAATTTCCACATGAATCAATTCAGTTAAACCTCGACTCACCCAATTGAGTCTAATCTTCCTAGCATAAGGTTAGGAATTCCCTTATCTTGATTTAAATACCACAATTTTCTCCTCTTGGGTCCTCAAGTTCTCGGCCAAACCATGGTCCAAGGTCAATCCATCACGCAACCTAAAATATTCAACCAATTTCATCAATTTTCTCGCCCAAATCCTCAATCCGTGAACCATAAACCTCCTTAGCATAATCCTCATTGTCTTAACATGCCTTAAGCATCAATTTGGAACTCAATCCATCCATTACCAGCCCCTAACAGCCTCGATTTTGCACGGAGCTGAATTTGTTCCTCTCGGTTCTGTGCAAACTGGGTACAATCAACCCTAATCTATCTCTAAATCCATCACTTAAACTTCATTCTATCTCTTAACATGTCTATCTAAGGGCTCTTGAGGATCACCAAAGATTTGAAGTCAATTGGTCGCTGGAAACTCGTCGAACGTCGCCAGATCTTCCCGAATCAGAATCTGGCAGTTTCTGGGCAAAATATACAAGGTCGGTTCGTGGTAAAAAACTTATCAAATAATTTCCCAATTTTTACCACAGAACCCTACATATGTCTACTTAATCTCCACAAAATTTTAGCCCAAAACTCCAAGAATTCGGCCATCAAAAGAGTCAAAAACTGGACCTACCTCGAGTTGAGTCAGTTTTTGTCGACTCCCGAAAAAACTCTTGGCCGGAGCTCCTCGGTACTCCAAATGACTTGATTCCACTTCGAGGACACCGGAAATACGTAAAGGTTTGTTGATGTGACCGACCGATGGCCGAATGGTGGCCGGAGGAGGTCATCAGAACGGCCGAACAGAGGCTCCAGTTCTGGTCGGCGATGGCAGATTGAAGAGGAAGATGATGAGAGGATTTTCGGTGGTTTCTTCAAGTGTGGCCTGCCAAATGGAGTAGAGAGAGAGAGAGAAAAAGGTTATATACTCAAGGCTTTGGTCAATGGTTGAATGTTAGGTGTGCATAAAGGTTGATATGACTACACTTCACCATCTAGTGACACATGGCATTGTCTTTTCCCATGGAGATCCAATGGCTCTCCTTTAGTCTTCATTTTCGGCAGCCATGTGAGGGTGTAATATCCGTTATGCCCTTCTTCAATTGCAAGGGCAAAGTTCTAAGCTTGAGGGGCAAAACGATCATTTTACCCATGACGTCCGGAACGTTGTTTTTCTCAATTCAATTATCTCTGATAGGGTGATGGCCAATCCAATTGTAATGTTGCCCTTCTTCAATTGCAAGGGCAAAGTTCTAAGCTTGAGGGGCAAAACGATCATTTTACCCATGACGTCCGGAACGTTGTTTTTCTCAATTCAATTATCTCTGATAGGGTGATGGCCAATCCAATTGTAATGTTGGAATTCTTGATTCTCCATTTTCAATTTTTAAGGCTAATTTCTGATGGTTTTCTCTACTAGACGTGGTTCCAACCTATCCCGAACTGACGGGTATCTTTTGCAGACATTATGCGTAACGACCCCGTGATTCATATCACGTTTAGGGCTCGTCAATTCATGGCGGCTTTGATTGTCATGTAATTGTGAGAGTCTATCACTAGTTCTCTCGGCAATCCTTATGGCCAAAGCGTCATTTCCTATCAGAATTTCCTAGGTCCATATATCTCGTCTCGCGTTAGCCTTTCCCTTTTGGTTAGTCTACTCGAATTGATCAGATTCAAGCGGAATATGACTGAAGCACATCTCTAGATATACCCTTCTCATTAATGAGCCTGAAATTGACTGAAAATCGGAATGTCACAACTCTTCCCCTCTTAAAGAAATTTCATCCTCGAAATTCGTAACCTTCCAACCCATCCAATCCTCTTGGTATTGGTGCCTCGTCGCACCCCCACTCTTCCGGATAATCCTTTTCATGGCTTAACGATCTTGCTCATTCTTTCCACCCAAAACTATCTTTCCTCTAGAACTTGTCTCCTTCAGTCCTCAATCTAATGAGCTTCTCTCCATTCTCTTTTGGTATTCATATCATTTGTTAACAGCTCATCCTCAAGTGTTCACCTTATCTCTTTCATATGTCCATAACCATTATCACCAAGCCTTCACCAGAATGCACTCTTAATGTCTATACCCTTCGGTGTATTACTCCTTTCAAGCTTCCTTTCACGCCAACAGAGATTCCAGGGCTGTGTCAATTCGTCCTCTATTATCCAAACTGAATCATAGCCTTCTCGACTCCTTAAACAGTTACATGATTACTCCCGTAGTAATCCATTCTCGATTCCATCCAAAGTTCCCTAGATCAAGGTGGTCATTCAACTTTCATGGTCATGTTCTTCTCTTTTATTGACATGTCTAGTATTCGACCATACAATCGATTAATTTCTCTCTTCGATCTTTATCACCGGTAGTATATTTATCTTGACACATCTTTGTGCCATCCTAGGAACACCATAATTCTCCCTTTGAATTTCAATGAGGTAATCTCCTTAAGTTTCTTTTCAATGCTGGACTCGTACTTCCGTCCATGGACCTCAAGGGTTCCTTTCATTCCTATAATCCCTCTAGTATCGATGTTTAATCATGGTAACACCTCAATTTCCTTCTAGCCATCAGACTAGGTGCTTCTAGTAGTCATCACGCTAGTCCATTAGCGAACTTTCAATTTTAGGAGTTTAATCTCTTATTTCTTGAGGGAAGATTTGTCCCTCCATCACCGATTATACAAGGCTCAATTCCCAATTGTAGGCATTTGCTAAACGACTCGCCTTTCCTTAACGATATGAATATCGCTATAACAACACTTGGGTGATCTCTTCGTTCCATATGCCTTGCCTTTAATTCCTTTTATACAGTCCATGTTCTCAAATCTCTCATAGTTCACATAATTCGAGGTATTTTCCTTATCTAAGCAACGCTCTCATATCCACAAGCCATTCTACACATCTATGTGGCCTCTTGTTCAATTTCCATCATAAAACTATTACTTGATATCTTTTGGAGTAGATATAAACTTGAAATCTTCTTCCACCCAAGCAAGATTTCCCAACCTTTTGTTGCGAGAATATTCGCAAACCAACTCCAATCATACTTTAAGCATGCCAATTCATAAGACAATATTGTTACGACGCACATCCTTATCCATTTCACATCGTCTCGTTATGCCTCGAGTTTTGTTCTGTGTCGTGTCACTATGACCTTCATAAGCCTTTCAATTTTCAACACGAAAGGCTATTATCCGTGTAGCCATCAGCTTAACTTAAGTCTTCAACAACTCTTTTAACGTTCATTCACCCATTCGTGTCACGACTCGTCCTTAGTCCATTTTACCATTGGAACAGCTCTTGTGGGGAATCTTTCAACGGTCCTTCTATTGTAGTTCATCAATCCCAAGAAGCTTGCACTTTGCGCAACTCACATCGACCTTAGTCGATCCATCATTCGTCCCCATCCTCACTGGTTCCACATAAATTTCATTTCTCATAAACTTCACAACAGAGGAATCTTACCTCATCAGGCCCACAACTTGCGCTCTTCACATTTAGTTTGCAATAGACATTTCTTTGGAGCCCATATGACACTCTCAAATATTGTTCAAGTTTCTCATTGCTCCTTAAATGAGACCCATCATCGTCTCTCTAGAGAGTAACCGCCGATCCAATTATCCCTTTGATACTCAGTCAAACTATCATCAGTTTCTTTCTATCAGGTGTTGAATCTTTCAATTATCCCTCGCACTTTTCACTTGAGAGCTCAGACCTCGGTTCTCTGTCATCACGGGTATCCTCTAGGACCGCACGACATTTTATTTATTCTTGTCACTCTTCTCTTGAGAAGCATTAATGCTTTAGCCTCTGAGGTCCATACTCACTAAGGCGACCTTATTCAATTCCGTTCGTTCCATTGAACGTCAACATCATCCTGGAATTCAACATTGTCTACAAGACTGTCTCCCGGGTTTCGCTTCCAAGAGTCATTCAAGTTCTGCGTCCTCTTTCTCGGTACAGATGCTCAATCATACTAAGACAATTTAGAGTTTTTCTTTCCATTAAATAAGGTCTCTTACCCTACAGAATAAACTACGCAATTCCGTGGCATTTTCTCACTTCAAATTCACCTTGCCCTTCTCATTCCATAGGACGACAACCTTGGAGTCTGCGCCAATGACGATACTTTTACTCTAGGATTCCAATGCCACCATGCTTTCACACTCTCTTTCCCATAACTCAGTCACCTTAAGTGACAATATATGTTCGTCCTTGGGCCTCCACTTGTCAAATGCTCAATTCGATCACCTCAAATTACTTTGCAAGTATTCTCTAGGTGCTCTTTTCATTTACTATATCATTCACTAGAATCACAACCAGTCTGGACTATCAAGTCCGTTCACCTTTTCTTTTTGTCAACGACCATTTCATGGTCCAATCGCCCTTTAAGAACAATGCCCTATTCTTTAGGGAACAACAACTCGTGATTTCATTTCTCATGGTTTCCATTCAATCTACCGATCCCAGGAAATCATTAACTTCAGGCAATCTAGGGTGCCTATTCTTCCTCGACCTCATCCATAACAGAAAAGACTTACTACCAATTTCCTACCATACGTCTTACGTCCAAGAAATCAACCATTTCCCCGTAGGCACGCTCCATATTCATGATGAACATATCTTTGCTCGTAATCCATGAGTAAGAGTTCTCTTATTTATAAGTCTTTCGATCATTCTCCTCTTTTGCTGAGTCCCATCACCATTCCTCAAAATCAGGAATAACAACCAGTCATAAAGTTTTCAAGTTCCAATCCACTCAGGGATTTACTTATCTTATTCAAGGGTCATTGACCACCTTTACCATATGCTTAAACGATCTTGAGAAATTTGTCTCACATTGGTCGATCATCCTATGATCCTTGCAAAAGTATTAGGATCCAAACAACCCTTGCTCTCAAGCAATCCCAGGATGATACTCTCCGTCGAACAACTCAACAGAGGTAGTCTAGGCAGATCTCATGCCTTCGAGAAAACCCTTCCTCTAGTGACCTTTCACCAATTATCAATAGCCTCTTAGGGTTAGTACTGCCAAGGTCACTTTCTTTTTTCAGTGTACCCAGAACCTCCAAGGTTTTCTTATCAATATCCTCAATCTAGAGGAGGCAATTTCAACTTCCATCCTTCCATCCAACTCAGTCAATCTCATTCTTATTCACAGCTTCTCAAGTTTTCCAAAGCTCTCATGGTTCTTCCCTCAATTTCACTTTTCTCGTGAATGAAATAACTCAGAGTCACCTTTCTCGTGACTTCTATCACTTAACTCGTCAGCACAAGCATTTATCACCACAGTGACTTAGAGAATTACGGCAGCTCCTCTCCGAGCTTGCTTAGCCAACAATTTTCCTCATTTCCATTTGAAGTTCCTACGACCCATTCAGCTCTCGGGTCTCGTACGATTAACAGATCGAGCCATATTTCCCTTTGATATCATACTCTAATCAATCATATTTACTCAATACTCTAATCCTTGTCCGGACTTCTCTGTCCCGGCGATCACTCCCCGCCCTCATCATACTTGGCCGTTGCAGGTTGTCCCAAGTTATACATCTACGGAGAAAGCCCCGTTCCACATGTCCCATACCATGTTTCATTACAGTTTATAGGTATCCCATCAACTTGTCCCATACCAAGCGACGGTTTATTAAGTCCAACAGCGATAAGTTCATGCATGCACCCTCATCAACTTGCATTTCATAACCACAAACTCAAGCACAGCATGACCGTCCTCATCACTTGTCCTATCAA
The DNA here is from genome assembly GCA_028455895.1 of Rhodomyrtus tomentosa. NCBI lineage: Eukaryota > Viridiplantae > Streptophyta > Magnoliopsida > Myrtales > Myrtaceae > Rhodomyrtus > Rhodomyrtus tomentosa. Next base: position 6,344,041 of record JAPCWY010000001.1, on the reverse strand, counting down.
AACTGCCTTCAGGTCAATTCCTATCCATTCAAGAGTTCTAATTCCACCAATGACCGTCATATCTCACAGATCACTTGCCTGTATTCCATTATATATCTCAAGTCCAATCAACATTCAAATCAAATCCCTATGCATCTGATCCCAACTGATCTTCAATTTAAATACTCCCTATATTCATCTCATCTCATATCATCCAAGGCTGACAATAACAATTAATAGCTAAATCACCAAGGTATCACACAATTCAAGCTTGAATCCATTAATGTCAGCTGCCTCTTTATAATTCGTTCTCCTCAAGTTAGGTTATTGACAAATCAAGATCACAATTATTCACCTCAATTAATCCTTTATTCATGAGCAATTCCCTATTATCCTCAAGCATAATTACTACTTCAAAATCCAGGCTCATGACTCTTTAATCCTAGCTTACTTCCACTTAAACCTTAATCACCACATAATTCAAAGTCAGCCATTAAAGTCAACTCTAAGACCATTAGACTACCCTACAAGTTTAAGCCTACTATCCTTGAGACTCGACAATCCATGCTTAGTCCTATAGGCATCAATATCTAATTGTCCTCAAGTCATCGCTCCTTATCACTCCAAATCTCCATCACATTGGATTGAGCTGACCTTGCTCTGACACCAAATCGAACGAGGATGTCACGCTCCGAACCCGGCGAGCAAGCGTACATCCCACCAAGCCGTTTCTTATTCAAGGTCCAGGATCCAATGGCCAATATTCTTTATACTGGAAGGAACACGCATGCGGAAGTGATGCCATCTTCATTTTCAATAAATACAACAACACCCGATGACTTAGGACAAAAGGGCACATCAAGTTACATTAACCAATTACTAAAATATCAATTCTTAATTCACCCAACCGTAGTACAAGCCCTAATTTTAAAAGGCACATCAAATCTGAATACGATTGGTCCACTATCTCTTCAATGCCGATCCTTGGCAAACTCGCGCCACCTCCGCTTGGAACCTGAAAAATGAAGCCCCCACTGGGATGAGATATAAATCTCAATAAGGTGGGTCCTAACCCTAGGTTAGGCCGACCGTCCACTCAGGCAGTCATATATCCAATAAGTCAAACTCATAAACTCATAGACATATCCAGTATGGATCAATAAAACAACAACATGCCATCTCACCACTGCCATCTCCTCTTGCCTGCCTCAATTTTCAGTCCGCGATAAATCACATCAGGCTCGGTCCACGTAAACTCATCGGACCGTTATCGGCAACCCGTATAAACGCATCAGGTCTTGATGAATCTCCAAACAAAATTATCATCTCATAAATTCCGTCCCGCGAATAGTTTGCATCAAGACCGTGGCTATCTCAACCCCGCGATCTCGTCCCATCAGGGTATTCTCATACCTCCGTCCCACGAATAATTCGCATCAGGACCGTGGTTATCTCAACCCCGCGATTTCATTGCATCAGGGCTCCACACAATATCAACTTCACCCCGTGATCTTGTCGCATCAGGGTCTCCTGCCCCGCGTCTCATACCCCTCAAGGCCTCTCCATCCCGCGAATAATTCGTATCAGGACTGTGGCTATCTCAACCCCGTGATTTCATCGCATTAGGGCGCCACACCACTATAACTTCACCCCGCGATCTTGCCGCATCAGAGTATCAACTCCTGCCCCGCGTCTCATATGCCTCGAGGCCTCGCCATGCCATGTTTATGCCATATTATCTCAAGTCGATCCACATACACACAACGGGTGCAACTCATGCACGATTCAAATATTCATGGCACATAAAGCAATTCATATAATGCCCAGACATGGCCAACGACTCAAGCGTAGCCAATGTCACATACATACGTCCTATAACATTTTAGGACATAATATAAGCTATCCTCAGTGAAGTTTCCGCATAAATCAATTCAATTAAACCTCGACTCACCCAATTGAGTCCAATCTTTCTAGCATAATGTTAGAAATTCCATTACCTTGATTTCAATACCACAATTTTCTCCTCTTGGGTCCTCAAGGTCTCGGCCAAACCATGGTCCAAGGTCAATCCATCACGCAACCTAACATATTCAACCAATTTCATCAATTCTTTCGCCCAAATCCTCAATCCGTGAACCATAAACCTCCCTAGCATAATCCTCATTGTCTTAACATGCCTTAAAAATCAATTTAGAACTCAATCCATCCATTACCAGCCCCTAACAGCCTCGATTTTGCACAGAACCGAACCAGTTCCTCTCAGTTCTGTGCAAACTGGGCACAATCAGCCCTAATCCATCTCTAAATCCATCACTTAAACATCATTCTACCTCTTAACATGTCTATCTAAAGGTTCTTGAGGCTCACCGACGATTTGAAGCCAATTGGTCACCGGAAACTCGTCGAACGTCGCCGGTTCTTCCCGAATCAGAATCTGGCAATTTATGGGCAAAATGTACAAGGTCGGTTCGTGGTAAAAAAACTTATCAAATAAATCCCCAATTTTTACCACAGAACCCTACATATGTCTACCGAGTCTCCATGAAATTTTAGCCCAAAATCCAAGAATTCAACTATCAAAAGAGTCAAAAATCGGACCTACCTTGGGTTGAGTCAGTTTCCGTCGACTCCCGGGAAAACTCTTGGCCGGAGCTCCTCGGTGCTCCAAATGACTTGATTCCACTTCGAGGATGTCGATAAGACGTAAAGCTTCATCGATGTGATTGGCTGGTGGCCGATGGTGGTCGGAGGAGGTCGTTGGTACGGCCGAACAGCGGCTCCAGTTCTGGTCGGCGACGGCAGATTGAAGAGGAAGCTGATGAGAGGATTTTCGGTGGTTTCTTCAAGTGTGGCCAGCCAAATGGAGTAGAGAGAGAGAAAAAAAGGTTATATACTCAAGGCTTTGTTCAATGGTTGAATGTTAGGTGTGCATGAAGGTTGATATGACTACACTTCACCATCTAGTTGCACATGGCATTGTCTTTTCCCATGGAGATCCAATGGCTCTCCTTTAGTCTTCATTTTTAGCAGCCATGGAAGGGTGTAATGTCCATTTTGCCCTTCTTCAATTGCAAGGGTAAAGTTCTAAGCTTGAGGGGCAAAACGGTCATTTTACCCCCGATGTCCGAAACGTCGTTTTTCTCAATCCAATTATCTCCGATAGGGCGACGGCCAATCCATTTGTAATGTTAGAATTCTTGATTCTTCATTTTCAATTTTCAAGGCTCATTTCTGATGGTTTTCTCTGCCAGACGTGGTTCCAATCTATCCCGAACCAACGGGCGGCTTTTGCAGACATTACGCGTATCGACCCCGTGATTCATATCACGTTTAGGGCTCGTCAATTCATGGCGGCTTTGGTTGTCATGTAATTGTGAGGGTCTCTCACTAGTTCCCTCGACAATTCTTATGGTCAAAGCGTCATTTCCTATTTGAGTTCCCTAGGTCCACGTACCTCGTCTCGCGTTAGCCTTTTCCTTTTGATCAGTCTACTCGAATTGATCATATTCGAGTGGAATACGACTGAAGCACATCTCTAGATATATACTTCTCATCAATGAGCCTGAAATTGACTGAAAATCAAAATGTCACATAAATGTTTCATTTGAGGTCCCGTTTAATCGATTATTGCACCTATGGAAAGCCCATGTCTAATTATTCTGAACATGTGGCTCAAAATTTAACATAAAATAGCGTCTACAGTGTATATTTCCAAGAATCGAACCAAATGAGTGGCCTTAATATTTTCATTGTAAAAAATCTGATTGCAGTAATTGAAAACCTACATTTCAAATTCTCTCTAAAAATTCAAGAAATAAGAAATAATATTTCAAATTCTGTAAATTTATCTTTTTAAATTCTTAATTTGGTGTAGAATAATGCATCATGTGCTAACTAGATGTACAAAATATTAGCATACTATATGATAGTCTGCGCTCTATTTGCTTGTAAGTTAAAAATCAATATGCGTAAGGATAAGGATATAGCATGGGATTACGAAACAGATTTTCAGAATACTTAGGACATGGGCATTCCAGAGAAAAAAGAATGATCAAATAGGACCTAAAACGGAAAACTTATGCTGGACCAAAGTTTCATCAAATAATGGTATAAAAAATACGAATGCCATTTAGCAAAGTTTCTTACAATTTGAAATAACACTTTTGCTCACAAATTTTTTTTTTTGGTAGATTATATGGCTAAGCATGGCAAAAGACCAAATTGGCCTTGCTCGGGACACTTTGATTCTTGAGAGGAATGTCAAGAAAAAGCATGATGTTTCTTGAAAATATGAGGAGACATGCTATTAGAGTGTTTCTCCAGTCATTTGTCTTGTTGCATCTCCTGAATGCTGGACATTCTTTATTGCAAGGGTTTAAAAAAAAAATGGTTTCATTCTAATGTTGTTTCGTTTCGCCTAAATGTTACATTCGCAAACCATTGGCCTCTCATCTTTTTGACATGTTTAGGCATCACGCTCATGAGTGAAATGGAGGTAATTTGCATTGGTAGTTTGCCCGATATTCTGGACTAGATGTGATTTAGTCGGGTCTTTAGATTGTTTAAGGGCATATTTGGTTACAAAATTTGTTGGGTGGTCTTGGGCCTCTCAACCCAAAAGCTAGTTTAAAGGATAAGACTTTCCCTCACACTTATAAACTGACCACCAGCCCCTTCCACAATCTATGTGGGACAACCCCAATAATCTACTCTTCACACATCGGGCAATGGGTCAAAGAGAGCGAAAATTCGTATCTCTACCGAGTGATTGCTGGGTCCAGATTTGTTGGTAATATAGGCTCTGATACGAATTGATGGGATTTATCACAACTGAATCACATGATCACAGGGAAAATCAAGAAAATTGAATGACGCACGAGATTACCAAGGTTCATCCTAGAATAGGGCAACGTTATGCAAAGAGATTTCACTATGATTGTCGATTTATAGCCACTTAACTCGTTACAATAATCAGCAAAAACGAGCAAAATATATATGCCCCAAAACGGGCCTAAAACCTAAATCTGTCTGAAACTCTTTAATCTCACAACAAATGGGCCGACTTAAACTAAAGCCCAAACCCATTGAGGTTTCAGGGACGCTGCCCCCGAACCCCCGTTCGCTGACCGAGTAACAAAAGCCTCGCCCACTGACTGGTTAGTTGGGCACCCGTGTCAGGAGTGCTGCCCTCGAACCCTTGCGTCCCGTGCGCATGGGTCACATGTCGTCAGATAACACTTTAGTTTCCCTAAACTCACGTGGGCATACCCGGTGTGAGAAACAAGGGTCCCCGAAGTATTCGTCAGCTCCAATATTCTCCCACTTGATGGATACTTCGCTCAAACGAGAGCCACTCCAATATCTTACTTCTTCAATCTAATTGTAGTAGAGCACCATTCAAACTTCATACCTATGACGGCTTTAGTAAGAAAGTTTGAACTATTTTCCACTGTGTTGACCTTTACGAGCCGAACCACTTTTTTCTCCACTTTTTCTCGGATGAAATGACATTGTATATCAATGTGCTTCGTGCGTGAATGAAATGCTGGATTCTTAGCTAAATAAATAGACCCTTGATTATCATATCTCACCTCTACGACACCTAGCTCAAAACCGAGCTCCAAGCATAACCATCATAACCAAACAACCTATTTTCCAGCATGAGTAAGAGCCATATACTCAGCCTTCGTAGAAGAGAGCGCTACCACGCTTTGCCTTCTACTTATCCAACTCAATGCAACCCTAAATAATGTGAAAACATACCCGCTAGTGGACCGTCTACTATCAATATCTCCACCCCAATCAGCATCTACATAGCCTACGATATCAAGCATGTTTCCATTCCCTGTACTTTCAAAATATAAAGAAAAATTGAAAGTTCCACGAAGATACCTGAAAACTCTTTTGATCGCATTTCAATGTTCTCTACCTGGGTTAGACATGTATCTCCTCAAGACTCCCACTGCTTGGGCTATGTTCGGATGCGTGCACACCATATCATACATTAAGCTACCCACTGCACTTGCGTATGGAACTCGGGCTATTTCTTCAGCTTCTTCATCTGTTTTAATACATTGTTCCACAGATAGCTTGGTCTCTAAAGGTAAAGGTGTACCAACAGGCTTACAATCTATTATATTAAATTTATTCAATATTTCTTTGATGTATTTCTCCTGCCCTAGCCACAACTTCCGTTTCTAACGGTCTCTCCTAATCTTCATGCCCACAATAAAATAGGCAAGCCCCAAGTCTTTCATTTCAAACTTCTTGGCCAACAAACTCTTCACAGATTTCGCCATCTTCACGCTATTCCCGATCAACAACATATCATCCATATATAACATGAGAATGACAAATTGATCGCTCGTTCTCTTCACATAAATACAATGGTCAAAGTTTGAACACACAAAATCAAGCTTGAGCATGTACGTGTCAAATTTTTGGTACCACATCCTCGGTGACTACTTTAGCCCATATAAGGACTTTTTCAATTTGCACACCAAATTCTCCTTTCCTTTTACTTCAAAGCCTTCTGGTTGCCTCATATATATCTCCTCCTCCAAGTCCCCATGAAGAAAAGCCATCTTTATATCTATCTGTTCCACCTCAAGATCGTATGCAGCTGCTACAGATAGAACAAACGGTATCAAGTTCAGTTTCACCACGGGAGAGAAGATCTCGTCATAGTCAACTCCCTCGATCTGAGAATACCCCTTAGCTACAAGCCTAGCCTTGTACTTCTCTACAATCCCATCCGGTTTCAGTTTTCGCTTAAACAACCATTTGCACCCAATTGTCTTTCTATCCTTAGGCAACTTACACAAGCTCCATGTCTCATTATGATCAAGCGACTGCATCTCATCTATCAGTGCGAGCTCCTACTGATTCGCATCATCCATGGATCTCGCCTCTTTTATAGAATTAGGATCATCTCCGGTAATTCTCAAAGCATGAAACGTACTCAATGCACTAAGTGAGTATCGAAGTGGTACCTTTCTTTCTCGCGTCGATCTCCTAAGAGCCGGCATGCTGTCTGTATCTAAGTTTTCATCCAAATCTGCATCCTCGACTTCATTAACCGAGTCCCCTTGCTCCGATTATTGTTAGGATGCACGTATGAGTTGTGTTAGAAAAGTCCTACATCGGAGAATTGATGTGGCATTGAGCAGTTCATATACCCAAGTTTGGCCATAACTCATTGGCTTAAGCTTTTGAGTGAAGGTAGTTTCCGGGCCGATAGGCTTTGTGGCGTAGCAACGCGAACTCGATGGACATTGATGGAGATTCAGGTTGAGATGGAGATGGAGCCAATGCAGTTTCCGGCCCGATGAACGTTGTGGTGTAACAACGAGTTCGATGGGTGTTGATGGAGATTCAAGTTGAGATATGTTGGTGCGGAAGGATACTCGGATTAAGGGGGAGCAAACCTAACACTGGAGCTCACATGTGAGGGGGAGATTGTTAGGAAGCACGTGTGAGTTGTGTTAAAAAAGTCCCACATCAGAGAATTGATGTGGTATTAAGTAATTAATATACCCAAGTTGGTCCATAACTCATTGGCTTAAGCTTTTGAGTGAAGGTGGGTCCAATTGGATATATTGATGGGCTCGGACTTGGGTTCCCTCTTGGCGATCTCCCCAAGTGAAAAGTATCGGAGTTCCGCTTCGCGCTACCAACAAATGATATCAAAGCCGATGGTTAATTGGTAGGCCTCCAATCTGTTTCGGTGAATATCTCAAAAAGGAATCTGGTGATCGTGTCTTAAGAAAGAATCTGATGCCAACGTGGTTTCCAGGTCAGTGGGTGTTGTGTTGTAGCAGCATGGACCCGATAGACGTTGATGGAGATTTAGATTGAGGTGGAGATAGAGCCAATGCGATTTTTGTGCTGATGGACGTTGTGGTGTAGTAACGAGCCCGATGTGTGTTGATGGAGATTCAAGTTGAGATATGTTGATGCAGAAGGATACTCGGATTAAGGGGGAGCAATCCTAACATTGGAACTCACACGTGATGGGGAGATTATTAGGATGTACGTGTGAGTTGTGTTAGAAAAGTCCCACACCGGAGAATTGATGTGGTATTGAGCATTTAATGTACCCAAGTTGGCCCATAACTCATTGGCTTAAACTTTTGAGTGAAGGTGGGTCCAACTGGATATATTGATTGGCTCGGACTTGAGCTTCCTCTTGGCGATCTCCCCAAGCGAAATGTATCGGACTTTCGATGCGTGCTCCCAACAAAATTAGTATATAGACATGCTATTCATTTTTGGAGAGTGACCATGATATTTTGATTGTTAAAAAATCCAATAGTAATGATTGAAGACTCTAAATTTCAAAAGATAACAAATAATTTCAAGTTCTACAAGTTTTGTGCTTTCTCTTTTTGGATTCTTGATTTAGTTTAGAATAATGCTTTATGTGCTGACTAGATATACAAAATATTGGAATACCAAATCAACACACGTTCAAACCTTTCCAAAATCTTCTGGAATCGCAATCAAACGATAGAGGTGTCAAATGGGTGGGTTGGATTGGGTCGAGTCGAATAGAGTTCGACCCATATTGATCCGTCTAACCCATTTTGACCCATATTCAATAACTCATATCCGACTCGAAACTACCTCATACCGACCCGATTCATTTTGACCCATATTACCAAATCACAATAATATTCTAAGAAAATAATATTACTAAAATACTTCCATAAAAAAAAATCTAGTGAATTTTTTTTCTATTTTTTTAGATTTTTCTATTTTTTTAGATTTTTTAAATATTAACTAGTCAAAAATATTCCTTACCCAAAAAAAAACTAGTCAAAAATACTTTTATTATTAATTTTTTTTCAAAAATAATTTATAATTAAAAAAATTTCTCAGACTGGCCTCAGCCGCCCATTCGCCATTGTATTATATTGCAAAGCATTTGAAGTATTATATTGGGCCCATTTGCAATAGCTTTTATAGGTCCAATATGGGCTAAAAACGGGTTAAGTATTGACTCATTATTGACCAATTTAATTTTACTTCAACTTTTTGGATCCAGTTTTAGTGAGTCATTTAAAAGTTAATGACCCATATAAAATCAATTTTATACAAAATATGAGTCAAATATGGGTCTATCACCCATATTGACACTTCTATTCAAGCACATGGCATGGAATCAGGAAATGGTGGGAAAAGCAATGGAATGTAATGATGATTTTGTGGGAAATCGAGCAACATGATAGTCAACCAGAAAATCTCAAAAGCTCATGGTCAGTGGCCACAAGCTCAAAATCTTCACTCGAAACCAAACAGAGACCAAGCTAAAGCAACGCAAAAATCGAAGATGAACCTTGATTTGAAGCATATGCCTCTGCCGTAAATCCTAGAATGGGAGGATGACGGGAATGATTGTGTCTATGAAGTTTTGACCGAATTTGGGTAGAAAATTACACTTTCAAAAGTTCTCCAGAAAATAAAATTGATTGACTCGCGGGATTTTGCGCCAACCAACCTTCAATAGTCTAACGGTGATGGAGTAACACTGGTTAGATATGACAAAAGACTAAAATGGCCTTGCACAATATTGCGCGGAACAAGCGATCAATTGATAAAATAGACAGAATAAGTAAAGTAAATTGAACACCAAATATACATGGTTCGGTCGTAAAGACCTACGTCCACGGGGAGAGCAACAACGAATTCCACTATAGATCAAGCGATACACGGAGATTACAAATCACTTGAGTTATACAAACACACTCTTGGTGTTTTCCAAGCCCCAATTGCATCCAAGAACGCACATAGCGTTTTGTCCTCAATTCCTAGCGAAATAATCTCTCAATCTCGCAAAGGAATTACAATACAAATCTAACCTCAAGATTTAATCGGTTTTGACACTTGAATTATTGATGTAATTCTGTGAACAAAACGAAGACCCAATGCCAAGCACTCGCTCATCAAACGGGGCTTCAAGACTTCCACCGCCAAGCACTCGTAAAAGCAACGACGCTTCAAGAAATTGTCCATATGGATCAACCGCGGCTTTCCCTCTTGCGGCCAAAAGAACAACCCTTAAATACAACACAGAAAAACTTTCTTGAAAAACAAGTCCCACGTGATAAAGATATCCATGGTACATATTTTGGCATATCATCTTCTTCTTTTTCAAGTCACAACAGAAGGCTTCTTTCCTTTATTTATTTTCTTTACTTTTCCTTCAAGTCTTCTCACGTTCAACCTACAAGTACATATTATAACATATATATGCCAAGATCAAAGAACGTACTCCCACGGTGGTCAACTAAACCCAAGTTGACCGAAACATGATGACTTTCTTATTCTGCCTTTTTGCTTGCCAACTCCAGGAACGTGATTTCGGATATATCGAAATCCACATCCGACAGAATCTCTTCACACCAAACAAAGAAAATCTTATTTTCGAAATTCATATTTTCGCTTCGGCTAAAACTCGAGACATATTTTAACAATCTCCACCTAAACTCGACATTTGAGCCAAATCGCAATCGCTTTGCTAATAATCCAAATATCATCTACTACTCTCCCAATAGCCCCAATGGGCTCAATCGCCACAGACATCATCCAAATCCAAGCCGTGTTTGAACTTCACTATAACCGAGAACCTCATCAGAACACCAACTCCACGTGTACTTTTAACTACTCTACAAGAACTTTCTGACACAAGCTCATTATCCACAAATAAAACAAAACCATTATTGCATCCATATATGTTAGGATATCGAACATGTACCTTGTCAATATCAGCACTTATAGCAACAGTTGGCTGTATAGACTCCACCTCACTACAAGCACCATTTGTGTCAATTACTTCGCTAGTATCTGCTACCTTAGGAGTTTTTAGTTGCAACTCCACCTCAAGTTGAAAACCGTCCAGATCCGTATTAACACTGCCATAATTACTCCCAACCTGAAGTACTAGAGACTCGTCAAATGTAACTTCTCTACTGCAAACATGTGAATTTATATTCGGGCACCACAACTGATAGCCCCGCTCACCTCGTGCATAGACATGGAATATGCATCTTACCCTCTCATCGAGCTTACCATCACTTACTCAATAATAACACGGATAACCAAACATTCTAAAATTAGAATCATCAGCAACATTACCTAACCACACTTCTTCGGGAGTCCAATATCTAATCGCAGTCGATAGGTATCTATTCACTAAGTAGGTTACCATACTAAGCGCATCAACTGGAATACTTCTAGCCATACCAGCCTAGAGATCTTTTTACGGGCCGTCTCTAGTAATGTTCTGCTTATCAATTCTGCAAAGTGTTGTAGTTTACTAGCACTAGTGCGGTGTTTCACTATACTCTTTTTCATGCAGAATTTATTTGCCACCTTCGAGCAGGACTCCATGCTACTGTCAGTTCGCACATGTTTGATCGATTTACCAGTCTCCATTCCGATCAAAGCTCTCGACCGCGTATTCCTAACAACAGCGTCAAACTTGTGCTTCCGCACAAATACGCAGACCTTTCTCGAGTAGCCGGTAGACTCTCGAACAGATGTCAACGTCTCAGGAGCAAAACTTATCAATGTCTCACCTTGAAGTTTATACAGGCCACTGTGCTTGACTCCTTTCATTATTACCAAGGCACCTCGAACAATCTTCAGGACTCCACCTCGTGAAGAATACCTGCATCCAGCTGAATCTAGGGTACACAAAGAAATTAAGTTCTTTTTCAATTATGGAACATGTCGTACTCCAGTCAATGTCCTCACAATACCATCATGCAATATCTCCAATACCTATAATATTGCATTCAGCGTTGTTTCCCAACTGCACTTTACTACTATCCATGCATTGATAAGAAGTAAACAAATTCCTATTTGGTGTAGCATGAAAAGAACAACCATAATCCACAATCCATCTGTCAAACGACGAATCCTCAGTGACAGACAAGACACAATTGACACCATCAGAATTTTCAGCTATAACTGCAACATCATCCACAGATTCAACTCTAATTCCCTTACCCATTTCATTTTTCAACTTAAAGCAATTTCTTCTAAGATGCCCCCTCTTGCCACAATTCCAACAGACAGCATCACCAGTCTTAGATTGACTGCGTCTATTCATGTTCATACTACTTCTGCTAACACGAGTACTAGCTCTTTCTCTTTCATCTAATGAAGCATCAGATACAGATTCGCCAAATTCTCTTCTACGGATATCCTCACTCAGAATTAAATCTCGAATCCTATCAAACGTCAAACTTGTTGATCCAGAAGACTTACTAACAGCAGTAATAGTAATATTTCAACTATTAGGCAATAAGGATAATAAAATCAAAGCACGTACCTCATCTTCAAAGTCAATCTTAACTGAACTCAATTGACTAATGATCACATTGAATTCATTAATATGATTCGTAACTGATGCACCTTCGCTCATCTTTAAATTAAACAGAGGTCGCATCGGATAGGCCTTGTTTATCACAGAGGGCTTCTCGTACATGTCCGACAAGGCTTTCATCAAACCCGCAGTGGTCTTCTCTTTAAAGATGTTAAACGCGACGTTACGAGCCAACGTCAATCGAATAACACCCATCGCTCATCTATCCAGCAATTTCTAATTGGCTTGCTTCATCGTTTCTGGTCTATTCCTAGACAGAGGCTCGTGTAGATTCATCTGATATAAATAATCTTCTATCTGCATCTTCCAGAAACCAAAGTAATTCCCCTCAAATCTATGGATTTTCCCTTTAGCTTATTATGTCGCCATTGATTCGCTTCAACTTAAGCAAACTTAGCTATGATACCAGTTGTTGATCGATCGATAAAATAGACAGAACGAGTAAAGTAAATAGGACGCCAGATATACGTGGTTCGGTCGTAGAGACCTACGTTCACAAGGAGAGCAGCAACGAATTTCACTATAGATCAAGTGATACATAAAGATTACAGATTACTCGAGTTACACAAACACACTCTTGGTGTTTCCTAAGCCCAAATTACATCCAAGAGCGCACACAATATTTAATCCTCAATTCCTAGCGAAATAATCTCTCAATCTCGCAAAGGAAATACAATACAAATCTAACCTCAAGATTTAATTGGTTTCGACACTTGAATTCTTGATGTAATTCTATGAACAAAACAAAGACCCAATGCCAAGCACTCGCTCATCAAACGGCGCTTCAAGACTTCCACCGCCAAGCACTCGTAAAAGCAACGGCGCTTCAAGAAATTGTCCCTATGGATCAACTGCGGCTTACCCTCTTACGGCCAAAAGAATAGCCCTTAAATACAACAAAGAAAAACTTTCTTGAAAAGCAAGTCATGCGTGATAAAGGATATCCATGGTACATATTTTGTCATATCATCTTCTTCTTTTTCAAATCAAAGTAGAAGGCTTCTTTCCTTTATTTATTTATTTCCTTTACTTTTCCTTCAAGTCTTCTCACGTTCAACCTACAAGTACATATTATAACATATATATGCCAGGATCAAAGAATGTACTCCCACAGTGGTCAACTAAACCCAAGTTGCCCGAAACATGATGGCTTTCTTATTCTGCCTTTTTGCTTGCCAACTCTAGGAACGTAATTTCGGATATATCGAAATCCACATCCAACAGAATCTCTTTGCACCAAACAAAGAAAATCTTATTTTCAAAATTCATATTTTCGCTTCGGCTAAAACTCGAGACATATTTTAACACACAATACCCTTTTGATCCATTGCAAGGCATTGAATAATTTGATAAGGCTTTTGCAATATTTATCATTTTTTTTTTTGCAAATCAAACATTCTCTTTAATCCCAAAAAATATTTGACCCTAAAAAAAATCCCAATGCATATAACTTGTAAATAAAAGTATTATTTCAAATCATGAGAAACTTTTGGAAAAATGATATTAGTGTATTTTTACCAAGTTTCACCGAAGGTTAATAGAACATACGTTTTTCAATTACTCTATTTTTGCACCTACGGCAACGCCACATCTCAATTATTTCGAAAATGTGGTTTGAAATTTCACAAATAAAACAGTGTTGCCATTGAGAATTTCAGAAATTGAACCAAATGAGTGGTCATTATATTTCCCATTTTTAAAAATCTATCGAAATTATTAACTAAGTGATATATGATCAGAAAAATCAAATCTCACAAGGTCAAACATTTGACTAATTTTAACTGATTTTTTTTTTTAATTGGAACTTCTTCTTCTATAGAACAAGTCCTCCAAATTTTGTGAAATTTTTTATGATAAAATGAGCATAGTTATAAATAAGTTGAATGATTAGTAGCTAAACTTTTGTGAAATTCTAGTTCCTCCAACACAATTAATTATTGACTTGAACTCATCTCTAAATTTTGTGAAGTTCTTTTGCAACCAAGATGAACAAAATTAGATGATTAGAAGGCTATATACCTAACAGGTTCAAATAATTGATATAATGGTAGCCAAACTTTCTTAAATTGGAAGTTCCACAAATATAATGAAAGGTTAGTAAACCTTATTAATAGTAGGGGTTAATAATACGAAAAATCCCAAATCGATATACCTATGACAAATTTACTTCAAATTATTTTTGGACTACAAAAATTCCAAATTGGTACGCCAATGGCAAATTTATACCAAAATATTTTTTTGATTACAATAAACCTCAAACTAGTATATATGAGATAAACTTACATCAAACTATTTTTTAATCACAAAAAACGTAAAACTGATACACCTGTGATAATTTTACTCAAAAACTAAATTGTTTGACCATAAATACCCTAAACTGTTATATATAACAAATTTTTCCTTCTTAAGTTTTCATTAAATCATGTTAATATCACAAAAACCCCAAACTGATATATTTATGATAAAAAATCTCAAACTGATACACTCATCAATTGCCATCCAGCTCAACAATTTGATGGTAAAATTTAACGAAAATTAACAGAAGGTACATTCATCGAGATTTTTTTCAAAAATAATTCAAAAAAATATTTACAAATATAATATAATTTATTTTTTTTACAAATTTAGGTCTCCCTCGGCAAGTCAACTTCAAGGGAGACCTTGGGGCCTCCTCCCCTCTCCCTTGTGGGGGGCCCTACCCCCATCCTCCCTTGGCAATTTGTCGAGGGGGTGCTACAGGCTCGGGGGGCCCGCCCCCTTTCATCCCTCGGCAAATGTCAAGGGAGGGAGTCGCTCCCTACAAGGGCCTGCACAGGCCCCGGCAAGCCTAATTAAAGGCTTGTAGGGGCTTCACGGGCGCCTGCAAGTGCTTGTAGGCGCCTTTATGTCTGCAGGACCTTTGCAGGCGCACTAAAGGTGCTTCGTCTTTATCTAAAGTAAAGCCGAAATGGCTGTTCTTTTTTAATTCAGTTTAATTCTTCTTCACTTCACTCCGTTTCTTTCCTCATTCTCTTACAGGCACTTCGTGCTCTCTCGTTCTTCCGACATCAGTGAGTTACTCTCTCAAACACTTTTTCTATTTCAATCGGGCTTGCTCGCTCACCCGTTTTCCCTCCCTCAGACAATCGCGTTCATTTGCACTTGCCCTCGCTCGCCCCTCCCTCAGATGCTCTCGGTATTAAACTCTCTCAGACGGTCGGATAAAATTTTTGTTAATATTTTTATAGTGTTTAAATTAATTTATAAATTTCTTATTTGACATAATTTGAGATAAAAGCAAAGCGGGCCTTTCTCTTGACAGTTTGAGCTCTTCATTCGTTGCGTGTTCTCCTTCAGTTGTTTGAGGTAAATTTCATTGTAGTTATTTTTTGCATTTTCGTTATTATAAGTTTATTTATTTAGTTGTTATTTATACCTGAATTATCTATATTACTTATAGACTGTTAATAATATGTTATACTTTTTTTTTTGTTAAAGCGATAATAGTTCTAATGTTTATGAATTTAGGTATTCTATAAAAATATGTACTATTTTAGGAACGAGAAAAGTAATTACGTGTTGCAATCCGGCGATTTTCATAATATTAAAAATAATATGAATTTTTGGGGTGTGATTCCAGCAAAAATGATCGCTGATGAATTAAAAATAATGTCATGTGAATGTCATGTGATTTTTCTTTTAAAATGATAGCTGATGAATTTTTGGAAAAATAAAAGCATAGGTATTTTGGTCCTTTATTATTTTTAATATTAAAATTTGAAAAATATTTTAAAAAAAAATCATAGGTATTTTGGTCCTTTCTTTTACGTGGGCCTCGTTTGAGTCGGTCCAAAACATATTTTTTTTAATAATTTTAAAATTTGAAAAATGAGAAATAAGAAAATAGGAATTTGATCAATAATTGTAAAAAGTCATCGAAAATTTTAAAAAAAAAGTATATAAGAATCAACTGGCCATGTATAATTTTGGGTATTTTGGTCCTTTATTTTTCAAAAATTGACGATTTTGCCTTTCTCATTCTGAAAAAATATTTTCAATATTATGGCCCCTAATTGTTAAAGAAAATGACGATTTTTCCCCTATGGCAAATTGTTTTCCAAAAAATTTCGAAAAAATGATTTTCGAAAAGAAAATGACGAGTATGCTCTTCCGAAAAATTATTTTCCAAAGAATTAGAAAAAATTCTTAAAAAAGGAAAAAATCTCGAAAATTGTAATTTCGGGAGCTCCTCTACATCTTTTGTAGAATGTACAGCTTTTATGAAATAATTTATAATTTATTTATTTAGCAGAATGTCGTCTACATGTTTTACGGTTGTTCGCTGGGGAGGTACAATAGTACGAAATCAATATGGACGTGATTACGAAGGGGGACATTCTGCTATGTTCCAATTTGAAAACATATCCACATTTCACGAGTTACGTACTACGATTTGGCATGATGAACATAACAAGAAATCAATGTATTAGTAGCATGATGTATAGATACCCGATTGTAACACACGATGTACATGAAATTATGGAGGTGTATAATGATAGAGTTGGGATGATCCAGCAGTTTGCACTTTGGATTGGTTCTGTAGGGTTTTTACAGTTCTATGTAACTGTGGATGAACACCAAGTAGAAGGTTCCAATGTTGGTAAAGATGACATTGGTGTGCATAATTAGCACATGGAGCCCGATGATAATGATGGAATTTATAGTGATGAAGAAGATGATGCTTGGGTGGATACTGATGACAATGATGAAGAAGATGTCGAAGATGACAATATGGTTGCTTACTACAACATCCATTGCGGCAATCCCATCTCGTCGTTGGTACATCCACCGGCCCATTCAGAGATCGACTTTGATATAATGCAAGTTGATACAAGAGCAAAGCCAGGATGTAGGTCTTTTCATCCATCAAAAGAATTTGAGGTTGGTATGGTATTTCCATCACGAGACGTATTACAGTTGGGTGCGAAAGAGTACTCTCTGATAAGAAATCAGAGCTTTCGCAGTGATTTGACAAATAAGAATAAGACACTATATATAATTAGGTGTGATAATCAGAATGGGCCATATGATTGGAGGCTTCGCGTTTCTAATAAGGCAATCACCCTATTTTGGAAAATAACTAAGTACAATGAGCCACACACATGCACAAATTCTCAAATGTGACGGAATCACTGACAACTTGATCAGAAGTACATATGCAGCCGGATAAAGGCTATTGTCACAGCCTAACCAAATATCAAAATCAAAGCATTGACGGCAGAAATTCAAGAGAAGCACCTACTTACCGTAAAACTTGGCAGCTAAACATATGACGATTGCCGAAGCTTTTGGAGGATGGATGAATCGTACGATAGGCTGAGGAAGTTCATGAATGAAATGATGTTAAAGAATATAGGTTCTCATTTTGTGATTGATGACCGCATGAGCCAAGGTCGGAGCTGCACCATTTTCAACCGCATGTTTTGGACTTTCAAGCAGACGATTCAAGGCTTTGCAAGTTATCGACCTGTGATATTTGTTGATGGTACTTTTATGTACGAGAAATATCGAGGAACGCTCCTTGTAGCGGCCTCACTTGTTGGCAACAATCATATATTCCAACTGGCATTTGATGTGGTCGATCGGGAAGATATTGACAATTGGACTTGTTTTATGACTCTATTACGAAGATATGCCTGTCGGAGGAGGGACAATATTTGTGTGATATCAGACAGACACAATGGGATTAAAATAGCAATGGAGAGAGTAGTGTGGCGTCCTCTGCATGGCCACCATAAATTTTGCGCATGGCATATCGTCAGCAACTACAATAAACAATTCAAAAATGCCGAAGGCAAAGATCTTGTTGATGCGAAAGATAAATTTTAAAATTTGTAAATTTTGGAAAAATAATGTTCATAAATTTGAGTGTGAAGCACTAATTATTATTGTAATGTACTGTTTACGTGAATCAATAGCAAAATTTGATCGCATCATGACCCAAATTAAGGGTATGGGTTCACGCCCAGCTGCATGGTGTGACCAAATTCCAAGAAAAAAATGGAGCAAGGCTTATGATGGAGGGAGGAGATATGGAGCGATGACAACAAATTTGGTTGAATTGGTCAACGACATGTTGAAGGGTTATCCTGGTTTGCCAATAACGGCTATGGTGGACAAGATATTTTATCAGCTGAACCAATATTTTGACACGAGAAGAACAACGTATAGGATGCAGGAGGCCCAAGGACATATATTTACGCATTTTACGCTCGATGTAATAGTCAATGTGCAAATAGGCATGAAGTGACACTTTTCGACTCTGATACATGGCTTTTTGAAGTAAAAATTGGACTTGACAGATCTAGAGGATCAGGAAGTCGGAAGCACATAGTGAGCCTAGACCAGAGAACATGCACGTGTGCAAAAATTTCAAGAGATTAAAATTCAATATTCCCACATAATTGCATAATGTTAAGCACATGCTGTTGATTACAACACGTATGTAGATGAGTGCTACACGATGGATAAAACCCTTCAATGCTATCAGTATACGTTTTATCCGTCGGGCGATATTGATTACTAGTTTACACCTAACACGTTGCCATTAATGCTAGACCTGAGACGCATTAGAAAAAAAAAAAGGAAGGCCCGTGCATCACGAATACGTAATGAGATCGATTGAAGGACGCCTAACAGTAGTTTTTTTGGTATCAATTGCAGTAATTATGGAAAATCAGGGCACGACATTCAAACTTATGCATACAGATCGACCCGAGAATAGCTCACAATTGTGTGAATTATGTAAATTAACTATACTGATTTTATTTCTTTGGGTAAAGAACTATTGATCTTTTGTAATGTTTTAATATGACAATTGTGTGATATGTATTCAGTACCCCTGAATTATGTCTACCGTTGATATATTAATTTTTTTAATATTTTGTTATTACATTAGATATGTGAATTTATTGTAATAATATAATATCACAATTGTAGATATGGCACATAGGACTTACATTCATTTGGGACCTGAGGATGATTCCCTACTTATAGGGTAGGTTTGACATCGATCAAAGATCGTATGGAACACTTAGGTATTTTAGAAATTTATCGGTTCATCTATCATTTGTAACGGCAATGTCAAAATTGTTACTAACAATTAGTTTAAATTTCTCAGGGATATTATTAATTACCCCTTAGATGTCAGCGAGCGATGCTACACGTCGATATTGATGATCTTGATCCGTGCATAGTCCTGTATCTTCGGGTCTCGGGATTTTACGGAATTTATATGATAGGTTTTTTTTTTCAGTTTGACTGGCATTTGATTATTACGTTAGTCGAGCGGTGGACGCTAGAGACCCACACATTCCATATGCCGAAAGATGAATGTACGATCACGCTGCGGGATATTGCGGTGAGCACAGGGCTGCCCATCGATGGACTTGCAGTTACTAGCCCTACTAATTTCAATTGGGGCACTCTATGTGATGATCTACTTGGTGATCACCCACCCAACTTGAAAGGCATGCAAATACACTTAGGATGGTTGAAAGACCACTTTGATGAACTTCCGACTGATACTGATGAGGTCATTATTGTGCAACATGCTAAGGCATTCATTCTTCGCCTGTTTGGTGGATCCATTTTTGTAGATAAATCAGGGGCCCAAATTAATTTGCTGTTTCTTCCACTATTAAGGAACCTCAATGGCTCTATGCAGGATAGTTGGGGTTCAACAATGCTTGCTTGGTTGTATTGAGAGCTATGCGTTGCAACCGATTTCAAGACGCATCAAATCAGGGGCGCCTTACATGTATTGCAGATTTAGGCGTGCGAAGGCTTCAAATTCATCACCCCAACCCTGATGGACCGTCATTCTTTGGAAGATGCACCTCTGGGTAGTCGGTATGTCATCTCTTGCTTTTTTTTGGTTCACGAGTCATTAATTCTTTCCAATACGTATCATATATAAAATTCTTGTTTTTTTTAATGCAAATGGAGTATAGGACTACAAACAACAGCGGTCCCCACACATGCGTTGTCACATTTGCGCTATCAACTTGATAGAATGACATTAGAAGATGTAAGTAATGATAGCAACCAACGAGTTTAATATAAGTAATGATAGCAACCAACGAGTTTAATATAATCTTAGCTTTTAGATTAATTATTGGTTTCATTCGATATATTTTGTTACAATAACAGATTATTTGGAAGCCCCATACTAATGACATTTTAGGGGACCTACCATGTTACTGCCTGCAAGGACGAGACTTTTGGAGGGCTCATGTCTCACTTATCTGTTACTGAATAGTAGAGTGGCATTATATAGATCGAGTACTTCGTTAGTTCGGTATGCAACAGCCAATTCCTATACCTCCGCATGATGATACCCGCTCTCATGATATTGAATTAAGGCCAGTTGGGAAGGATTGTGTAAAAAAGCACAGACGGTTGATTGATATGTGTGACAATCGTGCCAATCATATTGTCAATGGTCATTATGCAACGGAGGCACTCCACTTTCATTCAACATATATGGAGTGGTACAGTGAACATACGCGGAAGTCGATTTCTATTGCGGGAGCTGCAGTGTATGTGACGGTTCGTGCAAACATTTTCAATTTATTTCACTAATTATATTTTAGTAACATAACTTATTTGATAACTTTTGTTAATTTTGATATCATTATTCGGTTGATGGCGTCAAATGCATCTTACACATCATATGTAACTTCAATCCATCTCGGGAGTCTAATGAAGCTTTGGATAATATAGTTACGACAATACTACATGCCTAGAATGAGGAGAGGCAGCTAACAACGATGTCACCATCCCAACCAGCAACTATAGCAGCACTCGTTGGGCCACCTAGTAATGACCCACCTAAGGCTGTTCAACTGACTCGAAAGACTACTCGACCTTCTCCAGCTGGTGATAGCGTCCCCTACTCTTTAGAGTATCATGTGACATATTTCGATATGGGGTTCCCTCCAGTGTTTGGCCAGCCAAGTTACTCTATAGGGTTCTCCCAGTTTTTCAGCCCATTTCACGGGGGATTCGATTTTGCATTTCATGACAATCCAAGGCCGCAGACTCCAGCCAATTCTCCCGGTTCATATGGACCAAATTTCTCTCATTTTTTTGAATACCCTCCTACACAAGGATATGTAGCGTCTGGATGTGGCATATTTTACCAAGATGTTCCTTGCACGTCCTATTCGTATGGGTCCTCGTCCTCGATACAATACTAGACATGCCGAACAAAGGAGACAACATGATTACGAAATAGGAGGCCATATAGAAGAAGTATATCATTAGCAAATGTAATTGCGGATGATGATTGTTATCTATTATGAAAATTTCATTTCTTTTTATATATATTCTACCAACTTAATTTTATGTTTTGTATTAATTTGAAAATAATCCAATTATAGATCTTCATAAATTTTGATATATTAATTAATAAAATTAAAAAAAGGCCGGGGGGCCATTCGGTGTCGACCGCTCCCCCTCCCCCTCCCTAGGCAATATTTCCCCTAGGAGGGATGGCAACCTCTCCCTCAGCAATTGAATTGCCGAGGGAGAGGGAGGATGGGCTCCCCACGTGGGGACCTCCCTCCCCCTCACCAAGTCAAATGCCGAGGGAGAGCAGAGGGGACTCGCGGGTGGGCCCCAAGGTCTCCTTTTGTAGTTGACTTGTCAAAGGAAACCTAAATTTGTAAAAAAAAAAAATTATAATATTTTTGTAAATATTTTTTTGGATTATTTTAAAAAAAAACCCTACGTTTATTACAAATGTATAAATTTGGGGTAAATTTTTCATATGCATACCAATTTGAGATTTATAGTGGTAAAACAAATAATTTGTGGTAAATTTATTATAGGTGTATCGATTTAGAATTTTTTGTGATAAAAAAATAGTTTGGATTAAACTTATCATAGATGTATCATTTTGGGGTTTTTCGTTATATGAAACTCTTAATAGTAGCAACTCTATATAAATGTTGGTAACCTTAACAATTAAAATATAAAAGTTGGAAAACAATTCGAATGAGAGTTAGTAATAAAAAAACTATATAGTAACCTAATTGATGAAAATTTGGCCAAATAAACATCGGCAAGTAACTCAATAAGAGTTGATAGCCCAAAATTAGTGAATGACATAATGATCCAAAACTTTGATAAATTGCTCAAGTAATTTTTGTAAACTCATATGAGAGTTGGGAAGTTTAAGACATTATTAAGGCAGTTAAATACAAGTTACTAATTTCAAAAAATTGTTTGTAAATCACCAACAAGTTTTCCGGACGTTAGATGACTCGTACATTTTTTGATGAATTGTTTTTTTTTTTACACGTCCCGACCCCAAAAATTAATGGCGTCAAATTTTTTTCTTTTTTTCATTTGAAAGAGAAATGCGGAGGAACTTATTATTCTAAGACTATATAGTACTAGGATAAGAAGTGATCTCCGGTGCTCGTTTAAGTGAGAATCGGGTCTTTAAAAATAGTTCTTCATCCTATTACTACATCCTTTGCAACCAGAGATGGATAGTTTATCTTTTAAGATACAATAGTTTGGTAGCAGTGCAATGGACATTGTCGTTTCACTATGTAGTAAGACTTATTAATTATATTCATTGATTTTTGAAATTTACAAACGTTTTAAGACAAAGTCCAAGTCATATCCCACTGGTGTATTTAAGATTGAAAAATTGTCTGGCGTGGCGCCGAGCGAGTTTGCATCGCCGATCATCACCATGGATCCCAACTCCGGCGCCCACCACCGCCGACAACGTCTTCAATTTCTTTCGCTCTCTCTCCCAATCCAGCGGAGCTAATCGCAGCGTGGAAGAAGGCTCCAAAACATGCCCACCGGTTGCGGCATCAGAGCTCTCTGGATCCTCAACAGCCACGACGCCGTCGTCTTCTCCAGGTCGCTTTCTCGCCGGTTCATGCAGTTTCATTCGAAGTGTCGGGTGGGGTCCCCAGTTCTCGATACGGGGTGCTGTTTAGAGGACTGCTCGCTTTGGCTATGTATGGGATTTTTGGTGCTGGTGATTTTTCGATTTGATAATGCTGTTTAAGGCGAGACTGGTTTACGAATTTGGTTTTGCAAAGTGAATGACGGGACAGACTCCTCCTGTTGGCCGTTTGCTATGACCCACTCGGTTGAATTCTCGGTTAAAGCGTGAAGTGATCGTTTGCTGTGTGAATGCGATTGTTTTAGTGGGGTTTCCGTTGTGGCTTGCTCGGTAGCTCTTATATTGTACTTAGAGAAGGCACTAGGATTTCTTGCGAAAGCCCGAGTAGTGTTAACCTCTGTGCTTTGTAGAATCGATTGAGCCAGGAGCCACAACAACGACAAAAACCATCTCCCAGCAAAGGCTCTAACTGTAGTGTGCTTGGCCTACTGTTGTGGATACTTTTACTGATGGGAATTCGATATTTCTTCTTTTGACTGGATGTGGTAACAGAAGGTTTCCAGTGGTGGAGAAGCAGTGGCGGGCAGCTTGCAAATGTGAGAACGAGCGCAATGGCGGTAGTGTTGACAGTACGGCATTGCAGTATTTGCCGTCTGATTCAGAGTTGGCTTCTTCATTTGCAGAGAGAAAGAAGAGGTTTGTAAAGATGTTGATACAATGACTTGAGAGCTCCTCGGTTTCACTTGATGAGTATTCTTGGATGTTTGCTTATATTTATGCGCAAACTAAACACTTATATAATTCTTCCTGTGTCAAAACTGCATTTGAACAATCATTTGCACATTGTATCTCTATCTTGTCTCCAACAATTGATGCTTGGCGGGTGTTCCCTTAATTGCTATAACATTGGCTCATAATTTGCAGATTAAGGAATGTGAATGTTTGGTGGACTTTAGAGTCCCTCTTGTCTGAAAGAAGTGGTTGCATTACTAAAAAAGAAAATGCCTTGCGAGAATGGACAAAATAAGTGAGCTTTTGTTGTTTCAAGTTCAGAGTTAATTTGGTTGTGATCTGTTAATAGTATCTGCATTTCTCTGTAAAATTATGCACTGGTATTTCATACCATAGTCTAAATCATGATAATGGGATTAGATGGTTATCAGTCTTGCATAGCTGTTGAGAGTGCATTTTACAGTTTACCTGTTACTACTGTCTTTTGACTTCAATAACATTCTACATAACTTGCCATCATCTATCTATGTTCAGAGAAGGATCTGTTCGTGGATTTGGCATACGTGTATCTCAGTCTTCTGAAGGTTCAGATTCTTGGGTAGACGATCCAGTTACGCGTCATGTCATTAGCATTTACATTAACAAAGAAGAGACGAGAAAGAATTATCCGTTGTGGCCGTTGATCCTGCATATGAAGAGTCAGTTCTGCATCCTTGTACTGCCTTTGGTTGAGCTTGGACATTTAGATTCATACAAGGAAATATGCAAAAGATCAGACTGTGGCAATGCTGTTGGAGGTGTGGATGGAAGTTTATCTGCGCTCCTGCTTGATCTTCCGTCAGTTACAGGGTATGGTAAGTTACTCATTTTGTTAGTTAGGAGACATTAGAAATCTCTCGCTCTCACCGTTCTATGGCGACAAACCATCCGTATATTTTTACTCTCTTTTGTGCACTAGATAGTCAATATCCTATTTTTCTTGGTAATATGTCTATCTAGCCTAGCTAGCTTGTTTTATAAGTTAAAGGAAACAATTGAGGAATTCTTTGTGTAGTTTAAATGTTGAATGCAAAGATCATATAACTTGAAGACTGGTTATGATCTAAGGGAGCGTTTTGCTTAAATTATGCTTTGTTTGGGCTATGCCTAAGTTTTATTACCTTAAGCAAAAGGCAAAATTTTATATCACGTTGAATATTCAGTAGTAGATCCTATCCATTTGTTCTTCGTGAGGTTCTCTTTGCCTGTCCAGACAGGTATAATTCAGATTAACAGGCATAGTTGTGCGTTAGGCTTGTAGCAGTGTGAGTAATTGTCTCCAGATTGTGCTGGTTTATAATTTAGATCATCTTGGATCAATTACATGCCTTTTCTTTCGGTCTGACTACAGTTGAATAACTGAATTCTAGTTGAAGCATCGAATGATGGTGACCCAGCAGTATCCATTCTCTCTCGTTGAACGATTGTCGTTTTTTTCTCTCTTTGGCACTAATTGTTTCCTCGTAATCTGTTTTGCAGGGCATTCATGGTAGCACATGCCATTGGTGAGATAATTTCTGGGGATATGGCTGAACCTGAAGTGATTGTGAATGCATCCCCATCCATGGGAGGGTTATTGGATTCCTTAACTGGAAGCATAGGTATATCATCAAGAGCAAAGCCTGTGGCAGCTCCAATTGCATCTTCAACTCCCTCCAATATATCTGTGGGTGCTGTTTCATCAGATGCTATGAAAATTGGTTCAAGGCCATTGGATAAGGATGCATTAAGGACTTATATTAGCAGCTCGATGCCCTTTGGTCAGTGATGTTTACTCTGCTTATGACAGCTGCGTTTGTCGCCTCTCTCTTCTGAACTGTGATTTTCCTCTTTCTGGGATTGGCTAATGGTTCATTTTTGCCTATTTTTTAAATATAGGTACCCCTTTGGATCTCAACGCTTCCAACATTTTCACTATCAAGCTTAATGGTTTTTCTTCGGCAGATCTACCTCCCGCAGATGTCAAACAGCCGGCATGGAAGCCGTATCTTTACAAGGGGAAGCAGAAAATACTTTTTACTATTCATGAAACTGTTGCTGCTGCCTTGTATGATCGTGATGAAATTCCAGATAGCATTTCAGTTTCAGGTCAGGTTAATTGTCGAGCAGAATTAGAAGGACTGCCTGATGTATCCCTTCCTTTGACAGGAGTAAATAGCAGTCGCATCGAGTCTTTATCATTCCATCCATCTGCTCAAGTTCCAGAACAGGATGCCGATAAACAGTCGGTGATGTTTTCACCACCTTTGGGTAATTTTGTTCTGATGCGCTATCAAGCATCCTGTGGGCTTGGACCTCCCATAAAGGGATTCTATCAATTGTCAATGGTTTCTGAAGATGAAGGTGCATTTTTGTTCAAACTAAGCTTGATGGAAGGTTACAAGGCTCCTTTGACCATGGAGTTCTGCACTCTGACAATGCCTTTTCCTAGGAGAAGGGTTATTGCTGTGGATGGAACTCCTTCAGTTGGAACTGTTTTGAATACAGAACACTCTGTCGAGTGGAAAATTTTAGTAAGTGGACGAGGTCTTGTTGGAAAAAGCATTGAAGCTACCTTCCCAGGGACAGTTAAGTTTGCACCATGGCAAACCCAAAGGTTCCTTATTACAAAATCATTTTTCGGAAGCATGACAGAGGAAGATAGTGATGTCGAAGCAGAGCCCACCAATAATATGGTCAATGTCGAGGAATATTTGATGGCGAAAATGACCAAAGATGTCCCTCCAGTCGATTTAGAGGAGCCATTTTGCTGGCAGGCATACAATTATGCTAAAGTATGAACTTCTGCGTTCACTTGAAGTTAGTTTATGCAGTTAATATTCATGTGACCCACGCCTTTATGGCTTCATGTATGTGTTTCTTTGTGCATCAACAAAAACGGTCCTTTCTTTGAAGAGAAACGCTAGTCATTCTTTCCTGAGTAGGTATTCATAAGTGGCTTTCTTAGATTAGTACTGTGTGTCTACTTGAAACCTTGTTGGTGCACTCTTGACAGGACAGGACTGTTCAACTAAATAATCACTTGTTGATAGTGTGAATCGAAAAG
Source organism: Rhodomyrtus tomentosa (assembly GCA_028455895.1). Classification (NCBI taxonomy): domain Eukaryota; kingdom Viridiplantae; phylum Streptophyta; class Magnoliopsida; order Myrtales; family Myrtaceae; genus Rhodomyrtus; species Rhodomyrtus tomentosa. The sequence goes on along the minus strand of JAPCWY010000001.1, from coordinate 6,316,942 downwards.
GGAAATCATTCATCAGTGAACCACTTATATAACCAATCCCATGCATCTTCTATTGGTTGAAATGTGAGGTGGGGAATTAATCATAGAGGAGCTTTGTTAGAGACATCATAGAGTCAGCACGCAACAATATAGCTAGTGCTTTGTTTTGCATCCCTATTTCAACTAGTGCTTCACATATTTATTTCCTCGCAACTGCTGTGGGAAATTCTGTTATGGGCTATTGTTTGCATGATTGCAGGTGTCTTTCAGAATTACTGGGGCATCGTTGTCTGGGATATCCATTGATCCTAAATCTGTAAGTTTCTTTCCTACAACTTTCTACACTCCTTTTGGCTTACAGTAGAAATGTGACTTTGTTGCTCTCCTGCTGCGAAAAGTTTAGTGTACCTGTAAGATTCTGATTTCAGAGAGAGGTGCAGAAATGTACTGTTTGCCTTTTGAAATACCTCTTCAGAATATATAATTTCATCCTTTTGTCGTCATCAGGCACTAAATAGTTGAATTTTCAATTCGAGAGATGTGCTTGTTTGGTATGTCTATCTTATACACGTTGTTCTATGAGGCACTTTGAGATTGGAATGGGCTGTCCCTGAATGAATCTGAATCATATTCTATAATAGGCAGTTATTTTGGCTGTTCAATATGGAAAAGCGGACTATATCTGCCCATTTGTAGTTTTTAATTACCTGAGAGGACTAGCACTCGAATTTTACTGATGTTTGCAGATATGCTACTTCTAATATTTCGTTTTGACTCTTTTAGAATCATATGGAACTTTGCATTTTGAGCTGCTAAAAAATACTCTAATTTTTTAGTCAATTAGTTGGTCATCCTGTTCAATATTGTGAAGCATAAGAAACAGCCATTAAGTTTCGCTTTGTTATCATGTCTTGCATAAATGCAGGTGAGCATATATCCTTCTGTTAAAGCACCGGTGGAGTTCTCAATTCAGGTAGCAGACCTCTTCTTACCAAAATCACGAAATTGATTTTTATTTCCAATTTGCTTGAGAGGGCCAGTGTAATGAAAAGGAAAATAATGCATATTTTTGCCAAACATGTGATTCAGGCCTTACCTATAGGCTGTTTATGGACTTTCTCATCTCTATAACTCAATTAAACTGTGTCATTGTTACTATGATGGGGAGGCTTTTGCAAGTGGATCAATGCCCCTGTTATACATCAGTAAATCATACGCGAGCAGTGTCTTCGCGCCCCTTGACGTTAAGCTCTTGAGGGTTCAAACTTATAACAATGGACGGTATGTTGTTTGTCATCGGGCATGTAATGCATGGGTATGCAAATACTAGCCAGAATGTAGATATGATGATATGGTTTACCAAAAACCTGTAAATTTAAGTGGTTGGAGAAGGCAATTTTCAAAGATATATGTGCTCTTTGGACTACCATAGTGATACCTTCCCTTTGTGACTTAACCAATATGACGTGAAGGAAAGACAATTTGCTGCTGTTGCTTTCCTGGTCAACCATGGTAACACTCACCTTTTGTGGACAGTGACCAGATATGAAAGTTTGCATTGGACATCTTTTCGGACCTCAAATCCTCTTTAAACTCAATTTTTAATGCGGTGTTTCTCATATTTTCAATATCTTTTGTTGTAATCTGGTTTTACTTGCTTGTAACAGGTGACTGCTGGGGATTATATATTGTGGAACACATTGGGCAAATGTCCCTCTGTAGCAATGCCAAAATAGACCGAAGTCATGTAAAAACTGTGGATTGCTTACTGCCTTTCACGACTTGTGTGCGAGAACTCGGAAGGAACTTCAACATTGGATCTAGAGGGGTTTTTTTGATTAATGCTGAACGTACTTATCTGGTAACTTAATGGAACACAAACAGATTCGAACCTTGTCTATGATAATAATAACATTGGTCCTTGTCCAATATGCTGTATCATCTCTGTTAATTAGCGACACGGAGATGTCTAATATGCAGTGTTGTCCATGAAATTTTAAGCTGGTTCGGTTAGATCCTTAAAAATTTTGTGGAATGTACAAATGTCATTCTGAACTTTCAATTAAGTGCACAAAGTTGTCTGCTGGTAGTAGAGATTGCAGTGTTGCTTTCATTATTCTATTTTGCCTTTTCTAGTAACTTTGGGAGATAGAAAACCTGAAATCATTGTTCACGAGGATTGAGTTAACGAGAGCTCCTATTTAAGTCGGGCTTTTGGTTTTTTCATGCCGTCAAAGACTTGAGTGAATAAGAAGTTATCAATTTATAGTGTTCAAATACACATGTAACTTTCTCTATCCAACGTGAGTTTCAATAGATTGGTGGCCATTTTAGCAGACTTCATTTGTGGCAATTAAGAAGATGACAGTGAACATTATACAGTAGCTTCGGTGATTTTGAATAAATTGAAAGCACGGTGTTGCACATTAGATTAAAATTCATCAACTTAGTGGTTTCATTAGACTGCGGATGGTTTTGATCAGATAGAACTAGAGAGAAAGGAAGGAGGGTGTAAAATTAAACCACCACTGCGAAAAGAAATCCCAGGGGAAATCCTGTATTCAAGTGCAGATGAAGATGATTGTGATGCTTAATCTTGGTTCAAGTAGCTGAGCAAGCTGGAGGCTTGAGGCTTGTGGCTGCGACTCTGCATTCCGTTCTTTCACATGTTTGCACTTCTTGCATATATGAATATATCCAGTGGATCTATTGCATTGCAAAGATTATTGTAAAATAAACCAACTGTATTAGAAACTACCAACTCGGATGTACTCAAATCTGTGTTTTGGTTAGAACATGGTTTGCTGATTTTATGTTCTTTGACCAGTAAATATGTGCAATTGATTTGTGCAGTCACTTAGGAAATCTAGTTTGTTCTGGTATCTTTCCTCGGCCATTAACTCCGACCTCTTGCTTTCTTTCCTCGTCTATTGAGTGGATATCATCAAAATCAAAGTAATGGTATTTGAACGGATGAGTGAAATTTCTCATTTTTTTTTTTTTTAACTTTCAAGGATGACAGAACTGTCGTATTTTTGTTAATTCATCAATCGACCACATGTCCCTAATCTCATCGGTTTCCAATTCACTCCTTGAAGTCTAAAACTTGACATATTGGTGACTGATAATTCATTTTGCTTTATCTTTTAGCCTTATCTTGAAACAATGCTAGTCATAATCTTAAAATAAAAGATAAGATAAAGAAAATTTTAAAAAAATTAGGACTGAAAAGTAAATCCAATCAACGTGACACGTTCCAAAATGCGCCCATGCGTGCATGCACAAAACATTCTTCTGCATACGGGTTGTCGAGGTCACTCAGCATTGGTATATATATCATATATTAATTACCAACCAAAGAAAGCTAAGATCAGATTTTTATTTGGCTGGTACATAGCCGTACATACGCTCTCAAAACCTACACGGTACTTAAAAACAAAAGATAAGACAAGATAAAAGAAAACCACGCGATGATGTGGTGGTTTCTAGTGTCCCTTTTTATTGAAACGCCATTAACAGGGCCATCTGATCCTAGTTCTAGAGCTCAAGCCTCGACTGCTTCAATACAACCTGGCCTCGTTTTAACACGACTGGCCAATCCCACACATGTTCGCCAGGTTCCTCGCGCACCTCCTCACCTCGTCTTGCGATCCGTGCCCGCCCATCTGCTCTCTGATCACTTCCCTCAGTCCCTGGCACTGGCACTCGTCGTCCATGTTCCTCAGCTGATTGCAGCACGGCTCGAAGTGCCACGACTGCCTCAGCTGCTGGCCTGAGCACTGGCCTTGGCCGCCGTACCGGCCACCTCCGTACCCACCATATCCGAACCGGCCGCCTCCGTAGCCGCCGTAGCCGTACCGACCGCCTCCCTGCATCACGTCCTCGAAGAGCTGGTCGCAGTGGTCAAGCCTCTGGGCCTGCTCGTAGCAGCTTCTGCCACGGCGCCTCTGGTTCTCAGGTTCGTCGACGTCGACAGTGGTTATGGTGGCGCGGTTGGCCGCCACGGCGTGGGACATCACCAGGAGGACTCCAAGGATAGCTGCCAGGGTGGCGAGCTTCGCCATTGTGGGTTGTTTTCACGAGAGAGGGAGATCGATTCTTGGTCTGATTGTAGTGTGCTTTTGGTGAGTGACGAAGGGAAATGTGCGGGTGGCTTATATAGAGGAGTTGGAGGGGTTTGCATGTGGAATACGTGGACGGCAAGACGGTCAGGGCCAAAAGTGTTTTGTGATTTTGCGGGTGGTGGTGCCGGTGGGCTTGTGCATGGAGGAAACGTCGGGGTTTGGACAAACACGTAATGCAAAAGTAGAGTTCTTTTCGAAAATAATATTAAAAAATAAATTATTTACACAAATAATTCAAAATAATTTTATTTTGCAAATTTAGGTATCCTCGGCAATTGTATTGCCGAGGGAAAGGAAGGGGAGCCTACCCAGGTCTCCCTCGGCAATTCAATTGCCGAGGGTGGGAATAACTTTTTTTTTTAATTAAAAAATTTTGAGTTATTCGAGCAACATCCTTTATTATTATTTTATTATTATTTTATTTCTTTTCTTGTTTTCTTTGATTTTTTTATTATTCAATTTAATTTCACTTAATCCTTTTTTTAATTTCTTTTTCTCGTTGTTTTGCGGCCATGTCGCCTTGCTAGTCCGATTACACGCCTCGACTCTGTGGTCCCGTCACCTCGCTCGTTTATTCGTTTGTTTGCTTTCTCGTTTTTTTTGTTTTCTTTTAAAATTTTTTACTAATCATTTTGAATATCTTTTTCTCGTCAATTTACGATCCCGTTGCCTCGCTCGTTTGTTTGCTCGCTTGTTCATTCACTCGTTTTTCTTTTTCTTGTTATATTTTGATTATTTTTTTTATTATTCAATTTATTTTATTTTAATCATTTTTAATTTATTTAACTCATCACTCAGTAGCCTCATCATCTCGCTCATTCTTTTGCTTGCTTGTTGATTTTCTCGTTTTTATTTTTCTTGTTATCTTTTAATTATTTTTTATTATTTTATTTATTTTATTTTAATCATTTTTAAATCATTTAAATCATGTATTACGATGACGCGCGTCGACTTAACGGCCCCATCACGTCGCTCATTCCCTCGCTAGCTTGTTCGATCGAACGAACGAGCGAGGCAACGAAGCTACAGAGTTGAGAGGCTTCTTCATGTTACACGAGCAAGCAATGAGGCCGAGCGAGGTGATGAGGCCGTTGAGTGACGAGTTAAATAATTTAAAAATGATTAAAATAAAATAAATTGAATAATAAAAAATAATTAAAGATAAAGAGAAAAATAAAAACGGGCGAATCAACAAGCAAGCAAATGAACGAGCGAGACAATGAGGCTGCTGAGTGATGAGTTAAATAAATTAAAAATGATTAAAATAAAATAAATTGAATAATAAAAAATAATCCAAATATAACAAGAAAAAGAAAAAAACGAGCGAATTAACAAGCGAGGCGACAGGGTCATGAATCGACGAGAAAAAGAAATTAAAAATGATTAAAAGAAAAACAAATTGAATAATAAAAATATTAAAAGAAAAAAAACGAGCAAACAAATGAACGAACGAACGAACGAACAAGTGAGGTGAAAGAACCACGGAGTCAAGGCGCGTAATCAGACTAGCAAGGTGACAGGGTCGCAGAACGGCGAGAAAAAGAAATTAAAAAATATGATTGAGCGAAATTAAATTGAATAATAAAAAGATAAAAGAAAACAAGAAAAAGAAATAAAAATAATAAAAAATAATGGCGACTCAAAATTTATATATATAAAAAAGCTATCCCCTCCCTCGGCAATTGAATTGTCAAGGGAGGATATTGCCGAGGGATACCTAAATTTGTAAATATTTTTTATTTTGAATTAATTTTGTAAATATTTTATTTTTTAATATTATTTTTGGAAAAAGCTCGCAAAAGCAGTTGTTGGTCTGCACAGTGATCATGTGATCGCCACTTACGCATTTCGATTGTGACTCTGATTCTTCATAGTCCATTCGCAGCGTCTCAACCTCCACGTTGAGGTGGCCATGCAAATGCTGCCGCATTGTTTATCTCCACTTTTCGGTGGAATATGGAATTCAATCTTCTCGACCAGTTTTAACATCTTCGGTTTTGATTGTTAAGACCAATCTAGAGGCACTAATCATTCATTTTATGAGCATGCACTACCCATGTATTGATAATTAGAGGGTAAATAATCTCAAGTGGTTCATGAATTTCGGTTCAATGTGCAATACAAATAATTAACTTTGGCTGTCATCCGTAAACTTTGAATTTATTTAATATGATTTCTGGACTTTTGGTCCATCTATTACTTTTAGTCACTCGACTGAATGAAAAATAGAGTCGACCACTATGGACCGATCGAACTGAGAACTGCTTGGATTGGATCGAACTGGCCGGTTAGGTCCGATTCTCAGAGCTTCGATTTGGTTCACGGTATGGTTGGTCCAATTTCCGGTTACAAAGGTGAGCTAGAAGGACTAAACAATCTTTTTTTAAAATTTACTAAAAAGAAAAGCCAAACCTAAACCTAAATCTAAGAATCTTAGGAGTAAGATTGACGCAGAGAGAAGCGAACTTGGAAAACAATTCCAAAGAATACTCGAATTTAATTGAATGATAATGTCGATTACAAAGGTGGACGTCCTATAGGACTCCTTTAAGCATCAGAATAACTATAGATAACATAATCTAAATTGTATCTAATATATGGAATTCGAATCAAATATTAAAGATAATCAGAATATTGAAAATTTTCTAAATTAGAAAATTGCCCAAAAATTGATCTAAACGACTCCGAAATGCCAAAATCCATCGTATCACACGGCAAAGCAGTGACTTTGAATTAAACAGTCGTTTCACTTTAACCGACTAATTTTAAGCGCGATCCGAAATCGTTTGACCCAAGATCCGAAATTACCGACGAAATCGAGCTAGCTTTTGACGATCCAATTTGACCAGATAATCACATGTCAGTTGTGACGTCCTGGAAATTCAATCCTTGTAAGCGCCGGAAGTTGATTAAATGATATGAATGTATAGTCATAGTCGACGTCTATTTTGGACTATAAGGATTGAAAAGATGAAAATTTGGACGAATTCCGAACTTTGGATTATTTCGAATTGAGTTTCGAAATTAATCCGCAGCGATTTTTGAATTGCCGTTTTTGCAATCGAGCTTAACCCTGATCGAGCTTGGCCAGTGAAATTACCGAAATTACCCTTCGTTCAGTACACCAAAAATTTCGTTTCAGTCCCGGCGCCAAAATTACCATTTTACCCTCCCTCAATTATTCATTCATATAGGACAAAAAAATTTAATTTTGGCCCTTGAAGTCAAGGTGGGCCATCTTCCCCTCTGCCCAACGCACGTCCCCTCTGCCGCTTCCTTCTTCTTCTCCGTTTCTTCTTCTTCTCTGCTCTTCTTTTCTTCATTTCTTTGAACGACTCCTCCTCCTCCTTGCCGATCGAATCCACCTCCGTTCGTCGCCATTTTTCGCGACCACAGCTCCACCACCGGCAGCCACTGTCCCCAGCTACTCGCCGCCGTCGCCTTGACCCCGACCGAGCCGCGGTCGCCGTCGTTTCGCCGAGGAAACGCCACGGCCGAGCCTGCCCTGTTTTCGGGTCAGAAGACCCGAGGACTCCGTGGCTTCCTCCGACCGCCACGGCCGCCACCGACGCCGACCACCACCACCCAGCTAACCCCCGACTTCCCCTCGACCGATCCGACCCCTCGTCGCCGACCGTCAACCGCCGGAATCGCCGGAATCAGGCCTAGAAGTTCCGGTGCTCTGTTTTGAACCCGGTTCATTCCGGTCTTCGATCCGGCCGCCATAGCCGCCGCCGTGCCACACCGCCACCGCCAGACGACTCCCCTGAGTCTCCTCTACCCCCACCCAGCTCGCCTCCGCCGGTCGCCGCGCGTGGCCGCCGAAAACGACCGCTGACCGAAACCCCTATTTCGGTGCATAACAGGGCAGCCACTGATCGTGGCTGTCCGCCGTCGCCGGCCGCCTTCCGCCGCCGTCCACCTGTCCCGGCCGACCCCCACCGATCCCTAGGTGAGCCCCCGACCCTTGGCCGGCCATGTCCCGGCTCGTGTTGCCGGAAAACGGCCAAAACAGTAGAGTTTGCCCATTGAATATTCTGTTATTCACTGTTTCAGGCTGCTGGCCGCCGCTCGCCGGAGCTCCGCCGCCGGCCACCTGTTCTGGCGACCTCACCGGACTCCCACGGGGTGTCGCCGAAGTTTGAGCTCGATCTGCCACGCGATAAACCTTAGTTTTATCGCCGCCGCCGCCGCCGCCGTCGCCGCCGTCGCCGATCGAGCTACTCACATAGTGAGTTGACTCTAAACCTTAGTTAGGGCGCTAATTGCGCTTAGGATTAGTCTTATTTATTTCTTTATTTCTTAAAAAAATTATATTCGATCGGGACCGGTATAGATAGAAACCATGGTTAGGATACATGGTCGATCGATTATTTATCTATGGCTATTTATGATAATTTATCAATTAATTGATTGATTGAGTTGTTCGCGAGTGAGTGACAGGTTAGAGACGAGCGAACGATTGATTGCTATAATTTGACTGAGAATTAAGATTTTTATTATGAATTGAGCTTGAAATTGCCGGGTTAAGTTGATTACTCGAGAGTGAGTGAATTGCTTGTTTGGTTTGTTTGCCTGGCTGAAATGCTCAATTGGGAGTCTTGTGGGCCTTGGGGCCGGGTTAATTGTATTTCTTGTGGATTTTGGCATTAATCCAAGATAATCAATGAGTTGATCGACAAATGCAATTTGTGTGGTCATTTAAAGGATTAATGACGTTACCTGACAAGTTCGCATTGTACCGTGGGTACTTGTGCCGTACAGATTGTATGGAAATTCGTGACTTGTCAGAAGCACGATAATCCATGCCCCGTGCCAGTCGTACGGTTTTAAGGGATTATTGGATGCCAGTCGCAGCTTGTGATGGACTGAAGCTCCTTTTTAAGGAATGCCTACTTGCAATGCCGTGCCGGGTGCACTGGATACACCGCTTGTAGTAACCGTCGCTGAGAGAGTAAAGTGGGCGTAGCCTGGTTTTGCTAGAAGAGTGCAGGATCGCACTATTGATGTATCTATCACGTCAGTCGCGTGGGTCATTGATTAATAATGGACTTGTGTATGCCTGAGTGATTGTACTTCTGTTGGTTGTAGATTTGATAGATTTATTTTGATTGATATTTATATATATCTCTGTTGAAATCTTGTGATCTTTTTGTGGCGCTTAGGATGTTCTGGACGAATCAATGTCCTAACCGAGATTAGGCTTGATTCGTTGAGATTCATTCTCACCCCGTCGTGGGACAAATTTTTCAGGTCCAAAGTAATGGAGAGACCGGTGCGGTTCGGCACCCCCACTGACTCATCACTTGATATCAGTCTCCATCCGGTACCAGGTACGGACCAGATATGGGAACGTCACATCACGACAATATGGGTCGATGAAGGGATGCCACATCTGGTGGCACACCTCTTTAAGGCCTGGTATCTTCGTGATGGGATGGATCTCTTTAGTCCTCTTAGAGGATTTGAGGGGCCACCTCTTCAGGGGGTCCCTAATATCCCCGCTTGGGACCCGATGGATATTGATACACCTGATGGGGAAGTGGTGGACCCCGCGCCTGGTATGCAGCTCGAGCTCGAACCTGAGCAATCAGTAGCCCCCTCTGTGCATTCTAGCCAGAGTTCTTGTGATGACCTGAACGACCCGGCTCCCCCGGTTGGTTATGACGACCCGGATGTCGAGTTTTCCCAGTAGAGGGTTAGGTTCCTTTTGTGGTCAGGGAACTGATGATGTTTTTGTGGGGGTACTGTTTTGGAGTAGATGAAAGTTAACCTTACCTGACTCCTGTATCTTTTTGTGAGTCCTAGAGGGCCGCCTCGAAGCATGGGGTTGTAATTATTAGTTGATGGCTCTGTAAGGTTATAAATCATCTATTCTTATCAGCCTTTAGTGTTGTGATATCTGGCTTTACTTTCTATCTATCCCATATGATTTTATTGAATGGAAGATTGTACGTTCCGCACGCGCAGTATAATCTTAGGTCGATAGCAGTTGCCTGGGACGCTATCTATTATGACTTGGTGGCGTTTTGGCAAGGGATGTCGCGGTTTCGAGAGTCGGGACGTGACATACCTGCCCAAGGTGGTATCAAAGCAAGGTCAGTCTAATCCGTTTGGTCATTGGCATGGAGTGATAAGGAGCGATGAGAAATGGGATAATTAGTAAGATTCTTGGTTATTATGCCTGTGATTGCTAATTATGTGGTAGAATTTAAGGGTTTCTTTCTGACCACGTTTTGCTATGGGGTAAGCAGGACTTCACCTTTTTCTGCAAAATGAGCGGACGTGGTAGAAGAGCACCCCGAGCACCTCGAAGGAGGCCTTTAAGGCCGGTGGAAGAATTGGTTGATGTTGAAAGAGTATCGCCTGCGGTGTCCCCTATTGCACCCCCTACTGCAGCCTCTGCTGCAGAACCTACAGGACCTACTGGAAGGGAACCGACCATGGCTGAAGTCATGCAAGCCTTAGGTACTATTGGAGATTTGATGGGGCAGCAAGAAAGGAATCAAGCCGCAGCTACTGTCGCTGCTGCTGGGACTTCATCTGCTATTTCATTTGCAGTTCCGTCGACGAGTCCCCCACCTATACATGACAGTGAGGAGCGTAGGGCTCAAAAGCTGGTGGAACAGTTTCTCAAATTGAAGCCACCTTAATTCACTGGAAGTGGAGACCCTGAAGCTACTACTCGATGGGTCGAAGGGATGGAGAAAGCATTCGATTTGCTGAGATGCTCAGATAGGGATAAAGTTACTTTGGCAGTTTATCAACTTGAAGGGAATGCTAGTACGTGGTGGAGAGCTGTCAAGGGTAGAACTTTTCCGGAAGGTACAATTCCAGTATGGAATACTTTTGTGGAAGTTTTCAATAATAAATACTTTTCGAGGACAGCTAGGGAGCAAAAGATGGCTGAGTTCTTCCGCCTCCGTCAGAATCAGATGACAATTGACCAGTACGAGGCAAAGTTTTCTGAACTGTCCAAGTATGCTCCGAGAATGATTGAGGATCCGGAGGATAGAGCTAGAAGGTTCAAGGACGGATTGAAGCCCGAGATTAAGAGTGCCCTGGCACCGCTCGACCTCCAAGACTATGATGATATCTACGCAAGGGCGCTGATAGTGGAGCGGGACTTGTCTGAAAGGGCTACTACATCTGTATCACGATTTACTTCCCCAAACAGATTCGATAGGAGACAAGGGAAGAAACCCTTGTTTAACAACCGGAGTCACATTCCACCAAATCGCCGAGGGGCGATTAGTAAGCCGACAATTCGTCAGAATGAGGTGTGCAGCTTGTGTCGACAGAGGCATGGGCCTGGTTTGTGCCCGTATCGAGGTGGTGCCTGTTTTGGTTGTGGCTAGCTGGGCCATCAGGTGAGGGACTGCCCGCAGAGGCAAGGTGGACAGGCACAACCCCAGTAGGGAGGGCGGCCTAGAGGAATTGTGCCGTCAAACTTTCAGAATCGTCCGCCGGCACAAGGAAGGGTTTTTGCAGTCACTCGGGAAACGGCGAAGGATTCGCCGACTGTTACAGGTACGGTCCTCTTGCATGACCAAGTAGCATATGCCTTGTTTGATCCGGGCGCCACCCATTCTTTTGTTGCGGATCAGTTCGTTAAATTATCTGAATTGAACTTGGTACCTTTAGAAATTGTGCTTAATGTATCTACGCCATTGAAAGATAAAGTAATGGCTACAGTGAGCTGCCCTGATTGCAGACTTATGGTGGATGGCCATGAGAGTAAGATAGATTTGATTGTGCTAGAAATGTACGATTTTGACTTAATTGTGGGAATGGATTGGTTGGTAAAGCAAAGAGCCACGATGGACTGCTTTAATAAGGTAATACGGTTTAATCCGATGGATGGTAATAGTTATGAATTTTTGGGTAATCGAGGAGGAACCTCGACTGTGATGATATCATCGTTAGAGGCGACTCGATCGTTGGGAGATGGGTGCCAAGGTTATTTGGCTTATGTGGTAGATACATCTGCTAAAGAATTGAAATTGGAGGATATTGCAATTGTATGTGAGTTTCCAGATATTTTCCCCCAAGAATTACCTGGTTTACCACCAGAAAGAGAAATCGAGTTTGTGATAGAATTAGCTCTGGAGACAGAGCCGATTTCTAAGGCACCATATAGAATGGCGTTATCAGAATTGAAGGAACTCAAGGTTCAAATGCAGGAGTTGTTAGACAAGGGGTTCATTCGCCCTAGTGCATCGCCATGGGGAGCGCCTGTCTTGTTCGTTAAGAAAAAGGATTTGTCTTTGAGATTGTGTATTGACTATAGGCAGTTGAATTAGGTGACGATTAAGAATAAGTACCCACTGCCAAGAATTGACGACTTGTTTGATCAGCTGCAGGGAGCATCTATATTTTCAAAAATTGATCTACGGACGGGATACCATCAATTGAAAATCAAAAAAGAGGATATACCGAAATCGGCATTTAGAACACGTTATGGGCACTATGAATTCACTGTGATGCCGTTTGATTTGACGAATGCTCCTGCTGCTTTTATGGATCTGATGAACAGAGTGTTCAAGGAGTTTCTGGATCGCTTTGTGATTGTTTTTATAGATGATATCCTTGTGTACTCGAAGAGTTCTGAAGATCATGAGCAACACCTGAGAATAGTTCTGGAAACTCTGAGAACGCATCAATTATATGCTAAGTTCAGTAAGTGTGAGTTTTGGTTAGCTAGCGTGGCGTTCTTAGGCCACGTAATTTCGGGTGAAGGTATTGCTGTGGATCCGGTTAAAATTGAGGCAGTTATTAATTGATCGAGACCGACAACTGCTATAGAAATTAGAAGTTTCTTGGGTTTGGCAGGTTATTACAGGCGATTTGTGGAAGGATTCTCAGCTATAGCTTCGCCTTTGACTAAATTGCTGAAGAAAGATACGAAGTTTCAATGGACGGACAAGTGCGAGCGTAGTTTTCAAGAGCTTAAGCATAGGCTAACTACGGCTCCTGTTCTGACAATTCCGTCTGGTCCTGGTGGTTATGAAATTTATAGCGATGCTTCGCTTAGGGGGCTAGGTTGTGTTTTGATGCAGCATGGCAGGGTGGTAGCGTATGCGTCCCGTCAGTTGAGACCGCACGAGTTGAATTATCCCACACACGACTTGGAGTTAGCTGCGGTCGTATTTGCCTTGAAGATCTGGAGACACTATTTAATTGGGAAAAGTTTTCAGGTGTACACCGACCATCAGAGTCTGAAATACCTGTTCTCTCAAAGGGAGCTGAACATGAGACAGCGCCGATGGATGGAGTTATTAAAAGACTATGAATGTGAGATCCTGTATTATCCTGGTAAGGCAAATAAGGTTGCTGATGCCCTGAGTAGAAAATCAGTGATTGCTCAATTGCAGGTGCAGGAGTGGCACTTACTTGAGCAATTAAGAGACTTAGACTTTAAACTGGAGATAAGCCACCTGTTGAGTCTCGTGGCTACCTTGAGAATCGAGCCAGAAGTGCAAGTAAAAATTAAGGCCTTGAAGTCCACAGACCCCTTTATTCAGAAGATCCTGCAAGGAGATCCGACCAAACGAAGGGTCGATCTTCAAATAGCTGAGGATGGGATACTTAAGTTCAGAGGACGTTTGGTTGTACCATCGAATGAAAATCTAAAGGAGGAGATATTATCAGAAGCACATCGTAGTAGTCATAGTATTCATCCTAGGAGTACAAAGATGTATCAGAATTTGAAACAGCATTACTGGTGGAATGGTATGAAAACTGATATAGCCAAACATGTGGCTAAGTGTTTGACCTGCCAGCAGGTCAAGGCGCAACACTGCAAACTTGGAGGACTACTACAGCCTTTGAAAATCCCAGAGTGGAAGTGGGAGCATATCACAATGGATTTCGTGATGGGTTTACCAAGGAGTCAGCGAGGGCATGATTCAATTTGGGTCGTGGTAGATAGGCTAACGAAGTCAGCGCACTTTATTCCAGTAAGAAAGGACTTCACCTTAGACAGATACGCAGAGTTGTATGTGAGGCATATTATAAGGTTGCATGGTGTGCCAGTGACGATCACTTCTGATTGAGATCCAAAATTCACCGCTATATTTTGGAAGAGTCTACAAACTACTTTAGGAACGAAGCTGCAATTTAGTACAGCTTATCACCCACAGACAGATGGTCGGTCTGAAAGAACGACTCAGACCTTGGAGGACATGTTGAGAGCATGTGTTTTGGATTTCAGAGGTAACTGGGAGGAACATTTGCATTTGGTTGAATTTGCCTATAATAACAGCTACGAACAGAGTATTAAGATGGCACCTTTTAAGTCCTTGTATGGCAGGGCTTGCAGGACACCAGTCTGTTGGGATGAGGTTGGAGAAAGGAAGATAACTGGCCCTAAGTTTGTAGAACAGTTGATGGAAGCAATTAAAGTGATTAGAGATAGATTAAAGACAGCTCAGAGTCGCCAGAAAAGTTATGCTGATAAAAGGCGCAAACCTTTGGAATTTCAAGTAGGCGACCATGTCTTTCTGAAAGTGACACCTATGAGAGGAACATCCCGTTTTGGCAGGAAAGGAAAGTTGAGCCCAAGGTACGTTGGACCATTTGAAATCCTAGAACGAATTGGAATTTTGGCTTATCGACTCGCATTGCCGCCTAGACTTGCTCAAGTGCATAATGTTTTCCACGTATCGATGTTGAGGAAGTATGAGCCAGACCCTGCTCATGTGCTGAGTTACGAGGAAATTGATTTGGATGAACGGGCATCATATGTGGAGCGACCAGTCAGGATCGTGGACAGGAAAGAGCATGTACTACGATCCAAGACAATTCCGTTAGTCAAGGTGGTTTGGCAACACCATGGTACAGAGGGAGCTACGTGGGAGAATGAAGAAGTTATGAAGCTTAGTTATCCTTCTCTTTTTGAGTAATTAGAACTGTGCTGTAATTTCGAGGACGAAATTTCCTAAGTGGGGGAGAGTTGTGACGTCTTGGAAATTCAATCCTTGTAAGCGCCGGAAGTCGATTAAATGATATGGATATATAGTCATAGTCGACGTCTATTTTGGACTATAAAGATTGAAAAGACGAAAATTTGGACGAATTCCGAACTTTGGATTATTTCGAATTGAGTTTCGAAATTAATCCGCGGCAATTTTTGAATTGCCGTTTTTGCAATCGAGCTTAACCCTGATCGAGCTTGGCCAGTGAAATTACCGAAATTACCCTTCGTTCAGTACACCAAAAATTTCGTTTCAGTCCTGGCGCGCCAAAATTACCATTTTACCCTCCCTCAATTATTCATTCATATAGGACAAAAAAATTTAATTTTGGCCCTTGAAGTCAAGGTGGGCCATCTTTCCCTCTGCCCAACGCACGTCCCCTCTGCCGCTTCCTTCTTATTCTCCGTTTCTTCTTCTTCTCTGCTCTTCTTTTCTTCATTTCTTTGACCGACGACTCCTCCTCCTTGCCGATTGAATCCACCTCCGTTCGTCGCCATTTTTCACGACCACAGCTCCACCACCGGCAACCACCATCCCCAGCTACTCGCCGCCGCCGCCGCCTTGACCCCGGCCGAGCCGCCGTCGCCGTCGTTTCGCAGAGGAAACGCCACGGCCGGGCCTGCCCTGTTTTCGGGTCAGAAGACCCGAGGACTCCGCGGCCTCCTCCGGCCGCCACGGCCGCCACCGACGCCGACCACCACCACCCAACTAACCCCCGACTTCCCCTCGACCGATCCGACCCCTCGTCGCCGACCGTCAGCCGTCGGAATCGCCGAAATCAGGCCTAGAAGTTCCGGTGCTCTGTTTTGAACCCGGTTCATTCCGGTCTTCGATTCGGCCGCCACAGCTGCCGCCGTGCCACACCGCCACCGCCAGACGACTCCCCTGAGTCCCCTCTATCGCCACCCAGCTCGCCTCCTCCGGTCGCCGCGCGTGGCCGCCGGAAACGGCCGCCGATCGAAACCCCTGTTTCGGTGCATAACAGGGCAGCCACTGATCGTGGCTGTCCGCCGTCGCCGGCCGCCTTTCGCCTCCTTCCACCTGTCCCGGCCGACCCCCATCGATCCCTGGGTGAGCCCCCGACCCTTGGCAGGCCTTGTCCCGGCCCGTGTCGCCGGAAAACGGCCAAAACAGTAGAGTTTGCCGGTTGAATATTCTGTTATTCACTGTTTCAGGCTGCCGGCCGCCGCTCGCCGGAGCTCCGCCGCTGGCCACCTGTTCCGGCGACCTCGCCGGACTCCCACGGGGTGTCGTCGAAGTTTGAGCTCGATCCGCCGCACGATAAACCTTAGTTTTATCGCCGCCGCCGCCGCTGCCGTCGCCGATCGAGCTAACTCACATAGTGAGTTGACTCTAAACCTTGGTTAGGGCGCTAATTGCGCTTAGGATTAGTCTTATTTATTTATTTATGTATTTATGTATTTATTTAATTATTTATTTCTTAAAAAAAATTATATTCGATGGGGACCGGTATAGATAGAAACCATGGTTAGGATACATGGTCGATCGATTATTTATCTGTGGCTATTTGTGGTAATTTATCAATTAATTGATTGATTGAGTTGTTCGCAAGTGAGTGACAGGTTAGAGACGAGCGAACGATTGATTGTTATAATTTGACTGAGAATTAAGATTTTTATTATGAATTAAGCTTGAAATTGCCGGGTTAAGTTGATTACTCGAGAGTGAGTGAATTGCTTGTTTGGTTTGTTTGCCTGGCTGAAATGCTCAATTGGGAGTCTTGTGGGCCTTGGGGCCGAGTTGATTGTATTTCTTGTGGATTTTGGCATTAATCCAAGATAATCAATGAGTTGATTGATGAATGCAATTTGTGTGGTCATTTAAAGGATTAATGACGTTACCTGGCAAGTTTGCATTGTACCGTGGGTACTTGTGCCGTACAGATTGTATGAAAATTCGCGACTTGTCAGAAGCACGATAATCCATGCGACGTGCCAGTCGTACGGTTTTAAGGGATTATTGGATGCCGGTCGCAGCTTGTGATGGACTGAAGCTCCTTTTTAAGGAATGCCTACTTGCAGTGCCGTGCCGGATGCACTGGATACACCGCTTGTAGTAGCCATCGCTGAGAGGGTAAAGTGGACGTAGCCTGGTTTTGCCAGAAGAGTGCAAGATCGCACTATTGATGTATCTATCACGCCAGTCGCATGGGTCATTGATTAATAATGGACTTTTGTATGCCTGAGTGGTTGTACTTCTGTTGGTTGTAGATTTGACAGATTTATTTTGATTGATATTTATATATATCTTTATTGAAATCTTGTGATCTTTTTGTGGCGCTTAGGATGTTCTGGGCGAATCAATGTCCTAACTGAGATTAGGCTTGATTCGCTGAGATTCATTCTCACCCCGTCGTGGGACAAATTTTTCAGGTCCGAAGTAATGGAGAGACCGGTGCGGTTCGGCACCCCCACTGACTCATCACTTGATATCAGTCTCCATCCGGTACCAGGTACGGCCCAGATATAGGAACGTCACATCACGACAATATGGGTCGATGAAGGGATGCCACATCTGGTGGCACACCTCTTTAAGGCCTGGTATCTTCGTGATGGGATGAATCTCTTTAGTCCTCTTAGAGGATTTGAGGGGCCACCTCTTCAAGGGGTCCCTAATATCCCCGCTTGGGACCCGATGGATATTGATACATCTGATGGGGAAGTGGTGGACCCCGCGCCTGGTATGCAGCTCGAGCTCGAGCCTGAGCAATCAGTAGACCCCTCTGTGCATTCTAGCCAGAGTTCTTGTGATGACCCGAACGACCCGGCTCCCCCGGTTGGTTATGACGACTCGGATGTCGAGTTTTCCCAGTAGAGGATTAGGTTTCTTTTGTGGTCAGGGAACTGATGATGTTTTTGTGGGGGTACTATTTTGGAATAGATGAAAGTTAACCTTACCTGACTCCTGTATCTTTTTGTGAGTCCTAGAGGGCCGCCCCGAAGCATGGGGTTGTAATTATTAGTTGATGGCTCTGTAAGGTTATAAATCATCTATTCTCATCAGCCTTTAGTGTTGTGATATCTGGCTTTACTTTCTATCTATCCCATATGGTTTTATTGAATGGAAGATTGTACGTTCCGCACGCGCAGTATAATCTTAGGTCGATAGCAGTTGCCTGGGACGCTATCTATTATGACCTGGTGGCGTTTTGGCAAGGGATGTCGCGGGTTCGAGAGTCGAGACGTGACATCAGTTGTTCTACATCAAAGATGCTTAGTATAGTTTTCAAATTTAGCGACAATGCGATGTAATTAATCGGAGATGGTTAGATGAATATGTCGTTAATGAGAAAAATTTAATGACAAATTACAAAAAAGCGCGCGATCCAATGATTGGATTGCCTGGTAATAGGATTGGACGGACCGGTCCTTCAAACTGAGAAACGATTTTTGCAGTCCTGTTCCTGATCCATGCATACTGACTGCATACGGGTTGTCGAGGTCACACATCATTGGCATATATATCTTATATTAATTACCAACCAAAGAAAGCTAAGATCAGATTTTTATTTGGCTGGAACATAGCCGTGCATACGCTCTCAAAACTTACACACGTACTAAAAAACAAAAGATAAGACAAGATAAAAAGAAAACAACGCGATGATGTGGTGGTTTCTAGTCTCCTTTTTTATTGAAACGCCATTAACAGGGTCATCTGATCCTAGTTCTAGAGCTCAAGCCTCGACTGCTTCAATCCAACCTGGCCTCGTTTTAACACGACTGACCAATCCCACACATGCTCGCCAGGTTCCTCGCGCACCTCCTCACCTCGTCTTGCGATCCATACCCGCCCATCTGCTCTCTGATCACCTCCCTCAGTCCCTGGCACCGGCACTCGCCGTCCATATTCCTCAGCTGATTGCAGCACGGCTCAAAGTGCCACGACTGCCTCAGCTGCTGGCCTGCCGTACCGGCCACGGCCGCCGTACCGGCCACCTCCGTACCCGCCATATCTGTACTGGCCACCTCCGTAGCCGTACCGACCGCCTCCCTGCATCACTTCCTCGAAGAGCTGGTCGCAGTGGTCGAGCATCTGGGCCTGCTCGTAGCAGCTTCCGCCACAGCGCCTCTGGTTCTCAGGTTCGTCGATGTCGACAGTGGTTATGGTGGCGCGGTTGGCCGCCACACCGTGGGACATCACCAGGAGTACTCCAAGGATTGCTGCGAGGGTGGCAAGCTTCGCCATTGTGGGTTGTTTTCACGAGAGAGGGAGATTGATGGTTGTGTGTTTTGGTGAGTGATGAAGGAAATGGGCGGGTGGTTTATATAGAGGAGTTGGAGGGGTTTGCATGTGGAGTACGTGGATGGCGAGATAGTTGGTCAGGGCCAAAAGGGTTTCGTCATTTTGGGGGTGGTGGTGTGGCCTTGTGCATGGACGAAGCGTTGGGTTTGGACTAACACGTAATGCAAAAGTAGGTGTTGGCATGTTGGAAAATATAAATATTAAACCACGCCTTATTCTAATAACTTAAGTTTTTAGAGTAGTTGGTATTGGTCTCATCAAATCTCATATGGTATCAGAACAGGTGGTCCTGAGTTCAAATATTTCCAGGCTGTTATTTGCCTCCCCAATGAATTTGTCCATACTTAGTACAAGGCAAAAGATTAGACTAAGCGTGAAGAAGAGTGTTGGAAAATATAAATATTAAATAACGCCAATCTTTTAGACACCAAATCTTACATGGTACGTGATCGCCACTTGCCTGTTTCGACTGGGTCTGGGATTTTTCCTAGTCCATTCGCAGCATCTCACGTTTCCGACCAAAAAAAAAAAAAAAGAACCTCCACGTTGAGGTGGTCATGTAAATGCTGCCGCAGAGTTTATCTCGACTTTTATCGAGTAATTATAGGCTCTGCAAAATAATTCTTGAATACAATTGAATCTTCTCAACCGGTTTTAATATCTTCGGTTTTGATTGTTAAGACCAATCGAGAGGCACTAATCATTCATTTTGTAAGGATGCACTGCTCATGTATTGATATTCGGAGAGTAAATAACCCCAAATGATTTGTGAATTTCGGCTCAATTTACAATATAGTTCTAGCCCAACATGTAATGTCATCCGTAAATATTTAATTTATTCATTGTGATCCCTGGACTTTTGGTACATCTATTCAATTTAGTCACTCGACTGAATGAAAATCAGAGTTATGCATAACAAACTCATTGAACCGAGAATCGCCCACATCGAACCAAATTGGCCGACTGGGTCCAATTCCCAATGCTCCGATCTGGTTCCTGGTTGCATAAAAGTGGGATCGGTTGCAGTTGGTCTAATTCCCAGTTCCAAAGGGGAACTAGACCAAAACAAATAATTTTTTTTTAATTTCCTAAACGTAAACACAAACCTAAACCTAAATCTAAGATGCTTAGGAATAGAATGCTTAGTATGACTTCCAAGTTTAGCGACAACATGATACAATTAAAGAGAGGTGGTTGGATGAATATGTCATTAACGAGGAAAATTAAACAACAAATCACAAAAAAAAAAGTGATTGATCCAATGATTGGATCCCCCAAGAATCGGACTAAACCAACCGATCCTTGAAGCTAGGAATTGATTTTCGCAGTCATGCTCCTGGTTCTAGGGTGCAGTTAGTCAGACCAAAAATTGATCATCCTTTATGAAAATGTTCAATGCTATCTTTAAACTCAAATTAATGAACGGGCAATATTGAATATTTTCATATAATCCAGGTATTAAATTGATCATATACCAAAAGACTATGGATCATATTGAATAAATTAAAAGTTCAAGGATAACATTGCACGTTGCCCTAAAGTGCTCTACAAGCTAAAGCTAAGCTATTAGAAAAAGATGTGATTTGATTATTGGGGAGGCAAATAAGGGCCTGGAAAGATTTGAACTTAGAAGATGTATTTTAATAATTGAACTCAGGAGATGTGGTTTAATCATGGAAAGACAAATAGGGGTTCGGAAAGATTTGAACTCAGTACCTTTTCATTTGATACCATGAAAGATTAAATGTGACCACTTGCCAATAGCTTTACAAGCTTAAGCTATTAGAAAAATGTGTGGTTTAATATTTATATATTTCAACAAAAAAGTTTCTTTGAATAGAATTTTATCTTGATCATAGCTTCTTTTGTGATCACTCTCTTTTTGCAGGAAACATTTGCAAACATCTGTACTTCACATGAAAAATCACATGTTCTCTTGTATTAGAGTATATTTCGAGTTTGAGCCGAGGCAAAAATCTGAATTTCGAAATTTGATCGCAAAATTAAAGACAAGAGAAAGGAGCATGCTATCTTCTTTTGGGTTTGGAGTTGATCACGAAGATCAGAGAAAATCTAATATGAAAGTGGGTTGACCGATCTTGAATTTTGCATTGGATAAGATTTGTTTTCAATCTCGCAAAAATATATCCTTGGTGGAATAAGTGTGATATCTATTATTTTGAATAGGTTTCCTAATCCTAATTGGAGAAGATTTCCTATCTAACCTTTATCTGTAAATTAGACGTGGATCTTCATTGTGAATAGTGTCAAAGAGAGCTTCTACTTGTGAATTACACCTTCAAGCAATGGAGTGTTGAAGTGAATTAAATCTGTGAGTAGATTAATGTAATTTGTTCTTGAGATCCAAAGATTATTTCGTGAGGAATTAGCATTTCGTGAGGAATTAGAGGCTAAATATTGTGTGCATTATTAGTTGTAATAGGGACTGCAAACACAGAAAGTATTTAAATGATTCGAGTGTGGTTTGTAATCTTCATCGTATCCGTTGATCTATAGTGGAATTCGTTGTTGCTATCCTCATGAATGTAGGTCTCTATGACCGAACCACAGAAATCTGGAGTACGATTTATTTTCTTGTTTGTATTTATTTTATTGTTCGAATGCTTGCTTCCGCACAACATCTTAGTCGAATCAACGTACATCCTGGATACATTTTCGTTATTTGTGGACAAAGAGGAGGAAAAATATATATTAGTTATTTTGGATTCTTAGCCCGCAGAAAGTTGGAATGCAAATGAGCAAAAGCTAAAATGAAATGCTAATAAATGCTAAATCTCATGATGTGGTGAGAGGACAAAAACTTAGATGTGAACAAGATAATCAACCAAGCGACTCCCTCTAAGACCAATCAGTCACATTCGTATATGGAACAATAGACTGTATGATTCTTACAAGTTGCCAAAATTAAATTGGAAAAAATTGGCCAAACTATGATGCTTTTGGTCAGAACTTTCATATATCATGAATGTAACAATAGAAATTGTCCACCTTAGACGTGGCAAAAAGTTCCGGGGTATAGTTCATACTCCCCATCGATAAGAAATCATGTGGATCTCACTTATATATGCACTTTGTTTCATTTGTAATTGAATGATGTAATAAAGATGTGTGAAACCCTAATTTAAGGGCAAATCTAGATACACATTTGCATCTCGATTTCTCTTTCTCACTACTCTTTTTTTTTTTTATTGTGATTGTGCATCGAATCCTAACCAAAAATAATAATAATCTAGATTCTCATCTTAGCTTGATTACAACATTTTAAATTAACATTTCATACTAAACCAAGTATTAAATGAGGAAGAGTAGACAAGATGGTACATTTCTTAAATACTTATTGTGTTTTTCCATAGCTTCGCTTCACACTTTATTGGAATCTGTTATCGGGGACATCATTCAGTATCCGAAGAAGGTTCAAAAAGATGTTGAACATTGCTTCACCGAAATTATCTCCCTCCATGAAATATCTTTCACGAAAAGTCTTTCTGCGGCTTTTAATTAAAAGAGAAGTGTTCTTGGGCCGATTCCGGGCAGTAAACATCACAGGCAGAGAGACAAAATAACCAACTCGATCAGCACGCAAATTGTGTTGGAATTGTATCGATGGTAGAGTCTGGTGATATAGAATTGATATCGTAACCACGCGCGCACAGAGTGCGTTGGAATTTAATCATCGACACAGCTTGAGAACTTAGAAATTGAAGAAACGTGCATGATTGTCGGAAAAAATTCTACGTTTAACCTTTCAATTTACAAAGCTTTGTATATATACACGTAGCAGAGTACATAAAATTCTAAGACTCTTCCTTATCAGGAAATACGATAAACAGAGAACAAAATAGTAAGTAAATATTATAAATTACTAAATTAGCATTAATATACAGCTCATTTTAACAGAAATATTATGTTGGAATTTAATCGACGACACAATACTTAAAATAGAGATATAAACTAGAAATCTATTAAGTAAAAACGACTCAAATCAGAAACCCACAGCTACGAAAGCAAAGAAGCGAAACTGAAAAATAAAAATAAAGATAAATTTGTTTGATTTGTGCGATAACCTCCTCGACGGTTCCATCTCTCTGGGTAAATTCCATCGATCGCCTTTAATGCTCCTGATCCTCCGCAGGTGATGCATCCGCGTTTCCCGAACGGTTTCCCTCGTTGTGTAAAATCTGCTCTACGATCTCCTCCTCTGTTGGCATGATATTTGCCTTTCTGTCTTCGTGTAACCTTTGCCGATCACCCTGTAGGTGACACGTCCATGTTCCCCAAACCGTGGTCCTTATTGCACCAAAGTGCCCCACCGTGCCTCCGGTTGTTCCCTCCAGAAACTTGTGCCTTTGATCTTGATTATCTTGATTGATTTTCAATTTCGAAGGGTCGTAGGTACTCAAAAATGCTTTTTAAGTACGTTCGTCGCTATTATCCATGTGGCAGCGGCTGCCGAGCAATTCGTCGTCGTATTTGCACAACTGAACATGTGGACAGCTGAACATGTGGCGTTAATAAATAGCAATCTTCGTCGATTGTGGTGATATGTGCATATCGATACTCACATGTCATATCCATGACCGTCCTTGCTCTTGTGATGCTCACGTGTCTATCTTTCTCCACGTGTCAGGCACGTGCTTGTTGCCTACCAGGTTTTTGTCGGTGTCAACAAACATCAGTTCAACTAATGATCCGGATCGCCCGACCTTCCGAAATAAGGCCTGACCTTCCTTTAATCCCCGCCGCTTGTTCGCATCGGACTGCTGAGATTTCATTCTGACCAAAATGCAATTAAAACAAAATAAGATTTGAATTTCAAATTTCAAAAAAAAAAGAAAAAAAAAAAGAAAATCCCTATTATGGCTCTGACGCCTTTCCCCACTCTTCGATTCCCTCTCCATGGAACTCTTCCCCAATTCACCTTCCAATCCGAAAGCCCTAATAGCCTCCTTTCGTCCACCATTTCACTAGGATCGTTCGTGCCCTTCAGCTGCCATTTCTCGACCGTCCGGAAGAAGGTCAAGAATTTCCCTACTTTGGCTCCATCGCCATTTTCCCTTTGTTCGAATCAATTCCCTCTCCATTGATCTCTTGACCACTGTTCACCTTCCTCAGTTCACCTCTCGATTCCGAAAGCCCTAATCGCCTCCCTCCATCTGTCATTCCGTCAGGATCATCTGTGTCCTTTAGCTCCCATTTCTCGGCAGTCTGGAAGACGATTCTAAAGCCCAGCTTGAGCGAATTTCGTTCATCGAGACCTTCTTCAGCGCCTTCGCTACTTGCTTCACCGAGTAATCGCTGACTACCGCTCTATTTTGCTATTTTCCTGATGAATTCGAGTCCCGCAATTGTAATGTGGCCAAATTTGTGTCCGCTGTTCAGTTTTCGCTCATGTACTGTTTTTTGTTGCTGCGTGAGATCTTGTTAAATGATGTTGTTGACGACGAACTTAGTTGGAACCGATCTTGTTTTTGTGAATGAGGATTCGCGGTGGCTCGACTTATATCTAAGCTCTTATCGTGCTTCATTTGGCTCGCAACTGTCCTCATTCATGAATAGAGGTGGTCAAGAAAAGTAACAGAATGGCACAACGCAGTTGAAGTTCTCTATAGCTGTATTAACCCTTGTCTTGTATAGGGATTTTTCCCTACAAATCTCTCTTAGGGTGCGATTATTCTTGTATCATATGACCCCTAAAATGACAAAATTGGAGTTGGCTCTACTTTAGCTTCTTGGGTTGGAAGCTAGATATTCTGGGTCACGCAATCAAAGGAAATATTGGCAAGCGAAACTCATCCTGGACAGATTAGAATTAGCATCATCATTTCTTTCTTTGAAATCAACAAGTGGTCAAGTGTCAAAGGCACATGATCTCCCTGCCATCGTATTGCATTGAATATATAGTTCTTTAAGCTCACGAGGTTGATTTTTCCTTATCGTGTTCCTCTCTCTTGAGTTATCGAAATAGCTTACTAGAGACATATGAAGCTTGCATCCTTGCTTGTAATTGAATGAGCTGGTGATTGCATTTCCAATCTAAAATTTTCTCAATTGGTAAATGTAGAATTTTGAGTGAGGTCCAGGGCTCATAAAGCTGTTTACAATCGCTCTTGCGATGATAGTGGTGGAGTACGCATCTCTTGTAAGTGGAGCATGACAAAAAGAACGGCAAAAAATAATAATAATTCGAAAATGTCCTATATTTGATGTTTCGTTTGGCGTTTCTATATAGGCCACTTGGTGAATTATGGGGCTGCACTGAAGCGTAATTAGCTGGTGGAACAAAAAAGAGACGGAAACTATGATCTTGTTAATAGATACATTGAGGGCTATTGAATAGAAGACATAGTTGAACCTATGAGGAGCAAAGATCTAAGGAGTTTCCGGTCTTCCATTAACAAGGTTTCTACTGGAGCAAAGCAAGACTGGTTTCATGTGAGGGTAATTCATGCCGATAGAACAACTCTTCCTCCAGGACATCGACATGAATGAATATACTAAGAATTGCTCACGCTGAATGCTAATACAACGTTGCCCTCTTACATATTTAATATTCTTCAACACACTAGACACTACCTCCAGAGACTATAGCAATACTCCATAACAGAAGTTCCACCATCAGTTAAATTTTTTTTTTCACCAGCCATCATCTCTGTACCTCACCACAACACAATCTGGAAAATCTAAAAAAACGAAAACGCATCCACTCTCTGAGGACATTCCGCGCAACTAAGAAACAAGCTCGATGGCCATCAGTGAGAGCAATGAAGAGTAGAACAAGTGAATCACACCCAAAACAATCTCCGCAACACGCGTAAATCAAGAATCCGAAACATTCGAGCAAAGGGGAAAACTTGGGTATGTAGCTCCCGTACAATAACATTCTGAATAGGAGCATTTCTAATTGATGTTGACATTCCTGAAGTCACTAACCATATCTCGAAAGTTGTCAGTCACCTCCCTTGCATTCTGTAGCTCCCACACAGTCAACTGAAGCGCACATTGAGTATGTTCCAACTCCCTTCGGGTTTATTCCAGCTCAAATCGGGTTTGTTCCAACTCCATTTCCAGATCTCTAATTATACGGCTACATCTACTAAGACAAGTATCGTCCTGATTAGACATAACAAGAATCCATACAATTGTTACATCCTAAACTATTGAAAAATTAAAGTGTCTTATCACAAGAGTAAACAACCAACATACCTACTTCACATGTTCACTATTGGGACGAAATCAGCTAGGCAAATGAATTGTCGTTGGCAACTCCATATTGAAAAATTTCAAGTATGTCTGTTTTGCAGCTTTCCAATTTTTATATCATTTGTAATTAGCATTACTAAAACCATTTACTTGGACTTCAGTTTGAGGTCAATTATCGTATATGACGATATTACGACTATTGAAAACAGCATAGTATTCTTTCGGCATGTCAACAAACCTAAAATAGCATAGAGAAGTGAGATTGAACACCAAGGGTCATTAGCATTCAAAAGGCATAATTATAAATACAATATAGGATAGTGTTTACACAAAAATCTGGCCAAGCAATGGTACTTGTGAAAAGTTAAAAAGTGGACACAAATAAGAGGTAACATAAGCTAATCATCCCTTCCAAGAATTATATCATGCGGAGACGAAATTCTTCTATAGAGAGCCATGCAAAAATTGGCCAGTGAAGAGTAATAAACATCGGCAAACTGCTTGTCCTTTCTTTCCTTTTTTCAGGCCATTGCAATATATCATATGTCCTTACGTCCATACTATTTTACCATAAGGTATTTATATGGATTAACTATTCACAAATTGACCAGTGAAGAGTAATAAAAAGGCTAATCTAGCTAGATGAATCTAGCCCATTACAAATTTTCAAATGCAACAAAACAGGCAGTCTTGCCCCATAATTACACCAGCATGCATGAAAACAAACAACAAAACATGCTTCAATAAAAGTAACTACAACCCACAACATGTCATTCCAATTTGACATTTGATCAGCAGCATCCCAAGCAGCTAACTCAAATGAAGCCAATAACTAATCAAAAACCTATTTTTTAGAGTCAAAAAAAGAAAACAACAAGCAAACACACCCGATAAAGCATCCATTTCGATCGATTCTATCGGCTGTTTTTTTATTCTTTTGCTAAGAAAGCATGAACACATAATAAAATAGGTGTTCCACTTACAGGAGATGTGTACTCCACCTCTATCATCGCAAGAGTGATTGTAAACAGCTTTATGAGCCCTGGACCTCGCTCAAAGTTCTGCATTTACCAATCAAGAAAATTTCAGGTTGGAAATGCAATCACCAGCTCATTCAATTACATGCAAGGAAGCAAGTTTCATATGTCTCTAGTAAGTTATTTCGACAAATCAAGAGAGAGGAACACGATAAGGGAAAATCAACCCAAAACAATATTTCAGCTTATGGCTGTTGTCCCTATCCGTGAGCTTAAAGAACTATTTACTCAATGCAATGTGGTGAAAGGGAAATCATGTGCCTCTAACACTTGACCACTTGTTGATTTCAAAGCAAGAAATGATGATGCTAATTCTAAGCTGTCCAGGACGAGTTTCGCTCGCCAATATTTCCTTTGACTGCGTGTCCTAGAATGTCTTGCATCCAATCCAAGAAGCTAAAGCAGAGCCAACTCTAATTTTGTCATTTTAGGGTCATATGATACAAGAAATGACGAAAATTACCAATCGCACCCTAAGAGAGATTTGTAGGGAGTATGTGACGCCTTGGAAATTTGATCTCTTTCCTAATGATAGAAATTAGATTATGGATTATCTGTGGATTGCATTTTATTGCCTTGTAATGAATTTCGTTGAATTAGATAAAAGAAATTGAGAATTTCCTGAATCGACAATCGAATTAGTTTAGGGTTCGATTAGTAGATCATATCGTTTTAGGATCGAGATTCCTAAACCTAAACTTCATTCTAACATCATTGGTTTGGAGTTGGACGAGATTGTCCTCAAAAGATTAGGGAGAGACCAAAATACCCCTAAGAAGATATTTGACGAAAATGCCCTCAATAGATTTCTAATTTACCAAAATACCCTTGACATTTGAAGAAATTACCAAAATGCCCCTAGGGTTTCTAGAACATGACATCATCATAATGTCACCATGACATCATCACAACACCACCATGACATCATCCTCTAGTGACATCATCGATGACATCGCACGACATCATCGATGACATCATCATGCTCTTGTCCCACAAAGAAAATGAGGAAGTGCCACACCCCTCAACCCTCTCTATTTATCTCTCTCCCTCTCATCCTTCCCATACTCACTTCGACCATGTTCTAGGCCGTGCACCGTTAGCGACGAGCCATGACCGAGAATTATGGTCCGCGGGCTGCGGCCGGCCAAGTTAGCCGAGAACCCTAATCGAGAGCCTAGGCCATGGCCTACCATACTGGTCGAGGGCCTGGGCCGTGTCCAAGCCGGTGTCCCGTGTGTCCGGGCTTGTGGCCAGAAATTGGGCTGTGTGAGAAGTTAGCCCGGGAGTTCCAAGTTCATGGGAAAGTTTTCAAGGATCGTCGTCGCATACGTCTCTTCTAATCAACGGTGAGTTAACCTTCAATCCTTGATTAGGTCGTTAATTACGTTTGGACTAGTTGGCTAAATTATTAGGATGCCTAAATAGATTAATTGGGGTCGGTTTAGGCTAGAAATCCGGTCTAGGTTCAATGGCCCTAATCGGTTAAGTTAGTCTGATTGGCAAGGATGTTATGGCTAATTGAATTGGATTGATTAGATTTGATGCTTGTTCCTCACGAGCGAGCGGTAAGCTAGAGACATGGGAACAATCGATGGACAAAATGAATCGGTTAAGGTTGATTGAACGTATCAATTGGGTTAAAATGTTTATAATGTGATTGAATGTTCATAATTCAGTTGACTGGCCTTCGTGATTGAATTGATTGACTTTGCTTAATTGACTATTTATGTCAATTGTCTATTTGAATGTGTCGATTGACTGTTGATTGATTTGGATGACAGATTTGAGGGTTAATCACCTCCGAATAGTTGCAGAGTCTAGTAGACAATTCTATGTATTTGTATGACCACGTCCAACATCAAATGCATGTTTGGCATGAAATGGCCTCAGGTCGAGTTTTGAGCACGTCATATGAACGTATGGCTAAATATGGGATTGTGAATTGGTTGTATGACGATGGTGCCTAAATGGTCATATAAAGAAATTTCATGGTACCAGACGTACCGTGATTTGAATCATGCCAGCCGTACAATTCTCTAGTAAGTTCATGTCGTACCAGATGTACGAATTTTCATGACTTATTAGATGCCAGTCGCAGCTTTTGATGAACCGAAGCCCCATGGGATCCATGCTAGTGTTGTATCGTGCCAGCCATACGAATCTTACGGACTATTGGACGCCGTCACCAGAAGTAAGGGACGATGCCGGTTATGCCAGTAGACACTGCCAGCCGTAGTGTAAAACATTGCCAGATGTAGTGTCGTGCCACACCAGACGTGTGCATATGGCCAAATGTTTGTTAATAATTGGACTACGTGTGACGTCCAGAGTATGCCAATTGATTGTGATATTTTGTCTGTGATTGAGCTATATATCTTGTGATATGTACTTGGAGGTTAGAATGTCTGAACGAATCATCGCCCTTGCCAAGGCTTAGGCGTTGACTCGCTAAGATTTATATCTCATCCGATCATGGAAAACATTTTCAAGTTTAGAGCTTATGATTATTAAAGAACTGAAGTTGAGGACGTCTGGAGTAGATACGAAGCTGACCCTATCCCGCCTTGAAGTATGAGGCTAATTAGTGTATTATCCTAATTAAATTAAGATGAGTTCATTTATGAATTGATGTTTTATGAACTCAGATGCTACCTACTTTTCTATCCCTGTTCTTTTACTATCTGGGAGTTATACATGTTTCCGCATGCATAATTAATTTCGTGAGTCGATAGCGAACATGATACGCTATCCTTTATGACCCTTGGGAAGATTTAACTTGGATGCCGCATACTTGGGGTTTGGGGCGCGACAGAGGAATCCCTATACAAGACAAGGGTTCATACAGCTATAGAGAACTTCAGCTGCGCTGTGCCATTCTGTTACTCTTCTTGGCCACCTCTATACATGAATGAGGACAGTTGCGAGCTAAATGAAGCATGATAAGAGCTTAGATATAAGTCGAGCCACCGCAAATCCTCATTCACAAAAACAAGATCGGTTCCAACTAAGTTCGTCATCAACAACACCATTTAACAAGATCTCACACAGCAGCAAAAAACAATACATGAGCGAAAACTAAACAACAGACATAAATTTGGCCACATTGCAATCGCAAGACTCAGATTTATTAGGAAAATAGCAAAACGGAGCGGCAGTCAGCGATCACCTTGGGGAAGCAAGCAGCGAAGGCGCTGCAGAAGGTCTCAATGAACAAAATTTGCTCGAGCAAGACTTGAGATTTGTACACCGGATGGCCAAGAAATAAGAGCTGAAGGGCACGGACGATCTCGGTGGAATGGCGATTAGAGTGAGGCAATTAGGACTTTCGAAATCGGGAAGTGAACTGGGGAAGGTGAGCAATGGTCAAGAGATCGATGGAGAAGGAATCGATTCGAATAAAGGGGAAATAGAGACAATGCCAAAATAGAGGAATTCCTGACCTTCTTCTGGACGGCCAAGAAACGGCAGTTGAAGGACACGGATGATCCCGACGGAATAGCGGACGGAGTGAGGCGATTAGAGCTTTCGGAATCGGAAGGTGAACTGGGGAATAGATCGATGGAGAGAGAATCGAAGAGAGGGGAAAGGCGACAGAGCCATAATAGGTATATTCTATCCTCTTTTTTTAATTTGAAATTCAAATTGTCACGTCCCGACTTTCGAACCCACGACATCACTTGCCAATTCACCACCAGGTCATAAAAGATAACATTCCAAGCAACTGATATCGACCTAAGAATGTACTACGCATGCGGAACGTGTAATCTCTCATACAATAAAATCAACATAGGATAGATAAGCAGCAAAGCCAAACAACCCAACGCTAACATAAAACTGATGAGAACAGATGATCCATAACTTTACAGAGCCAACAGCTGATAATTACAACCCCATGCTTCGGGGCGGCCCTCTAGGACTCACGAAAAGATACATGAGTCAGGTAAGGTTAACTCTCATTTATCCTAAAATAGTACCCCCACAAAAGACGTCGTCAGTTCCCTAACCACAAAAGAAACCTAATCCTCTACTGGGTAAAAACGTCATTCGGATCGTCGTAACCAATCGGGGAAACCGGGACATTAGGGTCATCACAGGAACTCTGACTAGAAAGTACAAAGGGGGCTACGGATTGCTCAGGCTAGAGCTCGGGCTGCATACCAGGTGCGGGATCCGTCACTTCCCCATCAGGCGTATCAATATCCATCGGATCCCAGGCGGGGACATTAGGGACCTCCTGAATAGGTGCCCTATCAAATCCTCTGAGCGGACCAAAGAGATCCGCCCTATCACGAAAATACCGGGCCTTGAAAAGATACGCCACTAGTTGTTGCATCCCCTCATCGATCCATATCGTCGTGATGTAGTGTTTCCACATCTGGTCCGTACCTGACATCGGGTAGAGAGTGACATCGTGTAATGAGTGGGTAGGTGTACCGAATCGCACCGGTCTCTCCATTACTTTGGACCTGAGAAGTTGTCCCATGACGGGGTGAGAACTTAATCTCAGTGAATCAAGCCTAAGCTCGGTTAGGACACTGATTCGCTCAGGATATCCTAAGCACAATAGTCAATCATAAAGTATAAACACATATATCAATAAAACAAATTCACCAAATAAGCAACCAATCACAGCATCACCACTCAAGCGTACACAAGACATCACAAAAATCCATTATTTAACAATGACCCACGCGACTGGTGTGATAAAAACATTAATAGTGTGATCCCGCACTCTTATGGTAGGACCAGGTTACGTCCACTTTTACCCTTTCAGCGACGACTACTACACGCGGTGTATCCAATGCACCCGGCACGGCACTACGAGTAGATATTCCTTAAAAAGCATCTTCGGTCCGTCATAAGTTGCGACCGGCATCCAATAATCCCTTAAAACCATACGACTGGCACGGGGCATGGATTATCGTGCTTTTGACAAGTCGCGAGTTTCCATACAATAAGTACGGCATGAATATCAATGGTACAACACGAACTTTTCAGGTAATGTCATTTGTCCTTTAAATGACCACACAATTCACATTCGGCAATCAATCCATTATTTATCTTTGATTAATGCCAAAATTCATACAGAAATGCAATAGACTCGGCCGAAGGCCCCCAAGACTCTCAGTCAAGCATTTCAGCTAGGCGACCAAACCAATGAGGCAATTTAATGTACTCGCGAGCAATTAACTCAACCCGGCAATTTCGAACTCAATTCGTACTATATTTCTTATTTCTCAATCTCTTTATATATTCAATCGTTCGCTCGTCTCTAACCTATCGTTCGCTCGCGAACAAACACAATTAATCAATCAACTGATAATTTACCACAAATAGCCACAAATAATATAATCGACTAAACTAACTTAATCGATCGTCCATTTATCCTAATCATCGTTTCTATCTAAACCGGTCCCGATCGTGATTTTTTTTATAAATAATTAATTAATTAATCCTAAGCGCAATTAGTGCCCTAATCAAGGTTTAAGGTCAACTCACTAAGTGAGTTAGCTCGAACGGCTATGGCGACGGCGGCGGCGGCGGAATTAGGATTTATCGTGCGGCGACTCGAGCTCAAACTTTAGCGACATCCCAGGGAAGTCCGGCGAGGTCGCCGGAACAGGTGGTCGGCGACGGAGCTCCGGCGGGCGACGGCCAGCAGCCTAAAACAGTAACGGTCAGTAGCAAAATCGACAATTCTGGCTGGTTTAGAGCGTTTCTCGGCGTCTCGGGCAGGGACAAGGCCGGTCAAGGCTCGTGAACTCACCCAGGGGTCGATGGGGGTCTGTTGGGACCAGTGGACGATGGCGGTAGGGGGCCGACGGCGGCAAGTAGCCCAGAACAGACCCGGTTCTTCACGGCGCCGAAACAGGGGAGGTGGTCGGTTGCGTTTTTCGGGCCCCACGCATGGCGGCTGGTGGTGACGAGCTCCGAGGGGGTAGAGGGAACTATGGGGAGGTGATCGGCGGCGGCAATGAGGCACGACGGCGGCCGGTTCGGCCGAATCGAAGACCGAATTGAGCCGGGTCCAAAGCAAGGCATTGAGGCTTCGGGGCGATTTTTCGGCGGCTCCAGTGGCGGACGGCCGATGTGGTTGGGTTGGGGTGGTTGAGGGAAGGACGGTGGTCAGCTGTGAAGCGGTGGTTGGCACCGATGACAACCGTGGTGGTCGGAGGAAGCCACGAAGTCTTCCGGTCAAATGACCCGAGAACAGGGTAGGGCTCCCCGAGCCGTTTTCTCGGCCATTCGATGGTGACAACGGTCAGGCTTGGGTCAGGGTGGCGGCGGTGAGTGGCTGAGGGCGGTGGCCATCAGTGGTGAGGGGTGGTGGTCGCTCAAATTGTCAATGGAGGAGGAGGAGTGGCTCGGCTTGAGGGTGGTCGTCCACGGCCAAACCAACGAAGGAAGAAGAAGAAGAAAGAAGAAGCAGAGGCTGACGTGGGAGACGTATGGGGAAGAGAGATGGTGGGTCATGCCCATGACTTTGGTGGCATTTTTTTTTGTCTTACATACGCAAATGATTGAGGGTAATATGGTAATTTGGTGCGCCGGAATTGCATCGAAATTTTGGTATACTGAACAAATGGTATTTTTGGTAAATTCACCGGTCAAGCTCGGTCGGGGTTAGGCTCGACCGTAAAAAAGGCAATTCCAATTCGCGACGGATAAAATTCGAAACCTAATACGAAATAACCTAAAATTTAGAATTCGTCCAAATTTTCGTTTTTTCAGTCCTTATGGTCCAAAATATGTGTCAACTATGATTATATTTTCATATTTCCATCAACTTCCGGTACTTACAAAAGCTGAATTTCCAGGACGTCACACAGATCCTTTTTTGTTTTAATTGCATTTTGGCCAGAATGAAATCCCAGTCGTCTAATGAGAATAGATGGATGGGATTAAAGGAAGGTCAGGCCCAACCTTCTTCTGAAAGGTCAGGAGATTCGGATCCCAACTATGAAGGCATCTTTGGGAAATGGGAAAAACAGGGAAAAGCAAGAAAATGATATGGTCGGGCAACGGTTAGCAGTCCTACACTAACAGAACAATATGTTTTTTCGGAAATAAGAGATCGAAAAATAAAATAAGAAAATAAATCGGACACCAAATTAGAATATATTACTGCCAAAATAAGATCCGACCATGATAAACTCCCTTAGCAAGCACTTGATGAAACGGTGCTTCAATATATACACACAAGATAGCTCCCCAACCAGAATATATTATTGCCAAAATAAGATCTACGGTCGGATTTGGATTTCTTATCATTGAAAATTTTCTACCATTTCCTATCATGATCGATCTGGACCATCCAATTCAAAATGAACTGTCTATATCGGTCCACATCATTTCTCACTAAAAAATTGTTGATTGATCTGGGCCGTCCATTTTAAATTGGATGGCCCAGATTTAATGACACATCTACATTTATGTCATTAAATCCTTTTCCCGCGGTCCCCGCGTGGAGAATTGCAAAATTTGATCTCAAAGATGGCCATGCGTGTTGGTCTGAGAAATAACAGCACATAGGATTCGGCCTATTCCTCTTCTCTTTACACATTGACTAACATCAAATCAGGAAACTGCACCTTCAATTATATTGACCGACTCTAGTAGCAAAGCAAATAATGTGTCCATATTTCCTTTACTTTTTTCCTTGATTTTCATGACGAGAGTCCATGCACTTAATTTAAAAACTTCACTTCGGTTCGAGCTGGAGCCGGATTTTATTCAATAGATTCAAACTCGAGACATATTTTAAGATTTTATTCAATAGACTCAAACTCGAGATATATTTTAAAATAACTATACGATAGTATTTTTCGAGATTTCATAAGCGAAAGAACTATGTGAATGGGAGGATGATTCTTACAGAAAAAGTATATATTTTAAAATAACTACACGATAGTATTTTTCCAGATTTCATAAGCGAAAGAACTACGAGAATGGGAGGAGGATTCTTACAGTAAAACAGTCTTTTTGTTCCCCAACGTTAACGAAGAAAAAGCTTCAAATATGCCGTCGCGGTTGAATAAACTCCTTCCCTCGGCTTACCATACTTTGGAAAAGCACCATCCCACTTTCTCCGAGAAGGACAATGAAAGCAAATTGAGAAACTTCTCGGACCACCTTAATGACATCATCCAAGCAGAGGCGCTTCGGAACTCTTGGCTCCATTTCTCGTGATTTCTCTCTCAAGCTTCCCACATTTCATATCGACTCGACCTTTCCTTTGGGATCCGTCAGCCATTTCATTACATTTAGCTGCTTGAGGATCTTCGTACGGAGATAACAAGTCTGGGTCATATTCCAGGGCCCACATCATCCTAAGCAAGTGGTGGACACGGACATTTTGGCATCAGAAGCATGCCTACCGAAGTTGTCGAGAGTCACCAAACGAGATCTCCGGACGGTTAATTATCAGGCAATATATGACTGATTTATTACGAAAAAGGAAAGATTTTATTGGGCGGTACATGCGCCCTCAAAACATACACGCAATTAAAACAAGAGATAAAGACAAGAAAACCACGCGACAATGTGGTGGCTCCTAGTCTCTCTCCTACTGAAAGTCACCGCGTCTCGCAACTCTAAGAGCCAAAAGACACAGTGCCTCCCCTTTTTATTGAAACGCCATTAACATTCTCATCTCATCTTTAGTTCTAGAGCTCAAGCCTTGGCTGCTTCCTCCAACGTGGCCTCGTTGTAACAGGACTGACCAAGCCCACATATGTTCTGCAGGTTCCTCGCGCACCTCCTCACTTCCTCTTGCGATCCCCGTCCTCCATACCCGCCGATCTGCTCTCTGATCACCTCCCTTAGTCCCTGGCACCTGCACTGGTCGTCCAGGTCCCTCAGTTCATCACAGCACGGCTCGAAGTACCTCGACTGCCTCAGCTGTTGGCCTGAGCATATATCTTGGCCGCCGTACCGGCCGCCTCCGTACCCGCCATACCTGCCGCCATAGCGGTCACCACCGTATCGACCTCCTCCATACCCACCATAGCCGCCACCATACCTACCACCTCCGTACCCGCCATAGCCGCCGTACCGGCCGCCTCCCTGGACCGCGTCCTCGAAGAGCTGCTCACAGCGGTCGAGCCTCTCGTAGCAGCTCCTGCCGCGGCGCAGCTGGTTCTCGGGCTCGTCGATGTCGACCGTGGTTACGGTGGCGCGGTTTGCCGCCACGGCGTGGGACATAACCAGGAGGACTCCAAGGATTGCTGCTAGGATAGCAAGCTTCGCCATTGTGGGTTTTTTTCACGAGAGAGTGAGGTTGATTCTTGGTATGATTGCTTTGTGCTTGGTGAGAGATGAAGGGGAATGGTGGATGGCTTATATAAAGGAGTTGCAAGGTTTGCATGTGGAGTACGTGGATGGCCAGACTGTCAGGGCCAAAGAATTTTGTATTTTGGAGGTGCTGGCCTCGTGCATGGACGGAAACAGTGAGTTTGGACCAACACGTAACGCAAAAGTAGCCGTCGGTGTGCACAGGCACGGCCTGATCGAGTGACGAGATGATCATGTGATGTGATTGCCACTTACGCATCTCGATTGTGACTCTGATTGTTCGTAGTCCATTCGCTGCATCTCAACCTCCACGTTGAGCCTTGAGGTGGCCATGCAAATGCTGCCGCAGAGCTTATCTCCATTCTTCGTGAAAAATGGAGTCACACAGCACAGTCCGTGATCTCTCTCTCTCTCTCTCGATTGTGACTCTGATTGTTCGTAGTCCATTCGCTGCATCTCAACCTCCACGTTGAGCCTTGAGGTGGCCATGCAAATGCTGCCGCAGAGCTTATCTCCATTCTTCGTGAAAAATGGAGTCACACAGCACAGTCCGTGATCTCTCTCTCTCTCGATTGTGACTCTGATTGTTCGTAGTCCATTCGCTGCATCTCAACCTCCACGTTGAGCCTTGAGGTGGCCATGCAAATGCTGCCGCAGAGCTTATCTCCATTCTTCGTGAAAAATGGAGTCACACAGCACAGTCCGTGATCTCTCTCTCTCTCTCTCTCTCTCTCTCAAGTTATTATAGATTCGAATGCATTCAAGGTTAGTCAATTAATATCTTCGAGCATTAATCATTCATCTTGTAAGGGTGCACCACTCGTGTATTGATATTTGAATGATTTGCTAGAGTTTTCTTAGTTATGGGGGTTATTATTATTTTTTTTAATAATTAAGGTGTCCGGGCCAGCTTGCACATACCTCGACTATTTCTCGAGAGAGAAACGTTATTAATTGGTATTGTAATTATTAATTGATCTAATAAATTAAATAGAGAAGATTTTTTTAAGATAAGTGCCTTATTTAGTTCAATGTGGGACCAAATAGTATAGGTCGAGTTAAAACTTATCTGTAATGAGAGGATAGGTTACAAATTATATAAATAAAGCTCAAATCCCTCTTCTAAACCTTAATACACAAATGACCTCACATAAAGATTCGTCTCAAGAAGCGACGCACATAAAGGGCTATCTCATTGAAGCCAGCAAGAGGGTTATAGAGGAGAAGCTATTGAACATTGGAATGTCGATATTCCGCATCAAAAACGATGTATTCCAAATCAGATGCATGAATTCCTTTACTCTGTTATTGTGATTCGTGTATTTAATTAGGGTGATCTTAGGTCGCTGCCAAAGATAATTTATCACAGCTTATGTGTGATATCAGAGCCACCATAATTTAAGTCATGAAATCACGTTTTGGCTACTTTTGGAATTTTATTTTCTCTAAAAATTTAAATCTGATCTTATATTCGGATTATGCCCATCGAGATTAGCAAAACCGTGAAAAATAACGCTAATATGTTGAAACTCATCCAGTAGGGTCTCATAATTCGAACGAGAAATGGAACTTGCCTGCACGGACAAGTTCAATTTCCGCCAGTTCAACGAAACCCAAAACTTAAAAGGGAAAAAAAAAAAAAAACACGTAACCCAAGATATATTCTGGCAATTCAATTGAATTGCTGCGCCATTGCAATATTAATTTCAAGAAGAATATTCTGGAAGGGGTTAACTTCGATGAGCTCTCGATGTCCTCTGAAATTGTTCTGAATATTGATGTTAATTAGGTTACCTTCCATACGGGGGTTGACGTCATCAGCCGGGCTCCACTCGATCCTACTCTGTTGACTCTGGTCGATCCGTTGACCCAATCTGATAAGTTTGATCGTTGACTCGGACCGATCATTGATCGATTTTGACCAAACCACCTCGACCTAGTTCAATTAGTCAGTGAAGGGGTAGCGATCGGCCGGCAAGATCGATCAAATCGATTTTGTGAACTGCTAATGGCTCGAACACGTGCGAAGCACGTGACCGCATTTGAAATCATGCACTGACTGAGGTGGCACGTGAGAGCGCATTTGAAGTCCGATTCGCGAGTTCCAAGTAACCGTGTGCTCATACGCTAATGCTCTACCATGTGATATATTTATTTTTCATGTTTGATGCTTTTATGGGTGAAAGATACATATGGAACCCTAAATACATGTAATGTTAGGGATATTTTTGTATTTCTCTATGGATTTATGAATTACAGGTGCAAGCTCACATGTAAGTATCACGTATGGATTGTGGAAATTAAAATTTATCAACTGCATGTACATTTTTTTAACATTTGTTGTTGATTGGATCAATGTTAATTAGAAAAACCATTTGTCAAATTGGACTGAGGTGGTAAGTATTTTGACAGGTATGTCAATGCTAGATAGCTTAAAGGTCCAATTGCCAAACACTTAAAAAAATTATGGGATAGTAATTCAATTTACTATTCTTGAGAGTCTTGAATTAAAATATGTGGCTGAAAGACGCAATATGATTAGTGAAACCAACTCACATGGTTTTCTGTGGAATGAAACTTTTATAATGTCCATTTACATTCTGAATCGTGTTTCTACCAAAGTTGTTTCATTAACTTCTTTTAAGTTATGAACTTGACGTAAATCTGGTTTAAACCATATTATGGTTTGGGATTGTATTGTAGAAGTGAAAAATTATACAATCCACTATTAAGTAAGTTGGACTCCAGAACCACTTGATTTACTTCGTATCTTAATTAGATCATTTGAAGGGATATTGACTTTATAATTCCAATGGAAGTATGAGAATTGTCAAATCACAGACATCTAAGTTCTTGAAATTTGATTTGGTCGATAAAGCTAACTGCTCACAGACTATTAAAGATTATAGTGCAATAGGGATTACTATGTCATTTCTATCTGCCTATACATAAGATCTTGGAGTCTCCCACACCACATACTGAGCTTGTTGTGGTTCAGGATCTTGTTATTGAGATCTTTTTTGATGAAGTTCATTAAACCCATAAGCACAGGATAAGGTTGAATTAGCTGCACTTAATAGATCCATCAGGTAGAGACAATCAACTATACCCCAATATTGTATAGTCTATCCGGGAAAGCATAATTATGATATCGATTGTATAGTTTGTCCACTAAGTTATACATAAGTTGTTTCTTGTCGTCAATTAGATCTATGGTTAGATGTAGTGATAGACAAGATGCAGTCTATGAAACATAATAGTGTTTGAAAGTTTGTTCACATGCCTGAAGGTCGTAGGCCCGTAGGCTACAATTGAGTCTGTAAGACTTAAAAGGGGCTCCAAAGGAAGATTGAGAAGTTTAAAGCTGGTAGCCAAA
The DNA here is from genome assembly GCA_028455895.1 of Rhodomyrtus tomentosa. Classification (NCBI taxonomy): domain Eukaryota; kingdom Viridiplantae; phylum Streptophyta; class Magnoliopsida; order Myrtales; family Myrtaceae; genus Rhodomyrtus; species Rhodomyrtus tomentosa. The sequence continues at coordinate 6,276,672 of JAPCWY010000001.1, read as the reverse complement.
GTATTTCACTTACAGAGAAAGAGTAAACCATAAAACAATTTTTCCTTCAATCTTTCCTAAAGATTCTTTCAGAGTGATTATGGCATTAGTGATTCATTATTATAATGAGCTTTACCATATGGATGTTACAACTTCTTTTCTGGATGCAGACATTGATAAAGAAGTCTATTGATAGAATTTAAAGGTTTTGGAGTAGATGATTCAGATAAGCTTGCATATAAAGAAAGATGAATATCATATAATTATCGTGGAATAAGGTTTGATTCTATTAATGGAGATTCTAGATTGAAAAAGTCTATCTATGGGCTCACGTAATCTTTTAGTTAGTCATTGGTACTAGAAATTTCATAGTGTTGTTGCTTTATTCGGTTATGTTAAGAACAAAGTAGATCTGCGTATATATTATAGGTCAGTGGGAGGAAACTAATTTTTCTCATTTTTTATGCAGACGGTATCTTGCTTGCGAGCAATGACATTTAATTACTACATGAGATAAAGTAATTGTTAAAGTATTTTGACATAATGGATCTTGTTGAGGCTTTTTTTGTCAAAGGCATTGAGATCCATAAAGATCGTTATTGTCGCGTATTGGGTTTATTTCAGAGGACATATGTTGATTGTATTTCTATAAAGATTCAGGACACAAAATTACAAGTCAAAAATTGCTCCTATCATTAAGGACGATAAACCAAATCTATCACAGTACCAATCATACAGATATTGAGAAAAATCCAAATAAGAAATGTGCCATATGCCAATGCACTTCAAAGCATCATGTATGCTCAAGTTTGCACCAGATCATATGTTACTTTTGCAATGAGACCACTATGTAGATGACGGTTAAATTCTAAACACAATCAATGGGTTACAGCTAAGAAAGTCTTGAGGTACTTAAAGAGGACAAAAGACTATGTGCTCATTTACATACATGTTCAAGACATGTAGCTGGTAGTCTATTCGGATTCAAACTTTGCTAGTTATAAGGATGACGTGAAATTAACAAGTAAATGTATTTGTATGTTAATGGGAGGTGCAATATTATTGAAAAGTGAGAAATAGAAATCTATGTTATCCTCTATGAATTAAGCAGACTTTATCGCATGCTTCTTAATTGCTACTCAGGCTATTTGGCCCCGGAACCTTATTTGGGACTTGATCGTATTTATATTTATGAATAAACTCATACAATTGTATTTGACAATAACTATGAAGTGTTGTTTATTAGTAACAATAGATGTTTCAAGGGAACTAAATATCCGGCGGTCAAGTTTTTTACCATAAGGTAACACATGGGAATTGTGATACTAAAGTAGATCATATTTTCACAGATGATATGGTTGCAGAAAAATTAACTGAAGGTCTTTTCCCTAGTGTATTTGAACGATATGTCATAAATATGTGCTTAGAAGCATCATGAGATGCTATTGTGACATGTCATTGATTGGATTTAGAAGCATTATAGTATGCTATCGTTTAGTGGATTTGTTTTTTCTCTAATAAAGTTTGCGTATGTGTTTATTATTTTTTGCAACATTTAGACATGTATCAACCATTTTACATTTAAGGATGCTACAGTTACCGAGGAAAAATACATATATCTAAGGAAAATCTCCAGCATAGTGTAAATCTTGAATGATGGATGGAGCATTGATTATTAGCCATAACCATATGTCTTGTAACACTTAAGGTATAGTTACTTGAGAAATATAAAGCGGAAGAGGAAATCTAAAACTCATATATTTTCAATAATGTAACAAACAATACACCAGCCTATTTATAGGCTTTAGGAGATCACTAGCTAAAGTAAATCAAGATACGCATAATCAAAGAATATTCAACCAATCTTGAGAGACATATAATATCAATATAAATATTCTAATTATCTCTAATATAGAAAAATATCCTAGAGAATTATTCTAATTATATCTAACATCCCCCCTTAAATTCAATGTGACTAAGTCACTAAGTCACTTTAAGTTTGAATCAATCTCTAACAATGCTCCAACACATTTCGTGACATCAAACTTGGTGGATCCACAACATGGGATGTGTAAAGCATCATCTGTGGGCAGCGAGTCTAATGGCGGTGTCAACTTCTCGAAACGAGAAGTAAAAAGTCGAGAATGAGCCGAACAACATGCGTCCTTTGCGGTCGGCTTTGCTTCCAAGACAGTAATTGAACAAACACGATCGATACGATTGGCGTGGCTACAGCAAGCAGATTAGCCAATCATTGCTGAACGAATGTTACTGTGCGAAGATGTGTCTTCGCTGCATTGAAAAATACCTCCACGAAAAAGAAAAAGCTCGACTGGGCGACGTGTCACTGATGTCGTGACACAATCACTGTGGGGACGCTTACTCAGATGAAATGAAGCACTCCATGAACACCACCGAGTGGGATGGATTTATTTAGCGAAGTTGAGAGTGAAAAGGCAGAAAAATAGAATTTGGGATTTTTTTTTTGTGCACCGGGTGCACTGTCTCAGGAACGAAAGCTCTATACTAACTTGAGAAATATAAAGCGGAAGAGAGAAATATATAACTCATATATTCTCAATAATGTAACAAACATTACACTAGCCTATTTATAGGCTTTATTATATCACTAGCTAAAGTAAATCAAGATACGCACAATCAAAGGATATTTGACCAATCTTGAGAGATACATAATATCAATATGAATATTTTAATTATCAATAAGATAGGAAAATATCCTAGAGTAATATTATAATTATATTTAAAATAGTTGACTATAAATGTAAGACATAAATTGGTTCATTAGAACCATAAGGATATTCTCTAGTGGCACATCATGTTTCATGACACTTATGCTGCGTTTGGTCGCCCGGATTTTTAGTCGGGATATGGTTGGATAGGATAGGATATGAAATCCTGAAATTTTATCATATCCTATCTTGTGTTTGGTAAATCGCGGTAATAGAGCCAGATATGTTCGTATTATATCACATTCATTGATATATACGATATATCAATGTAAAATGAATTTGAAAAATCACAAGCGAAAAATATAAAAATCACTTGTAATTCACTGCTGAATCTAGTAAAAGAAAAAATATATATAAACATTCAACTTTGCTAAAAAAAATTTCTTTTTCGTGACATTCGTTAAACCTCAATATGAAATACAAGGTTATGAAGGAGAAGAAGGTTTGACTATCTTTCTAATTTTCTTAGACTTTTGATGTGAACTAGAAAGTTAAGAAGGAAATTAAGTTTCAACTGCTATTTTTATAAATTTTTATAATAAACTATAAAGTTACAAGGCAATCATGAAACTTCCACATGAACTAGAGATAGAAAAGACGAATATGGAGATGCTAGTTTTTTAAAAAATTTCGTTACTCCTTCTCTTCAAGAATTAGAAAAATCATTTTCAAATTTGAATATATTTACTTAAAATCTAATTTTTTGTACTTCATTTTTTTTATTTTTTAATTATAAATATCCTTTTATCATTATTTTGATTCCCTTCCATCATTTCTTAATAAAATTTTTCATTAAATAACAAACTGTACTATTATACTTAAAACATTTAATGATATAAATACTAAGTGTGTGTACATATATAAACTATATATTATAAAGAAGAAAGAAATCAAATTATAAATATAATTTATAAAAAATAAAAATTATTTTTTATTTTGATTTTTCTTTCTAACATTATAATTCAAATTTATTTAAAAATAATTATTATTTTAATTTTATTATATAAGAAGTTTGTTATTTAGAAAATAATTTTTATACCATAAACAAAAAAAAATCCTATCCACCTTTATCCTACATGTCCCCCTAGGATAATTATATACAAGTTATATCTCCTTATATACTACTATATCATATCCTGAGTATGAATCAAATACATGATAGGACTGCCAAACGTAGACTTAAAGTTAGAGAATAGTTACTGACAAAGAGGATGACGCATAAAGTTTGTTTATCGTATGGGATGTTATCTATTTGTCATACTAGCATATTAAATCCATATTAGTAAAGTTAATACCACCTGTGCCAAAGATAAATAATTGCAGCTTATGTGCTTGACTTCTGTAAAGTTGTTTTGGTCGTGGCTACCAAGAAGTACGCATTCGACCATAACTAAATGAACGACATTTGCCATTTTGAGATACACGGATCAAAAGTACACGAAACGATTTTCATTGATGTGATTCTTGTATAACCAAACCTCTGATTTTGTAATTTGTTCAATTACGAGCGTATCACGCAAATTACCAACTTGGTGGCTTCGGAAAGAAATTTCTTTGAATTTCTTGTTACCTTGATCGTGGCTTCTTCTGCGGCCACTCTCTGTTCACTGGAAACACGTAAGAAGTCTGCACTTCAGATGGACAACCTCATGTTCTCTTGGTCGAATAAAGGAACAGCTTGTACAGATTTACGTCATTTGCGAACAAAGGCGAGGAAAATTGTATATGAGTCACTAAGGCTAAGGCTTCTTAGCCTGCAGAAACATGGAACACGAGTGAGCAAAGCTAGAATGAAATGCTGATAGATGCTCCGTTAGAGACCTCTTCTAGATATATTTACGATATTTCTCTTATTTGCTACATCTATTGTGATCAGATTTGATTTCTTTTGATTTCTTTAATTAGACCTCTAGTAAAGAATGTAAATAGGCTCTCTGTGTACTCTTTTCTATACCGTCAATTATTTCCGACCATACGGTATCCCAATCAATAAGTAATTTATCCAAAAACACGCGGTGATTATGTGTGAATCTAAAATTGAGATTGTAATGTCCCAGATAATACTGTCAGGAAATCATTTCCATCGAAATATACAAACAAATTCTCTAATTTATCTCTTCATTTCATTTCCATCGAAATATACAAACAAATTCTCTAATTTATCTCTTCATTTTCATTCTTAACTTGGTGTTAGATTCACGTAGCAAAATAAATCCATGTCGCCTCTCGTCAGTGTTCATCAGAGTGCCTCATTTTTTGTCGGAATAAGCACCACGTGACGACGTCAGATGTGTGTCATCAAGTAGAGTTTTTCTACATTTTCGTACAGAAAGATAGAGTTGCATGACGAGAACTCCCCGCAGAACAAAACCGTAAGCAAGCGGAACACGAAAAGATCACCTCCGCGGAGTGTTTCTGTGCTCAAGCAAGAAAAAATTACTCATTTAGCGTCATACCAAGAGAGAATTCGGGCATAATGTGGGTAGAAAAGGGAGTGATATCTCCAGAAACCTGAAAAACAGAGTCACGAAGTGTCCATTTCCAAGCCAAATGGTTGAGCTAGCACAGTTAATTATCAGGCAATAAACTGACTGATTTTATTACAAAAAAGGAAAGATTTTATTGGGCGGTACTTACGCTCTCAAAACATACACGCAATTAAAACGAGATAGAGGCAAGAAAACCACGCGACAATGTGGTGGTTCCTAGTCTCTCTCCTACAAAAAGTCACCGCGTCTCGCAACTCTAAGAGCCAAAAGACACAGTGCCTCCCCTTTTTATTGAAGCTCCATTAACATTCTCACCTTATCTTTAGCTCTAGAGAGCTCAAGCCTTGACTGCTTCCTCTAACATGGCCTCGTTGTAACAGGACTGACCAAGCCCGCACATGTTCTGCAGGTTCCTCGCGCACCTCCTCACTTCCTCTTGCGATCCCCGTCCTCCGTACCCGCCGATCTGCTCTCTGATCACCTCCCTTAGTCCCTGGCACCTGCACTGGCCGTCCAGGTCCCTCAGTTCATCACAGCATGGCTCGAAGTGCCTCGACTGCCTCAGCTGTTGGCCTGAGCATAAGTCTTGGCCGCCATACCGACCGCCTCCGTACCCGCCATAGCCGCCACCATAGCGGTCGCCGCTGTATCGACCTCCTCCATACCCACCATAGCCACCGCCATACCGGCCGCCGCCGTACCGACCGCCTCCGTAACCGCCATAGCCGCCGTACCCACCGCCTCCCTGGACCACGTCCTCAAAGAGCTGCTCACAGTGGTCAAGCCTCTCACGGCAGCTCCCGCCGCGGCGCCTCTGGTTCTCGGGCTCGTCGATGTCGACCGTGGTTATGGTGGCTCGGTTGGCCGCCACGGCGTGGGACATAATCAGGAGGACTCCAAGGATCGCTGCTAGGATAGCAAGCTTCGCCATTGTGGGTTTTTTTTTCTCGAGTGAGTGAGGTTGATTCTTGGTATGATTGCTTTGTGCTTTGGTGAGGGATGAAGGGAAATTGTGGGTGGCTTATATAGAGGAGTTGCAGGGTTTGCATGTGGAGTACGTGGATGGCCAGACGGTCAGGGCCAAAGAGTTTGTCATTTTGGAGGTGGTGGCCTTGTGCATGGACGGAAACGGTAGGTTCGGACCAACACGTAAAGCAAAAGTAGGTGTTGGTATGCACAGGCACAGCTTGATCGAGTGACGAGATGATCATGTGATGTGATTGCCACTTGCGCATTTCGATCGTGAGACTGATTGTTCCTAGTCCATTCGCTGCATCTCAACCTCCACGTTGAGTGCCCATGCAAATGCTGCCGCAGAGCTAATCTCCATTCTTCGTGAAAAATGGAGTCTCACAGCACAGTCCGTGATCTCTCTCTCTCTCTCTCTCTCTATCTCGAGTTATTATAGATTCGAATGCATTCAAGGTTAGTCAATTAGTATCTTCGAAGCACTAATCATTGATCTTGTAAGGGTGCGCCACTCGTGTAGTGATATTTGAATGCTTCGTAAGAGTTTTCTTCGTTATGAGCTTTATTAATTTTTACTGTAATTATTAATTGATCTAATAAAGTAAAAATATAAGATTTCTTGAAAATGAGGTTCCTTAATTAGTCCAATATGGGACTGTATAATGAGTGCCGAGTTAAATCTTATCCCTAGTGAGAGGGTACGTTACAAACTCTATAAATAAGGCTCAAATCCCTCCTTAAAATCCTAATGCATAAATAACATCACATAAAAAGTACTCGAGAAGCGATGCACTTAAGGGGCAGTCTCGTTAAAACCAGTGATAAGGGGTTATAAAGGAGAAGCTTTCGGATCCCCTAACATTAGGGTGACATGATCAATCAGGGCCGTCCATTTCAAAATGGACGGCTCTGATTGATCATGTCACCCCAACCTTTGTGGTAGGGAATCTGTTTCCGTTTTGGTCATGGCTATCGAGAAGTATGCATTCAACTATAACTATGACAACGCCATTCGCCATTTTAAGATACACGGATCAAAAGTACAGAAATGGCTTTCATTAATGTGATTTTGTATAACCAAACCTCTGATTTTGTAATTTGTCCAATTACAAACGTGGAGCGGAAGTTACCACCTCGGTGGCTTCATGAAGAAATTTCTTTGATTTTCTTGTTATCTTAATCGTAGCTTTTTCTGCTGCCACTCTCTCTTCACTGGAAACATCTATAGAAGCCTGCACTTCACATGAACAACCTCAATACCTTGTACAGATTTACGTTATTTGCGGACAAAGACGAGGAAAATTGTATATCAGTTACTATGGTTTCTTAGCCCGCAGAAACATGGAACACGAATGGGCAAAGCTAAAATGAAATACATATAGATGCTCTCTTATTTGCTATATCTATTTCGATTACATATATCAGATTTGATTTCTTTTGATTTCCTTATATAGACCTCTAATAAAGAATATCAATAGGCTCTCCATATACTCTTTTTTGTATACATGGAAATATGCAGGAAATTCTCCAATTTATCTCTTCCTTTTTAATCTTGACTTGGTGTTAAATTCTCCTAGAAAAATAAATCTATCTCGCCTCTCCACGGATTTCATGAGAGTGCCTCACTTTTGTCGGAGCAAGCGCCACGTGGTCTTGTTGCAATGTAAGAGATGCGTCATCAAGTCAAGCTTTTCTTTTCCACGAAGGTACTTTTTCACGCTGCAAAGACGCGTATTCCTACGTTAACATTCGCTCATTAGTGCTTGGCTTATTTTGCTTGTTGTAGCCATACCAGTCGTATCATCCGCATTTGCTAAGTCACTATCTCGACGGCAAAGTACCCTGTCGTTCGGCTCAAATTCCTCCTATTATCGACTTTTCACTTCTCATTTTGAAAAGCCGACACCATCACCAGACTCGTCGCTCTGAGAAGAACCAGATCTGGTAGATGCCGCCTCACACATCGCCCTAATGTGGATCCAATAAAACTGATGGCTCGTGGCTTGTTGGAGCGGAGCATTGTTCGACATTGGTTCAAACTCAAGGTGATTGCTAGAGATATTTTAGATATATTCTATAGATATGTAGGATATTTTCTTTATCTATTTTGACCATGCATTATCTGATTTGATTTCGTTATATAGTCCTACGATAAAAACTATAAAGAGGCTGCCCATGTAGTCCTTGTTGGGCGCTTGCAGAAAAAGTCCGATACCTATGCCATAGAGATTGTCAAGAGAGAGTTCAACTCCGAGCCCGTCAACATATCCTATTGGATCTACTTTCACTTAAAAGATTTGTTGGGCAAACAGTGTTAAAAATAACAATACTGTTTTATAAAATTAGAAGATACTTATACTTAAAATTCGAATGTCAATAGTAAATGTGAGCAAATTGCCTCAAACATAAAAATGCTAAGTTGGCAAAAGCACAAAATCTGAGCCTTCAGAAGCAAGTCAAAAGCAACTCAGAAGCAACTCAGAAGCAGTTCAAAAGTAGCTCAGAAGCAGTTCAAAAGTAGTAAATCTGAACCCGTCAGAAGCACTGAATCTGAACACTTCAGAAGCACCTTCAGAAACACAAAATCTAATCAAAAACACAACAGTATTAAAAGAAATGAAATTGAAAGAAATACCGAGGCATGTGTATGACACAGTTTCCTTAAAATAAATTCGTCTCCTTCAGTACGTGCTCTGAGGTTTCGTGAACGTCTGTCTCCTAGGATATAACGGTTAGGCAGCGATAGAGGCAAGCACAGCCCTCCAAAGCTTTCGGCGAACTTGAACTCAACGTGAACACTATCGAAAAGCAACGCAAATGCAGACATTTAAAAAAGGAAGATGATTTTTTTCTTTCGATTTTTCAAACAGAATGAGAATCCACCTATTTATAGGCTCAATGGGGCATTGTGAAATAATGAATAACGGCTAAATAACTCTGCCGTTTAGAGCTGTTATATATTTAATTCTGTAACCACAGAATTAAAATAGCCGTTACTTAGTTAATACATTGTAACGACCTTAAGTTGGGAAAAATTAATACAGAAGGCAAATATGGGCTTGTTGAGAGGCTCACTTTTTGGTCCTACATTCGCGTACGCAGGTCGTGCGCTCGCACCCAAATTTCAACTTGTCGGGCCTCCATCATGGTTTGGGATTTGCATCCCCCTATGCAAGCGCAAGGCATAGTACTTGTATTATAATAGTTACCACTCAAGAGAGTATAACCATATATAAAGCACTTCAAGGCCTTCCTCCTTTCCAATGTGGGACTAGTGCTTTGTCAATTCTCACTTTCAACTCAAGGGTTGTTCTTTGAGAAACAATTTCTCATTTACTCACCCATCAAAATACATCATATTTTCCAACAATCCCCCGCATAAATGAAAATTATTTTGGTTTTGACTTTAAGATAGTGTTCAATAAATGAAACCTGTATAGGATAGGTAGGTGTCACCCTTTGAACCTTCCCTTATGAAAGTATATTTAATTTACCAGCTGTCTAGTAGACATAATATCCTTGAACTGTCCTGCTTTCTTAGTAAATGACTCGTATACTTCACACAGGACTCATCTAAACGTTTGCTCAGTTCTCATGAGTATGTTCGTTTTGGCCATGAATATCATCCTGGTTCTGCGAGAGTTTCTAAAGAATTTAACTCTCAATAATTCTCCTTTGAAGCAGCACAACTTCTCTTTCACATAGATGATTACTTAATATTGAGTAATTGGTTTACTCCACTTAAGAATCATTAAAGTAAAATTTGCTATCCTTTTCTTGATAAACCCCCGCAATAATTGGGAATATCAAATCACTGATGCTTTATAGGAATGGCTTGAGAGACCCCCACAGTGATATCACTAAGTTCATATAATTAGGTTGTCTCTTTGAACCTAGATCTTGGGATCTCCAGTCAGCTAGGTTGGGTTTTCCTTTATATTAACTTTCTTGTAATGAGCTGTAGTCTCATTCCTATTGTCGATTTTTCAACTAACTCTCTATTTAACCCTTTGATTAGCGGATGCGCAATATTATCCTTTGACTTTACGTAGTCAATAGAGATAATTCCAGTTGAGAGTAGTTATCTAATGATATTATGTCTACAGCGCAGATGTCTAGACTTACCATTGTTCATGTTACTCTATGCTCTTCCAATCGCTGATTGATTATCACAATATATACAGATTGGTGGCACAGGTGTTTACCATTTTAGAAAATCCTCTAAGAAATGGCGTAGCCATTCAGCCTCTTCACCACATTTATTTAAAGTTATAAACTCAAATTCCATTGTAGATTTGGCTATAACAGTTTGTTTACAGGATTTCCAAGATACTACAGCACCTGCCAATGTGAATATATATCCACTAGTAGATTTTGAGCCTTTTATATCAGATAACCAGTTTGCATCACTATATCATTTTAGAACAGATGGATACCTGGTATAGTGCAGGCCATGATTCAGAGTATGTCGTAGGTACTTGAGTACTCTTACTATTGCTTTCCAATTGTCAGCACTCGAATTGCTTGTATATCTACTCAATCTACTAACTGTATAAGCAATATCTGGCCTAGTACAACTCATTAAGTACATTAGACTCCCAATAATTCTAGAGTATTCTACTTGAGAAATATTTTCTCCTCTATTCTTGGATAGATGGAGACTATTGTCTAATGGTGTTCTAGCAATACTATAATCATTCATATTGAAATTTTCAAGAATCTTGTTCACATAGTGTAACTGATTTAAAATTAAACCTTCGGACGTTCTTGTGATTTTAATTCCTAAAATCACATCATCAAGTCTCATATCTTTCATGTCAAATCTTGAATTCAACATATTCTTAGTAGATTTGACTATTTTATCATCACTACCAACAATGAGTATGTCCTCCACATACAGACATAGAATGACATATCCATTCTCTGTATCTTTAATGTAGACACATTTATCACATTCATTGATTTTAAAATAATTGGTTATCATTGCATTGTCAAACTTTTTATGCCACTACTTTGGTGCTTGTTTTAGTCCATACAATGATTTTACCAATTTAAAGACTTTCCTTTCTTGTTCTGGAACTATAAAACCTTCAGGTTGTTTCATATAAATCTCTTTCACATAGATGATTACTTAATATTGAGTAATTGGTTTACTCCACTTAAGAATCATTAAAGTAAAATTTACTATCCTTTTCCTGATAAACCCCCACAATAATTGGGAATATCAAATCACTGATGCTTTATAGGAATGGCTTGAGGGACCCCCACAGTGATATCACTAAGTTCATATAATTAGGTTTTCCCTTTGAACCTAGATCTTGGGATCTCCAGTCAGCTAAGTTAGGTTTTCCTTTATATTAACTTTCTTGTAATGGAGTTTATTCTCGTCACAGGAGAATAAGTATCAAGGTAATGTAAGCCTTCTCGTTGTCTGTATCCTTTGATTACAAGTCTGACTTTATACTCATCTGCTTTCATCTTCCTTTTACAAATCCATTTGGACCCTAAAGGTTTACAACCAAGAGGAAAATCCACTAGCTCCCAAATATGATTCTGCAGAATAGAATCAACTTCACTTTTTATTGCCTCCTTTCATAGAGGTCCTTTAGAAGATTTCATAGCTTCTGTATAATTCAGTGGTTCTTTTTCTAACAAATAAGTTAGAAAATCATTTCCAAATGATTTTTCCACTCTCGCTCTTTTGCTGCGTCTCAGTTTATGATCTGAATCATGACTTTCATCTTTCATAGTTTCATTCGTTCGTTTGGACAAACTTGATCAGGGTGTATGTTCCAAGTTAATTAATCTACGTAATGTATCATAATTAACTTGTTCGAGTCTACCATGCCATAAATTTGAAGACTCAAGCAAATAAAAAGAAGACTTATTGTCTTTATTGATAATTGTCATGACATTGAGCTTAAAAAGCCCATCAAATACACATCCCCTCCCTACATACATTTCAGATTTAGACAAAATAACTTTATCTGATTCGAACACCATGCGAAATCCATGCTTGCTCAACAGAGATTCAAAGACCAGGTTCTTTCGGATTTCTAGCACATATAAGACATTGTTCAGAGTCAGCTCATCTTCAAAAATACCTTCCCTTGGCCTTCAACAACAGAAGAGGTAGAGTTTCCCATGAACATTTTCTCTCCATCGATTGACTCGAAAGTTGTGAACAGGTCCTTATTAGAGCATACATGCCTAGTTGCCTCAGTGTCAATCCACCATTCCTTCAAATTGGACCCAACTAAGTTCACTTCAGAAACCATTACAGAGAGGTTTATATTTGACACATCTTTTGTCATGCCATTCACCATATTTGTCTCAAAATTCTTCCTCTTTGGAAGTCTGCAATCTACAGATAGTCTGCAATCTACAGATCTATGGCCTAATCTGCCACAGTTGAAGCATTTTCCTTGAAACTTGTTCTTGGAAACTCCTCCTTTTGGTCCCAACTTTGGCTTGGCGACCTTATTTTTCTTGTGGCCATGCTTGTGCTCCACAACATTGGCCTTAGCTGTAGTAGGATTGAACCCTTTGCGTTCAAAGCTTCTGTTGTCTTTTTCGATTCAAAGTCTAACAATCAACTCCTTCAAGTTTATTTCCTTTCGCTTGTGCTTGAGGTAGTTCTTGAAATCCTTCCACCCATCAGATAGCTTCTCAATAATCGCAGCTACTTGGAAGGTTTCACTCAAGTTCATTCCTTCAGCTTGAATTTCATGCAGAATCACCTGAATTTCTTGCACTTGACTGATCACAGCCTTAGAATCCACCATCTTATAATCAAGGAATCAACCGACAATAAATTTCTTTGCTCTAGCATCCTCTATTTTATATTTTCTGTCTAAGGATTCCCATAACTCCTTTGCCGTCTTTATTGCACAATAAACATTGTATAATGAGTCATGTAATCCATTCATGACATAATTCCTACGTAGAAAGTCAGAATGTTTCCAAGCCTCAACCGCATTGAAGGCTTGCTTATCTGTTTCTCCATCGGATACCTTAGGAGGTTCCTCAGTCAAGAATCTCGCAAGATTCAAAGTTGTTAAATAAAAAAAAACAACTTTTGCTACTACATTTTAAAGTTCGATCCATTGAAATTTTCAGGTTTCTCACCATGGTGGAAAGAAGCCGCAGCAGAAGCAAATCCAGGCTGTTGGACATCATAGGCAGACTTTTTGGTGGTGTCATCAACAAACACATCAACAACTTCTTTTCTAGTAGCCATTCAAATTGTAATTATCGAATCCAAAGAGAATATGTTTTAAGATTGTTGGGCAAACAGTGTTAAAAATAACAATAATGTTTAATAAAATTGGTAGATACTTATACTTAAAATTCGAATATCAATAGTAAATATGAGCAAATTGCCTCAAACATAAAAATACTAAGTTGGCAGAAGCACAAAATCTGAGCCTTCAGAAGCAGGTCAGAAGTAACTCAGAAGCAGTTCAGAAGCAGCTCAGAAGCAGTGAATTTGAACCCGTCAGAAGCACTGAATCTGAACCCGTCAAAAGCACCTTCAGAAGCTTTGAATGTGAACCCATCAGAAGTAGTGAATCTGAACCCGTCAAAAGTAGTGAATCTAAACTCGTCAAAAAAAGTAAATCCGAACCCGTCAGAAGCACCTTCAGAAGCACTGAATCTAAACCCTTTAGAAACACAAAATCTGATCAGAAACACAACAATATTAAAAGAAATGAAATTGAAATACCGAGGCTTGTGTACAACATAGTTTCTTTAAAACAGATTTGTCCCCTCCAGTACGTGATCTAAGATTTCATGAACGTTTGTCTCCCAGGATACAATGGTTAAGTAGTGATAGAGGCAAGCATAGCACTCCAATGCTTTCGGCGAACTTGAACTCAACGTCAACACTATCGAAAAACAATGCAGATGTAAACGTTTGAAAAAGGAAGATGAGTTTTTTCTTTCGATTTTTCAAACAGAATGGGAATTCACCTATTTATAGGCTCAGTGGGGCATTGCAGAAATAATGAATAATGGATAAATAACTCTGTCGTTTAGAGCCGTTATATATTTAATTATGTAACCGCAGAATTAAAATGGCCGTTAATTAGTTAATACATTGTAACGGCCTTGAGTTGGGAAAAATTAATACGTAAGGCAAAAATGGGCTTGTCGCGAGACCCACTTTCCAGTCCTGCATTCACATACACAGGTCATGCGCTCGCGCCCAAGTTTTAACTTGTCGAACCTCCATCGGGGTCTGGGATTTGCACCCCCTGTGCGTGCACGAGGCATAGTACTTGTATTATAATAGTTACCACTCAAGGGAGTGTAACCACATATAAAGCACTTCAAGGCCTTCCTCTTTTCTAATGTGTGATTAGTGCTTTGTCAATTCCCACTTCCAACTCAAGGGGTGTTATTTGAGAAATAATTTCTCATTCACTCACCCATCAAAATACATCATATTTTCTAACAAGATTATGTTAATTAGTTATTGGCCAATTAGGATATATTAACTGCCCAATGCTACATCAATTCTCCGATATGAGAATTCTCTAATGCTAGTTATTCGTGTATCTGAACAAACTCCCCATCACATGTAAACTCCAATGTTAGGTTTTTTTCTCCTCCTTAATCTAGGTATCTTTCTGCAACAGCTTATTTCAACTTGAATCTCCAATGCCGAACTTTGTCTTTGGTCTCTTTCTCCGGATCGAATCATGAAGTCTACCAGTGGACCCGCATCGCTGCACCATCATTTCTCCAGACCGAACCATGAAGTCTACCAACAGGCCTGCATTACTATACCACAATGCCCACTTGCCCGGACACCGCGTTGTTCATTAGATTCCTCCTTGAAATATTGACCAAATACTAATATACATTGGGAGTGGGCCATCAATTAAACAACTTTGAAACCATTTCACCAAACACCGATACATATTAGGAGTGGGATACTAATCAATCATTAACTCTAACACCTTTGTTGGGAGCTCGCAGCTGAAGTCAGATACATTTGCCTGAAGAGATCGCCAAAAGGAACCGAAGTCTGAGTCTATCAAAATATCCAATTCAACACACTTTCACTCCAAAACTTAAGTCAATGAGTTGCGAGCCACTTGGGATATATTAATTGCTCAATGCCACATCAGTTCTCCGATGTAGGACTCTTTAACACAACTCACACGTGTATCTCAACAGTCTTTTCTATACATCAGAATATACATAAATTCTCTACTTCTTATATTTTGCATTCTTCTTAACTTGCTCAATCTTTGAAACGGTGAGAGGACAAAAACAGGGCAGCGAGCAAGCTTGTCGAGCAAGCAATTCCCATTGCGATTGATCAGTCACGTTCATTCACGGAACGGTACACGGGACAAGAGCAACAGCATTGTCACAATCATTTAAGTGTCAATAGCTCTCTCTTTTTTTTTACCTCACTTAAGTGCCGCATTGAAGAAAATTGATTGTCTTAGTGTCACTTCCAACAAATCGTCCTACTTGGATTTTATTATTTAATTTTCAAATTTGTCGTGAATTTGTTTATTATTTTTGGAATTCTTTATTTTAGATTTCCTTTTTTTTTTCTCTCTTTGTATTTTTCTATGCTGAGAAGGCCCATCGGTGACTCTAGTTAGCTGCAAAGGTCTTGCCCTTTGCCAGTGGGGCTGCTGGGCAAATCCATATCCAGCCGCAAACAAGGGCCAGTGGGGCCACGAAGGTCCTCGCCAAATCTGGACAAGGTCGCCTCACTCACGGATAGCAAAGGTAACTAACTCACTGGTAACCCTCGCCGGCATAGAAAAAATTAAAAAAAAAAATAGATGATTTCAATAATAATAATAATAAAGTCCACGTTAGATTTTTCGACATTCACGCGGAATTTTGAAGAGTCAAACTGCCTATGGCACTTAAATGAGCAAAAATAAAAATAAAAATTGACCCTCAAGATACGGCAAAAAGAAGTCTGGATTCGTAGCCCATCTTGATTACATCTTTTCAACTTAATATTTCATGATAAACCAAGTATTAAAGGAGTAGTAGTAGACAAGACGTTAACTTTTTAAATACTTCTTGTGCATTTTCATAGATCCGCTGCACGCCTTCGCGACTGATTCAACTTTGAAGGAATTTCTAGACACGACCGTGGGAGGCCTCCTTAGAAAATGGCAAGAACAGAAAAAGGCAAGGAAAATCATATCGCCAGGCTAGTGCTTGCAGTCTTGCATTAACAGATTAATTAGATAATAGTATCCTTCGGAATTTCAGATGTGGGAAAACTATAAGCAGGGATGATTCTTGCAGTGAACACTCTTTTTTTTCTTTTCCTTTTTTCCCGACGTAATGAATATGAAGTTCCAAATTTGCGGTTGACTCCCGCTAGCATGACGATCTGACAGTACTGTTATTATTTCTAACCCCAGGATTTTTCAATTAATGAGTGCTCTGTGCAAAACGCTTTGTGCAAAACACGCGTGTAGATGTACAATCAGATGTCACGGTATCACGTAAGCGTTTTGCTTGGCGGTGACAGTCGAATAAACTCCCTTCTTCATCCTACTTTGGAAAGCATTATCCCACTTTCTCCAAGAAGCACATAAGCAACATTCATTATTCCTGCTCTTAATGGAGAGTAAAAGCAAAATCAGAAACTTCTCAGGCTACCTTAAACGACATTATCAGGGCGTCGAGCTTCTTCCAATAGCAGAAGCGGTTCGGAACTCTTGGCTCCATTTCTCGTGAATTCCGTCTCGAGCTTCTCTACGTTTTCATATAGAATTGACCTTTTCCTTTACATCCTTCAACCTTCCTTCAACCTTTTCTTTAGCTGCTTCAGGATCTTCATACAGAAAGAGTATAGAGAGCCACAAAACGAGAACTACCGGCAGAACAAAAACGGAGTGTGCTAGCACAGTTAATTATCAGGCACTAAACTGACTGATTTTATTAAAAAAAAAGGAAAGATTTTATTCGGCGGTACACACGCTCTCAAAACATTAAGCGCAATTAAAGCACAAGACAAGACAAGAAAACCACGCGACAATGCGGTGGTTCCTAGTCTCTCTCCTCTCCTACTATTGAGAGTCACCGCGTCTCGCAACTCTAAGAGCCAAAAGACACAGCGTCTCCCCTTTTTATTGAAACGCCATTAACATTCTCATCTCATCTTTAGTTCTGGAGAGCTCAAGCCTTGGCTGCTTCATCCGTCATGGCCTCGTTGTAACAGGACTGACCAAGCCCACACATGTTCTGCAGGTTCCTCGCGCACCTCCTCACTTCCTCTTGCGATCCCCGACCTCCATACCCGCCGATCTGCTCTCTGATCACCTCCCTTAGTCCCTGGCACCGGCACTGGTCGTCCAGGTCTCTCAGCTCATCACAGCACGGCTCGAAGTACCTCGACTGCCTCAGCTGTCGGCCTGAGCATAAGTCTTGGCCGCCATACCGACCGCCTCCAAACCCTCCATAGCCGCCACCATAGCGGTCGCCGCCGTATCGACCTCCTCCATACCCACCATTGCCGCCGCCATAACGGCTGCCGCCGTACCGACCGCCTCCGTACCCACCATAGCCGCCGTACCCGCCGCCTCCCTGGACCACGTCCTCGAAGAGCTGCTCACAGCGGTCGAGCCTCTCATAGCAACTCCCGCCACGGCGCATCTGGTTCTCAGGCTCGTTGATGTCGACCGTGGTTATGGTGGCGCGGTTGGCCGCCACGGCGTGGGACATAATCAGGAGGACTCCAAGGATCGCTGATAGGATAGCAAGCTTCGCCATTGTGGGTTTTTTTTTTTTCACGAGTGAGTGAGGTTGATTCTTGGTATGATTGCTTTGCACTTTGGTGAGGGATGAAGGGAAATGGTGGGTGGCTTATATAGAGGAGTTGCAGGGTTTGCATGTGTAGTACGTGGATGGCCAGACGGTCAGGGCGAAAGAGTTTTCTCATTTTGGAGGTGGTGGCCTTGTGCATGGACGGAAACGGTGAGTTTGGGCTAACACGTAACGCAAAAGTAGGTGTTGGTATGCACAGGCACAGCTTGATCGAGAGACGAGATGATCATGTGATGTGATTGACACTAACGCGTTTCGATTGTGACTCTGATCGTTCGTAGTCCATTCGCTGCATCTCAACCTCCACGTTGAGGAGGCCATGCAAATGCTGCCGCACAGTTTATCTCCATTCTTCGTTAAAAATGGAATCTCACAGCGCAGTCCGTGATCTCTCTCTCTCTCTCAAGTTATTATAGTCTCTGCAAGCTAATCCTTGAATACATTCAAGGTTAGTCAATTGAATCTTTGATGTTCAGCCGGTTTTAATATCTTCGATTTCGATTGTTAAGGCCGATCGAGAGGCATTAATCATTCATTTTGCAAGGGTGGACTACTCACGTATTTCTCGAATGCTTGATTTAGGTGCGTCGGTCATGACTATCAAGACATACACATTGCATTAATGGTCGTTCGACAATCTCCGTGCGAATGCCATTCGCCATTTTAAGATTCACAATATGCAGAAACGATTTTCATCAATCTGATTCTCGTACAACCAAACCCGTGATTTGTATTTTCATAATGTCATTCCAATAACAAACGAATTGCATAAATTACCACCTTGGAAGCTTCATGAAAAAAAAAAATATTCTTTCAACATAATTTTATCTCGATCCCAGCTTCTTCTGCAGCCACTCTCTCTAAACTGGAAACATTTGCAGAAGTCTGCACTTTACATGAATAACCCCAATGTTCTCTTGCTCGAATCAATGTACAGCTTGTACAGATCTACGTTATTTGCGGACAAAGGTGAGGAGAACGGTATATGAGTCGCTATGACTGCTTAGCCTGCAGAACATGGAACACGAATGAGCAAAGCTAAAACATAATGCTGATAAATGCTAAATCTCATGATAAAGTGAGGGGACAAAAACATGCAGCGTGCGATCTCATCAAGCAAACAATTCCCATTGAGACCAATCAGTCACATTTGCTCAAGGAACACTAGACCGTATACGGTATAAACAAGTTGCCAAAATCAAATTGGAAAAAATTTGGCCAAACTATGATGCTAATTTTGGTCAGAACTTTCGTATTTCTTGAGTGTAACAATAGAAATTGTCCGCCCAAGACGAGGCAAAAGGAAGTCTGGATTCTTATCCCACCTTGATTACATTCTTTCAACTTAACATTTCATACTAAACCAAATATTAAAGAAGAAAGAGTAAACAAGATGGTACCTTTCTTAAATACTTCTTGTGTATTTTCATAGCTCCGCTGCACGCCTTCTTGGCATCTAGGTTTCCGGTGACATCATTCAGTATCTGATAAGGGTCAACAAGAAGTTGAACATCAATTAAACTAAAGCCGGAAGAAAAGCATGTCAATTTTTAAATCAATATCTAGACACGACTATTAAGGCCTCTTTAGGAAATGTAAGAGAGAGAGAGAGAAGCAGGAAAATCATATCGCGAGACTAGTGCTTGCAGCCGTGCTTTAGTTAACAGATCAATTAGATCATAATATTCAAAGGTGAAAAAATATCGAGCTTTGGAGGATCATTCTTGCAGCAAACACTCTTTTTTCCCCAATGTAATGAACATAAAGTTCCAAATATGTTATCGTCGTCGAATAAACTCCGTCTTTTACCCTATTTTGCAAAGAATTGTCCCAATTTCTCCAAGAAGCACATAAGCAAGATTCGTCGTTCCCACTTTTAATGGACAATAGAAGCAAATTCAGAAACTTCTCGGACTACCTTAACGACATCATCTAGGCCCCGAGCTTCTTGCATTAGCTTTGAGCTCTTATCTTTTAAGACACTGGCAACCAAGAACAAAGATATAGGCAGAGACGTTTCAGAACTCTTCGCTCCATTTCTCATGATTTCCCTCTCAAACTTTCCACATTGTCTTATCGACTTGGCCTTTCCTTTAGATCCTTCAGCCTTTTCGTTAGCTGCTTCAGGATCTTCATACAGGTAGAACAAGTCTGGGTCATATTCCAGGGCCCACATCATCTGTCATATGCAATTG
This sequence comes from Rhodomyrtus tomentosa, assembly GCA_028455895.1. Classification (NCBI taxonomy): domain Eukaryota; kingdom Viridiplantae; phylum Streptophyta; class Magnoliopsida; order Myrtales; family Myrtaceae; genus Rhodomyrtus; species Rhodomyrtus tomentosa. The sequence continues at coordinate 6,256,470 of JAPCWY010000001.1, read as the reverse complement.
TTTTCAGTATCAGGCAATCCTAAGCAACTGGTGGACATTTTAGAATCAGAAACCTGTAAGGGTAATTAAGCATACCTCCCAAAGATAAAGAGAGTCACAAAACGAGAACTCCCGACGGAACAGAACCATGAGCATGCGAAACGCGAAAAGATAGTCACCTCCACCGAGTGTTTCTGTGCTCAAGCATGAAAAGGTATTGATTTAGAATCATATAAAGAGAAATTCGGCCATAATACAGGTAGAGAACAAATAATATCTCCACAAACCTGAAAAACAGAATAAAAATATACCCATTTTCAAATGGTTGAGCTAGCTCAGTTAATTACCCGGCACTAAACTGACTCAATTTTATTATTCTCTGTGGAAGACGTGAATAATAAACAGGGAATGTAGTAGTTGACAAGGAGATATTGGGTGGGCCGGGACCAATGCGCCCCGGCCAGTCATGAGAGGACATCTGTCTTCTCTCTCCTCTCTCAGTCTATCTCTCTCCTCTCTGTCTCTCTGTCTCTCTCTATCTCTCTCTTCTATCAACTCACGAGTGGACAGGGGTCCACTAGTGAATGACCGGGGCGCATTGGTCCCGGCCCACTCAATATTATTCCAGTAGTTGACAGGAAAAGAGGCAGAGATATAGTGGTGGACATATATAATTTAATTTTCTGCTTGCAAAACCACTTCAAGTCACGATTTAATAATTACGAATAAGAAAGACTAATCAAAAGTAATACCTAAATGTTGATGAAGTTTTGGATCAATAATTTGGGTTATTGCAGCCAAATTATGCAGCTGTGCTTCCACCCCAACAGATCTTTCAGTGCATCTGAAATTTCCTCGCTTTAAATATCAGCAAATGAAATCCATGAGAATAAAGGAAAAAAAAAGGATATGGAGAAGAAACAAAAAGTTGGAAGAGAAACAAAATTTTGGTCATTCATATCAGTAGATTAGCATTATTAAATGAAATATCAAACGCCTTCTCAAGAAGCAAGACACGCTGCATAGGAAAAAGACACATCACAAGCTGCAGAAGATGGTTTAACATTTACATCCTTGAGAAATAAGACTTGAAAACAAACATAAAAAACAGAAAGCAGCTTAACTATAATGATATCGATAGCTTGTAATGAGTAATTTTTCCCAATGTGACTCTCCAGTGCGAGGAAGCCTCTGTCTATATGGACGTAGGTTTGGGCGGAGCATATCCACCAGAGTTAATGATGCTGCATCAATTTTCTCAACTCAGCCTCATTCAGATACTAAAACAATCTTCACAGATGGCACGTACTCGTTGAAAGTGTTGGAAACGTTAGCTTTTAAAAGCTTTCATGATTCTCCCCCACCCATACTTTATATTCACTTCGAATCCAAAACCCATAAATACAACTAAAAGCAAAAGGAGATTGTCAATTTTCATTAAAGAAAGCAATTCCAGCATAAGGATTTAAGTACATACATTGAAAACTAATATTTTATTAGCTTGGATTCATTCTTGAAATTGGACGACAAAAAATGCCAGCAGCACAAAAGGTCCATTGCAATTCATCTTTCACAGAATGGTACCAAGGACAAAGGAAAGATAATTTCATATTGAAGAAATCATAATGATGACAAACAGAGCATTTAGGAACCATTTCAGCTCTTTCTCGAGTAATCAAGAGGTAGAACACAACCTATCAATAGCAACCTGTCTATAAACTTCTGAAGCCATTAGGGAAAAAAAAACCATACCAGTCTGCGCATTAATCGTTCAAAGCACCAAAATGCATCGGCTTCATCATGAAGTAGTATTATCATAGGGGAGCAGAGATCACTCATTCCTGTCCAGAATTTTCATCATTTGGAAATTTCAGCGTACTATAATACTGACAGGAAATTCAAACTGTGTATTGTATGGTGGAATGAACTATACATTAATCCTTCAAGAGAACATACAAGCAAACCAAAAAAATCTAAAACAATAGCTACATAAAAGTAATCAGCCATTGATGTTTGAAGAGCTGAATCACACATATTTCAAAACGCTCTCATGTCTGATAGCAAACAAGTATTTTTTATGTCATCTGTGGAAGTGCCTATCCGATAGTTTTCTTTTCTACACCTTCCTCAGGCAAAAGACCCTGAAGAGACGTCTTTTGCATGGTGCAATATACTCATTTAGGAGTCAAGATAAACTTCTTCCAACTATTCCATTGATTTATCTTGGTCAAAACAGAACAGTTCTATACATATTCTTCAACTTAAACATGTGAAGTCATGATCCTTTAAGTCGCATCAGATACAATTAAAAGCTATGACTGCCTATCGGTATTCCTCTTACTGCAGCGAAACTCTGGTATGACACAAAAACTCTAACCAAAAAAGAAAAAGGTTTTAATTCTTTTCAGTACAAAAAAAAATGCCCCTGAAGAAATTGGTTTTCTCGCACAAGCGAATACTGATTTCATAGTACTGTTTAGCACTGAAACTTAATCAACTTGAGAAGCTCTGTGTTATAATAATAAGGAAGTATTAGAGTAAAATTCACTACCTTGACAGTAGCCAACATCTTTATCTATCCATGCATAAACAGCTAAAATATCCCATAGTTTTGACAAGTTCTCTTGCTTCTCATAAAACACCAATGTCCTGTCTGTGCGAACGACATCGAGACCTAGCATCAATGTGACATTAAGCAGAATACATCAAAACTGCTGAAAATGAAAAGAGAACTCATTAGCAAATCTACAATTCTTGAAACTCCAAATCTGAAAAATGAGGTGAGATATGCATGCACATGCATAGGAAAAAAAAAACAACTAGGAGGACTTCATGCTTGAGAACATGCTCGAACAGTCCAAATCTAGATACTAAATAATAGGCAAAAGGACATCTCAAATGCCAATATTTATGTACGGCGCTTACTTTAATGCCAATATATCTTTTTGGATCACTTAAAGTATCATTTTTTTAAACGATTATTTAAATGCCAACTCCGGTGAGGTCGCTGGAATTAGCACTAAAGTGATCATCTTTTCTCCGATTTGATACTAAAGTGATCGTTTTTTGGATCATTAAGTGCCAATTTTTTTGAAAATTAATTATTTAAGTGCTAACTCCGGTGAGATCGCCGAAATTTCTCGCCGTTGGCACCAAAGTGAACGTTTTTTCTCCGATTTGCACTTAAGTGATCTTAAAAAAAATATTGGTACCAAAGTGAGCGTCGTACACAAATATTGACACTTGGGGCGTCTTTATGCCCTAAATAATAAGGGTATCTCCCCGCTGTTTCAGAAAGCATGATTATGCACTTATTTCTTGCCATAAATCATATAATAGCAATGAGAGATTTAAGAATCCGGGACCACCAAATAGAACAAAATGAGAAGTCAAGTTCTCACTAGAAGTGTTCCAGCATTGATGTGTATATACAGCTAAAGAAAAGCATCTGTATAGATATCAAAGTCACTGCCAACCTATTTGATGTAGAGTGAGCTTCCATTGGATCTCTTTTTGGTCCACCGTAGCACGGTTTATTGGTTCTTTTACTCTTTCCAAAACCTCACAAGAGCTTGAAGTGGAACAAGCCACAGTGTTGCCATTGGTTAGTTTGCCATTTACAGCATCAATCTCACTTTTGGGAGGTAATCCAGGTTCCTTTTCTAGATTTATTTGTGAAAGCACGATAGGATCTTGAACTGGCTGACCATCTTCAGTTATTATAGGTGCAGTAACAAACCTACCACTCCCAACAACAGGGAACATTTGCCTACATTCTTCCTTCCACCAAGCATATTGATTCCTGAAAGGCACAAACACTATGCCTCAAATCATATAGGAAATACCAGTTAGATGTTCTAAGTGACTGAATTGGGCAAAATTTTAACAGTAGACCAAAGTGATAGCAAATAAAATTTGGCTGAACATAAGCGTAAGGCAACTTCCCATAGAATGCCTCGTGAGCAAGAATACCAGATAACAGACAAGCAAACAGTGTCAAAGCGTGGCACTCAAGGAAAGTTGTGACCAGAGCATTTGGACGATTTAATGTAAGTCATCAAGAACGAACAGTAGTTTGATTACGAATATTCTTCCAGCATAGTATGTCATCATTCTTCCTTCATAATGGAACATCAATTGTGATTTCAACATCCCATCTTATTACTGCAAGAAGTGGCTTTTTCTGAGATTTTCCTACCTATCAAATGGAACAGAATATCAACCATTTAGGAGTGCATCCCAGATTCAATTTGTACCCCAATACAATACTTCCAGTAAATGTATGTTTTCGTCAATGTTTTCAAATTAAGGTACTCATCAATCGGTCTGCCTGCTATAAAGTGGCAACTCAAATTGAGTTTAAGCAAAGTGGAGAAAGAAGGAGAGGACTTATGTGCAATAACTGATCTGATCAACAAAAAAAACATAGATCCACGAGTTGAATGTTGGTGATCCTCATGATAGCTAGAGTGACTGTTCAGTTACAAAAGGCATATATATTAACCCAAGATCAGTTCCTTATTGCTGTCAATATTCTTTTTCTGAGGGAACATTTATCAAAGTGTGAACCGAATTGATCACTAATTTGTCTACTGAATATTATGTGTTGCAGCTTTAAGAAAAGCAAATAAAGCCATTCCTATGACTGGTGCTATGTATCGACAAGCACGTCGAGTACTAAAGGCCATTGATTACGGAGTATCCAACGCTTTGAAACATAACTAGTGTGCCAAATGCATGTTAGAGAGGAACCACAACAGAATATCATACACTAAGAAGAGGATATAACAATGCATTTACATTGTCTAGAAATAATTCAAGCTCCACACAACTAACAAAAATTTGCTAAAAATGCAATAGAAGGTACACGCAATTAATCTTATGCAGCAGAAGTCCTCAAGAACATAACATTTATTAAAATATTAACAGTCACTATCCAATCTATATTGTTCTATAAGTAAGATAGCACTGCAGAATTTCACATGCTTCAATATCCATTATTAGCAAATATTAAGTAAGGCTCCCCTCAAACAATTTAACTCACCCAGAAGATGCTTTAGACTTAGTTTTCAGAAACTCGATAATCTAACAGTACCTCTCTCACTATAGTCTATCCTTCTATTCTATTAGGTCTACAGGTAGGTTATACACTTCATGGAGATCTAGATACAAAATTACTGATTAATTGTTTACATTGCAACTTAGTTGAAAAGAGGTTACCTGCGACGTTGCCTTATCTGCTCTCTTTCATCAAATGTGCTCTTGGGATCATAACAGCCCAGTAAAAATTCCCAGACTTCTCCTCTAATGGATGGATGAACACCCTAGGTAGGCACAAGGACGGGAAAAAAAGAAGCAAGAGATAAAGACCTCGATATTATCAACTTACCACACAGAAACAATCACAGTAATCTACATAACAGTCCAAAGTCTAGATATTAACAGAAGGGAAAAAAAATGAGAAACAAAAATGACCAGATAGAATGTTCAATGTTCCATAAAGCAAATGTTGAATACCAGTAGTGGCCGCATGAAGTATGTATGTTAAATGTCACTGACAGCTTTACCAATAGCATTAATCAGAAAAAGGAGTATACACAAGCCTCAAGAGACAGCCACTGATACAGTGGGGAATCTGGTTCTCGGATAAACCTACATTGCTAGTACAGTGATTCAAATGATGTTTGCACATGCTAAATATTATTTGGATATCATTATGTGAAAAAAGAAACTACACGGTCAAACCACTTGTAGAAAAATAATGTCAAAAAATGCAACTGCTTGTGACATGACCACTATCAACGACATTCGGATCTTCACATTGATGATACTAACCGATGCTTCACAAATGAGGGGCAGCCTCAAGATCTGTGAGAAGGTTTTACCAATTCATGCCAGACATTCGTAGGAAAAATACACGAAGTAATGCAGAAGCCTGTAAAATGCTCTTACCCCTCGTTGTATTCGCCTTAGAATTTTGCCTATATCCAGGTAACCATCTGGGTTGAACGCAGCTTGCCATTTCCTAGCACTTAAAGTTTTCCCAGCCTGAAGAATCAAGGAACAAAGACCATCTGTCATTGCCTTGCCTGGTTGTTGCTCGCTCAATCAAACATTCACTTCCCACAAGACAAATAAATTAGACAAGCAATGACACAAGTTCAGATTTAAGAACCATTCTGAAATGCTAAAAAATGATCAGAAAGTAGGTCGCACAAGCATTAGAACCTTTTAAGAATTCCTATTTTGAAAAGTACAAAACAATTGAGGGGAAAACTTACCTGTTCATGGAAAAGTTCACTCTGAAAGCTTTACTAGAATTGGAAAAAGAGAGGAAAGGCAAGAAAAAACCATCCTGCACAGGCAAAATAGAGTATTCTGCAATGCCTATCTACGATGGCAAGAGCGTCTGTGCCATGCTCACACCCCACTCAATTCTTTTAATATCCAATAATTTACATAATGGATTAAGACTAGAGTTGCTAAGGATGTTAAGATCTTCTGGAGGCCATGTTCAGCTCATTTTCTCAACGCCATAACTCCATCAACCGTTACATCATCTCACATGAACCTTTAGCATTATCCTCGGAACTATTCACCCAAACCACTGAAATGTATCACCTTAACCTCCAAAACCAGATATGGATAATCAACCTCCTAGATTATATACACAATGTCCAGGGTCATTTCGTACCCAAACTAAAAACCGACACTTTTAAGTACTCTATATCGGAAGTCAGTTGAAACAGAACCAACACCATTAAGCATTATTCTCCTAAACCAATCCGAACACCTTTTTTTTTTAAAAACTTTATAAGTAGCTACTTGGATCAAAACTGGACCAAACACATCATGCATGACTTCATACGTTTGCCAGCTAATCACGTGTAGCGTTTCGACTAAATCGATGAGCATTGAAGGAGAAACACACCTTGATCCTGAAACGGGACTTGGGAACATCCGTGCACTCGGGACGAACCTCGTAAAACGAATCAGCAGGAGCTCCGGGATCTCTCCACATTCTTGAATCGCCAAATTGGGTTCTCTCTCTCTCTCTCTTTCTTTATTGGTAAAATCACGAGAACCCGGATCAAAGAAAACCCTCTGCAGCGCTCTCTAACCTGACCCCTCCTTTTAACGAATCAATTAAAGCAGGAAGATTCAATCCCCCGGAGAATGGATCAAGGGGACCCAGAAGAGGTGCTGTCACAAGACCAAGTTTTGGGGACAACTTCAAGAGGAAAATGATTTATCGATAAAATAACTGGAGAACGGCAGTCAAAGAAGCTCGCATTTCTTTTATTTTAGGCCGGGTGGTTTTATTGGGATTTTCGGATAAATTGGCGGTGGTTGAATTGACTCGGCTGCCAAACTTTCGGGGGGGTCGTCGTGGACTCGTGGTGGTAGGCTACCCGCCGTGTCCGACGTGCGAGACCAGACTGTGGTTGACGTGTGCCGCCACGTTACACGACAATTAACATAAATGTGCTCGTCTTTCTTCATTTGGTCGAAAGTTCGTTTGATGTGTTAACGTAGCCGTTTTGTCATTTGGAGAATCTGTGCATGGTATTTCGTCAAATGAAGCTAACAAGATATTGCGGATTTAGTGCAATCCTAACTTTCTGGCCAGTTAAAATGGGTTTAAAATTCACGGACACTGAAACATCTAAAGTTTAACTAACTAATAGAAAATTACTAATCAGTTATCATTAATTGAAGATAAGTTTCTTTCGTAATTGATTTAGCTATTAACTAAAGCAGATAATTTACTTCTTAGAGAAGGTCTTCACTTACATCTTTAGCATATGAAATCGATTCATGGATAGATGAAGAAGTAGAGGCCGACCTAGTTCCGGCTTAAGAATATTTGGAATTGCACTATTGTGTCAAAAACAAGACAGAAAATAAAAAGGGAATTGTTTTAGTCTCTCAAATGACTATTATGCTAACGGTTTATCTTTTGTCACAACAAATTAATAATAATTAGCTAAAAATTATTATGAGATTAATTCTTTTAAGAATTTGTGATTGATAAAATATTATTATTCTCGCAGTCACTCAAAAATTATTATATTAACAAAGTCCAAAACAAAAATCAGAATGATAAAAAAAAAGGCAAAACAAAGAGAAAATACAATCAGATCGCTCAAAATGTTTTTATGCAAATATGGAAGCCTCAAAATCATTTTTTTCTATTTTTTTATTAGAGCTAAAACAACATTTAAATAATGAAAAAAATTGACACAAATTATCATTTTTTTAATGTGCAACATGATTCTCTCACTTTGAAAAAATTTCAAATAATGACGATGAAAAGTGGTTTTATTTTCTTAAATAAGAGACTCAATTGAACATTGTTATAAATAAGGGCATAAAGTACCTTCAATTTATCAAACAAGGGTATGAAGTGAATCTCGTTTTAAATAAGAGCTTGAAATTGCTATGGAATCTAAAAAAAAAAAAAAAAGGCTGATTTCAAGAGCATTTTTGTTGTTTCACTTTATTTGATTTTTTTTCTTTTTTATTTGTCTTTTCCATTTTTGTTTTCTTAAAATTAGAAAGAAAAAAAAACAGACGCGCACACACACACGCGCAAGCATGAGGGCTGTATTGTTGCCCCAACTTGGGGGGAAGGGTTGGGGTTGGGAGAACGCCAATGACGATAGCCGGCCTTGGCCTAGATCTAGGAGAGAGCTTGTTAGCCCTCGTCTTTGGTCGGCAGGGTAGCCAGCCCTCGTCGAGAAACCGACGACCCCGCTAGCCTTCGCCGACCCCACAAACTGTGGGGCAGTAGCCACAACCCTCCCACCTTTATTTGTGTGCTTTTTTACCTTAAAAAAAAGGAAAAAATGACAAAAATGTCTTTTAGGTCATACCTTTTTTTGAGACTGTATAGTCATTTTAGGTCTTTATTTGAAACAAATTATGTCACTATAAGCCCTTTAATGAGAAAATGAAAACACTTAGAGCTCTTATTTGAAAAAAAAAATGGGAACACATTAGACTCTTATTTGAAATTTTTATGAATTTTTAATTTATTCAATATGACACTTCAACATTTAAAAAAAAAAATTTGAAGGCGATGTTATACATTGGGTCAAAATTTATGAATCATATTATACAAACTTGATATTACATATTTGATTAAAGTCTTGTGATCATTTGCGCATTTCATCCCTTAAATAAATAAGGGGTATTTATATAAATAATCCTTGAACTTTAACATAATGTGCAATCTGATCCTTCAACTTTTGATTTGTTCAATTTAGTCCTTAAATTTTGGCAGAATGTGCAATTTAGTCCATAAACTTTTGACTTGTTTAATTTATCTCTAAACTTTTAATACATGTTCAATATAGCCTATGAATTATAGAAAAATGTTCAATATAGTCATTTTGTTAATTTAAGATCAGGAATAACGTTGAATATTTTCATACAATCTATGGATTATATTGAACATTTAGTAAAAATTTAGAAATTGAATTGAACAAGTCAAAAGATTAAGGATCAAATTACACATTTTACCAAAATTAAGAGGTTAAATTGAATAAATTATAAGTTCAGATCAGATTGCATCTAAAATTTAGGGAACATTTGTGCTATTTTGCTAATAAAAAATTGCCAAAGGACATGGGATGTTGATTATCACGGGCGTGGGATAGGAATGCCAGCGGGATCTACTCTCAACGCATCGTTGCTGCACTCATCATCCGAAGACGATGCTAAATAGGATTCGGGATTCATAGAGCGGCTCTTCACTTTGACCCGGAAACGAGAATCCAGTGAAGTGCCAGAGGAGGAAAAAATGGCGACCCGTGTGCTGATCGGAGCTCTCAGAAAAACCACCTCTCGATTGCCTACCTACCGGCTTCTCTCCATCAGTCTCATTTCCAGATTTGTATGTTCGTCTACTCTAATTCTGTGACCTTCTTACTGGAGTTCTCGAGTATGTTCATGTGTTAACCAATACATCGTCGGATAACCATGAGCTCTGATTGCAAGTGGAGCGCGTAAGATTGATTTGAATCGTCTAACGAGGCGAGAAGGGTGGGGGGGGGGGGGGGGGGGTGTTGGGGGGTTGGATGGAGGGGGGTCGGGGGATGGGGCGACTCAAGAACCAATCAATCCATGCGCTTGTCGTTGCTCTTGTTTCGTTGGAATTTGGTGTGATCTTGATCAAGAAATGGAGATGATCTTTGTGAGTTTATAGGTAAATGGGTCAGAGTACGGTGTTTTGCTAGTGTTTGATGAATGACCCAGTTTTCCAATTGGTGAATAAACGTGCAATTTGCGACCTCTTTTATTGCTGGTGTTGAACTATTGCTGTTGCCAAATCGGAATGCGTGGGTGACTGAAGATGATTGCAGTAGTTAAGCTCTTAAAAGTAATCTCTCTTTTTCCCCTGCAAACACTTGCCAAACGTTGAAAGCGTTTATCAACCTCTGATTGATTTTTTTATGGAAAAAGGCTAGCACATTGGTTATAGCCGAACACGAAGGCGGTTCTGTCAAGGCACCATCCTTGAGTGCAGTCGAGGCGGCAAAGTCTCTGGACAAGGACAATTCAATTTCGATGCTGTTGGCTGGCTCAGGTCCTTCCCTACAAGAGGCAGCTGCCAATGCTGTCTCGTGTCATCCTTCAGTTTCTAAGGTGGTACCTGCTTTTCTTTTGTTCTAGTTTCTCTCTTCATTGATATTGCATACAAAAAAGGGAGAAAATGTCTTTGTCTTTCATTGCTTCTCTGAATTTTACTCGGACTAAATATTGATAAATCTATCATTATGTTTGGCAATATCCTACGTTGGATAAGAGGCATCAAAATACTGTTCTGCAGTTATAGCCCATTCAAGCATCCATATCATGTTCTCCATGGCAAAGAAGCTAAGAAAAATTAACTGCCTATACCTATACAAAAGTAATCTAACTCTGCATCTGTGCTTCTTACACTGCAGGACAACCTAAAGACATCAACTAATTATCTGATTATTGCATGGTGATTTCTACTCTGTAGGTGCTTGTTGCTGATTCAGATAAATTTATACATCCTCTTGCAGAACCTTGGGCAAAATTGATCCAGCTAGTTCAGCAGAGAGAGAATTTCTCACATATAGTTGTTGCGTCTGGTTCATTTGGGAAGAATATACTCCCTCGAGCTGCTGCCCTCTTAGATGTCTCTCCAGTTACTGATGTCATAGGAATTTCAGAATCAACAACATTTGTTAGGTACGATGGAGTTCCTTTATATTGGAAAAAGCTTTATCTTTTAGTGGTCTATTCAGGACTGTTTATTAATTCTATCCTAAGAAGGCCCGTTCATTGACTTAATTGTGTCAAACTCCATACATGCTATAGTTGGAATCAAATTGGCCGATGACCAAAGTTTATAAAAGCATAATATGCATCCATTGCTTGTAGAACTATAGTGACAGTGACAAGTCATTCACTGTATCACTTTTTTTTGCCTTATGAGATCCAATACAATGATAAAGATGCTTGGTCGTTGCTGGTGGTTTGTCTCAGCTAAACTAGACTTCACTCTAATGCTGTCTTATTTCTATCTGGCAGGCCCATTTATGCGGGAAATGCACTGTGTAAAGTTCGATATACTGGTTCTCACCCATGTATGTTGACCATCAGATCCCCATCTTTTCAGGTGCAACCTTATTCCACAGATTCAAAGGCTCACAAGGCTCCTATTTCTCAGGTTGATCTCTCAACATTTGAGGAAGGTCTGTTTGCCTTTTCTACTTCATAGGCATAAGTTCTCTTTATTGATAGGATCTATTTAATCTCGACCAATACAGTTATGCCCCTATAAAATGGACAGAAATCTTTCAGTACTCTATATATTTCTGCATCCTCTGCAGTTATTCACTTTACTATGCAGTGCCGTCTTTACCTGCTAAGCATGCATATCATGGGAGATGTGACGACATATGACATTTAAGAGCCGGAAAAGAAGAAGTGCTTACTTTGTACACCTTTTAGCAGATACAATTGGTAAATCTCAGTTTGTGAAACTGACATCCCAAGATAGTGAACGCCCTGATCTTGGTAATGCACGGATTGTGGTCACTGGCGGTCGAGGACTGAAAAATGCTGAAAACTTCAAAATATTAGAGAACCTTGCAGAAAAGCTTGGTGCAGCAGGTTGGTCCAAAATTTATGGTTTCTTTCAGTGACATGTTTCTTCATAGCTGCATTGCAACTTCTTCCATCCCACTCTCCTGGAAAAAGAAATTGTAATGTGGCATGGCCCATAATGATTTTTGGCCATGCCTTTGAAGTGATGTGTTTATCGTGTGGGATATGATACTGCTTATCACTTCTACTTCTGAATGAATTGAGTTCGTATCTTTATGAGAAGGGACTGGTTACATTGATGCATTTTTGCCTTTTTGTAGTTGGTGCTACACGTGCTGCTGTTGATGCAGGGTTTGTTCCAAACGATCTCCAGGTAACATCTCTATCTTTGCTAGCTTGGTTTGGTATTTGAATTTTTACCACTGCATGGTTCCATCCATGGAAATCCATTTGTTGTCTACCAGAGTGTTCTTTCAGCTTGTATCTGAGACTAGAGGATCCCATTCTAATTCTTGTTGCTGTATAACATAGCCACCCATCTTGTCCACATATCACTGTTTAAGTGCTACATAGTGCAATGAAAAGGTTCCAGGCTATTAGTTTTCTGTGCTCTTTTTGGTTTTGTGCTGTTCACTACACCAAAATCACGCTTAATCTAAAAATATTCCATGTGCTAATATTTAGTGTCACATTTTGTTTTTCACGTGAAAAAGTAAATTTCAGGTTCGTCATTTTCAGGATACCACTAAATGTGCACCTGTAGCAGGTTGTGTAAGTGTTACATTATCTGGGGTATGGCCTAAAATTATGACCGACTTTGCTCTCAGGTTGGTCAAACTGGAAAAATTGTTGCCCCAGAATTATACATGGCTTTTGGAGTCTCCGGAGCCATCCAACACCTTGCTGGCATGAGAGATTCCAAGGTCATAGTCGCTGTAAATAGAGATGCAGATGCTCCAATTTTTCAGGTGAACTCTCTCTCTCTCTCTCTCTCTCTATAGGGTATCTAATCGGCACATAATTCAAGGATGCTAACTGTGGATTTATTCCGAATGCATGTAGTTATAAATCTTCTTGATTGAAAGATTGAAATCATTTCTACCTCTGATATTTCAAAGGAATTCTTCTTCGGCATGACATTTTTCTTCGACAGGATTCTTGTGAATAGCTAGCACTGAAAAAATAAATTTGCTTGTTATGCTAGTAAACTCATTATTCATTCCCATCTTGACTTCTTGAGAAAATTAAGCTTCGAAGGGAGCTTCTTGGAGAAGCGACTTCTCTTCAAACATCCCGTGCTTAACTGGGATGATGAACCGCAGGTTGCTGATTACGGGCTTGTCGGCGATCTTTTCGAGGTTATACCAGAGTTGCTAGAGAAGCTTCCTGAGAAGAAATAGACCATTGTAGACAGTAAAGTTTTAATTTGGAAAAGGTCATTGTAATAAAGCGAACTCCTGTCTCTCTGCAAATTTATTGAGCTTCTCTGCTTTTCATTTCAGTACGGTTGAAATGTTCTCAAAATTCTCTTAATGATTTAGGATATCACGTTGGTTTGCCAAAAAATTTGAGAAATGTCATCGTGGGAAAACATCTTTTCCTCGATGCTGCTCGTCGGTGTTTGACACGGTCCGAAATGAGTACACTGAAGCTCATTTGAGTTGTTTTGGAACTCAGTGTGTTCTAAAGTAACTGCATACCGGTCATCCAATACGCTACTTCAATCAATTGCTCAAATATCATCGGCCACATGCTAGCCATCACCTCCGACACCATCGCCATTGACTCTAGGGCTGTATTTTGACCGCCATCATCGATCGAATCTGGCACTCTAGCTTCTACCGACCACCCGGGTTGGATGCACCAATTGGTCAATAAACCCCTTAGTCAATTTCACAAGAAGAGAAACGTACTGTGCGCACTCAAAATGAAATGTGGTTTTCGAAATTCTTACAACACATGAAGAGAATCGTCTTGATATTCTTTCGCACACATTCAATCTATCCACAAAACTAAACAATCCAAAGTAATCTAATTTACTTCATGCATTATTTCAGAGGAGCTGGTGATGCGAGAAGAACACATCTTTATCAATCATGCGGATGGAACACGAGAATGTCCATCGACACAGCATAAGACCAAGATACGTCCTTTCAAAGCAAATTATTTCTTGAGCACCATATGTTGGGAATATTATGGTTCGCTAGCTGTCTCTAAGAACTAGTTTATAGGGTTGCAGTGGTTGTGCCGGCAGAGAATATCCTCTCTATCCAATTTGAAACGCTATCGTTTGCAATCGAAACGTTCCTTGTGCGTGAAAATGATTCTGCCTTGTGAGGGAGAGATAATACATATGGCGACGACAAGGGTTTCGTTGCGTTTTCATGCAGAATATATGCAGCTGGCGTTTAGGTTTGCAACAGCACCCTTTCTTCTAACTTCCATAATTATTGAGTTTGGTGACTCATTACTCTATAGTTTTATCAAATGGGTTCGCCATTTATTTAAATTATAATACGGAGTACATTAGAATATGAGGTAGAGACTCAACGTCCTTATCGGCTTAGCTTGTAAAGTGAGTACTTTCTACACGCTTAGCTATATCTAAGCAAGGAGACTAAATACAATAACCCGACGACTGATCATGCAATAATCACCCGCATGCTTAACAGCCTACTCGAACTTTTGCCTCTAGCTAACATTCATGGTGTTAATATGAGACTTCATATCAAATTCGTAATGTTGGAGCGGGGTTTATCAAGAAGATTAACAGGACATGGTAATATCTCCTTATCCAATATTTGCATCTTACCATCAGTTCTGGCATCTTTGCTAAAACATCTAATTAATCACCGTAGAAGAGTACTTCACATTCAAGAAAATCCCTGTGGAATCATCCATTTTCTAAAATAATCATTCTCGTTTGCTGTATGCTGATCGGTTCGGTTTAGCCTATATTCCGGAGGAGTCTGGAATACACAATGCTTAGGTATCGTACAACACAACGGAAAAGTCCTACGAACAATCTATGCTGCTAACTGCAGCCAACAAAAAAGGAGGTTGAGTTTGCCAAGGACACTGAGGAGCACGAGGGTGAAGAAGTCAAAGCCCACAAGGTCCCAAGAGACGAGAAGAATTAAAAAGATTTCTTCGAGAAAGGAAACCTAATGGGGAAAAAAAAATTGTTCAGAAGATTATTAGGGTAAGCAACCCCTTTGGTGGTTATGTGACAATGACAGAATTTGGTACATACCTCTCAATCAACTGAAGCAAAGACTTTTTAGTACCACATGCGCGTCCAGCAGGAATAGAAATTAAATCTAGGATGTGATTCGATATGAGATTGTTACTAGATAAAGCGACGAACTCCATCGGAAGCCCGGCAAATCATAGCAACGATTAATGATACAATACTTTACAGCAAATCCTTGACAATATCAGCCTACTTTTCTCAAATAAAGTGAATGAGGTGGACCGTTTGGATAGGATTTGCATTACTTGTTTAGGTATGCAGTAATGCCGGCATTTGCAATAACTAATTAAGAGAGAAAAACCTAGTTAGTCCATCTAAGCTTACGCATGCACAATGGCAATAAAAAGAAGGATGTATTCAATGCATCTTGAAAGGAATAAGGAGCGAACGACCGGTATAACTCGGCAGAATTTTCATATACATGAAGAGCTATTGAACCCAATGGTGGTTTTCCCTTTACAAATTGTTCATGAGCTTTGCGGTAGTATCATCAGCCTTGGTATTTCATCATCATGGACAGCGGAACCAGGCAGAGACCTTTCTTTTTCAGCTCCGAAAAATTACTGTGTCCTCTTCCAACAAATCCTAAATCGATACTGATCTCATCTCTTTGGCCTGAAGTAGCTGCATCATCCTGTCAGTTGGAAAGATTAGACCCTCCTGTGTTACGTGAGTTGGAGCGATGAAATCATCTACTCCATCGAGAAACTGTAAAAGCATAACAATGGAAAAAGTTGTGTGACTTACCTTAGATGAATTATCTTCTTTCTGCCCTGGGTAGGAATCCATTGTCTTTTGCAGGCCACAAACCTAGACAGTTGATTAACAAAACCCGTGTGCCGGTGAAAAGGTATCCCTTCCATCATGACCACATGACCGAAGATTGACGAGTGACATAAACGAAATATTGTAATAAGGATCATCTACCTTGGGGCTATTGACAGGAGAACTAGCTGTATCCTCCAAAGCATCATCAATCGGTCGTCTTCTCCTTTTCTTGAAGCTCAATCTCTTACAGCTTCCAGCCTGATCGTTCTCGACAGGCTTCTTCGCGACCGATGTAGCAGCATCAGAGACTACGGAAGAACTATCCTCATAACCCGAAGTCCTGTCTTTCTTTTCGTGGCCATTCATCAGGAAATCCACAAAGTATGGCGTCCAACTACTCTCTTCACCAGAGTGGCTGCTCGATCTCTCATCGCACGACAAGTTTTCTTTCTGATAGTTCTTGGAGTCGTCCATTTGGGAAGAAGGAAGGAAGGAAGGAACAAAGCAGGAGGAAAGCTGAAGCTCCGTGGATTATGTCGATATGAGTTTTAAGTAGACAAACAAAGTATTTATAAATTAAAGAAAAACCATAGAAAAAATTGAGAATAGGATGTAAGCTTTCGAATATTGGAGTGGACCCCGTTGGGGTGTTGGGTAAGGCTAGAAAGAGAGAGAAAGAGATGGGTTTTGACCTAACCAGTTATCCGGTTATGCAAAATACACGTACACTTCAACAACATTTTCTAGGCTTTGTAGGTGGAATAATCATTTCATGAAAAAATTATAAAAAAAAATCATAAATCCATTGCAATTTGGACAATTCAATCCTATTTGTTTTTTATCAATTGAGTTCTAAACATTTTGTATCTGTGAAAATTCAATTCATCAAGCTAATTTTGGCAGGAAATTACTGACGTGACGCTACTAGCGTTGACATGAATAATTTGAAAAATAATTTTTTTTTGCTTTTTAGAAATTTTCATTTATTATGTTATTATTAAATTTTTTTCCGGTCTTTTTATTCTCTATTTTTTCATTAGGGCCGGTAGGAAGTCGCTAGCCACTAGTCGAGGCTTGGCAAGGGCTCACAAGCCCTCGCTTGGTGGCCGACAAAGGTTGCCAGGCCCTGTTGGTGGCTAGTGGTCGACGATCTCTTGTTGGCCCTACCAAAAAAAGAAAAATAAAAAAGACAAGAAAAAATTAAATAAAAAAGGTCAAAAACTACTTAGTTATTATTAAAAATTATCCACATTAGCCTCGGCCACGCCACATCAGTAATTTCCAGTCAAAATTCTGATGGACTGTATTAGCATAAATGCAAAAGTCTTAGAACTCAATTAGCAAAAAAAGAAAAAGATTTAGGACTGAATTGACACAATTATAATATATTTATGAATTTTTCGATAATTTTCCCCATTGAACTTTGTCAAATTATTATTTAGTTTGGGCGGCTGGAATTGGACTTGTTCTTGTTCTCAAGCCTCTCCACATCATCTCTAGCTAAAGATGACTTTCCGGTATTTAATACTTTGACGTCACTATAAGCAGCTTAGTTTATTACCATGAAAATAGTTCTGCTATCAAATTTGATGTATAATACCACAGGCAGACGAATGATGAGAGTGACTTTTTCTTCTATGATCATAAAGTTTTTTTCAATGTAACTCAAAGCAGTATATGCACAGCCATAAGTTGTGATCCACCGCCCTCAGATCATGAAGGGAGGGCCACTTCAAATATTATATGAAGAGATCAACATCATAATTGAGGATGCAGCAAAATCTTAATCTTGTTTTACCCTTAAAACATAGATGTACTAAAACATGGGCCATGTCGATATCCATCATCGGATGGAATAATTAATGTAATGAAGCTGTTGGGACATTTTCATCAGCAAAGATGGAGCCTATGATGTCGACCTTTTATCGCCTTTGTTGTTCAAACGGTTCGTTAGGAGTTGGCTTAGAGAAACTAATGAACTTCTTATTACAAGGTTTCCAAGTGAAGATTGCAAAAGCATTCTACAATAAAAAATAATAATAAGAGCAAGTTGCATGACATTTGAACTAACTTCACACCTCATCAGATGCCATATTATTAATTATAAGTCCACTTGGATTACACAAACACCTAGTCGATGTAGAATCGGCTAAATCATTCTATTGGATTGGGAAAGGCATGATTGATGTTTGATTAGTGGATTGTGAAAGCATGAAAATGGAAGATACTCTTATTAGAAAAACCATATGGGAGAAGGGGAACTTGGAGAATAATAATTTCTTAGACTCTATTTATTTCGCGAAAAATATGGCGTTGTTGAAAGAGAGAGAGAGAGAGAGAAAAGGAAGCCATTTTCTAGAAAAATGATGATATTTTTCACTGTTTGGCTGAAACCTGAGAAATAAACTAGAAAATATTTTTTTTTCAACCGGAAAAATAATCAAGCATGAGTATCTTCCCCAAGCTCAAATCAATCTTAATGACACAAAATCTAATTTGCAGCTTACGACAGGAAATGCAGGGTAGCCAACAAATTTATGAACATAGAATAGAGAAGTCTGTTCTAATATTTAACCAGGAACTTTATGAAACAGAGGGAAAAGAAAAGTCTTCCATGTGAAGCTCAAAGGGATCCAACATTGTCTCTGTTGAGGACGTTCAGTGAATAGGACAATCAGTGAGGGGTCATGTCCATCCTGTTGTCCCTCCATCGCTTCTCTCTTGCCTTCTTCCACACACACAAAAAAAAAAACATTGGAACTGTCATGCTCTGTATAGTTTTGTAACTTAGCCTTCCACGTTTCTTAGCTTCTTCCTCTGAGCCTTTTAATAGCGCAAGACCCCATCCCCAAACTCCTATTTTGGACTAAAATACAGAACATGGAGAATCGTTCTCTATCTAATCATCCAGTATCGACCTCATGTTTGCATCAGGCATTCTTCAGATCGAGATGCTTTGTTATATGTCAACAATCAACTACCTCAAAGCCAGGCTTCATGTTGATTGCGCGTATTTGCATCCAGTTGTTCCAGTTGAGATTAGGACGAACAGCGTGTTCTGCATAGCTTTTGGACATTTTTCTGTGGTGTTTTCGAATGATGTAGGAGGGTTTTAACAAGCATGTTTTGAGCATGTAATCGTCGTTTTCGGGTTCGGGAAAAGGTTGTCTTGTCAAATCAATAATGATAGGAAAAAGGGGTGAAAAAACATGTACTATTGTTGAGAATCCCCCTTAAATCTGGGGCTAGAGTCTTCTGTTTTTGGGGGTGATAACATGGTAAGGATGAAATCCAATGATTGTCTGAGTAAAATAATTGTCAGAACGTAGTGGAAATCTAACAGTGATTCATTGAAAGATTGTTCCAAAACATCTAGGCGATATATATTCTACATTGGTCTTGTTTAGAGAAATGCTACTCTCAAGAACCATCAACCATCATCTCATTATCAAACAAGAACCCATTTTGCATTCCAAAGCATCTACAAATGGTGCTGCTTACATACCAAATTTCACAAGTGAATAGGCCATCTCCACCTTTCCTTTCGGTGTGCTTGGTCCGTTATTTATATTAAAGTGTGGTTCATACTCTCCATCAACTAAAAAGTACGGGGGTCTGAAGGAGTCGCTTCAGCAGAAGTCTCAAGAGGGCACCCTCTTAGACACTACGGGGCTTTTATAATTTGAGCATGTGTTTCATTAGTAGTTTGGATTTGGGCCGTGAATAGCTTATGCTCATATATATACTTTTTTTCGCTTGTTATTGAGTAATGTAATAGAGAGATGCAATATGCTAAGTGTAATGGAATCAACTACTATATGTAGCCCTAATTTAAGAGTGAATCAGGATAAATATTGTGTTTTGATTTCTCTTTCTGACTTTTATGTTCTATTTCAATGTGGTTTTTCGCTGAATCCTAACATATGCACTCGCTCTCTGTCCCAAAAGCTACGAGCCGTCTCTCTTCTCACTTTGAGTCTACATCATCTCATTGTCAAAAGGCAATGGGAGAGCACGTGAATGAAATGGCCACATGAACGCTAACCCATGTGTGCCCTACAGATTTCTTTCACATGCCAGAGCATGTGAAGCTTTGCACTTGCAGACAATGACTCGTCCCAAAAGGCTTTAATTTTCAACCCTTCTACTATTGGAGGAGAAAGTAATTGAGGCCATTCAGCTGAACTAGTCCTGTTCACTTCATTTGTATGTTTTGTGATCTCGGAAGAAAAGGATTCTAAATCCAGCAAGCTGATTCCAGGGGTTGTTGACATGATTGGTGCAACTATTAAGTCAATCTGTTGTCAAACATCATCTGTTACCCATCCCTGAATGACCAATGGAGCTGAAGATGTAACTTCAAATTTCAAGCTGATGTTGCCAAGAGGGGGCAACATGATCGAGTTTCAGCTATCCTAGGATGGCTCCAAGCAAAATCAAAGAAAAGTTTTGGTGCAGAGGAAGAGTACACAAGTAACATAGGACTACACAATCGTGTAGGGTCCAATTCACCTGTACCCAAGTTGGCTATGCACAATTTTGACCCAAAAAAAAAAAAGTTGGCTAACGGGAGAGACCTGTCATAAGTCGAGAAGCAAAAGCCGGTCCCCCTGTTTCGGATGATTAAAGAGCCTAGTGCTTAACTTTGCTGTCATTCCATCTGTCTTTGACATTGTAATTTTCATCAGTGAAGTTGATTTTTTAAGGTGCCGAGAGACGCGAAGAGATCTTGCTGCTTGTTAAGTGTAAGCACATGAAGATGTTAAGATCTTTCCAATGTTCTCATAATAGAAGACTAGTGATGTGCAAAACATGGCCAAAGGTCCAGAGAAAAGAAAGGTTTACATTGAGCTGGGTCTAAACAGTTGCTTACAACTTCCCGTCCTCTTGATCTTGGTCCTTTCGCTGAGATAAACGCATTCAAAAGAATCCTTCATTGTGATATCAATGGGAAGCATGGCAAATAGGAAGGGGTCACCCATTAACCTATCTTGTTGTTTTTCCCCAGCATATTCATTGCACAGTATTGAGAATTGCATTCGGAAGACACGGTTTTGAATCGAGCATTCCTACTTTTTTTCACTTTTTAAAGAATACTCGACCTGTTAGAACTTTTTCGCAAATTCCCATAAAAATTTGAATGATAAATGAAGATTTGTTTCAGTTCGTAACCATTCATTGATGAAACCGTACGACATCGTAACGTTTCGTCGAAACTGAACGACTTCATGACGTTCCATCGAATCTTTTCGACGAAATCGTGAATTTTCGTCGACAAACACTTTCGACGAAGCCATATATCTTCGTAACTCTTCGTTTCACTCTCTATAAATAGAGCATCGACCATCGCATTAAAAACGAGTATCAGACATGAGCATTATATATAATTGTTATGTTCGCCATTCATTCATCATCGTCATCATTTTATGCAACTATTCCGCGAAATTGTGTTCGAAGGTTTCCTTTGAAACAAGTACCGGTTTTGAGGAAAGACGATCTGTTCTATCCTAGGAGGCAATTGTCCAAGAATCTTGGGTATCGATTGAAGGGATAAATTTGTCTTAAGTACACAACGTTATTTCGTTGGGCTTGGATTATTCATCTGCATTCAGATTACTTGTTTGAGATTGGTTTCAGGTTTGTCTACAAGTCATGATTATATGCGACAATAATCTTAATATATGAACCACTACCCTCTTAATGGACAACAATCTTAAGACAAATTTGATTTCTTTTGTTTGGTTCGTATAATTATTTTTGTTGTACGCATTTTGTTATGGTGTTAGTAGAATGTTTAAAATTCTAATATTGGTTTCAAAGCCAGGTTTGAATCTGTGCCTTGTTTCATCGAGTTTTGGATTGGTCAATACGATGAACTACTATGGATGAATACGAATTGTCAATATAATGAGTCTCGAGAGAATATACTGTTCATAGTGTTTTGAGATTGTTATGGTCCATAAAATTTATTTTTGAACACATGGTCAGACTTGTCTCATTGAGACGAGAAGAATGAGTGTTTGCACGTCTCCGGAGGAGGTCATATAAGGCCACACGTGCTGCACGCGCCATGATGGCGTCGGCCCGAGAGTTCATAGCAAAACGTCGCATGTACGCGAAAATTTATCCAATGAAAATTGATTTTGATCATACCATTGGATTCATCTTGTCAATATGGTCGCCAAACTCGAACGCCCGCCGGATTCAGCCATACGCGCCCCCATGCACTGTGACGACGTCTGCGCGTGGGATTCATGCGCTGATCCAAAAAGGCGCGACTCGGCTCGACCTGTTGACCCGGTTCCGACCCGACCCACTTACCTGGTTTTGACCCAACTCTCTAACTCGACCCGTTTTGACTTTGACCCGACCCGGATACCGGTCCGTTGACCAGGCTGACCGTTGGCCGTTGACTTTTTGACCAATTTTCAAAAATTTCATTTTGGTCCCCAAATTTTTTCAAAATTATAACTTTGCCCCAATTTTTTTTTTAGAAATTTCAATTTAGTCCCTGAGTTTTCAAAAATTGTGTTTCGGTCCTTGAACTTTTTGGAAATTGCATTTCTACCCTGTTAACTGTCGTTGACTAGTCAAAACAGAAACTTTGATTGGCTCGTACAAATGCGTACGAACTTTGATTGGGACATTCTTGAAACTATTGTGTTCATCTCGAAATTATCTTCATTTTGATATATTATTTGAATATATTTGATGGATATAATTTTTTTTGAATGCGTATGAAATCATATGTATATGTATTTTTCAAGAGTATGTTAGACTATTTTCATGCTTCGACATCGATAACGCCTATTGCATCTATTCCAACTCTTAAAGAGAAGCTAGAAAAGTTCAATGGTATGATTTTTCTATTCATTCATGTATATAGACAGTATTAATATGTGAAGGTTAAGCATAAGCTTTTAATGATTTCGAATCGAGTGTGTGATATACTGCACATTCAGAAATGACCTATGTGAGTAGGAAGAGAGGGCCGCTTCTGTGAGAATTGAAAAGACCGAATTCTCTAAAACAATCATGAGCTATGTTACACGGATATGGTACACGACACGTGATACGACACGACACGACACGATACGCGGACACGTAAATTCTCAAAAAATAGAGAATTTCGACACGTCGGGAAAGGTATATTAAATATTTTTTTTTATATAGACAAAATCAAAGTGTCATTGATAGATGATCCCACAAGCGATTTTTCCCCTTTTTATATGGAGATCAAAGGAATTGATGGAAAAGCTTCTTATAAAAAGGAGGCTATGCACAAGCTAGTCTCACATCGGCTGGAGATCAAAGGAGGTTATGGAAAAGCTTCTTATAAAACGGAAAAACTATGCTGAGGTCAATTGGGTCGTAGCCAAGGGATTGGCACTTGGGCCCGAAGGCTTGATGGGTTAATGTAAATGGGAATTTGAAGCATAAAATTTGTGGATGAGGATGTGAGGATGTTGTGGAATGTGTCCGAGAGAGTCCGCATGTCTGACTCATGTCCGCGTGTCCGACATGAGAAAAAATTGAGAAGTGGTGTGCCCGTGTAACATAGCTCATGAGGTCATGTGGTCTTCATGGCCAAAATGAACACAACAGTGAGAACCAACTTTTGTTCGAGATATAGTTGTGTGATTTCTATTGTCTAGGCTTACACCAAAGGTCGACAGTTCAAAGACATCAAGTCTACTGATTGACCAAGTAAGTCCGATAGATCTCACTAGGGAAAATTCAAAGTCTCAGACAACTTATCTCGATGAAACGTTCTCTCATGGAATATTCGCACATTACATGCCATGCATTCATGAGGAGTTTTGATAATTGAACTTCTCATTCATGTGGGGGATTGTTGGAACTTTTTCGCAAAGTCCCATAAGAAGTTGAATGAAAAATGAATAGTTATTTCGGTTTGTAACTATACATCAATGAAACCGTACGACATCGTAAGGTTTCGTCGAAATTGCACAACTTTGTGACGTTTCATCGAATCTTTTCCATGAAATTGTGTCTTTTCGTCGACAAACCCTTTCGACGAAGCCATATGCCATCATAACTCTTCGCTTCACTCTTTATCAATAGAGCATCGACCATCGCATTAAAAACGAGTATCAGACACGAGCATTAGATATAATTGTTATGTTCGTCATTCATTCATCATCGTCATCATTTTGTGCGACTATTCCGCAAAGTTGTGTTCGAAGATTTCTTTTGAAACAAGTACCAGTTTCGAGGAAAGACGATACGTTCTATCTTGAGAGGCAATTGTCCAAGAACCTTGAGTACCAGTTGATGGGACAAATTTATCTTAAGGACACAACGTTATTTCGTTGGGCTCAAATTGTTCACCTGCATTCAAATTAATTATTTGCGATTGATTTCAGATTTGTCTATTTACCTATTTTTCATATACAAACTACAATTCATAATTATATGCAACAATAATCTTAATATATGAACCATTACCCTTTTAGTTTACAACACAACCTTTTGTCTAATTAGCACGGTGAAGTAACTGACATGTATGTTTAAGCAAACGCCCATAATAGGTTTTTCCTGCGAGATACAGGACATACACGTCGAATCTTCTGAAGATCGAGTCCTTGAATCATGAAAAATGCGCCTTGAGATGCTACTTATTTGACCTTGCTCGGTCTGGCAATGATTGAAACAGACCTCATGAAAGTTACTAGTCATCAAGAGTTTCCAGGGCACAATTTTCGGGACAAATCGGATCACACCTGGATTTAAGACCATATACCACCCTCGTATCCTGATGCTGCAATGCCCTGACTATAGTCTTCTCCCAATAAGACGCTAATGCCACACCACACAGAAGAGTGCCCTGCTTTGCATAGATGAAAATACATATATGCTAGTTCAACAACGGAATCGGCCCCCGAAATTGTTGTTGTTTATTTGAAAAACAAAACAATACAATACAATACATTTTTTGTATCTCACATAGGTCAGAAAGGAAAGATAAAGTATCTTTATTAATTAGAAGGCTGCTATAACCTTTCATATAAAAAAATGGGCAAGTAGGCTAAACCCCACTATACCCGCATGTGATTGCGCGATTTTGACGCGATTATTAGATGCACTTAGCACTTTGCACGATTGCGCACTGCGGACTAATTATGATTTATTTTTTATTTTGAAATAAATTATTTTATAATTATATTTTATTTTAAAAAAAATTGTGACTGTTCGGACACAAACAGTTGCGTCCGAACATCGGTTGTCACTTATCGAACAGTTGTGTCCGAATGACTGTTATTATCACGAATAGTCATGTCAGTATTGCAACTTTTCAGACATGAATTGTTGCGATGTTCGGACATGAATTGGTGACTGTTTCGAACATGAAAAGTTGCGTTCGTACATTAGCAGTCTATATAATAGATAATTATGTTCGGTTTTGAAACTACTTTTCTTCCTACGTTTTTTTTTCCTTCAGAAGAAAGACAGCCATCTTTTCATTGTTTCGTAGAGAATTTTAGGAGATTTACTGGAATTGCTATCTAGTATTTTCGTCGTGACTTTATTGTATCCTGAAGGGAATTTGCCAGAAACCTTCGTGGGGTAAATTGATCCTAAAAGAGAGTGATTACACGCCTCAAAGTTCAACTATATTGTTGCTCCATTTTTCATATTATCTAACAATTTTTAGGATCAATTTTTCATGCAACAATGGAATCGGAGACCATCAAAGTGATGAATCAGAATATGGTCAAGTTGGATCGATTCGATGGCAACAACTTCTCGCGTTGGAAGGACAAAAAGATGTTTCTGCTTATGGTTTTGAAGATATCTTACATTCTGGATCCGAGTCTGGCGCCTATTGAAGATCCTGTTCCCACCGCTGAAGGAGAAGAACCAAATGTCGAAGAAATTGAGATGGTGAATAAGGAAAACAAGAAACGTGAAGAAGATGAACTACTATGACGTTGACACATTCTGAATACGTTGTCCAATCGTCTGTATGACTTGTTCACGGAAATGAAATCTGCTCGGGAAATCTGGAATGCATTGGAGTTCAAATACAAAGCAAAGGAACAAGGTACAAACAAATATCTTATTGCGAAGTATTTCGATTTCAAATTTATCGATACTAAACCCCTTTTGGGGCAAGTCCATGAACTACAAGTTCTAGTGAACAAAATCTGTGCTCTAAAAATCGACATTCCAAAAGCGTTTCAAGTTGGAGCAATTATTGCCAAATTACCTTCAAGTTGGAAGGACTATGGGAAAAGGATGATGCACAAGACAGAAGACATTACTTTGATTCAACTCCATAAACATCTTCACATTGAGGAAGAGTCACGCTTGTGTGAAAAATCTAGATTGTATGAGACTAAAGTGAATGTCTTGTCGGGTAATGGATTTCAGTCTAAAAATAACCCGAACTTGAAACGCAAGAGGGAGCAGAACTTTAAGAAGGCACAAAAGAAAAAGAATGGAGACTGTTTTGAGGGACATTTTGCAAGGGACTGTAGGCATCGCAAGAACAACACTTCCAAGGAGAAGAACACACCAATACCAATTGTGAAGGCAGATACCAATTATGTTCAAGAAAACTATGTGGAAATGGTTACACATAAGTTTCAAACTTGGAAATCTCTGCAAGAGTTGATGGTATTGTGGCCACGATCACCGAAAGTAATGCTACTTCTGTTCAATCGAGTTGGAGGTTGGATTCTGGTGCAACAGTCCACATGTGCAAGGATAAGTCCTTGATCAAGAATTTCCAAGAGGTTGTTGATATTAACTATCAAAAGGTCCAAATGACCAACAACAGTTTTGCAAAAATAGAAGGTCAAGGCTCCGTGGAGTTAAACTTCACTTCTGGAAAGAAAGTAACCCTTATGAATGTCTTGTATGTATCCGAGATTAGGAAGAATTTAATTTCTATTGACTTGCTATGTAAAAGGGGGTTTCATGTATTGTTTGAATCCGACAAGATTATCCTGTTAAAGAATGGAATATTTGTGGGAAAGGTTTATGCCAATGAAGGCATGTATCAACTGAATATCAACAATAAGATTGAATCTTCTGTTTATACTGTTGACTCTTCTTTTTTATGGCATAGTAGATTGGCGCATTTAAATTTTTGATATTTAAAAAATATGAAAAAAAAATTAGATTTGATCAATTTTAATGGAGAATTAGAAAAATGTGAAATTTGTGCTAAGTCTAAATTAACTAAGAGGCCTTTTCCGAGTACAAATAGAAATTCGAATTTGTTAGATTTGGTGCATAGCGATATATGTGAATTCAATGGAATGTTAACTCGTGGTGGTAAAAGGTATTTTATTACCTTTGTGGATGATTACAATAGGTATTTTTACATTTATCTTTTAAGGTCGAAAGATGAAGCGTTTACATTGTTTAAGAAATATAAAGCTAAAGTACAAAATCAATTGAAAAAGAAAAATTAAAGTTCTACGTTCAGATAGAGGTGGTGAATATTTTTTAAATGAATTTTCATCATTTTGTTAAGAACATGGTATTATTCATCAAACTTCAGCACTATACACTCCACAACAAAATGGTTGAAAGTAAAAATAGATCTCTTGGAGAAATGATTAATTGTATGCTTTCAAATTTAAAGTTACCAATTAATTTATGGGGTGAAGCATTACTTTCTGCATATCATATTCATAACAAAATACCATCCAAGAAATCTAACATAAGTCCATATGAATTGTGGAAAAGAAGAAAGCCAAACTTATCATATTTTAAAGTGTGGGGGTGTTTGGCTTATTTTAGAGTACCAGACCCTAAGAGAACAAAGCTGGGTCCTAGAGCAATCAAAAGTGTTTTCCTAGGATATGCTGAAAATAGTAAAGCTTATAGGCTTTTTGATTTAGAGTCAAATGTCATAGTGGAATAAGAGATGTTGAATTCTTTGAGAATAATTATTCTACAGATTTTAAAATTATTGAGAATAATAAGTCAAGACCTATAGAAATACAAGTATAATCTCATGAAAAGGAAACAAAGGATTCGAAAATTATGACTAAACCAATGAGAAGCACTAGAGCGAGAAAATTAAAAGATTTAGGTCCTGATTTTATTACTCGTGTTTTTCTTGTTGAAGGAGACAAAGATAATAATGTGGTAAATAAATACCCTTTAATATTAAATTTAGAAGACGATCCTAAATGTTTCAGTGATGCTATGTCTTCTAGAGATGCTTCCTTTTGGAAAGAAACTATAGATGATGAAATGGACTCAATTATGTCCAATAATACTTGGATATTAGCAGATTTGCCAAAAGGATCTAAACCCATTGGATTTAAACGGGTTTTCAGGAGAAAATATAACTCTGATGGTACTGTTCAAACTTTTAAGGCTAGGTTAGTGGCCAAAGTATATAGACAAAAAGAAGGAATATATTATTTTGAT
The DNA here is from genome assembly GCA_028455895.1 of Rhodomyrtus tomentosa. NCBI lineage: Eukaryota > Viridiplantae > Streptophyta > Magnoliopsida > Myrtales > Myrtaceae > Rhodomyrtus > Rhodomyrtus tomentosa. The sequence continues at coordinate 6,227,972 of JAPCWY010000001.1, read as the reverse complement.
ACTTATGCTCCTGTAGCACGTATAACATCTATTCAGATTCTTTTTGGTCTCGCATCCTTTTATGATCTTTGTGTTCATCAAATGGATGTCAAAACTGCTTTCTTAAATGGAGATATAAATGAAGAATTTGCATGGAACAACCATAAGGTTTTATACTTCCTGGGAATGAAAAGAAGGTGTGTAAATTAATTAAATCTTTTTATGGACTTAAGTAAGCTCCAAAGCAGTGGCATGAGAAATTTGATTTGGTCATATTATCCAATGATTTCAACATAATAGTGTTGATAAGTGTATTTACTCTAAGTTCACCAAAGACTATGGGGTCTTGGTTTGCTTATACGTTGATGATATGCTTATTTTTGGAACCAATATGACTGGAGTAAATGAGACCGACAAGTATCTAACTTCGAATTTTAAAATGAAAGATTTAGGTGAAGTAGATATTATTTTGGGTATCAAAGTTAAAAAACATAGTGGGGGTTACTCTTTAAGCCAAGAAAATTATATTAAAAAAATATTAAATAAATTCCAGCATCTTGGTTACAAAGTGATGAGTACTCCATTTGATCCCAATGTGAAGTTAAATTATAATTCTGGTAGAGCTGTAGCACAACTTGAATATGCGAGCGCTATAAGGTCTTTAATGTATGCTATGCATTGTACTAGACCTGATATTGCATTTTTCGTGCGTAAATTGAGTAGATATACTAGTAATCCAAGTATTAGAATGTTGGAATGCTATTACCCGAATTTTTTGATATCTTAATAGAACAAAAAATTTAGGATTGTTCTATAATAATTATTCGACTGTACTAGAAGGATACACGGATGCTAGTTGGATTACAAGCGTAGGAGATAAACATTCCATCTCTGGATGGATTTTCACATTGGGAAGATGTGTTGTATCTTGGGTGAGCAAGAAACAAACTTGTATATCTCACTCAACGATGGAATCAGAATTTATTGCTTTAGTAGCAGTTGGGAAAGAGGCAGAGTGAATTAGGAATTTATTGTTGGACATCAAATTATGGCCTAGTCCTATGCCTCATGGTTCTATCCATTGTGATAGTCAAGCTACTTTGGCAAGAGCATATAGTAGCACTTATAATGGCAAATCTAAGCATATTAGTCTAAGACATGAGCACGTAAGACAATTGATACAAGATGGTATCATTACAATTGTCTATGTGAGGTCAAGCAAAAATCTAGCTGAATCTTTCACGAAAGCACTACCAAGAGATGTAATGATAATGACCTCAAAAGAAATGGGGTCGAAACCATTTAATTAAAATCACCAGTAATGGTAACCCGACCAAACACTAGCATATCACTAGTAATATGGTTTAATGGGTAAGAACAAGTTACTGAAGGTGATTGTATAATATTGATATAAGCCCCAATGTGAGAAATCAGTATTGTTTGTTATGTGTTAGAGACTGATTTATATTCTTAATGAAGTATAATACATTAATATATCGTGTTCATTAGTAACAGAAATATGTGATAGATACTTCACCTATATGAGCTTAGAAGTGGTGCTGCTTCTTATGAAAGTTATGATTGATTTCTAGAAAGCTTATGAAAATGTACAAGTACAAGGCCATAACAATGCTAAGTATGTTATAAACTTCTTATTGAAACAAGAGTTTTGTATATGTGAGGTATGTCCGGTACTATTATTAAAAGTAATAAGTTTAAAGCCAGCAGCTACTTGTGACTTTGATAGAACTTTGAGGTGCTTGCATTAAATGAAGGTTTAACTCGAAAGAAACCTTCTCGTATGTATATTGATCTCATGAAAATTTTGGCTGTACTTTTGAGAAATTTTATTTTACAAATTTATTTTACAAACAAAGTGGGGGATTGTTGTTGTTTGTTTGAAAAACAAAATAAAATAATACATTTTTTGTATCCCACATAGGATAGAAAGGAAAGATAAAGTCTCTTTATTAATTAGAAGGCTGCTATAACCTTTCAGATAAATAAATGGGCAAGTGGGCTAGATTCCACTATACCTGCGTGTGATTGCGCGATTATTAGATGCATTTATCACTTTGCACGATTGCGCACCGCGAACGAATTATGAATTATTTTTTATTTTGAAATAAATTATTTTATAATTATATTTTATTTTTAAAAAAAATTGTGACTGTTCGGAGACGAACAGTTGCGTCCGAACGGAGGTTGTCACTTATCGAACAGTTGTGTCCGAATGACTGTTATCACCACAAACAGTCATGTCAGTATTGCAACTTTTTAGACATGAATTGGTGCGATGTTTGGACTTGAATTGGTGCACTGTTTCGAACATGAAAAGGTGCGTTCGTACATGAGCAGTCTATATAATAGACAATTCTATTCGGTTTTAAAATTACTTTTCTTTCTACGTTTTTTTTTTCTTCATAAGAGAAACAGCCATCTTTTTATTATTTCGCAAACAGTTTTAGGAGATTTACTGGAATTGCTATCTAGTTTTTCGCCGCGACTTTGTTGTATCCTGAAAGGAATTTGCCAGAAACCTACAACAACTTCGTGGGGCAAATTGATCCTAAATGATAGTGATTACACACCTCAAAGTCCACCTAAATTATTGCTCCATTTTTCATATTATCTAACAGAAAGTGGAATGTCAACGAGGCATAAGCACGGAACTTGGGGTTGTACTTGCAGCAAAACCCCAAATCTTGAGACTTGTTGAGGTCCTCTTGACACCAAAGGAGGAAAAATGTAGGTCGAATTCATGCAAGATGGGATCATAAGCGTCCTCTTACACGCTGTCTATGACGCATCCGCCGTTTCTGTTGCACTTCAAGTCTAATTTTCCAGGAGGAAACCCGAGTCTCCGGTCTCGCATGCTGATATCCATCAAATCCATCTAATAATTCCAGGATATATTCTGGTAAGATGGATGGTTCGAGTTAATGTCTATCCTCGGTGGCAAAATGGTGTCCTCCCCGAACCTTAGAACACTGATAGCAATCATTTCGCGATAGGTGTAAACCAAGCAATAAGAGAAAAGCTTCCTGATTTGATCAGAGAGTTGAGACATTAGAGACTCCGGGGATCGGCTCAAGCCCATGAGTCCGGGGTGAAGATGGGGATTGTTTGGTTGAAGCAATTTTTGCAAGGCTGGCAGGCATTGTGGTCCACATGAGGCCGCTTCCGGTGTTCATCAGCATGACTTGAGTGACGGCCAGGGTTCCGAGCTGAAGCTCCACGGCATAAAAGTGACTGTCCTCATGCACCTTGAGGTGGGAGGAGCTTTTGCTCGAGAGCGCATTCAAGTAGCGAGCTCCAGAAACGGAGAGCTCCACCGCCATGTCGAGGTTTTTTTTCCAGGTGAGGTTGCCTGGGTACAGAGGCGACTTCGGAGAGAATCAAGGAATGAGCTGGAGGCTGAACCCTGCACGCATCGAGTGACCATAATAGAGCAACTTTTGGAAGATGAGGAAATGAAAGAGGAGATGGAGCAGCGACAAGACTTTCGCCAACTTTAAGCTTACCTTACCAAAAAAAATAAAAAATAAAAGAGGAGATGGAGCAGCGACAAGACATTCGTCATTGTTTTCAGGAGTGACGGCGAACTTGGTGAGGCATGTTAGCCACTCAACTGGAGACATTTTATAGGCAACTCATTTTCAAACTCCAACTCAGATATCACAGTCACAGCATCATCAAGATATCAATCATACCTTCAATCAAAACCAGGACTTAGGAGGCATTCTGAGAAACAGGTTGCGTGAATTGTTGAAGGACCGTTAAGAATGTGATCAGTGAGAGCATCATATAGCGGAAAAATGTTTTTGCCGAGAATAGTACTGCAATAACTATAGAACCATAACTACAGTAGCCATAAGACTATTTGAACGAGAACTTCGATTTCAAGAGAGCGATTTCCGCATAATTATGATTTGATATTTGTCTGCATTAGTTGCACTGATGAGGTGGTATGTTACTCTAAAGAAGGTCGTTCCATGTCTTGAAGTCTCTGATTGGTGCAACAAAGCATTCAGTTTGACCAGAGCACAGCAGCAAAAGCTCCTCTTGCAAGGAGGAGCTTGAGAACTTCCAAGTTCTGCACCAGATAGTGGTAAAACACCTTCTTTCTTCGCAGATGCCAACCACATGTGAAGCTTTTCACTCGCAGACAAATGCCTCTGGCACAAGAAGCTTCGGTTCCTCAACCCTTCAACCATCTGAAATGGTTAAACTGCATTCTTTTACCGTTGCAAAAGAAGGGAAATCTCAACAGATAAGACTCTAGCGTACGTCACATTTCATTACAGTGATATGCCACCTGATAACACTAAGGGCCACATGCTAATTCACTCCAGCAAATTAAATTCTAAAGCTGGAGTTTTCAATAATTCATATATTTCATGAATATTACAATATTGGATCAATGTTGCATTGTCCTAGACTTAAAGTTGATGCTCATCGTTTCTCCTAACATCTACCGTCAATATATATGATCACCTCGCCCAAATGGCTATCTCTATCAGTCGAATTAAAAGTGGGAGATGGCTCGGACATAAGAATGAGTTGCTTCGACTCAGAGTCAAATTGCTAGAGTCCGATAACTTGTCGCTAACACTGTTCGTCGGCCGCATAAAGTTTATCTATAGAGTAGATTGTGAAATCATACTCATCTAGTGAATGCGGCCTTAAGATCACATTTTACTTAAAAGGTAAGTGACAAATTGTGCAGAGTTATCAAGAAAAATTGATAAATAAGAAACCGGGATTTGATCCTTAGTTTGATGCTACTATTTTTGTATGAAAATGAGATACGACGCTACTGAGTTGATGTTGGAGTTTCTTTGCAAAACAAATAAGTGCAAATCTCTTTATTGGTTAGAAAGCTACTACAATCTATCAAAAATATATATATATATATATATATATAGAGAGAGAGAGAGAGAGAGAGAGACAAATGGGCTAGGTTCACTATATCCGCATGTGGGTTGTTAAGAATTGCTATCTATAAAGAAATACCGCTTTTCTTCTCCAATTATTTCCCTTAAGAGATACTCGAGATATATCAGAATTGCTATATGCTATTATCATTGAGACTTTACTGTATCATGAAGGTTGTTTGTCGAAAATCATTAGCAACGTTATTTGACAAATAAATCCTTAAAGAGAATATTATCAAGTCTCAAAGTCTGATTTAGTTTTTCACCCCATTTTCGTCGAAATTTCCCGAACAGTTGATGGATGATTTTTTGGGTTTCGATCAATACGAGATGTCTTATCTTTGCATGTACAAAGTTCAGTATTTGCGTCCATATCGAGCCGGTGCTGACCAATCTATGATGAATGCTTTTGAGAACATATGGTAAATATTTATTTCTTTTTGTAAGATAATGTATGTTTATTTTGATACCTTTACGTTAATTTTGATGCCTTGAATGATAAGACCAATGTCCAAAATAGTTTACCGATAAACAAATCCTAATGGAGTTAGGTATATACCATTGAAGGTGCTGAGGAGGCGCGCTTCACTAAGTTCGGACCAAGGTGACGACCAGACCAGAGAAAGTGAGTTTTTTGTTTGGAGCCGAATCAATTTAAATTATTCCGAGTTAACGTTAGTAATTAAGTCAATTGGTCAAGATAAAAATGGCTAATTAGAGGTTAGGTGGTAACCACCCTCCGTGTGATAGCCAGGTCAAACGCGTGTCATGTTCCCTTGTACCCTCTCTCGTTTGCCTTTGTCTGAACTGAATGAATGGTGGCCAACGGGGTCCCAACGTAAGAATGAGAGTCTAGCATTTAGAACATGTGTGTTGCACATGGGTTGATTTTTGCAATTCTCTGTCCCATACCGAGTCTCGCAGTTTATCATTCAATGTCGTAGACGAAATGTAGTAGACGCTTTAACGACTTTACACGTAGGAGTCATCGTAATCTTGATCTGATTGAGTTATCTCAAGAGCGAATTAAGGATCATATCTATTACCAAATTGAGAATTGAGAGGGAACAAAAAAACACAATGTCGAGAAAGACCAAATCATTCCAAGACCAATGCCTCGCATTTCTTCTTACACATGTACTTGTTAGCTTCTTTGGAATATAAATCTAAATTAGAATTTTAAATCCGATTAAAAAAGGTACAAATTAAGCAAAAAGCGAAAATTTAATCATAAACATTAAAAAAGACATGTAAAATGACTTAGAATATTTTCATGAGCTCCTAAAATTTAAACTTGTTTGTTCTAAAATATTTCCTTAAATAAGTCGACACCTTTAAATAACATTTATTCGATTCCCCATGTATTTGTTATTAATACAATGTCTCAATTATTAACGGAAAAAGACATTGATTCGACATTGATCAATAAACATCAGCGAACTTCTCTAACGTCCGCAGAATGCGAAGCTAGAGATTCCACATTAGCAGGTTTCTCTTTTCAAAGCATCTTTCTGATTATTCTGTTATGCGCCACTGCAAATTTTCAATTTCCATCTGCGCTGAAAAATCCTCTGGTCAACCTTGCAACAATTGTTGAATTAAAAAAAAAAAAAGAATTGTTGCATCAAAGCCCTTGCAACAATGGTTTGGACAAGGAGAAGGAAACTTCCAACAATTTAGAAAGCGGCATATAGAATCTAGAGGTATTAATTCGTCTTGTAAACGAGCACTACGAGGTTATAACGGAGATTGTCATGTTATTCGTATCATGTAATGAATACTCCCACGATATTGAGGCTGCATTTGGTAACGTTCATTGAAAAGTGTTTATGTTCTAAAATTGTTCCCACAACACTTTTGGAACAGAAACGCGTGTGGTAAAAAAATGTTCCAAAAGTGTTTCGGATAATACTTTTGTTCGAAGAAATACTTTTGAATAAACAAAAAAAAAACTTGCTTATGAGTTTTAAAATATTTTTTTAGAAACAACTTGAGGGTGAGTTCGTGCAAGCCGTCGCCACCGCCCACGGCCGGTTGCCCGCCCGCCGCCGGTTGCCACGCCACCACCGATCATTCTTTTTGGCCGAAAAAGCGTTTTTTTTTTAACTTACCAAACGCGTTTCTATTCCTAGAAATTGTAGTTGAGAACAAAAATAAAAACAAATATTTCTGTTCCAAATATGTTATCGAGAACGTAAACGTTACCAAACGTAGATTAATTTTGCAATGCAGACGTAGTATATTGAAAATGAACATACATCTTTATTTGGATGTTTACGGTGCACTCGAGATATTAACGACATGTTTAGTCTAATTGAATTGCTCAACTAGTGTGGCAATTTTCGTTTCAGACACATAGAACTTCGTCACCATCCAATCTAAGCCCAAGCCGGACGTGTTCAAGTGTATATTCATCGTTTGTGTGGGCAATTCAATGTAATAATGGTCTTTCCTTATGAACAGTTAACCTTAAAATAAGCATGAACAAAAAATATGCTTTTACTAGAAATTACCACCGATTTTTTTTTATAAGGAAAATCAGACCATCACAAGGACTTTGCGTGTCAATGAAGCCCATATATTTGTCAACCGAATTAACGTATATGCAACTCAACACTATTAGCAAACAGTGTGAATATATATATATACACACACACACTGACTCTCGAGATAAAAAATAAAATAAAATTGAATACTAGGACCCAGGGGTGTTCATCCATGATTGCCACTAGACCGACCATTTAATTGAGATAGTTGGACAATTCGTGGGTATACTAATTCATGTAATTAAGAAATTTATCGGCTTGTGCAAAAATATGAAGATATTTCAACGATTTTTTTTTTCGGATTATAGGGTAATCAATTTCCTGTAAAGAAAAGAAAAATTGGAAAGTTCTTCATGAAAGTGACGTGGCATTACCTCATTGGCAAGTTGGACACCAGTGAAGAGAAAACAACTTAGGGAAAATTTCAAATGAGGACTAAGGTTTTATTTATTTCACGAAAAATGTGATGTTTCCGAAAAATATTTTCTAGGAAATTCATTTTCTAGGAAAACAATCATATGTTTTGGTGTTCGGCTTGGACTTAAAAACGAATTGGAAGACGAATTTTGTCATTTGGAAAGAAATTAATTTTCCAAGAAAAATTTATTAAATAATTCAAAATTTTAATTATTTTTTTTATTTTTGAATAAAAATTTAATTTAAAATTATTTTATTTTATTTACCTTCTTTCTTCTTTGACTTCTTTGTTAGCCAATTGCTAGCCACAAACGAGGCTCTCGGCCTGAGCTCGCCTGCCATTGCCTCAAGCCGACGGTTGGCTGACAAAGAAATCAAAGAAGAAAGAAGGGAAAAAAAAATTAAAGAAAGTAATTAAAAATAAAATAATTAAAGATTAAATTTTTATGCAAAAAATAAAAAATTGATTTTTGGAAAAAATAAATAAAAATAAAGTAACAAAATAATTTAAAAGAAAGGAAATATGAAAGAGAGGAAAAGAAAAGATGTGGAAAATGTTTTCCTTTTCTAAAAAAAGGAAAAAAAATCTCATTTTTGAAGGAACCTTTTCTATAGGGGAAAATATTTTTTAGGACTAACTTATTTTTCGCGAAACAAATATTGAAAGTGCTATCATTTTTTCAAATAAGAGTCTAAAGTGGATATTATTTTGAATAAAGTCCTGAAATACACTTATTATTTCAAAGAAAGTTCTGATCGAAGAGCATTTTTGTTATTTAGTTTTTTTTATTTTTTGAATTTTTTTTTCTATTTTCCTTTCCTTTCCTTTTCTTTTTTCTTTTCCTTTTACTTTTATTTTTATTTTTATTCTTCTTTTTGCTCTACCCTCTGCCGGCCGTCGTTGGCTCCAAGCGAGGTTCACCGTCGCTTGGGCTAGTGTCGAGCAAGCCCTGGCCTAGGTTGGCGAGGGCAATGAATGCCAAATCTCATGTGGGCAGCCCTTACCCGACGCCTGGCTTCACCAGTCCAAGTGAGGGCGAGGGTTGCCTTGGCTGGCGTTAGGCAAGGTGACCCTTGATGGAGTACTTCATCATCACTCATATTACTGATGCGTTTGGATAACTTGCTCATTTCTTCTTCTCCTTTCGCTTGCTCTTCGATCGATGATCAAGGCTTACGTGCCTGGTTTGAAGTTCTCTTCAAGCTTAGGTTTTGTTGAGTTTGCTTTTACTTTAGGCATAGCCCATGCGAGGCCGACCTCCGTTGACATCAACCAGCGGGAGGGCTGCCCTTGCCAGATCCCGACGAGGAAACCCTTTGCTTGATGCTGGCCCAAGCAATGACTAGGAGAGGAGGGGGAAGAGGAAAAAGAAAAAAGACAACAAAAAAAGGAAAATAGGCTAAAAAAAAAATCTCAAAAGGTGAAGGATGAAAATACCCTTCGGTCGTGCCTTTTATTGAAATAATGAAGATATTTTATGTATTGATGGCCTTCCGAATAACTTAGGGCAGCTCAAGTCCCTTTTTTTCCCTCAATTAAAAACCAGCTTTTCCTTTTCTGCTCAGGAGAGGAGGAGACGCCTTTTCAAGTACGGAAAAGCTGGTGGCGTGGTGACTGGTGACACTTTACAAAAAGAGGTGGGATTTCACATGACAATTTTTGATAGATCACGGGGTTCGATTTGTATTGAGGTTTCTCAGCGACGAAAATCATACAAAACCCCACACACACTTTGCAAATTCCAACCCCAGCTGTGAGTCCCTCTCTACTCTCTCTCTCTCTCTCTATTTAATTGCACCAACCGTCGTCACCAAACACTACAAAAAAATACCCTCTTTCTTCAAGGCGTGATCTTTCTCATCACTCGTTGAAGAAATCACCCTACTCTCTGGTCTTTTATGTCCTTTTTCTTTTTGGGTTTTGCCTTCCTGGCTTAGCAGAGTGTGAAGATCTCCGAGTCTTCGTCCTCTGTGTCCGTCAGCGATCCCCCCCCCAACTATAAAAAACCCTGTCTTGAGGCCAAAACCAAAGTTTCTTGATCCCCAAGAGACGAGGAGTCCTAAGCCGGGACCATCTCCGCCAATTCTCCGATCATCTTTCTCTTTGGGTTGGTTTGTTTGTTTGTTGGAGAGCAACCCAGGAACCCAAGTTTCCATCTTGGCTTGAAGATGATTTGTTCGGTGAAACAATCTTTAAGCCCACTTCATGGCGTCGAGGTTTTTCTCAGCAGAAAACGTATTGTTCCCTCGAATGGATCCTCCCTCCTGCCGCCTCTGCGAACCAAGAAGTCCTCACGCGCCGTCGTCTCGCTCTCTAGACCCCTTCACATAGCGTCGGTCGAGTCCTTCGGATCGCCGCCTAGGAAGCAAGAGAAGGACTTGATCAAATGCGAGGCCTACGAGGCGGACCAGTCGAAGCCGATCGACGCAGGGGCCCCGTCGGAGGTCGCGAAGAGGGTCAAGATCGGTGTTTACTTCGCGACTTGGTGGGCTTTGAATGTGGTTTTTAATATCTACAACAAGAAGGTGTTGAATGCTTACCCCTACCCTTGGTTGACCTCCACGCTCTCGCTTGCATGTGGGTCTCTCATGATGTTGGTCTCTTGGGCCACAAGGATCGCCGAGACCCCGAAGACTGATTTCGAGTTCTGGAAGACTTTGTTTCCCGTAAGTTTCTGATTTTGATTTTTGCTTTTGTTTGGTTGATGAGAATGAGAAGATAAAGAGTACAAGCAAGAAAATTTAATTAGGGCGTCAACAACCAAGCCTTTATCGGTTGAATGCTTCATTTTGTTGCTGGGCATGTGGTGAATTTCACTACGCATGTTTTTGGTTGATCGAGGATATGAGAAGAATAAAATGTAATTGGAATAAGAGGAGGAAAATGATGTTTTGGCGTTAATTTTGTTGTTTTCAGTGACGAAATTTGTAGGATCAGCACGAGTGGACAGTGAGTGAAGATAGTTTGTCGTCTGGTGCAAAAAGCAAACCTACGGTTTGGTATTTAAATCGTTGCGCTCGTCATTGAACTGAATTAAATTGGTTTGTTGTTTTCTGGTATGTGATTTTACTCGACGAACTTGTTTCAGTTGTAATTTAGGATGCTGATTTTCTATGTGAATTCAAGGTTGCTCTGGCACATACAATTGGGCATGTTGCAGCAACTGTGAGCATGTCGAAGGTTGCAGTGTCGTTCACCCATATCATAAAGAGTGGCGAGCCTGCGTTTAGTGTGTTGGTCTCAAGGTTCCTCTTGGGCGAAACATTTCCGGTGGCTGTTTATTTGTCCCTCCTGCCGATTATTGGTGGTTGCGCCCTCGCTGCCGTGACTGAGCTCAACTTTAACATGACTGGTAACCTTAGTTTTTTTTGCCGTAGATTTTATCACATGTCAGTGTTGACATGATACATTATGCTTTTAAATTGCCTTTCTTTGGAAGCCACTATTGCCTTGGAGTCTTAAAGCTTTAAACTTGCAAAGTATGCTCAACTTAAGCACTCAATTGGCCATAGGTGCTGCAATTTGGGTAGCATGAACTCTGAAGTGCATAAGTTGCTTTGAACTTTCGGAGAATCTTCACTAGAGCTATCTGAATTTGATTTCTTTACCATTTATTCACGTGCAAAACTAGCTGGTTTATTTTACACTGCTTTTGTTTTGACTGAAAAATTAAAGCTATCTTGCTTTCTTTGGTCCTGACATTAGCTTGTTAGTTTGGTGAACGTGCTTAAGATATGGGGATTTATTTTGGATTGATACGTCTAGTAGAGAATCATGATTCCTCAGCAGCATGAATATTGTTGTTGGGTCTCTGATTTCAGGTTTCATGGGGGCTATGATATCAAATTTGGCATTTGTCTTCCGAAACATATTTTCGAAGAAAGGCATGAAGGGCAAGTCTGTTAGTGGAATGAATTACTATGCGTGCCTGTCGATCCTGTCTCTTGTAATTCTCACTCCATTTGCCATTGCTGTGGAGGGACCACAGATGTGGGCAGCAGGTTGGCAAAAGGCCGTATCAGACATTGGACCCCATTTCGTCTGGTAAACATTTGATACTATCTACTCTCTTGTCTAGTGCAGTTTGCTTTTAATTGAGCTTTTATGTAATTAAAGTAGCCAGATTTGTGTAATTATTCTTAATGAATGAACAAAATTCTGGAAAGTGATGCTTTTCACCAATTTGTGACCTTCCTATTTTAAATTTGTGACGTTTGATACATTTCATTCCTGTGTTATGGTTTTTGTCTGTCAAGTGGACTTTGATGGTAAAAGGTTGTTGTTAGGAGGAAAGTGTTTGCCATAGTTTCTGGTTATGCTGATGAATTCCATCCTTATTGTAAAGCAAGCGTCAATTAATCAGAGTCCCCTGAATCATACATGGATGCTTGTGATATCAGTTTCATATGCAGAGCTTGTTTTCATGTTCTTTTTTCCGGATACGCAAGTAGAAGATTTTATGGGTTGCATACTTTCAATTGATAGGAATGAATGATGTGGATGTTTTTCAGCTTCAAATTGCTGTCTACTAAGAAAATGTTGTGTGGTTGGTATTTCTCCATGATAGGTGGGTGGCGGCACAAAGTGTGTTCTATCATCTCTACAACCAGGTGTCATACATGTCCTTGGACGAGATCTCACCCTTGACGTTTAGCATCGGTAACACCATGAAACGTATATCTGTGATCGTCTCCTCCATCATCATTTTCCACACCCCCGTTCAGCCCGTCAACGCTCTTGGAGCTGCCATCGCCATCCTTGGAACCTTCCTGTATTCACAGGTAATTACTTGACATGGAAGATATTTTCATACTTGAACTGATGGCTACTTTTCTGAATGACCCATGCAAGTTTTGGCATTTTAACAAGTCCAAACTCTAGAGAGATTTTTTGTTCATTTGAATTCTCATTGCGTGTTTGTTCTTGTGCAAATAAATATGATATGCAACCAAAGTCGAGGAAGCCGCCCCTCTCTGTTTCTTGTAAGGCATATTTGACTGCAATCCATGAAAGCTATAATTTTGCTGCTGAACTAATCCGCTCCAATTACTTACACATCAAGATTAGGTGGGCTTATGTAACTGAGCATATGCTCTCTTGTTTATTTTCAAAAGAAATACGAATCTGAAACTTGATGGGATTCATGGGGGGGGGGGGGGGGGGCTACACAATTTGCTGGGCATGCGAGTGAATTTTACTTTAAGGATGAGTTGGTAGGTAAAGAAGAAAGCTGCTCACTCTTGCCTCTTTTAGGTGGGTGTAGCTACTAATTTGATGGGACCGACGGTTGAGTTTAATTTCGTTGATCTCATGCTTGAGTTGGTGCAAGTTTGACCCGTGGATCCAATGGTCACCCCCGCGCGTGGTAGTTAAATGCAGCAGCCCACCTGTGACTTTCAACTTGTGTATGATGAAAGATGAGAAATCAAACGATGCTTGGAATATTTCTTGGTTGCTGCTCTTTCCATGTTATGTCTGTCTTTTGACTTGGGGAGTTTCTAACTTGTACAACTGATCTTCGCGATTAACTCAACTCATTACTTTCGGGGAATGCAGGCGAAGCAGTAAAAAGCTGGCATCAAGCACCGGCTCGGGTACAATGAGATCGACGATGGGTCTGTGGGGCTTTTTCGCGCTAGCTTGAAGTTTAGGTGTAGCCGGTTACGGGAGCCACTGGATTGGGAGGGAGGGGGGGATCAAGCTGGACGGGCAGTGGTGTTCTGTATTTTACAATAAGAAGAACCAAATACAAAAACAGCTGTGAGAGTTTTAATGTTATACGAGAGGGGTTCATTAGGGACTTTGTTTTTGTCTCTCTCTTTTTTTTTTCCTTTTTTTTTTGTCTTTTATATTTAATTTTGTTTTGTTTATTAAAATGCTTTGTGGGAGAGATTTCCAAGAATAACGGGCAACTTTATCAAGGGGGAGAACAAGACCCTTGTTGAACAATGGTGGACATTGCGTTTGCTTTGGGCATTCCTTTGTTTATATCTAATGATTCGTGTGTTGCCAACGGCGTTATGTTAGAAAGAAGTTGAATGTTTGGTGAAGTTGGGGCCAAGTTGGGAGAATTTCTTGGGGCATGCGATGGCCGTGCGGCCACCTTCGACGAAAACGACCGTTCGTTTGTTCATAACTCATACCTCTCTCTCTCTCTCAAGGCCAAACCTGCAACTTTTTCTGGGTTAGTCAAGTGGGCTTATCGGGGAAAACTATGGTCTCGAGACTGAATGTGAAATCTTTTATGCGGGAAAAAAATCTCAATTTCGTGAGTTCACCAGGTAACTCGAATTCGGATATTTGGCTTATGCTGTGTTTCCAAATCCCTTGACATTGTCGGAGTTTGGTTCATGCTTCTCTACTACATGAAAGCATGTGGGTCCCGTTTCATGAATATTTATTATTATATATATAAATAATCGTTTGTAATTGAGTAAAGTAACAAGATGTGCGAGAAATAAATTATAGTAGAATTCTCTGTTGGATGTAACATTAATTTAAGAGTGAATCATGATAAAATCTCGTGCGTCGATTTCTCTTTCTCGTTACGTTTTATTTCGTCGTGATTGTGCGCCAACCCTAGCAGGCATTTGGGTGATATCGACCCGCTCTCAAGTTTTTCGTAGCTGATAGGTATATCAAGAGCAATCTCCCCTCAGATAAAGATTAAGGGAAGCTTTATGGGAGAATGGGAAAAAATAGTCTCAGATTGCCTTCCTTGTTAGGTTGGGGCGGATGCTAAACGATCAAGAGTGATCAAGGTTGAAATCAGACCGGCAATGGTCGGTTCCTAGTTTATGAAATAGGGAACCGGACCGATCCATTTTGGCCGATTTCACGATTGGTTTCGGAACCTCTGTGATTTCTTTTTATTTTTTTCCCTATTCCCCACAAGTGGAGGTTTCTAATCAAGTACAAGAAAAAAAACAGAGTATTATTTTCAGTTTGTTCATTAAATAAAGGTATACATGATTGGGAGCGGCGACGATTGACTATCTTCCACTGGAATTTGTAATCATTAATCTATTCCGTGGCATTTTAACTGAAAATTGAAACCTGATTTACTAATTTAGGGTTTGCTTCAATAATAATAATAATAATAATAAAAATAAAAAGCAATACGAGCTAGTCTATCGTTCTGACCGATTCCTTATATGAAATTATAACGAATTAAGAATTGGGTTGATTCTTTTGACAGCCAACTAGAAATGGCTGGTTTGGTCCGATTCGACTTAGGCCCCAAGTTGGATTGGACCAATGCACACGCCTACTGGCGATTATGCCACTTGATCCACCACCCATCTGGTAGTCATTATTTCGGAGTTTGGGGTATTGATGTTAACAACACTTTTTGGATTTTTTTTTGGGGGTTAAGTTATTTTACAAGCTTTGGGTTTTGGTGATAAAAATTTCTTTTATTTATTTTTTGAATCTCAACAGGGGGTATAGTTTATGAGTTATAGCAACACAACAAAATGAAAATTCAGACATTAGTATCAGAATTGACATAATTGAGAATTTTTGGTGGTATTAACACCATTTTAATTTTCCAGTCCACTCCCTTTGCCTTGGAAGCTATAGATATTTTAAGGTTCTTAATCCGAAATTTTTATTCCTTCCGTTTTCCCCTGCTTTCAAAACGTCGCGTCGTTGCTCCTCGGTGGTTTGTACATGCTCCTTGTGAAGAGGAAGTGACTTCCTCCGGGGGACTACTCCCACGCCCCACCAACCGAGGGAACAATTTTGAGTTTCATGGGCCAGATTTTGGGTCAACCCGTCGTGGGCGGGGCTGTATTCGGACCGACGTAGATGATCGTCGGTTAGTGGTTCGAGGTCCAAATCGAGGTCTAGCCCATGACCCGACCCGACCCGACCCGAGCATATGAGCTCTTCGTGGAGTCGCCACTCTTCAGAAGCAACAGTTTTGCGGAAGCAAATTTGCAAAGAATTGGACGAGCATGAATCACTGAAATCGTATCGCTTAAAAGTGATTAAAATGTGAGTTAAATTAGGTCAATTTTGGTCGGATTGACGGGCCTGCAAATATTATTATTTATTAAACGAGAATGGTGTTTTTATTTGGTGGGAGGTTTAAATGGGATTTTTAGGTGGCCATCCTATTTTGCTCAGATTTTCCCCTTGAGGGCCAATAACATTATGTCGGATTTACCTTCTGGATACCGAGCGTCAAGCTTTAACCGGATAATCTTTCACTGAGCGGAGAACGGTGGAACCAAAAAACCCTAAACCTCAAATCGGGAGCTTGCAATCATCTTCTCGCCGACAATCCGGCGGCTCCTCGGTAATCAACCCTTGCCCTATCTCATCTTTATCGCATTTCTTTCATGTGTGGAAGAAGGCGACGTCGATGGGAAATTAAAGTTGTCGTCTTTAGATTTGCGCAATGCTTGCTCGTCTCCACCGCCGAGGCCCTCCGTTGAGCTTTAGCTGTTTGGATTTGAAAGAGAAAACAGTGTAAAGCTCATCTCTTTTTGTTTACAGTTTTTGGATGCAATTTGGTGGCATGGGAATTGGAAGTTGGGTGTCGTTTTTCCATGCTTTTATGTTTGTAAATTTGTAATGTGGGAGTTATGTAGTTCGTGTTTTCCTACAGTTGAGTTCATCAGGGGTGCTTGCGAGTGAAGATGGCGCGCAATGTATCGAGTCATTCGGGGTCTCCTGATAGGGGTCGAGGCTCTCCCCGGAGGAGTCCTTCTCGGAGAAGCTCTTCGCGAAGGGAAAAGTGGCCTGCACGGCACAGGGGTTCGCGCAGGAGTCGCTCTCCAGCGGATGACAAACGCTCTAGCCGCCCTCGATCTCCTCCACGCAGGAGTTCTCCACCTCCAGCTTCGCGGTCCCCTTCTCCGCGGACAAAGCGGCTGCGGAGATCTCAGAGTGATCGGGACTCGGAGAAATTAACCAGGCGAGAGCATGATAGGAACCGCGGTGAGAGAAATGACAAGGGTGGCCACCGCGAAAGGAGCTCTGATAGGGAAGCTGGGGGCGATAGAAGAGAGAGAAGGTCGGAAAGAGGTGACACCAATGGAAAGTCTTCTAGATCAAAACCTGGTCGGTCTACTTCTCCACCGGAACCTCACCATAGGAGCAGGCATCGTTCTCACTCACCTCAGCCAGCAGCAGATGCCAGAGCACGTGACGAGGTGTCTGGTGATATCCTTATCCTATGGAAGTTTTCTGATGGATGCAATGGTTTTTTGTGTGCTTTACTGTTATTTTCCTGGGATTATCTAATCCTGTGATCTATGAAAGACATAGAGAACGGATTTGTAATATTAATGCCACTCCACCAAAAAATAATAATAATAATAACCATTGGCACCTTCTGCAAAGCGTGTTTAATGCCGTTAATGTTGCTTTTATTAGTGCTCTACTTTTTTTTTCCCTCTTTGTTCTGTGCCTAAAGAAGAATTTGGCCTACCTTGGAAAGTTAATAACATAGAACACCTAGCAGGCTTTATGGTTGTGGAATGAACATATTTTTATTTATTCTAGATTTCCGATGAGATCCCCATCATTTCGGATGGACAGGTTCCATCTAATCAGTGTTTTGCAGAGAAGCGGATAGCAAGAACCCGTAATTGCACTCATGACCTATTGTCTTGCTAGCTACCTACATTTTCTGTTTAATTTTGTATTTCTTATGTCATTATGTCAAGTGAGTAGATTGCTCTGGAAGATTATATAAGTGGGGCACTAGCACATTGCTTTTGATACTCAGAAAGTGTATCTGTTTACAGTTGCCTCTATCCTCTAATTTGGTGTTCTGCGGATCCTCTGATTGCAGTTCTTTTTTGTCTTTCAGGTGTCAAATTCAAGAAAGTCTGAACAGCGGTAAGCTGCTGTTGAACATTCTGAATTTCAGCTTTTCGTTAGTGATGACTTATGGTGTATTCATTTTGCGGAAAATGAATGATTTAGAAAATACTTTCCTAAAAATGATAGCTTGGATCGCTTCCAAAAATGAATGACCGTATATATTTTCATCCTCCGCGAAAATAGACATATCTCTGTCAATAATGGAAACAAATTTGATTAACTAATTATCTCAAGTGATATTAGCGCGATCGTTTTTAGGAAAATGTTTTCCAAATCACTCATTTTTCGTGGAATAAATGGAGCCTTAGCACAATATTTCGCGTGACTAACTTATAATCTAGACACATGTGAAGGATTCAATCATCCTTCTGTTTGATGTGTG
Organism: Rhodomyrtus tomentosa; assembly: GCA_028455895.1. Classification (NCBI taxonomy): domain Eukaryota; kingdom Viridiplantae; phylum Streptophyta; class Magnoliopsida; order Myrtales; family Myrtaceae; genus Rhodomyrtus; species Rhodomyrtus tomentosa. Next base: position 6,209,873 of record JAPCWY010000001.1, on the reverse strand, counting down.
CGCTTCAGTGCATACTTCTATTTATTCTATTGTTTTAACTTTGGGTATATATAGAAAGATTAACCATTTGAAGAAGAGATAAGTAGATGACTGAAAAGATAGTTATTGTGCTTATCTGTTCGTAACATCACACGTCTTCCATAAGCGCTACATTATCTTTTAGTTTTAGAAATGTTAAGTAAAGATCATGAACTATTTTCAAGTATTTTTTTCCATTGAAAGAATTGTAGAGGTTTACTTTTGGCAGAACAGACAAAGCTCTTTTGTGGATTAATATTGATCATACTCATTAGATGCACTATGAGGATTATGACCAGTAGTGTTGCCACTTTTTACATTCTACGGTTAATCATGCTAATAAATGTAAATGCTAAGTCGATAATTCTGGTAGAACATAATACATTATCGCTGGTAGTTTTAGTATAATATATTGATATATCAATAACATTAAGCTGGGAAGTGGAAACTACTTATCTGTGGTTTTCGTGGGAGCTTCTATATTCTCTATAAAAAGCAAACAATAGCGAAATCTTTCTTCTTTAACATTTTTCTTTTATAAGTGGAAACAACTTATCTATTTTTATTTTTTTGATTCTTTGGGGTTCATCGACCGCCGACCTCAACTAGTTTGGGTTAAAGGTGTTGTTGATTGATTGATTGATTGATATGTGGATATGTACTTAGGACGGAGTGGAGGAAGGCTATTAGTGTTGTGGAGGGGTAATGGATAGATATATATATATATATATATATATATATATATATTTGTTTATTTGTTTTTACACATTTATTTCTTTTCCTTTCCTTGATTCTACTTTTATTTTTATGATTTTTTGGAGTTCATCGACTGCCGACTCCAACTAGTTTGGGATAAAGGTATTGTTGATGTTGATGTGGATATGTACTTGAAGGTTCATTCATGCATCAAGATATCATCTTTGCACTTTTTCAAATTGTTCTTTTAACTGAGGAATGTTTTTGCTGTTAACGTTGGTTATGTTGCAGGGATGATGAACTTGACCCGGTCGCAATGATGGAGGCTGCTGAGAAGGCCTTGGAAGAAAAGCAGAAGGTGATTTTATTTATTTTCCAGGTCTTCTGGCTTGATTTACTAACTTTTGAATCTTGAGGGGTTAAAACAAGTGATAGTATGACGTGGACAATTCTACTTCTTCTTGTCGGAAGTCTATTTCCATTTGTTGCTCAAAATTTACATGATTTGGCTTTCTGTTACACATGAATATGATTTTAGTCTTATGTTCTTATTTGCAGCAAAAACCTTCATTTGAGCTATCTGGAAAGCTTGCTGCTGAAACCAATAAAGTGAGAGGTGAGATTCATGTCAAGGTTTATGGTCTTCCTTTCTTGGTTTTGATGGGCCTTTATAATGTTCAAATGCGCAGATGGGAGATAACTCTGTTATTTCTGGTATCCCCTGATCATATATGTTGTCGCACATTTGCCTTTCCCTTTATATTAATTCGCATTTTTATTTTTTGGATTTCAGAAGTTGCATGAATAGAAGACGGTGCTCACAAGGTGCTTTTGATTGCATGTGTCTCAATGATCGTGTTGCTTATACTCATATACGTACTCTTGTAGTCCAGGTTGTCAAGATCGTGATCCTACTTAGGATCGGGAGGGGGTGGTAGGATCGTAAATTGTGGGATCGACACGGATCGTAAGATCCTACTAATATATATGCCAACTCATAACTTGATATAAAAGACATAAGTCACTATTGAGGAAGGGGAGAGAAAACTTCTTATAAAAAATTATATTTAAAAATGTATTTGCAGTACCGTACATAGGAGGAAACTGCGGAGATAGACACGTTGATGCTTGAGGAAACTGCAGAGATGGAGAATTGGAGACTGTGCTAGTCCCACATCAGCCACAAACTGAGGAAGGGGAGAGAAAAATCCTTATAAAAAGAGGCCTCGGTACATGTTAGAAGTTGGCAATTTGGGCTGGGCGACGCTCCGTCAATTAGGCCAAGGGAAGTGGGTCCGATTTGTTTTTTTTTTGTTTTTAAGACCCGATTTGGGTTTGGAAGTATGAAAATTGCTTGCAAAAATGGTAGGACACGCGAGTGCCAGTGTGTCTCGGACTTGTCCCCGTGTTGGACACGCGTGTCCTGGACTTGTCCGAGTGTGTCTCTGTGTCGGACACGCGTCGATACTGACACGGCAGGAACGGTGGGATCGTGCAATCCCACCTATTTCACGAGTAAAATCGGCTATCCCATGCGAGTTGGGCTGATTTGCAATCTTAGTAGCTATTTGAATCGCTAGTGATAAATCGCAATTTTAACAACCTTGCTTGTAGTTATTAGTGAGAATGTCCATTGACGATTCTGTCAATATGGAGTTTGCTGCAATTGACATTCAGTTGCTTCACCAGTGTGCCACTACTTTTTACGTTTTACCAATGTTGATGGTTGATGTGGTTGTTGCAGGGGTGACACTACTTTTCAATGAACCGCCTGAGGCTCGTAAACCTGATATGAGATGGAGACTTTATGTTTTCAAGGCGGGGGAAGTGCTTAATGGTAATCTTCTAGACCTTGTTATGATATTGGCTTCGTTCATGCTTTTCAAGACTCTGTATTTTATCTTAAATTGTCTATGTTGGTGGAACTTTCCGATCCCCCCCTTCCTCTCCCCCCCCTTCCTCTCTTATATGGGCTTGTTAGAGCACTGAGAGTCTGTATGCTTATTTGGCCATCTGGTGCTCTTTTGTTGGCAGTTGGCTTTTAACCTCTTTTAAGAAGTTAAAGCCAAATTCTTCTTTGCTACTAAAAGAGCTGTTTTGCGTCTGTGACATTTATAGTTGTATTGGACATGTGATGTTACCCATCATCCCGTCCCTTTCGCGGTATTCTTAGTTATTTCTACTTATCTTTGGTTGGAAAGCATAGCTCGTTATTTCAATGCATTAGTTTTTCTATTCTTTATTCAGTAACTTGATTTCATTTAAGACCTTTAACCACACTGAAACACACACACACCAATTAAAAAGGACCACAAAATGGAACGTTGAGTCATGTGTCTTAATGCTGTATGAAAGGTGTTCTTTTGTTTGGATCAACTGTCGGTGCACCGTGGTGATACCAATAGAATTGAGGGGAGGTCATAAATATTAGGTTGCTGGTAGTGAAGTCAACAAATTTGTAGCATTACTAGGCTGCTTCCAATTATGCCATTGGCTTGGTATAAGATTACCTATAAATTTGATCTGTGCAAGACGGAAAATAATTTGGGAAACTGCTCTGTGCTTGTCTTGGTAGACCGTGGACCGAGGATGTGGGGTGTTTGCCATTCATAGGGACTCAATGGTATGCATCCGGAGCAAGGCAATTGTCAAAATCTGCTGGGCTAGTTGCAACCCTTTGAGTGAACTCTGTTTTGGCTTCCAGATTTAAATACAACTCTTCTTTAATAAGAATTTTTTTTTCCTTGACAACCATCACATCTGTCTTTAATGTCCTTCAGTTTTTCTCTTGCTGCTTTTCTTTTTTCTAATTTCTTCTGTCATTAGCCATTATTGTAGTACATTGCACCCTTCATTTCACCTTTTTAGTTGGAACCTCGCCGGTGAAGTAAATCATCGCACCTACGGTCCGGGAGAGAAAATTTGTTTTCCTTGACAATAGAGCAATTTTCCTCGCAAATGATGTTACTCGTGTCTGTTAATTATAATGCTCCTTTTGAACAACTGGCCTATTGCCAGATTTAGGTTGATGATCAATCACGACATTGTGAAGGTTAACAGGGATCTTTAGGTGGTTCTTCTGTCACAGCATAAAGTAGTTTTCAATTTGGAATAAACCTAACTTCCAGTAATTGCTGAAAGTGTTGGTCTTACAATTATCCGCTTACGGGAATGTACTGGAACAGAGCCCCTTTACATTCACCGTCAAAGCTGCTACCTTTTCGGGAGAGAGAGGAGGATTGCAGATATTCCCACAGACCACCCATCTTGTAGCAAGCAACATGCTGTCATTCAATTTAGGTATGCTCAAGATAATGCTTATAATATAAGGGTTTATGTGAAAAAAATCTATTTTTGTTGTCAAGTTTGGGGTACAGATTAATGCTTATTCCTCTTTTTATAGGCAAATAGAGAAGGAGCAACCTGATGGCACATTATCAAAGCAAACGATGTTAGACTAGCGTATTTTCAATTCAGAATTGCTTGTAGTAATGTGAGATTCTTCCATTAGAATCATTGAACTGAGACGGTCCTTTCTCTGCACATTGCAGGCCTTATTTGATGGATCTTGGAAGCACAAATAAGACGTTTCTAAATGTGAGCAACCTGGCAGCAATTTATGCCGTCTTAATTATTGTGTGTATTATTTGTGGCCTTTCAGGTTATTTGTTTTCTTTTCTAGTTATGTTCTTACGACAAGGCTTCTGCATTTGCAGGAGAATCCCATTGAACCTCAACGTTATTATGAATTATTTGAAAAGGACACAATTAAGTTCGGTAACAGCAGGTAAGTCATCAATCAATGCCGATTTTTATGTAGCTTGGATAGTGTGAATTACCTTGTCATGTATACACGTTGCCATCCCTTGTCCAAGTAGATGAAGCATCTATTGTGATGAAGAAGAATGTTTGCCTGATTATCTTTCGTCTGTTTTATTGTGCGTTTCTCTGTTGTGATTTCTATATCTGCTGATACGTTCTGTGGATCACAAATCCCCTGTTTTACAAGGCTTGTATTGTGGAAATTCTTAGCAATTTAGAAACAGCTGTTGTAAACTCATCACAACATTATTTCCTTCTGTTTGCAAAGCGAATTCTTGTCCTGCCATACCCGCTGCAAATGCTATTTGGGATTGTCGATTATCATAGTTCAGTTGCTTCTCTTGTCTGATTCTTTGCAGCCGGGAATATGTATTGCTGCACGAGAACTCTGCAACTTGACGGCCATGGTTTGCTTCGAATGTATTTCAGTGGATTCCCGCTTGCGGACAAACCCCGAGATGCTCTTCTTCTTAATGACGGAAATCTTCGTTGTAAAGAATCAAGTTGTCAGAGCCCATTGTAAACCTTATCCTTAGTTATTGGTTCTTGGCATGAGTACTCTCTACCTTGCCTGTATTTTTTTCGGGTAGAGATCTGAGGATTTTCTTTTTGAAGTGGCGTTGTGTGTATTATTGCAAAAACGAGTTTGTCGCGTATGGCTTATTCTCAATGCTTTTCTGGTCTTCATATTGATGTATTTGTCCCGTGATTAGGTGATATAGTCCAGGGTGTTTAGTTACTTCTTAATCCCGTAGTAATCCATCGGAATCTTATGGAGATCATGCTTCTAAAGATGAACGGTGTTACCCAAAAAAAAAAAAAAGAAGAAATCGGCAGAGTCAATTTCTACTTATTTTTCGTTATTTATCCGTGTTCCTCAATGTAAAAAAGATTTCTGACATCTTTTTTCGAGAAATGTGTTAACTCGTAAACGCAAGTGAGTATATATATACAAAGACTCTTGAGAGCTTAAGAGGGGCAGACTGTTGTTCTTGCATGGGTCACTGTCCTTCGGCTTGAAAAATTCTGATCGATAAACAAAAAGGGGTTTAGGTTTAAAACTGTATTCACAAATAAAAAGGGGTTTAAGACTGAATTGATATAATGACAATAGATTTAAAGCTTTTTTTGGTAATGTTCCTCTCATTTTCCAGCCATCACCTAATTTCAATTTTATTTCATAGAAAAATGTATGTGTCAGACGGTTATTCATATTTTCTTACCTACTTAGTTTTGTCTCCTTACCATTGCACTGAAGAGGCATGTTCAAAAACAATGTCAAGGTCATGTTATTTGACTCGACGGACACTCTTCCAAACCTTTTAGGTTGCGTTTGGTAATTGGGATAAAAATCAGGATAGGATATGTTATACACTATCTGGTGTTTGGTGGTCGTGTAGGATAGTATAAAGTCGGATATAGAGGGATATCGTCCGTATAAAAAAGTCCTAGGAAAGGAGGTGGGATAAAGCCGGATTGTATATTTAACAGAAAAAAAATTGAGGAAAAACTTAGAATAGGGCAAAAATCTGTAGATTTGAGAGGTGATGGCTTGCGGGTATTCCAGAACAGTCACTATGAAGCCTCTAATCACGATTCATGTTCTCAACTATGAAGCGTGGGCAACAAAGCAAAGGTGCTATGAATTCGATCAAAGAAGAGGACCGCCATGCCCAAGATCTTCCTAAGCTTCGCAGTATTCATAAACGTCTTCCTCTTCACAGCAGAGGACGCATTGCAGTAACTCAAGAAATGACATGCTTTCCACTCCCTGCGAAAACAATGAGAAGATTGAAGGAAGCTCAGCAAACAGATTCGAACTCAAAAGGGAAATCACAACCCGCGATCCTAAATCGCCAATGCTTTTGCGCGATCAAAGCCTAATAGTGAATTGGAAGCAGGAAAAAATCAAGAAGGATGGACTTACTCAAGATCGTGGCGCTTGCAGAAGAGGTGAAGCTTTTCGTATTTTCAAAAAGAGAGAAAGAAATTCATCGTCCAAAGCTCTGGTGGAGAGGAGGGTCACGATTTGTGGCGTCTCATTTTACTTCAACACCACCATGAGAGAGATGAATTGACTCCATGTATAATATCCGGACATCACCAAATGATGTATAGGATATTTCAAATCTCATCATATCTTATCCTATCTAACCTTATCCTATCCCGTAAAAAAATTTAGACGACCAAACACGGCCTTATCGTTTCCCTTTTGCCCTTCACAAAGCCGCAAGAACGAGCATTAACCATGCATACGGCGTTCGGCGGCAAACATCGAGTTCCTTGCCACGAGACAGAGACTTCATTTCATCAACTTCGTTTGGCTCTTGCTTCATTACTACATATACGAACTCGGTGGTCATGCAGTGTTGATGGTTTACATGCAGTGTTGATGGTTTACTTTGTGATGGAAAAATAGTCTAAGAAGTCTAAAATCTATTGTAATTTTGCCAATTCGGTCATAAACATTTTGTTTTTGTTAATTCAATCATAAACATATTTTTTTATTTTATTTTACCAATTGAGTCTATTAAGCCAATTTTTTAGCAAAAAATCGATGACATGGACTTCGACCATCTTGTGTGACACGCCCATCATTGATGCGGATTTTTTTTCTTTTTTTTTTCAACTAATATCTCCGGCAAAAACCTCAAATCCCTCACCCAACATCATGCGAATGTGGGTGAGGCCAACGTCACCATGGCCTAGCCGGGGCCAGACAAATGTGGCCCTTGCCCTTAGTGGGCGAGGCCATTTCCGCCTTCGCCTATGGCCCGCAGGGCCATTGCTACTTCGCCGGAGGCCGGCGAGATCTTCGAGAGGCTGGTCTCGCCCACTGGGGGAAGGTTTTTTGGTTAGATGCCTTGTCATAGCCGCGTATGAACTTTCAAAACTTGCCACCACAAGCGATGCCTTGACCATCCCCAAGCAATCATTGGCGATGCTAGCTTTGCTAGGGCTCGTCGGCACAAGCGTAGGCGAAGGCAACCATGGCCTCGCTAGTAGCAGGCGAGGCTGGGCAAGGGCTACAACAAGGGCTTAGTGACCCTTGCCAGTGGCTAATGAGCTCGCCAGAGCTCAATGGAAAAAAAAAAGAGAAGAAAAAAGAAAATAAAATAAAATAAAAGAAGTAACAAAAATTAAAAACATAGAAAAAAATTAAAAAAATTGCCACATCAAACGTCATCAATGTTCACCTATTGGATGGACTAAATATGTATCAATGTGAAAATATTTAGAAGTAAATTGATTCGATTGAAATGTTTAGGATCGAATTTGTACCAATGTAATAGGTTTAAGATTTTTTTAGTACTTTTCCTGATTTTCTCTTTATGATCAAGTAAAATATTTTTGAATATTTTGTTTGTTTTAATTATTCTTAGGCTTCATTTGTTTTACAGAAAACAACATGTAGGAAAGTATTTTTTGAATTTTTTTATGTTTGCTTCACGAAAAATAGATGAGCCAAGGAAAACATTTTCCAGAAAAAACAACTTCACAAGTGGGGAAAGTAATTTCCTTTTTTTGAAGAGACTAAATCATCTTTCCTCCCTCCATTTCTTTGCCTTCAGTTATTTTTTAAATATTTAAAAGAATCGAATGTTTTAATTTTTTTAAATTTTAGTAAGTATTTATTTTTTCATTTTATTATTTATTTTCTATTTTCTTCTTCCTCAGTCGGGCACTGGCTATAGCGACGGTCGACGTTTGGCCTAGAGATCCTCGCTCGAGCCTCAACGGCCGATGACGAGCCTCGAGTTCGCTTGTGGTGAATCGCCGGCCGTTATCATGGCCGGTGATTGGTTGAAGAAGAAAAGAAAAGAAAAAAAGAAAAGAAAAGGAAAAAAGAAAAGGGAAAAATGAAAATTTATAAAATAAAAATAAAAAAGGAAAGAAAAAGAAACAATAAAAATAAAAATAAAATATTAAAATGATTGCGTGAAGGAAAATCAAATCCAACTTTCTATTCCGAATGGCAAAAAATATTTTTCAATTCATTTACAAGTTTCATCCGAACAACAAGAATATTGTTATTTTACTGAAAAATGACTTCAAAAAATATTGTCATTTGGAGGCGTATGCCATTTCAACTGATATTCTTGATGTACATTGTGTTGTTACACTGCCCTCTTTTTTTAAGGCAACATTTGTCAAATATTAATGTAAACCAAAAACAATTCACCAAAAAATTTTAAAAAAAATTCTAATACACTTGCCCTCTTGAGGTTGTTTTATCCATCATAAATCTAAAATGAATTTTTTTGACTAATTTAAAATAGAGTGTACGGACATGCCGTAAATAAAAATAGTGTAGATCAACTAAGATTGTGCCCACCATAACCTGAATAGACATTACTATAAGGTACAGAAACTAAGCGATGGAGTATATTATAGAATTACAAATTTATACAAATCACGTTAATTTTTGTAAATGATAGAAAAAAAACATAAATTTTCCAATCGAGTCATTTCGGCTACTTTTGACTCGAAATCGAGGATGTGACATTCATCATTTTACGTGAAACGATTGATACTAATATTAATAATTTTTGTAAATTTTTTATGTTTTAAAATTTAGTCCCGGTTGCTAAATTCCACGAATTGGGATGCTTGGCCAGGAGGTCTCCCAAACCATCGTGTTGTTCCAATTTTTTTTTCTTAAAAGGAAAGAAAAATGTCGAGTAGTTACTCGTACTAGTTTTGTCTCGGTGAAGAGGCATGTCTTAAAAGGCATCGTTCAGGCTTTGTGCCTTTTCGACTCCTTATATCCACGCCCAGCAACCAATCGAACAAGTGCATAAGCAGAGACTTTTATGCAACTTGAAGAAGAAAATCTCCATCGTCATGGACATGTTCTCCGGATTGACGGACGCTCTGATAGTCACCATCATTTACTTCTTGCCCTTCAAAGAAGCCGCGAGGACGAGTGTACTGTCTCGGCAGTGGTGAACACTGAGTTCGACGAGCGGTTTTTCGTTAGGGACAATGTGTCTGTCGAAACTCGACGTGTCCAAAGACTCGAGTTGATACACTTCGTTCGGCACTGGTTCAATGACTACATCACTGAACTCACGCTGCGAAGGTTCGTATTCTGTTTATCGAAGCCTCGCGAGTTCGAAGCCGACGTGCAGAACTGCATTTCATTTGCTGTTTCCCGTGATGTCGGGGCCCTCGAACTGGACTTCTCCGATCCGACGTGGGACGAGAACAATATGGAGAATCACGAACCGGAGTTCGACCTCCCCATGCAAGTTTATCTAAATGGCACGCCAGGTCTCGAGACGTTGACTTTATTCGCATGCAATTTCAACCCGGCTTGGTTGATGAATCTCACATCTCTTAAGCACGTTTGTTCGGCTTGTTCGCAATGAGAATGTCTATCCTGAATGAACTGTTTATGAATTGTACGTGCTTGGAGAGTTTGAAGTTGAAGAAATGTTGGAAGCTCGAGCTCCTGAGAATTTTCGAGAGGGATTTGGCGCTATAATTGCAATTTCAATCAAGAGTGGCCTGAGGTTTTTCAAGTATTCAGGGGCTGTAGGGAATTTTGAGTTGCTTTTGACTAAGCAGTTGGAAGAGGCTGAACTTTGACTTTGGATTCGAGTCGGAGTTCGACGAATCCGTTGGCCATCTTCTTCAGAAACTCTTATCATCCTTGGACTGCGCTAGGGTTTTGAAAGTTTGTAGTTTCATGCTTCAGGTACGCATGTCTTCTGTTTCTTGTACTTCAGGTTTATTTTGAATGAATCGTCCATCTCCATCTCCATCTACATCTCCAATTTCCAAATATTGCAAGACGTCAAATGTTCGTATAATAACGATATTATCATGTTCATCAGGTCATTCCAACTGGGGAGGAGTCCTTGAGAATGCAATCGCCTCTTAACGTGCGCCATCTTATTTTGAACACTGCATTGCACCGGGATGAGTTCTGGGGGATTGCCTTCTTCCTCGTAAGAGCCCACATTATCCCTGCATATTTCATTCACAGAAAACGAACATTGCATACTGAGATATCTATATAAACATCTCACGTTTTATCAACTTCTTAGGATTATCAGCCGCCGTTCAGATTCGATCCAAGCAGATTTTGGTCCGGCGATATAGATAAGCTCTACAAGTGTGTCCTCCGGACGTTGAAAGTGGTGGAGGTGAAGGGTTTCCAAGGAACGGTCAATGAAATGTATCTGCTGAGGTATTTGATGTTTAATGGGCGTGCCATGCAAGAACTCAATCTGTATCTCTCCACCGAAGGTTCACATAAGGATCATCTAAGCATGAATCACGTTTGTAACGTGGAGGGTGATCGATTAACTATATTTCCATTGCGGGGTTTCTTCTGTTTGATTTTGGTTATGCTTTTGTTTGTATCTTCGGAGACATCAATAATATGCAATAAGGCATTATATATTTTTAATAAGTTGAGTGCCATGTACAAGTGCATAGTAATTTGGGTTACAATGATATAATTATGTCTTTGCGTCGATTCAAAGGAACTTATGCCGCAAACCGGCAGGTCTCTCTACCGACATTGTACTTATGTTTTTGCCTTTTCAATCCTAGTTAAGTTTTACTCCTCATTGTCGAAGAGACACGATGGAACGACACAAACTACCGCCATCAAACTTTTGTGACTTCTCGTCCCTTTTTTCACTTTTGAAACTTATAGTAACGGCCTAGGCATAAAATGCACAAGTGCAAGAAAGTACCCAAATGCATTTCGCTCCTCTTGCGGTGCTTGAAGGTAAATATAAGATGACCATATTTACGTGTTATATAAGTTTCCGGATGATACAAACAATCATCGTTAGAGAAATCATCACTAATTATCATAAAATTTCGATAAACAAAGCATCCTACACATGTCGAAGATTTTCTTCTCAGATGTTTTTGTTGTGCCTTTCATTTCTTTTGTCTTAGAGGAACATGATTAATACCTATTTCCCGAGTCAAAATATTTCGATCTAAAGTTACATCGCAACGAATTAACATGGAATGATAATTTACAGTTCGACAACCATTATTACTTGTCCCTAGCCAATCAAATCTTTGTTGCTTTCTTTCAAACAATGATGTTACTGGAGCGGTGGGCGCAGCCAATCATGGGGCATGAGTCACGCGCAACGTCGAGTTGGCGTGGACTCTCTATCGTTGTTATGATCGATCTGACTTCTCAACTAATGTTCCATTCTCTAGATTATCTGTTAGGGGTGATCCCATTTTCGATCTAGGCATTAGGATCCAATCTACATCCCAACGTCGGTTCTCCGTTCTTTTCTTATTTGCTTGCAATTCTTTCTGCTAAGAGATGAGAGTGGCGAAAGAAATGAAAGAAAAGGAAGGAGTTCAACTGAGAGCCAGAGTTGTGATTTTCAATTTTGTATTGTAAGTTTTGTTTTGAGTCTTGTCATCTTTGAGAAAAAGGACGGATCAATAGTGATGTCGTGCATTTGTCTTAGTCCGGTCTACCCGGAAATTGCATAATTTTTCGGAATTCTTAATTTTTGCACCAAAATTGAGCCCTCGAGTAGACATGTGGTTATAAAACAAATAATTATCCACACTAGATACGTGAGCCATTGTCGTTGAAAGAGTTGTCGATAGTCGAATACATTTGACGACCACGAGCATGGTCGACAATTATCATGGAAGAGCTAGTCGACAAAGATACACATGAAAAAAGAACTAGAAGTTACCAATTGAGAGACCGAACGAAGACCGTATCTGGGAGGTGTGAAGAAACCGGTACAATATTCTAACTCGGAATCTCTCGTGAGAAGAGCAATGGAGTTGAGCGGATCGTGGCATCACGAGAACATGTGAACGGGATTCTCAGAGATTTGGAAACATGGGTAAAATTTGCAGAAGAACTACTCTCAAGCCGTTATGCCATAAATATAGTAGTGTAGATCAATTAAGATCTTGCCCACCATAACCTAAATAAATAATAATATAATATACAGAAATTTACCGATGGTGTACACCGAAAGAATTACAAATTTATACATAACAATTAAATTTTAGTTTAAAAAATATATAACAACATAAATTTGCCAATTTTGATTTGAAGTTGCTCATGAATGCCAATCGTCCTACATAACAAGACCGCCGCTAACCTAATTGATTTTTTATAATTTTTTTTTCATGCTTTGAACTTTATATTTTCTATTATCTATTTTTTCTCTTTGTTTTCTTATTATTATTGTGTTGACAAGGGTTGCTCGTTGGCTACAAAGCCTCACCCAAACTTTGACTAGGGCCGTCTTTCCCCTCGGCTGGTGGAGCTGTCAAGATTAGAAAATATTAAAAATCGATTTTTGCTTACTGATATTTGTGCTCTTCGCAAGGTGACTATTTCCCGCCATCGTTCAAAAGTTAGTCCCGGTTGCCAAATTCCATGGATTGGAATACTGGGCTGAGAGGTCTCCCAAATGCTAGTGACACGGGCCGAGGTTTTTATGCCACAACTGGTCGTGTGGATGGCCGAGAGATGCCCAAGACTTGTTGTGTCTTGGTCCCCTAGAGTTTGTCTATGGTCTTCTACGATGTTCTAAAATGTTCCGGGGGGCGGGGCGAGTCTGTAATTTGCCATAGATTCTGGAATATTCGTCCTGAATAGCGGTAGTTGGAGAAATGAGAGGAAAGATCTTAGCCATTAGATGAGAGATAGATCTACGGTTATAATCAAAGGCCCCTACTATATAAAGAATAGTACTCATTATTTGGCATCCCAGAGTCCTCTCTCTAGAACTCTCTCTCCATGAAGATCAATGACTCAAATACAAAAGGGTTAACTCAGGCATAGTGAATTGAATACAAAAGGCATAGGTCAGGCATGAATTGAATACAAAAGGCTTAGCTATAGCAATGCGGGCGATTATAAAATCCCAGACATGACAAGCCTACCCAAACTTGATGAGGGCTGTCTTTCCTTGCGGCCAGTGGAGCTGCGAAGATTAGAAAATATTAAAAATCGATTTTTGCTTATTAACATTTGTACTCTCACAGGGAGACTATTTCCCGCCATTCTTCAAAAGTTAGTCCTGATTGGAATTTGCCAAATTCCATGAATGAGAATGCTTGGCTGGGAGGTCTTCCAAATGCTAGCATCTCTCATTTTCCAACCACGTGCTGTTCCAATTCGTTTTTCGAAAAAGGAAAAACAAAATTTGTTGAGTAGTTATTCGTACTTTAGTTTTGTCTCCAAAGGAGCATGTCGAAAAGATATTATTCTAGCTTTGTGTCTTATCGCCTAATATGCAAAAAGCAATCGAACAAGTGCAAGAAAATCTCCTTGGTCATGGACATGTTCTCCGAATTGATAGATGCTCTGATAATTATCATCATTTCATTCTTGCCCTTCAAAGAGGCTGCAAGTACGAGTGTGCTGTCCCGACGGTGGCGTTGGATGTGGCGTTGGACGGCGAACATTGAGTTCAACCGGCTGTTTTTTTTTTTTTTTTTTGTTAGGGACAACATGCCCATTGAAACTCCACATGTTCAAAGACTCGAGTTCATCCACTTTCTTCGGCTGTACTGAACTCATCCATTGAGGTTTATGCTTTGGCTATAGAAGGCTCGCGAGTTCGAACTCAACGTGCATAACTGCTTTTCATTCAATATTTCACGTAATGTCCGAGTGCTCGAACTGGACTTCTTTGGTCCCATGTGGGACGAGAATGACATAGAGAATCACAAACCGGAGTTCGATCTCCCTACGCAAGTTTATGAAAATGGTACACTGGGTCTCGAGACGTTGACGTTGTTCGCAAGCTGTTTCAACCCGGCCTGGTTGATGAATTCCACATTGCTTAAGCACGTTTGGTTTAGCTGGATTGCAGTGAGAATGTCCACCCTGAATGAGTTGTTGATGAATTGTATGTGCTTGGAGAGTTTGAGGTTGAAATAATGTTGGACACTCGAGCTGTTGAGCATTTTCGAGAGGGATTTGGCCCTGGAGACATTGGTGGTTGATAATTGCAATTTCGATCAAGAGTGGTTTGGGATCAAGGCACCGAACCAAAAGGCTTTTCAAGTATTCAAGATCTCAAGGGATTTTCAAGTTGCCTTTGACAAAGCGGTTGCAAGGGGCAGAACTTGACTTTGGATTCGAGTAGGAGTTCGATGAATTCTATGGGCATCTTCTTCAGAGGCTTTTGTCATCTTTGGATTGCGCTAGGGTTTTTGAAAGTTTGTAGTTTCATGCTATGCGTGCCTTCTGTTTCTTGTACTTTAGGTTTACTTTTAAATGAATCCTCCATCTCCATCTCCAATTTTAGAATTTCGCACGGCGTCAAATGTTCGTGTAATAACGATATGATCATGCTCATCAGGTTGTTGGAGGAGACTTGAGAATGCAGTCGCCTCTTAACATGCGGCATCTTATTTTGAACACTGCAATGCACCGGGATGAGTTCTGGGGATTGCCTTCTTTCTCAAGAGTTGTTTTTTTCTGGAAAACCCTAACCCTCCAAAGGAGCCACTGCAAAAAAAAAAAAAACACAGATTTAGCTACGGAAATTTGTGACGAAACAAATTCGCCGCTAATTTTTGACCAAATTAGGAACGAAAAACAAAATTCGTCGCTATTTGCGATGAAATTAGCGACGAAACAATTCGTCACTAATTAGCGACGAAAATAATATTCATTGCGACGTAGCGACGAAAAAAAATTCGTCTCTAATTTAGGACAAAAATAGCCACGAAAAAATGTTCGTCACAAATTAGCGACGAAAACTACCACGAAATCAAATTTCGGCGCTAAATTTAATATTTAATATTTTTTAATTTTGTTCATGGCCCTAATTTTACAACAAAATAAGCACTCGTCGCTAAAATTTAACAACAAAATTTGCGGCGAAATATGGTTTTCGACGCTAATTAGCGACGAAAAACCAAATTTCGTGCCTAAATTTAATATATTTTATTTTTTAGCTCTAATTTTCTGAAGCAAATAGGAGTTCGTCACTATCCATATTTTCATCTCTAAAATTTAATAACAAAACTTGCGATGAAAAATTTATTTCGTCCCTAAATTCTTTGTAGAAAATTTCTGACGAAAAACGCTGTTCGTCGCAAACTTTTTTATTTTTATTTATGTCGTTTTAGAAAGGAAGAAAAAATTTCATCGCAAATTAGCAACGAAAATTATGATTCGACGCTAATTTTAATATTTTCTTTGTTATATTTATTCTTAACACTATTTAGTGACGAAAATAGTTGTTTATCGCTAATTAGTGACGAAAGTTTATTTTCATCTCTAGAAATGATTTTCCAACGAAATTTCATTTTCATCACTAAAACGACATAAAAAAATAAAAATAATTTGAGACGAAAAGCATTTTTCGTCGCAAATTTTCTACAAAGCATTTAGCGACGAAATCTAATTTTCGTCGGAAATTTTGTTATTAAATTTTGCGATGAAAATATGTTTTCATCGCTAATTAGCTACGAATACCTATTTTCATTGCAAAATTGCTAAAAATAAAATATATTAAATTTTATAGCGACGAAAGCTATATTTCGTCGCAAATGTTGTTGTTAAATTTTAGCGACAAACACTTATTTTGTTGCAAAATTAGAGCTATGAATAAAAATAAAAAAATATTAAATATTAAATTTAGTGACGAAAATGCCTTTTGTCTAATATGGAATAAATAAAAATAAAAGTAACAAATAAAATATTAAAGTTAGCAACGAACAATTCTATTCGTCGATAATTGGGCAACGAACAATATTAAAATCTACCAACATGTTTTCTTCACTAATTTTTACAATTGACGAGGAAATTTGCAACAATTTCATCCGTATCATCGCTAGTTGGCGACGAAGCTAGCCACGACATTTACCACAAAAAAGGAAAAAAATAAAAACATATAGAGAAATAATAATAATCAACAACATCAACAATAATAATAAGAATAACAATGATAATAAAAATAAAATTTAGCAACATGATATAATAATAATAATAATAACAATAATAATAATAACAACAATAATGATAATACCAGTATTAATAATCATAGTAATAATGGCAACAACAATAACATACGTCACGAATTCAATTGGATCTACGGCTATCACTCCACATTTATCTTTTGAAGCTTATTTTTTATAACATAATCATAAGTTATTAATTAAAAAACTATTAAGATAAATAATTACTTCTAAATTGTTGTATTACGAAATGAATTTTGGTGAATAAATGATAAAGTGATATAATGGACTATAGGCGCAGTAATATGTTGAAAATCGCAGGAATATGTTGGAAACCGCAGTAATAGACAGGTGATGAGATGTTTTTTTGTCGCTAATTTTGCAACTAATTACTGAATTGTCGCTAAATTTGCAATCGCTAATATGACGAACATCATCTATTTGTCGTAAAATTAGCGACGGAAAAGAGATTCGTAACTAAACTAGAGACGAAAAATGGAAATTCATCTATAAATTTTCGCGTTTATTCACCAGAGGTGAGGATAAGGTCGTTTTCCAATGAATCTATTTAGTGACGTATCCATTTTTTGTTGCTAATTTAGCAATGAAATTTTAAATAGGATAGAATTCCAAATTCAAATTCTCTTGAATTCTATTTCTTTCAAAAATAAAAATAGAAAGAAAATATTTAATAATAAATAGAATAAATTGATTCCTTGAAATTTTGCGACGAAAATGGTCTTCATCGCTAATTAGCAACGAAATTAGTATTTCGTCACTAACTGGCTAGTTAGAAATTAGAGACAAAATCTATTTCCGTCGTTAAATTTGCGAGGAACACTATTTTTTGTCTCTAAATATTTCTTTTTCATTTGATTTTTGGTCAATTTATCGACGAACATCTTTGTTCGTCGCTAAGTATTCTTTTTTATTTAAAATTTTTATTTGGTTTTTGGTCATTTAGGGACGAACATTGTTGTTAGTAGCTAAATAATTCTTTTTTTATTAATTTTAATTTTATTTTTTTTTGTCAACGACAAACGATATTGTTCATTGTCGTTCGTCGCTAAATTAGCAATGAATGATGTTGTTTGTCGCTAACTGTTTCTTTTTTATTTAAAATTTTTTATTTGATATTTGTTCATTTTAACAATGAACAGTTTTTGTTGTCGCTAATTTAGCGACGAACAGCTCTGTTCATCGCCAATTTAGAGAATTATTTCTTTTTCTTTTTATTTTTTATTTTGGATTTTAGTGACAAACATTTGGTTTCGTTGCTAATTTAGCAATGACATTTGACGGTCATCACTAATTTTCTTTTCCACTCTATTAAAATTTCCCTTCTCGCTCTCCTAGAAGCAAATAAATTTCTCTCCTCCCTCACTTTATTCCCCCTCCTTCCTCCTCTAATAAGGGTTTTAGTTTTCCACCTGTTTCTCCCCCCCCCCTCTCTCTCTCTCACACACACCCACACCAACTCCTGCGCACACTCACACCTATAGGCTATAGCCTCAATTCCATCGACTCCACCTCTTCGCCTCCTTTGTGAACACAAGGAGATTTCGAGGAAGAAATCGTATTCCTCAATTTTGTGAATATCTTCTTTCTATCTTTTACAATGACTTAGGGGTCTATATATACAGATAAAAAAAAAGAATCCTAAAAGATATATTCTCTAATCTAGATCCATTAATCTAGCTAATTACAATTCATACATATCTTCTACGATTACAATATCTTTTACAGCTTATTCTAACACTCCCCTCAAGTTGGTGCATAAATGTCGTGAATGCCCAACTTGCCAAATGAGTCGTAGAAGATCTTGCTTGATAGCGTCTTCGTCAAAATATCTGCCAACTGATCTTCAGATCGAACAAATGGAAATTGAATCATATTGTTATCCAAGTTTTGCTTGATAAAATGACGGTCCACTTCAACATGTTTGGTACGATCATGTTGAACTAGATTATGTGAGATGTCAATTGCTGTTTTGTTGTACAAAACAACTTCATCTCGGCTCTTGAAGTGAACCCAATCTCTGACATTAATTTCTTTAGCCATAGAAGCTCACACAACCCTTTGGCTATCCCTTTGAATTCGACCTCTACACTTGATAATTTCACTACTTTCTATTTCTTGCTTCTCCAAGTAACTCAATTTCCTCCCACGAAAGTTGAGTATCTTGATGTTGATCTTCTGTCATAGGCACTCCCGGCCCAGTCTACATAAGTAAAACCTTCAATCTCAAGGTGATCTCTTTTCAAGAATCTCAAACCTCGCCGTGGAGTAGACTTCAAGTAGCAAAGTATACGCATCACTGCTTTCATATGATCTTCACTCGGGGCATGCATGAATTGGCTACAACAGTTATCGCATATGCAATGTCAGGACGCGTATGCGATAGATAAATTAGTTTGCCAACTAATCTTTGATATCTTTCTTTGTTCACTGGCACTTGATTCGGATACTCCCCAAGTCTATGATTCTGAATAATTGGTGTGTCTGCAGGTTTGCAATCCAACATTCCCACATCTGCCAATAAATCTAGCACATACTTCTTTTGTAAGAGAAATATTCCCCATGTCGACCTTGCTATTTAAATACCTAAGAAGTATTTTAATCTTCCAAGATTTTTCATCTCAAACTCCTCAGAAAGTTTCTCTTGGAGTTTAGATATTTATGTCAGATCATTTTCAATAATAATCATATCATCAATATATATATATATATATATATAATCAATGTTGATACCTTCCCTTGATGTCATTTTAGAAATAACGTATGATCCGAATCACTTTGAGAATACCCATATCTTCTATCTCATTACCAAAGTGAACCGGTCAAACCATGCTCGTGGAGACTACTTCAGATCATACAATGATTGTTTAACTTACACACCGCCTTAAGTTGTAAGGATGAATTATAACTTGGAGGAACATCCATATAAATCTCTTCTTCAAAATCACCATGAAAAAATGCATTCTTGACATCATACTAGTGTAATTGCCAGTCTAAATTAGCTGCAAGAGACAATAGAACTCGCACAGTATTAGGTTTAGCAATAGGAGAAAACGTCTCCTGATAATCAATTCCATAAGTTTGCGTATACCCCTTTGCCACCAGTCTTGCTTTGTATCTTTCAATGGATCCATCTGCTTTATACCAAAAAATACCCACTTACATCCCACAGTCTTCTTTCCCTCGGGGAAATTCTCCAGCTTTCAAGTCTCATTTTTTTCCAAAGCAGCAATCTCTTCCTCCATCGCTAGAACCAATTTGGGATCCTTTAGAGCATCATGCAGCCCTTCCGGAATACGAATTGCAGAAACGTTCGATACAAATACCTTTTATGGGTCTGATAACTTTTTGGTTGACACATAATTTGCAATGGGATATGTAGATTTCTTCTCTTTAGCATCCGGTAAATACTGTTTGGAGGCTTGCCTCGATTCTACCTAGTAGATAATTTATATCCCATAGAAGTATTAGACTCATAAAAAATACAAGAAAGAGTAGGTAAGGTTACCTCAGGAATATTCTCAGGAGTTAAGTCGGGTACTGGAGAAGAGGGAGGCTGTTTTTCATGATTATACTCATGTAAGAGTTAGATTTATACAGCATCAGACGATACCCCCTCACATGATATTTTCTCAGATGATACCCCTTCAAGTAAGACCTTCTCAGATGATACCCCTTCAGATGATGTCTTCTCAGACGATATCCTTTTAGATGATTACTCTCCCTTGGGCGATACATTCTCTACTTCTCTAGAGAATATAATACTAGAAAATTCCCATCAATTCATCCTTTCTATCTGTGTCTCCCCCTGAAAGGAAGAATTGTGAGCTGAATAAAAGGATTCAACCTTAACAAAAGAAACACTCATAGTCACATAGGTTCGTCGGGTAGAGGGGTAGTAACAGCGATATCCCTTTTGGTGTATACCATATCCCAAGAATAGACATCGTAGTGCACAAGGATCAAGTTTCGTTCGCTGATTCTTTGGGATTTGAACAAATGCAACACACCCAAACACTTGAGGAGGAATACTTAGGACATAAAGTAAAGGAATATATGCATATAAGGTCTGCAGTGATGTCTTGAAATTTAACACTTTAGACGGCATCCGATTGAGGAGATGGACGGCTGCAGTCACCGTATTTTCCCAAAACCTTTGAGGCACGTGCCTCTCAAATGACAACGCTCGAGTTGTCTCAATAATATGTCTATTCTTTCTCTCCGCAACACCATTCTGCTGAGGTGATTGTGGGCAAGATGACTTATGGATCACACCATGTTGTTGAAAATATTCCTTAAGATGTTCATTCATGTACTCCTCACTATTATCACTTCTTAAAACCTGAATTTTACCAATAAATTGGGTCTGTAATATAGTATTAAAATTTCTAAATATCTCGACTACCTCATTCTTGTTCTTCATCAAGTAAAGCCATGTCATCCTAGTACAGTGGTCAACAAATATCATAAACTACCTAAATCTTGAAACAGCAGTAATAGGAGATCGACCATAAACGTCTGAATGTATTAAAGAGAAAGGAGTTTTACTTTTATTCAAACTTATAGGAAAAGGAACTCTATGACTCTTGACCAATATGCAAGTCTGTCATTGTAAGTCGGAATCCTTCACATTCATAATAAGATTAGGAAGTGACCGCTTCATATAACCAAATGATGGATGTCCCAACAGTCGATGCAAATGCCATATCCGATTCTCCCTACCGATGGATGTACTTTGATCATTATTTGCACTCTCGGAACTACAATTATCCATGTAATATAGCCCCCTCTCTTAATATCGCGCCCAATTATCTCTTTCATGAGAATATCCTGAAATAAACAAAAATGAGGATACATTATAACAATGCAATTCAAATCCTCAGTACATGGGCGCGATTAATTTAGTCGATAATGAAGGGACAAATAAAGTGTTAGAAAGAGAAAATGTAGGTGAAATTGCAACAACTCCAACCCCAGTCATTGATAGGTGAATCCATTAGCATTGGAGATATTACCTCGTCTTGGTTCTGAGGTACGAATAAAGTCGTCATGGGTAAAAGTCATATGATCCGTGGCTCCCGAATCAATGACCCAATGATTGCAATCGACCTTATTGCAACTAGCCAAAGCAATTCCATGGTTACCTTCTGACATCACATTCCGTGGATCCATGTGATCTAACTGAGTCTTTGCGGTCACTATAGACGTTTTCCCTTTCTCTTCTGCTTACTTTTGAGTCTGTAAATCCTTTTACCATTCGGGATATCCATGAAGCTTAAAGCACATCTCCTTGGTATGTTTAGAATTACCACAATGTAAGCAACCTCCTCTAGGAGAAGTTTTCTGGCGTGGTGCTAAGCTAGGCCTTCATCCTTCTTGCGCAATTCCAGGCTTAGCTATGTGCTGCAAGGAATCTGGATTTGCTTTGACGTTCACCATATTCCCTCTAGATATCATAGCTTCCAAATCACGAACAATGTCATTGTTCGTTAACATCGTAGTTTGTCTCACGTTTCTCGTCGAATATGCACATAGGCTTGTTCAATCGTAGGAAATGATTACATCTGCAAGACATCCGCTTTGACCTTGTCAAGATGGTCATCCAGTCCATCAAGGAATATGTAAACCCAATCTTTCTGTATAGCCATATTATGTCTTCCAATGTCTTCGAGACATCGCATTGGGTTCGGGCGACGAAAGTCGATCTCTCTCCACAACCCTTGAAGATTGTTGTAATACGCCTCAATCCGTCCTCCTCCTTATCGCATTTGAGTCACACGTCTTTTTAAGTCATAAACTTGAGAGGCATATGTTCCGTCAAAGAAGGTCATTGCAATTGCATCCCAGACAGATTTTGCTGTTGGGAAGCGAATGAAATTGCCAATTAACACCAAATCCATGGAGTTGATAAGCCAATCTTTTACAGTCAAATCTTCGATTTTCTACCTCCGAAAGCAAGGATCTGTAGGCAGTGGCTGAGGGAGGTCTCCGTTGATATATCCCAGTTTGTCTTTGCCGGTGATGTACATCTCGACAATCTGAGACCATAATCCATAGTCGGCTCTATCCAGTTTAATTGTAATCTGTGATGAAGCCGAATCATTCTATGTCTGGGTGCGGAAGGAGTGATGTGGTTCTGAATCATAATTTAATTTAATCGGGTAGTCAAATCCTTCAAAAAGGTTTTTGTGGTCGAATTCCCTTCTCGATTCTGGGTGGGAACCAATGGTTCAGTAGGGTTCGGATCTGCCATGGATTCAAGAATTTTCATCACATTCGACGTAAAAATCATTTAGCGATGAATTTTGCTAATATTTTCATCGCAAATTTCGTGATTAAAATTTTGTTTTTTGTAGTGAGCTTTCCAAGAATTTTCCCCGTAAGTTCACACATCATCCTTACATACTGAGACATCTACATAACTATCTAACGTTTTATTAACCTCCTTTAGGATTATCTATTGCCATTAAAATTCATCCGATCAGATTTTGGTCCACTAATATAGATAAGCCTACAAGTGTGTCCTCCGGACGTTGAAGATGTTGGATGTCACGCCCCGACCCCGAGCACGAGCGCGCAAACATCCCTACAAGCAAATCAATAACAATCTCTCGCGGTTCCAAGATCCATCACAAGTTCTCGAGAGACATAATAAATACATCACGCATGCGGAAGCGTTACTAACATAAATTCTCGTACAATATATAAAGATTAAGTGGGACTTGGATAACTTAATTATATCATATCATACTGTTCATACAGATACCAACTACTAAGATCCGCTAGACAACAGGGCGACAAGGTAAGCATGTCAAAAAGAAACATCCACAAAATCCATTAGGAGTAGGGTCAGGTCGCTCGTCAAAAGATCAGATCACCAACTGGAGTCGCCTAGAAAGAACTACTAGAATCTCCCATGTCCTCAGTCTCCTCCGTCGGCTCGTACTCGGAGAAGGTCTCAAACGGGACCTCAATAGAGTCCTCCATGGTCGCCTCTTGCGATGGCTCAACAAAGTCTCCCTCAAACGCCCCTAGGACTATGACCTCATCCTCCTCTTGCTTTATGGACTCCAAGATTGGGTCTGCTCTAGCCCATTCCTAGACCCTACTACAGACCCCTCAAGCAACTCTTGCTTTGCTGCAGTCTGGCATCAATCGGGTATGACACCCTAGATACCTCGTGGGGCTTCAGCGGCCCTATCTGTGCATCCCCTTCCTTTTTGAACCATGCCTCGAATCTATGAGGCTTCCACTCTGGCTTACCTCGTCAACCCATACAACAGTATATTTCCTCACATATACGTTTCCCTGCCTATCCTGGAACTCGTCAAAATACGCCCTCATCTCTTTTGGGTCCCCAAAACGTATGGACCACATACCTAGGGCCTAGGATCTATAAAAGATGGATTTCTCAAAATGGGTGAGATACACATCTCAATAAGAAAAACCTAACCCCATGTCAGGTTGACAATCTACTTAGGTAGCCGTACCCCTCAATAATTTCAAACTCAGAAACAGACAGGCATATAAGGCATGAATCAATAAACAACAACATACAGAAGACAGACATGCAAATATGACGACATGCCACACTCAGATGCACATGCACTCTCAGCCTGTCCCTTCGCCACATCCATTAATCTCCACCTACCTCAATCTCTAGCCCGCAAACTAGACGCCTCAGGCTCGGTCCGCGTAAACGCATCAGACCGTCATCGGTGACCCGCGTAAAGGCATCAGGTCCCGATGAATCTCCAGGCAAAGCTCATTAACTCATACTTCGTCCCGCGAGTAGTTCGCATCAGGATAGTGGTTATCTCAACCCCGCGATCTCATTGCATCAGGGCGCCACACACCCATAACTTCACCCCGTGATCTTGTCGCATCAGGGTATCAACTCTCGCCTCGCGTCTCATATGCCTCAAGGCCTGCCATGCTATGTTTATGCCGTATCATCTCAAGTCGATCCACATGTACACAATGGTGCAACTCATGCACGATTCGAACACTCATGGCATACAAAGCAATTCATACAATGCCCAGACATGGCCAACGACTCAAGCATAGACAATGTCACATACATACGTCCTATAACATTTTAGGACATAATATAAGCTATCCCTATTGAAATTTCCACATGAATCAATTCAATTAAACATCGACTCACCCAATTGAGTCTAATCTCCCTCGCCTAGGTTGAGGAATTCCCTTACCTTAGCTTGACAATACAAATTTCTCCTTCTTGAAGCCCCTAGGTTTCGACCAACCAATATCCACATCCGGACTTGTCGCGCGACCTAGAATTTCAACCAATTCTGTCAATTTTCGTACCCAATTCCTCTATCCATCAATCCCAATCACCTATAACACAACCCTCAACATCTCATCACATCATAATTATCAATTTGTAGCTCAAAATCACCAATCTCAGCCATCAACAGAATCGGTTTGGCTCGACATCGAACCTGTCCTATTATGTTCTGTGCAAGCCAGGCCAGCCAGTCTTAAATTTACTATAATTCCAATATTTATACTCTATCCTACCTCTTAACACGTCTACCTAAGAATTTGGGAGACTCATCGTGAGTTTCGAGTCAAATGCCTGCCGGATTCCCGTTGAAACTCGTCGGAAAGCCCAAGGTCAGATTACCGGCAGATTCTGGGCAAAATGTACAAGGCCGGTTCGTGGTCAAAACCTTATCAAATTAAGCCCCAATTTTTACCATAGAATCCTACACATCTATACTAGATCTCCACAAAATTTGAGCCCCAGATTCCAAGATTTCGACCAGTAAAAAGGCCAAGAACAGACCTACCTCAGATTCAGTCCTAATCTGTCGGCTCTCGGTAAAATCTCTGCTTGGGACTCCTCGGTGCTCCAATCGACCTGATTCTTGTTCGTGGATGTCGGAAAGACATAGAGCTTCATCGGTGTGGTTGGCCAGTGGTCGGTTGGTGGCCGGAAGGGGCGATCATGGCAGGCGAACAGGGGGTTCAGGGGCGGTCAGGCGGCCAGCAGAAACAGAAGAAGAGGAAGAGGATGATCTGTGGTTCTCATGGGGCTTGGCCGAATGAGAGGGTGAGGAGAGAGAGACAAGAGAGAATGGCTATATCCAATTTTGATCAATGGAGTTGAATGTTAGGTGAGCATAAAGTGTGATATGACCACACTTCCTAATCTCTTGACACTTGGCATTTGTCTTCCCAAAGTGAATCCAAGGGCCCTCTTTTAGTCTTCTTTTTCGGTAGCCAATGGATGGTTAAAAGACCAATTTTCCCTTCTTCAATTGCAAGGGCAAAGTTCTAATCTTGAGGGGCAAAACGATCATTTTACCCCCCACGTTCAGAACGTCATTTTTCTCACTCCGAAATTCATCGATAGGGCTACAGCCAATCCAAATAAAGTTGAAATTCTTGATTTTTCATTTCAAACTTTTCAGGACTCATTTCTGATATTTTTCTCTATCAGACGTGATTCCAATCTATCCCGAACCGACGGGTGGCTTTTGCAGACATTACGCGTATCGACTCCGTGATTCTCATCACGTTTAGGGCTCGTCAATTCGTAGCAGCTTTGGTTGTCATGTAATTGTGAGGGTTTATCACTATTCCCTATGGTCTCAATCGTTATAGTTCGATTTAGGATAATTTTACAAATCATATGTTGGTTAAGCGGCATCACCCGCGCTTCAATCGTACGACACTCGCAAGGTAATCCTCAATCGTTCTTAGATTGGCCTCTTGGTGGTTCTAAATATCCCCTCGACAATCCTTATGGTCAAAGAGTCATTTCTTATCCGAGTCGCCTAGGTCCACGTACCTCGTCTCGCGTTAGCCTTTCCCTTTTAAACCTACTCAAATTGATCAGATTTGAGTGGAATACAACTGAAACACGTCGTTTGATACATACAAACTTCTCATTAATGAGTCTGAAATAGACTGGAAATCAGAATTTCACAACTCTTCCCCCTTACAAAAATTTCATCCCCGAAATTTACATTACTTCTTAATTACTCAAATAAATGGGTGTGTTGTTGCCTTATCGTCTCTTCATTCTCTCACGTGGCTCTTTCAGTTCCGTAGTGCTCCCATACTACCTTGACTAGTGGGATCTTCTTACTCCTGAGGATTTGCTCCTTCCGATTCTCGATGCTTATTGGCTTCTCTACGTAAGACACTCTGTCGTCCACTTCTATGGCATCGTGGTCCAACACATGTGTCGGGTCAAGTTCATACTTTCTCAGCATCGACACATAGAATACGTTATGCACCTGGGATAGATTTGGCGGCAGGGCAAGCCGATAGGCCAAAGTTCCAATCCGTTCCAATATCTCGAAAGGGCCTACGTACCTCGGGCTCAGCTTCCCCTTCCTTCTGAATCGCGATAGTCCCCTCATTTGCGACACCTTGGGGAAGACATGATCGCCCACTTGAAACTCCAGGGGCTTGTGTCGCTTGTCTGCATAGCTCTTCTGGCAACTCTGTGCCGTTCTCAGTCTATCTCGGATTACTTTCACTACTTCCACCGATTGCTCTACCAATTCGGGGCCCGTGATACTTCTTTCTCCAACCTCGTCCCAGCAAGTCGGTGTTTTGCAGGCTCTACCATAGAGTGCTTCGAACGGTGCCATCTGTATACTTTGCTGGTAGCTATTATTGTAAGCAAATTCTACCAGGTGTAGCTATTCTCCTCATCCACCTTTAAAATCAATGACGCACGCTCTCAACATGTCCTCGAGCGTCTGGATTGTCCTTTTCGACTGTCCATCTATCTATGGATGGTATGTCGTACTTAACTGCAGTCGGGTCCCCATTGCCTCTTGTAGACTCTTCCAAAAATTCGTAGTGAATTTCGGATCCCTATCCGAGGTGAATGTCACTGGCACTCCATGTAATCTTACTATTTGTCTCATATACAGCTCTACGTAATTATCCATGGCAAAGTCCTTTCGTACAGGAATAAAATGGGCGGACTTGGTCAATTTGTCCACGACTACCCATATAGAGTCGTGACCTCTCTGGCTCCTCGGAAGTCCCATCACAAAATCCATAGTTATGTGCTCCCACTTCCATTCCATTTTCTCTAGTGGCTGCAATGGTCCTCTAGGCTTACAGTGCTGTACTTTCAATTGCTGGCATGTTAAACACTTAGCCACGTATCTCGCCACGTCTACCTTTATCCCGTTTCACCAATAGTGCTGTTACAAATTTTTGTACATCTTTGTACTTTCAGGGTGGACACTATAGTTGCTCCTATGAGCCTCTGACAAGATTCTTTCTCGGAGTCCATCATCCTTTGGTACACACAGCCATCCTCGGAACTTCAAAATTTCGTCCTCAGACAACTGAAATTCCGGCCTTCTCTTTGTCGCATCCATCTCTACAATTTTCTGAATCTCAGAGTCCGTAGACTGTAATGCCTTTATCTCTTATTGGACCCCGGGTTCCACCCTCAACGTGGCTATCAAACTAGACGGCTGATCGACCTCTAACTAAACTTGGAATCTCTCAAGTCCTTTATCGTCGACCAACTTCTCACTAGCAGGCACACAATACTTGACTTTCGACTTAGTCCATCTGCTACTCTGTTGGCTTTCTCAGGATGATATAGTATCTCGCAGTCGTAATCTTTGAGTAGTTTCATCCATCTACGCTGTCTCATGTTCAGCTCTTTCTGGGAAAATAAGTATTTTAAGCCCTGGTGGTCAGTATATATTTGAAACTTCTCGCCACAAAGGTAATGTCTCCAAATCTTTAGGGAAAACACTATCGTCGCTAACTCCAAGTCATGTGTCGGGTAATTTATCTCATGTGGCCTCAACTGCCTAGATGCATAGGCTACTACCCTACCGTGCTGCATCAACATACAACCCAATCCTTTTAGCGAAGCGTCGCTATAAATCTCATAACCTCCCGGTCCTGATGGAATGGTCAGCACTAGCGAGGTCGTCAATCTATGCTTAAGCTCTTGAAAACTCTTCTCACATTTATCAGTCCATTCAAACTTCGTCTCCTTCTTCATCAACCGCGTCAGTGGGACGGCTATGGATGAGAATTTCTCCACAAAGCGTCGGTAGTATCCCGCTAATCCCAAGAAACTTCTGACCTCCGTGATCGTAGTAGGCCTCTACCAATTGGTTACAGCCTCTATCTTTGTAGGGTCCACTGCAATCCCTGCACCAGACACCACATGACCTAGAAATGCTACCCTGTTCAGCCAAAATTCACACTTACTCAACTTCGCGTATAGTGAATGCTCCCTTAGGGTCCTCAGTACAATCCTTAGGTGCTCTTCATGTTCTGCATCGCTCCTCGAGTAAATCAAGATGTCGTCAATGAAGACTATGACGAATCTGTCCAGAAACTCTTTAAATACTCGATGCATTAGGTTCATAAAAGCAGCTGGAGCGTTCGTCAATCCAAACGGCATCACCGTAAACTCGTAATGATCATACCTCTTCCTGAATGCAGTCTTCGGTATGTCTTCCTTCTTGATCCTCAGCTGGTGATACCCAGTCCTCAAGTCAATCTTCGAAAATACTGCTGCTCCTTGCAACTAATCGAATAGATCGTCAATCCTCGGTAGCAGATACCTGTTCTTCACCGTCACCTGATTCAGCTGCCGGTAGTCAATGCATAGACGCAAAGATCCATCTTTTTTTCTTACAAACAGCGCTGGTGCTCCCCACGGCGAAGCACTTGGTCGGATGAATCCTTTATCTAGCAACTCTTGCATCTGCACCTTTAACTCCTTTAATTCTGACAGGACATCCTGTACGGTGCTTTCGATATGGGCTCCGTCCTAGGGGCTAATTCAATTACAAACTCTATTTCCTATTCTGGTGGTAATCCTAACAACTCTTGGGGAAACACATCAGGGAATTCACGCACTATCGGGATATTCTCTAACTTTGGCTATTCGGTAGTCTTGTCCATTACCGCCACTAAGTATGTTTGACGTCCTTCAGACATCAACTTAGTTACAATTGAAGATGAGGCTAAAGGAATCGAGATTCCTCCTCGACTTCCCACTAATTCAAAGCTAGGGCGACCTCTAGGATAAAATCAAAATTTTCTACTACCACAGTCTACTACTGCCCCCTGCTTACCCAACCAATCCATTCCTATTATTATGTCAAAAATAAATATGGGTAATACGGCTAGGTCACTGCTTTCTTTATTTCCCCAATCACTATCTCACAACCAGCACAGCCCAACAAAACTATTGTTTTATCCTTTAAGGGTGTGGCAACATGCAAAATCATGCTCAACGGTTTCAATTTCATGTCTACTAATTTAGTAAACTATGCAGACACGAATGAGTGTGTGGCACCAAGGTCAAACAACTCATAAGCAGTCTGGTTGCACAAGTGAACCATACCTATGACCACTCCTAGCGCTTCCTCCGCCTCTCTACGGGCTATGGCATATACTCTGCCTTGTGCCGACAGTCTGCTCTGCTCAATCTGGGGCGTTACAGTTGACGGCCCAGCTTGTGGCCTCTATCCTTGCGATCGACTTGCCGGAGCTTGGTTTGGACATACCCTCATCTGGTGGCCTAGTTGACCACATTTGAAACATGCTCCCGTCCTCGCTGGGCATGGCCCATTCCCATGCCTCCTGCCACAAAGTCTGCAGTTTCAGTTCATGGGATTTGGCGACTTCGCGATGTTCTTTCGTACTGGTGGCACAAAACGTCTGTTGTTCGCCATCGGCCTCTTGCCCATCTGGCGATTGTCTATGAAAGACGTAAACCGCAATCCAGTTGTGGTGTTTCTTTCTCTCAAATCCCGTTCAATCATTTGGCCTCGCTCATATATCTCCTGGTAAGTCCTCAAATTCAAAGCGATCATCTGGCTACGGAGTTCGGGTCTCAGACCATCCCTGAATCTCCTTGCCTTCTCTAGAGGGTCCTCCACAGATCGAGGTGCATACCTCGAAAGCCTCGCCAACTTAGCCTCATATTGATCTATTGTCTGCTGGTTTTGGCGTAGATGTAGGAACTCAACCTGTTTCATTTCCCCGGCCATTTCTGAGAAATATTTATCGTTAAATGCCTTCTTAAAAGCATTCCAGTTCATGGCCACTCCTTCAGGGAAAACTCTGTCCTTGGTGGCAGCCCACCAGTCATTTATTGTACCCTCTAGTTGGTACACAGCCACTAATACCTTCTCCTCGTCTGTGCATCTCAGCACCTTAAAAGCATTCTCTAGCTTCTCTATCCATCTAGGCGCTAGCTCGGGATCTCCAATCTTGTCAAACTGTGTCGACTTCAGTTTCATAAACTGCTCAACTAGCTAGCTCATCTGTCTGGCCATGATGATTTCCTCGTGAGGGTTTACCATGTCATTGCTCTGGTTCGGCTCGCCCTGACTTCCACTTCCACCGGTGTTGCCAATATTAGCATTAACGGTTGCTAGGGCAGCTTCTACTGCCTGGGCTATGGCAACGTCCAGGTCCTGGGCCTGCCTATCTATAATGTCGTTGAGCCCTTCCATTGCCCTCAGCAGACAATCCACTCTTGGATCCTCCGCTACGGGCGGCCTCGAGCTAGAGGCTCCGCCTCTCAGTTATTTAGATCTTCTAGATGGGTTACTCATCTTCGTCTCTTTCTACCGAACCTGAATGAGTTAGTAACTTTCTCAATCATTCAAATCCAGAGCCACTAACTAATCCTTAACAGAAATAGCAACAATCCAACAGTACTTCAGAAGTATTTCGATAAATAGTCTATGGCCATTTCTCAGTTCCATTCATTCCAGTGATTCACTAAAATCAATTACTTCCATTCATCAAGCAGGCCAAAGTCCAACTGACCTTTAACTATAAGTAGGGAACTTAGTCCTCATGCTTCACCACAACTTGTCAAGATTAAACTCCAGTCACAAGTACTAGGTCTCAAACTATGCACCCCATGTTCTATCCTTACCAGTCTCCTAAAGTTTAGCTATCCGTCCTTGTCCCAACTTGATCCTCCTTATTACTCCAATCCTCAACCAACTTTAGATCGAGCTAACCTTGCTCTGATACCAAAACAAGCGGGGATGTCACGCCCCGACCCCGAGCACGCGAACATCCCTACAAGCAAACCAATAACAATCTCTCGCAGTCCCAAAATCCATCACAAGTTCTCGAAAGACATAATAAATACATCACGCATGCGAAAGCGTTACTAACATAAATCCCCGTACAATATATAAAGATTAAGTGGGACCTGGATAGCTCAATGACATTCATATATCATATCGTATTGTTCATACAGATACCAACTACTAAGATCCGCTAGACAACAAGGCGACAAGGTAAGCATGTCAAAAAGAAACATCCACAAAATCCATCAGGAACGGGGGCAGGTCGCCATTCAAAAGATCGGATCACCAACTGGAGTCGCCTAGGAAGAACTGCTAGAATCTCTTGTGTCCTTAGTTTCCTCCGTCGGCTCGTACTTAGAGAAGGTCTTGGATGGGACCTCAATGGAGTCCTCCATGGTCGCCTCCTATGACGGCTCAGCAAAGTCCCCCTCGAACGCCCCTAGGACTATGACCTCATCCTGCTGCTGCTCTGTGGACTCTAAGATCAGGGTTTGCTCTGGCCCATTCCTAGACCCTGCTATTGACCCCTTAGGCAATTCTTGCTCTGCTGCAGTCTGGCACCAATTGGGTATGACACCCTGAGATACCTCGTGTGGCTTCAGCGACCCTATTTGTGCATCCCCTTTTTTCTTGAACCATGCCTCGAATCTATGAGGCTTCCACTCTGGCTTACCCTTGTCAACCCATACAACAATACATTTCCTCACACATACGTTCCCCTGCCTATCCGGGAACTCCTCAAAATATGCCGTCATCTCTTTTGGGTCCCCAAAACGTATGGGCCACATACCTAGGGCCTAGGATCTATAAAAGAAGGGTTCCCCAAAAGGGGTGAGATACACATCTCAGTAAGAAAAACCTAACCCCAAGTTAGGTTGACAGTCCATTCAGGTAGCCGTACCCCTCAATAATTTCAAACTCAAAAACAGACAGGCATATAAGGCACGAATCAATAAACAACAGCATACAGAAGACAGACATGCAAATATGACGACATGCCACACTCAGATGCACATGCACTCTTAGCCTGTCCCTTCGCCACATCCATCAATCTTCACCTGCCTCAATCTCTAGCCCGCGAACTAGTCGCCTCAGGCTCGGTCCGCGTAAACGCATCAAACCGTCATCGGTGACCCGCGTAAAGGCATCAGGTCCCGATGAATCTCCAGGCAAAGCTCATTAACTCATACTCCGTCCCGCGAATAGTTCGCATCAGGACAGTGGTTATCTCAACCCCGCGATCTCGTCGCATCAGGGCGCCACACAACTATAACTTCACCTCGCGATCTTGTCGCATTAGGGTATCAACTCCCACCCCGCGTCTTATACGCCTCAGGGCCTCCCCATGCCATGTTTATGCTGTATCATCTCAAGTCGATCCACATGCACACAACGGGTGCAACTCATGCACGATTCGAACACTCATGGCATACAAAGCAATTCATACAATGCCCAAACATGGCTAACGACTCAAGCATAGAAAATGTCACATACATACGTCCTATAACATTTTAGGACATAATATAAGCTATCCTTATTGAAATTTCCACATGAATCAATTCAATTAAACCTCGACTCACCCAATTGAATCCAATCTCCCTAGCCTAGGTTTAGGAATTCCCTTACCTTAGCTTGATAACAAAAATTTCTCCTTCTTGAAGCCCCTAGGTTTCGGCCAACTAATGTCCACACTCGGACTTGTCGCGCAACCTAGAATTTCAACCAATTCCGTCAATTTTCGTACCCAATTCCTCAATTCATCAATCCCAATCACCCATAACACAACCCTTAACGTCTCATCATATCATAATCATTAATTTGTAGCTCAAAATCGCCAATCTCAACCATCAACAGAATCGGTTTGGCCCGGCATCGAACAGGTCCTATTCGGTTCTGTGCAAGCCGGGCCAACCTGTCCTAAATTTACTCCAATTCTAATATTTATACCCTATCCTACCTCTTAACATATCTACCTAAGGATTTGAGAGGCTCACCGTGAGTTTCAAGTCAAATGCCCGTCGAATTCCCGTTGAAACTTGCCGGAACGCCCAATGTCAGATTACCGGCAGATTCTGGACAAAATGTACAAGACCGGTTCGTGGTCAAAACCTTATCAAATTAAGCCCCAATTTTTACCACAGAATCCTACACATCTATACTAGATCTCCACAAAATTTGAGCCCCAGATTTCAAGATTTCGACCAGCAAAAGGGCTAAGAACTAGAACTACCTCAGATTGAGTCCTAATTTATCGCCTCTTGGGAAAATCTCTGCTTGGGACTCCTCGGTGCTCCAATCGACCTGTTCTTGTTCGAGAACATCGGTAAGACGTAGAGCTTCTTCAGTTTAGTTGGTCGGTGGTCGGTTGGTGGCTGGAAGGGGTGATCGTGGCCGGTGAACAGGGTGTTCCGAGGCGGTCGGGCGGCGTGCAAAAATAGAAGAAGAGAAAGAGGATGATCGGTGGTTCTCTTGGGGGCTTGGCCGAATGAGGGGGTGAGGAGAGAGAGAGGAGAGAGAATGGCTATATCCAATTTTGGTCAATGGAGTTGAATGTTAGGTGAGCATAAAGTGTGAGATGATCACACTTCCTAATATCTTGACACTTGGCATTTGTCTTCCCAAAGTGAATCTAAGGGCTCTTCTTTAGTCTTCTTTTTCGGCAGCCAAGGGAGGGTTAAAAGACCAATTTGCTCTTCTTCAATTGCAAGGGCAAAGTTCTAATCTTGAGGGGCAAAATGATCATTTTACCCTCGACGTTCAGAACGTCATTTTTCTCGCTCCGAAATTCATCGATAGGGCTACTGCCAATCCAAATAAAGTTGAAATTCCTGATTTTCCATTTCAAACTTTTCAGAACTTGTTTATGATAGTTTTCTATATCAGACGTGATTCCAATCTATCCCGAACCGACGGGCGGCTTTTGCAGACATTACGCGTATCAACCCCGTGATTCTCATCACGTTTAGGGCTCGTCAATTTGTGGCAGCTTTGGTTGTCATGTAATTGTGAGGGTTTATCACTAGTCCCTCTGGTCTCGATCGTCACAGTCCGATTTAGGATAATTTTGCAAATCATATGTTGGTTAAGCGGCATCACCCGCGCTCCAATCGTACGACACTCGCAAGGTAATCCTCAATTGTTCTTAGATCGGCCTCTTGGTGATTCTAATATCCCCTCGATAATCCTTATGGTCAAAGCACCATTTCTTATCCGAGTCACCTAGGTCCACGTACCTCATCTCGCGGTAGAATTTTCCCTTTGGTCAACCTACTCAAATTGATCAGATTTGAGCAGAATACAACTGAAACACATCGTTTGATACATACAAACTTCTCATTAATGAGTCTGAAATCGACTAGAAATCAGAATATCACGTTGGAGGTAAAGGGTTTCTAAGGAATGGTCAATGAAACATATCTGTTGAGATATTTGATGTATAATGGGCATGCCATGCGAGAACTCAGTCTATATCTGTCCAACGAAGTCGATGGTCATGGTAGCAATCGTTCGATTCACTTAGAGAGGGTTGTATATGTGATGGCCTTCCCTAAAACGTCGCAGAATGTTTATAAAAGGATTATCCAAGTGTGAATTAAGTTTGCAGCGTGGCGATTAATCAACAAGACTAGAAGGACTACTATGTTTCCATTGCGGGCATTCTCGGATTTCATTTTGGTTATGTTGTTGTTTGTATCTTTGGATACATCCAAGAATAATGCATAACCTAGCTAAACATGTCGATCTTATATAATATTTGAAATTGGCCTTTAAGTATCTTTTGGGAGGCACGTTCTTCCCATGAATTATCATCTCTAATGTTTTTACCGTGATGCATAGTAAAAATTTTCAAATGCATATTGTTAATTTGGGTTACGATAATATTATTAGGTTTTTTGGGTCGATTCTGTTGGGGGAAAACGGGCAGCACTTCGTCACAAAGCAAACCAATCCAGGATCAACCAACAAATATATCCAGCAAAAAATAACCTCGCAACAAGCAGATATAATAGCGAAATGATAAAGAGATAGAACACCAAGATTTACGTGGAAAACCCGAATCGAGAAAAAAACCACGGACGACCAAAAATCTCCATTAATTACCAAGAATAACAGACTACACAAAGTATTTCTCTCTAGTCACACACACTAGAGGCTCAACATCAATATTTCAAGAGCTTTCCTCACCACAAAGATGGAATAATACAAAAGGGGGTAAAAAACACTTAACCGCAATAGGAGAGTCAGAGACAAATCTCAATGATCGAAACCGATCAATTCGTAGATCTCAGTCTCACGAACAATATACTAAAATTTGAACCAAATCCGTCAACGTTTGGCCTTCGAATTGGGACTGGGAATTTGCGTCCCTTCCCTTCTCCTTTGAGTTGCACGCTCTCGGTGAAGCCCTCAAAATCACTCTCGGCCACTTTTTTCTCTCTCTATCTCCCTTCTCACGTTAGGGTACAAGCACAAAACACAAGTAATAATGGCAGCCCCCTTTTCCTTTCCTTTTTTGACTTTTCTATCTTTCCTTTTGTCTTTTGTTTTCTTTCTTCATTGAAAACAAATAAAATAAAAATGCTGGGCCCCACAAATAGGTGTACCAGCTAACAAATCTCTCCCTACGCCTCATGTGGGGAGTTCCATCATGCTTGTTTTGCTTCTACAAGAGTCAAGTTTCACCATGGGCAAGGCTTTGGTTATCATGTCGGACTTGTTGTTGTAGGTACGGAACTTCTCAAGAAGAAATGACTTCTCTTCTAACTTCTCTCGAACCCAATGATACTTCACATCGATATGCTTCGATTTTGAATGTAACACTGGATTCTTGCTAAGATAAATAGCATTCATGCTATCACAATATAGAATAAACTTTTCTTGCTTCAAACCTAACTCTTGTAGGAATTTCTGCATCCACAAGAGTTCCTTACCTCCTTCGGTGATAGCTATATACTCTGCTTCAGTTGCAGATAGAGTAACACATTTTTGCAATCTCGATTGCCACGAAACTGCTCCCCCTACAAAAGTCATCATGTAA
Source organism: Rhodomyrtus tomentosa (assembly GCA_028455895.1). Taxonomy (NCBI): domain Eukaryota; kingdom Viridiplantae; phylum Streptophyta; class Magnoliopsida; order Myrtales; family Myrtaceae; genus Rhodomyrtus; species Rhodomyrtus tomentosa. The sequence goes on along the minus strand of JAPCWY010000001.1, from coordinate 6,173,249 downwards.
CCCGAAGTCGACTTTTGGGAATCATTGTCACCGGCATAATCAGAATCCGAATAGCCACTCAACTCAGACTTTCCATTTCCATAACATAGGCAGAATCTGGAAGTGCCTCTAAGATACTGACAAATCCATTTTACGGCATTCCAATGCTCTTTACTTAGATTTGAGAGAAACCTACTTACAACACCAACTGCATGAGTAATATCTGGTCTTGTACAAACCATGACATACATTAAACTACCCACGGCGGATGCATAAGGAACTTTCATCATCTCTTCATTCTCTTTCTCACTCGTAGGACACTCGTTACTACTCAACTTGAAGTGACTAGCAAGTGGGGTACTCACCGGTTTACTTGCACTCATGTTGAATCTTTCAAGCACATTTTCAATGTACTTCCCCTGAGATAGCCATAGTTTTCTATTCTTCCTATCACGATTGATTCTCATGCCAAGGATTTGCTTAGCCAGCTCTAGATCCTTCATTGCAAAAGCTTTACTCAACTCATTTTTCAAGCTCTTGATTTTATTAGCATCATGCCCAAATATCAACATGTCATCCACATAGAACATGAGGATAATAAAATCATCATCTGAGAATCTTTTCATAAAGACATAAGAATCAGAAGTGGTCTTACCATATCCATGAGCTTTCATGAATGAATCAAACTTCAAGTACCACTGTCTTGGCGCTTGCTTGAGACCATATACGTTTTTTCTCAGTTTACATACAAGATGCTCCTTGCATTTAACTTTAAACCCCTCCGGTTGCTTCATGTATATTTCTTCTTTTAAGTCTCCATGAAGAAAAGCTGTCTTTACATCAAGCTGTTCAATTTTCAAATTCATACTGGCGGCTAACCCAAGAACAACTCTAATGGAAGGCATTTTTACAACCGGTGAAAAAATCTCTTCAAAATCAATTCCCCTCTTCTGACGAAAGCCTTTCACAACAAGTTTGACCTTGTATCGTTGCTTCAAACTGCTTTCTTCTGCCTTTAACTTATACACCTACTTATTTGTGAGTGTCCTCTTACCCTTAGGTAACTTCACCAACTCAAATGTATGGTTCTCATGCAAAGATTTGAGCTCATCTTGCATAACTTCGTGCCACTTTTTCTTTTGATCGCATGACATAGCATCTTCATAAGTTTCAAACTCTCCTGCATCAGTAAGTAACACATATTCATGTGGCTGATATCTTTGTGAAGGTCTACGCTCTCTTTCTGATCTTCTAACTTCATGTTGGACTGCTTGTTCTAGCTCAACTGCTTGCTCTTACTCATCTGATTGTTCTGGTTCAACTATTTCACCCGTCTCAGCTAAAGAATCAACATTCTATGAGGATTCACCTTCTTCATGATTTCCCTGCACTTCTCCCCTGTGATTTTCGCCCAATACGGTAGGAGGATTTGGACTGAAACTAACAGTGTGTTGAACTGCATTTTTTAGCTTCTCTGGCTTGTCTATATCTTCAATGGTTTGATGCTCAAAAAATACCACATCTCGACTTCTAATGACTTTCTTTGTAGCTGGATCCTATAATCTGTAGCCAAACTCTTCATGTCCATAACCCAAGAAGATACGGTGTTTAGACCTGTTATCAAGTTTGGACCTTTCATCTCTTGGAACATGTACAAATGACCGGCAACCAAACACCCTCAAATAACTGTAGGATACATCTTTCCCAATCCAAACTCTTTGTAGAACATCCCCTTTAAGAGGAATTAACGGAGAAAGATTTATTAAGTCAATTGTCGTTCTCATCGCTTCGCCCCAGAATGGCTTAGGCAATTTTGCATGAGATAGCATACACCGAATCCGATCATTAATCGTCCGGTTCATTCTCTCTGCTACTCCATTATGCCGTGGTGTTTTCGGAACAGACTTCTCAAGCTTGATACCATAGTCCCTGCAGTAATGCTCAAACGGTCTTCTATATTCATCACCGTTATCAGCTCGAACACATTTCAGCTTTTTCCCTGTTTCCCTTTTAACACTGATATGAAATTGTTTGAAAGCCGCAAGTACCTAATCTTTAGATTTCAATGCAAAAGCCCACACTTTTTTAGAGCAGTCATCAATAAATGTCACAAGATACAATACACCACCAAGTGTTCTAGCATCCATGCAACAGACATCCATGTGAACTAAATCAAATACATCAGATTTTGTGTGTGGAGACGAACTATGAAATGAGAATCGATGTTGCTTACCCGTGGGGCAATGAGTACATTCTGCCAGATTTTTCTCCTTTAATGGTAGAAGATTTCTCCTAGCAAGAGTTTCAAGCCATTTCTCACTAAGATGACCAAGCCTCATATGCCATAAGTCAACTGAGGAATCTTTCACTGCATTTACCTCTTGTCGCATCAAATTTACTTTCATGGTATAGAGACTACACGTCTTCTTGCCTTTTGCCACCACCATGGAGCCTTTAGTCAATTTCCATTTGCCATAATAGAAAGAGTTGCAATAACCATCGTCATCTAAGGAATCTGTAGAGATCAAGTGAAGTCAAATATTTGGAACATGTCTAACATTTTTCAGAAGCAAAGTGCATCCCATATCAGTCTCCAGATAAAAATCTCTCATACCATAACCTTGGAAACACCACTGTTTTCCATCCTAGCACAACCGAAATCACCGTTGCGATAGGATGTAAAGAAATCATGCCGTGAGGTAACATGATAAGAAGCTACAGAATCGACAATCCAGCTAGAATCTTGACATGTGAGATTTACATAACCACCATCACAAATGAACACAATATCACCGTCGGCTGCAACTGCTATTGTAGGCTGACTTTCTTCTTTCTTTTTGTCTCCATTTCTATCATGGAATTTATGTCTCTTCAGCCCCCAACACTCATTGGCATAATGTCTATTCTTGCCACAATTGTAACACTTCACACTTCTCCTCGACCTTGACTTTGAGCCTCCTCTTGACTTGTTCACGTCATTACTTTGAAACTTTCTTGACTAACTTCTTCCTCTATGCTGTACAACAAGTGACTCCAATTTAGAAGCATAATTCAAGCATTTTCTCCTTGTTTCTCCATTAAACAAACTTTCTTTAACCATGCTCATAGAAAGCACACCACAAGGAGCAGAATTATTTAACGCCACAACCAAAGTGTCTCAACTATCAAGAAGAGCACCAAGCAATAAACAAGATTGCAATTCATCACAAAGTTCGATCTCAAGATTTGTCAATTGATTTACAACATCTTGAAATTCACTCAAGTGCTCCGTCATGCTACTCCCTTCCTTGTATCTCAAGTTCACAAGTCTTTTCACAAGAAGAGCTTTATTTTGTGGAGTTCTCCTCTCATAGAGATATTGCAATTTCTTCCACAAAGTATTCGTATTCGTTTCTTGAGCAACATGATGAAAAACATTGTCATCAATCCATTTTCGGATAAACCCAACTGTCTTCAGATTCATTCGCTCCCACTCTTTATCTTCTGTATCTCCTTTGGCTTCATCACCTTCGACCAGATCAAACAAATCTTTGAAATATAACACACCTTCAATTCGAGGCTTCCATATAGAGTAATTCACTTAAACATAATGCCACTCGTATTATCCATCTAATGCTAGAATCTCAACTCAAGCTCTGATACCACTTTGTTGGGGATAAACGGCACCACTTCGGCACAAAGCAAGCCAATCCAAGATCAACCAACAACTATATCTAGCAGAAAACAACTTCGCAACCAGCAGATATAATATCAGAATGATAAAGAGATAGAACACTAAGATTTACGTGGAAAATTCAAATTGGGAAAAAAATCACGGACGACCAAAAATCTCCACTAATCACCAAGAACAGCAGACTACACAAAGTATTTCTATCTAGTCACATATTAGAGGCTCAACATCAATATTTCAAGAACTTTCCTCATCACAAAAGTAAAATAATAAAAAAGGGGCAAGAAAACCTTAACCGCAATAAGAGAGTCGAAGACAAATTTCAACGATCGAAACCAATCAATTCATAGATCTCAGTCTCACGAACAACATACTAAAATTTGAGCCAAATTCGTTAAAGTTTGGATTTCGAATCGAGACTGTGAAATTGCATCTCTTTCCTTCTTCTTTGCGTTACACGCTCTCGGTGAAGCCCTCAAAATCACTCTCGGCCGATTTTCTCTCTCTACCTCCCTTCTCATCTTAGGGTACACGCACAAAACACAAGTAATAATGGCAGCCACTTTTCTTTTCCTTTTTTTTTTTTGACTTTTCTATCTCTCCTTTTATCTTTTGTTTTATTTCTTCATTTAAAACAAATAAAATAAAAATGCTGGGCCCACAAAGAGGTGTACCAGATAACAGATTCAAAGGACTTAAACCCGCAAACCTCTCCAATTCTAAATTAACTCCTTTCTTTACCTTTTTTTCTTGATCTCAAATTGCCGTTAGTTTGCTTTCTATGTGGACCGACATGGTGCTTATTTTTTTTCATTCCTAGTCCCCCATTGTCGAAGAGGTACGACGTAACGACACAAACAACCGCCATGAAACTTTTGTGACTTCTCGTCGCTTTTCGCTTTTAAAACTTACAGTAGCTGGCGGCTAGATAGAAAACGAACAAGTGGAAGAAATTACCCAGAAGCCTCTCGCTCCTTTCGCAGTACTTGAAGATAAATAATCAGATCACCATGGACAAGTTATATAATTTTTGTCATCCTCTCATTTACTCATCATTTCGTTTACTCCTTTCAAAGATGCCCCCAGAATTAGGGAGGTAATCCTCTATCTGGGTCGTATGCAGCGCTCGACAACACGTTGAAAAAAATCTAAGCATAAATTGAGTTATTGATAATGAAAATATTTTGCCGCTGGCTAAGTTTCCAAGCAACAAAAATAGTCATTACTAGAAAAGTCATTACCAGTAAACATAGATTGTACGGACATGTGCCCTAAACATATATATATATATATATATATATATATAGTGTCGATCAGCTAAGATTGTGCCCACCAAAACCTACATAAACAGTACTATAAGATACAATAACTCACCAATGGAATACATAATAGAATTACGGGTTTATACAAATTAGGTAAATTTTTGTAAATAATAGAAAACAATATAAATTTGTCAATCGATGATGTGGAGACTACAATGACATGAACAATCTCTGTAATTTTTTTAAATTTTTTGGTTTAAGAATTTTCTGTTTTATATTTTCTTTTTACTTTTTGCTTTTTTTTTCATTGTGGTGGCAAGGGTTGCTTGCCAACCATGAGCCTTCACCCAGACTTGGCGAGGGCCGCCCTTCCCATGGTGAATCGAGCCGCAAAGGTTAGAAAATAACGAAAGTTAATCGTCGACGGTTTTTGGTAACTGACATTTATATTAGTACGTAGCAAAGGGACTATTTTCCACCATGGTTCAAAAGTTAATCCCGGTTGCCAAATTCCATGAATTGTAATGCTTGGCTGGGAGGTCTCCCAAATGCTAGCATCTCTCATTTCCCAAATATCGTGTCGTTCCAATTTATTTTTCGAAAAAAGAAAAAAAAATGTTGTTGAGTAGTTATTCGCACGTTAGTTTTGTTTGAGCGAAGAGGCATGTCTGAAAGACATCGTTCTAGCTTTGTGCATATCAAGTAATTATTCGTACGTGAATTTTGTTTGAGCGAAGAGGCATGTCTGAAAGACATCGTTCTATCTTTGTGCCTTTTCGCCTCCTTACTTATATGCACGTCCATAAAGCAATCGAACAAGTGCATAAACGATATTTTTATGCTACTTGAAGAAGAAAAGCTCGATCGTTATGGACATGTTCTCCAAATTGACAGACGCTCTGATAGTCACCATCATTTCCTTCTTGCCCTTCAAAGAAGCTGCGAAGACGAGTGTACTGTCCCAGCGATGGCGTTTCTTATGGCGTTCGACGGCGAATATTGAGTTCAACGAGCGATTTTTCGTTAGGGACAATGTGCCTGTCGAAACTCGACATGCCCAAAGACTTGAGTTCGTCCACTTCATTCGGCACTGGCTCAATGACTACATCACTGAACTCGCCCTGCAAAGGTTCGTGCTCCGTTTATCGAAGCCTCGCGAGTTCGAACCCGATGTGCAGGATTGCATTTCATTTGCCATTTCCCGTGATGTTGGAGCCCTCGAATTGGACTTCTCCGATCCAACGTGGGATGAGAACGATAAGGAGAATCACGAACCAGAGTTCAATCTTCCCGTGCATGTTTATCAAAATGGCACATCGGGTCTCGAGACTTTGACACTGTTCGCATGCAATTTCAACCCGGCCTGGTTGATGAATCTCACATCGCTTAAGCATGTTTCGTTTGGCTGGATCGCTGTGAAAATGTCTACCTTGAATGACCTGTTGATGAATTGTACGGGCTTGGAGAGTTTGAGGTTGAAGAAATGTTGGAAGCTCGAGCTCCTGAGCATTTTCGAGAGGGATTTGGCACTGAAGATATTGGTGGTTGATAATTGCAATTTTGATCAAGAGTGGTTTGGGATCGAGGCACCGAACTTGAGGTGTTTCAAGTATTCAGGGTCTGTAGGGATTTTTGAGTTGCTTTTGACTAAGCAATTGGAAGAGGCTGAACTTGACTTTGGATTCGAGTCAGAGTTCGATGAATCCGTTGGCCATCTTCTTCAGAAACTCTTGTCATCCTTGGACTGTGCTAGGGTTTTGAAAGTTTGTAGTTTCATGCTTCAGGTATGCGTGTCTTTTTTTCTTGTATTTCAGGGTTTACTTTGAATGAATCCTCCATCTCCATCTCCAATTTCCGAATATTGCAAGACGTCAAATGTTCGTATAATAACGATATGATCATGTTCATCAGGTTGTTCCAACTGGGGAGGAGCCCTTGAGAATGCAATCGCCTCTTAACGTGCGCCATCTTATTTTGAACACTGCATTGCACCGGGATGAGTTCTGGGGGATTGCCTTCTTCCTCAAGAGTTGTCCTTTTCTGGAAACCCTAACCCTCCAAATGAGCTCTCCAAGAATTTTCCCCGTAAGCGCACACGTTATCCTTGCATATTTTATTCAAAGAAAACGAGTATTGCATACTGAGATATCTACATAAACATCTGACGTTTTGTCAACTTATTTTAGGATTATCAACCGCCGTTCAGATTCGATCCAAGCAGATTTTGGTCCGGCGATATAGATAAGCTCTACAAGTGCGTCCTCCGGACGTTGAAAGTGGTGGAGGTGAAGGGTTTCCAAGGAACGGTCAATGAAATGTATCTGCTGAGGTATTTGATGTATAATGGGCGTGCCATGCAAGAACTCAATCTGTATCTCTCCAACGAAGCCGATGGTCATGGCGGCGATCGTTCGATTTACTTACAGAGGGCTGTGTATGTGATGGCCTTCCCTAAGGCGTCGCGGAAGGTTCACATAAGGATCATCTAAGCATGAATTACGTTTGTAATGTGGTGTCAGTGATCAATAAGACTGGAAGGGACTACTATGATGTTTCCAGTGCGGGGTTTCTTTTGTTTGATTTTGATTATGTTTTTGTTTGTATCTTCGGAGACATGAATAATTATGCAATAAAGCATATATATTTCAATATGTTGAGTGCCATGTGCCATGTACAAGTTGCATCTGGCGGGTCTCTTCAGTCTAAATTACCTCCTTTTACCTTTTTCTTGATCTGAAATTGCCGTTAGTTTGCTTTCTATGTGGACCGACATTGTACTTATCTCTTCTTCTTTTTTTTCAATCCTAGTTAAGTTTTAGGCCCCTCATTGTCGAAGAGACACGATGGAACAACACAAACAACCGCCATCAAACTTTTGTGACTTCTCGTCGCCTTTTCACTTTTGAAACTTATAGTAACGGCCTAGGCATAAAATGAACAAGTGCAAGAATCATTGTTAAATATAAGATGACCATAGACGTGTTATATAAGTTTCCGAGCAATACAAACAATCATTGTTGGAAAAATCATCACTAATTATCATAGAATTTTCGAGAAATAAAGCATCCTACACATGTCGAAGATTTTCTTGTCAGAAGTTTTTGTTGCATCTTTCATTTCTTTTGTCTCAGAGGAACTTGATTATTAATACCTATTTCCCATGTCAAAACATTTTCAATCTAAAGTTACACCACATCGACTTAACATGGAATGATAATTTACAGTTTGAGAACCATTATTAAGTTGTCCCAAGCCAATCAAATACTTATTGCTTTCTTTCAAACAATGAATTCGTTAGTCACCTTGAAATAAATGAAAGCAAAGGAAGGAGTTCAACTGAGAGCTAGAGTTGTGATTTTCAATTTCGTATTGTAAGTGTTGTTTTGAGTTTTGTCGTCAGTAGTGATGTCGTGCATTTTGTCTTAGCTGCCTTTTTCTTCACTTCAAGTTGATTAACTTATCATTTCTGTAAAGCAATTTTCCTTTCGAAACAAGTTTGAGATCAAGGCCGGTCCCACCTGAAAAATTGGATAAGTTGTTGGTAGAGTTGCCAAGTAGAACTAGTACAGTCAACGCTCAATTGAGGAATAAATTCGAATTGAGATTGGTCGGTTTCTAGATTTTCAACCGGTTTTCTCGAAAACAGGTCTTGAATTGGGGCCTGAGTTTTTTAAATTGAACCGGAACCGTTGCTCGCCCTTCTATTTATCTCTATGCATGCATTTACATGCTCTTTCTTTTTTCTTTCTCCTTTTTCTTTTGTGCACACGAACGTCCGCCGATTTTAAGTTTCAAGTAACCATCAAAGAGGAGTACATTAGATTGGACTAAGCAAGTAAAGTAGTCCAACAAACTATTTCTTTAAATCTTGGAGAAGTAAGCGGGGGGCAATAACATATCTTAATCAAACGGGGACTACCCGACCCGGGCCCATTTCGAAGTAGTAACGTTCACGAGAGCAAGAGAGATTTAAAAAAAAAACAAATAACAAAAAAAAGTCACCGCTCACTCTCTCGCTCGCTCGCCATCACAATTCAAAAACAAAAAAGATCCAAACGCAAAAAAAAAAAAAAAAAAAACAGAGCAGATCTGGTTTTGGCCCTTCTCCACTCCCATGTGAGAGTTTCTCCTCTCGCTTTCCCACTCCATCGCCTCCGACGGTTTTCCCGATCGATCTGGACCGGCATTTGGGCTGAACCGCCGCCGCGATGAGTTCGCAGGGGCTCAAATCCTCCCGCGTCTCGCGGCCTCACGCCCAATCCTCGCCGGCGCCGTCCGCGTCCCGATCCTCCTCCTCCGTGGCGGCGGCGGCGGCCAATGCGGCCCCCGGCGCCGGCGCTCCCCCGTCGGTGTCGTCCCACCTCGCCATGTTCGAGCTCAAGCAGCGGATCCTCACTTCGCTGTTCAAGCTCTCCGACCGCGACACCCACCAGATCGCGGTCTCCGATCTCGAGTCCATCATCCAGTCCGTCTCCCACGACGCCATCCCCATGCTCCTCAACTGCCTCTTCGATTCCTGCAACGACTCCAAGCCCTCCGTCAAGAAGGAGTCCATTCGCTTGGTCACCGTGTTGGCGTCCAGCCACCCGGATTATACATTCAACCACTTGACCAAAGTCGTGGCCCAGCTGAGTCGGCGGCTCAAGGACAGCGATTCTGGCGTCAGGTGCTGTAGGACCAGTTTTCCTTGTCGAGATCTAGATTGGCTTGGCTTTGCATTTTGTTGTTAAATTTCCTGTTGCCTGGGATGTGGTGTAAATGGCTTGGATATATTCCGTGATTACTAAAATTCTGAGCAATGGGGGTAGTAGAATTAGTGAACCATCGTTCTTTTTTTTTCTTGGCAAACAACTTAGGGCTGGGGAGCGGCTGCCCCTGCCAACCTCTCCAACTTTGAACGCTATTATGAGTTTTGGTGTTCATAGAAAAGAGCCTATGCATGTAAAGTAAATTGCATCATAGTTGAGCTCGAATTTTATGAAATGAATAGGGTGGTGTCTTCCCCTTTTATAGTGCATCTCTGCTTTTATTTTCATCCTTCTCCTCCTAAACATGCTCTGTGTTATCAGAGATGCATGTAAGGATGCGGTCGGTACCTTGTCGGCACAGTACTTGAGGAATGAGGGCGTGGTGGGGCTATTCGTGAAGCCATTGTTCGAGGTGATGGGGGAACAGAGCAAAGGCGTGCAATCTGGTGCAGCATCGTGTCTGGCAAAGGTGGTGGAGTACGCAGCTGATCCACCTGTGCCAGCATTTCAGAAGATGTGTCCCCGGATCTGCAAGCTTCTAAATAACCCTAATTTCTTGGCGAAGGCTGCACTCTTGCCTGTCGTGTCGAATTTGTCACAGGTTTGTACAATGACACTGTATTGATTTTAAAGAACACGCAAACCAAGGGATTTGGCTGCTTGAGTTCCTTCCAATAGAAATTGCATTCTTCACTTCTAGGTAATATATTCAACATGCGCTACTATTTGCTTGTTGTTTGCTTCAATGCCGTTGGTTTTTCATGGGAGCTGTTTTCAATAAAAAAAATGCAATCTAATGTTTTTATTTGGTACGGATTTGTGAGTTCTTACACTCTGCAGATGTCTGCTTGTAATTACTTAATTTGACTGATTACCCAATGGACTATAATTTCAATGTCTTAAAGCAAGAAATGTAGGGGAAAGAGTTATGAAACTCGGACTGCTAAAGGGGATCAATTTCATTACTCGTGGCAACGGGTGGAAACTTCCTTATGTTCCTATTTGGGTGCGATTCTGATTATCCATTTTCCTCTGCATGTGATCTGCTGGTGGTGCTAGATTTTGGTAGAATATATATCGATCACAAATATTAAATCTAATTCTAGAAGGTCGACTATGATTATCATCACTTATAATGAACTCTAAATGGATTTGCATATGTTGTGTTATACTAGCAAAGTTGTCCGTTACACTTGATGACAGAGCTATCCATACACATTGCAATGTTTGTCAACCGAAGGAAATGTTATCAAGTATAATATCCGTCTGTCTGGAACAATGGCTATAATCTGGGTTTAGGTATATGAAACTTAAAGCTCTAAAATGAGTCTTTTGTTTAGTGCTTGTTGAATGCAAATGATCGTAAGATGCATGCAGAAATGTTCTTCATGTTTCATCAAGTAAACACAAGGTATTCAACACATGCATTCGAGTAGCAAGTGATTTAATGTTCTTTCCCCTTTTTTTGTCTCTTTTTCTCTTTTAATTGGATTAACCTATTTTTGTTGCTTCGATGAGTTGACTTCAGTATTCTTCTAAGTTGGAATTATTGAAGAAAGTAACATTAGACCATATATAAAGGTGTCCTTTGCTTTTCCCATAGAAGTAGAAAGCAAGATTCACACATCAAAGAGCTTCATGCAGGTTGGGGCTATTGCTCCACAGAGCATGGAGTCATTGCTTCAAGGTATTCATGAATGCCTTGGCAGTGCAGATTGGGCAGCGCGAAAAGCTGCAGCCGAGGCTTTGACTGCCTTGGCATTGCATTCAAGTGACTTGATTGCGGATGGAGCCGCTAATACAATAACTGCACTTGAGGGTTGCCGCTTTGACAAGGTAGGTTTATAGACTCAATATTAGCTTAAACCTCAAGATCTTTAGTGCTCTAGTACTCCTTGCGGAACGTAGGGTAGGTCATTGTGACACAAGCGGAGTCTAATTTCATTTGTGCTTGCATGAGTCCTCAATGGGCATTATAGGTAAGTAGGAAACACTGTAGGGATCTGTAGTGGAAGTAGTTTTGGTTAGATAATGTAATCCATGATGAGCCTATTTCTCTTGTTGTTCTTTCCTTGATTTCTGGCTTCATTTGATTAAATGGTTTCAAAACTGTTTTCTCCAATCTATAAGTGTTAGCAGTTTTATCATGTTGTCACAACTGGTGCTTCCTTTTACTTTCTATAAGATAAACCAGAGTGCTGCAGGAGAGCAGTGCAGTATCATGTCAATGGAAGAATATCTATGGATGTAACTTGAGGGTTTCAAATCCATTTTTTCACTGCTCTCTTATTCAGACTCGCTAAGCTACTGAGTAGGTGCCTCCTCAAAAAATATATGTGACAATTAACTAACCTAGTATCTAGTGTTTATCATCTCTTGACAGAAATGGTTTTCTTAGATGTCCAAAGTGCAAATCCATTGTCCTTTCAGGCTGACCCCTCAGTAAAGATAGCATACTAGATGCTACGACTAGGTTATCTCAGAGATGGAAGAACGATGTGGGTAATCTGTAATGTCTATTAATTAAGAAAGGTATCACTAGAATCCCTAGATTGTTATCCGCAGCTAGGTGGCCTAGAGCGGTTTTTGACACAATTTGAGTGCTGAGCAATGTTTAAATTTGGTCACCTGAAGGCTCTAGCATTCAGATTAGTCATTTGTTTCTGCAAGTTTGGCTATCGCACGATACACTGAACAGGCATCAGTTGTCAATATTCCAACTTCCAGCTTGTATAGATAGTTCACCAATACTTAAGATAATATGTTGCTCATTGTAGAACAGATTGTGAGCCTTGTTTAATTGCCATTGTTGATAAGGAATATATTATACTTCTACAGATAAAGCCCGTGAGAGATAGCATGATGGAGGCTTTGCAGTTGTGGAAGAAGAATTTTGGTAAAGGAGATGGAGGGTCTGATGAACAAAAGTCTGTTTCTCATGGTACAGAAATTTGGAAGGCTACCTACATGCATTACCTGTTCAATTCCAGTTTTTATTTTCCTAGTGAATGATATGGCCTACTCTTTATTTTTCAGAGAACGAGAATCCTGAATCAATCGAGATGTTAGAGAAAGATGACCGGAAAAATTTGAACCCCTGCGAGAAAAAAGAGCCATCTCTGAAGGATTCTTCTGACAGTACTTCTCTGACTCCGGACTCTAGGGCCAAAGGGTGTAGCATTCAAGACAAAGCAGTTGTCATATTGAAGAAGAAGGCACCGGCAATAAGTGATAAAGACCTTAATCCAGAATTTTTCCAGAAACTGGAAACACAAGGTTCCACTGATTTACCTGTAGAGGTAGCTGTACCCCGCAGATATCTTAATTCTTCAAATAGTAATTGTGAGGATGGATCAGGGGCAAATGGTATAGATGTGAAAGGAAGGATGAATCGCTCGGGTGACAATCAGTCGGATGAATTTCATGGAGCTTCTAATGATAGATATGGTGACATTGACAGAGGAATGGCTAGTATGTATTCAAAGCAAAGAGATGACTATGACCCTGCACGTGATCGATGGCCGGATGACAGGATCAATGGAAAAGATTCCAGAACGAGAGCCCTAGATGATGATAAGATTGAAATGGGTCAGAGGGAGTCATTTTCGGACCGATCAGCTTTTGCCAGACCTGATGTTCAGTCTGAAGGATCCATGGTCAGCAATAAGGGAAACTGGATGGGCATCCAAAGGCAGTTGCTGCAGTTGGAGAGGCAACAAGCTCATCTCATGAGTATGCTGCAGGCATGTCTGCTACCAAACTTAGGAAAGTATATTTTGTGCAGATCCTTTTATTGATATCTCGTTTTTCTGCATTGCAGGACTTCATGGGTGGATCTCATGATAGCATGGTGACTCTAGAGAACAGAGTCAGAGGTCTTGAAAGGGTTGTGGAAGACATGGCGCGAGATTTGTCAATATCATCAGGGCGGAGAGGTTCTACATTTTCGTTGGGGTTTGAGGGAGCATCTGGTCGGCCTTTAGGGAAACTTAATGGCTTTGCTGACTACCCAAGTGCGAAATTCGGACGGAGTGGTGATGGTCGGATTTCTCTGGGAGAAAGATACGCTCAATCTGAAGGAACTAATTCGAGCATCAGGGGAAGAAATCCTTTATGGAGATCTGATGTACCTGAGACTTGGGATTTCCCCCCATTAAGTAGTTCCAAAAGTGGGCAAAACAGCTCACGAAGAGCTCTGGGTGGTGGATCCTCTGACAGTAGAATGTCTAAACCTGACCTTGAAGGCGAAAATGCAGGCAGCAGGAGAGCTTGGGATAAAGGTGCTGGACCAGTTAGGCATGGTGAAGGGCCTTCCGCCAGAAGCGTCTGGCAAGCTTCAAAAGATGAAGCTACACTTGAAGCAATTCGAGTAGCTGGGGAGGATGGTGGAATTTCTCGCACAGCGAGAGTGGCCATCCCTGAGCTTACTGCAGAAGCCATTGGAGATGAAAATGTTAGGCAAGAGCGGGACCCTATCTGGGCTGCTTGGAGTAATGCAATGGATGCCCTTCAAGTTGGTGATGCTGACTCGGCGTATGCAGAAGTTTTGTCCACTGGGGATGATTTCTTACTTGTAAAGCTGATGGATAGATCAGGACCTGTTATTGATCAACTCTCCATTGAAGTGGCTAGCGAGATACTTCATGCCATTGCACAGTTTCTTCCAGATCAGAACTTGTTTGACATTTGTTTAGTATGGATACAACAGGTGATTCCTGCTACTCTCGGGATGTTATCTTATTTCTTCATACGTTATGTCTACACTCAGCAGATATCCGTGATGATATTTTTTTGTAATTTTTCACTTCCAGTCACCTCTTCTGTTAAGATATTCTCATATCTGATAAGTACTTGGATTTGCTTCAAAATTGTAATAACTGCTGTTTTCTCTTTTAGCAACTGTTTCTCAGACCCTGTGGTCTTTTTTTCTATTGGTATACAGTTTTTGCAATTATTTTCCAGTCAATGCCTCGAAATATCAACCAAGACTTTATTTTGTGTGCTCCAGGTGTTGGAAATGGTGCTGGAAAATGGACCTAACAGTGTGGATATTCCCATGGAGGTCAAGAAAGAGCTGTTGTTGAACTTACACGAGACATCCTCAACTTTGGACCCCTCCGACGAATGGGAAGGAGCAACACCTGAGCAGCTTCTATTGCAGCTGGCATCTGCGTGGGAAATTGATCTGCAACACCATGATAAATAGCCATTGATGTTGTAAACTAAGGTATTGAATTTTGCTTCTTGGTGTTGAGGTCATCGTTACATAGATCATCGAAAACATACGGCTTGGAAAATATCAGGAATGTATTTCAATTACATGTTTGTGACGGGAATGTACTCATGCAGTTCTCCAATGCAGTTTCAACAGATGCCTAAGCTGCGTCTTAACTCTCTGAAAGTAGATCAAATGCCATAACCTTAGGGATCATAACTCCTAAAATCCTATGACATGTCTCTGCCCAGTGAAACATAGAGGAATCGTTTGCTCCTATCAAGAAAGCAGACTGATGTAATGCAGTCAATGGAGGGTTTCTTTCAAAATTTTCTCGTAGTTTTCACATTGATTTCAGTATTGGCTGCCTCCATTAGCTTGCTACGTGCATATTTTTTCCGGAGTGTTATGATTTTTCTCCTTCTCCCACTGAATATTGATTGTAATTTACTAAGACTCAGATCTTATTTTCATTAGTTCCAATCTAAATTACATACCTATCACTTAAAAAATTAGCTGCGTCATCCGATTCTTAACAATGTAATTTTCTTTTCTTTTCAATAGAGTTGAAAAAGAAATGTCAAAACTCTTGCAGAATTAGTCTACATGAACATTTTTCACTGGTGTTCGAGTTTTATGCAAGAACTTCACTCCGGGGCCGGGCAACGTACAATTTCTGTCGTACAGAGAAACCTTGACTTCCCCAACAGCATAAACTAAGGTGATGCATGATAACACTTTATTTTTTCAATTTCCCTGTCATAAATTATTCTGATAAATAAATTTATTTGGTAAAATTCAATTTAAAGTAGAAAATTATTTGGAAAAAAATTTGACTTTTTCAATTTTCCTGTCATAAATTATTTTGACAAATAAATTTATTTGGTAAAATCTAATCTAACGTAGAAAATTATTTGGTAAAAAATTTAAATTTTGATAAGATTTTTTACTTCTAGCAAAATTTTTGGTCAATTTTCAGAAAAAAAAAATTTTCCTTCTCCAGCCTAGAATTCATTCTCAGGATCCCGATGGCCGCCATCGGTTGCTCGCCACCGCTGTCGGTCGCCGGTCACCTATCTCCGGTCGCTCGCCGCCGCCGCCATTAATCACCGACTGTTGCCAATCGCCATCAAACATTTTTTTTAAGGGAAAATGTCAAAAAAGTGTCCCAACTTCACTAATTTTCTCAATTAAGGACCCGAACTGCAAATTGTTCCAAAAAATAGCCTGAATTGCATTTTTCAGTTCAAACACGAACCTGAGGAACACTTTCGTCTTTTATATTTTGTGATTTTTCTTGTTTCTTCTTCTTCTTCTTTTTTTGTCACTGTTATCAGTGTTACTGAGTCCTCCATCCCTTCCCCCCACCCAAACGCAACGCCAACGTCGCCGCCCTCCCCCTGTTCGACTTCGCCGACCTCGACCGCTCAGCAGGATCGGCAGCGACAACAGCGGCACCATCTGCAAGGTCGTCCACGGCCCCACCGGCCGCCTCTACGCCCTCAAGGTCATCCACGACGACCACCACGAGGAGGACGTCTCCACCAGATCCGCCGCGAGGTCCAGATCCTCCGCGACGTCGACGACGCCAACGTCGTCCGCTGCCACGACTGTCCAACCACCACGGCACCGCCGCCGGTGAGTCCACCTCCTCCTCGAGTACATGGATGGCAGCTCCCTGCACGACGCCCGCATAGGCGACGAGCACCGCCTGTCCTGCATCGCCCACCAAATCCTCACGGGCCTGTATGACCTTCCCGCCCGCAAGATCGTGCATCGAGACATAAAGCCCTCCAATTTGTTGATCAACTCGATGAACCAGGTCAAGATCGTCGTTTTCAAGGTAAGCCGATTGCTCTCCCAGACCATGGACCGCAATTCCTCGCCATACTGTTCAGCAAGTTCAGATCGGAGAAAATCCCCGATTCTCTTCAAATTCGGATCCTGGCCAGACAGGCCTTCGGGTGCCGGGCGACGCCGGCCTCGTCGTCATGGTTCTCGTTCCTCCACCGTCGCAGGAAGAGCCAGCCACGAGGATTCTCCGCGGAAGACAGCATCTCTGCCTTTGAATCGCAGCTGCCTCGCTCGGTATCGAGTGGGGTCTTCTTCTATTTTTTTTTCTTTTTTCTTTTTTTTTTTGTGAGTAAAGGATTCTCCGCGGAAGAACTGTCCGTATCTTGGCATGGCAATTCTTAGGGCGTGTCGCAGCCATGGCGGGATTCCATTTTTTGTCCAGTTTTTGCTTGATAGTCTATGAAAATTCTTATCTGAGCCTCCAAGATCTCTTCTTTTTCTTGCTTCGAAGCTCAAGCGGTGTCCTTCGGTTGTTAGTTTCACATCCATTGCAAATTTCTATAGGGCCCAAATCAGCAGATGATGTTAGTTTCCAGAAAACACAAAGAAAGGAAAAGGGCGTTTCTTTAACTGATGGGACCCACTCCAAGAATTCTAACAGCCAAAAAAACCCAAATATATCCTCGACAACACGTCAATCCAGCAAAGAGGTTTATGGTCCTGGATGTATCTGCCCATTATCCAACGACAATCCAGCAAAAGCTGATAATTCTTCAATGTCTTCATTCAATAGCAAAAGAACATCTTTCCCGCAAAAGCCCACCACCCTAGCAAAAGAATTTCTAAAGACGAAAAGACCAGAGAAAATGGAGCAAGAATATAGCAATTTGCTCTCAAGTATCCGGAAAACCGAAGCCAAAACTTCCTAGAAC
The DNA here is from genome assembly GCA_028455895.1 of Rhodomyrtus tomentosa. Lineage (NCBI taxonomy): Eukaryota > Viridiplantae > Streptophyta > Magnoliopsida > Myrtales > Myrtaceae > Rhodomyrtus > Rhodomyrtus tomentosa. The sequence goes on along the minus strand of JAPCWY010000001.1, from coordinate 6,155,649 downwards.
GAAGCCATTTCCCAAAAAGAGCGAACTGATAGGATTGAAGTACCTTAGAGTGGCGATTGCAGCGAGCGAGTTCGCAAGCTATGCGAGCGCAGAGAGAGAAGAAGAAGAGGAGGCGAAGGCGAAGGCGAAGGCGGAGGGATTAGGAATCCAGCAGCTGAGACCGGCGTCTCGGCGGCACTCTTGGGGAAGAGCGCTCGGGGCCCAGAGGCGACGGTGTACGTGGATCTGAGCTTGAGACACAGCAATGGAGACCGACAAGGCTCTTGGGGGAGGCGGAGGCGGAGGGGGTCGGGACCCAGCAGCTGAGACCGGTGGCACTCTTGGGGAGGGGGCTCGGGAATCACCAGCTGCGACCGGCGGCGTTCTGGGGGAGACGACGACGGAAGTAGTCGGGACCGAGAGGAGACGGCAGAGGAGAGAGCGAGAAGGTGAGATGCGCGAGGGAGAGAGGGGGGTCAAGACAGGAGAGAGAGAGAAGGTCTTCGTTTTCGTGTTGAGAAAGGGAAGAGAGCGTCGAGATAGGGGAGAGAGAAAACCGCCCAAAAAATTTTGGGAAGTGGGCCCGATTGCCACGTGTCGCATGTTCCCGCTCAAATTTCGGCTCGTCGCCTTTGGAGGACGTGTCCTAATCTCACCCGTCGGTTGCAAACGGACGGCTGGATTTAATTTAATGTTAGCTCTACCATTGACCCCAATATCACGAAATCCGAATCCGAATTTGAGACTCTTTTGACAATTTTTTTTACTAATATTTCGAATATTATCTTTTTTAATCGTTATCAAACGCATTTTTCTATTAAAAATTAAATTTTAAAACAGAAACTGAAAATTCAACTTATGCTCAAAATCAAAAGCTAAAAAAGCTAAAAAATAAAATTTCCTACCAGAAGTAATTCTAAGGATATACCTAAGTAAAATCATTAGATAAATGAGTTGGAATATAGGCTGACCTCACCCCAAATCCTCCTAAAGACCTCAGCATCGGTAATATTGCACTAGTTCGTTTTCCGCGCATGGGCTAGTTCAGCATCGCGTATGTACTAATCATGCATTGAATAGAGTGGCCTCGTTGACCCAACATTCCAACTATCGACAACGCCAAATCGTATGATTCAAGCAAAGAGAGCATCTTGTGGCACGGAACAAATACTGAACATTCCCGACAAGGGGCAAATTTACTCGAATAGCAGCAAGTCTGACACGACCGGCTCCAGATATCAAATCTGTTAATGATTACAGCAAAACACAAGCCCCACAAAGGAAGCAGGGAAACATAATTAACCACAAGGGTTGCCTGCATCCATTCACATGGTTAAGCAATGGAGCGCCGAGCGAGAGACATGGACAGAGGGAGCGCACTTATTTACAACTATGGAGACTCTTTGTGGGCGTTCCATTCACGTCGATCTTCACCTTGGTCATAAGAATCGACTACTAGCTCTTTCCGCTTTTCCACTATCAAAACATGGCTCATTCAAGCTGCAATGAGAAAACTCGCAGATGCAATTGCTCAGTGACTTGACTACCTTGAGTGGCTTGGCATGTCCGGGGCACCAGGAAGGGAGGAGATTTGAGGCAGAAGCAGTTCCATCTCAAGGTGTGATTAGGAGGAATAAACCATTGCAACCAGTTTCAATACCATCTGCCTGACACCTACTTAGCAGCATACCAATTTTGTGCACATTTGGCATCAACAGCCAAGTCAACGTCAAGGATATTCACGCCCTCAAAGAAGGGTTTGGACATGCACTCAACAACTATGGCCTTTGCAACCTCAGCCGATTCTGTTGGTCCTTCAAGAATCACCTCATCATGAACCTGAAGAGAGGAGGGGGGAAATGAATAACGACAAATGAAAAAGCTGCAGGGGTGGGGAGTACTGGAGCTTCAAAGTGACTTTTACTAAAACACCGATGACTTACCAAGAAAAATCATTTTTATTGTTAGTCAATGACCATAGTCAACAGCACATGTACAGAAACCAATGATAACAGCATTACTCTTCCTTAAAGATTAATAACCCTAGCAGCAGCAATGGATAGCATAATTGCCATAAAATGTTTATTCAGGAAAAAAAATTATCGGTTGAGGAGGATCAACAAACCATACCAGCAAAAGCACTTTCTATCCAGTGAACAATTGGAAAATCCAAAAGAGAACGGAAACTGAAACAAGGCAACAAAGAAGCAGACAAAGAAGGGGATGCCATAATTTCTCTCTAGAAACTCCACTGAGCACCAAAGAATAAATACTTGAAGATAACAGAACATTTTACAAATAGAAATGCATAGGAAGTTAAGAGAGGATGAAACCAAGAGGCAGACCTGCAAAAGCAGCCTCCATCCCAGATCTTCTAACTGTTTATTGTTTGTTATTCGTAACATGGCGCACATGGCAACATCAGCAGCACTACCCTGTGACATTCACATTCAATAATTAATATGAAAGAGAGAGATAGAGAGAGAGAGAGAGGAAGGAAGGACGTGAGGAACAGATCAAGAAGAAGAGCACAAAATACAAGAGCAGAACCTGGACTGGTGTATTGATTGCAGCCCGTTCAATGTGGTTTCTATGAGCACGAGAGGCGTGAGCAAGTGATGGAAACTGGCGGGCCCGACCAAGCAATGTGTGTACGCGTCCAGTCTTTCTAGCTTCTTCTTTACGCTTTTCTTGCCAATTGAGCACCTCTCTTCTTTCCTTGTACCAGAGTTCAACTGTTTCCTTAGCTTCATCTACAGAGACCTGAAAGAAAGGCAAAGATCTCATAATATAGAGGTAAAGTTCAGCTAAAATATAAGTTACACATCTTGGGAAAATTATATCGCATGTATGGAAGTAATACCTTCCAATCCCGTGCAAGTCCCACAGGAGTTTTACCATAAGCAATGGAAAAGTTAAGCATTTTAGCTTTTCTTCTTTCAGAAGCAAAGGCATCCTGAAATACAGATTGCAAGAATGAGATAATGATAGAATTAGCAATCCCCTGAAGGATTAGCCTACCACAGCTAACTCAAACATATAGAATTACCATCATGGCAGATGTAATTCAACCAGAAGGTCAAATTCTCCACATAATAAAAGGGGCTTGTCCTAGGCCAACTATTTAATATATGACTGAGCTAATTAATATCATATAGGCTCCCACTTTATAATAAAACAAAAACGGTTCATACTTGACCCAAACTTTTATTCACTCCCTTCTGGACTGTAAAAGAACAAATCATTTGCCATGAGCACTACATTGCGACAGACCACTAACATTAATTCCCACAAAGCATTTCTCATGGCGACCATAATCAACAGTGCACCCCATGGTTTCACGTAATTTAAAGGAAGAAATTTCAAGGGTCGGTCTGAGTGTCTAGAATCTTGTCATGTTCCTCAATATGAGTACCCTACCACATAAAATTGAAACAGAAGCAAAGCAACAAATTCACTTGCATATTGTCCACATGCATCTACCTTGTACTGTGTCCCTCTTTTCTTTTCTTTTTTTCCATTTTCAGTAATGTCAGCTATAGCAGCACTAAGCTTTACACCTTCAGAAGAGCAGAAATCACAGATATAAGTCGTCAGTCCTCTTCCATTTCTTCTGGAAAGAAGAGCTTCCTCTTCACATGGATGCACATAGAGTTACACAATGTCTCATTCTCTCTGCCTCGTTATCTTAACACCTGACCTCTATATGCTGTTCAAAGTTATGAGCAAAACGAATTGGTAGAAACATTGGTAGTCCAAAGACCTTCGATGCAAACAGTACTCAACCTTCACTAGAGCAAAGTCAATCTCATGTTCGCAGAAGGATGCATTAGAATCTATTTTCAAAAGTTCAAACATTTCAATGAGGCACAGCTTACTGGCCCTCACATAATTAGTGTTGCAGAGTTTCATTGCTCCGTGCAACCTTAAATCCAATGTTAAAGAAACCTAAGGTCTCCCTTTAGCATCTGGAAGATGTAGTACAGACGCGTCCTTGTGATTATTTCTAGAAAAGTCGCCAAAATATTACGCAAGCAAAGAAAGATAAATGAAGCAACTATGGACATGGAGGACTGCACATATATAAAAGACTAGAATCAATACAGCCAGAGCTTCACACTTGATGTTTGAGCACTTCTAGACCCTGGAGAAACATAAAACTCATCTCTGGTGGCAGAGTTTGGAAAGTCTGGTAAATTGACTAGTCCATCAACTTAAGCAATTACATATGATTAAGCTTCAAATATATTACTGACAGCAAGAAATTTTGTTTACCTTTAAGAGTGGAACGGGGGGTTTATCTTCACCAGGTTGGGGATGCCACTCAAGTAGTACTTCCTTCTTTTCAATTGCTTCACGAATATGCTGGTACATATTCATTGCAGTTCTTGAGTGGAAATCACCGCCAGCTCTGAATGCATCCAACATGCTCTTACAATCAGCAAGGTGTGCAAGAATTCTAAGTTCCAGCTGCAATTAAACTGAAGGCTTAAAGTCGTTGTAAAAATCCCGTAAATGAGAACTCCCAATTGGTGTGTGAAAGTCCACTGAGCATGCAACCACTAAAACAATACCTGTCCATAGTCAGCAACAATGAGTGAGTGCCCAGGTTTAGCAATGAAAGCCTGACGGATCTTGTACCTATCCTTCTCCAAAGCCGGTTGGTTCTGACGTACAAAAAGGAGAAAAGCAAGTATTGTGAGGAACAACAGCCTTATTATAGTTAATTTATAGCGCTCATACAAAGTAGGATGCAAAAGATTGCCTAATCTTATTCTTCTTATGGAATATGACGTTCTTCATCAAACAAGACTTAGCACTTAGAGAGTATCTTGATGGTAAACGCTACCCTAGGAAACATTCTTCATTTGACCAGACAATACGTAAAGGATTTTACACTTGGAAAAATATATAACTAGACAATCTTTAAAGGATTTAGCATCCACTGCATAAATGAGAAAACTGAAACCACTAATGATGTTCAAGGAAGACTTATTTCTACAATTTCCTGGTCAATCAGCAACCAAGTACAAAGCAGCATCTCACTTCAAAATCTAGCGTCGTGCACTGTCCAAACAGTCTTAGAGACAAGCTACAAAATCGCAAAAACAAAAGAAACCAAAACCTGCAAATTAGGCCTCCTAGCTGATAAACGCCCGGTTTCCGTATTGATATTCAATGAACAATGTACACGTCCATCCTTTCCTGAGACATTACTTCCCTGAAATGGATACAGATACACAGGAACAAGCGATTATAAAGGGGAAGGATTTATCAGGGTACATCCAAGCAGTTGAGGCTGTCAGGAAGTGTTGTCAAAAATTTATCATAGGAAAAATGATTTTCCGGAGCAAAAGACAAAATATTCATTTGTTTGCTTGTTTGTACAGAGAAATTTGAGAATTTATTGCGTACCATAACTACCATCCTTGAGAAAGTTCTCTCAATTTTGTCAAAGCAACTGGCTTGGAGAAATTCTAAGTTAAAAAGAAAACAAAGTACTTCCGAAAGCAGTTCGCAAAACAAGCCCACAGTTTGGTGCTCATATAAAACAATAAATTACCAAATGAAAGCCCGTGTTTTGTATAACAGAGAGACACCTGCCATCCTCTACTTCTTACCCAGACAAAAAAAAATTACAACAATCGCGAAAAAAACCTTCTTCAAGATTCCTATTTGTAATGAATAGCTGAAATGAAGGGAGATTCGAAGTGTGTAATACTTTTCACAAACAAAGATCCCCTTATTTGATTGTTTAGCATTTTAATATGTGGTATGTTTCAGCAGTTTCATTTCCTAAAGTAGAAGAGAAAATTAAAGTACAAACAGGATTTATCATCACATTGGCGCATTCAACCTGGCTTGCTCTCAGAACAATCTAACGAACGATTAAAGAGAACATTTCAGAATCAAAAGGCAATTTCCTGAAGGAGTAATGCTGAGTACTAAGATAAATATATAAAACTGGTCCAACCAATAATAAGGCAAACGACACACCAGCATTTAAACAATTAACTCATATTCAACAGTCAATAAAAATCAGCTCCAAAGAAATACCCCATGACCCTCACAATTTTGGCATATTTGTCGACCGGTTTTGGTACCTCTAACATACTTCTTCCCAAAGTCAGTGCCAAAGAATGCCTCACATGAACCTCACGATTCTAGGGATGGTTATTATTAACTCTACAGAAAGGATGGGCCGATTTTACTATCAACATGGATTTTTTTTTTCCTTATATCCTGGTAGCTCTACCTCAATTGGCATCCAGATTATTTGTTTGATTAAATTCTACAAATCAGTAATATGAATTTTGTCATTGACAATTAACAGATATTACAACAGACAATTAAACATATATAGATGTCTTACAAATTGGTAGTTAGTGAATGCATAAAAGGTCATTTCTTCGCAAAATTTTCAGAAAGAAAAAAGTACAAATACCTTGACACCTGCCAAACCGACAAGTTCAGATTTCAAGTTCAAAAAACTGGGAAATGGGTGTCCACAAGGTAGGTTCCAACTTAGTGCAAATAGTCTAACCTCAAAATCTACATAACCCTAGCAACCCACCAAATCCAGCTATTTCATCAAGCGCGGTGCTGGAGACATAGGTTCGTTTTGTCTAGATGAAATAGGCATAAACATGCCAAAGAACACATTATGGCGTGTCAGTGAGATTTACTAGTTTCGTACAACGTTCAACTGGTCATTCATACTCATAATCGTTAGAATGCAGGCCAGTTAACTAATTAGAACAAAGGAAGATTTGCAAGAGTGGGAATACCTGCAAGGGGAGAATAAAATTAGATATGAGAGAGTCAATAGAGCACACTTCACATAGAGCAGCAATGGCATGGCATGCTTCCCTTCCTTCGTCTTCATTATGAAAGGCGCTAAAAGCTGCTCCATAAGCTGAAGTATCTATGTTCCTACTGGTAGTTGATCCTTCAACTCCTGAAGCTTCACTAGTTTCCGATTCAGATATATCTTCCCCATCATCCCCTGACTCTAGCTTAGAAACGTCGTCTGTAAAGTCATATTCTGCAGAAACTTTCCCAGCCAAAATCTTTAAAGCAGCGCCGCTCACGGAGGGCCAACCGCTTGGTGTGTAGATCTCAGCAGGCAGTTGAGCACCAATGCTGCATAGTGTTATATTTCGAAATTTTAAGGGAGTTTTCTTGCCTTCCTCAATGAATCCATTAACATTTGGAACTTTGAAAACTTTCTCTACGTCTAGACATAGGTTGGGGTTCTTCCTGTCACAGGAAATTAATAAATGCTTTATTCACACAGATGACAAGTAAAACTCATATACATAAGAGTGAAAAATTATCCATCCAAGACATAAGGGAAATCGAAACTTTTCTCATTCAATTTATAGAATAGCAGATTCACTCAAAGAAGGAAACAACTGCACATGAAAAGATAATCAATCGTCAAGGACAACAGAGGAACTGAAAATAAAATTAACAAAGTACATAGGGATTCAAGGACATTGATTATCAGACCCATTGCAATCAAAGTGTTTGGGGAAGAATATTGAATGCCGTAGAGATGTTGGAAGAAACTAATTCTACCGTAAGTAGATGTTTAACTGTCAGGAACCTCGGATTTATCTAGAAATGATTTGAAAAAGTATTTAAAGAAGTCTAGATTTAGCCTTCTTATCAGACAATGTGCACTATTGTCAAGTAGACATCCAATAGACTTGATGAGTAAAGAAAATTGCACATTTGTTGTTAAATGCCATTGTCCATCTTATGCTCCCAAAGCTATGCCCAAGGAACACATTTACTAGGAAACTCAACTGCGGCCACCTTTATAAGATCAGTTACAACTTATACCTCAATAATGGGCCTCCTATCCATAGGGGGAGCTAGGGTCGTAACTTAGCAGGACCAATGTTTAAAATGTTTACTAGCTTTAAAATCACTATGAGATTAATTGACATATAGGTTATTAGGAAATAAAAACTTGGTGGGGCAGGGGCAACCCCCTAGCTCCATGGCTACTCCAATCAATGACAACAAGAATGGACAAACCTATTAAGAGATAGATTTAGGGACAAAATGACAGCTTATCAAGAACTCAGTACTTCTAAGAGACTAAGTGCTGAGCTTTCTAGTAGAAGTTAATTGCTCTCACTAGAGAACGAGTAAAGTCTCACCTGTTAAGAGTTCCCCCAAAAAGTAGCTGCCTAAGTTGAGCGTCACTTCCCACATTCATGTACTTGGCGTCTTCACAATACTTGGATGCCCATTTGCGAAACCTATCAGCAGCAACTTCTTGCTCTGCTTTGGCTACCTTTTCCAGCTCAGCTAGATATGCTCGATCAACCAACATTCCCTCAGCTTCCATTTTGACTAAAATCTCACCAAATGGCTGCCAGTACTCATTATAGAAGTCGAGCATTGATTTCTGAGGACATGGTTTACCATCAAATCTCCACGACATTCTTTGTAATTTTCTTCTTAAGCTCGCAAAAAGTCTGAGGGTACTCATTGCATCCAATGCTGAGTAGCATATCCACAGTTCCCGCTCTTCCCTCTGTAATTCTTCTACAGGGGGTATGGTGGTCATTTTACCTTCGGATCCATCTTTCTTTACCTTGTTCCTGCCGAATATGGTTTTCATCGATACTTTGCCAATCAACTCTTTCTCATTACCCAATTCTGCATCAGATATAACCCTGCGGTCGCCTGTAAGTGCTTCAAGAGAATACCCACCATCTGTCCTCCTTGATGAATTCCAAAGGCGTGCCATATGCATTGTATCAGCATGAAATCCAGAAACCTTAATTCCATAATTCTCAATAACATGGTTATCGAAGCTATAGTTGTGCCATACCTACAGAAGGAATTCTTGGACAATTGTTTCAGAAATAATACGCCCAAAATGCTAATCATGAAACGGATGAAACTGATGAATCAAACAAAAAGGAGATTTTTAAATGATTTGTAATAGCCATCTGCCCAAAACAATTAGGGTGGAAGATAAGTGGGGGAAAGAGAGAGAATGAATCGCATATATGTTCAAGTATATTTTGCACATATTGGTTTACCTTTTTAATGTTTGGGTCTTCAAAAAACGCTTCAAACTCAAACAGAAGTTCCTTCCCACCATCAAGAACATCAACCCAGATACAGGATTTTCCATTGCCAAAATCTGCCTCCGGTCCAGAATATATACTGAAGCATATTATCTCTCCATGATCAACTGGCGTTGCCTGCTTGACATCAATCTTAGCTACCTGCATAAACATCAAAGTAAGCTTACAAATTAGGCCGATGAATGATACTTACAAACCGGTTCAGCATGCACAGATTTACTAGCAACTAATAAGTGCTATGGTTTTTTTTTTTTTTTTTGGTAAGGTAAATAAGTGCTATGGTTCATAAACAGGAAAAAGAACAAATGCTTTTCTATGCTTGGCTAAGCAGGAGGCATGGGAAACAATAACAAAAGAAGACATAACCATGAATTTCCACACCAACCTCCGTGTCACAAGCATGTACTAGATGCTTGTACTGATTTGTTAGCTTCCGCACGACTTCTTTTGCCACGGACTTGTCATTAACAATCAGGACTTTCCCATATATGCTTCTGAGCTTCTCCTTTCTCTCTTCATTCACTTCAGTTGCATCGAAGGATTTAACTTCCTTTATTTCGGAACACATTGCTTCCACTGTAGCTGCATCAAGGGATTTCTCTCCATTTATTTCAGAAACCTCAAGATTCTTTTCGCCAAAATTTTCCCTTGAGTTAGGTGAAGGGGAAAATTGGTGGGAAGTCTTCAAAGTCCCTGTGGAGATAGTCTGAGGAATAATGAATTCCAGATCATGCCTGAATGACCCAGGCAGTACAAGATCCTGTGCATTTTCATCGGTATCCACTCCCTCAGTGATTGCTTCAGAAAACGGGACAGCAGTTGCAGCACGTGTGTTAAGAATGTTATAAGCATTCATCGTGGCCCTACTTTTACTCTCTTCATAGCGATGGCGATTGACGTGAGGGAAATCGTAGTTGCTACCATCCCCATCAAGTGGCACTCGTATGGTTTCTGGCCCCCCACGTGAGTTGTCATGACACATACGTCCCTTCCACCCATGCTTTGAATTACGTAGACTTTCAGTAGCTACCTTCCACCCACTAGAGGAATTTGAAGAATTTGTGCTGTTATAATCAATAGACTGACTCGTTGGATTAGTTACCATCCTCGCTGACGGACTAGAAGTATATTTATAGTGTTTGCTTTCACCAGAAGTTACAGAACCATCAAGTAAGCTGCTTCGAGAAGTAGTGTCGCCAGCATTTTGTATTTGGCAAAACTCCCCCCTGCCAAGAATTGCAACATCAGTATCTGAACAACAAATACAACAGGAAAAGAAAAAAAATTAAGACAAAATGGTTTATCAATTGAGTGGCTTGAGCACATAGCCATTGTAGGCAAGTTAGATTACAGAGCCTCTAGTCACCAATGCAAACATATTCATGCTAAACTGTACAAATGCTTGCAGTATTTTAAGAATCTATGATCTATATTGCTGATATGCATATGTTGTTTATTTGACCAGAAAAACCCCTACCTTCTGTCATCCCAATTTTCCTTCTCTTATTACGGTCCCTTCATAATTTTCTTAGTTTCAGGCTTTACTTTACTGGCAAAGCAGCGATTGAAAAGAAACAACTTAATCACCAATCAACCTAGGTGACTGCTCCAAAGCACGTCCTCAAAAGTTCTCCTGCCTGCCTAAAATACTTTACTCTAGCATCCCACTTTAGATCAGACAAGGCCTACTTCTAGTGGGGAAACGAAATAGAGAATTCAAATACGAAATTTCCTCCTGCATACATCTACTTTACCCCTAGAAGTTCAACTCCAACAGCAGACCAAGAACCGCATTGTCCTACTATGCTGAAATTTCCGGGCAAAAAAGAAACACAATACCACAAAACTACAGTGCGCACAAATACGAGTGAAGTAGCAAAGTCTTCGCCAAAGTTTCAAGCCATGACAGAACAACAAAAGCAACTATGACAACCCAGGAAACACCAAAGTGCCGATGCCGAACACACACATATACACACAAGGACACGGACTTTAAGCACAGAGACCCAAAAGACTGTTCCTTTTTTTTTTTAAGTCTAGAGAGCTACAAGAACAGCGAAAACAAACAGCCAAACAGAACATCTCATAACAGAGGATACATCGAAAAGAAAGCAGAGACCTTTGAACCGACTCGGCTCTGACCCAGAGCAAACGAGGAGTGGGTGACCCCCTGAGCAAGAACCGGGGGCGGGACCGCACTAAGGAGAGAGAAGTGGGGCAATACGACCCCAAAGGAGCGTTCTGTACGGTGGAGATTCCCATGGCCATCGCCTCCGCGACTCTGCCGAGCTTACCAGCACGAGGAGCCGTTTTGGCAGTCTTGAAATTTACAAAGCACTATTGATAGGACGGAGCGGGCGACTTCGAGTGAGCTCTTTCGGGTCAAGGGGTTAGGGCAAGTGGGTCTGCGGCCGAAGCAGAGGCACCGACTGTGGCCATGAAGCTGGAGCAGAGAGAGGAGGAGAAGAAGACAGAGAGGGCTAAACCCTTCTTTTTCCTTTTTTTGTGGTTTTTCGCGAGCGACCAAAACGTCGATTTATTTATAAATAAATAAATAAACCGTCGTTTTTTAACGGACAATATTCTGGTTGGCAAAATTTCTGTCGCCGTTTTAGGGTAATTTCTTAATGAGGGCCGAAACATCCGTCAATTTACAGTCTGGCCACTCCGAGTGAGCTCTCTGCAGCTGCAGCATGGACACACGGACACAAGGATGAAGAATGTGAACTCGACGATGCTCATCTCATTAAGAAAAAAAACAAAAAAAATAATAATTTAGCTCCATTATTTTGGAGCTCTATAATCATGAAACGCAAGGCCAAATGGATAATTCACCTTGTTGAATCAAAAGGGAAAAAAAAAAAAAAAGCTCTTTTCGAGCAGCTCGTTTGCCTAAATCGACTTGAGTTTAAGCTTAAATGTACAAAAAAATAAAAAGAACCCTTTAAAACTTGCAATAGAACTGAAATCATAAAATATATCTAAAAATTACCATTGAGTGTTCATAGATTACGGCCCACGAAAAGAAATCGATATTAGTGCCGAGAGCTCGGATCGCTTTTATGAATAGAAATATGTTGGTAACAGTCCTCTGTGGTTGTAAGATGGGCATTTTCATGGCACCAGGAGTGAATCGAGTTAGAGTTGCGCCGCCGTCAGTCGGAGTGCTCTGCTTGTGGGACAGTGTGGCCGCGGTGGTACTGGCGGGGACAATGGTGGAAGGGTGTGCTCGGCGGGAAGGTGTTTCCGCAGCTGAGCCCATGGGCTGATGAATATGCCCAACGGACGTGTGCTGCTTCTCCTTTTTTTTTTTGATCTTTTGGGCCTGATTAAAAAGAAACGTGGACCGAGAATTGGGCTCTCGCGACCGAACTCCGACGTCGCTCGAAAAGGGCACTTGAGTCACTTCCAATCTCCGGATCTCCACCGCCAGCACTGCGATCGCCACCACGAACGAGACGGAGAAAATCTTAACCCCGTTTTCCGGTTACTCAAAATCCAGCGGAAGGTAGGAGATACCTGACCTTCGTCGGCATTACAACAAATAATAAAGAGAAACTGTTGGATGGCATAAAAAAAATAAAAAAAAAAAAGGGAGAGCAGAAGGAAGCTACTCTGTAGTTTTATCAGAGCCAAGTTTCGATCTTGGGACCTGTGGGTTATGGGCCCACCACGCTTCCGCTGCGCCACTCTGATTTGTTGCTATTTCTTTTCATTTATTTATATTTTAGTTTAAATTTTGAACTAAACGACAACCGTCCGCGCGTTTGGCAGCGTGGCTCGCTGGAAAGCTTGATTCCGGGATTACGATGCTCTCTAGAAAGTGGCCGTTCCGCGAATAATTTCCCCGGTATCGATTTGGGAGTCCAGAGGGAGAGGCCAACGTGAATAATCTCTTCTTTTTTTTCTTTTTTCTTTTTTAACTCTCCACAGGGAAATTTATAATCAGGGAGCATTTTCTTTATACCGAAACAAGATCTTCTATGTTCGTTTTCCTTTGAATCCCCATTTAATTCCATGTTGTTGATAGATTTCATTGGCATTTCAAGACCTTCTCGCCGTCATTCAATTTCACTTTTCATTGTTCCCCCTGTTACGTTATCTGTTTCGCCATATTCATTCCTCAAGCTAAGCAATAGTGATTTTGGTTGATGAAGAAGCATAGTTTTGGAGCTGAGAAATGCTCATATCACGCCCACTCAGTCCTAACATCGATTTCCCCCATCATTTTTCTCAATTTCGGAGATCCTAAGGTTCTCATTTCTCGGTGCAGACACTGAGTTCCTAATTTAAGTTGTTCAGAATATTGAGGTGCATCATATAAAGTCCTGAGTTGATCCATTTCGCTATGGCATACTCTCCTGGGATCTTGCCGCTTGTTTCCAACCTACAAATTCTAATCCTGATTTGGTGGCCATAAACCAAAACGTAATTACTAGAAGTTTCAACAATTCCTAGTGGAATGGTCATTGAAATTCGTGTCATAAATCCAATGTACGATAATAATGGATAATGTAATCAAGCGCACATTACTGGCACATTTGCCAGATTGTCGCGAAGCTTTTCCTACGAGGTTGCCATCTGCATAATCGACTGTTTCAGCGACTGAGACTCAAAAAGTCCTAGTGCCAAAAACCAACACGAGGAAAGCAGCAGCACATCAAGCTTCAACTTGATGCCAGTCCTCCTCGACATCCTCGGTCCACTCGGAACTCGGCTCGCTCCAGGACCGCGGCCTCAGCCCAAACTTGAAGAACAGCACCATCTCCAGCGCCTCAAACACTTTCCGATCGTCCAGAAACTCGTTCCAAACCCCGCTCACGATGCAGTAGTTGTTGTTGTACGGCGCCCGGTGATGGGCCGCGTGCTGCGACCGGGACACGAGCACCCCGAGATCCTGCAATGCCACCACCGGCGGCGGGAGCTTGCTCTTCGTACTGTGAGCCCACGAGTGGAACTGTTGGCTGAACATGATGCAGCCCGAGCTCACGGCCGCGAAACCGAGCATGGCCGGGTCGTTGCAAAGGAAGTCGATCGGGCCCACCACGAACGCCACCGCACGAGCCAGCGCGTGGAGGTTGTTCGCCGCCTGGCGCCTGGTGATGGTCCAGGGCCACTTGTGGTGCCCCTGGAAGGCTTCTATCTGGGCCCCGAAGACCGGGGTGGACGCGTCGCCATAGTTGTCGATGCCCCAGTGGTAGACTCCCGATCCGAGGTCCGCCAGCACGTACCCCACCGCTCCCGCCAAGACGGGCTCGGCCCACACGTGAGACTCACACGAGGCGACCACGGACTTGGCTAGAGCGACGAGCACGGTGGTGCACCCGCAGGCAAGCCACGCGCGGTGGCCCCACGTGGATTTCAACGCCTGGTCATCGAGCATCGGGCGGGCAGGCGATATCGGCGGAGCCGGGGCCGTCGACCGGCGTGGCTGGATGGCGAGCTCGGCTGGGTTGGGGCGGGGCTCAGTTGCGGTGGCAGCGGAACAGCAGACCCGGCCCTTGGGGGCATGAGCTCGCTCATGGATCAAGGGAGAGTGAAGCAACTTGTGATGAAATGCGACAGACATGGAGGCCGCGGGGCAAGAACGAAACCATTACATTTGGGGGGGGCACGAGAGATAAAGACCATATATTGAGTTGGAAATAGTGGCCGGGATGGTGGCTGCGTGGTCGTTTTAGGACACAGAGACTCTCCCGTGCCAATTTGGGTCGCACGTTCTTTCCCCAGCGATCACCCACACGGTCCAGCGACTTCTGGGTTAGGCCACTCATTGGATTTGGATCCACACTGTTGCGGTGGTCCATCGACCATATATCACTTTTTTGAGGAGAGTTCCGTACAAAGATGGAGCTTCTGGTAGGAAAAACAGGAAGAGGAGGCCAAAAACAACTCGCAGTAGAGACGGACACAAGTTGGGAATGAGGGGAGGATATTCCCGAGGAACTTGATGAGGGCCACACCCTGGAATATCGGGTTCTCGAAGCATCTCCCACAGTGTTCTGAAAATTGTTCCAAGAGCCGAGAAACAAATTTTTTTTTTCCTTGATTTTGCTTCAAAATTGTTGTTTTTTTCGAAACAATTTTAAAACATTTTTTTAACTACGACGTTTTTGTTCTGAAAATATTCCGATCGAAACAGAAACGTTTTTTTTGCAGCGTTACCATATAGGCCCTAAAACACCGGTCGTTATATTTGTATCGATCGTATATCACAATCTTTCAAGCCCAATATAGACTTGTAAGAAAAAGAGTGGAGAAAAAAAAATAACACAAACAATTCACAATATCCTAATTTTTTTAATTTGTTTTCTAAACTTTAGTATAATGCGATAATATCGTCTCTGAACATTTTACCAAATAAAATGTTAATTACAAGGATGATTCGATATTTGAGCAATCGAAATGTACTAAGATAAAAGCATGAATATATTCTAAACCGTCTTAAGCTTTTGTGGAATTATTGTAAATACACGCATGATTTAAAATTTACATAGTTTTTAACATTTTTGACAGAAAAGTTAGGTTTTTTTGCCCCTTGATAGTTTTTGAGTAGCGCTTCCGGTCAACGTTGAAGACCCGGAGTGAACTGTCACTGAGAGGTGATTCTCTCGAGTTCCTCTCCCCATCCCCGTTTCCATGGCTTCTCCTCCGCCATTTCTCCTCCTTCTCTTCCTCTTCGCACTCTTCTCTCCACTCCAACCGCGCTCTCGAGCCGCGAAGCTGCCGTTCCACCCCGAGGACATACTCCCTCTGCTGCCGAGGCAGCTCTCCTGGCCCATTCTCAACTCCCTTCGTCGTCCGGTGGATCTGTTGCCGACCTTCGTGGGCGCAGCTTCTGCCTCCAATGACTCTCTGGAGTGGAAAGGAGCTTGCTTTTACGAGAACACGGCTTGGATGGAGTTCCACAACAAGACCGGGAGTGAGTTCGGCGGAGGCACGCTTCACATCAAGGTTCGTCTTTAGCTTTCGCGTTGCTTTGGCTTGGTTTTTGTTTGATTTTGACTGCGACTCTAGAAGAATTTTTTATTTTTTTTGGGTGGGGGAGGGGGGTGTGTGTGTTTGAGCTTCTGGTCACTGATCACGAGCTTTTTGAGGTTTTCTGGTCGACTATTATGTCGGGTTTGGCACGGCAGAACGGAATGAAATCAGGGAATGATGGAGAAAGCAATGGGATGGAATGATGATTCCAAGTCTTGGTTTTGTTTGGTGATTTGTGGGAAATGGAATGCAAGGGAAATGCTTGTATTTGAGTGCGATTCTGGAAGATTCTGGAAGGTTTGAGCTCGTGGCGGTTTGGTAATGTGGTGAGATTCGAATTTGTAATAGGTCTGGGAGATATGAGGCTGTAGTGGTTTGTTGATGTGGTCTAATGACCATCGTTTGCCAATTTTATCAGTATCCAATTAATTCTAATGTTTTGAGCATTCTATGTTGGTTAATTTGAGGTTGATTTTTCTAATTCATGATACTGAACTGGATGGGGTTCTATCTACTTATGGTGTATGTCTTACCGTACCAACCAAGGGTTTGAGTCTTACCATTTTATATGTTTGGGCCATGCATTTGATCCCGACTATTCCTCTTTTCTCATTCTGGTTAATTATCTTGAAATATTAGCTACGGAGTTTTTAAGTTCTTCAATATATTTTTAATGGATTTTTTCACTTGCTGAGGTTTCTTTTCTTTTCCTTTCACCTGCTTGTTTGTACCTGATAAAGCTCCACAAATCGGTTGTACCGTGGTTGGTCACTTTAAGTTTTTTATGTCTAGGTTTCAAGTGGCTGAAGAAGGATTTAGTGATTTGGTTGCTCATACAAGTATGGTTGTTTCGTGTGATGTAAAACTAAATTATCTTATGGAGGCAATTCAAGTTTGGTTGGGTATTGCATATTGTTTTCTGCCTCATATTGATAGTCCTTGTTTTTGCATCTGGTTCTGCTGAATATGGAAACTAATGACTAGTTGTAGGTATCCAGCTTGTAACCATGAGTTTGGATTGCTCATCCAGGTCAGCAAAGCCCATAGCTGGACATGTATGGATATTTATGTCTTTGCAACCCCATACCGTGTGACATGGGACTACTATCTTTTATCCCGTGAGCACACATTCGAGCTTAAAGAGTGGGAAGGAAAAGCTGAGTTTGAATATGTAAGCTGCATTTACCATTTTCTCTTCTGCTTTTGAATATGCATATTGCTGAGTTGTTACACTTGGTTTTCATCATTTTGATTACAGGTGAAAAGTAGAGGAGTGTCCATCTTTCTTATGCAAGCTGGGATGCTAGGGACCCTTCAAGCACTTTGGGACGTGTTTCCCTTGTTTTCAAATACCGGGTGGGGGGAGAAAACTAACATTGGTTTTCTCAAGAAGCATATGGGAGCTACATTTGAGCAACGTCCCCAGCCCTGGGTTACAAACATCAGCGTTGATGATATCCACTCTGGAGATTTCCTTGCAATTTCAAAAATTCGTGGGAGGTGGGGCGGTTTTGAGACTCTCGAGAAATGGGTCAGCGGGGCGTATGCTGGTCACACAGCTGTGTGCTTAAAGGATTCTGAAGGAAAGTTATGGGTTGGTGAATCCGGACATGATAATGAACAGGTAATTTGGCAACAGAAGTTAAAACATCTCAGTCGATGCCGGTCTTTCACTAGAATTGTCCACATTGTTCTTATATGGGGATATCCAGCAGACAGAAGTTAAAACATCTCAGACACGCCACCAGTTGTTTTAAGTTCTTATTTGTGCACTTCCTCCTTAATTCCCTATGCTTATCTGTTGTTCATTTTTAAAAACACTCATACGACACTGATTATATGTTCTCTGATTTTCAAAGGGTTGTCTTGTAGAAATTGGGAGGGAATACTAGGCTTCCTGCGGTGTTTGTATAACATGTCATAGGGTGAACCCTCTAGGGTTTTGAGACATCTGATTCCAATGCGATTACTGTAAAATGTAACTTTTGTCGAATCATAAACTTCTTCTCTCACAAATATGGCTTCCGCTGAGATTGTTCCATTCTGCATCTCAACCCCTATGTCCTTAAATCTCCTTGCTCATATTATCTTCTCTTATTAAATAGGTCTTTCCTTTCCATGCTCCGGTAGAAACTTTTAACAGTAAGAGAGGATGAGTAAGTGAACAATAACGTGTCCCTAAAGTTCAGGATGACCTAGAGCAAATCCTATTTAGGCTCCTTCTGAAAGCTTTATTGTGGCGTCATCATCTTTTGTGACATAACAAATGCACCGTGTCTGAACTGTTTCTCTTGAACTTCAAGACCATCTTTATACACGACATGGCAACTTACTGACTCTGATTATGGTTGGCAACTTACTGATTATGATTATGGTTGGAATTCAATGAAATGATGTCTTTTACTTGAGGCAGACCTTCATTAACAAAATTAAGTAACACAGTTGGGTTTTTGCTAATTGCTCTGTTCCTTTGTGATTGTAAAGTGGTCAGCTGCCACGGAAGTCCAGCACAGTGTTAGAGATAATGCAATTCCTTTTTTCTTGTGATTACAGGGAGAAGATATCATTGCTGTGCTACCGTGGGATGAATGGTGGGAGTTTGAGCTTAACAAAGATGACTCCAATCCCCACATTGCATTGCTTCCACTGCATCCTCATATGCGAGCCAAATTTAACGAGACTGCTGCATGGGAGTATGGACAGAGTATGAATGGGAAACCATATGGTTATCACAACATGCTCTTTAGCTGGATAGACACTATCAATGCAAATTATCCACCACCATTGGACGCTCATGTGGTACAGAGATTACACACATGCATATGTGTTTATAAATTTTTTCTGGGTGCATTCAGTTTGTTTTAGACAAATTTTCTAACTCTAAGACCTTGTGTTACTTCCAAGGTGTATCTGTAGATGCCCTGAGATTCTTAGATGCTGGATACGAAATAGTTTCTACTTCTCAATCTGACTGCTAAACAGCAATTTACCCTTACTT
Organism: Rhodomyrtus tomentosa; assembly: GCA_028455895.1. NCBI lineage: Eukaryota > Viridiplantae > Streptophyta > Magnoliopsida > Myrtales > Myrtaceae > Rhodomyrtus > Rhodomyrtus tomentosa. The sequence continues at coordinate 6,136,578 of JAPCWY010000001.1, read as the reverse complement.
TGATAGACCCTGAAATATATCTTTGTTTATTTATTTTTACACATTTATCTATTTTCCCTCGATTGATTTTGCTTTTATTTTTATGAATCTTTGGGGTTCATCAACCGCCGACCCCAACTAGTTTGGGATAAAGGTATTGTTGATGTTGATGTTGATGTTTGATAGACCCTGCAATATGATGATGCCATGTGTCAGATCATATCGACACAGTTTAGTTGAAATTAGAAAATCATGCCATGATTTCAACTGAATTCAATTGAGCAAAACAAAAAGTTAAAAACTGAAAAGTGATCTTGCCAAATAGCAAATTAGTGTGTAACACTATTTAGTGCTAACACTATGGAAACGAATCTGATTTAGTTTGACAAAGATTCATTTTTATAGCCTCCTATATGATACTAAGGCTGCAAAATAGTAGACTTAGTTCATTTTTAATAGTTTTTATCAGCCTGACTGATGATGCATGTAATATGCTCGCCATGGGTGATGCATTCTTTACATAATGGGAGTGTGGTTCACTCGTTTAATAAAAAAGCTTTATGGTATTATAGGTTGCTTCTGTTATGACAGTATGGAACCAAATGCAACCAGCTTATGCTGCAAACATACTGAATGAAGCACTGAACAAGCGGCTAGGAACAGAGGTAACATCCCATTCAATTTGCAAATGTCCGTGTGACACTATGCATCTTGTTTTGCACAGAGGCGTATCTGGGATCTAATGTCGCTTTATGCATCTTGTTTTGCACACGGACGTGCAACTGGAATCTAATATCCTTTGAATGGTGTTCAGTTAACACGTTATGTGGTTGTAATTAGAATTACTTTGTGGCTTCCTTACAATTGTGTTGCATGCCATACAGGGCTTGGATCTTCCCGAGCTATTAGTCGAAACTGAAACAAGGGGGTCGTCTTTTGCGGAACTGCTGACAATTCCAGAGCAAGACGATTGGGTGTACAGTGATGGGAAGTCCGCCTCATGCGTAGCTTTCGTTCTTGAAATATACAAAGCAGCAGGACTCTTTGATCCAATTTCTAGCTCCGTTCAAGTTACAGAGTTCACTGTAAGTGCAATCTGATTGACCCTCTTTGGGTTGTCTTTCTGACTATAATCGCTTGAACTATGTAGAGATCGATGTTTACTTTCTTCAAGGATTGAGAGAACTATAATTTAGTTTGCCATGGAAGTGTGACTTTTTGGCGTGAGGATCCCATTTTGCACTTTGTGGATAGCATCATGTTAACTAATCTGCCTTCCTCTTGTTCTGGCAACCTATGCAGATAAAAGACGCTTACTCACTAAGGTTCTTCGAGAATAATTCAAGCCGCTTGCCTCAGTGGTGCAATGATGGGGACGACGTTGAACTGGAATTTTGTCAAATACGAGGTAGGTATCGAATGGAGCTGCCAGGATACAATACAATGGACCCGTACCCTCATATGAATGAGAGGTGTCCATCATTGCCCCCGAAGTATTCCAGGCCATCCGATTGCTAGCATTCATTTCGTACGATGGGCATAAAACTTTGTATATTGGTAGGTGATTCCATCAGATTGTAGCTTATAACTGCATATATCTCTGGAGAATGTGCCATCTTACATAGTAATCAAAGAACCGTGGGTTGCATGGATTCAGAAATTTACTTATTTCAAATTTCATTTGCTGATATGATACGAAACCCATATAGTATAAAAAATAATTATGGCACCACACTGAATGATATTTATTGAAAATTGTTATGAGAATAAATCACTTTCAATGTTGACATGACTCGTAAGTGAAAAAAAAATCAAACAAAAATTTTCAATAATGAATTTTTTCTTGTTATTGTCTCTTAAAATAACATCAACAACACATTTATTCCAAATTAATTGAGGTCGGCGATCGATGAACTCCAAAGAATCATAAAAATAAAAACAGAATCAAGGGAGGGAAAATAAATAAATGTGTAAAAATAAATAAGTAAATATATATATATATCTATTCATTTATACACTATCCCTCTATAAAACAAATAGACTTTCTCCACTCCGTCCTAAGATAAACCGTACGTCAATCTATTTCTCACTCTATTAAATCTAGTTTTACTGCTTTTTCCCAAGTAAGTTTCGGTCGATCTCTTGCTTTTTTCGTATTATGCTCTCAATAGCAAAATTCTATTGGTAGCAAAATTCTGTTCATACCGGTGCATTTGGAGGATATGCCCAAACCATCTCAATCTATGCTCTTTCATCTTTTCCGCCACCAGTTCTACTTCAACATTTCGTCGAATCTCTTTATTCCTTATCTTATCCATTCTTGTATGACCACACATCCACTTTAATATCATCATTTCCGTTACTCTCATTTTATGCTCATGTTTCTTTTGTGCTGGCCAACATTCAGCTTCGCATAACATGGCAAGTCTGACTACTGTTTTATAAATTTGTTTTTTAACCTAAGAGGAATTTTGCGATTACACAAAAATCCCGATGCACTGCGTCATTTCATCCAACCTGCTTTAATTCTATGGCTTATGTCCTCATCAATCTCTCTATCATTTTACAATATTGATCCCAGATATCTAAATGTATCTTTCTTGGGTACCTCATGTCCGAGCATATTTACGATTTCTTGATCCCATCTTTCTACCGTGTCAATAAAAGTGATACTGCTTCAACTATTCGTCAACTTTTTTTTTTATTGCAACCACTATTCGTCAACTTCAATGACCCGGTTTTTGCATCTTCAAGTCGACTAATTTTTTGAACAAAAAACCCCGACTAATGCCCACGAGTTCACGCAAAATCACCTCGCTTTGCATGCGAAGAACGGCAGAAGACTCTAGAGAGGATGGCAAGTGGGGTCCACAAGGCTCATTTAAACTGAAGATGCTTTGCCTGAATACAAAAATTTGTCGCATCCGAATTGAATACTTGAGCAACGAGGAAGGCACTCGAGATTTTTTTTTTTCATCACTAATCAAGATATTAAATAAGTACAATAAATAACCTCTTTTTTTTCACATCGATTTGGAACCTCCAAATTGAAAATTTTTCAATTCATTATTTAATAGTACCCTCGGTTTGATGTTTAGCGAACTTAGTAAGTTTTTAAGTAATCCCATAACAATATTTTTGTTGTGAATAGCAAGTTTTTAAAGTAAAAAAAGTAAATTTGGACTTATTTGCAAGGGATAATACCACGAAAAATCTCAAGCTTGTAACAAATTTATCTGAAACCATTTTTTTAACCACGAAAAATCTGAAATTGGTACACTTGTCACAAATTTACCCCAAACTAGTACATCTATGATAAATTGACTTAGTTTTCGTTAAATCTAACCGTCAAATTGCTGAATCGGATGACACATATCAGTTCACGAATGTACCAATTTGAGGTTTTAACTCCATATGTCTCATGTATATTAATTTAGAGTTTTTTGTGGTATTAATCTAATTTAATAGAAGGTAAATTTATCACAGATCTATCAATTTAGGGTTTTTCGAGGTAAAAATAATTAATTTAGGGTAAATTTATCACAAATGTATCAGTTTGAGATTTTTAGTAGTAAAAAAAAATAGATTGGGGTAAATTTGTCACAAATATAACAGTTTGGGGTTTTTCGTGGCCAAAAAAATAATTTGGGATAAATTTATCACAAGTGCACCAGTTTGGAATTTTTCGTGGTGTTAACCTTATTTATAACTAGCAATTTTCCGTTGAAAAGGAAATTTTCAATCTTTCTTAGTAACTTCTTAAATTGAAACTTCCGGCAGGAAAGATAAGTTTGGACAATAAGAAAAGGTGACTTTTTGCATATTAAGGTAAAACTTTAAATATTTCTACGCATACAAAGAAGTATGCATTTTAGTATAAACAATTCATCAAATTGCATCTTGATTTATATGAATCTTCCTATCTAGGAAAGAAGGCAAAATTCTTAGTTCATTATATTAGTGTAAAATCTACTAATTCCTGACAGTTAAGAATGTATAACCGCCATTGTTATACATTAAAGGGAGACTTGTTAATATTGAGAGAAAATAATAAGAATCAGCAAAATGAAAATACTTAATAGGAGTTATGTCGCTAATTTGCAAAACCAAAACTTGATGAAACTAGCGGCAATGCATGAGGCAAGTACAGGTGTCAAAAAAGCCCGCGCTGGCCCGGTCCGAGAATTCACCCTAATTTTCGGGCCTTTCGAGCCGGTTTGGTACTGTTAGGATCGGGTCGGGCCAGCCTAATTCTCCTTTTTTTTCACCCACATTTTCTTTTTAATTTAATTTATTTTTATTTTTATTTTTTTATATTATTTCATTCGACGGACATATCAAATGAATTTGATTCCAAAAAAAAAAAGAAAAATGAAAGAAAAAAGAAACTTACCCGACTCAATCCGGCCTAAATAGGGTTCGAGCTGGGTCGGGCTAAGTACTGTCCATTTTCGGGCCGGGCTCGGTTCACACCCCTAGAGGCAACCACATAGGAGAGGGAAGAATCATGGTTGGAAGAAAGATGAGCGGAGAATGCAAGAAAAATGAGCGATATCTTGCAAATAAGAATCCGGGTGGCACACGTTGTCGATAGAAGAACAGTTAATGGAAAATGCTCATGGGAGTTGCTTAGATTGTGGGAAGAGGGAGGAAGTCACGAAGGCGTGGGTGTATTTGTTTGTATTGTTCGAAAATTCATTTTTGTATTTTCACCTGTTTGGTTTGTCGAAAAAAACAAGTCAATCGAAAACACTTCCGGGTTAACGAAATATTTATGTATAAAATCAAAAAAGTGAATTTCTCAATCTAAAGAGGTGAACAAACATTTAAGAATTGCTCCACTCGAATGCTTTAATATTCTAACATATTTTCTTTTCCTTTTCTTTTTTTTTCTTTTTCTATTTTTTTTGGCCCTCGGGCAGTCACTGGCCTCGAGCTTGTCATGGCCAGGTGATGGGCGAGGTACAAGAAAAAATTTATTGAAAACATAATTTAAAGATTCAATTGTTTTTGTCTATGAATAGTCATGAGATTGAAATCATCTTCCAAATTGAAACCAAATATTAGAAAATATTTTTGGTTACATATCACAAAAAAAAAGAAGAAAACAAACCGCTTTCCTCAAAAATGATTTCCCTCTTTCGTTTTCATGGAGTTTTCCATGAAACAAATGGTTGGGAGAAAGTCCATGAAAAAGGAAAGTGATTTCCTATAAATCATTTTTCAGGGAAATGGTTTGCTTTCTTTGTTTGATGATATGATATCGAGAACATTTTTCGATGTTTGTTGCTCATTTGTAAAATAATTTTGAGAAAATTTTTCAAATGAGGTCTTGAAGTGCCTTCACTTTTTCAAATAAGGTCATAAAATGAACTTTGTTTCAAATGATGACATAAAGTGTTCTGATCGTCTCAAAAAAGGGCCTCATCGAAGGGTATTTTTGTCTTTTAGTTTTGCATATTTTTCCTTTTTTTTTTCCTTCCTGTTTTTCCCCTTCCTCCTACCATGCCGAATTTAGTTAGGCGTCGGTCGAGGGTAGCCCTCGCTTGGGTGAGAGGTAGACAGAGGGGCATATCTTGGTGGTTCGCGGCAGTGGCGGTGGTGCTCCGCGTGGGAACTCCATGGGTGGACGTGAATTCATCGATCCTCTGTTTATTTTGTGAACGATGATGTTTAAGTCGTGAAATTCAACTCCAATGCAGAAGGGAGTCTCCAGAAAATGCAAAACCCAATTTTGTTTTTAATTAACAACAATCACACGAGGAAGCGACCAGATTTGCTTATGTAGCGGAATCCTGAACTCTTCCGTGCAGCCTCCCAAGGCATCAACCAATACCCCTCCTCTCGTCTTCGCTTCCATCACCACCAACAACCCGTCAAGATTAACGAAACTGCTCTGCATCCTCCGATTCACAGAGGTACGCCCCTCTGCCTACCTTTCGCCCGGGCGAGTAAAGCCAGGCCAGGCGTCCGGCGATGGCCAGAGCGGGGAGGGAAAACAAAAACAAAAAGAAGAAAGGAAGAAAAAAGAAAGAAAGGAAAAATCAAAGGGAAAAATAGAAAAAAAGGAAAATAAAAAAAGTAAAAGATGCAAATGCCCTTCGATCAGGGCTTTCTTTTTTTAGCCCTATTTGAAGTTTTCCTTAATTTTCAATCTTATGACTTGATTTGAGGCCAAAAAGTAAAATCTTGAATTTAAACAAAATATTTAAAATAAGATTTGCTTTTTTTTTTCATTATATTACTTTTATAACTTTTTATTTTGTACATTTTTGTTTTTATCTTTTTCTTATTCCTCCACCAATCGTTAGGCCTCGGCGATGGCAGGCTACCTACCACACGAGATGGCCGATGAGCTTGAGCTCACTAGGTAGTTAGCGAGATGGAGGCTCGTCGGGATCTGGAGAGGCTTGATCTCGTGTGACTGATCATCAGCAACTAGCTGCTCAAGAAGAAAAATGAAAAAAAATAATAAAAAAAAATAAAGCATTAAAAATACAATACATATTAAAGTAAAAAAAATTAAAATTACTAAAAATAAAATATCAAAAATTTGAGAGGAGAAATTTCAAACCTACTCCTCTCTTTGGATTGCAGAATTCACTTTCCTAATTTATGTATAAATTTTTCATTGATTGGAAATTGTTTTCACCTCTTTATTTAGGAAATCGATCTCCTAATTTTGTGCATGAATTTTTCGTAGACCGGGAAGTGTTTTCGTTGACTAAGTCATTTTTAGAGAACCAGACAAGTGAAAATCCAAAATATACTTTCACTCAAACAAACATTTTTTTTTTTTGAAAAAAGAATGATTTAGAAAATATTTTTTCTAAAAAAATGATCACTTATGTCATTTACAAAAATGAATGAACATATATTTTTTTTTTGGGTAAGGAACAAAAAATATTTTTATCGCCCACGTAAATTGTTATTGACGATTAGAACATTTTTCACTGACTAATAATTAGAAATGAGAGAGCTTCTTAGCTTTAGAAAAACATTTTTCAGGTCAATTGTTTTTTGCGAAACAAACGGAGCCAAGCGAAGAAATATATGTGGATTTTAGCAACCGTGCAAGGAAACTCAAGGCCTATAATAAACGTAGAGAAAGAGACACACTCGATCTATATGAAAACTGCCAAGATTATGCTTTGAGTTTCGTTGGCGTTCATCGCGTCATTCTTTCGATTTTAGCTCCATTTTCGAGTTGAGATTGCGATTCATGGCATGCTTTGTGTCGGTTGTTTCTTTTGAGCGAAATTTGTACAACTATCCTCAATTTCAATTTCAGCGACGTTTATTTTCCAGTAATCAGATTTTCCGTAATCGCATTTAATGCATCCCTTAGAGTTCAGCTGTCATTTTTTCTTTGATCCCCTTTAATTTTCCTTCAATTTCCAAGCGATTCCCGTTCTTTATTCTTTTTGGGCCATCTGGATCGATTTCCATCAAACCAATCCATACGCTTGCTCTGAACAGCCGGCACGCCTTACAAACATGCACGCCATCAAAATCCGTTTTTAAACCGTCTTACAGAGTTTAATCACTTTGAGATCGAGTTATAACCAAAAGGCAAGCTTATTATTTATTTTCTTGTCCTTCTTTTTGTTTGTTTTGTTCAAGAATGAAATCTTATGGAAATTCTTTATATATATATATATATATATATATAATCATAATTATATTCTCCAATAGGAAACTTTGAAAGATGAAATGTCATTAAATCGCTACATTTGTGACTTTCTTTTTTTTAACATGTCAGCGAATTTTTTGGATTGGCAAAACTTAATGCCATCCATGTTGTGTTTTCGCAAAAAAATATATGGTGATATGCACAACTAAAGCAAAAGTTTGTAAAGATAATATTGTTTCAAGAAATTGACTATGTTAAAAAGAAGGGTTAATACCACAAAAAATCCCAAACTAGTATGCCCGTGATAAATTTACCTCAAAATATTTTTTTAAAAAAAATCCTAGACCAGTACACCTTTGAAAAATTTACTCTAAACTGGTATACACAAGATAAATTTTCCTTTCATTAGTTTCCGTTAAGTTTTATCATCAAATTGTCGAGTTGAATGACAAATGACAATTGTCTGGTGTTCATGTTTTAGGATTTTTACCCCATATATGTTATAGGTATATCAATTTGGATTTTTTGTGGTAATAAACTAATTTAATGAAAACTATCGAAGGATAAATTGTTATAACATGTGTATCGATCTGGGATTTTTGGTGGTAAAAAAAAAATAATTTTGGGTAAATTTATCACATGTATACCAATTTGAAATTTTTTGTGGTAAAAAATATAATTTCGGATAAATTTATCAGATATGTACATGTTTAGAATTTTTCGTGATATTAACCCTAAAAAGAATTAGTTTGCTAAGAATTGTTATTTTTAACAAAATTTATTTTAAGGAAGTAAAATGTAAAAAATTAAAAGAAAAGCTAATGTCTTTAATATACACGAGATAGCCATATTAAGCAAACACAAGGCATGTGAAATGTTTAATTATGACAACTAAATATGGGAAAAGAACAAAAACTAAGGAATCTTAGGCTGCGTATAGTAACCATTTTGTTCTGGCAAACTGATTCTGATTAAAATAATTTTTTTTATTCTAATCCAGGATGAGTTTTGGAGAATTAGAACATATTTGATAACTGCATAGAATTTTTGTTTAGAAAAACGGTTTCTCTTCCTAATTTTTTTTTCATTTAAGTCAAATAACTATGTAGTTACTTTGTAAAATCTTCATTTTAAATTGAAGACTAATTTTCAATGCACACTAAAATAATTTAAAATATATTTTTTAGCATGTCATAAATGAAACACAAATTTTAAAACACGACGTTTGAAGTTCGACTGAAGCATGAGACAATTCTCATATTAAGAACTCATTTTTTTCTTTAGATATTGCGTTGTCCAAAATACATATAAACATAGCAGCCGCCAAATTATCCACTGACCCAAAAAAAAAAATTATCCTCCTTGATACTAAGTACAAGTCATTCACTATCTTTTTACTGCTTCTGTACTAAATCCAATTGGGTATTTGGCTCCAGCTCCACATGCAAATGATCACATTTTTTTATGCATAGCTACGAGTATATATATTATCATTCGCATGTAGAATGTCTTCATTTTCTGCAATTTTTTTTTTTACAAAAGAGTGAAATCTATGAAATCTAAGAAATTTATGCCCAAATTTATGAAAATAAGGTAAAACTAGCCTAATCTAAGCTTCTTCTATTTAAAAATAAATAAATATTTTTGGGTGATTTTTTTAAAAAAATTTCCACGTTTTTTCAATTTTTCATTTTATTTTTATTAGGCTAAGGAAAAATTGACAGAGAGCTGAAAGGGAAAAGTGAGAAATGTAAGAACAAAGTGATTCTTTTTTCGAGAATCAACTTTTTTTTTGGTTCTGGATTTTACTCTAGAACTGATTTTAATTCTCTCAAAAATAATTTCAAGAACAAAATCAGAATCAAATATATTTGCATTACCAAACGCAATTCCCATCCTTCTTGTCTCCAGAATCAGAGAATGAGAATAGTTACCATGCATACCCTTACTTTTTTCAGTAAGATAAGCTACCTCATAGTGATAATCCATCTTGGAGGCTGGAGATTTCTTAGAAGGACAAATGTATGATTGGGGGTAATTTTGCAATTTCAGCAAAAAAAGAAGAAGGTGAATTTAATAATATAAGGAGTGAAAGTAGCGCGGTTATATGTATATATACATATGAAAACATATATATTGTTAAGGGATAATATCATGAAAAACTCTAAATTGGTACATTTGTGACAAATTTACTCCAAAATATTTTTTTTACCATTAAAAACCCCAAATTAGTACACTTATGACAAATTTATCCCAAACTAGTATACTCATGACAAATTTACTCTTTGTTAGTTTTTGTTAAATTTAACAATTAAATTGATGAGTTAGATATCATGTAGCAATTCATGGATGTATTAGTTTATGGTTTTAACCTCTATTTGTCACAAATGTATCAATCTAGAAATATTTTTATGGTATTAACCCAATTTAAGGATAGAAAAATTTGTCACAAATGTACTAGTTTGAGATTTTTCGTGATCAAAAAAATTAATTTATGGTAAATTTGTCACAAGTATGCAAGTTTAGGATTTTTTATGGTCAAAAAAATAATTTGGGATAAATTTGTCACAAGTGTACTAGTTTGAAATTTTTTGTGGTCACAAAATTAATTTGGGATAATTAAATTTATCATAAGTGTACCAGTTTAAAATTTTTCATGAACCCTATTGTTAAAATGCATGAACTATTTTGATCACGCATTTAATCAATGTCCTTAGCATCTCGGTTCGAGTCTGAGTGGCGCCAAATTCATTTAAAAAACAATAAAAAAAATCATAAACTAGACCCACCATGACACCAACATTTTTAAAAAAAAAATTATCACCAGGAATCTTAAACTATAACCATCAGTAACATAACACCCAAACCTTGTGTTTGCGTCACTTTATATAGATTTATAAAAAGTGTGAGCGTAACATTATACAAAAACTTTATACTTGTTATATGGATTCATATCGATAAAAGAAATTTGGATAAGTAAAATTTTAAATTCGTGCGACCCGTGGGTCTTTGTTTACTACATTTTCTGCGGAAATATGCAGTCATGGGCTACTATAATCACCCACCTGCCGATGTACAAAATCTATGCTTATAATAGGAAATGTGTGCTAGCAATCGGACGGTCTGGAATATTTTGGGGGCAGAGATGGACACTTTTCATCAATATGAGAGTATGGGTTGTTGGGGTGTGGTTTATGCCTCCGCCCCAACCAACCACAGGAAAGTATGTGGTTGTTGCTACTTTATATTCTCTTTTTCTCTTTATAATTGAAGGATGTAATGAAAGGTATGAGGTGTTGATTATAATGTACTAGACGTCCCTAGTTTAAGGGTGAACCAGGATAAAATCTCATGTTTCGATTTTTCTTTCTCGTTTTTGTGCTTTGCTTCGTTGCGATTTTGCATCGAATCCTAACACAGGTCCATTATATGTATCCAGGCAGCTCCATTCGATACATGCCTCGTATTTGACGGAATGGAAGCTTAACTTGGTCTTCATCGTTGCACTTAGGCAAGCGGCTAGGGTTATTCTCGAAGAATCTTACCGAGTAAGCATCTTTCATCTGTATAAAGCACAATGCCATTCAAGGAATGCCAAATGGGACTCGTCACAACATAAGTCACACTTTGACGGGCAAACTAGATTATAATCCTCTGAATCTTTGAAGAAAGTGACATCCATCTCCACATAGTAAGTTTCAAGCAATCAGAGTTGGAAAGCAAACCCAACTAGGGTCAATCAGATTGCACTTACAGCGAAGTTTGAAACTTGAATGGCGCTAGAAATTGGATTAAAATAGTCCTGCTGCTTCGTATATTTCAAGAACGAAAGCTGCACATGGGGCAGACTTCCCGTCACAGTGCACTGAATGGTCAGCATTTCAGCGAGAGATTACCCACTCCTTTCGGCTTCGACTAAATAGATCAGGAAGATCCAAGCCCTGGACGCAACACATTGCCATGGAGTAAAGCAGGTGGGATTACAGTGTAATGACAACCGCATAACGTGTGTTAAATTAACGTCAACAAAAAGTTGTCCGAGTCCATAGATAAGGCACTGCCAAGCGACGACAATGATCAGATTAACACATCGATTTGTTGACATCAGTGAGATTTAGTTGACAATGAAACAGTCCCGTTTTCATTTCTTTACCTCCTCCCAACAGAAAAATAGTTTTTGACGTTCATATAGGATGCGAATGATAATCATTATGCTTATAAAATTAATTTTTAACCGTAAATAGAATTCACTATTCCTAATTTCTAGATGAATTTATGAGTATATAAACGCGTTTGATAACAATACAAAATTTCCATTCATGAAATAGAAATTCGTTTGATAACAGCATAAAATTTCTAGGATTACCGACAACTAGCGGACTAGGGATCGGCGAACAAGGGAATGACAGCTGGCAGACTAGGGATCGGCGACCTGCGGAACAGCTAATGGCAACCTGGCAGAATGGCGACCGATTGAATGTCGAATGGAGGGCCAATGAATCAGCGGACGATGGGGGAACGTCGATTGACAAACAGATAAAATAGCGAATGGTGGCCAACGGACCAAATGATGGAGGGCCGGCGGACCGCAGACACGAGAAAGGGATTCTTATTTCTTATTTTTGTTCCAGAAACGGAAAAGTTTTAGCTTTTCATTTCTATTACATACTTATTTCTAGAACTAAATTACGTTACCAGACATATTTCTATTTCAAAATTAGCGCTGTCAATACGGGTTATAGACCCATATTTAACCCATATTTTGTATAAAATGAGTCATATATGGATTATCAACTTTTAAAGGGCTCACTAAAAATGAGTCTAAAAGGCTGAAGTAAAATTAAATGGGTCAATAATGGGGTCACACACTTAAACTCATTTTCGACCCATATTGAACCCATTTTCGATCCATAACAACAGCTTCCTTCCACAAGTTGCAACTGGTCCCGACCTCGGCCCCGATCCCGACACCAGCCTCGATCTCGGCCCCGACCCCGACCCTGGTCCCTATCTCGGTCTCGGCCCTAGCCCCGGTCATAAGCCTCGGTCCTTATCGGAGGCCTTGATCCCGAACCCCGTTGCCTGCCTCGATTGTCGGCCATCGTCCTAGTCTCAATCCTAGTCGCAAGCATAGGGTTAGGATCGAAACCGAGACCGAGGTCGACAACTAGTGCCGGGAGCCGGGATTGGGCCGACGACAGGGGCTGGGAGCTGGGGCCGTGGTCGATCTGGGATCGAGATGGCAACCGGGGCCGACGATCGGGACCGAGGTTGAGATCGGGGTCGAGACCGGGACCAAAATCGACGATTGAGACCGATACTAGGGCCGAGGTCAGGACCGAGGTTGGCAACTGGGACGTCGGCCCGAAATCAAGGTCAGTACCAGGACTGGGGTCGGCGACCGGGGCCGGTGCCGGTGCCGGGTCTAGAGCCATCGACCGGGGCTAGCAATCGGGTTCAAGGTCGAGGCCAGGACAAGGACTGAAATGGGGGCTAGGGCCAGTGATCAGGACCAGGGCCAAGGCTGGTGCTCACTAACGGGACCGAAGTTGACAATCGGGACTGGGGCCAGGGTTGGTCTAGGACCGATTCCGGTGATCGGGATCAAGACTGGGGCTAGGATTGGGAGTGCCGGCGACATGGATCGAGGTCGATGATTAGGGCCGAAATTGGGACCAAGACCGAGGCTGGCGACAAGAGCCAAGGCTGGTGACCGGGGCCAACAATCGGGACCGGGGCGAGCGATTGCAGCCGAGGACCGAGGGTTGTGATCAAGATCGGAACCTACGCCTTGGGCCGAGGCTGGTTCCGGGGCAGCGATGGGGTGGCAACGATACCAAGGCCGCAGATCCGTTCCCGATCGCCCTCCCCAGCCCTAACCCGACCCCGGCTTCGGTCCCGATCCCAGTCACTATCACCACTGCTGGTCTTGATCGCTTAAAAAATTTCACTATATTTTTTATTATATAGAAGTTTTTGTCACACCCCAAACCCGACGAGCACGCGAACATCCCACGATATCGTTCTTCTTGTTAATATTACTCGGGATTCTTCGTCCAACGACTTAAAACTGAGTTAAGATTAGCACTCTAGAATTCATAACCTGCTGTGTGTGGGGATAGCATACCTGCTCTTCTCGCTCAGGCTTGTCTTCGCTTCCTTTACTAGTATCAGAGCTAATATAGGGAAGAATGCAAAGATATCACCAAGGGATTCATCAGAGTCTGAAGAGTATGTTTGAAGAGCAAAAAGTGTATCAGGTGAGGGTTCATCTTCAACAGAGAATACAGACTCGATATCTTCATCATCCAATGGGATACCTGTGGTTGATTTAATCTTTTGGATCATGTAACTTTCTTAGCGCTTTGCTTGGGGACAATTCTTTGCAAAGTGCCCTTTCTTGTTACAAATGTAACATCGGTCAGATTTCTTCTTCTTCTTAAAACCAGAGGACTGATGCCGTTTCTTTCTTCCAAGGAAATTCCACTTGCTTTTCTTGGATCTCCGTTTGCCAAAAGAAAACTTTTCAAATGAGAACTTCTTGAAGTGCTTGCATTTTTTATTGCCAGCACAAGAGGGATCACTACAGTCTTTGGACCATTTGATCTTCCAATGAAGACTGTCACAATTTTTTTTCGAGAGAACGATTCTTGCAAAGATAACTCCCAAAGACTTCTCGTCTGTGGCACATTTCTTCAATGGCAAGGTGGACAGACTGTTGGATTTCTCCAAAAGTGGCATATGTGTTAGTCTTGTTCTTGAGCTTCAGAGCTTTCTCAATAACTTAACTGATTTCTTTGGGGATGGAAACCAGGAAAACTGACTTGAGATTAGGATAAGAACCAAGCTGGTAGAAGAGTTTGATCATTTCTCTAAAGTGTTGATCCAAATCTTTTTTGGCCAGTGAATAGCATTTTCTTTCAAAGAATTCTTTTCTTTTGAGTTCTTTTGAATCTTGGGGTTGACCAATAAAGAAGAAATGAATAAGCTGAATGGCTTCATCAAAGGACACGGTTAAGAATTGAAGGTGGTCTTTTCCTGGGGCTAATTTCCGCCAATCTTTCAAGGAACCAGTGAATCGAGTAATAAATTCAAGGAGAACTTCATAGGTACTGTGTTCTTTGAGGTTCCTGGTAATCAACCAAGCATGAAACTCTTGGAGTCTTTCGGCCCATTTGTGATAAGGAATATCATCCAAAGTGAAGAAATTAGACGAATAGGTTTTTGAGGACGATAGGTCATGGTAGGGCTGTGAAGGTGGAGGTGGATGTTCTACCTCAGGTTAGTCTTCCATTTCTTCTTCAATGATTGACTCTACTGAATCTGCCATCATAATGTATGCTACAACAGACGGAGAACTGGAGTCATAAGACTCGGTATCAGGAATGGAAGAAGAGTCACTGATAGAGACTTCTAGAGTGGCTGGGGGTGAAGGATTTATGGGTTCCACTGTAGAGATGGTAGAGACTTGGTTTCTAAGGAAATTTTTCATGGGATTAGAAACCATATATGAATGGGAAGGTTTATGAGGTGGGGATGACGGCGGAGATTGTTCTAGTGGGGCTGATGGAGATGGAAGAGAGGCTTGTTTGCCTTTTTCTTTTTTTCTCTTGATCTAGCTTCCTTAGACGATCCCGAAGAGAAAGGATATTCATTTGTGGTAGCGACGGTGTTGTGCTAAGGACAACTGCAAAAGAGCTAGGATATGAAGAGTTTGACGAGAAGAAAGATGTTGGCTTGGGTGTTGCTTTTGGGAAAAAGAACGGATCCAAAGTTTGCAGATTTCTTTGCTCTAAGAGAGCCTGTTGTTCTTGCAGTATTTGGACCTGGCGTCTGAGCTTTTCAATCTCAGGAGTTTGGTCTTCCAGATAATGGCTAGTAGGGATCTGCTTTGTTTCCATCAAATGAGTCTTTTCTGGAAATCTTCCAACATCTTCTTTAAGACAGATGTAGCATGTCTACCCGGTCAAGGCGAGTAGCAACTAAGTTGATGGCTACATTCTGGGCTAGAGCATTCTTTGTCTGCCAGTTCAAGATAGCTTCCACTGGAGTATGGTCTTTCCGTCTCCCTTGAAGATCAACATCATTTGGAGCTGGGATCTTCGGAAAATGAAAGTATTTCTGTTGCTGGTCAGCAAAACTTTCAACAGGAGGAAATCTAAAGGGTGCTGCACTTTCTTCAGAAGGCTGCAAAGGGGGAAATCTTTTGGTCTGAACATACAAATACTGGGTAAAACAGGGGGTGGTTCAGGTGTAGGTTTACAAGTGAATGGTTCTGGCAATTTGATAGGACATGAATTTTTCTTTACCCATTTGAGGATGGGCTTATAGAATGGTGAAGTGATGGGTTTCTTTGGCGGTGGAGGTGGCGGCTTTGGTTCATCTGGGGGACAGGTAGGAGGAGGTGCAGGAATTTGGGGAAGTTTAGGAGAACCATACTCAACCATGTATTGCCAACGGCCACCATCTTCGCCAAGAGGTCCTACGGTCGGATCACTGTCTAGGTACCTTTGATAAAGAGAATCTTTTTTCTTTTTCTTTTACCTGAAGGATCGTCTGTCATCCTCATCATCTGGAGTCGAACAAGAGGAATAGGAGCAATCAGCGTCCCAAAAATAGTGTTAGGAGGGATCCTTGAAAAAATGGATAGGTCGTCCATGTACATCAAAAGATTGGACATGAGGTTTAGGATCTGGTTCTTCCATACTAACAGCTTCAGTTAGGCATGGAGTAAAACACAAAATGGTGGGAAATGAGGGGAAAACAAAGGAAGAAACGTCTTCCTTTTCTTTGATAAATTTGATGGTGACAATACCATTTTTTTTCTTGGTGTATAGTGGCTCGAAAAACTGGACTGGTCGGGAATTCTGGTAGAGTTTTTCATAGTTGATCACCTAACTATCAGGAAGGAGTTTGACAAGCTGATCTCTTGAAAGTTGACGAGGGACGTGGATGCATGAAGTCTGGTCATTGTCGATAGAGATAAGCAAAGCATCTTCGACATTGGGAAGGTTAAGATCAATGGCATGGTTTTGCACTCTATATACCATATGGTAATGAAGAGTAGTAATTATAGTAGAGGTGGTTTGAGGAGCACTAGTGATCTGTAACTGGACTTTTAGAGCAGAAAGGAGGTTGGGATCTGCCAAGGTCATATTGAAATTTGGGAAGAGAGTAACAAAGACTGTGCCTGCGTTCAGAGTAGTTTGAACTGTGTCGATGCAAGCATGCTGATATTCCAAAAATCGAGTATCAAGAAGAGCAACTCGCGTAATAACTGGCAAGCCTTTTCGTCCATGCAAAGACAAGGCTAATATGAAGGCTCCAAAGTAAAGATGAGTATAATCCTATTGAGCCCACTAAGCAGGAAACTCAGGTGGAATCTGGAGAGTTACAAACTGCTCTTGTTGTGTAGACAAGATGGGGTATTGATCAAATTTGGTGGACTTGACATATTCTTTAACTGAACAAGGGGTGTGTTAAATGAGGTGCTTGATAGATCGAATGGGTGAGAAGGATGGCGGTTTACAAAAGGCAGAATATGGGTTCAAAGGGGTAATTGTGTCTCAGAGATTTTGTGATCATTATTCACATAAGATACCCCATAAAGGTAGTCAATTTTGGAGGAAGTGGTTTTTTGGAGTTCAGGTGTTGGAGGAAGTGAAACAGGGGTTTCTAGTTGGATAGGAGTTGTAATGTCTGTAGAGGATTCTATGAGAGTAAGAGTTTCTTCTTTCTTTTCCAGCAGTTTATGAATTTCAGAATACTAATCTTAACTTAGTTCTAGCTCTGATTCCTTCCCTGTCCAACCTATTTTCCACTCTCCATTTCCATCTAAATCCACACTTCAGAAGATGATAAACCCATCCAAGTTATTGCTCTCATTGATACCGGTGCAGCAGCATCTCTCATGGATGTAAAAGTACTCCCAGAAAAATTCTGGATGCCTTACACAAGGTATTTTCATTCTGCTTTTGGTGATACTTTTACCACAAAATTTCGCAGTAAAATCATCACACTTCAAATCTTTCCTGGTTGTTCCATATCCACAAAAATCATTGGTTGTAATTCCCCAGATAAAGACCTTATCATTGATTGGGATATTCTAGCCCAGCTCTCCCAACTAAGGATTAAACCCACTAGTTTACAGTTTGGTGACCAATTCCGTGAATATGTGGATATACATAGACTTTTCATTATCCAACCAGAAATTCTTGATTTAATTGTCCAAAGTCTCTTATCATGTTGCTATGAGTCTCATTCCCAGTTTATTCAAACATATTCAAACCCCCTTTGGAAAAATCATGACTTCTTTATCAAACTCTCATTTAAAAAAAGCGAAGATGTGAACCCCATAAAAGCCAGTCATTCTGGTATGAATCCTGAACATCTTGCTTTGGCCTAGAAGGAATATGCTGAGCTACTCTCTCAAGGCCTTATTGAACCCTCTGATTCACAATGGGCTTGTGAAGCCTTTTATGCGAACAAGAGAGCAGAACAGAATCGAGGTAAGCTTAGATTGGTGATCAATTACCAACCCTTGAATAAATTCCTTCAAGATGAAAAACTCCCTTTGCCTCACAAAAATTCTTTGTTTGGTAGCCTAGCCCAAGCTAAGATCTATTCCAAGTTCGACTTAAAAGCAGGTTTTTGGCAAATTGAAATTTATCCTGATGACCGTCCTAAAACTGATTTTTGCATTCCAAACCAACATTTTCAATGGACAGTTGTCCCTTATGATCTTAAAACACCCCATCCATTTTTCAGAAAGCCATGTGTAGAATTTTCCAGTCTATTCTCCAGCATGCCTAGGTTTACATTGATGACATTCTCCTTTATAGTCCTGATGAAGAATCCCATTGCAAATTGCTTTCCCAGTTCGTTGACATTGTCGAGAAACATGGAATCATGCTTATCCAGAAGAAAATGATTCTTGCTCAAAAAGAGATCGAGTTCTTAGGCATGCATTTGAAAGAAGGCACCTATTGCCCAAGACCTCATCTTGCAGAAGAATTTCAAAATTTTCCCTCTGAGAATTTGACAATTATCCAAATCCAGGCTTTTCTTGGCATTGTCAATTATCTTCGAGATTTTGTGCCAAAGATCTCCAAAGCACTCTATCCTCTTCAGAGGATGTTGAAGAAAGATGCTTCATCATGGAGACCAAAGCAAACACAAGCTGTGGCCTATCTCAAAGAAATATTGCAGAATCTGCCTCCTTCGCAAATTCCTTCCACTGGCAAGAGAATTTTGCAAACAGATGCTAGTGATAAATATTGGGCAGCTATTCTCCTTGAAGAAATCAAAGGTAAGCGCTTCATTTGTGCTTACAAAAGTGGAAGATTCACTTCTGCAGAAATGCATTACCACTCCACTTTTAAGGAGATTCTCGCAATCAAGTATGGCATCAAGAAGTTTGAATACCACCTTATTGGGCATCACTTTTTAGTAGAAATGGATATGTCTTCCCCAAATGCTCAAATTCAAGCAGAAATAAATTCCCCATCCTCAGCCGTTAAGGTGGGCCGAATGGTTCTCGAAATATTCTTTTGATGCTAAACACATAGCAGGCAAAAGAATGTCATTGCAGATTTCATGTCCAGACCCAAGCAGCCAGTTGAATCCATCAACATGTATGTTTGCAGAAATCCAATGAAAACCGGAATGTTTCGCACTACACTTATGCGAGATACACCATGGAATTCTCACAGTTATCCCCCAGAAGTTTCAGGAGAAATTGATAATTTCTCTGAAAATTTGAGGTACTACATGTATGAATACCATTACAACATCTTCAGTAACTATGGCAGATTGATGTTAGGACCATATGGTCTTAATCCAGATTATCCATTCATCCATGTTTTGCGGTGATCTCCTGATCGTGATTTCCCTGACAACTTCAAATGGTTCTTTTGGTGTTGTCTCAACATTTATGTTGTTGCTATTGAATTTCCCACAGACAAGATTATTAAAGTCCTCTCCAGAGCACTCATGGGAGATTTCTCAAACCAGCAATTTTTGACGAAAATGCTCACTTGGTTCCGGCCTTTAGCAACATGGAAAAATCACTTCATCTTTCAAAGACGTTGTGCAAGGGACGAACCAGAAAGGCATACCACAATCATTTTTCACAGACCATGGCTTTACTTTACCAACACAGGTGATTTGCGCCATAAATTATTACCTTATGGTACTTCTACCTTCAAGCCCAACCTTCATCGGCAAATCTTTCGAACCCACATCACAACTTCCAGATGCATCATATTCATGCAGCATGAGTATAGAGAACTCCAGTGTATTCTGTGCGTAGAAAATCAAGAAATTCCCCCTGAAATTTGGCCATATCAATGCATGAATCTTTCATGGGATACGCCTAAATTTCATCCTCATACCATTAATGCATTGAAAGCATTTCGAGAAAACCAGCCAAGTTGTTCTATGGACACCGATACTTCAGACGCTTGGGGAGAACCATTATCGCAAGATCCTTATCCTACACTGGATATCACATCCAGTACTCAAAATCAGCCATCCAGCTCCACGTGCCCTCAGCTCCAATTATGGCCTCGGCCTCAGATGCCATCCAGCTCTACTCAAGATCCTTGACAAGATCCACGAGACCCAATCACCATGGAAGATATCTTATCCGGAGAAAGGCACGCGGCATAACAAGAAGATAGTCCCCCACTTTCTGAAGACCTAGACATCAGACTGTCCCAGCTCGAAGAATAGTGGTACTGGAATAAATACAAAAGAGATAAGGACGGCCTAGACAGTTCCGACTTTGACAACACCAATTATCATCCAGACCTCGATCGTCGTTGGCTTTGAACTACTTCGACGACTTCGTTTCATGTGTATAAAATGTCATTGAAGTCTTCAATCGTTGTTTGGCGTGTCGAAGTCCATGTTTGGTGTGATTAGTTTTAAGTGTTGAATAACTCAGCTTTCTGCAGGTTTCCGAAGACTTTCTCGAAAAAATATTGTAGCAAAATACTGTAGCAAGTTACTGTTCATCATTGTAGCAGTGGCATTATCGCAGTACTGTAGCATTGTTCGGTACTGTAGCAGTACTGTTCACCCGAAGACTTTTTCTCGATTTTTTTTTCAGTTTTTTGGACGGATCTCCATATCCAAAGTTTGTTCAACTGGTACGCCTATAAAAGCATGATCTCATCAAAACATGGCATTGCCAAAACATGGCACTTCAGGACTTTAAATTGACTCAACTCAGTCTCAAAAGCCATAAGTAAAGCCTCGCTTCGTACTATGGCAGGGTTTTCATTAGAAACACACTCTTGAGGCTAATTTCTAATTCATGAGACATTTCTCATCATATATCTTAATTCAATAAATCAAGGTCCGCGTCATAACGCATCTGGTTATCACATTGCATTAGGCCATACCCCCCGAAGAAACGGGTCCGAGGTCATAAGTTCATTTGGCCAGACCCCCCTAAGAAACAGCTCCCAGATCTTAAATTTCATTTGGCCAGACCCCCCGTAAAAACGGCTCCCAGGTCTTAAATTTAATTTGGCCAGACCCCTCATAGAAATGGCTCCCGAGTGTTAATTGGTATTCATATGTATATTAATCAATTGGCCAATATAAATTCAAATGCACAACCAAAAAGGGCAACTCATGGTTCGGCCATTGCATTTCAAGTCATTAAGCCTCGCATCACATTCCATGGCCAAACAAATTCAAGATCAATCAAGATCACCAAGAGTATGACACAGTTCAATCCCAAGTAAAACTAACATAATTCAAGCAATTCATTACCAATCGAGGCATACGGCTCAAGCCAATATCGGCATGCCAACTCAAGCACTCATTCGGCCATTACGCAAATACATGTCATCACATTAGACATTTTATCCACTGAATTCACTTTCAAGTATTTGAGTACTCAATTGTTCCAAACAAATCATCACATGCCAAATTCACACAAGGCACCTTAATACCGAGTAATCACAGCTTTGATTCAACATTTCCTAAGTACGATAACATGATCTTCAATTGAGCACAAGTCAGCAAACACCACAATCCACACAGTTCACTTTGGTTCCATAAGATTCTCACCAAATCAGCCCATTAAAGTTGCAATTCATACTCTTACTAGGTCCCTTAGGAAAATCCTGGATCAAACAATTTGAAATTTCCAACAAAGCTCACTTTTAAGCATTCTATTTGAATGTTTTCGTCAAAGAGGGTTTCTCATCGATTCTTTGACTTTGGTCTTTTACGAGGAAAGCACTCGAATTTCCTAATAACCTACACCTAGGTTTTCGAGGCTATTCGCAGCACATACATTCCGATTAATCGAGAGGTCTTTATGGGACCATAATGTTGGGCTTGGACACAGTTTCCAAGGAGGACTCACTCTCTGAGTCAGGCTTTTTGAATAAAAATTTTCTTCATTTGTTCCGGGTTTACAAGTCAAGAACTCTGCAAAATGAGAAAGAAATAATCTTGCTCATACCTCTTCGAATTAAGGTACACATTAACCTAGACATCTTAGTCAGAAAAAACTGCAAAGGGTTGTAATGTCGGTAGGATTAGGGACCTAAAAAGGCTTATATTTTTTTGGCTCGGAATCGTGAAGGGTTTGACATTGGCGATCTTTGCTGATCAATCTTCTGTTTTTTCTCTGGTCGACGACTCTTTGAAGAATATCTCTAGTCTTCTTGAGAATGGGTCTAATCTTTGAAAAACCTTCTGTATCTTTTGGCAGTTGGCTATGATTCCATTCGAGGGGTAGCCTTTTGCTGCACATTTTCTGAGGATTCTTATTTACTTCAAAAGTTGTTGGGGGTTAAAGCACCCAGTAATCCCTTGGTGTCCCAAAATCAGTCTTATGACTTTCAGCATTTCAATGAACGTCATCCATGTTTTTGTCAGGCTTTTTGCCTCTTTTTTAATGCCTAGAGATTCGGATTTTCTCTTTTTGATCCCTCATTTTCCTTTTCTTTTTATAGAAACTAGGATTTTTAATGATCATGTAAAGTATGTGACTTGAATCTCATATTGTCTGAACATTTTGCTTTGACAGTTTTATGTAACTCCTACTTCTTGAACTTCTCTATCAGCGAGTGTCTTTGCCACCTTCGTCTTGGTATTGTGCAATGATCAGCAATGAGGATACATGAAACGAATATATAGGCTCAAATTAGCTATGCAACGGGCATAAGTGTGTAGGATAGAGAAATGAATGTCTCTTCGTCATCCTATGGCGCTTGGATTAATGCATATCAACACACAAAGATTGATGTTTTTCTGTTTTGGAAAAATCACTATGTTTTTCTTCAAACATTTCACCTCACAAGGAATTAATGACGCACCATGCATGTTTCAGCCATGTCTGGACAATCTCTAACCCTAACATGTGTGCAACAAGTGTTAGAAATTTTTCTTTTGAAAGCATGGTCCATTCCTAAGTTTGACCACATGCACGTTCATCTTCGACTTCTCTTTTACAAGAAGGTGAGAAATTGTACGGTATTCCTTCATTGTTGCCTTCCGTCTTCATCAGACATTCCTGTATGAAAAGAGTGGGAACTCTAGTGAGTATAATATATTTTAACGCTTGATAGAACGGATACATATCACCTGGTTCTACGTGTCAAGGACCGTTCTATTCTTGGTTCAATTTGAACGAGTTTGATCGTGAGTCCATTTGGCAAACTGTTCCAAATACCGTCTCGCATGTTAGGATTGACGGTTGGCTTCTCTACTCTCTTCTTCGGCCACCTCAGCTTGAACCGGCAGGTCAGGTGACCGCGGTACCGCGGAGGATTGACCGTTGACTTCTCTGCTCTCTTCCTCAGCCACCGCATTAGCTTTCTTAGGTGGTCCGGCACTTCTGTACAAATAGAAATCCCCTCATTAAGCAAGTGATCTTTCACTCCTGTAAGGTCTCCAAAGAATTCTCCGCTGCAGTAATGACAACGCCACTTGTTGTCCCCCAGTCTGTTGACGAAATTCCAGGCTATATCGTCTTTGCTACGAACCTACAAGCAATTAGAGCGCGAACCATAATATAATCTCTCAAATCTTTTCTACATCTTCGTAGCGACCATGGCATTATTCTCACGCAGATAATACAGCCACCCCAAGTACTAAAACCACCTACCTGATTGTGTAAGCAATCCATCAGCATGCTTATGTGCTCCGGCAACTTTTTGCAAGGGGAAATCCCTTTGTTTGTTTGTTTAAGAAAGTGACTTTTCACCCTCGTGACTTTTCCAAAGTATTCATTCTCGCAATGAGGACAACGCCATTTGTCGCCCTCCATTCTAATCACGAATTTCCAGGCTATATCTTTCACTCGCGGCATCTTTGTCGTCTTGATTATCAACCTTCAAGCAAAGAGAGCGCACCCGATCACATAGGATATTCCGATATTGTACATTTTGTTAGCGCGCATAGCATTATTCTCAAGCACATAATAGCATCCTCTAGTTGACGCGTAGGGCTAAATTCCCCCACTCTTTAACACTATTCTCCTCAGTTCCAACCCTTCACCTATTTGAAAAGTTGAGGAAGAATGAATTTGTTTTTTGTTTTTTTAACCTAAGGACGTCATAAGTACAGAAACCCGATTACTTGGAAGATCGTGAAACATCCTACGAGCTCCCACAACCCGATCAAGAGCTGCGGATGACTCAAAACACGGAGCAACTTGCACGCATGGAAAAATCGATTCGAAAAATACGGTGAAGCATAATATATCTCATGCAATTCTTAAGGGCAAAGAGATAATCTCGACTTTAAATAGAAAAAGGCATAATATACGGAGCTCGTTTCGCGTAGAATCCATCAGATTTACTTGTGTCTAGCGCGCACGTATATTTAATGCAGTTATTCTTACAAATGGAAACTGGCGAATATGAAGACGAAGCAGCGTACCGGCCGGCTAGGACAGGAAAAGAAGATTCAGTTGCGCGTAAGTGGTAACGACGCACATCAAGAAGTCAGAACTAACGAAGCTGTTTGTCGAGATTCTGAAGCACTGGTCAGCATCGAGGGATCCAGCAAAGAGTCTTTCATTTTCGCTGAAGTCAGAGGAGATAAATTTTCATAATCAAAATCTCAAACTGGTACACGTGCGATAAATTTACTTTCGGTTTGTTTCCATTAAATCGGATTAATACAATGAAAAATCCTGAATTGATATATACGTGATAAATATAGGGTTAAGACCCTAAACGTATATATCCGGTAGTTGCCACGTGTAATCCAAATTAGCAATCTGACGATAAAATTTAACGAAAAATAGATTTGTCACAGGTGTACCAGCTTGAAGTGAATTTATCAAATGTGTACCACTTTATGATTTTAGGCTGGTAAGAATTTATCATATCTGTACCAGTTTGAAATTTTTCATTATACTAAACCCTTGTTTTTACTCCCACCTCGCATATATTTGACTTTTCTATTTAATTTTTCCTCCTTAGATTCTACGGGAAAAAAAAAATTCAATATTTTCATAAATAGTTAGCATTGTCCAAACTATCCCCTCTTGAAAATTTTGAACGTGCGGATATATTATGTGTTTAGTTTATTATTTAATATATTAAAGAAAAATAAAGAAAATTTGCTCGACGAAATAACTTAGTAATTTAATGTATCGTTGCTGGACGCATGGTCGGTGGTAGAACTTCGTTACATATTTTTTGCCGTGAAATGAGGGGCATGTGTGTTTGGAATTATCATTATAATCGATTTCTTTCACATGCCAACGACTACTCGTAGTATAAAAAGAAAAGAAACGCGTACTCGATGATGAAACTTACTCATCCTATTCTTTTAATTTAGAGCTCGTTGAAGCATAGCGCTAAATTAGACCTATGTCCTCCACACCTTACCGCTATTCTCCTCAATATCATCCCTTTACCAAATTGCAAACGGGTGATTTTTTTTTTTCCCCGAAGACACAACTACAGAGGGCCCGATTACTTGGAGAGTCATGGAGTATTGTTAAATTTATGTCTTGAGTTTGAATCGTTTTCAGAACTCGAGCCGGTTTTTTTTTTTTTTTTGGAGGGTCAAAAGGAGCGTATTTTTTCAAGTTTCGGTGAAACAAACACAACTAGGGTCAATACATAACAAATCCCAAAGGCGTTTGGGGCTTAGAAAGTCAATTAAGGGGGAGATAACCAAGTATATGCGCTTTTGCATTCCAGTTTGCACAATAACTAGCTTCGCATGGGGCATAAGTGACAGACATGTTTTAATTGGGCTAGCAATTTTCTGCAATCTTCCAAAACATTTCCAATGGGCCAATTTGGCTTCGCGTGGGGCATAAGCCGAACAGAACTGGACCCGATTGAAGAAGGATGTAGATGGGTTTGTTAAATCGAATATGAAGTGTCTGCAATTACATCACGAGATTCAACAGGATTCTCTGGACTGGCAGAGAGAGGTGAAGATTTGACCAATTTGGTGAATACGGCGCTGAATATGAAGTGATTCCATCTGCAAATTGTTCGTCAGAGCTTGGATACTGTTCATTTGAATATCGGGGAATGCTGGTTGTAATTATGTTACTGAATAGAGGATTGCGTAAAACAACACCTCCAATGAATTCCTACAGCCCATTTGGCATACTGTTGCCGAGGACCTGATCAATTGGTAACGTTGATAGCCTCTTGAATTTTGTGGTTCGCTCCCTGTTTCAAGATGAGTTGGTCGCTCAAGAAGCAACGGTAGCGCACTTGGATCAAGAGATAGCGAAGCCGAAAAATATATCGAAAGTCGCTGGCGAGATGGAGCAATTTCTTTTCCATGTGCCGCATCCAACGCGTGGTTCGATGGATCGGGTTGCTGGGTGGTTACCTAGATCATCCAGAGGCATGTTACCAGGAGGGAAAGACCCTTAATACCGAGGACATGCTGAAGCTGTACCAGTTCCGGTCTTCCAATATCTATATGACCGCTCTGGTGCGCGTCCTGGTTGAATTGAGTTCTGCGCGTCATTGAGATTCGGCGCATGGTCACTTCGGAACACCGTTTGACTCGCGCCAGAAAATATTCTTTTCGTTCCTCCGCCCAGTGTGCCTCCCGTGCTTATATCCAACACACTCACATGACCATGAACGCCCTCACAACCTTTAATACCATAGCGCAGAATTCCAGCAAGGTGCGCCCGGATCCACAATAGTCAATATCCCTCAAGGCCACCCTGAATCCACCAAAAAGAGGCGGAACCATCCTTGGAGTTTCCATCGCTACTCTCCATGTGTACTTCATCCTGGCAAGGTCTTCCCAAGTTAAAGCTTCTCCTGAAGTCTTGCTTTTTACTATCTCTTCTTGTTCTGCAAAAGCAAAACAAGCTTTATTACATGTCGCAATAAGGGGGAAGGAACATGTTTCTGAGCTTTGTTTGGCTTCGGAAATTCCGACAAATTTGTGTGTTTATTTCTCTTTCATTTTGTCAAGCCATCCATTTCCATCAGCAAGATAGAGATTATTCAATGTCCATGATCCTTAAGAGTGAACTCGGTTTGAAAAAAATTCTTCTTCATTTTGTTTCAATTTTCCTTCCTTTCTGTGCTGAAGGAATCTCTATGCAGATTCGGCAAATCTAAAAAGATGCTAGGAATAGAGGACGTTTACCTTGAAGAACTGCCTTATAAACAGCAGGATTCTTAAACGCAGCACACAAGTTAAAGGTAATGGATGAGGTATCATGTCTAGCAACCATGACAAGCAAGATATTGTGCAGAATTTCCTTGCCAGTCACAACCCGTTCGTTTCCTTCGTTGCACATACTTAACAAGCACGAGATCAAATCTTGATGAGGAGCTGCAGTGTGCTGCTCCAGCTTCACCTTCTCCTCCTGTACAAGTTCCTTGAACAAATCTGACCCTGGAGCTTGCTCAGAGGCTCCGATTTTAGCGCGTGAACGGCAGGTTTACTGGGATGGACCAAATTCCCTCTATCATTTCGTGAAAGTTTTGCGAGAATCTCTCTCTTTCAGCGCCTTCCTCCATATCAAAGAGAGCATATGATGTCGAACATAAGGATTTTCATAAGGGGCAATGCCTATACGAAAATCAAAACATTAGTACGCATTCATATGAGACTACTGAGTGTATATACCATGTGTATCCTTGATATTTAATATCGACATACCGCGAGTTTTCGTTTCCCTGCCAGTGCAACTCGATGTGCTTTCTGACTTCTTCATCCATTTTCTCCAAGTACTGCTTCAGCGATTCTGGTCACATGAACGACATGATAGATTCTCTCACACGTCTGTGATCTTGGCCGCTGAGTTCAAACAGATTGCGGTCTCCCAGAATCGCGTCGATGGATGACGGTTGCTTGTTGCGGAGCATGCTGCTGTTTTGCTGCTTGTCCGTGAATGAACACCGTTGGTTTGCCCAAGAGAGTGAGCTTCGAGATCGGTCCATGCTTCCTCACTATCTCTCAGATCCATTTCTCTCCCGTGTTTGTCCTCATGGCTCGGAGCAGGCCAATGCTCTGGCCTATGATGGGGATTCCCAATGATCCCAGAGGTAGCTTTCTCGACAATCCTCGCCTTCTCCAACTCAACAGAAAGAGAACTGGTACAAGGAAGAGAAGAAGAAAGACGTTCACTGTTCTGGGTGTAGGTGCGTGTGGTGTGTGTGTGTGTGTGTGTGTGTGTTTTTTTTTTTTTTTTTTTTGGGGGGGGGGGGGGGGTGGGGGAGCAAAAGAGTTCAGTTTCTGAACTTGTATTTTACGTACTAGATTCCTTCAGGAACGAGGGATGTAGATTACCATGTAGAAAGCGCA
Organism: Rhodomyrtus tomentosa; assembly: GCA_028455895.1. Classification (NCBI taxonomy): domain Eukaryota; kingdom Viridiplantae; phylum Streptophyta; class Magnoliopsida; order Myrtales; family Myrtaceae; genus Rhodomyrtus; species Rhodomyrtus tomentosa. The sequence continues at coordinate 6,108,185 of JAPCWY010000001.1, read as the reverse complement.
TCAATTTGGATTCTAGTCCTATTAATTAATACGATGCTGCCGATTTCGACAGTGCCATCAGGTGCTTTACTGAAAACTGCGGTTGAGATAAAACAAATAGCATAAGATCCTGGCGGTTTCAACTATGGGAGTTGGGCCAGGATGTGTATTGCTTTGTATTTGTTTCAGTCACCAGATTAATTCTACGGAAGGGTAACAAAATCTAGTTTCGAAAAATGCATCTGTACTTCGTGAAGAGTTCCAGGGGAAAAAACCATCAAAGAAAAATCCAGAAAAACCGCACCATGTTTTCGCTTCTTCCTTGTCTTTTTAAGATTAGTAAGTGCGCGAAGGTAATTATCCTACTATATCGATGGGATCATAGCTAGAAGAAGGAAGCACACCAGATAAAGGACAACATCAACGTGTACCTCTCCGATTGAACACAGACCTGACGTCTATTGCAGATATCTTACTTATCCAACTTTTTGGGAGAAAAGAAAGCAAAACAAAATTAGCTACAAAAGTAGTGGCATGATCATTCTATAACAAAACAAGAAAGAGGGCAAGAGAAGAAGAATGCAAGGAAAATGAGATGGGAGTGGAGGTGGGATTCTAGGAAAATGCAGCGAAAATTATTCCAACAGAAGTCTAGATCTTTTTAAGACAGAAAGGAAAGGAAAGCTAATCCATAGGTCAATAATTATCTTTTCATAAGTATCGCCAATATTGCTAGAAATGCACTTAATATTTATTTTTGAGTAAACTACACCTATTCCACACACTTGCACTATCTAACAGCTGATTCGGTTGTGTTAACTCCCCTAGGAAGAACGGAAGTTTGGTACTTCTACTTCTATTTCCTACTCTTAACGGGCTTGGCATTGATGAACTTTAGGCGACTGAGTTCGAAGTGATGAGCTTTGATTGTGCTGGGATGGAAGGTGGATGAAAGCAAAGAGAGAGTTACAGTGAGGATCCATGGGTGAAGGTGTCGCCTCACTTGAAGGAAAACGACAGATCATGTGAGTGAGCGCAGCTCAGATCCACTGCCGGATGAGGTGAGATCTACCCGATCTAAGGGTACAAGCATCCATGGAGCATGAACCGAATGCAGGCAATAATCGCTCCATTTCAAGTTGGAGGTGGGGGCAACAAGCATCCATGGAGAAGTTAGAAGTCAACCTCCGCAAATAATGTTGCAGGTATTGGCAGAGTACCGAGCATCAATTTTTAACATTGACGTAGCCTGCATTAAATTATAACTCTTGGACAGAAAAGACACAGGACAGCACCAAAGGTAATAAGCATCCTCCCAAGCTTCCAACAAAAAGCAATGGCATGTATTGATTCTTAAGGAGTTCAAAAACTTGACATTAGTCAACTTTACAGTAACGTAAATCAACATGAGCTACTGGGCATGCAATTCTCCACATGTAATTGATGATATCATAATCCAAGCTGTTCAATCAAGTAGGACTCAAGAAACATGTGCTAAACTACTTTAATGATTTGTCTGCACTATTAAATGAGCAAAAGCAAATACGAAGTGAATTGCGGAAAATGAAAAGCTTTTTGAGGGGGAAATGATTCGTCGAGTCGGGTTTAAAAGTAAAAGAGTATTGCTGACAAATACATAGCAGAGTCTGTGATGACCGATATAAATGGCAGAAAACAGAAGTACCTTAGATATCAGGAAGAAGTTGAGCAAAATGAGATCACATGAAGACAAAGAATCCAACATACGCAGAGATCCATCATAGTTGTTCCAAGAGGACACTCAACTTCAGTATAATAGGCATGAAACCTGTTTCCCAGAAGTCAAAGCAACTAATTAGTATTACTATAGGAAAAGGAAAGGGGGGAAAAAAGAAAAGATAGATGGATTATCGTAACGACTTACGGGTTATGCTGGAATTAATTGAAGAATCAAAAATAGACAAAGGGTCGAAGCATAGACTTGACATGAGGAGGACCCCACTCCAGCGACTCCCAACTTGCATCATCATCTACACTAATCTCCCTAAGAGAAGGGAAGCTGTTATTTTGTATGGGCAGATGCAAAGGAATCCTCTTCAGCTTCGGACAATCCCATAATCTGATATATTGGATGGAATCGCATTTTATCGTCCCATCGTATATGCTCCCCAATTCTGGTAGTGTAACTAGATTCAAGAATTTTAACTTTGGCAAGAAGGAACGGGTGGCACTGGTGTTTAGGCAGCATACTTCATCTCCTAGTTGTTGCCGTTGTCCTTCACAGCCTATTATCTCCTCCATCCTTTTGCAGTCATGGACTACGATACCGTGGAGATTAGGCAGGTGGCAGAGCAATTCATGAGTAAGAAGCTTCCTCAGGTTGGGGCATCGCTCTATCCAAAGAGAGGTAAGAAGAGAAAGGGCACCTGATGGTAGGGTTAGGGGAGCCCTTCCTATTATCTCCTCCATTTTCTCACAATGCTGTACTGTAACCTCACTCAGTTTAGGAAGGTGAGGGAGCAACTCAGATTCCACGACGCTCTTCATGTTGGCACAGCGCTCTATCACAATCTTTTCTAGGCTGGGGAAGGCGGGGAGCGGCGTTGCAAATGTTGCTCCTGCTGGAGTTATCCCTCGTAATTCATCACAGTTTTTTATCACAATCTGCCGTAGACGGGGAAGGGTAACTTTAGAATGATTCCCGAAGAGATACTTCAGTTTTGGACATCTCTCGACAGTCAGCATCTTAAGACTAGGGAATAGGAGAGGGTAGTCAGGATTGTCGGTTACTTCATCCACTCCTCCACAGAGCGTCTGTAAGTTTTCCCATTCTTCCATTATTAGCACCTTGAGGCTTTCAAGTGGGCCGATGTTGGACATATTTGTCATACCTCCACATTTTCTCGCCACCAATCTCTGCACATCTTGCGCAATCAAAATAGAATCCTCATTGCTTTCCCCTCCCGCCTTGACAATAGCATTATCGCAACAATCAATGTCAATTTTCCTCTCCGATGTCCCAAATCTTGGATCAACATATACGAACGCAGACCACAACAATTTTGTATGATTCACCACAAGTTGATAATAGTGACGAGGGCCGTTCTGTTGGAGAAATCTCATGTATTTGTTGAAATCAACGACATTCTGAAAAGAAAGATCAAGAGTCTCCAATGCCCATAACTTTGTCACGTCTCCTCCATTCACTTCCCCAAGCTTTAGATATTGCAGGTTTGCCAAACCCGCCAATGTTCCTTCAACTAATCTTTCTACACCTGATTTGGATAAGTCGAGGTATGTCAAGTTCACCAACAATTCCAAGCCCTCCACTGCATTCAAATATCTACATCCATGGACATCCAACTTCCTCAATGAACTCAGCTTTCCTACATAAGGAATATGACGCAATTCCCTACACTCCCTAAACAACAATGACCTCAAGTTCACCAAATCCGAGATGGAATTGGGAAGCTCTCTGATCCCACATCCGCTCAGGTTCAGAACCTTCAACCCCTCCAATCGCTTGAAGAAAGACTCAGGGATCAGCACATCCCCCCATAAGCTGTCATTTAATATCAAAGTTGCCAGTTTAAGACAATTTGGCGACATGTTTGATGGAATGACCCTAATGTCATTCTCCATGAAAGAAACTTTCTCTACACCATCCATCCAGTATTCCTCACTCAGAATCCTTGTCAAACCCTTGCCAGCTTTAACAAGGGAAGTCACGCTCATGACATGCAAAGCCATATCCCTGATCAAATCATGCATCTTGACCATATCCCGATCATTTTCCAACAAGCAAACATTTTCAAGTTTGTTCAGTATGGTGAGACCTCTATCATACTGTTTCTCCCTCTTATCCAATCCACCAATCAATCCTTCATCAATGAAAAATTCTATCAGCTCAAACTTATGAATTAGTCGGTCTTGTGGATAAAGTGCACAGCATAAGAAACATTGTTGGACTTCACGATTACTCAGGCGACTGTAACTTAATTTTAAATTTGCTAAGACCTTCTTTTCCATATCCATTTGCCCCATGTTAGATTCTTTCAATCTCTCTAAGATATCCTTCCATTCAAATAGATCACTTACTCCTCTCATGGTTCTTGCCATCGTGACGATTCCGAGTGGTAGCCCGGCACATTCTTCTACAATTAACTTCATAACCGCTTCAACTTCCAAACTAAGAGCCTCTTCAGGTCTAAGTTCCTTCAAAAATAAGCTTTGTGCCTCATTCGGAGACAAAGGTTCGATTTTTATCTTCTTCTGACAATGCATCTGGCGGCATACTTCAAGGGACCGGGTTGTTAACACCAACTTAGGTCCATCGGCTTCAACAGGGATACCCACTTCATCAAGATCAAAATGTTCCCAAACATCATCGAGGATAAGTACAAGCTGTACATGCTTCCCTTTTTCAATTAATTTATCAAACAACTTTGCCGCTCGTTTCATCGCATCCTCTTCATCTAAATCACCTTCTTTTAGCGCCTTCCAAATGTCACCTTGCAACTTATGTATGTTGAGGTCTTGTGACACAGCAATCCACAATACATTAATATGGTTCGTATTTTTTAGGAGCCAATTGTGTACGTGCACCATGATGGTTGTTTTCCCAACACCCCCCATACCATAAATTCCTAATCGTGATAGGTGATTTTCTGTTAGGCACTGCAAGATCTTCTTAGTATTTGTCTGAAATGACTCACCTGCCTCCAACTTTCGCTCTAATAACATGCTGACTTTGGCATCTCCCACCTCAAACAGTCCTTCTGGAAATTTGCTTTTCATGATAAGGTCTTCTGCTTCTTTCATCAACATATCCACCTGTTGTTGTGGTGGCAAATTTTCTGCACTTGCTGGCTCAAGACATTGGAAATTTTTCCTCAGCTTTTCCACGTTTGTCAACCAAGTCACAACTTCTATTCTCTGCTTCTTCAGAGATAGAGAGGCCGCAAACTCTAACTCATTCTTTATGTTAGCTTCTCTATCGTAGAGTTGTTCTACCTTCCTTTTCAAAGCTCCATCATTTTCAAAGTTGCCTGTGTTTGGATGACTGGTGTTTGGCACGCCTCTGTATATAGCTAATCGTGCACCAAGAATTCTATGTGTTAGATCCTACTGTAAGCATTTCATCCTTCTCGCTGATTAAGTAACATCAGGATACATAAGCATCAATTTCGATAAATAAACATGTACCTTCTGATGATGATGGACCACTAGCATCTATGTCCATCGGAGCTTGTGGGAAACATGTAATCAAGAACTGGCTATTCGGTGATGATGATGACACTCTAGGGTTATGCTCTGTGTTCGTTGCCACAAGATTAAGAGGTTGATCCGGAAGACTTTGACTTGGAAGGTGCCTGAAAGCTGGTTGCAAAATTAAAGCAGGTTAGAATTATAAGTAAACAATCCTGATCAATCGACCAATGAATTTTTAAAACAAGCCACGAGTGCAAGTAGAGCCAAAATCTAGACTTAATCCCACAAAACTTCTACGCTGAAAACAAACATCTTCATTTGTTCGATATTCTCCTTTAACTTATCATGATTAAAATGTGAGAGAAAGTGCACAAATGAAACATTCAAGGATTCGCCTGTAATTCGGAAAACGTGGGTTATGTTAAATAAGGACGCAGTTAGTAGAAAAGAGAAATGTCACTTCAAGGCATACCTCGTGATGATAACGGGCCTTCTGTGTTAGTTCCACCCTCTGGAACTTGGAAATCCACGTCCAGTTTCTCAAAAGTGTGAGGGTCAGTGGAAGGCTGTGATGGACTTGGCGGAGATATGTCCATTGAAGCTTGTGTGGGAAAGGAACTAGTCTCGTTTCCACGATCTTCGTCGCATATAAGAAGTGGCTGTTGACAAGAATGGTGGATGGCATTGGTTACACTTGCAGCATTGGACAGGGGAACTGCTTCGGCAATAGGGATTTGATTGCAGTCTTGCAAACAATTTGAAATGCCTACCAGAAAGGATTGATCGGTTTCTGATGATGACGGAAACATTTGATTCTGCAGGTCACTCATTTGCATTCCCTCAGAATAACAAGATGGAATTGAATACTGTGGCTGATGGGGCATATCAAGAAGATAAGACACCGACTCTGCTGAATATATTCGCGGACACGAAGCACTTTCACCTCTCCGCTGTTCATCATAGCCGGAATGTGTTTCATTGGGATGCTGGGGAGTGCCAATTGTACCTATATCACTGGGATGGGGTCCAGGCGACACAACACCAGGTCTAGTTAACTGATGCAACCCATTTGTCACACTGTTGTCAAGGGATCGATGAGTTTGCAATGGTGATGACCCTCTACTATTCTGTTGTTCATACCTCGTCTCCAGATCAATAAGCTGATCAAACAGCTCTGGTAGATGACTTGGATCGAGAAAAATCCAAGCCGGCGGATCGGTTGAAGGTTGCTGGAGAGATGAAGTGGTCCCATTTCCATGTTCATCACTCGGATCACCCACGGGCACATCAGCAAGACACGAAGATTCTTGATACTGACAGTCTACTGAAGCCGCACCAGCAACACCTCCATTTTGCCAATGAAAAGCTGGTGGCTGTGGCACGTTGTGATTCAAGTTAGCAAGGACTGCAATTTGGCCCGTACCAACACTTCCTCGTCCCGTTACCTCAACAGATGCGCCTCCCCTGTTGGTTGCGTCCGCCACACTTTTTCCTTTCATCGCCTTTGAGGCTTGCGATTTCACATGATCATCAACTCTCTCGCATAGTTTAATACCGTAGCCTGGAATCCCCGCTAGGTGTGCCCTGATCCTCGTAGCACTTCCACCGAAATCCTTGCCACAAAACTTGCACTTCCACTTGTTAGCCACAACCTCCACATGCCTCCGAAATGGATCAAGCTCTCTCGGCATTACTTAGTCAGAGCAGACAACATCAAGCAAACCAGAGAAGAACGAAGTCAGACAAGATCTACACATGTATAAAAAAAGCCAACCCTTTTCCAATCACCCAGTAGAGCAGAACCACATTGCAGATATAGAAAAGAACAGACAAAATTGGAAATTCCAAGGTAGCAAACATAGATGGAAAGGAAGGACCAAAGCTGCTCTGGCAATCTGAACCATGGAAGCGGGATTAGCATCAGGAATTCAAGGGTTTAGGGATTCGTCTGGCTTTGGTGAAAGATCAAGGTGAAAGATCAAGGTCGGGCAATTATGAAATGGAAAAACAGAGTTAACAGTAGTGAGGAGGAGCAAAATTTCTTACATGCACTGTAAGGCGCGTGGATCCCCCGCCTTACTTAGTAAGGCAGGGGACCCCACTGTAAGTGGGAGTGTGGACAGGACCAAGAGGAGAAGCTGGCCGCCAGGGCTGAGCTCCATGGAAAGACGACACGTGGTGAGTGATATTGTGAAACCATAGTAACATGGAAAAAAAATTATAAAGCAATCCTATAAATGGAAATCTTATATTAAAACAGTTCGCTTTATCAGCTTGTCCTATCAAATCGTCCAACTTTTTTAGCCATGCAATTCATTTCTTTAGGTTTTTTATCCGGGACGTGAGCGTGCATGACAACAATTTTGAAGTAGAATTTATGTTTAAAAAGTAAATCTGAAGTAAAATGAAGTTGCGTAACTAAATATATATTTACTCTAAATTTAATAATAACTATGAACTGCATCTAATCTAATTTAGATGGTCTCTTATGTGGTTAGGGATTCCACGGACTTGGATCCCCTGCCCCTATGGACGGTGGGAATTGAAGGTGTCCCCTGCCCACAGGGCAAGGGATACCGTTCTTGGATTGTGTTGCAAATGGCATTCCCTTTGTTTTTCACTCCGACAAAGTGACTTTTCACTTCTTCTTCTTCTTTTTTCACTTTATATTGGATTCTTTCTTGCAGTGACGACAATGTCGATTATGGCGCTCTAATCTCTACAAGCAAAAGAGTCTGCATCCCATTATAATATACCAAACCAATCTTTTATGTATCTTCTTTGGGAGTAATGTACAGCATTGCTCTCAGGCAAATAACATCATCCCCCGCTGCTAAACCCGTTTGTCAATTGGAAAAGCCAATTTTGCATATTCATATTCAAGAACCCAAAGAAACAGAGAATAAATCTAGAGAATGAAACTGTGCTATAGGCCGTTTCTTTTCTCCAATTCTATATATCATGCCCGCAAATGACTCACAAAAGCGGGTATCGTGAAACTCTAAAATTTCGCTTCGACTAAGCCATTACTCTTCACATAATTTAGGATTTATGCCCTAACTCCGTAAATGACTCCAATTATAGACGAACAAATGTTTCGAATCCTTATCGAATGCTGTTTCACAGCACTTAATCCCATTCATTGGGACTTTTGGAGCACACGCGCAGCGAAACCTTCTCTCCCTTTGGCGGTTCCGTGGTGCCTGTCTCTCTTTTCCTTCACCAAACGTGAACTGCAATAAGGGGGGAAGAAGAGCTTTCGTAGCTTTGCTTGGGCCGAAGACTAAACTTTGAAAAATATGGGCTTGGTCTTGGGCTTGGGATTTGAGCCCTATTTCCTGTTATTACAAGGGTTTAAACATGCAATGAATACCCAATTACGCTGATGTGGATTGTCTAATTAGATGAAAGGGAGGACTAGGAAAGCCAAGCTATCCTTCTTTCCCGACTGTATATGTATATATTCTCCTTTTCTTTCATTTTTCTCCTTGTCCTTCCTCATTCGGGTGCCCAATCTAGCTGCTGAAACCATTGACATGGGCTGGAAAACAACATTGACTTCTTGATGTCAATGACATTTTTTTTTTTTTACCATGGAACAGTATCATCTTCGTTTTTATACCTCCTAAAAGAAATTAAGTCTTTGAAGTTCATTTTGTTTTTTCCTTTTTTAAGACTCTACAATGCACCAGACGCGCGTCTGTTGAGACAATAGCCAATGCCATTTGTCAGCTCACATATGAGCAGATTTTCATAAATAAAAAAAAAAAAATCAGAATGCATCACCGTTTAATAGTCGATTTTGACCACTTGCTCGATGGTTTTCTTTTGCGTAATACCTCAAATTTGCATTTTGTGCCAATCGAGCATTGCTTTGTGATTTATCTTTTTAGTAATACCTCGTACCTCCTGCATCTATATACACACAGATACTTAGACATTTCGCACGATAAATATGTAAAAATGAGGACTCAAGAAGGATTGCACAAAGCATCAAACTTAGTTCAAACGACAATCCTTAATTAAGTCATTGGAGATAACTCATTTCCATCACAAGAAATAATATACAATATGCCATATCATTCAAAATACACTATAACGTCCATTTTACCGACAAAGGTTAGCACATGAAAAAAAAACTTATTTTTTTCCCCTCACTTTTTATGCCAACTTGAAAAAAGATTGCAAAAAAAAAAAACAAAGTTATAAATGAATTCACGTCGATATTTTATATTTTGTTTTAAAAAATTATAGGTGACGTACATATTTTCAAGCATTTGTCTGTGAGCTGCGAAAATATTATGTCGGTCGCAGCTAATTACCCATGACATCCTAAAATGACGTCATAATTGGCGAAGAGAATCGGATAACAGAAAAGTCATCATCTTCAACTTGCAGAAACATTTGGAAAAAAAAAAACTTGCAGAAACACCCTCATCCACCAATCCCCTTCTCCACCAGACCACCACCACCACCACCATGGCAACTTCACTCTCACCATCTCACATCCTCTCCTCCACCACCGCCACCAAATCAGTCCAAGCCCCTCTCACCGTCGCCACCAAAACCCATATCTCAGCAGCCCACCCCCCAGCAAACACCCCTTCCCAGGCTCCACCGCCTGTCTCGCGGCCAGGCCACAGCCCTTGCCGCGGCCACCATACTTACCACCGCGCCACCTTCGCTAGCCGACTCACCACCAGCGACCTACCACCTCTACTACGGCACAGCAGCCAGCGCCGCCAACTACGGGGGCTACGGCGGCAATGCCAGTAAGAAGGACACGGCCGAACACGGTTGGAAAGAGTGGCTGGTATCCAAAGTGTAGAAGGGCACCAAAGGAATGGACAGCGAGTTTTACAACCCGAAGAGGAGTACGGAGAAGGAGTACCTGGTTTTCCTCGACGGGTTCAGGCAGTTGGCTCCGAAAGATACCGTCTTGAACAATTTGGCGCTGTCCGACGTGGAGTTGCAGGACCTGATCGCCAGTGCTGACAACATATCATCGGAGGAAAAGAAGGAAGAGGAGGGGTAGCTGTATTATGTGTACGAGATCGATGGGACGGGTGCTCACAGTTTGATCTCTGTAACCTGTGCCCATAAGCTCTATATCCACTTTGTGAATGCGCCCACTCCCGAGTGGAATCGGGACCAGGAGACCTTAAGGCACATTCACGAGTCCTTTAAGACTGTCGGATCCCATTGGAACTTCTTTCCCAAGAAATTTATATTCTGGGTTAATGATTTTCGTAAGCTCTTTTGAGTTTGACGATATAACGCGTATCTCTATGTACTTATATCGGAAGTTTTGTAAACCAGTCAGCACCGCAGGGTTCTTCAAACCAGTTACATCGGATTTTGGAATGTCTACTCATGCTTTACTTGGCACTGCAGTTTGAACAAAGCATTGCTACTTGAACAAGATAAAGCTAATTACTTTTCCACTGCTGCTAAACACTCAACAGCGATTGCTTCTAAGAAAGAAACGTTATAAGTACAACAGTTGCTGACAGAAACCAATCTTCCGAGCAGACAGCCCACATACTGCATGCTATTCTTATACATCAAGTGATCCAGTATGAACTACCACATGTCAGCATCAGATGATAGTTTCTCCAATTCTCTTCCCTGTTGCACCATACCTGCGAATACAGATCCATCATTTGGGATGTTTAGAAAGGGGAAATGAAACCCTCTGCGGCGTACTCTCTGGCACATCTGTTTTCCGCTCCTGTGATGGATTGGCATCACTTCTTTCAACTTCTTCTGTTTCTTCCATTGCCTGAGCAGGTTGCCTCCTCGGGATTGCAAGTTCGTAATTTGGGCTGATCAGCGTGTCCTGTTTTGGTGGAAGTGGAATTCCGGGACCTGATATTGTCTTTGGTAATGGAATCTTGTTCCTGTATCTAGCCAATTCCAGTGAGACCTGATAGATGAGCATTGGTTTTTGACCTCCCAGTACAATAACATCAAACAAGTAAAACGTGAACATCAGACATATAACTGTGAGTTCACACACATATGCCTTCAATAATTAATGAATTAGACTAACTGAGCATTCAACAGCGAACACAAACGTCCTATGCAGCTTAAAAATTTTGACTTCCATGGTCTTCACATGCCAAATGCCATGGAGAGAATGGATAGTTAAGATATATGCCAAATGCCATCGTGCAAATTCAAAGTTCTAACTGGGGGTCAACTTTAGCTCAAGTTGAATGGACTACACTTACAACCTACTATGATGTCTGCTTAATCAACGGAGTTCCATTTACAAATTCACTTCATCAAGAAACTGTCAGCGCTGATATGAACAAGACATCATGCATTGAAACAGTGGATAATCCATGGTCATATGGACATATGCTCAATTATAACAAATCTATACAATTAACAGTATAAACACTTGCACACCTCGCGTGGTGGAGGTTGTGAAAAGGTGAAATTAACTTTTGACTGGACTGCAAGCTTAGCATCATCGTTGTCAATGGCAGCCTTGCCAGCATGCTCCGAGTAGATTTGTGCATCTGTTAACACATCAACTACATACCGGTACCACAGCTCTAAGAATTGGTGTATAGCGCAAGGTTCATACTCCTCAACGCCCATTGATTTCAGTAGCGACTTCACAACCAGGGCATCTCTTGGCAAGTCGTTGTCTTTCTCCGTCATCGCCTCTAATGTCTATAACGACTGCAAAAAAAGACAGCACACAGATATCAGAAAAAATGTAAAAAGCATATATAAAGGCAGGACAAGAAAAAGGAATCGCAAGAGCTTAATTCCCTAAGCTGAAATCAACATTATAGGAGGAATTAAGATTATTAAATAATTCTTAAGAGACTTGTTTGGGAAGCAAATGTGAAGTACAAAATTATTCAGTTTCACAAAACAAAAAAAGGAAAAAATGCAATGCACGACAGGCCTGGCTAAGAAACCCACTAATACTAACATGAAAAATTCTTTGTTAGCAACAGAATTTTGCTGGAGAGTGTTAAGGAAAGGTTACAATGAGCTATTAATAACACGCTCTCTACTTTTCAGTAATCATGCCTCCAGTGAATCATACTAAAGGGAAAATACGAAAGGAACTCATTTATGGCCACAGTGGGAGACAGAAATACTGGTATAGCCAGCTCAAAGGTTTCATTGGCGAAAAGTAATCAAGTCTTCTTGGTCCTGTAAGTTGACAAGCTGCATCAACAACAGTAGCTAACACAGCAATTACCATCTGGCATTTTCTCATCTGGAGGGGAGCTATAGAAAATACGAAAAATGCATTGCATTGTGACATCTTTATGTCCACTCATTAGAAGTCTCAGTTTGCATTAGCATAAGCAGCCAAATACCAAATTAAGTAAATGTCAAATTACAAATTGTATCACTTAAAAGCAGACAAGAAAGGCCAAAACTCCCAACAGATCTTGAAAAGTTGCAAAAGGTGGATAAGGAAAATTGCCTTGTATTAAGGACTTCATAGAGAAGAACTCCAATCTGAGATTGGAAATCTCACTACAATGCCCTTCCAGCAACTTTAAATAAGAAGACAAAAGATGCACATTTTTACTAAATTGAACAATAGGGACTCTTCATGGCTCTCAGTCAATATGCCATCTGAACTAGATTAACAGAACAAAAGGGAAATGCATACGGAGAGGAGATAATCACTAACAACTTCATGGTTCTCAATCGCACGCCTTCACTCTCTCCACCAAATTCGAGTCACTAAGAAAGAGCAAACGGAGATGCAGATGAGACGGTGGCAATGCTCTTCTCTGTTGGCAATCAATCTCTCAAGATTCACCAAATTTAACACAATTGAGGGTGATTGGTTTCAGGGCGGATCCATTCCCATCCTAGAACTGGGAAACAGACGTGCGAGGTGGGTTTTCAAAGCTCAATGTGGATCAAGAAAAATCAATACCAAAGTGTGTTGTTATCAAAAGTTGGACATTTGTGGTTGTCTTTGTCAGTCTTGAAATATTGGTGAACTTGGAGATACATTGATCTTACTAAAACACGTATAAAGATATTAGTCAAAAGAACACTGGTGTTTTGCTAAACTTGCAATATCTTAAAGTTCGGGCAATAAATGCAAAAAAACATTACAGAATTGTGGGCATTGGAGACCCTTGAATGCTATCATGCAGCTGTGGATGATGTCAACATGATTGTGAGGGTAATTAAGCAGAGTAACCCTTGCTATACGAGTTCAACGTGGATCAAAAGAATCAATGTTTTGTGTGAAAGTAAGTGATGATGCTAGACTTGGGCATTGTGAGAGAAGGGTCCTTGCTCAAGAGTGGAGTCATGCTGTTGTGAGCGTAGAAGAGGAAAGCACTGACATTTGTATTTTGATTCTCCAAGATGTGCAAACATTGACATGGGTAAATGTGACAGTACAACAAATTTATTTGGAATGGGTCTGCTTGAAAACTTTGAGAAGCTAGATAAAAACTTGGGTGTAGCTCTGTGGAGGACAAGATGAAGAAGTAATCAATGTCCATGACTATCCTATCCCAACCCCTACCCCTATTCTCTTCCTAAGCGTTAGGTTTTTGAAAATATGTAGGTGTCCAAAACTGAAATCTCTCACTGGTCATTGGTCCAAATTCTACCTTCCACATCTACGAGAGATTGACATATCTGCGTGTAAAGAAATGATGGGAGTACCGTTACATCAGTGCCAGCACATCCGGCCCCAAACTTTCCTAGTCTAGAACGGATTTCTGTTGTGGGATGTAATAAAATGAAGAGAGTGGTGAAATCTGAGAGGCTGCTCCACTTCCCTTATTTGAGAAATACAGTAATACACAGATGTGAGAACATGGGGGAGATAATCAGAGTTCCTCCCCCATACATGTCAGTTGAAGAGATTTCTCTTGAATCTCTTGGGGTAGAAGGCTCCAAAACAGCACATCATTCAAATGCGGGGTGTAGTTACGGGGAATAGAGTTTGGCTCACCCCGCCACTTCTTGTTTCCCTTCCTTCACCTCATGTACCTCCTACACAGCTTGAATCTAAAACTCTTTTATCTTTAATCAACATCTGCTCTCACAAGATCATCAACTCTCTCACAACCTTTAATACCATACCTGGAACTCCAACAAGGGTAGCAAGGTGAGCCCCGATCCTCGTAGCACTCCCACCATATTCACTGCCACAGAATTTACATCTCCACAACCTCCACATGCCTCCATAATCAATCTATGCTTATATGACCCACATGCATGGATATAATATAACAGAAAACACATACCTTTGAGCAAACCAAGAGTGAATTCATACAAGTGGATTAAAAATGATAGAAAAATATGCCGGCTCAACTTTCCTTCGCAAAATAACAGATACAAAGTACTTCTATTAGGTTTTGATTTATCTCCCTATTCCCGCCTTCTATGCTCTATGGGCCACGGTTCAAAATCTGCTCTATTTGAATTGGCCATAATCACTTGCATCATATACGGAAACCTAGACTCTAACAGTAGGCACACAAATAAAGCTCGGTACAAGGAGTAGTAGACAAGCATTAATCAATTGAAAGTAGTCCAACCGAAACAGGAAATCGTTCAAACAAGGGAAGTCCTTCCCCTCACTATGGGCACGAACAAGTCCAACATGCCAAGATACATCAACATGGATATTAAGAATATGATTGAACCTGAACAAAATCACGCGGATCACAGCAGAAGCAACCAAGCACGACACTCCAAAACTAAGTAAAACCGAGACACATGAATTCATATGTAGGAACAAATCATAGGTGCAATTCTCAGAGACTTTCCTAAATCATTTTAAACAAAATGTAGAACGTAGGATCTCAGTGCACCACTAACCAGAACCTAGCACAGAGCAGGAAAGAAAAAGCAGAATGAAAACTGGACTGGCTATACACATAATCACTCTCGGCTATAGATCAAAACCGCTGAAATTGGATATAGAATGAATCAAATGAAAAACGATTACCATGATATGAGCATGCAATAAACATCCAGACATCCCGGTGCAGGAACACTCATCAAATTTGCACATTGACTTCGCTAAGGAACATCAACAAACACATGGCAAGCGTTCCAATAAAAAAATGTGGATGCAACAACGAAGCAACGATTTAGATCCATACTACTACCAAATCGCGAGAGCATGTTTAAAACGCTAACAGATCCCAAATTGACAATTTTCGCACAAGACAGAGCTAGAATTCTCAGCTTCATCCTCGTAGAAACAGAGCGCGAAGACAAATACCTTGAAAGTGCAATGGTTGGCAGACGAATATTAACCGGACCAGGGAATTGAAGCGCTGGAAGCCTTGGTGTTGAAGATCAAGGCTAGCGAAGGAGGAGCGGACCAGCTTTGATTACTTCGAGTGTCCTAAGTGGAAAAATAGAGCAGAAAAAGAATCGAAGAGTAAGCATAATTACTTAAATTTTCAAATAGGGCCAACTTGTGCAGCCAAATGGTTTTCGTTAGGCACGTTCAATTTGTTGCTTATAGTTATGTCCGCTGATATTGTGCTTTTTTGGCGCCATACAAGCAGCATTCGGTTTTGAATCGATGAATAGAAGATGTACTCCGTAGGAAATGTTTATGAGTCGGTCGCACCTTTCTAGGTTAAGCAATCCCGTCAAATTGCATACGCAGATGTCGCCGAATCTGTTCATTAGCCAATGTCTCGTAACTAACAACCACTAAGAAAAATTATGTGATATAATCACGTATACACTTTTGGTTTAGTAAAGACGGAACCCTTACAATATGACACCCTTTTGCAACAACGTACGGCACATGAAAAGAGTTGGGGCTATCCGCAACTTCAAATTTGCAGGAAAGCATGCATGCCCAAGCAGCATAGCGGCAGAAGGCCTCTCAGCAGGCAGCCTTCGAAAGCAGCGCTGCCGGAAATCCTTTCCCGCGGCGGGTAACCGTGTCATGTAATCGGCGGAGCACTTGGCATCACCTTAAACCAGAGCTGCAGCCTGCATTGAATGGTTGAATCTTGAACAGAAACTAAAGACCACAGATCACCCACCGAAAGGTAATGCACACGCCAGTACCAAACTTCCAGCAGAAAGAAGTGAGACAGATTCGGTCCAAGGACGAGCAGAGCAAGAGAGGCGTTCTTACCTGTTCATGCTCACTCCACGGAGATATGCCCATTAGCATTTCGATAACAGAAACATCCCAAACTCCACATGTCAATTATCAACAGTATGATCATGATCCGCGCTGTTATCATTCGCAAACAAGGATTGTCAAGCTGCAAGGGTATATACCAAGAGAAGTGTCTGTGGAAGCCCCTTTTTTTTTCTTTTTTTTTTTTAATGAGCTCTTGTCAATGTGTCCACCTGTTCCTTTGGAGGCAAAGTTTCCACATTGGCTTGGCCAATCATTTGAAAATTATCTCTTGCTCTTTCCGTTTTTTTCGGCCATTTCTCAACCAATATCCTTGGCTTATTCCGAACTGAGGAAGCAGCAGACTCTACCCCCGTTTGCTCCTTCATGACGGCTTCTTTGTAGTCAAGTTCTTCCATTTTTCTTTTCAGGCTTCTTATCTCTTGCTCGTTGGCACAGATGATCCCATGATTGGAGGACCACTGTTCATATCTAATATATATAAAACATAAGTTAGATGTCAGTAAAATAATCCGGGGATATTTAAGAATCTAATGGAACGATAGTAACTTCTTAGATTAATCCACACAGTGTTGATCAGGCTTGTATTGGTGCGTACAGGAACCACTTCTGCTACATACCATTGACTACAATCCTGCAAACGATTCATACTGTCCAAATCTTCTTGTAACGATGATCCTACTGTTGGATTATGCAGTTCATTCATTTTTAATTCCTCACAAGTATTTACGATCACATCACGCGAATCAACAAGATTCTCTAGCGGAAATTGGTGAAGATTTGACCATTTTGGTGAATATAGCGGTGGATGCTGGAAATTTACATCCATTAAGAGCCAAATTGATTACTTACTATAATTATGATAATTGATTGGTAGGCTAAATCACTGATTGTATAGCAGCATAATTCTTGAATCGGATCCTAGAATTATGCGTGTATATGTGTGTGCAATGCATAATCAAAGGATTTAGATCCTTGGATTAAGGGAGTGCAATTGGTGAGCAGAAAATTCAAATTTATAGCTCTATCTCTCTCTCTCTCTCTCTCACTCATTTTTGCTCTCTCCAATGGTGACCAAAAATTCAAGAATAAGTGCGGAGTATTCCATCTTCGATATTGCTAGCACAATTGAGTGGTGATGATTCCCACGAGTTCGTTCTTCCGTTTGTCGTCGTTATTGGTGGTGTGCCTGAACTAGAGTCTCAACATTTGTAGGGCTCGGATAGAATAACATCCGAATCAATTTGTTTTCGAGCACGCTACAAGAGGTAATCTTTTAACTTTATGCGTTTATTACTACGCCTCCGGAGATACATGTACGGGCATTTATTTATTTCCGTTGCGTTTATATATTTTATTTTGCCCGTACGTGTTACGTGAATCCCAACAATGGTATTAGAGTCAATCCTTAGGCGTTTTCGTGCGTTTAATTGATTCTAGTTCGTAATGATTTTTTTTTTTGCGATGCCAAGGTCAATTTATTTTTAAAGAATTGTTCTTTTTACGTGGCCGATAGAAGTTGATAATTTTATGTGACAAAATTAATCAACGTAGCAAAAAAAAATCGAGACTAAATCAATTTTGAATCGAAAATCGGTAATGAGTTTTATATTGCGTATGATTTATGCAAAAATGACTCGTGGCTGCGAATATAAGATTGACAATGCTACTAGCATTTAAATTACGCACGTGAAATTTGTTTTGCCAGCGTTAATTTATTGATACGGCTTGCGTTGCTCATTGTGAATTTAATTCAATGCATAATTTTATTTGTGCCTTTCAAAGCTTTAAATTATGAATTTATTGCTCACGTGGAAGGGTGGTGATCATGGAAAAATCCCTAATCAATGTGATTGATGAATATATGAATGTATGGTATTTTTTCTTTGGGATGTAATTTTAAAATGGAGGCTGTGTCCTTCTTTTATTTTTCATGTAATTTTTTTTAGTATAGTTTAGCATAATTAATTGTTGATGTAAATGCTACGAGGATTACGTGGAGGAGCCACAAAGCTGGAGAGCTCTTTGGGCCCGGTCTTCGAAGAGTTTGAGGAACCAAGAAGAAGCGAAGAGCGGATTTCCAATATTAAAATATTAAAATGGTTAAATGTGGTCTCATTGGCTCGAGACCCATTAAACCATAATTCCATGAACACCACGTAGGATAGATGTTTATGCAATTGACATCTATTTATTTATTTTGTTTTTATGAGCATGTTAAACCGGTTAATTTGCAAAGTGAGACCTTTAATAATGACTCAAAATCTCCTTAAAATAATATTAAGCCATAACGGGTTTTGGACTCGTGGCCTTCCATTGTCGTGGTTTGATCTTTTATTATAGTGATTGATTGACTAGTTGTGGATATATTGGGGTCAATTATCATTCATAATAATGGACCAATCCATTAAACATATGATGTTGTAGGGTTGAAGCCGAGCAATTTTCAATAACTGTTAGGTGAGGGGATCGTTTGCGTCTTCAATACTTGCATGAGACGATGGGCTAGACTTTACTATGATCATGAACTCAATAATTGTTAGGTGAGAGTATCGTGATCTAGATGCCAAAGTTATGATTAGGACTCGCATATGATGCGTTGAATAAGTTGATTCACTCACTAAGCTTATAGAACACCAATAACTGTTAGGTGAGGTGGATTATGAGCTGGTGGGACTCTAATCCCTACTAATAATCTTTACCCGACAAAGATTGTCATTTTCCATTTTAAGGAGTATGGGATTTGAATATAAATTTAGTGGGAGGATCTATTTCATTTAAAGGCCAAAATGAAATGGTTATTTTGAAAGACAACGGCTAACAATTTATTTTCTGCACAGATATTTATTACTCTGAAATATGGTTAACACAAACCCGCTCGCTTCGATACTTGACAAGAATTGTTTGAGTGGACCCAATTTCACTGATTGGGTAAGAAATTTGAGAATTGTTCTCAATTCAGAAAAACTCAGGTATGTGCTTGATGAAATAATACTAACATCCTTTCCTGAGAGTGGGACCCAAGAGGAATGTATCACTTATGATAAGTGGCATGATGATGACTTAAAAGTTAGGTCATATATGCTTGCTTCAATGAACAATGAATTTTAGAAGAATTATGAAGCAATGGAAGATGCCAGGTCGATCATATTACACCTGAAGGAATTCTTTGATGAGAATGGTCGAACTTCTAGATATGAGATATTGAAGGCATTGTACCGTACGAGGATGGCTGAGGGATCATCAGTTAATGATCATGTTTTGAAAATGATCTGGCACATAGAAGAATTGGCTAGGCCGAATCTTGTCATGGACAATGACTTAGTTGTGGATTTGATCCTCCAATCTTTACCCTATTCATTCTCTGGTTTTGTTCAAAACTTCCACATGCATAGGATGAAGAAAACTCTAGCTGAGTCACATAGTATGCTGGTAGTTTATGAGAAGGAAATGCACAACACAAGGCTCAATGTAGTAGCTATAACTAAGGCTTATTCTTCAAAGGGTAAGACTACTTTGAAGAAAAAGAAATGGAAGAGGCCTGTGAAAGCTGATGTGCAACCAAAGCCCAAGATTGAAAAAGGAAAATGTCATTCATGTGGTGTCATGAGGCACTGGAGGAGGAACTGTAAGAAATACCTCGCAAGCTTGAAGGTTAAGTCCAAGAACCAACCTTCCGAAAGTATGGTGTTTATGCTTATTGAAACTAATCATATGATTAGTGCTGAATCTAGCTTATGAATTTCGGATTCTGGTGCAACCTCACATATTTGTATGTCACTACAGAATCTGAAAATAAGCAGGCTGGGACGAAATGAGATTGTTCTAACATTTGCAAATGGGGCAAAAGTTGCTGCATTAGCTATAGGGACTTTCGTTTATGTTTGCCTTCTGGACATGTTTTGATTTTAAATAATTGTTTGTATTATGAGAATGCCGTTTGGAACATCATCTCTATACCTCATTTGGTAAGAGAATTATGAATTTTTTTTTGCTGATGATGTATGTTCTATTTATTATAAGAACGTGTGTTGGTTCTGGATTATTAACTAATAATCCCTGTACCATTACAATGTCTGGTAATGCAATTGCCAATATCAATAAGCAACATAGTTACGATGTAAATGCCATAACTAATAAACGTCCTAGAGATAGTCCGAATCCAAAGTATGGTTGGCATCTCCGATTAGGTCATATTAGAGAAGATAGAATTAACAAGTTGAGTAATGATGGATATATTAATTCAATTGGTTTTGAACCATACTCAATTTGTGATGCATGTCTTCTAGGAAAAATGACTAAAGCGCCCTTTATAGGACATGGTGCGCGAGCTACTGATGTATTGGGGTTGATACATACAGATGTATGTGGACCAATTAATGAAACTGTTAGGGTTGGTTATTCTTACTTCATTACCTTTACCTACGATCATTCGTAGTATGGTTATTTGTACTTAATGAAGTATAAATCTGAATCCTTTGAAAAGTTCAAGGAATCCAGGTCTAAAGTTGAGAAACAAACGGGAAAGAGTGTTAAGGCTCTTCGATCTGATCGAGGAGGTGAATACCTTAGTTCTGAATTCTTGGATTATCTTAAAGATAATGGCATTTTATCACAATGAACACCTCCTGCAACTCCAGAATATAACGATGTATCTGAAAGAAGAAATCGGACTTTATTAGGTGTGGTGCGATCCATGATGAGTTACAACGATTTACCTGTATCTCTTTGGGGACATGCCCTCGAGACAGCTGCATATTTACTGAACAGAGTGCCTTCTAAGTCCATTCCAACTACGCCTTATGAGATATGGCATAGTAGTAAACCAAGTCTTAATCATATCAAGATCTGGGGTTGTCCAGCTTTCGTCAAGAAGTTGAGAACAGAGAAATTGGAGGTTAGGTCTGAACAAGGCCGCTTCATTAGATACCCAAAAGAGACTCTTGGATATTATTTTTATTTTCATTCTGAGCACAGAGTTTCGGTCAGTAAACATGCTTCTTTTCTAGAGAATCAGTTCGTCCAAGAAGGTGGTGCTGAGAGAAAAATAGTCTTACAAGAAGAAAATAATGAAGTACCGAATAACCAAGTTCAAACACCGATCTAGGATTTAATGGGAGCTTCTGATACACAACCTCTTAGGAGGAGTGCGAAAATGTCTCGCCTGCCTATTCGCTATAGAGACTCGGTTGAAGTTATTGAATCATTATTCATTGTAAATGATAGTGATCAACTGAGTGATCCTAGCACCTATGAAGAGGCGATGTCGGACATCGATTCTGGTGAATGGCTAGAAGTCATGAAGTTCGAAATAGATTCAATGCATTGCAATGATGTTTGGACTCTAGTTGATCTGCCTGATGGTATTGTACCAATTGGGTGTAAATGAATCTTCAAGAGGAAGATTAACACTGATGGTCAGATTGGAACTTACAAAGCATAGCTGGTGGCAAAAGAATATCATCAAAAAGAAGGAATCGATTACGACGAAACTTTCTCACCTGTAGCCATGCTAAAATCTATTCGGATTATGTTAGTTATAGCTGTGCACCTTGATTATGAGATATTCCAAATGGATGTCAAAACGGCTTTTTTTAAATGGTTTGCTTGAGGAAGACATTTATATGGAACAACCACCAGGTTTTGAATCTAGTGGTGAAAGTCAGAAGGTGTGTAGGCTTAAGAGATCCATTTATGGACTCAAACAAGACTCCAGAAGTTGGAACATCCGTTTCGATGAGGTAGTCAAATCGTTTGGCTTCATCAAAAATCCGGATGGACCTCGTGTATACAAGAAGGTCAGTAGGAGCGCAATTGCATTTCTAGTTATTTATGTCGGTGATATACTTTTGATCGAAAATGATACACCAATGATATCATCGATTAAACTGTTCTCGTCACAAAAATTCTCCATGAAAGATTTAGGAGAGGCAACCTATATTTTAGGTATCAAGATCTATAGAGATAGATCAGGACGATTTATTAGCCTCTCACAGTCTACATATATAGAGAAAGTGTTAACACGGTTTAACATGCAATGTTCTAAAAGAGGATTACTGCCTTTTAGGTATGGAATTCGTCTTTCCAAGGAGATGTGTCCCAACACTCCTGAAGAAAGAAAGCGAAAGGCAAAGATACCTTACACATCCGCTATTAGAATCATAATGTATGTTATGCTATGTACCCGATCTGATATTGAGCATGCTGTGAGCATCACTAGCAGATATCAGTCTGATCTAGGGGAAGAGCACTTAATAGCAGTCAAGAATATCCTTAAGTACTTGCGAAGGACTGAGGATTTATTCTTGATATATGAAGAAGGAGAGTTTAAAGTTGAAGCTTATACTGATTCTGATTTTCAGTCAGATCCAAATGACTATAAGTCTACATCTGGATTTATCTTTACACTCAATGGTAGTGCAGTTAGTTGGAAGAGTTCCAAACAAAGCACAATTGTTGATTCCACCACTAAGGCAGAGTATGTAGCCGCTTTTGAAGCGGCAAAGGAAGCAGCTTGGATGAAGAAATTCATTTCTGAACTAGGAGTAGTTCCTTCCATTGAGCAGCCAATTACATTGTTTTATGACAACAATGGGGCAATAGCTCAAGCTAAGGAACCAAGGTCTCATCAGAAGTCCAAGCACATGGAGACGCTTCCATCTCATCAGAGAAATAGTTGGGAGAGACGATATCGCCTTGCAGAAAATTGCCTCAGCGAAAAACGTGACAGATCCTTTTACTAAGGTCGTACCTCAGTATTCTTTTGAAAGACACCTTGACAAAATGGGTTTAAGGTACCAGACCTGTTGGCTTTAGTGCAAGTGGGAGATTGTTGGAGATATCCCTAAAGCAAACATGTAATAGTTACATGTTAGGGATTTCAGTTGTACTTTTGATTTCTTATTTAATTAATGGCAAAGACGTATTTATTCATTTGTCCAATTACTTACTTATATGAATAAATTCCATAAGATCAGTTGTGATCGTACATATTCTTTAGATGTTAAGAATATGTGTGATGGGTTTACAGTTAGATTGAATCTTTAAACAGTTCCCAATCAATGGATCATTGAATGAAATCAATAATCCTGTTGAGATCCGTGTGTTCTTAACTTCGCAATTAAGTATTAGATACTTAAGGGAATGACGAGTCACAAATCATTGGGTATTGCAATGCCCAAGTTAGAACACAAATACTTGTATTAGACAAGTTCACTGAACGTGATGCGTAATGAACGATTAGTGACATGGAAGCTTTTAGCGTGACCAATGTCTAATTATTCATGTTTTGGTCTTGTGTAAATAATCCTTAGACCTGAGGCACAATGTTGACGTGTGTTGGATGGCTATGGTTCACGAGAACTCATATTGACGGTTCGTCAATCTATCTTTGTACTTGATGGCCATAGTTCATTCACATACGAAGTTACACATGTGCGCGAAATGAAATCTGTCTCCTTGCCATATGCAAGGTATGATATCCTATGCAATTTAATTATGACAATGCATTGAAATACTCGGTCGAGGTTGTAACTAAGAATAAAATGTTTATGTCTCATATAAATGCATGTCAATTGAATTTGTGCATATGATTGAATTGGTGACTTGACAAAAATTTCATGGTCTTTGTTCGATCGGGATATAGTAAGATGGAGGGATTGAATTACACTGTAACCAAAGCTGACAGGTTCATTATGTTCTTAAAGAATTCACACTGTCAGGGTATGATATCATAGATGTCACTCATGGCTCGTGGAACCTAGAGGTTAATCGGGACAATTAATTTCTCTTGAAAGTATTAATGTGTTAGTGCATGTCTTACTGCCAGCTCAATGATAAACCTACGAATGTCACACACCTTAACCAATACATGACGATAATGAACAGAAAGACAATATTGCAAATATATTTGTAATAACGACTATCAAATTATTCATATTGAAATTAGATTAAATGGGATTTAATTTAATTTTTTTAAAATTTTTGGTCATAAGCACAAGTGTATATGATGCACATGTACGAATTAAATCGACACAAAATTGTTGCGTCAATTTGCACACATATTATTTATTATTGTGTGTCAATTTAGGCCTTTGTGGGCGAGTGAAAAATGTTGGAAATTTACGTCTATTAAGGGCCAAATTGATTAATTGCTATAATTACGATAATTGATTCGTAGGTTAAATCACTGATTGTATAGAGGCATAATTCTTGGATTGGATCCTAAAATTATGCGTGTATATGTGTGTGCAATGCATAATCAAAGGATTTAGATCCTTGGATTAAGGGAGTGCAATTGGTGAGCAGAAAATTCAGATCTATATATGTATATATATATATATATATATCTCATTTTTGCTCTCTCCCAATGGTGACCAAAAATTCAAGAATAAGTGCGGAGTATTGCATCCTCGATATTGCTAGCACAATTGAATGGGGATTCCCGTGAGTTCATTCTTCCGTTCGTTGTCGTTGTTGGTGGTGTGTCTGAACTAGAGTCGCGACATTTGTGGGGCTCGGATAGAAGAACATCCGAACCAATTTGTTTTCAAGCACGCTACAAGAAGTAATCTTTTAACTCTATACGTTTATTATGATCTTCGATTGAAACGCACGAACTACGCCTCTGGAGATTCATATATGGGTATTTATTTATTTTCGCTGCGTTTATATATTTTATTTTGCCCGTACGTGTTACGTGAATCCCAACAGTGAATCCCCTCCATTGAACTGCAGCACATTTGACATATTGTTGCCAAGGACCTAATTATTCCGGAATGATGACATCTCTCTTGAATTTTGTTGTTCATTCCCTGTTTCAAGATGAGTTGGTTGGACGAGAAGTGTCGGTAGCTCACTTGGATCAAGAGAAGATAAAGCCGGCAGTCCATTGAAAGTTGCTGGTGTGATGAAGCAAATTCATTTCCATGTGCCACATCCAAACCATGGTTCGATAGATAAGGTTGTTGGGTGGTATCTAGATTATCCAGAGGCAAAGACACTTGATACTAAGGGCATGCTGAAGTAGTACCAGCTCCAGTCTGCCAATAGCAAGATGGTTGCTGTGGCGCGCACCTGGGTTGATTCAAGTTCTGCATGTCATTGGGATTCGATGAGTAGTCACTTTGCAATACATTTTGACTGCGCCAAAAACTGTTCTTTCCGTTCCTTTGCCCGATGTGCCTCTCGTGCTTGTACCCAACCCGCTGCCCTGACCTTCAAAACTCAAATGCACTCGAGGCTTATACTTTCACATGACTATTGACTCCCTCACACCCTTTAATACCATAGCACGGCATTCCAACAAGGTGCACCCGGATCCTTGTAGCACTTTCGTTATAGTTGATGCCTCAAAATCGACACCCCCATTTACCTTTCCCCGCGACTTCCACATACTCACAAAGGGGGATCTAACCCTAGGCATTCTTTTCATCTTTGATATAACTATAAATCATGTAATACAGTTTCGGTGATAATAAAAAAAAGCAACATGGAACTGAGTTACTATTTTTTTTGAAAAAAAAAGGAAAGGAAATGTCATTTGGTGGATTCAAAAAGCGAAACAAAACAAATCAAGAAAAGAAGAGAGACGAGGTACAAAAGAGACAAGGAACGTTATGTGCAAAATCATTCTCTAAAAATCCAGAAGAATGGGGTAACTACTGTTGAAACTTTTTCGCAAAGTCCCATAAAAAGTTGAATGAGAAATGAAAAGTTGTTTCGGTTCGTAACCCTTCATCAATGAAACAGTATGGCATCGTAACGGTTCGTCGAAACTGTACGACTTCGTGACATTTCATTGAATTCTTTCGACAAAATCGTGCCTTTTCATCGACAAACCCTTTCGACAAAGCCATATTTCTTCGTAACTCTTCGCTTCACTCTCTATAAATAGAGCAACGACCATCGCATTAAATACAAGTATCAAACACGAGCATTAGATATAATTGTTATGTTTTTCTATTCATTCAGCATCGTCATTATTTTGTGCGACTATTCCGCGAAGTTGTGTTCGAAGGTTTCTTTTGAAACAAGTACCGGTTTCGAGGAAAGGCAATCTGTTCTATTCTAGGAGGTAATTATTCAAGAACCTTGGGTACCGATTGAGGGGATAAATTTATCTTAAGGACACAATGTTATTTTGTTGGGCTCGGATCATTCATCTGCATTCAGATTACTTATTTGCGATTGATTTTATGTTTGTTTATTCACCCATTTTTCATATACGAACTACAAGTCAAGTTTATATGCGACAACAATCTTAATATATTAACTACCCTATTAGTGGACAACAATCTTAAGGCAAATTTTTCGTGATAGTAAATAGTAACCGTTCATATGTATTCTCGTTCTGTTTAACCGACACTTTAGAAGTGGTTCACACTAGTCTCTCCCTTTAGAAATTTGTTTGTCACTGATGGTGGGAGAAGGAGAATTCTGTTAGGGATTTCAATATCGGTTGTCTTGTCGAAAGTTCAAGACATGAATTTCATAGATGCTCTTTGTGGCTTCCATATTTCTCTGAAAATTTAGTGTTAAACGTGTTCTTAACCGAGTTGCTAATTTTTTGTGTTAGTTATTCCATTGTCATAAGGACTTTTACGCTATTCTGTTCTAGTGTGTTGCTGTTAGATTCGTCCAATTGAAATTATTTTTTATTGGTTTCAGATTCATCTTATCGATACGAGGACGCCGGGAGTGGCCGTACGCGCACCACGCACTACCGTGGGAAAGGGTTCCTAGGGTAGCAACGAAACGTCGCGATTTTGTGCCATTTCGTTCATTGAAAATGATATTTGAGATATCATTGAGATTATATCGTCAATACGAGCGTTTTGAAGGGCGGCTCGACGCCGGATCATGCCGGAGGAAGCCGCACGAGCCCCTGGAGCGGGGTGCGCGTGGCTTACACTCTCTATGTGCGCTACACGTGCAACCGTTGCCAAATAGTCAAAGCAAAAACTTTGACTGGCCCATACGAACGCGTATGAGCTCTGTTTGGGGCGTGTGAGGTACCGTTGCGTTCATCTCAAAATTGTCTTCATTTTGATATATTGTTTGAATATATTTGATGTATTTAAAATTATTATAATGCATATGAAATCATCTGTACATGTATTTTTCAAGGGTATGTTGGGCTATTTTCATGGCTTCGATATTGATAATGTCTATTGTATTTATCCCAACTCTTGAAAAGAAGTCAGAAAATTTCAATGGTCTAATTTTTACGAGATGACAATAGAAGATGTTCTATGTCATGACATTGAATTTGGCAAAGTTCCTCCATAAGGATGCTCCTATGTAAGTTGGATGAAGAAGAGACAAATATGAAAAGGATTGTTGCTGTAAATATGTGGAAGCATTTTTGACTTCCTGTGTGGCAACTAAATTCTAAATGGTTTGGGCAATTCCTTCTATAATGTTTATAGCCGCTGAAATGGCTAGGGAAATATAGGAAAATCTGGACGAGAAATACAAATATGATGGATTGAAAAGATTCATCGTTGAAAAGTTTCTGGACTTAAAGATGGTTGATTTCATAACCGTCCTAATTCAAGTCCTGAAAACTCTAAGAGATGATGCATAACATTCTTGCCAGAGATATGGTTCTAAGTAAATTATTTCAAATGGCTGATTTCATTGAAAGGTTACCATTGTCTTGAAAAGATTTCAAGAATTATCTCAAAGTGTGGGGGCGAGAAATATATGTGTATTGGTAAGAAAACTTATCTCTAGTGAAATTATCACAATTGACTATGTGAAGTCAAAGGATAGTACTGAGGATTCATTAATAAAAGGCCTAACTAGAGAGATGGTTATGGAAACATCAAGGGAATGAGTTTTAAGGCCATAAATAAGTCATCATAACAGAAGCCTTACCTAGTTGACTGGAGATCCCAAGATCTAAGTTCAAAGGGACAACCAAGTTATGAAAGCGGTGTAGAGTACTGTGAATTTCTTTATTCATTTCCATATAGAGGCAGTACTAATATGTGAAAGTTAAGCATAAGCTTTTAATGATTCTAAATCAAGTATGTGATATACTACACATTTAGAAATCACCTATGTGAGTGGGAAGTGAGGGTCGCTTCTGTGAGAATTGAAAAGGTCGAATTCTCTAAAGCAATCATGAGACCAGGAGGTATTCATGGTCAAAACGAACACAACAATGAGAACCAACTTTGTTTGAGAGATAGTTGTGTGATTTCTATTGTCTAAGCTTACACCAAAGGTCGACAGTTCAAAGACATCAAGTCTACTGATTGACCGAGTAGGTCCGATAGATCTTACTAGAGAAAGCTCAAAGTCTCAGACTACTTATCTCGATGCAACGTTCTCTCATGGAATATTCGCACATTGCATGTCATGCATTCATGGAGATTTTTGATAATTGAAATTCTCATTCATGTGAGGGATTGTTGGCTTTTTTCGCAAAATCTCAAAAGAAGTTGAATGAGAAATGAAAAATTGTTTCGGTTCGTAACCCTTCATCGATGAAACAGTATGACATCGTAACGTTTTGTCGAAACTATACGACATCGTAACGTTTTGTCGAAACTATACGACTTCGTGACATTTCATTGAATTCTTTCGACAAAATCGTGCCTTTTCATCGACAAACCCTTTCGACGAAGTCATATTTCTTTGTAACTCTTCGCTTCACTCTCTATAAATAGAGCATCGGCCATCACATTAAATACAAGTATCAAACATGAGCATTAGATATAATTGTTATGTTTTTCTATTTATTCATCATCATCATCATTTTATGCGACTATTCCACGAAGTTGTGTTCGAAGGTTTCCTTTGAAACAAGTACCGATTTCGAGGAAAGACAATCTGTTTCTATCCGAGGAGGCAATTGTCCAAGAACCTTGGGTACCGGTTGAGGGGACAAATTTGTCTTAAGAACATAATGTTATTTCGTTGGGCTCGGATTATTTATCTGCATTCAGATTACTTGTTTGCGATCGATTTCAGGTTTGTCTATTCACCTATTTTTCATATACGAACTACAAGTCATGTTTATATGCGACAACAATCTTAATATATGAACCACTACCCTCTTAGTGGACAACAACTACTAGGGAAAGCATTAAATATATTACATTTGTGTCAATTCAGTTATAAACCTTCATATTTTACCAATTTATTATTAAATCTTCTGACAATTTATCAATTAAGTCATTGGTCGATCTTGGTCAAAAATCGCTAATATGGGTGTCGATCGAGCCACATAGAGCGACCGACGCTAGGGGTGATCGGTTCCTAAATGAGTGATTCACATCCTAAAATCGAGAACCACCTGCTAAGGACCGGTTTCGCAAAAGAGTATTAGCAAAGGAGAGAATATGTTGATGGCAAAGAACATGATCGTTCAAAAGGGCGCTTGGAAGGTCGACAACTTCTCAAAATTGGCCAAAGAATTCATAGCCGGAAACCAGAAATGGTATCCCTCTCAAAGCATGGGCTAAACAATGGACGTTAGTCTCCTCTGGTCACTTAACTCACGATATGCTCCTACAAAAATCCTTACCAAGTTCAGTACCATCTGTCTTTCCAGGAAGGGATAGGATTGCGTTTAGCGAGTGACTTGATTTGTTCTTCCATTAACGTTGTGAAGACTATCAAATAAAAATCCAATGATTGTTCAAAGGTGGCATATGTCATTCATGTAGGAAAATACGACTAAAAAATTGGTCCAGTCCGGTTGATCTAGTTGGATGGTTCCCACCTGAAAACATGAATCAAATCGGTATCTGCCGGTTCTAGAGAATTCAAATAGGAACCGGATTAGTATATGCCGGTTACCATCCAAAATCAGCCTATTAAGTACAGTTCGGCCCAATTTAGGTGAATTTCGATTTTTTTGCTCGCTCCTAATCGACACTAATGTGAATAATATTTGCAAAGGAGACTTCATGATCTTGCCAGTCATGGGTGAGGTGGCCCACCCCCAAATCTGGCGATGGGCTTCACACCCTTGCCTGTGGCTATTGCCATCATGACCTTGTCGACCACGAGCGAGGTGGCCTTCGCCATATATAGAGAGCAAATTTCCACAAGATTTCATGATTTGACGTAATTTTGAAGAAAATTTGCAAAACCCGTGACCAAATACAGCAAAAGAAAAAAATTGTTCCTTAGAGCAGTTTTAGATATTCTATATTCTAACCTAATTTCGCACCCATTTGAATTTACTTATAAAAAGATATTTCGGGATTGTACCTCGTACTAATTATAGTCAAGAGGGTTTAAAAATTAGTCAATTATTATATTTACAATATAATGGGTAATGAAATTTAGAGATCTCGAATCCAATCAAAAGAATTTGAACTTATAGAGTTGGACAACCATTTTTTTTATAGGTTAGTCAACCATTTAGAGCATGCCATTTGGCACTGTAAGATTAGAGTTGTTTAGACTCACAGCAAGAGAGATCAAGCCACTTGGCGCGAGCACGTAAAACCCTAAAGTAAAAAAGAGAATCCATTCTTTCTCCCTTTTTTGAGTGGGGCCGGCGGCTCTAGAAACAAAGAGGAAGAAAGTTCTTTCTTTTATCTGGGTTTATTTTGCTTCTTCCTTGAAGATTCTTCATCATCTCCATCACCACACCTTCGTCGCCAGCCACCATCGTTGATCCAACACCCACATATCACACTCTCTCATCTTTCTTTTCGGATTTCTAGCAAACACTCATGGGGACTCGGGGATCAATATTTTCTTTCTCCAGTCGGGTCCTTAGTTTGTCCTCCTCATCAGTGACTTGAGTTTTACATCTCTGTGATCGAACCAAGGTAGGTAATGATCCGAGTCTCGTGGCTGTCTCCAATGATCTCGAGTTTGAATGGCGCTTAATATTCCAAGAAACCTTAGCTCAATCTATCGTTCCTCAAATCGAGTAGGAGTTCCAATGCTATAAAGTTCAACCGATGATCTGTTTTGTCATGGTCGAGAGTGCCTTGGTGCTTGATTGTCTTTCGTTCGGCCCCGAGCTTGTTGATACGCTTCTGTTAACGTATAGTTGGGCTTCCAGTGCCATTTCGCTCATGAATCATTAGGAATTCCTCTTCTTTAGAAGACCTTACCCATCTTGCTGCCAACCTGTTCGACATAATTCACCACTCGATCGTAGATGGCATATTGTGTAACGTTCAATATGTCAATTGTTGTTCTTATGAAGTTTATGTATGTCAAATGATTCTCATGTAAGTTAATTTGAGATCCTGAAGTAGGCTGACTACGAGAAGGGCATTGAGATGATTTTGACTTCGAATTGGTGTAACCTTTATCACATAAGCATACGGCAACATAGGAAAGTGTTACGGTCAATTCTTGTTAAATTTTGACACAATGCTCCGAGTTTATTTGCTTAAATTCTGCCTAGAATAAGCCTGAAATTTCTGGTCATGATTTGAGGATTTCTATGTGACATAAGTTTCATGCAAATTTTGCTACTTTGATCACGTTGCATATGTCTAAAGAAGAAAAAAAGATGAGAATGATATGAATGAATTGTTTAACCTTCCAAGTTAGCATACTCTCATATTTATAATAATGAAGAGAGTACATAGTAATACGGTTGGCATTTCCACACATAGTGATGAATAATAAAATAACTTATAACACCCTCCCTCAAGCTGAAGCATATATATTGACCATGCCCAGCTTGTTACATAAAAAGTGAACCCATTGCCCAGCTAAAGGTTTAGTAAACACATCTGCTAGCTGATCTCCAATGCGGATGTGTGAGAGAGTGAGACTACCACGTGTAAGCTCTTGTCGAACAAAATGACAATCAATCTCGATATGTTTTGTTCTCTCATGAAAGACAGGATTTGAAGCAATGTGAATTGCTGAACTACTATCACACCATAACGATATGGGACCACTCGATCCATATCCAATCTCATTCAGAAGATGTCTAGTCCACATAATCTCTACAGTAGCTGTAGCAATGGCTCGATACTCTGCTTCAACACTACTCCTCGCCACAATATCCTATTTCTTACTCTTTCAGGAAATTAAATTACCACCAATATACAAAGCATATCCAGAGGTAGACCGCCTATCAATAGAGCAACCAGCTCAATCAACATCAGTATAACACTCCATACGAGCATGACCATGAGCCGCAAAAACAATTCCCTTGCCAGGACTACCTCGAAGATATCTTAAAATCCTCAAAACAACATCCCCATGTGATTGTCTAGGTGCTGCCATAGACTGACTAACCACACTAACCGAATATGCAAAATCAGGCCTAGTCATCGTAGTGAGATAGTTTAGTTTATCAACGACACACCGATATCTTTCAGGATGTTCAAACAAGTTACCCTGATTAGAAAGAAGCTTTAATTATGGTTCCATAGGGGACTTTGTGAAGCGAGATTGCTGCATGTTAAATTTAGTTAAGATATCCATAACATACTTGTGCTGTGACAAAGAGATACTTTCTTTCTTCCGGGCCACCTCGATCTCAAGAAAGTATCTCAAATCACCGAGATCCTTCGTCTCAAAGTGAGTATACAAATATCTTTTCAGTTCAGCAATACCATACTCGCCATCCCCTGTCAAGATAATATCATCCACATATAAAACTAGAAAGATACACCCAGTAGTAGCACGTCGATAGAAACCTGCATGATCCTTTTGAGACTAAAGCAAACCAAAACTTCGAACAGCTGAGCTGAATTTATCAACCATGCTCGGGGAGACTACTTCAAACCATACAAAGAGCGACGAAGTTTACAGATTTTCCCTCCTTGAGTAGCAAACCTTGGGGGCTGCTCCATGTAAACATCCTCGGCAAGATCACTATGAAGGAAAGCATTCTTAATATCCAACTAATGGAGAGACCAAGAATGCACAGTTGCAAGGGATAAGAAGAGGCCAATAGAGGCCATTTTTGTAATCGAAGAAAATGTCTTAAAATAATTAAGACCATGAGTTTGAGCATAACCCTTAGCAACCAACCAAGCTTTCAGAAGAGCAAAAGTTCCATCAAGATTGACATTCACAGTAAACATCCAATGACAGCCAATAACCTGAGCACCAAAAGGAAGATTAACCAAGGACCAAGTCTGATTGCGTTGGAGGGCGCTCATTTCCTCCTCCATGGCTAAACGCTAACCAGCATGCTGAAGAGCCTAGAAAATCGAAGCAGGTAGAGAAACAGCATCGATATTGGCCACAAAAGCCGACAAACTTACTGATAAATCTTTATAGGAATGTGTATAAAGAGGGCGATTTCTGCAGGCACGGTAATTTTTAAGAAGAGCAATAGATTGCTCGGTAGTATCAGTCTCAAGTGGGTTAGCAACACCAGAGACTATCTCAGCAGGAGGATCCTCCATAGGAGAGACTGGCACAGAAAGAGAATTGTCAATGGGAGCATTGTCTAGTGAAGATGTTGGAGAGATAATTGGATGAGAGATCGTTGGTGGAGAATAAACAAGGACGAGGTTAGAAGATGTGGATTCAGACAATTGCGGGATTGGATAAGATGAACTTGAGCCACATGCAGAAAAGAACGGTTGAGACTCTATAAAGGTAACATGACGAGAGGTGAGCATTCTTCCTAAGGTAGGAGAATAACAACAATAACCCTTTGACACTCGTGAGTAACCAAGAAAAACACATTTCAGTGCACGAGGATCTAGTTTTGATACACTTGGACGATCATCATGGATAAAATAAGTACACCCAAACACTTTAGGAGAAAGAGGAAAGGGACTGTATTTAGGAAAGATGAGCCTATGAGGCGTATTGCCTCCAAGAGAGGAAAGAGGCATGCGATTAATGAGATAACATGCTGTAAGAATAACATCCCCCCAAAACTTCTGTGAAGCATGCATATGTATAAGAAGAGCACGAGCAGTATCCATAAGATGGCGATTCTTCCGCTCAGCAACACCATTCTGTTGAGGTGTGCGAGCACATGAAAGAGATTGGTGAATACCATGAGAACGAAGAAATTGATGGAGATGATCCGACATATATTCCACTTCATGATCAGATTGTAAGGCTTGGATATTATGATGAAATTGAGTGTAGACAGAAGAATAAAATTCACGAAATACAAAAAATAACTCAAAACGTTCTTTTATTAAGTAAACAAATGACGTTCTTGTGAAATCATCGACAAAGAGAACATAGTAACGATAACCAAAAGCTGAAACAATAGGACTAGGTCCCCACACATCAGAATAGACCAAGGAAAATGGAGAAGTTGTTTGTTGAGATTCACTTAGTGGTAAAGAAACACGACTATGTTTTGCAAGCTGACGTGACTGACAATTTATTATAGACACCCAACGAAAACGGAAACAATGACTGCAACATAGACAAAGAGTGATATCCTAGATGATAGTGAATGTTTAAAACATCAGTCTCTTTCACTAGTGCAGCTGGAATGGAAGTACCATCTAGCTGATAGATCCCACCATTGATGCTTCCCTTACTGATAGTCTTCTGCGTCAAGAGATCCTGCAAAACACAATAATCATAATAGAAAGTAACGGAGCAATTCAAATCCCGTGTGATACGACCAACATATAACAAATTAAATGGCATGCCAGGAGTATATAAAACTGAAGATAAGGAGATCTCGTTGGAAGGTCGTGCAGCTCCGTCCCTGAACTGTCACGGATGGTCCGTTCTCAATAGTAATCTGGCATAACGGAGACAAGGACTTATATGCAGTAAGAATACCTTTATTACCCGTCATGTGAGCACTTGCACCAGAATCAATAATCCAATTGGCGAAAGAAAGAGCTGCACATGCTGAGGTAAAGGAATAATCGGATGACTGTTGTAGTTTCGCAACAGAGGCAGATGTAGTTTCACTCCCTAAGGTCTGAAACTCCAAGTATCGAGCATACTCCTCTAGACTCATTGTGATAACTTTTTAGTCCATATGCACAATTTCAGATGCAACATGAGCAGGTGTGGTCCGTGAACCAGAAGCTGCATGTACAATTTGTAACTTTCAACAATAGCTGCAAAGATGTCCAACAATATCACAGTAATTGCAAGTACGAGTCTCCCAACCACGACCAACAATGCAACCACGACCTCCTTCTCGGTCACGGCCTCCACTACTACGGCCACCTCCTCTGTTCATTTATAGAGCAGCAGCCTGTTCACCAACTTCTGAAGAAGCAGATCTAACTTCCTCACAACTTTCGATACGAAGAACATAGCGATGAACTTCTCCAAGAGAAGGTACTCGAGCATCTAAAAGAATTTGTGATCGAGCAATATCAAACTGAGCTCCCACTCCATTAAGATAGCAGGTAACCAGAAATTGATTTCGTTGTTCTTGAAAAGTAGCCAGATTAGATGTAAACGGGACTAATCGATCAAACTCATCAACAAAGGATTTAAATTCCTCATAATATCCATTCAGAGGCCGACCAGCAGGAGCTGGCTTCAATAACCCACAAACGACATCATAGAGTCGCAAAAAAATATTCATAAAGGAGTATAAATCTGCCAAAACATCCCATAACTCCTTAACAGTATTAGTATTACTAACAACAGTTTGAATAGAAATATCCATAGCATTCAACAATTGACTATAAATACGACAATCAACAGTGTACCATTCATCATAAGTTGGGTCATCCTTGCTCGGAGGAAGCTGGGCAAGATGATGAGATAGCCGTTGTCCGTGCAAATTCTTAAAGACATTCTTCTTCCAAAGTGTGTACGTAGACTGTCCTGTCAAAACACGTTCGACGAGCTTAGATGAAGTAGATGTAAAGGTCGGAGCTTGTGATCACATCATATCAGATTCAGTCGCACCAGATCTATTCATGGCTAATCCAGTCTCACCGGATTTAGCAGTAGCTATTTGAGTATCGGTATTACTCATGACGAATACTTAATTTAAACACTAGATTAATCAGAAAGTCACAAGCTCCACTGTTTCATGGATCCGATTAGATCTAATCAGACCTCGACATGTAAATCAAATCCGAACGGCCTGGGAAATGTTCGGCCAAGTTGGCCAAGAGCCTTGGATCATGACCGACCAAGATGGCTGAGAGCCCTGGGACGTGGCCGGCGTGTCCGGCCAAGATGGCCGAGAAACCTGGGACGTGACCAGCCAATCTGGCCGAAATTCTAGAGACGTGGCCGGCCAAGTTGGCCGAGATCCCTGGCCGAGAGCCTAGGACGTGGCCGACAAACTGGTCGGGAGAGTAGATTAAAGAGAGAAGCAAGTGCTAGATAGTGGTTCCACTAATAGTGGGTGTTGGACAGGGTTTAGGTTGGGGCGACTAGGGTTGACTCTGATACCATGTCTAAAGAATAAGAAAATAGGATAATGATATGAACGAATTGTCTAACCCTCTAGGTTAGCATGCTCTCATATTTATAATAATGAATAGGGTACATAGTAATACAATGGGCATTCCCACACATGATGATGAATAATAAAATAACTTATAACAGCATACTTTTTTTATAGGGATTCAAAATAGGAAATTCATGTTAACAATGTTGTACTAGTTCGGAATTTGTTGGCATAATAGTTATCAGGGCTACATATGTCCAATATTCACTTGTTTCATAGTTAGTAGTGCCATAAATGATTAGATTTGTTGAATTTCTGATTGTTGATGCTATCCTTGACTGGAATTTTATGAACTGCATTTGTATTTGCTAGCCGTGACTATAGAGCTTTAATTTAACCTCAATTAGGTCCTGATTTGAGACTATTTTGATCATATGAGCTTATACATAGATGACGAGTTATTGCATCAATCCTGAGTTGATTTCTTGCAAATGCTTGTGATTTTTGGACTTGTGTACGCTGTTTCAGTTCTGGAGGCTGCTGAATGGTGTTAATTGAATGTAATTCAAGAGAGTTTTGGCTTGATTTGATCGTCCCTTTACTTGTTCATGATTAAGGGTTGATATGTTGTCAATAGACTTTTTGTTGTTGTTTTTTTTTTTTAAATCAAGATTTAAGAATCATTGGCTATGTGTAGTTTATGTTAATGTGTGCTCAAAATTCCTTGTAGTCTGTGGTTGGCACGAATCTAATCCAACTTGGCTTCATTTAATTGGTCAATTTGATAGTTCATTGGCATGGGTGGTTCGTTAATTCTAAATGTTGAATGTAGCTGGACGTTGATGACTTGCTGTTGGAATGGTGGAACGTTTGTTGACTAAAGCTGTATGGTTTCAATTGGGCTGGACTTTAGAGAATTAAGGCTCCATTTGTAGTTTGACTTACATCTTTTGGATATGGCTAGTGGTGTCGGACTCGGTTTAGTCTCGAGAGGGCTTGGATTGATCTGTGGGTCAGTTGGTTAGTCTGTAGGTTTACCTAGGTGTAGGTTTATCTCGTGGGATTTTAGAATAGTCTAGTGAAGTTCTCTTTGAATAATTGGTAGTCTGAGGAGAGGCTTACATGAGGAAATGGCAACTTCGTTGACTATATTTTAGGATGTTAATAAAAAGAGAATCATTCTAATAGATAGGTCTCTTTAATAAGAATTAGAGTAGATTCAACTTTGGTTTTTGAATTTAGCTCATGGGGTTTGCTGCCACGGGGCCTTAATAACACAAGGCCATGTTATAATTTTTTACCAACTCGTGTTAGGTAACTTTTTTGCACATTTTTTTTTTCTACTCGTCCTTTCATTATTATCTTTGATGTAATTGATTGTGACTCTTTAATATTGCTTTTATGAATGTGATTTCCTTGTTTTAGTTTAATGGTTAGGTTACATTTTATGATCATAACGAATATATAATAAAACACATTGCATGGACACTTAGCAAACTCAAAGTTTAGGAATCATAATTTGATAAGAAGATTGTATGGACACTTTAGTTGACAAATAATCAACTTAGGTTACTGTAAGTGCACTTGTTAGAAAATTAGTGTAGTCGAGTCTTTGTTTCTAGATTATCTAGTTGTGAGACCTCCCGAATCTCCCTTGGCTCTTAAGCTGGCTCCAATAGGCTAGTCGCTACTCTTGCTTAGTTTTGGACTTCATGGATAGACCTTCTCATTTGTAGATTTCCAATCCTGCACGAGGTAAGTGTTGGGGAGAACCCGCGCCAGTTGAGAACTCTCTGTCCCCTACTTGACATTGCCTCTAGACCCGTTTCACTCCCCATGACTGCGTCGTGAAAAAAGGCTCGTGACAGCAGCCTGTCCATCTCTTCCTATAGTATTTCTTTTTGTTTGAAGAATTGAATACAAAGTTACAAATAAATTATTTGCTTTTCTGAGTGTTGAATTTTGGTAAAATCTATGTAGAGAACACGAATTGTCTCTTATGGTTGACATTAGGTTCAAGAATATATGGCGTACAAGGTGCTCCTAGGTTCTCACAAGCAAGCAATGAAGAATAAATTGCTAGCTGTATGTTCACTTGCCCCTTAAAAATTTGATGGTTGGTTATGAATAATTTTTTGCTTGAAAAAGTAAATACAAAACCACACGCAAATCGTTTAATGTTGCAAGCATCAAATTTCTGTAAATGATGTATGGAAAACACCAAGTTATGATTTTTTTATTGGGTTTGGATGTTGGATTTGAAGACACAAGTTGTACTTGTTGAAGGTCAACCAGTGCAATTTGCTTTCTCCATTCTAATATCCAACACTAGTGAAAAATCAAAATTTGATGTCTTTCTGTACAACATTTACAGCAATTTGACACTCGCAATACTAAATGATTTGCTTGTAACTTTGTATTTATTTTTTCAAACAATAAATTATTTACAATCCCCATCACATGTTTAATGGACAAATGGACAGACGTTGATATTGAATTTCACGCTTTCTTTTGAGAAACATGAGTATTTTGTTCATACTGTGCTCTTGAATTTAATTTAATGTTGAGCATAAGTGAAATTTCATAATTTGGTGTTCTCCACATAAATGTTACAAAAATGGGACATCGTAAATGAATTGTTTGTAACTTTGTATTCACTTCAAACAAAAGCATTCCATAAAATATCACTTGCTTGTGTTTGCTGAACTGGTCCTTTTTTGGCCACATCGACATATTACGATTTTGATGAATAGCTTTGCTCCACGGAAAATACGAATGACTCAAATGCACTCCACACAGAACATTACGACTTCCCATTTGTTTCGCGGAAAATATTTTTCGGCGTTTGGTTCGCTTAGGAGAACGAATCAAATGAATCGATGGAAAATGTTTTGCTACTAAAGCTTAAATTTAGGAAAATGATTTCCTCTTTCAAAAATCAGCAAATCATTTTCCTCTTTAAAAAATTGGAAATTATTTTCCGAACTAGGACTAGGCATTAACACTCGGGTTGGAAATTCTGCCCTTGGGCTGGGGAACCCAGCACTGGTTCTCGGGCCCTTGGCAGCAAATGATCTGAAGCAAATGCTTCAGAACTTGAAAAGAGCGTCTAGAATGTCGTTATTTGGACCAATTCACTCTTTATACTTGTCTATCGAACCGTGATGTGCATATTCTAGATATATGTTAAGCCGATCCTCAATCTGAGTATGCGTGAATATGTTGAAATTTTGGTGAGTCAGATTATGAATGCCCATTGAGCTGGGACGTGTAGACGCCATGGAAAGGTGACTCACAATTCCAGTGCCATTAAACTGTGGACCGTTCGGAAAAAGTCTTGAGGCAGCAAAGCAATCAATTTCCTGGAAATTATGAAAGAGAGTTTCCCCAGCATATTTAGATCAGACGAGAGGATGGATTGGATCTCAGAGCATAACAAAAAATTACCTGCGTTAACTGTCTCATGCACTCAGCCGAATTGGGATCCTCAACAGTGTGAAGTTCCGATGACAATCACAAAGGGATTTGAAGCTAAGCAATGAGCTGATGAGCGATGAACAGGTCCATTTCTTTACAATGGCATTGGAGTTTGCAAAGGAAATAAACGGATGTCATTTTCATATTCCTTTTCACGCCTTGACTGCCAAACCCCTCAACGTTATTTCCACCAAACCGACGAACTATTTGCTTATAATTAATTGGATAAATTTTGGGATCGGTTGCATTTTGACAGTAGGTTCAGGAATTCTGACAGACTTACCACCATCGGATGGTAGATCAATAGCAGTTATAGTCGTTACTTCTTCTGTTTTTCTTCTTTTTTTTAACCCCGGGGGGGGGGGGGGGGGGGTGGAGTGGAGTTTCCTTGCTTGTATTTTGCTGACGTGGTGCTTTTTGGGAGCCATTTCGATGCCATTAATTTTTTATGAATGTATCTTTGAGAGGATTTTATAAATTTTTGGGATTCATCGTTCCCAATTAATTTGAGATAAAGTTGTTGTTGATATTAATGATGTAACTTTGAGAGGTTTTAATGAATGATTAAATGTGCAAGTGTTCTATGAAAGAAACCTATTGTCAACCCTCCTCTACACCCAACGCCCTTCCTTTGAAGGAAAATACTCTCTAATTCGAACATTAAGAGTCTTCTTTCTCCTCCATCCCATCTATGGACCTTGTGATTAGGGGTGTGCAGGGTCCGGTCTGAGCCGATCCGATCCTGGTATGGAACCGAGGACTGGATTAATAGTCACGGTCCTCATATTTTCGGGACCACGGACCTGACTAGGACCAGCGGTCCGAGCCGGTCCCGATCAGAGCCCAATAGGACCGCCAACTTTAACTACTTATAAAAATTTAGTACTTAGAAATTACAATACAATGTTAATTTACAATATATAATCAACTTACGACTGCAAGACAACCACGTAAATGCTAAGG
Source organism: Rhodomyrtus tomentosa (assembly GCA_028455895.1). Taxonomy (NCBI): domain Eukaryota; kingdom Viridiplantae; phylum Streptophyta; class Magnoliopsida; order Myrtales; family Myrtaceae; genus Rhodomyrtus; species Rhodomyrtus tomentosa. Next base: position 6,067,140 of record JAPCWY010000001.1, on the reverse strand, counting down.
GTATCCAATGTGTGTTCGATCCGGCCTTGAAGGCTTCACGTGATCTTATATGCTCGTAATTGACGCTCGCATGTGGCCCGCTAAACTCAAGTGGACGATGGAACTGAACTTGGATTTTTTTTATTCGTGAAAAAAATCAGATTTCTCAAATCTGCATAATGACTCGAGTTTATGCCCTCATGCACATACGTGCTTATTATTCGTACATGTGTCCATCATAAGGAACAGATTTTATCATCATTTAAGATCTGGTTTTATCCCAAAGTAATACTAAAACCCAAATTGCTAAATAATATGTGCAATGCCAACACTAAACTCAAGAGGAGTGAGATGAGATTCATAGGTTTCTCAGAATGTTAAAAATAGGTTAACTCTAGATGTAGATTAATTTTAATAAAAAAATTGACAATTCGGTTCGGGCTGAGCCAGTCCGATCCCAAACCATGGAACCGGGGACCAAACCACCCAGTTGCTGATCCCATTTATTGAGACCGGGGACCGGACCGCCAACCTCAAGGACCAGATCAATCTGGCCGGTCCGGGCTGATCTTGGACCGATCCAAGCCGGTCCGGTTCAGTTTGCACATCCCTACTTGTGATACTTTTGGTTTGGTAAATATGAAACGTTACGGTACAACATTCCTTTGCCTTTTGCAACAATGTATTGCCCATGAAAAGAGTTAGTCCTCTGCAACTTCAGATTTGCAGGAAAGAATGCTCAAGCAGCATAGCAGCTGAAGGCCTCCCAGCAGGCTGTCTTTGGAAGCAGCAGTGCAGGAAATCCTTTCCCTCCGCGGATAACGTCTCAGGTATTGGCGGAGCACTTCGTGTCATCTTGAATATAACTTGAGCCTACATTCATGATGAAACCATGAACAGAAGCTAAAGATCCAGATCACATACCAAATAGTGATACGCACGGTCCCAAACTTCCAATAGAAAACAGTGACACAGATTTGGTTGGTAGCGTATCATTGGAAGGACTGATCAGAGAGAACGAAAAAGCAATGCAGCGTTCTTACCCACTCATACTCACTCCAAGGAGGTTTCCCAGTTACCATTTCGATAATAGTACATCCCAAGCTCCAGATGTCAGCTGTATGATCGAGATCCGTGCTGTTATCATTCGCCATCAAGGATTGTAGGAGCTGCGCATGATGTACTGTTCCATCATTCCGCCACGGCAAAATAAAAGAAAGAAGAATGTAGCGTAGCATTAACGTGTACAAAAGCAAAGCACCTCTGGAGCCATCCAGTTCAAACTTTTCTTCAAAGAGCGGTAAGCTGCTTGTCCAGTTAGCTAAGAAACAGTAGGATATTAGTAAAGACGAAGACTGTTTGGTGTTTTCATGGAACCCTGGATAAAATTGCAACATCTGCATTGGATCGATAAGAAGAACTAAATCAACCACTTTCGACTCATGTTAGCTCATGACTGAAAAAGAAACGTAAAGCAATCAACCAAATGATTTCAGCAAATGCTTCAGATCGAGAGAGGAGCGCAACCATACATTAACTAATGCCAGAATTCTGTCCTATGGACCAATACACTTTCATTTACCCCATGTTAGTAAGAAGCCTCTGACTAAATTCTATCCTTCTCTTGGAAGGCAGAGAAGCAGCAAAAACAACACAAGAAGAACCTTCCATCAAAGGTATTGGACTCTATCCGCTACGCCTCTCGGAAACTTTTTAGAAACCAGTTGTAAAGGAAACAACTTCCATTAGGTTTCGGCATCTAACCACAGCGAGGAATCTTTTCCGGTTTATGCAGCATAGTTACTTTATCCGAAACAAGTGGAAAAAGCGAAGAAAACCATTCACTAATATTTCATCGATCTAGGAGAGACTTTTTCATAGATGACATGCCAATAACCACTAACGAAAAGTGCGCATTGAGAGACCATGGATGAAGAGAAACAAGCTTGCAAGTCTTTCTCTTTTCCTTTTTGCGCCTAACCTAATCTATCCATCGGTCACCAGTAAATGCACCACAGATACTTCACATTCACCAGTAAATGCACCACAGATCAGCAAGGAATTTCTATATGCGCCTCACTAGTCTTGCAGTGAAGATGAGGAAACTCACGTGTTTAGCCATCACAAATAAATTAGCTCCCTTTAAATCCCTGCGCGGGCCACAGAGTTTTCACAAGTCTCTAGGCACAAAGAGGAATATCTAAATCTAATCGTCCCCATCTAATACGCAAGTCATCTCATGATGCCTGATCAGCAGCGGTTCAGAATTACCCATGTATGGAGTTGTTAACATGCAGGTAAGCCAATCCAGTCACAATATGGCTGGTAAAATTGCGGACAGCCAATTCTGTTGGGGTGCCAAGATGCTTCCGGATATACTTGTCTATTGAACCGTGATGTGCATATTCTAGATATATGTTAAGCCGATCCTCAACCTGAGCATGAATAAGTATGTTGAAATTTCGGCGAGTCCAATTACAAAAGCCTGTTGAGCTAGGATGTGCAGATGCCTTGGAAGAGTGACTTACAATTTCACTGCCATGGTACTGCAGAATGTTTGGATGTCTAAGCTGGCTAAGTACCTCAATTTCCTGTGTCACAGGTTGAAAAAAAATCGAGGTAGCAAAGCAATCAACTGCCTGGAAATCATTAAAGAACTTTCCCCAGCATATTTAGATCAGATGAGAGGATAGATCGGATCTCAGAGCATAATGAAAATATTACCTGCTTTAACTGCATCATGCACTCAGCCGAATTTGGATCATTAGGCAACAACTCAAACTCCTTCAAAGCACATAAAGCTCTGGTTTCTCTGTCACGTAGCATGTCAAAGTTTAGCTGACTGGATGTCTTAAAAGCATGCAACATGTCGAAATTTCCCAGAGCTCGCTTACCGGTTGCTTGCAATGTAAACACTTCCGAAAGTGCCACGTCCAATAAGCCGGCCTTTTTCCCATTGACTTGCTAATGGTAACTGCTCTGTTCTTTCAGCAACTTGAGCTGAAGCTGTAGGGTTCTCCATCTATCCACGACTTTGAGGCGTCAAAACAGGGGTGATTACCGCGAAATTCTTTCTTCTTCGTCTTTTTACATCTTATCTCTAAGTGGGACTGAGGTCACTAAGGGTGAAAAGAAAACTTTCCATCCCAGCCTAAGTTTCCAGATATGATGTATTCTATATCCTATCGTGCAATGTCGAACCAGTTTAATATGGGGTCATGTTGCTCTGATCCAAAAGAGCGAAGCAGCGTATGCGTCACAACATTTCCGATCGACAAGTTAAAGCAATATCATATTTGAAATCCGTTATAAACACAAGCAGATTAAAGGTGGTGCTTCCCGAAGTTCTCTCCTTCCTCTAGGAGGGTTTAATCCAGGAAGATCAATCCAATGGTAACAAGTTGTCCTGTCGGTTCTAAGACAAGACAGGAAGCAGATTCTGCAGGTTACGTGGCTTCTCAGACGTTTGGATCCATTGTTCTTCAACTAACCTGAAATATCGACCGTAATTTTTGTTTTTTTTTTCCTTCTTTCGGCAAAAAAGTTCTCACCAGATTGAAATTGGACAATACATACGCAAAAATTTCAAGAAGGCAATTTCATGTGAAGTTTCATAGCATCATTACCAGAAGAAATATGAAGTTAGGACCATCTGAGTGATATACCTGCAAGACTTCGAAAGGAGGAATTCCCAGGCTGCTATTACAATCTGAAGCACACAAATCGCAGCCACCGTCCGAGATCAAAGAAGAGATCGACTTCCTTTGCTGAAGAAACAAATGGCATCGCTCGAGTCAAGAAGACTTTGGAGGATGGAAGTCTTTCAAGGGACTCAAATTGTTGACTTGTTGCCGCTGACTCTGAACGATTTGACCTTAGTCCGATGCTTACTGTGGTCTAAGTGGCATGGTTTCGGTAGACACGTGTGAAATTGTCGAACTAAGCAAGTCGACAAATTATATAAATACAAAATAATGGCAGGGGACGGCGACCATCGATCCATCGCGGCGGCTCCACGAGAACCACCTCCACCCGCTCGGTGGTTGCCATGACATCCAGCCCAGAAAATCGATGGATCTCCGGCGAATATGAGCCCTAAAAGCGCTTCCAAGTCTGCGATGTTGCACCCCCAGGTCCTACGTATCGCCTGAGCCTAAGGGCGGCGACCGTTATCAATTACTCGAAAAACTTTTACCCGTCATTTACTAGATGCAGGTCCATTTCGCGATCCGAATCCGATTTCCAAACCCGTTCTTGAACCCTAAGTCAAGTCCATTTCGATACGCGACCCGGACTGTCTCCAAGCTCGATCCTTTCCCCTGTCAGATCACCAGCATCCACCCCAGTTCCATGAAAATGGCGAAAACGACTCGCTCCAGTCCCAAGCGACCCGTTTGCCCGTCCTGCTCGAAGCCCGGACGCACGTGCCTCTGCACTCGGATTCTCTCTCCGGGTCTCGATCACCCCGTGAGCGTCACCGTTCTCCAGCACAGCCTGGAACGGAAGCACCCACTCAATTCCACTCGAATCTTAAGGCTAGGGCTCAAGAACGTCGCCGTCACTACCGTGTCCGACGTGAACTTTGGCGCCAAGTTTTCGATTTCGCTGCTCGAGCGAGACGCTGAAATTAGTGCTAATGGATTGGTTGGTGTGGATTTGGGTGTCCAAAATGGGAACCAATCTGAAGTGGAGGTGGAAAACCCTAATTCGGTCGAATCGAATGGAGCTTATCGTCCTGGGGATAATAGGACCTGCGGTTTGATCGCACCAAACAATTTGGAAGTTTCGGAGGATTCCCAGGTGCTGCAGAACTCACGCTCTTGTGGAGTCGTGTCTAGAGGTACTAGCAAACCTGTTATCAGTTTTCGGATTGGCAAGAAGGGCATTATCAAATCGATAGACCATATTTGGATGTCTCAAATCGGTCATCAAGGAGCTGATTTTGATGCCATATTACATTGTGAGTCGGCTCGTGATGTTCTGTCGAATGGATTTGTGGTTAGGAAACTGCAAAACCTTGTATTGAATCCGAGCTTCAAACTCGAAGAATACGAGGAATTTGCACTCGAGGTGCCGCGTGGGTCGGTGCTTCTTTTCCCGACCGAGAATGCACTCGGCATTGACGAACTCAAGGCAGCTGAGTTCGAAGTCAGGAATTTGATTGTGCTGGATGGCACATGGCTGAAGGCGAAGAGAATGTACAGCGAGAATCCTTGGTTGAAGTTGATGCCTCATTTGAAGTTGGATTTGGAGGTGATGAGCTTGTACGGAGAAGTTAGAAGTCAGCCTAAGGCTGGTTGTTTGTCCACCCTCGAGAGTGTCATTTACACAATGAAGACGGTTGGGAACAGTCCGGAGGGGCTGGATCAATTGTTAGATGTTTTTGAATCCATGGTCGATGATCAGAGGCGATGTAAAGATGAAAGATTGGGCAAATCCACTTCAGAGTAAGCCTCTTCCAGCTTGCCTACCATGACCAGCTCTTTGGCAATTTTTTTTTGTTCGAGTTTATATTGCATAATTGCATTGATTATTTGTGCCTGTTGAATTCTCATTCACTAAGGTCTCTGATGTCCCCTGTTTTTTGCACTCCTCAAGGTTTTCCAGAATTTCTTGCATGGTAATGCCTGCATTAACGTTTTCAAACTCTTCTCCAGTTCTGTAAAGACTTAAGAGCCTATAGCTCCTTTCCCTCTTGATTATGTCTAAGTTGAATTAGCCAAGAATGCGCTGATTTTCTGCACTGTGATTCTCTTATTTAACTTGGTGAGCATTGACTATCAGCAAGCATGCTGGGTTGAGTATCAGAATATCTACTTAAGCTTTGTTGCTGTCATTCACTCACCCACGCGATGCAAAGATATATGTAATTACATGAAAGTTCAATGTTTTGACATGTCATAATTCGGATAGAATTTGCTGTTTCTCAAAATACTCTGTATTATTTAGCTAAGTTAATTACTTTCTACATGTTAGATTTCTAGTAAAGAAGTACTTCAATATTCACTTTTCAAAGAGTAAAAAATATATAGATTTTTCCAAAGTGAACTCCGCGTATGTAGTCTACATAGCCTGTCCCAAGCTAGATAAAGGAGGAGGGTTACGTCAGGCATAGCGAGCCAGTTATAAAAAAAAAAAAATTCAAAGTGATGCGCCACCTCGGTGCCCAAATGTGGTGATAAATGAGCAAGGGTCCTCACACTTCCATGGGCGAGTGTGCAGGGCAAGAAAAGCCCAAGGGGTAGGGATTAGAGTGGGGAGTTGGAATGTAGGAACCTTAACGGGTAAATTAAGGGAATTGACAGATACTTTTGCTAGGAAATTGAATATTGCTTAACTGCAAGCGACTAAATGAAAAGGAGAGAAGGCTAAGGAAGTAGATGGCACCGGATTCAAGTTATGGTATATAAGCACAACAAAGAGTATAAATGGACTTGGGATTCTGATCGATAAAAATTTCAAGGACATAGTTGTTGATGTTACAAGAACAGGAGATAGGATTATTTTAGTTAAGCTAGTAGTGGGGGATTTAATTCTGAATATCCTTTATGTGTATGCCCCTCAAGTTGGATTGCAAGCATCTGAGAAGAGTAGGTTTTGGGAAGATCTGGAAGAGATTTTAAAGCGGATATCACACAAGGAGAAGGTATTCATAGGAGGAGATCTAAATGGACATATCGGTCAGAGTGGTGGAGGTTTTGACAGAGTTCATGGAGGTTTTTGATATAGGACTAGAAATGAGGCTGGCAAAGACATCTTGAGTGTAGCATTAGCTTATGATTTGATGTTGGCAAACACCTTTTTTAGGAAAAGAGAGACATCTAACCACTTTTTCCAGCGGTCAAAATTGTGACCAGATTGATTTCTTTCTTGCCAGAAGAGAGGATCGAGCCTCGTATATAGATTGGAAGATATACCCTAGAGAATATGTAGCTACACAACATAAGTTGGTGGTTTTAGAAGTTCGATATAACAAAGTACAGAAGATAAAGAGAAGTGCGCAGCACCCCAGAGTAAGATGGTGGAAGTTACATGAAGAGAAACAAACAGAATTCAAGGAAAGAATACTACAGGAAGGACCGTGACGACTGGAGGGCGAAGTAAATATGATGTAGAAGAAGATGTCTAACTGCATCCAGACAGTGGCAAAAGAGGAGTTAGGGGAAAGTAGAGGGAATGGACATCAAATAAAGGAAACCTGGTGGTGGAATGAAGAGGTGCACGAGGCAATTAAGCAGAAGGAGTGTTTCAGCTGCCTACATAAATGTCTTAATGAAGAGAATTTGCAAAAGTTTAGATTGGCGAGAAAAAGTGCCAAAAAAGCTGTGCGAGAGGCCAAAGGCAAGGTTTTCACCGATATGTACAACAACCTTGGGAGCAAAGAAGGAGAAAAAGGCATCTATAGACTTGCAAAGTCAAGGGATAAGAAAAGTAAAGACTTGACACAGGTTAGATGTATCAAGGATGAAAATTAAACACGTGATAAGAGATGAAGACGTTAAGGGCAGGTGGATGAGTTATTTTAACAAACTTTTTAATGGGAAGAGCAATAGAAGTGAGGTGGATTTGGAAAATGCTTTTGATGATTCAAACAGAAAGTTTGTGCGCAGAGTTAAAGCACGGAAAGTTAGGGAGGCATTAAAAAAGATGAAGACTAGTAAAACCTTGGGACCCGATGGTATTCCTATTGAAGTGTGAAGATGCTTAGGGGAGGTAGCAATAAGTTGGTTGACTAGTTTTTTTGATAAGATTCTCCATACTAATAAGATGTCTGATGAATGGAGGAAGAGTATATTGTGCCTATATACAAGACAAGGGGATATCCAAAATTGTTCTAACTATAGAGACATCAAGCTTATGAGCCATATAATGAAGCTATGGGAGAGTCATTGAGCATCGTTTGAGAATAGAGACCAACGTTTCTGTCAATCAATTTGGATTTATGCCAAGAAGATCTACCATGGAGGTTATTTTCTTGATACGACGATTGATGGAGAAATATTGAAAAAGAAAGAAGGATCTCCATATGGTGTTTATTGATCTCGAAAAAGCGTATGATAGGATTCTAAGAAAGGTATTGTGATGGATTCTTGAGATGAAAAAAGCACCTTCAAAGTATGTCGAGGCAATTAAGGACATGTATGACGGTGCTACTACATGTGTGAAGGCTTGTAATGGCACATCAAGTTATTTTCCAATCACAGTAGGCTTACATCAAGGTTCTGCTTTGAGCCCTTACCTTTTTGCCCTTGTTATGAATGAGCTAACAAAAGATATTCAAGATGAGGTGCCGTATTTGCAGACGATATTGTACTTATTGATGAGACCAGAGGCTGGGGTTAACGCTAAGTTAGAAGTATGGAGAAGTACGTTAGAGTCTAAAGGATTTACGCTAAGTCGAAGTATGACGGAATACTTGAAGTGTGAGTTTGACACGGTAGGAAGAGGGGATCAAGAAGCTGTAAATATGCTCGGACAGGAGGTACCCAAGAAAGATACATTTAGATATCTGGGATTAATATTGCAAAAGAAGGGAGAGATTGATGAGGATGTAAGCCATAGAATCAAAGCAGGTTGGATGAAATGGCACAGTATATCGAGATTTTTGTGTGATCGCAAAATTCTTCTTAGATTAAAAGGAAAATTTTATAGAACAGCAGTCAGACCTGCCATGTTATACGGAGCTGAATGTTGGCCAGCACAAAGATAACATGAGCATAAAATGAGAATAGCGGAAATGAAAATGTTAAGGTGGATGCGTGGTCATACAAGGATGGATAGGATAAGGAATGAAGAGATTCGACGAAAAGTTGGAGTAGAACCGGTGATGGAAAAGATGATAGACAATAGATTGAGATGGTTTAGGTATATCCTCCGAAGTCCATTAGATGCATCGGTACGAACAGAAGCTTGCTATCGAGAGCATAACACGAAGAAAACAAGAGGTCAGCCGAAACTTACTTGGAGGAAAGCAGTAAAGTAAGATTTAATGAAGTGGGAAATAGATTGGCGTACGGTTTGTCTTAGGACGGAGTGGAGGAAGGTTATTAGTGTTGTGGAAGGGTAGTGTATAGATAGATAGATATAGATATATATATGTATTTATTTTTACACATTTATCTCTTTTCCCTTGCTTAATTCTGCTTTTATTTTTATGATTCTTTGGGGTTTATCGACCGCCAACCCCAAATGGTTTGGGTTAAAAGTTTTGTTGATGTTGATGTTGATTTTGCCAAAGTGGTTGGTCTTGCTAATGATAAATGATCACTCCATGTCAAGAATGATTACCCTATACTTAGGGGTGTTTCGAATTTTAACACTGGCAAAGAGGCACTCGAGATAAATAAGAGATTATAACCTATCTACTAGTCTAACCCAATAATAAATTAACTGCATATAGAGAATCATCAATCGTCCATTCTAATCGATTGTTTGATGGAGATACAACATAGTTTTCATTATTTTATACATAACATCTCATGTCATCTCATATTTATGTCCTGAGAATATTATATACTGCACTTAGAATATCTACTCGAGCAAGTTAAAGAACAAAGTCAGTTCTCCTGTTTATTACCTGATCATAGTGAAATTCCCTTAGTACATTCATTGCTATTGTCTTTACCTATTTCATGGGACAAAAAAGAAACTAAATGTATTGTGCTGAAATAGATATAAATAGTTTCAACAAATATAAATAATTTTAACTTCACTATAACATGAATCAAAGCAGGTTGGATGAAATGGCGCAGTGCATTGGGATTTTTGTGTGATCGCAAAATTCCTCTTAGGTTAAAAGTAAAATTTTATAGAACAGCAGTCAGACCTGCAATGTTATACGGAACTGAATGTTAGCCAGCACAGAGGAAACATGAGCATAAAATGTGAGTAGCGGAAATGAAAATGCTAAGGTGGATGTGTGGTCATACAAGGATGGATAAGATAAGGAATGTAGAGATTCGACGAAAAGTTAGAGTAGAACCGGTGGTGGAAAAGATGAGAGAGCATAGATTGATATGGTTTGGGCATATCCTCCGAAGGTCCTTAGATGCATCGGTACGAACAGAAGTTTACTATCGAGAGCATAATACGAAGAGAGCAAGAGTTTGGCCGAAACTTACTTGGGGGAAAGCAATAAAGCAAGATTTAATGGAGTGGGAAATAGATTGGCGTACGGTTTGTCTTAGGACGGAGTGGAGGAAAGCTATTAGTGTTGTGGAGAGGTAGTGTATAGATAGATATAGATACCTGTATATATATAAATATATATATATATATATATATATATATTTTTTACACATTTATTTTTTTTTTCCTCGATTGATTCTGCTTTTATTTTTATGATTCTTTGGGATTTATCGACCGCCGACCCCAACTAGTTTGGGATAAAGATGTTGATGTTGATGTTAATGTTGATGTATAACATGGATTCAATCAATAAATATGAAACGTGAATGCTCTGTCATCAGTTTTTTTTTTTTGGTTGAAATCGGTTTGTTAGGTAAAAAGCAAGAAAGAAGAGCAAAAGAAAAATTCAGGAGAGGTACCACATATTCCCTTTTCTGTTCAAATGTCATTTGTTGTAAATGATGTAGAAAGCATTGATAGTTTCTGGAGGGGGTAAGTAAGATAAAGAAGATTGCATGGACACTGCGGAGTTGAGTTGTACCGTCAACATGCATATTATTTCATATACCAAATGAAAACATAGACCATTAACTCAAGAAAGAAGCCAGTGCTTTGAGATTCTCTTCTGGATGGAGCTAAGTCCTGAGAGCGTGGCATGCTGAAAGTCCTGGGTAGTCGAGAAAAGAATTGAACTTCATTTCTGTTTCTTTGGCACAATCTGGAGCAGTAGTCCTTGAGTTGGTACTGGGGTGGGGTCCCTAACGTAATGATCATCTGAACATAACTCCCAAGAGTACTGAGTGACCAGATAATGGATTGCAACAAGCGTTTCGATCCTCGCAAATTCGTTTCCTGGGCATATGCGAGGCCCTCCTCCAAAAGCTACAAATGTGTAGGGTGGTACTGACTTCTGGTTTTCAAATCTAGCAGGATCAAACTTTGATGGCTCCGGGAAGATGCTCTCATCCATGTGTGTCATGCTTGATGCCCAGAAGATCTAAATCACACATTAAATTCCAAAAGTGTATTAATCGATTGGTTTCACAGAGAGAAGAAATAGCAGGTGGTGCAAACTTTTGAAGAGATAGGAAAAGTTATTAGCATCCTTACCTGCCAGCCTTTAGGAATGAGGTATCCACCATAGTCAATATCCTTTACGGCTACCCTGAAGCCAGCAAAAACAGGCGGAACCATCCTCAGAGTTTCCATCGCCACTCTCCATGTGTACTTCATCCTGGCAAGGTCTTCCCAAGTTAAAGGCTCCCCTGAAGTCTTGCTTTTTGCTACATCTTCTTGTTCTGCAAAACCAAACCAAACTTATGACTTGTAGCAACAAGGGGGAAGGTACATGCTTCTGCCTTTGTTATTAGAGTTGACATCTAGCTTTGGAAACTCCGACAAATTTATGTATTAATTTTTCTCACATTTTCTCATGCCATCCATTGTCCATCAGCAAGATAGAGATCTCTAATCATCCTCATGCAGCTTCGGTTATGGTTCAAGAGTGAACTAGGTTTGAACAAATTCTTCTTCGTTTTGTTTCTACTTTCCTTCCTTTTTGTGCTGCAGGAATCTCTAGGCCGATTCAAAAAATATAAAAAGATGCCAGGAATAGAGGATGTTTACCTTGAAGAACTGCTGTATAAACAGCAGGATTCATAGATAGAAGACGCAGCATGAAAGTCATGAGAACTGATGAGGTATCATGTCCAGCAACCATGACAAGCATGATATTGTGGATAATTTCCTTGTCAGTCACAACTCGTTTATTTTCTTCATCGCGCAAACTTAACAAGCATGTGATCAAGTCTTGATGAGGAGTTGCAATGTGCTGCTCTAGTTTCGCTTTCTTCTCTTGTATAATTTCCTTCAACAGATCTTGGGCCCTGGAGCTTGCACGTAGGCTCCTATTGTAGCGCGTGAACGGAAGCTTTACTGGTATTGACCATATTCCGTCTATCATTTCTTGAAAATGTTGCAAGAATTTCTCTCTTTGGGCTCTTTCCTCCATACAGAAGAGAAGCGAGCACAGAATGTTGAATGTAAGGTTTTTCATCAGTGGCATTGCCTATAGGAAAATCAAGACATTAGTGCTATTTACTCTTCTTTTGTTTATTAAAGAGATTATGCCACTCCCAGTCTATGCATTCATTCTCATAGTCAATACATGCGAAACCATACAATTTGGAACACTAGCTATATTAGAGAATGAGTGCATACACCATATGTATCTTGAACTTTATACGTATTGAGAATATCTCAAACAGATCAAAGCAACAGTGGGAGTTCTACAGAATATCTACATACCACAACTTTTTCCTTGCCCTGCCAATGCAACTCAAGATGCTTTCTGACTTCTTCATCCATTTTCCCCACGTACCGCTTCAGGGATTCTGGCTGCAAGAATGACAACAGGGAGTCTCTCACCCGTTTGTGATCTTGGCCACTGAGCTCCATCAGATTGCGGTCTCCCAGAATCGCGCGGATGGATGATGTTTGCTTGTTGGCAATCTTGCTGCTGTCTCCACAGAACACAAGCTTGTTTGCTGCTTGTCCATGAATGAACACCGTCGGTTTGCCGAAGAGAGAGAGCTTCGAGATCGGTCCATACTTCCTCACTCTTTTTTGGAGCCATTCTTCTCCCGTGTTTGTCCTCATGGCTCGGAGCAGGCTCAAGCTTTGGCCTATTATGGGTATCCCCAGTGATCCCGGAGGTAGCTTTCTTGATGATCCTCTTCTTCTCCAGCTTAACAGAAAGAGAACTGGTAGGAGAAAGAGAAGAAGGGTGATCAAAAGGTTCATCGTTGTGGCTGGGTGTGGATGTGTGTATCCGTGTGTGTTGTGTATGTGTGATGAGGGGAAAGCAAGAGAATTATAGCTCTCCATTCTTGTCAGTTTCTGAACTAGTACTTTCGGTGGTAGATACCTTTTGAAACTTGGAATGAGGATTACTATGTAGAAAACGCATCAGCTTTGATACAGGTTCTGTTGTCTGTTTCGTGCAGCAGGTGCTCTATTCACAATTGCGGTTGTCATAAACAAATAGTATAAGACTGACCTAACAGAGGGGGAAAAAAATGAATGTGACTTCTTGTTTGGTTATGAGAAGCAGCGTTGAGCCTGGATGTATATTTCTCTACATTTGTTTCGGTCACTATCAGAAGTTCAACGGTGGGGAGCAAAACCGAGAACCAACTGTTAATGTGTCATGTAACTATTAGAGAAATCCTCGGATAAGTGCATAGTGAGTGCCATAATTTGTGTATGGCGTTCATTTAAGTGTCATAAATTTCAAAAATCGTTCACTTGAATGCTAGGTTAACTTTTTTGGCGTGCCACGTCAGTTTTTCGGCGTGTCACGTCAGTGATGACACTCAAGTAAATGCCGTACAAAAGTTATGGCACTTAAAGTGAATGCCATATAAAAGTTATGGCACTGATAGTGTACTTATCTCGATGAATCCTTAATGATAGCAATTCTAATGGATGGGCATGACCGGTTGGTTGTTACTGTAGATTGCTTATGTTGTAGTTGATATTAATTGGATGTATCCTTGATGATAGCAACCCTAATGGACGGGCGTGCATGCGGACCTCTGAATAGGGACCGGTTGGTTTTTACCGTAGATTGCTTATGTTGTAGTTGATATTAATTGGATGTGCGATGACCAGGTCAACGACAATGCGTACAGTGTTGCGCCTTTAAAGTGGCAAGTCGAGTATCCTCAGTCAACAATTCCCATGCAACTACCTCAAGATGAGGTAAAGGATCTCGATGCAAAGATGAAGGTAACAATGGTCCAAGGTCATTGTTAATTGCCATCAGAAATTGCATAATTTGCATACGATCCCAATGTTCAACAAATTTACGAGCATCAGAAGTCGACTCCTATTTTAGGTCAGACAAACCTAACTGATCCCGTATAGCATGCATGGAAGATAAATAGTTGCTAATATACTTGCTTGTATTTTGATATTGCTCATCTGTATCAAATTGATGCGTGCGAGCGCGTGGCTACGTCTCCGGCAACGTCGTTTGTTAGGTTGGACTCGGCCAAGGATGAGGAACCTGTTTCTGGTTACGTTTGTGGATAATATCCAACAAATGACTTCGGAAAAGGCCCGCGTGTGGTGGCGCGTGCAGCGGCTTTCCAAATGTGATCGGGCATTGATTCGTCTAAGGGCAGCAAATCTAATGATGGTGTTCATTTTTCGAAACAAGCAACAAGATTATCTGAACATCAATCAAGGGCAGCGGTTCGTTGATGAATGGATACCGGACCGGCAAGAACAGAGCGAAAAAGATAATTTATGCATATTTCTCTGTCTATAATACGTATAGAATGCTATCTAAAATAATCAAAATATTGCAATATCAGTCAATCAACTAGAATTAATCACGAAAGATTCATGGTGTTTCTAACGGGGTTCACGCCAAAGGAACATGCATCTTATTTTGCCACTCAAATTAAGATTGATAACACCAAATAGAATGAGCTTTTGACTTAGTTGATTAATTTCAAATCAATGGAAAATCACTGAGGCTTTCATATAAATTTAGCTAATTACTTAATTTGAGAAAAGTCGGTAAATCACTCGAATACAGGTTGATAAATCACTCCAAGGTAAAATCACTCATATAACTTTAGCTAATTAATTAATTTGAGAGAAGTCGGTAGATCACTCAAAGTTGATAATCTATACTTGAAGTTTGTAATAGGAAACATTTCCGCGTTGACATTGGTTATTAATACAAAAGTTCGTAACTTACCAAACAGTTACCCTACAAGCGGTTTATCGTCTCATATTTCTACCAACATTGTCGGACAACTGATATTTATGGCGACTGACCAGCTACGAACCAAAATTTGTGCTCTTCGTGCTAGAAAATAATAAAAAATTTCTGTTACTTGACGGCTCTTCTAGGAAACTTAAGACTGGCTCGACCCCCTACTTAATGGGAAAAGGCAAAGATACTCCCTAAGGAGAAGATACTTAATTTGACATTTACATCGCAGTTGTATTGGTATATTGACCAATTAGAAATTCAAACGCGAAATTCGATTGGAATGCATATCGACAAACGTTGCAACGACATGTATCGGCCGGCCGTGCCACGTTATCCGTGTAATGGAATGGGGTTCATTTCTTCTAGAAGGGACCCTTTTGCACGTTCCTCCTACTCAGACTCTTCGTATGTCAACAGCCCAATTGGTTAAACCAATCCACCCCATGCGATGGCCGAAAATCAGGGGCAGTTCACTCAAGGAGGCAAAACGATGACGTTCATTGAATAAAATAGCAACTCTACATAAATTGTACCAAGAAGGATATGAAAAATTTCAACTTCACCATAACATGTATCCAATCTACAAACTTAAATCTCCTTTTCATATGTTGATGCTCTGTTCGTACTTTCTGTTTCTTTGTTTTTTTTTTTTTGAAATATTACAGTGTGTTAGGCAAAAGGCAAATAATACAAATAGTATTTAAACTTTGATTCAATGTACAATATAGTCTCTAAACTTTTAATTTGACCAATATAGTCAATAAATTTTAATTCAATATGAAATGAAATCCCTTAAATTTTATTTTTATGAATATGGTCTATGAACCTTTGAAACATGCTCTACTTAGTTTCTGAATTGAATCAATTCAAGGGCTACATTAAACATCTTTTATAATTGAGGGACTAATTTGAACATATTTCAAAAGTTGGTCAAATTAAAAGTTCATGGATCACTTTGCACACCGGATTAAAGTTCAGGGACCATAATTGTCAAATTAAAAGTTATGGTTGAAGTTTAGAAACCATTTATATCATTATCCCTAGTTAAAAAGCAAGAAAGATGGATAAAAATAGAAAGAAACCAAAATCAAAACCAAACCAACACAAGGAAATTGGAAGAGCAAGAGAGACTTAGGAGAGAGGCCACGTCACGCTTGCACTTTCCTGTTCAAACCTCAGTCGTATGAAGCGTTGATAATTTCTGGAGTAACTAAGATAAGGAAGATTGCTTGGATCCTGGAGAGGGCCACGATGAAAGACCTGGATAGCCACGCAAAGACTTGTGCTTCATTTCTGTTTCTTTGGCGCAATCCGGAGCAGCAGTCCTTGAGAAGGTACCGGCATGGGGTCCCTCATGTAATGATCATCTGAACACAACTCCCAGGAGTACTGAGTGACCAGATAATGAATTGCAACAAGGGTTTCGATCCTCGCGAATTCGTTTCCTGGGCATATCCGAGGCCCTCCTCCGAAAGGGATGAAGCTGTAGGGTGGTACCGACAACTGGTTTTCAAATCTAGCAGGATCGAACTTCGATGGCTCCGGGAATATGCCCTCATCCATGTGTGTCATGTTCGATGCCCAGAAGATCTAAATCGCAAGTCAAATATCGAAAGTATATCAACCGACTTGTTTCACAGGCAGAGTGAATGAACAGCAGGCGGCGGAAAGATTTGAAGATATAGGAAAAGTTATTTGCATCCTTACTTGCCAGCCTTTAGGAATGAGGTATCCACCATAGTCAAAATCCTTTAAGGCTAACCTGAAGCCACCGAAAATGGGCGGAACCATCCTCAGGGTTTCCATGGCAACTCTCCATGTGTATTTCATCCTGGCAAGATCTTCCCATGCTAAAGGTTCTCCTGAATTCTTGCTTTTTGCTATCTCTTCTTGTTCTGCAAAAGCAAACCAACCTTATGATTTCTAGCAATAAGGGAGAAGGAACATGCTTCTGAGCTTTGTTATCAGAGTTGACATCTGGCTTTGGGAACTCCACAAGTTTATGTATAGTTCAAGAGTGAACTGAGTTCGAACAAATTCTTGTTCGCTTTGTCTTAGTTTCCTTCCCTTTTGGGCCGCAGGAATCTCTATGCAGATTCGACAAATTTAAAACGATGCTGGAAATAGAAGATGGTACCTCGAAGAACTGCTTCATAAACAGCAGGATTCTTAGATAGAAGACGCAGCATGAACGTTATGAGAACCGATGAGGTATCATGTCCAGCGACCATGACAAGCATGATATTGTGCAGAATTTCCTTGTCGGTCACAACTCGTTCGTTTTCTTCGTTGCGCTTGCTTAACAAGCACGTGATCAAGTCGTGACGAGGAGTTGCAGCGCGCTGCTCTAGTTCCACCTTCTCCTTTTGTACAAGTTCCTTCAACATGCTTTGGACCCGGGAGCTCGCACGTAGGCTCCGGTTGTAGCGTGTGAATGGCAGCTTCACTGGTATTGACCACATCCCCTCTATCATTTCTTGAAAATTTTTCAGGAATTTCTCTCTTTCAGCTCTCTCCTCCACACCAAAGAGAAGAGAGCATATGATATTGAATGTAAGGATTTTCATCAGAGGCAACACCTGTAGGGAAATCAAAACGGGTAGTGTAATTTTCTCTAACTCCAGTCTATGCATTCATTCTCATGGTCCACGTATGCAGAGGCCGTACAGGATTTACAGGATATCGACATACCGACACTTTTTCCTTGCCCTGCCAGTGCAACTCGATGTGCTCTCTGACTTCTCCATCCATTTTCCCCACGTAATGCTTCAGCGATTCCGGTTTCAAGAACGACATGAAAAGAGTCTCTCACGCGTTTGTGATCCTGGTCGCTGAGCTCCATCAGATTGCGGTCTCCCAGTATGGCGCGGATGGACGATGTCTGCTTGTTGGAGACCATGCTGCCGTCTCCGTGGAACACAAACTTGTTCGCCGCTTGCCCGTGAATGAACACCGTCGGTTTGCCGAAGAGGGTGAGCTTCGAGATGGGTCCGTACTTCCTCGCTCTTTCTTGGAGCCATTTCTCGCCCGTGTTCGTCCTCATAGCTCGGAGCAGGCCGATGCTCTGGCCTATCACGGGGATTCCCAGTGATCCCGGAGGCAGCTTTCTCGACGATCCTCTCCTTCTCCAGCTCAACAGCAAGAGAACCGGCAGAAGAAAGAGGAGAAGAGTGATCAAGATGTTCATTGCTGCCGCTGGGGGTTGGGTGTGGTGGTGAGGGGAAAGCAAAGAGCAAGAGAGATATATCTCATAGGTTTTGTCAGTTTCTGAGCTAGTATTTTAGCTGGTAGATTCAGCCTGGCATGTGGGATGCCGATTACTATGCACAAAACGCAGCCACTTGGATACAACTTCTTATTAAGTATTCTGCCGATTTGTCTCGTTTAGCAATCGCTGCGGATGAGAAAAGACAGAAAAGGCAATAAGACCGACAAAAAACATTGGGAAAAAATTTTGATGTGACCTCTTCTTGTTCGTTTTCAACGGACGGAGTAGGGCCCGGGTGTGTATGTATTACTCTCTGTATTTGTCTCTGTCTCCATCATAATTCAACGGGAGGGGAAACAAAACCTATTGGTGGAATTTGGAAATAGGCTTTTGTAAATAGGCATTTGTATTGTTAAAGAGCTCCAGGAAAAGACAGCAAGCGAAATTCCAGCAAATTTGCATCGTCCCTTGGGAGCAAAGCCAACAACTGTGTGCCATGAAAAAGCTGAAAGGAAGCAAAAGATCAGCTTCTGAATTCCATTCTAGAAGTTTATCATCCTCTGCGACAATGAACAAATAGTTTAGGTCGAACAAACCCTTATAACAAAAAAAGAGAGAGGGTTAAGAAGAAGAAGAAGAAGAAGAATGCGAAGAAACTCAGGTGGGTTTCTTGGGAAATGCAGTGAAATTTACTCCTACGGGAGTCTCAATAACTTTTCAACCAGAAAAGAATGGAAAGCCAGGAAAGGTAATTCCAAAGATTGATAAGCCAAGAAATCTTCTGTCCGTCAAAAGCTGGAATAGTCGACCCGCATCACAAGACTTCCCTTCTAAAAATTAACTTTTTGAAGACAAGTAAAATTTTTTATAACTTTTTAAGTTACTCCAAAACTACGTTTCGAGCAAAAAATATTCAGAAACAGAAAAATGAAATTATGTAAGCAAATGAATTTCTGCTCTTGAGATGTTGTCATGCACGCCCGAAGTTCCTAGGCGATTCAGATGCTCCTAGTAATGGAAAGATGTCACTTCTCTGCATCACGGCTCTAGTTCCGTCACAACTCGATTCTTTGCTTTCTTTATAAGCGCAGCCTCGCGTCATGTTTTGGTTGGGTGAGTTCCAAGTGATGAACTTGATTGTGCTGGGATGGAATATGGATGAAAGAAAAGAGAAAACTACTGCGAGAATCTGCAACTGAAGCTGCTGCATCTTTTGAAGGAAAAAAGACATCCGACAGTGGACGTGAGCTGCACCTCTTATGATCCGGATGCATGCGATAATTGCTCCACTTGGAAGTTGGAGTTCGGGGCCACGAGCATCTACGGAGAAGTTATCTACTAGAGGCCGGATCCATATTTGTGCACTTCAATCAGTCCGGATTGCATTATACAAATTCGTGCTATTTTGGTCCCACCAAGTCACTATCTACGGTGGGCATTGACTTACGCAATATTTAATGCGTATCACACTCCGGCGTCGTTCGACGGCCGTGTTTGTTGAATTTGGTTAAACTTTGCGTCGGAAGTACTTGATTAGACATTATAAGTAAATAGAAGGTTATGATTAGAAACATCGAAATCACTTGCAATTAATTAGAAGAAGGCAGATAAAGTGTCGAAGAACAAAAAGTTGAATCAGAGAAAGGACAAGTCTAGAACAAAACGAGGAGTAATAAGGACCTCTAGGATGTCAAGAGGAAGCATATCTACATGGAAAGAGAGTTGCATCGCTGTAGTTGATAACTTGATAGTGTGAGGAAACGGCCCTATGCAAAAAGGCCCAAAGAACCAAAGCCTTAAAAAAGGCCACGGAACCCTGAAGGGGTGATCGCGTCCCTTCACTGCCCACTTTACCAACGGGATGATCATGGCTTGCTCAAGCAACCCAGAAGAGCAAATAGCTCTGGAGAAATCGGGCAAGTAGGAATGAACATCCCCTGACAAACGACGAAGAATTTGGAGTCGCCATGGAACGAAAGATCCTGACTTTAGTGCTGTGTCTGTGGATTTTCTCAGCTACTGTCGCGGCCGATTACGTGAGACCCCAACCTCGTAAGACCCTCGATTTCCCATGGGAACGCAAGCCCTCTTCTTATCCCCAGCAGGTGAAGAACTTCGCCATTCTCGCTCCTCCTTTTTCTGTCAATCTTTCGTTTGAGAAAGCCCTCTTCTTTTCGGGATGAAGTTTGTCAAGTTGGCATGACTTCGTTACCTGGGTCGCCCTTTCTATTGATAATCTTTGCGGTGGGGGTTGAATTTGGCTTTGCTTTCTGCAATTTCTTTGTTATGAGAAAAATGGTCACCTTCTTGGAGCTTCTTGTTGTGTTTTTGAAGCTGCGCTTGCTTCGTGTTTCATCTTGTGGTGAAGATTGTCAGATGTGGAGCGTCAATTCACATAAAGAGGGACCCTAACTAATGGACGGTAAAAACAGGAACAAAGAAATGTACGTAGGTACTTTTTTTTTTTTGGGTAAGTCGAAATGTACGTAGGTACTTCATGTGGCGCTTAACCAAGATTAGTCGCTTATTGCTAAATGAGCTGTCTGTATCCTTATCATGTGATGACTACAGTCAGCCTCATCGCCCTACACCGTCCTCATAAACTACGTTGTTTTTTAGCAGCATCACCAACTTACGGATCACCAACTTATGGTGAACGCCAAGGTGTTGAATGATCTGTTAGTGATCTGCCATGGGACAGTAGGTCTCGTCTTTTTCTCCATTTATGGGCCGATTGAGTTTGTTTAGTGGGAGAAGCTTGCTTCTCTTGTTCTCTTGTTGTGTTGGCTTAGTTCGCTTGACGGCAGTGGATTCATCAATAGTTGGTGATTTCCAGTATTATTCTGAGATGAGTTCCAGCTGCTTCACCAAGATCTCAAAGTGATACATTGCGTGACGGTATGGAATCCTCTTGCAGGTACACATTTCTTTAGCTGGAGACAAACATATGCGCATCTCATGGGTCACTGATGGTAAATCTTCCCGTTCATACGTGGAGTATGGAACATCGCCTGGTCGATATGACTCTATAGCTCAAGGAGAGAGCACTTCTTATAGTTATCTGTTATACAGTTCGGGAAAGATACACCATACAGTGATCGGGCCTTTGGAGAGCAACAGTTTGTACTTCTACAGATGTGGGGGAGAGGGTCCTGAGTTCCAGCTCAAGACTCCTCCGGCTGAACTTCCGGTTACTTTCGCTGTGGCAGGAGATTTAGGCCAAACTGGCTGGACTAAATCAACACTAGACCACATCCATCAATGCAAGTACGATGTGCATCTCCTTCCTGGGGATCTATCCTATGCTGATTACATACAGCATCGCTGGGACACATTTGGTGAGCTGGTACAGCCACTTGCAAGTGCAAGGCCTTGGATGGTAACAGAAGGAAACCACGAGCAGGAGAGCATTCCACTGATTAAAGATGGATTTCAGTCCTATAATGCTAGGTGGAAGATGCCATTTGAGGAAAGTGGATCGAGTTCGAATCTATACTACTCTTTTGAGGTGGCAAGCATCCATGTCGTCATGCTAGGCTCATACACAGACTATGATGAATACTCAGAGCAATATAATTGGTTGAAGGTTATTCTTCATTTCCTCCTCCTTTGTCATGCAAAAGTTGTCGCAATAGTACCGATGCAGTAGTGAATCAATTAAATGCAATGATTACATGGGAGGAAGTTTGTGCTGTTAGCCATCTGTAGATGATAGATTAAGTTTGTTATTTACATATCACGGAATATATCTTTGAGAAGCAAATAGACTTGAAATGAAGTGTAAGCTACTATTTTGCTAATGATGCAATTTTGAATCTTGACCTTGCAATGTGGAAGTAATCTCAATATTAGTTGCCAAAGGCAAAGGCATTCATTATCAGCTATCATCTGTTGTTCTTTGTTTTTCATATATTGATGCGAACGATTTATGCTGATATTTAGCACTCATTTGCGACTGATGGTTATGAATTCTCTGCTAACATATGTCTTATTCTCAATCTACAGGCTGATCTTTCAAAGGTTGATCGCAGCAAAACTCCATGGCTGATCGTATTGTTCCATGTACCTTGGTATAACAGTAACTATGCTCACCAAGGTGAAGGCGATGGGATGATGGAAGCCATGGAACCATTGCTTTATGCAGCCGGGGTGGACCTAGTATTTGCAGGACATGTGCATGCTTATGAGCGCTCTGTATGACCCTTTACCTGTATTTTTTCATCTACCATTGTTAATTTATTTGCGTGAGGTGTGATTTTATGTGGTTATCACTGAACAGACACGTGTCAATAGTGGAAAACCCGATCCTTGTGGTGTTGTTCACATTACCATTGGCGATGGGGGGAACAGAGAAGGTTTAGCTCATAGGTATGTCCTCACTCTAAAGATAGCTAGTGATGAATGCATCTGGAAATGTTAATATTGCTCCTGTGTATCAATACAGATACAAGGACCCCCGGCCAGAGTGGTCTGTCTTCCGTGAAGCCAGCTTTGGTCATGGTGAGCTCAAGGTTGTGAATTCATCACATGCATTCTGGAGCTGGCATAGGAATGATGATGATGAGCCATTGAGGTCCGACCAGCTGTGGATAACTTCTTTGATGAGTTCAGGTTGCCTCGCTGAAAAGAAACACTCCTTGAGGAAAATTCTGATGGCTCCTTAGTATTCACGGTGTGAATATGGTGGTATGAAGTCCTTATGGTGACGTAATTAGTATCCTTATGGTGACGTAATTAGTATAGGGTTATGGCTTGTCAATATGTACTTTTTCGGGTCGAGATGTCAATATGTACTTTGAGACGTTGCAAAATTGAGTGTTACCCAGTGGGATCGCTAAACATATATGTTTCTGGAAGAGTTGAGGGCCCTCAGGTCTCTTTTGCGCATGCCTCTTCCCTCTTCTACCCAAATTCAAATACGTGTTAAATATATGTTAAATCCATGCTTCAGATTTATGCTGCTGCTTGTTAGTCAGGCCTGCCTACAGCCTGGGGTAGAAGCAGAACTATTGGTGGGAGCAGAATCGTTGTTCCCCCTCGCTAAGTGTGGTTCCGAGCGTTAGACAATCTTCACACCCACAAAAACTCGCAAGATTTAAATCCTGGCATTGTGATTATGACATTTCTTGCATACTGAGTAATGAAAGCACAGCAATCGTTAATAAAGAAGCATTAACAAATGACCACCGTGATAAAAGTTGACTTGTAACATCTTCCAAATTCAACTAATGCCTGCTGCAAAATGTATGCACACCGACAAATATTTGTGGGTATTCCAAATATTTACGTTGCTCTCGCATAAAGAACCTCCAGATGCTATCCTGCCTCAACTAAGCATTAATGTTCCAGGGACAAAATTTGTAAAGCCAGCCGGGGGAATTTAATCTCACAACTAGATTTGTCATTCGAAAGTTGATTCACGAGTGCATTGAACTCAGCAGCTTAAGAGCCAATGCCTCTTGATCTGCCAAAGATATAGTGTCAGACTTCTGATCAATCTTAACATTGGTTTCATTTTGTGTGCCATCACCATCGTCACTGTCAAAATATATCTTCGACTTTTTTCGGTTTCTGTTCTCCATAGCTTCACTGTCTGACCCTGAAAGCTCACTCTCACCCTCATCGTCATCGTCTTTGGTTTTCCCTCCCTTCAGTTTCATCAGTTTCATCTTTTGCTTGAGTCTTCTTTCTCGGAGGCGTTGTCGTTCAAGGAGTTTGTCTTCTTTATCCATTTGCTTCATCTCCTCTCTCATCCTCTTATAGTACTCGTCTTTCTTCCCTGCAATAAATAATTACACAAATTTGCATGACTGCAAACAGAGAAAAACCATCCTCTGCTATTCATTTGTTCATAGAGTCAGGAAGTAAGGATCCTAGCAGATGTAAAACAAAATGACATGCAGACCAACCCAATACCCATAAAACAGACACACACATATACTTCGCCTTTGGCAAGATGCGTCGACACAAGAATTCCACGATTCAATTTTGAATAACATCAACATAACATTACTCTCTAAGAAAAACCTAAGAACTGAGTAGGGGTACATACCTTTGTCAAGCAAAAGAGCACCATCTGAGCTCTGGGTCTCTGCTATCCTAGCAAGTGGGCGTAGGGTATTGCCTTCATCGTCGAAGACAACTCTAGTTCCCACTGGCCTATTGACATTGATTTTAAGCTTCTTTTTCTTCAAAACCCGAGTCGCCAGCCTACATTAGAATAGCAAGTCAAATGTTTTTCTATTTTTTTGCTGACATCAAATCAAGCTGCAACAGATGAGGATCTGCAAGATGCAGAAAAACAAGTAGCTTGTAGAATCCTAACCAATTTGTGATTGTTGATTCTCCTCCTAATCTACAATAGATAATTCTACCACAGACAGAACATGCAGATTGCAATTTTAAAATATTTCCTTCGATCTTTTTGTAGCCTACTTCTGTGCATAATTGCATTCTGATCATTTCAACAAGGATGACGTCTAAACTATAACTATGCCCACACCGAAGAGTGCATAAACTATCTTTGGGTATTTCTATTACAAAAAGAAAAACATACATTACATCTTCAAGCTCATTAGCTTTTGGCTGAGCCTCATCCACATCATCATCAGTCAAAAGTAAATCGTTCTCTTCATCTTGTTTAGAGTCATTCACCATCAGACTCTCTGTTAAGACTTTCAATTCACTTTTGCTCACAGCATTCTCTGGTTCATGTGGTAAAGATTCTTCTAAGACGATTTTGGACTTAATTTTCTGGTTTAAGAAACGAATCTTTGGGGTCATTGGTAGACCAAATGATGCTGAGAAGTCATCAACAGGGAGTTTCATCACATCGAAGATTTCTTTATCTTTCTGTACATGGATCGACCGCAAATATGTTATGAAGGCCCTTTGAGCAAGATACTGAATATTTGGATACTTGACAAGCAAGGCAGACAACAAGCCAGCAACTGGTTGGAATCTTTTTTCGTTTGCCTGAAATCAACCCGAATCAGAGCCATGTGAGCATCCAAGGTGCCAATAACACATGGTAATCAACAAAGTGCACACACAAAGTACTGCAGAAGCAACTTTAGAGATGTCTAGTAAGCTGAATTCAACCATATGCCAAAAGGCAAAAAGGTCCAGGGAGAATGCATTACCTTAACGAGGTCCAAAGGAATTTTGGCGGCTTTTAGTTTTTCAAGCATTTTCATTTCTGATGGCATCAGAAACAAAATTGACCTTCCTCCAGACAAATATCGAGCTGTGCGACCGACTCGATGAATGTAAGATGCAACGTCTTCTGGACAATCAACCTACAAATTCGAAAGGATCTAAGAAGTTTTTAAATAGAAATAGACTGCTCCTTCCCGAGAAAAATTAAGATGACAATCTGATCAATAAACCCACCAAAAACAGAGACAAAAAGAATCACCTGAACGACCCAGTCCACTGCCTTATTGAAATCAAGACCTCTAGAAGCCACGTCAGTTGAAAAAAGAACAGACCTCTTCTCACAAAATTCAGAATATATTCCCATCCTTTTCTCCTGCTTCATCCTTCCATGTAGACATTTCAAGGGAATTCCTGGACGAAGTTTCTTAAATGCTTCATAGACAAATTTCACCTAGGAAGATTGCAATTTAGTGTTAAGAGTTAAATATTAACAAAAGAATCGACCCAAACATGAAACAGCGAATGGAATATTGAAATGCTATGTCAACCAGAGTAAGAGGTTAAAAGACTTTATCAGCAATCTTGAGGAGGAGTTGAACTAAGCATTTGATCAAGCACATACCACTAAATCAAGCTATCTTGAAGCAAGTAATTCCCCCGAAAAAGCGATATTTGATTGTTGACACCAACAATCTGTATAGAATAAATGGGACTAAACTCCGGAACAGTTTTATTTATCTTTATAATAGGAATCTGATCCTCCCATTTGTTTGGTCAAACGAAATTCTCATTTGGAGGTTACACCAACTCGTGTAGTAAATGGTCCACGCCAAAAATTAAACATTTGCAAGAGCTGTGCTTAGTAAAGGCAAGAGCGTATAAAAATTTTTTCTTCAATGGATGCATATCACAAACTAACAAGTTTTGGGGAGAAAACATCCGAAAAATCAACCACAGGTTTTGGCCAACAAATTCAACCAATCACCAAACAAAGCTAAGTCAACAAAAACCTAAAACAATGCTAATAACACAAACAGAAAACGATACAACACAAACTATGTAACAAAAAATTACACAATTTTAAGTATTCACAGAGAAGGGCAAACTATCTACTTATTCTATTCAGGTGAGGCAAATAAAAACGGCAAGGCTCAGTCAAAAACGCTCAAAGGTTCTAAAATACCTGCTTGCAACTTGAGAGAAACACGAGAATACGGGATTTGAGATGTGTCTTAATAAAGCTCCACAACATGTCCAGCTTCTGCTCAAGCGGAACATTCATAGCAGTTTGCTGCAAGCGGTTTGGAGTCGCCGTCACAGACTCCTCATGCACACTTACATACTCAGGGTCCTTCAAACTAAGCCTTGCAAGATCCTGGACTGACTTTGTCTGGGTTGCAGAAAAAAGCATGGTTTGTCTATGTTTAGGTAGCTGCGAAATAATTGCATTTAGAGACTTCTTAAATCCAACGTCAAGAATACGATCTGCCTCATCGAGGACCAAGACCTGTTCCCTGACCAGAAATTTTAACTCAAATCAGCAACTATATATCAGCAATCAAATTGTTAATGAAAAATTCCGTCGACCTTAAGCTGTGAGCAATCAAAGTTCGGAGTCTCGTCCATATGCTGAAGAAGCCGACCAGGAGTACAGACCAATATGTTAAGGTCGTTTACACTCTGCTTTTCCAGGTCAACATCCTTGCGGCCACCAATGAGAAGACCAGCGCTGAAGTTATGGTATTTTCCAACAACTTTCAGCACATCAAAAAGCTGACCAGCTAATTCCCTTGTTGGAGATATTATGATGCTTCCTACCCCGTCCTCAGGACCCCATCGTTCTCTGTACAATTTCTCCAAAACCTGAGACAAGCTATATGGTTGAGTCTAAAAAAGTTTTGCTCACTCAGACAGTGACAATGTCCTAAAGGGAAAAAAATTTTAAAAGCATCTGAATGGGTAACTTACACGAACTAACAAGTATTAGAAAGCGCAAAAAAATGGTAAAAGGAAGGAGGAGGAGACTGGAGAGTTATAGCAGCAAGCTACAATGCGCAATCTGACTCGGATTTCCCAATAGATTTAACAAGGTTCCAAAAACATACTAAAAAGTTACCGCGTCAAGGGAAGAAGAGAATAAATCAGCATTTCTCAGAAAAGGAAATCTTCAAAACTCGAAATTTCGACAGAAACATAGGAAAAGGGAAGCTCAATTCTGAACAGTCTTACGTTAAAAAACGAGTCAGTCAATAATTGGAATGGCCACACACTAACCGGAATGAGAAAAGCCAGGGTCTTCCCCGATCCAGTCTTCGCCGCGCCGAGAATATCTCTACCGCAGAGCGAGTGGGGCAGCGAAGCTCTCTGAACATCAGTCATCCTCACATACTTGGCATCGCGCAGGCCATCCTTCGTCCTATTCGATAACGGCAGCTGATCGAACTTCGTGGACCCGGCGTAGGGAGGGAGCGAGGCGGCGTCCTGCACGCCAGGAGACGGCGAAGGCGGAGGTAGGGACAGTGGATTGGAGCCCGAATCGGGCTTGTGGGACTCGATCCACGAGTCCAGGAGCTCGATTTCCTGGAGTTCCGAGAGGCGCTTCTGCTTGCGGAACTGCTTCGACTTGGGTCGCTTCATCGTCAGCATTGAGAAGAGATAGAACGCGAGCACGCAGACTCACCTTTGATGGAGGCAGGGTTTAGGTTTTTCGGTGAATTGTATAGGAGGAAGAAGAGAAGGGATCAACAGGGAAGAATGTCCAATACGTATCTGCCTTCCGGCGCCGCTTGTCCCCTGCCTTTTGTGGGTTTCAAGGGGCGGATTCGGGCCGACCAATCAGAATTTTTTTGAAGGGGTAATATCAATCTAAAAAATACATTTATGATAATTTTAATTTAAAATATTTTTTAATAATAAAAAATACTAAACTAATATAATTGTCATAAATTTATCAAAATCGATATATATATATAAAGCAAATTTATTATCCGCTAGTTTTCATTAAATCTAACAACCAAATTAATGAATCGAATGACATGTGTAGTTCTCGAATGTATCAATTTAAATTTTTAACTCTATATTTTACACATGTGTGTTAATTTGAGATTTTTCATGACATTAATTTAATTTAACTTAAAGTAAATTTATCACAGGTGTACCAATTTATGATTTTTCATGTAAAAATAATTAATTTATGATAAATTTATCACAGATCTATCAGTTTAAGATTTTTCGTAATAAAAAAAATAATTTAATCAGTTTGAAATTTTTCGTGATATTAATTTTTTTTTAAATCTTCCAAAAATTAAGACAGGAAAGTCGGATCCATTTAGAGCGGCTTTTGATTCCTCGCGCCTTGACGGTTGACGACGTGGATTCCAGGGGTGGAACGACCTCGGAATGAATTTGATTATGGGCGATGGCAGTATAAATGATGAATATTTTCATTAGGTCCATCGGCGGCGGAATTGCGATAAATGGAGGCGGCCCACTCGATCTCGAGAGGTTCAAAAGGTAAATGAGCCAAAGCGATTAATGTCATTCAACAAACGGGCCTAGTCCGTCTGATTTTGAAATGAAGCACGATCGAAATAAATAAAACATTTTATGTGTGGGATTTATATCATGATTTGGGCTTGAGAATTATATCAGAGCCCTTTTATCACTGGGCAAGCTCGGCACCACATAAAAGTTACATATAAATCTCTAGATCCAGCTAGATCTGAGTTGAAGTTATGTGATTTTTCTCATCTAAGGATGTTGCTTAAGTCGTTCATTTGCCTTTGACACTCCGACGGACCACCACCTCGCTAATGACCACCGATTGCGGATACATAAATAAATAATAATAGTACGAATGATCTTTGGACTTTGAATATGCAATTTCGTCCTTAGACTTTTTAATTTGTGCAAAGCGATCCACATTTGGTCAAATGTGCAATGTTGTCCATAGACTTTTAATTTATTTAATATGGCCTTTGAATAATTAGTAAATGCTAAATGTAGTCTTTATATTGTATGAAAAGGTGTGAAAATCCATAGACTGCATTAAACATCAGACAAAAGTTTAGAGATCATATTGAACAATTTAAATATTCAAGAATAATATTGCACATTGAATCAAAATTCAAAAATTATTAGTGTCATTTTTTTAATAAATAATTTAAACAATTGTGAAGTTCTCTTGCTACGTCTAGGGTAATACCTTATTCTGATTTAGAAAAATTCTGATTTGAATAGCGATAAATGTCTATATTTTAGATTATAGAATTTTGCATTTGCTATACCATGTTACTAAAATTTAATGCCAATAAAAGATGAGACATTTTTTTATTTATAGATGGAAAAGGTTAACGGATCGAATTTCCATGACCCAAGTATAAGTATTAGAAGCTACCACAAATGTTGGATTTTGTAGAACCTACGTATTCTCGTTTTAGGTCCACTTAATTACTCCTTTTAAATAACTCCATCCATCACGAGTCTAATTTAGGCAAAAGATTGAAGTGGCTTTATAATAATAACACAATGAATGAACTCATTATTCTGGTCTAATTAAATTCTAAGACTAGCAACTCCTATTATTTGTCCAATCTTTTCAAGATTCTAAAATATCGATTAATAGTTTATGAACATTTATTGCCTTGTCCCAACATAGCCCATCCTTGTGGGGGCAAGTATGATTTCAGGGGAGAATCAAAAATCAGACAAGTCCAATTCTAGGATTTGATAAGACCCGATTCAATTCCTGATTTCACATTTATAGAAACTTGTGTTATGCAATTCATGAATTAGCAACGAGAGAACGAGTATGAAATTCGAGAACCATATAATAGTAATTGACTTATACACTTTGATTTTGTCATTCCACGAAACCCTAAGGTTGTGCATGATAACCATTTTGATTTTGAAAACTGATTATGATTAAAATAGCGTTTTCTGATTCTGTTCCTAAATGAGTTTAAGAGAATCAGAACATGTTTGATAAATACCCAAAATTTCTATTCTTGGAATAAAAACGTGTTTGATAACTGCACAAAATTTCTATTTCGAAAAATTATTTCTCTTTTTAATTTTTTTTCATTTAAGTCAAATAATTATGTAGTTACTTTGTAAAATTTCATCCAAAATTGAAGACTAATTTTCAATGCACAAGAAAATAATTTAAAATACATTATTTATTTTAGCATGTCATAAATGAAACACAATTTTTAATATATGATGTTTGAAGTTCAATCGAACCATGGGATAATTTTCATATTAAGAACTCATTTTTTTCTTTAAATGTTGCTTTGTTCAAAATACATACACACATAGCAGCAGAATAATCAAATTATCCACTGACAAAAAAATCAAATTATCCCCATTGAACGAAGTACAAGTACTTCACTATCATTTTGTAGCTTCTATCCTAAATCCAAGTAGGTGTTTGACTCCAATTTCACATGTAGATAGTCACATTTTGTGACGCACGGCTACGAATATACATATTATCATTTACATTTTCGATGCCATCATTTTCTGCGATATTTTTTGCAAAATAGTTTAAACTATGAAATCTAGAAAATTTAGACCCAAATTTATGAAAATGAGGTCAATGGTATGCATGGTAACCATTCTGATTCTCTGATTCTCATCCCAGAACAGTAAAAAATGAAATTGTTGTTTGGTAATATATATATAATCTCGATTCTGATTTTGTTCCCAAAATCAGTTTTAGAGTAAAATCTAGAAGCAAAAAAAGTAGGTTCTGGAAAAAGAATCAATTTTAAAAACAACAAAATATGATGAATATCATATCTCTCACTTTTCCTTTTTATTTTCCTTTTTATTTTTCTCGTCACTTTTCACTCTACCTAATAAAAATAAAATAAAATCAAATCAAAAATTTAAAATTTAAAAAAAATAGAAAAAATATCAAAAAATAGAAAAAGCTTAGATTATGTTAGTTTGACCTTATTTTCATAAATTTAGGTCTAAATTTCATAGATTTCATATATTTCACTCTCCTACAAAAAATATTATAGAAGATGAGGGCATCCAACACCTTTACATGTATTTAGATAACGTAACAGTTAAAGAAAAATGAGTCATTAATATGGGAACATGCCCATGCTTCATCAAACTTCAAACATCATTTATTAAATGTTTTGCTTCATTCATGACATGCTAAAAAATAATATATTTTAAATTATTTTATGTGCATTCAAAATTAGTCTTCAATTTAGGATGAAATTTTACAAATTAATTACACAGTTATTTGACTTAAATGAAAAAAATAGGAAAAGAAACCTTTTTTTGAAATATAAATTTTGTGCAGTTATCAAACAGATACTGATTCTCTAAAACTTATCCAGAAATAGAATAAAAAAATCATTTTAACCATAGTTAGTATTGAGGATCATAATCAGAATCACAAAATGAGAATAGTTACCATGTAGGCCCCAAATTAGCCTAATCTAAGCCTCTTCTATTTTTAGGGATTTTCTTTTTTTGTATTTAAAAAAATTGCCAATTTTTTTAATGTTTTTTTATTAAGTTGAGGGAAAAATGATGAGAGAATTGAAAGAAAAAAGTGAGAGATATGAGATCTCATTTTGTTTTGTAATTCTCAAAAGTGGTTCTTTTTTTTAGAATCAATTTTTTTATTCTGGATTTTGCTCTAAAAATGATTCTGAAAACAGAATCAAAATCAACATTATTTAGTTACCAAACAGAGCTCTCACCCCTTTTTTATCCTCAGAATCAGAATTAGATAATGAGAATTGTTATCATGCATGTCATAAACTTCCTCTCCTTTAGAGCCACTCATTGGTTTTCTTCATCTCCTCAATTTCTTCTTCTTGAAAAATCCAACTCTACCCTTCATATGTTGTCATGTGATTATAATTTGGAGCAATTTTTCATAGATGATGGAGAACTGACTTTTATAATTTTGATTTTGTGTCGCGTGTTTTGAATTTTTTTATTATTTATTTTATTTTATGTGCTTATCTTACGGATATGAATTATCACTGTTAACAAAAAGGAAATTCGACGGGCAGCTCCGAAATCCGGAACCGCGCACATCTGTCGTCCTTAAACATGCATAGCGTTACTGTCGACTAAGGACAAGTGGACGACAAGGCAACGAACAAACCGAGACGAAGCTTTACATTTCTCGCTCTCTTCACGCACCTGCGCTCCGATTGTCGTATTTCGAGCGATTCCGAATCGGAAAGTTGCAAAAACATAGAGCGGTGATGGGTCGCAGCATCGGAGAACTGTCGCGTAACGGGGACGGTCGCTCGGCAAGTCGTTGCTATATGCGACCGTGTGCATCGTCGGCCTCGCCGTAGATGACACGATTTAGGAGAAAGAGGATCATGCAAGAGGATTTCTAATAGGACGATCGTGGCCCGTTCAAAGAATATCCTGGGTGGTTCTTATGTATTCTAGAGCATTCCAAAAACGGGCGATATGAGAAAATCTATTATCTGTATTTATCGCGGGTAGTTGGATAGATGCTAAATGTAATCCACCGAATTAATCTACGGACGATATCTCGTGAATCTTTATATACAAGGGAATTCATTCCCATTTGTATATCTCATTCTTAGGAACAATACAAGTTGAGAGGCTTTCTCTCTAATTTCTCTCTCTAGATACTATCCTGCCTCAGCGACAAATTTGTGAAGTCATAGGAAGAATTTAATCTCATAACTAGATTCGTCATTCGAAAGTTGATTCATAGTGCATTGAACCCAGCAGCTTAAGAGCCAATGCCTCTTGATCTGCCAAAGATGTAGTGTCGGACTTCTGATCGATGTCACCAATGGTTTCATTTTGTGTGCCATCCATCATCTCAAGATATACCTTCGACTTTTTTCGGTTTCTGGTCGGTTTCTGTTCTCCAGACCTTCGCTGTCTGACCCTGAAAGCTCGCTCTCACCCTCATCGTCATCGTCTTGGTTTTCCCTCCCTGCAGTTTCATCTTTTGCTTTGCTTTAAGTCTTCTTTCTCGGAGGTGCTGTCGTTCAAGGAGTTTGTCTTCTTTATCCATTTGCTTCATCTCCTCTCTCATCCTCGTATAGTAATCGTCTTTCTTCCCTGCAATAAATAATTACACAAATTCGCATGACTGCGAAGAGACAAAAACCATCCTCTCCTTTGTTCATTTGTTCATGGAGTGCAGGCAGATGTGAAACAAAATGACATATAGACCAACCCAATAACCATAACACACGCTTCGCCTTTGGCAAGATGCACCGACACAAGAACTCCACGATTCAATTTAGAATAACATCAACATAACATTACTCTCTAAGAAAAACCTAAGGACACTAATAAACTTGAATAGGGGTACATATCTTTGTCAAGCAAAACTGCATCATCATCATCATCTTCACGTCTTCACATACTTGGCGTCGTGCAGGCCATCCTCCGTCCTATTCGATCTCGGCAGCTGATCGAACTTCGTGGACCGGGCGTAGGGAGGGAGCGAGGTGGCATCCTGCACACCTGGCGGCGGTGAAGGCAGCGACAGTGGAGTGGAGCCCGAATCGGGCCTGTGGGACTCGATCCACGAGTCCAGGAGCTCGATTTCTTGGAGCTCCGAGAGGCGCTTCTGCTTGCGGAACTGCTTCGATTTGGGTTGCTTCATCGTCAGCATTGGGAAGAGATGAAAGACGAGTTTTCGGCGACACACTGTCTCTTCGGCAACCTTAATGGAGACTGCACGCTTTCGACAACCTTTGATGGAGGCGAGGTCATGCAGGGTTTAGGTTTTTCGGTGAATTGTATAGGAGGAAGAAGAGAAGGGATCAACAGGGAAGAATGTACCAAGACGTATCTGCCTTCCAGTCGGCTCCGCTTGTCCCCTGCCTCCGTGGGTTTTAATGGTCGGATCTGGCCGTCCAATCATATTTTTTTAATGGAATAATATCACAAAAAATTTAAAAATATATATATTTATAATAAATTCGATTTAAATTATTTTTTTGATAATAAAAAATACTAAATTGATATAATTATAACAAATTTGTCCAAGTCAGTATATGTGTGATAAATTTATTATCTATTAATTTTCGTTAAATCTAATCATCAAATTATTAAATCGAATGACGAGTATTGGGCGTACTTCGATTTGGGTTGCTCCGTCGTCAGCTATTGGAGAGCGATGAAAGGCGAGTCTTCGGCGGCCTTTGATGGAGATTGCACTTTCTCCTGGGCTAGTGAGTGATGGTTATGCAGGGTTTAGGGTTTTTGCAACAAGAAGATAACAGGGGAAGTATGTACCAAATTGACGTATCTACCCTTCTACTCGGCGCCGCTCGTGGATTTAAAGCGACTTTTGATCCCTCGCGGCTTGACGGTTGACAATGTGGATTCCAGAAATTGAACGACCTCCGAATGAATTTAATCATAGGCGACGGCGGTATAAATGATGAATATCTTCATTAGGTCCATCGCTAGCAGAATTGCGATAAGCAGAGGCGGCCCACTCGATCTCGAGAGGTTCAAAAGGTTAATGTCAATAAATAAAGGGGCCCGGTCCATCTGAATTTGAAACGAGGCACGTTCGAAATAAATAAAACATTTTATGTATAAGATTTATATCATGAGTGGACTTGAGAATTATATCAATCTCTTTTATTATTGGGCAACTTCGGCACGGCATAAGAGTTGTAAATCTTTGGATCTAGCGAGATCTCACTTGAAGTTGTGTGATTTTTCCCGTCTAAAGTTGTTGCCTAAGTCGTTCATTTGCCTTTCACACTCCGACGGACCACTAATTACCTCCAATTGCGAATATAGAAATAAATGATAATAGTATGAATTATCTCTAGACTTTGATTCAATATGCAATAATGTTCCTAAACTTTTAATTTGTGCAACTCAATCTTTGCATTTTGTTCAAATTTGCAATCCTTTGAACAATTGATAAATGCTAAATGTAGTCCTTGCACGGTATGAAAATGTGTGAAAATTCATAGACTGCATTAAACATTGGACAAAAGTTGAGAGATCATATGGAACAAATTAAATGTTCAAGGATGATATTGCACATCGAATCAAAATTCAGAGATTATCAGTGTCATTTTTTTAATTAATAATTTAAATAATTGTGAAGTTCTCTTGCTACCTCTAGGGTAATACCTCCATTATTCTGATTTGAACAGAGAGAAATATCTATTTTTTAGATTATAGAATTTTGCATTTCCCATACCTGTTATTAAAATTTATGCCAACAAAAGATGCGAGATTTTTTTTTGCCTTACCAAAAAAAAAAGATGCGAGATTTTTTTTTATTTGCAGGTGAAAAGGGCTAACGGATCAAATTTCCATGACCAAAGTATTAGAAGCTACCACAAATGTTGGATTTTGTAGAACCTAGTATTCTCATTTTAGGCCCACTTTATTACTCGTTTTAACTAGCTCGTTCCATCATGAGTCAAATTTAGGTAAAAGATTAAAGTGGCTTCATAATAATAACACAGTGAATGAACCTGGTATCACATAATCGATCAAATCGCTCACAAAAATCAAACTCGGTATTCTCGTATTACTAAATCCTAAGACTAGCAACTCCTATTATTTGTCCATTCTTTTCAGGATTTTAAGATATCGATTAATAGTTTATGACCAATTATGGTCTTGTCCCAATATAGCCCATCCTTTTGGGGGCAAGTATAATTTCATCGTAGAATCGAAAATCAAGCCAGTCGAATTCTAGGTTTGATAAACCCGATTTGATTCCCAATTTCAC
Organism: Rhodomyrtus tomentosa; assembly: GCA_028455895.1. Taxonomy (NCBI): domain Eukaryota; kingdom Viridiplantae; phylum Streptophyta; class Magnoliopsida; order Myrtales; family Myrtaceae; genus Rhodomyrtus; species Rhodomyrtus tomentosa. The sequence continues at coordinate 6,031,131 of JAPCWY010000001.1, read as the reverse complement.
ATTTATAGCAATATATATTATGCGGTTCATGAATTAGGAACGGGAGAACCAGTACAAAATTCGAGATTCGAGAATCTAAAAAATCATATAATAGTTATTGACTTGTACATTTTGATTTTCTCATGCTACAAAACCCTAAACTTCCTCTCCGTGAGAGCAACTCATTGGTTTTCTTCATCTACTCAATTTCTCCCTCTTGAAAAATCCAAGTCTACTCTTCGTTTGTTGTCATGTGATCATAATATGGAGCAATTTTTCATAAATGATTGAGAATTGACTTTTTATAATTTTGATTTTGTGTTATGAATTTTTTTATTGTTCATTTTATTTTATGTGCTTATCTTTTATAAATTATTACTATTTTTCGTACGGATATGAATTATTACGGTTAACAAAAAGGAAATTCGACGGGTAGCTCCGAAATTCGAAACTGCGCACATCCGTCCTTGAACGTGTAGCATAGCATTGCTGTGGACTGATGACAATTGGACGACCAGACATCGAACGAACCGAGACGAAGCTTTACATTTCTCGCTCCCTCTTCACTCACCTGCGCTCCGGCTGTCGTATTTCGAGCGATTTCCGAATCAGAAAGCTGCAACAAGCATAGAGCGACGATGGGTCGCAGCATCGGAGAACTGTCGCGTAACGGGGACGACGGAGCGTCGCTCGGCGAGTCGTTGCTGTATGCGACCGTGTGCATCGTCGGCCTCCCCGTCGACGTCCACGTCAGGAACGGCTCCGTCTATTCTGGAATCTTCCACACCGCCTCCGTCGAAGGTGTGTCGTTGCGAATTCGCTTCTTCGTGGTTTGATCTCTCCGCGGAACCTGTTGAAACTTTGAAACTCGTACATGGAGAGTCGATTGTGCAGGAAATTTGCGCGGGATTGATGTGGAGAGAAGTTTTCGACAGTTTGTTTGGTTTTCTGTTGCGATGTGGCGCTGCTTTGTTGGGCTTAATTTCTTTTCAATTGCTACGTAATCAGTGTGATGGAGTGCAAATTTCATACGAATCTGATTCGTGTGGACAGTGTGTTGATCGGATCGGGTGCGACAGAACTGAGGTGCCATTTTGTAATGTCTGGAATGTAATGGAGATTAGGTCTGGAAAGAGTGTAAGAAGGGCCGGGAAAAGAATTGGAGATAGAGTACAGAGGAAGAAAGCCTGCGAAAAGCTTAGGGCAGAAATCAATATCAATCATTTGATACAGCGCTATGTTATGAATTCTCCAGCAGTAGAACGTATATGGCACTGTCTAATATAAGTGCTGGGCAACTTCCAGAACTATTCTCTGACAACCACCAACTAATGCAGTCGACTGAAAACACCAAGACATAAGATTCTGCTGATATGTAGATGTAACGCATGTTTTGATCTTGTCTGTTGAGGTGCTATTATTAGCTTGTGAAGGAGGAGGCAATCCGAATCTGTGTATTCATAATTATTGTGCAGTTGGGGTTTTTCTTTGCCTCGTATTTTTTTTTTTTCTGACTGCTTCAAAGGGGGATGACCGGACAATTGCTGAAGCTTAATTTGCAAAAATCTAGCAGACATTTCTATGCCCCTCTACTAATCTGTGCTCCCAAAAGAATAGAAAGAACTAAGTTAAGCTTGTTTTACTTAGGTGTTATTTTGAAGAAAGCAAGGATGACAAAGAAGGGAAGAAGCAATTCAAATGTGGCAAGTGGATGTATGATAGAAACGCTTGTGATTCTTGTGGTAGATCTTGTTCAGGTCATTGCCAAGGTACTGTCTAGCACGTCTTATATGGTGTTGAGTACTTTGACGAAGTACATATCGATGTGCTAAAGTGACTTTCTGCTGTAGGGAGTACAGCTTCCAGCTGATGGCATTACTGGGACTATAGCTGGGGATGAATCAGAATCAGCGATTGGGACTGCTTCGCATGATGTTGCAAGAGCGGACAATAGGTTTTTTACTATTACCACAAGCAAGAGGAGACCCCATCAAAGAAAGTACGTATCATGAAAGCATACTTATACACCAAGTATTGTTTCTTTAAAGGTATTATTGTTTGATTTTTTAATATGCTGCTGGAGATAACCGGAAGATAATGACTTTGAAAATGCAGCAATGTTAGTTAGCTATTACGTTTATGTGATCATAAGCTAACTTTATATTAGGGAAGAAGTGCCCAGTTCTTCTTCTTCTACTTTCATTTACTGAATTTATCATTGTACTAAGAATGATGAAACTATTTATTAATGTCGTGGGCTATGCTTTTACTTTGCATAAGCAGGACTTCAATTCCATATGGAAATGGATTGACTGATGGAGATACCTCTCTAACCTTCAAAGTCAATTCGCACAGGCAAGCAGAAAATGAGAATGAGGGAAAAGGCATGTCAATCGAAGTAGTTGAAAATGTATCTGAAGAAGGAATTGAGAAAGGGGGCAGGAAAATCCACACTATGGTATTGTTAGCCAGCAGCTTTTCTCTGTTGGTTTTTGCCGATATTCCATTCAGTGTTGCTATGCACTCTCCGGCTAATGGTTGTCCAGTTCTCTTACTGACATGCAATAAGCTACTCCTTTTCAATGACCATTCTTATGCCTGTTTCAGGAAGGAGGAGCATTAGATGCCTTGGCAAATGAAAGGTATTGACTCTGTGCTTCTTGACTTAGTCTGATTTTTAACATAATGCTTTGGGGGCATCCATGGTTTCTGGCAGTGGAGAGGAATAGAAGTATGATCGCACGGTTATGCTGTAGCTTTGTGCCTTTTGTCCCATTTCATTGTATGTGTTCTTGTGGATGCTTATATCCAGTTAGTTTTCTTGCAGTTTCTCTCTCTACCTGAGGTCATTTCTGTCATTTCTTCCAGACAGGTTGATGAAAATCCACAAGTCAAACAGGATGATTTCAACAGGGAATCTGAGTATCAAGGGGATGATAAAGTATGTTTTGTCGAGATGAAGCATGTCTTATTCAGTGGAATTGAGTTTATACTAAGACGGTGGAAATACTTTTGTATTTATGAATGTGGTCATTTATTGCAGGCTTCTGCTATGCAAGGTTCAAGTCCAAGCTGTAAGTCCACTCTTCATGATAATTAAAGGATTATGGTCTCTCTTTACTGGGCTAAATGAATGAGAACTGGGAGAAGTGCTTCTTCTCTTGGGCCTGTGTTCCATTTTCTCCAGAGTTGGGTGAAAATTGAAGGGAATCCTTTTCCTATGCATGTGTCTCCTATTGCCTTCGCTTTATTTTCAAAAGTGTACGAGACAAGGTGTTCAGTCCAGTTATTAACAAGATGAGGACGTTGTAATTTTGTCTGTGTTTTCCTCCTACCTTAAATTGCCAAACATAGTATTACGAAAGCCTAAATAGGAGTACAGTTGTTTGTGGCTTATTTTGTATGAGACGCTGAAATGCTGGTTTTTAGGAACTCCTTTAGAAGCTGTTTATTCTGCACGGCGTGCTGTTGGAACTTTTTATAGTTTTGTCTGCATCCCAACGAAGATGAACATGGATTTTCTTGCATCTGTAGGTTTTTGTGATGATGCTCTCAGTAGATTAGTTCTGTGAGCTTGCAATCTAGCTTGTTCAAGCTTTTCCTTGCTGAGAATTAAGGAAGCTTGAATTAAGGAAGCTTTTATACTATTTCCTTTTAAAATCTCAATTTGATTACCATACAGCGGATGCTTGCCTTTCCCAAGTAAAACGTGTTGATGGAACACGTTCGGAGTTGCTGCCACCATTGCAACCTAATGAAGCATCCCATGTTACTGCTTCTGCACCTGCGAAATCAAATAATGAAACCTATTGTGGTCCGTTTTCATCAGAGAATGCTGCTTCTTGCTGCGGATTGGCTTCTGCTCTATCCTTAGTTGGTACCTCCGGCAGAAGCCTTAGTTCCATGGTATCTCCAACTGAGAAGTTTCATTTACAAGCTCCAGAATCAAACAAAAGGGCAAAGGTAAACCAAATGGCTAATTCAAATAATCGGGTTGGCTTGTAACAGTGTGGTCTTGCAACTCGAGAGAAGATGAACCAAGGAAGTATGTGAAATAGAACTAATTAATACATAAACGAAAGCCGGCGTCTGTGCATGTAATTTGTTTTGTTGCATTGTTCCTCCATGTTTTTCTATTGTCTGACAAAGATTTGTCTTTCTTTTTGTCACAATTTTATCACAGGAATCTAAACTTAACCCTGGTGCAAAAATCTTTTCTCCTGCTCTCACAAAACCTGTACCAACTCCACCCTTGGCACAAACAGCCACAGGAATGCCTTATGTGCCAAGCGCCTCACCTCTGTTGCCTGTTGCAACGGCTCAAGCAGAAGTGGGTACAAACACTTATGTACCGCAGCCATCTGTGCCTGCCAAGGTTGTACAGTACAATAATTTCACGGCTGGAAACGGCGACATAGGTGCTATTTCGCAGGCTGTAAGTAATTTATAGTTTAGAGCGGTTGTCTTTCCTAACTTGTAGAAATCTTTCTTTCTACTTTTGGGTTGGGGTTGGAGAGAGAGTCTTTTATAAATTGACTGGCCTTCTGGTTTTGCAGTTTGCTGGAAACACGGGGAGCAGGGCACAGCTACTTAGATATGGTGGTCAGCATCATGCTCTTCCACTAGGTTCTACTTTTGTTCACCCTAATCCTCAAGCTGTAAGTAATAGTTAGATGCTTTTCGTGTTCAGTCATCACGTTTTGGCTTATAAATGCCTCATCTGGCTATTATATCACTTGTATATTTCTTTTCAGGTCATGGTTGGACGAATGGGTCAGCTTGTGTATATGCCTGTTTCCCAGGTAAGACACATTCTGCAAATAGAAACATTTTCATCGTGATTCTTTGTCCGAGTCAGTTAATATCTATAGGGTTTGTGAATCTAGTTGCACAAGTTCTCTTCATTCTTAGATTTAATGGAGTCTATATGGTTATGTTAATCTGATTGGTTGTGCACACTTATCTGCTTGTTATGTTAGGTGGTCTTTTTACTAAGATTTTGTACTATGTCAGTCTCGTCCCCCTTGTTTGATAATATCTCACAATAACGTGGTGTCCTTTTTGTTTTACAATATGTTAATTCCATTCTTGAAGGACCTGGTTCAGAGTGCAACTGCCATCTCTCCGGCTTTTCCGCGCCCTTTGCCGTCCATAAGTCAAGCCCAGTTTCCAAAACACCAAGGTAAAAAGAGAATTTCAATGTAATGCATGTCTCTGCGTTCAAAGAATTGCAAATTGATATTTTTTGCGTTTGCGGTGATTTTTTGGACATGCGAGGTGTGTATGTACAACGGTAGGGCATCTTGTCATTTAGATTGTTGAACCTCACATTATTTGCTGAAGATAATTAGAGGAATATAATGTGCTCCATTAGGTAATGATTTCAGAATAGGATTAGAGGATACAAAATGGCAGTTCTTTCCAGACCAAATTTTATGCTCAGCTCAAGAGGAATGCCTTGAAGTGAAGTTTACCAACATTGCCTACCTATTTTATCTTAAACTGGTCTTTGAGTCAAGTAACTCGTGGCTTGCGAGATCTTTGCAACTACGGATTATCTAAACCACAGGTTTTGGTTTTATCTCTGTTGTCCTAACTACAGAGAGAATGAATACTAATGGGATCTATCCTTTTGTCGACGAAGATTGTAAGAGGAGCTATGCTGTTTATATTTCATTTTATTCTGACAACCTCATCTAAATCTTAAAGAGCTTTAAAAATTGTGATGGAAGCATCTCATTTTTTATTGCAGGGACTCTTCCTGGTCAATCGTTTGTGCATCAACCTACGGTTGGTGGGCACCAACTATATGCCGCTGCAAGCCCCCCGCCACTTTTGCAATCTCCCTTCCTCGCTAATCGGCCCATTTCAGTCCCTAGAGCTAATGGGCTCTTTAACGCCAAGTTTTTGTGAAAGCAGTCCTCCTTCCTTGAGGTCAGCATCGAAGAAAGAAATTTTCTCCATTTTTCCTTCACTTTGGAAGAGGTTGATTGGTCAGTTTCCTCTCGATTAATTTTTTTTTTGCTGGGCTGCATCCTATAGGTTTTATTTCTATAAGTTTGAAAGTGAGTGCACTCTTGGGGAAATTGTTGTAAGACCTGGGCAAGGGATTATTATTTGTTTCGATTGTGAGGCGGAATTCTTAGTTCTATAAATTCTTTATTTAAGCTAAGCTTGTCATTCCTTTGGCTACGAGGGAAATCTCTCTCTATCTCTGGGTGCAAAATTAAGTTAAACCGAACGCCTAGGGCCAGCAATAGTGCATGCAGAGCAGGTACTCGGCATATCAACCACTAAGTAGGAAAATAAGGGGGAGGGGAATCACAAGAAGGAAAATCTTCAGCCTGGTCTAAACCCATTTAGCTGAAATGTCGCCGAGCCTATTGCCATGAGTAATCTGCAATCATCATTGATGCTCTCTGTGTAAATTCTTATGGTTGCAGGCGGTGCTAATTAACGGAACAGCGACTTCAGAGTAAGATTCTAAGTCAAGCTAGGTTTTCCTAGTGTTTCTAGTAATTCGCGTTTCATCTCTAATTTGCCCAAATCAATGCCGCCTTTGATTATCTGGGGATCCACCTGTTTTGAGCATATTCCAACTTGTGCTAGGCCTTTTCGAACTGATTCAAACGAACTGTAGCCTTGGGTTTGTTCCGACAACTCTTGCTCTGCGTTTCAAATTAAACCAGATTGCACTATGCTCGAGTTCTGAACGGTAGCCTTGGTCTTGAGGGCATCGAAGATTTCTCCATTTAGGCAAAGCTAGATGCACCAGATCAAGCTCGGCTATAGGGGCTCCATGGGATTTCATAGGTCGGGTGAAAAATTAGACTTCCTCCGTGGTTCCCTACAGGCCAAAGGGTGGATGTCTTCCTTGAAGGAGACTTTGAAGATGGGGGAATTCCGGCAGGCATCCTTATCCCCTCGGAAACGGGAAAATCTTGAAGCGCACAAAGTGATACGCGGAAATCTGAGAGACTTCACCATCATCTATTATTCGCAAATTCTGCATATAAAATGCGCCGACCACCTTTTGAACTAACTAATGATGCATTCAACTCTGGCAGATTATGTTCCTCATGGGCATTAGACGTCCATCAGGTCACCACTAGAAGCGAATCAAATCCGAGAAGTGAGAACTGCTACAGTAAACGAGCCGTGCTAGGTGGCAGCAACAGCTGAAATGATGCACAGAAAACTAAGATGCCGAGCTCGAGACCAGGAGAATACTGAAAAAACATGCATAACACAATCAGCACATGCTAGAAACCATTTTGAGCCTCGAGAGTACTGCTAGTAAGGTTGGGCTTAAGGTGCAAATCACACGACTTCCCCGCAGTGATGTTGAAAATCTAGAAGTTAGGATAAACACAACAGAGAAGTTGGGGCACAAAATGGATAGTCCCAACTACAATTACAATATTCAATCCAGCATGATTCAACCCGAGCATACGAAAACTTTTTGCGACTCTAAAGCGGTAAACAGGAAACTTTCATTGAATCTGCACCCATTTCAGCTCATCACAAAGCAGAACATGTTAATCAGATTGCTAATGGAAATAAACGGTCCCTAAAAAATAAAAGTTATCTTAGATCTCATGACATCTAAGTTTGGTCGTTCTTCATCTATAATTTATCCAAGCTCCCCAAGCTTAGTCTCCTTCTTCAGTTAATCTGCTCATCGTCACCACCAAGATCAGGTTCTTTGGCCTGAGCCCCCTGGTTCTGCCTCTCTGCTTCCTGCACAGCCTTGTGAAATAGTGTGCTCTCAGAGTAAAGGCATAAACGGTATAACCCAACGAAGTGAATATAAGACCATCTAATTAAGATTGTAATACCTGCAACAATTCAGCCATCCTCCCCATTTCACTATGCTCCGGATATCCACGAGCAGAAGATGGGGGATTTGCGAGTTCAGGAGGTGGTGAAGGCTCCGCAACGACTGGCTTGTCTGCTTCAATGAGTTCTTCTGGCTCAAGATTTTCAGCGCCCCCGTTCACCGGCTTTGATTTACCCTGAACGCTCAAAATGACTTTCCTCAGCAGCTTCTCAGTAGTCCAAGGCGGCAAGGTCATCGAAAAGGCTTCCATCTTACGCCATGTCTCTTTCGAAATATTGTGACAGGGCCCCCATTGACCACACTTATGGCTGGCCCGGTGAACTCCATTTCCACAATTCGTCACCCGATCCATGAGCATTATCTGGCTTGACGACGGAGGGGGTGGAGGAGGAGGAAAAGTTTTGAGTGCACCTGGTGGGGCCTGTTTACACTCGGAAACCACATAGACATCCTTAATTGCTGGCGGAGCCACCTCTTTATCCTCAGCAGCCACACTGGCAGCCAGAGTCTTGGCTAGAGGCAGCTTTTTGCCATTTGAGGCGCCTGAATCAGCAGAAACTGGTGCTGCATGGGTAGGACTAGCATTCTTCTCTCTTGAATTGGCAGTTGAGGCCCGGGTTTGGCGCTTTCTCTTTGGACGGGGAATCTCGCCTCTTTGGATCATTGGCACGCCAGGAGCCACGTCGTTTTCGGCTGAAACAGGTAGATGGCATCCAGGCTTGAACACAACACCCCTTAAAGTTCTCTGGGGGTTGCCAAGACTAACAGTCAGCAAATAACCGGCATCAAATTCTGCTTCAACAACACCAGAAAACCTCTGACCCAGCATAACATCTTCTACGCCATCAACACGATTTACTCGATGGGGATGGTTTCTCTTCAAACCTCTATGCAAAGTTGGGTCAGAAGTATTACCCTGAGGATCTTGATCTTGATCTTGAACTTCAGGTACATCCGCAGCTTCACTGGGACTTGAATTCTGAACCTCTGGAATTGTAAGTTTTCGAGGGCGCCCCCTTTTGCCCTTACGCGAGTTCGCTGAGGGATCGGGGATGGTATCTTGGTTTGCTTTCTTCATCTTGCGTGCTAGAATGATTCTCTACTCTAGTTTCACCTCTTGCTGCTGAAAGGAAAATCAGATGTTTTGAGTGATTAAATCTGAAAGAACCATGAGTAGAGAAACATCATAGAGGTACCGTATATATAGCAATCATGTTACTTTGTGCCATGCATTGTGGGCACGTGGAGTTCATGCCGGGGCCTTAATAACTGATGCTAATCTGCTAACAAGGGAAAAGTATTCAATGCTCACGAGAGTTCTACTGCAATTCAAATATCAAGTTTAATTAACTCCATTTATCATTATCTGTACCACACTCCACACCCTCATACCTTCTCATTAGGATTAACATAAATTTTTTGTCAACTCTGTAACAGCTAGTAGCTTGTATCAAATACTATTGAGCAGAGAAATGAACAAGAAATAAAAGGAAATTAAATTAAGATTACTGGAAAATACAAATAATGACGTAAGATGTGCACTCGACAAGTTTATGGCAAATCCAGATCACAAAAGATCCGCGAAGGCAGACAATCTAGCCAGCGTGTTAGAACATAGCAACAGAGAACACCCACAAGGAAATGCTAACATGTCATGATAAGCATGCTACAATACGATGTAACGGAAAAAGATAGGGCGGCAAGATGAAAAATCAAGAGGAAGCCTGCTAAAACTACCACCGTTACAGCTCTGAAGAACTCAACTCATCAATGCTCGCAAAGCTTATTGCAAACATTCACTAAAGGAGAAGAGAAGCATCAAATGAGCTTCAAGCTCTAGATTCTAGCAGTCTCAATAAAAGCATTTAGGATGATAGACTCACCTTGATAAGCGAATGTAGATGCTGGCTTCAGTTTTCCACGAATATTTCGACTGACAATATAGTCTGACATTTTCCTACCATTAGCATAAGAAGAAATGATCAGAAGACAAACTTACCAACCTCGCGCTGGTCTCATAGAGTTAAAACCATGAGCATAAGAATGGTTCTTGTCACGTTCTACTGAGCTGAAGTCCTAGATTTGGCTCTATAGAATTATATTTGATAACTGGAAAGCCGAACCATCAATTGAAAATCACTACAGAAGTATAATAAAATGCTTTCCTTGAGATCCTCCATCTAAAAAATGAAAGATAAAAGTAGATATGCAAATGGACCCTGCCTAGTGGATGCAGTAAATAACCATTACTCTATTTACGATGCAAAAGAGTGCTACAGTCTAAAAACTCAAACCAACATTGACAGGCTTATTTGTGTGCTGCCTGCATGCAAGGTCACATCCATAACAAGTTGGCAAAGAAATCATGTGCGTTCATGTTAAACCTGACAGAATTCGCTTGTATCATATGTAGATACATGCCGATTTTTGGTGTTAATTGAAAGGTTCGTGATGGTTATGTTGATGAATCTTATTCAGGAAACTTCTCCAATTTCGCTTTCGGCAAAATCACATTATATTTCAGCCTTCAAGGATGATCTGGTGAGGAATCAGAATGGTGACTCTCCAAGTTGTTCTCTTACACTGACATAAAAGTGTACATTTTCCACCAGTAGAACTATAGAAGATAACCAGAAGACAAAACCCAAAAAGCTAGTAGATGTACTATAGAGATCAAAACATGAGCACAGCACTCGTTCATCGTATTGTTCTGCTGAGTCCTGAACATGGCTCTGTAAGATTATACTTGAGAGCTCAATATTCATATCCCCGATTTAGTCAAGTCTATTTAATGCTTTTCAATGCAAAACACTGAAAGTATATTGAGTTTTGTTCATCAAGATTTTCCATCTAACTAATGGAGGATATAAACTATAGCTAAATCTTTCCTAATATATGCAAAATTCACCACAATTCTCTTCATTGATGATCCTCCCAAAATCCCACATTAGCACTTGGCATGCTTCTGCACACTAGCTCAAGGAACCAAAACTATGGGAAAAAAAAATTGATTGCGCTCATCATTAATGTGACGGTCACTGATATCATCTATAAACACATGATGTCATCCTCTGTCAATGAAAAGCTTGTCATTTTTAAGTCAATGAATATTGTTAACGGCAGTGAAACTTCAACTTTTCTTTTAGAAAATTTTTTTGGCGCTTCAGCCTTCAAAAGATTTATTGGAAATGGAACATAGGCCTTGACCACCTAGTTGCTTTCTTACACACCACGTTAACATCTTTAATCCAAGCCGCATAGTGTCTCTCTCACTTGTACATGTATAGCACTCCACAAATCTTCGTCAAATCACTTGTAGATCAATGTTTCAGTAAGTCTTCATATCTGGAGCCACATTACTTTTCCAATAGACCCATGTTGGCATGTACTCTCTCTGTTTAATAATGTAAACTTCAACGTTTTCGTTTACATCGAGACGAAAGGTAGTCTATTTCAATCAATCTTTACAAATTTCTCCATGTAAAGAAAAAAGACATCTTTTCATACTCAACGCATTTACAATTGTGCTAGCGCGCCTGAACAGTAAGCGAATGGGTAACACTTCCATAACCCATACGAGGCCTACACGATCAACGCCCGCGATGGCCTTAAACACAGAGGATCAAGCGATTAAACAGGACAAATGCGGCCATTCGAAACAAGTACAGAAGAAACAGTGACCAAGTGACAAAAGAGCCACTTGGGACCGTTTTTAGTCTCCCAACTCAAGCAGAGATTAGCTCTACGCAAGCAGCGAATTCCAAAACATTCGAATAGTTTATCAGCTTTCGACGCCCACTTGGAAAAAAAAAAGATATAGAGAAAAACAGAGAACACCCACTTATTAGCTGATGATTTTCTTTCGACTCTGTGTTCATTCAGCCACGGGAAAACGTTAAAGCTCAGAACTTGATTGACTAAACTAAAAATTATCGCCAAAAATTTTCTGGGAAACTGTCAAATTTTAAGAGCTCGTTACTCGAATAAAAAACACAGCGACAGGGAGAGAGGGAGAGGGAGAGGGAGAGAGGTACCTTTCATGGAAGAGGGCCCAGCGACCGCCATTGACGTCGGAAAAGTAGGGTAAAACAAATATTTTTTTTTTCAACGAACAGGCTGATTTATTTTGGTGCTAATGATGGTCAGGGGATGATTTATTATGGTGGTTGTGAGTATTAATAAGGTTTCCATCCCATGACGAATCCTTCTCCACATGCAAACATGTCACAGAGCTGTGACATACAACCTGGAAACCTCCGCAATCGCGCTAATCGCCACGAGTGATCCCAAACAACCAACCAATGCCGGACACGTGGATTTTGCTTCCTATGGACTATTTAAAAAATTTGGTGATTTTTTTTTCCTATCGGCTTAATCTCTTGTCCTCTTTTTTTTTTTTGGGTCGAATAATATTTTGTCATTGCTTGAAAAATAATCTTCGATGGTGCGCGATGAAACCACCGAATTAACGAATTGACAATAAATGAGATACATACTAATGAGAAATCAAACGAAGTAAAAATTTATAACTTATCAAAAGTCCGTTCATTTCACATAAAATTAATGACTTGAAATAGATTTATTTCAAAAATAATTATTTGTATCACTTAAAATAATTATGATTGATTAAATGTTAATTTCTTTATCAATTACAATTACAATATATGCTTAATTCGTTTATTTTTTCAAACGATACAAAAAAGTGAATAACCATATTTAGAAAAATGTTTCAAACGCACTCTTGCGTCCCGATGTATGTATCTGCGATTTAAAATACTTTCTCCTTTTGTTAAACTTATTTTGCCTCGCAAACCACACTAATAAGTTGCGTTTGAAAGTGTAAAGAAAAGTCGCGTACCCGAAGACTCGAATTCGGATTTTTTTTCTATTGGCCCAATTCAAAGTTCCAAATACTAAACGGTGACGTTTTGTATTCCCAAGCACTTATAGCGTAGCACCCATGCATGACGCGGACATATTGTTACACGCCATGATGGTCTGAAAGGGGTTCGTGAACTATCATATGTTTTGACCAACAAAATATATATATGTATATATATTGTCATATGTTATTGACAAATAATAAAAAAAACTCGCATATGTTAAATATGAATACACCACAATATATTAGCAACATTTTGGTTTATGAAATTTTTGAGATTTTTTTGGGCAAAAAACCATCGCATGTGTTTCTATTTACTTCGCAAAAAATGAATAATTCGAAAAGTATAAAATATTTTATTAAAATTGATCGATTGTATCACTTACAAAAATAAATAAATATTTTTATCGTCCATGAAAATCTTTAGACATAAATTGTTGACAATAATGAAAATATTTTTTTTATTAATTAGTTGAAGAGATACAATTCAAGTGAATTATTTTTAGAAAATATTTTCTAAATCATTAATTTTTCAGAAAACAAAGGATCCTAAGATAGTATAAGAGAGAAATCTATTGAGCCAAACTCGTTTAGTTTGATATGTTTTCATTAATATACATATATTTAGATTAATAACATTGTTTTCACCTAATAGTTTTTGGACTTTCCAGTAAATATCTTTTTAAGGGGTTAACAAAATGATGCTGAGAAGGAAACATGCCATTGCCATGTCAAGTTACATCATGCAAAAACTCGAAAATTAAGGAGTCTACGCTAATCACTGCGATACACAAGTAATGTGGTTAGAAACATGTTCATCCGAAACAAAGCACGTAATTAATAATTATGTGGCTCAAATTTCAATCTGACCAGACAGTACAACATGATCATTAAGACTAAAATCCACCCCCTATGTCCCAACTGAAAAAGAATATACAGGCCACTGGTTACCGTAAGACTTGATACGGTAACTCTGTAGCCTAAGTATTTACAAGAGAGACTAGACGTTTTGCCCTCACGATTTATTACTAGGATCGGGGGCCACGAGAGGCCTCTGGGACTCCGGGAGGTGCTGAACGTATAGGTCATGGACCAATTTTACGTAGTCATCGATCTTGTCGGCCACCCATTCATCGGTTTTTATAGGAGGGAGGTACTTTACAGCGAGAGGTGTAGCTCGAACATGGAGGCTGCCCTTTGTCCACGCTCGATGAGTCCCCGTTAGGACCATAGGAACTATAGGGAGGCGGGTTTGCAATGCCAAGTGGACAAAACCCTGCATAGAAGAAGCAACTATATGAATGCTCTGCCGCAAAGCATAAACAAGGAAGTGTAGCCCGGTTAAGTTTAAGTAACCAAAGCTAGCAAGATCTTTTGTAAAGAAAACCAGTTGAGAAAGAATCGCCTACTAATACTTCGATGGAATCTCTCCTAATCTCACAAAGAACCTACATTGTTAAGATTCTTCAATCAAATATGATCCGTACGTATGTTGCAGAGCATCAACAATGAAGCTTAACATCAAAATTACACAATCGATGCCAGAAAAATCTTCGTCATAATGACCGATCAAACGTAAGGCAGTGTCAACATTTAGATTCTGCTAATCTCCATGAAATCTGCAGCGTGAAGAATCTTGATTCAGATTTTGATACCTATGGCATCTGAACAGATTGTCTAACAAAAAGGACCCTGGATAGTGGATACTGGCCAGGAAAGAAAAATCCATCGCACTGTATATATTCATCGTGGTTGTGATGTGAAATCAAAAAAGACAAGCAGATCTGTGTGCATGCCCGAGAATAATATTAAACTGAGCAGTTAACCTTTTTGAAGGGAAGCAATCGCCCGCTTCTTGACCTGGTCCCCTCAGGAAAAATTATTAAAGAGAGCTTGTTTTTGACAACAGCACGAGCTGCCTGAGAATAAGGATATTCACAACTTAGGAATGAAGATGTATGAGCATACCAACGTTGATGAGCAAACATACCTCTTTCATTGACTTAATGGCAGCAGTTGGATTCGAACGATCTATGCGGAGGTGATTCGCCAACACATAGAGTTGTCCAAAAAAAGGATACCAAATGATCTGGAAAATTAACTTTTGATAAGTAACAATCTGTGTGAAATATGAAACGGTATATGATGCTTGTCTATTTTTACAAACTCAAGGTTACATGAAGAGTGAATTATAACAGCCCGCATGTTCTTCCTAGCATGAATAGTATAATACGCACTACTTAAATGGAAAATTCAAGCAAGAATTTATGCAATTGCAGCAAAATGCAGCGTCGTCATTCTTCACGGCAAGGCAAATTGTCTTCCATGCTTATTATTCAGAGGCATCTCCTATTAGATCTCATCATATTGACGTTCTCTTGAAGATCAGTTACCATGTCTGAACAACATGCATAGTCAAAGTACCTCTTTCTTTGCAATGCCAACGGTCCCAGTAGGAGTCAACAACATTATAAGACAGACATCTACTGGAGATGCATGGTTGCTGATGTAAATAGCCCTCTCATTAGCAAACTCCGAACCTTCAATTGTCACAGGATTTCCTAAGATCCACATCTGCAACATAATTTCGGTTTATTGATCCCAACATATGTCATCCATGTAAACAGCAACTACAAAAGTAGAACAAACTGAGGTATTTTCTCACACAAACATTGTACAAGAAGCTTATCAAGGATCCCATATATCTGAGAAAATGAAATCAAAGATCTACTCGATTTTCACTGTACTTTAATGAAGACTGCTATGAAGCACTTTCTTATAAACTTTGCGGTGGTTCTAAGGTGAAAATGATGGTCTTATCTTGGTATCCAAATGACAAAAGTCGGTGTCATTACACATAACATACCAGCAACCAAAAAAAAAAACAGATTAAATAAGCTGATGACCTACCCTAAAGATTAGTCAAACAAGGTTTACATGAACAATAGAGTGACACGAAACTTACCATCAATCTACCAGTCACGTGGCCATAAACATTGCCTTGCCGGACCCTTTCGTATGGCCACGGAATCAGCACAAGCATGATTAGCGCCCAGATGATTGTTGTTACCATCATCGTCATTAAGCATGTAATTATTTTAAACCATGATATCATTATAGACACCCATCCGTCATCATCCTTGAACACATCAGCCCGCCGCCCCACCTCTTCCCTTGCCGCAACCTTTGATGGTGCTCCTATATCTTCGGAAGTGCTAGCACTGAAGAAGTTCTCCAATTTTCTGTACCTAAGCAAATGACTGGCCCCACTAGTCTCCATGGATCAATGAGCAAGCCCCAATGGAGTTTTCTCTCTAGTACTCACCTGGGGCGGTTTACATTCAAGAATTAGGAATAACACCAGAATACTGGCAGAATTCTTGAAATTGCAATTGCTTTTCTAAACTGATCCCGGCGTGGACAACACTTACAGCTCAACACGAAGGGACTTGATGTTACTAGACACCGGATGAGAAATTCCACTACAACCAAGAAGCTTATTAATGTTCTCCTTACCCAAATTTTAACGGAGTAATCTCCATAAAGGTGAGCTAAATCAATAACCTAACCGAAGTAAAGACAAAGTCAGCATCACCGTGCAACTCCTTTTTCCAGTTTCTCAGCAGCTAGAAGCAGCCTCGCTCAGGCTTAACAAGCTTGAAAATTGATCAACGCGCTAAAATTGGTAGAGCAAGTCATTAGGACAGAGCTTCGTGGTTCAAAGAGCATTCATATCCCCGAAGAAGCATATGGCTTGAAACAAAATCTAAACTTGTGTCCGAATTAAAGATAGCTAAAGCCCAGAAAACCAGAGAGAACAAGACATAAAACAAAACAAGAACGGTAAAACAAGAATCTTCGTGTTGGCAGCTTCGAGAAAAAAAGGAGAGAAGTCCGACCTCCGAGACTGTTCTCGGCGACAAAACAAACCGAAGCATCGAAAAAAGAGCTTAGTCGACGGGTACCTGACAAAAATGCCCAGCAAGAAATCGCTGCTTCCGCCGCAAGGAATTGGTCAAAGAAAGGGCCGAATCAGAGAACCGAAGCGGGAGTTCAGACAACGAAGGCAAAAGATAAAGGTCCTAGAGAGAGATAGGGCAAAGGAGAACCCAAAAGCGAGAAGCTTTCGCCAGTATTTAGTGTGCAAGGAACGCGAGTGTGGAATCTAAGGTCTACTTGCGAGCGCCTGTATCTTAGCTGGCGCTGAAACGAACGACGAGAGAAGACAGACCCGATGCAATACTATCCGACAGGACCCATTTGATCCTGATAATTAAAAAGGGAGGGTCGTACGATCTTCCGTGAGATCAATTCGCTCATGCGCGGAGAGTTTCGTCGTAGCTTTTAACGTGGCGAGTGGGAGTTGCGATGATGGTCTTGTATACGATATTGGACGGATAGATTCTGAGGCCATAGTCCAAGCGGAAGGAATATTACTTAGGATTTATTCTTTCTGGGGACACAGCATATTCTGTCCGATCCGATGAATCACTCTCCCCAGTCTCTCTTTGCGCCCCGGCGGCCTGCTGCTCCGCTTAGCTTGTCTCGTTTCGCCACTTCTCCAAGAAGTCGCATTCCTTCACGTCTTGGTCGCCCCTCGAGACTAGAATTTGTGGATGCATTTTGGGGTTTTATCTTTCTCAGTGATTTATTATCTACAGCCTCAAAAAAAATTAGGATAATACCGATGGATATTCTGTATATTTTAGTTAGTTTGACCGACTACACGAGAGATTTATAGTCTACCCGGCACATCTCTTTAGAACTTGCGATTGAGGATCGACCCATTCAAGGGTCGGTAATCGAAAAGAAGTGTTTGAAAAAGGTAAATCAATGTCTACTCAAATCCCATTTGGGCTATGTTTGTTCCACAAAAAATTGCATGTTTCGAAAGTCATGTAAGGTCCCCCCCCCCAAAAAAAAAAAAGAGGAAAGTTATACAAGTACAAGTAATCATTTTTAAAAGGGTTAATACCATAAAAAATTTCAAATATAGTAGACCTATGATAAATTTATCCTCAGTTATCTTTTTAACAAAATTTATGATAAATTTACCCCAAACTGGTATATTTATGACAAATCTATCATTTGCTAGTTTTTCGTTACAATTTGCCATCAAATTGTTGAGTTGGATGACTCGTCACACTTGACGAATGTGCCAATTTGGGATTTTTACTATTTATTTATCATAGATGTATCAATTTGAAATTT
The DNA here is from genome assembly GCA_028455895.1 of Rhodomyrtus tomentosa. Classification (NCBI taxonomy): domain Eukaryota; kingdom Viridiplantae; phylum Streptophyta; class Magnoliopsida; order Myrtales; family Myrtaceae; genus Rhodomyrtus; species Rhodomyrtus tomentosa. The sequence continues at coordinate 6,013,219 of JAPCWY010000001.1, read as the reverse complement.
TTCGTGGTATTAACTCAATTTAACGGAACTGACGAAGGATAAATTTGCCATATGTGTATCAATTAAGGGTTTTTTGTGGTAAAAATTTTTAGTTTAGGATAAATTTATTATAAGTGTACCAATATAAGGTTTTTTATGGTCAAAAAAAGGGTTTGGGATAAATTTATCACATATGTACCAATTTAAGGTTTAACATATGTAATATTTTTCGGTATTTTCGTATTCAAAAAATAATTTGAAGTAAATTTATCACGAATTTACCATATTGAGATTGTTTTTATTAAAAAAATTGAGATAAATTTATCATACATATACCAATTTAGAGTTTTTTGTGGTATTAATTTATTTTTAAAATATTTTTCGCATTATATATTTTTTTAAAAGTAAACGGAATCTTTCTTTATTTGTGAGAGTTTAATTTTTGATAAAGTATCAGCAACATACGCCATCTTTTACCTACCCACTGACCATTTAAAATATAATTATATGGCGTTGTCATCATTATATTTGTACTATGATTCCAAAAGAATATAAGTCACATATGCAATTTAAAATAATAGCGCACAGCGAAGCATAGGCGTATTGGGGGGATGTTTGAAAAGGGAGAGTTGAGTGCATTTGCGTTCACTCATACTTTTATTTAAGGTTCAACATCGCGAAAAATTTTAAATTGATATATTTATGATAAATTTAATTTAAATTAATTTTTTATCACAAAAAATCAAAGTAGTGCACTTATAAATTTATCCCAATTTAATTTTTTTAACCATCAAAAACTTCAAATCGATGCATGTGATAAATTTATCCTCTATTAATTTTTGTTAAATTTGATTAATACTACCAAAAATCTCAATCTAGTACATGTATGATAAACAAATGGTAAAAACTTCAAACTGATACACTCGTCAACTGCCACACATCAGTTGACTCAATACTTTGACGGTAAAATTTAACAAAAACTAATGAATGTTAAAATTGTCACAAATGTATCAATTAGAATTTTTTTATGGTCAAAAAATTAATTTAAAAAATCACATGTGTACCAATTTAGAGTTTTTTTGTAATATTAATATTTTTTTAATACGTAGTCTTACCTTTCAAATGTGCTCTTATTTCTCCCTTTTCAATCACTGCTGCGTCTTTTAGAAGAAAAAATACCAATAATGCGTCTATTTTATCTATTTAATATACTGGATGAGTTTTATGGAAGGACATATAAAATCATAAGAAACTGTCAAAAAAGTCATAAACTCATTATACGTTGCTAATTTAGTTCTAAATCTTTTGTATTTGTGTCAACTCTGTCTTAAACATTATATTGATATCAATTCAGTTATAAACATTTTTGTATTTATGTCAATTCAATCCATCCAGCTAATTTTAGCCGATTAATGCCGACATGGATCTAATCGATATTAACGGGACAAATTTTAATGATATTTTAATAATTTAAACTATTTTTATTTTTCTTTCATCTTCTTTTTTGTTTGTCTTCTTCATCTAGCTGGCAAGGTTCGACCTCATCGGCCATTAGCACCACCACCACCGCTGGCAATGGTGTGGTTGGGCCGTCGTTGGACGAGGTCAGGCTCACCTAGCGATAGTGGCGCTAGTGGCTAGCTTTTCCTCTAGATGATCAACGATCTGACAAACAGCTAAATGAAGAAAAATAAAAAAAAGGAAAAAAGTTTAAAGTGCTAAAATATTATTAAAAATTATCCCGTTAGTATCGCCCATATCTACATCAGAGCTGACCAGTCAAAATTAGTTTGACAGACTGAATTGACACAAATGCAATAAGTTTAGAACAAACTGACACAAATACACAAATTTAGAACTGAATTGACAAAAATTTAATGGTTTTAGGACTTTTTTGAAAAATTTCCTTGCCAAATCACATGCGTCACTTCCTCTCTCTTTTTTCATTCCTTTTAACTTTCATTTCACTATATTTTATCAACTTTCATTTTTTTCCCTTTTATTTATCTATTTAGTTTTATCAAGTTTTTTTTGCATTAATTTTCAAGATATATTATACAAGGCCTTTTTTTTTTGGGTCGAAAACAATGCCTTTAATTCATCGTGTATTTGCATGGTCCTAAAGTTACGAAAGTCAAAGCTCAGTTACGAACTTTTGACGTTGATAGCTTACAAGTGTCGGTAAATAAAGCCCGTTTAGACTATGGATATAAACCTTTGAAATATTATTAAAACTAACTGCATGCTAATATGTCTTGTACATGAGATCTTGACTTTTTTTTTTTTTTTGGTCGAAGAGATCTTGACTTCACTATCTGTGAGGAAGACGCATACTTCACTAATTTCCTTTTTTTTTCACTAATCTAGCCATCAAGAGACTAATATAGGACATCGTTATAAAAATTCATCCCTTTAGTTAGATTATGTAAAAATCCAAGAAAAAGTCTGAAGTATCCTTATTTTTTAAAATAAAAATTCCAAGTGATCTGTATTTCAAATGAAGTTTCAAAGTGATATAGTACGTTTCAATTAAGGCGTAAATTGATCAAAGTTTTTCAAAAAAGTCCTAGCCTGAAGGGCATTTTTGTCATTTCACATTCTAATTATTTTGTTCATTGTTCTCTTTTTTTTTTCCTCCTTTTTTCCGATTTTCAAAAAAAAAAAATTTAAAAAAAGGAAAGAAAAGGCAGAGAAAAACGGGGGCCCGTCTCTTCTTTGATTTTGGGGGTCGAGTTCGTGTCCTTGATGTCCACCACGACTCCATCGATTCCATTATCTGGCGGCGACGGGAGTGCGGAGCAGCGATCGAACAGAGCTGGTGGTGGTGAGCAGAGAAGGGGTGGCTGGTGGCGATGAACAGAAAAGGGGGGCTGGTGGCGCGAGGTGGAGTCGGTGGTCGAGTGGGTAGCTGGTGGCGCGAGGTGGAGTCGGTGGTCGAGTGGGTAGCTGGTGGCGGTGAGCAGAGAAGGAGAAGGGGATCGGACCACACCGAGTTCCGGGGTTCGTCGGTCTCTCAGCGTCAGATGCAGGGGCTCGGAACGGTGGCAGCGGCAGAAAGAGGCTCGGACCGACGGTCGAGCGGCGCGGTTGCAGGTAGGTTGAGTTGTACGGCTGGCTGGCGTCTCAAGATGGAGGGGTTGGTCGCGAGCAACAGAAGGAAAAATAAGGAGAAGACGAAGAAGAAGAAAGAAAAGAGAGTGGGGGAGGGTATGGTGATAGGTCGCATTAGGGAAGAGAGAGTGCGAAGGGAAAAAAGAGAGTGTGTAAAACAGATAAAAAAAAAAGTGAAAAAAAATCAAATAAGCAAAAAGACAAAATGACCTTGAAATCAGGTAATTTTTTGAGATTTTATGGTTATTTCATATTATTATTTAAAACGATATTAACTTTAAATTCTTATTTGAAAAAATAATGACACTTCAAATTTTTATTTAAATTAAAATTTACTTGTGACCATTATTTGAGAAAACACGAGGGAGACTCTTTTTTGAATTTTTCCCGTTAAATTATGATAAAATCATAAGACCGCGGAATTTATCATGTCAATAAGTCTCCTACTTCTAAATTTTACTCGTATTTTCACATGTAAATATAATTTTGGAGATATTTCTTTTATTTGTTGATAGAACCTCTATAAATATATATATATATATATATTAAGCCCCCGAAACTTTATTTCGAGAAGATACTTAGGTAAATGGACATTCATAGAGATTGTCATAAATGTTGAAAAATTAACAACAAAAAAAGTGATTAAGCAAGCCACAACGTCAAATTTTTAATATGATGAAAAGATTGATAATGTTGTGACTATTCATTTTCTCATTTTATTCCGCAGAAAAGTGCCGGCCAACATTCTAGTAGTATATGAAGCACGGTGACACGTCCAGACCCTAACACAGATAATTTTTCCAGAGTCGCTTTTGAACTGAGCCTCCTCTCATGTATTGCAATGTAAAAGACTCTGTGTCACATGAAATTAATTGGTCGTTTTGGCAACTCCTGCCAAATAGAGTATCTAGCCTTAATAATCACGAGTTGCGGTTAGAGCCGCAAAACGGAAGAATTTTTCATTAGATGTGATTAAGGAAGTGTTTTGAGAGATTATGACTGGAATCTAATGATATTAACAACAGCGAAAATAATTATTTGACGTTGTGAAATGGATGGGTTAAACGTAAAGGTGAAGCGAACCAGATCGAGTTGCGGTCGGACCAGTTTGATTTTCTAGTGATCCAATTATTGTACCGATCATATTTTTTTTTTATGACGTTTCATCTCTTTAATTGTGTCGCGCTCCCGTTAAATTTGAAATTCATACCGAACAAACTAAGCATTTTGAATTTAAATTTATATTGAGGAAATCCTTTCTTAAGAATATTTTTCATTCTTGAGCCAGTTCTATTCTATAGAATCGGAAATCGGACCGGATGAATCAAATCAAATCCGGCAATTTTCGATTTAGTCGGTCCATTGCGGTTAGCCGGCGTGTTTTTTTAATTATTTTTTTACTCGCACTTTCTTACAAAAAAAAAAACATTTTCCGTATTTTCCTGGGACGGCAAAAGCTCTGCGCGAGCAAAGCGCAGTTTTTCTCTCTCTACCACCGCTAATTTCATCTTCTTAACATCCTGAAGCTTCTTGCATCTTCATTGGAGTCAAAGACTACATTCTGATTCCATCCCACGAAAATTCACTTGCTCATAATCCAGGTAAATCCAATGCCTTCACTCTCTTATTCAGTCAATAGTCGACCACTCCCGCATCCGATTGCACCCCATTTCGCCTAACTTCCATGTTATCTTCACTTCTTAATCCAATAGCCTGTCGATTGCTTCGATTATAATCCATTTCGTTTCGTTGGTCTTGCCGTCGTGCAATTCAGCTTACAGAATTTGTTTCGGTTTCCCGTTTTAGCTTGCGATTGTAGTGATTTGCCAAAATTTGTTTCGTGTCTGTGAATCAGGTGTATCTTGCAAGTTTGTGCTGGCGTAGGTTTCGGTCCGGAGGGATGCAATAGAATTAATCAGTGAAATCTTTTGTTAATGTCTGGATAAGTGGAGCGGTTGGTTAAGGCTTGTATTTGTTTTGTCGATTGTGGGTTCCAAAATGAGTGTGGTGGGCTTTGATATAGGAAATGAAAACTGTGTGATCGCCGTGGTGAAGCAGCGGGGAATCGACGTTCTGTTGAATGATGAGTCGAATCGCGAGACCCCGGCTGTTGTGTGTTTTGGGGAGAAGCAGAGATTTTTAGGTTCTGCTGGGGCCGCTTCAGCAATGACGCACCCGAAATCGACTGTGTCTCAGGTGAAGAGACTGATCGGTAGAAAATTTGCGGATCCCGATGTTCAAAAGGAGCTTAAAATGCTGCCTGTGGAAACTTGTGAAGGTCCGGACGGAGGCATTTTGATTCAAATACAATATGCTGGAGAAAAGCACACATTCTCCCCGACTCAGGTTATGGCAATGCTGTTTGCGCATTTGAAAGATATTGTGGAGAAGAATCTAGAAATTCCTGTTTCAGATTGTGTTATTGGCATTCCCTCATACTTTACAGACCTGCAAAGACGAGCATATTTAAATGCTGCCATAATTGCGGGATTGAAGCCTTTGAGGTTGATGCATGACTGTACTGCAACTGCCCTTAGTTATGGGATTTACAAGACGGACTTCTCCAGCAGAGGCCCCACTTATGTTGCATTTGTGGACATTGGCCACTGCGATACTCAGGTTTGCATTGCATCATTTGAGGCTGGGCATATGAAAATCCTGTCACATTCTTTTGATAGAAGCTTGGGTGGTAGAGAATTTGACGAGGTCTTGTTTAGTCATTTTGCTGCACAATTCAAAGACCAGTACAACATTGATGTGTATTCAAACGTGAAGGCCTGTATCAGGCTGAGGGCAGCATGTGAGAAGATGAAGAAAGTTTTGAGTGCCAATGCAGAGGCACCTTTAAATATTGAGTGTTTAATGGATGAGAAAGATGTCAAGGGGCATATCAAAAGGGACGAGTTTGAGAAACTTGCATCCAGATTACTGGAGAGAATCAGTGTCCCTTGCAAAAAAGCGTTAGCTGATGCAGCGTTGCCTGCCGAGGGGCTTCATTCAGTTGAGCTTGTCGGATCAGGGTCTAGGATACCGGCTATTACTAAATTGTTAACATCTATTTTCGGAAGAGAGCCTAGGAGGTCATTGAATGCAAGTGAATGTGTAGCTCGTGGATGTGCTCTGCAGTGCGCGATGCTTAGTCCAGTTTTCCGAGTCAGAGAATATGAGGTATGTTAAAATATATCACATTGTTGTTTTCCTGGCTATTGATGCACTCTTCCTCAACCTAGTGACTTAAGCTTATGAGTTGGACTATGAGTTGGACTTTCTAGTCTCGTATCAAAACCCAAGTTCTGTTTTTCTTGATGTGTTCGGGCTTCTCTTATTTTCATTTATATTCCTGACAATCATAGTCAATGTGGCAGAGGAATTTGTTTTCTCCAACCTGGGAGGTATGTACTTACCTTTTTGCATTGCCCCAAATCTAAATACCATAAGACCAACTGTACAACAGGTAGGGGTTGTGTCATCCCACCCGCAAGTTTATGTGGCACAAATTTAACCACTTTTGTCCTAGTTGCTTGAATCAAGGATAGCCAGTCTGTCTAACATGCCGGCATAAATTCTGGATGTACGTCTATCATGCACGAATCTGTCTTGGTATTCTCATCTTGGACAGAAGTCCAATCTACTCTATCACAATCTTATGTTTTTGCATTGCTGGTTACTCATCTACTTTGTCTTTCTTTTTAGCTAGTGATACTGAGTGAAACTAATTTTTTCTTTGTTTTTATGCAGGTACAGGATTCGATATCATTCTCCATAGGGTTCTCGTTAGACGGAGGCCCAATTTGTGCAGGGTCAAATGGCGTGTTGTTTCCAAAAGGGCACCTTATTCCGAGTGTTAAAGTACTAACGCTTCAAAGGAGTAGCTCTTTCCAGCTGGAAGCATTTTATGCTAATCCCAATGAGCTCCCTTCAGGCGAGTCTTCAAAAATAAGCTGCTTCATGGTGAGTACAGGATGTTAACTTGACAAATCTTATAGCTCCTGTTTTAGGAGTTTATAAGAAATTTATTGAGATTTTAGAATGATTAGACATGCAAGAGATTCAAGCATCAAATCACTTTTTAGAGTCATTTCATTATTAGTTGGGCATTTGTGGTGGGGCTGTCTCTGTTGATGATAGTAACTTGGCTCTCTTGTTGATATGCTCCTGTTAATTCAGGTTGGCCCCTTCAAAGGCTCGAACAGAGAAAAGTCAAAGGTTAAAGTTAGAGTGCAATTAAACCTTCATGGCATTGCAACTGTTGATTCAGCCACGGTCAGTTTGCTATTGCTATACATTAAAATGTTTTTTCATCTGCAAGCTTTTGAGTTTTCTTTTCAATTATCTTGATGTTGATGCCCATATTGTTGCAGATGATAGAGGACGGTGTAGATGGTTCAGTTAGCAATGATGACACTCAAGCGTATGGCGACAATATGGATTCCGAGGCTTCCTTTGACGGACATAATGGTGTTGAAGATGGAACCTATTCACATTCTCAATCCTCACGTGCCTCTGTATGTCATTATGCAGTAGTATTGGTTCTATAATTAGTGGTGTTTATTTTTTGTTCCAACTAGATTAATGGTAGCTTTTGGTAGAACAAATACTGATAGTTAATTTTATGTTTCTCTCACTATGGAACTTCTATAATTTGACTAGTCTTGGCAGTAAATTCTTTGGCACGCGTGAAATGGAATTCCTTTACATCTGATCTTTCTATGGCAGGATCGTCACATCAGCAAACATAAAGCAACCAAAAAGCATGAGATACCAGTTCATCTGAAAATGTACGGTGGGATGACCGAAGCTGAGGTTTTAGAAGCTCAAGAGAAAGAATTTCACTTGGCTCGGCAAGATAAGATAGCTGAACAAACGAAAGAGAAGAAAAATGCTTTGGAGTCGTATGTTTATGAGACACGGAACAAGGTATTGCTTTGATATCTGCTTATAATATTTCTTGTTGGATCTTGTAAATGAGTGCCTTTTAAGTATTAATTGAGCTCTCTCTTAGAACTTATAAACATTGAAAAAGAGTTCAATTGTCTGAAACACAGTTCGGAAATTAAACATGCATACACTCTCCTTTTACATTTTCAAAGCATGTTATCCATAACGTGTTTTTTTTTAGAATCAAATTTGTTGTTTTTAGTTTGTTGCTTTAGATATTGCGAACTCTATTACAGCTTTGAAAGAGTCTATGCAGTAGCTGTTGATTCCTATGGATATAGTGCCTAAAGTTGATGGAACTGGAATATCTCTTCGTCCATGTTCTCTGTCTCAGTAGGGAAAGATAGGAAGATTTTGAAAAGTTTCTGCTCTCAGTTAGACCAAAGCTGGATGGTCATAGTTTGTTTTTAGCATCTGTAAGGCCTTCTGATAATATTGTCAACTTCTTCCTCCTGCAGAGGAGAACTTATTGCGAAATTATAAGCTACATCAAATCTAGTTTTACCTTATGGTGCTAGGGCCGATCTATCTCTGGTTCTGATCATCCATCCCTATTTCTAGCATCTGCTGCATGTTTTCCTTTATTTGGTTAGACAGTTTGTTCAGGTCTTGTTCAATCTGTGCTTCCATATTTCCTTGTATCATCTAACAATAATGTGTCAATGCTCATTGTAATAGCTTTTGAACATGTACCGGAGCTTTGCAAGTGATCGAGAGAGGGAGGGGATCTCCAGAAGTCTCCAACAGACAGAGGATTGGCTTTATGATGAAGGTGACGATGAAACTGAAAATGCTTATATTTTGAAGCTAGAGGACCTACACAAGGTGATTTTCTTTCTAAATTCTAGAACCTGTCTTGCCATTTTCATCGTGGTGCTCACATTCCTTTTGCTTTTTAGCTGGTTGATCCAATTGAGAGGCGGTATAAGGACGGAGAAGCTAGAGCGCAAGCTACAAGAGACCTATTGAATTGCACTGTGGAGTATAGAATGTCTGCAAAGTCACTTCCGCCAAAGGACAGAGAATGGGTATGATTAAAAAAACTTAAATGGTGAGTTTTTCTGTAGTATGGACTCTCTGATGTTATTGGCTTTTCATATTTCAGATAGTGGATGAGTGCAATAAAGCTGAACAGTGGCTGAGAGAGAAGACCCAGCAACAGGATTCCTTCCCTAAGAATACTGATCCAGTACTATGGTCAAGCGATATCAAGAGCAGGGCAGAGGACCTAGAAATGTAATGCTCTTTATTTACTGTAGTACCATGAAAAAGATCTCTCTCTCTCTCTCTCTGTTGTGTGTAGTTCTTCATAATTATCAGGTGTAACTATCTTTGTTGCATGAAGTCAAATGAACAATGCATGTTAACTTGATTTTGACTGGTAGATTGTTATAAAGAGACACCCTTGGTGCCTCTGTGATGAAGTTCATTACTTTTTGTTGGTAAGCAAAGTTCTTTTGGCAACTGGATATTCTAAGACATGATTTCTCCTCCCAATGACATGGTGGAACTTTATCACTAGAGTTTTTCTCCTTCTGTGGAACATAACTCTGTAACGGATTAATACATTTGCTTTTGTGAATTTCAGGAAATGCAAGCATATGCTCAAGCAAAGGACGTCTAATCCGACTCCGGAAGAGTCCGGAGGCCCAGATCATCACACTTCCAGCGACGCATGAACAGATTGTGGGAAGGTCACTTCACTTATTTTTGCCCCTTTACCGGTGAGCTTGTGTCCTATAGTTTACAGGGTTTAGTTTTCAAGAGATGTAAATCTTTTGGGTTTTCCTTTTTGACGTTTTAGATTTAGCAAGCAAAGTTGTGGAAATGAGAGAAGGAACTACAGAAACTGACAGAAACCTGAGAGGGTCTTGGTCAAGTGATTTTGTTTTATGAGTTTGATTTTTAATTCTTTTCCTTTTAAGGATTGTGATAATTGCTGAAATGAATGATCCACTCATCTAATGCTGATTTCCCTGCTATGAGGGCGGTTGTGAAACCAAGTCCTTTTAGCAGGTAAATTTTTTTTAAAAAAAATTGGCCTCCTGCTTTGATAATAACCACTGTTTTTTGTACTCTGCCATGGCAATAGTACATGCCAACTTTCGCGAGTTCGTACCCTACAAGGGCAAGAGCCTTTGATGGTTTAGCGGCTTCTTACACGGCATATAGAAGCTCCTTTGCAACCAAAGAGAATGAGGATGAAGATGACGCAATCAAGCGAGGGTAACTCGATGTGTAATTAGACTTTGATGGACTGTTCTCCAAAGTCAAGAGGATGGTCTGAGAGCCACTGGTTTTTACTTCTTCCATTTCGTTGTTGCGTGGATTAAACTTCGGATAGGATTAGGATAAAGGTGGAGTTTCTTGTATCGTATCCTTTGATTAATCGAAATAAAAATAGTTTAGTAAGAAAGAGAACTTGTAAAAAGAAGCTCCTAGGCTTGGTGGGTCTTTGCCCATCGTCGGCAAGGCAACTGCCAGACACCGTCTGCATAAAGGCCCGCAATCGCCCCAAGGTGGTCATGCAAGAAGCTACTGATTAATTCCAGATTCTTCGTCATCGTTTTATAATCTGATTGCTTTAGCGGATCATTACCCCTAATCCAGGTACTTGCCTCGGTTGCACAAGAGAAAATAGAGATCGCCGATAGAAAGAAGTGAAAGGAGGAACGTCCAACCAACGCATAGTCCAAGAAGCTATTCGTACGAATTGTGTAGGGATCTGCTTAAGATAGCAGAATATCAGTGTTTCCAAGACTATTGATGGCATTTAATTTAAGAATCCAAGGTAGCCTTGGATGGACATACATCGGACTTATGAAAGCCCCATCCGCGGTTGAAAGTTGTTTACGTTTGATCCAAAGCCATCTTCAATTGGGTTCATCATTTGCTGCTCGTACAAAAGCAGGTGATCAGGCCGACAGTCCGTTACAGCAGTGTCTCAGTGTATCATAACCTTCGTGCGCATTTGCGTGCCTATCTTTTTTTTTCCACTTAATTAAGTTCGCATTTTTCATCCCACATGGAATATTTAAAAATAAACAAAATTGCCATGAGGACTTTTACCCACGGGTTGGGCTATTGAGGCCCTCCCCAACAAAGGAAAAAATAAAAATAAAATAAAAATTCAAAAATTCAAAAAAATTAACAAATTAAAAAAATTTCCACATCAAATTTTCCAACGTCCATGTTGGCTTTTCAGGCTTCCATGTCGGATTTTCAACGAGGCAAATCGTTGATGGCACTTAAGTTGAAAGGCCAATATTATCGCTACATTTCTTTAGCTAGATCTTTTTCTTAGAACCACTAAGCTTATTACTAGATGGACATATGAATTGACCTTAAAATTTGAAGAGAAAATGTGTATGAAGCGACGCCTCCTAAGCTTAACGGTATTCCAAGCGTCAACCCTTCTTGCCCTTCTTGGCCTTGGATTTCTTTTTTGACTTTCTAAATGCCATTCCATTTTCCTGTCAGCAGCACACACATGAAGCATATGTCACCTGTACTGCACCTTACTTCTTGAAGTTGACAAGCTTTGAGTGTTACCTTTCTGTAATGTCTGTAGGCACCTTGACCTGTCAACTCCTCCCCAGTTGCAGTGACATAAACCTGAAGAACAGAAATCTAGATCAGGACATGAAACTCCTCGACATTAGACATCAGAAATAGGTCTTTCAAAAATAGCAAATGCGTAATTAAAGAAGTGATGCACTCAAATTAGTCTTTTTGGCTGACTAATTGTGGGAAAGTCTTCAAGAGTTTGCTAAAACACAGCAGCTAAGAGTGAAGAAATCTTGAGCAAAAAAAGAAAAAAAAAAGAGTGAAGCAATCCACAGGGTTTTTACATGTTCACAGAAACAGGAAACATAAAAAAGGGAAACTATGCAGATTAGGAAACAACCCTTCAGCCTTTGTGCTTATCCAGATTTAAAGTTATACTGCAAGTTTAGCTTCATTTTTAACCGTGGTAAAGTACTCATCCATGAGAATTGCTATATAGTTTAAAAAGAAAAAAGATAGGAAAAACAACAAACAGAAAGGAGCAATGACCATGAAAACATATCGCAGGCATGAGTCTTGAAAAGGACAGAATTATGGCAACTGAAAGCTGCAACCACTGCTAATATTGTTCTCTCACACAACTAAGCACTGGATACATTAAATTCTTCTGATAAGACCGCACAAAGTAGAATCTATAACATCATCTCTTAGACACTCACCCTTATGCATGTCTAGAAGTACTGAGTGTCAATAAATCTAGTAAAAACAAGACTTTAATTAGCAGCATTGCGACTGCAGGTTTAGCAGGGAGTAAGCTCTTAATGCTATCAGATAGATTTAAGCATGTCACAGCACAAATGACACACACTCTGAAGAAAGGAAAGAGAACGCTTAAGTCTGTCTGACGTAAGTGATACACACATCAAGCAATTATCACTTTCTCCTTCTAGATCCACTACAAACAATATACTGAATTAAACAAGATGAGACTGCTCGAAAAAAGTACAAACAGCAGTTTCACCAACCTTCTTCCCACCAGCTACAGTATACCAATGACCTGAGGATTTTCCATCAGCATGCACTCGTCTTTTCCCAGCATTCTGCGGAGTGATTGTAGTGTCTTTGGGGTTCATCCAGCTTCCGGTGCTTGTGATTTCTTCAGCACTGTGAGCTTTTGATTTATTTCCACCCCTTGAGCTTTTCCTAGAATCAGTTTTTCGTATTGCTTGCTTTTGAGAAGATTCTCCATTTGCAAATTGACTCCTGAAAAAAAAAAAAGGTTTGATGTGGTTACCATTATATGAAATATTAAGATGAATATGGGTGTTCAAGCAGCTGTTTTAAGTGGATAAGGATGAGATGAAATACATGTAATCGATGAGCGATGGCTGCTTGCTACTATTGGCGCCACCGAGAGGGAAAAAGTGAGGTAGACGACTGTGGACTAAGCTCCGAATACTTGGATTATCATGAAAAAAGTATCGATGAGCAGGGGGTAAGTCGTCATTCAAATCACAGCGAGGCTCAGTATTTTCGCTGCCATTTCTTGTCGGTTGACAGCTTCTATTATCGATGTTTGAATGAGCCACCGGTTGCTGAGGTTTATTCCCACTCTTCAGCGAGTGGAAATATTCTTCACAAACCTCATCCAGAGCTGGGGTTGGTATCTGAAAGCTCTTTGTTGGACGAAAATCTCTCCATAGATCCTCATTCTTAGGAATGCAATAAGATGGGAATTTTCTCCTCTCTTGACTTCCGAGTTTATGATCAGCAACATCACTTTTCTCTTTGGAGAATACCTTCGCCTTATCAGCTTCTTCATTGGTATGTTCACTAGTGGATGGACTATCAGAATCCGAATCGATCAAGTGGAACATTCGAAGAGGACTTAAAGTAGTTTGTTTTAACATGGGTTTATCATAGCTCCCTCTCAATCTGGCAGAGTGGTCAATTGAAGCTTGTTCCCCTTTCATGGCTTTGAAGCGGCTTGAGGAAGGCGCATTGTTAACCCAACGTCCACACAGTGGAACCTTTGAACTGCTGCCCACTGAATGAATCTGGACGGATGCCATTTCATCTGCTACAACAGAAATACAGATGTAAAATCCAAGCTGGGAATTGATTAATGCAACCAATTTTATAACTGGCATACAAGTAATTTGAGTGTCGAAACATTAAGTCGGCCCTACAGATGAGATGAATAGATAACATTGAAAAATGCATATCCGAGAGCCCTTCCCCCAGAAATGCACTCACTTGGAAGTAGCACTATATGGGAGAAGATGGGACATTTATAAGGCACAGCAGCTGATCTCTATTTACGGGTCCAATGAGCATCACATCTGAGAAGGACTGTGATTTGTCAACCAAAATTTGCATGGATTTATAGTAACACAAACTGGTTGGACCATATCCAGTGAGAGGAAAAATGTTCATTCAAGTTTTTACTCTGCGTGCATCACAAGGTCAAACACAATAATGTAAAAATGCTTCCTTCATCATTAATCAATATATATGGGATTTTATCAGCTCTAACAAGATTTGCAGCTCCAACACTGCAAGTCAGCTGGGATTTGGGAATCAAAAGAAAGAACTCGAAAATATGCAATTTATTCTCTACTTGAGCCATGTTTGCAGTAGTTGCAGAGTTCATGCTTTCCAGGACCAATCTTTCAGCACCAAGATTTATATAAAAAAAGAAAAAAAGAAAAGGCAGAGAGTAGTTTTACGAACTCAACTCAGATGGAACGCTAAAGTACCAGAAGGCCCTTTGACATGAACTCCTAAACAGAAAAGGTAAACTATTAAATAATCAACCAGACACGGGCAGAAACATGCCATCATTTCTTATAGCCATGCCATCATTGAACAGATTGCAGTCCATAAATGGTGTGAAGCTGCGTCTTTCCAAATGTCAAATCTTTGGTAAACCCTCCCTGCTTTGATCAACACTTGCATTTTTCAGAATCACTTAACTGGTACTATCATCAAAATCCATAATGTCACAGCACTTAAATAAAATACTAGTCTAGCTCAATACAACCCCTGATATTGATCAATATGTTCAAAGACTTGAGTTTTATCTTCATCACCAGATACACTCATACACATAATGAATCAAATCAAAGCTTGAAACATAAACTCCTGCGAACGTTCAGCACATCACTGACTCGAGAGACTGCAGGAGCAAAACCAACTCGAGCAAAGTAACAAGCATGCAGTTTTTAACTTTCTACAGTAATGACCCATCATCCAATTATGCTCGCACCTTTGATTGTTTCATCGGACGAGAACTCTTCAATTTCGTCATCTACGTACGTGCCGGGAGACTGACGAGCGGAGCTCCTTTCCGACTCGGTGGGCAGGCCGAGCCTGAGCCGCTTCAAGGCCCGTGGAGGATCGGTGCCGCTTTCGCGACCCGGGTCCTCGATTTGAGGTTTCAGTTCTTCCCCTCCGTCGAGGATAGGATTCTGGGGTGGGTTAGGGTTCGAAGGCTCCGAATCGGAGTCCGAATCGAGACCGAGAGAAAAGGAGGGAAGCTCAAAAGAGCTCATTTTTCTGGTGGCTCGTATGTGAGAGAGAGAGAGAGAGAGAGAGAGAGAGAGAGAGGCGATGAAGGTGACTCGGCGAGAGAGAGAGAGATGGATCCGATGCGGCGGCTCGGGCGGTCAAACCGGCTCAACATGGCGCGACTGTGAAACGGGCAAAACACTTTCAAAATCAATTCGTTTTGGCGCAAGAGGGAAAATTTTTTTAAATGCTAATGGGCTTAGCCGATCAAAATTTCAAGGTTTCTGGTCCAAAGGCTAACCCAAAAGCAATGGGCCGGGTTGGGTCAGCCCGGGCCTTTTTGATAGCCCTACCCAAAAGAGCAATTACTGTAAGCCTGATGTAGTGTCTCATTTCCGCTATTTAATTCTTTGTAGTTTCATCAATTCATGTGCAATGTGTGTATGCGCACATACACCCAGCCGATTCGTGCGATTTACCGGTCGGGATCATCATTTGCATAATCGGATCGAATTAGCGACCGTGGCAACTTGTTTTCCCGGTCCTATGTACCGATCTAGACTAACTGTAGAGAGTGATGTTTAATCTTTTTGAAGGCCAACGCTTGGGGCTTCAAAACATTTAAAGAGTCCGCCTGCAAGAATGATTCACGTCAAAGGACACGAGAAATTTTAGATTGATGTTCTTTATCGGTTAATACCATGAAAAAACCTAAATTGGTATACATGTGACACCAAACTATTATCTTGGCCACAAAAAATTTCAAATCGGTATATGTGCGATAAATTTTTACGTAAACTGGCATATTTGTGATAAATTTATCATCGGTTAATTTTCGTTAAATTTTACCGTCAAATTGCTAAGTTAAACAGCACGTGACTGTTAACGGATGTACAATATACTAGTTTGGGGGTTTGCCCTCTTTTGGTCATATGTGTATCAATTTGAGATTTTTTGTGATGTATAACGTAAATTAACGAAGTATAAATTTGCCATAAATGTACCAGTTTGGGATAAATTCGTCAAAAGTATAGCGATTTAGGATTTTTGGCAGTAAAAAAGATAGTTTATGGTAAATTTGATCGCGCATGATAAGCTTGATGGAAAATAAACTCATGCCCGACATGGGTGAACAAAATTAAGATTAAAAAGATTGTAACTTTTAATGCGCGCGCTTTGTCTCTCTCGTATCACGCGTGATCAATGCATTGAAATTCAAAATATTTATTTGTGAACTATACTTAACAAATGTCTGAATATTAGTTAACAAGGCCCTTTCACCGGATTCATTTTAAAAAGATCAAACAAAAAAAAATCGAAAAAGAAAGAAACTCAAAACATTGCTCGAGCCGTGCAGGCAATTAGGTTAGCAGTTGAAGGCCGAAAGACTCTTTTATAGGGTAATTGCTCATTGTTTTGTCTCCCCAAGCGAGGGCCGAAAAAAGAGGAATGCACATGGGCAAGATTAAGATTCTCTGATGGCGCTGCATGGTTTAGCCGCTCACACGTCGGTTGACTTTGCTTTTAATTTGTGGAGTTTTCTCTAATCTTTTCACGCAATCGACGTGTAGGGAGTAAAGCCATTGCCCCTTGAGTGATCTGGACCATGTGCGGCTTCCTGGTTAATACTATGTTGTTGCCGGAAAATTTATTGGGTTTGCTGCATGTTCATTGAATTTGACAATGCCTGCACCAAATGAGAAGCCTCTATGTAGGTAGACTGGATTATCGAGCATTGAAAACTGTACGCAAAGTCGTTTTCCAGGCCTCTAGCGGAAACTTAGCTGGCATCGACACTCGTACACTCTTCTTTACTTGTTCGACTGGAAGAAGAAACTCGACCTTCTTGCTAATTTGATCACCCCGTTATCCTGCTATGCGCTTGCCCTTGTGTCGATTCTCTCGATTAGTCGTTTTCTTATATAATCCGGGAGAACGGACGTAGATTCCTAATTATCGCACCATCGGGACGGAACCGTGAAGTCTGTCATCGGGTGCCCTCGCGCTGCCACACCACGATAATCACTGCCCGAAAACCGCACCTAACTGATTGGGATTTGGCCACCAATCAGTGATCGGCTCTGATGCCATTTGTCGTGCTACACCACAACTAATCGAACGGCACCGAACAGATACAGAGTGGGTCACAAATCAATCATCGGCTCTGATACTATTTATTAGAAGCTTGCAACAGAAATCTTATATCTTCACCCGATAAAATCGCTAAGAGTAAATCTAGGTCTGAGTCCGTCAACATATTCGATTTGACATACCGCCACTCAAAATTTAAATCAATGAGTTGTAAATCAATGAGTTATAAGCTAATTAATGCTCAGTAACATATCAATTATTTAATATGGTAATTCTCTAAAATAACTCACGCGAAACCACCCGGCCGTTCACTTCCTGGGACAGCGAGCATGTACACATGCACGTGCGCAAGACGTGGTCGCGAGTAATGAGTCGCTCATGAGATCTAGATTCGTTGGGCCCATGATCGTGTCCCATTCTCTCGACAGGTTGCGCAGATGCTTATGGATTTCGTGGTCTCAATCAATTGAGCTGCCGACCAAAAACAGAATAAAAATCACTTGACCTATAATTTTTTTTTTTTTTCGGGTGTTGGGAGCTAAGGTACAAATTCCAAGAATGCACGTGCTCTCTTGCCATTTACTACGGTCATTCATAGGCAAGCGACCCCCAAACTTCGGATGCTCACGTTGTAGCAGATATATATATGTATTTTTCAGAAGAATGAAATTAGCGCAATTTCAATGCCAAATAAACCGGTTTCAAGCAAACTTTAATTAAACATGAGTACATGTATATTATTCTGGCTAACTTAATCTGAATTGGACTCTTTATAAACTTGGAAAACAATAGACATTTTGTCGTTCGTGTTCACGTTGCACTAGTTTTTTTTTTTTAATAAATATTATACTCAAAATTTGACAATTTTGTTTGAATCTTTCAATGTTACTAATTAACCATAACGACAGTCACGAAAAACCCGACACTAAGGAAGTCCACTTTCTACTAGTCACGATAAAATAGATAGGTTTATGCCCTCTCTTCGTTGGTAATTTCAAAGTTTTTATTTTTTTTTGCGGGAAAAAAAATTGTATATCAAGGCGAATTGCACTTGCTAATTTCCGTCGGAACTTCACTTTTCAAGCGCTTTCGAGAGTATACTTATATTGGGATAATAATTCGCGACAAAGTGTTATGCGTTACGGGCATCTCTTTTCGTTCTTATTTTGTTTTTGTACTATATGAAAACATCGTTGTATTATCGCATGTTTGAGGCTATTGCATTGCTCGATGTTGAGGACCCCTAAGACTTGCAAAAGGGGAAAAAAATAAAAAAGAAGAAGCTATCTCTAACACGACGTCGACATCAAAGGAATCCAAATCCCCCGCGCCAAGACATTGTCGATTCCAAAGGATCCATCCAGACGGAGGCATTCCAAATAAGCTGGCCCACCGACATAAAATACCCATCGCGTGAAATTCTTTATACCGATAACGACAAAAATGATCCGTGAACTTTGACTCGAGGTACAATGCAGTTATCCAAACTATTTATTTATTCAATTTTATCCATGTACTTTAACTCAATATGATCATTTCAATTTATTTAATATGATTGATAGATTTTTGACGCGTGTTCAATTTAGTTCCCGAATTATATGAGAATATTTATTATTGTCATTCATTTAATTCAAGTTCATAAACAACATTAAATACTTTTATGTAGTTTAGTGGGTGAACCGCATTGAACAAATTAAAAGTTGTGGACCATATTACATATTAGGCTACACTTTAGATACTATATTGAACAAACTAAAGTTTTACGAATCGCATTGTACACTAAGACCAAAGTTCAAAGATCATGCGTGCTATTTTTTCGTCTTTATATCATACAAACATTTTGTTAGTAAAATGTATGTTGAGATTTTTTATTATTATTGATAACCATTAATTTTCACAAGCATCGTCGTCTCGCCATCGATCTTTTCAGCGAATTAGTTGCCTTATCTCCCGCGAGACAATAATAACGGAAAACAACATGCCCTAAGTACGCACGATCATCATTCTAATTCAGCAAATCTCTTGCCCGTCTTCGATTTAGGTCTCTATCGTAAGAGAAAAAAGGTTAGAGCCTGGTGTTTAAGAGTGTAGCTGCATGATCCCGACATATTCAATTTATTGATCCATCTTCAACGGTCAAAATACAAGAGCTTGCTAAAAAAAAAAGAAGAAGAAAAGAAAAATAATTAGGTCCGACATCGCACATTCAATAAGCTAAAAAATAGATTAAGATTAGATCTAAATCTTAGCCCCGCGGGGAGCTTTACTATTCTATAACGGACCCTCCTTGGGCTCGCCGACCGAGCCGGACCTTTACTCCCGCCCACTGCTAAATGCGACGCCCCATGCGGGCAGGCTTCGTCGGCTTGTGGTCGCAATGCAATGCGGGGGATTTGCATAGGATTCGTGCTGATGTGTCGACTCATCAGGTGCCACGTGGTTGCTTCCTCGGATGCCCTCTCTCGCGTGGTCGACCGGCCAGTGAGATGAATACAGTACCAGATCTGTCGGAGATTCTTCCGCAATTGGGAGAAATGCGGAGGGAAAAAAATTATTTAAAAAATCTTAAATTTACTTATTTGTGCTAATTTAATTTATAATTTTTTTTTTAAATTTAGCTAATTTAATTTTTTTTGTCAATTTCTCAATTGAGTCATTCTGACTAATTTTGCACGTAAAAATTATAGATATGAATAATTTTTTTTATTATATATTTTTCAAATTTCATTTTAGAATTCTTTTTCTCTTTTGTATTTTTTTATTCATTGTACAATAGAGGGTCACTAGCGACCCTTGTGGGCTGTAAAGGCCTCGCCCACAATCGACAAGGTCGGAATGGCCTTGGGCAAGGTCGTGTGTGGCCTTTGCCCATGGCAGGTGAAGTCGCCATGGCCTCCCTTGGGGCCATCGCGACCTCATCAATCACATATGAAGCCTTTGCACTTAATGAGAGTCGCCAGTGACTCATGGATGCACAATGAAAAATAAAAGCACAAAAAAAAGTGAAATTTGTAAAAAAAATATAAAATTATAAAAATTTTCACATTAACGCTAGCTGTGCCACTTAAAACGGTTGATGTCCACTATGTTCGGCTAATTTTGGCAGGAAATACCCATTAGTAAATTACCAAAATATTTAGAAATAAAGTGGTCAAATTAAAATGTTTAAAAATGAATTGATACAAGTGCGATAGCTCTAGAGTTTTGCTAGTAATTATCCCTCAAATTGCGACACTACTGTAACTCTAGAAGTTATAGGTTTGAGGTTGTAACACCCTCGGTTTAGTGGTACAGTTGATGATGAACCGAGGCATTCGAGAATTTTTTTTATCAAGGAGATTTGGCGTGTGGGTGTGGTTTGAAGTGAATTGTCTTTCAGTTGAGGAGAAGAATAGTTTCAACCACAACAAAAACTCAAGGAAAGCAATTCAAGTAACACAAAATATCCACCGCCAAATATCCACAACGCAACTAGCAGCCAGTCCATATTGCCGCGAGCCCCCTCAGGCCCCGTCTCTCACCGTCTCCCCGCTATTTCGAAGCTCCTTAGCCAGGGGTTGATGCCGGTTAGCACATCGACAAACTGAGCTATGGCTGCCATCAACCGGACTTGACCTCATATCAATCCACATTCTAGTTTGGGCTTAGATCACAGGCTCATCAGTAACTAGACCTCAATTCTCGAAAGGACGCGGCGGTGATAGTGCAATTGAGGGGTCATACCTCTTGGAGAGATCTGACAAGTCACAAGTAATGACGAAATGGATAGTGAGTAACTATGGTATTTATTGGCTAAACAAACGGCCAACTAAGGCGACGGAGGACTTCCATCACTGGAATCGGACAAAACACGGTGGCATGACGCGATTGCCCAGTGTGGATTACATCATTTGCAAGCTAGACAAAAATAATTTATCGGATGCGAGGATAGCGCGAGGTACTGTTCTGTGAAATGCTAACTCTACACTCCGCTTTTACTCTCTCTCTCTCCCCCTTACCGTAATAGATATTAGCCAGTAATAGTTAAAAAAAAAAAACGATCATTAGGCGAGTTCGGGCTGGACGAACCTCAAGGTCTAAGCCTAACTTTTTATCCAAACACTATCATCATAATTACTACATAAATTTGAAGCTCGAGTTAGGATTTCTCATTAAATACCACTATCCAAAGGTCATGGAAAAGGATCACACACCGGTCGTCGTTGACCATAAATTAGCACATGTACGTATATACGTACATACATACATACATAGCCCACGCTCTCACCATCTACATCTACACATCCTGGGACCATCTTCATTTGTGTGCATATGGAATAGCGTATCTCCGTACGTCCCTCTCTTCATCCCACTGCTCTCTCTCTCTCTCTCTCACGCGCGCGCTCGAACGCACATACAGAGAGACACGGAGCAGAGCTGGAAAGACAGTCGCGCTTGACGCTCCCAATGGGCCAATCGAGTCTCGCGCAATGAAGATCACCGGGAAATCCCTAAGTGTCCCGGCCACCGCCTCTCCGAGGGCTCCGAATCCGCCCTCGCACTCAGATCTGCCGCCGCAGGCGAAGACCCCTCGCGGGACTCCTCGCCGGAGGAAGGCTCGCCTGAGGAAGGCCGAGGATCCCGCCGGAAAACGGAGCAGCCGGCCCGAGACTCCCCTCCTCAAGTGGAGGACCGAGGACAGGGAGAGGAATGTCCTCCCCGTCGACGGCGACGACGAGGACAGTAAGTCGCTGCCGCAGGCCCGTCGGAGAAGCCGGCGCAGAGATGTCCCGGTGTCTTCGAGGAAGCTCGCCGCCGTGCTCTGGCGGTTGCAGCTGACGGGGGCGGAGGGTTGCGGCGGAGACAGAGGCGGTGGCGTTCGAGATGAGGTCGGGGTTCAGGTAGTGTTTGATTTATCGTCTGGCCCTTATGGTTTTTACATTGTCTAAGGATCTATATTCAGAAGGATATCAGAGTTGGAGGTTGAGTGAATGAGTCCAGGATTTATAAGCCTTAGAGCGAGAGGTTATGATGAAGGAGTGATTCTGAAGCATATGGCAATGAGTGCGATAGTCTTGTTAAAGCTCCACCATTGCGGAATTACATTGTTGATTACTTGATTTTGCAATTAAGAACTTGGCTTCTAGGTAATATTGATAACGGCTGCAATCCATGCTTGCCGAGACATTGCTTCTTTGATGTACTTTATCTACAGTGAGCGTCATTTTGTAGAAAAGGCCTCATCTTGACCAGTTCATCACTTTAGAATCTCCGATGAGCTTGAGGTTTGCGTGCTTTTCTCAAGCTTGGCTGTAGATTGTTATGCATTCTTAAAGATTCTTGATATTATTCGAGGACTTGTGCTGGTCTACTAAAGTGGTCTTGGGTGTTCTCTCTCTCTCTCTCTAGTGCACATGTAACAAAACTCGAGTAACATTCACGATTTTGTCACTTTAAAAGTCTGATTGGTCTTTTGGAGCAGGCAAGATATACTTTTGTTTGCTTCCTCGTGTATATGCAGTTAATTTGGCAACTTTGTTGCAGTTTAAGCTCGCTGATTGGTATCTCTTGTTTTTGTTCCACGCAGTCTGGTGCTGGACACTTTGGATCTCCTTTTGTATTTAATAAAACTGGGAAGGTGTACAACTCAGATGCAAAGGATCTCGGTAGTCCTCGTTCAGTATCTGGCACAAGGAATGGATTTTCACATAAGGTAGGACTCTTTGCTTATCATCAGGCGGGTATTGGTTATGACAACAGGATTGGTTTAATTGTATCTAAGTTAAGAGAAATGGGAACGTGGCATAAGGTATTCGAACCTTTAAGACAAGGATATACTGTAGATAATAAGCAGCCGCAGACTTGAATCGGACGAACAATCGTCATCATGAATATCAAGGAATTACTTGAAAGTTCTGCATGTTAATATTGTATGAAGCATAGATTTCTTCTATCTTGCAGATCAGTAAAATATTGGTGAATAGTGACCAGCACCCAGATTCTTTTTACTGTTAAAAAAACCTAAAATTGGCACCAAAGAGACGGGGAGAACTTCCGGGTCCTGGTAACTTGCCAGATCATCGAATCTTTTTAGCTGAGTGATTAGCTGAATTGCTGAGTAGCAGTGAAAAACGAGTTGCTTCATCCGTTAAATCTCTTTGTGCACTACCAGTCATCAAATCTCTGTCTCTCTCTGTCTCTATCCAATTCTTGTATGGGACTGGTCATCAAATTTCTTTAGCTTGGAAATTTGGCCAGTTGACCAACTCTCTGGCACTTTTGACTGCTCAAGAAGCCTTAGAACAAACTGAGTAGAAGTTCTTCTGTTCAAGTGAATAAATTGTTGAATTGTTGTTTAGAATAAATGAGTTGCTTGATGTATCCGCTCAGATGAGAATCATTCCTAATTTCCTCTTTATCGAAACACGATACCACTATCTGTTTGGTGTCATGTGTGCAAGTAGGAAAGCCCAAATTCTAGTTGTGTATTATTGCTTTCAAGTAGTAAAGGCAGGGAGGTGCTGCTCTGGTCCTGTCTGCCTTTCTCACTTTCTTTTCTTTCTGCACCTAACAAGTTGTGTTTTCCTTGTCAGCTCGAGCCTTCTTTTCAATTTTCAAGTTCTGCGATGGAGGGTGTAACTAAATGGGACCTAGTCTCTTTTAGAGTACCTGATGATGTACGTCAGATTCACAGCCACGTGAAGCTTCTCAATCAACAAGTGAGTGCAGTATCAGCAATTTCTTCACTTGAAGCTGAACTTGAACAAGCTCGGGTGCGTATTCTAGAGCTGGAAACCGAGCGTCGTTCCTCGAAGAAAAAGCTGGAGCACTTTCTAAAGAAAGTCAGTGAGGAGAAGGCAGCATGGCGGAGAAGGGAGCATGAGAAGATTCGTGCTTTTGTTGATGATATTAAATTGGATCTGAATCGAGAAAGGAAAAATCGCCAGCGCATGGAAATTGTTAATTCCAAATTGGTTGACGAACTCGCTGAGGCTAAGCTATCAGTGAAGCGATTAAGGCAGGATTATGAAAAAGAAAAGAAAGCCAGAGAACTACTTGAAGAAGTATGTGATGAGCTGGCAAAGGAGATTGGGGAAGACAAGGCTGAAATGGAGGCAATGAAGGAGGAATCGATGAAACTGCGGGAAGAAGTAGAAGAGGAAAGAAAGATGCTGCAGATGGCGGAGGTCTGGCGGGAAGAACGAGTTCAGATGAAACTTGTGGATGCGAAGGTGGCACTTGAACGGAAATATTCTCAGATGAACAGTTTGGTAGCTGATCTGGAGAATTTCTTAAAAT
The DNA here is from genome assembly GCA_028455895.1 of Rhodomyrtus tomentosa. Lineage (NCBI taxonomy): Eukaryota > Viridiplantae > Streptophyta > Magnoliopsida > Myrtales > Myrtaceae > Rhodomyrtus > Rhodomyrtus tomentosa. The sequence continues at coordinate 5,988,805 of JAPCWY010000001.1, read as the reverse complement.
CAAGAAACCATTCCCCAGATGTGATGGACATAAGAGAAGCGGAGTTACTTCGGCAGGCAGCTGCTTCCATGAATATTGAAGACATGAAAGAATTCTCTTACGAGCCTCCCAATCCTGACGATTTATTTGCCGTTCTTGAAGAAGTTAATAATTTTGGTGAAAACAATGAGAGGGAGATTGAACAATGCATAGCTTACAGTCCCGCAAGTCGTGCCTCAAAAATTCACACTGTGAGCCCCGAAGTGAACATGTTGAAAAAGGGCAACATCGACAGATATCCCACAGCTTTCCCTGGTCAGAACGGTGATATTGAAGAAGATGAGAGCGGATGGGAAACTGTGAGCAACCTTGAAGACCAGGGATCAAGCTATTCCCCGGATGGGAGTGCCCCATCCGTGAACAATATCCAGCAAAATGGGAATATTTTAGCTAGTGGCGGTGAAACCCCAGTAACTGAAATCAGCGAAGTGTGCTCGTTTCCTACTAGGCAACAGAAGAACTACAGGATAGTCTCGGTGGAGGGCATGAATGGGAGACTGTCCAATGGGAGGATATCCAATGGGGCCGTCATGTCTCCCAATCACGGGTCGGGTAAGGGCGGGTTTAGCCCATCTGATATGGTTAGCCAATGCAGTTCTCCTGATACTGGGAATCCTCACATTACTCGAGGTATGAAAGGCTGCATCGAATGGCCTCGTGGCCCGCAGAAGATCAGTCTGAAGGCGAAGCTCCTTGAGGCAAGGATGGAAAGTCAAAAGATCCAGTTACGGCATGTATTGAAACAGAAAATGTAGCTGTGAATTTCCCTTTGGGACCAAACAAGGCGGTCCTCTTCACATTGATATGCTGTAGTCTGGTAAAATACACATTCCTGGATGTGCAAAGAGCATAGGGGTCTTCACCAGCACTCCTGCGCCCACCTTGGTTCATGAATGATTTCCAATAATAGTTCAATTTATTTTAGTTAGGAGAAATCGGTTAGGAATTATGATCTTTGTCTCGACATCGCTCAAGATTCTTGGTCCGACATCGGCAATGTATATCTGGAATTGGAACTGGAACAGAAACAATCTTGTAACGTCTAGTAGTTATAGCTGGCTAGTTTCCAGATGCTATCTATGTGGCCACGATTTCGGGTTTTGTTGTAAACTATGTGATAGTAAGCATCATATATTTCCACAGGTTTCTGCATGTCTCAGGTGATGTTAAACAAAGTGGGAATTGATTACCGTCACGAGGGCTGAAAACCCAGTACAACCAGCAAAAACCTAAACAAGTCTTACTGTTGTACTGAGATAGTTTCAGTGATTTCATGCGTGAATTTGCTTCCGCGGCTGTTGCGAATAGGTTTTATGCTTGAGTGTCGAGCAACAGATCTCTTCCTGGACTTTTGCTAGTGCATTTCTTTTGGAAGATAAAGTAGCAACTAGCAAACAAAAGTAGGAATTTCAATGAGAAAAGAATCTTTTGCGTTGCTTTTTATCTTCTTACAGAAATTTTGGTAATTGGTTTCTTTGTCCCTTTCCTTTTGGCTATGCATCTCTATCATTCCAAGGCGATTCCATGCTATCCAATCAATGTCCTCTCTCACCTTTCAAGATACCACAGCGCACCTCAAGAGTGTTAAAAAACTGTCGTGCGACGTAACTTTATTCAGGACTTCGACTCCATGATCATGTTGCGACGTTAATGGCGAGTGTTCCCACCCCAGAACATGTGCTGATGCTCGATGTAAATAGGCAAACGTGCAAATGACATGCAAGAGTACGATCCCAATTCAGCCAATTAAGTTTTGAACTCCTAGAATTTAATGCTCCAGCGAATTCTCAATTTGCTTACCCACAATAAGTATGACGAGCTACCGAAAGAGGAAACTTTTTTCTTGTTATTTTTTGAAATCACATTTTGTTACTGAAGATTTAAATGATCAGTATTCGACGGATTTAACGTTTTTTTAAACTATGAAATCAAGTCACTAGATGAATTGAATTTCATCTTTCACACCCGCTGCATTGATTAAAGTCGGCTATTATTCTATCACAAAAAAAAAAAAACCTAAGAGAGAAACTATGCAACAAAATTTTTCTTTGCTTTCTGCTTTGTATAGAAAGTCCCTAGTAACAACTAGCAAGTCATGTCCTTTGCTTCCGACCAAAAAAAAGAAAAAAAAAATAATAAAAAAGGACAAATACTTTGCTCTTAGCCAGATAAATCTTGGGAAAAGGCTGCCCAACTCGCGAACGATAGGAAGGGGTTCCGTTTTCATCCAAGGAGAGAGTTTTCGCTAGATACTAGCGCGCCATAAAATCGGAACATCGGAGCAGCAACGCCGGAGCATTTCTCTCGCAATTCTCGCATTTGATTACCTCCTAAGTGTGAGTTTTCTTGTTCGATCGCATTTCTGTTTCTTCTTCTTTTAAACTTGTTCTCAGGTCGGACAAAGCCTGCGTGTACAACACAAGCATATCACCGTATGCGAAAGTAGTTGGCGTATGCGTCAAGATAATTCTTGTGGGGCCGTGAGATATCTTTTCCTTTTTCGAAGAATCCCACTATTTGAGATCTAGAGCTTTCCACATGATCTTATCTTTGTTGTCGGGTGATATCCGTGTTCTTCCTTCTGTCATGATCCGCGATAGTTATCGCCTGAATTTGTTGGTGGGTCGCCTTCTTTTTGTTTCTGGTGTGGTCTTGTTTTGAGTTTCCATTGGAATTGTGTCTCGCTGCACGTCAAATCAGGTGCCTTCTGGCCTCTAGGTGGGCTTTGGATCTTGGTTTTGATGGGTTTTTCTTGCTTTTGTGCTTCTTCTTCTTTCTGCTTTGATGTTGTGAATTGCTCTTTTTGATTTCTGTTCTGTTATAAGGATTACTTCCGAGACTCGTTTCAGTCGTCTTTTTAGTTCCCCGGGATTTTTGTGACCCAGCACATGGTATTGTTGATTGTTGGGTCGTAGTTAATCTAAATTGAAACTGGGTTGGGCGAAGCTAATGCATCTTAACTTACAGTGTTGTGCTATCATTCGAATCCATTGGATGTCTGTTCTGTTCTGATGACTACTCTCCAAGATTGATTATAGTTGCTTTTCGTGTTCCATTACGTATGGATAACCCAGTTCATGTTACAGGTCATCGTAGGAATAGTAGTAAGTCGGAATAGAGAGACTGGGTAGCGCAAAGCAAAAGCTTCTTGATATCTGTTCTGTTCTCATGATTATTATCTGTGATTGATCTTGGTGGTCTTTCTTCTTCCATGAGCTTATGAATAACCCACCACGTCTTTTGTTAGTGCAAGTACTATAGTCAATCTGAATCGATCTGGGCTGCGCATCTTGGTTGATATGATTGTTCTATCATTTGGTCTATTGGATACTTCCATTTTTTTTTAATTGTTTCTGATTATGTTGTCATTCAAGAGTTCATTTTGCAAATCGTAAGTTACATGAACTGTGGATATGCATCTCTAGTGTTATGTAGTTCTTGCATGGTTTTTTTATTTTTCTGCATTTGTTAGCTTTTGGGTTTCTTATGCAGCAGTTCTTCATTACTTCAGGCAGTTTAAACTTCTCGACCATTTTCTGCTTTTGTGGATATGATGATGATGAAGTCATATCGCTCTGTCAGACAGCGGGCATCAAACTTGATATTTAATGATTTTTATGGTTATTTCCAGTTGGACATATATATCTGCCATGGAAGGTATCATCACTAGAAGGGTTATTCCCTCAGACAACAGTTGCCTCTTTAATGCTGTTGGGTAAATGTTATGCCTAGAATCTTTTATGACTTTTAAGTCTTCTCGTCAAAGGATAGAATTTGCAGATTGGGGCCTTCATCTTTCTTTTCCTCCAATATAGGTATGTCATGGACCATGACAAAACCAAGGCTCCTGAGTTAAGACAGGTGACATACTTTTTCTGTTTTTCACCCATCTTCTAGTCTGATCTGTGAATTCAATATTGGTCGGTGGCTGTAATGTAGAGGAAAAAGATAGTTATCTTTACCTTTCAGTTCTTATGTGCTGCTTGTGCCTTTCGTTTCCCCATATGTCATTGTGATATCCAAAGTTTCTTTTTTCTCTTCCAACTTGTTAAACGAAGTGTCTTTCCAGGTCAGTTTGACCAGCATTACCATATTTCCTCGTGAAGCTCTGTAAAGGAAATACACTGTTCCCATTTAGGGTGGCTATTCCTTTTCGAAACTCTAGTCTAGTTGGCTGCCTGATTGACTCCTCTGCATGCTCTAGCAATTTAAGATATCAGCCTAAGTTTTGATAGCGCCAGCTCATTGCAGAACATGTTGTACATTCTTCAACCTACATATGTGATGCATGTTACAAGTTTAATTGCAGGAAGAGGAGAGGGAGAGATGGAACCCATGGACTCTATATATTCTTCAGGGCTTGATACCATCTGTCATTTGATATTATACTTCGTGACCATTATTTGATCATTTATTTGGTATATATCCTGTGTTGCTGGGATCTGCAATAGTCAATTCGTAATCAGTGGTTTATCGCCTGCTTGATACACTGGCTAGCATTTACATCAAGATGTGTACTTCTATGCTTTCTTCTTTTCACACGTCATTCATTTCTTAACATCTCATCTTTACGTTTATGAAGGTCATCGCTGCTACTGTAGCAAGTGATCCCGACAAATATTCACAAGCATTTCTGGGAAAGCCAAATGAAGAATACTGTGCTTGGATTCAAGATTCAGAGAAGTGGGGAGGTTTGTTGATGAAAAGCAGGCATACTCGGTTTTTTTTTTCCTTCATGCTAATGATAGGGAAAGGTAGATAGACATAGTGATGATACAGTAAACAGAAGAGGTCAAGGTTGCTATTTGCTATCTTTTTAATGTTATGCACAGGGATGCATAGACTTCTCAAGTACTTCAAACATTACCTTTATCTATCTCCATCACTTTGTGCCATACGTGACTTAATCTTTGCACATGATTTGGTAGCGAATGGATAACCATATGCAAGTTAGTTGATTCTTCCAGCCTACTGTCTAAAACAATGCATATCGTCCTTGGTAGGTGCTATTGAACTTTCAATACTAGCAGACTACTATGGACGCGAAATAGCAGCATATGACATCCAGACAACACGCTGTGATCTGTATGGTCAGGTACGGAGCATTAAAGAAATTAAATCTTAGAAAGAGAAGCATGAGTATCTCATGGGGATATTATCCCTTCTTTTCTGAATATTGGGCATGAATGAACGTTTTTCACTTGCTATATGACAGGAAATGAGGTACACTGAGAGGGCCATGCTGGTTTATGATGGGCTTCATTATGATGCACTAGTAGTATGATTTTTCTCTGTGCAGTTATGCTATATCTCTTTATTATGTAATCTTCACATCTTTATGTTTAAGGAAATAGCATCGTAGTTGGAAAAATAGTGCAGATGGCACTATTGATAGGGTCCAGTTGCAAATGGATTAGTCTTTCTTCTGCACCATACTAGAGAAACTTTAAAAGATTCGGAAATGAGATATTTTGGGGGTTGGGAAAAGTATTGAGATTTAGTGGGGAGTGGAGCATGTGTAGGATGGGCTCTTTTTGCCAGCAAAGTCATCTCACTTTGTAGGGACTGAAACTGATCAAGGGCACTTAAAATTGTTCTTTCGTTAGTTGTTGAATTTATAAACATGCATTATATTCGTGCAGATCTCACCGTTTGAGGGAGCTCCGGAGGAGTTCGATCAGACTATATTTGAGGTGCGGAAAGATAGGACAATCGGGCCAATAGAGGCATTTGCCCTTAATTTTGTCAAGGAGCAGCAGAGGTAGTTTTTCTCAGCAACCTTTTCCTCCCCATATCTTAGTCTGGGATTTTTCATGTACTTTGAGAAGCTAATGTGAGCTTCTGGGCGCATGATACTACCTCAGATAGATTGGCGAAGATTGTGTGACTAAAGGTACTAAACTTGACGTTTCACATACCTCAAAGTCAATAGACCAATAGGACTGCCATGCTGGCTGTGGAGTCCTCTGAATAATCATGGCTGGCCGAGATAAACTTCTTTAACCCTTAGAATGGGGTTGCTGATGACACGCAAGCTCAGTGTTGTCGCGTTGGATAATTTGGATTGACATCTTATTGCTGTTGCACTTCTATTTTCCATATATAAGCTATCCCACATTATAGTGAGAAGCTATAAGTTTCTGTTAGGCGCGGTTATGCTCAAATGTCTAGATGGATTAGGTGAAAGCGATTAATAGAAATCTGAGTTGATTATGTTGATCGACCACTCTCTAGTTTTGTTTTCTTAGATTGACAAGGGTTTTACCACCTTTTATGCAGGAAAAGGAAGTATACAGATACCGCCAACTTCACTCTACGCTGTGGAGTATGCCAAATTGGAGTCGTCGGCCAGAAGGTCATTTCTTCGTGACAGGGCATGATTTTGTGTTTGCTTAATCTTTTTTCCCGGGGTCTTACTTGTCTTCTTATTCCAGGAGGCCGCGGAGCACGCACAAGCGACGGGGCATGTCAATTTTCAGGAATACCGGTGACAAGTTGCCAATGAAATGCGTAATGATTTTGTGGGAGGGAGCTCCTTTTGGACTTAGCCTTGCAGATCTGTTATGTGTTTTATCATCATGATACCATCAAAGCAAAAACTAAAATGATCTTGAAATGTTACTGGAGTCGACTTGTACCAAGGAGAAAAGAATGAATTTCACGATTCATTCACAATGTTTTCCAAAGCTTCCCACTGTGAGTACTTCCCACTTCATGAGCTTATTCCTATTTCTGGAAGCAACTCTTATGACAGGGAAAATTTCAATTAAGGGTCTAAAATGTTTTTAATTTCTCAAATAAGGGTTTGAAATAGATCTTGCTTCAGATAAAAGCATGAAGTGCTCAAATCGCCTTAAAGAAGGGGCTAGCATTTTCGTCTTTTACTTTTTGGCATTTTTTTTCTCTTTTCCTTTTCCTGTTTTTTCCCCTCCTTTTTCTACTCCCCTCCGGCTGCTGGCCTCAGGCTTGTGGGCAAGGGTGGCCCTCGCCCGGGCTGGCCTGGCGTTTCCAGGTGAGGGCAACCCTCCCTGGCGGTGGTCAAGGGTAGGCCTCGCCCAGGCGGAGGGGTGTATTTTGGTGGTTGACAGTGACTGTGGTGGTCAGCGTAGGGAGGAATCCATCGATCGATCTGTGTATATTTCGTGGACGATGATGTTTAGGTCGTAGAATTCGACTCCAACGCAGAAGGAAAGTCTCCAGAAAACGCAAAACCCATTTGTAGTTTTAATTAATAATTCCCCACCCTCGCAACAGGTAGGAGGAAGCGATCAGATTCGCATATGTAGCGGAATCCTGGGACTCGTCCGTGCACCTTCCCAAGGCATCAGTCAATCTCCCTACTCCTCCTCGTCTCGTCTTCTCTTCCATCACCATCATCAACCTGTCGAGGTCAATGAAACTGCTCTGCAACCTCTGATTCACCAAGGTACGCTCCTCCGCCTACCTCTTGCCCAGGCGAGGGCTACCCTTGAACGATGCCGGTGAGGAACGCCAGGCGAGTCGTTTGGGCGAGGGATGCCGGCTATGGCTGGAGCGGGGAGGCAAAAGAGAGGAAGAAAAAAAAAATAAGGAAAAGGGAAAAATAGAAAAAGAGAGAGGAAAATATGCAAAATAGTAAATGGAGAAAATGCCCTTCGACAAAGCTATTTTTTGAAATAATTTGAGCTCTCCAAGCCCTCGTTTAAAATAAGGTCCACCTCAGACTCTTATGTTTAAAAAAAAAATGAAAGCTTTTCATGTCTTCCCCTTTACGACACAAAGTAGAGACACTTGAAGTTGACTGCCATTAGAATCTGATCGCTGGTGTGTGTAACTAGGTCACAGCTGTTAGATTAATAGATGATTGTTGCACTCGTATTATTTGACAATTGAAATCACATACGAGCGATGAAGTGGCCTGTTTATTCATGGTCTCCTCTAGTAATGGAAAGCACTAAGACAATCATGTTAGAAAGAAGAGAAATGTTAGGCATAGTAGGACAAATATCACAAATTTGATATACCAAACGATGCGGCTAACTATATTGAACATCGAACGCAACCCACTTTTTTAAATGCCCATCCAGATGTTAGTGGTCTGCCTTAAAAATCAATTAAGATTGACACTCTATTATTAGTTGTGAATTTGGTTATATCGAAACATAAACCTTCACTACACTTAAGTAGTCATAATGTCTAGCTAGATGCCGTTTATAACTTGTGGGCCAAAAGAGTTTGAGGCACATTGCAAATATCTAGTGAACCTATAGGGTCGCACACAATAGCGAATTGATTTAATATTTTCTTTGCGCCTTGATATACTTAAGAAGTGGAGTTATATTTATTCTCATATTACGAATATCAACGCAATTGTGCGTGTTATGAGATAACCATTAAACGCACGATTGAATGGATATTTTAGAGAACGTCGTGGGCCCAGGCCGTTACATTGTGGGCCCAAACCTTGAAATGTAGGGTTATAAGTAATAACCTTAGAAACGCCTCAAACCTCTTGTTATTATTATCCCGAATGAAAAAAAAAAAAAACAGAGAACAGTTCTCTGTTTAAGGTGATTGCGAGAGACGCTCAAAAATCTGAAAGCCAACATTTGGTCGTTGGAGAACTCAGTTCGTGTGTGTAGATACTGGTAGAGGCGCAACACTTGGGGCGCTAATCCAAACACAACTGACAATCAATTTATCGCCGACCGTAAAAGGTACGTCTTGAATCTATTTTTATTTCAATATACTCATAGATCCTGTTTAGGGTTTTGTTCCGCTGCGTTTTATGAATCCAGGAAACCCTTCACGATAGCCTCGCATTACTCAGGTATGCCAACTTTGTGGGTTGGCCTTAATATACGTAGGAAGAACTAGGCAGGAGATGATTTTCTCTCTTCAGTCATGAAAATCGAGGGAAACTATAAAAATTATAAGGGCTGAGGAATAATCAGTCCATCAACAGATATATTGGCCATCTTGCTGGATTGGAAATGGTATTCAGGAAGCCTCTGAATGCAATTTTTGGACAGCCCTTTATCTTCTGCAGTGTCATAATTTCTCTTAAGGAGTTTCCAGAGTGCTCACCAGCATTCTCACAAACTCATTCGCATTTCATTGGGATTTTTGTCCAAAAGAAGACACGGTGCATTAGGACTAGACCATATAATGCGAGCAATAATAATTATCTGCCAGATGAATCGGTTGATTATAGTTGCATAAACAGCTCCAGTAACTTGCCTTTGAGCACAGCCTGCCTATCCTATGAATTCTTTTCCATCCATTCAGGCTGTGTTTGAGAATAAAAACAAGAAAATAATATGTTTTATCCTGTTATGTGTTTGACTAGGATGGCTTAAAGAGAATATCACCTGGACAAGAATACTACAGAAGTATGGGTGGGATAGATACGGATAGGATTTCTCAAGAGAGTAAACACAAGGAAAACCATATTTTTTCCACAACCATTGACTCTCCACCACGTCGGGCCACCACTCCAGCGACGCTAGGCTAGTGTCTTCGACAACAAAATTGGATATCTGTATGATCTCACTCTTTAATTAATAATTTTGCGTGATATCAGATCACACCCCTTGTTGGAGTAGTTTTGGTGGCAAAATAAAAATAAAAATGAAAGAACATAGATTGAGATGGTTTGACTATATTCTTCGAAGATTCTTATATGCTCCATTAAGAACAGAAATTTGCTACAGATGGCATGACATGAAAAAAAAAAGAGGAAGAGTTCAGCTGAAATTTACTTGAGGGAAAATAGTAAAACAAGATTTGATAGAATGATGAAATAGATTGGCTTACAGTTCATCTTAGGTCAAAGTGAAGGAAAACTATTAGCAATGTGGAGGGGTATAATTTCTATATTTCTAACTATCATTTTTAGTCATTTTTCCTATAGTTATTTATTATATAATTATTACTTTTCTCCTCAATCGGTCTTGCTTTTATTTTGTTTATTTTTGGGTTCATCGATCGTCGACCCCAACTAGGTTGGGACAAAGGTGATGTTGATATTAATCAGAATCAGATCATGCCTCTCGTTCTTTAATCACTTGAACCTTTCGAGCATTCGAAAGAAGTTTCGACATGTTATGAAAAACTCAAGATTGATCATCGATTTTCAAAATAGCTCTCTCGGACGACTTGCATTAGTGTATCTTCAACTTGTAAAAAAAATTTGAATAATTTCATTATTCAACACTTGTTTACTCATTTGACAAGACAACAAATAAGGCCAGCGTGTCATTCTCAAATGATTCGACTCCAAATCAAGACTACTAGCTCTACTGGGTTTACTTAGTCAATGTTGTGACCGAATTTAGATAGCATAAACCTCCGGTCAACAATAACTCACTCATAAGAACTCATCAACGAATAATTTCTAAAGCACTCTAATATTTTAGCAAATCAGAGTTGATCTCAGCTATGCCTTGCATGCACTTTTCTGTCTTTATATCTGCAGTTCACTAAATAGTATATAAGATATGAAAAAAAAATCCTTTGATTTCTTATCTTATCCCAACTAGAAATCCGGACGATGAGACACCGTCTGAAGCCTTTTGTTTTAGTGGTCGAAGGAAACATTATATGAACCGCTCAAAAATATGTGAAACATACTATATTTCATCTTAAAGGAAATTAAAAAGAGAAAATGTAGGTAAAAAGGATTGTATTTTATGCGGGTAAAAATATGTAAATTTTGCCGTATTTCATATTAAAGGAAATTAAAAAGGATAGAAAAGAGAAAATATACGAGAGAGAATTTCCCTTAACAGACTCAAACCAAACCCAGAGTGGGCCACGTAGGATTCCCACCTCGGAGCCCAACTCTGCTTAAGTGACAACAGGGATTTCATCTTCCAAACACTGTTAGCCTACTCAGGCGCGCGAGAAGAGCTTCGAGACTTTTGCTAAGTATACTGAATTTTAATTGTCTGGAAGAATAATGAAGATATTAATACTAATTTATAAAGTGGATTCTAAGATTAGTGTAATATATTCTTACTACCACAACTTCTTTAAAATTCTGGTCACAAATAAGTTACATTCACTAGTAAATGATTTTTATTATTTTTTCGATAGAGTAAAAAATACACCCATAATTATTCTTCAGATGAATTTTTCTGGAGTTTTCCTTCCGATTTGAATATCATGATGTAGTGTCTACATGTCTTTTACTTTTTCTCAGTTAATTGGAATTTAATTTGAGTTTAATATCACAAAAAATCTCAAATTATGGACATGTGCACACTTCATCATGGTATTCAAATCGGAAAATCCCATAATCTTTCATGTTGTGCTCTCTCCTTGTTATATGTTTTGCTAGAGTATGACATTGTGTTTTGCATGAACGGTCTAACCGATATGTATTATTACTGGAAAGAATGCTTCATATACTCGCATATGTTCCTCGTCTAATGTGAAATTGATCTCATAATCTTACTTTAATTAAAAATATTGGTTGTCCTATCATTTCTGCGTCTCTCTTTTGGCTGGACATCATTTCTCACCCTTTACACAAAAACATGGAAAGTGGAGGAAAAAGAGAGCTCGCCCAAACTTTCTCCAACTTTTGAAATTGTGAATGTAGGACACTTGTTCAGCCAATCCCCTTTCCAGCTCCCCCTCACCAGTAGAACTTGTTAATCTTCATAAAAGACGGGCTAGAACAAAATTTAACAAAGAAAAAAAAAAGGTAATAATAAACAATCATCGTAATTCTCATTTCAAAATAAAAATGGAGATATACTAGAGTGATCTTAAAAATTGATTTGCTAAAGTGCAAACAAAATCCATATTTACATAAACAATGTATGCCTTAGAACTAAACATGATTTGAGGTTGACATGATTTATGTAGAGTCATGTACTATCATTACCAACAACATCAACATCAACAATACCTTTATCTCAAACTAGTTGGGGTCGGCGGTCGATGAACCCCAGAGAATCATAAAAATAAAAGCAAAATCAAGGGAGGGAAAAAAGATAAATGTGTAAAAATAAATAAGTATACATATATATATATATATATATATATATATATAGTAGTTCTTGATATCATCGCTCTGATATCTTGCAGAAGGGTGTATTGAACATTGCATCAAAATAGATTTTTGCACGTTGGCAAGTAATATTATCTGTTTTTAATTTTGACATTGAATTTATTCATGAAGAATTAAATTCTCTCCCAGATTTTCTCACACGAGAATTTTTATAGGGAAAACCTTCTTCCAAATGCCTCCCAAAAAAGATCGAGACAAAAGCAAAGCCAAAGAAGCCATCATTGTCCCTGCCAAACCCACAAAGTTAACCCCCATCCGTAGTTGGCTAGAAGCTGCTCAAAGTCCATTGTCATCCCATAGTCTACCCAACGAAGCTTCTCTAAGCGAGCCTACCCAATCAATTGCCCTTTCAAAGTTAGCCTCCATATTGCCAAGTTATGTGATGAAGGATTTGCAAAAATCCTTAAGTTCCGAATTGTATGCAAAAGATGAGGTAAAATCTCCCTCACCTTTAAATGCTTCTAAAAAGGTGGTCCTTGTGACTCCGTCAGCCCCTCGAAAATCAAAGTCAAAGTTTTTTATGAAAAATTTTGAGAAAATCATCACGGTGGAAAGATGATTCTATCATGAGGATCCTTATGTTTTTGTAAATAACATGTTTGGAGAAAATCGTTTTTATACTCCATATGATATTGCAAAACCCGTGGAGTTTTATGAGAAAATTTTGGTCCAGACTGGATCTGTAATGTTCAAACACTTTTGTGATAAAGTGCAACCTTCTGTTGCAAACTATTCCACTGCAAAAATATTGAAGGTCATACATCCTGCAGAGTGGAATAATTCTCCAAGTTCCCCAGTAAAACTCGATTCGCGAGTCACTGAAAGTCCTTCTTATAGGTATAATTTTACCTATTTTGACTGCCAACAAGTCTGGCACAATGTTTTCTATCATCAAAATCCAAATCGTAACCATACCTGGCTTTTCTTCTTCCAAAGTTCTTTTGACATTTCAAAATTGTCTTTCTGGTTCATCCGATGGTGGGATAATTTTGGTCCTGTCCCAGACATTCTCCCCCCACAAGTAATTGAATCGTTCACAATGTTTCAAAAGACCTTCATTCCAAGTTCTGAGGAGATTCATTTCCGTCCTCTCCTAATGTTTTATGCAAATTTTTGATTGGCATGGGTATCTGCTTGGGAACTTGAATACATAAAAAATAGTCAATATCCCAAAATACTCATTTTGGTGCGAATATTTAAAACAAAATGGTGGGATGGATTTTCATACTAGGATAAATGCTCAGTTGAAACCGTCCACAATTGGATCCAGCAACGCAAAGTCAAAGATTTAAACAAAGTTTCTAACGTAGCATCGGATGAGGCATCAAAGACATCATATCTCCACGACAAGTCAATGGCAATTGCAAAATTGGTTAATGTAAAAAATGAAAAAGAATTTTATGATATGATGAAACAAGCAATCCTGGAGCATGAGGATTCATTACAGGAATCATCTTCTCAACACAGTGACTTAGAAGAAGAAGAAGAAGATGAATACAGCCCCAATATCTTCTGTCATGATTCCGAGTAATGTTTTCATTGTATCATTCAATGGTCAATTGTAACAAATACAATTGTGTATGTAATAGTATCTATATTATACACCGTATGACACTATACACTATAACGGTCTTTTAAGTGAATCACTGTTCACTGTAGCAACAATGAATTTTCAGTCTTTAAAACCAGAGTGTCCTCAACGGTGAGGGGGAGCTCTCGACTTCTGAGAAACCCTCAAGTTCTCTCTCTCTCGAAGCTCACCTTCTCCATCGAAACCCTCCCTCCTATCTAGAGGAAACCTTCGCCGGAAAACCAAAGTCCTCGATACTTCAAAGTAAAAAGTAACCCATTGTCTCTCCCCGGACCCAGATCCGTAAGTCAAAACCCTCCAGGTCTACTATTCCTACCTAGAACCATCAAAGTTCTTTTCTGATTGTCTAAAGTTTTGCCCTTGTAATCATAGATCTGATGATCTTTTATGTTTTTATTGTATAACCTCTCTTGTTCTTGCAATAAAAGTGTACATTTCTTCATCTTTTGCCTGTTTAAGACCTAGAATCGGTAGGCTCTGCCTCTTATTGGTGTTAAAGGCATTGTGTTATTTAAGTTTATGCAACCTAAATTTCTGTCATTTAAGGTTTTATACTGCATACATTTGCATACAGCTCCCAGTGAAGATCGATCCTTCAGGTGGTCTCCTTTTCTGGACTAGCCGCACACACTTCACTGTATATATTTAAATTTCAAGTACTTAATTTTAATTATACCCCAGAGTGTGAAAGCCCTGCCTCCTAGCTGGTGGTTTATGATATATCTTTTTATTTACACTACTTGTCTTCGCATTAAGTTTATATTTTTAGTTATCATTTATATTCAGAGTTGTTTATTGCTTGTGATTGAATTTATTGATTTTTGTGATTGGTATTTAGATATTTCTGTTCAACAATTATTTCATACATATTTTAGTAAAAAATAATGATAATTGCACTCCTAATTGTTGTTGCCATTTTTTATACTACTCTTGAATTGTTGTACCATCTTCTAAGTGTTTATTTAAGATTGCCCGAATCATATCGTAACTATTGGACAAACAAAATTAAGAGAAGACGTCGTTTTTAGTCTTATTTAGTAACTTCTCCTCTATTTCTCCGGTAAAACGATCTTAGATTTTCTTGGTATCAGAGCCATGTTGGCGGAGAATTAATAGTTCCTTTTTAGAAACATTTTGTATAAACCCACTTTGAGTTATTCTAAGGTGTATCTCATTTGGAGCCACAAAACCTTGGCAGAGGGCATAAGTCCATTTGGTGTGGTAGCAGAGGATAAAAATTGAACAACATAAAGTAAGTTTATACCTAATGGATCTTTTTAGAAGAACTAATTCTTCTTCAAGTAGTTCTGTGTCTGAATTAGGTCAGATTCCAAACCCTTTAAATAGAGAAGAAATTACTATTGAAGATTTTAACAAGTCTTTTAAGAATTGGAAGATTCCAAAAGTTAAGTATGATCAGATATACTCTGAATCAAAATTCAAGAAACTTTTAAGTAAACAATCTTTAAAGAAACACGCTCAAAAGTATAATTATCTCAATTTTGGTATGATCCAAGTTGGTATTAAACCTTTGTTAAAAGAAGATTTAAATAAGTCCATTCTTTTGGTCTTAAGAGATGCAAGACTCTTAAGGTATGAAGATTTTCTTCTTGCAACAATCGAAACAAGTCTTTGTAATGGTCTAGTTCATTTTGATTGTTATCCCAATTTCTCAATAAGTCTGAAAGATAAAAATGTCATAAAATCTCTCGTTTTGGATATCAAAACTCATAATTATAGTATAGATGAAGGATCAATTCCACTATCCCTCATCTATAAGGTCCACTATAAAGCTATGAGTTCTGCATTTGATGTTCATTTTTTGAATGACACACCAAAAGGTCAAACATTATTATTACAAACTGATATATCTCGTTCAAATTCTATTGTTCTAAAGTCTATAAGTTGGAGTGATGTTGTTCTTCCTAATCAATGGGAAATTGAAAACTCCATTCCTCATATTTCAATTAGGAATGACACCTCATCAAATGTCATCCAACATCCTGAGGGAAAAGTTACCATACAGTTTCCCATGAGAAGTTTCGAAACAAATTCATTCTGTTCTACAAAACCTTCTTTTTATGGGTCTTTTTCCCGAAAGTCTGTTCACTATCATCCAAATCTACCTTCTGTCATCACAATCCCTGTGAGCAGTCAAGGTAGTATCAAAGTTCCTGATGTCATTTCTGCACAAGGACAAGCAACTCCGAGTGCACCTCCTTTGAATCTTTCTGGTCTAGATATTAGTTCAGGAATTTCAAAGCTTGTTTATCATCAACAAGAACCTGACTCTCCTGAACCAACACAACCACAAATGGAAGACGATGATCTAGAATGTAACATGTTAGAAGTAGAATTTGTCCCTGACAGAAAGTTTTTGAATAAAGAATTCAATTCTGAAGAAAATTGTGAAAAAAGAAAATGGTTTTTTGACAATTTTAAAAACTGTGCTAAACAAATCAAAGAACAATTCTATGAATTTATGAATGAAATTAGAGAGCACATATTTTTCTTTGATTGGTTTGAAAATTACTTTTTGGAAGAAAGAGAAATTTATAATATAGAAAAGGTTTTTAAGTGGAAATTAGATGATGACCAAATAATTGAGTCGTCTCACCTTCCTTTAAGAAAAATTAAAATAACACATCGTGAAAAGGAAATTCCAGCCGCTACTTTTAAAACTCCTTCTGAAAATGATAATAATGAATTTAAGAAAATAATTGAATAAAATAATTTTTCAAATCAACATCTCCATTCTATAGGTGTCCAATTGGATAGGATTGAATATGCCATTGGAAAACCTTCAATTGTTCATTCCATAACTTCAAAGACTACTCTTTCTAAGTCTTTGCAAACACCATTGTTTAAAAATTTTGAGATGTCAAAGTCTTTTAGTAAAGAATTTCATGATGCCCTTCAGGCAAAAAATCAAAAACTTCTAAAAGAAAAAGTCCTTAAGCAACCAATTCTGAATACTCCTAAAGTCAATAAACCTCTGGTTATCAATACTCCAAAGCCTGATAATCAAATATCAGTTCTTGAAAAAATTGATACCCCCGAAGTCAATCGCCTATCGTGGAAAGAACCTCAGAAGCTCTATTATTCTAGAGCCACCCCTCTTGATATTCTTTCCGAAGAATCATTCAATAAAGTCCAAAACAAGTATTCTGCAAATGTCATTTATGAGTGGAATATAGATGGTATTTCCGAGCAGAACCTCTTGCAAATTTTAAGTCAAATGGTAATGTGTGCAACCACTTATAAGACTCTTCCTGATACAACATATCATCAAGTAGCTTATATAATCGTTGCAGGTTTTTTTGGTACTTTGAAAGGTTGGTGGGATAATTATCTCAACCAAGACCAGAGAAACCAGATCCTTAATGCTGTTAAAACAAATGATAATGGTCAAACTATTTTTGATGATTATGGTCAAATTGTTCAAGATGCAGTCTCTACCCTATTGTATTCCATATCCCAACACTTCATTGGAGATCCATTTATGATTGGTGATCACAATCAAGATCTTCTTTCCAACCTCAAATGTCGATCTCTTGGAGAGTTTCGAGAGTATAAAGATGTATTTCTAAAAAGGGTATTACTTCGCCCAGATTGTAATCAACCCTTTTGGAAAGAGAAGTTTTTCGCTGGTCTTCCTATAATTATAGGAAACCAGGTTCGCGATAAGATTCGTGAACAATTTGGTGAAAGTATTCCTTTCGATTTATTATCTTACGGTGAATTGATATCCTATGTCTATAAAGTTGGAACCCAAATGTGTAATAACATTAAGTTACAAAAGCAGCTTAAAAAAGAGAAAATTCTTACTCGTAAAGGATTAGGAGATTTCTGTCAACAATATGACCATTCCTACTCCTTCCCAACATCTAAGAAATGTTCTGGCTCTTGTCCAAAAGAAAAACCTTTTAAAAGAAAGAAAAAGTTTTATAAATCCCAAGCCTTGAAACCCGAAAAAAAGTCCTTTAACAATAAAAGTTTTAAAAAACCTGAAGAGGCAAAAGATAAAAAAGACTTTAACAAAATTGTTTATTACAATTGTGGAAGAAAAGGACACACAAGACGTTTTTGCAAATTAAACAAAAAAGTCAATGAACTCGTTTCAGACGAAGATATACTGAATCAATTAAACCAATTAATGGTTGAAAGTGATTCAAAAAGTTCCATTTGCCCTTCAACAAATGAAGAGTCAATAGAACGCGGTCTTCAAATTAATGAAATAGAATCGTCATCTGATTTTTCTTCTGAGACAAATTCTGAGTCTGAACACGAAGTAAATGTCTTAACTAAAGAAGAACATGAATTGTTAGATTCTATAGAAAATGTCTCTGATTCTGATAAAATACTAAAACAAATTCAAAATCCCATTTCCTCTTTTGGTAAAAGTTCCCAAGTTCATGTTTATAATCTCACTGAAATTCTAAATAGGGGAAAGAAGTCAATAAGACCAACAATCTCTAATAATCTTCAGAATGAGATTAAGGAAATTAAAAAAGAAATCCACTTGTTGAAAATTAATCAAATAGACCAATAGAAAGAATTTATAGATTTTAAGAAACAATTGTTAAAAGGGAAAAATATTTCTGAAGAAACAATCCACAAAACAAAGTTTTTTAATAAAATCACTGAATCGTTAAAATATGCTTCTGGTAATCATTTAAAAATCAAATATAAACTCCCTGAAACTTTTGTAGTAAAAGATAACATTGAATTAAAAACATCTTTTCTTCTGGTAAAAGATTTAAAAAGAAATGTAATTTTAGGAACCCTTTTTATAAATCTAATTCAGCCCTTTTTGGTGACAAATGAAGGAATTGAAACAAAGATTTATGGTAAAAAATTAATGTTCACTTTTGTCACAAAAAATCGAACAAGAAACTTAAACACTCTGCATGAAAATGCAATAAGAGAAATCAATTGTTTAATTAAAGACAAAGAAAGTCATCTTTTATTTTTAAAAGAAGAACTAAGTTTCCAAAAGATAGGACAACAACTAAAAAATCGTGATCTTCAAAAGAAAATTTCTGTTTTAGAACAAAAAATTAAAAATGAACTTTGTTCTATTCCAAACAATGCCTTTTGGGAAAGAAGAAATCACAAACATATTGTTGAATTGCCCTATGAATCTGATTTCTCAGAAAAGAATATTCCCACAAAAGCTCGTCCTTCTCAAATGAATAGTGAACTTTTGAAATTGTGTGAAAACGAAATAAATGATTTAATCAAGAAAAAATTGATACGAAAAAGTAAATCTCCATGGAGATGTTTTGCTTTTTGTGTAAATAAAAATGCAGAAATTGAACGTGGAGTCCCTCGTCTAGTAGTTAATTATAAATCATTAAACAAAATTTTAAAGTGGATTCGTTATCCAATTCTTAACAAGAAAGATCTTTTGATTCGCCTTCATTCTTCCAAAGTTTGATATGAAATCTGACTTTTGGCAAATACAAATTGCTGAGCAAGACAGATACAAAACTGCATTCACAGTTCCTTTTGGTCAATATGAATGTAATGTGATGCCTTTTGATTTAAAGAATGCTTATTCAGAATTCCAAAGAATTATGAATGACATCTTCAATCCATATTCTGAATTTGTAATTGTGTATATCGATGATGTTTTGATATACTCCCCTAATGTTGACTCACATTTCAAACATGTGAATCATTTCTTTAATATTGCTAAACGTAATGGTCTTATACTTTCTAAAAAGAAAGTATTCTTGTTTCAAACAAAAATTAGATTTCTAGGACATATTATCCATCAAGGAATCATTATACCAATTGAGAGGTCTATTCAATTTGCAGATAAATTTCTTGATGAATTGAAAGATAAAACTCAATTACAAAGATTTCTTGAAAGTCTAAATTACGTGATTGATTTAATCCCTGATATGAACATCATATGCAAGCCTCTGCACCAAAGGTTAAAAAAGGACCCAAAGCCTTGGTCTCAACTGCATACTGATACTATCAAGAGAATAAAATCACTTGTAAAAGAAATCTCTTGTTTGCATATTGCTAATCCAATTGCATTTAAAATTGTTGAAACATATGCTTCTTAATTAAGATACGGTGGTGTCTTAAAACAGAAGATAGACAACAAAGAACAAATTGTTTAATTCATTTCTAAACACTGGAATGAAACTCAACAAAATTATTCTACTGTTAAGAAAGAAATTTTAGCAATTGTACTCTCAATATCCAAGTTTCAAAGTGATTTGTTAAATCAAAAGTTTTTATTACGAATATATATATATATATATATATAACGTCGTCACGATCAAACAACCTAAGACTATGTTTGGTCTAAGGATACAAATAGAAAAAAAAAATTAAAACAAAATCAAGAGAAAGTAAATATGTTATTACAAAAATCAGATCTCATTTCCAAAGATCAGGTCACAGGCCATTGATAAAATAATCGATTACAATGGACTGTCATTGAAATCGAAAGATCAAAAGATACTTTGAACAAGCATCTTTGAAACTCAAATGTGTTTCGGCGGTGGTCAGCGGAACAAACACAGGCGGTTCGCTGCCAGACATGCTTAATTGCCCGATCAAGAGAAATCGCACTTTATTCGCTGCAAGAGAGAACAAGGACTTTTGTCTGAAAGAAAGCCTTAGATTTATCCCTCAGCCTAGTCATTAATGACATTCATCAGGCCTTTTTCTTTTTTTTTTTCATGACTATTTTTGTGAAATGTGCATTTGAGATATTATTTTGATTCCAAGAATACATTTATTGGTTCCCCATATGACGTAATTCATCGATTAGTTTTGGTTTCAGGTTAGCATAATAAAGCAACTATGTTGATTTTAGGTTTGTTGTTCTGATTAAAGTAGAGTTGTTGTTTTATCAAAAGACACACTTGGATGAGAGGTATTTAGAAGAGGGGATTGCCTCTTTTCAAGTCCAAAATATGATGGAGAGTATTTGCGCGAGGTCGTTGAGGAATTACTAGTGGAAAAGAGATAGCACGATACATTGACCAACGTAGCGATATGACTCAGTAATATTCTTAAGCTATGAGTTATTCTTTCTTCTGTTTTCAATTAGTTCTCCATGTTTTAATCACCATAACCATTTGTTTCCATCTAACATTAGATTGAGATGAGAGTTCGCTCTCCCCTCACAAAGTTCGGGTCATAAGCTTTTTTATGGCAAAATAATCGAGCCAATTGGAAGACGGATGGCAAAATAATGACTGTTTTAATTTTTTTAACCTTTAAATAAGTCATTGGATGAGTTTGTCCATTACTCGTTTTCGAGTAACCGCCTTCGAAAGCGTCAATCTGCTTCCCCTAGGAAGAACACCAACTGGATATCGCAAATTAATGACATTTGGAAACAAGAGAAAACATAGAGTAAATACAATAAAAAAGAATTATCAAAGTCAGAAATGAGGAAACTATGGAGATTAACAAAAATTCTTAATTGAATTCATAATATATTGTTTGGATATTTTTTTTCCTCTTTTTTTGTTGCATCTCGTTTCTTACTTGATTTTTGTCATCTTTGGACCGGGCACAACAGCCCAGTTCTAGAGGCATATACACAACAAGAAGAAGATCCGTGGAATCACGTAATTCCATTGGGCAATGGAAAGGTGGAAGTGTATTAAACGTGGTGTGACTTCAAAATTATTTTCAAGAGCCACGAGAAATTAAATTTCACTTGGGAGTTTGACCAGGCAAGGGATTGCAATTTGCCCAGCTTTGAAGTGCCGTGGAAAAAAGACAGTACAAGGTGTTATTCGAATTAGAAGCTACTGCGCCGCGAGAGGAAGTTGGTGCAGTTGCTGTTGCACAAGTTGAGGAAGTTGCTGATGGGAGAAATATCTTTGAAAATAGCTCTCCGAAACCATGTTCCTTCGCGGAACAAACACCATTTGGCATGCTCAATTGCCTGAGCGAAACCCATGTTCCTTCACAGAACAAACACCATTATGGCATGCTCACTTGCCTGAACAAAAACCACTCACTTGCCCGAACGAAGCCGCTCCCGGGCAAAGAGGCCAAGGAGTTTTAATTGAAAGAAAGCCTTAAGTTTTCTCAACCCGAGTAATTAATGAAATTCACCAGGTCTTTTTTAATGATTGTTAATGTGAAGTTGAGATATTATGTTGATTCTACATATACATTTATCGATGATCATTTGTTTCCATCTCACCTGGCTTGTTACGCAACCAGAGCTGAACTCGAGCCAATAATTATCTGGAATTGAGGAGTGGCTTAGTAATCTTCTGAAGCGAAAATAATTCACCAGATCTGATCATGGTTGCCGCAGTACTCTGGGGCATTTGGAAAGCATGTGATGGCATGAACATAAAAGCTATGGGATGCGTCGTAGATATGCATTTCAACTTGTAATTGACTGTAACAACAGAGATAAGTCAGGTTAGATATGTCATAAAAAGGGAAAAAAAAATGAACATGATCGCGCTCCGGTTTCTTCATAAGCATTTGGCGATATAACGTGCAATTTCAAAATAAACGTCTTTAAATAAAAAATAATAACGGAAATAAAATGAAATTAAAGTTAAATCGAATAACTCTATGATGTTTGGTACAAAAGAAAAAAAAATGATATTAAAACAATATCTAGGGAAGGTAAAATATTGTTACGAGAATCCAATCTCATTTCATAAAGATTAGGTGATGAGATTTCTATTGACAAAATAATCGGGTTAATTTGAAGATGGGAAAGAAAATGATGACCATTTTAATTTTTTCTCTTCAAATGAGTCATTAAGAAGTTATTGGATGACTTTGCCCATACTTGTTTTACTTGTTTCTACTTTCTAAAGTGTAGGTCTCACATTTGCTTCCCCTGAGAACACGTATATGCAAGTTAATCGGATTCATCCAAAT
The DNA here is from genome assembly GCA_028455895.1 of Rhodomyrtus tomentosa. NCBI lineage: Eukaryota > Viridiplantae > Streptophyta > Magnoliopsida > Myrtales > Myrtaceae > Rhodomyrtus > Rhodomyrtus tomentosa. Next base: position 5,966,225 of record JAPCWY010000001.1, on the reverse strand, counting down.
GGGTAAGTACAAAAATGGAAAAGAATAATAATAAATGAGGAAATTATGGAGATCATGAAAATTTCTTAAGTGAATTTTAAAGGGCAGAAGTATAGCAGAAGTACTAATATTTATGTACGAAAATCAATTTAGTGTCAATATTTTTTTTTTGATCACTTAAGTGTTAAATCGAAAAAAAAATGACCATTTAAATGCAAAGTCGCCAGAATTAGCACTTAAATGATCCCTTTTTAAGAAAAATTAGCACTTAAATGATTAAAAAAAACGATCACTTTGGTGCTATTACGACAAAAAAGGGATCACTTTAGTGACTTGGCACTTAAGTGATCGTTTTTTCTCGATTTGTCACTTAAGTTATCAAAAAAAAATTTGAGATTAAATCGATATCCGCACACAAATATTGACATTTTTGCTGTAATTTTGTCAATTTTAAAGTAGACAATTTCCTTGAAGGAGTAGTATAAAAAAATTGACGAAAATTTAATTTGAAATTTTCAATTTGGAATATCGAGAGATTAAATAGTAACGAGGTACTTACTTGATTTGTAATTTTAAGCTAGTCATAATATCATCGTTGACATGGATTTCATGGGAACTGTTCTGCTACACTTTTAAGACGTTACTTTTGCTACACTTTTGAGACGTGACTTTTGTGAGGCTATGTATCATTTAATTTCATTACCAACATTTAAATTAAATAGGTAAACTAACTACACGTCATCGTGATAAAATAATCCAGGATTAAGTTCAGACCAAAAGATACAAACGTTGAAAAATTAAAATAAAACGAAGAAAAAATAAATGTATTTTCACGAAAATCGAATCTCATTTAAAAAAAAATCAATCTATCGACTTAATTGGACGATGGACCATAGGTTGAATGATGAAAAGATAGGAAGTATAGGTTTTCAAAACTCAATACTATATTTGGTTGCCCAAACAAAAAAAAAACCATAATTTATTTGTGGCAATCATTTCTTGAGAAAAATATTTCAAATTAGTTGGAAGGAGCTATTAATTATTAATTCCAATATTGAGAAAGATCTTTAGAAGCTGGAAGAAGGATTAAAAAGTTTTAATCAGCTCTGGAAGATGAACATCTTTCAACCTAGTCACTGTGCAAACATTTTATCTCCTCGATGAACCTACGGTTCGAGTCAAGAATTATCTCGAATTGAGGAGTGGCTTAGTAATGGTTTCCCTTTTCTTCTTTTGTAAATTACTCCAAAAACTAAATTTTTGTTCATTTTGGTGATATGGATCCAAAACTTGTCTGACATGAATTTAATACTTTAGTCTTTTTGCTATTCAATAATTTCACAAGAGATAGATAAGAGAATAGCTAGTGGGGAAGAAAAGAGAAGAAAAAGGAGAAGATGGACGTGAATAGCCCAAGCACAAATTCTTTTTTTTTTTTTTTTTGTAGTTCTAGGGATAGAGAAGAGAAGGAGATGGTGAAGAGAAGCAGATGGAGAAATAGGTGGGAATAGCCCATTCTATTTTTTTTTTCCCTAGCAGTTCTAATGGTAATTTTTTTTTCTCTAATTGTTCTAGCTGGGGTAAAGAAGAGAAGTACGTGGAGACAATGGAAGGGAATAGTCCATTCACAACTTGTTCTATTTGTATTTTTTGTTTGGTGTTATTGTCCATGTCAATACACCTTCCACTATCTTTGAAATATTTCAGTCTCTTTAATGCTCTCCATGAAAAGGATTGAAGCGCAAGAACAACTCACCAGATCTGACCATGGTTGCTGCGGTACTTTGGGCCACCTAGAATGGCACTATAAGCGATGGGATAGACATTTCGGCTTCTTATTGACTGTAACAAAAGAGATAGGTAATCAATGGGGCATTGGCTAAGTTGATGACATTCTTGGGCCTTATAAAGTTAAAATGATGAGTCCAGGTCCGAATCTGCCTGACAATATGACCCTCATACTGCTTTAGTAGGGTGATAAAATATTGTTACGATAATCTAATATCATTTCATAAAGATTAGATTATGCGCTTTCTGTTGATAAAATAATCGAGTTAATTTGAAAAGGAAAAAATGATGACAATTTTAATTTTCTCTCTTTAAATGGATCATCAAGAGGTTGTTGGATGGCTTTGTCCATTATCCATCTCCACATTTTAAAGTGTTGGTCTCACCTTTGCTTCCTTTAGAAGAGAAGAACCGATGGCCAAGGCCGGATGGAGTCTAGTTGACTTTAGAAGTACCTTAATCATCATGACCTCGAACCTTGTACCTTAGAGCAGAGCACATTCTATTAGGCTTGATGGGCAAATGCTTGATGCGAGTTGCTTATGATAGAGTCATGCAGGGGGTTAGGCATCGAGTCGATGGGAAAATGCTCGATGCAAGTTGTCCATGATCGAGTCATGCAGGAGCTTGGGTATCAATTTCCACTTGAGTGATCTAATCGTTGCGCGGGTCATAATGAGGATGCTGACATATCTTTTCAATGAGGAAGCATTTTAGGCCTAAGTTGCTGAATCGGCTCAATGAGATTGTAGTGTTTAATCTCTCTCTTATGATCAACTAGATTATGCGCTTTCCGTTGACAAAATAATCAAGTTGATTTGAAGAGGAAAAAAATGATGACCATTTTAATTTTTTCTCTTTAAATGGACCATCAAGAGGTTGTCGGATAGCTTTGCCCATTACTCATTTATACTTTCTAAAGTGTTGGTGTCACTTTTGCTTCCTTTAAAAAGAGAAGAACCGATGGCCAAGGCTGCGCGGTTGAATTTAGGAATGCCTTAATCATCATCACCTCGAACCTTGGAGCAGAGCACATTTTATCAAGCTTGATGATGCTTGATGCAAGTTACCCATGATCGAGTCATATAGGAGCTTAGGCATCAGTTTCCACTCGAGTGATCTAATCGTTGTGTAGGTTATAAGGAGGATGTTGACATATCTTTTCAATGGAACAAGTGAGGAAACATTTTAGGCATGAGTTGTTGAATCGGCTAGATGAGATTGTAGTGTTTGATCTCTCTCTTACGAATAACTGAATTATGCGCTTTCCGCTGACAAAATAATCGAGTCAATTTGAAGAGAAAAAAAAATGATGACCATTTTGATTTTCTCTCTTTAAGTGGATCATCAATAGGTTGTTGGATGGTTTTGCCCATTACTCATTTCTATTTTTTAAAGTGTTGGTCTCACCTTTGCTTCCTTAAGAAGAGAAGAAACGATGGCCAAAGCCGTACGGTTGAATTTAGGAATACCTTAATCATCATGACCTCCAACCTCGGAGCAGGGCACATTTTATCAGGCTTGAAGGACAAATGCTCGATTCAAGTTGCTCATGATCGACTCATGCAGGAGGCTAGGCATCGAGTTGATGGGAAAATACTCGATGCAAGTTGCCCGTGATTGAGTCATGCAGAAGCTTAGGCATCAATTTCTACTTGAGTGATTTAATTTATAACGAGGATGCTGACATATCTTTTCAATGGAACAAGTGAGTAAGCATTTTAGGCCTTAGATTGTAGTGTTTGATCTCTCTTACGAACAACTGGATTATGCGCATTCCATTGAAAAAATAATCGAGTCAATCTGAAGAGGAAAAAAATGATGACCATTTTAATTTTCTCTCTTTAAATGGATCATCAAGAGGTTGTCGGTTGGCTTTGCCCATTATTCGTTTATACTTTCTAAAGTGTTGGTCTCACCTTTGCTTCTTTAGAAGAGAAGAACCGATGGCCAAGGCCGCATGGTTGAATTTAGGAATACCTTAATCATCATGACCTCGAACCTTGGAGCAGAGCACATTTTATCAAGCTTGATGGGCAAATGTTCGATGCAAGAATACCCGTGATCGAGTCATGCAGGAGGTTAGGCATCAGTTTCCACTCGAGTGATCTAATCGTTGTGCGGGTTATAAGGAGGATGCTGACATATCTTTTCAATGGAACAAGTGAAGAATCATTTTAGGCCTGAGTTGTTGAATCGGCTCGATGAGATTATAGTGTTTGATCTCTCTCTTACAAACAACTGAATTATGCGATTTCCGCTGACAAAATAATCGCGTCAATTTGAAGAGGAAAAAAAAATGATGACCATTTTGATTTTCTCTCTTTAAGTGGATTATCAAGAGGTTTTCGGATGGTTTTGCCCATTACTCATTTCTACTTTTTAAAGTGTTGGTCTCACCTTTGCTTGCTTTAGAAGAGAAGAACCGATGTCCAAGGCCGTATGGTTGAATTTATGAATACCTTAATTATCATGACCTCTAACCTCGGAGTAGGACACATTTTATCAGGCATAATGGGCAAATGCTCGACGCAAGTTGCCCGTGATCGAGTCATGTAGGAGGTTAAGCATTGAGTTGATGGGAAAATGCTCGATGCAAGTTGCTCGTGATTGACTCATGCAGAAGGTTAGGCATCAATTTCTACTCGAGTGATCTAATCGTTGCGTGGGTTATAACGAGTATGTGGGCATATCTTTTCAATGGAACGAGTGAGGAAGCATTTTAGATTTGAGATTGTAGTATTTGATCTATCTCTTACGATTAACTGGATTACGCTCTTTCCGTTGACAAAATAATCGAGTCAATTTGAAGAGGAAAAAAAATGATGACCATTTTAATTTTCGCTCTTTAAATGGATCATCCAGAGGTTGTCTGATGACTTCGCCCATTACTCATTCCTATTTTCTAAAGTGTTAGGTTTCACCTTTGATTCCTTTAGAAAACAAGAGTCAATGGCCAAGTCCCACGGTTGAATTTAGGAGTACTTTTATTATCATGACCTCGAACCTTGGAGTAGAGCACATTTTATCAGGCTTGATGGGCAAATGCTCGATGCAAGTTGCCCGTGATCGAGTCATGCAGCAGGTTAGGCATAGAGTTGATGGGAAAATGCTCGATGCAAGTAGCCTGTGATCGATTCATGTAGGAGTTTAGGCATCAGTTTCCACTTGAGTGATCTAATTGTTACACGGGTTGTGCCGAGGATGCTGGCATATCTTTTCAATGGAACAAGTGAGTAAATATTTTAGGCCTGAGTTGCTGAATCGGCTCGATGTGATTGCAATGTTTGATCTCTCTCTTATGAACAACTAGATTATGCGTTGTCCACTGACAAAATAATCGAGTTAATTTAAAGAGGAAAAAAATCATGACCATTTTAATTTTATCTCTTTAAATAGATCATCAAGAGGTTGTCGTATAGCTTTGCCCATTACTCATTTCTACTTTCTAAAGTGTTGGTCTCACCTCAACCTCCCTGGGAAGAGAAGAACCGATGGCTAAGGCCGCACGATTGAATTTAGAAATACCTTAATCATCATGACCTCGAACCTTGGAGCAGAACACATTTTATTAGGCTTGATGGGCAAATGCTCGATGCAAGTTGCCCGTGATCGAGTCATGTAGGAGGTTAGGCATCGAGTTGATGGGCAAATGCTCGATGCAAGTTGCCCATGATCGAGTCATGCAGGAGCTTATGCTTCAGCTTCCACTCGAGTGATCTAATTGTTGCGCGGGTTATAACGAGAATGATTATATATCTTTTCAATCGAATAAGTGAGGAAGCATTTTAGACTCAAGTTGCTGAATCGGCTCGATGAGATTGCAGTGTTTGTTCGCTCTCTTATGAACAACTGAGGAAGGTGACTAGACTACAAATGAAGGATGTTGCAAGTAGATTGGCTGAAAGAGGCATTGCTTTGGTTGTCACTGACTATTCTATTCTCTGCTTTACCTTGTTGAAACATCTGGAATCATATATTGTTGTCTTGCCTTATTCCCATTACAGGTTTACGGCGTTCTGCCGATCTGAAGATGGCTCGAGGAGCTCTTGAGAATGCTCGTGAGGGAGGAGATAGACAAGAATTCAACGTCTACATCGATGCGGCGCCCAATGGGCAAGATCTCATGTATCGCTTGGAGAAGAACTGAGACTTCGTGGATGCCGCCACCGGGCAGAAGTCGGACCTGCTGATCGAAATTTCGAATGGGCTTCCGAGAAGCGATGCTGCGCAGGTGATGAAGAAGATGAAGATCAAGCGATACAAGATGATGATGAGATGTATGAATGAAGGCTGGCTCTTAAAGTCTTTGAGACGGCTATACAAGATCATCCGGCAAATCTTTATCTTGCTGCTTCTGAAAAATGTCTTTTGTCTTATTGTGACCCCCACACCCCTAAATTTGATTTTGGTAGAACTTATAAATTTTGTTGGTTCTGAAATAAGGTCTTTTGTCTTATTGTGTCCCCACACCCTTAAATTTGATTTTGGTAGAACTTGTAAATCTGATGGGGTTCAATGATTTGTAGTGTTTGAAGAACTTGGAGATCTCCAGTGCTAGGTCCACTGCTTCAGTAAATAATCTTGTTAATAACAAGTATTGAAACATAAGTCCTAGTTAACCCAGAAAGCGAATTTCTTAGGTAAGTGGTTGTGAATTAAAAATTTGTCAAGAAAAATAGCAAGAAAAAACAACTGGAAAGAAGCGTGAAAGGAAAAAAAATGAGATATGTTTGTCATGAGTCTTGAAATTTGTTAAGAAAACGAGACTTGCAAAAATTGCGATGGAGTCAAGTGCTTTGAATAAGTGCTGAAATTATCGATTGAAAATGATTAAAATTTTTTCTTCCTTACGTGATAATAACGTAGCTTAAATAACATCTTTTTGATCTAGACTTGATTTTGATAAATTTTTTTTTTATTTGAATTGAGTTTAAAAATAGACCCTTACCGTTATCGCGTTATTACTGTCGGAAAGGGATGATCCTCATCAATCGATGGCAAAGGCTGATTGGTGATCATTTAGATTTCAATTAGATTTTGCAAATCTCAAATGGACGAAACTAACAACTAATTTGATCATTTTTAAAATTTAATTATATATATATTTTTATGAATTTTAGAAAGTCAATTATATGTTTGTGACAAGGTTTGGAATATGAAAACAAAAAACAAAAAACAAAAGACAAGGTGTGGGATTTTTAGTTCATACATAAAACTGAAAAAAGAAAAAGAAAAGAAAAGAAAACAAGAGGTGGAGAGAGATAAGAGAGGGGAGAGAGGGATAGGCATGGCGCAGTCCGAGCGGATGAAGACGACGACGACGCAACCTAATCCGCAAAAACCTTAATCGGATAGAGGATTTTTGCTTTCGTCACAATTGGCACGAGGTTCGTCAGTTCTTCTCAAATTCGACCTCTCGGATAGCGAAATGCCATCGATTTCGGAAGAGAGCACCAATTTTTCGTCTCCGTCGCCCCCGCCTTTGCCCGGTCCCATCGTCGTTCCCACAACTCAAGATCAGAACACTACCTCCCCTGACTTCAGCCCTATTAGGATAAATACAAAAATGGAAACGAATAACCGAAGCACGAAATGAGGAAATTACGGAGATTATGAAAATTTCTTAAATGAATTTTGTAGTATATAATTTCCGTCAGGGAGTAGTTAACCTAAAAAAAAAAAAAGGTCATCAGATGAAATTTGGAATTTGGAATGTCGAGAGGTTAAATGATGTTGAGGTAGTTACTTCATTTATAATTTTAACAGGAACTCTTCAACTACACTTTTGAGGTTGACATGATTTTTGTAAGGCTATGTACCGATTATTTAATTTCATTACCAGCATTTAAATTAAATGGATTAACTACCCAAGTGTCATCATGATCAAATAATCTAGAACTATGCTTGGATCAAATGATACAAACATTAAAAAATTAAAATAAATTGAAGGGAAAGTAAATGTGTTATTATGCTCATTTTACAAAGATGAGGTTACTAGCTTTCTGTTGAAAGAAGAATCTACTCAATTGGACCACGGACCTTAAGTTTAAGGATGAAAAGATAGATAGAATAGTTTTAGAAACTCCACACTAAATTCGGTTGTCCAAACAAAAAAAAAAACCATCATTTATTTGTAGCAAAACAGATAAAGGAGTTTTATTCAAAAGAAGAAAAGAAAGCTGTGTTTTTCTCTTACTAATCCATGCTGTAGTGATATAATATGGATTCTAAGTATCATTTACTACTGATGGCCAGACGATGTAATGGTAGAAAGTTTCGCAACTGAGAGTTCTTTATTATCAACAAGACATATTTGGTTGGAGATTATCACAAAAAAAACACTTGCTAAATCTATTATATGGATGTCAATTATTTATGTTTGATAAATATTATTATTAAGCATACTGAATTCCGGTGCGATAGAGTAAATTGACAGTTTGCTCGAAGATATTCGCGCAAAACTTCGGCAAACTGAATTTTGTCAGGAAGGTTGAGCATCAGGCTTCAGTCATCTGCCTATGTGTCCTTCAAGCAACGACTCAAATATCTTTTTCCCACAAAGCAAAAAGTAGATCTGAACATCACACAATGCTTGCTTAATACGATTCAAAACTAGTAAATAGAACCACATTTGACATTGCTCTTGCCTAAGTTGCATAACTGAGTTGGCTGTTACCGACCATAAGTTAACAAATTCTGTGTTGCGCTGCTAGCCAGGATACTTGTTATGCATCATGTGCAGTAACCACAGAAGAACCTATAAGCAAAATGACACATCTTATAAGTCGCTTAACATCTCTTCATTCTGCTTCCAGCCTCTCTCAATAGATAGGGAAAGAGGAAATTAAAAGAGTTGCCACTGCGATTAATCTCATGTTATTAGGTCAACACTGCATGTGAGAGAATCTGATTCCACAGTACAACACAGTGCCGCATTACCGATATAGATTGTTGCGACGATTACAAAATATTCATCCAGTTACACTTCCCTTAAATCCATAAACGGGATTCATTCCAGAAATTTGCATGCAAATGTGCAGAAGCCCATTAAAGTGCTGCAATGCACTCGATCTCAATCCTCGCATTCAGCGGCAAAGCAGCAACCTGATATGTTGAGCGAGCTGGGGCAGGTGCCGGAAAATCTGCAAGATAAAGACATCCAGTCACTTTTAAAGAGGTCTAACCTTGGGTATTGAAGAATCTAACTTGATAGACAGGATAGATAATGCTTTTGTTCCAAGCATCCGCTGGTCAAATATGAATCTATTTTGCATCGAGCTATCCCAGCTCATGAGTTCAAGCGCAATCCAGAATGTGTTACTGTATTCCCTGTTGAATGCCAAGGTGAAAGCGAGACAACCCACATGCATGTGTTCAGACAATCCTGCTTGGTCAAAACACCATTCTGAAAAATCTCTTACTATGTTCTTCAGCTAATGAAGATATTCTAACTTTTTACATTTCTTTAAGTATTGAACTAATGCCATTAGACCATATGACTTAATAATTTGATAAGTCTCGTACAGAAACCAAAAGACATACATTTATGTCCCCAATTGGCTACACTAGAACAGAACTCACATTTTGCATAGATCTCATTCACTTTCTTGAAGTCTTGCAAGTCAGCCAACCTGCAAAAAGGGATAGGCAAATCCAATTTCTTTAATTCTGTTTCAATCTTACGAAAAATAAATTCAGCAATCCAGCAAAAACTATTTCTTACATAATCGTTGTCTTGACCACAGAAGAATAGCTGGCACCCCCAGCTTTCAGTATTTCCCCCATATTTTTAAGAAGCTACGCAGTTTCAGAATATCACCTTTGTTAGCAAACTAACAAATCAAGTGCATCTAAACAATGGTAAATTCTACTCAGCAGGGAGCAATGATGAGAAAATATTGGGTGGGTCTGACATGCATGTAAACTATAGACCACTTCGCTCTTTGATTGCCATGTGTCCAAATTGGGCCCACTTTTCAGATTTTTCTCTTCCCTCCTTTGCCCCTCTCTTTCTCTCTCTTCCCGCTCTGTTGCCCTCTCTTTCCCCTCGGTCACTTCTTCTTCCTTCTGCACCACATCATAAATCAGGAGATGCTTACACTCCGTTAACAAGCACCCCAAACAAAGATGTGCACAGAAAGATGACCGAATTTACACGGAAAATTCACAAGCGAAACCCCTTGAGCTTTTACAGTTCATTAGGAATCAAAGTCGAAATTAAAGCTTAATTAAATTTCTTTTCCAGTCCTCTGTTTCTTCTGTAGACAAAGGGTTATTGAATGAAACAAAATGAGAAGTCAAAACCTGCTTCAAGCTGCAAAAACCTCCGTAAACTCACACCCAACCTCAAAAAACACAAACACCTCCACCTCATAGAAAGCGGTGGGCTCGTTGAGGCTGAAGAACAGGTGAGCTGTCCAACTTCGACGCCATGAGTGAGAGGAGCGAGAGAGAGAGAGAGAGTAATGGAGGAGAGCGTTACCCACAGAGAGAGAATAAAATTGAAATGCCAGGTCCCACTTGGACATGTGGCAACCAATTAGTGGAGTGGTTTATAGCCTACATAGCATGTCAGGCACATCCAATATTTTCTCAGGAATAATTCACAGGTGGTAGATAGATCGAACCCTGTCCCCATTATTGTCACCATTAAAATAACAAATAGGAATATACTTTCCAAGCACACCAAGTATCCAAAAACAGAATTCTCTACATAGTGGATGAATTGCTTAATAAATTGCTATACTTTCTCTTGGAGATAGAATGGTTATTAGTCCCAATGCAGGTAGGTCATGTATCTTACCTGTTCTGTCTGGTCTTCCACGCTGTCAGAGATAAATTGTCCAGTCTGCATCAGTATATCCAACATACAATGTTACACTTGGATATTTCATGCAATTTTTAAGCAGACAGCTCTGTTTAGTGTGACGTTATATGGCCATGATCACTCTAAAGGAATTGATGACGCATAAAATAATACTCGGACTGCTCACCTCTGGAACAAGACCAAGAACACCAGAAACAAACAGCAGGTTGTTGGCTTTGATAGCCTGAGAATAGGGTCCTAAAGCAGCTGGAGCTTTGTCTGTTTGAACAGCTTCCTTCAAACCTAAAAAAAAATAATAATAATTGCCCCGGTTAGGGACTCGCCCTATATCTGATACAACAGTAAAATATGGTAAAGCTAAGTCTATCTTGTCCCTCCCTTTGATTTGATGATTTTGGTACAGGAGTTGCGAAATTCAATGAGTAAGCTTAATTGAGATGGCAGACACTAAAAGGCCATCCAGTACTGTGACCGCCATCAGGTGGCATCTGTAAGCAGTTTGTTAGCCTTTTGCCAATTCACATCTGACATCAAGTCCCATAGGCAAAAGCTCAACAACACATACAAAATTCAAACTCTTTGCAAGTCCAACTAAAAGCGATTGATTAAAAGCATTGTTAAACAGTGAAAATTGAGGTGTCAATTTGTCATGTAACTCTAAGATCTCAAAGGTTTGAAAGCATGTCAGAGAAAGTTGGGTCTCAACCGCCCATTTCAATTTGAGTAAGGAGTTGCCAAGAAAACTGACAAATCTGATTTTGCGAATTTCCTGAAACTGTATCCTTAAGCATTTGCATCAAGAACGTATTCCGCAATTCACATTATCCACTCCAGTGCCTACTAATGAAACGAACAGCTGATTACACAAGGGACAGAGGGACGATGCACGCCAATGCCATCCTTTTAGCCAAAAAAACAACCGCAAAAAGCTTGCAAAGAAGATCATGTTAGAAGGTAATGGGCTTCGGAGGAAGCTGTAAGCATAAAAATCAGAAACAAATTGACTCCATATCGATCAAAACGCACGTCACGAAGCATAACACCCAAATTCTAGCATCCTTAACAAAAAAGGAGAGGTAGAATAAAAGAAGGTTTCGACTCAACGGCATCAATCACTGAAGAATCAACACAAAAAAAAGTAAAAAATTCGACTCGGGTTAATTCTCTCTAGGCGATGTCCCGTGGGATAAAACAAACCGGCAGCGAGATACATTGACAGAGAAGAACAAGGAAAAGAGGGGACTCACGAGCATCAGTCGAAATGCCCAAGCAAGCAAACGGCGCATTCGGTCGCCCCGAAGACGACGACGATCGCCACAAGCTCGTGCCGACCACGGAGGCGCAACCCACGCCCATGGCCAAAGGGCACCGGGCCCGCAGTGCCCTCACGTCGATCGGCGGCGCATGGAACGCTCTCGAAGCAAGCCACGACATTCTCTCTCTCTCTCTCTCTCTCTCTCTCTGCAGACTCTCCCACAATGGTGCCGCGAGAGCTTGGTGCTTGGTTGGTGGGAGTGTAGGGGAGTCAGGGTTGCAGTAGAAAAATGGTGGACATACCTTTTGCTTTTCTCCATTTTTTTCCCCCTATAAAGGTCTATTTTTCCTTTACCGTGTTTCTGAGTATTTTTTTTGACGTCGCTCGTTAAGAAGAAATGGGCTTTGGCTACTTGGGCAGTCTACGAAATTGGTTGGCCCAGCCCACATTGGTGCTGGTGGGCTTTTTATTCAACCCAAATTGTATCTCTCTTTTGATTTTTTATTTATTTTGTTTATCGAGCTACTTGGATCGAATTTAAGTGGGAAATTTCTTAATGATTTCTTTTGGTTGGTGTGCAGATGACCAACTAAAATCACCCCGTCTCAAATGGAATAAGAGGCTCTGTTACGAAAAGGAGAAGAGGAACCAGCAAAAGATGGAAAAGAGAAGAAATCCATTACAAAAGGAAATAAGGAAAAAAAAATAATAATGTAAAAGACAATAATTTCTTGACATTGTTCATTAGTTTGCATCTAAAATCAAAAGCCAACGTTGCAGAAAACGGAGAAGCCCGGCCATAAGGTTCCAACTTCTAAGCAACACTTTTTTGTGGTTAACAATTGTCCGTTACTCATGCAAAGAGACGGACTGTTATGTCGATATTTTCGTTGTCGGAATGGGAGGTGCCGTCCCCGATAATGCAGTTCTAAGCAAAAGATGCTGTGATTTTAAATGCTAGATTTGATACATCTAAACCTCGATTTATTGGAGAATCCCTTTTAGATGCACTCAGTTTTGTCCATCTCCTCCTCGATTCAAGGAGCTCTCGAAACTATTTTTCCTTTGTGCGATGGTTAGGAGATATCTCAAGTCAATTTTCACGCATCTCGTTTAAAGAGATTCATCAAACCACCTTCTTATAACCCAAGCACGAGAAAGTAGACGGACTCGAGATAGAACATGGGGATCTCACCATCTGTTAGTGGTAAAAGATAATTGCCTCCTTGCCTATTGGGTTACTAATTTCATAATACGATAGCGTTCTTGTTACAGTCTGGATAGAAACGAGCCGTCCTCACTTGAGTTTAGTAGATTTGACAATCTATTCTTCTCCTTGAGATAGAAATTATGGGTGATCGATTTCAGGATGGATGGTTCCCACCCTAGAACCGATAACTATTTGCTAGAGATTGATTTTGCAAAATGCCGAACCATGAACCAACCGTTTCTTCCATGAACCATGAACCAATCGAACCACTGGTCCGGTCCGATTTTCGGTTGGATTTCGGTTACGTTTCTACCAAGCAAAAAAAGAAAAAAAGAAATGTGAAGGTGGGAAGATGAGAATTTGTTCATAGATAGATTAAGCACACCATCTGAAGCAGACAATATGTGAATGTGTCTTTTGGTTCTGCAGCAAAGACATTATCACATTGCGAGCAACATGGGCCTTAAGGAGTAATTTAATTTAAAGAACACATATTGGATCGGTTGGATAGTTTCATCCAAAATTGGGAACCGAACCATATCCGCCAGTTCAATAAAATTGGAAGCGAACTGTACCTGCCGATTTTCATTCAAAATTAGCCAGTTTGGTATGATCCGGTCCGGTTTGGATGGTTCATGATTTTTTTCGCTTACCCCTGCTAGAAACCGAGAATTTCACATGCAATCTATTCATTTTTTGACGGTGAATCCATCCTTGTCAAGTTATTCGTTAGCTCTATATATCCTGTGCCTCATGCGTAAAAGCCTCCCAAGCATTTCGCTAATCAACTTCTTGATGTTGCAGTGCGCGCGTATATTACAATTCTTGTCAAACGAAAAACCTCTCAAATCTCCTCGCGACTCGAACTCAAAAGTTATTCAAGAAACAGTCGGCGTTCTCATGATCACATATGTCGTCTCTACACATAGGGCAAGAGCCTCGCCGGACGAGCCACGCGTCCAAGCACTCCAAATGGAAAATATGCCCGCACTTGGGAAGCATTCTTCCAGTTTCTCGTTCCTGGAAGTCCTGAAGAAGCAAAAGAACCACGCACTCATTAATTAAAAGTACCAAGATGCTACCGCTTGTGCAAGCATGCACGTCAGAGCTTCCATGGTCTTTTCTAGTAATCAAAAACACTAGGACCGTCGTTAGAAAGAAGAGAAACGCTGTCTACATTACGACTAATTCACAAATCGGTATATCAAATGGCGTGGCAAGCTGTATTGAACATTGCATATGACCCACGTCTTTTTCTTTTTTTTCCTTAAATGGCCATCTAGAACTTATCACATTACTCAAGTATGCCAACTTTGTCGACCAGTTTGGTATAATTAGAGGAAACTAGGTGGGTGAATCCAATCACCGATGTAGCGGTTAATTTGTATACTTGGACTACAGCCAAATTCTACAACAATTCCCTTAGGTGATTATCCTTCTTCAGTTATAAAATTCCAGGGAAACTTTAAGGGATTATCAGGGTTTTCAAGCTGAAGTTCACCTGGAGGCAGATTGAGCAGCAGAGTCCATCATCAGATATCTTGGCCATCTTGCTAAACTGGAAATGGTATTCAGGAAGCCTCTGAATGCAATTATGGGACAACCCTTTATCTTCTGCAGTGTCATAAATGTCTGAAATTTCTCTATAAGGTGTTTCCAGATTGTTCACCTGCATTCCCACAGATTCATTTCACATTTCATTAGGGTTTTTGTTCAAAAGAAGACCTATTTCATTAGGACTTGATCATATAATGTGAGTCGTAATTATCTGCTCGATGAATCAGTCAATTATCTGGTAAAAACAGCTTTCTGGGGTTGGGTTACTTACCTGCCATTGATAGGCTTTGAGCACTGCAGGGCTTACCCATTCCATGAATACTTTTCCATCCACTAGGCTACACAGGAGTGCAACCTGCAAAAAGAATTGAACTTGAGAAACCAACCAAACGTAAAACTTTGAATCTCCACATAGATGTCAGGAAACACGTGTAAATGAGTTGTGCTAAGAAACCCCACATCGAAAAATCAAAGTGGTGTAAAACAATCAATATACCCATATTGGCTCATATCTCTTTGGCTTAAGTTTTTTAGTAAAGGTGGGTTAGACTCCGCTCGGACTTGGGTTCTTTCTTTGTAATCTTTCCAAGCAAAAGTATCGGGCTTTGCTATGCATTCCCATCAATAGAAATACAGCTACTACTTTATTTTTCGTATTTTCTTTGGTGGGGTCAAATCATTGTTCCCTTTACCTCTTATTCCAAATACTACGCCTTTATTTATGAAATGGATCCCCTAACATTTCCAATTCAATGTTAGGGGTGACATTGATCAAATCAAGCTATCTAAATCAAAATTGACAGCTTGATTTGATACATATCATCTCTTCAAAGCTTGATTTGATCCATGTCATCTCTTCAAAAGGGGAGAAAAAATGTGGGTGATAGTTTTTAAAAATTTTAAAGAGGTGACATGGATCAAATCAGGCTGTCCATTTTGGTTTGAAAGGCCCGATTTAATTAATGTCACCACTCACATTGCATTGCAATGTTAGGGGATCCGGATCCATTTATATTCGAGAAAGAAAATATCTAGAATGAGGAATATCGAGTCAAAGTCAGTTTGTACCTATCTCTTCAGAAAACAGAGGGAGAGCAAAGTTAGGCTTATACAGCAAAGACATTTATGAAGTCAGGAACAAAGTCTCCTCACAAGCATATGCGACAAAAGGGTATACGAATCACGTGAACAACCTTAAATAATTCCATGATCCTGTAAGCCAAGAAATGATAATTTATGTCGCAAAAGAAAAACAAAAGGGGGCAGCTAAAGTTGGTACCTTAGAAAGTGACTCCCCATCTACCATGAGCTCCAGCAGCTGAACGGCAGTGACGGCCCCAGCCACCGCCCCAATTCCTGCTCCTCTCACAAACCCCGTTTCCGTCGTCTGTCCCTTTAGCGCTCCTGTGATTATTCCGACAATAGCTCCGCCTAAAGAAATTAGCACATGCCTCGTAAGTATTCGTGCGATATAGTAATCAAAGTCCTAGTTCTGAAGGCAATAAGTTGGCCATATTGCCGAGGTTTCGTGCTGACTAACCAAGGAATTATCGTGCAGACTCGTTCTAATCGCTCGGAGGGAAAGCTAGACCGGTCGCAAGGAGACTATCGTGTGCGAAATTCGTAGTTTTGCTTGTTTCATTAACTGCGATAGACTGAGTTGATATGCATTAATTAACTCTTTTCTAGTTAGAAGTTAGGAATAGTGTTTGAGCCTCTCATTGTCCTACCATCCCTCTAGTTGCGAAAGAGCAAGACTGCAAATTCCACCTAACTAAATTTAATTCATCTTTTTAACTGGTGAAGGCAGATGACGCCCAGTGAACCAATAAATAAGGACTTGCGACAGTGAAACTGCAAAGCGTTTTTGTAAAAGGTACCGCCTGGGGGGTAGAAGAGAGAGAGTTACTAGGATGCAATAATGTGATGATGCTTCTCTGTACCAGGAACTTGCATTGAATTGGAAATAGGGAATGATGACTCTGATGTACTTGGTTTTTGCCCCAGCACATGCAAGCAGTTGCATGACAACATTCGGATCATTTCAAAGCTCAAGGCTCAACACAATAAACCACTTCTCTGGTATTTGCATTATGGTGTTGCAGGTTGGTTGATGGCCTCATAGTGAGTTCGAGTTCGCTCTGTGGTCTCCGGTGAACTGTAAGTTCACTGCTAGCTAAAAGTTGTGGAAAGCTGAAGTGTGCACGACTTGGTCTCTCAAAAACTTAGAAAGAAGCTGCAAAAGCTTTGGGGAAAGAGGAGAGTAGAACTCACCAAAAGCAAAAGCGCAGGTGAAAGCAGCAAGGAAAGCTCTCTTCAAGAATCTGCAGAAACGCCCAATTCTTGAAGCACCAGCTTCGTCACCCACCCACGAAGCAGCAGCAGCTAGTTCTTTGAGCCTGAGATGAACATGTTTCAGCACCCCACAGACCCACATCTTCATCATCATCCCTGAGCTTGAGACTGGAGGAGATTAGCTCAGAGCTGTGTCAAGGTGAGTCTCGAAACAGAACGCACTCTTGAATAGCAGAGAGAGAGAGAGAGAGAGAGAGAGAGAGAGGGGGAGAGAGAGAGAGGGGCTGCCTAGGGAATGTATGAAGTAATAAGAGCGCATTTAAAGGGGGAGGAAGGGAAGGAGGGAGGGAGGGAGAGAGACTAATGTCAAGGAGCATTTAAGAGGGTAAGATGAGAGCCACCTCACTTAATGGTTACTGCGCTACATGGATGCATTGCAGGTACATGCACGAGTTCACATACGTGGGAGATCCGGCTGCATAAGATGTAGAAAACTATATATTTCATTACAACTATGCGCTGGAGAAAGTGATTTGTGCTCCACATGCTTGAATATTAGGTGATGCAACTTGTGTCTCTACTGGGCAAAATGCAAACCTCGACTACAGATCGGTGATGCACGCAAGTAGCTACATACTGTGTTTGCATTACATCGCGGAACAAGCAGTGATGATCAGTGTTCAATCCCAGCTGTCGCTATCCAGTCTAGTCAGAGATGGTAATGTCAAGATTGGGATGGACTCAACTTATAAGCTAACGATCAATTGACTTATACTTTACTTCATGCACATGAAAGCATGCACATTAATGGATGATTGGCGAAGATAGGATCGCAATCTTGCTAGGGAGATATTGCGTTTAGTACCTGAAAAGACCGTGATACACGAAACTCCAAGGAGCATCTTGCGCAGAACATTGCAGCAGGAACGCAAGTGTTCCCCTTATTATTCTACTTTTTCTCAAAGAAAGATTGGCATCTGACGTCTATGTCAACAAATTTCTGTCAAAATTGGCATAATGGACTAATTTGATATAAATGCAAAAAGTCTATGACTAAATTGATACAATCGAAAGATTTCATGTTGAATTGGTATAAATACAATAAATTTAAGATTTTTGCGGTAACTTTTTCATTTTATAATTTTGACGAAAAGAGAAGAAAAATACAAAAGAACAAATAAAGCATGATAAACCCTAAAACTATCTTTCTCATTCAATTCGATGGTACGTCGTCCACGTCAACAATCTTCCAAGTTGTGCATGCATGACGCTTGTTCAACAGGACTCGTCAATCTTCTTCGAAGTTGGGGTAGAACAAATTTCAAGAAATCAGAATTTAAAAGTGGGAAAAATTGTAATACTAAGAAAAAGAAGCAGACAAGAAAGAAACGCCAAAAAAAAAAAAACGAAAAGACAAAGAGTTAGTTGCTGCATGACAACCATTTTTTTTTCATTTTCCTGCCAAATTCATTCTTCTGAAAAAGAAATGAGTTTGGTAAAACACAATCTAAAGTAAAAAGCCCTTTTGGTAAAAAAATTGATTGCTGATAAGATTTTCCATTTCTGGCAAGATTTTCTATTTTTGGTAATTTTTAGAAGTAAAAATTTTTACTTCTCTATTTGAGAAGTCATTCTCGTGGGGCTAGCCACCGCGGCTGGCTGGCCGCTGCTGGTCACCGGCCGCCACAACCTCTACTGCCACCGATCGCCACCATTGAACATTTTTTAAATAATGTTTCGAAGATTTTCTCCTTGATCATTGTCAAACACATTTTTCTATCAGAAATCAACTTTTGAAGGCGAAGCTGAAAATTCAACTTCTAATCTAAAGCAAAAGCTGAGGTGCTGCATGGTAAAACTCAATCTGAAGTAGAAAGCCGTTTGGTAAAAAAATTGACTTCGAGTAGGATTTTCGACTTTCGGCAAAATTTTATACTTCTTGCAAGATTTTTGGCCAATTTTGAGAAGTAAAAAATTTTGACTTCTCCATTCCAAAAGCCATTCTAGCGGGGACAGTCGCCGCCTCCCGCCAATCACCACCTGCCGCTGCTCGCTGCCGGCTGCGGCAAGCCGCCTCCGGTCGCCACCATTGAACATTTTTTTAATAATGTTTCGAATATTTTCTTTTTTGGTCATTATCAAACGTATTTCTCTATTATAAATCAACTTTTGAAGTAGAAGTTAAATTTTCAACTTTTACTTCAAATCAAAAGCTGAAAAGTGTTATCAGACACGCCCTGAAAAATTCATTTCCCTGCTAGAAGCACTTCTCACCCGAGAAGTGTCATCATGCAGCGCCTTAGTTTCATACTCGTGAGATCCAAGCTTATACTTGGTATATTATTCTTACTGTTGGTTTAAGACATGAATTTTCGTAAGAGAAATAACACAAAACAACATCGAAAATCAAATTCTAGTGACGCTTACGTAGAGAGCTTCATCCAAAGCAGTGTGGGATCAATTCACCGATTACTGGAAGACACGTGACACGATTCCAAGCACATGTACGATCACGATGTACTGGATACACACTTGGATATAGTGAATGTCGATCGCTCTTGTCTAGATACTAGGTAAAATTCCTGGAAATTACCTTATCTGTCCTCCACGAATCCAAGCCCATGCACCTGATATTTCTTAGAGAAACGACACACACGTTGATAACTAACGTAAAGTCTACGTTATCATTACCAAATGTAGGCAGGTTTCTTAGATGGAAATACAATATTCATTTATTTGTAAGCATGTGATTTGAAAAACACATCACTATTGATGTGTGATTACATGTATATTGGGATATACATGTAATTACAAAATTAAGTAGGCAGCAGTGAACGAAATTTGCAGAAATATCCCAATATACATGTAATTACACATTAATAATCATAACCCTTAATTCAAAATATCAAGAAAGATGTACTAAAGTGATCTCGAAAATAGATTTGATAAAGTGCAAAATAGGACTAATATTTCTCTCAAATAATATATGCCTAAGAGTTATAGATTTGCTGAGATGAAAAATAAAACCAATAAGTACATAAACAATGCGTGCATTAATTTCCAATAAATTTATTTTGTCCGCGTTCTTTCTCCTTCGCTTTTACAATCTACATCGGATTCAACATCACAATCGAAAGCCACATTATAAAGAGATAATTATCTCTTCAATAAGCTTTTTTTCGTGTGCATCTAAAACATTCTAAAGGCGCATCGATACATAACTTGTGGCCTTTTAATCCAGCTCCTAATTCTATTCTACTTAGATGCGAATTTGCAACATTTGTACGTGTCTCTAATTTTACCCTAAAACTTCTCCCATGTCATTTTCGTTTTTGAATGTTGTATTGGAAAATATTTGTATCTGTCTCTAATTCTATTATACTTAGATGTGAATCTGCAACATATTTGTATCTGTCTCTCATTTTACCCTGAAATTTCTCCTATGTCATTATCATTCTAAGTACACTTCCAATCCGTACATAATGGTGAGAAACAAACGAAACAATTAACCATGGTGTCTAACAAAGCATTCTTAGTAACCGAGAGACTTAGCTCGATTTCTAGACAGACACCACAAAAGGGCAAATCCGTCTCTATCAACGTAGGCAGACCAAATCAAACGACACACAACAATGTAACGGAAAACGTGATAAATGGGCGGATCAATGTGTGCGGTGGGTGAGGGTCGAAGAGACAAACGTCTAAAAACCAGGGGCTGCCATGGTGGTTCCGAGGGCTTTCTCTATGGGCTGGATGGATGTAAGCCGAATCTGCTTGATGAAGAGTCATAATTGATGCCTTTCTTTATACTTGCCTTGTATACTTGGCCAATCCTCCTTCACTCGTGTAACATATGTACTTGCCCAAATCCATATAGCTGTGATATATTGTGCCGTCAAAAACCATACCACACCAATAGGCATGTGGTCCTACTGGCAAACGAAAATACCACACCAATAGGCATGTGGTCCTACTGGCAAACGAATTGGAGGGACGCTAATGTCATAGGTGCGGAGTTCGAGACAAATCAAAAGTAGAAAGAGCAAGCGTTAGAGATATATATATATATATACACACACATAATGCACTGCAATAACCGCTACCGGCTTGGCTTTCTATGCTTGCGCCAAAACACCACGCTCATAAATTCTTTTAGTTAAGATAATTTTATAGGTTATTCATTGTGCAAAAGAGAAGACTATACTATCACCGTTGTGTGGTCTACATTTGTTTATATTACAAGTTAGTCAATCACGCAACTAGACTCTCTCGCATGTCAATTTTTACTATTTTAAGACCGTGTAAGTCGTATTTTACACTGTCGACAGACTTATTAAAACTCCGATTTTCTTGTCACTTCCTTTCCTAGCTAATAACACTTCGTCCATTGTTCTCTAGCTGGTTAGTACATTTGTGTCTAAGCTTTAACGACCCTTTTGTTGTCAAAGTCGACGAGATTGACTACCGTTTCTCCAAGGTACAGAGACATAGATGCAATTAACAACTTGCTATCATAATTTGCCAGGACAAGAACAAATTTAAGTTGACGATGTGATGACTATTAGACAAACTACTCTATGCATCAATCTACTGATGATGGCCCAAAGAGAGCTTAGGTCTGCTGCCGTAAGTTTCCTTTCAATTTTTCGCTTCGAAATTCAGAAACCGAAAATACATACGCATTCGGAATATGGAAGAGAGAGAGAGAGAGAGATTTGTAATGGACTTATTATGTCCATATTCAAAATTGTTGAGATTTGATTACATTTGATCCTTGCTTGATCCGAATGCAAGAATGGCCGACTCATCACGTAATTTTCCTTAACCATGGTAATAATGAAAACTCTTCACGTAATTTTCTCTTCTCATGACTATTCCGTGTACAATAGATATATAATATTGATCCAAGTATACGTTTACTAATAGTCCACGTGATGTAGTAGATCAATTAGTTCTTGTTGAGAATATCAAAAGTCAAGACTCTTCGTTACCCAAGTTCATCTTGATACTTGGAATCTAGGGAGTTGTTACCTATGAGATTATGTCTATTTATTATTGATAGTCTTTCAAGATAGTATTGAATGTTATGCATCTAGACGTGTATGTTCGTGTGTCTAGAGTAAACGTAGAGTCGTGTCTTAAACTTATAAATATGTGTGTTTTGTAATCATTTTAGTATGACTTCATTTCTAGATTTCCTTCTTCAAACCTTTCGGTATCAGAGTGATGCGTCTAACATTTGGTATCATAGCCAGTTTAGCCAGTTTGGCTAAGTTTTGTGAAATCTACTCTCGAGTCAGATGGCTGCTGTGAGTGGTGCCGGGATGGTCCAACCTCAACTTTCAAGGTTCGATGGGAAGAATTTTGAGCATTTGAAGATCCAGATGAAAGTGCTATTCGGGTTTCAGGAGCTGATCGAGATTGTGGAAGAAGGATTCGTGGAGCTAGAAGCGCCGACAGATTTGACAACGAAGGAGCAGAAGATGTTAAAAGAAAATCGTAAGAAAAAATCATAAGGCTATCTTTTACATCTTTCAAGCGATAGATTTGTCAATTTTTGAAAAAGTGACGAATTCGAAGACGGCAAAAGAAGCTTGGGGCACTCTCATTAACATATACAAAGGGGTTGAGAAGTTCCAGAAGGTTCGGCTTCAAACTCTTCATTGACAATTCGAGCTCCTTTAGATGGAAAAGTCAGAGTCTATTTCCAATTATTTCTCACAAACATTGGCTCTTGTCAATCAAATGAAGGCCAATGGTGAGACTATTGTTGATCAAAAGATCGTTTAGAAGATCCTTCGGACTTTAACTTTGTAGTTTGAATATATTGTGACTTCCATTGAAGAGTCACGAGATCTTTCTATCTTGTCCGTCGATGAGTTGGTGGGCTCTTTACAAATGCACAAGCAGCGACTCAAGGAGAAATCCAAGATGGTGGAGGAAGCTCTACAAAGCCTGTTGGTATTGCTCGATAAAAAGAAGAATCTTCATCAAAGGAAAGATACAAAGCGGCATGAGAAATATGCCGGACAACGAAAAGATAAGTCCCTTATTCAACGTTTTAATTGTAAAAAGTATGGACATTATAAATCTGAATGTTGAAGCAGGAAGACTGATGGTCAAAAGTTCCATGCTAAGGTAGTAAGATCTGTCGATAGACATGTCGATGGCGATGGTGAGCAAGATAATGCTATTTTATTCGCATGTAATTTTGAGGTGGAGAACCAGAAAAATGTTTGGTACTTAGACACCGGGTGTAGGGATCACATGTGTGGCGAGAAGGAATTGTTCTCGAAATTTCGATGACACCTTTCGTTCGGAGGTGAGGTTCAGGAATAATATCAAAGTTTCTATCATGAAAAAGGAGACAATTAAAATCAAGGCGAATGATGGGTTGGTTCAAAGCATTTTCGACGTTCATTATGTTCCCGGTCTTCGAGAAAATCTCCTAAGTATGGGATAATTGTCCGAGCGAGGTTATCATATGACTATTAAGAATGAACTTTGCACGCTTCATGATGGCAAAGGAGGGTTGATTAACAAGGACAAAAGGCTCGAAATCAACTTTTTCCTTTGTATATTAATTATGCTAAGTCGTATTTTGGTGCATTGGTGCAAGATTCGACATGACTTTGGCACAAGCAGTTTGGGCATGTGAATTTCGATAGCTTGAAGCTGTTGTCTCAAAAGAAGATGGTATGAAGACTACCTGAAATTTCTTCTCCGAAGGAGATTTGGGAACCATGTGTTATTAGGAAGAAGTGCAAAGAAAGCTTCCCTTTAAAAAAATCATAGAGAGCTTCAAGGCCGTTGGAGTTGGTGCACTCCGACTTCTGTGGACCGCTTGGTGAGTCGTCGAATCGGGGGTATAGGTATTTTGTTACCTTCATCAATGATTTTAGTCGAAAGAAATGGGTTTATTTCTTGAAACAGAAGTTCGAAGCCATCGATGCTTTCAAGGAGTTCAAAACCTATGTAGAAAAACAAAGTGGGTATCAAATTCGGATTGTTTGAACTGATCGTAGCACAAAATATTTGGTTGGAGATGGTTTCTTCAAGCAGTGCGTCATTAAGCATCAATCGACAGCACGATATACTCCTCAACAGAACGGAGTAGCGAAGAGAAAAAAACTGCATTATTGTCGATATGGTACATACCATGATCCATTCCAAACATTTGTCTAAGCATTTCTGGGCAGAAGTGGTTGCTTGTACTATTTATTTGTTGAATCAATGTCCTCTTGAGTTCAAGACTCCGGCGAACGTGTGGAGTGGTCGAATTCCTCCAGTTCAGCATCTTCGTGTGTTCGAGTGTATTGTTATGCCCATGTGCCAAATGAGCATCGCAAAAAGCTTGATGAGAAGAGTCAGAAATGCATATTTCTCTGTTACAGTGAGACAAAGGGTTATCGGTTGTATAATCATGTAACGAAGAAGGTGTTTATCAGTCAAGATGTTACCTTCGATGAAGAAGCTGAGTGAACGTGGAACAAGGAAAAGAAGAATTAGTTTCACTTTGTCCTCGATGATGAGGAGTCGGCTCAAATCGATTCAAATAGTCAATCTGAATCAGCAACGGGTTCAACATAACCTAACTCGACAGCAGATCATGTCGAAGACGTTATCAAAAATTCTGTCGATAATCTTGTCGAAAATCTTATCAAAGCATCCTCACGTCCACGACGAGAACGTGTTTTACCTGCTCGTTTGAGAGATTGTTCTTTGTCGAATGATAATGATCCCTCTGATGAAGAAATTGTCAATTATGCTCTCTTTGCCGATTGTAATCTGACACACTTTAAGGAGGCTTCCCAAGATGATGGTTAGGTTCATGCCATGGATGTTAAGAAATATGCGATCGAGAAGAATGATAAGTGGGAACTCACGTCTCTTCTAGCAGACAAGAAGTCTATTGGCGTGAAATAGGTCTATGAGACCAAGTACAAGCCAAATGGTGATGTCGATAGGTTGAAGGCTCGTCTTGTAGTCAAGGGTTACAAACAAAAACTCGGAATTGACTATTTTGAGGTCTTTACTCCGGTTGCGAGAATGGATACTATTCGCATGTTTTTTGCTTTTGCAGTTCAAAGGCACTGGAAAATACACCAAATGGATGTCAAGTCCGCATTTTTCAATGGTATACTTGAAGAGGAGGTGTATGTGGATCAACTAGAGGGCGATGTCAAGAAAGGAAAAGAGGGTTTCATCTACAAATTGAAGAAAGCTTTTTACAGTCACAAAAAAGCATCATGAGCCGGTATACCAGAATTGATTCTTATTTCTTGCATCATGATTTTATCCAATGTCCTTATGAGCATACTTTATATGTAAATGTTGGTTGGAATGGTGAGATGCTCATTGTTTACTTATATGTTGATGATATCATATTTACTAGAGGTTGTCCAGAGATGATTTGTGACTTCATGGAGGCCATGACCCATGAGTTCGAGATGGTCGAGATGGGTCTCATGTATTATTTTCTTGGCCTTGAAGTTACACAATCGGAGGATGATATTTTTATTTATCAATAAAAATATACCAAGGATATTCTTGAGAGTTTCAAGATGGCTACTTGTAAACCAATTAGCACTCTCATGGAGGAAAGATTAAGTTGACAAAAGACGGAAGTGGTTCCGAAGTCGATCCCACTTATTTCAAGAGGATAATCGGAAGTCTACGATATTTGACTGCTATTCGGCTAGATCTTGTTTATAGCGTTAGGATGATAAGTAGATTTATGGAGGCTCCTAGACAATCATATTTGCAGGTGGCAAAAAGGATTCTTCGATATATTAAAGGTGTTGTATATGATGATATATTCTACACATTTTTTAATAATTTTCAGCTCGTGGGATATACAGACAATGGTTGGGGAGACGATATTGAAGAAATGAAAAGTACTTTCGGTTATGTTTTTTCTTTAGGAAATGAAATTTTTTCCTAGTCCTCAAAGAAGCAGCAAGTGGTTGCTTTGTCCAGTGCAGAAGCAGAATACATAGCAATGGCTTATGCAGTTTGGCCACGTTCGATGCTCACTGAACTTTGTCATGAGTAGGAGCTTTCGACGGTGATTAATTGTGATGATAAATCAACAATTACCCTTGCAAAGAATCCAATCTTTCATGGAAGAAGCGAGCACATCAATATAAAGTATCACTTCATTCGAGATTTAGTGAAGTCCGAGGAGATTGTGCTACGGTATTACAAGTTAGAAGACCAAGTGGCTGATATGTTCACGAAATCGTTGAAGACGGACTCTTTCCTTAAATTCAAGAGAATGATTGGCATGGTCAAGATGAGCTCGGTTTAAGAGAGGCTGTTGGGGATCTCAAAAGTCAAGACTTTTCGTTAACCAAGTTTATCTTGATACTTAGAATCTAGAGAGTTGTTACCTAGGAGATTATGTCTATTTATTGTTGATAGCCTTTCAAGATAGCTTTGAATGTTATGTATCTAGAAGTGTCTATTCGTGTGCCTAGAGTAAACGTAGAATCATATCTTAAGCTTATAAATAGGTATGTTTTGTAATCATTTTAGTATGAGTATGAGTGAATAAACTTCATTTCTAGATTTACTTCTTCAAACCTTTCGATATCTGAGTGTTCTGCCTCTGGGATCCAACAATTCTAAATCAGTGCGATAGAAGTAATTATGTTTGAATTTTTTAGATTAAATTTAGAAAGCTTTACAATTGAGAGTTCTTTTAATTAACACAAAGACATATCCACAATAATTAAAAAAAAAAGTCATAAAGCTATTATGGGGTGCCAAATCAGTTCTAAATTTTTAAAAATTTGGCCATTGTAGTCATTCCGGCCATTATGACCGAAAATTATTGATGGGAACGTGGAGCGTCCTACCCGACTGGCGTTTATGTGGACAATTTTTGAATTATCTTAGCAATTTTCTCTGACTTTTTTTTTCCTTTTTTTCATTTCTCTTCTATTTCCTTTCTCTCTTTTTTCTTTATGCCTGTGGGCCACCGAGGATGGCTGATGTTCTCGTCAGCTGTTCGGTCAAAATTGGCTGGATAGACTGAATTGGTACAAATGCAAAAATATTTAGCACTAAATTGATTCAATTGAAAGGTTCATCATTGAATTAGTACCAATACAATCGGTTTAAGACTTTTCTTGGTACTTTTCCTAAAGTGATATTTAAAATTGATTTGGTAAAGTGCAAGATGGTATGGATATATACATAAGTAATATACGCTTAAGAGTTATAGATTTGCTAAAGTACAAAGTAAAATCGATACATACATAATAATATGAGATTTGATAATCTGCAAAATTGAATCGACATATTCACAAGCACTGTATGCTTAAAAAAATTTGAATTTCTAATAAATTTATTTTGTTCGCAGTCTTTCTCCTATGCATTTACAATCTGCACCGGGATTCGACATTACGAAAAAAAGACATTATAGAGACATAATTATCTGCCACTATAAGCTTTTATTCTCCGCCTCTAAAACATTCTAAAGGCGGACACATTTGTATCTGTCTCTAATTTTACCCTAAAGTTTCGCCATGTCATAATTGTTTGTGAATCTCGTACTGGAACTACTCGCGCCTAAAGCAAACATGACTCGGCCGGCCTTACAGAAATCAGCTGCGTCCATGGATGTTACCTCAGTAATCTCTACCATCAAAACATTAGATATGTGAAGCCTAGACTGAATATTTTTTTATGGTTACACTTGTCGAGCAAAACCAAGTTGTCGAGTAAATGGCGAAAAGCTTGCGTTATATTTTTTTCTTGCTCTTCTTTAGCAGCGGGAAAGGAGTCTATCTATCTGCCTAGCTTTGGTAGATTTCCCCCAACGTAATCTACAGAAATTCCACAAATCCCACAGACTGAACGTCGTGCAAGCGAGTTTTACCCAAGTTGCATGTAGTTACATATAGCTTGAATTGTCGAACGTACAGGCGCATAAATTGTTCCTTCTTTTTGGCCAGAGTATTGGTATACAAGTTTGGTCCCATTCAATGCGGCATACACGTTTGAGCCATAGCAACTTCAATGTCCACAGTCCATCAAGGAGTACACTTCCAGTCTGTATTCATGGTAATTGAGAGACGCAGCTCGATTAGTGGACAGAACCCAAAAGGGCAAATTCGACTCTATCAACGTAGGCAGACCAAATTCATGCAGCATGCAACAATGTAGTAAGAAATCATGACACGAAGGGGGATCAATGCATGTGGTGGGTCCAAGAGATAAGCTCTAAAAACCAGGGCCTGCGATGGTGGTCCAGAGCTTTTTCTATGGGCTGTTTGGATGCATACACCAAATCTGCTTGCTGAAGTCAGTAATTGAAAGCCCTTGATTTCTTGGTACTTGTCTCGTTCGCTTGGCCAATCCTCCTTCACTTGTGTAATGGTGTACTTGCTCAATCCCATATGGCTGTGTGAAAGATTGTGCGATCAACACAAATCGACGCTGCAATAACGGCTGCCAGCTTGATTTTCTATGCTTGCATCAAGGTAGCATGCTCGAACTTTAATTCAAGTGTCTTAGGATTATGAAGAGTATTCAATTTGCTATTCTATCCCCTTATTTCACTTGTACAGCTCAATTGAGCATGTATATTTATTTTTTAAACCCTATTGGTGATCATTGCTCGTTCCAAAACGAAGAAAATGGGGCAGCTCCCCATGTAGGATGAACTAAAGAAGAACCAGGAGCACAAGATTTCTCAAATTCATTGAGTCTGCTAGATCATCTAGTGTATAGAATAGATGGATAGCAAAAGTTGTTAAAATGTTGTAGTTCTAGAAAAAAAAATAGTATTAAAACATAGGGGATCATGAAAAAGCAGGGTGACTGATAAAAACAAGGCCCGTCAAAATTTATGTCAGACTTGGGAACCAATTCCCAATCAATTTTGGTGGTAATGCCCGACGATTTGTGGGTTTTTCCTTTATCATTTTAGAATAGCCCATTATTGCATTTCTTTAATTGTTTATGTATTGCTTTTTATTGTTATTTTTCTTTCTAAACTCAAATAGAATTAGAGTAGAATGGCATCATGTGATCACTCTTAGGCAAAAACAACTAATTAGGAATCGAAATGGTGTTAATAGAAATATTAGCATAAGCAAATCCCGAAAATTAGAACTCTCGATGCGCCCCATCTTGATCGGATTTTACAATCGACCCCTGGAAAAGGTTAATAGAGACTCCAAAAGAAAAAGAAAATCCAAAGAACTTTTTTTAAAATGAAATGTCCAAACCATTGCCATAAGATATAGGGGTATGGGAGTGCCCCTGTCGACGGGAAGAAGAGCCTTTCAAATCAATTCAACAATCTTTTAGGCTTGTTTTCTTAATTTGGCCGATGTTCGCACTCATGGAAGAGCACCTTGAGCCTTATCCGCACCGGAAAAAAGGAAAGAACCACGCATTTCCCCTCCAGTTAGGAAAATATTTTACAAAAAGTGATTTCTTGTTTTTTTTTATAATTGCTTTTTCTTTAATTTTTTAAAATTTTTATGATTCTTTGGGGTTTATTGACCGCCTACCCCAAATTAGTTTGGGATAAAAGTGTTGTTGATATTAATGTTGAATCAAGGTGTCCGGATCAGTTTGCGCGCATTTCGACTATTTCTCAAGAGAGACTGAGACCAATACGCCTAATCACACAATCTTAAGTGCGCCGTAACCAACTGAGCTATCCATGGGTGAGTATTGCTTGTATTGTTTTTAAAATCCATTTGTTTGAAGAAAATCCATCTCTAGGAATTTGTTTTCCAACTTTCCAATATTTGGATGACAAAATACTAAACGTTTTCCATACACTAAAAACAATACGTTTAGACTTGGGGAAAATGAATTCCTCTTGTGATAAGAAGGAAGTCACTTTCATAAATTACAAAACAAATGAAAACTACCCATTTTCCTTCAAAATAATTTCCATGAAAAATATTTTTCTTTATGGCGAAATTTTCGGTGCTACAAACGCACACTGTATTGATTGTTATAGTGCTCTTGCCCATGCCATTTGTGATTAGAAAGTTAAAATGTTGTCCATCACAAAACATTTTCTCCCGTACGCGTACACACTGAATTTGATGTGAAAATAGGATAGGTATCAGTGTGTATTGCAGAATAAAATTCATTTTGCTTTGTATTATGATTCATGACAGTTTTACGGGTATTTTTTTAAAACATTTTTTCAACACATAACGACTGTTCTTGGTTAATTTTCTTGTATAAACAAAAATATAATTAAAGTGTAATGACATGTTTGTGATTTGATTGAGATTCTGAAATTGGACGTTAAATATTTCACTTCGTTTATCAGACTCTTATTAAAATCAAATGCATAAAATGCGCTAAAATCTCTTTTACTACTTACAAAACATTTTATCTTTTTTTTGGAAAAAGAAAATCTTCTCTCGTTAAATTACAGGCACTAAATATCCAAAGTCTATTTTTGTCTAATATACCACATTAAATTGATCCGACAAAAAGAGAAGGCTATTTTCTAATAGAGTTATTAATTTTTTGCCAATTAGCATTCAAATTATTTTCCTCATTTATTTCATTCATATCCACATTATTGTTTCAACTTCATTTCTAGCCCAAGGATGCCTTTATTTATGTTCATCCTAGCACCAATGCACACGATAGGTGCACTAGTCATGTATTCATAGTTATCGAAAGACTATGATAAACAGTCATATCAATGTATGTGGTGGTCCAAGGGATGACGTGTACAAGGTGAATAGCTAAAAACACGTATGGAACCAAAGCTGATTAATGAAAGAATCATTCGTATGCGCTCAATTTCATATACATGTGAAAATATTTTGCTGTTAAATACAAATAATGCACTCAAATACCAGTCGCCAATTCGAAATTTCCCATGACCATGGGACAATACTCTTACACTGGGTTTGGTAATTCGGGTTTGAGTATGGATAGGATAACAAAATGTTTTGTCCAGTGTTTGATAACGTCTTCTGAACCGGATAAACATGGATAATTATAATTAAAACACGGGATAAGAAAATTGGATTTGGGGTGGGATAAAATTCGGATGTGATAAAAAAAAACCTCAAAGATAACTTAAAACATTTTTTTTTCCAACTATGAAACGATGGAGTTCGGCTTGGCCAGCCACCACGCAATGACCACCAACCCGGCAGCCAATCACAGCCGCGTCCGACCACTGTGCAATCGTCATCTCCGAACAACACCGCCGACCGTCCTCGCCTTCCAGCCGACTGTCTTCCACTGTCCGTCCAAGCCAACTGTCGCCGATGAATGACCCGAAATCGATGGATGGACCCAAAGACTTTTGAAAAAGAGGAAGAAATAAAATAAAGCCCACCAAATGTTGGGGGGGCGTTTGTATGTATGTTGGTCCTGAATGATGATCACCTGATTTTGGTGTGATGCTTCGCAGTCCGATCCTGCCCTCTACTCAGATCTGAGACTCTCCTTGCAACTAGAAGATTTTGAAGAAGGGGGAGCAGCTCCAGCAAAAACGACGATCCCTCCATATGGTGTTGGTCTTGCCCGTGCGAGATTACGTCAACGGGATGCTACGGATATACCTGGCGTTCTCGTCCTCGATTTTCAAACCATAAGCTCCCCTTTGACTCGATCACTTACCTGGAAAATTACACGATTTCATCGCTTCGGTTCGCTCGTTGTCTCTTGGATCATTGCCGTTTACCGTGGAATTGCTTGATCGAACAATTGGTAAAGAATGCGATGCTGATGAAATTTGCGTTTTGTGTGGCGATGATTTTGTGGATTCGGAGGTCGGCGTGATAGGGCCGTGTGTTCCCGGTCCCGAGCTTCTCAAGAAGGAGGTGTTCCTGGTGGCGGCGGTGAACTCCCTTTGCATGTTTACGGAATCGATGTGGCATCTCAAGATGGTTTGCTTTCTCCGCCCAATGTCGGAGACCAGCTCACCAGATTCCGAGAGTGTCACATCCGTGAGCAAGTGAGATTTTCAAAGATTTTCAAAGATTTTAAATCATGTTTTGGATTGCACCAATCATTTCGAAGTGTTTTTAATCCTACCTTATCATATCTTATCATATCCTAATTCAAATCCGAATGACCAAACGCAACCTTAGAACTCAAACTTATTATTTGGCCGCTCAATCTTCCCTCTCTCGTGCTCGACGCTCAGTCCCCGCGATTATCTCCCTCGCTCGTTGCCATCGGTCACTAAAGGAAGTCTCTGTTCTTTGCACATGAATGGAGAAGTTCGCTAGAGTGGAAGCCGGCAGAGTAATATGAATCTAGTTATTCTCTGGTATTCTAGTGTTCACCTTAAGATTTGCGTGCACTTTAGCCTGCATAACAGAGAAAGGTCGAATGGAGTGGCCCTAGTGGCCACCATTCCCATATCGGAAAATGCTAGAGATGGGGCCCCACCTCGAGGATTGTGGTACTTATGAGTTCATTCTCAGTTTCTGTAAATAGAAACTCGTTATTCTACCGGAAAAGAAAGGGGGGGGGGGGGAGAAGAAGACCGGGAGAGAATAATAAATATTTAGAAACAAAAATTGTAGAAAATTGAAGGCGTTAGGAAGATAGGGAGTTGAATTGGTCGAGTTTCGTTTAGTTGGCGTTCATGTAGTTTAGGGCCTTTAGGCAATTGTGTTAGTGCAAGTTAAGTATAACTTTTATAACTTAATTAATGAGGCATTTTATGCACGGTTACATATATATATTTGAACAGTTTGATCTTTTGTGTTGTGGAATCTTTGTGTTGAATTTATTATGGACTCTCTAACATGGTATCAAAGCCAAGTTATCCCTTCCGCGAATGTGCGTGTGTCCACCCTATATTATTCGCTTTGCACGTGAGAGGAAATGTTGAAGTTATTATCCCACATCGCTTGTGAACGGGTATTATATGTTCTTTATATTCATATGATATCTCTCCACCTATTAGTTTAAGCTTTTAGAGCAGTTGACAAGTAGTCCCACTAAATATTTCTCTTTGTACATTTGAACACGATTACATATATTCATGGAAGTAAAAGGCGTTAATTGATTCTTTTTTCTCCCCATCTCATGGGGAACTAGGTAACTAAGCCAGAGCTTGAACAACAGTGACGACGGTGTAGGGAATAGCTCGAGCATGAAAGTATACGTCCAACTTAGTCCGATTCTAATTTCATCTTATTCATGCCCAATCGAACCTGCCATGTATAAAATACGGCAAAGTTGTTGTTGGTTAGGAAGCTATAAATCTCTTCTTTCTTTCGGGAGTCGGAAAATTTCATCGTCAAAAGATATCAAATTGAACAGGCAAGGTGGCTAAATATTTTTCCGATTCGAATATTTACTTTTCCTGTTTAGTTGGGTCAACTGTTCATGTTATCATTGTGATGTATACAGGACTGGGAAAGCCGAGACGATCCAAGAAAGGAGAGTGGGGGCGCGTCAATTTTCTCCGCCGATGCCTGGCTTAATAATGTCTTTTGGTCGAGGCAAGTGGAGATGCATCGGACAGTGCTGTCCTCGTTAGAAAGGAGCGATTCAGTGCAATGAACAAGTTGGAGAATGTTGTTATGAAGGTTGGGCGCTCACTTCATTGCAATGAGCCAGTTGGAGAAACTTGTTCATGCCTGGCTTAAGTACACCAAGAATCATAAAAAATCTGTGCATGTCGCTTACTTTAATACCAAAACTTTCAAAACGATCACTCAAGTGTCAACTTTTTTGAAAAACGATCACTTCAATGTCAAAATTTTCAAAACGATAACTTAAGTTTTATTTTTTAAAAAAATTATCACTTAAATGCCAATTTTTAAAAAAAAATTGCTCACTTCAGTGTCAATTCCGGCGAGCCACGACAGCTCAAATGTTAATAGAAAATAGACCAAGTCGAATTTTCGGAGAGTCGCATCAGCTCAAATCGAAGTTGCCACTAAAGTGATCATTTTTTTAAAAAAAAAAATTGACACTTAAGTGATCGTTTTGAAAGTTTTGACACTAAAGTGAGTATCGTACGCAAGTTTTGACACTTGTGGTGTACTTTTAACCTGAATTGTTTCAATGGATCTTGTTTCTTTTTATCCCTATTTGTATTTGCTGAAAGAGTATGCAAAGTGTAACGGAAGGGATTGTTTCTGGATGGGAGTGTTTCCGACGTTTCCAAATTCAAATTTTTTGCTTTTGCTAATTGAGTGACAATATGCTCAGTTCAAAATGCTATTTCCAAGTCTTAATTTAGTACACAGATCGGATTAGGGAATCATTTTCATCCTAATGACATTGCTATCGTAAACTGAGAATAGGGTATTATTGGAAGTCTATCTGAACAAGATCTGGAAGGGTTGGAACTGGAAGCATTGTTTGCAAATATCGATACCGACAAGCGTGGAACGATCACCTATGAGGCTATGAGGTGGATGAAGACAGGATTATGTCGGCTTGGATTGAAAAGCAACTGATGGAAGCAGTAAGATATAATATTACGTGAGTGCTCAACTTATTCAAGCTGATTCTTTTTTTATTATTATTTTTTTTTTTTTGCTGCTTTTGGTGTGAGAAATTCGAATTGGTGTGAATATCCTTGTTCTGTACTTCAAGCTGATGCGGATGGAAATGGAAGTATCAACTGCATTGAGTTCATAACAGTTGCAGCGCGCGGACTCAAGCTAGAGAGATGAACATTACAAAGCCTTCCAGCATTTTCATAAAGGCGATAGCGGGTAACATTCCCTTCCCATGAATAAGATCCACTTTGAGCTCATATTTGAAATTTTCTCTTAAATACATCAAGGCTGAGTTATAAAGTCGATTCTCATAATGACATGATATGCTATACATATGTACATTTTTTAACAGATATATATTTACATTCTCGAATAAAATTTACACCATTAATTTATTCTTAGGATAAAATGCTTTTTTTTATACCTAATTTCCTTCTAGTTTTGAATCCCGAGCTCCAAAATCAACTGGTCTAGTATTTTCGTTATGCCGGGCATAGGTCTGTTAACTTTTCTCAATTACTTGAACAATTTAGTTCAACATCTTTGTCCGTGCAATCATTTGTACGTTGGACTCTAGTATAGAGGTACTCTTTCTGAAGATCCTGGATCAATCAGTACAATGGATTAACCACTTTTTTTGCGATTGCGTGTAATTTCTTCACCTTAAATATGTTGTCTTTGATTTAGAACATCATGAAAATCCGTGTTGTAGACCATTTTATAAGCGGGATATGTTAAATGAGTCGATGCGAAAGAAAAAAACAAAATTAACGGAGAGGAGATTTCATAGATGAAAAATCGTATAAACTTCACCTACTCAAGCGATATGCGAGGCCCCTCGAAGTGGTTGAGATAATAGGGCAGTTGTGAACATGATTAGTGTATTCAGCTCAATGCCAATGAGAAAGTATTAGGATGATGATTTGGATAATAGGTTAAGCAAAATCTTGGCCATGTGCACTTCATGATAATCTAAAGAATCACATGCTGAATAGCATTTTTAAAGGAATGTATATCCATGGGTGCCATCTTGTAGCCAACTTTCAATTAATGAGATCACGATAAGATAAACGATAGCTTCTCCCATTTGTTATTTCATTAATCATAAGAGTTCCTCTTCCCTTATCGTAGTTTATATTTAATGTAACCTTATTTGTCATAGGATATCTTCTTTAGTTTTATTAAAGTGGTTATATTTATCAAATGGTAGCAAATTCGTATTTTCTAATAGTTTTATTAATACTTGTTTTCTCTACTATTAGTAATTTAATTAATTAATTTTCTCTCATTTGTTCTATATTTTTTATTTTTTTTTGTTAGGATATATTTTTTTATGCCAATTAAGGGAAAAGAGACATTTTCTTCGATCGAGAATAAGAATAAGAAGAAGAAGAAGGTGCGATATATTGTTTACCCTTTAGAAGTCGCGTGTATTGCGCATGCTAACGAAAAAGAAATTAGAAGTTAACAGTGATGTAAAAAAAGTCAAGAGGTATTTATGTTGAAATTCGAGGACAAACTTGTATTACTCTCGAATTTCATTGACGGGTTATGTGTCATATTGATAAGAATAAAATAAAATTATTCTCGACGGTTGGCACGACTCGACCGCAAAGATGGACGTGCGTTCACAATTTAATCCAAAACCGCGTAAACGCCAACTCGGTGACACCTTTGACCAGACAACCTCGCCCCTCGACCGAAGATCGAGCCAATGACACAATTTTTTGTTTTTTGTTTTTTTTTTGGTCTGTGCCATTCACGCGTTTGCTTTGCTCCGTCTCCCCGAAGGCCTGAGCTTCTGCTGCGAATAATATCTCCGATGCCACGTAATCACAGTGCTTTTTGCACCGATGAATAAAAAAATAAAAAATAGTCGTCGTATAATGCGGACAGTCGAGCTCGGGACCCACTCGAATCCGGTACCTGATACGATGATCAAATAATCCCAGTAGGTTCCAACCACGTAATTGTTAGTTAGTACTCACTCCTCGTCTTTGGCGAAGAGAGAGAGAGAGAGAGAGAGAGGACAAGACGGGGGGGGATCTTTTCGTGGGGGAAAACGACGCGACGTTCTTGAAAATCAGAAAAAGGTTTTTGTTATTGTAAAGCACGTTGTCTCGACAAATGCACGTCACTGTAATTGGTCGGGATGAGTGGCTGTATTATTGCTTGTTGATTGTTCCAACACAAGTGGCTTTGAATTAAAAAAATGCCCCGTGGAATATAATTGGACAATGTCTATTTTAATCCTGAATAATGATTAAAAAAAAACCTCTAAATCATTTGCATTTTTACCTTTTCATTTTTAAACATTTTAATTTTACCAATTTAATCATGAATTAAAAAAATGCCCCGTGAAAAATAATTGGACAATGTCTATTTTAATCCTGAACAATGATTAAAAAAAATCTCTAAATCATTTGCATTTTTACCTTTTCACTTTTAAACATTTTAGTTTTACCAATTTAATCACGAATCTATTCACATTTTGCCAATTCAAATTTGTTTGTCGAAAATCGCTGATGTAAATAGCAACAATCATACATGGCATCGTCAGCACTAATTTGGATAATTTTTAATAATTTTTTCATTTTTTTCATATTTTCTTTTTTTTCTTTTTTTTTCTTTCCATCCGGCCTGGACCTCTATGGGTGTCTAGCTAGGGCGATGGCATCCCTCGCCCAATGATGATTACTTGTACAATTTTTTAATAATATTATTTGAATTTTTTTTTCATTTTTCCTTTTTCTATTTTTCTAGTTTTTTGTTTCTTTTTACCCCTCCAGCCTCAAGATCTGCTAAGGAAAAATAAAGAGAAAATATTATTAAAAACTATCCATATCAGCAGCGACGATGCCACGTAGGACTGCTGTCATCCATGTCAACGATTTTCGGCTAATAAAAATAAAATGGCAAAAAATGAAAATATTTATGACCGAATCGATAAACTTAAAAGATTCATGAGCGAACTAGAGAAATTGCAAAAAGATTATGACTTTTTTTTTTTGATAATTCTTCCTAGTCACTAGTGTAATCAAAACTGAGTTTGAAAAAAAGCCCAACCAAACTCATTCATTTTGGTTTTTAAACTCTCTTTCGTGGAAATGCTTGCGAATTTTGGAAAATTACCAAACATAGTTTATAAAAAATGATGATGTCGATGTTGTTGATAAAAGCGCTATTGATGTTGTATATTTTATAAAATCCGTCGGCCGAAGATGAGAAGGGGGGAGGTAAGAAGAAATCTCAACATCAACAACTTGAAAAGCAGGAAAACAAGGACCTAGGAGTAACACGCAAGAACGAAAATGGGGAATTTTCCAAACGACGAACTTAGGAAACTTCCCAAGTCATT
Source organism: Rhodomyrtus tomentosa (assembly GCA_028455895.1). Classification (NCBI taxonomy): domain Eukaryota; kingdom Viridiplantae; phylum Streptophyta; class Magnoliopsida; order Myrtales; family Myrtaceae; genus Rhodomyrtus; species Rhodomyrtus tomentosa. Next base: position 5,928,476 of record JAPCWY010000001.1, on the reverse strand, counting down.
ATAGCCACGATGACTGTGCTTCCCCACCCCACCAAACCTTATCCTACACGTAATTTGAGTAATGGACCGCTCACGGATCGAGGAAAAATGATTAATATTTGACGGAGAATGCGATGTGGCATTGGCTCGTGCCTCCCGACACCGACGGGGTCGCAGATTCTTGCTTTAATAATACAAATTTTGTTTCTTATTTTTTTGGCACCCACTGATTATCCGACATGCGAAACTTTCCAACTTTTTTTAAAGTGATTGGGGCGTGTTGTCGGCCGATTAGTCTTCAATTGACGAGTGGCAATTTCCAAAGTTAATCTAAATGAGAAATTCACGTTACGGGAATATTAGGATTAAGCCGCAAAATTTTCGATCCGATTATGAAATAGTAAAATTAAGTCACAATAATTTCGCCCGCTTACGGTTAAAAGGTTCGAAATTGACGAGCTTTTCGCATCGCAAAAATATTGTTAGTCGACGACTGGATAATACAATCACGAAAGTATTCCATCACGAACATTGTGGCAGCCACTTTGGCGGTACGAGAGAAATTATGTCAGCTCTTTACATCGCGCTATCCTGGTCAAGAAAAGTCAACACCTCGACTTATTTGAAAAGTTGACCCAAGTCGACGAAGCAGTGTTTCGTTCCAATCAAGATTTGCCTTTTTTCTCTCAATTCTCGAACGCGTTTTCCCTAAAATTCTCCCAAATCACGATCCAAACTTGTCTTGTATTGCCGCAACCTCCGCTGATTCTCCCCTCTAATTCAGTTCATCTCGCGAATCATCCGTCCTTCCCTTGTGTAATCACTGACCGAGGACTTATCCATCAGCTCCGGAGTAGAAGAGTTTCTCTTCCCTCGAATTTCAGAGCATTCTGCACAATTCCTGATTCCGGAATCCGATCTTTCCTCCGATTCTGATTATCATTTCTTCTGGCCGGAGAGAAAAAAAGACATGGGCGGTTGTCTCACTAAGGACAGAGCTCCAGGGCCACGGCAAAATGGGTACAGATCTGGGGGTGCGAATTACCAGAGACCCTATGAACAGCAGCAGCAACCTGTCGTGGTTCCACAGCACAAGCTTCCTTCGAATCATTATCAACCTCAGCAAGGTGCGTTCAAGCAATCAGTCCCAGTCCCAAGCCCCAAGCCAGTCCAGAAGCTGGACACAATCCTGGGCAAGCCCTATGAAGATATCAAGTCCCACTACACACTTGGTAAAGAACTGGGTAGAGGTCAGTTTGGTGTCACTTATCTCTGTACTGAGATTGCCACTGGTAGGCAATATGCTTGTAAGTCCATTTCAAAGAGGAAGCTTGTGTCCAAGAATGATAAGGAGGACATGAGGAGGGAGATTCAGATCATGCAGCATTTGAGTGGCCAGCCCAATATAGTGGAGTTCAAGGGTGCTTATGAGGAAAGGCAATCGGTCCACCTTGTGATGGAGCTCTGTGCCGGTGGCGAGCTTTTCGATAGGATCATCGCGAAGGGGCACTACACCGAGAGAGCTGCGGCTACAATCTGTAGGGCGATTGTCAATGTTGTTCATGCCTGCCATTTCATGGGTGTTATGCATAGGGATCTCAAGCCTGAGAACTTCTTGTTGGCGAGCAGGGATGAGAATGCTCCCTTGAAGGCTACAGATTTCGGTTTGTCCGTGTTCATCCAAGAAGGTAGATTCTAGCTTTCACTTACAAATTCTCCTTGTTTGGTTGGTTAATGACTGGTATTATCGAACGAAATGGACCACCTTTCACTTTTGGTGCTGAAATGTTAAATAGTTTTTCAATTTTAGGGTATATTGAATTTTCAGCTCTAGCTTTTTGTGAAAGAAGCTGTTGTCTTTTGTTTATCCTAAGATGTTTTCGCTTTTAGAACTGAGGGTGAGGAAATGTTAGAATGGTGCCAGTCAATTTTTCAGGGAGTCTAGAGTGCATGTAAGATAATGACACGCAAAGGATGTCACAATGAGCTGATAATTCTTTCGTAAATACATGTATTCCTCGACTCTAGTTAAGTTTTGGCGTGAATTTACTCTTATCAAAAGGTTGTGGATTTCGACACTGTATACGACCCTCTTTTAGGGGGTTAGATGCTGAGTTGCTGTATAATTTTATACAGAAGAATTTTATTAGGCTGAAAAATGTGTTTTTATTTCCTTAAAAGAATGTAGCAGCTCCCTAATCTTTTGTACGATGCTTGTCACTAGATGCTTGAAAGGTTGTTGTTGCTTGGAAGTGAAAATTGAATAACTGAGATCTGCTGTTGCTTAGGAAAGTGACTTTGCAGTTAGGCTCAACTTTCTGTTCTGTTATAGCTCTCAAACTTCACAAGAAATCGAGTGGATCTTACTTAGCATAATTATGCATATGGCATTTTTGGCTGTTTCCATTGCTGACCTCTTATTTTCCAGGCAAGGTGTACCGGGATATTGTCGGGAGTGCTTACTATGTTGCTCCTGAGGTTTTGCGGCGCAATTACGGGAAGGAAATAGACATATGGAGCGCAGGAGTCATACTTTATATCCTACTCAGTGGCGTGCCTCCATTTTGGGCTGGTAAAGACTATATCCTTTTCTTCTTTCTTTGTTTCCTTACATAATTCTTCGTGCTATTAGGAGTATGTACTTCAATAATCTCTTCAGAACCATGCCAGACGGTAAAGTGATGCATGATTTTGGCATCGGTAGTATCTAATAAGTGCCCTTTGCAGAAACTGAGAAGGGGATATTTGACGCGATACTGCAAGGAGAGATTGATTTTGAAAGTCAACCATGGCCAACTATATCCCCTAGTGCTAAGGACCTGGTCAAGAGAATGTTAACAAAGGACCCCAAGAGAAGGATTACTCCTGCGCAGGTTTTAGGTGATTTTACTTCTGCCTTACAAGACGCATGCTCTTAGGAATGTTTGATGTTGGTCAATTTTTTAGTAATCCTTTTGGCTTGGAAGCCTTCATGCTGCTTGAGAAATGCTAGCTCTATTATCTAAGCTTGAGTTTGTGACTAATGAGATTCTTAGGAGTCCTCTTCTGGCATGTTATTTCTCTAGATATAGTCCAAATGTCGAACTTGCTGGTCCGTTGGAAGCTTATATTCTCTTCTGATCTGCCACCTGATATTTCTGTCTTATGCAGAGCATCATTGGATCAAGGAAGGTGGAGATGCATCAGACAAGCCAATAGACAGTGCTGTCCTTTCAAGAATGAAGCAATTCAGAGCAATGAACAAGCTGAAGAAACTTGCACTGAAGGTTAGTCCCTGCATTACTGGAGTGCATCTTGTTTCTTTTTGTCCCTATTTGTATTTGCTGAAACAGTATACAAAGTATAACTGAAGGGATTGTTTCTGAATGGGAGTGTTTCCAAATTCAAATTGTTCTTCTTTCCTAATTGATTGACAATAGTTCAAAATGCTACCTCCAAGTCTTCGTACATAGAATGATCTGGCAATCATTTTATGTTTATGACTGCTATTGTAAACTGAAAATAGGTAATCGCTGAAAATCTATCTGAAGAAGATATTCAAGGGTTGAAAGCAATGTTCGCGAATATGGATACTGACAAGAGTGGAACGATCACCTATGAGGAGCTGAAGACAGGATTAGCTCGGCTTGGATCGAAGCTCACAGAGGCAGAAGTGAAGCAGCTGATGGAAGCAGTAAGATAAATATTATGGAGTGCCCAACTTATTCAATCTGATTTCTTTTTTGGTGCGAGGAATTCGAATTGGCGCGACTGATATCCTTGTTCTGTACTTCAGGCTGATGTGGATGGAAATGGAAGTATTGACTACATTGAGTTCATAACAGCTACAATGCATAGACACAAGCTAGAGACAGAAGAACATCTATACATAGCCTTCCAGCATTTCGATAAGGATAACAGTGGGTAAGTTGACTGTTCAAGAATCAGGACTTGTGTCCTGTGAATTTCATGTTCCATCTATCCAGACGTTGAATATGATTCTACTTGATTATATACCCGCAACCACTATTTATCAAAGGAATTTCGTGCATCAAATTCTATTTGATGCATTTCTCCCTTCTCTGTGTTAAGAGTAAAAACAACTGCTGATGCAGGTGATTAGCTTTTTCTTGATTTTTGCAGTTTCATCACAATGGATGAAATTGAGACTGCCATGAGAGGATATGGAATGGGAGATGAAGACACCATTAAAGATATTATAGCGGAAGTTGACACAGACAATGTGAGTTTGATTTCTTTTAAGGTTGCTCCCCACCCCCCACCCCCCAAAAAAAAAAAATGGTTGATGTTTTCCTCTAAAAGTTGTGAGATCTTTCAATTTTATCTTTTCTTTTTTGTGGAGAAGTGTTCGTATATCATCTTTGTCTGCACATTTCATGCGCTTTCATCACTTTGTTCCCTATTGGAGATTATTCTGATTAGTAAAACCAAAGGACGCTTTCATCAATTCTAGATTTCCTCCTCTCCAGATGGAAGACTTGAAAATAGTATTGTTGTTGTCCAACTTTGTAGAAAGCTGATGTTATTGAACACGTCCATTTTCTTCACTGATAATGAAATTGGAATCTTGACTATCCTTTTTAGTCTTTTTTTTTTCCCATATATATTTTTAGTTTTTGATTTACTTTTATATAATTTTTTTCTTTTTTCCTCATTCTGTATTGTTTTTATTTTATTTATTTTTGGGTTCATCGACTGCCGACTCCAACTAGATCCATCCCAAGTAGTTTGAAATAAAGGTGATGTTGATGATAATGAAATTGAAAACTACGAAACTCCCACAAAAGCAACCGCATACTCTTTTAGCGTCACAAGCTTTACACGTTTTCTTCTTACGTCGGCAGGACGGCAGAATCAACTACCAGGAGTTCTGCGCAATGATGAGAAGTGGCAACCAACACCAGGGGAGACTGTTCTAAGACACGACCGACGGGCTTCTTTCATGTCTACGGATGAACTATTGTAAAGTGAAGTTAAGCAAACTCTAAAATACGGGAAGCTGTTATCCTGCGACGTACTTGACCTGGAAAGTCGATGCTAGTTTGAGATCTGCCTTTGTTATCCTGCGATGCCAGTTGGAAGCAGGCAACTCATGGCATTTTCTTGGGCCTTCCCGACGGTACATTTTTTGTACTGTTAATTTATTGAAGATAACAGTGAGAGAGGAGGCCATTTGAAAACACAGCCTGGCTGAAGAAGCTGCTTCTTTGACTGTTGTAAATTATGGTGAAATCCTCTCTTTTGTGCCTTAATTGGTGCCGAAACCCGTGAATGGCAAAAAAACCGAGTACGGAGGAACATTGATGTTGCTTGCAGTTTTTTATGTTCTTTTTTCCTGATTTGACAGTTCAAATTGTTGTCAAGCTCAAGGTTTGCCTTAAATGAAGTAATTGATGATGTTATGACATTCTTTTAAATCTATATCGATCTGTTCTCAAGACAACGGATGTGAATACTCTCCTACACATCTCACAGCCGTGCGATATTTCTATTTTAAAAAAGTGGATTGACATTAATTTTGACAAAAAAAAAAATTTACCTTATGTTCTTTCTAATCACGATTATATGGCAATTGAAGTAGGTAGGGTTTCAACCCAAAAAAAAAAAAAAAAAGAGGGCAGGCAGGCATGAATACCATGAACATTCATTTGGTCAGAGCCAACAATAGATCTGTGCCCCGCCTTATTCTGTCCTAGAGTTTTTCTCGACCTTAAAAATCCTAGCACCATGTTTTGGAAATCGAACGCAAACATATCAACCCGAGAAGTTATCATATCAATATTTGAACTTCCAAATTCCATTCTCCACAAAGGATCATAACATCCCATTGAAGTTTTAGAAACCAAAAGGAGGAAAACAACACAACCTAACACCTAACGACTCCTCCTGCAGTCAAAGCCACCACATTATTGAGGGCTCCACAGAACCCACATAAAAGCAAAAGCACATCCAGCTATCATAGTAGTAGGGCACACAACACGGCGACCGATCATTAACGCTGGTCTTCCTTAAAAACCATGAATCTTGATCTGGTCCTTCTTCACGAGGCCGGCCTGGACCAGAAACTGGGAGACGTTCTTCCGCTGATCGCCTTGCAGTTGAATGATTTTTCCAAGCTCCTTGTCTTGGACAACATTCCCATTACAACAGAACTCCTTCTTCAGATCCTTGAGGATCTTCTCGTAGCTGAATTGTTTCTTCAGCCCCTGCACAGTAGTCAAGCTCTTCTTTCCATTCCTTTGCTGGATGCGGATGTGAACATACTCTTTCGCCCCAGGGGCACCCGAGTCCTTGCCCTCAGCGAATGGGTCAAAAGCAGTTGGAAGCTCGAATTCTACTTCAACCATGTAATTTGCTGAGTTTAGACTTCTAGAACCAAAGAAAGAGGATGCTGTGCCGCTGCGAATCAAGAACATATTGCGGTAAAACAACTAGCAGTGAAAGAATAAGTTCAACCCAATGATAAAGTCCAGATCAAGCCACCGAACAGCAAGAAATCATATACAATTAGCTCAGACTTAACAAACTAGATGGATACTCTCAATTCAATAATGCAAAACTAGAGATGGCAAAGTTGTACACAACCACATCCAACCATGGCAAAGAAATAGATGCCGTATTCCTGACAATCAAGAGAGAACCAATTCAATGCAAAACAGGCAAAAGAACAAGAACATATAAAGATCCCAACATAGTCTAATCAAAACTATTCCGAACCCGAGGGAAATCCCAATCTCCAGCTCGTCTCAAAACCAAGACGCAGGGAAGCTCTTCCGAACCCCACTCTAGCTCCTAATTCTCAAACCCAGACACGGGGTTCTTTCACAGCCAGCTCAACCAAGAGCATGTCACCGAAACCCAGTCCATGATTACTAACAGGAAGCAGAATTATGGATCCAACAACAGCACAGGGGCCACGGATAATCTCCAAGAAACAAGAAGCGTGAACAAGAACAAAGATCACACGAAAAACAGAGATCGAGCATACATCACAGAAACTAGAAAACGGTCAACCGAGAACAACTTCGCATGAACCGAGCTTCGCCATGACAAGCACATCCACGACCATTCCCCAACCCATCGACCGTGATCGCCAACAGAAAACGTGAACCCCAGAGAAAAGACCCAACTTCATCACACGAACAGAGAGGCCCGAAAAAATAAAAAACCAATAACTCGAGAAAGAAAGGCTCGAGGCAAATTCTGACGATTTACCTGATGAAATATCGGAGAAGCTAATCACGAGATGGAAAGCGCAAACTCTTGAATCGTCGAGACTTGAGAGACCCTGAACCTACAAAGGGGCCTATATATAGAGTCCTTGGAGGCGGTTTGATATCAGCCACACGAATTGAACCCGTCGTGGGCCCCGTGCCGAATGCCGTTCCTTCAAGGAAACTTGGGCGGTCCAGATGACTCACCGGGCTATAGGTAGACGGCGATGATTGCATGATGCGCCACGCGAAAAGAGGGCAGCTGTGACGATCGCTGCGTAACGCGTAAAGGGGACGCGCCCCGACGGCGGGCTGGCAATCTTCAAAGATTCGGGTCGAGCCGAGTGGGTCCCGCTAAAGTGGTTTTTGTTCTGATTTTTGGCGTTGATGGAGAGAAGAATCGAGAAAGGGGCGAAAGATAAAGCACGAGGCCCGTCCAATTGGCATATGCATATCCATCATTTTTTTTTTTCGTGGTCGGAACATATCCACCAATTTGGATAAATCAAATGCATATAATAATCTCCTCACGTTTTTTGGGCTGAGCCGGTTAAAAATTATTCCAGTAAAAGAAAATAAAAGGAAAACGTAAAATACAGTTCTTCTTAGGGGTGTGAATCCGGACCGCGTTTGCCTGAAACCCGAGTTGGTCCACCCGAAAAATAGAATCGAGAATCGGTTCCTGCTCGAATCGGTGTGGGTGCCGATTTCAATTTTTGGGAATCAATTGAAACCGGTCCGGTTCCCGATTCTAGGTTGAGACCCATTCGGACAAAATAATCGATTTCTAGTTACTAAAGTACATTGTTTATATGTTAAGTTTTAATCGGTTTCATAAAATCATTGCTAATATTTAAACCGATCAGTATCATAAAATTGATTTTAGATTGTTGCTTTTGGTGAATCGTAATTTTTACTATTCATTTCATCGATACTCATATTATTTTGATGAAAAAAAAACAGATTATCGATAGACCCTGAAACTGGATCGAAAAATATGATGTCTTCCAAAACATATTTTAATACAAATATGATTGATTCTTGATTCCAAAAACTGAGAACCGATTATAACAAGGTATAAGTCTAGACTGGCCCATTTGACGCGTGCGCACCTCTACTTCTTCTCCTCGCATCTCCGAAGAATAATATGAGATATCCGAAAATCTCACGGGAACGTCGGGGCTGGTCATGCTTGCTAGCAAGGCCTGAGTGTGTTGGGTTAGGCGAGCATTAGTCATTATCGATTTTGTGGCCCTAGCGCATGAATGTTAGATCTCGTTTCTCTTTCAAATTCAAATTTTCTTATGAATTTTCAAACCGAATATTTTTTTTTATATAGATGTTAACAAATTGTATCCACGGTGCCTATCCACTTGCTTTAAAATACGCGGGCATTGAAAGAAATTTCTCAGCCCATCAATGTCGATGTTGCTTGGATTGACTTTTCTTTTGGTTTTATCAGAATCTTGCACGGCACACTGCTTTATTTACCTAAACATTCATAGCATGTAATTTTAAAAAACATTTTTTTTAATTCAAATAACGTTTTACGTTTGGAGGATAAATAACAATTATTTATGTCTAAAGCAAAAAAAAAAACAAAAACAAAAACAAAAACAAAAACAAAAAGTCAAAAGTTCAAAGTTGAAATCAAGGACTAAAATCACACATAAACTTAATTAATTGATTATGCTCCGTCTAAAGCTCTAGCTCGTGGTGGTGTTGCCGAAGTCGGTGGCGCCGGTGTCCTCTGGTTCTTACATGATGATGCAATCGCCGTTTCACTGATATTTTTTCTTCGCTGCTGAATCTCGGCGACCTCCCCCTGCCTCTATTTCTCATCTCGGTCGCCTCAATTTTCATGGAAAAGGGCAAAGCAAAGTCGGCCACAGTCACCGGTCCCGTTCCCAAACTCGATTCCGTCTCCAACTCCAGTTCAGATCGTAGGGTCGCCTCCTCGCTCCAATCGTCAGGTCTCTCTCTCTCTCTCTCTCGTGTTCTTGCCTGTTCGTACGTGTGGCTCGTGCCGATGTGGTCGATCGTGTTGTCACTTGCTTGTGATTGTGAGTTCCTAGGGGTGTCCAGTGATTCGATCGTGTGAGGATGTCCTTTCTCTTTGACCTAGATCGAGCTCTCGTTGCCGCGTGCTGTGAATGTAGCCGTCATAAGAACGTTGTTTCTCTTTGTAAACTGGTTTGATCGTTGTAATCTCTTTTACCTTGTCGGTTGTGATATGCTGTTTTGTGGATGAAGTTTTTAATGGCTGAACCAAGCATCTCTGTCCAGAAGCTCGAGCGCAGTGTTTTATTTTCTTTGTTCTTTTTTTTTTCAATGTAGGTTTTGCAATAATGATCTCGAATGATTGTGCTTCTCTGGCTGTTGGTGTGAATGGATATTGTGCCGTAGCTTATTATTCTATAGGTATTTTCCGTGAGAGTATGGACTAGTATGGGATATGAATCTGTTGTGTTTACTCACTGCATCGTGGTTGTCCATATAGGGCCGCCAATCAAGAGGTCAAAGCCACCAAGTCTAGTCAGTCTGTGTGTAGGGGTTGTCGGCAAGCACTTGGAGGATATAATTGCAGATTTGGAAGATATCGCTGTTACCTTCCCTTCGGACATTAAGGTTTTCATTTGGAGTTTTCTCATCTATAGTTTTGTGAACTTAACTCTTGCAACTGGAGATAACTTTTGGGCAATCTGTGCATGAAGAGCAATGCGAGCACGCTCATGTTGTCAAAGTGTCCTCTACTGTCCTACTCTAGTGTTTGCGCCAATTCATTACTTGTGTTCAGTTCCATTGTTGCCGTCAAAATTTCTCCAGATAGTGAGAACTCTTCCTCGTTCTTCGATGTTGTGATGAGAAGCCGTTTCCTCTACGGCATCAATTGTCGTGTCATTTTTTTAAGTTGCGTTTACCTAAGCAGCTATGTGTTGTCAAGGTTTCACATCTTAACGTGATTGTTTCACTCCAGTGTATGTTGTCTCTTGCGTAAGTCATGCAAAGAATGAATGTCAAAATCGGAGAAAAGATGACATTTGTTGGTGTTGGGGATGTATATAGTTTGATGGAAAATCATAAGGATGGGGGTCTTTTCTACATGTCAAACATTGATGTGGCTTTCTGATTTATCCCCTCCGAGGAAGAATGTGGAAGAAACATATTTTAACTAAGAATAAATATAATCACTTGTCTACAAGCAGTTTGATTAACTATCTAGTCTGCACAGCATTGTTTTATGCATTAATTAACATGACAAGAGAGCAACTCAGTCGTGTTTTTTCCATGGCTTTGCAAAATTTCAGTTCTTGAATGCTGAATGATTACGGGACTTGTTTACTCAAGTAGTTTATGCATAGCATGGTATCACACGAGTAATTGCGAATATAAACAGCTGTACTAGGATATTAAATGTATTGTCAGTGCAAAACATGCCCTTCATACATTTTTTGTCTAGTTGATGCTTGTGCATATAATCTACCTCATCTTAGTGGTAAATTGCTCCCCCAAGATGTTGGATACCAGATAGGTCTGCTCATTATTTTTTCGGAACGACTTATGGACTCTCCGGCATAGTAATTTCTATTCTGCCTTCCTGGAGTCCCATTTGACAACCAAACAACATGAAAACTGCAAGTACTAGTCTTCAGTTCTGCTCGAATCAGAAAAGATATCCGTAATTTATGTAGAAGTATTTGTTCTATGGATTTGGTTCTAGTGTCTGAAACCTTCAGAAGTTGAATAATTGAATTCCAACCTCCCCCCCCCCCTCTTCCTCCTCCTCTCTTTTTCCTTGTTTAAGGCAAACCAAGAGAAAAAAAGAAAAAAAGAAAAAGTGTGTTGCCAAATATATATATTCAATGTCTATAGTCTGTGCTAAGGTGTGTTGCCAGTTTTCTCAAGCATGTTGGGAGTAACATAACTAGGTTAGTATTATACATGAGCTAACAACCTAGTCTATAAAGTATAAGTACACTTGGTATGATTGGAACCCATTAGGCTAAGACCATAACCAAATAGGGTATGTGGGAGTTCTAGTTTGCATTTATTTCATGTGTATAAAAGGAAGAATCATGGACCTTAAGATGCGAATGTAATCTTCTGCTGGCATGATAGGTTGGACATTGGAGAGAGTAATTTTTTGATCATGCATAGCATGCTGGGTGCTAGAGTGCATCACACATATTACTTGTTATACGGGAAACATGGAAATGGTTGAGACTCAACACCATTAGTGCCTCCGTTCTGGTGTAGCTCATAGGAAAAAGGCCTAAAAGATAAACACGTTGTTTAAAGCAGACTGCATTTTTCTTTTTATGGAAATAAAATCAACAAGAATTAATGGTTTTGAGTCGGTTGTAATACATTTTAGTGTCAATGGTCCTTTTCTACTTTTTATTGAAATGATTTTGCTATAGGAAACACGGCATCCCTCTGTTCTCATGGGTTTGCTATTGGCAGATGGCAGTGACAGCTATTGCCCGGAGGAGATGGTTACTTGATGACAGTGTAATTGTTTCCTTGGCTGATGGTTCATGGGAGATCCTTGACATCTCTGGTTCAAATGTTTCTGATGTGGGATTGATTAAATTAGCTGGAATATGCAGGTCTCTTCGAGCTGTGGATATAAGGTACTTAAGTTACGTTAGTTATTTTATGGGGTCTCATAGGCCTCACCTTAAGTTATTTGATTTCCTTATTGGAATTTTTTGTGACAAGTAGTTTTGTTGGTTGGTTAATTGGTCACATCTTTTCCATGAAATGGGTTGAATTGGTATTAGTCTGGATACAGCAAAATTGTGCCTCAACATTTCCTGGAAAAGGGATGGGAATTATTGTCTCAATGTTACATATGGGTCCTATCCAGGCTGGGTCAAGCGCTCCGCTTCATGTTCCTGACTTCCTTTTTCTTTTTTCGCTGTAACTTGTTTGACATGTAATAACTTGGCTATGCGAAGGATTTGTAGTTGGTTCCTTTATGCATTAAGCAACAAATCATGAACACGTGAATTCCTTGTGTTTGGCAAATGAAAGGAATGTCATTTTGCCTTGCCTTTCCACCTAAGCCCTACCAACCTTTATCTTTTCTTTCTAAGGGATTACCTTTTAAGAGGGAAGTTCTTCAGTAGATTACTGTGAATTTACAGGAGTTCAAGTATGTATGATGTCAATCTTTTGCTTGGAAAAGTAAAAAGAGTAAATACACCTTAGGCCCTCTACCCTCCATATAGGCTGGGGGCTAGGGTGAACTTGGGGGGGGGACAGTGTAAGTGAGATAATGCGTGTAAGCCACTTTTCTAATAGATGCATGAAATGGAGGACATCTGTTCCTATCAGCGTCATGATTTCATAGCTGTGGTTCTTCTTTCCGTTTTTAAGCAAATCTTGCAAGTTGTATGCTGACTATCAGTTGGCTTTCTTTTCTCTTTTTCTTTTTCTTTGTTTCATATGAAATTTCAAGAACAACATTATGCCTCCATTCAGCTAGTCTTCTCTTGGTTATTTTACCTCTGAAATTTATGTTTTTCTTTTCTTTTCTTCTTTTATTTTTTATGATTCTTTGGGGTTCATCGACCGCCGACCCCAACTAATTTGGGATAAAGGTGTTGTTGATGTTGATGTTTTCTTTTCTTTTCTTCTGGAAAACTTGCTTGTTAGACTAGGTACTATCTTATACTGACAAGGTTATAAATGACTTACTAACATATTGAGATATTTTTGTGCAGTCGGTGTGAAAATATCACTGTGGCTGGTGTTTCTGGAGTTTTGCAGCATTGTCATTCGCTAGAAACTTTGAGATGTGGGTATGGACTCTGCCTATGTCAACATTGGCGATTTTTTCTGTCAATGATTTTATATGCCATTGTCGTTCTTCTTCTCAAACCATCTCAATCTATGCTCTCTCATCTTTTTCGCCACCATTTCTACTCCAACTTTTCGAGGAATGAAGAGATTCGACGAAAAGTTGGAGTAGAACCGGTGGCGAAAAAGATGAGAGAGCATAGATTGAGATGGTTTGAGCATATTCTTTGAAGACCCTTAGATGCACCAGTACGAACAGAATTTTGTTATCGAGAGCATAGCACGAAGAAAGCAAGAGGTCGGCCGAAACTTACTTGAGGGAAAGCAGTAAAACAAGATTTAATGGAGTGGGAAATAGATTGACGTACGGTTTGTCTTAGGACGGAGTGGAGGAAGGCTATTAGTATTGTAAAAGGGTAGTGTATAGATTGATAGATATATATATACTTATTTATTTTTACACATTTATCTCTTTTCCCTCCCTTGATTCTACTTTTATTTTTATGGTTCTTTGGGGTTCATCGACCGCCGACCCCAACTAGTTTGGGATAAAGGTGTTGTTGATATTGATGTCGTACTTCTTCTCTTTGCTTTACACTCTTATAATGATTAGCGTATGTCATTACACAGTACAATTAATGTCATTATAGGCAAAGCCTCTTGATACTCCAAATATCCAAGCATGTGAAAGGGTCTTTTTTAATATAAATTTAGATGTATCATTTACTTCTGATGCATCCACAGTATCACCTTTAGCTAAATCCTCATCGCTCCTAATCATGCCAACTAGAATAACCCTTGTATATTATGGAAGAACTTTGAGTTTGTATCTTGCTTCACTGCTAATTAGCGTACTGTATTCAGGGCAGGGGTGAAAAACATTGTGCGCATTTATTGGTTTAAGTTTTGAATGATAAGTACACTTAGCTCTTCTTCACATGTGGAACTGTAATTAGAGATTGAGATTAATAGCTTGTTCATTGCATGTCAACTGGCATACCCAAGATGACAGATCTGATTTTGTTGTTAAATACATGGAGGATTTGAGGGGGGAGAGAGAGTTTGTACAAACGATTAGTTTTCGAGTTACTACTAAAGTACCGTCTTGAGCAACATTTTTGGTCTTTCCCTTCATTTGGCACCTCAATTTTTATTATTTGAATGTTGTAGAAGTTGGTTATTCTTAACATTAGATGGAGAGGTTTTGACTGGCCATGGCATGGTATACTGCTTTTGCTGCTTTAAAATGGTGCGTGCTTAGCTTCTGACCCGATGGTTTCCACATAAATAGTGTGACTTTTAGAGCCCATTTTCTTGGGTTTGACACAGGGTATAAAACTCCTAACAGGAAATGAACCGAAGTTGATTTGCAGAGGGTGCCCAAGGAGTGACTACACAGCACGTTGTTGTTTGGGCATATTGAAACCGAAGCTGCACGATGTGGATGGTGATTCATGGGAGGAACTTGATGCCGCAGAAATCATAGATGGTGCACATTCGTTGCGGTGGCTTGTGTGGGTATGAATTTACTCTTTGTAGTTACTTACCTAGTTTTTTTCATCTTCGCGATTTTCATCTGCTTTGCAAAGGCTGGAAGGTTCAACTGGGACGGAGGTTTTGATTTTTGCATTGTTAGTATGTTCAGTTATTTTGTTGTCAACCATTTTAAAATCATGACAACAATATGGAGTCCGTTCTCCTATTTTTGTTCTTACACTATGAAGAACAGACACCTTAGCTTCTGCCTTTTGATTTTCATTTCATGCAGCCAAGGATAGATAAAAATACTCTGGAGGATTTTTCTGCTGAATGCCCGCGCGTCACAGTAAACCCCAAGCCGTCACCTTTCACTCTAAGACGGGCCCAAGTTCCAAGGGAAGCATGGCCAGATGTTATATTGGACGAACCCTTTGTTAAGGATATTGATCCCGAGACATGGGCTGTATCTGGTCTTAGATCCAGGAAGATTTCTGCACCTCTATCCTGCCCAAGATCTGAAATATCGGTGGCTGAAAAGTTTAGGCTTGCATTTGTCGAAAGAGACAATCGGTTAGCCCCGAAACGTGCAAAGAACCTGAGACAACATCAACGGCGTGCGGAGAAAGAGCTGATGACAATGGATACGAGGGCAAAGGCCCTTGCTCTGGCCTCCAAATTGGGCAAATCGCTGAATAATAGGCATTAGTGTTCCCGGATAATCAAGGGCAGCACCTCGGAGAGAGCTTTTGTTGTAATGATCATGATGCTTTTGGGTGCTTGTGTAACGACTGCAGCATACGGCCTTGTTTTGATGAGGTTCAGCGAGCGTACATTAGCATTCTTGTGAGCTTATATATATGTATTTTCAGATTGTGAGCTTAGAATTTGACCGTCGTAAATTTGTAACTATTAGATCTTTGATCATATAATGTGTGTATATACCGTGGTGACGAAAGGAACAGACAGCGTCTCATAGCGGTGACGAGTAGCGTTTGAAGTGCCATAGTGGTTGGTCCAGGGCTGGGCTTGAGCAGGGGCAGGTCCAACTTAGGTCCATAATTTGTTGTTTCTGCATCTGAATCCTTTTGTAGTACCATTTTAGGTCTGTAATTTGTTCTTTCTGCAACTAAATCATTTTGTAGTGCGCTCTCCAAGCCCAGAAAATCAGTCCCAATAGCGAATTGACGGAAACATTATCTCATGAATTACAAATTTCTGAAAAAGCGAAAGAATGGTATAAGTGGGTTATCGGGTCGGGTTGAACGGAGTGACATGCTTCCCTCAGAGTAAACCTGGTTAGGCTTAAGATAATAACATTAGATGGACACTATTTAATTGAACCGAACCTATGACCAAAGCCTGTCGTGTACATGCAGACATTTGCTGGGCCTAAATGGGCCAATTTGGTCCGGACTTTGGAACTCTTGGGCCTGGATAATAGACCAAGACGGTTGGACTTTACCACTAGATCATGGGCCTAGCTTGGGCCATGTAATGAGTCAATTTCTATTGTAGAATGGGCCTGTTTGTTATTGGGCCCTCCAGTGGGCCCAGATAGTGTGCCAGCTTGGTCCAGCTTCGGGGCATGTTGGGCCTCCAGAATGGCCCATTTGGGCCTAGAACTTTGGACTTATTGGGCCACCTTCTTAGGCCTTATTCGTGTTGTCAAATACTTTCCAACAACTTTGGGCCTGGGCAGTGTTAACAGGAATATTTACCCAAGTTTGGGCCTGTTTCGTTTTTTGCTGGGCCAGAGTTGGGTATTTGTAGCAGTATAATGGGCCTTACTCAGGCCCATTTGGCCTACTTTTGGGCCTAGTGGCCGATTCGATGGGCCAGACATCGGACAAAATAATGGGCCTTTCCTAGCCTTTTCAACCAACGCTATGTATCGTGACGAACAGCTTCTTGGGCCCATAAGGGATGGGCTTCACGTGAGGTCCCTGATGGGCCAGCTTCGATGGGTCTTATCGTCTTAGATGTATGGCATTTCTCTGTGTCAGCAGTCTTGGTTGATTTTAACTTTCCAAATAATACGACGATTTTATCTTACATCCAAAAGAAACCTTAGCGGGATCCCAAGTGGAATTTCGACCTTGATTCTGTGATCTTTTTTATCGCTGCCATCAAAATACATTCTTCGAATGCTTCGCATCGTTAATCCCCACACTCGACCCCCAAATTTTTCACCAAACCAAATTATTATGTACAAGAAAACCAAAGAGATTTTTCACCCTCTATTATTCCCGGACCTCTCCAAGAAACGAAAAGAAGCGAACTGTTGACACTAGGCTTACTGCTTAATCCGGCTGCGTCTAACATATTGTAGGATTCCACCATGATCAAAATATGCCAGGTCTACCTGCAATCAATCAAAATCAAAGATACAAACAAAAAAACCAGGAGTCCTTTACGATATAACTACGGGTATTGATAAACGGACTGACAATGCAATAAACAAAACTAGGGAAAGGCCATGGGCACTTTACCTCGGTATCAAATCGCAAGGAACAGGTGAACGATTTCCCGGTGTTGGTGGCGACAGTAACATCCTGGCCAGGCCTTATCTCATTGACTTTACTGGGAAGGTCTATGGTGTCGCGTTCATGCCCCGTCAATCCCAACGTGTCCGCGTCCTCGCCTGACTTGAAGCCAAGTGGAATGACCCCCATACCAGCCAGATTGCCACGATGTATTCTCTCAAAACTTTTGGCGATCACTGCTTTCACCCCCTAATCAAGCCCTTCATGCTTATGGACACCGAACCGGAACAAAAAGGAATAATAGGCAAATTGAATATGTTGAGTTAAATCAAACATCACCTCACCAGGAGCATTGGTCCTTTGGCAGCCCACTCTCGAGAGCTGCCACTTCCATACTCAGCTCCTGCGAGGATAATTGTGTCTTGCCCAGCGATCTTGTACCTCTGCAAGAATACAGGCATGCCAGAATTTGAAAGCAGCAAGCATATTAAGCAACAATTCTCAAGACTCGTCATGCAATAATCAATGTTCAGCCAATCCAAGACCTGGACGTCAGATCCACAACCTCATAGAAATATTGACATGATGCTTGCATTTTACGATACATGAACTGTAGTATTTGCATGCCGAACTTAAGTAGTTCAATTCATGAGTTTTAGGGCCATCGCCATCGTGATAATATAATCCAGGTGAGCATGATGGCGATGGCCCTAAAACTCATGCCATGGAGCTCCTAAGGTGGACCATGCATCTTAAATTTTATGACTCACCATAGCTGCATCATACACAGTTAGTTTCTCTCCTGATGGGATATGAATCGTCTTTGGACCCACTTCTCCGTTCAAGAGCTTGTTGAAAAGGCGAATATTGGCAAAAGTACCACGTGTCGTCACTTCATCATTTCCTCGCCGGCTGCCATAAGAGTTAAAATCCTTGGGGTCCACTCCGCGTTCCAAGAGATACTTAGCCGCAGGGCTGTCCTTGTGGATACTTCCAGCTGGAGAGATATGATCAGTAATTATGCTGTCTCCAAAGTTCAGCAGGCAACAGGCATCCTTCACACCATGAGAACGGGGAGGATTCATGGTCATGTTCTTAAAAAATGGAGGTTGATGAATATAAGTCGAGCTCGGATCTCAAGAATATAGGGTAGAGGAAGGTGCAGAGAGCTGATTCCACATAGGATTTCCCCTTGTAATAGCCTCATAAGTGCTCTTGAACATGTCCGGCAAAACATCAGCTTGAACAACCTACATCTTAGTAAAATGCATGTCCATTGGTACAACTGTAAGGGATGGAAAGCGCCATAGAATCAATCCTGTGAACTCAATAGGCATCTACCTCTGCAATTTCCTCATTACTCGGCCAAATATCCTTGAAATACACTTTCTTCCCATCCTTTGATGTTCCAATAGGTTCCTTATCAAAATCCATGTCAACCTAATTGAAAAAGGAGTCAGCTAGTCCCCAGAAGCTATTGAGTCGCGAAAACTGCTTCTAACAAAATATGCAATTCTGAACATATCAGGTCAACAGCTTAAAAGTAAATAAGAATGTGACCAAGTGTAAGTAAAAACCCTGTATTAAGGCTTTCATGTGGTCATATCGGTATGCTAATGTTTAAAATGAAAGCTCCAATGGAAGTATCCAACAAGATGCAAAGACGTCAGGTAAAATTCCACCAGAGACATCTGCATGCATACCGTGCCCGCAAGTGCATAGGCCACTACCCATGGAGGTGAAGCAAGATAGTTAGCTCTCGTCAATGGGTGAACACGGCCTTCAAAATTTTGATTTCCAGAAAGCACAGCAGCAGCAATTATATCTGCAAAATAACCAAAAAAATCAACTTTGGCTGAACCCGAAATATCATGAAAATGATCCACTTCAGATATATAAGCAAACAAAATAATCAGCAGGTGAACCAAAATTATCAAGATTGACAAACAGATTGCACAATGGAAAGACCGTCGAAATAACCACACACACACAAATAGTGGGCCAGGTACTCTGCAAAGAGAATGAAAGAATTGGTTGAGAAGCATAAGCGCGCAGAAACGTATGATTTATCTCGATGCAAAGCAAGGAAGTCATCAAAACTAGACTCACATTAAAGGAAGATAACCTTAGGGATTTTTTCAAGTCTTGTTTGGTGCTTGTCGCCTATACTTTTTACCTAGCCAGATGGATACAGATTGCATTTCCATTAGCATCTCTTTCCATAAAACCATGAATTCTCTGATGAGACTCACCCGTGGAGCAGCATTACTTGTTTATATTATCTATTTCAGCCAAGAAAAGATTTTAATAAGGCTATAAACGTGAAGCCAGAGGTGCCACAAGGGCTCATGGCAAGATGGCACAACTTCACGGATACAATTCTTGCCGGCTGGAACAAAACCTTCAGGGTACTTGAAAAGACTCAAGAAGCATTGCTAGAGCTTTCTTTATCCTCCTCATTAGGCTAACTCAACCTATCTGGATGGTTTCGTTTAAAGTCACATATTAATTCCCGTAGATTTAGACAACTTACATATTCTGCTTTTATTTTTATGATTCTTTGGGGTTCATCGACCGCCGACTCCAACTAGTTTGGGATAAAGGTGTTGTTGATGTTTGTTGATGTTTGTCGATGTTGACATATTTCAGACAAAGATAAGCCAGTTTCAAGGCAAGAGGTTACTGTGAGGTTTTAATGCACATTTTTTTTCACACATTGACCATCTAAGTAGTAAATAAAAAGAAACAAGTCAACTTTACCATTGTCTGCAATTGCAGAGGCAACTGATTCATCAAGTTCTCCTGAATTTCCAATGCATGTAGTGCAACCATAACCAACTAAATGAAAGCCCTGCTGGTTCAGATACTTTTGCAAGCCGCTGAAGACGCAAAAGTTGGTACAATAAGTTATACACTTAAATAGCTATTGAATAAAAAGAAAATACATCTAGCATACCTCTTGAGAAGGTATTTTGTGACAACTCCAGATCCTGGTGCAAGACTTGTTTTAATCCATGGTTTAACCTGAGACACACTTGTTCTTGTTAATCTCTTCCGTAACTAAGTTTGTGTGCCAAATCTCAATTTGAGATGCTTAAGAGTTAGGCCGCCAAAAAAATCCCAAGAGGTCAAAACATTTGAGAATCAAAAACCAACCTCCAAACCGAGTTCACAGGCTTTCTTTGCAACAAGCCCAGCGCCAAGCATGACGCTAGGGTTTGACGTGTTTGTGCAACTTGTAATTGCTGCAATAATGACACTACCATGCTTAAGCTCCGCAGGTATTCCATGGAATGAAAAGGCTACCACTCTATCTTGTGCCTCCTTTGGTACAGCAAATCCCTGAAATAAAGCAAAGTGGGAAACAAATATCCAAAAGTCACATGAATCAACATTGTGATGCAACAATTGGTTTAGGACGGTTAAAATTAAATTTCAGATGACGATATGCGCGCGCGCGCATGCCAGACGAAAAATCAGCCATATAGATTTTGCATTTGGAGGCAACAACTAGCTTCAAGAAAAAAACAACAAGAAGCTGGATCAACTATTCAATCAAATGACCCACCGGCTGGTGGCCAAGATGGTTTGCGCTCAGCTCCTTTCACGAGAGGTCCTGGGTTCAAAACTCCTTGGTGCCAGTGTCGTACCTGGGGGACTGTGGTGGTGGGGTCCTGCAGTTTACCCCCGAGGACTAGTCGTGCTTCACCGCTGGTTTGAGCGCAAGCTCGCTGGCCGCGCGGACACCTCGGTTATCAAAAAAAAAAAAACTATTCAATCAAATGATATTGAGGTAAAGAAAACTTAGAAATGATAGAGAACTAGAATCGTCCAAGAATGCCCAAGCAAATTTCACAGAGCAATTACCTTGAAGCCAACAAGCATGCCAATCAACCGTCATATCTTTCAAAGGAACTCGGTCGTGAGGCCTTCATGAAGAAACAAATAAAATCATCATTGGGAACAGCAAATGATTAACGGGCGATTGGATCGATACTATTCATTACCTTTTTGGTCCTGCAACTGAAGGTTCAACGTCTGCCAGGTCCAACTCAAGATAAGATGTGTATGCTCGTTCTTGTCGAGGCTGGAAAATCAAAATAGTAAGCAGATGCGGTCTACATCACTTTTATTCAACAAAAGGAAAGGACAAGAATTACCTCATTATAGTCAACAAACATCTTGTTTGCACGCAAATATGCCTCTATCATGGACACCTGAGTCAAAACAAAAATTACATGGCAAGACAGGTTTATCTTCCACAGAGAACGGGCACTAAATTGTAACATAAATATATATCAAATCAGCTCACTGTTTCATCACTCCGCCCTGTTAACCTCAAGTATTGCAATGTAAGATGATCCACAGGGAAGAAGCCCATTGTTGCCCCATACTCAGGAGACATGTTAGCAACTGTGGCCCTGTCAGCTAGTGATAACCGAGCCATTCCTTCACCTAAATCAAACATGAGGTGTACAATTGGTGTGAAAGAGACAAAAAAAGGTGTAAAAATTCAATATTCAGGGTTTTCTTTTCAGTAACCCACCATAAAACTCAACAAACTTCCCGACAACACCATTCTTTCTGAGTATCTGGGTTACAGTTAAAACTAAGTCAGTGGCAGTGACACCGTCACCGTCATGCAACTGTCCTGTCAACTTGAACCCTACAACGCCAGGCAATACCATGCTCATGGTCTGTCAAATACAAAGGATATTAGATCAGAGGAAGCAAAAGTTGTCTCTAATCCCATAGCAGATTATTCTTTCTCTTTGTCCCTGCAGGAGCATTACATGCTAATGAAGGTACTTAGGACATTGACGAACTCCAAGGGAGACAGGTCCTCTTTCTTGATTAGTACCTTAACAAAAGTAGAGAGGAAATTATAGTTTCTTCAAACTGGATTAACTTGGCACACATAAACTGAGTAACTTAAGGTGTCTGGACATGGCCCTCAAAGATCACTACATTTATCACTGCATTTCACACTCAGCATTTAGAAGCATGACATAGAGATCATATCTTATGGAGACTTCAAAACAAAATATTAATACTCCTGTTCAATCGAACCTGCCATCATACATCAGTCAAGATGGAACAACGGTGAGGGCGAGCGGGTGTGGCAGAGAGAGGAAGCAGAAATGTCGAATCTACCTGTCCAAGCATAGCTGCCTCTGCTTCAATTCCTCCCGCTCCCCAACCAGATACTCCTAACCCATCAATCATAGTTGTATGGGAATCTGTGCCGACCACACTATCAGGGTACAGAAGGCCATCAGTGTTAAAAACGACCCTTCCAAGATATTCCAGATTAACCTGAAAAATTTATCAAGGAAACACCATTTCCACAAACCAAAATGATTAATACGTTGCCCAGATTTTATCCACGGGGGAGACAGAGACTTAAATTAAGTTTTATTAATGGGCTACTGAAACATCCTCACCTGGTGGACTATCCCAGAACCAGGTGGCACGACAAGCATGTTATGGAAAGCAGTTGATCCCCACTTGAGGAAAGCAAATCTCTCTTTGTTTCTGTGAAACTCCAATTCCATGTTAGCCTGCAAAGCATTCTCATTTCTGGCTACATCAACCTGAACAGAATGATCGACAACCAGGTCCACCGGAACCTGCAGGTGTAAGATATTCTAAGTCATTAGCCAATTATCAAATCCTCAAAAGAAGAAGAAGAAGAAGAAGAAGGAGAAGCTAGGCAATTGTAAAAGAAGCATTCAAATGTGACTACTCATGTTGGGATGCCATTAGTTTTCTAGATATCTTGACTCCACGTGAATTGCCACGTAGTTGTTTGCTCTTATAAGAAACAGTGCAACTGCAAACTCCTATAAGCTTTTGTTCGGTGTAAAAACAAATCTTTGACCTCATGTAGCAACAAAAAAATATATCAAGGCCTTGACTCAGAAAAGTGTGCGTTCTGGTGTAAATAGCTTGAACTCTTGTTTTCTCAGGTTTTGGTAGACATTACAAATGATGCATCTAGAGATCAACCTGTAGAGGAAATAGTAATTGGAAATTGGAAATAACAAAAAATTCACAAATCAACTGTTTAAAAAATCACCAACCAATGGATTGATCTTTTCAGGATCACTGCCAAGATCCTTCATGGCATCCCGCATGCAAGCAAGGTCAACCACCGCCGTTACTCCCGTAAAATCCTGTTCAACAGCTCAGAAGCCTTAAAATGTGTAAGGGACAACCCGAATTGCAAGCTACTTTCATCCAATAATTCATTTTTAACCTGCAACAGGACGCGGGCAAGCTTGAAGGGAATTTCAACTTGCTTAGGTGATGTATTCTCCCAGTCAATGATCTTTTCAACATCATCCCTGGTGACTAGGAAGTTGTCGCAATTACGTATAGCAGATTCCAAGAGTATCCTTATAGAGTAGGGCAGCCTCTCTGCATTTTTCAGGAATGATGGCAACAACTTTATTGGACCCCAGGCAAGAATCAGACGAACAAATAAATCAATAGGGCGATATAATCTTAGTTTGCATTCAAGCAAATGCAATTTGAGGAATCCATAATTTTCCTTTTTTCCAGAGAATTTAATTTGATTGGCAACGTAGTCTTTGATGAACAATTTAGCTGACAAAAGATAATTTTTCTCTGAAACCAATTTCTACACTTCTACTTTTAGTTTGTGGCACGTCCAAAAGAACTTGATTTTTGTTGTTCTGAAAACATCTTTGATGAGAACGGAGTCAATGCATCGTCCATCAATGAAACTGATGCACGTACCAACTCTAGGATCGTTCAAAGCTGGTAAGCTATAAAACTTTCCAAACTCGCCCCCTCCAGGCTTGGGAAGGCCTGTCAACATTCTCTTGAAAGCATGATCTGGAGCTGGAATTCAAGAGAGGAAAATTGAAATGAGTAGCTTGGTATTTAGCACTTGCAAAATCATATCTCATCAACCAGATAATCCGTGATCTCCACCCCTGGTTTCATTCTATTACGATTGCCGTACAAGATTAGCCCATAAGTAGAATTACTATGATCATTCATGGTATATTCGCCTGTCAACATTAAGTTATGCATGTACCACACTTTCATGCAATACATAATTGAATCCAATCAGATGTATTGCTAAAATCTATCGTACAGAGTACAATAGGAAAGGTCAACATGAGATTCATGGCAGAGGTTATGCGAACTAATTCATCAGTAATCAAGTAATTACTAACTGAAAAGGCAACTCATAACGCGGAACCATGTATGCAAGTAAACAAGCAATGGCAACAATTCGCCGTACGCACTCTACATGCACGACAAAAAGCACCGGACGCAAAAGGCTTCAAGGTGATCGTCCACTCCACTCTGAGTTATACTTGACGGCAGACAAATATCATTCTTCCACTCAACGCTACCTCCAATAGAAATGCGCGCCCGAGATAACAGTGAGTCAAAATGTTTATCTATAATCCCACGCCAGGAAATTAACGTTCTCTTTGTTCTTATATAGTCAAGTTAGTTTTGGAGTTGTCCAGCTAGCACTTAGTCTTAACCTGACCGATATCGTCAATGGCAATTGTAATAAAAGCAGAGAGTCGACGGAAATCCCGTACTCATCGTAGCAATCCTTCGCTGGAACTTCTCGATGACCGGAGCACCGGTTCTAATCCGAGCGCGGACACTCGGCGCAGGAGGAGACCGCCAGTGCACGCCGCGGCTCCGCCCCAGAACAGAGCACCGCAGGACGGTGGAGAAGCACAGGAAGCGGAAACTCAAATCGGCGCGCGGAACGGAAGGCGGAGGAGAAGAGAAGCGAGCCGTTCTGGAGAGGGGACGTCGCGGGGAGAAGGCGGGGGGGAATCCGAGAGAGAGAAGTGGAGACGAAGCGAGCCCTGGAGACGGCGAGGAGGGAGGGAGGAGACGGGGAGGCGAGGGTGTGCATGGCGTCGGAAATGAAAGGGCGAGGGTTTTCAGAGGGAGAGAGGGCGAAGGAGGAAGTGGAAAGGGAAGGAGAGTGGCAGAAGGTGCGAGAAGAGAGGGGGAGAGAGAAAGGTGGCAAAGAGGGAAAACTTCCGCCAAATTGAAATTATTTTTTAAAGAGGGACCTCGCGTTCGGGCACGCGCCCGATTGGCGCGTGTTCGTTGGAATGTTGCCAGCAGTCAAGTTCTGTCATAAACTCGTTGCCGGTTCCTCTCGGCTCGGGCCAGATAAATAAAATCCCACGTCATGTATTCAAAAAATCTTTTATAATCTGAGTATGTATACCTGTACTCTATTTTTTTCCCTCCAATGACTATATTTTTGTCCGTTCTAGACGGAAGAAAATTCCTCCCCATTCATGCATTTGAATTGATTTATTATTGAGATAAGTGCATTGAAAGTGCTAAAATTCATCACAAAAGTATAATTTGATCTTAAAACTTTTAGAAAGCCCAATTAAGTCCTGAAACTTTATCATAAATGTACAATTGAGTCATAAAAGTTTTATAAAGCGCGATGAAGCTTTAAAATGTGTTGAATTGAGTTTTTTCAAAAAAATAAAGGGTCAAATTTAAGCACGGCAAATTTGGTCTAAGTTTGCTCGCGGCACCTGATATTAAGCCTACTTTATCCTCTCTATACCTTCCTCTTGTGCACATCCTAATTGAAATTGGTATAAATGCCCTCTTTTTTGTTAGGTAACATGATAATTCTTAGTCGTATTAATTAAATTCATTTATGTTGGTAAATTTTTAACGAAAAATGCCTCTCATTATCTATTTTATTTATGTGTGTATGTATTACA
Organism: Rhodomyrtus tomentosa; assembly: GCA_028455895.1. Classification (NCBI taxonomy): domain Eukaryota; kingdom Viridiplantae; phylum Streptophyta; class Magnoliopsida; order Myrtales; family Myrtaceae; genus Rhodomyrtus; species Rhodomyrtus tomentosa. Next base: position 5,902,754 of record JAPCWY010000001.1, on the reverse strand, counting down.
ATATTCCATACGTGTAAGAAACTGACAAGTACAACACTTGTGACATTTGGATCCCCTAACATAATGTTAGGGGGAAGGGATCCGGATTCACACGTAAGTCGTCACTTAATTATCTCAATTAGATATCCTTGATGTATTATTTTTCTACAATTCAATTTCAACAAAGAATTATCATATATCCACCATCTCTAAGGGAAGGTTAGCGAGTACCGTTGCTTTTTTTTTTTAATTTATTTTTGGGTATTTGGAGTTTGTTTGTATGTTATTATATGATTAGTTCTTCACTGTTTTTTAAAATTGCCTAGGTGAAAAGGGAAAAAAGGAAATTATACGAACAAGAGATTCAAGGAGTAACATTTCATGGAACAAGATAAAATATTTCTAAAAAGTAAAAATTTGCGTTGCTCTCAAAAAATGAATAACGAAAAAATCAATAATAAAATGTTTTTCAATAATTAATAACTTTAACCAATATAAATATTTATTTTTTATAAAAAAAATAAATTTATTATTATTTTTAAAATAAATGAAATAATCTCCTTACCGAAAAAAAAAGATTGCTGAAATTTTGACTAATTATTTTCCCTCTGACTAGTCAGTCTATAGCATCGGCAAGGAAAATTACAGGAACTAATGAAACACAAAAAAGGACAAAAAGAAAGCAAAACATAAATCCAATCTGATGTTGATTTCCCCTTACGTCGTGCCTCCTCAGTCCTTGGTCGAGGCGATATAGAAACCAAGACGGGAGTACGTCTCCGCCGCGCCACCGGCGGAGACACCGTCGGAAGCAACGCCGGAAAATACAGGAGTATCGCCAGTATTCCCAGCTTCCCTCTCCGGTATGTTCAGAAACAACTTCATTTGATCCGTTGAATTGCTCTGACCATAAACCCTCCCTATCCCCTCGAGTCCTTGGAGATAAAAGTTGCTGCAAAGGAAAAGCTTGAAAACCCACATGACCATGTATTGCTCCAATCTTAACTCATGGATCACCTCAAGACCGCCGTTTTCGGACGCATCTTCACTGGTCTCTCAACTTCGCCAAAACCCTCTTCGCATTTCTCTTCCAATCTCGCCATCAAGTGCTCAATCTAAAATTCATCAATCTTCACTTTATGCACCAATTCGTTGCGGCCTCCGAGAACTCAGAGAGCGAATTGAGTCCGTCAAGAGCACGCAGAAGATCACTGAAGCAATGAAGTTGGTGGCTGCGGCAAAAGTTCGGCGTGCTCAAGAAGCTGTGATCAATGCAAGACCTTTTGCTGAAACCCTAGTGGAATTTTTGTACCACTTGAACGAGCAGCTTCAAGTGGAGGATGTAGATGTTCCCTTGACAAATGTCAGACCAGTAAAGAAAATAGCCGTCGTCGTTGTCACCGGTGATCGGGGCCTTTGTGGCGGATTCAACAGTGCGGTTCTCAGGAAGGCCGAGATGCGGATCGCGGAACTCGAAAATCTTGGACTGGATTACACCGTGATTAGTGTCGGAAAAAAGGGGAATTCATATTTTATGCGCAGGCCTAATGTTCCAGTTGATAGGTTTGTTGAGGGAGACAGTTTTCCTACAGCAAAGGAAGCCCAGGTGGTAGCGGACGATGTCTTCTCATTGTTTGTTAGCGAAGAAGTTGATAAAGTCGAGTTAGTGTACACTAAGTTTGTGTCATTGATCAAGTCTGATCCAGTTATCCATACTTTGCTTCCGTTGTCGCCTAAGGGAGAGGTACTTGATGTGAATGGAAATAGTGTTGATGCCGATGGGGATGAATTGTTCAGAATGACTACTAAAGAGGGGAAACTGTCAGTTGAGTGGGAACAAACCGAGAAGAGGAAAGGTGAAATTTCGCCTCTGTTGCAGTTTGAGCAAGACCCTGTTCAGATTCTTGATGCTATGATGCCTCTGTATTTGAATAGCCAGATTTTGAGGGCATTGCAGGAATCAATTGCAAGTGAGCTAGCTGCTAGGATGAATGCCATGAGTAATGCGACCGACAATGCCGTTGAATTGAAAAAGAATCTCTCAATTGCTTATAACAGGGAACGGCAAGCAAAGGTTACAGGGGAATTGTTGGAAATTGTGGCTGGAGCTGAGGCACTGACAGATTTTGATTAGTTTGAAGGGTTGAGGCACTTACCATTTTCGTTTATTGGGAACCTTCTGTTCTTTCATGGCTTGTTTCCTTCTGCTATCTACACATGCATTCGCCAAGACTTGGAGCGTTAGTTGGCTGATTGTTGAATTGACGATGTGTGATTGGAGAAGGTAGCCTCTTTTTGTTTCACTCTTGTGCTCTGGCTGGAAGGAAAAGTCTCTTGCCATATTTTGGTTTCGTCGCAACTTCGCAAAAAGAATTAGTTGTATGCCTTCATCAATCATCTTTGTTGTATTATCTCATTCTTTGTTCTCTGCTACATGCTAACCTTATGTCATTACATTAGAAGACCTGAGAATGATGCTTTCAAATTGCTGCAGTTAATTAGAGTAATATGATGCCCAGTGCACACTTTTAGGGACTGTTTTGTGTTGGAATCTTTCTGGTTAATCTCTCATTAAGTAATGGGAGCATTCAACATCTATCTTCTCGCTGGAAAAGCACTAGTTCCTACCGTTCTGGAGTGGAATTGGTGATTATGTGGTTCAATGGCTGTTCTGGTCAAATTGACTTCAACAAATGAGAAGTGTGTTGTGTGGCTGGCAGATTGGTGCTATAGGTGGCATATTCTAACAGCAATTTTTCGGGGAAGAGAAAATTGGCCATGGCGGTAAGCACTCCACCTTGTTTGCTCTTTTACTGGTATTTGATTAGCAATGGAGATCATACATCCCGTGGATGGACAGGTTCTCTGCATTTTATAAGTATCTGGAGGAAATACTTGACGGTGCTGATTTCATCTTCGACTTTGTCTTTACTGCCTTCTGCCTGGCAAATCTATTGACAATTTCAATTGGAAGAGTTGATATTCCTTCTTTGGCAGTCTGACTTGCACTGGCCCGAGTTCTGGATGAACTGAGGGAGGGAGCTTCCCTAGTCGATTCCTTACCCTGTCTTCTCTAGTGTTTCTCCTGCATTCGGATCAGTTTGTCTACAATTCTATGACTGATAAAAGAATGAGTGAAATTGAAGAGACGGGAAGTATAGTATAAAAACGAAGGAGAGTTCTCGACTTATTTTTGTCGTGGGAGAGAGAATTATTGGCAGAAACACAGACCTCAATTTGCTTTGGCCTTACCTCTTCATGGTTTGTGCCAGCCAGTGTTTTGTGTCTCTTTTACCTAACTGATATTGTGCTTAAGCATTACCTTTTCACGGCAGCTGAATTTGCACCCAACTGAATGGCCACGTTGATAGAAACTGTATGCAATCCTTGTCAGTGGATTATGTTGCAAAGAGCTCAGTTTGCGTCTAAAGACCTTTTGGAGGAGCTTCCGCACATATGATGCTGGATTAACACTTTTAGACAAACGTAGCGCAGGTTTTCCAGACCCTTTTACACTTTAAGCCTGGCGGGCTGGTCTGAGTAGGCCGCCGGACCAATGTACATGTCGATGATTAATCCAACATGTTATGCTTATGGAGTCATTCTTGAACAAATTAGGCAAGCAAGGACGCCTGAATCGAACTTGGATGATGTGAATGTTATATGCCACAGGTATTCATGCATCGTGCTATCTGGTCGTCTTCTTCAGTCCACAACCATAGTGTTGAACCTCAAGGAGGCTAGCGGGGGCTGCCGCTGCCTTCAACAGTCAGTGAATCCAGCAAACGATCGACCATTACTAATTTGCTTTTTAGCATTTCATCCTATCAATTTTTCAGCATGGAGCTTTTCGCTTCGGCTCCAACTTATTCCCGCTGTCGAATTCACTTCAACTGTTCCATGCAGCTGCGGGGCATTACGCGGGAGGGTTGCAAAAATTAGGGATGGATTCAGATAATGGTCTTTTTTGTTGGAGCCTGTTCAGCGTTCACCAGTGGGTTAGGTTCTCTTCACCTTATGGTCCTTGTGTAACTCTGTGACTGATGATTTCCTCCATGAATCTGGTTTTCCTCCCAAAAATACTCAACCGATGGTGTATGTCTAGTACGACGAAATTAGCTCGGAATGGAATGCGCGTTTCAAGATGAATTTCAGTTTGTCGGTATGGTGTTACAGAGCAGGATCGCTTAATTTGCTCCTCCTGAAATAAACCGAGAATTGCCATTAACGGTAGTTGTCTGTTTTGGATTGTCTTATGATTGTCGCCTTTGAAAAAAAAAATCTATGAGAAAAAATAAATTAAAACGGAGAAGCAAAATGAAACAAATTATTAGTCTCTAAGTAGACTCTATTTCAAATAATTACCCCAAGTGACATAATATGTTTCAATTAAGGGCCTGAAGTAACCATAGTATTTTTAAAAAAGGTATGGGCTGAAGGGCATTTTCGTCACTTCACATTTTAAATTTTTTTGTTTATTTTCTCTATTTTTTCTTTTTTTTTATTAAAAAAAAGGGCCAAATAAGCGGGACGGAGGGTTAACCCTCCTACCTATGTATGTGATTTTTTTTTTTTTAATTTTGAGAAAACAGATTGAAAAAAAGTGTAGTAAAAAAAAATCAAATAAGTAAAAAGACAAAGATGCCCTTAAAATCAAGCCATTTTTTGAGATTTTGTGGTCAATTTAAATCCTTATTTGAAATAATATTCACTTCATGTCCTTATTTGAAATAGAGTTTTTTTTTGGTCGAAAAAATAGAGTTCACTTTGAGCTCTTATTTGATAAAACAATAATAATTCGGGTAATTTTTTGAATTTTTACCGAAAATAATTTTTGTGGAGAATAGAAGAGGTCTGCCGAGGAGAGCCAAAAGTTAGTGGGAGTAGATGGGGAGTTGGAAATAAAGAACAAGACCAAACTCCAAGTGTGTATGTATATATGTTCGACCAAAAAAAAAAAGTATATATATGTGGCTGGATTATTTTGTGAAAAATAAAAAATTTTAAAAATATTTTCTTAAAATCAATAGCATGCATCATTTATAAAAATAATGAGCAGAAAATAATACCATCACGAAAATGTTTAGAATTGGCTAATTATTTAAGTGATCATTTCAAAGAAAATATTTTTAAAAGTACATATTTTTCTCGAAACAAACAGAACTTAAATTATTTCTCGTTTATGCGGTTACATATAATTTGAAAACCATATCCAAGGAAATTTAGATAAAATCCTTATATTTATACGAAAAAAATCATGTAAAATCATTTTCCATTCTTTTTTAGATTTTAGGCTCAACCCCTTTATAACGAAAAAAAAAACACTTTTCTGCAAATAAATATTTCATTAGACAGTGTATCGGAGACTGGTTAAATAACCAACAAAATAATATTGCAATATCCAACGTTCTGATTGTCTTCACCATACATACAATTAACACATCGAAAACACAATATCCCGTCATTGAATTGGATTGATAAATTTATTTGGAACACTTTTTTGTTCAGTCGGATATTATTATCAGGAACACTTGTCAATAAGTAATTTATTGTCGTTTTTCTACTTTCTTAAGAAATGCAGGATTCTCGTTTATTGTCACGTGACAGGCCTGTCCATGCCACGTGCCGGAATCCAGAATCACGTCAGCGCGGGCGAGACGTCTGACGTGGCCAAGATTCCATGCAATTCCCGCTCTTCGTTTCGCTTCGCTTCGCAACCCTAACCCTCCCTCCCAACGTCCCGCTCTCCCTCATTTTTCTTTTCCCTCTCTTTCCCTCCCCCCACTTTCCCGCCTCCCAAAACAGCTTCCCTCTCTTTCTCTCTCTATTAATCATTCTATCCACCCCCATCTTCCTCTCTCTCTCTCTCTCTCTCTCTCTCTCTCTCCCAAACGCCGCGCAGAGACGACGGAGTCGGAGAGCATGAAAGCCTCAGCCTCAGCAACGCCGCCGTCGCTTCACCGGTACTTGAAGCCAGGGGCGCTGGCTCGTCTCAGGGACTCCAGAATCGGTTCCCGATCTCACAAACCGGACCCTCTCTCTCGGTTCCACATTCCCCGGCTCGATCCTTCCCGGGCTCGCAGCCAAGCCGCCCAGCTCCAGATCTACGGGACCGATCCGACGCCTCAGCTCCTCGGCGGCAGCACCGGCTGCGGCCCTCGTTGCCTCGCGAGGAAACGGCTCGTCGCGCATAGATCTGTGTTTCTACAGAGCATGGACTCTAGTGTTGGCCGCGGCGGTGGCGAGCCCTTCATGAACGCGTCGGCCAACGATGCTCTTGTCGCTCATTGATTAGCTCAGTGAATAATCTGACATTGGACCCTTTTTCTTTTTCTTTTTTTGCCATTTTTCTTATTTATGGATTTGCTTCGGTCGATTTGGTTAGGTTCGATACTCTGACAACTTGCATCAAATCATAATAACAACTCTGCAATCCATGTAATGCCCGGATCAACATTGTTAACAATCAATTGCTTGCGAAGACTAGTCTAAATGGCCGCCTTGATCTTAGTCGAAAGTTGCGCGGACGATGCGGGAAATCCGAGTATTCATTCGACCCATCATGGATGCGATCTATGCAGATTTTCTTCATAACTGCATGCCACATTGCCGTTCGTTAATCGCACTGGAACTGTTTCTTCTACTGTTCTACATATAACAAGCATTTCGCTCAATAGATTCGACCGACAGAGTCGCAGTACCGGATCTCGTCTTAGATTGCGGTATAGAGTTAGAGACCAGACACATAAACACGTAGAGCTTAGAATGAGGACAGCAGTTCCTCGATCGGTGTAGATGACGGAACTTCTGCTTGGCCCTTATTTCCTTAGCCGAGCGCTGATAAGGTCTAGGCTTTGTCGGGTAGTGTCGCCATTTTGTATGAGTACATGTTTGTCGAAAAGGAGATGAAGGACCGGCAGTTGAAGGTTCATCTTACAAGATAGGATGAGATCCTCCAGCTGCGGTCGCGATCGTTCTAACTATTTTTCCCCAGAAAAAGTTTACTCGAAATTCGAATTTTGGAGGATGACTGTACTTTCAAGGCACCGTGAGCTAGTTTCCTTACGGACTTAATAATCCGCGAAGGATCCGGATCCCACGACATACTACAAGTATGTCATGGGTGACATAGTATTAAATCCAGCCGTCCGTTCGCATCCGACGGCTGGAATGGAAGCCACGTCATCTGAAGGGGGCGGATGAAATGTTGGGCTAGAAATTTTCAATTTTGGGGTCGGGCCCACTGTCGGCAATTTTCAAAATTTTCACGCCACTCCGTCTCCGTGAGCTCCGTTAACTTTTCCTCCATCTTCTGTCTTTGCGTTCTGCCATATGCATTTTCCATCAAAATTCTCTCTCTCTCTCTCTCTCTCTCTCTCTCAAATCTCTCCTTCGTTCACGACGACCACGGAAGGAAAAGCTAGAATCTTTGAAATCTCGTCTTCGCCCGAAATCTGCCTCCGGCGTAGGCTCCGAGCCCATCGGCAGTCACCGCGTCGAGTCCGTATCCTATCCGAAATCCACCGTTGAAATCCCTCTTCACGATCGGACAAACACTACTTGAAATCTGTCTCGCCGACTTTGTACTCCGGCTTTTCGAAGAAGTCGCGGTTGCTTGCTCTCAGTGCTCGTCGCGCAATTCCTCAAGCAGAGCATCAACTGAGCCGGCTCAATTGCTGCTTCTGAATTTGAAATGTATTCTGCGACAACATCGCGGATTGTGGAGAAATTGAAGCTCACCCACCACCCGGAAGGTGGGTTTTACTCCGAGACCTTCAGTGACACTTTTGTTCTCCTCCCTCGATCTCAGCTTCCACATTGTAAGTTCTTGATCATGTACCTTGAGGTCTACAGCTTTATGCCATTTGTTTATGTCCTAAACCTTGCAACTTCCCAATTTCAATCTCTTTCTTATTCTTTTTCCAAGTAATAGTTTTTATATTCTGTTGTGGATCATTGATTTTGTTTGGGTAGTGTGTGATGGCCTGCTGATGTGGGAATTGTTGTGCTAAAGTTGTGATTTTTTTAATGAATTTCTAGCGATCTGAGTGATGCTTCTATTGACTTTTTGATCTGGGTATTGGATGGGGAGGCCATATCAAGGAAAGGAAAACTAAAGTACAAATTTGTGATCCCAATTTAAAGTTCAATATCTGATGAGAGTTGCGGTGAAATCAGTAGTGTGAATTACTGATCTTTTTGTGTATATGCTCCATGTTTTTGCCAATTATTTGCAAGTGACAGAGCACATCAATGCCAGGGAATCATAAAATGCTGTTGCTTTTGGTTACTTCCCTATTTGTACATATATGTTGAATTGTTTCCAATCCCTTAATCTGACCAGGGTGATTGATCGTGAACACATCCGTCTACTTTCTGTTGCCGCTGGGGAACGTCTGGCAGGTCCACCGCATACCTTCTGCTAAGGCCTGACATTTTTATCTGGGAGAACATCTCATAGTATGGCTAAATTCTAGTCCATCATATCTTTGATGGGAATGATTTGCTTGAGTTTGCCACTAATTTCAATTGAAAATTTTTCAATTCACGACAAGTACTTCACTTCCTTAAGATATTACCACCCTGTGCTCAAAGAAAAAATAAAGATTTCGCGCAAAGTCCTTTTTGCAGGTATCGGAATTGAGTGGAAAAGATGGAAGTGTCAAATTGACCTGCATTGGATCCGACCTGGCTAGAGACGATAAGCAACCACAGTACACAGTGCCTCCAAATGTATGGTTCGGTTCGGTTCCGTCTAAAGATTATACCATATCTCCAGATGGCTCTGTGCTCAAAGCTGCTCTGAGGGAAGTACTTCACTTCCTTAAGATATTACCACCATGTGCTCAAAGAAAAAATAAAGATTTCGGGCAAAATCCTTTTTGCAGGTATTGGAATTGAGTGGAAAAGATGGAAGTGTCAAATTGATCTGCATTGGATCCGACCTGGCTAGAGACAATAAGCAACCACAATACACAGTGCCTCCAAATGTATGGTTCGGTTCGGTTCCGAAATAAGATTATACCACATCTCCAGATGGCTCCATGCTCAAAGCTGCCCGGATGTGGAGAAACAATACTCTCTGATGGGTTGTACTTGTGCGTGGGCCTTTCAGTTCCAGGGCTTCGAGTTAGCTAGGCGGTCCGAGCTTCTTTCTCGGTTCCCCAACTTGGAGCCCTATGCTCTCTATTCTCAATCTGCCTGATCGATGATTCACTTTCCATTCTACAGCTTGTTGAGATGTTGGGTACATCTCCTATGTATGAGGGAGATGATGTGTTCTTATACATTGATACTCAACAGAATAAAGGAATTTGCATTTCAAATAGTCTTAATTTTGATGTGATCGCATTCATCTCTCGTGCTATGCATAATGAATTGCAAGCATTTGTTCAGCTGTATATATATGAATTGGTTCGTAAATTCATCAGCTATGACTCATACTGCAGCTATATGATCTTTAGGACATTATCTGTTGTCACGGTCGAGAGGCAAACTTTTGATCATGGATGGTATAAATATTAGAAATCAGCGTAGCAGTTGCTGGTCTCTTGAGAAAGAAGTGCACACCAATAAGGCATAACTCAACAAAGACCAGATCCAAAAGTCCAAATCTTTCGCGCAGAATTTCACTTGCTGACAACAACAATAACTGCACTGTCAAAAACAAGTATCGTATCTTCAACAAATGATTCTATCCGCTTGATGAGCAGATGGAGCACAAGTTATCCCATGTTCCTGGTACAAGCGTCACGGAGAGCGTCCAGGAACATAAATCGCCAAGGAAAAGCCTCAGGGATTCGTAAAAAAGCCTCAAGATGATCACAAATATATCCATATCAGACCAAATGAAAAAAGAATGGAGCCAGTACATGCCATCTAGTTCTGCTTTAACCCCCCCAAAAAGTCAAAGAACTTAATCTCACTATATAATTTTCGACAAATGAAGAGACGCCAATTTAAACTGCGGGATCTTCAGGTACAGAACTACCCATAATATAAAATCAATCCTTTTTCCGCCACCGATCGTTGCTCCCGTCATTTGTCTTCGTTGTAATGTAATACAGGAACCATTTCATTGTTGCAACTCCTTCCCATGTTCCAATCCCCGTTCATGAAATGCCTAGGAGAGATGCTCTGGTAGAACACCTTGAGATGAGGGTACTTTGGGAGTTGTGAGTTCACCCAACTCACAATGCTTTGGATGGTTAAGTTCTTCGCGCGGCCAGTTTCCATACTTTCTTCCAACATCTAAGACATTAGGCCTATCCTTACCACCAGTGATCATGCACATCACAATTGAAATTGCTGCTGACCCAGTAAATCTGCAACAAAGGTCAAGGTCTTGTCTTGCATCCTGAAAGGAACATAAATCGGTAACTAGGGATGAAGTCCAGTGAGGTCAATGATATATGACACAACTGGAGTAAGAAGGCAGGACTCTTGCTCCTTGCTAAAAACATACATCAAATTCTACTGCGCCGGAGTCTTTCTTTCTTCATAGTATGATCAATAAATTACTACAGCTCAACCCCAAGATGAGAACTAACAACATTGTTCGAAAAGGGTATGTTGAGCGTAACTACCAATGAGGCCAAGAGTAGCCATGACCCTTAACAGAAGAGCTGCGTGCAATTCTTGATCATGCAATGACCTTACTGTGACAAAGACAAATGAAAAAGTTCAGTTATAGATTTGTGGTCTGAACGAGTACTTTTTCAAGAACTTAGAACCTTCAAACTCTTCCATCTGGCAATCTTAAGATAGCCAATTAAGCATCTCATGGTTAAAATTCGTGCGCTGTGTCATTAGGCAAGCCCACATTCCCAAAAGCCATCGCTTACAACTAAAGCCAGAGTATAAAGGCCTTTGATCGTATACAAATGCATTTTCCTTGGCAAAGGTCAGAGGTCAACAAAAGCATCACTCAGATCGCTAAAAATTCATTAAAAAAAATCACAACTTTAGCACAACAATTCCCACATCAGCAGGCCATCACACACTACCCAAACAAAATCAATGATCCACAACAGAATATAAAAACTATTGCTTGGAAAAAGAATAAGAAAGAGATTGAAATTGGCAAGTTGCAAATTTTAGGACTTAAATAAATGGCATAAAGCTGTAGACCTCAAGGTGCTGATCAAGAACTTACAATGTGGAAGCTGATATCGAGGGGGGAGAACAAAAATGTTGCTGAAGGTCTCGGAGTAAAACCCACATTCCGGGTGGTGGGTGAGCTTCAATTTCTCCACAATCCGCGATGTTGTCGCAGAATCCATTTCAAATTCAGAAGCAGCAATTGAGCCAGCTCAGTTGATGCTTTGCTCGAGGAAGAGTGTACGACGAGCACTGAGAGCAAGCAACCGCGACTTCTTCGAAAAGCCGGAGTACAAAGTCAGCGAGGTAGATTTTGGGTAGGGTTTGTCCGAACGTGAAGAGGGATTTCAACGGTGGATTTCGGATAGGATACGGACTCGGCGCGATGACTGCCGACGGGCTCGGAGCCGACACCGGAGGCCGATTTCGGGCGAAGACGAGATTTCAAAGATTCTAGCTTTTCCTTCCGTGGTCGTCGTGAGTGAAGGACAGAGAGAGAGAATTTTGATGGAAAATGCATATGGCAGAACGCAAAGACAGACAAGATGGAGGAAAAGTTAGCGGAGCTCACGGAGACGGAGTGGCGTGAGAATTTTAAAAAGTTCCTGACAGTGGGCCCGACCCCAAAATTGAAATTTTCGAGCCAAAATTGAAATCTGCCCTCTTCAGATGACGTGGCTTCCATTCCAGCCGTCAGATGCGAACGAACGGTTGGATTTAATACTATGTCACCCATGACATACTTGGGATCCGGATCCATGCGGGAAAGCGAAGCGCGGGTCGCAGAAAAATCGTCGACTTTTCCCATGCATTTCTCGGACGCTGGCATTGGTCCGGACTCCTGAGTTAGCCGAAGGATCACGAATGCTACCTGGGCTTTCCGTCAACGACATGCGATCGCAATGGACTAAGCTGGGCTACTCCCCGTTTATCATATGGGCTCAAATTTGTTTGACCCGTTCGAGAATTTAGCCCATGTTGACTTGATCTTTCTTCTTATCTCCCTCATCTACATGATGGACTCAAAGATGGATGACTAATGACTAATTTCCTTCACCTAAAAAGCAGAAGCCTTCGCTCTCGTTGGAAACCCTAAAAAACTACGCTTCCAGAAAAAAAAAAAACACGAATGCTTAGTTATCAAGTCTAATAATTTAGCTTCCATAAGTGCTCTGAAGTCCTCAGATCATATTCCATGAAAAGAGCGCGTGGTTATCATTGAATGCCAAGATAATTTTTAAGGAAAACAATTCATTTTCATTTGTTTCGTGATTCAAGGAAAATCATTTCATTCTTGCTAGAAATGGAAGCTGTTTTCTCCCAATATAAATTTGTCGTTTTTAGTTTGTGAAAAATGCGTTTCGTATTAGTTATCCGCTACTCTTGGTACTGGAAAGTTGAAAAACAATTTCCCTAATTTTCCTTCAAATAAACAAACTCGGATTACGTCCAAGTTTTTTTTTTTTTTTGTGGGGGGGGGGGGGGGGGGGAAGGGATACCCAGCCATTACGAGATGCAGATTCTACTTTTTAGCTTAGAGGAGCTGGTAGATAATGAGCTAGATTAAAGAAACAGATGTGCCATGCCGAAGTTGCACGCAATTAAAAGACACGACCTTGCTCGTACAATTTTTTTTTTTTTGGGGAAAAGGTTCGTGAACATATATGCTTTTTGTTCCACCACGTGGACATGGTCAATCGGGGGGCGCTATGGTCGGATCAAACGTCACACTTGCCATCAAACCACCTTTGAATCTCGCAATTTCACCCCCCAACTCCCGTCCCCCCGAGATAAAATTGAGATATGCGTATCGTAAGCAGACAACGAAGCAGTACGAGAGAATGATTAAAGATTATTCTCTTGGTGAATGGCACGTGCCTAATTCGCGGCCGCCACGGAATGCATCGCAGCAAGTTGGAGAACCCGTCCAAGGGAAATGAATCGACCTTGTCTCATCAACCCAATGGAGAACTTATGGGACTCTTTTGGAAGGCAGGGTTGCCTTCTGATTCCCATATTTAGCTTTTTTCCTTGGGGGTGCGGGGGAGGGGGACAATAAATGGAAATTTGTTGGATACCCCACGAAACCTTGTTGGCCTCGTACGAAAAATATGTTGTCCCTTCCACCCTTTGGGAATTCGAGTAATCTAAGTGCGTTGAATGTCGGCTCTTCCACGATTTCGCACGTGCGTCCTGCCTCGCCCCCCATGTAGTAGTTTGTCGTCATCGTGGTCTGTGGGGGTTATTGCAAGTTGCAACTGTACCATTTTTTTTAGTTGAGAAAAGAAAAATGATCTACGTATCATTTTTATTGATCTTGAAGACACGTGTGATAGGATTTTTAGAAATATTCTATGGTGGGTTATGGAGAATAAAAAATGTTCATTCAAAATATGTAGAGGTAATCAAGGATATGTGTGATAGTGCTACTACATGTGTGAAACCTTGTAATGACATATTGAGTTATTTTTTAATTACAGTAGGCTTATATCAAGGCTCTACTTTGAGTCCTTATCTTTTTGCCCTAATTATGGATGAGCTAACAAAATATATCCAAGATGAGGTGTCATGGTGTATACTTTTTGCAGATGATATTGATAAGACCAAAGTTGTGGTTAATGCTAAATTAGAATTATGAAGAAGTACATTGGAGGCCAAATGATTTACGTTAAGTGGAAATAAGACTGAATACATGAAGTGTGAATTCGTCATAACGAGAGGAGGAAATCAAGAATCGATGAATATACTTAGACAGGAAGTGCTCAAGAAAGATGCGTTTAGATATTTAGTATCGATATTACAAAAGGGGAGATATATTGATGAGGATGTAAGCCATAAAATCAGAGTAGCTTGGATGAAATGGCGCAGCGCATCATGTTTTTTGTATGATCACAAAATCTTTATTAAGCTAAAAGAAAAATTTTATATAACAGCAGCAAGACTCGCAATGCTATACGAAGCTGAATGTTGGCGAGCACATATGCAACATGGGCATGGGCATAAGATGGGAGTTGCAGAGATGAGAATGTTAAGGCGGATGTGTGGGCATATAAGGATGAATAAGATAAGAAATGAAGATATTCGACCGAAAATTGGAGTGGAACCAGTGACGGAAAAGACAAGAGAATATAAACCGAAATGGTTTGGACATGTTCTTCCAAGACCTCTAGATGTTCCAGTAAGAATAGAAGTTTGTTCCCGAAAGCATGACATGAATAAAGAAAGAAGTCAACCGAAACTAACTTGGGAAAAATTAGTAAAACAAAATTTAAGGATGCAGTAAATAGATTGATGTATGGTTTGTTATAGGACAAAATGGAAGGAAGCTATTAGTATTAGAGAGGGATAGATTTTCTATGTTCTAGACTGATTTTTTTAGACCTTTGTCCATTTTTCCCTATTTTTACTTTTATTTTATTCTTTTTTCTTCGATTGATCTTTGCTTTTTATTTTTGTTATATTCTATTTTTCTTTTTTGGGTTCATTGATCGCCGACCCCAACTAGTTTGGGATAAATGTATTGTTGATGTTGATGTCAAGCAACTATGCCAATTAGTCCTAAAATTTTTTGCATTTATGCCAATTCAATCTATTCGGCCAACTTTAACCGTTGACATGGATGATTTTTTATTATCGATTTTTAATTTATTTATCATTTTTTCTCTTCTTATCTAGCCGGTTGACGGATTGGCCACCGGGAGGGGCAAGGGCCGGCGAGGTCGCAAAAAATAAAAATAAATAAATAACGAAAATAAATATTTTAAAAAATTGCCATGTCAGTGTAGTTGGCGCCGACGGGCATACACGTTCGACGGCTAATCAAAGTTAGCCGAATAAACTGAATTGACCAAAAAAATCATGACTGAATTGATGTAATTGTAAATTATTTATAACTTGTTTTTGATAATGTTTTCTCGTTTGTGGTCATACTATTTTTCGAATGACATCTTAAATCGAATTCTTCGTCAGTTTTGTTAACAAATGCTACCGAAATACTTATAAACCATACTCAATTATCCTTAACCAAAAAAAAAAAATCGTTTTACAAAATATGTATTGGACAAATTTTAGAACGACATACTAAATGCAAACTTTCTTTTGTTTTATTGTTTGGTCAAGAGGGACTCGCTAATAATTCTTTTTCCCTATTTCATTCTAATACGCTCGAGAGGAATTGCTCTCATTATGACCCTCGAAAGCATGCGGAGTTAATCAGAGCACTACCGGGAGGAGCGCTCGCTCTCAAGCTGCTTGCTAGACACCCTGCCACTTGTTGTTTTAACAACTGGCAGAGTTCAAAGGTGCCTGTATCGACTGTTCAACGCAAGTGAAAAAACAGGTAAAAAAATGAAAAAAAAAATTGCCTAAAAAAAACTCAAAAAGAAGAAAAGCCTAACTCTGAAAAAATAAAATAAAAATTCAGTACCTCCCCCTGTGTCCGCCGCCCCATCACCGGTGACCCTTTCGGCCCCACCATGATGAGTCGGTGCCAGCTCTCCAGCTTATATGTTTTTTATTAACTATATATTTTTTTATTTTTTTTTAAATTTTCAAAATTTAATTTAATCATAGGAATATTACGGCAAGAGAAAAAAGAAAATACATGCTAATGAATTAGAGGGTAAAAAAGATGCATGCCATGCCATGAATTACGTAAACGGCCTCTCACAGTTTCGTCAGAATGGTTCTAACAGATTGGGCTACCTCCGCTTTAATCAGATTAAGAAACGGAAAATCTGTGGGCTGGCGGTGCGGGTGGGCGTATTCGTATTCACAGCTTCCTCGCACTTTCCAGGGCCTAAGTGAGAGATAATTTTCCACGTCAGACTAAGACAACTGCCGCAAGTGCTTCTCATAATGTCTTTTGAAGGAACCTAAAAACACTGTGACACCTACTTTTATGCGGTGATCGCGCTCATAATGACCGGTGATCTCCATTATATAAAGATTGGAGTTAATTCCCTGAACAAGCATCAACTATAGGTACAACGAAGATTCCGGACCGAATTTTTTTTCGATCTCATAAAAAAATACCGACTTCAGGTGGTCCACTGACGATCCTGACCCGAACTTTTTTTCAACCCTTAAAAAAGCACAAATTTTAACTTGAATCTCAAATTAAGCCTCTTTAATTTGGAACAATTAGTTGTACAACGTGGTACGTCATCAATAAATCCATATGGCTGATGTGGATTTAAGGTGTCGTTTTCTTAGCATGGAATTTGAAGTTTTTTATCTGCTTCATTTCTGGCACAACTTGAAGAACGACGATAAACCTATTCATTGTATCCTTCACTTCACTCGCAAGTACTAGCAGTCTAACTGAAATTAAAAACTGATTGTTATCATCCATGAAGAGACGTTATGGGCTAGATCCGTCAAGCTCACGATTAAAGACTTCTTTTTTTTTTTTTAATAAGCCCAACCCTACCCTTTATCGGAAGAGGATGAACAAATTCATAGTCTGTGCCAATAAGACGATAAGTAGTATCTTATATCCATGTCAACAAGTCACTTGAGTTTATTAATGACGTGAAATTATCATGTTAAATAACTAATGATTCCAAATTAAGGGGGCCGAATTTGATACTCGAGTTAAAGTTTGTGATTTTTCATGGGATGAAAAAAAGTTCGGGCCAGAATTGTCATTGGACCTAAAGTTGGTGCTTTTTTATAAGATAAAAAAATTTCGGACCAGATTCATCATTATACCTATAGTTTGTGCTTTTTTAAGGAATTAAGCCATAAAAGATTGTGAATTGGCCACCCAATACTCAACTCCCTTTTCCTTTTTTTTTTTTTTGGTTCTCTTCGTTTTGTTTTTGCCGATATTAATATGGGATATCCGAACCGTTCTTAACCAAAAAAAAAAATTTAAAAATCCCATGAATATTCGCAAATTAAACCTTCCTGCCGACATCTAATGATGATAAATAAAAAAGGCTCCGTCTACACGGGTTTGGGTACAGCTTCGGGTCTCCAAACTTCAAAGATGCTGGGGTTTGAACGTGTGTGTGAGATTTTATTACATTAGGATAAGAACTGGCAGCCCCATTCACATGAAAAAGCCGCATTAATTAAACCCGACTTGAAAAGAAAATGACACAACTTCTCACGTTGAACAGCTGCGACAATACACCTTTCCATCGCGAGTTTGGAAGAACACGTGACTTTTTTTTATATTTTTTTTGTTTAACCTCTTCCGTGTCTACTTTGACATATTCCTCTGTCCTATGAAGAAAAAAAATTCACTTAAACGACAAACCCTTTGTTTAGATTCTAGTTGAAAAAAAAGACAAAAAAAATGTCGTGCCACCTATTTTCCAAAATAATGATAATCTGTGATGAATTATATTCTCTACGGAGTTTATACGTTATTTATGCACACGGTCTCCTCCACATTTTGAATTAGATTTTTGAATATGATATCGAAACTAAGCTTTACGGGGTATGTTCTTCATTTATCACATTTCATGTGCCGCTTTGTATTTCTCTCGATCCATAACTTTACATTTTTTGGGTCGGATTTCGAAACAACTTGCTAGCGAATAGATCAATAATCATTAACTTAAAAACAGTCTACGCAATCGAAATACTGTAACGAATGAATCCCGGAAAAAAAAAAAAAACTAAGGATACTAGGATGATCCTCTGCGATACTTTTCTTAAAAACCTGTCATGATCTTACGAGAAGACTTCGTCTATTCCCCAAACAAATCCAGAAATTAGGGAGAAGAATAAAGACGTCGTGAGGCTCCTAACGAGAAGCTTCTTCATTTCTTATCCACGTTTTATATTTATTTCCTTGTTTTGCTAAACCCATATATTAAAAAAAGAAGAAGAAGATGATAAGCACATCATTATCCCAAGACGGCGCCCTCATTTCCTCCCAGCTTCCCAGGCTCCAAAAGTTCAGCGTCATGGGGCAACAGCTACGACGGAAATGCTTCATTATCCCAGGACGGCGCCCTCATTTCCTCCCAGCTTCTCAGTCTCAAAAAGTCCAGTGTCATGGGGCAGTAGCTATAAGGAAAATGATTTCCTGAGCCGGTTATTTTTTTTTTACGATAGATCCACATATTATTATCACGTATTTTACATAAAGTACTGATTAATTAAAAAATTATGAGTCCATAAATAACGACAGAATTGCCAGGCTATTAGGCTAGCGACTTCTTACATAATATTAGAAAAATACTTTCATGACAGTCTAGCAATAATGTCAGTTAATTTTTTTTACCGTAGATTCACACAACATCATTGCATATTTTGCATAAAATAATTATTAATTTAAAAATTGTGAGGTCAAAAATGGTAATAATTTCTTATATAATGTTTTATACACATCAAGGATCCTCCATGTTTAGAATATATATATAAAGACAAGACACAGAGGGTTTTCTTCAATCTTTCCCAGTCTCTCCATTGAAATGTCTCCTGGTCTTCCACGGAGCCCATCTTCCTCTGATACTCCAACTCAAGGATTTCTCTAAGGTGATTTCAATTGGTTTCTTGAGAAAGAAATATGACAATCCAGAGATGCTTTGGAGATTTGGCTCGCTGAGTTTCTCATTCCATCTTTTCTCTTGGGTTGCAGATACCTCCTAGCTAAGAGAACACGAGAGAGTGGTTGGGAGTTCTTGGAGATTCTCAGTCTATATAGCGAAGAAGGTGGATTCTTGCTCTTCATCTCTGGTCCAAATCGATTCCAATTTTACGCGAGCAATTACAAAAATTTTGCATCTCCTTCTCTCTCAAAACCATATGTCAGTGGCGCTCAAAGACTCTGCTTCAATCTATAGATGGAGAACAGGTATGGCTACTACTACCAAGGCAGTGGACTGTGGAGGTCCCTGAGGGATGGTGACTTTGAAGAAGCAGAGGTCTGGGAGGTCCTCAATGGCAAACCAGACTCTAACAATACCCATCTTTGGGCTTCAGGTGAACGACCCAGAAGCTCGTTCTCAAGGAAACACCCACCCACTGCCCCAAAAACGATCTCGAGGCCAAGCGGCGGAGGCTACGGCGGCGGCGGCAGCAGCAGCTCAACTCCTGAGGCAGCAGCCAGAATGGTGCAGCAGTCAGCACCAGTCAACATCCCGCACTGGTCAAAGCTGCAGAGGCAGAAGTCGAAGAAAGCTTCTGATTCGAAGAGCACGAGGGATTGGGACGAGGAAGACGGGGGCGAGTCGAGCGACGGAGGTGCGATCGAGGGCGAGAGAGGCGAGAGCGAGGAGGACGAGGACGAGGGCGACTGCAAGATGCCTCCGCACGAGCTCATTGCAATGAGGCTCGCCCGGAGTCACATTTCGTCCTTCTCGGTGTTCGAAGGGGAGGGGAGGACCCTGAAAGGGAGGGACCTCAGCAAAGTGAGGAACGCTGTTCTGACGAGAACCGGCTTTCTGGAGTCGCCATGATTGAATCGAATTCAAGCTTTAATCATGGGGGAGTGCGTTTTGACCGTGTGTGTGTGTTTGTATGTATGTATGTATGTATGTATGTATAGGTAAGATGTCGTAGTCTCTGTACAGGGTTGTGATTGGTGTCCGTACTCTGTAGCCTCCATCTTCGTCCTGAGAAAGAGATCAACTTGGCCCGATGGGAAAGAAAACGGTGTGAATAATTTCTCCTCTTTCTCCTTTATGGTCTGCCGAGTTTTCAGTGCCAATCCTTACATCTCTTCAACTTCCGCTGCCAGTTGAGATCCCAAAAGAAACTAAGTAGTAATTACTGCCTTTTCGCATTGTCTGGTCAAAGTTGACCATATACATTGGCGCCATGAATTGATAAATCCAAATCATATGCACATTTTTTTAACAATTTAAAAATTCAGTCAATCTGAACTGACCATGTTTTTTTTTTGAGCGGGATATGTTTCACTTGTTAAATGAGAAACACTTTGATTCATTGGCGGCACTGGCGCAATGTCTTGGTATTGTCTGTGGAAAGCATTGATCGTGGTCCCGCAAAGCGGGTGCTCGAATCAAACACGGCACGGGGTATTCATGTCATGGTTTGTTCATTGTCAATCACGTGTCGTGCGAAACATAAATGCAAACAATTTTAGGGTACAATTCGATAGAAAAGACAAAATCGTGTCACGTTGCGGCCGCCTAGGACAAGGTCGGGCCTCGCTTCGCTATTCTATTGCGAGCGCGTCCGTCTTGATTCTGTTCCTCTCCATCCCCATGTTTTTGCATGGTAGAACGACTCCTGTCCTGTGGCTCTCGCTAACTTTGTTAATTACGTCATTCACACGCACGCGCACGTGCGTCAATCTTGGGCAAAAGAAGCCAATTGCGCTATTCCCGAGGAGCGCCGATCTTTTGTCGAGCATGTGCATTCCGTGCAGACGCAAACTGAAGGCACTTTTTCCCAAACCACATCGGCTTTTTCGCCTGTCTATGCTCCGTCAACTTGTTCATCTAGACAGCATTGCTCGTGTTGTGCGCTCATGGAAATTAGCGTTTGTACTTGAGTCGGTTTATAATCACATCGCACATAGAACCGAGTCCTCGGGGACTGCACATAGTTTTACCTTAATTCGGTTTCCGCCGCGTTTATGGACGCTTCAAAAGGCTGATCGAGTCTCGAAAAAGCTTCCACGAGTGCTGCTGCTGACAGCACACACTCAGCACAGATCCGTCGTTTGGCGACGCTACTTTATTAATCAGCTAATTAATCAATGTAATCTCACGCAAAACCCACATTAGCAAAGCAGGTTTCCTCGAGCTTTCCCCATCTCAAGGATGGTTTTCTAGACCTCACAGAAGCGGCCGCCATCAAGCTTCTTCTGTAATTGGTCGCCCCCACACCCCCAACAACAATTTGCACATCTTCCCTTGTCTTTTTCTAGTGCTTTTGAGATGAGATTAGGCAGCTTTTACGTTGTCAACTCGTCAGTAATCACTTCCCCCTCCACAGTCCAGAAAAACAAAAACAGCAACAACGAAAGGCTAACCTAACTAGCTCTGCTTTATCGAATGTATGGAAGGATCCATGAAGTTTCTGGACCTCGCTTCTGTTGAAATCCCGGCTTTTGGGGAGCATCACGGGGTGGTTCGATCCCCATGCAGACTTTTTTTCAAAGATGCAATATCGCATCGATCATAGATTATCGCGATATAGGGAAAAGCTGTGTTTGGACTTCCTTCAGGCTTCTGTATTCCTCGTCAATAGAGTATTGTTATTATTCTATAGAAGGGGTCGCCTTCTTCACGACAGTATTCATGGTACGTGCTGGGCGGGGGGCAGGCCCCATGTCGGCGGCTGGACGGCCGAAGCACGTGAGGCTTTCCTGGAATCTGCTCGGGGCACTCTTTGTCGTGACCTGCATATGTTTT
Source organism: Rhodomyrtus tomentosa (assembly GCA_028455895.1). Lineage (NCBI taxonomy): Eukaryota > Viridiplantae > Streptophyta > Magnoliopsida > Myrtales > Myrtaceae > Rhodomyrtus > Rhodomyrtus tomentosa. The sequence goes on along the minus strand of JAPCWY010000001.1, from coordinate 5,881,332 downwards.
TATTCGTTTCATTTAGAAGATGAGCGTCCTAAGTTTCTTACTAGTTAGGCAAGAAAAACGATCATCGGATCTTGGTTTTTACACCTCGATATTTCGAGTTTGGCTTTTACTTAATCTTTTTGAACTTGGTGCATCGCACAACTCTTACGTGAGACCCACGTGATCTATACAAGTCAAGGTGCATTGGACGCGCACGAACCCGGCCCAGCCCTTGTTTATGACTCGTGGTTTCTTCAATGGCTATAAAAATCGACTATAGCTCGTTCCTTTACACGGGTGCCCAAGTATTTCACACGAGCTTGTCCTACTAACTGCCGAGCAAGTCAAATTCACGATGAAGCCACACATTTCAGACCCGTCAAAGCTTTTCTCCTCCACTTATGCTTTAGCACCAGAACAAAAACAAAATTGGAGAAAAACATAAGAAAAAGAAAAAAGTGATTTAAAATAGTGAAATATTATCGGAAAGATATCCACGTCAACGTTGACTGTGCCATGTAAGAGGGTTGGAGTCCACGTCAGCGATTTTCGTTGGCCGAAAGGACTTAATTGGCAAAACGTTAAAAGGTTTAGAGATTAATTGGCACAATTAAAATATTTGAGATTGAATTAACACAAATGCAATACGTTTAGGGCTTTTGTGGCATTTTCCCCACAAAAACATAATCAAAGGATAACAAATCGTCACATGCTTTACACCACGGTGATCGAAAACATAGCGTCCATGAAAGCGATGGAATTCGCGCTCGAAAGCATGGACGAAGAGAGAGATGGCTATTTTTTTTAGCGATGCATTGACATTGGTCGTGTCGATAACACCGCGCGGGGGTCATGAATGACATCGCTCTTTAACTTCTCCACACAGGCTCTTTCCGCCTTAAACAATGAATTCATATACTTAATCCCCTTTATTTAATCATGGCGTGGACGGCCATGGTTTAAAGTTTGGTTGGACAAGAAATTTGATGACAGCCGATGCGCGAAAAGGAAATATTTCAAGGAGAGAAAGAGAAAAAGAATCGAAAAGCTTCTTTTCTTTCAAGAGAGCAAGGTCGCATCGAAGTTGTCCTCTTTACTTTGTTACGCTATGGAAATTACATTGTTCCTTTGCTTTGACCCGAGAGAAAGCATCGAGATTACACTCCAAAACGTGCAATTTAAATAATGCAAAAGTTACCGCATGATGATGCTCCTCACATCAATCAACATCGACCAGACGCACCAAATGGTGACCAACGGAGTGATGATAAATTGATATCGCTTTAAGGTTGCGCATTGTAATCATTTTGTTCGGAAAAATGATTCTGATTAAAATATTTTTTTTATTTTGTTCCTAAATAAGTTTTAAAGAATCAAAACGCAATTGATAACTAGCATAAATTTATGTTCTTAAAATAGAAACGCGTTTGATAAATATATAAAATTCATATTTCAAAAAAATATTTCTATTCCTATTTATTTTTCATTTAAGTTAAATAACTATGCAGTTACTTTGTAAAATTTCATCCCAAATTAAAGAATAATTTTCAATACACAATAAAATAATTTAAAATACATTATTTTTTTTAACAAGTCATAAATGAAACATAAATTTTAATATATTGTATTTGAAATTCGATTGGAGTATGGGATAATTTCCATATTAAGGCTACGTTTGTTTCATGAAAAATGAGCAATTTGAAGAATATTTTCTGAAAAGTAATCGCTTATATCGTTTAGAAGAATTAATCAAAGAAAAATATTTTCATCATCGATAACAGTCTATGCCTAACTATTTTCATAAGCGATGAGAAAAAATTCATTTATTCATTTTTTAAGAGATATAAATCATTATTTTTTGAAAAATATTTTTCAAATCACTCATTTTTCGTAAAACAAACGGAACCTAAGAACTTATTTTATTCTTTAAATATTGCTTCGTCCAAAACACATACAAACATAGTAACCGAATAACTAAATTATCCATTGACAAAAAAAAAATCAAATTATCCTCCTTGATACGAAGTACAAGTCATTCACTATCATTTATAGCTTATGTACTAAATCCAAGTGGGTGTTTGACTCCAACTCCACATGTGGATAGTCACATTTGTAACGCACGGGTATGAGTATATATGTTATCATTCACATGTTGGATGCCCTCATCTTTTACGATATTTTTTTTTTGCAAAAGAGTTTAAACAGTGAAATTTAAGAAAATTTAGCCCAAATTTATGAAAATGAAGTCAAACTAGCCTAATTTAAGCTTCTTCTATTTTTAGGGATTTTCTAATTTTTTGTGATTTTTTTAAATTCCAATTTTTTTGGATTTTTATTTTTATTTTTATTAGGTTGATGGAAAAGTGACGAGAGAACTAAAGAGAAAAGTGAGAGATGTGAGATTTCACTCTGATTTGTAATTCTCAAAAGTGATTCTTTTTTCTAGAACTAACTATTTTTTGGTTCTGGATTTTGCTCTAAAATTGATTTTAGAAACAGAATCAGAATTAGAATTATTTACATGACCAAACAAGGTTCTCATCCTTTTTTGTTTCCACAATCAAAATCAGAATCATAAAATGAAAATGGTTATCATGCAGACTCTAAAAGTACCCACAGATTTTGGTGGTTAGTCCTATTATGAATTTTATGAAGATGGTTTTCTATATATTACTATTATTACTCTTCTTTAACTTCACCGCAACAAAAATTACTAAAAAAAAAGTCCCAATCTATAATAATTGTATCAATTCAGTCATAAATTTTCTTTTCAATTATGTAATAAATCTTTTGCAATAGTGTTAATTCAGTCCACTCGGCCAATTTTGGCCAACCAGAACTAATGTGAATGCCGACCGCCCGACGACATAATAAATTTTTTTTTTTAGTTTTTTTCTTCTCTTCTTCTTCCTATTGGCTGTATAGATTAAATTGACATAATTGCAAAATTTTTAGGACTGAATCAGTAAAAAAAATAGTTATGATAGAATTGGCACAATTACAATAAATTTATATTTATATATATATATATATATATATATATATATATATATATATATATATATTTATATTTATATATATATATATATATATATATATATTTTGCAATTTTTCCGCTCGCCAAATATATCGTAATTGTTCCATCTAACCTGACACTTCATATATCTAGCATGGCCTGTGTAATCCACAGGCTACATAGCAATAGCGATTATGAATCCTTGATCTAAACCATGCCATCTAGAGGCCGACCCAATGTGGGCGGCGATGAAATAAGCGGTCGAAGGTTGACTGGAACAGACTGAGCCGCCGCCCAAATCGTTATGTTTTCCCGACATGTATTATTTACCTTTATATGGAACAAGATGACAAGAAGAAAGACAAAACAGAAGGCCCCAACGGTTGATGTCGGAGTCAACATGTCAATTCTTTCTCGGCAGCTGAGACGATAAGTTTACTTAAGGCTAATCAAGATGAAAAGGCAAAAGTTTCGACTGATGATGACCAAAGTGGCCAGTCCTAAATCATATTCTAATCGTAAAATTTTAGAGGAGAGATTTTACTAATGAAGCATAGAATTATATTTAATGTTCCATTTGTTTCACGAAAAATGGAGGATTTATAAAATATTTTTAAAAAATGTTTACTTTTATAACTTGAAATAATAAATTAATGTTCGAAAAAAAAATTAGCCTAAGAAAAAATATTTCCATTATCAATAACAATTTATATATGAACATTTAGTGAAAAATGAAAATACTTTTCGCCTATTCATTGTTGTAAGTGTTACGAGCGATTTTTTTTCGAAAATATTTTTTAAATCATTCATTCTCCGTGGCCTAAAACAGACGCAGTATTTCACCCGATAACAGGTTAATTTTGTTTCATCTGGGCAAAATAATTTTTCTTAATTTTTATCTTCTGGATCCACGTAATAATACGGTCCATCATGAAGGATAGGGCCCAAAGTTGTAGTGGCGAGTCTTGGGCCTTATTTCAGTCCTTCCAGAAAACGTACGGGCTCTGCTTTAATCAAATTATTAGGCGGGTTCACAAAAAAGGCAGGTGCTCCCATGATTCATGCTTTAAAGGCCTATATTTATGGAGCTGCTAGACTTATAGTACAATATTGATCATATTTGATTCAGCATTTGGCCAAAAGACTTTGAGAAAATGTAAATGCCTTTGGGTTAAAGGATTTTTCCAAAATGCAAGAAGTTTTTGGTAAAGTGTATTTTAAAAATACACCGGAAAGCAACTTTGATGTAAGTGTTGCTTGGTGAAAAATGAACTTTGAAAAGTTTTTTTACTTTTTGAAAAAAAAGCAGCAGTGACGACAGGCGATGAGCTACAATAGTAGAGGGCGGGTGGGAGGCGGCCGCTGATGGGAGGTGGCGGGTGGCGGCCAACGGCAGTGACGACGGGAGGTAGCAAGCGAAGGCGGCAAAGTTAAAATAAATAAAAAAATTAGTTGCATTTTGCAAAATTCCTTTAGCTCAAAGTACCTCCAGAGAGCATTTGAAATACAATTACATCTCTCCAAAGTGAGTTAAAAAAGTAGCCAAACACCATTTGCATTTGGCCAAAATACTTTAAAGCCCCAATGCTCATCTCAAATGCTGAACCAAACAGAGTTATTGTCATTATTTTTAACCTCATGATTTTTTAATTAGTGAGTATTTTATGCAAAACAAGCACTGATGATGTGTCGATCTATACCGTTAGACTGTCAGGGAATAAATGTGTGTGTGTGTATCCCTTCTTGCTTGCATTCGAAGTTGTGATTCCCTTCCAGCCTACTCGTTGCCTAGAACCTTGACTTAGCCCCAGGCCATGCTATTTATTGATATTGGAAAGTGCAAGTGCTTTATTGACAAACTCTTCTGATAAGCACATGAATCAAAAAGAATTTTGGAATCCGATTGGTTGGAGAAAATAATGATAACCACAATTACAAGGATATATAAACGTAGTATATATAAAAGTGACTATTCTGCCCTTATCCTTAACACTCTCCCTCAAGTTGGGATGTAAATATCAAATAATCCCAACTTGTTACATAAAAAACTCACTCTACTCCCCCTTATAGATTTAGTAAAAATATCAGCAAGCTGATCCTTTGTCCTTGCATGTTGAAGAATGATCTCCCCTTTCTCACTTTTCTCTCGTACGAAATGACAATCAATCTCAATGTGTTTGGTTCGCTCATAGAATACAGGGTTATTCGTAATGTGAATAGCCGATTGATTATCACAATATAAGATCGATGGATCTGATATTAGCAAGTCAATTTCTGATAATAACATCCTCAACCAGAGTAATTCACATGTCACATATGCCATAGCTCTATGCTCTGCTTCAGCACTTGATCGAGAAACCACATGTTGCTTTTTACTTTTCCAGCGACTAAATTACCTCCAAGGAATACACAGTAACCCGATGTAGATCTCTTATCGATAGGACATCTAGCCCAGTTTGCATTAGAAAAACCTACAGTGTTCAGATGTCCATAATTCTTGAAGAGTAATCCTTTACCTGGCGTTACCTTTAAGTACTTGATAATTCTAAGTAGAGTATCCCAGTGAGTAGTACGGGGAGAACTCATGAATCGATTGATTACACTGACAGCAAAAGATATGTCAGGCCTTGTAACGGTAAGAAATTTTAACTTTCTCATTAATCTTCTATACTTCCCTGGATCATGTAACAAATCTTCACTTTCTGCATCAAGCTTCACATTGGGTTCCATAGGAGTATCTATTGGCTTTACTCCAAGATATCCAACCTCGTCAAGGATGTCAAGCACATACTTTCGCTGAGACAAATTGATACTTGCATGTGAGTATGCAACTTCAATACCAAGAAAATATCGTAGACATCCCAAATCCTTGGTACTAAATTCTTTCTGTAGAAACTGCTTAAGCCGTTAGATACCATTTGAATCACTACCAGTAATAATAATATCGTTCACATATACAATCAGGAGAATCCAGCTGAGGAGGTAAAACTAAAAACTGAATGATCTACTCCACAACGCTTTAATCCAAACCTGATAATAGCATCACTAAATCTGTCAAACCAAGCGCGAGGAGATTGCTTGAGTCCATATAAGGCTTTGTGTAAGCGACATACCAAATTCTCCCCTTAAGCAACAAACCCGGGTGGTTGCTCTATATAAATTTCCTCGGATAAATCACCATGAAGGAAGGCATTTTTCACATCTAGTTGATAAAGTACCCAACCAAAATGTGCTGCAAGGGAAATAAAGACACGAACAAAGGAGATTTTGGCAACAGGTGAAAAGGTGTCGTCATAATCAACACCGTATGTTTGAGTATATTCTTTTGCAACCAATCGAGCCTTCAATCGATCAAGAGTGCCGTCAGGATGAATCTTAATTGTGAATACCCAACGACAACCAATAGTGTGTTTCGCCGCAGGTAATGAAGTGAGTCCCAAGTACGATTTTCAATGAGGGTCTTCGTCTCATCTTTCATTGCTTTCCACCATCCAGGATGAGCAAGAGCTTCAGCAACACTGCTAGGCACATAAATAGAGGATAAGAACGAGACAAATATGGAGAAACTAGGAGATAAACGATCATATGATAAGAAATTGGAAATAAGATGACAAGTATGAAGACACTCAGAAAGACCAGAATAAGGAGTATAATGATCCACAGGACGACTGACATAAGAACGTGTACCTTTGCGAGTAGCTATGAGCACATCAAGATCAGAGGATGGTGCAGCAACTGATGAAGGAACAGATGAATCATGTGTAGGTGCTGTACTGCGTCGTTGATAGGTGTGCTCAGCAAACTGAAATCCTTAGGCGTCGTTGGAGCTAGCTTCTGTAAGTAAAGTAGGTGGAATAATTGGTATGACACAACAATTACTATCATCAGATGTTGTGGGAACAGACTGAGAGGAAAAATATGACTGATCTTCAAAGAATGTCACTTCTGCAGACATGAATACACGACGACGAGCAGAGCTGTAACATTTGTACCCCTTTTGAGTACGAGAGTATCCCACAAAGACACATTTTTCAGCACGAGGATCCAGCTTATCAAGACTTGGAGTAAGAGAATGTACAAAGCAAACATAGCCAAATACTCGAAGAGGTAATGAAAAATGGGAATGATCTGGATGTAAATAAGTGAACAGTGTCTCCCCATGAAGAATAGAAGTTGGAAGCCTATTAATTAAATAACACGCTGTCAGAATAGCATGGCCCCAAAATTTTTTAGGTATATTCATGTGAAATATAAGACAATGAGCAACATTAAGAATATGACGATTTTTACGTTCAACAACCCCATTTTGTTGAGGGGTGTAGGAATAGGAAGTCTGATGTATAATACCATGAGAATCAAGGAATGACTGGAAACCAGAAGTGGTAGCAAGATATTCTCTAGCATTATCTGACTGTAAATATTTGACGGAGATATTATACAGATTCAACACTTCGAAGTAGAATAATCGAAAACAATGAAAAATTCCCGTACGGTCCTTTATTAAAAATAACCAAGTCATTCGGAAAAATCATTCACGAATGTAACAAAGTATTTGAATCCAAAAATATCAGACACACGACATGGACCCCATACATCTGAATGAACCAGCTCAAATGGACTCGACACACGACTCTGAATACGGGAAGGAAAAGACGCTCTATGATGTTTACCAAACTGACATGCTTCACATTGAAAAGAACTCACAGACTCGAACTCAGGAAATATACGACGAAGTATGTTTAGTGGCGGATGACCAGCTCGACATTGTATCCGAAATAATGTTGTGCAATAGAAATGGTGTTGGTGTTCTACTTGCTCGTAGACGTGACTTTGTTTATAATGTTGGTGCTCAGTAACCTCGACCACGACTCTCACGTCCACTAGGGTCATGGGAAAGCATAGCGCTCGTCTCTATAGTTGGCATGTAAGAAACTTTCTCAGTAACCGTAGAACGAAGAGCTTGAAAAAAGACTTCATCCACAGTGGGAAGTGAGCTCTGTGACGTAATGTGTTACCGAAGAGATGAATACTGGGGCCCTAATGACTTAAGATATAATATTGTCTGCAGATTCTCTTGTCGTTTGGCCAAAACACGTGGATCATCCGAGGCAGGAAGATAAGTGCCCAAACATTAACAAAGAGTAGTAAACTGAGCATAATGATCATATAAAGATTGATCTCCACGTTGAAGATCAAATAATGCTTCCCAAGTGTCACAGACTCGAGTCATATTATTTTGTCCAGAATAGAGCAATGCACATTTCTCCCAAATCGCCTTAGTAGTCTTACACTGAATAAAGTGGGGACTAACCTTTGGATCCATGCTATTCCATGTAAGAGTTCGAATCATAGCATCTCTTGCAATCCATTTGGCAAGTTTCTCTTTCTTAGACGGTGCTATAGACGTAAGAAAATCAAGTTGTTCGGTGGCAGTAAGATAGATTTTGACAGCTGTTGGCCATGATGGATAATTTGTGCCATCCAACTTGACAAAGGTCAATTGAAAGTGATCAAAAGGGGATCCAGAATTCGATCCAGTAGCCATGAATTCAATCAAGTCCAAATACAAAATGAACTTCACAGTAATTAAGGATTGCAACTAACGTATGTATTACAACACAAAATGCTCCAACCTAAAGGAGTGACTCCACTTTACTGACTTCAAATCTCCAAGAGCTATCAAGAACAGAATTTGGACTTGATTGAATTTAAACCCCCAACACCAAAAAAAAAAGTAGAACACCAATAGAAATGGTGTTGTTCATCAGACCTTCTCAAATGTATCAGCACATTCTATATTCCTCAAACTCATTTGCACTCCTAGAATACTGATTCACTTCAGAGAACTTAAAAACATTGAACACCATACACCTACAGAGTTGTGCAACTACCAAGGAAGGGTTGCTCCTCAGTCAGTAGCTTCAGAAAATGCCGAAAATAGGTCCAGCAGCATCAGAACGGGAGGTCGCAGCTTATAACAGGAAGTCTTAGAGGTTGCCAGACTTCGGCTAAGTCGGGAAAAGGGTTGCCGGGTTTGGGCGACTTCAATCAGCAAGTTGCTGGTCTTGGGAGACCTTGGACGGCGCCGGAAATAGTGTCGCCAGGCCGGAAATAATGTTGCTAGGCCTGGGTGACTTCGGTCAGTGTCGGAAATGAGGTCGCCGAGCCTAGGCGACCTCAGATCTAGCTTCGCCGGCTCGGGACGACCTCGGTCGGCGCCGGAAATAGTGTCGCCAGGCTTTTGCGACCTCTGTCGGCGCCGGAAATGGGGTCGCCGAGCCTGGGCCACCTTGGATCTGGCTTCGCGGCTGCTAGGCGACCTTGGATCTGGCTTCGCCGGCACTAGTGAGAGGCCGACGGCCACCCGATGGAGGTTCGATGATGGTCAACGATAGACGGCGGTTGTTTTAGGTTTAAGGTGGCTCTGATACCATGTTGGAGAAAATAATGTATGTATTATTCAGTAACCACAATTATAAGGATATATAAACGTAGGATATATAAAAGTAACTATTCTGCCCATGTCCCTAACATGATTGAATCTAAAATACGAATAATCTCACTAGTGGCAGCTGTCGGAATAAACTCTGAATCCAAGAGACAATGTACTGGTCGTTGATATTCAGCTCAATCCTTTGCAGAGTTGGGCGGGAAACTCTGAAAGATCTCCTAATTTCTTCACCGTAGATTTTCGCCTTTCCTTTGACTCTAACAAGAGGAAAATTACCGTTCCAGCTCTTTGGATGAGAGCCATGGCCCAATTTTGCAATGAGTCAATATATATATAGACACGCGCGCGCGTCTTGAATGAGGCAAGTTTTTCCCTATCTATGCATTGTCTATCTTCTCGTGTATATATATAACTACATGTCTTGAACGAGCAAGTTTTTTCCTATCTATACATTGTCTATCTTTTCCTATATATTTTTAGGGTCACGGTAAATCCACCCGTAAAATGTCTCCATCCACCCAGAGGAAATTTTGGAGGACATAATTACCTCCAATCATGGTTCTCACTCCCTATCTTCTCTCTCTCATCGTGGTCTCGCCATTGGCCAAATAGCGGAAGGCGATGCGGCGCCGCGCTTGGATGTACATACCGAGCATGCTTGTCTCGCTTTCAAAAACTGCTTCGCATACCTCTTCCTCACTCGCCAAAAAAAAAAAAAAAATCTCGGCCAAACTACTTTTGTTCTTCTCTCTTTCGTGGGTTTTCATTGAATTTTACCAAGGTACTTCCTCCATCAACGAAGAGCATTTCACCATGTTCGAGCTCGTCATCATTAAAGGAAAATAACACGAATGATTTATGTTTTTTTATCCAACGTGAAATGTGATCTTTGAACTTTGGCCTAACAAGTAGTGTAATACATGAAATTTAACCCGATGTTCAATTTGATCCCTTTAACTTACTCAATGTAATTTCTGAACTCTTGACACATGTTCAATTTAGTTCTTGGACTGTATGAAAATTTTCAATATTGTCCCCAATTTTATATTAATGGAAAAACTACATTTAACAATCTAATAAAGTTCAAATACTACATTGAATATGCACCAAAAGTCCATAGACCACATTCAATAAATTAAATGTTCAAGATCACATTGAACATTAGCTAAGGTTCAGGAACCATATTAAACAATTTCATACATTGAATATGTACAAAAAATTCAGGGATCACATTGAACTGATTAAAAGTTTAGGGATCATATTGAGCATTGAGCTAAAATTCATAGATCACACTGAAAAATCAAAATTGAATATTCCTGGATCATGTTAAATATTAAGCTAAAGTTCAAGGACCACATTGAACAATTTTATATAGTTCAAGGACTACATTAAATATCTATAAAAAGTTCAGAGACTATATTAAACAAATTAAAAGTCAGAGATCATATCGAACATTAAATTAAAGCTCATGGATCACACCGAAGATTCAAAAGTTTAGAGGCTATATTTCGTATTGGATCAACGTTTAAAAATCATGTGTGTCATTATCACTTTTATTAATGGGCTTGACCATGGCTCACAAACACAGTCTTATTGATTAGACACTTTGCTTCAGTGTAGTCAGAACGAATTTAAAATATCAAAAATAAAAAAAAATGGGCCCCTTTTCCATGCAATTATTAGGAAAGGAAAATACAAAATACAATAATAACAACCGTACCAAAAAAAAAAACAATAAAAACAAAGTGTAGGTTAGCGGGTGAAGCAACGAAGACTTGGTGGAGACAGAGAAGGCGAGGAATGAGGCTTCCCGGTTGGATAATTTCGTCTTTTCCATCCTTTGGGGGTAGATCAAGCCATTTTAAGAGTGAATTTAGAGCCAGCCTAATTTTATTGAAAGATGAAACGACAATAAAAAAAAATCGCTAAAATAAATCTCTCTCTCTCTCTCTCTTTTTTATTACAAATGTTGCATTTATAGAAGTCGCAAACTTTGGAAAATCCTCAAGGTATGCAACGTGGGGCAATTATTTTCATGTGATTCAATCGTCACATTCTCTCACGTTAATTACTTTGTGAAGGTTAGAGCTTTCTGACTCTATAAAGCCAATCGATGACGCCATTGTTTTTTTCCCCCTTTGAAATCAAAGTGAGGCTATTCGTTTTTATTGCAAAACAATGAAGGCAAATACAAATTTCATATGACGATCCAACGAGTAGCCTCGGTACTTTTGGAGTGGAAAAAAAAATCTACAAATAGTCACTTTTTGCATGGGCTTTGCTAGCATGACGGTCTGATTAGTACTATAAATTATTTATGATCATATAACCTCTCAACACATGAATGCTTTATGTAAAACACGATTCTAGACATGTTTCAATATCATACACTATCAGACATAACTATTGAAGCGCTTTGTTAGCCCTTTCTTTTTAATCTTTTTTTAGGGATATTTATATAAATGATCCCTGAACTTTGACAGAATGTGCAATTTGATCTATAAATTTTTGACTTGTTCAATTTAATCCCTAAATTTTTAGTGCGTGTTCAGTCCAGTCCCCGAAATATAGACAAATATTCAATATAGTGATTTTGTTAATTTAAGATCAGGGATAATGTTGAATATTTTCATATAGTTCTTGGACTAAATTGAACAAGTCAAAAGTTTAGGGATCAAATTGCACATTTTGCTAAAGTTCAAGGACTAAATTGAACAAATTAAAAGTTCAGGGATTAGATTGCATATTTTGCCAAAGTTTAGAGATTATTTGTGTCATTTTGTCTTTTTTTTTTAATAAGGGTTTTGGGATGTTTCCTTTTTGTTTTGCCTTTGATTGCAATATCAGGCCGAGAATTTAGCAAAACCTAACGGGATGTCCTGACGGTTTCGTTAATGTGATTCAAGGAAAATCGAGTAGGGAGTGGAACTATTCGGTATCATTAATTTCGTGATGTGACGAATCATATAATTCTAATAAATTACTATGAAGAAGTCTGGGAATCGTTTCTCCTAGGAGGGACCCGGATCCGCTGCCCTACTTTTTTGTAGGGCAGCAGATGCCCACCTTTGATATAATTAGAATTACATAATTCGTAATATAAGCAGGTAAGCATCCGCCAATATCAAAGGTGGGGATCTGCCGCGGCTGTCGATCCCCACCCCTTGGAGGATGCTCACCTGGTTGTCTCGGTCCATTTGGGGCAACTTTATTTTATTAGGCGTTGGCCATAGTTGCCAAGAGTCGAGACAATTGACAAATGACAAGCTGAGGTGTATAAACTTGATTATGTGAGGAAAAATGCTTATAATTGGAACCCAAGCCAAGCAATTGCCCTTGCATTTTTTTTTTTGTTTTGTCAAGAAATTAAAGAAGAGGGAATACCTTAACTAGAAAATAAGGTAAATAACATTCATTTGAGTAAAGATTTTCCCAACATACAAGTGATTTACGTAAAACACGTGGGGACAGTGTGTGAATCTACGATTGAGATTGCGTTGTCCATAACAGTATTGTCAACAAAACATTTTTTTTTTATTTTTGAAGCTAATTAACATTGTTTTACGTTACATTCTTTTAAGCCCAAAAAAATAAAAGAAAAGAATAACGTTACATTCGATTCTTTCACGATCTTTAGCAAAGTTTAGCACATGTTGGCATCAAGAATGCTAGCGACTGCCTCAACCTTCCCTTCATCGAAGCCTTCCAACGCCTTGAGAGCTAATTTCTTTATATCTTGGACCGTACTCACTACTCCATCCTCTCTTCTTCCATCCCCATTCCCATGAACTATCATTCCCCTTATCATCCCTACGTAGAATCCATACCTCCTCAACCCCTCGATCTCCTCCTCCGTCCCGCCCCCCAGTATCGCCCCGCACGCCGCCGCGCACGCATGCAGCTCCCCTTCCTTCTTTGCCCAAACAAGGTCCGCCCACTCGGAGCCCCGGGGATCCCGACCGCGCTGCAGAAGGTATTCCACCTCGTGGTATTGCCCGGACACCATGCCTTGCGACCCCGCCGCCCGCGTGATCTCCACGATCGCGCGGAGGATCCTCTCCGAGTCGCCCCGCGCCTGGTCGTCGGACCCCGCGAGCAGCTCGAGGCCGAACGGGACCATGCCGTCCCCCGTCATGAGCTCGACGTTCGGGCCGTAGGCGTGGGCTACGGGGGGCCTGATCTCGGGCCGGTCCGTCAAGGGGAGGTTCTCGTGGGCGAACGCGGCCGCGTGGATGATGTGGAGCGCGGCGGCAGCGGGCATCGCCTGGTCCCGCCCGCCACCGACGAGCTCGCAGGCCGCGATGCAGAGGGCCGGGGCGGTGCTCCGGGGGGCCGCGAAGGTCAGGTGGTGCATCGGCTCGAACACGACGAGGGGGTGCTTCATAGGGATGGCCTTCTTGAGGTGGTCCTCAATCTCGGTGTAGATGGCCTCCCGTCGACTCGGGGATATGGTACCCGCATTGCGCACGGCCATTGCGACGGGCATTCGGGCCGAGGACGCACGGCCAGGATGCGACTTGGGGTTGACATTGAAGAGCGTTGCCGCCCGACCATTGGAGCCGAGCAAAGCTTTCTCCATGGGGAACGAGCAGAGGGAGACGACTTGAGTTACTGCAAACGCATTAGGAGAACCTCTTATTATATGCTGCTCATGCACGTGCTCCACGTGCTGCTTATATGGAAACTTGGTTAACGTAAAAGTAGGTCGGGCGATAAAAGTTGATTCCGTCATTTTCCATCCTTCTTCTCTCTTGTGGTGAAACACGTTCAGGTCAACAATTCGGGTACAGAATGGGCCCCCACAGCCGACAACGTGCCAAAACGTGGCGCCCAGAGGGCCGTAGTGTGGGAAGTGAAGATTGGCGCCCTGTTTCCGCATTTTTTCACATTAACCGTCGGTCTCGAAAGTTGCTGTCAAATTGCCGATACGATGGAGCGTTAAGGAATCATCTGAAAGTCACGATCGATGAGGTCGATCGACACAGTAGAAAGGTTTCTTAGCATGGCAATTGAAAGCGACTATTCAACCAAAGATTTTTTTATTTTGAAAGCAACTAATTCGAATCTCATGAATTGCGTGATATCTATTTTTAAGAAAAATTATAGATCGGAGTTTTGGAATTAACCGATTTGTGGATTTACAAAGCATTTTACGATCATCTAAATAGCCGGACTTCTACGTCTGTGTCCATCAATTTCGGAGAAGTGTATCGTACCCACTCTATATTAGATAATATATTTATCACATCAATCAAACTTATTTGCTATCAAATTGTCGATACGATGGAGTGTTACGGAATCATCTGAAAGTCATGATCGATGAGGTCGATCAACACAGTAGAAAGGTTTCTTAGCATGGCAATTGAAAGCGACTATTCAACCAAAGAATTTTTTTATTTTAAAAGCAACTAATTCAAATCTCATCAATTGCCTGATATCTGTTCTTAAGAAAAATTATAAATCGGAGTTTTGGAATTAATCGATTTGTGGATTTACAAAGCATTTTACGATCATCTAAATAGCCGGACTTCTACGTCTGTGTCCATCAATTTCGGAGGAGAAGTGTATTGTACCCACTCTATATTAGATAATATATTTATCACATCAATCAAACTTATATACATGGACTGAACATTTGTCACGTGGCCAAGGACGTGTGTTGTGGAAACACATTCAACTAGGTAGCATCACTTTCACATGGTTCACGCTCGACAGTAGAGGTGGCAATATGGGTCAATGACCCATTTTTTGCCCATATTTTATATAAAATGGATCATATATGAGTTGTATTTTTTAGGGGCTTACTAAATATGTGTCTAATAAAATTAAAGAAAAATATGATGGGTTGAAAATGGTCCATACGTGAACCCATTTTCGACTCATCAAACCCAACAAGCAGTATGTGTGAGTGTGGGAACAAGATTAGGGTCGGGGCTGAGATCGGGACTGAGACTGAGATCGAGACTAGGACTGAGGTCGGGGATCGAGGCCGGAGCATGGGATCGGGGCTGAGGTTGGCCACCGGGACAGGGACCCCGGCCCCAGGACCAAAGTTGGGGCCAGGACCGGGGCTGAGTCCCGAGGACGGGGCAGGAGACGGGACCGAGACAAGGCCAAGGCTGGGACCCTGGGCTGAGGCTGGGATCGAGGACAAGGCCGAGATTGGGACTGGGGCCGAGGTTGGGTACCGGGATGGGGGCTGGGGCTAGGACCCGATGCCGGGGACCGGGGCATAAGACTAAGCATCGAGGCGGGGGATAGGGCTAGGGTTGGGACCCGAGGCACGGACTGGGGTCGGGTCCGGGGTCAGGGCCGGGTCCAGGTTAGGGATTGGGGCAAGCGATCGGGGCCGAGGCTGGGGACGGGGCCAGGGCCGGAGCCGTGACCCAGGCTGGGCTAGGGGCCGAGGCATGGGACCGGGTCTCAAGAACGAGGTCAGAGGCCGGGGCTGGGGTCGAGTACCGGAGATGAGGCCGGGGTTGGGACTCGGGTTAGGGAACCGGGGTTGGGGCCGGAGTGATGGTCGGGACTGAGGTAGGGGACGGGGTCGGGGCAGGGACCGGGGCCTCGACAGAGGCCGAGGCCGGGGTCGGGGCTAGGGCGGGGATCGGTGCTGAGGCCGCAGATGGGGATAGGGACGAGGAAGGGGCCGAGGTCGTGACCTGGGTCAAGGTTAGGACCGGGGCCGGGACCAAGGATCGACAACTGGGGCAAGGGGACAAGGGCCAGGATAGGAGCCGAGGCTAAGACCGGGATCGAGGCCGAGGTCGATGCACCGGGGTCGGGGCTGGTGCCAGGGACTAGGGAAGGGGCCAAGGCCATGGTTGGGGTAGGGATTGGGGCCGGGATCAGGAAGTATTTTAGTAATATTATTTTCTTAAAATATTATTACGCTTTGATAAAATGGGTCAAAACGGGTCGGATCGGGTATGAGTCAGTCGTGGATCGGATTGAGTTTGAGTCATTAAATATGGATCAATATGGGTCGGATCATATTTGACCCGACCCAAATCGGACCCGACCAACTCATTTGCCACCTCTACTCGACAGACACTAATGCTTGAAAGGAGTAACGTTTTTGGTATTTTTCAATTGATTACCGCGGATGTCGAGCAACATTTTTTAAGTCGATCGGTTTGGCAGTCCTATTTGTACCAGTTTAAACAATTGAACCGCCAGATCAATTTTCCCAATTAATAGTTCGAAATTATTTAATAAAAAGATCAAAAACCCTAAGTTATGCTTGATGTTACATATTTACCCTAAATATTTTTTGAGACATTTAAAATTCAAACTTATAACTGTGTGACACATTTATCCTCCCTCAAAATTTTGTCAATAAGAACTATTAGAAATCTACCTACATAGACATCAGAAATCAAACAATGTAGACATGGAGCCCATGCGTAAAATAAGACGGAGTTGTTTTGACTAAGAAATCATCTAACAAAACCTTGATAGAGGTTAAATGTATTGCACATGTATAAGTTTGAGGTTTTTATGTCACAAGAAAAATTTTAGGGTAAATGTGTTACAATGAGCATAGTTGGGAGTTTTCGATGTTACAAAAAAAAAAAAAAGAGTTCAAGACTTTCTGTTTAATGCATGAGCCCAAGGTCAATGAAGGGGCTAAGCTATCTTAAAGGTGTGTTTATTTTGTGAAAAATAAATATCTGAAAAATATTTCTTTAGAAGTGATCGTTTATATCTCGTTTAAAAATTGAATGAACGGAACAAATTATTTCGTTGTCCACGATAATGTTTAGACATAAGTTGCCATCGATAATGAAGGAAATTTTTTCATAGAACTAATTACAAGTGATGCAAATAATAATTCTTATGTAAATATTTTTCAATTCATTCATTTTTAGCGATCAATCGGAGTCCGTACAGGCGATTAATCTAGAAACTTACGCAATGAATCGATAAGAGAGTCTATCTTCTTCTTCTGAAACTTGTTTTGCCAAGTTAGCAATCGAGGGGAATAAGCTTAAGATTGCTTCCAATTAAGCTCTTATCTATGAAGGAAGTTAGGTCAAAGATCCGACTAGACATTAATCGGACCGGAGAGGTTGTTAGGTGAACCCGCCGCGAGCTCAAGCTATGTAGGCCATCGAAATCAAATCAAATCTAGTGGGGATCTATATCTAATGTCGTCTAAACACTATAACTACATGCATTAAACTAATTTGAAAGGGGGTACGTGCCCATTTCGCTCAATAGGACCCGGTCCATCAAAAGACCACTGATTGTCCACTCCCACCGACTCCCTTCCCGTGTTTCTTTCCTTCTTTTCCATTTTGAGGTAAAAGGCTAGTTCAATTTTATCTCCTATTTTTTTGTGAACTTTTTGTCTAGATTATCTTTAAATCGGGAAAAGTATATTCAATTTCAGAAAAAAAAAATCATCTTAAATAAAGTGTCATTCGACATATCCAGATTTGATATATATATATATATATATTTTTGTGGTAGGGTTTCGAGTATTTATAGAGTATTGAAAAGTCGAAATGGGAGTGCAACGAAATTCACGAGAAGTCCAACATCAACATCAAAATCAACAACATCAACAACACATTTATTCAAAACTAATTGGGGTCGGCGGTCGA
The DNA here is from genome assembly GCA_028455895.1 of Rhodomyrtus tomentosa. Classification (NCBI taxonomy): domain Eukaryota; kingdom Viridiplantae; phylum Streptophyta; class Magnoliopsida; order Myrtales; family Myrtaceae; genus Rhodomyrtus; species Rhodomyrtus tomentosa. Next base: position 5,863,277 of record JAPCWY010000001.1, on the reverse strand, counting down.
TGAATCCAAAAAATCATAAAAATAAAAGCAGAATCAAGTGAAAGAAAAGAGATAAATATGTAAATATATATATCTATCTATACACCATTACTCCGCAACACTAATAGCCTTCTCCCACTCCGTCCTAAAACAAATCATACGCAAATCTATTTTTTACTCCATTAAATCTTGCTTTACTACTTTTCCCCAAGTAAGTTTCGGCCGACCTCTTGCTTTCTTCGTGTTATGCTTTCGATAACAAACTTCTGTTCATACCGGTGCATCTAAGGGACTTCGGAGGATATGTCAAAACCATCTCAATCTATGCTCTTTCATCTTTTCCGCCACCGGTTTTACTTCAACTTTTCGTCGAATCTCTTCATTCCTTATCTTATCCATTCTTGTATGACCACACATCCACTTTAACATCCTCATTTCCACTACTCCCATTTTATGCTTATATTTTCTTTGTGCTGGCTAACATTCAGCTCCGTATAACATGGATGGTTTGATTGCTGTTCTATAAAATTTTTCTTTTAACCTAAAAGAAATTTTGCGATCACACAAAAATCTCGATGCATTGCTCCATTTCATCTAATCTGCTCTGATTATATGGCTTATATTCTCATCAATCTCTTCCTCCTTTTGCAATATTGATCCAATAAATTTAAATGTATCTTTTTTGAGTACCTCTTGTCCGAGCATATTTATGGCTTCTTGATCCTTTCTTCCTGCCGTGTCAAACTCACACTTTAAGTATTCCGTCTTACTTCGACTTAGCGTAAATCCTTTAGACTTATACTTCTAACTTAGTGTTAATCCCAACCCTGGTCTCATCAATAAACACAATATCGTCAGCAAATAGCATACACCACGACTCCTCATCTTGAATATATTTTGTTAGCTCATCCATAACCAGGGCAAAAAGGTAAGGGCTCAAAGCAGAACCTTGATGTAAGCTTACTGTGATTGGAAAATAATTTGATGTTCCATTACAAGTCTTCACACATTGTAGAAGCACCGTCATACATGTCCTTGATTACCTCTACATATTTTGAAGGCACTTTTTTCTTTTCAAGAATCCACCACAAGACCTTTTTTAGAACCCTATCATATATTTTCTTGAGATCAATAAACACCATATGGAGTTCCTTCTTTCTTTCTCGATATCTCTCCATCAATTGTCGTATCAAGAAAATAGCCTCCATGGTAGATCTTCTTAACATAAATCCAAATTAATTGACAGAAACCTTGGTTTCTATTCTCAAACGATGCTCAATGACTCTCTCTCACAGCTTCATTGTATGGCTCATAAGCTTGATGCCTCTATAGTTAGAACAATTCTAAATATCACCCTTATTCTTGTATATAGGCACAAGTATACTTTTTCTCCATTCATCCGATATCTTATTAGTATGGAGAATCTTGTTAAAAAGATTAGTTAACCAACTTATTGCTACATCTCCTAAGCATCTCCACACTTCAATAGGAATACCATCGAGTCTTAAGGCTTTACTAGTCTTCATCTTTTTTAATACCTCCCTAACTTCCCGTGTTTTAACTCTACGCACAAATCTTCTGTTTGAATCATCAAAATCATCTTTCAAATTCACCTCACTTCTATCGCTCTCCTCATTAAAAAGTTTGTTAAAATAACTCAGCCACCCGCCTTTAACGTCTTCATCTCTTATCAAGAGTGTTTAATTTTCATCCTTGATATATCTAACCTGTGTCAAGTCTTTACTTTTTTTGTCCCTTGACTTTGCAAATCTATAGATGCCTTTTCCTCATTCTTTGCTCTCAAGTTTATTGTACATATCAATGAAAACCTTGATTCTGGCATCTCACACAACTTTCTTGGCACTTTTTCTCGTCAATCTAAACTTTTGCAAATTCTTTTCATTAGGACATTTATGTAGGCATCTGAAACACTCCTTCTTCTGCTTAGTTGCCTCATGCATCTCTTTATTCCACAACTAGATTTTCTTTGTTTGATATCCATTCCCTCTACTTTTCCCTAACATCCCTTTTGCCACTATCTGGATGCAGTTAGACATCTCCTTCCACATCAGATTTACTTCGCCCTCCAGTCGCCACTGTACTTCCTGCAGTATTCTTCCTTGAATTCTGTTTGTTTCTCTTTATGTAACTTCCATCATCTTACTCTGGGGTGCTGCGTACTTCTCTTCATTTTTTGTACTTTGTTATATCGAACTTCTAAGACCATCAACTTATGTTGTGTAGCTACACATTCACTGGGGTATACCTTACAATCTACATACGAGGCTCTATTCTCTCTTCTAGTAAGAAAAAAAAATCAATCTGGCTACAATTTTGACCGCTGCGAAAAGTGATCAGATGTGACTCTTTTTTTCTAAAAAATGTGTTTGCCAATATCAAATCATAAGCTAATGCCACACTCAAGATGTCTTTGCCATCCTCTTTTCTAGTCCCGTATCCAAAATCTTCACGTACTCTGTCAAAACTTTCACTACTCTGATTGACATGTCCATTTAGATCTCCTCTTATGAATACCTTCTCCTCATGTGGTATCCGCCTTAAAATCTCTTTCAGATTTTTTCAAAACCTGCTCTTTTCGAACGCTTGCAGTCCAACTTGAGGGGCATACACACTAAGGATATTCATAATCAAACCCCCCACTACTAACTTAAATAAAATAATCCCATCTCCTGTTTTTTTAATATCAACAACTCTATCCTTGAAATTTTTATCGATCAGAATCCTAACTCCATTTATACTCTTTGTTGTGCCTGTATACCATAGCTTGAATCCGGTGCCATCCAATTCCTTAGCGTTCTCTCCTTTCAATTTAGTTTATTGCAGGTAAGCAATATTCACTCTCATTCTAACAAAAGTATCTGTCAATTTCCTCAATTTACCTGTTAATGTTCCTACATTTCAACTCTCCAATCTAATCCATACCCCTAGGCTTTTCTTGCCTCCCACACTCGCCCATGGAAGTGTAAGGACCCTTGTTCATTTATCACCACATCTAGGCACCGATGTGGTGCATCACTCTGGGAATGATGTCCCAAATAATGAAAAAGAAAAATAGAAGCCACCTCAAATAGGTGTTGAGTGGTTTACGACTTCAACAGGCATTCCTCCTCATCGTGGACGTTTTTTTTTTGTGCTAAATATCTCGAAATTCTTTGAAATCTGAAAAGAATGATTCCCTTCAAGATTGTTCAACTCTTTCCTCGCTTGATATTAAAGTAGTTGCGCCGACAAAAGCCGGTAAGTCCCGAGATCAAATCTTTGGTTTCTAGCTTTTGATTTCCTAGTTCAAGCTATGCTTATAATTATGGGTGTCAAATGTACCCGAACCCGACCTATTAACACCCCTTACTTGTAATTGCTAAAGCAATCTCCGGCCCACGCCCAGAAGTGTCTGCGTCCAAAGCAAGCTCCAACAACTCATGACTGACATTCTCACAACATGGTTAGGGGGCAAAAAACCCCCAACGTGGTCACTCGTCTTGAAAGTTCTGATGATTTGACTATATATGACAGTCTTGACAGTTCTTCAGAGGTTAGATATACTAATGGGAATCAAACCCTTGTCAATGTTCTTGTTTTCAGAAATTGTTAACGACTGAAGACCGCGACTGACATGGCTGCACCAAATCACTCCTGAGAATTGTATCATCTTGATGCTTATTTCGACAGTAACAGACCTCTAAATTAAGTTGGTCTTGGCCTTGAGATTACTGCTACGGAGGGATGCATCTCATATCGGATTGAGACTCAGAGAACGGTGGTGCCGCATGAGCAGCGGCTTAACCTTTTTCTTCCGCAAGGATCAACTTCAGGAAAAACACCGTGAGGTCCACAGGCCAACACGTGTTGCACCTCGTGCAGTGACAAGATTTTTTGTTTTTTTAAATTTTTTTAAATTTTTTATTTTATTTTTGGGTTTGGGCAGGGACAAGTGGGCTCGAGTTGTTAGTTCATCGATAATATTCGAACTTACTTTTCACGTTTTGGAGGTTTGGGAATCACTTGGTCGTCACCCTGAGATGAGCAATGGACCGCAACAACTACTGCTTAGTGGGGTTTGCTTCTTGCTTCCACCGTCCACTGTTTTCAAGCACGGAATTTTCTTGAATTTGTCGTAATTTTACCAATTATTGGTGCAAAGTTGACTGCATTGAGAGATATAAGTTCGCTTCGTGGATCACAACGTACCTATATGTTCATGACTTATTTGCATTTGTAGCGAGTGATTCACCTTTAATATTCGCAACAAGAAAATGTCAATGCTTAGCAATTAATCACTAGTGTTATAAAACCTCAAATCGTCGCAAGCGGTAATAGCTATGCTTAGTAATTGTCCTCAACAGGCGTCATTTTCCTATAAGTCATCTCCTATAAGAAGTTAGTAATTATTCGTAATTTACCTTAAAAATTCATAAGACTGAATTTTCGAGCACCCGTGAGTTTCCAAAAACAATCAATCTGAACTCATTTCTAAATTTCTTTTTCCTTTTGATCCAACGGTTCAAATTAAGTATGGGACCGTCCCCGTAAATTACTCTATTTGGACCACATTAATTTCTACCTACTTAATGATGCTGCACTTCATGTCGCAGTGCAAGAAACCTTCTCTTGACAAGTTTATCCCTATATGGAGACGTGGAGTCCTCCTTTCATGAGTACCATTGAGTACATGAACGCACTTCAAAGAAGCCACACCTAATCCGACGATGTAGATGGCTCGAGTAATAAAAAACGTTTGGAGAACGAAATCAAAAGCCAAGCTTAGCCTAGTGGAATGCACCATCATCCCAATCCCACTAATGCACCAAGTAAAAATCAACAGGCACTCTCTTCTATACCAAAAAGTCAAGTCCACTAGTCCTCAATCCTCTCCACTGTGAAGCACGCCTCCTATATTAGTCCGGTCTCTTTTCGATCGTTCCCCTTCCACATGAGAAGAAATCGAGCATATGGTTCATCACCCCATACATTTTAGTTGCAAAAACTTCCTCCGTCTTTCCGTTGTTCTACTCTCCTCTCTGTGGCTCAATTTTCAGGAATGAGTCTTGCAGCTAATGGGCAACTCTCCATTGATAAGCAAACCTCATTTGTCAAGTTCCTTGATGGTTTCCTGAGGATTTCTGCAGTCCCATTAAGTGTTGCCACCATTTGGTTGACCACAACCAACCGGCAAGACAACAGCAGCTACGGGAAGATAGAGTCCCAAAATTTCCTGGGGCTCAAGTAAGATAATTTGTCTCTGAAATGTTTTTTCATGATTTCAATGTATTACTATACTCTCTAAGAAAAATTACGCATTTTAATGACACAGGTACATGGTTTGGATCAGTGGGATATGCGCCGCTTATGCTTTTGTTTCTGCTGCATGCACATTGCTCAAGTTTTTGGTGGCTAAAGCATGGCTGCTCTTTGTCCCTGACCAGGTATAACTACAGCCCCATATTTATCCCTCCCAGTTCTTCACATGATTAGCAGAATCCTCTTGAAGTGAAATTGCTTTTCCCAAATGCTTTGGATAAAGGGAAGGTTTATCTAGTGATGACATGAGAAAGCTCAACCAGAAGAGCTTTCTAGATAAATGCTAAAAATCCAAACTTCATCTTGGTTGAAGGACTGTCTCTTGATCTTTATTGAAGTTTCATTTTTATTTCACTTAACCATGAATGTCTGACCAATTCCTTGTCTTTTTCGACATATGAATCATGTATTTCATGCAGATCATAGCCTATTTGATGGTCACATCTGGGGCGGCAGTGCTAGAGATACTGTATCTAGCTTACAAAGGGGATCGAGAGGTCACCTGGAGCGAAGCCTGCACATCTTATGGGAGGTTTTGCAGTAAAGTGAAGCTGGCTCTGATCCTGCATTTCTTAGCACTTTGCTGCTTCCTTGTTCTGGCAGTAATATCAGGCTACAGGGCTTTTAGCATCTTTGAGCCTCCGCCTGTTTCGCCCAAAGAAGTGGAAGAAGAGAGAGCTTAATGCCTGCTTTTACCTTTGACCTTTGGATGATGTACTGCATGAGAAGCCACCTTATAATAATAACAACACAGCCTTTTAGATCCTATGGCCATGTGTCACTGGTTGCACAGTTGCTTGCAAATTGAAGAAACTGTATTGTCCAGATTTAAACCAAAAATCAATAATGCTAAATCAAGGACCTCAGAGTATGTCAAGAAACCTGAATCACCATCACAAGACTGAAGTATCCCAAGAGACCCTAAATTTACCATCTCTCACAAGGACCAAAAGGTGTATCGATTTCTAGATTTTACCCAGATAGGTGTTGATCAAATTGTGCGACGGTGAGGTGAGGCCAATAGAATGTCATGATAAACACACTGCAGCCACTACATGCTACACTCTCGGTAAAACATCAGAGAATGCACATCAATGTAAAGAAACAGCTGCAGTTTCTTTCGAAACACTGCACTTAGGAAGGGCAAATGCAGTTAAATCTGCGAATTCTAATCAATAGATGTTACAGGACATCAAAAGAGTCCCTATCCAAGCAGGTGATTATGATCTGCCTCTCATTTACAAGTCATCTACTTCTTTCTCTATGCAGTCTCTAAATTCCTATTCAAAATAGTAATGCTGAATATATAATGTATTCGCTGAACTCTATTTGCCGTGGTTGAGATGCTGTCATAACTCGGTAATCTTTGTCGGGTAACAGCCTGAACCTCTCAGACAGACCAATTATCTTCCAACGAGTCTACATCTGCCTTGCAATTTTTAACTGACCTACGGAAACCACATATGTCCAATTATAATCAACTGGCATCAGAACAAGCAGGGGAACTGCAAAATTAATCTAACTTCACGTCCCTTCCTAATAATGAGTTGAAAACTCAAGACGACGCTTTATAGTAGGCAAGGACTGACAACCCGAATGGTCTAAATGAGTTTAGGACATATGCATACTGCTGCGCTCGTCCACAAAGTGAAGCCATCTTGTGGATCTGAAAATTTGTTAGGAAGTAAAGAATACCTCATGAAGGTCCCTTCTTGTGAATTTCCTCAACATCGAGAACATACTTCAGAGTTGCAAGGCTAGATCTGGCTGTTGCGAGTCAATCACAACACTAGAAGACTGCTTTGCCGGTGATGTTGGTGACTGGAAACCGAAATTCAAATCTGGAGGAAGAGTTTCCTGTTTCTGCCTAGGCTGTGTATGTGGTGTGATACCACGCCAATGTAACTGCCCCTGAAATCTAGACAAGTCAGCAGTCGTTATATGGGGGGGAATCATTGGTCGCAAATGGGATTGTCTCTCGCTGGATGAGATGCAAGGGGGTGATACAAATGACCGAAAAGGATTGTTATTTTTATCTGCTTGAAACTGTATCCCAAAAGAAACAGGCAGTTCGCTATGAGCAAGTGCCGTTTGTGCATGAAGTTCTTGGGTGGACTGATTTGTTACTCGACTTTTCTGTGTGTTTGAACTTTCCACAGTTTGTTTAAGGCCTCCAGCCCCTACGGACATCCATGCAGCTGCAGCGACATTGCCTGAACTGCCCATTCTCATTGTAGGAACAGGTGCCCTGATCGAAGGACTGTCAACACTAGAAGCACTTAGAGAAATCTGTTTTTCTTGAGCCTTTTCACTATATAGTCGCATCAAATGAACGGGATCGCTAAGCCCCTGATCCTTGTTTGGAGAAAATGGTGTTGCCATATGCATTTTGTTTGTGAAACCATTGGATATGGAGGTCATCTTGCTACTATCCAAAGTGTTGTTTGGAAGTTCCCCATTTGGCAATCTTCCATCCACAAACCCATTAGCATCCAACTGTCTAAAATGCATTAACTGCGGATGCTTTATACTCCTTGGTACCATCTCTCTAGATCTTGAGGATGCAGGTTCTGACAAATCAGGTCGGGGATTATTTAAGTTCCTTGATAAAATCTCCCCCGATCTTGATGCAGCCATTTGTAAATTATCAGAAACCTTCATTTCTGCTACATAAGTGGCATTATTTTTTTGGCGCGGAGAAGACAAAGAGTTCAATTCAAACTGTTTAACAACCTTAGTTTCAGGGTCATTGGGATTCCTGCAAACTGGACCTTGTGTCTGATGATTGGTTGTGACAGTTGCACTGGATTTAGCAGAACTCAAAACAGTTGAAAGATTACTCTGACAAACCAAAGGCTGTCTCACTTCTGAAGGAAAAGTACGGATAGCATTGTCCTCTACATACACCGGTGCCGTGGAGGGCAAGTTGTGCTTCTTAATAACACTGTGCAGCCAATCTTTATTGAAACAGTTTCCAGGCAATACCACTGGGGTTGGAAGAGGCTCATATTCCCCAACCCATCCGCGCCCAAATTTACATCCTGCAGGTAATGATCGCTCAATCCTCTGGGAGGCAACTTTCCAAGCAATTGGTCCAAGTGTTGCCGCAAAACGAGCCAGACTTCTAGCATGGGAATAGTCTGCATGGAGTCCAACCTGATTCAGGGGAAAAAATGACTAGATAAGCATGAAGTCTGAACAGCTTAGAATTTATTAGAATTTATTGGTACATACAGCTACTAGTTGCCTGATTTCACCCTCAAAAGTTGTGAATAGCGACTCTGATCTCGCCTCTGGTTGATTTGAGATGCTATAAGTTGTTCGGCGATTCTCATCAACTGCAGATGGTTTCCGTCCTAGCTTTGATGATGAACTTTTACCTGAAACTAACAAAGAGTGCTGACAATTGAAGGCCAAGAACTCCACTATCAGGAAATGTATGGGTGGGACAGCACATCAGGAGATGGCACAACTTAAATAAATTTCATGCCAAGTATCTTCCAACCGAAGTACGAGACTAGAAAAGAACTACCAGGTCAATTGATTCCAACATAACAAATTGTCTGTGAAACATATCACTCTTGTGCAAAATGCGAAATGGGCATTCTGGGCATCAAGCCCCTGCCTTAATGTGTCTACGGTGTGTGGAGTCAAATTACTCAACATACCTATGAACGCCTCTTCTGCTTTCTCTCGATTATTTTCAGCCAGAAGGGAACTACCATCTGCAGGCCCATCGTTGTGTCCCTCAGAAACACCTAGTTTCTTTGTAGCATAACCTCTCTCAACAGCTCCAGGAGTAGCAAGTGCGGCACCCACAGATAAATCAGAATCAATGGGCTCCTGCAAGGACCGGGACACCGGTTTTTTGATTTGCTTCTTCGCCAAATAATTGGATTTTGTTTTCTGCTCCGACTTGAGATCTTTCTCATGGCTTTCAAAGTGAATCCTTGCTTCCCTTTCTGACTTGAGCTCTTTCTCAGAGCGCCGAAACTTGATTTTCAACTTACTGAATTTCTTTCTCCCAAGCTCTTCAATGGCACGCGCCTTTTCAATTTAAAACAGTGACAAGTTCAAGGGCTCTGTAGAGGAGGAGAAACCTTTGTAGAAGAAAGCAAATAGCTTAAACCTGTTTATGGTATATAGTGTCCGGTGCATTGTAACGCATTGCATTTGAGCAGATGAGGAAGACGTCACTCTGCATTAAAGAACATGAATTTTCAAGAAAAACAAGGCGGAAGGCAGTCTTATTCATTTTCAACACTTCTTAGACAAATAAATCTGGTTCAATAATGCTTCCTGTCTTTACCGAAAGGGAAAGTAGAGACTAATTAATGGGGCGATAACTATGCAATAACCATGAAAACATGTTGAGAACCAGCGTGGCAGCCTGACTAAAAGATTCACTGAAAACTTGTAGACGTTTCCAAAAGGACAGCTACATCATAGCAACTGCAAGAACACCTCTATAATCAACTTCACACTGGCAATAACTATTGTAATCTCCAACAAGTCCCAATTCTCCACATATATCTTCGACACCTACACTCCCCCCCGCGCTTCGCTAAAGAGCATTTTAACCAATCATGGGAGATTTTTCATATTAAAAAATGGAAAAATTTGCAAAACATGGCGAAAAATGCAAATCCATCCCCATTAACCCAAAAGCACGCACTTTGTCCATGCCATATTAATGGTGATATTTTAGACACTTTGACGGAACTTAACAATATAATCATCTACAGACACTCATATAAACAAAAGTTCAAGAGAAAGGCTGGAAATTTTTCAGCAATTAGTCTTCCACTCGGCCACAAAATTCATCTGTTTAATCACCAATGCTATGCTTCTAGAACCATGCAATCATAAGCACACAAACTTGCAATAAAAAAGAGAAATGAATAGCTCTAAAAGTTGCACATTATTGAACTAAGCTCAGTTAAGGTGTACTGACGAATTTCTCCAAACAAAGAATTACGTTGCACACTTTGGGACCTGAAGAAGATCATTCGAACATTGAACTCATTCACCTACTAAAAAACCAAGCAAAACAAAACCATAACTACTACCCACCTCAAATTGGTCCAACATTGCATATGATCCATCGGCCAGCTTCTTCCTCACTGTGGAAAAGTCCATTGGGTGCTCGATCACATCATGATAATCTGGAAGCTAGAAGGAAAAAGAAATGACAACAAAAGTTCTCACCACCGTAGTCATATAATATAACTTCCAACAACTATGTGCTCGAAAAGGAAATCTAACACAGAGAATCGCACATACCTCCTCAGGATCAACTGGCTCGGCGTACACACCATATGTGTCCTTCCTGTCATGATTTGACCAAATAGACAATAGCAAAGTCAGGAAGCAGCTCACTTCCTTCTAATAGGCAATGAAAAATCAAACCACTAGAGAAAGGAAAATCAGAAGCTCCATACTTCTGAAGTTTGTCAAGTATCAGCTGAAGTGTCTTCTTATCAGGCAACGGAATGCTGGTTGTGTCGGACGGCGTTCCTAGACAAACCCAAAAGCAAAAAGAAAATCATCAGACTCATCCCCAATTAACAATAATAAGCGCAGAATTACTTTTGAAGTTCACTACTTTTGGAAATTAAGCAAGGCCTTGGGACTAACCAGAAGGAGACGAGTCATGCTGTACTCTTGAACTCTCCTCAAGTCCCTTCCTTTCCTGTCAAGTCCACATAATAGCACCACGCCTTAAATAAGACCCACCAAACTCGAGGCCCCCAAAAAATGAAAATGACGCTGCATATATAAATCCGAGGTTTCCTTTATGGAGTACTTTGATGGAGACGGAGACAGAGACAGAGAAAGAGACAGCAAAGGCAGAGCCTATACGTAATTAGAAAGAGAAAGTGCGACAATAGAGATAGAGAGAGAAAGATAGAAGGAGAATCAAATTTCTGATCCGGAGAGAGAGAGAGAGGGGCAGAGAGTGGTGGGACTCGTGAGCGTGATCAGACTCTTTTTGTGAGTTAGTTTTTGACAGTTGACATTGCCCTCTCTCTCTCTCTCTCTCTCTCTCTTGCAGATAGATTTTAGAGAGAGTGTACGCGTTCAGACTCAGAGTGAGCATCATAAGAGTCTGGACCAATAAGACGATAAATCTGAGCGTCAATCGTCAGCTGAGCTAAGACCTAAGCAAACCACACCCTCTCTGTAAAATCCCTTCCCATTCAATTCCGACCGATCCGATCCAGTTCATACCTCCTCGTCATAATCGCCGCGATCCTCGTCCTCGTCCTCGTCCTCGTCCTCATCGCCGCCGTTAATCCTCCTCTTCTTCACCACCCTCCTCCCCTCGCTCTCGTCGTCCTCGGATCCCGACGCGCAGCCCCCACGCGCCCTCTGGTTCAGCTTCACCACGAGCTTCGTCTTCTTCTCCCTCTTCATTTCCTCCTCCTCCTCCTCGTCGGCGACGAAGTCGTCGTGGATGAAATCGTCGTAGTCGATGAAGTCGAACCTCGCGCTCCTGCGGCGGACGCTCCGCCGGACGCTGGATTCCGGCTCCGGCTCCGGCTCCGGCTCCGGAACCGGCGCGTGGGGCGGCTTCCTCACCAGATCCGACTTCGGAGGCCTCCCCTTCTTCCGCTTCACGATCTGCACCATGCCTGCCGTGGCTAAAACCCTGAGTCCAACTTTCCCTCTCTAAACCCTCAATTTCTCTCTCTATCTCTCTCTAGCTTCTCTCTCCAGTGCAGAAACAGATTTACTTTATTTTCTCTCTCTGGCCGTTTCCTTTTTTTACTTTTCTTTTTTCGGTTGGACTGTAAGTCGCGATGGTTGAGCTTTGGACTTTTCCGACTGGCGGGCTCTTAATTAGTGACCGAGCCGGGAAATTTGGGACGCCGAGGCTGTGGTTCGGAAGCTGAGTGGTTGGGGAATGATTGATTACTTTTGTTTGCGGCGTGTGAGGGAAATGGCGTTAATAATGGACCAGAGGTGGGCGCGTGAGCCGCCCGCTGCCCGGAAATGGGCTGCGTCTGCGTGTCTCTTTCCCTGCTGCCCAGCTGGTCCTGTTTTTCTTTTTTTTTTCCCCCCCTCTTTCTTTCTAAGGAAAGCACTGGCGCGTGTGTTGCACTCTCGCTGTCCCTCGAATTCACGTGTCGTCGACTAATAATGTTATTTTAGTGATTGGTGATTAGTAGTCTTTGGCCTATGATTGCGTGATTAGTTGAATAGTTGATGTAATTACTGGCACACTTCTACGGTCTTTGCCGGAAAACAGTAGTACCATCGTCTTGTCTAATGCCCACGATAACATGTACTACACAACTCGATTTAAAAAGCTGGCGACAAAACACTTATCACTGAGTATGAGCTAATTTTTTTTTTTAAAAAAACTCAAAACTAAAGTTAAAGTCTCAATTCTGCCCTGATCATTTTTTTTTCCTTCTAAAAAACAATATCCAAATTTCATTCTAACCCTAATTCTGCCCCCTACCTCCAAAAATCATCACTACAACGCTTTTCTATATGACGATGACGACGTTGATGAAAACATAGGTTCTAATAGAGAACATTTAACTAGAACTTTAAAGAATTAGTGGCGATTTTGGGACGCTTGGGGCAAATTTGAGAATAGAGTGACGGTAGTAGGTTTTTTCTTTTAGACAAAAGAAGGTTGAGGATAAAATTGATATTAGACCTAGAGTTGGGGTTTTAAAAGGAATCAGGCCTATTAATCTAATCATGAAAAAAAAAGTAAAAAACTTTAGCGTGATCTAAGCTTTGAATCATGTGTATATTGCCAATTAACTAGCATTAGCTAAGTTAGGTGAACTCCTAACTCATGCTTACTACTATTTATTTTATTTTATTTATTTATTTCTGTTTTGGTCGAATCATGCTTACTACTTTATGCATCAGTTACTAAAGCAAATATAGAATTTGTTAACATATAAGAATGGATTTTTATTAAATCCGTGTAGGGATAAATTTACAGGCCCATATTTTCGAAATATTGATGAGTTTAAACTCACAGGTCACTTAAATATAAGTGGTGTTCCTAACAATAATTTTAGAAGAACGAATATTTTCGATGAAAATGGCATCAAGCACCGAGAGATATTACTAATTTTCTTATTTCAAGAGATCAAGATTTCAAAGTCACTCCTTATTCCGCTTAAATGAATCAATTTTATTAGCGCTTGATCAGCTGATCTTAACGAGTGATCTTGGAATAGTGGACGACCTATTTGCTTGGTCATGGTCTGGTGACTCTGCTCTGTGCTTGGTCATGGTGTGCTCTCCTGCATAATCTTCGCAGTCCACCAAGGCGTGAGGACCGTCTGCCTGCAATTGGGGGCGTCAAATCGCCCCTAACATTTCCCCCCTATATATGTAGGGGGCGTTTGTCCGGATCCCCTGTCCCCGGATCCTCTGCCAAGCCCTGTAATCATCATTAAACAGCCTCCCGTCCCATCTGGATCGTGGAACGAAGCGGTCCTCACGTTGATTCTTGGAACCAGGTCGGCGTGGTCGGCTGGTCTCTTCGCCAGCTCCCCAACCCAATCCAACCCAACCCAACCCACCAACTCCACAACTGCCTTTTATATACAATGTCACGTGCCTGCAGCGATCTAAAAATGCGAAAGCTTGAAGCAATTGGCTACATTAATAATGGGCTGATAGATATTAATAGAGCAAATTGGCTGCTATGCCTCACCTGCACACATCCATTTCCTCTGGGATGTGGCTCAGCGAGATCGTTATTGCGCATGAGCTCCTGAACAGCTAGCTGAGCTGCTGAGCATCGTTGGGACCATAGCCTAGCCCTGCTATCACGTCCCGCGCCCCGGGCCCGAGCATGCGACTCCCTGCAAGCAAATCAAGATATATCTCGATGTCCCAGGATCCGTACATAAGTTGAGAGACGTGTTATATATAAACACGCGGAAGCGACAATGTAATAACTCCTCCGTACAAATATAAAGTGGAACCTGGATAGCGAGAATATCATAATACATAACATCCTAAAGTTCATACAATAGCATAGCAACTAGATCCACTAGAGAGATGGGGTAATACAAAGAGGTCCATCACCCATCAAGGAAACATACATCAGGGTCGCCGTCAAAAGTCGGACTAGAATACTAGGAGCTCCTAAGACGAATTGTTGGAGTCATCAGTATCCTCTACCTCCTTCGTGGACACGTACTTCGAGAACTTCTCCGAGCAAACCTCTACGATGTCCTCTATGGTCTCGTCAGCAGACGGCTCCACCTGGTCATCTTCTGTAGCCTCGACCACTATGACCTCCGCAGTATCCTCCAAGGTCGGGGCCCTCTCACGTCCGTTTCTCGAACCGGCAACTGACCCCTCAACCTGCTCTAAATCTAGGGTGGGATGACACCAACTAAGGACGACTCTCTAGGGCACCTCAGTGGGCTTCAGCGGCACTGTAGAAATATCCCCAACCTTCCGAAACCAGGCCTCATACCTATGAGGCTTCCAGCTACTCCCACCCTCGTATCCTCATATACCCATACTACTGTACACTTTCTGACATAAATGGTTCCCTGCTCATCAAGGAACTCATCAAAATAGACAGACATCTTTTTGGGATTTTCAAATCTGATAGGCCACATCCTCATGACCTAGGATCTATAAAAGGGAGTCCTACAACGGGGTGAGATTTACATCTCAGTAAGGTGAATCCTAACCCTAGATTAGGCCGACAGTTCACTCAGGCAGTCATAAATACTAGCATTTCACACAAATAAATATGCGAGGCATTCAATTATCGATACAACACACAGATGTCAAGCATGTAGTCATGGCATCATAAAACATTCAAATGGTCATGCACAAATCGCCATGCCACATCACCACTTCCACCCTTCAGACTGCCTCATTCTCATGCCCGCGTTTGAACGCCTCAAGTTCGATCCGCGTAAACGCATCAGACCGCTATTGACAACCCGCGTAAATGCATCAGGTTTCAATGTTACTCTAGACCAGTGTCGACATATCACAACTCCGTCCCGCGTTTCAATGCATCAGGACTATGGTCTTCTCAATCCCGCGTCTCATACGCATCAGGGTGTCATACATATCTAACTCCACGCCTCAGCGTCTCAGGGTATTCCTCACACCACCCCGCTTCTCATACGCCTCAAGGTACTACCATGTCTTAGCCATGCCAAAGTTTCAATTCAATTCACACACATAATGCAATATGCAACTCAAGCACAAATCATACACTTATGGCATGCAAGATGATCAATTGACATTCACACATGGTAGTCATTTCAAAACACAAACATTGACACACATTCAAATCCTCCATACCGTCCTAAGATGCACAAAGAACAATCACATCAAAAACCTTTCAAGGATCAACCAAAAATTCACCCAACTCGGCCAATTGAGTCCAATCTTTCTATTATAGGTTTAGGGTTCCCTTACTTCAAGCTTAATGTCACAAAATCCTTCTCCCAAGCACCTCAAGAACTCGGTCCAAGCAGCCCAAGAACAATTCAGCCGTGCAACCTATTGAAATTTCATTCAATCGTCAATTTCTCTTACCCAATCATCAATCCATAGACCACAAACCTTAATGACATGTCTCCCAATATCCTAGCATGTCTCATTGATGAATTTGAGACTCAAATCCAACCATCAACAGCCCCCACAAAATCGGTATGCATAGAACCGAACCGGGCTATTTTCGGTACTGTGAATATCGCAATTATCCAGCCCTTAAACTGCCTCAAATCCACTATTTATTCACTAACCTACTTGCTAACATGTAGATCTAAGGGTTTGGGAAGCTCACCGAAAATTTGAGGTCAAGTCGTCGCCGGAAACTCTTTGAATATCACCGGTTTCCCTTAGTTCTCAAATTGGCAGTTCTATCCCTTCAAACACAAGACCCATTTGGGATCAAAACTCCATCAAATTAACCCCAAATTTTTACCAAAGATCACTTTATGAGTTCCCTAGATCTCCACAAAATTCGGTTGAAAAAATCCAAAGTTTCGGGGTCCTAAAAGGCCAGAAATATAGCTTACCTCTAGTTGCGACGATTTCTGTCGACTCTCGGGAGATCGGCTGGCCGGAGCTTTTCTATGGGTCAAACGACTTGCTTCCACTTTGAGGATATCGATAAGAGGTCGAGAAAGGTGTGGATGGTCGGCTTGGTGGCTAGAAGTCGTCGGAGAGGGTCGTTGGAGCAAGCGAACCGGAGGGACAGAAACCTATCGGGCGGCAGCAGTTCGGCAAATGGAAGAAGAAGAAGAAGAAGAAGAAGAAGATGGCTCATGATGAAAATGGAGAAGATGGCCGGCTAAGAGAGAGAGAAAAGGCTATATTCAACTTTCAAAAGTCAATGAGTTGAATGGTAGTTGGGGAAAAGTGTAAATGTCCACTCAAGGGCTAATCCATTGACATATGTCTAATGTGTCAATCAAGCCAATCCAATGACCATGATCCTCTCTCATTTTTGGCAACCTTGGGGGTATATTAAAGACCAAAATACTCTCGTCCAATTATTTATGTAAGGCTAAGACTTAAGGGGCAAAATGATAATTTTACCCTCGACATTCGGAACGTCTTTTTTTTTTTTTCATTCCAATATTCTTCGATAAGGCGATGGCCAATTCAATCATGATTTTGGAATTCTTGATTCTCCATTTTCAATTTTCAAGACTCGTTTCTATTCGTTTTCTCTATTAGACGTGGTTCCAACCTATCCCGAACCGACGGGCGGCTTTTGCAGTCGTTACGCGTATTGACCTTGTGATTCATATCATATTTAGGGCTCGTCAGTTCATGACCACTTTGGTTGTCATGTAATTGTGAGGGTCTATCACTAGTTCCGATGGTTTCGATCGTCACTGTTCTATATAGGAAAATTTTACAAATTATACCTTGGTTAAGCGGCATCACCCGCGCTCTAATCTTATAACTCTAGCAATGCATTCCTTAATTGTTCTTAGATCGGTCTTTTATGGCTCTAAATGTCCCCTCGACAATTCTTATGAGCAAAGCGCCATTTCCTATTCGAGTTCCCTAGGTCCACATACTTTATCTTGCGTTAGCCTTTCCCTTTTGGTCAGTCAACTCGAGATCGATCAGATCCGAGCGAGATGCGACTGAAATATATCGCTAGATACAATTCTCATTAATGAGTCCGGAAATAACAGGATAATCAGAATGTCATAACTCTTCCCCCCTTAAAGAAATTTCGTCCTCGAAATTTGCAACCTTCTAACCATCCAATCCTTTGGGGTATTGGCGTCTCATTGCATACTCATTTTTCCGGATAATTCCTTTCATGACTTGATGATCTTACTTGTCCTTTCCAGCCCAAAACCATCTTTCCCTGGGACTTGTCTCCTTCAGTCCTCAATTTAATTTGCTTTTTTCCATTCTCTTTCTGTATTCAAAACATTTGTCAGCAGTTTATCCTCAAGCATTCACATTATTTCTTTCATTTGTCCATAACCATTATTACTAAGCTCTTGCCAGAATGCACTCTTTAATGTCCATACCATTCGGCGTATCACTCCCTCCAAACTTCCTTTCATACCAATAGAGATTCAAGGGCTTTATCAACTTGTCATCCATTAACTAAATTGAGTTATGGCCTCTCAATTCCTTAAACAATTACATGATTACTTTCATAGTAATCCGTTCTCGATTTCGTCCGAAAATCCTCTTGCATCAAAGTGATCCTTCAACTTTCGTGGTCATTTCCTTCTCTTTTATCGACATGTCTAGTGCTCGACCATACAATAGATTAATTTCAACTTCCAATCCTTATCACTGATAGTATATATATATATCTTGGCACATCTTGGCACATTTTTGTGCCATCCCAAGGAACACCATAATTCTCCATTCGAATCTCGATGAGGTCATCTCCTTAAGCTCCCTTCAATATTGGACTCGTACTTCCGTCCATGGGGCCTCAAGGGTTCCATCCATTCCTATAACCCCTAAAGTATCGATGTTCGATTATGGCAACACCTCAATTCCCTTCTAGCCTTCAGGCTAAGTGTTTCCGGTAGCCGTCAACCAGTCATTTGACAAACTTCCAATTTAGAGGTTGAATTTCTTATTTCTCAAGGGCAAATCTGTCCCTCTATCATCAATTACACAATACTCAATTCTTAACCTCTTATAGTTCACATAATTTCGAGGTATTTTTTATACAAGCGGCGCTCTCATTTTATAAGCAATTTCATCCATCGGCGTTGTCTTTCATTCAATCCCCCTTAAGAAACTACTACTTCATTTTCTTGTGGTAAGCATAGACTCAAGCCTCTTTCCACCCAAACAATATTTCCCAATTTTGTCGTAAGGATATTCACAATCCAACTTCAATTATACACTAGGTGTTCTCACTCATGTGGTCTTATTGTCACGGTGCATTCACACGGTCTGCTTCAGTTGGCCTTGCTACGCCTCAAATTTCTTTCATGTATCACTTCATTATGGTTTTCTCGACCCCTTTCGATTCCAAACTGGAACGCCATTATCAGTATAGTCATCATTTGACTTAAGTCATCGAAAACTCTTTTTGTATTCATTCATCCATTGAATTGCTTTTGTGGAAAATCTTCCCCCAATCTATCCATAACAATTCACCAATTCTAAGAACTTCCAATTTTCGCAACTCACATCGATCTTAGTCGATTCATCACTTATTACATTCCTCAAGGGCTCCACGGAGATTTCATTTCTAAGAAATTTCACTACTGAGGAATCTTATCTCATCAAGTCCACAACTCGTGCTCTTCATAATTAGCAACACACAACAAGCATCTCCTTAGAGTCCGTAGGATATTCTTGAAAGTTATTCATGTTTCTCCTGGCTCCTTAAATGAGTCTATTCATTGTCTCTAAAGATGGTAGCAATCAATCCAATTATTCCTTGGATACTCAATATGACTTTTGTCAATTTCTTTCTACCAGGTGTCGAATCTTCAAACTGTTCTTCATACTTTTCACTTAAGAGCTCAAACCTTAGCCCACTACTCTCATGAGTCCCCACTTGAACTGTACAACATTCTGTTCATTTTTGTCACTCTTTTCTCAGGAAACATTAATGCCTTGATCTCTTGGTTTCACAACCAGCTAATGCGACCTTATCTCAATTTTTCTTGTCCCACTAAACGTCGACATTATCCTGGAATTCAACATCGTCTACAAGACAGTCTCTCAAACTTAACTTCCTTTACAACAATCATTTAAGTTCTGCGTCGTCTTTCTCAATCTTGACGCTCCATCTTAATATCAAGACCGTTAGTATTTTCTCTTTCATCCACACTAGGGTCTCTTACCATGTGAATGAAGCTATAAATTTCAGTGGCATTCTCTTATTTCAAATCCATCATGTCCTTTCTATTCCATAGGATGTCGATCTTGGAGTCTACGCCAACGGCAGTGTTTTACTCCAGAACGTAGATGCCACCATACTCGGCATTCTTCTTCTCATAATTCAGTCACCTCAAGTGACAATATCTATTTGTCCTTGATTTCCACAAATTTATGTATCGAATACT
This sequence comes from Rhodomyrtus tomentosa, assembly GCA_028455895.1. Classification (NCBI taxonomy): domain Eukaryota; kingdom Viridiplantae; phylum Streptophyta; class Magnoliopsida; order Myrtales; family Myrtaceae; genus Rhodomyrtus; species Rhodomyrtus tomentosa. The sequence goes on along the minus strand of JAPCWY010000001.1, from coordinate 5,843,442 downwards.
TGATTAGATTACCTCAATTTACTCTACAATTACTCTCTCAACGCTCTTTTCGCTTCCTCAATCATTTACTAGAATTATGAACAGCCAAGACTATCCAGTCCATTCACTTTTCTTTTCATTAACGATTATCTCATGGTCCAATCGTCCTTTAAGAGTGGTGCCCTATTCTTTAGGGGCGATAACACATAATACCACTTCTAGTGGTCTCGATTCATCCTTAATCGATCCCATTTCGATCGACAGGGTCCGACAAACTGACACGTCAGTTTCTTTTATATTTCTCATATCAACAAGAAATGTATCACCATATGCCTTACGCCAAGGTAGTGGCCATTTCTTAAAGGCACATTCTATATTTAAAAACGAACACTTCTTTGCTCGTATTTCATGAGCATGAGTTTCTCTTATTCACATGCCTTCCGATCATTCACTTCTCTTATTGGATCTCATTAACATTCCTCAGAGTCAGGAATAACCACTAGCCACAAAGCTTTCACATTCCAATTCATTCAGGGATCTACTTGTTTTATTCAAGGGTCATCGACCACCTTTGATATACTTAGGGAACCTTGAGAACTCCGTCTTAAATCAATCGATCTTTCTCAGGTCCTTACAAGATTATTAGAATCCAACAACTTTTGCTCTCAAGCAATCCTAAGAGGATACTTCCATTGAACATCTCAACGAAGGTGATCTAGACATATACCATGCCTTCAAGGAAAACTCTTCCCTTGGTGACACTTCACCAATCCTCAATAGCTTCTTAAGGCTAATAACTACCAAGGTCACCTTCTTTCTTTAGTGCACCCAAAATCTCTAAGATTTTCTCATGAAAACCTCAATTTATAAGAAGGTGGTTTCAAATTCCATCCCTTCATCAAACTTAGTCAATTTTAACCGTATACATAGCTTCATAAGCTTTTCAAAACTTTTATGGTTTTCTATCCACGTTTCCACTTTGGAAATAAATAGTCTCAGGGTTACCTTTCTCGTGACTTCCATTACTTAACTTCTCAGCACTAGTCGTCTCAGCGACTAGGGTAACAATGGCAGGCCCCTTTTCGAGCTCGCCTGCCCACAAAAATTTTTCATTTTTATTCAAGGTTCTCACGACCCATTCAACTCTTGGATCCCAGGTGGTTCACAAACTCAAGTCAATTGCTCTGCTGGTTTTCACATTCTAGTTACTAATCTTTACTCAATTCTCATGATCCATCTTGGTTTTGGATCTTCTCGTATCTCACATACACGAGCCAAGTGCTACTCTAGCGACTATACTTTGGTCCTTCAATCTTATCAGATTCTCATGTCACTTGAACCACTATGATTCCCTCTAGGAATCCAAGACTTATGTCATCTACTCAAGTCTTGCAGTCTTAGGTTGCTCATCTCATTATCTTTCATGACCACCAATCAACCTTACAGTGGTTCCCAAACAACTTTCAACTAGTTGTCCATTACCCAAAGATTCCAGATTCTCATTAGTCAATGACTATTCAACATGCCAACCTCAACAAGGCAACTTCTTAATTTTCAGCCAATTACTAAGCAAGCCTCAACTAGGCCAAAACTCAATTAGGTTAACACTGGGCAAGTACTCAAAGCAGCAATTCAATAAGCCAATTGATCATGCTATAAGTCTAAGGCATCTGCCACTCTGTCACAAACACGATATGCTTTCTCATTCTCAATATGCATCAGTTCAATGGGCCAAGCCAATCACATGATGCCAATTACAAAACATGACTAACAAGCCAATCATATAAACATCTCTTTTCCTTTCAAACGGCATCCATCGCCAAGCACAAAACTTTTAATTATGCCAATCACAAGCATCATTTCACATGTCATCTCGCTTTTGAACATCTTCTTCGAGGATCAATTTTGTATCATACGTCTCTTAACCACATTTGGACTTAACCTGATACCTAGACTTTCCCTTTCAAGTTATGACTTGGGTCATTCTTGTCTCTTGCCATCTTAGAAGCCTACCAGGAGCCACTTATTGTCCTGACCTCTCTGTCCCGGCGGTCACTCTCCACCCTCATCAGACCTGGCCGTTATAGGTTGTCCCAAGTTATACATCTACGGAGAAAGCCCCGTTCCACACGTTTCATACTATGTTTCATTATAGTTTATAGGTATCCCATCAACTTGTCCTATACCAAACGACAGTTTATTAAGTCCAACAGCGATAAATTCATGCATGCACCCTCATCAACTTTCGTTTCAAAGCCACCAACACATGCACAGCATGACTGCCCTTACCACTTGTCATATCAAAATAGCCTTCAGATCAATTCCTATCCATTGAAGAGTTTCAATTCTACCGATCAATTGCTTATATTCAACTATATACCTCAAGTGGAGTCACTAACTAAATCAAATCCATAAGCATTCGATCACAACTAGCCTTTAATCCAATATACCTTGTATACACCTCACCTCATTTCATCCAAGGCTAACAAGAGCAATTGATAACTAAACTATCAAGATATCACACAATTCAAGTCTGAATCTACTAACATCAGTTGCCTCTTTATAACTCGTACCCCTCAAGTTGGGTCATTGACAAATCAAGATCACAATCACACACTTCAATTGACCCTTCATTCATAATTTATTCTCTAGCAACCTCAAATTCAGGCTTATGACTCCTCAATTTCTATTCACTTTCTTGTGAGCCTTATTCATAAATCACTCAAGATCATACTTTAAATCGGCACTAGGATCATTAGAATACTACATAAGTTCAAGCCTATAATCCTCAAGATTCAACAATCCATGCTTATCCCTTAAGGTCTCACTATCTAATTGTCCCCAAGTCATCGCTTATTATCACTCCAAGTCTCAATCATATTGGATCGAGCTGATCTTACTCTGATACCAAGCAAACGGAGATGTCACGCCCCGCGCCCCAGGCCCGAGCACGCGACTCCTTGCAAGCAAATCAAGATATCTCTTGATATCCCAAGATCCACACACAAGTTGAGAGACGTGTTTTATGTAAACACGCGGAAGCGACAATGTAATAACTCCTCCGTACAAATATAAAGTGAGACTTGGATAGCGAGAATACCATAATACATAATAACCGAAATTTCATACAAGAGCATAGCAACTAGATCCACTAGGGAGACGGGGTAATATAAAGAGGTCCATCACCCATCAAAGGAAATAGGCATTAGGGTCGCCGTCAAAAGTCGGACTAGAATACCAGGAGCTCCTAAGACGAATTGCTGGAGTCATCAGTCTCCTCTGCCTCCTCCATGGGCACGTACTCCGAGAAGGTCTCCGAGCAAACCTCTATGGTGTCCTCCATGGTCTCGTTGGTATACGGCTCTACTAGGTCATTCTCTGGAACCTCGACCACTATGACCTCCGTAGTATCCTCCAAGGTCGGGGTCCTCTCAGGTCTCTTCCTCGAACTGGCAACTGACCCCTCAGCTTGCTCTAAATCCCGGGTGGGATGACATCAACTAGGGACGACTCCCTAGGGCACCTTAGTGGGCTTCAGCAGTCCTGTAGAAACATCCCCAACCTTTTGGAACCAAGCCTCATACCTATGAGGCTTCCAGCTACTTCCACCCTCGTCTACCCATACTACTGTATAATTTCTGACATAAATGGTTCCTTGCCCATCATGGAACTTATCAAAATAGACAGACATCTCTTTGGGGTCTCCAAATCTGATAGGCCACATCCTCAAGACTTAGGATTTGTAAAAAGGGGGTCCCACAATGGGGTGAGATTTACATCTCAGTAAGGTGGATCCTAACCCTAGGTTAGGTTGACAGTCTACTCAAACAGCCATAAATGCTAGCATTTCACACAAATAAACATGCGAGGCATTCAATTATTAATACAACACACAGATGTCAAGCATGCAGTCATGACATCACAACACATCCAGATGATCATGCACAAATCATCATGCCACATTACCGCTTCCACCCTTCAGACTGTCTCATTCTCATGCCCTCGTTTAGAACGCCTCACGCTCGGTTCTCGTAAATGCATCAGGCCGTCATTGATAACCTGCGTAAACGCATCAGGTTTTAATGTTACTATAAGCCAGTGTCGACATATCACAACTCCGTCCCACGTTTCAACGCATCATGATTATGGTTTTCTCAACCCCGCGCCTTATACGTATCAGGGTGCCATACAACTCCAACCCCGCGCCTCAGCGCCTCAGGGTATTCCTCACACCACCCCGCGTCTTATATGCCTCAGAGTACTACCATGTCTCAGTCATGCCAAAGTTTCAATTCAATTCACACACATAATGCAATGTGCAACTTAAGCACAAATCATACACTTATGCAATGCAAGACGATTAATTGACATTCACACATGGTAGTCATTTCAAAACACAAACATTGACACACATTCAAATTCTCTATACCGTCCTAAGATGCACAAAGAACAATCACATTAAAAACCCTTCAAGGATCACCCAAAAATTCACCCGACTCGCTTAATTAAGTCCAATCTTCCATCATAGGTTTAGGGTTCCCTTACCTCAAGCTTAATGTCACAAAATCCTTTTCCCAAGCACCTCAAGAACTCGGTCCAAGCAACCCAAGAACAATTCAGCCGTGCAACCTATTGAAATTTTATTCAACCGTCAATTTCTCTTGCCCAATCATCAATCCATGGATCACAAACCTTAATGACATGTCTCCCAACATCCTAGCATGTCTCATTGATGAATTTGAGACTCAAATCCAACCATCAACAATCCCCACAAAATTGGTATGCACAGAATCGAACCGGGCTATTTTCGGTTCTGTGTATATTGCAATTATCTAGCCCTTAAACTACCTCAAATCCACTATTTATTCACTAACCTACTTGCTAACATGTAGATCTAAAGGTTTGGGAAGCTCACCGAATATTTGAGGCCGAGTCATCGCTGGAAACTCCTTGAATATCACCGGTTTCCCTTAGTCCTCAAATCGACAGTTCTGGCCCTTCAAACACAAGATCCATTTAGGGTCAAAGCTCCATCAAATTAACCCTAACTTTTTACCAAAGATCACTCTATGAGTCTCCTAGATCTCCACAAAATTTGGTTAAAAAAATTCAAAGTTTCGGGGGTCCTAAGAGGCCAGAAATGTAGCTTACCTTTGGTTGCGACGATTTTCATAGACTCGCGGGAGATCGGCTGGCTGGAGCTCTTCGGTGGGTCAAATGACTTGCTTCCACTTCGAGGATGTCGGCAAGAGGTCGACCAAGGTGTGGATGGTCGGCTCGGTGGCTAGAAGTCGCAGGAGAGGGACGTCGGAGCGAGCGAATCGGAGGGACATAAACCTGTGGGGCGGCAGCAGTTCGGCAAAGGGAAGAAGAAGAAGAAGAAGATGGCTCATGGTGAAAATGGAGAAGATGGTCGGCCAAGAGAGAGAGAAAATGCTATATTTAACTTTCAAAAGTCAATGAGTTGAATGGTAGTTGAGGAAAAGTGGAAATGTCCACCCAAGAGCTAATCCATTGACACATGTCCAATGTGTCAATCAAACCAATCCAATGACCATGATCCTCTCTCATTTTCGGCAACCTTGGGGGTATATTAAAGACCAAAATGCCCTCGTCCAATTATATAGGTAAGGCTAAGGTTTGAGGGACAAAATGGTAATTTTACCCCCGACATCCGGAACGTCATTTTTCTCATTCCAATATTCTTCGATAAGGCGTGGCCAATCCAATTATGACGTTGGAATTCTTGATTCTCCATTTTCAATTTCAAGACTCGCATCTGATCGTTTTCTCTATTAGATGTGGTTTCAACTTATCCCGAACCGACGGACGGCTTTTGCAGACGTTACGCGTATCGACCCTATGATTCATATCACATTTAGGGCTCGTCAATTCATGACGACTTTGGTTGTCATGTAATTGTGAGGGTATATTACTAGTTTCAATGGTCTCGATCGTCACTGTTCGATTTAATTTTTTTTTGCAAATTATACCTTGGCTAAGCGGCATCACCCGTGCTCTAATCGTATAACGCTAGCAATGCCTTCCTTAATCATTCTTAGATCGGCTTTTTATGGCTCTAAATGTCCTCTTGACAATCCTTATGGGCAAAGCGTCATTTCCTATTCGAGTTCCCTAGGTCCATGTACCTTGTCTCGCGTTAGCCTTTGCCTTTTGGTCAGTCAACTCGAGATTAATCAGATCCGAGTGAGATACGACTGAAATACATCGCTAGATACAATTCTCATTAATGAGTCCGGAAATGACGGGAGAATCAGAATGTCACACCTGCTCTTGCATACCGTAAGGAAATGTGATGTTGGGAATCCATCCTGCCGGTGTTTTTTCAGCCCGTTCATGTTTTTTGAACTTCCAATTAGATTGCCGGGGACTTGGGTTAGTTTTTCACCTGATCTAGAGGGCTCTAGGATTTAAGAAGTAGGTTCATGCCTGAGGCATGCATACCAAAGTGCAGATTAATTTAACAATTGCAATTACAGGAGAAGCAATGAAGTGTTCTTGAAGTGGTAATTCAAAATATTTAGGTACCCCATCTTGAATTTGGTCGATAAGTTAGACGCGTAATGAGTTTTGACAGTCTCATAGAAGCCGATTGCGTTGTCCAGAACAGCTATGTGAAGCATTACTTGGCAAAGTGGTTCGGGTGCTGGCTCACTCTGCAGGAGCTCGAAGCCGTTCCTCGGCTGAATGTCCCCAGCTGACACTTGAACATCCTGCCGTATCCCCGACTCTCGTCCCCGCGATATTTATCTAAGAGTCAACAAAACTAAGCTTTTACTTGAAGTTTCCTCATTCAACGTATTCGATAATAACGGCTTCATACTCACATCTTGATTAGCAATTCAGAATTGTCCAAACTTTAAACTTTTCCACTCCGACCTCTACTAATTCCAGGCTGAAAAATTGTTATAGAGACGATTTTTTTCGGTAATCTTTAATAAGATGATATTGCAATCCTTGAAATGAATCTGACTGAACCTATGTAATCCCAGGTAGAAAAACAGAAGTCTTCAAATAATCATGCTGTGGATCAGCTCCAGCACAAAGTGAGACTCTTGAGGTCCATAGCCCGGAACTGCCTTGGACTACTTCCTTTCCGGGTTATCTCTTCGAATCAACCAACCTCACCCAGAAACAATCTGCGGAAAACCTGTGAATCACATAGCCAATATCAGAAATGTATTCATTACCATCAGCTTACTCAAGGGTACGAATCAGGTCTCTGACTCTGATCACTGCACCGAGGAAGCCACAGTGGTCATTTATCACCCAGTTCAGTACAGTTTCACTGTATCACAATCAGCAGCCAGGGCGCTCATAACCATCCAGCATGGATGATCACGTGGAAACTTGAGCAAAGACGATCCATAGATCAAATTGGATGCTTGATGAGATTCTATGAAGAATTCACATTATTGAACACGAACAAAAATTTCTGAACCGCGTTTTATAGCTGTGTAGGAGGTTAAAGAGAGTTTCATTTACCAGAAAGAACCATAGAAGAAAGCAGCATACCATCCGCTCGTTAAGCTTTAAGCATCTTCGTCTCAAGCTTAAAGTGTAGCAGAAGGCTGTAGTAAAAGAGTGTTTCAAGATTATGAGAATGTTTTCTATACCATGAGTACATTGGTCTTGTTTTAGGAGAAGCAAGTCCTAGAGCTCAACAAGAAAGTCCTCTCAGTAATTCAGTATCTTGCCAAAATGGAGATCGACGATGTGGACTTTTTCCTTGTCTTTGGCTATGACTCTTGTTCAATCGAGTTTATGGTAACTTATTAATAGACATCATCCAACAGATTGTATGGAGATACACTCCCCATACTGCATAGTTGTGGTATCCAAGGACAGGTCATGGATCAGGATGTAGAATTAATTTCATCTGAGTGAAATGACTTCTCGAAGCCGAAGCGTGTCATGTTCCACGGTCAAGCGAATCTTAGAAGCGAATGTCAAATTGCAAGACCCCAGGTTCCCACATTGAGGAATCGGAAAAAGAACTCGAAGTGAATATCCTTCCATATATGATCTTATTACAAGCTGTGTTGCTCGAAAACGAACAGTTCAGTTTTCGCCTTGACTACTATAGACAATTTATTGGAACCATAAAGCAATGAAGACGTTGATCTCACTGGCCACTGTTCTTTATCTCTTTCAGATAATCCTCATTGTCCACCAAAACCTGTGAACGAAAATCACACAATGCAGTTATATCAGCTGCAGAAGATATGGTTGTATCAACTAGCTAAGGCATATATGTCGAAAAGACAAGAAAAAAAACAGAGGAATTCCCATCAATTCTTTGTCCATTATTCATGTAACCTGACTAGAAGCCTAGATATAATCAAGATATCTCACTGAGGATGATTACTAAACAACAAACTTTTAGAGACCGACATAGTTTATCTTTTCATTAAGAGGCCATACTAACGTTTCGCAGTCAACATACGATTGGAGTGTGAGGACTCACGGTTTTCCGGCCATCGGGGTCAAGGAATGAAGTTGTCTTGATGTGGGTTACGGGATTCGGGCCTGGCGGGCGAACGATCTTCCCTCCAAGTTCTTGCGTAACGAGTGCAACAGCCGCAGCACTTCTGTATACATCATTGGTGCCTATCGCGGCCTAGGAATTTCGACAGTCGAACTGATTAGCGAACGGACAAAAGGTACCCTTGAGCAAACGGACCAGGTGTATAGGCAAAAATTCGTCTCGCTTACATGAACATACGCGTTGCCAGCGGTGTACTTGGTCACGTTATAGTTGTACTTGAGCTCAATGAAAACTGTCTGAGTTCGATCTGATCCATAACCCACCATAGCTATTGTATACTGCAAGATTAAACATATAATTAGACGGGGCGTTATGTCATTTTTCCTTTTTGTTCTGCTTATTTCGAGTTACGGTTCACCTGATCTTGAGGGCTGTCGTACTGCAGGAGTAAGTTCATGCCCAACGCCTGCGTGCATAGTTGCGGCGCAATTAGGAAAAAGAACAGATGAGATGAAACGACTTAGATGGAATCAGATATCACGTCTGGAGCTATTTTTTCCGTTCTAGATGAGAGTAAAACAAGAATGTAATGCGAAACCGGGAAATCAAGTGGTCGAAAGCATAATCTTACCTTCTCGTAGAAACTGACGGAGCGATTAAGATCGATCACTTCAAACTGGAAATGGTTGAGCGGTTGAGGAGTCGGCCCTTGCTGGAGGAGCTCGAAGGTGTAGCCGTTCGGATCCTGCACAAAAGCATAGACTTGCGGTCCCCCTGCAGTTGTCCCCGGTTCTCTCGTCACGACCCCGCCTAACTGTCGGACTTTCTCCACAATCGGATATATCTGAACAACACAACTTAGAGCTGTCACAATCTCGGACGAGCCTTATTTTAACAGGAAGTTCACCATGACGGCAACAGAAGAACTCACATCTTGAGCCGCAATTCCGAAGTGCGCCCATGCCGTCCCAACCTCGTATTTCTCGACTCCATAGACTGTCGATTAACAAGTCGAACGTGGTTAACTTCATCACAATATTGCTGAACCTTTAATTGGAAAAGTCCATGCCGAAATTTTCCTTTGGAAAATCAACTCATCAAGGAGGAACTATATAAAGAAAATGTTGGGGGAGCATACTGTATATCAGCTCCAGCACGAAGTGAGAATCCTGAGGTCCAAAACCGACTATGGCCTTGCTGTACTTCTTCTCGGGAAAGTCTTTTTGGCTCAACAACTGCATCCCGAAACACTCTTTATAAAACCTGGAAAAACAAAGGAGTCAACTCGATCATCATAGCTGAAAATGAGCAGTTAATGTCCCCCATTAGCAGTGAAGATAGTAGGCGGTATCAGCATTAGCTTACTCGACGGTGCGATTCAGATGACCGACTCTAATGACGGCATTGAGGAAGCGGTGGGTATCGTTTTTCACCCATCCCAGGATATTGTCCCTAATGACATTCTCCGTTGCCGCTGTGCTCGAACCCACCTGATCAACATGACAGGTATTAGAATTGAGGTCAGCAACTATAATGAAAGACTGAGAATTCGAACTTCGACCGAATTGACATGCTGATGCATAAACATGCACTTATCATATCCACCGAACTAATCACGGCTGAAAAGGGCATAAGGGGTAAGATTAGAGCATACAACAAGACAACTTGGCCTGATCTCGATACATAAGTTGCAGTGCCACTGCCTAGGAACACCGCCGTGCCGAAGAAGTTTTTCTCACCTCGCTAGAAATCCGCAAACTCCCAACGACGTCGTCAATTGATTAAAATCTCGATTTAACCAAGGACAAGCGAAAATGGAAAATGAAATGGAGAAGAAAGCAGAGAGAGATTACCAGGAAGACAGACAGGAGGAGAAGAGGAAAGAACAATCGCGTGTGCTTGGCCATTTCCATTGTTGAAGTAATTACACCTTCCACAAGATAATGATTGATTGTGGTATGTCAAATTACGAATCAATCGTGACCTATTTATAATCTAAGCACGTTTTCACCATACTTGATATATGTCAACACGTTAACTAGGAGCAGAAAATTTCTGGCCAATGACCAGATATTAGAGCACTCCGAAGAATAATACTAAAGTCAACAGTCAAAGATTAGGCAGACGCAAAATTCGTACTAATGTTTACATACCTAGGAGAGGAGAAACTTTGCCATGATATTGACTTTTGGTGATTTCGTAGTGATTTGCCGATGTAGATTGGGCGTCTAACATACGGGGTTTTCATTTTTATGCCTTTAAGTGCAAGCGATTTCATGTTTGAATCTACGAAATTTTTTGAAATTTCGGCATTCAAGGTCCAACTTTCCGTCCCAAAAATTATGCTAATGAAGTAAATTGATGAAGATGTCACAACATTTCTTTCCAACTAACGAAAATTTAATGTAGGTATCGCTGACCTTACGACACACAAAAACGTGTCGGAGATGGTCTTCCAGAGATCACGGATGTTCTATCTGGAGAATTTTTCTGGAAGGGTTCAATCCATCTTCTAGAGTTCTGACATGGTCAATAATTTTTTATAATAATAGTAATATTAAAAATTGTGTTTCCTTCGATGCATGCGGCAATTTTACTTATGAAACAAGCAGAACCTGTTGTCTCCGTTGAACGTCGGTTGCTTATGGAATCATCGGCATCTCAACTTTGACTTTCAACTTGGTATAACTAGGGGTGATCAAATCAGACGGCTCCAGTTCCCGGTTCCTAAAATTGGAACCGGTGATCGGGCGGTCCGGTTTCCGGTTTTAGAGTCATAGAACCAGACCAGACAGACCGGATCAGATCGGACGAATTTTCAAGCACAAAAAAGATTTATCAAAGTGGACACCGTATAAAGTCCAAAAAAGCAATTAGAGATTAGATGGACAGAAATTTTATTGTTTCACATACTTGTTCTATATTTAATTGCTTCAAAATGGGATAGAACATTACCTTCTAGAATTGCGGTAGAGTTAATGGGTGATGGAAAAAATAGACATCTCAAGCGGAAGATGTTTTCGTCATATTCTCAAAAAATTTGTAAACTATTTTCTCACTGTTGGTTGTATTGAAAAGATGTTTCCATCATATTCTTAAATGGAATTTGATTGCATTTTTGGTTCCTTGGAACCGAACCGGAACCGGATCGGACCGATGGTCCGGTTCGGTTCCCGGTTCTCGAGGTAGCCGATCCGGTCCACGGTTCCGAAAAATGAGAACCGTGACCATTGATCCGGTTTTCGATTCTTGAAGGGAACCGGACCAGACCGAGAACCGCTCACCCCTAGGTCTAACCATCAAAGATCGACACTTTCCCTAGACCTGACCCTTTCATTTGATCCATCCGTTTTCGACTGAAAAATTGACCCATCCGTTCGCTTCACAATTTTTTTTTTTTAAAATCAACAATTCGAATATATTTTTGTCATTATCCATAGTTTATGGCGTTTGGAAAAAAATTTTGTTCAATAATTTTTCTGTAGATGCCTCATGGAAGATCCCCGATTCATATTAGCTATGATCATTGGGCGGGCCCCGGGAGGCGGCCCCTTGTGGAGCAATAGCTATACATGGGCATAAACCCAAATTAACAATGAAAAAAAAATATGAATTTAAACTATAAAAGTTCATTGACGGCTCGGAGACGGCCCCTGCCTGCTCGCTGGAGAGCAAAAATCCCGTGCTTTCTTGTTGATGAGCAGTATAAATCACAGCCCCAAATATATTTAACGTTGGATACATGACTCACATCCATGATATTGGAAGGCTGAAAATTGAGGTGTGGGTCGCTAGCGGAAAATCCATAAGCTGGTCGCTAAAAATGTTAACCATCTAGTGTCTTCGACAGTTGATGTAGGACTTACATCACCATGTCGTACATGTTCATGGTTTGGAATTGGATCACTATAGTCAATGTTTCTCGATGCTGCATATCGCCAAATTGCTCTGTTTCTCCAACTAAACAGACTGAGGAAATTACCAATCAAAATAGGAAAAAAAATAATAATTAAAACAAAACAAACAGTCCTTGTCATACATACAAGGGTCAATAATGGGGACCATCGTATGTCCCTTCATTTCCTCAGTTGTGACCCCAAGCCTGCATTCATTCTACTTTTGTGATGAATATCCAAAGCTTCCCAGAAGACTACTGGGCCTACGTTCTCAAGATCATTTGGCAAAAATATCCGAAAGCCCATTTAGAGTAACCGATGTAGGAACGCATGGGCCTAGTAAAAGGAACATGTACAGAACTCCTTCATGGGTATTGGTCCATTTGTGCCAGAAATTGGCTGGGTTCCCACTTGAAACATCTGCAAATCTTTGACATGGGAGAATCGATTGCAATGCTGATTAAAAAGCACAATAGGCGGACTTAATTAGCTTTTGTCTAGGTCAAGAAAATGTTAGGACTGATAGAGGAGTGTCGCAGTCGGTAAGTTTGGAAGCAAAAGCCATAGTGGTGCGAGCACAAGACAACGAAGATGGTCAGATTTTACCACGTTATTATCCACAAAATTGCGCAACAAATAATGTTTCTTAAAATCAAGAGGGACAAATGTGGCAGAAAACCAAATCAAGACGAACAAGGTGATGTTGACTCCACACGGAACTTCGGATTACACCTTGTCAAAACATGTCACTTCATTGAAATGCTACAATCCTGAAGTGTGAAAGCAACATATTTCATTATCGGCTCCATATCAATCCACATGAAATCAAAACACTCGCACTCGTTTCGCCAACTCGCACTCGTTTCGCCAACTCTAGGCTACACAAGTGATCAGTATATATCTGCTAATCTTTGATGCATAAGCTTGCTCCGTCAGTGTGCAATTTATAAGATTCCATCCACCGAGAATAGATACGATCCCCAGTTGCCATGAACGGGAGATAAGTGATGCAACGTCGCAAGCAACGGATCCGCTGCGTTTGAATAGAACAATTGCTCAGGAGTTATCTTCTAACACGCAAATTACTTGCGCTATAGTGTTCCAAATGACACTTGTTTTTCTTCCTCATCTTTAATAATGCAACTTTCTGGTTAATCTAGTATTCAGTCACTTAACATGGCATCATAGAACCATGCAATACGAGACAAGAAAGTTATGAACCGCAACACTAGTATTTGTCCTTCGACTGATCGAAAGTACTTGAGCAATAAAAGTGAAAAAAGGGGTTAATTACCAAGGTAGTTGCTTAGTGCAAAGGATCCGAACCTAGGTGATAGGTTTCCGGAATTAATTAATCAATTAATTAACGAGCGAATTTTGGGGATTTGCCCTGAGCAAATGGAAGCATTGCAAAGCATTAAAGTAATAATCGAAAGGAAGTGTCAGCTTTAGGAAGTGCATGCACGTTGCTGACGTTGGATATATTATTAATATAATTCATATAATATGTTCACATTCAAGCTCAATAAGTGAAAGTATGATTATTTAGGTCTATATGAGTTGGAGCCCAGTAGCTTGCATATAATTTTAGGATTTTCTACGCTGGAGGTAACACTGTTGAGCTTTCCAAACTTGACGTCTCTTGGTCTAATACTTCAAGCAGACAAAACAATTTCTATCCTCTCAAATCCTAACCTCCAATAATCTTGAAGTATTATCTTCGTGTGTCGGATTTGAGCGAGCAAGGTGTCTATTTGAAGATATCGCTGAGACGAACTCATAGGTATAAGTTACTTTCAATTTCGACGGTTGGTTTGTTTGGGATTTGAATTTGAAATTCGGGTGACTGAAATCTTTGAATCAAGAACCCAGAAAATATAGTCAATTTCAGAGGTTGAGACCACTTGGGTTTTGTTCTACTTATTGATACGAACGTTTTGAGTAGTCACTCGCGTCGAACGGAGATCAGATGAAGGAGATATGGCCACCGGAAGTTCACCGTTCCTGTAGCGCAAGTTACTGTAGCACCGCGTATTTTCGCGTATTTTGGAGAATTTCCAGCAACAAAGGTAGTCAATCTTAAGAATTTTGGGAGCTCTGGACTCATTTTTGGGATTTATTTTGGTAAATTCTATCTTTACAAAGTAGTTTGACCAAAGTTAGAGGCATCATTCGACTTTGTGAGCTCCGAAGACTCCAAGGTGCACTCTTTCTAACTCTTTGTTTTGATTGAAACGGCGAAACATAGTTCCTATGATATTATAAAGCTGCAATTATTTGATATTACTGAATTTCATGGTTGGAAGTTACACGTTCAATTTGGCATGAAAGAGTGTGAAATATTCTACACTGTTTTGAGCGATTTTGCATCTACCACTAAAGATGTGGATGAAGATCAATGGAACAAAGATGAAGATTTCTGTAGAGATTACTTGTTGATCTCTCTAAATCCTCGTCTAGCTATGACTTATAGTGAGTATAAGACGACGAAATAGATATGGGATCACTTGAACGCTCAGTTCCAAAAACAAGAGGGGCTCTCTAAAACTCTCCTAGTGGAGAAGCTCTTTGACTTTAAATTCAATATGAATTCGAATATCACCTCTCAGTTAATTGAACTTGAGAACATGAGGAACAAATTGAAAGATGATAACTCTGATATGTTTGATAATCTCTTTGTTGGTTTTGTGTTGAGTAAACTACCTGCTAAATGGAGTTCTTTTAAGACTGAAATGCATAAACATAAAGATCAGATGGGACTGGATGAATTAAAGAGATATATTCACATTGAGGATCAAAATATTACTAGGAAGAGCTTGGAACAAGTAGATCAACAAAAGTCAGTTGCCAACTTTGTTTCACACTTCAATAAATCTCATAAAAAATCTAAGTCACCAAAATGTGAATCATCTTCACAGTTAGAGGCCAAAAAGACTATCTCCAAAAGAAAGAAGAATAGCAAGTGCCATAACTGTGGAAAGTGAGGTCACTGGGCAGCAGAGTGTAAGCTACCAAAGAAGCTAAAGAATGACACGCCACAAAATGAGGCTAATATGCTAATTAATGAGTCTGAGCCTCAAGCCTTCATTGGAATAATGAAGAATGAAAAGGTCAATGTCTCTTCTGAGTGGTGGTTAGATAGTGGCGCTACTTATCATGCTACAAATGACAAGAACTTACTCACTGAGGTCACAGAAGTGAAAGACACCGTAGAAAACTGCAATGGTGGTGAGGCAGAGGTAACTCGTGCTGGAATTACAAATTTGGTGCTTTCTTTAAGTAAATTACTAATTCTGAAACATGTTTGAGTAGTACATTTACTTAAAAAGAATTTGATATCTATAAGTTTACTTGATAAAGCTGGTATGTCATTCTCAACTATGAATGGTAGAGTAACTTTATCTTTAAACTTATGTTATTTCAGTTGTGCATTCATAGTTAATGGTATGTATATGTTGAGTTTAGATACTGATAGCACAAACCATGTGAGCTCTACTTTGATTGATCCAAAGTTGTTACACAATAGACTTGGACATGTGAACTACAGGAAAATGCAACATTTTGCTAAAATTCACAACATTCCATTGAATACTTCTATTCGATTTGACAAATGTGAAGTGTGCGCACATGCCAAGATTACTAGAAAACCTTTTAATTCGGTTTCTAAAAGCACACAACTTCTTGAGCTAATACATTCTAACTTTTGTGACTTTAGAAATTACATTACTAGAGGTGGTTGGAAGTATTTAATAACATTCATAGACGATTTTTTCAGATATTGTCATGTCTATTTGTTGAAATCGAAAGATAATGCATTTGAAAAGTTTAAGATTTTCAAGTCTAGAGTAAAAAATCAATTCAACTTGAAAACTAAGAGGTTTAGGAGTAATGGAGGAGGTGAATATACAATGATAGGATTCAAGGAATTTTGTGCTTCAGAGGAGATAATACTTGAAGCCACTACTCCTTACTCACCCCAATCAAATGGTGTTGCCGAACGTAAAAATAGAATGCTAACTGAAATGTTAAATTCCATTTTACTTACAGCTAGCATGCCTTTCTTCTATTGGGGAGAAGTAGTTCAAACTGCTAATTACATCTTGAATGGGTTGCCCAACTCTAAGTTGTTTATGACACCTTATGAGATATGACATCAGTGTCCTTATAGATATGATACTCTAAAGACTTGGGGCTGTGTTGCTTATGTTAGAATGCAAGATCCTAAGAGACCTAAGGTATGACCTAGAACAATTACTTGTGTATATCTAGGTAGTGCATAAGATATTGCTGCAAATATATTTTTGAATGTATCTACTAACACAATGATAGAATCTAGAGATGTAGAATTCTTCAAAAACAAGTTTCTCAAAGATCATGGCATGAATGTTTTTGGATCTACAGATATGATTTCAAAGTCTCCTGTAGAATTTGAAGCAGGTCCTTCTGACACTAATTCCACACAGCTGGCTGTTGAACCAGTTTCGGTTAGAATATCTACAAGAGAGAGAGTTCCTAAAAGTTATGGTGAAACTTTGTTACTTACCATTTAGAGTATGATCCATTCTCTTATCAAGAAGCAATGAGATCTATGGAATCTTTACTGTGGGCAGAAGCCATAGATGATGAAATGAGCTCTTTGTTGCAGAACTACACTTGGCAGCTAGTCAATTTACCAAAAGGGGCTAAGACTATAGGTTGTAAGTGGATATTGAAGAAGAAACTGAATAGTGATGGATCAATAGCTAGATACAAAACACGTTTAGTAGCTAAAGACTATAAACAACAGAGTGGAATAGACTATTTTGATGTTTATTCACCTGTGTGTCATCTATCAACTATAAGAATTCTTCTTGCTTTAGTATCTATTAAACACTTTGTAGTGCATCAAATGGATGTAAAGATAGCTTTCCTTGATGGAGAGTTAAATGAGGAAATCTACATGGAACAACCGGAAGGGTATGTCATGAAAGGCCTTGAGGACAAAGTCTGTAAATTGAACAAATCTTTTTATGGTCTTAAACAAGCACCTAAGATGTGGTATCTTAAGTTTGATAAAGTGGTAAAGAGTTATGGCTTTCAGTCTAGTTACTCAGATAAATGCTTTTACCATCGTTCTATGTCAAATAAGATAATAATCATTTACTTGTATGTTGATGACATGTTAATTCTTGGCTCCAATCATTCTGTAGTATGTGACGTAAAAGCTACTTTAGCTAAAGAATTTGACACGAAAGATCTTCGTATTGCTAATACCATTCTTGGTATGAAAGTAAGCTGTGAAAGGTAAGTCATCTCCCTTAGCTAGACTCATTATATTGAGCAGCTACTTTCTACTTAGGGATACAGTGAGTGTAAACCGAGTGAGACACCATGTGATTATAATAAAAAAACTGAGTCCCAATGAAGGGATCATCGTAGATCAGTTAAAGTACTCGAAACTGATTGGTAGTCTCATGTATGCTATGAGTTGCACTAGACCTGACATAGCTTTACAGTTGGCATATTGAGTCGTTTCACTAGCAATCCTAGTAAAGAGCATTGGGATGCCCTCAGTAGGCTGATGAGATACCTTAAAAGTATTAAAGATTATGCTCTATGTTACTCTGATTTTCCTCCAATTGTGGATGGATATTCTGATGCATCATGGTGCTCAGAGATTGAAAATAGTAAGTCCGGATATGTATTCACTTTAGGTGGAGCTGCTATTACTTAGAAATCTAAAAGACAGACTTGTATTGTATTGTTGTCTATGAAATCAGAACTTTTTGCTTTAGCTTCTGCTGGTGAAGAGGCAAAGTGGATAAAGAATCTGATTATGGATGTTCCTTTGACTCGGTTAAAGATTAATTCTTTAAGCCTGTTTTGTGATAATTAAGCAGCTGTCCATGTTGTCAAGAATGCTCTCTTTAATTCAAAGAGAAGACATGTCAAATTAAGACATGCGTTGTTGAATTATCTGAGAGAACAAGGAGTTATCACTTTGATCAATGTGAGATCGAAGGATAACATGGCAGATGCTCTCACAAAAGGTATGCCTAAAGATCGATTATTCAAAACAGTAGAGGAAATGGGGTTAAAGACTGTGTAGACAAGTCTTAATTACCATTTACTTACTTTCTAATTGTGGGTTTTTGAATTATCAAATCTTCTTTTGTTGGCCAAAATGATAAGCACAGTTTATGTGTTTCATCGATGTTCATGATTGCTGATGAATTTTAAAAAGGTGAGTTGTCTCATTCCAAACTTGATGATACAATCCAACTAGGTTGGACTATTCTTTTGGTTAAATGACCCCATTCCAAACTTGATGCGAGATTATTTGACTTTAAAAAATTAGTAATTGTGACATTTCAAATTGAAACATAAAAATATTTGGTTGCATTAGAAGCCTGTTGGTCTTGTTCTTAATTGAAACTTGACACACATGACTAGGTGATTGTAAGTGATTTGACTATTGGTCCTGTTATTTGAAATTAGACAATGATCATTCTCTTACGAATAAACTTAAGTTTATGACTCTTTGTAAATCAAACTATTTAGGCTCTGTTCACAATTTATGAAATTGACTTGATGCTTATGAACATGATATTATAATGCTTTATGACATTAATATATGTTCTTCTCTGTCTAATGTTAATGTTGCTAAGTTCTTTTAGTAGAACTAGACACTTTTACTAAATTATTCAAATGATTGAATTCATGATAATATGAAATTCATATTTGACATTCTATAGGGGATGATAAAGATGAATGGGAGCTTAATAAGCAGGATCTTGATTAGGAGGACCTACTTGATTAATGAATATATTTATTATTTAAAGCGTGTGGGGATTTGACAGTTCACCTACTATTGCCCATTTTGATAGAGTCCATTTACTTGAGACTTACATTTTGATATCTCTATTTTGTGAACACTATTATGCTAGTTTCTTATATTTGTAAGATCTTGGACTATTTTGATTGGCCTACTTATACTTGACAGTTATGCATATGTTGATTGTGAACAGATTCATGATTAGGATGATTCACTTATTTGGATTACATATGATGATTGAGTTTAATATTTTATTACTAAAACTCTTTTGACCAATCCGAGTTGATTGTCTTGAACTGAATGTGGATGATTCATATTTTCTTGAACGTCACACTGACCACCGTATTGGATTGTATTATATGGTGAACATATGAGAAGATTGTTGGATATATTATTAATATAATCCATATAATATGTTCACATATAAGCCCAATAGTTGAAAGCATGATTATTTGAGTCTATATGAGCTGTAGCCCAGTTACTTGCATATAACTCTAGGGTTTTCTACGTTGGAGGTAACACTGTTGAGCGTTCCAAACTTGAAGTCTCTTGGTGTAATACTTCAAGCAGACAAAATCTTTTCTACTCTATCAAATCCTAACCTCCAATAGCTAATTAGAAAATAAAAAAAAGGTAATCACATCTTGATTTACACAATCTTTTTAAAGAGATATTCTTCACCGAGAATAATGAAATATATCTTTTAAGGTTGTGTTTGGTTGCCCGGATTTTTAGCTAGGATATGATTTGATAGGACATGATATGAAATCCAGGGATTTTGCCATATCTTATCCTGTGTTTGGTGATCACAGTAATAGAGCCGAATATGTTCATATCATATCATATTTATTGTTTTGTATATACGATATATCAATGTAAAATGAATTTGAAAAAACACAAGCGAAAAATATAAGAATCTCTTGTAATTTACTACTGAATCTAGTAAAAAAAAGAAAATATAAACATTTAACTTTTGTTGAAAATTTTTGCATTTTTCGCGACATTCATTAAACTTCAATATGAAACACAATATTATGGAGTAGAAAGAGATTTGATTCTCTTTCTGTTTTTCTTAAACTTTTGATGTGAATCAGAAAACTAAGAAGGAGAGTAAGTTTCAACTATTTCGCTATTTTCGTAAATTTTTATAATAAACTATAAAACCACAAAGCAATCATGAAACTTCCATATGAACTAGAGTTAGAGAGACGGAGATGCTATTTTTTTTAGAAATTGCATTACTCCTTCTCTTCAAGAATTAGAGAAATCATTTTCAAATTTGAATATATTTACTTAAAATCTAGTTTCTTCTACTTCATTTTTATTATTTTTTAATAATAAATATATATTTTTATTATTTTAACTCCCTTCCATCATTTCTTAATAAAATTTTTCATTAAATAATAAATTATACTATTATACTTAAAATATTTAATGATATAGATACTATGTGTGTGTACATATACAAACTATATATTATAATGAAGAAAGAAATAAAATTATAAAAATGATTTATAAAAAATAAAATAAAAAATAATTATTTTTTATTTTGATTTTTCTTTCTAACATTAGAAGTCAAATTTATTTAAAAATAATTACTATTTTAATTTTATTATATAAGAAGTTTGTTATTCAGAAAAATAGTTTTTATACCATAAACAAAATAAATCCTATCTACCTTTATCCTACCTCCCCCGGGATAATTATATTCAGGCTATATCTCCTTTATATCCTGCTATATACTATCTTAAGTAGGAACCGAACACATAATATGATAAATTTTATCTTATCCTGACTTATATTCTGACTGTCAAACGAAGCCTATGAGAATAAGTAAATCGGTAAGGATTTTGAACGGTCCTTTGATTTTGGACAGAAAGAGCCAATGACAGAGAAATTTAAAGGTACGAAAACCGGAGGCACTCACAGCAAATATCGTTTTGAAGTTACCTTATCGGCTTGCTCCTATTATCTAGGACAATTATCGATAAGGAGTTATAAAAACCCAAAATAGCGGCAATATATTTAACATCCAACAGTTATATTTGTTTCGATTACTCGTTGTAAACGACTTTGTCAATCAAATACTCAAATTTTCTTGACGGTAGCCGTCGATAACTTTCCCACTATTTATGATGCACCTAGGGACTTGATTGTCAATGACATCGGATTTGGCTCAAATTTCGTAGGTTGCAGCGAAACGAGCTTATGATCAATACTCGTGCCCTTTGGCCATGAATTGCAATAGATTTTGGCGATTCAGAGTCGTTTAGATGGATTTTTGGATCTTTTTCTATTTTTAGGCAATTTTATAATTTAATGGTATTTTTGTAATTTTTGCGTTATCTATCATCATTAGGGTGGACACCTTATAAATTGTCGTCTTTAGGGTTTTGGAAGATAGATTATTGAATATTGAGAATATTACAATTTGATATCATTTTAAGTGAACAATTATTATTTCTCGTTTATCGATTTCAATTATTCCATTTAGCCTTGTTTTCTATGGCTTTGGTATCAATTTGTCGATATTGTCTTTTATCATACTCAGTTTATTATCGATAATGACTCAAATCAAAAGTTGATTATTTTTGGTATGAAACATATTCGAATATGGAAAGTGATGATATAACTTCAAACAAGGCAATCTCTTATGCACCGTAGCCAAAGAATGATTCTTATTGCCTATATTCTCACTTTATTTTTAATATTCACGTTAAGTATCGATCATTTTAATACCTCACAAATATGAGATGGTAAAGCATACTTTCGTCATCGTATTATTTAAGAATGATAAGTGGAATAGAGAAATGGAGAATTTGTAATGTTTCAATGTAAATAATAAAGAGTACATGGCCTATTTATTGGCTTTATGAGATGACTATCGAAGGTACATATCAACAATCAAAGGGTGATACACGTGCTATCTTGTGATACATAGAATTAATAAGACTATCAAATGAAACCCCTAATCATCTTTAATAGTGTTAGTCGCGACAGTTGCAACATACTACTATCAGGGCATAGGTCCTTAAAAAGATTAATCTAGCATGTCAGAAATACCCATGATATTTGCACAAGAATATGCAGCGTTCCGACAGTATAGTCCATACAAAAATACACTCACTAGATTCTTTCCGTGTTTTCGGCAGTACGATGGTTATTACAATCATTTCATGGTATCAATTAGCTAGCGAGAGCATGAAGATTAAATTATTCATCTGCCAGATTATTCTTTCATATCTGTTATTAAGGTAATACTTAAGTTTCTATCAGAGAGCTCCTAGCATGGAATCATTGTCGAGTCCAAAGCGGGAGTCAAGACCAAAATGAGAAGCTGAAAAAGCTGCGCGCAATGGAACGAGTAATAAACAATCTCCAGACAACAATAAAGAGTTGTCTTCAACGACAAGGGCCAAATAAAAAAGACAGCATGTTTGTTGGGGGAATCTCTGTGTTACCATGGGAACGTTGTTCTTGTTCAGTATAAGCATTTCTGTCGAAAACGAGATCAACGATTCGGATTTTTCTTCTTGGCTTCAGCATTCAAAGCTTTATATAATATTGTTTAATCGACTTTATCGTGGCTTCTGTTTGCGCATGATAATATTTCTGCTCTAGCAAATCAATTTATGAACATAATTTGATTTTCTACTCCTGCTTCTAATTTAACTTCTAGAGAGAAGTAAATTTGTTCTATTTCTTTTAGTGACTCCAAATTTAGAAGTAGAAAAAAAAAATTACGTAACCAAATGGAATAATTTCTGTTTCAGAAGTTGCGTTACCAAACGGATTTCTGCTTTAAAAGCACTTTTGGAGCATGAATTCTTCTCCAGAAGTGTTGTAATGCACGCCCCTTATCAGTAGACATCAACCAACAGATTGTGTGATGAAACGGTTCACATACTACATGGTTGCGGTATTCGAAGACGGGCATGGACTAGGATGCAGAATTTGGTTTGAGCGAGATGAAAATTCTTGAAGCCGAAGCATTTCATGTCGCGCGGTCGAGCAAATCTTAAGCGCGGGTATCAAATTGCCGAGACCCCAAGTTCACACATTGAGGAGTCGGAAAAAGATTGTCAAGTGAACATCCTCCCAAATAATTAATTTGATCTGATTAGGAACTGTCTTAAGCTACAACAAGCAATTCAATTTATTTGCCTTCACAATGAATAATTTACGCAAACTGGTAAAGAAATGCAATCGCAAATTCACAATCAATCTTTGCCAACGCTGCTTCGTTGCTGTTTATTCTGTTTCTCTCTTTCTTCTCAGGAACCTGTGGAACATGAATTGCCCCGAAAATTCCATTATCTACATAGTCAAATGATCATCTAAACCATGAATAAGTCTGAAGAGAACAAAAATCTCTACCAATTGTTTGTACAAATATGAAGCTGTCCAGCGTCCATCTCATTGGCCGCTACTCTTTTATCTCTTTCAGATAATCCTCATTGTCCACCAACACCTGTACACAAAAATTGCACTATGCAATCATATCCGGTACATAATTAATCGTCATATATCCTATTAGGGGAGAACTTTCAGCCAAGAGAAAGATTGGAGTACGAGGACTCACGGTTTTCCTGCCATCAGGGTCGAGGAATGAGGTCGTCTTGGTGTGGGTTACCGGATTAGGGCCAGGCGGCCGGACGATCTTCCCTCCAAGTTCATGTGTGACGAGTGCAACAGCCGCAGCACTTTTGTAGACATCACTGGTGCCGATTGCGGCCTATGAATCGCAGCATTCAAACTGATTAGTGGACGGATCAAAGGCAGCCTCGAACAAACGGACTAGGGGTAGGCGAAAATTTGGTTCGGTTCGCTTACATGAACATACGCGCTGCCTGCGATGTACTCGGTCACGTTGTAGTTGTACCTGAGCTCGATGACAACTGTCTGAGTTCGATCTGATCCGTAACCCACCATAGCTATTGCAAACTGCAAAATTATATGTACGGTTAGACGGGGCGTTCTGTCACTATTTCTATTTTTTGTTCTACTTATTTTGAGCTGGGGTTCACCTGATCTTGAGGGCTGTCGTACTGCAAGAGTAAGTTCATGCCCAATGCCTGCATGCGTAGTTGCCGCAATTAGGGAGAGGAAACAGATAGCTTAATATAATTTTTTTTGTTTTGGTCGGAAGCTTAATATAATTTATACATGGAATAGTAGAGGTGAAAAAATGGATCTGGAATTCATATTTTTCTCATATTTAATGATGGCCCGTCATTGCTTAAGTTATAAAAAGTGGGTCATAAATAGGTTACTTAGAAATTCAATGGGTCCAAAATCAATATTAAATAGGTTATAAATGGATTAATTATGGTAACTATTTTAAGTGAGACATAAATAAGTTTTTCTGAATATTTAAAAAAATTGAATTTTTCGATATTTTATTATATATATTTTTTCCTTTCTTTTCTTATTTTTTTTCCTTCTTTTCCTCCAACCTCCGCCTACCTCCGTCAACTTTGATGACGGCATTATTAGAGGTCGCTAGGACGTAGCTGGTTGCTAGGCTGCCGACTGTTGCCGAAGCCCGGCAACCGACGGACAGGGGAGGGAGAAGGAAGGATAAAAAATAAAAATAAAAAAATATAAGAGAAAAGAAAAGAAAAATAGAACATACTTTTGGAAAATCACTAAACTTGCATCGCATAATTATAAGAAACTCGTATTGTATGATTCGGATAAATATAGAAATGTTTAAAAAATACGGATTTGGTATGTATCGTTAAATTTGTACCGTATAAAAATAGATCAACTATATTCGATCCGATCCACCCGTTTAACATCTCTAGGAACAAGATATCAAGTTTGGAGCTACGTTTGCCGTTCTAGATGGAGCAAAAGAAGAAGGTTCTTATCAGGAATGTGAAACCGGGAAATCAAAAGTTTAAAAAGTACAATCTTTACCTTCTGGTAGAAACTGACGGAGCGATTCAGATCGATCACTTGAAGCTCGAAATGGTTGAGGGGTTGAGGAGTCGGCCCTTGCTGGAGGAGCTCGAAGGTGTAGCCGTTCGGATCCTGCACAAAAGCATAGACTTGCGGTCCCCCTGTAGTTGTCCCCGGTTCTCTCGTCACGACCCCGCCTAACTGTCGGACTTTCTCCACAATCGGATATATCTGAACAACACAACTTAGAGCTGTCACAATCTCGGGCGAGCCTTATTTTAACAGGAAGTTCACCATGACGGCAACAGAAGAACTCACATCTTGAGCCGCAATTCCGAAGTGCGCCCATGCCGTCCCAACCTCGTATTTCTCGACTCCATAGACTGTCGATTAACAAGTCGAACGTGGTTAACTTCATCACAATATTGCTGAACCTTTAATTGGAAAAGTCGATGCCGAAATTTTCCTTTGGAAAATCAACTCATCAAGGAGGAACTACATAAAGAAAATGTTGGGGGAGCATACTGTATATCAGCTCCAGCACGAAGTGAGAATCCTGAGGTCCAAAACCGACTATGGCCTTGCTGTACTTCTTCT
Organism: Rhodomyrtus tomentosa; assembly: GCA_028455895.1. Lineage (NCBI taxonomy): Eukaryota > Viridiplantae > Streptophyta > Magnoliopsida > Myrtales > Myrtaceae > Rhodomyrtus > Rhodomyrtus tomentosa. The sequence goes on along the minus strand of JAPCWY010000001.1, from coordinate 5,817,743 downwards.
CGGGAAAGTCTTTTTGGCTCAACAACTGCATCCCGAAACACTCTTTATAAAACCTGGAAAAACAAAGGAGTCAACTAGATCATCATAGCTGAAAATGAGCAGTTAATGTCCCCCATTAGCAGTGAAGATAGTAGGCGGTATCAGCATTAGCTTACTCGACGGTGCGATTCAGATGACCGACTCTAATGACGGCATTGAGGAAGCGGTGGGTATCGTTTTTCACCCATCCCAGGATATTGTCCCTAATGACATTCTCCGTTGCCGCCGTGCTCGAACCCACCTGATCAACATGGCAGGTATTAACACTGAGATCCGCAACTATACAGAAATACTTGAGAATTCGAACTTGGAACCAATTGACATGTTGATTCGTAAACATGTGCGTATCCTATTCATTGAACTAATCACAGCTGAAAAGGGCTTAAGGCATAAGATTAGAGCATACAAGAAGACAACTTCGCATGATTTAGACACATAAGTTGCAGCGCCACTGCCTAACAACACTGCTGTACCAATTAAGTTTTTCTCGACTCGCTAGAAATCCGCAAAACTCTCGACAACATGGTCAATTGATTAAAATCTCGATCAAACCATGGACAAGCAAAAATGGAAAATGAAATGGAGAAGAAACAGAGAGAGAGCTTACCAGGAAGACAGACAGGAGGAGAAGAGGAAAGAACAATTGCGTGTGCTTGGCCATTTCCATTGTTGAAGTTACACCTTCCAAGAGATGATGGTTGATTGCTGTATGCGAAATTGTGAATCAACCGTGGTCTATTAATAATCTAAGCACGTCTTCCCATAGCTTACCTAGACGATGATGCTAATACTAAAGTCGGTCGTGGATTCATCAACAACTGTTTTATTTTCACACGTTCAGGTGCAAAGGACATTTTTCAACCGCGGAAATCTCATTTACGGCTCGTTGACCTTTGGTCATAAAAAATTGCGTGTTGGAGATTGTCTTCTAATAGTCACGGGTATCTGTTGGAGAATTTAATTGGGAAGATTCAATTCAAGCCAGCTTCTAGAGTTCGAACATATTCAATAGAAAATTTCAAATAAGGCATCCGAGTATACTCAGTTTTTCAAATAAGGCCTGAAATAGTCTTTATTTTAAATAAGGGCCCAAAGTGATTTCTTTGTCTCAAACATGGGTTTGAAGTGGCCATGCCTCTTTCATTTAAGGGCCTGACCTCGCCAACCAGTTGGCCAAGTATTCGAGCTGATCAAGGGCATTTTCGTCAAAATGTAATTTTAAATTAATTATTAGTTAAATTCAATTTAAAAATGAAAAGTAAAAAATGAAGGAGACACGGGCCGGAGGGGGCCTATATCTTTTTTTTTTTTTCAAGTATTAACTTTTTAAAATTTTTGAAAAACAAAAAAAGTAAAAATAAAGAAAACAGAAAATGACAAAAATGTACCTAGTTAATCGATGTGTCAAGTCTTTTTTTGAGACTGATATGGCCACTTCAAGCCATTATTTGCAATAATGGGATACTTCAAGCCCTTAAGGTCAACTTCAAATCCTTATTTGAGAAACTAAGAATACTCGGGGGCTTTATTTGAAATCTTTTCATAATCAAATCATCTTTGGTTAATAAAGTTGTGGTCTCTTTGAAGTAGGGAGAATTACCAAAAGAGTCTTAAATATATTGTAATTGTATAAATTCAATCTCAACCCTTTTTTGTGACAATTCTGTCCTAAGCCTTATGATTTGTGTGGGAAAATAACATTAGAAATGTCAAAAGTTGTGTACTGTGTTCACTTTGATGCTAAAAGTTTTTCTCGGATCAGTTAAGTGCCAAATTTAAAAAAAAAATGATCACGTAAGTGCCAACTCTATTTTGCTTCGCCGAAAATCCGACGTGGTATTTTTTTTATTAATATCTGAAGCTGACATAGAATAAAAAAATCTAAAATTGAAAAAACATAACAAAAAATAAAAAAAATACAAACTTAATTAAATTAAAAACAGTAAAAAGCTAAAAATTCCAAAAAAAAAATGTGTAGTAGAGGTCTTAAAACAAGTACAATTGAGTACTACAACTAACAAAAAGTGCATCCAAGTCCTAAAATTTGTCAAATTGATGCAATTGAGTCTTTCCTTTAATATCATCAATTTGAATAAACAGAAAATACCAACCTTATATATATATATAAAATCTCTTCTACGTGGTAACGACATGGCTAAGATGAAGTCATTTTTGTTCAAATCCAACTTTTAATACAAATTTCATTTTAAAATAAGCTCAAAACTAAAAAATAATAATAATAACTTTAGAGAATTAGTGACAAGGACTTGCATAACCCTTGCCGCCATTGCCCCATGCCAGCCATCCCCCACCTTCATTGGCCATTGCCATCGATGGTGGGTTGGCGGCGTTGAGGGCTATGCAAGTCCCCACTGCCAACTTCTCAACTCCCTTTTTATTTTTAATATTTTTAAATTTAAAATTAATTTATTTTGTATAAAATTTGTATTTTAAAAAGTTTTAGTTTAAGCCATATTTGGTTTTACATTTAAGATGAGCATTGTGGCTCTAAAGTCTCTTTGTTAAATACAAATGATGTTTAATTACTTTGTTAACTCACTTTGGGAAAATGCAATTGCATCTCAAATGCTCTCCAAAGTCTTTTAGCCTTAGAGGTACTTTGGGCTAAAGAATTTTTGTGAAATGCAACTATTTTTTATTATTTTAATTTTGTCACATTTGCTTGCCGGCACCCGTCGCCGATGCCGCCCAACGCCACCCGCTGCCGCCACCGACCACTGCCTCCGCCTCCCGACGCCGATCCCAACCGCCACCGCCAACCCCAACGCCAACACCGCTGCCGACCGCCGTTTTTTTTTTCTTTCAAAAAAGTAAAAATACTTTATAAAGTTCATTTTTCACCAAGCAGCGTTTACGTTAAAGTTACTTTCCAATGTATTTTTAAAATTCACTCTACCAAACACTTGCATTTTAGAAAATACTTTTAGCCAAAATATATTTATATTTTCTCAAAGTTTATTGGCTAAATACTAAACCAAAGGGGGTCAATGTCTTGTAAATGACGCAACTTGAGCTGTCAGCACTAAACTGACACAAGCCCGTGTTCATTCTCCAAGCCTATGTCGATAGAATGCAAGTTTGCTTGAATTGGGCCTATTTTGTCGGTCCTATACCATTTTAAGATACTGACTTAGAAACACTTGGGCCTCGTACAACGAACATGTAAAGACCTGTTTCAAGGTCCTAGTCCATTTGTACCCGCAATTGGGTGGGTTCCCACTTGAAAAATGTTCAAAGTTTTGACATGGGAAAATTGATTGCAATGTGACCACAATAAGTGGGAAAATTATATATAAAAAAAAAAAATCTAAAACCTATTGCAATTACGTCAATTCAGTCCTAATTTTTTTTTAATGTTTTGCCAATTAAGTTCGTTTAGCTAATTTTGATGGGGAACATTGACTTGGACATTGGGCATTCAACATAACACGATCAACACTGACATGGACAAATTTTATTATGAATTTTCTTATAATTTTTTTCTTTAATTTATATTTTTTCCATATATTTAGGGTAGGCAATGGCGTTGCAACCCTCATCAGTCCCATGCTAGCAAGGTTGTGTTGGTCTTCGCCTAGACCCGGTGAGGGCACCACGGATTTCGCCTAGAGCTGGTGACACTCGTTAGCTCACTAAGTACAGGAAAAAATAAAAATAAAAAATAAAGAAAAGAAAAGAAATAAACTACACTTTTAAAATATTATTTAAGGTTTGTCCACGTCAGTGCAGATCGTGTTACGTAGGATAATCGGTGTCCATGTCGGTGATTTTTGGATAAAATTAGACAGATGTACTAAATCGACACAAATGCAAAATGTTTAGAATTGACATGACAGAAAAAATGAAAGTTTTAAAGTTGAATTGATGCCATTTCAACAAGTTTAAGACTTTCCCCGCAATAACTGCACCCCCATAATCACAATGGAAATTGGCTGGCCTTTGAATGATCATGAAGCCGTGTGTTCTTCTTCTTCTTCCAATGTGTGAACTCTTCAGCTACTAATATCCCTTCTAAGTTTGAATTTCCTCCATGTCGGTACAAACCCATCCCTTCTAAAAGATTTGCACTGTCGTGGCTCGATAATGATTGCATCGTTGAACTGATATTGCGAATTTGGACAAGCCCCATGGTTGCGCAAGCACCCAAAGAAGAGGACAAAGAGAGGCTAGTGACCCCCTTCCACACCCTTCATGGATTCTTGAAGAACTGTCTTTTTGGAACCACTCCTTTGGAGTTGCACAAGCCTTCATGATCGGAGTCATACATGACCCCCGCCAAACTCCACAAATCCTCCATTGTTTCATACTCGGACGGCTCATGTTCCCACCATCGCCGCCGCGCTCTCTCGTTCCACCCACACGTATTGGCTAAGTACCGTGCACACGATAGACTTACCTTATTCCATCAATCGCCACTCCAAAGGGAAGTGCTTGGATATAAAGTATAAATTGCACCCGACCATTTAGGGTTTGGGATATTAAGTCAACTTGTGTTCCATCATAGCTATAAGGTAGGCGATTCTAAAGTGTGGAGTGTTGCGGTTGGTAAGCGTGGAAGCCAAAAAGCATTGGTGTTGCTAGCACAAGACAATGAAGATGGTCAGATTCTACCACGTTTTCACCCACGACAGTGCGCCGAAAATGAATTTCTTTAAAATAAAAATAAAAACTTAAGAGGAACAAATGTGACGGCAAACCAAATCAAGACCAAGGAGGTGGTGATCTCCACACGGAAGTTCGAGTTACGCAGCTTGTCAAAACATGTCACTTCACTAAAATGTCACATTTTTAAAGTATGAAATCAATAAATGTCTTTGACAAAAAAAAAAATGATAAAAAAGCAGTAGATTGCATTATCGGTTCCATATGAATCCGCCTGAAGCCACAACACTCACTCTCATTTCGTCAATTCTGAATCCGGATTGCCTAACCTTTCCTCAGAAATTTAGATACCTAACCTTGCAATGCGGACCGTTCATTTTTGGACGGATGACCCAAATCTGACAATTTTTTGTTAGTCATAATCTAGAACATTCATTCATAACACGAACGACCCGGATTGCAAGGTTAGGCCTTAACTTTCTAAGAAAATGTTTGACGATATCTTTTCGCCAATTTTAAGCGGCACAAGTTTGATCTTCGATCCATAAGCTTACTCCGTTAGTGTGCAGTTGGTAAGATTCTATCCGTAAAGCGTCAATATGACCTGACCTCCAATGAGAAATTACCAAAAAAGTTTCAAACTTATTGGAATTATATCAATTCATTCCTAAAGTTTTTGTATTTGTGCCAATTCAATCTTTCCATTCAACTTTGATCAGTTGACGTTAATTTGGCGCTACCGACGCTAACTGGCAAATTTCAATAATATATATATTTTTATTTTCTTTTTCTGCCTTAGGGTCTAAGTCGCCTGGAGGTCCTCGCCAACGCTGGGTGACGGCGCGTAACTGTGACGTCCTGGAAATTCAACCCTTGTAAGTGCCGGGAGTCGATTTAATGATATGAATGTATATTCATAGTCGACGCCATTTTGGACTATAAGGACTGAAAAGACGAAAATTTGGACGAATTCCGAACTTTAGATTATTTCGAATTGAGTTTCGAAATTAATCCGCGGCGATTTTTAAATTGTCGTTTTTGCAAACGAGCTTAACCCTGATCGAGCTTGACCAGTGAAATTGCCGAAATTACCCATCGATCAGTACACCAAAAATTTCGTTTCAGTCCCGGCGCGCCAAAATTACCATTTTGCCCCTCCCAATTATTCATTCATATAAGACAAAAAAAAATTAAAATTTGGTCTTCAAAGTCAAGGTGGGCCATTCTCCATTTCTCTGCCCAACGCACGTCCATTCCGCCGCTTCTCTCTTCTTCTCTGTTTCTTCTTCTTCTGTTCTTCTTCTTTCTTCATTTTGTTTTTCTTTGACCGACGACTCCTTTGCCGACCGATTCCTCCTCCTTCCGTCGCCATTTTTCGCGACCACCACACCCCCACCGGCAGCCACCGTCCCCAGCCACTCGCCGCCGTCGTCTGGACCCCGGCCGAGCCGCCGTCGCCGCCGTTTCCCCGAAGAAAACCCACGGCCGAACGTCCCCTGTTTTCGGGTCAGGCGACCCGAGGACTTCGCGGTCTTCTCCGGCCGCCACGGCCGCCACCGACGCCGACCACCACCACCCAGCTAACCCCCGACCTCCCCTCGACCGATCCCACCCCTCGTCGCCGACCGTCGACCGCCGGAATCCGGCCCGAAAGTCTCGGTGCTCTGTTTTTGAAACCGGGTTGTTCCGGTCTTCGTTCGGCCGCCACCGTCGCCGCCGTACCACACCGCCGCCGCCAAACGACTCCCCTGAGTCTCCTCTACCGCCACCCAGCTCAGCTCCGCCGGTCGCCGCGCGTGGCCGCCGGAAACCGCCGCCGACCGAGAGCCCTGTTTCGGCTCGAAAATAGGACAGCCACTGATCGCGGCTGTCCGCCGTCGCCGGCCGCCTTCCGCCGCCGTCCCCCTGTCCCGGCCGACTCCCACTGACCCCTAGGTGAGCCTCCGACCCTTGGCCGGCCTTGTCCCGACCCGTGTCGCCGGAAAACGACCAAAAATCGTGAAGTGTCGGTTGAATATTCTGGTTTCTCACTGTTGCAGGCTGCCGGCCGTCGCTCGCCGGAGCTCCGCCGCCGGCCACCTGTTCCGGCGACCTCGCCGGACTCCCACGGGGTGTTGTCGAAGTTTGAGCCCGACCCGCCGCGCGATAAACCTTAGTTTTATCGCCACCGCCGCCGCCGCCGCCGCCGCCGTCGTCGCCGATCGAGCTAACTCAAATAGTGAGTTGACTCTAAACCTTGGTTAGGGCGCTAATTGCGCTTAGGATTAGTCTGTTTTATTTATTTAGTTAATTAATTAATTATTTATTATTTATTTATTTATTAAAAAAAAATATTTCGATCGGGACCGGTTTAGATAGAAACCATGGTTAGGATACATGGTCGATCGATTAATTGTCTGTGGCTATTTGTGGTAATTTAGCAATTAATTGATTGATTGAGTTGCTCGCGAGTGAGTGTCAGGTTAGAGACGAGCGAACAATTGATTGCTATAGTTTGACTGAGGATTAAGATTTCTATTATGAATTGAGCTTGAAATCGCCGGGTTCAGTTGATTATTTGAGAATGAGTAAATTGCTTGATTGGTTTGTCTGCCTAGCTGATATGCTCCATTGGGAATCTTGTGGGCCTTGGGGCCGAGTTGACTGTATTTCTTGTGGATTTTGGTGTTAATCCAAGATAATCAATGAATTGATTGCCGAGTGCAATTTGTGTGGTCATTAAAAGGGTCAATGACGCTACCTGGCAAGTTCGCTTTGTACCGTGGGTACTTGTACCGTACTGATTGTATGGAAATTTGCGACTTGTCAGAAGCACGATAATCCATGCCCCGTGCCAGTCGTACGGTTTTAAGGGATTATCGGATGCCGGTCGCAGCTTGTGAAGGACCGAAGCTCCTTTTTAAGGAATGCCTACTCGCAGTGCCGTGCCGGGTGCACTGGATACACTGCTTGTAGTAGCCGTCGCTGAGAGGGTAAAGTGGACGTAGCCTGGTTTTGCCAGAAGAGTGCGGGATCGCACTATTGATGTATTTATCACGCCAGTCGCGTGGGTCATTGATTAATAATGAACTTGTGTATGCATGAGTGGTTGTACTTCTGTTGGTGATAGATTTGTCAGACTTGTTATGATTGATATATTTATATATATATCTATTGTTATCTTGTGATCTTTTTGTGGCACTTAGGATGTTCTGGGCGAATCATTGTCCTAACCGAGATTAGGCTTGATTCACCGAGATTCATTTCTCACCCCGTCGCGGGACAAATTTTTCAGGTCCGAAGTAATGGAAAGACCGGTGCGGTTCGGCACCCCCACTGACTCATCACTTGATATCAGTCTCCATCCGGTACCAGGTACGGACCAGATGTGGGAGCGTCACATCACGACGATATGGGTTGATGAAGGGATGCCACATCTGGTGGCACATCTCTTTAAAGCCTGGTATCTTCGTGATGGGATGGATCTCTTCGGTCCGCTTCGAGGATTTGAGGGGTCACCTCTACAGGGGGTCCCTAATATCCCCGCTTGGGACCCGATGGATATTGATATACCTGATGGGGAAGTGATGGACCCCGCGCCTAATATGGAGCTCGATCTCGAGCCTGAGCAATCGGTAGCCCCCTCTGTGCGTTCTAGCCAGAGTTCTTGTGATGACCCAAATGACCCGGCTCCCCCGTTTGATTATTACGACACGGATGTCGAGTCTTCCCAGTAGTGGGTTAGGGCCTTTTTGTAGTCAGGGAACTGTGGTTATTTTTATGGGGGATACTGTTTTGGGATAGATGAGAGTTAACCTTACCTGACTCCTGTATTTTTTTTGTGAGTCCTAGAGGGCCACCCCGAAGCATGGGGTTGTAATTATCAGTTGATGGTTCTGTAAGGTTATGGATCATCTATTCTCATCAGCCTTTTGTATTTTGCAATCTGGCTTTACTTTCTATCTATCCCATGTGTTTTTATTGAATGGAAGATGGTACGTTCCGCTTGCGCAATATAAGCTTAGGTCGATAGCAATTGCCTGGGACGCTATCTATTATGACCTGATGGCGATTTGGCAAGGGATGTCGCGGGCTCGAGAGTCGGGACGTGACAGTAACCGCTGGCCTAGATCTGGCTAGGGTTGCGATGTCCTCGCCCAGTGTCGGTGAGGACGTCTCGATCCTAAGCCAGGAAAAAAAAAGAAAAAAATTACATGTTATTAAAAATTATCACGTCAGCGTCGATCGACTAAAATTGGACATGAGGACTGAATTGGGTTGTCACAATTATAATGAGTTTAAGACTTTTTTTTTTGGTAGTTTACCGATCCTCAATAGCCATGAGCGAGAGAGAAGTGATGCGAGTCATAAGCAAAAAGTTCCTCTGCATTCGAATTGAACGCCTCATTCTTTTAGTCGATTCCTCGTAAGTTATCTTCAAACAAGTAGAACGTTCACACTACGGTGTTCCAAATGACAATTCGTTGTTCTTCCTCGTCTTTAATAACGCAACTTGCGGGCTAATCTAACATTCAATCACTTGAGATGATGGGCATCTTAGAACACCATGCAATAAGAGACAATAAAGTTAATGAAGTACTTGAGCAGTAAAGGAAAAGAACGAGAGGGTAATCACTAAAATAGTTGCTTAATGCAAAGGTTCCGGGCATAATCATATTAATTAATCAATTAATTATTGGGGCGAATTTTGAGGATTTTGTCCTGAGCAAATGGAAGCATTGCAAAGCATTAGAGGAATAATTTCAAGGAAGGGTCAGCTTTTAGGAAGTGCATGGAGTGTGGGACGGTGCGATGTCCGAGGATGCCACGCTAGACTCGAAATAAGTTTGACCCCACTTGCAACCATCTCTTTCTTTGGACGGTGGGGTCCACTCCACCACAGATCTCAAACAGCCCCAGTCGCCACGTTGCTAATTAGAAAAATATATATCTAGATACATCTTTATTTGTGGTGATACTTCAATAAATAATTTTTCACACTCAACAATTTATTAATAATATAAATATTATTAATGTAAAAAAGATTTTGTAAATATATATATTAAAAAATTCAACTGCTTGAGAGTATTTTAGCAATATCATATTTCTCAATATATTATAAAAAATAAATATTTCGTGATTTGATTGAATATCAAAGTATTTAAGTAAAACGAGTCGGGTCAGGTATAGATTAGGCCATGTAAGGATCGTTAAATTTATATTGTATGAAAATGAATCAAAATGTTAAATTGATCAATATGGTTCCGATTATATTCGACTAGATCTAAATTCGATATAACTCATCTGGTGGATACTTATAGTCTAATTAAAATGTTTACACTTAAACTGGTACTATTATAATAGATTTACGAATTTTTTGGTACTTTTCCAACACGAATACAATTTTTGGATGCCACATCTATTGCCGTTATCTTGGGTGGTTGACTAAGGGGCCTTTGTGGTTAAAGCTTCATTCTTTCTTGGATCAAAGTTCATTTTTGTCAAAAGTCCAGGAATGTCCAAGAAGCGTCAATCGCGAGCCTGCATCGGTCCTCTGACCAGTCGAATTAATCCCGGTTCCTGTGCGAGTAATTTAGCCGACACTACCCGGACGACTCCCACGAGCAACGGCCGTCAGGTTGGCCCGCGGATCGTGATTGACTGCAGCAATCAGCCGTCCGGAGTTGTGCCCCACCGCGAGCCCCAACGCCGCCTTCGTGCCCCTGCCACGTCGGCTGTGAGTAAGCCGATCAGCCACCAAGAGCCACCAAGAGCAAATCTGTCGCCGCGGCGACGTGCCTGTCCTCGATCGCGAGAAGCCTTGCCACTATTGTTGATGACTCTTCCGCACAGTGTACAATTTTCATATTACTGATCGGCGTTATCACAGTAGCCCACTTTATCCTTAGTCAATCGCGGACCACTTCTCAACTAAAAAAAAAAAAAATCGTGGATCACTTTGCCTAGGCGGCAGCGACGGGCGGCATTCCGAACCAGTTTCTACATTTATAATTTTGTTCTTTATTTTACTATAAAAAATAAGAAAGATAAAATATAAGATATGAAATATAAACTAATATAGTTGAAGCTCATTTAATTACAAGCGGTGCTTGGATAGTTGCGAGACACAAGTCGAAAATGCGTTGAGTTAAAATCCATATTTGAATAGACTTTATAAGCTTAAATTAAACTCATATTTGATTCATTTTTTAAATCTATCGAATCAATATATGACCCAAGTGAATAAAAGTTGCTAAAAATGGGTCAGAGATCCACATTGACTCTTCTAAATTGGATAAATGCAATAGATTTATAAATGGTTTACTATCAATATAATAGGTGTTAAGATGTACGTGTGAGTGAGTTGTGTTAAAGAGTTAAAAATAAATCCCACATCAGAGAATCGAAGTGGTGTAGATCAGTTAATATATCTTTGTTGACCCATAACTCATTAGCTTAAATTTTTGGGTGAAGGTGGATTTGACTGGATATGTTAACGGGTTTGAACATGAGCTCCCTCTTGGCGGTATTCCTGGGTTAAGGTATTGGACTTCCATCAATAGGCTTATAGGTTTACGACTTTTTTGATTCTCCAGTTAACTTACTCATAGTTGTAACCCCTAATCATCCTTAATACCGTTGGTCGCGATAGTCGTAACCCACTTATGTCGGGACATATGCAACGTAATTCCGATAGTATACCCCATACAAAAATACACTCGCAGTACTCCTACCGTGTTTTCTCGGTAATACGAAGGTTATTACACTCGATTCATCGTATGATTGAGCTAGCGAGAGAGCATGATCATTCAATTCATCCTCCAGATCGGCCTTCCTCGTCTTGTTATCAAGAGAGTACTTTATTTCCTATCCGAGAGCTCCTAGCATGGAATCATTGTCGAGTACCAAATCGGGATTCAAGGCCAGGCATTAATGACAAACCGAAAAAGCTGCGTGCAATGGCAAGAATGATAAACAATCTCCAGAAAACAATAGAAGGGCCGTCTTCCACGACAAGGGCCAACAACAAAGATGGCGTAGTCGTTGGGGGGACAGAACGCACTTCGCTAATTTGCTGTTCTTTGCTGATTCATCACCCCTTCCACTGTCCGAAGAAAAAAAGGGAAATTTAGAAAAAGAAAGATCACGCTTAGCTTTCACACCTCGTACAAAGCCTGTCTCCATCCCTCCGTCCATAAAAGCCCATCGCCTCTTTCGCTTCACATACCACACACCACGCAGACATTTCAGAGAGAGAGAGAGAGAGAGAGAGAGAGAGAGAGAGAGAGAGAGAGAGAGGGAGAGGGAGAGGACATGAAAATGGCTTCTAACTGTGTTTGTTCTAGGAGTGGTTTCTGGGTCGCGCTTCTTGTTCTGTTGCTGTGTTCAAGTTGGTCGGAGGGACAGATGGTGCCGGCGGTTTTCGTGTTCGGAGACTCGCTCGTGGACGTGGGCAACAACAACTACTTGCCCGTCTCATTCGCGAAAGCCGACTTCCCGCACAACGGCGTGGATTTCCCCACCCACAAGCCCACCGGAAGGTTCAGCAACGGCAAGAACGCCGCGGATTTTCTCGGTACGCCTAGCTAGCTCCTTACATTCATCAGCATCCGCTCTGCACATGCTTTCGATTCTTCCTTCGTCATCGGCTCGTGTGTCGAGAGTCGCGTGTCTATCATTCGATCCACCCCTCCCTCACTTGGCCTTTAATCAAATAATCTCTGTTCGATATCGATTTGAGGATCTGACATATGGAAAAAGTTTATGCAAGAGCATATGCTGAATGATAAAGCTCAACCTCTGTTTAAGTTTCCGCGTTACTATTTCGGCGTCACGGCGGCGACGTGGCCACAAAAATAAATGTGATAAGGACACGCCATTTCGGAAAAAAGGGAATCAATTTCACCCCTTTAATGTTAAGAACGATAGATATCTGCCCTTTATTGCAATCTTGGCCTACCGTCGCCTCGCTATTTCTACGTTAATATCTACCGAATTATTTGCTGGGACCTGGTTGGCTGCTTTAGATCCAATGGCTAGATTGTTGCTTTTCTTCAGACGTAGAGCGAAGTGAATAAAAAAAGGATGCGTATATATGGAAACGCCTGTACGCGCCGTAATTGATTTGATTGTTATGAACTTTTTGGGCAGCTGAGAAGTTGGGCTTGCCGACGTCGCCGCCGTATCTGGCCCTCATCTCCAACCCCAGCCATAGCAATTCTTCGTCGCCCTTCCTCACTGGCGTTAGCTTCGCCTCCGGAGGTGCTGGCATCTTTGACGGTACCGATGAGAAATATGTAAGTCGCAGAAACCATCTTTTCGAATTTTGAGGTGGCTCAAATTTGAACTCGATATAATAAGCGCTTCAACGCAAGCTATTCGTTCTAAACTGCTTCCTGAGTAGGTATTTGATTTAAGGCCGAACGGTTAATGGGTAAGTGCGTCGTCCTGAGTTTTATGAGGGAATGATGGATAGTGACAACCTGCGACTGGTGGTGGACCTCATTTTTTTTGTTTTTGGTCGGAGTGGTGGGCCTCATTTAATGGCCACCGATTCGTACTAAAAAACCTAAAGAAAAAGATAAAGTATTTAGTAATATAAATATAGATACGATATTAAATTTAGATCGTTCGATTCAAAATGAACGGTTCAGATCAATTAATAATATTTTTAAATGAAAATGATGTGAACGGATCTGAACCGTTTCTTTTGAAATTGACGGTTCAGATCAATCATGATAATAACTTAACAGAGAATATCCATGAATTAGATGCTCATTTTATAAACTTTAGACTTCCTTGCTCAGGGCAGGCTCACCCGTTAGAAAAAAGGTATCCAAAAGCAAACTGAAAACGTGAAGAGTGCGGTGAGCGTGGATCGAACACGCGACCTTCAGATCTTCAGTCTGACGCTCTCCCAACTGAGCTATCCCCGCTTGCTTGAGGGTTTCAATCGGTTTTTACCTTTATTTTGTAGCATCAATCGATAACTTTGACCCAACAAGTGGATTACTTCCTCGCGGTGCATGAAAACCTGGTGCAGCACATGGGGTCGTCCGGTGCTCAGAAGCACGTAGCCAAGTCCCTCTTCGTCATCGTCATCGGCAGCAACGACATTTTCGGCTACTCCGGATCCTCCGATACCCACAAACAGCACACGCCGCAGCAATACGTCGACCTCATGGCTTCTTCGCTGAAGGATCTGTTAAAGGTACCTACATTCCTTAAAATCAGCCTAACACAATGTTTCAGGTGAACTTATTCGTTACATGTGCATTATCGACTACCAAGGCGCCTTTTTTTCTGATAATTTTTCGGAAACTCGGAATTCCTGTGGCAGCGTCTCCACAGTTACGATGCACGCAAGTTCGCGTTCGCGGGGCTCGGGCCAATCGGATGCTGTCCATCACAGAGGAACCAGAACAAAACGGCCGCATGCAAGGACGACACGAATTCCTGGGTGCGCATGTATAACGTGGCGCTCCTGGCGATGTTGAAGGGATTGAAGTCCGAGCTCAAGGACATAAGCTACAGTTACCTGGACACCTACACCGTCCTACAAAACTTCATCCAGAGTCCATCTGCTTATGGTATGACTTCAGGAGGGACTCGTGATTTAATCAGACCTTTTGAATCTCCTTCGTATCAAGTTCGATATTTAGGCCATCAGCTAACGGATATCTGTACGACTACTTCAGGTTTTACAGAGGTGAAAGCGGCTTGCTGCGGTCTCGGTAACCTGAACGCAAAAGTTGCATGCTTACCAATTTCGGAGTACTGCCCCAACCGGCGAGACCATGTGTTTTGGGATCTATACCATCCCACAGAAGCGGCGGCCCGCATTCTCATAGACAAAATCTTCCATGGTTCACCACAGTACGCATACCCAATGGACTTCCAGCAACTGGCTGCCGTAGAGGCTTAAGCAAAACAAATAATACAAAACTGGAAGAAAAAAAAAATTCAGACAGGAAAATCACATAGTGCAGGTTGCCAATCGTCTGAAAACATTCGGTGTTTGGGGATACATGGGTTAAGAAATATCGTTGCTTTTGAAGATGCCATTCTGTTGCGGGGCTTTGTATATCAGAAGAAAGTGCATCGTCAGTTAATATTGTTATTTGCGTTAATTTCAGAGTAACTGTAAAAATGCCAACCAACGGACGAGATCCAGCCACTATTTCCTTTCCTTTTGTGGGTACCCACAGAAAGTATAAACCGAAGCATCCAAAAAGGCTTAGATTTGGGCAAATGCTACCTGTAAAATTTACCCCAGAAGTTCATAGTAGAAGCGAAAATTTTCGCAAGGTGAATGGACAATGATCAATAGATGGAAGGCCAGTTTACCCTTCCTCAATTTTCAGGTCTCTCTACTTGACTAGACATTTTTCCCTTTCCATTCATGCAACAAGCTAGAAACAACTCTAATTAATGATAAAAGTTAAATTGGGATTATGAAGGAAATATGTCTTGAAAAAATGCTTTGAGATCACCATTGAGGGAATCAAATGCCAGCATCTTGTCTACCGCCATCTGGATTTGCAGACAGATGTATAATAATGTGAGAAAACGCAATAGAGTTTCTATGCATTTGTGGAAACTGATTGTGCCAAGTCCCGTACCTTGTACTGCTGATCTTGTGCTGATATGTTCTCATTGCACAGTCGATCAACAGGCCAGTTATTCCCAATAATCTCTTGCATCAGGGCAGATCTTCTAATTACTTCTTTTGGAAGACCTGCAAAACAAAACGGTGGAGCTGATCAATCATACATATAATCTGTGTTCTTTTGTTTGTTACTAATTCTCTGGATGTGATATTAATTTCTTTCACTTCTTGCTAGATCGCATGTGAAAATAATTGGGAACAGGTTCTTCTTCGCAGTCCCTTTTGTTAGGATAGTATAAGCATTAGACGGCGCATCGCCTCCTCATGTTAAGCTATCAGGCTTGGATGGCTTTGCTGCAGATCTTGGCTGAAACCACACTTTCACGAACCAGTTTGACAATCGTTTTTAAATGCATATATTAGTCTTGAAGCTGCATTAGAGGCAACCACTCCTATGGGACACAATTAAAATCTCACACTGCATGATAAGATTGCCAATTAAAATTCGGATGTACCAGCCAGGAGAGCACAATGAAGCCCTGCAGGATTTTAAACAACTTGTTAGGTCCAGGACGAACCTCGTGCTCAAATATTTTTGTACTCACCATAGCTAAGAAGAGTATGTCCAGGAACAAGGCTGCACAAAAATTAGACACTTTAGAGTAGATACGATGTCATTATCTAAGTCCATCATGTCATTTCAGAAAGCCGGAGCTGCAGCGTTGTCACAAGAATTTTTTAAAAAGGTAGCAGAACTGGATTGGCCTACTGGTCAAATCTAGTCAAGACACCAATCTAACAACAGCAAAGTGAAGGTCAGGCTACCTTGCCAACTCTGAGGACAACTTTACCTCATCTTGATACTTTATGTTATAAGTTAACCATTTGATTTAGCATTAAAGTGCAACCCAGTATTATGTGATTGAATTATGACCCTCTTACTTCTCTGCCTCATTATGATTGGCGTACGGTTTGTCTTAGGACGGAATGGAGGGAGGCTATTAATATTGTGGAGGAGTAGTGTATACATAGATAGATATATATATATATACACACACTTATTTATTTTTACACATTTATCTCTTTTCCCTCCGTTGATTCTGCTTTTATTTTTATGATTCTTTGAGGTTCATCAATCGCCGATCCCAACTAGTTTGGAATAAAGATGTTGTTGATGTTGATGTTGATGTTACTTCTCTGTCTCATTATGCCTTTTCTCATTAGGCTGAGTCAGCAACTGTTGTTCAAGACAGTTCAGTATCCTTAAACTACATTAAGATTTATAAGTACGTACTTATCCAAACATAAAAAACTTAATGCACCATCTATAGACTGTGGTTATTCCCATACTCAAGGTACTCGTTTCATAGTTTTTACCATTTTCTGTCACCACAAAAGACGATCAGTCATTGAATTCTTTCCTGGTGAAGTTGATGCTACTTAAACCATGCTAAAGCCACCAACAAAACAAACCCGTCTAACTACTAAGTAATTGCCCAATATATCCTGATTCAATACCAACAATTTGCTTACTGCGACATTCAAGAGAAATTTGATGGTGACGAAAATGAAGCAATACCGATATAGGAAAACAAGGTCTTCAACGTCTGTACCGCTGTCCTCGGACCTTAAAACACTCATAGTGTAAAACTTGATCTGCTCACACTGATTTAGTAGTAAAATATAGGTAACCAGTCACCAATGCTATTTGTTAGTGTAAATACCAAATTAAACTCTAAAACAATGCAATACCTTTGGTAGAAAGTTGTCAGAAAGCAACTCAGTCAAATGAGTGCAGACCAGAACCTACAGATCATTGCAGCACAATTAAGTAGCCATTCAATATTTCTGCTATTAGAAACAAATCAAATGCAACTCTTGGACTTCAGGCGTTTGTCTTTCTACTCTCTCTTTCCCTTGGCCAGGAATGGCAGACTTAAGCTAGAATGACTAGAATAATGGGCCAAGTTTTTTTTTTTTTCAGAGATTGCCCTTTCTTTTCTAGTGCAACAAAGCAAACAGTTAGTCGGAAAGTCTCATAATTAGAACATTAGGTAAGGACCACAGCAAAATATGTCCAGTGCCAATCATTGACAAATAGTTCTTTCTAGGAGATCTTTCACTCAATGTTTAAGTCTTAAAAGCAGCAGTCCCGATCAATGGAATACGGACGAAAAGGGAGAAACAACGATATTCATTGGACTGACCAAGACAAGTAAACTGTTTTTTATGGTGGGCATATGATTGGAGAATGTGTCTGATGGTTCACAAATCAGAAAAGTGCGATATTACTAACTTTACAGTGGTTTGTCATAATAATGCAAAACTTGGCTTACACAAAGTTTCTATTTCTATAGAAGGATCAGATTAACCACGGGATGCCAATAGCTTGTCTAAGCTAAGAAGGTAGATTAGTGATTTGCCTCACTGATTGAAGTGCAAATGTGGCATTGTCTCAACTATTTTGAAAAGGAAATGAAGCAACAAACTTTTGGTGGCTCGTCCCACATGACAAAGTGATTGATTGCTCCACCAAGCAAACCGACTCCATCTGAAAAGATCACCAAAAGCACATATTCAAGACGTAGTACAGTTTGCTGCTGCTTATTGAAAAATTTTACTCGAGGCAGGTGAAAACCTTCATTTAGAGTGCCTTTTCCAAATTCATCTAACAGACACAATGATTTGGAAGTTGCCTGCCTATACAATGTCCCAATGGAAGCATGTCAATACCCAAATATATATGTAAACTTAATCAAATAGATGCTGCAGCAGGGATATATTCCCCACAACTAAACTTTCTAGCTTTAGAACTTCAACCTAGTACTCAATGGTATGTGACTTTTCCAGGTAAGAAATTGACGTTCAAGACAAGTGTCGAAATGAAAACCGTTGTCAGGTAGACATGCCTTAGCATCATTCCTACTTGATGGAGATCAATCATGAATGTTGATTGTTCGGCAGTCATTAGCTTGCTTCCCATCGCACAAAATATTCTGTCGAAGAACTTCTAACACCATCACAAATTGAATGTAATGACAATCAAGATGGTTGGAGAAAGTGTTAAATTCAAGACTCGAACCTATCCGTCAAACCCACAATTGCTGATTCAGCAGGCACAAAACTTCCGATGTGAGACAGAAAGACAATAAGAGCAACCTGGAAAACTTCTTCAAGGTTATACACTAAATGATTTTCTTCAACTCGAAGCATGACTTAGACAAATAGCAACAAAAATAAGAAGACAGAAGAGAAGCCTGCATGAGAATGGCGGGAGCCATTTTACAAACAACATTCCAGATGCCTATTACGAAAGGATCAATATTATGCTCAGTAACTTCTTGCAAGTGAGAGTAGGTGTTCAGGTTATCAACTGAATATATCATATAAAATCCACTAAATTCTGCTGCCAACTGCAGAAGCCACGGCCAAATCATGAGAGATATTTGTTACAATGATTGGAACTGAAAGAAGTACAGCTATTTTATCTATGACGCAGAATAACAAGATACTCTCTCTCTCTCTCTCTCTCTGTGACAACTCGAAGTGCACAAAAGGAAGTCAGAATTCTATCTCAAAAGGAAACTCTTATCATCAGAACCTGCTTGACATAGATGCTTTTCCCTGAATAGTTAGGACCAGTGATGATATTAATTCGCCCTGAAACCAACAAATATTAAGAATAATTACATCTTTTGGACTGAAACTGACAGAATAGATGATGAAGTGCAGTACACTGTCAAAATTACCATCATTAAAAATTTTAGTATCATTCGGAATGAAAGTGTCGACTGTCATTTCCTGCAAAACGTGTCTGAAAATTTGCAGGAAACTATCATTTCCACAAACTCAAGGGCAGTAAATAATTAATTTTCCGTTGACATGGTAGGCATTTTCTAGACAGTTTCTACTTTCTACCTTCCATTTTGTATGTCAAGCAAAGTTTCATCTGTGAGTGTAGGCCTGACATAATTGTTCTGACGAGCCACCAGTGCCAATGACAAGAAGCTCAGAAACACAACAATAAGGTTATCATCACTGAACAATGAAAAATGTACCCACATTCCAGTCATAGGGCAGGAAAATAAGTTAAATGTTAGAGATAAGAAATGAAACCGGCAGCTTGTACAAGCATGCGCGGCAAGCTTCTGTCACAGAGAGAGAGGGAGGGGGAGAGTAATTCTCACCAATCTAGTTCAGCAGCAAAATTCACAGCTTTGAGCAGGTGCACTGAGAATGTTAGTATGTGCAAAATCAAGTCTCTAATGATTGCCCTCTCCATGTCTGTTATCCATAAAATGAAAAAGTTCAGCATTAGAAAGATAATGCACTTACTGTGCAGGTGAGTTTACTTCCTGTTTGCAAGTTTCATTTTATATTTTTTTAGATGTTTTTAATAAAGCAGCTTTTTTTCTTTTCTTTTTCTTGGGGTGGGGGGGCTTTTCTTTTTTGTTGCGGTTGAGGGAACTAACTTTTTCCCTTGAGCAAATTGTCAAAAACTCCACGTAGTGGAAAATGTCATCAACATCAACATCAACAACACCTTTATCCCAAACTAGTTGGGGTTGGCGGTCGATGAATCCCAAAGAATCATAAAAATAAAAGCAGAATCAAAGGAGGGAAAAGAGATAAATGTATAAAAATAAATAAGTAAATATATAGATCTATCTATCTATCTATCTATACACTACCCCTCCACAACACTAATAGCCTTCCTCCACTCCGTCCTAAAATAAACCGTACGCCAATTTATTTCCAATTCCATTAAATCTTGTTTTATTGCTTTCCCCCAAATAAGTTTCGGCCGACCTCTTGATTTTTTTGTGTTATGCTCTCAATAGCAAACTTCTGTTCGTACCGATGCATCAAGGGCCTTTGGAGTATATGCCAAAACCATCTCAATCCATGCTCTCTCATCTTTTCCGCCACCGGTTCTACTCCAACTTTTCGTCGAATCTCTTCATTCCTTATCTTATCCATCCTTGTATGACCACACATCCACCTTAATATACTCATTTTCGTTACTCCCATTTTATGCTCATGTTTACTTTGTGTTGGCCAACATTTAGCTCCGTATAACATGGCAGGTTTGACTACTGTTCTATAAAATTTTCATTTTAATCTTAGAGGAATTTTGCGATCACACAAAAATCTTGATGCACTGCGCCATTCCATACAACCTACTCTGATTCTATGGCTTACATCCTCATCAATCTCTCCCTCCTTTTGCAATATTGATCCCAGATATTTAAATGTATCTTTCTTGGGTACCTCCTGTCCGAGCATATTTACGGCTTCTTGATCCCCTCTTCTTGCCGTGTCAAACTCACACTTCAAGTATTCCGTCTTACTTTGACTTAGCGTAAATCCCTTAGACTCTAATGTACTTCTCCATACTTCTAACTTAGTGTTAACCCCAGCCCTGGTCTCATCAATAAGCACGATATCGTCTACAAATAGCATACACCACGACACCTCATCTTGAATATCTTTTGTTAGCTCATCCATAACCAAGGTAAAAAGGTAAGGGCTCAAAGCAGAACCTTGTTTTAAGCCTACTGTGATTGGAAAATAACTTGATGTGCCATTACAAGCTTTCACACATGTAGTAGCACCGTAATATATATGAAGCTCTATCCTCTCTTCTGGCAAGAAAGAAATCAATCTGGCTACAATTTTGACCGCTGCGAAAAGTGATCAGATGTGACTCTCTTTTCCTAAAAAAGGTGTTTGCCAACATC
Organism: Rhodomyrtus tomentosa; assembly: GCA_028455895.1. NCBI lineage: Eukaryota > Viridiplantae > Streptophyta > Magnoliopsida > Myrtales > Myrtaceae > Rhodomyrtus > Rhodomyrtus tomentosa. The sequence continues at coordinate 5,796,752 of JAPCWY010000001.1, read as the reverse complement.
AAATCATAAGCTAATGTCACACTTAAGATTGTCTTCGTCAATCTCATTTCTAGTCCCATATCCAAAACCTCCATGAACTCTGTCAAAACCTCAACTACTCTGACCGACATGTCCATTTAGATCTCCTCCTATGAATACCTTCTCCTCCTGTGGTATCCGCCTTAAAATCTCTTCCAGATCTTCTCAAAATCTGCTCTTCTCGGACGCTTGTAGTCCAACTTGAGGGGCATACACACTAAGGATATTCAAAATCAAATCCCATGCTACTAGCCTAACTAAAATAATTTTACATCATATTCTTTTAACATCAACAACTCTATCCTTGAAATTTTTATCGATCAGAATCTCAACTCCATTTATACTTGTTAAGGATAAGGGCAGAATAGTCACTTTTATATATCCTACGTTTATATATGTTGAAGCCTCTTTATACCTCTTTATGTTTATTGTTAGTGTTAGTGGGCCTAGTTTATTTATTTATTGTCATAGGGTTAAGAACTATCAATCTCCATATATATTGTATCTCGCTCTTCTAAAAGGATGAATGAAATTATCCTTTCTTTCAACATGGTATCAGAGCTAGATTCCGTAACCTAGCATCCCTTCTTTAAAATCTGCCAGCCGCCATCTTCCTCTTGCCCTTGCCCTTTGAAATCTACCTTCTTCCTTCCTCTCTGCCTTCTTCCCAGCAATTAGCGATCTTCCCTCCCAAACCCTAACATCTCCTTCATCTCCAGCAACCTTTGATACCTGTTGGCAGCTACTCTTCTCTCTGTGGAGAAGAGTAGCTGCCAACAGGTTTTCGGTATTTTCTAGGTATTTGAAATTAAAGACCTAGGAGGTTTTTGGTATTTTCTAGGTATCGAAGTCGCTCGGTCTAAAAAATGGGTATTCCTCTCACAATTGAAGTATATTATGGATCTTTTGGCTAAAGTTGGAATGTTCGGATGCAAGCCGTCTGAAACTCCTCATGAGGCCAATGGCCACTTGCGATCTAAAGAAGGAAAGCCCGTTGATAAAGGAAGTTACCAGCGATTGGTGGGTCAGCTAATTTATCTCTCCCATACTTGATCTGATATAGCGTATGCGGTGAGTTTGGTGAGTCAATACATGCATGATCCATACTCCTTGCATCTTGAAGCAGTTCACAGGATTCTTCGTTATTTGAAATCTACTCCAGGAAAAGGGATTTTATTTGTACCTAATGGTCATCTTTCTGTGGAGTCTTATACGGATGCTGATTGGGCTGGATCTTTAGATGATCGACGATCTACTTCCGATTATTGTACTCTTGTTGGAGGTAACCTGATCACGTGGCGCAGTAAAAAGCAAGTCGTGGTTTCCCGTTCAAGTGTCGAGGCAAAATTTTGTGCTATGGCTTAAGGAGTTTGTGAGTTACTTTGGCTAAATACCCTTCTCACTGATCTCAAAGTTGTTGTTCCACAACCAATGCAACTTTATTGTGACAGCAAGTCTGCTATAGGCATTACTCATAATCCGGTACAACATGATCGCACCAAGCACGTGGAGATCGTTCGTCATTTTATAAAGGAAAAATTGGACAACAATCTCATCAACTTATTCTTCGTTGCCTCTAAGGATCAGCTTGCAAATATCTTCACCAACGGCTTGAACGGGCGCACGTTTCATACCATTCTTTGCAAGTTGGGCGTGTCCGACATCTATGCTCCAACTTGAGAGGGAGTGTTGAAGCCTCTTTATACCTTTTTATGTTTATTGTTAGTGTTAGCGGGCCTAATTAGTTGGGCCTAGTTTATTTATTTATTGTCATAGGGTTGAGAACTATCAATTCTCTATATATATTGTATCTCTTGCTCTTCTAAAAGGATGAATGAAATTATCCTTTCTTTCAACAATATATTGTAATTGTGGTTACTAAATAACAAATTATTTTCTCCAAAAACATGGTATCAGAGCCACCCTAAACCTAAAACAACCACCTCCGTTGATCATCCATCGGCGACCATCGTCGATCCTCCATCGGTCCGCCATAGGCCTCTCACCGGCGTAAAAAAACCCCAGATTTGAGGTCACCCAGCAGCCGCGAAGCCAGATCCGAGGTTGTCCCGAGCCGGCGAAGCGAAATCTGAGGTGGCCTAGGCTCAGCGACCCCCGGCGAAGCGAGATCTGAGGTCGCCCAGGCTCGGCAACCCCATTTTCGGCCTATTTTAGGCGACCTCCTGTTCTGAGCTTCAACCTCCTGTTCTGAGCTAGCTACCTATTTCAGACGTCCTCTAAAGCTGCTGGACGTATTTCCGGCATTCTTTGAAGTTGCGACCTCCTGTTCTGAGCTGAATGTATCTATTTCAGGTGTCCTCTGAAGCTGCTGAACCTATTCTGGCATTCTCTGAAGCTACTGACTAAAGAGCAACCCTTCCTTGGTAGTTGCACAACTCTGTAGGTGTATGATGTTCAATGTTTTTAAGTTCTCTGAAGTGAATTGGTATTCTAGGATTGCAAATGAGTTTGAGGAATATAGAATGTGCTGATACATTTGAGAAGGTCTAATGAATAACACCATTTCTATTGGAGTTCTGTTTTTTGGTGTTGGTGGTTTAAATTCAATCAAGTCCAAATTTTATTCTTGATAGCTCTTGGAGACTTGAAGTCAGTAAAGTGGAGTTACTCCTTTAGGTTGGAGCATTTTGTGTTGTAATACATACGTTGCAATACATAAGTTAGTTGCAGTTCTTAATTACTGTGAAGTTCATTTTGTATTTGGACTTGATTGAATTCATGGCTGCCGGATCGAATTCTAGATTCCCTTTTGGCCACTTTCAATTGACCTCTGTCAAGTTGGATGGCACAAATTATCCATTATGGTCAACAGCTGTCGAAGTCTATCTTACTGCCGCCGAACAACTTGATTTTCTTACGTCTACAGCACCGTCTGAGAAAGAGAAACTTATCAAATGGACTGCAGGAGATGCTATGATTCGAACTCTTTAATGATAGCATGGATCCAAAGGTTAGTCCCCACTTTATTCAATGTAAGACTGCTAAGGCGATTTGGGAGAAATGTGCATTGCTCTATTCTGGACAAAATAATATGACGCGAGTCTGTGACACTTGGAAAGCATTATTTGATCTTTAGCGTGGAGATCAATCTTTATATGATCATTATGCTCAGTTTACTACTCTTTGTCAACGTTTGGGCACTCATCTTCTGCCTCGGATGATCCACGTGTTTTGGCCAAGCGACAAGAGGATCTGTAGAGAATATTATATCTTTAGTCATTGGGGCCCCAGTATTCATTTCTTCAACAACACATTACGTCACAAAGCTCACTTCCCATTGTGAATGAAGTCTTTTCTCAAGCTCTTCATTCTATGGTTACTGAGAAAGTTTCTTCCATGCCAACTATAGAGACGAGCGCTATGCTTTCCCATTGTCCTGGTGGACGTGAGAGTCGTGGTCGAGGTTAGCTCGTGAACGTGGCTTTGTTTATAATGGTAGCCAAGGAGGTCGCGATGGAGGGGCTAGCAATCGTGGTGCCGTAGTTCACGCTATTGTCATCATTGTCAAAGAACTGGTCATACTGAAGCTTATTGTTATTCTCTTCATCCAGAGCTCAAACCACCTCTTGCCGCCTATGCTGAAGTGGAGAATCATGTTGTTTCTCCTTCATTGACTCCGTCTAGTTCGAGCACCACACAACGTGTAGGAGACTTAGTTACATTGACACGTGCTGAGTATGATGCATTGATTCGTCCTCAACAAATAACAGGAACTTCAGCTCTTACTGCTACTTTGGCACAAACATCCAAAGGTAGTTGTCTTTGTTTTCTGCTACGTCTGGACTCTGGAGCTACCGATCACATTTCTGGTAACTCTAATTTGCTATCTTCATTTCATTCTCTGTCTCTTTCATTGTTGAATTCGGTTACATTAGCAAATGATTTCCAATCGCAGGTTACTGGTACGGGAGTTGTTCATTTGAGTACCTCTCTTTCTTTGTCATCTGTCCTTCACCTATCCCAGTTTCCCTATAATCTGATTTCTGTTAGCTCATTGACTAAACAATTGAATTGCTCTATAACTTTTTCTGCTTCTCGCTGTATCTTTCAGGATTTGAGGACTGGACAGACGATTGGTGGGGGACATGAATCAAATGGTTTATATTATCTTGACAAGGTATTAGCTACCACAACTATGAAGTGTCCATCCACTGATATATATCGGACACATTGTCAAGCTGGTCATCCGCCACCAAACATACTTTGTCGTATATTTCCTAAGTTCAAGTCTGTGAGTTCTTTTCAATGTGAAGCATGTCAATTTGGTAAACATCATAGAGCGTCTTTTCCTTCCCGTATTTAGAGTCGTATGTCGAGTCCATTTGAGCTGGTTCATTTAGATGTATGAGGTCCATGTCGTGTGTCTGGATTCAGTTATTTGTTACATTCATGGATGATTTTTCCTGAATGACTTGGTTATTTTTAATGAAGAACCGTACAGAAATTTTTCATTGTTTTCGATTATTCTACTTCAAAGTGTTGAATCAGTATAATATCTCCATCAAATATTTACGGTCAGATAACGCTAGAGAATATCTTGCTACCATTTCTGGTTTTCAGCCATTCCTTGATTCTCACGGTATTATCCATTAGACTTCCTGTTCATACACCCCTCAACAAAATGGAGTTGCTGAACGTAAAAATCGTTATATTCTTGATGTTGCTCGTTGTCTTATATTTCACATGAATCTACCTAAAATTTTTTGGGGCCATGCTATTCTGACAGCGTGTTATTTAATTAATAAGCTTCCAACTTCTGTTCTTCAGGGGGAGGCACCGTTCACTACTTTACATCCAGATTTTTCCCCTTTTTCATTACCTCTTCGAGTATTTGGTTGTGTTTGTTTTGTATTTTCTCTTACTCCAGGTCTTGATAAACTGGATCCTCGTGCTGAAAAATGTATCTTTGTGGGATACTCTCGTACTCAAAAGGGGTACAAATGTTACAGCCCTGCTCGTCGTCATGTATTCGTGTCTGCAGATGTGACATTCTTTGAAGATCGGTCATATTTTCCCTCTCAGTCTGTTCCCACAACATCTGATGATAGTAATTGTTGTGTCATGCCAATTATTCCACATACTTCACTTCCCGAAGCTAGCTCCAACGACGCCCAAGGATTTTAGTTTGCTGAGCACACCTATCAACGACGCAGTACAGCACCTACACATGATTCATCTGTTCCCTCATCAGTTGTTGCACCGTCCTCTGATCCTGATGTGCCCATAGCTACTTGCAAAGGTACACGTTCTTGTGTCGGTCGTCCTGTGCATCATTATGCTCATTATTCTGGTCTTTCTGAGTGTCTTCGTACTCGTCATCCTATTTCCAATTTCTTGTCATATGATCGTTTATCTCCTAGTTTCTCCATATTTGTCTCGTCTTTGTCCTCTGTTTGTGCCTATCAGTGTTGCTAAAGCTCTTGCTCATCCTAGATGGCGGCAAGCAATGGAAGATGAGATGAAGTCCCTCATTGAAAACCATACTTGAGAACTCCCTTCATTACCTGCGGTGAAACACACTGTTGGTTGTCGTTGGGTATTCACTGTTAAGGTTCATCCTGACGGCACTATTGATCGATTGAAGGCTCGATTGGTTGCAAAAGGATATACTCAAACATACGGTGTTGATTATGACGACACCTTTTCACCTGTTGCCAAAATCTCCTCTGTTCGTGTCTTTATTTCCCTTGCAACATATTTTGGTTGGGTACTTCATCAACTAGATGTGAAAAATGCCTTCCTTCATGGTGATTTATCCGAGGAAGTTTATATGGAGCAACCACCCGGGTCTGTTGCTCAAGAGGAGAATTTGGTATGTCGCTTACATAAAGCCTTATATGGACTCAAGCAATCTCCTCGCGCTTGGTTTGGCAGAGTTAGTGATGCTACTATCAGGTTTGGATTAAAGCATTGTCAAGTAGATCATTCGGTTTTTAGTTCTACATCCTCAGCTGGATGTATTCTCCTGGTTGTATATGTGGACGATATTATCATTACTGGCAGTGATTCAAATGATATCCAACAGCTTAAGTAGTTTTTACATAAAGAATTTAGTACCAAGGATCTGGGACGTCTACGATATTTTCTTGGTATTGAAGTTGTATACTCACATGCAGGTATCAATTTATCTCAGCGAAAGCATGTGCTTGACATCCTTGACGAGGTTGGATATCTTGGAGTAAAGCCAGTAGATACTCCTATGGAACCCAATGTGAAGCTTGATGCAGAAAGTGGAGATTTGTTACATGATCTAGGGAAGTATAGAAGATTAGTGGGAAAGTTGAACTATCTTACCGTCACAAGGCCTGACATATCTTTTACTGTAAGTGTAATCAGTCAGTTCATGAGTTCTCCCCGTACTACTCACTGGGATACTCTACTTAGAATTATCAAGTACTTGAAGGGACTGTCAGGTAAATGGCTACTCTTCAAGAATTATGGACATCTGAACACTATAGGTTTTTCTGATGCAGACTGGGCTGGATGTCCTATCGATAAGAGATCTTCATCGGGTTACTGTGTATTCCTTGGAGGTAATTTAGTCGCTTGGAAAAGTAAAAAGCAACATATGGTTTCTCGATCAAGTGCTGAAGCAGAGTATAGAGCTATGGCACATGTGACGTGTGAATTGCTCTGGTTGAGAATGTGATTATCAGAAATTAGCTTGCCAATATCAAATCCATCGGTCTTATATTGTGATAATCAATCGGCTATTCACATTGCAAATAACCCTGTCTTCCATGAGCGAACTAAACACATTGAGATTAATTGTCATTTCGTATGGGATAAAGTTGAGAAATGAGAGATTATTCTTTAACATGCAAGGACAGAGGATCAGCTTGCTGATATTTTACTAAATCTATAAGGGGGAGTAGAGTGAATTTTTATGTAACAAGTTGGGATTATTTGATATTTACATCCCAACTTGAGAGGGAGTGTTAAGAATAAGGGCAGAATAATCACTTTTATATATATCCTACATTTATATATTGTAATTGTGATTACTGAATAACACATATTATTTTCTCCAACAACAATACTCTTTGTTGTGCCTGTATACCATAGCTTGAATCCGGTGCCATCCACTTCCTTAGCCTTCTTTCCTTTCCATTTAGTCTCTTGCAGGCAAGCAATATTCATTTTTCTTCTAGCAAAAGTTTCTGTTAATTTCCTCAATTTACCTCTTAAGGTTCCTACATTCCAACTCCCCAATCTAATCCCTACCCCCTGGACTTTTCTTGCCCCCCACACTCGCCCACGGAAGTGTGAGGACCCTTGCTTATTTATCACCACATCCGGACACCAATGTGGCGCATTACTCTGAGAATGATGGCCCAAGGCTAGCTTCCTTACCCCTTGTACTACCTATCTTGGTGCAAAGACCCTTGCTTATTTTTCGCTACACCCGGGCGTCGGTGCAACACATCGCTAAGAAGGGTACGCTCCTACGAAATATCAATAGGGTTCATCTCATAAAGGTAGCTCTTTTTTTTTTTATAACCGGCTTGCTATGCCTGATGTAACCCTCCTCCTTTACCTAGCTTGGGACAGGCTATGAAGACTACATAGGAAAATGTACGAAGGGAAAATGGGAAAAGGAGTAAAAAAAGTAGTAGTTGATCTTGTGAACCTAGTATTTTATGATGAATATCCCCAAGAAGGTCATCCAATTCTCTTGTCTTAGCAGTATGATAGAAGAACCTCGTCATCTCTCCATCCGTGTCAGAGAACTGTAGATAATTTAAGAAGTCCTCTGTTACACACAAATAAGTTTGTGCAATTAAATGACTTATGCATCTAATGGAGATTGAACTCACAACATATTCAAAATCTTCAAGCCTCTCTAATGTCATTTCATCAAGTTTCTCTTCAAAAATGCACATCAAGTATCCTGAAAACAAAAATAGGAATAATTGACAGTTTCAATGGATAATTCATATGGAAATGTAATCTGTAGGTTTAAATGGTAACTCTACAGTGATAGAGAGAAAATCAAGGAAACTTGGCATAGTAACAATGATCAAGATCCCCAAAATTTAACTCAGCCAAGGAATCTTCTGTTGTTTCTAGAATTTTTTATTTTAATGTTAAGATAGTTCATTTTCTAGTCATTAAATGTGTGTGCCGTTGTAGAATTTATTGGTTTTGTTATCAAAATCTGCAGCAACGTGTCTAATCTTCCCAGCTGAAACTTGTACAGCAAGTAACTATCCTGATTCAGGTCTAACAGACATGCCAATGAACTTGATGTTGCGTCCTCCAATCTGCTTTGAGTAGTAGTTTTGTGCTTTGATCATAAACTACAGGCCTGATGCATTAGATATCAATGATCCTTACCACCTCTACATATAACATCTAGTGATCATGAATCAAAATTAAAAAAGAAACGACATAAAAGATGTAGTGAGACGAACAGAACTTGACAAGCAGCACCTGGTCAGGAAAATGCAGGCATACCTACTTGTTGAATGTAGACAATACATGGAACATGTTTGTCCTTAAACACATCAGGAATATGCGCAAGCTCCAGAGATGCCACCTGGATGCACAACTTCAATCACGACAAACATTTATGTGGACTCATTTCTCCTTACTTCACAATTGATGATGTATCAGAGACTTCAAACGACGGGCACCTCCTCCAAAAATTCAGGCAGTTCCTCGTAAATTTGCCTCAGCTCGTCCAACTATAGGCAAATAGAAAGAAAATTATGAATATATTCAGTTTAAGCATTCAAAAATCCAGATTAAGAGCTCAAGAAAGGAGGTCTAAACACATCACTTCGGAGGAAGCAAAGTTTCAACCAAGTGACCTAGACGGAAGAAGAATGTCATTAGCTGACCTCATCACAGAAAGTCTCCTTCACCATTGTCTCATAACCCTTCTCCTTAATTCTGCTGATATCAATAACACCAATTACCTACAAAGAAAAGAAAGTGAGAGAATGATGTAAAACAGTAAAAGTAGCCAAAGAAGGTGATTAAGTGGAGACTGCATGATAATGATAAAGTGGGTACTAAGAAAAAGGAAATATCTATGAAAGAAAGATCTTTCGCTTAAACAGAAAGACAAAGATTCCAGATTAGAGGCAAAGAAGATCATAGCAGGGTAAACAATCCAAAAAACTGGAAGGGCCTATGAAGACGCCACCATCCTCTTATTATAGGTATTGAACCACAAAATGTCAACTTTATCACATCAATTCAGAAACATCTTAGTAACATCCCTGAAACGAGCAAATAATGAGACCCTTAAATAAAGATACAAGATTCCCTGAGAGTCTTGCAGAAGATAGCAGAATAACTTTGACTGGTTTCCTTCTGATCCTAACCTTCCTATAGTAAATTTCACCAGTAGAACCTCTTTTAAATGACTCCATTCGGGAAATCTAGAGACCATCAAGAAAGAGCCCACACTAGATAAAAAACTGACCAATTCGTACACATAAGCCAGCTCTGTTGTGATGCACGAACTAGCCTGTGGCAATGTTACATAGACATATCAGTTAAACAAGCCAAAAAAGGAGGACAACAGCTAAAGTTGTAGTGTACCTTTTCAAGAATGTCTGAGTTCAAGCACTTCACTTGCTCACGTAGGCCCTCAGAAATGCCTACCTCAAGTATCTTGTTCAAATGCAAGAGAGAAGAAACACTCTGCAACATGCATACAGTAAGAGATGTAGTATATATGACATTGGGAGCTTGTAGAATGAGATGAACTGTCAAAGCATTAAAAAACCGATGTTGAAGAGTAAGATTAGCATATAACTCCATTTCCAGACACTTAAACATCTTCTCTATGCTTTTTACATGTTGTCAATCATGTGATTAAAACTCCTATCAAACCACATAATACCTCATATTTTTCTGGGCCACTAGAATATCTGCTCTCCACATAATAGCATGGCACCATCCACAGCATATTATTTTACTAGACGAAGCAAAGTGATCCAAACCAATTTCATGTTACAAGTTAATTGAGGTGCAGTAGCTGCCTAAAAAGTCAGAACACACGAAGCACAGTAATCATTAATCTTTGTGATTAGAGCCAGTCTTGCATGCAAACATTAATTAAGGAAGTCGGTTCTGAAATCTCATGTATTAAAGGGTGAAACTTTCTGATGGAGATATCAACAACATGGACACTTTCTGACTGTACATGGAGGAATAACGAGGTACATTGTATAAATTAGGCTCAGCAAGTGCATGACCTTCCTTTTTATTCTCTTGGCACAGTGAGGAGGCATTAACATCAAAAGTTATGCGATAATTTCAGGATACAGAGGCGCTTTGAATTTGAGTTATCTTAGTTTCATTGAATGCATTCACACTCAACAAGTGCATTGCCCTCCTTTTGATTATCTTGGCATGCTGAGAAGGCAATAACTTATGCACTGGTCACTGGATGTAGAGGCACTTTAAATTTGGGTGAGCAGAGAGAGAGGGAGGGAGGGGGAATAGAGAGATCCAAAAATGACAATTACTCGGGAAAAGGCTCATAAATAAGAAAACTTATGTTGATAATATATTATATAAGCAATGATACAGAATATGCGTGTGTGTGTGTGTGTGTGTGTACATACAAATGAGACCACTTGTTTTATTTGATAAAGGAAATCATGATGCAATCAATAATAGCTTACTGATGTCATCACCCTGGCCTAAAACAAATGAGGTGTTTAGAGGAGAAAGGCTGACGCGCCATGTAAGGAGAGATAAGTTGGATGCAAACAAGGTGTCTGTTTACCTTCAGGAATGCTGACCAATCAGTGCTGGTACATATGGAGCTTGGAGAGTTGAATTTCTTTCAAAACGAATAACGAATTTTAAACCTCAGAAGAAACAATTCATCACCAGATAATCAAGTGAATCTTTTCCCATACACCCTAACTTAGTGCCTAAAAAAACATGGGAAAGAAATCCTTTCTACAAGAATAACAAATATGCTTCACGAGAATCACATTTATAGGAAGAGTCATGCGCTTCTGTACCTTGAGAATGTGTGGAATGTCCTTTACCGACTTCAGAGTCTCATGCAAAGAATCCATCAGTTCCTCAGAGAAAAGAAAAAATGAAATCTTCAATTTGTTAAAGAAACTCCATTGGTGCTTTTAGCTGTAAAAAAGTATCATTCAGGAGTCATTTCTAAAGTGAAAACTCCCTAGGCAAAAAGTCTATTAGAACAGTTACTGGCCCCAAATATAGCAATATTATGTCTCAGTAGGTTGCCAACAGCCAACTCCTTCCGTCAGATACAGAGAGAAATGTATGAGTATGTGTTATATGGTTCATTTACTAATGCGGGTTCTTTAGCTGAAGCATGTAAAAAAGCAATGTAGGATACAGAATTCAGACGATTGTTCAAATGCTCAAGGTCAAGAATAGGCCTAAGGAACCAACTTCTGAAATGACAAGAGCCATTAGTCAGAACCTCAAGTCAGACGTCGCTCATGAAAGAAGAGTGCTACAATCTCATGACCAAAATTTACCTCAAGAGCCGTCTACCCATTGGCGTCACACACTGGATCGAGAGAATGGGTCAGTTCCATATTAATATTTCCAATAAAGAAGACAGGCTTTACTCACCTTGTTCATCATGCCAAAAACCGAGAACCTGCAATTGAAAATATCAGTTTGCATCTTCAGACTTTCGCCAGTAAAATGACATATCAGGTATTTCTTCATTACCCTTCCTTTGCTCTACCAATGCCCATGTGGCTTGGATGTTTGTCCATTTGAAATATCTGCAATGCTTCATGGGCAGCTGCATCTAGTTTGAGAAAATTGCTCCTGTTGAGGAAGTGAAGGAAATGCAAGTCTACTTCCATAAAACACCACCTTTTCTGGTGGGGAAGAGAGTTTATGAACTATATGGAAATAGATACAGTGAAATCTGAATGACAGAGTCGATGGTGATTGATGAATTCCCACATTCCTTTTGCTCAAGGGTATCGACAATTCTTTCATTCTCCAAAATCGCAAGTAGTCCTCCACTTGCACGAACTTCAAGATCACTTCCCATATCCATCATGGAACTTAACTGGAAGTTCAAGTGCAAAAGAGAGCTTCAAGTTTAATATTAGGACAACAAAAGTGAATGCATGTTTCACTTCACCAAGAGAAAAAGTACATGGTCGTTAAATCAAATTATGCAAAAGGAGTAGGTGATACAGGGCAAACGCAGGATGACAAACAGAAAAAGAATGGAGAGGGGGGAATTCAAAAGAAGTTCAGGAATTACAGTGGAAGAAATATAGAAGAGGCAGAAATTCAACAGCTTTTTACTCTCAATCGTGCAAAACTTTTAATAGAATCCTAAGTAAATAACATAGTTATTGTATCCACTGACCTCATGTAACTACAAAGGAAATTGGAAACAATAAGCTTCTAGGAAATCCCCTAAGAGAGAAATCCCAAATCTGACTAAATATAGTTAAATATACTGTAAATTAATCATCCCTTGAGAAGAGAGAATTAGTCTTGACCCTCAATGCAGTGTTGAACCCTTACGTGCTCCATCACAGATTGTAGAACACTGCCTCCATATAAACACCCAATTCGAAGGTGGCAAAAGGATATAGATTCTTACGTAAGAGATTCTCTCCTTGATGCTTAAACCATCATCCATTCCTGTAACTCGAAGATACATCAATCTGCAGAAGAAATTAAAAAAAAAAAAATCTAGAAGACGGAGGTATACATCTTTTGCATCGGAACACACATATATTAGTCACAGCTGAGCCAAATATTCTTTAGTCAAGTAGAAAGTAAAATGTATATCTTGCAGATGCCTTTTTTATTAGCCAACTTAATGCTGATTCTTGTGAAGTGACAATAATTTTCTTTGAGTTGTATAATTCATCTGTAATAGTGAGTGGAACCAACTGTCTTAAAATCTCTGCTCCTGGTTAGACCTAAAACATATGCATTGCTTGCCAATCAACACTTGCAAGAATGTGCAAAGAAGGTGGCTCCACAAGCTGAATTACACAAGTAGATTGATTAAGATCAAGCTGTTTCTAAGGTTTCTATTGATTGTATTAAAATAAGATCATAGACAGCTCTATTCTTCTGGAGGCCCTAATAGCACAAGATTCAGAAAAGCCACTTTAAACAAAAGGTGTTTGCAGAGTACTGTCTCCCCCACCTGTGCCACGCCTGCTCATAGCTGAATACTGAACTTTTTACAAGCTTCACTGTAGGAGCCTCAGCTGTCCCATCTGCGTCATCTTAAAGAGTAAGTATTGGAAAACTAATATTTGATAATTCAGGAGAAATCTTAGCGGCGTACCACTTTTTTGTAAAGCAGATATAAAAGACTCTTCGCTTTTAGTACTGGTATAAATGAAGAGAGGCATTGCTTGATATTTAACTGGACAAGAAGAGTAATTAATCAGATTCATCAAATCCAAGTAATGTGATAACAATTTATTATCCTTCAGCAGAACATTACAAAGAACAGGATACAGTATATAGAGAGAAAAAGTAGTCCGGTCACACTATGGACAAAGTACTATCATGAGCCGACAAAAACCATTCAAAACTAACCTAACGTCTGTCTTTCATATTTCAAACTCAAAGGAACATGTGCAATGTCTTGAATAATGATTCTTCCTCACTTGGAGATCATACCGAGATCAATTAGGGGAAAATCTGGACTTCCATCTTCCCATACCTCCAGCACATGAAGTTGGCGAATGTTCGAATCATAGTAAGAAACTCCAATGCTGAGAACAAAATGAAAATCCATCAGAGTAGTAAAATCATCGTAATAGATATAATGAGATAATAATGTCCAAATAGGGATCATTATTGGCCACATTACCAAATCATGATATTTCCAACAAATTCCTAATCATTGTTAAGTATCCAGCCATATTATAATATTATTAAGCTTGTTTTCCTCATGTTACCAGCCTGTGTTGCTTATAATTGGATCCTGTCTTTCATTCATAATTAACATGCAGAACCTGTTTACACAGGATATTTCATGAAAGTCAAAAGAACTTGTCGGGCAAAGTGCAAAATGCCTACTTGATTGCAGAGGACAACAAAGTCGGCTTTAGAAACTTAATGATGGTGATAGTCATGAACCCGCAAGTGAAAAAAGAGTGACACCAGGAATTGTCAAGACTAAACGAACTTGACACCTCAAATTTGGAACTATAACCTGGCAGCATTTAAAGCAAGGTCCACCCGTCAGTTGTTATAGTGCAGCCCAAAGGCACAAGCACAATGTGTGGTCAAGCATAGGGGCATTTGGCTAAATGTAGGTGCTTGAAGTAACTGGATCGCAAAATATAATTTCAGGCTAGCTGTTAAAATGAACCTCTGACTGCAATATGATTTTATTTACCTTATTGTAGCTGTACAATATCAGAAGAGTTTGCTCATTACATATATTAGTGAGATCGGGTAAGAAGAACAGTGATATCAGTCAGCGATCATCTACGTCCGGACCTCATATCCTCATGTTCTAGGCTGTAAGCATAATGTGCTGAACTAGTTAGTGTACATCAGTAGTGAGACCTTTCCTTAAAGTGACAACCGTTTTCTAATATTTTGCAAACTACTCGGATATGATTTTGACTCGCCATGGAAATTACAAATATTGAACTGCTGGGCAAGAAAACTTACTGATTACCCTGGAGAATGCATGCCATATAAACCTGTATTTATGCCAGCATCATCAGTTTACAAGTTTTTATCATTCCACGGAGATACTGAGGACTCGCTCAAGAATAAAGGGGATATCCCAATCCAAAATTTGCATTATGGAAGTTAACGAGGATGCAGCACCACACAAAAGCACAGTAAGGACTTCATAAAACTAAACGCAATAATCACTTCCTTTTCGGGAGTTGAACTCAAAGTACCGCATAACTAAATCAAGAGGTACAGAGGGATAGAGATGTATACAATGTACCAAAATCCACGCCAACATGAAAACGCAGCAAATCACGTTCGATAAGACATCAATGAACTACGCAGACATTAGCAAGAACTGCAAGCAATCATCATGCCGAACTCAGTACCGTATTTACAACGTTCTACACCACAACATCTCCCTATCCTGGTGAGACTATAAGCTTTTCACTCTGTCAAAACAACGAGAAGAATATAATCGGACCATAATTTTCATGTTCGTTGATTTTTATGTCTCTCAGAAGATTAAGCAACAGACACTATAGTCAAATGAACAAAATGGCGGAAGACGATCCTAATTGACTGGGGTAAGTTTCCACGAACAGACAGAAATCAAAGCCAAACGATAGACTCAACATTTTCTCGTGCATCGACCGCAAGTACGAATCCACAAGTTCGAGCTACTGGGATTAGAGAAATACAGAGAAACTGGGCTCTGAATTTGTTCTAGGTTTTCGAGAGACATGATCGGACTACCTATTATGGCGCCTTTTTTCTCTCATGTTCTACTCCGTTACCATTTTTTTCTCGGCGGCAGGCGGGAAGTAGAGGGACGAGAAAAATACGAAGGAATCGACCTGAGGTGCGGCTTCAGTCTCGTCCACTTCCTCCATTGTTAAGCTCTCGCGATGCGGAACTACACTCGAGCGAGCAAGCGAAAGAGAGAGATGAGAAGGAGCGCGCTGGTTTAAACAGAAGGGTGATGCCTTCACGCTGAGTTTAAATACGAAAGTAATCTCTCCCTCGCAGGTTTAAATTGGAAAATATATATATATATATATATATATATATGAAAATAAAATGAAATTGGCCGTGTTTTGTTAATATTGACAACTAAAATATGCGCACGCAGCCTTAGCGAGTTCGGCTTCACCCGATCTGGTGAGATTTAGCCTCGCAAAGGCCAGATCTACGGAGGGGAGCCCTCGTCGGGCTCACTCTTGCCCATTCGAGCCTTACACGAGAGTTACAACAATTCTCATTCAAGTGATTCTAGCCCATTCTGCCATAGATCGAGATCGTTTGACCACACGAGATGTGGTCAGGCCCTAATCAATTTTGATCATCGGACGGGTGAGATTGCGCCACGATGACAGCTCAAATTTCGCGCGTAAAACTGATTTAAAAAAAAAAAAAAATTTCTCTCCTCAAATCTCTGAGAGATCAACCTGCCTCTCCTTTTTTCTTCAACCCAATTTTAATTCCAAACCCCTCTCTCTCTCTCCCTCGCAAAGAGATTTCCAATTCACATACCCAGAAATTGGCGATTTCTACCTCGAGCTCGTCGAAGCTCATCTACCCATGTCCCGCCTCGTCATCCGCGGCTGCCCCAACTCGCGCTCTCCTCTCCACCACCACCATCTTCCGCACCAAGCTCACGCCGGCACAGCTGTCCGCCTCCTTCATCACCCCCTTCGCTCCTACTTCCAACGCCTCCGCCGCTGTCCCCTCGCGCCGCCTTCACCGAGCGCGCGGCTTGCGGGAAGTTCGAGAGGAAGAAGCCCCATCGAGCACATCGACCACGGGGAAGACCACGCTCGCTGCCGCTCTGACCATGGCCTTGGCGTCCATGGGGGGCAGCGCGCCCAAGAGGTACGACGAAATCGATCCGCTCCTGAGGAGCGCGTCAGAGGTATCAATCTTTCGTCATTGTTGTTCCTCTGGCGATCGTTGTCGTTGTCGGGAATTCCTGTTAATGCCACTCTTTCGGTTTAATACCGAAAAGTTTGTTCTGACGAATTTATCCTGTGAAGGTATGAAATTGTATGGACTTGTCTCAAGTAGTCGAACATTTTGATTCCACAGGACCGCCGTCCTTTTTTTTTTTTTTTTGTGTCCTTCTTTGGGTTTTCAGGCGAACAGAGTACTTATCTCGACAGAGAGGAAGTTCGGGTGTCGTCCGATTTTCAGTCCGGCGTGCGAAAATGCGTGGTTAGTCTTAAAACCCTTTTCGAGCGATTTGGCGTTTCGCATCTCTCTGGATCATTTAGAGCTCGTAGTGCTGCAGATCGTTTTGAGATCGTGGTTGCTAAGCTTGGCTTATAGCTGACATTGGTAGATGAGTCGTGTCCTTGTCATTTGGCTTGAGAGGAATTCTGTCCGTTTGTGGTTTGATGTAGCAAAGTATGTCGTTCCTTACGGATACCAAACAGACCCAAACAACGTTAGAATCCGTTGTTTATTGGTCTATGCCTTTTTTGATTGTGGTAGTCACCTTGATGGCCATTGGATTTTGTTATTTCAAATAATTGAAGTATATGTAGTTGACATATTTGACTTCTCTTTCTTGTCTCAAACCTCAATAGTGCACGTCGTCAATTTTATGGGCATCTGTTGCTGAATACATTGTTTATTGTGTTTGAATATGATTTTGCCAAGGCAAAAGGAGAATTTCAGATTCAGGAATTTGAAATCGTAGGATAGTCTTTTCATACCGGCAAGCCTTCTAGTCAGCAATCAGAATTCGGCAATCCAGACGATAGCGATCATTCTACGACGGAAGGGAGTACTATTCTGAGATGGCTAAATGTGCTATGCGATGACGGATGGAAAACGAGTTCATCGACGCTCCTGTGCAGCTGGATGGCTCGGAGCCTCGGACAGCTCCATCTTTCTTTGGTCACATTGCTTTTAGATGTTTTCTTTCCCCCTCTTTCAGTGACTACGTCGTAAGAACAGATTGTATTGTTTGATTGAAGATGAGAAAAGGTGGGGAAAGAGGCAAGTGAAGTGTATGCGTCATGTTGTTGTATCATAAATTTTTAAATTTTGCCGGGAGGTTGATCACTGGGTCCAAATTCCTTACTGTAAAGAGTTTTGTTGAATGTGAAATACCGATTCTTTTCTCTGTACTGGTGCTTGGTTTTCTTGCATGTTCAATGCTTAAATTGCCAGTTTCACTGATTGGCTCGTTTATGGTTAACTAACTCGAACATTTGCATATGACAATCGCAGGGATGCGCAACTCATATGTTTTACATAAATTGCGATGTCATTTTCTCAGCCGAGTCAATTGTATGTCTTCCTTCTTTTCTGGCGTCAGACATAGTTATGTGGTTGGCCTATGACCTCGTGAGGTTTGCGCAAGTGATTTCTCGTGCGGGAAACCCTCATCTCTTGCATTTTTTGTTTCTATTTGCTGATCAAATCGGAATTTGGTTTGGCCGAAAACCCTAATGGCTACCTCAAGTTATCTCAAGGTCTGAACTTGGTTAACTCGCTTCGTGCACTTGAGAACTTTGCTATTAGAAACGATACAATATTTACTGAAACTAAGTAATCATGTGACATCAAGAGTCAGACATCAAACGACAGGAAAATTGTATTTTTACTGTGTGATTGTCAAGATGGTTTGTTTACTACCGTTGGCATTAACTTATAATTTGCCAGAAATTTCACTTTATTAAGCCAATCATAATGCAAAACTAAATAGGTATTGAAAAAGTGCAGCTTCCCCACCAATGCGAAACAACTAAGATGCATTAAAAAAAAAAACAGATTATTTATACATTCAAATGACTTGTACTACAGAGCGATTGTTGACAAGTTACACAATTACACTCAGCTCTTTACTACTATGATCCGTTTCTGTCTCTCCAGCCATTCGGACATGGTAGGTAGACAACATTATACCAGAAGAGGAAAAAAAGAATATACAGGTGAGTTGGCGAAGTGCTATTCAGACGATAGCAATCCAGACGATAGCGATCATTCCACCACGAAAGCTGTGTATTCGTGCACTTAGGTTACAAAGTCTAAATATTATATCTGTGGGACAGAGATATCCACCGAATTCCAAATAAAGCATGAAATATATATGTGGGAACAAAATTAACTCTGTTCTTCAAACAAACAAACAAAACATTAGAAAGCACTAGAGTCTGTCAAAAACTATGCGAATACCCAGACGTCTTCATCCATCGTAACGTTAAAAGTTCGGCTCAATCCAAAGCGGAGGAGAAAAATGGCTGCAAGATTTCCCCTTGAAGTGCTGCTCGATCGTACGATCTTCGAGGTGGTATATTCCCATGTCTTTGCCTAATCCATCTTTAGTTCCCAATGAATAATCGAAAAAATCATCCGTAAAATAAATGCAATTCGGCTTGATGTTATGCTTTTCATTGACTTCCAACGAAAAGGAAGAATTCCATCCCAAGAAGAGTGACATATTCTTCAATGTCTTAACTCCTTTCCATGATTGTGTTTCCAAGTCAATCTCAAAAACATTAAATAGACAAGTTGCTCGAGTTTTCAATTGTATATGTCGCGACACTATCAATAGAGATCCTGTCGTTGATTGCACTAGATACGCGTTCTCGCAATGAAGGAATCCTTCCGGGATATTGAAAACTACTTGAGCTTTGTACGGAGTTGGTCCATCCACGTCGCACTTCAATATGTTACCGAGGCAGTTCAAAGCAAAAAAGCACCCTTTGTGAAATATGACATCGAAAGTATAACAGAGAGGGCAGTCCACTTCCGTCCACTCCATGTCGCCGGGTTTCCAAAGCCCCAACCGCCCGATGTTATAGATGACCATGACCCTATAATCTGGAGATGTTATTGGACAATCGGATAGAACGAACTTACCGATGAATTGAGCATACACGTAATAACATACGTCACGCACGTTTCCCACAACAGGGAAAGTGTTCAAATTGGGGAGCTTAATAATATGGCCGTGAGGCGACATGGGATTCTTCAACATGTGGAGTTCCAAGTCTCTGCCGACCGTCAGCAGCCAACCTCGTGAGGAAAAGCATCTCCTCGTATTTGCCTCGGGCAAGAGCTTCATGTGGACCCGCTGACATAGGAGGCAGAAAAACTCACGCCATCGCTTTTGCTTGGCCTTACCCTTTTTATCAGCTAGCATTAACCACGGAACGTCGTTTCTCTCTTTGACCACAGCGGATCGTCGCGAGCGGCACACTGCAGCAGATCGCCACGAACGGCACACTGCTCGGAACGCCGACAGATCCTTTGGACAAAGGTGTTGCGAGCATATTCCTAGCAACTCAGGTTGGAGGTCTGCCCAATTTATCGCCATTCTCAACTTTATCGAATTGACACGAAGTAGAATTTCACAAGGGGGAGATCGAGTATTAGTTTCAATGAGGTTGATAGTTAAACCACAGAGGGCTCTATATGTAGTACGTTGTCAATTTGCTAGCCGAAAAGGTATTTACTGACTCCAAATAGGAATCCAAATTTTAACTAGGAAAGGAAACAAAATAAATCGCTTGAATTAATATTGTTTATAAGATTAAGTTTATCTCCTGGAAATATCATTGTTAAAATTAAACAATGGAAGAATATTTCATTCAGCCAAAAGAGGAAACAAATTAACGTGATATTTATCCAATTTTTGTGTGATAAGTTGGGGAAATATCATATCCCTTTAGGAAGAGGATATTCACTAGATATGAATAAATTAGTGAATCCCTTTGCTTTAGTAGTTCACAAATATTTAGATCTGTAAAATAGAAACCTGATGATCGTTGGCTCTCACCTACACCTATATGCAACGTGTCTAATCTTCCCAGCTGAAACTTGTACAGCAAGTAACTATCCTAATTCAGGTCTAACAGACATGCCAATGCACTTGATGTTGCGTCCTCCAATCTGCTTTGAGTAGTAGTTTTGTGCTTTGATCATAAACTACAGGCCTGACGCATTAGATATCAATGATCCTTACCACCTCTACATATAACATCTAGTGATCATGAATCAAAAATAAAAAAGAAACGACATAAAAGATGTAGTGAGACGAACAGAACTTGATATGCAGCACCTGGTCAGGAA
The DNA here is from genome assembly GCA_028455895.1 of Rhodomyrtus tomentosa. Lineage (NCBI taxonomy): Eukaryota > Viridiplantae > Streptophyta > Magnoliopsida > Myrtales > Myrtaceae > Rhodomyrtus > Rhodomyrtus tomentosa. Next base: position 5,775,986 of record JAPCWY010000001.1, on the reverse strand, counting down.
AATGCAGGCATACCTACTTGTTGAATGTAGACAATACATGGAACATGTTTGTCCTTAAACACATCAGGAATATGCGCAAGCTCCAGAGATGCCACCTGGATGCACAACTTCAATCAAGACAAACATTTATGTGGACTCATTTCTCCTTACTTCACAATTGATGATGTATCAGAGACTTCAAACGACGGGCACCTCCTCCAAAAATTCAGGCAGTTCCTCGTAAATTTGCCTCAGCTCGTCCAACTATATGCAAATAGAAAGAAAATTATGAATATATTCAGTTTAAGCATTCAAAAATCCAGATTAAGAGCTCAAGAAAAGAGGTCTAAACACATCACTTCGGAGGAAGCAAAGCTTCAACCAAGTGACCTAGACGGAAGAAGAATATCATTAGCTGACCTCATCACAGAAAGTCTGCTTCACCATTGTCTCATAACCCTTCTCCTTAATTCTGCCGATATCAATAACGCCAATTACCTACAAAGAAAAGAAAGTGAGAGAATGATGTAAAACAGTAAAAGTAGCCAAAGAAGGTGATTAAGTGGAGACTGCATGATAATGATAAAGTGGGTACTAAGAAAAAGGAAAAATCTAAGAAGGAAAGATATTTCGCTTAAACAGAAAGACAAAGTTTCTAGATTAGAGGCAAAGAAGATCATAGCAGGGTAAACAATCCAAAAAACTGGAAGGGCCTATAAAGACGCCGCCGTCCTCTTATTATAGGTAATGAACCACAAAATGTCGACTTTATCACATCAATTTAGAAACATCCTAGTAATATCCCTGAAACGAGCAAATAATGAGACCCTTAAATAAAGATACCAAGATTCCCTGAGAGTCTTGCAGAAGATAGCAGAATTGACTGGTTTCCTTCTGATCCTAACCTTCCTATGGTAAATTTCACCAGTAGAACCTCTTTTAACCGACTCCATTCGGGAAATCTAGAGACCATCAAGAAAGAGCCCACACTAGATAAAAAACTGACCAATTCGTACACATAAGCCAGCTCTGTTGTGATGCACGAACTAGCCTGTGGCAATGTTACATAGACATATCAGTTAAACAAGCCAAAAAAGGAGAACAACAGCTAAAGTTGTACTGTACCTTTTCAAGAATGTCTGAGTTCAAGCACTTCACTTGCTCACGTAGGCCCTCAGAAATGCCTACCTCAAGTATCTTATTCAAATGCAAGAGAGAAGAAACACTCTGCAACATGCATACAGTAAGAGATGTAGTATATATGACATTGGGAGATTGTAGTATGAGATGAACTGTCAAACATTAAAAAACCGATGTTGAAGAGTAAGATTAGCATATAACTCCATTTCCAGACACTTAAACATCTTCTCTATGCTTTTTACATGTTGTCAATCATGTGATTAAAACTCCTATCAAACAACATAATACCTCATATTTTTCTGGGCCACTAGAATATTTGCTCTCTACATAATAGCATGGCACCATCCACGGCATATTATTTTACTAGACGAAGCAAAGTGATCCAAACCAATTTCATGTTACAAGTTAATTGAGGTGCAGTAGCTGCCTAAAAAGTCAGAACACACGAAGCACAGTAATCATTAATCTTTGTTATTAGAGCCAGTCTTGCATGCGAACATTAATTAAGGAAAGAATCTTTTGTTGCTTCTGAAATCTCATGTATTAAAGGGTGAAACTTTCTGATGGAGATATCGACAACATGGACACTTTCTGACTGTACATGGACGAATAACGAGGTACATTGTATAAATTAGGCTCAGCAAGTGCATGACCTTCCTTTTTATTCTCTTGGCACAGTGAGGAGGCATTAACATCAAAAGTTATGCGATAATTTCAGGATACAGAGGCGCTTTGAATTTGAGTTATCTTAGTTTTATTGAATGCATTCACACTCAGCAAGTGCGTTGCCCTCCTTTTGATTATCTTGGCATGCTGAGAAGGCAATAACTTATGCACTGGTTACTGGATTTAGAGGCACTTTAAATTTGGGTGAGCAGAGAGGGAGGGAGAGAGGGGGAATAGAGAGATCCAAAAATGACGATTACTCAGGAAAAGGCTCATAAATAAGAAAACTTATGTTGATGATATATTATATAAGCAATGATACAGAATATGTGTGTGTGTACATACAAATGAGACCGCTTGTTTTAGTTGATAAAGGAAATCATGATGCAATCAATAGCTTACTGATGTCATCACCACTGGCCTAAAACAAATGAGGTGTTTAGAGGAGAATGGCTGACGCACCATGTAAGGAGAGATAAGTTGGATGCAAACAAGGTGTCTGTTTACCTTCAGGAATGCTGACCAATCATTGCCGGTACATATGGAGCTTGGGGAGTTGAATTTCTTTCAACTCTTTTCCCATACACCCTAACTTAGTGCCTAGAAAAACATGGGAAAGAAATCCTTTCTACAAGTATAAGAAATATGCTTGTAGAAAGGATTTTTCTGGAAATATCATTGTTAAAATTAAACATTGGAAGAATATTTCTATGACATTCTGATTTTTTCTGTCATTTCAAGACTCAGTAATAAGGAATTGTCTAACGATGTATTTCAGTCATATTTCGCTCGGATTTGATCAATCTCGAGTTGACTGACCAAAAGGGAAAGGCTAACGCGAGACGAGGTATGTGGACCTAGGGAATTCAAATAGGAAATGACACTTTGGCCATAAGGATTGTCAAAGGGACATTTTGAGCTACAAAAAGGCCGATCTAAGAACGATTAAGGAATGTATTGCTAGCGTTATATGATTGGAGCGCGGGTGATGCCGCTTAACCAATATATAATTTGTAAAATTTTCCTAAATCGAACAGTGACGATCAAGACCATTGAAACTAGTGATAGACCCTCACAATTACATGACAACCAAAGTCGCCATGAATTGACGAGCCCTAATTGTGACATGAATCACAAGGTCGATACACGTAATGTCTGCACAAGCCGCCCGTTAGTTCGGGTAGGCTGAAATCGCATTAGATAGAGCAATAATTCAGAAACGAGTCTTGAAATTCGAAAATGGAGAATCAAGAATTTCAACATTACAATTGGATTGGACGTCGCCTTAACGAATAAATTTGGAATCAGAAAAACGACGTTCCGGACGTTGGGAGTAAAATTACCATTTTGCCTCTCAAGCCTTAGCTTTACCTATATGATTGGATGAGGGCATTTTGGTCATAAACCACACCCCCAAAGCTGCCGAAAATTTGAGAAAATGAGAGCCATTGGATGCACTTTAATTGACACCTTGGACAAGTGTCAATAGATCAAGCCATGATGTTGATAGAGCCACTTTTTACCAACCATTCAACAAGTTGACTTTTGAAATTGCATATATATATATATATATATATATATATATATATATATATATATCTCCCCTCACTTGGCCAAACCCCCTCCTCCATTGCCGATTTCTTCTTCTTCTTCCTTCTTTTGCTACCGAGAGCTCTCCATCCCGATAGGATTCTACCGCCAACTTTGCCGCCGTCGACCGCCACCTCTGACGACTCCCAACCACCGAGCCGACCACCCACTTCTTCCTTAACCTCTTGCCGACGTTCTCAAAATGGAAGCAAGCCATTTGGCTTAGTGAGGAGCTTCGGCCAGAGGATCTCCCGAAAGTCGACGGAAATCATCGCAATCAGAGGTAAGCCACGTTTTAGGCCTCTTAGGACCCCGAAATCTTGGAATTTTTCAATCAAATTTTGTGAAAATCTAGGGGACACATAGAATGAGTTGTGGTAAAAAATTTGGGTTAATTTGATGGATTTTTTACTCCAAATGGGTCTTATGTTTGAAGGGCCAGAACTGACCGGTTGAAGATTGGGGAGGACCGGCGCCATTCAAGGACTTTCCATCGTCGCCTTGGCTCCAAATTTTCGGTGAGCTTCCCCAACCCTTAGAACTACATGTTAGCAAGTATATTAGTGAATAAATTAAGGATTTGAGATAGTTTAAGGGCTGATTGGTTGGGGTATACACAGAATCGAAAATGCCCGGTTCGGTTATATGCATGCCGGTTCTGTTGAGGGCCATTGGCGTTGAAATTGAGTCTTAAATTCATCATTGAGATATGCTAGGATGTTGAGGAACATGTCAATAAGGTTTATGTCCCACGGATCGGCGAATTGAGCAAGAAAAATTGACGATTTGATGAATTTCATTAGGTTGCGCGGTTGAGTTGTCCTTGGACTATTTGGACCGAACTCTTGAGGTGCTTAGGAGAAGTATTGTGTGGCATTAAGCTTGAGGTAAGAGGATTCTAAACCTTTGATAGGAGGATTGGACTCAATTGGGCGAATCGAATGCAAGTTTGCTTAATTCTTGAAAGATTTTAAAGTGATTGTTCCTTGTACGTCCAAGGAGGATATAGATGACTCAAATGCTTGACCATGCTTGTGCCTTGAGTGATTTGTCGCATTTGAGTGTTGAACTTGATTGCTTCGTATGCCATACGTGTGTTATTAGTGCATGAGTTGCACTTGATTGTGTGTGATATACATTAAATGAACTTATGGCTTATTTGAGGAGTTGTGACACCCTGAGGCGTATGAGACGCGAGGTTGTGTGGCTGAATGCCCTGAGGCACTGAGGCGCAGGGTTTGAATTGAATGGCACCTTGAGGCGTATGAGACGCGGGGTTGAGAAAGTCATAGTCCTGATGCGTTGAAATGCGGGACGGAGTTGTAATGTGTCGACACAAGCCTGGAGTAACATTAAAAACCTGATGCGTTTACGCGGGTTTATTAATGAGACGGTCTGATGCGTTTACACGGATCAAGCCTGAGGCGTTCTAAACGCAGGCATAAAAGTGAGGAGGCTAAAAAATGGTGGAACGTGTAATCTAGTTTGAAATGCATGCTTGAGTTTAATGATGTGATAAGATGCCTTGATTGCATTCTTGACATCTACGTGTTACTTTGTGAAATAGGAATGCCTCATGTGATCTTGTATGAATTTTGTGTTTGCTTTTGCCTGAGTGGACTGTCAGCCTAACTTAGGGTTATGACCCACTTTACTGAGATGTATATCTCACCCCGTTGTGGGACCCCCTTCTTTACAGATCCTAGGCCCCGAGGATGTGGCCCATCAGGTTTGGCGACCCCAAGGAGATATTGATTTATTTTGACGAGTTCCCTGACGGGTAGGGGGCTATCTATGTTAGGAAGTGTATAGTCGTTTGGGTAGACGAGGGTGGTAGTAGCTGGAAGCCTCATAGATATGAGGCTTGGTTTAGAAAGGTAGGAGATGTTATCACAAGGTCACTGAAGCCCACTGAGGTGCCTCATGGAGTGATGCCTAGCTAGTGCCATCCCACTCGAGATTCAGTAGAGGCTGAGGGGTCAGTCGTTGGCTCAAGGAATGGTCCTGAGAGTACCCCGACCTTGGAGGTTACAGAGGAGGTCATAGTGGTCAAGGCTATCGAGGATGACTTGGTGGAGCCGTCCGCGGAAGAGACACTCGAGAATACGATGGAGATTTGCTCAAAGGCTTTCTCGAATTTTGAGCCTACTGAGGAGGCCGAGGAGACTGATGACTCCAGCAGCTCGACTTAAGAGCTCCTGGTTTACTAGTCTGATATTTTGACAGCGACCTTGATGCCCGTTCCTTTTTAGTGATGATGATGAACCTCTTTTGTACTCACCCTTTCACCCCTACTGACGAGCGGATCTGGTTTACTATGCTCTTGTATGAACATTTGGATCTTATGTATTATTAGTGTTCTCGTTACCCAAGTCCCATTTTATATTTATACGGAGAAGTTATTATATCGTCGCTTCCACGTGTTTGCTTTTTATATGGCATGTCTCTCGAACCATGTTTGAATCCTGGACCTCGAGAGATAGTTTATGCTTGCAGGGAGTCGTGCGCTCGTGCCCAAGACACAGGGCGTGATAATTTCATTTAGCCAAAAGAGGAAACAAATTAACGTGATATTTATCCAATTTTTGTGTGATAAGTTGGGGAAATACTGTATCCGTTTAGGAAGAGGATATTCGCTAGATATGAATAAATTAGTCAATCCCTTTGCTTTAGTGGTTCACAAATATTTAGAGCTATAAAATATATTTAATTTTGAATATACCAAATAATGATCGAGAACATCAAAATCGACAGTCTGGAAACTTCTACTACGACCAGCATGTTTTGGACGTACATAAAAATTTCAAAATCGTTCGGATTGGGGTCATAATCCATTTGATGGAATGGGATCATAATCTATTTAATCGTAATTAAGTCAATTTCTTTGTGAATTTGATAGAATATTATTTTTTTAAAAAAAAGTTTCTAGAACAAATCTTATGTTCACCGCGTCCTATATGTACATACTTATATTGGCCGAACGCTAAAAAATAATAAATAAAAACTCACAAATTAGGAAAGATGATATCATGTATCCTCAGAATTTTCTGATTATTTCAAAATTCGCACAACATATGTAAGACACGTAATGCTTGATTTCTTTTTATAATATCGTTCAGATGGATAGAGTTCGTATTGAATGCACAATTATTAGATTAAAGACAACATTTCAAGTATTTTTTTAATCCTCGATTTATCTTTCTAATGATATTAAAAAATTTAGCTGCGTATAATATCTTTTTAGTTGTGATCATATATGTTTCGTTCTTTAATTTGCTCGAGAATTATCTGTTTCCTTGTGCTGTTTTTCCTTTTCTTCATGTATAACGAATCTTACTTAGTGGGATTTCACCAAGAGAGACTTTCCAATTTTAATTTTTCCAGAGACATCGGTTAAACAAGTTTATTGGTTTCTTTGAAATCGGGTTGCTTTCACGTGTTCTTATCGTTAAACAATCTTCTTTTTTTTTGAATTTGATGAATTATTTATGATTTCGTTGTATAGAATGACCCAAATCTTTTCAAACTATCTTGGTGATTTCGTTGTTATAGAACTCGTGGTATGTTTTTTTTTTTTGGTGGAATAAATGTTCCAATCTTATTTAATCATGATTGTTTTAATCTTTTCATGAATTATAATTAATGAACCATATTATTTCCAAAAAAGAAAAAAAGAAAAAAAGAAGGGTGCAAAAGCAAACGTTTTTGTTCATCCTGTCCTATTCATCATGTAACATTTACTTTTGTGCGCATATATCTATATAACTTTGTCACCTTTACCTGAACATTCCGCATACAATTCGGTGTACTTACAATTTTCTTCAATTTATGTCACGAAGTCAAACATAAATCACATTATTTTGTTTCCACTTTCGGCTCGATGAAGCAATCCACATTTGTTTATTTTAGCAATTGTATTTCCAAAATATGGTTCTAATATGATGTACAAAATACCAACGGGCGGCTTTGTTTCCTTTCCGGTTACAATTTGGATTCAAGCTCTTTATAAGTAATATATGCATAGATATATGTTGACATCTACGGAACTGATTTTCTATCTTCCTTGTCGGATTCTGCTTCATAGCTATTTGGCGAGAAACTGGGTAGATCTCCCACGTTTTGTGCGCACACGCGTGTGGAATAACCGTCTGGGTTTTGCTTTCTATTATATTGGTTTATCTCTTCTGCGGCATTGGACAACATATCATGTCACGCCCTGATCCCCGGGAACGTAATATCCCTACGAAGTCGCCACAAGTCATAATGATAACGTCCCAGGTACACTGTCGATCCACTGTAACATTTCGCACAAGCGAAAACGACAAAACTCTCATCCGTATAGAAACAGCAGAGATAGTCAAATATAAACATCCGAAACAGTAGGATATCAAAGTACATAACCTTCGATATAACATCCAGCAAAAGATCACTAACCCTACAGGACTACAGTCAACGCTTTCTAAAACCATAAAAAGGAACAAAAGTCAGGTAGGGTCAGCCGACTATGTACTCCCAAAAAGAACCGTTAGCTCCAAAATGCTATGAACTATCTAAAGAAGTCTTCACAGTACCATTGCCTAACTATTCGGTTTAGGATCAGTATCTACTATCTCGCCAGTAGGATTACCCACGAAACCCGAACGATCCCAACAGGGGCCAAAGACGTGATCACCGACATGAAGAACCCACGCTCTGAAGGGCTGAGGTACCAAATCCCCCATTCTCTCCTCTCATAAATAGTCGTGATATGCTCTTCCCAAACCTTGTTCGTACCGGGGACCGGGTGGTATGTAACCTGAATCTCTGAGTGAGATAGAATCCTAAACCTAACTGGACGTGGTTAATTTGCTATCTCACTTCAGACCTGAAAAATGTTTCCACAACGAGGTGAGATAAAATCTCAGCGGGCGCCTAAGCCTCGGCTAGGGCGATGATTCGTCCAGACGTCCTATCAGTCGATCACATGCAACTTACCCGATGACACCTCATGCATTATACACCATGAATGAAACTTACAATCATGTCAACTCGAACCATTAACGAGACACTCGAATAATCATAAAGCATCACAGGCATAAACCTTACATAGAACACCACATGCAGTCCATTTACAAACGACGATTTTCGTGATTAGTAAGACTCGGATCCATATAACACAATACTGGGGTCCAATAACTCGATCCGCACAACACAATGTCGGAATCAACTTCTGATAAATCAGGCTTCGTCCCGGCTCTTTTTGGCAACGACAACTACAGGTGGTAACACAATACCTCAAGTAGGCATCTACTAGTAGTAACACAATACCACAAGTAAGATCTGGTCCGTCACAAGCCGCGACTGTCTATCGACAATCCATGACACGACATGGAAAGTCAGGCAACTGACAAGTCGTGTGGTCCGCACTAAAAGCACAATACGAACTTGACAGGCCACGAATCATCGTCCATGTAATCACTCGATTCATTCATCAATCAATTTAGTCACACCTTTGATTATAGTCAAATAACCATGCGCATAATCGATATAAGCAATCATTCAAACAACAAGAAATAATTCCAGTCAAGATAACCATTTCAATTTTACCTAACTAGGACTAAATTGTACCATGATTTAGTCGATTCAATTTATTCAAAGAATGAACACTCGCCTCAACCTGTCGTACGCTCGCAATCAATCCATATCAAACATAATTTAGGCAATTAACATTCAAGTATTCTCAAATCAACTAACCTAACCTATTAGAGCCATATAACCTAACCACCCGAGTCTCTAACCTAAACCGACCTTAATCGAACTACCTAAACACCTAATAATCTAAGTGAACTAATTCAAACAAAATTAACGACCTAATCAAGAATTAGAGGTTACCTCACAGTCAATTGTATGGGTTAGGATTGATAGCGGTTCTCAATAAAATCTTCGATCCGAACCTCGAACTCACAACCGAGTCGCGAACCTTGAATATCGCCTAATGGGCCCAAAAATCCAAAAGACTTGGTCCACGGACCCAAGACAATGCCCAAAATACTTGGTCCAATGCCCCAATTCATGGCTTAACTCAGAATGGGCTTCGGCCCAACTCCATAGCCCTAAAAACCAAGCCCACAGATTAGCCCAACCCAAAACCAAAACAGAACAGCAGTAACGTAAGGGAAAACAGTGATCGAACTACACTGTTTCAGGCAGCTTTGAGTGGTGATCGGGTCTGAGGTCGAGGGTGGAGGTGTACGAAGGTCGGGGGTAGACGCCGGTGACCGGTGGTGTCCTGAGAAATCGCCAGCAGCCACGAACATAAGTGAAACAGCAGTAAAACAGGGCACGGCCAAAATAGGGGGCAAGGCAACATCGGTTTGGGGTTTGTCTGGGCTTCTAACGGCGGCGACACTTCTTGCAGCTAGTAGAGGTCCACAAGGGTATCGAAAAGTGTGTGGTGGCCAGAGGAAGGTCGAAAAATGGGTTAGGGGTAGCCAAATGACTCAAAAATCGAAACTATGCAAAATTGACAAAACTGAGACTAAGTTCGTTTTTTGCTTACCTGAGCTTTTTCGGCGACCTGTAGCGGCCTACGACGGTGAAGGGGAGTCTGAGAGAGGGTGTGGAAGCTGTGTGAGATGGTGGTGGTGGTCAAAGGCCACCATGCAGTGAGTAGAAGCTGCTGCAGCCTAGTGCTCGAACAAAGCAACAAGGCTGCTTGAGCAACTTCCAACCTATTTTAGGCAACTCTCGGCGGCGGCGACGGTATGGTGGGGGGCGACAGGCTGAAGAAGACGTGATGGAGGATCGGTGATGGTCTGGTGGTGGTTCGGTGAGGGCTGGTCGTGAAAACAGAAGATGAAGGAGAAGAGAGTCGGTTGCGAGAGAGAGTGTACGTATGAGCTGTAGAAAAAGGAAAAGGAAGAGAGAGGCTGTCCAAATTTGACCCTTGACCAGCTTGAAGGTTATATAGATAAATAGAGCCCACCTTCATCAATAAGCTTGTCTCCTTGCCCATAAAATATCCAAGGGCATTCTGATAATTTCTAATCTTGGTTAGGGTTCATTTTTGTAATTTCGCACTCAAGGGTAAATCAGACATTTTAGCTATCCAATTGGAATAATGAATCCGTCGGGTTAGGCCTGCCACGATGAGGCTCAAGCTCGAAAATTCAAATCCTAAGACGAATCGACAAATCAATGGAAATCTAATTCAATTCGATCGACGATTACAGAAATCAACCAATTTTCGATTTTTAATCCTCAAAACATAACTTGAGCTAGCAAAATGAAATTCATATTCATACTACTGTCTGAATTTCACTATTTATAGGAGTTTCAGGGTGTCACAACTCTCCCTACCTTAGGAAATTTCATCCCCGAAATTACACTACTGTTGAAAATCCTCAAAAAGATCAGGATATTTCTGCCTCTTGATCTCTTCGCTTTCCCACGTTGCTCCTTTCGTACCATGATGTTGCCAAACCACCTCTACCAAAGGAATTATCTTATTCTGCAAAATAGGTCCTTTCGATCTACGATCTTAATTGGGCGCTCCGCGTATGTTGCTCGCTCGTCTAATTCAATTTCCTCATAGCTCAAAATATGAGCAGGATCAGGCTCATATTTTCTTAACATCGAAACATGGTATACATTATGTACTCGAGACAAATTCGGCAGTAATGCAAGACGATAGGCTAAATTTCCAATCTTTTCCAAAATTTCGAACAGTACTATATATCTTGGACTTAACTTTCCCTTCTTACCAAATCGAGACGTACCTCTCATTAGTGATACTTTCAAGAACACATGATCGCCTACTTGAAATTCCAAAGGTCTTCGCCTTTCGTCAGCATAACTCTTTTGGTGACTTTGAGCTGCTTTCAGTCGATCCCTAATAATTTTAACTGTCTCCGTTGACTATTGGATCAATTCTGGATTGGTAATTCTCCTCTCACCAACTTCGTCCCAGCACAACGACATTCTACGAAGCCTTCCATACAAGGCCTCAAATGGTGTCATTTGAATACTTTGTTGGTAGCTGTTATTATAAGCGAACTCAACCAGATGTAAATGAACCTCCCAGTTACCCTTAAAGTCCAAAATGCAAGCTCGTAACATATCCTCAAGTATTTGAATTGTTCTTTCAGATTGACCATCCGTTTGAGGGTAATAAGCCGTACTAAATTGTAATTTCGTTCCCATAGCAGTTTGCAGGCTTTTCCAAAAGGTCGCGGTGAATTTAGGATCACAATCTGAAGTAATCGTCACTGGGACCCCATACAATCTCACGATGTGCCTTACATAGAGATATGCATATATGTCCAAAGAAAAATCCTTTCTAACAGGAATAAAGTGAGCTGACTTGGTCAGTCTATCCACTATAATCCAAATTGAGTCATGTCATCTTTGACTTCTTGGCAAACCCATCACAAAATCTATTGTGATATATTCTCATTTCCATTCAGGAATTTCTAAAGGCTATAATAGTACTCCAGGCTTACGATATTGTGTCTTAACCTGTTAACTGGTTAAATATTTAGCCACATGCTCAGCTATATCACCTTTAATGCCTCCCCACCAATAATGTCATTTTAAATTCTGGTACATCTTTGTACTTCTAGGGTGGATGCTATAGTTACCGCGATGTGCTTCTGATAAAATATCCTCCTTTAATTTCTCATCGTCAGGCACAACTAAGCGTCCACGGAACTTTAGAACTCCATCGTCAGTTATCTGAAAGTCTACGCTCCTTTTGGTAGAGTCGTCTTGAAAGATCTTTTGGACGGTGGAGTCGGTCGACTGTAAAGTCTTAATTCTTGCTTACACTTCTGGTTCAATCCTCAAAGTAGCAATTAGACTCGCCAAGCGACTGACTTCAAACCTAAAATCAGAGTCTCTCATCTCTTCTAATAAACGCCACTGACTGGCATGTAATTGAGCAATCACTTATTTTCTACTCAAGGCATTTGCAACCCTATTCGCCTTACCTAGATGGTAGAGGATCCTACAATCATAATCCTTAAGCAATTATATCCATCGACGTTGCCTCATATTTAGCTCCTTTTGTGAGAATAAATACTTCAGGCTTTGATGATTAGTATACACTTGAAACTTTTCCTCAATCAGATAATGTCCCCAAATCTTCAAGGCAAATACAACTGCCGCCAATTCTAAATCATGCGTCGGATAATTTACTTCATGAGGTCTCAATTGACGAGAGACATAAGTGACTACTCTTCCATGCTGCATTAAAACACAACCTAGTACCCTAAGTGAAGCGTCGCTATAAATTTCAAAACCTCCAGGACCCGATGGAATTGTTAAGACAGGAGCCGTGGTTAGCTTATGCTTAAGATCTTGGAAACTACACTCACATTTCTCTGTCCATTCAAACTTTATGTCTTTCTTAAGGAGTCGAGTCAAAGGCGAGGCTATGTTAGAAAACTTTTCCACAAATCTTCGATAATAGCCTGCTAATCCTAAGAAGCTCCTGATCTCAGTCACTGTCGTCGGCCTTGACCAATTTACAACCGCTTCAATCTTTGCAGGATCAACGGCAATGCCGTCCCTAGAAACCACATGACCAAGGAATGCCACACGAGCTAACCAAAATTCGCACTTACTAAACTTGGCATATAATTAATGTGCTCTAAGAGTTTCTAGCACCACTCTCAGATGTTGTTCATGCTCCTCAGAACTCTTCAAGTACACCAAAATATCATCTATAAACACAATAACAAAGCGATCCAGGAATTTCTTAAATACCATGTTCATCAAATCCATAAAGGTAGCAAGAGCATTCGTTAATCCGAACGACATTATTGTAAATTCATAATGACCATATCACGTCCTAAATGTCGTCTTCAGAATGTCCTATTTCTTAATTCTCCACCGAGGGTAACCTATTCTCAAATCAATTTTAGAAAATACAGCAGCTCCCTGCAATTGATCGAATAAATCATCGATCCTAGGTAACAGATATTTATTCTTGATCATTACTCGATTTAATTGTCTATAATCAATGCATAATTATTACGATCCGTCTTTCTTCTTTACAAATAATACATGCGCTCTCCAAGGCAACGCACTAGGGCGGATAAGCCCTTTAGCTAGTAACTACTGCATCTGAACCTTGAGTTTTTAAGTTGAGACAATGACATCCTATATGGCGCCTTAGAAATTGGTTCCGTTTCAGGAATCAATTCAATTTCCTTTTCCAGTGGTAAACCAGATAATTATTCAGGAAAGACATCAGGAAATTCACGCACCACCGGTATGTTTTCCAACTTAAGCTCCCCAACAGAGGTCTCTACCACAAACGCCAGATAGCCATAACAACCATTCTCCAATAATTTAGTTGCCTCAAGTGACGAGATCATTAGCGTCGAAGTTCCTCCTCGACTACCCATAAACTCAAAAATAGCACCATTCGAAGGATTAAATCGAATCACCTTATGATGACAATCAACCATGGCCCTTTGCTTCTTAAGCCAATCCATTCTGACTATCAAGTCAAAGTCGTGCATTTCCAGCACGATCAAGTCTATCTTACCCTCACGACCACTTACCATAAGTTTACAGTCAGGGCATCCTACCATAACTACCTCATTATCTTGCAAGGGCGTACAAATCCTATATGACATGTTTAACGGTTTTGATTCCAAATCAACTAACTTAACAAATTGTTCAGCCACAAATGAATCGATTACGCCAGGATCGAATAAAGCATATGCAGCTTGACCATGTAAAAGAACCGTACCTGTGACTGTCGGTGAATCCTTCACCGTATCTCGAGTGACTGCAAATACTCTTTCTTGAGCTGGAGGTCGATTCTGGGTATTCTGTGCTGCATTTCCTCCAGGCCGTCCTCATTGGGCATGGCTGGTCCATGCCTTCGGCGGCAAATACGACAGTCCTCATTCTGATAATAGGTCGGCTTGGTAATGGCACCAGCCCTACTTGGTGGAATATGGGCCCTGCCACTTGGAATAGGCATTTTGCCTTGCCTAACATCTCTCTTGGCATGAGCAAACCGTGAACTAGCGATGGCAGCCCTTTCATTCAGATTTCTTTCTATCAATTGAGCTCTCTCATACAGTTCATCATAGTCTTTCAGGTTGAACGGTATTAGAATGTCCTTAATTTCGGGTTTTAATCCATCCCGAAACCTTTTCGACCTATCTTTTGAATTCTCAACCATTCTAGTGGCATATCGAGACAATTTAGCAAACCGAGCCTCATATTGATCAACTGTCATCTGATTTTGAGGCAGGCTCATAAATTCATTCAGCTTCCATTCTCGAGCCACATCTGAGAAATACTTATTATTAAAAGCTTCCACAAACTTACCCTAATTCAAAGTTGTACCTTCTGGAAAGACTTGATGCTTAGTTGCATCCCACCAAGAACCGGCATTATCCTGCAACTGGTAAATAGCCAAAGTAACTTTGTCTTCTCCTGAGCACCTTAACAAATCAAAGGCTTTCTCCATTTCATTGATCCATTGAACCGCAGCTTCAAGATCCCCCTCGCCTATGAACTTAGGTGGCACCAACTTCATAAAAGATTCTACCAACTTGTGCATTGGTCTTTCTTCAATCGTGCCTCTGCAGCATTGTGATTTCTCATTCGTTCGCCAATCAGTTCTCCAAGTGTTGCAAGAATCTCGTCTGTCATCCTTTGATCTCTTTTAGGAGGCCTCTAAGATGGTGATTCTACTTCCATGGTCTCTTCAATTATGGGTTCTTGTCCTTCAGACCCAACTCTAGGTTGCCTTCCAGCTCCCGATGCTTCACCAATCTCGTTAATCCTCAATCATCTAACATGCCTAGCTTGAGATGCTCTTCTACCGCGTTCACTCATTATGCAGGTATAATACGAAGTCCTGCATACCCCAGAGTAAAGCACGATGAGAAGACAACTCGACTTGTTAGAATAACAAACAGCAGTCACATGCGTCAATCGCATAATCCTACTAACTATCCCATTTTTCCCATCGCTCCTTATTACTCCAATCCTATGATTGGGTAAATCAGGCCGACCTTACTCTGATACCACTTTGGGCGAAGATGTCACGCCCCGATCCTCGGGAACGTAATATCCCTATCAAGTGGCCTCAGGTCATAATGATAACGTCCTATGTACGTTATCGACCCACGATAACATTTCGTACAAGCGAAAACGACAAAACTCCCATCCATATAGAAACAACAAGGATAGTCAAATATAAACATCTGAAACAGTAGGATATCAAAGTACGTAACCTTCGATATGACATCCAGGAAAAGATCACTAACCCTACAGGCTACGGTCATCGCTTTCTAAGACCATAAAAAAGGAACAAAGGTCAGGTAGGGTCAGTCGACTATATACTCCCAAAAAGAACCGTTAGCTCCAAAAGCTACGAACTATCTGAAGAAGTCTTCAAGATACCACCGCCTAACTATCTGATTTAGGATCAAGATCCACTATCTCGCCATCAAGATTACCCATGAAACCCGAACGATCCCAATAGGGGCCAAAGACGTGATCATCGACATGAAGAACCCACGCTCTGAAGGGATGAGGTACCAAATCCCCCATTCCCTCCTCTACGTAGATAGTCATGATACGCTCTTCCCAAACCTTCTCCGTACCGGGGACCGGGTGGTGTGTAACCTGAATCTTTGAGTGATATGGAATCCCAAACCTAACCGAATGTGGCTGATTTGCCATCTCACTTCGGACCTGAAAAATGTTCCCACCAAGGGGTGAGATAAAATCTCAGCGGGTCAATGCTTAAGCCTCGACTAGGGCGATGATTCGTTCAGACGTCCTATCAGTCAATCACATGCAACTTGCCCGATGACACCTCATGCATTATGCACCATGAATGAAACTTATGATCATGTCAACTCGAACCGTCAACGAGACACTTGAATAATCATAAACCATCACAAGCATAAACCCTACATAGAATACCACACGCAGTCCATTTACAAACGACAATTTTCATGATTAGTAAGACTCAGATCCATATAACACAATGTTGGGGTCTAATAACTCAATCCGTACAACACAATGCCTGAATCGACTTCTAATAAATCAGGCTTCGTCCCGGCTCCTTTCGGCGATGGCAACTACAGGTGGTAACACAATACCCAAAGTAGGCATCTACAAGTAGTAACACAACATCACAAGTAGGAACCGGTCCGTCACAAACCGCGACCGTCTACAGACAATCCATGACACGACATGGAAAGTCAGGCAACTGACAAGTCGTGTGGTCCGTACTAAAAGAATGATACGAACTTGACAGACCACAAATCATCGTCCATGTAATCACTCGATTCATTCATCAATCAATTTAGTCACACCTTTGATTATAGTCAAATAACCATGCACATAATCGATATAAGCAATCGTTCAAACAATGAGAAATAATTCCAGTCAAGATAACCATTTCAATTATACCTAACCAGGACTAAATTGTACCATGATTTAATCATAATCGATTCAATTTATTCAAAAAATGAACGCTCACCTCAACCTATTTCAAGCTCGCAATCAATCCATATCAAACATAATTTAGGCAATTAACATTCAAGTATTCCCAAATCAACTAACCTAACCTATTAGAGCCATATAACCTAACCACCCGAGTCTCTAACCTAAACCGACCTTAATCGAACTACCTAAACACCTAATAATCTAAGTGAACTAATCCAAACAAAATTAACGACCTAATCAAGAATTAGAGGTTGCCTCACAGTCAATTGTACGGGTTAGGATTGATAGCGGTTCTCAATAAAATCTTCGATCCGAACCTCGAACTCACAACCAAGTTGCGAACCTTGAATATCGCCTAATGGGCCCAAAAATCCAAAAGACTTGGTCCACGGACCCAAGACAAGGCCCAAAATACTTGGTCTAATGCCTCAATTCACGGCCCAACTCAGAATGGGCTTCGGCCCAACTCCATAGCCCTAAAAACCAAGCCCACAGATTAGCCCAGCCCAAAACCAAAACAGAGCAACAGTATTGTAAGGGAAAACAGTGACTGAATAGCACTATTTCGGGCAGCTTTGAGTGGTGGTCGAGTCTGAGGTCGAGGGTGGAGGTGCACGGAGGTCGGGGGTGGACATTGGTGATAGGTGGTGGCCGGAGAAGTCGCCAGCAGCCATGAATAGAAGTGAAGCAACAGTAAAACGAGGCACGACCAAAATAGGGGAGGCAAGGCAGCTTTGGTTTAGGGTCTGTCCGGGCTTCTAACTGTGGCGACACTTCTTGCAACCGGTAGAGGAGGTCCACAAGGGTGTCAAGAAGTGTGTGGTGGCCGGAGGAAGGCCGAAAAATGGGTTAGGGGCGACCAAATGACTCAAAAACCAAACTGTGCAAAACCAGCAAAACTAAGACTGAGTTCGTTTTTTTGCTTACTTGAGCTTTTCCAGCGACCTGTGGCAACCTGCGACAGCGGAGAGGAGTCTGAGAGAGGTGTGGAAGCTGTGTGAGGTGGTGGTGGTGGTGGTCGGAGGCAACCGTGCAGCGAGTAGAAGCTGCTGCAGCCCACTGCTCGAAAAAAGCAGCAAGGCTGTTCAAGCAACTTCCAGCCAGTTTTCGGTGACCCTGGGCTGTGGCAACGGTGCGGCGAGGCGGGGACAGGCTAAGGAGGACGTGGTGGAGGGTCGGCGATGGTCTGGTGGTGGTTCGGTGAGGGCTGGTCGTGAAAATAGAAGAGGAAGGAGAGGAGAGTCGGTTGAGAGAGAGAGTGTACGTGTGAGCTGCAGAAAATGGAAAAGGAAGAGAGAGGTATGGCTGTCCAAATTTGACCCTTGATCATCTTGAGGACTCTATAGATAAGTACAGCCCACCTTCATCAATAAGCTTGTCTCCTTGCCCATAAAATATCCAAGGGCATTTTGGTAATTTCTAATCTTGATCAGGGACATTTTTGTAATTTCACACTCAATGGTAAATCTGACATTTAGCTATCCAATCGGGATAATGAATTCCTCGGGTTAGGCCTGCCACGGTGAGGCTCAGTCTCAAAAATTCAAATCCTAAGGCGAATCGACAAATGATTGAAATCCAATTCAATTCGATCGACGATTACAGAAATTATCCAATTTCTCATTTTTAATCCTCAAAATATAACTTGAGCTACCAAAATGAAATTCATATTCATACTATTGTTTGGATTTCACTATTTACAGGAGTCGGGATTTCAGGGTGTCACATATCATGTCCGTTCTACTCAAAACAAAATTGAGGCAAAACATAGGGTTTGAACGTTTGAACAATAGGAAAAACAATGAAGTGTTTGAAGATATGTTCATTCCTTAAGTGTGATAGTTTCGAGTGAAATAGAAAAGAACAAATTATTATAGACAGTGAAACTAGTAAATCTCTTTTGACAAAAAAAAAAACTAGTAAATCTCTATGTTGTTAACAAGGGTCTTGCCAATCTTGAATGATTAATTGCCATGTTAATTTATTTGATTCACTGAAGATTTTGTGTCTGGTTTCTTTTCTCATAGCTAAGTTCTAGTTGCTAAGTGTAAATATCAGAGGATCTGTTAAGGCTTCCACCACCAATCGGAGCTGCAACCATGAATACATGTTAGGGCGTCCAAGTTGATCGTCCAGATCGTCCCTCGGATGCTTAAGCCGTAGTTTGACCATGCGAATGCAAGTCTCTTATGAAAGCAAGGAGTTTACGTAAGGTAATGTACATTCATTTTTCTCCACATAATTTATTAATTACCCCAAAATCAGACAAAAATCACATTATTGTGTTTTCCTGTTTTGGCTGGACGATATATTCCTATTTGGAATGAGAAAATAACAATGTATCGTATATATACGTATAGTAACTTAAGAATGAATTTAAGAAAGAATCTCATCAGAGACCGATTTCATTAACTTCCTTTTACAATATTCATCTGCTTTCGATCAATCAATGAAGATCTTCCACCCTACAAGGTAGTAAATGGTTACCAGTAACATCTCATGTTGCAACATAATTGCTTCCAATCTCGTAATACATTCATTCAATTACTGTAAAAGACACAGATAAAATTCAGTGACTTACCATTTGCTCAACTTGCATCAAGCATTGCCAAATTTTGATGTGTCGTGCATTCATGTGCCCACGCTAAAGTTTTAGCTCAAAGACAATGAACAGAAATTTCATATGTTTTCCCCTCTTTTTTTTGTTTTTTTTTTGTTTTTTTTTCCTAATGTAACGCTCGCGAGGCACCATTTTAGCACCACATCAAGTCCACGTCATAGTTTTAACCATGATTTATAACACAACCTAAGGAAGGTAGATGTACCAATTAAGCACAAGTTTGAGATTTTTGGTAACACGAAAAAAAGTTTGGGACAAATGTATCACGATTGGTGCAGTTTTGGGTTTTCCATGGCCTTTTTACTTTCTCAAAACACCATTTTTTGTCTTATCCAACGAGCAAAAACGTAGGGACAAAATTCATTCCAAACAAGATGTGCTCCCAAAATATTAAAAAGATGAACTGTTCAATTTAGATGACGAACAAAACCAAGCGGTACGAGAAATTGCATTAAGAGGCCTATTGGATCTGCAAACTGGAACGTTGAAGGGAGTAAGAATTTTTTATCATTGGCTAGCGGACAACTTTGATCCAATCGGGTGCGAGATTAAAACATACAATGGTAGGACGACTCGTGGTTGATCCATGTGATGAGAATTGAAATTTGGAAATTCGAAGGATCAAATGTTTGAAATATCAAATGAATGTCAAATAATTGCATTCGATGGTAGCAGATAAGGATGGGAACATCAAGATCAAGTTCGAAGAACTTCTACAACCGCACGCTC
The DNA here is from genome assembly GCA_028455895.1 of Rhodomyrtus tomentosa. NCBI lineage: Eukaryota > Viridiplantae > Streptophyta > Magnoliopsida > Myrtales > Myrtaceae > Rhodomyrtus > Rhodomyrtus tomentosa. Next base: position 5,755,795 of record JAPCWY010000001.1, on the reverse strand, counting down.
TTAATGTACATAAAACTTGATCACCCGAGAAAACTTAGGATCTTTATTATTTTTTTTGTATAACATACGTCAATCTATATAATTAAACTAAATCAATCATTTATGTACTTGAAAACATATTATTTCTACAAAGAAAAACTAAAATTAACATTTTTTTTTGTGAAGTAAGTATGCATATAACTTTAAAAAAAAAAAGATTACTTGCATTGTGTAGTTACTAAATAGTTTTGAACTGGGGAATAGCAAGTTAAAACTGGCATTTTTGTTCACCCATAACACTGTGAACCTATACATTTGTGTAAGTACATGTATAGTTTTGTCACTTTTACTAAAACATTCAAGGGTACATGTCGGTCTAATTGCAAAGAGTACTTGCCCATCGGGTAAGGGTCAATGGATGATGACCAAACTGAGACAAGCATCAGTTAGTCATAACAAATTGGCAATGGCACAAACAGGTACGTTTTAATTTCGATGAGCGTATCTTATGGTATTTTACATTCATATATGGATCTGGCTGTTCTGAATAATTGGTGTTTATATATTGAGAAATTCTTCACACGTGGTATCAGAACTTGGTCATATATGATTGTAGAATCCATAAAATTAATGAAATCCTTTTCTGTACGTGTCTCTTAGATTCGAATATTCAAATAGAAAGAATTAGGTAGAAGGTTAAATTCATTGGAACCTCAATTGCTCGAAACCAATAATTTTAAGGATTAGCTGGTTATTCGTGGACTGCCATTTCAATGCGGTTTTCGTGGACTGCCGTTTTTGTAAATTGCTTTCCTCGTCTTGCCGATTGGTCCGTTGCCTAAATCACGATAATGATTCCGAGTGGTGAATAGGGATTGGTGGTGTTGGGTGAATGGGGCTTCAAGAATAACGATTCTAAGTGGGTTTAAAAAAAATTACAAATAAGTTCAATTCTCCTTAGTGGTGATGTTGTTTCAGATATTGTTACATTTTCCGATGGATGTTTTACGAATGTTTTCCGATTGCTCGTATTCAAGGTTTGGCCGATTGTTCTTTTGTTCTACACCATTCTGACTGATCGGCATGTACTCTGGCATCCGATTTTTAGGCAAAGTGGCTTTAGTTATTATTAAAAATAGTAAAATTTGCGCACTGATGAATACTGAACTAGTTTGAGTTAAATCAAACAGTAGCACCATTCTGATTTGGGAGGATATTGGTTCCCTCCATAAAAGAAGATGCAGTAACACTTGCTTCCACGATTGAACCTAGTTAACTGAGCATTGAACATGCTGCTCATGTCAATTTGGCGAACGTTTTGTGAAAATCTGGTATATATTAAAAAAAATGAGGTTATGATTATGTGGCAAAAGTTATTGCTTGGTAAATGCAATATGACCCTGAGAAATCGTTTAGTGCTTCATATTGTCTAAAGAAATTGTGGGCATTATTTGAATGGAACTTTTGAAGTTCCTTATTAATAAGGATTAGTATATATAATCACCTGCCCAAAGGGGTTATTGTGTATATTAATTTGAAAATTACATGAAGATAAATACCCAATTTAAAAGATGGGGATGTATGACTCGAAAGATTTATCTGCCCAAAGGGGATAAGTTTTTCTTTTGAAAGGTATGTGTAATTCCCCTCTATAGTGATATAAATGGAGATGTATAATTTAAAGGATTTGTCTGCCCAAAGGGGATGGGCCCTTGACGATTATGTGTAATTCTTCTTGTTGTTGTAATTTTCATGCTGTGGAAAATAGTGGTGCTTTATATACTCTGCCCAAATGGGAGTTTATAGTGTACTAATTATTTTTGTTGAATTACTCATTGCCCATAACTGATCTTATTGCATTGTATGTCACAAACAGTTACTTTTGTTGTTAACAACAATAATGCCACTATGGAAATGTTAACTGGATCGAACTTCAAGAGATGAAAACAAGACATAGAGTTTGTTTTGGAAATTGTGGATATGGATTTGGCTCTGCATGAGGATGAACCTTCCAAGCCTAATGATCAAAGTACTGCAGATCAAAAGGCCCATTATGCTAGATGAGAAAAATCCAACTGACTAAGCCTTATTGCTATGAAGAGATCCATTGCTAAGCATCTCATTAGTGGTTTGCTAGAAAGAGCAAATGCGAGAGAGTTCCTTGCAGCAGTGGGAGAAAGATATGCAGTCTCAGACAAAGTTGAGGCTGAGAACTTACTGAATGAGTTAACGAGTATGAAATATGATGTTGCTATGGGTGTTAGAGAATTTATATTAAGGATGGTCCATATTCAATCCAAGCTTAAGGCTCATAAGATTGTCCTTTCTGAAGATTATGTTGTGCATCATGCCTTAAATATTCTGCCTGCTGAATTCAGTCAGATTAAAACTACTTATAGCACTCAGAATGAGACTTGGAGTGTTAATGCTTTGATTACTAAATGTGTGACTAAGGAAGAAAAGTTAAAGAATGAGAAGAATGAGTCTGCACATTAGATTACTAATGCCAAGTTGAGTTCCTAAAGAGGAAAATGGAAGTCTAAAGGGTCGAATGCTTATACCCCTAAGAAAGACCAAGGCTTCAAGAAAATTGACAATAATTGGAGACATGAAGATAAGAATTTTAAGTGTTTTCATTGCAAGAAGCAAGGTCACAAGAGAGTTGATTGCTGCAAGTTCAAAGCTTGGCTAATAGCAAAGAAAGAAAGTAGTCAAGGTGAGTTGATGGTTTGTTTTGAATCAAATATGGTTGATGTTCATTTGGATTTTTGGTGGCTTGATTTTGGTGCTACCCTACAGGGTCTCACAAATATAAGGAATCCAAGTATGAGGGAGCCAAAGCTTAAAGTTGGAAATAATATCGGAGTTGATGTGGAGCAAATAGGGATAGTTGTTTTGAATTTAGACTCTGGCTTTCAGCTAGTTCTGAATAATGTCTTTTATATTTCTAGTTTTAGGAGGAACTTGATATCTCTTTTTTTGCTTGACAAAGCTGGATATTGTCTTTATTTTGCCAATAATAGAGTGGATTTGATTTATGACTTTAGAACTATTGGGAATTGCATTCTGTCTGATGGATTATATCGATTATCTTTATCTCCCGATAGACCATATTGTTCCTTCAATGTTGAGAATAATGTGGCTAAAAGATCTTTGATCAAGGGGAAATCTTATTTCCTATGGCACAAACGATTAGGGCATATCTCCAAAGAAAGGGTAAAGTGGCTTATCAAAAGTGATATTCTTCCTCCTCTTGACTCAGATGATGTTGACATTTGTATTGATTGTGCGAGGGGAAAGTTGACTAAAATCAAGAAGAAAGGCGCTACTCGCAGTCACAATCTGTTGGAGATAATTCATACAGATATTAGTGTCCATATTCAACCACCTTGTTTGGAAATGAGTACTTCACCACCTTCATTGATGATTTCTCTAGTTATTGCTATGTTTACTTGATTAAGGAGAAGGCTAATGCTCTCGACATGTTAAAAGTATTTCGCACCGAAGTTGAGAAACAATTGGGAAAGATCATCAAGATTGTCAGATCTGATTGTGGTGGTGAGTATTATGGGCGGTATACTGAGATTGGACAGCAAATGGGACCATTCTCTAAATATTTATAGGACTGTGGTATTGTCGCTCAGTATACAATGCCTGGGAGTCCTGAACAGAATGGTGTAGTTGAGCGGCGAAACCGGACACTCATGGAAATGAAACGAAGTATGATGAGCATATCTAATATGCCTGAATACTTATGGGGTGAGGCAATTAAAACAGCAGCTTATATATTGAATCGTGTACCCAGTAAATCAGTGCCAAGAACACCTTTTCAGCTATGGACGGACAGAAAACCAAGCTTGAATCACTTCCGAGTTTAGGGGTGTCCTGCAGAGGTGAAAATTTATAATCCTTCGCTGAAGAATATTGAACCCAGGACTACTAGGTGTTACTTTATTGGATACCCTAACCATTCCAAGGGGTATAGGTTCTATTGTCCTACTCATGTCACTAGAATCGTTGAGTCACAGACTGTCAAATTCCTGGAGTTGGATGTTGCTGAGGAGAATTCTTCTCAATCCTTTCAAAGGGAAGAACCAAACAATGTAATCTCTATTCCATTTCCCATTTTGAATGATGTTTCATGTGAGAGATTTGCAAAGAGGAAATCCAGCAAGAAGCAGGTATTGGAGATATGACTGTAGACCATCCTATTATGGACGAAACTCCCCAGATGAATGATCTAGCTCCAAAAGTGCCAGTTCAAAGACCACAACGACAAAGAAGACCGGCGCTTTTGAATGATTATCATGTCTATCTTGGAGAAACTGACTTTGACATTGGACATATAGTTGATCCGATAACCTTCAAAGAAGCTATTGATAGTGATCAGACAGATAAATGGTTAGGAGCAATGAAGGATGAGATGACTTCCATGTCAAATAATCAAGTATGGGAACTCGTTGATTTACCTAGTGGGCACAAACCGATTGGCTGCAAATGGGTATTCAAAACCAAGAAAGACAATAAAGGCAACATAGAGAGATTCAAGGCAAGATTGGTTGCGAAGGGGTTCACACAGAGAGAAGGCATTGATTACACTGAAATTTTTTCTCTAGTATCCACTAAAGACTATTTTCGAATAATTATGGCATTAGTGGCTCATTTTGATTTAGAGCTTCATCAGATGGATGTTAAAATTGCTTTTCTAAATGGAGATATAGATGAAGAAGTATATAGCAACAACTTGAGGGGTTTAAAGAAGATGGAAAGGAGTATATGCTGTGCAAACTTCGAAGGTCTATCTATGGTCTCAAACAAGCATCATGTCAGTAGTACTTGAAATTTGACAGAGTTGTGAGATCATTTGACTTTGAAGAAAACAAATTTGATCAATGCATCTACATGAAAGTTAGTGGGAGTAAATATATTTTCTTAGTACTTTATGTAGATGACATTTTAATTGCTAGTAGAGATGTTGATCTGTTGAATGACACAAAAAGTTTTCTATCTTCAAAGTTTGATATGAAAGATCTTGGGGAAGCCTCTTTTGTTTTAGGTATTGAGATTCATCATGATAGATCTAAGAAGTTTTTGAGATTATCTCAGAAAAATTATATAGGCCGCGTTTTGAAAATATTTAATATGCACACCTGCAAGGTTGGTGAAGTTCCTGTTGTGAAAGGAGATAAATTAAGCATTGAACAATACCCAAAAATGATGTTAAAAAAGAAGCAATGAAGAATGTTCCCTATGCTAGTGTAGTTGGCAGCCTCATGTATGCACAAGTATGTACCAGACCTGATATTGCTTTTGCAGCAAATATTCTTCGGAGATATCTCTCCAATCCAAGTCATGAACATTGGGTTGCAGCTAAGAAATTAATGAGATATCTGCAACGAACAAAAGAATTTATGCTTGTGTATAGCAGAATAGAAGATCTAAAGGTGATTGGATATTCAAATGGGAATTTTGCTGGTTGTTCAGATGATAGAAATCAACTTCTGGATATATTTTTTTGATGGATGGAGGTGCTATTTCTTGGAAGAGCACAAAGCAAACCTTCATTGCGAACTCTATAATGTATGCTGAGTTTGTAGCTTGTTATGGTGCTTCAACTCAGGCTATTTGGCTCAGAAATTTGATCTCAGAATTGCGAGTAGTGGACTCTATTGCTAGACCTATGGTGATCTACTGTGACAACACCGCAGCTGTGTTTTATTCTAAGAACGACAAAATCAGGAATGCTACTAAACACATGGAGATCAAATATTATACTGTTAAAGACTTGGTTAAAAAGGGAGATATTGTAATTGAGAATATTAGAACTGAGTCCATGTTGGCTGATCCTCTAACAAAATATTTACGACCCATTTTGTTTAAAGAACATGTAAATAATATGGGTGTTTTAGATTATTTTGATCTTTTTTGTTAGTGGGAGTTTTACATAGCTCGTCTATCTAGATATTGTAATTATATGCAAACTGATAATGCTTTTTTTTATGATCTTTATTAAAGCATTTGATGATCATCGTTACTGGTTTTATTGTTATTATAATTTTTGCCATGTCGACTGAGAGATGGAAGTATAAAACATTATCTTTAAATGTATATTGGTTTAAAGATGACTAGATGTCACTAGTTTTGAGATCTCATATTGAATTGTGACATAGTTGTGCAATTTCATGTTGTTTAGAAATTGTGATGATGCAGTTTCGTGTTGTTCAGAAATTGCATTGAGGACCGATGAGGAATAGTGTGTTTGATAACATGTTGGCACTATTTCTTACTACACTACTAGGCATGTGATCCATGAAAATATAATGCTCGTTATATGTGATTATGGAAGGTCATGTGTTGCAGTATTTTCTTAACACTTTGATCGCCATAGTCCTATATTGAGGTTATAAATGATTGGGTTGATTTTGAGATGCCATTATTGGAATATTATTTATTTATTTATTTTTAAATTGTGGCCACATAAAACAAATTTTCAATTATTAACCCGAGAGCGTCATTTTCAAAATAAAATCATTCTCAAAATAAAAGCAAGTTAATTAATGTAGCCCAAATGGCAGAATGTTGGAAACTTCCCTATAATATGGGCTTACATTAATTAATTGATTTTCTATTTCTAAATAATCGGGTTAATGGATATTCCAATATATATATATATATATATATATATATATATATATATATTTGACCTTTTAGTGATCTTATTGAATTGGGTTTTGGCATCTATAAATAACGAGCTTAGTTGAGCAGCAAAGTGTATGCATTTGTGTTTAACTAAAGCCTATGATGGGAGGGATCCAGTTAACACACTGATGATTAGGGTTTGCTAGGTCCCCTTTCTAGCCTATGAAAGGGTAGGTTACGCCTATCAATCGCTTTATCCCATTGAAAGCTGCTATATCGAAATAGGTCATAGAGAGGAAGATCGTCATTCCACTAGATCCTTGATATATTTTTCTTCGAGAAGAGCAATGGCACAAACAGATACGTTTTAATTCCACTGAGCGTATCTTATGGTATTTTACATTCATATATGGATCTGGCTGTTCTGAATAATTGGTGTTTATATATTGACACCCTGGAAATTTGCCTTAGTAAAATTAACTGAATTCGATAAAAAAGAATGAAATTGAATTTCAGTCGATACAAAATTTTGGACCGTAAGGAATTAAGATACAGATTTTGGATGATTCTCGAAATATCAATCGGTTTAAATTAGGCTTTGCAATTCTTAGTTGTCGCGAAATAGGATCGAAATACTCGCACCAAGTCTAGCCTGTGAAATTACCAAATTTACCCTTCATTCAGTCAAGCCAAATTTCGTTCAGTCCTAAAATACCAAATGATAGTTTTGCCCTCCAATAATGTATATAGGACAAAATTATTCAAATTTGATTTGACTGGTGGGACCTCCGGTCAAATCCCACCTACCGGTCAACTCCTAACCACCATTCTCTCTCTCTCTCTCTCTCTCTCTCTCTCTCTCTCTCTCTCTCTCTCTCGTCTGTTCCCCACCCCTCTACTGTTGCCGTGGACACCCCCTCCTTCCTCTTCTTGTTGCCGACCACCACCACCCGCCTTTGTCCACCATCACTCCTCCACCATCTGACCGCCACGCACCGCCTCGAAGCCGTCCGACAGCTCCCAGAAGACCTCAAGCTGCTTGCCTTATTTCGGGCCCGAAGAGTCCCGACCGTCGTCCGCCACCTCCGATCGCCAACCACCACCAGCCACGACCCCAAACCACTCACTAGACCTCTAGCCTTCCTCGTCCCCGCCAGTTCGATTGTCGTTCGCCGCTGCGAAGCCCAGATCAGACCCGTCGGCCTCCTGCTCTGTTTCGGGCACAAAGGGCTACCCAAGCGTCAATCTCCCTCTCCGTCGCTAGCCGACCACCCCCAGCGAGCCCCCTCGACCCTTACCACCCCTTGAAGCTAGCAGTAGTCGATCGAGACCTGTGGATCGCGAATCGACCTCGGAGCCGCCATCCCCTATTTTTGGTTGAAGCCATGCTCTGCCTCCACCAGTTCTATTCCAGCTACGCCGCCTCCGTCCGTCATCGTCGGCCACCTACCGACTCCACCAGACCCTTGAGACCTCATGCCACCCTTCCCTCAACCCATCGGCCCGAGAAACCCACAAAAACAGCCCCGTCGCCACTGTCCCCTGTTCTATTCAGCCTCCTCCGCCCTGCTTCGACCACCTTGAGCCACCACAGACGTCTGCCAACCTTTGAGGACCTCCACCTTCGACCCTAAAGCTAGTCGCCGTCCACAGCCACTAGAAACTACCCCCATCAGCCACTGTTTTTCCCCGATTGGTTGCTGCCCAATTCTATTTAGGCTTGAATTGTGGGTTGTTGGGCTGATTTGAGGCCCACTATGATTTGAGCCGAGTGTTAGCAAGTTGGGCCAATAGTTTAGGCCTTGTCCTAGGCCCGTGAGCCAAGCCATTTGAGGATTTGGGCCTGTTATTCGAGAATTAAACTCCGTGGTCCGTTTGGGTTCGAGCTTTGCATTAAAGGATTGTTCGAAGATCGTCGTCTCCGTCATTCGTCACCCTTGAGCTGCCCAAGCTAGTTGAGCTGTGAGTTAACCCCTAATCCTTGGTTAGGGCGCTAATTGCACCTAGTATTAGTTAATTAGCCGATTAGAAAATTTAGTTAGAATAATTGTGGTTGATTTAGATAGAAATCGGGTTTAGGTTAAATGACCGCGATTAATTAAGTTAGTCGAGTTAGTTAGGTCGTCTACGGCTAGTTGATTTCTAGAATCAGTTGATTGACTGATTGGGTATTGATTGCCGTTGTTTAATCGCAAGCGAGCATTAGTTCAGAACCGAGCGATCGATCGATAATTAAATAAAATTGAAATTAATCAATGTCGTTTAATTAATTAAATTGGTTAATCGATCATGTTCTGACTGCATGACTGACCGCAGTTGATTGATTGTGATGTGAGATGATTGAATTTTTGAGTATTTCATCGTCTGTGTCGGGCGCAAGCCTAGTGGTGAGATTGTGCATTCATATGACATGTGTAAACTCAAACTGCATGATTTAGCATGAAAACGGCCTTGGGCCGAGTCTTTGAGCACGTTTGTATGAGCATTCGGCCTAAATCAAATATGACAAAATTGATTGATTGTCGGGTATCATATGTGGTCATATGATGGGACAATGAGATTCCTGACAAGATTGTACCGTAACGATCAGGAAAATACGACTTGTCAGAAGCACGTCATTCTGTGACGCCAGTTAGATGGAAGCCGATTGCAACCTGTAATGGACCGAAGCCTTAAAAGGGATTTTTGGTAGCTCCGTACCGTGACGATCGGAATCACACAGACTACTAGAAGTAGTCGCCGGAAGTAAAGGATGATGCTTGGCGCCACCAAAAGAGTACCAACTGACTAGTGTACTAGGCACTAACTGACTAGTGTGCTGGGTTGATATGCCCAAATTCTCGGGTTGACATGCCCCGGGCTGGCATGCGTGTGACGTCATGCATGTCGAATGATGTGATGCTTGCCTTATTTTGGCTGTTTGACTGTCATATCGAGTCTACATCGCATTATGTGTAGCTTTTTGGAGGGTAAGTTACATGTGGTTGGATATCTGTATTGATTGACATGCCATGTTTGTTTGTTAGGATATCCCGAGTGAATCATCGTCCTAGCCGAGCTTAGGCGTTGACTTCACCGAGATTTATTTCCCACCCCGTCGTGGGATAAATTTTCAAGTCACAAGTGACGGAGCATCGTGAACGCTAAGACATGACTTTTTGGAGTGACCTTTTGGAGTAGATATGAAATTAAACCTACCGATCATTGTCTCTTTTGAGGTCCTAGAGAGCCGCCCCAAGAATGGGATTGTACGTTGTTAGCTCTATAGGGTTAATTAGTATCTGTTTTGCATGAGGATTAAAGTTGTCTTTTGTTGAATTGATTGAATGAATGTTCCTGCTGATTTATCCCATGATGATCTTGTTGTATGAAAGTTTGGTACGTTTCGCATGCGCATTTTAATTATAGGTCGATAGAGAGCTTGGGACATTATCCTTCGTGACCTAATAGTGTCAAGATAGGGGTGTCGCGTGGTTGAGGATCGGGGTGTGACATCATCAAACTGTCTAATCGCCTTGAGAGCATCGGCCTGACATAAATAAGCCTGGAGGAAGTTAAAAAACATTTACTTTAGAAATATAGCATGAGCCAAATTCTCACCAATACAAGGACCTCTCTCTGCCTCTCTATTTTGGGTCCACAGCACTAATGTAAACATGTACCGAGGTCTCTAATATCTAAGACACAGAACCTAAGATTATATATTGATGGAGTATTCAATTTTAAAGAAAGAACTCTCATTTCTTGAGATCATGGGCAAGGTTCAATAGTAAAGGTTTTAGAAAATCTCACCAAGGGATTGTGTTTTGATTGCTTGAGATGCAGATCAGAATAAAACCATTCCTACTTAACACAATATAGACATTAAAATCATGCGCCTGCATTGAATTATGTGCATCGTGTTATATAAACAACAGCACTTGCCCTGTCTTCTCCCCTTTCCCTCGTATCAGTGAAAGCACAGGGGACAAAAGGTTCAGTTTTTAGAATTGCTCCTCAGATCAATCTCCCATACGACTAAAATTCTAAATTGCATCCTTTTGGGTGAGATATAGTCTACACCTTAGGCTGCCCCCTGTGTGCCCCTCATGGGAAATGATTTATGATTAGAAAGATCAAGGTTACAAATGCCTCAAGCTTTTAATTGTATCAATCAATTTTTCTAAAGTGGAAACTCACTGACCTCAGTGTACCAAGGAGCTAAAGTTGACGCTGCTTTTGCATCTTCCAGAGAGCCCCACTATAGTTGCGCATTCCCAACCTCGCAACAGATCTGAACAAAACATAAACCTCTAGTTGACAAATCATCACGAGCCCCACTATAGTTGTGCATTCCACCCTTTTCAGCAGCAGCTTGGTTTCTATAATCAAAATGAAATGATAACTTAAATCTCCAATTCATCCACAAGGGCACCATAATTTGGTGCAAACTCATTCACATCATCAGCAGAATCAACGCAAATACTTAGTCAACTACAGAAGAGGGGTTAAAATCTCATCTTGGATACTTATTACGTGGCTGTAACAAATTCAGAAAGTTCGTCATTAGCTGCAGCAAGATGCAGAAATTGTTTCAACCTCATATAATTGGAATTGATGAACCAACCTGTCTTTATACATCTCATGGATCGCACCGTATGGCCTCATTGCTATAGCCTGCGTAACAACGAAATAATCATCATGAATTATCAATCCTCCATGTCCTCCATTGGATCAACTAAGGCCCATTCAATAATTTGAGAAAGGACCATCAATGCACTCATTCTCTAATCTCTATCAGCAAAATGTTCCAAAATAAGCAAAAACAACCCAATTCAACCCCCAATTCGCCCACAGCACACGACCATTCCCATAAGACTGAACACAAAAAACACCCAATCACAGCAAAACACACGAACGCCAGAACCTACCTGAGTTAGCAGGATCTCGGCATCGGAGAAATCCCCCCTCTCCAGCTCGCTCTCGGCTCTCTTCCTCAGCGCAAGCGCCTCCAGGCTCCTCAACACGTCGTCGTCGGCGTCACAGAATATCCGCGCGGAGCGCGCGGCGGTGCCGCAGTGGCTGATGATGACGCCCTCCTTGAGGCCGGAGCCCCACCGGCCCAGGCAACCGCAGGTCTTGTCGGCGACGCCGGGCGGGGCGAGGCCGGAGAGCTCCTCCAGGGTCTGGAACGAGCCCTACTTTAGCAAGTGCGGTTGGTGCAGACCCTGACCTCGGAGAGGCTCGACGAGCCCGCGCACGAGGCGGCTACCAGGCGGCGTCGTTGAGGATGAGAGAGAGAGAGTTAGTTGTTGAGGGGAAAGATTACGGTGAGGCCGGTGAGCTCCATCATTTCCTCCACCAGGCGACGATGGTGGCGTCGCAGACTCACAGTCGCTACAAGCGTAAGTGAAGAGAACTGATTCCGATCCTCGCGGAGATTCTTGGAAAATATAGGTGACGGTCGCCAAAGAATAGAAACGCCACGTAATAGTCAACGCATTGTGCTAAAGCATAATGCTGCTTGGTTTGACCTCCGGGGCTGCGGCCTTAACCTTTTTTACACAATTGGCCTGACATTTTTTTGACAGCAGGAAATCACCCATTATAAATACATGTACGTAATTAATGGAAAAAAATTGCCACGCTGGCGATAAGTGCTGGCGGCTCAGGGTAAAATTTTTTTTTAAAAAAAAAACTCTAAAACCCAATACGAAATGTTAGATTAAACGATAATTATCACGCGTCGCTAAAAGGTCAAAGATTCGATATTGATGGGTCCGTTACCATTAGCCCACTAGCTAGAAAATCTTTCAACACAAAACACGCAGAAACCCATTCGAAAGTTTGTACACAATGTGAATCGATATCGCCGAAGACAAGTGACTTTTTTTACTACTGAATTAATCTCCATGGAGGTGATAGAATCTCGTGTGATTTGCTCATAGATATTGAATCATCCAATTATCTAATTGAATCGCTAAATGAATTTGGCCCGAAAAGAAAGCGCCCAGCGATTTCTAATTCGATGAACAATACTATTGCTCAAATCATTAGTCTATTTGAACGGTGAAGTTGAGTTCATGCATCATTTCTTATGGGGAAGAATTTGAGTTATTTTGTCGAAATTGATCTGGTGCACAGATACAACCGATATCTCTGATCAAGGTTGAGATCACACCTTGAATCTTAAAAGTTACACTAATTATTAGGTTTGCATATCAAACTTGGCATATGCATGCCTGCCAATGCTAGTCCACAAAATTCTTGGGAATCTCAGAAAACCTGAGTTTATCCTGGCAATGGTCATAGATCAAGTGCTTCTTGCGAACCCATGCGAGTTGGTGGCTCCGACGCCAACCTAACTCGTCGACTGAGGGCTTGCCCCACCATGACCGCCCTAATTGTCCACATTTGGTCACCACGTCGTGCGTCTCCGGCGACAGCTCGCAGGCGTCGATGTCAAAGGACCGAAACCAAGACACAAAAGGTGCGCGGCTCCAGCTCGTCTTCACCCGTCCTCCCTGTGTGGCCCAATCGCCAGCGTTCCACACCGACTCGTGGACTCGCAGAGGCTGGCTTTTTGGATATGGCACGCCACGAGATTCTTCCTTGTTCGTGAATACTCTTACAGGAATTCCGTCGATGAGAAACGTATGTCGTTTGACAAGAATACCGTTGTCAGCGAACTGATAGGCCATGTCCACTCCCATACAAAAACAAACGTGCAAAGCGCGTGCAGTGCAATAACTATCTATCGAGAAAGAGAATTAGGAAGAGAATCAGGGACCGCATATATGATAAAACGCCGGTTCCAGAACAAAGAGTAGGTATGAAAATCCGAGGTAGGATCGAACCAAAGAATATGCGTTTGCTCTCACTACAAAAAAAAAAAAAAAAAGGTTTTAACCAGGGAAAATCAGTGATGAATTCAAATTCGTCGCTAATTTGTGACGAATATAGCGACGGACAAAATTCGTCGCTTCTTTGCGACGAAATTAGCTACAAAAAAAGTTCGTCGCAAATTGGCGATGAAAATTAGTTTCGTAGGAAAATAATTCGTCACTAATTAGCCATGAAAAACTATTCGTCGCAAAATTGAATTTGATCTGCGAAATTGTGGAATTATAAGTTTTTTTTATGACCGAGGTATCCGGGCCAGCTTGAGCGCACCTCGACCATTTTTCGAGGGACTAGCACGACAACCACCAGCTGTAACCCTCACTTAAGTCACAGAGAGCGACTTCGGATATTTGAACCAGTACCTAACAAGGGATAGTCCATCTCTTAACCAACTTGGCCATCGTTGGTAGGTGTGGAATTAAAAATTCGTCGCTAATTTCATCACAAAATATAGGTCGTTGAATTCGTTTCTAATTAGCCACGAAATAACGTTCGTTGCAAAATTGAATTGAATTGAAATTAAATGTTTGTCGCTAATTTCGTCGCAAAGTAGTTCATCGCTAATTTCGTCGCTAATTAGCCACGACAAACCATTCGTCACAAAATTGAATTTGATCCGCGGAATTGTGGAATTTAATGTTCGTTGCCAAATTCTCCGCAAATTAACCATGAAAGACCTTTCGTTGCAAAATTGAATTTGATCCGCGGAATTGTTGAATTAAGTGTTCGTCGCTAATTTCATCGCAAAATCGTTCGTCGCTAAATTCGTCACAAATTAGCCATGTAAAATCGTTCGTCTCAAAATTGAATTGAAGTGTGAAATTAAGTGTTCGTCGCCAATTTCGACGCAAAATAATTCGTTGCTAATTTTGTCTCTAATTAGCCACAAAAAATCGTTCGTCGCAAAATTAAATTTGATCCGCAGAATTGTGGAATAAATTTTTGTCACAAAATCTTTTGTTGCTAAATTTGTCGCAAATTAGCCACGAAAAATCGTTCGTCGCAAAATTGAATTGAATAGTGAAATTAAATATTGGTCACTAATTAGCCACGAATATCGTTCATCGCAAAATTGAATTTGATCTGCGGAATTGTGACATTAAATGTTCGTACCTAATTTTGTTACAAACTGTTTCGTCGCTAAATTCTTCGCTAATTAGCTTTTTTTTTTTTTTTGGTATCTATCGTTTCCATTCTAAGTGATGCATGCGACAGTAGAAGGGATTGTAGTAGTTTTACGATAATGGGGCCCAACCACAAAGTTTTATTATATCCGAATTTCTTATCATCATGCGATTAATTTTCTTTTTCTTTTTCGTGTTATAATGGATAGGTTCTCCGTTTTAAAAAAATGAAAAATCCGTTTCAACGAGTAAGTTCTAAATTTCACTTGAAATTTATAAGAAACTTGGAACCGCTCACCCCATACTTATAAATATATTTCACGTTTTGATTTTCTTTTGCTTTATACACAAAAGTATTTATAGCTTCTGAATTACTAAAGCTATGGGACTGAGGAATTTATTCATGTGAATTGAATAACCTCTTCCCAAATGAATAATGCAAGAAAGCGTACTTGTACATACATGTACAACTTGTGACTTAAACGTTTAGGATAGATGTCGGAGAGGATAGATGTCCGTTTACTTGCAATTTTCTTCACTTTATCGCACAAAAATCAAATAATAATCACATTATTTTGTTTATTTTAGCAATTATATTTTTGCAAGATGATTCTAATACAATGAGCATAATTCAAACAAGTAGCTTGTTTCCTTTCCACCTAGAAGTTGGATTCCTATTTAGACGCCGAGTCTATGTTTTTATCGATTATCAGATAAAGATTTTCGTGGTTAATACTGTACCCCAAAAAAATTGTGGTTGATAGTTAAGGTCGTCGAAACGTATACTCTTATCTCAATTTGATCCTCTTGAAAATGGCAAGAAATTAGGGCCGATCTCCCACCAGAGTTGCTAGGGCTATGCTCAGCTGTGCGCCACTCGTGGCAATCCGCTACGGTCGAAAAGAGGAGCGATGTTCTGTGGTTGATGCTGGCAGACAAAAAGGGTACAGGTAAGCAGAGGCAGCAGGGTGAGTTTTTCTGCCTCCTCACAAAAAGCTCTTGCATGAAGCAAAGGTGAAGAGATGCTAGCTACTCGCCACGAGGGTGGGTGTTGACGATCGGTAGAAATTGGAAAATCCATATGCTGATGAATCCCATGTCGCGCCACAGCCATATTATTAAGCTTCTCAATTTGAACTAGTTCCCTGACTTCGAAGTCTTGCGTGACTGGTATTTTCACGTGCATGTTGACTTCATTGCTAAGTTCGTCCTATCTGATAGCCTTACTACATCTCTAGATTACGTGGTCGTGGTCATCTATAGGAACAATGGACTGTCAGGGCTTTGAAACCCAGCAACGAGGAGTGGACAGTGGCCTCTCCTAAGTGGTATAGTTTCGTTGTCATACTTTATAAGAGCTGCTTTTTTGCTCTTAACTGCATCGTTAGCATATTGAGGTGCGGGTTAGATGGACCAACTCCGTTCAAAGCTTAAGTTGTTTTCAAGATGCTGCAAAGAATACTAGGTTGTGAGCGAGCATATCTAATGCAATCAACGACAATGTCTCTATTGGTGTCAGAGACCTAGGGGAACCTTTCGATTTCAAGTTTTCGCGATTGACCTCGAGACTCGGTCATGGACAGAGTTAAGACCTTGAAGAACATGTCCATCTTCTTAGGTTGGAATTCATCCTTCTCTTTGGAGGACGATGAAAAGCATCATATTAAACCGAATTGTACTTTTTTTTACTGATGATTTTCTAGAATCGCTCTAAAGATGGAGGAGGTAAAGACATGGGAACATATCACCTTGAAGATCATTCGATCGAGCCACATTTTCGTGGGGAAATCTCATAGCCGTTATTCTCCTCCAATGTGGATCGAACCAAATTTTTAACTTGTTATGATTGATAAAGTGAACAGATTAGTGGAATGCCGTCCGGCGGACACGGTTGGAACAAGAAGTTAGGAGTTCATCTCAAAAACATGAAATTTTTTGGTCATGGGAAGTAAATTCGTACTGAAATTCATTGCAGTTTTTTGCCAGATGCCTCGTTGTTTGCTTTCTATTATTTTATCTGCTGTCATCCACGATATGTCATGTATGTATGTTCTACGTGAGGAAGAAATGCAAAGGCGATGGATGAAACAACCTTCGATCGTTTGAAACAATCTGCAGTATCATTCAGATGAAAATTGCAAGAGGGGCGTTACGGAGAGACTTAGGAGTTAACAGACATTAAGATCAAACTTTTCACTCTACGTCCCCTTTGGGATATTTCTATGATAGAGCTCGAGCACAAACAAGTTTCTCCACATTGTTAAAAGATGACTCGAATTTGAGCGCAAAAGGAAATTAAATTTACGGTTTCTTAACTCTGCTGCAGTCGGTATTGTTCTTGCTAATATATATACACACACACACGGTCAACAACAGCGGATAAGAACAGGAAAGATATCCTGCAAAGTCGGCAAAGAAAAGTAAAGAAGGAAAGGTGGTTTGACTTTGACGGGATATTCTTGATTTAGTGGTTATCTCTACTGAACAAGAGCTAGCTATATATATATATATATGTACGTGAGTCAGACAAAAGCAAGCAGCGTGGGTTTTTTCGACGTTGCATCCAAGAAGAAGACTGAATCGCCGTTTCATCTCGAACGCTGGGAAGACTTCTTGAATCGCTGTTTTATGAGCGAGTGGTTGGCATTGAGTATTCGATTTGGGATATTATTTCGTTAGGAATTTAGAGCTAAATACTGTGTGCATTTTTAGATGTAATTAGAGCTGAGAAATACTGAGAGCGTTTGTATAACTCGAGTGTGATTTGTACTTTCCGTGTATCGCTCGTTCTATAGTGAAATTCGTTGTTGTTCTCCCCGTGGACATAGGTCTTTACGATCGAACCATGTATATCTGGTGTCTGATTTACTTTACTATCTGTCTAATTATTTGATCGATCACTTGGTTTCGCGCAACACATATTCCTAAAATTTACTGTTTGAAGCTAATCTCCAAATTTATATCGTGCGCTTATATTTGCTTCAGCTATATTCAACATTTTGTATTTGTCGAGTCTGACCAAGAACCCTAGGAGCATCTGTGATTCAAATGTCCCAAATGGACAACTTCCTTTGATTCGCATTCTTGATTGAAAGAAATGTGCGTCTTGTCCACTTAAATCGGTCAGTTGTCAAGCTATTGTCGTGAACTACTTTGTGCCTCCCGCATAAGTCCGGCGAGTTTAGAGGTATTGCCATCAGTCAATTATGTGGACTCTCCCAAGTCTTACCTCGCGTGACATTGGATTTCTTTTTACTAATTAGCAAACTAAAATGCTATCAAGAGTCGCTACTAGCCTATTGGAATTGGCTAGAAACCAATCGAGTTATGTGAGTGTTGTTTCAATTCCTACGCAACCAGAGCTTCTAAGCTCAAGACTTGATTACGCTAACTAGATAATTAACACCCTTTCGATATCGAACCAGTTGATATTCCCTAATATGACTATACAGTCTGCATATCATTTTAAACTTATGAGGTCTCTAACCAGTACTAAATGATCATGCATAATGTTTTCCTGTCATTTCGTGCAATTGCCTATTTACCCTTAACCCGACATCCACTCAAAGCGATTAACATGCAATTTTTCAAAAGATAGTGTTATAATAAACACTCAATCAGGTAAATATGCCAGATAAATATTGGAATAAGTGCATGCAGATCAAATCTATAATGGCAATACTTAAAGAAAGTAATTTCGACACGCTAATCGAATACGCAAAAATGGACCGAATTGGACATCGGTCTTCGATCACCAAGCCTCCAAGGGCTACCATCTCCATGGGCATCATCATCTATCGCCACGTTGGAATATCAATTTGATACCTCAAGCATTTGGAACATGCATTTCACTCAAAGGAAATAATTAGCAAAATTCAGTCAATTAAAGAGTAAAATGAGAATCTCGAATTAAACTCTATTTGACGTGCTAATTTTAGTTACTGAGACATGCATAATATCCATAAATTCACATTTTAATTTAAAACTAAGTCATGTGAATTCAACATGGAAAACAAATAATAATCAGGCATAGCCAAAATAGACAAATAGAGTCACTTTCTAATTACTTCCTATTTTTGGCATTTTCTGATTATTTTATTTTTAAAATTATTTAAAAAGAACCGGGTCTGGATTGGGCTCTCGGACCCGGGCCTGGATCAAGTCGTTAAACCTGATCAGGCCCGGAAGAGAGAAATCGAACTAGGCCCGGTCGACACGCAGGGAATCAGGTCCATCTCTCCTTTGCCTTAACAGAATTGGGCCTCGATTCCTTTCTAGCCTAGATCCCCAAAGCTTAACTTTTGCTCCTCAACCCTTGGACCAGCCCGACTTCCATTCTTCCTTCTCCCATGTGGGCCCAACCGAGTAGCCCAAACAGCCAAAGGAAAAGACGCTGGATGGCCATGCTCGCGTCACTGTCCATCGTCTCTTTCACGCTGCAACATCTTCCTCTCTGCAACAACGACGCTCACGCCATACCTCTGATATCGACCAGCTATGCCGCTCACCTTGCATCCGCAACGCTGGGACTCACTAGCTGCACCGCCGGATCTCCTGTACGCCGACAGGTTCTGCGCAGCTCGTGGCTACCCACGTTATCCGCCTACCGACAGCTTCAGTTGCTCTTCGTCACTTCCAGGCGCCGACGACAGCCGCCATGCTTCGCTCGCCGGGACCGAGTCGATAGAATCGTCCCACCGTACTCCTGCCCAAACACGACCTCCAGGTCCTCGCTGGACTGTGTTAGCCGCGCCCGTCTCTGCTCACATCTAAAACCGTTCACCCAACCGGACAGAAACAACTCCACTGCATCATCGCCTCAACGCCCTAGACCCGCTCACGTACCAACATCCTGGATGAAAGAAAGCGACCTAACCCGAGACCTTACACTTCTAGCTACCGATCAGTCCACAACCAGGACAGACTAGTCACTCCGGCACCCAGTAAAAGGCACGACCTTGACAGAAGGACATGAGCGCACAACAAAATAAACCAGAACAGGGGACGGGGGAAAACGATGTTTCGAGGCCACGTTCACGCTCAAAATAGTGAGAGTCCAACAAGAAAGTTTCCGCTACAGCCCGCTCACTTAGCGAAAATATCAACTGATGCAAGCTAAAACTGGTCCCTAGCTCAACCGTACAAAGCAAAGATGGGACACCGGCTTTCCCAGTTCGGAAACTTCGACAGCTACGAGGTTGCTACAGGTATGGCTACTGGCCGGACTCGACGGGGTGGCGACGCGCGAGCCTTCCTCGTTTACAGACCTGCTCTCACTTTCTCTAACCTTGTTCTCACTCGTTCTCCACTAAACAGAGCCCTCGGGATGGAGCCCTCTTCTCCAGTTCCTTCTGCGCCTTTCTCCACCAAACTCCGCTCAAACCAAGGTCACCTCAGCCTTCTTTATTGTCTCGAGCTTTGGCCTGTTGTACGCGACGACTAGTGGACGGCGGTGAGTGAGTATCGTAAACTGCGTATTTTATTCGTATGTATCGATTCAAGGTACAACGATCTAAAATACATACGTACAGATACACGAATCCTTAATCCGTAGAGTTAAAGAATTGACACAACTTGTTTTGGATTCATCGTTATTGATGCAGAATTGCGAGAATCCGATACTTAAGCTCATGATGCGGAATTGCGAGAATCCGATACTCAAGCTCAAGAGTTTCTCATCTATGAACCCTCTTTATCACTGGCTTCAAAAAGATAGCCACTCACATATCGCTTTAGACAATTATATATGTGAGGTTATGTGGACATTAGGGTTTAGAGTACGTACTTGAGCTCTATTTATAGAGAATAAAACCTATCCCCTCGTTAAAGATTAATTTTATCTAGGCCCACACTATCCAGCCTCATATCTGACTAGAATTAAGAAATTGCATGTATCTTTCTTTATTAGACCAATTAACAATAACAATTAATAAAACCCACAATTGAATTTATATTAAAAAAATATTCTAACATTCTCCCACTTGGGCGATATTGATTGAAATTGTACTGTGTATGCGTATCTTTATATTGATCTAGAGATAATTCCCAACCGTCAATCCTAATTCCATAAAGTCTTAAGCACCGAACCATACTAGTAACCACATCAGAAGACACAGAACCGTCCATGACCACGAATACTCTTAACTCTACTGATATGGATTTGATATGATAGTATGACAATATCTCAAGGTTCACACGATGCCTTAAGATTTTCAACTGATATATGTATTCAACTCACCTTAATCATAAAATGCTTTGTTGCATGCAATAGAGTTGACACATACCTAAATGTTACAAAATGTAACAAACACAGATATGAACTTTATTAGAGCAAATATCGAAAGCAGCTCCCACTGAACAACAGCATCTTATGATGCTACTTAGCCCATCAATTAACATGTCATATCAGCATCCCAAGATACTTTTATGTCTGCGACACGTCATCCAAATGTTCATAGGCAAAGACCTTAAGTTAGTGAGTCTGCAGCCTTATCATCTGTATAATAAGCTCTACTGTAATATCACCTTTTCATTTGTAACTTTTATGGTAAAAAACTTGACCGCTAGATGCTCAGACCCCTTAAGACCTCTGCTATTGTTAATGAACAATATTGCCGAATTATAGTTACAATACAACTGTATGGGTCTAGCCATAAAATTAAATACGGCCAACTCTTTAATGAGATTCCGGAGCCAAATAACTTGAATAGCGGCTGAAAAGCACACTACAAAATCCGCTTTCTTGATAGAGGATTACATAAATTTTTGTTTACCATTTTCTATAATATTGCACTTCTCTTTAAACATGTAAATATATGTAGTCATAGACTTCATACCATCCTGATAGCTAGCAAAGTCTGAATCTAAATGTTCTACTAGATTTATGTCTTGGATATAGCCTTTTGTACTTTTCTTAAGTACCTTAAAACTTTCTTAGCAGTCATCTAGTGAATGGGTCTTGGATTTAACCAATACATGGCAAGAATGATCCATACGAATCTCAATACCTAGGACAAAACACTCTTTATCAAGATCAATCATGTAAAAAATGCTTCGATAATATCTGCTTCACCTTATGCAATAATCCAAGAAAATTACTTTTAAACAAGATATTGTCTGCATAGAATACAAGGAAAATAAATTCCTCCCACTAATCTTGTAGTATATATACTAATTTACTTTGTTCTTGACTAAACAAAATATAACAGCAATACTATGAAACTTTGAATAACAATTGTCTAAAAGCTTACTTAAACCCATAAATAGACCTTTCAGTTCAGAATACCCATGAACATGATCAAACTTTATTCCATGGCATTTATATGAGATTACTCTTTCTTTACGCACAAGTTTATTTGAATCATCTGCTGCAAAACCTTTAGGTTACATAATATAGACTTCCTCGAAGTATCCAATTAAGAAGAAGTTTTAATATCTGTATGATAAAAATCCTTATTATAATAAGCTATTAATACCTTAATCATTCCAAAAAAAAACTTTATGAGAGACTGAATAAAAATTATTTTAAATCTACTCATTCTTTATGAGCGAAAAATTTTACTACTAATTTGTCTTTAAACTTCTTAAACAAAGCATTGATTAAAAAGTAATCAGATACAATAACTTAAAAACTTTCATTTTGAGTCCTTTTAAGTATTGTACACCCAATTGCAGTTGATGGACTTGTAATCTTGAGGCATGCTAATAAACTTTCAAACACCGTATATTTCATAGTATGTATCTCATTTACTATGCATCCAACCATAATTCTAATTATAAACAATAAATATCAACTGTATAAATTACTAGATCAATTACATAGTCGATTTTGCAGTCATGCCATTATGGATAGACTATTCAGTGTGATGGTACAATTGATCATCTCTGCCAAATAAATTTATTAGGGGGAGCTGCTTTAAGCTTTATTCTGCGCTTGTGGGATATGATAAATTTCATCACGAATTATCTTAATAACAAGAGCATGAACCCTAACAGAATTAAAACATAACTTAAAAATGCTCCATGATCATCTGTATAGACAAAAAACGACACAATGGTCCCTACCAGTCTGGTACCTTTAATAGTTTGTGAGCATCTACCTTTATTCAACTATATCAAGCTCCGACAATTTAGCTGTCTGTAATTCCACAATTCTTATTTCTCTTTTGGGATGATAAATCAATACCCCTTTAGATGAATTGAGTAAGGTACGAAATAAAATTGAATGATTTTGGAATCTAATTTATCCAATGTTGGATTATGTAACTTTATTTATGCATGAACACCTCAAACTTTAATATAGTTCAAAGTAGATTAATGTCCAATCTATGTCTCAAAAGAAATCAATGAAATAGTTTTGGTAGAAACATAATGGGTTATTTTTTAAAGTTTTACCCCACAAAATTCATACTCTTCATCATATCCATATGGTATGATTTTGCCTTTCGGCCACACTTTTCTGCTCAAGAATATCAAGAATAGTAAACTAAGTCACTATCCCAATATCTTTTTAAGTATTCGGTAAAACAGCTTTTGAAGCTGTCAAGCATTGCCATGTCAACCATGATACTCATCACCTTGATCAAATCTGATTTTTTTTTTGTTTTAAGTTTATTGACTATAATCATAAAAAAGTTAAACTTATCACGAAAATTAAACCTTTCTTTAATCAAGTACAAACACATATAGAGAAAAATTATCATTTAAATGTGATAAAAAAAACTATACACAATATTGCCATATAAGATTCAATTATACCAATATAAATGACCTTCAATATGTTATAATTATCAACTATAGTTTCATCATTTATCTTAGTTATCTTACCTCTGCTTCAATCTACGCATATGTCTAGGTCACTTTTAAGAGTAAGCAGAATGCTTGCTTTTATCAGTCTTTCTACTCTTTCTTTACTGATATGACAAAGAAATTTATTCTATAATGCGCATGATTGTTCCTTAAGCAGAGATCTTTTGCAAACAACGTTTCAGCTGTATAAGCGACGTATCTTTCATTAGGAGATAAACATAATCTATACAATTAATTGGACATAAAGTGGAACCCAACTTTATTTTAATTAAAAGAAATAGTAATTATTTTATTTGAAATCTCAAAATAGTAACTACACATGTCCAAACTTGATACGAAAAATAAATTCCGTTTTTAAGAAGAGTACATAAAATATGTTTCTTAATGTCACATTAAAACCAAAATCCGAAATGACATTATCATCAATTCAACATCAGCCTTATAGTTATTTCTATAGTGAGCTTGATTCATCCTGATTTGGTATCTTTCAGTTTATGAATTCCTATATGGTAAACGCAACATGATATGTTATACCGCTATCTAGTCATCACAAATCAAATGAGACTTTAGATAAAATAAATTCATAAATCAACACCAAAGAGTCATTACTTTATACTCATATTTTGATAACCGAGTTTTTGTATCAACTGTAGTCTTTCTTTATGTAACTGTTTTTCTTATAAAAGAAGTAGCGGTTATCATCCTTCTCAAATAATACTTTCAATAGACCCAAGCGGTCAGTATGACCAATGGTTTATTATTTCTTTATAAGTATAATTTCAAAATCACTTAATATGCAATTCCACCAACTTTAAGACGTAATCTTTAATCTTAATAGAACCATCACACCTGATGTTGAGGAGTCATTACAGATATGTACCACTCTTTAGTAATATATGAGATATAATTTCAAAACCTCTAAGGCTTCATTCATTTATTTAACAGTGTTGTTAATTGGCAAAATATTTTTCAAGTGTTATTTAATAGATCACTTTATATCAAACAAGTAAATCCAATTACTCTTTACCCAATAAGCACATAATGTCACGTCCCGACTCTCGAGCCCGCGACATCCCTTGCCAAATCGCCACCAGGTAATAATAGATAGCGTCCCAGGCAATTGCTATCGACCTAAGCTTATATTGCGCAAGCGTTACGTACCATCTTCCATTCAATAAAATCACATGGGATAGATAGAAAGTAAAGCCAGATTGCAAAATACAAAAGGCTGATGAGAATAGATGATCCATAACCTTACAGAGCCATCAACTGATAAATACAACCCCATGCTTCGGGGTGGCCCTCTAGGACTCATAAAAAGATACAGGAGTCAGGTAAGGTTAACTCTCATCTATCCCAAAACAGTATCCCCCACAAAAATAACCACAGTTCCCTGACTACAAAAAGGCCCTAACCCACTACTGGGAAGACTCGACATCCGTGTCGTAATAATCAAACGGGGGAGCCGGGTCATTTGGGTCATCACAAGAACTCTGGCTAGAATGCACAGAGGGGGCTACCGATTGCTCAGGCTCGAGATCGAGCTCCATATCAGGCGCGGGGTCCATCACTTCCCCATCAGGTGTATCAATATCCATCGGGTCCCAAGCGGGGATATTAGGGACCCCCTGTAGAGGTGGCCCCTCAAATCCTCGAAGCGGACCGAAGAGATCCATCCCATCACGAAGATACCAGGCTTTAAAGAGATGTGCCACCAGATGTGGCATCCCTTCATCAACCCATATCGTCGTGATGTGACGCTCCCACATCTGGTCCGTACCTGGTACCGGATGGAGACTGATATCAAGTGATGAGTCAGTGGGGGTGCCGAACCGCACCGGTCTTTTCATTACTTCGGACCTAAAAAACAATTGTCCCGCGACGGGGTGAGAAATGAATCTCAGTGAATCAAGCCTAATCTCGGTTAGGACAATGATTCGCCCAGAACATCCTAAGTGCCACAAAAAGATCACAAGATAACAACAGATATATATATAAATATATCAATCATAACAAGTCTGACAAATCTACCACCAACAGAGGTACAATCACTCAGGCATACACAAGTTCATTATTAATCAATGACCCACGCGACTGGCGTGATAAATACATCCATAGTGCGATCCCGCACTCTTCTGGCAAAACCAGGCTACGTCCACTTTACCCTCTCAGCGACGGCTACTACAAGCAGTGTATCCAGTGCACCCGGCACGGCACTGCGAGTAGGCATTCCTTAAAAAGGAGCTTCGGTCCTTCACAAGTTGCGACCGGCATCCGATAATCCCTTAAAACCGTACGACTGGCACGGGGCATGGATTATCGTGCTTCTGACAAGTCGCAAATTTCCATACAATCAGTACGGTACAAGTACCCACGGTACAAAGCGAACTTGCCAGGTAGCGTCATTGACCCTTTTAATGACCACACAAATTGCACTCGGCAATCAATTCATTGATTATCTTGGATTAACGCTAAAATCCACAAGAAATACAATCAACTCGGCCCCAAGGCCCACAAGATTCCCAATTGAACTTTTCAGCCAGGCAAACAAACCAATCAAGCAATCCACTCACTCTCGAGTAATCCACTTAACCCGGCAATTTCAAGCTCAATTCATATAAAAAAAAATCTTAATTCTTAGTCAAATTATAGCAATCAATCGTTCGCTCGTCTCTAACCTGTCACTCACTCGCGAGTAACTCAATCAAACAATTAATTACTTAATTACCACAAATAGCCACAGACAAATAATCGATCGACCATGTATCCTAACCATGGTTTCTATCTAAACCGGTCCCGATCGAAATATATATATATATTTTTTATAAAAACAATAAATAAATACATAAATAAATAAATAATTAAATCAGACTAATCCTAAGCGCAATTAGCGCCCTAACTAAGGTTTAGAGTCAACTCACTCTTTGAGTTAGCTCGATCGGCGACGGCGGCGGCGGCGGCGGCGGCGGCGATAAAACTAAGGTTTATCGCGCGGCGAATCGGGCTCAAACTTCGGCGACACCCCGTAGGAGTCCGGCGAGGTCGCCGGAACAGGTGGCCGGCGGCGGAGCTCCGGCGAGCGGCGGCCTACAACAGTAAACAACTCAGAATATTCAATTAGCAACCTCACTGTTTTGGCCGTTTTCCGGCGACACGGGCCGGGACAAGGCCGGCCAAGGGTCGGGGGCTCACCTAGGGGTCGGTGGGAGTCGGCCGGGACAGGTGGACGGCGGCGGAAGGCGGCCGGCGACGGCGGACAGCCGCGATCAGTGGCTGTCCTGTTTTCGAGCCGAAACAGGGCTCTCGGTCGGCGGCGGTTTCCGGCGGCCACGCGCGGCGACCGGCGGAGCTGAGCTGGGTGGCGGTAGAGGAGACTAAGGAGAGTCGTCTGGCGGTGGCGGTGTGGTACGGCGGCGACGGTGGCGGCCGAAACGAAGACCGGAACAACCCGGGTTCAAAAACAGAGCACCGAGACTTTCGGGCCGGATTCCGGCGGTTCCGGCGGCTGACGGTCGGCGACGAGGGGTGGGATCGGTCGAGGGGAGGTCGGGGGTTAGCTGGGTGGTGGTGGTCGGCGTCGGTGGCGGCCGGAGGAGGCCGCGGAGTTCTCGGGTCCTCTGACTCGAAAACAGGGCAGGCCCGGCCGCGAGTTTCCTTCGGCGAAACGGCGGCGACGGCGGCTCGGCCGGGGTCCAGGCGACGGCGGCGAGTGGCTGGGGACGGTGGCTGCCGGTGGGGGTGTGGTGGTTGCGAAAAATGGCGACGGACGGAGGAGGAATCGGTCGGCAAAGGAAGGCTCTCGGGCAAGAAGAAATAAAAGAAAGAAGAAGAAGAGAAGAAGAAGAGAAGAAGAAGCAGCAGGAAGAAGAAGAAGGAGGCGGCAGAGAGAGGCAACGTTGGGCAGAGGGCAGGTGGGGCCCACCTTGACTTTGGGGCCAAAAAAATTTAATTTTTTTGTCTCATGTGAGTGAATTATTGGGAGGGGCAAAATGGTAATTTTGGCGCGCCGGGACTGAAACGAAATTTTTGGTGTACTGATCGAAGGGTAATTTCGGCAATTTCACTGGTCAAGCTCGATCAGGGTTAAGCTCGTTTGCAAAAACGGCAATTTAAAAATCGCCACGGATTAATTTCGAAACTCAATTCGAAATAATCTAAAGTTCGGAATTCGTCCAAATTTTCGTCTTTTCAGTCCTTATAGTCCAAAATGGCGTCGACTATGAATATACATTCATATCATTAAATCGACTCCCGGCACTTACAAGGGTTGAATTTCCAAGACGTCACACATAATGCTTTTGAAAGTTCTCACTAATGAAACGGAAAACTATGAGGTCTTTCTTGACAAAAGCAATATAAATATTTGTTAATCCTTTGTAAACAGAAAATACTCATTCAATTCTAAAAAATTGAACCCGTATGAATCTCAATTCTCAATGTTAACTAAGTTGCCGCTCACAAAAACAGTGATCGAAAAAATACCAATATTTTTAATTAGCATAATGTGAAATTTCACTTGAGAGATACATACATCATCATATAATTACCTTTGGGCAAAAAACATGACATGCAGTTGTATATTTCCTATATTACAGCGGCCATGAGAATTTATTTCAATCTTTGTTAATCACCACCTTTGGGTGTATGACAGCACTTAGACCAATCAATCCTCAACCATATGTTGTACATGTAACCCTCCTGCAAGAATACGCAATTACCTCCTTTGGGAGTATAACTACACATTAAAATAAGAGACATCCCAATATTATTTAACCTGTTCTTTATTAAACTCAATCAAACGCGTCGCTTTGGCAGTTACAACTCAACTAAATTTACCTGAAATTGAGATATAACTTTATATTTCACATTTACTGTATGCATATAATTTCAGAAATTATAGACAATCATTCTCAAAATTACACGCTTTGCTAATTTTTATCGATATACACAATACATGTCAAATCATAAACATGTAATTGATAAATCATGTTCCACATAATTGCATGTGGTACTTTCATGTAAGCTTGTACCTATATTTCGCAAACCCATATAAAAATACCAGAAAATACTTCAAAAATACCACCAAAATACACACGTATTTGGCATTCCGTAGGTATTTACCATCCATAAAAATATCAAACATGTAAAATAAAAATATTACCTTGTAGAGCATGAGATACGAACATATCGATACCTAAAATACCTCGAACGCACCATATGTGCTGGAAAAATTGGAACTTACAATGTCATACAAAATTAGGTATTAATGTAGAACCAAGACTACAAACTAATCTGCAATAACAGGATACCGACACGTCATGCCAAATAAATATGCTTGATAAAAAAATTAAGGAGAAGAATTACCAAAAAAAGTTCTAAATCTATTGCAATTGTGTCAATTTAGTTATAAACATTAATTGTTTGTCAATTTGATCCTAAACCTTCTGCATTTATGTCAATTCAGTCTATTTGATCAATTTTAACCAGAAATCGCTGATGTGGCAATTTTTTTTATTATCTATTTTATGTTTTTCTTTCCTTATCTTCTTGAAAGTTCGCTGATTGAGCGTTTGACCCCCCCCCCCCCAAAAAAAAAAAAAAGGAAAGAAAGGAAATACTAATTTGGATGATATGTGTTTGGATGTACATTGGACGAAAGTAATTAGGATGAAAATGAATTTAGCAAGGAAAATGAATGTATAAAATAGTTTGATTCATTTCGCGTTATAGTCAGCTATTTCATAAACCTAATACACAGCGGGCCAAAATTCTGTTATTCCTTCTCCACAGACAAAAGGCGGCGAACAATTCGGGTAGTGGATCCGCGTGATCTCCCAAAGATGGCACCGCCTCTTAAGGCCTCGCGCGCCACAACTGCAGAAGCTCGTCGGCGGAGGGTGAGTTCGCGGAGCAGGATTTCATGTGTTCGAAGACCGAGGAGTCCTGAGCGAACAATTTTGCAGAAAGAGATCAATGTTGCTGGACTAGTGATCAAGCAAGAGTTCTTAGAGTTTACAGTTCTCTTCTTCGCTGAAGACAATCAAGACCACGGCGAGTTAATCATCAGAGAGTCGTATTCTAGGAGGTTATGTTGATGTATTCTTTGCCAGATGAAATTGTATACGTCAAACTGTAATCAAAACCTTAGTCTTTGCTTAATCCTTGAGGTCCAGCTAAGTTTTTTTTTTTTTTTTTCAATGTCAAGGGAACCCGAAAACGTTGGAGAGCCGAGCCGAGGAACTCGCAACATCTCACTTCGATTTTTATGTTATGACCATTGTAACTACCATTTTCGTATAAATAAATAAGATAAGAAGGCGCTACGAAAAATATGATAATAATCCATAACAGAGTATCATGTAAAAATTTATAATGCAGATATTTCTTGAGATTAGAATTTACTAGATCTCCACGGTAAAATCATGGGAAAAATTCAAGAGTCCTAATTAGAGGGGCATGAGCATTCGTATGGTCTTCTCCCTTTCCTCTTTGGGCTCTTTCGAAATGGAGAAGCGTGGAAGGTGAACTGATTTGAGGGCATCACCTGATGCAACCAAGATAACCTGTAAAACGAACTCCAAAAAACGTCAGCTAGCAGGAAATTGATGTCACTGAGGGATGAATCAAACTATTTCTAGAGAATCCTAAACGACCCATTATTTCTTTTTATTTTTTAAATTCTCTGACAGAGCAATATAGAGGACATTGAAAGATTGCATCGGGGCAATTCTTGAAATCGGCGATGAGAATGTCATCCATCTAAAGTACAATCTTCACCAAGCAATAGACAAAATGACGACTACCGAATCTTAGCCAAGACAATTATTACGTCACTTGACCAAACTAGCAATAAAAATGCCCAATGGTCAACCCAGCCAGGATGGTCTTGAGCTCTATTGGTGGTGCACCGCTTGAGCTCAACCAACCAGACCTCATATTAACAAAAAGCACACAAAGAAGTCGATCATTTGTTTAGCCTTGCGAGCCGACGGAGTCTCATGTCACAGTGCTAAAAACACACAACAAGGCAATAGCCATAATATCTGCGGACGTGGATGAGTTTTCGAGTACCTTGTTCGGAAGTTACGCCAATTTATACATTAAAGAGATAGAGATTGGGCAAAATTCAACCAATCAGCGGTTGAACTTTATACCTCGTGTCGTAATGTCTTCTCTTTATAATGTCTTCTCTTTTTGCAACTATTATTGTGTTAAAAAATCTAACTTAAAAGCTCAAAATTAATAGGTGGAGGAGGCCACACGTTGTCAAGCAATATGAGATTACAACTTTAAAATCTTGAATGGCCTAGAAGTTACAAAACAACATATAGTACTTGCTAGGCATATTGCTTGTATGCAGATATGACGATCAGGTTGAAAATAATCCAATCCATATTAAATCATTTGACAACAATGATGTGAAATGAGTGCCGGAGGACGGAGGATCAGGATAGCCGTGTCTAATTATTGACGATTTGTCTGAAAAAGCCCGGCCCAACCACTGCATCGTTAGCCCACTGATATCGATATTTTCGAAGGATCGCTCAGCTTGTTTGTAACCTCAGCCCCACACTCAACCCTAACCATCTTCATTTCAATTAGGGCTGCATTTTCCCCACCTTTGGTCGTAAGAAATTTTCTCCAATCATGTCTTTGATCAGGTCGTACTACGAGCAACTATGGACAATCGCACCATATGTAAAGTTATGTCTGAATAATAATGCAAGAAATATCTATATTATAGCCCTCCCATGCAAAAGACTGGATCAGGGATGAAGGAAAGCGTGATCGAGTTATATTTCTTTCGTTCTTCTTTCATTGTGCATTTCTCCATATGGCTTACGGTTATGGATATTACCTGCACTATAACATGCTTTTCTCCCACAACCAATTTTTCTGGTCGATAAGTTACTAACATGATTATTAGGAAAAGTGTCAAAAAATCATAAACCTATTGTATCGATACCAATTCAGTCCCAAACTTTTTTTCTGTGCCAATTTAGTCCTAAACATTTTATTTTGCTCATTCAGTACAAACCTTTTGCCATTTGTTTCGATTCCCTTTTGCATCGGTACCAATTCAATCCTAAATATTTTGCGTTTGTGCCAATTTTATTAATCAGCGAATTTAATCGAAAATCGCTCACGTAAATATCGATTTTCACAGGATATATTTTTTAAATGTTTTTTAACTAATTTTAATAATTGTTTGATAATTTATTTTTGGTTTTTTTCTCCTTTTTTGGCATTGGGAAATTTAAAAAAAATTAAAGAAATTAATAAAAATATTATTAAATGATTATAATAATATTAAAATATACATGTCAACGTCAGTTGTGCCACATAAGATAGCCAACGTCTATGTTAGTGATTTTCAATCAAAATCAATTAGATTGAGTTAATTGGCATAAGTACAAAAAAGTTTAAGACTAAAGTGACGTCAATGTAAAATGTTTATGGCTATATTTGCACCAATAAAAGGTTTAATGCAAAAATTTTAGACTGAATGAGCACAAATACAATAGTCTTAAGACTTTTTCAATATTTTCTCTCATGAATATCGCTCGCATTTATTTTTGGGCCATGATTTCGATCCTGCTTGATCAGATGAAACTTCTTCCAGCCTTACTTTTGATTTGTTGACTACTAATATGGACATCACCCAGCCCGGGACGGAGAGGGAAGTGGCGCGTGCTAGTTAAACATATGACATACATTCGATCCCTTGTAGCACCTAGTGCAAACAAGTTTCCTATTTGAGTTATATCCAATCAAATTTTGGTTAGCACCTTACTACCTCAGAAAACTGATTATTGCATGAGCTTGGAATTTATCTACTTGAGATTAAGTACGTTGAGGGGCAATACTTCCCAGACAATACTGTCAAGAAAACAATACAATTTTAATCATAAATTCACATATTAACATCGCGTGTTTTGCATAAAACACTCGTTGATTAAGAAATCCTGCGGTCACAAGTTAGTGATAGTGCTGTCAAACTATCAGATTAGTAGCTTCCTACATTGAGAGCTTTCTTTAGCAGCCAGACACTAGAAAGTGAGAATACTGAACGGACTTTTAGTGCTAAGACACGTCGGTTTTAATGTACATAATTACATTCTATGGATAAATAACCTTCATGGTGTAAAAAGGAGTTTATCAGCAGCCACCAAGGGCATATTTGGTAACGTTTTTGATCCTGTGTTTCTGTTCTTCGGAACA
Organism: Rhodomyrtus tomentosa; assembly: GCA_028455895.1. Taxonomy (NCBI): domain Eukaryota; kingdom Viridiplantae; phylum Streptophyta; class Magnoliopsida; order Myrtales; family Myrtaceae; genus Rhodomyrtus; species Rhodomyrtus tomentosa. The sequence goes on along the minus strand of JAPCWY010000001.1, from coordinate 5,723,141 downwards.
AAAAAAAAAGAATAAGAAATATGTTTGGTAACGAAAATGATTTTGATTTTGATTCTGCATCTCGGATCACTTTTGGACAAAAAATAAGAAGCAAAAAAAGTAATATTAGAAATAAAAAATAATAGCGTATAATAATTTAGGTTAATATTATGAAAAACCTCAAACTGATATATTTGTGATAAATTTATTCTAAATTATTTTTTTGATCACCAAAAATTCAAACTGGTGTGCTTGTGATAAATATTTCACAAGCTAATTTTTTGACCGCCAAAAATCCTATACTAATACAAGTGCAACAAATTTACCTTAAACTAATTTTTTTACCAAAAAAAAATCTCAAATTGATACAACATGTGATAAATTTATCCTACGTTAGTTTTCGTTAAATTGAGTCAATACCACGATAGTTTTAGATTAATACACCTATAGCAAACATAGGGTAACATATACACTTGAAAATTGCCACTTGTTATTTAATTTATCTTTTTGATGGTAAAATTTAATGAAAACTAACGAAGGGTAAATTTGGCACAGCCGTATCAGTTTGGGACAAATTTATCACAGGTGTACCAGTTTAAAATTTCTTTATGGTCAAAAAAATAATTTTAGGTAAATTTATCATATGTGTATCAGTTTGATATTTTTTTTTATGGTATTAACCCTAATAATTTCGGAGGCCGGCGGTGGACGCAAATCTTGATTATGGGTCGGACCATATTCAACCTAATTCACCAATTTGAAACCTCTAAAGTATAACATTTCAATTGGTGGCGCCACATGTTCCTGATATGAATCCAAGACGTATAAAACAGTGGTGTTATGAACGCTTAACCTTCTCAGTGGAGAGCTGCCATGGATACATGTTCCCCTTCAACCATGAGAAGTACGAGATCCCGATATTATACATTCACATTTGGTTAACAAATCATCCAAGAATTTGGACTGTTGGACAATGCGGGCTGCATGCGGGGCAACAAGCCCGTCCATCATTTTCGGTTCCTTCTGAGCACTCAATTTTTTGCTCAATTCGTGGCGCCTAATCTTGGTACACCGAGGACAGAGGACGGGATGGAGACCCGAAGGGTTGAGCACATGATGATCGAGCTGAACTAGGGATTTCAGCTCTGAAAAATTATCAAAAAAGTCTTAGAAGTTTCACGTTTTTGTCAATTCAATCCTAAATTTTTAAGTTTTCCGATTCAGTCTTAAACATTTTCACATTTTGCCAATTTAGTCCTCTTGGCCAAAAATCGCTAATATGGACGTCAGCCGTTAATTTTTGATAATTTTTTTTTGAAAGTTTTTAATCTTTTTTCTTTCCTTTTTTTCCCTCTCTGTGTTTAGAACCCGACGAGGGACCCGAAGGCCTCGAGGGGCTACGGCCTTTGAAGCCAAAAAGAAAAAAGGAAAAAAAATTAAAATATCCAATTTTTTAAAAAATTATTACAAAAAATAATACGTTGGTGCTAGTGATGTCACGTAAGATAGCCGACATCCACGTCAGCGATTTTCGATTAATATGATTGAATTGAAAAAAAAGTGAAAAGATTTATGAATGAATCGGCAAATTTAAAAATTTGACAAAATGCGAAAGATGCCGGACTTTTTTTTTTGTGACAATTTTTCCATTTCGGCTCCAAATCTCCAGACCTTGAGGATTAGACTCTGGTGCCTAGGCCTTGATTAAAACACGAGCCTATAGGCATGCGGTTCCAATTCAAAGTGTTAAAACAATCCAAACAACTAAAACGGAATGTAATTATGTCTAATGTGGTCACTAGGGATGAGATTTCGTCAATGGATTACTCCTCACTAAAACCAAATCGACCTTAAAGTTCTCCTGAGGTCCCTCATAGCATCGATCGGAAATATGTGAAAGAAGGATTTTTGTGTAGACAAGAAAGATATCAATGATACGTGCTCCTTGGTCCCGTAGGCAATATAGCGGGACCCATCCCACTTTTAGCCGTAATTTTCATAAAAACTTCTAGTAACTTTGCCTGGAATCATCGTAAAGCTGGTGGCATTTGTAGGTAGTAAATTAACTTTATGAGTTGTAATTTTAGAAAGTCTTACGAATAGCCTTCATCGAACTTCCCGCAAGCCGCGCGCTCGGTGAAGGCGGCACGAGGGGGCAGCGGCGGAGGCGTTGGAAGTAGGAGCGAAGGGGGTGATGAAGAAGGCGGACAGCTGTGCCGGCGTGAGCTTGGTGTGGAAGATGGTGGTGGTGGAGGGGAGAGCGCGAGTTGGGGCAACCGCGGATGACGAGGCGGGACATGGGTAGATGAGCTTTGACGAGGTTGAGGTAGAAATCGTCATTTTCTGGGTATGTGAATTGGAAATCTCTTTTCCGACCTTACCAAAAAAAAAATCTCTTTTCCGACCAAAAAACAAAAAAGAATTGGACATCTCTTTGCGAGGGAGAGAGAGAGGGGGGGGTTTGAAATTAAAATTGGGTTGAAGAAGAGAGGAGATACAGGTTTGATGTCTCATATATGAGGAAAGATTTTTTTTTTTTTTTTTGAAATCAGGTTTCCCGCACAAAATTTGAGCTGCCCTCATTCGGATAACGTGGCGCATCAGACGGCTGAGATTAAGGGTGGTTAGGGCTTGACCACATCTCTTGTGGTCAGACGAACCCAATCCCTCTGCCATGACACTGGAGGCCGACCACAAAAAAAGAGAAAACATAAAAAATTAAATATTGAAAAATTTATCATTGATGGTACCACATAAGACCATCGGTGTTCATGTCAGCAATTTCAGGTTAAAATTGACCAGATAGATTTAATTGGCAATGTGTGAAAATATTTACGATTTAATTTGCAAAATTAAAAGGTGTGGGAATGAATTTCCAAAATTATAATAAATTTATGATCTTTTTAATAATTGTTTAGACATTTTGTCTGGTCCGTCTAGAGATGGGGATTCTATCTCTGAAGAACTAGAATCTTAATACTAGTTGATTCTAGGTATTTCCAATTACATTGGCAAGTTGGCAACGAGGTGAACCAAAGGAGGTCCAAGAGCATCCGAATTTTTATAATGTTGCTACTTTCGTATCGCAACTCAAAATTCGCCGCTAACGAACGAGGTGAAAAGGAGATTTTTATTTTTGCAGTAAGCGAATAGATAGACGCCATCCAAAATATCGACATCGACATCGAGATCGACATCGACATCGTTGGCGTATTCAACGTACGCTTTCCTTCTTTGGGGGTTCCGCTAATCCAGACGCTAATCCTTGGAGATGGACAAAGGTTAGAGCAGCACATCACTTGACATTTTCATATGCTCCAATGACAAAAGACGTCGCATCTCGAGGGGTCCCATTAACAGATTAGATGAAACCATCCCACTCTCACCAACGCCAAGGGTTAAGGAAAACTGTTTCGGGAAAATTATTTTCTAATTTTACGGTGTTTGAACGACAAAAAACCCATCGATCTACGGAAGACATTCTCCACGGACCGAAAACAATAGACTTAGATCGGTTGAAAGTCCCTTTCAAAATGCAAAGTAAAAATTTCTCGTACATATGCTTCTCGAGCATGACCTTTTCAGTTTGAACAAGTACATGTTATTAGGTTAGATGAATCCTTGTGCTCTAGTCGAGTCCACGTGATTCCTAAGCCAACTTTGAATATATATGTTGGTTCTGTTTGGTTCAGCATTTGAGATAAACTTTGGGGCTATAAAGTTCCTTGACTAAATGAAAATTATGTTTGGTTCTTATTTTTGCTCACTTTGGACATATACAATTGCATCTCAAATGCTCTCTAAAGGCTTTTATATCAAAGTACATACTTTGAGAATTTGCATCTCAAATGCAACTAAATTTTTTTAAAAAAATTTATCGCATTCAATTGCCGGCCGCTGCCACCAAACGATATTTACATCTCAAATGCAACTTGCTATCCTTTTTTTTATTATAAAAAAAAGTAAAAATACTTTACAAAGTTTATTTTTCACCAAACGATATTTACGTCAAATTTGATTTCAAAAATGTTTTAAAAAAATGCTTTGTCAAACACTATTTGCATTTTAGAAAAGGCTTTTAGCCCAAATTTATTTGCATTGACTCAAAGTCCCTTGGTAAAATGCTGAATCAAACAATCCCATTTATTCCCACCAACATCAAGGGTTAAGCTCATTCAAAGGAAAATTGTTTTTAAAAAATTACTTTTTGACTTCTCAATATTTTGGATGATGAAAAAATAATCAAACTATGCAAAACGTTTTTCGCGGAACAAAAAAATAATAAACTTGAATTGGGCGGGGGGGGGGTGGAATTCCCCCTTTTAGCAAAAAAGATGCCACTTTCCTAAACAAATTAACCATTTTCTTTTCAAAATAATTTCCATGCGAAATATTTTGACTTATCGTGATAATTTCAATGAAAGGAAAAAAATTGATTTTCCGGGTGACTATTTTTGGATTTTCCGGTGTATGGTTGATAGAGATCTAAAATGATCCACAAGAAAAACGTTTTCGATGGACTAAAAACAACAAGTTTAGATCGAAGGAAAAACAACTTCCTCTATTGCAAGAAGGAAATTACTTTCCTTAAACACCAAAACAAATGAAAACTAACTATTTGCCGGTCAAAATGATTCCCGTGACAAAATATTTTCCTGAAGCACGGACTTTTTAGTGAAGCAAACGCAGCCTAAAAGACAATCGTTTTGCACCTCTTGAGTAATCAGACAAAAAAATTATTTTTATTGCCGACAATGATTTATCTCTAAGAATTTCTGTGTATTAATTCATTCCTTTAAGCAATAAAAATAACAAGAATCATGCGGAGTTGCATCTTTGGGAATAGCATTGGGGAAGAACGAAGTTAACAAATGCGCAGTTATTTCTCTGCCTGTTAATCAATGAAGCAACAAGCAAATAAGTGGAAAGTTTTGTTTTGCGGTTTCAATTGATTTTCAGTCAGCTCAATCTCAAATTCACTGCCGAGTCCAACGCTTCGAAAATAGACGCTATGAATCGAATCATTTACTTTCTTTTTTTTTTCGCTTTTTTATTGACATTCGAATTAAGCATCATGTAATTTGACCCCCCCAAAATAAATAAATAAATAAAAATAAAAATAAAAATTAATCATCCTGTACGTCTAAACTCGATATAAAATCCGCGTTCCAACACTTATTTTAGATTTCAGACAAATGTCGGAAAATATCGTTATTTTCCTAAAAATTAAATTTTAAAAAAATATTTTTCAAGAACGCGGAATCTTTCGCGAAACGATGGACCGAAAAAATGTCAAATTTCAAACTATGTTTTTATATCGAGCCATCCGTTCACGATGTCCTTTCTATTACGGCCCGATTGCAGATGATTAGGACATTTTTTTTAATTATTATTATCTAAAACTGTAAGCAAAGAGGAAATAGTAGAAAATAAGAGTAAATTAATGTAATTGATTATGCACTCGCGCCGTGGCTTCCATCTGGTCAAGAGTTAAGAAATCGGAATCGCCGTACCGTGACGCGTCATCCCACCAATCGAATCACGTAAAATTAAAAAAATTAACAGCTAAACAAAACAATCCAACAATACTTAAAAAAAAATCTAATTAAAAAAATAAATACCCCCACAAATCATTTTTTAAAAATTATGAAATCCCCTGTCTCTGTGGTCGTCAGTGTACACTTGCCTCCCTTCGTCTCCCTCGAACTCAAAACTTCTCTCTCTCTCTCTCTCTCTCTCTCTCTCTCTCTAGGAGCTAACAGCTGGAAACATGCCTGCATTTCCGTCCCCGATTTAGCGACGCCTCGATTGTCACCGCACAAAGGAGCTGAATCCGCTGCGCGGATATGGAGGCGCCCTCCTTCGTCTCCAAAGCGAGGACCGCGTTCCATTCCGCGGCGGCTAAAGCGGAGCGCGTGCTTGCGGACATCAAATCCGATCTCAAGCACGACCGAGGTCAATCTAGTCCCCTCGCGTCTTCCCCTCTCTCGTTGCGCCCCCAGCGATCTCCCATTTTTTCGCGCTCGTCCGCTAGTTCGGGACTGGTTTTTAAATTAGATTTGACCGTATTTAACCCGGCTTCTTTTTGCTTTCGTTTTGCCGGGGGCGACGTAATGAGATTGTCTAGTGTTTGTTGAGCAGATGGTGATGGGAAATCGCCCGCGAGTTTGTCGGTAGAAGATGAATCTCCCAGTGAGTCGGCAGAGTCAAAGGTATTTTGAAAATCGATTGACTTGTTGTTTGATCATTGTTTGCTCGTCGGAACCCTTTCCAGTCTCGACTTGCGTGTTGATTAAGGGGAATCATAAGATCGAGCTGTTCGGGTGTCGAAAGATGCGTACATTCTGTGATATCTTGCTTGGATGCTGAGAAAATGGAGAAACGTGTTTGAGATGGACTGAATTGGGAATGAATGACTCTCCTTCGCGGGCATTTTCCAGTTTACCCAATATGATTATCTCTCGGATTGAAGCATGACTGGTTTCTAGATTCTGATGATGTAGGCCTTGAACCCGATGTCTGTTTTGGGCACCAGAACGGATGGGAGACTTCACTTTGTGCTCGAGATGTCTGATTTTCCAATTCCACAACGAGCATGATTTGTTGAAATAAATGTTCCCTTTTCTTCTGTTATCACTGGCGCATCTTTTTAAATTTTTTATTCTTTCTTGGTTGTGGATTTGACCACTCAGGCATACCATGAGTCAAAGAACTTGAGGTGGAGACCTCCTCCGATAACATTAGGTTCAAAGCAGGATTGGCAGGACAGATTGAGAAACATAAGAATCGGGAGAAAAGGAGCCGATGACACTGAGAAATCTGAGAACTCCAAGATGTCCTTTCCAATTTTCGATGAAAATCTGTACATGGTGAATGAGAAGAATGATGCTGAATCAAGGGTGAGAATTTTTTGGCGCCTGAACTCTTTTACACTCTTAAAAGTTTATTTTCTGCATGTGTTATAGTAATCAAGTTTGATGACGCACTGATTAACTCTGGGTTGCAACTAGCTCGTATTATCATCACTCATAGACATCTAAGAAGTCATCGATGTGATCTCAGAAGCAACTCGCTTGTATGGGGTAAAGATGCTGCATCAGATGCTGCTGAAGGGCCAATAGAAAATGTCAATGAGAATTTGGGACAGCAGATTGACCAATCTTAAGTGGTGTTCTTGTTGTCTAAGCATCTATTATTACACCAGCAAAACTTTTTTGGGGGAAAAAAGATTAACCAGTGAAACTTTTGTTATACTTCAAATATCTTCGGTTGATAGAGAAATGAGATAGCCCTTACTTATTGGAAAATTATCAGTGGACAAGCCAACTGACTGCTTACAATACATTTACCCCAAATTTTCATTGCAATGCAGATAAAATCTTGTATTCCAATCTCTCTTTGGTTTTCTCATACTATAATCTGTCTGCTGCAATAATGCTTCGAGCTGTTCTTTTCGTGTGAAAATCAGAAATTGCTGCAAATAGTTAAGAGTTATAACGACAAGTAATATCTTTTTCTTCGGCAGAAGATGAGACTTCAAGGTTTAAGATGACATAGTGATGGTTTTTTTGTCTAATTTGGATGACAAATGTTTTGATAGGGTTCAGAGTCTACAGCCACATTGGACAGTCTGATTGCTGGTAACACAGAGAAAATTCCTCCATCACCAGTTATCAAGCAACTGGCTGTGGCTGTAGAGTAAGTCTTTATATCTACCAGATAGCCATTATAACTTTTAGCTCTATATAATTCTTCTTTCACTTAGACATCCTTGGAAAACTTTTTGCAGGAATGGGAAGAAAGTTGGCTCAATGAAAGATTTTCTGGCAACAAACAAAGGTTCTTCTCCCATCAGGGAAAGGGCAGGATTAAGTCTGTCTGCTGTGAGGTCGCTTGTGCTTCGTGAAAAGGAAGACAACATATCCGAGTTTCCAGATGAAGTGAAGCTCTATTCTTTGATTAGTTTGCTGTTCGATGCAGGTAGATCAATAATCGGATTATCAAATTAATTAGTCCTTGAAATATTACTTACGCAATATAGAAAATTTGTTGGTTCTTTTTTAAAATTATCCTATGATGATCTTTCTTCTATTGTAATATCTGCAAGATATTTGCAGAGGGAAATTTTCTCAGAAGAAAGATCAGTTCTAGTTCAGACACCACTGCTGCAACATTGCCGAGAGATATTCATGCAGCTCCACCTGAAAGCTTTGTTGCTAAAGTTTCTGAAATCATTGGAAGCTGTAAAACAATGAGGGATATGGCTTTATTTTGGTGCAGGGTTGTTGCTGAGGTAAGGCTGGCCAGAATCATGTAATGGCATAAACTAGATTACTAGTCAGTAGTATACATTCTTCGATTATTGTAAAATGAACTCTTTATCTTGACCCTAACTAGTTTGGGATAAAGATGCTGTTGATGTTGATGATGAACTCTTTATCTTGAAAATTTAATGCTCATTGAATCTGAAAGTATGTTGTCTAAGTAAAAGGATTATTCCTGTGGCTTTAAATTATCAGTCCATTACATTAAATGAATTTTACACTATGAAATGGGCTGGAAATTTGTCTCACTAAAAAATTACAAATTCTCTATTTCCTGACAAATTTTCTTAGTACTATGATATTCAGTTTTCGTTGTCTAGAGTTGGACGTGCATCAGTGCCATCTTTCATCTGTAGCTGATGATCATTTCAAATGCAGCTGCGCAGAAGCTGGTATGAGGAGCAACATATAGCTGGCATTCCGGTGGACCAGATTCCGGATCTTAATTGCAGTCTTTTATATCAGCAGCTGCAGGTCATCAACTGTTGCATATCTCGCAAACAGCGCCACAGGGTTACTTCCGCATCATTAGACTCCACAATAAGGGAGGCCAGTTCACAAACTGAAAAATCCAATGGGTCCGCAAATACAGTTTCGGACAGCCCTGCTTTGTATGCGAGATTAAACACAGGGGAGCTTGTTCTGCGTCTGGGGGCAGATCACCCGTGTGATGATCTATGTATGTTGGAAACTGGTGAACTTGTGTACTCTCCTGTGACCCAGGTTTGTAATGGTTTTATTCTACTAAATACTAATTGTTTTCCTTCTATGAAATCCAATCCTGTGTGCTTTGTTTACGTGCAGGAAGGCCCTTTACTGACGGAAGATCTCATCAAAGAAACAGAAGAATTCATACTTCGGACAGGGAGGTTAGTAGGAACGAGAACAGACAATCTTTTCCTCTTGCAGATATGAGTTACTTGAAAACAATTTTTGCTCTTTCCTAAGTTTGTTTGCGCTTATGGTTGTTGGGTTAATTCTCCACTATGGTTCGTGAAACTATTTGCTTTTGTACTAGGTCAGTTTTGTGTTACCATTTACTGTGTCACAAGATGCACGTGATTACACAATTATCTTGTTGTGTTATTAGAACTGTGATTGAGGAGGTAACTTGTTGAGCAACACATAAAATGCATTTAATACTTGTATTGACAATTTGTAACTTCTTGAGCAACAACAATTACTACCTACGCTTAGGATTTACAAAATAAATAGCTAATTTTAATTGTTGTTGCCTCGTGAATGATGAATGATCAATTCCTATTTATTGACAATTTGTAATTTGCGTTGTCTATTCAGTGTTGGTGCTGGGTGCTCTCAACTGCTCTCTGACATGCAAGCTTTCAAGGTTATTATGACAAAATATTCCTCATGTTTTGGATTGCCATTTGCTTTTGTCAATAGGTTCAACGATCTTTTAATTTCCTGTTAAATCAAGTCTGTTACTCTCTTGCATCAGGCTGCTAATCCTGGTTGCATTCTAGAGGATTTTGTAAGATGGCATTCTCCTCCAGACTGGACCGAATCTGATCTAGAATATGAGGATGAGAATGCATCAACAAAAGGCCAGTTAAGCAGTCGAATGCAAAAAGAAGGTAAAAACTATTTTGCTGGGGTGATCTTTAGCCCAGTCTCGAAACTTGCATCGATGCAAAGTGGATATCAAATGTTTAGCTACTTCAGGAAAAGTTTCTTCAGAGCATTTTTTTGTCTCATACCCGTATTTCTGCCGTTATATAGCCATTTAGTTGAACTTGAACATGCAAGCTACGGTTATACCTGGATCCAGTGGGAAATTACTAGTCAAGTAATGGTAACGGCTTTGAAGCTAGGTTTATCAATTTACTAAAAACCCTTGGTTGAAAGAGTCACAGCTTTTAATGGACAATCGCACTGGCGGAGTCTATTCAGATGTCCTTCACTTTTATTGGTCATCGTCTGTTCTTAAATATTATGATAGCTGTTACAGTTCCTAAATTCCATATCATGAAGGTAAAAACTGAATTTTTTAACTGTGGAACTGTTAGTCATGTGCTGTCGTTGTGTGGATTCTTGAATTTCTCATGACAAAGTCATTGTTGGTGTCAGGTAATTTGTGGCGTGAACTATGGGAAGCAGCAAAACCAGTTCCAGCAGTCAAGCAAGCACCTCTTTATGACGAGGATTTGGCAGTGTATGTTGAAATATTTACTGATAAGTCTCTGACTTCTCTTCTGATATTGCACTTCTCTGAAACATTGGTGTCTTGGACAGGGAAGGAATTCTGAATTTCTTTGAGGACATTCTGCCTATTGAGCTGTTTGAACAACTCTTTGTTACCTTGGTAGGCATTTCCAGTTATACTTTTTGTTACACTAGTAATATTAGTGTCTCCAAATTATTTATGAATTTATTGTTTTTATCTGCAATTTTTCGTAGTGAATATCTTAAAAGTTATCCAAAAGTATAAACATCAACAAGAACCTCAACTTCACTTACCAACATCAACATCAACATCGATAACGCCTTTATCCCGAACTAGTTGGGGTCGGCGGAAACTTCACTTACCAAAAAAAAAAAAAAAAAAAAAACCTCAACTTTGAGAGAAAGAGGGATGGAGGAGGTTTCTCCAATAAACTGGCATCCATCATATCTCGAACTTAATCATGTTTATGATGTATGCTATTTATGATGTTCTTGATAAGTGACCATTTATTGAAGAATGGCCTCCATAAATTGAAGGTGAACTGTGACGAGCTGACATTTTTTGTTGAAAATTTCTTATTTGTTTTGGTTGCGGAGATAATATGGGAGAGGAACATACGAATTGAAAACCTAAGACCTCTGGGATATGGGTAGACCACTGCTAGTCCAACTCCAACTTCTATCTTTTACTATGAGTTGTAAATCCTGTTTTTGGAATGACGTGACAATTTTTTTTTTTAGGTAAAGAAAGATAGGCCTGACTTGACAAATTTTAACTTCTCCTTATTGGATAACAGTCTAAAAAAATATAAGGAGCATTTGAGGATATGAGAAATCATAGTCTCTTTTCGGGCTTTGTTCATTGACTTTGGTAAATAATGTCTGAGTCACCTTCAAATGGTATGACTTTGATGTAAACGTAACTTTTACGCTCTCCAATCGAAAGTTATTGGTCCTATGGGCACTTAACTATTAAATGGACATGTTTATCCGTTGTGTTGTCGTTATAGAACTTCTTTGCATTAACGGACGATGCCTCTGCCTAAATTCTGCTTTGTCAACATTAATTTATTAGACTGGATGTGGGGCCTTGATTAAAATGTGGATACTATAGTCTCTTAAGTTATTTCAGGCAAGAATAAGATTTAGGATATTGTATACACATCAAGACCAATACCTGGAATGCTGTTTTTTCACAAGGCATCATTTTGACCAGTTTTAAGCATGTCATTGGTCCTGTATTTTCTCTAATAGATGAGATACTGAATTGGTAAGAATATCTTATGTGGTGCAAACACTATTATCGTTTGGAATTTAGCTTGCAGAGGGGTTTGTGATTGCCGAGGCTTCAATTTCAGCAGATCCTAATTTCTCAAAGCTGTTTTATGAGTGCAAAGAATATTTAACTTCCACTTGTCAAGGGGGCATCAGGGAGAAAGTCGATGATCTTTGGCAGGTAAGAGTCAAAGGCTATTCTGACGGTATCATGAAGTTGCTGAAATAGGTTGGAAAATTACCGGAGCATTTATATATTCTGACTTGATGATCCTAACATGGAGCGTACATTTCTCGATCTCTAATTGAGGTTTCCCTAATGCGCGTTTTTCTGGGGAAGCGAGCCTGTCAAACCAATGCATCTATTCAACGCATATTTTTTCTTGGAGGAGTCTATCTAGCCTTGTCTTCTGGTCAATTATATCTGGGATACATATCAGATGTTAGGGTACAATAGGCCAAGCTTCTCAAATCCTATGGGTTCATTTTGTTTCTTTTAACTTCCTTAGGTAGCTTGCTACACATGTTTCTGCATGTGCATGCGCATGTGAACTGTTTATGAATTTCCGTCGTCAATGCCTTTAGTTTTCGGTTTAATTTTTGTTACTGGGTGTATAGATGGGCTTTGAGTTGGACACTTTGCTAGAGAACCCAACCACTCACGAGCCTATTTTTTTCCTTAGGTATATGAAACAGTGGAGATGATGCTGCTCAAACCCGAGGAAGCTTTAAAAATGATGCAGCCTCCGGAAGATACAAACACCACACCCGGTGAACCAAGGCGCCGGTTCAAGAGACTAAGTCTTATCTTTGGTGGCAAGGACAGACAAATAAAAGAGCAAGAAACGAAGAACCAGAAGAATGCAGAAGATAACCTGTCTCGTCAATCATTTGCCAGTTTCTTCGATAGCAAGTCGTCTTTATTTTCGCGGAAGCCTCCGAGGCCTGGAAGTGCATCCCCGGCTGAAAAGCCTTCATGTCCAGACGAAAATGATTGGACGATTCTGTAAATATCTGAATACATTTCTTTTTTTGTGTTTTCTCACCCCTTAATTTGTGGGGTTGTTTATTATTACATCGTTGAGTTGATAAATGTAAATTGTCTTGAATAAGTAGCCAAGGGATCCTCATTAGAAAGAAGCATCAATTTTCCCCCCATTGAGATTCACACTGCAATTTAAAGGAGCAGTTCGTCTGAGAGTTATAAAGTTCGTCCTTGCCTTTTTGAACCGTGTACAATTCACTGAGCTGAATTCACAACGTTGTCGTCGTCGTTGTTTTTTTTTAACGTTACACTAGATTTATTATTTCGTTAGTAATGTTATAAGCCTATCAGTAAATTTCGAATTTGCAAAATTGTACTGCAATGTGGGTTCGATGAACTCTCGAGTAAATACAAACAAATTACTGCCACCAAAATGCAGAACGAAGCATGGACTAGAGGATAGGAGGTGAGAAATTATTGTTGTCCATTTTGACCTTGTGTTCCTGGTTGAAAGGTCTAGACAGAGGGCTTCTCACAATTCACAGCAAGGACATTCTTCATTCGCTCTCTAAAAAATTCTTCATATTTTCTTGCTTTTCCTGCCTCCAACGTTGTTCCGATAATCTCTAAATCAATCAGTGCTACTCCGTTAAGTGCTTTGGAGGGCATGCTTCTCATAACTGAAAAGTGTGTTTTTATTTTTCGGAAAATCAATGATTGAGAGAATATATATATTTTAAAAAACAGTAACAAAAATGAATTTAAGATGAAATTTTATTGATAATACATTTTTCCCCCTGTAAATGGAACAACCGTACGGAAAAAATTATATTTTAAAAATAATTTATGTATTCATCTTTAACGCGTAATTGTACATGAATATTAATTAATATGATTTGCCCAGTCGTGCTGTGGGGTTGTAGAATACAGCACTCCGTCGTTGTCACTCATTAAATTAAATTAATGGAAGGGTCCATTTCTTTGACTTAGAGGGCAATATTAATTACCTCAAAAGGAGGAGAAAAAAAAAGAAAAAAGAAACTTGCAATTTGCGGGGCTAAAGCAACTTAGGTCAACGGACACATGTTGGGTCTGCAAATCTTCGTGTCTCATTTATTTCTCCCAACTTAGTTGATCAATGTATTTTAGACGTGCATATGCAGGAACTCGGCCGACAACAATATTTTATACTATAATGTACATGCACCCGCAGCGCATATTGTCTACATCCTATTGTTTACGATGTTTGAGTGAGCCCCTCGTTTTTGGTTGCTTGTCTCATGAAGCCGTACATAATATCCGGGAGCTAAAATTGTATGTAATTTGTAATTTTTTTCATCGATAATGATGCCTTTCTAAATGCGTTCTAGTCTTCATGTTTTGCAAACTAGATATGAAGGTGAAGTTATATGCAACTGATAATTTTTTTTTTAGTGTTAATACCACAAAAAATCTTAAATTAATACACATGTAACAAATTCACCCAACACTAATTAATTTCAAAAACCTCAAATTGATGCGACTGTGACAAATTTACTGCCCTCCCTTATATTTCGTTAAATTGGATTAATGTCATGAAAAAATCAAACTTGTGTACCTGTGATAAATGGATGGTAAAACTTCAAATTTGCACATCCGTTAGTGGCCACATGTCATCTAATTCATAAATTTTACCAAAAAAAATTTAATAGAAATTAACAGAGTGTAAATTTATCATAGGTATACCGGTTTAATTTTTTTACGCTAAAAAATTTGGCTTGGCATAAAATTCTCATAGGTGTACTATGTTTGGATTTTTTTTTTTTTGTAGTATTAACCCTTTTTTCTTTTATAGATATTGATATCTTTTTAAAGCTCCATTTATTTTGCGAAAAATGAATAATTTAAAAAATATTTTCTTAAAAATGATTATTTATATCGTTTGAAACAATTAGCGCGTAAAAATAGTTTAATTATATATATATATATATATATATATATATATATATATATATATATAAGTGGATGATGAAAATATCTCTTTTCATTCATTATTCAAGGCAACAAAATGATCGTTCGAAAAAAAATATATTTTTTAAATTGTTTATTTTTTACTAAACAAATTGTGCTTAAATGTGCTTTGGTTTCAACTTTTCAGTTAGCTAAATGGCGCTGACAGGCCTATAAGCTACAAGTCAAGCTTCTTATATGGAGTAGCGTTCAATTACTTCTACATGTAAAATAATTTCAAGAACATAATAATTTCAATTGGCTGCCTTGATGGAGATATTATAATATGCGCTCTGTCCACCAACACGGAATTAAGCAGTAAACTTGCTTCAAAGGTAATCTTACCGGGTATCGTTTGTCTCGTTTATATATGGGCCCCGCCAAGCTGACGGCACCGTCTGTAACGCTGCTTTTATGGCCATGAACATGGTGTTTGGATCGACCATGCCACCAAGATTCATTAGATCTTCCTATTATTAAAGCTGAAGATCTGATGGCCAAGAATATCTGAATCCCTTGCCATACATGCAGAGGATCCGGGTCCATGAACATAAGAGTGTGCTAGCGGGATTTATTTGGGCAACCGGTTGACAAAATTTCCTAATTTAATTATAAAAAAATGGCTCAAATATTTCAAAATCACAAAAGCAAGCCTTTAAAAGAATAATATTTTTGGGCCACTGATTAATGAATATTTTAAACAGCGGATATGATGTGTGGAATAAAAATTATTTTCCTCATGTAATTTTAAATCGATAGTGAAAAGGGTGAAACCGGAAGTGATCCAGTTTCACCAAAACAATCACTCGGTATTCGAATGGATAATCTGAATCTCTCGAATTGGAAATCCCTTGATACCCCGATTAACTACAAAAAAAAGCGAGAGTTTTATGATGGAAGCCGTTAATCTGACAGTCTAACAGTATCGTCATTACTTTTGACCCCACGATTTATTAATAATTGACATACGATGATGTTGTGTGAATTTACGGTTAAAAATAACCGACAGTACTACCAGACGGTCAAGGAATCAATCTTCTTTTATAATTACTCTGATGCACATTTTCCATGAAAAGACTTTATAGTGAATTCATTCTGCATCAGTATCGGTGATCAAGAATCAGACACCGTCTCGATTTTCATATGGACTCGAACTTTGGTTGTTCTAGGAACCTGCAATTCTTTTCTCGCGAAAAAGACGAACGGACTTTATGTAGGTAAATCTCGGATCCCACCTCACATTTGCCTCCGTGCAATAAAATTAAATTTTGATTTTTTTTTCCCTTTATCTTGCTGTCATGAAATAAATGAGAGAGATGAAAACCCTAAAGATGAAGATGAATACAGCTCAAATCCATGCAACGTCGAAGCAAAAGTCCATGCAAATAGAGCTTCAGTCTTCCATGTCAGAAGCTAGTGGGCACACGCACGAAAGAGGAAGGAAGACCTTTTCTTTTCTTCTTTGTCAAAGGCACACAGTTGGAGATTGCATTTAAGTGCCTCAACACGGTTTTCAGATGAGAAGATGGGCCAAATTTAAGAACCCTACTCAATCCTTAGATCCATGCTCGCTCCTATCTATATAAACCCCTCTCTCGTCCCTCTACTTCTCACCCAACAAATCAAGATCTCTCAAAGAGCTTGATTAAACAGCTTCACATTGAAGATGATCACTTCCAAGTTGCTCCTCCTTGTGCTCCTCGGTGCTCTAGTTTGCACCTCTGGCTACTCTAGGGTGCTTTTGGGTGAGAAGGCGTCCTTCGAGGAGGAGAAAAACTTCTACCGCCGTCCTGGATACGGTGGCGGCCTGGGTGGTGGAGGGGGTGGCGGCCTTGGAGGCGGTGGCGGAGGAGGATTGGGTGGCGGTGCCGGTGCTGGTGCTGGCGGGGGAGCTGGCTATGGTGGAGGAGCTGGTGCCGGTGGGGGACTTGGGGGAGGTGGTGGGGGAGGATTGGGTAGCGGTGCCGGTGCTGGTGGGGGAGCTGGCTATGGTGGAGGAGCTGGTGCTGGTGGGGGACTTGGGGGAGGTGGCGGTCTAGGGGGAGGTGGTGGAGGAGGTTTTGGAGGCGGCAGCGGTGGAGGATTAGGTGGTGGTTCTGGTGGGGGAGCTGGTGGTGGATACGGTGGTGGGGCTGGTGCTGGTGGCGGGTTAGGTGGAGGAGCTGGAGGAGGCGGTGGTGGAGGGTTTGGCGGTGGCGGGGGTGGCGGTCTCGGTGGAGGAGCTGGAGGAGGGTTCGGTGGAGGAGCTGGTGCTGGTGGAGGGTACGGTGGTGGACTCCCTTGAAGATTGAGAACCAAATATAAAGTTGTCTTTGCAAATGATTGCTCTCTGTGTTCCTTATCTAATGCTGCTTAAATATGTTAAGCCAAGTGCGGCGAGAGAGAACTGTGCCTCGTTTGCACCTAAAATTTGATTTTTATGTTTCAATAAGCTTTTTTTTTTCCATGCGAATCACTGTACGACACAAGAATGTCGTGGTAATCATATGTTTAGTTTATGCAGATTATCTCTCTCTGCCATCTCTAAATTGCATAAAATTTCCTCGGCGGACTCGTTGACGGGTTTACGTGGACCACGAGAAAATTGTCTGAGGAAAGTTTGGATACCCCACGTCATGAATTGCAATAATGTACCGATTATCATACATCATATGCACAAAAGAAATAAATAATATTTCGGCAAAGTGGCCAATGATTGAAACTTGCAGGCATTCTTATCATTTGGTACATCTAAGTCCATGGACTATTTTAGGTTCACTCGGAGCTCTGGCAATGGAGATAAGAATCGTTGTGGTATAATCAGAACCATTAGAAAGAAACATTTCCGTTTTTTTTTTTTGCCATTCTGTGAATGTTTTCTCCATGGCTTCCTCTAATTATGTAGCATGCACATGTGAACATTCTTCCCTAGTTATACGATACAGTCAAGAAGATGCTGGTCAACCCCGTTGAAGATTTGAAAATGATGAAGCCTCCGGAAAGAATAAAATCATAGCTTAAAAAAATCTATTTTTTGCCGAATCACGTTAGAATCAAATCGGTCGAACTCAAATAAATAGATATATTCAAGCGGACAAATCAAAATCAGGAAATCACCTGGACCAACTTTGGTTCCGACTTGACCGTCAAAAGAGTTTCACCGTGGTAGGTGGTGCCGCAGCGACCGGCAAAGCGAAGGAGACTGGCTTGGTTGAGCTTGGCCAGTTGTGCTCACGGACTAAACATTGAGTTTGCTTCTTGACTCGAAATTCTCTCTTGCTTATATACAAAATTACATATAACTGTGAAGCAAAGCTATTATGGTTACACGATCTTTTATTCAATTTGATATGCTTGTGGGGATGTTTTTGTCATTGTCAAAAGAGGATATTGTTAAGAAAAATCCTTATTTGATTCTAAAGTTGACAAAACAATCCACATTCTTTAATATCTGAGTTAATGTAATGGAACACTTGTTTTAGACGCTAAGGAGTGGGTTGTACATGATTTAATCTCGAAAGCGAAACTCAGATGCTATTTAAAGAGCTAAGACACCAAAGATGCTGGGCAATCTGATCTAATAGGAGATTCTATTTTGTAATTTCAACGGCTACGAAATCATTTGTATGTAATCTCGTCCAAACGGAGAGTGATCATCTGGAAACCTTGCAATGGCTAATTTGAAAGAGGAGGAGTGTTAAAGAGACTTCGCGACTAATGAGATAGTGTGGGACTCTAGAATCTTGAAATTTAGAGTTCAAGAAAATTTCGATGTCTTTCACACATTCTTGATCCAAATCCTGTGATACTTAGAGGTCTTTATTCAAAATGAGTGAGTGTCAAACGTGGAAGTCTATTGACTAAAGTATCATCATTGAGTTGTGAACTTCGAGCTATTTACTAGTGAAATTCAGCTAATTAATTATCAGCGTGAAGAAGTGGATGTAGACTTGAATAAAGCCTAACCACTATAAGCTCTTTATGCAAATTATCTAACCCTTAAACTCTCTTTATGTTATACTCGATAGGTAAATTGTGCAGAGGCAGACTTTGAGGTCATCTTAGAACTTTTCTTGATCATAATTTGATTTGAACCCTGAACATATTTGTCTTAATTTCACACTATTTCCTAAACAAGCTTCAAAATCACCTATTCACTCCATTTAGGTGATAACGTTAGTCTCAACACAACGGTTCAAAGTAAAAGAAGAATAACATCACATTTTAATATGAATTGCAAGATGGGGTTGGAAATTTATTTACGTATCACTTTCAAACTCACATAAGCTTTTTTTAGGAAAAAATTTTAAGCATATTTTAAATTTTTTATCCACTTGCTATGAGATTGAATTTACAATCGATATAATTCCTTTATTTATATCAGGAGTTGAATAGCATGAATTTTTTTTTTCCTTTACGTGTTTATCCTTTGTTAATACATATCTAAATACAAATATGTTCGACATTTTATTATACTTTTAACAAATTAATCATTTCCATTTTGCGATCAATTTTTCTTTTCCGTATTTATCAAGATCAACTAAAAATAAAATCCACCCACGCATGGCCGAGTTAGTTAAGAGATGTATTATTTCTTGTCAGGTCCCCGGTTCAAATATCCCAACTCGCGCTCCGTGACTTAAGTGGGGGTTGCGACTGGTGGTTGTCGTGCTAGTTTCTCGAGTAATAGTGGAGGTGCACGCAAGCTGGCCCAGACATCTTGATCATAAAAAAAAAACTAAAAACAAAGGTATATTTTTGGATTAGGCTAATAAAAAAAGAAATATTTAATTAAAGAAATAGAAGGGTTTTTTGATAAGTTACCTAGTAAAAAAGAGTGTCTTAGTCAAAATAGGAGTGGAAATAGTACCGCCCATTCGAAATTACAAATGTAATTTTCTCTGTTTGGACGATTATTAATCTGGCAAGGAGTTGGCTGCTTTTTAATTTTTTTTTACTTAACTTACGATTAATCTGCAGATACTAGTAATTAGTAATGTTCCTAAATGGTCACTTGGTCAGTGATTCGGGAACGCGGGCTGGGATATTCATATATCCGGAAATCTGCATTAATCCCGGTTAGATTCATAAAATCGATTTTCTTGACTTTTTTTTTTTCCCGCCCGATCGAAGAAGTAAAACGGACCTCGCAAATGTCCCGAGCATGACGATCGAGGGTCATTCTCGGTTTCTAGGGTCTTTATATAATTTCGACGCGAGGGCGAGGGAGAGCGAGATCGAGATTGGAGATCGACTGAAGCCGGGCCATGAGATTTTGCTATAACCGGAGTCAAAGGGGTGTGATCAGGAGGGGCTGAAGGACCAAATCGGCACCAGTGATTAGCAACTGGATCGGTGCAGGTTCGCCAGGGCATTTCTTCCATTGCCCGATCAATCTCTTCCTGCTTGAAACAACATGAATGCCGAAAACGGAGAAGCCAACGCAGAGGCTCCACACGGTACGTGTGCATCTCTCGATTCTCCATGAGTTGAAGCTCGTGCAGGACGCGTATAATCTTCACCTGAGAATAAGGATGTTGCGCGGATTTGTGTATATGCTGTTGCTGTCGTATAAAGCTTTTAAATCAGAGTATAATAACTTGTCGATTCATTGCAAATGTAATCAATCAATTGTAGAGATCGAGGCAAACACTAAAGTCAGCATATTTGCTCAGTGAATTTCTTTGGAGATGGACATTTTTTTTTTTTGTTTTAATCTAAGAAGTACCTAAGAGTAGAATTTTCACTTATACTTGAGTTCAGGTGGGAATACGTATGCTGCACCGACTGAGTGTCGACCGGATAACTGTTGGCTTTCGGAATCGGAGGTGGCATCTCTCAAAAGAAAGGTGGAAGAAGTCATCTGCATTGCCGAAGCGGCCAAAGACGAGTTAAATTCGAAGTGGAGGAGGATAGAAGAAAATTATCACAGTATTATGCAGGCAGTCAGAGAAGGAATATCTTCTCCACAGGAGAAAGTAGCGGAGCTGGTGGAGTTATGCAAAGAAGCTGAAGAGATTCTTCTATTTCCAGGAGGATCGCGGCAAGATGCGACTGTGCTTGCTAGACGCGGCGAATCATCTCCCTCAGTGAGAAGAGAATTAGTAGGCAAAGAAACTCTTCAGAAGGTGAATGAGATTTTTTCTTATTCTAAAGGGGCCGACAGTTTTAGATCTCAGTAATCACGAAATTACCTGGCTCCATCTCTCAGTTGGAGAGCTTGGAAGCATTGTTACTGCAACAGTGTGATAAATTACGTTTTATTCCTTATGTGGGAAAGTTGGGATCCCTTAGAAAATTGAACCTCCAAGGATGTCGAAGTCTTGAAGAATTGCCAGGGGGCATGGAGATGTTGGTAAACCTGAGGTACCTTGCCCTAGATGGCACAAAGTTCATGACATTACAAGAGGGAGTGTTGGGGAAGCTGGTGCAATTGCAATATCTTGCGATTAACAAGCTGAGGGCAGGAGAAGAGGTAACATTAACGGAGGAGGAGGAACTTTTTGGTTGTGTTGCTGATGTGGAAAATTTCAATGCATGCGTGGGGTCTCTCGAGCAAAATATTTCTCGAAGGTACAGGCTCGCAGTGAGTGCGGAATACGCTTACCCCCTTTGGTGTGAAACTGAGGGTGAAAGGTCTATACTCATTGATGGTTGCGACTGCATCGCCGCAATTGTGGACGGAACAAGTGGTGATGGCCACGTTCTGCTTCCGGAAAGTTTGCAATCATTGGAACTGCGCAGGTGTCAGAGAGTGATGGAATGGGAGTGGGTGACCGCTCGCCTTCCAAATCTGGCGGAGTTTATAATAAACCGTTGTGAGAAATTAGAGGAGATAATACGCGGGCCATTTCCTAGCGTAGCCACTTGTCCCCTTGCATATCTTGGAAGTAAATGGATGCAACAACATGAAGAGGGCGCTGCTGACGCAGGACAAGTTGCTTCACCTTCCTTTCGTCCTGGACATATCAGTCAAAGACTGCAAGGGCATAGAGGTGATAATAGGCTCTGTTGCCAACATGACGCGCTGTTCCTTTCCAAAGTTAACGGACCTAGCTCTATCGAATCACCCGGGACTGAAGCGCATATGTGATGGGACCATGAGTTGCACTTCCCTCCGCAAGATTTCTATAGAAAATTGCCCGAAACTGAGGAGGATTCCTCTGTAGCTGCCCCTCCTGGACAGTGGGCTCCCTTCTCTTCAAGAGGTTCGGATAAATCGGCAGACGTGGGAGTCTCTGGAGTGGGATCATCCCCTGGTCAAGTTTCTTGGTAAGTCCACCTGCAGATTCTACTTCTTCTTTTACCCTTTCCATCTCCCTTGTTCCCTTCTAAGGATCAATTCTCCCGCGGTACGGGAAGTTCCTTTTTTAAATTAACTGCTGTGGCAAGTGTTACCCCCACATAACTGCTCAGAAACTAGCAATTAGTTACGTACTACACACTGATAAATGAATTCTATTACAGCTTCAAAGGGTGGCATAATGGCCATGTTATTATTACAACTTGGTTTTTTGGGGCGATGTTCAAAAATTAGAAAGAGAAAAATACTCACTTAACCGTGAATGAATAAACAATGGCTATAGTCCTTGCCGTTTTCTGTTTTTTGTTTTTGTTTTTTGTTTGGCCAAGGCACTCTTTGTACATTTGAAAACTTCCCAGAAAATGTCATTCTGAGCATACAAAATTTTTGCATATGCGGATATGCAAATCCCTCTGTTTTAAATAATGAGGTTTTGTATTGGCCAAATGATCTGTGGCTGCAGATTCTCGTGCAAAATAATTGAAATTGGTCATGATACCCTTGTTGGAAAGATGCTGAAGCCTAGTAAAAAAGTAAAATTTGATTAGGAAGTTCTACTTTATTTGAGACAGCATGTTGGATGCTTTTTACATTTTCTTTTTGGTGCCTTTTCTGTTTGACCTCACCCCTTAATCCTATTTTCGCTTTCAAGTCCTTCTATTCTTCATTTATAACTTTGGCTGGCCGGAGAAGTGTCTAATTTCTTTTGATTGTTTGCATTCTCTCGTCGGTTTGATTGGGTTTTATTAGCCAAAGAAGTCTCTAATTCCATTAAATCTTCTTCGGCTGTCAACAAGCGAATTGTTTTAGAGTTGAAAGTTTTCCTTAGCTCTCTCAATATGCAAAGCACAATATGTATGTGGTACCCAAAGTACAACGGGTATGAATTGTCGCCTCCGAACCTTGTGATGACGTTGACATATGCTTAATTCATGCCTTCTTTTCCTATCCGTGATAACCATGTCTTGTTTCTGGATTTCTCGGTTTGTGTTATGCCTCCTTTCTACCTCGCTAAGCATTTCTCTTCCTATTTCTCTCACCCCCGCTTGATTGAATCATGTAAAGAATTGATCTGGGTATGCGTTTGATGATCAGACTTAAATTATAATCTACCGTGTGAGGTGCTCTTGGTTTTGGAGCAAGACTAGTGGTTAGCTTTAATTGAATTTTGGCTTACGATAGCCTGCCAGAGCTGGCGTGAATATTTGTCCAATGATATTACATTTCTTTTTCATATTCTTTTTTCTTTTTTCCTTTTCTTTCATAGTATAATCTTCTGACGAAAAGTACTAACACTCAAATATTTTCAGGAGTTTGTACCTATGCATGTGCAAAAGATTAGAAAGTTCTCGACACGAGGAAAGCCTCGAAATACGGATTTAATCAAAACGAAAGCCACAGTTTTTTAGCACTCGCGCCATCCTTAATCTAGCAGCAAAACTAAAATCCCAACAATGCGGCCCGACATTATAAAGGAAAAACGGCTGAAGAAAATCTGAACCAAAAAGGTTAAATCTTTGGCCATTCATCATGATGTTTTTCACCTTAATCGTAGCACATCACATCAATTAACAGCGGTCGGGGCGCGCCACTTGAAAGATTGGAAAGCACCCAATCTCGATATAATGAAAAGACCAAAACGGAGAAGACAAAAATATTACATCTTTAATGTCGAAGCTGAGATGGTGAATGGCATTCCGGGCACTACGGACGTTGCCAGCACCATAATCAAGCAGTCTCACCCCAGTAACAACACCAACACAAGCATGCTTTTGTGTGCGTGTATGAGCAAACAGTCAACTTTAGGCAATGCTTCTGCCTTTTTTTTTTTTTTTCCATGGCCTCCTCAATAGATAGCCAATCATACTCTGGACAACCTAGTATCAAAGTGCAAACACCTGGGAAGTTCCCTCCTGACTTCCACTTAGGTCTCTCAATGATGATTGTGCATTTTCCATTTGATATATCAACTATGCGTGTTTTCCAGAAAACCATACATCAAATGAGCCCTATGTCAAGTTGATACACCAGCCTCTGCCTGGTTTTTCCAGGGAAGCATTCCCAAGGATATGTGTCAATTATAGAGTAACATATCACCACTATATAGCATCTACCTGAAATTTGCCCTCGCATTGACTTTCTCCAAATTGGGAATTCACCCGCCCGTAGCCATTCTGAAAGGGAGCTAGAAACAATGAAATGCGGAATGGTCCACGATCTCTAATTCAAGATAAAATCACAGATGGAAAATGGGAAATTTAAGTCATATCACGTCATTCGCATAGCTGAGTACTGGATCCTGTGTTCCATTGGTTCTGCGTCCACACAACAATCATCCCACATGTAGAGCACATTTCAACAACTTTCTTATCTTTTGCATCAACAACACTCTCAATGCCCATGCTGAAAATTACAAATTTACAAATTCACGGCAAGTCGTAAAGTACTAATTTACTGCAACTGAATTCAATGAACAGATGACCATAGAAATTGGGCAACGACAAAGACGACAGACTAACCGAACCACATGTAACTTCTCTCTGCCTTTTATGTAGTTTAGCAGCAGTCCAGCTGTTCTTATCAAATCTACTCCTTTTTGAGTCCAATTCGAAGAAATCCATCATCAGATGCAGAAAGCACCACAGGGAACGAGTGGAAGCTACCCAAAAAAGTCATGGTGACCGGATTTAGTTTAGTTCCCGTATCTCAAACACTGTAAGAGGAAAAAACAAAAGGAGCTTTTAGTTAGGACGAAACAAATATTGGACCTTCCCCAGCATTGCAAATTAATAACCAAGATCACGATCAAACAAGATGAAACATCGGATTCAGGATCGCCCGTGTCATCAACACTCAAGAGAACCAATGACTAACTCCGTCCTGGTTGAAAAACAACGATATCATTGAAAATGAGCTAGCAAGCAATTTCTTAAACCCGACACTCTAGGAGTCTATGATCGCTCGCAGCAACAGGAGTGACAGACAGACTTATATAATCGACAAGATGGAGGAGTTCGAGCCAACGTCATGCTCCGTGGCAGTCATTACGATGGGAGACTCTTGCCCTACAAAAATTCCTACCAGAAGATAAATTTTGAAAACAAATTTAGAGTTCAGGATCGTAAATCGACACCAAGACCACAAGCCGATCCTCGATAGACCACAATCGTAAGACAGGAAATTCCAACAAGAAGCCATGTGCAAGATACAAACGTTTCTGCGAAACGTAACAAAAAACAAAGATGTATCAGCCATACCTGCACGTGTGCAACAATAACAAGATGCACAAACCAAAACAACAAAAAAGTAGCCACATCTCGAAACTCGTTCCTTGTTCCATGACAAGAAACCAAATGCTCAGAGACTCCTAAGATAATTCAAAGTGCTCTGCATTTTGAAGAGCTTTCTCGCCGAGTTGGATCAACTGCATAAATTCTCTCATGGCTATTGCGCCTGCCTTAAACCATGTCTTTGCAAGACCTACATACTCATGGTCATCCTCCATAGGTTTGTTCCATTAGTCATCCAGCGGACTACAAGCATCAAAATGCATCTTCAATTAATAAATCATACTTCATCGGCTCCATTCTTGTAATAAGGCCTAGCTAGGTCCACAGGCTTGCCGAGGTTACTCACCCATAAGATAATGCAATATGAATGCTTAAAAGTAACTAAATGTGACATTTCTGCCACCTAAAATCCCGTCAAAAGTACCACAAATGTATAATTCACGAAAGAGAGATTTTTTGCTAAAATCCCAGGAGATTTTATAGAACATCAAATTGCCTTGCAGTCCATATCCCCCTTAGAATATGTAATGCAACTTTTAATATCTGCATGGAAATGTAGAACATCAAATTGAACATCTTTCTGGTTCTTTTCCGTACGCTTCTTACATCGCATGGGTCGCCTTTGGTAATGACGATATCTCCCCTGTCATTGACCCTCACATCAAGACAAGCGATTGCCTGAGAAAAGTCGTCACTACAAAGTAGGGGCTTCATAGAGCCTAACACAACAGTCACTTCCTTTTTCTGGATTCGAACTCAAATACCGTACAATTACGTCAAGAGGTACAGAGGGACACAAATGTATACAATGTGCCGAAATCCATTGCAAGTTGCCAACATGAACAAATCACGTTTGATAAACATCAATGAAATACGCAAAGATGAGTAAGAACTGCAAGCAATTATGATTTGAACTTGGCAACGTATTTACAGCTTTCTACCGCACAACATCGTCCTATCTTGTTGAGACTATAAGCTTCACTATGCCAAAACAACTAGAAGAATGTAATTAGATAACCATCTTCATGCTCGTTGATTTTCATATCTCTTGGAAGATCAAGCAACGAATACTGTGGTCAAATGAACGAATTGACGTAAGACTATCCTAATTGCTCGAGGAATATTTTCCATGAACAGAGAGAAATCATAGTCAACCAATAGATTGAACATCTTCTTGCATCAATGGTGAGAGAAATCATCGACTAAAAGTAAGAATTCGCGAGTTTGTAGCTACTCAGATTAGAGAAATACATCAAAACTTAGCACTTAATCTGTTCTAGGTTTTTAAGATACAATATCAGACTACCTAGGACGCTTTTTTCTCTCTTCTTCTGTTCCTTTGCAAGTGATAGATGGCAAGAGAAGTGACAATACCGATATTACATCCACCATAGATCCCTAGAAAGGTTTAACACAATTTGCAACCATTTTGAAGCTTGAAAGCCAGTGTAACTTCTTGCATCAGCCCATCAAATACTGCCCCTTTCTCTATGGAAAGATGTGCTCCTCTTTCCTTTGCCAAAAATACCTTCTGGTGTTCATCAATGAGCTGCTGCAATAAGGAATCTGAGTAATTCTTCTTATGTTGGGCATTGTCAACGACTCATTTTACTCGACTTTCCACAATCGCAATACGGTGTGGTTCTCTTTATGAATCTTTGAATTAATTTAGACCTTTTTTTT
This sequence comes from Rhodomyrtus tomentosa, assembly GCA_028455895.1. Taxonomy (NCBI): domain Eukaryota; kingdom Viridiplantae; phylum Streptophyta; class Magnoliopsida; order Myrtales; family Myrtaceae; genus Rhodomyrtus; species Rhodomyrtus tomentosa. The sequence continues at coordinate 5,696,150 of JAPCWY010000001.1, read as the reverse complement.
TGCTATCAGAGCTTTGATTTTTAGAGTATACTACTAATTATGATGGTCGATAATTAATCACGTAAACGGTATTCGTGAGTTTTAGGTGGAACTACGACTGGAGTAATACGCTATCCTGTTTCGAGTGGAGCATGTATACACTATGGTTGAAGCTGTAGTTATTGATTGCAGCAGAATCACAAGCCAAATATGCAAAGGAGCTAGCCCAAATGGAGATCGTAGTTCATTTATTTTATGTTGAGGAATGTTTCTTCACCTTCTGGCAAGAGCATGTATTACCCCAAATGATCTTCAAGGACATCCAAGCTATTGCCGTGTTTGAGGGATTTCTAAAACACCAAGTAAATGACAACTTTATCCTACCTTTGCCTAACCACGGTGCTTATATTATCTACCAAAGAGCGTGATTAATAATGAAACTTCTTTATCATATTCCGGCACTTACGGGCTAGTCCGGTCCGGTCGAGATAATACTATGAATTAGTCAAGTGTTGGATGGCACAAATGAAGGAGAGAACTGTCCTATTTATACAAAAAGCCTCTCCATGACTACCGTTGATCGATTCTAGATCTAATGGCTTAGAATGCAAATTCCCATCTAACAACTAAAGACATTAAAGAGGAGAATTCTAGAATACGGCACATCAACAATATTGCCCCCTAAGTATATTCTAGAACATTCAAGAAAACCCTAGAGGCTAAGACACTTTAATCCTTGTGAGTCACCGGGCTATGTCGTCTATTGATTTGCTCATGGAACCTCAATTGCGTGACACTTGGGAACTGGCCAGACCATTGGAAATGAACTGCAATATTAATTTTATTCACCTCAGTGTAGCCGTACTCTATGAGAAAAGTTTGCTCACTTCATTGCATATATTAGCAAAAATTGACGATGTTCCTTATGGCTCTCGCGGTTTAAGATTATTTTCTTATCAAACATCTGAAAATATACGAAAACCTATTAGAATGTCCCATACAATTTTCCATTTCGAAGCTTATATCACCAACTTGATTTCAAATTTGCAAGGTAAACATGAAACGATTTTGAATACAATCGCATAAGCTATAAATTTGAGCATTTTATAAGTTTATTTTCTCTAGTCTTGATAGAATAATTGACAAATGCAAAGGAGCTCACCAACACGAACCTAATGAGTGAATTTTGAACAAAGCGCCAGGAGTTATGCATCAATCAATTACTGTGGTGGATATATACCCTTGAAGGGTGATAACCAAATATAAGGATGCGTCATCCAAATTATTACTCTTACTCTAAATGCTTGAGACGTTAAGGCAAGTGAGGCCAGCGAGAAGTGCCTTAGTCTCTTTTGCACCTAAGGTTTGATTTTTATGTCTCAATAAGCCATTTTCCAGCAGATCAATGTACAAAACATGCATTACGTAGTAATTATATTTTGGCTCTGCATATTTCTCTCTCACGCACACGAATTTAGATTGTGAGTAAAATATATCCTGACAACTCAACGGGTTGGTGTGGATGTATAAGAGATGGGCTCGGACGTGTATCGTCAAATCACAAGGTCGATTCTCTCTGTTCGTCGCGTGCTACTCCAACTCAAAGCCCCTCCTACCTCCGAGTCAAGGGAGAGACTCAATGGTCCCGAAGTTCACCATACCATGTTTATCATTGTGTGTATTTTATTTTCATAAATGCGTCCAAAAGCAATTATAGTTGTACATGAACAAATTAATATGATCTTATCTCTACTAGCCCCGTGGTAAACCTGCAGTAATGGGGGTTTTAGGATACAGCACTCAATCTTTATCCCTCCTTAAATTAAATTAATGCTCCCAAATGAAGCAAGAGATAATGATAGGGCCCCATTTGTTTGACTTACAAAAACAATGAAACTTGCAATTTGTGGAGCTAGAACAATTGAGGGATCCATGTCGGGTCTGCAAGCAGTGGTATCTCATTTATTTCTCCCCGGATTTGTTACTGAACTTTAGATACGAATCTGCAGGAAATGCCACTAGTCGGTCAACAAAAGTGACGCGTCAAATCCATGCAGATTCGAAGCAAAAGTCCATGCAAATTGCGCGTTAGTCTTCCATGTCAGAAGCTGGCGGGGACATGCAGGGAAGAGGAAGGCCTTTTTCTTCTCTTCTTTTTCAAAGGTGTTGTTGGAGTGGAGAGTGCATTTAAATGCCTTAACACGGTTTTCGGTTGAGAAGATGGGCCACAAATTTAAGATCCCTCCTCTTAATCTGACTCATGCTCGCTTCTATATAAGCCTCTCTCTCGTCCCTCCACTTCTTACCAAACAAATCAAAATCTCCCAGAGAATTTCACATTGAAGATGATCACTTCCAAGTTGCTTCTCCTTGTCCTCCTTGGTGCTCTAGTTTGCACCTCTGGCTACTGTAGGACGCTTTTGGGTGAGAAGGCGTCCTTCGAGGAGGAGAAAACCTTCTACCACCGTCCTGGATACGGTGGTGGCCTCGGTGGTGGCTCTGGAGGTGGTGGTGGAGGAGGGTTGGGTGGTGGGGCTGGTGCTGGTGGGGGAGCTGGCTATGGTGGAGGAGCCGGTGCCGGTGCCGGTGGGGGACTCGGAAAAGGCGGCGGCCTAGGCGGAGGGGGTGGAGGTGGTGTTGGAGGCGGTGGTGGTGGAGGATTAGGTGGTGGCTACGGCGGGGGAGCCGGCGGAGGATATGGTGGTGGGGCTGGTGCTGGCGGTGGGATAGGTGGTGGAGCTGGAGGAGGCGGTGGTGGAGGATTTGGAGGCGGCGGCGGTGGGGGGCTTGGTGGAGGAGCTGGTGCTGGTGGAGGGTATGGTGCTGGTGGAGGAGCTGGTGCTGGTGGTGGATACCCTTGAAAAGCAAAGAACCAAATATATGAATGTCTTTCCAAGTGGCTACTCTATATTTATGCTTAATTAGTGCTTAGAATGTTAAGGCAAGTGCGGCAAGAGAGAAGTATGCCTTGATCTCTCTTGCACCTTAAGCTTGATTCCTATGTCTCAATAAGCTTTTTACGGCAAGTTAACGGACAAGGCATGCATTTCATAGTATTCATGTGTCACGTCTATGCAGATTGCATAGAGTAACATGCATTAAATTACGTGGTCATGTGCATGCGAAAATCTAGCATTTTTCTTCTTCTTTTTTCATGAGAGTGAAATATAGCAACCCAACTTGAAGGTCCGCATAGCTGGATAAGCAATGGGCTCGAGATTATGTCATCATGTCACTAGTTCGATTTCTTCTACTCGCTGTGTGCTACACCAATTCCTTGCAGACTTGCATCGGTCGTGGCCTCAAAGGGTATTCACGGAGGCCGAGAAGGTTATCGAGCGAAGCTTGGATAACCCTCGCCATGATTTGGCAACATAATCGCAATATCGTGTGATTATCGTTCATCTTCAAAACTAATGGTAATTAAGATAATTTATAAGGTTGATTGATTGGAGTGAACAATGGAACTCAAAAAAGCAAAACTCACAGAGAAATAGCACTTTGAAGAGGGCACCCACATGTTTGAACTGCCTGTGTCGAAAATCGCCATGAAGTTCTGCGGGGGAGTACCTAAACCAATCTCAACAAAATATTGAGCATAAATGCAATTCTTTAGGCCACAACATCAGAATCCCGAGTCTCTCTGAGGTTTCCATTGAGACGATGTTTCCCAGCAGAAGGACTTATTAATAGCTCCCCTTCATTAAGATCAAGCCTAGCAGCAATCCAGCTGTTCTTATCAAATCTCCTCCTTTTGAGTCCAATACGAAGAAATCCATCGTCAGATGCAGAAAGCACCACGGAGAACGAGAGGAGGCAACCCAAAAATGTCACGGTGACCGGATTTAGTTTAGTTCCCGTATCTCAAACGCTGTAAAAGGTTAAACCAAAAGGAGCTTTTCGTTAGGACGAAACAAATATTGGACCTTCCCCAGGATTGCAAATTTAATAGCCAAGATCACGATCAAACAAGATGAAACATCGGAATCAGGATCGCCCGTGTCATCAACACTCACGAGCATCAATGACTAACTCCGTCCTGGTTGAAAAACACCGACGTCATTGAAATTGAGCTAGCAAGCAATTTCTTAAACCCGACACTCTAGGAGTCTATGATCGTTCGCAGTAGCAGGAGTAACAGACAGACTTATATAATCGATAAGATGGAGAAGTTCGAGCCAACTTCATGCTCCGCGGCAGTCATGACGATGGCAGACTCTTGCCCTCCAAAAATTCCAACCAAAAGATGAATTTTGAAAACAAATATGGAGTTCTAGGATCGTAAATCGACACCAAAACCACGAGACTGTCACGTCCCGACTCTCAAACCCGCTACATCTCTTGCCAAATCGCTACCAGGTCATAAAAGATAGTGTTCCAGGTAACTACTATCGACCTAAAAATATACTGCGCATGCGGAATGTGTAATCTTCCATACAGTAAAATCAACATGGGATAGATAAGTAGATAAGCCAAACAACCACATCCAAACATAAAATTGATAAGAATAGATGATCTATAACCTCACAGAGTCAATAAATGATAAATACAACTCCATGTTTTGGGGCAATCCTCGATATACCACGATCGTAAGACAAGAAATTCCAACAACAAGCCATGTGCAAGATACAAAAGTTTCTGCGAAACGTAACAAAAAACAAAGATGTATCAGCCATACGTGCACTTGTGCACCAATAACAAGATGCACAAATCAAAACAACAAAAAAGTAGCCATATCTCGAAACTCGTTCCTTGTTCCATGATATGAAACCAAACGCTCAGAGACACCTAAGATAATTCAAACTGCTCTGCATTTTGAAGAGCTTTCTCGCCGAGTTCGATCAGCTGCATAAATTCTCTCATGCTATTGCGCCTGCCTTAAACCATGTCTTTGCAAGACCTACGTACTCATGGTCGTCCTCCATAGGTTTGTTCCATTAGTCTTTTGACATGTTACCCCTACTCTGCTATCAAGTCAGGTCTTATTGTAACCATATTGAATCTCATATCTTACAGATAAATGAAGGCAGAGTCTATATTTCTTTAATGTGATTAGTGTGTCGTGGAGAACCCACCATAAAGAGCTCCGTTTCACCATTGAAGACCGACTCCAATCGCATCAAGCAACGAAACGAGCCGCATGCAATCCCAAGAGCTTCAATTTCCATCTTTCACTACACTAAATCACCGTCGTTCATATCAAATTCAGGATTGCCCCAAAACCATCATTTATTCGTCTTGCCTCGATGTCCATGCCAATTCACACAGATATCTGTCAAAAATCGCTCTTTCCCCGCGCGCGCACTCCGGCAATGAAGAAAATAAAACAATTCTTAAGAATCTCTTTTATCAGTCGAGCATTTGTACACAAACAGAATCTCCAGGAGTTCATAGTAGTGACCCCAAGCATTTGTACACAAACCAAGGCCAAAATATAAAACCGTTTGGAGAATGCGTAATTAAGCAAAGATGTCTGCTCTAAGCTGCTCTTTCCACTCTACACCTATGAAAGTCAGTCCACAAAGTATCATCAGAAGAGGAAACACGCTTGTGTATCAGTATCTATCACAAATGCTCACGGTCAAGAAACTTAGATATTCTTCAGCAACCGCCAGTCATATCGGAAAGAAATGAACCTGCAGCATTGGTAAGTCGCCCCGGGAAAAGTTGCCAAAACCAGTTATATTAAGAAAACTGACCTGCCACCAATATTCAAGCGGGATTACTAGTCATCCAGCGGACTACAAGCATCAAAATGTATCTTCAGTTATTAAATCATACTTCATCGGCTCCATTCTTGTAATACTGCCTAGCTAGGTCCACAGGCTCGCCGAGGTTCCTCACCCGTGAAAGAATGCAATATGAACGCTTAAATGTAACAAACTGTGATGTTTCTACCAGATAAAATCTCCCCAAAAGTACCATAAATGTATAATTCATCAAAGAGAGACTTTCTGCCAAAATCCTAGGAGATTTTATGGAACATCAAATTGCCTTGCAGTCCATATCCCCCATTGAACGTGTAATGCAACTTTTAATATCTGCATGGAAATGTAGAACATCAAATTGAACATCAAAATGAAGACTTTCTTATTCTCTTCCATACGCTTTCTTACATCGTATCGATCGCCTTTTGTAACGACAAGATCTTCCTTGTCATTGGCCCTCACATCAAGACAAGCGATTACCTGGGAAACGTTGTCACTACAAAGTAGGGGCTTCATGGAGCTAAACACGACAATCACTTCATTTTTCCAGAGTCGAACTCAAATACCGCACAATTACATCAAGAGGTACAGAGGGACACGGATGTATACAATGTGCCGAATCCACGCCAACATGTACAAATCATGTTTGATAAACATCAATGAAATACGCAAACATGAGTAAGAACTGCAAGCAATCATGATTCGAACTTGAAAGAGCATTTATAGCTTTTTACTACACAACATCTCCTTATCCTGTTGAGACTATAAGCTTCACTATGCCAAAACAACTGGAAGAATGCAATCAGATAACCATCTTCATGCTCGTCGATTTTTGTATCTCTCGAAAGATCGAGCAATGATACTGCAGTCAAATGAACGAAGTGACGGAAGACTATCATAATTGATTGGAGAATATTTTCCATGAACAGAGAGAAATCAAAACCAATCAATAGATTAAACATCTTCTCGCATCAATGGCGAGAGAAATCATCTACTGAAAGTAAGAATTTGCGAGTTTGTAGCTACTTGGATTAGAGAAATACCGTGAAACTCAACACTTAATCTGCTCTAGGTTTTCAAGATACAATATCAGACTACCTATGGCACTTTTTTCTCTCTTCTTCTATTCCTTAGAATTGACAGATGACAAGAAAAATGACGAATACCGATATTACATTCACCATTGATCCCTAGCAACGTCAAACAAAATTTGCCACCACTTTGAAGCGCAAAAGCCAGTGTAACTTCTTGCATTAGCCCTTCAAATACTGCTGCTTTTTCTATAAAAAATGTGCCCTCCTTCCTTTGCCAAATATACAAAAGCTTGCACACCTTTGAACCAATCAATTTGATATCCAATTATAAACTATTCATACTATTATTCAATAATATTGGTAAAATGGACAAACTCCATTCCTAGCGTTTCTTGCGCTTCGGTATTGATGTCTGCCTAAGGCGGGAACGCATATTGATGTTGTGAGCTCATTTCTCCAAGTAAAGCATCCATTTGAGGTGTTTCTGCTCCAAGTGAAGGATCAGGATCTAAAGATTATTGTCCTTGATTTGAGTTGTCTGGAATTAGATTTAACTCTCCAGTTTCTGCTCCGAATAAAGCTCCGACCTGTGTAGGGGTCAATTTGTCCTGCTGCAAATGGAGTATACACTAGTTGTTGAAGCTCTAATCCTGCACCCAGTAGAGCTCTGAAAGCTTGTGAAGGACCAGGATCTAAAGAGTGCTGCCCTTGACCTGAGCTATCTAGTATTAGGGTTAAGTCTTCCGCTTCTCCTCTGAATAAAGCTCCGATTCATATAGCAACGATTTGTCTTAATCCAAGTGGATGATACATTAGTGGTTGAAGCTCTAATCATGCTCCCAATAGATGGGGTTGAAGCTGTAGTCTCCTTGCTAGTGGTGGAAGTTGTAAATCAGCGAGTCCGGATAGTAAGTGCAAATGATTTATTTCACCTGGAGGAACCGATCTGCACATTTTGGAAAGATTATTTGGATTCACTCCCAAATGATCCTTGATATTCTCCATGCCATGGCTTTCTCTCCAAAATCGTTGCCGACAGTGAGGACAGAGCCATGTAATCCCTTCGACAATGACTGCATCCACGTTCGGTGCCTCCGCCTTACCATTCTTATAGTACTTATATCGAAATCATCAGTTACGAGTTTTTATCATTCCATGGAGATTCTCACGACTCGCTCAACAACAGAGGTTGATATCCCAATCAAAATTTTGCATTATAGAAGCTAATGCAAATGCAGCACAAGATGAGAACACAGTGGAGGGACATTATAGAACCGCACAGAACATGATAAAACAGTAGAGTGCTTCATAGAACTGAGCACAACATGAGAACATAGTAGAGAGCTTCATAGAATAGAACACAACAATCATTTCCTTTTTCTGGAGTCGAACACAAATACCGTACAATTACATGAAGAGGTACAGAGGGACAATGATATATACAATGTGCTGAAATACACGCCAACATGAACAAATCTCTCTTGATAAACATCATTGAAATACACAAACATGAGCAAGAACTACAAGCAATCATGATTCGAACTTTGAAGCGTACTTACGTCTTTCTACCTCACAACATTTCCATATTCTATTGAAACTATAAGATTCACTATGTCAAAACAACTGGAAGAATGCAATCATATTACCATCTTCATGTTCATTGGATTTTATATCTCTCGGAAGATCGAGCAATGGATATTACAGTCAAATGAACGAAGTGACTGAAGACTATCCTAATTGATTGGAGAATATTTTTCATGAACAGAGAGAAATCCAAGCCAATTAATAGATTGAACATGTTCTCACACCAATGGCGAGAGAAAACATCAACTGAAAGTAAGAATTCGCGAGTTTGTAGCTACTCAGATTAGAGAAACACAATGAAATTCAGCACTTAATCTGTTCTAGGTTTTCAAGATACAATATCAGACTACCTATGACACTTTTTTCTCTCTCATTCTATTCCTTTACAATTGATAGATTGCAAGAAAAGTGATGGATATCGATATTGCATCCACTATAGATCCCTAAAAAGGTCTAACAAATTTGGCCGCCGCTTTGAAGCCCCGAAAGCCAGTGTAACTTCTTGCATCAATCCTTCAAATGCTGCTACTTTCTCCATGAAAAGGTGTGCTTCTTATTCCTTTGCCAAATATACCTTCTGGTGTTCATCAATGAGCTGCTGCAATAAGGAATCAGAGCGATTCTTCTTCTATCGAGCATTCTTGATCACTCCTTTTACTTGACTTTCCATTAATGATGCAAAAGCTCGTGCACCTTTGAACCAATCAATTTGGTATCCAATTATAAACTATCCATATTATTATTCAACAATATTGATAAAATGGACATACTCCATACCTTGTGTTTCTTGCACTTCGGTATTGATGTATGCCCAAGGTGGGAACACATATTGATATTTTGAGTTCGTTTCTCCAAGAAAAGCATCCATTTGAGGTGTTTCTGCTCCGCGTGAGGGAGGGATTCGAATTGTCTTCCTGCTCCCAGTGCATGACCATGATCTAAAGAGTGTTGTCCTTGAATTGAGTTGTCTGGAATTAGATTTAAGTCTCCAGCTCCTACTTTGAATAAAGCTTCGTCCTATGTGGGGACAATTTATCCTGCTGTAAGTGGAGTATGCACCAGATGTTGAAGCTCTAATCCTACTCCTAGTGGAGCTCTGAAAGCTTGTGAAGGATCAAGATCTAAAGAGTGCTGCCCTTGACCTGAGTTGTTTGGTATTAGGCTTGAGTCTCCCGCTTCTACTTCGAATAAAACTCCGACTCGTGCAACAACAACTTGTCCTACTCAAAGTAGATGATACACCAGCGATTGAAGCTCTAATCTTGCCCCCAATGGAAGGGGTTGAAGCTGTAGTCCTCTTGCTAGTGGTGGAAGTTGTAAATCAACGAGTTTTAATAGTGAATGCTGATGATTTATTTCACCTGGAGGAATCGAACTGCACATTTTGAAAAGATTATTTGGATTCCCTCCCAAATGATCCTTGATATTCTCCAAGCCATTGCTTTCTCTCCAAAATCGTTGGCCATAGTGAGGACAGAGCCATGTAATTCCTTCGACAATAACTGCATCCCCCGTTCGGTGCCTCGGCCTTACCATGTCTTATATTACTTAGATCGAAATCATCAGTTACGATTTTTTATCATTCCACAAAAATTCTCACGACTCGCTCAACAACAGAGGTGGATATCCCAATCCAAAATTTTTATTGTGGAAGCTAACACAATACAACACAAGATGAGAACACAGTAAGGGGCTTCATAAAACCGCACACAACGTGAGAAAACAGTAGAGTGCTTCATAGAACTGAGCATAATATGAAAACACAATAGAGGGCTTCATAGAATTGAACACAACAATCATTTCATCAATGAGCTGCTGCAATAAGGAATCCGAGTGATTCTTCTTCTATTGGGCATTCTCAATGACTCATTTTACTTGACTTTCCATTAATGATGCAAAACGTTGTGCACCTTTGAACCCATTAATTTGATATCCAATTACAAACTATCCATACTATTATTCAACAATGTTGGTATAATAGACATACTCCATACCTTGCGTTTCTTGCGCTTCGGTATCGATGTCTGCCCAAGGTGGGGAAGCATATTAAAGTTGCGAGTTCGTTTCTCCAAGTAAAGGGAGGGATTCAAAATTTCTTCTTGCTTGAAGTGAAGAGCCATGATCTAAAGAGTGTTATCCTTGATCTAAGCTGTTAGGTATTAGATTTTAGTCTTCATCTTCTGCTATGAATAAAGCTCCAAACTGTGTAGGGGCAATTTATCCTGTTGCAAGCAGAGTATACACTAATTGTTTAAGCAATAATCCTGCTCCCAATGGAGCTCTAAAAGCTTGTAAAGGACCAGGATCTAAAGAGTGATTCCCTTGACCTAAGCTATCTGGTATTAGGCTTAAGTCTCCTGCTTCTGCTCCAAATAAAGCTCTAAAAGCTTGTAAAGGACCGGGATCTAAAGAGTGATGCCCTTGACATAAGCTATCTGGTATTAGGCTTAAGTCTCCTGCTTTTGCTCCGAATAAAGCTCGGACTTGTGTAGTAGCAACTTGTCCTACTCCAAGTGAGTGACACACCAGTTGATGAAGCTCTAATCCTGCTCCCATTAGAGGGGGTTGAAGCAGCAATCCTCTTGCTAGTGGCGGAAGTTGTAAATCAGCGAGCCCAAATAGTGAGCACAGATGATTTATTTTACCTAGAGGATTCGAGCTACACATTTTGGAAAGATTATTTTGATTCTCCAAGCAATGACCTTCTCTCCAGAATCATTGCCCGCAATGAGGACAAACATGTAACCCCTTCGACAATTATTTCATCCCACGCTCGATGCCTCGGCCTTACCATGTTATGTATTACCTAGGTCAAAATCATCAGTTATGAGTTTTTATCATTCCATGGATATTCTGAACATTCGCTAAACAACAGAAGTGATATCCAAATTCAAATTTTGCTTTATGAAAGCAAATGCAAATGAAGCACAAGATGAGAACACAGTAGGGGACTTCATAAAACTAAACACAACATGAGAAAATAGTATGGGGCTTCATAGAATTGAGCACAACATAGGAACGCAGAAGAGATCTTCATAGAACTGAACATAACAATCATTTCTTTTTTCTGAAGTCGAACTCAAATATCCCACAATTACATCAAGAGATACGGACAGACAAGGATTTATACAATGTGTCGAAATCCACGCCAACATGAACAAAACACATTTAAAAAACATCAATGAAATACACAAATATGAGCAAGAATTGCAACCAATCATGATTCGAACTTGGAAGCGTATTTACACCTTTCTATCGCATAACATCTCCCTACCCTGTTGAGACTATAAACTTCACAATGCCAAAACAACTAGAATAATGCAATCAGACAACCATCTTCATGATTGTTGATTTTTATATCTCTCAAAAGATCGAGCAATGGATACTGCAGTCAAATGAACGAAGTGACAGAAGACTATCCTAATTGATTGGAGAATATTTTCCAGAAACAGAGAGAAATCAAAGTCAACCTATAGACTGAACATCTTCTCGCACCAATGGCAAGAGAAATCATCGACTGAAAGTAAGAATTCGCGAGTTTGTAACTATTGGGATTGGAGAAATACAACGAAACTCAACATATATTATGTTTTAGGTTTTCAAGATACAATATCATGGTACCTATGAGCTTTTTTTCTCTTTTCTTCTATCCCTTTACAATTGACAGACGCCAAGAAAAGTGACGAATAACGATATTACATCCACCATAGATCCTTAACAAGGTAACAAAATTTGCCGCCACTTTGAAGCCCAAAAGCCAGTGTAATTTCTTACATCATTACTTCAAATACTGCTACTTTCTCTATGGAAAGATGTTCTCCTCCTTTCTTTGCCAAATGTACCTTATGGTATTCATTAATGAGCTGCCGTAACAAGGAATCCGAGTGATTTTTCTTTTATTGGGCATTCTCGATGACCCTTTTTAATCGACTTTTTGTTAATGAGGTAAAAGCTTGTGCACCTTTGAAGCAATCAATTTGATATCCAATTATAAACTATCCACACTATTATTCAACAATATTGGTAAAATGGACATACTCCATATCTTGCATTCCTTGCGCTTTGGTATCGATGTCTGCCAAAGGTGGGAACACATATTGATATTGTGAGTTTGTTTCTCCAAGTAAAACATCCATTTGAGGTGTTTCTACTCCGCGTGAAGGGAGGGGTTCGAATTGTCTCCCTGCTCCAAGTGAAGGCCCAATATCTAAAGAGTGTTGTCATTGATTTGAGCCGTGTGATATTAGACTTTAGTCTCCAGCTTCTGCTCCGAATGAAACTCTGACCTATGTAGGGGCATTTTGTCTTGCTACAAGTGAAGTACACGTCTACTATTGAAGCTCTAATTCTGCTCCCAATGGGGCTCTCAAAGCTTGTGAAGGACCATAATCTAAACAATGCAATTTTTGACACGAGCTGTTTGATATTAGGCTTAAATCTCCTGCATCTGCTCTAAATTGTGCAACAACATCTTGTCCTTCTCTAAGTAGATGAGACACTCGTGGTTGAAGCTCTAATACTTCTCCTAATGGAGGGGGTTGAAGCAATAGTTCTCTTGCTAGTGGCGGAAGTTGTGAATCAATAAGCCTAAATAGTGAGCATAGATGATTTATTTCACATGGTGGAATCGAGCTGCACATTTTGGAAAGATTATTTGGATTCCCTCCCAAAGAATCATTAAGATTCTCCAAGCCATGTCATTCTCTTCGGAATCGTTGCCCATAGTAAGTACAAAGCCATGTAATCCCTTCGGCAATGATTGCATCCCACACTAGGTACCTTAACCTTTCCTTGTCTTATATAACCTAGATTAAATTTTATCATTCCATGGATATTCTCACAACTCGCTCAACAAAAGAGGTGGATATCCCAAATCAAATTTTACATTATGGAAGCTAATGCAAATGCAGCACAATATGAGAACACAGTAGAAAGCTTCATAGAACTGAACACAACATGAGAAAACAGTACGGTGCTTCATAGAACTTAGCACAACAAGAGAACACAGTAGAGGGCTTCATAGAACTGAACACAACAATCACTTCCTTTTTTTGGAGTCGAACTAAAATACTGCACAATTACATCAAGAGATACAGAGGGAGTGGAATTTATATAGTATGCTGAAATCCATGCCAACATGAACAAATCTCATTTGATAAACATCAATGAAATACGTAAACATGAGCAAGAACTGCAAGCGATCATGATTCAAACTTGGAAGTGTATTTATAGCTTTCTACCGCACAACACTATCCTGTTGAGACTATAAGCTTCACTATGCCAAAATAACTGGAAGATCGAGCAGCGGAAGATAACCATCTTTATGCTCATTGATTTTTATATCTCTCGAAAGATCGAGCAACGGTACTACAGTCAAATGAGTGAAGTGACAGAAGACTATCTTAATTGATTGGAGAATATTTTTCACGAACAGAGAGAAATCAAAGTCAACCAATAGATTGAACATCTTCTCGCACCAATGGCAAGAGAAATCATCAATTGAAAGTAAGAATTCGCTAGTTTGTAACTATTCGAATTAGAGAAATACATCGAAACTCAGCACTTAATCTGTTTCAGGTTGTCAAGATATAATATCATACTACCTATGGGATTTTTTTTTTAATCTTTTCTTCTATTCCTTTACCATTGATAAACGGAAAGAAAAGTGAGAAATACCTATATTACATCTACTATAGATCCCTAGCAAGGTCAAACAAAATTTGCCGCCTCTTTGAAGCCCGAAAACCAATGTAACTTCTTCCATCAGCCCTTCAAATACTGTTTTTTATCTATGGAAAGATGTGCTTCTCCTTCCATTGCCAAATATACCTTCTGTTGTTCATCAATGAGCTGCTACAATAAGGAATTTGAGTGATTCTTCTTCTGTTGGGCATTCTTGATCACTTCTTTTACTCAACTTTCCATTAATGATGCAAAAGCTTGTGCACCTTTGAACCAATTAATTTGATATGCAATTATAAACTACCCATACTATTACTCAACAACATCAGTAAAATGCATACTCCCGTTTCTTGCATTTTAGTATTGATGTCTGCATAAGGTGGCAACGAATATTGATGTTGTGATCTTCTTTCTACAAGTAAAAGCATCCATTTTAGGTGTTTCTGTTCCTTGTGAAGGGTTAGATTCTAATTGTCTTCTTGCTCCTAGTGAAGGACCATGATCTAAAGAGTGTTGTCCTTGATTTTACCTGTTTGGTATTATACTTAAGTCTCCAGCTTCTGCTCCAAATAAGGCTTCGACCTGTGCAGGGGAAATTTGTCCTGCTGCAAGATGAGTATACACCAGGATCTAACGAGTGCTGCCCTTGACCCGAGTGTTTGGTATTAGGCATAAATCTCTCGTTTCTCATCAAAATAAAGCTCCGACTTGTGTAGCAGCAACTTGTCCTACTCCAAGTGAATGATACACCAGTGGTTGAAACTCTAATCCTACTTCTAGTGGAGGGGGTTAAAACTGCAATCCCCCTGTTTGTGGCGAAAGTTGTAAATTAGCAAACTTGAATAGTGAGTGCAGATGATTTATTTCACTTGGAGGAATCGAGCTGCACATTTTGGAAAGACTATTTGGATTCCCTCCCAAATGATCCTTGAAATTCTCCAAGCCATGGCCTTCTCTTCAAAATCTTGCTCGTAGTGAGGACAGAGCCATGTAATTTCTTTGACAATAACTGCATCCCATGCTCGGTGCCTCGTCCTTACCATGTCTTATATTACCTAAATCGAAATTATCAGTTTTGTGTTTTTGTCATTCCATGGAGATTCTCAGGACTCGGTCAACAATAGAGTTGAATATCTCAATCCAAATTTTGCATTATGGAAGATAATGTAAAGGCAACACATGAGAACAAAGTAAGAGGCATCATCGAACTGAACACAACATGAGAAAAAAGTATAGGGCTTCATAAAATTGAGCACTCTATAAGAACACTGTAGAGGGATTTATAGAACTGAATACAACAATCGCTTCCTTTTTCTAAAAGTCGAACTGCAATACCGCACAATTACATCAAGAGGTACAGAGGGATAAGAATTTATACAATGTGCTGAAGAATTTATACAATGTGCTGAAATCCATGCCAACATGAACAAAAACTGTTCGATAAACATCAATGAAATACGCAAACATGAGCAAGAATTGCAAGCAATTATGATTCAAACTTGAAAGCACAACTTTCTACCACACAACATCTCCCTGTCTTGTTGAAACTATAAGCTTCATTATTCCAAAACAATTGGAAGAATGCAATTAGATAGCCATCTTCATGCTCGTTGATTTTTATATCTCTTGAAAGATCGAGAGGGGAGGGGAGGGGAGGGGAGGGGAGGGTGGGGAAAAAGAAAAACGAAAAATCATAAAAGAAAAGGGAAAATAGAAAAACGAAAAAAGAAAAAAAAGCCAAAGAGTAAATGACAAAAGTGCCCTTAGGCTAGACACTTATTTGAAACAATTTGATTCAAGTCCACTTTAGACCCTTATTTGAAAAAAAAAATGAGAGCACTTCGGGCCCCTTTTTTGAAATTTTCCCGAGTTTCTATAGGAGCCCACTGGTTTAAATAAAAAATATTTTAATAAAATAAAATCAAAATAAAGTTTAATTTGGAATAAAGTCCACTTCGAACCCATATTTGAAAAAATGAGAGCACTTTGGGCCTCTTTTTGAAATTTTTCAGAGTTTTTTTAGGACCTCGCTAAAAAACCTTTTAACAAAATGAAATCGAAATAAAGTCAGATTTGGAATAAAATCCACTTCAAACCTTTATTTAAAAATGAGATCACTTCGAACCCTTTTTTGAAATTTTCCCGAGGTTTTTGTTTTTTAATAATTAGAATCTTTTAACGTCCTTTCTTCTAATTAGGTCAAACTCAACTCCAATGAGACTTTCGACATGGACTTATTTAATGTTATGTTGTTAGTCTTATAGACCCTTATTTGAAACAATTTAAACACTTTAGGCTCTTATTTAGAATAAAATCCACTTCAAACCCTTATTTGAAAAAAAAATATGAGAGCACTTCGGGCCTTTTTTTGAAAATTTTCAAAGTTTTTGTAGGAGTCTCGCTGGTTTAAATAAAAAACCTTTTAATAAAATAAAATCGAAATAAAGTCCGATTTGGAATAAAGTCTACTTTAACTCTTATTTGAAAAAAATGAGATTACTTCGGGCCCTTTTTTGAAATTTTTCCGAGTTTTTATAGGAGCCCTGCTGGTATAAATAAAAAATATTTTAATAAAATAAAATCGACCTTGTTTGCTTTTGTTTTTTTAATAATTAGAATATTTTTACTTCTTTTTTTCTAATCAAGTCAAACTCAATGTCAATGGGACTTTCAACATGGGCTTCTTTGTAATGTTTTGTTGTTACTCTTCTAGACCCATATTTGAAATAATTTAAACACTTCAGGCCCTTATTTGGAATAAAATCTGCTTCAGACCGTTATTTGAAAACAATGAGAGCACTTCGAGCCTTTTTTTTTTTGAAATTTTCCCTAGTTTTTATAGGAGCCCCGCAGGTTTAAAAAATTCTTTTAATAAAATAAATCGAAATAAAGTCCGATTTGAAATAAAGTTCACTTCAAACCCTTATTTGAAAAAAAAAATGAGAGCACTTTAGGCCTTTTTTGTGAAATTTTCTTGAGTTTTTATAGGAGCTCCGCTGGTTTAAATAAAAAAAACCTTTTTATAAGAGCCCCGCTGGTATAAATAAAAACCTTTTAATAAAAAAAATCAGCCTTGTTTTTTTTTAATAATAGAATATTTTTACTTACTTTCTTCTAATCAGGTCAAACTCAATTTCAATTGGACTTTCAACATGGGCTTCTTCGTAATGTTATGTTGTTACTCTTCTAGACCCTTAATTGAAACAATTTAAACACTTCAGGCCCTTATTTGGAATAAAATCCACTTCATACCCTTATTTGAAAAAAAAAATGAAAGCACTCGGGCCCTTTTTGAAGTTTTCCCGAGTTTTTATAGGAACCCCGCTAATTTAAATAAAAAACATTTTAATAAAATAAAATTGAAATAGAGTCTAATTTGGAATAAAATCCATTTCAAACTCTTATTTGAAAAAATGTGAGCACTTCGGGCCCTTTTTTGAAAATTTTTCGAGTTTTTATAGGAGCCCCGCTGGTATAAATAAAAAAACCTTTTAATAAAATAAAATCGGCCTTGTTTGTTTTTGTTTTTTTTAATAATTAGAATATTTTTACTTACTTTCTTCTAATAAGGTCAAACTCAATTTCAATGAGACTTTCAACATGGGCTTCTTTGTAATGTTATATTGTTACA
The DNA here is from genome assembly GCA_028455895.1 of Rhodomyrtus tomentosa. Taxonomy (NCBI): domain Eukaryota; kingdom Viridiplantae; phylum Streptophyta; class Magnoliopsida; order Myrtales; family Myrtaceae; genus Rhodomyrtus; species Rhodomyrtus tomentosa. The sequence goes on along the minus strand of JAPCWY010000001.1, from coordinate 5,678,532 downwards.
CTTCTAGACCCTTATTTGAAATAATTTAAACACTTCAAGCTCTTATTTGGAATAAAGTCCGCTTCAGACCTTTATTTGAAAAAAAAATGAGAGCACTTTGGGCCCTTTTTTTGAAATTTTTTTCTAGATTTTATAGGAGCTCCGCTGGTTTAAATGAAAAACCTTTTAATAAAATAAAATCGAAATAAAGTATGATTTGGAATAAAGTCCACTTCAGACTCTTATTTGTTTGAAAAAATGAGAGCACTTCGAGCCTTTTTTGAAATTTTCCCGATTTTTTATTGGAGCTCCGCTTGTATAAATAAAAAACCTTTTAATAAAATAAAACCGGCCTTGTTTGTTTTTGTTTTTTTAATAATTAGAATATTTTTATTTTCTTTCTTCTAATCAGGTCAAACTCAATTTCAATGGGACTTTCAACATGGGGTTCTTCGTAATGTTATGTTGTTACTCTTCTAGACCCTTATTTGAAACAATTTAAACACTTCAAGCCCTTATTTGGAATAAAGTCCACTGCAGACCCTTATTTTGAAAAAAAAATGAGAGCACTTCTGACCCTTTTTTAAAAAAATTTCGAGTTTTTATAAGAGCCCCGCTGATTTAAATAAAAAAACCTTTTAATAAAATAAAATCGAAAAAAATTCCGTTTTAGAATAAAATCCACTTCAGACTCTTATTTGAAAAAATGATATCACTTCGAGCCCTTTTTTGAAATTTCTCTAGTTTTTATATGAGTCGCGCTGGTTTAAATAAAAAAACCTTTTTAATAAATAAAATCAAAATAAAGTCCGATTTGGAATAAAATCCACTTTAGACTCTTATTTGAAAAATGAGAGCACTTCAGGCCTTTTTTTGAAATTTCTCGAGTTTTTATAGGAGCCCCGTTGGTATAAATAAAAAAACCTTTCAATTAGAACAATTAAAAGATTGATGTCTCAATTGAAAAAGCTCGAAAAGATTTGGGACTCAATTTTTGACCTGAGCTGTTTGATATTAGGCTTAAATCTCCTGTTTCTGCTCCGAATAAAGCTCCGATTTGTGCAGTAGCAACTTGTCCTGCTCTGAGTGGATGATACACTCGTGGTTGAAGCTCCAATCTTGCTCCCAATGGAGGGGATTGAAGCAACAATCCCCTTGCTAGTGGCGGAAGTTGTGAATCAACGAGCCTGAATAGTGAGCGTAGATGATTTATTTCACATGGTGGAATCGAGCATCACATTTTGGAAAGATTATTTGGATTCCCTCCCGAATGATCATTAAGATTCTCCAAACCACGACATTTTCTTCGGAATTGTTGCCCATAGTGAGGACAAAGCCATGTAATCCCTTCGACAATGATTGCATCCCATGCTCGGTGCCCTCGGCCTTACCTTTTCTTATATAACCTAGATTAAAATCATTAGTTACGAGTTTTTATCATTCCATGGGTATTCTCACGACTCGCTCAACAAAAGAGGTGGATATCCCAATTTAAATTTTGCATTATGGAAGCTAATGCAAATGCAACACAATATGAGAACACGGCGTAAAGCTTCATAGAACTGAACACAACATGATAAAATAGTACGGTGCTTCATAGAGCTTAGCACAACAAGAGAACACAGTGGAGGGCTTCATATAACTGAACACAACAATCACTTCCGTTTTCTAGAGTCGAACTCAAATACTGCACAATTACATCAAGAGATACAAAGGGAGAAAGATTTATATAGTATGCTGAAATCCATGCCAACATGAACAAATCTCATTTGATAAACGTCAATGAAATACGTAAACATGAGCAAGAATTGCAAGCAAACATAATTCGAATTTGGAAGTGTATTTATAACTTTCTACCGCACAACACTATCCTGTTGAGACTATAGGCTTCACTATGCCAAAATAACTTGAAGAATACAATCAGATAATCATCTTTATGCTCGTTAATTTTTATATCTCTCGAAAGATCGAGTAACGGTACTACAGTTAAATGAACAAAGTGACGGAAGACTATCCTAATTGATTGGAGAATATTTTTCATGAACAGAGAGAAGTCAAAATCAACCAATAGACTGAACATCTTTTCGCACCAATGGCTAGAGAAATCATTGATTGAAAGTAAGAATTCGCTAATTTATAACTATTCGGATTTGAGAATTACATCGAAACTCGGCACTTAATTTGTTTCAGGTTTTCAAGATATAATATCAGACTACCTATGGTGATTTTTTTTTATCTCTTCTTCTATTCCTTTACCATTGGTAAACGGAAAGAAAAGTGACAAATACCGATATTACATCTACTATAGATCCCTAGCAAGGTCTACCAAAATTTTCCGCCGCTTTGAAGCCCGAAAACCAATGTAACTTCTTACATCAGCCCTTCAAATACTGCTTTTTTCTTTATGGAAAGATGTGCTCCTATTTCCATTGCCAAATATACCTTATGGTGTTCATCAATGAGCTATTGCAATAAGCAATCCGAGTGATTCTTCTTATGTTGGGCATTCTTGATCACTTCCATTAATGATGCAAAAGCTGGTGCACCTTTGAACCAATTAATTTGATATGCAATTATAAACTACCCATACTATTATTCTACAATATTGGTAAAAGGCATACTCCATACATTGCGTTTCTTGCATTTTAGTATTGATGTCTGCACAAGGTAGCAACACATTGATGTTGTGAGCTCGTTTCTGCAAGTAAAAGCATCCATTTTAGGTGTTTCTGTTCCGTGTGAAGGGATGGATTCTAATTATCTTCTTGCTCCTAGTGAAGGACCATGATCTAAAGAGTGTTGTCCTTGATTTGGGCTGTCTGATATTATACTTAAGCCTCCAACTTCTGCTCCAAATAAGGCATCAACCTGTGCAGGGGAAATTTGCCCTGCTGCAAGATGAGTATACACCAGGATCTAAAGAGTGCTGCATTTGACCTGAGTGTCTGGTATTAGGCATAAATCTCTCATTTCTCATCCGAATAAAGCTCCGATTTGTGTAGCAACAACTTGTCCTACTCCAAGTGGATGATATACCAGTGGTTGAAACTCTAATACTGCTTCTAGTGGAGGGGGTTAAAGCCGCAATCCCCCTGTTTGTGACGGAAGTTGTAAATCAGCAAGCCCGAATAGTGAGCGCAAATGATTTATTTCACCGGGAGGAATCGAGCTGCACATTTTGGAAAGACTCTTTGTATTCCCCCTCAAATGATCCTTGAGATTCTCCAAGCCATGGCCTTCTCTCCAGAATCGTTGCTCGCAATAGGGACGGAGCCATGTAATCCCTTTGACAATAACTACATCATATGCTCGGTGCCTCGTCCTTACCATGTTTTATATTACCTAAATCAAAATCATCAGTTATGTGTTTTTATCATTCCATGGAGATTCTGAGGACTCGGTCAACAATAGAGGTGAATATCTCAATCCAAATTTTGCATTATGGAAGATAACGCAAATGCATCACAAGATGAGAACAAAGTAAGAGGCTTCATAGAACTGAACACAACATGAGAAAAAAAGTAAAGGCCTTCATAGAATTGAGAACTATATAAGAACACTGTAGGGGGATTCATAGAACTGAATACAATAATCACTTCCTTTTTATAGAGTCGAATTACATCAAGAGGTAAAGAGGGATAAGGATTTATACAATGTGTTGAAATCCACGCCAACATGAACAAAGCATGTTTAATAAACATCAATGAAATACACAAACATGAGCAAGAACTACAAGCAATTATGATTCAAACTTGAAAGCATATTTACAGCTTTCTACCACACAACATCTCCCTATCCTGTCGAAACTATAAGCTTCACTATTCCAAAACAATTGAAAGAATGCAATCAGATTGTCATCTTCATGTTCGTTGATTTTTATGTCTCTCGGAAGATCGAGAGGGGAGGGTGGGGCAAAAGAAAAACCAAAAAACATAAAAGAAAACGAAAAATAGAAAAACGAAAAAAAAAACAAAGTGTAAATGGCGAAAATGCCCTTAGGCTAGACCCTTATTTGAAACAATTTAAGCACTTCATGCCCTTATTTAGAATAAAGTTCACTTCAGACCCTTATTTGAAAAAATGAGAGCACTTCGGGCCCTTTTTTGAAATTTTTTCGAGTTTTTATAGGAGCATGCTGATTTAAATAAAAAAACCTTTTAATAAAATAAAATCGAAATAAAGTTTGATTTGGAATAAAGTCCACTTCAAACCCTTATTTTTAAAAATGAGAGCATTTCGAGTCCTTTATTGAAATTTTCCCAAATTTTTATAGGAGCCCTCTTGGTATAAAAAAAATTCAATAAAATAAAATCAGCCTTGTTTGTTTTTGTTTTTTAATAATTAGAATTTTTTTACGTACTTTCTTCTAATCAGGTCAAACTCAATTTCGATGGGACTTTCAACGTGGCCTTCTTCGCAATGTTATGTTGTTACTCTTCTAGGCCCTTACTTGAAATAATTTAAACACTTCATGCCCTTATTTAGAATATAGTCCACTACAAACCCTTATTTGAAAAAAAAAATGAGAGCACTTTGGGCCCTTTTTTTGAAATTTTCCTGAGTTTTTATAGGAGCCTCGCTGGCTTAAATAAAAAACCTTTTAATAAAATGAAATCGAAATAAAGTCCGATTTGGAATAAAGTCCACTTCAGACCCTTATTTGAAAAAATAAGAGCACTTCGAGCCCTTTTTTAAAATTTTCCCGAGTTTTTATAGGAGCCTCGATGGAATAAATAAAATATCTTTTGATAAAATAAAATCAACCTCATTTGTTTTTTTAATATTTAGAATATTTTTACGTACTTTCTTCTAATCAGGTCAAACTCAATTTCGATGGTATTTTCAACGTAGTCTTCTTCGTAATGTTATGTTGTTACTCTTCTAGACCCTTATTTGAAACAATATAAATACTTCAAGCCCTTATTTGGAATAAAGTTCACTTCAGACCCATCTTTGAAAAAAATAAGAGCACTTCGGGCTATTTTTTGAAATTTTCCCGAGTTTTTATAGAAGACTCGCTTGTTTAAATAAAAAAATTTAATAAAAGAACATCGAAATAAAGTACGATTTGGAATAAAGTCCACTTCAGGCTCTTATTTGAAAAAATGAGAGCGCTTCAGGCCCTTTTTTGAAAAAAAATTCGGGTTTTCATAGGAGGTATAAATAAAAAAGCTTTTAATAAAATAAAATCAGTCTTTTTTGTTTTTATTTTTTTCAATAATTAGAATAGTTTTACATACTTTCTTCTAATCAGGTCAAACTCAATTTCGTTGGGACTTTCAAACGTGGGCTTCTTCGTAATGTTATGTTGTTACTCTTGTAATAAAACTCGATCATATAAATAAACTGGAAACACTTGAAATGATTTTCCTATTATAGACAAAATTAGACGTAATTGAACGATCTCTTACTTATACGTAGAATTAGCAACTCCATAAGAAACTTTGTCTGGTCAATATTATGCGGTTGTTCTCGCTAGAATTAGCAATTTGACACACAATAATCAGTAACTTGAAATCTGAAAGAAAGTATTCACAAGCACATAAGGCTTTTTGTTTGGTTTGTCTTGAAATCGGATTCGTCATAGAATGAGAATTGTGATACTAGATGTTGCATATTTACAGAGAAAAAGTCATCAAAAGCCTAATTATGCCAATTAAGACATATTTACCAATGTTTTTTTTTTCCCGTGACACTAAAAATTTCAAACTTATGCTCGTACCCTCCGTTAAGATTCTTTCGATGAGACCCACCCATAGGTAACTCAGTTGGTTAGGACGCACTTGGGATTGTGTGGTTAGGCACACTGATCTTAGGTTCGATTTCCTAGATGAGTACATGTGATTTAAGTGGGGGAGTCATGGCGGTGGGTTGATGTGTTGGTCTCCCCCGAAAAATAGTCGAGGTGCACACAAGTTGGCCTGGACACCTTGGTTATATAAAAAAAAAAAGATTCTTTCGATAAGAATCTTTAAACATCTGCTCACATGTGCACCATAAAACAAACACTATTGGCATGACGTTCACATGACCTAAGTAAAATAAAAATAGTGTTTTGGCTGATAAAACATTTAACGGAACCTTGACGTTGGGTGAATGTGTCACATATGTTAAAGTTTGAGGTTGTTTTTTTATATCACAAGAAAAAAGTTTAGTGCTACCTTGGGGTTTTTCGAGTCACAACAAATGTTTCATGGTTCGTATAGCTTGAGATTTTTTGTGATTTATTCTTTATTTATATTGATTGGTATTTCAAAATTCTTTGGCATTGTGGTGAACCAAACGAGGTAAATGAGTATTCGATCAGTTAGGCTTCAAGAAAGATGGAGCAGGAAAACTGCCTATCTAGAGTTGTCAAGCTTGGACCGACTTAAGTAAAGACTGGCTTCCTATCCCCTTTTATTGAGAAGAGTTTCATAACAGATGAGATCCAGTAACTGGCGGTCTATGGCTTACTGATATTGCTCAATCCCCAACTATTTAGACTGGGGCTGGGTTAAGCAGATGGCCCCCCTTGTCCATAGGGACTCGTGGCATACAACCTCCAGTAAGATAAATGTGAAGTTTCTTCTCCTGAACACTAGCTAGCTCTGGACCTACCTATGAGTTTCGAGCCAAGGTCTTGCAAGTTTGATTAAGGAAGGTCCTGGGAGGCAGCAGTCTGATCTTTCTCCAGCCAGAACCAGCACCTTCGATAGTAGGTAGGTTTAAGCTGCTTAGATCAGATGCTGGGTCTTGCCCCACATGTTCTATCTCAAAATCTTTCATTTTGGCAACACAAGAGTCACCGCTAACGTACAGGAAGGAAAGGAGATCACCTTTGGAGCAACGAGTAGAGAAAGGTTGTTCAAATATTGATACCGACATCCTTAGCGTCTTCAACGTACACTTCCTTTTTTGGACATTCTCGCTAATTCTACTATGTCCTTGGAGATTGATCAGGTAGATTATATAAATGAATGAACGAAAAATACTTTTATCATCGTTATTTAGACGTGAATTGTTGGTGATAATGAATACATTTTCCCTTGAGTATTTGCTTCAAGCGATACGACTGATCTTTTATTAATAAAAATATTTTTTAAATTATTTATTTTTTCGTGAAATTGATGGAGGTAAAGTATGTATTCATCCCCACCGAATATTAAGAGAATTTAGGGAGAAAGTGCGAATCTGTATTCGGAACATAAGTAACGTATACATTTCATTGGTGCATGAAATAACCACAAGCTTCGACCAAAAATAAAAATTTACAAAATAAAAAATTAAGAACACAAGCAACGAATTATATCACGCACGGAAGAGTGGTTAAGGCTATCGCGAAAAACTCAAGATTCGAAATACAGTTTCCTATTTAGTGTTGTCCACGTAAGCGATTTTTGGTTAAAATTAGTGACATAGACTCAATAGACAAAATGTGAAAGTGTATATTACTCAATTGACATAATTGAAATGTTCATGATTGAATTGGTACAAATACAATAGTTTTAGGACCTTTATTTTTTTGGTAATTTTCCCTGTTATTATCTTAGGGATTATTAAACCTCTATATCAGAGATCTTTCGCAAACTAGCCAACGATTAATACAAATGCAATGTGGCTTGTGTAGTATAACATGATAGAATAGAACCAGACAAAAAGAAAGCTTGGAGAAAAAATCTTGAAAAGCCCCAGATAGTTGTGCCTTGCTGAAAGCATCGGTAGTCAGATCAACCGATGAAGTGAAAACAAGTCAAAACAGGGCCATGAAGTGCCTAATAACGTATAATATGACAACGTATTTTAATATATTTGGTGCACTCGTGAAAAACATCATTATGTGTTATTCAGATAGCACTCTGTCGCAATAAATTATTGTTCAATCTTTATGATGGATATCCGTATGGTGTAATAATTACAGCAACAATAATAATTATGATGTAATATCAACAGGAGCTTGACATTCTACTTTCATGCTAGATCGATCGACGACGATCTGTTTTTTGCTCTGCCATGAGATAAGCGAGTTATCTAGAAAGAAGTAGTAGTCTATAACGACGATCACAGTAGTGAAATAAGTCTTTAACTCTAAAGAAGAATGAACATAAAAGTGAAGACCATGATACGTGGTGCCATTGGCGTAATGAAGATTTTGAAAAACAGTAGCAGAGTGAGTCGTAGCAACACGTTCATAAACTGACTGATAATGTGAATATAATAATTGAACTTTGAACGAGTAACGGTGAGGAATACAAGACTATCAACCCGTTGTCGATAGATACGGTATTCGAAAGAAGAGTCCCATCTTGATCATCAAATTTGGCACTAGTCTCAATAAGAGTTGTAGAAATCTTGTTATTGATGAGTCCTGCTCCGACATATTTCGCTTGAGAAAGATAACAGCTCGAAGAATCCCAGCCAACTTTATCAACGTACTAGGAAATTACAAATTCGAAGTTCCCCGTCAGGGTCGCCACATCCAACGTGAGACACTTTTTTTGTCCGAACTCTCGAGCAAGTACACTCAAAAAGAATTTCTCGAAACAATTACTGCCACCAAAATGGAGAACGCCATGCTTATATAGACATTGCAAAATTTCTATGTATCTGTGGATCCAGTCTAGTGCATTTACTAGAGGAGAAGAAGAGTGAAATTATTGTTCTCATTCTTGCCTATTTTCATGGTTGAAAGAAGAGACATTATTAAAGTTTCGTTTATTTCGTGAAAAATAAACGATTTGAAAAATATATTTTTAAAAATAATAGCTCGTATCGTTTGAAATAATCAGTCAATAAAAAATATTTTCATTAAGTATTTTATGTCTAAATATTCTTGTGAATGATGAATTTTTTTTTTTCAATTTATGCATTTTTGTAAACTAAACAAGCGATCATGTTTTAAAAATTGGCGTGCGAAAGATTGAGATAGAACTCTTTTTGCAATTCACAAAAAGGAGATACTTCATTCACTCTTCTTCATTTTCTCAGTTACTTATTCATTACTTCGTTGGAGCCTGAAAATTTTCTTCTGCTGGAAAGCCCTTCAAAAAAATCAATATTTGAATAATTTTTCTAAAAACAATCTCTTGTATCACTTACAAAAATAAATGTATGCACAGATTTTTATTTACAAGAGAAATTTTTTGTATTTACTAATTATTATAAGCAATAGAGCAATTATTTTAAAGAAAATATATTTTAATAAATGCGTCCAAAATCAATCAAAACGCCTCCTGCCTCCGTGATGACAAGGGGGAGACTCGATGGTCCTGAAGTTCACCGTACCGGCACGAGGGGCGGCAGAATACCGCACTCTGTCTCGATCCCTCCTTGAATTAAATTAATGCTCCCAATCGAAGAAAGAGATAATGAGAGGGCCCCATTTATTGGACTCATTACAAAGCAATCTTTGTTACGTTAGCTAAAACAAGCGATGTCAACGGACACATGTTGGGTCTGCAAATGGAGGCATCTCATTTATTTCTTCCGAATTAATTAATGAACTTTAGTCGTGAGTCTGCAAGAAATGCCACATGTCAGTCAACAAAAATACTTCCGACCAAAAACAATTCAACAAAAAGGCTTGCATATACCATGTACGGACGCACAATACATTTGGCCCGTATCCTATTTTTGCAATGCTTAATGAAGCCCTCATTTTCGGTTGTTTGGCTCATGTAGCCATTTGTAACCTCCGGGAGCTGATATTATCTATATTTCTTTTATTTGTCATATCTAATTTTTTATAGATATGAGAAATATTGTCCAAAAATTCGTAAACCTATTGCACTTTCCCGATCCAGTATTAAACATTTCAATTGTGCTAATTGAGATCTAAATCTTTTCACATTTTTTTCATTTCATTATATACCACCAAATTTTAGCCAGAAATACCTGATATGGATGCATATCGTTTTTATGTGATATGACTCGCGCTGACGTGAATAAATTTTTATTTTTTTTCAAAAAAATTTATGATTATTTTGTTATTTTGTCTTTTCTTTTTCCTTCTTTTCTTTTACTATGGACGGCGAGGGTCGCCAAAACCTCACCCAAACCGAGTGAGGACATTATGGCCGTGGCCGAGCCTAGGCAAGGGCCGAGCAATCCTTGTCGGTCACATCAGAGAAAGTAAAGAAGGAAAAACAAGAAAAAAATAGAAAGTTTGGGAAAAAAATATATATTTAAAATATTTATAAAAATTATCTACATCAGCGCTGGTCGTACCATGTAGGACGTTGACGTTCACTTTAGCGATTTTTGGCCAAAATTTGATGGATAGACTTAATTGAAAAAAAACTTGAAAAGATTTGGAACTCAATTAGAACAATTAAAAGGTTGATAACTGAATTGGCAAAATTGCTACTTTTTGGAAAATTTCCCTTCCTAGACATGTTATAATATTCAGGTCGCGTAAGTAATGAAAGTGCTTTATTTTCTTGTCCCAGGGTTTGTTAAATCTTTATATAAAAAAATTTAGAAATTAAGATTCTTTCGCAAACTAGCCGACAGAAATTAATCACGCATCTTTTTTTTTTAATTCTTTTTATTTATGAACTTACGCGGGGTTGCTGCTTAGTTTGCTCGTATAGTGAGAGGGAATATTTAAGTGTCGCTTCTAAACAAATTATTAAGCCCAAACCCTAGGTGGTCCTCAACTGGACCAGCCTCCACACTGTCGGTGAAATTCGAATAGATGACCTCAAATTTCTCGATAGGAAATTCCTTAATGCACCAACTAACCGCGCCAAACCTGGAAGTTATATGATCTACTCTTAGTGTACATTTGACATGAAAATATTGATCAGAGAAATAAATACGTTCTTAGATATATTTCTTCGTTTTTATATGGCCTCCTAAGTTGTTTCTGGGAACTAGAGTAATTTTCTTTATCTAGCTGCTTTGCAATAAAGGGGGAGAGAGATGATGCAGATGAATCCTGCTCAAATCCATGCAGTGTCGAAGCAAAAGTCCATGCAAATTGCGCGTTAGTCTTCCATGTCAGAAGCTGGCGGGGACATGCAGGGAAGAGGAAGGCCTTTTTCTTCTCTTCTTTTTCAAAGGTGTCGTTGGAGTGGAGAGTGCATTTAAATGCCTTAACACGGTTTTCGGTTGAGAAGATGGGCCACAAATTTAAGACCCTTCCTCTTAATCTGACTCATGCTCACTTCTATATAAGCCTCTCTCTCGTCCCTCCACTTCTCACCAAACAAATCAAAATCTCCCAGAGAATTTCACATTGAAGATGATCACTTCCAAGTTGCTTCTCCTTGTCCTCCTTGGTGCTCTAGTTTGCACCTCTGGCTACTGTAGGACGCGTTTGGGTGAGAAGGCGTCCTTCGAGGAGGAGAAAACCTTCTACCATCGTCCTGGATACGGTGGTGGCCTCGGTGGTGGCTCTGGAGGTGGTGGTGGAGGAGGGTTGGGCGGTGGGGCTGGTGCTGGTGGGGGAGCTGGCTATGGTGGAGGAGCCGGTGCCGGTGCCGGTGCCGGTGGGGGACTCGGAAAAGGGGGCGGCCTAGGCGGAGGCGGTGGAGGTGGTGTTGGAGGCGGTGGTGGTGGAGGATTAGGTGGTGGCTACGGCGGGGGAGCTGGTGGAGGATATGGTGGTGGGGCTGGTGCTGGAGGTGGGATAGGTGGTGGAGCTGGAGGAGGCGGTGGTGGAGGATTTGGAGGCGGCGGGGGTGGGGGGATTGGTGGAGGAGCTGGTGCTGGTGGAGGGTATGGTGCTGGTGGAGGAGCTGGTGGTGGTGGTGGATACCCTTAAAAAGCAAGAACCAAATATATGAATGTCTTTCCAAGTGGCTACTCTATATTTTTGCTTAATTATTGCTTAAAATGTTAAGGCAAGCGCGGCGAGAGAGAAGTATGCCTTGATCTTTCTTGCACCTTAAGTTTGATTCCTATGTATCAATAAGCTTTTTACGGCAAGTTAATGGACAAGGCATGCATTTCATCGTATTCATGTGTTACGTCTATGCAGATTGCATAGAGTAACATGCATTAAATTACGTGGTCATGTGCATGCGAAAATCTAGCATTTTTCTTCTTCTTTTTCATGAGAGTGAAATATAGCAACCCAACTTAAGTATCCGCATAGCTGGATAAGCGATGGGCTCGAGATTATGTCATCATGTCACGAGTTCGATTTCTTTTATTCGTTGCGTGCTACACCAATTCCTTGTAGACTTGCATCGGCCATGGCCTTATAGGGTATTCACAGAGGCCGATGAGGTTATCGAGCGAAGCTTGGATAACCCTTGTCATGATTTGGCATCATAATCGTAATATCATACATTGTACATACAAGAGAAACGGGATCGGGTTTCACACCATAAGCAAATGAAATTTAATTTTGATGGAAATAATCGATTAATTCCATGTAACATATGCGTACTAAAGACTAATAAATAACGTTCGGACTTGAGAGGCTTTAATAGCTTCTGAAGCTAGAGGAATTTCACGTAGTCAACCAGCTCTCTTTATGAAACTTTGAGTTAATTCATTTAGACTCTTTTTTGTGGCTGTTGGATTTTTAACTTGTGTAGAGTCTACTACTAACAATGATGGTCGATGATTAATTACGTAAATGGCAATCGTGAGTTTTAAGTCGAGCCATGACTGCAGCCGATGGAGTAGCATGTTGTCCTGTTTCGTATAGCATTTATAGAAAGTGGTTGAAACTATAGTTCATGATTGCTGCGGAATCACAAGCCATGGACGCAAAGGAGTCAGCCCGAATAGAGATAGTACATCTATTTTATGGTGAGGAATGTTTCTTCACCTTCTGGCAGCTGCATGGATTTACCAAATGATTTTTAGGACATCCAAGCTATTTCCCGTGTTCAAGGGATCTTCCAGAATAGTAAGGACAGATCCATCTAACTCGTCGACCACAATTTCATCCTACGCTTGATGCCTCTCCCTAACCATGTTGCTTATATTACCTAGAAAAGAGCGCGGTTAACTAATGAAACTTCCTCATTATACTCGGGCCCTTAGGCCCCATGTATATATTAGGAGTGGACGTGATCTAGGCCGGTCCGATCCCCCGATTAACTGTGGAACGGACGGGTGGTGCCGATTCCAATTTCAAGCATGAGGATCGGACCAAAGGTGCTTGTGTCACAGGCCAATAGAATCAAATTGTGTGTCATGACTTAGGTTTCCTTGGATTATTGGAATGCCTAAGCTAAATATTTCAATTGTAGAGAGAGAGAGAGTTTAGAGAGAAAGGCTCTTGAGAGACAATACTTTGAATTGCTCAAGTGTTGGATGATACAAATAAGGGAGAGAGCTCCCTTATTTATACAAAAAGTCTCTCAATTACTACAGTTGATCGATTCTAGTTCAAATGGCTTAGAACAAACTATCCATCTAATAAGACATTAGATAGGAGAATTCTAAAATGTGGTACATTTACAATATTGCATGCCCCTAAAAATATTGTAGAGGACTGAAAAAGACCTTACAGGCCAAGACACGTCAAGCCTCGCGCTTCAGCCGGGCCATATCATCTATTGATTTGCTCACGGAACCTCCAGTGCGTGACACTTGGAATTGGCCAGACTGTTGGAAATGACCTCTGACTGCAATATCGATTTTATTTACTTTAGTGAACACTATATTACATGAGAAAAGTTCGCTCACTTCATTACATATATGAGAAGAAATTAGCAATGTTCCTTATGGCTCTCGCAATTTAAGATTTTTTCTTGTCGAACATACAAAACATACGAAATCTTAATCTTATTCGAATGTCTCATACAATTTTCCATCCTTTTTCGATCAATTTTACAAGGTAAACAGTAAAAGTTTTTTAATACAATCGAATAAGCTATCAATTTGAGCATTCTATAAGTTTATTTTCTGTAGTCTTGGTAGAATAATTGACAAATGTAGAGGAGCTCACCAACACGAACCTAATCAGTAAATTTCGTACAAAGAGCCAAGAGTTGTGCATCAATCAATTATTATGGTGGATACGCTTGAAGGGTGAGAACCAAATATAAGGATGTTTCTTCCAAATGATTACTCTATGTCTTACTCTAAAAGTGCTTGAAATGTTAAGGCAAGTGCCGCCAGCAGCGAGTGCGTTGGTCTCTTTTGCACCTTAAGTTTGATTTTTTATGTCTCAATAAGCTATTTTCCAGCAAATTAATGTACAAGACATGCAGTTTGTAGCATTCATATGTTTCGTCGATGCATATTTCTTTCTCTCTCACGCACACAAATCTACCGCGTAAGACTGTAAATAAAATATATCCTTACAACTCAACGGGCTGGTGAGGAATTATAAGCGGCGGGCTCGGACGTGTATCGTCACGTCACGAGGTCGATCCTCTCCGTTCGCTGTGTGCCACTCCAATTCAAAACGCCTCCTACCTCCGAGTCAAGGGGGAGACTCAATGGTCCCGAAGTTCATCATACCATGTTTATCTTTGTGTGGGTTCAAAAGCAATTATAGTTGTACATGAACAAAATAATATGAGCTTATCTCCACTAGCCCCCAAGTAATGGGGGCTGTAGAATACAGCGCTCTCAGTCTTTGCCCCTCAAATTAAATTGATGCTCCCAATTGAAGAAAGAGAAAATGATGGGACCCCATTTGTTTGACTTACAAAGCAATCATAGTACATAAAAAAAAAAAAAAACTTGCAAATTGTGGAGCTAAAACAATTGAGGTCAACGGACACATGTTGGGTCTGCAAATAGTGGTATCTCATTTATTTCTCCCGGATTAGTTATCGAACTTTAGACGCTAATCTGCAGGAAATGCCACTAATCGGTCAACAAAAATACTTGCGTATACACTATACATACGCATATACTGTTATACATGTATGTCTCATATAAATGGATACGCAATACATTTTGTCTATATCCCATGTTTGCAATGCTTAATGAAGACCTCATGTTCGGTTGCTTGGCTCACGAAGCCATATGTAACCCCGGGAGCTGATATTATATATTTCTTTTATTTGTCATATTTAATTTTTTTTAAGATGATTATATCTTTCTGAACAGTCAAAATTGTCCAAAAAACCCTAAACCTATTGTACTTTTTCAATTCAATAGTAAACCTTTCAATTGTGCCAATTGAGTCCTAAACCTTTTTCGGATTTTTTCAATTGAGTTTATATTGCTGCTTTTTCTCCTTATATGAATGACGGTCGTTCTACTTGATATGACTCATGCTGACGTAGATAATTTTTGAATTTTGAATTTTTTTTCAAAATTTTTTTTGTTTCATAAAAAAAATCCCCCAAATTTTACTTTTGTCTCAATTCTGCTAGTCTAACATCCGAAAAGAACTCTTAACTTTAGCATCTGTCCCAATTTATATCTAAAACTTTTTTGTATCTCCCAAAAAATCATGAACTTTTATTTTTATCTCAATTCTACTACCATTAGCCTTTTACTCATAATCACCGTTAGTTAATCCTACGTGACTCAAATGTTCTTGGCGAATTTACCAATAATTTTCAAAATTTAGAAACAGTAGGTTATAGGGATGATGAGATTTTAAAGAGTCCGTCAGAATATCTACGTGTCTAGCCATTCTTGCGCCATCTTGATCGTCAATACATGGGGGTAGCAAACAATAGAAGAGAAGTTTGGAATTTTTTCATGTCAGCTTTGTTGAGGTATAATTCATTAATGACATGAAAATGCCACATAAGATTAACTAACAATGATTATTTTTTGGTCGAAACTAACAATGATTATAGACGGAAGGCTAACGGTGGTAAAATTAAGACAAAAGTTAAAATTGGTTAAAGGTTTTTTATGAGACAAAAAAAAATAAATATAATATGAGACATATGCTAAAGTTGAGGATTTTTTTGATACTAGGTTGGGAAAATTAGAACAAAAGTAAAAGTTGGAAATTTTTTATGATACAAAAAAAAATTGATATAATTGCCACAAATGCTAAAGTTGAAGGCTTTTTTAGGGTATTGGGCCAACTAGGCAACAACTAAGAAATTAATCACGAACCCCTTTGTTAATTCTCTTTATTTATGAACTAGGGCGGGATTTGCTGCTTATTTTGCTCGTGCAGCAAGAAGGAATATTTAACTGTCGCTTCTAAAAAAATTATTAGGTCCAAACCTTAAGTCCATATAGGTGGTCCTCAACTAGAACTACACACGGTCGATGAAATTCGACTTTTCTGACGGTCTGAAAATATCGTTAGTTATTTTGTTCAATGTGGATACACACATTAACACCGCGTGTTTTGCATAAAACACTCATTAATTGAAAAATCGTGAGATAGAAATAATGACAATACTGTCAGAATTGCAGCTCCCAATTCGAATAGATCACCTCAAGTTTCTCAAGAGGAAATTCCTTAATGCACCAACTAAATGCGCCAAACCTGGAGGTTATATGATCTACTCTCGGTGTACATTTGACATGAAAATATTGATCGAGAAATAAATGCGGTCTGAAATATATTCCTTCATTTTCATATAGCCTCCTAAGTTGTTTCTGGGAACTAGTGTAATTTTCTTTATCTAGCTGCCTTGAACTAAAAGGAGAAGGGGAGAGAGAGAGAGATGATGATGATGAAGAACCCAGCTCGAATCCAGGCAGCGTCGATGCAAAAGTCCATGCAAACTGAGCTTTAGTCTTCTTCCATGTCAGAAGCTATGTGGGGACATGCACGAAAGAGTTCTTCTCTTCTTTTTCAAAGAGACATAG
Organism: Rhodomyrtus tomentosa; assembly: GCA_028455895.1. Lineage (NCBI taxonomy): Eukaryota > Viridiplantae > Streptophyta > Magnoliopsida > Myrtales > Myrtaceae > Rhodomyrtus > Rhodomyrtus tomentosa. The sequence continues at coordinate 5,661,867 of JAPCWY010000001.1, read as the reverse complement.
TTGTTGGAGAGGGCATTTAAAAACACCGTTTTCAGTTGAGAAGATGGGCCAAATTTAAGACCCCTCCTCTCAATCTGCAGACCCATGTTATTGTTCACTTCTATATAAGTCCCCTCGGTCGTCCCTCCACTTCTCACCAAACAAATCAAGATCTCTCGGAGAATTTGATTAAACAGCTTCACATTGAAGATGGTCACTTCCAAGTTGCTTCTCCTTGTGCTCCTTGGTGCTCTAGTTTGCACCTCTGGCTACTCTAGGGTGCTTTTGGGTGAGAAGGCGTCCTTCGAGGAGGAGAAAAACTTCTACCGCCGTCCTGGATACGGTGGTGGTCTCGGTGGTGGAGGGGGCGGTGGCTTTGGAGGTGGTGGTGGAGGAGGATTGGGTGGTGGTGCTGGTGCAGGCGGGGGAGCTGGCTATGGTGGAGGAGCTGGTGCCGGAGGGGGACTCGGAAAAGGCGGCGGTCTAGGCGGAGGGGGTGGAGGTGGCCTTGGAGGCGGCGGCGGTGGAGGCTTAGGTGGTGGCTATGGCGGGGGAGCCGGCGGTGGATATGGTGGTGGGGCTGGTGCTGGCGGTGGGATAGGTGGTGGAGCTGGAGGAGGAGGTGGCGGAGGGTTTGGAGGCGGCGGCGGCGGCGGCGAGGGGCTTGGTGGAGGAGCTGGTGCTGGTGGTGGGTATGGTGCCGGTGGAGGAGCTGGGGCTGGTGGTGGTGGATACCCTTAAAGAGCGAGAACCAAAAAATAAAAAAGTTATCTTTCCAAATGACTACTCTGTATTTTGCTTAATTAGTACTTAAAATGTTAAAGGCAAGTGCGGCCAGTGAGAAGTGTGCCTTGGTCTCTCTTGCACCTTAAGTTTGATTTCTATGCCTCAATAAGCTTTTTACAGCAAATTGTCGCACAAGACATGCATTTCACAGTAACAATATGTTTCGTCTATGCAGGTTGCTTAGGGTAACGTGCATGAAATTATGTTGGCGGAATCGGTCGTGTGTGCATGCGCAGATCTAGCATTTTTCTTCTTCTTCTTCTTTTTTCTCGGGAAAGTGAAGTGTAGCCACCCCATTCGGGGGTCCATGTAGCTGGATATGTGGTGGGCTCGAGCGTACGTCGTCTAATCACGAGTATGATTTTTTCTGCTCGCCATTCTGCTACTGCTGAAACAAGGCAGAATTGAAATCTTACGTCAAAACACTATGTATTGATGGTCTGTTCCGATCTATGATAATAAGCCTATGAGCTCGATTTTAATTCACCGTTCAAAGACGAAAAAGAAGACTTCCATAAGGCAAAGAAAGAAATATTCTCTTTGACCCCTTCAATATTGTTGCTATTTGCTCCAATGACGAATCATTATGCTTGAGTGAAATAACGACGTTGAGTTTTTCTGACCCTTTCTATTAGGATTAGTCAAGTGCATATTTTACTCGATACAAACTCTTTTTTTCATGAGGATCCACTATCATTTGTGGGTGCGGCTAACCCCCACAGTAAAATCCCGCAACCTGCGCGAAACTTACGTCGGTCATTACATTAAATGGTAGTAGTCAACGGATCCCACGGAGATTATCGGGTGAAGCTCGGATCACCCTCAGTCAGGTTTTGGCATCATGAACGCGATACCGTACGTAGTGTCATACGCCGTACGTACGAGAGAAATAGGAAGGATCGGCTTCCTCGCCATGAGAAAATGAAATTGAATTGTGATAGAAATAATCACTTGATTCTATGCAACACACTTACTGAAAGACTAACAAACGACACTGGGACTTGAGCGGCTTTAATGGCTTTTGAAGCTCGGAGGAATTTGTCGTAGTCAGCTAGCTCTCTTTATGAAACTTTGAGCTGATTCATTTAAATCACTTTTGTTTTTTTTTTTAATTGGTTAAAAAAAAAAAAAAAACCACCACAAACGTGAATACAAAAGAAATGACGCAGCATAAGACTGATAACCTAGACGGTTTTTTTGTCTGACGACTCAACCCGAGCAAAAAACTCGCCGCCCGCTTGCGATTCCGATTGGTGATTCTCCCTCTAGATTCTGACTTCTATGCCTTCCTTTAGCAAGTGCTCCTTCACAGACTGAATTGGCACCTAAATTCACAGCATCGGAAGGCCACGACATGAAAAACGGAAGGTCAAAGGGAGATGCCAAAAGTTTTCTAGACTATCATCCCAATTATAGATAAACGGGAACATTTTTAGCGAGGATACCTCCTTCCGGTGGAATATTCCCGCAGCAAGCGCGGCGGATGCATTGGTCCTCTCGAATACCTCCGAGAAGTGCTCCACAGAGCCCGCGCCGCTACTTGCTATCACGGGGATGCTCACAGCGTCAGAAATCAGCTTCACTAAATCGATATCGAATCCTTTCCCTTGACCTGAGAAGGATGCAAATCAGGCATTTGTATCATGAGCACAACAAAACAAAGAACGTCACAGGAGAAACCAACCAAAGGGACACTTAGCACAAATTTGCAAGTTTAGACCGATAAACAAGGAAACACTTCTACCACTCATTAGTCCAGCTTCTGTAAGGATCTAAATAACGCATGGAATAGAGCAAAGATTTCGCACCATCACAATCAATGCAGTTAAGCAATATCTCTCCCGCACCCAACTCTTCAACAGCCCTTGCAAGCTCATAAGCTCCAATTGGCCGACCTTCTCGTCCACCATTGACCTTTGGGAAAACAATCAAAACTCACTCAATTGATCCTATGATTATAGTCTAGAGAATAACAGAAAGCAAACATCCTTAAACATCGCTCGCAGGATTGCAGGACAATAAATGTTGGCAGTATAATGCCTTAAATTATTTAAGATGTTAACAAATATCAAAGGAATTCTAATTTTCATCTGTTCCAAGCTCACCCATATTTCGTGGTATCAGTTTCACTTTCATGCCAGTGCTGCTTAGATCATCACATCTTACATTAATGTTCACATTTTCCAACTTTATCTTCAAAGTTAATCGTTCCAGTTCAATATATGATGACCATAGTAAACAGAAAAATGTAATTCAAACTAGATAGCTAAATATTGACAAGTGAAAAATAAAGTAGCAAAAGAAAAGCTTACCGTACACTGGTACCAAGCATATTCTTCTCCATTTGGACCTAAGACAACAATGAAGTACCAAGAAATTTATATCGAAGTAACAAGAAACATAACATGAACACGAACATTCCTACTCCCTCTAGGCCTAAGGTAAGGTAGCCACATTCAAAAGTCAACTATCAAGCAAAATACCTTCAATAGTGGACAGGGTTTTGTGCAACCAAATGATTTGCATACTCAAAAGTCAATTATCAAGCAAAATATCTTCAATAGTGAACAGGGTTTCGTGCAACCAAATGATTTGCATACTCAAAAGTCAACTATAGGGTGCATTATGAAGTAGGCGTATACCTGGATTCGTTACCCTTGTAGATCTGAACTCCACATCTTCAGGATTATTGATGTACATCCTACGAGGATCTATGCTCACTACCACTGCCTGGCAAAAGAGAACCAGACAAAAAAATACTTCAAATACATTCGTGTGCACACTCAAATGCTATATTGCCCAATAAACTGTCAATTGCCAAATTTTTGTACTCCCTTAGCAACAACACTGAAATGATAAAAAGGACAAAAGGGCAGGCACTTAGTGGTAGACAATGATAGAATCCACCATCAGACCATCCTATTTGATTGTATTGAAACAATCTAAGGAAGCAGAAGAAGATTTTTAAGAATCTCTTCTAACAGATGTCGGTAATTGGATGATAATCTGCTGCTGCAGTAACTAACCAATGAATAAAAGAAGCTGGTACAAGTTAACACATCTATAGATAGTTCAACACAAAAAACGAAACCCAACACGAGCACAAAGGAAAAAATGCAAAATCAGTTCAACACTAGTTGCCCTATCAAATGACTTTCCAGTGCACTTCCCAAACATGCCATCAACATGAGTGTTTCCATATTCATGAGTCATAAATATTGAGAACATAACACTGCACCTTGAGTAATCCTTAGTTAATTCAATTCCAATACTGGGTGCTTATCAATCTTAAGTATTGATCACATATATATGACCACAAACAGAATCTCCTGGAGTTCAAGTAGTGATACCAGGCATTTGTGCACAAACCAAGGCCAAATACAAAACCGTTTAGAGAATAACATAACTACGTGCTTAATTAAGCAAGGAAATTACCTGATTCCCATAGACTCTAGATATCTCTTCTAAGCTGCTCTTTCCACTCTTCATCTATGAAAGGTGGTCCACAGAGCATCAGCAGAGGAGGAAACATGCTTATTATGTATCAGTATCTACCAAGAATACTCATGGTCAAAAAACTTAGAAAATGTCACATACTCCTGTTCTTATATATTCTTCAGCCGCATAAACCGCATCACTGCCTATAGAAACCTTATCCGCCCCAGATCTAAAATATTCTGAAGCCACTTCTAGACTGGAATAGTACCTGAGAAGTTGTCGAAATGTAATTCAACCTCTCATATTTTTTTTTTAAACTGCAGTAAAACTGAAACATGCCAGAATCAGGGGCTCAAAATTGAGAATATATGGAATAGATGCATAGTTATGGATACACACTTAAAGTGTACATTAATCTTGGAACACCTCCAAGTAAATACCTACCTGCCAGTTGCGTCTGTGAAATCTCTAATTCCACCTCCAACGGTTAGCGGTACAAAAACATTTTCCGATGTGTATCGCAATACCTAAAGCCCATTGTGAAAACAAAGAATAAAATGACAGCATCAAGAGAAGGGGGGGGGGGGGGGGTGAGAGACAAGAAATCTGCCATGCCTTCCATGAGTACCGCAACTACGAGTCATATTCAAAAGAAATGAACCTGCAGCATTGGTAAGTCGCCCAAGGGGAAGTCGCGGAAACCAGTTATATTCAGGAAACTGACCTGCCACCAATATTCAAAAGGAATTAATAGTAAAACAGTGGACTATAAGCAAAATCCTTCGTCAATTAAGAAATCATACTTCATCTGCTCCATCCTTGTAATACTGCCCAGCAAGGTCCACAGGCTTGCCAAGGTTCCTCACCTGTAAGAAAATGTAATTTGAATGCCTAAAAGTAGCAAAACTATGATCCTCCTACCACATAAAATTTCATTAAAAGTACCATGAATGTATAATTCAGCAAAGTGAGACTTTCTGCTAAATCCCAGGAGATTATATGGAACGTCAAATTGCCTTGCAGTCCATATCCCCCTTTGAAGGTGTAATGTAACTTTCAATATCCTAATGGAAATACAGAGAATACTACTCTTTTTCGGTGTGCTAGGCTTCTGTTTATGTCTTAGTTCTTTTCCTTTCATTATTTCTCCTCGTAACTTTTTGTGCAAGAATTTACCCCTTTATGTTCAGTGATATGTATTTCAACCAACAGAAAAGAAGAGCTGATTAGTTTTACACACCTCATTCTCTTCCGTACGCTCTCTTACATCGTATTGGTCGCCCTTGGTAACAACGAGATCTCCCTTGTCATTCGCCCTCACATCAAGACAAGCGATTACCTGAGAAAAGTCGTCACTAACCCAGATTAGAGACTCAATCATAACATAGATACAATGCTCAATACCCACACAATTTGCAACAGACAAAGCAACAGCAAGTTGTATAGTATAGTTCAAGGGTCATTTTTAAAGAGGGAAAAGCCAGTTAGAAATCCCCAAGTCAAAGAGTGTTACCCTTTTTGCAAGTTTTGAGGCATTCCCTTCTGTAGGCTTCTGTCTTCACATAATTATTCAGTTGTTAGATAATTGGACAAAAGCTCAACACAATAGATGAGCAGATTTCATAGGCACAAATATACCTTTGTTATGTGTGACTTTGGAGACAAGAATCTTCTCAATACCGTCAGACCCACATCTGAATGTGCCATATCAAACATAGGGTAAGTCCATATGAGATTGCCTTTACCATGTCGTATTTTTGCATCATGAAGACTAAACTTGTCAAGACTGGTTTGATATGAAAAATTAATGAGATTTTCTATTTGCTGTTAGTACTATCCATGCACATAAATCAGTCCAAGAATATGAACTAAAGGTAAAAATCCTAATATTGAGTGTCCTACACATTCCTAGAAGAAAGATTGCAGCTTAGAACATCCCCTTGTAGTAAATGCACACACTATAAATTAAAAGATTAAATTGAAGCAACTCAAGACCAATTGCAATTTACCTCCACTTTTCTCTGGGTGAAATTGTACTGCATGCACATTTCCTTTCCCTACAGAAGCTATGAAATTGTCACCATAATTGCAGGTAGAGGAAACCCAATCCATGTTGTCTTTTGACTACCCACCAAAAACATAAAACAGAACACAGAGAAAGGGAAATAAGTTAGGCAATCTGACACAATAAATTTTTAAAATTAGCAATATACACCATAAAAAAAATCAGAAAACAAAGAGAAGCATACCGGTATGGCCCGATAGGAGTGAACAAAATAGACATGGTGATTTCCAATGTCATCCAAAATTTCAGACCCTTCTCTAAATTTCAAGGCATTCCAGCCAATGTGAGGTACTCTCAAACCACCGGATGCATCAAAGCGACCAACCACTCCAGGGATTATTCCAAGACCACAGACTGTTGTAAAAGTAGCCATCATCAACATGGGTGCTGACAGATTATGCCGTTGATAATGCCATAACAATAAAAAAATGAACTTTCAGATCTAGTAAACTAACCATATCAATACCCAAATAAGCCAATTCATTTCTCTGAGACATTTGCCACAGCTGTTCGATTTTCATCCTCACCAGTTACCTCTGTTCCATGAACTATAAGCTGGTATGGTCTTTATTTATCACGGTTTATGCAATGCAACTCTAGAGTGAAACTGTATTCTAGTGTTTAGCCATGCTGCTCTCAATCTCAAAGTCTAAAGTGTTGCCTTTAATAACGAGACTACAATCCACTAAAATTTGTCTAAAATAAAAAAATCCATCTGGAAAGGGAAGAGAAAAGAAATAACAAAAGCACGATCTTCTGACCTGGGCCATTTTCCTCACTTGACTCAAAGAGTAGTTGCAGTCCAAGACATATGCCTAGGAAGGGGCGATCTTCCATAATATAAGTACTGAGAGCTTCAGCCATCCTGGAATTGAATTTGTCAGACGTTAAAAAAGTTCTCTGGTCCTAGCACCCGAGTTACGTGATTTTATGAATACAAGCTAACCTTCAATATTTGTATCGCGTAAAACTTGGGAAGACACTCACGCAACTCGCACAACAATTAAGATAGAAAACTCCAGATAGAATACACGAAACAGTCCATAGTCAAGATAATCTTGCTAGAAATCTTTCAATTTCGAAAGTTCACTGTGTCGATTGCGTCATATAAAAGAAAATTTGCGAACCATTGTTGATCAAACCTAAAGATAAACTCAGATTGCAGTAGTGGTTATAGTGTATTCTAATATTTAAATGCTCTTCCAAAGAACACAAGGTACCTGGAACACACCTCCAAAATGCTAAAAAAGAATAGTGGCCCTTCAAATTTTCAATATATAATTATTAAGAGATAAAGTGGGAATATACCCTTTCTTATTCAACACATCCATGGCAGAAGCAAATGCCCCAACGCCCGGGAAGATGAGGCGATTCGCACCCAAAATATCTTCTGGAGTTTGTACCTACACACGTATAAAGGATAAGAAAGTTCTAGATACAAAGAAAGTCTCAGAATATTGATTAAATAAAAAAAGAAAGCCATAGTTTAGCAGTCGCGCGATACTTAAATTAGCAGCAAAACTAAAACCCCAACAATGCAGCCCGACATTATACAGGAAAAACGGTTAAAGAGAACGCAAAAGATTAAATCTTTGGCCACCGATCATGATGTGTTTCACTTTGCTTGTAGCAAATTACGTCAAGCAATCGCAATCTCTATCAAATGAAAAGACCAAACCGGAGAAGACAACAAGATTACATCTTTAATGTCGAAGCCGAGATAGCGAATTGCATTCCGGACGCTACGGACGTTGCCAGCACCATAATCAAGCAGAGTCACCACTGCAACAACACCAACACAAGCATAAAACACTGAGAACGAAATACTCACAGAGAGAGAGAGAGAGAGAGAGAGATGGTTAGTGCGCACCAGAATCTCCTCCCCGAGAGGAGGCGCGAACAGAGAAGGTTCTGGGTGATTTGAACTTGAGGCGGGCTTTGTTGAAGCGAAAGCAAAGGAGAGATTGTGAAGTAGCAGAGCCTGAAGATGGTGGCGAGAGTGATTTAGATGTGAACGCTGAGCCAAACGGCGCCGCCTCCATTTGCAGAAAAAGCTGTCTGAGTCTCTCTCTCTCTCTCTCTGTCTCTCTCTGAGATGCTTGGTTTGATTTTGCTTCAAGTAGACTTGAAAGAGAAGAAGGGTTATGCTGGACTCTGCAAATATTGGTCCGAAAGACACTGTACACTCGTTCCTCGCGTCTCCCATCAGACAAAAGTCTTAAATTCATTATAGGAAATGGTACATTTTTCCTCTTATAACTTTGTGGGAGAGAATTCATTTTTTTTCTTTGTTTGAACAAAATTCTGTTTCTTGTATTATTTTCCGAGTGACTATCTAAATGATTTCATCAAAGTTTCATTTGAACTTATGAAAAATTTCTGAATCAATACCGACTACTGGCATGATAATCTTACGTGTACAAAATTCTAAGTAAAAATTGCATGCTTAATCCTTGGAGTCTTTTTCATGTTCAAATTTGGTCCATCTACTACGTTTCTGTGACAATATGAATCCTCATGTCATTGTTAGTGTGATTATAAGTTGATTTTGACACATATTCTAAATAAGACTTAAATGATAGTGACCAGTGACCTGTATATGTATGAATATATGTCTTCATAAAATCTCTTCATAAGAGAAAACTCCAAATGAGTCTTTGCACGGATGCACGTAAGTCTTTAATAGTAATGGTGCGTACTTATGTTGCGATTTCTTCAAATGTGACAACCTTGCGTCAAATTTTCTTCTTGGTAACGATGGAAAAGAATTAGGATGGCCAATTCAGGCTTGTGCATTATAATGATCACATCAAGTCTGTCATTGAAAAAGTTATATTTATGCATGTTAAAGTTTCCGATCAATTCATGTTACGTTTTGAGTTTGCAATATGATTTTGTATAAACATATTAGTTTGTGTAAATTGCAAGCCCTAAAAAGAATTAAAAACGAAAAATTAGACATTGTGTGTCGACCTCTTTCTCCCTTCTTTAACAGGATGGAGATTCAATAGGTGCTCCGATTCTAGCACAAGTGCAATCTCTCTTGGTCCGTTGCAAATTATTATGGCATTGTCAATCCGATTCCAACTCAACGCCACCAGGAAAGAAAAAGAAATTACAAACGGAAATCGTCCCTTGCAAGGATTGCCATCCGAGATAGCGTACCCACAATGTCAAATATGTACATCACTTATTTGGAGCATCAGGTTAAAAAGTACCCAGAAAGAAAACCAAATCCTTATGCAGCTTTGGCAAATCCAACTCTCAGGTTGCCATAGTCAAAGACAGTATGATACTGACCCATGAAAACGTCGCCCAATATCCTGCATCAAATGTAACTAGTTGGTGAGGAAAAATCTATTAAAGAGCACCTAAGAATTACCCAGTCCATTGTCATCCCAAACTATTAGTCAGAAACCACACGCACCAGAGAGGCCCTCTTGGAGGAGGAACATCCAAAGCTGTAAATCCACTTATGCATTGAGCTGAGTCTCCGTCCCCTACCTTCAAAACATACTGATCACCCGAAAGCGTAAGTTAGAAACATGAATCAGAGTAAAAGGACAAAGAAGCATGCGAGAGAAAACAATTTTGTGTTCCCCACTGAGTGAGTATAAACTCTACTTGACCAAGCCAAGACAAAATGAGCATGACCTGAAGGAAGCTACTAAAGGTGCAAGGAGGAAACATTTACATAGTTCAAGGCTGTCACTGCATTTTCTATAAGCAAACGGTTGTCTTTATGCAATGCTTCCGCTTTTCTTCCATGGTCTCTAACACTCCAATGGCCCATTGTTCAGTAGATAGACAATCATACACTGGACAACCAAATATCTAAGCGCAAACATCTGGGAAGTTCCCTCCTCACTTCCACTTAGGTCTCTCAATGATCGTTGCATATTTTTCCCATTTCATACATCAAATATGTGTGTTTTCACAAAAACATACATCGAATGAGCCCAATATCAAGTTGATATACCAGCCCGTGCATGGTTTTGCCAGGAAGCATTCCCAAGGGTATCAATTATAAAAGTAACACCCACCACAGTATAGCATCTGCCTGAAATTTGCCCTCACATTAACTTTCTCAAAAAGAGGAATTAACCTGCCCATAGCTATTCGGAAAAGGAACTAGAAATAATGAAATGCATAATGGTCCACGATCTCTAATTATATAATCAAAGAAGAAATTGAAGAGAACCACCTATGCAATGTAAAATAAAAACCACAAAACACGTAGGGTTGGTGACAAAGAAAGACCAAGAACGATCAACAGATTGCACTATACCTGCTCAGGGGAGAGATCAAATACCCTTCCTCCAATTGTAAATGAGACATTAGGCATGGTAGCCAAGCCAGCACAATCAACAGCAGATTCTCCCATTGGACTAGGCAATCTACTGCAAAGCTGCATAAATAAAAAAAGAAATAAATGAAAAGAAGAGATAAATCGCAGATGGAAAATGGAAAATTAAGTCATATCACCTCATTCACATAGCTGAGTATTCGATCTTGCGTTTCATTCAGCCGAAGTTGGTTCTGCATCCACACAACAGTCATCTCACATGCAGAGCACATCTCATCAGTCAGACGAGCAGATACTTTCTTATCTTTTGCATCCACAACACTCTCGATGCCCATGCTGAAATTTTCCACATTAATGAAACAATAATCAAGCAATATAAATCAGAACAAACATAATGGAAGGAATTAGCATAGCTGATTGTGATTTATTTTAAAAAATAAAAAAATAAAAGAAAAAGGTGTCCAAACTAACCTAACCCCTCGAGTACCATCAAACGTACATAATTCAATCTCTGAGCATATTTTATGGGGTTCTTCCTGCCACGATATGAAGCTATGTGTCAGAAGCTCAACAAGAAGATCCAGAATCATATAAATTTTTTCTAGATATCATTCAAAGAATTGGCATAGAAACTTTGCATAAACCTTTGCTAAAAGCATCTGAATAATGGTCTGCCCATACTGTGCAACTACAGCCTTGCATTCTTCACTGACAACACCCGCGGCTCCAATAGCGTGGTTGACTTCAGTGATGATAGTCTACATGTAAAAGCACATGAATAATGGGTTGAAAGCAAGGAAAGTCACAAACTAGGTTAGAAGACATAGCTCAATTGCAAAAGTAAAAATTTACAGCAACCGAATTCAATGAACAGATAACCATAGAAATTGGCCAACGCAGAAGAAGACAGACCACCCAAAAGGAACTGAACCACATGCAACTTCGCTCTGCCCTTTATGTTGTTTAGGAGTCAATTCAAAGAAGCACTAATTGCTATGTTGGCAACAAGAGGGGTCAGATGAAAATTTGCGTAGAAAATGCCCAAATATTAAGTTTTCCCTCGTCTCCCTTCTCACAAAAAAATTGATCCCTCTTTTCCATTTTTCACCCAAACTATTATATCTCCCCCCCCCCCCCCCCCTCCTCTTTCCTTTCTTCTCTTCCCTCTTTCCAAAGATAGCATAAAGGATGCTCAAGATAGACAAAGGAGGAAAGGATTATTAGGTTTCATCTCCATGCAATTGGCAGGTAAATTATCTGGAAATAAAAGGCAATCAACAGACACCAGAGACATCACACACATAAAACCTGATACACACCGTTGGACCGGCCATCAGAGAGGTCCCTGAATCTGCAATTGCTGAACAGCCACCAGCACAAAATCCTGAAAATTCACGTCAGAAAGTAAATTTGGTAGTTTCGTAAGACGTTATTCATCCAACAAAAATATTGAGAATGCAGTAGTAATGTTACGCTCACCAGTTGTTTTACCGTCAATCAGAACATCGCCCATGTCAAACTGCCAGAGCAAACAAACATTAAGACAATCTTAAAAATAAAAGAAAGATATGCCTCATGCTAGTAGTGCCATTAGTTAGAGCAATGCTCCTGTGTACTGACCTGCCAATACCCTTTTCGAGTCACAGGAACATATGTGTGCTCCCCTTCATAGTGATTGGGATCCACCCCACCAAACACAATTTCACCTCCCTCTTCCTCCTCAGCATTACGATTAAACCAAAATGAGAATACTGGGTCTTTGACAAGCCCTTGATTGACCATGTTATACCTAGAATAGAAAGTACAAGGTTCAGCATTCTTCTGCCAGTGCAGTTTACAACATGTTTCGACAATGAATATCTAGATGCATTCAGCGATGTCGCACCAAAGAGGCACTGCATTCCCCACTGAGATTTCTTGGAACCCAAGACCAAGGATGCCATCGAACTTAGCCACCAAGAAAGTCAAGCCAGGTTCCTTGGTTGCCTCAATAAATGCCTAGATAAGAGTAGACCAACTCAACATCAACATCAACATCAACAACACCTTTATCTCAAACTAGTTGAGGTCGGCGGTTGATGAACCCCAAAGAATCATGAAAATAAAAGCAGAATCAAGCGAGGAATAAGAGTAGACCAACTGATTTGAACAAATCCAGCAACAAGGAGGGAGTCGCCATGATTAAATTGAAGCACAGAGGCATTAGATACCTGATCCTCCACCATAAGATCACCAACTTTCACATGATCTTGACTAAAGAAACCAGAAACGGATCCAGTGCCATAATGTATATCAGCTGATTTCCCTACACGATGGACAATAGCGAAGCAATAATATGAAAATGCTGCTTCAAGGATATTCTTTCTATTTTCAGTTCCACCACATATAAGTAATATGAGAAATGACGGATTTCTATGCTAGGAATCATGTAAAGCTAAAGGCACAACAATGCAAATATTGATCATTTTCCGGTCATCATACACTCAAATAAACATCGTCAACTCTTTGGCCAGGCTGGATGAGGAGTAACAAGAACACATCGCCTGAACATATCATGATGATACTAATCATTCTGATGAAGGAGCTGCCAACAGTATCCGGCTCATCCACTGAAGTGGTGCACTGCTCTTTGAGCAAACGTACCATTTATGCAGAGAAAATTATCAAAGATGGTAGGTGAAACTTGGTTTAAATTGCATGTACCATAAATAGACAAACAAGTCCAACATCTGAAGTTTCCATGTACCATAAATAGACAAACAAGACTTTACCCAAAAAATAAATAAAAAGACAAACAAGTCTGACATCTGAAGTTTTCCTATGATCGTCCTTTCTGATACTCTAAAACATCTAAATTACAATGGAGAGAACAGTGTGAAGTGAACAAGAGTCAGAACAAACCATTTTTCTTATATGTGCTTGACCGGCTCGACTTGTATCTTGGATGCATATAGCAAGCAATCTACACCAAATTCAGGTAAAATAATACATGTTAAAAAAAATGGTAATTAAGATAAGCAATAAGGTTGATTGGATTGAAGTGAAGAAATGTAACTCAAAAGGCAAAACTCACAGAGAAATGGCACTTTGAAGAGGGAACCCACAAATTTGAACTGCCTGTGTCGAATATCACCGTGAAGTTCTGTGGGGGAGTACCTACACCAATCTCACCAAAATATTGAGCATCCATGTAATTTTTTAGGGACACAACATCAGAATCCCCTGAGTCTATGAGGTTCCCATTGAGATGATGCTTCCCAGCAGAAGGCCTCATTAATAGCTCCCCTTCAGTAAGATCAAGTCTAGCAGCAATCCGGCTGTCCTTATCTAATCTCCTCCTTTTGAGTCCAACTCGAAGCAATCCATCATCAGATGCAGAAAGCACCACAGGGAACAAGAGGAAGCAACCCAAAAGAGTCACGGTGACTAGATTTAGTTTAGTTCCCATATCTCAAACACTGTAAGAGGAAAAACCAAAGGAGCTTTTAGTTAAGACGAAACAAATATAAGCTCCCCCCAGAATTGCAACTTAATAATCGAGGTCAAGATCAAACAAGATGAAACATTGGACACACGATCGCCTGTGTCACCAATCACTCACAAGAACCAATGACTAACTTTGTCCTGGTTGAAAAACACCGATATAATTGAAATTGAGCTAGCAAACAATTTCTTAAAGCCGGTACTCTAGGAGTCTATAATCGTCCGCACCAACAGGAGAAACAGACAGACTTATAAAATCGACAAGATGCACGAGTTCGAGCCAACGTCGTACTCCGTGGCAGTCATGACGATAGGAGATTCTCGCCCTCCGAAAATTCAACCAAAAGATAAAATTCGAAAACCACTTTAGAGTTCTAAAAACGCAAATCGACATCAAAACCGTGAGCCGATCCTCAATCGACCACAATCGGAAGAGAAGAAATTCCCACAACAAGCCACATTCCAGTAACGGTTTCCATAATTCCCAACACCGTTCCAGTCGCTATAGTCAGCAACAGACGAAGCAAAACTCGAAAGACGAGATGACCCTCGTTCTAGGGAAGATCGGTGAACGTACTGAATCAAAATCCGCAGCGATGGATGCCACGAACTCGACGCAATTCGCTGACAGTTCGAGGGCAGAAATGGATCGAGAAGGAACCTCAATTGTGGGACCCCGCACGAAGCTCTGCACTGTTCGCTCTCTCGGAAGGGGAAAGAGGGAGAAGCGTCCTCGATTTTGCCGGGAACTTCGGAAAATCAGGACTGTCCACGTGTCCGTTACGCGCCGGTGGATTGTCATGAAGATAGGAAGTGGGACACGGTGTTTTCTGTTTTGGATTATTTATTTATTTTTTGGTCGAAGTTTTTGTTCTTTTCCTTACTCGCGAAGGAATGATTGAGAGTCAAGAGAACAAGCAAAAACTAACGCTTTCGACTTTCCTGAATTTTCACCACATATGCTCAGTCGATTTTAAATGTATCATATTTTTATCCATAAGAAATTTCTATTTATGATAGCTTATGAACACACACTTAAGTGCCTTTTTTTCGAATACTCTGAGTGAAAATATATTTCAAAGTCAAAAATCAAATTTCAATTTAATTATTTAGCCGATCTTGATAAAAAAATAGAAAAATAAAAATTGATCGAGATGTGAAAATGGTTAATCTATTAAAAGTATGATCAAATGTCAAACATATTTATATTTACACCATATCTAAATGTTAACAAATAATAAACGCGTAAAGCAGAAAACATAAAACTTCTTAGTGTTTAACTCCTACTTTGAAGAAAGCAATTAATATTGGTTGTAAATTCAATTTCATAGCAAGTGAATAAAAAATTTAAAACATGCTTAAAACTTTCCCAAAAAAAAGTCTTACGTGAGTTTGAAAGTGTAAAATGTGCAAATAATTTTTCAACTCAATCTTTCAATTCATAAGAAATCACAAATTACCGATGTTTAACATTAGACTCTCCAAATATGAATAATTGTTCAAAAAGTCGTAAATCTAGTCCACCATTTGAGTCTCCATGACTATACACAACTAATTCGTATCTAAAGTTTCTAATTTGGCTATATATATATATTTTTGTCAAAGGAAACTTTCATTTCATTTAAAGGATAGAAAATCGCTGACGTGGTGGTAAAGTTAGTCCTATGTAGAAACTGACCATCTTATGGGACATGAGTAGTAATGACAGGGATGATTTTGTAATTTTCTAAAATCTCATTGATTCTGTAATTTTCTAAAAAAAAAATTATGTCAGCTTATTGCCAAACATTCAAGCAGCAACCTTGGAGGGATAAGGGTCATGTTCAATGGACGATGATAGGGCCTTTGCTTTGTCTCACCTCTGCGGTTGGCTGAGTGGTTCAAATGGACTTGCGTTTATGGATCCAGCATAAAGACCCAGGCTCGATTTCCGCACTGTTTAAATTTTTTTAAAATTATTTATGAATTTGAATCAAATTAATTTAATCGAAATAATCTTAAAAATGATAATTCTTCGTGTATTTATACATATATACACACACACACATTTGATATACACCGTGTCAGAATTTTCTATTTTTAAGAAATGACGTGTCGACGTGTTACGTGTCAGTGCTACTTAGACCACGATTAGCCGGAAAGACTACCTTGAAAATTAGTTAAAAAATTTAAGACTAAATTAGCAACTATACTGTATCTTCAGGAAGTTGAACAATTTTCTCATCTTAGATCAGATGTGAACTAAATGAAAAATTTGATTCATAACATTTATGTTTTTGCTGTCTAAAAATGATATTTTATTATTTTTTCTGTCCCTCATAAAAAAAAAAACATGTCAAGATATATTTAGGCGTAAGGTTTACATTTATTTGTTTGATTTTTTCCTTAAAACTAGACTTTAATATGTCATTTTTTGTTTATGACACCTCAAATCATTTACACAGATATATTAACATCTGAAGTTACATATATATATATATATATATATATATATATATATATATATTGGCAAAGAAAATTAGTTACAATTTAGAATGCGAAAGTCCAAAACTAATAGAGCCTCCCCAAAATAACCCGTCGCTTCTTTTCAATATTAATAGGACTTCTTCTCGAACAATTGAGTTATTCTTTTTATCTTTTTTCTTTTTGCCATAACAAACTCTTACTTTATTATACTTTTTTCATAAGAATTTGTCGGATCATGTAGGTAGATCACCTTATGCGAAATAAGGACATGTTCCTCTATCCTTGAAGAAAAGTACCCTTTCATAATTTTTACCTAACCTGCAAGAAAATTTTTTTTAAAAAAAAAGAAAAGAAAAGAAAAGAAAAGGATTTCAGTATTAAGAAATTGTGTGTGTGTATATATATATACATATATATATATGATTTCACATGTCAATATTCATATGTGAAACCCTACAGACATGCATTTACTTAGTAGCTTAGCTACATTGATCCTCGGAGACGTGACTAGTGTCCCTTAGCAGCGAAGAAATCATATGGAATTTTTTTTTTTCGTCAAGAAATCATATGGAATTATATTCCTTAGCTTATGCCCATTTTTACACTCAAGAAATATTTTTTGATATTCTGTTAATAAAAAACAAGGTATCATAAAGCTCTCTGAGAGTCTCAATTTGAAAAAAGCTATACTTATGGAAAAACTTGCGTCCCTGATAATTAAATAAATCAAGATTTTATTATTGTTGCAATTTTAGAGACGCAAAAGCGAAAGCCCTACGCTGCGGTAATGATTCCTCTGGCATCACGACATTTACTGATTTTCAATTCATCCTATGGTTCTTCAAAGATCCTTTCATGCATTACGTTAGCGAATTTCGTTTATTTTCTGGATTTGGGAAAGTGTGGATTTTCCTGATTGACGAATTAGCAACTGTCAATTTAACTTATTCTTTCATTTGAATTGGTATTTTTGCTTGAAGCCTCGTTTCTGTATGTAAAGGATCAATTCGTTAACTAAAAGCCATTGGAATTTGATCTTGCACATCACTACCGGTTTTCCATATTTATTAACAGTGAGAAATAGTACCCCTAGCACGATTCTTTTTATCATTAGCCTAAACTGGCAGCAAGAACTTTGAAAAATAAGATAATTTTCAGTGTTTCTCCAAATTCGAGTGAAAGGAAAATATGAAAGTTGCACGAGATAAATTGTTTATATATCCTTGCACGAGAACAAAAAACAAGAGAGAACCAAACGGGGCTTTCCACAAAATTATTTCTTTATCGTGTGTTGTCATTGATGCAACTTCTTGTAGCCACATCATCGCTAGCACCGCCATGGTTCGGCTGAACGCTGCCAACAACCGAGGCGATAGCTGCCACGAGAGCTGCAGTGAAATCCGGGTCCGCTGTGATGGCGGTCGCGGTGCCGACCGTGTCAGCCATATCAGACGGGGCTTGCTTCATCTGATTGCTCACGACTTGAAGAAGCTCGGATTGGTTCAAGGCGGGACCTACTTGGCTTTGCATGGCTGAGCCAAAGAACAACGGCCTTTGGAGCAGCATGGGGTTGCTGCTAATAGTATCAGTAGTGGGAGTGGCGTGTGCGAGGTCCAATGTGACCGTAGGAAACGGGGCGGTCGCGGAGAGCGTGGCCAGACTGGGCAGAGAGCCGGGAAATGATGCTGTCCCCGCGATGTAATGCGGGCTGGCAACCAATCCATCTGAACTCGCCATCGAACCGGAGAGAATCATCGATGCAGCTGATGAAGTAGTCGATGCCATGGCCATTGCAGCTTGAGGGAGCGGGTGGTTGTGCTGTCCTTCGTATGTTGTTACTAGGATTGTTTTGTCTTCTGCACATCTTTGTACCTGCCAATGTTCAGGCGGCCCATCATTCTCTTAAGTTGTACATTGTGAAATAAACACATTTATGCGAGCTCAGTCTATTTAGATCTAGCAGGATGATCTCGGTTTAGGTTATCGGATCAACGCTATGAATATAACTAGCTCCATTTAGATATTAAAACGAAAGACACGCAAGTTTTCTCCGTGTTCTTATGCCAATCACACGACAATGTTAAATATATGAACTTAATTACCTAAAATCTGTGCATAAGCACAACCGAACACAAATGGATCTGCCCATTCCTTGTGAATTTCTATTCAATAATTGTGAATATGTTAAAACTAGCTCATAACATTGTATCACAAGAATGACTTTGAACATTTGACGGCAAGAATTCAAGAACACGCTACCTGTTTGCGAACCGGACAGCCAACCGCCATAGAACAGCGATAATAAGCTCGAGGGCACGGGTTTCCTTTCGCCATCTTTTGCCCATACTTCCTCCACTGACAACCATCTGCAATCTGTGTAGAAACATACGCATTTTAGGACACTGCTCATAAGTATAAGCTTCAACAAAAACTCGAAACCCTAATGAGAGAGTGCGGCTATCGTCTGAAAGCAAAGCATTGAAAACACTTCCGCACAGATGATGACTCAAACGGCACCTGGTATGGACAGATTTTTATTGTGATCAGCCTTTTTTTCTGGACTTTTCCCGAAAGGCAGGGGTTTTTATTTTGTTCGAAATCTGAATGTGCAAGATTGCACTTTTCTTTTGACTTTGCTACGAAAACATCCGACAAAAGTAAAAGAACACCATGTGCTTTGTCCAATCGACTGTTGCTGAGGAAACCGGAATAGTTGTGCACACGCGGCCGGTTAAATTCTCTTGCACTAATCACAAATTTTACAAGATTCTTGATATGGTTTTCTACAGTCATTTCACATTGTTTGAGTACTCTCCGGATTGGGCTCTCAAGTTGCAATTTCAGCGATATGTGCGTAACATTTCAAATTTTTTAAATAGAAAAATGAGAAGATGAATACGGAGCCAATGCCTGCAGTGACCTAATTCATGAGGAATTATGTGGTCTATTTATCATTCTAACAAACATTGCACATGGTAAGCTATCAACAAAGATGCAATACTTCGATCGTAAATGCCTTTACTCACCATGGATGCCTCAGAGCGTGCTCGAACCGACACCCGGGCTTTCTTAATCATGGCCAAGGTTTCAGCTCCCTGATGGGTGGAGGGACTAAGATTCTGCACTTTAGTAGGATCCCATGTGGTATCATCCCTCCCCGGTCTATGATCAATAGGTTCATTTTTGTTAGGATCATGGGACGGCACTAATTCATTTACGGGGCTTTCTCTTGGCGCCTTGAAATACTCCATCGACTCGACTATATTGTTTTGAGGCGACCCCAAGCCGCCCCATGATTTATCTCCCGACAAGGATTGTGAATTCTCGTCCTTTCCAGTGAATTTCTCACGGTCCTCCGGCGTTCTTCCAATCACCTTAACATATACATGTACTCTCATGTAAGATAATTAGGACACAACTATCCTAAAAAAGAAATTTGTCATAGTAATAAGGGTCTATGCATGCACACATTTATGTGGTACTCATTATTTTCACTATGGAAGAATAGCCGGGTTGATCAATTTTTATCAGTTTAATTTTCACCAATCTCATTCCATGAATATTAGATCATATTGGTCAAACAAATCAATATAATCAGAAGAGAAAAATATTAACCCCAAAGTAACTTAATCACCTTTTCATAATCGGCGGTCTTGGCGTGAGGATTCGCCCCATGCCTCTGCATTAACGAAAGGAGATGAACATGTAGGGCGTTGCAGTTGCTGTTGACCTGATAAATCATGCTCTTCAGGTGTTGATTTTCCATGTTCATCCTTTCTAATTCAGCTCTTAAAACTGCTAACTGGCAATAAATAAAAAACCAAAAATGAAAATCATTATGTTGACAAATTATATGAATTGGACCTAATAATTAGACGAGGCCTATAGTTCAAATAACTAATCAATACACGCGTAGCTTCATACCTCAGTAAAGTTCAGGCACCTATGTTCATTGCCCGGTGCTTCTTCACCGACGAGCGATTTGTCGCTGCCGATATTCTCCGTGAGAAGATTCAATCCCATCTACATGTTCGTATAAATAAATTGGGGAATAAGATTCATAGGTTGCTATATAAGATTTAAACTAATAACAGCGTTAATTTCTAATATGATGTCGAAGCAATCTGTGCCGGGGAAAGCTTCTAGCAGCTTCAAAAGCACAAGTTTTCAGTAGGTGCAAATAGTGAGTATATATCAACATCAAACAACATATAAAGATTGCTTTACTTGCAAACTTACATCGAGCTTCATCTCCTTATCCTCCTCTAGACTCTCCTCCACGTTCTCCCTCTTGACTGTGGAGCTCGCTTCTTCTCTCGAGCTCTTGTCAATGGCGAAGAAGTTCAGCTCGTTAACCACCCTATCATCTTCTCGTCTGGCGACCGATGCCGCCGCCATCGTCGCCACGGAAACGGCGCTGCGCTGGCTGCGGTCCACCTGGGCTTCCATCGTTTCACCCTTCCATACAGTCGACCTCGGGATCAATGGCTCTTTCAAGGATTGATTGTCACTGAAATTGAATTTGGTAGCTAGAAGGTCAACATTGTTGAAGTGGGTATGTACACTTTTGTCCATGAACTCAGATAAGGAGGGAGGGGGAGAGAGAGAATTGGTTGGTGTGGGGAAGAAGAAGAAGAAAGTCGTCCCAGAGATGCAATGGACTCGGCATTTAAAAAGGGTTTGGACTAAGACCAAGTGTGAAAACATTACTTAATATTCCTAGCATGAAGAAATCGGAGAGAATGATGTAAGATAGTGCGTCAATTGGACACGTGGGACCCACATAGAGAGGAAAATATATGTATTTCTTTTTTGTTATATTTTTTCAGATGATTAATAGTTTCTTCGGATTGGTGTGAAATTTCTCTACAAGCGAATGACCACAAGAATCTCTTCCTTTTGTAATCCATCTAACATGTGAATTTTCGGTTTAAAGCAATGTTTATTTAGCAAAAAATAAATGATATGAAAAATATAATTTTAAAAATGATCACTTATATCACTTAAAATAAGTAGTTAATGAAAAATCTTTTCATTATCGATAATAACTTGTGCCTAAACATTTTCGTAGACAATGTAAATATTGTTTATTCATTCATTTTTATAAGTGGTACAAGCGAATAATTTTAAAAAAAAAATATTTTTCAAATTATTTATTTTTCACAAAATAAATCGATTCTAAATCTTAGCTACATGAGCTGATCATGAATTACATGCGCCATGTAAGTGCAAACCGTAGAAACTTGCCAAACAGATATTGCCTAAGTCGGCTACTTTTCCAGACACCCCCCCCCCCCAAAAAAAAAAAAAAAGGTCGCATTAATGAGGTATAAATCTTGGTTGCATGAGCTGACCATGAATTACATACGCCATGTAAATGCAAACCCTAGATTGTTGCCAAACCAGATTTTGCCTAACTTAGTCGGCTTCTTTTTCAGACCCCCACCCCCAGAAAAAAAAAAAAAAAAGTCCGCTTCTTTTAAAATTTTGTGGGGTTGTAAATGCTTGACCCTATATATATAGTCTCGAATGTAAAGCGTTTACATTCCATTTTCTAACAGATTATTCAGTCTTTCTATTTAAATTTTGGATTTATCTGTTGTAATTCTAACGCGGAAACCACCAGGATCTTGCAAATACGTCAACGCAAAAGTCCAGAAATAATAATGATGAATAATAAAGAACACCAGATATAACGTGATTCGGCCCGAATATCAGTACCTACATCCACGGGGAGAGCCAGTAAGAACAATTCACTATGGAGAATTGGATTTACAATCGCTCAATACGCTTCCCGCACCTAAATTATACCCAATCCCAAAGTGTTTATAAACAGACAATTCTCAATTGAATATAAAATAAAACTGAAATAAACTCACAAACGAAGCATAAATCTTGACCGTACTGCTCCTCTTCTTTTCGTGTGGCTGTGTCTTGGAATGAGCAAAGAAGAGAGTCTGGAAAGTATTCTCTTTTTGGATCTCTATATACCTCGCGGCTATTGCAGGATGCAGACAAGAAAAAAAAACCGTTACTCTTTTGTTTCCTTTCTTGGACCAAATATCTACCCAAATAATATATAATATTTAAGTCACATCTTTTGTCTTCTAATGCAGATATCAAATCTGCAATTAAAACTCGTTCAAAACATGCCATAATTGTTTCGATCAAATATTGAATATTTAAACCAAAATATATATTCGCGGACGATTTAAACTCGAGACATATTTAACAATTCTCCACCTAGACTCGATGTTTGAAAGTCAACTCATAGTGCTCATCATCCATGCTGCTCTCCCATCGCCCCAAAAAGCGATCACTCTCCACAGACGCCAATAGTGTTCAAGCAAAACTTGAGCTTTGCCAAAGTAACAGATTTAGTCATCATGTCCGATGGGTTCTCTGCTGTAGCTATCTTTCTCACAACAACCTTATCTTTCGCTAAAATATCTCGAATGAAGTGGTACCTCATATTGATATGTCTCGTCCGCTCGTGATAAACCGGATTATACGCCATAAGTATCACACCTTAGTTGTCACAGTGTATATCAACACTTTTCTAATCCAACCCAAAGTCCAAGAGCAAACTCTGTAACCATATCGCCTCTTTCGCTACAAAGGTCAGTGTCATGTACTCCGCCTCAGTCAACGACAAGGCCACGTGGTCCTATAGGGACGCCTTCCAACTAACTACACCACCTGCAAGCATAAACAAGTACCCTGCTAATGACCTGCACTCATCCAAGTCACTTGCATGATCAGAATCCACAAAATCAGTAGTTTCACATCCATCACTGTCCCTCCGGTACACTATGCTAACGTCTGTTGTCCCCTTCAAATATCTGAGGATCCATTTTACAGCTTCCTAGTGAGCTTTACCAAGACGCTTCATATAATGACTAACTACACTGACAGCTTGTGAAATATCAGATTTAGTGCATACTATAGCATACATAATATTACCCACTACACTAGAATATGGAACACGGGACATATGTTCCTCCTCCTCCTCAGTCTGCAGTAATAATTTAACTGAAAGTTTAAAGTGCTTCGCTAATGGTGTGCTCACAGACTTCGCTGACTGCATATTAAAACGTGCTACAACCTTCTCAATATATTTCTTTTGAGACAGACGTAATAATCCTGCATTCCTGTCACGCAAAATCTCCATTCCCAATATTTTCTTTGCAGCACATAAATCTTTCATCTCAAACTCAGCACTTAACTGTCTTTTCAGCGCATCAATATCAGACATATTCTTACCTGCTATCAACATATAGCAATAGATATATCAAAAACCCATCATCCAGTCTCCTAAAATAAACATAGCTATCCATCTGACTCTTAGAATAGTCTTGACAATTCATGAAAGCATCAAAGCGCTTATACCACTGTCTAGGAGACTGTTTCAGCCCATACAAAGATTTCTTTAATAAGCAAACATGATCTTCCTTACCCGGAATAACAAATCCCTTTGGCTTCCTCATGTAAATCTGATCCTCCAACTCACCATGAAGAAAAGACGTCTTTACATCAAGCTGCTCCAACTCGAGATCCTATGTAGCAACTAAAGCAAGTAAAATACGAATAAAAGTATGCCTTACCACAGGAGAAAACACTTCATTATAGTCAATGCCCTCCCGCTGTGTAAACCCTTTCTCCACAAGTCTCGCCTTATACCTCGCTGCCTCGACACCGAGAATGCCTTCTTTTCATTTGTTGACCCATTTGCTTCCAACAATCTTCTGACTCTTGGGTACTTTAACTAGCTCACATGTCTGATTTCGATGGAGTGATTCTATCTCTTCACTCATAGCCCCTAACACTGCGACGACTCAGAACTAGCCATCGCCTCAAAATAAGACGAAGACTCATCTGTCTCCATCTCGTCACCTACAGTCAAAGCATAAGCAATATCTGTATAACCATAACGTACCGGTGATTTTATTTGCCTCCGTTGTCTACCCTTAACTAGAGTATGCTGTGACTGTACTGGTTGTTGACTATCACCATCTTCAGGAACTGCGGCCTCATCTGCAATCTTAACATCTGTTACCTTTGAGGTCTCCGGAGTCTCCACCTGAAGCTCCACCTCACTACTGACACCATGATCTGTCTGCTCTGCTGGTAGTGTCTCAGGACTCCTCTGTCAAAGTATTGCAGTCTCATCGAAAATTACATCTCTGCTGATTATAAAATCGGGTGATTTGAGATTAGTGCACCACAGCCGGTAGCCTTTCAACCCATGTGCATAACCTAGAAATATGCACTTCTTTGACCTCGGCTCAAGCTTACCATCACTAGTATGAGCATACACAGGACATCCGAATAGTCGTAATCCGGAGTAATCAACAGTTTTTCCCGACCATACTTCCTCTAGAGTCTTCCACTCAATAGCAGATGATGGAGATCGATTAATCAGGTAATATGCCATGTTCACTGCTTCGGCCCAAAATTTCTTGCCTATTCCAGCATGCGATAACATGCTCCGAGCTTGCTCAAGTAAAGTTCTATTCTTCCGTTCTGCCACGCCATTCTGCTGTGGTGTCCCAGGTACTGTGCGGTGTCTAACAATACCTTCTCTTTCACAGAACTCGGTAAAATCTTTACCACAAAACTTTATGCCGTTATCGATTCTTAAGCACTTGATCTGTTTATCTGACTACTTCTCAATCAATGCCTTAAATTTCTTGAACTGATCAAACACATCAGATTTGTGCTTTAAAAAGTATACCCATAATTTCCTTGAATAATCGTCGATAAATGTGAGCATATAACGGGCACCTCCTTTCGAAGGAATCGGAGACGGGCCCCAGACATCTGAATGAATATACTCAACCGGTTGCTTGGTCGAATGAATACCTATAGTAAACTTAATCCTGCGTTGCTTTCCAAAGATATAGTGCTCACATAAGTCTAACTTACTTGTCTTCTGACCCTTTAACAACCCCCTATCACTCAGCATTGTCATACCTGCCTCACTCATGTGCCCTAAACGCATATGCCATAAACGAGTTAAATTAGAATATGACTTACTTGATGAAACTGCAGCGGCTCCTATCATGGTCTCTCCCAGTAGATGATAGAGAGAACTCACTTTCTTCCCTTTCATCACTGTCATGGCACCTCGAGAAATCTTCAGTAATCCACCTTCAGCGGTGTACTTACACCCGATATCATCGAGTGTCCCTAGAGAAATAAGGTTCTTCTTGAGCTCCGGTACATGCCTCACGTCTGTCAATGCGCGAACCACACCATCATGCATCTGAATCCGAACTGTCTCTATCCCAACAACCTTGCAAGCTGCATTGTTCCCCAACAGAACTCTACCACCATCTACAGTCTGGTAAGTAGTAAACCAACTCCTATGAGGCGTCATATAATAAGAACACCCCGAATTTTGCACACATTCGTCTCCTGACGAACCTGTAGCCACACACAAAACAGCCTCTGCATCACTAGTGCTCTCCTCAGCAATGTTCGTCACACTGACTGTGGCCTTCTACTTGTCACCTCTATTTCTTAGATTAGGATAATCTCTCCTAATGTGCCCCTCCTCGTGACATTCAAATTACTTCACGCGTCCCTTGGATTTTTTATGGCATGATTTAGACCTGCTTTTACCTCTGCTGCTGCTGGACCCCCGTTGTTGCTCTCTACCCCGAATCACTAGTCAATGCCCTACATCCTGCGCCAGACTGTCATCTCGCAACTTTCGCTGCCACTCTTTAGAAAACAAGGCGGACTTTACCTCTTCTGAGGTAATCGTAGTACGCCCCTGCAATAGAGAATCAATAAAATGCTCCCATGACTCTGGTAAAGAAGCCAACAACATCATGCCCTGCTCTTCATCTTCAAGAGTCTTACCGACGTTATTCAGATCCATCATGAGTTTATTAAATTCGTCTAGGTGGATTCTGATAGACGTACCTTTAGTATATTTGAACTGAAACATCTTCTTCAACATGTACAAGCGATTGTTCAAACCTTTCTTTACATAGAGCGACTGAAGCTTTGCCCACAATGCTGCGGTATCCTTTTCTTCGCCTACCTCTATCAATACTTCATCCGATAAATTCAACAGGATTACACTCCTAGCCTTCCTAATCAATACATCTTTATCAGCATCTTTCATCGATTCGGGAAACTTAACCTTGCCCTCCAATGCTTCTGCCAAACCTTGATTTGTCAATAACGCCTCTATCTTGAGGCTCCATAACCCAAAATTGTTCCTCCCGTTAAATTTTTCAATTTCAGCTTTCACCTCAGACATAATTTCAACAATAGAATTTCCAGATAATAATCAGACAAACAAAAGCCCTAAATCACAATCCAGAAATCTAACCTGACTCTGATACCAATTGTTGTAATTCTAACGCGGAAAATACTAGGATCTTGCAAATACGTCAACGCAAAAATCCAGAAATAATAACGATAAATAATAAAGAACACCAGATATAACGTGGTTCGGTCCGAATGTCGGTACCTACATACACGGGAAGAGCCAGCAAGAACAATCCACTATATCGGAGAATTGAATTTACAATCGCTCAATACGTTTCCCGCATCTAAATTATACTCAATCCCAAAGTGTTTATAAACAGACAATTCTCAATTGAATATAAAATAAAAATGAAATAAACTCACGAACGAAGCGTAAATATTGACCGTACTGCTCCTCTTCTTTTCTTGCGGATATGTCTTGGAACGAGCAAAGAAGAGAGTCTGTCAAGTCTTCTCTTTTTTTATCTCTATATACCCCGCGGCTATTGCAGAATGCAGACAAGAAAAAAAAATCATTACTTTTTTATTTCCTTTCTTGGACCAAATATCTACCCAAATAATATATACTATTTGGGTCACATCTTTTGTCTTCTAATGCAAATATCAAATCTGCAATTAAAACTCGTCCAAAACATGCCACAATTATTTCGGTCAAATATTGAATATTTAAATCAAAATATATATTCGCGGACGATTTAAACTCGAGACATATTTAACATCGTCAATGCAAAAAAAATTGTTGGAGAAAGTTCGTTCAAGCATGAGATCAGCCCTTGGGTAGTAGTTTATTTGGAGAAGCTAGCCCAAGGAGACACGTACATGTGGAAATTTAGGTGTTTATCTACACTCAAACATTGTAAGGACTTGGCAGTTTGGCTTGTAGCAGACAACGACAGAAAATGATTGAAAGGGAGACTTTGACTAAAGCGACATATACGCCAATTTGCGCCATCTCTCTTTGTTTTGGTAAACAAATACATCGAACAAACAAAACACGTTGAAACAAAGAAACGCATTGATACAACAAAAACGACAGATGACACGGATAAATAAATTTGGGTGTTGGAATGCCATACATACTCCTCATCGATAAGAAAGCACATAAAAAATTTCCTTGTAATTGAAAATTATAATAAAGAGGTGAGAGGAGCTAATTATAGTGGAATCATTTTACTAGATGTAGCTTTAGTTTAAAGATAAACCATGATAAATATGTGTGTCTTGATTTTTATTTCTCGCCTTTGCTCTTTATTTCGTTGTAATGGCACGTCTAATTCTAACAGAAGGCGTGACATATTTACATGGGCAATTAACGGGAAATTCTCCTAATTTGTATGTTGTGTTCGACACTTCAAAGAGAACAAATCATTACGCTGAAAACCCTAGGTACATTGCGGGAAAAAAAAAAACGAAATTAACCCAGTAGGAGTAGAGAAGCTCGGAAAAATAAGCTAGGGCTAAAATCACAAAGAAGTACACCTGAAAATAGAAAATAGTTCCGAAACCCATGATAAGATTTGATTTTAAGGCTTGAAAAGACGGCAAAATGGTTCCTCGATTGAGTACGGCATAGCACTCGAAACGACCTCTCCTAGTTGATACTATGAACCTTGTAATTCTTCCTGGACAAAAAATTATGGGTTGTTTATAGAACGCTACGCGACTTCGTGGTCGGGCCCGCCTATTGATCTTCAACATGTCCGAACACGTTAGAAAGTCATCAGCGGCCGCGTCCATAGCATATGTCCATGTACAAAACGTGATACAAATAATACCGCACCCAAATCATCACTTCCAATCTCATATCTATCTATCTTAGTTTTTTTTTTTATGGAGATATAAGGGAGGGAATTGTCCAATCGGTCCTAGAACAGTTGTACGGATGCCTATTTAGTTTTATGCTCCTCAATTTTGTCAATTTAGTCATATGTAGCACGTAGCC
The DNA here is from genome assembly GCA_028455895.1 of Rhodomyrtus tomentosa. Lineage (NCBI taxonomy): Eukaryota > Viridiplantae > Streptophyta > Magnoliopsida > Myrtales > Myrtaceae > Rhodomyrtus > Rhodomyrtus tomentosa. Next base: position 5,633,118 of record JAPCWY010000001.1, on the reverse strand, counting down.
ATGTCCGTGATTTCCAATGGAAATTAGTTGGCATGACTGCATTGGAATTTTTGCGCAAAAAAATTAGACCAAAATGAAAAGTTTAGGATTGAATTGACATTCATACAATGACCAGACAATTCCTCCTATAAAAAAAAAAAAAAACCACCCACAAAACTCTAAACGCTAATATTGGTTCCCCTTTTGATTTTTGATTTCTCCATTTACATTTAATATGTTATCGCCTACAAAGAGAATTGCCGACTTTGAAGAAGATGTCCCAACCAAGTTATCCTCTGGCCTTCCTTTACATCAACATTTGTCAAAAGGGGAAACTTTAACTTCGTAATCGAATTGGAGTCTACTGTTGACTAACACCATTCCCATTAGTACTTGATCTTCAGACAAAGCAGTCGCAATCCCATGACAAATATGTGCCCGTGTTTCCACTAGGTCGCAACTGTTATGGGCCGGTTTGATTTTAGGTTACATAAGACAAAGGGGCATGTCTTCTTCTGCTTAGCCTAATATCAATGTCCGCATTGAGGTGATCATATATGGTATACCTAGTTTTGCTCAACCGCAGCAAAACCCTCCTACGTTCCTCGTCCGTATGCAACAAGGTTGTTATGTTCAGAAATATGTTACCGACTTTTTGCGAGGGTCGTTAGTATACACATCGCAAATCTTTGAGAATTGGAGATGATAATAAATCTGCAGTTTCGACGATGTCGCCGCTACCTCCGAAAGGTCAACAATAGTAACGACCTCCATATTGCTCACTCGATCGCAATGGAGAGTAAAATGGTAAGTTATATCGCTCAATGTGGCTCCTTCAAGTAGCGTAATCGGCCATTTCTGCTGAAGTAGCACATGCAAGGATTCTGTCGATTAATTTTAATGAGACTAATCTCAGGCTACCTTAATCTTGTTCGATTGAGGTTTTTGATAGAGAGGAAATGTCATCGAAATAATGTTTCCCTCTAGTTATATCAACATATGAAGGATATCTCTATCAATAGTAAATTTCCTGTGCTAATATCAGATAATTGACATGGGCATGCAATGTAGAATTTTAGGTTAATGAGAGAGGGTCGTGACCAAGAGTTGACCAGTTCTCTTGTGTTCTCTTCTTATCTTTCCTCCTCCTTTTCTACATTTCGTTCCAACTTACGTGCCAACTTGGAAAGTAAATGTTCAAACGCTTTTCTACGCCCATCATGATAAATTGATAGACAGTCGTCATGCCTCGCGGAAAAAAACCCACAGATTTCTATGGACGCGGAGGGAGGAGGCGCTGTCATTTGTTGTCATTCGGTCTATGAAACTGTGTACACTCATAGTCATAGGAGTATTAAGAGATCAATCAAACTGTGTGTACTGTGGATTTTAACCTAAGTTTGAAGCCTCCGCTTGCTTCACGAAAAATAATTTTTCAAAAAATATTTTCCTAATTTTATGGTATTTTGTTCGCTGAAAATAACCTAGTCCCGAAAAATATTTTTCCCCATGAAAAGAACTCTTTCAAAAGTGGGGAAAATTTTTCCTCTTTTTGTGTAGCTAAAAATATTTTCCTCATCTTTCCTTTCTCCTTTCTTTCACGTGTTCTTTTTTTTTTTTAACTTTCTTTTTATTTTTTATTTATTTAAAATTTAAAAAACTATATTTTTTTATTTTTTAGAATACAAGTTATTTTTAATTATTTCTTTATTTTTTTCTCTCTCTCTATTTTTTTTGTATTCTTTATTCTTCAATTTCATTGTCAGCTGACGGCAACGACTGGCAACCAACCACAGGTGAGGCTCAGCCTTGCCGAAGGCCTGTGAGCTCAGGCCGAGCCTCGCCGGATCTAGTTGTTGTAGCCATTCTTGTTGTTGTTCAGGGATGAGTAGTCCACATCGAGGACGAACAGCATGCAGCTGCAATGCGAGCTTCACATGGGACACAAGGAGCCACCGCACCGAGAAGAAAAAGATCCAGACCACCGCACAAACCGGGATCCCAATGTCTATCGCCAGAGTTGATAGCAACGCCAACCTCACCGGAACCCAAGATTTCTTCGTCGGAATCTCTGGACGCGACTCCTGTCAGAGAGAGAGAGAGAAGAGGAGTGAAGTGGTCACCTTAGAAGAAAAGGGAAAAAAAAAATAAAAGAGAAAAAAGATAAACAAAAATCATTAAAAATATCGTTTTAAAAAAAATTAAAAAAAAATTAAAAAGTGAAATTAATTTTCCTTACCAAACGACGATTGATATTTTCCAATTCGTTTTCAAATTTCAGCCAAATACCTAAAAATATAGTCATTTTCGAAAAATATTTTCCAGAAACGCATCATTTTTCGCAAAATAAATGAAGCCAATCAATGACAATTTTGTGAATCATGATCCCCTATCACAATGGAAATAAACAGTCGAATTTAGGTTACAAAATGTCCTGTTGAACTTGCCAATCACGATCGCATTAATTCCGATAATTATCTTTCACAAAATAGGGAAACTCTACATAAATCGTCTTAGCCATCTTTGATTTGCCCTCATATCGAGGGTGGACGAAAACCGCTTGTGGAAATTTTCTTTTTATACCGATTAGCACACGCTACCGTCGCTCTTGTATTGGCTGTCTCGTTGTTTTGGTCTTCGTTTGGGAATAGTGAGTAAGCTATGAATGGCACCCTTAAACAAAAATGGCTAACTACTACTGATCTACACATCTTTTCTTTGCCATAAAAATAAGAGTCTTAGGTTAGTTTTCATTCATGTGGGCGTCGACATGTAAGTCAAACGAATGAAGAAATTATTACAAGAGTCTTGTTTTTCTACTTTAGTAAATGGAGTGGGGGATGGGGTGTCCTTGGAGTCCATGGCCGTGATTATTTACCACTGACTTTGAATGAACGAAGGTTTTTGGTCAAGCCATACATCGAAAACACATGCACGTCTTGTTACTTTCCAAAGATAGGGCGGATGCTCGAATTTGACTGGCACTTCCCGATTTGGTCAATACGCAAGATTGGAATAATCAAGTTGAAACTCGATCATAGAATTGGCACACAGTGAGACTCACTATAGAAAAGTCTCTAATCCGTACACCCCAGTTGAAGACTGAAATTGGGAGTAGGATATGAGACTGACTATTGACCCATTAAAATGGGTCATTAAAAAAAATTGTTACCTCTATATAATGGTATGAGTTGTTACATGGATTGGTTATATTCAGTAAATGGATTTAAATCTTATATAAGCATTAAATGAGTCATAAATGTGTTTACAACTTACACAGACTCGATGAAGCTCTCTTCATTCTCCATTGCCTTTAATCGATCTTACGCTTACTCACTCCATACTCTCATCTCAGTTTGGGTGATTTTTCCTTGATTGAGCCACATATAGAAGTGTTTTAAGAATATGAGAAGAGATCGAATACGTGTTAATCCGGGTATGGGGTTACTATATTTGCATTGCATGGAAATAAGTCAAAACGAGTTAAATGAATCTATTTAGGTCGAATCATTTTCGACCCGATCTAGCCGTTTAATGGGTCTACTGTGGTGTTTTTTTTTTTTTCTAGGGTTTTAGCTAGGTTTAGCTAGATGAATCTTTGATTAAAGTCGTCGATTGATGTAGAAAACCTAAAGCAACTGATGTTTCAAGCGCGTCGCCAGTCAAGGACCCTCTAATGAAATATGTTGGTAATTACCGAATCTGAACCGATGCAATCTTAATTATTTCGTCGTGCGAGTTGTCCACACTGTTGTGTTGCCAAAATTGGGATGGCATCCTCTGATAGTGATTTTCTCAACACATGTGTGTAATTAAACAGGGCGCTGGACATTTTCGTTAATAAAGTCACTAGCTTTAACTTGTAAGCAAGTCCGATTAATCATTAGGGGACCATAGACTTGCCATCGACACCATAAGACTTACATTAAAGAATTCACCACCTTCGAGAATACCCAAAAGAATGCAAGCATTCTATTGCATCAACAAACAATTTATTTCCATTATATGATCTAAATTTGATATATATTGTCTTTCGATAGCTTTCGATTAAATTTTACATAATATGCTAATTATATTTTGAATTATAAATATATAATAAGCGGGAATATTGAAGCCTGATAGTTCTCCGTCAGGTATGAAACCAGTTTCTACACTTTTTGGTAAGCTTTTGTCCTTTTTTTTCTCCCTATATTTTGTCATTTAATGCGACGTTTGGAAAACAAATGTTATATAATTTCTCAGCCTCCTAAGTCCAGACGGTTTTAATTTCGTCGAACCAACTTTAAAGATCATAACGTTGAAACGTATGGCCATAACGTGTCCAAACGCAAAGGAAAAAGTCACTGCTTGTGCCGATTGCGTGCCGCTATTTTCCTTTTTTTTTCCCCCCCTCTCTTGCTTTTGCATTGCCTTTCTAGTTTTTCATAGCTGGTTAAGTAGCATGAATGTACACGTGTCACATGAAATGAGACTTTTTGGACATCTCCTATGTGGTTACGTGAAAGAAAAGGTTTATTAAGGTATGGGGACAAAAGGGAAATACTGATTCGCCCTAAAGGATCAAGCGATGAGCCCGACATTTTCCTTTGATTAAAGCATAAAGACAAAGTAGTGGTTGGCTATTTCTACGAGACAACAGTGAGAATGTAGAAAGTTTCCACAGTCATGTGATAAGCGCTTCAAAAGGGTACTGCCAAAAAGTCATGTGTGCTCCCTCAAGGTGGGTTGGCTCAGTCGCACGTTATGCCATGGTTCAATCCTCACCGCCAGTGGTTTTTGTATATGTGTGTGTATAGAAGCCACAAGCGCTTCACTATATGCTTAATGGAAAATCGTATCGAAATTGTTAGATGCACGTACTAAGTCTTTACTAAATCTTGAAATCGATGGGTAAAGTTCCTACTAGGAAATCAAACAAAAAAAATTTATACTTCAGCAGAAGAAATTGAATAAAGTTCATGATCTTGTCTTGAACCCCACATTGTACTAGCCATTTCAAACACGTCTAAGTGAATATTGACACGTGATCTTTACATGATATACCCATTGGCCCTTACCAAAGGAATGGTATGATTAGCGGAAGTTCTATCAATCTACATGGAAAAAGACATTAAAATTTTCAATCTATATCCATTGTGACACATTTATTCTGAACTTTTTTTTTTTACATCAAAATTTTGAAACAAAACTTACTGTGACATATTGACACATTGGGGCATCTCATTAGTAAATCGACCTCGGCTAAAATTCTAATATTATTAACCAATTGTTTGCATATATGCAGAAATCTTTCTCATTATCAAAGTGGATCTAAAAGAAAAGGATTTATACTTCAACCTTATTTTGTTAAATCTTTAGCTCGTATATAGTCACCCTTTGTCAAGGTTCCGTCGGATGATTTTTCAGCCAAATTACATCATTTTTTTTTAATTTAAATCACGTAGATGCCATGTGAACATCGTTTGCTTTTCAGTATCCATTTAGGCAGATTTTCTATAGTTCTCATATGGTAAATATGTTACACAAGTATAAATTTGAGATTTTTAGTACCACAGAAAAATTTTAAAGCAAATATGTCACAGTGAACATAGCTTGGTGTTTTTTGTGGCTTTTGCCCATATTTACATAACAAGCAACTATACACACATGGCATGTGTGTGTATGTGAAACGTGCCAAATGCCAATACAATATATCAAGCCGCATGTAGAAAGGACAGGGTGATCCCGGCCCTCCACGTAGAGGGGCGCACCCTAATGAAGGGTGGGGGTCACTCTGCCCAGGAAAAAACATGGGCAGGGGATCCACGCCCTGCAGAAAGGTGTCCGGCCGAATCCATCTTCTAATGTTAAATTAACCACATGCCTTTTAAAAAGGTCCACCGACTCTGCAATTTATATAGGCACCGATCCCAACATATGATCGCCTAGTGTTGTAGATCAAAATCAAATTAAGCCCATTGACTTATCTCCACCGACCCACAAACCGCAAGCAGATGCTGGTGGTGTAATCTGTCGTGCGATCAAAGAAGAGAATTTGAGTCTCGACTCGTGAGCCAAGGATCTTCTTTGAATCATGGTAACTTCATTTTCTTCGTCTTCAGGCAAAATGTGGACCGACTCTTAATTTATCGGTCTTCTCATAACATGGTTCTAGCTATTGTAAAAAGGAAAAAAAAAAAAATCAATCAAGCCAGAATCCAGCCATTCCTATCATCCCCTGCGGTTAGTCTGGTTAAGAAGTTTCCGAGACGAGCGAATCAATTTGAGTTCTCTCTTGGACCATCCCCGTCGCATGGCAATTTGCCAAGCCCTTTGTAGGGGGAATCATGGGATCATTTCATGCACCAATTAACTGGGAAAGGGATCGTCTGCCCTTTCTTGATAAGGGCAGGTCTTATCCTTAAAATCCGGGCCGTCTGTGTTATGAATGGACGGCTCAGATTATTACTAAAAAAAATAAAACAAAAAACCCCAAAAAGTTGCCCCCTAAAATAGGAAATCTGGGTCGTCCATCCAAATATGGATAGTCGAATCTCAAGAGCAGGGGTCTGCCTTTCCGAGGAAAGGGCAGTCAATCCGGATCCAATTAATTGATCCCCAATTTGTTTCAATTGCATCGACAGTGATATAAATTACTCGAAGAAATTACAAGCAATTTCGATCCGAGGAAGGAGGCTAAGTAAATCTTACGTCAGATGATGATGAACTTCTTTCCCTTGATTGCTTAATTTAATGGCTAGGAAGAGTTGAGATCTTGAGCATTTATATTAAAATACACATGCAGATTATGTTAGAGAAATATTACATTGAATAATTAATCTGGTGTCGAGCATTTAATCAGTTATCATATTCAAGTTGGCCTGTAACTCATTGTCTTAAGTTTTGAGTGAAGGTGGGTCCAACTGGATATATTAAAGGGCTCGAACTTGGGCTCTTTCTTGCCAATCTCCCCATCCGCGCTCTCAACGGTTTACATGGTTCCCGTCAACATAGCTCGAATCTTTGCTCTAAGATCAATAGGGCTTAGATAGCGCCCTTTTGCTTGAGATGTATTTGGCAAACCCGCAGAGAGATTCCCTGTGCATGCCAGATTTTTTTACGGTCTGTCTCATTGTCAGAGTAGTCATAACATCTGCGGCCATTACCGCAGCGCTGCTCCTTGTCATCCAAAGAGCCATTGTGCTTGTGCCGACCTCTGCGGCTACTACCTGTTTCCGCACTGGGCAGCCGACTGCCATAGAACAGCGATAATAAGCTAGAGGGCACGGGTTTCCTTTCGCCATATTTTGCCCATAGTTCCGCCACTGGCATCCGTTTGCAATCTGTATAGAAATATACGTACTGTAGGACGTTGACCATAGCTATAAGGCTTCGGCAAAAACTCAAAACCCTAATGAGAGAGCGCGGCTATCGTCTGAAAGCAAAGCATTGAAAACACTTCTATTAAGATGATGACTCAAACGGCACGTCTTGTATGGACAGATTTTCATTGTGATCAGCCTTTCTCCCGGGACTTTCTCCGAAATGGACGGTGATGTGCAAGATCGCACTTTGCTTTTGACTTTGCTGCGAAAAACGTCCGACAAAAAGGAAAAGAACGTCGGGTGCTTTGTCCAATCGAGTGCTACTGAGGAAACTGGAAAAGTTGTGCACTCAAGTTGCAGTTTCAGGGAGATTTACAATGTGCATAACATATATCGAATCTACACATGAAAAATGAGAAGATCAATGTGCATCTACTACTTACAATGACCTTGCAAGACATTGCATATATTGCTGCCTACTGGGTAGTTCTAATTGAACAAGTTTCTCCATCATATCCCAATTCATTAGAAACTTGTGTAGTAGTCTATTTATCATTCTAACGAGCATATATTGCGCGTGGTAAACAATAGACCAAAATGGAATATATCCACCATGAATGTTTACTCGCCATGGATGCCTCGGAGCACGCTCGAACCAACACCCGGGTTTTCTTAATCATGGCCATGGTTTCAGCCCCTCGATCGGCGGAGTAACTAAAGATTTTGCACTCTAGTAGGAGCCCACGAGGTGTCGTCCCTCCTCACTCTAGGATCAATAGGTTCATTTCTGTTAGGATCATGGGACGGCTCGTTGGCGGAGCTTTCTCTTGGCGTCTTGAAGTACTCCATCGAGTCCACTATATTGCTTTGAGGCGACCCCAGGACATCCCGTGGTTTATCTCCCGACAATGATTGTGAGTTCTCATCCTTTACGGTGAATTTCTCGCCATCCTCCTATGCATCTTAACATATGCATATAATGTCACGTAAGATAATATAGACAAAATTATTCTGAAAAAGAAATTTGTGATAGTAATTAGGTTCTATATATGTATGCGTTCATATAGTACTTATTATTTGCACTATGGTACAATAACTAGTTTATCAATCAATATCATTTTAGTTTTCGCCAATTTCATTCCATGAATGTTACATCATATTGGTCAAACACTGTGTGAAAATAAGAGAGAAATATATTTACCCTAAAGTAACTTAATCACCTTCTCAAAGTCGGGGGTCTTGGCTTGAGGATTCGCCCCGTGCCTTTGCATTAGTGAAAGGAGATGGACTTGTAAGGCGTTGCAGTCGTTGTTCACCTGATAAATCATGCCGTTCAGGTGTTGATTTTCCATGTTCATCCTGTTTAATTCAGCGGTCAGCACTGCTAACTGTTAATAAATAAAAAAACCACACACACATATATGTGTGCGTGTGTTGACAAATTATCAAAGTAGGTGCGTACGAATATGGGTTGGACCTCTTTACCCAACACAATATATATACATATATATATATATATATATATATATATATGAGTTGGATCAAATAATTGGACGAGGCTTGTGTTGGGGTGTGATTCATACTCCCCTATAATAGAAAAGCATGTGGGTCTCGCTCATGAATAGCTACTGCTATATATACTCTTTTTCAAGAGATATGAGGTGTTAATTATAGTGGAATACTTTGCCGGACATAGCCCTAGCTTAAGAATAGACCAGATAAAATCTCGTGTTTTAATTTTTTCTATCTTGCTCATCTTATTTTGCTGCGATTGTGCACCGATCATAATAGGCTGCAGTTCAAATAATTAATAATGACCTGAATGGCTTCATACCTCGGTTAAATTCAGGCACCTATGTTCCTCGCCTGGTGATTCTTCTTCCTCGACAAGCGATTTGTCGCTATCGATATTCTCCGTGAGAAGATTCAATCTCGCCTACATGTTGTACAAATAAATTGAGAAATAAGATTAGTATTATTAGTAGCTTGTTATCTAAGATTTAAACCAAAAGCTGCGTTAATTTTCAACATGACATTGGAGCAATCTGTGAGTGGGAAAAGTTCTAACAGTTTCAAAAGCACAAGTTTGCAAGGATTCGGATCCTCCAACATTACTTGGCAATTTTAGGGATGACGTGATAGATTCGGGCCGTCTAAATAAAAAACGGATGGTCCGGGTTGATCTACGTATCTTTTTTAAAATTTTTGAAATTTTCCACCAAAAAATTTTCCTTATTTTTTAAATATGATGTGTATCAATCCGGGCCGTCCATTTTGAAATGGATGGCCTGGATCCCTCTATGTCACTCCTACCTTTATGGTAGGTGATTCACTTCCAGTTTGCAGTTGGTGCAAATAGTAAGTATGTATCAACTTCAACCTTGTGATTAAAAGTCAAAAAAAGAAACTCAAACATAGAAGAACGGCATTGAGTACTTGCAAACTTACATCGAGTTTCATCTCCTTATCCTCCTCTAGACTCTCCTCCACGTTCTCGCTCTTGATTGGGGAGCTCGCCTCTTCTCTGGAGCTCTTGTCAATGGCGAAGAGGTTGAGCTCGTTAACAACCCTATCTTCGCGTGGAAACGACGCCACGCTGGCTCCAGTCCACCTCGGCTTCCATCATCTCACGTTTCCGCTTTGTGGACCTCAGGATCAATGGCTCTTTCTCGGATTGATTGTCAGTGAAAATGAATTTGGTAGCTACAAGGTCAGCATTGATGAAGTGGGCATCTGCACTTTTGTCTGAACTGAGATAAGGGGTAGGGAGAGGGTTGGTGTGGGAAAGAAAGTCTTCACAGATATGCAATGGACACGGCATTTAAAAAGGGTCAGGACTAAGACCGAGTGTGAAAACAAAGCCTAATATTCCCAGCATGAAGCAATCGGGGAGAATGAGGTAAGATGGTGCATCCATTGGACACGTGGTACTTTCGACCAAAAAAAAAACATTTTGGACACTAGGACCCTCATAGAGAGGAAAATATATATATTTCTATTTTGTTATATTTTTTCCTCCTCTTCACCACCTCATTAATATTTTTCAGATTGGTGTGAAATTTCTCTGCCAAGCGGATGAAGAGAAGAATCTCTTCCCTTTGTAATATAATCCATTCAACACGTGAATTTTAGGTTCAAGGCTCTGTTTGTTTTGTGGAGAATAAATAATTTAAAAAATAAATAAATTTTAAAAAATGATCGTTTATAGCATGTAAAATAATTAGTCAATAAAAAAATATTTTCATCATCGATAATAATTTACATCTAAATATTTTCACAGACAATGAAAATATAATTCGTTCATTCATTCTTGAAAGCGGTATAAGAGATCAATTCTAGAAAAAATATTTTTCAATTCATTCATTTTTTGGGAAATAAATTGAGTCTAAATCTTTGTTGCATAAGCTGACCATGAATTACATGCGCAATGTAAGTGCAAACCCTAGAAAGTTGCCAAACCAGATTTTGCCTAAGTAAGTCGGCTTTTTTTAAAATTTTTGTGGAGTTGTAAATGGTTGACGATGTATATTATAGACAGCTAAGGATGTCCTCTTCTGATTATGGTCATGAATGTAAAGCTTTACATTCCATTTTCAAGAAAACTATTTAGTCTTTTTATCGGAATTACGGATTTATAAATGGGAAAAAAGAAACTGAAGAAAGTTTGTTCAAGCATGAGATCAGCTCTTGGTAGTAGTTTATCTGGAGAAGCTAATACAGGGAGACACGTAGAGGTGGAAATTTAGGTGTTTATCAATATTAAAACATTATAAGTACTTGGCACCTTGGTTTGTGTCTTGATTTCTCTTTTTCGATTTTACTCTTTATATCACTGTGGTTGTGTGCCTAATTCTAACAGAAGGCGTGTTACGGTTACAAGGGCAACTGTCAGAAAATTCTCTCAATTTATAGCATAGCATATTAGTACACTGAGAACCCCTAGATACCATAAAAAAAAATGCGAAATTGAAGTAATGAAGTTTGGAAAAATAAGCAAGGGCTAAAATCACACTGAAGTTCGAAATTAACCCGGCCCGCCTATTTGTCTTCAGCACGTCCGAACATTTTACAAAGTCGTCAGTAACTACGTCCATATCATATATATATATATATATGCATGTACAAAACGAGATGCAAATAATGCCGTAGTCAAATCATCACTTCCAATCTAGCATCTGGCTTACCTGGTTATTAATGGAGAGATAAGAAAGGGAATTATCCATTCGGTCCTACAAGAATTGTACGGATGCCTATTTAGTTTTATGATTTTTAATTTTATCAATTTAGTCCCAAACTTTTACTCAAAATTTCAATGTAGTCGTTACAATCAAGTTTGGATGAAAAATCGTTGATGTGATAATCCAGTCATTACCGGTTATCCCATATGGCATATCACCACGTTAGCAATATCCGGCAAAAATTGGCTAGAAGATCAATACTAGAATTTCGCACTAAGGTTTTGGACTAAAATGAAAAAATTAAAAAGTTTAGGACCGAATTGACGCCTGTAAAATGCTTAATACTGATTATATAATTTCTCCAATAAGAAACCACCCCGAAAACTTTACACGCTAATGTTGTTTCCCTCTTGATTTTTGATTTCTCCATTTTCATTTAATATGTTATTGCCCACGAAGAGAATTACCAACTTGGACCTTCAAGAAGATGTCCCAACCAAGTTATCCTCTAGCCTTCATTTACATCAACATTTGTATCGAATTGGAGACTACTGTTGACTATAGTCTAGTACCGTTCCCATTAGTACTTGATCTTCGTAATCCTATGACAAAGGTGTGCCCGTGTTTCCACTAGCTTGCACCTTTTATGGGTTGGTTTGATTTTAGGTAACGTAAGACAAGGGGGCATGTCTTCTTCTGCTTAGCCTAATATCAATGTCCGCATTGAGGTGATTATGTATGGTGTATCTTAGTTTTCTCATCTGGAGTAAAATCCACCTAATGTTCACAACCTAAACGGTGCTCTCCTGCATGTGCAACAAGGTAGCTATGTCGAAAAGATGTTACGGGCTTTTGCGAGGCAAAATTTCAAGAATTAGAGATGGTAATGTCTACCCCACCTTATAAAACCACGTCTTCAATGAGGTCGTGTCAATCCCCGAAAAGTCTAATACAATATCGACCTCCATGTTGCTCACTTAATACTAATGGGTTGTATCTAAACCGAATCAGACGATCACACAAAAAATAAAAGAAATAGATGATGCACGAGTTTACCCACGTTCACACCAGAATAAGGTTACGTGCTGCAAAGAGATTTCCTTATGATTTAAGTTTACAGTCGCGCAACTCGTTACAATGATCTCTCATACGAGCACAATATATATTTATATGACCTAAAAATGGGCCCAAAATCTAAGCTTAACCAAATCCCTTTAATCCCACAACAAACGGGCCGACTTAAACACAAGCCCAAACTCGATGTTAGTTTGGGGACACTGCCTCGAACCCCCGGATGCTCACTGGCGAGCGGGGTAGCAGTCTGCTCACCAAGAAGCGGAACCACTGCCTGCTAACCGAGTAGCAAGACCTCCGTCATTCTATGCGCAGGAGTCACAAGTTGTTGGTTCATGTTTTGATTTTTCTAAACTCACGTGGGCGTGTCCGATATGAGAAACAAAGATCTCTAAAGTATTACAACTCCAATGGAGAGCAAAATGGTAAGTTATATTGATCAAGATGGCGCTTTTCGGTAACATGCAAATATTCTACTATTCAACCTAACATAATCTTGTTCAGTTCAGATTTTGATACAGAATTAGTGTTTTCCCCTAGTTATTCTAGGATATGAAGGATATTTATATTTGGGGTGTCAAAACTGAATTGAAAACTGAACCAAAACCTGAACTAAACCGAACCGCATCGAAATATCGTGCATTCTCGGTTCAGTTATTTCGGTTCAGATTATAATAATAATAATAAATTAGATAGTTTCACAGATCAGTTCGGTTCGAATCACGGTTTCTCTTTCCTTTGTGTGTGTTCTATCTTCCTCTGTTTTCGAGCTTTCTCTCTCCTACTTCTTCTACTTTCTTCTGTCTCCCTCCCTCTGTCTTCGCGATCTCTCTCCCCCCCTTTTGGCTTTCTTCTTTCTCCTCCCCCCCTTCTTCTGTTTCATCAGAGCAGTGGACTGTGGACAGTTTCTCTCCTCTTCTTCTCTCTCCCCCTTTTCACCTTTGTGCTCTCTCTCATCAGAATTTGACGATTTCTCTCCCCCATCAGATAAATGCGACCCATCAAACACAAGATTCTTAAGCCTAAACCACACGCATTTCCCTCCCAGATCTCGTTCAAATCAAGATCCGGCAACGACAAACAAACCCACGACGGCATCGACTAAAGGGAAGTGAGCAGGCGAAGAGGGAGGAAAGAATCACCTCTCATCAGAACTTGACGATTTCTCTCCCCATCGGATAAATGTGACCCATCAAACACAAGATTTTTAAGCCTAAACCACACGCATTTCCCTCCCATATCTCATTTAAATCAAGATCTAGCAACGACAAACAAATCCACGAGGGCATCCACCAAAGGGAGGCGAGCAGACGAAGAGGGAGGAAAGAATCACCGTTCTTGACCAGCGGTGTCCCAGATCTGAGCCTTGACGTTCTTGCATTGGATGATGAGCATCCGGGTGTGGAACTCGACGCCAATAATGGCCTGAGTCCAAGTTGAACTCGTTCCACGCGAAGCAGGAGCATCTGGGACTTGCCGACGGCGGAGTCACTGATCAAGACCACCTTGAAGACGTAGTCGATCTTCTGGCCGGCATCCCCGTAACCTTCCCCGCTGGCCATTGACGATGACGACAGACGCTCGGGCTCGCGCTCTCTCTCTCTCTCTCTCTCTCTCTCTCTCTCTCTCTCTCTCTCTATAAGTTGTCATTGTGGAGATCTTCGAGGCTAGAGAGAGAGATAGACAGAGACGACGAGCGTACCTACGGGGAAGCGAAAGAGCGAGTCGAACTGAAAACTAAACTGTCCCGAACTCAACCGAACTGAGTTTTTTAGTTTGGACAGGTTCATTTTAGAACAAATTTTAGTTCAGTTCAAGTGTATTTTTTAATAGTTGACTTTGGTTCGATTTTTCGACACCCCTAATCTATATCAATACGAGTTTCCTATATTGACATCAAATATATTTTTTTTGTCAGAAAGATATCAGATAATTTACATGGGCATGCAATATGGGAGGGTCGTAACGTACGTTTGAAGAATCTTATCAAGGATAGTTTTTGCAAATCATGTTCCCTCCTCTCTATGAGAATGAACCGTCGAATTTATGTGGCGAAATTTCTTGTTGAACTGTAGTAAAAGAAGATCGCTCTTTTCTCATGTTTCATTGAAACTGCACTTATTTTTCGCAAAAAATAAGGAAACTTTGGGAAAAAGGATTAAAAAAAAAGTTCCAAAATTATTGTATTTGTGCCAATTAAGTTCTAAACTGTTGTGCGAAACTAAACGATCAATTAAATAAATAGACAGAACGAGTAAAATAAATCGTACATCAAATATACGTGATTCGGTCGTAAAGACCTACGTTCACGGGAAGAGCAACAACAAATTACACTAGAGATCAAGCGATACACAGAGATTACAGATCGCATTCGAGTTACACAAACACTCTCAATGTTTATCAAACCGCAGTTATATTCAAAAACGCACACGGTGTTTAGCTCTCAATTTCTATTGAAATAATCTTTCAATCTCGCAAATGAATTACAATACAAATCTAATCTTAAAAATTTAATCGATTTTGACACTTAAATTCTTGACATAATCCTACGAACAAAACGAAGCATCAATATCAACCACTCACTTGAAAACGACGCTTCAAGAACTCCGCTTTCTTCGGATGAAACTCACGAGATATTGGATCCCTCGTAAAGAAGTCCCTCTGCCTCGTATTCTCAACAAAACGGTACCCCCTCGAAGGCCCCACCAATCGAAATATATAATGAGTTTGTTTAACAATCCATAAGTTGGTCAAAAGTGCAAGTTGTACTTCTTCGTTTTTCTTGACCGACTTCAAGTTAGGAAATCCCAAGGGATATTATTGAATAGAAGATACGTTCCGCGGTCTACAATTATAGATATCCACCAATATTTAAATTTGGACTTTCTTTAACCAATAAGATATCAATCAAAAATGAGAAATATCCAATTCGAAATATTCACATTTTCGCTTCGGGCTCAAACTTGAAATATAGTTATAACAATCTGTTGGGAACGTGCAACAGAAGTCCAATAATTTCACGAGATCGCCAAAAAAGAGCCCAAATCTGAGCCCGTCAATATATTCAGTTGTACCCATCTTCACTCAAAAAGCTAATGAGTTAAGAACCAATTTAGATATATTAACTGCTCAACACCACATTAATTCTCCGATGTGGGACTTCTTTAATACAATTCACACATGCATCTTAACAATCTCTTCCTCACGTATGGGGTTCAGTGTTATGTTTGATTCCCCTTAATCCAAGTATTCTTCCGCACCAACTTATCTCAACTTGAATCTCCATCAACGCTCATCGTGCCCACATTGCTACACCACAACGTCTACCGACTCAGAAATCGTGTTGGTCACTAAATTCCTTCTTGAGATATCAATTGGAACAGATTGGAAGTTCACCAATCAACCATCATCTTTTCTATCATTTTTTGGGAGCGTGCAGCAGAAATTCGATACTTTCGCATTGGGAGATCGCCAAGAAGGAGCCCAAGTCCGAACCCGTCAATATATCTAGTTGGACCAACCTTTACTCAAAAACTTAAGCCAATAAGTTATGAGTCAACTTGGATATATTAACTGTTTAACACTACATTAATTCTCCAATGCGAGGCTTTTTTAACACAACACACATGCATCCTCACAAGAGCCAATACTAGTATCAAAGCTTAGGTTATCAACAAGTTTAGACCCAACAGTCACTCTGGAGAGATACAAGTTGTCGCTCCCTCCGACCTATATCCTGATGTGTGAATGAGAGATTGTTGAAGTTATCACACATCGGTTGTGGAAGGGATTGGTGGTCAATTTATAAGTGTGAGAAAAAGGCTTAACCTTTAAGCTAGTTTTTGAGTTGAGAGAGACCCAAGACCACTCAACACAATCTTCTATCGCTAGATATCACTACAAAAATGACTAGCCCACATTGGCTCGACGTTAGAGCCATGTCACAATCGCTTCGCTGATAATCCGAACATGATCTGCACTCTCCCAACAGCCCCAATGGGCTTAATCATCATAAACATTGTCCAAGTCCAAGCCGCGGAACTTCGCTATAACCGTGAATCTCATCAAAACACCAACTCCACAAACACCTTTAACTGATATACAAGGACTTTTTGATACAAGCTCCCTAATCATAGATAAAGCAAAATCATTGTTGTATCCATATCTGTCAAGAGATCGATTATGTACTTTGTCAATACTAGCAGTCACAGCAATCGTTGTCTCTACAGGCTCCATCTGGCTATAAGTACCATCTTTGTTGATTATTACGCTAGTACTCGCTACCTCAATAATTTCTGATTGCAACTCCACCTCAAGCTGAGCACTGTCCAGATCCATATGAACATTGTTATAATCACTCCTAACCCGAAGTACTGGAAACTCGTCAAAAATAACTTCTCTACTGCAAACAGGTGAATTTATATTTGGCACCACAACTGATAGCCATACTCACCTTGTGCATAACCATGGTATATGCACATTGCCCTTACATCAAGTTTACCATCACTTACTTGATAATAATACAAGCAACCACATTTTAAAAAAAATATAATAATAATCAATGTTACCTGACCACATTTCTTCGAAAGTCTGATATGTAATCACAGTCGATGGGGATATGTTCACCGGGTAGCTTACCATACTAAATGCATCCGCTAGAAATCTCCTAGCCATACTAGCACCAGAGATCTTTTTACGGGTTGTCTCTAATAATGTTCTGCTCATTAATTCTACAAAGTGTTGTGGTTTATTAGCATTAGCGCGATGTTTCATTATGCCATTTTTAATGTAGAATTTATTTGCCAGCTTTGAGTATAACTCCATGCTATTATCAATTCCTACATGCTTGATCGACTTACCAGCCTCCGTCCCGATCAGTGCTCTCGATCGCATATTCCTGACAGTAGCATCAAACTTATACATCGGCACAGGGGGTGAGCAGAAAAATCACGATTGAATCAAACCAGACCGGACTGTACCCAACTAGTTCATTTTGGATGGTTTTTAGCAGGTAAGGTTCGGTTCTCGGTTTCAATTTTTCAAAATCGATTTTATCGATTTAATTTACAGATTTGAATGTGAACCATCAAACCGGCCCATAAAACAACCCCCTTATATAATATGAACATATATTATTTTAAATGAGACTATTCCCTCAAAGCCCAATCCAATTCTTTATAATAATAATAAAAAAAAAACAACGAGCCTAAAGACCCGAAAAAACCTGGGCACACGCCTATTCTATCGTACATTAGGGTATAATGGTTGGAAGATCAACACATGAAACCCCGATGACCTTGATTTTTTCGCGCTCGAATTGCAGACGTGCATTCTCTTTTATGTTCTTCTTCTTGTTGTTTTTTTTTTTACCCGTAAACTAGCTTAAATTATGATCGAATAATAAAACCGCGAAAGTTTGAGATTTGCATGAGCAGAATATTCTACTTGCCAAAAAATTAGTACCATAAATTTTTAAAACCCAATCGTGTTTTTTATTTAGGCGATTTTTTTCTTGCTTAAAGATACATAGTGACACCAATTTTCTATTAAATCGTCCAATATAACTTCAGAGTGCATTTAGTAGCATTCATATTCTTAAGAACAACTTCAATCCAGAAATAATTTTGTTTATTTATATTATGCGATCGAATTTTTGAGTAGGAGAATGCGTTTAGACGCTCGAGATCATTTGAAAGATAAGCATATATTATTTTGTTCTTATGCTTCCTTAGAGCATAATCCTATGACTACTTATGATGGAACAAGGCAAATTTGTTTCCTCGTCTATTTTCTTCTTCTTCTTTCATTTTTTACTTGGTAGAACGTAACCGGAATCCAACCAAAAATCGAACCGGACCGATGGTTCAGTTGGTTCACAGTTCATAGAAGAAACGATTGGTTCACGGTTCGCATTTTACGAAATCGTTTTTTAACAGATGGTTCTTGGTTATAAGGTAAAATCATCCATCTTGTGAACCGATCACCCCTAATCTACACAATTACCCAGGCCTTCCTCAAATAGCCACTAGACTCTCAAACAAATGCCGACGTGTCAAGAGCGAAACTTATCAATGTCTCACCTTGAAGTTCATATAGGCTGCCATTCTTATTTCCTTTCATTATCACCAAAGCACCTCGAACAATTTTCAGAACTTCACCTCGTGAAGAATACCTGCATCCAATTGAATTTAGGGCACCCAAGAAAATTAAGTTTTTTTAAAATTTTGAAACATGTCTAACTCCAGTCAATGTCCTCACAATACCATCATGCATTTTGATTTTAACGTTACCAATATCCACAATATTACATTTAGCATTGTTTCCCAACTGTACTTTACTACTATCTGTGCAATGATCAGTATCAAACCAATTTCTATTTGGTGTAGCATGAAAAGGACAACCATAATCCATAATCCATCCATTAAATGACGAATTCTCAGTGACAAACAAGACACTATTGATACCATCAGAATTTTCAGCTATAGCTGCAATATCATCCGCAGATTCATCTCTAATTCTCTTACCCGTTTCGTTTTTTAGCTTAAATCAATTCCTTCTAAGATGCCCCCTCTTGCCATAATTCCAACAAACAATATCACCAATCCTAAACTGATTGCGTCTATTTATGTTCATATTACTTCTACTAACACAAGTACTAGCTCTTTCTCTACTTTCACCTACTAAAGCAACAGATATGGCTTAGCCAGATCCTCTTCTACGGATATCCTCACTCGGAGTTAAATTTGTTGATCTAGAAGAATTATTAACAGCAGTAATAGTAGTATTCCAACATCAGACAATGAGGATAATAAAATCAAAGCACATACCTCATTTTCAAAGTTGATATCAACTAAACTTAATTGACTAACGATCACATTGAGTTCATTAATATGATTAGTAACTGACACACCTTCGCTCATCTTCAAATTAAACAAACGTCGCATTAGATAGACCTTGTTGATCGTAGAGAGCTTTTCGTACATGTCCGATTGGGCTTTCATCAAACTCGTAGTAGTCTTCACTTTAACAATGTTAAACGCGACATTATGAGCTAACGTCAGCCGAATAACACACAACGCTCATCTATCCTGCAATTCCCAATCGGTTTGCTTCATCGTATCTAGCTTCTTTCCAAACAAGGGTGCATGTAGTTTCATTTGATACAGATAATCTTCAATCTGCATCTTCCAAAAACCAAAATCCTTCCCATCAAATCTGTCCATTTTTACTTTATCTTCTTCTGTCGCCATTAATTTGCTTCAATTAAAGCACACCTAGCTCTGATACCAATTGTAGCGCGGAACCAAGCGATCGAACAAATAAATAGACAAAATGAGTAAAGTAAATCGGATACCAGATATACGTGGTTCGGTTATAAAGACCTACGTCAACGAAAATGGCAGCAACGAATTCCACTATAAATCAAGCGATACACAGAGATTACATATCATACTCGAGTTACATAAATATTATCAGTGTTTCCTACGCCCCAATTACATCCAAGAATGCACACATAGTTTAGCCCATAATTCCTTGTGAAATAATCTCTCGATCTCATAAAGGAATTACAACACAAATCTAATCTCAAGATTTAATCGGCTTTGACACTTGAATTCATAATGTAATTCCGTGAACAAAATGAAATCTCAATATCAACCACTCACTTGAAAACGACGCTTCATGAACTCATTCCCTTTCTTGGGATGAAACTCACGAGATATTGGATCCCTCGTAGAGAAGTCCCTTTGCCTAGTATTCTCAACAAAACGGTGCCCCTCGAAAGCCCCTCCAATCAAAATATATAATGTATATCCAGAGGAGTTCGTTCAACAATCTATAAGTTGTTCAAAATTCCAAGTTGTACTTTCTTTTTTCGTTTTTTTTTACTGACTTCAAGTCAGGAAATCTCACGGGATATTACTAAATAAAAAAAGAAACATTCCGTGGTCTACAATTATAGATATCCACCAATATTTCAATTTGGAATTTCTTTAACCAACGAGATATCAATCAAAAATAAATAAAAAAATATCCAATTCGAAATATTCACAGTTTCGCTTCGAGCTCAAACTCGAGACATATTTCTAACATAAACATTTCAATCGTGCCAATTGAGTCCATCTAGTTAAATTAAAAAAATCATTGACATGGACGATGATTGTTTTATGTGGCACAATTAGTACTAATGTAGATATATTTTAATTTTTTTTAAATTTGGAGAGTGAGCCGACAACCCTCGCTATCACTGGAGCAAGGGTGTCACGGCCCTTGCCAACCCTGGGCGAGGGCTACGATGCCCTTAACGACCAACGCGGGGGTCGCTAGTCCTCGCCCTCGCCCAAATCTAGGCCATTGTTTTTTTTTTTTCTATTTTACTTGGATTTATTTTTTTAGAGAGGGCCATTAGCCCCAGCCTAGATCTAGGCCAGGCGAGGGCATCATAGCCCTCACCCAGAGCGAACAAGGTTCGACGACCCTCTCTAAAAAAATCCAAGTAAAATAGGAAAAAAAATAGAAAAATTACTGAAAATTGATTAAAAAAATAAAATTTTTAAAAAAAATTTCACATCAACACCGACCTTGCCACATAGATGACCATATCCACATTATTGATTTTCGGCCAAAATTAGCCGATAGATTCAATTACCACAAGTACAAAAGGTTTGGGAATTTTTTGGTACTTTTCTCGAGAAATTTAGTAGGTTGTCTTATACATTCTTGATTTCCCCTCATATCGAGGGTGGACAAGACCGTTTGTAGAAGTTTTCTTCACCGATAGTGTACTTCATAGTTGCTCTTATTTCCGTTGTCACGTTGATCTTTGTACGAATGAAACCTCAAGCAAAATGACTAAGCTGCGACTGATCCACACATCTTTATTTGCTGTAAAATAAGAGTCTTGGGTTATTTTCATGCATGTGGGCGTATACATATAAATCAAACAATGAAGAAATTACAAGAGTCATGTCTTCTACTTTAGTAAATGGCTCCGGCCGTGGTTATTTACCACTGACTTTGAATGAACGAGGGTATGGGACTGGCCATGGCATAGGCATGTCAAAATGGGTCTTTAACCAATTTCTTAACTCTATACGATGGGGTGAGTTATTACATATATAGGTTAGTCATATTTAATGAATGAGTTATAAATGGATTTAAACATGATATAATTGTTAAATGGGTGATAAATGTGTTTACAACTTACATAAACCCAACCTTAACTCTCTCTTTATTTTCCCTTGTCCTACTCGATTCCGCGCTCATTTATTCTCTACTCTCACCTCGATTTGAGTATGAGTTTACCTAGATTGGATTAAATGTGAAAGTGTTTTAAGAATATGGATCAAGTCGGGTGTGGGTCACTATATTTGCACGGCATGAAAATGGGTTAAAATAAATTAAATAAATCTATTTAGGTCATGTCATTTTCGATGACTTGACCCACCCGCTTGATGGATTTACTATTATGATATTTTTTAAAGGTTTAGCTATACAAATCTTTGATCAAAGTTGTCGATTAGTGTAGAAACCTAGAGCTACGAATGTTTCAAGCGAGTAGACAGTTAAACATCATCTAATGAAACCTGTTGATAATTACCGAATCTGATCCGATGTACCCTTAATTTTTTTCGTCGAGAGAGCGAGTTGTCCACAATGTTGTGTTGTGTCAATGGATTGGTATGGTATCCCCTTATAGTGATTTTCTCAACATACACTGGTAATTAAATTGGGTGTTGGAAATTCAAATTCTTGTTAATAAAAAAAGTCAGTAGCTTTAACTTGTAGGCAAATCGATTAATGATTAAGGGACCATGAACTTAGTATCGTTTACATATACCTACATAAAAGAGTTCCTCATCTTCGAGAATACCTGAAGAACACAAGCACCCTATCGCATCAACAAACAATTTATTTCAATCATATGATCATTTGTCTTTCGGTGGCTTTCTCCATCGATTGAACGTTATCTTACTTTACACTAATTATATTTTGTAAGTAAATATATGATAAGCGGCAATATTGAAAGCTGATAGTTCTACATCAGGTATGAAGCCAGTTTGTACACGTTTTGGTAAGCTTTTGTCCTTTTTCTATATTTTATCAATTAATGCAAAGTTTCGAAACTAATTTCATATTATTCCTCAGCCTCCTAGGTCCAAATTGTTTTAATTTCGAGCCAACTTCGAAGATAATAACGTTGAAACTTAAGGCCATAACTTGTCCAAACGCAAGGAAAAAATCAATGATTGTGCCCATTGCGTGCCCCAATATTTATTTCTTTTTTCTTTTCCCTTATTTCCTTCTCTTTATTTATTTGGAATAAAATTTCATAAGAGTTCGAAGTGCCCTAAACTTTTCAAATAAGAGTCTCAAGTGAATATCTTCTTGAATAAGAACCTAAAGAGCCATATCACTTTCAAATAAGGTCTTGAAATAAAGTCTCAAAAAGAGGGCCTAGCCTCAAGGGCGTTTTTTTTTTCCATTTAATTTTTTTCTTTTTTTTTTTGGTAAGGAATTTTTTTCTTTTTTGATTTTTGAAAAATTAAAAAAGTTAAAATTTTAAACATAATAATACACATGTGGGAAGTGAACTCCCACGTGTGGCCTTTGTCCTATTTGAGCCGATTCATATTCCTAAAACTTTTCTATATTCAGTCAAATCTAAGAAAATTCATACCAAAACTGATGTGAGAATGCGGAATATTTAAGCACAATAACACTCATATTACGTTCAAAATGATTTATGACTCATTTATTGAATATAACTAACTCATATAACTATTTAGCCCATCTTATATGTGTTAAGAAATATGTTCATGATCAATTCTGGTTGGCCTATGCGAAACCCGCAACATGAACAACACGTATTTTGAATGTGTCAAGCTCAATGACATGCTCCGCGTTCATTTTAAACTGTTGCTTCGACCACGACGACCGCACTCTCGATCGACCCTCCCCTGTAAAAAAAGAAACCGTGTTCCGTGAGATTTATGCCACGTCACGTGCCGAAATGACACCGATTTCTTTAACGAGAAGTTGCTCGGTTTATTGGAAATCGTCTCGACAAATAATGCCTGTATCGTGCGGCGGACGATACAAAGTGGGCCCATTCCTCGATACAGAATGGGCCCATGAAACCCATCTAGTGGGCTCATTTTGATCCTCGTTTGAGAACAATGGGCTCTTGGCCCACACGAGTTCCGCTTGCTCTCGGAGGCTCAAGCGGCGCAAAGTTTGCAAGTTCCCTCCATTTTTCCATCTCTCCCTCCCTCCATGCCACTCCCGCTCTCATTTTTCGCCTCGCGAATGTAAACTCCGCTCTGAAGGTAGAGAGAAGCTCCGGCGTGCTCGGACACCACCGTACAGAGATTGGACGGGATCAGCTTCGCCATAGCGTCCGCCTGTGCTCCATCCCGCCAGCGAGCTTTCCTCGTCGGTGAGATTTTTGTTGCTGTCGAGCTCTTCTGTGTTTCTGGTTTGGGGGCCGAGCTAGAAGACTAAGCGTCTTCTGCCCTCATTTTTTTGCTCGATCAGATTCCGTATGTGTCTGCTGTTGCTCGAGGAAATCTGAGTGTGGATGAAGGCTTGATTTTGTCCGTTTGCGTCCTTAGATCCAGGTTGTGGAATGTCGTTTTGCTTGAGGGGATTTGAGTTGCATTTGCTTTTGGGAAAAGAAATTCGTTCATTTCGTGTCTTTGGGCGTCTACAAGTCAAACATCGACTCATCTAGTGATGGGTTATCTGCTAGGGTTTGCGTGTGGTCGACTCATCTTGTGATGGGTTGTCTCTCTGTTGACGAGTTTGTATTTCTTCCCCATGGATTTGGTTTTCAAGGCCCCCATCAAACGTCGATTGGGAGCCAAAGAATTGCTACCTACTTAATTTTCTGATGCGCCTTTTCACCTGGAGTTTAATTTTTTATCATCTCATGTGTGAGTTGAGTAACTTAAATACTTTTTCTCAATTCATCATAGTGATGGGTTATCCGGGAGCTAATGCCATTTATTTTCTGCAGTGCCATTCATCCTAATTTATGATTTTTGCTGCGCAATGAGTAACATGCTCTGACCTCCTCTTCAAGTAGACTTAGCTCTGTCCCATTATTTATACCCTTCATTACTCACCTTAAGTATATCACTACCAGTATGTCTATTAATACCCTGCGACATTGATGGCTACACTACACAGAAACAGAGATTTTAGAAACTAGAGCAAGTTTCCGTCTTCTTTTTCCACACGTGATCTACTTGGATTATGTTTGGGAGATCATATCTCCATGTATGCATGAAGATAATATGAATTTTTACCAGTTCGCAGGTTCTTGTTGATGCATTTATTTAAAGCTAGCTATGTACCTCCATGTCTATTAATAACTGATAGATACTTCCATTTGATGTGGGTCTGATAGCCTGGGGAGTCATTACACATCAATCTTGTAGATCCAATGGTTTATGCACATTAATCTTGCAGTTTTGATCTGGGTGCTGCTTGCCTCCATGTTTCCTTTGGTTTTTTACTTCAGGGATTCAAATCCTTCCAAGATGGTTGCATCTACCGTTGACCAAACAGTCCTTACTGACTTCTCAGCAATAAAATTATCAGGCTTAAAGAAATATTGAATTCTTGGAATCTCTGGGAATTTGGAGCTTAATTAACAATTCCTTTCAATTGGGAGACCAAAAAAATAAATAAATAACGGAACCGACCCGACCCGAAATGATCCGAATATCTGGGGCATATATAATTCGGGTATCAGTCCGATCTGAGCTCGGTGTCATTTAGTTTTGGGTCGGGTCGGGTATCCCCGGCCCATTGACACCTAGAGGGAGGAGTGTGGCACTTTCAGTGACTCAATAGGTTCCTCACCGGTTGAGGTATTCACATAGTAATGGCTGTTGATTATTGAGCTAAGATGATGATCACGCTAATTTGTCATTTCTTGTGCTATTGCTGATGTTCACTTTTGTTGGGGCAGTCTTGATAGTTCCCTAGCTGGGGTTGTATGGAGGCGAGCTCGGTATAGGTTAATTTTCTGGTCTCGCTGTCTCAACAAGCTGATCTGAAGGATGGAAAGTTATTATGACATTGATGATATCATTGCTGAAGAAGAGGTCTACACTGGCTTTATTCTCTTCTCTCTGTTGGTCTTTTGATCAGTTTTTTTTTTTTGGTAAGGTTCTTTTGATCAGTTTTTAGACTCCTCAAAGTCTTTAATTCTGTGGTTCTGACATCCTTGATGACGGCCGGTTTCAGTTGCACTCCAAAAGCCGGTAAATGGAGTTGGGATCAATCCTACTGCGGAGAAAAATTGTGTAGGTTTCCAAATACTCTGGAGCTTTATCTAGGTGGTAGTTCGGAGTATATTGACTTATTGTTTCTGTTTCCCTTCTTTTCTCTCTCCAGGTTGACCAAGGATCCAAAGTAGAGCTGCCCTTCCGGCTTGCTAATGAGTTGTGCCAGAGAAATGCAGTATCAGTACTTGTTCCGGCATGTTTCGATGAAAAGTAAGATGGTGATCACTGTTTTTTTATGTGCATTGCCTTGGAAGATGATATTCAAACTACATATGGGGCATGAGTACAGAGATGATCTACATGGAGAAGTAGCATATATACCTTCCCTCATGAGAATGCAACATCATGATACACATTAGAGTTGTGGAGTTCTCGTTTATGGACTCCTCAAAGTTTCATGTTGAATCTGTAGTGATTCTACAATTATTTTATATTATATTTGTGATGATTTCAGAACTCGACTGGAAATCCAGGCTGATCCTGCATGTGTGGATTTGAGATCTCGAAGTCCATATTTATGAATTTGGCTGCAAGATGGAGCCGATGTGAGTATCTTTTGCAACACCTTTCCCCTCCACAATCCAGAATCTTGGTTTTCTTCTGTTGCATTCACTGAATGCTCCCATCAGATTTTTCTTAGGTGTAGGTCCTACACATAAATTTTGGTCAAAAGAAAAGGTTACGAACATGTTTAATGACTTAAACTTGGTGAAGTATAGGGAATTAATGAGCTTTTGAGTGGGTGACTTACATGGAACAAACTGAATTTTCACCATAGCTCAATGGAGATCCTCCCTCTATCTTTTCGGAGATCACCCAATAGACTAGAACTCCGCTTATTTTTCAAACAGGCCTAGTCATTTCAATGGGTCGGTTCATGACCTTGGATATTTATTAGTTTCTGCTCCCTTAGCTTCTTTCCTGGTTTATTTTCAAGCAAAATCCATTTTGGTGGGGAAGTTTGTTTAGAATATTATATCAGAGGGGCAAGTTGTTATTTTGCAGTCTCCCTCTTTTCCTTCCTCATTTTCATGGTGGAGTTCTGCAGTTGGTTCAGTAAACACAGCATGGCTTCATCTTATGAAGCAACTTTTATATTATTGAGTAGTTTTAAGTCACAACTCAAGGGTTTGCTGTAATAGTTATTCCATTTGCTGAAGAGGAGGTGTCTCTCTGTTTTATCCTGTCCAACTATATACTGTCACAATTGTTAATAGTTCTGGTTCCTCCTAATTTTGAGACCTTGTTCTATGTAAACTTATGATTTCTCCTTGTTCCTTGTCATGAATAGTGTTGGTGATAGGACCATTGGATTTCTGCTCTTCTCGGCATTTGGAAGTAGATATAAAGAAGTATTAACGAAGGCACACACCGCATCGCATGTGGCAGCTCCGAAAATTCTCTCCCGACTTAGGAAAGAAGAAGTCAATTGTAAGAGATTAATTAGATATTTATGTCTGCTTTCTTTTCTTATCCTTGATGATGCGAGATACTGATACCGTGGTTTTCTGTGTAGTGTATGAGGCAGCTCAATCGTCAGTGGCTGCCTTTAAGAAGTGGCGTGTAGGTGGCCGGAGATTTCAGCCCGCGTCTGTTCTGGGGAGGAAGAGGCGATCAGACGAATAAATGGCGAAAGTTCTCATTCAAAAACACCTCGTTGACTTTAATAAAAGCTCCCCACCGCTGATAGGGCATCGGCGATGGCCGGCGGCGATCTTACTGACCAGAGGCAAGGGTGAACTGAGATCTAGGGCCGGCCCTCCAGACGGAGAGAGCCTCCTCCGTGCACTTCTTGTGAGTCGATACCAGTGGCGGCTTTCCGGCAGACATCGTTGGGGTCGACAACCCTTGCTTGACGCCAGTGATGGTGGAGAGAAAGGACGATGTGGCGGACGACATGGGCTGAGACATGTTGAAGAAGTCCTGCGACTACGGCTCGTGGCTCTGGTCAGGGGCTTGGTCGTTGGCTTTGGGTCAGGCTTGGATTCCGGCATGAGATCGAGAGAGACCGGCTTCTGCGGGGCGCGGCAGAAGCAGACGTCTCCAATGCGGTTCAAGAGAGATGACCTGCTTGAACTTGGAGACGGTGAAGTAGATGAGGTCCGCGGTGGAGTCGGAGGGATGGAGGTGGTGGGGATCGGGGTTGGACATGGGATTCTGGGGGAGATGAGATGCTGCATCCTTTTCAGCCCATCCGTAGGACGGTAGGAGTAGTACTTTGTTCACGCAATCCACCGTCCGTATTTTCCTTTGATTTTTTTTTTAAAATTTCAAAAAACATGAAAAAAAAACAAAGAGAACAACAAAAAAATAATTGACGAAAATATCATTGAGTGTCTCTTTTTGAGACTACATGACCACTTCAAATTCTCATTTGAAATGAAATTCACTTTAAATTTTAAATTCTTATTTGATAAAATAACACTTCATCATTTTATTAGAAATAAAGTTCAATTTAATCTCTCCTCCAAGCCTTTATTTAGAATTTTTTTCTTTATTTGGTGAGATTTTTTTTTCTTGTTTTGGAATTGTCTTCCTAGTTTTCCGTAGCTGGCTAAGCAGCATAAATGTGCACATGTAGCTTGTAATATAACTTTTCAGCAGCTTTATGCGGTTACGTGAAAGAACATGTTATAAAAGGGAAAAGACAAATACCGATGCGACCTAAATTGTTAAGCGCTGAGCCCGACATTTTCCTTGATTAAAGCAGTAAAGACAAAGTAGATGTTGGCTATTTCTATGAGATAACTGTGAATATTTAGGAAGTGTCGACAAGCAGTTGCTAAGTGCTTAAAAAGTGCATTTATCAAAGTCATAAGTACTTTGTCAAAGTGGGTTGGCTCAGTCCCACGTCATGCCCAAATTGGAGTTTCACTGCCAACCGTAAATTTACCGTAACACACACACACACACACATATATATATATATATATATATAATGGAAAATCCTATCAAAAATACCTGATTTGATAGTGGTTCAGCCAAATTTGCCAAACGAAGAACACTATTAGCCCCCGCCTTACAGCACTTGACGAAAAAGCTTTGCTAAGTGCCATTTCCCTTCTTCACTCACCCAATATTACTGAATCGGGTTTCGGATTTACGTGCACGTAGACTAAATTTTAAACCTAATTGCTATGTTTGGCAGTCAAGATATAAGTTAGGATCGGATAAAATTTATCTTATCATGTGTTTGGTTCCTACTTAGGATAGGATATAGCAGGATATAAGGAGTATATAATTTGAATATAATCATCCTAGAGGAAGAGGTAGCATAAATGTGGATAAGATTTCTTTTGTTTATAGTATAAAAACTATTTTTCTGAATAACAAGCTTCTTATATAATAAAATTAAAATAGTAATTATTTTTAAATAAATTTGAATTCTAACGTTAGAAAGAAAAATCAATATAAAAAATAATGTTTATTTTTATTTTTTTCATAAATCATATTTATAATTTAATTTCTTTCTTCATTATAATATATAGTTTGTATATGTATACACACACACTTAGTATTATATCATTAAATATTTTAAGTATAGTATTATTTAATGAAAAATTTTATTAAGAAATGAAAGAAGGGAGTCAAAATAATAAAAATAAAAATATTTATAATTAAAAAATAATAAAAATGAAGTAGGAAAAACTAGATTTTAAGTAAATATATTCAAACTTCAAAATGGTTTCTCTAATTCCTGAAGAGAATGAGTAATAAAATTTCTAAAAAAAACATCTTCATCTCCGTCTCTCTAACTTTAGTTCATGTGAAAGTTTCATTATTGCTTTGTAGCTTTATAGTTTATCATAAAAAATTACGAAAATAGCGAAATAGTTGAAACTTACTCTCATTCTTAACTTTCTAGTTCACATCAAAGTTTTAAGGAAATCAGAAAGAGAGTTAAACTTATTTCTGCTCAATAACCGTGTATTTCATATTGAGGTTTAACGAATGTCATGAAAAATGCAAAACTTTTCGGCAAAAGTCAAATGTTTATATTTTCTTTCTTTTACTAGATAATTAGTGAATTACAAGAGATTCTTATATTTTTCGCTTGTGCTTTTTCGAATTCATTTTACATTGATATATCTTATATACAAAATAACGAATATTATATGATATGAACATATCCGGTTTTATTACTGCGATTCACCAAACACAGGATATGATATGACAAAATCCTTGGATTTCATATCCCATCCTATCAAATTCTATCCTGACTAAAAATTCGGGCGACCAAACGCAGCCAATGTGTAATGTTTCTGCTAGGAAATTAAGACAACGTTCCTTTGCCTTTTTAGTTTAGTAGAAGAAATTGAATAAAGTTCAAGATCTCATCTTGAACTCCACATTGTATCTACTAGCCATTCAAACACCTCTTAAGTATTTATCGGCCGGTGATTTATACAAAATTAGTGGAAAACAAAGGCATATCAATCTTTACGTAACACGAAATTATATGCACATTAGATGCGCGCGTGTGTGAACGGGCCAAATGCCAATACAACATATCAAGCCACATACGAAAAAAAAGGTGTCCGGCCGACCTGTCCTTGCCGAGCTCTCATACTTTTGATATCAAGGCATTGCACCAGGTGTCATAGAAATTGAAGTCGTGGGACCTTCGTGGCACTCGAATCCATCTTTTAAGGTCTAATTAAACATTATGGCCTTTAAAAATTCCGCCGACTCGGCAATTTATATACGCACCGATCCCAACGGATGCTCGTCTACTCTCGCTGATCGATCGTCCACATGCATTTTGTCGACCAAATCAAATTAAGCCCGTTGACTGCATTCTCTGGACAAAAGCACCTGCTTATCTCCGCTGACCTACAAGTAGATGCTGCTGCTGTAATCCATCGGGTAATGAAGAAGATAAGTTGAGTCACGACTCGTGAGACAGTGATCTTCTTAGGATCATGCTGACTTCATTTTTCTCGATCTTTTGACTTTAGGTACAAGTAAAACAAGGTATGAATCAACATGTGGACCGCCTCTCCCGACAATTTTTCAGTTCAAGAGACCCCTTGTCCGAGTAGATATCTCGATTACAATGGACGAGCGAACTATCATGGTATTTGTAATTGTAGCGGTAAAAGTGTTGGAATCTAACGTCGTTTAAGGATGCAAGAACAGAATCGCATAACAATCCAGCAAGTTACAAATAGACTGACCTCATGGACTCCTGGTTCGAAATTAGTGGAACGATATCGGAGACAGGGACCCCAGATAGAAGAAAAACAATGCTAACTTAATTGATCGGGCTTCTCATAATATATTTCTAACTGTTAAAAAATATAAATCAAGCTGCAGAATCCAGCCATTCCTATCAACCTACGGTTGGCCTCGTTAACAAGTTCCCAAGACGAACGAACTGAAGCAAGCTCTCACTCGGGCCAGCATTGTCCCATCGCAATTCTCCAAGCCCGTTACAGGAGGAAGGATGGGATTATTTCACGCACCAATTGACAGATCCCTAATTTGTTTCAATTAGGTCGGCAGTGATACAAATTATTCAAAGAGATTACAAACAACTTCTACAATAATAATAAAAAAAAGGAGGCTAAGTAAATCTTACAACATATGACAGATGATGATGATCTTCCCTCCTTGATTGCTTAATTTAACAGGCACGTGTACGAAAACATTGAAAGAGTCAAGATCTTGAGTATTTACATGGTTGCCATCAACATAGCTCGAATCTTTGCTCTAAGATCATTGGGAACCTCAGAGGGCTCAGATGGCGCCCTTTGTGCTTGAGATGTATTTGATAAACCCATCGATGCTTCTCTTGCAATTCTATCACTCACAAGCGCTTTCAACTCGCCGGATCCTGCGCTTATTTCCCCTTCCTCCAACTCCTTCCTTCGTGAGTGAGATTCCCTGTACTTCCCGGATTTGTTATGGTTTGTCTCATCGTCAGAGTAGTCACGACGTCTGCGGCTATAACTGCGGCGCTGCTCCTCGTCATCCAAAGAGCCATTGTACTTGTGCCGATGATGGGGCATACGCTCGTCACCAGAAGAGCCATCACGCTTATCATCAATGCTGTCATGTGTATTCCGATGACGGCTATGCCGCCGCTCGTCATCAGAGCTATCATGTCTATTCCGGCAACGGTGATGCCGCTGCTCGCCATCGAAACTATTGTGTCTATGCTGATGGCGTTCGTCATCCGAGCTATCATGTCTATGCCTATGCCGAGACTCTTTGTCCTTAGAAGAAGAATGTCCTTTCCGGTGCCCATGCCTCTCCTTACTGTGGTGTGTACGGTGGGATCGTCTCTTCTTCCTTGAGTGCTTGTGATCCCTCTCTTCATTTTTATCTCCCCTCTCTTCTTCTTGTTCTTCTTCCCCCTCTCGCTCCTCCTCATCTTCCTCTTCTTTGTGCCTCTCTGCTCTTGAACGGTACTTTCTCTTTGATCGTCGTTCATTTTGCTCAATCCCAGACGCTTTTCTTTCAGACTTCTGATTTATGTCTGAGCTGCCAAAGTCAACGGGAAAGGAGCTGCCCTCTCTTTCCTGGCTGGAAGTATTTGGAATCCCAGCCGAACCAGAAACTCGAGAGTCAGGTGGCTCCACTGACAAGCCTCTTGATAATTGAGTCTTTGATGGTGCAGCTCCACTCTTCAACAAGGCTGCAAACATCTTTGCACGCTTCAACCTTTCGGCCTTTAACTTCTGTTCTTTGGTCAATGATGCTTCAGAGGAGTCCGCCTCACTTGCAGCCACGACAGCTGCAGTCCTCGCAATAGCCTTGTCAGATGGGAGAGAAATACTATTTTCAGCTTTCCTATCTAGATTTTGGGTAGGGGCAAAATTTGAAGCCCCTCCACTCTCGCTGCCTTGTTCATGACTGTTAGCTTCTAAAGACGTTTTTGGAAAAATTCCCAGTGTGGGATTCTTAATTCCCCGTCTAGCGGCTTGAAGTATAGCGACAGCTGCAGCTGCATCAACATTTACCCCTATTTGCTGTTGGTGGTCTCTGGAAGGTTGATCCTGACCATCCTTCTTACTCTTGCCAATTACCATCTTAAACTTCCCTTTGCGGTCTGACTCGTATGGTATGTCTGATCCAACTGATTGACTATCGCTGTCCTTTGAGAGTGCAGCATTCTTTTCCACCTCATGACCTGCTGCATCAGTCTTCTCTGGACTCGATTTATTTCCTAATAACTTTGACTGCAATTGAAAGCAAAACTTAGAATATAAGAAAGATAAGGACAGGATAAGTTATTGAAGATCATTGAACGATTCAAAGATAAGAACATTGCGGCCACAGCATTTTTGTATACCACAGGTTCAAGGCCACAAAAAACCAATTGCAAAATCTAAATTTGCACAGCGTCTCAGCACATCTCAGAAACAAATCAGATAATAGAAATTGAGATTATCAGCATTTCAACACTTAATGAATTAGAAAACTTATCAAGGCTGAAAAGCTTCCAAATATCCACATTTTTCTAACACCGGCAGCCCGAAATACCAGCGTATCCTAGCTGTCACATTGTGTTC
The DNA here is from genome assembly GCA_028455895.1 of Rhodomyrtus tomentosa. Lineage (NCBI taxonomy): Eukaryota > Viridiplantae > Streptophyta > Magnoliopsida > Myrtales > Myrtaceae > Rhodomyrtus > Rhodomyrtus tomentosa. Next base: position 5,599,771 of record JAPCWY010000001.1, on the reverse strand, counting down.
AAAATGACTTTCGCATTTATTCTTTAGCTTATACCTGTGTCTTAGCATTTGAAATTTGACTTCTAATTGCGTCATGCAGAATCTTGTTGTGAACGTTTTTAAAATTTCTATTTATTTTTTTTTGGTTTTGGCCGGAAAGACAAAGTGATATTTTTCACTTTTTAAAAGTTTAATCAAACATCGGCTCACTTCAATAGGATACTCTACACTTACATATGCAGAAACAACTACTGGATACAAAGGCACTCTTGCTGGTATGTCAAAAAGTTAACAAGAAAAAGACAGTACACGTTCAATCCTCATAAATTCCTAAGCATTGAAATACTATTGACAGAATATAAAGAATAACATACCTGTTGAGCTTTTTGAAGCACTTTCAAATAGTAATGATAATACTGATTAGACGGCAGAAGAAAGGGAAACCTCCCATGATTTTTATCTTGCTCAACGAGAACGGATTCAAATGCCTCTCCATTTTTCACAATGAACTCCACTATTTTATTCACCAATCGCTTTACATCAGATGGAGGCTCCAAAACAGGTTGCTCAACTTTCTTTAAACTTGGTAAAGAAGAAGACTTCATAGCAGTACCGGACAAAGTTTCACCACCTTTTTTTGTTGCGCATTCAGCTCCAGCTTTAACTGTAGAAGTTGAGCGGTTATTTTTAACTGCGGAAGCTTTTTCTTTCATAGATGAATGTGGTGGATGTTTGGGAATTGATCTTTCCTTCCCAGCTACATCAGTGGATGACCCTTTACGGTCCAATCCATCAGAACTGAGCTCAGTAACAACATTGACTTTCTTAGGATTGTCTTCTTCAAGTTCAGGCCTCAGCTCAGTTGTTTCGTCTTCATCCTCTCCAGATCCATATGTAGCACCGAGCAAAGACAGTGCTCCACCACTATCTTCCTGTCCACCATCCACTGTATTCTCACCTTCTAAAGATTTTTCTTCTGCACTGGACGTAAGAAGTTCTTGGTGATCAACAAGAAACCGGAAGTATGCATGAAGATGATGATCCGGCATCAAGAACCCAAACGTTGGGTTGTCGCCCTGTTTCACCCTCAAAATAATCTCCGATTGCCCACCATGTTTACCAACAAACATAGCAGTTCTTGCAATGATCCGATGTACCTTCTCAGTTGGAGGCTGGACAAAATAACAGAAGGATTCCTCAAAAACAGAAGCAAACGAAGTACCAAGTTATGAAAAAAAAAATATATATTTAACCACCAATATAAAGATAATACCACTAAATTTCACATAACGTGGGTCACCATAAAGATCAAGAAATAAAACTCTATGAAGATGCGCTTCATGAGATAAGCTCCGAAGTGGGTAAGGTTCCAGATAATGCAGGAAAAGTACTATCATTCTAAGCCCACCTGCGAGGCCCTTTGCTCATGACATCATAAGAAAACAAGGTGCCCAAGAATGGCAACCTTGGCTCAGATGAACTCCAGCCTTGCTCCAAGCATCTGAAACTTAGACATCGTAAGCCTTAGAATGACACACGCACTTCATTCAACTATCATTTGACCGCAGTGAGTGATAGCAACACGGTCAGGAAACGATATCAAGATCAGATGATATATGAGGCATGTAAAAGGATAAAAAATTCACGTACCATGTTCTGAAGCAAATATTCCGGAACTGGGAATGGAGGATGGTATCCAGAATCAGTGTCTGTTGTCTTCTGATCCGTGGCATCGTCGGGTTTTCCATATGAGAATGCCACGGTATGACAACCACCATCATTTGCTGTTTCTGTCCCAGTTTCTGCATCTGGCTCTGCATGTAGAGGAAAAAAGATTTTAAAAGGGAACTTTGCTAAAAATTCACAGAGAAGAATTGCCGTAGAGCTAAGGTTAAAAGGACAGAAATTGCAGTTCGAGTAATGAAACTCAAGGGCAGGAAGAACATATTCTTACTTGACTTTCTGAAAGAAGGAACTGTCGCTTACTACATTGGATCCTGCAAACTTGGAAATGAATGCAGAAAATATAACAATTTGAACAAGGAGAAACAGAAAACATCAGACGTCATCCATTTATTTGGTGATGAACTCTAAGAATGTCTACGCTTAACCAGTCACTACTAGTCCTTTCTCCTTTTTTTTTTTTTAATTTATAGGCAAGGTCAAAAGGGAGAAGTAGGAATCTAGCCCAAGAAGTCTAGGTATTGATTAGGATGTTACCACGTCTAGAACTTAGATGGAAAAGTTCTTTTACTGCAACAGCCAGCCCTACATTGACTTGAAAAGGGAGGCTTCAGTTGCACCCTCAAGGAGCAACAAAAAGATTAAGAGGAATCCCCTATCATAAACAGATCGCCAAAAGAAGGAAATGAACCATGGACAGGGTAATCCATCAGAGACCAGATGTTTGAGCTAGAGACTGTAACATAAAGACCAAAAGCTTATATAGATCCCAGAAAGAGTTCATGAAGCTCAGCTCATGCAGCAAAAATATCAATATTTCTCTAAGCGCTCTTAGAATTTCTTTATTCCCGAACACACAGCTGATGTGACTACACTCTCGGGCTCAATCTATTCTCCGGCCCAATATGAAAAATCTAATTCTTTTCTAATTCTCAAGTCATGACTGCAAGCACTTGGATTGATTCGCATGCCAACAGCCACAAGCTCCATGCCGATGCAAGTTTTCGGCAAAACCACTAGAAAAAGGTGCGAGCAGCAACCCCGTAGCTAGCTTAATGCCACTTCATGGTGACACGAAAGTGTTGAGTGCAGAAGCCATGGCTCTTACCAAAATTTTGACCAAGAGAGAGACATTTATTCGAGAAAGAGCAATTAGACACAGCTAAATGAAATCTTCATCTAGATTGATGTACGATAAGCCACAACACCTCCTCCGCCGTTACTAACAAATCAATCACCATCAGAGAAAAGAGCTTCGCCATCTCCAAAGTTAATAATACCCTTTTTCCGATCATCCGGCAATAATATATAATAATTGCAACTATGAACCGAAAAAGGAAAACGAGAGTGGAGATTCTTCTCTTGCCAATACCTTGTTCATCGGTTGCCGGCGGCAAATCCAGGTATCTCTCGTGATCGAGCTCCGATTCCATCGAGGAGTCCGCCTCGGCCGCCGCCGGAGGCAGGGGGCGACGCGCCTTGCGAGGCGGCGGGGGAGCGGAGAGGAGGTGGCGCACGTCGTAGCGGTCGATGGAGAGGGAGTGCCAGTCGACCAGGGCGTCCGGCGAGTTGACGAACGCCGCCATGGGATCGTCGTCGAAGAGGAGCGCGTGGCGCCCAACCACCTCCAGATCCATGATAACGTTCTCTCAGCCGTCGGATTGAGAGAGAGAGAGAGAGAGAGAGAGAGAGAGAGAGAGAGATATCACGTCGAAGGAAAGCGGAATATTTCGCTTTGCCGATTCGTGCGTCTAGTGCATCTGCAAACGCAATGTAGTTGGAGCAGGCCTTTTAGGGTTTGTATCCGACCCGAATAAAGAACCGAATTCGGTTTTTGAATTACGGAGTTCATGGATTTGGATTTGGATTTGGATTTGGATTTGGGTCGGTCGAGACACAAATGCTTTGGGTTTGGATTTAGGAGAGCTTGTCTGTTCGTCGGGCTTTTGTTTTCGGAACAGAACATTTATGACCTGGGCCCAATGCATGACTGGTTCGTCCATTTTTTTCTTTGGTCATTATATCTTTTTGTTCTGTTGGGTGTCCGAGACACGAGGAGTACAAGATCAATCCGTCGGCTTCGCACAATGGACAGGGGAAAGGAACCCCTGCCTAGAAGGCAGGGGAGACCTTTCATCCTAGCTATGTCTAACTTTTTCCCTCCTATAAAACGGTTGTTTTTTTAATTTTTTTTGTAAGTAGGGATAAGGTAGGGGGATCTCCACCCTTCATTTAGTGAAGGGTGGGGATCGCCCTACCTTGTAAAAGTTGAGGTAGGGGATCTGGATCTTCGGGCAATCCTTCTGTTCCACTGCAATCGGGTAATAATCAAGGTAGGAGAATTTTAGAGATGTGACCTCATAAGAAAAATCTTGACTTGACTTGACTTTTAAATTACTGCAAAAAAGCATTAAGAAGTTGATAACTTTGATTGCTCTCACTTTGATCACGATTTTATCTGATTTGATAATCTCTAGACTTCTTCTAATGTTTTTTTACATGTAGGAGTAATGTAAGGGGTTAGAACAACCACGTGTTTTTTAAAGAATCAAGATATGAGCGATTTTTTTCTAAGGATTTGGACAAGACCATTCCGCATCGCTAACCCTGAACGATAATGTTTGATGGTTCTGCTTAGAATGACCCGAAAAAGGTACAAGAACTTTGTTTTGTTTTTTTTTTGTCCATCGGGAGATGTCTAAATATCCATTTGAATGGTTCATGGAAAATATGATCCAAAAAAATAGTTTTGGACAAGATGATCCACTGGATTAAAGTTAAATCCAAGCTCGTCCGATGGTCATCCGATGTGGTCGTCAAGTTACATCTCCATCCACGTTTAATAGCTTCCCGGAAATTGGTGCCATCATCACGAGAACCGTTGACCGTTGACTATGGATGCTGGTGAAAGACATAAACCGAGCAACGTAGTCGTTGACTTCCCACACAGAAGAAATCGGAAGCAGGCAGGGTCAACATACCCAGGTAGAATAGTTGACTTTATCAAATAGATTTCTGATTTAGAAACAATTCTGGAGCAAAAATTCACTTCTAGAACCAGGAAATGTTATCATGCGCGCCCTAAAGTGCTAATAAAGCTTCCATTCGCAATTTCAGTGCCCAATTTTGGTGCCAATTGCCTCAACACAATTTCATTCTCTTTTTTTTTTCCTAATTAGACATTAAAACCACTAGCCTAATAGGCTGACAGTACTGTCAGTTATTTCTGATTACACAATCTCACAATCAATAAGTGTTTTATGCAAACACGCTATGGTTAAAATTGTATCATTCCTAACTATGCTGTCATAAAATTTTTTTCCTTGGACCTAAAGTGGGGGACAAAATAAAAACAAGGGCACACTTAAATCGTATATGCAATTATATTGGTTTAGTGACCAACCCTTGGATTTAAGGCAATTAGTATTTTTTTTTTGATAATTAAGGTGTTCGGGCCAGCTTGCGCGCACTTCGATTATTCCTCGGGATAGACTAGCACAACAACCCACCGTCATGTTTCCCCACTTAAATCACAAGTGCTCATTTGAAGAATTGAACCTAGGATCAGTGCGTTTAAGCACATAATCCTAAGTGCACCATAACCAACTAAGCTACCCATGGGTGGGTGACAATTGGTATTTGTATACACATTATGCCCTTTGAATTTCTCTATATCCTCAAATAAAATAGTATAGGCTCGTCCAGCTAGACTGTCCAATATCTGTTTTACATCTTCTATGCGAAAATATTCCATTTTCATAAGGTCTTCTTGACTCTTATTCAAAAGGTCAAATAATGTATGTATATTGTACCTTTTGAGGCAATTATAGGTCCCGCGAGGCAATTCTAATTGGTCAATAAAAATAGATTTCAATTCTATTTCTTTTTTCGTTTTCCTTAGCTTAGCCAATCTATCATGAAAAGTAAAAAAGGGTAAACTAACCTTGTATTGATTGTTCTCTAAATGTAAGTTTTCTTCTTCCACATGTAGAAAAAGAATAAATAAATCAATTAAATTTCGGGAGGCTTCATGAAGTGCTTCTTTAGGAGTTAAACTTCCGTTTGTCCATATTTCGAGAAAAAGTATTTCTTGTTTTTCATTTCCATTCCCATAAGAATGAATACTATGATTCGCATTTCGAACAGGCATGAATTTAAATCTTGGATTTTCGAATTGAGAGAGATCAAGAATTCTCACTATTTCTTGATTCATGGACCCAATTCAATTCCGTGGGATCTTTCATTCACATTTTTTTCCACCAAGAACGTTTTATAAAGCTCTTGGACCCCCGAATTTGGAGTATCCTACTTTCACGCAATTCACAGGGTTCAACAAGCAATCGATATTTCACTATCAAGGGTGTAGTACTATTTGTAGTAGCGGTCCTTATATATCGTATTAACAATCGAAATATGGTCGAAAGAAAAAATCTCTATTTGACAGGGCTTCTTCCTATACCTATGAATTCTATTGGACCCAGAAATGATACATTGGAAGAATCTTTTGGGTCTTCCAATATCAATAGGTTGATTGTTTCGCTCCTCTATCTTCCAAAAGGAAAAAAGATCTCTGAGAGCTGTTTCCTGGATCCGAAAGAGAGTACTTGGGTTCTCCCAATAACGAAAAAGTGTATCATGCCTGAATCTAACTGGGGTTCGCGGTGGAGCAAATAGAACACCTTTCAAGAGTATCAATACCGTTACATGAATCGTAAATGCATGAATGTGATGTACCAAAAAATCTGCGGTTCCTAATGGAATAGGTAATAAAGCAACCTTGCCACCTACTGCCACTAAATCACCACCTCCCCAAGTCAAACTGGTGCTTGCTGTTGCACCAGGGGTCGTTGCACCAGGCGCCAAAGCATGGGTGTTTTGTAGAACCCCTTTGCATGCTAAGAAATATTCCAAAAGTGAAAACTTAAAAAAAGCAAAGGAAATTCAATATAATTTTCATACCATTCAACCACATACAAGTGTTTTGACAGAATTTCTCTCGCGACGAAATATTTCACTTAAATTTGTCCTTCAACTTTTAAATGTAGGAAAAGGGGCCTATGGCTATTACGGATAGGGGTGATCCAAAAAATCAGAAAATCAATAGGTGGAAACTTCAAAGAAATGATCCAAACGTACAGAAATGATCCAAACGTACATCGAGTCAGAGTTTGGCTCAACAGAAAGGTCTAGGGAGTACAATTCTTATAAATGGACCCATGTATACGAATTTTGTTGAAGTTTGACTCGACGACAAAGTGTCTAAGATAAAGATAAACACCGGAATTTAACTCGACGGCGATAATCTGAAAGCAACAGCTAAAGAATTTAAACTGCGATGCAGAAAAAGTAAAGATAAAGACAAATTTGTGATTTGTTTGGAGGCTCTCCTAAGGGCTGCTTGGCGGTATTTAAAATGTTTAAATGGATAACTGCTCTTTGATGGTTGCAGCTTTCAGAGGATCCTTATTGACTGCTTCCACGTCTGCTATCTTCCGTGAATTGCTTGATCACAACCTTGAGCAATTATTTCTAGCATGTGTGATGAACGATGTAACTCCCGACAGTCCTCCAATGATTTGCAAGTATTTGAATCTTCTCTTTCCCGCCTACATTCTTTACTCATCGCAACTGCCTCACAACTCCTACGACCAAGTCTTCAGGCAGTTGTGCAGAGGCTGGTGCAACTGTCAATGGCCATTCTTCCGTGGTGTTCAAACAACCACTTCTAGCACGAAATTCGAACGATATATAGCGCCAAAATCCACAACTATTTCCATTCTATCATCGTGTCTTGTCAACTAGACACGTGGTGTTAGCTTATATCATTGCTGATAAGTGTTTTCACACTCTCAAGTAAATCGAGAACCATGGTAATTCTCATGTGCCGTGCACACTTGACCATCTCATGTCCCTCGATATTCTACTTTAACTCTTCCCCCTGTGTCTCAGGCACGTGTGTCGCGGGGGGGGGGGGGGGGGGGGGGGGGGGGGGGGGGGGGGGGGGGGGAGGCAAACTATTTTTATTGTCAACAACCAGATATATAGCATTCGTGTGATTTGCAGAACGCATAACGTACAGTGATATCTCCATAATATTGAAAAGATATCTTTTGACACGTCCTGCTCAAATTCAAGTTGGTAATCTTGATTATCCTGAATTTGTCGAATAGCCCAAATTTGCAAACTTCCAGATGTATTCTTCGACAAAAGTTCCAACAAAAAAACTTATATTTTAAAGTTGCTATAATGTGAAGACCGTTACACGCATATGTATATAAGAAGCTCAACGAGAGAGAGAAGCCGATAATCATTTCCAAACGAGCGTTCCTCGATCGTCGTCTGCCAAAGCCGTTCACACAAGTCATTCGGAAAATAGTACTCTAGACAAATCTGTGCTACGCCTCTGTCTAAATGGAGATCTAGCTAGCCAGGGAAGACGTAGCAGTCTTCGTTAGCTCTCTCGAAATTCCCAATGAATTAATTAAAGCACAAGATAAGAGTTATGTTTCTTAATCCCTGCATGCTAACATAATAAAACATGTCGATTCCATTAGGGTTTCTCGCGCTCTGTTTTGTCCTCGCCTTCTCTTTTTGCTGGCACCTCACATAAATTTATCATATACAAAAAGAGGGGGAGTACTATTGGTTTTGATAGAGAGCTTACCGGCCCGTCCTTTGTAGTCGTTACTAAGAAAACGAAAACTAAGAAACAAGAGAAAACAGTTTGACTTTGGTTGTAAAAGTGTTGGTCATATCATGAATCAGTCTGTCGATCCCACCACACGTTCAATGCTCTTGAAAATGATGCGTGTATCGTGCTGCAGTTCAGACAAACTAGGTGTAATCTTATGCTAATAATCCTTGAGCGACAATTAACTTGCGAGAGATTCCAAGATGTGGAGAGTCAGATAAACTGGCCGTGCGCAGGAGACCCTAAACTGACCCGTCGTATTAGTCTGACTTTGGACTCGTTTTCTGGTTTACAAATCAAGTCGCTTAGCCTGAGGTTTGCCTAATTAAACAAGCCTTAAGTGTCTTCTTTTCTTAAACGCTCGCCGCCTTTACTTGGCCTCGCAGCATGGCTCCAAACTTGTCAGCGTTGCCCGTTCCACACACGTAATTTATTAATCTTTGGTTGTCCTCCTTTGAACAGAAGATATCGACTTCACATGCCCTTATTGCCCTTCTGACTTTGGGATCGTGTGGTCAAACCAGTTGTCCTTTCTTCTTTAGGAGGGGTAATCTTTCACCGACCTTTGTTAGAACTTTTGGATGGCTAACCATATCATCGTTTCGGGTAAAGTTATTGTGATTTGATCAATACCGAGAAAGTGAGGATCGTTGTACTAACTTAATGGGTAGCGAGTGCATCCGTTATTTTGGCTTTGTGTATGCCGATTTTCTTTACAGCTCAAGTTTCATCTTTTTAAGATATTTCCCGACAAGCAAAATTCCGCCCTTTCGAAAAGCATACAAGATGCAACTTCGTTATTCGAAGTAGACATTAAGATTAAGAAGTCTGAGTGTATCGTTTTGTCAAAAGATAAAATCTTATTTAGGTCTTGGTGCTGATTCAATAAGCTCACATATTACCCATATTTAATGAGATTTAATTAATGCGAGAGTCTTGCATTTGGCATTGGCCCTCCTCAGGGGCAGTTTCGTCCTTTCGCGAGAAAGAAATCTTGACACCTACAATAATTGGAATAACTCAAATAAGTTGGCCTTCCTTCCCACATAAAAGAGCCAAAATGACCTTGAAGACACTCATTGTTGGCACATCCCTAGAGAAAAACCCTTCCATTTTACCACCTTTCCCGCGTCAACTCCACCGCTCGAAACCCCCCTATAATCCCCTCGCCTCTTTTATTCAAATCCCCCTTAGCCTTTGGACTTCCATCCTTCACAATCTACGATAACAAGAGAGAAAAAGGGGGAAGGAAGGAGCAAAAAAAAAAACACACAACGCCTCTCTCTTTCTCTAACATCTCAGAGCCATGGCATCAACCGTGAAGGTGATCTTGGTGATTGCCCTGACCATGGCTTTGAGCCTCGCCATCACCATGCGAACCCTCGTCGAAGAGACGGAGGAGAAGCCGCCCTTCGAGCTCGTGGACCCCCCGAAGACGCCCGACGCGTCGGCCAACATCGCCCTGCCTTCCAAGAGATCGAGCCGCTTCCTTGCCGACACCAGTAACCCTAGAGCCACGGACCACTGCCGTAAGGACGGTGAGATTTGCACTGCCCTGGGCAAGAAATACACTTGCTGCAACAACAAGTGCGTAGACCTGTCCGACAACAAGAACAACTGCGGCGGGTGCAGGAACAAGTGCAAGTACACGGACGGGTGTTGCGAAGGACGGTGCACGAACCTGGCTTACGACAAGAGGAACTGCGGGAGATGCGGCAACCGGTGCGGTGGCCTATGTTTCTACGGATTATGTAACTACAATGGTTAGGACGGTCCATTTTGGGCCCGCCGTGTGAGGGTAGGCTCGTCATACAATTCTTAATGCAATAAAAGAATCACAAAGGTTTGTGGTTAAGGTTTATACGTATGAGAAAAAAAATCGCAAACATGCTTTTATTACTTCTTTGCAAACGTTCTCGTTAATTGTAATGCCTATACTGATTGGTGAACTATTGAGTAATGTGGATGTCTATGTATCTTTTGCTGCTTATGTTTATCCATTCCTTAGACTTTAAGTCCTTTCTTTGGAAGTGGAGGGATTCGTATCACTTGTTGCAAAGGTGATCATATCTATGTAGAGAAATTCTCGTTGAATTTGAATTATGAACTTTTACTTAAATGCTCACTTGCCGTGTGCTCCATCGCTTGACATATATACCAAATTTACCTAGCGTCATTACTCCTCTACCGTACAGGTTGATTAGAATGTTTTGGACAAGCACTTACGAAAATCTTCACAACCAAAACTATGCGAGCACATTAAAACAACCGCCTTGCTAATTCTAATCGTGCTGCATATCTTATGGAATCGTATCGTGAGTTATATGTTCGGCTCAAAGTAGACGGTCGCGGTTTCCACGGTCCGGTTTGGCGAACCTACCTGCAAAGCAACAGGTGAAGCCATTGTAAAATTAATTCTAATCGCCAGTTAAGATGGGTACTTAAGAAACTCAACAGAGCATGTGAAGGAGAGGACCCTTGAAAATTTGATGCCGTATCTCTATTCAATCAAGAATCGGACTCGTCATAAAAAAGTTTTATCAAGGCATGCCCTCGGATTGTCAGGTGCGGAATGTTTGAAGAAGAAGCAAATCCCCATTGGCGAATGGGGTGTTGAATGCGTTAATTTAATCAAACTGCCCGAGAATGGGAGACTCGGGAGCTGGCTATCGATAGGATGCTTCGTTTCTAAAAAGGATTACTTCATCAGCACACACCCCATCGTGTTATGAAGAGACTTAGACAAGCCGTGCATGTTCATACACAGAAAGAGTCAGCTCAAGGGCAGTTGTTTAAGAAATAAGAATACCCCCATGAAGGTCGCATAGAACCACATGATCTGTTACGTGAATACTGGAACAAGTTCTCTGCATGGGAAAATTGTCCAAAAAAGTCGGTTGTACTTTTGCAAATTCAGTATTAAACATTTTCATGTTTTGCCAATTAAGTCCATCCGATCAATTTTATAGCTAGAAATCACCGGTGTGAACACGGGTCGTCGTACATTCAAGAAAATCACCACCAATTTGTCAATGTCCTTTGAGATTGGATGCCCTTGGAAAATTCCTCCACTGTCTTATATGCATTCAGCCAAGGAAGATATTCCATGGCACCAAGAATTTTCCACACTGAAGTAACCCCACCGACACAATTAAGAAAACGAGAATTGTGACCACAGTAATGTCATCTCAAATTCCAGCACCGCTGTCTTTACTTATTCCACAAGCAATTTATTAGACGTAAGCGATATTTTCACTTTATATTAAATTCCACTGTATTCTAACTTTGAGCAATAACATTAATTTCAAGTGCTCTTGTGTTATACATGTTTAGGGGTGATCCCAAAACACATAGTGGAGGCTTTCACATTGGTATGGGTTTTTTTTTTTGGTCGAAACTATGGGTTGTTGGTTAGGTAGCCTTTCATCATAAGTAGAACAACTCAGTTTACTTTCGTGACTAATTCAATCTTTTAATTCTAGATTTTCAAAATCAAACAAGAAGATATCTGCAAGGTTGCCTTGTCAAAGGCAAATGTGTTTAGAAGAAAATGTTAATGAAAGTTATTTCATCTAAACTCCACTTAATTTGACATTGAGTTCTCACAAAAAGCTAAGATTCATAATTTTTTTAATCTAACTGGTATAGTTATCTTTTGTTCAATTAAATATCTTCGGCTAAGAACGAAATAAAAATGAAAGAATCTTATCTAAAACTCCACTTATAAAAATTTATAAGAGGGAAAAGTCCATGAACTTTATTGTATTTTGAAATAAGGAGATACGATCTCTCGTTCCAATTTTTTTTTTTTTTTTTGGTAAAAAAAAGAACTTTCATTTCATGTAAAAGCAAGGTACATGGCATCGAGACAAAACCAATCACAAAACGTTACAATCAACAAGTTCACCCTTCCATAAGAACGGATTTGTCATGACATCATAACACAATCGATGCCCGATGGAAAGTCGCATCATCATTGGTGATGAGCACACACCAAAATCTTCATCTATAGTAATGATTTTGCTAAAAGCGGTGCGTGCCCAGATCAAGTGTCCCAGAAAAATCATCATATTGATTGTATCCACTTTTACTTATCATAGCAAATCGGAGTCTCGTTTTATACTCATTAACTTATTCTATTCTTGTGGAGCAATCATGAAAGCTTAGTACACTTAGTACATCATTCTCCATTACAATCCCACTCGTATCAAACAACGACATCTTATTCACATCAAGTGGTTACAATTGAGACTAATTCGAAACAAATTCCTCACTTCTCACATTGCTCCAACTTGGATAAGATACCCTAGAAAAATTATTGTCACTATCCTAGAATTCAAACATATAATTAATTTTTAATTATCTCGCCCTTTTTCGGAAATATATTCATTAAGAATGTGACATCTCGCTATTCAAAATTCAGTTACATTTCTCACGCTCTTGCTTACCTATAAACACATGCTATTTTGAGTGCTCTCAATATCTCATGAAGATACTATTTTTGCCTCTAAGGCCTTATTTTCCCATACCTGTGGGAGAACACATGTGTATAGGAAGCACATCAAGGTTTTAGAAAATTCAAATCTCATTTTCAATATGTCCACAACTCATATGGAGTACGGGTAACTGATTTATAAGGCACATAGTTAAGTATCTGGATAGCTATCAACAAATATCACCACAAAAAGGTAATACGCACAATAAAATGTGTCATCAAAGACTTAACCATATCTATTGGGACCTGTTTTCTCTTCAACTCCAATTCCATTAAGGAATCGCTGGAATAGATGACTGTCTTTTTATTCCTTTTTCATCGCATAAATATCTGAAATGATCAAACATATTTTCTTGACCTCGATCGGATCATTTTTATTTATTTATACATATTAAGCAATTTAAAAAAAATTAAATAATTTCTCGAAGCAACTTATGCCTCGGAGTTATGCGAAATTATAAAACATCATATCCGAATTGAAGGTAATGATATATAAATGTGACGAAATAAATAGTCCCATGCTTTGCTCTCACATTTATTAAACCATATATGTCTGAATGGATCAACACAAATGAAACTTAGCCCTTGTTCATTTTCTAAATGGTTTCCTCATTGTTATTCTCACCAAATAATGCTCACAATTAGGCAAATTGACACTTTTAATACTGTCTAATAAGCCCTCTTTAACTTATTTTACCTAGCCTAGCATGCCTCAAATTCATATCATCACAAAAGATGAAAATAAGAATAATTATCATTCACATTATTACACTTAACAATATGTATAATGAAACCATCTAGAATTATAATAATTTGTTCCCAATGATAAGCCATCACCATCGTTATGAAAGTTCAAATTGAAATCAAGTTTAACGAAACTAACACGGAAACTAAATTTCTTCGTGTTTTGGAGCATATAAACATTAGTAAGAACAATGTGTGACCATCGCACATATTCAATTGGTAGGTGCCAATTACTTTGATTTTCACTTAGAAAATATTTATCAAATTTATTAAATTTGTTCAATGTGAAACTTATTAAAATTCCACTGCTACATGGTGCATGGCCCTTAGATTTACAATCCACAAGGATAAAATTCAATTACCAAAACTGAAGTACAGACATGCGTACATTATTAAGTATACAAAAGGATTCTAACATTTTTTACTCATCACAGTTATGAGCAAAATGACCCTTTTTGCCACAGTTAAAACACTTCACATTTGAAATATTTTGTTCTAAAAAAAGGACATTTTCCTTTTCCATGTCGGTTAAACTTTAATTTTTTTTTATCCTGAATGATCTCTTCCCTTACCCTTTTACTTCTCAAACCCACCTTGATACTTACACTTAAAGCACTATGCCTCATTTGAGCTGAAACCATTATAATGAAAATCAGTTTCTAATTGAGCCACTAGAAGGATATTTACTTTTAGCATGAGTCAAGTGAATTTTCATATGTACACAGCTATGGGGCAATGAACTTATTACTGTTTGCATTTGCTACTCATTAATTCAAAATGTAGTCTACATCTAACAGTTCACTTATCATGCTTGACATAAGCCACAAAAGTTATTTTGGATTTAGCCCACAAGGCATCATATTGACATCAAACTTTGTAGTGATCTGTCCCAAGTTGGTGAACGGTATCTAACCAAAACTTGGTTTTTAATTGCTCCCACTTGACTATGACATTTTCATAAATGTTTGAACTCATTCATAAAACTATTTTCATGTTACTCAATAACATAATGCGAGTAATAAAGTACATCTCGTTCAATACAACAAATATCTCTTTTTTCCTACTATATTATGTATTATTTTTATCTTCAGATACTTTCATAATTAGGTTAAGAGCTTCTAGCGCTTCTTGCTCTCTAGCACATACTAGATTCTCACATTCCAGTTTTCATAATTCTTGCCGTCTAATTTATATTCTAATTAGGCTTAGCTACAATATTTCAAGAAGCTAAAGTCATAAATTATTTTTTTTTAACACAAAGTTCTATAGACATGTATTTAACTACCATTGATGCCTAACATTTATGCATCTATTTTACACTAACTAATTATATTAATAAATAATTTCACATAAGATTTCAAAGTTGAAAGTTCACTATGTTTCCAATCATTGTCTGAGAATCCTCGCTTGAAATTATCATTAACATAATCATTTATGTAAAATCGAGTTCACTGAAATTACTAAATTTTTCTAGAACTCCCCACTCAAATAAAGATCACAATTCATATTATGATTTCGATATCTATTTTGTAATCATAACAAAATAGCATTGCATGATTTGAACTAATGCACCATTAACATATACATCAAACCATACTCTAATTTCATATTACAAGATAGAACTAAAAAGCATTCTATAAAATTATACGTGCTACCATCAATCAATATAAGCATGTAAGTCATCCTCAATATTCAAAATAACATGGATGAAAAATAATCAAAAAATAATCAAAATACGTGCATCAAGAGGATTCATTCGTATTTTATAATTTTACGTTTATCTAACATGCTCATATAATAAATCAAATCGAAGACAATTTCGATATGAACGTAGTGGTACCTCGCATGCCCCAATCAGAGCTCAAACGAGCCCGTACGAGCCGGTCAAAGTTTTGGCCCATTCGGTCAACGCATGGTCAATGGTCAAAGTTGACTTGAGGGATCAAAATGCAATTTCGACTAAGATCTGGGACCAAATTACAATTTTCAAAAAAGTTCGATGATCAAATTGTAATTTTAAAAAAGAACGAGGATCAAATTGAATTTTTTTTGAAATTTCGAGGACCAAATTGCAATTTTAAAATAAATCAAGGGCAAATTTGCAATTTTCAAAAGTTGAGTTGACCGGTCAATGGAGACCGGGTCAACAACCAACGAACGATCGAGTCGGAATCTCGATTCTCGGACCGGGCCGGCTTCATGGGTCGTGGTGGGAACAAACCCACATTCGCTATGTTTCTTAATATTTTATTAGATTCACACTTCCATAGCAAATGCAGATGACCCAGTGGTCAAATGGGTTGGCTTGAAGGTTTCTTCTTAGCAGTTAGCATGGCTTCAAATTGGATCCGGATCCCATGACATACATCTTGTATGTCATGGGTGACAGGCTTTCAATCTCAATCATCCGTTCAGATCTGACGACTGGTATTAGGTCACATCATGTGAAAGAGGAGAGATGAAATTTGGGTAGGAATACGTGACACGTGGCAATTATTGACTGCTTCCACGTCTGCTATCTTCCGTGAATTGCTTGACCACAACCTTGAGCAATTATTTCTAACATGTGTGATGAACGATGTAACCCTCGACAGTCCTCCAATGATTTGCAAGTATTTGAATCTTCTCTTTCCCGCGTCTATCGATTGTGCCTACATTCTTTACTCATCGCAACTGCCTCACTACTCCTATGACCAAGTCTTCAGGCAATTGTGCAGAGGCTGGTGTAACTGTCAATGGCCATTCTCCCGTCCGGTGTTCAAACAACCACTTCTAGCACGAAATTCGAACGATAAATAGCGCCAAAATCCGCAACTATTTCCATTCTATCATCGTGTCTTGTCAACTAGACACGTGGCGTTAACTTATATCATTGCTCATAAGTGTTTTTTAACACTCAAGTAAATCGAGAACCATGGTAATTCTCATGTGCCGTGCACTTGACCTTCTCGTGTCCCGATATTCTACTTTAACTCTTCCCCCTGTGCCTCAGGCACGTGTGTCCGGGGGCGAACTATTTTTATTGTCAACAACAAGATATACAGTATTCGTGTGGTTTGCAGAATGCATAATGTACAGTGATATCTCCGTAATATTGAAAAAATATCTTTTGACACGTCCCGCTCAAATTCAAGTTGGTAATCTGGATTATCCTGAATTTGGCGAATAGCCCAAATTTGCAAACTTCCAGATGTATTCTTCGACAAAAGTTCCAACAAAAAAACTTATATTTTAAAGTTGCTATAATGTGAAGACCGCTACACGCATATGTATATAATAAGCTCAACGAGAGAGAGAGAGAGAGAGATGCCGATAATCATTTCCAAACGAGCGTTCCTCGATCGTCGTCTGCCAAAGCCGTTCACACAAGTCATTTGGAAAATAGTACTCTAGACAAATCTGTGCTACGCCTCTGCCTAAATGGAGATCTAGCTAGCCAGGGAAGACGTAGCAGTCTTCATTAGCTCTCTCGAAATTCCCAATGAATTAATTAAAGCACAAGATAAGAGTTATGTTTCTTAATCCCTGCATGCTAACATAATAAAACATGTCGACTCCATTAGGGTTTCTCGCGCGCTGTTTTGTCCTCGCCTTCTCTTTTTGCTGGTACCTCACATAAATTTATCATATACAAAAAGAGGGGGAGTACTATTGGTTTTGATAGAGAGCTTACCGGCCCGTCCTTTGTAGTCGTTACTAAGAAAACGAAAACTAAGAAACAAGAGAAACAGTTTAACTTTGGTCGTAAAAGTGTTGGTAATATCATGAATCAATCTGTCGATCCCACCACACGTTCATTGCTCTTGAAAATGATGCGTGTATCGTGCTGCGGTGCAGACAAACTAGGTGTAATCTTATGGTAATAATCCTTGAGCGACAATTAACTTGCGAGAGATTCCACGGTGTGGAGATTCAGAGAAACTGGACGTGCGCAGGAAACCTTAAACCTGTCGTATTAGTTTGACTTTGGACTCATTTTCTGGTTTACGAATCAAGTCGCTTAGCCTGAGGTTTGCCTAATTAAACAAGCCTTAAATCTCTTATTTTCTTAAACGGTCGCCGCCTTTACTTGGCCTCGCAGCGTGGCTCCAAACTTGTCAGCGTTGCCCGTTCCACACACGTAATTTATTAATATTTGGTTGTCCTCCTTTGAACAGAAGATATCGACTTCACATGCCCTTATTGCCCTTCTGACTTTGGGATCGTGTGGTCAAACCAGTTATCATTTCTTCTTTAGGAGGGGTAATCTTTCACCGACCTTTGTTAGAACTTTTGGATGGCTAACCATATCATCTTCTTTGTCGTTTCGGGTAAAGTTATTGTCATTTGATCAATACTGAGAAAGTGAGGATTGATGTACTATCTCAATGGGTAGCGAGTGCATCCGTTATTTCGGCTTTGTGAATGCCGATTTTCTTTATAGCTCAAGTTTCATCTTTTTAACATATTTCCCGACAAGCAAAATTCCGCCCTTTCGAAAAGCATATAAGATGCAACTTCGTTATTCGAACTACACATTAAGATTAAGACGTCTGAGTGTATCGTTTTGTCAAAAGATAAAATCTTATTTAGGTCTTGGTGCTGACTCAATAAGCTCACATATTGCCCATATTAAATGAGATTTAATTAATGCGAGAGTCTTGCATTTGGCATTGGCCCTCCTCAGGGGCAGTTTCGTCCTTTTGCGAGAAAGAAATCTTGACACCGAATAACTCAAATAAGTTGGCCTTCCTTCCCACATAAAAGAACCAAAATGACCTTGAAGACACTCATTGTTGGCACATCCCTAGAGAAAAACCTTTCCATTTTACCACCTTTCCCGCGTCAACTCCACCGCTCGAAACCCCCCTATAAACCCCTCGCCTCTTTTATTCAAATCCCCCTTAGCCTTTGGACTTCCATCCTTCCCAATCTACGATAACAAGAGAGAAAAAGGGGGAAGGAAGGAGCAAAAAAAAAAAAAACACAACGCCTCTCTCTTTCTCTAACATCTCAGAGCCATGGCATCAACCGTGAAGGTGATCTTGGTGATTGCCCTGACCATGGCTTTGAGCCTCGCCATCACCATGCGAACCCTCGTCGAAGAGACGGAGGAGAAGCCGCCCTTCGAGCTCGTGGACCCCCCGAAGACGCCCGACGCGTCGGCCAACATCGCCCTGCCTTCCAAGAGATCGAGCCGCTTCCTAGCCGACACCAGTAACCCCAGAGCCACGGACCACTGCCGTAAGGACGGCGAGATTTGCACTGCCCTGGGCAAGAAATACACTTGCTGCAACAACAAGTGCGTAGACCTGTCCGACAACAAGAACAACTGCGGCGGGTGCAAGAACAAGTGCAAGTACACGGACGGGTGTTGCGAAGGACGGTGCACGAACCTGGCTTACGACAAGAGGAACTGCGGGAGATGCGGCAACCGGTGCGGTGGCCTATGTTTCTACGGATTATGTAACTACAATGGTTAGGACGGTCCATTTTGGGCCCCCCGTGTGAGGGTATGCTCGTCATACAATTCTTAATGCAATAAAAGATTCACATTGGTTTGTGGTTAAGGTTTATACGTATGACAAAAAAATCGCAAACATGCTTTTATTACTTCTTTGCAAACGTTCTCGTTAATTGTAATGCCTATACTGATTGGTGAACTATTAAGTAACGTGGATGTCTATGTATCTTTTGCTGCTTCTGTTTATCCATTGCTTAGACTTTAAGTCCTTTCTTTGGAAGTGGAGGGATTCGTATCACTTGTTGCAAAGGTGATCCTATCTATGTAGAGAAATTCTCGTTGAATTTGAATTATGAACTTTTACTTAAATGCTCACTCGCCGTGTGCTCCATCGCTTGACATATATACCAAATTTACCTAGCGTCATTACTCCTCTACCGTACAGGTTGATTAGAATGTTTTGGACAAGCACTTACGAAAATCTTCACAACCAAAACTATGCGAGCACATTAAAACAACCGCCTTGCTAATTCTAATCGTGCTGCATATCTTATGGAATCGTATCGTGAGTTATATGTTCGGCTCAAAGTAGACGGTCGCGGTTTCCACGGTCCAGTTTGGCGAACCTACCTGCAAAGCAACAGGTGAAGCCATTGTAAAATTAATTCTAATCGCCAGTTAAGATGGGTACTTAAGAAACTCAACAGAGCATGTGAAGGAGAGGACCCTTGAAAATTTGATGCCGTATCTCTATTCAATCAAGAATCGGACTCGTCATAAAACAAGTTTTATCAAGGCATGCCCTCGGATTCTCAGGTGCGGAATGTTTGAAGAAGAAGCAAATCCCCATTGGCGAATGGGGTGTTGAATGCGTTAATTTAATCAAACTGCCCGAGAATGGGAGACTCGGGAGCTGGCTATCGATAGGATGCGTCGTTTCTAAAAAGGGTTACTTCATCAGCACACACCCCATCGTGTTATGAAGAGACTTAGACAAGCCGTGCATGTTCATACACAGAAAGAGTCAGCTCAAGGGTGGTTGTTTAAGAAATAAGAACACCCCCATGAAGGTCGCATAGAACCACATGATCTGTTACGTGAAAACTGGAACAAGTTCTCTGCATGGGAAAATTGTCCAAAAAAGTCGGTTGTACTTTTGCAAATTCGGTATTAAACATTTTCATGTTTTGTCAATTAAGTCCATCCGATCAATTTTATAACCATAAATCACTAATGTGAACACGGATCGTCGTACATTCAAGAAAAGTAGCACCGATTTGTCAATGTACTTTGAGATTGGATGCCCTTGGAAAACTCCTCCACTGTCTTATATGCATTCAGCCAAGGAAGATATTCCATGGCACCAAGAATTTTCCGCACTAAAGTAACCCCACCGACACAATCAAGAAAACGAGATTTGTCACCACAGTAATGTCATCTCAAATTCCAGCTGTCTTTACTTATTCCACAAGCAATTTATTAGACGTAAGCGATATTTTCACTTTATATTAAATTCCACTGTATTCTAACTTTGAGCAATAATATTAATTTCAAGTGCTCTTGTGTTATACATGTTTAGGGGTGATCCCAAAACACATAGTGGAGGCTTTCACATTGGTATGGGTTTTTTTTTTTTTTTGGTCGAAACTATGGGTTGTTGGTTAGGTAGCCTTTCGTCATAAGTAGAACAACTCAGTTTCCTTTCGTGACTAATTCAATCTTTTAATTCTAGATTTTCAAAATCAAACAAGAAGATATCTGCAAGGTTGCGTTGTCAAAGGCAAATGTGTTTAGAAGAAAATGTTAATGAAAGTTATTTCATCTAAACTCCACTTAATTTGACATTGAGTTCTCACAAAAAGCTAAGATTCATAATTTTTTTAATCTAACTGGTATAGTTATCTTTTGTTCAATTAAATATCTTCTGCTAAGAACGAAATAAAAATGAAAGAATCTTATCTAAAACTCCACTTATTAAAATTTATAAGAGGGAAGTCCATGAGCTTTATTGTATTTTGAAATAACGACGATCTCTCGTTCCAATTTTTATTTCTTTTTGGTAAAAAAAAACACTTTCATTTCATGTAAAAGCAAGGTACATGTTATCGAGATAAAACCAATCACAAAACGTTACAATCAACAACTCCGCCCTTCCATAAGAACGGATTTGTCATAACATCATAACACAATCGGTGCCCGATGGAAAGTTGCGTCATCATTGGTGATGAGCACACACCGAAATCTTCATTTATAGTAATGATTTTGTCAAAAGCGGTACGCGCCCAGATCAAGTGTCCCAGAAAAATCATTATATAGAGATAATAACAAGATTAATATGATGAAAAAGCATAAATAACTCCTTGTAAACCCTAGATCTATCTCTTGATCGAGATAGAAGAACTCCCAGATTTAGATCTAAGTTAAATCGGGAGAGAAGAGTTACAAAATATCTACAATTGATCTAAACACTTTCAAATAAGTGTATCGTTGTGCGCAGTGAGAGAGGGCCTTCAGAGATATGCAAAGCACTCGAACAATGTGCATAAAATCGGCAAAAAAAATCTTGAAACTTCATAAGGTGAAGAGATAGAGAGATAGACAAGGATATAAAGAGGAAAAGGGAAGAGGGAGAGACTCTCTCTCCCTCAACGATGTGAGAAGAAAAGATCCTCGAGAGGGAGAGGGGCATGTTCTTTGTATGACCAATTTAAGGACACTTTTATATGACCAATTCAACAAGTGCTTTTAGGAATAAGTGCACTATAATTCCTAAAACTTGTCATGAAACTACAATCTTAAAACTTTTTAAAATTGCAATCAAGTCCTAAAACTTATCACAAAAATGTAATTGAGTCATGAAACTTGCCAAAAATGCATAGCAAATATTTGACTTCACTTATTTGACAAATTTTAAGATTCAATTTACATTTTCGAGACACATTTTGGGACTTCCAACACACTTATCTCGTGTTTTATTATTTCCTACACTCAACTATCAGCATGCCAAATAAAATACATGTGAAAAGAAATAGACACTAAAGGTGCGTTTGTTTCATGAACAAGGAAAATGATTTTTGGGGAACTCATTTTACAAGAAAACGGTTTGTTGTTCTTTGTTTGGGATATGTAACCGAAAAAGTTTTTTGGAGTTTGGTTCTCATTTAAAAAATAATTTCAATCACATGACTTTATAAAAAAAAATTATTTTTTTATATTTTATATTTAATTGTTTTGTTCTTTTTTGTTTCTTCCTTTTTCTTCCTCGATCGCCCTCCACTGCAACTAGGCGACGGCGGCCACGGGTATGCTTGAGGCTTGCCAAGATCCGGAGACCTCGAGGCTCCCTAGTTGACCATTGTTCAGGCCCGGAAGTGCGGAGATAAAGGAAAAAAAAGGAAGAAAACACAAGAAAGTATATAACATAATACATAAAAAAAAATTAAAATAGATAAACATATACAATATATAATATATTAGAATAGAAAAATATATAAATTGTTGTACAAAATATAAAGTAATAAAAAAATAAAAGAATAAAAAAATTGAGAGAAGCAATTTCGAAAAGCGTTTTTACCGCTTTAGATTTAGGAATTAATTTTTCTAATTCTGTGTATGAACCTTTTATTAACCGGAAAGTGATTTCCATTGACTATGTCATTTTCGACAAACTAAACGGGTGAGAGATGAGAAAACTAATTCTCATCTAACACTCTTATTAAAATATACGCACTGTAAGGCTCCTTTTATTACGCGGGAAATCAATGGTTTGGAAAATAGTTTCTTAAAAATGATTACTCATATTTTTTGCAAAAATGAATGTACACAAAATGTTTTTATCGGTCACGAAAGTGCTTGGACACAAATTGTCGACGATAATAATAATAAATTCTATTCATGAATTATTTTAGGCGGTGATTTTTAGGAAAATATTTTCAAATCGGTTGTTTTTGTTGAAACAAAGGAACCTAATATCAACTCAATGGGATACTTCAGTCAAAGGGAATGCAAGTTGCCCCCTGACTTTACGTACTAATCAGGAGAAAAAAAAAATCCCCAACCCGCAAGGCAAGCAGATGTCGACAGTCGTATCTCGGAGACGACGGGAGGACAAGAAGTTGGAAGGCTATGGCGACTGGTGAGCCCGTCGACAGACCTTTCAAAGAGAAGGCTTGTGTCGATAAGGTAACCTGGCTTTATTGCAAGACTCAACTTAGCTTGACTCGCTCACATGTTGAAGCTGCGTCCTCTGTTTCCTCTTCTTCTTGCATCCATCCCAGCCCTTTGCCTCCCCCACTTTGCCCTCCCGACCCGTGCGATGCCTTGCTCCTTTCAAGGACTCCTTCGTGCTCGATGCCACGGCGTCCCGCTTTAGTTGCGACGAGGATTTGTATTACGCCCCTTCACGTCTTATCCGAAGATGGACACGTGGAACGTGGCCATCGACTGCTGCTCTTGGGACATCATCGGTCTCGATCTTGCTTGCAGTTGGCTTCGCGACGCTCTCTGTCCCAATAGCTCCCTCCTCCTCCTTTGCCATCTTCGAGCCTCAACCTTTCGGGGCAAATTTGTCTTCTTCTTTGACGCATTTAAGAGTTCTTGCCTGTTCCTCAGGGGGGAATGTTCCCGGATATTATTTTTCTATTTC
Source organism: Rhodomyrtus tomentosa (assembly GCA_028455895.1). NCBI lineage: Eukaryota > Viridiplantae > Streptophyta > Magnoliopsida > Myrtales > Myrtaceae > Rhodomyrtus > Rhodomyrtus tomentosa. The sequence goes on along the minus strand of JAPCWY010000001.1, from coordinate 5,576,091 downwards.
CCTAGCCTTACTATTCTCTTTGCACGTTCCAATCCCAACATGTCCGGACTCTTCCCAAAGCCAATTGGACCGGTCGTCTTGAGCCTTTACCCCGCTCTCTGGTCAAATGCGTGAACTTGTCGGTACTACTTCTCTCAGTGAGAATCAGTTCGCCGATACATTCCCACTTTGGCTGGAACTGGAAGCACCGCGACTGTATGCCCTTGATTTACGTGCCAACAGATTTTTTGGTAGCATCAACCTCACTACCTTTGGACTCGTCTTCGCTGCTCTTGAGTATTTATTTATTTCCTACAACAGTTTTGCTGGACAGTGGTCCACCGAGGTTTTTTCAAACACCTCATTGGCTGCATTAGAGTTGTCCAACAGCAAGTTTGGAGGGTCGACTGCACTTCCATCTCCCTTCACGTTTTTTTCTATTGCATTGCAAGCAATAATTTTGGAGGAAAGATCCATTCTTTGATATGCAATGCCACCATGCTCGAGCACCTCCACTTGTCACATAACAGCTTAACAGGCAGCTTGCCTCGGTGCTTAAAAAATTTCAGCATCGATCTGTCAGTTTTGAACTTGCAAATGAATCGCCTTGAGGGCACAATTCCTCCATCATTTTCTTGGAGAAATAGCTTGGCGGCTCTTGATTCGAGTCAAAATCGGTTGGAAGGCACATTGCCTCGGTCCCTCGTCATCTGTAATTATCTGGAAATTCTGGATCTCATTAGCAATCGCATAGAGGATAGGTTCCTAGGATAGTTGGGTGCACTCCCAGAACTAAAAGTTCTAGTTTTGAGATCCAACAATTTCAAGGATGTTTTGAATTTACCCAAGGGAGCTTGCCTCTTCCCTAAGTAGCGCACTTTGGACCTATCCAACAACAAATTTGGCGGTCCTTTAATTTGCCATCCAATTTATAATTTACCTTAAAGCCATGATGAATAGTGAAAATGGCCAAAACAATTCGTTGTATATGACATAGTTTTTCCGAAGGGTAGTGGGATATGAAAATTCAGTCACCGTGAGCGTAAAGGGGCAAATTGAGCTACTGGTCTCCTTAACCATCTTCACAATAATTGACTTTTCGCACAATTCTTTTCAACGAGATATCCCCGGAGTTATTGGACATCTTCACTCTCTCATAGGGCTTGACTTTTCTCATATTCACCTTACTGGTTTCATCCCTGATGTAATTCCTTGAAATTGGGAGATTTGGCATCCCTTGTAATGGATTTGATTGCACCAATAAGGGCAAATCAGTCCTTTCCATAGTCACGTTGATTGCTTAGATTGATTAGCAATTAAGAGAGTCGTTTTCCTATTCTAGAAAAGAGAAGATTGCATATGGCATCTCTTTAGAGAAAAGAACGTACATCGTTCTTCAACGGCAATCTCAGAAAACTTTCTCTAAGAAAACACTCCAAAAAATCTCTCGATGGACGATTGATTAGAGGATTGGAATCGTTTATCATTTGCAATGGGACTCTTAATTTGTGGCTATCGAGGTACGTTCGTTTTACGTGATATACTTCTCTTCTCCGATCAGTGCTTCAAGTTTTGATCTCACAGCTTGATAAGCCAGTATAATCGATACGTAAATGTATGTATACGACGGTTTGATTAACGTATAGCTGCAATCCGCATTTTTTGTTTATAGGTACGTGGATCTATTTAATTCTGCTTCGATTATAGATCTTGATTAGCAATTTTATATGAAATACCCATCACCTTGGGTACTTAAACTTCTCGAAGAACCAACTCACCAGTCGAATTCCTCAAGATAAGCAATTAAGCACTAAAGGGAACGGATCCTGTTTACAAACAGCGAAATTACACAAATTAACAAACCCTAAAAACTTAGTTGAATCACTAATCGAAGAAGTGTATCACAGAACGAACACTCCTCGGGTTTTCACAAATTAAGAGTCCACAAAGCAATGAAAGAATTTATCGTCCGTTGACGTTTCCGGAGAGGAAAAAGGGAGAATCGGAGTCGTCATCATCTTTGTTCTCTCTCTGTGTTCTTTGTTGGAAGAACGTAAAAAAAACGACGTCTGACTCTTATAACAGAATGAAGAGACGTGATCTTTTATCACGTTCGAAATTGATAACTGCCAAGAGGTAGGATATCCTATATAGGCGGACCACGGTACTAAATATGCACCCTCATAATATCCAACATCTCTCACTCGCCCATGAAGGGTTATCCATAAGTCTCATTTGCCCACGAAAGATCAACAACTCCCACTTACCCATGAAGAGTTAAATATAACTCTATCTTTTCTGCAAAGTTCATATCGACAAATAATCCATACGACCAGCATACTGCGAGAGCTCGTTACCATACATCCGTTGAGAGTATATAGCAGCTTTAAAATGACATCATATCTCTCTTGATATCTTTAATCTCTTTGAGCGCTCAAATACAATACATTGTATTCACAATCATGATTAACTCAAATAATCACAATTGATCGACCTGTGAACACAAAGATTGAATGTGACATCCAAAACAACTTGATCTTCCTCTTCCCTTAAACCTCTCAATCTCATTCCAACTCGTTTTTCTAGAAATGTCCCATTAGGTTGAATCAATCTCATGGCCATTGGTAACACCCTAAAATAGCGAACATCAAAAGAAATCTTGATAATAAGTAAGATTTGTTAGGGGACTAAATTTGAGGAACTTTTATTCTCAAGAGTCTCACAAGACTAAAGAGTTGAGATCAAAACTTTTGCCAACTCATCTTGGTAGATTCATGCATACGTAATATGAAGTATGTATTACAGTATTCTCTCCTTTCCCATGGAGTGTATGTCTTTTCACTTTTAATACCGCACAGATGATAGCTCAGATTTACTCAATATCTAGCTTGAGTTCACAAATCTACTCTCTTTAAAAGAATCTTTCAGAAATCACATCTGGCATTAAGATAGATAAAGTGAATTATGTGGGCAATATCACTTTTGATATTTCACTTTCGGACATATTAAAAATTATGATCTCATCTTAACACTTTTGTTAAAGCGGCATTAAATTTTCAAGTTTCAGCTCTCAATTATCACCTAGATAATAAGCTTGAAATCGTCTCATCTCTATTTATCAGGCAGTAAATAGAGGTGATTACCTGTGTGAGAAGACTAATCTCATCTGTCCGACATATCTTCTCAACGTAATGCACCAAGCATTAATATGCATAAATGTCATACAATCTCATAAGCATCAATAATGATAACAAATACCATTAACTGTAAACAATGTGAAATGTCAATGTCCAGTACTTCCACTTTTACGCACTTTTAGAGATTTCAATATATGAAACTAATAATTTTGCTAACACATGACCGAGGAGAAACATCTCTAGGCACTCACTTCACAGAAGAGCTGCTATCATTCTATGAATGTATGTGTACTGTATGTTCACATCTTTTCTTACAACCATATCTTTCTCAAAAATACATTACATGTCTATTTGCTTAGTCTGGCAATGGATCCTCAGTGTAAGCTCTAGTTGCTTGGCTGTCACAATCAACTAATAATTATACTTGCAGCATCCTTAGCAACACCTCACTAATAAAACATCTCTTAAGCCAAACATTCTCTTGTACTGCTATTGATAACATCACGAGATCATCTTCCATCGTGGATAAGGCTATACACGTTTCATTAACATCACGAGATCAATTTCCATCGTGGATAAAGCTGTACACTTTTGCTTCTTACTGCTCTAAGACAAGGCGCCATTTCTAAGTAAGAACGCAAATCTAAACACTTTCCTCAGTCAACGTCAGCATAGCCTTCAAGTTGCAAATCTCTACCTTGATAACTCAAAAAAAAAATCAATAGCATTTTTCAAACATCTCAGGATTTTCTTGACAACAATTCAAAGCATTTGATCCGCAGTGGATTGGTATCCACACACCATTCCAGCTACATAATAAATATCAGGTCTTTTACACACATAGTGTACATTAAACTTCTGACAGCACTAGCACATGGAACACATTTCATTTCTTTGTTAGCTTATGGAGTCTCCATATTACTCTCAGCAATTAGTATATCATCATTATATAATGATAAGATCACATATTGATCTTTGGATCTCTTGATATATACACAATGATCCTCATCAATCATTAGAAAAATATATGCCACAATGGCATTACAAAAAAGTACATATCATTATCTCGAAAAATGCTTAAGGCCGATATACCTTTTGTTCTTGACCTTCTATAACAAACACAATAGGTTGTTTCATACAAATTTTTTCTTTTAATTCTCCATTGAGAATCGCAGTATTTACATCCATTTTGATGTGATCCGAGATCCATACTAATCACTTTCAGAATAAGGTGAATTGATTATACTATTTCACCACAAGATGAGCCTTATATCTCTTCATCGAGCCATCAGATTTGCGCTTTATTTTGAGAACACACTTGTTCCCAATGGCTTTGTGTCCATTCGAAATATCAATCAGTTCTCAAAACTTTGTTTGATCTCATCAATTCCATCTCTTTTTCCATTGATTGTATCCATTTTTCCTTATCAGGGCAAATCGGAGCCTCATTTTATACTCATGGACTTATTCTCTTCTTGTGGAGCAACCATGAAAGCTTAGTACATTTAGTACATCATTCTCTATTATGCTCCCACTCGGATCAGACAACGACGACATCTTCTTCACATCAAATGGTTACAACTGAGACTAATTCGAAACAAATTCCTCACTTCTCACATTGCTCCCACTTGGATAAGATGCCATAGAAAAATCATTATCACTATCCTAGAATTCAAACATAGAATTAATTTTCAATTATCTCGCCCTTTTTCGGAAATATATTCACTAAGAATGTGACATATCGCGATTCAAAATTCAGTTACATTTCTCAATTTATTCCTTATCTATAAACACATGCCCTTTTGAGTGCTCACAATATCTCATGAAGATACTCTTTTTGCCTCTAAGGCCTTATTTTTGACATTCTGATTTTCCTGTCATTTTCAAACTCATTAATGAGAAATGTACCTAGCAATGTATTTCAGTCATATCTCGCTCGAATCTGATCAATTGGAGTTGACTGACCAAAGGGGAAAGGCTAACGCGAGACAAGGTACGTGGACCTAGGGAATTCGAATAGGAAATGGCACTTTGACCATAAGGATTGTCGAGGGAACATTTAGAGCCATAAAAGGCCAATCTAAGAACGATTAAGGAATGCATTGCTAACGTAATACGATTAGAACGCGGGTGATATCGCTTAATCAATGTATAATTTGTAAAATCTTTCTAAATCGATCAGTGACGATCGAGACCATCGAAATTAGTGATATATCCTCACAATTACATGCCAACCAGAGTCGCCATAAATTGACGAGCCCTAAATGTGATATGAATTACAGAGTCAATACGTGTAACGTCTGCAAAAGACGTCCATCAGTTCGGGATAGGCTGGAGCCACGTCTGATAGAGAAAACAAGTAGAAACGAGTCTGGGAATTGAAAATGGAGAATCAAGGGTTCCAACATTATATTTGGATTGACCGTCGCCTTATCAAAAAAAATTTGAGTTAGAAAAACGATGTTCCGGACGTCGAGGGTAAAATTACAATTTTGCCCCTCAAACCTTAGTCTTACTTATATAATTAGATAAGGGCATTTTGGTCTTTAACCACCCCCATATCTACCGAAAATGGATAGAAACCATGGTCATTGGATGCACTTTGAATGACACCTTGGACAAGTGTCAAGAGATTGAGTCATAAGTTGATGTTTCCACTTTTAAACAACCATTCAACCCATGTTGACCAAGCCAAATGAAGTATAAATCCTCTCTCTCTCTCTCTCTCTCTCTCTCTCTCTCTCTCTCTCTCCTCATGGCTGGTCACCCCCTCATTTGGTCGAAAGCTTCTTCTTCTTCTTCTTTTCTTCTGCTGCTAGCCGACTTGTTTCTGCCGCTAGCTTCGCCGCCCCCGACCACCACCTCCGACGACTCCCAGCCACCAAGTCGACCACCCACTCCTTCCTTGACCTCTTGCCGACGTTCTTGAAATAGAAGCAAGTCATTTGACTCAGTGAGGAGCTCCGGCCAACCGATCTCGCGAAAGTCGACGGAAATCGTCGCAACCAGAGGTAAGCCATGTTTTTGGCCTCTTAGGACCCCGAAACCTTGGATTTTTTCAACCAAATTTTGTGGACATCTAGGGAACTCATAGATTGAGATGTGATAAAAAGTTGGGTTGATTTGATGGAGTTTTGACCCCAAATGAGACTTGTTTTTGAAGGGCTAGAACTGCCTGTTTGAAGGTTTGGGAGAACCGATGACATTCAAGGAGTTTCCGGCGATGGCTTGGCCTCAAATTTTCGGTGAGTTTCCCAAACCCTTAGAACTACATGTTAGTGAGTAGATTAGTGAATAAATTGAGGATTTGAGGTACTTTAAGGGCTGGTTAATTGAGGTATACACAGAATCGAAAATTTCCCGATTTGATTTTGTGCATACCGGCTCTGTGGGAGCTGTTGGTGGTTGGAATTGAGTCTCAAATTTATCATTGAAACATGCTAGAATGTTGATGAACATGTGAATGAGGTTTGTGTTCCATAGATTGGCGAATTGGATGAGAAAAATTGATAGTTGGATGAAATTTTCGTAGGTTACATGATGGACTTGATCTTGGACTATTTAGACCGAATTGTTGAGGTGTTTGAGAAGCGGATTTTGTGGCATTAAGCTTGAGGTAACGGGAATCCTAAACCTTTGATAGAAGGATTGGACTCAATTGGGCAATTTATGCGTGCACGGATCGATTTTAGGAGGTTTATAGGGTAATGACCCATTGTGCGTCCTAGAATGGTACAAAGGACTTGAATGTGTGTCAATGCTTGTGCCTTGAATTGACTACCATGTTTGAATGTCAATTGGATCGTCTTGTATGCTATAGGTGTATTGTTTGTGTATGAGTTTGTACTTGATCTTGTGTGAATGAATTGAAATGAAATTGTGGCATGTCTGAGACGTGGTAATACCCTGAGGCGTATGAGACGAGGGGTGGTATGATGAATGACTTGAGACGTTGAGGCGCAGGGTTTGAATTGAATGGCACTCTGAGGCGTATGAGACACGGGATTGAGAAGGCCATAGTCTTGATGCGTTGAAACGCGAGACGGAGTTGTGATGTGTCGACACAGGCCTGAAGTAACATTGAAAACTTGATGCGTTTATGCGGGTTTGTCAATGAGACGGTATGATGCGTTTACGAGGACCGAGCCTAAGGCATTCTAAACGCGGGTATGAGAATGAGGCGGGCTGGAAGGGTGGGAGTGGTGATTCTACATGATGATATGTGCATAATCCTATTGATGTGTTATAATGCCATGACTGCATGCCTGACATATGTGTGTTGTTATTGATAGTTGAATGTTTCATGTGTATATTTATATAAAGTGTTGGCATTTGCATCTGTCTGAGTGAACTGTCGGCCTAATCTAGGGTTAGGACACACCTTACTGAGAAGTATATCTCACCTCGTTGTGGGACCCCTTTTCTTTACAGATCTTAGACCCTGAGGATGTGGCCCATCAGGTTTGGCGACCCCAAGAAGATGTCTGTTTATTTTGATAAGTTCCCTGATGGGTAGGGAACTATTTATGTTAGGAAATGTACAGTAGTATAGGTAGACGAGGGTGGTAGTAGCTGGAAGTTTCATAGGTATGAGGCCTGGTTCCGAAAGATGGGGGATGTATCTACCGGACCGCTGAAGCCCATTGAGGTGCCTCAGGGAGTGATCCATAGCCAGTGCCACCCTACCCGGGATTTAGTAAAGGCTAAGGGGTCAGTCCCCGACTCGAGGAATGGTCCAAAGAGGACTCCGACCTTGGAGGATACTGAGGAGATCATAGTGGTCGAGGCTACAGAGGATGACTTGATGGAGCTGTCTGCTAACGAAACCATGGAGGACACTGTAGAGGTTTGCTTAGAAACTTTCTCGGAGTACGAGCCCACTGAGGAGGTAGAGAAGACTAATGACTCTAGCAACTCAACTTAGGAGCTCCTGGTTTACTAGTTTGGTATTTTGACGGCGACCCTGATACCCGTTTCCTTTTTTGTGATGATGATGGACCTCTTGTGTACTTACCTCATCACCCCTACTAACTAGCGGATTTAGTTGCTCTGCACATGTATGAATGGTCGGACATTATGTATTATAGTATTCTTGCTACCCAGGTCTCACTTTATGTTTGTACAGAGGAGTTTTAATGCCGTCGCTTCCGCGTGCTTTGCTTTTTATATGGTATGTCTCTGGAACCATGTTTGGATCCTGGGACATCGAGAGATAGTTTGTAATTGCAGGGAGTCGCGCACTCGTGCTGGGACGCGGGGCGTGACATTATTTTCCCATACCTATGGGAGAACACGTGTGTATAGGAAGCACATCAAAGTGTGAGAAAATTCAAATCTCATTTTCAATATGTCCACAACTCATATGGAGTAAAGGTAACTGATTTATAAGGCACATAGTTAAGTATCTAGACAACTGTCAACAAATATCACCACAAAAAGGTAATACGTACAATAGAATGTGCCATCAAAGACTTAATCATATTTATTGGGACTTGTTTTCTCTGCAACTCCAATTCCATTAAGGAATCGCTGAAGTAGATGACTGTTTTTCTATTCCTTTTTCATCACATAAATATCCGAACTGATCAGACATATTTTCTTGACCTCGATCAGATCATTTTATTTATTTATATATATATTAAGTAATTAAAAAAACTTAAATAATTTCTCGAAGCAACTTATGCCTCGGAGTTATGCGAAATTATAAAACATCATATCCGAATCGAAGGTAATGATATATAAATGTGACAAAATAAATAGTCTCATGCCTTACTCTCACATTTATTGAACCACATATGTCTGAATGGATTAACACAAAGAAAACTTAACCCTTGTTCATTTTCTAAATGGTTTACTCATTGCTATTCTCACCAAATAATGCTCACAAATAGGCAAATTGACACTTTCAATAATGTCTAATAAGCCCTCTTTAGCTTATTTTACCTAGCCTAGCATGCCACAAATTCATATCATCATTAAAGATGAAAATAAGAATAATTATCATTCACATTATTGCACTTAACAATATGCATAATGAAACCATCTAGAATTATAATAAGTTGTGCCCAATGACAAGTCATCACCAGCGTTGTGAAAGTTCAAATTGAAATCAAGTTTAAACAAACTAACACGGAAACTAAATTTCTTCGTGTTTTGGAGCATATAAACATTAGTAAGAACAATGTGCGACCATCGCACATATTCAATTGGCAGGTGCCAATTACTTTCATTTTCACTAAGAAAATATTTCTCACATTTATTAAATTTGTTCAATATGAAACTTATTAAAATTCCACTACTACATGGTGCATAGCCCTTAGATTTACAATCCACAAAGGATAAAATTCAATTACCAAAATTAAAGTACAGACATACGTACATTCTTAAGTATACAAAGGGATTCTAACTTCTTTAACTCATCACAATTGTGAGCAAAGTGACCCTTTTTGCAACAGTTAAAACACTTCACTTTTGAAATATTTTTTTCTAAAAAAAGAACATTTTCCTTTTCCATATCGGTTAAACTCCGATTTTTTTTATCCTGAATGATCTCTTCCCTTACCCTTTTACTTCTCAAACCCCCCTTGATACTTACACTTGAAGCACTAAGCTTCATTTGAGCTGAAACCAGTATAATGAATATCGATTTCTAATTAAACCACTAGAAGGATATTTACTTTTAGCGTGAGTCAAATGAATTTTCATATGTACACAGCTATGGGGGGCAAAGAACTTATTACTGCTTGCATTTGCTATTCATTAATTCAAAATGTGGTCTACATTTAACAGTCCACTTATCATGTTTGACATAAGCCACAAAAGCTATTTTAGATTTAGCCCACAAGGCATCATATTAACGTCAAACCTTACAGTGATCTGTCCTAAATTGGTGAACGGTATCTAACCAAAACTTAATTTTTAATTACTCTCACTTGACTATGACATTTTCATAAATGCCTGAACTCATGCATAAAACTATTTTCATGTTACTCAATAACATAATGCGAGTAATAAAGTACATCTTGTTCAATACAGCAAATACCTCTTCTTCTTTTTTTGGTAAGGTACCTATATATTGACTTTCCAAAAGAGCAATATAATGCCTCTTTTTTTTTTGGCAAATACCTCTTTTTTCCTACTATATTATATAGTATTTTTATCTTCGGGTATTTTCATAATTAGGTTAAGAGCTTCTTGCGCTTCTTGCTCTTCTAGCACACACTGCTCTTCTAGCACACACTGGATTCTCACATTCCAGTTTTCATAATTCTTGCTATCTAATTTATATTCTAATCGGGCTTAACTACGATATTTCAAGAAGCTAAAGCCATAAATTATTATTATTATTATTTTAACACAAAGTTCTATAGACATGTATTTAACTACCATTGATGCCTAACATTTACGCATCTATTTTACATTAACTAATTATATTAATAAATAATTTCACATAAGGTGTCAAAGTCGAAAGTTCACTATGTTCCCAATCATCGTCTGAGAATCCTCGCTTAAATTATCATTAACATAATCATTTATGTAAAATTGAGTTCACTGAAATTACTAAATTTTTCTAGAACTCCCCACTCAAATAAATATCACAATTCATATTATGATTTCGATATCTATTTTGTAATCATAACAAAATAGCATTGCATGATTTGAACTAATGCACCATTAACATATACATCAAACCATACTCTAATTCCATATTACAAGATAGAATTAAAAAGCATTCTAAAAAATTATACATGCTATCATCAATCAATATAAGCATGTAAGTCACCCTCAATATTCAAAATAACATGGATGAAAAATAATCAAAAAATAATCAAAATATGTGTATCAAGAGGATTCATTCGTATTTTATAATTTTATGTTTATCAAACATGCTCATATAATATATCAAATCGAAGACAGTTTCGATATGAACGTAGTGGTACCTCGCATGCCCCAATCAGAGCTCAAATGAGCCCGTACGAGCCGGTCAAAGTTTCAGCCCATGCGATCAACGTATGGTCAACGGTCAAAGTTGACTTGAGGGATCAAAATGCAATTTCGACTAAGATCAGGGATCAAATTATAATTTTTAAAAAGTTCGATGATCAAATTGTAATTTTCAAAAAGATCAAGGATCAAATTGAATTTTTTTTTTCAATTTCGAGGACCAAATTGCAATTTTAAAATAAATCAAGGGCAAAATTGTAATTTTCAAAAGTTGAATTGACCGGTCAACAACCGACGAACGACCGGGTCGGAATCTCGGATCTCGAACCAGGCTGGCTTCTTGGGTCGTGGTGGGAACAAACCCACATTCGCTATCTTTATTAATAGTTTATTAGATTTACACTTTAACCATGGCAAATGCGGATAACCCAGTGATCAAATGGTTTGGCTTGAAGGTTTCTTCTCAGCAGTTGGCATGGGTTCAAATCGAATCCGAATCCCATGACACACAAGATGTATGTCATGGATGACGGGCTTTCAATCCCAACCGTCCGTTCAGATCTGATGGCTGGGATTAGGCAACATCATGTGAAAGAGGGGAAACAAGATTTGGGCGGGAATACGTGACACGTGGCAATGGACCCACTTGCCAAAAATTTTTGAAGATGTGCGGGTGGAGAAAAGGGAAGCAAATCCGATTTTCTCTCTCCCCTATCTCGTCCCTCTCTCCTATCTCAAGACCAAGACCCTCTCTCTCTCACTCACGTATCACACCTTCTCGCTCTCTCCTCTACCGTCCAGAGTACCTCCGCCGTAGCCTCACCCAAAACGTCGTCGGTCACAAGCTCACAGCTGGTGATTCCCGAGGCCCCTCCCCCAAGAGTGTCGTCAGTCTCAACCACTAGGTCCAGACCCCCTCTGACTCTGTCTCTACATCCCCTAAGAGGTGTGTCGGTCTCCGCTGCTGGGTCTCAAGGTCGAATTTGGATATTGAGAGGGAGTCATCCGTGACGCCCTCCCATGCGCATTAGTGGGGATGAACCAAGACCTGAAGAGTTCGTTGCCGATCGGCTCCTTGGGCCGCTCGGGTACGGGAAGATGCACAGCCTCTTCAAGTTCTACATCAAGCAATCCGCTGAGAAGGACCGTCTCTTTCGCGCTGTCGACACCATCCCCGCTGTTGGCTGCAAGGCAGACTAGGCCCTTCGCGGGATCGACGGCACTGAGTCCTTTGCCGAGCTCCTCCTTCGTTGAACACCTCCTCAGCAGTGTCCAAAGCAAAGAATTTCTTGCCTTCTTGGAGGATTCTCTCTTCCATCGAGCAAAAAGAATACTCGAAAGGAACGAGCATAATGTGAAGAAGATCAAGGAGTACAGGCAGAAAGTTGACTTCTTTTGGATAATTTTTTTTGGGCTCTGCCTAGTCATTCTTAAAAAAAATCCACTCAATCTACAATTTTGGGCTCTGCCTAGTCACAGCCCGTTGCATTAAAAAATTATCCAAAAGAAGTCAACTTTCTGCTTGTACTCCTTGATGTTCTTCACATTATGCTCGTTCCTTTCGAGTCTTCTTTTTGCTCGATGGAAGCGAGAATCCTCCAAGAAGGTAAGAAATTCTTTGTTTTGGACACTGCCGAGGAGGTGCTCGGCAAAGGACTCAGCACCGTCGATCCCACAGAGGACCCAGTCCGCCTCGCAGCTGACGGCGAGAATGGTGTCGACAGCGCGGAAGAGGCCGTCTTTCTCAGCGGAGTGCTTGATGTAGATCTTGAAGAGGCTGTGCATCTTCCCATACCCCAGCAGCCCAAGGAGCCAATCGGCGATGAACTCATCAGGTCCTAGTTCTTCCCCACCAGTGCGCACGGGAGAGCGTCACAGATGAACTCCGTCTCCATGTCCAAATCTGACCTTGAGACCTAGCAGCGGAGACCGACACGCCTCTTAGGGGAGGTGGAGGCAGAGGCGGAGAGGGTCTGGACCTAGTGGCTGAGACCGACGGCACTCTTGGGGGAGGGGCCTCGGGAATCACAGCTGTGAGCCTGTGACCGGCGGCATTTTGGGTGAGACTGCGGCGGAGGTACTCAGGACAGCAGACGAGAGAGCGATAAGGTGTGATATGTGAGTGAGAGAAAGAGGGTCGAGACTGGAGAGAGATTGAGAGAAAGAGAGGGTATTGGTCTTGAGATAGGAGAGAGAGGGACAAGATATGGGAGAGAGAAAATCGGATCCAATTCTCTTTTCTCCACCAGCGCATCTTCAAAAATTTTTGGCAAGTGGGCCCATTGCCACGTGTCGCGTATTCCAGCCCAAATTTCGTCTCTCCTCTTTCACATGATGTGGCCTAATCCCAGCCGTCAGATCTGAACAGACGGTTGGGATTGAAAGCCTGTCAACCATGACATACATCTTGTATGTCATGGGATCCGAATCCGTTCAAATCCCATCGTGGCCATTTTTTCACTTTTTTTTAAATAATAATTGCTCGCACGTGACTTGCACGTGATCTCCTCCTCCTTGTGCACGAACAGGAATTTCCTTTGCGCAAGAACAGTGACCTCCTCTACCGCTGGTTCCACTGCCAATTCTCCTCCGACAGTTCACCATAAACCAAAATTAATAGTAGATTTTGAACATTACGTCGGCGTGACCACATAGGTCCAAAAATCAAAGAAAACGATGAAGTAATTTTCTCGAAATCGTGGCAAAACCGCTTAGACGCGAAACCCTAGCCCGCGAATTTCCTTCACAAAATTCATCTTTGGTGAACAACCAAATGTCGAGCAACCTTAGGGCTTTTGTTCCCCATCGTGAGACTACTCTACTGATCCAAATTCAGCCCATGATACATCAGAATTTGGCCGGAATTGGTGCTTTTCTCCATGGCCAGAATTGCCCAATTTACATTTTACTCAAAAAATTCCACGAAAATCCCCAGAAAATAGATAATTCAACTATTAAACATAGACAAGATCGGAATTCAAGAACAAATTACTATGATACCAATGAAGGGAACGGATCCCGTTTACATACAGCGGAACTACACAAATTAACAAGCCCTAAAAACTTACTTGAATCACTGATCGGAGAAGTGTATTACAGAACGAACACACCTCGGGTTTTCACAAATTAATGTCCACAAAGCAGTGAGAGAATTCGTCGTCCTTTGACGTTTCCGGAGAGGAAAATGGGAGAATCGGCGTCGTCGTCATCTCTGTTCTCTCTCTGTGTTCTTCGTTGGAAGAACATAAGAAAATGACGCCTGACTCTTATAACAGAATGAAGAGACATGATCTTTTATCACGTTCGAAATTGATAACCACTAAGGGGTAGGATATCCTATATGGGCGGACCACGGTACTAACCGTGCACTCTCATAAAATCCAACAATCACATTTTCAAGCGACTCATTTAGTGGGAGTCCAAGATTATGTGGAACTCCATTGCCGAAAGCATGCCTTGGCAACGCTCACTCTCCTCCACCGAGTATCAACCGGAAAGAGTATGAGGACAGGATCGAACGAAATGTAGTGTGGATAGGTTATGCAACTGGAATCATAATTGGGATTTCCACCGCGTACATTACATTTGAAACAGGAATTAAGGCCCAAATGGCTCGCGCGAGGTGCGAGGATGCTGGAGGGAAGAGCAATTGAGTGGATGGAGAAACCAAAGCAGAAGGCCATCAAGTTTCGTGGACAATGAAATTGTTCGAGGAGTCGTCTCTTTCAACCGTGGAATGTAATTTCAGTAAATGAAGATGTAACTAGACCAGCTTAAAATGTAACATCCCTTACGAAGGCTTGTTTCTAATGTCTTCTCTTCTTGTTTCTTGTTGCTGTTGCAATTATATATCTGTTATTTTATTTTATCTTTTTAGTAATGGGATCTGTCGAGCACAAATAGCTATTATTCATTGTCTTTGATGGAGGACACATGTCAAAGTGGAACAGAAATATGTCGTCTGACATATTCAAAGTATATTCTCGTTCCAAATAATTCTACTGAAAAAGTAACGGCAAAAATCGTATTAATCCCTTTCTCTTTAAGATGAGAAAAAAAAAGTTACGGGCCTCTCTCTTTTGTTCGAGAATGTCTTGTTGCCCGGCCCTTTTTGTAGCCGAGCCAAAAACATGGAATCCAACCAGACCCTGCCTCATTTTCATTGCCTAATCCACGCCATTTTATATCGGTGAAACGTTGAAAAGTATTTTCAGTACCGTAAAAAACGGTACAATCTCAATTATAGATCTATATAGTTACTGCGTATTTTTCATAAAACATTCATTGATTAAAAGATTATGTGGTGAAAAATAATTGACGCTAACGTTTGGTTAGCAGCTTCCATATGACAAGCTCTTTGAAAAATCAAAGCATATTTAGACAAATGTTTTTATTAATGTTGCTCCCCTTGTAAAAAACATCGGTAACAATCCAAGGCGAAGCAAGTTTGCCCCCTTGATAGATCCCGACTCAACTCCCAACCCGCAAGGCAAGTTGAAGTCGTCTTGTCGAAGGAGAAGTTGGGAAGTCTATTGGGGCCCACCAACGCATTGACGGATGTTTAAACACACTTTCTTACACGTTTGTACACGAGATTAATAAATGGGTTGTGCCTAGGTTTCAAAAATACAGTACTTGGATTAAATCTGAAGAGGTTAAGATCCGATGACACGAATTGTTAGCTCTGTCGCCAAGAAACTTTGCAGCAATCATGTTTAAGAATTAAACGATATTCTGGAGGTTATAATGCAAGGGCTTCAACAATTGTTGGTTTCCGACCACGTGAATCCTCTCTCTGGATTTCTCCTTCTGTCCTAGACATAATTGCAGAGCCCCAAGAGACAGAAGTTGCCCTCATCACACCCATTGTTGCAGCCCCCACAATGGTTCCCACTGAACGATGGGTTCACACACTTCGCTTTGCAGCAAATCTCATTGTAGTTGCACTTCTTACCACACGTCCCACAGTTGAGCCGGTCGGCGAGCAGATCCACGCACCTCTTCTTGCAACAACTATGTCCGGGACTTCCCTTAACACGACATATCCTAGGAAACTTGTTGCAAGTCGAGCGATGGGTGGGCGTCGTCCCTCTATGCGACAGAAACCTGGTTGGGTCACGGGATGAGGCGAGGGGATGCGAGAGCTCCCCATTGGGGTCCTACTCGTGCTCTCCGGGAGCTTGGTCATAATCTGGATCGTAGCCCGTCTTCTCATGCGTCAGTAACGAGGGTAATAGCCACTATCGATAAGATGAAAATGGATATGATCTTGCGGGAACTCATGGTTGAAGAGGGAGTAATTGTTGAGGGAAGATGGGAGGATTTTGGGGTGAATATCGAGCCTGGAGATGCGATGGTCACTGAGAAATGGCCTGAATGAGGAATGTGTAGAGACCACAGAAGTTGGATGCTATTTATGCCTGAGCTGATTGTCAAAGCATCTGTGCTCTCTTTTGAGATTTTGGTGCTAAGTGGATTGGGCCAAATTCAACTGCACGAACAACAACAACAACAACAAAAAGGGAATAATGGCACAAATGGTCCTTGAATTTTGATCCCATGTGTAATGTGATTCTTGAATTTTTAATTTGATCTATACAATCCATGAACTTTGATCCAATTTGCAATATAATCTCTGAATTTTTAATTTGATCAATATGATCCCTGAATTTTTAACCAATGTGTAATATGATTCCTAATATTTAATTTAATCAATATATTTCATGAACTTTAACTCAATGTGCAATACGGTCTCTAAATTTGTGAAATATGCTCAATTTAGTCCTTAAATTATAGGAAGATGTTCAATATAGTCCTTTTATTAATTCAAATTTAAGGACGTTTTTTATATTTTCTTATAGTTCAGAGACTTAGTTGAACATGTTCAAAAAGTATGGGACACATATTGAATAAATTAAAAGTTCACATGGACTATATTACACATTAGGCTAAAGTTTTGAACCATATTAATCTAATTAAAAGTTGACCAAATCACATATTGGGGCAAAGTTTATGGACCATTTATATCATTTTTTCCAAAAATAATTCATGGAAAGATTTCAACAAAAAAGGAATGAAGGTCATAGACCTTCCAATTAAAGGTGAGAGTTGACTTACAACTGTGATCAATGCTCCTTCTGTACTCTCAAGGTATAATGACACTCTAATACTAGATTATACAGCACCATGAGAAAACCTCAGCTGATCCTTAAAAACATCCCATTCGTTAGAAAAATCTATCAAAAGCGCCCCCACCATGTTGTAATCAATCTGTAGCATCGGTTCTTCAACCCCCCCAAGAAAGCAAGCGCTCGCATATAATACGTATCCTGCAAGTTAAAATTTTTTTCAGTTGTTCATGGACAAGATAGTACACAAAAGGGGAAAAAAGACCAGAGTGGGAGAAGATGATATCGATTGATCGCTATGAAAGTAGGCACACAAGAAGGTTGACTTATCGACCAAAAAAAAAAGAAGGTTGACTTGTAGTGAATGGTCGTGACTTTGGCTCAGACAGAAGCCAAGCGATGAGAGATTTGACTCTCGATCTCAGCAAACAAAGGTCAAAATGCAAATGCTTGTCCACCGCAGAATATGTTTGGGTATGTATCTCGCTTCACTCCAAAATAGGAAACAGATGGACAGGACGCGGGGAGGAGTAGCAGACCTCCCCACTTTGATTCTGTCTTGTCTTCTTCTTTCTTTTCCTCTCTGCTGTCTTTTTTTCTGAAAGTTGAGCTTTTCATTCAAGAATCCGGCTGGCTATGTTCATGAACAAGAAGAAGAAGAAAACTCTCCGGTAAGGCTCGTTTGAAAAGATTGGCTTGATGCTTGCTCTAGATCGTGCCTAAACAAAGAAAGATGGTGCATTGCTTTGAGGATCAAGAAACTTAATCAAGACCTACCCAAAATAAACGAAATAATCATGTCGCGAAATTGGAAATTTAGTTCATATACCCGCGTTTTTTTTTCTTGATAATAGTTTGTTGTATGAAGTCCAAAGCATAAAATTAAGTTGAGTTTATGTTTGTAACCGTAAAATAGAACGAAAGATTAAGCTCTTTTGGTGTATGGATAGACACTTTGGTTCGTACCAAAGTTAGGCCAATGGACACTCGCGACCAAAGTAATAGGAACATACATGTATTTATAAAATTTATAATAAAAAAGTTCATAAAATTACTGATCTTAGGTTTTTAGGGCCCGTATGGAAACGCTCCCTAGAAAGTGTTTCTGTTCCGAAATTGCTCGCAAAACACATTTGAAACAAAAACGCGTATGGTAAAAAAGTTTTTCCAAAGTATTTCGAAAACAATTTTGAGAAATAGAAACACTTTTAGAGCAAAAATAAGAAACAAAAAAAAATTGCTTATGTATTTCTGGAACACTTTTTAGAAACACATTAATAACATTTTTTAGAAATAATTGAAAAAAAATTATTTTTGAACACACTCTCTTCTCTTTTATTCTTGTATGATGTCGACACCTAATTTTTTATCATTTTATTTTAAAAAATAATTAAAATTGTCAAAATAATTCATAAAATCACAAAATCAATCTTGAAAGCTTTGGCCAAGCCTTAGGAACCAATTTTGAGCAGATTTTTTTCTTAAATAGCCAAAAATCAGAAAAAAATAGTATTCGTGGTCAGAAAAATGGGCAAAAAATTTCTATATTTTTATTTTAATTCACTTTTCATTTTTGTCTATTGGATGTGCATGACAACACTTCTCTGTCTAGAAGTGACTTCTGACTAAAACCTGATTTCTCTGCTTCTTTTTAAAAGCAAAAATTGATTTATCTAATTATACTCTAAATTGACTTATGGTCAGAAAAATTCGTTTAGTAATGGTTAAAAATTTCTACTTTTGAAACATTATTAACAAAATCTTCGACGTCGGTGGTCGGGCGGTGGCAACGGTGGTTGAAGACGACAGCGAGGGCAATAGCCGACTACGACGACCAGTGAGCGATGGTAGGCGGCGACGACTATGATTACGATTGGTGGCTGTAGTCAGGCGTTGACCACAGCAGATGCTGATATGGTCGAAGAAGTGATTTCTCTACTGAGAAGTAAAAAAAATATTACTTTTTGAAGTTGGCCAAAAATCTGACCAGAAATAGAAAACCCAACCATAAGTCACTTTTTTTTTTACCAAACACATTTTTACTTTTATAATATTTTTATCAAACGAATTTTTTTGCCAGATTGACTTCTGACAGAGAAATGAAAAAACATAAGTGTTATTATGCAAAGGCTTAAAGTTTTAAAAATTCAAATTGGAACCACATGCCTCTTCATTGAACATAATCCTAAATTGACTAAAACATTTCATGTTAAATCATTTTAGAAAAAAAAAATTACTTTAGAGTAATAACATGAGACTTTGATACCCTACAGCTTATTTTTGTACTCATGTTTGAAAAAATTACACAATTGAACTAAAAGTACCTAAATTCATAAATATTTTTCATTTTAGTCTCTGATTTCACTCAATTAATATTTTTCTACGGGTCCTCACTTCAAGGTAATCAGATTTTTAACTATTCAAGAACATTTATGTGTGATTTATAATTGTAATTTTTTCTATCTATAGAAAATATATTTGATGTTCTCATTGTCCAATTGCAATTCGCGTTCTCTTTCAAATTATTTTTTCAGTAATTGATCTCGTCCATATTGTAATTTGATAAATTGTGCATAAATTACGTATACATATATTGGTCTAATTTGATTTTATAAATTGAAAAAATGAGATTTAATTTGATTTAGCAAGTTAAAAAGATAAAGACGTCTTAATTTTAATATATATAATCCCCTTAATTAAATGAAAAAATATGAACAAATTTTTTGCAGCTACCAAATAAGTTTCTTTTTTATCAGAAATAGAAACTTTATGTAGTTACAAAACGCGTTTTTGTTCCCAAAAATCATAGCGGATAACATAAACACAAAAAAATATTTTTGTTCCAAAAATATTCCCAGGAACAGAAATGTTACCATACGTAGCCAACTTCATATGTGCCACAACCTGTTTTCAGATTATTTACATTTGTGGGATTCCACAAAATATTTATTTCGAGACTTGCCAAATTCAAGTCTTTAGATAAATTCGAGATAAGTACACCGTGAGTGCCATAACTTTTGTACAGCGTTTACTTGAATGTAATATTTTTTTTTCGTTCACTTGAATATCACAAATTTGAAAAAAAATCACTTAAGTGTCATCGCTAATTTGCCCCGTCGAAAATCCTATGTGGACATAAAAAAAATCTGACGTGGCATCGCTGGACTAATTTTTTTGATTTTTTTAATGTACATGTGGATTTCCATTTTATTTTTAAGTTATTTTGAATTTTTTTGTTTTTTTTTTCATTTTTCCCATTTGGTGTTGGCCGGCGATGGTCATCGGGAGGGCCTTCGCCGGCCACTACCGACTCCCCCTCGGCCAGGGGAACCGCGATGGCCCCGAGTGATAGCCATCGCAACCCCAGTGATGACAGGCGAGGGCACAAAGACCCTCGCAAATCTGGGCGAGGGCCCTCACGGCCCCCTCGACCGCGACGGAGGGCGCGACCGCCCTTGCCAGGTCTGGGCGAGGGTCGCCTCGACCTAGTCGACGGGGATTTGAGGGCCCTCACGCAGATCTATGAGGGCCTTCGTGCCTCCAACTGCCACCGCCGAGGCCTCAACGGCTGTCGGTTAGGGACGTTGCGGCCCCTCATGCCGAGGGCAAGCTGGTCTTGGCTGGTAAGGGCCCTCACAGTGCCCCTCGGTGGCCATGATAAACTGAAGTGTTTTGTTTTATTAAATAAAAAATATCAAAAAAATAAAAAAAATCCATAAAATATTTTAATATATATATAAATCCTTGTGTCACTAAAAAATAAAATAAAAATTATAAAAAGCCCACGTAAGACAATTTGCAGGAAATAGCACTCAAGTGAACGTTTTTGCTCCAACATGGCTCCTAAGTGAACAAAAAAAAAATTATGACACTAAAAAATTATGGCGTTCGCAGTGTACTTATCCCGATTAATTCACGAAACATGCCTTGTTCATGAAATAATTTTGTTTGATGCCTTTGGTTGAAGATCGCATATAATTATTCATGTGGCAGCGTCGTCCCATTTATCGGATTGCATTCTAACTATGAAAACAGCGTTGATGGATTATTTATGTATAACTGAAATAAAATCACAAAACGAGCCTCTTGAATTTGGGCGATCATCCGGAGAATATCGCAAATCATGATATGGAATGAGGCGAAACTGACAATGCCTCAAATGAGTTAACCAATTTATGCAATATATATATATATATAAATTGTAACGTGACCTTATTTCCTGACCCTATTTCTGACAAGAAATAGATTTTTTCATTTCTATTGCATGAACGAGTTTCTCAATTAAGAAACGTGTTTGATAACATTTCAAATTTTCTATTTCTAGAACAAAAGTTCGTTTGATAATAGCACAAAATTTCTCTTTCTTGACTCTATTTTCAGTGGTGGCGGGCTGCAGCGACGGCCAACCCGACGACAGCAGAGAACGACTACCGATGACGGTGACTGGTGGCGACCGGTGGCGGCATGTGGTGAGGTGGCAACCAACAATAGAAGGTGGGAAGGGAGGAAGAACTTGTTTCTCGTTTTTGTTTCAGAAATAAAAAAGCTACTTTTTTCTACTTATCATTTCTCATCCAAATCTATTTCTGAGCCAAAATTTTGATCAGGAAATTAAAAAATTCAATTCGTTATCAAAGTCATTTTTGTTTCAAACCTATCTCTCGGAAAAAAAAAATAAAAAAACAGGCAAATAGAATGACAATCATGCGCGCCCTAAATAACATCCGGAGTAAAGCGCTTTGGGCATCCGGATTCCTCCCTAATATTGAATTGGCAATGTTAGTGAATCTATTTCCCGTGGTTTGGTATTCCGTTAAAATCATAAAATTTTCTGACAAAGAAAAAGCATAAAATTTTCTGACCAAAAAAAAAGCATAAAATTTTCTGACCAAAAATAAAATAAAATAAAATTTTCTCGGTTTTTTAGTACAACTATTATTTATAATCACAAGAAAAATGTGGTTGCAAAATTTTGTCACTTGTTTTTTATATGCTCGAGTTTACCTCTCTACCCCGAAAACGGAAAATCTCGAGTGAAGCAAACGAACGGCATAACAGGAGGGGGACACGATCCCAAGGAGTGGCAAGTCGCAACCACCCTCATGGCCGCTCCCGCCGTAGAAAGCTTCGCTGTAGCGGCGCTACGCTCCGTCATGGTCCGAGTCCGTCAAGCGGCCGAGCGAACCGGCGCACGTGCCGAGACCGTGCGCATCGTCGCCGTTTCGAAAACCAAGCCGGTCTCTCTGATTCGCGATGTCTACGACGCGGGTCACCGTTGTTTCGGCGAAAATTACGTCCAAGAGTTCGTCGAGAAAGCTCCTCAGGTCTCTCTCCCTGGGATCATTTATGTTCTTCGATCAGTTTTTGATTGTGCTTCCGTTCGGAGTTTTCGTTGAGATTGTGATTCGTGTGTGTGAGGTTGGTGTGAGCTGTTAACCAGTTTCTCTGCACGTTTATGTGTCTTAATCAGTTTCTGGTTTTGAATTCGCTCGAAGTCTCTGTTGAAAATGCGATTTGTGTTCGCAAGGCTGATTAGAGCTCTTAATTCGGTTCATTAGATTCGATTCGTGTGTTTGAGGAGGTGCATTAGATTGATTAGATGGTGAAACGTGGCGCTTTGATTCTGAATGGCGCGCGCTCTTTGTGCAGCTGCCCGAGGACATTGAGTGGCATTTCGTGGGGCATTTGCAGAGCAACAAAGCCAAAACGCTTCTCTGTATGAACGAACCATTGCTCCTTACTACTGTTCTGTTTAAAAGTCGAAAGAAAGAATTTTGCGACTTCTTCTCCTAGTATACATTAGTTGCCCCTTGATGGAGATAATAGATGACTTGTGTTTAAGGCAAGAATCTCAGGCCTACTGTGCATTTTTTGTGAGCAATCAAATAGAGAGTGTGATGTAAATTATCTCCCGTGTTTCTATCTACAGTAAAAGTTTGATCATTGCGACCTGGCTTGGAAACAACTTAAATTCTTAAAGTGTAATACATAGGTGCAGAGTTGGTGCATATGATTAGCTCTCCTTCTTTAGTCATTTTAGTCCATCGCCAAGCTTCAAGTTGGCTATGGGACACTTTGAATAGCACCAAAATAGTGGGTCGTGAATCTACTTTGAGATATCTCTAAAAATTTTCTTTGTGGGACATCGCAATTGTCGTTTATGGAGATGGAAATGATATGGTGATCGCTTACGAGGTCTCCTTCTTAAATCTGCACGAGTTTCTTCTAAGATTATTTCATATTTGTCACAATAAGACACATCATAGTTTTATTTGTACGTTCAGCTGCAGTTCCAAATTTGGCGATGGTTGAGAGCGTGGACAACGAGAAAGTAAGGACTCCGATCCGTCTTTGCAGAAATTAGAAGCTATTGCACTTCCATGGCCATTAATTAGTAGCTAGACATTAGTAGAAGGTTTTTTGCTGCAATTTGAATTTAGAACTGTTTATAGTGACAGATTACATGGCTTAACAATATGTTAGGTGGCATTCAGACTTTTGCTTACATATTGTAGTCCTCATAAATTTTTTAGACCACAAATGCCTATCAATTCACCACTTTTGGAGTTACTAAACTTCATTACAAAGTTTCATGGTCTTGGCAAAATTGAAAAATCTTGAGGAGGCATGGGAAGCTTTCAGATAAAATGATTGCTGACTACTTCCTTTTTGGCAGATTGCTAACAATCTTGACCGTGCCGTTTCAAGCCTTGGAAGAAATCCGTTGAAGGTCTTGGTCCAAGTGAACACTAGTGGAGAAATATGTGAGTAAGCAGACAATTACGGACGTGGTCTTCTATTATCAGTAGATTTACCTGCTAGATTAGTAAAGCAATCTGTTATTGGGGGATCAATCGTATTTAAAGTAATTGCTTGTAACACTTTCAAGTGCTGGTTTCTCATCCACTTGCTTAGACATCTGTTATTTTAAGCATAGGCGTTCATGTGTGCAAAAGGACTGTACCTGCTCTCTTGTTTCCTGAACTCTTATGCTTCCTCTAACATAGAGTTAAATTTTGTCTTTCAGGCTTTTAAGTGGATTAAACTTTGTGCTCTTTAGTTATATTTCTTATTTTTCTTCAAACTTTTAATATGATATTGAAAAAGGTTCAAAAAGGTTTTTTCCTTGTGCTACATGTTTCAACTACAGATTGTCCTTTTTCTTCCTTGTATCTTCTGTCATGAATGGCCTTTAACCAATTTATGTCCTTATCTAGTTACTTTCATCCCCAACTAGTTTGGGATAAAGGTATTGTTGATGTTGATGTTGATGTTGATCTAGTTCCTTTCATGCTGCACACATTTCACGGGGTTAGAATCTCTCCCCTGCAGCTTGCTGAAGTTTCCTATAAGATTTTTTGCTTACTCAATTAGATTGTTAGAACAAGAGACTTGTTTTTTCTCTTTTTTCCTAAGAGCAGGTTAACAGAATTGCAAAGCGTATGAATGTGAAAATATTGTTGGACTGAAACTGATGGAGGATTTCTTTTTGAATACCAGAATGAACAAGTGATCATAGCATCAGTACCTTCTGTTTAGCCATTGTGTACCTTTTTTTAGAATAAATGATATGCTTTATTGACCGACTAGTTCTCGTGACGCTGTTGAAGCTAAATCTGGTGTGGAGCCTGCAAATTGTTTGGAGCTTGCGAAATATGTCAAATCGCAGTGCCCCAACTTGGAATTTTCTGGTTTAATGACAATAGGGATGCCAGACTATACATCAACTCCAGCGAATTTCCAGGTGATGCTTTTTTCTCTATGTCATGGAATGGAAATGAACCATCTCGTCCATTGTGAAGTCTGAAGTATGTTCATACTGTAGAGTGTGGTTAATGTGGATCTAGAATTGCCTGATACAAGTAAATTCAGGATGGCGTTTTCTGCTTATTATTATTCAAAATAAACCAAATTGACATTTTATGATGTCTAACTCAGCCTAATTTATTCAGGCTCAACTTGTTGCCTCTGCATGCTAATTTTATTTGTTCATGCTGTTTGACGTGACAGACACTTTCAAGCTGTAGAAGAGAGGTTTGCAAGGCACTAGGAATCAATGAGGAGCAATGTGAGTTGTCGATGGGCATGTCAGGTGATTTTGAGCAAGCAGTAAGTGACATACTCACTACTTGCTTCTTGGTATGTCCAGTCTTGGATCGTCAAGAAGCGTTCTTGGTGGATGTTCTATCAAAATGTTAGTAACTGAAACTTCATAGATCTCACATGAGTCTCGGGATGTGCTTTCCTCAGCAATGGTTTGAGTTTGGAGCGCATATCTCCTTTTTGTGCATATACGAACCTATGGTGCATAATTAATCAGTATTTCTTCATCCCACTGAACAGGACTATATCAAATCTTTTCTTTCCGTTCATGTCATATCCACGAGATGCGGTCAAAAGTATTGTTCGTCCGACTCATGTTTCAGCGTAAGTTGATAAATGTCATGCGAGCAATTAGATCCACTTCCTGATTTTTGCAGATTGAGATGGGGAGCACAAATGTGAGAATTGGTTCCACCATATTCGGCCCCAGGGATTATTCAAAGAAGCGACCAAATTAGTTAGCTCTTTACCTGTTGCTTGAGTGAATGACATTGGTTCGTGCACGTAACCTTGTCATTAGTTGATTAAGGTATCTTGCAGTTACTCGATTAAGCGTCTATTATTTGGTTGACCAGATAGCTACAGTGGCTGGGCCCTTGTATTTTGGAATCTGTAGCCATTGCTGCAAAAGAAAATCAAGATTCTAGCGCGAGAAAGACTTGGGCATTTGAGGAAAATCCACAAGATCATTGCAGTTTTTAGACTTCAATGGGGAATTTTCCTTATGGAAAGCATCTTGTTGACGCTTCTTAAGTTGTTCCAGATAGAATGGAGCGGAGCTACCGATTAGTATCATTGTGATGACTACAGAGCTGTAGGTTATGTGGACGATGATGATGCAAGAGAACAGGAACGAATTGCATACTACAGAAGGACTTCGAGTCTATTTTCCAATGGCTCAAAAAACATGCCAAGTACTTCACAATCTTCATGAGAATTGAGAAGTGGAGCGAAGGAGTATTTTTGACACTTTGCCAATAAAGCCTGAAACCGCCCGCCATGCAAAACGGCATGTAGAATCATTGCTTTGTGCCTATTCCATTATGACCACATTTTATAATAGAACCACGTAGATAATGAGTTTACCTGAATTCTATTCTAATTAAACCATGTAAATCCATGATTTCCTAAAAAAACAAAAGATGATTTTCGAATAATTAGACTTTAAGTAAGATGTCATCTTATCAATAATAGCAAAGTATATAAAGCTATGATTGCATTATGTGAACAAAGTATTATGTGAATTTATATTTCAATATTTGTACATTAGGAAAGTTTTATGTGTTTAGGAATAATAAAATGTCAAAATGTGTCAATCACAAAATTAAAATTAAGTAAAATAAAAGTCTATCTAGATACTGAAAAATAGAAGTGAATCATCCTTATCTAAGTATTTATGTTATACGTAATACAAGCATGTAAATTATTTTATCGTACTAGTGTTCTTGTGTTGAAAGTTCACACAATCTTCATGTGAAGCGAATTACTTCGTTGAGAAGTTTCTTGACACTTTGCCATTGAAGCGAAAAATCTGAAACAATTCCTCAAAACGGCATGTAATTTTATTGCATGCATCCCACCTCCATTATAATCCCTATTTTCGATCCAATTTCAAGACATCTTATTATCAACACTTCTATTTTTCAACGACGCAGAGACCCACATGATACAAATGAGAGGGACTATTTAGAGGGTTTTAGGAGAAAATGCTCTGTATTTCCTGTAAGTGCCGGATGATACAAATGAGAGAGCCGTCCGATTTATATAAAAAAAAAAACCTCTCAAAATGACTACCTTTGATCGATTCTAGATCTAATGGCTGAGGTTGCATCTCCTCATCTAACAATTACTGACACTTATGATGAGAAAACCTTAGAATATGGTACATTTACCGTATCGGGATTCTTGAGGCCAAGGTACTTCAAGTCTGGTGGTTCACCCAGTTGGCTCACGAAACCTCCGATGCGTGATACGTGCACGTAACCTTGTAATTAGTTGATTAAGGTATCTTGCAGCTACTCGATTAAGCGTCTATTGTTTGGTTGACCAGATATCTACAATGACAAAGGCCCTTGTGTCTACGGATTCTGTTGCCGTTGTTGCGAGAAAATCAAAATTCGAGCGCGAGGAAGACTTAGCATTTGAGGAATTACTTTAGGATCGTTGCGGTTCCCAGACTTCACTAGGGATTCTTCCTTATGGAAAGCATCTCGATGGTGCTTATAGAATAGAGCAGAGCTACAGATTAGGATCACGAAAGTGATTATGGAATTGTAAGGTGTGATGATAATGACAATCACAATGCAGAAGCAACTGTAGTGATGATCCATGAGGACTAGAACATGTGAGTTGATTTTCCTATATAGCTCAGCAAACATGCCAAGCACGTAGCGTCACAAGCTTCGTGAGAATTGAGAAGTGAAGCGAAAGAGAATTTTTGACA
Organism: Rhodomyrtus tomentosa; assembly: GCA_028455895.1. Taxonomy (NCBI): domain Eukaryota; kingdom Viridiplantae; phylum Streptophyta; class Magnoliopsida; order Myrtales; family Myrtaceae; genus Rhodomyrtus; species Rhodomyrtus tomentosa. Next base: position 5,548,357 of record JAPCWY010000001.1, on the reverse strand, counting down.
CTTTGCCGGTGAAGCGAAAAATATGAAATCGCTTGCCATGCAAAACGGCACGCGGTATCATTGCAATGTGTGCCTACTCCTTTATAACTCGCCCATTTCAATAATGAGTTTACCTCAATTGGGCTCTAATTGAACAATTTAAATCCATGATTTCTTTAAAAAGATGATTTTCGAATAATTGACATTATTGCTAATTTTTGTTACTACAAGAATACTACAAACATTTATTTCAATAAGATGTCATATTGTCTATAGTACGGTATATAAAGACGAGGATGGCATGGGGAAATTTAGGTATTTCGGAATAATAAAATGTCCAAAAGTGTCGATCGTAAAATTTAAATTAGGTAAAAGCAAAAAAATAAAAATATATCAAAATACTTGAAATGAATTACTCCTGTTCGAGTATCTTATGATATACACCTTATAAGCATGTAAATTATTTTACTGTATTAGTGTCAGTATTTATGTTGACAGTGCAAACATTGTTCTTAGCCAAGCCTGTAACTTCAAATTAAGCGAAGGATTAGATCATTTGAGAATTAATCCAAATCTCACAGTTTTCATGTGAGGCGAAGGGCTGTTTTGGCACTTCGCAAAATCCGAAACCGACCAGCCCTTGAAACGACACGTAGTATCTGCATGCGTCTCGCCTCCTTTATAACCCCAATCGTCGATCCAATTTCGAAACGTCACAGTTTTATTTAATTTGAGAGAGAGACAGAGAGAGCCCTCTGCTGCACAGCAAAATGTCCCTGCCGAATTTGCCGCAGTCGCTGTCCATGAACGCGCCGTTCGGGGCCGGGCCGGGGGCGTCGGCCCCAGGCGCCGGCGGGCCTCCGCCCAGCAAGGACCGGAAAATGGCGTCGGCGGAGCAGTTGGTCCTCGACCTCTGCAACCCCGATCTCAGAGAAAACGCACTTCTCGAGCTCTCCAAGGTGAACTAAACAAAGGGATTGTTTTTATTTTCTGTACTGAGTCGTGTCGCTCGATAGTGTTATTCTTACTAGGTTATTGACATTGCTGGAGTGTGTGCGCACGCCCGGGAGAGGGGAGAGGGACAGAAGCGATTTTTAACCAATATCCGTGGGAATTGACATGGGCACTGACGGAAGATGATAAATTAGGGTTTTGGTGTGATTCTGAATTTTCTTTGAACGACGGTGATTTTATCCGTGGTGGGTCGATAGGTTTTGGCCTGATTTAGTGTAGTAAAAGATCGAAATTGAGGTTCTTGGACTTGCATGTGGCTCGTTTTGTTGCTATTGCATTTTGCTTAATGCGATTGGAATTGGTCTTCAATGGTGAAATGAAGCTCTTTATGGTGGACTGTCCACGACACACTGATCACACCAAAGAAGCAGAGAGGCTGTCATTTATCTATGAAACATAAGATTCAATAAGGTTATAATAAGACTTGAGGTAACAAGTCAAAAGACTAATGGAACAAATCTATGGAGGATGACCATGAGTGTATGGGTCTTGCAAAGACATGGTTTAAGGCAAGTGCGATGGCATGAAAGAATTCATGCTGTTGATCCAACTCAGCAATAGAACTCTTCAGGGTAATAGTAGTGCTGATGGTTTTTTTTGCTGTCGTTTAAAATGCAGAGCACTTTGAATTGTATGGAATTGCTGTATTATGAGTGTTTATCTGTATTTGGTTTCATTTCATGAAACAAGGAATGAGTTTCGAGAACTGGCTACTCTTTTGTTGTTTTGGTTTGTGCTTTTTGTTATTGTTGCACTCATGCAGGTATGGCTAATGCATCCTTGTTCTTTGACACGTTTTGTAGAAGAGAGAACTGTTTCAAGATTTGGCTCCACTGCTTTGGAACTCTGTTGGTACTATTGCAGCACTTTTGCAGGTACGGCTTGGGTTTTATGCGAAAGATGAAGCCTTAAGACGATTTGAATCTTGTTTGTACATATTTTTATTTCAAGATCTAGATCTTTTAATGTTGTCTTTTGTCATTTACCTGAGTGTCCTATTGGTGGAAGATATCGGACTCCTTCCTTGGTAACCATTATCGTATATGAGATACTTCTAAACTTCATTTTGTATATTTAATAGGCATCCCCAATTGCTGACCTGATATGATCTACCATTGCTTGTTTTTATGCCTTTTTCGCGTATTTATGTCTTACTTGTTTTCCATTCAGGAGATAATCTTCATATACCCTGTCCTGTCGCCCCCAAATTTAACTCCTGCTCAATCAAATCGAGTCTGCAATGCTCTTGCCCTTCTTCAGGTAAAGTTCATATCCTCTTTCAGGTAGTTGGATCTTCATATTACTCACGTGACTTTACCATGATGTGGGTGGTTCGTCATTTTGAAAGTCCTCAACTTTCACTCCAACATTGCGGTGGAAGTTTGTCAGAGTACATTGAAGAAATTATACCATTGTTTTCATTATGTGATTTCTTACCCCTATGCTGATAACGATGTGTCTTTTGTGTTGTACAGTGTGTAGCCTCTCACCCTGACACAAGAATGTTGTTCCTCAAGGGTAATGTTCTAAATCCTGTTAAAAGGCTATCTCCATTGAAATATTGTTGAATAAAGCATAATCTTTTTTTGTCACTTGTGAAGTTTCACTGTCAGAAAATCACCTAGAAATTATCTCTGAAGCATACAAGTAGTAGAGAAAGATTTATGTCACACCATAAAAGTTGTATGATTATCAGGATTAACTAAATTACAGATTTATAGGAAGTCTCAAAGTTCAAATGTGAGTCTTAGATGTTACAATGAGATGTTGTTTGGGATTTATACATTGACCAGATCTATGTTTCCACCAAAGCATAGAAATGAGCTAGCAAGTCGCTTTAATAATCACTTTAATGACTGCGTCAAAATGTGTAGCTGGAAATTTGGTTCCGGTAAAGGGTTATTTAATGAAAGGATCGTCTATTTAGCCTTGTGTTTCACTTTATATCTAAGAAAGATGATAGTCTTAAAGAATTTTGATGGGGTCGTGTGACATGGCCTTCCATAGCAAATATCGAACATTTATGACAATATGGTTGATCTTAACTACTTGTCATTGTGACAATAATTACCTTATCATCAAGTTCCAATAAATTGGTTTGTCCTTGGTTGATGGCATGTCATCTTAATACTCTCATTTCTTTCAGTGTAAAGTCATCAATCATGTTTTATTGTACTTCTCATCAGCAAGGATCGAACATTTATGACGATATGTTGATTTTAACGACTTGTCATTGTGACAATAATTACCTTATCATCAAGTTCCAATAAATTGCTTAGTCCTTGGTTGATAGCATATTATCTCCGTACTCTTCATTTGTTTCAGTGGAAAGTCATCAAGCGTGGTGTTTTTTTTTTTTTTTTTTGGGAAAGTCATCAAGCATGATTTATTGTACTTCTCACTAATAAAATTCCTTTCAACTGATACTTTTCTTATTGCACCTTTCTAGCTCATATACCTTTATACTTGTATCCTTTCCTCAATACGGGGAGCAAGACAAGGCCATTCGAGTATCTGAGACTGACTAGTCTTGGTGTCATTGGTGCCCTGGTTAAGGTACTTGATCCAGATCAACATGCTATCACTCTCATATCTCAGTACATTGACTTTGCATATGTGCATAATACCTTGTAAGCTATAACTCTGAATTTCTTTCCATTTCACCAGTTGTATGAGAATTTCTTTAAACTGTAACTTCTCTTTAAACAGGTTGATGACACTGAAGTTATCAGTTTTCTTCTCTCAACAGAAATTATACCTCTGTGCCTTCGAACTATGGAGATGGGGAGTGAATTGTCGAAGACGGTGAAGTTTCTTCTTTGCTAATTTGTAGATATGCTTACATAAAGCAGTATTTTCAATCCATTAGCTGTCTTATTTCAGAATTTAATTCTGATTTTTAAATTACATCAGGTTCATGTCCATTTTTCTGCTTGGTGCCATAAGTTCAATAATAATTGGTCACCCAATCATTCTGCTTTTTGCACAACACTAAAGAAGAGTTCTTTTTGTAGATAAAAAGTCCATATGTGCCTTCCCCATTGAAAGAATAATAACAATTCTTGAGTATTATTATACTTGCTTGATTTTATAGAAGTGTCCTCCTTTGATTGACTTTGATTCCTGTAGAGCGAATGCCCTAATACCTTTTAATGCTGAAGTTAGCCATTTCGTATGTAAAATTACTTGAATGGATTTTGTCACCTTTGTCAAGTTGGTCTCTGCTTGTGGAACGTCTGGGAATTCTGGATTGTTGGTTAAATGATTTTGTTATCTGGGAAACTTCTTGAACTGCAGTACTGTAGAGTGATAACATAGTTGGTCTATCTAATTTTAACTTTTTTATAACTATGCCCATAAAAGAAGATAGTTGTCCTAAGTTCAACTTCGTCATTTTATTTTTCTCTCAACAGGAGAATGCAAAGCTATACTATTTATTTTCTGTTCCTGCAGGTTGCAACATTTATTGTTCAGAAGATTTTGTTAGATGACTTGGGCTTGGACTATATTTGCACTACGGCAGAGCGGTTCTACGCCGTAGGCCGTGTTTTGAATCACATGGTTGGAGCACTTGCTGAACAACCTTCATCGCGGCTGCTGAAGCACATTATTCGTTGTTATTTGCGTTTAGCAGATAATCCAAGGTTGTCTATTTGGAGCATTCATCTTTAAATAATTATTGCGTAATGGCTTGAGTATTTGTTTGGTTGAAACTTACTTGGGGAAAAGCAGTAAAACAAGATTTAATGGAGTGGAAAATAGATTGGCGTACGGTTTGTCTTAGGACGGAGTGGAGGGAGGCTATTAGTATTGTGGAGGGATAGTGTATAGATAGATAGATATATATATATATACTTATTTATTTTTACACATTTATCTCTTTTCTCTCCCTTGATTTTGCTTTTATTTTTATGATTCTTTGGGATTCATCAACCGCCGACCCCAACTAGTTTGGGATAAAGGTGTTGTTGATGTTGATGTTGATGTTGAATGGCTTGAGTATTTGTTTGGTTGACAGAAAATGTCTTTCTGTCCCCTTTCAGGGCTTGCGATGCATTGAGAGGTTGCCTTCCAGAAATGTTAAGGGATGGCACGTTTCATGCTTGTCTGCGTGTAAGTGCTTGTACCCATGTCCACTTCTCTTTTGAATGGGAAATAATTTGTACATCATTCAGTTTTTTTCATTAAGTGTACTGTGCGGATGTCCTCTATGTTAGCTTGTATGCAGTTCAAATTGTTTGAGTTCCATGGCCTAATTACTGTTGGTCTCTGTTTTGCAAATTGCATGTGTTAAGATACCTTTCTATATATGCGCTTTGTTGGAAGGTTGTACCAAAGTATCAGCTGCTGAGTGTTTAACCACCGCCGTTACCTGCAGTTGTTGTCTTTCTATAATGTCGTTATTATTACCTGTTTTTATCCTAATAAGTAATAACAGCTTAGACCAACTGATGAAGTTCGTTGACAACTTTATTTTCATCATATTTGTTAGTCGAACGCATATTCACGTTCTCATGGTTATGTAACTACAGGAAGACCCAACGACTAGGCGGTGGCTCCAACAATTACTTACCATCGTAGGCGTGAACCGGGTGCCCGGGCTTCAAGCTGGTGGAGGATTCGAGCACATGCTCTGAGTAACAATGGTGCATATTTTATACAGAAGTTGACAGTCAAAGACTCTTGGTCCAGCAACATCCAGTATATGAATGATTTATCATCTGCATTCAGTTTCTCAAGTGTTCCGGATAGGGTAAGCTTCAAGCCTCACATGAAAGTGTTGTAAATGAACAGAGATGAGGCTACTCTTTCTTTTGGTTGGATTTGAGTGAACATAAGAAACTGCTTGTATTTAAGGGAGGAACCAAAAGCTGCTTGGGCATTCAAAATTGAGCCCTTGCGTGTTCTTTTTGGGTATTTTCGGTTGCTTGTCGTTGTGGTTCCGGCTTGTTTACTGCTGGACACCGACCGTAGCCTTTCATAGTGCCAAAGGAAAGGGCTTGAACTCTAGATTTGACACCTGCTCTCTTAGGGTTGCATGAAACCCTTTCTATTTCTCTGTTTTTTTGTTTTATTTTTCGGGAAAATAGCTTTGGAATATAAATACGTTTGACAACGCAATGTAGTTTTTTTACTTCCGGCCAAACTTTTGGCTCATAAATAGTTTTTGGATGAGAAATGAGAAGTTGAAAAAAGTTAATTTTTTAGTTCAGAAACAAAAACTTAAAATAATTTGCTCGATCTTCGTTACTCCTCCCTTATCACTGCCGGCCATCGGTCTATAGCCGGCTGTGATCGCCGCCACCGCCGGTCGCCGTCGCTGCATGCGGTGAAATGCTCGTTCAGAAATAGAAATTTTTTGATATTGTTAAACGAATTTTGTTTTAGAAATAGAAAAATTGTATCGTTATCAAATACGTATTTTATTTGAAAAAATTATTTAGGGAATAGAAATGAAAAAATATATTTCTTACCATAAATAGAATTGGGGAAGAGAAAGGGTTTCATGCACCCTTATAGTTTTACATTTGTTTCCGAAGAGAAAACTATCTTGTCCGTTTGTTAGAAAATATTTCTAGCTTATGCCACTTGAAATATTTAATTAATTAAAAATATTTTTATTATTAATAATTTGTGTTTAAATATTTTTCATGAATGATGAAAAATATTTTATCTAGGTAAGCAATGTAAGCAAAGTTTAGGAAAGTGTATCGTTCATTTTTGCAAAAACGGAGTTCTAGGCATATTAAACGTTACACGTGATCTAAAAGAAGTTCTATATATTCGTTTTGAAATCTTATGAAACTATAATTAGGAAAACAGAAAATCACTACTGTATTTGGCCAGGCTTCCTCCCACTGGTTTTCTATTTCGGAGTTTTGTTAAATTCATGTTTACCAAAAACTCTGGTTCTAATATTTTCATATTCGACTCATATGAAAATGTTTTTGGGTTGTACGTCAATGACAATTTAAATAATTAAAGAAAATGCGAGGCAAAAATGATGTGTATAGATAATATAGTGTGTGTCCAATTTTTCCAAAACTGAACTTAAAATCAATTTAAGTGACAAAAAAAAATTGTAGTCAATTTGTCTCTGTCCAAGTCATCCCATTTTTGTATGATTTTTTGGCTCGCCCATGACCGCTCACGGCCATCTGCCAGCCTCGGCTTCCTCCGCAAGAGCACCAGTAGTCGCTGGCATCATCTCCGGCGGACCCAAAATCGAAAGTTCCCTAGTTTGCGGCCATCTCCATGGCTGGAGATCGAGAGTCGAAACTCACGCTTGATCGTCACTTCGGTTAAGCCAAAACATCCACGAGAGAGACAAAGAACATTTGAGATATTATCCGAGCAGTGTTGGATGTCTCGAACGGAATAGAAGATGGACATGAAAGAAAAAGAACCAAAAAAGAAAAATTTTGTGGAAGAAAAATACCCTAATTTAAAATCAATTCGTCGTTCAGTGGATACCCTTATTTAAAATAAAATTCAATTCCATCTTTAAAAAAAACAAAAAAATGATCCCGCTTCATATCTTTACTTGATTTTCTTTGAAATGAAAAATTCAGTATTGGACCAAAAACGAAAAATCAACATATGACCAAAAACACAACAACTCATGAAACATTGAGTAGGCCGGACGGACCTTCACGTGCGCCCACGCTAATCAGCAGTGGACACGTCGCTTCAAGTCTGGAACCCACTTTTGCCTTCGGCACGAAAAATTTGTTTTTTCTTTTTCTTTTTTTCCCAATCAGCAGCGCAAGGGCTTTGGACTAGGCTTTGGACTAGACTTTTGGTCTTTATGGTCTCTAATATATTTGGCAAATTCCAGGAAATTCCTGACGAAATTTCGCTATAAACGACAAAAAAAGTTTCCATAAAATATAAATCCTACGCCATTTATTTATGATATTTTTTTTTTGGTCAAAATTTATTTATGGTAGCTGAATCTCTACCTTTATGGCAGTTTTGATCAAAAAAATTAAAAAAAAATCTTTACATTTATGACAGTTTCTTTTTCTTTTTCTTTTTTTGGTAGGACTATTTATGGCAGTTGAGTGGCTAAAATTCTATTGAGCAATTCTGAATAGTGATGATATCTTTAATTAAGAACGAGATCTCCAGAATTAATCTTATCCTCAATCGGGTTCTTTTATCTAAAGCAGTAGCAAATGCACAAGAATTTGACATTTCATAAATGAAGCGAATTTATTTTGTTGCGAAATACTCGAATCGTTGAATATTAACTCATATTACTGATAAGGTAAAATGAAAAAAAAATGTTTTAAAAAAAAGTACGGTTGTATGTAAAAAGAAGAGAAAAACGTTTCAAAAATTCAAAAAAAAAACAATTAGGAAGGTAATTATAGAGTAGAGAATGTCTAGATTTTGGCTTAAGATCAGATAAATTCATCTTGCAAAAATTTAAGCGAACACTCATATAAACGTGGCCGGTGCGAGGAGAAATGTCATCTTCAAAAAAAAAAAAAGAAGAGTGACAAGGGATTAATTCCCCCACACCATTTTCTCAACAAATTGTCAAAGAAATTTCTTCGTTTAGGCTTCGTTTGTTCCTTGAAAATCATTTAATTTGGAAATATTTTTCTAGAAAAATGGTTTATCATATCGTTTGAAATAATTAATCAACGAAAAATATTTTATATGGATGACAGTTTATATCCGAATATTTTCATGAACGATAAGAATATGCTTCATATGTTCTTTTTTTTGTGATAACTAAGGTGTCCGGGTCAGTTTGCGCGCACCTCGACTATTTCTTGAGGAGGCTAGCACCGCAACCCAACGCTATGACCCATCCACTTCATTTTTTCTAAGCAATATAACTAATTATTTAAATTTTGCAAATTAAACGATACCTTAATTGAAAGAAAAGGAAGGAAAGAAAGGGGCAACTCTAATCTCAAGGCATCTCCTAGTAAGGGGGCATCCCATGTTTGGAGGCGAAGGATGTGTCATATCTTAAGGCCCAAGTATAACGAAAAGATTATCTTTTTTCCTTTTTTTTACCTGTTAAATATTCACGATAATAACCAATTACTCAACCAACTTTCGACAACGTATAATGACATGTATTTAGCTTGGATCCTAATAAAAAAAATTGTCACGTAATTTATCACGATTAGCTATGGAAGATAAATTATATTTTTATATTTTGTCCGCGTAATTTATCAAGTAAGTGCACGTAATTAGTTATGGAAGGTAAATAAATGTTGTATCATTTATTAATGAGAAAAAAAAACCAAAAATGGCACCCTCAGATATATATTGGCAAAAGTGACTTGCATTCAAAATTCACCGAGCATGCTCTTTCTCTCTCTATATCTCCCTCTAATCAAAATCCAAACTTTGATCACCAAACCTTGTCTGGATTCTAGACAGAGAGATGTTCTTTCCGAGTCGCATCGTCTCCGGCGACCACGCTCCCCTCACTCAGCCGCCGCCGTCGAGGAGCGCCTCGGTCTCCGCCGTGGAGGTGATCCTGAACTACAAGTTCAAGAACCCGAAGCTGCTCGAGGAGGCCCTGACGCACTCCTCCTTCCCGGACGCTCCGTCCTACGAGCGGCTCGAGTTCGTCGGCGACTCCGTCCTGGAGCTCGCGGTCAGCAACCACCTGTTCCTGGCGTACCCAAAGCTCGACCAGGGACGGCTCTCGAACCTGCGGTCGGTGAACGTCAGCACCGAGAAGCTCGCGCGGGTGGCCGTTCGTCACGGGCTGTATCGGTTCCTCAGGCACAATGTGCAGGCCATGGATGACAAGGCAAGTGCCTATGAGAATTTCGGTTCTTTTTGTGTTCGATTTTCTTCTCGAAAAATAGCACTTAAAATGTACTCTGTTGGGTGAATTTCAGAGTGTTTGGTATAAATTAAGTAGTTGCTGCCTAAGTATTAATTTCGATTCTCTGTGGGACAATTGTTTTTCGTGATCAATTTTTTGTCCCAAAATATAATCCTTAGCTTTTTTTTTTTTTTAGAGTTCTACTAACATGGCCTATGGCCTTGATGCCGTGGTAACAACATGAAGGTGTCACCGTCCGGAGGTTTTTCTAGGTAAAACATTCAAACGGCCCTCTCTTAAACTTCCGTAGAATATTCCTATGGACGGGCAATATTGTAGATGAACCTTGTTCTAGAGAGTTATTTGCAATTTGGTCGGTTGGGAGGTGCGCTCTCATTGGTCAGTAGGAGATGCGATCTCCATCATTAAATCGAGGATAGTTCCACAGTTGTAATCGAGGGAGTATATGCATATATAAGGGGACCCTTCTCTCATTTGTTTCTATCATCTCACAAGTGAACAATTTCCAGAGCTTCCCTACAGTATTCTTGCCAGGTTGAGCGTGTGCAAGGAAAGGCTGACCTTGGAAGGAATTACTAATGCCGCATGGGTGTTGAATTCTGGTCACCAAAATTCGACACCAGGTTACCAAAAAAAAGCGGGGGTGGGGGGAGAGAGAGACTCCTTGCATTGAGCACAACTTATGGTAGAATAAATTCCTTCGCTTCCAGACATGTCAAAGAATGCATTGACTTTACATATGTCGACCATTGGAATGGAACGGAACAAGTAAATTCCGGAAATGGATCAAGGCATAGTCTTGATGCCTTTTTGGCATTCTATCCATTTTGGTGGATTGGAGAGTAGCGATCGATGAGTGAAAGTCTGGTGAAACCGCTTCAAAGCTTAGAATTACTGACTTTTTGCTGTGTTTTGCTAAGTGACACTTCAGCTTTTGGTTTTGGTACTGATTTGGCAATAAGACTCTGTAAAGTGAGGCCGATAGTCAGATGTCTATGTTCGATTTTCAGAAGTAGACATTTTCTCTCCTTTCTCGTTTAAGCTTCATGGCTACTTTGAGGCTTGTTGTGGGTAGCCACGATGCGTTTGGCGGTCCTTGCTATTGGTTCAAGAGATTGTGTACGGCATTGGTTCTATTCCATCCGCTAACATAGAATGAGGACATATAACTTTTTCATATTTTCTGAAAGCAAGTCCAATGAACCTAGCGCTCCTGCTTTTGCTGCAATGAATTTTGGAGAAAACGTGCAAGGGTAATGCCCATGGACATGACATGTGATTTGATATTGCCAAACCAACCAAGTATGCACTTGATCAATGTGTAATGAACAATGGCACTTCATAGGATGAGGATCTGATGTCAGCATGTCACATCGTGTAATCATATATATATAGTTTCTCCTTCTCGAGTGGTTAAGCATTTTTATACCTGAAGCCTGCATTCTCTATTCTCAGCGAGTGCAAGGGTAAATATCCATTTTTATGATGAAAAAAAAATTTGAACCTCGATATTTGCAAAGAGAATGTTAAGCTGAAAAGATCTCCATTTCTCTAAGTGATCTGAAGCGTGCAATTCTCAAGATTTTCAAACTGCCTTCACTATGGAACTTTCCAGAAGGAACATTACCATCCAAAATTGGTGCCACCTTGTAAATTTCTGTGAGTTGGTGCTTGCAGATTCTTTGTTTCTAGGGACAGTTGGAAGTATATTGGCTTGACGAAATGCAACAAGCTATTTATCCTTTTTGACTCTATGTGCAAAATGTGCGATATGCGATATGGGAATGAGATGTATGATCAAGTTTCTATCTGTTACTTGTTAGTATTATCTATCACTCTTTTTTTTTTTTTTTTCATTGGGATGTTTCTAGTTAATTTGCAGGTTAAAGAGTTTGCTAGAGCAGTTGAGGAGGAAGATAACGCTGTTGCACATGGGGGATCAGTTAAAGCCCCAAAAGTCCTTGCAGATATTGTAGAATCTGTGGCAGCTGCTATCTATGTAGATGTTGGCTTTGATCTACAGAGATTGTGGGTGGTATGATGTTTCTTTCTTCAATAAGATGAGTCCTTTATTTTAATCTTCAAGCTATACGTTTTGTTATCATCGTCGTCTTTAGAAAAGATTTGTTTGGTACATGTTTAGATCTTCAGAGGTTTATTGGAGCCTATTGTTGGCCCTGAAGAATTGCAACAGCAGCCTCAACCAATCACAATGCTATTTGAGGTTTGTCAAAAGCAGGGAAAGAAGTTAGAGATAAGGCAAGGGAAGAAAGGTTCAACTAATATAGCAAGTGTCTATGTAGATGGAAAGTTTGTTGCCTCATGTTCTTCTGAGCATAAGGAAATTGCTAAGCTTAATGCTGCCAGGAGATCTTTGCCTCAACTAGCACAATCAGAGCCTGTCAACCATGGAATTATGGAAATAGATAGGTTCGATGGTCCATTCGAAATTGAGGGAGCCAAACAGAAGTTACATGAGCTTTGTGACAAAAAGAAATGGCCCAAACCAATCTACCGGTACACTTCTTCAGTTGATTTATTTACCATTGTTGTGCTCACTTTGCAGATGGTAACCCCTCCAGGCAGTTTCCTTTAGTCTCTGCCTGTTCTTTTGAATTTTATTGCAAGAACCAGTGACATGTCCAATCTTCTTATGATATTAATGATAATTAGTTGCTTCAAGGTATTCTTGCATAGACTCTACGAAAAGATGCAAACTCTATGAAAAAACTTATGAGTGATAACGTCGGCAAGAGATTTATAATGGCCATATATTTTTGGTATTTCCTAATGATATGAAATGCCGAATGCCTCTTTTTTCCTTCTTTGCCAATTGTTGATGCTCTCTTTTTCTGTTTCTTTCTGCTGAAATTTCATGTAAAATTATTTGCTTGATGTCTGTCCTTTTAACTTGCAGAAAGAATGAGTCAGGCCCTCCACATAGTAAGAACTTTGTTTGTACAGTTCAAATAGCTACGGATGATGGTGTCCTCGCTATGATGGGAGAAGAAAGATCTAGAGTAAAAGATGCAGAGAACTGTGCCGCTTCCCTAATGTGCCGTGCCTTGCAGGAATATAATTATCTATGAGTCTTTCCCGAGCGTAAGAATCTGAAGAGAAATGCTTTGCTAATTCTTCGCAGTAGATTCGTCCGGAAGATAACCCCATAAACAAGGGGAATTCTCTGTCTTGTGATGAGCTTGTAAAGACTTAAAGACAAAAGGATGCGTCGATAAAAGGATGCATTTCATCTTCTTATGGTTGGTGGAGACTTATAGATAATTAGATTCTTTCAAAACATGGAAGACTTTGGTGGATAATTTATTAGAACACGTCTCTTGTATTTTTGGGTGGATTTCAAATTTCCCAATGCTTTTACTTCTATTTCCAGCTGTTGAGAACTGGCATGAATGTACAGCTTAACTTTTTCCAATGATCAGTAATTTAAATGTTACAATTTGGTAGCCAGTGTAGTCTTCACTGCAGAAGTCACGAGGGACTCAATATTGCAGACTGATGTTATCTGAATTCATTACAAACACGTATACAGGTGAAAACTATGATGAATCCTCGAGCACTCGGCTCCTCTTATTTCATTGCTTCAGAAAAGTCTCGACATAAGAGAGTTATGCAACTCAAGCAACATTATGTCCCTAAGGGACACGTACTTGACAGATCTTTTATATTTGTCTGAGGGTATTTGTTTCCAAGTAAATTACTTTTCAATATGAAAAATGATCGTCGGTCAGATTTCGACTTGGACAACTAAGTGGTGGCAGAGAAGACAGTGTGACTCGCTCGGTTATAGGAGCAAGGGGCTGCCTCCGCCAATTGGATAAGCAGTGATGGGCCTGGCGGCACCAGTAATCGGCTCTTATGGTTGTGGTGTAGACGGCGGCAAGTGGTGGCCAGGTGAAATAATAAGCCAAAATCTTATGGAAAATAAGTTCCACTCGCGGAAGTCAGAGATTAACTTCCCAGAACCTCCTCAAACCTCTCCCATCAGCCACGTTGCAGGACGTGATTTCAAGGAAGTCACCATTCGTCTATACCGGGGGATGTTCGGTTCTTATCTTATTCTTCTCTTGTTAAGCTTATGCTGAATGCCAAAGCATGAAAACTGACTTAAGGAAGATAAGGAACAAAGATCCACGCAAGCAGCGACATTCATGGACAGTGTTGTAGACACTGACGCTTCTCATCATAGGCAGAGATTAAAAAGCTGCTTAGCTCGATAAGAACATCCAAAAGATGACGGTCTAGATGTGCGTACAGCAAGAACATTCTGGTGAGAACGACTCCTCGCTCGAGTCCAGGGGCCATTTGTGGACAACGTCAGACCAGTGAAAGAGAGTGTTCATTGATTTGTAAAGTAGTCGGTCGACAGGGAAAGAACATTATGCGGTTCTCAGTGGGTGCTTTCAATCAATTCTAGCAGAAGAGGAATTTGTATTGAGGGTTGCTCCCAAAAAATAAAAAAAAGGGCACTACAGGTTGATTCTGTATTTGGCAATGAGCTGATCTGAATTTCCATCGGTAACTCCAACATGGGAAACAGATATCTTATAAAAGAAAGATAAAAAAAGGTGTTATGTGGGTCTACAATTTTAATGACCCTTTTGAAAATCCGAAATGGCCATGGTTTCTAGTAGAATTTCGTGTGGAGAGAGCCAGCGATGTCCCCAGTGGCATCTGTTCTCCACTAAATTAGTCTTTTCGGTTTGATGGAATTGGGCAAGTTGATGACCTCTCTGTTGCTGATGATGCAGCCGATTCGGATAAACTGAACAGAAAGACAAAAAAGCCGGACAGTGTCATTGTCCTTAACGGCGGTGTCAACAAATCGCACGCTGCTGTATCACCTCCTACATGGTTTGCAGTGGAAGAAACGAAGAGCCTCCCTCCTCCACAGTACTCTTTTATATGAAATTATTTGCAGAAACCAAGTAAATTTTGATAAACAATGATGCACCATCATTGAGGATAATTCACCATCAATGAGGATATACCACCAATTGTAACTGGATAACCACACACTGATATTCTAGTTCAGCACAAATGACATCCCTTAATCAGGCTCCATAAGACCCAAGCAGATTCTCCTAATCACCGTCTCGGCTAGGTAGACTAATCTGATATTCCTGCAAAGGAATGATCAATGTGGAGGAGTAAAATAGCAGAGAGAACTGCATAATTTCAATAGACTGTCTAGACGCGACAAGTAGAACCTATATGCATAATACAGTTGGGAAGATGAATGAAATGGTACTGCCTTCTTTTCGCACGCTTGTCCCCAGAACCAATGATCCTAACATAGATAATGTAGTAACTATATGAGAATATGGATGTGTTGATTACATAATCGTGAAGCAACTGTTCTTCAAAAGGCTTTCTGGTAAAAACCATGGATCTTCTTCCACGAATCTTCCCTCTGCATCTTCAGCTGCTTGTAGAAGTTCCCTATGAAGGTCTCGGCTTTGGTGAACAGCTCTTGCCTGCTGATCCCCTCGGCCTGCTCTTGTAGAAGTTCACTGTGAAGCGCCAGCTCTTCGTCTTCATCACTGTCCTCCTCGGACACATATTTCTCTGTCTCAGACTCTCCACCACCAATGAAGAACAGGCTCGGCACGGAGGGGCACTTCTTGACCTTCTCCTTTCTCGATGCACCAGCACTCATCTTCTCAGGAGCAGATTTCTGCACAGATCTAGCCTTCTTTTCATTGCTTTCAGGAGTTTTCTTCTCAATGCTCTCAGAAGCAATAATGGGTTTCTCCATGGCAGCATCTCCACCTTTATCGGGAGTTGGAGCTGCGTCTGGAGCCACCATGGTGGTGTTGATCGGTTTCGGCCCATGACTTGCAGTACTTTTGTCATCCGAAGGCCTTGAGAAGACGGAGAGAAGGCCAGCTTCTGCTCCGAGGGCTATGATGAGGAGGTTGAAGATGAGGTAGAGGTATGGAGACCTTAAGTTTGAGGAGAGAAGCGGTGTCACTATGAGAAGTGCAAGCAGGAGTGTGAGCATCAACACTTGTGCCCTCATGAACTTCTCCATTAGGTGGTGTCTCGGAGGAAACCAGTTCTGTGTTTGTGGCTTATTTGTCTGAGAGTCAGATGATCTGAATGTTAACTCGTGGGGACTGTCGAGTGAAGGTCCTCAGACAATTATATAGAGCAGGAGGCCGGAGAGAGAGAGAGAGAGAGAGAGAGATGGAAATGTTCTTGGAAATTTCCTGTCTGAAGAATAATTTGAGAGCTGCATCAGTCAGAAAAATGCAGAAGATGTGCTTCGACTGACCAAATGGTGTTGTTGATTGCCAAAGATGTTCATCCAGTCCTGATCTTGCGTTTGAAATGGTAAATATATGGTGCATCTAATAGCTCTCTGGAAGTTCAAATTATGGGAATCCATTTTTTGTTGTGCCACGTGAATGGATCATTGGTTACAAGTTTGGAAGAGTTAAAACTTCATGACATTGCACCAACCACTATTAATCAGCAAATTCGCCCCTTAGAAAACAATGCTCTAATAGAGAATACCCCTATGGATGCGCGCGAGATATAATACTTATTTTATGATAGTTATCACTCAAAGGGATTATAATCATATATAAAGTACTTCAAGGACTTACTCCTTTCCAATATGGGACTAGCGCACTTTCAATTCCCACTTCCAACTCAAAGATATTCTTTGATAAACAATTTATCATTCAATCACCCATCAAAATACCTCATATTTTCAATACAGAGATGGGTTTCAGGTTCATGGTGTTGAACCGACCTCTCGGGAATCGATTAGAACTTAATTTTTTTGAAGTTGCAAGAAGATGGTTTATTATTTTAAAATGAGCTTGACTTACCTATTTCTTTATATTTCTCTTTATTTTGTATTCATGTTTACTTTGAGCCGTTTTGTTGCTTATAATGTTTCGGTATAGTTCCTATGTGTCTTGGTTAAAAAAAATGAAGCAAAAAAAAAAAAAAATTGGTTACCAGATATACCTAAAACCATACCAGACAAACATAATAGATTTCAGATTCTAAAAATTAGGGGTCGATTTTGACAAGATAAAATTTCAGGTTATAAATCTGAAACCTATCTACCTTGGAACCGTTCCACGATAAGCTCTTGCATCGATGACAATGACATATTAAAGCGACCAAATAATCTGGAATCTTGAAGGCTAAAGCAAAGGAATCACATAATAGATAACGACTGTTGACAATTTGCATGCAATGCTCAAGGAAGCAAAACAAGATAAAATCACAAAAAAACTTCTACGGAAAAAAAAAATAATAATAATCAAGAAGAGAGGAGAGATAAGGTCGGTGAAAGCATCTTCCCTTCTCTTGGGGGCTCAAAAACACTAACTACTTTTCTTTTTTTATTTTATTTTGTGGGGGGGGGGGCATGATGGATCGTGGTTGAACGAGGGCGGGCCAATTCCTGATGTTTGGGGTTCACCCGTGGGTCCCCCACAAAGGTGTCGGGGCCCCACCAAAAGGGCCTCTTGGCAAAATTTTAAGGATCTTTTCTGGGGCGATGTTTGGACCCTCGAGGAATGAATCTCTCTCTCTCTCTCTCTCCGCCCTCCCCTCGCCATTCCCCACTCACCCACTTGTGTACCACAGTGCGGTTGTAGGCCCCCCGCGAAGGCCGACGAAGGCATCGATCGTCCCATGCCCACGTCTCCATAACACGTGAACCCACTTACAATCAAAGGAAATGAGAGTTTGAAATTTCAAATACGAGCCTTATTGAAATTAAAACAATTAACGCGTGAATAATGTAAGGCGATAGTTAGGATACTTTCCTTTTTCCAACACATCCGTTCCCTAGTGCAATGGACTAGAGAGATTTTTATGTGCGAGTGAGCATGACCAAACATCATTTGAATGGGAAAAATTATGTTATTAGTCACTCTGAGTAGTTGATTTAAGCTCCACATTCATAAAATGCTATATCTCATTTTAAGTCAAGATGCTTTATCACTTGATCATTGATTCTCCTAACAAATCGTAGTTCACGAAATATCCCTTATATAAAAATAAAAAAAATAAAAAAAAATGCGGATGTACCATGTTTTGCATAATGAGACCGGACTAGCTGTTTGAGATTGAACCGGTTGAATTGCTATAGAGAGGAATTCTGATCGTGAAAAGGCAAATTTGATTCTCTGACCTTGTGGAGGCTACATGTATTCTCCAAGTTATTGATTCGTTTAGACTACGTTTGGCGAATCTAATATTTAAACGCCTTTTATATATTGAAAGTGTTGTATAAATCTACACTTAGTATGTCTTGATACAATGTTAATACTCTAGCAACTTGACACGTGGCCTATTCGGTATGGCCTCCTATACTGTTTCCAAGAACATTGCTCAAATCCCACTAGATTCGAATTGGAAATCGAACTGAACATCACATCTAAGACCCGGATAAATTCAATAATTATTAGCAAAGTGGGAATACTCTAACATCCCTATGGCTTTGCTTGATCATCTATGAGACAATCAATCTCGTTTTCACTAAACCTATTCATCCTTGTCCGACAAGTCGTAACTTATATCTGACTTATCTACGAGACAATGCGTCTGAATTATTGAGTCCTTCAACAGAAATGGCGACGTGGGTATCTTCTCTGAGGTCATGAATACATAGTTGTTGGGCTTGGAACACACGAGTGGCTAGAGATTAACCATGATGTGCTCATGCTCTATCCACTTTTCCCCGTGGGAGGAGTCGTTCGAATGCCGGCCTATCCCCTTGCCGTGCTTGTGTTTATCCACATTTCTTTTTTGCCCAAAAGCCCTTCCATCTTTTCAAATTTTGGCCCCGGTACCTTTGTTTTATTCCCGAAACGCGCCTCCACTTTTTAGGGGAGTGCAATTGAAGTCAAACGAGCGAACGAAATCTTCCGTTTCGAGGCCCACATGCGTGCACGAGATCTATGGAAAGTGCCTAAAAGCAGCCAAGTATATATTCCCCCCAGGTCAGCAAAAGACATTGGTCACGATTCCTACTTTTAGTAGGTTAAAAATCCTTGGACGATGGTATCATAAATCACTTTCTTATCTTGTCAAGATTTTGTAGATAGGGTGCACCATGCTTATGTCCATCGTATCTTGGCATAAGATGAATAAATAATGGCGTCAACATATATAGCTAACTTATGCATGTTCATCAATTATTTGCCCCCAACCAATTCCAAATTTTGTTCCTACGGTGCTTAACCCAACTCATAAGCAATTACCTTGTTGTGCAATGGAAGTTATCAGGAGCTTAAATACAATGATTCGTGAACTTTGACCCCATAAGCCATAGCGTCTCTGGACTTTTAAGTTTTTCAATGTGGTCCATGAATTATTGGCAAATATTCAGTGTGGTACTTCAATTTGCTCAAACGACAAAATTAGACGTTATTTGATGACGTGGATAATCCTATGATAATCATATGCTAAGTCGGCGTATGAAGAGTGATGAGTCAGCATTCCTGTTTTTTCATCTATCTACTTTGAAAACGGAAAAAGGAAATTAGGGCGTTAACATAACCATCATTGTTTGATGATGTGGATTATCATATCCTAATTTAGGGTAAATGTTTTACTTGGATAATTCACGTGTAAGTTTTTGTTTTTCCACTATCTAGATTTAACGGATTGAAAGCCACGTTAACATAACTTCTTCTTTTTTTGTCAAAAGGTTCCATTAACTTAAATTCACAGAACAATGACACTGAACATTTTTATGTAGTTCAAGGACTAAATTGAACATTTACCGATAGTTGAGGGATGAACAAATTAAAAATCTATGACAACAGTGCACATTAGAACAAAGTTGAGGAATCATTTATGTCCATTTCCCTTTTTTTTTACCCTTTGCTAAGTTGTGGTGGACCGAGTGATGAACTGATAGTCTATGGCTCAGTCCTGTTATGTACGAAATTCTATTTCAGGAGGTCTAAGATCATAGTCATATTTCATACACCTCGACTCGGCCCAAGGTAACAATTCTCAAAAAGAGCAATGGTCCGACTTGATACTTGAGCCCAATGGGCTTGAACCAGAGCCCATTAGCAACAAAACGAAATTTTTCTAATTAAGAGCCTGGGTTTTGTTTGACCCAAAACAAAAGTGCCTGGATTTTATTTATATGTATAACGCCTGATACCTAAAAAACCCTTCAACTTTAGTATTTGCGACAATCATATCTAAAAAAAAAAAAATTCTTGTAAAAAATTCTGAACTTTTACTTTTGTCACAATTTTATCGATCTAATACCTTAAAAAACCTCAACTTTAACATATCTCCTAATTATATTCGAAATATTTTTTGTCTCATAAAAAACTCTCAACTTTACTTTTATCCCAATTATACCACCTCAGTCTTCCGTCTATAATTATTGTTATTTAATCCTTCTAGACAAAAAATTTTCTTGTCGAACTTACCAATAAATCTTCGAAATGTAAAAACAATAGGTTTTAGGGACGATGAGATTTTAGATACTTTATCCAAATATCTCAATGCCTAACTATTTTTTGAGTTGTTGAGTGCCAAAAAGAATACAAAACGCATCATCTTAAGTGATTCTATATCTCCAGCAATATGAAGGGAAACAAACAACAAAAGAGAAGTTTAATGATTTTTCATATCAGTTTTGTTGATGTGTAATTCATTAAACTGATGTGTAATTCATTAACAATGTGAAAAATTTCACTTAGAATTAACTAATGAGGATGGTTGAAAGGCTAATGGCAATAGATAAAAGAGAAAGTTGAAATTTTTTTATAAGACAAATGAATTTTTGGATATAATTGGGACTAAATTTTAGATTTTTTTTTTACTAAGCCGGTAGAATTAGGATAAAAGTAAAATTTTGGAGTAAAATTGAGACAAAAGTAAAATTTGAATATTTTTATGAGACAAAAAAATGGATATAATTGTCACAAATATTAAAGTTAGAGCGTTTTTGGGTAATGGGTCATATGTATAGGTCATGCTTAGTTGCTTACACGAGTTTATGAAAGATGGGTATACAAGATATCATCGGCATGAGGCTAAGTAATGATCTATCCCTTAGTACTGATGAAAAATTATCCAAAAGGTCCTAAATTTATCGAACTTTGACCAATTCAATCATACATTTCAATTGTACCAATTGAATCCCAAAACGTTTCATGTTTTGCCAAATGACTTCATCCGATTAATTTTGACCGGAAAATACCAACATATAGTCAGCACCGATTATTTTAAGTGATGTATTGGCATGACGTGAACAACTTTTTAACTTTTTTTTTTTCCTTTTTGCTGGTAGTCGCACTCAGGCAATGGTTGGAGAGGTCTAGCCAAGATCGCCCTCGCCCGATATTGTGGCGACACTCACCGGTACTAGGTAAAAAAAAAAATAGAAAAAAAATTAGAAAATTTCAAAATATATTAAATTTTTATAAGAAAATGCCCATGTTAGAGCCAGATGTGCCTAGTAAGACAGTCGGTGTCCACATCAGTAATTCTGCACCTTTTGTCGGGTAATTCAATTGACAAAATGTGAAAAGATTTAAGGTTCAATTACTACAATTGAAAAGTTTGTAACTAAATTGACCAAAATTCAATAAACTTATGACTTTTTAAATAATTATCGCTATTACTTATCGCTGGTTAACGTATACGCGTTGATAAGTGCGTACAAACCCAAAATTGCGAGGTACCACCGGCCCGCCTCTTTCGTTCTTCATCTCGGGTACGTAATGTACATTTAAAGATAGGACCGCGGGGGAAGATCCATCGCTTTCGCTGTCGGTCGAGAAAGTTTGTCTCGGCCATGTTTCAAGCGAGCGCCTTACGTTTGGACGAGCTTATCAAGAACTCGTACATTTTCAAGGGACCTGGAACGCCCAAAACGAGCGGAACTTATCCGATGGGAGTTTTGGCAACGCGAGATTCTCGTCAATTTTTTTGCATTTGAACATGGAACTGGTTCGGTTTGCATAAGGTTGAGGTGATTGCAAGAACAATGCTGTGGACCACCCGCCACTAATTTCTTAGGCCTAAACATAAAATGCAGGAAGATTCGGATGCGATCATCGGCTGACGTTAGCCCTCTCGCGCATAATTGGGGAATCGAGCTAACGATCGAGTTGATCATTCGATGCATTGCCAAACTTATTCTAAAGAGACCCCGCTATAAAATTAGAATATATATATATATAACATTATTTAGCGATGGATGTACCTAACGGGTCTTGTCCTTAGAAGAATAATAAAGAAAATGACGTCCAAGTCACAGGGGCTGCAGTTATTTTGTCACGTTTGAGGTGGCTTACTTCTTTATGTTTGAAATATTTCGGACTCAATTCGAAGCTTACCGTTACCGGGAATTATGGGTTCTCCTCTTGATTTAAAATTCTCGAGAACTGCAACGTTGAATTCGCGATGAATTGATTTTGTTGGAAGAATTCAAAAGGAAGTTGTAGAAAACATTAGAAGAGAAATAGTGAATAAAGCACACCGAACATAGCACATCAACAACATCGGTCTAAACACGATACTTTTATCCGGAGGACAGGTAATGCAACGAAGCCGGCCACGATGGAAATCCTGTTCTATGGTTACAATGCCGTAACTCGGAATGTTCTTTTCTTGGTCTGCATAATAGGAGAATATGAATCGATCGGAACCTATTATTTGATGGTTAATGTATAATGGGGAAAATTATCAAAAAAAATTCTAAACCTATTGCAATTGTGCAAATTTGGTCCTAATTTTTTTTTTTTTGCCAATTTAATTGTAAACATTCTTTTTTGTCAATTCAGCCATAAACCTTTTGTAATTGTTCCAATTCAGTTCATCCGGCAAATTTTAGCCGGCCGATGCTGACTTGGACGTTATCCAACGCTAGCCATCCGGCGATAAAATATTTTATTATTTTTTTTTCTTTTTTTCTTCTTTTTTATTTGTTTTTACCTCTACTGTTCTTCTTCCTCTCAATCCAAGACTATTCTGCTTCCTTCAGAGATGGAGAAGATGATGATGTCGAAGAACGACCGGTTCGAATTGTTACGTCTCGTGATCGAGGAGTTGATTTAAAGGCAACGGGCCTTCAGCGAAGGTTGCCTCTGTGGCCGCTCGCGAGGGTGAGCTTCGTTGTGGAGAAATCAAAGGATGAAGAGCCACCGCAATGGAGAAATCAAAGGATGGCAACGACAAAGGCAAAGGAGAAGAGGGGTTTCTCATCTCGCATCGCCCGGGGACGGCGAGGTCGAGCTTCGCCAGCCCAGATCTAAGGAGGCTCGACCTCGCCATCGCTGGACGAGGCAGGTTGAGACACTCTCCTCCTCCTTCGCACAAACACGGTGAGGCAAGGTGAGGTCGGCCCTGTCCGGTTTGCCAATACCAGATGCCCAAAGGATGAAGGAGCCATCGTGAGATAGAGATAGGAGGTCAACCATTTTCTTCATCTCTACGAGGAAGAAGAATAAATGGAAAAAAAGAGAAAAAAATAAAATATTCAATATTTTATTAAAATATTTTATTGCCGGACGGCCGGTACTGGTCGGTGTCCATGTTAGTACCAACTGGCCAAAATTCGTCGGATGGACTGAATTGACACAATTGAAAGGCTTAAGACTGAATTGACAAAAAAAGAGGTTTATAATTAAATTGATACAATTGTAATATGTTTAAGACTTTTTCGATAATTTTTCCAGTAAAATGAAAGAATAAGGAGAAGAACCAATAGTAAAATATGAAATCGAATGAGGAGAAAACAGATTAATTTTCCTTTTTACAAATGGAGTGATCACCCTAGTACTTCCATATTTTCAGACTTCGTTCCGTGTATTCTCTAATGTCTAGTGTGTGTGGGAGTTGCTTTTGACACCGGTAATGCATAAAAACTATGCCCGACATTGTTTACATGCGAAAGTAACCGACTAGTGCTGGTTATCGACATGTGATAAATTTAGTCGATGAAAGCAGATTTTGATCATTTATGAATAAATTTATCGGTAACTTGAAAATAATCGACAATTCGCTAGTAATAGTGGCCATGAACGAGCACACAATTTGAAGCTACGGCGAGAACCTTGAAGTTGATCAATGAAGTCATCGATATCAAGAGCAAGCAATCCATAATACAAGGATAACCGTTCGATGATCATTTCTATTAACACTATGTTACGGTTGTTGTAATCATGGTTTGTCATCTCCATTTGCAGTTATCAATTGTAGGTTTTAAATAATCACATCGTATTATTTTTAAAATCCTTGCGCTAACAATAACAATAAAAAGAAACCCGTCATCTTTGATTCGTATATCAACATTGTAGCTTCCAGATATCTCGTCGGTTAAATTCCGACACTATATCACCGGACTTTGTCATCAATTAAGTCCCAGCGAAATTTTCGTGATCATTGCACTTCGTTGTCGGTCAAATCCTTTGAAGCATATATGTTCTTTGTGCTCGATCGGAATCGCCGTGGAACTTGTCCCTAATTTCGATGAAAGATGTTCCGTTGTGGATTAATTCCCTACGAAAACAAATATCAAGCGAGGATGATGTCATCGCCGATTATAATTGTCACGTTTTGCCATGTAATTACTTTGGTATATTTATAATTAAGGAAATCAACCATTTTCGACATGACACATGCCTCATGTCGAAAATTTTTTCAGCGACCAAGTGGAGGGAAAGAAGGCAAGAAGCTTGCCGCCTAAAAAAACAAGAAAAAAAAAAAGGAGTTCGGTTTGGTTGACGTATTCAGAATTTTCGTAAGAGTCAATCATGACAGCATTAACAGAGAATCATGCCCTCAGCAGATTCCGAATCTTGTCGCTTCTTCCGCCAAGTTTCTTCTTGTCCTCTCCACTAAGGCGTTGATTAGTTGTTAAATCACATTCGCCATCAAATTATTCAGCGCTTTAAAAATAATTATTAAAACGCACTTAAACAAAAGAAACGGCACGGATCACGAGAAAAATGTCCCTTTATTTTGTTACTTTTCTGGCTATTTCGCAAAAAAATAAATAATTTATCATTTAAATTAATGAAAAATAATTTCACTGTTTACGAAAACATATACAAAATAATTTTTTTTTACTAGTTAATTGCTCCGAATAATATGAGTAATTATTTCTAGAAATATATTTTTCAACTCGTTTATTTTTTGCGAAGCGAACGAAACATTAATTTCAATCACTTATAATTTTATAGTAAAATTTATTATTATTATTTTTGGTCAGAAAATACTTCTGATGATTAACTAAACGAAATCGTTCGGAGACAAAAATGCGGAATGAAAATATAACAAGACCCTGGAGGCTTGGGGGAATCGACAGCCAATTTTGAAGAAGAGGGATGTTCTTTTGAGCTCGGCAGCCCAATCCGCGACTCTGTTAAAATTTGTCTTGACTTTTTTTTTTAAACGGTAAAATTCGTCTTAATTCACCACGCCGTTTTTCAGATTGATTTTTTTATTTCTGAATTAAAAAAAATGGTCAATTACATTTGTAATGGGCCTACTGGCTGCTTCCTCAATATTGTTAAAAGGGAAAATTGTTGGAGCCCACGTGTTTTTGTGGCACGTGGTGGCGGGGTACTCACGTGAAACGGCAAAAGCCTACGTCTCGAGAAAGTTCCTTTCGAGATGGTGATAAGTAGGGCCCACCACGAGATCGGTTGGTGTACGGTCGGGTTTTGCTTGGCTCGGGCTCGGACGCTCCCGCCCCCGAACCTTCCTCGCCTGGACTCTTGTGAAGAATTTTCAGTTTCTTCTCTTCACCCCTCTCCAAGCGTTACCTTCTGCCAAAAGCTTACAACAACTTTGTTTTTGGGTACATTACAAGAAGCTTCGTGGATCGGACCATCAATAAGAAATTTAGCCGAGGTTGAAGGTGATCGGAAGAGTGGGACGACAAATAAGAACCTTCGTCGAGCAACCGGCGAGTTTACTCTCCTGTGACTTTTTACACGGGAAAGTTGCCAATACTTATGTTCTTCGTTCAAATCTAAGATGTGTTAAACTCGTAACTTATTGGCCATCCCATCTAAAACTTGCCTTCGTCGACTATCAGATTGGAGCATGGCAAAATTGCTTTGATTTTGCTCAAGCAAGGATGGACTGTGCTCCTTAAACAAAGCGGCGAAAAGCATGATTAGAAATGAAAATACTCAATGCTCTTGGTTTGATTTATCAAGCGGTTGTTTGGTCTCCACAATGAAGAGATAGTGGAGTTGCCACGTAAAGCAACCAAAGCCTAATGTTAAAAAAATCAGTGCCAATATAGAATGAAAAGCGATTAGTACCTGCTTACTCATGTCTTGATTGATTGATATGTTTTGGAAACATTATACTTTTGACGGGTATTGAAAGACGTAATGACATTGATCTGCCAAAATCAGAGATTGGGGAATTCAAAATTTAAAGATTTAATTGCACATAACTATTCTTGGAAAATATGCACAAAGACTATTACACGTTGCAAATCGAATTCAACCTTTAGGCCTTTTTTGTTTACAAAAAATTATTTTCCGAGGTTATGGTATTTAGATAATGGAAGATCAATTGATCTATGAAAAAAACATTTTTTATTAACTTTAAAAAAAATGAGCTTAGATTGGAGATAAAAGAATTCCCCATTCTAACAAAAAGAAAATCACATTTTCTCAAATAATAAAACAAATTGGATTAGGAGAAAAAGCGATTTGTCGATATTGTGTAGCACAATAACACGCCACGTCTCCTCTGTTCAACCGGGAGAAAAAAAGCGATACGTGTGTGTGTGAGAGAGAGAAAATAAAAAACACTAGTACACAAATTCAAAAATAATCAAAAAGTTGAGAAGTGAATTGACCGTAAAGTCAATTTTTGATCATTGGTTTTGGACACATCCGTTGGACTTGTATTCGTGATGGGACAACAATAGAATAAGACATCTTAATCTTATTGCCGAGAATTATTGGACACGCCAGTTGAAACGTCGAACCTGATATCACCGTGCGTACCCAACACCCCCCGGTTCTACTTCAACTTATCGTCGAGTATTTTCATTCTTTATTTTATCCATCCTTATATGATCGCACATCCATCTTAACATCTTCATTTCCACTACTCCCCCCTCTCAAAGTCGAACTTGATATCACCGTGCGTACCCAACACTCCCCCCCCCCTCGCCCCCCCCTTTGGGTAGGTGGGCGTGGTTAGAAGAGAGGGACCAATGTATCTTTGGGAATATGCACTTCAGTTCAGTTCACCCTAGTACGAGGTCTGAGAACTAATAATTCTCTTCAAGATAATGTCGTTTATTTTCTATCTTTTTCATTATATTTTTCTCCCCATGCGAGATTTTTAAAAGCGCGCTTTTCGTTATGAAAATATTCTTTTTCGGCCTTTTTGTTAAATTTATAAATTTCCGATAAGTTTTTTTTTTCAGGTATTTAACTTCTGAATAAACAAATTGACTACCAAGTGTGTGCAAAATCATGGGTCGAAAACTACGTGTCACGAAATAAATGCGTGATTAGGAAAATACAACGTGTGCCCCACGATAGTGTGAACGTGGTCTGGCCATGGTAGATTTTTCCCTCCGGACCCGCATCCTCGATCCTGAGTCGTCCATCTCAGCTTCCGCCCACCAAAGCAGTCGTTCGGCCGATCCCGAAGCCGAACCTCTGCTTCGGACATTTCGGTAATTGTCGAAAATTAGACAAAAGTTTTGCCTACAGTATATTCACGGGGGCCAACGAAGGTCCTCCGAGTCGGGTCCATTTTACCCATTTTCCCCTCCCGGGCCACTGTCCGGGTCTTCCTCCGAGTCAATCTCTCTTCATCTATAAAATCGAACCACCCATCTTCTTCTTCTCCCCAACACCCAACCAGCCTTCCTCGCTTACATTGCCTGCAGAAATCTCCCCCTTCCCTCACAATTGCTCACTTGAACCCTAGAAAATTCCGAACCCGAGTTTCTCGATCGACGGCTCATACGAGCGCCCGGGGCTCTCCACCTTGAATCGCTGCGCGAGCTGTGTTCGTCGGGGTAGAACCCGGTGGCAGACGAGTTGAAGACATCACGGCTATACACGGCATAACTCGGCCTCTCATCCATGCCCGCTCCGTCCGACGCCGCAAGGGTTGCCTGATCGCCGCCTCCTGTGTCGGCAACCCTTCGCCGCACGGCGGACGAGGCGCCCTCCCCTCCGAAGGCGGCAGCCCCTCCGACCTCCTCTTCCTCGCCGGCGGCGGTCCCTCCTCCCTCCACTACTGCTAGCATATTCTTTTTAGGTTTTTGTATTCGTCCTAGCTACGACGTATTCTTCTGCGTGTATTAAGCAAGTTGCTGGTTTTTAGATCTTGTATTTTTCCTCGTGCCTGCTCTAGTTGCTTTCGATTTGAATATCGTCGAGAGAGAGAGAGAGTTGAAAGAAAGCAGTGAGACAAGATGATGCTCAAGATTAAGAGGGTTCCGACCGTCGTCTCGAATTACCAGAAGGAGGAGGTTGAAGGGGGGCGTGTTGGGGGTTGTGGCCGCAATTGTCTCAACAAGTGCTGCATTCAAGGTAAAATATTTGCTGAATTTTCTATCTTCTGGGTTTGTAGTTTGTAATTTTGTGAATTCCATTTGTGCGTCTTCTGCATTGCGTAATCGAGCTGTTGTCTACTTTGGTTTGGGATGGATAATAGGGGCGAAATTCCCTTTATATGCTTTCAAGAAGGAGAAGGAAGTCTCTAGCGATAAGGCTTTGCTTGGGCATGAGGATAGGGAGCCTCCTGTCGCGTTTCTTGACTCTCTTCTGCTTGGAGAGGTAAATTTTTAACCAACTAAGAATAAAACAGACTCGAAAAGGAAGTTTAGCAAGTTCTGGAAGTTGTGGTTCTGTTATCTATATGTGTTATGATGCTCGATATGTGTTATGATGCTCGATCTCTTGATTTGTAGTGGGAGGATCGGCTGCAGAGGGGTCTATTTCGCTATGACGTCACTGCCTGCGAAACTAAGGTCTTCCCTGACTCCATGAGTTTATCTTGCAGCTGTCCCAAGCTTGTGGGTTTCTTTCTGATTAAGAAAGGCAGTTTGATTGCTTATGGGGATACGGTCTCTGGTATGATGACATTGGTGTAGGTGATTCTGGGTGAGTGTGGCTTCATTGCCCAGCTGAATGAAGGACGTCATCTCAAGAAGAGACCAACTGAGTTTCGCGTTGATAAGGTGCTTCAGCCTTTCGATGGAAGCAAATTCAACTTCACCAAAGTTGGTCAGGAAGAGGTGCTCTTTCAGTTCGAAGAAAGCGAGGATGGTGAAACTCAGTTCCTCCCCAGTGCTCCAATTGATGTTGATAGTTCCCCCAGTGTTGTTGCCATCAATGTATGTGCTTGTCTTCTTGAAACTAAATGATTGTTTTGCTTTTG
Source organism: Rhodomyrtus tomentosa (assembly GCA_028455895.1). Classification (NCBI taxonomy): domain Eukaryota; kingdom Viridiplantae; phylum Streptophyta; class Magnoliopsida; order Myrtales; family Myrtaceae; genus Rhodomyrtus; species Rhodomyrtus tomentosa. Next base: position 5,519,139 of record JAPCWY010000001.1, on the reverse strand, counting down.
CTATGTTTTGGGAAGCTTGTTTCCTGATCTTTCTTTTTCTATATCCACAGGTCAGTCCTATTGAATATGGCCATGTGCTGTTGATCCCTCGCATCCTGGAGTGCTTACCTCAGAGGATTGATCACTCGAGTTTCTTGCTTGCCATGTACATGGCTTCAGAAGCTGGAAATCCTTATTTCCGACTAGGTTACAACAGCCTGGGGGCATTTGCCACCATCAATCACCTGCATTTCCAGGTGTCTACTCGATCGGTTTCTATTTAAAATTTAATGGCTTTGTTGGGTAATGACTGGTAAACTTCGGTAGGATAAAAAGATTTTAACTTAATTATCAATATCAAACAGGCATACTATTTGGCTGTGCCCTTCCCTGTTGAGAAGGCTCCCACTCGAAAAATAGCTGCCCTTGACAATGGGGTGAATGTAGCTGAACTTGCCAAATATCCAGTTAGAGGTCTTGTTTTTGAAGGTGGAAGTACCATGCAAGACTTGTCCAATGCGGTTTCGGACTCGTGTATCTGCCTGCAAGACAACAATATACCTTACAACGTCCTCATATCTGATTGTGGAAAGCGCATTTTCCTCTTCCCACAGGTGACACCCAATTTATATTTCTCCATATTTTGAAGACGTCATCATGAATACATTCCATGAAAGATTCTGATTGATGTGTTGGTGTAACGAGCAGTGTTATGCTGAGAAGCAAGCTCTTGGAGAAGTCGGTGCAGAGCTTCTGGACACGCAAGTGAACCCAGCTGTGTGGGAAATCAGCGGGCATATGGTCCTGAAGAGGAAGAAAGACTATGAGGAGGCATCTGAGGAGAATGCATGGAGGCTCCTAGCGGAGGTTTCCCTATCTGAGGAGAGGTTCCGGGAAGTGAGCGACCTGATCTTTGAAGCAATCTCTTGCAGTATTGATGATGTTGCTCAAAGCTCGCTTGATGAGCCCAATGCAGGACCTCTGGAGGACTTTGCCGCCGCCTGCCCCAATACGGTGGGGGGAAAGAAAGATTGCCTGGTTCTGCAGTGAGAAATTCATCCTCTGGATATCTGCATTGTGGGAGTCGTGTATGTGTGCCTGGAAATTCAGTTGCTATGGGCCTTCCTGAGGAATGCCAGCAACTTGCTGAATAAAGCGAACTTGGTTTCGTTGTGCTAGTGTCGGTTCGTAGTGTCTGTTTTTATAATGTTTCGTCTGTGTTCACCCTGAATCAACTGTTGGTGTAAATTACTGTATTTGTACGCTTCTGAGGGATGTCTTCTGCATAAATTTTAGTTCAGATCGATGTTCCCTTTCAATTAACTGCTCAAGTCTTCCTCTTGCCGAGGACAATACTGCTTTTTCCCAGTTCAAAGCAAAATGAGATAAGATATCGAACATCAACAACACATTTATTCCAAACTAGTTTGCGTCGGCGGTCGATGAACCTTAAAGAATATAAAATTAGAATTAAGAGAGGGATAAGAGATGAATGTGTATAAATAAATAAGTATATATATATCTATCTATTTATACACTACTCCTTCACAACACTAATAGTTTTTCTCCACTCCGTTTCAACACAAATTGTACGCCAATCTATTTTCCACTCTATTCCGTCCTAACACAAATCGTACGCCAATCTATTTCTCACTCTATTAAATCTTGTTTTACTACTTTCCCACAAGTAAGTTTCGGCCAACCTCTTGCTTTCTTCGTGTTATGCTCTCGATAGCAAACATCTGTTCGTACCGGTGCATCTAAGTACCTTCGGAGTATATACCCAAACCATCTCAACCTATACTCTCTTATATTTTTCGCCACCGGTTCTACTCCAACTTTTCGTCGAATCTCTTCATTTCTTATCTTATCCATCCTTGTATGACCACACATCCACCTTAACATCCTCATTTTCACTATTCTCATTTTATGCTCATGTTTACTTTGTGCTGGACAACATTCAGCTCCGTATAACATAGTAGGTCTGATTGCTGTTTTATAAAATTTTACTTTTAATTTAAGAGGAATTTTGTGATCATACAAAAATTTCGATGCACTGCGCCATTTCATCCAACCTGCTCTGATTCTATGGCTTACATCCTCATCAATCTCTCCCTCCTTTTGTAATATTGATCTTAGATATCTAAATGTATCTTTCTTGGTATATCCTGTCCGAGCAAAGTGAGATGAGCTACGGAAAATCATCAAAAATTAATATATTGAATGAGCTCTGCCCAATAGTCAATTTCAGATAGATGTTGAACAAGGCAGATTTTCTTATTAACTTTGATATTCTTTTAATTTATATCCAGTCTTTGCCTATGCTATGATTTAAATTTTACTTGAATTGTGAGGAAAAGATGAAAAAATGTAGTTTGACAAACTAATAGGCTAACCGATATTTCGTAATTTAATTTCAAGTTAAGTCTAGTTGTTTGAATTGGCTACTTTCATTTTTCAATTTCCAATCACGTGGACTTTCTTGAATCATACAAATTATGTACAACTATATACTTGGCCTGCGCATTTGCTTTCATGATTGTGGATTTCTTCATAGATTTTATGTTTCCATTGTAGGTCATATGATCTTAAGATAAAATCCTGACAATTTGGAAAATATAATATCGTGGTGATAGATGAATTCCAAATAAACAACAAAACATACTTAAAAGGAAAATATAATATTGTGCAGAAAAAAAAATTCTAATTAGGAACGGTGAATTACTTATATAATATTGTGAAATAACACGACAACCAATGAATCTTGCAATTCAAGTCTTAAAACAAAATGCATAAATTTCCAAAAAGATAAATAAATAATGAGTAACGATAAGCACATCAAATATTTATCTAATTCTATCAATAGTATTGATACTACTTTGTGGGGAGAGCCAAAGGTACACATTTTACAAGGGTTTCATCACTTGAGTATTTTCTAGCCCTCAATTACACTCAAACATCAATAACACATTTATCCCAAACTAATTGGGGTCGGCGGTCGATGAACCCTAAAGATTTATAAAATAAAAGCACTATCGATCGAGGAAAAATAAATAAATAAAAATAAAAATATGGATATATATATAGATAAAAATATAGAAAATCCACAAAAATTACCTTACAATCTTTCGGTAAGAATAGAAGACTCAGATAGAAAATCTTAACAATATTCAATTTGTTCTAGTTTATTCAAAGCGTAGAAATCCAGCTCACATATATCTATAATATTTTTGCATTGTAAGAAATCGGGAAAGCAACTAAAACTAGGTAATCTATTATAAATGAATGATATATTATCAACACAAACTACAATTTTTTTTGTACGATTGATGTTAGACGGGAAGGTTTTTTTTTTTTTTTTTTTGGTCCGAGTTAGACGGGAAGTGATTGCACTATCATTGCACTATATTTAAAAAATGCCGTATTTTTTAAAGCCCTAATTCCTACTTTCCGTTTTAGTGAATCAGTGTTTGTACTTTTTGTTCTCACCTCTTCTCACGTCTTTCTTCCTCAACAGAGCACGCCCGATGGTCCCCTCCTCTTTCGCTTGACGGCCATCCGAGAAATTGCTCCGAAACCTCCCAACGCAGGCACAGCCGCTCGACGGCCATCCCTCACCTTCCACTGGGCTTTGCTCCCTCTCTAGCGCTTCATCGACGGCCCTTCCCTCGCGTCCACCGCTTCGTCGGACGGCCATCCCTCGCTGACGCCTGACGGCCATCCCTAAAAGGCGCCCGAGGTTCGTTGATTTTGTGGGTCGATTTTGTTTTTTACACAGTCAATTTGGCCGCTCTCTGATTTACACTGTCTTTCTCTCTCTATTGTCCCTGCTGCTGAGATGATCCAACTTTGTGTTGTTTCCTTTTTTTGATCCTTTTTTTTTAATCCAACCTGAAATGGGAAGAGAGATGGGTCGGTTCCTGCAATTGGGCGACAAGATTACATGTTTAGGTTGACCTCTTAGTAGTTGCAGTTGCAGAGGATGCCTCTGTTAGTTTGATTTCCCGAAGGAGAAAGAAGAACACAGTTGACTCTGGATATTGTCACATATACCTTCGACTCGACTAATTACTGATTTTGTTGTCACATGCAAACAATTCCTTGGTTGAAGAAGATGATTGGGTTAGAATTATTGCCAGAAACGTTAGAGAAACCGTCAAGCTAGGTTGCCCTTTCTTCCTTGGCCCATAAAAAGGGAAGAAGATGTTTGCTGCTTATCACTCTCGAAGGGAAGTGAGTGCTTCAGTCCTTTTCCTCCTAGTTCTTCAACTTGTCAAGCTAGGTTGAACTTTCTGGTAAATTAGACGCCCTTGATTTGGATATGTTTTGTCTTTAGACTGATATTCAATTCAAACTCACTCTCATTCACGCACTCTCATCATCCAAATGTTCATACTTTCTTCTATTTTGGTGCAAATGGAGTTTTATTGACAGGTCTTGGGGTTCCTTGGAACCGGATCTGGAACCTATGACAGGGTAGATTCAAAGTTTCAAGATATAGAGGGTAGGTTTCAAGCTCTAAAAAAGAGGAACCTGTACTAGCGGGTAGGTTCCAGGTTTTAGGTGGAACCTATTCGGAACCTGAAACCGCTCACTCCTAGGAAAAAGTGGCCATTGGGGCAATCTCCTAGTGGTTTGTCAATGTAAGAATTAGAACTCTCTATTTCTTGAATTTGCTTTAGGTATTGTTTTCTGCCTAGAAGTTGAATCCTTTTTCTTATGATCTGCACATTCGTGTATAGTCGTTTAAAGTATGGCTAGATGCTACCATTCCTGGAGCTCCAAAACCTGTTCTGTAGTTTGTTGGTGTACTTGGATTTGTTTGAAATTTCTTCTTTGAATTTGATTCGTTGATTCTGGAGAATGCAGTGGAGTAAAAAATCGAGAATGCCTGATTTTTGTGCAATAAAAATTGTTGGTCGTTGACGGGGCGGGGCGTGGAGTGCTTTCGCTGTGCCCATTGGCTGTTCCCAAATCGAAACAAACGTGGATAAGGCATCCACTGCTTGTAACTTTTAAGGGACTCCCCACTTCGTAAATGTTTATGTTAAATGAAGAACTGAATGTCCGTTAATATGCTGGGCTATAGGTGTCTTGTGGACTGCTGTTCCATAATGAAACACCCGTTTCACTTTTAGTTGCAGTGAAGTGAAATCTTGATCGACACTTTTGCTAGTTCAGTTATAAGAAGCTGTTTATGCGTGTCTCCACTTTGGTTTTTGCTAAAGTGCAGGTAATGAATGGTAGTGTAGAAACAAAGTGCACGGGGTCAAGGTTGAGGACTTTGTATTGCGTATCTCGTCTTTCCCTCATATTTTGCCTTTTTGTGCTGTTTCTCAGCTAGTGTCATTAGGCACTTACCATAATCGATCATCCCCGACTAATTGAAATGCGTGAATCTTATTTTCCTATTCTAGTATTGTGGAAAATTTGATGAGCTCTCTAGTATTCTACTGTCTACATTGATTGTTGAGTCTGTATTGGTAACACGCCCGAGGCAGATATCACATGCCAGGGATTAAGGTGCTCTTTTGTGCTGGCGGAATGTCGATTTCCGGTAATTTCATAGGTTCTTTCGACACAAGTAACATTTTCTTTTGATTATTCTGATGATCTGTTTTTTAGTTTTTTTTTGTCTGAAGATTCTTCATGAACATGAAAGCATGGTAAAACTAGCTTCTCCCTTCTTGTTTAAGGAAATACAAGCTCATGAATTTTCTTAGATCTGTCTTTCGCAAATACTATTTGAGTATCTCTGCTTCCTCTTATGTGAAGTTAGGTCACTTTATTCATTGGAGAGTAGCTTGAGTGTGCCAATAATTTAACTTTTTCAAAGTTGCTTTTGGCCAATGACTTCTCCCAGCGACATTCAGAACTGAAATTCATTGTTTTCATACATATTCTGTCCCCTGCTAGCCTTGTTAGTTTTTTGTTAGTTATAGATGACATCTTGCGTATAGGACCTGCCTCTGTAATTATGAATTATAGAGAATGGTGTCCTCCTTGTGAATTGTTTGGTTGTATCTCGTGTCTACTTCTTCTTATTATATATTCTCCTTGGGCTGCAGATAAACGAAAAATGAAGAAAGGGATACACCCTCAGATGCAGTGGATATCTTATGTGACCCAGAGTGGGAGATTGATGCATGTTATGATGACAAAGATACACAACACTGGCAAAGTTTACCATTTCCGAGCAAGACGTCAGATGGCTCAGAGCTTGGGGCAGATTGCAAAATACAGACGCCGTTATGAGCAGCAGAAAGCTGAGGACAATGACAAGTAGTACCTTTGAAGGTGCAAATAGAAATTCAAAGTCAACAATCTGTTTTCTGGGTTCGTTCTTTCTAGCGCAAGCACTTCGAGTCTTATGGGTATTGCACGTTTCCCACCTTTCTGTTTAATAAGTCCAGGAAGGAGACCTTTTCATCATTTTACAGAGAATGAATGATGTGGGAGATAAGAAGTGTATTCGTCGACAGATTGTTCGGTTTGTCCTTGATTTAATAGATTTTTGTTCTTAATGATGCATCTGGATTGTCAGGCTGCTTTCATTTGTCTGGCCCTCCAAGTCAGTTCTTGTGAAAGCTTTGAACTGGAGCTTGTCCTACAAAATGCTCGCCTCCTGTTCAATTGGTTGGTGTGAAGGATGAAATTATGCGATATCTCATTGAAAAATGTATAAAATAAGTATTCTCATGCGTATCTTTTGCGGTATATTTGAACTCTCAAGGAGCTCAATATAAGGTTTAAGTCTGGGATAATAGATCGTACCAGTTCAGATGGGTTTCAGCGAAACCTTTCTTTGACGATGGTCCGATTGAAATGAGCTCTTTTCTAAATAATGTTCGAAGAGTTACTTTAATGTGCATCATACTTCAAATCGTGGATTTTGATCGCATGCCAAATATGGGCCTAGAAAATAGATCTGATCAACCTCGTCCTCAATCCTATAGGGGTGTTAAGAGTTCGCCACGGTTTTATGCATCAGCTTGGTTCGATTATGTACAGCTCAATAGTCATCTTGAGCTAGATCCATCTTAGTTTCTCGAGCTTTATCTCAAAGTCACTGAGTATTTCGAACTTGACTTGATCGATTATTCAAGCTATTCAAACTCTAGGAGAATCAAAACCGAGTTCGAATCAAAACCCAGTTCGAGTGAGCACTTTTGCCTAGACACGAGAGTTTTATCAATGTCTGATATGAATGATGGCTTTGTCATTTGCTGTGTGAGTGCATAAATAAGCAGATTTTTAAGCATCCGATTTTGAGCTTGCTCATATCTTGCTGCGATGGTCAAGAATTTTCTGACATTGTTGATCAGCCTAGATCTTACCAAGTGCCTGTGGGTAATAACTAAGACTAATAATCTTGTGTATAGAAAGAATTAATCCATTTAGTTAATCATCAGTAGTTGTTTAGTTGTCCTAGTTAGCCTAAATAAACCTTATCAGCTTGAAATTGAACCATATTTTCACCGGAAACCCCCTCTGATTGCTCATGCTCATGTCGGATGATGACAGTGTTTTAGCTTTTCCACTTCGTGTGACAAGGCATTACAACGTACTAATGTAGTAGTAGCCTTCTCTAATGCCGTTACAGCTTTGAATCATGAGCTTATTGATGAAGCAAAAGACCCTTGAACCACAAAATAAAAAGCCGAACCCTCATCACGGATTTAAGCAATTCACCCCCCACACCAGGGTCACCACCTACAGCATGAAACCTCATGACTCAACCTGGTAAGAAAAACATGAATTCAATCTTCTCCCCCAAGATCAAATTGAACAATGATCTCTTCTCCTAACCTTATATAAATACAGGACCAAGCTCACCAGTTGTCCGAGTGCATCATCTCACAACGATGCCGGTACACAATGTGCGAGTCATGTTCTCATGGCTACTCTTGTTATATGCATGCTCCTTGATAAGGGAAGCTAAGCCGACGACTTCAAGGGTCGGGAAAAATGTGACCAATCCCTCATCGTCGTCTCCGTGGCTAAAGACTCTGTCGAAGGATGGACGGCCGAGGCCCTTTGGGTGCTGGACCAGGCCGTGGATATGCAACCGGGGGGAGTCTCCGCCGTTCCGCATGCGGTGCTGCAGGAACCGGTGCGTTGACATCACTTCGGATGTTGAACACTGTGGGTTGTGCGCCATTAGGTGCCCTTACACTTGGCAGTGCTGCCTCGGCCTCTGCAGGAACATAAACATCAATCCGCTTCACTGCGGTCGGTGCTTCAACCGCTGTCCCTTTGGGATCCCATGTCTCTTCGGCATGTGTGGGTATGCCCGGCCTCTGCCACCGCGCCGCCCTTACCCTCCCAAGCAACCCTGGCCTCTGCCACCGCGACGCCCTTACCCTCCTGAGCAACCCTGGCCTCTGCCACCGCGCCACCCTTACCCTCCCAAGCAACCCCGGCCTTTTCCGCCCCGCCCACCCAAGGGTGATCAGCCACCGGCAGTCGCTTGAAGGCTGCCTATCCGTTAGTTCGTGTGTTCTTTAATTCCTTTAGTATTGAATTTCATATGTGGATGTTATTTATTGTTGTGATAATCGGTCTAAATTCATGTTTCTCATGCTTTGTATGGGCCATAGCCATATGCACTATACAGTATGAAATGTAAATTAAGGTCGATAGTTTCATGAAATGTATCCTCGTGTTTAAGAAGTCATTTTGTCTGTAAGAAAAGAGGCCGTCTCGTGTTCATTGAATCCACTAAACATCATGAACTGTTTTCATAGTCCAATCACTGTACCTTGATACCTGTCTGTTTTTGGCTCAAGCTTGATGCTATGACATACAATTAACTGATGAAGACTAACCCCATTTCCGCAGAACATGCTACTGAAAAAGATAAATCTGTAGTTTCCACCTCGAAAATCCTTCAGACGAGAAGAAACAAATCCAAAATGGAAACAAAAGTCCCTCCAAAGATAAAAGAAAAACAACTGCACAAATCGAATCGTTACAAAACGGAAGAGCTAACGCAAAAGGATGTTTGTTCTCGAGCATCTTCTATTTGTCCTTGGAAGTAGAACATGAACATGAAAGGTACCAAAACAGAGTAATAGAAGCTTTAGCATGTTGCTTGCCGTCACCAGAATCCATTAGAAATTTATTATTTGATGCTCATGCCGTCACCAGAGTCCATTAGAAATTTATTATTGATGCAATGACCGTGTCAATGGGCCCGGGTCGGGCCGGACCTCTATAAGATCCGAAATCAACAGAGCCAAGCTCGGCCCGGCCTGGCCCGATACCCGAATCTGTCCCGATTTTCGGGCCGGGCCTAGTCGGGAGGGGTGTGTGGGTTTTTTTCCTTAAAATAAATAAATTAGCCTCCAAAACCCCATAGATTTTAAAATTTCAAATGTTGGGTCGGAGATCAATGGAACTTCCATTTCAACAATTCAAGAAGCAAATTTTCTCCGCCATAAAGAATAACAAGGCAACTCATGACAAAGGAATCTTCCAGGTGTGGCGTTGATCCCAAACACAGTAATCTATGGCTTAACAAAACCAACCAGTCCAATCTTACGCCAACTTGGAAGCATTATGTAAGTTCACTGAGCACAGTCAAATTCATAATAAGCAACTCAAACATGTGGACTAAGAGACGGTACCAACTCCATCAACAATAAAAGAAGGCTTCAATCGTTTATGAAATCAAAATTACAATGTCTAAAGAGACAGTGAAAATGGGCTCTTTTGCTTCGACTTTCTTCAACGGCCAAACAACTCTGATATGAAATCAGAAGCACCAATGACGAATCTGGCGGATGAAACCTGTCATGGCAAATGCCAACACAGTGAGATCAACAAACATTTAGTATCTATCCACAAGCATTGAAGCTGTAACTAGCGACTATTATAAAAAATGACAAGTTAATGAAGTATGACCTAGAACCCTTAGGACAATTGAATTTGGGTGACTTCGTAGATGCTCACCTCGTGGCAGACGCCGAAAAAGTTCATCATAGTTCTTTCAAGGATATGATCACCATCATCTAAGAGCCATAGCTCAGTCACAGAAGGAGGCCTCAATCGCTCCAGTGGCTTCTTGAGCCTGTCAACAAAATGAAACTGGCCTAAGATCCTCTATAACACCTTGCTCCTCATCACCTACCGAATAATCGTATGTATATTGGCAATCCATCAACCAAATAATCAGCACTCAAACACCAAAACACTCTGCAAATTTAGAAAAAACCCCTGCTCCTCATCAACTACCAATAGTACTTATAATTAAATTTAATGTTTGCAAAATTCAAAGGTTATGCATAGGAATGGATTGGGCCACAGTATCAACCTTGATTTTGAAGTAAATGCCTGTTTACAAAATCTAGCTGGAATAATCATAATAATACAGCTCAAAGAGGACGAATGACAAACAGAATGTTGAAGAAAAATACAATCCATATAGACTTTAACTTGGAAGAAAAAGCACGGAAGAATAAGCATGTCTATCACATCTGACCATGACAAATGTTCTACAATGATTAAAAAAAACAAACTGTTCGCTGTAGACATTCTCTAGGCTTGGCTATGTCTGTCCTTTCCCATTATTCGTTCTTTTTTTTTTCTTTTTTTTTTTTGTAAGGTCCATTATTCGTTCTTAACTCCTACTAAATCTCAAAAATTCATTTCTTCACCGGAGTGCTACCGTAATATTAGACCTCACCAAGTAATGGTCAACTAAAGAATCTTATCCAGACTCCGCATCACAAAGTAAATTAAAAATGCTTCTAAATTCTCAATTGTCTTTTCTTCCGTTCTGTTCATCCTGCAGTCTGCCTTGTCATTTGCAACAATGGTTTTCTCAGACGATCTTTGCTTCTAGCGCCAAGTCTTATGATCCACTCATGTTTTTTCCCAGTTCACAAATAGAAGATGAAAATCCAATGTCAACTGAACACACCCGCAAAAAGAAACTGCCTCGAACTAAAAGCGAAATCCAATTCCATAAACCAACGACTTGTACTAAAAGGTGCTTGTAAGATAAATAGAGAGTACCTAAACACAATTCGAAATTCAAGCAACACGAAGACAATTTACCACGGAAAAACCGATACCCTTACAAACTTTTGACCGCGGAATCCAACTATTTATGGCTCTGATTCATCTGGGAAGTTTCTCATCCCAGATAGTCCCTCAATCTAAGAAAAATCATATATGGATTTGACTCCATTGTAACCAAACATGCACAAAATGAAACCAGATTATGTTTTTGAAAGAACCCATCAACAGAAAATCCAAGCTCCGATCATACAGAAAACGAAAGAGCCGCACCTAAAACGACTCCAAGAAAGCAATCGCTCTGTGTTTAACTAGCATTAAGAGGAAATGCCGCAGCATTTGTCGAATACGCTATCTCAGAGAGACAAAAGAGAGCCAAACAGCACAAATGCCTCCATTCCTCTTCATCTTTCTCTCGGTCAAAGCTATCCCATCGCACTCAATCGAATATCTAGCAGAAACCATCGGACAAAACGACCCGACATTAGTTTCGAAGCCAGCTCGTTACTGGGTTCGTCTCCAAGACCAATGATGACCGACCCAGTGAATTCAAGACGGACGAGAAGGAGAGCTTGCGCGGGGAGGGAGAAACAGGAAGCGGTTGTCGATGACGCCAAGCGGATGTCTCGAAGAGAGGTGGCAAAGGTCTCGGAGACAAAAGTGGCGGCTTCTTGTTGATGTGGTAAAAGAGAGAGAGCGCGTTACGAGAGGAGAGAGAAAGGGCCGCCATCAGACGTGGCCAGTTCCGGTTCCGGTTCCACTGATGACCAGCGGTTCCTGGTCGGTTTTCGATTTTGAAATTTTAATTTTATTTTTAAAATAATAAATTAAATAAATTATAAATTATATTTATTATTAAATTTTACATTGTAATAAAATTAAAAAAATATTATAAATTATGAATAAATTATTATTATTTTTAAATGGGGGCGGTTCCGGACTGGTTCAAAAAAATAGGAATCACAGGTCCGATCTACGGGCCGATTTTGGGCCCACGATTTTAAATAGCCATGTCTACGCTATCTCTTTGGTTAGGGTTTTTGGTTGGGCAAAAGCTAGATGCTGAGGGAGATGCCACGGGCTTTCTAAAATTTCTGGCCTGAGTTAGGGTCTAACGGTACCGGCCCGTATTGTGACAGTACCAGTGTCTGGTCCGAAAATTTCTTAAATTTTAGTGTTGGGCCGGGCCGGGCCGGCGCAGGCCTTTTTGACATGTAGCAACGAGCAATGAGGGTACGGATTGTCATCAACACGAACACAGAGAGAGAGATCACTTGAGTAACAAGCAACGTAAACTTTTTTTTTATATGAGAAGCTGTGCATCTGTTACAAAAAAGTAGAGAAAACTGCGGATTACAGCATGATGAAACTAATTGAGCACAAAGCTATCATTCAAGATATGAGCTTGCCACAGCCATCTATGCTTACTAATAAGTAGGGAAGCTAGGATCCACATCCCGAGCCCAGGACTCCAGTCCCCCAATGATATCCTTGGCAGAAGTAAAGCCCATATCCTGGAGGTAGTTGACAGCCCTCTGTGAATCATTACCTCTTCTGCAAATCACATAAAGGCTCACATCCTTCTGGCCTTCTGCTTCTTTTAAAGCTGATGAGATTTCAGCTATTCTTTTCTCTAAGGTCGAAAGCGGAATGTTCAAGGAATTGGGAAGGGATACAATCCTGAAGTGGTGCTCAGGGCGGACATCTACCAGTATATGCACTTCGCCGTTTTTAAGTCTCTCACTGTAGTCCTTACTGCTTATCCTGGAGTCTCCCGAGAGCAAATTCAACTTCGGAGGGGCAGACTGCATCCAGTAGAAGATCATCGGGACAGAGAGTTTTTCTTCAGTTATGTATAACAAAATAAGGCCAGACAATATTTTCTTTCGTCAATCATCAAATGTTCCATCTTCAAAGAAAGGAGATTTAAGTCGAGTTGACAGTTCACAAATGCCAAATAGAGCACCCTGCTTCGTTTACTATTTGGAAGCACATTTTCCCCAGATGTGACACAACATGATATAATTTCAGGCTCTTATGCTTGTCATTGGCAATTACGGCCAATCATTTGTATAGTGACCGTGTAAAACATGTCAAGGTAACAGAAGTAAAAGAAGAAATAAACACTTAATAGGGTTGTATCAAGGGGAGAAGAAGAGCTGAAAAACACATATTACCGCAGACAATGGGGACTGGGTGAACCTCTCATAGTCAAATTCTTGAAATTGCTGTTGTGTGAATGTTGTATTCTCTCCACACACTTCACAGTGCAAAGACCTGCCTCTTATCTTGACCTAGACATACAAAAGAGAAACAGGAAATAGGCCGGAAGCTTAGAGTATTGCACAAACAATACACTAGAAGAATGACCTGTTTCTCAAAAATAAAATAAAAGTAAAAATCTGAGTTCATAACATAATGCGATGATACATACAATTCGTATCCGTCCAGATAAAGCATCAAACAAAAGCATCCTTCCCACTAGTGGTTCGCCAACTGCACTTGCAATCTTTATTGCCTCAAGTGCCTGAAGACAGCCAATGATACCCGGTACTGAAAAATTCACATTAAGGAATTACACTCAAGATTTTGACACAATGGAAAAGAATGCTGTTTCCCTAAAGATCCTATCTCCATTAATGACCACTAATAGGAGAATGCGGAAAATACAATCTCCACTCAAGACCATACTTCCAAGAATGAACCGGAAATTCCACAAGCCACCAATTGAGGCTACTTACCTACTCCTAGAACTCCACTGTCAGAACATCGCTGGCATGCCGTTGTCGGTGGCGGAGTAGGAAACAAACATCGGTAGCACGGACCTCCATTGTAGTTATAAACTGTGAGCTGTACATAGGTAATTTTCGTTTCTGTTAGTCTCGCAAGCAATAATGTTTCTGGTCCTTCTGAGGGGGGAAAATGCAATTAAAAAATTTGTATTGAAGTAGCTGCTGAGCTTACCTGTCCCTCCAATCCTAGTGCAGCACCTGATACAAGAGGCTGCACTTTCAAAAGAAGCAACTCATCATAATTACAGCTAGAATGGTAGGCACATAAAAGATTGACTTGCTTCTCTATGCCCAATCAACATGCGCAATCGATAAACCCAGAAGAACTAAGAAGCTCATATTGTGATACCTCAGTTCAATTATCAAGTAGCATTAACATTGTCACATCTACATTTCTTAGATGCAAGTATCATAGGAAGATTTATTCTGGTAGATGACGAGTATAAAACTATAAGCCTCCTCTCTGCTAGGACATTTCAATTTTCACGGAAAAAGGCAGCCAACCAATAGAAGTCAGCTGGTGACTTGGTTTCGACCAAAAAAAAAAAAAAAAAAGGTGACTAGGTGTCTTTGCCAAGCAAAAGCAATCACAGGCCCGACAAAAAACCAGTATACCTTCCCCAACACCACACAGCAATCACTGATCATGTACCGGCTTGGAGCATTATCCGTTGCATCTACCACAACATCATACCTAGCAAGCACAATAGACATGAAAATCAAGATACTTCAATCACCAAGAAGTGAGAAAGAAAGAAGACACAAAAGTTGAAGGTCAAAATGTAATGCCAAAGTAGCATATCATCACTTCAAGCATACTTGCTCAAGATTTCCAAGGCATTGGAAGTACGTAAAGCCTCTTTGTGTTCAATGATCTGGACAGTTGAGTTGATGCTGAAATCATATCAATATCTTATCAGAATACAATAAAATTCCCATCGAAATACAGCACATGAAATTTCAGAGAAAAGAACATAAAGGAGTAGGTGGTGTCACGTACGCAAGACAAGCAGCAGCGGCAGACTCAACCTTCAACCTGCCTATATATGCTTCGGTGTGGATAATCTACAGTTAAGTGAAGCAAAAGGAAGGACGTCAAGTCACAAACTCACAACAGCGAAAACAGCCAAGAAAGAAAATACGCAAACGCGATTGTGACTGCCTAAGAAATTCCAGCATGTACCTGCCTGTGCATATTATTAAGCTCGACCACATCGTTGTCAACAATACCCAACCGACCTGGATTTAACCACCAAACATATTGAGTTCAGCAAATAACAAAACTACAGAGCTACAGTGTAGTTATTCAGGTCATGTGCCTGACGAGTTGACCGATTCCTCTACCCGGCTTCGTTTGAAATCAAACAAATTGAAGAAATGTAATAGCAAGTAAACATAACATACCAACTCCACAAGCCGCAAGATATAACAGAGCCGGCGATCCCAATCCTCCAGCTCCAACCACTAAAATCGACGACTTCAAGAGATTCGACTGAGCTGCGCAAATTAAGAGAAGAGCCACAAAATGATAACCAATTCGCAACAAATCAAAAGCCATCCATCGACTGCAATAGAATCGCCAAATAGCTCTATCTTGCAATCATTTCTCGAGCATACGAATTCGAGGTAGAATGAACCTTGAACTCCAAAAGAAGGGAGCAAAAGCTGACGGCTGTATCTATGGATCATTTCGGGCGAGAGGCCGTGTCCGAGCCCCGAATCGAGGCTAGTTGCCAGAGGACACGAACCGTTGCTGGAGACTGCGTCGTTCCCGCAGTTCAAGTCCTTGAGCTGAGCTTCGAGAGCTGAAATCTTGGCCTCTATGTCGCTCTTCGTCGCCTTCAGAGCTTTGATTTCGCTGAGGATTCTAGCAGCATCAGCTCCACCAGAATCCATCGTTTTCCTCGAAGCGGTCGAGTGCGAGAAGCGATTGAGCTGAGCGTGAGAGTGAGACTGAGAAAGGGAGGGAGACGAGGGGCTTCGAAGATGACAAAAACCCTAGCTTGTATGTGGAAGTAGGGCACCGCAGATGAAAGACGAGGGAAGGTTTTGACTTTTTACTCGTCGACTCCTTAACCCAATTACCCGATGATGAATTGCCATTGCCTTATCCGACCAAAAACAGAAAAAGAGAAAATTGCCACGGCCTTTCGACCAAAAAAAAAAAAAAATGCCATTGCCAACGTCAGCCAACAATATTACTAAAAATAAAGGACTTAAATAACATTTCATTAGAAATAATTACTCCTATCTTTTAGAATAATTAATTAATGAAAAAAATACTCGTTAACCATACTAAATTATATCTTAAAATTTCCGTCAAATTATTTTTCACCGCTTATTTTTGCAACCGATACTAACCATCATTTAACATATACATACATTTACATATATATATATACATATATTTTAATTTATTTATTTATTGTGAAACAAAAAGATTGTCACCTATCAAATTACTTCAAAATTCAAAAACAAGCCGAGGTCAAAAGGCGCACATCTAACATGTTCAATGGCGACCAACTATAATATATCCAATTGCCCACGACATCCTATAACGATTTGATGTTATGTCGCGAAACAAGGCAAGATCAAAGTTGCGACCACATATCACTTAACTTCGAACTCTCGACACGTAAAAGGACTTGTCGCGTGGCTTGCGGTTTGTAAACTTGTCACGTGGCAAATAAGAAGAATTGCATAGACGACAAATTTTAAAAATAGATTTTTTTTTCCTTCGAATAAGACTTCACATATATATTTTTATCTTCAATGAGCCCTTCGAATTAAGCGGATTTTTTTTGGTAAAGCTGGTACATGTTGACCAACTTTGTTTATTTCCTTTGGAGGGCCAATTGGAAGATCACGAGCCCATGTGATATATTGACTTTGAAACTTGAGGCCAAGGCCCAGTCCAGTCCCTTCCGGTCCAGTTATTCCGAGCTCAAAATGCCTCACTCCGGACAACCCGACCCACATCGCTCGTGCCCGCCAAAAGGAGTAACCCGGACACGCGCCGAGAATGGCGCGTGGATGGATGAGAAACGGGATAACTCGACGTCGTCAATTGTTATGGCCAAACCCGTACTTCTAGTTGAGGAACGAGACTGAGAGATCCTCGGATGGACGGACGGATCTGTCGGCGCTACAGCTTTAATAGAAAATGTCTGGTTTATATAGTTAAAAAAAAAACTAATAGAACCGATTTTAAAGTATTGCAGGCGTATTATTAAACAAAAATATATCAAAATAAAGAAAAAAATCAAATCGCCCAAAAAAATATAAAAATGCACGTACTTAATTACAAAGTTAGATGGCTAAACTTCTAAAGAAATTTTAAACGATCCGAATTTGAAAAATGAAGTCATGTGGTCCAATCCGATCCTATACAAGAAATCGGAAATCAGATCGATTTATTTTTTTCAAATTCATCAATGAAAAAAGGTTCCGCATCTTGTTAACGTCAGCTCCTTTAACGCTCTTAACAGGGCTCCGATCCATTTCGCGAATGTTATTTTTTAAGGAAATATTTTTTCGAATTTTTTGATATTTGATTCACAGAAATAAAACCCTATGCATGTTCCCCCGTATTCCTCCAATCACTTTGCCTTCGGGGCTGTATGATGGATGGGACTACGTCCACGTACCGTAATCGATATCGTCCCGCGTGTTTACGTAACATGGTGTATCCCGAATGATGAACAAACAACACTTCTTTCCTCTTTTTCCTATTAGAATTGAAGCTGTGCATTGTGGAATTTCTACTCATATCCAAAGCCGAACTCCAAAAGTCGGAAGAAAGTACGTATATATATATATATATATATACGTCAAGGAAAATATGCTAAGTATCACATTAACTTGACGAGAAATAAGAAGTAGATTATCAAATTCCAACACTAGAAGTATGATCCATCCACAACAAGAATTAATATACTCTAAATCACGAAGAATTATAACTTCAAAATAATAATAATAAGGCGCCTCCGGTTCTCGATTCTACAAACTGGAAATCCATCCGGTCCAACCCCGTTTTCAACTTCAGGATGGGAGTCGACCACCCCTAAGATTTATAAAACTGCCGTCTAGCCTAACAAAGAAAAAAAAAAGATCTCATATAAACATTGCAAATGCAATACGAAAAAAAAAAAGGCTTGTTTGGTTCAATATTTGGTTAAGGAATTTTGAGAAAATATAAATACCTTTGGGCTAAAGGCCTTTTGCAAAATGCAAATAATATTTGATAAAGTGTATTTTTAAAATAAATTGAAGAGCAATATCGATATAAATACTGTTTGGTGAAAAATGAACTTTGTAAGATATTTTTATTATTTTTTTTAAATTAAAAAAAAGAGGCAATGGCTGCGGTTTGATGGTCTTCGTCGGTCGCCAAGCGGCGACGATGATCAAAGGTGGCGATCGGCGACCGCAGGGGCGGCGGCGACGGCAACCGGTTGCGATCGACAGTGGCCGGCGGGGTGTGGCGGATGGCGACGGGCGACGGCGGTAGAGGTGATAAATTTAAAATAAAAAAATTAATTGCATTTCTTAAAAATTATTTAGCCAAAAGTACGAGCATTTGAGACGTAAGTACATTTGACCAAAGTAAGCAAATAATTGAATCAAATAACATTTGCATTTGGCCAAGAAATTTTATAGTCTAAATAATCATCTGCAATGTTGAACTAAACGGATCTAAATTAATCGTGGTTTACAAGTTTACTTTTCTTTCTGTTTCTTTTGAATTTAGCTGAAAGCCTGAAAGTATACATCTCGAAGCAGCAGGTAGAGTTTTCGCACGTAAAAATTTCTGAGCAACATCATGAATGTAGTACAACTTAGCAATCACACATTATTCTCGAGAGGAGGGGGGGAGAGAGAGAGAGCAAATGGTAATAAATTAATTTGTATTTATCAATTTTTTGTTCGGTCAAACTTTTGTCTTTATTTCTCTACTTTGGGTTTTTATTTTGGTCGAAACTTCTTTGGAATTATTTGTCTGTGAATGAACGTATTTTGGGCTTTTTTTTCAATTTAATTAAAAAAATTAATTATTTATCGAAGTAGGCTTGTTAAGAAGGTATTTACGATTTTGGGTATTGCATGGTGGTCATGGTACCGCGAGTGAAATAGATCGTCTAAACTTTTCTTAGAAGTCTAGATCATAAATTTACATTTTGAATTATGAATGTAAGTCCCAGATTATAACTAATAAATATATATATAATTTAAACAATTACCTCATAAAAATCGAAAATTTAGGCCGTTTATAAAAAAATGAACGGTCCGAATTGCAAGATTGTCCCGTAAGTTTTTTTTTAATTAAAAAAAAAAACGTTTCCAAGGGTTCATAACCGAATAATGTTGGATCCAGACTGGAAACCTCACAAAAATAAATCCTCCGTAAATTATGTCGGTCATTTCATTCTGCATCCGACCGGGGGGTATTACAATTACGAGGCACGATATTCCATAATCACCTCGAGAGGATTGAATAGTCCAATCTAATCTTCCTCACTTCAACGTCGTTCAAGGAGCCCCAACAAGCACAAGCAATGAAAGAAGCATTCGTGCTGTATCCGTCGCCGGCCATCGGCCACCTCATCTCCATGCTGGAGCTCGGCAAGCTCCTCCTCACCCACCGCCTTCCCTCTGCCTCCAGTCATCCACATCCTCATCACCAACCAAGCCTGCGACGCCGGCTCCACCACCGCCTACATCGCCTCTGCCTCCGCCACCGTTCCCTCCATCGCCTGCCACTTCTTCCCTGCCATCACCCTCCCCCCAAGATTTCTCCACCACCTTCCTCCACCACAAGGCCTTCGAGCTTCTCCGCCTCAATAATCCCAACGTCCACCGAACCCTCACTTCTATCTCAGAAATCCATGTTCACGGCCTCGTCATCGACTTCTTCTGCACCCCTGCCGTCGCCGTCGCGCGAGAGCTCAACATCTCCTGCTACTATTTCGTCACTTCCTGCGCCTGTTTCCTCAACTTCTTCCTTTACGTTCCAACTCCTCACGACAAGTTCGCCAAAAGTGTTAAAAGACTTTGACGCTCCCGCAGAGGCTTTCAGACGTCCACGTTACCCTAATTACAACAAATACGAGATCAACGACACTCCTCGAGTGAAGGTAGAAGAAGTTCTGCACAAATCCACAACAAACAACATCACATATTGTTCTATCAGACATACTACTTCACAGTACTACCTCAAAACCCCGAGCTTGTCATCTAAAGGAAGGCGCGACAAAAAAACGCCCCACCTCAAACAGACGACGACCTCTCAACCTCGGATCCAAAGAAGGGGCGAGATCCAAAACTTTGGGGGTCTTTGGCTGGAGATAGCCGCGGTCGCGGGCCGTGCGCGGGTGGACGGAGTCTAGCGTGCACCTGGCGAAGGCCCTGGCGTACGCCTGGAGGACGTCCGCGCCATCGTCAGAGGCGGAGACCACGGCAACGGTGGAGGCGTACTCTTCCTCGTCCAGCGGCAAGCTTCCGTAGTGAGTGGAGAACGCCTATGGAGATGGAGAGGACAGCCTCTCCACAACGCGCGAGACTATTGCGTCGCGCGTGGGCTGCGTCGGAGGCCAAAGGCGAAAGGCGAGATCTTCTCTGGAGGAGGTGGTGGTAGAAGTGGTAGCGGTGGTGGTGCCATAGCTCCTTCCGATGCTGGCATTACAGAATTGGGAGAGACGAGCAGAGCAGAGAGCAAGAAGAGGAGACAGCTTTTCACCTATGTAGCACGGAAACTAATCTGCAGAGATTTTTTGAGTGTCGGACGTACCGCCGTGTCCTGACATTTTCCGGACACAATTGCCACTAAGTTTTGGATTGATGAGTCCAGCCTCAGCTCGCTTTATGAGTTTTCCTCGCGATTCTCTCCCTCCCTAACATTTTTTAGTTTTTGACTAACATTTTTCATCAATATTTTTTTGAAATATTATATTATATTATGAGTTTGAATCATATTTAGGATCACCGAGCAGTTTTATCGCAAAATAATCATATCTGTCAAATATGAAATAGTTATAACATTTAGACATATTGTGATGTTTGGAATCCATAAAAATGATAATTTATTATGCATATATAGAAATATATATTTAATTATAATTAGAGCTGACAACATGAGTCACAAATCCATATTCGAAAAATCAAATGTCAGCGTGTCATGTCTATATCATATTCACGTCGTATCGATGCTACATAGCTTTTCACAATCCCTAAGCATAAAAAATTGTGGGGGGTGGTTGTTGGTTGTGGGAGGTCTAGAGTAAAAAATATTAGGTGGGACAGAAACAGCGCGCTCCACCCAATCGTGAGAGGACATATGTACTCTCGTGAGTGACATAAAATACAGAGAGAGATGAGATAGAGATTGAGAGGAAAGAATGAGAGGGCATATGTTCGATCCGAATCCCCTGCCCGGGTCAAATCGGGACAAGGGTGTCAAGGTCAAATCGTGACCGTTCATTCAATCACGAACGACCACGATTACATCAAATTGCGGCTGCACTGTTCATGCACTATTTTTTTCCCCTTTTCAACGTCAAATCATGGACGTCCGTGATTGAACGGACGACGACGATTGACTCGGGTATACCTTGACATTGGGGGACCTTGATAGGCGATCCGGACGAGACATATGTACTTTCCTGATTGGGGCACACTGATCCCGCTCTACCTAATATATTCTCGTCACATAGATGGCCATGGGGCGCGACAGTGCGCAGCAATGTGGTTACAGAGTGCGCTACCCAAAATTATAAATATTTTTTTAACAAATCTATTATGATAAATAATAATTATTTTTTAATTAAATTGGAAAAAAAACCACCCGTATACAGCTTGAAGCACCAAAAGCTAGGATCCGGACCTTCGCACAGAAGTTCAGAGGGATCCGCACCCTGCCCCTTTTTATAGGGGGAAGGTTTTAAAAGAAACAAAAAATGAAGGGCTGGGATGCAAAGGGTGGGAAGGTTCAAGGGGTCCGTAGGCCAAGAGCTAACCCTCATCGCCCAGTTCCAAGTTACTCATTCTGGCCAAAGCGCCGACTAAAGTCGCCGTGTTGTAAGTGGACGCTTCCGCCTGTATGAAATTCTTCCCATCGTCCGTGAACCGGTCCATGTCGTCGGGCCCGCCCACGAGAGCCCCGACCAGCACGCTGGGGTTCGGGTCGCCGTACCAGTCGACGTACCCCTACGTGCACCCGATGAATTCCTTGTTCTTCCTGTACGGCGGAAGGGAGGCGCCCCGGTGTTGCACTCTCAAAGGGTAATTATCCCCGTAGCCAACCAAGTATCTCGCGCCGCGCGGGTTATTGCCGAGGATGTAGTCGACCTGCGACTTCGCCAGGCGGAAGAGCTCTCGCGGACCCACCAGCTCTCCGCCACAGTGAAGTTCCTGGTTCGCCGCCCGGAGGAGAAAATATTAGGTACTCCCGGAGCAATGCTCCTTTGCCAATCAAATCGCGATAACTGGATAAAAAAATGCTAAAAAGAAAAATAAAAATCTCACACTAATTCCGTTCTTCCGCCGTTACTTTCTCTCTCTCCTCCGTTCTTCTTCTTCCTCTTTCCTTCTCCTCTATCCAGATGAACACGCCGACGACCGAAGCTTCTTTGCTTCGTTGGTGCTGCAGAACCTCCACTTGCCATCGCCTCAGCAGAATCGTCGGCTCCGTGTCCAAGCCAAACCCTTGCGAGCCACGGAGAAGCAAACCTTGTAGCCACGGATGATGGAGGCGGATGAAGACAAAAAACTCAATTTTGGAAACTTGTGGCCATTCTCTTCTCTGTCTTCTAAGACCCCAAAACCCTTGGCTGAGGACAAGCCAAGAGACACATGGCAGAAGGCGTTCAGGGGAAGAACCCTTTCGTCGCTAGAACACCAGATCTTGAGGCAAAAAATAGGGGCTAAGAAACCATCTAAGCTCCGCAACGTTAACATAGCTACGAGGTCGGCTCGATCCCTAATTCACATGCCTACAAAATTAAAACACAAATGAGTAATTAAATTAAATTAACTTATCACATATTAAAGAACTTACCGTTATTTTCTATGCTCCGCAACTTAATGGAGCCCCCAGCATATGTTGTAGACACTTTAGCAGAACAAGAAGCTCGATTCTTCTTATTCTGTTCATTCCTTTGCATATTTTTTTCATCCGCCCAAGTTACCTTTATTTCATCCCAATCGTCACCGCTGATAAAAGTTGGCTTTTTCATGACCGTCTTTGCTCTATTTATCACATGGCAAATGTGATCACTGGATTTTTTCTTAAAAATTATGTTAATTTCCCCCTCCTTCTCTTCATCCCAGCTGTATTTTCGCTGTAATCAACATAAAAACAACTTATTTCAGCCGAACCTCGTTCCACCACAAATTTGTCACTTGTGTTGGAGCAGCAGTATAAGTAGTCCATGACCCCCTCCAATAGTTATTCACAATTTGATTAAGATAGCGCACCACCTCCATAGCATTTGTGAATCTGCAAACAAACAGTGACAATTCAGTTGACATCCATATCTAAAACCAAACGAAGTGATGAAATATTTAGGTATAAAAAAAGTACTTATGAATCTCCATATGATCTTATCGTCCGCCTACTTTTTTGAGGTGTGCTTCCCTCATCATGCGAACGTGGAAGTGAAGCAGGGTGAGATGAAAGGGCCGGGGACAAGCCTGAGGAAAGGGCCGAGGAAGAGCCAGGGGAAAGCGAAGGCGAATGGGAAGGGCCTGGTCTTTCTTGTGAAGATGTACCATGGATGTGGAAGGAATGGGGAGGGAACGAGAAGGGCCTCTTGCTGAAGATGCACCACGGATGTGACCACCACGTTTATACCGACAAGGAAAAAAAAAAGGTTAGACAAACATAAGAACATGTATTAGGGACACATAATTACATACATCATGAAGCTTACCATTTTGTCTCGGAGAGCAAGTGAGAAGCGTGAGAAATTAAAAGTAACTTGCTATCGCCTCTGAAAAATAAAGAAAGTAAAGACCCAATCGGTATGTATAAACTAAAGAAACTATTTCCCCATACAAAAGACAATCATGGATAGACTAGAAGTAAAGCTGTAATGTCCGGAACTTACGCGTTGGCCTCTTGTAACCTAAATGAGCAGAGCAATGATCACTGATTTCAACAACTTGGAAGAAGTAATCTAGCGAATAACTTAACTTATCTCATAAAACAAAAAGCAGAAAAATATGCAGGTTTCTCAAGCAATTAATGCATAATTTGTGCTTCTTAACACACTCAAT
Organism: Rhodomyrtus tomentosa; assembly: GCA_028455895.1. Lineage (NCBI taxonomy): Eukaryota > Viridiplantae > Streptophyta > Magnoliopsida > Myrtales > Myrtaceae > Rhodomyrtus > Rhodomyrtus tomentosa. The sequence continues at coordinate 5,495,074 of JAPCWY010000001.1, read as the reverse complement.
TCATTCCAACCAGGAGGAAATTCTCTACAAGAATGTGAAATGCAGGTTTCGATTTTGGCTACTGAATGAAGAAAGTAATTAGGCTGTGAATAAATTCGATTGTATTCGCAAACAAGTCCCGGAGAGAGCTACACAACAACATCCAAATCACAAAATTCGACTCTTATAGCAAAGAACTACGAATAAATCCAACCTTTTCACCCGCAAACTCGGCTAATAAAGCGAAAAAAAGAGAGTAAAAAATCACATGATCTGTGATTTTCAGCGGAGAAGCGGCGACGGTGAGGTGGCCGGCTTGTGGGTTTCTCGAATCTGCTCGGATCTCGGGCGACACAGTCCTTCTCCTTGGCGAGTCCACTGTCGGAGAGAGCTACACAACAACTCCCAAATCACAAAATTCGACCCTTATAACGAAGAACTACGAAGAAATCCAACTTTTTCACCCATAAACTCAGCTAATGAAGAAAAAAAAAAGAGTAAAAAATCACCTGATCTGTGGTTTTCAGCGGAGAAGCGGCGACGGCGAGGTGGCCAGCTTGTGGGTTTCTCGGATCTGCTCGGATCTCGAGCGACACAGGCCCTCTCCTTGTCGAGTCCACTATCGGAGTCAAGCACGCGAAGCAGATGGTTCAAGAGTAACAGCCCTTGGCAATCAAAATGGGGTTGCTATTGTCGATGGCAGAAACCCGGGAGAGGGCGGTGACGACCTTCTCTTTGACCTCGAGAGAGATGGAATCGAGGAGCTTCACGAGGACGGGGACGAGGCCCCGAGCGACGGCAACGAGGACGTTCCAGTCGTTCTCAGCGAGGAGGGGCAAGAGGGAGTCGAAGTCGGAGCTATTGGAGTAGGGCGCCAAGCTGGAGGCGAGTGAGGAGGTGGCGGGACAACACGCGGACGGACTCGCGCTTGGAGGACGAGGAGGAGGAGGGAGAGAGGGTCGAAGAGGAGAACGTCGCAGTCGTGGAGGTGCCGGAGGAGGATGGAGACGGTGGAGTCGAGGAGGCTTCGGGCATGAAGCTTGCTGTCGGGTCGGTAAGGATTTGGCAGGTGAGGATGAGGACGAGGGCGACAGCGATTGCGAGGGCGAGGGAGAGGCCGAAGCCGCGAGAGAGGCGAAAGAGAGGGAGAGAGAGAGAGCAGCATTAAAAAGGAGGGAGGCGTCGCCCAAATTTTGCGACGAACCAACAATTTTCATTGTAAATTTGTGGCGAAAAAAAACTTTTGTTGCAAAAATTGCAACGAATAAAAATTCGTCGCAAATTTACAACGACGAAATGATCGTTGTTGCAAACCGGTTATAGTCGTTGCAAATTTGCGACGAAATGATGTTCGTTTTTCTCGTTGCAAAACCAAGCAAATTTCATGTTTTGCGATGAACCGATGATTATCGTTGCAAATTTAAGAGAAACTTTGTCGTAAATTACGACAACCACGTTTTTTCGTTGCAAACAAGCGACGAAAATTTGCAACATTTTGTGACGAGAAACAATTCATGACAAGTTTTGTGACGAAATATTGTTCTCGTCGAAAATTTATAAAGGATGGAAATTTTGCGACGGATATTTATTTTGTTGCAAGTTTTCGTCGAGTTCGTCGCAAATTTTGTTTCTAATCATAACTATAATAATTTATAATAATAACAAAAAATAAAAATAATGATAATAATAATTGATCACTTGCGTCACACTAATAATACTAATTACATAAATTAGTGACAAAAAACCTAATCTTCATCTTTACCTTCGTCTTCATCTTCGTATTCTTCAAGAGTATCATATTCATCGTATGTCTCAAAATCAGATTCTTCGATGACATTTACATTTCATTCGCAAATTTCATTTGGATCCACATCTATAACAACTTTGCATGGATTTCGTAAAGTAGAAATGTTTTATTCGCGAATTTCTTCAAATTGATTTTGCAAATTTCTTCAAATTGTGATGCATAGCTAGTGTCTACTAGTTCAAATGTGGGAGCATAACTAGTACTCGCATGGTTCGATTCTGAAGTGAAATTTTGACCAGTTGCATCAATCACCATCCTTTGATATTGGTTCAATTGATTATAATAACTACGTTCCTTCCTATTGAAATTTGATCACTTGTTCTATATCCTCCATCACATATAAATTGTTCACCATGACAAGTCCAATTATAATATACGAAGTGAACCCAAAACTAATAAGATATTCTCTAACTTCGTCACACTTATGAAAATTATTATTATTGCACTTTTTACAAGAACATCTTAACTTATTTCAATCCTTCAACTCAAATTTACCACTAACAAATTTCAAAAACTATTCCAACCTAATATGAAAATCATCTGTCAATCCTCGACATCTAGGCAATTTCATGTTATACATCCAAGCCTTCTCTCTTTGCATTGTGTCGACATAAAAATTAAAAATTATCTTAAAATATTAAAATACAATGTCTACTATTTAATATTCTATATTAAAATCGTAAAATGGCCAAAATGAAAATACACTCAGCCACTAAATTTTAGACGAAGTTTAGATTGCGTGACTAAAAATGTGATGAAAGACAATTCGTCGCTAATTTGGCGATGATGAAATTACAGTTTCGTCGCAATTTTCCCATGAACAACTAATTTCGTCGCAAAATAGTAGCGACGAAACCCAATTTGCGACGAACATCCATTGTCGTTACAAAATATTTGCGATGAAAGTCCTATTTCGTCACAAAATAATGGACACGAAACCGGTTTGCAACAAAATTCAACTTTATTTGCTAATTTTGCCGCGAAATATCAGTTTCGTCGCAATCTTTCGCGACGAACTTTTTTTTCGTCGCTAATTTGTGACAAAAATCGAAGTTCGTCGTAAATTAGCAATGAAATATTTCAATTGCAATTTTCGTCGCAAATTTGCGATGGATTTGTTTCGTTGCAAATGTTTCATGGCAAAATCCGTTTTTTTTTTTTGTAGTGAAAAATAGCGTTAGCTATGAAATTACTTCAAAATTTGAAAACAAGCTGAGGTCAAAAGGTCGCGTCTAAGAAGTCCAATGGCGACCAACTATAATATATCCAACTGCCCACGACATCCTATAACGATTTGATGTGGTGCTGTTGCGAAACAAGGCAAGATCAAAGCTGTGACCATATATCACTTAACTTCGAACTCCCGACACATATAAGGACTTGTCGTGTGGCCTACGATTTGTAAACTTGTCATGTGGCAAATATGGAGAATTGCATAGATGGCAAATTTTAAAAATAGATTTTTTTTCCTTCGAATAAAACTTCGTCCATATTTTTTTTGTATCTTCAATGAGCCCTTCGAATTGTGCGGATTTTTTGTTTTGGTTAAGCTGGTACATGTTGAGCAACTTTTTTTATTTCCAGATTTGACCTAATTAATTAAGCAATTGTATTGTACCTCTCAATTTCCTTTGGAGGGCCAATTGGAGGATCACGAGCCCATGTGTTGTATTGACTTTGAAACTTGAGGCCAAGGCCCAGTCCAGTCCCTTGCGACCCAGTTATTCTGAGTTCAAAATGACTCACTCCCGACAACCCGAACCACATCGCTCGTGCCGCCAAAAGGAGTACCCCGGACACGCGCTGAGGATGGCGCGTGGATGGATGAGAAACGGGATAAGTCGACGTCGTCAATTGTTATGACCAAACCTATACTTCTTTTGACCAAAAAAAAAAAAAAAAAAACGTACTTCTAGTTGAGGAACGAGACTGAGAGATCCTCGGACGATCGACGCATTTGTCGGCGGTACAGCTTTAATAGAAAATGTCTGGTTGATATAGTTAACGAAAAAAAAATAAAAATCAATAGAACCAATTTTAAAGTATTGCAAATATCAAAATAAAGAAAAAAAAAATAAATCGCCCAAAAAGTTATTAATTAAAGAAAAGCAATTTCCACTGGGCACAAAGAGAACGTGGGATGACGATTTGCAGTTTCGGATTTCCGGGGCTCCTTGGAGCCGCAATCGACGGAGGCACGAAGTTGATGAAGCAAAGAGTTTAAGGAGAAAAAGCTGCCTGAATCTCTGCACAGTTGGGACTCAGCTAAGAGAGTTCCTTCTTCCTAGGACGTTGTTTGTCCATCATTCGGGATACGTTAACAAATTTCGCCTTTTTTTTTTTTTTGGATAAGCCCACTAGAACCAAAAACTTATTATATAAATACAAATGAGTCCTAAAATTTTTAAAAAGTTCAATCGAGCCTTAAAATTTTCAAAAAATCCAATCAATTGCAAGACTTGATTAAACTAATATGACAAGTTTTATAATTTTATTGCACTTTTCAAAATTTTTAGGATTCAAATGCACTTTCCTAACAAGTTTCGGGACTCGTTTGCACTTTTTATAACTTTTAGGATTTAAATGCACTTTCGTGATAAATTTTAGGAATTCCATTGCACTTTTCCTTTTTTTTTAATCTCCTTCAAACAAGGTAATATCTCGTTCTTGTTGTGTACAAATTTAAATTTTGTGAATCAAACTTCGAAAAATTCGAAAAACGATCTCTTGAAAGATAATTTTCCGCGTAATGAATGGAGCTTTAATACAATGTTAAGAGTGATTTAGGAGGAGACGTTAACAAGACCCGCGTACATTATGTTGCACCTCTTCGATGACAAATCTGACAAATCGACGCTTCTTCCATTAGTGATGAACTGGTATTCCGCATATGATTTGACCAAAATAGATTTCATGTTGAAAAAACACAAGAAATTGCTTCGAGGACATCCACAAATTTGATGAGCAAGAGGACAACGAAACTTGAATCTCTGGATTCATTGGCGGTTCCGATTGCTGAGTCAAGTCGGGAATCGAACCGAAAACCCTTCGATCCTAAACCATTCTACGTTTCCAAAATTTGGAGCGATAATAATAATCGATCCGATTTCCGGTTCTTTATAAATAACCAGGCCGGACCATATGCCGTTCTTTTTTTCTTTTCTTCCCATTATATAAATTTCACAATGCATTGGTGGCAGAGACAAATATGCATTGTGAAATTTCTACTCATGTTAAAAGCCTACCTCCAAAACTCGGACGAAACTAAATATTAGTTATTTTTACGACGAGGAAAACTTGCTAAGTATCACATTAACTTGACCAAAAAAAAAAAAAAAACAAGTCGTAGATTATCAAATTCCAACATTAGAAGTCTGATTGTCCACAACAGGAATTAATATACTCTAATCACGTAAGAATTATAACTTCATAAAAAAAAGTCACCTCCGGTTCTCGAGTGGAAAGATCGGTTCTTGGTCCCACAAACTGGAAATCCATCCGGTCTGGTCCGTTTGGAAGTATACATGTTGAAGCAGCAAAGAGTTTTCACCTATGTAGCACGGAACTCGCAATTTTGAGCATTTTTTGCGTGTCGGACACCGACACGCTAGGACATCGGAAACGTTCGGACATGAGTGTCCGGATGTTGACCGCGTGTCCAAATGTCGACACGGGGTCAAACTCACGAACACCCGAGGGACACGCGTGTCGAGGGTTAAAAGGGTCAATTTTAGAACGTGGAAAAGTATGACCTAATTTTATGATTTCACCAATCTGTCCTCGACTATTTTTAGTTTGCTTGTGGATTGTGGTCCTCTTTGCTCTGACCCTGAGTCTCTCTCTCACATCTATCTCTCGTTGCGTCGCCTCCCCCTGAACGCCATTGGTTCTGATTTGTTGATCCATAACTTTTGGCATTTTATGCAAAATTAAAGATTATTTATGTGAATTTGTGTACTTGTTTAAGCCAAAAAAGCACACCTCTTTTATGAATGAATTGAGAATGTTTTTGACGCAAAAAAAAAAGAATTGAGAATGTTATTTTTTTTATAAAAATGATAATTTGTTACGTATATATAAAAATATATGTTTAATATACATCGTGTCCCAATGTATCGTAATTTTTTATTTCTTTAGAAATCACGTGTTGGCGTATCATGTATTGTCGTGTTCCGTGTCGTGCCGTGTTGGTGCTATATAGTTTTTCATTGGTAAAAATTTCTCGGCAAACATCATCAATTTAATACAACTTAGTAATGACACATTACAGAGAGAGAGAGAGCATGTGGATAATAAATTAATTTGTCTTTATTTAATTTTTTTGGTGTCAAATTTTTGTCTTTATTTCTCTACTTTGGAATTTATCTGTGTGAATGAAAATGTATACAGCTTGAAGCACCAAAAGCTAATTTATCAAATTGAGGCTCGTGACGACCGGTTAGAAGAGTTCGCACCGTCATCGCCCAAGTCTAAGCTACTCATTCTAGCCAAAGTTCCGACCAAAGTCGCTGTGTTGTATGTGCACGCTTCCGTCTGCATGAAATTCTTCCTTTCGTCGTTGAACCGGTCCATGTCGTCAGGCCCGCCCACAAGCGCCCCGACCAGCACGCTCGGGTTCGGGCCGCGCCGTCCGAACCAGTTGTCGTACCCCTGCGTGCACCCGATGAATCCCTTGCTCTTCCTGTACGGCGGAATGGACGCCCCCCGGTGGTGCACTCTCAGAGGGTACTTATCGCCGTAGCCCACTAAGTAGCTCGCGCCGCGCGGGTTGTCGCCGAGGATGTAGTCGACCTGCGACTTCGCAAGGTGGAGGAGCTCTCGCGGGCCCACCCTCTCTTGGCCGCAGCCGAGCGTCTGGTTCGCCGTCTGGAGGTGGTCGGAGTAGGCCGACAGCAGGAACGCCGCGCCCGACACGTACTGCATGTTATTCCACTTGCGGACGTACAGTAAGCCCCCCGGGGTGCGGCGCACGTTGATCGCGCTGTTCTTGTTGAGGCAAGCGCACAAGTAGTGCTCGGCCTTGGAACGGTACCGTTCCAGGATTCGCCTGTGCGGCTCGTGTTTCTCTCCGTCGTCCATCAGCAACTGCACCCAAAAATCCGATACGAAACTTCGATCAATCAAGATTTAATGCTGCAATAAAGAGGGGAGCGAGAGAGAGAGAGAGAGAGAGAGTTGTCGAGGGGCATACCATGGCGGCGAGTATTTGGACGCCGGCGAACTTGATGTCCCAGCTGAACTCGGCGATGGCCCAGGTGATCCCGCCGAGCGACACGGCGTTGTCCAACGCATAGGCCAAGTAGCCGACACTGTCGGTGGCCTTGTAGAGCCACAGAGAAGCCCACAAGAGCTCGTCGCCGTACCCGCTCACTGACGGGTAGTAACCCTTCGCCGCCGCCACGCTCGCGTCATACTTCCCCCTCCTCTTGTTTCCAAACTCGAACAACTGCGCAGCCCACCAGCAAATTAACAAATTCACTTCAATAAAGAAAGAATAAGAGAGCACGGTGCGGTTCTAGCTGTAATGCTATGGTTCACCTAAACGCAAACCGTTTTCGGTATAATGTCGTTTACCAGCCGGTAGTATCGCTCAACATATAACGGTCTCAATGTACCTGCTGGGCGTGGTGCAATAGCAGGTGGGAGTAATGTGGGTTTGTTTCCCTAAACACGATGGAGGCCGCTGCCAATGCTGCCGCCGTCTCGCCGGCGATTTCCGACCCCGGGTTGTTCTCGTCCACTTTGTACGCCTGGCGGGACGTCGTCATGTCCTCCGGCCGCTGCCAGCAGTAGTGGTCCGTGTCCCCGTCGCCCACCTTAATAGTGAAAAAAAATCCGGTCATTAATTAATTCCCTTGAACCCAATTAATCAAAGGACCTAAGTGTGTTCGCAAAAAATTCGACTGTAAGAGGACTAAATCTGCCTAAATTGGCTAATCATATGTATGCGGTTGTCGATTTTACCTTTTCATGATTGTGATCGACTCGATTTATAAACGACCCGACGAGCTGGGACAATTTATGGGAAAAAGAAAAGAAGTAAGTTATGAGTAGAAATAGGGGAGACAAAATATATGATACCTGAGCCCAGAGGACGTTGGGGTGGGTGTGGGCTTTGATGAAGTAATCGGTGCCCCATTTGATAGCCTCGAGCGCGTGGGCCAACTCGCCGGCGCCGTCGATCTGTTGGCCGTACTCGATCACACCCCACGACAGCATTGTGATGGTGAACGCCATCGGGAGGCCGAACTTGACGTTGTCGCCGGCGTCGTAGTATCCTCCGACCAGGTCCACCTTTCGCATTTCAACAGAACGTAGAACCCGTCGATTATTTTCATTTAAACCACCACCCATACGGAAAGGAAATCGAAAAGGAAAACGAGATGGAAATAAGATTTGAATGGCGTTGGTTGAATTGAATTTAGGGCGAACCCCTTGTTCGAGGCCATCGGTGAGGCCGGAGTGGTCGCGCCAGGCGACGCGCTGGTTGTGGGGCAGACGGCCGGAGCGCTGCGACTCGAAGTAGAGGAGGCTCTTCGCGAGGGCTTCAGTGTAGTCCGGAGGCCGAGACTGGGAACGAGAGACGGTTGCGAGCGTGAAGAAGAGGAGGAGGTGGGGGAGGAGAAGAGCGGAGCAACGACGCCGGAGAAACGCGGACATGGCGGTGTTCATGCGGGGATGGCGTCCCTCCCTCCCTCCCTCCCTCTTTCCTCTCCCTCTCGGCGGGATATGTATGTTGAATTATAATATGCGAGCCTTCTGGCACTTGCATTGATATGACTAGCAAAAAAAAGGGAAAAACAGAAAAACAAAAAGGAACTTGCGCGATGAAAAAAACAATAATTTTCTAGGATTTGGTTAGCAATCTGCATTTATGGGAAACCTATTAATTATATTTCCCGGTTCCTTGACTGGCATACTGGCTGAGAGTCCTCGAGACATTTTCTAAATCAAAACAGGTCTTGCATACGTTACTATACCTCTGTGCACACATTGCCTGTCACGGGACAAGTGTCGTCCATTCAATTAAGTGCTTTTCGTCTGTTAAAATTTCTATAAAATAGGTATTTAATTAAGTAAACGATATCATCTCAGCACCGTCACATCATGCGAAAAGATAAATTAATATTGTAATTTTTGAGTTCCGAGGATACAATTGGGCACCAATTCACGGAGCAAAGCTGGGAAAACCCATTTCGAATGAATGACTCTGGGACTCCCCACCGCTTTTACGTGTTCAACCTTTGCATGTTCCTCTCTTTTTGGTGAAACGCAGTTTGGAGGATTAAGTCGCACGGCAATGGTCAAAGCCTTGTTTGGTGAAAACGAAAATTCGGACAGCGGTGACCTTTCGTGCCCGAGCGCGTGCGACACTAGCGACGCTTTTGAAAGAGATGGGAGAACAAACTCGGGGATGACGGTGGAACTAGTTTTGGTGGGCGAGAGTTAGGTTTTTTTTTTTCCCCCGAGAATAATACAAAAACAAAAAATATTTATAAAATTAGATTTTAAATAAATTATTTACAATTTTGGGTCTCGCTCGGCAGTTTAATATTTTTTTTTCCTTTGCTAGGCAGTTGGACTGCCGAGCAACGCATTTTAATTTTTATAAATTTGTTTGCTTTGACTACCTAGCAAAGCATTTTATTTTTTATTTACGTAAATATTTTTTTCGACACTTCCTCGATTTTGAGAAAAAAGAGCGTACGAATGAGGCGATGGAGTTTGATCGCGAGGCCACGGAATAATTATATTTGCATAAAAAAATAATTATTTTCCTCGAATGCGAGAAAAACGAGCGAACGATCAAAGCGATGACGCTCGCTCGCGGGGCCGCGAAATAATCATATTTTCGTTACTCAACTTCGAGAAAATCGAAAAAAATGTAAATAATTTATTTTTTAATCTAATTTTGTAAATATTTTTTATTTTTATATTTTGGAAAAAAAGAAAACCCCGAGAGTGTTCGTCCCAAATCCTAGGGAAATCACGCCCACGACTTGATTACTTTTGCCTTTTCTTTGTTTCAGTCAATAATCATTCTTCTTCAAGAATATAATTAGATGGTTACGGGGGTTTTCACAAGGCGTTCCCATTAAACCCTAAACCCCGTTTGAAATCCTATATGATTTTCCACGGGGGTGCCTACGACTCGCAATTTATGTTACACCGACACGTAGTTTAGAAAAAAATTTCCGTGTCGGACACATGTCGGACTCGGACACGCGTCCGACACGGTTGGAACAAGGACGGACTCTTCTCGGATACGCAGTCAATGCGTGTCGGAGACCGAAATCGCGGTCAACCACACGGGCATGCGTGTACGTCTGGTGGTGCATTGGTGGCTGAACAGAAGAATGAGAGAGATTGGGTCGCGGCTGCAGAGGAGAAGGTAGGTTGGGGTCCATTGGGGTTCGGATCTAGCGACGCGACTGAGGCTTTGGCCGGCGTCGAGGCTCTCGGACGCAAGGGGTCTGACTTGGAGCTCTCGAGACGGGGCTCGACCACGGAATGCGTTTGGGTCACGACCGGCTCGCGTCCCGCGGCTACTAGATCCTCGAGACTGGGCGGAACGGCGAAAGGTGACTACCAACGGAGAGAGCGGCGGACGGTGGGGTGCGGTGAGGTGCTGCTGCAGGCGATGGCTGTGGTGGTTGTCGGACGAGGGAGTTGCAGAAAAAAAGAAAAGATGAAGAATCACACGAAACGAAAGAAACGAAGAAGAAGCAGAAGAGCGTGGGGTGGGCTCGCGTCACTTAATGGGCTGACAAAGAGAGAGAGAGTAAAAAGGGTGGGCCTCGTGAGCGGAAAATTTTTTGAGGAAGAGGGTTAGTTAGGTCAAGAAAAGAAATGCGGAGAGGAAAAAGGAATGTAATAAAATGTTACCCATTATCTAAAAATCAAATCTCAAATAATTTTATTTTTTTTGAATAATTTTATCAAGCACAGATATATAAAAATATACATATAATATATAATGTATCTCAACGTATCGAAATTTTTTATTTTTTAAAAATTGACGTATTGTGTCGTGTCGCGAATTGTGTTCCGTATCCGTGTAACATAGCCCGCAATTCGAAACCCGATTGCAAATTGGTGTTGATCCCTATCCGATTTGACCGGACCGACCCCTTGATCTGCCTCCATGCATAGAGCAAACATATAGAGTAGGCCACTTTAAGCACATAGGTCCTACTCCTAACTCATTCTTAACAATGCTGTTTTCAGCAAAAAGCATGTCGGCGCGCAAACTTCCGATGGATCTATACAAGCACGAGTCGTTTTCTCACGACTAACTCCACGAGCCAAAAGGGAAAATTGTAAAAAAGGAGGTGGTAAATTTATTGTAATTTTATTAATTCAATTATAAACCTTAAAATTTTATCAATTTAGTTTTAAATATTTCGCATTTATATCAACTTAGTCCATTCGAACAACTTTGGCTTGTCAGTGCTAATGTAAACGCCGACCGATGCTAAAGGAAAATATTAATAATATTTCATTTTTTATTTTTTTAAATTTTTTATTTATTTATTTTTATTCACCTTCTTCCTCTAGCCAGTTGTCGATCTGATGACTGGCCGGAGGCAAGGGATGGCGAGGTCGAGAGGCCTCAACAACGCCATGGCGTTACCATGGTTGGGCGAGCAATGGCGATGCTGTGGTCGAGTGAGGCCGAGCTCGCCTTGCCGTGGCATGCCTAGATCTAGCGACGCCATGGTTGGGCGAGGCCAAGCTCATCCAACAACAGCAGCTCCTGGTTCACCTAGCGACAAGAGCTGTAGTGGCAGGTGAGGTACTCATTGGCCCTTGCCTCAAGGCTGGAGAACGATGATGAACAAAATTTTTTTAAAAAATATTATAAAATATTATCTCGTCAGCATTGGAATGCAAAAAATTTAGTACTGAATTGGCGCAAAAAAAAAAAAAAGATTTAGGACTGAATATGCACAAATGCAAAAGGTTTAGGGCTGAATTGACAAAATTGCAATAGGTTTAACACTTTGTTCGACAATTTTTCCTTAAAAAAATACTGTTAGCGTTAGTAGTTCGAGTCCATCTCCAGACAATATAATTCGAAGGTGAGTTCAAGCTTCGTTCGTGGTGGCCACTTAAGAGTGACTTGTGAAGAAAGAGGAGGCCGACCCCTTTTTCCTATCCGCTTCGAAATATGTTGATTAGGTACCTCAAATGTCAGTAGCATGTCTTTGTCCATTCTCAAGGTCATCATGGTTCAGTATGTGCGTGTTGAGGTTCAAAACCAGCTCATTATGATTAGTTTAACTACTCGTATCGAGTGGGAACGACGGGCTTTGGGGGGTTTAATTAAATAGATTTTCAGAGAAGAAGAGCATTTTAGGCTTCTAGAAACAGTTGGTAATTGAGGGGACAAAGCATATATAATACATGGAGAATAGTTATGCGTTCAGTGAGGTTGCATCATCTCTTCCCACCAAAGGCATAAAGAATGACTTCGCCAAAGAAGGAGATAGAGAGAAAACACCGTCGTAAGTGGAGACCAGACTTCCTCAGCTTCACCCTTTTGAGCGCAAGTCTCAGCATTGGGCTGATCCCATTACGTGTACACACCTGCATATTCAAGTGGTTTATAAAGTAGAACGGTTATGTATTCTTGTGGTCTATATCTCTATGCAAGGGGAGGGCAAAGGTTTGCTTTGAAAGAGGATGTTCAGATCTGAACGGGTCGACCCTGTGGCCTCTGGTTCAGGAACAAGAGGGTCACAATCATGAATCCAATTTGACTGACATAGAATTGCACCAAGAAATAAGAAGAGAATACATTAGAGACGAGCCTTCATAAAGAAAACAACATGTCAATCAGATCTACCGACATCTTTATTCACCAAACTACATTGCACAGTTTCGAGAGACAACTCCTAGAACAAATTTCATTGTTCATGAAATTCGATGGCCTTCCGCTTAGGTGTCTCCATTCACTTGGCTACTCTTCTCTCCAGCATTCTCACACTTGCGCGAGCCATTTCGGCCTTCAAGTTTCAAATGCAATATATGCCACGGAAATTCGGATAAATAATCTATCCACACCGTTTTCTGTTTGAACAAAGTCTCATGCCCTTCGATGGCAAAAGTAGGCCCCTGTACAACACCCCATGTGACGGTACTAACATCTCTACTCGACAATTGACGAATTCGACTGTCTTGAAAAGTTCTTCAATTGCATGCTCTTGAAGCTTTATGCTGTCGGATTGAAGAGTGAGTGATGCTAAACGGAGGATACAATTGGTTCGTGAGAGTGATGTCGGGGTTTGTGCTGGGAATCCTGGAGTAGAGTGGATATTGTCTTGAAGGATCTTTTTAAAGGCGAAGCTAGCCTCCCGCGCGCAAAATAGTCGGAAGATGATGTCGCTCGCTTGACGATAGCCATGGCGGGCCGAAACTAGTTATTGTATCGAAGTGATCTAGATGTCTCGCTCGGGTATTGGATGCCCAAGCTTAACTAAGCGCGATAATATCCATTACGCAGAGGTGATTTGTTGCAACGTTCTTGGGAACGAACAATCAAGCGAAGGCTCGCTTAGTATTTTTTGACCCGCTAGGGCCGCACAGTGCCAGTTTTCTCTGGGCCCATGACACTAGGTTCTATTATGATATTATCTATGAGGGTAAATAATTTTGAAGCTCGGTCCTGTATCACTGTCACCGGGCTAAATACTTTTGGGCCATACGAGGTGAGTTCTAGCCGATGGTCAATCCACATAAACTTGGATATGTATTCGTTCGAATGACCGATAGATTAACAGCATGTTGTGAACCATAAATTTTTCAAAAAATCAGATTTCATAATTTTTGGCTGATTTTTACTTATTTTTGGGGCATAAAACAGACTGTTAACTTAACAGTCATTCAAAGACTGTTTCATAATCAATTCATTTTCTTCAGTGCGAAGAAAGGGCATTTCACTCATCTCCTTCGTCTCCACTCCGTCCCTTGATTCCTACTCTTATCTCACTGCGGGGAACCCCCCGGGCTTACACTTCACGGTCATTATTGGCCGCCTTATATGTCAGGAGGACCATAGGCGGTAGGGAGTTGCAAAAGCTTGGAGCAGCAGCTAGTGTTTCCTCTGTTTTTAAAGCTCCAAGCCTGGTACCAGGCTGCTCCTACTTTAACATCCGCAGGGTACATGACCTTCTTTCTACTCCTGTTCTCGTGTCACGGACCTTGTGAGTCATGAATAATGAGACACGTCAAGCAAAGCAGCTTTAAGAGAACCAAAACAGAAAAATGAAGCGAGTGCCAATAACTCTACAGGTATCTTTTCCGTCTTCCCACCTGCGTGGCTTCTGTTTTTGTCCATGAAGAATTAGATTTTGAAGACCGACCTTAACACGTTCAGCCAAAGATGTAAATAAATTATCTGCCATGAAAATATGTTCTTGTTGACATCTAAATTTTCACCGCCCAATGGAAGTGATGTACACATGGGATTGTTTTCTCTTTTCAGGAGTGTTCAATTCTTCTTTACGTGTTGAAATGCTTTCCTTGATACATTTACAGGGTGATTGGCTCTGTCATTACATTGCATTAGGAATCTTACATTGTACCTTAGTCATGTTATGTTGGGATGGCTGAAACAGATAGTGACTCTGGAAAGATGCGGTTGAGGAATGGGGATGTGAAATCCCATGGTGCTAAGGCTTCCTTGGAATGGGGCTATCCGTCAGATTTGTAAGGACAGAAATGATGCCTTGCATGATTATGTTGCTCCCCAGACTGTTTAAATTTATCGAATAGATTGTTTGCTCTGTCCAAGTTCGGGATGCACACTGTGTTTCAGGAAAGGAATTTGTTGTCGACTAATGCATTGTGTCCCGCTAGCATAACAATGTGATAATATAAAATAGTGAAATGCTGGGCATAAAAATTAGAGTTGGGTTCAATCATGATTGCTATATATTTTTTTGCCATTGATGACACTTTCGATTGAGATTACATCGCTATATTGTTATATTCTCAGCTTATCAAATCCTAAAAAGCGTTGTGTTTGATATGTGGCATTGAGCTGCAGTGGATACGAGCAAGTTTGATTTTGGGCTTGGGAGACAAAATGAGATACGAGCAAGTAGGGGATGGTGTCTAAGGGTCCGTTTAGGATCGAATTTCCTTGACACACGACCCGAATCAAAATACTAAGAGAGCGCGATTGTTATGTCCGATGGACCGAAATCTCCCCCCCCCTTATTTTTTCTGCTTCGGTGGCCTAAATAGGAGAAATAGAAGAAAGAAGGAGCTCATAACCACCACAATAGCCGCTGCCTCCTCCGCGCAACACCACCATCGGTGCTCCATCAGAAACGTAAGAGACCATTGATAGTCCTCGCGACTTCGCATGTGAAGAAGGAGTGCTTGTCCTTCACCATGTCGCTGCAGGAGGGTCTTCGCTGCGTCAAAGCGCCTCAACTTGGCCAAGTAATAAATTCCGACTCTGAACTAGAAGGGTAAACCGAAGGTCATGCAAGAGGAAATGAACCGATCAATTGTGAGGTAACATGCAAATTGCTGTTGCACTTTGTGGGCAGGCGAAGAAGATGAGGGCCCCCGATTTTTGTTTGAACAAGTCAGATTTTGTTGGGACTGTCAAAAAAGCCCGCGTCGGCCCGGCCCGGCACCAAAATTCCCTAAATTTTCGGGCCGGCGCTTTGTACTGTTTCAAAATGGGCCGGTACTATTGAGGCCCGAAAAATAAAAGCCTTGGTTTCTGCACTTTAACCCAAGTCGCGAGGCCACCTAACCCTAGGAATGCGCACACTCGCCGGTCCCCCACAAATGCTCGCTTCGGTACCACGTTTTACTCTGAAGTCTCCCACAGCAGACCTATGGCCTCTTGCCGGTGCGCCGCCACACCTTCACCGACAGAAATGACATCAATATCGTAGATCCTAGTATCTCTTTCTATCTATTTCACGCGCGCGCACGACACGAGACGACGCCCTTCTCCTCCTACCTTGGCAAGACGCATCGTCTGGGGGAGGGCCGCCGCAGAGCCTCTTCCCTTCCTTTGCCCCCGCCGAAGTGGATTCTTGAGCCCTTTGGTCATTATTGGTGAAAGTGGTTCTCGATCTTTGTTGGGTTCGTGATTGTTTTGCTTATGTCCCTTTTTTATGGGGGATGTGTGGGATTCTTGATTAGGAGGTTTCTTTTTGAGTGATTCTTGTTTTTTCTTGCTAATATTTGTTATGATTTGATCATGGGTAAGAGGTGAATGTTCGATGGGGTCGGGTTTGTATACGAATTTGTCAATTGGTATTTTGGAGCTTGAAGTTTCCTTTGTGATAATGTGTCGTTATTCCTATTTGCTGATGTTTGGGAAGTTTGAGATGTCCTTGTATCAGTAGTGAATCGGCTCTGGATAAAACTATTCCCTCGTTTATGATCCTGAGGTTGGTGATGAAAGGAATTTGGCACTAGTGCTTCTGTGAAATATTTGCAAAATCCAGATACCTTTGAATCTACGAAAATTGCTTACTACACTAAGACGTGCATAATTGCTCGACTTTTTTTTTTTTTTTTGAAAAAAGGAGAGCCCAGCCTGGCCCGACCCGACTTGAGGGATATATGTAATTCGGGTCGGGCTGGGCCGAGCCAAGCTAGTATTGGTTTCCGAGCTGACTCGGGCTGGGCCAAGACCTGGCCCGACCTAACCCATTGACACCCCTAGATTTTGTTATTTGAGTGTGGGAGCTATCTTTGCTCTGATAATTCATCTTGTTATTTAGTGTTTATTTCTTATTGAAGTTGTAGCACAACGTTTCACTCTATTTTTTTTTATCAAGTGACAAAAAAAAAAAGATAAAGAATATGAGGGCAAGGAACCAGAGGGAATTGAAACCACAACTCCCCACCAACAAAAAAAAAAAAAAACTCCCATCACATATGCTCCCATATACGCAAATGCAGTACATCCCACAACTATACAAAACTATAACATGCATGTGAAGGTTTTCAAAGTTTAAAGCAAATGCCAAAAGCAAAAAAAAAAAAATTGTTTATCTGGACCAAACCAAGCCAAACCAAAATAATCAATCACTCATGTATTCTAGACATGCTAATCCTCAATTGATGTCGATAATCTTAACTTATAAAAAATACCAAAGAGTTGATGGAGTCGACAAAGAAAGATAATCCGAATATGAGGGGACGCAAAGGCTTAAAGGCTTCGATTAAAGAGAATTGGATACAACTTTGAGAGATTTGGTAAAGAAAATAATACTAGGAATATGAGGAATAATAATAATAAAATAATGGTGAAAGCTCTCGCATGTAAATTACTTTCCGTCATTCTCTCGTTACAGCGGACCACTTTTATAAGATTTTATTATTCTGATGCGGCAAATCCATATAAGGTCGGAGGATGGAGATGGGGAAATTTCAGAGGATTAATTTTTGTATTGAGAGTGGTTCAAATGACGGAAATTTCCACGCGAAAGTGATCCATTTTCCGGGAGAGAGATCGATTGCCTTTTCCGAACGAGGGTAGGTTCTACCCTTAGGATCCGGTCTGTTCGTATTATGTATAGGTGTCTTAAATCATTACTAAAAAGAGAAAAAAAATTCAAAAAATTGTCTCCTAAAAATAGTAGATTTGAACCTTCCATTTAAAAACGGATGACCCGAATATTAAGGATAGGTGCATGCCCTTGCAAGGAAATGAAAGATGATTTGGATCTTTCTGTCTTGTTAATGTCATCTTAAGAAGACTTTGACCGCGACCTTCTCGGTTAGACCCGTGTTGATCAATTCACGATGCAGGAAGTGTGGGCTTATATATATAAGGGTTGAAGCTCCGTCCAGTCTCCACCACCACACGCTCAACTCACTCGCAGTGCTAAATTGCAAAAAATGGGGTGGCTTCAAACCCTCCTCCCCTCCTCTGTTTCATCTTTTTCTTACATTCCTCCCTTCTCTTTGCCTCGCCGCTTTGCCCTCCTGACCAACGCAATGCCTTGCTCCGTTTTAAGAATTCCCGCGTGCTCGATCGCATGGCATCGGACTCTTGTGATCGGTACGGCCCGTCATGTCTTATCCGAAGACAAACTCATGGGACAAGGGTGCGGACTGCTGCTCGTGGGACGGTGTGACATATGATGGTGTCACCGGCAACGTCATCGGTCTCGATCTTGCCTGCAGTCAGCTTCGTTCGTGGCGCTCTCCAGTCCAATAGCTCCCTCCTCCTTCATCATCTTTAGAGTTTCAACCTTTCCCATAATGACTTTACTAGCTTACGCATTTCGCCAAATCTAAGTGCATTTGCAGAATTGAATCGTCTCAATCTCTCTCATTACTGCTTTTTTGGGTACCGTTCCTAGTGAAATCTCCCGCCTCCCTAAGTTGGTGTCACTTGATCTCTCTGTCAATTATATTATTTACGACACGCACTCGTACTCTTATCTCAGGTTGGAAAATCCAGTCTTCACCATGCTCGTTCAGAATCTAACAGCATTAGGAAATCTTGTTCTTGATCGAGTAGACATGTCGATGGTTTCACCAGAGTCCTTTGCAAATTTGTCTCTTTCTTTGGCATATTTAAGCGCTTCTAGTCGTTTCTTGGGAGGGGTGGTGTTTTCCAGATACTGTTTTTCGATTGCCGAGCCTCGCTCATCTCGAGTTAAGCAACTCCAAGTCCTATGTCTTGTCCGGAATAACCTTAGCGGGATTGTAGATTTTGAAAACTCTGCAAAATTTAAAGATCTCCGAAGGCTTATGGTTTCCCGGGAACTAAATCTAATCTATGATGCATCGAAGTATACATTCCCTAGTCAAATGCGTGAAGTTATCATCACTATCTATCGGTCACAACGAGTTCAGTGGTATCTTCCCATATTGGCTAGAAACAATGCAGCTACGGAGACTTGATTTACAATCGAACAAAATTTCATGGTCGGATCAACCTCACTGCCTTTGGATTCTTCTTCCCTACTATTCAATTTTTATTTATTTCCAACAATAATTTCACTGGACGGTTGAACACGGAACTTTTCTCAAACACCTAATTAGCTGTCATAGATTTGTCCAACAACGAGCTTGGGGGACCAATTCCGCTTCCATCTTCTGTCACATTCTATCATACCATTGCAAATAATAAAATAACAGAAAGGATCCCCTCTTTGATATGCAATGCCACCGAGCTCGAGATCATTGACTTGTTCAACAACGCCTTAACAGTTAGCTTACCTTAGTGCTTGACAAGTTTTAGCACCGATCTATCGGTTTTGAATTTGAGGATGGATAAACTCGAGGGCACAATTCCTCATTCTTTTTCTGATTGAAGGAACATAGCCTTGGTCCCTTGTTAAATGTAGAAATCTGGAAATTCTGGATCTCATCGATAATCAGATAGAGGATATGTTCCCACGATGGTTGAGAACACTCTCATAACTAAAAGTTCTTTTTTTGAGATCCAACAATTTGAAGGATCTTTTAGATATTCCTATTGGAGCTCACCTCTTTCCCAAGTTACACATTCTGGACCTCTCCAACAACAACTTCAGCGGTCCTTTGCCAGCGAACTTGATAACGAATCGTAAAGGCATGGTAATTGGCGAAAATGGGCAAGTCGAATCATTGTATATGACGAGATCTTTCCAATTGATACCATACAAAAACTTTGTGATCGTGATGATGAAAGGGCTAGAGATTGAGCTAGTGAAGATCTTGACCTTCATCGCGATTATTGACTTGTGGCACAACTCTTTCCAAGGAAATATCCTCGAAGTTATTGGGCGTCGTTGGTCTCTCGTAGGACTCAATCTTTCTTACAACAATCTTTCATGTTCCATCCCTCCGATTTTAGGGAACTTGATTGATTTTGGATGGCTTAATCTTTCTTCAAACAAGCTTAGAGGAGCAATCCCTAAAAAATTAGGAGATTTGGCATCCTTGGTTACTTAAACCTCTCGAAGAACTAACTCACCGATCGAATTCCTCAAGATAAGCAATTGGGCACATTTTCAAGCGACTCGTTTAATGGGAATCCAGGCTTATGTGGGACTCTATTGCCAAAGGCATGTCCTGACGATGCTCAACCTCCTCCACCATCATCCCTATCAACTTACGACCGCAAAGGGCACAAGAGTTGGTTCAAGCATAAGACAGTGTAGCTAGGTTATGCATCGAGGTGTGAGAAAGATGGAGAGAAGAGCAGCCGAGTGGACAGATAAGCCAAAACAGAAGGCCATCAAATTTCATGGACAATGAAATTGTTTGAGGAGCTGTCTCTGTAATATAGCATAGCAAATTTAGATGTGATCAGCTTGAAATGTTGTTTTCCTTATGAAGGCTTTTTTCTAATGTATTCTCTTTTTGCTTCTGGGTGCAATTGTATGTCAGTTGAATTGAGAAGATGAATAATATGATCTATCAAGCATGCAGCTTTTGAGGAAGCAAGTGCCATTAATCTCTACATATATAATTTCCATTCTCCCATGTATGAGTGGTAGGTCACGTCGTTATATCAAGTATATTAATAGTCGAAGAGTAGCAGAATTCGTCGATATCCATACCGTAAGTGTTAGGATGCACGTGTGAATTATATAAGAGAAGTTACGCATTGGATAATTAATGTGGTATGAAGCGGTTAATATATTTAAATTAACTCATAACTCATTAGCTTAAGTTTTTGAATGAAAGTGAGTCTAACTGGATTTGTTAACGACTCGAACTTGAGCTCTCTCTCGGTGATCTCTCTAAACAAATGTATTGGACTTTTGTTGTGCTCTTTCAACAAATAGTATCAGAGCTAATAGTTGATTAGTGACCTACTCTCAATATGTATCGATATTTGGAAAACATCTCAAATAAGAAATTGGGTAGTTAATGTGGTTTCCGGGTTAGTGGGCGTTGTGGTGTAGTAGGCCCAATGGGCGTTAATGGAGATTCAAGTTGAGATGGATCTCAAAGAAGTAATCTAGTGGCTAACGTGGTTTCTAGGTGGTGGACATTATGGTCTAGCAACGCGGGCCGATGGGTGTTGATAAAGATTCAAATTGAGATAAATTAGTGCGGAAGAATACTTAGATTAAGGGGAATCAAATCTAACACTGGAGCTCACACGTAAAGGGGTATATTGTTAGAATTCACGTGCGAGTTATGATAGAGAAGTCACATATTAAAGAATTAATGTGGTATGGTGTAGTTAATATATTCAAGTTGGCTTATAACTCATTGATTTAAGTTTTTGAATGAAGGTAAGTCTAACTTGATTTGTTAATGGGCTCGGATTTGGGCTCTCTCTTGACGATCTCTCCAAGCGAATGTATTGGACTTCTTCTGTGTTTCTGCTAAATCTTGGTCTTCTTCAAAACAATTAACGTACGTAAAACATCTTTTGCCGTGCATTTTCTTCTCATGCCTTCTTTTAACATTGGGCATCGCTGAGCCTGACCCATTTGTAAGTTGGGCCTTCTAGCAAGTTCGCTCCAAAGCATTATTTGGCTTTTTTTTGTGGGTTGTTTTCAAAACAATTTTTTTAAAAATAAAATATTTATCAATTTAGGTCTATAATTTTTTTTTTTTATGATTTGAGTCTCGCATGATAGTCATGGTGCCGCGCGAGGCACTTTCAGCACTATGTAGTGCTTGGGCAGCACCATAAGTGTCGCGCAATGCTTGGGGCAGCAAGTTGCCGCACAAGGCATTTTTTTATTGTTTAGTTGCTCGGCACCTTTTGAGTGCCGAGAAACATTCTGTTTTAATCATTTTTAATTTTTTTTCTTGTTTTTTAATCTTTTTGATTATTCAATTTATTTTCATTCATCATTTTTTAAATTTCTTTTTTCTCGTCGCTATACGACCTCGTCGTCTCGCTCATTCATTCGCTAGTGCACCATGATGACGCGCCTCGACTCCGTAGCCCTATTACCTTGCTCATTCGTTCCATCACTCGTTCATTCGTTTGCTCGATTGCTCGTGCACCACAATGACGCATCTCAACTCCCCAACCTCGGCCCCTGGACCCGGCTCCCGTCCTGGTCCCGGACTCAGCCCTCGGCCTCTGGTCCCCGACCTCGATCGGGGCCCCAGCCTCCAATCCTCAATCCCCAATCCAGGCCCGAGTCCCTATTCCAACCTCGATCTCTAGTCCTGACCCTGGCCCCGATCCCGATCTTAGGCCTCGACCCCGGTCTTTAATCCTTGGCCCCCGGACCCGATTCGAGCTCTGGCCCCTGTACAGGTCCCCTCCCCGACCCTGGTCGCTAGTCCCGAGCCCGAGCCTCGATCGCTGGTCTCGATCCTGACTTTGATTGCTGACTCCGGTCCCGATCTTGGGATCACTTGTAATTGTGGAAGGATGTTATCTTTACGGATCGAAAATGAGTCTAATATGGATCGAAAATGAGTTTAAGGTGTGACCCATGATAGTAACTTGCTATATAGCACACAAGCAGTGCTCGAATTTCTCGTGCGAATTTCTTTTCGGGCTCATAGCCTTGTCACGAGCATTCGATTGGAGGGAGAGATTTTTGGTCCGCTTAGTTTATTTTTTTTAGGTCCGAATATTCACTAAACGGTTTTTGCACGCGAAAAATTTGGTTGATCAGAATAACAAAAATCATAATTAACAGCAATTAATTGCTCCCGTCCAAAAACTTTTCATGCGAAGGCTGATTTGAAAATAGTGTAACGATCGACGGGGAGGTTCTAAAAGTGCTTTAGCGATTTAAAAAAATTGTTAATTAAATTTTGCTTAGTAAATTGAACAAGGACCCTGGTTTTGTTGGGATGGGAGTCAACGATGGAATGGTTGCAGTTAGGGATGTGGAAACTAGATCGGACCGGCTTGGATTGGCTCGGACCGGACCGGCTTGGATTAGCTCGGACCGACCCGGTTGGTCCGGTCCTTGAGGTTGGCAGTTCGGTCTTCAATTCCAATAAATAGGACTAGTGACTGGAAGGCCCGGTCCCCAGTTTTATAGTTTGGGACTGGACTTGCCCGACCTAAATCGGACCGTCAATATTTTTTTAAAATTAATATACATCTAGAATTAACCTATTTTTAATATTTCGAGAAGTCCATGAATCTCATCTCACGCATTTTGAGTTTAGTGATGTCATTGTACATATTATTTAGCAAGTTTGGTTTTGGTATTAATTTAGGACAAAAGCATATCTTAATTGATGGTAAGATCTGTTCCTTATGATGGATACATGCACGAAGAATAAGCACTTATATGCATGAGGACATGAACTCTAGTCATTATGCATATTTGTGAAATCTGTTTTTTTTTTCACAACCAAAAATAAAAAAAATAAAATAAAATTTGAGTTCGGTTTTATCGTCTACCTAAGTTCAGCGGGCCACATGCAGGCGTCAATTACGAGCATAAAAGTAGAAGTTCTACTTTTGAATTTTTTATCAAGATTTTATAAGACGTTTAATTTAGGTGTTGAATTCCAACACATGGTGGGTTCACTTGCGTGTGGAAAATTTTTAGTGCCATTGAAAATTGCATGGAATAATCTTCTTGAAAACTCTCGTGGGCGCGATGTCTTGCCACGTGTACAATACCATCGGTCCCCCTAGTTGTGCCTGAAAAACAAAACCCGCAGAGAGAATCTATTAATTTTCAATTAAAATTGCTCAAGAGAAAGATGCATTCCATCGGACAATAAACGATTAAAAAAAAACCATGAAAATTATGTGTCCCAATAATGTCATCGTAACAACACTTTGACATTAGAACCAAAAAAAAGTTTGGCCCCGGATCGGGCCGGCCCAAAAAACTGGTTGCCTAACATTAAGGTCGGGAGACTGTTAGGGACGATCGAAAAGAGTTGGCGTGGTGACAAGAAACGCCGCTATTCGGGGTTGTGATCGTTGAAGTTGTTGTTGTTGTCCCACATCGTTTGTGAATGAGTCTTGTATGCTTTTTATATTCACGCCGTCTATTTCCACGTAATAGTTTAAGTTTTTTTGTTGGACTTTCTAACAGTGACCAAAGATTAAACATTTAGCACGGGCATTCATGATCGGATTGAGGTTGACATAAAAGGGAGAATTTATTTATTTATTTATTTTATTTGGTTTTGTTTTTCTAACTCTTGGGAATACGTATACATATGACACAACACATGTATATGCTAAGATAGAGAAGAGATGCTCCATGCTCTGTAGTGCTGTCATGGACAACAGGCAGTTCCAATATTATCTGCGAGTGTGATTGATGGGCAAAAAGTCGGCAAATTTCTTCGTGGAAAAGCTTGCAAAGTATGTGAGATTACTTTTTTTTTTGTTGTTGTTGTCAATTTCCCCTTTTTATTCTTCCTTTATTATCTGCATGTTAAGCTTCGTCAACAAATATGATTGCATTTTTTTTTTTTTGTTGTTGACAGATGGATTGACGACAAAGCAAATGACATCCTTTGGAAAAAAAAGAAGAAGAAAGAGATCGAGTTAGATCTTAGTTGCGCTCGAGCTGTATAATTATAGCATCTAAATTTACTTACTCCTTTTCCGAGGTGGCGAAACGCGCAAACTGTTCGATCCCGTGCCGTTTTGAGACTGATCGGCGGGAGAGTCGCGATTTCGGGTCGAGAAGCCTTTTTCTTGAGGGCGAGGGAAACGAGATTCAACCGTGCAAACGAAAAAGAAAAGAAGAGGAACAATTTTAGGGAAACTGAATTTGAGATGTTGGGTCGTTGCGTGAATTTTTTTTTTTTTTTGTCTCCGCTCCGCCTATTCAAGCTAGATCGGTTGGACCCCACTTTGAAAACTTTTTTGGGTAAATTGGGGCTCCACATGAAGCAAGAGCATGGAAGAGCTGCTCCTTCATCATTTGGGATCCCACAGCAGACCACCAAATTTTGCTTCACTGGCCAAACGTAAGAAGTCATGGGTATTCTGACATGGCATTAGAGTCAGGTTTTTGCCTCCGCTCTCCCTTTGTTCGTCGAATTCCACGCGCCGTTTTTAATTCGGCTTTTGCATATGCAGAGGTTGTGATTAAAGTATTCCCATAACCAAGTTTGCCGAGGTTTGTATGCTTTTCTGTATACCTAGAGAGGCAAAAACATGGAAAAAGACGACGACAACAAAAAATAAAAAACACGTTTGGCTTTCATCGACGGAAACATATAATAATTTTGGCAAAGTGAAATTTCAGGGTATCCGAGGACCAAGACAATTCACTCTCTGCCCACAAATTCCACACGTTACGGGATGGAATGCTCGGTTGGAAACATGTGTTTTTGGAGCTCATGTGGACAATAATTGAATGGATGTTGAGAAATACATAAGGTATGTTTCCACCGTAGGAGGCCCGTTCCTTGGTGGGAGACTTTTTCTGCTATAATTTTTTTAATTAACAAACCCATCAAATGAAAAATTATAAAAAGAAAATAGAAAAATAAATTAAATTTAAAAGAAAAAAAAACGGATATTAAAAAAAAATTGGCGTTGGGCCGGCCCGAAATGACTTGCTCCATGGAATTTTCTATGGCACTGAGAAATTTTCCACGCGCAAGTGGCCCCATCATGAAAATTATGTGTCCCAACAATTTCATCTCGAGAAGACTTTGACCGCGTCCTTCTCGGGAATACCCGTGTCGATCAGTTCACGATGCAGGCAGTAAGTGCCTATATAAAAGTTGAAGCTGTATCCAGTCTCCACCAACGCTCAACTCACCCGCGGTGCTGAATTGCAAAAAATGGGGTGTCATCAGATCCTCCTCCGCCTCCTCTGTTTCCTCTTTTTCTTACATTCCTCTTCCCTTCCCTTTGCCTCGCCCCTTTGCCCTCCTGACCAACGCAATGCCTTGCTCCGTTTTGAGAATTCCTACGTGCTCGACCGCATGGCGTCAGAATTTTGTGATCGAGACGGCCCTGTCGTGTCTTATCCAAAGACAAACTCATGGAACAAGAGCGTGGACTGCTGCTCGTGGGACGGCGTGACTTGCGACGTTGTCACCGGTCAAGTCGTCGGTCTCGACCTTGCTTGCAGTTGGCTTCGTGGTGTTCTCCATTCCAATAGCCCCCTCTTTCTCCTTGGCCATCTTCGGAGTCTCGACCTTTTCGGTAATAACTTTGTTGGCTCAGACATTTCGCCTAATCTGAGTGCATTTGCAGAATTGACTAGTCTCAATCTTTCCACTTCATACTTTTCGGGTACCGTTCCCAATGAAATCTCTCGTCTCTCTAAGCTGGTGTCACTTGATCTCTCTATTTCCGACAGATACTCGCCCTCTTATCTCAGTTTGGAAGATTCGGCCTTCACAATGCTTGTTCAGAATCTGACAGCATTGAGAACGCTTGTCGTTGACAGAGTAGACATGTCCATGGTTTCACCAAAGTCCTTTGCGAATTTGTCTTCTTCTTTGACATATTTAAGCGCTTCGGGTTGTTCCTTGGGAGGGGAGTTGTTTCCGGATACTGTTTTTCGATTTCCGAGCCTCACTCATCTCGATATAAGTTCCAATTATAACATGTCCGTGATTCTTCCCAAATCGAATTGGACGGGTCCACTCGAGTCTCTGTCTCTCGGGCAAACGGACTGTTCGGGAGAAGTACCTGATTCAATCGGTAACCTGACGAGTTTGCTATTCTTAGATCTTAGCAATTGCGGACTCACAGGATACATCCCCTCGTCCATGTGGAATCTCAAGCAACTCCAAGTCCTATATCTTAGTTGGAATAACTTTAGCGGGGTTGTAGAGTTTGAAAACTTTGCGAAGTTCAGAAATCTCCGAGAGCTTGCGGTTTCTCAAGAGCTAAATCTAATCTATGATGCATCAAAGTATACATTCCCGAAGCTTGAAGTGTTGGAGTTGCATTCTTGCAAGTTGACTGAGTTTCCCTATTTCTTGAGTTCATTGAAAAGATTAATCTACTTAGACCTATCTTCAAATAGGATTAGTGGGGAGATCCCGAGGTGGTTTTGGGGAATAAGCCATGATTTATTGGAATTCTTAAATCTTTCTGACAACCTTCTGGAGGGAGAAATACCACAATTGCACTGGAACAGATTGTCAACTCTTCTCCTTGGGGACAACTCATTTGAAGGACCCCTCCCGATCCCTCCACCTTCAACTTCTGTCTTTATAGCCCGCAACAATATTTTCACTGGTGAGATCCCCTCTTTGATTTGTCAGTTGAGTTCACTCGTACTTTTAGATTTGTCTAACAATAGTCTCTCTGGGATTATGCCATCATGTTTTGGTAATATAGCCACTCTCGACTTTCTACGCTTGAGCAATAATAATTTACAGGGACCGTTACCGCGCTCCCTAGTCAAATGCGTGAGGTTATCAGGGCTAATTTTAAGTTACAACGAGTTCAGTGATATCTTCCCACATTGGCTGGAAGCACCGCAGCTGAGTAATTTGGATTTACAATCCAACAAATTTCATGGTAAGATCAACCTCACTGCCTTGGGACTCTCCTTCCCGGCTCTTCAATTTTTAGTTATTTCCAACAACAATTTCATTGGACGGTGGCCCATAGAATTTTTCTCAAACACCTCACTGGCTGTCATAGATTTGTCCAACAACGAGTTTGCGGGGCCAGCACCGCTTCCATCTCCTGTCACATTTTATTATTCCATTGCAAGTAACAAGCTAACAGGAAAGATCCCCTCTTTGATATGCAATGCCACAAAGCTCCAAGTCATTGATTTGTCCAACAACAGCTTAACAGGTAGTTTGCCTCAGTGTTTCACAAATTTTAGCATTGATCTCTCAGTTTTGAACTTGAGAATAAACTACCTTGAGGGCACAATTCCTCAATCGTTCTCTTCGAGAAGCAGCTTGATGACTCTTGACCTGAGTCGAAATCTGTTTGAGGGCACATTGCCCCAATCCCTTGTCAACTGTAGTTATCTGGAAGTTTTGGATCTCGGTGACAATCAGATAGAGGATATATTCCCAATATGGTTGGGAACACTTCCAGAACTAAAAGTTCTCATTTTGAAGTCCAACAATTTGAAGGATCTTTTGGATATTCCCATGGGAGCTCACCTCTTTCCTAAGTTACACATCTTGGACCTCTCCAACAACAACTTTAGCGGTTTGTTGCCAGCCAATTTGATAACGAACCTTAAAGGCATGATGACTGACGAGAATGGGAAAGACGAAACACTTTATATGACGCGATCTTTCAAATCGGCGTCATACGAGAACTCCGTGACCGTGACGATGAAAGGGCTAGAGATTGAGCTGGTGAAGATCTTGACCTTCCTCACGATTATTGACTTGTCGAATAACTCTTTCCAAGGGACTATTCCCGAAGTTATCGGACGTCTTCACTCTCTCGTAGGGCTCAACCTTTCTCATAATCATCTTACTGGTTCCATCCCTTCGACTCTAGGGAACTTGATTGATCTTGGATGGCTTGATCTTTCTTCGAACAAGCTTAGCGAAGCAATCCCTAGAAAATTGGGAGATTTGGCATCCCTTGGGTACTTAAACCTCTCGAGAAATCAACTCACTGGTCGAATTCCTCAAGATAAGCAATTGGGCACATTTTCGAGTGACTCGTTTAATGGGAATCCAGGCTTATGTGGAACTCCATTGGCAAAAGCATGCCCTGACAATGCGCAACCTCCTCCACCATCATCCTCATCAACTTTCGACCGCGAAGGACATGAGAGTTGGTTCGAACAGAAGACAGTATGGCTAGGTTATGTATCAGGATTCGTGATTGGGATTTCGATAGCTTACATTGCATTTGCAATGGAGAAACCCAAATGGCTCGTGCGAGGTGTGAGAAAGATGGAGAGAAGAGCAGCTGAGTGGATGGAGAAGCCAAAGCGGATGGGCATCAAATTTCATGGACAATGAAATTGCTTGAGGAGTTGTCTCTATAAGCTAGCATGGCGAATTCAGTTAATAAAGATGTCATCGGACCAAATTGAAATGTTGTTTTCCTTATGTAGGCTTGTTTCTGTTGTTCTCCCTTCGTTTCTATTGAGAAAATGAATAATATGATCGGTCAAGTAGCACGGCTTCCAAATTGTGAAGAAGCAAAGGACAAAAGAAGAAGAAAAAAAATGGAGAAGCAAAGTGCCATTAGCCTGGTCCTCTACACATGTTTCTTTTCCATCTTCCCGTGTACGAGCGGTGGGTCGCGTCGATATACGAAGTTATATTAATAGTAGAAGATTAGAAGAATTCGTCAATCTATAAAAAATAAAATAATAATAATAATAATAATAATAAGGGTCTCCGCTAAACCTTGGTCTTCTTCAAAACAATTAACGGACAGAAACATCTTCGGCCATGAATTTGTTGCTCTTGCCTTCTTTTAAAATGGGCCATTGGCGAGCCCAGCCCATCTGCAAGTTGGTCCTTCCAGCCAGTTCCCTCTGCTATCGGTTTTTTATTTTTTATTTTTTATTTTTAAATGTGGAGATCATCTTCTTTCTTGTTTTGGTTTGTGGGGGGGTTGGTTTGGTTGGGGTGGGAAAGGAGGAGGAGGACGAGAGGGGGGAAGTCTCTCATTTCTCTCACGTCTTTTGTGTTAGTATTATAGTACATAGGCAGTGTTGGAATTTCTCGTGCAAATTTTTTCGGGTTATAGCCTCGAAGCAACCATCCGGTCCTGCCTGAGGGAGAGATTTTTGGTCCGCTTAGCCTTTTTTTTTTAGGTCCGAATGTTCAATTAACGATTTTGGCATGCGAAAACTTTGGTTAATCAGGATAATAGAAATAATAATTAACGGCAATTAACTACCCCCGCTCAAAAACTTTAGATGCGAAGGCTGATTCGAAAAGTGCATTAGTGATTTAAAAAATTGTTTATACAATTTTTCATAATTAAATGGAAACGAAGCCGGGTTTTGTCGGGAAGGGAGACAATGATGGGGAGGAGAGCTGCGCCCTTTAAAGCGAGAAGAAAACCCATCACTCAATGCGACAAATCATGGCTGAAATGCACTGTTCTGTCCCTCTCGATCCTTTTTCTCGCGTTGGAAATAATCTTTTTCCCACTCTTTTTTTTATTATTTCTTTTGAAAACTTAATAAACAAATAAATAAATGAAAAGCAAAAAGAAATAGAAAGATCTGGCCAACCGATCGGCTCGAACCTCCAACGCTTGCGTGCCGCGCACACCTTAGGGCACGCATGATAACAATTCCCTGTTGGAAATTGACTTTTGACCAGAAGTTAATTCCTCTACTTTTCCTAAAAAACAGAAGTTGATTTTTCTACTTCTACTCCAGATTAACTCTGATAAGAGAAATTTATTTGATGACGATTGAAAATTTCTACTTTTGGAATATTCTTAACAAAATTTTCGACGTCGACGGTCGACGAGGTCGATAGGTGACGGAGGTGGTGGTCAGCTGACTGTGGCAGTAAAGGAAGCAGAGACAAGCCTGAACGAGATGAGCATATATGTTATCCCCACGCATACGACGCTCATGGCCTTTAACAGGGGACTGTCTTTTTGCTCACTGAAACTCATTCTTGAAGCTCAACCTTAAAGGTGCCAGAAATTTCTGATTTACAAGTTCCACATAGTGGCAAGTGAAGAGCATACTGGACCAAACCAATCGCACTACTAAATCAAGAAGAGGATTATGGTATCCAAAGGGCCATGCTTTGAGGAAAGAAGAAGATAGGAAACTTAGAAACTCATGGTTTATAAGAAACACACTGATATTTCATCTAAGGCCAGTTCTGCTGATTACAGCACATTCGATTGCCTTTTATAGGCATACAAACTTAACAAGACGAACAGACGATGGATATGCAAATCCACGGAAAAACTGAAAAAAGTTTTCGGATGAACAGTTCTGCTACAGTGATGAACAGTACTTGCTACAGTACTTTCCCAAAAAAAGCCTTCTAAAAACCTGCAGAAAATTTAGTTTTGCAAACGCATTCAATACTAAGACTTTTGACACACCAAACAACGACTTTTTATCGTAGGGAATTTTATTACACACATGTGAAGTCAGTTTGAGCGTCTGAGTAGTTCAAAGTCGACGGCGATCTGGATCTGGGTGATAATTGGCATCGTCAAAGTCAGAACTATCTAGGCCATCTTTGTCTCTTTTGTATTTATTTCAGTACCATTGTTCTTGAAGTTAGGATAGTCCGATGTCCGATTCTTCAGATAGTGGGAGACTATCTTCTTGTTTTGCCATGTGTCTTTCTCCGGGCAAGATATCTTCCATGGTGACTGGATCCTGTGGATCTTGTCGAAAGTCTTTGTCATGCCCCGCACCCCGGACAAGGGCGCGCGACCCTGCGAGCACACTCTCGAGTCCCGGGATTCACTTACTGAGAGATGCGTAGTATAAAGAAGCACGCGGAAACGCAACATGAATAACACCTCCATACATAAACAAAAAGGAACCTAGGCAGCGAGAACATAACACATACATATATATTTATATACGTGTCTCATGAGTTTGTACAAAAACGCAGATGAGCTAATCCTGTAAATAGTTCTGGGTAACGGGACCGAAACAAAAGACAACCATATTAAGTCCTCAAAAGAAATTGGCCTACGAGGTCAACACCAAAAGGGCTACATAGTAAGTCAGGAAACCCCTGGGTCTAGCTACTGGAATCGTCCATCTACTCTGCGTCCTCAGTAGGCTCGTATTTCGAAAAAGTCTCGGAGCGTGCATCTATCGTGTCCTCCATCGTCTCGTTCTCCACTTACTCCTCCAACTCATCCTCGGAAGCATCGATCTCTATCACGTCAACGATGTCCTCCAAAGTCGAGGTCCTCTCAGGCATGTTCCTCGAGCCAGCAACGGACACCTCTACCTCTACAGAATCCCGAGTGGGATAACACCAGCTAGGAATAGCTCCGTGAGGTACCTCTGTAGCCTTCAGTGGACCAGTGGTAACCTCGCCTACTCTACGAAACCACGCCTCAAACCTATGGGGTTTCAAGTCCTTATCGCCATCGTCGATCCAAACTACTGTACACTTCCTAACATACATCGTTCTCCTATCGTCCGAGACCTCATCAAAATATGCTGTCATCTTCTTGGGGTCACTTAGTCGAGTCGGCAGTATCCTCAAGGTTTAAGGTCTAAAAATATGGTCCCACGACGAGGTGAGATTGACATTTTAGTAAGACAAGTCCTAACCCTAGGTTAGGCAGACAGTACACCCAAATGAATGCAAACAATAAACAAGAATACGCACTCAACAATACAAGGCATTAATCAATCAAATATGCCACAATGATGCAAGCGATTACCAATCACATAAACATGACATCATAACTTATCAATCGAATAAGGGTCTGAAATGGCAAAAAATTCTCAAAAAGGGCATGAATTTAAGGGCATCTTCATCTTTTTTTAATTAGATTTTTTTTATATTTTCTTAAAAATTAACAAAAAAAAAAGGTATAACATGCACACACAAGGGAGAGGCAGCTGCCACCCCATCACCAAAGGGCAGTGACATAAGCCGACGAGATTATCGACAACTTGACGAGGGCCAGTAACCCCACCTATTAGAGGCAAGGTACTGGTGGCCCTCGCCAAAATAGGGAGAAAGTTGGGCCCTCTCCTAGATTTAGGCGAGGGTCGCTTGCTCTTGCCCTGGTCAAGGAGAGAACCGATGACCCCCACTCGCTCTTGGACGAGGGCTAGAGAGGCCCTAGCCTATGGTTGGCGGGTCGGCGGTGACTTAGCTAGCTTGCGCTACCCCTGTCGAACTCCCATGGCGGTGGACTGGCGGCCACAACCCCTCTCACCTATGAGCTTTTCTTTTTTTTTTTTTAATTTTTTAATTTTTTTTAAAGAAAACATAGAGAAAAAATGAGAAACGACAAAAACACCCTTTAGGTCATACCTTTTTTGAAATTTTATGGTCAATTCAGGCTTATTTAAAATATATTATGTCACTTCATGCACTTATTTTAAATTAGAGGAATTCCAAGCCTTTTTTGAAATTTTCCTTACGCAAGAGACCCCATCATGAAATTGTGTCCCAATAATGCCATGTTAACAAGACTTTGATCGTTACCTTCACGCCGCTTCACAATGCATCAAGTAAGGATGTACATGATAATCATTCTATTTCTCTATTTATATTCTTAATCTATTTCTGGACCAAAGTGTTTTCTTCAAAAATAAAAAAATAGAATTGCATTATATATATTACGTAAGTCACTTGTGTTCATGCATTTCATTCTCTTGTTGCACTGGAGCACTTTATAAGAGTTTGATACTTAGATGGGGCAACTCCGTATAAGCTTGGAGAATGAAGTTAGGGAAAATTTCAGAGAAGTAAATTTTATGATTAATCTCGATAGAGAGATTGGATACTTAAGTTACACTTGTTTCGCGAAAAATGACTGATTCGAAAAATATTTTCCTGAAAATAATAGCTTATATCGCTTATAAAAATGAACGAAACGATTTTTTTTTTGTATTATCTATGAAAATGCTTAGACATAAATTATTATCGATGATAGCAACATTTTTTCATTGATTGATTTATTTCACTGAGATTTTAAGACGAAGGAAGACTGCTCCCTTTGCAAGCGCACGCATGTTTTCGGTAGTAAAAAAAAAATTAAAATACGTTGATAATTCGCCTACAAACTTAACCGGATTATTTAAGGTGGGACATTGTTATGAACATACTAATATACATGGAAAAGCAATTAATATTCGTAGCATGTAGGAACATCCAAATAAATAAGCAACTATTGCTTGCTACGCAGATGGCAATGAAAGTTACGACAGCGTATGGATGGACGCTTGCCAAGATATTCTTGGTTCTAAATGACATGGGAGACATATTGACTTGATTTGCACCTGCACTTGGGTGGATGAAACAAAAGGCGCGACAGCGACCACCTGAGTCCATACAATAAACAGCGACCACCTGAGTCCATACAACAATGCCCTCCACCCATTTTTTCCAAAGGGTAGTCAAATACCGACAGAAAACGCTATTAAAGAATTCAAGATAGTCGAATTCGTCAATCGTCCAACAGAGTTGCTAGTGCCGTGACATTTGAAAAACATTATTCCATGTAAAAAATTTCCCACACGCAAGTGGCCGCACCATGTAAATTTTGTGTCCCAATAAGACCGCAACCTCCTCGGGAAGACCGGTGTTGATCGCTTCATGATGCAGCAAGTGCTTTACATATAGTTTGAAGCTCTCTCCAGTCTCCCCCACCACACGCTCAACTCACTCGCAGTGCTAATTTGCAAAAAATGGGGCGCCATCAGATCCTCCTCTGTTTCCTCTTTCTCTTACGTTCATCCTCCCTTCCCTTTGCCTCGCGGCTTTGCCCTCCTGACCAACGCGACGCCTTGCTCCGTTTGAAGGATTCCTTCCTGCTCGATCGCATGGCGTCGTACTACTCTTGTGAGGATGACGCATCTTATCCGAAGACAAACTCATGGAACAAGAGCGTGGACTGCTGCTCGTGGGACGGTGTGACTTGCGACATTGTCACCGGCAAAGTCGTCGGTCTCGACCTTGCTTGCGGTTGGCTTCATGGCGCTCTCCATTCCAATAGCTCCCTCTTTCTCCTTGGCCATCTTCGGAGTCTCAACCTTTTCGGTAATAACTTTGCTGGCTCAAGCATTTCACCTAATCTGAGTGCATTTGCAGAATTGACTCATCTCAATCTCTCTACTTCACACTTTTCGGGTAGTGTTCCCGGTGAAATCTCTCGCCTCTCTAAGCTGGTGTCACTTGATCTCTCTATTTCCGACATGTCCTCGTACTCTAATCTCAGGTTGGAAAATCCGGTCTTCACAATGCTTGTTCAGAATCTAACAGCATTGGACAAGCTTGTTCTTGATCAAGTAGACATGCCCATGGTTTCACCAAAGTACTTTGCGAATTTTTCTTCTTCTTTGACATATTTAAGCGCTTCTGGTTGTTCCTTGGGAGGGATACTGTTTCCAGATATTGTTCTTCAATTACCGAGCCTCACTCATCTCGATATAAGTTTAAACGATTATGTGTCCGGGATTCTTCCCCAATCCAATTGGACTGTTCCTCTCGAGTATCTGTCTCTCCGGCTTACAAACATTTCGGGAGAAATACCCGATTCAATTGGTAGCTTGAGCAGATTGACAGTTTTGGATGTTAGCGGTTGCAGACTCACAGGACACATCCCCTCATCAACGTGGAATCTCAAGAAACTCCAAGCTCTATATCTTGATAGGAATTACTTAAGCGGGGTTGTAGAGTTTGAAAACTTTGCAAAGTTTAAAGATCTTCGGGCGCTCACGGTTTCTCAGGAACTAAATCTAATCTATGATGCACCGAAGTATACATTCCCGGCGCTTGAAGTGTTGCGGTTGCCTTCTTGCAACTTGACCAAGTTCCCCTATTTCTTGAGTTCCTTGAAACGATTGACAGATTTAGACCTCTCTTCAAATGGGATTAGTGGGGAGATCCCGAGGTGGTTTTGGGGAGTAAGCCAGGATACATTGGAACACTTAGATCTTTCCAGTAATCTTCTGGAGGGAGGCATACCACAATTGCACTGGAAGAGATTGTCATCTATTTCCCTTGAAAACAACTCATTCCAAGGACCACTCCCAATCCCCCCACCTTCTACTTCTTTCTTCGATGCCTCTCGCAATGGTTTCACAGGTGAGGTTCCCTCTTCGATTTGCCTGTTGAGTTCACTCTGGATGTTAGATTTGTCTAACAATAATCTCTCTGGGAACATGCCATCATGTTTTGGTAACATAACTGATCTTCAGCATCTAGTGTTGAGCAACAATAAATTACAAGGACCATTGATGCGCTCCCTAGTCAAATTTCATGGTCGGAATAACCCAACTGTCTTGGGACTCTCGTCACCTGCTCTTCGAATTTTATCTGTTTCAAACAACAATTTCATTGGATGGTGGCCCGTAGAACTTTTCTCAAACACCTCCTTAGTTATCTTAGATTTGTCCAACAACGAATTTGAAGGGCCAATTCCACTTCCATCTCCTGTCACATTTTATTATTCCACTGCAAATAACAAGCTAACCGGAAAGATCCCCTCTTCGATTTGCAATGCCACCAGGCTCACGATCGTTGACTTGTCCAACAATGCCTTAACAGGTAGCTTGCCTCGGTGCTTGACAAATTTTAGCACTTCTCTATCAGTTTTGAACTTGAGAATGAATTACCTCGAGGGGACAATTCCTCTATCGTTTTCTTCGGGAAATAGCTTGATGACTCTTGACTTGAGTCGAAATCTGATTGAAGGAACATTGCCTCGGTCCCTTGTCGAATGTAGAAATCTGGAAGTTCTGGATCTCAGTGACAATCAGATGAAGGATACATTCCCAAGATGGTTGGGAACACTCCCAGAACTAAAAGTTCTCGTTTTGAGGTCCAACAATTTGAAGGATATGTTGGATATTCCCTTGGAAGCTCACCTCTTTCCCAAGTTACGCATTTTAGATCTTTCCAACAACAACTTTAGCGGTCCCTTGCCATCGAACTTGATAACGAACCTTAAAGGCATGATGATTGGCAAAAACGGGCAAGTCAAATCGTTGTATATGACGCGATCCTTCGGAAGGATACCATACGAAAACTCCGTGGCCGTCACGATGAAAGGGCTAAAGATTGAACTGGTGAAGATCTTGACCTTCCTCACAATTATTGATTTGTCGCACAACTCTTTTCAAGGGAATATCCCCGAAGTTATTGGACATCTCCAGTCTCTCGTAGGGCTCAACCTTTCTCAGAACCATCTTACAGGTTCCATCCCTCCTACTCTAGGGAACTTGACTGATCTTGGATGGCTTGATCTTTCTTCGAACAAGCTTGGAGGAGCAATCCCTAGAAAATTGGGAGATTTGGCTTCCCTTGGGTACTTAAACCTCTCGAGAAATCAACTCACTGGTCGAATTCCTCAAGATAAGCAATTGAGCACATTTTCAAGTGACTCGTTTAATGGGAATCCAAGCTTATGTGGAACTCCATTGCCAAAAGCATGCCCTGACGATGCGCAACCTCCTCCACCATCATCCTCATCAACTTTCGACCGCGAAGGACATGAGAGTTGGTTCGAACAGAAGACAGTATGGCTAGGTTATGTATCAGGATTCGTGATTGGGATTTCGATAGCTTACATTGCATTTGCAATGGAGAAACCCAAATGGCTCATGCGATTTGTAAGAATGCTAGAGAGAAGAGCAGCCGAGTGGACGGAGAAGCCAAAGCGAAAGGCCATCAAATTTCATGGACAATGAAAATGTTTGAGGAGTTGTCTCTGTAAAATAGCATGGCGAATTCAGTTAATAAAGATGTCACTGGACTAGCTTGCAACAATGTTTTCGTTGCGAAGGCTTGCTCCTAATGTATTTTTTCTTTATTTCTCAACGCAGTTGTATGTCAGTTGAATTGAGAAAATGAATGATATGATCTGTCAAGCATGCAGCTTCCAAGTGCCATTAATCTCTACATACATTTTTCATGTGTAGGAGCGTTGGGTCACCTCGTTACACGAAGTTATATTAACAGTCGATGATTAACAGGATTCGCCGATATCCATACCGTAAGTTTTTTGTTGAACCTTGGTCTTCTTCAAGACAATTGACGTACAGAAAACATCTTCGGCCATGAATTTTCCTCTCATGCCGTCTTTTAACATAGGCCACTGAGGAGCCCGGCCCATCTACAAGTTGGGCCGCCCAGCCAGTTCGCTCCAAGGCATTACTTTTCTCCCGGTTCTTTAAATGTAGAGACCATCCATTGTTTTTGTTTTTGTTTTTTTTTTTTTTGGGAACTCTCTTGTTTTCCTCAAGTCTTTTGTGTTACCACGTAGTACATAAGCAGTGTTGGAATTTCTCGTGCAAATTTCTTTTCGGGTTCATAGACTTGACGCAGGCGTCCAATGGGAGGGACAGACTTTTTGTCCCGCTTAGCTAAATTTTTTTGGATCGAACATTTGCTTAACGATTTTTGCACCAAAAAACTTTGATCGATCGGGATAATAGAAATCATAATTAACAGCCATTAAATCTCCTGCCCAAAAACTTTCGATGCGAAGGCTGATTCGAAAATACTGTATGGTTAACGGAGAAGTTAATTTTTATAATGAGCATCCACAAGTGCTTTAGTAATTTTAAAAAATTGTTAATTAAATTTTGCTTGATAAATGAATGCGAATCCGGGTTTTGTTAGAAGGGTGGACAACGATGGAGGGGTAGTGCCTGTCGGGGCCCAATGGGGGAGGAACAGCTGGCCCTTTAAAGCGAAGAAGAAAACCCACCATCGATGCGACAAATCATGGCAGAGATGCACTGTTGGATCCCCCCTATCTCTCCTTTTTTTCCACATTGGAAATCGTCTTTTTCCACGCTTTTTTATTTTATTTATGCAAAACTTAATAAATAAATAAATAAAAGAATTAGAAAGATCCGACCGATCGATCGACCTGAAACTTATCATCCCCGAGGTTATCCATCAAAAGCCGAGTAAAAGAAAGAAAAAAAATGATTTGTATGGCGGGTTGCGATTCTCGGAGATGGCGTGGGAGTTTCATAAATTCGTGGGATTTGTTAGTTTTATTTTTTAGGTGCGTCATCTCATTGCGATGCTCGAGAAATCTTTTTTTTTTGTCGGAATAAATATATTTTCATTGATAATGACCAAGGTGAAATGACCGAGAGATAAACTTCATTACATAGTAGATCTCAAAGAGCTCGAGGCGGAGAGAATACCCAATTATTTTTTTTTTTTTTTTTGCGTCTTGACTATCCAATCCGGCATCACGTTATACTCTCTAGGACAGAAAAGTAATTTCAAAAAAGTGTTTTCACCTTTTAATATTAGGGAATTCACTCTTCTTGATTTTTGCATGAATGTTTTATTGACAAAAAAGTGTTTTACATGGATTACGTCGTTATCTTTGAACTAAACGGATGAAAAGTAGAAAAATTAATTTTTGAAAATTAATTTTATTCAAATAAATGCACCGGAAAATGCTTAATAAAACGATAATGTACCGGCCTTTTTTCTTTAATCAGAGATAATGATGGAGGATAAGAATATCCGGCCCTCAAAGCAAAATCACCACTCAAGGAGACAGATCACGACAGAAATGCACTGGGTCCCTTCTTTTTCTCATGTTAGGATTTATTTTTTTATCGTTTATTTTCCGATATAATGCATCTTTCTTTTCCAACCAAAAAAAAAAAGGGAACACATCTTTCTTTTAGGCAATTTTACTTGAAAATTAATATCTTCTCCCTGCCTTTTTTTTTAAGGTTCAAAAGTAAATGGAGGGTATTGTTTTTCAAACTAGAGGGACCGATGGTATTGTACACGTGGCAAGACGTCGCGCGCACAAGACTCTTCAGGAAGATTGTTTCATGGAATTTTCTGAGGCACTAAAAAAAATTTCCCCACGCTAAGTGACCCCACAATGGAAATTATGTGTCCCAAAAATGTCATCTTAACCAGACCTTGACCGCAACCTTCTCCAGATGACACGTTGATCACCTCACGATGCGGTCGGCAAGGGGCTTTATATATATAAAGGTTCATGTAACTTGCGATTATAATTTTTATACGCATAAAAATACAAATAACACATTTATTGAATAGAAGAATTAATCACCTCTTTCGGATACATCGTTCTTGATGTGGAACTTGCAACGATCCAATGCTCAAGATCTTTTCCTTTATAAACCCTCTTCATCGCTGGTTTCAATGAGACGGCCCATCACCTATCGTTCTGACGACTTATTGTGTGAGGTTATGTGAACATTAGAGTTTAGAGGAGGTATTTGAACTTTATTTATAAAAAAAATAAAACATATTCTCTCATTAAAAATTAGGTTTATCTAGGCCCACACTATTCAGCCCCATATCTGACTAGAATTAGGAAAGGGTAGATATATTTCTTTATTAGACCAATTAATTTACAATAACAATTAATAAAGCTCATAACAAATATATTTTATAATATATTCTAACATTCTCTCACTTTGACTATATTAATTGAAATTGTACTGTATATGTGCATCTTTATATTGATCTAGAAATAATTCCCAACAGTCAATCCGATCCCATAAAGTCTTAAGCACCGAACCATGCCAATAACTGCATCGGAAGACACAGAGTCATCCATGATCACGAATAATCTTAACTTTATTGCTATGAATTTGATATGGTAGTATGTCAATTGGATAATATCTCAAATAATAGAGACACTTTATATGTTATCCTCTTTGTTAGTCACCATTCTTTCACTTTATGTGTTACGAAACCGGACGTGCCACGAGATAACATATTTACGGTTCTAATGAATCAACATATGTCTTACCTTTATAGTTAATTATAATTTACGTGTAACAAGACATATGCTTTTAACTAAAAATAAATTCCCCAGCCATCACTCAAGGTTCACACGATTTATTGAGATTTTCACCTGATATATGTATTCAACATCATTGTAATCATAAATACTTTATTGCATGCAATAGAGTAGATACATACCTAAATGTTACAAAATGTAACAAATACAGATGCAAACTTTATTAGAGCAAATGTCGAAAACAGCTCCCACTGAACAACGGTATCTCATGATGCTTATAATTTACAGGGATCGTTACCGCGCTCCCTAGTCAAATGCGTGAGGTTATCAGAGCTAAATTTAAGTCACAACGAGTTCAGTGATATCTTCCCACATTGGCTGGAAGCACTGCAGCTGAGTAGGTTGGATTTACAATCAAACAAATTTCATGGTAAGATCAACCTCACTGCCTTGGGACTCTCCTTCCCGGCTCTTCACATTTTAGTTATTTCCAACAACAATTTCATTGGACGGTGGCCCATAGAATTTTTCTCAAACACCTCACTGGCTGTCATAGATTTGTCCAACAACGAGTTTGCGGGGCCAGCACCGCTTCCATCTCCTGTCACATCTTATTATTCCATTGCAAGTAACAAGCTAACAGGAAAGATCCCCTCTTTGATATGCAATGCCACAAGGCTCCAAGTCATTGATTTGTCCAACAACAGCTTAACAGGTAGTTTGCCTCAGTGTTTCACAAATTTTAGCATTGATCTGTCAGTTTTGAACTTGAGAATAAACTACCTTGAGGGCACAATTCCTCAATCGTTCTCTTCGAGAAGCAGCTTGATGACTCTTGACCTGAGTCGAAATCTGTTTGAAGGCACATTGCCCCAATCCCTTGTCAAATGTAGCTATCTGGAAGTTCTGGATCTCAGTGACAATCAGATAGAGGATATATTCCCAATATAGTTGGGAACACTTCCAGAACTAAAAGTTCTCATTTTGAAGTCCAACAATTTGAAGGATCTTTTGGATATTCC
Source organism: Rhodomyrtus tomentosa (assembly GCA_028455895.1). NCBI lineage: Eukaryota > Viridiplantae > Streptophyta > Magnoliopsida > Myrtales > Myrtaceae > Rhodomyrtus > Rhodomyrtus tomentosa. Next base: position 5,454,015 of record JAPCWY010000001.1, on the reverse strand, counting down.
CATGGGAGCTCACCTCTTTCCTAAGTTACACATCTTGGACCTCTCCAACAACAACTTTAGCGGTCTGTTGCCAGCCAATTTGATAACGAACCTTAAAGGCATGATGACTGACGAGAATGGGAAAGACGAAACACTTTATATGACGCGATCTTTCAAATCGGCGTCATACGAGAACTCCGTGACCGTGACGATGAAACGGCTAGAGATTGAGTTGGTGAAGATCTTGACCTTCCTCACGATTATTGACTTGTCCAATAACTCTTTCCAAGGGACTATTCCCGAAGTTATCGGACGTCTTCACGCTGTCGTAGGGCTCAACCTTTCTCATAATCATCTTACTGGTTCCATCCCTTCGACTCTAGGGAACTTGATTGATCTTGGATGGCTTGATCTTTCTTCGAACAAGCTTAGCGGAGCAATCCCCAGAGAATTAGGAGATTTGGCATCCCTTGGGTACTTAAACATCTCGAAGAACCAACTCACCGGTCGAATTCCTCAAGATAAGCAATTGAGCACATTTACAAGGGACTCGTTTAATGAGAATCCGGGGTTATGTGGAACTCCATTACCCAAAGCATGCCCTGGTGAATCTCAATCTCCTCCACCACCGTCCTCATCAACGTTCGATCCCAAAGGTCGTGAAAGTTGGTTCGAGCAGAAGACAGTGTGGATAGGTTATGCGTCTGGAATCGGGATTGGGATTTCGATAGCATACATTGCATTTGCAATGGAGAAACCCAAATGGCTCGTGCGAGGTGTGAGAAAGATGGAGAGAAGAGCAGCTGAGTGGACGGAGAAGCCAAAGCGGATGGGCATCAAATTTCATGGACAATGAAATTGCTTGAGGAGTTGTCTCTGTAAGCTAGCATGGCGAATTCAGTTAATAAAGATGTCACCGGACCAAATTGAAATGTTGTTTTCCTTATGTAGGCTTGTTTCTGTTGTTCTCCCTTCGTTTCTATTGAGAAAATGAATAATATGATCGGTCAAGTAGCACGGCTTCCAAATTGTGAAGAAGCAAAGGACAAAAGATGAAGAAAAAAAATGGAGAAGCAAAGTGCCATTAGCCTGGTCCTCTACACATGTTTCTTTTCCATCTTCCCGTGTACGAGCGGTGGGTCGCGTCGATATACGAAGTTATATTAATAGTAGAAGATTAGAAGAATTCGTCAATCTATAAAAAAATAAAATAATAATAATAATAATAAAAAGGGTCTCCGCTAAACCTTGGTCTTCTTCAAAACAATTAACGGACAGAAACATCTTCGGCCATGAATTTGCTGCTCTTGCCTTCTTTTAAAATGGGCCATTGGCGAGCCCGGCCCATCTGCAAGTTGGGCCTTCCAGCCAGTTCGCTCTGCTATCGGTTTTTTATTTTTTATTTTTTATTTTTAAATGTGGAGATCATCTTCTTTCTTGTTTTGGTTTGTGGGGGGGTTGGTTTGGTTGGGGTGGGAAAGGAGGAGGACGAGAGGGGGGAAGTCTCTCATTTCTCTCACGTCTTTTGTGTTACTATTATAGTACATAGGCAGTGTTGGAATTTCTCGTGCAAATTTTTTCGGGTTATAGCCTCGAAGCAACCATCCGGTCCTGCCTGAGGGAGAGATTTTTGGTCCGCTTAGCCTTTTTTTTTGGGTCCGAATGTTCAATTAACGATTTTGGCATGCGAAAACTTTGGTTAATCAGGATAATAGAAATAATAATTAACAGCAATTAACTACCCCCGCTCAAAAACTTTCGATGCGAAGGCTGATTCGAAAAGTGCAATAGTGATTTAGAAAATTGTTAATACAATTTTTCTTAATTAAATGAAAACGAAGCCGGGTTTTGTCGGGAAGGGAGACAATGATGGGGAGGAGAGCTGCGCCCTTTAAAGCGAGAAGAAAACCCATCACTCAATGCGACAAATCATGGCTGAAATGCACTGTTCTGTCCCTTTCGATCCTTTTTCTCGCGTTGGAAATAATCTTTTTCCCACTCTTTTTTTTTAATTATTTCTTTTGAAAACTTAATAAACAAATAAATAAATGAAAAGAAAAAAGAAATAGAAAGATCTGGCCAACCGATCGGCTCGAACCTCCAACGCTTGCGTGCCGCGCACACCTTAGGGCGCGCATGATAACAATTCCCTGTTGGAAATTGACTTCTGACCAGAAGTCAATTCCTCTACTTTTCCTAAAAAATAGAAGTTGATTTTTCTACTTCTACTCCAGATTAACTCTAATAAGAGAAATTTATTTGATGACGATTGAAAATTTCTACTTTTGGAATATTCTTAACAAAATTTTCGACGTCGACGGTCGACGAGGTCGATAGGTGACGGAGGCGGTGGTCAGCTGACTGTGGCAGTAAAGGAAGCGGAGACAAGCCTGAACGAGATGAGCATATATGTTATCCCCACACATACGACGCTCATGGCCTTTAACAGGGGACTGTCTTTTTGCTCACTGAAACTCATTCTTGAAGCTCAACCTTTAAGGTGCTAGAAATTTCTGATTTACAAGTTCCACATAGTGGCAAGTGAAGAGCATACTGGACCAAATCAATCGCACTACTAAATCAAGAAGAGGATTATGGTATCCAAAGGACCATGCTTTGAGGAAAGAAGAAGATAGGAAACTTAGAAACTCATGGTTTATAGGAAACACACTGATATTTCATCTAAGGCCAGTTCTGCTGATTATAGCACATTCGATTGCCTTTTATAGGCATACAAACTTAACAAGACGAATAGACGACGGATATGCAAATCCGCGGAAAAACTGAAAAAAGTCTTCGAATGAACAGTTCTGCTACAGTATTGCTACAGTGATGAACAGTACTTGCTACAGTACTTTTCCAAAAAAAGCCTTCTAAAAATCTGCAGAAAATTTAGTCTTACAAACACATTCAATACTAAGACTTTTGACACACCAAACGACTACTTTTTATCATATGGACTTTTATTACACACATGTGAAGTCAGTTTGAGCGTCTGAGTAGTTCAAAGCCGACGGCGATCTGGATCTGGGTGATAATTGGCATCGTCAAAGTCAGAACTATCTAGGCCATCTTTGTCTCTTTTGTATTTATTTCAGTACCATTGTTCTTCGAGTTAGGATAGTCTGATGTCCGATTCTTCAGATAGTGGGGGACTATCTTCTTGTTTTGCCGTGTGTCTTTCTCCGGGCAAGATATCTTCCATGGTGACTGGATCATGTGGATCTTGTCGAAAGTCTTTGTCATGCCCCGCACCCCGGACAAGGGCGCGCGACTCCCTGCGAGCACACTCTCGAGTCTCGGGATTCACTTACCGAGAGATGCATAGTATAAAGAAGCGCGCGGAAACGCAACATGAATAACACCTCCATACATAAACAAAAAGGAACCTGGGCAGCGAGAACATAACACATACATATATATTTATATACGTGTCTCATGAGTTTGTACAAAAACGCAGATGAGCTAATCCTGCAAATAGTTCTGGGTAACGGGATTGAAACAAAAGACAACCATATTAAGTCCTCAAAAGATATTGGCCTACGAGGTCAACACCAAAAGGGCTACATAGTAAGTCAGGAAACCCCTGGGTCTAGCTGCTGGAATCGTCCATCTACTCTGCGTCCTCAGTAGGCTCGTATTTCGAAAAAGTCTCAGAGCGTGCATCTATCGTGTCCTCCATTGTCTCGTTCTCCACTTGCTCCTCCAACTCATCATCGGAAGCATCGATCTCTATCACTTCAACGGTGTCCTCCAAAGTCGGGGTCCTCTCAGGCATGTTCCTCGAGCCAGCAACGGACACCTCTACCTCTACAGAATCCCGAGTGGGATAACACCAGCTAGGGATAGCTCCGTGAGGTACCTCTGTAGCCTTCAGTGGACCAGTGGTAACCTCGCCTACTCTACGGAACCACGCCTCAAACCTATGCGGTTTCCAGTCCTTATCGCCATCGTCGATCCAAACTACTGTACACTTCCTAACATACATCATTCCCCTATCGTCCGAGAACTCATCAAAATATGCTGTCATCTTTTTGGGGTCACTTAGTCGAGTCGGCAGTATCCTCAAGGTTTAAGGTCTAAAAATATGGTCCCACGACGAGGTGAGATTGACATCTTAGTAAGACAAGTCCTAACCCTAGGTTAGGCTGACAGTACACCCAGATGAATGCAAACAATAAATAATAATACGCACTCAACAATACAAGGCATTAATCAGTCAAATATGCCACAATGATGCAAGCGATTACCAATCACACAAACATGACATCATAACTTATCAATCGAATAAGGGTCTGAAATGGCAAAAAATTCTCAAAAAGGGCATGAATTTAAGGGCATCTTCATCTTTTTATTTGTTTTTTAATTAGATTTTTTTTATATTTTCTTAAAAATTAACAAAAAAAAAGGGATAACATGCACACACAAGGGAGAGACAGCTGCCACCCCATCACCAAAGGGCAGTGACATAAGCCGATGAGATTGTCGACAACTTGACGAGGGCCAGTAACCCCACCTATTAGAGGCAAGGTCCTGGTGGCCCTCGCCAAAATAGGGAGAGAGTTGGGCCCTCTCCTAGATTTAGGCGAGGGTCGCTTGCTCTTGCCCTGGTCAAGGAGAGAACCGACAACCCCCACTCGCTCTTGGACGAGGGCCAGAGAGGCCCTAGCCTATGGTCGGCGGGTCGACGGCGACTTCGCTGGCTTGCGCTACCCCCGTCGAACTCCCATGGCGGTGGACTGGCGGCCACAACCCCTCTCACCTATGAGCTTTTCTTTTATTTTTTTTAATTTTAGATTTTTTTTAAAGAAAACATAGAGAAAAAATGAGAAACGACAAAAACACCCTTTAGGTCATACCTTTTTTGAAATTTTATGGTCAATTCAGGCTCATTTAAAATATATTATGTCACTTCATGCCCTTATTTTAAATTAGAGGAATTCCAAGCCTTTTTTGAAATTTTCCTTACGCAAGAGACCCCATCATGAAATTGTGTCCCAATAATGCCATGTTAACAAGACTTTGATCGTTACCTTCACGCCGCTTCACAATGCATCAAGTAAGGGTGCACATGATAATCATTCTATTTCTCTATTTATATTCTTAATCTATTTCTGGACCAAAGTGTTTTCTTCAAAAATAAAAAAATAGAATTGCATTATATATATTACGTAAGTCACTTGTGTTCATGCATTTCATTCTCTTGTTGCACTGGAGCACTTTATAAGAGTTTGATACTTAGATGGGGCAACTCCGTATAAGCTTGGAGAATGAAGATAGGGAAAATTTCAGAGAAGTAAATTTTATGATTAATCTCGATAGAGAGATTCGATACTTAAGTTACACTTGTTTCGCAAAAAATGACTGATTCGAAAAATATTTTTCTGAAAATAATAGCTTATATCGCTTATAAAAATGAACGAAACGATTTTTTTTTTGTATTATCTATGAAAATGCTTAGACATAAATTATTATCGATGATAGCAACATTTTTTCATTGATTGATTTATTTCACTGAGATTTTAAGGCGAAGGAAGACTGCTCCCTTTGCAAGCGCACGCATGTTTTCGGTAGTAAAAAAAAAAATTAAAATACGTTGATAATTCGCCTACAAACTTAACCGGATTATTTAAGGTGGGACATTGTTATGAACATACTAATATACATGGAAAAGCAATTAATATTCGTAGCATGTAGGAACATCCAAATAAATAAGCAACTATTGCTTGCTACGCAGATGGCAATGAAAGTTACGACAGCGTATGGATGGACGCTTGCCAAGATATTCTTGGTTCTAAATAACATGGGAGACATATTGACTTGATTTGCACCTGCACTTGGGTGGATGAAACAAAAGGCGCGACAGCGACCACCTGAGTCCATACAATAAACAGCGACCACCTGAGTCCATACAACAATGCCCTCCACCCATTTTTTCCAAAGGGTAGTCAAATACCGACAGAAAACGCTATTAAAGAATTCAAGATAGTCGAATTCGTCAATCGTCCAACAGAGTTGCTAGTGCCGTGACATTTGAAAAACATTATTCCATGTAAAAAATTTCCCACACGCAAGTGGCCGCACCATGTAAATTTTGTGTCCCAATAAGACCGCAACCTCCTCGGGAAGACCGGTGTTGATCGCTTCATGATGCAGCAAGTGCTTTACATATAGTTTGAAGCTCTCTCCAGTCTCCCCCACCACACGCTCAACTCACTCGCAGTGCTAATTTGCAAAAAATGGGGCGCCATCAGATCCTCCTCTGTTTCCTCTTTCTCTTACGTTCATCCTCCCTTCCCTTTGCCTCGCGGCTTTGCCCTCCTGACCAACGCGACGCCTTGCTCCGTTTGAAGGATTCCTTCCTGCTCGATCGCATGGCGTCGTACTACTCTTGTGAGGATGACGCATCTTATCCGAAGACAAACTCATGGAACAAGAGCGTGGACTGCTGCTCGTGGGACGGTGTGACTTGCGACATTGTCACCGGCAAAGTCGTCGGTCTAGACCTTGCTTGCGGTTGGCTTCATGGCGCTCTCCATTCCAATAGCTCCCTCTTTCTCCTTGGCCATCTTCGGAGTCTCAACCTTTTCGGTAATAACTTTGCTGGCTCAAGCATTTCGCCTAATCTGAGTGCATTTGCAGAATTGACTCATCTCAATCTCTCTACTTCACACTTTTCGGGTAGTGTTCCCGGTGAAATCTCTCGCCTCTCTAAGCTGGTGTCACTTGATCTCTCTATTTCCGACATGTCCTCGTACTCTTATCTCAGGTTGGAAAATCCGGTCTTCACAATGCTTGTTCAGAATCTAACAGCATTGGAAAAGCTTGTTCTTGATCAAGTAGACATGCCCATGGTTTCACCAAAGTACTTTGCGAATTTTTCTTCTTCTTTGACATATTTAAGCGCTTCTGGTTGTTCCTTGGGAGGGATACTGTTTCCAGATATTGTTCTTCAATTACCGAGCCTCACTCATCTCGATATAAGTTTAAACGATTATGTGTCCGGGATTCTTCCCCAATCCAATTGGACTGTTCCTCTCGAGTATCTGTCTCTCCGGCTTACAAACATTTCGGGAGAAATACCCGATTCAATTGGTAGCTTGAGCAGATTGACAGTTTTGGATGTTAGCGGTTGCAGACTCACAGGACACATCCCCTCATCAACGTGGAATCTCAAGAAACTCCAAGCTCTATATCTTGATAGGAATTACTTAAGCGGGGTTGTAGAGTTTGAAAACTTTGCAAAGTTTAAAGATCTTCGGGCGCTCACGGTTTCTCAGGAACTAAATCTAATCTATGATGCACCGAAGTATACATTCCCGGCGCTTGAAGTGTTGCGGTTGCCTTCTTGCAACTTGACCAAGTTCCCCTATTTCTTGAGTTCCTTGAAACGATTGACAGATTTAGACCTCTCTTCAAATGGGATTAGTGGGGAGATCCCGAGGTGGTTTTGGGGAGTAAGCCAGGATACATTGGAACACTTAGATCTTTCCAGTAATCTTCTGGAGGGAGGCATACCACAATTGCACTGGAAGAGATTGTCATCTATTTCCCTTGAAAACAACTCATTCCAAGGACCACTCCCAATCCCCCCACCTTCTACTTCTTTCTTCGATGCCTCTCGCAATGGTTTCACAGGTGAGGTTCCCTCTTCGATTTGCCTGTTGAGTTCACTCTGGATGTTAGATTTGTCTAACAATAATCTCTCTGGGAACATGCCATCATGTTTTGGTAACATAACTGATCTTCAGCATCTAGTGTTGAGCAACAATAAATTACAAGGACCATTGATGCGCTCCCTAGTCAAATTTCATGGTCGGAATAACCCAACTGTCTTGGGACTCTCGTCACCTGCTCTTCGAATTTTATCTGTTTCAAACAACAATTTCATTGGATGGTGGCCCGTAGAACTTTTCTCAAACACCTCCTTAGTTATCTTAGATTTGTCCAACAACGAATTTGAAGGGCCAATTCCACTTCCATCTCCTGTCACATTTTATTATTCCACTGCAAATAACAAGCTAACCGGAAAGATCCCCTCTTCGATTTGCAATGCCACCAGGCTCACGATCGTTGACTTGTCCAACAATGCCTTAACAGGTAGCTTGCCTCGGTGCTTGACAAATTTTAGCACTTCTCTATCAGTTTTGAACTTGAGAATGAATTACCTCGAGGGGACAATTCCTCTATCGTTTTCTTCGGGAAATAGCTTGATGACTCTTGACTTGAGTCGAAATCTGATTGAAGGAACATTGCCTCGGTCCCTTGTCGAATGTAGAAATCTGGAAGTTCTGGATCTCAGTGACAATCAGATGAAGGATACATTCCCAAGATGGTTGGGAACACTCCCAGAACTAAAAGTTCTCGTTTTGAGGTCCAACAATTTGAAGGATATGTTGGATATTCCCTTGGAAGCTCACCTCTTTCCCAAGTTACGCATTTTAGATCTTTCCAACAACAACTTTAGCGGTCCCTTGCCATCGAACTTGATAACGAACCTTAAAGGCATGATGATTGGCAAAAACGGGCAAGTCAAATCGTTGTATATGACGCGATCCTTCGGAAGGATACCATACGAAAACTCCGTGGCCGTCACGATGAAAGGGCTAAAGATTGAACTGGTGAAGATCTTGACCTTCCTCACAATTATTGATTTGTCGCACAACTCTTTTCAAGGGAATATCCCCGAAGTTATTGGACATCTCCAGTCTCTCGTAGGGCTCAACCTTTCTCAGAACCATCTTACAGGTTCCATCCCTCCTACTCTAGGGAACTTGACTGATCTTGGATGGCTTGATCTTTCTTCGAACAAGCTTGGAGGAGCAATCCCTAGAAAATTGGGAGATTTGGCTTCCCTTGGGTACTTAAACCTCTCGAGAAATCAACTCACTGGTCGAATTCCTCAAGATAAGCAATTGAGCACATTTTCAAGTGACTCGTTTAATGGGAATCCAAGCTTATGTGGAACTCCATTGCCAAAAGCATGCCCTGACGATGCGCAACCTCCTCCACCATCATCCTCATCAACTTTCGACCGCGAAGGACATGAGAGTTGGTTCGAACAGAAGACAGTATGGCTAGGTTATGTATCAGGATTCGTGATTGGGATTTCGATAGCTTACATTGCATTTGCAATGGAGAAACCCAAATGGCTCATGCGATTTGTAAGAATGCTAGAGAGAAGAGCAGCCGAGTGGACGGAGAAGCCAAAGCGAAAGGCCATCAAATTTCATGGACAATGAAAATGTTTGAGGAGTTGTCTCTGTAAAATAGCATGGCGAATTCAGTTAATAAAGATGTCACTGGACTAGCTTGCAACAATGTTTTCGTTGTGAAGGCTTGCTCCTAATGTATTTTTTCTTTATTTCTCAACGCAGTTGTATGTCAGTTGAATTGAGAAAATGAATGATATGATCTGTCAAGCATGCAGCTTCCAAGTGCCATTAATCTCTACATACATTTTTCATGTGTAGGAGCGTTGGGTCACCTCGTTACACGAAGTTATATTAACAGTCGATGATTAACAGAATTCGCCGATATCCATACCGTAAGTTTTTTGTTGAACCTTGGTCTTCTTCAAGACAATTGACGTACGGAAAACATCTTCGGCCATGAATTTTCCTCTCATGCCGTCTTTTAACATAGGCCACTGAGGAGCCCGGCCCATCTACAAGTTGGGCCGCCCAGCCAGTTCGCTCCAAGGCATTACTTTTCTCCCGGTTCTTTAAATGTAGAGACCATCCATTGTTTTTGTTTTTTTTTTTTTTTTTTTGGGAACTCTCTTGTTTTCCTCAAGTCTTTTGTGTTACCACGTAGTACATAAGCAGTGTTGGAATTTCTCGTGCAAATTTCTTTTCGGGTTCATAGACTTGACGCAGGCGTCCAATGGGAGGGACAGACTTTTTGTCCCGCTTAGCTAAATTTTTTTGGATCGAACGTTTGCTTAACGATTTTTGCACCAGAAAACTTTGATCGATCGGGATAATAGAAATCATAATTAACAGCCATTAAATCTCCTGCCCAAAAACTTTCGATGCGAAGGCTGATTCGAAAATACTGTATGGTTAACGGAGAAGTTAATTTTTATAATGAGCATCCACAAGTGCTTTAGTAATTTTCAAAAATTGTTAATTAAATTTTGCTTGATAAATGAATGCGAATCCGGGTTTTGTTAGAAGGGTGGACAACGATGGAGGGGTAGTGCCTGTCGGGGCCCAATGGGGGAGGAACAGCTGGCCCTTCAAAGCGAAGAAGAAAACCCACCATCGATGCGACAAATCATGGCAGAGATGCACTGTTGGATCCCCCTGTCTCTCCTTTTTTTCCACATTGGAAATCGTCTTTTTCCACGCTTTTTTATTTTATTTATGCAAAACTTAATAAATAAATAAATAAAAGAATTAGAAAGATCCGACCGATCGACCTGAAACTTATCATCCCCCGAGGTTATCCATCAAAAGCCGAGTAAAAGAAAGAAAAAAAATGATTTGTATGGCGGGTTGCGATTCTCGAAGATGGCGTGGGAGGTTCATAAATTCGTGGGATTTGTTAGTTTTATTTTTTAGGTGCGTCATCTCATTGCGATGCTCGAGAAATCTTTTTTTTTTTGTCGGAATAAATATTTTCATTGATAATGACCAAGGTGAAATGACCGAGAGATAAACTTCATTACATAGTAGATCTCAAAGAGCTCGAGGCGAAGAGAATACCCAATTTCGAGGTATTTTTTTTCTTTTTTTTGCGTCTTGACTATCCAATCCGGCATCACGTTATACTCTCTAGGACAGAAAAGTAATTTCAAAAAAGTGTTTTCACCTTTTAATATTAGGGAATTCACTCTTCTTGATTTTTGCATGAATGTTTTATTGACAAAAAAGTGTTTTACATGGATTACGTCGTTATCTTTGAATTAAACCGATGAAAAGTAGAAAAATTAATTTTTGAAAATTATTTTTATTCAAATAAATGCACCGGAAAATGCTTAATAAAACGATAATGTACCAGCCTTTTTTCTTTAATCAGAGATAATGATGGAGGATAAGAACATCCGGCCCTCAAAGCAAAATCACCACTCAAGGAGACAGATCACGACATAAATGCTCTGGGTCCCTTCTTTTTCTCATGTTAGGATTTATTTTTTTATCGTTTATTTTTCGATATAATGCATCTTTCTTTTCCAACCAAAAAAAAAAAAGGGAACACATCTTTCTTTTAGGCAATTTTACTTGAAAATTAATATCTTATCCCTGCCTTTTTTTTTAAGGTTCAAAAGTAAATGGAGGGTATTGTTTTTCAAACTAGAGGGACCGATGGTATTGTGCACGTGGCGAGACGTCGCGCGCACAAGACTCTTCAGGAAGATTGTTTCATGGAATTTTATGAGGCACTAAAAAAAATTTCCCCACGCTGAGTACCCCACAATGGAAATTATGTGTCCCAAAAATGTCATCTTAACCAGACCTTGACCGCGACCTTCTCCAGATGACACGTTGATCACCTCACGATGCGGTCGGCAAGGGGCTTTATATATATAAAGGTTCATGTAACTTGCGATTATAATTTTTATACGCATAAAAATACAAATAACACATTTATTGAATAGAAGAATTAATCACCTATTTCGGATACATCGTTCTTGATGTGGAACTTGCAACGATCCAATGCTCAAGATCTTTTCCTTTATAAACCCTCTTCATCGCTGGTTTCAATGAGACGGCTCATCACCTATCGTTCTGACGACTTATTGTGTGAGGTTATGTGAACATTAGAGTTTAGAGGAGGTATTTGAACTCTATTTATAAAAAAATGAAACATATTCTCTCATTAAAAATTAGGTTTATCTAGGCCCACACTATTCAGCCCCATATCTGACTAGAATTAGGAAACGGTATATATATTTCTTTATTAGACCAATTAATTTACAATAACAATTAATAAAGCTCATAACAAATATATTTTATAATATATTCTAACATTCTCTCACTTTGACTATATTAATTGAAATTGTACTGTATATGTGCATCTTTATATTGATCTAGAAATAATTCCCAACAGTCAATCCGATCCCATAAAGTATTAAGCACCGAACCATGCCAATAACTGCATCGGAAGACACAGAGTCATCCATGATCACGAATACTCTTAACTTTACTGCTATGAATTTGATATGGTAGTATGTCAATTGGATAATATCTCAAATAATAGAGACAATTTATATGTTATCCTCTTTGTTAGTCATCATTCTTTCACTTTATGTGTTACGAAACCGGACGTGCCACGAGATAACATATTTACGGTTCTAATGAATCAACATATGTCTTACCTTTATAGTTAACTATAATTTACGTGTAACAAGACATATGCTTTTAACTAAAAATAAATTCCCCAGCCATCACTCAAGGTTCACACGATTTATTGAGATTTTCACCTGATATATGTATTCAACATCATTGTAATCATAAATACTTTATTGCATGCAATAGAGTAGATACATACCTAAATGTTACAAAATGTAACAAATATAGATGTAAACTTTATTAGAGCAAATGTCGAAAACAGCTCCCACTGAACAACGGCATCCCATGATGCTTACTCAGCCTATCAATTAACATGTCATAGCAGCATCCCACGATGCTTTTATATTTGCGACATGTCATATAAATATGTATGAGCGATCTTTAGTTAGTGAGTTTGTACCATTATCATCTGTGTAATAAACTTTATTGTAGTGTCACCCTTACATCTGTTACATTTATAGTCAAAAACTAGTTCGACAGATGTTTAAATCTCTGAGACTTCTGCTGCTGTTAATAAATAATACCGTAGAGTTATAGTCACAATACAATTGTATGGGTCTATCCATAAAATTAAATACGTCAACTTTTTAATGAGATTCTGAAGCTAAATAACCTAAGTAGCAGCTAAAAAACATACTACAAATTCCACTTTCTTGATTAAGGATTACATAGATTTTAATTTACGCTTTTCTATAGCACTGCACTTCTCTTTAGACATTTAAATATCTAAAATTATCAATTTCACATCATCCTGATAGTTAATAAAGCTTGAATCTGAATGCCTTACTAGCTACAGATCTTGAATATATTTTGTCATATTTAAATATATCGAAACTAATGCTTTTAAGTGCACCATGATATGATACATTCTTTATTTGGGTTTGCTTCATAACTTTATGGCATTATGACAAATTCAGTATATTGCTCTTAATGACATGAGTAGTTCCCGACTTGCAACACTTTATACTGAATACAATCAATGTATGTCATCTATAATCAACCCAATATGTGGCGAGAGCGATCCATATAGATCTCAATGCCTAGGACAAAATACTCCTTATTAAGATCAATCATGTCAAAATACTTTGACAATATCCGCTTCACCTTATGCAGTAATTCAAAAAAATCACTGTCAAGCAAGACATCATTTATATAAGACACGAGGAAAATAAATTCCTCTCATTGATTTTGTAGTATATATTAATTTACTTTGTTCTTGACAGAACAGAATATAACAACAATACCATGAAACTTCAAGCAACAATTGTTGAAAAGCTCACCATAAAATAGACTTTTTAGTCTAAAATACCCATGAATATATTCAAACTTTATTTCATGGTATTATATGGGATTCCTCTTTCTTTACGCACAAGTTTGTCCGAATCATCTGCTGTAAAACCTTCGGGTTGCATGCAAAAGACTTTCAAATTAAGATCTCCAATCAAAAAGAAGTTTCAATGTCTGTATAGTAAAGCTCCTTATTATAATAAGCTATTAATACCTTAATCACTCTAAAAATCTTTATGAGAGACTGAATAAAAATTATTTTAAATTTACTCATTCTTTACGAGTGAAAAATTTAGCCACCAGTATGTCTTTAAACTTCTTAAATAAAGTACCGATTAAAAAGTAATCTGATATAATAACTTAAAAACTTTTATTTGGAGTCCTTTTAAGTTTTGTACACCCAATTACAGGACTTGTGACATTGAGGCATGCTAATAAGCTTTCAAACATCGTATGTTTCATAGTTTGTATCTCATCTGCTATGCACCCAACCATAATTTTAATTATGAACAAGAAATAACAACTTTATAAATTAAAAGATCAATTACATAGTCGATTTTACAGTCATGCCCTTCTAGATAGACTATTTAGTGTGATTGTACAACTGATCATCTCTGCCTAATAGATTTATTAAGAGGAACTACTTTAACCTTTATTCTGTGCTTGTGAGATATGGTAAACTTCATTAGGAATTATCTTAATAACAAGAGTCTGAACCCCAACAGAATCAAACCTTAACTTAAAATGCTCCATGATCATCTGTATAGATAGAAAAAATAGCACAGTGGTCCCTACCACACTAGTACCTTTAATAGTATGTCAGTAACCACCCTTATTTGGCTATATCAAGCTCCGGCAATTTAGCTATCTGTAATTCCACAATTCTTGTTCCTCTTTTGAGATGATAAATCAATACCCTTTTAAATGAACTGGGTAAGGTACGAAATAAAACTGACTGGTTTTGAAATCCAACTTATCCAATATTTGATTATGTAACTTTATTTCTGCATGAACACCTCAAACCTTAATATGGTTCAAACTAGATTAACGTCTAATCTATATCTCAAAAATAATTTAATGAAATAGTTTTGATAGAAACATGATGGGTTATTTTCAAAGTTTTACCCCACAAAAGTCATATAAATTGGTTTTATAAATCATATTCTTCATCATATTCATATGGTGTGATTTTGCCTTTTGGCCACACTTTCTGTTCAAGAACATCAAGAATAGTAAATTAAGTCACTATCCCAATATATTTCTAAGTATTCGGTAAAATGGCTCTTTAAGCTATCCAGCATTATCATGTCAACCATAATACTCATCACTTTGATCAAATCTGACACCATTTTTTTTAAAGTTTATTGACTATAGTCAGAAAAATGTTGAATTTGTCATGAAAATTAAACCTTTCTTTAATCAAGTACAAACACATATAGAGAAAAATTATCATTTGAATGTAATAAAAAACTATACACGATATTACAAATAGGATCCACTTATATCAGTATAAATGATCTTCAATAAGTCATAACTATCGACTATAATTCATTCTCTATATTAGTTATCTTACCTCTGCTTCAATCTACGCATGTGTTTAGTTCACTTTTAAGAGTAAGCAGAATGTTTGCTTTTATCAGTCTTTTCACTCTTTCTTTACTGATGTAACCAAGAAATTTATTTCATAATGCACATAATTGTTCCTTAGGCATAAATCTTTTGCAAACAACGTTTCAATTGTATAAGTGACGTATAATTCATTGAGAGATAAACATAATCTGTACAATCCATTGGACATAGAGCAGTACCCAACTTATTATTTTATTTGAAATCTCAAAAGATTAACTACACATGTCCAAACTTGATACGGAAAATAAATTCTGTCTTTAAAGAGAGTACATAAAATATGTTTCTTATTGTCACATTAAAACCAAAATCCGAAATGACATTCCCATCAATTCAACATCAGCTTTATAGTTGTTTCTATAGTGAGCTTGATTCATCTTGATTTGGTATTTTTCAATTTATAAAATCCTATATGGTAAACACAACATTATATGTTACACCGCTATCTAGCCATCGCAAACCAGATGAGACTTTAGATAGAATAAATTTACAAACCAACACCAAAGAGTCATTACTTTATACTCATATTTTGATAACCAAGTTTTTGTATTAACTGTAGTCTTTCTTTATATAACTTTTCTTCTTATAAAAGAAGTAGCGGTTACCATCATTCTCAAATAATGATTTCAATAGACCCAAATAGTTAGTATGATCGGTGATTTATTATTTCTTTATGAGTATGATTTCAGAATCCCTCAATATGCAATTCCACCAATTTTAAGATGTAATCTTTAATCTTAATAGAACCATCACACTTGATATTAAGAAGTCATTATAGATATGTACCACTCATAGTAATTTATGATATATAATTTCAAAGCCTCCAAGGTTTACTCCATTTATTTAACAGTGCAGTTAACTCGCAAAACACTTTTTAAGTGTTATTTAATAAATCACTTTATATCAAACAAGCGAATCCAATCACTCTTTACCTAATAAGCATATAATACTTTTGAAAGTTATCACTAATAAAACTGAGAACTATGGGGTCTTTCTTGACAAGAGCAATACAAATATTTGTTAATCCTTTGTAAACATAAAATCTTCATTCAATTCTAAAAAATTGAACCCCGAATGAATTTCAATTCTCAATGTTAACAGAGTTGTCGTTCACAAAAATGGTGAATGAAAAAATAATCAATGTTTTCAATTAGAAAAATGTGAAATTTTACCTTGAGAGATACATACATTATTATATAATCAACTTTGGGTAGAAAATATGATATGCAATTGTATACTCCATAGATTACAATGGCCATGAGAATTTATTTCAATCTTCATTAATCACCACCTTTGGGTGTATGACAGCACTTAGATTAATAAATCCATAATCATATGCTGTACATGTAACCCTCCATGTAAGAATACGCAATTACCTCCTTTGGAAGTATAACTACGCATTAAAATAGGAGACCAATACTTTATAAAATATTCTTTATTAAACTCAATCAAGTGTGCCACTTTGGCAGTCACAACCCAATTGAATTCATCTAAATTTGAGATATAAACTTTAAATTTCACATTCACTGTATGCACATAATTTCAGAAATTAGGGGAAATGATCCACAAAATTACACGCCGCTAATTTACATTAATACACTCAGCAATACATGACAAACCATATATATGTATTGACATATCATGCTCCACATATCTGTATGTGGTACTTATATGTGAGCTAGCACCTGTATTTCATAAAACCATAGAGAAATACTTAGAAATACGTCAAAATACCTAAAAATATACACGTATTTGGAATTCATAGGTATTTTCCATCCATAAAAGTATCAAACATGTAAAATAAATATATCACCCTGTAGAGCATGAGCATACGACTTGTTCAAGGTAGAGTTCCCTGTATTCACACAACTTGTTCTATTCCTGCAGTTTTTTTTTTTTACAAGTCCCACCGCGAGATAAGAATTTTGTGCAGAAAAAAAAAACAAAACAAAAGAGAACTCTCTATAACACTGATTGGCCCAACGCCATACAAATGGGTGAAAACCTAAATCAAGATTCCTTTTTGAATTTTCTTTTAGACAAGCACAATACTCGTTCCAAATAAGTCCAGCTGCACGAAATAGAAGAAAAAATTGCCACAGAGGAAAAAGTTGAAAGTTTTCTTGAATCCGAAATATTTGAAAATAAAAATTTCGAAAAGTAGCCAAAACGTGATTCGATATCTAAAATGTGTAGGCTTTGATACCACATGTAAGTTGCGATTATAATTTGTATGCAGCGAGTTAAGATCTCACGTATAGAAATACGAATCACACATTCATAGATTATGTACCGGCCTTTTTTCTTTAATCAGAGATAATGATGGAGGATAAGAACATCCGGCCCTCAAAGCAAAATCACCACTCAAGGAGACAGATCACGACAGAAATGCACTGGGTCCCTTCTTTTTCTCATGTTAGGATTCATTTTTTTATCGTTTATTTTCCGATATAATACATCTTTCTTTTCCAACCAAAAAAAAAAAGGGAACACATCTTTCTTTTAGGCAATTTTACTTGAAAATTAATATCTTCTCCCTGCCTTTTTTTTTAAGGTTCAAAAGTAAATGGAGGGTATTGTTTTTCAAACTAGAGAGACCGATGGTATTGTACACGTGGCAAGACGTCGCGCGCACAAGACTCTTCAAGAAGATTGTTTCATGGAATTTTCTGAGGCACTAAAAAAAAATTCCCCACGCTAAGTGGCCCCACAATGGAAATTATGTGTCCCGAAAATGTCATCTTTATATATATATAAGGGTTCATGTAAGTTGCGATTATAATTTTTATACGTATAGAAATATAAATAACATATTCATTGAATAGAAGAATTGATGCACCTGTTTTGGATACATCGTTCTTGATGTGGAACTTGCGACGATCTAATGCTCAAGATCTTCTCCTCTATAAACCCTATTCATCGCTGGTTTTAATGAGATGGGCCAAGACCCGGCCCGACCTAACCCATTGACACCCCTAGATTTTGTTATTTGAGTGTGGGTATTTGAGTGTGGGAGATTTATCTTCGTTCTGATAATTCATCTTGTTATTTAAAGTTTATTTCTTATTGAAGTTGCAGCACAACGTTTCACTCTATTTTTTTTTATTGAGTGACACAAAAAAAAAAAAGATAAAGAATATGAGGGCAATGAACCAGAGGGAATTGAAACCACAACCCCCCACCACCAAAAAATAAAAAAAAAATCCCATCACAGTGAGTGAACAAAATGAAGCATATGCTCCCATGTACACAAATGCAGTACGTCCCACAACTATACAAGACTTTCTAAAGTGACCTTGCCAAACCATTTTATTCGCAATAACATGCATGTGAAGGTTTTCAAAGTTTAAAGCAAATGCCAAAAGCAAAAAAAAATAAAAATAAATAAGTTTATCTGGACCAAACCAAGCCAAACCAAAATAATCAATCACTCAAGTATTCTAGACATGCTAATCCTCAATTGATGTCGACAATACCAAAGTGTTGATGGAGTCGACAAAGAAAGATAATCCGAATATGAGGGGACGCAAAGGCTTAAAGGCTTCGATTAAAGAGAATTGGATACAACTTTGAGAGATTTGGTAAAGAAAATAATACTAGGAATATGAGGAATAATAATAACAAAATAATGGTGAAAGCTCTCGCACGTAAATTACTTTGCGTCATTCTCTCGTTACAGCGGACCACTTTTCTAAGAGTTTATTATTCTGATGCGGCAAATCCATATAAGGTCGGAGGATGGAGATGGGGAAATTTCAGAGGATTAATTTTTGTATTGAGAGTGGTTCAAATGACGGAAATTTCCACACGAAAGTGATCCATTTTTCGGGAGAGAGATCGATTGCCTTTTCCGAATGAGGGTAGGTTCTACCCTTAGGATCCGGTCTGTTCGTACTATGTATAGATGTCTTAAATCATTACTAAAAAGAGAAAAAAAAATCCAAAAAATTGTCTCCTAAAAATAGTAGATTTGAACCTTACATTTAAAAACGGATGACCCGAATCTTAAGGATAGGTGCATGCCCTTACGAGGAAATGAAAGATGATTTGGATATTTACGTCTTGTTAATGCCATCTTAAGAAGACTTTGACCGCGACCTTCTCGGTTAGACCCGTGTTGATCAATTCACGATGCAGGAAGTGTGGGCTTATATACATAAGGGTTGAAGCTCCGTCCAGTCTCCACCACCACACGCTCAACTCACTCGCAGTGCTAAATTGCAAAAAATGGGGTGGCTTCAAACCCTCCTCCCCTTCTCTGTTTCATCTTTTTCTTACATTCCTCCCTTCTCTTTGCCTCGCCGCTTTGCCCTCCTGACAAACGCAATGCCTTGTTCCGTTTTAAGAATTCCTGCGTGCTCGATCGCATGGCATCGGACTCTTGTGATCGGTACGGCCCGTCATGTCTTATCCGAAGACAAACTCATGGGACAAGGGTGCGGACTGCTGCTCGTGGGACGGTGTGACATATGATGGTGTCACCGGCAACGTCATTGGTCTCGATCTTGCCTGCAGTCAGCTTCGTTCGTGGCGCTCTCCAGTCCAATAGCTCCCTCCTTCTTCATCATCATCTTTAGAGTCTCAACCTTTCCCATAATGACTTTACTGGCTTACCCATTTCGCCAAATCTAAGTGCATTTGCAGAATTGAATCGTCTCAATCTCTCTCATTCCTGGTTTTTTGGGTACCGTTCCTAGTGAAATCTCCCGCCTCCCTAAGTTGGTGTCACTTGATCTCTCTGTCAATTATATTATTTACGACACGCACTCGTACTCTTATCTCAGGTTGGAAAATCCAGTCTTCACCATGCTCGTTCAGAATCTAACAGCATTGGGAAATCTTGTTCTTGATCGAGTAGACATGTTGATGGTTTCACCAAAGTCCTTTGCAAATTTGTCTCCTCCTTTGGCATATTTAAGCGCTTCTAGTTGTTTCTTGGGAGGGGTGGTGTTTTCCAGATACTGTTTTTCGATTGCCGAGCCTCGCTCATCTCGAGTTAAGCAACTCCAAGTCCTATGTCTTGTCCGGAATAACCTTAGCGAGGTTGTAGATTTTGAAAACTCTGCAAAATTTAAAGATCTCCGAAGCCTTATGGTTTCCCGGGAACTAAATCTAATCTATGATGCATCGAAGTATACATTCCCTAGCCAAATGCGTGAAGTTATCATCACTATCTATCGGTCACAACGAGTTCAGTGGTATCTTCCCATATTGGCCAGAAACAATGCAGCTACGGAGACTTGATTTACAATCGAACAAAATTTCATGGTCGGATCAACCTCACTGCCTTTGGACTCTTCTTCCCTACTATTCAATTTTTATTTATTTCCAACAATAATTTCACTGGACGGTTGAACACGGAACTTTTCTCAAACACCTAATTAGCTGTCATAGATTTGTCCAACAACGAGCTTGGGGGACCAATTCCGCTTCCATCTCCTGTCACATTCTATCATACCATTGCAAATAATAAAATAACAGAAAGGATCCCCTCTTTGATATGCAATGCCACCGAGCTCGAGATCATTGACTTGTTCAACAACGCCTTAACAGGTAGCGTACCTTAGTGCTTGACAAGTTTTAGCACCGATCTATCGGTTTTGAATTTGAGGATGGATAAACTCGAGGGCACAATTCCTCATTCTTTTTCTGATTGAAGGAACATTGCCTTGGTCCCTTGTTCAATGTAGAAATCTGGAAATTCTAGATCTCATCGATAATCAGATAGAGGATATGTTCCCACGATGGTTGAGAACACTCTCATAAATAAAAGTTCTTTTTTTGAGGTCCAACAATTTGAAGGATCTTTTAGATATTCTTATTGGAGCTCACCTCTTTCTCAAGTTAAACATTCTGGACCTCTCCAACAACAACTTCAGCGGTCCTTTGCCAGCGAACTTGATAACGAATCGTAAAGGCATGATAATTGGCGAAAATGGGCAAGTCGAATCATTGTGTGTGACGAGATCTTTCCAATTGATACCATACAAAAACTTGGCGATCGTGACGATGAAAGGGATAGAGATTGAGCTGGTGAAGATCTTTACCTTCATCGCGATTATTGACTTGTGGCACAACTCTTTCCAAGGAAATATCCTCGAAGTTATTGGGCGTCTCTGGTCTCTCGTAGGGCTCAATCTTTCTTACAACAATCTTTCATGTTCCATCCCTCCGATTTTAGGGAACTTGATTGATCTTGGATGGCTTGTTTAATGGGAATCCAGGCTTATGTGGGACTCTATTGCCAAAAGCATGTCCTGACGATGCTCAACCTCCTCCACCATCATCCCTATCAACTTACGACCGCAAAGGGCATAAGAGTTGGTTCAAGCATAAGACAGTGTAGCTAGGTTGTGCATCGAGGTGTGAGAAAGATGGAGAGACGAGCAGCCGAGTGGACAGATAAGCCAAAACAGAAGGCCATCAAATTTCATGGACAATGAAATTGTTTGAGGAGCTGTCTCTGTAATATAGCATAGCAAATTTAGATGTGATCAGCTTGAAATGTTGTTTTCCTTATGAAGGCTTTTTTCTAATGTATTCTCTTTTTGCTTATGGGTGCAATTGTATGTCGGTTGAATTGAGAAGATGAATAATATGGTCTATCAAGCATGCAGCTTTTGAGGAAGCAAGTGCCATTAATCTCTACATATATAATTTCCATTCTCCCATGTACGAGTGGTAGGTCACGTCGTTATATCAAGTATATTAATAGTCGAAGAGTAGCAGAATTCGTCGATATCCATACCGTAAGTGTTAGGATGCACGTGTAAATTGTGTAAGAGAAGTTACGCATTGGATAATTAATGTGGTATGAAGCAGTTAATATATCTAAATTAACTCATAACTCATTAGCTTAAGGTTTTGAATGAAAGTGAGTCTAACTGGATTTGTTAACGACTTGAACTTGAGCTCTCTAAACAAATGTATAGGACTTTTGTTGTGCTCTTCCAACAAATAGTATCAGAGCTAATAGTTGATTAGTGACCTACTCTCAATATGTATCGATATTTGGAAAACATCTCAAATAAGAAATTGGGTAGTTAATGTGGTTTCCGGGTTAGTGGGCGTTGTGGTGTAGTGGGCCCAATGGGCGTTAATGGAGATTCAAGTTGAGATGGATCTCAAAGAAGTAATCTAGTGGCCAACGTGGTTTCTGGGTGGTGGACATTATGGTCTAGCAACGCGGGCTGATGAGCGTTGATAAAGATTCAAATTGAGATAAATTAGTGCGGAAGAATACTTAGATTAAGGGGAATCAAATCTAACACTGGAGCTCACACGTAAAGGGGGCGATTGTTAGAATCCACGTGCGATTTATGATAGAGAAGTCACATATTGAAGAATTAATGTGGTATGGTGCAGTTAATATATTCAAGTTGGCTCATAACTCATTGGCTTAAATTTTTGAGTGAAAGTGAGCCTAACTTGATTTGTTAATGGGCTCGGATTTGGGATCTGTCTTGACGATATCTCTAAGCGAATGTATTGAAATTCTTCTGTGTTTCTGCTAAATCTTGGTCTTCTTCAAAACAATTAACGTACGTAAAACATTTTTTGCCGTGCATTTTCTTCTCATGCCTTCTTTTAACGTTGGCCATCGCTGAGCCTGACCCATTTGTAAGTTGGGCCTTCTATCAAGTTCTCTCCAAAGCATTATTTGGTTTTTTTTTGGGGGGGGGGGGTGTTTTCAAAACAATTTTTTGAAAAATAAAATATTTATCAATTTAGGTCTATAAATTTTTTTTTTACGATTTGGGTCTCGCATGATAGTCATGGTGCCGTGCGAGGAACTTTCAGCACTATGTAGTGCTTAGGCAGCACCATAAGTGTCGCGCAATGCCTTAGGCAGCAAGTTGCCGTGCAAGGCATTTTTTTATCGTTTAGTTGCTCGGCACCTTTTGAGTGCCGAGAAACATTCATTTTTAGTCATTTTTAATTTTTTTCTTGTTTTTTAATCTTTTTTATTATTCAATTTATTTTCATTCATCATTTTTTAAATTTCTTTTTACTCGTCGCTATGCGACCCCGTCGCCTCGCTCGTTCGTTCGCTAGTGCACCATGATGACGCGCCTCGACTCCGTAGCCCTATTGCCTTGCTCCTTTGTTCCATCACTCGTTCATTCGTTTGCTCGATTGCTCGTGCACCACAACGACGCATCTCAACTCCCCGACCTCAGCCCCCGGACCCGGCTCCCGTCCTGGTCCCGGACTCAACCCACGGCCTCTGGTCCCCGACCCCGATCGGGGCCCCAGCCTCCAATCCCCAATCCCCAATCCGGGCTTGGGTCCCTGTTCCAACCCCGATCTCTAGTCCCGACCCTGGCCTCGATCCCGATCTTAGGCTTCGACCCCAGTCTTTAATCCTTGGCCCCCGGACCCGATTCGAGCTCTGGCCCCTGCACGGGTCCCCTCCCCGACCCTGGTCGCCAGTCCCGAGCCCGAGCCTCGATCGCTGGTCTCGATCCTGACTTTGATTGCTGACTCCGGCCCCGATCTTGGGATCACTTGTAATTTGTGGAAGGATGTTATCTTTACGGATCGAAAATGAGTCTAATATGGATCGAAAATGAGTTTAAGGTGTGACCCATGATAGTAACTTACTATATAGCACACAAGCAGTGCTCGAATTTCTCGTGCGAATTTCTTTTCGGGCTCATAGCCTTGTCACGAGCATTCGATTGGAGGGAGAGATTTTTGGTCCGCTCATTTTATTTTTTTTAGGTCCGAATATTCACTAAACGGTTTTTGCACGCGAAAAATTTGGTTGATCAGAATAACAAAAATCATAATTAACAGCAATTAATTGCTCCCGTCCAAAAACTTTTCATGCGAAGGCTGATTTGAAAATAGTGTAACGATCGACGGGGAGGTTCTAAAAGTGCTTTAGCGATTTAAAAAAAATTGTTAATTAAATTTTGCTTAGTAAATTGAAGGAGGACCCTGGTTTTGTTGGGATGGGAGGCAACGATGGAAGGGTTGCAGTTAGGGGTGTGAAAACTAGACCGGACCGGCTTGGATTGGTTCGGACCTACCCGGTTGATCCGGTCCTTAAGATTGGAAATTCGGTCTTCAGTTTCAATAAATAGGACCGGTGACTAGAAGGTCCGGTCCCCAGTTTTATAGTTTAGGACCGGACTTGCCCGGCCTAAATCGAACCGTTAATGTTTTTTTAAAATTAATCTACATCTAAAATTCACCTATTTTTAATATTTTGAGAAGCCCATGAATCTCATATCGCGTCTTTTGAGTTTAGTAGTGCCATTGTACATATTATTTAGCAATTTTGGTTTTGGTATTACTTTAGGACAAAAGCAGATCTTAATTGATGATAAGATCTGTTCCTGATGGGTACATGTACGAAGAATAAGCACGTATATGTATGAGGACATGAACTCTAGTCATTATACAGATTTGTGAAATCTGTTTTTTTTTTCACAACCAAAAATAAAAAAGAAATAAATAAAATATGAGTTCGGTTTCATCGTCCATCTAAATTCAGCGGACCACATGCAGGCGTCAATTACGAGCATAAAAGTAGAAGTTCTACTTTTGAATTTTTGATCCAGATTTTATAACACGTTTAATTTAGGTGTTGAATTCCAACACATGGTGGGTTCACTTGCGTGTGGAAAATTTTTAGTGCCATTGAAAATTGCATGGAATAATCTTCTTGAAAACTCTCGTGGGCGCGATGTCTTGCCACGTGTACAATACCATCGGTCCCCCTAGTTGTGCCTGAAAAACAAAACCCGCAGAGAGAATATATTAATTTTCAATTAAAATTGCTCAAGAGAAAGATGCATTCCATCGGACAATAAACGATTAAAAAAAAAACCACGAAAATTATGTGTCCCAATAATGTCATCGTAACAACACTTTGACATTAGAACCACAAAAAAGTTTGGCGCCGGGTCGAGCCGGCCCAAAAAACTGGTTGCCTAACATTAAGGTCGGGAGACTGTTAGGGACGATCGAAAAGAGTTGGCGTGGTGACAAGAAACGCCGCTATTCGGGGTCGTGACCGTTGAAGTAGTTGTTGCTGTTCCACATCGTTTGTGAATGAGTCTTGTATGCTTTTTATATTCACGCGGTCTAATTTCACGTAATAGCTTAAGTTTTTGGGTTGGACTTTCTAACAGTGACCAAAGATTAAACATTTCGCACGGGCATTCATGATCGGACTGAGGTTGACATAAAAGGGAGAATTTATTTATTTATTTTATTTGGTTTTGTTTTTCTAACTCTTGGGAATACGTATACATATGACACAACACATGAATATGCAAAGATAGAGAAGAGATGCTCCATGCTCCGTAGTGCTGTCATGGACAACAGGCAGTTCCAATATTATCTGCATGTTAAGCTTCGTCAACAGATATGATTACAATTTTTTTTTGTTGTTGACAGATGGATTGACGACAAAGCAAATGACATCCTTTGGAAAAAAAGAAGAAGAAAGATGATCGAGTTAGATCTTAGTTGCGCTCGAGCTGTATAATCATAGCATCTAAATTTACTTACTCCTTTTCTGAGGTGGCGAAACGCGCAAACTGTTCGATCCCGTGCCGTTTTGAGATTGATCGGCGGGAGAGTCGCGATTTTCTTTCGCCGGTCGGGTCGAGAAGCCTTCTTCTTGGGGGCGAGGGAAACGAGATTCAACCGTGCAAAAGAAAAAGAAAAGAAGAGGAACAATTTTAGGGAAACTGAATTTGAGATGTTGGGTCGTTGCGTGAATTTTTTTTTTGTCTCCGCTCCGCCTATTCAAGCTAGATCGGTTGGACCCCCCTTTGAAAACTTTTTTGGGTAATTGGGGCTCCACATGAAGCAAGAGCATGGAAAAGCTGTTAGTGCCGTGACATCAACATGGGATGCCGTAGATGCAGCAAGACAGACAGCGCGCGAACGAGACTTTTTTAAGAAGATTATTTATTCCGTGGAATTTTCTATGGCACTAAGAAATTTTCCACGCGCAAAGTGACCCCATCATGAAAATTCGGTGTCCCAACAATGTCATCTCGAGAAGACTTTGACCGCGTCCTTCTCGGGAAGACCCGTGTCGATCACTTCACGATGCAGGCAGTAAGTGCTTATATAAAAGTTGAAGCTGTATCCAGTCTCCACCAACGCTCAACTCACCCGCAGTGCTGAATTGCAAAAAATGGGGTGTCATCAGATCCTCCTCCGCCTCCTCTGTTTCCTCTTTTTCTTACATTCCTCTTCCCTTCCCTTTGCCTCGCCCCTTTGCCCTCCTGACCAACGCAATGCCTTGCTCCGTTTTGAGAATTCCTTCGTGCTCGATCGCATGGCGTCAGAATCTTGTGATCGGTACGGCCCTGTCGTGTCTTATCCAAAGACAAACTCATGGAACAAGAGCGTGGACTGCTGCTCGTGGGACGGCGTGACTTGCGACGTTGTCACCGGTCAAGTCGTCGGTCTCGACCTTGCTTGCAGTTGGCTTCGTGGTGTTCTCCATTCCAATAGCCCCCTCTTTCTCCTTGGCCATCTTCGGAGTCTCGACCTTTTCGGTAATAACTTTCTTGGCTCAGACATTTCGCCTAATCTGAGTGCATTTGCAGAATTGACTCGTCTCAATCTTTCCACTTCATACTTTTCGGGTACCGTTCCCAATGAAATCTCTCGTCTCTCTAAGCTGGTGTCACTTGATCTCTCTATTTCCGACAGATTCTTGCCCTCTTATCTCAGTTTGGAAGATTCGATCTTCACAATGCTTGTCCAGAATCTGACAGCATTGAGAACGCTTGTCGTTGACAGAGTAGACATGTCCATGGTTTCACCAAAGTACTTTGCGAATTTGCCTTCTTCTTTGACATATTTAAGCGCTTCGGGTTGTACCTTGGGATGGGGGTTGTTTCCGGACACTGTTTTTCGATTACCGAGCCTCACTCATCTCGATATAAGTTCCAATTATAACCCGTCCGTGATTCTTCCCAAATCGAATTGGACGGGTCCACTCGAGTCTCTGTCTCTCTGGCAAACGGACTGTTCGGGAGAAATACCCGATTCAATCGGTAACCTGACGAGTTTGCTATTCTTAGATCTTAGCGATTGCGGACTCACAGGATACATCCCCTCGTCCATGTGGAATCTCAAGCAACTCCAAGTCCTATATCTTGATCGGAATGACTTTGGCGGGGTTGTAGAGTTTGAAAACTTTGCGAAGTTCAGAAATCTCCGAGAGCTTGCGGTTTCTCAAGAGCTAAATCTAATCTATGATGCATCAAAGTATACATTCCCGAAGCTTGAAGTGTCGGTGTTGCGTTCTTGCAAGTTGACTGAGTTTCCCTATTTCTTGAGGTCATCGAAAAGATTAATCATCTTAGACCTCTCTTTAAATAGGATTAGTGGGGAGATCCCGAGGTGGTTTTGGGGAAAAAGCCATGATTTATTGGAATTCTTAGATATTTCTGATAACCTTCTGGAGGGAGAAATACCACAATTGCACTGGAACAGATTGTCAACTCTTCTTCTTAGGGACAACTCATTTGAAGGACCCCTCCCGATCCCTCCACCTTCAACTTCTGTCTTTATAGCCGGCAACAATATTTTCACTGGTGAGATCCCCTCTTTGATTTGTCAGTTGAGTTCACTCCAAAGTTTAGATTTGTCTAACAATAGTCTCTCTGGGATTATGCCATCATGTTTTGGTAATATAGCCAATCTCGAATTTATAAGCTTGAGCAATAATAATTTACAGGGATCGTTACCGCGCTCCCTAGTCAAATGCGTGAGGTTATCAAAGCTAAATTTAAGTCACAACGAGTTCAGTGATATCTTCCCACATTGGCTGGAAGCACCGCAGCTGAATAGTTTGGATTTACAATCAAACAAATTTCATGGTAAGATCAACCTCACTGCCTTGGGACTCTCCTTCCCGGCTCTTCACATTTTAGTTATTTCCAACAACAATTTCATTGGACGGTGGCCCATAGAATTTTTCTCAAACACCTCACTGGCTGTCATAGATTTGTCCAACAACGAGTTTGCGGGGCCAGCACCGCTTCCATCTCCTGTCACATCTTATTATTCCATTGCAAGTAACAAGCTAACAGGAAAGATCCCCTCTTTGATATGCAATGCCACAAAGCTCCAAGTCATTGATTTGTCCAACAACAGCTTAACAGGTAGTTTGCCTCAGTGTTTCACAAATTTTAGCATTTATCTGTCAGTTTTGAACTTGAGAATAAACTACCTTGAGGGCACAATTCCTCAATCGTTCTCTTCGAGAATCAGCTTGATGACTCTTGACCTGAGTCGAAATCTGTTTGAAGGCACCTTGCCCCAATCCCTTGTCAACTGTAGCTATCTGGAAGTTCTGGATCTCGGTGACAATCAGATAGAGGATATATTCCCAATATGGTTGGGAACACTTCCAGAACTAAAAGTTCTCGTTTTGAAGTCCAACAATTTGAAGGATCTTTTGGATATTCCCATGGGAGCTTACCTCTTTCCTAAGTTACACATCTTGGACCTCTCCAACAACAACTTTAGCGGTCTGTTGCCAGCCAATTTGATAATGAACCTTAGAGGCATGATGACTGACGAGAATGGGAAAGACAAAACACTTTATATGACACGATCTTTCATAATGGCATCATACGAGAACTCTGTGACCGTGACGATGAAAGGGGAAGAGATAGAGCTGGTGAAGATCTTGACCTTACTCACGATTATTGACTTGTCGAATAACTCTTTCCAAGGGACTATCCCCGAAGTTATCGGAGGTCTTCACTCTCTCGTAGGGCTCAACCTTTCTCATAACCATCTTACTGGTTCCATCCCTTCGACTCTAGGGAACTTGATTGATCTTGGATGGCTTGATCTCTCTTCGAACAAGCTTAGCGGAGCAATCCCTAGAAAATTGGGAGATTTGGCATCCCTTGGGTACTTAAACCTCTCGAGAAATCAACTCACTGGTCGAATTCCTCAAGATAAGCAATTGAGTACATTTTCAAGTGAGTCGTTTAATGGGAATCCAGACTTATGTGGAACTCCATTGCCAAAAGCATGCCCTGACGATGCGCAACCTCCTCCACCATCATCCTCATCAACTTTCAACCGCGAAGGACATGAGAGTTGGTTCGAACAGAAGACAGTATGGCTAGGTTATGTATCAGGATTCGTGATTGGGATTTCGATAGCTTACATTGCATTTGCAATGGAGAAACCCAAATGGCTCATGCGATTTGTAAGAATGCTAGAGAGAAGAGCAGTCGAGTGGACGGAGAAGCCAAAGCGAAAGGCCATCAAATTTCACGGACAATGAAAATGTTTGCGGAGTTGTCTCTGTAAAATAGCATGGCGAATTCAGTTAATAAAGATGTCACTGGACTAGCTTGCAACAATGTTTTCGTTGTGAAGGCTTGCTCCTAATGTATTTTTTCTTTATTTCTCAACGCAGTTGTATGTCAGTTGAATTGAGAAAATGAATGATATGATCTGTCAAGCATGCAGCTTCCAAGTGCCATTAATCTCTACATACATTTTTCATGTGTAGGAGCGTTGGGTCACCTCGTTACACGAAGTTATATTAACAGTCGATGATTAGCAGAATTCGCCGATATCCATACCGTAAGTTTTTTGTTGAACCTTGGTCTTCTTCAAGACAATTGACGTCCAGAAAACATCTTCGGCCATGAATTTTCCTCTCATGCTGTCTTTTAACATAGGCCACTGATGAGCCCGGCCCATCTACAAGTTGGGCCGCCCAGCCAGTTCGCTCCAAGGCATTACTTTTCTCCCGGTTCTTTAAATATAGAGACCATCCATTGTTTTTGTTTTTTTGTTTTTTTTTTTTGGGAACTCTCTTGTTTTCCTCAAGTCTTTTGTGTTACTACATAGTACATAAGCAGTGTTGGAATTTCTCGTGCAAATTTATTTTCGGGTTCGTAGACTTGACGCAGGCGTCCAATGGGAGGGACAGATTGTTTGTCCCGCTTAGCTAAATTTTTTTGGATCATATGTTTGCTTAACGATTTTTACACTAAAAAACTTTGATCGATCGGGATAATAGAAATCATAATTTAATTTTTATACTGTATGTTCAACGGAGAATTTAATTTTTATAATGAGCATCCACAAGTGCTTTAGTAATTCTAAAAATTTGTTAATTAAATTTTGCTTGATAAATGAATGCGAATCCGGGTTTTGTTAGTGGGGTAGACAATGATGGAGGGGTAGTGCCTGTCGGGGCCCAATGGGGGAGGAACAGCTGGCCCTTTAAAGCGAAGAAGAAAACCCACCATCGATGCGACAAATCATGGCAGAGATGCACTGTTGGATCCCCCCTATCTCTCCTTTTTTTCCACATTGGAAATCGTCTTTTTCCACGCTTTTTTTTATATTTTATTTATGCAAAACTTAATAAATAAATAAATAAAAGAATTAGAAAGATCCGACCGACCGATCGACCTGAAACTTATCATCCCCGAGGTTCTCCATCAAAAGCCGAGTAAAAGAAAGAAAAAAAATGATTTGTATGGCGGGTTGCGATTCTCAGAAATGGCGTGGGAGGTTCATAAATTCGTGAGATTTGTTAGTTTTATTTTTTAGGTGCGTCATCTCATTGCGATGCTCAAGAAATCTTCTTTTTTTTTTGTCGGAATAAATATTTTCATTAATAATGACCAAGGTGAAATGACCGAGAGACAAGCTTCATTACATAGTAGATCTCAAAGAGCTCGAGGCGGAGAGAATACCCAATTTCGAAGTATTTTTTTTTCTATTTTTTGCGTCTTGACTATCCAACCCGGCATCACGTTATACTCTCTAGGACAGAAAAGTAATTTCAAAAAAGTGTTTTCAGCTTTTAATATTAGGGAATTCACTCTTCTTGATTTATGCATGAATGTTTTATTGACAAAAATGTGTTTTACATGGATTACGTCATTCCCTTTGAACTAAAACGGATGAAAAGTAGAAAAATTAATTTTTAAAAATTATTTTTATTCAAATAAATGCACCGAAAAATGCTTAATAAAACGATAATGTACCGGCCTTTTTTCTTTAATCAGAGATAATGATGGAGGACAAGAACATCTGGCCCTCAAAGCAAAATCACCACTCAAGGAGACAGATCACGACAGAAATGCACTGAGTCCCTTCTTTTTCTCATGTTAGGATTCATTTTTTTATCGTTTATTTTCCGATGGAATACATCTTTCTTTTCCAACCAAAAAAAAAAGGGAATACATCTTTCTTTTAGGCAATTTTACTTGAAAATTAATATCTTCTCCCTGATTTTTTTTTAAGGTTCAAAAGTAAATGGAGGGTATTGTTTTTCAAACTAGAGGGACCGATGGTATTGTGCACGTGGCAAGACGTCGCGCGCACAAGACTCTTCAGGAAGATTGTTTCATGGAATTTTCTGAGGCACTAAAAAAAATTTCCCCACGCTAAGTGACCCCACAATGGAAATTATGTGTCCCAAAAATGTCATCTTAACCAGACTTTGACCGCGACCTTCTCCAGATGACACATTGATCACCTCACCATGCGGTCGGCAAGGGTAAGTTGCGATTGTAATTTTTATACGTATAGAAATACGAATAACACATTTATTGAATAGAAGAATTGATGCACCTGAATCGAATACATCGTTTTTGATGTGAAACTTGCGACGATCCAATGCTCAAGATCTTCTCCTCTATAAACTCTTTTCATCTCTGGTTTCAATGAGACGTCCCATCACCTATCGTTCTGACGATTTCTTGTGTGAGGTTATGTGAACATTAGAATTTAGAAGGTAGATTTGAAACATATTCTCTCATTAAAAATTAGGTTTATCTCGACCCACACTATCCAGCCCCATATCTAACTAGAATTAGGAACTGTATATATATTTCTTTATTAGACCAATTAATTTACAATAACAATTAATAAAGCTCATAACAAATATATTTTATAATATATTCTAACATTCTCTCACTTTGACTATATTAATTGAAATTGTACTGTATATGCGCTTCTTTATATTGGTCGAGAAATAATTCCCAACAGTAAATCCGAGCCCATAAATTCTTAAGCACCGAACCATGCCAATAACTGCATCGGAAGACACAGAGTCATCCATGATCACGAATACTCTTAACTTTACTGATATGAATTTGATATGGTAGTATGGCAATTGGATAATATCTCAAATAATTGAGACACTTTATATGTTATCCTCTTTGTTAGTCACAATTCTCTCACTTTATGTGTTACGAAACCGAATGTGCCACGAGAGAACATATTTACGGTTCTAATGAATCAACATATGTCTTACCTTTATAGTTAACTATAATTTACGTGTAACAAGACATATACTTTTAACTAAAAATAAATTCTCCAGCCATCACTCGAGGTTCACACGATTTCTTGAGATGTTCACCTGATATATGTATTCAACATCACTGTAATCATAAATACTTTATTGCATGCAATAGAGTGCATACATACCTAAATGTTACAAAATGTAACAAATACAGATGTAAACTTTATTAGGGCAAATACCGAAAACAGCTCCCACTGAACAACGGCATCTCATGATGCTTACTCAGCCTATCAATTAACATGTCATATCAGCATCCCACGATGCTTTTATATTTGCGACATGTCATATAAATATGTATAAGCGATCTTTAGTTAGTGAGTTTGTACCCTTATCATCTGTGTAATAAGCTTTATTGTAGTGTCACCCTTACATCTGTTACATTTATAGTCAAAAACTAGACCGACAGATGTTTAAACCTCTGAGACTTCTGATGCTGTTAATAAATAATACCGTAGAGTTATAGTCACAATACAACTGTATGGGTCTATCCATAAAATTAAATACGGTCAACTTTTTAATGAGATTCTGAAGCTAAATAACCTAAGTAGCAGCTAAAAAACATACTACAAACTCCACTTTCTTGATTAAGGATTACATAGATTTTTGTTTACGTTTTTCTATAGCACTGCACTTCTCTTTAGACATTTAAATATCTAAAATTGTCAACTTCACATCATCCTGATAGTTAATAAAGCCTGAATCTGAATGCCTTACTAGTTACAGATCTTGAATATGTTTGTAAATTAGCATGTAGTCTTTTGTCATATTTAAATATCTCGAAACTAATGCTTTTAAGTGCACCATGATATGATACATTCTTTATTTGGGTTTGCTTCATAACTTTATGGCATTATGACAAATTCAGTATGTTGCTCTTAATGACAGGAGTAGTTCCTAACTTGCAACGCTTTATACTGAATACAATCAATGTATGTCATCTATAATCAACCCAATATGTGGCGAGAGCGATCCATATAGATCTCAATGCCTGGACAAAATACTCCTTATTAAGATCAATCATGTCAAAATACTTTGACAATATCTGCTTCACCTTATGCAGTAATTCAAAAAAATCACTTTCAAGCAAGATAACATTTATATAAGACACGAGGAAAATAAATTCCTCTTATTGATTTTGTAGTATATATTAATTTACTTTGTTCTTGACAGAACAGAATAAACAACAATACCATGAAACTTCAAGCAATAATTGTTGAAAAGCTCACTTAAAACCATAAAATAGACTTTTCAGTCTAGAATACCCATGAATATATTCAAACTTTATTTCATGGTATTATATGAGATTCATCTTTCTTTACGCACAAGTTTGTCCGAATCATCTGCTGTAAAACCTTCGGGTTGCATGCAAAAGACTTTCAAATTAAGATCTCCAATCAAAAAGAAGTTTCAATATCTGTATAGTAAAGCTCTTTATTATAATAAGCTATTAATACCTTAATCACTCTGAAAATCTTTATGAGAGACTGAATAAAAATTATTTTAAATTTACTTATTCTTTACGAGTGAAAAATTTAGCCATCAGTATGTCTTTAAACTTCTTAAATAAAGCACCGATTAAAAAGTAATCTGATATAATAACTTAAAAACTTTTATTTGGAGTCCTTTTAAGTTTTGTACACCCAATTACAGGACTTGTGACATTGAGGCATGCTAATAAGCTTTCAAACACCGTATGTTTCATAGTCTGCATCTCATCTACTATGCACCCAACCATAGTTTTAATTATGAATAAGAAATAACAACTTTATAAATTAATAGATCAATTACATAGTCGATTTTACAGTCATACCCTTCTAGATAGACTATTTAGTGTGATTGTACAACTGATCATCTCTGCCTAATAGATTTATTAGGAGGAGCTACTTTAACCTTTATTCTGCGCTTGTGAGATATGATAAATTTCATTAGGAATTGTCTTAATAACAAGAGTCTGAACCCCAACAGAATCAAACCTTAACTTAAAATGCTCCATGATCATCTGTATAGATAGAAAAAATAGCACAGTGGTCCCTACCACACCAGTACCTTTAATAGTCTGTGAGTAACCACCCTTATTTAGCCATATCAAGCTCCGACAATTTAGCTATCTGTAATTCCACAATTCTTGTTCCTCTTTTGGGATGATAAATCAATACCCCTTTAAATGAACTGGGTAAGGTACGAAATAAAACTGAGTGGTTTTGAAATCCAACTTATCCAATATTTGATTATGTAACTTTATTTCTGCATGAACACCTCAAACCTTAATATGGTTCAAACTAGATTAACGTCTAATCTATGTCTCAAAAGAATTTAATGAAATAGTTTTGATAGAAACATGATGGGTTATTTTCAAAGTTTTACCCCACAAAAGTCATATAAATTGGTTTTATAAATCATATTTTTCATCATATCCATATGGTGTGATTTTGCCTTTTGGCCACACCTTTCTGTTCAAGAATATCAAGAATAGTAAACTAAGTCACTATCCCAATATATTTCTAAGTATTCGGTAAAATGGCTCTTTAAGCTATCCAGCATTACCATGTCAACCATAATACTCATCACTTTGATCAAATCTGACACCATTTTTTTTTAAGTTTATTGACTATGGTCAGAAAAATGTTGAATTTGTCATGAAAATTAAACCTTTCTTTAATCAAGTACAAGCACATATAGAGAAAAATCATCATTTGAATGTAATAAAAAACTATACACGATATTACAAATAGGATCCACTTATATCAATATAAATTATCTTCAATAAGTCATAACTATCGACTATAGCTCATTCTCTATATTAGTTATCTTACCTCTGCTTCAATCTACGCATGTGTTTAGTTCACTTTTAAGAGTAAGCAGAATGCTTGCCTTTTTCGGTCTTTCCACTCTTTCTTTACTGATGTAACCAAGAAATTTATTTCATAATGCGCATGATTGTTTCTTAGGCATAAATCTTTTGCAAACAACGTTTCAATTGTATAAGCGACGCATAATTCATTGAGAGATAAACATAATCTGTACAATCCATTAGACATAGAGCAGTACCCAACTTTATTTTAATTAAAAGAAATAATTATTATTTTATTTGAAATCTCAAAAGAGTAACTACACGTGTCCAAACTTGATACGAAAAATAAATTCTGTCTTTAAAGAGAGTACATAAAATATGTTTCTTATTGTCACATTAAAACCAAAATCCGAAATGACATTCCCATCAATTCAACATCAGCTTTATAGTTGTTTCTATAGTGAGCTTAATTCATCCTGGTTTGGTATTTTTCAATTTATAAAATCCTATATGGTAAACACAACATAATATGTTACACCGCTATCTAGCCATCGCAAACCAGATGAGACTTTAGATAGAATAAATTCACAAACCAACACCAAAGAGTCATTACTTTATGCTCATATTTTGATAACCAAGGTTTTGTATTAACTGTAGTATTTCTTTATATAACTTTTCTTCTTATAAAAGAAGTAGATGTTACCATCATTCTCAAATAATGATTTCAATAGACCCAAATAGTCAGTATGGCCGGTGGTTTATTATTTCTTTATGAGTATGATTCCAGAATCCCTCAATATGCAATTCCACCAACTTTAAGATGTAATCTTTAATCTTAATAGAACCATCACACTTGATATTAAGAAGTCATTACAGATATGTGCCACTGATAGTAATTTATGATATATAATTTCAAAGCCTCTAAGGCTTACTTTATTTATTTAACAGTGCAGTTAACTGGCAAAACACTTTTTAAGTGTTATTTAATAAATCGCTTTATATCAAACAAGCGAATCCAATCGCTCTTTACCTAATAAGCACATAATACTTTTGAAAGTTCTCACTAATAAAACTGAGAACTACGGGGTCTTTCTTGACAAGAGCAATACAAATATTTGTTAATCATTTATAAACAGAAAATCGTCATTCAATTCTAAAAAATTGAACCCCGTATGAATCTCAATTCTCAATGTTAACAGAGTTGTCGTTCACAAAAACGGTGACTGAAAAAATAATCAATGTTTTCAATTAGAAAAATGTGAAATTTTACCTTGAGAGATACATACATTATTATATAATTAACTTTGGGTAGAAAACACGATATGCAATTGTATACTCCATACATTACAATGGCTTTGAGAATTTATTTCAATCTTCATTAATCACCACCTTTGGGTGTATGGCAGCACTTAGATTAATAAATCCTCAATCATATGTTGTACATGTAACCCTCCGTGCAAGAATACACAATTACCTCCTTTGGAAGTATAACTACGCATTAAAACAGGAGACATCCCAATAATTTATCAAATATTCTTTATTAAACTCAATCAAGTGTGCCACTTTGGCAGTCACAACCCAATTGAATTTATCTAAATTTGGGATATAAACTTTAAATTTCACATTTACTGTATGCACATAATTTCAGAAATTAGGAGAAATGATCCACAAAATTACACGCCGCTAATTTACATTAATACACTCAGCAATACATGACAAACCATATATATGTATTGACAGATCGTGCTCCACATATCTGTATGTGGTACTTATATGTGAGCTGGCACCTGTATTTCATAAAACCATAGAGAAATACTTAGAAATACGTCAAAATACCTAAAAATATACACGTATTTGGAATTTCATAGGTATTTTCCATCCATAAAAGTATCAAACATGTAAAATAAATATATCACCCTGTAGAGCATGAGCATACGACTTGTTCAAGGTAGAGTTCCCTGTATTCACACAACTTGTTCTATTCCTGCAGTTTTTTTTTTTTTTTACAAGTCCCACTGCGAGACAAGAATTTTGTGCAGAAAAAAAAACAAAACAAAAGAGAACTCTCTATAACACTGATTGGCCCAACGCCATACAAATGGGTGAAAACCTAAATCAAGATTCCTTTTTGAATTTTCTTTTAGACAAGCACAATACTCGTTCCAAATAAGTCCAGCCGCACGAAATAGAAGAAAAAATTGCCACAGAGGAAAAAGTTGAAAGTTTTCTTGAATCCGAAATATTTGAAAATAAAAATTTCGAAAAGTAGCCAAAACGTGATTCGATATCTAAAATGTGTAAGCTTTGATACCACAGGTAAGTTGCAATTATAATTTGTATGCAGCGAGTTAAGATCTCACGTATAGAAATACGAATCACACATTCATAGATTAGAAGAATTGACGCACCTGGTTTCGAATACATCGTTCTTGATGCGGAACTTGAGACGATCCAATGCTCAAGATCTTTTCCTCTATAAACCATCTTTATCACTGACTTCACTGAGACGGCCCCTCACCTATCGTTCCGACGACTTCTTGTGTAAGTTTATGCCGACATTAGGATTTAGAGAAGGGACTTGAGCTCTATTTATAGAGAATGAAACATATCTCATCATTAAAGATTAGATTTATCTTGGCCCACACTATCCAGCCCCATATTTGACTAGAATTAAAAATATATATATATATTTCTTTATTAGACCAATTAATTTACAATAACAATTAATAAAGCCCACAATAAATATATTTTATAATATATTATACTAAATTGCAAAAAATGGGGTGACATCAGATCCTCCTCCGTCTCCTCTTCTTTCTTCTTGCATTCCTCCTCCCTTCCCTTTGCCTCGCCGCTTTGCCCTCCTGACCAACGCGATTCCTTGCTCCGTTTTAAGAATTCCTTCGTGCTCGATCGTATGGCATCATACCGCTCTTGTGTCCGGTACGGCCCCGTTGTGTCTTATCCAAAGACAAACTCGTGGAACAAGAGCGTGGACTGCTGCTCGTGGTACAGTGAAGGTATCACTGGCAACGTCGTCAGTCTCAACCTTGCTTGTAGTCAGCTTCGCGGTGCTCTCCATTCCAATAGCTCCCTCTTT
The DNA here is from genome assembly GCA_028455895.1 of Rhodomyrtus tomentosa. Classification (NCBI taxonomy): domain Eukaryota; kingdom Viridiplantae; phylum Streptophyta; class Magnoliopsida; order Myrtales; family Myrtaceae; genus Rhodomyrtus; species Rhodomyrtus tomentosa. The sequence goes on along the minus strand of JAPCWY010000001.1, from coordinate 5,415,601 downwards.
CTTTCTTCGCCATCTTCAGGACCTTAATCTTATTCGGTAATAACTTTATTGGCTCACGCATTTCGCCTAATCTAAGTGTATTTGCGGAATTGACTCATCTCGATCTCTCCAATTCGTGCTTTTTGGGTACCGTTCCTAGCGAAATCTCTCGTCTCTCCAAATTGGTGTCACTTGATCTCTCTGTCAATTTTGTGGACAAGACATACTCACCCACTTATCTCAGGTTGAAAAATCCGGTCTTCACAATGCTTGTTCAGAATCTAACAGCATTGCAAAAGCTTGTTCTTGATCAGGTAGACATGTCCATGGTTTCACCAAAGTACTTTGCGAATTTTTCTTCTTCTTCGACATATTTAAACGCTTCTGGTTGTTCCTTGGGAGGGATACTGTTTCCAGATATTGCTCCTCAATTAGCGAGCCTCGCTCATCTCGATATAAGTTTCAATGATTACGTGTCCGGGATTCTTCCCCCAATCCAATTGGACTGGTCCTCTCGAGTATCTGTCTCTCCGGCATACAAACATTTTGGGAGAAATACCCGATTCAATTGGTAGCTTGAACAGATTGATAGTTTTTAGATGTTAGTAATTGCAGAGACTCACAGGACACATACCCTCATCAATGTCGAATCTCAAGCAACTCCAAGAACTATATCTTGACGGGAATAACTTTAGCGGGGTTGTAGAGTTTGAAAACTTTGCAAACTTCAAAGATCTCTGGGCGCTTACGATTTCTAAGGAACTAAATCTAATCTATGATGCACCGAAGTATACATTCCCGAAGCTTGAATTGTTGAGGTTGCCTTCCTGCAACTCAACCAAATTTGCCTATGTCTTGAGTTCATTGAAAAGATTAACATCCTTGGGCGTCTCTTCAAATAGGATTAGTGGGGAGATCCCGAGGCGGTTTTGGGGATCAAGCCAGGACACATTAGAATTCTTAGATCTTTCTGATAACCTTCTGGAGGGAGGTATACCACAATCGCAGTGGAAGAGATTGTCATCTATTTTCCTTCAGAACAACTCTTTCGAAGGACCACTCCCGATACCTCCATCTTCAACTTCTTTCTTTATAGCCAGCAACAATGGTTTCACCGGTGAGATCCCCTCTTTGATTTGCCAGTTGAGTTCACTCGGATTTCGAAGGAACATTGCCCCGGTCGCTTGTCAAATGTAAAAGTCTGGAAGTTCTGGATCTCAACGAAAATCAGATGGAGGATACATTCCCAAAATGGTTGGGAACACTCCCAGAACTAAAATTTCTTGTTTTGAGGTCCAACAATTTGAAGGATCTTTTGGATATTCTCGAGGGAGCTCCCCTCTTTCCCAAGTTACACATTCTGGACCTCTCCAGCAACAATCTTAGCGGTCCTTTGCCAACCAATTTGATAACGAATCTCAAAGGCAAGACGATTAGCGAAAATGGGCGAGACAAGTCATTGTATATGTCACAATATTTCAAATCAACGCCATACAAAAACTCCGTGACCGTGATGATGAAAGGACTACAGATTGAGCTAGTGAAGATCTTGACCTTCCTCACAATTATTGAGTAGTCGCGCAACTCTTTCGGAGGAGATATCCCCGAAGTTATCGGACTTCTCCAGTCTCTCGTAGGGCTCAACCTTTCTCGTAACCATCTTACAGGTTCCATCCCTCCGACTTTAGGGAACTTGACTGATCTTGGATGGCTTGATCATTCTTCAAACAAATGGAGAGAGGCAATTCCTAGAAAATTGAGAGAGATTTGGCATCCCTTGGGTACTTAAACCTCTCAAAGAACCAATTCATCGGTCGAATTCCTCAAGATAAGCAATTGAGCACATTTACAAGGGACTCGTTTAATGAGAATCCGGGGTTATGTGGGACTCCACTGCCCAATGTATGCCCTGGTGATGCTCAATCTTCTCCACCACTGTCCTCATCAACTTCCGACCGCAAAGGGCATAAGAGTTGGTTCAAGCAGAAGACAATGTGGCTAGGCTATGCATCAGGAATCGTGATTGGGATTTGCAATGGAGAAACCCAGATGGCTCATGCGAGGTGTGAGAAGGATGGAGAGTAGAGCAGCCGAGTGGATGGAGAAGCCAAAGCGAAAGGCCATCAAATTTCATGGACAATAAAATTGTTTGAGGAGCTGTCTATGTAAACTAGCAAGGCGAATTCAGTAAGCAAAGATGTTGCCGGATCAGGTTGAAATGTTGTTTTCCTTTATGAAGGCCTGTTTCTGATGTATTCTCTCTTCGTTTCTCGGTGCAATTACATGTTAGTTGAATTGAGAAAATGAAGCACGCAGCTTTTAAGGAAGCAACTGCCATTAATCTCTACATATATCTTTTTGATCACGTCGTTATACGAAGTTATATTAATAGAGGAAAATTAGAAGAATTCGTAGCTATCCATAACGTTTGTTTCTGTTGAACCTTGGTCTTCTTAAAAACAATTAACGTACAGAAAACATCTTCGGCAATGAATTTCATTTCTTGTCTTGCTTTCTTTTAACATGGGCCATCGCTGAGCCCGGCCCATCTTCAAGTTGGGCCTTCCAGCAAGTTCGCTCCAAGGAATTGCTTGGCTCTCGGCTTTTTATCTTTAACTGTTGGGATCATCTTTTTTCTTTTTTCTTTTTTTTATTAAGATGTCTCTTATTTCTCTCACATCTTTTGTGTTACTACACAGTACATAAGCAGTGCTGGAATTTCTCGTGCAAATTTCTTTTTGGGCTCACAGCCTTGACACGAGCGTCCGATTGGAGGGAGAGATTTTTGGTCCGCTTAGCTTTTTTTTTCTTTTTCTTTTTTTTTTAAGGTCCGAATGTTAACGAATTTTGCACGAGAGAATTTGGGCCGATCAGGACAACAGAAATCATAATTAACAGCAATTAATTGCTCCCGCCCAAAAATTTCCGACGGGAAGGCCGATTCGAAAGTACTGTAAGGCTTAACGGAGAGGTTAATCTTTATAATGAGCATCCAAAAGTGCATTGATAATTTTAAAGACTGTTAATTAAATTTTGCTTGATAAATGGGATACGAACCCGGGTTTTGTTGGGGTGGGAGACAAATGATGGGAGGGGGCCCAATAGGGGAGGAACAGCTGCGCCCTTTAAAGCGAGAGAAGAAACCCAACGCTCGATGCGACAAACCATGGCGGAAACGCACTGTTCTATCCCCTCCACCAACCCCCCCCCCCCCCCCCCCTCTCCTTATTTCCACATTGGAAATAATCTTTTTCCACTCCTTTTTTTTTTTGGAAAACTTAATAAATAAATAAATAAAATATAAAATAATTAGACAGATCTGACCGAGCGTGCTGTGCACACCTCATCGTCCCCGCGGTTCTCCATCAAAAATCGAGGAAAAAACAAAAGAAGAGAAAAGAAAAGGATTTGTGTGGCTGGTTGCGTTTCCCCGGAGATGGCGTGGGGGGTTCGCAAACTCATCGTCTCGTCGCGATGCTCGAGAAACTGGTTAAGGAACAGGTAATTAGACCTACCACCACCCCCTCCTCTCGCCATTTGCTGAGATCTCTAATTGCTTTCCATTTGTGTTTTGATTTGGTGAAATCTTAGGCTGGTTTTTGGTAATTGTTGCGACGGGGACCGGTACGGAGATGTCATGTCCCTTTTCGATTCAAAACATTGTGTGCATCATAATTTTTAAACTTTTAATTTATTCAATGTGATCCGTAAACTTTTGACACTTATCTTCGACTTAATTCCTAAATTATATGAAAACATTCGATGTTGTTCCCGAATTTGAATTAATGAAAGGGAAAAATCGAACATCTTCATATAATTTTGAAACTATATTGAACATATATTAAAAATTCATTAATTTTATTGCACATTAAATCAAAGTTCGTGAATCATTTGCGTCAATTTTTTTTTTCCTCTTTTTAAAATCACATCATATCGTGAATTCCTTTGGAAAATGTCAAGATCCTTAACTTTACTTTACCAAATATTTTTACTTTGGGTAATGAGGTTGATTTTGCTTTTATGGAAAATTGCAAAAGCGGATACGAGAGAAATTCATACAAGACGACTTAATGCTCGGCCTAATTAGGGTGTGCATGAAAACACTTATATTTCTTCATTTATTTGCCAGAAGTCGATGTGGTAGGGAAATAAGTTTGGTAAAACCAAATCCGAAGTAGAAAAGCGTTTGGTAAAAAAATTGACTTATTGTAAGATTTTCTAATTCTGGAAAGATTTTTTGTCAAATTGGAGAATTAAAAAAAATTTAATTCTCTGCCTTGAGAAGTCATTCTCGTCACCCGACCGCCGCCGCCATCAAACATTTTTGTAATAATGTTTCAAACATTATCTTTTTTAATCATTATCAAACGCATTTGTCTATCACAAATCAAATTCTGAAATAAAAGCTGAAAATTCATCGCCTAATCCAAAGCAAAAACTGAAAAATCAACTTCCCTGCCAAATCGACTTTTTGGGCGAGAATTGTTTTCATGCACACCCTTAACTTCCGTCTCATTTGGACAAGGGAGGTCGGCCCGAGGGTGGTGCCGGCCAGCAGAAGCTACCAACAGCAAAAAAATAATAATAATAAAAATAGGTAATGTCACAATTGGCGCTTATTGTTTATTCGGAAAATCAAACTCCTTCTTCTACTGTTCTCCCTTCCCCCCCTCCAAAAAAACGTTCCCCCACACTGTAAATAATGTCGGGCATTACTTATTGCCGACAGAATAATCCGATTATCAACGCGGACACAATCATACACAGTGTCATGCCATGCTCATTTATACTCAATTTATATGGCACCAAAATTAGCACCACATCCAAATCGAGAGAAAGAAGGGAGTCCGTTGAAGTGGTTATAGCCGCCAATTCTAGCTCTAATCTCGCGGACACCAGGATCATTCATGCGTAAACTTGCAGATGCCGTGGCTACTCAAGCTCATGACCGTGGCCACTTCATTTGAGCTTGCGACGGCCATGGCAACTTGAACCCTGAGCTCCATGCGGTCATGGCAGCAAGAGATTTTTGTTTTGTTTTTTTTTTTAGCCACGAAATCCGAGGCCATGATCACTTAATTGGTGGTTGTGAGAGGGTGCAAATCATAGTTTTTGCATCATCATGGTTGTTAAATTTGGCGAGTCTTTCGATTTGGTAGGATTTAAGGAAGAATAAGAATCTGCAAGGAATTCGAAAACCCAAAAAGAAAACTGCATCGGCATATGAAAGGAAACCAAAATCCAGGACAGGAAATAGTTAATGGGGTTAATGCCAAGTCGATAAATTCCATCGCTGGACCCGAGTAAGGACGATTGATAGCACTGGGCAAAAGAAGATTCAGCCCGTTTTAACACGCGTAAAGTAAAATAAATTTGTAAGGATGCGTTCGGTGATCTGGATTTCTAGTCAAAGTGCGACTGTATATGATATTTACTGTTTGGTAAATCACAATAACAAATACGGATATTTTCCCATCATATCATGTATATTGTTTGATAGAAACTACATATCACTGCACATGAATATGAATATTGCGCAAACAAAGATGATAAAATCTATGGCGATGCTCTCACGTACTTCTTTTTCACTTGCTTGCTTTTTATTATTTTTCCTCCCTTTTTAAGTTCTTTTATTTTTAATTCAATTTCCCCCCTCCATCATTCTCCAATAAAATTTTATTAAATAGTAAATATACTAATCTACCTAGAATACTGAAATACCTAAAGTATGTAATAAATAAAGTACCATATACATATATAAATTAAATTATAAAAAATGAAAAATAATCAGATATATGAATAACATAACAATAAATAACAACAAAATTGGCTTCTTCATATTAGAATTAGACTATTATTTTAATTTTGCTAACTCAAGAATTTTTTTGGTCAAGAAAAATAACTTTTATATTATGTACATCAGAAATTTCATTCATCTTTATCTCACATCCCATATGGGATAATTTAATACGGGTTATCCCTATTTTATATTCAATTTTATCTCATCTTGAGCATAGACCGAACACTTTACCATATCCTGAACTTTGTCTTGACTACCAAACGTAATTCAAGAGGTCTGGACCATTTGAATCGAGCAAAGATTGCAACTGGTCCACGAGCTTCCGAACTTGCCAGTTTTGAAGGACATATACTGGCACCACTTAAACCAAATAATTGTGAGAACTTTGCACACAAAGACGATGATCGCGGGCAACCTCTTCTTTTAGCGTGTAAATTAGAGCAGGATTCGCCATATTTGCCCTGTTGAAGTCAAAATATCATCGAGGAGAAGGATTATTTCTTGGTCCAAAAGCATCGTCAAAGCAAAAAACCATCGACCGCAAATGCTAAATCATCCAGTCCCGGTCATGGATAAATTAAACTCACGAGTAATCATCGTGTCTCCAACCCTTTAAAATGATTAAGGATAACGCCTAATTCCAACTCAATAAAGGGTCACGAAATGTCGTAAAATCGCCAAAATCATGACTAACAACAAAGAAAATAATACAATTTTTTTTTTTGATAACGAGATATCCCACTTAATGTATGTTCTGTACCTATGCAATATCCCCATTAACTCGGCCGTATTTTCAGTCAATCCATTGTTCTGGCGCCTTTCCACGACATACGTGAAGAATTATGCCAGATTGTGCAATTGCATTATCACAGAATAATGGCGCGCATGATAACATTTCTGTTCTAGAATGAATTTTTAAAATAAAAATATTTTTTTTTATTTCTGGATGAGTTTTTAAGCAAAAAAATATGTTTGATAATGGCATAAAATTTCTGATTCTATAATAAAAAAGTTATTTGACCGGGGCGGCGGCAACAACTGGCAGGGGGCAACTTGCAACCGGCTGAGTTGGTTATCAACGAAGAATTCTATTTATAGTTCTCGAAGAATTGACCTTTTTTTAATTTCTCATTTTTTCTTTAAATCTATTTATGGAGTAACTTTTTGTTCGAGAAATAATTTATTAGAATTACGTTATCAAACGAGTTTCTGTTCGAAATCTATTCCAGAAATAGGTTTTTGTTCTAGAAACAATTTATGATTAGTTGTCATGCACCCCCTAAACGTTAGAAAAAGGCGTTGGGATAGAATTTATGCTCCAGAAGTAATCCAAGATTCGAATTTGTACTCGAGGAAAGAGCATTGAGCGAGATTATTCCTTACCACTGCCACAAATCGAACAACCCATGAGCGTTGATCCGAGAGGGAGGCCTCGAAGGAGCATTGCTACGAGGCTCGATCAAGATTGAAAGAAGGCAAAGAGGCAAACACATGTGAGGCTCGAGCGAGAATTGAGAAAGAGGCTTGAGCAAGTGTGGCTGAATCGCGAATCGAGAGTCCAGATCAAGATTGAGTGTGGTCGACAGTCTAGAAAGAGGGCTTTAGGGAGAGAGATTGACATCAAAAGATCGGGTGTTGATTATCTCTTCTTGATTTGAACTTATGGAGACAAGTAATTTTTTTGTTTATTTCTTCAAATGGCTTCAAAATTACTTTTAGAGTAAAAAAAATTCAGAAATAGATTAATGAAGTTACATAACTAAACGAATTTATATTTTAGAAGTTGCGTTATCGAACGAATTTCTGCTTTACAAATGTTGTCATGCAGGCCCTTAATATCTTAGCTAATGTACATCCCCAAGTAAAACATAGATGATCCTAACTTAGCCAATTAAAAGGATGGGGACCAAATATACGTCTTTATCACTTTCTTCTACCATTAAAAAAAAAGGGAGACGTGAAATGCACCAAACAAGTAACCCGTGAAGCGAAATTCTAATACACGATCCCCCAACTATGTCAGAATTCGGACACGCGTGTTTCAAAATTGGTTGGCATCGGATAGCTGGCTTTGCTCGTCAGCCAGCTATCCATCCTGATTATGGCCCATTACCATTTCAACAGTAATTTATCTTATTTTCTGCTTGTTATATAATACGACCTCTTAAAAAAAATAAAAAAATTCCCAAGGTTGTTATTAAGCATATGAATTGCGATTTTTTATAATTTGAAAATTATTTTCATATAATGAGAGGAATATCGATAAGTATTATTCTTCCTTCTTCTTTTTTCCGTAATTCGTTTTGAGAGGTGTTACGGAGCAAGTGTGAGTACGATTCTGTCACAATACAACGAAGAGAAAAGACGAATTCGTCTGCCGGGCCAGTCTTTCCCCAATCAAAAGACAGCAGAGCCGGTAGCTTTGGGGAGGGGGAGGCGGACACGTGTCGGTGTGAATTAAGGGGGTTTCTTTTGTTTGGAAAGAATACGATTCCCAAGTAAGTGAGTCATTCGAGTCAGAGGGACGGCCCCAGAGATCCCGCGCTTTGTCCCACGGGTTAACCGGTAAAGCATGACCTGATTCCCCGGGGTATTGCCGGTGACCCGGTTCTATTTGTAAAAATGTGTGCACACCTTTTTATTTTATTTTATTTTTTGGTTATAAGTGTGGACACCTTGCTCGATAAAATATTCAGCGATTTGGGAACCCCACTCCGAGCCTATTAGCAAATGACACACGCATATAAATATATATATAGAGACGTGAAATTAGCTTTAAAAAATTAAAATTCTAAGTAACACATTAAAGTAACGTTTGATTGTCTGGACATTTCTATGGAACATAATATGATTAAGATAGGATTTTTAATGTCCCATTTTGGTATTGTTCGAATATGACATGGATGTGCATATGTATTACTAAAACTAATGGTGTAAAAGGGGTATAACTGTTTGCATGTAGATTAAAGTTTTCCTTTTGATATATAAAAAAGAAGAAGAAGAAAAAAAAAAATTAAGGGATGGGTTATTACCCAAGCCAGTTATGATCACCTCCGATCGTGCGACACCTATGTGGCTGCCACTGTCGATTTTCACACTAAATGTCACATTTGAAGCGATTGAACACAAAAAATGAAAGGAGGGTAGTCTCAACGACTAAATCTCAGATTTCAAGTAGATTGGTTGTCATTGAAATTGCATGACTATTCTCAATACAATTGAGCAACGACGGTGCAAAGTCGCACAATTAGGGCATGGTAGCACAACCGGCATCGGTGGCTTGAGCGGTACCGGATAGAAAGAGAGACAGAATAAGCAAATTGATCGCCGACCTTGTCTTCCACTGATTTAGCTCGATTTTTCCGTTTAATTTTCTAGATTACGGATATCCCTAATAGACGTATCCTACTACACAATGTTATATATTCGAGTCACCAAACACGGCCTGCTCAATTTGTAGGGAGGGATTGCAGGGGGGCAGGTCTTGCGGTTTGGAGCTAGTTTTCCGCTAGAAGAGCAAGTATTGTCTGATTAGCGGCACACAAAAACAAGATACATCTACACCGTCGGCCTTGACGAGATCCACCGTACATTTCGGTCAGTATGAATCCTGGGGCACGCATCGCGGACGTGTTCATCAAAGTAATTGGGGGTGGGGTTATCTTTGGTGTTGGCAAGTCAGATATCCGTTTGGGCCCACATCTAGCGTGATTGAGGAATTTCTTTTTCTTTTCCCTTCTCTTTTCCTTTGCGTTAAAGCGGCAGCGATGGATTACAAATTCCGACCATCTTGTCCCAAATCGAGAACAAAAGTGAATCTTAGGTGTTTAATTCCTTAATTTGTTTCCACTATGAAGATCAAGTCCGCGGCTAAGGAAAAAAGGGTTTAAAAATACAGTCGGTCAAAGCTAATAAAAATCATACGAAAAAGAAAGAAATGGGATGAATTTCTCTTCAAAGAAACCACACAAAAACAAAGAGTCATTTCAGGTTTGGGCCTCCAAAAAGCCAAGGTTTGCTCAGCACATAAAACAAAAGATATGTCGTGTTATCGAGGCTTGGTGTTACAATAAGTTTTGAAAAATGGGGGAAAGTCAGAAGCTTATCACGCTTTTATGATTGTCTTTTTATTGTTTCGAGATGTTAAGGCCACGATCAAAGTAAGCCTCCCGAGACTAGTTCATTTGTGTAACGTGAGAGGGGGGGGGGGATTCGCATTCATTTGCCGTGGTATCGCGTTCGTAGGGGTAGTACCCACCTATCTATTTTCAGCAACTTTGCGATAGATCCTTGATATAAAGATGTGTGTTTTATGGCAAAACGAAGGGTTGTAGCAAACATATTAGTCTAGTCTTTTTATTGTACGTGAACGTTACTTATACAGACCCAAAAAAATAAAAAGGAAAAAAAAATAAAAAAGAGGTTCATTGCATGTTTGGCAAGGAGTGACCATAATATGTCTTAGCATATAAACTATAATACTTGAATACTTGATGTCATTCCAAGTTATTTTGCAATTATTTAGTACATTTATTTTTCATTAATTCAAAGCAAAAACGAATTCTTCTTTTTTTTCTATTGGGTCTAAAACTTCAAATATATGGAATTTTCAAAAATTATGAGAAGATTGTACATGCATCTACATATAAATATCACCCGCTTTAAAAGCCTTCGGTTGTTCCACAATTAATTGAAACTCAAATCACGTGCTCTCCCGAGATTCGGAAAAAGGGCGAAATGTGAATAGCAAAGATCTCTTTTGACAAATTTTAACGTCATAGCTCTGCAAATAATGTTCATTGATTTTTCGAGGCTTGCATTTGATAAAATCATCGTCTCGCTTTATTTGGAAAAGAGGAAGAGGAAGAGGAAGAGGAAGAGGAAGAGGCGAAGGGATTAGTAAAATGTTAAAAGATTTCCGGACGAAATAAAAGGAGTGAAAATTCGAAATTTTCCTTCGGGGGTCCAATTTTTTCCCTCGTTGTTAACCTGAAAAGAGATTCGGGCCACGTTCTTAATCACAAAAGAAGAAATTCAGAAACTCGTTCGGCAAAGTCGAGAAAGGAGTGAAAGGAACGGAAAACAAAAAAAAACAAAATTCACGAAATTGGAGGGAAAAAAAAAAGAAGAATGAAAAGAAAAGTGGTCGGAGGAGTAGGTTGGTGGTGGGGACAAGACGAGAAGCTTGAGGACGGTAAGAGAGACCCGGTTCCGGTTGCATCACAACAAAACCGGCCATTTCTCAACCAGAGAAACCCCAGAAAAAAAATATATATATACATATTATTTTTAGAAAAAGAAGAAGTCTCTCTCCGTCCACTTCGAAAGAAAATAAATGGAAGACATCTTCTCTAACCCCTCTCTCTTTCTCTCGCACCCACCCACGAAACCAGAGAAAAGGCCAAAAGAAACAGAAAAACACGTAAAGCCCTCCCCGAAAGCAAAACAATTCACATAAATCTATCCCCCACCCCCCACATCTCTCTTCACAGAGGCGAGAAGATAACAGGTTAGCTTCAACAAGACCAAGAAGCTCCGCCCCGCGTTCCTCTTTCCCTCTTCCAATCTCTCCCTCCCCTCCCACCCCTCTTTTTTCTTTTCTCTCAGCATGATTCCGACCCCAGCCGCTGCGGCGCCCGACGACGTCCCGGAGCTCGCCGGATCGGCCCCGCAGACCCACCACCAGCACCTCGGCGCCGCCGAGCCCAAGTACAGGGGCGTCCGGAGGCGGCGGTGGGGCAAGTACACCGCCGAGATCAGCGACCCCGTCAAGAAGGCCCGCGTCTGGCTCGGCACCTTCGCCTCCGCCGAGGAGGCCGCCCGCGCCTACGACCTCGCCGCCGTCCGGTTCCGCGGCTCCAAGGCCAAGACCAACTTCCCCATCTCCCTCTACGACTGCGACGAGGCCCAGCCCCCGCCCCCGGCCCGGATCCGCCGCCACGCCGCGCTCCGGGAAGACCCCCAGCAGAGCCGGCGGGCGATCCAGCAGAGGCCGACCTGCAGCAGCCTGAGCAGCACCGTCGAGTCCTTCAGCGGGCCTCGGCCCCCGCCGTCCGCCGCGGCTACCCCTCCACCTACCGAGAAGCGGTACCGGAGGTCGCCGCCCGTGGAGCCGGAGGACTGCCAGAGCGACTGCGATTCGTCGTCTTCGGTGGTGGACGATTGCGGAGGGGGCGTGGAGGAGGGGTCGTCCTCGACGTCGTGGTTTAAGAGGAGGAGGCCTTTGCCTTTCGATCTGAATCTGCCCCCGTCGGGTGGGGTCGATCTCAACGGCGAGGATCTGCGGTTGTGCTTGTGAGTGGTCGGCGGCCGTCAAGAACATTAAAAGCCTTGTCTTGAATTATTTTTTATTTTTTTTCCCTTTCGATATTCTGGTTGTATTCTCATTTGAGGAAATGGGAAAGAGAGATGGGATGCAAAAGATGAGGTGGGTTTACGATTATGATGAAATGAAAAGCAAGTACGTATTCCTTGGCGATCTGCGCTCGAACATCGACCGTTTCCCGTGGTATGAACTATGGCGATGTGTTGTTAGATCTTCTCGCTTTCTTCGGGATCTCTGAACTGATGAGTCTTTTGCTGATGCCTGAAGGTGTCTGTGCGTAGATCTGCTGAGGTGATTTCATCATTTCACTGCCGTCTGTCCTGGAAATTAGCAAGTGTCCCAACTTTATTCACTGCAAATTTCGTTTGTTTGGTGAAATAGAAATAGATTCGATTCGAGATTGTTGCTGGCGGATATTTGAAGAAACGTGGGTTCTTGTTGCATGTCATAGATGGTGTCTGATGACCAGATGGAGATCGATTTTTAATCACTCCTCGTACCAAAGAACAAGAAATGGCGATGCTTGTTGGAGTTATGCGTTGTATTTGCCTGCACTGCACTGCCTTGCCTTGCACGAGTTACTCTTTCTGCTGATGTTACCTGAAAGATGGGGGTGGGGCTTGACGCATGATTTTGTTCGGGGGACACGAATTCAGGAATTGAGAATCCGTCGAAAAGCGGAGTTAGGAAATTCGGATCCAATATGTTTGACGGGTGGTTTAAAGTTCATCAAGGGCGGTTGCATTATGCATTTGGTTTAGACAAGAGTCATTCGGGAACACGTGGATTTGGTCATTGGGAAGTTCGTCATGAGCTGGAGTAGGCTTCTGGGGAGGTTGCCTCTGGGCTATTTTCTCAACGGAATTTCTATTTTGATTGGGGATAGATGCTATTGCCGACACGCAAAAATTTGGACACGGGATGTGCTCAACGCAACCAAAAACACCGTAACAGCAGTTTCCAATCCGAACAAGGAAAAGATCCCCTCAAAACATCAAATAGTTGATCGCCCGGATGCAATTGCCGTTTTCAGGCACAATATATAGCGTTTGCACAAAATTGCCCGGCATAAAGAAGCGAAGTTGCCGATTTGGGGAATTTTGCAATCTTTCCATGGCCCGTAACGAAAGTTGGCAGGCAAATTTTTTCACCATCGATGCCTCCTAATGTTTTGTGATGGGGGGGGTGTGTGCCGAAACCGGGAATCGGGTTGTGCCGAGAAGATTTGTGATGTGTATCGGTTCACATGCGGGTTCGATAGAAGAATGGAGAAGGTAGGAAGAGCAAAAGAGGGAATAAGTGGTGGTGGTGGGAGGTAAAGAGGTAGTGCCGGCTCATGGGTCATATCAATTCTGCTCACACGCTCCGTGGCCATCTTTGAATTGTGGAGGAGGGGAAGTCGCTCGGAAACCGGCTGAACGGGTCGTACTCTCGTGGGCGGGGGGGCGTGTCCCGCGTATTCTCTTTTTCTTCTCGTGTTTACCGTATTCGTTGCTTCCGCTTTTTGTTTTTGAGTGGGGACAAGGCCTCCTCCTCTTTGGCTAAAGTGGATGATTCGAGTTTTTTTTTTTTTTTTTTTTTTGGGGGGGGGGGGGGGGGGGGGGGGGGGGGTGGGGTGTGGGGTGTGGGAAGTGTGGGTTGGGTTTTGTTTAGCGTTCGAGTTGATGGAGTGCTTCGGCTGAGTGGGGTCGAATGGGTGATATGATGTGGCGTCTCTTCGGACAGTGAAAGGTCATCCGGCATTTGGGTGGGGGGTTGATGAGCGGTGGCACGTTTGACCATCTTTATTTCTTGAGACCCCGTGAGAATTTGGAAATGTGTATTATGTATTAGGTCATCGTGATGTCGATTAGAGCTTCTCGTCGTTTAGCGGGATCGGGTCGGGCCGGGCCGGACTAAGGAAGAGCTAGAGTTGGGCAGGCCGGGTTTCTCAAGTGAGAGCGTTGCGCAAATCCCTCCGTTTTTACCACTAGAGATTGGGCGATGTCAATTCGAATAGATGTTAAGAGAAACTAAGGTTATCTACGACGGTGAAAGAGAAATTGTTTTTTATCCATTTTAACCCTCCTGCTCAAAGTTATTCATTAGCCTCAGAAAAATGATTGAATTTATTGCCCACGCGAATGGTATCTATTTTAGGTACTGTTTTTGGAATTCGATTGTTCTTTTGATGTATCAACGGGTGTCCGACACTTCCGAAGGTGATCCCAAGAGAATGTACACGATACGTGCGGTAATCCAAAGTCAGGTCTTGGTGATTATGGGTGCATATGATTTTGTTAGCAAAAAGGCAAAACTATACCTTTTTTTTTATTAATCTCTTGCTAAAATTGAAAATATCTCCAATTACCGTGAAAAAGAGTTATATCCGAATGTGTGCCCATTTGTTAAGTTGCGTATGATAATACTTTTTCACTTCAGACTAACTTATGGCAATAAATTGAATTTTCAAATTCTTCTCAAAAGCATAAGTTGATTTTTTTCAATTCTGCTCCAAATTGACTTTTGATCAGAGAAATTCATTCGGTAATGATTGAAAATTTCTATTTTTGAAACATTATTAACAAAATTTTTTGCAGTGGCGGTGGGCGACCGACGGTCGGCGGCGGCGGTCGGCGAAGATGAGAATGACTTCTAGGGACGCGAAGTAATTTTTTTTTACTTCTCGAAGTTGGTCAAAAATTTTGTTGTAAGTTGAAAATCCCACAAGAAATAGAAAATCTTACCATAAGTCAATTTTTTTTACCAAACGACTTTCTACTTCTGATTGATATCTAATAGTGAAATCAAGAAGTAGATCAGTTATCATGCAGCACCTTACAGGTTAAAACTTGTCCTTCCTTTTTGTTTTGTTGTGTAAACTTTTGCGCCGTTCGAGAGCAAAAAGGATAAGTTTTGGCCGATGCCACTTACTAGTCACATATTACGCGTAGAAATAATTTTATTTTCCTTGGGTAAAAGCTCGCTGTTCCACGGTGATGCAAAATCATTCGGGCGGTTGCTGGCAATGAGGGCTTTCGCCCCGTCGTGAAGAGGCAACGGAGAAGCCTCTTCGACCGCAATAGATGTCACGTTTCGAAATTCGTACTTCATTCGTAGGTTGTTTCTTCCTGCTGGCCCGATATGGAGCCACGGGTCTTCTAGCTTTGGATAAGAGCAAGTTATTGGACTACTTCGTTTGAATTATGGGACATAAAATTCGAGAGTATTACCTTGAGATGATGATGAGAAGAAAAAAATATTTTTCTCTCAATTTAAGGGGATGGTGGTGAAGAAAGTAGACTTGACGTCTACCGCCGGACAGACTCGTACAGTACCGGCCCGCATATGGGTTGAGTTATCAAAGTTTCAACTCCTGTTAGGCTGACCTATGCTTCGCACGGCATCCAGTAACTGACTAGTCGGCCGAGTGAAAAATACACTTCCCATTCGTCACGCGTCACGTCGCTCTTCACGCCGAAGCTTCGGTTTCGCAACGTTGTGCGTTGCCTCAACTTTTATAGTTCGAGCGCGCCACTCGCTCTCTTTCTAAAACTATCGCAAGCATCTGAGATATCATGTATTAACGCGCCCGGTGCTCACGTTTCGCCCTTCGCACGGAGGGCAAATGCGCGAGGATTGAGCAATTTGCAAGCTTTGATACCGCACTGACTTGATTTAAGTCAAATCAGCACAAAAAGAGATTAAAAAAATAGGGAAAAATGTTTAAAATATCTCTCCAACACACACACACACACACAGACTTAATCCCTCCGCGAAATGGGTGCTTTTGATTAGAGGACGATCTTTTTTTTTCTGGTGGGAACAAACACACTGATTAGTAGGTAAAAACTTAGGGAGACGATTTGGTTTAATGTTGAATGATAGGTTTCCCCGTTTGTCTTTTCCCCTAATAAAAGAAAAAAAAACGGAGGGAGAAATCTTTCTCGTGGGCGAGTCACATGTGTCGTCGGACGGAGCCGAGCGGGAATCCAATCTCATCATTATGCAATTGCAACCCACCTAATCAACTTCGATCCCACGATTCACAAGCGGCCACATCCTCCATCGATCACCCAAAACCCGTTGACCCATTTAATGGATCTTCTTCTTCTTCTTCTGCTTCTTTTTTTTAAGGGGGGGATGGGGGTTGATTTTGTGTGGTTTTAACAATCTGTCGCGGTGTCTTCTTTTGTCTTTAGCTTTGGTCTCGGTTGTTTCCTTCTATTTTCTTCTGCCCTTACGCGTCTTTCTATGCTTCGTTCGAGCGGCGCCACGCGTGGCGGTCTCATCGTTGGCCGCGACCGTGATTACCGGGTCGATCGTACACGTTGCATGTCCGGGCCCACCTCCAGCTGGGATTAGCATGTTGTGTTCGCGATGATTTGGATTCTATTCGCTCTCCCACTTTGAGTGCCAATTCCGAAATGCAAAGATGGAATCATCCGAAATCTCTCTCTCTCTCTCTCTCTCTCTCTTTTCCCTTCTGAAAATAGATGGTTAATTGAAAACGGAAAGTTAAAAACAGAATCAGACGGACTCGAAGACTCGTGAAACTGAGGTAGAGAATTATGCTGAATGTTAGGGACGTGATGTAAGTTTCATCCACGTTTAGATCTATAATTTATGTGCCGAAATTAGTTCTTTATTTTTTGAAACCTGAAATGTGGGCTACATACCCTAAAATCTATCATTACCCAAAAGTGGACCATTTCTTTTGTGTCATTTTTAGTTAAAGTAAAACGACATCAGAAAATTTGCCATTTGTCAATAGAAAAATTTGTCAGAAATCGACATATAAAAACAATTGTTGCTAAAAATTCTAAACTGATAACATGAAAAGCACTTCACTCCTCATTCGTTCATGAAAAATTGGACCAAATTCTAACCACCCGAAATCAAAAGATACAACATATATAACAGTGCTCATTCGGTTTCACCTAGGACTTGGGAGGAACCAAAACGCATAGCTTGTGCTCCTGAAAATATGGAACTAGAAAACGAATTGGGTCTTATCATAACCTGAAACCTTATCGATTCCTGATTTTTCTTTGAAACCACGCTAATCTCTACTCAATTTGTCCCCTCCCTAGTTGGCTGAGTTTGTCGATATTGTACTGCCCACACATGACATAAAACTGATTGACAACATTCGGTATTCATCAAATGTATTTCTTACCGAATAGCAGGTAATAATTCTTTGCTTTTTTTTAGAGGGAAAAAAAAACATTAGACTGATCAAATATACATTGAATCAATTACTTTGCACCGCATTTATTTAGTTGATGGTTAAAGAGGGTGTGAAAAAGCGGCTAAGACAATCAATATGTGGCAAATATGATAATGTTCCATTTCGAGCCGAGAAACATTCAATTTAAATAAATGCTACTCACTTCACATGTAACTCAAAAATCGTATCGAATGCATCGGGAAGTTGTTCATATCACGTGATATATAAGTCATGATATCGTAATTTGGTCCATTTGGTCCAAAATCTTAAAAATAGGTTCACTCACACTCATAAAAATATACCAAACTTGACAATAATCGCATCCTAAAAAAAAAAAAGGAAAAATTAATCCGTGATGCGACACTTTTGGCCGACCCCATATATCAACCTGAACCTCGTTCAAAAACAGAAACTCCGGATTTGCACTTTCCTCTGTCGCTCCCCACTTCCTCGGAGAGTCTCCATCTCCCCCCGTCACCATTCGCCATGGCAGACGGCAGAGAGGCTCTGATTAGCGGCAACAGCCGCCACAGAAGCGTCACATTTGCTCGGTGCGCCTCGCATTCTCAGGACGAGCTGCAGAGCTTCCGGTCCTACCTCCGGTGGATGTGCGTGGACCAGTCGAACGCCTGGACCGCCTGCCTCTCCTGGTCCATGTTCTTCGTCTTCGCGATCGTCGTCCCGATCCTCTCCCACTTCCTGCTTGCCTGCTCCAGCTGCGACAGCAAGCACACGAGGCCCTTCGACGGCGTCGTCCAGCTGTCGCTCAGCAGCTTCGCGACGCTCTCCTTCGTCTGCCTGTCGCGGTTCGTGAGGAAGTACGGCCTCAGGAGGTTTCTCTTCTTCGACAAGCTTTGGGACGAGAGCGAGACGGTGAGGAAGGGCTACACCGGGCAGCTCGATGTACGTTCTCTCTATCTCTTCTCTCATGATTTCTGCGTCTGCGACGATGACGATCTCCTGGTTTGCATTGCATTTGATTGCGAATTTTGCCTCCATTAACTGCATACTGCTTTTGTGACACGTGATTAATCTTCCAATTCATTTTCCCTTGATTTACCATTGGAAACGCTAATTCATAATTGATCAGAGGATTTGCTCTGATTTTTGAACGAGAGTGGTGATGAATTTTCACCGGTTTTCCAACGCTCGTACCTTCTAGAACGTGGTGCTGGCTAATGAACAGGTAACGAGCATCAGAAAGTTCTGGGCCAATGCGATGGGGTCCGCGTCCTGACATAAAAGCTATGCATTCAGCGTTTCTGCTTTTTACCATTCTAATCGATGGTCTTCGATGTGTGACTATAAAGTTGATTAGTACAAATTAGGATTAGTGTAGCACCACAACAGGATTGGGGGGACAGGGATCCATCACCAGGAGAGGGATAGATTTTACAAGCGATGATAGGCAAAGAGATCCTGTCATCTCCTGGCAATCAAGAAGTTACTGATAAATTCTTTCTATTAGATCAAGCTGATCACGTATCAAGAAAGCAGCTCGACAGCATGTTGGAGCATAGGGACTGTCAGGTCTGGTTTCATCTGATCTGATTCTGGCACGAGCCTGATGGCTCAATTGAGCTGAACCTATACCACTAGATTAGAGAATCCGCATGCAGCCCGCACGGTCCGACAGGCCAGATTCTGGGATGCATGGTTAACCAAATAAATAAACGTATAATACTGGGGGATCTCGTGCCTCTCGTACAGGATCAAAGTTGAACAAAATATCCGTGGCAGCTCTCCACTAAGAAGGTTAAAACTCTTGCCGTCTCTGGCAATCAGTGGAGCAAAAGCTCGTAACACCACCATTTTATACGTCTCAGATTTGTATCAGAAGCATGTGGTGCCACCAATTAAATCCGATGATTGTGTCATAAGTATGAGCGTTGGGTTGACATCACATCATCATGGAAACTTGGACCATCACTTGCTCGACATGAATTGTCATGACTGCTGGAGTTAAGATCATACTTTTAGGCCTTCTCTCTCGAACAAATACGAGGAAAGGGGTGAAAGATTGATATTTGTCGTATGGTAGGTTTTTGCTAGCTATACTGTTATGACATGCTAGATTTTTGTTTGCTACCTTACATGTTGTACAAACATGTCATCATTTATGCAGAGATCATTGAAAATCCTCTCCATATTCGTCATCCCCTGCTTTGCAGCCGAGAGTGCTTATAAAATATGGTGGTATGCCTCAGGAGCCTCTCAAATACCTTTCTTGGGGAATGTTTACCTGAGCGACACTGTTGCTTGCATCATGGAGCTCTTCTCGTGGCTCTACCGCACAATGGTCATTTTCTTGGTGTGTGTACTCTTCCGTCTAATATGCTCTCTCCAGATCTTGCGACTGCAAGACTTTGCACAGATGTTTCATGTAGACTCAGATGTGGGCTCGGTCCTATCTGAGCATCTTAGGATCAGGAGACATCTTCGGATTATAAGCCATAGATACCGTGCGTTCATATTGTGGGCTCTAGTCTTGGTCACCGGAAGCCAGTTTGCCTCTCTGCTTGTCACTACCAAGTCCACTGCAGACGTTAACCTTTTCCGAGCAGGAGAATTGGCTGTAAGTTCCTCTCTCTAAACATTGAGAATTGGGGCGTCACAAACTTTTTTGCATCTTTCTTGCCCATGAGGAACTATGATTTCGAAACACATTTGCAAATTTTCATGCCAGTTCAGAAATTATTAATTTGTGACACGATGAAATACTTTTGTGCACGAGCACCTCTCTTTCAGTACTTTCCACCATTAACAGCCTACTAAGTAGGGGTACATTTTTAATTGTACAGCTTTGCTCTATGACTCTGGTTGCTGGGCTCTTCATCTTGTTGCGGAGTGCAACCAAGATTACACATAAAGCACAGTCCGTGACATGCCTTGCGGCAAAGTGGCATGTGTGCGCAACACTTGATGATTCTTTTGAGACGAATGATGGCGAGACACCCATGGCTCAGGCTGTCCCTGGCCAAGTCTTTCCTGTAAGCAGTACAGGATCAGATAGTGATGATGCCGGTGATGAGGAAGATGACTTGGACAATAACAAGTTGATCCCAGCATATGCTTATAGTACTATAACATACCAGAAAAGACAAGCCCTTGGTAAGTCCTTTAAGCCTTTACCTTAATTCGAAGAATGATTTGCTTAACCTTAAAAAGAATGGAAGCGTGTCCTAGTAATATTTTGGCGAATTGTACCAAAACGACTCTAATAACTATGAGTTGCTAACCTTTCCTAGTAGCTGATTGCTTGGTAGTCCTTGGCATCCTGAAAGGGAGAGCCAAAATTCACCTTCCATTAATGTTGAGATTGAGCTTGATTGTCGAATGAATATAGATGTGCAGCGAAGAAACCTTTGACATTCATGATGACTGGCTGGTTTTGCACATGTGCATAGTCAGCAGCTACAGAAGTGATGGTATCGTGGGACCATTATGTCCTCGTTGCTACTCATATCACGTTAGAATTCATGCTTTTGATAGACTGCGGGATATATGTTTTGCTGACCGAGTTCCTTTCCTAATGGCAGTGACATACTTCGAGAACAACCGGGCTGGGATTACAGTGTATGGATTCACATTAGACAGGAGTACTCTGCACACCATATTTGGCATTGAGCTCTCCCTAGTGCTTTGGTTACTTGGAAAGACCATCGGCATATCCTGAGAAATTGAGCATTGGGTTTGAAGAGTAACTTATGCCGTGCCAGTTGCGGCACTGAGAGAGACCATTGGCATAAGAAGATGAGTATTCGGGTTTTGCGGGAGAGAGAGAGAGAGAGAGAGACAGAGTTAGAGAGAGAGAGAGTCTTCCATGTAAAGGCGTTCTGTTCAATTTCTTCCTATTTTTTTCCCACTTGTGATATCCACCTCCGTAGAATATGATCATCTGATTACATTCTTTCTGAAATTCATATTGGGCTTCTGGTTACGTGAGTTGAGCTCAACTGGATGGTGATTGTCCAATGGTACCTCAAATTTCATCCCACCCGAGACTGTCCTATGCTAAATTTCTGAAATTCCCACTTGGGATTTCTGAGCGTTTGTTATTCGTGATCCATAGAACCATTCAGGCGAACCTTATATTGAATGGGTATTCGATTGATGCTCTTGTACTTGCTTTGGACTCAGGTTAGCTGTTTTATTAAAAAGAAGAAGAAGAATAATAAGAATAAGAACTGCTGACAGTGACCTCGAGAGAGGTGTCAGTGGGCCGGGTCTCGGCCCTGGCAGACCCGACCCGAACAGAGGAGTACCGCAAACCGGGCTGAGTCGGATTAGGGCCAATTTCTTTTTTTCTTTTTTTAAGTTTTTTTTTGGAATTAAAATAAACCCTTAAAATGAAAGAATATAAAAAGAAAATATAAAAAGAAAATAAATTTAAAATAAAATGAATATTAAATATAATTGGGCGATGGGTCGGCCCGGTCCGAGTGCCAGATCCGACCCGAAAAGGCCCGAACTTTAAGAAAATTTTGGGCAGGGACGGTACGGGCTGGCCCGGCCCACCTGGTGCGGGTACATTTAACACCCCTATCTTGAGGGATAAGAATCTAGACTCCATGTTACATCTCATGTTACGCGACATGGACATTTTCCCAGTGATTTCATTTTTAGGCCTAACTAGTAACTTTCCGTCACGATCATTGGTTAAGAAATTCAATATCATCGCAGCAAACGCGCTGCTGCTGCTGCGTCGTGGAAAAGTTCAATTTAGAAGTGGCCAAAAGAATCGGACATTTTCCCAGTGATCTCATTTGTAGGCCTAACTAATTGGCCGAGACCTTACTTGATTCATGTTAAATTGCTTGTATAGACGTTGACTTCGATTCTGGCTAGCTTTTGTTAGTCTTTCAGTCAAATGAGTATGTATATTATCTGACTTAAAAGCCATCTGAAAAGCTGCTCTGAGAAATCTCGGGTGTTCCGGTAAGCCATTTAGATGTCTTTCGCGGCGGGTCGTGCTTGCGAGCTGTGGCTGAAACTAAGAGAGGTCTCATTAAAATTTTGTTGGTCCCTTGGGCCCACTCGAGGATTGAATTGGTCGGTCCAATTCTAAGGCGGGTCTTCGACTACGTTGGTAGATTCTCAATCCCACAAGCGATTCAAGAGTGAGAATGTATCTACTTTGAAATCGATCACTCTTTAATTCAAAAGGTACAGTATTGGCTATAACTCAATTTGTATGAATAGAAATAATAATATATTTTCAAGAGGTGTAGAACCGATCTTGAAATTAAGATGTGATGTTTCAGGTTTCAAAATATGTATGATAATTTTTCAAATTTAAAAATTAATTTTTTTTAGGTGGAACATCGATCGACTCTTGTTTTTATTTTTTTTATTTTTGGATAAGGTTGGATGGAATCTTGTTGTTTCCTTCTTTTCATAAAAAAATTCATCCATTTCTTCGAGAAGATTCTTTATGAAAGCCTTAAACGAAAAACTATTTCTTACTTCTAGTAATTATTTTCTCTTTAACATTTGAAATTGAGAAGATTTTAATCCTAAGTTTAGGATTCTGAGGGGTGGGGGCGTGGGGGAAATATTTTTTTAGGTATTTTTTATGAATTGAAAGTAGAATTTGGGAAATTTTAAATGTGAAAAACAGACCCGTCGGCGAGCGGACTCAATTACCTCTCTAGTCTCGCGAGGGCTGGCTGCCCGCGCCGCTTCTCTTTGAGCGGGATTGGCAGCGAGGGCGACCGACTGAAACTGGCTCTGCTTCGAAGAGAGGCCATCACCGAGCAGGGAAAATGTTGCCGCAGAGGATGAAGAAGGCCATCGCTGACAACCCGAAGAAGGTCGCTAACCTGATCGACCTCGTAAATCTGCCTTCGACCGTGCGCGAGTTCGTGGGTCAGTCCCAAATCTCCCGCCTCGGCTGCTTCATGCGCGTCTGGTCTTACATCAAGTCCAACAACCTCCAGGTCAGACGCTCCCGTAGATAGCGGTTCCCGTTAGCCGAAGCACACACTAGCGTTAATTCGGTGTGTGGATGGCTTTCGGAACGAGTCCCTCAGGTTTATATGCGGATTCTTGCAGGGAATTATCAGTTCGGAATTGGATCTGGGTCTGTTCGTCTAGGGTTTTGTGCAGTAGTGAATTGGGTGGTGAATTTGCTATCTTGGCAACTGATTGATGAACATTGAATTATTGGGAAACGAGTGATCGGCTTCGTGAGTAGTTTTGGTTATGGCAGTAGCGTTCGTGAATTGATCTTAATGAAGTTTAGCTATTCTTGATAGTTCTCCTTTTTTTGGGCGAAACTATTGCTTGCGAGCGAATGGTCATTGGTGATCGACTACGGGCAAGCAAATATTTTCTGGGATCATCAATTTGCGCATGTGCAGCTTCTTCACACTGCTTGAATGTTCAGAGAAAATACGTGTTAACTGCACTGATGAAATTGCCTCTAGTTTGTCCTGCTGAGTGAAATTTCATCGGGTTAGGTGGTTGTCTTATCTGTTTTTGAAGTCCTGCTTCAATTGAGCAAACAGTTGATTATTTCTTCACTTTCACGACTTGTTCTGCATTGATTATCTGAAAAATGTGTCGTCTGGTTCTGTGGGCAGGATCCTAACAACAAGAATGTGGTGAACTGTGACGAGAAGTTGAAAAGGATATTGTTAGGCAAGTCGCAAGTTGAACTCGTTGAGCTTCCAGCCTTGATCAAACTGCACTTTCCTAAAGAGCCCAAATGAGTCCTTGAGGTTATATTCTAAAGATCCATATTGATGCCGTGTGTAATCAATGGGCTCCTTCGTGGGCATTTGCCACTTCATTCTGTCACCGCTATTTATGTATACGTGATGAAGTGACTCTCTTTCATGTGGCTTGAGTTTGATCATCTGGAAGCTGAAGTGCCCTCACAATTGGGTAGAACTTTTTGTTTTTATAGCTCAGCTTGACTGAATATGATGGCCCAGTTCAGAAATGCGTTCTTAGAAGAGGTGGTTTTTGTGTCTGTGCGAAGATTCCCATGTATTTGTTACGGACCTCCTTGTTGAGTCTCTGCTACATGTTACTTGAGATATTTGAGAAAAAGATTAGTATAAAGTCGCGATGTGCATTGGGTACAAAATCTTTGTTATGCTAGGTCCTGCAGTTTAGTCAATTATGATAGCAATGACTAAAAACAAAGCAACTCTGAATGTTTTCCGAGGTTAATCATAGCTATGTATCCTGATGAACATTGTGTGCCCAGAATCGACCAATACGATGAATTGCATATGCACGGATGGGTTCTAGGAACATAGTGACGTCATTCAACCTTAAATGTGCACGTGGATTCCTCAATATATCTGAGCAACTTATCTAGAGGAATCCATGACTTTGGCGTAATCAACATTGCTTGTGATGGCTCTCTTACTGCAAATTGCATGTTCGTGATAGCTACATGGACCCAATTCGTGTGTGAATCATAGTGAATCCATCTTGGTTCTATGCCGTGTGGTGACAATTTGGGCTGATTTTGAAGCAGACATTTACATGAGAAGGATTGATTTGATGATGTCACGGAGCATCGTTGGCCATGGGAGGAAGTCAACTGGCAGGCTTTTTTCCCCCCTTGTTAAATGGTCTTGATGGAGATTTAGACTCGACCTTTTTGGAAATACAGATTGAGGATCTCTTATCAATCCGTTGATGGAGCTTTATTCTTGAGGAAGGCGTCGTTGCCAATTTGGTTGCTAGAAGTGAAGATGGGAATCTTCGGCGGATGGACGATTTTGAGCGAGGAGGGTTTATGTATGTATCTACAAAGGGCATGCCAATCTAGTGAAATTTTATGTTTGGCTCATTATGATTACCTTTCCTCTTGAGGTGTTACCAAGCTCTGCCATTTTTGTGACTGTGTAGTAATAATTCAGAAAATTTTCAAGGTTTACCGATCTTTGAGCCAAGTCCATGAAATCACATCCCAAATCTAAACAGGTCATGACATTTAGCATTCACGAAGGGATCATGTTGATATGCGATATTGGACCTGGACATTTGATCATCAACTCGATCCTTGGTCGTGCAATTAGCATCGAGTACATGCAAGAACAGGGGGAACTTGTAAGGATTGAAGTTGTGACAGAATGAGTTTGGGATCGTACATTCTACGTTTGGGTTCATTATCAGGTCCAAATAGAAAGCAAAATCGAATCAAATCCCTTATTTGTTCGTTTTTGTATAATTAATTTCACTAGCAAAGCCAAATCCTGAGGTCTTTTTTTGTCATTTTAATGAACTTCAACAGTCATGATCCATCTATTCAATTCCAACGGTGTGCTCGTCCCTCGTTCAATCAATGAGTAGACGAAAAATAAAACTATCCATTTTTAAATTTTTTTAAGTATTAATTCAACTCGACCAAAAAAGAAAAGAAAAAGAAAAGTATTACTTCAACACATGTTAACCAGATAAATAGGTAAAGCCCATCATCTTCTATATTTTGACTTTTCTAGACGGTATATGAAGTGAAGTTATTGTGGCAAATTCAATCTTTCTCTGCTAATACACATTTAACAGGCCTAGCATGATCTCCACGAAAATCTGTCACTAATTGTTCGATCTGTGATAGGGTATGTTTCAAGTCCAAAAACATGCAAGGTAAGTTAAACCGATTTACCTTGAAGCCGCTCATATTTCCTCCCTAAAAACAGATCCGTCATTAGATAGTTTGGCCGTCAGTATATGCATATTTGGTGTCCCTCATATCTAGTGGGCTTCAGCTTCATTGACTTATTTTCATCAAAAGTTGTATGTCCCTCCTTGCATGAGGTTTGGAGCCTACATGGAAGTTAGGAAAATTATCAAGAAAGTCTTAAACATATTTCAATAGTGATAATTAAGTTCTAAACTTTTTTTGGCGGATTGAGTCATAATTTTTTCTTGTAATTTGTCATTTTAATTCATTTAGCCAAAGCTGACGTGACCAAATTTTAATATTTCTTTACTTTTTTGTTGTCGGCCCAAATCAAAAAAGAAAAAAAAAATAGAAAAATAATTAAGAAAATCGTTAAAAATTTGTCACATCAAGCTCAGTGGCTCCACACAAATTCCGGCCAATCAAATGGAATGAATGGAAAAATTGCAAAAAGTTTGAGACTCAATTGATAAAAAAAAAAAATTGGGCTAAACTGACATAATAATATGTTTAGAAATTTTTTGGTAATTCTCCCTATGGAGGCATTTAAAAAAAAATGTTTCGTACTCCTAGTAATTATTTTCTCTTTGAATTTTGAAAATGAGAAGATTCTAATCCTAAGTTTAGGATTCTGAGGAAAAAACTATGTCTAATGTACTTTTTGTGAATTAAAGGTAGGATTTTGAGAAATTGGAATGTGAAAAGTGATCCATCCCGCGAGCCGATTACCTCTCTAGTCTACTGTTCACGCAGCCTCTCTTTAAGCAGGAAATTGGTTCTGCTTCGAAGAAAGGCCATCACAGAACAGGGAAAATGTTGCCGCAGAGGATGAAGAAGGCCATCTGACAAACCCCAAGAAGGTCGCTAGCCTCATTGACCTCATGAATCTGCCTTTGACCTTGTAATCTGAATCAACTCAGGTCCACCTACCTTTTGTATAATGGTTACAACGGTGACAATGCTTTGTTGATAACTGTTGTTTTAAGCAAATCAAAGGCAATTTTTCGTCCCAATTTCCTTTAAAGTCAATGGCACAGGCACGAAGCACACCCTCAAGAATCCGAATTATTATTTCAGTCTGTCCATCCCGTCTGAGAATGAAAAGAAGTGCTAAACTGCAATTTAGTTCCCAATGATTTTTGCAAACCTCGCCAAAAATTAGATGTAAATAGTCGCAGGAACACTATGAAGTTGAACAAGCTCTTTAACATATAAGTTGGCGTACCTTTGTATCCGTGAGTGTGGCGCGCTTGCGTACGGTTCTCCGAACAAGATACCGGAGAACTCATCCGCGTCCGAAGATATTATGGTTATTGCCTTTTTGTGTTTTTGAGCATTGTCACATGAGACTCCATCGGCTTGCAAGGCTAAATAAATGATCGTCTTCTTTGTGTGCTTTATGTTAATCTGAGGTCTGTTTGATTGAGCTCAAGTAGTGCACTACCAATAGAGCTCTAAGTCAACCCCGCCGTGGCTGAGTTGAGCATTGGGCATTTATATTGCTAGTTTGGTCGAGTGATGTGATGATTGTACCTTTAGATGGATGGCATTCTCACCGTCTGTTTCAAGAACTGGCATTTTGCGCCGGTGCAATTATTCAATGTACTCTATATTGCTCTATCAGAAAATTAAAAAAAGAAAAAGAAATAATGGGTCTTCTAGGATTCCCCGAAATAGTTTGGTTCATCCTTTATTGGCGTCAATTTTCAGCTACCTGACGTTTTTTGGAGTTCATTTGGCATGTAGTCTTGGTTCCATCGGGTGGTGCTCTCCTCTCAAAGCAGTTCCATTTTCCACGCTTCTCCGTTTCGAAAGAACCCAAAGAGGAAAGGGAGAAGAACATACGAATACTCAAGCCCCTCTAATTAGGACCCTCTTGAATTTTACCATGATTTCACTGTGGATATCTATTAAATTCTAATCTCAAGAAATACCTAATTTTAATTTTTTTTATGCGAGACTCTATTATGGATTGTAACCATATATTTTTCTAGGGCCCTCTTATCTTATCTATACGAAAATAGTAGTTACGACGACCATAACATTAAATTTAAACTTCCGCCATTTGTACTTGTTCTTTTTCTTCTCTTTTGTATTATTCTTTTTTTTTCCCTCACTTTTCTTTGTGTTCTCCTTCTTATAATCCGAAAATTCTTAATTCTGTCCTTTTTAATGCATCTCTTTTTTTTTTCCTCTCAAAATGAATTTTATTATTCCGAAAACATCTAAAAAAAGGGGTTTGTCTATTATGTCAAAAAAGAAAAGAAAAGGAGATTGCTCATTTGCTTGAAACAAATGTAGGAGATATGATTTAATAATAAAATAATTTAAAGTTTTAGAAAATAAATAAAATTTAAAACTGAAACCTAAAAATAATAGAAAATTGGAAAAATTAGAAAAAAGTTATAGAAAATTTAAGTTTAAGAAAACAGAAAATGTGCCAAAAGAATTTGAATAGCAGAGAATTAGTTCAATAAGGTAATTGGGGTAAGGCTTTCCTTATCCCACTTTTTTAACACATCATTTTTGTTGTTTGTTGTTGTTTGGTTGATTTGAGATTCACATGAAAATAGAAATTGTAAACCTTTATGATAAAAATGAAACAAATTGTCTTAGTAATAAGCCAATGGTTATGCAAATCCAATCTAAAATCCAAGACAAATGATTGAAGCGATTCCCTCCAACTACACCAATAAGCTAGTAGTTATAGTTATGCACCAGTTTCTCCAAATTTCTCCATTATTATTATTATTTTTGGACTGAAACATTTTTTTATAGCTTAAATTAAACTTAAATTTTGGATGTGGCACTACTTTTTTTTTTTAAAAAAAAAATCGAAAGACAATTTATTGAATTTAAAGTGTTTAAAAATCAAAAGCGGGCGTCCGTCAAGATAAAGAGCTGCATCTCTCGTGCTTCACTTCACTTTTGAAAGGGGAGACTCCGCCGCCATCCCTCCCGAAGGAACCCATTCCGTGTTGAAGCCTTCGACAAAAGTAGCTGCCGAAATTTGCCCTTAAAGATGGTTCCTTGGGCGGGATCTAGTTTCGGATTAGGTTTTTTGACATGTGTTCTGAGAGTTTCGTTTTTCTCAATTTCTGAGCGAGATTTGTGTTTATTCTATTATAATCCCCGGACTTGCGCACTCTCACGTCGAAAGGAAAGGGTTTCTTTTGTTTCAGCCCTCAATTTTAATCCTAGATAATCCTCTGCATGATTTGCCAAGATCTGCGACAGAGCAAAATAAGTGCTCTGCGTTCTCGGCCTCTTGATGTTTTTTTTTTTGGTCGGAAAATAACTGATCGCATAGAAGGGCAATTAAGTCTTAGGGGGCATCAACAACACAAATTAAATTCTATGAGTGAGGAGTGAGGAGTGAGGAGTGAGGAGTATGTGAAGAGACCCTCGAAGTTGAAACTCTAATTCTCACGGACGCCACGGCGTTTGCTCTTCCATCACAATGGGCGGGCGAGAGAGATCTTTGGCACGTTCACGACAATCAGACTCCACCCGTATCTTTATCTGTCTTCTCTCTCCATTTCTCCAGAAGCTTCAAGCCGTGTACAAGAGCTTCAATCGGCAGAAAAGATCGGATCTTTAAGGCGAAACCGTCGATCAAAGTTCCTTCCGAGTCACGAAGAACTCCCGCGATGGCCCCTTCCCCTGCTTCGACATCAACTGAGGCGTCAACGTTCAGTTTCAGATCTGGGTGATTTGGAGGTGTCCAAGCCACCGACGGCTTAACAATTCCTTCTCCTCTAAAGGTGAAGTCTTTCTTGTTCCGTTTGATGTAGCTCTCTACTATGGCCGTTGCTTAGCCGATTATGGTGGAAGATTCCGGTCTGTATCCTCTAAAAATTGATCCATTCGTCATTTTCCAGACGCACCAGAGGATGGCTGCTAGTAATTCGAAGGTAAGGACGGGAGATTGATTTTCTATAAACCTTTGTAACCATAGATCCATCCGCAAACCTTGAGAAGTTTGGCTCTGTCTCGAAACCCTAAGGTCTCTCCAGATCTGGTCTGGCCAAGGGCAGTGAAAAAAGAGGTGGGTCTCTCCAGATCTGGTCTGACCAAGGGCAGTGAAAAAAGAGGTGTTCTGAGTTTTCTGTTTGCTGGTTGCACAAGGAGCATAAGGGTTGGGTGATATCGCTGGAGCATATTTCAACTTGTTTGAGTCCTAAGAAAAACACCTTGTCGAAACATTGAAATTCGAATTAAGCATACCAACGGCTGCTGCTGCTGGACTGAAGCCATGTGAAGTTGCACCCAGTCCATCGGCTGCGATACCAACATCATGGGATCCATTGCCGCCGCTGGTTGCTGATTTATGGGATTTTCTTGAACATCCAAGTTGATGACACCGGCACCAACGAGAAAATTCTCGAGCGTGGTTTCTCTTCTCTGTGGATTAAGGGAACGGACTTGCTCAGTATTCACAATCTCACCCCAGACATCTTCCTCTGGTTTCTTATTCAGGGTCTCATTCAGGTTGAAGTTTTGGAGGGAGGGAGGAAGACGGAAGGGGCCGTATTGGGATTCTGCAGCTGAAGGCCTTCTTCAGCTGGTATGACTCTAGCTAAATCGTTTAAGGCCATGCCATCAAAGGGTTTGCCAAGATTCCCCATCTGCCTATGAGCATCACCAAAGGTGAGAGTGGAGAGAGATTCTTCTCTACCCAACGGAAGAAAATGTGTCCTGTGAGGTTTAATTGCAGAAGGCATACTTTTGTCATCCACATATGAACAACACAAAGGCCGAAAACTTCATCAAGGATCGAGCTTTCAATGAAATCTCATTGCAAGCAAACCATGAAACGTGAAATCTGCATTGCTCAAGGAATGAGCTGACATAAACCGACTGTGATGTAGAGTGCTCAAGCAGAGGTAGATAAGAAAACTGATACTTCAAGAATGGTTTAAATGACTGTATGAACACGGGAAGACTTAGAGGGGGTCAATGAAGAAGATTATGTGGAGCAATTTCGGTTAAAGAGTGGTGAGTGGAGTGGATCCTAATTTCAAGGGGCAAGGGGAAAGAGAGAAGGTTCTCATCATCTTAACAGCAAATGCTGATTTTCATGCTACATTGTAGGGATACAATGAAGTGTCTCTCAGGACCCCAACAGCACTCTTCAGTTCACTCCACCTACCTACCTCTCCCCCCTCCCCCTCGCAGGAATAAGTAGTCTGAGTCCGTTACAGTTATTTCTGGTAGTGGAAAAGCCCAACTAGACATCTGAATATATTGAGAATCTGATATTAGTGCCGGAAGTACAGAACCTGTTGAGAAACGCAGAGCATTGATCGGAGTTTGAGCTAATAATATGACTACAGAAGTTCATGGGAATATGTCATATTCATGGTGGACTCAAAATTGGTTATAATTTTATCGCCTAGTGGAAGTTTCCATAATCAGGGACCACGAAAGCAAGAATTGTATATCTTCATCTTCCTCTGTGGAAGTTGGAAATGTTTTGATGCTGCGTGGTATGGCTTCTCATAAGAAAAGGAATTTGTCATCTTCAAGAACTCACTGGTATATATTTAGTTCTGCTAGTCTTCTAAGAGAGATCAACTGATAGGTCCTCTAGAGATTTGAACTTCATTTCTTTCGTTCCTCTCACTTGATTTTGGTATTGACATCAAGACGCTGCTGTCTCAGTTGATGGAAAGATTGTCAAAGTATGGTGCGTCCAGATGTAAGTTAGCATAATAAAAAGCTTGTGCAGATTTTCTTTCCCAACTTCGTTGACATTTTCTTTGGTGAATGTCAGGTATTACCAGAATTCCTGCAAGCCGAGGCATTTGCCAAGCATTTGGAAGGTGAATAGCTAAGTTTGTGTCCACAAGAAACCCAAAATTCAATTCATGATATTCTTTTAGGTGTTCAGAGCTTACACCAAGCTGCAACTGTTCACAAATTCTAGGTGGTGATAGGAAAACACAGATCTGGATTTAAAAAGACATTACGACTTAATGATAGGATCTGAAGCTAAAATAGAAGTAGGGATCGATTAATTCTAAATGATTATTGAAGGATTAGATGTTGAAATGTAAAAAAATTCGGACTAAGATTGAAGGTTGGAAATTGATATATGGGGAGGCAAACGAAGGTGTAGAGAGATTCGAGCAAAGGATCTATTTTGATAACATGCAAGATTTAAGGGGTGACAATAAATTGATTTGAAAGCTTAGGCTATTCCATGGAAGTATTTTTCTAGAAAGGATGTGTACTAGTAAGGATGTATACTATGAATATGTAACTGCTGATTGCGTGTACTTGTGTATGTTTGAGTTCGACAATAATGCACTGCACTGGAACACACGAATAACAAACGAATAATTCATGTTGCTCAAGAGCATTAGATTGCAACTTTAATAGTCTGAGCAAGGCTTATAGGAAATTCATAAAGAGAACCAAATTTAGGTCTTTTGTGTCCTTTAATGATTTTGGGTTATGGCAAAATTTTGGAGCTTAAGATCCAGGTTAAACTAATGGCAGGTTACAATGCAGATGCCAGTTGTTGGAGCAATTTCTTTGTACGTTTCTCTTCTTACATTTACTCTCCATGTCAATTCATGAAATTAGAAAGTCTTTATATATATATATATAAATTTGGTAAATCTTTTTTTTTATAGTTAAATCTTTTGGTTTTTTATTAGACTAACTAAAAGCTAGCTTTTTGGTAATTTTTCTTTTCTGGAGTACTTAGGGTAGCGAAAGTTTTTCCAAAAAATTTATAATTTTTTTTATAGTTAAATCTTTTGGTTTTTGATTAGACTAACTAAAACCTTTTTGGTAATCTAGAGTACGCAGGGTAGCGAAAAGTTGACCATGCACTCCTCCCTTTTTTTTAATAGTTAAATCTTTTGGGTTTTTTCTTTTTCGATTTTTAGGATCAAAGTTGCTATTTTTTATTAGTTAAATCTTTTAGTTTTTTTGTTCTTTTTTGGATTTTTAGGATCAAAGTTACCACCAAATTTTGAAAACAACCGTGGTCCTAGATTATTTCTCCAGTGATTAAGTATTAGATACAAATAATAAAATATAATTTCCTCGATACTGTTTTTGAAAATGTACGTGGTGAGTAATTGTTTAAGAAAGAAGGTCCTCGTGGGCTCGTACGACATTGTCTCCCCCACCATTTCCCCGTACCACCCTCACTTTTTTATATCCTACGGGATATCTTCTCGTGACATACTCCGTCCTGGAAATCATTCTTCCGCGGTACTTCCTTTTTTATTGTGATTCTAAAAGATGTCTGGAGGCCATGAATGCCCCGTCGTCTTAATCAAAGGACGTGGACATTGACCTCCATGATATTCTTGGAAAAATCCAAAACGACATTTTTGTAAACCGTAAGTGGGAAAACCTAAAACAGGCACATTCCAGTTTATTTATTAGCACTAGGAGTCTAATCTGAGAGTCTGCACAAGTCAGATAGCTTCCACAAGTCCGCATAGAGCTTCCAGCTTAACCATTTCCTGTGGATCAATTGCAACTCCAAGGTTAAGGTTTTCAAGGGCCTTCTCCACTTTCATCTCCATGTTTAGGCTTCTTTCGATCTTCTTTTTGGCATTTTGAATCCTCTTTATTATGTCACAATTGACACCTACAATTGTAAACATAAATTTTTTACCAATAATCCATGGAAATACCAATAATTACCAATAATACTATAGGGTAGTGTATACCGATTATCGCGAACAAATCTGCTCTTTCAGCTGTTGTCAAATGGTATTTGGCGAGGGGATTATGGTTCCTTTCCCGTTTCCTCCCCCATTTGTAGTTGTTTCTGTATACGTGGAAATACCCAGCATAATATTCAGATAGTTTGATGTAGCCACGAGACTCAGACTCTATCAAAGTGTGTCCGATGTCACCTCTCAACTTACTCATATCCAATGGAGTATTAGGGCGATTAACCCCTGCCACCAAAACCAAACCATATGGAAGATAATGCATACCAATTACCAAATACCAAATGAAGATATGAAGAAACATACCATGCTGCCTCCCCTTTCTGGATTTGCACCAGTGAAACTTACTGAAACCACCTAGGAGTATATCCCTTGCTGGCACGTGATGGGGGCGATGGGGCCATTGGAAGTGGGAGTCCATAGGTGAATTGGAAGGTGGCCGCTTGGAGTTGGAAGGCATGGTAAGCTGTTTAAAGTAAGAGAAGTAAGAGAAAGTAAGATAGATCTAGACTCACAAAATCTCAATTTGAAAGGAATTGGAAATTAAGCTCCAAAATCCCGGAGATTTCAAGAATTCAATATTTAATTTTATTGCTGAGAAGTCAGAAAGGACTGTTCAGTCAACAGGAGATGCAACCATCTCGGAAGGATTTGAATCCCTGAAGTAAAAACTCCAAGGAAACATGGAGGCAAGCAGCACCCAGATCAAAACTGCAAGATTAATGTGCATAAACCACTGGATCTACAAGATTGATGTGTAATGACTCCCCAGGCTATCAGACCCACATCAAATGGAAGTATCTATCAGTTATTAATAGACATAGAGGTACAGAGCTAGCTTTAAATAAATGCATCAACATCAACCTGAGAACTGGTAGAAGTTCATATCATCTTCATGCATGCATGGAGATATGATCTCCCAAACATAATCCAAGTAGATCAAGTGTGGAAAAAGAACACCGAAACTTGCTCTAATTTCTAAAATCTCTGTTTCTGTGTAGTGTAGTCATCAATGTTGCAGGGTATTAATAGACATAATGGTAGTGATATACTCAAGGTGAGTAATGAAGGGTAGAAATAATGTGACAAAGCTAAGTCTACTTGAAGAGAGGTCCAAGCATGTTACTCATTGCGCGGCAAAAATCATAAATTAGGATGAAAGGCACTGCAGAAAATAAATGGCATTAGCTCCAGGATAACCCATCACTATGATGAGTTGAGAGAAAGTATTTAAGTTACTCAATTCACACATGAGATGATCAAAAATTAAAATCCAGCTGAAAAGGTGCATCAGAAAATTAAATAGGTAGCAATTCTTCGGCTCCCAATCGACGTTTGATGGGGGCCCTGAAAACCAAATCCATGGGGAAGAAATACAAACTTGTCAACAGAGAGAACCCATCACAAGATGAGTCGACTACACTCAAACACTAGCAGATAACTAGATGAGTCGATGTTTGACTTGTGAACGCCCGAAGACACAAAATGAACGAATTTCTTTTCCGAAAAGCAAATGCAACTCAAATCCCCTCAAGCAAAACATCATTCCCCAAATCCCCTCAAGCAAAACGACATTTCACAACCTGGATCTAAGGACGCAAACGGACACAATCAAGCTTTCATCCACACCGAGATTTCCTCGAGCAACAGCAGACACATACGGAATCTGATCGAGCAAAAAATTGAGGGCAGAAGACGCGAAGTCTTCTAACTCGGGCCCCAAACCAGAAACACAGAAGAGCTCGACAGCAACAAAAATCTTACCGACGAGGAAAGTTCGCGAGCGAGAGGGAGCACAGGTGAATGCTATGGCGATGCTGATCGCGTCCAATTTCCTTACGGTGGTGTCCAAGCACGCCGGAGATTCTCTCTACCTTCAGAGCGGACACAAACGGACATAATCAAGCCTTCTCTCTACCTTCAGAGCGGACGAAACGGACACAATCAAGCTTTCATACGCACCGAGATTTCCTCGAGCAACAGCAGACACATACGGAATCTGATCGAGCAAAAAGTTGAGGGCAGAAGACGCGAAGTCTTCTAGCTCGGCCCCCAAACCGGAAACACAGAAGAGCTCGACGGCAACAAAAATCTTACCGACGAGGAAAGTTCGCCAGCGAGAGGGAGCACAGGCGAACGCTATGGCGAAGCAGATCGCGTCCAATTTCTGTACGGTGGTGTCCGAGCACGCCGGAGCTTCTCTCTGCCTTCAGAGCGGAGTTCACATTCGGGAGGCAAAAAATGAGAGCGAGTGGGGGATGGAGGGAGAGATGGAAAAATGGAGGGAACTCGTAAACTTTGCGCCGCTTGAGACT
The DNA here is from genome assembly GCA_028455895.1 of Rhodomyrtus tomentosa. Classification (NCBI taxonomy): domain Eukaryota; kingdom Viridiplantae; phylum Streptophyta; class Magnoliopsida; order Myrtales; family Myrtaceae; genus Rhodomyrtus; species Rhodomyrtus tomentosa. Next base: position 5,379,626 of record JAPCWY010000001.1, on the reverse strand, counting down.
CCGAAGATCAAAATGAGCCCACTAGATGGGTTTCACGGGCCCATTCTGTATCGATGAATGGGCCCACTTTGTATCGTCCCTCCGCACGATACGCGCATTATTTGTCGAGACGATTTCCAATAAACCGAGCAACTTCTCGTTAAAGATATCGATGTAATCTTTAAATCTTAAGGAACACGGCTTCCTTTTTTTTTTTTTGTTCTTTTATACAGGGGAGGGTCGATTGAGCGTGTGAACGCGGAGCGTGCCATCGAGCTTGACAAATTCAAAATACGAATTGTTCATGTTGTGCGTTTCACATAGACCTATCAAAATTGATGATGAACATATTCCTTAACACATATAAAATAGATTGAATTGTTATATACGTTAGCTATATACGATGAATTTGTCATAAATTAGTAATTTAAATATTGTTGCCAGTTAGTTTGACTAAATATGAAAGTATTTTAGGAATATTGATCGGGTGTCGTTCCCGCTTATATATCTGTTTTAATTTTTATCTTTTTATTTTTTTTAAAAGCATTAAATGGAGAAATGCCCCCGAGAGTGGGTCCTTTTTTTAGACTTTATGGTCACTTTAGCTCTTATTTCCTTATTTCTTTATTTGAATTCACTTTAGATTCACTTCCAATACTTATTTGAAATTTTCTTCCAAATAAATAAAGAGAAGGAAATAAGGGAAAAGAAAAAAGAAAGAAAAATGGCGGCACGCAATGGGCACAAGCAGTGATTTTTTCCCTGCGTTTGGACAAGCTATGGTATTAAGTTTCAACGTTATTATCTTCGAAGTTGGTTCGAAATTAAAACAATTTGGACCTAGGAGGCTGAGAAATAATATAAAATTAGCCTCCAGGCTTTGCATTAATTGATAAAATACGGGAAAAGGACAAAAGCTTATCAAAAAGTGTACAAACTGGCTTCATGATGCCTGATGGAGAACTATCTGATTTCAATATTGCCGCTTATCATATATTTAAATACAAATTATAATTAGTGTAAAGTAAGATAACGTTTAATCGATGGAGAAAGCTACCGAAAGACAAATGATCATTTAATTGAAATAAATCGTTTGTCGATGCGATAGGGTGCTTGAAATCTTCAGGTATTCTCGAAGATGCGGAACTCTTTTATGTAAGTATATGGAAACGATGCTAAGTTTATGGTCCCTTAATCATTAATCGATTTGCTTAAAAGTTAAAGCTACTGATTTTTTTATTAAAAAGAATTCCCAACACCCAATTCAATTACAAGTATATGTTGAGAAAATCACTATAAGGGGATACCATCCCAATTCATCGACACAACATTATGGACGACTCGCTCGCTCGACGAAAAAATTAAGAGTACATCGGATCCGATTCGGTAACTACCAACAGATTTCATTAGAGGATCTTTAACCGTCTACTCGCTTGAAACATTCGTAGCTCTAGGTTTCTACACTAATCCACGACTTTAATCAAAGATTTTTTTTTTTTGGTAAGGGAATTTAATCAAAGATTTGTCTAGCTAAACCCTAAAAAAGATCATAATAGAAATGGTCGGGTCGGGTTGGTTTGGGTTGGGTCGGGTTGAAAATGACATTCATTTAATCCGTTTTAACCCATTACCCATACTTGACTCGATTCGATCTGTATTCTTAAAATACTTCGACATTTAACGCAATCTAGTTAAACTCTAGAGAGTACGGAATGAATAAGCGTGTGATCGAGTAGGATAAGGGAAAAAGAAGAGAGAGTCACGGTCGGTTCAATGTAAGTTGTAAACATATTTATAACCCATTTAACAATTATATCATGTTTAAACCTATTTATGACCCATTTATTGAATATAACTAATCTATATAATAACTCACCCCATCATTTATAGAGTTAAGAAATTGGTTAACGACACATTTTGACAACATGCCTATGCTATGGTCAGTCCCACACCCTCCTCCAATTTTAGTCTTCAACCAGTGTGCACGGATTAGAGACATTTCTCACGTTGCTGTGGACATCTTTTTTTTTTGCGTGCAAATTTATAATCGAGTTCCAACTTGATTTTTCCTAATCTTCCGTATCGACCACATTGGGAAGGGTCGGTCAAGTTCGAATGTCCACCCTATCTTCATAACGTAACAAGACGTGCGATATAAGGCTTGACCAAAAATCCTCATTCATTCAAATTCAGTGGTAAATAATCACGGCCATCGCCATTTACTAAAGTAGAAAACAAGACTCTTGTAGTTTCTTCATTGTTTGACTTATATGCACGCCCACATGCATGAAAATAACCCTAGACTCTTATTTTATGGCAAAGAAAAGATGTGTGGATCAGTGGTAGCTAGTCATTTAGTTTGGGGTTTCATTCATAGGTTACTCATTATTCCCAAACGAAGATCGACGAGACAACGAAAACAAGAGTAACTATGACGTACAATATCGGTATGAAGAAAACTTCTGCAAACGGTATTATCCACCTTCAATATGTGGAAAAATCAAAGATGTACTCGAGAAAAGTGTCATAAACTTCCCAAATCTTTTGTATTTATGGAAATTGAATCCACCAGCCAATTTCCTACATGGTATGCTACTTTCGCCGTCTCTGCACACTTGAAAAATCGCATATGATGCTTTTTGATTTTTCCTTCGGGTTTCCACCAATAAATCTTTCTCCGCCTTTCTCAAAGCATTTAATTCTTCGGGATCAGCTACTACTTTAGTGCAACGGAACATGAAAATTTTAAAATATTTTTGATATTTTTTTAATTAATTTTCAGTAATTTTTTTGGACTTTTTTCTATTTTACTTGGATTATTTTTAGAGGGCTGACTACCCTTGTTGGCTATGGGCGAGGACTGTGATGCCCTCGCCTGGCCTAGATCTAGGAGAGGGCTAGCGGCCCTCTCTATAAAAAAAAAAATCCAAGTCAAAATAGAAAAAAAAAATCAACGACTTAGATCTAGACGAGGGTTAGTGCCCCTGCGTTGGTCGGCAAGGGCATCGTGGCCATTTGCCCAGTGTTGGGGAGGGTTGTCAGCTTACTCTAAAAACAATAAAGAAAAAAAAATGTCTACGTTAGTACTAACTGTGCCACAACACATAGAACAACTGGCATCGTGTTAATGATTTTCCAAATTAACTGAATAAACTCAATTGACTCAATTAAAATATTTAGAATTGAATTGACACAAATGTAATAAGTTTGAGATTTTTATTTATTTATAACTAAGGTTTCCCATGTCCAATGGACTACATCTGGGGTTAATAGGGGCATGAGCGATAATACCACTTGGTTAAGTCCCGAAGACGTGATCAGGGAGATTCGAACCTGAGACCTCATAATTTGAGACTTTTTTTTTGTCTCTTTTCCTGGAGATTCCTTATTTTTGTGAAAAATAAGCGGCACATAAATTCAACTGTTCAATCTCATAGAGATGAGGGAAACATGATTTGCAAAAACTGTCCTTGGTAAAATTCTTCAAACTTACGTGACGACCCTCCCATTAACCTAAAATTCTACATTGCATGCCTATGTAAATTATCTGATATTAATAGATTTATCCTTCATATCCTGGTATAACTAGAGGGAAAACACTAATTCTGTATTAAAAGCTCAACTGAACAAGATTATGCTAGACTGAAATTAGTCTCATTAAAATTAATCGGTAGAATCCTTGCATGTTACTAAAAGGAGCCACCTTGATCAATATAACTTACCATTTTGCTCTCCATTGATATTAAGTGAGCAACACCGAGGTCGATATTGTTTTAGACTTTTCGGGAGGATCGACACGACGTCATCGAAGACATGATTTTATAAGGTAGTGTAGACATTATCATCTCTAATTCTCGAAATTTTGCCTCGTAAAAGTCCGTAACATCTTTCTGACGTAGCTACCTTGTTGCATATGCAGGAGAGCATTTCAGGTTATGAACAGTAGGAGGATATTATTCCAGTTGAAGAAACTAAGATACGCCATACATAATCACCTCAATGCGGACATTGATATTAGGCTAAGCAGAAGAAGACATGCCCCCTTGTCTTATGTAACCCAAAATCAAATCGACCCATAAAATGTGCAAATAACGCCGTACTCAATTATTGTAGGACCAATCGGTTGATTCCCTTTCTTATCTCTCCATTAAAAACCATGAGATTGAAAGTGATGATTTGAGTACAGCGTTATTTGTATCTCGTTTTACACACACACACATATATATATGGAATGCCGAGGATCAATAGGCGGTATGACATGGACGCGGTTACTGATGACTTTGTAAAATGTTCCAAATGCTAAGGATCAATAGGCGGGCTGGACCACGAATTTGCGTAGCATTCAATAAGCAAGCCATAAGTTTTTTATCCATGAAGAATTACAAGGCTCATAGTGTCAATTAGAAAAGGTCGTTCCGAGTGCTATGCTATACTCAAACGAGCGACCCATTTTGCCGTCTTTTCAAGCCTTAAGACCAATCTTGTTTCGGGTTTCGGATCACTTTTTTCCATTTTTAGGTGTACCTCGGTGTGATTTTAGCCCTTGCTTATTTTTCCGAACTTCATTACATCTACCGGGTCAATTTCGCCTTTTTTTTTTAATGGTACCTAGGGGTTTTCAGCGTACTAATTTGCAATGCTATAAATCAAGAGATTTTTCCGTTAGTTGCCCAGTGAGCGCATTGCGACTTCTGTTAGAATTAGGCACACAATGACAATAATATAAAGAATAAAATCGGAAAAGAGAAATCAAGACACAAACTAAGGTGCCAATTCCTTATAATGTTTTAGTATTGATGCACCTAAATTTCCACATCTACGTGTCTCATTGTATTAGCTTCTCCAGATAAACTACTACCAAGAGCTGATCCCAGGCTTGAACAAACTTTCTTCAGTTTCTTTTTCCCATTTATAAATCCGATAAAAAGACTAAATAAGTTTTCTTGAAAATGGAATGTAAACGCTTTACATTCATGACCATAGTCAGAAGAGAACATGCTTATCTCTCTATAATATACATCGTCAAGCATTTACGACTCCACAATTTTTTTTTTTTAAAAAAGCCGACTTATTTAGGCAAAATCTGATTTGGCAACTTTCTAGGGTTTGCACATGCAATTCATAGTCAGCTCATGAATTGAAAAATATTTTTCTAGAACAAATCGTACGTGAAAATGAAAATATTTAGATGCGATGAAATTATTTTTTTATTGACAAATTATTTTAAATGCTATAAACGATCATTGTTAAAAATATATCTATTTTTTAAATTATTTATTCTCCACAAAACAAACAGAGCCTTGAACCAAAAATTCACATGTTAAATGGATTACAAACGGAAGAGATTCTTCACATGCAAAATATGAGAAATTTCAAATAAAAATAAATATTTAGCGACAAATTCATTATTTTGTCTCTAAAAATTTAATTTTAAATAATGATTTTGAGATGAAATATAGAATTCATCGCAAAATTTTAGAAATTATCAAATAAAAATAATTATTTAGCGACAAATGTTTTTTTTCGTCACTAAATTATTTTAATTAAAAATATGATTTATCGACGAACGTTGAATTTCGTCGCAAAATTTAAGAAATTTCAATTAAAACTAAATATTTAGAGACGAATTCTTGATTTCGTCGCTAAATTAATTTAATAAAAATAAAGATTTACCGACGAAACACATTTTTCATCTCTAAATGTGCCACGAACTTGTGTTTTCGTCGCTAATTTCATGACTAATTTGCTACGAATATTGTTTTCATCGCTAATTAGCCACGAATTTTTTTCGTCGCTAATTTTGTCAAAAATTAGCTATGAATTATTTTCGTCACTATATTCGTCGCAAATAGCGACAAAGTTTTTTCCCGTCGCTAAATTCGTGTTTTTTTTTTTTGTAGTGCACAAAGAATAGTAATATGCCTAAGTTCCTTTTGCATAGATGATTATCGTCGCTAATGGTAATAATCCGGTAGAATATTCTTCAGTAACATTTCTTTACATGACATAATTTACTTTCGACGGTCCTAAGACATATTGTAATTGACTCTCTTTATAAAACAAGCCATCCTGTTTATGGAAATTCTAACACTGTACCGAGAGAGTGAGACTGAGAGTGCCCTCCACCAACTTTCAAGAAGTTCCGACTCCCAGAAAATCTATGAAGCCTGGGGGGCTCATCTTGTTGCTATTGGCGGCGGAAACTTCACGGGCTGAGACTTGAGAGTTTGAACATGATGAGTTGCCACAGTTGTGATGATGATCCAAACCCCTTGGGTTGGTCACTTCTCATTCAGGATGTTGAAGAATAATTATGCATATTGAAGATTTTATCGTCAAAGAATATTCTCGAAGATAATTCTTGATATTAAGAATATGATTGGATATGAGATTTCCTACGATTTTGTTAGATTATTTATTTCCTTTCATATGCTTATTGTTTTGATTATAAATACCCTTCTTCAATTAAGTGTAATGTCGAGTCGATTGAGTAAAGATGTAGACTTTATTGATTCTCTCTTCCTCTCTCTTGAACATTCTAGTCGTTTTGCATAGGAAAATGAAAGGTATTTCGAGTTAAAGAGGTCGCATAGTCCACCACTGCTGTCTTCATGCCAGATGAACCTGAAAACCGAAGCTTATATTACAAAAACGGGAATTTCATGACCAGAGAAGACAGCACAACATTCAAAACGGTGTTAATAATTTCACTTCCTAGGAGATGACATAGACTTACGGGGAGTAAGGGCGAGGGAGAGGTCAGTGCAGGTGGAGTCCGAGAGGGTCCTCAAAGAAGAAGGATCGAGCCCCTTGGACTCCTCTTTCTGCCTTCTGGCCATCATCAGATACCAGTGACTCTTGACCGCACTATCGGTCCGTCCAGGAAATGATCGCACAATCATGGCCCATTTGTTCCCGTGCTCCTTCTGAGCGGCCAAGAGCTTTTCCTCTTCTTCCTCGCTGAAAGCTTCATTGTTGATTCGCGGATGCCGCTTGTTGAGCCACCTCTCCCTGCAAATTTTCGCTGCAGAACACCAAAAATGCACAATAATGGCTCGATAAATTTTGCTAATCAAAGACGCCTGATCTTCCTTGAACGTGCTCGGCGATGAAGTTCCAATTTTGAGGTCCGAATGTTGCAACGAGATTTCTGAGTTTGACATCCTGGGCTGCTCTCCAGTGCCTTCTTGTGGTGTGCCCTCCTCCACTCGTCGCAATGCAGTTTTGACTGCTCATGGTGGATCCAGAAACAGAGATGCGAAAAAAGGTAATCCTTTTAAGAAGAACACATGAAAGCAACAAGAGAGAGGGAAGAAGTCGATAGATCAAAGGAATATTGTACTTGTGGGTCACACTTCTTTGGTCTTCGGTACCTTTTTTATATTTTATAAATGAAATAGATTTGGTAGACTCTTTTGACCAAAAAAACGCACACTCATTGTTATTATTCTGCTCTCTTTTTTCGGTTGTTATTACTCTTAGGCGGAAGTTTAATTTAGGCTAAATATATTTCAAACTACTAGAAATTAAGCTAATCGCCATTTGTTTGCAAACCAAAACTCGCCGTAGAGGCACATGTCAAGTAAGCAAAATTCAATAATTTTCAAGCACGTTCTTTCCTAATGAAGCAAGAAAGTGCTCTCCATGAATTTTAGAAAGGAAAATGACAAGCATGGAATTTAAAATGGAATTGAGCTGTATCCTTTTATCCTCTTGGAGGAAAAAATCAAAAGATTTTTATATGACTATGAGAATAACAGTGTCTTGTTGCGAGCCATATAGATCCCACAATAATCATGATGTGGAAAACTGGATATATAACAATCGAGAGATGAGAGGAGTGGAAGTGATGAAAGGAAATACCGACTGAACTAGAGAGGTTAATAGATTTTTGCTAAAATTGTGGGCGATTTGGAACGAAGTTAATAAATGCTGGTTGTGTATGGGCGTAGAAAAGGGAGGACTTAATGGAAGTCCCTCTATAATTCACTGCCGGTTGGCGGAGTTGGTCCGAGTTCCTGTCCTCTTGTCAATCGCTTCTTGCACAATAGCGCGTCAAATATGCAAAATCTGTAATCGTGTTGCATCAAGTTCAACTGAGAGAACTCTGGGACGTAAATATGCATTATGAAGTGATGCGCATCTTAACTTCTAATTGTACAAATTAAATTTCATTTTGCTATATAATTGTTATTACAACCGTATCATTAATGATATAATAATGCAAGACAGCGTCTCTCATGTTCCTTCAAAGAGTTTGGTCTTAAATATCTTACCTACGGAGTCTACGACTTAAGCCTCGATCTAGGCATAAACAGCAATCCATACCTAAAATTGGTCTTTATTCTCTCACCAGCCCTAGAAATGGGCGCACCCAAGGCAAGATCCATTCCTCTTAAATTCAATTCCCACGTCAACCCTTCTCTTCACAACCTGCCGCATGTTTTCAAAAGACAATATTTAAGTACCTTTGAATCCCAAAATTTGCATATAAAGTTAGACTAAGAGCTTGGAACGTTCACCTCAAATGCAAGAGGTTGCCATGACCAACATTTCCATCTGGTTCTCCATCTTCATCACCTTTAATATCTTTGGGTCCTTGAAACTGAGAAACATATACACTATGACCTAGATTTTATTGGTCCCTTCTTGCTCAATATGGATAAATACTTCAATTTCTCATTGGTCCCCTGTTACTTTCCAAGGATTAAGGAATTTTCTCTTCCTCTCTAGCTTCAGCCAACCTTGCGATGGATTTAAAGACTCTGCGTAAATCGTCATCCATCGACCCGACTAAGTGAATCAAATTGATTACAAATTGTTTTCATTGCACCCAAAAAAAAAAAGCTGTACTTTTAAAATGTATAGTGACTGTGGTTAGTAAGCGCTCTCTTCAACATAACTATGATTTTCATAATTATTCGTAACATTATTCATTACCCGATACATTTCTTAACTTCTAATTATATTAACTGTGTTTTATTGGGCTATAAAAATATTATCTCAGTCATATTATACCAATATTCTCAAACAATAATCACTCTTTGCTTCGAGGGTGCATTTATTTCTAATCGTTCCAAATGCCATACCTAGTTATTGCTTCTCTACATCATTCGGTAATCAGAAGAAGATAACTTGAAAATCAATTCCAAAAAATAACTCGAATTTGATAAAATAATAATGTGTCTATTACAAAAGGGCTCCTTTAGGAATTAGAAGTACTCAAGATAACATTAAATCTAATCAAACGGATTTCAAATCAAATATTACAATTATCTATAATGTAAAGTTGCCTAAAATAGAAAAACTGCTTAAAACCCATCTAAACGATACAGAAATGCAAAAATCCATCATAGTTGATAGCCAAATGCTGCGAGTTTGAATTAGAAGGCGGTTTCATTTCAACCGATCGAATTTGAGCACAATTCGAGCTCGTCACTCCCAATCAATGAAATCGCTCTAGAGATCATGTTTTTTAAGCACATTTCTTTTAAAAATATATTTAAAATAATCTTTAGAAATTAACAAAAAAAGTTAAAATTTTTTTAAAAAGGGGGAAATTGAAAATATAAAAAAGTGCAAAAATTTAAAAATATATTTTAAAAATAAAATAGAAAGACATTTAAAAAATTAAAAAACTTAAAAATTTAAAAATAAAAGTTAATACAAATATTTAAAAAATATTTAAAAAATGAAAAATTTTATGAAAAGAATTATCTCTATCAATAAAAATTTTATGCAGTTATTAATTTTTTTTTCTCCATATTTTTTTATGTAATTATTAATCGCATTTTAATTTTTTTTTAAAATAATCTGAAAAACAGAAGAAATCACCATGTTTCATCGGAATCCTCGCCAAACATGTCCTTACGGTCTCCCACACGCTATTGTCTTCGCTCCCACAGTGTCTCTCCCTGACAGACGCTCGTCTCGTCGCTCTCGGTCGCTTTCACCTTCGGTCACCTCTTCTCTCAGCGACTCGGCTGAGCTTCATCTCCGGCCCGTATCCTCGCCTGGGCAATAAATGTGGCACTCTCTCTCTCTCTCTCTCTCTGCGCTTCGCCTCGGCTTCGCTCTTGGCCAAGTTAGCCCCAGCGTTTGTCTTCTTGGCAGCGATGAAGCTCGTCAGGTCGGTCTTCCTTCTCGCGGCTGATTCTGTCTTTTCTTTTTCTTTAATGAGGTTTTTTTCTGTCGTCACGATTTGACAAATGATCAGGTTCTTGATGAAGCTCAACAATGGGACCGTCTCCATCGAGCTCATGAATGGGAATGTGGTTCACGGCACCATCAAAGGTTCCTTTTCTCTTTCCTGTTCTTTACCTGCCAGTTATTCGGCATATGTTTTGGGTTTTAGGGTTGTGATTAAACCCTTCCCTCGATGGACCAAAAAATAAGCAATTTCAAAACTTCTATTTTGCCACTCCTTTACGAGCGATTGTCCAAAAAAAGAAAAAAGAAAAAAAGGGAGTAAGGACAAGGTCCGTGCTAATACTTTTAATGGTATGCGAACATGCATTGTGATGAGGGCCTTCGACCGAAAAGAACACGATGAAAACAAATTTCACAACTATTATTGATCAACTTGACCATTGAAAAATTCGGAGGAACACTTTTTATAACAATCTCTAGGAATCACAAAGTGTTATTGAGGGTATTTTGGCCCTTTCTAGTTAGTTAGCCGTCCCCAAGTCCAAGTCCAAGTAGTCCGACTTAGTGTGTATCGTTTGCTCACCTCTTGCTTTTAAAATTGAGAATGAAGCTGACTTTCATCGGGAGGTGAAGTCGGTGGTGAGCGGAAGCTAGGTTTAGGTTTTGAGCATTATTTCTTGCTGTGAAATGAATTGTAATGTATTCAATGCAGGCATATGCGTGTGCAACTTGTTCCTGCTTGCAGCGTACCTTTGCTTTCTTCTGAACTCACTGTATTAGCATGGTTAAGCATTTTGTGTTGCACTTGATTTTAACTTTCTACTTCGTGGGGTGAACCATATATGCTTTGGCAAGGAAATGTCGATAGCTCATTACCTTTATTGAACATCCAAGCCACTTATCATTATGTATAGTGAAGGTCCTCAGGTGCAACATCATTTGCCCGCTGCCTTCCCTCCTCCACTCTGGCAGCATGGTATTCCTTTCATTCCACCTTGTCAAGCTTCTCCCATTGGCCCTTATATCAATTCTCTAGGCAATCCACATTATCCTTATCCTATGCATATAGGGACCCAGAACTCCTACCACCTTTTAACTCCCTTGCTCCCTCCTCCCCCTGCTGGTCCATACATGCATCCCTTCCAACCTCCTTCTAGTGGGATAACGAACACTATTGCACTCCCTCTCCAACCTTTTGGAAGAATGCCAATAATTGGCCCTTGTCGCAATTTGCATGTAGGGACTTCAAACTTCCCCCACTTTGCAAATCCCTCACCTCCTCCTGCCGGTCCATCTAAGTGAGAATTTACTTATGTAGCACGTGAAACAAACTCCCTGAAGAGAAAAGAGGGAAAAGCTGAGGAGATAACTGAAAGAATAAGCTCCAAAAGAAAGGAAAAGATGAAGGAGAAGAGAAAACAGAAAAGAAAGCGGAAGAAGACGAAAGCCAAGAAGAGAACTGAAACAAATCCCAAGATAATGGAGAAGATAAGAAAGAAAAGAAAGCTGAAAAATGAGAAGAGGAAGATAAAAAAGGCGCTATTTTCCTCAACCTGTGGTAAGCATAGCATAGTGACATCGAGAAGAATGTGTTATGAGCACTCAAATGGATTTCTACAAGTGTACATACATCTAATTGAGTGTTTAATTATCAGTTTTCCTCTTGAAATAAAACTTCCATATGTATTTTCTGGATGTTTGGCCGTTTAATTGTTTGCTGCATTTATTTTCAGGATCTAAATCCCCATGGGCTGCTCAATCTGAAACTTTTGCAACGGCATGTGATGCAGATGGACTTGCGAATGCTGACCTGAACTTGCCACCCTCTGCAGCCGAAGATGCAACGTTGAAAGATTCTATAAAAAATTTCGCTCCAGTTACCCCAGAAAAGGCTCTGGAAGTAGAAAAGAGAAGTGCTTCTCAAATGCGCAACACATGCACACATGAAAGTTGGAGGCTGCAGCATAGTGCCAATGAAGTGGACGGAGATGCCATCAAGAGGTCCGGTCAACAAGATAAAGAGCTCCAAGAGCCTCTGATGTGGTCACCGTCTTCAGCTGTTTCCACGTTGATGGAGAATCACTAGGGAGAATCCCAGATGATGAGCTTGAACAAAATTCCGGAACAGAAGGAGAGAAAGAAAAAACACAGGCCGAAGGTGATGAAAGAGGCAAAACCAAAAAGTCATCCAGGGTCTACAGCTTCAAAGCTTAAGCTTGGTGATGGGGGAAAGATCATGGTGAAGAAAAAATATGTGAGGAGAAAAGGAGTTGAGAAACCATCAGCTTTACCCAGAGAAGGGGATCAGGACTCCTCCATTGATCCAAAGCCTAAAAGGTCATGCAGGAGGGTCTTGAACTTCGACATAGAAGATCATCTGTTAAAGAAACTTCCTCTGAGGTCTACAGCTACAAAGCCAGCTGATGGGGGGAGGACCACGATTAGGAGAAAAGGAGTTGAGAAACTACCAGCTTTACTGAGAGAAGTGGTCGAGGACTCCTCCATTGATCCAAGAATGTGCCAACTGAACAAAAGGTCCGCATTGAGCTTCGACATCTCAGAATATCGGAGAAAGAAGCTGATTGAGAAGAGATTTCCTCTTGTTACTTCGGCCTATGGCGGTGCATTGCAGTTGCATGGACCACCTATCATGCACAATAATCAAAGCACTCTTAACAAATTATCAGGTAGCAATAAGTGATTGATTTTGGGTTGGCTGGTCCAACCGTGTTCGAGAAAACCTGATCTATAAACTAATTGAATTCTTCTTTTCTCACATGATTTCATGCGATTGTCAAACAATTGGAGCACCTAGATACTAGTAGAGAGACTGATGGAATTGAAAATGCGTCACCATCTTATGAAACGACAAATCATGAGCAGAATACACTCATTCTTTATAAGAGGGAAGGAACCATCGTGCCTTTTGACAATTCATTTGGTCCGATGAAGAAATGACACCCACGACCAAAGTTGACCTTGATGGAGAAACCAGCCTAGTGTGGAAGCTTCTTTTGGAAAATACAAACAGTGAAGGTATTGATGGAACAGATGAAGAAAAGGCAAGATGGTGGGAGAAAGAACGGAGAGTCTTCAAGGGGCGTGTAGACTCATTAATCGCACGTATGCGTATTGTTCAAGGTATGTTATATACATTCAAAGGCTTCATGAGATTCCTAAAATCAATCTGCCGGTTAGGTGGACAATGATCTAGTCCACCTGCTACCAAATTTAGAGAAGCTGTTAAAGTTTTTCCTTGTCCCGGTCTTGACTAATCTATTTCCCCAACTGCCTCTTGAGAGCGAGACAAGGAGAATGTTAGAAATTAAACCAAATTCTATGAATTTAGACAAGGTGATTTACACGTGTTTGTCTGTTCATATACCAAGGAATGTGACCTATCGACTTCCGAGATGCATGCAAGTGGACGAACCGAAACTTATCTTTATAGTTTTTCAAGAATCGTAATTAGTTAAGTGTATCAGAAATCTTTTAGTGTTCCGATGTAATTATTGCTTTAGTCTTTTTACTTTTCTAGAGATACTCAATAGTCGTGTGGTTGCCTATATAAAGGCATGTCTTGTAACAATTTTTATATAGGTGAGTCGATTCTGTAAGTGCTTGTTGAGAGCGCCACAGTCAATTCATCACATCAAATTGGTATCAGAGCACTGAGTTTCGTGATTATGGCTTCAACAAGCAACCTTCCTTTTCAGGATCCTGTCCTCACCAAAGAAAACTATGGCAAGTGGGCTTCTAGAATGAAAGCCATACTCGGCGCCCATAGTGTGTGGGATCTTGTCAACAATGGCTATGATGAGCCAGATGAAGATATAGCGTTGACTCAGGCTCAGAGAAATGCGTTGGAGAAGACTTGTTCGAAAGATTAACTCGCGTTGTCAATCATTTTTCAAGCCTTAGATGATTCTATGTTCGAGAAAGTCTCGAATGCTACTACATCCAAGGAGGCATGGGAGATTCTCCAAACCACACACCAAGGTGTGGAGAAAGTGAAGAAGATTCGCTTTCAAACTTTGAGAGGCGAGTTCGAGGTAATCCATATGAAAGAATTTGAGTCGATTTCTAATTATTTCACAAGAGTTTTAGCTATTGTGAATCAGATGAAAAGGAATGGCGAAGTTGTTCCTGATGTTCGTGTTGTCGAAAAAATCCTACGGTCGTTGGATAAGAAGTTCGACCACATCGTTGTCACTATCAAGGAATCGAAAGATGTCGATTCTATGACGATCGATGAGCTCATGGGTTCGTTGCAAGCCCATGAAGAGAGACCAAAAAGAAACAAGTCTATCTCGGTTGAGTATTCGAGATAACAAAGGCCAAAGAAGTGACCTTGTACAAACTCGTTAATCAAGGTCGTGAACAAGGACGCGGAAGAGGCCGTTTCCAAGGAAGAGGCCGTGGACCAAGCAGAGGAGATTTCGCCCGAAGCAGTGCGTGCTTTCAGAATCAAATAAGTGCTCGTGGAAGAGGAAGAAACACAAATGACCAATATGATAAATCAAAGGTTCGATGTTATCGTTGTAATACATGTGGCCATTATGCTTCTGAATGTTGGCAGAAAGAAAGTGCGGTGGCAGATGAAAAGGCGAACTTGGTGAATGATGGTAATCAAGTTCTTATGCTGACATTTAAAGAAAATGCTGATGAAAAGAATGATACGTGGTACTTGGACACTGGAGCAAGTAACCACATGTGCGATCGAAAGGAGATGTTCGTTGAAATGGATGAGACGGTAAAAGGAAAAGTTTCGTTCGGTGATAATTCTCAAATTCTTGTGGAAGGGAAAGGTACGATTCTAATTCGTCTGAAGAACGGAATACATCAGTTTATTACTAACGTGTATTATGTGCCGAAAATGTCGAGCAATATTTTGAGTTTGGGACAGCTTCTTGAGAAAGGGTTTACTGTCCAGATGAAAAATCTATGTCTTATGTTGAGAGATCGCAATAATAAGTTGATTGCGAATGTGAAGATGTCGAAGAATAGGATGTTCACTGTGAACATCAAAGATGAAATATCTACATGTCTTCAAGCATGTGTAGACAATCCTTCGTGGTTATGGCATTTGAGATTCGGCCATCTCAATTTCGGTGGACTCAATATGCTTTCTCGCAAGAAGATGGTATATGGCTTACCGCTTATTGATCATCCCGATCAATTATGTGAAGGATGTGTAATTGGCAAGTATTCTTGTGCAAATTTTCCGAAGGAGTCGACTTATCGAGCGAAGTGACCACTGGAGTTGATTCATTTTGATGCATGTGGTCCGATCACTCCTCAATCGTACGATAATCATCGATACTTTGTTACGTTTATTGATGATTTTACTCGAAAGACTTGGGTGTTTTTCTTGAAAGAAAAATCGGAAGTGTTTGATATGTTTAAGAACTTCAAGAAAATGGTTGAAAAGGAGAGTGGTTATATTATCAAGTCTTTGAGAACTGATCGTGGAGGAGAATTTACTTCTGGAGAATTCAATCAATTCTGTAATTACCATGGCATTCGACGTTTCTTAACAACGCCATACTCCCCACAACAAAATGGTGTGGCTGAGCGAAAGAACAGAATCATTCTCGACATGGTTTGCAGTATTTTGAAAAGCAAAAATTTGTCAAAGGAGCTTTGGGGCGAAGCTGTTAGATGTGCAGTTTATCTGCAAAATCGATGTCCCACGCAAGGACTCGATGGTGCTACTCCAGAAGAAGCATGGACCATGAGAAAACTTATCACTTGCGAATTTTTGGGAGTGTTACATATGCTCACGTACCCGACTAGAAAAGATCGAAGCTGGAAGACAAAAGTAAAAAGCTCATTTTTATCGGGTATGATTCATCATCGAAAGCTTACAAATTGTTTGATCCTGACACTTTAAAAGTGTATGTAAGCAGAGATGTGAAATTTGATGAAGAAAGTTTGTGGGAGGAAAATCGACAACTTAATGAAACTAATCGTGATAAATTTGTCGAAACCGTTCGTGATGATTCTATCGATATGGAGATTGAAGATCACTCACCACTTTCTTCTCCGATGTTCTCTCCATCATCGTCAGCTTCAACTTTAAATACTGTCGAAGAATAGCTAGCACCGGGATCAAGGAGACTTTCAGAAATTTATGAAACTGCCGATGAGCTTCACCTTATATGTCTTCTTGCAGATTGTGAGCCACTTATTTTCGATGAAGCCGCTAAAGAATAAAAATGGAGAAAAGCCATGGATGTAGAGATAGAAGCCATTGAGAAGAATCAAACGTGGCAACTCGCTAATCTTCGGAAGGACAAAAAGGCGATTGGTGTCAAATGGGAATACAAGGCCAAGAAGAACGAGAAAGGAGAAGTCACTTGTTATGAAGCCAGACTTGTCGCGAAAGGCTGCAAACAGAAAGCTGGGATCGACTATGACGAGGTATTTGCACTTGTCATCCGAATGGAAACCATCAAATTAATGATTTCCATTGCAGCTCAAAATCGGTGGCCAATCTATCAAATGGATGTCAAATTGGCATTCCTGAATGGTGTTCTTGAAGAAGAAATTTATGTCGAGCAACCTCTCGGGTTTGTTGTGAAAGGTTATGAAGACAAACGTGCTTAGATTGAAGAAACTTCTGTATGGGCTTAAGAAAGTTCCGAGAACTTGAAACTCTAGAATCGATGCTTATTTCAAGGCGAATGGCTTCGTACAATGTCCGTACGAACATGCTCTCTACTTAAAGCACGAGAAAGGTGATGTTTAATTGGCATGTCTATACGTCGATGATCTTGTCTTCACAGGAAATAATTTTGGATTGATCGACACTTTTAAAGCGTCGATGGTAAAAGAATTTGAGATGACAGATAATGGTTTGATGAGTTATATTCTTGGAATCGAAGTAAAGCAAAGCAGTGATGGGATTTTTATTTCCCAAAAAAGATATGCTGAAAATATCCTTGAGAAATTCAACATGCAGAATTGCATTTCGATTAATACTTCGATGGATTGTGGTGCAAAACTGTCGAAGTTCGATGAAGGTGTCGATGTTGATTCGACATATTATAGAAGCTTGATTGGAAGCTTAAGGTATTTGACCTGTACTAGACCAGATATCATGTACAGTGTCGGAATTGTGAGTTGATAGATGGAGAATCCGAAGACATCTCATCTTGAGGTAGCAAAAAGGATACTTCAATACATCAAAGGTACTATCTCTCTTGGCTTGTATTATTATCAGTCTGAACTGTTTCAGTTCAGAGGTTATTCAGATAGTGACTATGGAGGAGATGTCGATGATCGAAAAAGCACTACGGGGTTTGTATTTTATTTGGGTGAAACTGTTTTTACATGGTCATCAAAGAAGCAACTCGGTGTTACTCTATCGACATGTGAAGCGGAGTATGTTGCTGCATCATCGTGTGTTTGTCATGCGATATGGTTGAGAAAGTTGCTCAAAGAAATCCATATAGAACAAAAGGATGCGACGGAGATTTTTGTTGATAATGTTTCTGCCATTGCTTTGGCGAAGAATCCAATTTTTCATGAGAGGAGCAAGCATATCGATGTTCGATATCATGTTTTTCGAGAACAAGTCAGCGGCAAACAAATCGAAGTTGTGCACGTTAAGACCAGAGATCAAGTCGCAGATATTTTTACGAAACCTCTCAAGATCGAAGTGTTTAGAAAATTTAGAAGTTTAATTGGAATGATCGACAGAAGAGAATTTGATTTAAGGGGGAGTGTTAGAAATTAAACCAAATTCTATGAATTTAGACAAAGTGATTTACACGTACTTGTCTGTTCGTATACCAAGGCGCGTGACCTATCGACTCCCGAGATGCATGCAAGTGGATGGACCGAAACTTATCTTTATAGTTTTTCAAGAATCATAATTAGTTAAGTGTATTAGAAATCTTTTAGTGTTCCGATGTAATTATTGCTTTAGTCTTTTCACTTTTCTAGAGAGACTCAATAGTCGTGTGGTTGCCTATACAAAGGCGTGTCTTGTAACCATTTTTGTATGGGTGAGTCGATTGTGAATATAATATATTGAAAAGCCACCTTCCTTCTCCTCTTCCTCGTGAGTGAACAAAGTTACTCAGTGATTGCTTGTTGAGAGCTCCACAGTCAATTCATCCTATCAGAGAACACTATTCACGTTAGAGCACAAATGGAACTTATAACCCCTACTGGATGTCCTTATTACATGCTGACCTAAGTTATGCCATTAACAAGGATTGGGACCATGACTTGCTAAACTTTAAAAATGCCAAGAGATATCTTTAGTGACCTTTCTGATGATGACAGTAGACCTGCCATTTGCTAAATGATGGCAAGGGGAAGAATTCGAGAGGATGTGAGGGATATTGTAAAACCGTTTGTAAAGCTGTCAAGCACGAGTGCTTACTGTAGAAATCGTAGGTACCTGTCAAGGAATAGAAGCAGGGCAGCAAATGAGAAATACAAACTGACTGTATCCATGGCCACAATGTTCCCCTAAAAGAAACTCTAAAAATAATTCCCAAATCCATTATTTGAAGTGCTGATACTATAAAACATGTCACTCCTAAATGCAGCCTTTATCAGCTATAATATACCACCCGACGCACTTGGGTGCTTCCATCCGCCAATCAAGGCTAGTGTAGCGAAGGGAGCCAAAAAACATGAGCGCCCCTACGCAAGCCTTGTTGAAAAGGCCCCTGACTATAGATAGGGCGTTAGCGCTTTACTAATAACATAGAAAGGGTTCCAACCAAAACCTACTCCTAACAAGTTGCTGAGTTCGGCTTTCGGGACTACTTAGGGCTTATGGTTTATATAAAAAAGAGCCCTCAGCCTTCTTTCTTGTTTAAGGGCTGCTCGCTTTTTTGAATAGAAGGAAGTGGGATAACGGAGGTGATTTCATTGAATTATCTGGGAGTGATAGGGCTTCTCGCCAAGTGGAGCTCTCGGCAAAGGCTACCTGCCCTTGATCAGGGGCCGTCGGTGCTGGTGCCTGCGGCAGCGCCTCCGAAGCCTTTTCAGTATTCTCCATCTTCAAACTTATTCTTTATTCAAGAACTTCCCTGCTTATGTGATAGGTCTCAGCCATTGCATATCACTTCACCAACTGCTTAAAGAAGATAACCACGATATATTTCCGCAGGTGTCAGACACTTTTCTCCATGGAAAGGATCGGTGGTTGATTCAGCTGTAGGAGTTTATATAACTCAAAATGTATCAGACCATCAGTCCAGGTAAATTGTCTCTGATACATTATCCTGGAGGTCTTCCTATCTTTCACTGAAAAGGATCCTCACTTCCCATTTTTTGGTATTTTCAGTTCGGCATTCATGTCATTGGCATCACGTTTTCCCCGAAAAGCTATCCCTGAAATGTGTTCTGATGAAGGAACTGCAATAATTGTCCATGAACCAGACACACACATCTTGGAGTTGGAGTCCCCCTTGAGGGAAAACTGTCCAAATGAATCAGTGTGTGGAGAGAGCTCGATCGCCAACAATGATTATGAGAAGATTGAAGCAAAGAAGGTTGTCAACAGCAATAATTCTATTG
The DNA here is from genome assembly GCA_028455895.1 of Rhodomyrtus tomentosa. Taxonomy (NCBI): domain Eukaryota; kingdom Viridiplantae; phylum Streptophyta; class Magnoliopsida; order Myrtales; family Myrtaceae; genus Rhodomyrtus; species Rhodomyrtus tomentosa. The sequence goes on along the minus strand of JAPCWY010000001.1, from coordinate 5,359,955 downwards.
GAAGTAAAGCTTGTTGCATTAGCTTAGCAGGTGAGCCAGCATGCCAGATGTCAATTTCATGTGCAATTATTTCAGAGAAGTTATTTCCTTTCATTGTGGATATTTCAACTGCTGCAATAACCCAAATAGATGAGGGTCATATCAAAGGAGATGGGAAAGCAAAAAGTTCATCTCAAGATTTGGTAACATCATCTCAAAGTTCCATGGGCTGGGCACTGGCTGAGGCTGCCAAAAGGACAGGATCAAGTTCAGATGTTTTGACGAATACTTTTTCCAAAACTGACAGCTTGGATGGTGTACAGTCATTTTTGCAGCTAGTGAATATGGCTGGCCCAAATGTTCGACCAGAGGTTTCTGTTGGTGAAATTGAAGATGTGTCGGTTAACAAGAGTACGGAGAACATAATAAAAAGATCCAATATGACGAAGGATGGTGAGGAAGCACGGCAAACAGCGAGTACATGTACAAGATTCGCCTCATGTTTCGCCTGTTGTCTGGGACTTCCAGAAGTTGAATGCCCAAAAAAATTCTTACAAAGTTCTTCTGAGAGTTCCGAGAATGAGAATGAGCAAATTATCAAGGACGAAGCAGCAACGAGTTTCTCTGTAACAGACAGTAAGATGACAGAGATTTGTGAAGAATCGTGTGAGCATTCAATCAAGAATAGTCAGGCATGCAGAAGCCGCGTAGGAAGTGAAAACTCTGAAGACAGGCCTCCTGTTGACCCTGAGATTGTACCTGAAGCAGCTCGTCAAGGGGAAACCGTTGACCCTGAGATTGTACCTGAAGCAGCACGTCAAGGGGAAACCAGTAAAATTCCGTCTGATGTGTATTTCTCAGAATTTTCAAGGGCACAAGAGAGCACGGGCACAGGGGACATTTCAAAAGGTGCTGATCAAGAATCTGCAGATACGCATCCTTGTAAGCTTGGTCATGAGTCAAAAAAGATGAATAGAGGAAATTCGAAAGCAAAGAGTAGAGGTGCTCGTAAGGAGAAAAATGAAGATTTTGACTCAAAAAAGATGAATAGAGGAAATTCAAAAGCAAAGAGTAGAGGTGCTGGTAAGAAGAAAAAAGAAGATTTTGATTGGGATAGCTTAAGAAGACAGGCAGAATCCAATGGAAGGAAAAGAGTAAGAACGCCAAACACAATGGACTCTGCCGACTGGGAAGCTGTCAGATGTGCAGATGTCAAGGAAATTGCTGATGCCATCAAAGAACGAGGAATGAATACGGTACTTGCAGGAAGAATCTAGGTAATACACAACCCATTAGTGAAATTACTATTAGCTACATGAAGGATGCTTCAATGAATATCACAAGTCTGGCGGCAATGTGCAGGATTTCCTCAATCGGCTTGTGAGAGAACATGGAAGCATTGATCTAGAATGGCTGAGGGATGTTCCTGCTGACAAAGCAAAGTGTGGTGTCAAGCACTTCTGATTTCATTTGCACATTATGGCAAAATCCATTCGTCAATAAGTGTCTTTCTATCGAAGTGAAATGCTTATATATATATATTCTCAAAAGTAAGTTTCATGCTCTATGCCCAACAATTGCTATTATACAGTATTTTGGGGTAAGGCAATATGGATGAAACTGTCCTCAATCCTCACATAATGGATCGGGTTTTGTAGAGAATATCTGCTTAGCATGAGAGGCTTGGGGTTGAAGAGCGTCGAGTGTGTGCGGCTTCTAACACTCCACCACCTTGCTTTTCCAGTAAGTTATGGCATAACCAGATACATCGTCATTGTTCTGACAAATGATGTCAGCTAGCTGCCCTTGTGAACAGGTAAGACACAAATGTTGGACGTATAGCTGTAAGGCTTGGATGGGTACCACTACAACCATTGCCTGAGTCACTTCAATTGCATCTTTTGGAACTGTAAGTATGATCCAGCTACTTGTTAACTGATTGGACAAACTACTTTGGGTTTGTACAGCTGTCCTCTGTTTCAAAAATCTATGGCCAAGTTTTTGCAAGCTCAATTTTTTGGAAGTGTTAAGTATCATCCAGCTACTTATTAACTGATTCTTGGGCGTACAGCTATCCTGTCTTAGAATCTGTTCAAAAATATCTATGGCCAAGATTGTGCAAGCTCGATAAGAGAACATTGTAAGGATTCTATTTTCTAATTTGGTGCACAGTACCTACTCTAGATAGAATTTATGACAATAAGTTAAGTAACAAAATCTTTGCATGAAGGTATGAGCTGCATTACCAGATGATAACATTTGGAAAGGTATGATATCATTCAGTTCCAGATGTTATTTTTCCCCCTTTTTAGCCATTGCAGATGAAGTATTCACTTAGTATTAATGGCAGTGGAGAGTGATCAGCAGTGTGAAATTACTGCAGGTCTTCTGTACGAAAAGCAAACCAAAGTGCAATGCCTGTCCTATGAGAGGAGAATGCAGACACTTTGCAAGTGCTTTTGCAAGGTATTGTCATCTCCAACAATTATGCTCCTGTCCTGTGTGACCACGACCACATTGTAGTTCCACACAAGCAGGGCCACTACTTCCAAAAGAACTGAGTTTTAGATGCATCGAAATTAAAGCTAAAATGTATGGCCTAGGCAAACAGTACCAGTGATAGATGCACCTGCTTAGTTCGTCTATGAGGAAGATACTAATCTCGAAAATGGAACTTGGACTTTCTACATCCAATTCTAATTAATTGATGATCAATTATGGTTTTCCTTTCATTGTGATAGTGATGCTTCAATAGCAACACGTTATTGCGGTACCACAAATATCATCAGACAAGGACACATATTCTTCCATTCAGCACTCATATTTGTGCAGTGCAAGGCTTGCTTTACCTGGACCAGAGGAGAAGAGCTTAGTGAATGCAATGGGAAGCAGCATGCCCAGCCAAAACATTGGCGAGACGTTGCCTCTGTCTTTACCGTTGGCAAAGGAGAATTTAGAGGAACAGCAACCAGAAGCAAGGCCCGGAGCAAGTAACTATCAACCTATCATAGAGGAACCTGCAACCCCAGATCCAGACCGCACTCAGATAGCATAAAATGACATGGAGGATATGCTTCTAGATGATTTCAACGGAATTCCTACTATTAAATTTAACATGGAAGACATCAGTCAGAATTTACAGAAGTACAAGCGGCGCAACATGGACCTTCAAGGAGATGACATTTCAAAAGCTTTAGTTGCTTTAACCCCAGAAGCTGCCTCCATTCCTGTGACTAAGCTTAAAAATGTGAGCCGGCTACAGACGGAGCACCTAGTGTAAGTCTAACCTTCTTGACCACTCAAGTTACTCACATACGATTCAAAATAACACTTTTTCCTGGTGGCGAGACATTTTAGCAGAATCTTTCCAATTTAATTCAATTTATCTCAAATAATTGTCAGATATACTATTCCATGAGACCTAGAACAGCCAAGGACGCCAAATAATAAGAGAAAACTAGAATTTGATGAGGATAGCCATAATGTCTCAATTTATAATGATATTTAGTAAGATGTACATAGGAGTCTAATGGTTCTTTGCAATCTTATAGTTTACTTTTGCTATATTGCAGGTATGAAATATCGGAGGGACACCCTCTTCTGAATGGGGTCAGTTCACATCATATCTTCTTGCATGTATGACAATGTGCATTCTTTTTGCTAATGCCATTTTTCCATATGCAGCTGGACAAGTTAGAAGCAGATGACCCGTCCAAATACCTCCTCGCAATATGGACACCAGGTGAGTAAAGAGTGTAAACAAACTTAAAGAGTCCAAGTTCACGACATTGATGGCTGTTTGCAGTTATATCAACAGTAAAACTTGGAAAATTTTGGCCAAGTTGACCCTAGTGTGTTTCCTTGGTTGTTTGAAATGGTTTGTAATCAGGTGAAACTACTTCTGTCCAACCACCTGAGCACAGGTGCAATTCCCAAGAAGTTGGCACTCTATGCCATGAAAAAACCTGTGTCTCATGTAACAGTATAAGAGAAGCAAATTCCCAGACTGTTCGTGGGACATTTCCGGCTAGAATGTCCATATTCTTAGTATCTATCCTGTACATAGCAGTATCTCAGGTAATAAAATCCATCTGATTCTAATACACATGATTAAGCAGATTCCATGCCGTACAGCAATGAAGGGGAGTTTTCCGCTAAATGGCATATATTTTCAAGTTAATGAGGTTGATTATGTTCTGATTGTCTACATAACTTGAACACCCTTCCTTAAGGTCATGCTAACAGCAACTGCTATAATGCAGGTATTTGCCGACCATGAGACCAGTCTAAATCCTATAGATGTTCCTAGCAGTTTGTTGTGGAACCTTCAAAGGAGGACTGTGTACTTTGGAACCTCTATTCCGTCAATATTCAAGGGTAAACAATGAAAAATATTGCCGAGCACCACGATGTCTTAATGGCTTCTAAAAGCTAATCTTTGTATATAGGTTTGTCAGCAGACGACATTCAGCGCTGCTTCTGGAGAGGTATGTAAATGACCACCTCTCTTTTTTACAGTTATTGTGCTAAAAGTAAAATTTAGTCATTTTTCCAAAAATTAACGATTAACTCTACTTTCTCGGATGTTTAATGTATACGCAGAACTTTCAAACTAGCAAGGAAAGCATATGCTTATTTTTGCTTCAGTCTTAAAGGCATCTGAAATCAGTGGACAAAAGAAGTCAATTTCAATGTATGACAATTAGACTCAGGGCACCTCCGCCTATGTAGTCTACATAGCTTGTCCCAAGCCAGGTAAAGAAGGAGGGTTACGTCAGGCGTAGCGAGCCGGTTATAAAAAAAGAGCTACTTTTATGAGATGAACCCTATTGATATTTCGTTGGAGCGTACCTTTCTTAGCGACGTGTTGCATCGGTGCCTGGGTGTAGCGAAAAATGAGCAAAGGTCTTTGCACCAAGATAGGTGGGTGCAAGGGGTAAGGAAGCTAGCCTTGAGCCATTATTTCCAGAATGATGCGCCATATCGGTGCCTGGATGCGGTGATAAATGAGCAAGGGTCCTCACACTTCCGTGGGCAAGTGTGTGGGGCAAGAAAAGCTCAGGGGGTAGGGATTAGATTGGGGAGTTGGAATGTAGGAACTTTAACGGGTAAATTGATGAAATTGACAGATACTTTTGCTAGAAGAAAAATAAATATTGCTTGCTTGCAAGAAACCAAATGGAAAGGAGAAAAGGCTAAGGAAGTGGATGGCACTGGATCAAGCTATGGTTTACAGGCACAACAAAGAGTATAAATGGAGTTGGGATTTTGATTGATAAAAATTTCAAGGATAGAGTTGTTGATGTTAAAAGAATAGGAGATAGGATTATTTTAGTTAAGCTAATAGTGGGGGATTTGATTCTGAATATTCTTAGTGTGTTTGCCCCTCAAGTTAGACTCCAAGCATCCAAGAAGAGCAGATTTTGAGAAGATCTGGAAGAGATTTTGAGGCGGATACCACATGAGGAGAAGGTAGGAGATCTAAATGGACATGTTGATCAGAGTAGTGGAGGTTTTGACAGAGTTTATGGAGGTTTTGGATATGGTACTAGAAATGAGGCTGGCGAAGACATCTTGAGTGTGGCATTAGCTTATGATTTGATGTTGGCAAACAACTTTTTTAGGAAAAGAGAATCACATCTGATCACTTTTTATAGCGGTTAAAATTGTAGCCAGATTGATTTCTTTCTTACCATGAGAGAGGATAGAGTTTCGTATGTAGATTGTAAGGTATACCTTGGTGAATGTGTAGTTACACAACATAAGTTGGTGGTCTTAGAAGTTCGGTATAACAAAGTACAGAAGATGAAGAGAAGTGCGCAGCACCCCAGAGTAAGATGATGGAAGTTACATGAGGAGAAATAAATAGAATTCAAGAAAAGAATGCTACAGGAAGGACCGTGACGACTGGAGGGTGAAATAAATATGATGTGGAAAGAGATGTCTAACTGCATTCAAACAGTGGCAAAAGGGGTGTTAGGGAAAAGTAGAGGGAATGTACATCAAACAAAAGAAACCGGGTGGTGAAATGAAGAGGTGCATGAGGCAGAATAAGGAGTTTCAGATGCCTACATAAATGTCCTAATGAAGAGAATTTGCAAAAGTTTAGATTGACGAGAAAAAGTGCTAAGAAAGCTGTACGAGAGGCTAGATGCAAGATTTTCACCGATATGTACAACAAACTTGGGAGCGAAGAAGGAGAAAAAGACATTTATAGACTTGCAAAGTCAAGAGACAAGAAAAGTAAATACTTAACAGAGGTTAGATGTATCAATGATGAAAATCAAACACTCTTGATAAGAGATGAAGACGTCAAGGGCGGGTGGATGGGTTATTTTAACAAACTTTTTAATGGGAGAGCGATAGAAATGAGGTGGATTTGGAAAATACTTCTGATAATTCAAATAGAAGGTTTGTGCGTAGAGTTAAAGTATGAGAAGTTAGGGAGGCATTAAAAAAGATGAAGACTAGTAAAGCCTTGAGACCCGATAATATTCTTATTGAAGTGTGGAGATGCTTAGGGGATGTAGCAATAAGTTGGTTGACTAGTCTTTTTAACAAGATCCTCTATATTAATAAGATGCCTGATGAATGGAGGAAGAGTATACTTGTGCCTATGTACAAGAATAAGGGGATGTCCATAATTGTTCTAATTATAGAGACATCAAGCTTATGAGTCATACAATGAAGCTGTGGGAGAGAGTTATTGAGCATCATTTGAGAATAGAGACCAAGATTTCTGTCAATCAATTTGGATTTATGTTGGGAAGATCTATCATGGATGCTATTTTCTTAATACGACAATTGATGGAGAGATATCGAGAAAGAAAGAAAGACCTCCATATGGTGTTTATTGATCTCGAGAAGACGTATGATATGGTTCCAAGAAAGGTTTTGTGGTGGATTCTTGAGAAAAAAGTACCTTCAAAGTATGTCGAGGTAATCAAGGATATGTATGACGGTGCTACTACGTGTGTGAAGGCTTGTAATGACACATAAAGTTATTTTCTAATCACAGTAGACTTACACCAAGGTTCTTCTTTGAGTTCTAACCTTTTTGCCCTGATTAAGGATGAACTAACAAAATATATTCAAGATAAGGTGCCGTGGTGTATGCTATTTGCAGACGATATCGTGCTTATTGATGAGATCAGGGCTGGGGTTAACGCTAAGTTAGAAGCATGGAGAAGCACGTTAGAGTCTAAAGTATTTACGCTAAGTGGATGTAAGACGGAATACTTGAAGTGTGAGTTTGACACGACAGGAAGATGGGATTAAGAAGTCGCAAATATGCTCTGACAGAAGGTACCCAAGAAAGATACACTTATATATCTGGGATAAATATTGCAAATGGAGGGAGATATTGATGGGGATGTAAGTCATAGAATCAGAGTAGGTTGGATGAAATGGCGCAGTGCATCGGAATTTTTGTGTGATCGCAAAATTCCTCTTAAAATAAAAGGAAAATTTTATATAATAACGGTCAGACCTGCCATGTTATACGGAGCTGAATATTAATCGGCACAAAGGAAATATGAGTATAAAATGAGAGTAGCGGAAATGAGGATGTTAAGATGTATGTGTGGTCATACAAGGATGGATAAGATAATGAATGAAGAGATTCGACGAAAAGTTGGAGCAGAACCGGTGGCGGAAAAGATGAGAGAGCATGAATTGAGATGTTTTGAGCATTTCCTCCGAAGATCCTTAGATGCATCGGTATGAACAGAAGTTTGCTATCGAGAGCATAACACGAAGACAGCAAGAGGTCGGCCGAAACTTTTTTGGAGGAATGCAGTAAAACAAGATTTAATGGAGTGGGAAATAGATTGGCGTACGGTTTTTCTTAGGGTAGAATGGAGGAAGGCTATTAATGTTGTGGATGGGTAATATATAGATATATATATATATATTTACTTATTTATTTTTACACATTTATTTCTTTTTCCTTTTTTGATTTTGCTTTTAGTTTTATGATTCTTTGGGGTTCATCGATCGCCGACCCTAACTAGTTTGGGATAAATGTATTGTTGATGATGTTGACGATGACAATTAGCCGCAGGGCCCACGATACTATGAATAGCCTCCGACTAATTAAGCCAAAGCATAACTAGCTATGGTTTCCAACGGCTAGCTCACAATAATTTCCATTTCTACTATAATAGGTGACCGGTGACGATATGCAGCATCGTGTCCGTGGTCCTTGATTAAAAGAATTATTAGATCATTATCAGAGATGCTCAAGACATCCAATAAATAACTATTTAATGTTTCTTGCGCCGCCAATAAAGAACATACAAGAAGAAAGTTCAAACATTTAGACATCTTGTTCTATGAGCATCTTCCATGGAATCATGTGCGTTGGACGAAAATGCTGAATGAGCAATTACCGACTATACTTTTTGCAGGATTTGTCTGTTTGAGGGGATTTGACGGGAAAGAACGGGCACCTCGTCCTTTAATGGCCAGGCTGCACTTTCCAGCGAGAAAAGGTAAGAAGGTTGATGGTCGATAATGCACAGTACGTTGGGTGCCAGCAAGAATGGTTAGGCGAAGCACTGGAGGAAGAACCATGCCTTTCATGCGAGGTCCGAAGTTCTGCAAAGCAGATCTGGTTTGAGCCATCGTTCATGTCAGTATGCAAATCTAGAACTTTGAACTATGGAAGATTTTTCACTGGGCTTTATGCAAAAGCAGAGAGATGGTTCAAGCAAGCTATACTGTTTCAGCAACGGTAAAGGCCTTGACCACGAATCGCTGGCATTGGAACGATATATACACACACAGACCCTCGCTGCCCTTGCATTTCCTCATAGTTACCGATTAAAAAAAGAATCGCGAGGTGACAAAACAAAACCATTAGCTAGTGTGGTCTACAACCGTATTAAAAAAAGAATCACGACGATCGACGAGAAGTTAGGACTAGTCACGATGAACTTGCCTATCACCAGCCTCAGGCAAAGCTCGTCTCCACCATTGACGGCGCCGGCCTCACGCGGAGTTCGCCCCGCCAATATGACCTCACCTAGGTATGGCGAGGCGCGATATCGCCCAAATTTGGCCTAGGCGAGGTGGACCTTACCCCCGCTTGTGGGGAGGTTCGCCCCGCCCAGCCATGGGGAGACACAGATTAACCCAAGCCAAATCTTAGATGAGGTTGGCCTCATCGACCTCTGTATTTGGTCAGTCGCCAATGGCGACCCGACTAGAGGAAGAAGAAAGGTAAAAAAAGGGGAACATAATTTTTTTTTAAAAATAATTTGAAATAAAAATATTATCATCCATGTCAGCACGAGGCTCTACGTTGGTGCTGATCCGCAACCACGCCAGTCTCGGTCGGTCAAAATTGAACGGTTGACTGAATTAACACAATTAAAAAGTTTGGAAGTGAATTAGCAAAATTAAAATGTTTATGATTGAATTAGTAAAAGTGTAATAAATTTAAAACTTGACAATTTTACCCGTTGTCATTATTATAAACCTCTCGTACTAATGCATAAAAACAATTTGAAATTCAAAATTTGTGTGAACATTTCACTCTTTTTTCTGTTTAATAACGAGAAGATGACGTCTTGTTAGCTTTTGCTCTCTCTTGATATCGAATGGCTTGACTCTGCCGTTTCTTTTGATATTATTGTTCGAACATAGTGCGACTTTTCCTCGTTGCACAAGAAAATACGTTGAAAATATGTCTCGAGTTTGAGTCCGAAGTGAACTGCGACAGAATATTTTACGAACATCCAAAATTAAGCAAAATATCATACTTGCGTTTTGGATATCTTTTGTGCGAGATTTGTAGGGATCTGCTGTGGCGATATATTTCATGTTCGGTAATCGAAGATTTCCTGCATTGCCAGTTAAGGAAAGGAAATAAAATAAAATGATAAGGAAAAAAGAAACACACTCTGCTATTGGCCGAATCCTCTTGGGATATTGCATGTGGATTCTCTTCTGCTTGACATCATCTAAGAATATTAACAATGTATGTAGATATGCTCAAGAGTCGAAAGAAATTAAGAAGAAAGTGGGCATTCGTTCCTTTCTAGAAGCGCCCAATGCGGAGTGCTTGACGGGGTCTCTGTGCATTCATCCGAGACGTTTTACTTCTCAAATCACATTCATGAAGTTTGTGTTTTAGCCGAGAAATTCTTGTAATAAGAATTTGTAATTTAATTTCTTTGTGAGATTGAGAGATTATTTCACTAAAAATTATGGGGCTAAACACTGCGTGCGTTATTGGATGTAATTGCGGCTTAGGAAATACTGAAAGTGTTTGTGTAACTCGAGTGGTCTGTAATATTCGTGTATCGCTTACTCTATAGTGGAATTCGTTGTTGCTCTTCCCGTGAACGTAAGTCTCTACGACCGAACTACGTACATCTGTTGTTCGATTTACTTTATTATTTTATTTATTTTATTGTTCGATCGGAACATCGCGCAACAATTGGTATCAAAGACAGGTTTGCTTGAGTTGAAGCAAATCGATGGCGACAGAAGAATTTAAAGTGAAAATCGACAGATTTAAGGAGTACTTTGGTTTCCAGAGGATGCAGATTGAAAATTATTTGTATCAGATGAAACTGCATGCACCTTTATCTGGGGAGAAGCCATATACGATGAAGCAAGCTGATTGGGAATTGCTAGATAGACAAGCGATGGGTGTTATTCGGTTGACGTTGACTCGTAACGTCGTGTTTAATTCTATTAAGGAGAAGATCACTGCGGGCTTGATGATAGCCCTATTGGACATGTACGAGAAACCCTCTACGATCAACAAGGTCTATTTGATTTGACATTATTGACACCTGATTTTTGACTAGTCTTTTTTAGTCTTATTTTCAGAAATTCATAAAAAAATCCATAAAGAATTGAAAAATTGCAAAATCAACTTTGGTGGCTTTGGCCAAGCCCAAAGAACCATTTTTGACCAAAAAATAATTTTTATATTTTTCATTTTTTGGTATTTTTAGAAAATAGCAAAATACACTAAAATTCAGAAAAATAACATTTGAGGTCACAAAAATATGAAAAAATAGTCAATATTTTTATTTTAATTTCTTTATCTTCTTGATCTCATAAAAAGTCCAAATTCAAGTTCAATTTTACGTGTTCCTTTGTTGCATGTATGATTGAATTTGGTTAAAAAATGTCAATTGAGTCTTTTAATTTGCAATTTTGATACTTTTAGGGTTTTGACATTCAATATAATTGTCTTTCATTACAATTTAGCCTAATTATTTGCACAAATTGCTCAATTGTATGAATTGGGCAAAATTGCATACTTTATTGCAATTTAGTCCTTAAATTTGGGCATAATTGAAACTACTTCCAATTCAAGGGCTACATTTACCAATTGAAGCCACTGCTCAATGTATTTCATCATTCTAAGTCGATTGGTGTAGATGGTTTGGTCCAATTTGACCGTCTGAACATTCAATTTCGCAATTTCTCGAATCGCAATTAAGGACAAATTTGGGGCTTTTATAGAAATTGACATGAACTTTTGGGCAAAATCACATTTTTTCGATAATATTCATACCCTAAGTTCAATTTTGAGGTTTAATTGCGAAAATTCCCCATCGATTTTGATTTATTTTGGAAATTGCAAGTTGGAACCGGTTCGGACCGATCCGCTACAGTATCATCTTCAACTTCAGGTTTCCCGCGCCAAATGAAAAGGGACAGATGAGCTTTGATCAGGAAATTGGCCTTCCAATTAACCATGATCGATAAAATTGATCCTCAAGGTATTCTTCGTCGATCGAGACTGGTCCGACGATTTGGGTCCACCGGAACAACGCCGGTGATGGCCATGTAAGCGTCGACCATTTTCAGTGTAAATGGAAGATCAAATACACACCAAATTCTTGCCAAAATTGATCACCGGAGGGCCTAACTGAGTTTGCCATTATGCTCCCATCGATCGCCGGTCATCGGTGACCATTTTGCACGTGCGAAGGCCACCGACCTGCCCTCTCTCGAACGGCCAAAATTTTTGAGACGGAATATAACAAGAACAGACTCTTTCTAAGAGGAGATAGGTTCATTCAGTTGTGTAGGATTAACAACATCGAGAGAGAGAGAGAGAGAGAGAGAGAGAGAGAGAGAGAGAGAGAGAGAGAGAGAGAGAGAGAGAGAGAGAGAGCTCGTTCTTCGACTCCCGTCGTCGAGAACTCGAGCTTGACTGCAAGGCGCTGGTTAGGCCGTCTCCGGCTAAACCAAAGCCAAAGAAGAACGTTAGAAGCTTGCTTGAAGCTCCAGGAAGCGATCGCCGTAGGCTGCGCCGCCTGGAACCGCGAGAGAGGTGAGTCAAAACTTCGAGCTCCTCACTGAGTATCAATGGCGACTCACCTGTCTTACGTTTATTCTTGCATTTAGTGCATGCATTTTATTCCTCAAACATCATTGACCATTATTGCATATTCATTTTGCATCGGTTTCGCTTTAACACTTCGAATCGAGTCTCCAAACTTTCTGCCATAGCCGAGCACTCTTCAATCTCGCCTAGCCTAATATAGGCCGTGCGAGCTCAATCGGAGCTCGAGGTAAGTGTTCTGAACCTTTTCCAATGCTACTTTGTGTTTAAATTGTCTCGATTTTGCGTAGTTTGCATGACTGAACTCCCATGGCCGTACTCGGCGTTCTGCATGCTGCACGTGACTCAGTGGATGAAATGCTCCGATTTTTAGATATGTCAAACTAGAGATTATCGCGAGTCGATTGGCCTCGATCTCGTGCAATTTCGTCAAGTTTTCACAGTTGGATTGTCGCCAGAGATTCATAGCTGTCCGTTTAGTTGTAGTTACGAGGTTGAACACTAAGCTGACATGTTTGGTCAAAGAGTTAGCGGTCCTAGGTGGCAATATGTCATTGGTCCACTTAGTTGCTCAGTCAGCATGACTAGTATTCAAGTGGTAGATCGGATGGCTCAGATAAATCAAGTCAGATAATTAGCAGCCGTTCGATTAATAATTACGATATTAGAAATTAGTTTTATAATCAAAAAATAAAAAAAATGCGAAAACAGTGTTGTTTAGATTAGCGGGTGTACGACGTCGTTTAGGTTTATGATAACAAATGGTTTGGATTGAATCTAGTCTTCTAATCCTGGCCGTAGATTTTGGTATGTCAATCGGACGATCTTAATTGAGTCTTCTTTTAATATGAGCCGTAGAATTAGATAAACCAATCTTGAGGCCGTGGAAGTATCCACGTGGTTCAATAGGAACCGTCGGATTAAATCCGAATAATAGAAAAATAAAAAGTGTGGAACGTCGCCGTTTTGGAGTAGATGGTTGTGCGGGTTCGGGTCTGGGCCGGGTATTCATTTCGAGTGGGTCGGGTCGACCCGGTCTGAATTAGTTTTTAATAAAAAAATTCATAATTTTTTTAAATAATAAAAAAATCAAAAAATTATAGAAAATCCTAAAAAAAATGTTAGAAAATCCTAGAAAATCCAAAAAAATGTAGGAAAATTATGAAAAATTATTAGACATTCCAGAAATTTTTAAAAATTGAGGATTGACTACAGACAACTGGTCGATCCTATTTTTGAGATTTCTTATCCGTTCTTCTAAAAATTGACGATATTACCCTTGACGATATACCTTTTAGGGGTAAATCGCCTTTGCTTGGTATATGAGATAGGTCGAGAATACCAAGGTAAGAATCGGCTAGTTGATCAATTCTTATGCATGGATTTTCGAATCTCGTCCTTTTTCTGAAAATGATGATTTTACCCTCTAAGGGTAAATTGTCTTTCTTATTCCGATCGAGTCGTGAAAATTGCTCAAAATTAGGATTTGAGTCTGATGGTCGACTAATCTTTCTATTTGGAATTCTCACCCCTCATCACTTTCTATAATGACGATTTTCCCCTTCATAGGGTAAATTGCTTCTGAAATTCTAGAAAAATTTGAAAAATTCCAGAAAAATAGGAAATGGATTGGTTTGACGACCAATCCTACTTCCATCATCTTTTGACTTCATATTTCGTCTGAAATGATAAATATTCCCTTGTAGGGTAAATTATCCCCAAATTTTTAAAAATTACGATTTTGCCCCTTAAGGGCAAATCATGTCAAAAATACTCCAAAGTCTTGATTTTCATTTCTTTAGGCTAATAGGGCCTTATAGGGATGCCATGTTGCTTTCATGTGATTTATCCGCATGTTTTGGATTTTTGATTTGCACATTCATTTTATTGATTGTGTTTGCTAGGATAGTCATTCCTATCTGCATGAACTCTTAGATTTAGGGTTCGCACCTTTTCATCTGAATGAAATCTTAGGTTAGACAAATCATTCCACTTATGTGCCAAAAGGGCGTCAACTCTGACAGTTGGCGTAATAAAGTCCCCGATCCTATTTTTCTAGTTTTCGTAGAATTGAATAAAATGCTCCAAACTATTCGATAGGATTTTCAATCGTACCTTCCACAAAATGATTGGTGGCGACTCCTTGGCATGCACAAGTATCACATGTCACCAGACCACACCGAAGGTCGACCACGTATACCGCCATTGCGACTTGGGTAACGGGCCTTAGGAGAGGCCCACGTCCGATCAAAGGGGACGACCTATTAACCCTCCCTAAAATCTCGAGGGGGTCCGTCGAGATCCGGGTCGCGACAGACGTCTGTTTAATTTGAAGATGAGCGAAGGTGCGTCGGTTGCTAATCATATCAATGAATTCAATATGATCGTTAGTCAATTGAATTTAGTTGATATTGGCTTTGCAGATGAGATACATGTTTTGATTTTATTATCCTCATTTCCTGATAGTTGGAATACTACTGTTACTGCTGTTAGTAATTCATCTGGATCAACAAATTTAACTTTTGATGGGATTCGAGATTTAATTCTGAGTGAGAATATCCATAAAAGAGAATTTGACGAATCTGTATTTGCTGCTTTAGTAGGTGAAAGAGGAAGAGCTAGTACTTGTGTAAGCAGAAGTAGTATGAACATGAATAGACGTAGTCAGTCTAGGATTGACAGTGATGTTTATTGGAACTATGGCAAGATGGGGCATCTTAGAAGGAATTATTCTTGGCTGAAAAACGAAACAAATAAGAGAATTAGAGTTGAATTTGCAAATGATATTGTAGCTATAGCTGAAACTTCTGATGGTGTCGATAGTGTCGTGTCTGTCACGGGGGATTCGTTAATTGATGGATGAATTGTGGATTCTGGTTGTTCATTTCACATCACACCAAATAGAAATTGGTTTATTACTTATCAGTGCACGAATAGTAGTAAAGTAAAGTTAGCGAACAACGTTGAATGCAATGTTGTGGGTATTGGTGATGTTAAAATCAGAATGCATAATGGTATTATGAGGACATTGACTAAAGTAAGACAAGTTCTAGACTTGAAAAAAAAATCTGATTTCCTTAAGTGCCATAGATTCAGTTGGATGCATGAATTTTTTTTTTTTTTTATAACCAATGTGTTCGAGCCAGCTTGGGTGCATATCGACTATTCTTCGGGGGAGACTAGCACAGCAACCCACTGCCATGGCCCCCCACTTAAATCACAGGTGCTCATATGGAGAATCAAACCTGAGACAAGTGCGCCTAACTACACAATCCTCAGTACGCCCTAACCGACTGAGCTACCCATGGGTAGGTGGATGTAGGTATTCTTCACTAGGTGAAATTCTGAAGATTGTTCGATGTGTGTGACATTCTGATTTCTCTTGTCATTTTAAGACTTAACGATGAGAATGTATCTAATGATGTATTTCAGTCATATCTCGCTCGGATTTGATCAATCTCGAGTTAACTGACTAAAAGGGAAGGCTAACGTGAGACGAGGTACGTGGACCTAGGGAACTCGAATAAAAAATGACACTTTGATCATAAGGATTGTTGATGGGATATTTAGAGCCATAAAAGGCTAATCTAAGAACGATTAAGGAATACATTGCTAGCGTTATACAATTGGAGCGCGGGTGATGTTGCTTAACCAATGTATAATTTGTAAAATTTTTCTAAATTGAACGATGGCGATCAAGACCGTCAGAACTAGTGATAGCCCCTCGCAATTACATAACAACCAAAGTTGCAATGAACTGACGAGTCCCACGTGTGCTATGAATCACAAAATCGATACACGTAACGTCTGCAAAAATCGCCCGTCAGTTCGGGATAGGCTGAAATCACATTTGACAGAGAAATGATTCAGAGACGAGTCTCGAAATTAGAAAATGGAGAATCAAGAATTCCAACATTATAATTGGATTGGACGTCGCCTCATCGAAGAAAATTTGAATTAGAAAAATGATGTTCCGGACGTCGAAGGCGAAATTACCATTTTGCCACTCAAGTCTTGGCCTTACCTTAATGAATGGGTAAGGGTATTTTGGTCATTAACCCCTTTGGGCTTCCGAAAATGAGGAGAAATGAGAACCACTGGATAAGCTAATTATGAGCTAAATGACAAGTGTCACTAGATGGTGGATTGACATTTATTAAATCATTTTTTACCTACTATTCTATTATGTTGACCAAGCTAATTTGTGTATACACTCCCTTCATCCTCTGCTCGACTGCCCACGCCGGCGACTTCTAGCCATCGAGCCAACAACCATCACCTTCCTCAGCCTCTTGCCAACCAGTTCCAACTCAAAGTACAACGTTTGGTCACCAGGAGAGCTCCGTTCAGTCGTTTCCCCTCGAGTCGACGGAATTCATCACAGCCGAGGGTAAGTCTTCGTTTAGCCTCCATAAGACCCCAAATCGCTTCAAATTTTCGGTGGTAGTTTGTAGACATGTAGGAATATGTTTGGATGAGTTGTGGTAAAAATTTTGAACGAATTTGATGGAGTTTGGATGGTGATTTGGCATTGATTTTCGATGAACAGAATCTGATCGGTGAAGGACTTGAAGGATTCGGCGTCGTTCGTAGAATTTCGGGTGTCGCCTTGATTTCAAATTTTCGGCGAGGCTTCCCAACACCTAGAAATTTATGTTAGCAAGTAGTTTAGTTGATAAATTAGGGATTAAGGGTAGTTTATGGACCGATTGAGGGAGGTATGCACAGAATCGAAAATGCCCTGTTTCTGTTCTGTGCAAATTGAGAACATAGGGGGCTATTTGGGGTATTATCAAGCTCTAAATTCTTCGTTGAGGCATGATAGAATGTCAATTGCTATGTCAATAAGGTTTATACTTAGTGATTTGATGATTTGACGAGGAAAAATTGACGAAACGAAGGGAATTCTATTAGGTACGAAGCTGTCCTGTTTTGGATGTCTTGGGGTCGAATACTTGAGGACCTTGGAAGGAGATTTTGGTTGATTTTAGCCTAAGGTAAGGAGTTCCTAAACCTTGGCTAGGAAGATTGGACTCGACTGGATGAATTGGGTGTGAACTGAGTTAGTTTTCGTGAATTATGGTGTGATTGTTCAATGTTCATCTTTATGGATGGATGAGTGCTTATATGCTTGCTAAATGCATATGCCGTGAGTCGATTGTCACTTGTGAATGATGAAATTGGCTGTCTCGCATGCTATAAAATGTTAGCTCAATGCATGAGCTTGTACTTGATCATGAAGTTTTAATTTGAAATGAATTTTGGGCATACTTGAGAACTTGTAATACCCTGAGGCGTTGAGACGCGGGGTTGTGATGATTGGTACCTTTGATGCGTTGAGACGCGAGGTAGTGAGAAATTATGTCCTGATGCATTGAGACGCGGGAAGAGATGGATTATGTGTCGACACATGTCTGGAATGATATTTGGAAACCTGATGCATTTACGCGGGTTTACCAATCTGATAGTCTGAGGCGTAATGATGCGGACCGAGTCTGATGCGTTTTAAACGCGGGCGTGATTCATAAGAAAGTTCAGAATGATGAAACGTGTGGCATGACTTTGTACTCTATGTCTGACTCGATTGATAAGTTATGATGCCCTGATTATGTGATTGATAATTGCTTGCATCATTGTGGCATATTTGACTAATGAGTGCCTTATATTATTGAGTACGTATTCTTGTTCATTATTTACATTCATCTGGGTGTACTGTCAGCCTGACCTAGGGTTAGGTCTTGTCTTACTGAGATGTCAATCTCACCCAGTCGTGGGATCATATTTTCATACCCTAAGCCTTGAAGATGCTGTCGACTCGACTAGGTGACCTCAAGGAGATGACAACATATTTTGATGAGTTCTCGGACGGTAGGGGAACTGTGTACGTTAGAAAATGTACAGTGATTTGGATCGACGAGGGCGATAAGGACTGGAAACCGCATAGGTTTGAGGCTTGGTTTCGTAGGCTAGGCGATGTTACCACTGGTTCGCTGAAGGCCACGAAGGTACCTCATAGGGTTATTCCCAGTTGGTGTCATCCCACTCGAGATTCTATAGAGGTAGAAGTGTCCGTTGTTGGCTCGAGGAACATACTTGAGAAGACCCCCACTTTGGAGGGCATGGTTGAGGTGATTGAGATCGACACCTCAGAGGATGAGCTGGAGGAGCAGGTGGAGGACAAGACGATGGAGGACATTGTAGATGTACGCTTCGAGATTTTCTTGGACTACAAGCTTACTGAGGTTGCTGAGCAGACGAACGACTCCAGCAGTTTGACCTAGGGGTTTTCTGACTTACTTTGTAGTCTTTTGATGATGACCTTGTCGGTCAGTTTCTTTTTGGGACTTGTTTTAGTTATCTTTTGATTTAGTCCCGTTACCCCGATCATTTGGCAGGATTAGTCCACCTGCATTTTTGTTTGGACTCATGGGATGTGTGTGTGTGTGTGTGTGTGTATATATATCTATATGATATTCTTGTCAGGTCATCATCCACTCGATTCGAATGGATCTCTCTCGGACGGCTCCACCACGATGACCTCATCCTCTGGCGGTGGCACGGGAAACTCAGCTGTCGGCGTCCACTCCGAGCCGTTCCTTGAACCAACCACTGAGCCCTCGGGAAACTCCTGGTCTGCTATCGTCTGACACCAAGGAGGTATGACACCCTCTGGAACCTCATGGGGCTTCAGCGGCCCGACCTTCCTATCTCCGTCCTATCTAAACCAAGCCTCAAACCGATGAGGCTTCTAGTCAGGTTTGCCCTCATCTACCCAAACTACTGTACATTTCCTTATGTATATATTTACTTGCCTATCGGGGAACTCATCGTAGTGCGCCGTCATCTTTTGCGGGTCCCCGAACCTGATAGGCCACATAGCTACTGCCTAGGATCTGTAAAGTAAAATTTCCCCGAAAGGGGTGAGATACACATCTCAGTAAGAAAAACCTAACCATAGGTTAGGTTGACCGTCCACTCAGGCAGTTAAGTCACTCAACCTATCCAACTCATAGGCTCATGCAGGTATGACATTCATGATTCAATAAACAATAATGTATAGAGGACAGACATGCATTTATATTCTCATGTCACACACAGTTGCATGTATATGTTCGGCCTGTCACTTCACCACATCAATCAACCTCTGCCCGCCTCATTCTCTAGTCCGCGATTAGTTCGCATCAAGCTCGGCCTGCGTAAACGCATCAGGCCCTGGTTCAATTTCCAAGTTGAGTCTATGAGCTCGTATTCTGTCCTGCGATTATATTGCATCAGGACCGTGGCTATCTCAACCCCGCGACTTCGTCGCATCAGGGCGCCACCTTTTCATAATCCACCCTGCGACCTCGTCGCATCAGGATCTCAACCTCCGCCCCGTGTCTCGTATGCCTCCGGGCCATGCCATGCAATGCCATAATCATGTCACATGCCACATCATATCAATTAGCTTGATTTCTAAAAAAAATCAAATTCCATAACCAATGGCCAATGCGCATGATAATATGTTTAATAAAACTCGTGGCAAGCAATTCAATTCAAATGGCACTCAGGTACTCAGACAATTCAAGCATAGGCTAGGTCAAACAATCATTCTATAACGTCCAAGGACGCATCAAGCTATTACATGCGAGGGTTTTCTCATAAATCGTTCCGTTCGGCCCTCGACTTACCCAATCGAGTCCATTTCCCCTAGCCTCGGTTTAGGAAATTCCTTACCTCCGCTTAACAATGCAAATTCCCCCTCCTTGAGTCTTCTATGGTTCGGCCAATCTAAGTCCTAAAGCCGACTTGTCGCGTAACCTAGTTTAACCAATCGATTTGTCAAAATTTCAAGTCTAATTCCTCAATTTATCCATCCAAATCACTCATAACATACTCCTCATCATCTTAACATATCATACACACCAAATTACAACATAATCCCAGCCTATTCAGCCCTCCACAGAATCAGTTTGGCTTGGCATTGAATCGGTTCCATTCGGTTCTGTTCATGCCGGGTCCAACCGGCCTTAATCTATCTCAAATCCATCAAATATACACCATTCTACCTCTTATAATGTCTACCTAAGAGTTTGGAAGTCTCACCGTGAGTTTCAAGTCTCGTGGTTGCCGGAAAGTCGTCGGAAGTCGCCGGAGCACTCAAACACAGAATATCGGCAGATTCTGGGCATAATGTACAAGGGTGGTTCATGGTAAAAAATTTATCAAATAAATCTGAAATTTTTACCACAGAACCATCTTGATCTCCACAAAATTTGAGCCAAAGATTCCAAGTTTTCGGCTGTCTAAAGGGTTCAGGTTCGAACCTACCTCAAACTGGAACAGATTCCGTCGACTTGTGGGAAAATGCTTGCCCCGAATTCCTCAGAGCTCCAAATGACCTGATTCAAGTTGGAGGACGTCGGCAAGACGTGGGGCTACGTCTGGGTGGTTGGCCGGAAGTAGGGAACGACCGGAGGTAGCGGTCATACGGACCGAACGGCGGCGTCCGGTGAAGCAGAAACTGGAGAAGAAGAAGAAGAAGAAGAAGCTTGGTCTGGTCTTTGGGGGAGCAAAAATGGCCGAATGGGGGGGTATGAGGAGAGAGAGCTGGTTATTATCCCAAAAATGTAAATTAATTGAGGTGATTAGTAGGTGGGCATTAATTGGTGAAATGATCTACTACCCTTAGATGCTTGACACTTGTCCATTGTTCTTCTCAAGGGCATCCAATGGCCATCAATTGCTCTTCAATTTTCAGTAGTTTGGGGGAGGAGAAATGTCCATTTTGCCCTTCATTCAATTATAAAGACAAAGTCCTAAGCTTGAGGGGCATTATGGTTATTTTACCCCTGACGTTCAGAACGTCGTTTTTCTCGATTCTGACTTCTTCGATAGGGCGACGACCAATCCAATTGACGTTGGAATTCTTGATTTTCCTTTTTCAAACTTTTCATGACTCAATTCTGATCGTTCCTTCTACCATACATGATTCCAGCCTATTCCGAACTGACGGGCGGCTTCTGCAGGTTATACGCGTATCGACCCTGTGATTCTCATCACGTTTAGAGCTCGTCAATTCATGGAGGCCTTGGTTGTCATATAATTGCGAGGGTTTATCGCTAGTCCCAGTGGTCTCGATCGTCATAGTCCGATTTAGGATAATTTTGCAAATCGTACGTTGGTTAAGCGGCATCACCCGCGCTCCAATCGTACGACGCTCGCATGGTAATCCTTAATCGTTCTTAGATCGGTCTTTTTGCGGTCCTAAATATCCCCTCGATAATCCTTATGGTCAAAGCGCCATTTCCTATTCGAGTCGCCTAGGTCCACGTATCTCGTCTTGCGTTAGCCTTTCCCTTTTGGTCAAGCTACTCAAATTGATCAGATTTGAGCGGAATACAACTGAAATACATCGCTTGATATAAATAAACTTCTCATTACAGAGTCTGAAGTTGATTGAAAATCAGAATGTCACAACTCTGCCCCCCTTACAAAAATTTCGTCCTCGAAATTTACGTTACACTCGACTACTCAAATAAATGGGGGTGCTGTCGCCTCATCGTTTCTTCATTCTCCCACGTGGCTCCTTCCGTTCTGTGGTGCCCCCATATTACTTTGACTAGCGGGATCTTCTTATTCCTGAGGATCTGCTTTTTCCGGTCCTCGATCCTTATCGGCTTCTCTATATAGGACACTCTGTCGTCCACTTCTATGGCTTCATAGTCCAGCACATGTGTCGGGTCAAGCTCATACTTTCTTAGCATCGACACATGGAATACATTATGTACCTGGGATAGACTTGGCGGTAACGCAAGCCGGTAGGCCAGGGTTCCAATTCTCTCCAATATCTCGAAAGGGCCTACGTATCTTGGGCTCAGCTTCTCTTTCCTTCCGAATCGCGAGAGTCCTCTCATTGGCGACACCTTGAGGAAGACATGATCGCCCACTTGAAACTCCAAAGGCTTGCGCCGCTTGTCTGCATAGCTCTTCTGGTGACTCTGCGCCGTCCTCAACCTGTCCCGAATGATTTTCACTGTTTCCACCTATTGCTCTACTAACTTGGGGCTTGTGATACTCCTTTCTCCTACTTTATCCCAGCATATTGGCGTCCTGCATTCTCTGCCATAGAGTGCCTCAAACGGTGCCATCTGTATACTCTGCTGGTAGCTGTTATTGTACGCAAACTCTACCAGGTATAACTGCTCTTCCCACCCGCCTTTGAAATCTATGACACACGCTCTCAACATGTCCTCGAGCGTCTGGATGGTCCTTTCTGACTGTCCATCAGTCTATGGGTGGTACGTAGTACTGAACTGTAGTCACGTCCCCATTGCTCCTTGCAAACTCTTCCAAAAATTTGCCGTGAACTTCGGATCCCTATATGAGGTGATCGTTACTGGCACTCCGTGTAATCTTACTATGTGCCTCATGTACAATTTTGCGTACTTATCCATGGCGAAGTCCTTTCGTACGGGAATGAAGTGGGCGGACTTGGTCAATCGATCCACGACTACCTAGATAGAGTCGTGACCTCTTTGGCTCCTTGGAAGTCCCATCACAAAATCCATAGTTATGTGCTCCCACTTCCATTCCGGAATCTCCAGCGGCTGCAACAATCCTCCAGGCTTACAATGCCGCGCTTTCACTTGCTGACAAGTCAAACACTTAGCCACATATCTTGCCACGTCTACCTTCATTCCGTTCCACCAATAATGTTGTCTTAAGTTCTGGTACATCTTTGTACTTCCAGGGTGGACACTGTAAGTGCTCCTATGAGCCTCTGACAAGATTCTTTCTCGGAGGCCTTCATCCTTTGGTACACATAATCGCCCTCGAAATCTCAAAAGTCCATCCTCAGACACCTGGAACTCTGGCTTCCTCTTCGTCGCTTCCATTTCGATAACTTTTTGAATCTCTGGGTCCGTAGACTGTAATGCCTTAATCCCTTCTTAGACCTCAGGTTCCACCCTCAAAGTCGCTATCAAACTGGATAGCTGATTAACCTCCAATCTAAATTCAGAATCTCTCAGATCCTCTATCGTCGACCAACTTCTCACCAGCAGGCATGCAATACTCGACTTTCGACTTAATGCATCTGCCACTCTGTTTGCTTTCCCAAGATGATATAATATCTCACAATCATTATCTTTCAACAACTCCATCTACCTGCGCTGCCTTAGGTTTAACTCTCTCTGGGAAAACAAATACTTCAAACTCTGGTGGTCTGTATATATCTGAAACTTCTCGCCACAAAGGTAATGCCTCCAAATCTTCAAGGCAAACACAATCACCGCGAACTCCAAGTCGTGGGTCGGGTAATTCATTTTGTGCGGCCTCAACTGGCTGGATGCATAAGCTACTACCCGGCCGTGTTGCATCAATACACAACCCAATCCTTTCAGCGAAGCGTCGCTGTAGATCTTATATCCTCCCGGCCCCGACGGAAAGGTCAGTACTGGCGCGGTCGTCAATCTATGTTTAAGCTCTTAGAAACTCTGTTCACACCTATCAGTCCATTCAAACTTCGTTTCCTTCTTTGTCAACCGCGCCAGTGGGATGGCTATGGATGAGAACTTTTCCACGAATCGCCTATAATATCCTGCTAATCCCAAGAAGATTCTGACCTCCGTGACCATAGTAGGCCTCGGCCAATTGGTTACAGCCTCTATCTTTGCAGGGTCCACTGCAATCCCTTCACTAGACACAATGTGACCCAGAAATGCTACCCTGTCTAGCCAAAATTCACATTTACCTAGCTTCGCATACAGCGAATGTTCCCTCAGGGTCCTCAATACGTTTCTCAAATGTTCTTCGTGCTCTACGTCGCTCCTCGAGTAGATTATTATGTCGTCAATGAAAACTATGACGAACCGGTCCAGAAATTCTTTGAATACTCGATGCATTAGATCTATAAATGCAGCTGGGGTGTTAATCAATCCGAACGACATTACCGTAAACTCGTAATGTCCATACCTCGTCCTGAATGCAGTCTTCGGTATGTCTTTCTTCTTGATCCTCAGCTGGTGATACCCCGTCCTCAAGTCAATCTTCGAGAACACTGCTGCTCCTTGTAATTGATCAAAAAGATCGTCAATCCTCGGCAGCGGATATTTGTTCTTCACTGTCACCTGATTCAGTTGCCGGTAATCAATGCATAGTCGCAAGGATCCGTCTTTCTTCTTTACGAATAGCACCGGTGCTCCCCACGACGAAGCATTTGGTCGGATGAATCCCTTGTCCAACAACTCTTGCATTTGCACCTTTAACTCCTTTAATTCTGATAAGGACATTCTGTACGGTGCTTTCAAAATCGGCTCCGTTCCAGGAGTTAATTCAATCACAAACTCTATTTCCCGCTCCGGTGGCAATCCCGACAATTCCTAGGGAAACACATCTGAAAACTCCCGTACCACATGAATGTTCTCTAACTTAGGTTCCTCGACAGTCATATCCATCACGGCTACTAAGTATGCCCGACATCCTTCAGATATCAACTTAGTTACTTCCAAAGATGAAACCAAGGGAATTGAGACTCCTCCTCGGCTTCCTTCCAATTCATAACTAGGGCAATCTTTCGGGTAAAATCGAATCGTTTTATTGCCATAGTCTACTACCGCTCCTTCCCTACTCAGCCAATCCATTCCTATAATCACGTCAAAATCAAACATAGGCAATACAGCTAGGTCGATACTCTCCTTACTTCCTCCAACCATAATCTCACATTTGGCACACCCTAATGAAACCAAGACATTATCCTTCGATGGGGTGGCTACGTGCAATGCCATGCTTAATGGTTCCAATCTCATGCCTACTAACTCAGCAAACTGTGCAGATACAAAAGAATGCGTGGCACCCGGGTCAAATAATGCATAAACGGTCTGGTTGCACAAGTAAACCGTACCTGTGACCACTCCAGGCGCATCTTCTGCCTCGTTGCGCGCTACAACGTACACTCTACCCTGAGCTAGTGGTCTGTTCGGTTCTATTCGAGGTGCTGCAGTCGACGGTCTTGCTTGCGACCTCGGTCCTTGTGGTCGACTGGCTGGTGCTTGGTTTGGACATGTCCTCATTTGGTGGCCCAGCTGACCACACTTGAAACAGGCTCCAGTCCTCATAGGGCATGGTCCATTCCCATGCCTTCTGCCACATAGCCTGCAGCTCCAGTTCGTGGGGTTTGGCGGTTTCATGATATTCCTCCTTGCAGGCAGCACGAAACGTCTGTTACCTGCCATCGGTCTCTTGCCCATTTGACGATGGTCTCTAAATGACAGGAACCGCGATCCAGTTGCGATGTTTCTTTCCCTCAAGTCTCGCCCAATCATCTGACCTCGCTCGTATATCTCCCTGTAGGTCCTCAAATTCAAGGCTATCATCTGACTGCGGAGTTCGGGCCTCAAACCATCCCTGAATCTCCGCGCCTTCTCCAAAAGATCCTCTACTGATTGAGGTGCATACCTCGAAAGCCTCGAGAACTCAGCTTCATATCGATCTATCGATAGCTGGTTCTGTCGCAGCTGTAGGAACTCGATTTGTTTCCTTTCCCTGGCCGTTTCTGAAAAGTACTTGTCATTGAACGCCCTCTTAAAAGTGTTCCAGTTTAGGGTCGTACCTTCAGGGAAGACTCCATCCTTGGTGGCAGCCCACCAGTCGTTTGCCGTACCCTCTAGCTGATATACGGCTAGCAACACCTTCTCCTCATCAGTACATCTTAGTACCCCGAAAGCCTTTTCCAGCTTCTCTATCCATCTAGGTGGTAGCTCGGGATCTCCAATCCTGTCAAACTGTGTCGGCTTCAACTTTATAAATTGTTCCACCAGTTGGCCCATCTACCTAGCCACTATGATTTCCTCTTGAGGGTTCACCGTTTCATTGCTCTGGTTCGGCTCGCCCTGACTTCCACTTCCACCAGTGTTGCCAGTGTTGGTATTCACAGCTGCTAGGGCAGCTCCCACTCCCTGGGCTATGGCAGAGTCCCGATCTTGGGTCTGCCTCTCTATGATGTCCCTAAGTCCTTCCATTGCCCTCAGTAGACTGTGCACTCTTGGATCTTCAGCTGCGGGCGGCCTCGAGCTAGAGGTTCCGCCTCTTGGTCTTCCAGGTCTTCTGGATGGGTTACTCATCTCTGTCACTTACTAACGAATCTGGTCCATAACAAGTTCAGTAACAGGTTAGCAACTTACTCAATCATCTAATCCAGGGTTACTAACTACTCCTTAACAAAACAATTACACAACAATAGTACTTTATACGTCAACATCAATTTTAGAAATGTCTCAACCAATGGCTCATGGCCGTTACTCAAATCCATTCATTCCAATGATTCACTAAAACTAATCACTTTCAAGCATCAAGCCGGTCAAGGTCCAGAAACGACCTTCAATCCTAAGCAGAGAACTCAATCCTCTATGCCTTGTCAAAACCTTACCAAGATCAAACACCATCCATAGGTGTTAAGTCACTACTAGGCATTCCTTGCCTTACCCTGACCAGTTTCCTAAGGTCTAGCTATCCGTCCTTGTCCTGCCTAGTCCTCTTTATTACTCCAATCCTTAACCAACTTCGTATTGAGCTGACCTTGCTCTGATACCAAAACAAGCGGGGATGTCATGCCCCGCGCCTCATCGCGAGCACGCAATCATCCCTGTAAGCAAAACAACAATAATCTCTCTGCGGTCCCAAGGATCCACTTATATATAAAGGAAGATCGAGAGATGAAATAATTCACATTAAGCACCCAAAAGCGTTTCCAAACAACTCCCCGTACAATATATATATATATATATATATATATCCCAAGACTAAGCAGGACTGGATAGCCTCATAAAGTCGTACATCAACATCAACTGGCCACATCTACTACAGACCGCTATACAGCAAGGCGACGAGTAAACATGTCAAAAGATGTCCATAAAATCCACTAGGGAAGGGAGATCAGGTCACCAGTCAAAAAGTTAGGTCATCATTCGGAGTCGCCTAGGAAGAACTGCTGGAATTTTTGGTGTCCTCGCTCTCCTCTGACTGCTTGTACCCGGATAAAGTCTCTGATGGAACCTCCATAAAGTCTTCCATGGTTGCTTCCTGCGACTGCTCAGCCTAGTCTCCCTCCACGGTCGCCTCCTGGTCTGGTTCGAATGGATCTCTCTCGGACGGCTCCACCACGATGACCTCATCCTCTGGCGGTGGCACGAGAAACTCAGCTGTCGGCGTCCGCTCCGGGCCGTTCCTTGAATCAACCACTGAGCCCTCGGGAAACTCCTGGTCTGCTATCGTTTGACACCAAGGAGGTATGACACCCTCTGGAACCTCATGGGGCTTCAGCGGCCCGACCTTCCTATCCTCGTCCTGTCTAAATTAAGCCTCAAACCGACAAGGCTTCCAGTCAGGTTTGCCCTCATTTACCCAAACTATTGTACATTTCCTTATGTATATATTTCCCTGCCTATCGGGGAACTCATCGTAGTACGTCGTCATCTCCTGCAGGTCCTCGAACCTGATAGGCCACATAGCTACTGCCTAGGATCTGTAAAGTAAAATTTCCCCGAAAGGGGTGAGATACACATCTCGGTAAGAAAAACCTAACCTTAGGTCAGGTTGACCATCCACTTAGGCAGTCAAGTCACTAAACCTATCCAACTCATAGGCTCATGCAGGTATGACATTCATGATTCAAACTTTT
Source organism: Rhodomyrtus tomentosa (assembly GCA_028455895.1). Taxonomy (NCBI): domain Eukaryota; kingdom Viridiplantae; phylum Streptophyta; class Magnoliopsida; order Myrtales; family Myrtaceae; genus Rhodomyrtus; species Rhodomyrtus tomentosa. Next base: position 5,332,002 of record JAPCWY010000001.1, on the reverse strand, counting down.
TCAAACTTTTCAAGACTCAATTCTGATCGTTCTTTCTACCATATGTGATTCCAGCCTATTCCGAACTGACGGGCGGCTTCTGCAAGCTATACGCGTATCGACCCCGTGATTCTCATCACGTTTAGAGCTCGTCAATTCATGGCGGCCTTGGTTGTCATGTAATTGCGAGGGCTTATCGCTAGTTCCAGTGGTCTCGATCGTCACAGTCCGATTTAGGATAATTTTGCAAATCGTACGTTGGTTAAGCGGCACCTCCAATCGTACGACGCTCGCATGGTAATCCTTAATCGTTCTTAGATTGGCCTTTTTGCGGTCCTAAATATCCCCTCGATAATCCTTATGGTCAAAGCGCCATTTCCTATTCGAGTCGTCTAGGTCCACGTATTTCATCTTGCGTTAGACTTTCCCCTTTAGTCAGGCTACTCAAATTGATCAGATTTGAGCGGAATACAACTGAAATATATCGCTTGATATAAATAAACTTCTCATTACAGAGTCTGAAGTTGATTGAAAATCAGAATGTCACACTCGTCAAAGGTAACTTCTCTTTTACGAGCAGGTTAATTTATATTCGGGCAATACAACTGTTATCCCACTCACCTCGTGCATAGCCATGTAATATGCACCTTGTCCTCACATTGAGCTTACCATCACTTACTCGATAATAATAGGGCAACCAAACACTCTAATTTATCTAAAATTAGAATTATTAGCAACGTTACCTTATCACACTTCTTCGGGAGTTCGATATTTGATCGCAATCGATTGAGATCTTTTCACATGGTAGTTTGCCATACTAATCGCATTCGCTGGAATTCTCCTAGCCATTCCAGTAATAGAGATCATTTTACAGGCTATCTCTAGTACTGTTATGCTCATCAATACTGCTAAATGTTATGGTTTACCGGCACTAGTGCGGTGTTTCACTATGCCCTTTTTTGTGCAGAATTAATTTATCAGCTTCGAGAAAGACTCCATGCTACTGTCAGTTTGCACATGCTTGATCGACTTACCAGTTTCCATTTCGATCAAAGCTCTCAACAGCGTGTTCCTCATACGGCATCAAACTTGTGCATTGCCATAGACACCTAGGCCTTTCTCGAGTTGTCGTTAGACTATCAAACAGATGCTGACGTCTCTAGAGCGCAACCTATCAATGTCTCACCTTGAAGTTCATGTAGACCACCATGCTTGATTCCTTTCATTATCACTGAGGTACCTTGAACAACCTTTAGAATTCTACCTTGTGAATAATTCATGCATCTAGCTCAATCTAGGAAACCCAATGATATTAATTTCTTTTTAAATTATGTGGCGACTTGCCTTTGGCCGCTCCCGAGGGTTCGGTAGGTTTAAAGGTATTGCCATCGACGTATACTCTCTCAAGTCCTACCTCGCGTGACATTAGATTTCTTTTTACTGATTAGCAAATTAAAAATGCTATTAGGAGTTGCCACTAGCCTATTGGGGTCGGTGTCGCAACCCCCTCTCGCGCGTGCCGAGGCGAAGGGGGTTATTAGGCTGTCTTGTCTGGTCGGACGAGGGCCTCTCCCAAGGCCTGTTACCCAAGTCGTAACGGTGAAATACGTGGTCGACCTTCGCTGTGGTCTGGTGACATGTGATACGTATACATGCCAAGGAGTCGCCACCAATTATTTTGCTGAGGGTATGATCAGAAACCCTATCGAATAGTTGGGAGCTTCTATTCGATTCTACGGTAACTAGAGAAATGTGATCGGGGACTTAGTTACGCCAACTATCAGAGTTGATGCCCTTTCGATACATAAATTGAATTACTTATCTAACCCTAGATTTCATGCAGATGAGTGATGCATGAACCCTAAATTTAAAAGTTCATGTAGATAGGAGTAACTATCCCAGCAAACAAAGTCAATAAAATGAGTGCGCAAATCAAGGATCTAAAACATGCGGATAAATCACATGAATACAACGTGGCATCCCTAGTAAGGCCCTATTAATCAAGGTTCAGGAGTGTTTTTGACATGATTTGCTCATGAGGGGCAAATTAGTAATTTTAAAAAGTTTTGAGATAATTTACCCTAAAGGGAAAATTTATCATTTCAAATGGACTATGGAATCAGAAGATGGTGGAAATGGGATTGGTCACCAAACCAACCCATTTCCTATTTTTAGAGAATTTTCAAAATTTTTCTAGAGTTTTAAAAATGATTTACCCTTTGAGGGGTAAAATCGTCATTATAGAAAGTGATGACAAGTGAAAACCCAAAAAAGAAGGATTGGTCGACCACTAAACCCAAATCCTAATTTTGAGCAATTTTCGCGACTCGATTGGAATAAGAAAACGATTTACCCTTTCAGGGGTAAAATCGTCATTTTCAAAAAAAAGGACGAGATTTGAAAATTCAAGCATAAAATTGGTCACCTAACTGACCCTACTTTTATCTTGGCATTCTCAACCTATCTCATAGACCAAGCAAAGACGATTTACTCTTAAATGGTAATATAGTCAATTTTCAGAAGAAAGTATAAGAAATTCCAAAAATAGGATTGACCACTGTCTGTGGTCATTCCTAAATTTTTGGGAGTTTCTAGAATGCCTAGAAAATTTTCATAATTTTTCTACAATTTTTTGAGATTTTCTAGGATGTTTTTGATTTTTTTATTTTTAAAATTATTTTTTGAATTTTTTATTAAAAAATGATTCGGACTGGGTCGACCCGACCCACTCGGATTGGACAACTTGGCCCAAATCCGGACCTGCGCGACCCACCACACTGAAACGACGTCGTTCCACCTTTTTATTTTTCGGTTATTCGGATTTAATCCGACGGTTTTTATTGAACCACGTGGCTGATCCACGGCATGAGGATCAGCTGACTAAAATCTACAGCTCAGATCAGAAGCCGACTGCTCCTCAACCGTTAGATCTGATTAATTAAACCTACGGCCACGATTGAAGGCTAAAACTCGATTTGGACCGTCCGTCCTCACTAACCTAAACGATACCGCTCGACCACTAACCTAAATGACAACGTTTCAATTTGTTCTGATTTTTTTTTATTTTAAAATCATTTTCGAATATTCCTAATTACTAATCGAACGGTCATTAAAAATAAGATTCATTTAACTATAGCTGCCGGATCAAAACTAAGTCAGCCCAACAGACTAACGGTCGAACTGACTCGACATTCATGTGGACCACTCACATGTCGCCACCTAGACCTTTGACTCGTTGACTCTGCCACGTCAGCTTCATCTTTAACTTCTCGACCCCGATGGAATGGACGGCCGAGACTACTCCGGCGCCAATGGATGACTAAACCTAAACCAATTAACATAAAACCAACACCTTTCAACTTGCCTATACCTCTAGTTTCACATATCTAAGAATCGAAGCATTTCATCAATGGAATCAAGCACAAGCAAGCTCGAACCAGTACATGTATAACTGCTCTAATCATGCGATTCATGGCATTTTGAATCAATTCATCAATACAGAAGCATCGTAAGAGTTTCAGAACACTTACCTCGAGCTCCGATTGAGCTCGCACGACCTTAATTTGGTTAGGCAAGGTTGAACAGTTCTCGATTTATAGCGGGAGGTTTAGAGACTCGATTCGAAGTGTTAAAGCAAAACCGATATAAAATGAAGATACGATGATGGTCAGTGATGCTTAGGAAACAAAACGCACACACTAAATGCAAGGAGTTTGAGATAAGTGAATCGCCATTGATGCACAGTGAAGAGCTCGAAGCCGCGTCTCCCTTGTTCTCGCAGTTTCAGGCGGTGCGGCCCACGGCGATCGCTTCCTCAAAGCTCAGGCAACCTCCTGACGACCTTTAGAAGCTTTGATTTTGCCTGAAAAAACCCAACCAGTGTTCTTCAAATTCGAGTTCAAGCCCTCGACAATGTCGATGGAAGGCAAGCTCCCCCCTTCTCTCTCTCTCTCTCTCTCTTTCACTCATCAGGAAACATAATGAACAAAATTTTTCTTCTAGAAAGCCTGTTCAGGCTATATACATTTTCAAAATTTTGGCACCTAACAGGGAATGTCAATTTGTCCCACTCACGTGCCTTCCATGTGCCATTTGGTCACTGGACGGTGACGGAATCCGTTAGGTTTCCGTCCATGTCCGTCAGGATCTCTGACGTTCTCTATTTGGTGCGAATTTGGACGAATTTGTTCTGAGTTTGCTTCTGTTGACTTTTGTAGGTACCGCAACCTTGACCGGTCGATTAGTCTCTGTCTCGGCGACATTAGGTGGTGTCTCCAGTGTTGATCGACGGGGGATGACTAGAGGAACAAAATGCCTACTATTTCCCTTCCTATTATTTGCGAATTGATCTTCAATTTGACGATCAAAATCAGACTAGGAACTAGTCATTCACGCAGGAGCTCGGGGGAGAAGACGACATTGTAGCGGACCGGTTCGACCGATCTGACCAGCCAGAATCGGTTGTGACTTGATTTTTCCAAAATTAGTCACAATTTTGTGGAAATTTTAACAATTAAATCTCAAAATCGAACTTAGGACATGGATATTATCTAAAGATATATTTTTGCCCAAAAGTTCTAGCCAATTTCTATAAAAATCACAAATTTTCATTTAATTGCAAATCGAAAAGTTGTGCAATTGAAGGCTCAAACAGTCAAATTGGACCAAACCCCACCTATTACAATCAACTCAGAATGATGAAAAACATTGGGTAGTGGCTTCAATTGGTAAAGGTAGCCCTTGAATTGAAGGTAATTTCAATTATGCCCAAATTCAAGGACTAAATTGCAATTAAGTATGTAATTTTGCCCAATTCATGCGATTGAGCAATTTGTTCAAATAATTGGGCTAAATTATAATGAAAGATAATCAGATTGAATGTCAAGATCCTAAAAATGTCAAAATTATAAATTAAAGGACTTAATTGATATTTTTTTATCAAATTCAATCATACGTGTAACAAAGGAACATATAAAATTGAACTTCAATTTGGACTTTTTATGAGGTGAAGAGGACAAAGGAATTAAAATAAAAATATTGAGTATTGTTCCATATTTTTGCGACCTAAAATGCTATTTTTCTTGAATTTTTGAGTATTTTTCTATTTTTCAAAAATATTAAAAAATACAAAAAATATAGAATATTTTTTGGGTCAAAAATGGTTCCTTGGGCTTGGCCAAGGCCACCAAAGTTGATTTTGTAATTTTTTTTTATGAATTTTTCAAAAATAAACTGAAAACGACTAATAAAAAATTAGGTGTCAATAGTCGTCTAGAAACCAATCGAGACATAAGAGTGTTATCTCGATTTCTACGCAACCAGAGCTTCTAAGTTGGGAAACTTGTTTACGCTAATTAGATAATTAGCACCCGTTTTTTTTAATGAATTTTTCAAAAATAAACTGAAAAAAACTAATAAAAAATCAGGTGTCAACAGTCGTCTATAAACCAATCGAGGCATAAGAGTGTTATCTCGATTCCTACGCAACCAGAGCTTCTAAGTTGGGAAACTTGTTTACGCTAATTAGATAATTAGCACCCTTTCGGTACCTAATTAGTTAATATTCCCTAAGGTGACCATCTATTCTGCATATCATTTTAAGATTACTAGGTATTTAACGAGTGCTAGAAGATCATACATAATATTTTTCTGTTATTTCGTGCAATTACCTATTTATCCTTAACCTAGCATCTAGGAAAGCGATTAACGTGCAACTTTTCAAAAGACAGGGTTATAAATACTCAATCAAGTAAATATGCCAAATAAAGATTGGAATAAGCGCATGCAATCCAAATTTATAACGGTGATATTTAAAGAAAATAACTCCGACATGTGGATCAGATACACAAAAATGAACCAGATTGGACGTCAGTCTTCAATCACCAAGCCCCAACGGGCTACCATCTTGCTGGGCGTCACCGTCGCTCGCCACGTTGGAAAGTTAATCTGATGCATCAAGCATTTGGGACATGTAGTCACTCAAAGCAAACGATTAGCAAAATTCAGTCAATTAAAGGATAAATTGAGCATATTGAATTAAACTTTAATTACCATGCTAATTTTACCTACTGAGGCATGCATCGCTAATTAAATAATTCACCAAAAATATTCACATGAGAAAAAATATCAATAATAAAGCATATAAAGCATATTTTTGACAAAATAGGCAAATATTGGCATTTTCCACTTATTTCCTATTTTGGGTTTTTTTTTCTAGATTTATATATATATTTTTTAAATTTTTAGGGATTTTTTATTTTAAAAAAATTGAATTCAGGTTGGGTTCTCGGACCGGGGCTTGGATCAGGCCGTTGGACCTGATGAGGCCCGAAAGAGAGACCTAAACCGGGGCCAGTCAACACAAAGGAGTCAGGCCCACCCCGTCATTGTCTTTACTGAAATGGGCTTAGACCTCTTTTTGCCTAGCTTGCTCATGCCCAAGATAGGCACTCTCTTGACGAGGTCTATACAAGGTTCGGGCGACTGTGGGGCGACGATGAAGAGGCGGTGGTGAATGACGACAGCCCTCGCCAGCCAAAGTGTGACTGGTTTTGGCTCCTCTTGCAACTCCCTTTTTTTGGGTGACTGCCCTAAGAAGAAAAAGAAGCCTCTTCCTCTATCTTCCTCTTATTTTTTTGGTGACCCCCCCCCCCAAAGAAGAAGAAGCCCCTCCTCTTCTGTTCTCGCCTGCTCTTCCTTTTCTAAGTTGCATCCTGCACCAAGCTTTTTTTGTGTGGATGAGCGTCAATCCCGATTGATGGAGACGTGGGTTGGTAAAAGACCACGTGAGGTGTACTTGTGGGATGGTGAGTGATCTGTCTGTACAAGAAGGAGTGACGTGAGTGAATAGGGGGAGTATGGGCTGATGAAAAGAATAAATGAGGGGATGGCTGTAGGGAATAAAAGGGATGCTAAGTAAAATCAAGGGCGAGTTGGGCCCAAATGAGAAGTGAGCCCGCGGGGAAAAATAAAAGATGGGCCCATGGCGCACGAGCCCGCTCCGCATAGGAGGAAACACTGGGTCTTGTCCGTGTGGGCTTAGACTACCTGATCCGATTTTTTTTCATAATTTTTTGTATTTTTTCCTATTTTCCATAAAACAAGAAAAGATGCATATTTAATAAATTGACAATTCGAGGAAATAATAATAATAATAATAATAATAATAATAATAATAATAATAATAATAATAATAATAATAATAATAATAATAATAATAATACGGGATCACCAAAATTAGGTGTCAACGGCTACCCTCTTGAAATGGGAGCTCAAAGAGGTTCCATTTCAAGGCAAAAGCACACCCAATTTTGTGAAAAAGTTGACCTGACGGTGCTTAGGAAAACCGCCAAAGCAACTATCAAAAATTGAGGAGACTCACTCGACGAACAGCCTTCGGGGCTCCAATACCCTCGGCACTTGCACGTGCAAGGCTAACTCAAACAAATAAAACTCTACGACGACTGTATAAACAATACCTGTTTAGTTTGGCTTGAGGAGACTCGCTCAGGAAATCTGCGCATGTAAGATTAACCCCAGGGCTCTGCGCCACTCGTAACCTGCGTATGCAAGGTTGATAAAATAAACAGGCTTAGGGAGACTTACTCAGAACCTGCACATGCAAGGTTAAAACTCCGGGGCTCCATGTTTTTTATAACCTGCACATGCAAGGTTAACTGAAACAAACAGACTTGGGGAGACTCACTCGGAACCTGCACATGTAAGGTTAAAACTCCGAGGCTCCACGCTTTTTATAACCTTCACATGCAAGGTTAACTGAAACAAGCTTGGGGAGACTCACTTGGGACCTGTGCATGTATGGTTAAAACTCTAGGGCTCCATGCCTTGGTAATGTGTTTGCTCTAGGCTTTAAGGCTCACCAGGCTTGAGGGGACTTGCTCTGGGAGTTGGCTTCGAGGATCCACGTCTCTCGTTGCGGCTCAGGCAAGGTTAGCTCAAACAAACACACCTCTGGGATGACCGTAAGAATGATACAGATTTGGTCCTCAGAGGGAAACGACACAATTCAGAGTCTTAGACTTGTGAAAAGGCAATCTGAAAAGTCTCAATTTAGAGTCTTGGACTCGTGAAAAGGCTATCTAAAAGTCTCAATTCAAAGTCTTGGACTCGTGAAAGGGCTATCTGAAAAGTTACAATTCAGAGTCTTAGACTCGTGAAAAGGGTATTTGAAAAGTCTCAATTCAAAGTCTTAGACTAGTGGAAAAGGCTATTTGAAAAGTCTCAATTCAAAGTCTTAGACTAGTGGAAAAGGCTATTTGAAAAGTCTCAATTCAGAGTCTTAGTCTCGTGAAAAAGTTATTTGAAAATACACAATTCAGAGTCTTAAACTCGTGAAAAGGCTATTTGAAAAGAAAGGAATTTGGCTTAGCATTGAAACTGCTCACTAGGATGAGGAAACCTACCTGTGAGGCGGATCTCGAGAAGCTAAAGTTTACCTTACCTATCCACAAAAGGTTAGCTCCACTAATAGTAATGCCAATGGGGAAAGAGTGGTACTCCGAGGCTGAGCTTACACTTCGGCCTTTGGAGTATATTCTCTAGATTGGATGGGACAAGCTCTCGACCTCTGGCTTGCATGTTGATAAGAGTTTGCTGAATGAAGTGAAAATGTCGTCTGCAAGCTCTGCCACTGCGACTCACACTCGCGCGATTTGGCTCTTGACAAACACTTGGCGTCATCTCTGTTTTGGGCTGTTAGACTTGACAGACAAAGGAAACTTATTGTAGAACTGGTTTATGGACGTTAAAGCTCGTTTTACCTACATAAACAAGGTTAGATCGAACAAATATTAACGCCAATAAACCTTTGTGAAAGGTTCCTTCACAATTGAGATTTGCCACAAATGATCGAAATATTCATGCTGGGTCCTTACTGTCACGCCCCGAACCCGGCGAGCACGTGAACATCCCATCAGGCCGTAATCAAGCTGTGCCATCCAGGATCCTTCGGCCCTCATGTTCTCATCATTGTATACATGCGAAAGCAAGAAACCACTCCATACATAAATAAAATCAAGATGACTTAGGATGGAAAAATAGTACACCTCTCATATATATAAAATACACCTCAATTCCTTACAATGGTCAAAACTAATCCATCAAACAATATACAATCTCTAAGGTCACTCAACGTCTTAAATACATTTGATCAACTACTTCCTCGAATGCCAATCCTTGGCAAGTTCGGGCTTCCTTTGCCTAGGACCTGAAAAAATTAAGCCCTCACTAGGTGAAATATAAATCTCAATAAGTGAAACCTAAATTTAGGGCTGAACACCAGTCCCCCCAGACTATGAAACTAACACCAAATCAGACAAATCAACAATCAACTATTTCATCAAGACAGATATAATCACAAGTCACAGTCATACGTACTTAACCTCATGGGTTCAAGCTTCTAACACATAGCACGTAAGCCAATGCTCATAGTCATTATAATTTTCACAACCACTTATCGTCTAGGCTCTCAGCCGCGATGTATTTCTCTGGCACTCTTACCAATTGAAATCACTAGGGCCACAAGCCAATCGGTACTTTTGAGGCTCGCAGTCATTCGATGCCACTAGGGCCACAGGCCAATTGGCATTCTCATCATTATTCGAGCTTACCACCATTTGATACCACTAGAGTCACAGACCAATCGGTATCATCATTAATACTCAGGACTCATAGCCATTCGATACCACTGGTGCCACAGACCAATCTGTATCCTCATCATCGTTCATAGTAAAATCACACTCGATACCATTGGGGCCACATGCCAATCGGCATCATCAGGGCATCAAGCTGATGCGATCTCCGGGCCACAGGCCAACGATCGCTGGGGCACTACAGCCCATTCATATAACATTGACACTATATCATTATAACCAATTAATAACATATGCATCTCAGTCAACTAAACATTCAAGGCTCAATAGCCAAATATGTCATCAAGGCATGTCACAGTTCAATGGTCATGTTATGCCGTTCAAGTCATGGAATCCAATGCTCAATCAAGCAATTTAATCCATAGGCTTCGTTAAGCAATCAAATCACTCAACCACTCTATCTAGTAGTGTCCTAATGTTCAAGTAAGGGTTTAGGAAATAATTACCTTGATTGATTAACAAAACTCCACACCAAGTAACTCCCCTCAATGCCACAAGTATACAATCCCCAAGAATTTCTCGTTAACCTAGCAAAGTTCATCAATTTCGGATCAAAAGCCTTTGAATCTTACTTCCCTTAAGCCAATTCTTCAATAGCCATTTAATTGGCAACTCAGGACACCATATCGATCAATTGAACACATAACAACACTTCCATGAGCCCTCAATATATTCGGTTCATGTATCAACATACTAGGACGAATGTAATTTGGCGTTTTACGCACTAAATAGCCCTTAAATCACTTCTAACTCACAATCCACTTCGCATACTCCTCATTAACATCTCACATACCGTCCTATGTAGTCTTATGAATCAATTTGAAGTCCAAATATCCCCTAATTAGCCCTAATAGAACCGGCCATAATAAAGTTCGCCCACAAAACAGAACCGATTTTCAGTTCAACTAGCACAATCAAGTCATAAATCAATTCCAAGCTTCAATCCATCATAAAACCAACTCACCATAACCTTAATCTACATGTTAAGGGAGTTCACCAAAGATTTGGAAGTAAAATAACACCTCAAAGCCTTTGAACAGCCTGGTTCCTCCACGATCCTCAAACGGACAGAATTTGCTCGGTATAAACCTCCACAAACCAGCCATGTACACCCATAAAAAATCATATAAAACCTTAATTTAAATTTTCTAAACTCTTATACTATGAATTTAGAAGAGCTCAATGAAAATTTGAAGCCATTTGGAGTTCGAAAGCTCCAAAAAACGCAGCCTCTCCAAAATCGAGTCAGATTTTGACCTTTGCCCAATCAAACAGACCTATGGGACAAACAGCTAGGCCAAATTAAGCACATAATACATTTCTAAAATGGAAAGATGATAATATTTAAGATGGTGATGGTTTTACCTCAATCTGAAGTCGGACGACAAAGTTATGACCAAAACAATGAGCCGTTTCTCCCTGTCCGCGAGAAACCTGTTCGGCTGAGAGGAAAACAAGGAAGAAGAAGATGGTAGGAGATAATGGCCGGCCAAACGAAGAGAGAGAGAGAGAGAGAGTCCATTACACACCAATAATCTATTTTGTCAATTGGACAAGATGGGTAATTAATGGCCATTTAATGCTTGGCCTCTCCTTTGGTAGACACTTGGCAACTTCCTATTAGTTGCTTCATTGACTTTGACTCCCTTTGACCACATTTTCCTCAAATTTTCGGCAGCATATAGAGGAGTGAGAATTGACCGAAATAACTTTCTAAACTTCTTAAGGCAAGGCCGAAGGTCAAGGGGCAAAATTGTCATTTGACACTTTTCGTCCGAAAATCCATTTTTCCAATATAAACCACCCTCGTTGAGACGACGTTCAATTTAATTCAAATATTTGAATTTCTCAAAGTCCAATACTCAAATCTCGAGGTTCAATTTCATGTCGAACTCTCGTCAACTGTAATTCCAGTTTATCTCAAACTGATGGGCGACTCTTGCAGGCGCTACGCGTATCGACCTTGGGATTTTTCTCAAGCCTTGGCGACTTTGATTGTCATGTAATTGCGAGGGTTTATTGCTAGCTCCTACGATCCTGATCATCGGAATTTGATTTAGAAAATTTTCTCAAATTACACAATGGTTAAGCGGAATCACCCGCGTCCCGACGTATAACGCTAGCAAGGCATTCCATGATCGTTCCTAAATCGATCTCTGCTGGCCCAAAATATTTCCTCGACAATCCTTATGATCAAAGTGCCATTTTTCATTCAAATTTTCTAGGTCCATATACTCGACTCTGCGTCGGTCTTTTCCTTTTGGTCAGTTAACTCGGGAGTGGTCAACTTCGAACGAGTTACAATTAAAATACATCGATCGATATCCTTCCATTCAATAGCCTCGGGAGGGTCGGAATTCGAAATATCACAATTCTTCCCCCCTTAAAGAAATTTCATCCTCGAAATTTGTCACTTTTCAATTATCCAATCTCATGGAGTACAGACGCCTCATCGTATCCTCATTCTTCAATATAACTCCTCCCATTACTTGACACTCCTATTTGTCCTTTCTAACAAAAGTCTTTCTTCCCTAGGACTTGTTTCCTTCTCCTCCATCTGTGTTTACTTCTCTATTTTCCTTTGACATTCACAACATTGGTCGGTGGTATACCTTCTAGCATACGGACCTTCTTTTCAATTCGTTCAATGGTCTGGGAATAATATGGACTTCACGCTGCAACCTGCTTTTGAAATTCCCAGTCGGAAGGCTTTTCTGAAGTGTCGCCTTACATTCGCGTTCTTTTCCTCTCACGATCATTACCTAATCATCATGAAGACATACTCCTTGGTGCCTCTATTATTTGGCATAATCATTCAATTTAAACGGCATTTCGTATCGTCGGGGACACACGAATTCCTTTAGCTTACCCTCGATTGTCCAAATCACACCATAGCCTTCTCGACTTCTCAGACAAACTCATGATTGAGTCCTTAATATCTTTTCCTCGATTACATTCGAGATCTTCCAATGACCAACTTAATCCACCCACTTGCAACAGTTATGCTTTCCCTTTAATCCCTTTGGAACAGTTAACATTCCCAACTCTCGCAGTTCACACAATTGCAAGGTCTTTCCTTACACGAGCAACGCTCCCGTATTCGTAAGTAATTTCGTCCATCGACGTTGTTCTCATCAATTTCTGTCGAGAAACTACTACTCGATATCTTTTGGAGTAGATATACACTTGAAATCTTCTTCCACCTAAACAATGTTTCTCAAACTTTGGCACGAGGACATTCCCAAACCAACTCCAATCATGCTCTGAGATTGATGTATATGTAATGCCCACTTCCGGTTGCCTTGTAATGCCTCAAGTTTCATTCTGCGTCGCGTCATTATGACCCTCCTAAGTTTTTCAATTTTCAACCGGAAACACCATTAACATTGTAGTCATCGACTTGACTTAAGTCCTCGAAAACTCTTTTCGTATTCATTCTCCAATGGCATAGTTCTTGGGGAAATCTTTCCACGATCCGTCTAAAATAATTCATCAATTCCAGAAAACTTCCAATTACCGCAACTCACATCAATCTTAATCGATTCATCAATAATTTCATTTCTTAAGTGATCTACAGGGATTTCACTTCCCATAAACTTTATAGCTAAGGAATCTTACCTTATTAGATCCATAGCCCGTGCTCTTCACATTCAGCATATAACGAGCATCTCCTTAGAGTCCATAGGACACTCTCAAAAGCTGTTCATATTTTTCATGACTCCTTAAATGAGTCCAATCATCGTCTCTCAAGACGGTAACAGTCCATCCAATTATGCCTCGGATGTTCAATCCTATTATTATCAACTTCTTTCTATCAAGTGTCGAATCTTCTAAAGTGTTCCTCATTTTTCACTTGAGAGCTCAGACCTTGGCTCTCTGCTTTCATGAGTTCCCACTCGGACTCTATAACACTTTGCTCATTTTTGTCACTTTTCCTTGAGGAAACACTCTTGTCTTAACCGCTGGTTTCTATAACTAGTCAATGTGACTTTATCTCAATTCCGTCCGTTCCACTGAATGTCGACATTATCCTGGAATTCAACATTGTCCACAGGACAGTCTCTCGGATTTCACTTCTAGGAATCATTCAAATTCTGCGTCTTCTTTCTCTGTCCAGACGCTCAACCACAATACCAAGACAATTCAGACTTTTTCTTCCTTTTACACTAGGGTCTCTTACCATAAGAAAGAAACTATACACTTCCGTGGCATTCTTTTATTTCCAATCTACCTTGTCCTTGTCATTCCATAAGACGTGAACCTTGGAGTTTGCGCCAACGGCGATACCTTTACTCCAGGATTCAAATGCTACTATTCTTTAACATTCTCCTTCTCATAACTCAATAACATCAAGTGACAAGGTTCGTTCTTGGTCTCCACCAGTTCACATATCAAATGCCCAATTCGATAACCTCAAATCACTCTGCGAGTATTCTCTAAGCGCTCTTTTCGCTTACTAAATCATTCACTAGAATTACAACCAGTCAGGACTATCAAGTCCGTTCACTTTTTTTTCATCAACGACCATTTCATGGTCCAATCCCCCTTTAAGAACAACGCCCTATTCTTTAGGGAACAACAACTCATGATTTCATTTCTCATGGTTCCTGTTCAATCAACCAATCCCAGGGAATCATTAATTCCAAGCAAACTAGCATGCTAATTTTTCACCGACTCCTTTCATAACAGAAGAGACAGACTACCCATTTTCCACCATGGGTCTTACGCCCAAGTAATCAACCATTTCCCGTAGGCATTTTCCATATTCCATAATGAACATCTCTTTGCTCATAATCCATGAGCAGGAGTTCTCTTCTTTTACTGAGTCCCATTACCATTTCTCAAAATCTGAAAGAACAACTAGCCATAAGGCTTTCAAACTCTAATCCATTCATGGATCTACTTATCCTATTCAAGGGTCCTTGACTACCTTTACCATATGTTTAAACGACCTTGAGAACTCTGTTTCACACCGGTCGATGATCCTACGATCCTTGCAAATGTATCAGGATCCAAACAACCTTTGCTTTCAAGCAATCCCAAGAAAGTACTTTCCGTTGAACAACTCAACAGAGGTAGTCCAGGCATATATCATGCCATTGAGGAAACTCTTCCTCTAGTGGCCTTTCACCAATTATCAACAGCCTCTTAAGGCTAAAAACTGCCAGGGTCACTTTCTTTCCTCAGTGCACCCAAAACCTATAAGGTTTCTTGACCAAGATCCCTAATCTAGAGGGAGACAATTTCAAATCTCATTCCTCCATCAAACTCAATCAATCTCAATCTTATTCATAGCTTCACAAGCTTTTCAAAACTCTCGTGGTTCTTCCAATGCATTCAATTTAGAAAGAATTAACTCAGAGTCACATTTCTCGTGACTTCCATAATTTAACTCATTAGTACTAGCATCTGTTACCATAGTGACTCAGGTAACAATGGCAGCTCCTCCTCGAGCTTGCCTACCTATCAGTTTTTCTCATTTTCATTTAAAGTTATCACGACCCGTTATTACACTTGGGTCTCGCACGATTAACAAATTGAGCCATATTCTCTTCCAGTACTCATATTCCAGTCCCCCATCTTTACTCAATTCTCATGATCCATCTTAGGTCTTGGATCTTCCCATATCTTACATACTCGAGCCCAATACTTTTTTACGACCATACTTTGGTCGTTCAACGTCATTAGGTTCTCATGTCACTTGAACCACTATGATTCCCTTTAGGAATCAAAGATTTTAGTCATCTACTCAAGTTTAGCAGTCTCAGGCTGCTCATTTCATCATTCATCATTATCAATCTTCCAATGATTCCCAAACAACTCTCAACTAGTTGTCCATTACCCAAGGATTCTAGATCCTCATCAGTCAATGATTATTCAACAGGGAAGCCTCAACAAGGCGACTTCTCAATTAACAGCCATTACTAGGTAAGCTTCAACTAGGCAACTATCAAACAAAAACTCAAGACAGTAATTCATTGAATCAATAGCTCATACTTTAAGCCTAGAGGCATTTGCCACTCTGTCACAAACACGACAGGTTATCTCATACTCAACAGACATCAGTTCAACGGGTATAAACCCCATATGCCGTCTAATCTCTCAGTTAGACCTTGGCCATAACATTCACATGATGCCAATTATAAAACATGCCTAACATGCCTATTGTAAAAATCACTATTCTTTTTCACATGGCATCTACTGCCAAGCACAAAGCTTTTAACCATGCCACTCACAGACATCATTTCGCATGCCATGCCACTTTCAAACATTCATTGGTCAATCCACCTGTGCCATACATCTCTTAACCACAATTGGACTCAACCTGATACCTAGACTTTCCCTTTCAAGTTATGACTTGGGTCATTCCTGCCTCTTGCCATTTTAGAAGCTTGCTAAGAGCCGCTCCTTGTCCGGACCTTTCTGTCCCGGCGATCACTTCCCGCCCTCATCAGACCTGGCCGTTGCAGGTTGTCCCAAGTCATACATCTATGGAGAAAGCTCCGTTCCACACGTCTCATACCATGCTTCATAACGGTTTATAGGTATCCCATCAACTTGTCTCACACCAAGCGGTTGTTTATTAAATCTAACAACGATAAATTCATGCATGCACCCTCATTAGTTTTCATTTCAAATCCATAAACACATGCACAACATGTTTGTTCTCACCACTTGACATACCATAATCATTCTCACATCAAGCCTTATCCATAGAAAACCTATGGTTCTACCAATAACCGTCACATCTCACATATCACTTGCCCATGTTGAACCGTATACCTCAAGTTAAGTCACTAGTCAAATCAAATCCTTATGCATTCGACCACGACTGGTCTTTAATCCAAATATTCCTTATCCGCTCTCTCGTATGTATCTCATCTCTTATCATCCAGGGTTGTCAATAGTAATCGATAACTAAACCATCAAGATACAACACAATTCAAGCCTGAATATACTAATACCAGTCGTCTCTTTATAACTCATATTCCCCAGGTTGGGTCATCGATAAGACACGATCACAATCATATACTCCAATCAACCCCTTATTCATAAGTTATTCTCTAGCAACCTCAAATCTAGGCTTATGACTCGTCAATCTCTACTCACTTCCTTGCGAGCCTTAACCATAAAATCACTCAAAAAAATCATCCATTAAATCGACACTAGGACCATTAGAATACCTCACAAATTCAAGCCTATAATCCTCAGGATTCTGCAATCCATGCTTAATCCTAGGTCTCACTAGCAAATTATCCTTAAGTCATCGCTCCCTATCACTCTAAACCACAATCACAATGGATAGAACTGACCTTGCTCTGATACCACTTAAACAGGCATGTCACGCTCCGAACCCGATGATCACGTGAACATCCCATTAGGCTGTAATTAAGTTGTGTCATCCAGGATCCTTCGGCCCTCATGTTCTCACCATCTTATACATGCGGAAGCAAGAAATCACTCCATACACAAATAAAATCAATATGACTTGGGACGAAAAAATAGTACACCTCTCGTATCTATAAAATACACCTCAATTCGTTACAATGGTCAAAACTAATCCACCAAACAATATACAATCTCTAAGGTTACCTAATGTCTTAAATGCATTTGATCAACTACTTCCTCGAATGCCAATCCTTGGCAAGTTCGGGCTTCATTCGCCTGGAACCTGATCACCTGTCCCCCCAGACTATGAAACTAACACCAAATCAGGCAAATCAACAATAAACTATTTCATCAAGACAAATATAATCACAAGTTACAGTCATACGTACTTAACCTCATGGGTTCAAGCTTCTAACACATAACACGTATCCATGGCTTCATTAAGCAATCAAATCACTCGACCACTCTATCTAGTAGTGTCCTAATATTGAAGTAAGGGTTAGGAAATACTTACCTTGATTGATTAGCAAAACTCCACACCAAGTAACTCCCCTCAATGCCACAAGTATGCAATCCCCAAGAATTTCTCGTTAACCTAGCAAAGTTCATCAATTTCGGATCAAAAGCCATTAAATCTTACTTCCCTTAAGCCAATTCCTCAATAGCAATTCAATTGGCAACTCAGGACGCCTATTGATCAACTGAACACATAACAACATTTCAACGAGCCCTCAATATATTCGGTTCATGCATCAACATACTAGGCCGAATGTAACTCGGCGTTTTACGCACTAAATAACCCTTAAATCACTTCAAACTCCCAATCTACTTTGCATACTCCTCATTAACACCTCACGTACCATTCTAGTAGTCTTATGAGTCAGTTTGAAGTCCAAATATACCTTCATTAGCCCCCAACAGAATCGGCCAGAATAGAGTTCGCCCACAAAACAGAATCGATTTTTAGTTCAACTAGTACAATCAAGCTATAAATCAATTCCAAACTTCAATCAATCACAAATCCAACTCACCATAACCTTAATCTACATGTTAAGGGAGCTCACCAAAGATTTGGAAGCAAAATAACACCTCAAAGCCTTTGAACAGCCGGGTTCCTCCACTATCCTTAAAGGGGCAGAATTTGCTAGGTATAAACCTCCACAAACCAGCCATGTATACCCATAAAAAATCTTATAAAACCTTAATTTCAACTGGCTAAACTCTTATACTATGAGTTTAGAAGAGCTCACCAGAAATTTGAAGCCATTTGGAGTCCGGAAACTCCCAAAAACGTAACCTCTCCAAAATCGGGTCAGATTTATCCTTTGCCTACACAAATAGATCTACGGGACAAACGGTTATGCCAAATTAAGCTCATAATACCTTTCTAGAACGGCAAGATGATAATATTTCAGATGATGGTGGTGTTACCTCAATCCGAAGTCAGACGACAAAGTTATGGCCAAAAACAGTGAGTTGATTTCTCCATGGCCGCGAGAAACCTGTTCGACCGATAGGAAGAAGAAGATGATGGGAGATGGTGGCTGACCAAATAAAGAGAGAGAGAGTCCATTACACACCAATAATTTATTTTGGTCAATTAGACAAGATGGGTAATTAATGACCATTTAATGCATGGCCTCTCCTTTGGTTAACACTTGGCAACTTTCCATTAGTTGCTTCATTGACTCTGACTTCCTTTGACCATATTTTCCGTAAATTTTTGTCAGAATATAGAGGAGTGGGAATTGATCAAAATAACCTTCTAAAAAACTTCTTAAGGAAAGGCCAAAGGTCGAGAGGTAAAATGGTCATTTGGCATTTTTTAGTCCAAAAATCCATTTTCCTTTATAAACCACCATCGATGAGGCGTCGTCCAATTCAATTCAAATGTTTGAATTTCTCAATGTCCAATACCCAAATCTCGAGGTGCAATTTCATGTCGAACTCTCATTGACTGTAATTCCAGTTTATCTCAAACTGACGGATGACTCTTGCAAGCACTACGTGTATCGACCTTGAGATTTTTGTCACGTCCTGCACCCCGGGCACGGGCGCGCGGCTCCCTGCGAGTAAACTCTCAAGCGTTCCAGGATTCATATTTCGAGAGATGCATAATAACGATAGCATGCGGAAGCGCTAACACACCCACTCCTCTGTAGTATACATCAAAAGGGGACTTGGGTAATGAGAACATCACATGAGTTTATATAAAAGAGTAGGTAATCTATTCCTGTTATTACCTCGGGAGTTGGGACCAATCAAAAGACTACTACAACAGGGTCTTCAAAAGAAACAGACCGACAAGGTCATCAAAAGTGGGCAAACAAAAACAGAAAACCCTTAGGTCGAGCTGCTAGAGTCGTCGGTCTCTTCGGCATCTTCGGTAGGCTTGTAATCCGAGAAAGTCTCAGAGCGCACCTTCACCGTGTCCTCCATCGTCTCATCCTCCACCTGCTTCTCTAGCTCATCCTCTGAAGCATCGATCTCAATCACCTTAACTGTGTCCTCTATAGTAGGGGTCTTCTCAGGTATATTCCTTGAGCCAGCTACAGACTTCTCAACCTTTACTGAATCCCGCGTGGGATGACACCAACTAGGAACAATTCTGCGAGGTACCTCCATGACCTTTAGCGGACAAGTGGTGACATCGTCTATTCTGTGGAACCACTCTTCGAACCTATGCGGTAGCCAATCCTTACCGCCCTCATCAACCCAGACCACTGTACATTTTCTAACACACACAGTTTCCCGACCATTCGGGAACTCATCAAAATATGTTGTCATCTCCTTGGGGTCATCTAGACGAGTCGGCAGCATACTCAAGGCTTAGGGTCTGAAAATATGGTCCCACGACGGGGTGAGATTCACATCTCAGTAAAATAGGTCATAACCCCAAGTCAAGCTGATAGTACACCCAGATGAATGCAAATAATAAACAAGAATATGCACTCAACAATATAATGTACTCATCAATCAATATGTCATGGAGATGCAAGCGTTCGCCAATCACATAGTTTTAGCAACGTATCATATCAATCAAGTCAGGCATGGCGATACTAAATTAAGCTACAAATTCCACCCTTCCAACTTCCTCATTGTTCTCGCTCGCGTTTAAAACGCCTTAGGCTCGGTCCGCGTAATTACGCCTCAGACCATCTAATTGACAAACCCGTGTAAACGCATCGGGTTTTCAGTATCATTCCAAGCCTGTGTCGACACATATCAAATCTCGTCCCGCGTCTCAATGCATCAGGACATTGGCTATTTCAACCCTACGTCTCAACGCCTCAGGATGCCAAGCCACACAACCCCGCGTCTCAACGCCTCAGGGTATCATAGGTTTCCAAGCACGCAAAACATCATTTCAATTCAAACTTCATGACCAAGTACAAACTCACACAACGAGCTAAGTATCTACGGCATGCAAGGCAATCAATTTTATCACTCACAACAGGCAATCAATTCATGGCATATGTATTAAGCAAGTATTCAAGCAATCATCCATCCACCATGACGAACATTGGACAATCATGCCATAACTCACGAAAACTAACTCAATCCGCACCCAAATCATCTAGTCGAGTCCAATCCTCCTAGCCAAGGTTTAGGAACTTCTTACCTTGTGCTAAAATCAACAAATTTCCCTTTCCAAGCACCTCAAGTAATCGGCTCCAAGGGTTCCAAAATAGGGTAACTTTGTACCTAATGGAATTCCATCCAATTCATCAATTTTCTTCGTCTAATCATCTACTCATTAAGCATAAACCCTCTTGACATATCAATCAACATTGTAATGTGCCTCTACGATGAAATTTGAGCTCAATTCCACCATGAATAGCCCCCAAAGTTTCGGTATGCACATAACCGAAACATGACATTTTTAGTTCTGTGCATATCTTACTCTATCAGCCTCCAATTCAATCTAAATCCTCAATTTATCCACTAATCTACTTGTTAACACCTAGTTCTATATGTTGGGAAGCCTCACCGAAAATTTGAAGTCAAGGCGACACTGGATTTTACACGAACGGTGTTGGTTCCTCCAAGTCCTCTATGGGCAGATTCTGTCCTTCAATCACAGTACTCATTTGGAGTCAAAACTCCATCAAATTCAGCCCAATTTTTCACCTCAACTCAGTATAAGAAAGGCCTAGATGTCTACAAAATTTAGCAGGAGATTTGAGACAATGCGAGGTCCTACGGAGTTCAAGCAACAGCTTACCTCCAGCTGCGAAAGATTCCTTCGACTCACGAAAAAACGACTGAACGAGGCTCTTCCAGTGGTCAAATGCTGCGCTTCAAGTTGAAGTGCGTCGGCAAGAAGATGAGAAAGACGAAGGTGGTCCGCTAGAAGGCTTGATGTCGACGGCGGTGGCACTTGACGGCAGCGAAATCGACGGTTGGGTTTGGTCGGGCGGGCTGGTTCGGCGTGAAGAAGAAGAAGAAGAAGAGAAGAATGAAGATGGCTATTGAAGTGAGGATTTTCGATAGAGTAGAAGAGAGAGAGGGGTATACCCAATTTTGAGGGTCAACCCAAGTGGAATGGTAGGTTAAAAGTAGGTTATTAAATGCCAATTGAGCATCTAATGATACTTGTCCATATGTCCATCAAGTCTTCATCCAAGGGTTGTCATTTCCTAAATTTTCAGCAGCTAGAGGGGGTGTCAATGACCAAAATGCCCTTGTCCATTTATTAAGGTAAGGCCAAGGTTTGAGGAGCAAAATGGTAATTTTACCCTAGACATCCGGAACGTCGTTTTTCTGATTCAAATCTTCTTCGATGAGGCGAAGTCCAATGCAATTATAATGTTGGAATTCTTGATTCTCCATTTTCTAATTTCGAGACTCGTCTCTGAATTATATCTCTATCAGATGTGATTTCAGCCTATCCCGAACTGACGGGCGACTTTTGCAGACGTTACGCGTATCGACTCTGTGATTCATATCACACTTAGGGCTCGTCAGTTCATGGCAAATTTGGTATTTTTCATGTAATTGCGGGGGTCTATTACTAGTTTCGACGGTCTCGATCGTCGTCGTTCGATTTAGGAAAATTTTACAAATTATATATTGATCAAGCGGCATTACCCATGCTCTAATCGTATAACGTTTGCAATGCATTCCTTAATTGTTCTTTGATCGGCCTTTTATGGCTCTAAATATCCCATCGACAATCCTTATGGTCAAAGTGCCTTTTCCTACTCGAGTTCCCTAGGTCCACGTACCTTGTCTCGCGTTAGCCTTTCCCTTTTGGTCAGTTAACTTGAGATTGATTAGATCCGAGCGAGATACGACTGAAACACATCATTAGATTTATTCTCATTAATAATTCTTGAAATTACAGGAAAAATTAGAATGTC
Organism: Rhodomyrtus tomentosa; assembly: GCA_028455895.1. NCBI lineage: Eukaryota > Viridiplantae > Streptophyta > Magnoliopsida > Myrtales > Myrtaceae > Rhodomyrtus > Rhodomyrtus tomentosa. The sequence goes on along the minus strand of JAPCWY010000001.1, from coordinate 5,309,600 downwards.
ACAATTCTTCCCCTCTTACAAAAATTTCGTTTTCGAAATTTACAATAAACTCAACTACTCAAACAAATGGGGGTATTGACGCCTTATCGTTTCCTCGCTTTCCCACGTAGCGCCTTCGGTTCCATGGCGCTCCCAAACGACTTTGACTAATGGAATCGTCTTATTCCTTAGAATTTGCTCCTTTCGATCTTCGATCCTGACTGGCTTTTCTACGTAGGATACTCTATCATCCCCTTCGATAACCTTGTAATCCAGTACATGGTCGGGTCTGGCTCGTACTTCTGTGGTTTTGACACATGGAAGACGTTGTGTACTTGGGACAAGTTAGGCGGTAAGGCAAGCTTGTAGGTTAAGGTCCCAATCCGTTTCAAAATTTCAAATGGACCTCCGTATCTTGGACTTAGTTTTCCTTTCTTTCCAAATCGAGATAATAGTCTCATCGGCGACACCTTAAGAAAAACATGATTACCTACTTGAAACTCCAGAGGTTTACGTTGTTTATCCGCATAGCTTTTCTGACGACTCTGTGCGGTCTTCAGTCTATCTCGAATTATTTTCACAGTCTCTACTGATTGCTCTACCAACTTTGGGCATGTAATGCTTCTTTCTCCAACTTCGTCCCAGCAAATAGGCGTCCTACAAGCCCTTCCATAGAATGCCTCAAAAGGTGCCATTCGAATACTCTACTGATAGCTGTTATTATATGCGAACTCTATCAAATGCAGTTGATCCTCCCATCCACCTTTGAAGTCTATCACATAGGCTCATAACATATCCTTGAGCGTCTGAATCGTCTCCGATTGTCCGTCCGTCTGCGGATGATATGCCGTATTAAATTGTAGTCGAGTTCCCATGGCATCTTGAAGACTCTTCCAGAAGTTTGCTGTGAACTTGGGATCTCTGTCCGATGTAATCGTCACGGATACTCCATGTAGTTTCACTATCTGTCGCATATACAATTCGGCATATCTATCCATCACGAAGTCCTTTCGCACAGGAATGAAATGTGCAGACTTGATCAATCTGTCCACGACTACCTAAATAGAATCGTGACTTTTCTGGGTCCTTGGCAATCCCATTACAAAATCCATCGTTACGTACTTCCATTTCCATTCAGGAATCTCTAAGGGTTGTAGCAATCCATTAGGCTTACAATGTTGTGCCTTCACCTGCTGGCATGTCAAGTACTTTGCTATATACTTCGCTACATCCACCTTCATCCCGTTCCACCAATAATGCCGACGTAAGTTATGGTACATTTTTGTGTTACCTGGGTGGATACTATAATTGCTTCTGTGAGCCACTGATAAAATCATTTCTCTAAGCTCTTCGTCCTTTGGTACGCATAGACGCCCCCGAAATTTCAAAATTCCATCCTATAATACTTGAAACTCTGGCTTCCTTTTTGTCTTGTCCATTTCAAGGATCTTCTGAATTTCTGGGTCCGTATGCTGCAGGGCTTTTACCCTTTCTTGGATCTCGGGTTCTATTCACAATGTGGCTACCGAATTGGATAGCTGACAGACTTCCAATCTGAATTCAGAATCCCTCAAATTTTAAAATAACGATCTCTCTTTTACTAGGAGACAGGCGATACTCAATTTCCATGTGACATTCTGATTTTTTCTGTCATTTCAAGAATCATTAAAGAAAATGTATATAACGATGTATTTTAGTCGTAACCCGCTCAGATCTAATCAATCTCACTGACTAAAAGGGAAAGGCTAACGCGAGGCAAGGTATGTGGACCTAGGAAACTCGAATAGGAAATGACACTTTGACCATAATGATTGTCGAGTGGACTTTTAGAGCCATAAAAGGCCGATCGAAGAACGATTAAGGAATGCATTGCTAGCGTTATATGATTGGAGCACGGGTGATGCAGCTTAACCAATATATAATTTGTAAAATTTTTCTAAATTGAACAGTGACGATCGAGACCATCGAAACTAGTGATAGACCCTCACAATTACATGACAACCAAAGTTGCCATGAATTGACGAGCCCTAATTGTGATATGAATCACAGGGTTGATACGCGTAACATCTGCAAAAGTCGTCCATCAGTTCGGGATAGGCTGAGATCGCATTGGATAGAGAAATGATTCAGAAATAAGTCTTGAAATTTGAAAATGAAGAATCAAGAATTTCAACATTACAATTGGATTGGCCGTCACCTTATCGAAGAAATTTGGAATAAAAAAACGACATTTCGGATGTCGGGGGTAAATTATCATTTTGCCCCTAAAGCCTTAGCTTTGCCTTAATAATTGGACAAGGGCATTTTGATCATTGAAGCCCTTTATAGCTGCCAAAAATGGGGAGAAATCACAGCCATTGGATGAGCATTGATTGACACAATGGACAAGTGTCAAGAGATCAAGCCTTGATGTTGATAGAACCACATTTAACCTACCATTCAACTCAAGTTGACTCTTGAAAAATTAAATAAACCCCACTCTCTCTCTCACTTGGCTGAACACCCCCCTCCATTGTCGATTTCTTCTTCTTCTTCTTCTCTTCTCCTTGTTGCCGAGAAGCCTACCGCCCAACCGGTTCTAACCGCTAGCTTTACTACCATTGACCGCCACTTCCGGCGACTCCCAGCCATAGAGCTGGATCACCTGCTGCTTCCTCATCCTCTTGCCAATGTTCTCGAAGTGGAAACAAGTTGTTTGACCACCTGAGGAGCTCCGGTTGACCAATCTTCCGAAAGTCAACGGAAATTGTCACAATTGGAGGTAAGCCACGGTTTGGATCTCATAGGACCCCAAAATCTTTGAGTTTTTCGATCAAATTTTGTGGACGTCTAGGGGACACATAGACTGAGGCATTGTAAAATGTTTGGGTGAATTTGATGGAGTTTTGACCCCAAATGGATCTTGTGTTTGAAGGGCCAGAACTGACTGGTAGCAGATCCGGAGGAACCGGCGTCGTTCAAGGACTTTCCGGCGTCGTCTTGGCTTTAAATTTTTGGCGAGGCTGCCCAACCCTTAGAACTACATCTTAGCAAGTAGATTGATGATTAAATTGAGGATTTAGGCTAGTTTAAGGGCTGTTAAGTTGGGGCATGCACAAAATCGGGTATGCTCTATTTCGGTTCTGTGCATACCAATTTTGTGGGAGGCTATTGGTGTTGAAATTGAGCTCCAAATTCATCGTTGAGAAGTGTGATGATGCTAATTGATTAGTCCATGAGGTGTATGTTTAGTGGGGTGATGATTTGAGCAAGAAAAGTTGATGATTGGATGAATTTCCTTAGGTTGCGCAGCGGACTTGATCTTGGATCATTAGATCTGATCCCTTGAGGTGCTTGGAAGAAGAATTGTATTGAATTAAGCTCGAGGTAAGGGGAATCCTAAACTTATGATAAGGGAATTAGACTCGATTGGGTGATTTGTATGTGAATTGATCGATTCTTGGAGGTTTATAATGTGGTGGCCCAATGTGCGTCCTAGAAAGATATAGAGGACTTGAATGTGTGTGACGATGCTTATGCTTTGAATCGATTGCCACATTTGAATGTCACAATTGATTGTTTCGCATGTCATGGGTGTATTGCTCATACGTGAGTTGCACTTGATATTATGTATTATGAATTAAAATGAACTTGTGGCACGTTTGAGAGTAGTGACACCCTGAGGCGTATGAGACGCGGGGTTGTGTGGATGAATGTCCTGAGGCGCTGGTTTGAATTGAATGGCACCCTAAAGCATGTGAGACGCGGGGTTGTGAAGGCCATAGTCCTGATGCGTTGAAACGCGGGACGGAGTTGCGATGTGTCGACACAGGCCTGGAGTGACATTGAAAACCTGATGCGTTTACGCGGGTTTGCCAATGAGACGGTTTGATGCGTTTATGCGGATTGAGCCTGAGGCGTTCTAAACGCGGCATGAAAGTGAGGCAGACTGGAAGGGTAGAAGTTGTGATTTGAATGGCGACGCGTGCCTGATCTTGATGATGTGTTATGATGCCATGATTGCATGCTTGACATATGTATGTTGTTATCGATACTCGAATGCCTCATGTGATTATTTGTATTTATTGTTTGTGATTACATCTGCTTGAGTGGACGATCAGCCTAACCTAAGGTTAGGACCTACCTTACCGAGATGTATATCTCACCCCGTTGTGGGACCCCTTTCTTTTCAGATCCTAGGCCTTGAGGATATGGCCAGTCAGGTTTGGTGACCCAAAGGAGATATCTGTATATTTTGAGAAGTTCTCTGACGGACAGGGGATCATTTATGTTAGGAAGTGTACAGTCGTTTGGGTATATGAGGGTGGCGGTAGCTGGAAGCCTCATAGGTACGAGGCGTGGTTCAGGAAGGTAGGGGACATTTCTACAGGACTGCTAAAGCCCACTGAGGTACCATGTGGGGTGATCCCTAGTTGGTGCCATCCCGCCCAAGATTTAGTGGAGGCCGAGGGGTCAGTCGTTGGTTTGAGGAATGGCCCTGAGAGGACCCCGACCCTAGAGGACACCGATGAGGTTATAGTGGTCAAGGCTACCGTGGACGACCTGGTGGAGCCGTCAGCGGACGAGATGCTCGATGATACGGTAGAGATTTGCTCTGAGACTTTCTTGGAGTATGAATCTACTGAGGAGTTGGAGGAGACTGATGACCCTAGTAGCTCGACTTAGGAGGCTCTATTTTACTAGCCTGACGTTTTGAAGGTGTTCTCGATATCTACTTCTTTTGCGAGACTGATGACTACCTTTTGTACTAGCCATGTCACCCTACTAACCAGCATAGTTAGTTTATCGTGCCTTGTATGGATATTTGGATATTATGTATTATTGGTACCCTCGCTATCCAGGTTCCATTTCATAATTGTACGGAGGAGTTTTTATATCGTCGCTTTCGCATGCTTTCTATATGATACATCTCTCGAACTATGTTGAAATCTTGGGACCCCGAGAGATAGTTTGTATTTGCAAGGAGTCGCGCGCTCGTGCCCGGAGCACGGGGCGTGATATCCCCGCTTCGGTTGGTATCAGAGCAAGGTCAGCTCGATCCAAAGTTGATTGAGGATTGGAGTAATAAGGAGGATTAAGTTGGGATAAGGACGGGTAGTGAGACCTTAGGAAACTGGTTAGGCTAAGACACGGGCTGTATGGCATATGACTTGGCACAGGTGTTGGCATTTGGCCTTGGCAGAGTTGTGATAATATATGAAGATTGAGTTCCATGTTTAGCATTGAAAGTCATTTCTGGAAATTGCCTGTTAAGTGAATGAGCATGGCTTGTTTTGGTGAACCGTTAAAGGAATGGAATTGAGGAATAGCCATGAACGGCTTGTTATGGTTTTTGTGAAAATTGTTGTGTGGAAGGCTGTTGTATTATAACTGTTTCTATTAAGGCATAGTTGGTAGCTCTGGACTTGGTTGAATGAATGAGTTACTAACTCCTTGATGAAATTGTGGTGGACCAGGCTCAGTAGAAACGCATAAGAATGAGTAATCCGTCTAGGAGGCCTGGAAGACCCAGGAACGGAGTCTCTAGTTCGAGGCCACCTGTAGCAGAAGATCCAAGGATGGAAGGGGTACGGAGGGCGCTCGAAAGGATTGGCGATCTCATTGACAGGCAGACCTAGGATAGGGATACTGCCATAACCCAAGCGGTAGGAGCCGCAATAGCTGCCGTCAATGCCAACAACGGCAATAACGAGGGCAGTGGAAACAATCGCGAACACGATCAGGGCAATGAGATAGTGAATGCTCAAGAAAAAGTTGTCGTGGCCAGGCAGATGGGCTAGTTGGTCGAGCAATTTATCAAGCTAAAGCCGACCTAGCTTGACGGGACTGGAGACCCTGAACTAGCACCCAGATGGATTGAGAAACTGGAGAAGGCCTTTGGAGTCCTAAGGTGCACGGAGGAAGAAAAAGTGCTATAAGCGGTATACCAGCTAGAAGGGACCGCAAATGATTGGCGGGCTGCCACCAAGAATGGAGTCTTTTCGGAAGGAACAGCCATGGCCTGGAATGCCTTTACTACGGTATTCAATGATAAGCATATCTCGGAGACAGCCCGGGAAAGGAAGCAAGTGGAATTTTTACAACTGCGTCAGAATCAGCTGACCGTAGATCAGTATGAAGCAGAGTTCTCTAGGCTGTTAAGGTACGCACCTCGATCGGTAAAGGATCCCCTAAAGAAGGCGCAGAGATTTCGGGATAGACTGAGGCCTAAACTTCGCAGCCAGATGATAGCCCTGAATTTGAGAACCTACAAGGAAATCTATGAACGGGGGCAAATGATCGAGACGGACCAGAAGGAGAGGAATGCCGTATTTGGATCGCGGTTTAATTCATTCTGAGACAATCGCCAATGACTAGCAACAGGCGTTTTGTCCCTCCGATAAGGAAGAACATTATGAAGCCGCCGAACCCCATGAACTGGAACTGTCGCCTCTATAGCAGAAGGCATGGTAATGGGCCTTGCCCAGCAAGAACTGGAGCGTGCTTCAAATGTGATCAAATGGGCCACTAGATGAAGACTTGCCCGAACAAAGCTCTAGCGAATAGACCTCAAGGGCAGCGACCACAAGCTGGACCGTCGATTGCCACTCCCTAGATTAATTAGAATTGACCCCCAGCTCAGGGGAGAGTTTATACAGTAGCCCACAAAGAGGCAAAAGAAATGCTAGGCGTAGTCACAGGTACGGTTTATTTGTGTGACAGGCTGCATATATTTTGTTTGATCATGGCACAACACACTCATTTGTGTCTGCTCGGTTTGCTGATTTGGTCGATATGAAGTTAAAGCCATTGAGCGTGATTCTACATGTTGCTACCCTGTTGAAAGATAATATACTAGTTTCATTGGGTTGTGCTGACTGTAAAATTGTGATTGGAGATAGTAAGGAGAGTATTGATTTAGCTGTGTTGCCCATGTATGATTTTGATGTGATCATAGGAATGGACTGGCTGGGTAAACATGGGGTAGTAGTGGACTGTGATAGTAGGATAATCCGTTTCTACCCAGAAGGACGCCCTAGTTTTGAATTTGTGGGAAGTCGAGGAGGAACCTCGATTCCTTTAGTCTCATCTCTGGAAGTGATGGGGTTGATGACTGAGGGATGTTAGGCGTACTTTGTCGCAATTATGGACACGACTACTGAGGAGCCCAAACTAAAGAGTATCCTGGTGGTGCGTGAGTTTCCTGACATATTTCCCCAAGAGTTGCTAGGGTTACCACCAGAGCGAGAGATAGAATTTTTGATCGAGTTAGCTCCCGGAACAGAGCCGATCTCAAAGGCACCTTATAGGATGTCTCTATCGAAACTGAAGGAGCTGAAGGTGCATATGTAAGAATTACTGGATAAAGGATTTATCCGACCGAGTGTTTCACCGTGGAGAGCGCCGGTATTATTTGTAAGGAAAAAGGATGGGTCCTTACGTCTATGCATCGACTATAGACAATCGAACTAAGTGACAATGAAGAATAAGTACCCTCTGCCGAGAATTGATGATCTATTTGACCAATTGCAAGGAGCTGCGGTATTTTCTAAGATTGATCTGAGAACCGGATATCACCAGTTGAGGATTAAGAAAGAAGACATACCTAAGACTGCTTTCAGGACAAGGTATGACTAGGACAAGGTATGACCACTACAAATTTACAGTGATGCCTTTTGGATTGACCAATGCTCCAGTCGCATTTATGGATTTGATGCACCGGGTGTTTAAGGATTTTTTGGACAGATTCGTCATAGTCTTTATTGACGATATCCTGATTTACTCGAGGAGTAACGAAGAACACGAGGAGCACCTGAAGATTGTTTTGCAGACCCTGAGGGAACACTCGCTCTACGCTAAGCTTAGTAAATGTGAGTTCTGGCTGAACAAGGTGGCATTTCTTGGTCACGTGATATCTGGAGAAGGAGTCGTGGTGGATCTTGCGAAGATTGAAGTCATTACGAATTGGCCTAGGCCTACTACGGTCACGAAAGTCTAAAGTTTCTTGGGATTAGCAAGATATTACAGACGTTTTGTGGAGAAATTCTCATCCATAACCATTCCACTAACAAGATTGACCAAGAAAGAAATGAAGTTCAAGTGGACGGATAAGTGTGAAAGGAGTTTCCAAGACCTCAAGCATAGGTTGACAATCGCATCGGTATTGACAATTCCATCAGGATCTAGAGGCAAATGAGATATATAGTGATGCTTCGCTAAAGGGACTATGCTGTGTGTTAATGCAGCATGAAAGAGTAGTTGCCTTTGCGTCCCGACAATTGAGACCGCACGAGATGAATTACCCGACCCACAACTTGGAATTGGCAGCAATCATTTTTGCTATGAAGATTTGGAGACATTATCTGTGTGGCGAGAAGTTTCAGATTTACACAGACCACCAGAGCCTGAAGTATCTGTTTTCTCAGAAGGAACTGAATATAAGACAGCGTCGATGGATGGAGCTGCTTAAGGATTATGATTGTGACATACTGTATCACCTTGGGAAGGTAAATAGAGTCGCAGATGCGCTCAGCCGGAAATCGAGCATCGCCTGTCTGCTAGTAAAAGGATGATCGATGATTGAGGACTTGAGAGATTCTGAGTTTAGATTAGAAGTCTGTCAACTGTCCAGTTTGATAGCCACACTGAGAGTAGAACCTGAGGTCTAGGAAAAGATAAAAGTCTTGCAGTCTACGAACCCGAAAATTTAGAAAATCCTGAGAATGTACGTGACAAAGAGGAAATCGAAATTTCAAGTATTGGAGGATGGAACCTTGAAGTTTCGAGGGCGTTTATGCTTACCAAAAGACGAAGAACTCAGGGAAAGGATTTTATTAGAGGCTCATATGAGCAATTATAGTATCCACCCAGGAAGCACGAAGATGTATTAGAACTTGCGTCATCATTATTGGTGGAACGGGATGAAAGTGGACGTAGCGAAGTACATGGCAAAATGCTTGACGCGCCAGCAGGTGAAGGCACAACACTGTAAGCTTGGTGGATTATTACAGCCACTGGAAATTCCTGAATGGAAATGGGAACATGTAACGATGGATTTTGTGATGGGACTCCCAAGGAGCTAGAAAGGCCATGATTCCATTTAGGTAGTCGTGGGCAGGTTGACCAAGTCTGCACACTTCATCCCTGTGCGAAAGGATTTCGCAATGGATAGATACGCCTAATTGTACATGAGGCAGATAGTGACACTACATGGAGTACCCATGACAATTACCTCAGATAGAGATCCCAAGTTCACGGCGAACTTCTGAAAAAGTCTTCAAGATGCCATAGGGACTCGCCTGCAATTTAGCACGGCGTACCATCCACAAATGGACAGATAATCGGAGAGGACGATTTAGATGCTCGAGGATATGTTGCGAGTGTACATAATAGACTTCAAAGGTGGATGGGAGGATCAACTGCATTTGGTAGAATTCGCTTATAATAACAGCTACCAGCAGAGCATTCGGATGGCACCGTTTGAAGCGCTTTATGGAAGAGCTTGTAGAACCCCGATTTGCTGGGACGAGGTTGGAGAAAGAAGTATCACAGGCCCAGAGTTAGTAGAGCAATCGGTGGAAGCGTTAAAGATAATTCGGGATAGACTGAAGACGACACAGAGTCGCCAAAAGAGTTATGCGGATAAACGGCGTAAGCCTTTGAAGTTTCAAGTAGGCGATCATGTTTTCCTTAAGGTGTCGCCGATGAAGGGGTTATCGCGATTTGAAAAGAAAGGAAAACTGAGCTCAAGGTACGTAGGTCCATTTGAAATTTTGGAGCGGATTGGGACCTTGTCCTACAGACTGGCTGTACCACCCAATCTATCCCAAGTGCACAACGTCTTTCATGTGTCCATGCTACGGAAGTACGAACCGAACCCGACACATGTACTGGACTACGAAATTATAGAAGTGGACGACAGAGTATCCTACGTGGAGAAGCCAGTTAGGATCGAAGACCTAAAGGAACAAATTCTGAGGAATAAACCGATTCCATTGGTCAAAGTCATTTGAGAGCACCATGGAACCGAAGGCGCTACGTGGGAGAGCGAGGAGACGATGAGGTGTTAATACCCCAATTTGTTTAAGTAACAGGTTAATTGTAAATTTTGAGGACAAAATTTTTGTAAGGGGGGAAGATTTGTGATGTTATGATTTTTCTTGTCATTTCAAGACTCATTAAAGAAAATGTATCTAACGATATATTTCAGTCGTAACCCGCACGGATCTGATCAATCTCACTGACCAAAAGGGAAAGGCTAACGCGATGCAAGGTACGTGGACCTAGGAAACTCGAATAGGAAATGACATTTTGACCATAAGGATTGTCGATGGGACATTTAGAGCCATAAAAGGCCGATCTAAGAACGATTAAGGAATGTATTGCTAGCGTTATATGATTGGAGCGCGGGTGACGCCACTTAACCAATATATAATTTGCAAAATTTTCCTAAATCGAACAGTGACAATCGAGACCAACGGAACTAGTGATAGACCCTCATAATTACATGACAACCAAAGTCGCCATGAATTAACGAGCTCTAATTGTGATATGAATCACAGGGTCGATCCGCGTAACTCCTGCAAAAACCACTCGTTAGTTCGGGATAGGCTGGGATCGCATTGGATAGAGAGATGATTCAGAAACAAGTCTTGAAATTTGAAAATGGAGAATCAAGAATTCCAACATTACAATTGGATTGGCAGTCGCCTTATCGAAGAAATTTGGAATCAGAAAAATGACGTTCCGGACGTTAGGGATAAAATTACCATTTTGTGCCTCAAGCCTTAGCTTTGCCTTAATAATTGAACAAGAGCTTTTTGGTCATTGTAGCCCTTTATAGCTGCCGAAAATGGGGAGAAACCATAGCCATTGGATGAGCATTGATTGACACAATGGACAAGTGTCAAGAGATCAAGCCTTGATGTTGATAGAACCACTTTTAACCTACCATTCAACACAAGTTGACTCTTGAAAAATTAAATAAACCTCACTCTCTCTCTCACTTGGCCGAACACCCCCCCTCCATTGCCGATTTCTTCTTCTTCTTCTTCTCTTCTCTTTGTTGCCGAGAAGCCTGCCGCCCGACCGATTTTGACCGCCAGCTTCGTCGCCATTGATCGCCACTTCCGGCGACTCCCGGCCACCAAGCCAACCACCTGTTGCTTCCTCATCCTCTTGCCGACGTTCTTGAAGTGGAAGCAAGTCATTTGACCACTTGAGGAGCTCCGGCCGACTAATCTCCCGAAAGTCGACGGAAATCATCGCAGTTGGAGGTAAGTCACGGTTTAGGCCTTATAAAACCCCGAAATCTTTGAGTTTTTTGACCAAATTTTGTGGATGTCTAGGGGACACATAGAATGAGCTGTGGTAAAAAGTTTGGATGAATTTGATGGATTTTTGACCTCAAATGGGTCTTGTGTTTGAAGGGCTAGAACTAACCGGTAGCAGATTAGAAGGAACCGGCGCCGTTCGAGGACTTTCCGACGTCGCCTTGGCTCCAAATTTTTGGTGAGGCTTCTCAACCCTTAGAAATACATGTTAGCAAGTAGATTAGTGATTAAATTAAGGATTTAGGCTAGTTTAAGGGCTGTTAAGTAGGGGTATGCACAGAATCGGGTATGCTCTGTTTCAGTTCTGTGCATACCGATTCATTGGGAGGCTGTTGGTGTTGAAATTGAGCTCCAAATTCATCGTTGAGAAGTGTGAGGATGCTAATTGATAAGTCCATGAGGTGTATGTTTAGTGGGTTGATGATTTGAGCAAAAAAAGTTGATTGGATGAATTTCCTTAGGTTGCGCGGCGGACTTGATCTTGGATCGTTAGAACCAAACCCTTGAGGTGCTTGGAAGAAGAATTGTATTGAATTAAGCTCGAGGTAAGGGGAATCCTAAACATTTGATAGGAGGATTAGACTCGATTGGACGATTTGTATGTGAATTGATCGATTCTTGGAGGTTTATAATGTGGTGCCCAATGTGCGTCCTAGAAAGATATAGAGGACTTGAATGTGTGTGATGATGCTTGTGCTTTGAATTGAATGCCACATTTGAATGTCACAATTAATTGTTTCGCATGCCATGGGTGTATTGCTCGTGCGTGAGTTGCACTTGATATTATGTATTATGAATTAAAATGAACTTGTGGCATGTTTGACAGTAGTGACACCCTGAGGCGTATGAGATGCGAGGTTGAGTGGATGAATGCCTTGAGGTGTTGAGACGCGAGGTTTGAATTGAATGGCACCCTGAGGTGTATGAGACGCGAGGTTATGAAGGCCATAGTCCTGATGCGTTGAAACGCGAGACGGAGTTGCGATGTGTCGACACAGACCTGGAGTGACATTGAAAACCTGATGCGTTTGTGCGGGTTTGTCAATGAGACGGTCTGATGCGTTTACGCGGACAGAGCCTGAGACGTTCTAAACGCGGGCATGAAAGTGAGGCAGACTGGAAGGGTGGAAGTTGTGATTTGACATGGCGACGTGTGCCTGATCTTGATGATGTGTTATGATGCCATGACCGCATGCTTGACATCCGTATGTTGTTATCGATACTCGAATGCCTCATGTGATTATTTGTATAAATTGTTTGTGATTGCATCTACCTGAGTAGACGATCAGCCTAACCTAGGGTTAGGACCTACCTTACTGAGATGTATATCTCACCCCATTGTGGGACCCCTTTCTTTTCATATCCTAGGCCTTGAGGATATGGCCAGTCAGGTTTGTTGACCCAAAGGAGATGTCAGTGTATTTTGAGGAGTTCCTTGACGGATAGGGGACCATTTATGTTAGGAAGTGTACAATCGTTTGGGTAGATGAGGGTGGCAGTAGCTAGAAGCCTAATAGGTACGAGGCGTGGTTCAGGAAGGTAGGAGACATTTCTATGAGGCCACTGAAGCCCGTTGAGGTACCACGTGGGGTGATCCCTAGTTGGTGCCATCCCGTTTGAGATTCAGTGGAGGCCGATGGGTCAGTCGCTGGTTCGAGGAATGACCCTAAGAGGACCCCGACCCTGGAGGACACCGATGAGGTTATAGTGGTCAAGGCTACCGAGGACGACCTGGTGTAGCCGTCAGCGGACGAGACGCTCGAGGATATGGTGGAGATTTGCTTTGAGACTTTCTCGGAGTATGAGCCTACTGAGGAGGCGGAGGAGACTGATGACTCTAGTAGCTCGACTTAGGAGGCTCTATTTTTACTAGCTTGACGTTTTGATGATGTGCTCGATATCTACTTCTTTTGCGAGACTGATGACCGCCTTTTGTACTGGCCATGTCACCCTACTAACCAGCATAGTAAGTTTATTGTGCCTTGTATGGATATTTGGATATTATGTATTATTGGTACCCTCACTATCCAGGTCCCATTTCATAATTGTATGGAAGAGGTTTTATATCGTCGCTTCCGCATGCTTTCTATATAATACATCTCTCGAATTATGTTGAAATCCTGGGACCCCGAGAGATAGTTTGTACATGCAGAGAGTTGCGCGCTCGTGCTCGGAGCGCGGGGCGTGACATTCCGACTGAGTGTATTCGCGACTCTGTTTGCCTTTCCAGGATGATATAATATGTCGCAATCATAATCCTTAAGCAATTCCATCCATCGGTGATGTCTCATATTCAGTTCCTTCTGGGAAATAAGATACTTTAAGCGTTGGTAGTTCGTATACATATGGAATTTCTCGCCACACAAATAATGCCTCCAGATCTTCAGAGCAAAGATGATCGCTGCCAATTTCAAATCATGAGTCATATAATTCATCTCGTGTGGTCTCAGCTATCGGGAGGCGTAGGCAACCACTCTTTCATGCTGCATTAGCACACAGCCTAGTCCCTTTAGCGAAGCATCGCTATATATTTCATTGCCTCTAGGTCCTGATGGAATCGTCAATACCAGTGCGGTCGTTAACCGATGCTTGAGCTCTTGGAAACTCCTTTCACACTTATCCATCCATTCGAACTTCATTTCTTTCTTGGTCAATCTCTTCAGTGGATGGCTATAGATGAAAGCTTCTTCATGAATCGTCTGTAATATCCCGCCAATCCTAAGAAACTTCAGACTTCCGTGACCGTAGTAGGCTTAGGCCAATTCATAACGGCTTCGATCTTTGCAGGATCCACCGTAATTCCTTTTCCAGGTACCACATGGCCAAGAAATGCCACTTTATTATTCCAGAACTCGCATTTGCTAAATTTAGCGTAAACCGAGTGCTCCATCAAGGTCTGCAATATAATCCTCAGATGCTCTTCGTGCTATTCGTTATTCTTTGAGTAAATCAGGATATCATCAATAAAGACTATAACAAATCTATCCAAGAATTCATTGAACACCCGATGCATCAATTCCATAAATAATGCTGGAGCATTGGTCAGTCCGAAAGGCATCACAGTGAATTCGTAATGAATATACCTTGTCCTAAAAGCGGTCTTAGGTATATATTCCTTCTTAATTCTCAATTGATGATATCCGGTCCTCAGGTCTATCTTAGAGAATACCAAAGCTCCTTGCAACTGATCAAATAAGTCATCAACCCTCGGCAGTGTGTATTTATTCTTTACGGTCACTTGATTCAACTGTCTATAGTCGATGCATAAACGCAAAGACCCATTCTTTTTCCTCACAAACAACACCAGCGCTCCACATGGTGAAGCACTCGGTCGAATAAATCCTTTATTTAGTAATTCTTGCATTTGCACCTTTAACTCTTTCAATTCCGATAAGGACATTCTATAGGGTGCCTTCAAGATCGGCTCCGTTCTGGGAGCTAACTCGATCACAAATTTAATTTCTCTCTCTGGTGGTAACCCTGGTAACTCTTGGGGAAAGACATTAGGAAACTCACGCCCTACCGAAATATTTTCTAATTTAGGCTCCTCGGCAGTTATGTTCATAACTGCGACTAAGTAAGCGCGACATCCTTCGGTTATCAGCTTTGTCGCTTCAAGAGATGGGACTAAAGGAATCGAGGTTCCTCCTTGACTTCCCACAAATTCAAAACTAGGGCGACCTTCCGGATAGAAACGGGTTATCCTACTACCACAATCAATTACCGCCCTTAGCTTACCCAACCAATCCATTCCTATGATCACATCAAAGTCATACACGGGCAACATAGCCAAGTTGATATTTCTTTACTACCACCAATTACAATTCTATAGTCAGTACAGCCCAATGAAACCATCACATTATCCTTCAATGGGGTAGCAAAATTCAGAATCACACTCAACAGTTTCAACTCCATATCAACCAAATCAGCAAATTGAGCAGACACAAAGGAGTGCGATGCGCCAGGATCGAACAAAGCATAAACAGCTTGGTCACACAAATAAATCGTACCTGTGACCACGCTTAGCGCTTCTTTCGCTTCGCCGCGTGCCACTGCATAGACTCTTTCCTAAGTTGGGGGTTGGTTTTGATCATTCTGTGGAGTGGCAGTTGACGGCCCTGCCTAGGGTCGTTGCCCTTGAGGTCTATTTACTGGAACTTGATTTGGGCAGGTTCTCATCTGATGGCTCATCTGACCACATTTGAAGCGCGCTCCGGTCCTCGCCAGATAAGGTCCATTACCATGCCTTCTGCCACAAAGGCGGCAACTCCAGTTCATTGGGTTCGGTGGCTTCACTATATTCTTTCTTACTAAAGGGACGTAGTGTCTATTGCCAGCCATAGGTATTTCATCAATCTGGCGATTGTCTCTGATTGAATTAAACCGTGATCCGGACACGACATTCCTCTCCTTCGGGTCCCTCTCGATCATCTATCCCCATTCATAGATATTCTTATAAGTCATTGGGTTCAGAGTTATCATCTGGCTGTGAGGCTCTGGTCTCAATCCATCCCGAAATCTCTACGCCTTCTCCAGCGGATCCTCTACTAATATGGGCACATACCTTGACAATATGGAGAACTCGCTTCATACTGATCTACGGTCAGATGATTCTGACACAGCTGTAAGAACTCTACTTGCTTCCTTTCTTGAGTTGTCTTAGAGAGGTACTTATCATTGAATGTCGTGGTAAAGGCATTTCAAGTCAAGGCTGTCCCTTCTAGAAAACTCTATTCTTGGTGGCAGTCCACCAATCATTAGCGGTGCCTTCCAACTAATACACTGCTATAGTACCTTTTCTTCGTCCATGAATCTCAAGACTCCAAAGGCCTTCTCAAGTTCCTGATCCACCTTGGCACCAATTCAGGGTCTCTAATCCCATTGAACTGGGTTGGCTTCAGCTTAATAAATTGTTCGACTAGTTCGCCTATCTGCCTGGCCACAATAACTTCTTCCTAGCCATTCCCTACTACATTGCCCTGGTCATGGTCGCCGTTGTTTCCATTGCCTCCATTATTACCGTTATTAGTGTTGACGGCAGCTATCGCGGCTCCTATCACTTGAGCTATGACAGCATCCCTATCTTGGGTCTGCTGATCAATAAGGTCGCCGATGCTCTCGAGTGCCCTTAGCACTCCGTCCATCCTCGGGTCTTCCGCCACAGGCAGTCTCGAACTAGAGGCTCCACTCCTAGGTCTTTCAGGTCTTCTGAGCGGATTTCTCATTCTAGTATACTTTTACTATGCTTGGATCACCACAATTCCACCAAATAATTAGTAACTTATTCATCTAATCAAGTTCAGTAATACTAAATTAGGTCTGAAAGAAGCAGTCATAACATAGCAACCTCCAACACAACTATTTTCAGAGGCACTTCATTAAACAATCCATGGCCATTCCTCAATTCCGTTCACTTCAATGGTTCACCAAAACTAGCCATGCTCATTTACTCAGCAGACCAAAATCCAGAAATGACTTTCGATGCTAAACATGGAACTTAATCCTCACAAATCACAACAATCTTGTCAAGACTAAATATCAATCACATGCGCCAAGTCATATGCCATGCATTTAGTGCCTAACTCTAACGAGTCTCTTAAGGTCTCGCTACCCATCTTGTCCCAACTTACTCCTCCTTGTTACTTTAATCTTCAATCAACTTTGGCTCGAGCTGACCTAGCTCTGATACCAAAGCAAGACGAGTTGTCACGCTCCGCACCCCGGGCACGAGCACGCGACTCCCTACGAGTAAACTCTTGAGCGTCCCAGGATTAAGATATCGAGAGATGGATAATAACGGTAGCATGCGGAAGTGTTAACACACTCACTCCTCCATAGTACACATCAAAAGGGGACTTGGGTAACGAGAATATCACATGAGTTTATACAAAAAAGCAGGTAATCTATTCCTACTTTTAGCTCGGGAGTCGGGACCAATAAAAAGACTACTACAACGGGTCCTCAAAAGAAACAAACCGACGAGATCATCAAAGCGGGCAAGCAAAAATAGAAAACCCCTAGGTCTAGCTGCTAGAGTCGTCAGTCTCCTCGGCATCTTTGGTAGGCTCGTAATTCGAGAAAGTTTCAGAGCGCACCTCCACCGTGTCCTCCATCATCTCGTCCTCCACCTGCTCTTCTAGCTCATCCTCTAAAGCATCGATCTCAATCACCTCAACTATGTCCTCCATAGTAGGGGTCTTCTCAAGTATATTCCTCGAGCCAGCTACAGACCCCTCAACTAGGAACAACCCTGCGAGGTACCTCCGTGACCTTTAGCGGACCAGTGGTGACATCACCTACTCTACAGAACCACGCTTTGAACTATGCGGTACCTAGTCCTTACCACCCTCATCAACCTAGACCACTGTACATTTTCTAACATACACAGTTCCCCGACCGTCCGGGAACTCATCAAAATATGTTGTCATCTCCTTAGGGTCATCTAGACGAGTCGGCAGCATCCTCAAGGCTTAGGGTCTGAAAATATGGTCCCACGACGGGGTGAGATTAACATCTCAATAAGATAGGTCCTAACCTTAAGTTAGGCTGACAGTACACCCAGATGAATGCAAACAATAAATAAGAATATGCACTCAGCAATATAATGTACTCATCAGTTAATATGCCATAGAGATGCAAGCGTTCGTCAATCACATTGTATTAGCATCGTATCATATCAATCAAGTTAGGTATGGCGATACTAAATCAAGCCACATATTCCACCTTTCCAACTTCCTCATAGTTCTCGCCCGCGTTTAAAATGTCTCAGGCTCGATTCACGTAGTTACGCCTCAGACCATCTAATTGACAAACTCGTGTAAACACATCAGGTTTTCAATATCATTCCAGGCCTGTGTCGACACATATCTAATCTCGTCCTGCATCTCAACGCATCAGGACATTGGCCATTTCAACCTCGCATCTCAACGCCTTAGGGTGCCAATCCACACAACCCCGCGTCTCAATGCCTCAGGGTATCATAGGTTTCTAAGCATGCCAAACATCATTTCAATTCAAACTTCATGATCAAGTACAAGCTTACACAACGAGCTAAGTATCTACGGCATGCAAGGCAATCAATTTTATCACTCACAAGAGGCAATCAATTCATGGCATATGTATTAAGCAAGCATTCAAGCAATCATCCATCCACCACGACGAACATTGAACAATCATGCCATAACTCACGAAAACTAACTCAATCCGCACCCAAATCATCCAGTCGAGTCCAATCCTCCTAGCCAAGGTTTAGGAACTTCTTACCTTGTTCTAAAATCAACAAATTTCCCTTTCCAAGCACCTCAAGTAATCGGCTCCAAGGGTTTCAAAATAGGGCAGCTTTGTACCTAATAGAATTCCATTCAATTCATCAATTTTCTTCGTCCAATCATCTACTCATTAAGCATAAACCCTATTGACATATTAACCAACATTCTAATACACCTCAATGATGAAATTTGAGCTCAATTCCATCACGAACAGCCCTCAAAGTTTCGGTATGCACAGAACAGAAACATGGCATTTTCGGTTCTGTGCATATCTCACTCAATCAGCCCATAATTCAATATAAATCCCAAATTTATCCACTAATCTACTTTCTAACTCCTAGTTCTATATGATGGGAAGCCTCACCGAAAGTTTGAAGTCAAGGCGACGCCGGATGGTCCACGAACGGCGCCGGTTCCTCTAAGTCCTCTACCAGGCAGATTCTATCCTTTAATCACAGCACCCATTTGGGGTCAAAACTCCATTAAATTCAGCCCAATTGTTCACCTCAACTTAGTATAAGAAAGCCCTAGATGTCTACAAAATTTGATCGGAGATTTGAGATAATTCGAGGTCCTATGGAGTTCAAACAACAGCTTACCTCCAGCTGCGATGGATTCCATTGACTCGCGGGAAAATGGCCGAACGAGGCTCTTCCGGTGGTCAAATGCTGCACTTCAAGTTGGAGTGCATCGGCAAGAAGATGAGGAAGACGATGGTGGTCGGCTCGAAGGCTGGATGTCAACGACGGTGGCGCTCAATGGCAGCGAAATCAACGATTGGGTCTGGTCGGGTCGGCTGGTTCGACGTGAAGAAGAAGAAGAAGAGAAGAATGAAGATGGCTATTGAAGTGTGGATATTCGGCAGAGCCAAGTGGAATGGTAGGTTAAAATTGGGTTATTAAATGCCAATTGAGCATCTAATGACACTTGTCCATATGTCCATTAAGTCTTCATCCAAGGGCTGTCATTTTCTCAAATTTTCGGCAGCTAGACGGGGTGTCAATGACCAAAAAGCCCTTATCCATTTATTAACGCAAGGCTAAGGCTTGAGAGGAAAATTAGTAATTTTACCCTCGATGTCCGGAATGTCGTTTTTCCGATTCAAATCTTCTTCGATGAGGCAACGTCCATTCCAATTATAATGTTGGAATTCTTAATTTTCTATTTTCTAATTTTGAGACTCATCTCTGAATCATTTCTCTGTCAGATGTGATTCTGACCTATCCCGAACTGACAGACAACTTTTCCAGACGTTACGTGTATCAACTCTATGATTCATATGACACTTAGGGCTCGTCAGTTCATGGTGATTTTGGTATTTGTCATGTAATTGTGGGGGTCTATTACTAGTTTCGACAGTCTCGATTGTCATATTTCGATTCAGGAAAATTTTACAAATTATACATTGATTAAGCGGCATCACCCGCGCTTCAATCGTATAATGCTAGCAATGCATTCCTTAATCGTTTTTAGATTGGCCTTTTATGGCTCTAATGTCCCCTCGATAATCCTTATGGTCAAAGTGTCCTTTCCTACTCGAGTTTCCTAGGTCCACGTACCTTGTCTCGCGTTAGCCTTTCCCTTTTGATCAATTAACTAAAGATTATTCAGATTCGAGCGAGATATGACTGAAAAACATCGTTAGATATATTCTCATTAATAAGTCTCGAAATGACTGAAAAAATCAGAATGTCACAATTTTTCTCAAGCCGTGGTGACTTTGATTGTCATGTAATTGCGATGGTTTATCGCTAGCTCCTGCGATCCTGATCATCGGAATCCAATTTAGGAAATTCTCGCAAATTACACAATGGTTAAGCGAAATCACTCGCGTCCCAACGTATAACGCTAGCAAGGCATTTAATGATTGTTCCTAGATTTATCTCAGCTAGCCCAAAATATTCTCTCGAAAATCCTTATGGTCAAAGTATCATTTCTCATTCAAATTTTCTAGGTCCACATATCCGACTCCGTGCCAGTCTTTTCTTTTTGGTCAGTTAACTCAGGAGTGGCTAACTCCGAGCTAGTTGCAACTAAGATACACTGATCGATTTTCTTCCATTCAATAGCCTCGAGAGGGTCGAAATTTGGAATGTCACACTTACAAACTCAAGACTTAGAAACAAATTCAGAATGATGGGCAGATGACATTAAATGCATTGGAAAATGAAGCAAGTTTTCGCGCTAGTGAAGCTACTTGGCACAATGCTATGAATGTCAACCATTAGACTCCATGGGAAAAATCAATTCACGAGAGAACTGTCGCTCTCGAAAATGGTTTTTGGATGAAAACTTAAGTTCATGAAAGACGACCATTTTGCTTCATGAAAGGGGTTTATTGAGAGTGACATTTTGATTTTTTCTTTCATTTCAAGACTCATTAATGAGAAAGTACCTAATGATGTATTTCAGTCGTATCTCGCTCGGATCTGATCAATCTCGAGTTGACTAACCAAAAGGGAAAGGCTAACGCGAGACAAGGTACGTGGGCCTAGGGAACTCGAATAGGAAATGGCGCTTTGACCCTAAGAATTGTCAAGGGGACATTTAGAGCCATAAAAGGCCAATCAAAGAAGGATTAAGGAATGCATTGCTAGCGTTATAAGATTGAAGCGCGGGTGATGTCACTTTACCAATGTATAATTTACAAAATTTTTCTAAATCGAACAGTGACGATCGAGACCGTCGAAACTAGTGGTAGACTCTCACAATTACATGACAACCAAAGTCGCCATGAATTGATGAGCCCTAATTGTGATATGAATCACATGGTCGATACGCGTAACGTCTGTAAAAGTAGTCCGTCAGGTCGGCATAGGCTGGAACCACATCTGATAGAGAAATGATTCAAAAATTATGGAGGTTTGCTCTGAGACTCTCTCGGAATACAAGCCATCTAAGAATGCTGAGGAGACTGACGACTCCAGTAGCTCGACTTAGGAGTCTCTATTTTTCTGGTTTGATATTTTGATGGTGACCTCGATGCCTATTTCTTTTGAGAGATTGATGATCGTATTTTGTACTGGTCCTGTCACCCCTACCGACCAGCAGGTTTAGCTTGCTAGTGCTCTTGTATGAACATTTATGAGTTTATATATTTATTGGTACTCTCGTTACCCAAGTCCCCTTTTTACTGTTGTACGGAGGAGTTGTATGTTATCGCTTCCGCTTGCTATCGATATAGTACATCTCTTGATCTATGATTGAATTTTGGGACCTCGAGAGAGTTTATGATTGCAGGAAGTTGCACGCGTAGATGGGACGCGGGGCGTGACATCCTCGTTTGCTTGGTATCAGAGCAAGGTCAGCTCGATCCAAAGTTGATTAAGGATTGGAGTAATAAGGAGGATAAAGATGGGACAAGGACGGGTAGCGAAACCTTAGGAAACTAACTAGAATAAGGCACGAGATGCATGGCATATGGCTTGGCGCATGTGATTGGCATTTGGTTTTGACAGGATTGTGGTGATTATTGAGGATTAAGTTCCATGTTTAGAGCTTGAAATCATTTCTAGATTTTGGCCGGCTAATTAAATGAGCATGGCTAGTTTTGGTGAATCGTTGGGTTGAACGGGATTGAGAAATAGCCATGAATTGCTTATTGAAGTGCCTCTAGAATTGGTTGTGTGGAAGGTCGTTGTGTTATGACTGTTCCTATTAAGGCATAGTTTAGTAGCTCTGGACTTGGTTGGATGAATGAGTTGCTAACTCCCTGATGAAATTGTGGTGGTCTAGGCTCAGCAAAAGCATACAAGAATGAGTAATCCGTCTAGGAGACCTGGAAGGCCTTGGAGCGGAGCCTCTAGTTCGAGGCCACCTGTGGCGGAAGACCCGAGAATGGACGGAGTGTTGAGAGCACTAAAATGAATTGGCGACCTCATCAACAGGCAGACCCAGGACAGGGATGCTGCCATAGCCTAAGCGGTAGGAGCTGCAATAGCTGCCGTCAATGCCAACAATGACAATAATGGAGGCAATGGGAATAATGGTGATCACGACCAGGGCAATGAGATAGTGAATACCTAGGAAGAAATTGTCGTGGCCATGCAGATGGGCCAACTAGTTGAGCAATTTATCAAGCTGAAGCCGACCCAGTTCGATGGGATTGGAGACCCCGAACTAGCACCGAGATGGATCGAGAAAGTGGAGAAAACCTTTGGAGTGTTGAGATGCACGGACGAAGAGAAAGTGCTATTGGCGGTGTACCAACTGGAAGGTACTGCAAATGATTGGTGGGCGGCCATCAAGAATGGAGTTTTTCCAAAAGGAATGGCCTTGACCTGGAATGCCTTTACTACGGCATTCAATGACAAGTATTTCTCCAAGACGGCTCGAGGAGGAAGCAAGTGAAGTTCTTACAACTGCGTCAGAATCAGCTGGCCGTAGATTAGTATGAAGCGAAATTCTCTAGGATGTCAAGGTACGCACCCCGATCTGTAGAGGATCCCTTAGAGAAGGCACAAAGATTTCAGGATGGATTTAGGGCTGAGCTTCTTAGCCAGATGATAGCTCTGAACTTGAGAACCTATAAGGATATCTATGAACGGGGACAGATGATCGAGAGAGATCTAAAGGAGAGGAATGCCGTATCTGGATCGTGGTTTAACTCGTTCCAAGACAATCGCCAGATTGGTAAGAGACCGGTGACTGGCAATAGGCGCTTTGTTCCTCCGATAAGAAAGAATATTGTGAAGCCGCCGAACTCCATGAACTAGAACTGTCGCCTCTATGGCAGAAGGCATGGTAATAGACCATGCCCAACAAGAATTGGAGCATGCTTCAAGTGTGGTCAGATAGGCCACCAAATGAGGACTTGCCCGAATCAAGATCCAGCGAATAGACCTCAAGGGCAGCGACCACAGGCTGGACCATCAGCTGCTACTCCCCAAATTGATTAGAATTGACCCCCAGCTCAGGGGAGAGTCTATGCAGTAGCTTGCAGGGAAGCAGAAGAAATGCCAGGCGTGGTCACAGGTATGGTTTATTTGTGTGACCAAGCTACATATGTTTTGTTTGATCCTAGCGCATCATACTCGTTTATATCTGCTTGGTTTGCTGATTTGGTTGGTATGAAGTTAAAACCATCGAGTGTGATTCTGCATGTTGCCACCTCATTGAAAGATAAATGTGCCGGTTTCGTTGGGCTGTACAGATTGTAGAATCGTAATTGACGGTAGTAAGGAAAGTATAGACTTGGTTGTGTTGCCCATGTATAATTTTGATGTGATCATAGGAATGGACTGATTGGGTAAATAGGGGGCAGTAGTGGATTGTGGTAATAGGATAATTCGTTTTTATCCAAAAGATCGCCCTAGTTTTGAATTTGTGGGAAGTCGAGGAGGAACCTTGATTCCTTTAGTCTCGTCTCTTGAAGTGACGAAGTTGATGACTGAAGGATGTCAGGCGTACTTTGTCGTAGTTATGGGCACGACTACCGAGGAGCCTAAACTAGAAAGTATCCCGGTAGTGCGTGAGTTTCCTGACATTTTTTCTCAAGAGTTACCAGGGTTGCCACCAGAGCGGGAAATAGAATTAGTGATTGAGTTAGCTCCCGGAACGGAGCCGATCTCGAAGGCGCCCTATAGGATGTCCTTGTTAGAACTGAAGGAGTTAAAGGTGCAAATGCAAGAATTGATGGATAAAGGATTTATTTGACCGAGTGCTTCATCGTGGGGAGTGCCGGTGTTGTTTGTAAGGAAAAAGGATGTATCCTTGCGTTTATGTATCGACTATAGACAGTTGAATCAAGTGACAGTAAAGAATAAGTACCCATTGTCAAGAATTGATGACTTATTTGATCAATTGCAAGGAGCTGCAGTATTCTCTAAAATTAACTTAAGGACCGGGTATCACCAGTTGAGAATTAAGAAGGAAGACATACCTAAGATCGCTTTTAGGACAAGGTATGGTCATTACGAATTCACTGTGATACCTTTTGGACAAACCAATGCTCCAACCGCATTTATAGACTTGATGCATCAGGTGTTCAAGGAACTCTTAGATAGATTTGTTATAGTCTTTATTGACAATATCCTGATTTACTCGAAAAGTAACAAAGAACACGAAGAGCATCTGAGAATTATTTTGCAGACCCTGAGAGAACACTCGCTCTACGCTAAGTTTAGCAAATGCGAGTTCTAACTGAACAAAGTGGCATTTCTTGGCCATGTTGTGTTTGGAGAAGGAATTGCAATGGATCCTGCGAAGATTGAAGCTGTAATGAATTGGCCTAGGCCTACTACGGTCACGGAAATCCGAAGTTTCTTAGGATTGGTAGGATATTACAGACATTTTGTGGAGAAGTTTTCATCCATAGCCATGCCACTGATGAGATTGACCATGAAAGAAACGAAGTTCGAGTGGACGGATAAGTGTGAAAGGAGCTTCCAAGAACTCAAGTATCGATTAATGACCGCACCGGTATTCACTATTCCATCAGGGCCTATAGGCTATGAGATATATAGCGATGCTTCGCTAAAGGGATTAGGCCGTGTGCTAATGCAACATGGAAGAGTGGTTGCCTATGCGTCTCGACAGTTGAGACCCACGAGATGAACTACCCAACTCATGATTTGGAACTGGCAGTGATCATCTTTGCTCTGAAAATCTGGAGGCATTATTATGTGGCTAGAAGTTTCAAATTTACACTGACCACTAGAGCTTAAAGTATCTGTTTTCACAGAAGGAACTGAATATGAGGCAACGTCGATGGATGAAGCTGCTTAAGGATTATGATTGCGACATATTGTATTACCTTGGGAAGGCAAACAGAGTCGCGGATGCGCTCAGTCGAAAATCGAGTATTGCTTGTCTACCGGTAAAATGGTGGTCATTATTTGAGAACTTGAGGGATTCTGAGTTCAGATTGGAAGTCTGTCAACTATCCAGTTTGATAGCTATACTGAGAATAAAACCTGAGATCTAGGAAAAGATAAAAGCCTTACAGTCTACGGACCCAGAAATTCTGAAAATCCTGGAGATGAACATAACAAAAAGGAAAGCAGAATTCCAAGAGTTAGAGGATGGAATTTTGAAATTTCGAGGGCGTATGCGTGCCAAAGGATGAAGAACTTAGAGAAAGGATTTTATCAGAGGCTCATAGAAGCAATTATAGTATCTACCCAGGAAGCACGAAGATGTATCAAAACTTGCGTCAATATTATTGGTGGAACGGGATAAAAGTGGACGTAGCGAAGTATGTGGCAAAGTGCTTGACATGCCAGCAGGTGAAGGCACAATACTATAAGCCTGGTGGATTATTACAGCCATTAGAGATTCCTGAATGGAAATGGGAGCACGTAACAATGGATTTTGTGATGGGACTCCCAAAGAGCTAGAGAGGCCATGATTCTATTTGGGTAGTCGTGGACAGGTTGACCAAGTCTGCACACTTCATTCCTGTGTAAAAGGATTTCACGATGTATAGATATGCCGAGTTGTATATGCGACAAATAGTGAGATTACATGGAGTACCCGTGACAATTATGTCGGACAGAGATCCCAAGTTCACAATGAACTTCTGGAAAAGCCTTCAAGATGTCATGGGAACTCGATTACAATGTAGTACGGCATACCATCCACAAACGAACTGGTAATCAGAAAGAACAATTCAGACGTTCGAGGATATATTGCGAGCGTGTGTGATAGACTTCAAAGGTGGATGGGAGGATCAGCTGCATTTGGTAGAGTTCGCATATAATAACAGCTATTAGCAGAGCATTCGGATGGCACCATTTGAAGCGCTTTAGGAGAGAGCTTGCAGAACCCCAATTTGCTGGGATGAAGTTGGAGAAAGAAGTATTACGGGCCCAGAGTTGGTAGAGCAATCAGTAAAAATGGTAAAAATAATTCGAAATAGACTAAAGACGACACATAGTCGTTAAAAAGTTCTACGGATAAATGGCGTATGCCTTTGGAGTTTCAAGTAGGCGATCATGTTTTTCTTAAGGTGTCGCCGATGAGGGGATTATCTCTATTTGAAAAGAAATGAAAACTGAGTCCAAAGTATGTAGGTCCATTTGAGATTCTAAAGCGGATTGGGACCCTAGCCTACAGACTTGCCTTACCGTCTAATCTATCCCAAGTGCATAACGTCTTCCACGTGTCAATGCCGCATAAGTACGAACCAAACCCAATACATGTACTGGACTACGAGTTTATTGAAGTGGATGACAGAGTATCCTACGTGGAAAAGCTAGTCGGGATCGAAGATCGAATAGAACAGATCCTAAGGATTAAGACGATTCCATTTGTCAAAGTTGTTTGGAAGCACCATGGAACCGAAGACTCTACGTGGGAAAGCGAGGAAACGATGAGGCGTCAATACCCCAATTTGTTTGAGTAATTGGATTTTTGTAAATTTCGAGGACGAAATTTTTCTAATGGGGGAAGAATTGTGACATTTTGATTTTTCCTGTCATTTCAAGACTCATTAATGAGAAAATACCTAACGATGTATTTTAGTCATTTCTTGCTTGGATCTAATCAATCTCGAGTTGACTGACTAAAAGGGAAAGGCCAACGCGAGACAAGGTACGTGGACCTATGAAACTCGAATAGGAAATGACGCTTTGACCATAAGGATTGTCGATGTGATATTTAGAGTCATAAAAAGCCGATCAAAGAATGATTAAGAAATGCATTGCTAGCGTTATACGATTGGAGCACGGGTGATGCCGCTTAACCAATGTATAATTTGTAAAATTTTTCTAAATCAAACAGTGATGATCGAGACTGTCGGAACTAGTGATAGACCATCACAATTACATGACAACAAAAGTCGCCATGAATTGATGAGCCCTAATTGTGATATGAACCACAAGTTGATACGCATAATGTCTGCAAAATCCGCCCGTCAGTTCGGGATAGGCTGAAACCATATCTGATAGAGAAATGATTTGGAAACAAGTCTCGAAATTAGAAAATGGAGAATCAAGAATTTCGACATTATAATTGGATTGGTCGTCGCCTTATCGAAGAAAAATTGGAATTAGAAAAACGACGTTCCGGACGTCGGGGGTAAAATTACCATTTTGCCCCTCAAGCCTTGGCCTTGTATTTATAATTAGATGAGGGCATTTTGGTCATTAAACACACCCGAAGGCTACCGAAAATGAGAAGAAATAACAGCCCTTGGATGAGCATTGATTGACCCTTGGACAAGTGTCAAAGGATTAAGCATTGATGTGGATGGGGACACTTTTAACTTACCATTCAACATTGTTGACTCTTGAAATTGTGTATATCCTTCTCTTGCTCCCCCCATTTAGCCAAACGCCCCACCACCACAGCCATCTTCTTCTTCTTCTTCTTCTTCCTCTTCTCTAGTCGAGTGCTGCACCGCCGACCAACTACTGCCCGCCGGATCGCGCCTCTCGACCGCCACTTCCAGTGACCTCCAACCACCGAGCTGACCACCAACCCCTTCCTCATCCTCTTGCCAACAACGTCCAAGTGGAATCAAGTCATTTGACCCACTGAGGAGTTCCGACCGACCGTTCTCCCGGAAGTCAATGAAAATCGTTGTGGCTGGAGGTAAGCCACTGTTTAGACTCCGTAGGACCCCGAAACCTTTGAATCTTCTAGCCAAATTTTGTGGACATTTAGAGGACATGTAGACTGAGCTGTGTTAAAAGGTTTGGATGAATTTGATAGAGTTTTGACCCCAAATGATTATTGTGTTTGAAGGATAAAAACTGACCGGTTGAGGATTTGGAGGAACCGGCACCGTTCGAGGACTTTCTGGCGTCGTTTTGGCTTCAAATTTTTGATGAGGCTTACTAACTCCTAGAAATACCTATTAGCAAGTAGATTAGTGGATAAATTGAGAATTTAAGTTAGTTTAAGGGCTGATTGGTTGAGATATGCACAAAATCGAAAATGCCTTGTTTCGGTTCTGTGCATACCGAATTCGTGGGAGGCTGTTGGTGATAGAATTGAGTTCCCAATTCATTGTTGAGATGTATGAGGATGTCAATTGATATGTCAATGAGGTGTATATTTAGTGAATTGACGAATTAGACGAGAAAATTGACGAATTGGATGAATTTCCCTAGGTCGCGCGGTTGACTTATTCTTGGACTAATTGGACCGAACCATTAAAGTGCTTGAAAGGAGAATTTTGTTGAATTAAGCTTGAGGTAAGGAGTTTCTAAACCTTAGCTAGGAGAATTGGACTCGATTGGGGGAATTGAGTGTGAATGAGATTGCTTCTTAGAAGTTTATGGTGAGATTGTCCTTTGTGGGTCCTTGAGAGATATGAATGGCCCAAATGCTTGACAATGCTTGTGTCATGAATTGATTGTCACATTGAGTGTTGAATTTAATTGTTTTGCATGCCATAAATGTGTTGCTCGTCGCATGAGTTTGCATTCGATCATGAGTTCTGAATTGAAATGAGCATTTGACATGTTTGAGAATCTGTGACACCCCAAGGCATTGAGACGCGGGGTTGTGTGGATGGATGCCTTGAGGCGTTGAGGCGCGAGATTTGAGTTGAATGGTATCCTGAGGCGAATGAAATGCGGGGTTGAGATGGCCATGGTCCTGATGCGTTGAAACGCGAGACGGAATTTGAGATGTGTCGACACAGACCTGGAATGAAATTGACCTGATGCGTTTACGCGGGTTTGTCAATGTGATGGTCTGAGGCATATTTATGAGGATCGAGCCTGAGGCGTTCTAAACGCGGGCGTGAAAATAAGGAGGACTGGAAGGGTGGAAAGTGTGATTTGGCAATGTGTGTTTGATTCCAATGATGTGATATGGTGCCATGATTGCATGCTTGACACTCGTTTTATCCGCGTGTTATTTAATGACTGTTGAATGTTTCGTGTGATTGCATATGCATTTGTCCTTAATTGCATTCGCCTGAGTGTACGGTCAGCCTAATCTAGGGTTAGGATCTACCTTACTGAGATGTAAATCGCACCCCGTTGTGGGACCCATTTTTTAGATCCTAGGCCGTGAGAATGTGGTCAATCAGATTTGGTGACCCAAAAGAGATGTCGGTGTATTTTGAGGAGTTCCCGAACGGACAAGGAACCGTGCACGTTAGGAAATGTACTGTAGTCTGGGTCGACGAGGGTGGCAGCAATTGGGAGCCTCATAGGTATGAGGCCTGGTTTAGAAAGGTAGGGGATGTTTCTACGGGGGCATTGAAGCCCACTGAAGTACTCGTGGGGTAGTCCCTAGTTGGTGGAGGCCGAGAGGTTAGTAGCTGGCTTGAGAAACGTTATTGAGAGGGACCCCGACCTTGGAGGACACCGACGAGGTCATCGAGATCGAGGCTACCGAGGACGACCAGGTGGAGCTGTCAGCTGACGAGACGCTCAAGGATACTGTGGAGGTTTGCTCTAAGACTCTCTCGAAGTAAGAGCCATCTGAGGATGCTGAGGAGACTAACGACTCTAGTAGCTCGACTTAGGAGTCTCTGTTTTTTTGGTCTGATATTTTGATTGTGACCTCGATGCTTGTTTCTTTTGGGAGATTGATGATCGTCTTTTGTACTGGTCCTGTCACCCCTATCGACCAGCAGGTTTAGCTTGCCAGTGCTCTTATATGAACATTTGGGAGTTTATGTATTTATTGGTATTCTCGTTACCCAGGTCTCTTTTTTACTATTGCACGGAGGAGTTGTATATTATCGCTTTCGCTTGCTATCGATATAGTACATCTCTCGATCTATGATTGAATCCTAGGACCTCGAGAGAGTTTATGATTGCAGGGAGTCGCGCGTGTAGATGAGATACGAAGCGTGACATTGAGCATGCCAAGTTAAGATCCTTAATCTGATTGGCCTTCTCGCACACTCCTGCTTGGGGATATTTATTGATTCCAATTGCTCACTTTGAGATTTGGGATAAAATCTCTAGATGCCTTGCACTCTTTTCGTTTCTAAGGTTTTAGACATATTCGCAATGCATACATTCTTGGTCAATATGAAAGGTCTTTCAAGACTGTAATGTTGGCTTGGTCATGGCCTTACACAAGGGGTTTTTCTTGCTTTGAGGCCACATTGGGAAAACATTTGAAATTATTGCCTTCGCTGGGTCTACAAGTCAAGAACCTGAAAGATAAGATAAGAAATGATTGGCTCCACTCCTTTGAACGGTAGCTTCTTTGCGAAGCCTTCATGTTGACGCGAAACATCTCAATCGGAAGAGTCTTCGGATGTGTTGTAATGTCGGTTCAAGGAGGGCTTATAAGGCAATGATTTCCTTTTTCTTGGGGGCCTTAAGAGTTGGTGACCATCTTGGTGTCTTCAACAATCTCGCTCTGCTTGGGGAAAACATCTAACTCTAGGGATCGCAATATGTCTTGAGAGTCCATTGGCTGTTCATTTTCTCTAAAGGATTTCATTCTATTCTGCATTTATTTATATTTGAGGTAGGCTCAATGCTTTTCTACATTTTACTTTTTCCTCTGTGGGCTTTGGCCTTGCTTTTACTAGGCATTTGGCTTTTTTAGCCCTCTTTATATTCTCTTCTTTGCTATTTTCATGAGCTCTCTGGAATCACCATTGATCGATTTTCTGGTAAATTACACATCTTGCCCCAATTTGGAGGGATCACCACTCGGGTTTTGAAATGAATGATTTCAGGCTCAACTTAGCTAGCAAAGGATATTAAATGTTTGGGTAGAGAAAGAAATGCTATTCTTCATTTTGAGATATTTTGAGCTTCCATGGAGATTCACCTGAAGCTGCCACAAAAAGGTTAATGCAAGTGAAGGTAATTAAATCTGTCTTACCTCTTTCACCATTGATTTTCAACTGGAATCTCCTGTATTTGCCCCAATGTAGGGTGGTTCTTGACAGGGATATTTTGAATGTTCTCCTTATTCAAGATCAACAGGGCTAGCAAGGGATATATTGCGTTTATGGGAAAAGAAATAAACGCCTTTCGCCACTTTGATCCTTGTACACATTGTGAATAGATCCTCTGTCCTAAAACACGAATGCTTTTTTCGTTACACTCAACTCTCAGAGTGTATTAGGGACGTGTTTAGATTGGGCTTGCTTTTCATCTTAAGCACTATCGCTTGGCATATTCAATACCTCCCCTTCAT
Organism: Rhodomyrtus tomentosa; assembly: GCA_028455895.1. NCBI lineage: Eukaryota > Viridiplantae > Streptophyta > Magnoliopsida > Myrtales > Myrtaceae > Rhodomyrtus > Rhodomyrtus tomentosa. The sequence goes on along the minus strand of JAPCWY010000001.1, from coordinate 5,277,973 downwards.
TCAGCAAAACCATCTGATCAAACAAACCTGTTGAAGACTTCAATGCAAGATGCATGTATGCATGAATGAATGTACCAGTTCAGTGAACATGGATGCTCTTCAGGAATGAGCTGAAGCATGAACTCCAGTTGTATTAAGGATGAGATGTTTTAGCAATGCCTTACGGCCTGAACATCTATTATGATCCGACTGGGGGGGTGAACCATTCGAGCAGTCATGCTCCCTACAGAAGTTTTAGGAGAGGGATACTTACCTGGACTGCAGTGGCCAGTTGACCTTTTGTGTCTACTCCTTTGAGGATCTATGTTAACATGATCACCTGAAAATTCACGAATTGGCCCATTTGACTTGCTATCATGGAAGCCTAGTGCATCACTGTAATAACTGATATGGCAACAATGTTTCTTTGATACATTCAAGACAAATGGGAGAACCATTCCTTGCTGACACACAGCGGGGAAAATGATGTTGACACTTGATTTTCGATTAGTCTTTTTAAGTTTATTTTTGAAAAATTCATAAACAATTCATAAAAAATTTGAAGAATTACAAAATCAACTTTGGTGGCCTTGGCCAAGCCCAAGGAACCATTTTTTTACCAAAAAATAAAATTTCATATTTTTTAGTATTTTTAGAAAATAGGAAAATACTTGAAAATTCAGGAAAAATAACATTCAAGGTAAAAAAATATGAAAAAATAGTCAATATTTTTATTTTGATTCCATTGTATTCTTGAACTCATAAAAAGTCCAAATTCACGTTCAATTTTATGTGTTCCTTTGATACACGTATGATTGAATTTGGTAAAAAATGTCAATTGAGTCTTTTAATTTGTAATTTTACCATTTTTAGGATTTTGACATTCAATCTGATTGTTCCTCATTGCAATTTAGTCTAATTATTTCACAAATTGCTTAATTTCATGAATTGGGCAAAATTACATACTTAATTGTAACTTAGTCCTTGAATTTGGGCATAATTGAAATTACTTTCAATTCAGAAACTATATTTGAAAATTAAAGCCACTACCCAATGTTATTCACCATCCCAAGTCAATTGGTATGAGTGATTTGGTCCAATTTGATTGTTTAAGCCTTTAATTTCATAATTTTCCGAATTGCAATTAAGGACAAATTTGGGGCTTTTATAGAAATTGACTTGATCTTTTGGGCAAAATCACATTTTTGGATAATAATAATGTCCTAAGTTCAATTTTGAGATTTAATTTACAAAAATTCCTCGCGAATTAGGGTTAATTTTGGAAAATCAAGTCAGAACCGGTTCTGACCGGTTACTACCAGGTCAGACTGGTTGAACCGGTCTGCTACAGTATCGTCTTCTTCCTCAGACTCTCGCGCAGATGAACAATACAGGGCTGAACTTTGAGGGCAAAATTGATCAACTAATCGACCACAATTGAAGACGCATTGGGGTGGTTTAGTTCTTCAGGCCATTCCTCTTCGATTGATACTAGAATCACGACCAATGGTCGTCGGAGGAAGGTGAAATTGATTGGTTAACGTTACTATCGCGACCCATTTTTTCTTTTTTCGGAGAAAGCGAGCTAATGAATTACCGATCGGGCCCCTACTCTGAAATGTGGATCGCGGGCCTTGATCGGCGCGGGCTCTCTCAGGCCTATACCAAATCACTACGGGAGTAAATTTAAAGGGATTTTTTTGACAATAAGAGTCGATCGGATTTGACCTTGGGGTGGTTATGGTGGCACGTGCCATGTGTGCATGCATTTGGAGTAGCCACTTGTCATTCTTGGAATGTTGACCGGAAACCTCACTAATCGATTGGGAGAGATCGATCAGTTCTTCGAAACCTGAGATTTTGGGTTTGGGGATTTGGTTACGTTGATGTCATTACCAACGCCCCTTCGGTACCTAATGTAAGTGATTTTCCTAACTAAGATTTCATGCAGGTGCAAATTTGGTGGGATAAGTCTAATTTGGGGTTTCAATGCAAATTAGAAGACTAGTCCTATCAATCACAATCAATATAAGTGCAATCAAGTGCATAAATGAACTACATCAATGTACATCAATTCAAATCAGGGGCCTCCTAATATAGTCCTAAAGCTTAGAGAACGTGTGATTTAGGGTCAGGGGTAAAATGGGAAGATTTGGAGATAATTTGCCAGAAGGGTAAAATCATCATTTTTTAGAGTTTTAGGTATTGAATCCCCAAAATAAGTCATGATCGGTTAATTGTGGTCATTTCCTATTTTTTGAACTTTTCATCAAGTTTTGGGAGACGATTTGCTAATAGGAAAAAATCGTCATTTTTGGAAGGATCGAGTTTCAAAAAACGCGAAATAAATCATGGCCAGTCGATTATGGTTGTTTCCTATTTTCTAAATTTTTTATGATTTTTCTATTTTTTAATTTAATTTTTGAATTTTATTCCTTTTTTATTTATTATTAAAATTATTTTTTGGACCGGGTCAGACCCGGCCCGACCATACGGGTTAGACCGGTCTAAAACGACGTCGTTTTGGTATTTTCAAAAATTTTCTATTTTTAATATTTTTTTTAATAATATCCGAAAATCCCGATCGGACGTCCCACGGTGTGCCACGTGGCCTATTTTCATCCGCCGGATCTATTTTTTAATTTTTTGAATTAAATATAGAAAATATATTTCTTTTTTTTGTGAATTTTGAAAGGGCTAGATCGTGACACGTGGCCAACCCACGATCGTCCGATCCGGTGGATTTTTTATATAATTCTGAAAGTCCTCGGTCGGACGCTTCAGGATGCGCCACGTGGCCTTCGCTGGTACATCCGATCAAGGTTTAATTAAGGGTATTAAAAAGCCTAAATTCGACGAATCTCCAAATGCCACTTGGCATCATGATCACCGTCAAACTGATTTTTTTTTTAAAATTTTCGAAAATCAATTAATATATTAAAGAAATTAATATTTTTTGAAAATTCTAGATCGCAACACGAGACAAAACTACGGTCGTCCGATCTAGGTTTTATTTAAACCTAGTGGGAGCCGCCCCTGCCTACGTGGCGCGCCACGTTAGCGCTGATTGGTCATTCCCCTTGGTGGAGAAGACGACTGGCGACTCGCTGGAATAGTGATTTTTCCAATGAGATCATCGGAATCTTCGCTGAAAAGTTGGGTTCATGCCCGAAATGTGTGAAATTTTCGCCCAAATTCACCATCGAAAAGGAATTTTTATGTTTGATTCGGGTTTATGTTTATGAAGGAACATAATGTCCCAAATTGAATTTTTAAGATTTAAAAAGATCAACTTGAAAAGGGAATTAAAATAAAATTATTGACTATTTTTGTGTATTTTTCTGACCACGAATGGTATTTTTCTGATTTTTTGGGTATTTTTTATATTTAAATAAATTCGAAAAAAATATTAAAAAATATGAAAAATATTTTTTGTTCAAAATTGAATTCCAAGGCTAGGCCAAGGCTTCCCAAGTTGATTTGGCAATTTTATGACTTTTTTTTTTTACTATTTTTAATTAATTTTAGAAATAAAAAGTGAAATAAAAAATGATTAAAAATCAGGTATCAACAGTTGCCCCTCTTTGAGAGTGTGCTCGTCATAGGTTGCTCTCAAAGACAAAATGACATCTGAGTCTTAAACGACTCGATTGGAAAAGGAGAAATGCCATGACATTGGACTCTTAAACCTCTTGATGAAAGCTCAAATTAATCCATGATTTGCCTCGACAACTTGAATATGGGCCGAAGAGAGAATTCACTTGTCGGAGGCTGTGCTTGCGGAATCTGAGGGTTCGTCGTTATGCTCCTGGGGCGTCGGAACCGTGGACTCGTTTTTTTTTTTTTTTTTGGCAGCATCCTATCAGCTACACCAGACTCGCTTCTTCGTATCTCATTCGTTATACCTGAATTTTGTTTTTCCTTTCATAGCTTCCTATCCGCTATGCCAGGTTTATGGTGACTCTACAGGTTAGAGATCAACCATTTGGGTTCGCTCTTATGGGTTGAGGCATGACCTTCCGGGTTCGCTCTTATGGTTTGAGACATGACCTTTTGGGTTCGCTCTTATGATTTGAGACATGATCTTCCAAGTTCGCTCTTATGATTTGAGACATGACCTTCCGGGTTTGCTCTTATGATTTGAGACATGACCGTTGAGGTTCGCTCTTATGGTTTGAGACATGACCTTTGGGGGTTCGTGCTTTTGAAACGGCAAGAAAGCTTTAACTCGAATCTTGGGTCAGCTTCTAGGCACTTGTATGTTTTAAGGGGGTCCCTTGACGCTGACTAGCGGGGTGGTCAGAGGGGATTTTTTTATTATTTTAAAAGAGTTTTTCTTGTTTATTTTTTTTAAGATTCCTATGACAAGGGTTCTTTACGTCAGGTGGGATTTTCTTGATTTTGAAAAGAATTCACATGACTAGCAGAGGGGATTTTCTCTGATTTTGAATGGGTTTTGTAACAATCTGATTTTCCCTGTCATTTCGATGCTTATCAATGAGAATATATCTCGAGTTAACTGACCAAAAGGGAAAGGCTAACTCGAAACAAGGTACGTGGACCTAGGGAACTCTAATAGGAAATGACACTTTAATCATAAGAATTGTCGAGGGAGTATTGAGAACCATTAAAGGTCGATCTAAGAACGATTAAGGAATATATTGCTAGCGTTATACGATTAGAGTGCGGGTGATGCCGCTTAACCGAGGTATAATTTGCGAAATTTTTCTACATCAAACGATGACGATCGAGATCGTCGGAGCTAGTGATAGACCCTCGCAATTACATGACAACCAAAGTCGCCATGAACTGACGAACCCCAAGTGTGATGAGAATCACAGAGTCGATACGCGTAACGTCTGTAAAAGTCATCCGTTAGTCCGGGATAGTCTGAAATTACATTTGGTAGAGAAATAGCCTAGAGACGAGTCTCAAAATTGAAAAAAAAATCGAGAATTCCAACATTATATTTGGATTGGATGTCACCTCATCGAAGAAAATTTGAATTGAAAAAACGACATTCCGGATGACAAGGGTGAAATTATCGTTTTGCCCCTCAAGTCTTGGCCTTGTATTCATAAATGAAGGAGGGCATTTTGGTCATTGACCCTACCCCCTTGGCTGTCGAAAATTAGAGGAAGTAATGGCCATTGGATCACAAAAATGATTACTAGGTGGACAAGTGTCAAAAGATGGTGGATTAGCATTAATTGATCAACTTTTAACCTACCATTCTTGTTAAGTTGACCAAGCCAATTGTGCATAGCTCTCTCTCTCTCCTCTTCCTTCAGCCAAAATCTCACCCCCCCTCTTCATTCTTCTTCCTCTTCTTTCTTTCTTCCCATTCTTCACTCAGCCAAGAGCTGCTCCCGCCCGACTAGATCGACTCGCTGCCATCGACCGCCACATCCAGCCGCTATATGACCTCGCGCTAGCCACCAACTTCAAGCCACATCTCTTGCTGACCACCTCCAAGTGGAATCATGGCATTTGGCCACCTGAGGAGCTCCGGCTAGCCAATCTCTCGAAAGCCGACGGATTTCGTCGCAGCAGGAAGTAAGCCTTCGTTTGACATCCATAAGACCTCGAATCGCTTCAAATTTTCGGTGGTAGTTTGTAGACATTTTGTACTAGGAATGGATGAGCTGAGGCAAAAATTTTGGATGAATTTGATGGAGAATTGATGAAGAATTGGTGTTGATTTTCGGTAGACAGAACTGACCGGCGGTAGGCGTGTGAGAACCAGGGCTGTTCGTGGACTTTCCGACGTCGCCTTGCCCTCAAATTTTCGATAAGGCTCCATATCACCTAGGACTATATGTTAGCAAGTAATTTATGTGATAAATTAAGGTTTAAGGATAGTTTATAGGTTGATTAGTCGGGCACTGAATAGAACCGAGATTTCCCTATTTCGATTTTGTAGAAACCGAGCCTTAGGGGCTGTTTAGGGGTGTCGCCAAGCTTTAAATTCATCGTTGAGACGTACTATAATTTCGATTGATGTGTCATTGAGGTTTATGCTCCGTGGATTGGTGAATTGAACGAGAAAGTTGACAAATTGATTGAATTCCCTAGGGTTGTACACTGCCCTATTTTTGGGACTTTTGGGTTGAACACTTGAAGTGCTTGGAAGGGAAATTTTATTGAACTGAGCTTAAGGTAAGGAGTCTCTAAACCTTAGCTAGGAGGTTTGGACTTGACTGGATGAATTGGTTGTGAATTGGGTGAATTTTCATGAGTTATTGTGTGATTGTCCAATGTTCGTCATTGTGAGTTGATGATTGCTTGAATGCTTGCTAAATGCATATGCCTTGTGTCGATTGCCACTTTTGAGTGATGAATTTGTTTGCTTCGCATGCCATAGACGCTTAGCTCGATGCATGGGCTTATACTCCATCATGAAGTCCTGAATTGGAAAAGAATGTGGCATGCTTGAGAACTTTGACACCCTGATGCATTGAGACGCGAGGTTGTAATGGCTAGTACCCTGATGCGTTGAGATACGAGGTTGTGAGAATTAATGTTCTAATGCGTTGAGACACGGGACGAGATTGATTATGTGTCGACACAAGCTTGGAATGGCATTTGAAAACCTAATGCGTTTAACGCGGGTTTGTCAGTTTGATGGTCTGTGGCGTAATGACGCGGACCGAGCCCGAGGCATTCTAAACACGGGCGTGAATCATGAGAAAGTTTTGAAGGGTGGAATGTATGGCTTAATTTTATATTTCATGCCTGACTTGATTGATAAGTTATGATGACATGACTACTTGATTGTCAATCGCTTGTATCTGTGTGGCATTTTATGACTGATGAGTGCCTTATAGTGTTGAGTGCGTGTTCTTGTTCATTATTTGCATTCATCTGGGTGTACTGTCAACCTAACCTAGGGTGAGGACTTATCTTACTGAGATGTGAATCTCACCCCGTTGTGGGACCTTACTTTTTAATGTATGGCTTGATTTTGTATTCATGCTTGACATGATTGATAAGTTATGATGACATGATTGCTTGATTATCAATCGCTTGTATCCGTGTGGCATTTTATGAATGATGAGTGCCTTATATTGTTGAGTGCGTGATCTTGTTCATTATTTGCATTCATCTAGGTGTACTATCAACCTGACCTAAGATTAGGACTTATCTTACTGAGATGTGAATCTCACCCCGTCGTGAGACCTTACTTTTTCAGACCCGAAACCTTGAAGATGTTACCTACATGTCTAGGTGATCTGAAGGAAATGACCGCCTATTTGATGAGTTCCCGGACAGTCGGGGTACCGTGTATGTTAGGAAGTATACAATGGTGACGAGGGTGGTAAGGACTGAAAACCATATAGGTTTGATGCCTGGTTCCGTAGGGTAGGTGATGTTACCGCTGGTTCGTTGAAGTCTACTGAAGTGTCTCGAAGAGCCATCACTAGCTGGTGTCATCCCACTCGGGATTCTGTAAAGGTAGAGATATCTGTTGCTGGTTCAAGGAATATGCCTGAGAGGACCCCAACCCTGGATGACACAGTTGAGGTGATAGATATGATGCCTCGGAGGACGAGCTGGAGGACGAGATGATGGATGACACAGTAGATGTACGCTCCGAGACTTTATCGGACTATAAGCCAGATGTGACATTCTGATTTTCAATCAACTTCAGACTCTGTAATGAGAAGTTTATTCATATCAAGCGATGTATTTCAGTTGTATTCCACTCAAATCTGATCAATTTGAGCAGACTGACCAAAGGGGAAAGGCTAACGCAAGACGAGATACGTGGACCTAGGCGACTCGAATAGGAAATGGCGCTTTGACCATAAGGATTGTCGAGGGGATATTTAGGACCGCAAAAAGGCCGATCTAAGAACGATTAAGGATTACCATGCGAGCGTCGTGCGGTTGGAGCGCGGGTGATGCCGCTTAACCAACGTACGATTTGCAAAATTATCTTAAATCGGACTGTGACGATCGAGACCACAGGGACTAGCGATAAGCCCTCGCGATTACATGACAACCAAGGCCACCATGAATTGACGAGCTCTAAACGTGACGAGAATCACGGGGTCGATACGCGTATAGTCTGCAGAAGCCACCCGTCGGTTCGGAATAGGCTGGAATCACGTCTGGTAGAAGGAACGATCAGAATTGAGTCCTGAAAAGTTTGAAAAAGGAAAATCAAGAATTCCAACATCAATTGGATTGGCCGTCGCCCTATCGAAGAAGTCAGAAACGAGAAAAACGACGTTCCGAACATCGGAGGTAAAAAGATCAAAATGCCCCTCAAGCTTAGGACTATGTCTTTATAATTGAAGGAAGGGCAAAATGGACATTTCTCCTCCCTCAAGCTGCTGCAAATTGAAGAGCAATTGATGGCCATTGGATGCCCTTGAGAAGAACAATGGACAAGTGTCAAGCATCCAAGGGTAGTAGATCATTTCACCAATTAATGCCCACCTACCAATCACCTCAATTAATTTAAATTTTTTGGGATAATAAACAGCTCTCTCTCTCTCCTCAAACCCCCCATTCGGCCATTTTTGTTCCCCCAAAGACCAGACCAAGCTTCTTCTTCTTCTTCTTCTTCTTCTCCAGTTTCTGCTCCACCCGACCCCGCCGGACCCCGCCGTTCGGTCCGTACGACCGCCACCTCCGACCATCCCCTACTACTGGCAGACTACCCAGACGTAGCTCGACGTCTTTCCGACGTCCTCCAACTGGAATCAGGTCATTTGGAGCTCTGAGGAATTCGGGGCAAGCATTCTCCCACAGGTCGACGGAATCTGTTCCAGTTTGAGGTAGGTTCGGTTCTGAACCCTTTAGACAGCTGAAAACTTGGAATCTTTGGCTCAAATTTTGTGGAGATCAAGTAGACATATAGATGGTTCTGTGTTAAAAATTTGGGATTTATTTGATAAGTTTTTGACCATGAACAACCCTTGTACATTATGCCCAGAATCTGCCGGTATTCTGTGTGTGAGTGCTCCGGCGACTTCCGACTACTTTCCGGCAACCGCGCGACTTGAAACTCACGGTGAGACTTCCAAACTCTTAGGTAGACATTATAAGAGGTAGAATGGTGTATATTTGATGGATTTGAGATAGATTAAGGCCGGTTGGACCCGGCATGAACATAACCGAATGGAACCGGTTCAATTCCCGGCCAAACCGGTTCTGTGGAGGGCTGAATAGGCTGGGATTACATTGTAATTTGGTGTGTATGATGTGTTAAAATGATGAGGAGTATGTTATGAGTGATTTGGATGGATGAATTGAGGAATTAGACTTGGAATTTTGACAAATCGATTGATTAAACTAGGTTGCGCGACAAGTCGGCTTTGGGACTTGGATTGGCCTCACCATAGGAGACTCAAGGAGGGGAAATTTGCGTTGTTAAGCGGAGATAAGGAATTTCCTAAACCGAGGCTAGGGGGATTGGACTCGATTGGGTAAGTCGAGGGCCAAACGAAACGATTTATGAGAAAATCCTCGCATGTAATAGCTTGATGCGCCCTTGGACATTATAGAATGATTGTTTGACCTAGCCTATGTGTGAATGGTCTGAGTGCCTGAGTACTATTTGAATTGAATCGCATGCCACGAAATTTATTAAACATATTATGATGCACATTGGACATTGGTTATGAAATTTGATTTTTTAAAAATCAAGTTAATTGATATGATGTGGCATGAGACATGATTGTGACATTGCATGGCATGGCCCTGAGGCGTATGAGACGCGGGGCGGAGGTTGAGACCCTGATGCGACGAGGTCGCGGGGTGGATTATGAAAAGGTGGCGCCCTGATGCAACGAAATCGCGGGGTTGAGATAGCCACAGTCCTGATGCGATATAATCGCGGGACAGAATACGAGCTCATAGACTCTGCCTGGAAATTGAACCGGGGCCTGATGCGTTTACGCGGGCCGAGCCTGATGGGATCTAATCGCGGGCTAGAGAATGAGGCAGACAGAGGTTGATTGGTGTAGTGAAGTGACAGGGCGAGCATATACTTGCAACTGTGTGTGACACGAGAATATAAATGCATGCTTGTCCTCTATGCATTATTGTTTATTGAATTATGACTATCATGTCCGCGTGAGTTAATGAGTTAGATAGGTTGAGTGACTTGACTGTCTGAGTGGACGGTCAACTTGACCTAGGGTTAGGTTTTTCTTACTGAGATGTGTATCTCACCCCTTTTCGAAAAATTCTACTTTACAGATCCTAGGCAATAGCAATGTGGCCTATCAGATTCGGGGACTCGTAGGAGATGACGGCGTATTACGATGAGTTCCCCGATAGGCAGGGTAATTTATACATAAGGAAATGTACAGTAGTTTGGGTAGATGAGGGCGAACCTGACTGGAAGCCTCATCGGTTTGAGGCTTGGTTTAGACAGGACGTAGATAGGAAGGTCGGGCCGCTGAAGCCCCATGAGGTTCCAGAGGGTGTCATACCTCCTTGGTGTCAGACGATAGCAGACCAGGAGTTTCCCGAGGGCTCAGTGGTTGGTTCGAGGAACGGCTCGGAGCGGACGCCGACAGTTGAGTTTCCCATGCCACCGCCAGACAATGAGGTCATCGTGGTGGAGCCGTCCGAGAGAGATCCATCCGAGCTGGACCAGGAGGCGACCGTGGAGGGAGACCGGGCTGAGTAGTCACAGGAAGCGGCCATGGAAGACTCTATGGAGGTTCCATCAGAGACTTTCTCCGAGTACGAGCCGTCAGAGGAGAGCGAGGACACCGGAGATTCCAGCAGTTCTTCCTAAACGACTTCGGATGATGACTTGACTTTTTGACTGGCGACCTGATCCCCTTTTCCTAGTGAATTTTGTGGACATCTTTTGACATGTTTACCCGTCGCCTTGGTGTATAGCGGTTTGTAGTAGATGTGACCAGTTGATGTTGATGTACGACCTTTTGATGCTATCCAGTCCTGCTTAGTCTTGGGATATATATATATTCATGTGGTACGTGGAGTTGTTGGGAAACGCTTCCGTGTGCTTAATGTAAATTATTTCATCTCTCGATCTTCCTTTATATATAAGTGGATCCTTAGGACCGCCGAGAGATCGTTGTGGTTTTGCTTGCAGGGATGATTGCGTGCTCGCGATGGGGCGCGGGGCGTGACATCCCCGCTTGTTTTGGTATCAGAGCAAGGTCAGCTCGATACGAAGTTGGTTAAGGATTGGAGTAATAAGGAGGACTAGGTAGGACAAGGACGGATAGCTAGACCTTAGGAAACTGGTTAGGGTGAGGCAGGAGATGCCTAGTTGTGACTTGACAGCTATGGATGGTTTTTTATCTTGGTAAGGTTTTGACAGGGCATGGGGGATTGAGTTCTCTGCTTAGGATTGAAGGTCGTTTCTTGACCTTGACCGGCTTGATGCTTGAAAGTGGTTAGTTTTAGTGAATCACTGGAATGAATGGATTTGAGCAACGGCCATGAGCCATTGGTTGGGACATTTCTGAAATTGATGTTGACGTGTGAAGTTGTTGTGTAATTGTTTTGTTAAGGAGTAGTTAGTAACCCTGGATTGGATGATTGAGTAAGTTGCTAACCTGTTACTGAACTTGTTATGGACCAGGTTCGTTAGTAAGTGACAGAGATGAGTGACCCATCCAGAAGACCTGGAAGACCAAGAGGCGGAGCCTCTAGCTTGAGGCCGCCCGTAGCTGAAGATCCAAGGGTGGATGGTCTACTGAGGGCAATGGAAGGACTTAGGGACATCATAGAGAGGCAGGCCCAGGATCGAGACTCTGCCATAGCCCAGGCAGTGGGAGCTGCCCTAGCAGCTGCGAATACCAACACTGGCAACGCTGGTGGAAGTGGAAGTCAGTGCGAGCCGAACCAGAGCAATGAAACGGTGAACCCTCAAGAGGAAATTATAGTGGCCAGGCAGATGGGCCAACTGGTGGAACAATTTATGAAGTTGAAGCCGACGCAGTTTGACGGGATTGGAGATCTTGAGCTAGCACCTAGATAGATAGAGAAGCTGAAAAAGGCTTTCGGGGTACTAAGATGTACTGATGAGGAGAAGGTGTTGCTAGCCGTATATCAGCTAGAGGGTACGGCAAACCACTGGTGGGCTGCCACCAAGGATGGAGTCTTCACTGAAGGTACGGCCCTAAACTGGAACACTTTTAAGAGGGCGTTCAACGACAAGTACTTTTCAGAAACGGCCAGGGAAAGGAAGCAGATCGAGTTCCTACAGCTGCGACAGAACCAACTATCGATAGATCAGTATGAAGCTGAGTTCTCGAGGCTTTCGAGGTATGCGCCTCGATCAGTGGAGGATCCTTTGGAGAAGGCATGGAGATTCAGGGATGGGTTGAGGCCCGAACTCCGTAGCCAGATGATAGCCTTGAATTTGAGGACCTACAGGGAAATATACGAGCGAGGTCAGATGATTGAGCGAGACTTGGGGGAAAGAAACATCGCAACTGGATCGCGGTTCCTGTCATTTAGAGACCATCGTTAAAGGGGCAAGAGACCGATGGCAGGTAACAGACGTTTCGTGCTGCCTACAAGGAGGAATATCGTGAAACCGCCAAACCCGGCGAACTGGAGCTGCAGGCTATGTGGCAGAAGGCATGGGAATGGACTATGCCCTATGAGGACTGGAGCTTGTTTCAAGTGTGGTCAGCTGGGCCACCAAATGAGGACGTGTCCAAACCAAGCACCGGTCAGTCGACCACAAGGACCGAGGCCGCAAGCAGGACCGTCGACTACAGCACCTCGGATAGAACCGAATAAACCACCAGCTCAGGGTAGAGTGTACGCTGTAGCGCGCAACGAGACAGAAGATGCGCCTGGAGTGGTCACAGGTACGGTTTACTTGTGCAACCAGACCGCTTATGCATTATTTGACCCGGGTGCCACGCATTCTTTTGTATCTGCACAGTTCGCTGAGTTAGTAGGCATGAGATTGGAACCATTAAGCATGGCATTGCATGTAGCCACCCCATTGAAGGATAATGTCTTGGTTTCACTAGGGTGTGCGGAATGTGAGATTATGGTTGGAGGAAGTAAGGAGAGTATCGACCTAGTTGTATTGCCTATGTTTGATTTTGACGTGATTATAGGAATGGATTGGCTGAGTAGGCAAGGAGCGGTAGTAGACTGTGGCAATAAAACGATTCGATTTTACCTGAAAGATCGCCCTAGTTATGAATTGGTAGGAAGCCGAGGAGGAGTCTCAATTCCCTTGGTTTCAACTTTGGAAGTAACTAAGTTGATATCTGAAGGATGTCGGGCATACTTAGTAGCCGTGATGGATACGACTGTCGAGGAACCTAAGTTAGAAAACATTCCTGTGGTACGGGAGTTTCTGGATGTGTTTCCCTAGGAATTGCCGGGATTGCCACCGGAGCGGGAAATAGAGTTTGTAATTAAATTAGCTCCTGGAACGGAGCCAATTTCGAAAGCACCGTACAGAATGTCCCTGTCGGAATTAAAGGAGTTAAAGGTGCAAATACAAGAGTTGCTGGACAAAGGATTCATCAGACCAAGTGCTTCGCCGTGGGGAGCACCGGTTCTGTTCGTAAAGAAGAAAGACGGATCCTTGCGACTATGCATTGATTACCGGCAACTGAATCAGGTGACAGTGAAGAACAAGTATCCGTTGCCAAGGATTGATGATCTTTTTGATCAATTACAAGGGGCAGCAGTGTTCTCGAAGATTGACTTGAGGACGGGGTATCACCAGCTAAGGATCAAGAAGGAAGACATACCGAAGACTGCATTCAGGACGAGGTATGGACATTACGAGTTTACGGTAATGCCGTTCGGATTGACTAACGCCCCAGCCGCATTTATGGATCTAATGCATCGAGTGTTCAAAGAGTTTCTTGACAGGTTCGTCATAGTTTTCATTGACGACATCTTAATCTACCCGAGGAGTGACGTAAAGCACGAAGAACATTTGAGAATCGTATTGAGGACCCTGAGGGAACATTCGCTGTATGGGAAGCTAAGTAAATGTGAATTTTGGCTAGACAGGGAAGCATTTCTGGGTCATATTGTGTCTGGTGAAGGGATTGCAGTGGACCCCTGCAAAGATAGAGGCTGTAACCAATTGGCTGAGGCCTACTACGGTCACGAAGGTCAGAAGCTTCTTGGGACTAGCAGGATATTATAGGCGATTCGTGGAAAAGTTCTCATCCATAGCCGTCCCACTGAAGCGGTTGACGAAGAAGGAAGCGAAGTTCGAATGGACTGATAGGTGTGAACAGAGTTTCCAAGAGCTTAAACATAGATTAACGACCGCGCCAGTACTGACCATTCCGTCGGGACCGGGAGGATATGAGATCTACAGCGACGCTTCGCTGAAAGGATTGGGTTGTGTATTGATGCAACACGGCCGGGTAGTAGCTTACGCATCCAGGCAGTTGAGGCCGCACGAAATGAATTACCCGACCCACGACTTGGAGTTAGCGGCGATTGTGTTTGCTTTGAAGATTTGGAGGTATTACCTTTGTGGCGAGAAGTTTCAGATATATACAGACCACCAGAGTTTGAAGTATTTGTTTTTCTAGAAAGAGTTGAACCTAAGGCAGCGCAGGTGGATGGAGCTGTTGAAAGATTATGATTGTGAGATATTATATCATCCTGGGAAAGCAAACAGAGTGGCAGAAGCATTAAGTCGAAAGTCGAGTATTGCATGCCTGCTGGTGAGAAGTTGGTCGACGATAAAGGATCTGAGAGATTCTGAATTTAGATTGGAGGTTAATCAGCTATCCAGTTTGATAGCGACTTTGAGGGTGGAACTTGAGGTCTAAGAAGGGATTAAGGCATTACAGTCTACGGACCCAGAGATTCAGAAAGTTATCGAAATGGAAGCGACGAAGAGGAAGCCAGAGTTTTAGGTGTCTGAGGATGGACTTTTGAGATTTCGAGGGCGATTATGTGTACCAAATGATGAAGGGCTCCGAGAAAGAATCTTGTCAGAGGCTCATAGGAGCAATTACAGTGTCCACCCTGGAAGTACAAAGATGTACCAGAACTTAAAACAACATTATTGGTGAAACGGAATGAAGGTAGACGTGGCAAGATATGTGGCTAAGTGTTTGACTTGCCAGCAAGTGAAAGCGCATCATTGTAAGCCTGGAGGATTGTTGCAGCCGCTGGAGATTCCGGAATGGAAGTGGGAACGCATAACTATGGATTTTGTGATGGGACTTCCGAGGAGCCAAAGAGGTCACGACTCAATCTGGGTAGTCGTGGATCGATTGACCAAGTCTGCCCATTTCATCCCTGTACGAAAGGACTTCGCCATGGATAAGTACGCAGAACTGTACATGAGGCACATAGTCAGATTACACGGAGTGCCAGTAACGATCACCTCAGATAGGGATCCGAAGTTCACGGCAAATTTTTGGAAGAGTTTGCAAGGAGCAATGGGGACGCGACTACAGTTCAGTACGGCGTACCACCCACAGACTGATGGACAGTCAGAAAGGACCATTCAGACGCTCGAGGACATGTTGAGAGCGTGTGTCATAGATTTCAAAGGCGGATGGGAAGAGCAATTACACCTGGTAGAGTTTGCGTACAATAACAGCTACCAGCAGAGTATACAGATGGCACCGTTTGAGGCACTCTATGGCAGAGCATGTAGGACACCAATATGCTGGGATGAAATAGGAGAAAGGAGTATCACAGGCCCCGAGTTAGTAGAGCAATCGGTGGAAGCAGTGAAAATCGTTCGGGACAGGCTGAGGACGGCGCAGAGTCGCCAGAAGAGCTATGCAGACAAGCGGCGCAAGCCTTTAGAGTTTCAAGTGGGCGATCATGTCTTCCTCAAGGTGTCACCAATGAAAGGACTCTCGCGATTCGGAAGGAAAGGGAAGCTGAGCCCAAGATACGTAGGCCCTTTCGAGATTTTGGAGAGAATTGGGACCCTGGCCTACCGGCTTGCGTTACCACCAAGTCTATCCCAGGTACATAATGTATTCCATGTGTCGATGCTAAGAAAGTATGAGCCTGACCCGACACATGTGCTGGACTATGAAACCATAGAGGTGGACGACAGAGTATCCTATATAGAGAAGCCGATAAGGATCGAGGACCGGAAGGAGCAGATCCTCAGGAATAAGAAGATTCCACTGGTCAAAGTAATATGGGAGCACTACGGAACAGAAGGAGCCACGTGGGAGAATGAAGAGACGATAAGGCGACAGCATCCCCATTTATTTGAATAGTCGAGTGTAATGCAAATTTCGAGGATGAAATTTTTGTAAGGGGGGAAGAGTTGTGACATTCTGATTTTCAATCAACTTCAGACTCTGTAATGAGAAGTTTATTTATATCAAGTGATGTATTTCAGTTGTATTCCACTCAAATCTGATCAATTTGAGCAGAATGACCAAAGGGGAAAGGCTAACGCAAGACGAGATACGTGGACCTAGGCGACTCGAATAGGAAATGACGCTTTGACTATAAGGATTGTCGAGGGGATATTTAGGACCGCAAAAAGGCAGATCTAAGAACGATTAAGGATTACCATGCGAGCGTCGTGCGGTTGGAGCTCGGGTGATGCCGCTTAACCAACGTACGATTTGCAAAATTATCCTAAATCGGACTATGACGATCGAGACCACAAGGACTAGCGATAAGCCCTCGCGATTACATGACAACCAAGGCCACCATGAATTGACGAGCTCTAAACGTGACGAGAATCACGGGGTCGATACGCGTATAGTCTGCAGAAGCCGCCCGTCGGTTCGGAATAGGCTGGAATCACGTCTGGTAGAAGGAACGATCAGAATTGAGTCCTGAAAAGTTTGAAAAAGGAAAATCAAGAATTCCAACGTCAATTGGATTGGCCGTCGCCCTATCGAAGAAGTCAGAAACGAGAAAAACGACGTTCCGAACATCGGAGGTAAAAAGATCAAAATGCCCCTCAAGCTTAGGACTTTGTCTTTATAATTGAAGGAAGGGCAAAATGGACATTTCTCCTCCCCCAAGCTGCTGCAAATTGAAGAGCAATTGATGGCCATTGGATGCCCTTGAGAAGAACAATGGACAAGTGTCAAGCATCCAAGGGTAGTAGATCATTTCACCAATTAATGCCCACCTAATTAATTTAAATTTTTTGGGATAATAAACAGCTCTCTCTCTCTCCTCAAACCCCCCATTCGGCCATTTTTGTTCCCCCAAAGACCAGACCAAGCTTCTTCTTCTTCTTCTTCTTCTCCAGTTTCTACTCCACCCGACCCCGCCGGACACCGCCGTTCGGTCCGTACGAACGCCACCTCCGACCGTTCCCTGCTGCTTACCGACTACCCAGACGTAGCCCCACGTCTTGGCGACGTCCTCCAACTGGAATCAGGTCATTTGGAGCTCTGAGGAATTCGGGGCAAGCATTCTCCCACAGGTCGACGGAATCTCTTCCAGTTTGAGGTAGGTTCGGTTCTGAACCCTTTGGACAGCCGAAAACTTGGAATCTTTGGCTCAAATTTTGTGGAGAAAAATTAGACATATAGATGGTTCTGTGGTAAAAATTTGGGATTTATTTGGTAAGTTTTTGACCATGAACAACCCTTGTACATTATGCCCAGAATCTGACGGTATTCTGTGTGTGAGTGCTCCGGCGACTTCCGACGACTTTCTGGCAACCGCGCTACTTGAAACTCACGGTGAGACTTCCAAACTCTTAGGTAGACATTATAAGAGGTAGAATGGTGTATATTTGATGGATTTGAGATAGATTAAGGCCGGTTGGACCCGGCATGAACAGAATCGAATGGAACCGGTTCAATGCCCGGCTAAATCGGTTCTGTGGAGGGCTGAATAGGCTGGGATTATGTTGTAATTTGGTGTGTATGATGTGTTAAAATGATGAGGAGTATGTTATGAGTGATTTGGATGGATGAATTGAGGAATTAGACTTGGAATTTTGACAAATCGATTGATTAAACTAGGTTGCGCGACAAGTCGGCTTTAGGACTTGGATTGGCCTCACCATAGGAGACTCAAGGAGGGGAAATTTGCGTTGTTAAGCAGAGGTAAGGAATTTCCTAAACCGAGGCTAGGGGGATTGGACTCGATTAGGTAAGTCGAGGGCCGAACGGAACGATTTATGAGAAAATCCTCGCATGTAATAGCTTGATGCGCCCTTGGACATTATAGAATGATTGTTTGACCTAGCCTATGTGTGAATGGTCTGAGTGCCTGAGTAGTATTTGAATTGAATTGCATGCCACGAAATTTATTAAACATATTATCATGCGCATTGGCCATTGGTTATGAAATTTGATTTTTTAAAAATCAAGTTAATTGATATGATGTGGCATGAGACATGATTGTGACATTGCATGGCATGGTCCTGAGGTGTATGAGACGCGGGGCGGAGGTTGAGACCCTGATGCGACGAGGTCGCGGGGTGGATTATGAAAAGGTGGCGCCCTGATGCGACGGAGTCGCGGGGTTGAGATAGCCACAGTCCTGATGCGATATAATCGCGGGACAGAATACGAGCTCATAGACTCTGCCTGGAAATTGAACCGGGGCCTGAAGCGTTTACGCGGGCCGAGCCTGATGCGATCTAATCGCGGGCTAGAGAATGAGGCAGACAGAGGTTGATTGGTGTGGTGAAGTGACAGGGCGAGCATATACGTGCAACTATGTGTGACATGAGAATATAAATGCATGTCTGTCCTCTATGCATTATTGTTTATTGAATTATGACTGTCATGTCCGCGTGAGTTCATGAGTTGGATAGGTTGAGTGACTTGACTGCCTGAGTGGATGGTCAACCTGACCTAGGGTTAGGTTTTTCTTACTGAGATGTGTATCTCACCCCTTTTGGGGAAATTCTACTTTACAGATCCTAGGCAATAGCAATGTGGCCTATCAGATTCGGGGACCCGCAGGAGATGACGGCGTATTACGATGAGTTTCCCGATAGGCAGGGTAATATATACATAAGGAAATGTACAGTAGTTTGGGTAAATGAGGGCGAACCTGACTGGAAGCCTCATCGGTTTGAGGCTTGGTTTAAACAAGACGGGGATAGGAAGGTCGGGCCGCTGAAGCCCTATGAGGTTCCAGAGGGTGTCATACCTCCTTGGTGTCAGACGATAGCAGACCAGGAGTTTCCCGAGGGCTCAGTGGTTGGTTCGAGGAACGGCCGGAGCGGACGCCGACAGCTGAGTTTCCCGTGCCACCGCCAGAGAATGAGGTCATCGTGGTGGAGCCGTCCGAGAGAGATCCATCCGAGCTGGACCAGGAGGCGACCGTGGAGGGAGACCGGGCTGAGTAGTCACAGGAAGCGGCCATGGAAGACTCTATGGAGGTTCCATCAGAGACTTTCTCCGAGTACGAGCCGTGAGAGGAGAGTGAGGACACCGGAGATTCCAGCAGTTCTTCCTAGGCGACTTCGGATGATGACCTGACTTTTTGACTGGCGACCTGATCCCCTTTCCCTAGTGGATTTTGTGGACATCTTTTGACATGTTTACCTATCGCCTTGGTGTATAGCGGTTTGTAGTAGATGTAACCAGTTGATGTTGATGTTGATGTACGACCTTTTAATGCTATCCAGTCCTGCTTAGTCTTGGGATATATATATATTCATGGGTACGAGGAGTTGTTGGGAAACGCTTCTGTGTGCTTAATGTAAATTATTTCATCTCTCGATCTTCCTTTATATATAAGTGGATCCTTGGGACCGCTGAGAGATCGTTGTGGTTTTGTTTGCAGGGATGATTGCGTGCTCGGGATGGGGCGCGGGGCGTGACACCAGATGAGGATGCTGACAAGACTGATGGTTCCAGCGATTCGACCTAGGGGTTTCCTGTTTTTACTTGGCCGTCTTTTATGACCTCGTCGGTCTGTTTTCTTTTGGAGACTTAAAACTTATAGTCTTTTCATTGAGTCCCAATCACCACGATCTGTCAGCAGGTTTAGTGAATTGCGCTTCTGTAAGAACTCATGTGATGTTTATATATGTTATGCTTTTGCTATCCAGGTCTCCTTTGGTTTATGTACGAAGGAGTGTATGTTATCGCTTTTGCATGCTCGTTTACATTACGCATCTCTTGGCAAGTGATTCCTGGGACTTGGAAGCATAGTGAAGGGAGTTGCGCACTCGTGCCCAAGGTGCAGCGGTGGCAGTTTTTTTCTTGTTTCTTTTTTTGAAAAAGATTCCCATGACAAGGGTTCTCTATGTCATATGGGATTTTCTTGATTTTGAAAAGAATCCCCATGACTAGTAGAGGGGATTTTTTTTTTTCTGATTTTGAAAGGGCTTTCCCATGATGATGACTCTTGACGTTAGTGGAGAATTTTCCTGATTTTGAAATGGTTCTTTCTTGTTTCTTTGTTGAAAAAGATTCCCATGACAAGGGTTCTCCATGTTAGATGAGATTTTCTTGATTTTGAAAAGAATTCCCATGACTAGCAGAGGAGATTTTTTCTTTGATTTTGAAAAGGTTTTCCCATGACGATGACTTTTAACGTCAGTAGGGATTTTTGCCTGATTTTGAAAGGGTCTTTCTTGTTTCTTTTTTGAAAAAGATTCACATGACAAGGGTTCTCCATGTCAGATGGGATTTTCTTGATTTTGAAAAGAATTCCCATGACTAGCAGAGGGGAGTTTTTTTCTCTGATTTTGAAAGAGTTTTCCCATGACGATGACTCTTGATATCAGCAGGATTTTTGCCTGATTTTGAAAGGGTTCCTATGACGATGACTCTTGACGTCAGTGAAGATTTTCTCTGATTTTGAAAGGGTTTTCTCATGACAACAACTCTTAATGTCAGAGGGGATTTTCTTTTGTTTTGAAAAGGACTTCCATGATGAGGGTTCTCCCCGTCAAAAGGATTTTCCTTTGTTTTGAAAAGGCTCTCCCATGACGATGGTTTTCAACGTCAGATGGGGTTTTTGTTTTTGCTCTCCTTTTGGAAAGGTCTTGGAATTTAACGGGACTTTGTTTGGATGTTTTAGAGAATTTCGTTTTGACAAAATTTCATATGGATATGTTAATGATGTAGGGAGGTTATTCGAAACATCTCGCCTTGCAATGATCCCAATTTTCCTATGGGAATGACTCTTGATTCAACTGATATCAGGTCATTGAAAGATTTGTCTAAATGCCGGTTGGAGTCTACTCGTCCAAGAGGGCTTCTCACAATTTTCACTAGATTACTTTTCGTTTAAGACGACGCTCGAATTTTTCTCTCGAGTTTACGCTCAAAGTTTCGAAACTATTCATAGTGTATACCCTCGGTTGATCAGAGAGGACTTTTAAGGGACTGTAATGTTAGGCTTGGTCCATGGTTTTCGAAGGGGGCTCGCAATCGAGTCAAGGCCAATGAACTAAAAGTCTTCATCATATGCTCTAGGTTTACAAGTCCAGAACCTGTAAGAATGAGAGAGAAGCAATCTTGCTCATACCTCTTCGAGCGATGCTTATGATCATTTTAACTCTGCGTTGACTCAAGTGCCCTAGTTGAAAAAGACTTTTTCGAGGGTTTTAACGCAAGTGAGGATTGAGGATTGAAAATGTGCCTGTTTTTGGCTCAGAGTATATGAGAGGTGTTTCACGTTGATGATCATTCCGGATCTGCCACCGGTCTTAACCCGTCAATCTTTACAAGTCACCATCAACGCAATAGAGATTGAAGATTGTTGTTGGTATTGCTGCTACTTGAATGTGATCTGTTAGAGAGATTTCATGACTCCCTTGGGGATTTTCTTTCGCTCCACTGAGGATTAGCAAGTGGATGTCACCAATTTTCAAGATTTTTTTTTATCTTAATTGTCTCATATTTCTTTTTGAGAGTCCTGAAACTTAAATGAGCATTAGCCTTGCTTTTACCAGGCATTTTGCTTTTTCTCTTCTCTTTTTTCTCTTATTTGCTTTTTTTTTTATGCCCGAGATTTGTTCTCCCTTTTTTTTAATCCCTTTTTGGAATTACTACACTTCAAGAGAATCAATTTGGAAATGTTTTGTAGCCTTGATTTTCTGAGAGTCTTTAGTCTTCTTTTGATGCAGCCTTCTTCTTGAAGTGAGCAATGATCACCGACGAGGTTTTGAAAGGAATGCGTAAGTTCAATTGGGTTGTGTAAGGGATTAATGTGTGTATGATAGAGAAACGACCACTTTTCGTCGTTCTAAAGCACTTGAGTCTCAGCATGAGTTTAAATGTAAAGAAACACCCACAAAAAAAATTTCTAACCATATAACTCTTGCTGTTGTTTGAATTTCCTCTATTTGGCCCCGATGCGGGGTGGTTCTTGACAGGGCTGTAGAAATGAAATCTCCGCTCAAAGTGGTTAACGATGTCACCTGTCGTGTTTGGGATGGAAGAACGAATGGCTTTCGTCGTCTCAACCTCAGTAACACTGCGAATAATTCCTACATCCTCGAGCGCGGCTCCTATCCAAACGCTCACTCAACTCTCGAGTGTATGGGGACGTGTTTAAGGATAGGCTGCCTCCTTTCATCCAAGTTTCTTCATGGCCTGTTCAAACCAAGGTTTTTTTATAACGCCGTTTCAGTTTGAGTGGAAATCCTTCTCGCAGGTTTCGGAGTATCCGGGGCGCATTCCAAGATATTTGGATAACCAATGTGGCTTTTATTTGCATGAAGATGTGATTTTCAAAAATCCTTCGAGAATTTTTTTCTTTTCTTTTTTTTGTGAAATTTAAAGGCTCCAAGAATTTCCTGAGTTGGAACGCAAATAGAATGATTCCCAAGACTTTAGGCTGTCAGAGATAAGGGAAATGACACTTACCTGTCTATGGCGGTGAGTTCCTATAGAAATAAAGGAAACTATGTCAGTTCATGCCGTTAAATCCAGGACGAATTGGAACGATACCATTTTACCCTTGACTATGTGTTTCAACTCTGGATGTGGTCGCAGAGCTGCATAATTTTGAAAGGCCATGGTAGTCTCGATTCTTGGCTCTCTTTTTTCTTTTCTTCCTTTTCTTTTCCAGCACGTCCAAAGAGGTCGGATTATGACGGATTTCATCTCTTGGTATTTTTCTTCCTCTCGTTTGGGAGAACGAGTCGGATTTCTGCTGCCTTGTCTAGCTATTCTCTTCCATGATTATCTACAAGGAGAAATAAAGAGGATGCACATGTCCAAATATGCATGTATGCATGAGATGTATGTGAAGGTCGCTGAATGACTCGAGTTCTTTAAAAAGAACGCCGCTCGAGGCTTCTGATTCATTCAAGAAAAATATTTCTTGACTGCATCGGAATTTACAGGGTGCCCTAGTTCCATTACATCCATGTTTACAAGGATTAAGGCTCCTCCAGGCAGGACCTTTTTAACCATGTAAGGTCCTTCGTAGTTTGGAGTGAATTTGCCCCAGGATGCGGCATGTTAGGGAGCGTCTTCCTTGCGACGAGATCATCAACCTCGAATGTTCTTGGTCGGACATTTCGATTGAATGACTTAGCGACTCTCTTCTAATATGCTTGCCCATGGCAGATTGTCGTCAGACACTTCTCCTCTATCAAGTTTAGCTGTTCGTGTCTCTGTTGGACCAATTCTACCTCAGTAAAATCGATCTAGGATAGGACTCTTAATGACAGGATCTCTGTTTCAACAAGTAAAATTGCCTCCATTCCATATACCAGGGAGTAAGGCATTGCCCTTGTGGAAGTTTTGATCGAGGTGCGATATTCTAGAAGCACATAGGGTAATCTTTCATGCCAATCACGATAGTTCTCTACTGTCTTAGCCAAGATCTTCTTGATGTTCTTGTTCACTACTTCTAGCGCTCCGTTCATTTGAGGTGGGTAAGGCGATGAATTGAGATGGCGGACATTGAAGCTACTCAGAAGATTATCCACCATTTCGTTGTTCATATTCGAGCCATTATCAGTCACAATGGCTTGATGGGTCCCATATCTCGAGATGATGTCTCGCCTTATGAATTTAACCACGTTCTTTGTAGTCTCATTAATGTAGGAGGCAGCTTCTATCCACTTCATGAAGTAATCAATTGCTGCCAGTATGAATCGATGCCCATTTGAGGCCTTAGGGTTAATTAGCCCTATCATGTCTATCCTTCACATAGAGAATGGCCATTCCTCAAACATCTGGTGCAGCTCAGTCGGAGGTACGTTAATTCTATCTCCATATACTTGACATTGATGACACGGTCTCGCGTGTTGATTGCAATCTGATTCCAAAGTCAATTAGTAACATCCTAGTCGCATGATTTTTTTGGCGAGGAGATGGCCATTCATGTATGGACCACATTCTCCCTCATGAATTTCACTCATGAGTGACTTGGCTTCATTGGCGTCCACGCACCTGAGGTGCATCGAATCATAAGATCTCTTGTAGAAAGTTTGGCTGCTAAAGAAAAACTTGCCGGCCATCTTTGCTATGTACTTACTATCTCCTGCCTGAGCTCCTGGAGGCAATTTCCCTTTTGCAAGGTAGTTCTTAATGTTGTGATACCAAGGTTGATCATCGAATCCCTCTTCAATTGCCATGCAGTGCGTAGGTTCTTGAGTGATGCCAATCCTCAGCGGCCTTATGTCTATGACATTCGTTACTTGGAGCAGAGAGGATAGGGTAGCTAATGCATCAGCTAAGTGATTCTGTATTCTTGGACGGGACTCGAAATCGATCATTTCAAATTCCTTGGTGACTTCCTCTAGGAATTTATGGTACGGATGAGCTTAGAATCCCTTGTTTTCCATTCGCCTCGGGTCTGCAGGATGATTAACATCGAATCCCCGTAAACCTGCAACTTGCGCACTTTCATGCTGAGGGTCAACTATAACCCAAGGATACAAGCTTCATATTCCTCCACATTATTGGTGAATGGGAATGTCAACTTCGCGCCCACAGGGTAGTGTTGACCATTTGGAGATATTAAAACTGCCCTGGTACTTGCCCCTGCTAAATTAACGGCGCCATCAAAATACATGGTCCACTTGTCATCCGAGAGTGTCAAAATGTGCCCCTCGGCCTCCTCCTCTTCAATGGGGTCATGTCCTTGTGAACTTTCAGCAAGCATATCGGAGATGGCTCAACCTTTTAATAACTTCTGATTCGAGCTCCTTATGTCAAATTCAAAAAGGAGTACCTGCCACTTATCCAATTTCTCCACCAACGACGATTTCTCTAGCAGGTATTTGACCGGGTCATTCTCCGTGACTAACTGGATAGTGTAGTGAGTACTGCCTTAGTTTGTGGAGTACCCAGATTAGTGCGGCGCACGTTTTTTTCTACCTCCGAGTATTTTGCCTCTGACGCAGTGAACTTCTTGCTTAGGTAATAAACAGCTAGCTCTTTGCCATCCTCGGGGTTTGTGAGCGAGTAAGGCTCCTAGAGACTCGTGGTGGATAGTGGGATAGAGGGTCAGAGGAATACCAGGGATCGGGGGCACCGATGTCGGCAGACTAACCAGATACCTTTTGATCTTGTCAAAAGTGTGCTGACACTCTTGATCTTGGCATTTTTCTTCAGAAGTTTAAAGAATGGCTTGGCTATTTTTGAAAGTTGGGATATAAAGTGGGCGATGTAATTCAATCTGCCCAGAAGGCTCCTCACCTCTTTAACTGTTGAAGGGGCCCCAAGATTGAGGATAGCCTGGACCTTGATGAGGTCAATCTCGATGCCACGATTGCTAAATGAACCCCAGCAACTTGCCAGACTTTGCGCCGAATACACACTTTGCGGGGTTCAACCTCAACTTGTACTTCCTGAGTCTCTCAAACAATTTCTTCAACACTATAGTGTGGTCTTCACCATACATGAATTTTGCTATCATGTCGTCCACGTGTACCTCTATCTCTTTATGCATCATATCGTGGAAAAGGGTAACCATTGCCCTCTGATAAGTTGACCGGCATTCTTTAGGCCAAACGACATGACTTTGTTGAAGAAGGTGCCCCAATGTGTGATGAATGACGTCTTGGCTTTATCCTCCTTCCTCATGAGGATTTGGTTATAGCCAAAGAACCCATCCAAAGAGAACCGCTCAAATTCGGTCGTACTATCAACCAAGACGTCTTTGGGGCTAGCCTTGTTCATGACAGAGACGATATTAGCGATCCATTCTGGATATGCAATTACCTCGATAAACCCTACTTTGAGGAGCTTTATTACTTCCTCTTCAATTTTCTTCGCCAACTCAGGTTTCGTTTGCCTAAGTCTCTGCTTTTTAGCAGGAGTACTGGGATCGGTCGGTAGAGAATGTTCCACAATATTGGGGTCTAATCTTGGCATGTCCGCATATGACTTGGCGAAAATGTCCTGCTATTCTCTAAGGAGTTCATTTATCCTGAGCGCCTCTGTCGATGATAGACTTTCACCAATTTTCACCTCCCTAATATTCTCTGAGGTTTCTAGGTTTACTAAAACAATACCTTCTGCGGTGGGTGGTTTGGATTCTTCATGGCGATCCCAACTATACTTGACCTCTCCCAGATTCTGCTCCTCGTCTTATCCTTCAATTTGGAGGGTAGCTCCCTCTCGAGAACCTAAGTCATTTAATAACCTGCTATGCATGCTTGGAATGGTATGCCTGAAATGTCATGAAGATGGTTAGTTGAATGCAATAGGAAGAGTTCATGCACGATGAATTTCTTTTGATGATGTCTCGATGAAATTCAAATCCAAAAACGTGAGATGAGGGCTAGTCCTCATATCATTGGACATCCTTGCCTCCCAAAAACTTTGAAAACTAGGAGACGTGTGAGAAATCGGGTGTTAGGGCTTTTCTTCTTCTTTTAACTCTCGTTTTTTGCCCTTTTCTTTTCTCTCTTTGGGTCATCATCAACCGATTTGTGGCTCATGTATGTCCCCATTTTTTGATTTTATTTAATTATTTATTTTTGAATTTTTTTCAATAATATTAAAATGTAAAACATGGGTGAAAGCTCGAGGCATCTAATGTGGATTTAGATGCATTGGAGAGAGATAAAAATCTCTTTACTTAATGGCGGGAACTTCGTTGTCGATCGCTTCGATGATGACATTGATGTAATCCTCCAAGAATAAGTTGGCCAAATCAGGTTCTTCCGTGGCAGTATCCATCCTCTCATCTTCCAGCCATTTGGACGCTTCATTGAAGAATTGACTTAGGGGAGTTTCGAATATCTGCCCCTTGCCTTTCCAAGTGCTCGACCCTAGAAACCAGCCGTTACGACTTCTATGGCATGAAAGCTCGGAGTTCTCATGGCTGCACAGGCTGGCACATGCATAATGTACATCCTTTCCATGGCATGAAAGCTTGACTCTTCTCTAGATGATGGTTCCACCAGTAGAATAGTGTCTATGTGGCCCGTCAAGTGGTTATTTTCTGAATGTACTGTGATCAATTTGTGGTCAACGATCATTCGGACTTTTTGGTACAAACTGGACTGTACAACTCCGGCTGTATGAATCCAAGGCCTCCCCAGTAATAGCGTAAATGATGCGGGGATATCCATGATTTGGAAGTTGATCGGGAACTCTATCGAGCCTATAGTGACAGGAACTTCAACCTCTCCAATCACTTCACCTTTTGGCCCGTTGAATGCTCGAATGGTGGATTTCGAAGACTTAATTGAATCCTCCTTCACTCCCAGACTTCTGAGCGTATTCAATGGGCATATGTCAAATGCCAATCCGTTGTCCACAAGGACTTGAGACACTCATTTTCCACGACATATTATGGATATGTAAAGCGCTTTGTTATGCCCTCGCCCCTCCGGTGTGAAATCCTCGTCCGAAAATGAGATTTGGTCTTTCAAAAGAACTGCACCCACAAAATCTTCTAATTGGGCCTCATTGATCGTTTCGGGCACATGGGCCTCATTAAGTACTTTCAAAAGGATGCTTCCATGTTTCTCTAATGTCTTAAAGAGTTCCAGAAGCGAGATCTGTGCGGGCATTTTCCTCAGTTGCTCAACGATCTCGAACTCGCTAGTTCTCACAATAGCTAGGACGTGTTTGGCATCTTCTTCCGTTACTCCTTTCTTTTCAGTTTCTCCCTCCTTTTGGACTTGGCATCTCTCGAACCGAAATCGGCAGTTCCACCGATCCAATTTCTTTTTTTTTTAAAAGGTGAGCGGACATCACATGGGGAAAGAGCCAAACAGCTCTTTCCCCAGGCGACGCATGGGGAAGAACCATTTTGGCTCTTTCCACGCATTGGGAAGAGCCTTTTGGCTCTTCTTCTCCCGCTCGGGCCACTCCCTCACTTTTTTTTTAAATAGTTCAAAAAAATATGGAATCATAATCGGCTATTGAACATCGATTCCGATTCTGATTCGGAATCATGGGCCCGGTCAATGGGCCGATTCCCGGTCCACGGTTCCAAATGGTCTTGTCTACTTTTTAGGCTGTCCAGGAGGTGTTCCCTTGGGCGAGGACAGAATTCTCAAGTTTCCTTGATCTCGAGGGATTAGAGACAAAAGCCACTTCAGCGTTAGATTCTCGCTCTTTCTTTACGGGGAACGACCGCTTAGGAGCGGCTTCAGGCATACGCCTTTCTCTCATAGCTCATTCATGTCTTTCCGCTACCGTAATTAGGTGCGCTAAAGTCTGACACCTAGAGGTGTTCAGTTTATCAAAGTAGTCGTATGGCAGTGCATTCAGAAAGATGTCCACCAACTCCTCCACTAGGATGGGTGGTTTGACCTGGGTAGTGCCCTCCATCTTTGGGCGTATAAACGGATGCTCTCATTTCTCCCCTTCACGGTCTTGAGCAAATCCTCCCTAGTAAGGGCAGTGGTCATGTTGAATTTGTACTGGCGCTGAAACGTTGCCGCAAACTCCTCCCAGTCTTCGTACTTTTGGATATCCAGCTCAAGTACCAAGTCAAGGTTGCACCCGTTAGGCTTTCTTGGAACGTGTTGATGAGTAGGGAGATGTAGTCAAAGTATTTTGCCATCTTGTACATATAGTATTTCAGATGCGCCTCGTGACAGATTGTCCCATTGTACTTCCTTGTAAACTCATGCTCCTTGTAGTCAGAAGGGGCCTCAATCTTAGTGAAAGGCGTGATCTTATCATATTTTGACAGCTCAAACCCCTGATTGGTAAGATATTCTTCAATCTTGGCAATCCTCTATACTCATTCATCGAGCTTTGGAACAGACTTATCCTTCTTCTCTAGGTCGATCATAACGGGTAGGGCCCTCGACGGAACCTCAACAACTGGAACTTGATCGGGAGCAGCTGTAGGATTTGTCCCGGTGAACCCACTCGCATCAAAAGCAGTAGGTGCGTACGGATTTGCGGCTTGGTTAAAGTCAATCGATGGAGCGTGTCTAACATTAGTTGTAATGAACATGGCCTTCATCTCGACCATCATCTCAGCCATTTGGTCCAATCGTGTTTTCAGAGTTCCAAAGCGAGCGTCAACCTGTTCTTGCCCCATACGGGCTTTCAAGCGGGCTTGGGCTCGAGTCCTCGTGATTGGAAATCACCTGTTTGAAGATCAAAGTCAGGTTTGTCGAAATAAAAGAGGGATCATATGGTGTGCAACCTTTTTAGCAACGTGTCGTGACATGGACGTCTAGCCATGAGTATGTTCCCTTGCCCCAGGCTTTTTACGTCGTTCGTATAGACAAGCATGCTGTTAACTAGTGAGTAATCCATGAAAACTACGATGTGGATTTTGAAAAGATGCCTTGATAATGCATAAATTAAGAGCGATCATTACAACTAAAAAGCTCTCGAAAGAGTTTGATTAAAGTGTGATATGAAAGTGCTCCTATATTCTAAACTTGATGGGAAATCTCGTTCTCCATATCTAGATGTCTGTTCTCTGTTGTCTTCCGGCATTATCGAGAAAATACAATCTTTAATCGTAGATCTCTTAGTCTTCGGGGTAGGCGGATGGTCCTACATCCTCTGGTATGTACGGCTCCACTCCTAGTACGTACGAGACTACGTACTCTAGGATATACGGCTCTATAGGGGTCGGGTGGATCTTCTTGAAAGCTCGGATATACTCTTCTAAGGCCCGATGGAGATCCATCTCAGAGCATATCTGATCTGGCCACTCCACATCTTGAAGGGGGAGTCCTTCAGTGCTTGCTCTATGTCATCGACCATACCTTGGAGGCACACCCTAGTCTTCTTAGTGATCGACCCTTGGGGAACGTCGAAGGCGAACTCGTTTGGAGGGCTTTGAGGAGGGATTTCTTATGGCATACCAAACTATCTGACGACCCTGATCGGGTAGTATGACATAGCCCCGGTGAATCCCATGAGAACTCCAAATGCATCAAGCATTTGGGACATGTAGTCATTCAACGCAAACGATCAGCAAAATTCAGTCAATTAAAGGATAAAACGAACATATTGAATTAAACTCTAATTACCACTAATTTTACCTACTGAGACATGCATCGGTAATTAAATAATTCACCAAAAACATTCACATGGGAAAATTTATCAATAATTAAGCATATAAAGCATTATTTAGACAAAAAAGGCAAATATTGGCATTTCCCAAATGTTTCCTATTTTTGCTTTTCTTTCTAGATTTTTCTATTTTTAAAAATTTTGGAGATTTTTTATTTTTGAATTAAAAAAGAAAACCGGGTTCGAGTTGGGTAGACCCAGACCTGGATCAAGTCGTTGGACCTGATATAGGCTCGAAAGAGAGAACCCAAACCGGGCCGAGTCGACCCAAAAGAGTCAGGCCCACCCTGCCCTTGTCTTTACTGAAATGGGCTTAGATCTCCTTCTGTTCTAGCTCGCTCACGCGCAAGATAGCCACTCTCTTGACCAGGTCTATACAAGCTTCAGGCGACCGTGGAGCGACGACGAAGAGGCGGTGGTGAGTGACGACGGCCCTCGCCAGCCAAAGTGCGACTAGTTTTGGCTCCTCCTACAACTCCCATTTTTCGGTGACTGCCCCAAGAAGAAAGAGAAGCCTCTGCCTTTGTCTTCCTCTTCTTTTTTTCGGTGACCACCCCCCAAAAAGAAGAAGAACCCCCTCATCTTCTGTTCTTGCCTCGTGTTTAACGTAGCAAGGCATCACATGCACACGTGCTCATGATTCAATCAATCATTGGCCAAATAGATTAAAGAGCAAAACCGTCATCGGGGATTCTAATAGTCCATCCCTCAAAGCCCAATTTACCACTCAGACCCATTACCACATATATGGCCTCAATTTTCACTCGAAAATAGTTCATGCAATTCAAGCATCTTACGGCCAATAGGTCATCACAATCATTCATCTCGTAACAAGCATTTCACGCCAAATCAAGGCATATCATTTGGCCATCATACAATTTCATGTTTTCTCATAAAACCATATAGTCACCGATTGTACAATCATGCATCAAGCATGCAATTGAGTCACAATTCATCGACTCATGCCAAATTCCACACAAGGCACTCCTTCACCGATTAATCACAACATCAATTCAACATTTTCTTAGCATGACAACGCGAAATTTAATCAAGACAAGTCAGCAACGTCACAATTCGAACAGGTCAGATTTCGGTTCCACACATATCATGCTAAAACAACCTATAAATCTTCATGAATCAAACTCTAATTTGTCCCTTAGTAACCGAATATCCTAATCGAGAATTAGGATCAACTTACAAGGAAAATGAGATAGTCAAAGTCCACAAATGCCTCCTTGAAGCTTACGGCTCACACTAATCAGAAAGTGGTAGATTGCCCTCTTGAGAGTCTATGCAAAAATCAACCATTAAACTCCATTAAAATCACTTTCAACTTCAACCCTTAAACTCCTAACATACCAAATTAAGATTTAGAGATAACTCACCATCCAACGCAAGCAATTTCATCCCTTAAACAGCCTCTAAGATCACGGTTTGGTCAGATTCCCCCAATCTGTTTGATTCAATCAATTACATCACAAACACCAATCATAATCCATTGAATTCTCATAAATTCTCAACCATCCTTCCCTTAACATACTAGGCTAAGGTTAAAAGCCAATTTACTCAGGATTATGAGGACGAAAATTGATCCAAAAGGGTCAGCAAGCGCGCGGCAACCCCGAGCAAAATTGGTCCGGTTTCTCGTCCAACAAAACCACAAAAGGATCATCCCTTAAATCCCACTATAATCCATCCTCAAACCTTCAAACACAATTATACATGTCTTAACAAGGCTTCAGAGGTCGTCATACCAAGGATTGAGCCAAAACAAGTTCAAAAATCAAATGTCAAGCTCACGGGTTCAGATCAGACCAGTATGACCTTTGCTCATTCAAACAGCTCTATGGGACAAACGGATAAGTGGATTTGGGCCCATATACCTTGTTGGAATGGCAAGAGAATAAGCTTTCTAATGGTGGGTGGCTCGTCTCCATCCGATTTTGGATGATGAAGTTATGGCCGAAAGAGTGGGCGGTGCCCGAGCAGGGCAACAAGCTCAACGAGAGAGGGAACAAGGAAGAAGAAGGGAAAATTGGGAAATAGAGAGAGAGAGAGAGAGAGAGAGAGAGAAAGAGAGAGAGTGGTCTGGCTGAATAAGGGGAGGAGAGAGAGAGGCTTTTCTTAATTCCACAGAGAGTGGTCTGGCTGAATAAGGGGAGGAGAGAGAGAGGCTTTTCTTAATTCCACATGGTCAAACTAGGTGGAATGGTGGTTGGGATAAGACCACAATTAATGCTAAGTGGATCACCAATCCCAAATCATAACACTTGTCTTCTTATCTATAACAATCTTGGGTTTGTTGACCAACTTGCCCTTTTATTTTTTAGCCACTAAAGGGAAATGGCAATGGACTAATTTGTCCTTGGATAATTTGAAGGCAATAATGTCCCTCTAGGGGCAAAATGGTAATTTCACACTTACAGTCTAAAATTCTATTTTCCAATATTAATTACCCTCAATGAGACGACGTCTATTTCCTTTCAAATATTGAAATTTCTCAATATCGACTGCACATTTTAGAGGTCCACTTTATAGCCTCGAAAAGGGTCGAAATTTGAAATGTCACAATTTCAATGTAGATGGACAAAAGCTGTCGAACGAGATACCCGATTTATTGAGGTTAATAGCTTGTCCGGAAGCATAACAGTACTGGTGAAAAATCTGCGCCAAAGTTTTGACATTCCGAGAGTTTTGCTTCCATAAAAACGATGGAATCATCCACAAAAAGAATGTGTGAGAGCTTTTGACAATGGCGATTGAGTTTAATCCCAGAGCAACCACCATCCTGTATAGCTGCAGCTAGCATTGAAGAAAGCATGTAAGAAACCAGGATGAAAAGGTACGGCGATAGTGGATCGCCTCGACGTTGTCTTCAAGATGGATGGAAAGAGGGTAGTGGAGACCCATTTTCACACTAAAAGAAACAGTTCGAACACAAGACATGATTCAAGAGACCCACTGCTTAACAAAACCCATTTTGATGAGACTATCCTCCAGAAAATCCCATTTCACCTAATCAGAAGCTTTGCGCATATCAAGTTTTAGAACAGCTTGAAATCTCCCTTGTCGATGACTACTGCGAAGTCGGTGAAGAACTTCCTAAACTATGAGGATGTTGTCTTGAATTTGCCGTCATGCAGTAAATGCGCTTTGTTCCTTTGCCACTATAAATGGCGATAATGGCTTTAACCGATTAGCAAAAACCTTGGAACAAATTTTATAAGCATAGTTACATAGAGTAATGAGGCGATATTGATCAAGACTCTCCGAATTAGGCACTTTGGGCACCAACGTAATATGAGTGTGATTCAAGGAAGCTGATAAGATACATGTGTCAAGAAAGCCCTAAACCATTTGAAGAAGATCATGTTGAATAGTCTCCCAACGGAATTGGTAGAAGAGGCCACTCAAACCATCCGGCCCCGGTGCTTTGGATTTACCCAGTTGAAATACTGCTATCTTCACCTCTTCCAATGTAGCTGATTGAGTCAATGAAGAGTTCCTGGAAGCTGTAATGGTCTGTTGACATTGACCCAATACGGAAGCATATTGGCGCGAGCCTTGGCTTCGATAAAGATTAGTAAAATAGGTAGTAACATAATCTTGTAGTTGCTGCGGATGACGAAGCCAGATATCACTAGCCGTTTTAAGGATGGATAGACGATTACGTTGGTGACGTTGGATAGTAGTGGCATGGAAGAAACGGGTATTACGGTCACCATAACTTAGCCACTGAATCCAAGATCTTAAACCCCAATATTGCTCCTCCCGACGCCATAAGCTATCAATTTGATTTTTAAGAGCAGTAATATGCATATTATCATCAAAAGAGTGTACCCGTTGATTAGTAAGGTCCTGAAGTTCTTGTTTGAGAGACTAAATAGCCCTAGCAGCATGTGGAAAATGAAGTTGACTCCAAAGTGAAAGACGATGTTGAACGCGATGTATCTTAAGTAATAAAGACTCATGCTTCGAACGCGTGTCCAACCATGCCTCCTTTACAACTCAGCTGCAATCATGATCCATATTCCAAAAAGCTTCATATTTCAAATAATGAACTTGAGGAGGAGATGGGGAACAAAGGGATACCAGCAGTGCAGAATGATCAGAACAAATTGCTGGTAAAGCCATAGCTTCAGCCTCTATATGTTGTAAATGTCATTCTAAGGAGCAGAAAAAAACGATGGAGTTTCTCTTTTATCAATTCCTACCCTTGTCGATTGTTTGACCATGTGAACGCGCAGCCTTAAGCTCCATTAAAGAACATGCTATCATAAAGTTACGAGAGGCAGAAATGCGAAAGTTCTCAATTGGACGGCCGCCTATCTTTTCCCAACTATACATAAGCTCATTGAAATCACCCAAGCACAGCCACGGTTGTTGCAAACTTGCATGGATCCGCTGAAGTTCAACCCAAAGACATTGATGGCCTGCGAAATCATTAGGAGCATGGACAAAAGTGATCTCCATTTGTAGATGGCTATCTGGATCCGTAAAGGACAAATGAACACACACATCAGAAGCAAATAAAATATTTATATAAGCTGCCTCCGACCAAAAAACAGCAAATCCTCCTGCCGTACCAAGGGAGCGACGGTATAGTTATTCAAAAAATGTGGCTTTCACATAACCTCATCAGGTTGCTTCGTCTCCATGAGAAACACTAAAGTGGGCTACTCCCGGGCCACCAAAGCATGGAGTTCACAAACCGTCAGAGGATTGCCCAGCCCTCGACAGTTCTAACACACTATCGTCATGGAGTACTGGGTAGCTTATTAGGGCTAGCTACCAAATCCTGTGTAGAGTCTGCCTCTGCTTGGATAACTGGTGAGTCAACAAGTTGTGGGTCAGAAAGAGAGTGTAATGACTGGTGTGGAGCCACATAAGGAGAAAAGCGGCGAGGTTTTTTTGAAAGTGTGCCCCCCCTGATTTTTAACTTTATATTTTCTAGTTGGCTTAGTTTGGATAGGGAGCTGTGGGGGTGAGATTTGTGCAATAGCATTCCCTTTTTTGTCACCTGGAGAAGAAACATCACCTGGGCCAAGAGAAAACGGTGGTTGGGTGGGTGAAGTAGGACTTGATGGATGGATGGCAGCTGAAGGTGGATGCAGCGTATGTGGTGGTGAGTAAGGTTGCCCATAAATGACTATGTTAGAGCCAGGGGAAGGGGGAAAGTGAGAGGATGAGGAAGTGGTCTGGTGGACAGAGCCGAGAGTTGTAGAGGATACAGGTAGGGACATTGCATTAGTCTGATATTGCTGTCAGTGTCTTGAAACTTCTGGTTCAGGGTAGGTAGATAGGCTTAGTTGAGGAGGTGGTGTGTAAGGTGGGTTGCCACTATCATGATCTTCTTGTCGATTGTAGAAAGCCCCCCAGAAAGGGCTGTGCTCACAAGATTCCGATCTCATCCAGCTACCAAAACTACTACTCACTAAGGAAACGGTCTTCATCATATGGCACCAGATAAAAGAACTTAGCGTAATGTCCAATGCGTACACAAGAGTAACAATAGGTGGGTAGCTGCTCATATTTGAAATCAAGCCAACGTTCGAACCCTTTGTAGTTAGCAAGGATGCCAACTTGCAGTGCATCATCCAATAGAAGTTCAACCTTGGCTTTTACAAAAAGCGGTGCACCACGATTACGAGAGTCAATCTTCACTTGCAGCACTCGTCCAACTTGTGTCATAATTTTTTCCACAATAAGAACAGACTGTAAACCAATAGGAAGTCCAAGTATCCTGATCCAAACGCACGTGTGTTGAATTCATAGCATCGGGGCGGAGTAGGAGGGTCACGGTTTTGCAATACTAGCAGGGAGTTGTTGGAGAAAGACCAAGGTCCAGTAGAAAGCACACGGTCCTTTTCTTGCACTGAATGAAAGCTAAAACTGTACAAATTGTTTTCCAGTGGTGTAATAAAGACCTGTTCAGTTCTCCAAGCCTTTTTCATAGCCACTTGAAAGGCCGTAAAATTAACATGTGTTGTAAATTTGGCCAATTAAAGTGGCTGGGCTTTCTTCTATTGTTTCATTAGATATGTTTGCTTTGTCTCTTGGATTCAACAATTTACCCAACTTCTTGTAGAGACCAGCCAAGCGAGATGCAGCATCAGTAGGATCTTCCTTGTGTAAAGTAGAGATTGACAAAACAGTACCAGACACAAGAAGAACAGAACTATGGAGGAAGTTCTTGTGTAAAGTAAAGAAGAAAAAATTTAGAGCTAAGGTATGAAATGAAGAGAATCCAGAACCTCAATTGAGCCTTGTCAAAAAGAAAAGGAAAGACGCTACTTTGAAAGGAGCCATCTGGGAAGGGGCGGACGAAGAAGCAGAAAAAACGAAGAAGACAGTCTGCTTCGGCAAAGCAGAAAAAGCTACATCCGAAAGTGAGTAGAGAGGTATCCCTCTAGATAGGGAAAGATTATGTCCTTGGCAGTCCCAGGCTTTTTAGAAGTTTATAACGTTAGAACTAGAAGATCAAGGTAGTGTTGAAAGGCAATCCTTTCTGAAACTAATGATAGTCAAATGGAAAATAGAACGATTAGTCAAATTAATAAATAAAAATGCCTCTGGTGCAAGCGCTCTTCAGATGCGAAGATAGATAACGATCAATCGGAATCGATAGGGATGTGACGGAGGCGTGTAAAATCATCTCTATAGAACCAATCGCATACTTGGACTCAGAAACTAAACCAAAAGAAGCTTGATGGCCTTTGATTTCATTGGATTATCTTGTCTATTGGCCATTCCAGTGAATTAACAATGAATAAAACCACCATAAATTTCGTCTCAGAATCCTGCGATGTATAAATAGCAGTTAATTGGTTATGACTTCTTGAAGGAAATTGACCTTCATAGACCACTGGTTTGGCAAATTCTCGGAACGCAATCTCAAGTTTAAGACATGGTCAACCACTTTGTCCTCGGAGCTTTGAATCAGAATTAAAATTGCTCACCTGAGAGTCGCTTCACCAGAAGCAATATTCCAGGCCTAATACATGTTTAGATAACTTCCCAAAGTTAGAAGCGGTATGTGAAATGCGAGAGGTAAGTATCGAGTAAGTTTCTACAAAAAAAAAAAAAAAAAGGCAAAAGGCTTTCCCATCCCTTTCTTAAGGGTCTTATCTTTAACATGTCTAACTTGAAGCATTGAATTAAAAAAAGATGCTTAAACTCAACCGCTACGTGTTTAAACAAAATAAAACCTATGCTAATTTGGGTTGTCATGTTAGACTGACATTCTCAGTATCAAGAGGAGGGAAAAAAAAATGTCTTTACCCTTTCAGATTATATTATTTCAAGTAACCCAGCGATTTCCCCGTGCTACCACATTTCGTTGGAGCTTATCCATAATATATGCTTGAAATGGTGCAATGATAATATTTAATCATAAAAAAATTGTTTTATTTGGACAAAAAAAGCGGACCGCATCCTAGTGGCTAGTGCTGAAATCGCCCGATTTGGTTCCCGATTCTAACTTTTTTGGAATCGGTCGATTTTAACGGGATAAGTTCTAAGAATAAGTTCTAAGTTTCAAAGAATTGTTCACATTCCTTTTTATATCTCATCAAACGAATGGCATCTTTTTCTAGAAATCCTAGCTATTCTTAGCATGATATTGGAGAATCTCATTGCATGCTATTATTCAAACAAGCATGAAACGTATGGTTGCATAAGGACATATGTAACTATTGGAATAATTGTTGGAGACTCAGACTCAAACAAGCATGAAACGAATGTGCTGCTGAGTGAAATTTCATCGAATTAGTGGTCGTCTTATCTGGTTATGGGTCCTGGTTTAATTGAGCAAACAGTTGATTTGGGGTCCTGCTCTAATTGAGCAAACAGTTGTATTGCTTGTCTGAAATCACGTTGCTTATCGGGTTCAAACTCAAACATCATGTCTGTCAGCTTCTTGTGAAACAAACGATTTCCCGTTTCATGTCCCATCTGTTGGTGGCCCAACTGAAAGAATCATAGCATCAATTTGGCAAAGTGCCTCACGTAAACAAGCTTTAATTCATCATCTAGCTAAATAAACAGGTCCACAATATGAACAAACTCCATAATTCGTAGGCCAAAGGTTTTGATCAGAGTAGTACATAACGTGACAAACGCCACAACATCGACGTGATACTTAGGTGTCAATGATCCATCATATTAACATCCTTGTTTTGTGTAGCCTGTGAAGAACGGACAATTATTTTTTGATGGCGTCTTATGAAGCAGTGTATGTGTCTTCCAAAATGGCGAACTTGAAGAAACAGTGATGAGAGCATGATTTCACCAACAACCACATGACGGATGTCTAATGTGGGCATAGATTACTAGATTTTCTAAATAAATCCAGAGTACAGCATGCACCACATTCCTCCCTAAAATCCACCGAAACTGAACATTGATTTGAAGCCCGAGGAAGTTTCATCAAACCTTTCCTCAACCCTCGAAAGTTCTTCATATAACCCTGAGAGCAATGTATGAACAATTTCTCCAAAACTTCAGCAGTCCTGAGTAAAACTCTGGCAACCAAGAGTTCTGTATCAGTTGCGGTGGAGTAGCAAATCCTGATCTCTTTAAGCGACGATAGAAAACACTGAGGCACTGGGTCCAGCGTCCAGCCATCCATTCCAGAGTTCTTAATCAAACCCTATATTAGAAATATATATATATATATATATCACTTAGCTCTGACTTAATCTCGAAAATTCTCTAGCGCATGCTAAAATAGAAAAGGGATGAGAATCAATAATTGTAGGATAATTACCCTAGAAAACACAAGCACAAGACTCCTCAGACAAGGACATCGGCCAAGCATGACCTGAAGTACATTGAAATCTGAGTACATTGGATAGATGTGCCACTTCAACTGGGTAAGGCTAGAAAAGGCCGGAAAAGAGTCGATGAGATATTTTCTCTCATCTATAACCTGATAAGAAAGCCGAAAATATAGTGATTTCGCGGGAATAGGAGTTCAAAGCATAATAAATTGCTCCAAAGAAATGAAGAATAAGGACGAGATTGAAGAAAAAAACAAGAAAGCATACCTGACGGCCTTGACAATATAAAGTGAGATGTTCCACATTAGAAAGATCCTTTAAGAGCTTAAATACATGGCCGGCACATTGAGCAGGTCGTTCCCATGCTGGTGATGCTACAATGACAGCTTCAACTAGCGATGATGGACATGATATGCTAAGGTCACAGCCAAATGGACCAGAATAGTATAAGGATTTGACTCTAGCTCCATGAACCAATACTTGGCCGCGTCTACTGAAACCACTACAACTGTCAGCTATTAAGAATTTCAAAAGATTGGGAGCGCCAATGTTCAAAACCTTGATTTCATGGAACGTGCAAGCTTTGAGAGACACCTCCTCGAGGGAAGGAAGTGAAAGCAGCTTCTCCAATGAATCCCCCAATCCAACAACACTTAGAGTTAAGACCTTCAGATTTGGAAGGCAAACGAAAGAAGGAACTCTGAAATTAGGAAGTGATTCAATATGGAACTCCACCAGTGTTTCACACCTAAATAAACAACAGGGCATGGTATACTCAAAAGGAGGAAAAGTTTCTACACAGATCCTCAAGCAAAGCTTCTGAACTTTGCGTCTTATAGCAGCATCGATCCAAGTATTTACGCGAGATTGGTCCTCAGCAGCCACATGAAATAAAAGAGAAAAAACTTTCAAAGGTGACAAGTCACAAAAGGATAATGCTCCTTCCACAAACTTAAGAAAAAACGGTTTCTTGGTGAAACTATCTTCATCGAAGATAAGATTAGAAATCGACCTCGACAAGTGCCTCCATCTTTTCGACAAGACACTCATTCTCAACGCATCTCTCGTTCGTAAAAAATGTAGGATATGTAGGAGAATGGCATCCGGCAGATCGCACAACCGTTTGCAGACTATATCTTGAGTGCCAATCAATTCCTTGAACTTACTCGAAACTAGAACTGTTGCATCCGTCGCTTCAACATTCTCTCCCATCATTGAAGATTAAACTGAAAAAGACGACAAATTGCCCTTCCAACTCTGAATACAGCTCTTGATTGATCATTCACAAGCCCTCCAGCTATAATACCAGTGGGACAAGAAACCCCTTAAAAGTAGAACATCACAGAACTTTCAGAAATTGATTTCATCTTTTCTAATTGAGCGGAAAACAACCCATGCTGCCATCAATCTCACGAATTGCATCACTGCAACAAGCATCCACAGACCAATTCATCCCAATATATCAAGAAAGACAAACGAAGAATGCATTGATAATACCCAATGAGCAAGAAGGGAAAAGGAATGAAGACACTCTGGGAGCATGAAGAGAAGATTACACGGGAGGTTTCTCTAAAGGGTCGTCAAGCAATGGCGCGTTGGGGTTCGATAAGATCGAGAGGTGACGGAGAAAGGAGAAAATAATAGGGATAATGGCACCGCTATCGGGATTAGGTTATCAATTTATACAAACTCAAACCCGAAGCCTAACTTTGATAGCAAAGATAAACATCGCGACAAAATAAAGTTTGTTGTATTTCCTATTTGAAAACTCTTTAAAATAGAATAAAATCTAATATAAAAAAAGATATCACTACCATAAAATTATTCTATGGATAGAATTCTCGTATCTGTCATAGTAAAAAGAATAAATAAATAACGAATTTGACGAATTAAAAATATTAAAATAATAAGTAATCGCCCACGCACAAACAGGAAAAATAAGGAAAAAGGGAGTCTCCATGACCTTTACTTTTCCTTTTATTTTTTGATTTCATGCAAAAATTCGAGAAGGCAGATAAGGAGTCATCTGTGAGATCGTGGTAGGTAGCCATTGCTTGGGACTCATAACCATATGTGGGTTGAATTTGAAGAACTCATCCTCAAATTTATCTTTCTCTTTGGTGTCGTGCGGCAACTTCAAGAGTCCAAAGGAAAACTGGGTCTTGACCATCACAAAAGGCCTAAACAAGGGAAGACTTTCACTAACAATTTTTTTGTATTTTTTAGGTAGTGATTGTTAAAAATGTGTCTCCGGTTTGAGATCGAAGCAAAAATATGAATATTTCGAGTTGGATATTTCCTATTGAAAAGATGCCCTGATAATGCATAAATTAAGAGCGATCATTACAACTAAAAAGCTCTCGAAAAAGTTTGATTAAAGTGCGATATGAAAATGCTCTTATATTCTAAACTTGATGGGAAATCTCGTTCTCCATATCTAGATGTACGTTCTCTATCATCTTCCAGGATTATCGAGAAAATACAGTTTTCAATCGTAGATCTCTTCGTCTTCGGGGTAGGCGGATGGTACTACATCTTCCGGTATGTACGGGTCCACTCCTGGTACGTACGAGACTACGTACTCCGGGACATACAGCTCTACAAGGGTCGGGTGGATCTTCTTAAAAGCTCGGATATACTCTTCTGAGGCCCGATGGAGATCCATCTCAGAGCACATCTGATCTGGCCACTCCACATCTTGAGGGGGGAGTTCTTCAGTGCTTGCTCTATGTCATCAACCATACCTTGGAGGCACACCCTAGTCTTCTTAGTGATCGACTCTTGGGGAACGTTGAAGGCGAACTCGTCCAGAGGGCTTTGAGGAGGGATTTCTTGTGGCATACCAAGCTGTCTGAAGACCCTGATCGGGTAGTATGACACAACCCCGGTGAATCCCATGAGAACTCCAAATGCATCAAGCATTTGGGACATGCAGTCATTCAAAGCAAACGATCCGCAAAATTCAGTCAATTAAAGGATAAAATGAACATATTGAATTAAACTCTAATTACCATGCTAATTTTACCTACTCAGACATGCGTCAATAATTAAATAATTCACCAAAAACATTCCCATGGAAAAATATATCAATAATTAAGCATATAAAACATTATTTAGACAAAATAGGCAAATATTGGCATTTCCCGCGTATTTCTTATTTTTATTTTTTTGTCTAGATTTTTCTATTTTTTAAAATTTTAGGTATTTTTTATTTTTTAATTAAAAAAGTTCTCGGACCCAGGGCTGGATTAGGTCGTTAGACCTGATATAGGCCCAAAAGAGAGAACCCAAAACGAGCCGAGTCGACCCAAAAGAGTTAGGCCCACCCTGCCCTTGTCTTTACTGATATGGGCTTAGATCTCCTTCTGGCCCAGCTCGCTCACGCCCAAGATAGCCACTCTCTTGACCAGGTCTATACAAGCTTCAGGCGACTGTGGGGCGACGACGAAGAGGCGGTGGTGAGTGACGACAGCCCTCGCCAGCCAAAGTGCGACTGGTTTTGGCTCCTCCTACAACTCCCATTTTTTGGGTGACTGCCCCAAGAAGAAAAGGAAGCCTTTGCCTCTGTCTTCCTCTTCTTTTTTTCAGTGACTAACTCCCAAAAAGAAGAGAATCCCCTCATCTTCTATTCTCGCCCCGTGTTTAACCTATCAAGGCATCACATGCACACATGCTCATGATTCAATCAATCATTGGCCAAATAGATTAAAGAGCACAACCGTCACTGGGGATTCTAATAGTCTGGCCCTCAAAGCCCAATTAACCACTTAGACCCATTACCAAATATATGACCTCAATTTTCACTCGAAAATAGTTCATGCAACTCAAGCATCTTACGGCCAATAGGTCATCACAATCATTCATCTCGTAGCAAGCATTTCACGCCAAATCAAGGCATATCATTCGGCCATCATACAATTTCATGTTTTCTCATAAAACCATATAGCCACCGATTGTACAATCATGCATCAAGCATGCAATTGAGTCACAATTCATCGACTCATGCCAAATTCCACACAAGGCACTCCTTCACCAATTAATCACAGCATCAATTCGACATTTTCTTGGCATGACAATGCGACATTTAATCAAAACAAGTCAGCAACGTCACAATTCGAACCGATCAGATTTCGGTTCCACACATATCATGCTAAAACAACCTATAAATCTTCATGAACCAAACTCTAATTTGTCCCTTAGTAACCTAATATCCTAATCGAGAGTTAGGATCAACTTACAAGGTAAATGAGCTAGTCAAAGTCCACAAATGCCTCCTTGAAGCTCATGGATCACACTAATCAGAAAATGGCAGATTGCCATCTTAAGAGTCTATGCAAAAATCAACCATTAAACTCCATTAAAATCACTTTCAACTTCAACCCTTAAACTCCTAATATACCAAATTAAGGTTTAGAGATAACTCACCATCCAACTCAAGCAAGTTCAGCCCTTAAACAGCCTCTAAGATCACGATTTGGTCAGATTCCCCCAATCTGTTTGATTCAATCAATAACATCACAAACACCAATCACAATCCATTGAATTCTCATAAATCCTCAACCATCCTTCCCCTAAAATACTAGGCTAAGGTTAAGAGCCAACTTACTAAGGATTATGAGGATGAAAATTGATCCAAAAGGGTCAGCAAGCGCGCGGCAACCCCGAGCAGAATTGGTCCGATTTCTCGTCCAACAAAACCACAAAAAGGATCATCCCTTAAATCCCACTATAATCCATCTTCAAACCTTCAAACACAATTATACATGTCTTAACAAGGCTTGAGAGGTCGTCTTACCCAAGATTAAGCCAAAACAAGATCAAAAATCCAATGTGAAGCTCGCGGGTTCATATCAGACCAGTATAATCTTTGCCCATTCAAACAGCTCAATGGGACAAACGGCTAAGTGGATTTGGACCCATATACCTTGTTGGAATGGCAAGAGAATAAGTTTTCAAATGGTGGGTGGCTCGTCTCATCCGATTATTGATGACGAAGTTATGGCCGAAAGAGTGGGCGGTGCCGGAGCAGGGCAACGAGCTCAACGAGAGAGGAAACAAGGAGGAAGAAGGGGAAAATTGGAAATAGAGAAAGAGAGAGAGAGAAAGTGGTTTGGTCGAATGAGGGGAGGAGAGAGAGAGGCTTTTCTTAAGTCACATGGTCAAACAAGGTGGAATGGTAGTTG
The DNA here is from genome assembly GCA_028455895.1 of Rhodomyrtus tomentosa. NCBI lineage: Eukaryota > Viridiplantae > Streptophyta > Magnoliopsida > Myrtales > Myrtaceae > Rhodomyrtus > Rhodomyrtus tomentosa. Next base: position 5,233,699 of record JAPCWY010000001.1, on the reverse strand, counting down.
GGATAAGACCACAATTAATGCTAAGTAGATCACCAATCCCAAATCATAACACTTGTCTTCTTATCTATAAAAATCTTGGGTTTGTTGACCAACTTGCCCTTATGTTTTTCAGCCACTAAAGAGAAATGGCAATCGACTAATTTGCCCTAGGATAATTTTAAGGCAATAATGTCCCTCTAGGGGCAAAATGGTAATTTCACACTTACAGTAAAAAATTCCATTTTTCAATATTAATTACCCTCAATGAGGCGACGTCTATTTCCTTTCAATTGTTGAAATTTCTCAATATCCACTCCACACTTTCGTGGTCCACTTTATAGCCTCGAAAAGAGTCGAAATTTGGAATGTCGCAGTTTCAATGTAGATGGACAAAAGCTGTCGAACGAGATACCCTATTTATTGAGGTTAATAGCTTGTCCGGAAGCATAACAGTGCTGGTGAAAAATCTGCACCAATGTTTGGCATTCCAAGAGTTTTGCTTCCATAAAAGTTGATTTTATCTCCGGATCCTGATTGAAGAAGGTATTGCAGTATACCAAAAGCAGTATTGGAATGACTTGAGGCCTAATGACTCAGTCGACTAGTAACCTGATAAGGTCACGGTGAAGTATACACTGCCTGAAGGGTATAGTTAATGAAACCTTAGACATGTGCATGAAACAAGGACAGTGAAGACGAACAAGGAAGGTTCGTAATGGCAATCTAAGGTTAGGGGACATAATAGGGTCGCCAGTTGGATGCACATGCTATTGAGTTTGGAAATACCCCTGAATAAGATTAAGATTGCGAGCTATGACAATTAAGGAAGACTAGTTAACAGAGTGGCACAACGGATGCATAGTAAGGTCACGTGATTTCTTAAAATAACGACCATAAGGGACTTGCTTTTAATAAAGCAGAAAATTGATTGGGATTCACAACAGTAGTTTCAGCAGATAGCTCGAGAAGACATCAAGATTTGAAGCAAGACTACTAGGAGATAAGTAGGCGTGGTCGGGCAAATGACGAGGATTTTGGGGTATCAATAAACTAAAGAGCAACATTACAAGTCTAAGTAGACTGCAGCCGTCGTTGGAGATTCTAAGGTAAAGGTGAGAGAAGATTACAAGGGATTGGTGATGAGACTTCTAAGAAGTCAAGGGATAAATGACTCAGTTTGGAGTACAGTAATTGGATTGACGATGCATGTTCCAGATATAACAGTGTGAAGAAATTCAACCTAGTATGAGTGTGATGTTCCAAGACCTACGACCGATTCAAGTTTAAGACTCGAACTAATCTCGAAAAACGACCAAGGGTCAAGGAACCACCGAGAGTTAGAGGTCGCCCTCGACGAGGATGATGGCCCAAATTGCCAGTCGGTTGTGTTATTGATTAAAGGTCGACTGTGTGACGATCTGAAATCAAGCATGAACCGAATTGGGTTGATCTCGCTCAGCGGTAAGTCAACCATAGGATTACCTTGAAGTCGACCAGGGATTGATTCGTGGCATGATTTGCGAGCTGGAATTAATCGATGTTCAGGATGGCCATGGACCGGTGACGAACGATTTGTACTAAAACCCCGTACCAGCCACACACTAGTCAATGATTAGCTACCCTGGATTTTGTGATGTGTTGCTAGAGGACTACGGGTCGAGTTGAACTAATCCTGCATCAATTTGAGTTGGTCATGAGAGGTGATCTCGATAGTGTTCAATTGTACCATCAGTCTAGGAAAGGGTAATTCCAACCCTAAACCGGAATATTTGAGGTGGTCCTCAACTCGTCAGTCGGTTGTGAGCTGACCCTGTTCAATAGAATGAACGGTCCGATCCTCAGTTGGATTTGGCGCTTGAGTTCAGTTATTCTCTACGTATTCAAGAGTTGACAAGTGGAGATTTTTTAAATCTCAAAGCGTTGAAGAACAGATGAATTATTAGTAGACATTCTCCATATAAGCAGAATGCTCAAATTGTCATTAGTATTAATCGTGATTGACATCTATGGAACAGGAGGAAATGGCAGCGTTAAACTCTGCTCGTTGGAATTTAAGAAATGGCCAGTCTATTTGTGGGAATAGATAATTACTACGGTTACTAAGATAACCAACAGTTGATTGGGACAGTAAGAATCGGATGGTCACAGTTTAGTTGAATCCCCAGAATCTAATGATTCACCCTGTTGAAACGAATTATGGATATGGAATTGTATCGGATTAGTAGTCAAGGATCGTAAGTTAGAATCCAACTTGGATTTGATAGTCGCTTTATGATTTCGATGCTTAGACTGGAAATAAAGTTGGATTGACTTGGAGCAAACCTAGTATGAGGTTAGAGACGAGCGAGCGATCGACGCCTTAAATCGATTAATTTGGTAAATAAAGTATTATTGTACGAATCGAGCTTTTTGTGGCCTAATCGATTTTTACTGCTCATGATTTCTTGGTGGCCTTGTTGATTTGATCGCTTCGTTGAGTTGCATGTTTGACTGTCCTTTTGCCCCTGGGCAATTGACTGTCTGTTTAGGGTTTGATAGCCCGTTTATGATTGCAGTGTCTAATGTTAGACTGCATAAGGCCGTGTGGGAAATCAAAAGAGGTGTTTGAGCATGAAAATGGCCTTTGACCGATCTTTTACAAGCGTGAGTGAGCAACCGGCTTTAACCAAAGTAATAAAATGGGTTGATTGCTGGATGTGTTCTGTGTAGTCATATGATGGAACGATGATGCTATTCCTGGCAAGTTCGTACTGTACCGGTTGTATAGAACCACACGACTTGCTAGAAGCACGATAATTCATGCCTCGTATGGTATGTACGGTTTTAAAGGATTGTCGGATGCCGGTGGCAGCTTGTGATGGACCGATGCCTCGTTTGGGATGCCTACTTGCTGGTGCCGTGCCAGGCGCATTGGAGACACCTCTGATAGTAGCCGTTGCCGAGAGAAAAGGGACGTACCCCGGTCCTACCGGTAGAACGCTCGATTGCACTGAGGTGCTGGATCGCGTTATTTGTGGGAGTCGAATCACACCTTCTTTCACGTCGATCCTCTCATGTGTCGTGGACACGATCGATCGGAATCGATAGGGATGTGACGAAGGCGTGTAAAATCATCTCTATGGAACCAATCACATACTTGGACTCAAAAACTAAACCAAAAGAAGCTTGATGGCCACTGATTTCATTAGATTATCTTGTCTATTGGCCATTCCAGTGAATTAACAATGAATAAAACCACCATAAATTTCGTCTTAGAATCCCGCAATGTATAAATAGCAGTTAATTGGTTATGACTTCTTGAAGGAAATTGACCTTCTTAGACCACTGGTTTGGCAAATTCTCGGAACGCAATCTCAAGTTTAAGACATGGTCAACCACTTTGTCCTCGGAGCTTTGAATCAGAAATAAAATTGCTCACCTGAGAGTCGCTTCACTAGAAGCAATATTCCAGGCCTAATACATGCTTAGACAACTTCCCAAAGTTAGAAGCGGTATGTGAAATGCGAGAGGTAAGTATCGAGTAAGTTTCTACAAAAAAAGAAAAAAGAAAAAAAAGGCAAAAGGCTTTCCCATCCCTTTCTTAAGGGTCTTATCTTCAACATCTCTAACTTGAAGCATTGAATTAAAAAAAAGGTGCTTAAACTCAACCGCTACGTGTTTAAACAAAATAAAACCGATGCTAATTTGGGTTGTCATGTTAGACTGACATTTTCAATATCAAGAGGAGGGAAAAAAAATGTCTTTACCCTTTCAAATTATATTATTTCAAGTAACCCAGCGATTTCCCCATGCTACCACATTTCGTTGGAGCTTATCCATAATATATGCTTGAAATGGTGCAATGATAATATTTAATCATAAAAAATTGTTTTATTTGGACAACAAAAGTTTACTGCTGCCTAGTGGCTAGCGCTGAAATCGCCCGATTTGGTTCCCGATTCTAACTTTTTTGGAATCGGTCGATTTTAAGAGGATGAGTTTTAAGAATAAGTTCTAAGTTTCAAAGAATTGCTTACATTACTTTTTATATCTCATCAAACGAATGACATCTTTTTCTAGAAATCCTAGCTATTCTTAGCATGATATTGGAGAATCTCATTGCATGCTATTATTCAAACAAGCATGAAACGTATGGTTGCATAAGGACATATGTAACTATTGGAATAATTGTTGGAGACTCAGACTCAAACAAGCATGAAACGAATGTGCTGCTGAGTGAAATTTCATCGAATTAGTGGTCGTCTTATCTGGTTATGGGTCCTGGTTTAATTGAGCAAACAGTTGATTTGGGATCCTGCTCTAATTGAGCAAACAGTTGTATTGCTTGTCTGAAATCACGTTGCTTATCGGGTTCAAACTCAAACATCATGTCTGTCAGCTTCTTGTGAAACAAACGATTTCCCGTTTCATGTCCCATCTGTTGGTGGCCCAACTGAAAGAATCATAGCATCAATTTGGCAAAGTGCCTCACGTAAACAAGCTTTAATTCATCATCTAGCTAAATAAACAGGTCCACAATATGAACAAACTCCATAATTCGTAGGCCAAAGGTTTTGATCAGAGTAGTACATAACGTGACAAACGCCACAACATCGACGTGATACTTAGGTGTCAATGATCCATCATATTAACATCCTTGTTTTGTGTAGCCTGTGAAGAACGGACAATTATTTTTTGATGGCGTCTTATGAAGCAGTGTATGTGTCTTCCAAAATGGCGAACTTGAAGAAACAGTGATGAGAGCATGATTTCACCAACAACCACATGACGGATGTCTAATGTGGGCATAGATTACTAGATTTTCTAAATAAATCCAGAGTACAGCATGCACCACATTCCTCCCTAAAATCCACCGAAACTGAACATTGATTTGAAGCCCGAGGAAGTTTCATCAAACCTTTCCTCAACCCTCGAAAGTTCTTCATATAACCCTGAGAGCAATGTATGAACAATTTCTCCAAAACTTCAGCAGTCCTGAGTAAAACTCTGGCAACCAAGAGTTCTGTATCAGTTGCGGTGGAGTAGCAAATCCTGATCTCTTTAAGCGACGATAGAAAACACTGAGGCACTGGGTCCAGCGTCCAGCCATCCATTCCAGAGTTCTTAATCAAACCCTATATTAGAAATATATATATATCACTTAGCTCTGACTTAATCTCGAAAATTCTCTAGCGCATGCTAAAATAGAAAAGGGATGAGAATCAATAATTGTAGGATAATTACCCTGGAAAACACAAGCACAAGACTCCTCAGACAAGGACATCGGCCAAGCATGACCTGAAGTACATTGAAATCTGAGTACATTGGAGAGATGTGCCACTTCAACTGGGTAAGGCTAGAAAAGGCTGGAAAAGAGTCGACGAGATATTTTCTCTCATCTATAACCTGATAAGAAAGCCGAAAATATAGTGATTTTGCGGGAATAGGAGTTCAAAGCATAATAAATTACTCCAAAGAAATGAAGAATAAGGACGAGATTGAAGAAAAAAACAAGAAAGCATACCTGACGGCCTTGACAATATAAAGTGAGATGTTCCACATTAGAAAGATCCTTTAAGAGCTTAAATACATGTCCGGCACATTGATCAGGTCGTTCCCACGCTGGAAATGCTACAATGACAGCTTCAACTAGCGATGATGGACATGATATGCTAAGGTCACAGCCAAATGGACCAGAATAGTATAAGGATTTGACTCTAGCTCCATGAACCCGTACTTGGCCACGTCTACTGAAACCACGACAAACGTCATCTATTAAGAATTTGAAAAGATTGGGAGCGCCAATGTTCAAAACCTTGATTTCATGGAACGTGCAAGCTTTAAGAGACACCTCCTCGAGGGAAGGAAGTGAAAGCAGCTTCTCCAATGAATTCCCCAATCCAACATCTTTTAGAGTTAAGACCTTCAGATTTGGAAGGCAAACGAAAGAAGGAACTCTGAAATTAGTAAGGAATTGAATATGGAACTCCACCAGTGTTTCACACCTAAATATACAACAGGGCATGGTATACTCAAAAGAAGGAAAAGTTTCTACACAGATCCTCAAGCAAAGCTTCTGAACTTTGCGTCTTATAGCAGCATCGATCCAAGTATTTACGCGAGATTGGTCCTCAGCAGCCCCATGAAAAGAAAGAGAAAAAAATTTCAAAGGTGACAAGTCACGAAAGGATAATGCTCCTTCCACAAACTTAAGAAAAAACGGTCTGTTGGTGATACTATCTTCATCGAAGATAAGATTGCAAATCGACCTTGACAAGTGCCTCCATCTTTTCGACAAGACACTCATTCTCAACGCATCTCTCGTTCGTAAAAAATTTAGGATATGTAGGAGAATGGCATCCGGCAGATCGCACAACCGTTTGCAGACTATATCTTGAGTGCCAATCAACTTCTTGAACTTACTCGAAACTAGAACTGTTGCATCCATCTCTTCAACATTCTCTCCCATCATTGAAGATTATACTGAAAAAGACGAGAAATTGCCCTTCCAACTCTGAATACAGCTCTTGATTGATCAATGACAAGCCCTCCAGCTATAATACCAGTGGGACAAGAAACCCCTTAAAAGTAGAACATCACAGAACTTTCAGAAATTGATTTCATCTTTTCTAAATGAGCGGAAAACAACCCATGCTGCCATCAATCTCACGAATTGCATCACTGCAACAAGCATCCACAGACCAATTCATCCCAATATATCAAGAAAGACAAACGAAGAATGCATTGATGATACCCAATGAGCAAGAAGTGAAAAGGAATGAAGACACCCTGGGAGCATGAAGAGAAGATTACACGGGAGGTTTCTCTAAAGGGTCGTCAAGCAATGGCGCGTTGGGGTTCGATAAGATCGAGAGGTGACGGAGAAAGGAGAAAATAATAGGGATAATGGCACCGCTATCGGGATTAGGTTATCAATTTATACAAACTCAAACCCGAAGCCTAACTTTGATAGCAAACTTAAAGATCGCGACAAAATAAAGTTTATTGTATTTCCTATTTGAAAACTCTTTAAAATAGAATAAAATCTAATATAAAAAAAGATATCACCACCATAAAATTATTCTATGGATGGAATTCTCGTATCTATCAAAGTAAAAAGAATAAATAAATAACGAATTTGATGAATTAAAAATATTAAAATAATAAGTAAAATATTTCTTATCTTTTCCCTTGTTGCTCGGTCCTCAAGGGAAAGGAAGGAAGAAACCCCATAATCTTCTTCCCCTGCTCGTCTCTCTCCCTGATTTCTTATCGTCGAGACTCTAACTTTCACTCTCCAATCTTCTCTTTTGTATTGGAAGTATGTTTATCGATTCGTCTGATAAAAGCCTCTCTGTATAGATTTTCTCAGTTTCGTTTCTCAATCTCTGCTTCTTCTTCTTCTCTTGATGTGTTGCGTGGGGTGCGTTAGCGCCTTATAATAGCTTAAAAGGTTAGGGGTTGAGAAGCTGTTGCTTGCTGTCTACTTCGCGAGCCTTCAATGTCTACTTCGCGAGCCTTCACTACCCCCCTATAACTTCCCCTTTTTCGTCTGTCCACGAGGCTATAAAAAGAGAGAAAGGGGCAGCTATCTAGCGTGAGTCGTTTCGATTGTATGCCATGAGGTCCCTATGAATAAGTGGACAAGTGAATCATAGCTTTCGAGCGTAGGCAGCCCTCTAGCATCCATCCCATTGCATTCCATCGTCTCGTGTTGTATTTTATCATATCATACCATAACCATCTATTGAGTGAGAGGAAGGTGGTGTAATTAATTCGGCTTGTTTCTTGCTCTGTGGGATGGTTTACTGGGTTTAGAATTCTAGGCTCGTTAAAAGAAATACTAAATAAAAAAGGGACAATTTCTTGTTCTTATTTACCTTTATTTTATATGTTTATTTCAATTTTTTTCTATACAATTAATCTAGGTATATTGTGACATTGTAAACTGTATCTTCCGATTTTGTTAGGAACGACAAACATTAGGTTAATTGTACGCACTAAAAGAGGAATCGCCCACGCACAAACAGGAAAAATAAGGAAAAAGGGAGTCTCCATGACCTTTACTTTTCCTTTTATTTTTTGATTTCATGCACAAATTCGAGAAGGCAGATAAGGAGTCACCTGTGAGATCATGGTAGGTAGCCATTGCTTGGGACTCATAACCATCTGTGGGTTGAATTTGAAGAACTCATCCTCAAATTTATCTTTCTCTTTGGTGTCCTGCGGCAACTTCAAGAGTCCAAAGGAAAACTGGGTCTTGACCATCACAAAAGGCCTAAACAAGGGAAGACTTTCACTAACAATTTTTTTTGTATTTTTTAGGTAGTGCTTGTTAAAAACGTGTCTCGGGTTTGAACTCGAAGCAAAAATATGAATATTTCCAGTTGGATATTTCCTATTGAAAAGTTGCCCTGATAATGCATAAATTAAGAGCGATCATTACAACTAAAAAGCTCTCGAAAGAGTTTGATTAAAGTGCGATATGAAAATGCTCTTATATTCTAAACTTGATGGGAAATCTCGTTCTCCATATCTAGATGTCCGTTCTCTATCATCTTCCAGGATTATCGAGAAAATACAGTTTTCAATCGTAGATCTCTTCGTCTTCGGGGTAGGCGGATGGTCCAACATCTTCCGGTATGTACGGGTCCACTCCTGGTACGTACGAGACTACGTACTCCGGGACATACAGCTCTACAAGGGTCGGGTGGATCTTCTTAAAAGCTCGGATATACTCTTCTGAGGCCCGATGGAGATCCATCTCAGAGCGCATCTGATCTGGCCACTCCACATCTTGAGGGGGGAGTTCTTCAGTGCTTGCTCTATGTCATCAACCATACCTTGGAGGCACACCCTAGTCTTCTTAGTGATCGACTCTTGGGGAACGTCGAAGGCGAACTCGTCGAGAGGGCTTTGAGGAGGGATTTCTTGTGGCATACCAAGCTGTCTGACGACCCTGATCGGGTAGTATGACACAACCCCGGTGAATCCCATGAGAACTCCAAATGCATCAACCATTTGGGACATGCAATCATTCAAAGCAAACGATCAGCAAAATTCAGTCAATTAAAGGATAAAATGAACATATTGAATTAAACTCTAATTACCATGCTGATTTTACCTACTCAGACATGCGTCAATAATTAAATAATTCACCAAAAACATTCACATGGAAAAATATATCAATAATTAAGCATATAAAGCATTATTTAGACAAAATAGGCAAATATTGGCATTTCCCGCGTATTTCTTATTTTTATTTTTTTGTCTAGATTTTTCTATTTTTTAAAATTTTAGGGATTTTTTATTTTTTAATTAAACAAGTTCTCGGACCCAGGGCTGGATTAGGTCGTTAGACCTGATATAGGCCCAAAAGAGAGAACCCAAACCGAGCCGAGTCGTCCCAAAAGAGTTAGGCCCACCCTGCCCTTGTCTTTACTGATACGGGCTTAGATCTCCATCTGGCCCAGCTCGCTCACGCCCAAGATAGACTCTCTGTTGACCAGGTCTATACAAGCTTCAGGCGACTGTGGGGCGACGACGAAGAGGCGGTGGTGAGTGACGACAGCCCTCGCCAGCCAAAGTGCGACTGGTTTTGGCTCCTCCTACAACTCCCATTTTTTGGGTGACTGCCCCAAGAAGAAAAGGAAGCCTTTGCCTCTGTCTTCCTCTTCTTTTTTTCAGTGACCAACTCCCAAAAAGAAGAGAATCCCCTCATCTTCTGTTCTCGCCCCGTGTTTAACGTATCAAGGCATCACATGCACACATGCTCATGATTCAATCAATCATTGGCCAAATAAATTAAAGAGCACAACCGTCACTGGGGATTCTAATAGTCCGGCCCTCAAAGCCCAATTAACCACTTAGACCCATTACCAAATATATGACCTCAATTTTCACTCGAAAATAGTTCATGCAACTCAAGCATCTTACGGCCAATAGGTCATCACAATCATTCATCTCGTAGCAAGCATTTCACGCCAAATCAAGGCATATCATTCGGCCATCATACAATTTCATGTTTTCTCATAAAACCATATAGCCACCGATTGTACAATCATGCATCAAGCATGCAATTGAGTCACAATTCATCGACTCATGCCAAATTCCACACAAGGCACTCCTTCACCGATTAATCACAGCATCAATTCGACATTTTCTTGGCATGACAACGCGACATTTAATCAAAACAAGTCAGCAACGTCACAATTCGAACCGGTCAGATTTCGGTTCCACACATATCATGCTAAAACAACCTATAAATCTTCATGAATCAAACTCTAATTTGTCCCTTAGTAACCTAATATCCTAATCGAGAGTTAGGATCAACTTACAAGGTAAATAAGCTAGTCAAAGTCCACAAATGCCTCCTTGAAGCTCACGGCTCACACTAATCAGAAAATGGCAAATTGCCCTCTTGAGAGTCTATGCAAAAAGCTACCATTAAACTCCATTAAAATCACTTTCAACTTCAACCCTTAAACTCCTAATATACCAAATTAAGGTTTAGAGATAACTCACCATCCAACTCAAGCAAGTTCAGCCCTTAAACAGCCTCTAAGATCATGATTTGGTCAGATTCCCCCAATCTGTTTGATTCAATCAATAACATCACAAACACCAATCACAATCCATTGAATTCTCATAAATCCTCAACCATCCTTCCCCTAAAATACTAGGCTAAGGTTAAGGGCCAACTTACTAAGGATTATGAGGACGAAAATTGATCCAAAAGGCGCGCGGCAACCCCGAACAGAATTTCCGATTTCTCGTCCAACAAAACCACAAAAGGATCATCCCTTAAATCCCACTATAATCCATCCTCAAACCTTCAAACACAATTATACATGTCTTAACAAGGCTTGAGAGGTCGTCTTACCCAAGATTAAGCCAAAACAAGTTCAAAAATCCAATGTGAAGCTCGCGGGTTCATATCATACCAGTATAATCTTTGCCCATTCAAACAGCTCAATGGGACAAACGGCTAAGTGGATTTGGACCCATATACCTTGTTGGAATGGCAAGAGAATAAGTTTTCTAATGGTGGGTGGCTCGTCTCATCCGATTTCTGATGACGAAGTTATGGCCGAAAGAGTGGGCGGTGCCGGAGCAGGGCAACGAGCTCAACGAGAGAGGAAACAAGGAGGGAGAAGGGGAAAATTGGAAATAGAGAGCGAGAGAGAGAGAGAGAGAAAGTGGTTTGGTCGAATGAGGGGAAGAGAGAGAGAGGCTTTTCTTAAGTCCACATGGTCAAACAAGGTGGAATGGTAGTTGGGATAAGACCGAAATTAATGCTAAGTAGATCACCAATCCCAAATCATAACACTTGTCTTCTTATCTATAAAAATCTTGGGTTTGTTGACCAACTTGCCCTTATGTTTTTCAGCCACTAAAGAGAAATGGCAATCGACTAATTTGCCCTAGGATAATTTTAAGGCAATAATGTCCCTCTAGGGGTAAAATGGTAATTTCACACTTACAGTAAAAAATCCCATTTTTCAATATTAATTACCCTCAATGAAGCGACGTCTATTTCCTTTCAATTGTTGAAATTTTTCAATATCCACTCCACACTTTCGTGGTCCACTTTATAGCCTCGAAAAGGGTCGAAATTTGGAATGTCGCAGTTTCAATGTAGATGGACAAAAGCTGTCGAACGAGATACCCTATTTATTGAGGTTAATAGCTTGTCCGGAAGCATAACAGTACTGGTGAAAAATCTGCGCCAAAGTTTGGCATTCCAAGAGTTTTGCTTCCATAAAAGTTGATTTTATCTCCGGATCCTGATTGAAGAAGGTCTTGCAGTATACCAAAAGCAGTATTGGAATGACTTGAGGCCTAATGACTCAGTCGACTAGTAACCTGATAAGGTCATGGTGAAGTATACACTGCCTGAAGATTATAGTTAATGAAACCTTAGACATGTGCATGAAACAAGGACAGTGAAGACGAACAAGGAAGGTTCGTAATGGCAATCTAAGGTTAGGGGACATAATAGGATCGCCAGTTGGATGCACATGCTATTGAGTTTGGAGATACCCCGAATAAGATTAAGATTGCGAGCTGTGACAATTAAGGAAGACTAGTTAACAGAGTGGCACAACGGATGCATAGTAAGGTCACGTGATTTCTTGAAATAACGACCATAAGGGCCTTGCTTTTGATAAAGCAGAAAATTGATTAGGATTCACAACAGTAGTTTCAGCAGATAGCTCGTGAAGACATCAAGATTTGAAGCAGGACTACTAGGAGATAAGTAGGCGTGGTCGGGCAAATGACGAGGATTTTGGTGTATCAATAAACCAAATAGCAACATTACAAGTCTAAGTAGACTGCAGCCGTCGTTGGAGATTCTAAGGTAAAGGTGAGAGAAGATTACAAGGGATTGGAGATGACACTTCTAACAAGTCAAGGGATAAATGACTCAGTTTGGAGTACAGTAATTGGATTGACGATGCATGTTCCAGATATAACAGTGTGAAGAAATTCAACCTAGTATGAGTGTGATGTTCCAAGACCTACGACCGATTCAAGTTTAAGACTCGAACTAATCTCGAACAACGACCAAGGGTCAAGGAACCACCGAGAGTTAGAGGTCGCCCTCGACGTGGATGATGGCCTGAATTGCCAGCCGGTTGTGTTATTGATTAAAGGTCGACTGTGTGACGATCCGAAATCAAGCATGGACCGAATTGGGTTGATCTCGCTCAGCGGTAAGTCAACCATAGGATTACCTTGAAGTCGACCAGGGATTGATTCGTGGCATGATTTGCGAGCTGGCATTGATCGATGTTCAGGATGGCCATTGACCAGTGAGGAACGATTTGTACTAGAACCCCGTACCAGCAACACACTAGTCAATGATTAGCTACCCTGGATTTTGTGATGTGTTGCTAGAGGACTACGGGTCGAGTTGAACTAATCCTGCATCAATTTGAGTTGGTCATGAGAGGTGATCTCGATAGTGTTCAATTGTACCATCGGTCTAGGAATGGGTAATTCCAACCCTAAACCGGAATATTTGAGGTAGTCCTCAACTCACCAGTCGGTTGTGAGCTGACCCTGTTCAATAGAATGAACGGTTCGATCCTCAGTTGGATTTGGCGCTTGAGTTCAGTTATTCTCTACGTATTCAAGAGTTGACAAGTGGAGATTTTTTAAATCTCAAAGCGTTGAAGAACAGATGAATTATTAGTAGACCTTCTCCATATAAGCAGAATGCTCAAATTGCCATTAGTATTAATCGTGATTGACATCTATGGAACAGGAGGAAATGGCAGCGTTAAACTCTGCTCGTTGGAATTTTAGAAATGGCCAGTCTATTTGTGAGAATAGATAATTACTACGGTTACTAAGATAACCAACAGTTGATTGGGACAGCAAGAATCGGATGGTCACAGTTTAGTTGAATCCCCAGAATCTAATGATTCACCCTGTTGAAACGAATTGTGGATATGGAATTGTATCGGATTAGTAGTCAAGGATCGTAAGTTAGAATCCGACTTGGATTTGATAGTCGCTTTATGATTTCGATGCTTAGACTGGAAATAAAGTTGGATTGACTTGGAGCGAACCTAGTATGAGGTTAGAGACGAGCGAGCGATCGACGCCTTAAATCGATTAATTTGGTAAATAAAGTATTATTGTACAAATCGAGCTTTTTGTGGCCTAATCGATTTTGACTGCTCATGATTGCTTGGTGGCCTTGTTGATTTGATCGCTTCGTTGAGTTGCATGTTTGACTGTCCTTTTGCCACTGGGCAATTAACTGTCTGTTTAGAGTTTGATAGCCTGTTTATGATTGCAGTGTTTAATGTTAGACTGCATATGGCCGCGTGGAAAATCAAAAGACGTGTTTGAGCATGAAAATGGATATTGACCGATCTTTTACATGCGTGAGTGAGCATCCGGCTTTAACCAAAGATAATAAAATGGGTTGATTGCTGGATGTGTTCTGTGTAGTCATATGATGGAACGATGATGCTATTCCTGGCAAGTTCGTACTGTACCGGTTGTATAAAACCACACGACTTGCTAGAAGCACGATAATTCATGCCTCGTATGGTATGTACGGTTTTAAGGGATTGTCGGATGCCGATCGCAGCTTGTGATGGACCGATGCCTCGTTAGGGATGCCTACTTGCTGGTGCCGTGCTAGGCGCATCGAAGACACCTCTGATAGTAGCCGTTGCCAAGAGAAAAGGGACGTAGCCCGATCCTACCGGTAGAACGCTCGATTGCACTGAGGTGCTGGATCACGTTATTTGTGGGAGTCGAATCACACCTTCTTTCGCGTAGATCCTCTCATGTGTCGTGGACACGATCGATCGGATTCGATAGGGATGTGACGGAGGCGTGTAAAATCATCTCTATGGAACCAATCACATACTTGGACTCAGAAACTAAACCAAAAGAAGCTTGATGGCCATTGATTTCATTGGATTATCTTGTCTATTGGCCATTCCAGTGAATTAACAATGAATAAAACCACCATAAATTTCGTCTTAGAATCCCGCAATGTATAAATAGCAGTTAATTGGTTATGACTTCTTGAAGGAAATTGACCTTCTTAGACCACTGGTTTGGCAAATTCTCGGAACGCAATCTCAAGTTTAAGACATGGTCAACCACTTTGTCCTCGGAGCTTTGAATCAGAAATAAAATTGCTCACCTGAGAGTCGCTTCACTAGAAGCAATATTCCAGGCCTAATACATGCTTAGACAACTTCCCAAAGTTAGAAGCGGTATGTGAAATGCGAGAGGTAAGTATCGAGTAAGTTTCTACAAAAAAAGAAAAAAGAAAAAAAAGGCAAAAGGCTTTCCCATCCCTTTCTTAAGGGTCTTATCTTCAACATCTCTAACTTGAAGCATTGAATTAAAAAAAGGTGCTTAAACTCAACCGCTACGTGTTTAAACAAAATAAAACCGATGCTAATTTGGGTTGTCATGTTAGACTGACATTTTCAATATCAAGAGGAGGGAAAAAAAATGTCTTTACCCTTTCAAATTATATTATTTCAAGTAACCCAGCGATTTCCCCATGCTACCACATTTCGTTGGAGCTTATCCATAATATATGCTTGAAATGGTGCAATGATAATATTTAATCATAAAAAATTGTTTTATTTGGACAACAAAAGTTTACTGCTGCCTAGTGGCTAGCGCTGAAATCGCCCGATTTGGTTCCCGATTCTAACTTTTTTGGAATCGGTCGATTTTAAGAGGATGAGTTTTAAGAATAAGTTCTAAGTTTCAAAGAATTGCTTACATTACTTTTTATATCTCATCAAACGAATGACATCTTTTTCTAGAAATCCTAGCTATTCTTAGCATGATATTGGAGAATCTCATTGCATGCTATTATTCAAACAAGCATGAAACGTATGGTTGCATAAGGACATATGTAACTATTGGAATAATTGTTGGAGACTCAGACTCAAACAAGCATGAAACGAATGTGCTGCTGAGTGAAATTTCATCGAATTAGTGGTCGTCTTATCTGGTTATGGGTCCTGGTTTAATTGAGCAAACAGTTGATTTGGGATCCTGCTCTAATTGAGCAAACAGTTGTATTGCTTGTCTGAAATCACGTTGCTTATCGGGTTCAAACTCAAACATCATGTCTGTCAGCTTCTTGTGAAACAAACGATTTCCCGTTTCATGTCCCATCTGTTGGTGGCCCAACTGAAAGAATCATAGCATCAATTTGGCAAAGTGCCTCACGTAAACAAGCTTTAATTCATCATCTAGCTAAATAAACAGGTCCACAATATGAACAAACTCCATAATTCGTAGGCCAAAGGTTTTGATCAGAGTAGTACATAACGTGACAAACGCCACAACATCGACGTGATACTTAGGTGTCAATGATCCATCATATTAACATCCTTGTTTTGTGTAGCCTGTGAAGAACGGACAATTATTTTTTGATGGCGTCTTATGAAGCAGTGTATGTGTCTTCCAAAATGGCGAACTTGAAGAAACAGTGATGAGAGCATGATTTCACCAACAACCACATGACGGATGTCTAATGTGGGCATAGATTACTAGATTTTCTAAATAAATCCAGAGTACAGCACGCACCACATTCCTCCCTAAAATCCACCGAAACTGAACATTGATTTGAAGCCCGAGGAAGTTTCATCAAACCTTTCCTCAACCCTCGAAAGTTCTTCATATAACCCTGAGAGCAATGTATGAACAATTTCTCCAAAACTTCAGCAGTCCTGAGTAAAACTCTGGCAACCAAGAGTTCTGTATCAGTTGCGGTGGAGTAGCAAATCCTGATCTCTTTAAGCGACGATAGAAAACACTGAGGCACTGGGTCCAGCGTCCAGCCATCCATTCCAGAGTTCTTAATCAAACCCTATATTAGAAATATATATATATCACTTAGCTCTGACTTAATCTCGAAAATTCTCTAGCGCATGCTAAAATAGAAAAGGGATGAGAATCAATAATTGTAGGATAATTACCCTGGAAAACACAAGCACAAGACTCCTCAGACAAGGACATCGGCCAAGCATGACCTGAAGTACATTGAAATCTGAGTACATTGGAGAGATGTGCCACTTCAACTGGGTAAGGCTAGAAAAGGCTGGAAAAGAGTCGACGAGATATTTTCTCTCATCTATAACCTGATAAGAAAGCCGAAAATATAGTGATTTCGCGGGAATAGGAGTTCAAAGCATAATAAATTACTCCAAAGAAATGAAGAATAAGGACGAGATTGAAGAAAAAAACAAGAAAGCATACCTGACGGCCTTGACAATATAAAGTGAGATGTTCCACATTAGAAAGATCCTTTAAGAGCTTAAATACATGTCCGGCACATTGATCAGGTCGTTCCCACGCTGGAAATGCTACAATGACAGCTTCAACTAGCGATGATGGACATGATATGCTAAGGTCACAGCCAAATGGACCAGAATAGTATAAGGATTTGACTCTAGCTCCATGAACCCGTACTTGGCCACGTCTACTGAAACCACGACAAACGTCATCTATTAAGAATTTCAAAAGATTGGGAGCGCCAATGTTCAAAACCTTGATTTCATGGAACGTGCAAGCTTTAAGAGACACCTCCTCGAGGGAAGGAAGTGAAAGCAGCTTCTCCAATGAATTCCCCAATCCAACATCTTTTAGAGTTAAGACCTTCAGATTTGGAAGGCAAACGAAAGAAGGAACTCTGAAATTAGTAAGGAATTGAATATGGAACTCCACCAGTGTTTCACACCTAAATATACAACAGGGCATGGTATACTCAAAAGAAGGAAAAGTTTCTACACAGATCCTCAAGCAAAGCTTCTGAACTTTGCGTCTTATAGCAGCATCGATCCAAGTATTTACGCGAGATTGGTCCTCAGCAGCCCCATGAAAAGAAAGAGAAAAAAATTTCAAAGGTGACAAGTCACGAAAGGATAATGCTCCTTCCACAAACTTAAGAAAAAACGGTCTGTTGGTGATACTATCTTCATCGAAGATAAGATTGCAAATCGACCTTGACAAGTGCCTCCATCTTTTCGACAAGACACTCATTCTCAACGCATCTCTCGTTCGTAAAAAATTTAGGATATGTAGGAGAATGGCATCCGGCAGATCGCACAACCGTTTGCAGACTATATCTTGAGTGCCAATCAACTTCTTGAACTTACTCGAAACTAGAACTGTTGCATCCATCTCTTCAACATTCTCTCCCATCATTGAAGATTATACTGAAAAAGACGAGAAATTGCCCTTCCAACTCTGAATACAGCTCTTGATTGATCAATGACAAGCCCTCCAGCTATAATACCAGTGGGACAAGAAACCCCTTAAAAGTAGAACATCACAGAACTTTCAGAAATTGATTTCATCTTTTCTAAATGAGCGGAAAACAACCCATGCTGCCATCAATCTCACGAATTGCATCACTGCAACAAGCATCCACAGACCAATTCATCCCAATATATCAAGAAAGACAAACGAAGAATGCATTGATGATACCCAATGAGCAAGAAGTGAAAAGGAATGAAGACACCCTGGGAGCATGAAGAGAAGATTACACGGGAGGTTTCTCTAAAGGGTCGTCAAGCAATGGCGCGTTGGGGTTCGATAAGATCGAGAGGTGACGGAGAAAGGAGAAAATAATAGGGATAATGGCACCGCTATCGGGATTAGGTTATCAATTTATACAAACTCAAACCCGAAGCCTAACTTTGATAGCAAACTTAAAGATCGCGACAAAATAAAGTTTATTGTATTTCCTATTTGAAAACTCTTTAAAATAGAATAAAATCTAATATAAAAAAAGATATCACCACCATAAAATTATTCTATGGATGGAATTCTCGTATCTATCAAAGTAAAAAGAATAAATAAATAACGAATTTGATGAATTAAAAATATTAAAATAATAAGTAAAATATTTCTTATCTTTTCCCTTGTTGCTCGGTCCTCAAGGGAAAGGAAGGAAGAAACCCCATAATCTTCTTCCCCTGCTCGTCTCTCTCCCTGATTTCTTATCGTCGAGACTCTAACTTTCACTCTCCAATCTTCTCTTTTGTATTGGAAGTATGTTTATCGATTCGTCTGATAAAAGCCTCTCTGTATAGATTTTCTCAGTTTCGTTTCTCAATCTCTGCTTCTTCTTCTTCTCTTGATGTGTTGCGTGGGGTGCGTTAGCGCCTTATAATAGCTTAAAAGGTTAGGGGTTGAGAAGCTGTTGCTTGCTGTCTACTTCGCGAGCCTTCAATGTCTACTTCGCGAGCCTTCACTACCCCCCTATAACTTCCCCTTTTTCGTCTGTCCACGAGGCTATAAAAAGAGAGAAAGGGGCAGCTATCTAGCGTGAGTCGTTTCGATTGTATGCCATGAGGTCCCTATGAATAAGTGGACAAGTGAATCATAGCTTTCGAGCGTAGGCAGCCCTCTAGCATCCATCCCATTGCATTCCATCGTCTCGTGTTGTATTTTATCATATCATACCATAACCATCTATTGAGTGAGAGGAAGGTGGTGTAATTAATTCGGCTTGTTTCTTGCTCTGTGGGATGGTTTACTGGGTTTAGAATTCTAGGCTCGTTAAAAGAAATACTAAATAAAAAAGGGACAATTTCTTGTTCTTATTTACCTTTATTTTATATGTTTATTTCAATTTTTTTCTATACAATTAATCTAGGTATATTGTGACATTGTAAACTGTATCTTCCGATTTTGTTAGGAACGACAAACATTAGGTTAATTGTACGCACTAAAAGAGGAATCGCCCACGCACAAACAGGAAAAATAAGGAAAAAGGGAGTCTCCATGACCTTTACTTTTCCTTTTATTTTTTGATTTCATGCACAAATTCGAGAAGGCAGATAAGGAGTCACCTGTGAGATCATGGTAGGTAGCCATTGCTTGGGACTCATAACCATCTGTGGGTTGAATTTGAAGAACTCATCCTCAAATTTATCTTTCTCTTTGGTGTCCTGCGGCAACTTCAAGAGTCCAAAGGAAAACTGGGTCTTGACCATCACAAAAGGCCTAAACAAGGGAAGACTTTCACTAACAATTTTTTTTGTATTTTTTAGGTAGTGCTTGTTAAAAACGTGTCTCGGGTTTGAACTCGAAGCAAAAATATGAATATTTCCAGTTGGATATTTCCTATTGAAAAGTTGCCCTGATAATGCATAAATTAAGAGCGATCATTACAACTAAAAAGCTCTCGAAAGAGTTTGATTAAAGTGCGATATGAAAATGCTCTTATATTCTAAACTTGATGGGAAATCTCGTTCTCCATATCTAGATGTCCGTTCTCTATCATCTTCCAGGATTATCGAGAAAATACAGTTTTCAATCGTAGATCTCTTCGTCTTCGGGGTAGGCGGATGGTCCAACATCTTCCGGTATGTACGGGTCCACTCCTGGTACGTACGAGACTACGTACTCCGGGACATACAGCTCTACAAGGGTCGGGTGGATCTTCTTAAAAGCTCGGATATACTCTTCTGAGGCCCGATGGAGATCCATCTCAGAGCACATCTGATCTGGCCACTCCACATCTTGAGGGGGGAGTTCTTCAGTGCTTGCTCTATGTCATCAACCATACCTTGGAGGCACACCCTAGTCTTCTTAGTGATCGACTCTTGGGGAACGTCGAAGGCGAACTCGTCCAGAGGGCTTTGAGGAGGGATTTCTTGTGGCATACCAAGCTGTCTGACGACCCTGATCGGGTAGTATGACACAACCCCGGTGAATCCCATGAGAACTCCAAATGCATCAACCATTTGGGACATGCAGTCATTCAAAGCAAACGATCAGCAAAATTCAGTCAATTAAAGGATAAAATGAACATATTGAATTAAACTCTAATTACCATGCTGATTTTACCTACTCAGACATGCGTCAATAATTAAATAATTCACCAAAAACATTCACATGGAAAAATATATCAATAATTAAGCATATAAAGCATTATTTAGACAAAATAGGCAAATATTGGCATTTCCCGCGTATTTCTTATTTTTATTTTTTTGTCTAGATTTTTCTATTTTTTAAAATTTTAGGGATTTTTTATTTTTTAATTAAACAAGTTCTCGGACCCAGGGCTGGATTAGGTCGTTAGACCTGATATAGGCCCAAAAGAGAGAACCCAAACCGAGCCGAGTCGTCCCAAAAGAGTTAGGCCCACCCTGCCCTTGTCTTTACTGATACGGGCTTAGATCTCCATCTGGCCCAGCTCGCTCACGCCCAAGATAGACTCTCTGTTGACCAGGTCTATACAAGCTTCAGGCGACTGTGGGGCGACGACGAAGAGGCGTGGTGAGTGACGACAGCCCTCGCCAGCCAAAGTGCGACTGGTTTTGGCTCCTCCTACAACTCCCATTTTTTGGGTGACTGCCCCAAGAAGAAAAGGAAGCCTTTGCCTCTGTCTTCCTCTTCTTTTTTTCAGTGACCAACTCCCAAAAAGAAGAGAATCCCCTCATCTTCTGTTCTCGCCCCGTGTTTAACGTATCAAGGCATCACATGCACACATGCTCATGATTCAATCAATCATTGGCCAAATAAATTAAAGAGCACAACCGTCACTGGGGATTCTAATAGTCCGGCCCTCAAAGCCCAATTAACCACTTAGACCCATTACCAAATATATGACCTCAATTTTCACTCGAAAATAGTTCATGCAACTCAAGCATCTTACGGCCAATAGGTCATCACAATCATTCATCTCGTAGCAAGCATTTCACGCCAAATCAAGGCATATCATTCGGCCATCATACAATTTCATGTTTTCTCATAAAACCATATAGCCACCGATTGTACAATCATGCATCAAGCATGCAATTGAGTCACAATTCATCGACTCATGCCAAATTCCACACAAGGCACTCCTTCACCGATTAATCACAGCATCAATTCGACATTTTCTTGGCATGACAACGCGACATTTAATCAAAACAAGTCAGCAACGTCACAATTCGAACCGGTCAGATTTCGGTTCCACACATATCATGCTAAAACAACCTATAAATCTTCATGAATCAAACTCTAATTTGTCCCTTAGTAACCTAATATCCTAATCGAGAGTTAGGATCAACTTACAAGGTAAATAAGCTAGTCAAAGTCCACAAATGCCTCCTTGAAGCTCACGGCTCACACTAATCAGAAAATGGCAAATTGCCCTCTTGAGAGTCTATGCAAAAAGCTACCATTAAACTCCATTAAAATCACTTTCAACTTCAACCCTTAAACTCCTAATATACCAAATTAAGGTTTAGAGATAACTCACCATCCAACTCAAGCAAGTTCAGCCCTTAAACAGCCTCTAAGATCATGATTTGGTCAGATTCCCCCAATCTGTTTGATTCAATCAATAACATCACAAACACCAATCACAATCCATTGAATTCTCATAAATCCTCAACCATCCTTCCCCTAAAATACTAGGCTAAGGTTAAGGGCCAACTTACTAAGGATTATGAGGACGAAAATTGATCCAAAAGGCGCGCGGCAACCCCGAACAGAATTTCCGATTTCTCGTCCAACAAAACCACAAAAGGATCATCCCTTAAATCCCACTATAATCCATCCTCAAACCTTCAAACACAATTATACATGTCTTAACAAGGCTTGAGAGGTCGTCTTACCCAAGATTAAGCCAAAACAAGTTCAAAAATCCAATGTGAAGCTCGCGGGTTCATATCATACCAGTATAATCTTTGCCCATTCAAACAGCTCAATGGGACAAACGGCTAAGTGGATTTGGACCCATATACCTTGTTGGAATGGCAAGAGAATAAGTTTTCTAATGGTGGGTGGCTCGTCTCATCCGATTTCTGATGACGAAGTTATGGCCGAAAGAGTGGGCGGTGCCGGAGCAGGGCAACGAGCTCAACGAGAGAGGAAACAAGGAGGGAGAAGGGGAAAATTGGAAATAGAGAGCGAGAGAGAGAGAGAGAGAAAGTGGTTTGGTCGAATGAGGGGAAGAGAGAGAGAGGCTTTTCTTAAGTCCACATGGTCAAACAAGGTGGAATGGTAGTTGGGATAAGACCGAAATTAATGCTAAGTAGATCACCAATCCCAAATCATAACACTTGTCTTCTTATCTATAAAAATCTTGGGTTTGTTGACCAACTTGCCCTTATGTTTTTCAGCCACTAAAGAGAAATGGCAATCGACTAATTTGCCCTAGGATAATTTTAAGGCAATAATGTCCCTCTAGGGGTAAAATGGTAATTTCACACTTACAGTAAAAAATCCCATTTTTCAATATTAATTACCCTCAATGAAGCGACGTCTATTTCCTTTCAATTGTTGAAATTTTTCAATATCCACTCCACACTTTCGTGGTCCACTTTATAGCCTCGAAAAGGGTCGAAATTTGGAATGTCGCAGTTTCAATGTAGATGGACAAAAGCTGTCGAACGAGATACCCTATTTATTGAGGTTAATAGCTTGTCCGGAAGCATAACAGTACTGGTGAAAAATCTGCGCCAAAGTTTGGCATTCCAAGAGTTTTGCTTCCATAAAAGTTGATTTTATCTCCGGATCCTGATTGAAGAAGGTCTTGCAGTATACCAAAAGCAGTATTGGAATGACTTGAGGCCTAATGACTCAGTCGACTAGTAACCTGATAAGGTCATGGTGAAGTATACACTGCCTGAAGATTATAGTTAATGAAACCTTAGACATGTGCATGAAACAAGGACAGTGAAGACGAACAAGGAAGGTTCGTAATGGCAATCTAAGGTTAGGGGACATAATAGGATCGCCAGTTGGATGCACATGCTATTGAGTTTGGAGATACCCCGAATAAGATTAAGATTGCGAGCTGTGACAATTAAGGAAGACTAGTTAACAGAGTGGCACAACGGATGCATAGTAAGGTCACGTGATTTCTTGAAATAACGACCATAAGGGCCTTGCTTTTGATAAAGCAGAAAATTGATTAGGATTCACAACAGTAGTTTCAGCAGATAGCTCGTGAAGACATCAAGATTTGAAGCAGGACTACTAGGAGATAAGTAGGCGTGGTCGGGCAAATGACGAGGATTTTGGTGTATCAATAAACCAAATAGCAACATTACAAGTCTAAGTAGACTGCAGCCGTCGTTGGAGATTCTAAGGTAAAGGTGAGAGAAGATTACAAGGGATTGGAGATGACACTTCTAACAAGTCAAGGGATAAATGACTCAGTTTGGAGTACAGTAATTGGATTGACGATGCATGTTCCAGATATAACAGTGTGAAGAAATTCAACCTAGTATGAGTGTGATGTTCCAAGACCTACGACCGATTCAAGTTTAAGACTCGAACTAATCTCGAACAACGACCAAGGGTCAAGGAACCACCGAGAGTTAGAGGTCGCCCTCGACGTGGATGATGGCCTGAATTGCCAGCCGGTTGTGTTATTGATTAAAGGTCGACTGTGTGACGATCCGAAATCAAGCATGGACCGAATTGGGTTGATCTCGCTCAGCGGTAAGTCAACCATAGGATTACCTTGAAGTCGACCAGGGATTGATTCGTGGCATGATTTGCGAGCTGGCATTGATCGATGTTCAGGATGGCCATTGACCAGTGAGGAACGATTTGTACTAGAACCCCGTACCAGCAACACACTAGTCAATGATTAGCTACCCTGGATTTTGTGATGTGTTGCTAGAGGACTACGGGTCGAGTTGAACTAATCCTGCATCAATTTGAGTTGGTCATGAGAGGTGATCTCGATAGTGTTCAATTGTACCATCGGTCTAGGAATGGGTAATTCCAACCCTAAACCGGAATATTTGAGGTAGTCCTCAACTCACCAGTCGGTTGTGAGCTGACCCTGTTCAATAGAATGAACGGTTCGATCCTCAGTTGGATTTGGCGCTTGAGTTCAGTTATTCTCTACGTATTCAAGAGTTGACAAGTGGAGATTTTTTAAATCTCAAAGCGTTGAAGAACAGATGAATTATTAGTAGACCTTCTCCATATAAGCAGAATGCTCAAATTGCCATTAGTATTAATCGTGATTGACATCTATGGAACAGGAGGAAATGGCAGCGTTAAACTCTGCTCGTTGGAATTTTAGAAATGGCCAGTCTATTTGTGAGAATAGATAATTACTACGGTTACTAAGATAACCAACAGTTGATTGGGACAGCAAGAATCGGATGGTCACAGTTTAGTTGAATCCCCAGAATCTAATGATTCACCCTGTTGAAACGAATTGTGGATATGGAATTGTATCGGATTAGTAGTCAAGGATCGTAAGTTAGAATCCGACTTGGATTTGATAGTCGCTTTATGATTTCGATGCTTAGACTGGAAATAAAGTTGGATTGACTTGGAGCGAACCTAGTATGAGGTTAGAGACGAGCGAGCGATCGACGCCTTAAATCGATTAATTTGGTAAATAAAGTATTATTGTACAAATCGAGCTTTTTGTGGCCTAATCGATTTTGACTGCTCATGATTGCTTGGTGGCCTTGTTGATTTGATCGCTTCGTTGAGTTGCATGTTTGACTGTCCTTTTGCCACTGGGCAATTAACTGTCTGTTTAGAGTTTGATAGCCTGTTTATGATTGCAGTGTTTAATGTTAGACTGCATATGGCCGCGTGGAAAATCAAAAGACGTGTTTGAGCATGAAAATGGATATTGACCGATCTTTTACATGCGTGAGTGAGCATCCGGCTTTAACCAAAGATAATAAAATGGGTTGATTGCTGGATGTGTTCTGTGTAGTCATATGATGGAACGATGATGCTATTCCTGGCAAGTTCGTACTGTACCGGTTGTATAAAACCACACGACTTGCTAGAAGCACGATAATTCATGCCTCGTATGGTATGTACGGTTTTAAGGGATTGTCGGATGCCGATCGCAGCTTGTGATGGACCGATGCCTCGTTAGGGATGCCTACTTGCTGGTGCCGTGCTAGGCGCATCGAAGACACCTCTGATAGTAGCCGTTGCCAAGAGAAAAGGGACGTAGCCCGATCCTACCGGTAGAACGCTCGATTGCACTGAGGTGCTGGATCACGTTATTTGTGGGAGTCGAATCACACCTTCTTTCGCGTAGATCCTCTCATGTGTCGTGGACACGATCGATCGGATTCGATAGGGATGTGACGGAGGCGTGTAAAATCATCTCTATGGAACCAATCACATACTTGGACTCAGAAACTAAACCAAAAGAAGCTTGATGGCCATTGATTTCATTGGATTATCTTGTCTATTGGCCATTCCAGTGAATTAACAATGAATAAAACCACCATAAATTTCGTCTTAGAATCCCGCAATGTATAAATAGCAGTTAATTGGTTATGACTTCTTGAAGGAAATTGACCTTCTTAGACCACTGGTTTGGCAAATTCTCGGAACGCAATCTCAAGTTTAAGACATGGTCAACCACTTTGTCCTCGGAGCTTTGAATCAGAAATAAAATTGCTCACCTGAGAGTCGCTTCACTAGAAGCAATATTCCAGGCCTAATACATGCTTAGACAACTTCCCAAAGTTAGAAGCGGTATGTGAAATGCGAGAGGTAAGTATCGAGTAAGTTTCTACAAAAAAAGAAAAAAGAAAAAAAAGGCAAAAGGCTTTCCCATCCCTTTCTTAAGGGTCTTATCTTCAACATCTCTAACTTGAAGCATTGAATTAAAAAAAGGTGCTTAAACTCAACCGCTACGTGTTTAAACAAAATAAAACCGATGCTAATTTGGGTTGTCATGTTAGACTGACATTTTCAATATCAAGAGGAGGGAAAAAAAATGTCTTTACCCTTTCAAATTATATTATTTCAAGTAACCCAGCGATTTCCCCATGCTACCACATTTCGTTGGAGCTTATCCATAATATATGCTTGAAATGGTGCAATGATAATATTTAATCATAAAAAATTGTTTTATTTGGACAACAAAAGTTTACTGCTGCCTAGTGGCTAGCGCTGAAATCGCCCGATTTGGTTCCCGATTCTAACTTTTTTGGAATCGGTCGATTTTAAGAGGATGAGTTTTAAGAATAAGTTCTAAGTTTCAAAGAATTGCTTACATTACTTTTTATATCTCATCAAACGAATGACATCTTTTTCTAGAAATCCTAGCTATTCTTAGCATGATATTGGAGAATCTCATTGCATGCTATTATTCAAACAAGCATGAAACGTATGGTTGCATAAGGACATATGTAACTATTGGAATAATTGTTGGAGACTCAGACTCAAACAAGCATGAAACGAATGTGCTGCTGAGTGAAATTTCATCGAATTAGTGGTCGTCTTATCTGGTTATGGGTCCTGGTTTAATTGAGCAAACAGTTGATTTGGGATCCTGCTCTAATTGAGCAAACAGTTGTATTGCTTGTCTGAAATCACGTTGCTTATCGGGTTCAAACTCAAACATCATGTCTGTCAGCTTCTTGTGAAACAAACGATTTCCCGTTTCATGTCCCATCTGTTGGTGGCCCAACTGAAAGAATCATAGCATCAATTTGGCAAAGTGCCTCACGTAAACAAGCTTTAATTCATCATCTAGCTAAATAAACAGGTCCACAATATGAACAAACTCCATAATTCGTAGGCCAAAGGTTTTGATCAGAGTAGTACATAACGTGACAAACGCCACAACATCGACGTGATACTTAGGTGTCAATGATCCATCATATTAACATCCTTGTTTTGTGTAGCCTGTGAAGAACGGACAATTATTTTTTGATGGCGTCTTATGAAGCAGTGTATGTGTCTTCCAAAATGGCGAACTTGAAGAAACAGTGATGAGAGCATGATTTCACCAACAACCACATGACGGATGTCTAATGTGGGCATAGATTACTAGATTTTCTAAATAAATCCAGAGTACAGCATGCACCACATTCCTCCCTAAAATCCACCGAAACTGAACATTGATTTGAAGCCCGAGGAAGTTTCATCAAACCTTTCCTCAACCCTCGAAAGTTCTTCATATAACCCTGAGAGCAATGTATGAACAATTTCTCCAAAACTTCAGCAGTCCTGAGTAAAACTCTGGCAACCAAGAGTTCTGTATCAGTTGCGGTGGAGTAGCAAATCCTGATCTCTTTAAGCGACGATAGAAAACACTGAGGCACTGGGTCCAGCGTCCAGCCATCCATTCCAGAGTTCTTAATCAAACCCTATATTAGAAATATATATATATCACTTAGCTCTGACTTAATCTCGAAAATTCTCTAGCGCATGCTAAAATAGAAAAGGGATGAGAATCAATAATTGTAGGATAATTACCCTGGAAAACACAAGCACAAGACTCCTCAGACAAGGACATCGGCCAAGCATGACCTGAAGTACATTGAAATCTGAGTACATTGGAGAGATGTGCCACTTCAACTGGGTAAGGCTAGAAAAGGCTGGAAAAGAGTCGACGAGATATTTTCTCTCATCTATAACCTGATAAGAAAGCCGAAAATATAGTGATTTCGCGGGAATAGGAGTTCAAAGCATAATAAATTACTCCAAAGAAATGAAGAATAAGGACGAGATTGAAGAAAAAAACAAGAAAGCATACCTGACGGCCTTGACAATATAAAGTGAGATGTTCCACATTAGAAAGATCCTTTAAGAGCTTAAATACATGTCCGGCACATTGATCAGGTCGTTCCCACGCTGGAAATGCTACAATGACAGCTTCAACTAGCGATGATGGACATGATATGCTAAGGTCACAGCCAAATGGACCAGAATAGTATAAGGATTTGACTCTAGCTCCATGAACCCGTACTTGGCCACGTCTACTGAAACCACGACAAACGTCATCTATTAAGAATTTCAAAAGATTGGGAGCGCCAATGTTCAAAACCTTGATTTCATGGAACGTGCAA
Organism: Rhodomyrtus tomentosa; assembly: GCA_028455895.1. Lineage (NCBI taxonomy): Eukaryota > Viridiplantae > Streptophyta > Magnoliopsida > Myrtales > Myrtaceae > Rhodomyrtus > Rhodomyrtus tomentosa. Next base: position 5,205,437 of record JAPCWY010000001.1, on the reverse strand, counting down.
GCTTTAAGAGACACCTCCTCGAGGGAAGGAAGTGAAAGCAGCTTCTCCAATGAATTCCCCAATCCAACATCTTTTAGAGTTAAGACCTTCAGATTTGGAAGGCAAACGAAAGAAGGAACTCTGAAATTAGTAAGGAATTCAATATGGAACTCCACCAGTGTTTCACACCTAAATATACAACAGGGCATGGTATACTCAAAAGAAGGAAAAGTTTCTACACAGATCCTCAAGCAAAGCTTCTGAACTTTGCGTCTTATAGCAGCATCGATCCAAGTATTTACGCGAGATTGGTCCTCAGCAGCCCCATGAAAAGAAAGAGAAAAAAATTTCAAAGGTGACAAGTCACGAAAGGATAATGCTCCTTCCACAAACTTAAGAAAAAACGGTCTGTTGGTGATACTATCTTCATCGAAGATAAGATTGCAAATCGACCTTGACAAGTGCCTCCATCTTTTCGACAAGACACTCATTCTCAACGCATCTCTCGTTCGTAAAAAATTTAGGATATGTAGGAGAATGGCATCCGGCAGATCGCACAACCGTTTGCAGACTATATCTTGAGTGCCAATCAACTTCTTGAACTTACTCGAAACTAGAACTGTTGCATCCATCTCTTCAACATTCTCTCCCATCATTGAAGATTATACTGAAAAAGACGAGAAATTGCCCTTCCAACTCTGAATACAGCTCTTGATTGATCAATGACAAGCCCTCCAGCTATAATACCAGTGGGACAAGAAACCCCTTAAAAGTAGAACATCACAGAACTTTCAGAAATTGATTTCATCTTTTCTAAATGAGCGGAAAACAACCCATGCTGCCATCAATCTCACGAATTGCATCACTGCAACAAGCATCCACAGACCAATTCATCCCAATATATCAAGAAAGACAAACGAAGAATGCATTGATGATACCCAATGAGCAAGAAGTGAAAAGGAATGAAGACACCCTGGGAGCATGAAGAGAAGATTACACGGGAGGTTTCTCTAAAGGGTCGTCAAGCAATGGCGCGTTGGGGTTCGATAAGATCGAGAGGTGACGGAGAAAGGAGAAAATAATAGGGATAATGGCACCGCTATCGGGATTAGGTTATCAATTTATACAAACTCAAACCCGAAGCCTAACTTTGATAGCAAACTTAAAGATCGCGACAAAATAAAGTTTATTGTATTTCCTATTTGAAAACTCTTTAAAATAGAATAAAATCTAATATAAAAAAAGATATCACCACCATAAAATTATTCTATGGATGGAATTCTCGTATCTATCAAAGTAAAAAGAATAAATAAATAACGAATTTGATGAATTAAAAATATTAAAATAATAAGTAAAATATTTCTTATCTTTTCCCTTGTTGCTCGGTCCTCAAGGGAAAGGAAGGAAGAAACCCCATAATCTTCTTCCCCTGCTCGTCTCTCTCCCTGATTTCTTATCGTCGAGACTCTAACTTTCACTCTCCAATCTTCTCTTTTGTATTGGAAGTATGTTTATCGATTCGTCTGATAAAAGCCTCTCTGTATAGATTTTCTCAGTTTCGTTTCTCAATCTCTGCTTCTTCTTCTTCTCTTGATGTGTTGCGTGGGGTGCGTTAGCGCCTTATAATAGCTTAAAAGGTTAGGGGTTGAGAAGCTGTTGCTTGCTGTCTACTTCGCGAGCCTTCAATGTCTACTTCGCGAGCCTTCACTACCCCCCTATAACTTCCCCTTTTTCGTCTGTCCACGAGGCTATAAAAAGAGAGAAAGGGGCAGCTATCTAGCGTGAGTCGTTTCGATTGTATGCCATGAGGTCCCTATGAATAAGTGGACAAGTGAATCATAGCTTTCGAGCGTAGGCAGCCCTCTAGCATCCATCCCATTGCATTCCATCGTCTCGTGTTGTATTTTATCATATCATACCATAACCATCTATTGAGTGAGAGGAAGGTGGTGTAATTAATTCGGCTTGTTTCTTGCTCTGTGGGATGGTTTACTGGGTTTAGAATTCTAGGCTCGTTAAAAGAAATACTAAATAAAAAAGGGACAATTTCTTGTTCTTATTTACCTTTATTTTATATGTTTATTTCAATTTTTTTCTATACAATTAATCTAGGTATATTGTGACATTGTAAACTGTATCTTCCGATTTTGTTAGGAACGACAAACATTAGGTTAATTGTACGCACTAAAAGAGGAATCGCCCACGCACAAACAGGAAAAATAAGGAAAAAGGGAGTCTCCATGACCTTTACTTTTCCTTTTATTTTTTGATTTCATGCACAAATTCGAGAAGGCAGATAAGGAGTCACCTGTGAGATCATGGTAGGTAGCCATTGCTTGGGACTCATAACCATCTGTGGGTTGAATTTGAAGAACTCATCCTCAAATTTATCTTTCTCTTTGGTGTCCTGCGGCAACTTCAAGAGTCCAAAGGAAAACTGGGTCTTGACCATCACAAAAGGCCTAAACAAGGGAAGACTTTCACTAACAATTTTTTTTGTATTTTTTAGGTAGTGCTTGTTAAAAACGTGTCTCGGGTTTGAACTCGAAGCAAAAATATGAATATTTCCAGTTGGATATTTCCTATTGAAAAGTTGCCCTGATAATGCATAAATTAAGAGCGATCATTACAACTAAAAAGCTCTCGAAAGAGTTTGATTAAAGTGCGATATGAAAATGCTCTTATATTCTAAACTTGATGGGAAATCTCGTTCTCCATATCTAGATGTCCGTTCTCTATCATCTTCCAGGATTATCGAGAAAATACAGTTTTCAATCGTAGATCTCTTCGTCTTCGGGGTAGGCGGATGGTCCAACATCTTCCGGTATGTACGGGTCCACTCCTGGTACGTACGAGACTACGTACTCCGGGACATACAGCTCTACAAGGGTCGGGTGGATCTTCTTAAAAGCTCGGATATACTCTTCTGAGGCCCGATGGAGATCCATCTCAGAGCACATCTGATCTGGCCACTCCACATCTTGAGGGGGGAGTTCTTCAGTGCTTGCTCTATGTCATCAACCATACCTTGGAGGCACACCCTAGTCTTCTTAGTGATCGACTCTTGGGGAACGTCGAAGGCGAACTCGTCCAGAGGGCTTTGAGGAGGGATTTCTTGTGGCATACCAAGCTGTCTGACGACCCTGATCGGGTAGTATGACACAACCCCGGTGAATCCCATGAGAACTCCAAATGCATCAACCATTTGGGACATGCAGTCATTCAAAGCAAACGATCAGCAAAATTCAGTCAATTAAAGGATAAAATGAACATATTGAATTAAACTCTAATTACCATGCTGATTTTACCTACTCAGACATGCGTCAATAATTAAATAATTCACCAAAAACATTCACATGGAAAAATATATCAATAATTAAGCATATAAAGCATTATTTAGACAAAATAGGCAAATATTGGCATTTCCCGCGTATTTCTTATTTTTATTTTTTTGTCTAGATTTTTCTATTTTTTAAAATTTTAGGGATTTTTTATTTTTTAATTAAACAAGTTCTCGGACCCAGGGCTGGATTAGGTCGTTAGACCTGATATAGGCCCAAAAGAGAGAACCCAAACCGAGCCGAGTCGTCCCAAAAGAGTTAGGCCCACCCTGCCCTTGTCTTTACTGATACGGGCTTAGATCTCCATCTGGCCCAGCTCGCTCACGCCCAAGATAGACTCTCTGTTGACCAGGTCTATACAAGCTTCAGGCGACTGTGGGGCGACGACGAAGAGGCGGTGGTGAGTGACGACAGCCCTCGCCAGCCAAAGTGCGACTGGTTTTGGCTCCTCCTACAACTCCCATTTTTTGGGTGACTGCCCCAAGAAGAAAAGGAAGCCTTTGCCTCTGTCTTCCTCTTCTTTTTTTCAGTGACCAACTCCCAAAAAGAAGAGAATCCCCTCATCTTCTGTTCTCGCCCCGTGTTTAACGTATCAAGGCATCACATGCACACATGCTCATGATTCAATCAATCATTGGCCAAATAAATTAAAGAGCACAACCGTCACTGGGGATTCTAATAGTCCGGCCCTCAAAGCCCAATTAACCACTTAGACCCATTACCAAATATATGACCTCAATTTTCACTCGAAAATAGTTCATGCAACTCAAGCATCTTACGGCCAATAGGTCATCACAATCATTCATCTCGTAGCAAGCATTTCACGCCAAATCAAGGCATATCATTCGGCCATCATACAATTTCATGTTTTCTCATAAAACCATATAGCCACCGATTGTACAATCATGCATCAAGCATGCAATTGAGTCACAATTCATCGACTCATGCCAAATTCCACACAAGGCACTCCTTCACCGATTAATCACAGCATCAATTCGACATTTTCTTGGCATGACAACGCGACATTTAATCAAAACAAGTCAGCAACGTCACAATTCGAACCGGTCAGATTTCGGTTCCACACATATCATGCTAAAACAACCTATAAATCTTCATGAATCAAACTCTAATTTGTCCCTTAGTAACCTAATATCCTAATCGAGAGTTAGGATCAACTTACAAGGTAAATAAGCTAGTCAAAGTCCACAAATGCCTCCTTGAAGCTCACGGCTCACACTAATCAGAAAATGGCAAATTGCCCTCTTGAGAGTCTATGCAAAAAGCTACCATTAAACTCCATTAAAATCACTTTCAACTTCAACCCTTAAACTCCTAATATACCAAATTAAGGTTTAGAGATAACTCACCATCCAACTCAAGCAAGTTCAGCCCTTAAACAGCCTCTAAGATCATGATTTGGTCAGATTCCCCCAATCTGTTTGATTCAATCAATAACATCACAAACACCAATCACAATCCATTGAATTCTCATAAATCCTCAACCATCCTTCCCCTAAAATACTAGGCTAAGGTTAAGGGCCAACTTACTAAGGATTATGAGGACGAAAATTGATCCAAAAGGCGCGCGGCAACCCCGAACAGAATTTCCGATTTCTCGTCCAACAAAACCACAAAAGGATCATCCCTTAAATCCCACTATAATCCATCCTCAAACCTTCAAACACAATTATACATGTCTTAACAAGGCTTGAGAGGTCGTCTTACCCAAGATTAAGCCAAAACAAGTTCAAAAATCCAATGTGAAGCTCGCGGGTTCATATCATACCAGTATAATCTTTGCCCATTCAAACAGCTCAATGGGACAAACGGCTAAGTGGATTTGGACCCATATACCTTGTTGGAATGGCAAGAGAATAAGTTTTCTAATGGTGGGTGGCTCGTCTCATCCGATTTCTGATGACGAAGTTATGGCCGAAAGAGTGGGCGGTGCCGGAGCAGGGCAACAAGCTCAACGAGAGAGGAAACAAGGAGGGAGAAGGGGAAAATTGGAAATAGAGAGCGAGAGAGAGAGAGAGAGAAAGTGGTTTGGTCGAATGAGGGGAAGAGAGAGAGAGGCTTTTCTTAAGTCCACATGGTCAAACAAGGTGGAATGGTAGTTGGGATAAGACCGAAATTAATGCTAAGTAGATCACCAATCCCAAATCATAACACTTGTCTTCTTATCTATAAAAATCTTGGGTTTGTTGACCAACTTGCCCTTATGTTTTTCAGCCACTAAAGAGAAATGGCAATCGACTAATTTGCCCTAGGATAATTTTAAGGCAATAATGTCCCTCTAGGGGTAAAATGGTAATTTCACACTTACAGTAAAAAATCCCATTTTTCAATATTAATTACCCTCAATGAAGCGACGTCTATTTCCTTTCAATTGTTGAAATTTTTCAATATCCACTCCACACTTTCGTGGTCCACTTTATAGCCTCGAAAAGGGTCGAAATTTGGAATGTCGCAGTTTCAATGTAGATGGACAAAAGCTGTCGAACGAGATACCCTATTTATTGAGGTTAATAGCTTGTCCGGAAGCATAACAGTACTGGTGAAAAATCTGCGCCAAAGTTTGGCATTCCAAGAGTTTTGCTTCCATAAAAGTTGATTTTATCTCCGGATCCTGATTGAAGAAGGTCTTGCAGTATACCAAAAGCAGTATTGGAATGACTTGAGGCCTAATGACTCAGTCGACTAGTAACCTGATAAGGTCATGGTGAAGTATACACTGCCTGAAGATTATAGTTAATGAAACCTTAGACATGTGCATGAAACAAGGACAGTGAAGACGAACAAGGAAGGTTCGTAATGGCAATCTAAGGTTAGGGGACATAATAGGGTCGCCAGTTGGATGCACATGCTATTGAGTTTGGAGATACCCCGAATAAGATTAAGATTGCGAGCTGTGACAATTAAGGAAGACTAGTTAACAGAGTGGCACAACGGATGCATAGTAAGGTCACGTGATTTCTTGAAATAACGACCATAAGGGCCTTGCTTTTGATAAAGCAGAAAATTGATTAGGATTCACAACAGTAGTTTCAGCAGATAGCTCGTGAAGACATCAAGATTTGAAGCAGGACTACTAGGAGATAAGTAGGCGTGGTCGGGCAAATGACGAGGATTTTGGTGTATCAATAAACCAAATAGCAACATTACAAGTCTAAGTAGACTGCAGCCGTCGTTGGAGATTCTAAGGTAAAGGTGAGAGAAGATTACAAGGGATTGGAGATGAAACTTCTAACAAGTCAAGGGATAAATGACTCAGTTTGGAGTACAGTAATTGGATTGACGATGCATGTTCCAGATATAACAGTGTGAAGAAATTCAACCTAGTATGAGTGTGATGTTCCAAGACCTACGACCGATTCAAGTTTAAGACTCGAACTAATCTCGAACAACGACCAAGGGTCAAGGAACCACCGAGAGTTAGAGGTCGCCCTCGACGTGGATGATGGCCTGAATTGCCAGCCGGTTGTGTTATTGATTAAAGGTCGACTGTGTGACGATCCGAAATCAAGCATGGACCGAATTGGGTTGATCTCGCTCAGCGGTAAGTCAACCATAGGATTACCTTGAAGTCGACCAGGGATTGATTCGTGGCATGATTTGCGAGCTGGCATTGATCGATGTTCAGGATGGCCATTGACCAGTGAGGAACGATTTGTACTAGAACCCCGTACCAGCAACACACTAGTCAATGATTAGCTACCCTGGATTTTGTGATGTGTTGCTAGAGGACTACGGGTCGAGTTGAACTAATCCTGCATCAATTTGAGTTGGTCATGAGAGGTGATCTCGATAGTGTTCAATTGTACCATCGGTCTAGGAATGGGTAATTCCAACCCTAAACCGGAATATTTGAGGTAGTCCTCAACTCACCAGTCGGTTGTGAGCTGACCCTGTTCAATAGAATGAACGGTTCGATCCTCAGTTGGATTTGGCGCTTGAGTTCAGTTATTCTCTACGTATTCAAGAGTTGACAAGTGGAGATTTTTTAAATCTCAAAGCGTTGAAGAACAGATGAATTATTAGTAGACCTTCTCCATATAAGCAGAATGCTCAAATTGCCATTAGTATTAATCGTGATTGACATCTATGGAACAGGAGGAAATGGCAGCGTTAAACTCTGCTCGTTGGAATTTTAGAAATGGCCAGTCTATTTGTGAGAATAGATAATTACTACGGTTACTAAGATAACCAACAGTTGATTGGGACAACAAGAATCGGATGGTCACAGTTTAGTTGAATCCCCAGAATCTAATGATTCACCCTGTTGAAACGAATTGTGGATATGGAATTGTATCGGATTAGTAGTCAAGGATCGTAAGTTAGAATCCGACTTGGATTTGATAGTCGCTTTATGATTTCGATGCTTAGACTGGAAATAAAGTTGGATTGACTTGGAGCGAACCTAGTATGAGGTTAGAGACGAGCGAGCGATCGACGCCTTAAATCGATTAATTTGGTAAATAAAGTATTATTGTACAAATCGAGCTTTTTGTGGCCTAATCGATTTTGACTGCTCATGATTGCTTGGTGGCCTTGTTGATTTGATCGCTTCGTTGAGTTGCATGTTTGACTGTCCTTTTGCCACTGGGCAATTAACTGTCTGTTTAGAGTTTGATAGCCTGTTTATGATTGCAGTGTTTAATGTTAGACTGCATATGGCCGCGTGGAAAATCAAAAGACGTGTTTGAGCATGAAAATGGATATTGACCGATCTTTTACATGCGTGAGTAAGCATCCGGCTTTAACCAAAGATAATAAAATGGGTTGATTGCTGGATGTGTTCTGTGTAGTCATATGATGGAACGATGATGCTATTCCTGGCAAGTTCGTACTGTACCGGTTGTATAAAACCACACGACTTGCTAGAAGCACGATAATTCATGCCTCGTATGGTATGTACGGTTTTAAGGGATTGTCGGATGCCGATCGCAGCTTGTGATGGACCGATGCCTCGTTAGGGATGCCTACTTGCTGGTGCCGTGCTAGGCGCATCGAAGACACCTCTGATAGTAGCCGTTGCCAAGAGAAAAGGGACGTAGCCCGATCCTACCGGTAGAACGCTCGATTGCACTGAGGTGCTGGATCACGTTATTTGTGGGAGTCGAATCACACCTTCTTTCGCGTAGATCCTCTCATGTGTCGTGGACACGATCGATCGGATTCGATAGGGATGTGACGGAGGCGTGTAAAATCATCTCTATGGAACCAATCACATACTTGGACTCAGAAACTAAACCAAAAGAAGCTTGATGGCCATTGATTTCATTGGATTATCTTGTCTATTGGCCATTCCAGTGAATTAACAATGAATAAAACCACCATAAATTTCGTCTTAGAATCCCGCAATGTATAAATAGCAGTTAATTGGTTATGACTTCTTGAAGGAAATTGACCTTCTTAGACCACTGGTTTGGCAAATTCTCGGAACGCAATCTCAAGTTTAAGACATGGTCAACCACTTTGTCCTCGGAGCTTTGAATCAGAATTAAAATTGCTCACCTGAGAGTCGCTTCACTAGAAGCAATATTCCAGGCCTAATACATGCTTAGACAACTTCCCAAAGTTAGAAGCGGTATGTGAAATGCGAGAGGTAAGTATCGAGTAAGTTTCTACAAAAAAAGAAAAAAGAAAAAAAAGGCAAAAGGCTTTCCCATCCCTTTCTTAAGGGTCTTATCTTCAACATCTCTAACTTGAAGCATTGAATTAAAAAAAAGGTGCTTAAACTCAACCGCTACGTGTTTAAACAAAATAAAACCGATGCTAATTTGGGTTGTCATGTTAGACTGACATTTTCAATATCAAGAGGAGGGAAAAAAAATGTCTTTACCCTTTCAAATTATATTATTTCAAGTAACCCAGCGATTTCCCCATGCTACCACATTTCGTTGGAGCTTATCCATAATATATGCTTGAAATGGTGCAATGATAATATTTAATCATAAAAACTTGTTTTATTTGGACAACAAAAGCGGACTGCTGCCTAGTGGCTAGCGCTGAAATCGCCCGATTTGGTTCCCGATTCTAACTTTTTTGGAATCGGTTGATTTTAACAGGATGAGTTTTAAGAATAAGTTCTAAGTTTCAAAGAATTGCTTACATTACTTTTTATATCTCATCAAACGAATGACATCTTTTTCTAGAAATCCTAGCTATTCTTAGCATGATATTGGAGAATCTCATTGCATGCTATTATTCAAACAAGCATGAAACGTATGGTTGCATAAGGACATATGTAACTATTGGAATAATTGTTGGAGACTCAGACTCAAACAAGCATGAAACGAATGTGCTGCTGAGTGAAATTTCATCGAATTAGTGGTCGTCTTATCTGGTAATGGGTCCTGGTTTAATTGAGCAAACAGTTGATTTGGGGTCCTGCTCTAATTGAGCAAACAGTTGTATTGCTTGTCTGAAATCACGTTGCTTATCGGGTTCAAACTCAAACATCATGTCTGTCAGCTTCTTGTGAAACAAACGATTTCCCGTTTCATGTCCCATCTGTTGGTGGCCCAACTGAAAGAATCATAGCATCAATTTGGCAAAGTGCCTCACGTAAACAAGCTTTAATTCATCATCTAGCTAAATAAACAGGTCCACAATATGAACAAACTCCATAATTCGTAGGCCAAAGGTTTTGATCAGAGTAGTACATAACGTGACAAACGCCACAACATCGACGTGATACTTAGGTGTCAATGATCCATCATATTAACATCCTTGTTTTGTGTAGCCTGTGAAGAACGGACAATTATTTTTTGATGGCGTCTTATGAAGCAGTGTATGTGTCTTCCAAAATGGCGAACTTGAAGAAACAGTGATGAGAGCATGATTTCACCAACAGCCACATGACGGATGTCTAATGTGAGCATAGATTACTAGATTTTGTAAATAAATTCAGAGTACAGCATGCACCACATTCCTCCCTAAAATCCACCGAAACTGAACATTGATTTGAAGCCCGAGGAAGTTTCATCAAACCTTTCCTCAACCCTCGAAAGTTCTTCATATAACCCTGAGAGCAATGTATGAACAATTTCTCCAAAACTTCAGCAGTCCTGAGTAAAACTCTGGCAACCAAGAGTTCTGTATCAGTTGCGGTGGAGTAGCAAATCCTGATCTCTTTAAGCGACGATAGAAAACACTGAGGCACTGGGTCCAGCGTCCAGCCATCCATTCCAGAGTTCTTAATCAAACCCTATATTAGAAATATATATATATATATATATATATATATATATATATATATATCACTTAGCTCTGACTTAATCTCGAAAATTCTCTAGCGCATTAGAAAAGGGATGAGAATCAATAATTGTAGGATAATTACCCTGGAAAACACAAGCACAAGACTCCTCAGACAAGGACATCGGCCAAGCATGGCCTGAAGTACATTGAAATCTGAGTACATTGGAGAGATGTGCCACTTCAACTGGGTAAGGCTAGAAAAGGCCGGAAAAGAGTCGACGAGATATTTTCTCTCATCTATAACCTGATAAGAAAGCCGAAAATATAGTGATTTCGCGGGAATAGGAGTTCAAAGCATAATAAATTACCCCAAAGAAATGAAGAATAAGGACGAGATTGAAGAAAAAAACAAGAAAGCATACCTGACGGCCTTGACAATATAAAGTGAGATGTTCCACATTAGAAAGATCCTTTAAGAGCTTAAATACATGTCCGGCACATTGATCAGGTCGTTCCAACGCTGGAAATGCTACAATGACAGCTTCAACTAGCGATGATGGACATGATATGCTAAGGTCACAGCCAAATGGTCCAGAATAGTATAAGGATTTGACTCTAGCTCCATGAACCCGTACTTGGCCACGTCTACTGAAACCACGACAAACGTCATCTATTAAGAATTTCAAAAGATTGGGAGCGCCAATGTTCAAAACCTTGATTTCATGGAACGTGCAAGCTTTAAGAGACACCTCCTCGAGGGAAGGAAGTGAAAGCAGCTTCTCCAATGAATTCCCCAATCCAACATATTTTAGAGTTAAGACCTTCAGATTTGGAAGGCAAACGAAAGAAGGAACTCTGAAATTAGTAAGGAATTCAATATGGAACTCCACCAGTGTTTCACACCTAAATAAAAAACAGGGCATGGTATACTCAAAAGAAGGAAAAGTTTCTCCACAGATCCTCAAGCAAAGCTTCTGAACTTTGCGTCTTATAGCAGCATCGATCCAAGTATTTACGCGAGATTGGTCCTCAGCAGCCCCATGAAATAAAAGAGAAAAAAATTTCAAAGGTGACAAGTCACGAAAGGATAATGCTCCTTCCACAAACTTAAGAAAAAACGGTCTGTTGGTGACACTATCTTCATCGAAGATAAGATTAGAAATCGACCTCGACAAGTGCCTCCATCTTTTCGACAAGACACTCATTCTCAACGCATCTCTCGTTCGTAAAAAATTTAGGATATGTAGGAGAATGGCATCCGGCAGATCGCACAACCGTTTGCAGACTATATCTTGAGTGCCAATCAATTTCTTGAACTTACTCGAAACTAGAACTGTTGCATCCATCTCTTCAACATTCTCTCCCATCATTGAAGATTATACTGAAAAAGACGAGAAATTGCCCTTCCAACTCTGAATACAGCTCTTGATTGATCAATGACAAGCCCTCCAGCTATAATACCAGTGGGACAAGAAACCCCTTAAAAGTAGAACATCACAGAACTTTCAGAAATTGATTTCATCTTTTCTAATTGAGCGGAAAACAACCCATGCTGCCATCAATCTCACGAATTGCATCACTGCAACAAGCATCCACAGACCAATTCATCCCAATATATCAAGAAAGACAAACGAAGAATGCATTGATGATACCCAATGAGCAAGAAGTGAAAAGGAATGAAGACACCCTGGGAGCATGAAGAGAAGATTACACGGGAGGTTTCTCTAAAGGGTCGTCAAGCAATGGCGCGTTGGGGTTCGATAAGATCGAGAGGTGACGGAGAAAGGAGAAAATAATAGGGATAATGGCACCGCTATCGGGATTCGGTTATCTATTTATACAAACTCAAACCCGAAGCCTAACTTTGATAGCAAACTTAAAGATCGCGACAAAATAAAGTTTATTGTATTTCCTATTTGAAAACTCTTTAAAATAGAATAAAATCTAATATAAAAAAAGATATCACCACCATAAAATTATTCTATGGATGGAATTCTCGTATCTGTCAAAGTAAAAATAATAAATAAATAACGAATTTGATGAATTAAAAATATTAAAATAATAAGTAAAATATTTCTTCTCTTTTCCCTTGTTGCTCGGTCCTCAAGGGAAAGGAAGGAAGAAACCCCATAATCTTCTTCCCCTGCTCGTCTCTCTCCCTGATTTCTTATCGTCGAGACTCTGACTTTCACTCTCCAATCTTCTCTTTTGTACTGGAAGTATGTTTATCGATTCGTCTGATAAAAGCCTCTCTGTATAGATTTTCTCAGTTTCGTTTCTCAATCTTTGCTTCTTCTTCTTCTCTTGATGTGTTGCGTGGGGTGCGTTAGCGCCTTATAATAGCTTAAAAGGTTAGGGGTTGAGAAGCTGTTGCTTGCTGTCTACTTCGCGAGCCTTCAATGTCTACTTCGCGAGCCTTCACTACCCCCTATAACTTCCCCTTTTTCGTCTGTCCACGAGGCTATAAAAAGAGAGAAAGGGGCGGCTATCTAGCGTGAGTCGTTTCGATTGTATGCCATGAGGTCCCTATGGATAAGTGGACAAGTGAATCATAGCTTTTGAGCGTAGGCAGCCCTCTACCATCCATCCCATTGCATTCCATTGTCTCGTGTTGTAATTTATCATATCATACCATAACCATCTATTGAGTGAGAGGAAGGTGGTGTAATTAATTCGGCTTGTTTCTTGCTCTGTGGGATGGTTTACTGGGTTTAGAATTCTAGGCTCGCTAAAAGAAATACTAAATAAAAAAGGGACAATTTCTTGTTCTTATTTACCTTTATTTTATATGTTTATTTCAATTTTGTTCTATACAATTAATCTAGGTATATTGTGACATTGTCAACTGTATCTTCCGATTTTGTTAGGAACGACAAACATTAGGTTAAATTGTACGCACTAAAAGAGGAATCGCCCACGCACAAACAGGAAAAATAAGGAAAAAGGGAGTCTCCATGACCTTTACTTTTCCTTTTATTTTTTGATTTCATGCACAAATTCGAGAAGGCAGATAAGGAGTCACCTGTGAGATCGTGGTTGGTAGCCATTGCTTGGGACTCATAACCATCTGTGGGTTGAATTTGAAGAACTCATCCTCAAATTTATCTCTCTCTTTGGTGTCCTGCAGCAACTTCAAGAGTCCAAAGGAAAACTGGGTCTTGACCATCACAAAAGGCCTAAACAAGGGAACACTTCCACTAACAGTTTTTTGTATTTTTTAGGTAGTGCTTGTTGAAAATTTGTCTCGGATTTGAGCTCGAAGCAAAAATATGAATATTTCGATATTTCCTAGTGAAAATGGGAGTCCAAGTGAATATTTTGCAATTGCGTTGCCGTTTTTGATAAGTCCAGAATCTTAGATATTTCAGATATCAAATCTGGTGTGTGAGTCGGTGAACAAGATAAGAAGATTTGGACGTCCACCGCAAATTTCAATTGGACCGTGTTTCGGTGAAGTGTGATATGTTCTCGGTCAACCTTGGACTAACACGATGTCACACGTATATTATATTGTCTCCGCAACTTGGACGTAAATATTTTTAAGTGAAGAGTGGGCTAAGGAAGCATTGTATGTTGAGTCCCTGGACGTGATTCTCTGTCAAGCAAAAAAAAAAAAAGAAAGAAAAGGAAAGTGCATCTTTGACTTTGACTTGTTGACCGATATTAGCCATACGTGATTTCCTTTCCCTGTTGGAGTTGGCGTCCACATATTTGTCGTCGGCAGAAAATATATAAATTCGGATTGATGGTCTTTCAAAAAGAGAGTTGATGGGCAGACGAGTTTAGTGAAGCTTGAAGCGCCGAGTGCTTAAGTATAGTTTTTTGAAGAGTCGTCGAGTGATTGGCGAAGATTTTCTTCGTGAATTTTTATTCGCGAAATTACATCAAGAATTCAAGTGTCGAAGACGATCAAATGATTAGATTTGTGTTTTAATTCTTTTGCAAGATTAAGTGATTATTTCGCTAGGAATTCAAGGCTAAACACTATATGCATTCTTAGATGTAATTGGAGCTGAAAAATACTAAGAGTGTTTGTGTAACTCGAATGTGATTTATAATCTCCGTGTATTGCTTGTTTCTATAGTGGAATTCATTACTGCTCTCTCCGTGGACGTAGGTCTTTACGACCGAACCACGTATATCTGGTGTCTAATTTAGTTTATTTATTTTATCTATTTTATCGTTCGATTACTTATTCCGCGCAGCAGTGCTTGACTTCTTCATGAGTGACATTCCACCGATGTCAACAAGATAACCGTGTGGGAGCATCACCGCGACACGAGCTACCGCACAACGACAAAAGCTCCCGCCATCCAGCGGTCCGCTGTAATCCTTGAATTCAGCCTTGGTGGCATTGTTGAGAGCTACGAAGCTGCAAACTTCGACAAATTCGCTGCTTGTCAATCATTGTTGGTCAAGCCGTAGCCACCATCATCTCAAGCCACAAGTCCACTGCCACAAGTCATGATCATCCACGAGCCACCAATCCCAATCCATAATTCGGTATCTTGGAGTCCTTCCACGGAGTCTCAAGCTACATCTAGAGGATCGGATCCAAATCGCGTAGCACAACTCTCCCACGACATGTTTATTCCTTTTGCTACATCTAGCCATGAGTATGTTCCCTTGCCCCAGACTTTTTACGCCGTCCGTACAGACAAGCATGCTGTTAAGTAGGGAGTAATCCACGAAAACTACGATGGAGATTTTGAAAAGATGCCTTGATAATGCATAAATTAAGAGCGATCATTACAACTAAAAAGCTCTCAAAAGAGTTTGATTAAAGTGCGATATGAAAATGCTCTTATATTCTAAACTTGATGGGAAATCTCGTTCTCCATATCTAGATCTCCGTTCTCTATCATCTTCCAGGATTATCGAGAAAATACAATTTTCAATAGTAGATCTCTTCGTCTTCGGGGTAGGCGGATGGTCCTACATCTTTCGATATGTACGGCTCCACTCCTGGTACGTACTCCGAGACTACGTACTCCGGGGCATACAGCTCTACAAGGGTCGGGTGGATCTTCTTGAAAGCTCGGATATACTCTTCTGAGGCCCGATGGAGATTCTTCTCAGAGCACATCTGATCTGGCCACTCCACAGCTTAAGGGGGGAGTTCTTCAGTGCTTGCTATATGTCATCAACCATAGCTTGGAGGCACACCCTAGCCTTCTTAGTGATCGACCCTTGGGGGACATTGAAGGCGAACTCGTCCAAAGGGTTTTGAGGAGGGATTTCTTGTGGCATACCAAGCTGTCTGACGACCCTGATCGGGTAGTATGACACAGCCCCGGTGAATCCCATGAGAACTCCAAATGCATCAAGCATTTGGGACATGCAGTCATTCAAAGCAAACGATCAGCAAAATTCAGTCAATTAAAGGATAAAAAGAACATATTGAATTAAACTCTAATTACCATGCTAATTTTACCTACTAAGGCATGCGTCGATAATTAAATATTTCACCAAAAACATTCACATGGAAAAATATATCAATAATTAAGCATATAAAGCATTATTTAGACAAAATAGGCAAATATTGGCATTTCCCACGTATTTCTTATTTTTATTTTTTTGTCTAGATTTTTCTATTTTTTAAAATTTTAGGGATTTTTTATTTCTTAATTAAAAAATTTCTCGGACCCAGGGCTGGATTAGGTCGTTAGACCTGATATAGGCCCCAAAGAGAGAACCCAAACCGAGCCGAGTCGACCCAAAAGAGTTAGGCCCACCCTGCCCTTGTCTTTACTAATATGGGCTTAGATCTCCTTCTGGCACAGCTCACTCACGCCCAAGATAGCCACTCTCTTGACCAGGTCTATACAAGCTTCAGGCGACTGTGGGGAGACGACGAAGAGGCGGTGGTGAGTGACAACGGCCCTCGCCAGCCAAAGTGCGACTGGTTTTGGCTCCTCCTACAACTCCCATTTTTTGGGTGACTGCCCCAAGAAGAAAAGTGTGACGTCCTGAAAATTTAATCCTTGTAAGCGCTGGAAGTCGACTAAATGATATGAATGTATAGTCATAGTCGACGCCCATTTTGGACAATAAGGACTGAAAAAATGAAAATTTGGACGAATTTCGAACTTTAGATTATTTCGAATTGAGTTTCAAAATTAATTCGTGGCGATTTTTGAATTGTCGTTTTCGCAAACGAGCTTAACCCTGATCGAGCTTGGCCAGTGAAATTGCTAAAATTACCCTTCGATCAGTACACCAAAAATTTCGTTTCAGTCCCGGCGCGCCAAAATTACCATTTTGCCCTCCCTCAATTATTCATTCATATAAGACAAAAAAATTTAATTTTTGGCCTTTGAAGTCAAGGTGGGCCATTCCTCTCTCTACCCAACGCACGTCTCTCTGTCGCTTCTCTCTTCTTCTCCGTTCCTTCTTCTTCTTGTTCTGCCATTCTCTTCTTCATTTTTTTCTTTTGTTGACCGACGAACGCTCCTCCTTCAACCGATCGAATCCTCCTCCATTCGTGGCCATTTTTCGCGACCACCGCACCACCACCGGCAGCCACTGTCTCCAGCTACTCCCCGCCGTCGCCTGGACCCCGGCGTAACCGCCGTCGCCGCCGTTTCGCCGAAGAAAAGTCACGGTCGGGCGTCCCCTGTTTTCGGGTCAGGAGACCCGAGGACTCCGCGGCCTCCTCCGGCCGTCACGGCCGCCACCGACGCCGACCACCACCACCCAGCTAACCCCCGACTTCCCCTCGACCGATCCGACCCCTCGTCGCCGACCGTCAGCCGCCGCAATCGCCGGAATTCGGCCTGGAAGTTCTGGTGCTCTGTTTTGAACCTGGTTCACTCCGGTCTTCGATCCGGCCGCCACAGTCGCCGCCGTGCCACACCGCCACCGCCAGACGACTCCCCTGAGTCTCCTCTACCGCCACCCAGCTCGGCTCCGCCGGTCGCCGCGCGTGGCCGCCGGAAACCGCCGCCGACCGAAACCCCTGTTTCGGTGCAAAAACAGGACAGCCACTGATCGTGGCTGTCCACCGTCGCCGGCCGCCTTCCGCCGCCGTCCACTTGTCTCGGCCAACCCCCACCGACCGACCCCTAGGTGAGCCCTCGACCCTTGGCCGGCCTTGTCCCGGCCCGTGTCGCCGAAAAACGGCCAAAACAGTGGAGTTGCCGATTAAATATACTGATTTTGCACTGTTGCAGGCTACCGGCCACCGCTCGCCGGAGCTTCGCCGCCGGCCACCTGTTCCGGCGACCTCGCCGGACTCCCACGGGGTGTCGCCGAAGTTTGAGCTCAATCCACCGCGCGATAAACTTAGTTTTATCGTCGTCGCCGCCACCGCCGCCGCCGCCGCCGTCGTCTATCGAGCTAACTCACATAGTGAGTTGACTCTAAACCTTGGTTAGGGCGCTAATTGCGCTTAGGATTAGTCTTATTTATTTATTTCTTTCTTTCTTTCTTTCTTTCTTTCTTTCTTAAAAAAATTATATTCGATCGGGACCGGTATAGATAGAAACCATGGTTAGGATAAATGGTCGATCGATTATTTATCTGTGGCTATTTGTGGTAATTTATTAATTAATTGATTGATTGAGTTGTTCGCGAGTGAGTGACAGGGTAGAGACGAGCGAACGATTGATTGATATAATTCGACTGAGAATTAAGATTTCTAATATGAATTGAGCTTGAAATTGTCGGGTTAAGTTGATTACTCGAGAATGAGTGAATTGCTTGATTGGTTTGTTTGCCTGGCTGAAATGCTCAATTGGGAGTCTTGTGGGCCTTGGGGCCGAGTTGATTGTATTTCTTGTGGATTTTGGCGTTAATCCAAGATAATCAATGAGCTGATTGCCGTATGCAATTTGTGTGGTCATTTAAAGGGTCAATGACGTTACCTGGCAAGTTCGCATTGTACCGTGGGTACTTGTACCATACTGATTGTATGGAAATTCGCGACTTGTCAGAAGCACGATAATCCATGCCCCGTGCCAGTCGTACGGTTTTAAGGGATTATCGGATGCTGGTCGCAGCTTGTGATGGACCGAAGCTCCTTTTGAAGGAATGCCTACTTGCAGTGCCGTGCCGGGTGCACTGGATACACCGCTTGTAGTAGCCGTCGCTGAGAGGGTAAAGTGGACGTAGCCTGATTTTGCCAGAAGAGTGCGGGATCGCACTATTGATATGCCTATCACGCCAGTCGCGTGGGTCATTGATTAATAATGGACTTGTGTATGCCTGAGTGGTTGTGCTTCTGTTCGTTGTAGATTTAACAGATTTGTTTTGATTGATATTTATATATATCTCTGTTGAAATATTGTGATCTTTTTGTAGCGCTTAGGATGTTCTGGGCGAATCAATGTCCTAACCGAGATTAGGCTTGATTCACTGAGATTCATTTCTCACCCGTCGTGGGATAACTTTTTCAGGTCCAAAGTAATGGAGAGACCGGTGCGGTTCGGCACCCCCACCGACTCATCACTTGATATCAGTCTCTATTCGGTACCAGGTACGGACCAGATGTGGGAACGTCACATCACGACGATATGGGTCGATGAAGGGATGCCACATCTGGTGGCACACCTCTTTAAGGCCCGGTATCTTCGTGATGGGATGGATCTCTTTGGTCCGCTTCGAGGATTTGAGGGGCCACCTCTTCAGGGGGTCCCTAATATCCCCGCTTGGGACCCGATGGATATTGATACACCAGATGGGGAAGTGGTGGACCCCGCGCCTGGTATGCAGCTCGAGCTCGAGCCTGAGCAATCAGTAGCCCCCTCTGTGCATTCTAGCCAGAGTTCTTGTGATGACCCGAACGACCCGACTCCCCCGGTTGGTTATAACGACCCGGATGTCGAGTTTTCCCAGTAGAGGGTTAGGTTCCTTTTGCGGTCAAGGAACTGATGATGTTTTTGTGGGGGGGTACTATTTTGGAGTAGATGAAAGTTAACCTTACCTGACTCCTATATCTTTTTGTGAGTCCTAGAGGGCCGCCCCGAAGCATGGGGTTGTAATTATTAGTTGATGGCTATGTAAGGTTATAAATCATCTATTCTCATCAGCCTTTAGTGTTTTGCAATCTGGCTTTACTTTCTATCTATCCCATATGATTTTATTGTATGGAAGATTGCACATTCCGCACGCGCAATATTATCTTAGGTCGTTAGCAGTTGCCTGGGACGCTGTCTATTATGACCTGGTGGTATTTTGGTAAGGGATGTCGCGGGTTCGAGAGTCGGGACGTGACAAAAAGGAAGCCTTTGCCTCTGTCTTCCTCTTCTTTTTTTCTGTGACCAACTCCCAAAAAGAATAGAAGCCCCTCATCTTCTGTTCTCGCCCCGTGTTTAACGTATCAAGGCATCACATGCACAAGTGCTCATGATTCAATCAATCATTGGCCAAATAGATTAAAGAGCACAACCGTCACTGGGGATTCTAATAGTCCGGCCCTCAAAGCCCAATTAACCACTTAGACCCATTACCAAATATATGACCTCAATTTTCACTCGAAAATAGTTCATGCAATTCAAGCATCTTACGGCCAATAGGTCATCACAATCATTCATCTCGTAGCAATCATTTCACGCCAAATCAAGGCATATCATTCGACCATCATACAATTTCATGTTTTCTTATAAAACCATATAGCCACCGATTGTACAATCATGCATCAAGCATGCAATTGAGTCACAATTCATCGACTCATGCCAAATTCCACACAAGGCACTCCTTCACCGATTAATCACAGCATCAATTCGACATTTTCTTGGCATGACAATGGGACATTTAATCAAGACAAGTCAGCAAGTCACAATTCGAACTGGTCAGATTTCGATTCCACACATATCATGCTAAAACAACCTATAAATCTTCATGAATCAAACTCTAATTTGCCCCTTAGCAACCTAATATCCTAATCGAGAGTTAGGATCAACTTACAAGGTAAATGAGCTAGTCAAAGTCCATAAATGCCTCCTTGAAGCTCACGGCTCACACTAATCAAAAAATGGCAGATTGCTCTCTTGAGAGTCTATGCAAAAATCAACCATTAAACTCCATTAAAATCACTTTCAACTTCAACTCTTAAACTCCTAACATACCAAATTAAGATTTAGAGATAACTCACCATCTAACTCAAGCAAGTTCAGCCCTTAAACACCCTATAAGATCACGGTTTGGTCAAATTCCCCCAATCTGTTTGATTCAATCAATTACATCACAAACACCAATCGTAATATGCTCCTGTAACAGTGAATCAGTAAAGTGCTCCCAAGACTCTGGTAAAGAAGCTAACAACATCATGCGCTGCTCTTCATCTTCAAGAGTCTTACCGATGTTTTTCAGATCCATCATGAATTTATTAAATTCATCTAGGTGTGTTCTGATAGACGTACCTTCAGTATATTTGAACTGGAACATATTCTTCAACATGTATAAGCAATTGTTCAAACCCTTCTTTACATGGAGCTACTGAAGCTTTGCCCATAATGCCGCAGTGTCCTTTTCTTCGCCTACCTCTATCAACACTTCATCTAATAAATTCAACAGGATTACACTCTTAGCTTTCCTCATTAACACATCCTTATCAGCATCTTTCATTGATTCAGGCAACTTAGCTTTGCCCTCCAATGCTTCTGCTAAACCCTAGTTGTCAATAATGCCTCCATCTTGAGGCTCCATAACCCAAAGTTGTTCCTTCCGTTACACTTCTCAATTTCAGCTTTCACCCCAAACATAATTACAATCACAAATATCCAGATAATAATCAGACAAGCAAAAAAGCCCCAAATCATAATCCAGAAATCTGATCGAAGCTCTGATACCAATTGTTGAAATACCAATCACGGAAACTACTAGGATCTTGCAAATACATCAACGCAAAAGCCCAAAGATAATAACGAGAAATGATAAAGGACACCAGATATAACGTGGCTCGGTCCGAATGTCGGTACCTACATCTAGGGGAGAGCCAGCAAGAATAATCTACTATATCGGAGAATTGTGTTTACAATCGCTCAATACGCTCGAGTTTCCCGCATCTAAATTATACCCAATCCCAGAGAGTTTATAATAAACAATTCTATCGAATACATATATATACATGATAAACTCACAAGCACCTAATCACCGCGCGTACAATCCCAAGTAACAGCTTGCACACGGCCAAAACCCAGAACGTCCCTTACGTTCTTTCTCGTACGGCTTCTCTCGATTTTGTGCGGCTTGTTGTTGGTGCGGTTCGGCTTCTTCTTTGATTTGTACAGCTCGGTCTCGGTACTTAGAAAAAAGGAGCCTCTCTCTTTTTCTTCTTCGCGACACGTGTGACGTCCTGGAAATTCACCTCTGGCAAGGTAACTGAAATCAATTTAAGAAATTGATATCAAATTCCAGTTGATGAAAAATTTTGGATCACAAGGACTGAAGAGACGATAATTGGACGAATTCTGGAGTTTCAGTCAGTTTAGATTAGGTTTCGAAATTCTTAGTCGTCGTAAATTAGGATTTCAATCCTCGTGCCCGAGCCTAATTCCGACCGAGTATAGCTTGTGAATTTATCGAATTACCCATCTTAAAACAAAAACCCCCGGTGGCCCCCCCACTCTCTCTTTCGTGCCTTCCCCCTGCTCTCTCTCTCTCTCTCCCTCTCCCTCCCTCTCGGTATACCCCTCACGACCGAACTCCTCCTCCGATTATCTCCTCCCATCGTCGGCGATTTGCGCCGCCGCCACCCTCCACCGACTGCCACGACCCTCAGCCCTTCGTCGCCGTCGCTCCCGGACCCTCCGCCTCCGCTGTCAGCCGCCTGACGACCGCGAAATAGCTACGGGACCACAGCCTCTGTTTCGACCGCTCGCATCGAGACCCATTTTGCCTCCTCTGGCCTTTTCCGAACGCCACCGTCGCCACCCACCACCCCTCCGACGTTCCCCTACCTTCCCTCGACGTCTTCAACCTAGCTCCGCCGCCGATTGTCCGCCGGAGCCGCCACAATCAACCGCGGAATCGTCGGTGCCCTGTTTCGAGGACCGGTCGAATTTTTCTTTGATTCGGCCGTTTTCGGTGACGCCGCTTCACACCACAGCCACCAACGAGTCCCCAAGACCCCCCTCCATCTTTCCTAAGCTTGTGGCCGTCGGCCGCCGCGCGTGGCAGCCGAAAATCGACCTAGACCGAGCCCCTACTCCCGGCGCGCCAAACACACCCCTCGGCCGGTTCTGTTCAGTAGCCAATCCGCCGCCTCCGTCCGCCCTCCGCCGCGGCCACCAGTCCTGATCGACTCCCGCCGACCCCTTGGTCCTTCCATCGTCCACCTCCGAGCCGACCGCCGTCCACCATCGCTGTTCCGGCCATTATTCCCCGGTGCCACCCCATGCCCTTCCCTGCCCTGTTCAGGCTGGTCCGCGTGGGCCGTGGCCCGTTGTGGCTTGGGCCGGGCCGAGTCAGTGGCCGGGCCCATGGGCCATTTGGCCTACAAGAGTTTGGGTCGTGGCCGAGAATTTTGAGCCATTATTCGACGATTTTGGTTCGCAATCCGCTGTCGCCGTTCGTCGACACCGCCGTTGGGACCGCCTGAGTCGACTTAAATTGTGAGTTGACCCTAATCCTTGGTTAGGGGCTAATTGCGCCTAGGATTAGTCGCTTAGGCGATTAGAGAATTTAGATACGCGATTGAGGCCGGTTTAGATAAAAATTATGATTAAGTTAAATGGCCGATCGATTAGGTTAGTCGGTTGATTTTACTGTCTGTGGCTAATTGGGATTTGTTGAAATTGATTGATTGAGTGATTGATTGTGTTTGATCATGAGCGAGCAGTCGACGCCTTAAATCGATTAATTTGGATAATAAAATATTATTATACGAATCGAGCTTTTTGTGGCCTAATCGATTTTGACTGCTTGTGATTGCTTGATGGCCTTGTTGATTTAATCGCTTCGCTGAGTTACCTGTTTAACTGTCTTTTTGCCACCGGGCAATTGACTGTCTGTGTAGGGTTTGATGGCCCGTTTATGATTGTAGTGTCTAATATTAGACTACATATGCAGATGACCGTGTGAGAAATCAAAAGACATGTTTTAGCATGAAAATGGCCTTTGGCTGATCTTTTACATGCGTGAGTGAGCATCTGGCTTTTACCGAAGATAATGAAATGGGTTGATTGCTGGATGTGTTCTGTGTGGTCATATGATGAAATGATGATGTTTTGCCTAGCAAGTTCGTACTGTACCAGTTATATAGAACCATACGACTTGCCCTAAGCACGATAATTCATGCCCCGTATGATACGTACGGTTTTAAGGGATTGTCGGATGCTGGTCGCAGCTTGTGATGGATCGACGCCCCGTTTAGGGATGCCTACTTGCTGGTGCCGTGCCAGACGCACCGGAGACGCACCTCTTGTAGTAGCCGTTGCCGAGAGAAAAGGAACGTAGCCTGGCTCTGCCGGTAGAACGCTCGATTGCACTGAGGTACTGGTCGCGTTATTTATGAGAGTCGAATCACGCCTTCTTTTGCGTAGATCCTCTCATGTGCCGTGGGCACGATCATCATTAATAGATAGACTTGTGTGATGTCTAGTCTGTACTTGTGAATGAAATGCTTATTGAGTAATCGACTGTTTGGTTGTTAGTCGAGTCAAGCATTGCATTATGTGTGGTTGAGGTTGACAAGTACGCATGTGAATTGTTTATATATATATATATATATATATATATCTGTATTTGGGTATTATTTACGATGATTTGCTTTGGTGAGACTTCCGTTAGGATGCCCGGGTGAATCAGTTTCATAACCGAGCTTAGGCCTGATTCACTAAGATTTATTCTCACTCCGTCGTGGGATAATATTTTCAGGTCCCAAGAGACGAAACCTCGTGGATGCCAAGGTTTGGCTTTTGGATTGCTCATCTGAAGTAAGATGAGAAGTTAGTATTACCTGACTAGGTACGCCTGCAAAGGTCTAGTCTAGTCACCCCGAAGTATGGAGTTATTTTTGTACGGAAGTAAGGTCGATAGGATTCAGATTTATTTGTGATGTTTGACTCCTACTACTCTATTCCTGTTTGTTTTTATTGTCAGGGAGTTGATACGTTTCCGCATGCTTAAGTAAGCGATAGGTCGATAGCGTGCCTGAGACGCTATCTCTATGACCTCGTGGCGATTGGGCAAGGGATGTCGCGGGCTCGAGAGTCGGGGCATGACATCCCCGCCCTAAGGTGGTATCAGAGCAAGGTCAGCCTGATCCATTTGATCATTGGCTTGGAGTGATAAGGAGCGCTGGAATTCGGGATAGTAGGATTGTAAGCTTTTGCATGTGCTTGCTATCTGTGTTTCTTTTGATTGATTATTAGTGATCTCATTACGCGTTGCTTGGGGTGGACAGGACTCCGTACGCTACCTGTATAATGAGCAACGGTAATGAGAGGGTGCCTAGTGGAAGGATAGCTCAAGAAGATCTTAGAGCGGAAGGATGTAGGCGTTGAAAACTTTAGAAGCTGTAGTTGGACAGCAAGTGAGTAGTCAGATTAATGATGTCGTCGTTTCGAGTGAATGCTTGTTGATTGGAAACGAGAAAGGTTTGCAGCCGATAATTGAGTTAATGGAGAGGTTTCTTAACCTCGAGCCACCGAAGTTCAAAGAATTAGGAGATCCAAAGGCTGCAATCTTGTGGATTAAGGAAATCGAGAAGGTATTCGCCGTGCTAGGATGTTCCGAAGAGGACAAGGTGACATTGGTTGTTTACCAACTTCAAGATGACGCTAATGTGTGGTGGGAAACCACACGAAGAAAGATCTTTCCTGAAGGTATGATTCCGGTGTGGGATGCCTTCATTGAGGCTTTTTATGGCAAGTATTTTCTGGACTATAGGCGAGAGAAGAAGATGGCGGAATTCTTACAGCTTCGACAGGACCAAATGACAGTAGAGCAATATAAGGCGAAATTAACTGAGCTGCTAGAGTTCGCACCCTGGACGATTGGAGATCCTATAAACAGGATGAGAAGATTTTGTGAGGGATTGAAGCCCAAGATCAAGAATCAACTGGTGCCGTTGAACCTTAAGAGTTATAGTGAATTGTATAAAAGAGCCCAATCTGTGAAGAAGAGCATGAATGACAGAGTAATTGCATCTGGATCGCGACTTGTGCCTCCTTCTAGGAATAACCGTTGGATAGAGAAAAGGCCGATGTATGCCAACATGTATCACATCCTGTCTAGTCGGAGGAGTATAATCAGGAGCCAATGTTTCGCCAAAGTGAGAAGTGTCGCCTGTGTCGCCTAAGGCATGGGTCTGGTCCCTGCCCGTATAGAGATGGGGAATGCTTTAAATGTTATCAGCCGGGACACCAAGTGAAGGATTGTCCGTTGAGATAAAATCGCCCAAGCATTGTTGTTGCAAGAAGGACAAACTCGAGGAGACGTTCAGCAAAATACCTAGGATCAACCCTACTGGGAGTAGGGTGACTTTTGAGTTAAGATGCTTTTGTACAGATTAGCAATAGCCAGTCGAGTTTAAAAAGACCTTTTTTTGGATAAGGCTTTTGGATACGGGTTTGTAATAAGACAATTAGTATTTTGTGGATTGTGTAAGTTTGAAGTGTTGCTTTACTTGGACTGTCTTAGTCGTCGTTTTCTTGGATCCTAATCACTGATTAGATGAATGTCCGCAAAGGAACGAGCGTGAAATTGTGAGATTGATCCCTAAGGTGTAATGAACCCCCAAAGAGTCAGAAAGTATGATTTGATAAGTATCGATGTGAAGGCAGGCAACTTGTGCTGAATGGAGACGAAAAGCCTCCACTACGCGTGTATAAGCGGGGATCTCAAAGTGAAGATCGTGTTTGGGAGTCCGTGGTATTGTGTTTCGGGTAATGAACAGAAGATCGTGGATGAACCGAGATGTCATAGGTAAGTAAGACTTATGTACTTTGCAAGATTGATGAAAGTTGATTTTATCTCCGAATCCTGATTAAAGAAGGACTTGCAGTGTACCAAAGGTAGTATTGGAACGACTTGAGGCCGTATGACTCAGTCGACTAGTAACCGGATAAAGTCATGGTGAAGTATACATTGCCTGAAGAGTATAGTTAATGAAACCTTAGTCATGTGCATGAAACAAGGACAGTGAAGACGAACAAGGAAGGTTCATAATGACAATCTAAGGTTAGGTGACATGATAGTGTCGCCAGTTGGATACACAAACTATTAAATTTGGAGATACCCCCGAATAAGATTAAGATTGTGAGATGTGATAATTAAGAAAGACTAGTTAACAAAGTGGTGCAGCAGAAGCATAGTAAGGCCACATGATTTCTTGGAATAACGATCCTAAGGGCCTTGCTTTTGATAAAGCAGAAAATTGATTGGGATTCACAACTGTAGTTCCAGTGTTAGTCCAGATAGCTCGTGAGGACATCAAGATTTGAGATAGGGCTACTAGAAAGTTAATGGGCGTGGTCGAGCAAATGACGAAAATTTTAGTGTATCGATAAGTCAAAGGGCAACATTGCAAGCCTAAGTGGACTGCTGCCGTCGTTGGAAATTATAAGGTAAAGGTGGAAAAAAAAAGAAAAGAAAAAAAGATTACAATGGATTGGTGATGACACTT
This sequence comes from Rhodomyrtus tomentosa, assembly GCA_028455895.1. NCBI lineage: Eukaryota > Viridiplantae > Streptophyta > Magnoliopsida > Myrtales > Myrtaceae > Rhodomyrtus > Rhodomyrtus tomentosa. The sequence continues at coordinate 5,178,344 of JAPCWY010000001.1, read as the reverse complement.
CCAAGAACTTAAAGAAGAAATGGCTCAGTTGGAGTACAGTAAGCAAATTGATGATGCCTGTTCAAGATATAACAGTGTGAAGAAATTCAGCTTAGTATGCGTGTGATATTCCAAGACTTACGACCGATTTAAGTTTAAGACTCGAACTAATCGCGAACAACGATAAAGGGTCGAGGAAGCCACCAAAAGTTAGAGGTCGCCCTCAACGTGGATGATGGCTTGATTTGCCAGTCGGTTGTATATTTGATTAAGGGTCAACTGTGTGGCGATCTTAAATCAAGCATATATCAAGTTGGATTGATCTCGCTCAGCTGTAAGTCAACCATAGGATTACCCTGAAGTATATCAGGGATTGATTCGTGGCATGATTTACGAACTGGCATTGATCGATGTTCAGGATAGCCGTGGATCAATGAGGAATGACTTGTACTAGAACCTCGTACCAGCCACACACTAGTCAAGGATTAGCTACCCTGAATTTTGTGATGTGTTACTGGAGGACTACGGGTCGAGTTGAACTAATCCTGCATCAATTTGAGTTTGTCATGAGAGGTGATCTCGATAGTGTTCGATCGTACCATTGGTCTAGGAACAGGTGATTCCAACCCTAAACTGGAATATTTGAGGTGGTCCTCAACTCGTCAGTCAATTGTAAGCTGACCCTGTTCGATAGAATGAACGGTCTGATCCTCAGTTGGATTTGACGTCTGAGTTCGGTAATTCTCCAGGTGTTCAAGAGTTGACAAGTAGAGATTCTAACCTCAAAGCGTTGAAGAAAAGGCGAATTGTTAGTAGACCTTCTCCATGTAAGCAAAATGCCCAAATTGCCATTAGTGTTAATTGTGGTTGACATGTGTGGAACAGGAAGGAAAAAGGGGCGTTCTCTGCTCGTTGGAATTTAAAAAATGGCCAGTCTATTCGTGGGAATAGATAATTACTACAGTCACTAGGATAACCAATAGTTGTTTGAGATAGCAAGATCGGATGGTCACAGTTGAGTTGAATCCCTAGAGGCGGATGATTCACCCTGCTAAAACGAATTGTGGATATGGAATTGTGTCGGATTAGTAGTTAAGGATCGAAAGTTAGAATCCGACTTGGATTTGATAGTCACTTTATGATTTCGATGCATAAAATGGAGATTAGGATTGACTTGGAGCGAACCTGGTATGAAGTTTGGGAAACAAAATTTCAGTTCGGTATGGCTTATTAACCACAGACAGAAGGTCAATCTGAAAGGACAATTTAGACCTTGGAGGACATGACGGTGACATGCGTTTTTAGATTCCAAGGTGATTGGAAAGAACAGTTGCATCTAAAAAAAATCAAAAAAAAAAATCAGCGAAGCATTAGGATGATGCTTTTCGAGGCATGATATGGTAGAATGTGAAGAACGCCAATCTGTTGGAATGAAAATGGTGAGATGAAGATCATGGGTCTTCATTTAATGGAACAATCGCTAGACGCAATCAAGGTTATCTGAGACAGATTGAGAACAATTCAGAGTCGTCAGGAAAGTTATGTCATTCAAGAGCAAAGACCAACGAAATTTCAGGTGGGTAATCATGTCTGTAAAAAGTGACGTCTCTTGGAAGTACAACTCATTTTTGCAAGAAAGGAATGCTAAGTTCAAATATGTCGAATCTTTCAAGATTTTTGGAAAGAATTGAGAAATTGGCGTATCGTCTTACGTTACTGCTAAGACTGGTTTCAGCGCACAACGCCTTCCCTGTGTCGATATTAAGGAAGTGCGAGCCAAATCCTGCTCATGCCTTGTGTTGAGTTATGAGAAGATTGAACTGGATGAGTGAACATCATAACTGGGAAGTCTAGTCAGGATCCGTTGTTGGGAGACAACAGGTATTCTGGAGCAAGAATTTTCCCTTTGGTCAAGGAGGTTTGATAACACCGTGATCCTGAAGGAACTATTGAGAAAATTGTAAGGATTGGACATCGTTATTGATTTGAAGAGTTGTAGTAGTACTTCAATTTCGAGGACGAAATTTTCCTAAGTGGGGAAGAGTTGTGATGTCCTAGAAATTCACCTCTGGCAAGGTAACTGAAATCAATTTAAGAAATTGATATCAAATTCCAGTTGATGAAAAATTTTGGATCGCAAGGACTGAAGAGACGATAATTGGACGAATTCTGGAGTTTCAATCAGTTTAGATTAGGTTTCGAAATTTTTAGTCGTCGCAAATTAGGATTTCAATCCTCGCGCCCGAGTCTAATTCCGACCGAGCATAGCCAGTGAATTTACCGAATTACCCCTCTTAAAAAAATAAAAAAACTCGATAGCCCCCCCTCGCTCTCACGTGCCTTCCCCCTACTCTCTCTCTCTCTTTCTCTCTCTCTCTCTCTCTCCCTCCCTCCCTCTCGGTATGCCCCTTACGATCGAACTCCTCCTCCGATTATCTCCTCCTGCCGCCGGCGATTTGCACCGCCACCACCCACCACCGACCGCCACGACCCTCAGCCCTTCGTCGCCGTCGCTCCTGGACACTCCGCCGCCGCCGTCAGCCGCCGGACGACCGCGAAATAGCCGCGGGACCACAGCCCCCGTTTCGGCCGCTCGTACCGAGACCCATTTTGCCTCCTCTGGCCGTTTCCGGCCGCCATCGTTGCTACCCATCACCCCTCCAACGTTCCCCTGCCTTCCCTCGACGTCTTCGACCTAGCCCCGCCGCCGATTGTTCGCCGGAGCTACCGCAATCAACCGCGGAACCGCCGGTGCCCTATTTCAAGGACCGATCGGATTTTTCTTCTATCCGGCCATTTCCGGCGACGCCGCTTCACACCGCCGCCACCAACGAGTCCCCAAGACCCCCCTCCATCTTTCCTGAGCTTGTGGCCGCCGACGGCAGCGCGTGGCGGCCGAAAATCGGCCTAGACCGAGCCCCTACTCCCGGTGCGCCAAACACACCCCTTAGCCGGTTCTGTTCGGCCACCAATCCGCCGCCTCCGGTCGCCCTCCGCCGCCTCCGGTCGCCCTCCACCGGTGCCACCGGTCCCGATCGACTCCTGCCGACCCCCTAGTCCTTTCACCGTCCACCTCCGAGCCGGTCGCCGTCCGCCGATCGCCGTTCCGGCCGTTATTCCCCGGCATCACCCCCTGCCCTGTTCGGGCCGGTCCGCACGGGCCATGGCTCATTGTGGTCTGGGCCGAGCCGGGCCCGTGTGCCATTTGGCAGAGAAGAGTTCGGGCCGTGGCCAAGAATTTTAGGCCATTATTCGACAATTTTGATTCGTGATCCGCCGTCGCCGTGGCCGTTGGGATCGCCCGAGTTGACTTAAATTGTGAGTTGACCCTAATCCTTGGGTAGGGCGCTAATTGCGCCTAGGATTAGTCGCTTAGGCGATTAGGAAATTTAGGTACGCGATTGAGGCCGGTTTAGATGAAAATTGTGATTAAGTTAAATGGCCGATCGATTAGGTTAGTCAATTGATTTTACTGTCTGTGGCTAATTGGGATTTGTTGAAATTGATTGATTGAGTGATTGATTGTGTTTGATCGCGAGCGAGCGATAGGTTAGAGACGAGCGAGCGGTCGACGCCTTAAATCGATTAATTTGGATAATAAAATATTATTGTACGAATCGAGCTTTTTGTGGCCTAATCAATTTTCACTGCTTGTGATTGCTTAGTGGCCTTGTTGATTTGATCGCTTCACTAAGTTGCCTATTTAACTATCTTTTTGCCACTGGGCAATTGACTGTCTGTGTAGGGTTTGATAGCCCGTTTATGATTGTAGTGTCTAATGTTAGACTGCATATGCATATGACCGTGTGAGAAATCAAAAGACATGTTTTAGCATGAAAATGGCCTTTGGCTGATCTTTTACATGCGTAAGTGAGCATCCGGCTTTAACCGAAGATAATGAAATGGGTTGATTGCTGAAAGTGTTCTGTGTGGTCATATGATGTAACATGATGCTTTTCCTGGCAAGTTCGTACTGTACTAATTGTATAAAACCATACGACTTGCTAGAAGCACGATAATTCATGCCCCGTATGGTACGTACGGTTTTAAGGGATTGTCGGATGCCGGTCGCAGCTTGTGATGGATCGACGCCCCGTTTAAGGATACCTACTTGCCGGTGCCGTGCCAGACGCACCGGAGACACCTCTTGTAGTAGCCATTGCCGAGAGAAAAGGAACGTAGCCCGGTTCTGCCGGTAGAACGCCCGATTGCACTGAGGTGCTGGATCGCGTTATTTGTGGGAATCGAATCATGCCTTCTTTCGCGTAGATCCTCTCATGTGCTGTGGGCACGATCATCGTTAATAAATGGACTTATATGATGTCCAGTGTGTACTTGTGGATGAAATGCTTGTTGAGTGATCGACTGTTTGGTTGTTAATCGAGTCAAGCATTGCATTATGTGTGGTTGAGGTTGACAAGTACGCATGTGAATTGTTTTTATATATATCTGTGTTTGGGTATTATTTGCGGTCATTTCCTTTGGTGAGACTTCCGTTAGGATGCCCGGATGAATCAATTTCCTAACTGAGCTTAGGCCTAATTCATTGAGATTTATTCTCACCCCGTCGTGAGATAATATTTTCAGGTCCCAAGAGACGAAACCTCGTGGATGCCAATGTTTGGCTTTTGGATTGCTCATCTAAAGTAAGATGAGAAGTTAATATTACCTAACTAGGTACACCTGCAAAGATCTGGTCTAGTCACCCCAAAGTATGGAGTTGTTTTTGTACGGAAATAAGGTCGACAGGATTCAGATTTATTTGTGGTGTTTGACTCCTACTACTCTATTCATGTTTGTTTTTATTGTCAGGGAGTTGATACGTTTCCGCATACTTAAGTAAGTGATAGGTCGATAGCGTGCCTGAGACGCTATCTCTATGACCTTGTGGCGATTGGGCAAGGGATGTCGCGGGTTCGAGGGTCGGGGCGTGACAACGCGGACCCTGTCAATCAAGAAAATTCCCCAGTTCGTGCGGCTTATATTGTGCAGGTTAGAGAGTTTACTTTGAATGGTCAACAAACCTAACCTTTTGATTTGGGAGCCACATATTCCCCATGTATACAAAAGAAGGAAAGTGGAGATGCCTTTCTGTCATCGTGTCCCCTTCTTTTGCACGAGTACATCAGCAGTAGAGTTTCTCTTATTTGTCTTCTTGTATCGACTCAAATTATCAAAAAACTCAAGTCACAATTAACAACCGAGAATAGAAATACAAAAAAAAATTATTTATGTTCAAAAACTGTGCCTAGGAATAGAAATGTTCCCAAACGCAGACTAAAATGATGATGATTGCTGTGGTTCTGAAGATTTGTGTTATGTGTTCTGTGTTCTGCATATCTGTAATTCTCTCCCTCTTATATGCACTCTTCACCCTAAACAGACCCGACTCAGTGCCGGTCCACACAAGTTTAACAGTCTGGGTTCATTCCATTTATCTTCCTCCTTGATAATTAAGTCAGTAATATTCTGCATTTATTGCTTTCTTTGTCCTAGGCCACAAATGACCATGTAGTTATTCATAGGGACGCCTGCCGGTGGGTGTGAAGATTTAGTATTGAGGTTTTTGATGTATAATCAAAAAAGCTATGCCAATGGCGATTTCTGGGTTAACGGGGTTCATTTCATAGTTTTGGGGGTGGATTTTTTTTTTATTTTTTTTTTGGGGGGGGGGGGGGGGGGGGTAAAAAAAATTCAACTTTCATTGACTAAAGGTCCTTGAAAATAGTAGCCCAATCAGCATCAAAACATAAATCCCAAAGGGTTTTGGGGCTTAGACAGCCAATTAGAATTAGAGGAAAGAGATCCGGGCCGGTGGGCCTTCGCGATTTGCTTTCACGCGGAGCAAAGACGACTTGGACAAACATTACATTGCAATCTTCAAACGAATTTCTGATGGGTCATGGGCTTTGGTCCACTCTGAGAAGGCCTTCCACGGTACAAATACAATCAGGAAACAAGTACACAACGGGCAGATCCTTTTTCAGTTTCAGATCTATCATATCTATCAGGCACGTCCTTTTTCCCTTCTTCCGAAGCTTCCCGCAAACGCCTCAAACGCTCGCGCAAGGCAAGGGTTTCGGCCACAGTAGCAGAATCTGCTTGGATCTTCAAGGCAAAACCGTCGATCAGGACTCCATTGCTTCCTCTACACACACCGGCAATCGAAGCTTCAGACTTTTCTTCCGACTACGAAGCATCGACGTTGAACGTCCCCCAAACGCGTTCTGGAGGTAACCACTTTCCGGAATCACAAGGTTTCTCTTTTGCCTCTGTTGGTGTCCTCTGCTGATTGAAAAATTCGTCTTTGTGCATGGTTAAGCAATCAGGGTGAACAGAGGAGAGACATGGAGGTGAAAGCTTTGCGAGACTTCCAGATCTGCCAGAGTAAGCTCACTCACGAATTTCTCTTTCTGCGTAGACCATGAGCTATCAGTGAGTACCTCTAACACCCACTTGTCGATTCTCGTAATCGTCCTCGGTGAAGTATCGATATTAATTCTCGGGTCTTGGTCCACTGGCACTGCGTGAAGAGGTGTTCAATTGTGGTGTTCAATTGTCTCCGGAGCTTGGCGACATACAGGGCAGGTAGGGTGAGGTATGACTTTTCTCTTACAGAGATTATCGGTCGTGGGGAGTGCGTTTTGGCACACATTCCACAGGAAAAAACGTATTTTGGGGCTTATTTTTAACGACCAGATAGAGCACCACAGGATTCTGAGAGGCTTATACGATGATGTTGCTTGCTCAGTCTTCTGGTTTGCAGTTGAAGATGAATAGAGTTGTTGTACCCGCTCTTGACCGTATACATTCCATTCTTGTTTTCTGCCCACACCAGTCTATCCCTTGTCCCTTGTCGGCTGAATGCATAGGGGAATGTTTAAGATTTCCTGTACAATATTTCCTTGGAAGATCAAATTTAGTTTCTGGATATCCCGCTCCCTTTTCTCCTGGTCAATAAGATCAGCTACTCTCAAATGTTCATGGCGCGTTGGCCACGATTGACAGCCACTTGTCTCCGCTAACTCTGTTACTTTTCCCGTCTCCAACTACCCATTAAACTTTCTGACTGATGGCCTCCCTCCCTACTAGTAAGCTTTGCCATCCCCAGGAGGGCCTAGAGCCTTTTCTGGCCTTCAAGATTTGATAGCGCAGTTCTTCCATGGGATGGAATCTGAGGAAGAAATCTGATATCCAGGGTAAACTACTCCTACGGTAGGCAAAGCAAGTAACCACCTCTAGGACTTGGTGGTGGAGAGTTGTAAAAGTAATTGATTTTGGCAAATTTTGTCCCATTTCCTTGCTTGAAGAAATAAAAGGATAGATTTTGTTGGATACTTTTGTTTTGTGGCAGTTTGTTTACTTATGAAGTCACTAGGAAGGAAGGGCCTACGCAGTAGTTGGTGCATATTCATTTCTAGGGCTTTATCATGTATATTATTTTTTTATATATAAAGTTTCCATGTTGGAATGTTTTTTATTTTTTTATTTTGAGAAATAGGCTGTTAACAAGTCATATCAGGTGTAAACATGTATAGGTTACACATGTATAGGGCTTCTGTAGTAATTCCTAGAATCCATGGTGCGGGTGGATCTGCCCCAAAGGCCAAAGCCATTTTTCCGAGATAAGTTCATGGCAAACCCTGAAAAATCAATGTTTTGGCATCAGATTAAGTAGGGGTCATTTCAGTAAGCGCAGAGTCTTGTGTCCAACCAGACCATTTTTTTAAAGTACATATTTCTTGACCATGTTCTCTCTCTAAAATTCAAAATAACAACAATTTTCGTTTTTATTTGTTCCTATTTTTTATTTATATATTTGAATTTCTTTTTATTCTAGAATATAATTTAATTTAGTATTTCAATTTATTATGACAGGTTTAATGAGGAAATTGAACATTTGCTCACCTTACAATGATTGAAGAAGTATGTAATGCCCTGTATTTGAAAGCTCATATTCCACTTTGCCATTATCATCCTTGTAAATCATGTTTATTTTCGTGCACAAGCCATAAATGATGATACTTTTCCTAAGCGTTGTTTATGGTTGATCTCTTTCGTTTCCTTTCTGTGTAATCACCTCCTGAAACAATTGCGACAATTCACTGATTTATTGCCCCTGAGGAGTAAATTTGGGTATTCTCCTGAAAAGCCCATGACAGCACAATTCTTAGTTTTTACTTTAGATTTATGTTTTCTTTTTTCTTGCTCTTGATTAGCTAAATTGCTTAGTTCTCCTCTACAGTCTCTTCAATTCTCAGTAGCTGTAAAATGTTGATTTGCTGTTCGGTGTTATTGAGATCCTGGTAATATTTCTGAAATGATCAGAAGTGATTGGATGCTTCCAGTTCTATCCTCTTTGTGCGCCCTGAATTTGGTATGTAAAAAAAAAAAAAAAAAAAAAGGAGTTAGGGGTCATGCATATGTATCTTTTTTTTTTTTTTGGCTACCTTTGGATTAATTTCTACATCCCCAATTCTCAAAATTGATAGTGGTTTGGCATCATTTGACTAATGTCTTCTGGTTTATTTTTGTGTGTTAGGTTTTGCGTCGTGAACTCTCTCTCAACTTGGTCCTGCGGGTCTATTCTACAAGAGTGCAACGTTAGAGGTCACCTTCTCATTCAGGGTTCTCAAGGAAAGTAATTCTCTTGTAGATTTTCCTCGGCGCCAGTTTTTTTTTTTTTTTGTCCTTTCTGGTATTCGCATATTAGCGTCATTCTTTTTTGCTAAAGTACCGCGCACTTCTAGTTTTTTTTGGAAAAAAATTATTTTATTTTATAATAATAATAATAAATTATTTTATTTTATTTTATAATAATAATAATAATAATAATAAATTATTTTATTTTATTTTATTTTATTTTTTTTTTGCTAGAGTACACATGGTAGCTAAAGTTGACCATGAAATTCTAGCTTTTTTTATTTGGAAATTTTTTTTTTTATAGTTAAATGTTTTAGTTTTTGGATTTTTTTTTTTTTAATAGTTAACCAAATCATCAGCAGAATTTTAATACGAAATCCATATGAAGCTGACCAAAGCAAAATACTAAGCAAGGTCTTCAGATAGTTTCTGTTAGCTTCTATTAGAGTCTTTTTAGAAGCACAGCTCTAGATAGCTTCTATTTTTCTGCTTCGAGCTTGTGGATCAATTTCTGCTCCGAGGTTCAATTCTATGTCTAGTCTACCTTTGCCCATTATATGCACTCAGCCACACGTACTGCAATCTCCCGGACAAAGGCTCGCCCAATTCGCTTCAATTTGTTGACACAGCTGCACCAGCTCGTTGAGTTTGTGAGGAGAGATGACCTCATGACGAAACTCGTGTTCGACCAAATTACGTAGCTCTTCACTAAGCTTCTGGTTGAGAGTGACAGCCTCTCTGTTAACTCTCTTCATCTTCGATAGACATGCGAGCAGCCTATCATGTATCATAGATTGTGCTAAAAATAAAAATAAAAATATTTCAAATAAAATAAATATAACTAAATATAAAATTCCAAAGACTGTAGAATCCAACACATACCTGGTGGAAGTGAAATTCTAGTGTCCTGAGTTTCATCCATAACAATTCCCTTTCCCTTGTCCATGGCTAGAGAACTGGCGAACATAATAAACAAAATCTAGCTCAACTAAAGAGAGTTGAAGGGCATATAGAACTACATGAGCGTCGACAGAGCATCATCTAGCGTCATCAAGGAACGTTCTAGCTCCTAGCCCTATGGAAACAAATTGCGATCCGCGATTTTGTTAAAGGAAACAAAGATAGTTCACAAGAGCATGTTCGCCATCTATCTTAATCTCAATATTCGAAGACAGACACAATGATCTAGAAGTAAGTGGATAAAGATTTCAGAAGAGGAGCATCAGCGATCGCCAGCGGAGTATTAGGTCTTTTGTACACTCTCCCCAGTGGAAATACCAAGCGGAGTTGATTTTTCTACACTCTTCGGATTAAGCACGCGAACACTTGATTAAGCAACTTACAGGCAACGTACCGCGATCGCAATTAAGAACAGTAGTGGAACTTGGTTAAGAACAGTACTGCGAACACTTGATTAAGCAACTTACAGGCAACGATCGCGATTAGGAACGGTAGTGGAACTTGATTAAGAACAGTACCGCGAACACTTGATTAAGCAACTTCCAGGCAACGCGATTAAGAACAGTAGTGGAACTTGATTAAGAACAGTACGGCGATACAGTAGTGGAACTTGATTAAGACGTACCGCGATCGCGATTAAGCACGCGAACAGTAGTGGAACTTGATTAAGCCACGTGCACGCGAGCAGTAGTGGAACTTGATTAGGCAAGGAGCTCTTCAAGGAGAGAATTAGAAAGAAGACCTAGAGATGAGAAAGAAGAGAGCGAGAGAGGTAATATGCGAGTTTATATACAAGTAAGAAGCCCTCCGCATGAGCTCGCGCAATTTCAAATCAAGAAGCTCGCCGCGCAATTTCCGACTCTAATGCATTGTTTCTATGTTACCTTATATTTTTTTTTTTTGAAAATAACAAAAAAAAATTAAAAAAGAAAGAATTTAATAATAGAATTGATTTAGGAAAGGCAAATTTGATTAGATAGTATAGAAGGAAAACGACTAGATTATGTGCCGTATATAATTAAATAAAATGATTTACTTTAGTTAATTTAATTGAGTATCCTGTGTAATTTGCTGTTTGGCTCCGTTGAAGTTGTATGTTCAGATTGCATGCTGCGTTACTTGAGTAAATGAGTTTCTTTTAATGTATACTGCTTCAGAAAATGGGGAATGATGCGAAGCATGGAAAGATACTGGAAAACACTACCACTTGCTGATTCCAGACTCGGAGTTGGCGAATTTCCAGGGAGTGTCCTGTGCGCCCCCTGTTTCAGACAGGTAAAATAAACCTTTGTTGTTTTCCGGTAAAATTAAACGTGTTCTATGTTGAGTTTTCTCAGCACTAATGGTTCCATGGTTTCCTTCTATCAAATTCGGTTCCATCATGTATTGGGACACATTAGGTGTGTTAGGATGCATTTTCAAAGGGCTTTGTCACTTTAAGTCACAAGTTTTCTCCTTTATCTCTTACCCTCCAAAACCATCTGAAGGTTATTGTTGGCTATTTAGTGACCTTATGAAGATGGTCCTGTAACTTAGTTTATATGCCTTTTCAAAGCACATGAAAAAGAGTTCTTGTCATGTTTTTCCATGAAAGGTCTGCAGAATAGCAATACTTAACTGAAGGAGTGTCTGGAAACTGATTGATGAAAATTGAAGTATTGGGAAATGAGTGATCGGCTTTGTGAGTAGTTTTGGTTATGGCAGTAGCATCCATGAATTGATCTTAATGAAATTTAGTTATACTTGATAGTTATCCTTTTTCTTGGGGAAACTATTGCTTGTGAGCAAATGGTCATTGGTGACCGACTAGGGCAAGGAAATGTTTTCTGGGATCATGCAATTTGCGCATGTGCAGCTTCTTCGTACTGCTTGAATGTTCAGAGTAACTACTTGTCAATTGTTCGAATGAAATTGCCGCTAGTTTGTGCTGCTGAGTGAAATTTCATCTGAGTTAGGTGGTCATCCTATCTGTTTCGGGAGTCCTTGATTATTTCTTCACTTTCATGAGTTGTTCTGCATTGCTTATCTGAAATGTGTTTGTTTCTGTGACGAGAAGTTGAAGAGGATATTGTTACGCAAGCCACAGTTGAACTCGTCGAGCTTCCAGCCTTGATCAAATTGCACTTCCCGAAAGAGCCCAAATGAGTCCTTGAGGTTTATTCTGAACACCCATATTGATGCCGTGTGTAATCAATCGGCTCCTCTGTGGGCATTTGCCATCTCATTCTGTCACTGCTATTTATATGCATGATGAAGTGGCTCTTTCTTTCATTCATGTGGCTTGAGTTTGATCATCTGAAAACTGAAGTTCCTTGGCAACTGGGGGAACCTTTTTTTTTTTTTTTTTTTTGGGGGGGGGGGGGGGCGGATATGATGACCCAGTTCAGAAATGTGTTCCTTTTTTTTTGGATCAATGTTCTCTTTGAAGAGGTGGCTTTTTGCAAAGATTCTCATGTATTTATTACAGACCTCCTTGTTAAGTCTCTGCTACCTGTTACTTCAGATTTTTGAGAAAAAGATTAGTATAAAGCCGCGGTGTGCATTAGTTCGAAATCTTTGTTATGCTAGTTCCTGCAATTTTAGTCAATTATAGTAGCAATGACTAAAGGAAAGCAATTAGTCTGAAATTTATCGAAGGTGCTTTAGGAGGAGAAAACAAATGGACTGGACAATGAGTTTAATAGGTGAAAGCAGGAATGCTTTCAATATTCAACTCTGAATATTTTCCAAGCTTAATCATAGTTATGTCTCCTGATGAACAGAGTGTTATGAGAATCGACCAGTATGGTGAATTGCATATGCACCAGATGAGTTCTAGGAACATAGTGATGTCATTCAACTATGTTGATGCATTGAGCAACTTATCTAGTGGAATCGATGACTTTGATCAAAGTCATCAACCTTCTGGTTCTCGGTTCTCTCACAATGACATGGACCATCTTGGTACCATGACATGTGACAATCTGGGCTGATTTTAAAGCAGAGAAGGATTGATTTGATGATGTCACTGAGCATTGTTGTTGACCATATGAGGAAGTCAATTGGCAGGCTATTGTTTTCTTGTTAAATGGTCAAATGGTCTTGATGGAGCTTTAGACTCAGCCTTTTTGGGTATTGCGTCCATCAAAAGCATCGTTGCCAATTTGGTTGCTACAAGTGAAGATGGGAATGGTTGCTACAATTGAAGATGGGAATCTTCTATGGATGGTGGATTCGAAGGTTTATGTCTCTATCTGCAAAAGGCATGCCAATCTGATGAATTTTTGTGTTTGGCTCATTCAGCTAGTGTCAATCTCTGCAACTGTCGCGGTAATAATTCAGAATCGTTTCAAGATCATCACAATCCCAAACCTAAACAGTTCATGACGTTTACCATTCATGGGGTATCATGTCGACATGCAATATTGGATATCTGATCAACTTGATCCTTGATCGTGCAATTAGCAGTGAGTACATGCAAGAACGGGGGAAAACTTGTAAGGAATGAAGTTGTGTCAGGATGAGTTTGAGTTTGGAGTTGCACATTCTACTTCTCCAAATAGAAAGCGAAATGGAACCAAACCAAAATTCCTAGGGTTTGGTCGCAATTGAATTCTTTTTATTATTATTATTATTATTATTATTATTATTATTATTGTATAATTAGTAGTCCCTCCCGAAGCCAAATCCAGGACTCTTTTCCGTATTTTAGTGAACTTCAACAATCGCGGTCCATTTATTTAATTCCAACAGGATGCTCCCGGGACCTGGCCCTTGTTCAGGCAATGAATAGACAAAACAAGTAGACGAAACAAGTAGCCATTTGATTTACTTTTTTCGGATGAAGAATAGTTTGATTTTCAGTAGGTTTTTTCCCCCTTAAACCCTCCATTGCATGTTGTCCTAGCACGTTCGCTCCTCTAAAAACCCCACCGTCTCATCCTCCACCGCTCGTTCCCCAGGAACCTTTGGTCCTTGCCATGCCACTATCGAGGATTTTATCACGCGTTTCCCAGAGCGCGAGCCGGACCGTCTGCCTCCTGCTTCTCCTCTCCAAGCGCAACAGTACGGGGCGCTTGCTTACGGTTCTCTCCGAGCAAGGGACTGGAGAAATCATTTGCGTCTGCAGCTATTATGGTTATTGCCTTGTCGTGTTTTTGAGCACTATGGTATGGGAATCCATCAGCTCGCAAGGCTAAACAAATGATCGACTTCTTTGTCTGCTTCATGTTAATCAAGGTGTATTTGGTTGAGCTCGAGTAGTTCATTACCAACAGAGCTCGAGGCTGTATTGGTCGAGTTGAGCGTTGGGCATTTATATTCCTAGTTTGGTCGATTGATGTAATAATTGTCTCGGCTGACGTTCGGTAGTCGTCCTTGTGCCTATTAATTGGTGAAGATTGTATCTTTACATGGATGGCATTCTCAGCGTCTGTTTCAAGAACTGGTATTGTGCCCTTGTGCAATCATTCAATGTCTTCTATATTGCCCTGTCAGAGAAACAAACAAAAAGGAAAAGAAAAGGAAATAATGGGTCTTCTAGATTCCCCAGAAACAGTTTGATTTCTCCAACTGTGAAGTCAGCAATGCAGGGTGTAGAATAAGAGAGAGAATATCTTGTTTTCACAGTGAGGAGAAAACAACCTTCCTTTGAGGTTTGGAATTTCTGTTGACTGTCAATACTTTCACCAAGTTTGCTTCCCAACTCTTAAATAAGGAAGCAGTCATCAGAGATAAACATCGATTCCATTATTTTAAGAGTGGTCAATGGTCCTGTGGTGAATTTCGTCGATGAACGCAACCTCACGAAAAGCATGCATTACATTGTTTCAGTGAGGTCCGGAACTTTCAGTGCATGGGAGACAAGCAATCTATGTATACCCATGAAAAGTGTTGAAACATTAATTATTTAACTTATTTGTTAGTAAGGGTAATTTAGTCTTTTCTAATATTAGTGAGCTATATATGTTGATGGAATACAGTATTATTGAATTAGAATTCTCTCTTGTCCTTCAACATGGTATTTAGAATTCCCTCTTCCATCATATGTGCTTCGTGGGGGCATACATTTTTCCACCTTCCATCCTACGAGTCCACTTTTTTCCTTTATCACTCCGTGTGTTTAGATGTGTATGTTTTGTGCATCATCTTGGTCCTGACCATGGCAAGCTCGATCCACGAGTTGAAAAGTGTGTGTTTCTTGGATACTTAGAACTCAGAAAGGGTATAAGTGTTATAGTCTAGATAATCGATGGTTATTTGTCTCGGCAGATGTGACATTCTTTGAAGACCATTCATATTACTCCTCTGTTGACCAATCATTGACTCATTCTGAAGATATTTTGTTCTCAGACATGGCTCCAATGCCGCTAGTCCCTTTGACGGGGGTGCCCAGTCCATCGCCTGATTTTCACTTTTTCGACCGGACTTATCAACTTCATTGTCCTATTCAACGTGAGGTAGTACAGTCGTCGCCTATATTGGACATGCATACTTCTCCACCAATTCATGTCCCAAACTCTGATCCGCCAGTTTCTTCTGAGCCCGATCCTACTATTGATGTTTCCATTGCATTGCGCAAAGGTACGCGTTCTTACATCGGTCAACCAAATTCCCGTTTGGCTCCCTATACTAGTTTATCTTGTCATACACACTCTTGTTATCCTCTTTCTCAGTTTTATCCTACGATCATCTTTCTCCTACATATTCCTCCTTTGTTTCTTCTTTATGTGTTGTGTTTGTGCCAAGTACTGTCATAGAGGCTCTTGCCCATCCAAGTTGGCGGCGGGCTATGGAGGATGAAATGTAGGCGCTACATGATAATAGGACATGGCAACTCACACTGTTACCTGATGGCAAACAGACTGTGGGGTGTCGTTTGGTTTTTATAGTGAAGTTTCAACCTAATGGGTCTGTTGAGCGTTTGAAGGCGCGCCTTATTGCCAAAAGTTATACCCAAACCTATGGAGTAGATTATGATAATACATTCTCTCATGTTGCCAAGATACCTTCCGTTCGTGTTTTCATCTCTCTTGCTGCCCGATATAGTTGGACTCTTCATCAGCTTGATGTTAAGAATGCCTTTTTTCATGACGACTTGACCGATGAGATATATATGGAGTAATCTCTAGGGTTTGTTGCTCAGGGGGAGCCTGCTAGTGTTTGTCGCCTACGTAAGGCATTATATGGTTTAAACCAGTCTCCTCGTGTCTGGTTTGGTCGTTTTAGTGATGCAGTTTATCGATTTGGTTTGCGTCGCTGTACTGTGGATCATTCTATGTTTAGCTCTATTTCTCCTAAAGGATGTGTACTTCTAGTTGTATATGTTGACGATATTATCATAAGTGGTAGTGACTCTGTGGGTATACAAAAGTTGAAACAGTTTTTGCAAACAGAATTCAGCACAAAAGATATGAGTTCTTTGCGATATTTCTTAGGCATTGAGGTGGCCTACTCACGTGAGGGCATCTCACTATCACAATGGAAATATTTTATGGATATTCTAAGTGAGGTTGGTTTTCTTGGAGCGAAGCCTATCGATACTCTAATGGATCCTAATGTAAGGCTTGATACAGAACATGGAGACTTACTTCATGATCTGAGCAAGTACCGAAGGTTAGTAGGTAAGCTCAACTATTTAATTGTCACCAGACCAGATATTTCTTTTGTTGTTAGCGTGGTTAGTCAGTTTATGAGTACTCATCGCACTACACATTAGAAAGCAGTACTACGTGTTGTTAAGTACCTGAAGGGAGCATCAGGTAAAGGGCTTTTGTTCAAGAATCATTGACATCTTAGTGTCACTGGCTACTCTAATGTTGATTGGGCTAGGTGTCCTATTGATAGAAGGTCGACTTATAGCTATTGTGTTTTCTTAGGAGGCAATCTTGTGAGTTGGAAAAGTAAGAAACAACAGATTATATCTCTATCGAGTGCAGAAGCAGAATATCGGGCCATGGCTCATGTAACTAGCGAATTACTTTGGTTGAAGATGTTATCCAAACTCAACATGTCATCCCCAGCTCCTTCGGTTTTGTGTTGTGATAATCAGTCCGCTATGTATATTGCTTCAAATACAGCCTTTCATGAGTGCACCAAGCATATTGAAGTAGATTGTCATTTTGTGCGAGAAAATATTCATAACAAGTAAATAACGCTTCAATACACACGGATCGAGGATCAACTTGTTGATCTTTTTACTAAGTCATTGCAGGGTAGTAGAGTGATTATTTTGTGTAACAAGTTGGGGCTCTTTGATATCTATGCACCAACTTGAGGGGGAGTGTTGAAACATTAATTATTGAGTTCATTTGTTATAGTATTAGTGAGCTATATATGTTGATGTAATACAGTATTATTGAATTAGAATTCCCTCTTCTCCTTCAATAATGTAACATGAACCGAGGATCAACTTGATGATCTTTTTACTAAGTCATTGCGGAGAAGTAGAGTGATTATTTTTTGTAACAAGTTGGGGCTCCTTGATATCTATGCACCAACTTGAGGGGTGTGTTGAAACATTAATTATTGAGCTTATTTGTTAGTAAGAGTAATTTAGTCTTTTCTAGTATTAGTGAGCTATATATGTTGATGTAATACAGTATTATTGAATTAGAATTCCCTCTTCTCCTTCAATAATGTAAGATTTGAATTCAGAACCTCCTGTTCTGATACTATGTAAGATTTTGATAAGATCACTTACCAACTGCTCTAAAAGCTTAAGCTGTTAGAATAAATAGTGATTTAATATTTATATATTCCAACAAAAATTAGCTTCACCAATAAAGCGTGTGGTTAATCTTGGTTTCCAGGCATGTTGAAGGCTGAAAAAAGTCTCATTCCTCAAGCTTCAGCCTCCATCTATCTTCGGTATCAAATTGTATATTCCAGACAAGAGTGCAGGTCAACTTCTTTGTTTCACATTTGTTTTCCATATCTAGGATGCTTTAGTTAGCATATTAATATGACGAGTTCAAAACAGGATAAGCCAGAGTAATTCCAAGTTTTTATTTCCTCGTTATACCCTGTATTTACAAATTAAATGAAGAGGAGAGTTGCCGCAGCACAAGCTTTGCGCATGTCATCTACTTGTTTCTAATGAAGTACAAGTACACAGCTATTTGAACCTTTTACGTTTGCTAGTTCTTCGTATGTTCTAGATCTTGGACGTGCTCTTTTCTTCCTGAAGGAGCTGCATGGCTTGTGTTCATGAGAAACTAGATGTCACAGTTACATCAGTAATTGCATCACCACTCATTACTTTAAATGTGCTCGTATAACAAGGAGATTTATTCAACAGGTAACCCTTGCTTCCTGGGGTAAAAAAGATGAGAGAGGATAGAGAAGATCTGCTCGTGGATGCATCGTTAAGCCTGTACTTCCTCTTACAGTTGTGGTGGCGGGGGTGAAACATGAGGAGATCGCCAAATCCTGACAATGAAAGGATGGAAGGCATAGATAGTCCACAAAGTTCCAGAAGCAGTAAAACCTCCTGAAGAAGCACTGAAGTCCTTGTATCATGGAGACTCTACATCTGAATCAGGAGCCGGTCTTTTTCGAACTCGGGTCCACTAGACTGGGTCGATCTCCACCGTCTGATCACTTGGGTCGCATGTGAGTCCCACACGTTCGGCTCACATAATCAATGGGAGACATGGACCAGCTCGTCCAGTAGACCTGGGTCCATACAAGAAATTTCCATAAAATCTGGCGAGGCTTCCAAGAGTTTCTTTAGGCTGTCCAAGAGATAAAAGAACCGACTTTATGGAACAAATGTTTGTGACCTCCAACGTTGTATAAAGAGTCCATGATATGAATGGCCAAAGCGATAGACAAAAAGAACGCATTTAAGCTGCTTCTCACTGACTGCACTACATTTCTTGCGAATCAGCTTTGCGAGGTCACACACAGGCATTTCACATGAGAAAACATTACCCGTCGGAATTACGGGGTGATCTTTAATTAATATGACCGCAAAAAAAAAAAAAAACTTTAATTAAGCTAATTATAATTCACAGATAATGCAGTATCCCATCACTCAAAAAAAATTTGAAGATCCAAATGAATTCTACACTGACTTGTTTATTCTGTCACATTAGTGATAAATTATGTCAAGACAGTAGATTTCCCTCTAATAGTCCAAAAACAACCAAAAAGCTCACGCTCCCGGTATAATGGGCAGACTTTCCCCACCATTCGAAAAAGACCTTTCACCCAGTTTTCGCTCTGCCTGCATATATCAAATGAACCAAAGTAGCATCGAGATCCATCTTACATGCATCCAAACTGTCAACTCAACTCAGGCAACCTTCCCCTTGCCATCAACTTGGGTCGACGGGGATCCCGTCCGCATGTCAATGAACTGCAAAGGGTTTAATTTCTCAGGAGGGCTGATAAGGAGATGCGTTGACGTTGCAAAACTTCAATGCAAGAATCTGGTTGTCTTACAGCAAGTTCTCCATCATAAACCAAAAGAGAGGAGAAATAGGAAAATGGAGAAAAATTAAGGAGCAATGGATCATGTGCTTTACTGCACATGCTCAACTGAAATGTTTCCAGGATCCCTATCACTGCTATTAGGTGTGTGCACACACCAAGACGGAGAGATTTCAGTAACCATTGATCTGTGGCCGTGAAGCGGGACCCGTAAGCCGTGAGAAGGGCATCTGCGGCTGTGCGGGGATGCCCTTTTGACCAGAAAACTTCGGAGTTGACGGCTGAGCTGATAATGAACCGGAAAATGCTTGGGCAAGCTCAACAGCTGAAGCTGCTTTGCCAAATCGCACACCTGCTTCTGGAGAAGCCGATTTTGTGGGCTCATCCACTGGCTTGCGCCATATTTCGTGAATCATGAGAAGGCCGTCTCTCTGGCTGCTGTTGTGGATGGTGAGACGGCTGCTGCTTCTCTGCTTCTTTACCATTCGGACGATTCTCGTTGCGCCAGTTCCTCCTTTGTAGTCTGTACATCATCTTTTCCTACTATCCTTTGATCCATTCCTCTCAAATTTCTTCCCATTTCTCTGTTCAATAACAAGGTTTTCAGATTGTTGGCTGTGATAGGTAGGCATAACATTCCGTATGAGGATACGTAGTATCTGATGCAACAAGTGTATGAAAATCTGCCATCAGAAATTTCGAGTGTTCTAAAAGTCATTGAGACGTCTTTCGTAGGTTGTGCTTGTTGGCCAAGGGAGGAACAGAGAGAGGTCTATGAAATGTCGTCCGTTCCTCGGCCCAGCTGAGAATCAGTTCTGGGGTGGATTTAGGATCAGTTTGGTTGATTCTCAGTTTCACAGACGATTAACCTGATTCTCGATTTTAGGGTGGAAATCAACCTACTTTGAAATCGATTATTCCTATCCAAGGATCATCGGCTATCTCTATACTGTATCTATCGCTACAACAGTGTCTTCCTCCCTGTATGTTAACTTCTTAATCGATTAGTTCCGACATTAACAAAATACGAACTAACTTCTTTAGGGAAGGAAAGCAAAGGAAAAAGAAAAAAAACCAATGGTAATGGTTCTGTGAATTGGGGGACGAAGGCGAAATCCAATTCTTTTTCCAGTCTCCCAATAGCCGTTGAGGCTGTGAGCTACGAAACCCAATTCTTTTTCATGCTGTTCGTGGCGGATTGGTTGGCCAGCTTGTTTCTTAGCCTCATACTACTTGCTAGTTGCTTCACTCGTATAGTCGGGCCAACGCTGCTGTTTTACTTTTACTGCTTTCGACCGCTTGTTTGGCCATGTTTATGTTATTTCCCTTGCCACGTTCTGTGGCTCCTTGGCCACTTATTTGACCGCTTGTTCACTTTCATTCTGGCCGTTCGCTACTAGCCTCTAGGTAGGCGCGTGTTGCCGCGATGCTGTATTTTACAACCGGTTCATCATTGAACCCATTTTGGCACACTTGGTGTCATTATTGGTTTATGACTTTTGTGTCTAACTTCATCATTGTACCTAGTCTTTTGAAAATTCAATACATATTTACCTTACCAAAAAGAAAAAGAAAAAAGAGAGAGCAAAGAACAAATTCGTGATCAAATCAACAGGGCAGTATATGTTGAGATGCAAAGTTTGAAAATGCAACAGATAACTGCGTGATATGGCAGTGTGAACTAATGAGTTAATCCATAAATAAGCACATTTTAAATAGAACTATCTCAAAGGTAGAGGTGCCTTAAATCAAACAAGATCTAGCTATCCAGATCATTTTTTAAAAAACTCCTTAAGATCCTCCATATTTACAAGATCTAGGCCATCTATTCAACAATGGACGGCCATATGATTTAAGGCACTCCTGCCTTAAAGGTAGGGAAGCCATATATTTTAAGGGAGAGAGAGAGGCTTCTTGGTGTGCCATGTAAACATGACACACTCATTAGGGCCCATAGGGGTATCCTGGCAACCTAGCGCCCTTCTCCATGCATTCCTTATTTTAATGTACCGGTGCCCGCACGCCTAATGTCCATAATTGAAGCAAATATTTTCCTCCCCTGCAATCGGGAGTATCCCCTTTTATTTATTGCCCAGGGAGTGGCAAAAGCCTTTTAAGGACGGATTTGGATCCCCTGACATAGAGTCAGGGGATCATGGGGAGGGAGCCGTCCGATGCAGGGGTGATTGGACGGCCGAGGGGGCTATGATCTCGTGACATTGTGTTACGAGATCCTGACCTTTAAGGACATACTTAGGTCCAAACATGACGAAGAGCAAATGGGAAAGAAACAGAGAGAGAAGGGAGTATAAATTTTAAAAATTTTGACCAGTGGGGCCAGATTGTCACGTGTCGATCTCCGAATGACTTATTATAAAGACTACGTGGTATATTTTAAAAAAGAAAAGAAAGGCTGGATCTTCTAAGGTGGTGCATGGTAATAATTTTTTTTTTTTCCATTTCCCCGCCATAAGGCATTCTGGCAGGGAAATGCGTTTGGTAAAATCAATCTGCAGTAGAAAGTCGTTTGATAAAAAAATTAACTTCTGGTAGGATGTTCTCCTTCTGACAAGATTTTTGGCTTATTTTGAGAAGTAAAAATTTTCTGCTTGGTGTGCCATTTAAATGCTGGATGGAGAGGCATATGCATGTGTGCTGAATGTTCCGCCTCCAGAATATTCTAGGCATAGACTCTCATGTTCTTGGGCGGGGATGAATCAGTATTTCCTCATGTTTCGCATTTTTAATCTGTTTTCTAGCGTAGTATTATGCAGGAGACGCTCTTCGTTGTCTGGAACCTAGTGTTAGTTGTGTAATGGCTCTATTCTATCATTATTTGGTTGGGTTGCCTAAGTGCTTGTTTAGATTCACATGGTGGAAAGGATTAACTTTGATGATGGGGATAAAGCTGAAGTGAGACTCGGCTCGGTCAAGTTGCTGTTTTGATTTTCAAACACTTTCTTAGACTGAGCTGCAGGTTGGTTTCATGACCAATGAGCGAGTTCCTCGTCCAGGATGCATGGGGTTTGTAGTTTAATACAAACTACAAACCCCATGCAGCTGAGGCCAATACAGACGAGAAAGGCTCTTAAGCTTCTGCAAAAGCTTAAGGAGGCATGGGGATTGTAGTTTATTACGGTGCCTCAATCAATGAGGGGACACTTAACTCGGTTTCATCACATCTGGAGGGAGCTTTCTCCTGATCGTTTCATAAGAACAAACTTATAATGCTGTCATCTTTCCCTGTTAAGTTGCGGCATTTAGGATCTCTTATTAATCCGTTAAGCCGTCATCTATTTGTGAAGATTGCATATCGGCTTGATCAGTATTGAATATTGTTACTGCGTTCTTCGCATTGTTAATTTTTTTAGTACATGCAAATAGTGTCGCATATTTCCCCGATGCATTAATGTACGTGCGAATTAATATTTCCAATATGATGTGTGTATAAAACTAGCCTACTTTCATGTGATTGAATTATGATTTGCTTGTCGGATCACTTCTTCTTCCTAAACAAAGATGATAACCTCTCAGCACTTCATTGTTTCGACATGCATAACATCCCGAGAGCAATACCCAAATGCCACAAATTCTCAACCCAGCTCAACGAAAATTATGGCATCCCCTGAATTTCTTTCTCCTCGTCCTCAATATGATCAATTTTCCCATGTATATCGTCATACTCAACCGTAGGCCCATCAGTGCTTGAATGTTGAGAGAATCTTCATGACGTGGTAATTGTTCTGATTAAACTGCCGCTAGTTTGTGCTGCTGGGTGAAATTTCGTCGAGTTAGGTGAAAGCAGGAATGCAACTCTGAATATATCCAGGCTTAATCATAGCTGTGTCTCCTGATGAACATTCTGTGCCCAGAAATGACCAAGATGAAGAATTGTGTCACGTCCCGACTCTCGAGCCCGCGACATCCCTTTGCCAAATCGCCACCAGGTCATAATAGATAGCGTCCCAGGCAATTACTATCGACCTAAGCTTATATTGCGCAAGCGGAACGTACCATCTTCCATTCAATAAAAACACATGGGATAGATAGAAAGTAAAGCCAGATTGCAAAATACAAAAGGCTGATGAGAATAGATGATTCATAACCTTACAGAGCCATCAACTGATAAATACAACCCCATGCTTCGGGGTGGCCCTCTAGGACTCACAAAAAGATACAGGAGTCAGGTAAGGTTAACTCTCATCTATCCCAAAACAGTATCCCCCACCAAAAATAACCACAGTTCCCTGACTACAAAAAGACCCTAACCCACTACTGGGAAGACTCGACATCCGTGTCGTAATAATCAAACGGGGGAGCCGGGTCATTTGGGTCATCACAAGAACTCTGGCTAGAACGCACAGAGGGGGCTACCGATTGCTCAGGCTCGAGATCGAGCTCCATACCAGGCGCGGGGTCCATCACTTCCCCATCAGGTGTATCAATATCCATCGGGTCCCAAGCGGGGATATTAGGGACCCCCTGTAGAGGTGGCCCCTCAAATCCTCGAAGCGGACCGAAGAGATCCATCCCATCACGAAGATACCAGGCTTTAAAGAGATGTGCCACCAGATGTGGCATCCCTTCATCAACCCATATCGTCGTGATGTGACGCTCCCACATCTGGTCCGTACCTGGTACCGGATGGAGACTGATATCAAGTGATGAGTCAGTGGGGGTGCCGAACCGCACCGGTCTTTCCATTACTTCGGACCTGAAAAACAATTGTCCCGCGACGGGGTGAGAAATGAATCTCAGTGAATCAAGCCTAATCTCGGTTAGGACAATGATTCGCCCAGAACGTCCAAAGTATCACAAGATAACAACAGATATATATATATAAATATATCAATCATAACAAGCCTGACAAATCTACCACCAACAGAAGTACAACCACTCAGGCATACACAAGTTCATTATTAATCAATGACCCACGCGACTGGCGTGATAAATACATCAATAGTGCGATCCCGCACTCTTCTGGCAAAACCAGGCTACGTCCACTTTACCCTCTCAGCGACGGCTACTACAAGCAGTGTATCCAGTGCACCCGGCACGGCACTGCGAGTAGGCATTCCTTAAAAAGGAGCTTCGGTCCTTCACAAGCTGCGACCGGCATCCGATAATCCCTTAAAACCGTACGACTGGCACGGGGCATGGATTATCGTGCTTCTGACAAGTCGCAAATTTCCATACAATCTGTACGGTACAAGTACCCACGGTACAAAGCGAACTTGCCAGGTAGCGTCATTGACCCTTTTAATGACCACACAAATTGCACTCGGCAATCAATTCATTGATTATCTTGGATTAACGCCAAAATCCACAAGAAATACAATCAACTCGGCCCCAAGGCCCACAAGATTCCCAATTGAACTTTTCAGCCAGGCAAACAAACCAATCAAGCAATCCACTCACTCTCGAGTAACCCACTTAACCCGGCAATTTCAAGCTCAATTCATATTAGAAATCTTAATTCTCAGTCAAATTATAGCAATCAATTGTTCGCTCGTCTCTAACCTGTCACTCACTCGCGAGCAACTCAATCAATCAATTAATTGCTAAATTACCACAAATAGCCACAGACAAATAATCGATCGACCATGTATCCTAACCATGGTTTCTATCTAAACCGGTCCCGATCGAAATATATTTTTTTTTTATAAATAAATAAATAATAAATAAATAATTAATTAATTAACTAAATAAATAAAACAGACTAATCCTAAGCGCAATTAGCGCCCTAACCAAGGTTTAGAGTCAACTCACAATTTGAGTTAGCTCGATCGGCGACGGCGGCGGCGGCGGCGGCGGCGGCGGCGGCGGCGGCGATAAAACTAAGGTTTATCGCGCGGCGGGTTGGGCTCAAACTTCGGCGACACCCCGTGGGAGTCCGGCGAGGTCGCCGGAACAGGTGGCCGGCGGCGGAGCTCCGGCGAGCGGCGGCCGGCAGCCTGCAACAGTGAACAACTCAGAATGTTCAATCGGTAACCTCACTGTTTTGGCCGTTTTCCGGCGACACGGGCCGGGACAAGGCCGGCCAAGGGTCGGGGGCTCACCTAGGGGTCGGTGGGAGTCGGCCGGGACAGGTGGACGGCGGCGGAAGGCGGCCGGCGACGGCGGACAGCCGCGAACAGTGGCTACCCTGTTTTTGCGCGAAACAGGGCTCTCGGTCGGCGACGATTTCCGGCGCCCACGCGCGGCGACCGGCGGAGCTGGGCTAGGTGGCGGTAGAGGAGACTCAGGGGAGTCGTCTGGCGGTGGCGGTGTGGTACGGCGGCGACGGTGGCGGCCGAAACGAAGACCGGAGCATACCGGGTCCAAAACAGAGTACCGGAGTTTTCGGGCCGGATTCCGGCGACTCCGGCGGCTGACGGTCGGCGACGAGGGGTGGGATCGGTCGAGGGGAGGTCGGGGGTTAGCTGGGTGGTGGTGGTCGGCGTCGGTGGCGGCCGTGGCGGCCGGAGGAGGCCGCGGAGCCCTCGGTTTCCCCTGACCCGAAACAGGGGACGCCCGGCCGTGGGTTTTCTTCGGCGAAACGGCGGCGGCGGCGGCTCGGCCGGGGTCCAGGCGACGGCGGCGAGTGGCTGGGGACGGTGGCTGCCGGTCGGGATGTGGTGGTCGCGAAAAATGGCCACGAACGGAGGAGGAGTCGATCGGCCAAGGGAGCTCTCGGGCAAGAGAAGAGAAAAAAAAGAAAGAAGAAGAAGAGAAGAAGACAACAGCAGAAAGAAGAAGAAGGAAGCAGCAGAGGCGCGCACGTTGGGCAGAACAATGGAGGGCCCACCTTGACTTTGAAGACCAAAATTTAATTTTTTTTGTCTTATATGAATGAATTATTGGGAGGGCAAAATGGTAATTTTGGCGCGCCGGGACTGAAACGAAATTTTTGGTGTACTGATCGATGGGTAATTTCGGCAATTTCACTGGTCAAGCTCGATCAGGGTTAAGCTCGTTTGCAAAAACGGCAATTTAAAAATCGCCACGGATTAATTTCGAAACTCAATTCGAAACAATCTAAAGTTCGGAATTCGTCCAAATTTTCGTCTTTTCAGTCCTTATAGTCCAAAATGGCGTCGACTATGAATATACATTCATATCATCAAATCGACTCCCGGCACTTACAAGGGTTGAATTTCTAGGACGTCACAACTCTCCCCCACTTAGGAAATTTCGTCCTCGAAATTACAGCACAGATCTAATCACTCAAAAAGAGAAGGATAACTAAGCTTCATAACTTCTTCATTCTCCCATGTAGCTCCTTCTGTGCCATGGTGTTGCCAGACCACCTTGACTAACGGAATTGTCTTGGATCGCAGTACCTGCTCTTTTCTGTCCACGATCCTGACTGGTCGCTCCACATATGACGCCCGTTCATCCAAATCAATTTCTTCGTAACTCAACACATGAGCAGGGTCTGGCTCATACTTCCTCAACATCGATACGTGAAAAACATTATGTACTTGAGCCAGTCTAGGCGGCAATGCGAGTCGATAAGCCAAAATTCCGATCCGTTCTAAGATTTCAAATGGTCCAACGTACCTCGGGCTCAGCTTTCCTTTCCTGCCAAAACGGGATGTTCCTCTCATAGGTGACACTTTCAAAAACACATGGTCGCCTACTTGAAATTCCAAAGGTCTGCGCCTTTTATCAGCATAACTCTTCTGGCGACTTTGAGCTGTCTTTAATCTATCTCTAATCACTTTAATTGCTTCCATCGACTGTTCTACTAACTCAGGGCCAGTTATCTTCCTTTCCCCAACCTCATCCCAACAGACTGGTGTCCTGCAAGCCCTACCATACAAGGCCTCAAAAGGTGCCATCTTAATACTCTGTTGGTAGCTGTTATTATAGGCAAATTCGACCAAATGCAAATGTTCCTCCCAATTACCTCTGAAATCCAGAACACATGCTCTCAACATGTCCTCCAAGGTCTGAATCGTTCTTTCAGATTGACCATCTGTCTGTGGATGATAAGCTGTACTAAATTGCAGCTTCGTTCCTAAAGCAGTTTGTAGACTTTTCCAAAATGTAGCGGTGAATTTAGGATCTCGATCAGAAGTGATCGTCACTGGCACACCATGCAACCTTACAATATGCCTCACATACAACTCAGCGTATCTGTCTAAGGCAAAGTCCTTTCTTACTGGAATAAAATGCGCTGACTTCGTTAGTCTATCCACCACGACCCAAATTGAATCATACCCTCGCTGACTCCTCGGCAAACCCATCACGAAATCCATCGTGATATGCTCCCATTTCCACTCTGGAATTTCCAAAGGTTGTAGTAGTCCTCCAGGTTTGCAATGCTGCGCCTTGACCTGCTGGCAGATCAAACATTTAGCCACATGTTTGGCTATATCAGTTTTCATACCATTCCACCAGTAATGCTGTTTCAAATTCTGATACATCTTTGTACTCCCAGGATGAATACTATAACTACTGCGATGTGCTTCTGATAAAATCTCCTCCCTTAAATTTTCATCCTCCGGCACAACCAACCGTCCTCTAAATTTAAGTATCCCATCCTCCGCTATTTGAAAATCGACCCTTCGTTTGGTTGGATCTCCTTGCAGGATCTTCCGGATAAAAGGGTCTGTGGACTGCAAGGCCTTAATTTTTACTTGCACTTCTGGCTCGATTCTCAAGGTAGCCACGAGACTCGACAGCTGGCTTATCTCCAATTTAAAGTCTGAGTCTCTTGATTGCTCAAGTAAACGCCACTCCTGCACCTGCAATTGAGCAATCACTGATTTTCTACTCAGGGCATCAGCAACCTTATTCGCCTTACCAGGATGATACAGGATCTCACAGTCATAGTCTTTTAATAACTCCATCCATCGGCGTTGTCTCATGTTCAGCTCCCTTTGAGAGAACAGGTATTTCAGACTCTGATGGTCGGTGTATACCTGAAAACTTTCTCCAATCAAATAGTGTCTCCAGATCTTCAAGGCAAACACAACCGCAGCTAACTCCAGGTCGTGTGTGGGATAATTCAACTCGTGTGGTCTCAACTGGCGGGACGCATACGCTACCACCCTGCCATGCTGCATCAAAACACAGCCCAGTCCCCTAAGCGAAGCATCGCTATAAATTTCATAACCACCAGGACCAGACGGAATTGTCAGAACAGGAGCCGTAGTTAGTCTATGCTTAAGCTCTTGGAAACTACGCTCGCACTTGTCCGTCCATTGAAACTTCGTATCTTTCTTCAGCAATTTAGTCAAAGGCGAGGCTATAGCTGAGAATCCTTCCACAAATCGCCTGTAATAACCTGCCAAGCCCAAGAAACTTCTAATTTCTGTAGTAGTTGTCGGTCTCGACCAGTTAATAACTGCCTCAATTTTAACTGGATCCACAGCAATGCCTTCACTCGAAACTACGTGGCCTAAGAACGCCACGCTAGCTAGCCAAAACTCACACTTACTGAATTTAGCGTATAATTGATGCGTTCTCAGAGTTTCCAGAACTATTCTCAGGTGTTGCTCATGATCTTCGGAACTCTTCGAGTACACTAGGATATCATCTATGAAAACAATCACAAAACGATCCAGAAACTCCTTGAACACTCTATTCATCAGATCCATAAAAGCAGCAGGAGCATTCGTCAAACCAAACGGCATCACTGTGAACTCGTAATGCCCATAACGTGTTCTAAATGCCGATTTCGGTATATCCTCTTTTCTGATTCTCAACTGATGGTATCCCGTCCGTAGATCAATTTTTGAAAATATAGATGCTCCCTGCAGCTGATCAAACAAGTCGTCAATCCTTGGCAGTGGGTACTTATTCTTGATCGTCACCTGATTCAACTGCCTATAGTCAATACACAGTCTCAAAGACCCATCCTTTTTCTTGACGAACAAGACAGGCGCTCCCCATGGCGAGGCACTAGGGCGAATGAATCCCTTGTCTAACAACTCCTGCATTTGAACCTTAAGTTCTTTCAATTCTGATAACGCCATTCTATATGGCGCCTTAGAAATCGGCTCCGTCCCCGGAGCTAATTCTATCACAAACTCGATTTCTCTTTCTGGTGGTAAACCAGGTAATTCTTGGGGGAAAACATCTGGAAACTCACATACAATCACAATATCCTCCAATTTCAATTCTTTAGCAGATGTATCTACCACAGAAGCCAAATAACCTTGGCACCCATCTCCCAACAATCGAGTCGCCTCTAACGACGATATCATCACAGTCGAGGTTCCTCCTCGATTACCCAAAAATTCATAACTACTGTCATCCATCGGATTAAACCGTATTATCTTATTAAAGCAATCCATTGTGGCTCTTTGCTTTACCAACCAATCCATTCCCACAATCAAGTCAAAATCGTACATTTCTAGCACAATCAAATCTATCTTACTCTCATGGCCATCCATCACTAGTCTGCAATCAGGACAGCTCACTGTAGCCACTACTTTATCTTTCAATGGCGTAGATACATTAAGCACAATTTCTAAAGGTACCAAGTTCAATTCAGATAATTTAACAAACTGATCCGCAACAAACGAATGAGTGGAGCCTGGATCAAATAAGGCATATGCTACTTGGTCATGCAAGAGGACCGTACCTGTAACAGTCGGCGAATCCTTCGCCGCTTCCCGAGTGACTGCAAAAACCCTTCCTTGTGCCGGCGGGCGATTCTGAAAGTTTGACGGCACAGATCCTCTAGACTGTCCCCCCTGCTGGGGTTGTGCCTGTCCACCTTGCCTCTGTGGGCAGTCCCTCACCTGATGGCCCAGCTGGCCACAACCAAAACAGGCACCACCTCGATACGGGCACAAACCAGGCCCATGCCTCTGTCGACACAAGCTGCACACCTCATTCTGACGAAATGCCGGTTTACTAATCGCCCCTCGGCGATTTGGTGGAATGTGACCCCGATTGTTAAACATGGGTTTCTTCCCTTGTCTCCTATCGAATCTGTTTGGGGAAACAAATCGTGATCCAGATGCAGTAGCCCTTTCAGACAAATCCCTCTCCACTATCAACGCCCTCGCGTAGATATCATCATAATCTTGAAGGTCAAGCGGTGCCAGGGCACTCTTAATCTCGGGCTTCAATCCGTCCTTGAATCTTCTAGCCCTATCCTCCGGATCCTCAATCATCCTCGGAGCATACTTAGATAGTTCAGAAAACTTTGCCTCGTACTGGTCAATAGTCATCTGATTCTGACGGAGGCGGAAAAATTCAGCCATCTTTTGCTCCCTAGCTGTCCTCGAAAAGTATTTATTATTGAAAACTTCTACAAAAGTATTCCATACTGGAATTGTACCTTCTGGAAAAGTTCTATCCTTGACAGCTCTCCACCACGTACTAGCATTCCCTTCAAGTTGATAAACTGCCAGAGTAACTTTATCCCTATCTGAGCATCTCAGCAAATCGAATGCTTTCTCCATCCCTTCGACCCATCGAGTAGCAGCTTCAGGGTCTCCACTTCCAGTGAATTGTGGTGGTTTCAATTTAAGAAACTGTTCTACCAGCTTTTGAGCTCTACGCTCCTCACTGTCATGTATAGGTAGGGGGTTCACCGACGGAACAGCAACCGGAATAGCAGATGAAGTCCCAACAGCAGCGACAGTAGCTGCGGCTTGATTCCTTACTTGTTGTCCCATCAAATCTCCAATAGTACCTAAGGCTTGCATGACTTCAGCCATTGTCGGTTCCCTTCCAGTAGGTCCTGAAGATTCGGCAGCAGAGGTTGCAGTAGGGGGTGCAATAGGGGACACTGTAGGCCGTACTCTTTCAGCATCGACCAATTCTTCCACCGGCCTTAAAGGTCTCCTTCGAGGTGCTCGGGGTGCTCTTCTACCACGTCCGCTCATTTTACAGTAAAAGGTGAAGTCCTGCTTACCCCATAGCAACACGTGGTCAGAAAGAAATCCTTAAATTCTACCACATAATTAGCAATCACAGGCATAATAACCAAGAATCTTACTAACTATCCCATTTCTCAACACTCCTTATCACTCCGTGCCAATGACCAGATGGATCAGGCTGACCTTGCTCTGATACCACCTTGGGCGGGGATGTCACGTCCCGACTCTCGAGCCCGCGACATCCCTTGCCAAATGCCACCAGGTCATAATAGATAGCGTCCCAGGCAATTGCTATCGACCTAAGCTTATATTGCGCAAGCGGAACGTACCATCTTCCATTCAATAAAAACACATGGGATAGATAGAAAGTAAAGCCAGATTGCAAAATACAAAAGGCTGATGAGAATAGATGATTCATAACCTTACAGAGCCATCAACTGATAAATACAACCCCATGCTTCGGGGTGGCCCTCTAGGACTCACAAAAAGATACAGGAGTCAGGTAAGGTTAACTCTCATCTATCCCAAAACAGTATCCCCCACCAAAAATAACCACAGTTCCCTGACTACAAAAAGACCCTAACCCACTACTGGGAAGACTCGACATCCGTGTCGTAATAATCAAACGGGGGAGCCGGGTCATTTGGGTCATCACAAGAACTCTGGCTAGAACGCACAGAGGGGGCTACCGATTGCTCAGGCTCGAGATCGAGCTCCATACCAGGCGCGGGGTCCATTACTTCCCCATCAGGTGTATCAATATCCATCGGGTCCCAAGCGGGGATATTAGGGACCCCCTGTAGAGGTGGCCCCTCAAATCCTCGAAGCGGACCGAAGAGATCCATCCCATCACGAAGATACCAGGCTTTAAAGAGATGTGCCACCAGATGTGGCATCCCTTCATCAACCCATATCGTCGTGATGTGACGCTCCCACATCTGGTCCGTACCTGGTACCGGATGGAGACTGATATCAAGTGATGAGTCAGTGGGGGTGCCGAACCGCACCGGTCTTTCCATTACTTCGGACCTGAAAAACAATTGTCCCGCGACGGGGTGAGAAATGAATCTCAGTGAATCAAGCCTAATCTCGGTTAGGACAATGATTCGCCCAGAACGTCCAAAGTATCACAAGATAACAACAGATATATATATATAAATATATCAATCATAACAAGCCTGACAAATCTACCACCAACAGAAGTACAACCACTCAGGCATACACAAGTTCATTATTAATCAATGACCCACGCGACTGGCGTGATAAATACATCAATAGTGCGATCCCGCACTCTTCTGGCAAAACCAGGCTACGTCCACTTTACCCTCTCAGCGACGGCTACTACAAGCAGTGTATCCAGTGCACCCGGCACGGCACTGCGAGTAGGCATTCCTTAAAAAGGAGCTTCGGTCCTTCACAAGCTGCGACCGGCATCCGATAATCCCTTAAAACCGTACGACTGGCACGGGGCATGGATTATCGTGCTTCTGACAAGTCGCAAATTTCCATACAATCTGTACGGTACAAGTACCCACGGTACAAAGCGAACTTGCCAGGTAGCGTCATTGACCCTTTTAATGACCACACAAATTGCACTCGGCAATCAATTCATTGATTATCTTGGATTAACGCCAAAATCCACAAGAAATACAATCAACTCGGCCCCAAGGCCCACAAGATTCCCAATTGAACTTTTCAGCCAGGCAAACAAACCAATCAAGCAATCCACTCACTCTCGAGTAACCCACTTAACCCGGCAATTTCAAGCTCAATTCATATTAGAAATCTTAATTCTCAGTCAAATTATAGCAATCAATTGTTCGCTCGTCTCTAACCTGTCACTCACTCGCGAGCAACTCAATCAATCAATTAATTGCTAAATTACCACAAATAGCCACAGACAAATAATCGATCGACCATGTATCCTAACCATGGTTTCTATCTAAACCGGTCCCGATCGAAATATATTTTTTTTTTATAAATAAATAAATAATAAATAAATAATTAATTAATTAACTAAATAAATAAAACAGACTAATCCTAAGCGCAATTAGCGCCCTAACCAAGGTTTAGAGTCAACTCACAATTTGAGTTAGCTCGATCGGCGACGGCGGCGGCGGCGGCGGCGGCGGCGGCGGCGGCGGCGATAAAACTAAGGTTTATCGCGCGGCGGGTTGGGCTCAAACTTCGGCGACACCCCGTGGGAGTCCGGCGAGGTCGCCGGAACAGGTGGCCGGCGGCGGAGCTCCGGCGAGCGGCGGCCGGCAGCCTGCAACAGTGAACAACTCAGAATGTTCAATCGGTAACCTCACTGTTTTGGCCGTTTTCCGGCGACACGGGCCGGGACAAGGCCGGCCAAGGGTCGGGGGCTCACCTAGGGGTCGGTGGGAGTCGGCCGGGACAGGTGGACGGCGGCGGAAGGCGGCCGGCGACGGCGGACAGCCGCGAACAGTGGCTACCCTGTTTTTGCGCGAAACAGGGCTCTCGGTCGGCGACGATTTCCGGCGCCCACGCGCGGCGACCGGCGGAGCTGGGCTAGGTGGCGGTAGAGGAGACTCAGGGGAGTCGTCTGGCGGTGGCGGTGTGGTACGGCGGCGACGGTGGCGGCCGAAACGAAGACCGGAGCATACCGGGTCCAAAACAGAGTACCGGAGTTTTCGGGCCGGATTCCGGCGACTCCGGCGGCTGACGGTCGGCGACGAGGGGTGGGATCGGTCGAGGGGAGGTCGGGGGTTAGCTGGGTGGTGGTGGTCGGCGTCGGTGGCGGCCGTGGCGGCCGGAGGAGGCCGCGGAGCCCTCGGTTTCCCCTGACCCGAAACAGGGGACGCCCGGCCGTGGGTTTTCTTCGGCGAAACGGCGGCGGCGGCGGCTCGGCCGGGGCCCAGGCGACGGCGGCGAGTGGCTGGGGACGGTGGCTGCCGGTCGGGATGTGGTGGTCGCGAAAAATGGCCACGAACGGAGGAGGAGTCGATCGGCCAAGGGAGCTCTCGGGCAAGAGAAGAGAAAAAAAAGAAAGAAGAAGAAGAGAAGAAGACAACAGCAGAAAGAAGAAGAAGGAAGCAGCAGAGGCGCGCACGTTGGGCAGAACAATGGAGGGCCCACCTTGACTTTGAAGACCAAAATTTAATTTTTTTTGTCTTATATGAATGAATTATTGGGAGGGCAAAATGGTAATTTTGGCGCGCCGGGACTGAAACGAAATTTTTGGTGTACTGATCGATGGGTAATTTCGGCAATTTCACTGGTCAAGCTCGATCAGGGTTAAGCTCGTTTGCAAAAACGGCAATTTAAAAATCGCCACGGATTAATTTCGAAACTCAATTCGAAACAATCTAAAGTTCGGAATTCGTCCAAATTTTCGTCTTTTCAGTCCTTATAGTCCAAAATGGCGTCGACTATGAATATACATTCATATCATCAAATCGACTCCCGGCACTTACAAGGGTTGAATTTCTAGGACGTCACAAATTGCATGTTCACCCGATGTGTTATAGGATCATAGTGACGTCATTCAACCTTAAATGTGCATGTAGATGCATTTATATATTTAAGCAATTTATCCAGAGGAATCGGTGGCTTTGGTATGGTCAACCATCCGTGTGGTGGCTCTCTTACTGTAAATTGCATGGACCCAATTCGTGTGCGAATCATAGTGAATTCATCTTCTTTCCATAAGGTGTGGTGATAATCTTGGCTTATTTTAAAGCAGATATTTACATGAAAAAGATTGATTTGATGATGTCACTGAGCATTGTTGGCCACAAGAGGAAGTCGAGCTCTTTTTTTTTTTTTTTTTGGGTTAAATGGTCTTGATGGAGCTTTTGCGATACAGATTGAGGATCTCTTTTTAATCCATTACTTTTTCGATATTGCGTCCATCAAAAACGTATTTGCCAAGAAGATGGAAAATCTTCCACGGACGGTGAATTTTGAGCGAAGAAGATTTATGTCTGTATGTACTCAACCTATGCCATTCCGGTGACATTTTGTATTTGGCTCATTCAACCAGTATGATTATATTTTCTCCTGAGGCGTTATGATAAAGCTCGACCAATATTAACATGGAGCTCAGCCATCTTTGTGACCGCTGTGATTATAATTCGGGATCTTTACAAGGTTCGCGAACCTTCAAACCAAGTCATGATATTACAATTCCAAATCTAAACAGGTCCTGACGTTTGCCATTCATGAGGAGATCATGTGGACATGCAATATGAGATAGGTCTATGCCTCACCTGGAGATTTGATCATCAACTCGATCCTTGATCGCGCAATTAGCATATGAACTCGCGCAAGAAATGGATTGGAGAAAGGGAGGGGGTGGACTTTTTAAGGAAAGACGTTGTATCAGAATGAGATTGGGGTCTCTTGTTCTTCGTTTGGGTTGATTATCAAGTCCAAATAAAAAGCAAAAATGAACCGAGTAGACCTACGGTCTGAAATTTCAAGTGTTTGGTTAACGAAATAAATAGGTAAAAGAGTCTAAAGAACATCATGTTCAATATTTTGACTTGTCTAGACAATATGTTGACTAAAGTTGTCGTGGCAAATTCAATCTTTGTTCGTTAACTTAATTTGACATGTCAACCTGAAGATTATGCTGCAGGTTTAACTTCTTAATCGATCCAAAGGTGATGGTTCTGTGAGTTGGGGAACGAAGGCAAAACCCAATTCTTTTTCCAGTTTTCCAATAGCCATCGAGGCTCCGTGAGTGAGCTTTGGAGGATAATAACAAAAAAGTAAAAAGTAAAAACGAAACGGAGAGAGAGGTTCTGATCGGTGGGGCCAGATTGCCACGTGTCAATGATCTCTGTATCGTGTATTTAATATTAACTACTTCCTGCTGCTTATGAAGGGTAATAAATGTTGCCTTGGAGATCACGCATCAAAACCCCGGGGGGGGGGAGTGACCAAAGTTCAGCTTTTCTCCTCCCGCCTCTCTCTCTCTCTCGCTCTCGCTCTCTCTCGTTAAAACTCACCCTTATCTGCCTCTCTGCTCAGAGAGGATCATCAATCAATTTCACACCTTCGTGCGGGAAAATCTTTTCCGCAGAAGAAGACGACGACGAAATCGTACCCTTCGTCTGATCCGGGTCCCACCTCCCTCTGCAAAACGAACAAGACATCTCTCCGTAATCCTTTTAGCAAATAAATTATCAAGTCCCAAAACGACAGAGCATACATAGAGAGGACTGGCCCGGTTGACACGAAACCAAGAAAAGACAAAGGCCAAATGGCATTGATTGATTGGGGGAACTCTTTATTAGCGCAACTCTCTGCGTTCATCGATCAACGGCCTAAAATCTGTCAATTTTCGTGATTCGAGTGATTTAAATTTTTTTTAAGGTGGGAAACCTAAAAAAAAAAAAAAATTCATGAGATATTAGACACAATGATGGCGAATATTGCATAATTTGAGTTTTGGTGGAAAAAATCATTCTTTTATATTAATGCATGCGAAATTTCTCTAGTTTCATGGAGAGAGAAAAAGGTTGATCTTTAATCTACCTTTCTTTGTCCTTCTACGACGCAAAAAAAACGACGACGTTCGCTTGAGTAACAGCTCGCTCCTCCGCTGTCCAGTATGGTTTTTTGCCTCAAACCCTCCATTTTCTTTCTCGTCGTCCAACCATGCTCGCTCCTTCCGAAACCATGTATGTTCGCTCCCTCTCCAAAACACTCCACCGTCTCATCCTCCATCGGTCGTGTTCTCTAGCAACTTCTGATATGCATATCTGCTGGATGTTCCTGCTCCGGAACATTTAAGGCTTTGTCTCTCCTGTTCTTGGGCGGGCTGAATCAGTATTTCCACATTTTTCGCGGTAATAATCCGTTTCCAAGTGTATGATTATGCAGGAGACGCTCATCGTTGCCTGGAACCTAGCGTTAGTCTTTGGTTGTGTGATG
Organism: Rhodomyrtus tomentosa; assembly: GCA_028455895.1. Taxonomy (NCBI): domain Eukaryota; kingdom Viridiplantae; phylum Streptophyta; class Magnoliopsida; order Myrtales; family Myrtaceae; genus Rhodomyrtus; species Rhodomyrtus tomentosa. The sequence goes on along the minus strand of JAPCWY010000001.1, from coordinate 5,141,616 downwards.
GCTCTATTTTATCATTATTTGGTTGGGTTGCCTAAGTGGTTATTCAGATTCACATGGTGGGAAGGTTTAGTCTTGAAGATGGGGATAAAGCTGAAGTGAGACTCAGCTCGGTCGAAGTTGCAGTTTTGATTTTGATATATTTTCTTAAACCGTGCTGCAGGGTGGTTTCGTGATCTACGAGCGAGTTCCTCGTCCTGGGGACGTCGGTGCGACTCAAGCGGTGGAAAATGATGCAACCGAGGCCCAGTACAGCTGAGAAAGGCTCTTAAGCTTCTGCAAAAACTTTAGGAGGCATGGTGTTTGTAGTTTAACGGGGAGCCTCGTCCTTTTTTGCGAAACAGATTGAGGATATTTTACATTTTTGAATACTGTGTGTGCCATTCTAAAGCATCTTTGATGATTTGCTTGAGCAAAGGAAGATTATGTCTGCATCTACTGAACGCATGCCATCCTGGTGATATCTAGTGTTTGGCTCGTTCAGCATGGCAATTTTAGTATGATTAGCTTTTCTCCTGAAGCATCACGGTAAAGGTAGACCAATATCAACATGAGGCTCTGCCATTTTTTTATTTTATTTTTTTGACTGTTGTGGTTATAATCCTTTCAAGGTTCGCTAATTTTCTAGCCAACACCATCAAAGCAGTTCATAACGTACGATGTGATCATGTTGACATACAATATGGGATGGGTCGATGCCTCACCCGTCGCCAGGATGATTGATCATCAACTCGTCCTTGTTTGTATGTGTTCCCAAATTTCAAGCGTTTGCTCCACTTTGCGGGTGCAACTGAATGCCCCATTTGTTTTTTTTTTTCTCCCCTTGATTGATGTCACTAGCCAAGCCAAATACAGCCACTCAGATTTTTTTTTTCTCATTTTATTGAATTTCGACAGTCACTATCCATATATTTAATTCTAACGGATGCTCCTGGCCCATGTTCAGCCAATTGATAGACAAAAAAAACTATGAACTTTGCATTTTGATTAGTATTACTTTCCAAATCAATAGATTAACCAAATAAACAGGTGACAGCCATCATCTTCAATGTTTTGACTTTTATAGATGATACGTGAATTGAAGTTATCTTTCTTTCTTAATTTAATTTAATGGGTTTAACATGATCTCCACGAAAATTTATAACGAATCGTGTCTTTTCTTATTTTTCACTTTTTTGAAAAACTTCATGAGTCAGGCACTTTATTTTTATTTTTTTAAAAGGTAGGAAACCTGAAAAAAAATATTCAGAAGATATAAGTATTGGAAACAATGATGGAAAATATTGCATAATTTGAGTTTTAGTGGGTTAAGTCATTTTGCTGTATTAATGCACGCAAAATTGCGAGAAGTGTTATTTTAGTTTCATAGAAGAGAAAAAAGTTGCTGGGTTAGGCCTTTGTTTCTCCAAGTGGCCGTTTGATTTCAATTTGCTTTCCTTTGTCCTTCCAGGACGCCGAAAAAAAAAAGTGTCGTTTCGCCTGAATAGCAGTTTTCTGCCCAGCAGGTTTTTCTGCCTTAAAACCCTCCATTTTCTTGTCGTCTATGCATTGTTCGCTCCTCTCCAAAACCCTTCACTGTCTCATCCTCCGTTCATCGCGTTCTCTAGCGAGTTCTCAGCTTCCCGAATTTCTCATTCAGTCGGAGCCAGAAAAATGTTGCTGTCGAGGATTCTGTCCCGCGCTTCCCGGAGCGCGAGCCGGACCGCCTCCTTCTTGTCTTCTCCTCCCCAAGCGCATCACCCGACGCTCGTCTCCGGTCAGTGTCGCGGGCTTGCGTACGGTTCTCCTGGCGAGGTACTCCATAAATCATCCGCGTCTGCAGTTTTTAATGGTCTTCTAGTTTTAGTTCTTCGCGTGGCTCCTTCAGTTTCTTTTTAGGGTTTAGTCTTCCTCGTGGATTGACTGGTTGGATTCTTACTGATTTGGAGTTACGGTTTAAAAGCGGCTAGAGCACAAACCTATTGGTTATTTCCTTACTGGGTTTGAGCATAATGATATAAGACTCCATCTGCTCGCAAAGGCCGAACAAATGATCGACTTCTCGTGTGCTTTATGTTAGTATGTTAGTCAAGATGTGTATAGTTGAGAGCTCAAGCAGTGCCTTATCGAAAGAGCTCAAGGCTGTCGAGGTTGAGTTGAGAAATGGTTATTTATTTTGTTTGTTGGGGCCGAGTGATGTAATAGTTGTCTTGTCTCGACTAAGATTTGGTTATCATCCTCGTGTCTGCCTATTAATTGGTGAAGATCGTACCTTTAGATGGATGGCATTCTCAGCATCTGTTTCATGAACTGGTATTGTGCCCTTGTGCAATCACTCAATGCCCTCTACATTGCTCTGTCGGAGATTTAAAAAGAAAAGAAAAGAAAAGGAAAGGAACAAAAAAAAAAGACAGGATGGATATTCTAGGATTCCGCAGAAATTGTTTGAGTTCTTCTCCTTCTGTGACATCAATTTTCAGCTACGTGACATTTTTTTAAAGTTTTTTCCGCATCTAATCTTGGCTCCATCAGGTGGTGCCCCCAAATCAGTTCGCCTTCCTTGCTACAACATTTCGGCAGTGTGGAATCTCGTCATCCGCTTCTCCTGAGCATACGGAGAAGGTTTCCAGCTCTGAGGCTACAAAAGCAAGTGGAAATGCTGAAAATTCGAATCAATCAGGAGATGGGAATGCTGGAGAGTCGAAAGTGTCCAGCAAAATAGAAACTGTGAGTTACAAGACTAATTTGGCAAGGATAATTCAAAGTTGAATTATGTCCGACTACATATATTGTGCTATTATTTGAATTCCTCCCAATTTCTTTTTCAACGGTCTCGAGCAGTCTCAAGAGGCATAGGTTTGGCCAGACCTAGCTTATCGTCTTTAGCTTTTACCCAACGTCCATTTATCTTTCTTTTTTTTCCCCTTGCGCTACAGGATGAAGAGGACTTTTTCGATGGTTTCACTCTCTTACCAAGAAAGAAGGCTATAAGATAAAAACTATTGATGAAAAGGTAATCTCCGGAAGGATTATACTTTTACTTGATTTCATGTGGTGGAGTTAGTGTTATATCCGCTTTGTTGAGTTTTGGTTGAATGACAGAATGAAGTGGTTGCTAATTTAGTGCACACCCAAGAAGTCTTTTCTCTAGAAGTAATTAGTATAACTAAGCCTCTCAAGAACGTTGCACATGTTTAATCTCTTTTGCAAGATGTAAGGAATTTAGTGGAGATATAGGGATATTAATAGTTGCGGTCCCCGGAATTTAGTTTAGAGATTAATTCATGCTGCCTTTTCTTTCCCCCCTGGGGAACTACTGCATCATAACTTATTTTGCCACAGAAGTTATCTGTGTTTGCTTGCAACTCCAAAATACCTTATGGGTTATGGCGTTTTATTTGGACTACTTCAAGCTTGAACATGGTGTGCCATTTAAATGCAGGATGGAGAGGCATATGCATATCTGCTGAATGTTCCTGCTCCAGAATATTCTAGCATAGACACTCATGTTCTAGGGTGGCGGTGAACCGGTATTTCCTCATGTTTCGCAGTTATAATCTGTTTTCTAGCGTTGGATTATGCAGGAGATGCTCATCGTTGCCTGGAGCCTAGTGTTACTTGTGTAATGGCTCTATTCTACCGTTATTTGGTTGGGTTGTCTTAGTGATTATTCAGATTCACATGGTGGGAAGGATTAATTTCGAAGATGGGGATAAAGCTGAAGTGAGACTCAGCTCGGTCAAGTTGCTGTTTTGATTTTGATATATTTTCTTAAACGGTGCTGCGGGATGGTTACGCGGTCTATGAGCGAGTTCCTCGTCCCGGGGAGCAAGTGCTTAATGATGAGGAGTTGAAGAAGTGTTTGGACATTTTTCTCAAGGAGGAGAAACGCTCTAAGGAAAAACCTCATGAAATCTGGTAATCTCAAGAAGGAATATAGTTATACTTGATTTTGTGTGGTGGAGATAGCAAGACACCCACTTTAATGAGTTGGTTGAATGTCAGAATGGACTGGTTGCTAGTTTAGTGTAAACCCAAGAAATCTTTCTCTAGAAGTTATTAGTATGACTAGCCTCTCAAGAACGTTGCACATGTTTAATCCCTATTCAAAATGGATGAAGTTTACTGGAGATATAGGGATATTAACAGTTTCAGTCCTCGGATTTTAGTTTGGGGATTAATTCATGCTGCCTTTTTCTTTCCCTCTATAGGGAACTACTGCAGCATAACTTATATCCCAAATTCCGATATACTTTCTGGCGTTTCATATGGACTACTTCAAGCTTGAACTTGGCGTGCCATTTAAATGCCGGATGGAGAGGCATATGCATGCCTGCTGAATGTTTGTGACGTCCTGGAAATTCAACCCTTGTAAGTGCCGGGAGTCGATTTAATGATATGAATGTATATTCATAGTCGACGCCATTTTGGACTATAAGGACTGAAAAGACGAAAATTTGGACGAATTCCGAACTTTAGATTATTTCGAATTGAGTTTCGAAATTAATCCGTGGCGATTTTTAAATTGCCATTTTTGCAAACGAGCTTAACCCTGATCGAGCTTGACCAGTGAAATTGCCGAAATTACCCATCGATCAGTACACCAAAAATTTCGTTTCAGTCCCGGCGCGCCAAAATTACCATTTTGCCCCTCCCAATTATTCATTCATATAAGACAAAAAAAATTAAAATTTGGTCTTCAAAGTCAAGGTGGGCCATTCTCCATTTCTCTGCCCAACGCACGTCCATTCCGCCGCTTCTCTCTTCTTCTCTGTTTCTTCTTCTTCTGTTCTTCTTCTTTCTTCATTTTGTTTTTCTTTGACCGACGACTCCTTTGCCGACCGATTCCTCCTCCTTCCGTCGCCATTTTTCGCGACCACCACACCCCCACCGGCAGCCACCGTCCCCAGCCACTCGCCGCCGTCGCCTGGACCCCGGCCGAGCCGCCGTCGCCGCCGTTTCGCCGAAGAAAACCCACGGCCGAACGTCCCCTGTTTTCGGGTCAGGCGACCCGAGGACTTCGCGGTCTTCTCCGGCCGCCACGGCCGCCACCGACGCCGACCACCACCACCCAGCTAACCCCCGACCTCCCCTCGACCGATCCCACCCCTCGTCGCCGACCGTCAGCCGCCGGAACCGTCGGAATCCGACCCGAAAGTCTCGGTGCTCTGTTTTTGAAACCGGGTTGTTCCGGTCTTCGTCCGGCCGCCACCGTCGCCGCCGTACCACACCGCCGCCGCCAAACGACTCCCCTGAGTCTCCTCTACCGCCACCCAGCCCAGCTCCGCCGGTCGCCGCGCGTGGCCGCCGGAAACCGCCGCCGACCGAGAGCCCTGTTTTGGCTCGAAAACAGGACAGCCATTGATCGCGGCTGTCCGCCGTCGCCGGCCGCCTTTCGCCGCCGTCCACCTGTCCCGGCCGACTCCCACTAACCCCTAGGTGAGCCTCCGACCCCTGGCCGGCCTTGTCCCGGCCCGTGTCGCCGGAAAATGGCCAAAAACCGTGAAGTGTCGGTTGAATATTCTGGTTTCTCACTGTTGCAGGCTGCCGGCCGCCGCTCGCCGGAGCTCCGCCGCCGGCCACCTGTTCCGGCGACCTCGCCGGACTCCTACGGGGTGTCGCCGAAGTTTGAGCCCAACCCGCCGCGCGATAAACCTTAGTTTTATCGCCGCCGCCGCCGCCGCCGCCGCCGCCGTCGCCGATCGAGCTAACTCAAATAGTGAGTTGACTCTAAACCTTGGTTAGGGCGCTAATTGCGCTTAGGATTAGTCTGTTTTATTTATTTAGTTAATTATTTATTTATTTATTATTTATTTATTAATATATATATATATATATATATTTATATTTCGATCGTGACCGGTTTAGATAGAAACCATGGTTAGGATACATGGTCGATCGATTAATTGTCTGTGGCTATTTGTGGTAATTTAGCAATTAATTGATTGATTGAGTTGCTCGCGAGTGAGTGTCAGGTTAGAGACGAGCGAACAATTGATTGCTATAGTTTGACTGAGGATTAAGATTTCTATTATGAATTGAGCTTGAAATCGCCGGGTTCAGTTGATTATTTGAGAATGAGTAAATTGCTTGATTGGTTTGTCTGCCTGGCTGATATGCTCCATTGGGAATCTTGTGGGCCTAGGGGCCGAGTTGACTGTATTTCTTGTGGATTTTGGTGTTAATCCAAGATAATCAATGAATTGATTGCCGAGTGCAATTTGTGTGGTCATTAAAAGGGTCAATGACACTACCTGGCAAGTTCGCTTTGTACCGTGGGTACTTGTACCGTACTGATTGTATGGAAATTTGCGACTTGTCAGAAGCACGATAATCCATGCCCCGTGCCAGTCGTACGGTTTTAAGGGATTATCGGATGCCGGTCGCAGCTTGTGAAGGACCGAAGCTCCTTTTTAAGGAATGCCTAATCGCAGTGCCGTGCCGGGTGCACTGGATACACTGCTTGTAGTAGCCGTCGCTGAGAGGGTAAAATGGACGTAGCCTGGTTTTGCCAGAAGAGTGCGGGATCGCACTATTGATGTATTTATCACGCCAGTCGCGTGGGTCATTGATTAATAATGAACTTGTGTATGCCTGAGTGGTTGTACTTCTGTTGGTGATAGATTTGTTAGACTTGTTATGGTTGATATATTTATATATATATCTCTGTTGTTATCTTGTGATCTTTTTGTGGCACTTAGGATGTTCTGGGCGAATCATTGTCCTAACCGAGATTAGGCTTGATTCACTGAGATTCATTTCTCACCCCGTCGCGGGACAAATTTTTCAGGTCCGAAGTAATGGAAAGACCGGTGCGGTTCGGCACCCCCACTGACTCATCACTTGATATCAGTCTCCATCCGGTACCAGGTACGGACCAGATGTGGGAGCGTCACATCACGACGATATGGGTTGATGAAGGGATGCCACACCTGGTGGCACATCTCTTTAAAGCCTGGTATCTTCGTGATGGGATGGATCTCTTCGATCCGCTTCGAGGATTTGAGGGGCCACCTCTACAGGGGGTCCCTAATATCCCCGCTTGGGACCCGATGGATATTGATACACCTGATGGGGAAGTGATGGACCCCACGCCTGATATGGAGCTCGATCTCGAGCCTGAGCAATCGGTAGCCCCCTCTGTGCGTTCTAGCCAGAGTTCTTGTGATGACCCAAATGACCCGGCTCCCCCGTTTGATTATTACGACACGGATGTCGAGTCTTCCCAGTAGTGGGTTAAGGCCTTTTTGTAGTCAGGGAACTGTGGTTATTTTTGTGGGGGATACTGTTTTGGGATAGATGAGAGTTAACCTTACCTGACTCCTGTATTTTTTTTGTGAGTCCTAGAGGGCCACCCCGAAGCATGGGGTTGTAATTATCAGTTGATGGCTCTGTAAGGTTATGGATCATCTATTCTCATCAGCCTTTTGTATTTTGCAATCTGGCTTTACTTTCTATCTATCCCATGTGTTTTTATTGAATGGAAGATGGTACGTTCCGCTTGCGCAATATAAGCTTAGGTCGATAGCAATTGCCTGGGACGCTATCTATTATGACCTGGTGGCGATTTGGCAAGGGATGTCGCGGGCTCGAGAGTCGGGACGTGACAATGTTCCTGCTCAGAATATTCTAGGCATAGACTCTCATGTTCTTGGGTGGGGATGAATCGGTATTTCCTCACGTTTCACATTAATAATCTGTTTTCTAGCGTAGGATTATGCAGGAGACGCTCGTCATTGTCTGGAACCTAGTGTGTGTTGTGTAATGGCTCTATTCCATCATTATTTGGTTGGGTTGCCTAAGTGGTTATTCAGACTCACATAGTGGAAAGGATTAACTTTGATGATGGGGATAAAGCTGAAGTGAGACTCGGCTCAGTCAAGTTGCTGTTTTGATTTTGATATAATTTCTTAAACAGTGCTGCAGATTGGTTTCATAACCAAAGAGCGAGTTCCTTGTCCAGGGGAGGTCGGTGCGACTCATGCGGTGGAAAATAATGCAACTGAGGCCAATACAGCTGAGGAAGGCTCTTATGCTTCTGCAAAAGCTTAAGGAGGCATGGGGTTTGTAGTTTAATACTGTCACGTCCCGACTCTCGAACCCGCGATATCCCTTGCCAAATCGTCACCAGGTCATAAAAGGTAGCGTCTCAGGCAACTGCTAACGATCTAAGAGTATACTGCGCATGCGGAACGTACAATCTTTCATCCAATAAAATCAAATGGAATAGATAGGAAGAAAAGTCAGATACACATCACTAAAATAAACTGATGAGAATAGATGATCTATAACCTTACAAAGCCATCAACTGATAATTTCAACCTCATGCTTCGGGTGGCCCTCTAAGACTCACAAAAAGATACAGGAGTCAGGTAAGGTTAACTCTCATCTACTTCAAAACAGTACCCCTACAAAAACATCACCAGATCCCTGACCACAAAAGGAACTTAACCCTCGACTTGGTAAACTCGACATCCGGGTCGTCATAACCAACAAGGGGAGCTGGGTCGTTCGGGTCGTCACAGGAACTCTGGCTAGAATGCACAGAGGAGGCTATTGACTGCTCAGACTCGAGCTCAGACTGCATGCCAGGCGCGAGATCCACCACTTCCCCATCGGGCGTATCAATATCCATCGGGTCCCAAGCGGGAATATTAGGGACCCCCTGAAGAGGTGGCCCCTCAAATTCTCTAAGCGGACCAAAGAGATCCATCCCATCATGAAGATAACAGGCCTTGAAGAGGTGTGCCACCAGTTGTGGCATCCCCTCATCGACCCATATCGTCGTGATGTGACGTTCCCATATCTGGTCCGTACTTGGCACCGGGTGGAGACTGACATCGAGTGATGAGTGGGTGGACGTACCAAACCGCACCGGTCTCTCCATTACTTCGAACTTGAAAAGTTGTCCCACGATAGGGTGAGAATTTAATCTCAGTGAATCAAGCTTAGTCTCGGTTAGGACACTGATTCGCTCAGGACGTCCTAAGTGTGACGCCCTGAAAATTCAACCCTTGTAAGTGCCGGGAGTCGATTAAATGATATGAATGTATAGTCATAATCGACGCCTATTTTGGACTATAAGGACTGAAAAGACGAAAATTTGGACGAATTCTGAACTTTAGATTATTTCGAATTGAGTTTCGAAATTAATCCGCGGCGATTTTTAAATTGCCGTTTTTGCAAACGAGCTTAACCCTGATCGAGCTTGACCAGTGAAATTGCCGAAATTACCCTTCGATCAGTACACCAAAAATTTCGTTTCAGTCCCGGCGCGCCAAAATTACCATTTTGCCCCTCCCAATAATTCACTCACATGAGACAAAAAAAATTAAATTTTGGTCTTCAAAGTCAAGGTGGGCCCTCCATTGTTCTGCCCAACGTGCGCGCCTCTGCTGCTTCCTTCTTCTTCTTTCTGCTGTTGTCTTCTTCTCTTCTTCTTCTTTCTTTCTTTTTTTCTCTTCTCTTGCCCGAGAGCTCCCTTGGCCGATCGATTCCTCCTCCGTTCGTGGCCATTTTTCGCGACCAGAATTGAAAGAACTTAAGGTTCAAATGCTGGAGTTGTTAGACAAGGGATTCATTCGCCCTAGTGCCTCGCCATGGGGAGCGCCTGTCTTGTTCGTCAAGAAAAAGGATGGGTCTTTGAGACTGTGTATTGACTATAGGCAGTTGAATCAGGTGACGATCAAGAATAAGTACCCACTGCCAAGGATTGACGATTTGTTCGATCAGCTGCAGGGAGCATCTATATTTTCAAAAATTGATCTACGGACGGGATACCATCAGTTGAGAATCAGAAAAGAGGATATACCGAAATCGGCATTTAGAACACGTTATGGGCATTACGAGTTCACAGTGATGCCGTTTGGTTTGACGAATGCTCCTGCTGCTTTTATGGATCTGATGAATAGAGTGTTCAAGGAGTTTCTGGATCGCTTTGTGATTGTTTTCATAGATGATATCCTAGTGTACTCGAAGAGCTCTGAAGATCATGAGCAACACTTGAGAATAGTTCTGGAAACTCTGAGAACGCATCAACTATACGCTAAATTCAGTAAGTGTGAGTTTTGGTTAGCTAGCGTGGCATTCTTAGGCCACGTAGTTTCGAGTGAAAGTATTGCTGTGGATCCGGTTAAAATTGAGGCAGTTATTAACTGGTCGAGACCGACAACTGCTACAGAAATCAGAAGTTTCTTGGGTTTGGCAGGTTATTACAGGCGATTTGTGGAAGGATTCTCAGCTATAGCCTCGCCTTTGACTAAATTGCTGAAGAAAGATACGAAGTTTCAATGGACGGACAAGTGCGAGCGTAGTTTCCAAGAGCTTAAAGCATAGGCTAACTACGGCTCCTGTTCTGACAATTCCGTCTGGTCCTGGTGGTTATGAAATTTATAGCGATGCTTCGCTTAGGGGACTGGGCTGTGTTTTGATGCAGCATGGCAGGGTGGTAGCGTATGCGTCCCGTCAGTTGAGACCACACGAGTTGAATTATCCCACACACGACCTGGAGTTAGCTGCGGTTGTGTTTGCCTTGAAGATCTGGAGACACTATTTGATTGGGGAAAGTTTTCAGGTATACACCGACCATCAGAGTTTGAAATACCTGTTCTCTCAAAGGGAGTTGAACATGAGACAGCGCCGATGGATGGAGTTATTAATAGACTATGACTGTGAGATCATGTATCATCCTGGTAAGGCGAATAAGGTTGCTGATGCCCTGAGTAGAAAATCAGTGATTGCTCAGTTGCAGGTGCAGGAGTGGCGATTACTTGAGCAATTAAGAGACTCAGACTTTAAACTGGAGATAAGCCAGCTGTCGAGTCTCGTGGCTACCTTGAGAATCGAGCCAGAAGTGCAAGTAAAAATTAAGGCCTTGCAGTCCACAGACCCTTTTATCCGGAAGATCCTGCAAGGAGATCCAACCAAACGAAGAGTCGATTTCCAAATAGCGGAGGATGGGATACTTAAATTTAGAGGACGGTTGGTTGTGCCGGAGGATGAAAATTTAAAGGAGGAGATCTTATCAGAAGCACATCGTAGTAGTTATAGTATTCATCCTGGGAGTACAAAGATGTATCAGAATTTGAAACAGCATTACTGGTGGAATGGTATGAAAACTGATATAGCCAAACATGTGGCTAAATGTTTGACCTGCCAGCAGGTCAAGGCGCAGCATTGCAAACCTGGAGGACTACTACAATCTTTGGAAATTCCAGAGTGAAAATGGGAGCATATCACGATGGATTTCGTGATGGGTTTGCCGAGGAGTCAGCGAGGGCATGATTCAATTTGGGTCGTGGTGGATAGGCTAACGAAGTCATCGCATTTTATTCCAGTAAGAAAGGACTTTTCTTTAGACAGGTACGCTGAGTTGTATGTGAGGCATATTGTAAGGTTGCATGGTGTGCCAGTGACGATCACTTCTGATCGAGATCCCAAATTCACCGCTACATTTTGGAAGAGTCTACAAACTGCTCTAGGAACGAAGCTGCAATTTAGTACAGCTTATCATCCACAGACAGATGGTCAGTCTGAAAGAACGATTCAGACCTTGGAGGACATGTTGAGAGCATGTGTTCTGGATTTCAGAGGTAATTGGTCAAATCAACAACCAACAGCAGTACAACCACTCAGGCATACACAAGTCTATTATTAAACAATGACCCACGTGACTGGCGTGATAGATACATCAATAATGCGATCCCGCACTCTTCTTGCAGGACCAGGCTACGTCCACTTTACCCTCTCAGCGACGGCTACTACAAGCGATGTATCCAGTGCACCCGGCACGGCACTGCAAGTAGCCATTCCTTAAAACTAATCTTAAACGCAATTAACGCCCTAACCAAGGTTTAGGGTTAACTCACAACGTAAGTTAACTCGATCGGCGGCGGCGGCGGCGGTGATGGCGACGACGGCGAAAAAACTTAGGTTTATCGCGCGGCGGCTCGAGCTCAAACTTCGGCGACACCCTGAGGAAGTCAGGCGAGGTCGCCGGAACAGGTGGCCGGCGGCAGAGCTCCTGCGAGTGGCGGCCGGCGGCCTGAAACAGTGAAAAATAGTATACTCAACCGGCAAACTCTACTGTTTTTAGCCGTTTTCAAGCGACACGGGCCGAAACAAGGCAGGCCAAGGGTCGAGGGCTCACTTAGGGATCGGTGGGGGTCGGTCGGGAAAGGTGGACGACGACGGGAAGCGGCCGGTGGTGGCGGACAGCCATGATCAGTGGCTGCCCTGTTTGGCACCGAAACAGGGGTTTCGGTCAGGGGCCGTTTCCGATCGTCACGCGCGGCAGCCGGCAGAGGTGAGCTGGGCGGCGGTAGAGGAGACTCAGGGGAGTCCTGTGGCTGTGGCGGTGAGGCACGGCGGCGGCCGTGGTGGCCGGACCGAAGACCGGACCGAACCGGGCCCAAAACAGGGCACCGGAACTTCAAGGCCTGATTCCGGCAACTCTAGCGACTGACGGTCGGCGGCGAAGGGTCGGATTGGTTGAGCGAGAGTCAGGGTTAGCTGGGTGGTGGTGGTCGGCGTCGGTGGCGACCGTGGCGACCGGAGGAGGCCGGGGAGTTCTCGGGTCTTCTGACCCGAAAACAGGGGAAGTTCGGTCGCGGCTTTCCTTCGGCTGATCGACGGCGACGGCGGCTCGGCTGAGATTAGGGCGGCGGCGGGGAGTAGCTGAGGACGGCGGCTGCCGATGGTGGGGCGGTGGTCGCGAAAAATGACGACGGGAGAGGGAGATTGGATCGGCAAAGGAGGAAGTTGTTCGTTCGGCCAAAAACAAACGAAGGTGAAGAAGACAGAAACGAAGAAGAAAAAGCAGACGGAGAAGCGACGTGATATTGGACAGTGCATGAGGTGAGTCATGGCAAGACTTTCATGCCCAACATTAATTTTTTTTTTTTGTCTTTTATGTGTAAATAATTATGGGGGTAAAACGGTAATTTTGGCGCGTTGGGACTGAAACGAAATTTTGGATATACTGAACGAAGGGTAATTTTGGTAATTTCACTGGCCAAGCTCGTTCAGGATTAACTTAGATTGCGAAAACGGTAATTCAAAAATCGCCGCAAATTAATTTCGAAACTCACTTCGAAATAATCTAAAGTTCGGAATTCGTCCAAATTTTCGTCTCTTCGGTCCATATAGTCCAAAATAAACGTTGACTATGACTATGAATTCATATCATTTAATCGACTTCCGGCGCTTACAAAGATTGAATTTTCATGACGTCACAACTCTCCACTACTTAGGAAATTTCATCCTCGAAATTACAGCACAGTTCTAATTACTCAAAAAGATAAGGATAACTAAGCTCCATAACTTTTTCGTTCTCCCATGTGGCTCCTTCAGTACCATGGTGTTGCCAAACCACCTTGACTAATGGAATTATCTTGGACCGTAGTACTTGCTCTTTCCTGTCCACGATCCTGATTGGTCGCTCCACATATGACGCTCGTTCATCCAAATCAATTTTCTCGTAACTCAGCACATGAGCAAGGCCTGGCTCGTACTTCCTTAACATCGATACGTGGAAAACGTTATGCACTTGAGCAAGTCTAGGCGACAACGTGAGTCGATAAGCCAAAATTCATATTCGTTCTAGGATTTCAAACGGTCCAACATACCTCGGGCTCAACTTTCCTTTACTGCCAAAATAGGATGTTCCTCTCATAGGCGACACTTTCAGAAAGACATGATCGCCTACTTGAAATTCCAACGGTCTGCGTCTTTTATCAACAGAACTTTTCTGGCGACTCTGAGCTGTATTTAATCTATCTCTAATTACCTTAATTGCTTCCATTGACTGTTCCACTAACTCAAGGCCAGTTATCTTCCTTTCTCCCACCTCATCCCAACAGACTAGCGTCCTGCAAGCTCTGTCATACAAAACCTCGAAAGGTGCCATCTTAATGCTTTGTTGGTAGCTGTTATTATAGGCAAACTCAACCAAATGCAATTGTTCCTCCCAGCTACCTCTGAAATCCAGAACACATGCTCTCAACATGTCCTCCAAGGTCTGAATCGTTCTTTCAAACTGGCCATCTGTCTGCGGGTGATAAGCTGTACTAAATTGCAGCTTCGTTCCTAAAGCAGTTTGTAGACTCTTCCAAAATATAGCGATGAATTTGGGATCTTGATCAGAAGTGATTGTCACTGGCACACCATGCAACCTTACAATATGCCTCACATACAACTCTACGTATCTGTCTAAGGCGAAGTCCTTTCTTACTGGAATAAAGTGCGCTGACTTCGTTAGCCTGTCTACACAACCCAGATTGAATCGTGCCCTCGCTGACTCCTTGGCAAACCCATCACGAAATCCATCGTGATATGCTCTCATTTCCACTCCGGAATTTTCAAAGGCTGCAGCAGTCCTCCAGGTTTGCAGTGCTGCGCCTTGGCCTGCTGACAGGTCAAACACTTAGCCACATGTTTGGCTATATCAGTTTTCATACCATTCCACTAGTAATACTGTTTCAAATTCTGATACATTATTGTACTCCTAGGATGGATACTATAACTACTACGATGTGCTTCTAATAATATCTCCTCCTTTAAATTTTCATCCGCAAGCACAACCAAACGTCCTCTGAACTTAAGTGTCACATCCTCTGCTATTTGAAAATCGGCCCTTCGTTTGGTCGGATCTCCTTGTAGGATCTTCTGAATAAAGGGGTCTGTGGACTGCAGGGTCTTAATTTTAACTTGCACTTCTGGCTCGATTCTCAAGGTAGCCACGAGACTCGATAGGTGGTTTATCTTCAATTTAAAGTTTGAGTTTCTTAATTGCTCAAGTATACGCCCCTCATGCACCTGTAATTGAGCAATCACTAATTTTCTACTCAGGGCATCAACAACCTTATTCGCCTTACCAGGATGATACAGGATCTCACAGTCATAATCTTTTAATAACTCCATCCATTGGCGTTGTATCATGTTCAGCTCCCTTTGAGAGAACAAGTACTTCAGACTCTAATGGTTGGTATACACCTGAAAACTTTTCCTAATTAAATAGTGTCTCCAGATCTTCAAGGCAAACACGACCGCTGCTAACTCCAAGTTGTATGTAGGATAATTCAACTTGTGCAGTCTCAACTGACGAGACGCATACGCTACCACCCTGCCATGCTGCATTAAAACACAACCTAGTCCCCTAAGCGAAGCATCGCTATAAATTTCATAACCACGAGGACCAGACGGAATTGTCAGAACAGGAGCCATAGTTAGCCTATGCTTAAGCTCTTGGAAACTACGTTCGCATTTGTCCGTCCATTGAAACTTCATATCTTTCTTCAGCAATTTAGTCAAAGGCGAGGCTATAGTTGAGAATCCTTCAACAAATCGCCTGTGATAACCTGCCAAACCCAAGAAATTTCTAATTTCTGTAGCAGTTGTCGATCTTGACCAATTAATAACTACCTCAATTTTAACCGGATCCACTGCAATACCTTCACCCGAAATTACGTAGCCTAAGAATGCCAAGCTAGCTAACCAAAACTCACACTTACTGAACTTAGCATATAATTTATGCTTCCTCAGAGTTTCTAGAACTATTCTCAGGTGTTGCTCATGATCTTCAGAACTCTTCGAGTACACTAGGATGTCATCTATAAAAACGATTACAAAATGATCCAGAAACTCCTTGAACATTCTATTCATCAAATCCATAAAAGCAGCAGGAGCATTCGTCAAACCAAACGGCATCACTGTGAACTCGTAATGTCCATAACGTGTCCTAAATGCCGACTTCGGTATATCCTCTTTTCTGAACCTCAACTGATTGTATCTCGTCCGTAGATCAATTTTTGAAAATATAGATGCTCCCTGCAGTTGATCGAACAAGTCGTCAATTCTTGGTAGTGGGTACTTATTCTTGATCGTCACCTGATTCAACTGCCTGTAGTCAATACACAATCTCAAAGACCCCATCCTTTTTCTTGACGAACAATACAGGCGCTCCCCATGGCGATGCACTAGGGCGAATGAATCCCTTGTCTAACAACTTCTGCATTTGAACCTTGAGTTCCTTCAATTCTGATAACGCCATTCTATATGGCGTCTTAGAAATCGGCTCCGTCCCAGGAGCTAACTCTATCACGAACTCAATTTCCCTTTCTGGTGGCAAATCAGGTAATTCTTGGGGGAAAACATCTGGAAACTCACATACAATCGCAATATCCTCCCATTTCAGTTCTTTAGAAGAAGTATCTACCACAGAAGCCAAATAACATTGGCACCCATTTTCCAACAATCGAGTCGCCTCTAACAACAATATCATCACAGTGGAGGTTCCTCCTCGATTACCCAAAAATTCAAAGCTATTACCATCCATCGGATTAAACCGTATCACCTTATTAAAGCAGTCCATTGTGGCTCTTTGCTTTACCAACCAATCCATTCCCACAATTAAGTCAAAATCGTACATTTCTAGCACAATCAAATCTATCTTACTCTCATGGCCATCCACCACAAGTCTACAATCCGGACAGCTCACTGTAGCCACTACTTTATCTTTCAACGGCGTAGATACATTAAGCACAATATCTAAAGGTACCAGGTTCAACTCAGATAATTCAACGAACTGATCCGCAACAAATGAATGAGTGGCACCCGGATCAAACAAGGCATATGCTACTTGGTTATGCAAGAGGACCATACCTGTAACAGTCGGCGAATCCTTCGCTGCTTCCCGAGTGTCTGCAAAAACCTTTTCTTGTGCCGGCGGGCGATTCTGGAAATTTGACGGCATAGTTCCTCTAGGCTGTCCTTCCTGCTGTGGCGGTGCCTGTCCACCTTGCCTCTGCGGGCAGTCTCTCACCTGATGGCCTAGCTAGCCACAACCAAAACAAGCACCACCTCGATACGGGCACAAACCAGGCTCATGCCTCTGTCAACACAAGCTGCACATCTCATTCTGACGAAATGTCGGCTTACTAATCGCTCATTGGCGATTGCGTGGAATGTGACTCTGGTTGTTAAACATGGGTTTCTTCCCTTGTCTCCTATCAAATTTATTTGGGGCCGTAAATCGTGATCCAGATGCGGTAGTACTTTCAGATAAGTCCCGCTCCACTATCAGCGACCTCGCGTAAATATCATCATAGTCCTGGAGGTCGAGCGGTGCCAGAGCACTCTTAATCTGGGGTTTCAACCCGTCTTTGAACCTTCTAGCCCTATCTTCTAGATCCTCAATCATTCTTGGAGCATATTTGGACAGTTCAGAAAAATTTACCTCATACTGGTCAATTGTCATTTGATTCTCACAGAGGCGGAAGAACTCAGCCATCTTTTACTCTCTAGCTGTCCTCGAAAAGTATTTATTATTGAAAACTTTCACAAAAGTATTCCACACTGTAATTGTACCTTCCGAAAAAGTTCTACCCTTGACAGCTCTCCACCACATACTAGCATTCCCTTCGAGTTGATAAACTGCCAGAGTAACTTTATCCCTATCTGAACATCTCAACAAATCAAACGCTTTCTCCATCCCTTCGATCCATCGAGTAGTAGTTTCAGGGTCTCCACTTCTAGTGAGTTGAGGTGGCTTCAATTTGAGAAACTGTTCCACCAGCTTTTGAGCCCTACGCTTCTCACTGTCATGTATAGGTGGTGGACTCGCCGACGGGACTGCAAACGGAATCGCAGATGAAGTCCCAGCAGCAGCGACGGTAGCTGCAGCTTGATTCCTTACTTGTTGTCCCATCAAATCTCCAATAGCGCCTAAGGCTTGCATAACTTCAGCCATAGTCGGTTCCCTTCCCGTAGGTCCTGTAGGTTCTGCAGCAGAGGCTGTAGTAGGTGGTGCAATTGGGGATACTGCAGGCGGTACTCTCTCAATATCAACCAATTCTTCCACTGGCCTTAAAGGCCTCCTTCGAGGAGCTCGGGGTGCTCCTCTACGACGTCCGCTCATTTTGTAGTAAGAGATAGAGTCCTGCTTACCCCATAACAAAACGCGATAAGAAGGCAGCTTCAAAATACTACCACGAAATTAACAATCACAGGCATAATAACCAAAAATCTTACTAATAATTATCTCATTTCTCAACGCTCCTTAACGCTCCTTATCACTCCATGCTAATGACCAGACGAATCAGGCTGACCTTGCTCTGATACCACCTTAGGCGGGGATGTCACGTCCCGACTCTCGAACCCGCAACATCCTTTGCCAAATCGTCACCAGGTCATAAAAGGTAGCGTCTCAAGCAACTGCTACCGACCTAAGAGTATACTGTGCATGCGGAACATATAATCTTCCATCCAATAAAATCGAATGGGATAGATAGGAAGAAAAGCTAGATACACATCACTAAAATAACCTAATGAGAATAGATGATTTATAACTTTACAAAACCATCAACTGATAATTTCAACCTCATGCTTCGGGTGGCCCTCTAAGACTCACAAAAAGATACAGGAGTCAGGTAAGGTTAACTCTCATCTACTCCAAAACAGTACCCCTACAAAAACATCACCAGATCTCTGACCACAAAAGGAACCTAACCCTTGACTTGGTAAACTCGACATCCGGGTCGTCATAATCAATCGGGGGAGCCGGGTCGTTCAGGTCGTCACAGGAACTCTGGCTAGAATGCACAGAGGGGGCTACTGACTGCTCAAACTCGAGCTCAGATTGCATGCCAGGCGCGGGATCCACCACTTTCCCATCGGGCGTATCAATATCCATCGGGTCCCAAGCGGGAATATTAGGGGCCCCCTGAAGAGGTGGCCCCTCAAATCCTCTAAGCAGACCAAATAGATCCATCCCATCATGAAGATAACATGCCTTGAAGAGGTGTGCCACCAGTTGTGGCAATCCCTCATCGACCCATATCGTCGTGATGTGACGTTCCCATATCTGGTCCGTACCTGGCACCTGGTGGAGACTGTCATCGAGTGATGAGTGGGTGGGGGTACTAAACCGCACTGGTCTCTCCATTACTTCGGACCTGAAAAGTTGTCCCACGACGGGGTGAGAATTTAATCTCAGTGAATCATGCCTAATCTCGGTTAGAACACTGATTCGCTTAGGACGTCCTAAGCACCACAATAAGCCACAAGATATAAACAAATATATATCAATAAAATAAATTTGTCAAATCAACAACCAACAGCAGCACAACCACTCAGGCATACACAAGACCATTATTAAATAATGACCCACGCGACTAGCGTGATAGATACATCAATAGTGCGATCCCGCACTCTTCTGGCAGGACCAGGCTATATCCACTTTACCCTCTCAACGACGGCTACTACAAGCGGTGTATCCAGTGCACCCGACACGGCACTGCAAGTAGGCATTCCTTAAAAAGGGGCTTCGGTCCATCACAAGCTGCAACCGACATCCAATAATCCCTTAAAACCGTACGACTGGCACGGGGCATGGATTATCGTGCTTCTGACAAGTCGCAAATTTTCATACAATCTGTACGGCACGAGTACCCATGGTACAATGCGAACTTGCCAGGTAGCATCATTAATCCTTTAAATGACCACACAAATTGCATTCGGCAATCAACTCATTGATTATCTTAGATTAATGCCAAAATCCATAAGGAAATACAATCAACTCGACCCCAAGGCCCATAAGACTCCCAATTGAGCATTTCAGCTAGGCAACCAAACCAATCAAGCAATTCACGCACCCTCGAGTAATCAACTTAACCCGACAATTTTCAGTTCAATTCATATTATAAATCCCAATTCTCAATCAAATTATAGCAATCAATCGTTCGCTCGTCTCTAATTTGTCACTCACTCGCGAACAACTCAATCAATCAATTGATTGATAAATTACCACAAATAACCACAGACAAATATTCAATCGACCATATATCCTAACCATGGATTCTATCTAAACCGGTCTCGATCGATTTTTTTTTAACAATAAATAAATAAATAAATAAAACTAATCCCAAGCGCAATTAGCGCCCTAATCAAGGTTTAAGGTCAACTCACAACGTGAGTTAGCTCGATCGGCGGCGGCGACGGCGGTGATAAAACTAAGGTTTATCGCGTGGCGGCTTGAGCTCAAACTTCGGCGACACCCCGAGGAAGTCCGGCGAGGTCGCCGGAACAGGTGGCCGGCGGCGAAGCTCTGGCGAGCTGCGGCCGGCGGCCTGAAACAGTGAAAAACAGTATACTCAACCGGTAAACTCTACTGTTTTTGGCCGTTTTCCGGCGACATGGGCCGGAACAAGGCCGGTCAAGGGTCGGGGGCTCACCCAGGGATCGGTGGGGGTCGGCCGGGACAAGTGGATGGCGGCGGGAGGCGGCCGGCGGCGACAGACAGCCACGATCAGTGGCTGCCCTGTTCGGCACCAAAACAGAGGTTTCGGTCGGCAGCCGTTTTCGGTTGTCACGCGCGGCGGCCGGCAAAGGTGATCTAGGCGACTGTAGAGGGGACTCAGGGGAGTCGTCTGGCGGTGGCGATGAGGCACGGCGGCGACCGTGGTGGCTGGATTGAAGACTGGACCAAACCGGGCCCAAAACAGGGCATCGAAACTTCAAGGCCTGATTCCGGCGACTCCGGCGGCTGACGGTCGGCAGCGAGAGGTCGGATCGGTCGAGGGGGAGTCAGGGGTTAGCTGGGTGGTTGTGGTAGGCGTCGGTGGCGGCCGGAGGAGGCCGGGGAGTTCTCGGGTCTTCTGACCCGAAAACAGGGGAAGTCCGGCCGTGACTTTCCTTCGGCTGATCAACAGCAACGGCGGCTCGGTTGAGGTCAGGGCGGCGGCGGGGAGTAGCTAAGGACGGCGGCTACCGGTGGTGGGGCGGTGGTCGCGAAAAATGGCTACGGGAGAGGAAGATTGGATCGGCGAAGGAGGAAGTCGTTCGTTCGGCCAAAAACAAACGAAGGTGAAGAAGACAGAAACAAAGAAGAAAAAGCAGACAGAGAAGCGACGTGATATTGGGCAGTGCAGGAGGTGGGTCATGGCAAGACTTTCATGCCCAACATTAAATTTTTTTGTCTTTTATGTGTAAATAATTGTGGTGGTAAAATAATAATTTTGGCACGTCGGGACTGAAACGAAATTTTTGGTATACTGAACGAATGGTAATTTTGGTAATTTCACTAGCCAAGCTCGGTCAGGGTTAAGCTCGATTGCGAAAACGGCAATTCAAAAATCGCCGCGGATTAATTTCGAAACTCACTTCGAAATAATCTAAAGTTCGGAATTCGTCCAAATTTTCGTCTCTTCGGTCTATATAGTCCAAAATAAACGTCGACTATGACTATGAATTCATATCATTTAATCGAATTCCGGCGCTTACAAAGATTGAATTTCCAGTACGTCACAAATACAGAGCCTCAATCAATGTGGGGACACTTAATTCGGTTGCATCACATCTGGATCTTTCTCCCGATCGTTTCATAAGAACAAACTTATAATGCTGTGTCATCTTTCCCTGTTAAGTTGCGGCATTAAGTAATTCAGTTTGGATATTTACAAGGACATGATGACACTCTCATGCCTCGAATTTCTGATCTTTGTTCTTCAATGATCACATTAGGTTGTGTTCTGGTGGATCATACAAATCGCACCTTACACGTGAAACTAGTTCTTCATGGGTTCTATAGTATGTGGTCGGGCGGCTAATTTCCGTTATTTCTTCGATATTGTCGTGATCTGGCTACAACTTTCGGTCAGAAATAGAAAATTCAAGTGTTTGGGCCAGCATTAGTACTTGTTCTGTCCGCTCACTAGCTTCCCTAGCGCTCCTTCACGCACACGAAGCATGTTCTCATTAGATCTTTCGGAGATGATCGCACCACCTATTTGCACATCAGAATATTTACAGGATCAACTCGAGTATTACCTCGCCGAATTTAGACATGCCGACCATACTACACTTACACCTGCTGGATACATGATCCCTTAAATATCACTCAAGTAATTACCTAGACGGTGAAATTAGTCGCCAAATCTTGCCCCCCAATATTACTGTTGAAAATTAAATTGTGCGGTTTTGATAGTAATTTGTGTTTTTATGGGTGCAAATGTGCGGGGAAGCATGGTTTTGATGTGTACAAGTGTGTGTGTGGTCTAATTGATGTAGAGGAACGAACAAGGGTGAGCAACGTAGGCATGGTTTATTGTCTCCTCTCTCTGGCTGTTGTGACGGGTTTGCGGAAGATTTTGGACGCTTTTGATTTGACGAGCGCAAGCATGGTCGGAGCGAGGAATCCCAAGGCCCTGACAACATGCAACGAAGTTTGAAGACTGGATTTTTCTTTACCATTTTCTGTGTTGGTGAGCCTTGAGGTGGAAGAGAAAGAAGAGAAGAGAGTGACTTGCGGTCCACCGAGCATCATGGCCACGAACATGTGGACATGCCGCGGGGTCGGTGGCTGGCAAGATGAACACCCTACGAAGGGAGAGCCGTACGTCTTCGTGGAATGACATAGTGCGTTCGGATTATACTTGAACCCCATTGCAATCACTGTTGAATCCTGTCTTTCTTTCGGATCTAAAACACACAAAAAAATGAAAAATCCTTGCCGAACCGTACCATTCTAAACCGAATTTTAGATTCGATTTTTTAGGACAACCAAACGGATTCGAACCGATAGAGCAAGTAACCGAACCGAATTGTTATTCAAACCGAACCTAAAATTCGGTTCGGAACGGTACGATTCAGCACGGATTTTCGATTTTCTTCTTCTTAGAGACGTGCCAAATTTAAACCGCCCTTGCTCGAATTCTGCAGAGAAGAGAAGATCCATCATTTCTTATATTAACAACCTCGTAGCTTAAAGAATGTCGCAATTTGGAGGCAGGAGCAGAGAGAGTTAGTTTTGCTAATCCTATCATTCCGTGGTGGATGCTGGTGAGTAGTCCCTGGCTTCGTGGTTAAAAAAGTATAGCTGGATTTTCGACTCCAAAAAAGGCATCAACACTTTTAAAGAAGTCTTGTTCTACATATGAAGCTGAAACTTCAACATGTACGAGTAAGCAAGAACAAAAATTCTATTATTTGTGTATTACGATATTCAAGTTACCGATCGCAGGTATGTTGTGTTGTAATGATGTCCATGTAAGCAACGTTGATTAATGCCTCAACTTATGTCAGCGTGAACGGCATGTGATAACCACTCCACTTATGTTCACACATATTTTCCCAATCTGTAAATAGACTAATTTCTCTAATTCAGAATTACAACCCAAGCCACACTTCTCTAGCTCTCTCATAGTCGTCCTAAGTGCATTGGTTTTAATAAGTGTTCGAAAGAGTTCTGTTCGTATTTAAAAGGCATAATTCGTAAAGCTGCTTAGCACCGTTGGCAGTAACTAATCGCCTTAATGAGATTCGATTAGCCGTACCTCATATCTTATCCAATTCTTTTTTCAAGTTGATAGTATTCGGAAGTTTACTTGTTTTGTGATATCTATCTATCATTGCACATTGACTTAATCAGTATTGAATATTGTTATCGCCTTCTTCATGTTATTATTTTTCTGATCACATGCAAATAGCGTCGCATATTTCCCCGATGCGTTAATGTACGTGCGAAATAATATTTCCAATATGATGTATGTATATAACTAGCCTACTTCCATGTGATTGCATGGGATTCGCAATCTTTGCTATCCTAGATCCTGCAATTTATTCGATTATAATGGCAATGACTGAAAATAAAGCAATTAGTCAGAATCTTCGATCACTATGTTCATGATGATGACTTTTGGTTTTCTTTGCGGGTTCAACTGAATTTGAACCCCTTATTTGTTTGTTTTTTTTTTTATTTGCTATCAATAATTAATTTCACTAGTAAAGCCAGATACAAATTTTAGGTTTTTCTCCTCATTTTAATGAATTTCAACGGTCACTGTCCGTATATTTAGTTCCAAAGGGATGCTTTGGCCCTTGCCAAGATAATGTATTGACAAAAAAACTATCAATGATTAGCCAAAAATAAATAGGTCAAGAATCTAAAGATCATCATCTTTAATAATTTTGACTTTTTCTAGAGAAAAGAAAGGTTCGTGGGCTAAAAGCATCGAGGTTAGGAACATCGCTAGTCAAAAATTATGGAAAAAAAATTGAATTTATTTAGCATATTTTGCATTCATTGCTAGGTAGAAACTACTCTTAGTGAAGCCATTTGATGATATGGCTTAAATTTTGTTATTGTCTCTCTCCGTTGTTGCTCTTTTTAAAATTACATATATTGATATGAGTTTAACGAAAATTTTTCCTACTATTGTCAAAGGGCAACATCGATTCACAGTTTTCTTTGCCCTTTTTTTTTTTTTTTCTTAAGAAAGAAATAGCTGAGTCTCACATCAATAATGCATCGTGGGACTCTATAATTATGAGTCGGATGGGCTCACCTTTTGAGGACATCTTTTTCGGCAGAGACTGATGAGATATTGATGGTACAAAGATTCTGCACTTCATCATTAAAATGTGTTCACCTCAAACGCTACCCGGTAATATATTTTGTCTTTTTTTTTTTTTTTTGTCGAGCAACTCATTGTCCTTTTGCTAGTGTAAGACAAGATAGATAAGATGCGAGATTTCGACCTAATCAATTTTGAAAATAACAGACATGGAAAATACCAGATTGACCTTGATTATAAGCGTGGATTAGGAAAATCCATCACGTATGAGCGAGGTATATTCTCAAATCATCTCATATTGACCTTTTTTTTTTCTTTTTTTTTAATTGCGTGAACCCATTCCTCGTGCGCCCAAATCATCTCACCCTTTGCGTTACGTTGTTTTCGTTTTGAGATCCAAATGTCAAACGTTGAAATCCAAAAATCTCCCAAGTATCACTCTATCTAATTACTTCAATAGCGTGGAGTTCGTCATATGCGGAAATACAGTTTCACGATGAAGGGAGGGGATCAAAACTATCTAGGTGCAAATGATCAATTTACTCGAGGAAAAAGGCGACCTTCCCGGATAAAATTTCAGAGGACGGATGAGGGAAATTCAACGCTTGATAGTTTGGCAATATGACCTTCCGGTAAGGACTTCAAACAACCATAAATCTAGCCTTGTGATGTTCTGTCACACAGCAGAAAAATATGCTCTGTAGGTTCTGGAGCTTGGTTGCGGATAGGACAGACGGAGTCGGGTAGAATCTTACGTTTCCAAAGATTTTCTTTAGTGAGAATTGCATTGTTCGGGTTTCACTGAGTCTTTCTATTTCAAATTTCACGATGAGTTAAATCTGCAACCAGAAGAGACGAACCTCCGTATTGAGAGTGTGGCCACAATATTGTATGTCCCCATTGGTAAAGCAAGTGGATAGGCTGCAAAGATCTTCGCTGTTGTCCTACTCTGACTTCATAAATCAATGTCTCTCATTGAAATCTCTTCATTATACCAAGGCCGTCCATGCACAGTTGATAAAAGTTGGACTTGCTGGCCACACATTTCTGGGAAATCGATGTCTGGATTTGTACGCGTACTTTGGCACGGAAAAGGACGTCCTGAACCTGTTTGATGATATCCCTGGCAAGAATTTGATATCTTGGAATATCCGCTTGAAAGGTTTGCTAAAATGCAGTGATATTAGAAGGGCACGGGTATTGTTTGATGGAATGCCTCAAAGGGACGTCGTAAGTTGGAATTCCATGCTCTCGGGGTATGCATCTAATGGGTTTGTTGATGATGCACTGGAGCTGTTTTGGAAAATGCAAAATGCTGGAGTTGAGCCGAGTGATTATTCGTACTCCATGGTGGCATCATTTGTGTCATGTGCTCATTATGGCAGGCAAATCCATGCTAGAATGATCAGGAGTGGCATGAATGCACAGAATGTTGTGCTTGGAAATTCTTTGATTGACATGTATGGGAAGCTTGGTATTGTTGAATATGCTCATAGAGTATTTATGACAATGAAAAAGGTTGACATCATCTCTTGGAACTCGCTAATTTCAGGGTTATACAACTCTTGTCAAAGTCAGTGTGCACTAAAGCAGTTCACCACAATGCTTCACATAGGACAATCTCCAGATGAGTTCACGGTTTCATTGATGTTCACAATCTGTAGCAAATTGCAACAACTGGAGAAGGGTGAACAACTTTTCTGTTTGTCTACAAAGATGGGCTTTCTTTCTAATGCAATAGTTGCAAGCGCCGCCATTGATCTATTTTCCCAGTGCAACAGATTGGAGAATTCAGTTCAGTTTTTTGATGAAGTAGATGAATGGGATATAGCTCTGTGTAATTCCATAATTTCAAGCTACATTTTCCATGACTGTTGGGAAGTTGCTCTAGATCTTTTCGTTCTGGTCTTGAGGAAAGGCCTCAAGCCGACTGAGTTTACATTGAGCAGTGTTCTGTGTGCTGTTTCTTTGAATCTGGCAGACCAGGGAAGTCAATTGCATTCTCTGGTTGTTAAGACAGGTTTGGAATCAGATCTAGTTCTTGCTAGTTCTCTTCTGGATATGTACAACAGAGTTGGCTTAGTAAACTCATCCATGAAGATCTTTCTTCACATGGCCGCAAGGGATTTGATTTCTTGGAATAGCATGGTTATGGATTTAAAATGGAAAGGTAATTGAGGCACTAGGACTATTCATGAAACTGCTTCAAGTGGGTCTCCCACCAGATCGAATAACATTATATGCCGTGTTGCAAGCCTGTAACTGTGGAGGACTTTTTGCTGAAGGAATGGCAACTTTTCCTTGCATGGAGGAAGATTATGCAATAATTCCTGGGGAAGAACATTATACCTGTGTCTTGAACTTGTTGCGTTAATCTGGAAAACTCCAGGAAATTGTAGATGTTGTAGAAAAGATGCCTTGTGAGCCCAATTATGAGATATGGGATTTGATGCTTCGGCTTTGTAGTTTGTGTGGAGATTTGGAACTAATGGAAGAAGTTGTAGCAAGGATGATAGAAGTGGAGCCTCAGTCATCAGTACCTTATTTGGTCCTAGCTAGGGAATACGAAATGAGGGGCAGATGGGAGGGCATTGTTCGAATTAGGATGGCTATGACAGAGAAGGGTGTCAGAAGGACAACAGGATATAGTTTGATTGGGATAAGTATTCATGTATTAGCTTTCAGCGGAGACCAGTTACAACATCATGGAGGTATAGACATTCTAAGTTTACTCACGATGGTGATGGAAAGACACGATTCATGGCAGGATGGTTATCTAGGTAATGAAGATTATATTGGTGCTTAACCATCTTTTACATGGTCAATTGTTTCAATTTCAACTCAACATGGCCACGAATGATGCCTGCTTATGTCTAGAATGCCTCTTGGTACTGTCTGCTGCATTAAGTTCCAGGTTCGTCCTTGATGTGGTGATAATTCTTAACGAACATTGTCTATCAATTGCTTTATTAATTTTGTTAATGATGGTTTAATTTTGCAGGTTGAAAAGCTACATTCATAACTAGATACCATATAGGTGGAATTTTTCTCTGGATAGTTTTTCTCCCTGAAAATAGAGGTTCCATTCATTTTTGCCATGATAGGTGGTGCATTCGGTTTCCCGTAGAAGCTCTGGAGCTAGTTATGCTTTTTAGTTTTCTTGGTTTTCCTAACAAGTGTAGTTATGTTGTCTTTTGATTTGACGCATCCTTACCATCCTTCATGTTTTGCGGCCATTTGATCTTCTAGTTTGATTAGGAACCTGCAAACAGGTTGGACGAAGATCTGCAAAAGCTGGGATTTGGGGTTAACAGCTATGCTTTGACTTTGCTAATCCCACGCTAACAGCTATGCTTTGACTTTGCTAATCCCACGCTTTAGTTCTGTGAAAATATTGATCAAGATCAAAAGCAGTCACTTTACTGGCATGTGCTTAAGGTACGATTTCTTCAACCTTATTCTTTTAAACTTAGTGATGTTTATTCACTAGATAGTCTATCCCAATATCATATTGCTCAAGCTCACACTATCTAATTTTGCTACTTGCTGGAATTTTCAGCTAATAAAGACAGCAAAAGATGGCTTTTCGTCGTATTGCTTTTTAAGTTTTATGAATGTTATACAAAGACTAGGCTTGAGATTAGAGTGCACAACAGGATCTATCTATGTCTCTATTGATGATATGCCATAGCAATTATATCTGTTTCTGTGAAATATTCAGGAATTCCAACTCTACTATATTTATCATGCTGGGGTGCAGATTTCTTTTTCATAAAAGAAATTCCGTGGTTGTATTGTAGTAATGTATTCTGCGATGGAGAAGGGACAAAACTTTGAACTCTTTTTATATACTTTCTGTTTTAGGTTGTCTACTCATCACTGATTTGTTTCTGTTGAAGCAACTTGATGTGTGGATGAACACCATCATCTTGATGGAAGGTTTTGCTTAATAAATGCATATATAATATTTAGGAGAGTAAATGCAATTGATTTCAGCGAAGTTGTAAAGATTATGCTAGGTTTCTTTTTCTTCTGTTAAGTGAATGAGGTGGAGAGGGGCAATCACCATAGCTATCCCCTCTGGGTGTTTCTATAAGGGTCTCCTACGTGTTACGAAATGTGCGGTTTGAGCTATAGCTACTCAGTCCAGCCCTAACTGTGGAGCCCGTCACCACAGCCTTCAGGCTTGGCAGAAGTTGTGAAGTCTCTCCACATGAGGTAGCACATGCCTCAGGCACATGCTGACCAAAGAGTCACTTAGGACAGGACTCAAACTTGTGGCCTCATGGAAGACAGTAATTCCTCTTAATGAGCAAATTAGTATGAATGACTGAGCCAATCACTGTGCATCTACATTTAAAAGCTGATAATCATGTAGTTTAACCTGTAATTATAGGAAGTTCTTCTCAAATCTTCTTTGTCATTCCAGACTTGAATGTGGTTGCTCTTTGTATTAGTCTCATTTGTTAACTTGTTTGTGCATAGTGCACGTGTGTGGTTAAGGATTAAATTATGCAGTTTGCCAGGATCTGTCAGGCTCAGGTTCGTTGCATGAAGATCTCTCGCATGGCACCTCCGTTGAATCTTTGCTCCAATTCGTTGATATCATTCTTTTGTTTGTATGGAAAGCGTAGACTGTATTGTGATTAAATGCTTTTTATGTTTGCTTTACGCTAGATATGTTGTCCTCGAAGGTGGTTGTCAAATGGAATGTAATGCCAGTGAAGTTTGTCACTCGCTGAGGAGTGGGGACTTAGGAAGGTGATTGTTTACTATCATGACGACCACATCTCTATTGATGGTGACAAGGAGATTGCATTCACTGACTGTTGGCAAATGGTTCGGGGGTCTATGTTGGCATGCTGTATGAGCGAAAAAAATGTTAACACTAATTATGATATCCATGCTGTCATCTAGGAAGCAAGGGATTTCAAAGACAAGCCTCCTTTGATTAATGTTAGTCTTCCCCTGCAAATGGGGTTTCATTGCACATCTGTGAAAATCTCAAGGAAAGGAAGCTAGCTTTTCAGCTGTTACTACATGGAGAATTTTTTTTTTTTGAGTTGTTGCCCCTTTTCAAGCTTAATCTGTTAGCTGAGGACATTACTGGTGAAAGTACATACTTGAGTCCGGGTGGCAAGTCCCAGAGGAGGAGAAATCTGTTAGCACATTGTAATTATTGTTTTTGTCTAATTACAGAGTGCAATGCCATTTGTGCAGAGTGTTTGACTCTTTGATAATGGAAATATGTTGATCTTTGTTGGTAACTACAACCGTAGGTTTTGGTTAACCTAACAAGGTGAACTGCTACAGTGTACATAGTAGTGCCAAGGGAGTTCCAGTAAGAAAGAACCTTGGATGGCCAAATTTGTCTTTCCGTGTACCTGATGATAATAAAAAAATGAATAAATAACCAAAAAAAATCTCTCTCTCTCTATTGTGTGAGGGAGACTAACTCGGAATGAAAATTCCCTATCAACTTGTTAGAAACAGTTTTTTATGCATAATTTTGTTGGATCTTCTATCTAAAAGCCGTTTTGCATAGGAGTGGTACCTCCTTGGTTCCTTCTTAATGAAATATTGTTCCTCATTAAGAAGAAATTGTATGGTTTTTTGCAGGCAATGAAGTAACCTTGTTCATTATGGTGCTCTTCTGAAGCTGAATGAAAAGCAGAATTGTCTGAATATAAAAAGAAATACAAGGATGACGCTGCAGAGGTGACTTCTATCATTAAGGCTGAACTACCGCCGGTTGAAAGCACTCCCGGAGAGTATTTGTGTTAATTATTGATAAACCGAAGTAGAAATCTCATTAAAGTTATGATGCATTTTCTACTTTTTAGCTATACAGATGCCTTTTTGTTTGAAAAATTTGTACTTGACCTCCTGCAAAAGTTATCCTAATTCCATTCTTGTATTTTCCCAGTGCGAATTCAGTGTAGATCTAACTTATGAGCTTCAAGGTGTAGAATCGTCCCGAAGACTGTCTTGGACTTGTATTATAAACAAAAGTAGTGTGGCAAATAATTCACTTCATACAGAAGGCAGAGCTTATCTTTCTTAATTATTCTCGGGATATTAGCACCAAGAGTCTCATAACTTGTGGTAGTTCTGCACTTTAAGTCTTAATAAATATTTACATGCATTCAAGGGCTAATCTAAAACTTGTTAAGAAAATTCTATGTGGCTTTTACCAATTTTTTCCCCTCTTTTGCAAACATGATGTGGCGCAAAATGGACGCCCTATTAGAAAAAGAGAAAAAGTCGAACAAATAAATGGACAGAAAGAGATGTCGTAGGTTCGGACGAGAG
This sequence comes from Rhodomyrtus tomentosa, assembly GCA_028455895.1. Taxonomy (NCBI): domain Eukaryota; kingdom Viridiplantae; phylum Streptophyta; class Magnoliopsida; order Myrtales; family Myrtaceae; genus Rhodomyrtus; species Rhodomyrtus tomentosa. The sequence continues at coordinate 5,110,981 of JAPCWY010000001.1, read as the reverse complement.
TCCCATCAGGGTGGTGTAAGCTGCCTCGCTCGCATGGTGGCCACCACCGACCGAGGGTTGACACGCCCTTGCAATCTCTATCTTTCTTGCTTTCAACTATTCTTTTAGTTTTCAGTTTTCTTTTTGATTTTTAATATTTTTTCGTTTTAATTCTGATGTGGCACTAGTGAAACAATGCCGTTTTGTGTTTTGAGGAAGCTCCATCATCGCATTAACATCACGGAGGATAGGAAAAATGTAAAAGAAGCCACGTGAGACCACCTAATAGAAGTCCTGACAGGCATAAAAAGTGCAAGTTTTAGGACGTAAAAACATAGAATATAAGTCATAGGACTCATTACTAAAACGGCACAAGTTCTAGGATTATTGCTGTAATTATCCATTTGTTCTCTGTTGTGTTGGTGAAGCGTTCTATTTTGATCTGTGGGTCAACTGTCAACCCATTACCTTTTTCAGTCTAGTATTATTGGTTGACCCGTCAAGTGTGATGATCATAATTGCCTTTGTGTTGGTAATTCTCCAGAAGTGCGCCCAAGAGGATCCGGCAGATTGCACCAGGAGCATCTGTCAACAATACCTCGAACACCCGCGCTAAGATCTCAGTTCCTCTTACACGACTCCTAAAAGGACACCCCCGAGGAATGTAATGCCGAGCAGGTATGAATTATCTATCTGCTAGGAGTCGCTCACACTAGCCATGGAACTTCCTAGCTGAATCGACACAGGATAATGACCATGCAAGATTTCTGCTTTGCACCTTTTAGTGAGCTCCTGGTATTAACTATGGCCTTAGCTCGAGGGGCTAGCACGGGTTCGTCTTCACAGATTTGTATCCTCAGCCTCTCTAGTGCCCCTCGGATATGGAGGACTGCTGCAGAAGAGCATGCTACGGTGTTTAACGTCCATCATTGTGCATGACATCCTTTAATCAAAGAAATCCAATTGTAAATCATTTGTTGTCCACTTAATGACAATAATCTATCTTTAAAAAGATGGTGATTCCAACTCCATGCTGAGAATTTAGACGATTGTTAGTGGGGTCTGAAGCCGCACGCAATTTTGTTGAGCTTAGATTTCTATGATAAAGCATCACTGGACGATTATCGCTGCGTGCCTCTCGCGTGCTAGAGTTTCGAAGTCCAGGGCTCTTCCCCAAGACAGTTGTTTCCATGCCTTCCGCAATTTCTTTGTTTATAAATGTAGTTGAGAGCAAATGTGAACAAAGTTTTAGTTACTAGTATTTTAATTGCCCCCTAAAGAATAGTAACCTTTAATGACTAAAATGAGGGCAATTAGACAGGGGTGTCAATAGTTCGGTTCCGTTCAATTATTTGTCTAACCGAATTGACCTGAATCATTAAAAAAATGCGTGAACCAAACCGAATTGAAAAAATCGGTTTGGTTTTCGGTTCAAACTTCGATAGCTAAAGAAATAGTGTACTTTACAAAATCATATTTTACATCATTCAATTTTGCCGAATATTCTACCTCCAGAGGGTATTACGAGCTGGAGATAGCCCATGAAAGTTTTTAATGGCATTGTTTGATACATATTGACTAAAGTCTAGAACAAAACTGATGCTTGCTTTGGTTCGACAGTAAGAGATCATTAGGCACACCATGTATCCTGAATTTAAATCAATTTTTTTGCTTGCACGTGGGACGAAATCACATATCTTCCCATTTCAAGTGATATAGGAAAAACAGTGGGCTTGATCTCTCTGCTGTGACTACTTATTAACATGAATACTGCGAAACCTTCAGCGGCCAAATGACCCATAGCTTGCCAACAAAACAAGGGGAAAAAAAAAAGAATTCTTTTATAAGCAGTGCAAAGTATCATACCTACAGAGGGTGGTAATAATCGTGATGGGGCACCACAACAAATTTTCAGCAAACCCTACACCTATGCCCACAAAACTGATCACTTCGATGTGAATTGCTTAACACCCATTTTGATCTTAAAGTTCATATAAGATTCTAGACAAAGAGTCGATATATAACGGTTACTACAGACTTGAACAAAGTAGTACTGCAACGGCAACACAAAGAACAAGTGCAGAGACAACAGCGCCAATTTGTATTTTCTGTATGTCGTTGTCTCTGTCTTTTGCCTCACATTGGGAGTTGTAGAAGTCCCTTGCTTCCCTTTTCATCTTCTCAACAACAAGAGCGGCATTTTTGGGAAAATCAAAAATACTTCATCCTCGACAGCCTCTTGTTTCTGCATCAAATGTTACACAAAGTTAGCCATTGCACGATATCTTCTACCTCGAAGCAAGACAATTTACTTTTTAACATAGAAATACTTAAGCGATGCAGCCATAGATGATAAAGAATGGATTCCCCCGATGAACACGTTGAAGAAAAAAGAAATTTGAAAAACTAGCTACCGATATGAGTTTTCAATTTGCCTACCAAAAGGAGAACTAAATAAAATCCGTTATTCTGGTTGAGATAAAGGACAACATTAGCATACTCGAATTTTTTAAGGAACAGTCAAGTGGTAATCAAATCGGGGGTACTTCAGGAAATACACACATGCAGACAGTATTCACAGACAATACAACAATATACTAACATACGAAGGCAAATGCACCAATATGAGGAATCGTGCAATTTGAGTTGTCCTTACCCAGCCCACAGGACAGTGGTAAACATAACTAAATGTAATTATTCAGGCAGATACACCAGAAGAGACAATGAACATATTAAACTTGGAAGGAGCTCAAAAAATACAATCTGCAAAGCAAAATCATCAACCGCCAGGACCTGGTGAAAGGTTTTAAATCCATAGCAAGCACTAGACAAGTCAAGAATTCACTGTGGACATTCGAAGGACAGAAGTTCCAAAGGAAACAAGAACATTACTGTAAACAAAACAACCTTGAAACACTCGACTATTTACAAATTGGACAAAGCACACATTCATCATGCTAATGCAACCAAAAACATAATCACTTATGTAAGTAGGCATAATGAGGCATCCAATATAGATACTTAAATCATCTACAAAGTATACCCCTTGTTAAAAACTCGCCCCAATACATGAACAGAACTAATTCCAGAGCGTCAACGGCAGAAATTTCTTACAAAGGCGAAACACTACTTAGCTCAATGGATAAACCAGGACAAAGGTAGTACCGACACATCACAGAGTAACAAAAAAGAAACCAAATGAAATCGAGGCAAAGATCAAGCAATGATAACCACACAGCAATAGATGGATTTCAAATTCTTTGACTCCAGAGAGATGGAAAGACACGAGGATAAGGCCTAAATTACTCTATAAATGTCCCTGAAGAACAGAAGGAAGACTCCACAAGCCACAAATACAAGTTTATCATCCAAACGATATCGGAAATCAGCAATCACTACACAAATACACATGGTCTGCAAGTTTATAATTTAATGTTGGCAATTAAATATAAGACTGTTTATACGACAATTTTCGATCTGAAGTAAAATTTTCAGTTCTTGGGAAAACACTATTCATGTGTCTATGAAGCATACATTTTTTTTAAGAGAGAAACACACATTGATTGACCGTGCTTATTAGAAGTTGCTGACAATAGATGGTCTTGATATTGGGACTAAAAGTAAAAGAAAGAAAATTTACACTAACTTCATTTTAGAGGTGGTAACTTTTTTTATCAAGTAAACAACATATGTACGTTTTTTTTTACCCTACAAAAGCAAAACAATGTCCCACCCAACGAAATGGTCTTGCATGTACAAATTGTACATGAAATTAGAGGCATATTCAACTATGGCTTTTACTCCCCTCTGTCTCAATTTTGGCTCCATACTACATCAAAATCAAAGAAATTTCTTTTTACCTGCCTCGAAGGCTTCATCAGCTACAGAGAGACTCCAAATCAAAACCACCAAACCTCTCCTTGCTTATGTTGTTTAGACTCTCCGCCATCGTTGGAGTGAGATGGTTCCTCCAATCTCCAATCTGCCCTTTCCTGAAGAAATTGCTATTTGACACCCTGAACTGAGCAGTGAATTGCTGTACCCCGCTCTTGTTCACTTCCAAGCTGCTCAAATTCTCAAAGCTACACAAGCTCACCATCCTCTCCACCACTCCCCGACTCTCTTCCTCCGGGTCAATGGGGTGGCCAATGAAGTCAGCCAATCTCTTGATATTGAATGCTGGATCCATCATCATGGCTTCATAAGTCAATATCAACATCTTCTGAGGTGACTCTTGACTAGCTCTGTAATACCCCAGGGCATGGTCCCAAAAGGGTCCGAAATGGGAGACCCCATCACAGAACAAAGTGAACGCTTCTTCAAGCGGCAAAGGCGGCATTTCTTGCGGCCGTAGCTTTTTCAGGTACTGCCATTGGGAGACGAGCGCGTCTTTCGGGTCACGGCACACGTACACTATTCGGCAACCGGAGGTCTTGACGGAGTTCGGTAGCAAGGAACACGGCATATGAGTAGAAAGCAACCTCGGAGATGAAATGCCGTCTTTAACGGGACTTGCTGAAGGAGCTTGATCGAACATGGCTTCTATGAAGAGTACTAAATCATGGGGATTGGTGGTAAGTAGAGGGTGTGATGAGAAATGGTAATTTCTCCTGTTCATGATTGTGAAGAGAAGTGCCTTGAACCATGTGGTTCCGGCTTTCGGAGAAGTGGATAAGATAATGTCTGTAGGTAAAGACTTGAAGTGGTGTCTTGCAAGCATGACTCCTTTTAGACCCGAAGGGCTTAACCAAACTCCTTGGTATTGCACAAGATGATCGCCCATCCACCCTTTTTGCTTGGGCAGTGTTGGCAGTGTGGCCTCCCACTCCATGCGTGTGTTCTTGTGATCAATTTCTTCTCGATCGTTTCCTTCTTCGTCCATTATCACCTCTCTGTTTGGTTTCGAAAAGAGCAGTTGGTGAGAATCGCACGTCTAAGAGTCCATCGAGCGGAAACACTATGACAAGGACAGGCAAAGCAGCAATAAGAGGGAGTGACGAGATTCGAACCTCACCTTAGCAATGATCCCGAGCTGCAATATTTGGACAGGATATGTGCTTTCTTGTCTTAATCAGAATACACAAGGGAGATGATACAGAGTACACGGGCAAAATTAAAGAGGTAAATGAGCATTAGAAACCAGTCTTGCCAACTCTTATCAGGCTAAGCATGAATCATTAAATCTTACGAATGAATATTTCAATCCTGTCCAAACCCTTGCTTTAGCTAACAAAAAATCCCAACCATTTTATGAACAGGGTACCGATTAATTCCAAGACTGTGTCACAAAACCACTTTTCGGATGTAGTCGGATTGGAATGAATCAAACTATCAGTAATTTGATGCCAGAATGATTGATAGAACTAGTCTTGCCAAATCTTATTAGGCTAAGTATGAATCAATAAATCTTATGGACGAATGTTTCAATCCCGTCCAAACCCTTGCTTTAGCTAACAAAAAATTGACAATCAATTTATGTACGGGGTGTTAAGGATAATGGCACAAATCAAATTCAAGATCAAATCAAATCATGCAAGTACAAGCAAGTGCGATCAAAGGATTGTAAATTCAATTTGATTGATTCTAGCGGCTTGTAATCTCTCTTATAAATACATGGACTCGCACATGAAAAATACATCAGTTGCAAAAATAAAAATAAATAATAATAATAATAATAATAATAATAATCTTTTCTCTGAATTCTCTCCATTCTCATAAACATTATATGGTATCAGAGCTTTTTCGCTCAACCGAGCTCTCGATCCCACTATTTTGAGTTCAATCGGTGACAACTGTAACGTCCTAAAAATTTAACTTTTGTAAGCGTCGAAAGTCGATAAGAATAATATGAAAATATAATCTTAGTCAACACATATTTTGGACTATAAGAATTGAAGAGACGAAAATTTGGACGAATTCTAAAATTTAGGTTATTTCGGATTGGGTTTCGAATTTTATCCGCTGCGAATTAGAATTTCCGTTTTCGCGATTGAGCCTAACCCTGACCGAGCTTGGCCGGTGAATTTATCGAAATACCCTTCATTTCAGTCCCACGCGTGCCAAATGACTATTTTGCCCCTACTTATGCATATAGGACAAGAGTGATTATTGGGCATAAGAGACAAATTTGCCACAAAAGTCTTGTGGGCCCCACCAAATTTTCCTTCCCCATGCTCCCTCACGTCAGCCCCCTTCTACCTTCTTCTTCTTTGTTCTTCTTCCTTCTTCTTCGTTGGTTTCACCGTGGACAACCTTCAAAGCCGATCCACTCCTTCTCCTTCCACAGTTGTTTTGTGCGACCACCGCCTCACCACCGACGACCACCGCCCTCAGCCACTCTCCATCGCCGCCTTGACTCGAGCCGAACCGCCGTCACCTTCGAACGGTAGAGGAAACGGCTCGGGGAGCCTTGCCCTGCCCTGTTTTTGGGTCATTTGACCCGAGGGCTCCGTGGCCTTCTCCGACCACCACGGCCGTCACCGATGCCGACCACCGCCCCACAATTAACCGCTATCCTCCCCTCGACTACCCCGATCCAGCCACACCGGCCGTCCACCGCCGAAACAGCTGAAAAATCGTCCCGAAACCCCGGTGCCCTATTTTGAACCCGGCTTAGTTCGGTCTTCGATACGGCCAAACCGGCCGCTGCCGTGTCTCACCGCCACCGCCGATCACCTCCTTAGAGTTCCCTCTACCACCTCGGAGCTCACCGCCGCCGGCCGCTGCGCGTGGCGCTTGGAATACGCCGCCAATCATCCCCCATGTTTCGGCGCCGAGAAGGCCCGATTCTGTTCGCTGCCGTCAGCCGCCTTCAACTGTCGTCCACCGGTCCCAATCGACCCCCACCGACCCTTGGGTGAGTTCCCGAGCCTCGGCCGGTCTTGTCTCGGCCCGAGACGCCATGAAATGCTCCAAAACAGTCCGGTTCACGGGTTTTGTCACTGACCATTACTATTTCAGGCCGCCGACCGCTGCTCGCCAGAGCTTCGTCGCCAACCACCTGTCCTGGCAACCTCGCTGGACTTCCTCAAGGTGTCGCCAAAGTTTGAGCTCGAGTCGCAGCCCGATAAACCCTAGTTCCACCGCCGTCGCCACCGCCGCCGCCGTTCATCGTGACCGCTCGAGATAACTCACGTTGTGAGTTGACCCTAAACCCTGATTAGGGCGCTAATTGAGCTTAGGATTAGTTTTATTTATTTATTTAAAAAAATTGCTAGCGGGATCGATTTAGATAGAAACGATAGTTAGGATAAATGGACAATCGATTAAGTTAGTTTGGTCGATTAAATTATCTGTGGCTATTTGTGGTAAATTATCAGCTTATTGATTAATTGTGTTTGTTCGCGAGCGAGCGACGGGATAGAGACGAGTGGACGATTGATATTTATAAATCGACTGAAAAATAAGAAATATAATACAAATCGAGCTCAAAATTGCCTGGTTGAGTTAATTGCTCGCGAGTGCATTAAATTGCCTTCTTGATTTGTTTGCCTCGCTGAAGTGCCTGACTGAGAGTCTGCTTGGCCTTAGGCCGAATCTGTTGCATTTTTGTATTAATTTTGGCATTAATCAAAGATTAACAATGAGTGATTGACGAATGTGAATTGTATGGTCATTTAAAGGATCAATGACGTTACCTGGCAAGTTCGCATTGTACCATTGGTACTCATACCGTACTTATTGTATGGAAACTCGCGACTTGTTAAAAGCACAATAATCCATGCCCTGTGCCAGTCGTATGGTTTTAAGGGATTATCAGATGCCGATCGCAGTTTGTGACGGATCGAAGCTCCTTTTTAAGTAATGCCTACTCGCAATGCCATGTCGGGTGCACTGGATACACTGCTTGAAGTAGTCGTCGCTGAGAGGGTAAAAGTGGACGTAGCCTGGTCCTGCCAGAAGAGTGCGGGATCGCACTATTGATGTTTTTATCACGCGTGGGTCATTGTTAAATAATGGATTTTTTGTAACGTCTTATGTACGCCTGAGTGGTGATGCGGTGATTGGTTGCTTATTGGGTGATTTTATTTTATTGATTTATATGTTTATACTGTATGATTGACTGTTGTGCTTAGGTTATCCTAGGCGAATTAGTGTCCTAACCGAGATTAGGCTTGATTCACTGAGATTTAGTCCTCACCCCGTCGTGAGATAACTTTTCAGGTTCAAAGTAATGGAGATACCAGTACGATTCGGTACACCTACCCACTCATCACACGATGTCAGTCTCCATCCGGTACCAGGTACGAACCAGATGTGGGAACGCCACATCACGACGATATGGGTCGATGAGGGGATGCCACACTTGGTGTCACACCTCGTCAAGGCTTGATATCTTCACTATGGGGAGGATATCTTTGGTCCGCTTAGAGTATTTGAGGGGTCACCTCTTCAGGGAGTCCCTAATGTACTCGCCTGGGATCACTAACCTTTATGCCAACAAATCCCAATCTCGGGTAATGTTTCTCAATTGAGATCAGTTTCCGAATATCTTCGAGAATTAAAAGATATTGTCGATACTCTCCATTATTGATACATCCCTTCAAGATGATGATATTTTTATTCATGCCTTAACGTGAAATTGGTCTTGAAATTAAAGAATTAGCAGCTGTAATTCGTGCTAGAGAAAATCCTATTTCATTTGAGGAACTACACGACAAACTTATTGATTATGAAACTTACCTTAAGCATGAAGAAAAGAATGACAGAATTCATTCCTGTCACAGCCTAGTATACTGCCAAATCCCGCTTTGGTTCGTCCACTGCTCATTGGAACCGGTGTCCAAACCGTACGTCGTGCTTCTCATGGTGCTCGCGACAACTATGGCAGCCAACAGTCTCATAAAAACCCCACCCAGGGAGATATCCTATTCAGTCTCATGACTCTAGGCCTCTATGTCACTTGTGCGGCAAATACGGTCACACGGGCAAGACTTGCTGTCGTATCGAAGGTCGTCCAAATAACGAACGTGTTGCACACCACACAAGCGCTACACGTGCGGTCCCACAATGGCTTGTTGATTCAGGAGCGTCCCACCACATCAACAACGATTTAGCAAACCTATCTCTCCATTTCGACTGGCATTGACATTTCAGACATCCCTCTCTATTCAAAATTATGTAGTTAGGATATTTTCATTACCCAAAAATCCTACATCCAAATCCATTTCCAAATCATATTGTGATTCATGCCAATACAATAAAAGTCATGGTTTTACTTTCAACGTTTCTACTCTCTCAAGTCAAGCTCCACTAGAACTCCTATACATCAACATTTGGGGTCCTACTCCGAACACCTCGGTTGTTAGTTTCGAATATTACATTTCATTTGTTGACCATTTTACGAAATATATATGGCTTTATCCTATGCCCAAAAAAAAAAATCCGATGTTTATGTCATTTTTAGTGCTCTTAAACCGATTGTCGAAAATCAATTTCAACGTCCTATTATCTATGTCTACTCCGATGGCGGAGGTGAGCATTTAAAACTTAAGAAATGGATTGGAGAAGAGGGGTTGTTCCTCCCATTCTACGTTTTGGATCCGGTGTCAAGTCCGAAGACAGCAAAATATAACCACATAGATTTATGTTTCGAAAATTCTAAATGTTTGGTCCACCTTGCGGGTGCAAGTGAATCCATTATTTGTTCCTTTTTTTTTTTGCAAATAATTTCTATAGACAAGCCAAATATAGAACTTAGTTTTTTCTCATTTTAATGAACTTCGACATTCACTGTACACATATTTAGTATCGACAGGCTACTCCCGCCCCTTGTTTAAACAATGAATAGACACATAATTTTTGACTTTTCCGGACAATATGTGAATTGACATTGTTCGAAATTTAATTTAACATGTCAACTTGAAGATTATGCTCTAGGTTAACATCGTTATCGGTATGTTCTGACATTAAAAAAAAGTGTGAACTAACTTGTTTAAAGGAATGAAAAAGAAAAGAAAAAGAAAACCAAAGGTAATGGTTCTGTGATTTGGGGGACGAAGGCAAAGCCCAATTCTCTTTCCAATTTTGCAATAGCCATTAGGGCTCTGTGAGTGAGCTATGGAGGATAAAAGCAAAAAAGAGAGAGAGAGAGAGAGAAAAGAAGAAGGAGAGAAAAGAAGAGAATCGTGATTAAATAATATAACGAAGAGTAAATGGAACAGTAACGGCAGAAATTTTAAAATTCCTTACCAGTTGGGGCAAATTGCCACGTGTCGATGTCTGAATGGTGGCATATTTAATATTTTCCACTTTCTGCTGCTGATGAAGAGCAGGAAATGTTTTCTTGGAGATCACGTTTCAAACCCCAGACCCAGAGGAGTATTGTCCGCTCCCGTGCCCGCGGTGATCGAAGTTCAATTTCTCCTTCGTCTCTCTCTCTCTCTCTCTCGCGTAAAACTCTCACCTTGTCTTCTTCTTCTCAGAGGATCGTCCTTGTGCAGGAAAATCTCTTCCGAGAAGAAGAAGAAGAAGAATACGAAATCGTACCCTTCTGATCACGCCTCTGCACACAGACAGAGACAGACACCTCTCCGTGTTCTTTAGCATATAAATTATCAAGTCCCAAAACGACAGAGAATAGAGAGGACTGGTACGGTTGACATTAAACCGAGAAAAGACAAAGGCCAATGGCATTGATGGGGGTAGCTTTTTATTAGAGAAACTCTCTCTCTCTCTCTCTCTCTCTCTCTCTCTCTCTCTCTGCGTCGTCGAATTGGTAAAAAAGACTCTAATTATTTTCATGGACCAATGCAAGTCGTAAATGCTTTTTGCTCTGATGGAAACTGGAAGCCGTACAATTTGATGGGGACAGAAGGAAAGAGAAAGTAAAGCAAAAATTAAGAAATTCAAGAAAAAAAAAACAGAGACATGAGAGGACGCTGCTCCTTTTTAGCTTTCAGTAGGTGAAAGCAGGACCAGGAATGCATTACGGATTCAAACTCTGAATATTTCTCCAAGCTTAATCCATAGCTGTAGCTGGGTCTCCTGATGAGCATTGTGTGTCCAGGATCGATCGATATGATTGGATTGCATGTTCACCACATGGGTCATAGGAAGATAGTGGTGTCATTCAACTTTACATGTGAGAAGAATCGTTGACTAATCGTTGACTCTAGGGTAATCAACGTTTCTTGTGATGGCTCTCTTTTGGTCAGATTTTAAAGCAGACATTTACATGAGAAGGATTGATTTGTTGATGTCCCTTAGCATTGTTGGCCATCGGAGGAAGTCAACCGGCATGCTGTTTTTTTCCTTTTTATATAGTCTTGATGGAGCTTTGGATTTTAGCCCTTTATGTGATTCGGATTGAGGATATCTTACCAATCCGTTACTTTTTTTGTATATTGCGTCCACAAAATAATCTTTAGCAATTTGGTTGCTACAAGTCAAGATGGGAAAATCTTCTATAGATTGTCGATTTTGAGCGAAAAAGGTTTATGTTCATATCTAAGCAACGCATGCCATTCTGGTGACATTCTGTGTTTGACCGAATCCTAAAGTGCTATGAATAAAAGCTCGACCGATATTAACATGAAGATCTGCCACCTTTTGTGAATGTTGTGGTTATGATTCACAATGTTTTCAAGATTCACTCATTTGTGATCCAAGTCCATGATATCACAATCCCAAATCGGTGGCTCACCTGGATGATTGATCTTCAATTTGATCCTTGATCGTGCAATCAACATTGAATGCATGCGAGGAACGGATTGGAGAAAGCGGCGGGGGGGGGGGGGGGGGAGCTTCTAAGGAAGGAAGTTGTGTCAAAATGATTATGAGGTCCAAATAAAAAGAGAAATCAAACCAAGTAGATCTATGGTCTTGCGGGTGCAATTGATTGAATCCCTTATTAGTTTTTTTTCCCCTTTTTTGTTATGATTAATTTCACCAGCCAAGTCAAATCCATAACTCAATTTTTTCTCATTTTAATGAATTTCAACCGTCACTGTCCGTATACTTAATTCCAACGGGATGCTCCTGGTCCTTGTTCAGCCATTGGGTAGACAAAAAAGCTATCAATTTTGATTAAACAAATAAATAGGTAATCATCTTCATTATTTACACTTTTCTAGACAATATGTGAACTCAAGTCGAGGTGGCAAATTCAATCCTTCCTTGTTGATTTCCTCGAAAATCTGACACGAATACTGCCTTTCTCGTTGTTCACTTTTTTGAAAAATTTCATGGCCCGGGTGATTTAAATTTTTTTAAGGTGGGAAACCTAAAAAAAAACTTTCATAAGATAAAAACTATTAGACAGAATGATGGCGAATATTGCATAATTTTAGTTTTTGCTGGGATTTATATTAATGAATGCAAAATTTGCGAAATGACTTTCTTCAGTTTTACAGAAGGGAAAAAGGTTGGTCTTAATCTGCTTTTCGTTGTCCTTCCACGACCCAAATAAAACAGCGACGTTCGCTTGTATAAAAGCTCGCTGTCCAGGTGGTTTTTGCCTTAAACCCTCCATTTTCTCGTCGTCCAAGCATCCTCGTTCCTTCCGAAAGCATGTTCGCTCCTCTCCAAAACCCTCCACCGTCTCACCCTCCATCGGTCGTGTTCTCTAACAAGCTCTCACCTTCCCGAATTTCTCCTTCAGTCGGAGCCAGCAAAATGCTGCTGTCGAGGACTCTTCTGTCCCGCGCTTCCAGGAGGACGAGCCGGAACGCCTCCCTCCTGTCTTCTCCTCCCCAAACGCATTACCGTCCGCTCGTCTCCGATCAGTGTCGCGCGCTTGCGTACGGTTCTCCGGGCAAGGTACTCCATAACTCGTCCGCGTCTGCAGTTTTTAATGGTCTTCTGGTTTTAGCTCTTCGTGTGACTTCTTCAGTTTCATTTTAGGGTTTAGGGTTTAGTTCCCTTCTTGGACTGACTGATTGGATTCTTATTCATCTGGAGTGGCGGTTTATAAGTGGCTGGGGAACAAACCTATTGGTTATTTCCTTATTGGGTTTGAGCATAATGATGATATGGGACTCCATCAGCTCGCAAAGGCCAAACAAATGATCGACTTCTCGTGTGCTTAATGTTAGTCAAGACGTGTTTAGTTGAGCTCAAGCAGTGCCTTATCAACAGACCTCAAGGCTGTCGCGGTTGAGTCGGGAAATGGTTATTTGTTTTGTTTGTTGTGGCCGAGTGATGTAATAGTTGTCTCGACTGAGGTTCGGTTATCGTCCTTGTGTCTGTCTATTAATTGTTGAAGATCGTACCTTTAGATGGATGGCATTCTCAGCATATGTTTCAAGAACTGGTATCGTGCCCTTGCGCGATCATTCAATGTCTTCTTCGTTGCTCTGTCAGAGGTAAAAAAAAGAAAACAAAGAATGGATCTTCTAGGATTCCCCAGAAATAGTTTTTCTTCTCTTTCAGTGACATCAATTTTAAGCTACCTGACATTTTTTTTCAAGTTTTCTCAACATCTAACCTTGGCTCCATCAGGTGGTGTCCTTAAATCATATCACCTTCCATGCTACTCCATTTCGGCACTATGGAATCTCGTCAGCCGCTTCTCCTGAGCATATAGAGAGGGTTTCAAACTCTAAGGCCACAAAAGCAAGTGGAAATGCTGACAATTCGAATCAATCAGGGGATGGGAATGCTGGAGAGTCGAAAGTGTCCAGCAAAATAGAAGCCGTGAGTTGCAAGCCTAAATTGACAAGGACCATTCAATCATCCTAGTGAATGCAGAATTATGTCCGACTACATATATTGTGCTATTATTTGAATTCCTCCCAGTTTCTGTTTCAACAGTCTTGAGCAGTCTAAAAAGACATAGGTTTAGCTGGACCTAGCTTATCGTCTTTAACATGTCATGTATGACACCTAGGTAGCTTTTACCCATCCTCTGTTTTTTTTTTCTCGGTGCCGCAGGATGATGAGGACTCTAAGAAGGACTTTTGTCAATGGTTTGACTCAATGGTCAAGGAAGAAGGCTATAAGGAAAAAACTCGTGATGTTAAGGTAATCTCCAGAAGGATTATACTTTTTGCCTGATTTCGTGTGGTGGAATTAGTGATAATTACTTTATTGAGTTGGTTGAATGACAATAGACTGGTTGCTAATTTAGTGCACACCCAAGAAGTCTTTATCTAGAAGTAATTAGTATGACTAAGCCTCTCAAGAATGTTGCACATGTTTAATCCCTTTTGCAAGATAGAAGGAATTTAGTGGAGATATAGGGATATTAACAGTTTTAGTCCCCGGAATTTAGTTCAGAGATTAATTCATGCTGCCTTCCCCAACCACAGAGGTTGTCTGCATTTGCTTGCCAATATTACCTTATGGCGTTTTATTTGGACTACTTCAAGCTTGAACTTGGTGTGCCATTTAAATGCAGGATGGAGAGGCATATTCATATCTGCTGAATGTTCCTGCTCCAGAACATTCTAGGCATAGACACTCATGTTCTAAGGTGGCGGTGAACCAGTATTTCCTAATGTTTCACAGTTACAATCTGTTTTCTGGCATAGGATTATGCAGGAGACGCTCATCGTTGCCTGGAGCCTAATGTTACTTGTGTAATGGCACTATTCTACCATTATTTGGTTGGGTTGCCTTAGTGGTTTTTCAGATTCACATGGTGGGAAGGATTAATTTCGAAGATGGGGATAAAGCTGCAATGAGACTCAGCTCGGTCAAGTTGATGTTTTGATTTTGATATATTTTCTTACACTGTGCTGCAAGGTGGTTGCGCGGTCTACGTGCAAGATCCTCTTCCTGGGAGCAAACGTGTTACGTCCCGACTCTCGAACCTGCGACATCCCTTTCCAAATAGCCACCAGGTCATAAAAGGTAACGTCTCAGGCAACTACTACTGACTTAAGAGTATACTGCGCATGCGGAACGTACGATCTTCCATCCAATAAAATCATATGGGATAAATAGGAAGAAAAGCTAGATACACAACACTAAAATAAACTGATGAGAATAGATGATCTATAACATTATAGAGCCATCAGCTGATAATTACAACCCCATGCTTCGGGGCGGCCCTCTAGGACTCACAAAAAGATATAGGAGTCAGGTAAGGTTAACTCCCATCTACTCCAAAACAGTACCCCCACAAAAATATCTCTAGTTCCTTGACCACAAAATGAACTTAACCCTCTACTGGGTAAACTCGACATCCGGGTCGTTATAACCAACCGGTGGAGCTGGGTTGTTCGGGTCGTCACAGGAACTCTGGCTAGAATGCACAGAGGAGGCTACTGACTGCTCAAGCTCGAGTTCAGGCTGCATACCGGGTGCGGGATCCACCACTTCCCCATCGGGCGTATCGATATCCATCGGGTCCCAAGCGGGGATATTAGGGACTCCCTGAAGAGGTGGCCCCCCAAATCCTCTAAGCGGACCAAAGAGATCCATCCCATCACGAAGATACCAGGCCTTGAAGAGGTGTGGGCCACCAGCTGTGGCATATCCTCATCGACCCATATCGCTGTGATGTGACGTTCCTACATCTGGTCCGTACCTAGCACCGGGTGGAGACTGACATCGAGTGATGAGTGGGTGGGGGTACCAAATCGCACCGGTCTCTTCATTATTTCGGACCTGAAAAGTTGTCCCACGACGGGGTGAAAATTTAATCTCAGTGAATCAAGCCTAATCTCAGTTAGGATACTGATTCGCCCAGGATAACCTAAGTACCATAATAAGTCACAAGATTTCAACAAATATATATATCAATCAAAATAAATTTGTCAAATCAACAACTAATAGAAGCACAATCACTCAGGCATACACAAGTCCATTATTAAACAATGACCAACGCGACTAGCGTGATAGATACATCAATAGTGCGATCCCGCACTCTTTTGACAGGACTAGGTTATGTCCACTTTACCCTCTCAGCGACAGCTACTACAAGCGGTGTATCCAGTATACCCGGGACGGCACTGCAAGTAGACATTCCTTAAAAAGGAGCTTCGGTCCATTACAAGCTGCGACCGGCATCCAATAATTCCTTAAAACCGTACGACTGGCACAGGGCATGGATTATCGTGTTTCTGACAAGTCGCGAATTTTCATACAATAGGTACGGCACGAGTATCAACGGTACAATGCGAACTTGCCAAGTAGCGTCATTGATACTTTAAATGACCACACAAATTGCATTCGGCAATCAACTCATTGATTATTTTGGATTAATGCCAAAATCCATAAAGGAATACAATCAACTCGGCCCCAAGGCCCACAAGGCTCTCAATTGAGCATTTCAGCTAGGAAATCAAACCAATCAAGCAATTCACGCACTCGCGAGCCATCAACTCAACCCGGTAATTTCAAGCTCGATTCATATTATAAATCCCAATTCTCAGTCAAATTATAACAATCAATCGTTCGCTTGTCTCTAACCTGTCACTCACTCGCGAACAACTCAATCAATCAAGTAAACCGGTCCCGATCGATTTTTTTTTAAACAATAAATAAATAAATAAATAATTAAAACTAATCCTAAGTGCAATTAACGCCCTAACCAAGGTTTAGGGTCAACTCACAACGTGAGTTAGCTCGATCGGCGGCGGCTGCGACGGCGGCAATAAAACTAAGGTTTATCGCGCGACGGACTAAGCTCAAACTTCGGCGACACCTCAAGGAAGTCCGGCGAAGTCGTCGGAACAGGTGGCCGGCGGCGGAGCTCCAATGAGCAGCGGCCGACGGCCTGAAACAGTGTAAAACAGTATACTCAACTGGCAAAATCTACTGTTTTGGCCGTTTTTCGGCGACACGGGACCGGACAAGGCCGGCCAAGGGTCGGGGGCTCACCCAGGGATTGGTGGGGATCGGTCGAGACAGGTGGACGGCGGCGAGAGGCGGCCGGCTGCGGCGGACAGCCACGATCAATGGCTGTCCTGTTTGGCACCGAAATAGGGGTTTCGGTCGGCGGCCGTTTCCGATCGTCATGCGCGGCGGCCGGCGAAGGTGAGCTAGGTGGCGATAGAGGGGACTCGGGGGAGTCGTATGGCGGTGGCGGTGCGGCACAGTGGCGGCTGTGGTGGCCGGATTGAAGACCGGACTGAATCGGGCCCAAAACAGGACACCGGAACTTCAAGGCCCGATTCTGGCGACTTCGGCCGCTGACGGTCGGCGGCGAGGGGTCGGATCGGTTGAGGGGGAGTCGGGGGTTAGGTGGGTGGTGGTAGTCGGCGTCGGTGGCGGCCGGAGGAGGCCGCGGAGTTCTCAGGTCCTTTAACCCGAAAACAGGGCAGGTCCGGCCGCGGCTTTTCTTCGGCTGATCGACGGTGGCGGCGGCTCGGCTGGGGTCAGGGCGGCGGTGGGGAGTAGGTGAGGACGGTGGTTGCCGGTGGTGGGGCGGTGTTCGCGAAAAAATGGCGACGGGAGAGGAAGATTGGATCGGCGATGGAGCAAGTAATCGTCGGTCAAAAACAAAGAAGAAAAAGAAAGAACATAAAAGACGAAGGCAGAAGGAGAAGACAGAGGGAGGGGACGTGCGTGCATGGGGAAGGGAAAAATGGTGGGATCCATGGCCAAGACTTTCATGCCCAGCATTAAAATTTTTTTGTCTTTTGTGGGTAAATAATTGTGGGGGTAAAACGGAAATTTTGGAGCGTCGGGACTGAAACGAAATTTTTGGTACACTGTACGAAGGGTAATTTTGGTAATTTCACTAGCCAAGCTCGATCACGGTTAAGCTTGATTGCGAAAACAGCAATTCAAAATCGCCACGAATTAATTTCGAAACTCAATTCGAAATAATCTAAAATTCGAAATTCGTCCAAATTTTCGTCTCTTCGGTCCATATAGTCCAAAATAAACGTCGACTATGACTATAATTTCATATCATTTAATCGACTTCCGGCGCTTATAAAGGTCGAATTTCCAGGACGTCACAAAACGCTTACTGATGAGGACATTAAGAAGGGTTTGGACATTTTTCTCGAGGAGAAGGAGAAGAGGAAAGGCTCTAAGGGAGAAACTCTGGTAATAACAAGAAGGATTATACTTTTACTTGATTTTGTGTGGTGGAGTTAGCGAGACACCCACTTTAATAAGTTGGCTGATTGCTAGTTTAGTGCTAACCCCAGAAGTCTTTCTCTAGACGTTATTAATATGACTAGCCTCTCAAGAACGTTGCACATGTTTAAACCCAAGAAGTCTTTCAGCATGTTTCGCATATGCTAATAGCCCACAAAATATTCTAGGCATAGACTCTCCTGTTCTTGAGTGGGGCTGAATCAGTATTTCCTCATGTTTCGCATTCATAACCTGTTTTCTAGCATAGGATTATGCAGGAGACACTCCTCATTGTCTGAAACTTAGTGTTAGTTGTGTAATGGCTCTATTCTATCATTATTTGGTTGGGTTGCCTAAGTGGTTTTGCAGATTCACATGGTGGAAAGGATTAAATTTGATGATAGGGAAAAAGATGAAGTGAGACTCAACTTGGTCAAGTTGCTGTTTTGATTTTGATATTATTTCTTAAACTTTGCTGCAGGTTGGTTTCATGGGCAACGAGCAAGTTCCTCGTCCAGGGGACGTCGGTGCAACTCAAGTAGCAGAAAATGATGTGACTGAGGCCAATGCCAGCTGAGAAAGGCTCTTAAGCTTCCGCAAAAGCTTTAGGAGCCGAGGCATGGGGTTTGTAGTTTAACAGGGAGCCTCAATTAATCTTTTTGTCAAACTGTCTTGATGGAGCTTTAGACTCCTCCTTTTTGGAAACATTGAATACTGTGTCATGCTGAAGCATCTTTGATGATTTGCTCTGGCAAAGGAAGATTATGTCTGCATCTACTACGCATGTCATCCTGCTGACATTTAGTAGTTGGCTCTACAGCCATGGCAAGTTTAGTATGATCTTTTCTCCTGAAGCATAATGGGAAGGGTCGACCAATATTAACATGAAGCTCTGTCATTTTTTTTTTTTTGACCGTTGTGGTCATAATTCACAATCTTTTCAAGGTTTGCGAATCTTTGAGCCACGTCTATCTATCGCAATTCCAAACCTAAGCAGTTCATAACGTGGGACGTGATCATGTTGACATACGATATGGGATGGATCGATGCCTCACACGTTGCGAGGATGATTGATCATCTACTCGTCCTTGTTCCCAAATTTCTAGTGTTTTTTTCGCTTTGAAGGTGCAACTGAATTCCCTGTTTGTCCCTCCCCCCCCCCCAATTGATGTCACTAACATGAACTTTGCATTTACTTTACTTTGCATTTTTGTTAAGTATTACTTTCCAAATCAATAGATTAACCAAATAAACAGGGTAACAACCATCATTTTTAATATTTGACTTTTATAGATGAAATGTGAACTGAAGTTGTCTTTCTTTATTAATTTAATTTAATGGGTCTAACATGATCTCCACGAAAATTTATCACGAATCGTGACTTTTCTTATTTTCACTTTTTTGAAAAAACTTAATGACTCGGGCGCTTTAATTTTTTTTTTTTTTTAAGGTAGGAAGCCTAAAAAAAAAATTCAGAAGATATAAGTATTGGAAACAATGATGGCAAATATTGCATAATTTGAGTTTTAGTGGATAAAGTCATTTTGTTGTATTAGTGCACGCCAAATTGCGAGAAGTGTTTCTTTAGTTTCATAGAAGAAAAAGGTTCCTGGGTGAGGCCGTGGTTTATCCAAGTGGCCGTTTGATATGCATGCATGCTGACGACGTTTCGCTTGTATAACAATTTGCCCAGCAGGTTTTTCTTCCTTCAATCCTCCATGTATTCATTACGAGCCTCCTTGTTAAGTCTCTGCTACATATGACTTTGAGATTTTTGAGGAAAAAAATATAAAATATAAAGCCACGATGTGCATGGGGTTCGAAATCTTTGCTATTATTCTGCGAGTTATTCAATTATAGTAGCAATGACAAAACAAAGCAATTAGTTAGAATCTTCTCTAGTCTGGTTGGGGAGGAAAATCTAGGGCTTTAGTTGGGACAAAACAAATAGACGTTGAGTTAATAGGTGAAAGCAGGAATGCATTACAGATTCAACTCTAAACATTTTCCAAGGTTAATCGTAGCTCTGTCTCCTGATGAACATTGTGTGCCCAGAATCGACCAATATGATGAATTCCATATGCACCAGATTGGTTATAGGAACGTAGTGACGTCATTCGAACTTTGTTGTAATCAACCTTTCTTGTGATTGCTCCCTTCCTTCAAATTGCATGTTCGTGATAGCCATAGTGATCCAGTTTGTGTGCGAATCATAGTGAATCCATCTTGGTTCCAGAATGTATGGTGACAATCTAGGCTGATTTTAAAGCAGACATTTAGATGAGAAGGATTGATTTGATGATTGTCACTGAGCATCGTTGGCCATGGGAGTAAGTCAACTGGCCGGCCACTTTTTTTCTTGTTAAATGGTCTTGGTGGAGCTTTAGATTTACTTTTATTTTATTTTTATTTTCTCTTTGTCAGATTTGGTTGCTACAAGTAAACGTGGGAAATCTTCCACGGATGGTCGATTTTGAGCAAAGAAGATCTATGTCTATATCCACTCAACCGATGCCATTCTATTGACATTCTATATTTGGCTCATTCGACAAGTACGATTAATTAGCTTTTTCCTTGAAGTTTTACGATAAAGCCTAACCGATATTAACATGAAGCTTGGCCATCTTTGTGACTGTTATCGTTATAATTCGGAATTCGTGTGACCGTTATGATCATAATTCAGAATTTTTTTCAAAGTTGGCTAATCTTTGAGCCACGTCACGATATTACAATTCCAAATCTAAATAGTTCTTGACGTTTACCATTCATGAGGAGATCATGTCGACATGCAATATGGAATAGGTATGTGCTTCACCTAGATATTGAATTGTTCAAGTAGATTTATGTTCCCAAATTTCAAGTGTTTGGTCCACCTTGCGGTTACAATTGAAATCCCTTATTTGTTCTTTTTTTTTTGTTATAATAATTTCAATAGCAAAGCCAAATATAGAACTCAGTTTTTTTGTTTTTTTTAATGAACTTCAACAGTCATTGTCCATATATTTAGTTCCAACAGGGTGTTCTTGGCCCTTGCCAATGAATAGACAAAAAAAAAAAAAAAAGCTATCGATTTTGGTTAACCAAATAAATAGGTAATTAAAAGAGTCTAAAGACAATATGTGAACTGAAGTTATCGTGGCAAATTCAATCTTTCTTCGTTAACTTAATTTAACATGTCGACTCGAAGATTATGTTGTAGGTTGACTTCTTAATCGATCCGTTAAGACATGAACAAAATGTGAACTAACTTCTATAAAGCCAAAAGAAGAAGAAGAGAAGAGTAAACGGAACAAAAGTTGAAAAGAGTGTAGCATTTTCCTATTTAATGTCTTCTACTTTCTGCTGCGTATGAAGGAAATGTTGTCTTGGAGATCACGTTTCAAGCCCCAGAGGGTGGGGAGCATCGTCTGCGGGCTCCGCCCGTCTCGCTCTCTTGTAAAAACTCAGCCTTATGCTTATCTTCTGCTCAGAAGATCATCAATCAATTCCACACACTTGTGCAGGAAAATCTTTTCCGCAGAAGAAGAAGACGACGAAATCGTACCCTTCTCATCACCCCCGACCTCCCTCTGCAAAACGAACGGACATCTTTCCGTATCCTTCTCTCTCTTTTTTTTTTTTTGGCTTTTAGTGGGGACAGAACAAATGAACGTTTGAGTTGAGTAGGTGAAAGAAAGGAATGCATTACAGATTCAAACTCTGAATATTCTCCAAGCCTAACGACAGCTGTGCGTCCTGTCCTGACGACCATGGTGTGCCCAGAATCGATCAATATGATGGGATTGCATATGCACCGGATGGGTTATAGGAACATAGTGATGTCATTCATAGGAAGCTGTCTTTGCCAATTTGGTTGCTACATGTGAAGATGGGAAATCTTCTACGGATCTTCGATTTTGAGCGTAGATAATTTATGTTTGTATCCAAGAGATGCGTGCCATTTTGGTGACGTTCTATGTTTGGCTAAATCCTAAAATGTTACGATAAACCTCGACCGATACTAACGTAAAGCTCTACCATCTTCGGCAATGTTGTGGTTATAATTCACAATGTTTTCAAGGCTCAATAATTCGTGAGCCAATTCCACGATATCCAAGCAGGACGTTTACCGTTGAGATTTTGTTCGCATTTAACGTTGGACGGGTTGGGATTGATCTTCAATTCGATCCTTGCTCGGGGGGAACACTTCTACGATTGGGTTCATTTTGAGGTCCAAAAACAAAGCGAAATTGAATGTTTGCATAATTTGAGTTTTGGTGGAAAAAATCGTTCTGTTATATTAATGCATGCACAATTCGCGAAAAGTCTCTCTTTAACAGACGCAAATAAAAGGACGACGTTCGCTTGGGTGACAGCTAGCTGTCCAGCAGGTTGGTTTTTCCCCCCCTTAAACCCTCCATTTTCTCGTTGTGCAAGCATGCGCGCTCCGTCCAAAAGCGTGTTCGCTCCTCTCCAAAACCCTCCACCGTCTCATCCTCCATTAGTCATCTTCTCCAGCAGGTTCTCAGCTTCCCGAGTTTCTCCTTCAGTCGGAGCCAGCAAAATGCTGCTGTCGAGGATTCTGTCCTGCGCTTCCCGGAGCACGAGCCGGACCGCCTCCTTCCTGTCTTCTCCTCCCCAAGCGCTTCACGCGCCTCTCGTCTCCGATCAGTGTCGCGCGCTTGCGTACGGTTCTCCGGGCAAGGTACTCGATAACTCATCCGCATCTGCATTTTTCAATGGTCTTCTAGTTTTAGCTCTTCGTGTGGCTTCTTCAGTTTCTTTTTAGGGTTTGGGGTTTAGTCTCCCTCTTGGACCGACTGGTTGGATTCTTATTGATTTTTGGAGTTGCTGTTAACAAGTGGCTAGAGAACAAACCTATTGGTTATTTCCTTATTGGGTTTGAGCATAATAATGATACGGGAATCCATCAGCTCGCAAAGGCCAAACAAATGATCGACTTCTCGTGTGCTTTATGTGAGTCAAGCCGTGTTTAGTTGAGCTCAAGCAGTGCCTTATCAACAGAGCTCACGGCTGTCGAGTTTGAGTCGAGAAATGGTTATTTACTTTGTTTGTTGTGGCCGAGTGATGTAATAGTTGTCTCGACTGAGGTTCGGTTATGGTCCTTGTGTCTCTCTATTAACTGGTGAAGATCGTACCTTTGGATGGATGGCATTCTCAGCATATGTTTCAAGAACTGGTATTGTGCCCTTGTGCAATCATTCAACGTCCTCTCCATTGCTCTGTCAGAGATAAAAAAAGAAAAGAAAGAATGGATCTTCTAGGATTCCCCAGAAATAGTTTGAGTTCTTCTCCTTCAGTGACATCAGTTTTCCGCTACCTGACATTTTTTGTATAGATTTTTTCGCATCTAATCTTGGCTCCGTCAGGTGGTGCCTCCAAATCAGTTCATCTTCCATGCTACTCCATTTCGGCAGTATGGAATCTCGCCATCTGCTTCTCCTGAGCATACGGAGAGGGTTTCCAACTCTAAGGGCACAAAAGCAAGTGGAAATGCTGAAAATTCGAATCAATCAGGAGATGGGAGTGATGGAGAGTCGAAAGTGTCCAGCGAAACAGAATCTGTGAGTTACAAGCCTAATTTGGCAAGGATAATTCAATCATCCTAGTGAATGCAGAATTATGTCCGACTACATATATTGTGCTGTTATTTGAATTCCTCCCAATTTCTTTTTCAACGGTCTCGAGCAGTCTCAAGAGGCATAGGTTTGGCCAGACCTAGCTTATCGTCTTTAACATGTCCATGCATTAGCTTTTACCCATCATCCGTTTATCTTTTTCCCCCCTTGTGCTACAGGATGATGAGGACTCTAAGAGGAAATTTATTGAATGGGTTGAGTCTTATCTCAAGGAAGAAGGCTATAAGGAAAAAACTCGTGATGTAAAGGTAATCTCTAGAAGGATTATACTTTTCATTTGATTTCGTGTGGCGGAGTTAGCGAGATATCTGCTTTATTGAGTTGGTTGAATGACCGAATGGACTGGTTGCTAATTTAGTGCACACCCAAGAAGTCTTTCTCTAGAAGTAATTAATACGACTAAGCCTCTCAAAGAAGGCTGCACATGTTTAATCCCTTTTGCAAGATGGAAGGAATTTAGTGGAGATATAGGGATATTGACAGTTTCAGTCCTCAGAATTTAGTTCAGAGATTAATTCATGCTGCCTATTCTTTCTCCTCGTGGGGAACTACTGCATCATAACTTATCTCCCACAGAAGTTATCTGCATTTGTTTGCAACTCCAATATGCCTTATGGCGTTTTATTGGGACTACTTCAAGCTTGAAGTTGGTGTGCGATTAAAATGCGGGATGGAGAGACATGCATATCTGCTGAATGTTCCTGCTCCAGAACATTCTAGGCAAAGACTCTCATGTTCTTGGGTGGCAGTGAACCAGTATTTTTGTCACGTCCTGACTCTCGAACCCGCGACATTTCTTGTCAAATCGCTACCAGGTCATAAAAGGTAGCGTCCCAGGCAACTACTACCGACCTAAGAGTATACTGCGCATGCGGAACATACAATCTTCCATCCAATAAAATCATATGGGATAGATAGGAAGAAAAGCCAGATACACAACACTAAAATAAACTGATGAGAATAAATGATCTATAACCTTACAGAGACATCAACTGATAATTACAACCCCATGTTTCGGGGCGGCCCTCTAGAACTCACAAAAAGATACAGAAGTCAGGTAAAGTTAACTATCATCTACTCCAAAATAGTACCTCCACAAAAACATCACCAGATCCCTGACCACAAAAGGAACCTAACCCTCTACTGGGTAAACTTGACATTCGGGTCGTCATAACCAACCGGGGGAGCCGAGTCATTCGGGTCGTCACAGGAACTCTGGCTAGAATGCACAGAGGGGGCTACTGACTGCTCAGGCTCGAGCTTAGGCTGCATGCCGGGTGCGGGATCCACCACTTCCCCATTGGGCGTATCGATATCTATCGGGTCCCAAGCGGGGATATTAGGGACCCCCTGAAGAGGTGGCCCCTCAAATCCTCTAAGCGGACCAAAGAGATCCATCCCATCACGAAGATACCAGGCCTTGAAGAGGTGTGCCACCAGTTGTGGCATCCCCTCATCGACCCATATCGTCGTGATGTGAAGTTTTCTATATCTGGTCCGTACCTGGCATCGGGTGGAGACTGACATGGAGTGATGAGTGGGTGGGAGTACCAAATCGCACCGGTCTCTCCATTACTTCGGACCTGAAAAGTTGTCCCACGACGGGGTGAGAATTTAATCTGAGTGAATCAAGCCTAATCTCAGTTAGGACACTGATTCGCCCAGGACGTCTTAAGCACCACAATAAGCCACAAGATATAAACAGATATATATCAATAAAATAAATTTATCAAATCAACAATCAACAGCAGTACAACCACTCAGGCATACACAAGTACATTATTAAACAATGACCCACGCGACTGGCGTGATAGATATATCAATAGTGCGATCCCGCACTCTTCTAGCAGGACCAGGCTACGTCCACTTTACCCTCTCAGCGACGGCTACTACAAGCGGTGTATCCAGTGCACCCGGCACGGCACTGCAAGTAGACATTCCTTAAAAAGGAGTTTCGGTTCATCACAAGTTACGATCAGCATCCAATAATTCCTTAAAACCGTACAATTGGCACGGGGCATGGATTATCGTGCTTCTGACAAGTCGCGAATTTCCATACAATATGTACGGCACGAGTACTCATGGTACAATGCGAACTTGCCAAGTAGCGTCATTGATCCTTTAAATGACCACACAAATTGCATTCAGCAATCAACTCATTGATTATCTTGGATTAATGTCAAAATCCAAACGGAAATACAATCAACTCGGCCCCAAGGCCCACAAGACTCCCAATTGAGCATTTCAGCCAGGCAATCCAACCAATCAAGCAATTCACGCACCCTCGAGTAATCAACTTAACTCGGCAATTTTAAGCTCAATTCATATTATAAATCCTAATTCTCAGTCAAATTATAGCAATCAATCGTTCGCTTGTCTCTAACCTGTTACTCACTCGCGAACAACTTAATCAATCAATTAATTGATAAATTACCACAAATAGCCACAGACAAATAATTGATCGACCATATATCCTAACCATGGTTTCTATCTAAACCGGTCCCGATCAAAAATTTTTTTTACAATAAATAAATAAATAATTAAAACTAATCCTAAGCGCAATTAGCGCCCTAACCAAGGTTTAGGGTCAACTCAAAATGTGAGTTAGCTCGATCGGCGGCGGCGGCGGCGGCAACGGTGGTGACGACGGCGGCGATAAAACTACGGTTTATTGCGCGGCGGCTCGAGCTCAAACTTCGGCGACATCCCGAGAAAGTCCGACGAGGTTGCCGGAACAGGCGGCCGACGTCGGAGCTCCGGCGAACGGCGGCCTGAAACAGTTAAAAACAATATACTCAACCGGCAAACTCTACTGTTTTTGGCCGTTTTCCGGCGACACGGGCCGGAACAAGGCCGACCAAGGGTCGGGGACTCACCTAGGGATCGGTGGAGGTCGGCCGGGACAGGTGGACGGCGGTGGGAGGCGGCTGGCGGCGGCGGACAGCCACGATCAGTGGCTGCCCTATTCGGATCAGAAACAGGGGTTTCGATCGGCGGTCAGTGGAGGTGAGTTAGGCGGCGGTAGAAGGGACTCAGGGGAGTCGTCTGGCGGTGGCGGCGAGGCACGGCGGCAGCCGTGGTGGCCGGATTGAAGACCGGACCGAACCGGGCCCAAAACAGGGCACCGGAACTTCAAGGTCCGATTTCGGCGACTTCGGCGGCTGACGGTCGGCGGCGAGGGGTCGGATCGATCGAGGGGGAGTCGGGGGTTAGCTGGGTGGTGGTGGTCGGCGTCGGTGGCGGCCGTGGCGGCCGGAGGAGGCCGTGGAGTTCTCGGGTCTTCTGACCCGAAAACAGGGGAGCATCGACCGCGGCTTTTCTTCGGCTGATCGACGGCGACGGCGGCTCAGCTGGGGTCAGGGCGGCGGCGGGGAGTAGCTGAGGACGGTGGCTGCCGGTGGTGGGGCGGTGGTCGCGAAAAATGGCGACGGGAGAGGAAGATCAGATCGATTCAAGGAGGAGTAGTCGTCGATCAAAGAAAAAAAACGAAGATGAAGAAGGCAGAAACGAAGAAGAAAAAGCAGAGGAGAAGCGACGTGATCTTGGGCAGTGAGATAGAGTGGCCCACCTTGACTTTCAAGGTAAAAAAAATTAATTTTTTTTGTCTTACTCACATAAATAATTGGGGGAGGGGGGTAAAACAGTAATTTTGGCTCGTCGGAACTGAAACGAAATTTTTGGTATACTGAACGAAGGGTAATTTTGGTAATTTCACTGGCCAAGCTCGGTCAGGGTTAAGCTCGATTGCGAAAACGGCAATTCAAAAATCGCCGCGGATTAATTTCGAAACTCAATTGGAAATAATCTGAAGTTTGGAATTCGTCCAATTTTCGTCTTTTCGGTCCATATAGTCCAAAATAAACGTCAACTATGACTATAATTTCATATCATTTAATCGACTTCCGGCGCTTACAAAGATTGAATTTCTAGGACGTCACAATTTCCTCATGCTTTGCGGTTGTAATTTGTTTTCTAGCGTAGGATTATACAAGAGATGCTCATCGTCGCCTAGAGCCTAGTGTTACTTGTGTAATGGCTCTATTCTACCATTATTTGGTTGGGTTGCCTTACTGGTTATTCAGATTCACGTGGTGGAAAGGATTAATTTCGAAGATGGGGACAAAGCTGAAGTGAGACTCAGCTTGGTCAAGTTGCTGTTTTGATTTTGATATATTTCCTTAAACTGTGCTGCAGAGTGGTTACGTGGTCTACGTGCGAGATCCTCTTCCTGGGGAGCAACTGATTAATGATGAAGACTTTAAGAAGGGTTTGGACATTTTTCTCGAGGAGAAGGAGAAGAGGACATTCTCTAAGGGAAAAACTCTGGTAATCTCAAGGACTATACTTTTACTTGATTTTGTGCGGTGGAGTTAGTGATACACCCATTTTAATAAGTTGGTTGAATGTCAGAATGGACTGGTTGCTAGTTTAGTGCAAACCCAATAAGTCTTTCTCCAGAAGTTATTAGCATGACTGGCCTCTCAAGAACGCTGCACATGTTTAATCCCTTTGCGAGATGGAAGGAATTTAATGGAGATATAGGGATATTAACAGTTTCAGTCCCCGGATTTTAGTTTGGAGATTAA
The DNA here is from genome assembly GCA_028455895.1 of Rhodomyrtus tomentosa. Lineage (NCBI taxonomy): Eukaryota > Viridiplantae > Streptophyta > Magnoliopsida > Myrtales > Myrtaceae > Rhodomyrtus > Rhodomyrtus tomentosa. The sequence goes on along the minus strand of JAPCWY010000001.1, from coordinate 5,082,801 downwards.
TTCATGCTGCCTTTTATTTCCCCCTATAGGGAACTACTGCAGCATAGCTTATAGCCCACAGAAGTTATCCGCATTTGTTTGTAACTCCGATATACTTTCTGGCATTTTATATGGACTACCTCAAGCTTGAACTTGGTGTGCTATTTAAATGTTCTTGGGTGGGGCCGAATCAATTTTTCCTCATGTTTCGCATTTATAATCTGTTTTCTAGCGAAGAATTATGCAGGAGATGCTCTTCATCGGTTGGAACCTAGTGTTAGTTGTGTAGTGGCTCTATTCTATCGTTATTTGGTTGGGTTGCGTAAGTGGTTATTCAGATTCACATGGTGGAAAGGATTAACTTTGATGATGGGGATAAAGCTGAAGTGAGACTCAGCTCGGTCAAGTTGCTGTTTTGATTTTGATATATTTTCTTAAACCGTGCTGCAGCTTGGTTTCATGACCAACAAGGGAGTTCCTCGTCCAGGGGAGGTCGGTGCGACTCATGAGGCGGAAAATGATGCTGCAACTGAGGCCAATACAGCTGAGGAAGACTCTTAAGCTTCTTCAAAAGCTTGAGGAGGCATGGGGTTTGTAATTTTGTACGGAGCCTCAATCAATGTGGAGACACTTAACTCTGTTGCATCACATCTGGAGCTTTCTCCTGATCATAAGAACAAACTTATGATGCTGTCATCTTTCCCTGTTAAGTTGCGGCATTAAGTAATCCAGTTTGGATATTTACAAGGACATGATGGCATTTTCATGCCTTGAAGTTCTGATCTTTGTTCCGTCAGATGATCACATTAGGTTGTGTTCTGGTGGATCGTACAAATCGCACCTTACACGTGAAACTAGTTTTTCACGGGTTCTATAGTATGTGGTCGGGCAGATAATTTCCGTTTTTGCTTCGATACTGTCGTGATCTATCGTCGGAAATGGAAAATTCAAGTGTTTGGGCCAACGGACAGCATTAGTACTTGTTCTGTCCGTTCACTAGCTTCCGTAGCGCTCCATTACGCACACCAAGCATGTTCTCAGTTCTGTCTAGACATAGCCTAGATCTTCGAAGATCATCGCACCACCTATTTGCACATCAAAATATTTACAGGTTCAACTCGAGTATTGCCTCAGCGGATTTAGACATAACGACTATACTACACTTGCACTCGCTAGATACATGATCCCTTAAATGTCAAACTCAAGTTATTACCTAGATGGGGAAATCAGTTGCCAAATCTTGCCCCTCAATATAACTGTTGAAAATTAAATCGCGTGCGGAAGCGTAGTTTTTATGGTAATTTCTGTTTTGATGTGTACAAGTCTATATGTGTGTACGGTCTAGTTGATGTAGAGCAACGAACAAAGGTGGGCAATGTAGGCGTGGTTTATTGTCTCCTCTCTCTTGGCTGTCGTGGTGGGTTTGCGGAAGATTCTGGACCCTTTTGATTTGACGAGCGTGAGCATGGTCGGAGCGAGCAATCCCAAGGCCCCGACAACATGCAATGCAGTTTGAAGACCGGCTTTTTCTTTGCCATTGTCTGTGTTGGTGAGCCTTGAGGTGGAAGAGAAGAAGAAGAAAAGAGAAGAGAGTGACTTACAGTCCACCGATCATCACGGCGACGAGCATGGCGGACATGTCGCGGGGCGTCCGGCCGCCATGCACCGGTGGCTGAAAAGATGAACACCCTGCGAAGGAAGAGCCGTACGTCGTCGTGGAACGACATAGTGCGTTCGGATTGAACTAAACCATATTGCAATCACCGTTGAATCCATTCTTTGTTTCGGACCTAAAAGTAGAAGAAAATTGAAAATCCGTACCTTCCAAACCAAATTTTAGGTTCGGTTTGAATAATTATTCGGTTCGGTTAGGTTATTTGCTCTATCTATTCGGTTCCGTTCAGTTTTTCTAAAAAATCGAATCCAACCTAACCGTTGACACCCCCACCCCAACCCACCGAATGGCCTCATCCAACGACCATTCTCAAGTTTGTCCATAGACACGCCCAAATTTAAACCGCCCGTACTCGAATTCTGCAGAGAAGAGAAGATCCATTGTTTTTTATATTAACAACCTCGTACTGTCACTATTTAGAGGCAGGAGAAGAGGGTGAGTTGTGCTACTCCTATATTCTTTGGTGGATGCCGGTGAGCAGTCCCAGGCTTCGTGGTTAAGAAAGTATAGCTGGATTTTCGACTCTAAATAAGGCATCGACACCTTAAAGAAGTCTTGTTCTACATATGAAGCTGAAACTTCAACATGTACAACTACAAATAAGCAAGCAAAAAAAAAAGTAATATTTGTGTATTACGATTTTCAAGTTTTTTTTTTTTGGTCGAAATTACGATTTTCAAGTTAGTGATAGCCTTTTGATCCAAGTTCCTGTCTCACCTTTCATTCACCGGAAAAAACTTCACTTCATTTTTTGGGTAAGATGGGAACAACTGGTATGATTTGTTGTAATGATGTCCATGTAACCGAGGTTGATTAATGCCACAACTTATGTTAGTGTAAACGGCATGTATTAACGGCTCAACTTGTGTTCACAAATATTTTCCCGATCTATAAATAGAATTGTTTCAGTAATTCAAAATCACAACTCAGAGCACACTTCTCCGGTTCTCTCATAGTCGTGCTCTAACATGTGTTGGTTTTAATAGGTGTTCGACGGAGTTATGTTCGTATCTAAGATGCATAATTCGTAAAGCTGCTTGGCACCGTTGGCAGGAACTAATCGCGTTAATGAGATTCGATTATCCGTACATCATCTCTTGTCCAATTCTTTTTTCGAGTTGATAGTATTTTGAAGTTTACTTGTTTGTGATATATATTTGCAAAGATTGCACATCGACTTGATCAGTATTGAATATTGTCATCGTGTTGTTTGCGTTATTATTTTTCTGGTTACATGCAAATACTGTCACATACTTGTACGTGCGAAATAATATTTTCAATATGATGTATGTATATAATTAGTCTACTTCCATGTGATTGAATTATGATTCGCTTGTCAGATCACTTTTTCTCCCTAGACAAAGAGGATAACCTCTCGGCACTTCAATGTTTCGACATACAAAACATCCCCAGATCAATACCCAAAATGCCACAAATTCTTAACCAAGCACAGTGAAAGTTCTGGCAACAAAGGGAACAGTGGGCCTACTAAACCAAAAGTTTACTGAACATAATTCATTAATGAGCATCACCTGAGTGTCTTTCTCTCTCCTCGTCCTCAGTATGATCAATTTTCCCATGTATATCGTCCTCCTCGACCAGAGGCGGTAGGCCCATCAGTGCTTACTGTGCTTGAATGCTCGGAGAAACTTCATAACGTGTTAATTGTTCGGATGAAATTGCCGCTAGTTTGCGCTGCTGAGCGAAGTTTCATCGAGTTAGATTGTATGTCTTTGTTGATGTATCAAGGCTGCAATATCTATTTTTCAGTTATGATGTCCTGTTTTCTAGGAATTTGTTATTCTTGTTTTACTTGGTTAGTCCTGTCTTGTAGGAGTGTTTAGCTGCATGTTCTGTTAGTTTGTTGCTGATTTTGTGGACCAAGAAATCTGTTAGTTAGTGGGCAACCTGAGTATATGAAAAAGCTCGAGTCTGTATTTAATATTTCAGTTTTTTGAATAAAGAAAAAGAAGTTCCATTTCCAATAATTCAGTCTTGCTGCACAATACAGCTTTTGCTGTCAATTCTCCTTTTGTTCTTTGAAAAACAAAGTTGGTATCAGAGCCTTCTTGATCTTAAGGGGTCGTGAGTGACTTGTGAGATTGATTGAGAGGTGTGTATGCATCCATGGAAGTCGAAGGCAAGATGGAAGCAGGATCGAGTGTTTTTTCAATCGCTCCACCAGTGTTTTATGGACAAAATTATCAAAGCCTGGACAGTGAGAATGCGAGCCTATCTAGAGGGTTGTGATTCTTGGGAAGCTGTGGAACAAGATTATGAAGTTGCTTCCCTTCCCGACAATCCAACCATGAATCCGATCAAGTATCATGGGGAGAGGACAACAAGGAAAGCAAAGGAAAAGTATTATTTATATATTGATGTCTGGGACTCCCTCAAAGATAAGTATTAAGGAGATGAGAGGATCAGAAGCATGAAGGGACTAAATCTGATCATAGAATTCGAGAGACCGCAGATGAAGGAGTCTGAGACGATTAAGGAGTATTCTGATAAGTTGATAAACATTGCAAATCAAGCAAGAGTTTTAGGCACTAACATCTCTGATAATAGGTTAGTGCAAAAGATTCATGTCTCTTGGCCCGAAAGGTTTGAGGCAACTATTGCCTCTTTGGAGAGTACCAAGGATTTGTCTCAGATCAAGTTGGTAGAATTGCTAAGTGCTCTGCAAGCACAAGAGCAGATGAGGTTAATGAGGCTAGATGGAAGTACAGACGGAGCATTGCAGGCCAAAGAATAGCATAATGTAGGAGTGAAAGGCAAGAAGTGGAAAGGGAGGAAAGGGAATGGCAGTAGTGGTTCAGAAGCTGCTGTAGGAGAGAATAGTGCAAGCAACTCCAAGAATAGTGCAGGCAACTCCAAGAACAATTGAGGAAGGTATTCCTCATATCAGCACTATGGAAAACATAATCATCCTCACTTTAGGTGTTGGAAGAGGCCAGAGTAAGGTGCGGAAAATGTCATAAACTTGGACACACTGAGAAGTTCTGCACAGAGAAAGGAAATCAGCAACAAGGTGAGGCACATGCTGCAATCCAGCAATAGATATGTCAATCGTTTGTTGCCTTTTGTTTATCCTCTAGTACTCCATGTGAAAGTTGGCTTGTTAATAGTGGTTGCACAAACCACATGACAACTGATGAAAATCAATTTAAAAACTTCCGAGAAGGAGAGAGGAGATGTGGTCTTGTTAAGTGTGTAGGCTTGTTTCTGTGTTTGGGTCGGGCTTAAGCTGAGCCCAAACACGAAAACACAAACTGAAACAAGGAAACAATAATACCGGAAACAGACTAAGGCAAGACCCGATAAGCCAGAAATTTTCGGGTCGGGTCGGATTGGGTCTTTTTTCGAGTCGGGTATCTTGTTCGGTACTGACACCCCTACTCAGCATGGCTTTTTCCTAAAACCCTCCATTTTCTTGTCGTCCAAGCGTGTATGCTTCTTCCGAAAGCATGTTCGCTCCTCTCCAAAACCCTCTGTCGCCTCATCCTGCATCGGTCATGTTCTCTAGCAAGTTCTCAGCTTCCCGAATTTCCCCTTCGATCGGAGCCAGCAAAATGCTGATGCCGAGGATTCTGTCCCGTGCTTCCCGGAGCGCGAGCCGGCCCGTCTCCCTGGTGGGACGGTTTACTTTTGAAGATGGGGATAAAGCTGAAGTGAGACTCAGCTCCGTCAAGTTGCTGCTTTGATTTTGATATATTTTCTTAAACTGTGTTGCCAGGTGGCTACGTGATTTACGAGCTAGTTACTCCTCCCAGGGAGGTCGATGCGACTCAAGTGGTGGAAAATGATGCAACTGAGGCGAACACAGTTGGACAGGGAGCCTCAACCTATCTTCTACTTTTTTTGTCAAACGGTCTTGATGCAACTTGAGACTTGGCCTTTTTCGCGATACAGATTGGGGATCTCCTGTCAATCTTTTGCAATTTTGAATGCTGCTTCCATCGAAACATCAGATTTATTTGAGCTTATGCCCCCCCTTTTTACCATTTATCTTTGCTGCTCCGGCAAAGGTTTATTTTTTTAATGAAAAATTTAAAAATTGCATTCAAAGCCTTTTGGAATATTTTTACCGAATGCCATTCAACTCAAATCTCATTTTCAAGTGGGATTTGTCAAACACAATTAAGATTTTCCTAAATTCCTATAAATTATAAGGGATTTGCATTTTCTTGATGCTTATTTCAAATGCTAAACCAAACCTCAACATTTGTATATATCTATTCAATGCACTGCCATTATGGTGACATTTTGTGTTTTTGGCTCGTTCAGCCATGTCAGATCAATGTTAGTATGATTAGCTTTTCTCTTGAAGCATCACGGCAAAGGTCAACCAATATTAACATAAATCTCCACTATTTTTTTTTGTTGGGGGGGGGGGGGGGGGGGGGCGTTATAATTCACAATCGATGGCTAATCTTTGAGCCAAGTTCATGTATCACAATCCTAAACCTAAGCAGTTCATGACATTTACCATTCATAAGGAGATGATGTTGACATACAATATGGGGCATATCGGTGCCTCCCTAGGATGATTGATTATTGACTCGGTCCTTGATTTTACACGTTTGTTCCCAAATTCCAAGTGTTCGCTCCGCTTTTGCGGTGCAATTGAATCCCTTATTTGATTATTATTATTATTCTTTTTGGCTTAATTGATGTCACTCTCCAAGCCAAACACGGAACTTAGTTTTTTTTTACTCATTTCATTGAACTTCAATAGTCACTTATCATATATTTAATTCCAACGGGATGTTACTGGCCCTTGTTCAGCCAATGAATAGACAAAAAAAAAATTTGCGAACTTTGATTTTTGTGTATTTCGACAAAAAGAAAGTATTGCTTTAACACATGTTAACCAAATAAATAGGTTATTAACCAAATTAAGAGGTAACGGACATCATCTTTATTAATATTTTGGCTTTTTTAGACGATATGTGAAGTGAAGTTGTCACGTCCCGACTCTCGAGCTCGCGACATCCCTTGCCAAATCGCCACCAGGTCATAAAGGATAGCGTCTCAGGCAGCTGCTATCGACCTAAGATTATATTGCGCAAGCGGAACGTACCGTCTTCCATTCAACTTAACCATATGGGATAGATAGAAAGTAAAGCCAGATTGCAAAATACAAAAGGCTGATAAGAATAGATGATTCATAACCTTACAGAGCTATCAACTGATAAATACAACCCCATGCTTCGGGGTGGCCCTCTAGGACTCACAAAAAGATATAGGAGTCAGGTAAGGTTAACTCTCATCTATCCCAAAATAGTATCCCCACAAAAACAACCACAGTTCCCTGACTACAAAAAGAACCTAACCCTCCACTAGGAAGACTCGACATCCGTGTCGTAATAATCAACCGGGGGAGCCGGGTCATTTGGGTCATCACAAGAACTCTGGCTGGAACGCACAAAGGGGGCTACCGATTGCTTAGGCTCGAGCTCGAGCTCCATATCAGGCGTGGGGTTCATCACTTCCCCATCAGGTGTATCAATATCCATTGGGTCCCAAGCGGGGATATTAGGGACCCCCTGTAGAGGTGGCCCCTCAAATCCTCGAAGCGGACCGAAGAGATCCATCCCATCACGAAGATACCAGGTCTTAAAGAGATGTGCCACCAGATGTGGCATCCCTTCATCAACCCATATCGTCGTGATGTGACGCTTCCACATCTGGTCCGTACCTGGTACCGGATGGAGACTGATATCAAGTGATGAGTCAGTGGGGGTGCCGAACCGCACCGGTCTTCCCATTACTTCGGACCTGAAAAATTTGTCCCACGACGGGGTGAGAAATAAATCTTAGTGAATCAAGCCTAATCTCGGTTAGGACAATGATTCGCCCAGAACATCCTAAGTGCCACAAAAAGATCACAAGACATCAACAGAGATATATATATATATATATATATATATATCAATCATAACAAATCTGTCAAATTTACCACCAACAGAAGTACAACCACTCAGGCATACACAAGTTCATAATTAATCAATGATCCACGCGATTGGCGTGATAAATACATCAATAGTGCGATCCCGCACTCTTCTGGCAAAATCAGGCTACGTCCACTTTACCCTCTTAGCGACGGCTACTACAAGCAGTGTATCCAGTGCACCTGGCACGGCACTACAAGTAGGCATTCCTTAAAAAGGAGCTTCGGTCCATCACAAGCTGCGACCGGCATCCGATAATCCCTTAAAACCGTACGACTGGCACGGGGCATGGATTATCGTGCTTCTGACAAGTCACAAATTTCCATACAATCAGTACGGTACAAGTACCGCCGGTACAAAGCGAATTTGCCAGGAAGCGTCATTGACCCTTTAAATGACCACACAAATTGCACTCGGCAATCAACTCATTGATTATCTTGGATTAACGCCAAAATCCACAAGAAATACAATCAACTCGGCCCCAAGGCCCACAAGATTCCCAATTGAACTTTTCAGCCAGACAAACAAACCAATCAAGCAATTCACTCACTCTCGAGTAATCAACTTAACCTGACAATTTCAAGCTCAATTCATATTAGAAATCTTAATTCTCAGTCAAATTATAGCAATCAATCGTTCGCTCGTCTCTAACCTGTCACTCACTCGCGAGCAACTCAATCAAACAATTAATTGCTAAATTACCACAAATAGCCACAGATAAATAATCGATCGACCATGTATCCTAACCATGGTTTCTATCTATACCGGTCCCGATCGAAAAAAAATATTTTTTTAAAAAAAATTAAATAATTAAATAAATAATTAAATCAGACTAATCCTAAGCGCAATTAGCGCCCTAACCAAGGTTTAAAGTCAACTCACTATTTGAGTTAGCTCGATCGGCGGCGGCGGCGGCGGCGGCGACGACGATAAAACTAAGGTTTATCGCGGGGCGAATCGAGCTCAAATTTCGGCGACACCCCGTGGGAGTCCGGCGAGGTCGCCGGAACAGGTGGCCGGCGGCGGAGCTCCGACGAGCGGCGGCCGGCGGCCTGCAACAGTGAACAACAGAATATTCAATCCGACAATTTTACTGTTTTGGACGTTTTTCCAGCGACGCGGGCCGGGACAAGGCCGGCCAAGGGTCGGGGCCTCACCTAGGGGTCGGTGGGAGTCGGTCGGGACAGGTGGACGGCGGCGGAAGGCGGCCGGCGACGACGGACAGCCGCGATCAGTGGCTGTCCTGTTTTCGTGCCGAAACAGGGCTCTCGGTCGGCGGCGATTTCCGGCGGCCACGCGCGGCAACCGGCGGAGCTGAGCTGGGTGGTGGTAGAGGAGACTCAGGGGAGTCGTCTGGCGGTAGCGGTGTGACACGGCGGCAACGGTGGCGGCCGGATCGAAGACCGGAACAAACCGGGTTCCAAAACAGAGCACCGAGACTTTCGGGCCTGATTCCGGCGATTCCGGCGGCTGACGGTCGACGACGAGGGGTTGGATCGGTCGAGGGGAAGTCGAGGGTTAGCTGGGTGGTGGTGGTCGGCGTCGGTGGCTGCCGTGGCGGCCGGAGGAGGCCGCGGAGTTCTCGGGTCCTCTGACTAGAAAACAGGGCAGGCCCGGCCGCGAGTTTCCTTCGGTGAAACGGCGGCGGCGGCGGCTCGGTCGAGGTCCAGGCGATGGCGGCGAGTGGCTGGGGACGGTGGCTGCCGGTGGTGGTGTGGTGGTCGCGAAAAATGGCCACGAACGGAGGTGATTCGCTCAGTTGAAGGAGTTGTCGGCAAAGAAGAAAATGAAGAAGAAGGAAGAAGAACAGAAGAAGAAACAGCAGGAAGAAGAAAGAAGCAGCAGAGGGCGTGCGTTGGGTAGAGAGCAGGTGGGGCCCACCTTGACTTCAAGGGCAAAAATTTAATTTTTTTTGTCCTTTGTGAATGAATAATTGGGGGGGGAAATGGTAATTTTGGCGCGCCGGGACTGAAACGAAATTTTTGGTGTACTGATCGAAGGGTAATTTCGACAATTTCACTGGTCAAGCTCGATCAGGGTTAAGCTCGTTTGTAAAAACGGCAATTTAAAAATCGCCACGGATTAATTTCGAAACTCAATTCGAAATATTCTAAAGTTCGAGATTCGTCCAAATTTTCGTCTTTTCAGTCCTTATAGTTCGAAATGGGCGTCGACTATGACTATACACTCATATCATTTAATCGACTCCCGGCACTTACAAGGATTGAATTTCCAGGACGTCACAACTCTCCCCCACTTAGGAAATTTCGTCCTCGAAATTACAGCACAGTTCTAATTACTCAAAAAGAGAAGGATAACTAAGCTTCATAACTTCTTCGTTCTCCCATGTAGCTCCTTCTGTGCCATGGTGTTGCCAAACCACCTTGACTAACGGAATTGTCTTAGATCGCAGTACCTGTTCTTTTCTGTCCACGATCCTGACTGGTCGCTCCACATATGACGCCCGTTCATCCAAATCAATTTCTTCGTAACTCAGCACATGAGCAGGGTCTGGCTCATACTTCCTCAACATCGAGACGTGAAAAACATTATGCACTTGAGCCAGTCTAGGCGGCAATGCGAGTCGGTAAGCCAAAATTCCAATTCGTTCTAAGATTTCAAATGGTCCAACGTACCTCGGGCTCAGCTTTCCTTTCCTGCCAAAACGGGATGTTCCTCTCATAGGTGACACTTTCAAAAAGACATGGTCACCTACTTGAAATTCCAAAGGTCTGTGCCTTTTGTCAGCATAACTCTTCTGGCGACTCTGAGCTGTCTTTAATCTATCTCTAATCACTTTAATTGCTTCCATCGACTGTTCTACTAACTCAGGACCAGTTACCTTCCTTTCTCCAACCTCATCCCAACAGACTGGTGTCCTGCAAGCCCTACCATACAAAGCCTCAAAAGGTGTCATCCTAATACTCTGTTGGTAGCTGTTATTATAGGCAAATTCAACCAAATGTAAATGTTCCTCCCAATTACCTTTGAAATCCAGAACACATGCTCTCAACATATCCTCCAAGGTCTGAATCGTTCTTTCAGACTGACCATCTGTCTGTGGATGATAAGCTGTACTAAATTGCAGCTTCGTTCCTAAAGCAGTTTGTAGACTCTTCCAAAATGTAGCGGTGAATTTAAAATCTCGATCAGAAGTGATCGTCACTGGCACACCATGCAACCTTACAATATGCCTCACATACAACTCAGCGTATCTGTCTAAAGCAAAGTCCTTTCTTACTGGAATAAAATGCGCTGACTTCGTTAGTCTATCCACCACGACCCAAATTGAATCATGCCCTCGCTGACTCCTCGGCAAACCCATCACGAAATCCATCGTGATATGCTCCCATTTTCACTCTGGAATTTCCAAAGGTTGTAGTAGTCCTCCAGGTTTGCAATGCTGCGCCTTGACCTGCTGGCAACTCAAACATTTAGCCACATGTTTGGCTATATCAGTTTTCATACCATTCCACCAGTAATGCTGTTTCAAATTCTGATACATCTTCGTACTCCCAAGATGAATACTATAACTACTACGATGTGCTTCTGATAAAATCTCCTCCTTTAAATTTTCATCCTCCGGCACAACCAACCGTCCTCTAAATTTAAGTATCCCATCCCCCGCTATTTGAAAATCGACCCTTCGTTTGATCGGATCTCCTTGCAGAATCTTCCGGATAAAAAGGGTCTGTGGACTGCAAGGCCTTAATTTTAACTTGCACTTCTGGCTCGATTCTCAAGGTAGCCACGAGACTCGACAGTTGGCTTATCTCCAGTTTAAAGTCTGAGTCTCTTAATCGCTCAAGTAAACGCCACTCCTGCACCTGTAATTGAGCAATCACTGATTTTCTACTCAGGGCATCAGCAACCTTATTCGCCTTACCAGGATGATACAGGATCTCACAGTCATAGTCTTTTAATAACTCCATCCATCGGCGCTGTCTCATGTTCAGCTCCCTTTGAGAGAACAGATATTTCAGACTTTGATGGTCAGTGTACACCTGAAAACTTTCCCCAATCAAATAGTGTCTCCAGATCTTCAAGGCAAACACAACCGCAGCTAACTCCAGGTCATGTGTAGGATAATTCAACTCGTGTGGTCTCAACTGACGGGACGCATACGCTACCACCCTGCCATGCTGCATCAAAACACAGCCCAGTCCCCTAAGCGAAGCATCGCTATAAATTTCATAACCACCAGGACCAGACGGAATTGTCAGAACAGGAGCCGTAGTTAGCCTATGCTTAAGCTCTTGAAAACTACGCTCACACTTGTCCGTCCATTGAAACTTTGTATCTTTCTTCAGCAATTTAGTCAAAGGCGAGGCTATAGCTGAGAATCCTTCCACAAATCGCCTGTAATAACCTGCCAAACCCAAGAAACTTCTAATTTCTGTAGCAGTTGTCGGTCTCGACCAGTTAATAACTACCTCAATTTTAACCGGATCCACAGCAATACCTTCACTCGAAACTACGTGGCCTAAGAATGCCACGCTAGCCAACCAAAACTCACACTTACTGAACTTAGCGTATAATTGATGCGTTCTCAGAGTTTCCAGAACTATTCTCAGGTGTTGCTCATGATCTTCGGAACTCTTCGAGTACACTAGGATATCATCTATGAAAACAATCACAAAGCGATCCAGAAACTCCTTGAACACTCTATTCATCAGATCCATAAAAGCAGCAGGAGCATTTGTCAAGCCAAACGGCATCACTGTGAACTCGTAATGCCCATAACGTGTTCTAAATGCCGATTTCGGTATATCCTCTTTTCTGATTCTCAACTGATGGTATCCCGTCCGTAGATCAATTTTTGAAAATATAGATGCTCCCTGCAGCTGATCGAACAAGTCGTCAATTCTTGGCAGTGGGTACTTATTCTTGATCGTCACCTGATTCAACTGCCTATAGTCAATACACAGTCTCAAAGACCTATCATTTTTCTTGACGAACAAGACAGGCGCTCTCCATGGCGAGGCACCAGGGCGAATGAATCCTTTGTCTAACAACTCCTGCATTTGAACCTTAAGTTCTTTCAATTCTGATAACGCCATTCTATGTGGCGCCTTAGAAATCGGCTCCGTCCCCGGAGCTAATTCTATCACGAAATCGATTTCTCTTTCTGGTGGTAAACCAGGTAATTCTTGGGGGAAAATATCTGGAAACTCACATACAATCGTAATATCCTCCAATTTCAATTCTTTAGCAGATGTATCTACCACAGAAGCCAAATAACCTTGGCACCCATCTCCCAACAATCGAGTCGCCTCTAGCGACAATATCATCACAGTCGAGGTTCCTCCTCGATTACCCAAAAATTCATAACTACTGTCATCCATCGGATTAAACCGTATCATCTTATTAAAACAGTCCATTGTGACTCTTTGCTTTACCAACCAATCCATTCCCACAATCAAGTCAAAATCGTACATTTCTAGCACAATCAAATCTATCTTACTCTCATGGCCATACACCACTAGTCTGCAATCAAGACAGCTCACTGTAGCCACTACTTTATCTTTCAATGGCGTAGATACATTAAGCACAATTTCTAAAGGTACCAAGTTCAATTCAGATAATTTAACAAACTGATCCGCAACAAACGAATGGGTGGAGCCCGAATCAAATAAGGCATATGCTACTTGGTCATGCAAGAGGACCGTACCTGTAACAGTCGGCGAATCCTTCGCCGCTTCCCGAGTGAATGCAAAAACCCTTTCTTGTGCCAGCGGGCGATTATGGAAGTTTGACGGCACAGATCCTCTATACTGTCATCCCTGCTGGGGTTGTGCCTGTCCACCTTGCCTCTGCTGGCAGTCCTTCACCTGATGGCCCAGCTGGCCACAACCAAAACAGGCACCACCTCGATACGGGCACAAACCAGGCCCATGCCTCTGTCGACACAAGCTGCACACCTCATTCTGACGAAATGCCGGCTTACTAATCGCCCCTCGGCGATTTGGTGGAATGTGACTCCGGTTGTTAAACATGGGTTTCTTCCCTTGCCTCCTATCGAATCTGTTTAGGGAAACAAATCGTGATCCAGATGCAGTAGCCCTTTCAGACAAGTCCCGCTCCACGATCAACGCCCTCGCGTAGATATCATCATAGTCTTGAAGGTCAAGCGGTGCCAGGGCAGTCTTAATCTCGAGCTTCAATCCGTCCTTGAATCTTCTAGCCCTATCCTCCGGATCCTCAATCATTCTCGGAGCATACTTAGATAGTTTAGAAAACTTTGCCTCATACTGGTCAATAGTCATCTGATTCTGACGGAGGCGGAAAAATTCAGCCATCTTTTGCTCCCTAGCTGTCCTCGAAAAGTATTTATTATTGAAAAATTCTACAAAAGTATTCCATACTGGAATTGTACCTTCTGGAAAAGTTCTACCCTTGACAGCTCTCCACCACGTACTAGCATTCCCTTCAAGTTGATAAACTGCCAGAGTAACTTTATCCCTATCTGAGCATCTCAGCAAATCGAATGCTTTCTCCATCCCTTCGACCCATCGAGTAGCAGTTTCAGGGTCTCCACTTCCAGTGAATTGGGGTGGTTTCAATTTAAGAAACTGTTCTACCAGCTTTTGAGTCCGACGCTCCTCATTGTCATGTATAGGTAGGGGACTCACCGACGGAACTGCAAACGGAATAGCAGATGAAGTCCCAGCAGCAGCGACAGTAGCTGTGGCTTGATTCCTTACTTGCTGTCCCATCAAATCTCCAATAGTAGCTAAGGCTTGCATGACTTCAGCCATTGTCGGTTCCCTTCCAGTAGGTCCTGTAGGTTCTGCAGCAGAGGCTGCAGTAGGGGGTGCAATAGGGGACACCGCAGGCGGTACTCTTTCAGCATCGGCCAATTCTTCCACTGGCCTTAAAGGCCTCCTTCGAGGTGCTCGGAGTGCTCTTCTACCACGTCCACTCATTTTGCAGTAAAAGGTGAAGTCCTGCTTACCCCATAGCAAAACGTGGTCAGAAAGAAACCCTTAAATTATACCACATAATTAGCAATCACAGGCACAATAACCAAAAAAAAATCTTACTAACTATCCCATTTCTCAACGCTCCTTATCACTCCATGCTAATGATCAGATGGATCAGGCGGACCTTGCTCTGATACCACCTTGGGCGGGGATGTCACGTCCCGACTCTCGAGCCCGCAACATCCCTTGCCAAATCGCCACCAGATCATAAAGGATAGCGTCTCAGGCAGCTGCTATCGACCTAAGATTATATTGCGCAAGCAGAACGTACCGTCTTCCATTCAACTTAACCATATGGGATAGATAGAAAGTAAAGCCAGATTGCAAAATACAAAAGGCTGATGAGAATAGATGATTTATAACCTTACAGAGCCATCAACTGATAAATACAACCTCATGCTTCGGGGTGGCCCTCTAGGACTCACAAAAAGATACAGGAGTCAGGTAAGGTTAACTCTCATCTATCCCAAAACAGTATCCCCACAAAACAACCACAGTTCCCTGACTACAAAAAAAACCTAACCCTCTATTGGGAAGACTCGACATTCGTGTCGTAATAATCAATCGGGGGATCCGGGTCATTTGGGTCATCACAAGAACTCTGGCTGGAACGCACAGAGGGGGTTACCGATTGTTCAGGCTCGAGCTCGAGCTCCATATCAGGCGCGGGGTCCATCACTTCCCCATCAGGTGTATCAATATCCATTGTGTCACGTCCCGACTCTCGAGCCCGCGACATCCCTTGCCAAATCGCCACCAGGTCATAATAGATAGCGTCCCAGGCAATTGCTATCGACCTAAGCTTATATTGCGCAAGCGGAACGTACCATCTTCCATTCAATAAAAACACATGGGATAGATAGAAAGTAAAGCCAGATTGCAAAATACAAAAGGCTGATGAGAATAGATGATCCATAACCTTACAGAGCCATCAACTGATAATTACAACCCCATGCTTCGGGGTGGCCCTCTAGGACTCACAAAAAGATACAGGAGTCAGGTAAGGTTAACTCTCATCTATCCCAAAACAGTATCCCCTACAAAAATAACCACAGTTCCCTGACTACAAAAAGGCCCTAACCCACTACTGGGAAGACTCGACATCCGTGTCGTAATAATCAAACGGGGGAGCCGGGTCATTTGGGTCATCACAAGAACTCTGGCTAGAACGCACAGAGGGGGCTACCGATTGCTCAGGCTCGAGATCGAGCTCCATATCAGGCGCGGGGTCCATCACTTCCCCATCAGGTGTATCAATATCCATCGGGTCCCAAGCGGGGATATTAGGGACCCCCTGTAGAGGTGGCCCCTCAAATCCTCGAAGCGGACCGAAGAGATCCATCCCATCACGAAGATACCAGGCTTTAAAGAGATGTGCCACCAGATGTGGCATCCCTTCATCAACCCATATCGTCGTGATGTGACGCTCCCACATCTGGTCCGTACCTGGTACCGGATGGAGACTGATATCAAGTGATGAGTCAGTGGGGGTGCCGAACCGCACCGGTCTTCCCATTACTTCGGACCTGAAAAATTTTATCCCGCGACGGGGTGAGAAATGAATCTCAGTGAATCAAGCCTAATCTCGATTAGGACAATGATTCGCCCAGAACGTCCAAAGTACCACAAGATAACAACGGATATATAAATATATAAATATATCAATCATAACAAGTCTGACAAATCTACCACCAACAGAAGTACAACCACTCAGGCATACACATGTTCATTATTAATCAATGACCCACGCGACTGGCGTGATAAATACATCAATAGTGCGATCCCGCACTCTTCTGGCAAAACCAGGCTACGTCCACTTTACCCTCTCAGCGACGGCTACTACAAGCAGTGTATCCAGTGCACCCGGCACGGCACTGCGAGTAGGCATTCCTTAAAAAGGAGCTTCGGTCCTTCACAAGCTGCGACCGGCATCCGATAATCCCTTAAAACCGTACGACTGGCACGGGGCATGGATTATCGTGCTTCTGACAAGTCGCAAATTTCCATACAATCAGTACGGTACAAGTACCCACGGTACAAAGCGAACTTGCCAGGTAACGTCATTGACCCTTTTAAATGACCACACAAATTGCACTCGGCAATCAATTCATTGATTATCTTGGATTAACGCCAAAATCCACAGGAAATACAATCAACTCGGCCCCAAGGCCCACAAGATTCCCAATTGAACTTTTCAGCCAGGCAAACAAACCAATCAAGCAATTCACTCACTCTCGAGTAATCAACTTAACCCGGCAATTTCAAGCTCAATTCATATTAGAAATCTTAATTCTTAGTCAAATTATAGCAATCAATCGTTCGCTCGTCTCTAACCTGTCACTCACTCGCGAGTAACTCAATCAAACAATTAATTGCTAAATTACCACAAATAGCCATAGACAAATAATCGATCGACCATGTATCCTAACCATGGTTTCTATCTAAACCGGTCCCGATCGAAATATTTTTTTTAAAATAAATAAATAAATAATAAATAAATAATTAATTAACTAAATAAATAAAACAAACTAATCCTAAGCGCAATTAGCGCCCTAACCAAGGTTTAGAGTCAACTCACTATTTGAGTTAGCTCGATCGGCGACGGCGGCGGCGGCGGCGGCGATAAAACTAAGGTTTATCGCGCGGCGGGTTGGGCTCAAACTTCGGCGACACCCCGTAGGAGTCCGGCGAGGTCGCCGGAACAGGTGGCCGGCGGCGGAGCTCCGGCGAGCGGCGGCCGGCAGCCTGCAACAGTGAGAAACCAGAATATTCAACCGACACTTCACGGTTTTTGGCCGTTTTCCGGCGACACGGGCCGGGACAAGGCCGGCCAGGGGTCGGAGGCTCACCTAGGGGTCAGTGGGAGTCGGCCGGGACAGGTGGACGGCGGCGGACGGCGGCCGGCGACGGCGGACAGCCGCGATCAGTGGCTGTCCTATTTTCGAGCCGAAACAAGGCTCTCGGTCGGCGGCGGTTTCCGGCGGCCACGCGCGGCGACCGGCGGAGCTGAGCTGGGTGGCGGTAGAGGAGACTCAGGGGAGTCGTTTGGCGGCGGCGGTGTGGTACGGCGGCGACGGTGGCGGCCGAACGAAGACCGGAACAGCCCGGTTTCAAAAACAGAGCACCGAGACTTTCGGGCCGGATTCCGGCGGTTCCGGCGGCTGACGGTCGGCGACGAGGGGTGGGATCGGTCGAGGGGAGGTCGGGGGTTAGCTGGGTGGTGGTGGTCGGCGTCGGTGGCGGCCGTGGCGGCCGGAGAAGACCGCGAAGTCCTCGGGTAGCCTGACCCGAAAACAGGGGACGTTCGGCCGTGGGTTTTCTTCGGCGAAACGGCGGCGACGGCGGCTCGGCCGGGGTCCAGGCGACGGCGGCGAGTGGCTGGGGACGGTGGCTGCCGGTGGGGGTGTGGTGGTCGCGAAAAATGGCGACGGACGGAGGAGGAATCGGTCGGCAAAGGGCTCTCGGCAAGAAAAAAAAAGAGAAGAAGAAGAAGAACAGAAGAAGAGAAGCAGAAGAAGAAGAGAAGAGAAGAAGCAGGCGGCAAACGTGCGTTGGGCAGAGGGCAGCTGGGCCCACCTTGACTTTGGGCCAAAAATTTAATTTTTTTTGTCTTATATGAATGAATTATTGGGGGGGGCAAAATGGTAATTTTGGCGCGCCGGGACTGAAACGAAATTTTTGGTGTACTGATCGAAGGGTAATTTCGACAATTTCACTGGTCAAGCTCGATCAGGGTTAAGCTCGTTTGCAAAAACGGCAATTTAAAAATCGCCGCGGATCAATTTCGAAACTCAATTCGAAACAATCTAAAGTTCGGAATTCGTCCAAATTTTCGTCTTTTCAGTCCTTATAGTTCGAAATGGGCGTCGACTATGACTATACACTCATATCATTTAATCGACTCCCGGCACTTACAAGGATTGAATTTCCAGGACGTCACAACTCTCCCCCACTTAGGAAATTTCGTCCTCGAAATTACAGCACAGTTCTAATCACTCAAAAAGAGAAGGATAACTAAGCTTCATAACTTCTTCATTCTCCCATGTAGCTCCTTCTGTGCCATGGTGTTGCCAAACCACCTTGACTAACGGAATTGTCTTGGATCGCAGTACCTGCTCTTTTCTGTCCACGATCCTGACTGGTCGCTCCACATATGACGCCCGTTCATCCAAATCAATTTCTTCGTAACTCAGCACATGAGCAGGGTCTGGCTCATACTTCCTCAACATCGAGACGTGAAAAACATTATGCACTTGAGCCAGTCTAGGCGGCAATGCGAGTCGATAAGCCAAAATTCCGATCCGTTCTAAGATTTCAAATGGTCCAACGTACCTCGGGCTCAGCTTTCCTTTCCTGCCAAAACGGGATGTTCCTCTCATAGGTGACACTTTCAAAAACACATGGTCGCCTACTTGAAATTCCAAAGGTCTGCGCCTTTTATCAGCATAACTCTTCTGGCGACCCTGAGCTGTCTTTAATCTATCTCTAATCACTTTAATTGCTTCCATCGACTGTTCTACTAACTCAGGGCCAGTTATCTTCCTTTCCCCAACCTCATCCCAACATACTGGTGTCCTGCAAGCCCTACCATACAAGGCCTCGAAAGGTGCCATCCTAATACTCTGTTGGTAGCTGTTATTATAGGCAAATTCAACCAAATGTAAATGTTCCTCCCAATTACCTCTGAAATCCAGAACACATGCTCTCAACATGTCCTCCAAGGTCTGAATCGTTCTTTCAGACTGACCATCTGTCTGTGGATGATAAGCTGTACTAAATTGCAGCTTCGTTCCTAAAGCAGTTTGTAGACTCTTCCAAAATGTAGCGGTGAATTTAGGATCTCGATCAGAAGTGATCGTCACTGGCACACCATGCAACCTTACAATATGCCTCACATACAACTCAGCGTATCTGTCTAAGGCAAAGTCCTTTCTTACTGGAATAAAATGCGCTGACTTCGTTAGTCTATCCACCACGACCCAAATTGAATCATGCCCTCGCTGACTCCTCGGCAAACCCATCACGAAATCCATCGTGATATGCTCCCATTTCCACTCTGGAATTTCCAAAGGTTGTAGTAGTCCTCCAGGTTTGCAATGCTGCGCCTTGACCTGCTGGCAGATCAAACATTTAGCCACATGTTTGGCTATATCAGTTTTCATACCATTTCACCAGTAATGATGTTTCAAATTCTGATACATCTTTGTACTTCCGGGATGAATACTATAACTACTACGATGTGCTTCTGATAAAATCTCCTCCCTTAAATTTTCATCCTCCGGCACAACCAACCGTCCTCTAAATTTAAGTATCCCATCCTCCGCTATTTGAAAATCGACCCTTCGTTTGGTCGGATCTCCTTGCAGGATCTTCCGGATAAAAGGGTCTGTGGACTGCAAGGCCTTAATTTTTACTTGCACTTCTAGCTCGATTCTCAAGGTAGCCACGAGACTCGACAGCTGGCTTATCTCCAATTTAAAGTCTGAGTCTCTTAATTGCTCAAGTAAACGCCACTCCTGCACCTGCAATTGAGCAATCACTGATTTTCTACTCAGGGCATCAGCAACCTTATTCGCCTTACCAGGATGATACAGGATCTCACAGTCATAGTCTTTTAATAACTCCATCCATCGGCGTTGTCTCATGTTCAGCTCCCTTTGAGAGAACAGGTATTTCAGACTCTGATGGTCGGTGTATACCTAAAAACTTTCCCCAATCAAATAGTGTCTCCAGATCTTCAAGGCAAACACAACCGCAGCTAACTTCAGGTCGTGTGTGGGATAATTCAACTCGTGTGGTCTCAACTGGCGGGACGCATACGCTACCACCCTGCCATGCTGCATCAAAACACAGCCCAGTCCCCTAAGCGAAGCATCGCTATAAATTTCATAACCACCAGGACCAGACGGAATTGTTAGAACAGGAGCCGTAGTTAGCCTATGCTTAAGCTCTTGGAAACTACGTTCGCACTTGTCCGTCCATTGAAACTTTGTATCTTTCTTCAGCAATTTAGTCAAGGGCGAGGATATAGCTGAGAATCCTTCCACAAATCGCCTGTAATAACCTGCCAAACCCAAGAAACTTCTAATTTCTGTAGCAGTTGTCGGTCTCGACCAGTTAATAACTACCTCAATTTTAACCGGATCCACAGCAATACCTTCACTCGAAACTACGTGGCCTAAGAATGCCACGCTAGCCAACCAAAACTCACACTTACTGAATTTAGCGTATAATTGATGCGTTCTCAGAGTTTCCAGAACTATTCTCAGGTGTTGCTCATGATCTTCGGAACTCTTCGAGTACACTAGGATATCATCTATGAAAACAATCACAAAACGATCCAGAAACTCCTTGAACACTCTATTCATCAGATCCATAAAAGCAGCAGGAGCATTCGTCAAACCAAACGGCATCACTGTGAACTCGTAATGCCCATAACGTGTTCTAAATGCCGATTTCGGTATATCCTCTTTTCTGATTCTCAACTGATGGTATCCCGTCCGTAGATCAATTTTTGAAAATATAGATGCTCCCTGCAGCTGATCGAACAAGTCGTCAATCCTTGGCAGTGGGTACTTATTCTTGATCGTCACCTGATTCAACTGCCTATAGTCAATACACAGTCTCAAAGACCCATCCTTTTTCTTGACGAACAAGACAGGCGCTCCCCATGGCGAGGCACTAGGGCGAATGAATCCCTTGTCTAACAACTCCTGCATTTGAACCTTAAGTTCTTTCAATTCTGATAACGCCATTCTATATGGCGCCTTAGAAATCGGCTCTGTCCCCGGAGCTAATTCTATCACAAACTCGATTTCTCTTTCTGGTGGTAAACCAGGTAATTCTTGGGGGAAAACATCTGGAAACTCACACACAATCATAATATCCTCCAATTTCAATTCTTTAGCAGATGTATCTACCACAGAAGCCAAATAACCTTGGCACCCATCTCCCAACAATCGAGTCGCCTCTAACGACGATATCATCACAGTCGAGGTTCCTCCTCGATTACCCAAAAATTCATAACTATTGTCATCCATCGGATTAAACCGTATTATCTTATTAAAGCAATCCATTGTGGCTCTTTGCTTTACCAACCAATCCATTCCCACAATCAAGTCAAAATCGTACATTTCTAGCACAATCAAATCTATCTTACTCTCATGGCCATCCACCACTAGTCTGCAATCAGGACAGCTCACTGTAGCCACTACTTTATCTTTCAATGGCGTAGATACATTAAGCACAATTTCTAAAGGTACCAAGTTCAATTCAGATAATTTAACAAACTGATCCGCAACAAATGAATGAGTGGCGCCCGGATCAAATAAGGCATATGCTACTTGGTCATGCAAGAGGACCGTACCTGTAACAGTCGGCGAATCCTTCGCCGCTTCCCGAGTGACTGCAAAAACCCTTCCTTGTGCCGGCGGGCGATTTTGAAAGTTTGACGGCACAGATCCTCTAGACTGTCCCCCCTGCTGGGGTTGTGCCTGTCCACCTTGCCTCTATGGGCAGTCCCTCACCTGATGGCCCAGCTGGCCACAACCAAAACAGGCACCACCTCGATACGGGCACAAACCAGGCCCATGCCTCTGTCGACACAAGCTGCACACCTCATTCTGACGAAATGCCGGTTTACTAATCGCCCCTCGATGATGTGGTGGGATGTGACTTCGGTTGTTAAACATGGGTTTCTTCCCTTATCTCCTATCGAATCTGTTTGGGGAAACAAATCGTGATCCAGATGCAGTAGCCCTTTCAGACAAGTCCCGCTCCACTATCAACGCCCTCGCGTAGATATCATCATAATCTTGAAGGTCAAGCGGGGCCAGGGCACTCTTAATCTCGGGCTTCAATCCGTCCTTGAATCTTCTAGCCCTATCCTCCGGATCCTCAATCATTCTCGGAGCATACTTAGATAGTTCAGAAAACTTTGCCTCGTACTGGTCAATAGTCATCTGATTCTGACGGAGGCGGAAAAATTCAGCCATCTTTTGCTCCCTAGCTGTCCTCGAAAAGTATTTATTATTGAAAACTTCTACAAAAGTATTCCATACTGGAATTGTACCTTCTGGAAAAGTTCTACCCTTGACAGCTCTCCACCACGTACTAGCATTCCCTTCAAGTTGATAAACTGCCAGAGTAACTTTATCCCTATCTGAGCATCTCAGCAAATCGAATGCTTTCTCCATCCCTTCGACCCATCGAGTAGCAGCTTCAAGGTCTCCACTTCCAGTGAATTGTGGTGGTTTCAATTTAAGAAACTGTTCCACCAGCTTTTGAGCCCTACGCTCCTCACTGTCATGTATAGGTAGGGGACTCACCGACGGAACTGCAACCGGTATAGCAGATGAAGTCCCAGCAGCAGCGACAGTAGCTGCGGCTTGATTCCTTACTTGCTGTCCCATCAAATCTCCAATAGTACCTAAGGCTTGCATGACTTCAGCCATTGTCGGTTCCCTTCCAGTAGGTCCTGTAGGTTCTGCAGCAGAGGCTGCAGTAGGGGGTGCAATAGGGGACACCGCAGGCGGTACTCTTTCATCATCAACCAATTCTTCCACCGGCCTTAAAGGCCTCCTTCGAGGGGCTCGAGGTGCTCTTCTACCACGTCCGCTCATTTTACAGTAAAAGGTGAAGTCCTGCTTACCCCATAGCAACACGTGGTCAGAAAGAAATCCTTAAATTCTACCACATAATTAGCAATCACAGGCATAATAACCAAGAATCTTACTAACTATCCCATTTCTCAACACTCCTTATCACTCCGTGCCAATGACCAGATGGATCAGGCTGACCTTGCTCTGATACCACCTTGGGGCGGGGATGTCACGTCCCGACTCTCGAGCCCGCGACATCCCTTGCCAAATCGCCACCAGGTCATAATAGATAGCGTCCCAGGCAATTGCTATCGACCTAAGCTTATATTGCGCAAGCGGAACGTACCATCTTCCATTCAATAAAAACACATGGGATAGATAGAAAGTAAAGCCAGATTGCAAAATACAAAAGGCTGATGAGAATAGATGATCCATAACCTTACAGAGCCATCAACTGATAATTACAACCCCATGCTTCGGGGTGGCCCTCTAGGACTCACAAAAAGATACAGGAGTCAGGTAAGGTTAACTCTCATCTATCCCAAAACAGTATCCCCTACAAAAATAACCACAGTTCCCTGACTACAAAAAGGCCCTAACCCACTACTGGGAAGACTCGACATCCGTGTCGTAATAATCAAACGGGGGAGCCGGGTCATTTGGGTCATCACAAGAACTCTGGCTAGAACGCACAGAGGGGGCTACCGATTGCTCAGGCTCGAGATCGAGCTCCATATCAGGCGCGGGGTCCATCACTTCCCCATCAGGTGTATCAATATCCATCGGGTCCCAAGCGGGGATATTAGGGACCCCCTGTAGAGGTGGCCCCTCAAATCCTCGAAGCGGACCGAAGAGATCCATCCCATCACGAAGATACCAGGCTTTAAAGAGATGTGCCACCAGATGTGGCATCCCTTCATCAACCCATATCGTCGTGATGTGACGCTCCCACATCTGGTCCGTACCTGGTACCGGATGGAGACTGATATCAAGTGATGAGTCAGTGGGGGTGCCGAACCGCACCGGTCTTTCCATTACTTCGGACCTGAAAAATTTTATCCCGCGACGGGGTGAGAAATGAATCTCAGTAAATCAAGCCTAATCTCGATTAGGACAATGATTCGCCCAGAACGTCCAAAGTACCACAAGATAACAACGGATATATAAATATATAAATATATCAATCATAACAAGTCTGACAAATCTACCACCAACAGAAGTACAACCACTCAGGCATACACATGTTCATTATTAATCAATGACCCACGCGACTGGCGTGATAAATACATCAATAGTGCGATCCCGCACTCTTCTGGCAAAATCAGGCTACGTCCACTTTACCCTCTCAGCGACGGCTACTACAAGCAGTGTATCCAGTGCACCCGGCACGGCACTGCGAGTAGGCATTCCTTAAAAAGGAGCTTCGGTCCTTCACAAGCTGCGACCGGCATCCGATAATCCCTTAAAACCGTACGACTGGCACGGGGCATGGATTATCGTGCTTCTGACAAGTCGCAAATTTCCATACAATCAGTACGGTACAAGTACCCACGGTACAAAGCGAACTTGCCAGGTAACGTCATTGACCCTTTTAAATGACCACACAAATTGCACTCGGTAATCAATTCATTGATTATCTTGGATTAACGCCAAAATTCACAGGAAATACAATCAACTCGGCCCCAAGGCCCACAAGATTCCCAATTGAACTTTTCAGCCAGGCAAACAAACCAATCAAGCAATTCACTCACTCTCGAGTAATCAACTTAACCCGGCAATTTCAAGCTCAATTCATATTAGAAATCTTAATTCTTAGTCAAATTATAGCAATCAATCGTTCGCTCGTCTCTAACCTGTCACTCACTCGCGAGTAACTCAATCAAACAATTAATTGCTAAATTACCACAAATAGCCACAGACAAATAATCGATCGACCATGTATCCTAACCATGGTTTCTATCTAAACCGGTCCCGATCGAAATATTTTTTTTAAAAAAATAAATAAATAAATAATAAATAATTAATTAATTAACTAAATAAATAAAACAGACTAATCCTAAGCGCAATTAGCGCCCTAACCAAGGTTTAGAGTCAACTCACTATTTGAGTTAGCTCGATCGGCGACGGCGGCGGCGGCGGTGGCGGCGGCGGCGACGGCGGCAATAAAACTAAGGTTTATCGCGCGGCGGGTTGGGCTCAAACTTCGGCGACACCCCATAGGAGTCCGGCGAGGTCGCCGGAACAGGTGGCCGGCGGCGGAGCTCCGGCGAGAGGCGGCCGGCAGCCTGCAACAGTGAGAAACCAGAATATTCAACCGACACTTCACGGTTTTTGGCCGTTTTCCGGCGACACGGGCCGGGACAAGGCCGGCCAGGGGTCGGAGGCTCACCTAGGGGTCAGTGGGAGTCGGCCGGGACAGGTGGACGGCGGCGGAAGGCGGCCGGCGACGGCGGACAGCCGCGATCAGTGGCTGTCCTATTTTCGAGCCGAAACAGGGCTCTCGGTCGGCGGCGGTTTCCGGCGGCCACGCGCGGCGACCGGCGGAGCTGAGCTGGGTGGCGGTAGAGGAGACTCAGGGGAGTCGTTTGGCGGCGGCGGTGTGGTACGGCGGCGACGGTGGCGGCCGAACGAAGACCGGAACAGCCCGGTTTCAAAAACAGAGCACCGAGACTTTCGGGCCGGATTCCGGCGGTTCCGGCGGCTGACGGTCGGCGACGAGGGGTGGGATCGGTCGAGGGGAGGTCGGGGGTTAGCTGGGTGGTGGTGGTCGGCGTCGGTGGCGGCCGGAGAAGACCGCGAAGTCCTCGGGTCGCCTGACCAGAAAACAGGGGACGTTCGGCCGTGGGTTTTCTTCGGCGAAACGGCGGCGACGGCGGCTCGGCCGGGGTCCAGGCGACGGCGGCGAGTGGCTGGGGACGGTGGCTGCCGGTGGGGGTGTGGTGGTCGCGAAAAATGGCGACGGACGGAGGAGGAATCGGTCGGCAAAGGGCTCTCGGCAAGAAAAAAAAAGAGAAGAAGAAGAAGAACAGAAGAAGAGAAGCAGAAGAAGAAGAGAAGAGAAGAAGCAGGCGGCAGACGTGCGTTGGGCAGAGGGCAGCTGGGCCCACCTTGACTTTGGGCCAAAAATTTAATTTTTTTTGTCTTATATGAATGAATTATTGGGGGGGCAAAATGGTAATTTTGGCGCGCCGGGACTGAAACGAAATTTTTGGTGTACTGATCGATGGGTAATTTCGACAATTTCACTGGTCAAGCTCGATCAGGGTTAAGCTCGTTTGCAAAAACGGCAATTTAAAAATCGCCGCGGATCAATTTCGAAACTCAATTCGAAACAATCTAAAGTTCGGAATTCGTCCAAATTTTTATCTTTTCAGTCTTTATAGTCCAAAATGGCGTCGACTATGAATATACATTCATATCATTAAATCGACTCCCGGCACTTACAAGGGTTGAATTTTCAGGACGTCACACATTGGGTTCCAAGCAGGGATATTAGGGACCCCCTATAGAGGTGGCCCCTCAAATCCTCGAAGCGGACCGAAGAGATCCATCCCATCACGAAGATATCAGGCCTTAAAGAGGTGTGCCACCAGATGTGGCATCCCTTCATCAACCCATATCGTCGTGATCTGACGCTCCCACATCTGGTCCGTATCTGGTACCGGATGGAGACTGATATCAAGTGATGAGTCAGTGGGGGTGCCGAACCGCACCGGTCTTTTCATTACTTCGGACTTGAAAAATTTGTCCCACGACGGGGTGAGAAATGAATCTCAGTGAATCAAGCCTAATCTCGGTTAGGACAATGATTCGCCCAAAACATCCTAAGTGCCACAAAAAGATCACAAGACATCAACAGAGATAAATATATATATATATATATATATATATATATATATCAATCATAACAAATCTGTCAAATTTACCACCAACAGAAGTACAATCACTCAAGCATACACAAGTTCATTATTAATCAATGACCCACGCGACTGGCGTGATAAATACATCAATAGCGCCATCCCGCACTCTTCTAGCAAAACCAGGCTACGTCTACTTTACCCTCTCAGCGACGGCTACTACAAGCAGTGTATCCAGTGCACCCGGCACGGCACTGCAAGTAGGCATTCCTTAAAAAGGAGTTTCGGTCCATCACAACTGCGACCGGCATCCGATAATCCCTTAAAATCGTACGACTGGCACGGGGCATGGATTATCGTGCTTCTGACAAGTCGCAAATTTCCATACAATCAGTACGGTACAAGTACCCCCGGTACAAAGCGAATTTGCCAGGAAGCGTCATTGACCCTTTAAATGACCGCACAAATTGCACTCGGCAATCAACTCATTGATTATCTTGGATTAACGCCAAAATCCACAAGAAATACAATCAACTCGGCCCCAAGGCCCACAAGATTCCCAATTGAACTTTTCAGCCAGGCAAACAAACCAATCAAGCAATTCACTCACTCTCGAGTAATCAACTTAACCCGGCAATTTCAAGCTCAATTCATATTAGAAATCTTAATTCTCAGTCAAATTATAGCAATCAATCGTTCGCTCGTCTCTAACCTGTCACTCACTCGCGAGCAACTCAATCAAACAATTAATTGCTAAATTACCACAAATAGCCACAGATAAATAATCGATCGACCATGTATCCTAACCATGGTTTCTATCTATACCGGTCCCGATCGAAAAAAAATATTTTTTTAAAAAATTAAATAATTAAATAAATACATAATTAAATAAATAAATAAATCAGACTAATCCTAAGCGCAATTAGCGCCTTAACCAAGGTTTAGAGTCAACTCACTATTTGAGTTAGCTCGATCGGCGGCGGCGGCGGCGGCGACGACGATAAAACAAAGGTTTATCGCGCGGCGAATCGTGCTCAAACTTCGGCGACACCCCGTGGGAGTCCGGCGAGGTCGCCGGAACAGGTGGCCGGCGGCGGAGCTCCGGCGAGCGGCGGCCGGCGGCCTGCAACAGTGAACAACAGAATATTCAATCCGGCAATTTTACTATTTTGACCGTTTTTCCGGCGACGCGGGCCGGGACAAGGCCGGCCAAGGGTCGGGGCCTCACCTAGGGGTCGGTGGGAGTCGGCCGGGACAGGTGGACGGCGGTGGAAGGCTGCCGGCGACGGCGGACAGCCGCGATCAGTGGCTGTCCTATTTTCGCGTCGAAACAGGGCTCTCGGTCGGCGGCGATTTCCAGCTGCCACGCGCGGCGACCGGCGGAGCTGAGCTGGGTGGTGGTAGAGGAGACTCAGGGGAGTCGTCTGGCAGTAGCGGTGTGACACGGCGGCGACGTGGCGGCCTGATCGAAGACCGGAACAAACCGGGTTCCAAAACAGAGCACCGAGACTTTCGGGTCTGATTCCGGCGATTCCGGCGGTTGACGGTCGGCGACGAGGGGTTGGATCGGTCGAGGGGAAGTCGGGGGTTAGCTGGGTCGTGGTGGTCGGCGTCGGTGGCGGCCGTGGCGGCCGGAGGAGGCCGCGGAGTTCGCGGGTCCTCTGACCCGAAAACAGGGCAGGCCCGGCCGCGAGTTTCCTTCGGCGAAACGGCGGCGGCGGCGGCTCGGCCGGGGTCCAGGCGACGGCGGCGAGTGGCTGGGGACGGTGGCTGCCGGTGGTGGTGTGGTGGTCGCGAAAAATGGCCAAGAACGGAGGTGATTCGCTCAGTTGAAGGAGTTGTCGGCAAAGAAGAAAATGAAGAAGAAGGAAGAAGAACAGAAGAAGAAGCAGCAGGAAGAAGAAAGAAGCAGCAGAGGGCGCGCGTTGGGCAGAGAGCAGGTGGGGCCCACCTTGACTTCAAGGGCAAAAATTTAATTTTTTTTGTCCTTTGTGAATGAATAATTGGGGGGGCAAAATTGTAATTTTGGCGCGCCGGGACTGAAACGAAATTTTTGGTGTACTGATCGAAGGGTAATTTCGGTAATTTCACTGGTCAAGCTCGATCAGGGTTAAGCTCGTTTGCAAAAACGACAATTTAAAAATCGCCGCGGATTAATTTCGAAACTCAATTCGAAATATTCTAAAGTTCGAGATTCGTCCAAATTTTCGTCTTTTCAGTCCTTATAGTCCGAAATGGGCGTCGACTATGACTATACACTCATATCATTTAATCGACTCCCGGCACTTACAAGGATTGAATTTCCAGGACGTCACAGAAGTTGTCTTAAAAAAATTCAATATTTCCTTGTTAATTTAACAGGTCTAGCATGACCTCCACGGAAGTATGTCATGAATAGTGCCTTTTTCGAAAAAATTTCATGACTCGGGCGATTTAAATTTTTTAAAGGTCGGAAAGCTAAAAAAAAATTCAGAAGATATAAGTATTAGACACAGTGATGGTGAATATTCCATAATTTGAATTTTGGTGGAAAAAATCATTCTGTTATATTATATTAATGCATGCAAAATATTGAATTACTTTCCTCTGTCCTTCAGTCAACCACGCGAAAAAAACGACGACGTTGCGCGTGAATAACGGTTCGCTCCTCTCCAAAACCCTCCATTTTCTTGTCGTCCAAGCTTGTTCGCCCCAAACCCTAACCCCACCAACCCCAACACCACCGCCCCCCACCCCCCCCACCTCATCCTCAATCGGTCGTGTTCTCTATCAAGTTCTTATAGCTTCCCGAATTTCTCTCTCAATCGGAGACAGCAAAATGCTGCTGTCCCGCACTTCCCGGACCGCCTCCCTCCTGTCGTCTCCTCCCCAAGCGCTTCACCCGCCGCTCGTCCCTGATCAGTGTCGCGCGCTTGCGTACGGTTCTCCCGGCAAGGTACTCCATAACTCATCCGCGTCTGCAGTTTTTAATGGTCTTCTAGTTTTAGTTCTTCGCGTGGCTTTTTCAATTTCGTTTTAGGGTTTGGAATTGAGGGTTTAGGGTTTAGTCTCCCTCTTAGATTGATTTGTTGGATTCTTATGGATCTGGAGTTGTAGTTTATAAGTGGCGACAGTACCAACCTATGGGATATTTCCTTGTTGTGTTTGAGCATAATGATATGGCACTCCATCAGCTCACAAAGGCCAAAACTCTCGTGTGCTTTATGTTAGTCAAGGCGTGTTTACTTGAGCTCAAGCAGTGCCTTATCAACAGAGCTCAAGGCTGTTGTGGTTGAGTTGAGAAATGAGCATTTATTTTGTTTGTTGGGGACGGGTTATGTAATAGTTTTCTCGGCTAAGGTTCGGTTATCATCCTTGTGACTGTCTGTTACTGGTGAATATCGTAACCTTAGGTGGATGGCTTTCTCTGCATCTGTTTCATGAACTGGTGTTGTGCCCTTGTACAATCATTCAATGTCCTCTACATTGCTCTGTCAGAGATAAAAATGAAAAGATAGAATGGATCTTCTAGGATTTCCCAAAAATATTTTGAGTTGTTCTCCTTCAGTGACATCAATTTTCAGCTACCTGACATTTTTTGAAGTTTTTTCAACGTCTAATCTTGGTTCCATCAGGTGGTGCCCCCCCAAATCAGTTCACCTTCCATGCTACTCCATTTTGGCAATGCGGAATCTCGTCATCTGCTTCTCCTGAGCATACAGAAAATTCGACTCAATCAGGAGATAGGAGTGCTGGAGAGTCGAATGTGTCCAGCAAAACAACTGTGAGTTACAAACCTAATTTGGCAAGGATCGTTCAATCATCCTAGCGAATGCAGAATTACGTCCGTCTACATATATTGTACTATTATTTGAATTACTCCAATTTCTGTTTCAACATCGAGCAGTCTCAAGAGGCATAGGTTTGGCCAGACTTAGCTTATCGTCTTTAACATGTCCATGAATTAGCTTTTACCCGTCATCCATTTATTTTTTGTTCTTGTGCTGCAGGGATGTGTTTTCTGTGATAAGTGTTTGGACTCTCTTGTCAGGGAAGAAGGCTATAAGGGAAAAACTCATGATGTGAAGGTAATCTTAAGAAGGATTATACTTTTACTTGATTTTGTGCGGTGGAGTTAGCGAGACACCCACTTTCTATGAGTTGGTTGAATGACAGAATGGATTGATTGCTAGTTTAATGCAAACCCAAGAAGTCTTCCTCTAGAAGTAATTAGTATGTCTAACTGACTAAGGCTCTCAAGAACGTTGCGCATGTTTAATCCCTTTCGCAAGATGGAAGGAATTTACTGGAGAAATAGGGATATTAACAGTTTCAGTCACTGGATTTTAGTTTAGAGATTAATTCATGCTGCCTTTTCTTTTCCGCCTATAGGTAACTACTGCAGCAGAACTTACATCCCACAGAAGTTATCCGCATTTGCTTGCAACTCCACTATTCTTTCTTGCAACTCCAATATACTTTTTGGCGTTTTATAAGATTTGCCCCATAACTTATATCCCACAGAAGTTTATTTATTTAGTTTTTTTTTGCCCGGTGCTCCCTTGATTCTGCTTTTATTTTTATGATTCTTTGGGGTTCATCGACCGCCGACCCCAACTAGTTTGGGAGAAAGGTGTTGTCGATGTTGATGTTGATGCCCGGGGCTGCAGGATGATGAGGAGGACTTTTATCAATGGATGGACTCTTTTCTCAAGGAAGAAGGCTATAAGGAAAAAGAGCGTGATGTAAAGGTAATCTCGAGAAGGATTATACCTTTAATTGATTTCGTGTGGTGGAGTTAGTGAGATATCCAATTTAATGAGTTGGTCGAATGACAGAATGGACTGGTAATTTAGTGCAAACCCAAGAAGTCTTTCTCTAGAAGTATTTACTATGACTAAGCCACTCAAGAATGTTGCACATGTTTAATCCCTTTTGCAAGGTGGAAGGAATTTACTGGAGATATAAAGATGTTAACAGTTTCAGTCCCCGGATTTTAGTTCAGAGATTAATCCATGCTGCCTTTTCTTTTCCCCCCTATAGGGAACTAGCATAACTTATCTCTCACAGAAGTTATCCGCATTTGCTTGCAACTCCAATATACTTTCTGGCGTTTTATATGGACTACTTCAAGCTTGAACTTGGTGTGCCATTTAAATGCAGGATGGAGAGGCATATGCATATCTGCTGAATGTTAACATTCTAGACATAGTCTCTCCTGCTCTTTGGTGGGGCTGAATCAGTATTTCCTCATGTTATGCAGTAATAATCTGTTTTCTAGCGTAGGATTATGCAGGAGATGCTCATCATTGCGTGGAACCTAGTGTTAGTTGTGTAATGGCTCTATTCTATCATTATTTTGTTGGGTGCCTAAGTGGTTATTCAGATTCACATGGTGGGAAGGTTTAATCTTGAAGATTTGGATAAAGCTGAATTGAGACTCAGCCCGGTCAAGTTGCAGTTTTGATTTTGATATATTTTCTTAAACTGCGCTGCAGGGTGGTTTCATGATCTATGAGCGAGTTCCTCGTCCTGGGGAGGTAGGTCCGACTCAAGCGGTGGAAAATGATGCAACTGAGGCCAATACAGCTGAGAAAGGCTCTTAAGCTTCTGCAAAAACTTTAGGAGACATGGTGTTTGTAGTTTAACTGGGAGCCTCAATCAACGTGGAGACACTTCAACTCGGTTACATCACGTCTGGACCTTTCTCCTGATCGTTTCATGAGAGCAAACTTATAATGCCGTCATCTTTCCCTATTAAGTTGCGGCATTAAATAATTCAGTTTGGATATGTACAGTACAAGGATATGATGGCACGTCCATGCTTTGAAGTTCTGATCTCTGTCCCGTCAATGATCACATGAGGTTGTGTTCTGATGTGTCACACAAATCGCACCTTATACGTGAAGCTAGTTCTTCATGGGTTCTATAGTATGTGGTCCGGCACATGATTTCCGTTATTTCTTCTATACTGTCCTGTTGTGGCTTCAACTTTCGTTGGAAATAGAAAATTCAAGTATTTGGGCCAACGGAGAGCATTAGTACTTGTTCTGTACGCTCACTAACTTCCCTAGCGCCAAAATGGCCATCGCGCACGCCAAGCATGTTCTCGGTTCTGCCTAGCCGTCGCCTAGATGTGTGACGTCCTGGAAATTCAATCCTTGTAAGCGCCGGAAGTCGATTAAATGTTATGAATGTATAGTCATAGTCGACACTCATTTTGGACTATAAGGACTGAAAAGACGAAAATTTGGACGAATTTCGAACTTTAGATTATTTCGAATTGAGTTTCGAATTAAACCGTGGCGATTTTTAAATTGCCGTTTTTGCAATCGAGCTTAACCCTGATCAAGCTTGACCAGTGAAATTGCTGAAATTACCCTTCGATCAGTAAACCAAAAATTTCGTTTCAGTCCCGGCGCGCCAAAATTACCATTTTGCCCCCTCCAATTATTCATTCATAAGAGACAAAAAAATTTAATTTTGTGGCCTTCAAAGTCAAGGTGGTGGCCCTCCATTCCTCTGCCCAACACACGTCTTCTCCGCCGCCGCTGCTTCCTCTTCTTTCTGCTTCTTCTTCTTCTATTCTTCTTATTTCTTCATTTTTTTCTTCTTTGACCGACAATTCCTCTTGCCGATCGATCCACCGTCGTTTGCCGTTGTTTTTCGCGACCACCACACCACCACCGGCTGCCACTGTCTCCAGCTACTCCCCGCCGTCGCCTGGACCCCGGTCGAGCCGCCGTCGCCGCCGTTTCGCCGAAGAAAACTCCCGGTCGAGCGTCCCATGTTTCGGGTCAGGAGACCCGAGGGCTCCGCGGCCTTCTCCGGCCACCACCGACGCCAACCACCACCACCCAGCTAACTCCCGACTGCCCCTCGACCGATCCAACCCCTCGTCACCGACCGTCAGCCGCTGGAATAGCTGGAATCCGGCCCGAAAGTTCCGGTGCTCTGTTTTGGAACCCGGTTTGTTCCGGTCTTCAATCCGGCCGCCACCGGCGCCGCAGTGCCACACCGCCACCGCCAGACGACTCCCCTGAGTCTCCTCTACCACCACCCAGCTCGGCTCTACCGGTCGCCCCGCGTGGCTGCCGGAAACCGCCGCCGACCGAGAGCCCTGTTTCGGCGCAAAAACAGGACAGCCACTGATCGCGGCTGTCCGTCGTCGCCGGCCGCATTCCGTCGCCGTCCACCTATCCCGGCCGACTCCCACCGACCCCTAGGTGAGCCCCCAACCCCTGGCCGGCCTTGTCCCGGCCCGTGTCGCCGAAAAACGGTCAAAACAGGGAGGTTGCCGATTGAATATTCTGAGTTTGCACTGTTGCAAGCTGCCGGCCGCCGCTCGCCGGAGCTCCGCCGCCGGCCACCTGTTCTGGCAACCTCGCCGGACTCCCACGGGGTGTCGCCGAAGTTTGAGCTCGATCCGCCGCGCGATAAACCTTAGTTTTATCGTCGCCGCCGCCGCCGCCGTCGCCGCCGCCGATCGAGCTAACTCAAATAGTGAGTTGACTCTAAACCTTGGTTAGGGCGCTAATTGCGCTTAGGATTAGTCTGATTTATTTATTTATTTAATTATGTATTTATTTATTTATTTATTAAAAAAATTATTTCGATCGGGACCGGTATAGATAGAAACCATGGTTAGGATACATGGTTGATCGATTATTTATCTGTGACTATTTGTGGTAATTTAGCAATTAATTATTTGATCGAGTTGCTCGCGAGTGAGTGACAGGTTAGAGACGAGCGAACGATTGATTGCTATAATTTGACTGAGAATTAAGATTTCTAATATGAATTGAGCTTGAAATTGCCGGGTTAAGTGGATTACTCGAGAGTGAGTGGATTGCTTGATTGGTTTGTTGCCTGGTTGATATGCTCAATTGGGAGTCTTGTGGGCCTTGGGGCCGAGTTGATTGTATTTCTTGTGGATTTTGGCGTTAATCCAAGATAATCAATGAGTTGATTGTCGAATGCAATTTGTGTGGTCATTTAAAGGGTCAATGACGCTACCTGGCAAGTTCGCATTGTACCGTGGGTACTTGTGCCGTACAGATTGTATGGAATTCGCGACTTGTCAGAAGCACGATAATCCATGCCCCGTGCCAGTCGTACGGTTTTAAGGGATTATCGGATGCCGGTCGCAGCTTGTGATGGACCGAAGCTCCTTTTTAAGGAATGCCTGCTTGTAGTGCCGTGCCGGGTGCACTTGATACACTGTTTGTAGTAGCCGTTGCTGAGAGGGTAAAGTGGACGTAGCCTGGTTTTGCCAGAAGAGTGCAGGATCACACTATTGATGTAATTATCACGCCAGTCGCGTGGGTCATTGATTAATAATGGACTTGTGTATGCCTGAGTGGTTGTACTTCTGTTGGTGGTAGATTTGACAGATTTGTTATGATTGATATTTATATATATATCTCTGTTGATATCTTGTGATCTTTTTGTGGCACTTAGGATGTTCTGGGCGAATCATTGTCCTAACCGAGATTAGGCTTGATTCACTGAAATTCATTTCTCACCCCGTCGTGGGACAAATTTTTCAGGTCCGAAGTAATGGAAAGACCGGTGCGGTTCGGCACCCCCACTGACTCATTACTTGATATCAGTCTCCATCCGGTGCCAGGTACGGACCAGATGTGGGAGCGTCACATCACGACGATATGGGTTGATAAAGGGATGCCACATTTGGTGGCACACCTCTTTAAGGCCTGGTATCTTCGTGATGGGATGGATCTCTTCGGTTCGCTTCGAGTATTTGAGGGGCCACCTCTACAGGGGGTCCCTAATATCCCCGCTTGGGACCCGATGGATATTGATACACCTGATGGGGAAGTGGTGGACCCCGCGCCTGGTATGGAGCTCGAGCTCGAGCTTGAGCAATCAGTAGCCCCCTCTGTGCATTCTAGCCAGAGTTCT
The DNA here is from genome assembly GCA_028455895.1 of Rhodomyrtus tomentosa. Lineage (NCBI taxonomy): Eukaryota > Viridiplantae > Streptophyta > Magnoliopsida > Myrtales > Myrtaceae > Rhodomyrtus > Rhodomyrtus tomentosa. The sequence goes on along the minus strand of JAPCWY010000001.1, from coordinate 5,046,852 downwards.
TGTGATAACCGGAACGACCCAGCTCCCCCGGTTGGTTATTATGATACGGATGTCGAGTTTTCCCAATAGAGGGTTAGGTTCCTTTTGTAATCAGGGAACTGTTGATGTTTTAGTGGGGGATACTATTTTGGGATAGATGACAGTTAACCTTAACTGACTCCTGTATCTTTTTGTAAGTCCTAGAGGGCCGCCCCGAAGCGTGGGGTTGTATTTATCAGTTGATGGCTCTGTAAAGTTATAAATCATCTATTCTCATCAGCCTTTCGTGTTTTGCAATCTGGCTTTACTTTCTATCTATCCCATATGGTTTTATTGAATGGAAGATGCTACGTTCCGCTTGCGCAATATAAGCTTAGGTCGGTAGCAGTTGCCTGGGACGCTATCTATAATGACTTGGTGGCGATTTGGCAAGGGATGTCACGGGCTCGAGAGTCAGGACGTGACAAGATGTTTCGAAGATCATCGCAGCACGGAAGCCGCTTACCCACCGTGTGTCCTCATCCCATTGACCAGGAGCCGCTTGTGGTTGTTTTCAGCATGGTTGTGCTCTTGCCTTAATTGTCATGATGACTTGGGGTGACAAAATAGGTGAAGAACTCCATATTCTAATCATATATTATATTTAAGAATGTAGATCATAAATGGGTTCATAAATAGGTTAGATAAATATTTTAAATTATTATTTTTTTATCCTTTTTATTTTACTTTTTTTTATTATAAAAATTGTCCTCAATATTTTAGAGATATAATTTTTTTTAATAATTCATTGATTTTGCTAAATTAGATTAAATATGTAATATGAATCGAGTCAATTATGGGTTGTTAGATTTATTCTACATGAAAATGAGTTAATATTTATTAAATGAGTTAATATGGGTTAGATTATAATCAACTCGGCCCTAGCCTAACCCATCCAATCCATTTGACTCCTCTAATCGTTATCATTCTCAAGTTCATCCAGAGACACGCCCAAATCTAAACTACATTTGCTTGAATTCTGCAGAGACGATCCATTGTTATTCATATTCCCAACCTCGCAAATTTAAGAATGTCACCATTCGGAGGCAAGAGCAGAGTTATGCTAATCCTATCTTCTGGTGGATGCCGGCAAGCACTTCCCGGCACAGTAGAGTTAAAAGAGTCCTCGGTTGAATCGAACTCCTAATATATATGTGAGCCTTAGGATTCTATAGAACTACTCGTTAAAATGAACTCACTAGTCACTACGATATACCTTATCTAATGACTCGAAACGTTTCATCAAACTAGTAAGATCATCTAGGACAACAGCTCCAGAGTGATGTCAAAAGCATGTCTCTTGGAGCAAAATGACAAGGAAAAAAATCATTGCGCATGTCCATTTTCAAATATTTAATCGGCCGTTACAAAGAGGATTACCAAACTGATAAAAATCACACATGACATGATTTATCCTATCAAAAAACTTATGATACTTCCAAACAGGATGCACCCTGATAAGGTTGATATGTATGTACGTATATATGTATGTATACACTTGATATCATTACCGAATCCACTTCCCCATCGGGATTCAAATGATGACATCTATGTGTTGGTCATTATTGTTTTTTTTTAGTGTAGAATTAAGAAAAATACAATAATTTCATGACTTTTTATGGTAATTTTTCCTTTTTACATCATTGTTGATAAATTTAGAGGCAAAGAACTTAAATGCAATTTAACGAGGCTCCGCTAAGCAAGCCTACATCCTCAAGAATACTCTCTCAAAGTTGCATTTTACTTTTTTATTTTTTTGAGAGAGGGACTGCCCTTTTATTGATAGAGGTTCGTAATTGTTTCTTGAAATACAAGGAATATACAAAATAACAATTGAAGGAAAGAACACTAAATCAGGAGAATATCCTATAATATTATATTACCAAAATAGGAGAATCCTGTCAATTTCGTCAACACTCCCCTTCAAATTGGACCGAAGATATCATCGGATGTCAACTTGTTCATCATGTCTTGAAATGGTCCTTTAGCAAGGGCTTTGGTGAAAAAATATTGGCCAACTGATCTTCCTTCGAACATAGGGAGTTCAATGGTATTGTCCTGAACCTTTTCCCATACAAAATGGTAGTCCACCTCAAATGTTTTTGTTATTTCATGGAACACGGGATTTGAGGTGATATGAGCAGTGGCTTGATTATCACAAAACAGCTTCGTAGTTGATGTTTTTGGTTTGCATCGTCTTGGAAGAGAAGCTACATCCAAACTTTCTCACTAGTATTAGTAGCTATTGCTCAATATTTTGCTTTAGCACATGAACATGCAACAAATTTTGCTTCTTACTTTTCCAAACAACAGTATTACCTCCTACGAAGGTGTAGAAACCAGTAGTAGACTCCCTGTCATTAGGATTTCCTACTCAATCTGCGTCTGCATACTTGACAATATCTATATGTCCATTGTTCTTCATTAAAACAACCTTTCCTGTTGTAGCTTTCAAGTACTTTAGCAATCGATCAACCAAATTCGAGTGCTCTTGAGTCGGATTTTGCATGAATTTACTTATGTAGTTGATTGCATAAGTAATATATGATCAAGTAATAGTCAAGTAAATCAACTTGCCTATGAGACATTGAAACGCTCCAATGTCTTGCACATGAGTATCATCAACGGAAAAATTACTATTGTAATCCATAGAAACATTTGACGATTTGGCCCTCATTTTCCCTATTTCTTTTAATAAGTCCAGAATGTATTTTCTCTGTGATAAAAACAAACTCTTATGAGAACTGGCAGCTTCAATCCCTAAGAAACACTTCAATTTTCCAAGATCTTTGATATCAAATTCTCAACGAAGATACTGTTTGAGAGCCTCAAACAATTGTATTAAGAATTGAATTTTTATTTCCTTTCAAGATTACGAGTGTGAATTGTAATCCCTAAGAAACACTTCAATTTTCCAAGATCTTTGATATCAAATTCTCAACGAAGATACTGTTTGAGAGCCTCAAACAATTGTATTAAGAATTGAATTTTTATTTCCTTTCAAGATTACGAGTGTGAATTGTTGAGTGGTCTTGGATCTCTCTCAATCCAAAAGCTAGCTCAAGTGACAACCCGTATCTCTACTGAGTGAGTGTTGGGTCCAGACTTTTCGGTAACCTAGGCTCTGATATCAGTGTTGAGTGGTTTTGGGTCTCTCTCAACCCAAAAGCTAGCTCAAAGGTTAAGGCTTTACCTCGCACTTATCAACCAACCACCAAACCATTCCATAATCGATGTGGGAACAACCTCAACATGAATAGTCTCCTATATCCGGAGTCAGCGGTTCTTCCAAGGTTACAAGCTCCGGGCATGAACGGAGAAGGGAGGGAGGGAGGGAGATGATCGAGAAATGTCAGTTCGAAACTGGATTTTGGTCTGTTTCGTTTAAAAGGATATCGTTAGGGAAGCCGCAAGTCGAACTCGCTGAGCTTCCGACCTTGATCAAACTGCACTTGTCGAAAGAACCCAATTGAGTCCATGAGGTTTATTCTAAAGATCCATATTGATACCGTGTGCAATCAATAGTTTTCTCTATGGGCATTTGCCATTTCATTCTGTCACTGCCATTTAACGTATGCATGATGAAGTGGCTATCTCTTTTCATGGGGCTTGAGTTTGATAATCTGAAAATGGAAGTTCCCTTAAAATTTGGGGGACCTTTCTGTTTTCATAGCTTAGCTTGACTGAATATGATGGCCCAGTTCAGAAACGTGCTCTTTGAAGAGGTGATTTGTGTGTCTCTGCAAAGATTCCCATGCACTTGTTATGGACCTCCTTCTTGAGTCCCTGCTACGTATTACTTGAGATTTTTGAGAAAAAGATAAGCATAAAGCCGTGATATGCATATGGTTCGAAATCTTTGTTATGGTAGATCCTGCAATTTAGTCAATTATAATAGCAATGACTAAAAACAAAGCAATTAGTCAGAAAATTCTCTAGTCTAATTGTGGGAGATATCTAGTAGGGATTTAGGGGGGAAGAACAAATAAAAGTTTGAGTTCGAGTTTGATGATATCACTGAGCACTGTTGGCCATGCTAGGAATTCGACTGGTTTTGTTTTGTTTTGTCAAATGGTCTTGATGGAGATTTAGGTTGCGTATGGTAACGTTTCTGTTCATGAGAGTATTTTTTTAACATAAATATTTTTTTTGTGTTTCTATTCCCGACTACGATTTTTGGGAACAAAAATGCGTTTGGTAAGTTAAAAAAAATACTTTTTTAAGTCACCGCAACCGGTTGCAACCAACGATGGGCGAACGGTGTGACGTCCTGGAAATTCGGCTTTAGTAAGTACCGAAAGTCGATGAAAATAATATGAAAATATAATCATATTCGACACCTATTTTGGATTATAAGGACTGAAGAGACGAACATTTGAACGAATTTTAAAATTTAGGTTATTTCGGATTGGATTTCGAATTTGATCTGTTGTGAATTGGAATTGTTGTTTTCGTGATCGAGCCTAACCCCAACCGAGTTTGACTGGTGAATTTAACGAAAATACCCTTCGTCCTGTATATCAAAATTTCATTTCAGTCCTGGCACGCCAAATTACCATACTACCCCCTCTTAATTATTTGTGAGTATAAGACAAGAAAATTTAATTTTTGCCAAGAAAGCCTTGTGGGCCCCCACCAAATTCCATTGCCCCATGCCCTTCACGTCAGCCTCTTCTGTCTTCTTCCTATTTCCTCTTCTTCGTTCTTTTTCTTTCTTCATTGAATTTGGTTGTCGACGACCGCCCTCAAGCCGAGCCACCCCTCCTCCTCCACTAACGTTTTCAGCGGCCACCACCCCTCACCACCGATAGCCACCGCCCTTAGCCACTCCCCACCGCCCTTAGCCACTCCCCACCGCCGCCCTGACCCAAGCCGGACCGCCGTCGTAGTCGAACGGCCAAGAAAGCAGCTCGGGGAGCCTTGCCCTGTTTTCGGGTCATTTGACCCCAGAACTCCATGGCTCCTCCGGCCACCACGGTCGCCACCAACGCCGATCACCACCCCACACTGATCACCGTCCTCCCCTCTACCACCCCGACCTAGCCTCACCGGTCGTTCGCCGCCGGAGCAACCGGAAATCAACCCCGAAGTCCCGGTGCTTTGTTTTGGACCCGGCTCGGTTCGATCTTCGATCCGGTCGAACCGGCCGCTGCCGTGCCTCACCGCCACCGCCAATCGCCTCCCTAGAGTTCCCTCTACCACCTCAGAGCTCATCGCCGCCAGTCGCCGTGCGTGGCGCCTAGAATCCGCCGCTGATCATCTCCCCTGTTTCGGCGCCGTGAAGGCCCGATTCTGTTCGTGACTGTTTGCCGCCTTCCGTAGCCGTCTACCGGTCTCGACCGACCCCCACCAACCCTTGGATGAGTTCCCGAGCCTTGGTCGGTCTTGTCCTGACCTGAGTCGTCGTGAAACACCCCAAAACAGTTCGGTTCACCGGTTTGGTTACTGACCATCACTGAAGTCGTCGACTGTCGCCCACCAGAGCTCCGTCGCCAGCTACCTGTTCCGATGACCTCGCCGGACTTCCCCGTAGTGTCACCAAAGTTTGAGCTTGGGTCGTCGCGCGATAAACCCTAATTTCGCCGCCGCTTGAGCTAACTTATTTTGTGAGTTGACTCTAAATCTTGATTAGGGTGCTAATTGTGTTTAGGATTAATTTTATTTATTTATTTATATAAAAAAACTTACCATCAGGACCGATTTAGATAAAAACGAGAATTAGGATAAATGGTCGATCGATTAAATTGTCTGTGGCTATTTGTGGTAAATTATCAATTGATTGATTGATTGTGTTTGTTCGCGAGCAAGTGATAGGTTAGAGACGAGTGGGCGATTGATTTTTATAAATTGATTGAGAAATAAGAATTATAATACGAATTGAGCTCGAAATTGCCGAGTTGAATTAATTGTTCACGAGTGCATTAATTATCTGATTGGTTTGGTTGCTTGACTAAAATGCTTGACTAAGAGTCTTGTAGGCCTTGGGGCCGAGTCTATTGCATTTCTGTATGAGTTTTGGCATTAATCATAGATAAACCATGATTTGATTGCTGAATTCGATTTGTGTGATCATTAAAGGATCAATGACGTTACCTGACAAGTTCGCATTATACCATTGGTACTCATGCCGTTCCTATTGTATGAAAACTTGCGATTTGTCAGAAGCACGATAATCCATGCCCCATACCAGTCGTACGGTTTTAAGGGATTATTGGATGCTGATCGCAACTTGTGACGGACCGAAACTTCTTTTTAAGGAATGTCTACTTGCAGTGCTGTGCCGGGTGCACTAAATTCACCGCTTGTAATAGCCGTCGCTGAGAGGGTAAAGTGGACGTAACTTGGTCCTACCAGAAGAGTGCGAGATCGCATTGTTGATGTTTTTATCACGCTAGTCGCACGGGTCATTGCTTAATAATGGACTTTGGTGACGTCTTATATACGCCTGAGTGGTGATGCAGTGATTGGTTGCTTATTGGGTGAATTTATTTTATTGATTTATATGTTTATATTATATGATTGACTGATGTGCTTAGGTTATCCAGGGCGAATTAGGTTATCCAAGGCGAATTAGTGTCCTAACCGAGATTAGGCTTGATTTACTGAGATTAAATTCTCACCCCGTCGTGAGATAACTTTTCAGGTCCAAAGTAATGGAGAGACCGGTATAATTCGGTATCCCTACCCACTCATCACACGATGTCAGTATCTACCTGGTACTAAGTACGGATCAAATGTGGGAACACCACATCACGACGATATGGGTCGATGATGGGATGTCACATCTGGTGGCACATCTCTTCAAGGCCTTATATCTTCACGATGGGGTGGATCTCTTTAGTCCGCTTAGAGTATTTGAGAGGCCACCTCTTCAGAGGGTCCATAATGTCCCCGCCTGGGATCCGATGGATGTAGATACGCTTAATGGGGAGGTGGTGGATCCCGCACCCAGTTTGCAACCTTAGCTCGAGCTTGAGCAGTCAGTAGCCCCCTCTGTACATTCCAGCCAGAGTTCCTGTGACGACCCTAACGATCCGGTTACCCCGATTGGTTATGAGGATCCAAATGTCGTTTTTACTTAGTAGATGGTTAGGTTTCTTTTGTGGTCAGGAAACTAGTGACGTCTTTTGTAGGGGTACTGTTTTGGGATAGATGAAAGTTAATCTTACTTGACTCTTGTATTTTTTTGTGAGTCCTAGAGGGCCGCCCCGAAACTTGGGGTTGTATTTATCAACTGTTGGTTCTGTAAGGTTATAGATTATCTATTCTCAACAGTTTTATCTTTGCGTTGGATTGTCTGGCTTTTCTTCTTACCTATTTCATGTTGATTTTATTGTATGCAAGATTACACGTTCCGCTTGCGCAGTATATTCTTAGGTCGATAGCAGTTGCCTGGGACGCTATTTTTTATGACCTGGTGGCGATTTGGCAAGGGATGTAGCGGGTTCGAGAGTCGAGACGTGACAGGCGGCGACCAGTGGCGGGCGGCGACCGACGGAGGTGGTGGCCGGCGGTGATGGCCGCATCGGCAGCGATGAATGGTGGTTCCAAAAATATTTCAAAAAGTGTTCCAAAATCTAGAATCAAATTTTTTTTTTGTTTCTTCAAAAGCATTCCCCGACACAAAAGTGTTCCGCGAAACATTTTTGGAGCATTTTTGAACCATACACGTTTTTGTTCCAAAATTGTTCCCGATGCACTTTTGGAACAAAAATAATTTTTCTGACTACGATTCATACAGGGCTTTAGACTCGGCCTTTTTTCGCCATACAGATTGAGGATCTCCTATCAATCTTTTACATTTTCCGATACCGTGTCAATTAGTAGCATTTTTGCCCGTTTGATCACTACAAGTGCAGATGGAAAATCTTCTGGTCGAGTTTGAGCAACGAAGGATTATGTCTGTAGCTACTCAACCCATGCCCCTCTAGTGACATTCTGTGTTGGGCTCGTTCAATCATGTTATATGCATTTTAGCATGACAAGCTTTTCTCCTGAAGCATCACATTAAAGCTCGACCTATATTAACACGAAGCTCTGCCATCTTTGTTATTGTGTATGATATCACAATTTCAAATCTATGTAATTCATGATGCTTACCGTTCATGAGGAGATCACATCAACATGCATATGGGATGGGTCTACGCTTCACCTACATATTTGATCATCAAATCGATCCTTGATCGTGCAATTAGCATATCAAATTCATGCAGGAAACTGATCAGAAAAAGCGGGGGAAAACTTGTAATAAGCAATGAAGTTGTGTCAAACTGAGTTTGAGATCTCCCATTCTACATTTGGGTTCATTATATGGTCAAAACAGAAAGCAAAATCGAACCAAAATAGATTTATGTTCCGAAGTTCCAAGTGTTTTGACCACTTTGCGGGTGCAATTGAATCCCCTTTTTTGTTTGGTATAATTAGTTTCACTAGCCAAATCAAATCAAGAACTCGGTTTTTTTTTTTCCAATTTAAGGAATTGCAACAATCGCAATCCATATATTTAAATCCGACGGGATGCTCCTGGGTCTTGTTCATACAATGAATAGACAAAAAAAATATCGATTTTTTATTTTGTTAAGTAATACTTTAACACATTTTAACCAAATGAATAGGTAAAGATTATTGTCATCTTCAATAGTTTGACTTTTCGTCCAGTGAAGTCATTGTGGTAAATTCAATCTTTCGATGTTAATTTAATTTATCAAGTCTAATTAATCGTGCCTTTTTTTCACTCTTTTGAAAATTTCATTACTCGGGTGATTTAATTTTTCTTTTTAAGGCAGGAAACCTAAAAAAAATTCGCAAGATATAAGTATTGGACACAATGATGCGAAATATTGTATTTTCATAATTTCTTGAATATTATGAATAATAATTTGAGTTTGGTGGAAAAGTCATTTTGTCAAATAAATGCATGCAAAATTGCGAAAAGCGTTTCTTCAGTTTCATAGAAGAGAAAAAGGTTCTGGAGACTTCTAGCGGAGACAGCTAAACTTGGGTTAGGCCTTGGGTTATCCAAGTGGCCTTTTTGATATTTCTCGATCTACTTCTCTGTCCTTCGACAAAGCCGAGAAAACGACAACGTTTCGCATGAAGAGCGGTTTGATGTCCGGTTGGTTTTATTCCCACCTTAAACCCTTCGTTTTTTCTTGTCGTCCAAGCACGTTCGCTGCTCTCCAAAACCCCCCACCGTCCCACTCCCATCTAGCAAGTTCTCAGCTTCCTAAATTTCTCCTTCAATCGGAGCCAGCAAAATGCTGCTGTCGAGGATTCTGTCCCGCGTTTCTCGGAGCGCGAGCCGGTCCGCCTCCTTCCTGTCTTCTCCTTCCCAAACGCATTACCCGCCGCTCGTCTCCGATCAGTGTCGCGCGCTTGCGTACGGTTCTCCTGGCAAGGTACCGGAAAGCTCACCCGTGTCTGCAGTTTTTAATGGTCTTCTAGTTCTAGTTCGACGTGCGGCTTCTTGGATTTCAGTCTCCCACTTGGATTGATTGATTGATTGGATTCTTATGAATTTGAAGTTGCGGTTTATAAGTGGCTAGAGTACAAGCCTATTGGTTATTGCCTTAGTGGGTTTGAGCATAGTGATATGGGACTCCATCGGCTCGCAAAGGCCAAACAAATGATCGATTTCTTGTGTGCTTTATGTTAGTCAAGGTGTGTTTAGTTGAGGTCAAGCAGTGCCTTATCAACAGAGCTCAAGGCTGTCGTGGTTGAGTTGTGAAATGGGCATTTATCTCGTTAGTTGGGGTCCGGTGATGTAATAGTTGTCTTGACTAAGGTTCTGTTATCGTCCTTGTGTCTATTAATTGGTGAACTTCGTACCTTTAGACGGATGGCATTCTCACCATCTGTTTCAAGAACTGGTTTGCGCCCTTATGCAATCATTCGATGTCCTCTATATTGCTTTATCCGATGAAAAACGAAAAGAAAGAACGGAACTTCTAGGATTCCCCATAAATAGTAGTGACGTCAATCTTCAGCTACCTGACATTTTTTTTTCCTAGTTCGTTTCGCATCTAATTTTGGCTCCAACAGGTGGTACCCTCAAATCAGGTCACTTTCCGTGCTACCCCATTTCGGCATTATGGAATCTCATCATCTGCTTCTGCTGAGCATACAGAGAGGGTTTCAAACTCTGAGGCCACAAAAGCAAGTGGAAATGCTAAAAATTCGAATCAATCAGGAGATAGGAGTGCTGAAAAGTCGAAAGTGTCCAGCGAAACAGAAACATCAGATAACAGACTAGAAGCGGACCCTGAACCTAATAAGACGAGGAGAAAAGCCGCAAAAAGGATGGCCTTTTCCGATTCGGAATCGGAGGGTGAGGAGGAACTATCTATGGATGACTTGACGAAACTTGTGGCAGAGAAGGAAGAACTTCTGAAGTTGAAGCACATAGAGATTGAAAAAATGCAAGATAAAGTCCTTCGAAGTTATGCAGAGATGGAGAATGTGATGGACAGAACCAGGCGGGAAGCTGAGAATTCCAAGAAATACGCTGTACAGGTATGGTATACGTGGTCATTGCTATTGACTTCATGTTTCACTATTTTATCATAAAAGGTACTCAACAAGTTTCATTTGGAATTTTCTGCAGAGTTTCGCTAAAAGTTTATTGGATGTTGCAGACAACTTGGGGAGAGCATCCTCAGTTGTCAAAGAAGGGTTCTCTAAGATTGATGCAAAGGATGGTGATGGAGCAGTGCCCCTCCTAAAAACTCTTCTAGAAGGTGTTGAAATGACGGAGAAGCAGCTTGTTGAGGTAGGCTTTTCTTTTTTTTCGAGGGGCTTCATCAAAAGTGTGACATCTGGAATTTTCTGTGTTCGGAAATAATATTTAGGCAAGTATTATTTAGCTTGGTATTCAGACGACACAGAAACATTTCAGTTGGTTCATTAATTTTGCAAGGTGCGGAAGTGTGGAGGATAATATTCCGTGATCGTAATCGCCCAGAGTCATATAAGTTGGAATTAAATTGATAGATGTTTACATATATGTTGATAGTGTAGAGTGACATTAATTAATTTACCACCATCTAAGTTGTCTATAGGGATGGACATTCTTCGAATTATATGTTTCATAATTTTTGAATTTTAAATTTACTAAAAGGAGATTTTCCTAGCATTCAGTATGGTTTACCAGTAATTTTGGTGATTTCAAGATATAAGGGTTTATATTATTTATTTTTAACCTTAGTTAATTAACACTAATAATTGAATCATTACATTAATGGTGATCTACTCACTTGTCCGAAGGTGAAGGACTTCTTCCTCACCACGATCACCTTTAATACCCTTCTGAATCCACATGTTAATGACTTCTCTTTAAAATTAGCATGTTTGGCCACTTGCTTTCAACATCAACATCAACATCTTTATCCCAAACTAGTTGGGGTCGGCGGTCGATGAACTCCAACGATTCATAAAAATAAAGCAAAATCAATTGAGGGAAAAGAGAAAAATCAACATCAACATCAACAACACCTTTATCCCAAACTAGTTGGGATCGGCGGTCGATGAACCCCAAAGAATCATAAAAATAAAAGCAGAATCAAGGGAGGGAAAAGAGATAAATGTGTAAAAATAAATAAGTATATATTTATCTATCTATCTATACACTACCCCTCCACAATACTAATAGCCTCCCTCCACTCTGTCCTAAGACAAACTGTACGCCAATCTATTTCTCACTTCATTAAATCTTGTTTTACTGTTTTCCCCCAAGTAAGTTTCGGCCGACCTCTTGCTTTTTTCGTGTTATGTTCTCGATAGCAAACTTCTGTTCGTCCCGGTGCATCTAAGAGTCTTCGGAGAATATGCCAAACCATCTCAATCTATGCTCTCCCATCTTTTCCGCCACCGGTTCTACTTCAACTTTTCGTCGAATCTCTTCATTCCTTATCTTATCCATCCTTGTATGACCACACATCCACCTTAACATCTTCATTTCCGCTACTCTCATTTTATGCTCATGCTTCTTTTGTGCTGGTCAACATTCGGTTCCATATAACATGGCAGATTTGACTGCTGTTTTATAAAATTTTCTTTTTAACTTAAGAGGAATTTTGCGATCACATAAAAATCCCGATGCACTGCACCATTTCATCCAACCTGCTCTGATTCTATGGCTTACATCCTCATCAATCTCTCCCTCCTTTTGTAATATTGATCCCAGATATCTAAATGTATCTTTTTTGGGTACCTCCTGTCCGAGCATATTTACGGTTTCTTGATCCCCTATTCCTGCCGTGTCAAACTCACACTTCAAGTATTCTGTCTTACTTCGACTTAGCGTAAATCCTTTAGACTCCAACGTACTTCTCCATACTTCTAACTTAGCGTTAACCCCAGCCCTGGTCTCATCAATAAGCACGATATCCTCTGCAAATAGCATACACCACGGCACCTCATTTTGAATATTTTTTGTTAGCTCATTCATAACCAGGGCAAAAAGGTAAGGGCTCAAAGCAGAACCTTGGTGTAAGCCTACTGTGATTGGAAAACAACTTGATGTGTCATTACAAGACTTCATACATGTAGTAGCACCGTTATACATGTCCTTGATTGCTTCGACATACTTTGAAGGTACTTTTTTCTTCTCAAGAATCCACCACAAAACCTTTCTTGGAACCCTATTATACGCCTTCTCGAAATCAACAAACACCATATGGAGGTCCTTCTTTCTTTCTCGATATCTTTCCATCAATTGCCGTATTAAAAAAATAGCCTCCATGGTAGATCGTCCTGGCATAAATCCAAATTGATTGACAGAAACCTTGGTCTCTATTCTTAAACGATGCTCAATAACTCTCTCCCACAGTTTCATTGTATGACTCATAAGCTTGATGCCTCTATAATTAGAACAATTCTGGATATCCCTCTTGTTCTTGTATATATGCACAAGTATGCTCTTCCTCCATTCATCAGGCATCTTATTAGTATGGAGGATCTTGTTAAAAAGACTAGTCAACCAACTTATTGCTACATCCCCTAAGCATCTCCACACTTCAATAGGAATACCATCGGGTCCCAAGGCTTTACTAGTCTTCATCTTTTTTAATGCCTCCCTAACTTTTCGTGCTTTAACTCTACGCACAAACCTTCTATTTGAATCATCAGAAGCATCTTCCAAATCCACCTCACTTCTATCGCTCTCCCCATTAAAAAGTTTGTTAAAATAACTCATCCACATGCCCTTGACGTCTTCATCTCTTATCAAGAGTGTTTGATTTTCATCTTTGATACATTTAACCTGTGTCAAGTCTTTAATTTTCTTGTCTCTTGATTTTGCAAGTCTATAGATGCCTTTTTTTCCTTCTTTGCTCCCAAGTTTGTCGTATATATCGGTGAAAACCTTGCCTCTGGCCTCTCGTACAGCTTTCTTAGCACTTTTTTTCGTCAATCTAAACTTTTGCAAATTCTCTTCATTAGGACATTTATGTAGGCATCTGAAACACTTCTTCTTCTGCTTAATTGCCTCATGCACCTCTTCATTCCACCACCAGGTTTCTTTTGTTTGATGTCCATTCCCTCTACTTTCCCCTAACACCCCCTTTGCCACTGTCTGAATGCAGTTAGACATATCTTTCCACATCATATTTACTTTGCCCTCTAGTTGCCACGGTCCTTCCTATAGCATACTTTCCTTGAATTCTGTTTGTTTCTCCTCATGTAACTTCCACCATCTTACTCTAGGGTGCTGCGCACTTCTTTTCATCTTCTGTGCTTTGTTATACCGAACTTCTAAGACCACCAACTTATGTTGTGTAACTACACATTCACCAGGGTATACCTTACAGTCTACATACGAAGCTCTATCCTCTCTCCTGGCAAGAAAGAAATCAATCTGGCTGCAATTTTGACCGCTGCGAAAAGCGATCAAATGTGATTCTCTTTTTCTAAAAAAAGTGTTTGCCAACATCAAATCATAAGCTATTGCCACACTCAAGAAGTCTTCGCTGGCCTCATTTCTAGTCTCATATCCAAAATCTCCATGAACTCTGTCAAAACCTCCACTACTCTGACCGACATGTCCATTTAGATCTCCTCCTATGAATACCTTCTCCTCGTGTGGTATCCGCCTTAAAATCTCTTCCAGATCTTCCCAAAATCTGCTCTTCTCGGACTCTTGCAGTCCAACTTGAGGGGCATACACACTAAGGATATTCAAAATCAAATCTCCCACTGCTAGCTTAACTAAAATAATCGTATCTCCTATTCTTTTAACATCAACCACTCTATCCTTGAAATTTTTATCGATCAGAATCCCAACTCCATTTATACTCTTTGTTGTGCCTGTATACCATAGCTTGAATCCGGTGCCATCCACTTCCTTAACCTTCTCTCCTTTCCATTTAGTCTCTTGCAGGCAAGCAATATTCACTTTTCTTCTAGCAAAAGTATCTGTCAATTCCCTCAATTTACCCGTTAAGGTTCCTACATTCCAACTCCTCAATCTAATTCCTACCCCTTGGGCTTTTCTTGCCCCCCACACTCGCCCACGGAAGTGTGAGGACCCTTGCTCATTTATCACCACATCCGGGCACCGATGTGGCGCATCACTTTGGGAATGATGGCCCAAGGCTAGCTTCCTTACCCCTTGCACCCACCTATCTTGGTACAAAGACCCTTACTCATTTTTCGCTACACCCGGGCACCGATGCAACGCATCGCTAAGAAGGGTACGCTCCAACGAAATATCAATAGGGTTCATCTCATAGAGCTAGCTCTTTTTTTATAACCGGCTCGCTACGCCTGACATAAGCCTCCCCCTTTACCTGGTTTGGGACAGGCTATGTAGACTACATAGGCGAAGTTGGAAAAGAGAAAAATGTGTAAAAATAAATAAACACACACACACACACACACACACACTCACTCTCTCTCGCTATCCCTCCACAATACTAATAGCCTTCTTCCACTCCGTCCTAAGACAAAACGTACGCTAATCTATTTCTCACTCCCATAAATCTTGTTTGGCCACTTGCTTTATTAAGGTTAAAACATTAATATGTGTCTTGACACCTAGCATGTTTGGCCACTTGTCTTGTTAAGACTGAAACACTTTTATATTCTCTTGACACATAAGGTAAACCATGATAACTGTTAGCATTAGTCATCAACTCCTCATTCCACTTGGCCATAACTAGGTGTACTTTGGCATAAGTAATTCTAATTTGCATGCAACGTTTCACCTAGCATGTGACTCCTCATTCCACTTGGCCATAACCTTGACCAGTTGTTCTTCTCTTATAAAATCTCTTTAGTAATATTCTAAAAGTTCATTTTTACTTTGGCTGCGGAGTCCTTTTTACATCTTGCAACCTCAAAAGAATTCCGATTTGTTCATGTAAAGGAAAAGAAGATCTTCCAGCACTTCCCTATCTGTTCTCAACTTTCCGATTCTTTGAAAAGCAAAGATTCCATCTGTCAAGAGTTACAAGGCGGTTAAAGCTTTGGGTTGTTCCAAGTTTCGTTCGGAGTAAGCGAAAACTCTAGGGTTTAAGTTAGGTTGATCTACTTACTACTCTTGACTTGGTTGTTTGATACTCGTTAATTTTCATTTTAGTATAATTTGGTGGTAAGTGTAAGCAAATTCTAGTAGTGGTGTGTTAAGATATTGTGATAATTCAACTTGTATTGATGAGTTCTTACATATTAAGATGTGTCTGATTGATTTTCTTGAGTGGTGGTAGTGCATTGTATGTTGAAATGATGAATTTGGGCTTGAAAGTGTTATTTTCATAATTTTAACTCACCTGCCGCTGGTCATATTCACCTTATATTGATCTGTTGCTGATCATATTCAGCTTATATTGACTTGTCGCTGCTCATACTCACCTTATATTCACCGTCTACTGCTCATTTGCACTTTCTGTACATTAGTCACTGCTCATATTTCCCTTTATAACCACATGCTGATCATATGCACTTACTTGAGTATAACTATTAGTTGAGTATCACCGCAAACTGCTTATATCCACTTGTTGAGTATGATCACATATTGCACTTTATGTATTATAATACATACTAATCATACCCACTTGCAAGTTTTATCCACTTGTTGATTATGACCATTTATTGTTTCTAACCTGGTTGCTTGACTAAGGCCTTTTATTACCCCGATGATTGCATGATGAAAAGAAAGGGAAGATATATGTATCGAAGTGCATATTGTTATCATTAATTGCATGAGAAACCACAAATTATTGTGATATAATGATGTGTATGTCTTCGATGCCATGTGATAAAGACCAATTCACTACCGAGCGAATTCCATTGTTTAAGTGTGTGGATGAGATCTGGAGTTAGATAGATGTTTTACCGTATAGCGGTTCTCTACAAGGTTGAGATGATGTGAAATCTCATGATAACATGACGTGTGTAGTCATGGTATGACGTGTCTTGTATAGCCATGGTATAATATTAAGAATGACCACCATAATGCGGATGTACAGTGCTGTATTTATCCTCGCTAATGTAGAGGACATCCATGATGAATGGGCTAAGGCGTGACAATGGATATGAATGATTCCATCCCTTGTGTTTTAGTAGTGATCATGCCTCATGAATCGAGGTGGTCCTGGCCAGCGAGTGATGGATATGAACTCACACGCGTATATCAGTGAGCTACTATGTGGTATCTGCGTATCGTGATATAATATGACATCGGTGAAGGATATTATGTGATGTTGTTATTGGTATAAATTGGCATATCATGATAAGAGTAATAATACATCTATTCTTGCACTCATCATACGTGGTGATTTTGTATTGCTTGAATGCGCATGGTTTTGTACCTGGGTGAGTGGTGATCTCCTACCTTAGAGATTTCGTTTGCCAGGGTTCGGCTCACTCCTTTATTTTTCAAATTTGTAGAAGGTTTCTCCTAGAAATGACGATGGAGGGGATAAGATGATGCTGGTAGCCATCAACCCCTGAGTTGGATGGTGGCTTGGTCAATTTATAGGCTTACTTTTGGGATAGTATGGGAGTAGTGGTGCTAGCGTTTTATATATATATATATATAGCAAGCAGTGATGCAATTTGACCCGACCCTCTTTCCAGGACTTCTGTATTTTGTATTTTGCTAGGATGATGTAGTATCTGAAAACTAATCTTTAATATAAATAAAGAAGCATAATATATTGCTCGTGCGATTTCCTGTATGGGATGTTGTGGTAATTTTGTTGAGCATTTACATGCTATCAATTTTTTGGATAGAATTCTAGAAAGGCTACGTGTCGCATCGTCGTCACACAAGGTGCACATATTCCAGTCTTCTATATGATCTGTCCAAAGCGAGTGCCACGTGTCAGTAACTTTGTTGGCAAAGGAGGAGAGAACCCATACATTTATATTTCCTCATGCTAAGATCTTGTTATGGAACTGTTTAATTGATCTCTGCGTAATGCAACTGCTACTTCACCACCCAACATGACATATGCTACTTACACAGCAGTTTCTGGTTTATATGTGTAGCTGAGGTTTACATTTTTTTTCATTTCAGGTATTTAAGAAACACGGGGTCGAAAAATATGATCCTACAAATGAGCCGTTTGATCCACATAGGCATAATGCAGTATTCCAGACGCCAGACAGCTCTAAGCTCCCAGGCACTGTTGCTTCTGTGCTAAAGGTATATTTTTAACTGCATTTCTCTGTCCTTATGTAGTGTTACTTCTAAATGGAAAACTATTTTCAGCAATTTTTCCCTGGATTTTGCATTTTTTTCCTTCTCTGTGCCCCTTCCTGTCGTAAATCCACCCATTACATGTACATCTCGCAGACTTACTGGATGAAACAGGGAAAACAGAGGTAGAAGGTTCATGGAAGGGAGTGACAAGACAAATAAAGATGATGTTTTTCCTGTCTGTCTGTTTCCAATGAAAGAAAAAGTATGATGTCTTGTGAACTATAGTTTTGCTGCATTATATAACTGGTTTCATTTATTTCGCCTAAAGGAGCAGAAAATAAGATGCCATTTCTTAGCTTTCCTAATCTTATGAGATGGCCTACTCCATACTGTAATTCTAGAATTATGGGCAAAAATCTGAAATTTGTTATGAGAAGTTTCAGAGTTGACCTAGAAAGTGCCTCACAACCTGAAGACCCGGTTGACTACATCAAGTTTAATTTGTAATAGGTTAAGCCTGTGTTCAGAAACTGAGAGTTACAAGCCTAATTTGGTCAATGCTGAAGTAATAATCACTGCATTTTCTCATTGGCATCTTTGGTGAACTGTGTAGTTTGGTCCTCTGTATGCTAAGATGCACGAGCGTGGTTTTGACAAGGATCATGCAATCATCATAGCAACTGCAGAAATATGTTCGACTATATATATATAGTGATATTTTCTGAATTCCTCCCAGTTTCTGTTTTAACAGTCTCTAGCAGTCTCAAGAGGGCATAGGTGGCCTGTCCTAGCTTATCGTCTTTAACATGTTCATATATGACGCCTAGGGGGGCTCCGTTCTGGGCACGGACTCCCTGGTCTTGGTTGGGGCTGAATCAGTTTTTCCTCATGTTTCGGATTAGTAATCTGTTTTCTAACGTAGTATTATGCTGGAGATACTCATCATTGCCTGGAACCTAGTATTAGTTGTATAATGGCTCTATTCTATCATTATCTGGTTAGGTTGTTTAAGTAGTTATTCAGATTCACGTGTTGTAATTTCAAAGATGGGGATAAAGCTGAAGTGAGGCTCAGCTCGGTCAAGTAGCTGTTTTAATTTTGATGTTCTCTTGCGCTGTGCTGCAGGCTGGTTACATGATCTACGACCGAGTTCTTCGTCCTGCGGAGGTCGGTGTCGCTCAAGCTGTGGAAAAAGATGCAACAGAGGCCAATACAGCTGAGAGAGGCTCTTAAAGCTTCGGGAAAAGCTTTAAGAGGCATGGGGTTTGTAGTTTAACGGGGAGCCTCAATCAACGTGGAGTCGCTATAACTCGATTACATCACGTCTGGAGCTTTCTCCAGATCGTTAGAAGAGAGCCAACTTATAGGAGGATCAGAGAACGTCGATTCATCCTTTTCATGTTTAACTTACGGCACTACATCATCCAGTTTGGATGTGTACGAGGATATATGATGGCACGTTAATTATTAGCCTTAGAAAGTTTTGATTCTTGTTCCATCAATAATCATATTATGTTGTTATTCAAGTGTGCTCGTGGTGTATCGTCTGGGAGCGTTAATGCGGAGAGAATGGTCCTTCGACCCAAGGACAAGAAGGAGATTTTGAATTGCAGCTGTGCTTTTCCTGGATGATTTAGTCATCCATCCGTATATGTCGAACAATAACTCGTCCTCCTCTCATATCATATCGGATCAGAAGCTTGGGCGGAATTGGCTTGAACAGAAAATGAATCGAAGAGAGTATCTACTATGAGAATTTTCTGCGATCTACTCATAGCTCAAGCATGGAATTGGCTGGAACAGTGCTCACCTGCATCATTCTTGCCGGAAACTTTTAATTAGTTCTTCAGGGGTTCTGTAGTACGCAGTAGGGCACATAATTTCCGTCATTTCTTCGATACTTCCCTGATCTGGCTTCAACTTCTGTTGGAATAGAAAATTTCAAGTGTTTGGGCCAACAGACAGCATGGTACTCGTTCCTCCGCTAGCTTCCCCAGCACCAAAATGGCCATTGCATACACAAACTTGTTCTCGACTCTACCGACATGTCGCCTAGATTAATTCTTCCGGTGAAGATCATCGGAGCATATAAGCATAACAAGTAGGTCATTGATACCCACTCAAGACATATATCGCACTTTGATCAACAGATCGAGAGAGAGCACCACATATTTTCACAGAAAAATATTTACAGGTGCGACTCGAGTATCGCCTTGGTGGATTTATACAGACTGCCTGTGCTACACCTACACCTACTAGATACATGATGCCCTAAATGTCAAACTGGAGTTATTATCTAGACAGGAAATCAGTTGCCAAATCTTACCCCAATACAACACAGCAGAAATTCTCAGTTGCTGTTTTCCATCTCCCATCAAGAGGCCTCAACCCATTTACCAGAAGCCGCTCGTGGTTGTTTTCAGCATGATTGTGCTCTTGTCTTCATCGTCATCATGACCATTCTCAGTTTCATCCAGAGACACGCCCAAATCTAAACCCCCGTTGCTCGAATTCTGCAGATAAGATCCATTGTTATTCATATTAACAACATCACAACTTTAAGAAAATCACTGTTTGGAGGCAATAGCAAAGTTCTGCTAATCCTATCTTCCATGGTTGATGCCGGCAAGCAGTTCCTGGCTTCGTGGTCAAGAAAATATAACTGGATTTTCGACTATGTAAGGCATCAACTCTTTAAAGAAGTCTTGTTCTACATATAAAGCTACAACATGCACGAGTTAGCAGGAAAAAAAATGTGTTACTTGTATATCATTTTCACATTTTTCAAGTTACTGGTAGCCTTCCCTTCTTACACTTCATTCACTGGAAATAACTTAGCCTCATTTTTTTGGTAAAACGGGAATGGAGTTGCTTAAATAATTTCAACTCCCAAACTTATGCGACTGGTCATTGTTGGCACATAAGCCTACCTCAATGTGATTGAAAAATGATTCACTTGTCACACCACTGTTTTCTCCCTAAACAAGAGGATACCCTCACAGCACTTCAATGTTTTGACATACTTAACATCCCCAGAGCAACACTCAAATGCCACGAATTCTTAACCCAAGGCAATGAAAATTATGGCAACAAAGGGAACAGAAAGCTGACTAAAACAACAGTTTACTGTACATTCATTAATGGGCATCACCTGAACTTCTTTCTCCTCATCCTCGGTATGATCAATTTTCCCATATATATCGTCGTTCTCGACCATTGGCCCACGACCACCAGTGCTTGGGTAATCTTCACTTATTTTGCCTTCATCTGCTTTTCTTGTAGCTGTCTTAGTATGATCTTCAAGTGCGGCAATCTATACAGGAAAGAAAAATTAAGCGAATTACAGACATGCATGAGAAATCACCTTCGTTACGAAGGTTTAATGGGTGAATCTAAATATTGACATAATAAGTGATGTCCATTATCAAAAAGGACGTCTCTATATTCTGACCTCAACTGATCTGTATAAGAAAACTCCAAGCCTATACAAGCACAATAAGATCATATATCCACAATTCGACTAGTTTAAATCATAAACAAGAAGCCATTGAGGCCTTTTGAAACAAAACCGAACTTCCATTCCACAGATAAGACTGTGAAACTACCCCTTAGTACACAAATGCAAACCTAAAAATTCAAAGCTCGAGTATAAACTAAAAGAGGGTCAGAGCAGAGCTCGTGTTCGATCAATTTAACACCTAAATTTTTTACAATCAAATTCAAACTACTTCCAAATTTTCTTCCGAAAATTACTAAAATCTAACAAAGCCCTAACTGAAAGCAGGGTGAGTAGTAAGAAGCTGGAAGCTTTCTACACAGTCCAAAATTAGGGCTGCTAAGTAATTTGAAGACGACAAAGCTTGTGCCGGGATAACGCACTAATTTAAGCTATGGTTGCTACGGAGCCATGACCGAAAGCAGGAGTTGAGCTCACATGAAGCACGACTTAAACCCTAGTTCTCAAACAAGATTACGAAGCCAACTACAACCCATCAAAAGGAAAATCAAAACTCCACTTTTCTTTCATTTTCCTGAAGAAAGGGTCAAATTTCCGCAGTAAAAACACTAAAAGCCCCGCTCCATACAAACACGAACATGTACAAAAGAGAGAAAGAGAGGGGGGAAAAACGTACCGGAGTGTAGCGATACTTGCGCCTGGGGGTCTCCTCGGCCGAGCCCGAGCCGTCGTCACCGTCGGACGCGGCGGAGGCTCCGGAGGAGACGGGGGTCCAGCGGCAGAGGAAGAGAGCGGAGGAGGAGGGGTTGTTGGGCCGGAAGTGAGGCTTGTGGTGGTTGGTGGGGGTGGCCGGCGGCGGCGGCACGTGGACCCACCTCTTCTTCCACTTCCGGACGGGGCCGTTGAAGACGGTGGCCGTCGGGCCGTACCGGGACGAGGCTCGGCTCAGTCTCGACCCGGCTCCTTCCATTTTCGGGCTGCCCCGAACGCTGAAACGGATATAAAAGAGAGAATTTCACTGCTGTGCCGGGGGGTGGGTTGTTGTCACTTGTTGCTCGTGTCGCTCTAATAATCCAGCAGCGAACGATCGGTTCTCGAATCTCAACCGTGAAAGAAGTTATGATTATAAAGCGTAGTGAGTTTAGTTCTATGATCGGTTCTAATAATCCAGTTGCTTGATGCTGACCGTCGTAGCTTATTAGCCGCCTCCCTATCATAATTACCGTCTCCTCTTATTAATCGGCCCTTTCGAAATCAAACCCTTATTAAGTATATTTAGGCTCTATTTATTTTGCGAAAAATAAATAATTTAAAAAATATATTATTAAAAATAATTACATGTATTGCTTAAAATAATTAATCAATGAATTTTTTTTCATTATCGATAATAATTTGAGTCGAAACATTTGCGTAAATGGTAGAATTATTTTTCGTTTATTTATTTTTATAAGCGATATAAGTTATTTTTTTAAAATGTTTTTCAGATCACTCGTTTTCGTGAAATAAACAGAGCGTAGATTAATTTTAATTTTTTAAGAATTATTTATTTCTCGTAAACAAACAAAGCTAGTTTACAAAGATTATCGATATGAAAACGTTTTTTATTGACCAATTGTTGGAGGTGAAATATTTTTCAAATTATTCATTTGCTTCATGATAAATGAATAATTTGAAAAATTTAAATATTTCAAGCGATGTTTTCTTTTATGACGAAAAATATTGCTTGAAATAATTAATCAACAATAAAAATATTCATTATTGTCAACGATTTACATCTATGAGTTTCCATTGGCAATGAAAATATGTTTTATTCACTTATTTTTGTATGCAATACTGCAAGCGACCATGAATACTTTGCAAACACACTCCAAAACCTTTTTCTTTAAGATTTTAGTTGAAAATATGTAGAAATCCATAGGGATATTGGCCCAAAAAATCACCTAATTTTCCGGACTTTTGGGGCAGGATTAGTACTGTTCATCTGGTCGGGTCTGGCCAACTCGATTCCCGCTTTTTTTTTGCACCCACTTTTCTTTTTAATTTAATTTAATTTATTTTTATTTTTTATATTCTTTTATTCGATATCCTTGTTAAGTGATTTTAACTCCTAAAAAGAAAAAAAAAATGATAATAATCCAACCCGACCCGAAAACATTTGGCGTATGTAATTCGGATCGGGCCTAGTCGTGCTGAGCCCCCTAGAAATCCACAAGAAGCGGAGCCATAGAGCTATTAGGTGCAAATTCCATGACCTGCAAATGATAAAAGTTTTTGTTCATTCTTCTACGATGCTGCAGGATCATCGTCAACTTTTGAAGCAACCAATATGAGTCGAGGCCAACTGAGGCTAACGAAGAGGTACTGACCACATGAGTCCGTGTCGTGTCGATGGCCATACTAATCACAGGCGTTGTCGTCGAATGTCATACTTACCGATAATCACAATTCGTGATTTATGTTCGATAATGGCTGTTTGAATATCAGACACATTCACAGTTGATAATTGAACTCGTCTCTATTCTTGTAAGAGCTCCTTTCTCGAGCTTTCCCTATCCATGGTGATGGTTGAACCCCAGAATGATTTCTTAGTCTCTTGTTTACCCCTTCACTTGGAACCCACTCATATATCGTCCCCTACCAATCACCATTTCCCGAAATGAAGCCCCCATTTCCTTCTTATCCCCTTCCTTCTACTCTCGGCATTTTACCTCCTTGACCCACTTACAGTCGGAATCAATTTGAACCTTTTCGCACTATCCCAAAGCCCCAACTTCCATTCTGGACTGTTCCTTTGTGGCTTCTAGCTGATAGCGGACCAACCCGGTACTGGACTTTGTCTCAGTCAATCCTGTGCCGCATCCTGCTGTTGTTTAAGGTGAGCTCCTGCATTAAATGAACAAGTTTAGAATGGAGAAGGAGTGGGTAAAAGAAAATACACTTGATGCTCTATGTAGCCGCATGGGTAGAATGTAATAGGAGGATACTGTAGCCAACGTGTTCGAGAAAATTCCTCAGGGCAGTTAAGTGAATGTTTCCTTATGATCGAGATTGGTATTAAGAAGTAACTTTGGTGGCTGTCCCTAACGAGCAACCGAAGGTTTTGATGAGAGTTTTGATGAGAGTTTTGAGTTGGAATTGTCAGGGGTTAGGGCATACCGTTGACATTCCAAGCACTAAGAGCCTTAGTGGCTCAAGAAAGGCCCAATCTCTTGTTTCTAATGGAGACGAAGAAAAAGGAAGTAGTGGTGAATCGGACGACTCCTTGTCTTCAGTTCTTGCATTCAGTAGTGGTCAATCCGGTTGGCATTGCGGGAGGATTAGCAGTCATGTGGAATGATGAGGTAAAAGTTGAGGTGATATCCACTAGTGGGGAGTTTATTGGTCTAGCATGTACTATTCAGAATGTTGGTAAAACTATGAGAATCACATTTGTATATGCTCCAACGGGATTCCAGGAGAGGAAGATATTATGGGAGAAGATGAGGGGCATTCACTTATCTAACACCCTACCTTGACTGTGTTTGGGGGAATTTAATGAGATACTATATCATTGGGAAAAAGTGGGGAAAAAAGCAGCAGATCACTCTAGGCTAGTCGCATTCCAGGACTTTATATATAAATGTGCTTTAATGGATCGAGATTCGATTCAACCATGCAATTAGGAGCTAATTAGCATTTGTCAAGACTCGAAAATTAATTAGGCGAAGCCAATAGCATCTTAAGAAATGACGAGGCATGCATCAGGCCCATATGTTTATATCTTGATAAGTTCGATTAATCCCATCTTAGTATATTTCATCCAACTGGGTAGTCCGCATCTCATAGTATTGGGTGATCATGGGTCGTGGTTAGTAACAAAATTTCCCTCCACCATGGCGCCAGTAAATATGGATCGATAATAGTTATACAATTCTATCGCGATACGGTCTAAATTGTTTGATCGACTCCGCACTCCGCTCGACTTATGTCATCCTTTGCTATCGACTCGAGCATCGGATGTTCCAATCGAGTCACGGCTGAATTCGCGCATTGACGACGACAACCCTCCCGGTCGTTTTCTTGGGGGATGTGATGGCGGGCCTCGTTGGTCCGACCCAAAGAAGCCCGACACCGTTCGCAGTTGCCTGAGGTTCTTCAATGGAACTGTCTGGGACTCCTTTTTGGTGGGTAGAAGCTGCAATAACGAGTACTGAAGAATTGCATGTGCACTGTCCCTCCAAGGTGGAGAAACGTTGGCCAAAGACTGGGCCGAGGGGTGAAACTTGGGGTGTATCATGCATCTAGCCGAATTTAGCTGACGAATTGGTGACTCAATTGAGAGTTGAACCACTTCAATAACTCGGGATCGAGAGTTTCGTCCCACTAGGTCGTCGCGGATCTTTGCGATACATGCGTGAATTGGCCGTATTCAAAAATTACGGCTAGAGAAAAAGCCTGGCGATTCGGGGGAAGCATGGCATCGAGAAATGCCGTGGTCAAATTCCGGAACGTAGACCTCACCGGGCTGTTCTGCCGCGCATCTCGCTCGCTGTTTCCGATCCTTATTTCGGGCTCGACTCCAGGCCAAGCATGGCCTACCATGAAAGGTGGGATTCATAATGTCATCAAGATATCTGACTTGACATAACGAGATAAGTGCACGGGCATTATCAAATGATTGCGTAGCTTTATAGCGTGTCTCGACAGCGCTCAGGCGACAACGTATGACCCCCTGACCAACTAGTGTCCTAAAATCAATAATCTTCTCCATCTTATTATTATTATTATTATTATTTTGGGGTCCTGGAATTTACGTGTTTTCTTAAAGCCAGTGTCGACCCTGGGACAAGCAATTTCGAATCGCAAAAAGCTAAGAACGCAAGGAAAGATTGTAGCCAATCATCTGCAGTGAGGCACGTGGGGCCATGGGGGTTTCTTGATTTTTCAAAACCAAAATTTCGAATCGTCTTGAATTTCAGAACATAGTTTGGTGCTTGATCGAATTTAAAAGATGGGGAGACCCATGTGGATGATCATGATAACACCTTAGCCAATGATCACGACCTTTTCTCGGTAGCATCATGGGAGAAAGACGATCCATATTCCTCGTTTAGAGCACACTCCGACGTCGACGTGCATGTGACCTCCTTCGCGACCCAAAATTACGTAATTGTCCCCTTCCCATCAATCTTTTCTCTTCTTTTTTTTTTTTTTGGTTGGGTCGTCACTCGTCACCTTTTCGAAAAATAGAATTTGGTATTATTCGTCACATTATCTCACGTCTCTTCTCACGGTCGCGAAGTTGACGGGCTTTTTATAATCAAGCGGGTAATTTGTCGCAACCCCTTTGTAAATGCACGCTACGGTTTTGTGACAAACGGATGGGATTCATTTATATCATATTAGATGATTGTCGGCTATTCGAGCTGTAATTATTTATTAGATCGTAAAAGCTCTTTGGGATTGAAATAATGCGTCGGAAAAATGTCACGAATCAACTAAAGTGCACTTGTATTTGCTTCTATTTTTAAGGAATTTCTTTAGAAGCTTGAGAATTGGAAAGACACTACTCAGTTTAATTGAAATGATAGTAACTCACTCGTTACTGATTTTGTTCTGTTTAATTGAAATGATAGCAGCTCACCTGTTACTGATTTTACAGATGCCACTCATTATTCATCTCGTCCACGTATTCTAATCTTCTCTGATTAGCCAAGCCAAATGTCATTCGTATGTGTGCAACACTCTCTATTTCAACACTAAACCAAATGAAATTAAGGCATCGCATGATCTATTCAAATGCTTCCTTCCATGTTGATCACGACAATGGCAAAGAAAAAAGCCACAAAAAATGTCTAAATTATGTTTACTATGATGTGATTATCTTCTTCTTTTTTTCTTTCTTACATTTGGAATTTCAAATTAGTGACACTCTCGCTCTAGACTTTTTTGTTGTGACATCAAAAACCTCATATTGATACCCGCGCAATGCATTTAACATCCCGTCAAGCTTCCACAGATGACTTTCCTATAAAAAAAAATATTTTTATTTTATTTAAGTCATGTGGGCACGACATCCGCGTCCATGTAGGTAGATTTCTAATGGCGTTTGACATAGGGTAAATTTGATACATAAGTAATTTTTTTTTTCAATGTTGGTGTTACAAAAAGAAGTTTGGGTAACTTATTATTGCAAGTATATTTTGAGGTTTTTGATGATCCCCCGACCCCCGACGATAAACATGCTTAAATCTCTAAGTTGGATGAAAGACGTGGCATGATACTGATGCACTCCCATTTGAGAATCGCACTTCTGATCATCAAAGAATTGTTGTTCTTCATGCTTCAGAGAATAGGAACTACTTATAAATGTTTCGCTATATGAGAAAAGGAAAATAAAAATAAAAAGGAAAAAAAAAATGAGACAAGACGACGAAAAACGACGGGAGAAAAGCGAAGGAAATGGTAAGCTGCTTGCGGAGAGGAGCGGAGGGGGACCCGCCCAGTCAAATCATCGAGGCTCCCGGTCAAAGAGGAGGGATAGACCGGTCAATTCACCCTCCCCCACCCCGCTCGGTGGTGTCAATCTCTGTAATTAAACCCGGGGAGCGCGCCCTTTGTCATTTTATATTAATATGAGAAAAAGCCACTAAAAAAATATCAAAATATGTCTTCTGTTGGACATTTAACATAAAATATTTTACAATTTTATCGACAGGAACACATTTACCTCAAATATTTTTCATATCTGTAATTGCATGATATATTTACCCACTAAAAAAGTTTAAAACAATGTAGTTTTAATTTCACTTAAGGAACGTGGAGATCATTATGTCAATATTATTTGACTTTTTTCGTTCATATAGGTAAATTTGTAGCGGTACTCAGCAAATTTGGGCAGAAAGTAAGTATGTTATGTGGATATAAATTTGGAAAAAAATTAAAACAAATGTGTCATAATCAATACAATTGAAAATATTTTCTGGCTTTATTTTTTGGTCGGGCTTTAGTGGATTTTCCTTATTTATATTTATGACGGAAAAAGAATAGTTGTTGATAAAGCGATGAGAAACAAGACCAATTTACATACAAGGGCCCCACACACACACTCTCTCTCTGTCTCTCTGATTCTCTTTCTCTGTCCTTTGTTTGCTTCCTTCACTCTCTCTCCATCAACTGTGACCCTCTCTCTCTCTCTCTCTCTCTCTCTAGACTCACACAATGACGCTGGGAGCAGAGGCGCTTTAGATCTGAAGCGACGAAACTCACAGATTTCACAGCTCCGAGGACGATCTGGGTAGGTATTTCCTCTGCTACGCGGAATCCTCTCTGTTTCTACTCAGACGTTGCAAATGCAGCTCTCTCTCTCTCTCTCTCTCTCATCGTGCTCATAGCCATGTCTGGTTTGTCTTTTGTGCTGATTCTCATCGACTGGCGAGATCTAAGTGACTCGATGTCGTTCACTTTGCTTTGTGTAGGGAAATGTGGCGTTAGTGGTTTCGGATTGCTTTGTTCGTTCCTAGCTGGTCGAAGCGAGGGTTTTAGTTACTACTGGAGTAGAAAGTTGATGTAGAGAGAGAGAGAGATACAGAGAGATTGATTTTGATGTTATAGTTTAGTAGCCACGCGGATTACTAGACTAATGCGAGTTAATGAAGTGCGCCTCTGGTCGTCTGTGTTTTGCTGATAAAATTTGGAGGAGGAGATGGGTTTCAGTAGAAGGAGATGGGTTTGATTTCTCATGCTTCTTATGGTTCTGCTAAGAAGAAAGGGGTGAAAAGGAAATAATAATGTGACTCTTACACGAGTTATGGTTCTCGTATCATGTCTTTAGTCGAGATTGCCTATGTCATTCTGATGAATATCTTTCCCTGGAAAAAGGAATCCGGGTTTCTTTAAAGCTGAGATTTGTTAACCATCTATGTGGCACAGCTAGATTGTGGGAGTGACGTGAATGGCGGTGGCGAGCGGTCGGGACCCTCTTCTCGGGGAAATTACTTGCGGTTCATTGTTGCAGAAACTGCAGGTACTCTACTTTCGCAGATGCACTTTTTGAGTTTTGATTCCTCACTGCTCATTGAGTTTCTATTTTTTAGTAAGAAGAAGCTCAGACTCACATGATGAATTGCTTTAGGAAATATGGGATGAAGTTGGTGAAAGCGATGAGGAGCGGGATAAGTTGCTTCTTCAAATAGAGCAGGAATGTTTAGATGTGTACAAGAGAAATGTTGACCAGGCTGACAAGTCGAGGGCCCAACTTCTTCAGACTCTTTCAGATGCCAAACTTGAACTCTCTAGTCTTCTATCAGCTCTTGGAGAGAAAAGCGTGGTTGGAATTGTGAGTAGCATGGCTACTATCTTTCTTGAGCTGTAACACTAAAGCTCTAAGATGCTGTTATTTCTGGTTGATTCGCACGATTATTTGGCGGTGTTACTTGCAGTTGTGAAATCATTCAGGATGTTTGTTTGGTATTGCAGCCTGATAAATCTTCAGGAACAATCAATGAACAACTTGCATCAATTGCACCAGCACTGGAGCAGCTTTGGAAACAGAAAGAGGAAAGACTTAAGGAATTTTTGGATGTGCAGTCTCAGATTCAGAAGATATGTCGTGAAATTGCTGGAAACTTGAGCCTCACCGAGCAAGCTCCTGAAGTTGATGAGGCCGATCTATCACTGAAGAAGCTAAATGAGTTTCAAGCCCAACTCCAAGAACTTCAAAAAGAGAAGGTAAAAGCTCTGTTCCAGCAAGGTAGTTAATATAGATATCACTTAACCGTAGTTCCTCTTTCCCCTTGTTGCATCAAGTTGATGGGTTTTATCTGTTAAATGATGCAGAGTGATAGGTTGCACAAAGTACTTGAATTTGTGAGTACTGTTCATGATCTATGCTCGGTCCTGGGGATGGATTTCTTCAGTTCAATTACAGAAGTTCACCCAAGCTTAGATGACTCCACCAATCCACAATCCAAAAGCATTAGCAACGAGACACTATCTAGGCTGGCTAAGACAGTATTATCTCTTAAAGAAGATAAGAAGCAGAGGTTGCATAAGGTAACTATATACTTTTCTTTCAATGCAGTATTTTTAACTTCTCTTCATGTTTGATTGTTGGACTATTGAGCATTGTCATTTGACAGTATGCAGCCAGTCCATTAGGAAAATTGAACTTTGGTGATAAAATTAAAAGAAGAAACTTTGCCTCAATATCCTGTTGTGGTGGACAAACGTACGACATATTGTGTCAGTTTACAGGTAGACTTCTGATACCTCTGATGCTTGTTGAAAAGCTGCAAGAGGAACTAAGCATTTGCTCGTAGAAAGTGAATTTGTATGGGTCGCCTGAAATGTTAATGGGTGCCCATTATCAATGAAAAGTCTATAGCATCTCTAACTCAAGAATTATTTCTCGACACATTCCATCATCTAGGATGTCGCCAATGAATGCATGCCTGTTGGATATTTCTTAATGATTTTGTAATGTGCCTTGCTCTGTGCAGCTTCAAGAACTAGCCACCCAACTAATAGATCTGTGGAATCTGATGGATACTTCTGAAGAAGAGCGTCAACTCTTTGACCATGTGACCTGCAACATCTCAGCTTCTGTTGATGAAGTAACTGCCCCTGGTGCTCTTGCTATGGATCTGATTGAGCAGGTATACGGAATATCTATTTATAATCTTTACTTTAGAGTAATTGATGGGTCTTAGCTCACTGTACTAATATTCCTCATTCCTGTGACTAAGGCTGAGGTGGAAGTCGAAAGGCTTGATCAGCTTAAAGCTAGCAGGATGCAGGAAATTGCATTTAAGAAACAAGCTGAGCTTGAAGAAATATTTGCTCATGCACACATAGAAATAGATCCTGAGGCTGCTAGAGAAAAAATTATGGCGCTTATAGAGTCTGGGAATGTTGAGCCTACTGAATTAATAACAGACTTGGACAATCAAATTGTAAAAGCACGGGACGAAGCTCTCAGCAGGAAAGAAATATTGGACAAGGTTGAAAAATGGATGTCAGCCTGTGAAGAGGAGAGTTGGCTCGAAGACTATAACCGGGTACTCTCTCTACATATCCAGAGCATGTTGCTTGAGTTTTCCAGTGATAAAATACTTTTCTAGAATCTCCAGTAGTTGCTAGGATAAGTCAGTGGCCAAACTAACTCATTGTATGGAAAGTCATGTAGTTGCATTGCTATTAACAAAAGCTATTTAACTGAATCATTTAGACTGTCGATACATCTGATTGCCTAACTTTCAAATGTTTCTCTTAGCTCTTCAAAATTTTGTGTTGTCTGTGGGATGCACCCTAGTGTAGGAATTTATATTTCTTTGAGAGTGAATCTCATTGTACTTCATCGGTGTCCTGGGTGGATTTTATTTTCCCTTCTGTCATAAGTTACAACAAAGAGGAGCACTTGAGATTGGGAATATTGGCTGAGAGCGCCATTCCAGATATTTGCACCATGGTTTCATTACTTGATTGTTGATTCCTCCACTCGTGAAAATTGCCCTCGTGAACAGGATGATAACAGGTACAATGCTAGCAGAGGTGCACACTTAAACCTCAAGCGTGCTGAAAAAGCCCGGATCCTTGTCAACAAAATTCCCGGTACTATTTTTTTAAAAGCAGCTTGGTGACTAGTTTTGACAACAATCGCTGGTTCTAATGTGGTCGTCTACATGTTAAAGTATGCATGTTAGATTAAGTCTAGTCAAGACTTTGTTGCTGATTCTTGGATCTCTGCTTTTTCTCTTTTCCAAAATCAAGGAGGATCTAGGATGTCTGGGTTGGTGGGTCGTGCTTATCTGTGGGGGAATGGAGTCCACTGAATTCATGCATTCTTTAACTATATTCAGTTTTTCTCCAGGGAAAAAAGATATCACCTCAAAGTTTTTGAAGAGATGACCCATTTTACCCTGATTCCTGTAACAAAGAACTCCATTCTTTCTTATTTACTCATACAAGAGAACAATACCAATGCAATAATACTTAATTATGTTTGATATACAATTACTTCACCTGTAATATTTACATGCTTACAACATCTTTCTTGTTTTATGGCACTATTAATACAAATTATGGCACTATTGAATAGTCGAGGTGCATGCAAGCTGGCCCGGACACTTTGGTTATAAAAAAAAAAATCCAAATTATGTAGGTTATCAAAACAAAAATAATACAAATTATGTATTCAAAATTTATAAAGCTTCCAAGTCATTGAGAATAGAATATATGATTATTCCACTGAACCGATTTGCTGAATCCCCTGGCTCTGCCCCTTTAAGGATGGGGGTTGCTCCTCTTGTTCCTTCATCATTGTGAATTGAGTAGCGATGCGGTTGATTGTGACAAATTTCACCGAAGGATTTCTAGATGTAGTTAACACACTGGTTCCTCTGGACTTGAATTTGTCATAAGTGGGGAATTAAGAGTGATGCCTGTCAGCCCATGAACAATAAACACATACGACCTTTAAACCAGATACTGAGATTATTGTCTATGTGCAGCATTGGTTGAATCCTTGGTTGCAAAAACTAAAGCATGGGAGGAAGATCATGGCATGTCATTTACATATGACGGGGTTCCTCTCCTCGCCATGCTTGATGAATATACCATGCTGAGGCATGAAAGAGAGGAGGAGAAGCGGCGCTTGAGAGTAAGTTACACCTTAAATAAGATGGCTTCATCATGCACATACTTTTAGCTGATTAACCATTATGCATGGCTTCCAGACCAAAAAATAAAAAGAACATTACATATGGCTTCACTATTCAATAAAAAAAAGCTCCATATTTGCTCATCTGTTTGCTAGGTTTGGTTCCATTCTGAATCTTCTTCACTCTTAATCTGCACATTGATAGGACCACAAAAAGTTCCATGAACAGCAGAGCACAGAACAAGAGGCGATTTTTGGTTCAAGACCAAGCCCTGCAAGACCAGTTGGGACGAAGAAGGTAGTAGGCCCTCGTGCAAATGGAGGTGCCAACGGGACTCCTTCCAGACGACTATCTCTGAATCCGCAAAATGGTAGCAAGTCTAATTCGAAGGATGCGAAAAGGGATGCCAGGTTGTCTGCCCCTGCTAACTATGTTGCTATGACGAAGGAAGATGCTGCTTCACATGTTTCTGGCGTTGAACCGGTTCCACCATCTCCCTAGTCATAGAGATTCGTAGATTTGTTCACCATTTTTACTATGGTTGTGCGAAATTTCTCCCTAGTCATAGGATATGTGTAATATTAGCAAACGACTTTGAGAGGACTGTTGTAGAGCTGCGAATGGTACGATGGCATCTTACATTTATTCATCTGTGGTCACATTTTGCAGGATACATTCTAGTCATAGTTCACTAGATCCCGTTTCAGTTGGCACTGCCAACAAATTGGGCGGTTGTGAGCTTGTCTAAGCATGTAGACATCAATATGTGGTTGCGGGTACTAGTAGCAATTTGCTTATGCCTGAGCCTATGTTTTGTCCCCGACTCTGTTTGGAGCGCATGTCTTAACTGTTATTGATACTTTGTCATCTTATTTTTATGATGCACCGAATATCCAAGAATGTAAGCCAGCATAGAAATTAGCATTTCCTTTTCATCTCGAATCCTGCATTCTATCAGTTCTGTTAGGAAACGGGCCTTCTAACTTTCTTTCAAATTTTTTTGACCGTCTGGCGAGCGTTGTGATTTTAGCAAGATCATTCCCTGATGTAGGACTCATCTTTTAGCGTAACATTCATTCTCTGGAATCCTGTTGTTGAGTAATTTGAGATTTTTGAAAGAGTAGTAGTAGTTGTCTTCTCGAATAGGCCGAAATCGCTGCTACGCTGCTGGACGGTAGACGGCTCAGGCTTCATCTTCAACTTGTCCTCATGTAAGTGGAATTCAAGGCTCGATTCTTCGTCTTCAACGTCAACAGTAATGGACTGTCGATGGAATTAGCTTTGTATGCTCAGTCGACCTTGGAGTTTGTCACCATAAACTGCGATGCAGATCTTCTCCAACTAGAAGGTTGATGAGCCCAAGTGTCTTTCGTCCTCTTCCCCAACAATTTTAAGTATCTTTGGATAACTTAGTTGAAGCTCTTACAATGCCCGTACCTGACAAACTCCATAATAGATCACAGAATCGATACTTACTAATGATACCAAAGACAAAACTGACCC
Source organism: Rhodomyrtus tomentosa (assembly GCA_028455895.1). Lineage (NCBI taxonomy): Eukaryota > Viridiplantae > Streptophyta > Magnoliopsida > Myrtales > Myrtaceae > Rhodomyrtus > Rhodomyrtus tomentosa. Next base: position 5,012,594 of record JAPCWY010000001.1, on the reverse strand, counting down.
AAGATGGAAACTATTTGTTTGTCGTGATTAACTCTAAAGTCACGTTTTCGCACTGATGAGAACTGGGCGAATGCTTCTCGATCTTGTTTCCGCACCGATGAGAACTGGCGAATGCTTCTCGATCCTCCTTTCTTGATGAACCCGTCTAAATGCATTATATAATGTCTCCAATAGTAGAAAATTAATCACTTGCTCACAAACTCTTGTTGCTCTCTATTTTGTGATCGAGAGATGGGAATTGGGCAATCTTGCTTTGGGATACCATCAAGCCCTAAGAGATTGCGCAAGGCAAGTGATTATGTTACGGAAGAAAAAGTTGGGGGTGTAGCAACTTCAGTCATTACTTTGATGAAGGACAAGTGCTTGTTGAGTAGGAAAAGGAGCAGCAGGAGCTTCCATCCGCACAAGAAGCAAAATGATCAAGAAATCATTGCGGGTGATCACAATGCCAATGGGCAGTACACTACCCTTGAAGAATGGCTCTTGTCGTCCCTGGTCTCGGAGGAGAGCTCCGCAAACGGCGAAACACACTTGTTCAAGCATTTCTCCAACAGGGTCCACCCAGCATTGCTCGACCACACTGAATCGTCTTCAAACCGGTGGTCAAGTTTCTCGGAGGACAAATTACTCAAGGAGCTCAACGGTGAATTGGCGGATGGGTCGCAAGTGATTCCTCATTCTTGCTTAAGCTGGAGCCGGAGCCAAAGCCAAAGCGAGAAGAATAAGAGGGTCAGCTTCAGATTGCCAGAGGAGGAGGAAATCATCATCTATTCTCCACCAGAAATGGAGGGACACGATGCAAGTGCTTGAAGCTGCAACATCACTCGGTCATAGAATTTGAATTTTCCAGTCCATCTAATGACTGCCTCAAGAGACCCCCACTCTAGATGTGCAGTACTCCGCAATGAGCACTTCTTATAGACTCGTGTTACAACACAAGGAGAATGAGACGACAGTGCTGTGCGTTTTCGACCAAGACTATGTTGGTAACAACCAAAGGCCCGACCAATTTATTCACATAAGAAGCCAAATTAAGACGAGTGTCTAATTATTCACTTAGCTTAGAAGTGGAGGGAAGACAGAGACACTAACACGCCCATATTATTTGTGAAGATAAGATAACTACAGTATGAATCAATATCAGACAAAAGCACAGACAGTTTGATGAAGGAAAGAAGGGTGCTTTCTTCTCTCTTGGCTTTAGCTATGCAAAATGCGAGTAATTAGCCCAAAAAGAGAGGCACAGAAAAGTGAAAAAAGAGACGAGTACTAAGAAATCCCAAATTCCCCCTATTTTCAAAAAGCCATGTTGGTTTCTCTAAGCAAAGGATAGGGAAGCAACGATGTGAAAGAACTGTAGCTGCTCTAATAGCTCCTTGGCGTGGCCCGTGGCTCGACGCTCAACTTGTAGAAACAGCTTCTCACTGAGGTGATCACCGATGTGAGCGTCGACCAAGACCCCGGCCACGCTCCGGCAGCTGGTGGCTAGTGCCCGGCCCACCTCAGCCGCGTCGTTTGGCTTGCTCACCACCAGAGGGCTTCCCCCTTTGAACACCTCGAGCTTGTCTACCATGAAGGAGCCATCGGCCTCGACTACTTCCTTGAAGTCCTGGAGGCTCGGTGCGTAAACCGGAATGTTGAAGCTGTCACGCTTCTCAATGCTAATGAGGCCCTGTAATCATATTCACACTAGTTAGTCCAAAGTAGGGATATGCAAAACAATTACATACTCACGACTTACTTCAAACTTTTCATCACATGAACACTAGTTACGCGCTTAAAAAAAAGGCAACTTTATCAACAATTTTTTTTTTCCCTCCGGGAGGGACCAAAAGGATCATACTCAATGCTTCCTTGCACTCAATTTCGATCTAAAGGGGAGCTTTCTTGTCTAGTTCCAGCACATGATCACATTGTCGTTTGGCTGAAGTTTTATCCTCTCCATTGCTTCGTAAAAATTCTCTCCAATAGGTGGTCAATTGTGTGGTGAGGCCCACCTACTCGGCATTTCGGATAGAGTATTGCAATCCATCTGATCAGCAGAGCCCCAATCGGATCAAAAGATCAGATGGCCTACAATTCACGGGGGCTGCCATTTCATCATACGGTCTCGTGACGCCGTAGCAACACTAATCAACAACCATAGCCCTACTGCAGTCAAAGTACTCGATGCGCATTGCCACTCCCGCATAGCAATATGGTCCAAAAAGAGACGGCACCTGCTCAGGCGCAAGCCCAAGACGAAAGCACGAGTTTGGATATGAACGAGATGTTTTTTTCGATTTACCTCTCGGACGAGATCGTCCCAAGCGTCTTGGAAGTGGGTCCCGAAGAGGAGGCCGGCCCCGCCTTGGTCCGAGGGGTCCACGGAGGTTCGGCCCAGACAGACAAGGAACATCGATCCAGTCCGCTTCATCTCTTGCGATCTTGATCTCAAGAAGCTCGCCAAATCGGCCTGGAACCGCTCCTTGTATGCATTTGCTGTGATCTCACTCGCCCCGTGGATGAACACTCTCCCTTTGTTGTACGCTGGCGATCTCTTGTCCACCACCGCCTCCGGCACCTGTGCTTCGAAACATTTTCGAAGTCATTTCTTCACAATCTTTATCGCAATGAAGAATACGGGTTCATCTTGTTTTGTTTTTTGCAGAAAAAAACAAACAGAAGGCATTTCATCCGGAACATCATTAAAAAAATTTGGTCAACACATCACATATTTCTACGAAATGGTTCGAAACTTTTAACTGTTGAGCTTCAGAGTTTGAGCCTGAAAGTCCAAAATAGCTTTCCAATGTCGGCCCGCCCCTGTCGGCAGCAGTTTGGTCCAATCCGTGAGGAAATCCTTTTCGAAAGTCGACGACTTCCAAGCTCTCATCATGACCCCTTCGAGTCCCTTCATCGCTAACCCAACCATCTTTCGCGATGAAACTGATTATTTTGATGGTCATCCAATTTTCCAATTTATTATTCCAGCCTAGATTTAAACCAGAAAAGTCACAACTCTTGTGTATTTGTCCTCACCATTTGGAGAACGAGATGATCAGCTACATAGAGCCAAGAGTACATAAATTTACATTCATGTGTCTAAGTTCGTATCATTCCATGTCGCAGCAAAACATCGTGATTCTCATTGAATGCGTTCATAAGTGAATATGTTCTTAATTTTACGAATTTGTCCTTTTTCACATTATTGTAAGGAAAAAAAGAAGAAGTTAACTTGGGTCCCCAATTAGAGCCAACCATTAATGACAATGCTTATAACGTCCACTCCTATGTCGATTTCCCAACAACCTTGTGCTTAAGACTAACAATTCGTTGGATCCTATCGTGATTTGATTGTCCTAGCTTGTGCTTCATGCCAGTCTAGTTATGTGCACTAGCGCAGCACAAAAGATAGCAATTAATGCACATACGCATCCAGAATTGAATTTAGTTGGAATATGTACAGGATCTTCACCTGAGAGAGCCAATGCAAGGAAAACGCTGAATGGAACACGTCGACCGATCTAGCCGGGAAGAGCCGGCGGTAGAACGACCCAGGGACTCCGGCGGCAAAGTAGGATCGGTGGTGGTCGGCAGCGAGGCACTCCTCCATGCTGCCGGCGCCGTGGGCGGCCAAGGGCGGGAGGAGCTGGAAGAGAGTGTTGAAGTCGTTGCTTGGGAGGTCGGCGAAGAAGGCCGAGAACTCAGGCGGCTCGATCCCGAGGGCTTCGAATCGCTTGGTGATGTGCTTGATGATGACGTCGACGACGTAGACGGTGTTGTTGCCGCTAGAGCAACCCAAGTCGACCACCACGAAGGGGACTTCTGGGGAGGTCACGAGTTGGACCCTGTCTAGGTTTTCTTCAAGGAGGTGAAGCATGGAACGAGCATGTATGGCCTGCAAGAAAAAAATAAACCTTTGTTCAGAAATCATTCTTTTCTCAAAAACATTCAGGAAATAAAAAACATTGGTTCCTTTTGAAGGTTAAATGAGTACTTTTAAGCATGAACAAGACTTTGATGAATATAGAAAATTACAAGAAACTAAATAAAGCCTGACGAACACTATATACAAGGAAATCTGTCTAGCTCTCGGACCAAATGAAACTCGGCTGCTAAAAGTTCCGACTCTGTCACGGAGAGAAGAGAGCTAGATCAATCTTGTTTTCTGTAATCATAGAGAGAGATCCGGTTCGCGCACGATGGAACGAGATGGAGATAACTAAGATGAGCGAAGTAAATCAAACCTGAGCTTGGGAGTTATTAGCATAGCTGTTCTCTCCTTTGCCGCCTTTCATGCAGAGCAACTTCTCGAGCTTGATGTTCGAAATGACAACGTTGTCTCCCTTAAAATCCATGCCTGGAGAGCGTGATGAAGAAGGGCGATTCTTCTTTAATGTATTGTTTGTTGAAGTGAGAAGAGGAGAGACAAGAGTTTGGAAGAAGAGGCTAGTGAGGTTGACTATATATATAGAGCGAATGAAGAAGGTGAGCCCAGGAGTATGGCTAATCTAATAGGGCAGGAAATCTTGTCAGAGTAATTGGATTTGGATTTGGATTTGGATTTGGAATTGGATCACTACAACACAAAAATGGTAATTAGGGTATATAATCGGAAGGATGCATCCGTTGGTACACCAAATTTAGCTTATTTCGTCTATATAGTAAATAGGCTCGTTAGGCTATTGTACCATATTTAGGTTTTTCCTTTGGTATGAAAAAGGGCTAGAGCCGAATACGAAAAATCTAAGGTCATAAATTTACTACTCATTTTATCACCTAATAAAACAAGAAGTAGAGGTATCCATTCCAAACAAGTCAGTTAGTGAAGCGATTTCCTTCCTAAAAGTTATGTTGCACTTTAAACTCAAAGTAAGAGCGCAACGGCCTTATGATATCTTTAAGAAAAACAAGGTCGGCATTATCAATCATAAATTTTGGACTATCAAAATCAGTGACGACTTAGGATTCGATCTTTGCTACAACAGTATGAAAGCCTATTTGTTCATTTCCCTTTTCTTTTTACGTATTGTATTTTCTTGTGAATGAGTGGATAGTATTCTTCGTTTATTTTTGCGATGGCGAGAATCCTCACAAGAGAAAATAATTAGCACCTAAAGATGAGGTAAAGGCAAACAGCGGCGAGAGAAAAAAAGTGGCTTGCAATAATGGATAACACTTTACGTTAGAGGCCTTTTTATTTATTTATTTTGTTTTTTTTTTGTCAAATTCATTTATTTTGTTATGTAGCTTTTGTTGCAGTGTCATGGTATAAGCAAAATCTCAGAGACATGGCGATCACATGCAGCGACAATGCTGTCCCAAGATTGACGCCTGATATCCATCTCGAGACACTGTCTCTACTCTAGCAATGATGTCTGTCCGGAGAGAGAGAGAGAGAGAGAGAGAGAGAGAGAGAGGGGGGGGGGGATTTTTGGACAATTTTTATTTTATATATAAATTCAAACTCAATTCGAAGAGCTAAAAAAAAGGGAAAGGGTATGGAAATTAAACCCAAGAGGCCTTTCCTCTTTATATGATGTTATCTAGAAGTCAGCAAGACTCCGAGGGACGTGCTTAACAAGCTACAAATATCTTGAAATGATGATTTTGGCATGGTCGAAAATACTAAGAGAAACTGGATAATATAAAATATTCTGATGTCTAATAGGATTCTATTCATAATTTTAGCTTCATCACTCAATTTTTCAATTTTACATATCGAGTTCAGTATCCCTAACTGTTGTTGTTATTATTCAGAATATTAGGATATCCTAATTTTATACTTTTTTTTAACCCTTTAATATCTTTTAAAAAAATGCAAATAGTATTCACTATTCAGCGCCCTTTTGACTAGTCATTCCAACAGGACGAATCTTTCGGTCTAGATCAAACAGTATGCCGCCTAAATGTTTTTTTCTTTCATTTTTTTTCCTGTCTTTTTATCAGAGCAAATCACTTACTAAGCAATAAAGTCTGCTCGGTTTTGCTGTATCTTACTACAGGGACAAAAACTGACGGGACTATGTTTGTCCTTTATTTTGTCTGGTTACGATTATTTCATCAAGAGGTGTTTCGAATGAAAACTTTTTCTGGGCGGCTACCGTTTAAGCTTCAAAGTTTTGTCCCAAAAGAAATATCTTTAAGTCTCAAAGAAACCTGAAGCATATGACAGTAGGGTTTCGCTTCATTGTGGACATATGTCATCCATGTACACAAGCTGTCTTCTGAAGCGGAGACGAGCCAACCAGCAACCAGACAACCGAAAACAGGCACCAAATGATTAGTTTTCCATTATGTTGCAGGGTCTTCTCCTTTGTGCAATGGAACGATGTCAGATAGACCGCAGCCAACGGGAGGGACGAGGGCGGACAACTAGGATCGAGGGATACAAGGGTAGGAGAGAAAACAGCTTATTCTTGAACTTGTTTTGTCATATTGAAATGGATAAGTGTTGGGATTTAGTCAGTGGGAGGGGATGATGGGGGAAATCAACGTCGATAGATGACCCTCGTCCCTTATTTCTTGGCTTATGCGATCGGGTTAGGTTAAAGGACTAAGTGCAAGCAGCATCTTATCGACTGCAATGTATGATGCAAGTTCCTCTACCCAATAGACAAGCCGCGAATCATCGGATACCAGGTTAGAGATGGTGTTAGGAGTAGGCGTGCGAACAAGACGATATAAAAGTAAAGGCGAGGAAAAAAAATTCGAGACACAAAATTTATTCTGGTTCACCTTTAATTAGGGTTACATCCGACAGATGATTTCACTATGTAATTAACATCTCCCACATCTCTATTACAACTCTTAATTACAAGAGATTTTCGTACATTCCTATCAATGGAGAGTATGAACCACATCCCAACGGGTATATGTAATTACAAAGCCATATTTGAGTCAACTTGATTTGATAATGATAAAGGCGATATTCGTATGCCCCATTTTCTTTAGGAGAAAAATGAGGTTAAAAGGAGAATAAGTCATTGTCAAGGTTAACTGCGGTGCAATGGAATTGAAATAAGAAAATTAAGGAGATGGACTTTTTAAGACATACAAGAATGTGTCTCCTCCTTCAACTTCTAATCTCTACTTTATGTCACTCATAATGCAGTTCACAAGTTGAACCTTAACCTCAGTTACGTTTAAGAAATGATTAAAAAGTTTCGATTAATACGGCTTTGAACCAAACAGGAAGCAATCTGTTCTTGGCATCATCATACTCCTTTTTCAAAGGAGAAAGCGATCGTCCCTATGCGAGGATCATAATGAGATAATATGAAGGGAAAAGCCACCATAATCCAAGACGAACGGAGATGATTATAAAATTGCTTGATTCAAGTCATCATCCCAGAAATCAAGTTAAGTTTGTAAACCTAACCCCCTTTTTAAGTAGTAATTAGACTCCTAGTCTTTGTTGGATTGATGTTTTGTGTGTTAAAAGCCACCTATCCCTCGAGCAAGTTCAGCCCGTGTGGCGCACTTTTGTCCAATCACATGACAACCATTACTATGTCCAAAAAAACGAGTTTCCTTTGAGATTCATCATTAGTGTTAATCACAGTAATCTAGCTTTTTAATTTGAATGCCCTTTTCCGTCGATCTTATCTAGTGCATCTTGTGAAGAAATTCCATTTACCCATGTGTCGGTATCAACTGGCACGAGTGTATTATCTTGGATCGCTCGACCAATTTGGAGTTCTGCTTTTGCATCTTCTTCTTCCTCTTCTTACAGCAAAATATCCGAAGCCTTTGGCTCGATTAATCCCGAAGGACGTATCGACTAAGGCTCAGCCCAGTTTGTGGATGTGGCCATCAGGTCGATTGAGATTCACTTCGCTTCTCATCTCATTTCCCGCAAAATACCGAAAAAGAGCTAAAAAGAAGAAGAAGAATAAAAAGGATCATTCTTGTAATTTCACGCACATAATCATGTTCTCCTGCCACTAGATTGCAAAGGAAGTGATTGCATCACATGCTAGAAGGAGGGACGTGGAGTGGAGAAAGAACAAAACCTAGACACCAGATAGAGCACGATGATAAAAATTCGAAATCATCTTTTAACTCGCTCGAAAGACCCGGAATTATGTTTTCTAAACCCTCCTTTTTTTCCTCCATGAAAGTCCTCACAGCGCCGTGATAGTCGCCGGTTCACGTGAATCTAGGCCGGACTGTTTCGCCCTTTAACGACCAACTACCACTATAAAGACCATCATGGCATGCTTTTGCTTTTGTTACATTGCTTTGTTACTGCTAATCCTAGCCATTAGCCATGCAGAAAGGTTAAAAAAAACAGAGTTATATGAGTCGAGTCGAGTCAAGTCAGCACGTTCAGTCTCTTTCAGTTATCCGTGGTGTTTCGTGCTGTGTTATTTTTCCTTTCAAAATGATTACGCCCCCTTGACATTGCGAGGCACTGTTTGATTTGGACCGACGAAGGGTCTTCTTTGAATTAGCCGAGAGTTGGAAGAAAGGCGGAGAAAAAGGGGGAAGAGATGGAGAGAAAGAGAGAGAGAGAGAGAGAGAGAGAGAGAGAGAGAGAGAGAGAGAGAGAGAGAGAGAGAGAGAGAGAGAGAGAGAATCTGGTGGAATGGTCAAAGAAGTTGCTAATCATGTCCTCGTCCTTTACCATTGTGTCGACTAGGAAAAGGCGAGATGTTTGGATTTTGGGAGGGTCAATTGTCTCAAAGGCACTAATTTCTTGTTTCATTGGAGGAACAACGGCGAGGTTGTTCGGTTTTAGCCTTGTTTTGGCCTAAAGCATCGCGAGCAGTCGTGCCGACAAGTGAATCTTAAGGTTGAATGTTTCATGTTGTGCTTGAGTGAAGATGAACATGTAGTCTTACGTGTGGGGGGGGGGGGGGGGGGGGGGGGGGGGGGGGTGGGGGGGTGGGGGTGGGGGTGTTGGGGGGTTGGGGGGGTGGGTGGTGGTGATGGTTGTTTAGAAACGGATAACAACCTCCAAGTAACTATACTGCCGTATAGCAACCTCGAACTTCGTGAAATCCAAATTTAACGACTAAATCAAGATTTAGTAGATTATGGAAGCTCTACATATTCATAACTCATTGGACTCCTGCGGGAGAGTTCGTAGTTGTGGAAGCTCGACTATGGGTTTGCCCCGTCAAACTATTCGTATTATAACAACGAGCGACCATAACAACCTATGATAGATTTAGCCATAGCAATCCACTTGGCCGTCCTTGTAAAATGTAGTTGTCACCCGACATTTTGACCTTCTCGTAACTCCTTGCTTGAAGATACATTAGCTTCTCAATTATTTGGGTACCAAAAGCGAAAAGAGAAGCTTCTAAGCGAAGCCCAGAAATACTGGAGGCTTTTGAATGGCACAGGGATCGTCCTGGGTGCCCTTGCTGGGTGGATTCACTACAATAGATCCATAACTTCTTAAGGTTGTCCATAGTTATAGGTACATCGTATTAATTGCCCTAGACATTAGCTTATTCCAAGCGTACATTGAGCAGATTTTCCACTTGCCATTCATTAATGTTTGATTCTAGGTTCGTGGGCAAGATCGAGCAAAGAGTTGGCTCCTGCGGTTGAAGGCATAGACAACTTTAATGTCTGGGTTATGGCTAAAGAAACTAGGGGAAAAAAGTTAGGTTCTGATGATAGCTAGGATTATAGCCTAAACTCTTGGCGTATATCGTTATTCATGTGATGGTTCTAATACCAAGAGAAGCGTGGACTTGTGCAAGAACTCACTGAAGCTGCGGGGCGACCAGGCTCCCGTCTGTTGAATTGCATTGCTAAACATGGTTACCCTCCATACTATGCTTGAACGCGAGGCGAGGTTTGATGTTGAATATTATCGTATCGAGCTCAAAATGGAATAATTGTTTAAAAAGTTATAAACGTACTGTACAACGGCCAATTCAGTTTTGCACTTTTCAATTATATCAATTTAATCCCAAACATTTCAATCATATCAATTTAGTCCTAAACTTACTATTTGGATAATTATTTGAAAAGACTACATTAGCAATTCGGTAAAAGATTGGGAACTAAATTAGCAAATCATCAAAATGATTATGACTAAATCGACACAATTGAAAGGTTCATGACTAAATTGACATTCAAAAGTTTAGAACTAAATAAAAACAATTGAAATATTTAAGATAGAATTAGACATCGTACAATAGATTTATGATTTTTTGAATAATTTCTTCAGCTCAAAATAGCTCTGAAGAGTGCGCTAGTTCGCGACAAGCTTGATATTTGGCGAAAGTAGCACGATTGATTCACTCAAGTGCCAGCTTGCCAGGTCTATAATGTTTAGTATCACTGATGAATTAAGTTGATTTTTTTTTTCCGAAGAGGAAGTTTTTACTTTTGCTAAGTTTGGCACCTAAAATTGTAATTAGTTATAAATACCGGGCTCGCTTAAAGGAGACTCTAGTCTCTATGAGTGGAAGCTATATACTCCATATTTATAATTACAATAATCTCCTTTAAGTGTTTTCCCTGAATAACCCAGCAAAAGATTGCACATAGATAAAATGACACTTTGCTTATTGCCAAAAAAAAAAAAAAATTGTGATGCTTTTCCATAAAAGTCGCCGTAACCTAGACACCATCTCAGCAAAATCAATAATGTACTGCATTGTGAAGTTGAGTATTAATTTTACTTTCCTTTCTCCTATTATATCCATAATTCAAATTGTCATATTAAATACAATTGGTATTAAATTTTTATTTTTTGCCTTTTATGATGCATCTCTGCTATATATTTTTCAAATCTCTAAGTCTATAGATCCGTTCGTATATTCAATGGCAATACAATTAGCCATCTCTGAGTCATTTGATAAGGCAATCTCGAGTAATCGGCCAAGTCGCTAAAGTAGCTGAAGTGGTAATAAGTCCCATCGGCAAATGAGGTCCCATAAAAAGTCCATCTATTCCCAATTCTCCAGTAAAATCTAAGAAATTTATTCATTTATAATCCTCTATTAATTGAGTTAATGGACCGTTTAGTTGAAAATTAATGATAACAGAATATATAGGTAGCGCTTAGCCAAGCCACGGCCTACGAGTCGCTGTCTTTCAATACAATCAAATAGAAAGCCCCAAGGTTGCCACATTTTAGGTGTTGACAAATTTGTCTTGAGTTTGAATTTGTCGAATAAATCCTGAGCCTAAACAAAGTGGTTGAAATAATCACGTGAAATATGTGGTCAAGTAAATTAAACAAAGAAAAAAAAGTTGACCATCGAATTTTAGTGGATATGCAAGACATATCGCGTGGATTCTTAATTTGAAAATTTCAACATGCAATCTTGAATATGAGATATTTTGGATCTCTTTGGAAGTGGATAATATGCCAAAGATTTATTTTGGATTTCTTTCCAGTTGAAATCCAAAATAACATTGGACTATTCAACGTAAAAAGTAGACTTCGGCGGTGGACTTCGCGCGCGCGCGGGTATATATATATATGAGATTGTGGGTTTTCAACACGTCTTGAAGTGCCGTTTCCAAGCGAGCATTGGCACTTCGTTTTGTTCGCGGAATTAAATCAAGAATCCGATAGAAATCTTGTATTAAGATTTATGTTTAATTCCTTTGCGAGATTGAGATATTATTTCGCGAGAAATTGAGGCTAAACACTGTGTGTTATTGAAAACATCAAGAGTGTTTGAGTGATTTAAGTGTGGTTTACGATCTCCGTGTATCACTTGATTTAAAGCGAAATTCATTGTTACTCTCCTTGTGGACGTAAGTCTCTACGATCGAATAGCGTACATTTGGTGTCTAATTTATTTTCTTGTTCCATGCAACATCACAAACACCCATCCATGGGTAGCTCAGCTGGTTAGGGCGTACTTGAGATTATGTGGTTAGGCGCACTGGTCCCAAGTTCGATTCCCCATATAAGCACATGTGATTTAAGTGGGAGTCATGTCAGTGGATTGTTATGCTAGTCTCCCCCGAGAAATAATCAAAATGCACGTAAATTGGCATGGACACCTTTATTATAAAAAAAAAAAAAACCCAAACTATGTGATTAAATAAGCCCTCCTTTATCTGTTGCGGGTTGAGGAATCCTCCCCTTCTCCAAACTCCGATTCAATTAGTGATGTAAGACAACTAGCATATAATTTTTGGGGAAACCATAATATTACGATTTTAGATAGAGTTTTAGGTATTTTTTTATTTTAAGAATTTTAGCGATATAGATAATCACGATATTTGATTTCAATTCCGTTTGATTAAATTAGATTCGATTTGTTTTATGTTATCTTTGAGCAATTCTATTTCCTTTAGGAGTCCTATCTATATATATGGATCCTCTCTTTGTAATATTTAGACTTTCATTAATCGAATTTAGAGTACTCTGAAGAATTAATTTCCTATTTATCGCCACCCTGCGTCATTTGGTATAAGAGCAAGGTTTCTCCTAGCGACGATATCTCATAACATGAATCGATATACTTCCGTAGCCGAGGGCCATCTTGGTGAGCCTATTACACGGAAGGTGTTTAACCAATTTGCCGAGGAAATTTGACGAGCTCTGCAAGACCGCCAACGTACGATGCAAGACTTGCTTGCCTCTACCCAACGGTTGTCTGCAAACCAAAGCCACACACCTGGCATTCTTCCAGCTGAGCGAATTTCTATCGCTCATGATCCCGAAGTAGCTATGGATCGTGGGGCAAATCACCGACATCACCGATAAAGGCGACAAGCCTATGTCGAGGATTTTGAAGAAGAATATTTGTCACGCCCCGCACCCCTGGCACGAGCGCACAACTCCCTTCACTGTACTCTCGAGTCCTAGGATCACATATCGAGAGATGCATAATATAATTAAGCATGCGGAAACATGATAAGAAGAACACCTCCATACATAAACCAATGGGGACATGGGTAACGAGAACATAACTCATATATATATATATATATATATATATATATATATAAACATCACAAGGGTTCGTACAAAAGCGCATGTGTACAAGTCTTGCAGATAGGTCGAGGTAATGGGATCGAATCAAAAGACAACCATATCGAGTCCCCAAAACAAACTGACCAACGAGATCATCACCAAAAGACTACACAGTAAGTTAGGAAACCCCTAGGTCGAACTACTGAAGTCGTTAGTCTCCTCAGCATCCTTAGTAGGCTCGTAGTTCGAAAAAGTCTCGGAACGCACATCCATGGTATCCTCCATCGTAGTATCCTCCAGCTCGTTCTCTGAGGCCTCGATCACAATCATCTCATCGGTGTCCTCCAAGATTAGGGTCTTCTCGGGCATGTTTCCCAAACCAGCAACGGGCACCTCTACCTTTACAGAATCCCGAGTGGGATGACACCAGCTAGAGATAGCTCCGCGAGGTACCTCCGTGGACTTTAACGAATCAGTGGTAACCTCGCCTACCCTACGAAACCAAGCTTCAAACCTATGCAGTTTCTAGTCTTTACCGCCCTCGTCGACCCAGATCACTGTATACTTCCTAACATACACAGTACCCCGACCATCCGAGAACTCATCAAAATAAGCCGTCATCTCTTTCGGGTCGCCTAATCGAGTCGGCAACATCCTCAAGGCTTAGGGTCTGAAAATATGGCTCCACGACGGGATGAGATTCACATCTTAAAAAGAGAAACCCTAACCCTAGGTCAGGCTAACAATACACCCAGATAAATGCGAACAATGAATAAGAACACACAAACAACAATATAAGGCACTCATCAGTCATAAAAATACCATCGGATGCAAGCGATTGTCAATCAAGCAATCGTCAATCAAGCAATCATGACATCATATCTTATTAATCAAGTCAGGTATATAATACAAAGTCAAAGCACGCATTTCACCCTTCCGTACTTTCTCATGTTTCACGCCCGCGTTTAAAACACCTCAGGCTCGGTCCGCGTCATTACGCCTCAGACCATTAATTCAAGCTTATAGCATGCGGGGCAGTCAATTTCATTACTCAAAAGTGGTAATCAACTCATGGCACAAGCATATAGCAAGCGTTCAAGCCATCATCAACTCACAAGGACGAACATTGGACAATCACACAATAACTCATGAAAATTAATCCAATTCACATCCGATTCATCCAGTCAAGTCCAATCCTCCTAGCTAAGGTTTAGGGACTCCTTACCTTAGGCTAGAATCAACAAAATTTCCCTCCCAAGCACCTCAAGTATTCTACCCCAAGTAATCCAAAATAGGACAGCTTCGCACATAATAGAATTCCATCCATTTCATCAATTTTTCCTCGTCCAATCATCGAATCACTAAACATAAACCTTATTGACATATCAATTAATATCTTCATATGCCTCAATGACAGAACTAGAGCTCGATTATACCATGAACAGCCCCTAAGGTCTCGGCAAGAACAGAACCGAAACAAGGTATTTTCGGTTCTGTTTGGTACCCGGTTAATCAGCCCCCAAACTATCCTTAAACCTCAAATTATTAGCTAAACTACTTGCTAATAAATAGTTCTAGATATCAAAAAGCCTCACCAAAAGTTTGAAGTCAAGGCGACGCCCTGAAGTGCTCGAATAGGTTCGGTTTCTCTAGGTTTTCGCCGAGTCAAAATTTATCCTTCAAACACAGTACCAATTTGGCATCAAAAATCTATCAAACTTAGCCATATTTTTCACCGCAACTCAGTATACAAGTTCCCTGGATGCCTAGAAAAATTGGCCGAAAATTTGAGACAAATCGAAGTCCTATGGAGCTCAAATGTCAACTTACCTCAAGCTGCGACGAAATCTGTCGACTTTCGGGAAAAAGGCTGGCCGGAGTTCCTCAGGTGGCCAAATGCCATGATTCAAGTTGAAGTTGGTCGGCAAGAGGCTGAGGAAGGAGTTGGTGGTCAGCTCGAAGGCTAGAAGTCGCCGGAGGTGGTGCTCGAGAGTAGCGAAGTGGCGGACAGAATCTAGTCGGCTGGAGGTGTTCTCGATTTGAAGAAGAAGAAGAAAAAGGTGAGAATGGCTATGGAGGTGGGAGTTCCGGCTGAATGGAGGAGCAAGATGATGTATACACCAAATGGCTTTGTCAAACATGTATGAATGGTAGGTTAAAAATTATTTAATAAATGCCATAACCTCATCTATTGACACATGTCCCCCTGTCAATCAATTAAGTGATCCAATGGCCATCAATTCTCCCAATTTTCGGCAACTTTGGGGTGTGTCAAAGACCAAAATACCCTTATCCATTTATTAAGGCAAGGTCAAGACTTGAGGGGCAAAACGGTAATTTCACCCTCGTCATTTGGAACGTCATTTTTCTGATTCGAATTTTCTTCGACAATGCGACATTCAATCCAATTATAATGTTGGGACTCTTGATTCTCCATTTTTCAATTTCGAGACTCGTCTATGGGCTATTTCTATATCGATTGCAATTTCAGACTATTCCGAACTAATATGTGGCTTTTGCAAACGTTACGCGTATCGACTCCGTGACTCTCATCACACTTAGGGCTCGTCAGTTCATGGCGACTCTGGTTGTCATGTAATTGCGATGGTCTATTACTAGCTCCTATGGTCTCGATCGTCATCGTTCGATTTAGAAAAGTTTTGCAAATTATACATTGGTTAAGCGGCATCACCCGCGCTTCAATCGTATAACGCTAACAATGCATTCCTTAATCGTTCTTAGATTTGCCTTTTATGGCTCTAAATATTCACTTGACAATCCTTATGGTTAAAGTGTCATTTCTTATTTGAGTTCTATAGGTCCACGTACCTTGTCTCACGTTGGCCTTTCCCTTTTGGTCAATTAACTCGAGATTGGTAAGATTTGAGCGAGATATGACTAAAATACATCATTAGATATATTCTCATGAATAAGTCTCGAAATGACAGGGAAAAATCAGAATGTCATAAGCTTTTCAGGACATGCCTATTCGTGGAGGTCGTAGGTATGGTGGATTTCAAGATGAGCATGTTCGTGGAGGTCGACGATATGTAGGTTACCGATGATATTCCGATCAATATCAATTGAGTGTTCATTTCTCTACCTTCAATGGCAATTCGAATATCGAAGACTTTCAAGATTGGCTCTAGAAAGTTGAGGAGTTCTTTGAAGCAATGGAGATCGATGAGAAAGACCAAGTAAAACTCGTGGCGAAAAAGTTGAGGTGCGACACTTTAACCTGGTGGAAACAGACACAAATATCCCGACGCCGAAAAGGAAAAATGCCCATCCAAATTGGAGACGGATGACATAGATATTGAAGGTATGATTCCTTCCACCCGACTATGAACATGTGTCAACGAAGGGTGGTGTCACGTCCCGACTCTCGAACTCGCGACGTCCCTTGTCAAATCGCCACCTGGTCATAAAAGATAACGTCTCAGGCAATTGCTATCGACCTAAAAATATACTCCGCAAGCAGAACGTGCAATCTTCCATACAATAAAATCAACATGGGATAAGTAAGAAGAAAAGCCAGATAACACCACGCTAAAATAAAACTGCTGAGAATAGATGATCTATAACCTTACAGAGCCAATAGCTGATAAATACAACCCCATGCTTCGGGGCGGCCCTCTAGGACTCACAAAAAGACACAGGAGTCAGGCAATGTTAACTATCATCTATCCCAAAATAGTACCCTCACAAAAGACGCCACCAATTCCCTGAACACAAAAGAAACTTAACCCTCTACTGGGTAAAATCGGCATCCGGATCGTCATAACCAATCGGGAGAGCCGGGTCGTTTGGGTCGTCACAGGAACTCTAGTTAGTATGTATAGAGGGGGCTACTGACTGCTTGGGCTCGAGCTCGAGCTTAGGCTGCATACCGAATGCGGGATCCACCACGTCCTCATCAGGTGTATCGATGTCCATCGGATCCTAAGCGGGGATATTATGGACCCCCTGAAGAGGTGACCCCTCAAATCCTCTAAGCGGACCAAAGAGATCCACCCCATCGTGAAGATACCAGGCCTTGAAAAGGTGTGCCTCTATGTGTGGCATCTCTTCATCGACCCATATCGTCGTGATGTGGCGTTCCCATATCTGGTCCGTACCTGGTACCGGGTGGAGACTAACGTCGTGTGATGAGTAGGTGGAGGTACCAAATTGCACCGGTTTCTCCATTGTTTTGGACCTAAAAGGTTATCCTACAATAGGGTGAGAATTTAATCTCAGTGAATCAAGCCTAATCTCGGTTAGGACACTGATTCGCCCAAGATAACCTAAGCATAACAGTAAGCCACAAGATATAAACACATATATACCAATAAAATATATCCGCCAAATCAGCGCAATCGATCAAGGCAACACCACTCAGGCGTACACAATGCGTCACACAAGTCCATTATTAAACAATGACCCCCGCGCCTAGCGTGATAAAATCATCAATAGTGCGATCCCGCACTCATCTGGCAGGACCAGGTTACGTCCACTTTACCCTCTCAGCGACGGCTACTACAAGCGGTATATCCAGTGAACCCAACACGGCACTGCAAGTAGGCATTTCTTAAAAAGAAGTTTCAGTCCGTCACAAGCTGCGATCGGCATTCAATAATCCCTTAAAACCGTACGACTGGCACAGGGCATGAATTATCGTGCCTCTGACAAGTCGCGAGTTTCCATACAATAGGTATGGCACGAGTACCAATGATACAATGCGAACTTGCCAAGTAATGTCATTGATCCTTTAAATGACTACACAAATTGCATTCGGCAATCAACTCATTGTTTATCTATGATTAATGCCAAAATCCATATAGAAATACAACCAACTCGGCCCCAAGGTCCACAAGACTCTCAGTCGAGCATTTCAGCCAGGCAACCAAACCAATCAAGCAATTAAGGTACTCGCGAGCAATTAACTCAACCCGACAATTTCGAGCTCAATTCATATTATAAATCTTAATTCACAGTCAAATTATAGCAATTAATCGCTCGCTCGTCTCTAACCTGTCACTCGCTAGTGAACAAACACAATCAATCAATCAATCAATTGAAAAATTACCACAAATAGCCACAGACAAATAATCGATCGGCCATTTATCCCAACCATCGTTTCTATCTAAATCGGTTTCGATCGATTTTTTTAATAATAAATAAATAATTAAAACTAATCCTAAGCGCAATTAGCGCCCTAACCAAGGTTTAGGGTCAACTCACTAAGTGAGTTAGCTCGAGCGGCGGCAACGGCCGAAATAGGGTTTATCGCGCGGCGGCCCAAGCTCAAACTTTGACAACACCCCAAGTAAGTCCGGCGAGGTCGCCGGAACAGGTGGCCGGCGGCGGAGCTCCGGCGAGTGGCGGCAGGCGGCCTGAAACAGTGACAAACAATAACCTCAACCGGCGAACCAATCTGTTTTGACTGTTTCTCGGTGACACGGGCCAGGACAAGGCTGGCCAAGAATATGGAGCTCACCCAAGGGTCGATGAGGGTCGGCCGGCGGCGGCGAACGGCCGCGATCAGAACCGGCACTTCC
Source organism: Rhodomyrtus tomentosa (assembly GCA_028455895.1). Classification (NCBI taxonomy): domain Eukaryota; kingdom Viridiplantae; phylum Streptophyta; class Magnoliopsida; order Myrtales; family Myrtaceae; genus Rhodomyrtus; species Rhodomyrtus tomentosa. The sequence goes on along the minus strand of JAPCWY010000001.1, from coordinate 4,994,165 downwards.
CGGAGCCGAAACAGGGAAAGTGTTCGGTGGCGGATTCCGGGCGCTACGCGCGACGGCCGGCGGTAGTGAGCTCGGAGGTGGTAGAGGGGACTCAGGGGAGTCGATCGGCGGTGGCGGTGAGGCACGGCGGCAGCCGTGGTGGCCGGATCGAAGATCGAACCAAATCGGGTCCAAAACAGGGCACCGGGACTTCGGGGCTGGATTTCGGCGGCTCTGGCGGCGGACAGTTGGTGGGGCAAGGTCGAATCGGTCGAGGGGAGGTCGGCGGTCAGCTGAGGGGCAGTGGTCGGCGTCGGCGGCCGCCGTGGTGGCCGGAGGAGGCCACTGAGCTCTCGGGTCAACTGACCCGAAAACAGGACCGAGTTTGCCGCGGCGTTTCCTCGGCCGTTCGACAGCGACGGCAGCTCGGCTCGGGTCAGGGTGGCGGCGGGGAGTGGCTAAGGACGGTGGCTGCCGGTGGTGAGGCGGTAGTCGTGCGAAACGGCGGTGGAAGAGGAGGATTGGTTCGGCAAGGGGGCTCGGTCGTTGGCCAAAAACAAAGAAAAAAGAAGAAGAACAAAGAAGGAGAAGACAGAGGGAGGGGACGTGCGGGCATAGGGAAGGGAAAAATGGTGGGGCCAAGTCAAGACTGGCCAAATTTAATTTTTTTTGTCTTATGTGAATAAATAATTGAGGGGGTAGTATGATAATTTGGCGCGTCGGGACTGAAACGAAATTTTGGTATATTAAACGGAGGATAATTTCGGTAATTTCACTGACCAAGCTCGGTCAGGGTTAGACTCGATTGCAAAAACGTCAATTCAAAATCACCGCAGATCAATTTCGAAACTCAATCCGAAATAACCTAATTTTTAGAAATCGTCCAAATTTTCGTCTCTTCAGTCCTTATATTCCAAAGTATAAGTCGACTATGATTATATTTTCATATCATTTCATCAACTTTCGACGCTTACAAAAAGTCGAATTTCCAGGACGTTACAGGTGGTGCGGTCGCCCTTGGCGAAGTTTCCCAAGTGGCGGCGCAGATGTGCTGGGATTTCACCGCATTCAAGGAGAATCCGATGGCTAGCATTATTTTCACTTATTTTTCCCAATCTCTTGCCATGGCCTCTGAAGTTCCTGTTAAGGGAAAAGACCATATTTTGGAGAAAGAGGAATTGAAGGTGGAAATAGAGACGAAGCAAAAGGATCCGGAGATCGATCCCGAAGCCGAGACTTTCGTCGAGAAAGCAACCGGACAAGATGGGGATGAGAGTCTAAAAGAAAGTTTAAATCTAGCAAAAAATCTAGACTATGCTGATTTTGTTGAGGAGCATTCTTTAGGTGATGGAAATTCAGATGCCTTGGTGATGGTTTTTGACTCGAGTAAGCTACCGTCCCTTGCTGCACTACACCATTGGGATTTTCTCGTGTTCGAGGACGAAGTTCGGGAAAAATATGAGAAGGATTGGACGGCTATGGCTAGCATTAGAAAGCTTGATCCTATCATAGGAAGAGTTCATGAAATACGCTGGTGCGTTCAAATTCTTTCCAGGAGAACAAAGAATACTCCTGTGCTAATTTGTGAGCTTGGCGTTGGAAAGACCGCAATATCAGAGGGACTTACCCAGAGAACTGTGCAAGGTGATGTACCACAGGCTTTGATGGATCGTAAGCTTATATCGCTTGACATGGGTGACCTGATAGCTGGTGTTAAATATCAAGGGGAATTTGAAGATAGGCTAAAAGCTTTATTGAAGGAAGTAACTAAATCTGAAGGCCAGATCATCCTCTTTATTGATAAGATTCATACGGAAGTTGGTGCAGGTGCTGCAATTGTGACAGCCAAGTATGGGGAACTCGTACAAAGCTCGGAGCTTTCCTGGGAAAAGCTCAAGGCTTTCCACCAAGCTTTTGGCACCCAATTCATGCTTCCTATGGTTGGAGACAAGGCTCTTGATTTGCATCTCCTTTTTGTGGAGGTGACGTGGCGTGGTGGTCTTGAAAGGGAATTTAAGTTCATGAAGAGAATGCAACTTGTTGGACTTACTTCGAGTGTGATTACTTTAATCATGGATTACTGTGATTTGCATCGGGTTGAGGATGCTATTGAGCTGCTTGCTGAAATGCGTGCCAAAGGTTGTCCTCCAGATAAGGTCAGTTGCTACACTGTCATGGATTTCCTATGCAGAGAAAGTCTTCGGTACTGGTTCGGGTACGTAAACAAGAAGAGGAAGGGAAACCGGAAGTACAGGAGGAAGCAAATTCAGACACGAACTCGAGGACGAGTTATTCTGAAGAGGAGTAGAAATGATGCAGGACAACTAGCATATAATTTTTGGGGAAAACGCAATATTACGATTTTATATAGAGTTTTAGGTATTTTTCTATTTTAAAAATTTGAGCGATATAGATAATCGCGATATTTGATTTCAATTCTATTTGATTAGATTAGATTCGATTTATTTTATGTTATCTTTAAGCAATTCTATTTACTTTAGAGTATTATCTATATATATGGACGTCCTCTCTTTATAATATTTAGACTTTTATTAATCGAATTCAAAGTATTCTGAGGAATTGATTTCCTGTTTATCGTTAACCTGTGTCAATTAGCCATCTCTAATACATTTGAGAACAAATAAAAGATTTTTTTTTTTCTTGGAGCGTCACACAGGATTTGTACAAATTGCACGTAGTGTAACTTTCATGGAGTTATTTAATTTAATAGCAATATTAGAAAACCGAGGACTTAATGGCACAATTTGATTTCTTTTTCAATTATTATGGTAATAATTTAATTAATTTCCATAAGTTTTTTTCCACATTTAAGCAATTATATAAATTTCAATAGATTACTCTTTATGGTTCGATTTAATTTAAGTTCACATTGATCATTATTTTTCTCCCTTCTTTTTTTCTTAATTTTTCTTTTTCCACTCTTTTTTTTTTTCTGGTCAATCATCTTTGAAGTTCAACGACGACTATTAACAAGAAATTTGTTATTGAGACATGAATTCTCTCTAATTTTGTAGCTTTTCAACATAACTTTTCATCTATGACCGTGGTTTGTTTAAAGGAATAAATAATCCAAGTTACTAAAATTTCTAAACTATAATCTATACACTTTGTCAAGTATTTGTTCAAGTAATCTCTTTAACAATTTGTGGAGCGTATTAATTTTGCACAGCGTACGGGTCTCTGTTTACTTTGCTCGAAGCTCTTGTGTAAACGAGTGCCGATTGGTGATAACCCGAGGTCCACACTAGGCCACTATCGACTATAATTGATTAGTATAACAAACGCGCGCATATATACACACACCGATTCGCATCAGACAAAAAAAAGTATCATGATACAAGGAGAAGAGACTGAGGAAATATAACTACCTAGTGACTTATTGCACAAGAAATTTTGTGGTTTTTGACGACTATGCAAGGCTTTACCAATGTACGACATATATTTTCCCGACTGTACATGATCAAATTGCACACTTCAAGAAGTGAAAGAACCGCCCACAACTAAATTGAAACCGACGTCTCATAGCTCACGTTGCTGCAGACCAGGATGCCCGAATCAGCGTACCTGATTCTCGCATTCTCGAGTGCAAATCCATGAGGGAGCGGCAGTGGGAAACCCCTCATAAGGTGTAGGTTCACGTAAGGAACAACCACGGTCTTGATGACTGTTGACAAAACTGTCTGCACGGAATATAGTAGCAGGTGATTTCGAGGACGAGTTCTCCACTGGACCAGTAGAAGAAATGAATACAGATCACGGGAAACATCGGTATTCAATGTGGCACTCCTAGATCCCGTCACGATGTACTTACCGTGGCATTAAAACGTGAAAAGAAAGTTTCAGTTTCTATGCAGGATGCCCTGTCACTCCTAAGGTGAGACCAGACAAACCTATACAGTGGCGTGAAGTACCAGAGCCCAATAGCAACGAAGCGATTCAAATTACATAAAAATCACGAAGAAGAGAATCTTGATTGCCGCACAAGCACCATGACTTTCGCCCTCATGCTAATTAGGCTTTAGGCTTCTGTAATTGTTAGCAGGCGCACGGTAATAACCCTCTATCAGTTCAGTTTGTAATCTAGGAGTTTTAGTTAATATACCTGAACCATAAGCATGTGCAGATTTCCAATATTGCTCCACTTCAACGAGGCAGTTAGGTGCTCCACTCTAATGCTTCCAGCCAAATTATTCCGCAGTATATGCGCCGAACCTGAAGAATCTATCACCTGATTCAACAGGAAGGTTTCTATCATTGTCATTACAAAATGTTCATAATTTCCAAACCACTTGAGCCAAAAGGAAAGTGAGAGAAAGAGCGACACAAAAGGTCAATTCCTCCAAAATAAATCAGAAGCTCATCAATTTCAGAGTTTTGTAATAACCAGGATTTTAAACTATAGACAGCATCTAATTCAGGTCAGAGGGATGATGGCTGTTAGCATCTTACAAGCTCCTCTTCCTTCATAACCCTAGACAAGCTTAATCTCTAGAACCAGTTTAGTTTAGGCGTTTCATAACTTGAGAAAAGGGGAGATGGAATAATAGCAAAGTCCATATAAGCGCAACCACAGGGACAAATAGACGCAAGATTGTTATAGAACTCAAGAGTTGTAGAACAAACACACCAGTGAAATGCAGGCAACTGGTATGACTTCACCGGCATCCAGAACATCAACTATGACATCTGTGTAGATGGTAGCACCAATTCCCTGTTTAGTAACTTTTATAAGAGGTGGAGAAGATACGGATATGTTAAGGTCCATGTCGTCATCCGGATACTGCTTGTACAATTGAGGCACGATGTATTTCCATCCAGCTGTGTTCAGTAGGGCTTGATCTGGTATCTTGTCCACAAGCCAGTGCATATAATCTGCCTGACCAAAATAAAATAAAATAGAGAAAACATTATCCAGAAAGCCGACGACACCGATCAGCCTTTCATAAAACTGTAAACATACAAATAACTACATCAAAGCTTTTAATCAGTTTCATTACTGGAAATACACGAAACAGAATGAGAACTTACATTGAAGTAGACAAAAGATGCTGATTTAAGTACATTTTCATGCAAGGAAATCTCAATCATTTCATTGGCACCAGTGCAGGTAACTGAAGTGGTTTGTTGTCTGCGAGGATAGTTGGATGCAACGATCTCGTCTTCTGCTGTGAATAGCCCATTGACCGCGAACCCAATGGAAGAATTACTCAAGACTGGATCGCTCACGAAAGTAACATTCAGAGAAGCAACATCGCCAACTGGAATTTTGTTTGGAAGATCTTGCAGCAAGGCATCTAGCTTCGGTATTTCTTCTTTAATCTTCCTGGGAATAGCTTCCTCAACTGCCGACACTATTTTCCCTTGGAAAGCACCCACTACTCTGAGATTAGAGAAGCGAAGCGAACACCGTAAGTAGCAGGTTTCGTGCAGCAACCAGAAAAAGGCCAGGTCCGTGGCCCTTATGAGAGACATCAAAGCAATGCCAAAGCAAAGATATTAAAGGTAATTTACCAAAGCAACAGTATATCTCTAGACATATAATGAAATCATTGACAGTGTTGGCAAAGGCAAATAACTGCTTAATCATCTGTCAAATTACTGCAAAACAGGACTGAATTGGAGAAATCCAAACTTTTCAGCATAATATAAGCAGCTGTCGGTGTCTCTCAAGTCATTAATCGATGCTTTTGACAGCTTTCAGTTCATTGAACACCATGCTTAAGCATTCATGATTTGTTAACCATGTACTTGTTCTACCGGGAGAGAAATCAATGGGAGACACACACTAAAACTTTTCCATGAGAAACTCAAAAAGATCAGTTAGTGCAGTAATAGTGGATAGATTATACGACGTTGAAAATTCAGAGAAAAAAACTTATTCAACATGATTGCATACCCTTGATATAGCCAAGATGACCCACCATCAATTTTGATCGAGATGGCTTTCACATAGCATCCACATTCAGGGACAGATAGCTTTAGAAAACCACCTAGATCCTTCAAGTCCAAGGTAAGCCCCACTTCCATATCTTCAATCTGTCATGTGCAGCACTTCTCAACACTATTCTTTACAGCATATGTATGATTAAAAAAAAAAATGCCTAAGAAACAGTGAAACAATAACATGAAACTTTAAAAGCTGTGCTGCAATTGACTGAGTATACTAATGAGAATGAAGCATCAAGCTCATAGGAAGTAGCAATATCATCTCCTTTCACAAGATTGACAAATCTTTTAAACTTTTATGAGATAAAAGACACAGAAATGTGATGACATCTTTTCGACAAACTTTCAAAGAGATTAAGAAAGAGAGAAGCAGGAAAATTGAAGGAGAACTGAAGAACACAGTAAGCATCAGCACACCCATCATCCAAGCAGCTATCACTGACTCAATCGCATTTATTCACAATGCCAGGTTTCCTTTTGACAACTATGTTGGAAAAGCAACTGCACCTAGATCAACCCATGCTTTGGAATCAGATTAAGTTTAGCCTTGTTACGAGCAATATCTGTTGCCATAGGTAAGGAAAGAAAGAGATAGGCAAAGTTAAGACTTACTGTTCAGCAAATACTCGAGTTAGACTGTGAAAACTGTGACTATTTGACCAACTACTTCTCAAAGAATACATACTAGAACCAATAAACATCAAGCTCATACTTAACTAATTCAACTAGAAAATCGTAAAGAACAAATTCAATAAGAGATCTTTACGGTACCTGCACATAAGCACTACCTTCATCGGATATCGGTAGAGGGACCAGCCACGAACTATAAGAATACTGCCAATTCATGCTCAAATTCGCAGTAGCCCCAGAAGCTATTAGCACAATACCCTCCTCACCAGTCTTGACAAATGAATAATCTACCTCAACCCCATCGACACTGATGTTCGAAAGAACAACATGAACTCTGCCCACAACTGGGATTTTCAGATATTTCTCAATTTGTGGCAGCTGAAGCGGGATGATTGAGTCCACCGCTCTGTGTACGAGCAAATCTTTAGCAAAATCAAGACCCTTGTCGGACACAAGTATAGAAATGAAGCCTTCTTCATTAGCGCGGACCTGGGTACTCGCAGGACTCAAAAGAAGTGGAAGAACAACTAAGAAGAAGAAGGATGAGAGCTTGAGCTGTGATAAACAACACATGTTTGTGATAAAATCAAGCTCGAAGAGATGCCATGGATTGAGAAAGAGGAGTTTTTAGCACTTGGGTAATTGATATCGTGTTCATCTGGGACATGGGCCAAGAAGCTTTAAAGCAACAGGGGGTTCTGTCCATCAAAACTAGCAACAAGAAAAAGAGATAGCAAGAAAGCAAGAGGTGTTTGTCGATACAGGGGAACGAAATTCGCATCCATACAAGTCGCAAGAGAGTGGTTGAAGTTTATTGGAAGCTTGTTCATTATAGTGAACGACAATCGGGATGAGTCTCTCAGGTATTATAAGGATTGACAGCGAACACGAGTTGAGGCTGCGTGTACAAGGCGTAAAGATGAAGATGGCAGATGTGGAGAGCGAGAAGATGAGACGGAAGCACGAGATTCGCATCTATCGGGATCGAATCTCCCCTTGTCTTCTTCCGTTTTACAGGATTTATGGCGGGCTTGCAGAATCAAGGAATTCTTGCCTGCGAATGTCACGTACAAGACCTTGGGATTTGCGATTTGCGATCTCGCGCAGATAAATTGCAGCATTTCTATCATATTTGTTAGGGAATTTTTTTTTAAAAAAAAAGCCGAAGTAACTAGTAAGGATCTGTTGACATTATTTCAAAATAAGAGCTGAAATATATTTATCATTTCAAAAAATAACCTAAAGTGTATATTGTTTCATATAATAACCTGAATTAACCTTTATCTGTCTAAACAAAGGGCTTGACTCACTAGTTAATAGAAGTATTTTAATCATTTATATTATTTTATTATTTTATTTTTTCCTTTTTAGAGTTTTTCAAAAATTAAAGAAAATATAAAATTAAAAATTAAAATAAAAAAGATGAAAACACAGATGCAAGGGGCGAGGTGGCGGCTCTAGCCAAGGGGCGACCGTCGACCATCGCCTTAGACCAACCCTTGCGCCCCTGACCTAGGCGAGGGCCTGCCAATTAGCAACCTCCCTAGCCAGAGTTGTCGCCTCACCGGCATTGGGGCAGCTGCCATAGGTGAAAGGGCAATCTCCTCCTGTCTATGTTTTTCTTCTTCTTCTCTTTAAAAAAAAATTAATTTAATTTAACAAAAAATTAGGTTAATAGTGTATTTCGACAAAGATACACTTGATTGGCCGGAATTTTTTGCGGGCCAGTGAGATGGGGCCCTTATTTGATGCAGTCATGGCCACTTTAGACCCTTATTTAAGACAATGAAGTCACTTTAGTCCCTTATTCAAAACAAATACCATTTCATGCCCTTATTCGAAAAAATCAGAGGATTTGGGGTTTTAGACTCTTATTTGAAAAAATAAGAACACTTCATATCTTTATTTGAAATTTTTCCTATTTGTTATTATTAAGAACCATAATTCGAGGGATGACAATAATTTTCATGATTTCTTTGATCTTTTCGATTCTATACTATTTTTCAAAGAATCTGAATATTTCTTTTTCATTTCCAAGAATCTCAATTTACCCAAAACTAAACTCCAAATTGATACATTTATGATAAATTTACCTTTCATTAGCTTTGTTAAATTGTACTTCCAAATTGCTAGGATGGCTCACACGTGACAATTGATGGGTTTACCAATTTGAGATTTTTGCCCTCCATTTGTCACCGAGTTACCCATTACAGATTTTGTTGTTGTTGTATTAGCATGTTTTAACGACAATTAACAGAGGTAAATTTGTTATAAATTTATTAGTTTGAGATTTTTGGTGATTTTAGATAAGTTTATCACATGTGTACCAATTAGAGTGAGGTAGGTAATTTTATCGTAGATGTGTCAATTTAGCATTGTTCGTAGTATTAACCCTTGTATGTTTTACCAATGCATAAATTTGTAAAATTGATACTCTTATTTTATTTCTCACATGTTTCATTTTTGTAATTAGATATATATATATATATATATATAATTTGGAAATCTTTTTGCGATGGGATATACATGTAACTTCTTTTTATTATGTTCTCTATCAAGGATTTATTTAAGTATCACCGACATCGACATTGACACGCGAACACGACACGACACGATACGCTGACACGCTTTCTCAAAAATAGAAAAATTCGACACTCGGGAATACGTTATATTAAATATATATTTTTAGACATAAAAAATAAATAAAGCTAAAACAAGTGTCGTATGCTGGAAATCGATAAAAGCGATAATTTATTGACTTTGCCATCATTTGCACTTTGAATTATAGACCTATAATTGATCCCACATTGATAATGAGGGAGAGAGATGCAAACATGAAGTCTTTTTAAAAAGTCAAATATGATACTTTGAGGCTTATTTTTTGAAAAAACAGTCTCACATTAGTTGACTAATGAGGATAATAAGTGGGATGACTTTTTGAAATGTCAATAAATGGAGTCTTATTTCTCTTGGCTTTTGTTGGCTAAGTTGATGTACAATTAAAATTTGGCTTTTAGTGAAAAGATACACCATTATTGTTGAGCCTTTTCAAGTACCGCCCTAGGTCGACTAGCGAACATGCGAGTCCGAGTCAGACACGTGTCGAACAGGAGGCTAAACCCATGTGCCAATCACCGACACGGAGGCTAAACCCACGTGTCAGTGTTATACAGGCATTTATTCCCATTGAATATCGCTAATGAAGTGAATTTGTTTAATCGTTTCGTGGCCAGGTTTTTGCTTGTAATCTTTCAAAGGTCCATGATGTTTTTTTTTTTTTTTGCATGCATTGAGTGTGCACAATTGCTATGTCCGGTTTGTTAGAAATTCAAGAGTTAAAACCATTTTTTTTTAATTTCTCGCCAAAATTTAAACTATTATTCCGAATTTATAGATTTTTCGAGAATTATGACGTGTGGATCCTTAAGTTCATATTTGGTAATTATCCAAAAATCAAATTAATTAATGAGGCATGGGTTTAAAGAAAAACAAGTAGAATAAACGTCGGAATCTCCATCTCTCTCTCTCTTTCTGTGCCTAGGTCGCCCTTCGATTTCTCCATAGAAAGGAATTCTTCATCTTCTCCATCATCTTCCCCTTCTCCAGTTCCACGACAATCACTCTCCCTTCGTCCGCTCAACCAGGGCAACGATCGCCTTCGCTGCAGTCCGTACCTCCATTAGGATCACCAGGAATCGCGTCATCCGATTCTTCACCTTCTCTGTCGCCGGCGAGATCGAGAGTCGTCAAAAGGTGTTTTTTCACTTCTTCGATTCGATTCTGGTACTGGAAGGCATTCTTTGACTGTTCTCTTTTTTCTTTTGTTCGAATGGAAGATACTGTGGCTCAATTATGCCCCATGAAATAGTAGTTTTCGTTCGACGATAGTACGTTGTTGGGAGTTGTTAGTCTGATATTTGAGTGGGGACAGGGATCGACTCATGCTAAAGGTCATGGTGCATCGCTAGGGTAAAGAACTGAATGCGCAAGTTGAGAATCGTGTCATGGTGTGAATATTAAGGCGGAATTTCGCAAATTCTTCATTTCTAGTGGCATTCTTCTGGGTACGGTAGCCTTTTCAAACATTGGGGACCATATGAATGTGGCCACATTGCAGTGGATCAGTAGATGATCCAAGGCCTCACGACTATTCTTGCACATGCATGTAACGTCTGTGACATACAGATATGTGCTTAGGGTGTTCATCCTATAGATTTGAGCTTGTTCTCGAGACCTACTAGTGGATTTTCATGCTTGAAGCAAGAATGTGGATTGTCATACTTGAATGCCAGAATACATACTAACTTCGATATAATTCAGGGATATCACACCTAATGCTCTGTTGCTTTCCCACTTGATCATTTTCCATTCATATCTTGTGATTCTTGAGTAGTTATTTTTTCCACGAGCAAGTTTTGGGTTATCCTCTAGTCTGATTCATGGTAGCCAATCATCTTTGGTCGGTTCTATTATTCAATGATAGCAGTTGTCTTTTAGATGTTCTATTTTAATTTTGACTATTGTGCCCATTCAAAAGGAGGCATAACAAGTGACATGCTTTGTGAGCTACGCTGCATAGCGTGCTGATTTGTTGGCTTTCAGGTGAAGTGATGTGTGTTCTTCGATATGGTTGAATGAGCATCTGGGTCTCCCCCACTATTCGGCCTCTAGATTGAAAGAGCATTTAAGTTGGTTCTCTGGAGATCTGTTGTGCTAATGCCCTATACGCTTTTTTTTTTTTTTTAGTTTTAGCAACAATTGATGGTGCGAAGACTGGATTTTAACAAAAAAGCCATGGATTGAAAATCTTTACTAGTAACTTTCCATAAGCACTATTATAGATTTACCTTTTGTCTTTGCTTTATTGTCATATCAGTATCTTTCATGTGCCTTCTATCGTTTTCATTGTTCATTTATAGTTATGGGGACTTCACGGAAGTTGTACTCTCTTGTATGGTGTCAATAAAGGTTATTATTTGTTGCTATACTCAACTGCAACTTATCATTCCCTTTTCCTTTAAGAGGATGGCCTCTTCCGGAGATTCGTGGATGAAAGAATATAATGATGCAGTAAAACTGGTTGATGAGATCAGTAGCATGGTTGCTGAACGCAGCGCATTGCCCACATCAGGACCTGAAAGCATGCGTCATGCATCTGCTGTTCGACGGAAAATTACCATCTTGAACACTAGACTTGACAGCTTACAAAACATTTTGACGAAGCCCTTCAGCAGGCCAATGTAAGTCCATTTCATGCCATTGCTTTGATGGTTCTGCGGAAATTATGAACTCTTGGGCCTCTATCGAAGTATCTTCTGGCGATTGTATGGTGTGTTTTTATGATCATATCCTTCCATGAATTGTTTGCTGAGTTTGCCGATTGAGAAGTCGTTTGTTTGTGTTTCTTATGAGATCTCTCTCATTTCACACTAAGTCTCTACAATAACGTCTAAGCTTTTTCTATTGTTATTATGTTCCTTTTAAGCATTCTAAATGTTCTAGATAAGTTTCTCATCGACTTGGATGGAGTTTTTGGACCCAGCAAACGATGATTGGATTATCTTCACAATGTGTGAAAGTGGAGTACATTCTCACATCAGTCAAGTCTTCTTTGTGCGGTTTGACAAAGAAGCCAAGAGCTTCCAGCTGTTTGAACTGTTGAAATAGAATTAAACTCATGAAATGTTATTCTGGTCGCTAAAACTGCTGTAGGAAACAAGATACTCGTGTTATTAGTAGTTTCTGCTACTTTTGTGAGTTCAATTACTTTCTGACTTTCTGGCAATGTTTCCTCTTTTCTTACACAGAACAGAGAAAGAGATTAATCGTCGCAAGGACTTGCTTTCGAATTTGAGAACAAGAGTGAACCAGATGGATTCCACATTGAAAATGTCACAGTCTGCTAACAGGGATAGCTTGCTTGGGCCAGAAATAAAGCCGGCGGATGCCATGAGCAGGACTACGGGATTAGATAATCAAGGAATCGTGGTTCTTCAGCGACAAATTATGAGAGGCAAGTTTCTAATCTAGGACTCTTTCACTTGCCACCATAACCTTGGATTTTTAGCGTACAAGAAGGCCTGGACGTAGATTTTTCTCCCCTTGCTGATCTATCATCTATGCACTGGAGAAAGTTAAGTCTTTGTCTGCGTGTGCCTTTGACAGAGCAAGATGAAGGTCTTGAGAAACTGGAGGAGACAGTAGTAAGCACAAAACATATCGCATTGGCAGTGAACGAGGAACTTGACTTGCATACTAGACTAATTGTATGTGACGTGTGTTGTCTAGTTTATACTGCATATTTTTATCCTTTACTATCTCATCTATAGATTGTTGTGACTGAGTTTTCCAATTGGAAGTTTATTCAGTCGCCTCTTCTGATCTGCAGGATAACTTGGACCAACATGTGGATGTTACGGACTCGCGTCTTCGGGTATTTTTCTTGCACATACATATCTGTTTTCTGAGCTTGAATTTCGGTGAAGTTAGTTGGTTAGCATTCGGGATATGTGGCCTTTTTTCTAGCTATAGTACACCGTGTGCAAGAATTTCGAATGAAGAACAGCCTCATATGGGTTCTGTAACATGGATGAAGGATGAGACCAGAGGTTCTATACTTTCTAGGATGTTCTGGCCTTGAAGAGCATGCACTAATATGCTTCCCTAGATTTCGTATACAAATTGTAACGAGGTAGATTTTCAAGCATACATAAGTTCCTTTACCATATTCTTTAAAGGATATAGTTCATGGTAAAAAATGCTAAAGATATTTAGATAGCTACTGTGGACATACTTAGGCTGCATTTGGTGAGGTTTTTGGGGAAAATTTTGGAAAAATGCAAAGTACTTTAGGTTTAGGTTAAAGTATTTTTTTTTCTAAATGCAAATAATATTTGGTAAAGTATAATTTAAAAGTGTATTGGGAAGCAACTTTGCTTTAATGCTGTTTCGAAAAGCTACAATTTGGCTATTTTCTTTCATAAAGAAAAAACCCTAAATCTTCATTAGCGAGCTAGATTTGGCACTGGTGAGCCTCGCTTGAGGTCGTGCAACCTCAAGCGCACTTGGGTCACACGAACCCGAGCGACCGGCCTATGCTCGCCGGCAGCCAGATCTGGCTTGCTGGTGGTCAGAGCAGGCCTCACCAACATGATGATGGCATTTCGGGAATTGTGAAATTTTTGCGAGGGCAAATTTGGGAGAGAAAAAGTGTGTTATTATTTCGAAAATGTTTAAAGCATAAATGGGTGCCTTGGGCTAAAGGTCTTTAGATGGCTTTGGAAATGCAATTGCATCTTCCCAAAGCTCTCAATAAAAATTGTCAATCGGTATTTGCATTTCCCCAAAGGCTTTGAAAGCCACAAAGGGCTTTGACAAAATGTTGTCAAATGCGATGTGTCTAAAGAAGAAGAAAAGATGAAAATGCTATGTTTGAATTGTCTAACCCTCTAGGTTAGTAGACTCTCATATTTATAATAATGAAGAGGGTACATAGTAATAAAGTGGGCATTCCCACACATGATGATGAATAATAAAATAATTTATAACACCCTCCCTCAAGCTGAGGCATAGATATCGACATGTCCAGTTTGTTACATATAAAGCAAACCCGTTGTTCAGCTAAAGGGTTAGTAAACACATCTGCTAGCTGATCTCCAGTGCGGATGTGTGAGAGAGTGAGACTACCACATTTTAACTCTTGTCGAATAAAATGACAATCAATCTCGATATGCTTTGTTTTATCATGAAAGACGGGATTTGAAGCAATGTGAATTACTAAACTACTATCACACCATAACGATGTGGGACTACTCGATCCATATCCAATCTCATTCAGAAGATGTCTTGTCCACATAATCATTATAGTAGTTGTAGCAATGTCTCGATACTCTGCTTCAGCACTACTCTTCGCCATAATATCTTGTCTCTTACTCTTTCATGAAACTAAATTACCACCAACATACAAATCATATTCAGAGGTAGAACGCCTATCAATAGGGCAACTAGCCCAATCAGCATCAGTATAACACTCTATGTGAGCATGACCATGAGCCACAAAAACAATTCCCTTGTCAGGACTACCTCGAAGATATCTTAAAATCCTCAAAACAGCATCCCAATGTGGTTTTCTAGGTGCTGCCATAAACTGACAAACCACACTAATCGAATATACAAGATCATGCCTAGTTATCATAGTAAGATAGTTAAGTTTACCAACAACTCGCTGGTATCTTTCAGGATGTTCAAACAAGTTACCTTGATCAGGAAGAAGCTTTAATCCTAGTTTCATAGGGGATTCTGCGGAGCGAGATTGCTGCATGTTAAATTCAGTTAAGATATTCATAACATACTTACGCTGTGACAAAGAGATACTTTCTTTCTTCCGGGCCATCTCGATCCTAAGAAAGTATCTCAAATCATCGAGGTCCTTCGTCTCAAAGTGACTATACAAATATCTTTTCAGTTCAACAATACCATGCTCGTTATCCCCTGTCAAGAGAATATCATCCACATATAAAATTATAAAGATACACCCAGTAGTAGCACGTCGATAGAATACTGCATGATTCTTTTGAAACTGAAGCAAATCAAAACTCCGAACAGCTGAGCTAAATTTATCAAATCATGCTCGAGGAGACTGCTTCAAACCATACAAAGAGCGACAAAGCTTACAGATTTTCCCTCCATGAGTAGCAAATTCTAAGGGTTACTCCATGTAAACATCCTCGGCAAGATCACCATGAAGAAAAGCATTCTTCATATCCAACTGATGGAGAGACCAAGAATGCACGGCTGCAAGGGATAAGAAGAGGCGAATAGAGGCTATTTTTATAATCGGAGAAAATGTCTCAAAGTAATCAAGGCCATGAATTTGAGCATAACCCTTAGCAACCAACCGAGTTTTCAGATGAGCAACAGTTCCATCAGGATTGACCTTCACGACAAACACCCAACGACAGCTAATAATCTGAGCACTAGAAGGAAGATTAACCAAGGACCAAGTCTGATTGCGTTGGAGGGCGCTCATTTCCTCCTCCATGGCTAAACGCCAATCGGCATGCTGAAGAGCCTCGGGAATCGAAACAGGTAGAGAAACAGCATTGATATTGGCCACAAAAGCCGAAAAACTTACTGATAAACCTTTATAAAAATGTGTATAAAAAGGGCGATCTCTACAAGCATGATAGTTCTTACGAAGAGCAATAGGCTGCTCGGTAGTATTAGTGGTTAGCAACACGAGAGGCTATCTCAGCAGGAGGATCCTCCACGGGAGAGACTGGCACAGAAAGAGAATTGTCAATGGGGGCATTGTCTGGTGAAGATGCTGGAGAGATAACTGGACGTGAGACCGTTGGTGGAGAATAAACAAGGACAGGGTCAGAAAATGTGGATTCGGACAATTATGTGATTGGATAAGATGAACTAGAGCCACATGCAGAAAATAAAGGTTGAGACTCTATAAAGGTAACATGACGAGATTTGAGCATTCTTCCTAAGGTAGGAGAATAGCAACGATAACCCTTTGACACTCGTGAGTAATTAAGAAAAACACATTTCAGTGCACGAAGATTTAGTTTTGATACACTTGGACGATCATCATGGATAAAACAAGTACACCTAAACACTTTAGGAGAAATAGGAAAGGGATCGCGTTTAGGAAAGAGGAGGCCATGGGGCATATTGCCTTCAAGAGAAGAAAGAGGCATGCGATTAATAAAATAACATGCTGTAAGAACATCATCCTCCAAAACTTCTGTGGAACATGCATATGTATAAGAAAAACATGAGTAGTATCCATAAGATGGCGACTCTTCCGCTCAGCAACACCATTTTGTTGAGGTGTGCAAGCACATGAAAGACGACGATAGTGAATACCATGAGAACGAAGAAATTGATGAAGATGATCTGACATATATTCCCCTCCACGATCAGATTGTAAGGTTTGGATATTATGATGGAATTAAGTGTAGACAGAAGAATAAAACTTACGAAACACAGAAAATAACTCAGAACGTTCTTTTATTAAGTAAACAAATAACATTCTTGTGAAATCATCAACAAAAAGAACATAGTAACGATAACAAAAGGCTGAAACAATAGGACTAGGTCCTCACACATCAGAATGGACCGAGGCAAATGGAGCAGTTGCTCGTTGCGATACACTTAAAGAAACACGACTATGCTTTGCAAGCTGACATGACTCACAATTTATTGTAGACACCGAACGAAAACAAGGGAACAATGACTGCAACATAGACAAAGAGGGATGTCCTAGACGATAGTGAATGTCTAAAACATCAGTCTCTTTCACTAGTGCAGCTGGAATGGAAGTACCATCCAGCTGATAGATCCCACCATTGACGCTTCTCTTACTGATAGTCTTCCGCGTCAAGATATCCTGCAAAACACAATAATTATGATGGAAAGTAACGGAGCAATTCAAATCCCGTGTGATGCGACTAACAGATAACAAATTAAATGGCATGCCAGGAGTATATAAAACAGAAGATAAGGAGATCACGTTGGAAGGTCGTGCATCTCCATGTCCCTGAACTGTCACGGATGACTCGTTCGCAATAGTAACATGGCGTAACAGAGATGGGGACTTATATGCATTAAGAATAACTCTATTACCCGTCATGTGAGTACCTGCACAGGAATCAATAATTCAATCAGCGGAAGGAAAAGCTGCACGTGCTGAGGTAAATGAATAATCAAATGACTGCTGTAATTTCGCGACAGAGTCAGATGTAGTTCCACTTCCCAAGGTCTGAAACTCTAAGCATCGAGCATACTCCTCTAGACTCATTGTGATAACTTTTTGGTCAATAAGCACAATTTCATATACAACATTAGCAGGTGTGGTCCGTGAACCAGAGACTACCTGTACAAATTGTAACTTTCGGCAATAGCTGCGAAAATGTCCAATAATACCACAGTAATTGCAAGTACGAGTCTCCCGACCACGACCAACAATGCTACCACGACCTCCTCCTTGGTTACGGCCTCCTCTACCACGGCCACCTCATCTGTTCATATATAGAGCAACAGCCTGTTCACCAACTTCTGAAGGGGCATATCTAACTTTCTCACGACTTTCGATATGAAGAACGCGTCGATGAACTCCTCCAAGAGAAGGTACTCGAGCATCTGAAAGAATTTGTGATCGAACAGTATCAAACTGAGCTCCCACTTTATTAAGATAGCAGGTGACCCGAAATTGATTTCGTTGTGCTTGAAAAGTAGCCCGATTAAATGTAAACAGGACTAACCAATCAAACTCATCAGCAAAGGTTTAAATTCCTCATAATATCCATTCAGAGGCCGACCAACAAGAGCTGGCTTCAATAATCCACAAACGACATCATAGAGTCGTGAAAAATCATTCAGGGAGGAGTATAAATCTGTCAAAACATCCCATAACTCCTTAACAGTAGCAGTATTACTAACAACAGTCTGAATAGAAATATCCATAACATTCAACAATTGACTATAAATACGACAATCAATAGTGTACCATTCATCATAAGTTGAGTCATCCTCGCTCGGAGGAAGCTGGGTACGATGATGAGATAGCCGCTGTCCGTGCAAATTCTTAATACATTATTCCTTCAAAGTGTGTACGTAGACTGTCCCGTCAAAACACGTTCAACGAGCTTAGATAAAGTAGATATAAAGGTCGGAGCTTGTGATCGCATCATATCAGATCTATTCATGGCTAATCCAGTCTCACCGAATTAAACAACAACTATTTGAGTGTCTGTATTACTCATGACGAATACTTAATCTAGATACTAGATTAATCAGAAAGTCATAAGCTCCACTGTTTCATGGAATCAGACCTTGACATGTAAATCAAATCCAAACGGTCTGGAACATGTCCGGTCAAGTTGGCCGAGAGCATTGAGTCGTGGTTGGCCAAGATGGCCGAGATACTTGGGACGTGGCCGACCAATCTGACCGAGAGCCTAGGGACGTGGCCGGCCAAGTTGGCTAAGATCCCTGGCCGAGAGCCTAGGACGTGGCCGACAAAGCTGGCCGAGAGAGTAGATTAGAGAGAGAAGCAAGTAATAGATGGTGGTTGCGCTGATAGTAGGTATTGGATAGGGTTTAGGTTGGGGCGACTAGGATTGGCTCTGATACTATGTCTGAAGAAAAAGAAAATAGGAGAATGATGTGAATGAATTATCTAACCCTCTAGGTTAGCGTGCTCTCATATTTATAATAATGAAGATGGTACATAGTAATAAGGTGGGCATTTTCACACATGATGATGAATAATAAAATAATTTATAACACGATGGATGTTATAATACAAGTACTTATACATAAGTATGCTTTATGTTTGCAAGTTGAGATGTTTTTTTTTGTCTGACGGAACTCAGAGAGCATGTGTCTCTTTTATGAATGTTTATGTGTTGCACATTTCATTCAAGAAATTTGAAGGATATTTGATTGATCTATTGCGAGAACAGCGAGTGCAGAAGAACCTGGCAATTTTGAACAAGCGCACCAAGGGAGGCTGCACCTGCATGTGCATGATTTTGTCCGTTATCGGGATTGTGATTCTGATCGTGGCTATATATTTGTTGATCAAATACCTGTAAATCGAACAACTGAGATGCGACAAATTTCGCCTCGGTGTGGTTTGAATTTGGCCACGGTGGACATTCTTTTTTTCTTTTGTTTGGGCGTGTTCCGCTGTTTGCTTTGTCTTTGGTCCTGAGAATTGAAGCAACTATGTGAAGTGTGGGCGGCTCCATATGATGACTGATTGTGAGTCCATCCTTCTATGTTCAGCAAATGAGGCAGTTCAGTGTTCTGAACGTCTCACTTCAGAGGAATGGTTTTTTTGGGTCTCATGGCCAACCACAAAGATCCCCATTTATGGCATTGAAATTGCTTGATGCTCTAAGTAAACTCGAAGGTCGAGCTATACCGTTCGTTGACCAACGTGCTTTATGGATTTCATGCCCCGAGGATGACGCCTAGGTCGCGTCTTTTTTAATCTTAGGGCCAGACGATAAAATACTCTTATGAGAGTAGCTCTTCTTTCTCACAGAAAGAAAGTTGTCAATATGTTATCTTCAAATAATTTTTTAAAGGGGAAGATTCTCGTTTACAAGGCCTGGCACGCTGCACGAATGCGTGGTTTTGGGAAAAAAGTGTCAATTTTTTTTAAAATTTATTGCTTAAGTGTCAATTTAGTCTTAATTTTTTTTTGGGCAAGTCAGTGCTAATTTTTTTTTTGGTAAGGACTGGACTTAATTTTTTTTGTGTCAATTTAGTCTTAAATTTTTTATTTGTGTCAATTGATTCCTAAACTATTTGCATTAATGTCAATTTAGTTTTAAATCCTTTGTATTTATGCTAACTAAGTCAATTTGGTTAATTTTGGTCAGAATGTCAATTGTCTCGTGTGGCAAACGTGGATATATATATAAAAAAAATTTAAAAAAAACCAAAAAATGCTTAAAAAATTATCTAAAATATTATAATAATATGAAAGGTGGCCAAATTGGACGTCGCCGCTTGGAAATGGATCGCCTGCTGTAGTCACTTTATGGCCCGATAGGGCTAGGGCTAGGGCAGGTGATTTGGGCAGTCCATTTTCGAAATGGATGGCCAAGATCAAATGTTTTTTTTAAAAAAAATACTTTCTATCCCTCTCCCTAATCAAGAAATTTGAGACGTCCGATTCAAAATGAATGGTCCAAATTAAATCGAGGCACATTCTGCCCTGATCCCACTAGGGCAGAGGATTCGGATCCGCGCCGGTTGTCGGTAACCCCTCTTTCTTTCGCCTTTCAATCCCTGCTTTTAAGTTTTGATTGAAATAGTGGGTATGTAGTACATGGTTGAGGACGCCGCAGAAAATAGGATGGTCTCGAAACCTTTCCTTTTTAGTGAGGATAACTATTTTAGCAGTACTAACATGCGTTATCGAGTAAATAATGTGGCCGATAAAGATATGTAATATGAATTAGATGCTGCTACCAAAATTCCTAACATGATGTACCTTGCTTGACGCTAGGGTGTGAACGGTCCATTGTTGGTCTGGTCCCGGTGTGGAATCGGGGATCGGATCAATAGTTTCGATCCCCAAATTTTCGGGACCGAGGACTTAAATAGGACTAGCGATTTGGTCCGGTTCCGATCTTCGCCCAATGGGATCGCTAACACTAGTTGACTATAGAATCTAACCATTGAAATATAGTATACTTCAATTGCATGTTAATTTACAATATATACCCTATGTTGAATGAAAAAACACGCTAGTCCAGTTTGCTCACCTTCATATCGAAGGCATGTCTTCACAAAATGGTAGGCTTAACAATGACATTGGTATAATCGCTGACGCGATAGAGATATATAAATGATAGAATCGAAAAAACCTGGCTAATGAAGACATATTAATAGTGATGTTGCTCACTAAACGGATTCCGCATCAAAGCTGTGTGTATAAATAAAAGATATGACTACTCATTGAAATGAACAACCAAAACACATGAATAATAAGAAATTGCTACCATTAAATTAAATGAACCGATTGAATCATTTCTTTCTGGAAAGAACACATCAGTGTACACTCATTACACAGTGCACTGGAAAAGACCAAAATAAATAAGATATGATGCATTCATAACATTGAGGGGTTGTCCAAGTTTCAGAAAGAAATTGATACAAAGCATTCTTGTAAAGTGATTTTATTATCGTTCAACTCGGACATGCTTTCATGGTTCCAACGGAACTCGCACTCAATTCTTTCACAAATCCTATCATTATTGGCAGGCAAAGGACATGCCGTATATGCAGAACGTTCTGGAGACACTTTGTCAAGAATGCACAGCCTAACAATGGAAATAGTTGGAGAAATGAACATTGAAAACAAATGAAAGCTTCGTTTTTTTTAATTGTGCATACATACGGGAGGTCCCATCCACTTGAAACAGGGAAACGAACCGTCCGGTCATCGGTTTTATTTATTGGGATTGAGGATTAGACTGCCCCTCTCAATGACTATAGCAACCCGCTCGATCCGGTCCTATCTTGGGCTGGTTCAAGCCGGTCCGGCCCAATTTCCTCTCCCTTACTTGACGCCGAGCTCTCGTAGCTCCGAAGGAATAAGAATTCAATCTAGTTGATGAACGGGTCATGCTCCTTTTTTGGGCTCTTCATTCGGAGGCCTAAGCGATGGGTTCGTCTCATTCGTGCTCGGCCCATAAAGAGCTATTTCATTCTCGATTCGGGCCCACATGACAAATCGAACAACATGTATTGCCAACGCTGAGTTTTGTTCAGGGATAATGACGAAGATAGTCTCGAAATTTGGCTCAATATGCATGTGATCATTAAACTTTTGATTTATTCAATGTGATTTCTGAACTTTAGCTCAATGTGCAATGTGATTCATTAACTTTTAATTTGTTAATAAGATTTATGTATTTTTTTATACATATTTAACTTGGCTTCTGAACTAAATGAAAATGTTCAATATTTTTCTCTCGTTAGTTTAGATTTAGTGATAATATTGAATATTTTAGTTCAACGATTAAAATGAACATGTGCTAAAGGTCTAGGGATCATATTGAACAAATCAAAAGTTCAAGGACTTTAAATTTATTCAATGTGGTTCATAACCTTCAACTTAATGTGTAATGATTTTATTTAATATGGTATATGAATTTTTTATACTTGCTCAATTTAGCTCTCGAACTTTATGAAAATGTTCAATATTATTGTTCCATTAGTTCTATTTTCACTTAGTTTATGGATTAAAATGAACATGTGTCAAAATTCTAAGATCATATT
This sequence comes from Rhodomyrtus tomentosa, assembly GCA_028455895.1. NCBI lineage: Eukaryota > Viridiplantae > Streptophyta > Magnoliopsida > Myrtales > Myrtaceae > Rhodomyrtus > Rhodomyrtus tomentosa. The sequence goes on along the minus strand of JAPCWY010000001.1, from coordinate 4,971,776 downwards.
GAATAAATTAAAAATTCATTAAACATATTATATATATTGAGCACAACTTTTTTTTTTCTGGTTATTGGGAAAAAATTTAAATAAATTAAAAGGTTAACACGATAAAAAATCTCAAATCGGTACGTCTGTGATAAATTTATCCCAAAATATTTTTGTGATCACGAAAAATCATAAAATAGTATGCCTGTTATAAATTTATTCCACATTATTTTATTGACCACAAAAAATCCCAAAATGATAATTTTATAACAAATTTACCATAAATTAATTTTTTTGGCAAAAAAAAATCCCAAGCTGGTACAACGATGATAAATTTAACTTCCATTAAATTGGATTAATAACACGAAAAATTTAAATTGATAAACTTGTGATAAATAGAGAATAAAAATCGCAAATTGGTATATTCATGAAATGTCATATGTTATCAAACTTAATAATTTGACAGTTAAATTTAATAAAAATTAATATAGGGTAAATTTATCTTAAATGTATCGGTTTATGGTAAATTTATCATAAATGTATTTTTTTGGCCGTCAAAAAAATTATTTTAGAGTAAATTTATTATAAGCGTATTGTGGTATTAATCTAAATTAAAAAGCTTACCAAAGTTGAGGCATCATTTATGTTAAATGTTATGTTCCATTTTCTTTAGCACCTTCTTCCGTTCCTGGAACGGAGTTGACTGTCGATTCGTCTCGCAGTAATCAGTATAAACCCTAGAGTCGAAGAATTTTTTTTTCCCCTGAATTCGAGAAATTGAAGGCACAGCTCTATCGATTTGGCGTAGCTTTTTTTCACTTTGATGTGCTGTTCGTTGTTTCTTCCTTGTCCCGAATCAAGCTCTGTGTCCTCCGTGGCTTCGGTGATCGCGGCGTGGAGAGAAAGCTCGTAGGAGGCCTCGAACGATGCAGTTTTGTCGCCCGCTCGAATAGGAGAAGCGAGATAGATAGAGAGGCAGAGATGAGCATTGTGCCGAAGGAGTCTATCGAGGTTCTCGCGCAGACCATTGGCGTTTCGAATCTGTCCCCCGATGTTGCCGGCGCTCTCGCTCCTGATGTCGAGTACCACCTTCGAGAAGTCATGCAGGTACGGTCGCCGAGTCAATTGCCTGTTCTTCGAGTCTATTATCACTGCGATGTCTTCTGTATGGCGCGATATGAATCGGTGACTGTTGAGCTGCCTTCGCTTTGGGGTAGATCCCCAGTTTTCTCCCCTACGCACGAAATGCCGCTCTCCTATTTCCCGCTCGAGTGAATTGGTTTCCCTAATTGGAGCTAATCCGAGTGATGATGGTGGTCGATAGCTGTGAGAAATGACGATAATATGTTGCTACGCTGGTGTTTCTAGTGCGCTAGTAGAAAGAAGAACTTTGCTTCGCAGACGGGTATGCAATTACCTAAGTTATGAGGGGCTTTTGTTATAGTTGTTGTAGAGTGATGCTATCTTTTCCATCTGCGAATCAATGTTGTAGAAGTGTTGTTGTTGGAATACCAGTTTGCAGTTTTGATGTTTTGTTGATTAGGCGGTTTTCTGTTTGGGTGTTGCAGGAGGCGATCAAATGCATGCGCCACTCGAAGCGAATGACTCTGACTGTTGATGATGTGGACAGCGCTCTTAAATTGAGAAATGTGGAGGTGAATATCATATGCTACTGCTATTACTTGAAGGAAAGTGGTGTTGTCTGTTTGGACGAGAACATAGTGGGTTAGGAGATTTCCATTTGCGGTTAATCCTGGTGTGGAACAAGGAATAATTGTAAATATGAGGAATACAACCATCATTGAGAATTCCATCTAAATATGGCCCTTATAAGACCTCCAATGTCTCTGTGTGACTTCTTTTTGTCACTGTTCTTTTGGATGGACAATGGGATGACTCTGGTGTGAAACTTTTCTTTATAACTTTCCCCTTAATGTACGTGCCAAGCGACAGCGGTCACATTTTATACAGGCATTCTCTCTGCAATGTAGTTTTCATTCTTGTGTGCCATTTCCTTGTTTTAGCCAATATACGGATTTGCCTCCAGTGATGCACTGCGATTCAAAAGAGCTGCTGGACATAATGACCTGTTTTACGTAGATGAAAAGGACGTGGAATTCAAAGATGTAAGACATTTGATTTGTCTATGGATTCTTCCATCTTAAGTTTCACGTGGATTTTCTAATGAGCTTTAGCTTGAAGATCATTGATGCACCTTTGCCGAGAGCTCCGCTTGATACATCAGTTTCTGCTCATTGGTTAGCAATTGAAGGGGTTCAGCCTGCAATTCCGGAAAACCCTCCTTTTGAAGGTATCTTGGTGAATTTGGCATATGCTGGAACTATACATTCTTAATTAACCTGATATTAAAACAAAAATAGGCCTCTGCTTTCTGATTTTTGAGGGATTTGTTCCTCTATAGATCCTTATTATGTGAAATATGTTGCATGAATAACTCGAGATTCTCTGTTAATTATTGTGATTCTACTTTTTCATTTGTAGCACTTACACTGGCATCGGATGGCAAAAGGTTTGAAAACAGGGAAGACGGAATTTCTATTGACATCAAATTACCAATTAAGAGTGTATTATCTAGGGAGCTTCAGGTAAAATATCATGATTTTTTGATGCGGTTATTCTTTTCCTAGTTTCCCTGACCCTAATAGAAAGATCATTTGCTAAGACTTTCCTTTCTTTCTGCTGTGCAGCTATACTTCGACAAAATTAGAGAACTTACTGTTAGCAAGTCGGACTCTGTCCTCTTTAGCCAAGCACTTGTAAGCTTGGCCACTGACTCGGGTCTTCACCCTTTGATTCCTTATTTTATGCAGTTTATAGCTGAAGAGGTACTACTTATTCTTCTTGTATTATTTGTCGTCTTTTCACTACAATTTTCACGAAATGTTTTAACATGTAATGCCTACTCTTAGTCTAGTTCCTTTTGTCTGATTATCTAGGTTACACGAAATTTGGGCAAGATCTCTTTGCTTTTTGCCCTGGTGCGCCTTGTGGGAAGCCTTCTTCAAAATCCACATATTCATATTGAACCCTATGTAAGTCGCAACTTCGGCTGTTTTTCAAATTTAATTCTGATTGGACTTATATTTAAGTGTTATTATGATGTTAAATGGACAAAAGAAATGAGTACCCAATGATCCATGCCAAGATCTATGTACTTTTTCCTTGATCAGTTTGCGTTCGATCCATATGTAATCCTGTAAAGGGGACAGCTATACCATATGGTCATGAGCTTGCAGAATCAAATAACAGCATGAATATTATATGCCGTTTATCTCTACTTTTGCTTTTCTCTATATGTTTGTCTTTTACCCCTGGACTAACTAGAGGCCTTATTTGCAATATTTTATTTTGTGGGAAGCAGTTTCAGTTTACTTTCATCCTATAATCATTCATTGTTCAGTTGTTTGAATTAAAAGTTTTACGTTGTCATTGATTGATCTTCAACTTTCTAAATCTCCTCTCTCCAGCTGCACCAATTGATGCCATCCGTTGTTACTTGTCTTGTTACCAAAAGATTGGGTAATCGGTTAACTGACAATCACTGGGAGCTCAGAAACATGTCAGCTAGTCTGGTTGCATCAATATGTAAAAGGTAGTCATGTTCTTGCTTTTTGTTTGTTTTTGAGTAACTTTTAAAGATGTTGATAAACTGGAGATATTTACTTTACACTCATTTCGTGCTGAGAGCTTTCATGCTGCCTCCAATCTTGTACCTTGGCATGTGGTCCTTGTGCAAGCATCAAGGATGAGAGGGGAAACATTCTTCATTAAGTTCTGGCAATTTAGATAATCTACCTCACTTGTGGTCATAATTCTTTATGCACTCTTCATTTAAGCTTTTAGCTGGTCAGATGGAAGAGGAATAAAGCCCACTCATGGGTCAGACCTGCATGCAGGCTTGTGCATGTGCTATAGCTGCTTCTCTGTCTTACGATAATCAGCGAATCACATTTCCTGGGGTATTTGTTGCAGATACGGGCATGTTTACCATAATCTGCAGCCGCGTGTGATACGGACTCTTGTTCATGCTTTCCTGGATCCGAAGAAGTCATTGCCTCAGCATTATGGTGCAATCAAAGGATTAGCAGCACTTGGACCTAGTGTGGTATGTTCAGCACTGGTAAAGATTGTTGCGCCCATGTACTGGATGCTTTTAAATATAAGAATAGCTCCCGCTAAAAATTTTGAGGGACCAAAGTCCACTCACTTTAGAATTTCCCTAATCCGTTTAATTTCAATATTTGTGATTTTCATTGCAAAAATATGAACTACATTCAATTTTACTTCACGCTCTTATTTGAGATGTCTATGTTCACTTTTGGTCTTGTTCGTTTGCACTAATTTGTTAGCGTTGGTTTTTAGCTATTTGACATCTTTGTCCACATAGGTTCGGCTGCTGATAATACCAAATCTTGAGCCTTATCTGCAACTTCTTTCGTCAGAATTGTTGCCTGAGAATCAAAGAAATGAGATAAAGAGGCTTGAAGCATGGCGTGTTTATGGAGCACTGCTGGTTAGTTTGTTGTCTCATGTTGCTCGTGAATATGCGTATGCAGATTAGTCTAATTGTGTGAAATTTCTTGCTTTCAGAGTGCTGCTGGCCTTTGTATGTACAATCGGCTAAAGATGCTCCCTAATTTGCTCTCACCTCCAACTCGTGTTGTTTGGAAGACCAACAGGAAGGTCGTGATGATGATGCCAAGTATGAGCTCAAACCCTACTGCGGTTGCATATGATTAATTGAGTTTCCCACTAGAATTATTTGATAATTAGCACTGATTTTATGAACTTTTAACAATTGCGCGTAGAGCAGTTCTGCACATGATTGGAATGTTAACTATGCTTTGCATCATTAGCCATCTGCTTGTTGTGAACCCCTGAGGCCTCTGCAAATTGAATGTCCTTTTATAGTGATGATGTGACTATTTGCCTGTCTTATGTTATCATTTCACTTGTTAGTACTGTAGGATTCAAATGCCCATGGTCCCAGCATCGCCTCCTGATATGTTGGGTCTAGAAAATTGAGTGCCAACAGCTGAGAATGGAATGGTTTTTGGTTATTGTCTGGTGTTTTTTTTCCAGATAATTCATAGCAGCGTTATTTTCTCTCGCTAGATGGGCTCGTGGTCTTTCTATAGCGGCACTAAAACTTGCCTGTTAATCGAGATCTTGTCATCCAGATGGTTCCCACTAGCTAGAGCGGTGGCTGATATAAAACTTTGTGAAAGAACCAAATTCAACTCATGTTGTCCGGCTCTGTGGTGTTAGTTCTGTTTTTATATGTGATGACTCTTGTGTTCATTTTCAATCAGTTATGTTCCTTAAAATCAAGTTGTTGATCCGGTTAACTTATACGTTATCATATTTGATGTACTTTCGCATGTGCACTCAGATAAACGAAGAGCGAGCTCAGACAACTTAATGCAGCAGCCCCCACTGAAAAGGGTAGCCACAGAGGGAATGATTGGTGGCATGCCTGCCAATCCCATGCAAGGAGTAGCGAGCGGATTCTCAGGGGCAGTGGGAGTTTCTGGTGTTGCTGTATTGCGTCAATTGCCCAATGAAGGCACCTCGGGAAGGGATGCCGGTGGTAGTTTGACTTTAAAGACATCAAATGCCTTAGCACAGGCTTGGAAAGAGGATGTGAATGCTGGACACTTGCTCGCATCACTGTTCGAATATTTCGGCGAAAGCATGTTCTGCTTCACTCCCAAGCCCGAGCTGTCCATCTTTTTGTGACTATTTAACCTCTGTGCATCTTGTTTTATCTTACCCAGGGCCTTAATTTGTGCAATTTAAGTTCACCTGTATAATTGAACTGTTTTAGTTATTAGTCTATGGAATGGGTAATGTACGAGCCATTGCGCAGGTCGGTGTGCTATAGTTTGTGGTGGAAATTCGCGAGTGGGGTTCTTTAAAGCCATAACTGGCCTCAAGCCCGAAAGCGGGCCTTTGAGCAAAGGGACATAAAGGGTCAGTTACGCCCAATTGATGCGCCCACGTAGGCCTAATAGCTCGAACTTATTCTGGCCCTTTCGAAGTTGAGGATGCACTTTGATACCCAATTTTGAGTCAAACATGCCAAACATGCCCCAACGTGGGTCATTTTTTGGTGGACTGGCCCATTCTCTAGGCCCATGTTTGCTTCCATATTTTCGTACTGTAGCAATACCCATTATAAGGTCTACCTGTAAAGCCTAAAATGGGACGAGTGGCTGAATGTTGGGCCCTCTGGGTCTGACCTGGCCCATTATATAGGCCAACTTTGGCGGGGCGCGTCCAATGTTGCGTCTGTGGCCCACTTGCACGGGTACATTGAAGCCCAATTTGAAGCCCCATTTTGGGCCATAAATTAGTCACGTGGCAACGTGTGTCCTTTTTCGGTGGGCCGATTTGGGTCGGACGGGCCGAGTCACGTGGCCCAAATGGCTAATGCGTCGAGGTCCTTTTTCGGCGGGCGGATTTGTGTTGCACGGGCCCATTATCAGGGCCACTCTGGCCCAAAATGGGCCGCTGTCCAATGTTGGGCCGAGTAACGTGGCCCTAATGCCTATGTTGGGACTGTGGCCCACTTGCGCTAACCGACATATTACAGAAGCGCAATTGGAAGCCCAATTTTGTGCTTCAAAAACGTCACGTGGGTCCTTTTTCCATGGACCGGGCATTAACTAGGCCCATGTTTGCTACCCTTTTTTCATATGGGCCGCTCCATTAGATCCTAAGATGGGCTAAAACATTGGAAATGTGGCCCATTTAATGGGCTCTGTTCAACTTAAGTCATTTTAGGTGGACCTGCCCATTAACAGGGGCTATTTTGCACCCGTATTTCTTACCGTAACGATGCGCATCGTAAGGACCGCACCATTTGCGAGCCAAATTGGGCCGAGCGGCTCCATGTTCGACCCTCGACGCTTTTGAGTTCGACGGGCCCATTCATTAAGGCCCACTTTGACACCTCAAATGGACAACATTTCCAAACGTTGGGCCCTTTAGGCTTTCAAAAGTGCATTTGGCCCATTACCGGCGACAGGACCACATTTGCCTGATATGTTGGGTTATAATTTGGCCCATTTCAAGTGGCATTCATGGCCTGCGAAACCCAAAAATTCGCCAATCTTCAACGGGACCATTGGTGCCCCAATAAATGCCCAAGAAGGCGCGTGTGATTTTTAATTTTGGACCTTGGTTGACGCCTGTTACCCAAAATATGGAGCCACACTGGGTCTTACAGGCTTGTTATGAGGCCCGTAACCCAATATTTCAAGCCTCAATTTGGCCCTATAGTCCAATTTTGTATTGGGCCATACCCATAGATCTAGCGTGGGCCGGGGAATACCAACTACATTTTTTTCCCCAGAAGGAGCTTAATTCCTGTTCAGAGCAAAATAAGTGCCCACCCCCACAAACCTCTCCCAGGGTAGAGAAATGACTGCCAAAGATTAATTAAGGAGCTGATACAAGAAAGAAGGAAAAGACTCGCTCACACACAAAATACTGCAAAAAATAATCAATGGTCCTGTCGACCAGGAATCGGATACTTCTCATCAAATCCTGGGTCCACAAATGATGGTATATATACTCAAAGAGCTTCATTCTCCCTCATTCAGAATAGGGACAATCAGTGGTTTCATTTGAGCGAGATATACAATTGCCCACCTGAAGAGAAAATGAAATGAACAAAACTCATATCCAGGAGCAATTCGCACTCAAGTTCCAATTTCCAAAAGTACAATCAGAGCTCACTATAACAACGATCAAAGCGTTTTCCACGACATGCCTTAATCTAGATTGATTTCTATACTTTTAATCGCACAATTGGCAGTGACAGATTCCGCATACTGCAGAGTCAAAGGTGAACAGCATATATGATCATCTAACAAGAAAATTATATGAAAATTATATTCTTTTATCTTCCTTTCAAGTAAAAAGAGAGCCCTTCTCAATCACAATCTCTCATGCAGTCATAAGCATGCCTATAAGATTCCACTCTTATTTGATGGATTGTAATGCATATTCCCATTAAAAAACTTATCGATCTGTTTTGCTGATAGTTGCCACCCGGACAAGCTTAAAAGGACAATATTGCAACCTCAATTCATGTGACCAACAATTAATACATCTCAATAGGTCCATTTTCACGAGCCAGACAGATTTAGAAAAGGATCTATTATATTGATGCAACAGTTATTGTCCCACTAAATTAATATGAAATCCTCACAATTCAGAATACCATTATATTGATGCAACAGTTATTGTCCCTATACTATTATGACATCCTCACAATTCAGAATACCATTGAAGAAATGAGATACTGAAATAGCTGAGTAGCAAGAAAGCAGTCACATGGAACTAAATACTTACAAAAACTTAAGCAGATAAATTATGATAAAAAGAGTACTCACATCATCCAACAACATACTGTTGCTGTAATGATCAACGTTAGATAGAACCTGCATCACAAGAACATGTTTATTCAGCACGACAAGAAATCTATAAACTGTACTTTAAGTTTATGCAAAAATGAACAAGAAACAAATCTCATGAAGGCGCAACTTTTCTTTAGCACGTGATAAAAGAGGAACAACCGATATGTTCTACAAGAACCACCATGGCTAGATCTTATTCATTTCTGCTGAGAGAGTTGCTGCAAAGTTCTGATATATGTCTTACAATGAGCTGACACTCCATGTAAACATTAGACATCAACAACTCAAAAGTAAAATTAAACTCTTTTCATGGGAACACAAAGAGGTCATATAACTAGGAATGACTATTAAACATTACAAGGCATAAACCAAGAAATATCCAACAATAGATGAGCTGCCCAAACAAACGCAGCTAGTTCAAGAGATCAAACCATCAAAGTATCAGCAGATGATAATTGAACATGTAGACATGTTTGAAACGGCAGTCCTTAAAGAGAAACTTATGCACAATCCAGACATAACAGTCGGACTTGGCATTTTGAAGTTCAAATGAATCAGATACATTATAAATCATTCGCACACAGAGCCACTTAGACAAATTCATGGTTGCCGGCTAGCAGGAAACAGACAAGATCCCTGAAATGGGAAATTCAAATTTTAAGATATCACAGCTCTTTCATTTGCAACAAAACAAGCATAACAAATTGGATGAGACAAAAGATTTTTATTGAATGTTAACAGATTCATTATTTGACTGCGTTGTCAGGATTCTTTTCTTGATTTTAATTTCCTCATATGTTTCCTACCTTCAGATCTGATTGTGACTACAAACAGACTAAATTTTTCATCAAAAAAACTAATACAACGGCTTATCAAATATAGGCCACCGCAACCAGTTAGCAACAGTTTCCTTCTTCACGGATGCAAATTGTAAGTCCAAGCCTACTTCCACCATCAAGTCTCCCACTATGCTTTCATTTCTCTGAAGTCATCTTCTTCAGCCTTTTCCTCATAATGGACATGCCATCGACACTCACAGAAGAGAGTTGGCTGAAAACATTTATTCTAACGAGCCATTTGGAAATGAATTAACCATTAACGTTTCTAAAACAATATAATAGAAGCCCCAAACTGCACTAAAATTGAGAATCTACTTAGACAGCGACCGAGTATAACCAGAAGCAAACTTAGCTAATGATCAGCATACTTCACAAGGCTTGCATTGCGGCATACAGATGATATTATTCGTCAGAGAAATCAACAGAAGCACTTAAGAGAAGAGAGCATACAAGTTTGTCGAAGGCCCACGGTTGCAGCAGATTCTGGTGCAGAGAGACGCAATGATCCCAACCACGATGAAGATTAGGGTCGTCACCATAAACCCCATCGATCACCGTATCGACAGCCAAGAACGCGCAGTCCGGCGATCGCACTCGGAATCTGAAGCCACAAAATAGGGTTTCAGATCACGCCAAGACGCCAAATCGCGGATCAACATGCATGTTCCAGATAGCCAAAATCAAGATCAACAGCTACAACAACGGAAGGAAACCCAAGTCGCACCTTCGGGATCTTCCGATCGCTCCCGCTCGGCGCTCGCGAAGGAGAGGACGGCGATGGAGAGAGAGGATCGATGGCGCTAGAAGCTCGCGTGGCAAACTAAAAATCGGTTGTCGCGTCGTGGCTTGTGAGTCGTGACTGGTGATCGTGGATCTGCCTCGCTCGATTTAACCGGACGAGTCGGGTCAAACCAATTTGGGCCCGATTCGAGTTCATTGTCGAAGGGCACGAGAGGTGAACGAGAACTGCTTTACTTGGGCTCCCGTTTTGAGCTGTGGGAAGTGTAAAAGGCCGAAAGAGAAACAAAATTGAGGCCCCTTGTCTATTCAAATCTCCGCAGGCCCATGAACAACGGATCATTTCAAAAAATATTTTTTCAAAAAACGATACAGAACGTTGGCTTGTAGTTTACAAAAATTAGCGAATGCAAAATATTTGCACTGCCTACGAAACGGTCAGAGCTACGTTCTCATCAATAATGAAAAAAAATTTCATTGATCAATTATTTCAAACGATACAAGCGATCATTTTCCGAAAAATAATTTTTCAAATCATTTTTTTGTGTGAAAAAATGGAGTTTTAGTCTTAAAAAAAAAGACGAACCAGATTCTTTTATATAGAGTCTTTTGTGGGGAGAATTACCAAAAAAAAATTCTATACATATTTTAATTGTGCTAATTCAGTCATAAGCTTTTTCTATTTTGCCAATTTAGTTCTAAATTTTTTAGATTTATTTCAATTCAATATATCCATTCAATTTTGCACGACTAACATTTTTTTTTTGTCGAAAGCTGATTGGCATTAACGTGGCATTGTTAGTACTAATGTGGAATTTTTTTTTAAAAAAAATTATGAATGTGAGAGCTTACGAAGGCCATGACACCGCTGCAAGCACTGGGCAAGGTTGTCCCGGCCCTAGGAAGCTCTAAGCGAAGGCACGGTAGCTCTCGCCTAGTCTAGGAGATGGCGTTGCTTGCCTAAATGAAGCGATGGCCTCGCCGGCCCTAAATGTTGGGGAAAAAATCTAAAGAAAAGAAAAATAAATAATTAATAAAAATTCAGAAAAATTATTAAAAAATTCACGTCAATATTGGCCAGCCAAAATTGTCCAGATGGATAGGTTTGACATAAATGAAAAAAGTTTAGAACTGAATTGATACTGTTATAATAGATTTATGATTTTTTTTAAAATAATTCTCCTGCCTTTCGTGAACAAGTGGAGGTATAACATGTGCAATGGACGCACCCGAGTAAATTTACAAAAAGAAGAAAGAAAGAAAAGGACCTTCATGGATGGATCGGATTAATTGTGTGGAATATCCCGTCTTGTTTCCTATACTCCTAATACATTCCTGCTCTTTTTTAAATTGGGTTCTCAGATCTTGCAACAATGCAGCTCAATCCTCATCCCTTTGTAGACGTGGTATATTGCAGAAACTTCTCAATTTTAAATTATCAGTATGAAACCTATGAAAAAGAGTATTAAAAAAATTAAACGAGTACTCAAAAGCTTCTTATTCTTCACAGACCATATAAGTGAATAACTGCGACTTACCAAGAAAGTTTCATGGAAAGAAAGGAAATTGGCTTTCCCTATAATGTCCATACTTGATGAATTACAGAGCATGGCTACCACCTACATATAAAACCTTATTCAATTCTTATAAAAGACCAAAAAAAGAAATACTTATTGTAAAGTTTAGGTGAAGAAACACAATGAAATAGAGAGTAAAAATGAGAAAGAAAAATCGAGACTCGAGATTTATTTTGATGCAATCTTAAATTAGGGTTATATATAGTAAAAGATTTCACTGCAATTAACATATTTCACCTCTCTGTTGCGGCTCTTAATTATAAGAGAATGAAAATATATATCCACTCAGTAACTAGACACAAAGTGCTGCCCATTCAAACCAATAAATTACGGGCTAAAACTATAGAATCTTCTCTCAACTCGAGAGTGCTGCCCCTTGCGACTCTCCATTGAGGTGGACCTCCTGGATAGTGCCCACTCAGCAAAATCTTCGTGATTTTTCTGTTGATGAAGAAAATGAGTTAACTCGTATTTTTTCAATTATACCCCCAACTAGCCCGTGTTCAATGCGGACACCTACCAAGGAGCACGTCAAAAGCATTTCGTGCGTCGGATTCGGGAGAGTTCAATGCATATGGAGTTTCGGATCAAGTGGGACTCCCTGTGCACTCTTCAGATCCCCGCAAAAGATCTCCCGTGCATTTAGTTCGCGAGGTGGACGGCGCTCTCCCATCCTCACGAGCCCTTGTTTGCATGGCTCGTGGTGCGACGTTCTGCCGGGGGAGAGACGCGGGGACGAGGACAGGAAAGTGACGCCAGACAGGACGTAACCATGCAGAGAAAACGACACAATTCATAATGGAGAGGGAGGGAGAGACTCAGACAGGATCTTGCAGGTTACAGGTTGCCTCTGCCTGGAGCGGGCCGGCGTCCAAAGTCAATCCTGTGGGGGCACGCGCTATCCTCTCCTTGAGGACAAAATCTTGTGACGTAAGCAGGGACGTGGGACTTTGGCATTCCTTAGCTTGTTGACTAAAAGTCGATGCCCGCCATTAATGAAGGGCACAGCTTGCCACCAAGATACGACTTCGAAGAGGGAAGAGGGGACCGCGGTGCTTCGACCAATTATTGATCGGAAGCATGTTACTTTTTCCGTGAATGGCATACCGAGCGATCGCCAAAAAATGCTTGGGTTCCGTGGCAGAGTTTGGAGAAGACGAGTGAACCCAACTTTCTTTCTTACTGATACATCCATCATCGAGTACGCATCCAGGCCGAAGGAGAGATCCAATGTCATCGCCAAACGGACCGGACTTCTCGATCGGAGTATCATCATTCTCAAGTTCAGTATGGGGCTGGACGTTGATTGCCTAAATAGCAAATATATACTAGGCGCCAAATATATATCACATGTCATGCCGGTAATACCTAACTCTTAAATTGTAGCTCACGTATTTGTCTGTAATTACTTCCTCTTTCATAATCCCTATATGTATAGATTGTAGAGTTTTATGACTTCACAATCAGATTATCATTCAAGGCAAAAGAGACATGCTACAGAGCTGCATCACTTGGTGGTCGACCGCAAATGATGAACCGATTCCTCGCATCCGTCAATTATCCACTTTGACATCTGGGGATTGTATGCAGATGTCGTCAACCAATAGGGAAAAGTAATTTGGGGATTTTGGATTATCCCGTGACCATCGAATTTATCTATCAATAAAGAGTAATTTAATATCATCTTATCGCAACATTTATCCTGTTAAATTAAGGAAGTTCACAGAACTTAACACCAAAATAAATTATTCGAATGATCCCATGGCATGTAAGTCTATAGAAATCAGTATCCAAGAACACTCTGACCGAAGACATAAAACAAACAGAGGAAAAAGAGAACGCATATTTTTACTACACACTCTCTCAAATCAATGGTGTATAAGATTGTTTTTGTAAAACAAAATTTACACTGTAATTACCCATCTTCTCAAATGGTTGGTGCCGGAAAAATTATCAAAAAAGTTATAAACTTTTTTTGTAACCATTTAGTCCTAAATCTTTTACATTAACGCCAATTCAGTCCTTCCGGCCAGTGCAAACATGATCAATTTTTAATAATATTTTAATATTTTTCGATGCATTTTTATTTATTCTCTCTCTCTACTTATTCTTCCTTCGATGATTAGCAAGAGATGAGGGCCCAAAACTTATTTTTTATTATCAATTCAATCCTAAATCTTTTGCATTCGAGCTAATTCATTCTTTTTTCTAGCCAACTTTGGTTCAAAATTGTTGGTGTAGCAAGGTTAGCCCCGACTTAGCCAATTTTTAATAATATTTAATATTTTTGTTTAATTATTTTATTTATTCTCTCTCTCTTTACTTCTTTCACGGCTAGAGGTGAGGGCCAGCCTCGGGGCGACATTGGTCGCTCGAGGCTCGACCTTGCCGCTATTGGGCGACTATGTGACTTGCCGTGGGCTTGAGGGGGCGAGCTTCGCTGCCCCTTACTTCTGGCCCATTGCCGGGCTTGGTGGATGAGAGGAGGAAGGAAAAAAAAAGGAAGAGAATAAAGGAAAAGATAAAAAAGAAAATAAACAAAAATAAAAATTCTAAAAATACAAAAATAGTACTAATAACTGGCCATGTCAGCGTTGGGTTAGCGATTTTCGGTCAAAACTGATCGGAATGACTGAATTGGAATAAGTGTAAAAGTTTTGAAAATTAAATGAAAAAGATTTATGATTGAATTGATACAATTGTAATGAATTTAAGATTTTTTGGTTAATTTTTCGAATGTTGCATGGATTCGTATATGTAAAATTTTCTTAAAACTAAAGCTATATTATTAGTAAGTTGTGATCTTATTACTGAAAATTTGTTATCATGGATCCCACCTCTCCATCCAAAGATGGACAATGAAGACTTGAACACTTGGACACTTATCCATCCACCGCCACAATCGTCCAAAGACCATCTGGTCCCGCCATAAGAGTCACCTTCTTCTTGCTTCTCCTCCTATAAATATGGACGCGCACCACGGCGAGGTTACTACACAAATCATCACTTGCAAGATTCACAAACCTTGAATCGAAATGGCGTCCTCGAAGACTATTGTGCTCTTTGGCCTCCTCTTCGCGATTGTCCTCCTCATCTCCTCTGAGGTCTCGGCACGAGAGCTCGTGCAGGAGACTCTGTCTAGTGAGTGTCTAATACTTCCTAAATAAATGCCGGAATTACATTATTCGAACTTCATCACGTTCGAAAATGATTGTCTAAATTTTAGATTTCGGCGAACTAATCTACGTCCATCTAAAAACTACATTCCTTAGGATTGGCATCAACTTCCTAAGCTATCAAATGTGCACAAAAGTGACAAAACTTGCAGATTCCAATATGCATGTGCAGAGCAACGCGTGAAGGACCAATTGTGTGTGTGTTTTTTACGAGCTACGGAAGAAATAGCCATCCTTTTTTATTTCGTCCGATGAAAACCAAGATGTATTAGCATGTTAATGGTTTTCCATTCAATTGTAGAGGAGAGCGTGGAGGAGGCTAACTATGGTCACGGATATGGAGGTGGATTTGGCCATGGAGGGGGTGGTGGCAGCTACGGCGGCGGCGGTCGTGGTGGTGGAGGCCGTGGCGGTGGCGGCGGTGGTTGGGGTGGAGGTCGTGGTGGTGGCGGCAGTGGTTGGGGTGGAGGTCGTGGTGGTGGCGGCGGCGATCGTGGGGGCGGCGGTGGTTGGGGTGGCGGCGGCGGTCGTGGGGGCGGCGGTGGTTGGGGTGGAGGCGGCGGTCGTGGGGGCGGCGGCGGTTGGGGTGGCGGCGGCGGTCGTGGCGGCGGCGGCGGTTGGGGTGGTGGCGGCGGTCGCGGCGGCGGCGGCGGTTGGGGAGGCGGCGGCGGCGGCGGCGGCGGTCACGGTGGTCACCCTCCAGAAGAAACTGAAGATGTCAAAAATTAGATGATGCATGAATCCTTGTTGATCCTCGCTACGTTACGCTACTTTATGTCGGAATGTAATGTATCATGCAAATCCTAAAAAGCTTAAAAGCTCGTGTGTATTGTCTGTTAAATACGTCTTGAATTTTATGCACTCAGTTTGTTTTATCACCCGACTCGGCATAATTTTTTTTATGATGCCCAAAAGTGGAGAGAAAGTTGAGATTTGGTTCGTGACGCGGATAGTTGGCTATTTTTATGTTGCGGCTAGGGTTTATTCTGTAAGACGGAGGATTTTCGTTATATGAGAGTTTTGTGAGCCGTGCGCTTTGTTAAGTCGTGAAAATAGACTTCTGCAATCTGTACTCTATTTGATTATAGTGGAATCTTGTCTTTTGCCTCGCCCTTGGACGTAGATCACCTTGATCGAACCACATAAATCCTTGTGTTCTGTGTTTATTTTTCCGCATTTGTTTCAACAAACCGGTATCAGAGCCAAGTTCGTTTCTAGGGTTCTTTGAGATGACATCTTTGAAGTTTCAGATCTCATCTTTTGACGGACAGAGCAATTTCGGATTATGGAGCATAAAGATGAAGGCTTTATTGAAGCGAGAAGGTACTGTTAAGGCACTGGATGAAAATTATTCAGACAACATGACCACGGCTGAGATTGAAGAGATTGATGAGAAGGCGCATAGCGCGATCCAGTTGTCTCTAGATGACAATATTTTGCGAGAAGTCGCCAATGAGGAAACAACGTTTGGTCTCTGGAAGAAACTGGAAAGTCTCTACATGTAGAAATATCGAGATTTTATTTGAAGCAGCGTCTTTATACTCTAAAGATCCGTGAAGGTACTCCTGTTCAGGAACACTTGAATAAGTTTAATAAAATTGTTATGGATATGAAAAGCCTAGATATTAAACTCGAGGATGAAGATCAAGCTTTGCTCGTGTTATATTCATTGCCTGCCTCATACAAGAATTTTGTGAATTCGATGCTTCATGGACGTGAATCCATAACTTTGGAGGATGTAAAAACATCCTTGATTTCTACAGAACTGAGAATAAAATTGAATAGGAATACCAGTGGAGACAGAGCAGATGGTTTGCTTGTGAGAGGCAGGGCCAAGAGCAGGGATAAAGTTTTTCGAGGGAAATCTGTTAGTCGTTCAAAATCTAGGCCACTTAGAGACAAGATGAACGTCGAATGCTACTATTGTCACAAAAGAGGACATTACAAATCAAATTGTCCTTTGCTTAAGAGAAAGGAGAAGCAGCATGATCAACGACAAGATGCGGCGAATGTTGCTAACAAAAATGAATCTAATGCGTCAGACAATGTTCTTACGGCATGCTCTGCTGTTAGTTTCTCCAACGATGTTTGGATAATAAACTCGGGAGCATCATATCACATGTGCCCAAATAGGGAATGGTTCACCACATATGAGTCAATGAATGGTGGATCATTCTTGATGGGAAATGATGCTATGTGTCGAGTTATGGGAATTGTTACTGTTCAGATTAAGTGCCACGCCAAAGCAGTGAGAACCTTGATTGAAGTAAGACACATACCAGACTTAAAGAGAAACCTTATCTCATTGAGCAGTTTGGATTCCATTGGTTGTGTGCACTCAGGTAGAGGTGGAGTTCTCAGAGTCTCCAAAGGCAATCTGGTTGTGATGAAAGGAAACAAGGTGAATCACTTGTATCATTTGCAGGGTAGCACAGTTATGGGTCCTTCAATTGGCACATCCGATTTCGTTTCTGATAATGATAGAATGAAATTGTGGCATATGCATTTGGGCCACATGAGTGAGCGTGGGATGACAGTTTTGAGTAAACATTGTTTACTTTGTGGTGAACAGACGACCTCATTCGATTTTTGTGAGCACTGTGTACTTGACAAGCAGTGCAGAGTCAGATTCAGTATGGGCACGCATTCAACGAAGGGCACGCTCGACTACATTCATTCTGATTTATGGGGACCAGCACAGGTTCCATCTAAGGGTGGTGCTATTTACTTTGTGACGTTTATTGACGATTATTCCAGGAAGGTTCGGGTTTATTTTTTGAAAAGAAAAAGTGACGTGTTTGAAACCTTCAAGAAGTGGAAAGCCCTTGTTGAGAATCAAACAGGGAAGAAGATCAAACGTCTTAGGACCGATAATGGTCTTGAGTTTTGTGGTGGCAATTTCAATGAATTCTGTGCAAATATAGGTATCGTTCGACACCGTACTGTTAGGCACACTGCATAGCAAAATGGAGTGGCGGAACGGATGAACAGAACTCTATTGGAGAGAGCAAGATGCATGCTCTCTAATGCTGGCATGGAAAAGGTTTTTTGGGTTGAAGCAGTTAACACGGCTTGTTTTTTGGTTAATCGGTCTCCTTCAACAGCAATAGAATGCAAGAGTCCTTTTGAGATGTGGTCAGGTAAGCCTTGTGATTATTCTAATCTAAAGGTTTTTGGATGCCCTGCTTATTATCATGTTAAGGATGGTAAGTTAGAACCTAGAGCAAAGAAATGTATCTTTGTTGGGTATGCTGATGGGGTGAAAGGTTACCGTTTGTGGTGCCAAGAATTTAACTCACCTAAGTTCATTATTAGTAGGGATGTTACTTTTAATGAAATGCTTATGCTTGATCAAAGGAAGGTTGTTGATGAGTCTGCAGGAAAACACGAGAGTGATATGAATGAAGTGGAGGTTCAGGTGGAACTTCGAGAAAAGACCTCTTAGAATGATTTGAGCGAGCAAATTATTACTGTTGATTCAAGTTCAGATGAGGTGGAGCAGCCATACTCTATTGCTACTGGCAGAGAAAGGAGGGAGACTCAGCCCCCTCAAACATATAGGTTCTCTGATCTGGTGGCTTATGCTCTTTCGACAGTAGAAGATATGGGTATTCAGGAACCTTCTACCTATACTAAAGCTATTGCTTGCACATAATCAGAGAAATGAGCTGTTGCTATGGTTGAAGAACTTGAATCACTCCAGAATCAAACTTGGGATCTGGTGCCGTTGTCTAAGGGAAAAAGAGCCATTGAGTGTAAACGGGTCTGCAAGAAAAAGGAAGGCATTCGAGGTGTTGAAACTGCTAGATGCAAGGCACAGCTTGCGTCTAAAGGCTACAATCAGAAGGAGGGAATTGATTATGATGAAGTGTTCTCTCATGTGGTAAAACACACTTCTATTTGTCTGTTGCTGGCTATAGTTGCTCAATTTGACTTAGAATTTGAACAATTTGATGTGAAGACTTCTTTTCTGCATGGTGAGCTTGAGGAAACTATTTATATGGCCTAGCTAGAGGGCTATTATGTAGAAGACAAGGAAAATTATGTCTGTAGATTGAAGAAATCCTTGTATAGTTTGAAGCAGTCTCCAAGGCAATGGTATAAAAGATTCGATGGCTTTATGATAGGGGGTGGTTATCATAGGAGCAGCTATGATAATTGTGTCTACTTCAGGAAGGGTTCAGCTGGATCCTTTGTATATCTTCTCTTATACGTGGATTACATGCTCATTGCTGCAAAGAATATGTCAGATGTGTTGATCTTAAAGAAATGTCTCAGTGAGGAGTTCCAGATGAAAGATCTGGGTCATGCCAATAAGATCTTAGGAATGGAGATTCAGAAGGACAGGAAAGTAGGGAAGTTATATCTCTCGCAGATGAGTTATATTGAGAATGTGCTTGAGAAGTTTGGCATGCAAAACGCTAAGCCTGTCAGTACACCGTTGGCATTCCATTTTAGACTATTAGCTATACATTCACCTCAATCAGAGGTCGAGGAGACTGCGATGTCTCATGTCCCTTACTCCAATGCAGTTGGTAGCATGATGTATGCCATGGTATGCACTCGTCCCGACATTGCGCATGCAGTTAGTGTGATTAGTAGATATATGGCACACAATGGAAAGGTTCATTGGCAAGCAGTGAAATGGATACTTAGGTATCTTAATGGCTTTGCAAAGCTGGGCTTAGTGTTTGATAGAAACAATTCCAACGGTACCTCAGTTGTGGGATTTGTGAATTCTAATTATGTAGGTGATCTCGATAAGAGAAGATCTTTGATTGGTTATATTTTCACTCTATCTGGTTCGGCTATTAGTTGGAGGTCAATCTTACAGTCGACAGTTGCTTTGTCTACCATAGAGGTAGAGTACATGGTAGCAACAGAAGCAGTGAAAGAAGCTATTTGGTTAAGGAATCTTGTTCAGTAACTTGGGCTCCAACAGGAAGACAATTCAGTTGTCTTTTGTGACAATCAAAGTGCTATATACTTGATTAAAAATCAAGCATATCATGAGATGACTAAGCACATTGATATCAGGTATCACTTTATTCGAGAGGCTTTTGTTGAGAGAAATATGATGGTAAAGAAAATTGGTACTGCTGACAACCCTGCTGATATGTTGACAAAGTCAGTCCCTGCCAACAAGTTTAAGCATTGCTTGAACTTGATTGGCATGCTTGATTGAGCTTTGCCCCTTCTGGGGCCTGGTAGCGAGGTGAATGGAAGTTCTACATTTTTTTGATGAAGTGTATATTTTCTTTTGTTGCATCCCTTGTTTCCTACACCGAGTTAGCTCACGTAGGCTTAGGGATGCCGGGAGAATGTGTCTGGTTTCTTGACTGTTTTTCATTAAATTCAAGCCAAGGTGGAGATTTGTTAAATAAGTCTTGAATTTTATGCACTCGGTTTGGTTTATCATCCAACCCAGCATACATTTTTTTGTGCGGCTCAAAAGTGGAGAGAAAGTTGAGATTTGGTTCGTGACGCAGAGAGTTTGGGACTTATTTTTGTAGCTAGGATTTATTCTGTAGTACGGAGTATTTTCGTTATATGAGAGTTTTGTGAGCCGTGTGCTTTGTTGAGTCGTGAAAAACGACTTCTGTAATATGTACTCTCTTTGATTATAGTGGAATCTTGCCTTTTGCCTTGACCGTGGACGTAGATCACCTTGATCGAATCACGTAAATTTTTGTGTTCTGTGTTTGTTTTTCCGCATTTATTTCAACATCGTCAAAATAAATGGGGATTCCGCCTTGTGAACAGCTCCGGGGAATTTAGCCTTCAATCTATATATGAAGTTCTCGTCGTAGCAAAATTTTTCTGTAAGTTAATGGCGTAGCGGAGATCATATCACGACTCGAGCCATTCGCACACAACACGCCCGAAGCACCCGCCCTCATAAGCCCAAGTTTAAATAAAGTCTATATGCATATTTTATTTCTCATTTAATAACTGTATTCCCTCCTTAAGCATGACGAATAAATATCTCAAAAGCCCAAGAAAGTCATGACCTTAACCACAAGCAGAAAGAAAAGAAAGAAACCCGAAATTTCAAGTTGGGAAAAAAAAAATCCATGCTTAAACCGCTAAGAAAATGGACTCAAAAATAGAAAACCAGTCTGAAACTCATGAAAACAACGGATTTGAAGACCTGTACAATGTCAAAGGGATAACGACATTGCAAGTGTCAAAATGGCGTTCATTTGAGTGTCGTTATTTTTTCTCCGATCAGTTGAGTGTCGCATTGGTGAATTGATTCCGACGATTCATTCCATGTTGCTTTTTAAATTAAATATTAAGTTCGACTCAATTTTTTTTTTAAAAATGAACTAGCTAGATTCAAAGGTTGGAATATAAAAGAAACCCTAACCCAAATTAAACGTTGGAAATACACACAAATTAGAAAACAAGATTCGAAGGTTGGAAGGAGAAATGACCAAAAAAGTCTTAAATATATTGCAACTATGTCAATTTGGTTTTAAACTTTTTTTTTGTCAATTCAATAATAAATCTTTTGCAATTGTGTCAATTCAGTCCATTCGGCTAAAATTGGCCAGCTGATGCTGACGTGGACGCCATCTGGTGGCAAAATATTTTAATTTTTCTGATTAATTTTATTAATTTTCTTCCTTTTTTCTTTTCTCTCTTTTCAAATCATTCAAAAGAAATACTAAAATATTCGACCGTCTTTAGGTCAATTGGCGCTCACGTCAGCGCCGGTTGATCAAAATTCGTCAGATAGACCGAATTGACATAATTGCAAAAGATTTATGACTTTATTGTCAATTTGACACAACTATAATACGTTTATGATTTTTTTGATAATTTTTCTCATGGTAAAATCGACGCCTATTATCATTGCTTAAGTAAATTTGCTATAACTTTCCACGTCAATTTTATGGACGTAAACTTGTGAAATAAATGGATTGCACTAATTGCGAACGATATCTAAATCCATGATCGAGATAACAGTAAGACCTAATGGAAGCGATAATTTTGGCTATATTCAAACCGGAAGTGCACCTAGACATGATAGGAGTTCTTATACATTCAAAATCAACTGGCATGTGATGTGATGGAGAAATTGCTAAAAAAGAAATAAACTATTATAACTATATCAATTTATTATAAGTATTTTGCATTTATACCAATTCAATCATTTCAATCAAATTTAACAAAAAATTACTGACGTGGATGTCCTTCTACCGTCCATCCTACTTGACACTGTTGGTGCTAACGTGAAATTTTTGAATTTTTATAGATAAAAAAAGTTCCACGTTAGCACTAGCATGTCATGTAGGATGGTTGATAGATGATCAATGTTCATGTCATCAATTTTCAACTAATTTTTACTGAAAGGTTTGAATTGACATAAATACAAAAAAGAGTTAGGGCCCAATTAACCAAAAAAAAAATTTATGACCACATTGGTATAATTACAATATATTTATGATTTTTTTGATAATTTATCTGTGATGTGATGATATGTCCTTTCCCTTCTCAAAGCATCGAAATATTTACCTTTGAATGAAGATAAAAAAGCAACCCTAATTTTCGATCTTGGTTCTCAAAATACTACACCATAAGTAGTTTATTAACATAACGTTCACCGTGAACTTGAGGGAAAAAATTCTGACAAAAAAAACAAACTTGAGGGAAAAATTATTTCGAAAAAGGAATACTGAAATTTTTTAAGTAATGAGATTTAGCAAACCGTTCTCTCGATCTTACACTATTCGAAGGTTTTTTTTTTCTTTTTAGGGAAATGCTTCCGCTTTTCTGACATTCAAGGACGGTACAATCTCAACTATATATTCATACATCATTACTGCGTGTTTTGCATAAAACACTCATTAATTGGTAGATTGTGTGATAAAAAATAATTAACAGTACTGTCGGACTGTTATGTTAGCATTTTTTATTTTTATTTTTATTTTTAATAATAGATTTACATGATTGAAAATGCTTAAAATTGATCCCGTGCGTGTCAAAATGACGTTTCGGGATGCTAAATTTGCTTGTTGCTAACGTGTCTAGAGTGCCGACCAAGTGTCGATCGCATACTAACAATCGTTGGACACAATAAGGAGGCTCCCGAAAAGTGCCAATGCTACGTAGGAGAAGAGAGCAACAGCGTGTGAGGGCCGCTGAGAATCACACGTTGTGGTTTTTTTCAAGGTCGCGCAACAAGAGGGTTCAGGAGGTGGCAAGGGCGACATCAGTGGTTAACGGGAGGTATGGATGGAGGTGCAGCTGTTGGTGGGTGGCGGGACTGTGGCAGTGAATTTAAGGGGCTTTAGGGTTTGGGAGAGATGGTGAGATGGAGTGGTGGGGCTTGTGAGTCCAAAGTTTCTTCTTAAAATGCATTTTACATTGATTACCAAACAATATCTTGATTAAGTGAAATTTTTGGAGTGAAAAGTCCCTTCTAGAGATGCAAAGTCCCCATATACGACATGTAAACTACACCTATTTAGGGCCATCCATCAATAGAAACATATCGATGGAGATGAAACCATGGGAATACATGGTCATCATTTCACGAATGAAATATAAATGATATAGATTAACTTTCATATTCTTATAACGTGATCGACGAAAGCAACCAGTAATTTAAAATAAAAAATGAATGGACATTCATGTTCTTTTTCTCGTGGATTCAGTATAGGTCCAGCTCTCTAAAGAATATCTATTCAAATCTATTTAAACTTTGTGTCGGCGACTTGATATCTCGTGAGTAAGAGAATCCTCCAAGACATGCAAGAACAAGACAGACGCCTTCGTCCAGTTCCTGTGGCTTAGGGAGAACAAGGATCCAACGTGTGGGGGGCAAAGCTCTTTTCCTTGTAGGACAATCGGTGACGTGAGGGAGAACGTAAGCATTTGGTACTCTCTATGCATTGAAAATGTTATTTCGCGTTCGCTTTGTACATGTTACGCTGATTCACGTTCGATGTCTACGATGTTGTATGTTCAATTAGTTCGTAACTCCTTAAACCTTTTGTTCGTATTCTTTTCGACCCGTTTACGAGCCGTCCATTATCTTTTGGCAGGAAAAGAAGCTTTGGCAGTTTGGCAATTGTGAGTGGCCGTGGCGCGATAGCGAGAACCCACGGCGCGATAGCGAGAACCCGCAGCACGAGGTGATTTTTTCCCCAGATCATGACAGAAGTGCCTCGTAGCAAGAGTTCAGGACATTACTGATCTCGACGAATTTGCGGGCCAAATCGTCAACTTTCGCTTGCCACGGCACCTTAAACAAAGATCACAATCTAATCTTTGACTCTTGGACGTGAATCCTTTTGGACGCATCTCCTCCTGGCTTAAGCAATCACGATCGTTCATTAGACCCACAGTTCATATCTTCTTGTGTGCACTCCCCGCCCTCCCGCCTATAAATAGGGCATCCCAGATGCAGTGTAAGCACGCTCTTCACTGCCATAGTCTTCTTCCTTGAGATTTCTCTGGTGATCCACTAGCCTTGCCTGATGAAAATGGCTTCCTCTAGGGCTTTTCTCCTGTGCGGCCTCCTGTTGGCCGTTGTTGTTCTCATGGCCGCACAGGTCTCAGCTCGTGATCTGGTCGAGGTGACTCAATCACGTGAGCGCTTTTCATATTTAAGTATTACGTCAATTTTACTTTTTTATCGAAAATATGGAATCGCTTTCTCACGTTTGATGTGTATATATATTTCCGTGTGGTTGTCTATTGTGTAATCACTTGTGTTTGTTAAAGGCAGACATACAAATAATCATGAAAAATTACTTATAAAAATATTTCTATTCTAATGAGACGATACACAACTTAACTGATTTGTCCACGTTTTATGAGATTATTCATGGTAGATTAATTAATTTAATATTATTTGAAAAATTATGTTTACCAACGTCAAGATGTGGTGTACATCATAAAGAGGTCGATGTAATAGTAATAGTTGCATCTTAACTTGCTTCTTCATGTATTCTTACACAGTAAACTAGATTACATGATATGTTAACGTACACAAATATGATCCTATGTGTTGAGTATACATTTCAGAGGAGAACGTGAAGGATGGTCACCATGGCCATGAAGAACACCACCATGGCGGCCATGAAGAACACCATCACGGCGGTCATCATGGTGGTCACCCTCCTGAAAAAACTGAAGATGGTCACCAACACGGCGGCCATGAAGAACACCGCCACGGCGGTCATCACGGTGGTCACCCTCCAGAAGAAACTCAAGATGTCAAGGATTAGATGATGGAGTCAATTGGTCCATCATCCTGTTGGAAAAGTGTGTGAGAATGTATGCTATCTTACTCATGGAAGCTTATAAGCTTCTGTAATGAGTGTTGAATAAAATGGCGTCTCTACTGTTGTAAGCAGCTTTGCTGCATTTCAGATTGTTCTTTTGGTGATTTTAAGCATGAGTCATCTCAAATGTCTACCGACGTTTGCATATGAATGAACGAAACCACTTCTTGTGTTTTTTTTCCTTTTTTTTTTAATGAAACCCTCTTTAATTAACTACGAGTTCTATCCCTTAGCTCTGAAAAGCAAGTGCTTCTTCTCGAGTTCTCTTATTTTTTCTTATTGGAACTGAATGCA
This sequence comes from Rhodomyrtus tomentosa, assembly GCA_028455895.1. Lineage (NCBI taxonomy): Eukaryota > Viridiplantae > Streptophyta > Magnoliopsida > Myrtales > Myrtaceae > Rhodomyrtus > Rhodomyrtus tomentosa. The sequence continues at coordinate 4,946,428 of JAPCWY010000001.1, read as the reverse complement.
TGGTTTGAGAACGTATACCCGACATGAGAACTCGTGCATCGTTATGTCAATAAATACTAGCGGGTATATTATTGTGCCCTTCTTAGAATGATTGTATTCGACTTAGGATATGGTGCCTGCGGAGGAACGTCCATGCAGGTCTCCATTACATAAAATCAACATCCGAAATATGTGAAAATATTTCATGTAACCGTTACATCAAGTATCATTAATCAGGATTTGCAAATAGACCATAATTTTCATCTATCCTGGTTTCAGAAAAATTCCTCCGACGAATCTCCTTATTATTGCTTTTTGCAGATTGACTGTTGCAAATTTTTTGATTCAATCGAATAGTGGCTGCGCCCTATCTTTGTGGCATATGTGTCACTGTTACTTACAATAGTAATCGTGACCGTCAGTTAAGCTTTTCCCAAAGTAAAATTAGGATGTTGCTGAGAAAACTGCAAAGCAATTATTTATGGCTAATGTTTCTATCTAGCCAATACTTAACAAGGTGATTTTATGTGGCTTAATACCAAAACCTCCAACTTTATCATTTGTGTCTGTTATATTCATTTTTTTATGTCTCATAAGAAACCACCAACTTTTACTTTTGTTTTAATTCTTCCGATCTAATATCCGAAAAAACCTTCAACTATCTTGAGAGTGGTCCCACCTGAGCATGCTTAAGTAGGTATTGTGGTTAAGTGAGTTCAATGCATAGTTTGGTTAATTCTTACCCCCTTTACCATTTTAGAAACCTGCCAAGAATCGCTTCTTGTCCAATCCCTTTAACTCCGGTGGCCACTCCATGACCTCATTTGACCGGGTCATTAAACCAATTACTTTACCATTGCCATGACATAATTCTGGAACTTTAGCCTTGACATATCGACAAAATTCAATCTCATGCATGTTTCGTGAACAACGTGTCTAAAGGCGGTATTTATATCTAAATATTAAACGGGTACTCAAAAGCTTCTTATTCCTCACCAATCATATAAGTGAATAACTGCGACTTACCAAGAAAGTTGCATGGGCAGAAAGGAAATTGACTTTCCCTATAATGTCCATACTTGATGAATTACAGAGCATGGGTACCACCTACATATCAAAACTTATTCAATTCTTATAAAAGACCAAAAAAAGAAATACTTATTGTAAAGTTTAGGTGAAGAAACACAATGAAATAAAGAGTAAAAATGAGAAAGAAAGATTGAGACTCGAAATTTATTTTGATTCACCCTTAAATTAGGTTTACATCTAGTAAAAGATTCCACTGCAATTGACATATTTCACCTCTCTGTTGCGGCTCGTAATTATAAGAGAATGAGAATATATCTCCACTCAGTAACCAGAGATAAAGCACTTCTCCTTCAAACCAATAAATTGCGTGCTAAAACTAAAAAAAATCCTCTCACATCTCCTGAAACTTGCACAAGTTATATGATTTCTAGATCAGCTTCAAACTCTCGTGTTTGTTTGTTCAGCTATTCGTCCATGCTCTTCATTCGTGTGAGAAGTTCATCGATGGTGGTTACAGACCCGGCCAATTCTTCAGACTGCTTTTTGAATTTATGTTCCAAACTCAGGAAAATTACCAAAAAAATCCTAAACCTATTACAATTGTCCCAATTCAGTCCTAAATGTTTTTTTATTGGTTCAATCATAAACATCTTACAATTGTGTCAATTTATCCATTCGACCAAAATTGGTAGACTGACGCTAACTTGAACGTCAACCGGCATCGGCCATCTGACTGTTAGTGGTCCGCCTAGGAACCAATCAAGATTGATACTTTAACATTAATTGTGGATTAGGTTGTGTCGAAAAATCAACATTCACTACACTTAGGTAGTCATATTGTCTTGCTAGAGATTGCTTATGACTTGTGGGTCAAAATAGTTTTGAGCACACTACTAATGTTTAGTGAACTTACAAGGTCGCACACAATAGCAAACTGAGTTTATATTTCTCTGCGTCTTGATCTACTTAAGAAGTAGATTTAAGTTTATTCTCCTGATGTAAATAGCTATGCGAATAAAAGAGTTGTACAGAATGATCGTGCACATTATGGGATAATGATTATATGCACGATTGGAGGTGGACAGGCCCTCAAAACTATCCCTCCCAAATCGCCTATATATATATATATCCAACTATTAAGAATAATGGGTTACGTGTGGAAACTAGAGACTCCTCAGATATTATAAGGTCGCATTTCGAAGGAGAAAAACTTAGAGAATCATTCTCTACTCGACGATCTTTGAGAGAGTCTCGAAGATCAAAGGCAATTGAAGCAAGAGGAACTCCAAAATCTATAAGCTAGCACTTGGATTGTTGGAGATTTTAGTTTGTGTGTGTGGATACTAATAGAGTCGCAATGCTTGGGGCGCTAATCCAGACACAATCGATCGTCGATTCATCTTTGATATGATAAAGGTACGTATTGAACTACTATTTCGATTTTGATCTACGCATGGATCCTATCTAGGGTTTTGATTTATAAATATATATTCTGCTGCGTTTTAGCAATCCTCAAAACCCAACAATGGTATCAAAGCTACTTGTGATGTATTGAAGTTGAATAGGAAATCTTAATTATTGATACATATGATGTATACCTGAATTGATTCTGTGAAATTAGGGTTAGATGAATTGGAAATATGAATTGATATAATCAATTTGAGTAATTTCACATTGAAATGAACTTGAATTCCTGCAATGATGTGAATTATTGATCTGAATGCATTTTGTTAAGAAAACAGAATTGTGAATTTCGTATAGGGTGTTAAGAAGGAACGAAGCAGGGACGACCATAGGGACGGCTTAGTTGAAATTGTCCGTGCTAGTAGGGATAGTTTCAGGAGACGGCGAGACCACTGCAAGGGGCTCTACCCCTTGAACCCGCGAGGGGCGCTGCCCCTTGACCCCTTCATGAAATTGTTTGTTCCCAATATGATTGATGTACCTTTTTATGATAAGTGAAGTTTCGTTTATGTTCATAACATGCATACATTCATCATTAAATGAAGGGAAAATTTTAAAAAAGGGCCTAAAGTGGAGTCATTTTCTCAAAGAAGGGTCCAAAGTGGAAAATGTCTCAAACAAGGGCCTCAAGTGACCTCTTCATTTCAAAAAAATGGCCTAAGTGAGCATATGCATCTCGCGTGCTAGATTCCAAAGATATGATGGGGACAATTTCGGATTTTTCTATTTTATTTCTTTTTTGTTTTTTCTCTTGCATCTTCTTGTTCGTGGGTTGTTCTTCCTCTCATGCCTACCCAGAAGCACTTTCGATCCTTGATCTCACTTGGCATCATGAAGTCACTGCCGTCCACCAGCTCACGTAGTAGAAATGGAGCGGCGACCACCTCATGCCCAGCGTCATCTCCACCATCGTCGCCAGAGGCTCCCCGCTTACGCTGGTCGTCGAAGGCACAGCCCTGTCAAGCCCCGATTCTGCCTAACCATAGCTCGGGGAGGTCGACAGCGGGGTTATTCGCTGGCGTCGAGGCGGAAGCCGTTGTCACGCTTGGGGTCGGTGGCTGGTCAGACGGTTTGGTTGCAGTTGTTTACAAGTGTGAATCGTTGCCCAGCGTCTAAAAGCATCGGCTGGGCATGAGAAAGGAAGTGGATTAACCAAGAGAGGAGAAGAAGGGTGGAACAAGATGAACTCGGCATGGTTTTTCCATAAGAAGGCAAAAAAAAGAGAGCAAAGTAACAATACTTCAGTTGATTGTTTAAGATGAAAGTTCCCATCGATGATTCAACTGTATTCTTGGCAATAAATAAATAAATAAAAATGAAAGAATGAAATAGAAAATATCGACGAGGTTAATCTCTCACTCCACTGCGCTGATATGCATTTTAAGCTTGAGGCCAAGATAACATTGACGAACCATCTTGGCACCAAAAGGCAGGGCTCCAAATTCTGAACATATTCAAAATCTAAACGCTTCTTTCTGCAAGTGCAAGCTTGAAAGAGCTTTCCCGGTAGTTCGCTTCTTTGTCGTTTGTACCATCCACCTTCGGCAAGGGGCCAAAGCAACTGTTCTTAATCTTGCCGCTCAAGTGTGCAATTTCATTTTTCAAGACAAAGAGAACATCTTCTCCCTCTTCTTTAAGCAAACGGACCTCCGTCCCCATGTTTAACAATAGAGAGGTGATGAAGGTGAAAATGTTGGCGAAGCCCCTGCGTGGACCTCAAGTGCTTGACTAACTTCCCAAACGAGCCAACATAGTTGCAACTCGAAAAAAGGACAGAAACAAAGCACAAAAGCTTAATCTTCAAATCTCTCCCAGTTCTGTTGAGGGCTAGCAGGCCGTCGCCGAGGTCTGGCATCCGCACTAGCCTTCTCCGATACCCTCATTAGTAGTGGGAAGCAGTCAGAGGCGGGAGGATTTGTAGCCCTCCCACCTTTGTCAATGTGGGCATTTTTTTTTTTAATTCTTACAAAAGAAGGGAAAAAAGAAAAAAAAAATCAAATACGTGAGCCCGGTGAACGGCAGTGAACAGGGAGTCTGACAGGGTTGTGCCTTTGACGACCATGGTAAGGGAGCCTACAGCACGGGCGGCTGTAGTGGCGGGTCCCTTCGTTGTAGCGGCATGAGCGGGGAGCCTCCGACGACGATGGTGGAGATGACGCTGGGCACGAGGTGGTCGTCGCTCCATTTCTACTACGTGAGCTGGTGGACGACAGTGACTTCATGATGCCAATTGAGATCAGGGATCGAAAGTGCTTCTGGGCAGGCATGAGAGAAAGAACAACCCTCGAACAAGAAGATGCAAGAGAAAAAATGAAAAGAAATAAAATATAAAAATTCGAAAATGCCCCCATCATATCTTTGGAATCTGGCACGTGAGATGCATATGCTCACTTAGGCCCTTTTTTAAAATGAAGAGGTTACTTGAGGCCCTTGTTGAAACATTGTCCACTTTGGACCCTTCTTTGAGAAAATGACTCCACTTTGAGCCCTTTATTGAAAATTTCCCTTAAATGAATATTGAAAAGTCCCTAATAGAATTAAGTAATGATATGATGCCTTTCTAATCATACATCTATCAAGACTTGAATCGTCAAAAGATGAGTTTGTCAAAGCAGGGTGTCATTAACTATTTGAGTAAGATTGGATGGATAATGTTTATCCATAAATCAAGATTGGTTTACTTAACGAGGCCATCAAAATGGTTTTGGGCCTTGAGGAATATAGTTTGAGGAGATGTCAATCCCAACAACCAAGAGTTATATTCGATATAATTGACAAAAAAGTTGTCTATCTAAATAACAGAGTCTTGAGATTTTGTGAAATTAGGGTTAGATGAATTGAGAATACAAATTGATATGATCAATTTGAGTAATTTCACATTGAAATGAACTTGAATTCCTGTAATGATGTGGATTAATGTGATTGATCCAAAGGCGTTTTGTTAAGAAAACGAAATTGTGAATTCCATATAGGGTGTTAAGAACAAACGAAGCAGGGATGGCCTTAGGGATGGCTTAGTTGAAATCGTTTGCCCTAGCAGGGACAGTTTAAGGAGACAGCGAGACCATTGCAAGGGGCTCTGCCCCTCGACCCCGCAAGGGGGCATAGCCCCTTTGATCCATCCATGAAATTATTTGTTCCTAGTAAGATTGATGTACCTTGTTATGAAAAGTGATGTTTCGTTTATGTTCATAACTTGCATATATTCATCATTAAATGAACATTGAAAAGTCCCTAATAAAATTAAGTAATGATATGATGCCTTTCCAATCATACACCTATCAAGACATGAGTCAAAATTTGGGTTTGCCAAAGCAGGGTATCTTTAACTATTTAAGTAAGATAAGATGGATAATAGTTATCCATATGTCAAGATTGGTTTACTTAACGAGGATATCAAAATGATTTTGGGCCTTGAGGCATAGAGTTTGGAGATAAAATATGAGATGTCAATCCCAACAGCCAATAGTTGTATTCGATATAATTGACAAAGAGTTGTCTGCCTAAATAACTGAGTCTTGAGCGATAGGCTAAAGTTTACTCGAGTCTTGGTGAAATATGGATCTTGGTCCACTATACTTATAGAGATACATATTATAAAGTATAGTGGGAGTTGATTATAAATAATATTAATGAACAATTAACTTTGCATATTTATCGTAGATAATGGCAAATAGCTCTGCATCAAGCTTTCCATTGCGATCTATCCTTAAGAATGACAAATTGAATGGTTCAAACTTCTTAGACTGGTATAGAAGCTTGAGAATTGTTCTCAAGCAGGAGAAAAATCATTATGTCCCGGAGAAACCATTCCCCCAGAAGTCACCTCCTTTTAATGCTCCCCATGCTGAAAGAAATGCTTACCAGAAGCATAAAGATGACGCATTGGATGCATCTTGTCTAATGCTAGCTACCATGAACTCAGACCTTCAGAAGCAGTTTGAAAATGTAGATGCCTATGATATGATCATGAGCTTGAAAATTTTGTTTCAGGAGCAGACACACATTGAAGATACCAGACTGTAAAGGCCTTAATTGAGTGCAAGCTAGCAAGTGGGAGCTCAATTAGCCCACATGTCATAAAGATGATAGGTTTTATTGAAAACCTGGAGCGGCTGGGCTTTCCCATTAGTCAAGAGTTGGCTACTGACATTATTATTCAATAACTGCCTTATGATTATGACACGTCTATTATGAACTATAACATGCATAATCTGAATAAGACTTTGACTGAGTTGCATAGGATGCTCAAAACAGCTGAACAAAATATCAAGAAGGACCCTACCCATAATGTTCTCATGTTTCAAAAGGGGAAAGTATTTAAGAAGCCGTGTATGGTCAAGGTTAGGGCACTAAGCCTAAACCCATCCAAGACCAAAACGGGTTTGACTCCTGACGTTTTCTGCTTCTATTGTGGTAACAAGGGACATTGGAAAATGAATTGCAAGAAATATTTGGAGGATCTGAAGAAGAAGGGAAATGAGACTTCCACTTTAGGTATTTATGTTGTCACGCCCCGAACCCGCCGAGCGTGCGAGCATCCCACCAAGCCATGCCTCAATGAACGCTCCAAGATCCAACGGCCAATGTCCTTTTACGCTAAAAGAAATGCGAATGTGGAAACGATGCCAACTCCATTCATATAAATAACTTAACACCCGATGACTTATGACAAATACAACAAAATTCCATTATATCAATTTATCACTCGTTCAATTCATATTCCGCCAATCAAGAGTACAAGCCCAATATCAATTAAAGACAAATCCATTCTAAATGCCATTGGTCGACTATCTCTTCAAAAGCCAATCCTTGGCAAGCTCGCTTTTCCTTCGCTTGGGACCTGAAAAATGAAGCCCCCACTAGGGTGAGATATAAATCTCACTAAGGTGGGTTCTCACCATAGGTTAGGCCGACCGTCCACTCAGGCAGTCATCTACCTCTCAATACTTCCAAACTCATAAACTCGCCGGCGTATCAAGTATTATCAATAAAACAATAGCATGTAGATGGCAGACATGCAATGATGACCTTATGTCAAACCCAAATGCATGCGCACAATCGGCCTTTCATTTCACCATATCCATCAACCTCTGCCAGCCTCATTCTATAGCCCGCGATTAATTGCATCAGGCTCGGTCCGCGTAAGCGCATCAGACAATCATCGGTAACCCGCATAAATGCATCAGGTTCCGATGGATCTCAGGCAAATCTCATTATCTCTTGCCTCCGTCTTGCGAATAGTTTGCATCAGGACCGTGGCTATCTCAACCCTGCGATCTCGTCGCATCTAGGCGCCACACCACCATAACTTCACCCCGCAATCTTGTCGCATCAGGGTATCACCATCCGCTTCGCGTCTCATACGCCTCAGGGCCTCTTTGTCCCGCGAATAATTCGCATCAGGACTATGGCTATTTCAACCCCGCGATCTCGTCGCATCAGAGTGCCACACAATATCAATTCCACGCCGCAATCTTGTCGCATCAGGGTATTCTCATACCTTCGTCCCACGAATAGTTCGCATCAGAACTGTGACCATCTCAACCCCGCGATCACATCGCATCAGGGCGCTACATCACATCAACTTCACCCCGCGAACTCGTCGCATCAAGGTGTACATCTCCTGCCCCGCGTCTCATACGCTTCAGGGACTCCTCGTCTCGTGATTGCATCGCATCAGGACCGTGGCTATATGAACCCCGCGATCACATCGTATCGGGGCGCCACGTTACCTCAACTTTACCCCGCGAACTCGTCGCATCAAGGTATATATATCTCCTGCCCCGCGTCTCATACGCTTTAGGGCTTTGCCATGTCACTGCCCCGCGTTTTATACACCTCAGGGCCTCGCCATGCCACCCTTGTACCATGGTTTTTCAAATAGCTCTCCATACAAGACGATATGTGCAATTTAAGCACAACTCAAGATCCATGGCATACAAGCTAGTCAATTGTAATCCGGATACGGCAAACAACTCAAGCATATCCAATATCACACAAGGTCGTCCTATAACATCTTAGGACATAACAACTATCTCCTTAGACTAGTCAGCTTAATTCAACCAACTTAATTCACGACTCACCCAATTGAGTCCAATCTTCCTAGTATAGGATTAGAAATTTCCTTACCTTGGCTTGACAACACAAATTTCTCTTTCTTGAAGCCCCTAGGTTTCGCCCAACCAATGTCCACACCCGGACTTATTGCACAATTTAGAATTTCAACCAATTCCGTCAATTTCCGCACTCAATTCCTCAATCCATCAATCACAATCACCCATAACACAACCCTCAACATCTCATCACATCATAATCATCAATTTGAGACTTAAAATTTAACCATCATTAGCCCCACAGATTCGGTTTGCACAGAACCGAACCGGGCTATGTTTGGTTCTGTGTGAACTGAATGGATCTAGCCATATATCAACTCCAAATTCACCATTTAAATGTTATACCACCTCTTAACATGTCTATCTTAGGGTTTAGAGGTCTCACTGAAGGTTTGAGGCCGATTGATCACCGAAAACCCATCCTAAGTTGCCGGATCTCCCTGGGTCAGTACCGGCAGTTCTGGGCAATATTCACAAGGCTGGTTCGTGGTCAAAACTTAATCAAATCAAGCCTCAATTTTACCACAGAACCATCTACATGTCTACTAAGTCTCCAAAAAAATTGAGCCGGAAAATCCAACATTTCGATCATCAAATAGGTCAGAAACCGGACCTACCTCAGATTGAGTCAGTTTCCGTCGACTCTCAGAAAAATCCTTGCTCCGGACTCCTCGGTGCTCCAAATGACCCAATTCCACTTCGAAGAGGTCGACAAGACATAAATATTTGTTGGTGTGGCCGGTCGACAGTCAAAAAGTGGCCGGAGGTAGCCGTCGTGGCCAACGTACAGAACCCCCAAAAACTGTCGCCAGGTAGCAGAGAAGAGGAAGAGAGATGATGGAGTTCTTGGCTGTTCCTTTGGGGTGTTGGCCAAAAATAATGAGGTGAGGAGAGAGAAAATGCTATATATTCAAGGCTTGATCAAAGAGGAAGAATGGTAGTTGGCAAAAGGTGATATGACCATCCATGGCTTGATTCTTGACACTTGGCAATGTCTCTTCCCAAGATGAATCCAATGGCCCTCATTTATTCTCATTTTCGGCAGCTCTTGGGAGGGTTTATTGTCCAAAATGCCATTCTTCATTTGCTTGGGCAAAGTTTTAAGCTTGAGGGGCAAAACGGTCATTTTACCTCCGACGTTCAGAACGTCGTTTTTCTCATTCCGGAAATCTTCGATAGGGCGACGGCCAATCCGAATAACGTTGGAATTCTTGATTTTCCATTTTCAATCTTTCAAGGCTCGTTTCTGATAGTTTTCTCTATTAGATGTGATTCCAACCTATCCCGAACCGACGGGCGGCTTTTGCAGACATTACGCGTATAGACCCCGTGATTAATATCACGTTTAGGGCTCGTCAATTTGTGGCAACTTTGGTTGTCATATAATTGTGAGGATCTATCGCTAGTTTCCTTAACAATCCTTATGGCCAAAGCGTCAATTTCTATCCGAGTTCCCCAGGTCCACGTACCTCGTATCGCGTTAGCCTTTCCCCTTTGGTCATCTACTCAAATTAATTAGGTTCGAGTGGAATACGACTGAAATCCATCTCTAGATACTCGCTTCTCATTACTAAGCCTAAAATCGACTGGAAATCAGAATGTCACAACTCTTCCCCCTTAAAGAAATTTCATCCTCGAAATTCACAACCTTCTACCCATCTAATCCTTTGGGGGTGTAGGCGTCTCGTCGCATCATCACTTTTTCGGATAATCTTTTCCAACTCAAAACTATCATTCTCTAGGACTTGCCTCCTTTAGCCCTTAATCCAACGAGCTTCTCTCCCTTCTCTTTTGGCATTCATATCACTTCCCAGCAGCTCTTCCTCGAGCATTCATCTTATCTCTTTCATAGTCCATAACCATTATTATCAAGCCCTCGCTAGTATGCACGCTTACTGTCCACACCATCCGGCATATTATTCCTTTCGAGCTTCCTTTCACGCCCACAGAGATTCAAGGGCTTTATCAGTTTGCCCTCCATTAATCAAATCGAGTTATGGCCCTCTCGACTCCTTAAATAGTCACATGATTACCTCCGTAGCAATCCGTTCTCGACTCTATTCGAAAATTCCCTTGGATCAAAGTGGTCCTTCAGCTTTCATCGTCACGTCTAGTGCTCGACTACAAGATAGACAATTTCAACTTTCAACCTCATCACCGGTATATATATATATATATATATATATGCATCTTGGCATGTCTTTGTGCCATCCCAAGGTCACTATAATTCCTCCTTTAAATCGTACTTTCGTCCATAGGCCTCAGAGTTCCATCCATTCCTATAATCCACCCAGTATCGATGTTCATTCATGGAAACACCTCAATTTCCTTCTGGGCTTCAGGCCAGGTGTTCCCAGTAGCCATCACATTAGTCCATTAACGAACTTCCAATGTGGAAGTTGAATCTCTCACTCTCATTTCTTGAGGGAAGATCTGTCCCTCCATTGCCCATTTCTTAATGCTCGACCTCTTATAGTTCACCTAATTCTCGAGGTCCTTTCCTCATTTAAGTCACTTTCTCGTATCCGCCCGCAATTCTATACATCCGCTTTGCCTCTTATTCAATTCCCCTAAGGAAACTGCTACCTTATATTCTTGTAGTAGATGTAGCCTTGCAACGTTCTTTCACCTAAACAACATCTTCAACCTTTATCACGAGGACACTTGCAGACCACTCCAATCATGCTCCAAGCATGCCAATTCGTGTAGCTTTACTATCATGGCGTACGTGCAATACCCATTTCAATTCGTCGTGTTACTCCTCAAGTTCCGTTCTGCGCCGCGTCATTACGACCTTCATAAGCTTCTCAATTTCCAATCGGGATCGTCATACATTGCATAGTTATCATCTTAATTCGAGTTCTCGAAAACTCTTTCACGTTCATTCACCCACTTGGGTTACATCTCGCCTTTAATCAATTTTACTAATGGAACAACTCTTGTAGGGAAATCTTTCAACGGTCCGTCTATTGCAATTCATCAATCTCAAGAAGCTTGCACTTTTCGAAACTCACATCGACCTTTGTCGATTCATTACTTATTCCTATCCTCAAAGGATTTATCACCTATTTCAATGCGTAAATCCTACTTCATCAGGTTCGTAACTTGCGCTCTTTACATTTAGCATGCAACAGGCATATCCTCAGAGCCCATATGACATTCTCAAAAACTGTCCATGTTTCTCATGGCTCCGTACATGAGTTCAACCATCGCCTCTCGAGATGGTAACAACCCACTCAATCATTCCATGGGCACTTAGTTCGGTGATTATTGACTTCCTTCCTCTAGGTGTCGAATCTTTCCAACTATCCTTCGCACCTTTCACTTGAAAGCTCAGACCTTGGCTTTCTATCGTCATAAGTCTCCTCTAGGACCACACGACATTTCGTTTATCCTTGTCACTCTTTTCATGAGAAGCATTAGTGCTTCAGCCTCTAAGTTCCATACTCACTAAGGCAACCTTATCCCAATTCCGTTCGTTCCACTGAACGTCAACATCATCCTAGAATTCAACATTGATTACAAAACGATCTCTCAGATTTCACCTCCAGGAGTCATTCGAGTTCTAAGTCCTCTTTTTCGGTACAAACTTTCATTCATCATACTAAGAGTTTTTCTTCCTCTTACAACAGGGTCTCTTACCCTAAGGAAGAAACTACACAACACCGTGGCATTTTCTCACTTCAAATTCACATTGTCCTTCCCATTTCATAAGACAGCAACCTTGGAGTCTACGCCGACGGCGATACCTTTACTCCAGGACTCAAATGCCACCATGCTTTCACATTCTCCTTCCCACAACTCAGTCACCTCAAGTGACAATATCTGTTCGTCCTTGGGTCTCATACATTCCCATGTCGAATGGTCGTTTCGATTACCTCAAATCACTTTCCAAGCATTCTCTAAGCGCTCTTTTCATTTACTACATTATCCACTGGAATCATAACTAGTCAGGACTATCAAGTCCGTTCACTTTTCTTTTCGTCAACGACCATTTTATGGTCCAATCGCCCTTTAAGAATAATGCCCTATTCTTTAGGGAACAACAACTTATGATTTCACTCTTCATGGTTCCAATTCAATCAACCGATCCTAGAAAATCATTAACTTCAGGCAATCTAACATGCCGATCCTTCCTCGATCTCATCCATAACAGAAAAGACTTACTACTCACTTTTCACTGTGTGCCTTACGCCTAGGTAATCAACCATTTCTCGTAGGTACACTCCATATCCATAATGAACGTCTCCCTGCTCGTAATCCATGAGCATGAGTTCTCTTATTCATAATTCTTTCGACCATTCTCCTCTTCTGCTGAGTCCCATCATTATTCCTCAAAATCAAGAATAGCAACCAGTCATGTGGTTCCCAAGTTCCATTCCACTCAAGAACTTACTCACCTCATTCAAGGGTCCTTAACCACCTTTACCACACGCTCATACGACCTTGAGAACTCTATCTCATACCGGTCGATCATCCTACGATCCTTGCGAAAGTATCAGGATCCAAACAACCTTTGCTCTCAAGCAATCCCTGGACGATACTTTCCATCGAACAACTCAACAGAAGTTGGCTAGGCAGATCTCGTGCCTTCGAGGAAATCCTTCCTCTAGTGACCTTTCACCAATCCCCAATAGCCTTTTAGGGCTAGTACTGCTAGGGTCACTTTCTTTCCTTAGTGCACCCAAAGCCTCTGAGGTTTCCTTATAAAACCCTCAATCTAGAGGGAGGCAATTTCGAATCTCATCCCTCTACCTGACTCAATCAATTTCAGCCTTATACATAACCTTATAAGCGTTCCCAAGCTCTCGTAGTCCTATCCATACATCCAACTTCGAAAAGACTTACTCAGGATCACCTTTCTCATGATTTTTATCACTTAACTCGTCAGCACAAGCATTTATCACCACAGTGATTTAGAGAATCATGGCAGCTCCTCTCTAAGCTTGCTTAATCAATAATTTCCCATTTTCATTTAAAGTTCTCACGACCCATTCAACTCTTGGGTCCCATGTGCTTAATCTTTCTGTATCTCGCATACACAAGCTAAGTGCTACTCTAGCGACCATACCTTGGTCTGTCAATCTTATCAGATTCTCATGTTTCTTGGACCATTATGATTCCCTCAGGGAATCCAAGACTCAAGTCGTCTACTCAAGTCCATCAATCTCAGGCTGTTCGTCTCAATATCTTTCACCATCACCCAATTCTCTAATGGTTCTCAAGCAATTCCCAATTAATTGCTGAATAATCAAGGATCTCAAATCATCATTAATCCGTAATCCTTCCTCAAGCCAGCCTTAACGAGACAACTTCTCGACTAACAGCCATTACTAGGCCAGCCTCAACTAGGCATCTACCAATCAAGTGCACCAAATAGCGATTCACTGAATCAAAGGCTCATACTTTGGGCCTAAAGTCATTCGTCACTCTAGCATAATCACCACAAACCATTTCATTCTCGACATGCCTCAGCTCAACGGGTATAAACCCCATAGGTTGTCTAATCCCTTGGACATACTTTAGCCTAGCTATTCACATGAGGCTAATCATGAAACATGCCTAACAGGCCCATTACAACCATCACTTTTCTTTTTCTCAAGGGCATCAACTGTCAAACACAAAGCTTTTAACCATGCCACTCACAGGCATAATCACACATGTCATGCCCCTTTCAATCATTCCTGATGAGAATCAATCCGGTGCTGCACATCCCTTATCCACAATCAGACTCAACCTGATACCTAGACTTCCCCTTTCAAGTTATGACTTAGGTCATTCCTGCATCTGCCATCTTAGAAGCCTGCCAGGAGCCGCTCCTTGTCTGGACCTCTCTATCCCGGCGATCACTCCCCGCCCTTATCAGACCTGACTGATGCAGGTTGTCCCAAGCCATACGTCTACGGAGAAAGTCCCGTTCCACATGTCCCATACCATGTTTCATTATAGTTTATAGGTATTCCATCAACTTGTCTCATACCAAGCGACGATTTATTAAATCCAACAGCGATAAGTCACTGCATGCACCCTCATCAACTTGCTTTTCATAACCACAACTCAAGCATAGCATGATTGTCATATCTCACAGATCAATTGCCCATATTCCATTACATATCTCAAGTCTATTCAACATTCAAATTAAATCTCTATGCATCCGATCACAACTGATCTTCAATTCAGATACTCCTTGTATTCATCTTATCTCATATCATCCAGGGCTGACAATAGTAATTGATAGCTAGATCACCAAGGTATCACGCGATTCAAGCCTGAATCCACTAATGTCAATCGTCTCTTTATAGTTCGTATCCCTCAAGTTGGGTCATTAACAATTCAGGATCGTAATCATACACCTCAGTTGACCCTTCATTCATAGGCAATTTACTACTATCCTTAAATACAATTACTACCTCAAAATCCATGCTTATGACTCTTTAATCCCAGCTTGCTTTCACTTAAGCCTTAAACACCACATAACTCAAAGTCAGCCATTAAAGTCAACAGTAGGACCATTAGACTACCTCACAAGTTCAAGCCTACCATCCTCAAGATTCGATGATCCTTGCTTAGTCTGATAGGCCGCAATATCTAATTGTCCCCAAGTCATCACTCCTTGTCACTCCAAACCTCAATCGCATTGGATCGAGCTGGCTTTGCTCTGATATCAAATCGAACAGGGATGTCACACCCTGAACCCGCTGAGCGCGCGAGCATCCCGCCAAGCCGTGCTTCAATGAACGCTCTAGGAGCCAACGGCCAATATCCTTTGCGCTAAAAGAAACGTGCATGTGGAAACGACGCCAACTTCATTCATATAAATAACTCAACACCCAATGACTTATGACAGATACAACAAAATTCCATTATATCAATTTATCACTCGATCAATTCATATTCCGCCAATTAGGAGTACAAGCCCAATATCAATTAGAGACAAATCCATTCTAAATGCCATTGGTCGACTATCTCTTCAAAAGCCAATCCTTGGCAAGCTCGCGCTTCATTCGCTTAGGACCTGAAAAATGAAGCTCCCACTGGGGTGAGATATAAATCTCAGTAAGGTGGGTCTTAACCCTAGGTTAGGCCGACCATATACTCAGGCAGTCATCTACCCCTCAATACTTCTAAACTCAAAAACTCGCAGGCGTATCAAGTATTATCAATAAAACAATAGCATGCAGATGGCAAGCATGTAATGACGACCTTATGTCAAACCCAAACGCATGCGCACACTCGGCTTGTCACTTCACCATATCCACCGACCTCCGCTAGCCTCATTCTCTAGCCTGCGATTAATCGCATTAGGCTTGGTCCGCGTAAACGCATCAGACTGTCATCAGTAACCCGCGTAAACGCATCAGGTTTCGATGGATCTCAGGCAAATCTCATTATCTCTTACCTCCGTCCCGCGAATAGTTCGCATCAGGACCGTGGATATCTCAACCCCGCGATCTCATCGCATCTGGGCGCCACATCACATCAACTTCACCCCGCGAACTTGTCGCATCAGGGTGTACATCTCCTGCCTTGCATTTCATACGCTTCAGGGCCTCTTCGTCCCGCGATTAGATAGCATCAGGACCGTGGCTATATCAACCCCGCGATCACATCGCATCAGGACAGCACGTCACCTCAACTTTACCCCGCGAACTCGTCGCATCAGGGTATATATATCTCCTGCCCCGCGTCTCATACGCTTCAGGGCTTTGCCATGTCACTGTCCCGCCTCTCATACGTCTCAGGGTCTCGCCATGCCACCCTTGTGCCATGATTTTTCAAATAGCTCTCCATACAAGACGATATGTGCAATTCAAGCACAACTTAAGATCTATGGCATACAAGCCAGTCAATTGTAATCCGGCCACGGCAAACAACTCAAGCATACCCAATATCACTCAAGGTCGTCTTATAACATCTTAGGACATAACAAGACTATCTCCTTAGACTAGTCAGCTTAATTCAACCAACTCAATTCACGACTCACCCAATTGAGTCCAATCTTCCTAGCATAGGGTTAGAAATTCCCTTACTTTGGCTTGATAACACAAATTTCTCTTTCTTGAAGCCCTTAGGTTTCGGCCAACCAATGTCCACACCCGGACTTGTCGTGCAACCTAGAATTTCAACCAATTCCGTCAATTTTCGCACTCAATTCCTCAATCCGTCATTCCCAATCACCCATAACACAACCCTCAACATCTCATCACATCATAATCATCAATTTGAGACTTAAAATTCAACCATCATCAGCCCCATAGATTCGGTTTGCACAGAACCGAACCGGGCTATGTTCGGTTCTGTGTGAACCGAATGGATCTAGCCATATATCAACTCTAAATTCACCATTTAAACGCTATACCATCTCTTAACATTTCTATCGTAGGGTTTAGAGGTCTTATCGAAGATTTGAGGCCGATTGGTCACCGAAAACCCATCCTAAGTTGCCGGATCTCCTTGGGTCAGTACCGGCAGCTTCTGGGTAACATTTACAAGGCCAGTTAGTGGTCAAAACTTAATTAAATCAAGCCTTAATTTTTACCAAAGAACCATCTACATGTCTACTAAGTCTCCATAAAATTTGAGCTCGAAACTCTAACATTTCGGCCATCAAATAGGTCAGAAATCGAATCTACTTCAGATTGAGTTAGTTTCCGTCGACTCTCGGGAGAATCCTTGCTTCGGACTCCTCGGTGCTCCAAATGACCCGATTCTACTTCAAGGAGATCGCAAGACATAGATATTTGTTGGTGTGGCCGGCCGGTAGTCAAAAAGTGGCCGGAGGTGGCCGTCGTTGCCGGCGAACAGAATCCCCGAAACTATCGTCGGGCAGCAGAGAAGAGGAAGAGAGATGATGGAGTTCTTGGCTGTTCTTCTGGGGTGTTGGCAAAAAATAATGAGGTGAGGAGAGAGAAAATGTTATATATTCAAGGCTTGATCAAAGAGGAAGAATGATAGTTGGTAAAAGGTGATATGACCATTCATGGCTTGATTCTTGACACTTGGCAATGTCTCTTCACAAAATGCCCTTCTTCATTTGCTTGGTCAAAGTTCTAAGCTTGAGGGGCAAAACGGTCATTTTACCCCTAATGTTTAGAACATCGTTTTTCTCATTCCGGAAATCTTCGATAGGGCGACGGCCAATCCGAATAATGTTGGAATTCTTAATTTTCCATTTTCAATCTTTCAAGGCTCATTTATAGTAGTTTTCTCTATCAGATGTGGTTTCAACCTCTCCCGAATCAACGGACGGCTTTTGCAGACATTATGCGTATCGACCTCGTGATTAATATCACATTTAGGGCTCGTCAATTCATGGTGACTTTGGTTGTCATGTAATTGTGAGGATCTATCGCTAGTTCCCTCAACCATCCTTATGACTAAAGCGTCATTTCCTATCCGAGTTCCCTAGGTCCACATATCTCGTCTCGCGTTAGCCTTTCCTCTTTGGTCAGTATATTCGAATTGATCAGGTTTGAGCGAAATACGACTGAAATCCATCTCTAGATACTCGCTTCTCATTACTGAGCTTAAAATCGACTGGAAATCAGAATGTCACATATGTTATAGCAGTAGATGTTATTACTAGTTCTACTTTATGGGTATTAGATACCGGTTGTGGCACTTACATTTGTATAAATGTGTAGGGACTGAAACGAAGTAGAAAACTAGCAAAATGTAAAGTGGAACTACACGTTAGAAATGGAGCGAGAGTTACTGTATTAGTCATAAAAAACTAGCAAAATATAACTTTACCTTATGACATGATTTTAGAATTGAATAATTGCTATTATGTACCCGCTATACACGAGAATATTATTTCTATTTCTTGATTGGATAATGGAGGTTTTTGTTTTGATATAAAGAATAATAATTGTTCTTTTTATCTTAATGAATTGTTTTATGGTGGCACCCATATTATGGATGGGATACATGTTCTAAATCTTGATGTGCCAATCTATAATTTAAATATAAAAAGGTTTAAATTTAATGTCTTGAATCCGACCTACCTATGGTATTGTCGATTAGGTCACGTAAACGAGAAAAGAATTCACAAGCTCCATATTGATAGGCTATTAAATTCATCTGATTTTGAATCGTATGATGCGTGTGAATCTTGTTTAGTTGGCAAAATGACAAAAGCTACTTTTACTAATCAAAGTGAGAGGGGAAAAAAATTATTGGCCATTATACAAACTGATATGTGTGAACCACTAAATTCTACAGCTAGAGGAGGTTATCAACACTTCATTACATTTGTTGATGATTTCAGTAGATATGAATATATTTATTTGATGAAACATAAATATAAGTCCTTTGATTCAACAAATTTCAGAATGAAGTACAAAATCAACTTAGCAAGAATATCAAGGCTCTTCGATCCGATCAAAGAGGAGAATATCT
Organism: Rhodomyrtus tomentosa; assembly: GCA_028455895.1. Taxonomy (NCBI): domain Eukaryota; kingdom Viridiplantae; phylum Streptophyta; class Magnoliopsida; order Myrtales; family Myrtaceae; genus Rhodomyrtus; species Rhodomyrtus tomentosa. The sequence continues at coordinate 4,927,439 of JAPCWY010000001.1, read as the reverse complement.
AAGCCAAGAGTTTGTTGACACTTGATTTTCAATCAGTCTTTTTCAGTTTATTTTTGAAAAATTCACAAAAAACATTCATAAAGAATTGAAAAATTGTGAAATCAACTTTGGTAGCCTTGGCCAAGTTTAAGGAACCATTTTTGAACAAAAAATAATTTTTTTTATTTTTCACATTTTTTTAATATTTTTGAAAAATAAGAAAATAGATGAAAATTCAAGAAAAATAGCATTTGAGGTCACAAAAATATGAAAAAAAATAGTCAATACCTTTTTAATTCCCTTGCATTTTTAACTTCATAAAAAGTCCAAATTCAAGTTCAATTTTATGTGTTCCTTTGTTACACGTATGATTGAATTTGGTAAAAAAATGTCAATTGAGTCTTTTAATTTGTAATTTAGGCATTTTCAAAGTCTCGACATTCAATTTAATTGTCCTTCATTGCAATTTAGTCCAATTATCTGCACAAATTGTTCAATTGCATGAATTAAGCAAAATTGCATACTTAATTACAATATTAGTCCTTGAATTTGGCATAATTGAAATTACTTTCAATTCAAGGGCTACCTTTGCCAGTTGACGCTACTATCCAATGTATTTCATAATTTGGAATTGATTGGCATAGGTAGTTTGGTCCAATTTGACCGTTTGAGCCATCAATTGCGTAATTTCTTGATTTACAATTAAATAAAAATTTGGAGATTTCATAGAAATTGATGTGAACTTTTGGGAAAAATCATATTTCAAGACAATTTGCATGTCCTAAGTTCGATTCTGATGTTTAATTTACAAAAATTTCACGCGAATTAGGGTTAATTTCGAAAAAAACAAGTTATAACCGGTTCTGACTGGTCAGATCGCCCGGTCAGACCGGCCGAACCGGTTTGCTACATTGTCATCGTCTTCCTCAAGAACTCGCGCAGGTAAATAGTTAGAGGCTGAGCTTTGAAGGTCAAATTGAAGGTTCAATCGACCATAATCGGCAGATATATGGTAGGGGTTTAATCCTCTATGCCATTACCTGTTCATTGACACCGGAATCTTGACCAATCGTCGCTGGAGAAAAGCGAAATCGAATGGTCAACGTCTCAGTAGCCGCAGGAGTCAACCTTCACGGAATGGCCAAATTGGACATCCATTCGCGCACGCTAGAGAACCATTTTGATTTGACGGAGTTGCCCATCGTCTCCGGCGCCGTTTGGATTTCCCTATATGGTGCCAAAATTCGAAGAGCTATATAAGCCTATGGAGGATTTCTATTAAAAAAGATTGGTTAATTCTGTTCCTTGAGATTAACAGAATAGAGAGAAATTAGAGAAGGAGAGAGAGCTTACCTTCCATCGCCATTGTCGAAGGTTGGAGCTCGAAATTGCAAAGCACCGGTTAGGCCTTTTCAGGCTAAACCAAAGCTCGACAATGTCGTCAAGAGGTCGCCCAAGCTTCCAGGAGTCGATCGCCGCCGGCCGCGCCACCTGAAACTACGAGAATAGGTAAGTCAAAACTTTGAATTTCTTACTGAGCATCAATGGCGGATCTCGTCTCTGGCTATGATTTGCATTTAGTGTGTGCGTTTTGCTCCCCAAGCATCACTGACCATCATCGCATCTTTATTTTGCATCGACTTTGCTTGAATATCTCAAATTGAGCCCCGAAACTCGACCTCCATTGCCGATCACTGTTTATTCTTGCCTAACCTAACCTAGGCCGAGCGAGCTCCATCGAAACTCGAGATAAGTGTTCTAAACTCTAGTATAACTTTCTCTGTGAATGAATTTGCTTGATATGCCATGAATCGCATGTATGAAGTCGCCATATCCGACCTGGTTCGAGTTTGCCTGTGTTTGATTCTATGGATGAAATGCTTCGATTCTGGTATATGTGAAACCAGATAAGTAGGCGAGTTAATTGGCATTGGTTTCGTGTAATTCCGTTGAGATTTCACAGTTAGATCATCACCGGAAGATTTCGACTGTTCGTTTAGTCGTCGTCGTGAGGTTGAAGACGAAGCTTACATGTCTGGTCAAAGAGTCAAAGTCCTAGGTGTCCATTCGTCATTGGTCCACGTGTTCGCCTAGTTAGCATGGCCGTTGAAGTTTGTTATTTGAATAAACGGATCGGACGGCTCATATAAATCGAGTATAAATTTTAGAGGCCGTCCGATTAGCAATTAACAATATCTGAAAATGTTTTAAAATCAGAAACGGTGTCGTTTGGCTAAGTGAGTAGGCGATGTCGTTTAGGTTAATAAGGGTGGACGGTCCAGATTGAGTCTCGGCTTCTAAACGTGCCCGTAGGTTTTAGTAATCAAATATGACAGCTGTGGAGTAGTCGCATTTTGATCTGAGCCGTAGGTATTAGTAAGCCAATCCCAAGACTGTGAGTTAGCCACGTGGTTCAATAGGAACCGTCAGATTAAATCTGATTAAACCGAAAATAAAAAAAAAGAACGATACGACGTCATTTTGGGCATTCGATGCGCGCGGGTCCGGGTCTGGGCCAAGTTTCGACTCGAATGGGTCGGGTCAACCCTGTTCGGGTCATTATTTTAATAAAAAATTCAGAAAATCATTTTTTAAATAATAAAAAAATCGAAAAAAACCTAGAAAATTCGAAAAAAAATTCTAGAAAATTCTAGAAAATCCCAAAAAATGTAGAAAAATTGTGAAAAATTCCTAGACACTCCAGAAATCCCAAAAAATGAGGATCGACTACACACAACTGGTTGATTCTATTTTTGAGATTTCTTATTCATTCATATGAGAATTAACGATATTACCCTTTAGGGGTAAATCGCATTCGCCTTGTAAATGAGATAGGTCGAAAATGCCAAGATAAAAATTCAGGTTAGTTAGGCGATCAATTCTTATGCTTGAATTTTTGAATCTTGTACCATTTTTTGAAAAGACGATTTTACCCCTCAAATGGTAAATTGCCTTTCTTATTCCAATCGAGCCGTGAAATTTGCTCAAAATTAGGATTTGGGTCAAAAGGTCGGCTAATCCTTCTATTTGAAATTTTCACTTCTCATCACTGTCTGAAATGACGGTTTTATCCCTTAAAGGGTAAATCGCTCCAAAATTTTCAGAAAAATTCAAAAAGTTATCGAAAAATAGGAAATGGATTGGTTTGGTGACCAATCCTATTTCCACAATCTGTTGACTCCTTATTTCATCTGAAATGACAAGTTTTCCCTTCTCAGATAAATTGTCTCGAAAATCTTCAAAATTACGATTTTGCCCCTCAAAGGCAAATCATATCAAAAACACTCATGAACCTTGATTGATGTTTCTCTAGGCTAGTAGGGCCTTATTAGGAATGCCATGTTGCTTTAATATGATTTATCCGCACGTTTTGGATCCTTGATTTGCGCAATTTTATTATTGATTGTGAGTACTAGGATAGTCACTCTTATCTGCATGGACTCCTAGTGTTAGGGTTCATACCTCACTCATCTGCATGAAATCTCAAGTTAGATAAATCATTAAACTTAGGTGCCGAAAGGGCGTCAACTTTGACAGTTGGGGTAACAAAGTCTCCAATCCCGTTTCTCTTATTTTTGCAGAATAGAATAGAACACTCCCAACTATTCGATAGAGTCTCCAATCGTACCCTCCACAAAACGATTGGTGGTGACTCCTTGGCATGCACACGTATCACATGTCACCAGATCACACTGAAGGTCAATCACATATTTTCACAGTTGTGACCTGGATAACGAGCCTTGGGAGAGGCCCACGTCCGAATAAGAGCGGATGACCCATTAGCACTCGAGACATGCGCTTGTAGAGGGTCGCGATAGAGTTGAATGACTATCTCAAGGAGTGTGGGATTTCTTTATAGTTTACTCTCCCTAGAACACCATAGTGGAATGTCTCTCTAAGAGGAGAAATCGAACTTTGTTAAACATGGTTCGATCAATGATGAGTCATTCAAACTTTCCGTTATCTTTTTAGGGATATGCACTCGAGACAGCTGCGTTCACACTAAATAGAATTCCATCAAAAGCGGTAGAGAATACGCCGTTTGAGATGTGGACAAAAAATATTTATAGTATGTCTTTTCTAAAGATTTGAGGTTGTGAATCTTATGTAAAATGTTTACTTTTTGATAAGCTTGAGCCCAAATATGATAAATGCTTATTTTTGGGATATTCTAAGGAAACAAAATGATATTACTTTTACAACTGATCAGAGAACAAAGTGTTTGTTGCTCGAAATGATGTCTTTTTATAGAAAGTTTTTTAATAAAAGAACCAGTAGGAGTAAGGTAAACCTCGAAGAAGTTATTATGCCACAAGAGAGTGTTCCAATCATGAGGAACCTCAATTAGATCTACGAAGAGTTGTAGAGTCTATTCTAGTAGCACCTATAGTTCATAAGTCTGAAAGGACACATCGTGAGCTTATGAGATATGGTTTTCATGTGACAGAATATCGTCATCTAATGTTAATAGAAAAGGACGAGCCTACGACCTACACAGAAGTTATGATGGGCCTAGACTCAGATAAATGGCTTCAAGTCATGAAATTCAAAATGCACTTAATGTATCAAAATAAAGTTTGGATTTTGATTGATCCACCCGAAGGTGTCAAACCTATAGGATGCAAGTGAGTTTTCAAGAAGAAAACTGATATGGATGGAAAGTTTTATATCTATAAAGAACGGTTGGTAGCTAAAGGTTTCAAACAAACTCATGGTATTGACTATGACGACACCTTTTTACTAGTGGCCATGCTCAAGTCTATTCGAATTATTCTAGCGTTTGCCATATATTATGACTATGAGATATGACAAATGGATGTAAAGACAACTTTCCTTAATGAAAACCTAAAGGAAAATTTGTATTTGACATAACCTGAAGGCTTTACATCACTAGATAACGCTGGGAAGATATGTAAGCTTCAACGTTCTATTTATGGATTAAAGTAGGCATCACAGAACTGGAATATTCATTTTGATGAAATTGTCAAAGAGTTTGGCTTCATCAAAAACAAAGAAGAAGCTTAAATATACAAGAAGTTGAGTGGGGACGCAATTGTATTTCTAGTATTGTATGTGGATGACATACTGCTCATTGGAAATGACATTCTTATGCTTTAGTTAGGTAAGACATGGCTAGGAAAATATTTCTCAATGAAGGACATGGGAGAGACAAACTATATCTTAGGGGTCAGGATCTATAGAGATAGATCAAAGAGATTTATTGGATTGAGTCAAAATACATACGTTGGCAAAGTCATCAATAGGTATAATATGCAAGACTCCAAGAAAGGTTTTCTCTCGATGACACATGGCTTAACTCCTAGCAAGACTCGGTGTCCTTCAACATAAGATGAGCAAGACTGCATGAGTCTGATTCATTATGCATCAGCTATATGATCCATCATGTATGCCATATTGTGAACTCGTCTTGATGTTGCTTATGCATTGAGTATGACAAACAGATACCAGTTAGATCTAGGATAATCTCACTGGATAGCTGTTAAAAATATTTTTAAGTACTAGAGAAGAACTAAGGATTTATTCTTAGTCTATAGAGATAAGGAACAAATCACTGTAAGTGATTACATTGATGCTAGTTCCTAAACCGACAAAAACGACCTTCGATCGCAGTCGGGGTTTATCTTTTGCGTTAATGGTGGAGTGATGTGTTAGAAGAGTTATAAGTAGGACACTATTGTAGATTTACGACAGAATGTGAGTATATTGCTGCTTCAGAAGCATCAAAGGAAGCTGTTTGGATTCGAAAGTTCATAGAAGAACTGAAAATCAGTCCCACTAATTCCAATCTAGTGAACCTCTATTGTGACAACAGTGGGGCCATAGCTTTGGCTAAAGAGCCTAGGTCTCACCAGAGGACCAAACATATACTCAGGAAGTATCTCCTCATTCGAGAATTCATTGAAAGAGGCGATGTCAAGATGTGTGCAAAGTTACAACGGAATTGAATGCAGCTGATCAGTTGACAAAGGCTTGTCTACAACCTAAGCACGATCATCATTGTAACGCTTTAGGTCTTACAAACATTAATGATTGGTCTTGATGTGAGTGGGAGTATATGTAATATGCATTTTTCATTGTTCATTAATAAAATATATGTTATATTCGATTTCGATTTAATTTGAGTATATGATTGAATGCGAAATTTTTGTCCCATGAATATTGAATATCCTTAATAGATAATCAAATACGTGATTTGATCGTGAAACTCTATTAGTAGAGTGGATGTTAATATTCTAAACGTCCATAGTCAATTATCATTATGCATGGTGATGCCAATGGTATTTGAGACTAGTATGTGAGTCAACTAATGACCAAATTTCACGGGTTATGAATATAGAAATATAAAGTTGATCACATGGAATACATATTGGAGAACATTGTATTGGACAGACTCGCTATGAGAATATTATAGGATTGTTATATGATGTCATCAATATTTCTCATCACAGCTATATAGTATAGTCCTTTGACTAGAATCTGCCATGGTTTCCTAGACGTGAATTGGCATGCTTTAACATCACCAAACGTCAGCCGTAACTGGTGATTATAAAGGTAATGGCTGGGCATGTCATGAATCGTGCTGAGGGATGTGAGTAGATAAGATGGAATTTGTCCCTCTCATATATCGAGAGTGTGATCTCCTAGCCTCCCGTAGAATTGAGATTATGAAATGCACGACCATGCTCAAGTGAGTTGAGGAGTCAACTACTTGGTTTAACAGTCTAGTTGCGGTATCGATGAAATGAATTTGAGCTATATAAGGATGATACTTGTCCTGCCTTATGCTTAACTAGGATATAAAGTGGCAAAGAGATTTAGTTTGTGTGATTGATTTTAGTGCAAGTGGGAGATTGTTAGTGGTCTACTCTAGGAATCAATCAAGGTTGATATTCTAACATTAGTTGTGGATTAGGTCGTGTTATAAAAATGACATTTACTACACTTAGGTAGTCATAATGTATTGCTAGAGACCGCTTATAACTTGTGGGCCAAAGGAGTTTTGAGCACACTACTAATATTTAGTGAACTTACAGAGTTGCACACAATAGCGAATTGAGTTTATATTTTCTCTACACCTTGATCTACTTAAGAAGTAGATTTAAGTCTATTCTCTTGATGTAAATATCTAGACGAATAAAAGGGTTGTACGGAATGATCGTGCGCGTTATGGGATAATGATTATATGCATGATTGGAGGTAGACGGGCCCACAAAACCGCCCTCCCAAACCGACTACATATATATATATATCCAACTATTAAGAATAGTGGGTACGTGTGAAAAACCCTAGAGATGCCTCAGATTCGCAATTCGAAGGAGAAAAACACAGAGAATCGTTCTCTACTCAAAGATCTTTGAGAGAGTCTCAAAGATCAAAGGCAACAAAGCAAGAGGAACTCCAAGATCTATAAGCTAGCACTTGAATTATTGGAGATTTCAGTTCGTGTGTGTGCATACCGATAAAAGCGCAATGCTTGGGGAGCTAATCCAGACACAGCCAATCATCGATTTATCTCCGATCTAATAAAGGTACGTATTGAACTCCTATTTCAATTTTGATCTCCGCATGGATCCTGTCTAGGGTTTCGGTTTATAAATATATATTCCATTGCGTTTTAATAATCATCGAAACCCAACACTAGCAACATAATATTTTTTTATATTTTTTTCTTTCTTATTTTTCTCTTCCCTCCTCTTTTACCTCGGCTAATCGCTAGCCAGAAGCAACGTTGGTGAGCAGGTGAAGCTCGTGGAGAGCTTCGCTAGCCCAAATTTGGCGAGGTCGAGGCTTGGTCTCGCGCAGCCATGGCGAGGCCGGCCTTACCCAGCAACGACGAGGCTCCCCCCACAGGCTTGAAGTTTGACGAAGTCCTCCGCCAACCCCTGTGGCTTCAAAGATTTGTTTGCCACTACAATCGATTTCTCAACTCATTGTTGTTCTTTTATAAGTTGATGCAGATCCGATCGGTCATAAAGCACTGGTTTCTCAACTCAGTGTTCTTCTATTCACATCGGTTGAATACCTGGTGCTATTGGGTTGCACAGCAATGAAGAAAGGAGGAAAAGGTAACAAAAAGAAAAGAGAGAAAAGAAAAAAAGGGAAAAATTTCTTAAAATAAATCGGAAAAATTAAAAAATTAAAATATTATGTCGCCAGATGACGACCACGTCAGTGCTGGCCAGCCAATTTTTGCCGGATGAACTGAACTGGCACAATTACAAAAGATTTATTAATGAATTAACAAAAAAAAATTAAAATTAAATTAACATAATTGCAATATATTTAAGATTTTTTTTGATAATTTCTCCTTCCAACCTCCGAATCTTGTTTTCTATTTCATGTGTATTTCCAATATTTAATTTGCGTTAGGGTTTCTTTTATATTCCAACCTTTGAATCTAGTTCATAAAAAAAATTGAATCAGACTTAATATTTAATTTAAAAAGCAACATGGAATGAATCGTCGAAATAAATTCACTGATGTGACACTTAACTGATCGTAAAAAAAAAATAACGACGCTCAAATGAGCATCATTATGACACTTGTTGTGTCCTTATCCCTTTGACATTGTATAGGTCTTCAAAATCCATTGTTTTCATGAGTTTCAGACTGGTTTTCTATTTTGGAGTCCATTTTCTTAGCAGTTTAAGCATGGATTTTATTTCCCACTTGAAATTTCCGGTTTCTTTCTTTTCTTTCTGCTTACGGTTAAGTCCATGACTTTCTTGGGTTTTAAGGAGGGAATATAATTATTAAATGAGAAATAAAATAGGCTTAGAGACTTTGTTTAAACTTGTGCTCATGAGGGCTCGTGCTTCGAGCGTGTTGTGAGCGAATGATTCGAGCCATGATATGATCTCTGCCATGCCATTAACTTACAGAAAACTTTGCTACGACGAACTTTTAAGCTTTTTACGATTTTCAGGATGCATTACATTCCGATATAAAGTAGCGTAACATAAGGAAGGATTAACAAGAATTCACGCATTATCTAATTCTTGACATATTTAGTTTCTTCTGGAGGGTGACCATCGCGACCGCCGCCACTCCGATCGCTGCCACCACTGCCGCCGTCGCCACGACCGCCGCCACCATGGCTGCCATGACCCCCTCCGTGGCCAAAGCCACGTCCATATCCGTGGCCGCAGTTAACCTCCTCCACGCTCTTCTCCACGAGCTCGCAAAGAAAAAACACACACACACAAAAAAAGAAATTGGTCTTTCCCGCGTTGCTCTGCACGTGCATATTGGAATCTGGAAGTTTTTTTCACTTTTGTGCACATTTGACTGCTTAGGAAGTTGATGCCAATCCTAAGGAATGAAGTTTTTAGATAGACATAGATTAGTTCCCCGAAACCTAAACTTTAGACAATCAATTTCGAACGTGATGAAGTTCGAATAATGTAATTCCAACATTTATTTAGGAAGCATTATACACTCACTAGACATAATCTCCTCGGCGTGCTCTTGTGCTGAGACCTTGGAGGAGATGAGGAGGACGATGGCGAAGAGGAAGCCAAAGAGCACAATAGTCTTCGAGGACGCCATTTCGATTCATGGTTTGTGAATTTTGCAAGTGATGATTTGCGTAGTAACCTCGCCATGGTGCGCTTCCCTATTTATAGAAGAGAGGCATGTTGATACATAAATTTTGATTTTTCTTTCTTCTTAACTTTGGCATAAAAAATCAGGGATTAATTTTAGTCTCTACCAAAAATATTTAATTCATTTTTCACATAATTTACATAATTTAATTTTTTTGCATACATAGCATCTGCATTGCATTTGGACCAGCGATGAATTGACTCAGATCAATCACTAGGCCTGCGCTATTAGAAGAATTCGGATCATGATCGATGGCACTAAATAAATAGTTCTAAACTATATCAATGCTATGGATTGACAATTTGTCGAATGTCGGGACATAAATCTTGATCGAAGTCCACTGGGCACATTCACTGCAAGGGGAAGATTTCGGGTAGAAAGCGCATTCTTGAAAAAATAAGAAATGATCAGTCAACATGAGGACTATTAATTGATTATTCTTTGATCAATCAAGGTTCGTGCTCGTGATTGGTGGTGACCATGAGCAAAACAAGAAAGAAATCAAAGCATGATAGGTGCATCCGCGGCTCAAAGGAAGCAAATAGAGATCAGAGGATTGCCCGAGAGGATAACGAAATGATCAAGATTGGAATGCTAGAAGAATCAAAGAGATATTCCACATGCCCAAAAGCTACGAACGTATGATGCACGACCATGAATTGAGACAAGATTGGGTCAACCAGGGCAAGAAATATTCGATTGATGAAACAGAATGGGACATGGACTGGAAAATCGATTTGAGAAGAAAGGAATAAAATAAATGTGCACATGACGGAATGAATCTGGTCATTGAAAGAAGAGGTATTCATGAATGAAGACTGATACAAAAAGAAATCATTTTTGCACTGATTGACAGCCAATTCTCAACAGCAATCCAGCCCCAACAAGTTTCAGTAACTGATTCCACGAGTCTAGGCTTTCCAAAGGAGCGTGAGTGATATATGCTATAACAAGCAGACTTCACTTGTTGAAAAAAAGGGGGAAGCCCCGATCCCCGGGAAGACAATATCCCTACCAAATCGCCTCAGGTCATAATGATAACGTCCCATGTATGATATCAACCATGATAACATTTCGCACAAGCAGAAAAGACAAAACTCCCATCCATACAGAAACAACATGGATAGTCAAATATAAACACCCGAAACAGTAGGATATCAAAGTACATAATCGTCGATACAACATCTAGCAAATGATCACTAACCCTGCTAGGCTACAATCAACGCTCTCTATGACCATCAAAAAGGGACAAAGGTTAAGTAGGGTCAGTCGACTATATACTTCCAAAAGAACTGTTAGCTCCAAAAATGTTACGAACTATCTGAAGAAGTCTTCGCGGTACCATCGCCTAACTATCCGGTTTAGGATCAGGATCCACTATCTCGCCATCAGGATTATCCACGAAACCCGAACGATCCCAACAGGGGCCAAAAACGTGATCACCGACATGAAGAACCCATGCTTTGAAGGGATAAGGTGTCAAATCCCCCATTTCCTCCTCTACGTAGATAGTCGTGATACGCTCTTCCCAAACCTTGTTCGTACCAAGGATCGGGTGGTGAGTAACCTGAATCTCTGAGTGAGATGGAATCCCAAACCTAACCGGACGTGGTTGATTTGTCATCTCACTTCGAACCTGGAAAAATGTTCCCATAATGGGGTGAGATAAAATCTCAGCGAGTCAACGCCTAAGCCTCAACTAGAGCGATGATTTGTCCAGGCATCCTATCAATCAATCACATGCAACTTACTCGAGGACACTTTATGCATTATGCACCATGAATGAAACATGCGACCATGCCAACTCAAACTATCAACGAGACACTTGAATGATCATAAAGCATCCCAGGCATCAACCATACATAAAACACCACTTGCAATCCAATTTATAAAAGACGGTTTTCGTGATTAGTAAAACGGAGCAAGCATTCGTTGACTGGCAGAAGATGTTGGCCTGAAGAGTTAGGCTGATCTGTAACATCAACTACCCTGATAGAGGCAGAAGCTGGGGCCACTGGAGCTATCTGCGTCAAGTGCGTCGATTGAAAGAGGAGGAGGAGTCAAATCCTTCTTTTTTTTCTTTTTTTCTTTTTTTTGAGGCTCTAATTCTTTGACTGTATCGAATAGGGGAATACAAAAAAGTAATAAGAGAGGCGCAAAGACCAATGTTGGGGTCCAATGACTCGATCTGTACAACACAATGCCGGAATTGACTTTTGATAAATCAGGCTTCATGTCGGCTCCTTTCGGCATCGGCAACTACAGGTGGTAACACAATACCCCAAGTAGGCATATACAAGTAGTAACATAATACCCCGAGTATGATCCGATCCGTCACAAGCTGCGATTGGCTACCAAAAATCCGTGACACGACATGGAAGGTCGGGCAACTGACAAGTCGTGTGGTCCGTACTAAAAGCATGATACGAAGTTGACAGGCCACGAATCATCGTCCATCATGTGATCACTCAATTCACTCATCAATCAATTTAGTCACATCTTTGATTATAGCCAAATGACTATTCACATAATATAAGTGATCATCTAAACAGCGAGAAGTAATTCCAGTCTAGATAACCATTTCATTTATACCTAACTAGGATTAATTCGTGTCATTATTTAATCATAATCAATTTAATTTACTCAGGGAATGAACGCTCGCCTCAACCTGTCGCACGCTAGCAATCAATCTATATCAAACATGAATTAAGCAATTAACTCTCAAGTATTCCCAAATCAACTAACCTAATCTATTAGAGCCATTTAACCTAACCCGAGTCTCTAACCTAAATCGACCCTAATCGAAATACCTAAACACCTAATAGTCTAGGCAAACTAATCCAACTCGCAATTAAATACGTGAGTCGGGATTGGCGGCGATTCTCGTAAAATTCTTCGACAAACCTCGAACTTCGACGAACCACAGATTTTAAATCTCGAATAAATGGCCCCAATTTTCCAACCAAATGGAACCACGAGCCTAAGGTAAGGCCCAAACTCACGGCCCAACTGATGTAGACACGGCCCAAGAAGAAATGGGCCACGGCCCAACTCGGCAGCCCACAGATTGGGATCAACAGAACAAGCCCAGCCCCAAAAACAAGGGAAAAATAGGGCTGGTCGGGCTCCTACGGTGGCCGGCGGTTGGTGAACAACTCTGGGATCATCGGTGGTGGTGCAAGGGAGTCCGAGGGAGGCTCTGGTGGTCGGTGGTAGTAGGAGTAGCGACGGCAAGGGCGAAGAACAGCAGGCGGAGCTGCCTCGGGTCAGAAACAAGGGAGCCCGAGCAGGGGAATGGCTTCTCAAGGCTGTTTCTGGTGGTTGCAGGTGGCGGCCAGCTCGAGGGTCGTCTGTGGTTGGCTGAGGGGGTCAGGGGAAGATGTTGGTGGCCGGAGCTGGGCGGAGGAAGGCAGCGAAGCGGCGGGGCTCAGCCTCGAACAGAACCGGCCAAAACAGGGTACCGAGTAGAGTAGTTTCGATTTTCGGACCCTCCGGGTAAATAACGGAGGCTGCAGGCGGTCTATGGTGGTTGGAAAGACTTAGTGAAGTGGTGAGGTGGTGGTGGAGGGCGGTAGTGACGGCTGAGGGGCCGCGGCGGCTTGCAATAGCCGCTGCAGCAGTCCCGGCCCGAAAACAGGGCAGGGACGCCGAGCTGGCTTCTGGCAGTTTTTCGACGGCTTCCGACGGCGGCGACGGTGCTCTGGCGGTCAACGGGGACCCAAGGAGGTGGCAAGTGGTCGCAGGTTGTGGTGCCTGAGCAGTGGTGGCTGTGGTCGGCAAAAAGAACGAGAGAGAGAGAGAGAGAGAGCGTGAGAAAGAAAGAGTGAAGGGGGAATGAGTAGGTTGACGGAGGAGAGAGAAAATGGATGTCCACTTTGACCCATCGACCATCTTAAGGTTTCTAGTGATAAGGTGGGGCCCAATTCTATTATTGCTATTGTCTTATTGTTCATAAAAAAATATCCAAGGACATTTTGATAATTTCCAATCTTGATTGGGAGGGGGGGGGTTTCGTAATTTTACACTCAAGGGTAAATTAGACATTTGGCTATCCAATCGGGGTAATGGATCCCTCGGGGTCGGCTAGATCACAGCGAGACTCAGAATCAAAAATTCAAATCCCAAGGCGAATCAACAAATCGATTGAAATCTAATTCAATTCAATCGACGATTACAAAAATCATCTAATTTCTGATTTTTAATCCTCAAAATATAATTTGAGCTACCAAAATGAAATTCATATTAATACTACTATCTAGATTTCACTGTTTACAAGAGTCGGGATTTTAGGGCGTCACAAGAAGACGTATAGAGAAAAAACGTGAGAAAGGTGGAGATAAAAAGAGTCGTCTTCTTCCTCCGATGTGCATATCCAGGGCTACATTGAGGAGACCATAAACCTTCCCCAAGAAAAGAAAGTGGAGGTCGTGGAGATTGAGGAGGAAGAAGGGAGTGGATCTTTCACCAAATCTTGCAGAACTCATTCATCTATGAAGAGAAGAAAAGCGATATAGATGGTCCTTCGAGTCTTCATAAAAGTTTCATCTTGAGCATCCCCTCATCATCCTTTCTTATCTCTTTTTTTCTCTCAAGCACTTGCAGCCTATTCTAATGTTTAATCTTTTCATGGACTTGTGAATTAGATAGTCCAAGAGGTGGCCAACGAAGGACATCCACGAAGGCTTAATCTCTCAGTTTCCATTCCTCCACCTAGCGAGATTGCACATATTTTTGGTGTACCATCACGGAACGACGGATTCGTTGCCTTGAGAAAAGGTATCGTCCCATAGAGATTAATGATTAATAAACTAATTAAATACTAAAAATAAATTAATTCTAAAAATTATCTAACAAATAAAAATAGAATTGAGAATAAAATAAAACTGATAATTTTAAAGATAAAAGTTCAGAATTGGATGAGATAAAATCAATCAAATAAATACGTTATAGCATACGATTTCACCATAACCACTAGACATGAATTTCAGATATTTACGCATACAAGAACGACATCAAACATGTGATAGCGGAATTTCCTCAGCTATTTACTATCCTATCTCTAGATATAATAAACATACTTAATTTATCAATCCACTATATCTCTATGTGAATTTAAATAAACATATGTGCATTAAAATATGTGGATATTCCTGGTTTACAATGAGTCTTTTGGATCATCTTATCACCAAAAGCTGCAAAAATAACATGGTATATTTCTATCCACGTTGTAATTCATGGTTATATATTTTAAAGATCAATTGCATATTATCACTTCTTAATCTCAAACATGCACATCGGATTATTCAAGTGGTGACCAATCACTTAAAAGCATTAAGCATAAGAATATATAACTCACATGAACGAAATTACTTGCAAAACATAAATATCAAGAAATTCATATCATCATGATAAGGCTACATTGTAGCCCTAACGAAAGAAAATTAGAACATAATAAAAGAAGAAGAAGCAAAAATATAAATTAAATCAAGCATCTTGAATCAAAGAACAAGAATTCTGTCATCACTTTGTCTTCTCTTCAAAAATTACTTGAAAGCTCTCAGAACGACGATAGAATAAAAATTAAAGTGGAAAGATAAAAATGTCGACATCTCTCCAAAGCTAAATCCTCCCTCTGGCATAACATTTCAGATCCGTAAAAACAAATAAAATCCTAAAGATAACATCAAGATATTCTAAAAATAATTGAATCCTTAAGGAAGGTAATTTTCTAAAAATTTTGCTGGTGACATTTTGATTCTCTTCTTTTTTTCGTTTATCTTCTTCATATATCATTATCCTGCATAAATAAGAAAAATCTGAATAAATATAAGGAAGTCAAAATATTTTATCACAGATAGCACGTTATTTGTTGCTCAAAATAGGTAAAATAACTCTATTTTTTTTTATAGAGTTATCATCAAGATTGTTTATTTTTGTTCAAATTCTTGTGTTTTCCACTTTTAATTAAATTCCTAAAAAATACCAAAAAGATGACACCTTTTATTAAGGTAAATTACATTTTTTTTATCATCTTTTACATGAAAATAACATTTAATATAAACTGAGATTTCGAGAATTCGATTTCTTAAATTATAATTGATGTTGCCTTCACTTTAGTAGAGTTTTTGCCATCATTTTTCATAAATCCGAAAATCCATAAAAAAAATACCAAAAGTATCATGCATAGCATATAGTTTAGAATCATAGTTGCCATGTCTTGCATGTCATTCATGCACAATTTCATGTCATTTTGCATTAGCGTTACACCTAACAAGAGAAAATCTTAAATCATCAAATCAAGAATTTTTCATGAAAATTGATACCGAAAGGGCAATAATTGAAAAATTAATGTAACAAAATCCCCGGACACTTAATCTCTAGTTCGTAGAAATAAAATAGTACTCTCGCTATTTGATTTAGGTTATGGCAACTCCAATTTGATATTGTTTTAAAATGAACCTAAGTTGCGACTCGGTAGGACTTTGGAGAGTTCGAAATAGGTTAGTTAATTTAATTAACTTGATAATTCATTAATTTAAAATTTTTAATTTTAGATTGCGACAAGGCAAGAAGAAGGTGACTCTTACGGAGGGACCAGATTTTCTTTGGACGATTTTGGCGGTGGATGGATAAGTGTCCAAGTGTTCAAGTCTTAATTGTCCATCTTTGGGTAGCGAGGTGGGATCCATGATCACAAACTTTCAGTAATAAGATCACAACTTACTAGTAATAGGGTTAGTATTAAGAAAATTTTACGTATACGAAGTCACGAACCATTCGAAAAATTACGAAAAAAATCTTGAACTTATTGCAACTGTTTCAATTCAATCATAAATATTTTTTTTAGTTATTCGATCTATCGAACTCAAGTGCGGCCCTCCTAGATCGAGGAGGATCTTCGTGATTTTTATGTCGACGAAGAATATGATTCACCCCAGCCCTTTTTGGTTATCTCCAACCTATCCCGTCTTCAATGCGGACCTTTGCGTTGGATTCGGGAGAGCTCAATGCATCCAGAGTTCCCGATCAAGTGGGACACCTTGTGCAATCCCCCAAGAGATCTCCTTTTTTGTTTTTTTTTCGAAAGACCTCCCGTGCATTTGGTTCGCGAAGTGGACGGCACTCTCACATCCTCGCGAGCCCCTGTTTGCGTGGCTCGTGGTGCGGCGTTCCGTTCGGGGAGACAGACACGGGGACGAGGGCATGGAAGTGACGCCAGACAGGATGTAACCATGCAGAGAAAACGACACAATTTATAATGGAGAGAGGGAGACACTCGGGCAGGATCTTGCAGGTTACAGGCTGCCTCTGCCTGGAGTGGGACGGCGTCGAAAATCAATCGTGTGGGGGCACGCGTTATCCTTCCCTTGAGGACAAAATCTTGTGACGCATGGAGGGACGTTTGACTTTGGCATTCCTTCCTTAGCTTGTTGGCAAAAAGTCGATGCCCGCCATTAATGAAGGGCACAACTTGCCACCAAGATACGACCTCGAAGAGGGAAGGGGGGACCGCGATACTTCGACCAATTATTGATTGGAAGCATATTACTTTCCCCGTGAATGGCATACCGAGCGATCGCCAAAAAAATGCTTGGGTTCCACGGCAGAGTTTGGAGAAGACGAGTGAATCCAACTTTCTTTCTTACGGATATATCCATCATCAAGTACGCATCTAGGCCGAAGGAGAGATCCAATGTCATTGCCAAACAGAGCGGACTTCTAGATTGGAGTATCGCCCGTCCAAGGATCAATGGTTGCGAGAATGCAATTTGGCCGCGAAAGGTCTAAAGAACACACTCCCGTTGTGGCATGAACGATCATCATTCTCAAGTTCAGTATAGGGCTGGACGTTGATGGTCTAAATAGCAAATATTAGGTGCCAAATATATATCACATGTCATGCCGATAATACCGAACTTTTAAGTTGTAGCTCACGTATTTGTCTGTAATTGCTTCCACTTTCATAATCCCTATATGTATGGATTGTAGAGTTTTATGACTTCATAATCTGATGATCATTCAAATCCAAAAGAGGCATTCTACACTACAGAGCTGCATCACTTGGTGGTCGACCGCAAATGATGAACCGATTCGTTGCATCCGTCAGTAAGCCACTTTGACATCTGAGGACCGTATGCATGCAGATGTCGTCAACCAATAGGGAAAAGTAATTCGGGGATTTTGGACTCTATCCCGCCACCGTCGACTTTATCGATCAATAACTAGTAATTTAACATCATCTTATCGCAACATTTATCCTATTAAATTAAGGAAGTTCACAGAACTTAACACCAAAATAAATCATTCGAATGATCCCATGGCATGTGAGTTTATAGAAATCAATATCCAAGAACACTCTGGCCGAAGACAAACAAATAGAGGAAAAATAGAACGTGTATTTTTACTACATACTCTCTTAAATCAATGGTGTATAAGATTGTTTATGTAAAACAAAATTTACACTGTAATTACCCACCTTCTCAAATGGATGGTGCGGGAAAAATTACCAAAAAAGTCATAATTTTTTTTAACGAATTGAGTCTTAAATCTTTTACATTAATGCCAATTCAATCCTAAATCTTTTAAATAGAATCGAAATGATCTCTAGATTGATTAGAAGATCCTTTCAATTGGCTAGAATCCGTTACTTGAACGAATTAATGCCAATTCAGTCCTTTCGGCCAACGCTAATGTGATCAATTTGTAATAATATTTTAATATTTTTCAATGTATTTTTATTTATTCTCTCTCTCTACTTCCTCTTCCTCCGCTGATCAGCAAGAGGTGAGGGCCTATTTTTTTTTAATCAATTCAATCCTAAATCTTTTGCATTCGAGCTAATTCATTCTTTTTTCTGGCCAACTTTGGTCCAAAATTGTTGGTGTGGCATGGCTAGCACTGACTTAGCCAATTTTTAATGATATTTAATATTTAATATTTAATTATTTTATTCATTTTCTCTCTTTTTTTTTACTTCTTTCTCGGCTAGAGGTGAGGGTCGGCCTTGGGGAGACATTGGCCGCTCAAGGCTCGACCTTGCCGCTGCTGGGCGAGTTTGTGACTTGCCGTGGGCTTGAGGGCGCGAGCTTTGCCGCCCCTTACTTCTGGCCCATTGCTGGGCTTGGCGGCCGAGAGGAGGGAAAAAAAAGGAAGAGAAAGAAAGGAAAAGATAAAAAAGAAAATACAAAAATAAAAAAATAGTACTAATAATTGGCCATGTCAGCGCTAGGCTAGCGATTTTCGGTCAAAATTGATCGGAAGTACTGAATTGGTACAAATGTAAAAGTTTTGAAAATTAAATAAAAAAGATTTATGATTGAATTGATAGAGTTGCAATGAGTTTCAGATTTTTTGTGTAATTTTCTAGATGTTGCATGGGTTATTATATGTAAAATTTTCAGAATATTAACGCTATATTACTAGTAAGTTGTGATCTTATTACTGAAAATTTATTATCATGGATCCCACCTCTCTATCCAAAGATGGACAATGAAGACTTGAACAAGTGGACACTTATCCATCCACCACCACAATCGTCCAAAGACCATCTGGTCCCGCCATAAGAGTCACATTCTTCTTCCCTCTCCTCCTATAAATATGGACGCGCATCATCGCGAGGTTACTACACAAATCATCACTTGCAAGATTCACAAAACTTGAATCGAAATGGCGTCCTCGAAGACTATTGTGCTATTTGGCCTCCTCTTCGCCATTGTCCTCCTCATCTCCTCTGAGGTCTCAGCACGAGAGCTCGCGCAAGAGACTCTATCTAGTGAGTGTCTAATACTTCCTAAATAAACGCCAGAATTACATTATTCGAACTTTATCACGTTCGAAATTGATTGTCTAAAGTTTAGATTTCGGCGAACTAGTCTAAGTTGATCTAAAAACTACATTCCTTAGGATTGGCATCAACTTCCTAAGCAGTCAAATGTGCACAAAAGTGACAAAACGTCCAGATTCCAATATGCATGTGCAGAGCAACGCGTGAAGGACCAATTGTGTGTGTGTGTGTGTTTTTTTACGAGCTCCGGAAGAAATAGCCATCCTTTTTTATTTCGTCCGACGAAAACCAAGATGTATTAGCATGTTAATGGTTTTCCATCCAATTGTAGAGGAGAGCGTGGAGGAAGCTAACTACGGTCACGGATATGGAGGTGGCTTTGGCCACGGAGGGGGTAGTGGCAGGTATGGCGGCGGCGATCGTGGTGGTGGCGGCCGCGGTGGAGGTGGTGGTGGCGGCCGCGGTGGCGGTGGTGGTGGGGGAGGCGGTCGGGGTGGCGGCGGCGGTGGCGGCGGCGGCGGCGGCGGCGGCGGCGGAGGTCGGGGCGGTGGCGGCGGCGGCGGCGGAGGTCGGGGCGGTGGTGGCGGCGGTGGCGGTGGTGGCGGAGGTCGCAGAGGCGGTGGAGGTCGCGGTGGTGGCGGTCACGGTGGTCACCCTCCAGAAGAAACTGAAGATGTCAAGAATTAGATGATGCGTGAATCCTTGTTGATCCTCCCAATGTTATGCTACTTTACGTCGGAATGTAATGTATCATGCAAATCCTAAAAAGCTTAAAAGCTCGTGTATCGTCAAATAAATGGGGATTCCACCTTTGTGAACATCTCCGGAGAATCTAGCCTCCAATCTATATATGAAGCTCTCGTCGTAGCAAAATTTTTCTGTAAGTTAATGGCGTAGCGGAGATCATATCATGACTCGAATCATTCGCACACAACACGCTCGAAGCACCCACCCTCATAAGCCCAGGTTTAAATAAAGGCCATAAGCATATTTTATTTCTCATTTAATAACTGTATTCCCTCCTTAAGCACGACGAATAAATATCTCAAAAACCCAAGAAAGTCATGACCTTAATCACAAGCAGAAAGAAAAGAAAGAAACCCGAAATTTCAAGTGTGGAAAAAAAAAAATCCATGCTTGAACTGCTAAGATAATGGACTCAAAAATAGAAAACCAGTCTGAAACTGATGAAAACAATGGATTTTGAAGACCCATACAATGTCAAAGGATAATCACACCACAAGTGTCATAATGGCGCTCACTTGAGTGTTGTTATTTTTTCTACGATTAGCTGAGTGTCACATCGATGAATTTATTCCGACGATTCATTCCATGTTGCTTTTTAAATTAACTATTAAATCCGACTCATTTTTTTTTAATGAACTAGCTAGATTCAAATGTTGGAATATGAAAGAAACCGTAACACAAATAAAACATTGGAAATACACACGAATTAGAAATCAAGATTCGGAGGTTGGAAGGAGAAATTACCAAAAAAGTCTTAAATATATTGCAATTATGTTAATTTGGTTTTAAACTTTTTTTTTACTGATTCAACAATAAATCTTTTGCAATTGTGCCAATTCAGTCCATTTGGCCAGTTGTTAATTTTTCTAATTAATTTTATTAGTTTTTTTCCTCTTTTTTTTTTCCTTTTCTCTCCTTCCGAAACATTCAAAAGAAATACTAAAATATTCAACTGTCGGCAGGTCAACTAACATTCACGTCAACGTCGGACGATCATAATTTGTCAGATAGACTGAATTGACACAATTACAAATGATTTATGACTGCATTGGCAATTTGGCACAATTATAATATGTTTATGATTTTTTTGATAATTTTTCTTACAGTATAATCGAAACCTATTATCATTGCTTAAGTAAATTTGCTATAACTTTCCATGTGAAATAAATGGATTGCACTGATTGCAAACGATATTTAAATCCATGATTGAGATAACAGTAAGACCTAATGGAAGTGATGATTTTGGCTATATTCAAACCGGAAATGCACCTAGACATGATAGGACTTCTTATATATTCAAAATCAACTGGCATGTGATGTGATGGAGAAATTACTAAAAAAGAAATAAACTATTATAATTGTATCAATTTAATTCTAAGTATTTTGCATTTATGCCAATTCAATCATTTTACCCAAATTTAGCCAAAAATTACTGACATAAACGTCCGTCTACCGGCTATCCTACTTGACATTGTTGGTGCTAACGTGAAATTTTTGAATTTTTATAGATAGAAAAGTTCCACGTTAGCACTAGCATGTCATGTAGGATGGTTGATAGATGATCGATGTCTATGTCATCAATTTTCAACTGATTTTTACTAAAAGGATTGAATTGACATAAATACAAAAAAGATTTAGGACTCAAATAATAATAAAAAATATTTATGACCACATTGGCATAATTGTAATATATTTATGATTTTTTTGATAATTTATCTGTGATGTGATGATACATACTTTCCCCTTCTCAAAGCATCGACAGATTTACCTTTGAATGAAGATCGGAAAGCAACCCTAATTTTCGATCTTGGTTCTCAAAATACTACACCATAAGTTTATTAACATAACGTTCACCGTGAACTTGAGGTAAAAAATTCCGATAAAAAAAAAAAAAACAAACTTGAGGGAAAAATTATTTTGAAAAAGGAATATTGAAATTTTTTAAGTAGCGAGCATTAGCGAACTGTTCTCTCTTGATCTTACGCTATTCGAAGTTTTTTTTTTTTTTTAGGGAAATGCTTTTGCTTCCCTGACATTCAAGGATAATACAATCTCAACAATAGATCCACACATCATCACCGCGTGTTTTGCATAAAACACTCGTTAATTGACAGATTGTGCGATAAAAAATAATTGACAGTATTGTCAGACTGTTATGCTAGCATTTTCTTTTTTTTTCTTTTTAATAATAAATTTACTTGATTAAAAATGCTTAAAATTGAACCCGTTCGTGTCAAAATGACTTTTCGGGATGCTGAACTCGCTTGTTGTTGGCGCGTCTAGATCGTTGACCATGTGTCGATTGCATGTCGACGAGTGTTGGACACGATAAGGAAGCTCTCGAAAAGGGTCAGTGGTACACTGGAGAAGAGAGCAAGAGTTTCGCGCGACTTTGGGGTCAACAACGTGCGAGGGCCGCCAAGAATCACACGTTGTGGTTTTTGTCGAGGTCGAGCAACAAGAGGGTTGAGGACGTGGCAAGGGCGGCATCAGTGGTTGATGGGAGGTATGGATGGAGGTGCAGCTGTCGGTGTGTGGCGGGAACGTTGGCGGTGAATTTAAGGGGGTTTAGGATTTGGGAGAGATGGTGAGATGGAGCTGGCGGGGCTCGTGAGGCCAATGTTTCTTCTTAAAATGCATTTTCAATTGATTACCAAACAATATCTTCATTAAGCGAAAATTTTTGGAGTGAAAAGTCCCTTCTAGAGATGCAAAGTCCCCATGTACGATATGTAAACTACACCTATTTAGGGCCATCCATCAATAGAAACATATGGATGGAGATGAAACCATGGGAATGCATGGTCATCATTTCACGAATGAAATATAAATGATATAGATTAACTTTCATATTCTTATAACGTGATCGACAAAATCAAGCAGTAATTTAAAATAAAAAATGAATGGACATTCATGTTCTTTTTCTCGTGGATTCAGTATAGGTCTGTCGTGACCTGAAAATAAATTTTTATAGGCTAATGTATTTTTAGGTTAAGTATTTAACTAACCTAACTCGAACTCTCCCAAGTCCATACCAAATCGCAATTTAAGGTTCAATTGATTAACATGCAATGTATTTTGAATTTGGAGTCACCACTAATCATTTATGATAGGTCGATTAGAAACCTAAATAAAATGGTTGGAGAACTATTTTATTCCTACGAGCCAGAGATTAAGAGTCTGGGTACTTGATTACGCCATATTATTCTAACGCTGTTTCGGTACCATTTTATTTCATGAAAAATCATTTGAGAAGGCAACACTGATTGATTTTAATCTAAGTCACAAACAAAGGTTATCATGCGGGTGCACAATCAATCAATGAAATATCCAGAAATCAATATGATCAGGGAAGCATGCGCCGCACAAAAGAGTTCTTTTTTTAAAAAAAAAATCGATTTTTATATGAATGCATGAAAGACTGTACTATATATGATGCATGAATTAAAATGCAAGACTAAACTAGATGACGTGTAAATTAAACGAATGTACAAGTGAGACCATGATTTAATTAAATTAATTACATGACATTCAAACCCAGATATGCTATTTTATATGAAGTCTAAACTAAAAATGCAATCGAATATGACATGGCAAATATGAATGGCATGGCATATATGACGTGGCATATATGACGTGGCATAGATGACATGACAAAGATGATATGACATAGATGACGTGGCAAAGATGACATACCAAGGATGACCTGGCAAAGATGGCATAGATGACATGGTAGAAATGGCATAGCAATGGTGAATCATTTTTTTTTATTTTCAGATGAATTTATTTCCTAAAATAGAACTATGTCAAAACACAATTTATCTTGCATATTTTAGAGTCTAAATTGACCTAAATCCTAATATATTAAAGACGAATTATTTTAGACATGAAATTCTATTTAAACATGCAATTTCTACCCTAAAATGCAATCTAGTCTAAATATTTTACAAGAGGGATTGGATAAGCAATTATCTACGTAATGCTATTTTTAAATTATATGCAATTTTCAAATATGAGATGTGAATGAATGCAATTTTTTAGAATTTTTTGGATTATATCATGCGACATATATATTCTAAAAAAATGACAATCAAGCAATTCATAACAAATTAGGAAAGTGAATATGTCAATCAATGCCAATCAAGAAAGTGGATATATCAATCAAGTTTTAAAATATTTCGTAAATATTTGAATCAATCTTTTAATTCGTAATATTACGATTAACGATTGAACCCAAAAATCTTGCCTAATCGAGTATTCCGTCGATAATCTTAAAGACATACATTTCCGATCGTATGGCAAGTTGCGGATTAGGAAATAAAATTTTCCTAATCAACCTTTATTTTAAAGATACCCACTTTGATGCAAGATATGCAAAAATATGCGATATGACAAGATATTCTCAAATTAGGCAAGAAAATATATTAAAAATCTGGAATATGAAATTTTTCTTGAATCGAATGTCGACCGAGCGAAACGAACTTGCACGAAGCTTGAATGTGAGGCTCGAAATGTTGGGCCGTTCATCTATGGAATTGGCTTTTGAACAAAATGAATCGCCTGTGGACTTCCAAGATTTGCACGAAGGTTGACTAGCGTGGGCTCAATCGAGTAGCAATCTGGATTTGGGGGGTAAGTTTTCCTCTTCGAACTTGTGTCGGACTTACAATCTTCCGAAAAACCACAGCCGGCTCGGTGAGGAGTGTCACGCTTGGTTCATGGAATAATCCTCATCTTTTTGCACCCCTTTTGTCCTTTCTCTTACAGATCTTGTCCCCTGAAAGAAATCAATAAAAACAATCGAGAACGAGGTGATTATAAGTATCGACACACAATTGCAATAAAATAAAAAGATGAGAGAAAGAAAAATCGAGACACGAGATTTATCATGGTTCATCCTTAAACTAGGGCTACGTCCAATAAATGATTCCACTATATCAACACATCTCACCTCTCATTACATCACTCAATTATAAGCGAACAAGTATATATATATATATATATATATATATATATATATATATATATATATATATATATCAATAGCTATTCATGAGCCCAAACCCAAACTACTAATGAGAATTTACAGACTTAAATCATAAAAGCCCTCTGGTGTCAAGGGGGCAGTCCTGCCGGGGCGGCTCCCTCGGAGTCCCGCCCACTCAACGTGGAGTAGGACCTACGTGCTTTTATGTCGCAGGAAAATATGAACCACTCCCCAATAGTGATTTGCTGAAGATGTCAAACCAACATTGACGACTGATATCAAAAGAATGCATCCCAAAGCTTCCTGTAGGGCGTTGGTAGGATTCGTCACGGCTGGGGATCATCAAAGGCGCAGCCTTCATCGAAGAATAGGTGCGACCAACAAGAGCAACTATATCGTCGTGGGAAAGCTCAGAATCTCAGGACTGAAACTTACTCTTCTCTCTCACACAATCTCACGTTAATTCTGAATTTTCTGAATGAAAGTGGATCCCCCCATGTGACCATCGACGCCCTTTTTATAGGCAGAGTAGTCCGGAGCCTTCAAGGAAAAAGAGCATCTTTTCTTTCTTATTGTGAAAAATCTGAAAGATCTCATCCATATCGCTTTTTTATTCTGCACGAAGGTCCTCCACGTGATTTTCCTTGAGCCTCACACAATTGCTTTATTTTCGACCAATCTAATCAAATATCCCTGTAGATTGCCTATTATAAAGACTACGACACTGCTTCTCCATAATCTTTACAATTTTAAGACAAAGTTGTATGCGCAATGCATGCAATGCCGGCCACCGAAATATTCAACGGGCTAGGTCGAAATCTGTCTTGCAATCCTCGATTTTTTTTTATTTTTTTCTTTTGTGGTGTTTGAATAAATTCTGTCGAAAGCCATATCAAACTTCCAGCTTCTCTTGATTTGTTGCGGTGCTGTGGGTCATGATCAATCACTGAAATAATATTGTTTAAATTCGGCATTGCAATTTTCGGCGACATGTGCGTGTGCAAAGAGCTAGGCTGAATCTCACCGTGGGCTTAATCCCAAATGTTTAATTCATATTTGTCTGCCACCGGTCCGATCAATGCAAGTGCATGGCAATAGATGTTAAAATGAAAACTATACTAAGATGACTAAATATTTTTTGGCCAGGGACTAAGATTAGCCCTCTAATTTTCCATGCAATAAATAACAAAAAGAAAAAAAAAATCAAAATTTAGGTGTAATCCAGCTTTCTAAAGAATATCTATTCAAATCTATTTAAACTTTGTGTCGGCGACTTGATATCTCGTGAGTAAGAGAATCCTGCAAGGCATGCAAGGACAAGACAAATGCCTGCGTCCAGTTCCTGTGGCTTAGGGAGAACGAGGATCCAACGTGTGGGGGGCAAAGCTCTTTTCCTTGTAGGACAATCGGTGACGTGAGGGAGGACGTAAGCATTTGTTACTCTCCATGCATTGAAAACGTTATTTCGCGTTCGCCTTGTACATGTTACGCTGATTCACGTTCGATGTCTACGATGGTGTATGTTCAATTAGTTCGTAACTCTTTCAACCTTTTGTTCGTATTCTTTTCGACCCGTTTACGAGCCGTCCATTATCTTTTGGCAGGAAAAGAAGCTTTGGCAGTTTGGCAATTGTGAGTGGCCGTGGCGCGATAGCTAGAACCCACAGCACGAGGTGATTTTTTCCCCAGATCATGACAGACGTGCCTCGTAGCAAGAGTTCAGGACATTACTGATCTCGACGAATTTACGGGCCAAATCGTCAACTTTCACTTGCCACGGCACCTTAAACAAAGATCACAATCTAATCTTTGACTCTTGGACGTGAATCCTTTTGGACGGATCTCTTCCTGATTTAAGCAATCACGACCGTTCATTAGACCCACAGCTCATATCTTCGTGTCTGTACTCCCCGTCCTCCCGCCTATAAATAGGGCAGCCCAGCTTAGTGTGAGCATAGTCTTCGTCCTTGAGATTTCTCTGGCGATCCACTAGCCTTGCATGATGAAAATGGCTTCCTCTAGGGCTTTTCTCCTGTGCGGCCTCCTGTTGGCCGTTGTTGTTCTCATGGCCGCGGAGGCCTCAGCTCGTGACCAAATCGAGGTGACTCAATCACGTGAGTGCTCTCCGCATTTAAGTCTTTCGCCAATTTTGCTTCTTTGATCGAAAATATGGAATCGCTTTCTCACCTTTGATGTGTATATATATTTTCGTGTGGCTGTATGTTGTGTAAGCACTCGTGTTTGTTAAAGACAGATAAACAAATAATCATGAAGAATTATTTATAAAAATGTTTCTAAGAGACGATACACGACTTTATCAACCAACTTTTGTGAACTTCAGTTATTATTCATGATAGATTAATTAATTTAATATTTTTTTGAAAAATTATGTTTACCAAACTCAAGATGTGGTGTACAGAGGTCGATGTAATAGTAATAGTTGCATCTTAACTTGCTTCTTCATGTATTCTTACACGGTAAACTAGATTACATGTAATATGTTAGCGTACACAAATATGATCATATGCGTTGAGTTTACATTTCAGAGGAGAACGGGAAGGATGGTCACCATGGCCATGAAGAACACCACCATGGTGGCCATGAAGAACACCATCACGGCGGTCATCACGGTGGTCACCCTCCTGAAAAAATTGAAGATGGTCACCACCATGGTGGCCATGAAGAACACCACCACGGCGGTCATCACGGTGGTCACCCTCCGAAGGAAACTGAAGATGTCAAGAATTAGATGATTGACTCAATTGGTCCGTTATCCTGTTGGGAAAATGTTGGGAAAATGTATGAGAATGTATGCTATGTAGCTCCTGGAAGCTTATAAGCTTCTGTAATGAGGGTCGAATAAAATGGTTTCTCTACTGTTATAAGCAGCCTTGTTGCGTTTCAGATTGTTTTTTTTTGGTGATTTTAAGCACGAGTCGTCTCAAATGTCTACTGATGTTTGCATATGAATGAACGAAACCCACTTCTTGTGTGTTTTTCCTTTTTCTAATGGAACCCTCTTTAATTAACGACAAATTCTATCCCTTAGCTCTGAATAGCAAGGGCTACTTCTCGAGTTTTCATATTTTTTCTTATTGGAAGTGGATGCATGGCTTGAGAACCTATACCAGACATGAAAACACCCAAAGTACAAGTTATGCACCAATGCACGATTATGTTTTAATTTAATAAATAATAGCGGGTATAGTATTATGTTCTTCTTAGAATGATTATTATACCCCTTTTAACTTAGGAGAGGTTAGGCACCTAAATTTGCAATTCGGACAGTCTATTTTTTGACGAACGGCCCAGATCTTCAATTTTTAGGGGGTAATTTTTTTGAATTATATATATATATATATATATATTTGTTATTTATAATCTGGGACATCC
The DNA here is from genome assembly GCA_028455895.1 of Rhodomyrtus tomentosa. Taxonomy (NCBI): domain Eukaryota; kingdom Viridiplantae; phylum Streptophyta; class Magnoliopsida; order Myrtales; family Myrtaceae; genus Rhodomyrtus; species Rhodomyrtus tomentosa. The sequence goes on along the minus strand of JAPCWY010000001.1, from coordinate 4,898,922 downwards.
ATTCATAAGAAGAACGATCTGGATTGCAAGGTTAGAATCTAACCTTCTAAGAAAATGTTAGACGATCTATTTCCGCAACCCTATAGCTCTTTGCAATTGCCTATCGTAAATTTTTACTCCAGACGTTAATGCCAGTGTATAGCTGTTTTGCTCTAGCCTATAGCTTTTGCAACAATGTAAAACCAGAAAAGAGATTAAGTTGCAAAAATCTGCTTGTTTACTCAGCCTAATGACGTATGTCTCTAATCGAAATAAAGCTGTAGTTTAGAAATGAAACGCGATACATGCATTTCCACTCAACTTATATCTTTCTGTCATTATGTATTATGCGTGCTCTCTCTCGCTCTCTCTCTCTCTCTCTCTCTTTCTGAGAAAGTAAAATTAGGATGTTGCTGGGAAAACAACAAAGCAATGATTGTATAGCTAATGTTGATATCCAGCCAATATTTAACAAGATGATTTTATATTACCCAAGTTTTTTTTTAGAAAATTCACCTTTGAATGCAATATCATGAAATTTTGTTGATTTGCATGTTGCTTTCAACTGAATAAATTCATATAGCAATTTTGTAAGGTCATTACCTAATCCCAAACTGGTACGTTGAGAGTCACGTGTTGTGATTTTCCTAAGGTCGCCCGATAAGACGATTGAGGAGGTGGCAAGGGCAGCAGCGATGGATAATGGGAGGTCTAAATGGCGGTGCAGCTGTTGGTGGGTGGCGGGAACGGTGGCAGTCAATTTAAGGAGGATCGGGAGAAATGGTGAGATGGAGCTGGTGGGGCTCATGAGTCCAAAGTTTCTTCTTAATGTGCATTTTACATTGATTACCAAACAATATCCTCATTAAGTGAAACTTTTTGGAGTTAAAAGTCCTTTCTAGACATGCAAACTCCCTACATCCAATACGTAAACCGCAATTATTTAAGGACATCCATCAACAGAAACATATGAATGAAGATGAAATTCCTGGAAGCGCATTCTTGTTATTTCACGAAAGAAATGTAAATGATACTGATTCACTTTCATATCCCTATAATGTGATTGGCAAAATCAATCATTAATTTTAGAAAATGAAGGGAGATTCATATTTGTTTTCTCTCGTGGATTCAGTATAGTCCAGCTCGCAAGAAACTATTTATCCAATTATTTAAACTTTGCGTCGGCAGTTTGATTTCTCGTGAGAGAGAGAATCTTGCAATGCATGCAAGAAAAAGACAAACGTCTGCAACCAGTTCTCGTTGCTTAGGGAGAATAATGATCGAACATGTGGTGGGCAAAGCCCATTTCCTTGTAGGACAATGGGTGACGTGAGGAAGGGCGTGTGTATTAGGTAGGGGTGTCAAAAAAAGCCCACCTCGGGCCAAAAATTAGGTGTATTTTCAGGCCGAATGCCGATACTGTTCCGCATTAGGCTCGGCCCAAATCGGCCCAAAAGAAAAAGGAAGACCCGACTTGGAAACCTTGCTCTTCTTAGTGAGTCCGTGATTTGTGTCTTCCCTGTTCCCATGCTCTCCTTCCACAGACCAAAGTCGGCGTGCTCGACGGCTCGTACAGAGATTGGACGGCATGTACTTCTCCATAGCGTTCCCCTGTGATCCCTCCTGCCGGTGAACTTCCCTCGTCGGCGCCGATCTCCCTCTCCCCTGTCGAAGGCAAAGGAGCTCGTCTCCTCCGACGCTGTCATCGTCTTCAGGTACTAACCGTCTCTTCGCCCGGTTTACCAAACAGGCGCTTATGGCTGTAACGGCAACCCCAACTCGCGATGAGATTTGTCGTACCCACATCAATGGACTTGTGGGTAGAGTTTGATATTCGAATATCCTTATCATGTTGATGCCATGCTCTTATAAAAAAAAAAACCCCCACCGTTTCTCGTTATATGGGGCCAAAATCAATGATTTGCCTGTTTCTTTCTTTAGTTGTGCGTTGGCGCAAATCTCTGGGTTTGAATTATAGAAGTGATTGTTTTAACTTTGGACGATTGTTTTTGTCAATCTGCAAGAACATAGTTTAGGAGAGCTAGGATTCGTCGACTGTTAGCAACAGTTGAGAAGCAATTAAATACACGAATTATTCTGTCTGTCCAACTAAATACATATGTATGTGCAGTCTGGTTTCGTTTGCGCATTGACTGTATTAGCCGAGCGGCCCGAAAATGCTCTCGCACTTTGCTTTGATATCTTTGCATTAGTTCCGAGTTTACTAAATCACTGTGACGAAACCTTTTCCTGTTGCTGTTGGCATGTTCTTTCTCCACTGGTGCTTTATCAAATGTAAACGCTGCTAAAGGTTTGGAGGTGCAGCATTTCGACTAAACCACGTCTTTGCTGAAGATGGAGGACGAGAAAAAAGGCAAAAGGAAGAGCAGGTTCTCGAGGAGCGGATGGAGGAAACAGGAAAAGGCCAAAGTTAGGTATGCTATTCTCTTTAGTCATAATGTACATCCTGGCAGTACACCATTTGCTTGAAGATGGTGATCAGCTGATCTTAAACGGCATTACCTACTAAGATTCTCAGCTCAAGCTACCCGAATCACGTATGCCCCAACTGTTAAAAAGGATTTCTGACCTGAAGTGGATGTACGCTGCTTAACCTCGTAACTAAGGCCAGAAGATTGTTGTGCAGCTTGGATTTGGATGTGATAGTGATGTCCGGTTCTTGACATCTATATGTTTTTTAATATAGAAAGTCTATTGTTTACTTTGAGAATTCGTTCTCTTGATGGATCTTTGTGATGTCCCATTTACTTGTACGGATTGACGACGCGACAATGTTAAATATAGGACTATGGATGTCTCGAGATATCTCTATTCGTATAATGTAGAATCTTGGGGATTAGTGCCATGTCAACATTTGAGTTTTTTTCAAATTTAAGTCTCAAACAACTTTGATTTTATTTGGGATTTTGATTTCCATTATTTTCAAATTGAAAAAAATAAATCCCAAACCGGCCCTACCCGATCCGAACAGTTGTAGCATATGTAATTTAGGTATCAGGCCGGCTTGGGCCGGGCCGTGCTAGGTATTGTTGTTTACTTTGCGGGTTGGGTCGGGCCTCTATGATACCCGACCTATTGACACTCCTAGGAAGTTAGTACTTTCAATGCCTTAGATTCCTAACTACTCAAAGTGCTTATGGGTACTCTCTATGCATTAGATTCCTAACTACTCAAAGTGCATGTAGCACATAGCTCGCACAAATATACACGGACGAACGGGCCATGGCGACGGGACGAAGGATGGAGCGTGCAAAATATTATTTCGATCGAGTACTACGCAAGATAATTCATGCGATGGGAGAGAGCCTACGATTTCTAGTGATGCTGATTCACGTTCGATGTCTACGATGTTGCATGTTCAATTAGCTCGTGACTCTTTCAAACTTTTTGTTTCATATTATTAGTCAATTGTGTGTAGTTGTGGCCCGACAAGAGAACCCACAGCACAAGGTGCCACATCTTTGAATTTTTCTCCTGATTGTGACGAGTTACCACGTAGCAAAAGATCAAGGCATTACTGATCTAGACGAATTCGTCGGACAAAAATCGTCAACTTTCACTTGCCACGGCACCTTAAACAAGATCACAAGCGGGTCTCATCGGATTCTAAATTTTTAAAATTTCCCACCTACATTTTTTCCACCATTTTCAAGAGGTGACATGAATCAAATCGAGCATCCAATTTGATCAATGTCACCCCCAACATTGAATTGATAATGTTAGGATATCCATTTCCGATCTCACCCACCTAGTCTAATCCTTGATACTTGGACGTGAATTTATTTTTGGACGCATCTCCTCCTAACTTAATGACGCAGAGAGAAGCAAACTTGGAAAATAATTCCAAAGAATACTCGAATTTTGATTGAATGATAGAATGATAATGTCGATTACAAAGGTGGACGTATTATATATATATATATAGAGATAAGGCTCCTTTAGGCATCAAAGGTGGACGTACTATATATATATATATATATGGCTCCTTTAGGCATTAAAATAACTATAGATAACATAATCTAAATCGTATCTAACTTATCATAATGGAATTCAAATCACATATTACAAATAATCAGAATATTTAAAATTTCCTAAATTATAAAACTGTCTGAAAAGTAATCTAAACGACTCTGAAATGCCAAAATCCATCGTATCTCACGGCAAAGTGGTGACTTTGAATCAGACAACCGTTTCGCTTCAACCGACTAGTTTGAACGCGATCCGAGATCGTTTGACCCAAGATCTGAAATTACCGACGAAATCGCGCTGGCTTTTGACGATCCAATTTAACAAAATAATCACATGCTAGTTGTTCTACATCACTTAATCACGACCCAGCTCATATCTTCTTGTCCGTAATCGCCACCCTCTACTCTATAAATAGGGCACCCCAGTTGTAGTGTAACCACGCACTTCACTTGCATAGTCTTCTTCCTTGAGATTTCTATCTTGATCCACTAGACTTGCATGATGAAAATGGCTTCCACCAGGGCTTTTCTCCTGTTCGGCCTCCTGTTGGCCGTTGTTGTTCTCATGGCCTCACAGGTCTCAGCTCGTGACCTGGCTGAGGTGACTCAGTTCCGTGAGTGCTCTTCGCATTTAAGTCTTTCGTCAATTTTACTTCTCTGGTTTTCTTTAATTTGATCGAAAATATGTAATCATGTCCTCACGTTTGATGTGCATATATATTTCTGCGTGATGGTTCGTTGTGTGAGCACCCGTGTTTGTTAAAGACAGACAGACAAATAATCATGGAAAATTATTTAAAATAATATTTCTATTTTATGGAGGCGATAGATGATTTAACCATGATTTTGTTCATCTTTTGTGAGCTTCAATTGTTCGTGGTAGATTAATTAATTTAATATTTTTTGAAAATTTATATTTTAAAATTATTTTTTACAACATGTACATCATAAAGAGAGGTTGATGGAATGGTAGCAGTCACTGAGTAGTTGTATCTTAACTTACTTCTTTATGCATTCGTACACAATAAACTAGATTACATGGAATACATTAGTGTACACAAATATGATCATATGCATTGGGTTTACATTTCAGAGGAGAAAGTGAAGGATAGTCTCCACCACGGTGGTCACACTCCCGAAGAAACTGAAGAGGATGACCATGAAGACCACCATGACCACGGGGACCATGGAGACCGCCATGACCACCATTACCACGGCGACCATGGAGACCACCATGACCATGACGACCACGGCGATCATGGAGACCACCATTACCACGGCGACCATGGAGACCACCATGACCATGACGATCACGGCGATCATGGAGACCACCATTACCACGGCGACCATGGAGACCACCATGACCATGGCGACCACGGCGATCACGGCTGTCATCATTGTCGTGAGGATGAAACTGAAGATGTCAAGAATTAGATGATGGACTCAGTTGGTCCATCATCCTGTTGGGAAAATGTGAGAATGTATGCTATGTAAGTCATGGAAGCTTATAAGCTTTATTAACGAGTGTCGAATAAAATGGTTTCTCTACTGTTGTAAGCAGGTTTGTTGCGTTTCAGATTGTTCTTTTGGTGATTTCAAGCACGAGTCGTCTCAAATGTCTACTGATATTTGCATATGAATGAATGAAACCCACTTCTTGTGTATGTTTTTTTTTATAGATGAAGTCCTCTTTAATTATCGTCAAATGCTATCCCTTTGCTCTGAATAGCAACTGCTACTTCTCGAGTTTTCATATTTTTTCTCATCCGAAGTGAATGCATGGTTTGAGAACGTTTACCCGACACAAAAACTCCCAAAGTACAAGTGATGCACGCATGCACGGTTATGTTTTAATTTAATAAATGCTAGCGGATATAGTATCGTGCCCTTCCTATAATGATTATTATGCCCCTCTTTTAACTTAGGACATGGTGACTGTGGCGGAACGTTTATGCACGGTTCCACTATTTTATGAATAACCTACTGTAAAATGTAACATCCCCGTCCCACATTGCCTAGGGAGAGGGGGTTGAGATGGCTTGCAAGGACTTGGGTCCTTAGACTTGCAAGATGCATTTTTCAATGGGTTGTATGGGTAGTCCTCGGAAAAACAAAACTGTGAGGAGTTGGCGAGTCTTATACTACACTCCAAAGTGGATAATATCTTCCAAGTGACGCTTGCGAGGCCATTACATAAAAATATCTTCCAAGTGGCGCTTACCGGGCCATTACATAAAATCAGCTTTGGGAACCCGTGAAAATATTTCATTTGATCGTTTCATCAACTATCATCATTGCAAATAGACCATGATCTTACCTAACCCTCGTTTCAGAAAAATTTCCAGCGAAGAATCTTCTGATTAGTGCTCTCATTTGTTTCATTATGTGGAGTTAATGTTTAAAATATGAAAACTTGTAAGACGCAACCCACTAATCAAAGGGACGAACGAAGGATGTTTTCCTTCAATCAAGGCCCAAAAAAGTAGTATATAGATCTTTGCAATTGCCTGTCACAAATTTTTTTATTTCATACGCTAGTTGTTTCGCTTTAGCTTATAGCTTTGCAACAATATAAAACCAGAAAGAGATATTAAGGTGCAAAAGTCTGCTTGTTTACTCAGTCTATCACGTGTGTCTCCAAACGAAATAAAACTGTAGTTTATAAATGAAACACGACACATGTATTTTCACTCAACCTATATATCTTTCTGACATTATGTATTACGCGTAATATTTATTTCTTTCTCTTTTTCTGAGAAAGCAAAACTAGGATGCTACTGCGACAACAGCAAAGCAATGATTGTGATGTAGAACAACTGGCATATGATTATCTCGTCAAATTAGATCGTCAAAAGCCGGCGTGATTTCGTCGGTAATTTTGGATTTTGGGTCAAACGATCTCGAATCGCGCTTAAAACTGGTCGGTTGTAGCGAAACGGCCGTTTAATTCAAAGCACCACTTTGCTGTGTGATACGATGGATTTTGGCATTTCGAAGTCGTTTAGGTCACTTTTCAGGCCGTTTTCTAATATAGAAAATTTAAAATATTATGATTATCTATAATATTTAATTCGAATTCCATTAGGATAAGTTAGATACGATTTAGATTAAGTTATCTTTAGTTATTCTGATGCCTAAAATAGTACTATCTCTATATATACGATGTCCACCTTTGTAATCGATATTATCATTCAATCAAATTCGAGTATTCTTTGGAATTGTTTTTCAAGTTATTGCTTTCTCTGTGTCAGATTGTATGCATGGCTAATGTTGGTATCCAGCCAATATTTAACAAGGTGATTTTATATTACCCAAGTTTTTTTGGGGGGGAGAAAATCCACCTTTCAATGCAAAATCATGAAATTTTGTTGATGTTTGCGTGTTGGTTTCAACTGAATTTAGATTGCAATTTTGTAAGGTCGTCACCTAATCCCTTAATATTAAAGGATGTTGAGTTGAATGAATCAACCCGTACAACTTTATCCGCAGATTTCATAGTGCATTACTTTATGTGTACTCGTTTCGAGGGATACCAATCTAACCCTAAAATGTAATCAAGTCTTTACACTTATATCGTCGAATCAGCGGGAATTATGTAGAAGAGAAATCCTCCATTTTCTTGGCTCTAACAAAAAATACTGCAATGCTGAGCAGTGAGCACACATGTTTATACCCAGTCCCACCGCGAGCTCTTGGAGTCGACAAGTAAGGTGTGTCTCCGTGCAAATCCATTTTTCATCGCTAGCAAACTTTGTCTTCGCTTAAGAATAATTTCGACCCGAGACCCAACCGGTGATCCCACCTGTTGACCCGGTCAACATCTGATCATTGATGGGTCGACCGTTGACCGGCCAGACAGGAAATCAAACCGGTCGGACCGGCTAATTTGAGGCGGTTGACTCCCTCGCATGGACTGCATGCATCAAGACTTCACGGGTCGTGTGCGGGCGCGTGAGAGGTCTGTTTGGGGAGTGCGAGATACTATTGTGTTCGTTTTGAAATTATCTACGTTGTGGTATAATTTCATTATAATTTTTTTTTTGGGTAAGAATTTCATTATAATTTTGATGGCCTTATAGTTGTAAAAAAAAATACTATGAAAGTATTAATTATAATAGAAATTATTTCAACGTTCCCAATTTATTTGTTGTATCATGGATTATGAGTGATCCTCTTACGCTGTAGTTGTTCCCGAAACAATGGTGCGACAGTACCAAACTCTCAGAATTTTGAGAATGGTGGCGTAAATAAAGTAACATGCGTTGTTAAGTAGAACTTTGACCTATTGTGGTTGGGACGGTCATGACAACACGTTGGAGCATGCTAAGAAGGTCAATGAGATGATGCAATGCTTAATATGGGAAGGCTTCCGTAGTGGACGGATCGAAGTTGAAAAGATAGATGCATCGAGAAACACCCTACTAAATTTTTGGCAGTCAATAGTAGTGTTTATGAAGAAATATATAGAGATTTGGGCAAGGAAGACATCAACTTTGGCGATGAATTAAACCTGGCGCAAAGCTAAGGGGTTTGCAAAGGCCTTCCCCTGGCTGCCTAGTACGCCCATTGATCTTTCTGAGGATTGTATTGAGTCCATCCCAGTTCTTGTGAGGAGGATTGAGAGAAATTGATGTCATTCCTCTAGGATTTGTTGTCTTTAGGTTGATATTTTCGTTCTTGTAAGACTTATGAGTTGTTTGTTTTATTAAATATTATGTTATGAATATTAATGTCTTTACAAAAATAGATATTGTTTTATACATGTTTCGTTCAAGTGGGGAGTTCTAAAAGGTTTTTGTGACTTTAAATAAAACAATTTTTACATAAATAATTATATTAATGATAATTTCAAATTAAAATTATTAGATGGTGATTGGGAACAAAGTGACTTGTTGAATCTAAAAGCTTATGTGAGATTATTCATTCATATAATTAATTTGTGTAAAACATATGTACAAATGTAAGACATTAATAATTCCTGAATACATGTTTACATAACTTTGTATTCATGTACAATGGCTTTAGCATTTAGCAATATCGTGGCCGAGCTCAACAAAGGCAAGAAATTGAACGGTGAGAATTACAAAAATTTGGAATATGAAAATTCAGTATGTGCTAGAAGAGCAAGAAGCTCTTTAACTCAGTTATTGAAGAACCTCAAGATGGAAATGATTGTGCAACATAGGAGGGACAGGGAAATGCACTAAGTCCTCCAGATTAGAAAGAACATGGGTGATAGATAGGGTTCGGAAAAGAAGGGTTATTTTATGATATTTTTGTTATAAATATACGATTGCATTTTAATTTCTCTCTGATTTGAAGATATTGAATCTTATTTGACCGATCGAATGTCACCAACATGTAAACTTAACTGAAAATTAGTAAGAATAATGTCCAGAATCAAAACTCGCCAACAAGAAGACTAGTTTCAAGAAAATTTGGGAAGATAAGGTCTTAAAATAATATATGCCCAGTCATTGGTCTTTAGAATGTAATCAAATCTACTAATATCGTTGAATCAGCGGCGATTACGTTGAAGAGAAATCCTCCATTTTCTTGTATCTAATAGAAATATTCCAGCGCCGAGTGCACATGTTGGATACCCTGTCGCACCACAGGCGAGTCTCCGTGCAAATCATTCTTCATCGCTAGCAAGCGCAGTCCTTTGCTTCGAATTAACTGATGAAATGGCTTCGTCTAGGGTTTTTTTTTTTTTGCTCTGCAGCCTCCTCGTCGCTGTGCTTCTTATGATCTCAGCTCGTGAACTTGCCGAGGCACCTCATTCATCTCGTTAGTGTTGCTTCTCCCCAGACTTCTCTACACGGTTGGTGTGTATGATCAAATGGTACTCCTATTGCGGACTCTCGAGAAATTAATTATCTCTCATCATTTTTATGACGCGAAAACCCGCGATAGTCAGGTAAAACCGGGCATGTAAGTATTATCTCGTTGGAACGAAATGATTTGTCGGAAACTTGGCAATGAAATTTTGGATTCCATCACCTATGCTATTAGTTTTAGGATTAATACCACGAAAAACCCTAAACTGGTTCATCGTAACAAATTTACTATCAAATTATTTTTTTGACCATAAAAAATCCTGAACTGATACACTTATGACAAATTTATCTCGAACTATTACAATTGTAACAAATTTACCCTCCGTTAGTTTTTCGTTAAATTTAACCGTTAAATTGCTGAGTTAAATGGCACGTTGCAGTTCATAGGCATACCAGTTTAAGGTTTTTGCCCTTTGTTTGTTACAGTTGTATCAATTTGAGATTTTTCGTTGTATTAGTTGAATTTAATGAAAGGTAAATTTGTCACAGGTGCACAAGTTCGAGGTTTTTCGTGGTTAAAAAATTAGTTTATGGTGAATTTGTTACAAGTATACAAGTTTAAGATTTTTTATGATCAAAAAAATAGTTTATGGTAAATTTGTCACGAGTATACCGATTTGGGGTGTTTCTTGAATTTGGAGTTTTTGGTATTAAGACTTAGTTTTAATCTCCACTACGAAGAAATATCATACGTGCTTCAATGGATGATTTTTGTGTTCATGTTTGCAGAAGAGAGCGTGGAGGATGATGGGAAAAACCATGGAAGCTATGGTCTGGAAAAGGAGCATGGGAGTGGCTGTGGCCACGACGACGAACCTGATCACGATCATGAGGACGTTGACGACCATGAGCACGACGATGATCAGGAGGACGGCCATGATGACGATGACGATCATGATCAAGAAACTGATGACGACAACGATCATGAGGACGATCACAACCACGAACTGGACGATGATCCTGAGCACGACCATGACGATGACCATGACCATAGCCAAGGATGTAATGGGTCGAGCAAAGGCAACTCATAGAAGGAAGTGAGGACGGGGAGAGTAATTAGATAGCTACTGAATTTTAATTTTGCTGTTCCCAGTACGTCGTTGTCATGTGTGTTATAATACGGAATATGCGTGTGCGTGACCAATAAATTGAAGCTTCCAGCTTTATGCGTGGACGAAGATGATATTCCCCCACTAGCTCACCTAAGCAAGTGAGCATATCAAGTTCCAGCTTCATATGTCAATTGAAGTGTCTCATGTACTTGTATCTATTTTCCTAAAAGCAAGATCGCTCAACATTTTGCTAGGACTTTACCATTGGTTGGGCGAGATTTCGGTTTTCTTCTTTCTTTTGTTTGTTTTTTTCTCGAATGATGAATGTGGATCGAAGCTTATTTAGTCCATACTGGTATGAGATCCATAAGTATTTACTCCCTTCTATGATTCTATGAGGAGAAAATTTCTAGATATATTTTTGAAGTACGATTTAAATGGTCCGCCTTACAAATAGTCGTTGTCGATTATATCAAAGTTAAATGGAAGTGCATGAGTTGAATGGACACACGTGTTGAAAATCACCCTATTATGAGTTTAAAGGGTTAACTTCACACATTATATGAATTTGCTATTAAACTTTCTTTGCAACAGCTCCCCCCGTTCATCTTTGAATAAAATCTCTGAAAGGGAGACAAAAAGGTTTGGTTTATCTTTCGATAAAAGACCAAAAGCTATGGAGCATTTCACCAGTTCTCGTGAGTGAGAGAGCATGCAAGAATAAGACGAACGTCTGCAGCCAGTTCTCTCGTGGCTTAGGGAGAATAAGGATCGAACTTGTGGTGGGCAAAGCCCATTTCTAGTGATGCTGATTCAGTCGAGTACTGAAAATATTATTTCAATCGAGTAGTGCGCAAGATAATTCATGCGATGAGAGGAAGCCTACGATTTCTAGTGATGCTGATTCAAGCTCGATACATGTCCACGATGTTGCATGTTGAATTAGTTCGCAACGCATTCAACCTTTTGCTGGTATTCTTTTCGACCCTTTTACAAGCTATCCATTATCTTTTGGCAGGATAAGAAGCTTTGGCAATTAGTCAAGTGTGAGTGGTCGTGGCGCGATAGGGAGAAGTGAGCCCACAGCACAAGGTTGCCACGTCTTTGAATTTTTCCCCGGATTGTGACAAGTTACCTACTAGCAAAAGATTAGGGCATTACTGATCTCGAAGAATTCGCGGGACAACAATCAACTCTGGCTTGCCACGGCACCTCAGTAGACAAAGATCACAGTCGGGTCCCGCCCACTCAATCTAATCCTTGACTCTTTGGACGTGAATCCTTTTCGACGCATCTCCTCCTGCCTTAATCAATCACGACCGTCCATTAGCCAGGTGGATCCCGCCACAGGCCTATAAATAGGGCACCTCATTTGCAGCATAACCACGCACTTCACTTGCATAGTCTTCTTCCTTGAGATTTCTCTCTTGATCCACTAGTCTTGCAAGATGAAAATGGCTTCCACTAGGGCTTTTCTCCTGTGCGGCCTCCTGTTGGCCGTTGTTGTTCTCATGGCCACACAGATCTCAGCTCGTGACCTGGTTGAGGTGACTCAGTCGCGTGAGTGCTCTTCACATTTAATTGATCAAGAAAATATGGAATCATGTCCTCATATTTGATGCTTGAGCACTTGTTTTTGTTAAAGACAGATAGACAAATGATCTTGGAAAATTATTTATAAGAATATTTCTATTTTGGCAAGACGATAGACGACTTAACTTGGATCGTTCATCTTTTGTGATCTTCAGTTGTTCATGGTAGATTAATTAATTTAATATTTTTTGAAAATTTACGTTTTAAAATTATGTTTTACAACATGTACATCATAAAGAGGTTGATGGAATGGTAGTAGTTACTGAATAGTTATATCTTAACTTACTTCTTTATGTACTCGTGCACAATAAACTAGATTACGTGGAATACGTTAGTGTACACAAAAATGATCATATGCATTGGGTTTACATTTCAGAGGAGAACGTGAAGGATAGTCTCCACCACCACGGCGGTCATCACGATGTTCACACTCCTGTAGAAACTGAAGAGGATCACCACGGAGACCATGAAGACCACCATGACCATGGCGACCATGGCGACCATGGAGACCACCATGACCACGGCTGTCATCACTGTGATCACCCTTCGGAAGAAACTGAAGATGTCAAGAATTAGATGATGGACTCAGTTGGTCCATCATCCTGTTGGGAAAATGTGTGAGAATGTATGTTATGTAAGTCATGGAAGCTTATAAGCTTTCGTAACGAGTGTCGAATAAAATGGTTTCTCTACTGTTGTAAGCAGCTTTGTTGCGTTTCAGATTGTTCATTTGGTGGTTTCAAGCACGAGTTGTCTCAAATGTGTACTGATGTTTGCATATGAATGAATGAAACCCACTTCTTGTGTGTGTGTGTTTTTTAATAATGACATCCACTTTAATTATCGTCAAATGCTATCCCTTTGCTCTGAATAGCAACTGCTACTTCTCGAGTTCTCATATTTTTTCTTATTGGAACTGAATGCATGGTTTGAGAACGTATACCCGACATGAGAACCCCCAAAGTAAGTACAAGTGATGCACGCATGCATAGTTATGTCAATAAATACTAGCGGGTATAGTATTGTGCCCATCTTAGAATGATTGTATTCGACTTAGGATATGGTGGCAGGTCTCCATTATATAAATCAACGTCCGGAATATATGAAAGTATAAGTATCATTAATCAGCATTTGCAAATGGACCATAATTTTCATCTATCCTGGTTTCAGAAAAATTCCTCCGACGAATGTCCTGATTAGTGCTCTTTACATATTGACTGTTGCAAATTTTTTGATTCAATCGAATAGTGGTCGCGCCCCATCTTGTGGCATATATGTCAGTGTTACTGGCAATAGTAATCGTGACCGTCAGTCAAGCTTTTCCCAAAGTAAAATTAGGATGTTGCTGAGAAAACAGCAAAGCAATTATTGTATGGCTAATGTTTGTATTCAGCCAATACTTAACAAGGTGATTTTATATGGCCTAATACCCAAAAAAAGCCTCCAACTTTAGCATTTATTTCAATTATATCCAAAAACTTTTTTTTCTTTCATAAAAAACCCTCAACTTTTACTTTTGTTCCGATTCTACCGATCTAATATCCAAAAAAATCTTTAATTATATCATATGTCCCAATTATATCCAAAACTTTTTTTATCTCCTAAAAAACCATCAAATTTTACTTTTATCCTAATTCTACCACCGTCAGCCTTCTGTTCATAATCACAATTAGTTAACCCTACGTAGCTTGAATTTTCTCACCGTATGTACTAATGAATTTTCGAAATTTAGAAAGAGTAAGTTTTAGGACGACGAGATTTTAAATAGTTCGTCAGAATATTATCATATCTAGCTGTTCTTTGGGCTGATGAGTGCTGAAGAGAATACGAAACACACCCTCTTGAGTAACTATATATCTCCTGGAAATATGTAGGGGAAGGAAACAACATAAGAGGAGTTCGGATTTTTTTCATGTCAGTTTTGCTAATGTATATTTTATTAATAACGTGAAAATGCCACGTAAGATTAATTAATAATGAGTATAGATGGAAGACTAATGGTGGTAAAATTGAGACAAAAGTGAAAGTTAAAGATTTTTTATGAAACAAAAAAAAGTTTTGAATATAATATGGGGCATATGCTAAAGGTGAAGGTTTTTTTGGTACACTAGGCCGATAAAATTAGGACAAAAGTAAAAGCTGTAGGTTTTTTATAATACAAAAAAGGGCAAAAGGATAACAAGAGTGCCAATATATGTGTAAGACACACACTTTACTGCATATATTTCTTTGGATCACTTAAGTACCAAATCGAATAAAAAACGATCACTTAAGTGTCAATTCCGGCAAAGAAACGATTAGTTAAGTGTCAATTCCGACCAAACAATACACGTAGCTTTTTTAATTAAATTCTTAATATTATGTGAATTTTTTATAAAAAAAAATTGTCCAAATGGCGTCCACGTGGAAATTTTTCTTGTGAAATTCAGTCCACATAAAAGCCACGTGGATTTTTAAACTAAAAAGAAAGTTAATTTTAAAAAAATAACCAGTGGCTTGCGATGGGTGGGGGAGTACCCAGCGGGGTCGTCGATCCCCGGCAACCCCCGTGAGCCCTCGCCAGGTGTCAGTAAGGCCCGACCGTGGCTGGCCGAAACCTCGCAGACCCCACGACGAGGCCGACCTTGCCCAAATCTGGGTGAGGTCGAGCCTCACCGTGGCTGGGTGAGGCCGAAATCGCCAGCCACAACCATGAAGAGCTGTGGCTGGGAGATTCCAGCCTCGCCCAGCCATAGCGAGGCTGGACCCCCCCCTGGATCTGGGTGAGATCAACCTCGCCGTGGGGTCTGCGAGGCTTCGGCCAACCATGGCTGGCGAGGCCTCGGCGGGGGTTGCAGGGATCGGCGACCCCACCGGGCACTCCCCCACCCATCACTAGCCAGTGATGGTGGACGACGGTGACAAAGGCTCACAGCCCTCGTCGCTGCAACAGTTTTTAATTTTTTTTTTATTTTTAGCTTATTTTCAATTTTTTAGTTTATTTTTACTTTTTAAATATTAAGTGGATTTTTTTATTATTTTCAATTAAAAAAATTGGCACTTAAGGATGCGTATAGGAACGTTTCTGTTCATGGGCATTATTTTTGAACAGAAATACTTTTTTTATTTCTGTTCCCGGCTTCGTTTTTTGGGAATAGAAACGCATTTGGGAAGTTAAAAATAATAATAATAATAATTTTCGCCGCCGCCGGCTGGCGGGCTGAGGCGGCAGCGGCGACCGGCGGCGATCGGCGACGGCGGCGACTGGGGTCAGTGGGTGGTAGCCGTGTCGGCAGCGGTGGGTGATGGTTCCAAAAGTGTTCCAAAATTCAGAAGCAAGTTTTTGTTGTTTCTTCAAAAGTGTTCCCTGGCGCAAAAGTGTTACGCGAAACACTTTGGGAACATTTTTTAACCATACGCGTTTCTATTCCAAAAGTGTTCTGGGAGCACCTTTGGAACAGAAACACTCTCTCCGTAGCTTTTCTGGAGCGTTACCATACGCACCCTAAGTGATCAAAAAAAAATATTGGCACTAAAGTGCGCACCAAACATAAATATTGGCATTTATACTGTCCTTTTACCCAAAAAAAAAAGGTTTCGGGTATAATTGTCACAAACGCTAAAATTAGTGTTTTTTTTTTGTATTGGTCCGATTTTATATTACCGATTATATTACCAAAAATTACTGTGGAAAATTAACTTTTGAATGCAAAATCTTGAACTTTTTTTATCTTTATTTTTTATGTTTTTTTTTTGGTCGGAATCTTTATTTTTTATGTTTGCGTGTTGCTTTCCACTGAATAAATTTAGAATGCCATTTTGCTTGGTCACTACCTAATCCTCATAATAACAAAGCGCGTTGACTGAATCAAGTCGTACAACTTGATCCGCAAGTGTGCTTTACTTGTGTGTTCATGTTTCGTGGGATACCGGTCTAACCCTAAAATAATTCTCCAACCAAAGCCGATGAAGTATAGCACTTGTTGAAGAATGATTCTAATGTATGACGAAATTTATCACACCATCGCATATGCCGTAAAATATTCCCGAGGGATATCATATGATTACTATTTAGGTGGTCATATGTCTGAATTCACGGCAATTATATAGAGCCCTTCCTTGACGTACTCATGTTTGTATGTGTGTTTACATATATGAGGCACAGTGGAAAGCGATAGATGACCTAAGTCTAAACCGATTTGCCACATCCCTCTCAAGTTCCCCACTGAAGCTTGACTTATCCGAACCTCATGTAAATCTAAATCTCGAGGTAAGACAAGATTATAGATGGACCAAGCCGTCAACTTTTCTTACTACAGCACGTTAGGATGTCTTGGGCCCCCACCCTCCCTACCTAATCTTGGAGGCTTTTTTATCGACCATAATTATGAAAACCATGTTGCAGAAAGTTTCTTGTTGGACTTACCTCGACCATATTTGACTTTGGAATGTCTGTATTTCTTCTTCTTCTTCTCTGGTTTGCGATAATTAATATGAAGCAAAATCGAAGAAATTGCACTAAGTCCTCCATATTAGAAAGAGCATGTGTAATACATACACTTCCGAATTGTATTTTAATTTCTCTCTGATCTGATGATACTGAATCTTATTTGGTTGATTGGATATCACCTACATGTAAACTTAACTGAAAATTAATAAGAATGATGTCCAGAATTATAACTCGCCAACAAGAAGACTAGTTTCAAGGAAATTTAGGAAGATAAGGTTTTAATGTATATGCCCAGTCCTTGATCTTTAGAATGCAATCAAAGCTACTAATATCACGATTACGTAGAAGAGAAATCCTTCATTTTCTTGGATCTAATAGAAATATTCCAGTGGCGGGTGCACATATTTATATCCAGTCGTACCATGACGCGGTGTTAGCGAAAAAGAATAAGCAAATCCTTACTTAGAGAGAAAAACTCAAAAATTTAATATTGATAATAATATTATGTCGTCCAAAAACATAAAACAAGCTTATACCGGGTGTTAAACCGTAATGACACCAAAATCAACAAAATTACAAAATTACCACTAAAAATTAAATTAAATTTGAAAAATACTAAAATAATTTAAAAGACCATATAAACGATCTCGGATTAATAAAATCTATCATCAAACAATGCCAAAGGCATTTTGTATAAATCAGGTCGTTTTGCTTCAACTGATCAAATTTTAGCACATTCTAACATCGTTGACTCCGAACCTGAAAATTCTATACGCATCTTCTCGACTTCCATTGGGACTTCTGCTTATTTAATCGGTCCAGAAACGCATTGCTAATATGCTCCGCATCACACCACGAGCTCTTGGAGTCCACAAGTAAGGCGAGTCTCCGTGCAAATCATTCTTCATCGCTAGCAAACTCATTCTTTTGCTTCAAATTAACAGATGAAATGGCTTCCTCTGGGGTTTTTCTGCTCTGCAGCCTCCTCGTCGGTGTGCTTCTTATGGTCTCAGCTCGTGCACTTGCCGAGGCACCTCATTCATCTCGTTGGTAATTGGTACGGCTTCCCCCAGACTTCTCTACATGGTTGGTGTGCATGATCAAATGGTACTTCTATTACTGACTCTCGAGAAATTAATTATCTCTCGTCATTTTTATGATGAGAAACCCGCGATAGTCAGGTAAAATCGGGCTCGTAAATATTATCTCGTTGGAATGATTTGATTTGTCAGAAACTTGGCGATGGAATTTTGGATTAATGCTATTGTTTCGATCTCCAATAGGAAGAAACATCATATGTACTTCAATGGATAAATTTTGTGTGCATGCTCGCAGAAGAGAGCGTGGAGGAGGATGGGAAAAGCCATGGAAGGTATGGTGTGGAGAAAGGGCATGACAGTGGCCATCGCCACTGTTGCGCGGAACAAGCGATTAAATGATAAAATAAACAGAACGGTTAAAGTAAATCAAACACCAGATATATATGATTTGGCCGTGAAGACCTACGTCCACTTGGAGAGTAGAAACGAATTTCACTATATATCAAGCGATACACGAAAATTATGGATCACTCGAGTTACACAAACACACTCTTGGTGTTTCGCAGGCCCCAATTACAATCAAGAACGCACATAATGTTTAGCCCCCTAATTCCTAAAACACAAATCTAACCTCAAGATTTAATCGTCTTCGACACTTCAAGAATATGTACAACCAGCATGTCTTCGTGTCACAAGCGCTCAAATGAAAAAGACGTGATTTAATATTTATATATTTCTTTTAACATGGTTTAATATTTATATATTCCAACACTCTCCCTATGGAAAAATTCAATGGGGAGGTAAATAGAGCTCTGAAAAGATTTAAATTCAGGACCTCTTCTGATATCATCAAAGATTTAATGGGACCATTTGCCAAATGATTTAAAAACTTAAGTTATTAGGTTGAGGAAGACCACATGAATATAAAGAGCATACAAGACTCATTCATAAGTGATGTGGAGCAACAACAACAACTTCAACACCCCATTTCACGTGCAAACTGGATTACGAGCGGCACGTGAAAATTGACTAATGGGGAGTGGGCCCACATACGCAGAAAGTAATAATGCTGGCTCTGATATCATATTAGAAAGTCCAATCCAAAAGCTCATGCTGTTAGAAGAATGCATGATTTAATATTTATATATTCCAACAACGATCACGAACCCGATCACAATCATGAGGACATTGATGACCACGAGAACGACGACGACGACGACGATCATGAGGACGATCATGATGACACTGACAATCAAGAGGAAGATCATGACCAAGAAGCCGATGACGACAACGATCACGAGGACGATCACAACCGCGAACCGGACAACAATCACGAGCACGACCACGACCATAGCCAAGGTGGTAATGGGTCGAGCAAAGGAAACCCATAGAAGGAAGTGAAGACGGTGAGAACAATTAGATAGCTACTGAATTTTAATTTTGCTGCTATTAGTACGTCGTTCTCCATTGTGTTATAATACGAAATATGTACGCGCGCGCGCGACCAATAAATTGAAGCTTGCAGCAGTATGCGTGGACGAATACGATATTCCCCCGCTAGCTCTCCTGAGCAAGTGAGCGCATCAAGTTCCAGCTTCATATGTCAATTGAAGCGTCTTATGTA
Organism: Rhodomyrtus tomentosa; assembly: GCA_028455895.1. NCBI lineage: Eukaryota > Viridiplantae > Streptophyta > Magnoliopsida > Myrtales > Myrtaceae > Rhodomyrtus > Rhodomyrtus tomentosa. Next base: position 4,879,376 of record JAPCWY010000001.1, on the reverse strand, counting down.
CTTGTACCTATTTTCCTAAAAGCGAAATAGCTTAACATTTTACTAGAGCTTAACATTTTACTAGGACCTTACCAATGGTTGGTCGAGATTTCGGTTTTCTTCTTCTTCTTTTGTTTTTTTTATTCTCGAAAGATGAATGCGGATCGAAGCTTATTCAGTCCATACTAGTATGAGATCCATAAGTACTTACTTCCTTCTAATTCTATGATTCTATCACAAGCCCTTGTAAACAAGCTTGACAGGAGAAATATTTTAGTTAGTTCTGAAGTACGATTTAAATGGTCTGCTTAATAAATAGTCGTCGTCGATTATATCAAAGTTAAATGGAAGTGCATGAGTTGAATGAGATCCCGATTCTCCTGATTGAAGATTGATTGAAGATCAAATTGAACCGATTGATCTAACTGATTCTGTATTTTAGGAAAATAAAATCATGTACATTTTTTTCTCTTTATTTTTCTATATTGTTGTCAATATTATAAATGTACAGACATCACCTTTCATTAGGGAATACAGAAAATGTATTTCTTCCTTGTGTCTGGTTTCTAATTCATCATCTTTCATGGTATCAGAGCGCCAATTCTTGGCCAAGCTTCCGCTATTCCTATTCTTGATCGTGTTTTACTCTCTCTTGTTGCTGCAATCCACCTGCAAAACAGAGTTAGAATTACATGTGAGAAATCATTCATTTTCCTTTACCATGGAAAATAAGAACCAGGAACAACTCACCAAGGTCACCCATTCTGGCATGGAGGATGCGCCTCCCAGAATTCCTAAAGATGCTGCTATTGAAAGCAGCCATGTCATAGAGGAACAGCCCAGTCAGGGCAATCCCATTTAGGCTCAGCCCGTTCAGTGGCAACATTTTCAGACCAACCAGAGGCAGTGGCCAGCTGATCCAATTGCTGTATATGCCGGCTTCAACAGTCCGGTGGTACTATGGACCTGCTCAGCCCACTGTCTGTAGGTCATCGTTGCCATCATCAACTGAAGAATCATAGGATCGTACACAGCCCAGGGAAGACTCACCAGCCGGATATGGGGCATCCTCAACTCCCGGGTTTAGCTTTCCTTATGCGGGCCAAATACCAAAAATGGGTATGACAACGAGTTTTGGAACGGATCCATATCCGACTCCTCCACCCGGCTACGAAGCTTTTTTTATGTATCTAGTCGGAATCAGCGGCAACCAGCTCAAGATCAGAGACCCGCTGTACATGTCACCATCCGACGGATCGGCAGAACTGCAACTAATCAACCTTCAGTTGCCTGGGCCCGAGCATTATTTTTCCTAGGCAAGGTATCTATGGCGAGAGCTTGTCATGAAAGAGAAAGATGGTTTTCTCTACGGCACAATCCCAAATCCGGCCTACGAACGACGGCAACGTCACTGGCGTCGCTACAATCAATTAGTGTGGCAATGGATCGGGAATTGCCTTACGATCGATGTGGCTGCCGATTTACCACAGACTGAGGACGCGAAGACCATGTGTTCGAATATAGGGGAGATGTACAGAAAGCTCGATCGAGTGAAACTTTTTTCCCTTACAGAGGCTTTATCATAAATCAGTCCGTGACAAGTGTTTTCAATCACTTATCAGCACTATGGAACGAAATTGAAGAAGCCGAAGAAACCCTTGTCGTCCCCGAAGAGACTGTTCAGTAATACCGAACAATACGCGATTGAGAGAAAGCCACGAGGCTTTTACCGGTACTAAACGAAGAGTACCTACCTTTTCGAACTCATATACTTCCGATGGAGCCACCACCGACACTCCACCGAATTTTTCAACTAGCTGTTCAGGAGGAAAGCCATCGATCGACAACAGGGATGACAACGAGACACGGTGAGGGAGTAGCGCTTTCGGCCTTCTCACCCCATTGCACTCAGAGCACCCATGGGGACGGTTTGGGAAGCTCCGCCGTGCTTGCTGTATCTCAAGAACATGTAAGAAGAAGGATCGAGATCACGGCGTTCTCATCTGCAGGAGTGCCCAAGGAATACCCTAATTACTTAGGGTTGGATGGCCAAGATCTAAAGCCTACATCCAACGGCTCAGAAATAACCATCAAAGGAGGCAGATCAAGCGGCTTTGGTTCGGCCATGTCATCGCGCGAATCCAATGGTTTTCGTGCAGCCACGTCATCAGGGAAAATAGTTGGTGATTTTTTAAAGTCCAAAAATAAATTTTGTGATTATTGCAAAAGGCCACGTCACACCGTAGATACATACTAGAAATTACATGGATGTCCAAGTGATCGTGAAAGGAAGGATAAGGAAATATATGCCCATCAAGTTTCTGCACAAAAACTAGAGAGGACCCACGACACTATTACACAGGATCAGTATCAAAATATCATAAACATTCTGAACCAGTTGAAGAACCATGATAAGAGTGCAATTTTTTTAGGTACCTTTTGTCGCGACCCATCTTCGAATCAGGCGCGATAGGCTAATGGGCCGTCCAGGTCTGGTCGGACGCGGGCCTCTTCCAAGGCTCGTTACCCAAGTCGCAACGGAGGTATATATGGTCGACCTTCAGTGTGGCCTAGTGACATGTGATGTGTGTACATGCCAAGGAGCCGCCACCAATCATTTCGTGGAGGGTACGATTGGAAATCCTATCGAATAGTTAGGAGCTTCTATTCGATTCTGCAAGAACTAGATAAATGGGATCGAGGACTTAGTTAGGACAACTATCAGAATTGAGGCCCTTTCAGTACCTAAATTGATTGAATTATCTAACCCTAAGATTTCATGCAGATGATTGGGGTACGAATCCTGTGAGTTCATGCAGATAGAAGGGACTACCCTAGCACTCACGATCAATGAAAGAATGTGCGCAAAACAAGAATTCAAGACATGTAGATAAATTACATGAATACAACATGGCATCCCTAATAAAGCCCTATTGGTCTAGAGAAGTATCAATCTCGGCTCAGGAATGTTTTGGACCTTATTTGCCCATGAGAGGCAAAATCGTAATTTTGATAATTTGCCCAAAAAGGGCAAAATCATCATTTCAGATGAAATTCATAGTCAAAACGGGTTGAAAATAGGATAGATCTTCAAATTGATCCCTTTCTTTTTTTCGGCAATTTTCAGAATTTTTCTGAAATTTTAGAAGACAATTTACTTTTTAAGTGGTAAAATCATCATTTTTCTAAAAGGAACAAGGCATGAAAATCCCAGACAGAAGGATTGATCACCCACCTAACCTATCACCTAATTATGGCAATTTTCATTGACACATTGGAATAGGAAAGACGATTTGCTCTTTGAGGGGCAAAATCGTCATTTCAAAAAAAAATTATGAGGTTCGAAAATTCAAGCAGACGGATTGGCCATCTAACTGACCATAATCCTAATCTAGGCATTTTCGACCTATCTCATATACAAATTAGAGTTGATTTGCCCGTAAAGGGTATTATCGTCAAATTTCAAAAGAACAGATAAGAAATTTCAAAAATAAGATTGATCAGTTATCATTGGTCATTCATAAATTTTTGGAAATTTATACTGTGTCTGAAAATTTTCTACAATTTTTCCTAATTTTTTTGGATTTTCTAGGATTTTCTATTTTTTAAAAAAAAACTCTCTCTTTTTTTATTTAATAAAAGAAAAAGAAATGGGGCCGAGCCGGGTCTGTGAACCCGGCCCAGCATGCGCAAAACCCATCTAGTTCGAGTGGGGCCCGGACTAGCTCGGGCGGCCGCCAGCCCGGTCCGTTTGGGCTTAAACCCGAAGTAATGCAACTTCGCCCACTCCCACCTAAAATTCAAAATCCCGCTAAAATTGAACCTAGGGTCCACATTACGCCACGTGTTGGCATGCGATCATCTTGATCTAACAAAAGCAATTGACGACCACGATTGGAACGCTAGGTTGTATCACGACCGTCCGATTTGAAAAAAAAAATCATTTTTATTTCCAAAATAAGCGAGATCTCGACACGTGGCTAACTATGCACCATCGGATCAAATTTATTTTTCTGTTATAACAGCTAGCGCTGACGTGGTCGCCACATGACTTCCACATCAGCACTACGCAAGCATTGACCGGTCAATGCATCGTCGGGGAAGACGACTAGCGCTGGCACTCTCTCGCCGGCGCCTCGTATCTCAGTCTACAGATTGTCAAATCTCCCGAAACCAACATCATTCGACTCGTATGGACGTCATTTACAACATACTGGAAGCTCAACATAGCAAAACAACATTTTCCATAGCTGCAACTCCGACCGGTGCTAATCTCCGGTGAGAGTATCGTCCTAGCCGTTCTACACATTACCTGACTAATCTAAACTATCAGGAAACATCCAAGGAGTTCCAGAGGACTTACCTGACCATCGTTGAGCTTCAGTTTGGTCTAAAACGAGCCATGGAGCTCACGACCGATCAGAGAGATTTGGAGTCCGACTCAGAATATATATATACACACACACACAATAACAACGCAAATAGAGAATACGTATGTGGTCAGGAGTGTATAAGGAGTGATTGAACCAAAAATATTAGAGTAACTCGTTCTAGAACGCGATAAGCCATTAAAACCAACTCGGGAAGTGTAGAACTGGGCTCACCTTTTTCAAGAGCGTCGGCGAGTATGGGTAGGTCCGACGCGTTCTCTGAGTTGAGATAAAGCTAATGGAAGTGGTGGCATCGATCAACATCACCTGGATCGCCGAGAACCGGACCTTGGATTTCTCGAGTTCGAAGCTCTAATGGCCGCCGATCTCTCACTCCTATCTCTTATGTTTCTCTTTTTCCGTTCCTCTCTCTTTCTCGTTCTTGCTCTCTGTATGATCCATCTCCCCCCTCTTGCTCGATCATGGTTGTTATGTAACCTCCTTCAACCAAACCCCCCCCCCCTTTTGTTATTGAGCTCGAGTCCGTTATGGTTGACCAACCTGGATCCACACGTGTACAACGCGGTTTGGCCAGCTAGAGATCGCTGGATCTGTGTGGGTGAACAATCGAAGGCAGTTCCATCCCTTTGGGTACGTTGGTTTGGGATGGTATTTTTTTTGTCTTCCTTCACTTGCGCACTGAGAAGAAGAATGAACTGGGAGCATTCTATTCGTTTTGCTCCAACTTTGGTCAACATGTTGACTGGATCGGTCAACCCGACCCAGTTGACCTGATTCGGAATGTTTCTTCAAATTAGGTGTCTAAATGTGCAAAAAATCACATAATTGATCATGAAATCAGATTCTATGACACAAAGTACATCTATAAATGTGATTTTCATGACCAAAACACCTATAATTGTGTGAAAATCCCAAATGTGATGTAGGATCCGAAATGCAATTTTGCCAATTTCGGACCCTTAATGAAAGAATTAGTGTGATTTGAATTCACCATTGGATTCAGTGGGTTGAAAACTATAGGGCAGGGGTCTTGGGATTTTATGAATGCTCTCACAAAAAATTAATTTTGGATTTGGCACCTTGGGGACTAAAATGAATACATTTTTACGCAATTAAGTCCCCAAAGCCAAAATTGAGCGAATCAGAACACAATTGAACAAAATTGAAATGCAAGGCAATCAAATTGAATATCAAGACTCTAAAAATGCAAAGATTACAAATTAAAAGACTCAAATGATATTTTTTAACTAAGTTTAATTGTATGTGTAACGAAGGAACACATAAAGTTGAACTTGAATTTTGACTTTTTATGAGATCAAAAGTAAAGGGGAATTAAAATAAAAATATTGACTATTTTTCTATATTTTTGTGACCTCGAATACTATTTTTGTTGATTTTTCATCTATTTTCCTATTTTTCAAAAATACCAAAAATGCGAAAAATAAAGAAAAATTATTTTTTGGTCAAAAATTATTCCTTAGACTTGGCCAAGGACACCAACATTTATTTTATAATTTTTTAAATTTTTATGAATTTTTCAAAAATAAAATGATAATGATTAATCCAAAATCAAGTGTCAACACCTTTCTATCCAAGAAAATTTTATTTCGATCAATGCATAGATAGTCAATTCAGATGCCAATGACCATATAATTTGCGCTAAGAGTTTGTTTTCCCATATTGAAGAATGACCTCAATTTCCTCAGTCAGTGCGATTTCCAAATGGCAACATTACTTAAGTTACTAAAACTGGCACTTTTCAGCTCGGGCAAAATTTAATCCTTCGAAATGTTCTATATATCCATGAGTTCGAATTCATTCTCCTATCTCTCTCGAAAATTTATCGAGATAATTTCTGCAATGTCATTTTCAATTCCAACAATTGCTTGTTTTAGGACCGTGCGACTGGGAAACTGATGGGCTTGGGTAGAGTTGAAGATGGGTTATTTTTCTGGATTAACGTCGGAATCATCTTCAGCAAGTGATCCATCGTCACCCATTACTGATTCTTCATCGTCACTAGTGGCTTCTTCACCAGCTAGTTTATCATATGTTTCTTCCCCAATTTCGTCTCCAGTTCCTCCAGAGCAACCACAATGTTCTGGGCGCATTATTTGTCCGTCTACATGGACCAAAGATTATATTTGTTCGGCATCCAAAAATTCAGGAAGTCCCTATCCTGTATCATCTTACGTGTCTTTTAGTTGCCTTTCTCCTACATATATGTGTAGCATTAGTCAGATTTTCAAGGAGCATGAGCCTCATCGTACCAAGAAGCTACACAAGATCCTCAATGGCAAAAGGCGATGAAAGCTTAACTCAATGAACTCATTGAAAATCACGCATGGGATATTGTTCCTCTACCTAAGCATCGAAAGCCTATCAGATGCAAATGGGTCTACAAAATAAAATTCAAGGCTAATGGGTCTGTTGAACGCTACAAGGCTCGTTTGGTGGCACAAGGCTTCACTCAGAGAGAGGGTTTCAATTATCATGAAACCTTCTCACCAGTCGCGAAGGAAGTTACTATTCGCACTTTCTTCTCAATTGCGGCTGCTCATCACTAGTCCCTCCATCAGATGTATGTGTACAATACTTTCTTTCATGAAGACCTTAACGAAGAAATTTACATGAATCTTCCACCAGGATTACGCAGACAGGGGTAGTCTCATGTATGTCATCTTCAAAAATCCATATATGGTCTCAAACAGGCTTCCAGACAATGGTATGCCAAGTTTACATATGCCTTAACAGCAGCTGGATTCCAATACTCAAAACATGATTACGCCCTATTCACAAAGACATCAAGTACTGCGTCCATTTATTTGCTGATTTATGTTGATGACATATTTATCATGGGAAATGACGAGTCTATCATTGAAAAACTCAAGGAATATTTACATTCTACATTCCACATTAAGGATTTAGGAGCACCAAATATTTCCTTAGAATTGAGATTGCACGTTCATATAAAGGTATCAACCTCAATCAATGGAAGTTTTCTTTGGAAATTGTGTTTGAAGTCGGTTTATCAAGATGCAAATCGACAATCATGCCCATAGAACAAAATGTCAAGGTGACAAATCATGAATATAATTTGGGGACTTCCACTTCCACTGATGACCCAATACTCAAGGATCCATCGGGATATCAGAGACTCGTAGGAAAGTTGACATACCTCACTATGACAAGACCTGATATATGCTATGTCGTTCAGATATTGAGTCAGTTCATGGACCAACCAAAACATCTCATATGAACGCAGCATTGAAAGTAGTGAAGTATCTAAAGGGATGTCCAAGGCTCGGAATTTTTTTATCTCGCAACAGCAACATGAGAATGACATTGATTATGCAACTTGTCTAATGACTAGAAGATCCATTACTGGTTTCTGTATTTTAGGAAGATACAAATCATGTACATTTGTTTCTCTTTATTTTTGTGTCTTGTCAATATTATAAATGCACAGACATCACCTTTCATTAGGGAATACATAAAACGTATTTCCTCCTCGTGTCTGGCTTCTAGTTCATCATCCTTCAATTAGTGCCTTTAGTTGTTTTTCGTGTTTCCTATGCAAGCAACGAAGCTACGAATCTGGACAAAATTTGTTTGCACGAAATGAAACCCTTCTAAATCAATCGTGTAGTCCAAATTCTAACGCTATATCAGATCGCATTAACGCACCCATGTAGTTAGCCTGGATTTCATTCGGAAGTTCCAGCATGAAATTTAGGTTTTACCGAGGCTCAGAAGTTCCAGCAATGGAAGTTAGGGTTTGGCGAGTTATAGCAAGTAATCAAGTGCTCCTTATACTTTAAGATGTAAACTCCAGATACTTCCTAACTTTTGTTTTCGCTTAGGCTTATCTATGGGCGTGAGAGAGAAAAAGATGTTTAAACTGAATTTTACTTTTTTTTCAGCTCTCGAATTTTAACTTAGTCTTTTTCACTCAAAGCGTTCACAATAGTTTTCATTATTTCAAAACTAAAGCTATAATTTAAATTTTGACAAAATTAGCGCTAATTGATAATGTTCCTCGGCCAAAATCAGGAAAAGTACAAAAAACACTAAAAAAAGCTAATTGCACTTGTGCTAATTCAATCATAAACCTTTCAATTATAACAATTGAGTCCTAAAATTTTTTATGATTTCCGTCCTAAATGGGTTAAATGATCAATTAGTAAAACTTGAAAAGATTTAGGACTCAATTGGTTCAATTGAGAGGTTTATAGCTGAATTGATCCCAATGCAATAGGTTTATGACTTTTTTTTTATACTTTCCAAAGGAAAAATGTCTTTCCACATATACAATTTCATTCGATCATGTAATTTTACCGATGATTTCTTTTAATTATTTAATTACTCAATTATTTATATATATATATATATATATAAATATATATATATATATATATAATTCGCTTATTTCTTGCGCATGCACACATAATACGTGCACATGTTTGCTGGTCATCTGAAAAATGTAAAGTGTTATCGTGGCTCAATGGGCAACCCTCAATATAGTACCATAAAGACAATACTTGTAACGAAGTCTGAAATTGATTTATAGTAATCTGCTGTCATTGTGAGATTGATAACAAAGTAATATTTAGAACCCCTTAAACAAGTTCAAGCAATGAAGATTTTGTCCTTAATCCATGAATGTAGACAAAGAAGATTGCGCGTGTCTATACATGCGCGCCTACACAGTTCATTGCACAAAGGCGGTAAAGACGTGGTGCGACCGATGACCTAAACTGAAAACCGAGTTTACCACATCCCTCGAGGCTCAAATTTCCCACTGAAGCTTACATAAATGACTCGAGTCCATCTCGTCCTCGACGCTGAAACAAGAAAATTTCAGGACCAAACATTGAACTTCCTTTTTCGTCTTAAGGTGTCAATGTCATACGTATCCATGACCCTATATATGACTGTACGAAACCATCTCGCCAGAAGTTTTTTGCAGTCTAGGGCAAATACTTTCTAGTTAATTAGATTAATTGAAGTTATGATTAATGAAAAATAAAATCCTCTTATAAATATATGGTGACCATAACATGCTGGCTCAATCCGCATGTTCATCAGTTAAAGCAATCTCGAGTTCTTTGGTTCGCTGCCTTCAAGTACGCAGCGAAATGACTTCGCCTATGGTTTTTCTGCTCTGTGGCCTCGTCTACGGGATGCTTCTTCTCGTCTCCTCTTGCAAGGCGTCAGTTCGCGAGGTTGTTGAGGCAACTAATTAATCTCGTAAGTTTCTCTCTACTTCTTCATCCATCTTCTCTCTATATCTGTACCACGAATATATAGTCAGTCGAACATTTTTGTGCATTTAAGAGACCGTGAAGGAATACGGGCATGAGAAGGGCCATGGCAGTCTTGGGAAGGGGTACGGCAGCAATGCCCATGTCCATCATGACGGACTATGACGACTACGATCATGAAGATGACGATGACGAGGACAAACGATCGATGACGATTACCATGACGACGATGATGATGATGGCCAACATGAACATGACCACAACCACGGCCACGGTGATCATGGGAAGAAGCGTTGTCGCGCTGGCCATGCAAAAGAAGAACTTTAAAAAGCCGGATTAACTAGAAAGTTACTGAACTGCCATATGTACGCTCCACCTCCTCCTAGCCAGCAAACTGTGTAATGTAAAGTGGGTGACTAATAAAGCTCAGAGCTCTCTCTATGCGTCGAGAAAGATGATATTGCCAATGAGCAGGTCTCAAACTAAGCAGTAAGCCAATAATGACCCACAGTTTAGCTTTCGTAGATACTTTCATGTACTGATGCATATATATTTTATGGAAAAAGGCGTACTATTTGAAACATATTGCGGAACTGTAGCATAGCACTTCCATACGATGCGGAAAGGTAATCACATAAAAGAATTGAAGACGATAGAGATATGTTACAAAGAAAATATATATCTGTCCGCATTTCTTTTTTTATATAGAAAAGGCGGGTGATTTCATTAATTAATTGTTAGATAATGTCTCGAGTTTGAACGGAACCCGATCCGATTGAAGGATATAGGTCGTTTTGGTAAGTTTAATCTATTAGAAAGAAAAGAATCTCTAATGGATTACTTTCTAATTTAGAATTATTATTCTTTTCATGAAGGGCAAAAATATATTCAGGTGAACGGGAGATAATATCCAAGATTCTTATTGCCCGCAGTAGAGTTCACGTCTGTTTTATACAATGGATTTCTCCGCATTGTTTTTTTGAGAAGTCGGTCAACTCCTTTGACTTCTTATTGCTGCCCAAAGGAATAAATAAAAGGCAGAGCTTTTATTTTTGGGGTTGGGAGCAGAAAACCCGCACAACAGAGGAGCTGCACGAACAGACAACAAAGAACCGTGCGTTCTTGTGCCGATCAAGCCGAGAGTGAAACACACGAGAACGAGGAACGTCGTTCTTGGTTCAGCAGATTCGTAACCAAGCAAGACAAGTATCGATTTTCTGTCTGTGAGTCTTTTTGAGTGAGAGTTATGTGAGAGATTGCGAAATAGTATTTGTGGGTTTGTTTTGGGTTTAATCTAGATGCAGGAAATACTCGAGTGCATGAGCGATTGTAAATCTAACTCTTCGATTATAGTGGATTATATTGTTGGCTCTCTCCGTGAACATAGGTACCGATATTCGGACCGAACCACATAAATATCTGGTGTATTTTGTCTTTCATTGCAATTTCTCTGGTAATTTCGTCTCGACTTATTTGCAATATCCGTTGACGTTATTTAATCCCAACATTAATAACGTTCGAAAAGCAGCCAGAATTAACATCAAAACAAAGTAAATCTCGAAGGATGGGATGGGGTTTAAATGACCAATTAGGTGGGAGAAGGCCTAATCTATGTCTCTTAGCTAACCAATCCGCATACGAATTTGCTTCACATGGAGATAAATTAATATTAACTTCCGTGAGCTGGCCCATCAATATTCTGCAGCCATCAATTAAACAAGAAATGGGCCACGGGCAGGAAGGTGGATGGGCTTGGCGTGATGAGAGTCTCACAAGCGGTTGGATGTGCTGGTAAGCTCCCAATGCATCTGTACTTGATTGAGAGTCTAACTGATCATTTTCACTGTCAGCCGTCCGTAAGCATAAGCAAATAGGATTAATTAGATAAAAAGTTGACATTGCCGGGGAGAATTACCCAAAAAATAATTGGAAAACCACAACGAAGGCCGGCGTCGACACACTGGGGAAACATCTCCAAAATCTCCCGTTGTTAGTTGGACTTCAGCTCGTGTCCGATAACCATGCTTTTAAGGTGAAACTCAATTTACTATGGTACTCTGTTTTAAGAATGAAATGGCTGAGATGTCGCGTGATCTATTAAGGTTGTAACCTGCACTATTCTAACTTATTTTCCTCTGATGAAAACATCCGGTGCCGAGCCTTCTTAAGCTTAGTTATGAATCACTGTTTCAGAATAATTGCTATAGGTTCTTAAACTGATGATACATGTTTTTATGAAATGTCTCTGACAAGTGATTTAGAGATTTTGCTGTTTAATCTGAAGGTTCATTATGATGTGATTTGAGTTAGATAGGTTGGTTCGTTATATATGTGAAGTAGCCAAGAGCTTTACTGAATTTGACGTTCTCGATGTTGTATATTCTATGACTTCAATGGTAGAGTGACAGTCCCCGGCAAGGAAACGAGCTGTTAATTGATGGTCCGAGCATTCATCTTGGATTGCATTTATACTGGTTTGGTACTCGATACTCCATCAGTCTATCTTTACGAAATAGGAACTGAATATCGACCATGTGACACTCAGAAGCATCACGCCACACGTGTTTCTATTTTTTTTCTCTTTTAACACAATGAGTCACATGAGTTTAATACTAGACATATCACCATATCACACAACATTGATAGTGTATGTTATCATAAATACATAGTCCGTAGGCATCTTCACAAAATACATCAGAGCTGGAAGCGTAGTGGTTCATATCACCATATATATAGTTTCAACACCACACGAGCATGTATGTACGAACATCGAACTATCAGCTATGGATCGATCGCTACACCCATAGGCAAGCCACTACCGTTATGCCTAGAGGGAGCATCGAACCGTACGAGGGGTCAAACCGTCTTTTCATCCACATCCATATTTCCGTCTAGACAGAGGAATTGAGCTCAACATATACCAAATCGGTTGTTGGTTCTAGTACATCCGCATATACCCACTCGATATCCGTAGGTGCTCTAAGGCATTAACACGTGAGAATCCATCCTACAAATCTGAAAAAATGAAAGAGTAAGCCAAAGCCCGGTAAATAAAAACCTATAAGTCTAGGACACTCGCTTACATCTCAATATACGTGTCAAAATGGGTCTAAAATCCATTTATAAACCCATTTTTCTTTAATGGATTATTAATTGGTCACTCTTATTTCTTTTGTCAGGCATAAATGAGTTTTACAATAAGAAGTCAAAAATATATGGATCTTAATGGATTTGGTCTAAACCCATTTACGACTCATTTAATTCAATCTCTTCTTCTTCCCTCAATAGCCGGGGACCGGGGCCGAAGCCAAAGGTCGGGGCCGGGTCTGAGACCGGGAGCTAGGGACCGAGGACAAGTTCGGGCCCAGAAGCTGGGGACAGAGATAGGGCCCGGGATCGCGTCCCAGGGCCGGGGACCGGGGCTGGAGCCAAGATCGAGGTCGGGTCCGTGATCGAGGCTTGAACCCGTGCTAGGACTGGAGTCGGAGACTAGGACTGGGACTAGGGCGGGGTCCGAGATCGAGGTCGAGGCCAAGGCCAGGTCCAAGGCGGGGGACTGTGGATCAAGGCCGAGACCGAGGTTGGCGCAGGGGACCGAGACTGGGGCCGGAGCCGGGGACTGAGATTGGGGCCGGAGCCGGGGACTGAGACTGGGGCCGGAGCCTGGGACCGAGGCTAGGCCGAGGACAGAGGAAGGGCCTAGGACCGGGGTCGGGGACGGGGCTGAGGACCGGGGCCCAACCGAGGGACCGGGCCGAGGCCGGGATATGGTCCCGAGACCTAAGACAGAGGCCGGGTCCGGGCCTGGGCCTGGGATTGGGGACCAAGGCCGAGCCCGAGCTGAGGCCGGCAACCGGATATAAAAGTGTTTTCTTAAATGGGTTGAGTCGGGTATAGGTTGGATTGGACATGGGTTAAGAAATTTGTGTTGTGCATAAATGGGTCATAAATAAGTTAATGGGTCGATTTGGGTTGGACCATTTATGACCTGACCCAAACCTGACCCAACCCACCCATTTGTCACCCCTACATCTATGCAAGGTCGAGTATATTGGTGCATGCATAACTTACAAATTAATCTAACACGTAACTATATATTGCTAGTGATATCACACGGTTTACATCCTTGTCGATTAGTGGATGACATCACACCACACACATCCTGATGTACTGGTATCACCTAGTGTCACGTAAATATGTGAATATGTACATACACATTAACATGCATTATTTTTTATTCTCTTTCCGAAATCAACACACGGGGCATCCAAGATCACACAACATGGACATCCCGCTCAGGGCATCTCCTACCGAGGCATCCCAACAGACGAGGCATCTCCACTCCGAGGCATCCTATCATACAGTAGGGGTATTCTGAATCTCCAGGAGCATCGTCGCCACTTATATACGGATATCGTATTTCAAATGATAAAATTTTGCACATGAGGCATTAACAATTACATTGTTATCTTTGTGTTAACGTCATAAGTTATAATATACTTGACCATATCAAATCCATATGAGAACGTTGGTCAAGGTTTATTTATAGATGGCGAGGCCCAAGTAGGTGCGGTGGTAGCTTTGTACCTAGGGTCATATAATCCCCTGCATATTAATCAATGGGTATGATAGCTTAGTGATAAAGGTTCAGTCTTGGGATGCTAGCGGCGAGGCCGGAGGAGTGGGATGGCTATTGTACAATGGATATAAACCATAATATGCAGAACAGTGATCCAATCAACTCTTGAAAAGAATTAAACTCAGTGAATGTGCATCCATCCGATTACTTGAAAAGATTTGAACTCGAATCTCCAGCTATGATATAATGTAAGATTTTATGAGACCACTCAAATATTCTAAAAACTTAAGCTGTTAGATGAAAATTAGTATAATATTTGGTAACTTTAACAATTTTTTTTTTGTGCTTGCAAGTATTATTTTTGTGAACCACGATCACGCCTCAAGCAACTACGTCTACCAAAATTGCGTTAATTGCCACGATACCTCAGTTCGGTCTAACTTCAATCTCTAAGTAGGCTAGACTGACTGTGATCCGACCATCGATGACAAGAATGTCCGAGTCTCGATGTCCGACATGCAAGACCATGCACGAGGGACCCGTTTTCATAACATTTGTGGGGCTAACTGTTGTATCAATATCCCGTTTGATCTTGTCTATCCTGTGGCGGCTTTTTCTGCGATTTTCCGTATGTTACCCTTCCTTCAAATTTCAATAAACAATTATGGAGGTGGGCTTAGAAAGTACTTTTGGCATTTTCCAACTAGTAGTGGCATTTTGGTCCAATCATAATCTGTTAATGAAAGTTCATATGCGAATTAAAGTATTCCAAAGTAAGGGATGTATGCACGACATTATCGGTACTAAAGTTGGGACAGGATTTTCTCCTAAAAAGTAACTCTTTTTGGATCGTTCCTACTTACATTCTTTTTGCCATTGAGTCCTCAAATTTGAATTTTATTTTCATAGGCCTCTAACTTATGCTGTTTGCCATTGTAGCCTTCTATTTTATTTAATCCTGCGTCTCTCCAAAGGAATGAGCATCTACCATGAAGCATAAACATTCTCCAAACCTCAATACTAGTTCGACAAGTTTCTTGACAGCCTAATTTTATGAGCTAGTCTTCCATGCCAAGGGCATCATGTCCAAAAATCTCATGACCATTGGATCATCACAACAAATCATTACTCTCAACCCTTGGTGACCAATGGCTTACAAGTCATTGGTGACATAATAGACCAATATGAAGTTCTGCATTATTTGAAAGAACTGTTATTCGGTCTCCGACAAAATGGGCCGAACAGGTTGTCCAAAAACTCACTATAGTAGAAATATAACTTTATCACGCTTCAAAGGCAATTTTTTTTGTATTAGCAAGAGTCGAAATTCGTGACAATGAACAAATCATATTTCCGCTAGCAATGCAAAACCATATTTAAGACATAATATAATCTTCCATGTAGGTCTCATTACATGACTAACAGACAAAGAAAAGCATCATTGGGGTTAGAAGACAGTATTCATCATTCAAAATTGAACATACAAACAATGATTAAATCGATATTGACGAAAAGGAGACATTGTCGATTTGATCACCGACAAGACAAAAAGTTTCACATGCTCGATCGAATATGAATTTTGACCAAAAAAAAATCAGATATAAATGTTGAGAAAAAAAAAATTTGTATCGTTTCATTGGAATCATGAATGTCAACGGTTGTTTTGTTTTAACCCTTTTTTATTTTTGGGAAAATTAAGAACCCACTGTTAGGTATGGAAATTTTTTAGTAGAACTACGTTGGATACATTTAATTTGACTCCGAATGCCTTAGACCACGTCTCGAAAGTTGGGCCTCAACCACTCCACCAAAGATTTGCATTCGTTAATGGCCCTCACGTCGGCCCCATTCCTGATCAGCTGCGGGAAGAACAGCCACATAGCGGTCGCCGCCACGAACCCCACCGTCAGCGGCGTCGCCACCGCCCTGCTCAGCCTCCACCTCTCCCCCACCGCCGCCTTCGCCGCCACCTCCACCACCACGCACACCCCCTGCAGCACGAAGAACCCCGTCACCTCCCACGTGGGCCTCGCGCGTATCATGTAGTAGTACAGCAGCTCGTGCATCAGCCCGGACACGAGGAACGCCGCCATGACCGCCACAGCCGCCGCCCCCCAAGGGGCACCCAAGCGCGGTTCGAGGAACGACTTCAGGGGCTTGTACACGGTGTGCCGCAGGGCGTTGGTCACGGTGAGGTTCCACCTCCGGCCCCAGAAATCTTGGAGCGACGTGGACAGGTAGGGCTCGTCGGAGGGCATCTGGAGCTCGACGCCGAGGACGGCGCGCGCGGCGGCGTTGCTGAGCCCCAAGATCATGTCGACGTAGAGATAAAGCATGCACGAATAGAGAAGCAGAACCAGCTTCGGGTGTGCCTACAGGCGCAGTTGCCCGATTTCAACACGAATGGAATGACGTTATTAGCAATCAATCCGAAAATGACAGGAAACGATGAAATAAACAAACTCTCGTAACAACATGAATAGACATCAACATCGATTCTTGTTCGAATTCGACAAATGAAACCGAATTAACATGCCCAACCTGCAATAGCAACTTGTCCTTGTGGTCATGCACGAGGATTGTGATTCCGAAAAGGAGCAATTTTGAGGGCAGGTTAAGGGGCAATTTGGGGGTTTGGGGAGACGGGTAGTCATGGGCTTGCCTGATTTTGATGGGGAAGCACGTAAAGAGCACGAAGAGGAAGAGGGACTTTGATGGGTCGGGACGAGAACCGGGAGTGGGGGAGAGGGGGCCTCTGCCGAAAGAGAAGAGGAGGAGCTTGAAGGAGGCGAGCCAGGTGACGAAGAAGGAGGTGACGCCGGTGGGGAGGACGGTGGAGAGCCCAAGGGGGAGGGCGGCGAAGAGAGAGAAGACGGGGAGGAGAGAGAAGAGCCGGAGCTTGCCCGGAGGGAGGTTGGAGGAGACGAAGTAGCAGTAGCACACGCACGCGAGGACCGTGAGCCACACGTTGATGAAGTTGCGTGCTTCCTCTCCCATTTTCTTCTCTCTCTCTCTCTCTTCTGCTAGCGCTCCCCGTCCCTCTCCCTCTTCTCCCTCTCCTTAGGGTAACGCGTGTCTTCTTTGATGATGTCTGTTTATGGGGAGATTAGTTGGCAAATCTGTTCTTGATTTGCTTCTCTAGATTAGCCACGTGAAAGTGAAAGTGGTCTAGTTGGCCCTAACCATTTTTATTCGCATTCGACCATCGACAGTCCTGATCCCCCCGGGGGGGGGGGGGGGGGGGGGGGGTGGGGGGTGGGGTGGCGTGGGAAACGGAAGTGGTTCTCATAATTTTGACGGACAATTTTCCAAATTAGAATTTTTTAAAAAAAAATTTACCAAAAAAATATTATTTTTTAACATCAAATTGAGTGCCGCTCGTTAGGGATGTCAAAAAAGCCGGGACTTGCCCGCACTTGGTACTTGGGCCGGGCCGGCCCGACGTCCGGATGTTTTTTAACATATGTATTTCCCTTTAATTTAACTTAATTTATTTTTTTAAATTCTTTCATTTGGTAGATTTGTCAATTAATTTTAATTTTGAAAAAAAAATGAAATGAAAAAATTATTGGGCCCGACCTGAACTCGATACTGTTCACCTTCGGGCCGGCCCAGGCCGGGCCTCGATTGACACCCGTACCGTTCGGCGGCCCAATTGCTGAGCGAGGTGCAATTGGTCCATTTAATTTTGTTCTCCTTTTTAATTATTAATAGTTATTATAATTATTTTATTTATATTTATTTATATTTTGAAGCTTATTTTTATAAGATAATCATTAAGAGAAATAAAAAAAATTAGCGATAAAAAAACGTTGGGAATGGAACACATGACCACTAAAGCACTTCACCCGAATGACAACCAATGAGGCAGACAACACAATTGACAACATCATTTGCAGGTTAATTGATCTATACAAACATTAAAAGACCGGATATTTATTTGGGCAAGAAAAATTGACTAGACCCCTTTCCAACTATAAAAAACATGATATAATGAGTCTGGCATGGAAAGATCGAAAGAATAAATAGGGAAATGACGATTCATTTGTAATCGAGACGTGGCATCGGAGGGAGAAAATGAAAAATTGACAAGGAAAACTATGTTTTTTTTGGGGGGAAAAGGGCCAGCAAACCGCCTACATCTCTCTCTTTTTATTCGTCTCGATAAATTACGAGAAATAAAAAAAAAAGTACCAAACGGACACCCAAGTAATGAGATAAGTCCTTTTAAAGTTTTCCATTTTCTTTACTATTTTATACTCTTTTGCTATAGTTTTTCATCTTTCCATGAGATTTTTAGCTATTTTACTGCGATTTTTCATTTATCTATTATTGCGATTTTAATATTTTGCTGCGATCTTAAATAATTACATAAATATAAATTATTTTTTAATTAATAATTAATTATTATCTTATAAAAATGAGCTTTAAAAGATAAATAATTATAAATAAAATAATTATAAAAAATATCAATAATTAAAAAAGAAAAAAAATAAATAAATAGGCCAATTGCGCCCCGCTCGGCATATGGGCTGCCAAGCGGGGCCCAATTGGGATTGCCGATTGGGGCAGCCCGACGCTTCGCTTGGCAATTGGGCCGACAAGCGGGGCCCAATCAGGCCGATTGGGTGCCGCTCGGCCGCTCATATGCCGAGCGGCACCCAATTTGGTTTTTTTTTAAATGCTTTTTGAAAAATTGCCCAATTTCAATCGCATGTGTCAAATAATTGAGTTCGAATGAAAAATTGTTGTTTCTCTCCATTCCTATTAACGTATAAAATTAATGTATCGTGTCATGTCGTATTCGTGATAACAAATGAATACAAGAATTATAATGCATCTTCCATTCCTTCTTTTCGTTTCTCCTGGGTAGATTCACATCGTACCAAACGACGCACGAGGTTCCTTTGGTCTTGGTACGAGTCAATACCACAATTCTGCCATACGTTATGCGTGTCAGTCAGTTAAATCAAAACAATAAGAACTAAAGTCGAGCTGCGAGAGTGGCGGAGTCTAAGCTGCCTGTTGCACAATATTAACCTGCTGAGTCGCCACCATTTTCTCCTTGGCCGATATGGAGGAGCCACCTTTATTGACAAAATAAACTAAAGAAAGACTTCTCCAGATTGACTGACAACGGCACGCCAATTGTGAAAAGTGCACATAGCCGGATTCATCACTTTTTAAATGTGTTGTATAATTTGTTATGACAAAGAAGGTCGTTGTAGAGATACAATATAGTATTTTCCTGGTCGGCGAATTGCAATAATAGACATTTGTTCTCGATCCATCCAAGCATCAAGGTGCAAAAAAAAAAAAAGTATATAAAAAGCCTAGTTAATTTCAGCACATATAGCTCTTGCTGTTCCGACCCCAAAAAAACAAAAAAAATTATTGTTGTCACGGCTAATGAAATTATACGAGAGAATGCCCAAAAAAAATGATGGGCAAGATTGAGGACTAGTTGATTCTTTTGTTAGCAATTCCATGAAAATGGAAAATGCTTTCTGAAAAATCATTTTTCAAGAAAATAGTTAGCTTTTTTTATTTTGGTGATATGTGATCCAAGATGTTTACCGTGTTTGGATCTCATGACTTTATCTCATGCTATTTTTTTTTTGTTTTTTTCCCTTCTTCTTTCCACCTCCATCGTGACTGATCGGCGACAGCCACGAGCAAGCTCAAGTTCATTGGCCAAGGCCCACCTAGCAATAGAGGAAGAAGAAAAAAAAAAGTAAAAAGTTTAAAATATAAAAAATTAATTTATATCACATAAAAAATTTAAAAAATTAAATAAATGTTTTTGAAAATAATTTCATCTTTTTTTATTTAAGATTTCATTTTCCCAATTTGAAACATAAATTTTTCATTGACTAGTCATTTTCAAAAAATTGAAAGTTTGAACAATCAATTTCTGAAAGCACTTTCATCGAAACTACCAAAGTTTAGAAAATTGATCTTGATACTGATTTGCAATTGTCCCTTTGGCCTATGTAGATTCCATCAAATTCTTGGAAAGAAACTTCTAATACGGAACTAACACCATTAGCAAAGCCATTAAATATCCACGTGGAAGTTTGATGTGTCCTATCGCCACGTCAACAAAGAAACTTGGATGGTCAAAACGTTCCACGTCAACTTTCCCTCTCTCTTCTGATAAAAAAGGAACGGAAAAAACTTTCCCCCTCTCACTCCGTCATTAACCCCCGATGATTTTCATTTTCACAAGAAGAATGCCAACCATTGTAGCCGCCACCGCCGTCCCCCTTGAACATCGCCACTCGCCACCAAGAGCACAAAGCTCACCCTTGAACGCTGGGCAGGTCAACTTGCGAAAGGGCGGGGCTGGGCAACAGCAGTGGCTCAGCAGTGGCTTGTGCAGTCGAGCGACAATGGCAGTGGAACCCTGGAAGCTGCAGATTTGCAAATCCAACTGTGATATGCAATGTAATCCATGAAATTATAATTTATTTAATTTAGTCCGTAAACTTCAACCCAAATTCCTCAAACTTTTAACTTGTTTAATGTGAAATTTTGCTACATATTCAATTTAATTTTTGAAAATATTTATTATTATCTTTGACTTTAAATTAATGAAATGACTATATTAAACATTTTCAGGGACTATATTTAACATATAGCAAAAATCTTGAGATCAAACAAGCTAAAAGTTCAGGGACTATATTGAACATTAGCCTAACGTTCAAAAACATATTGAACAAATTTAAAGTTCGGAAAGAATATTGCACATCAGGTCAAAGTTCAGGGACCATTTATGTCATTATCTCGAAGATTTAAAAAAAAAATGATATATCACTTGGCACTTCTTAGTGTCAACGACTGGTAAGAGCAAAAGAGTTCCCCTCAATCTTCAGAAAGGATACGAGAGAATGCTGGAACTCTCACCAATTTAAATCCCACTTGGACGAGATAAAATGATAGAAACACGTTCACATAAAAACAATCGGATTGAATCGGAATTTTCAATTCGATGCATTGGGTGTAGGGTCATATAATTTTTGCAAGGTGCATGAAGGTCGAAGCCAGAAGAAATCCGGATCCAGAAGGATGTCGTGAAAGAAGCAAAACTGGCGGCAGCCGACATATATACATTCTGTGACGAAACTACCTATCCGAAATAAACATGAAGAGCATGACTGGATGCATATTTATACCAAATCAGAAAAGAGGGAAGAAACAACAAAAAACGACAAACCGAAATATACTACTTCCGGGCGGTTCAAGGAATGTACATCATTCATTTGCTTCATCAATTTTTTCAGCCACCTCTTTTGCTGATTATATATACGTACCTTCTGCATCCTGTTCTCTGACCGAGGAGATTATGTCCAAGAGGGATGGTGGTTGCAATTCCAAACAAAGGAAAGACGGGACTTCTCCCCCAAGTGACCTGCATGGATATTCACCATCCTATATCCTACCCCTACTGGTCGGTCATTCACACACCGGAGTCTCCTCGTCGTCAAAATGAGAGGAGACCGTGGTCGTATCAGAGACATCATCGTCAATGGTCAAGTTTGACACTCCGCCGCTCAATGAGGAGCTCTCATCCTCCTCATTTAAAGATGGTGCTGGTGAGGCATCGGGCGTAGCGACGGTGATGGTTGACTCAGCTGGGTTGGGACATGATTCCGAGTCCCCCGCTGGCTGTTGCAGACTCCAGTACATGATGCTGGCTGCAAGAGTGAGTATCATCTTCTGGTTTACCTGGCCCACCCATAAGATGTGTTAATTGAATTTTCAAAGAAGCATAATAGAAGACTTCTACATCTGCACCTGATGTAAGCTAAATGATCCAAAAGTTAGTCCTTTCGCCAATGCAGTTGAGTTACCTCATCATCAACAATATCAATGCCAGCTTATCAAAGTGTTTTCTCTTATACCCAAACAATATGAAACGATTTCAGAAGAAAAAGCAATGCCAATTTCCTCAAGGTTCAAAACAGTCTCCTCGTAAACAGAGAGTAAATAGTCAATGACTTTCATTTCTTACCTCCATGATGTCTTCAGGTAGCAAGAAGATGGAACAGCCAAGCTTTCTTGCAACACTGATTATGTATGTTGCGTTCAACTTCTTTTCTTCCGCTGCAAATTCAGCGAGCACAAGTACTCGTTACATTTTAAATCGGTATCTTCACAGGATTTTGAATGTAAGAACCATACTTGAGCATGCCAATGAGCTGTCAAAGAAAATTAGGTACAGCCATCATCAGCGGTATCAGAATCTTACCACTTTCGCCCTTTGTTACAAGATTCCAATTGACCACCCTTGGTTCCACTGAACTCAAAAGCTCGAGGAAGAATATTCCATTGGATAGACTCTTATCCTGAATCAAAGGTTTCTTATACCATCAGCAGATATAAATAAGGATTCCGATAATAAAGGGCCGAAGAGTCCTGCCACAAAAATGACCTTGAAGCTCTCTATCTGAGCAGTTCTTCCCGTGCTCTTGACTGTCTCATTTGCCCAATTCAGGATATCTGCATCAGTGATCTCCTTTCCATGGGAGTGGAATCTCAAGTTCTTTAAAAGTTGAAGCATGTTAAATCTCATCAACTGCCACAGGAAAGCTGAAAAAGATGCATACAGACTTAAGCTTACTGTACAAGGACTACCACTTTGTAACCCCTTCGAAGGTATCATCAAAAGCAGTTACAGGCAACAACTATAGCTTCTACAGTCTTATCAAACCACAAATAGATCAACTGCTCCGCAATTATTTCCTAAATCTTCCACTGATTATATTCAGGGAAAAGGGTACTAGCAAAAGAGCATGACATCTGGGACCCTAACAAAATTATCGAACTTTGAGGCCATAATCAACCTGAGATCTTCCTTACCAAAAAAAAAAAAAAAAAATCAACCTGAGATCAAAGTGCACTTACTTGAAAAATTTGCAGTTAATCAATCCATGTTGCTTTCTAAATAATCTGAAAATCGAAGAGCTGATATTGCCTCAATGGTTAATTTTTGAATCCACGAGAAACTAGCAGGTGCCCTTACATGAAATCCAAAATTGAATCGCTCAATGCCTAATTATAACTATGATTGAATTATTTCATCTCATTATAGTTGAATGAGGGAAAAAACGAACTTGAGGACCAAATGAAGATACTGTATCATAAAATTCATGAATTTAACTGACAAAGATTCTTAGAAATCAGAAGATTACCGAGTATAAGCTTCTTATTTCCCTGAACAATGTCATTTCCAGCTACATTCACCAGAGAAAATTTCAACTGCTTTCCAATCCTTATTACTTGATTACAGTTCTCTACTTTTCTGAAAGGCATCTTGATCGGAGGTTTCGATGCCTGCTTCCAGTAAACTGACCCAGGAGAGACCTTGTCAAGCACTTCCAGAAGTACCCATCTGCATATAAGTAAATTCCAGTCATGCCAATTTGGAAGAGGTACTTGTTCTTCTTTTCTTACCTATAGTCCTGGAGACATGACTGCACACAAAAAGTTCGGGCTTGCTTTTTGTTTGTTTGTTTTTTTTTTTTTTTGGGGGGGGGGGGGGGGGGCACAAGAAAGAAAAGCTCTAGAGAATTTCGGGAACAACTAAATGTATGCATCATTAAACCGAAAACTAGCATCAGGAATTAGTAAAGAAACAATGGTAGATAAGATGAAGGTGACACAGGAACGTTTATTTACCCATTTCTGACATCCTCGAAGACATTGTTGACATAACTACCAATACCAAGACTGTTAATCCAGAGGCGGAAGCATCTTTCTTCTCTTGACGTCTGAATATCATCAGCCATCATCTCTGCATATGTAAAACTTTTGCTGCCTGTAGACAGGCCATTTCTACAAAAATAATCACATTAATTCTCCTAGTCGACACAAGAGATTTGCATACAGTAAATGAGAACAAGCAAGTAACAATTAAAAGTGACCTTATCAAAGCTAGGGCAAGCAAAGACAGGGTACAAGTAAATTGATTTTTTCGAGTGCAGGAGGAAGGAGAGCCATCCTAACCACAACCAGAGCTTGAGGCCTACTTAATGTCAAATTAATTCTCTTGGACGTGAGGAACATTCTTGATCCACCACGTGCCAATGCGTAATGCCATATCAACACATCATATTAGGTGGATATGCATGATGCAGCGTAATTTCGGTCCTAGGTTATAAGCTTATACCTTCAGCAAATTTTATATCATTGGAGCAACCAAAGTATGTTCACCCAAAACAACAGCTGGCTACTCCTATATGATATGAAGAAGAATCACCATTATAAATCAGACGAATTAAAAAATTGATCTTCTTGTGAAGAGAAGAGAAGGCACGTTGTCAATTTCAAGTTCTACCCAATCTACAATGACAGATTACACTTAAAATTCCCACTTCTCACTTTTGATAAAGCACAGGAATAAGAATATGCATGTACAATATTCAGAGAGATGGAAACTTCACCCTGAAGATATTATTTCATCCTGAAGGTCTCTCACACAAGCTTAACTCCAATTTTTTTAGAAATGTGAACTGATAAAGACAGGAACAAGTAGTACTCCAAACAAGATGGCCAAAAAGAATACTCAGCATGAGGTACAGCTCTTCAATTCTGTACCTTTGATGAAATATTTGCGCAACAAACGCAAGATTTAAATTTGCTGAGCCATCAACAATATCTTTCGGGTTTAAGTATCTTTTGCAGTCCATTCTCTCAGCATGATCAAGTATCAATTTTGCCCTCTCATCTGGATCTTTTGCATCTAGTGTGGCCGGACTGCAGTGTTCTGGAGCAAGAACATTCAGCAGATATGCATAGGCCTCTCCATCCTGCATTTAAATGGCACACCAATTTCAAGCTTGAACTAGTCCATATAAAATGCTAGATAGTATACTGGAGTTGCAAGCAAATGTGGATAACTTCTGTGGGAGATAAGTTGTGCTGCAGTAGTTCCCTATAGTGGGGAAAGAAAAGGCAGCATGAATTAATCTCTAGACTAAAATCTGGGGGCGGATACCGCTAATATCCCTATATCTCCAGTAAATTCCTTCCATCTTGCGAAAGGGATTAAACATGTGCAATGTTCTTGAGAGGCTTGGTCATGCTAAACAACACTAGAGAACCCAGCACCAAACTAGCAACCAGTCCTTTCTGTCATTCAACCAACTCATTAAAATGGGCATGTCACTAACTCCACCACACGAAATCAAGTAAAAGTATAATCCTTTTTGAGATTACCTTTACATCAGAAGAGAAATTCGAAACAGTTTTCTTATAGCCTGCTTTCTTGAGATGAAAGTTCATCCATTTCAATAAGACTTTCTCCGGGGCCAAACCTATGAGCTCCTCAACATCCTGTAGCACAGGAAAAAAAAAGCAAAAAACAGATGATGGGTGAACTTTGATTTTTCCGCTTTAAATATTGAAAGGGAGAAAAGAAAGCAAAAAATTAGATAAATGAACAAGAAAAGACAACCTCAATATCAGCACTACATACAACAATTATACCTTGCTATCATCTACCAATTCCACAAGCTGAGGTGTCTTCTTGAGGTTGAGATCGGCTAACAATTGAATCTAAAATTGCGTATTAATCTGATATTAGGACAAGAAACATTAAAGTGATAACCAATGTGCAACATTGTGTACTGAGATGAGGTCGTGAGGAGTGCTCTTTAAGAGTTCAGAAAAATCCACGTGCAGGAAGCTTTGGATTGTACCTTTATAATCTGAGATATCAATCCAAGCACCAGATGCGGCTGCGCAAATTTTGGAAGGGTTCAGTTAAGACTACAGAAACATAAATCATACTCACTGAAGAACAAACAAAAAGACTGATGACACATCCTTACTCTTCCTTCAACCAAGTCTTGCGTGCCTATATTGACCACAGTACAACCAATTGCCTTCGCTGAGTTGAGGCACAGAGTATGATTCTCATTCCTCTCCCATGGATTGAGAACTCGCTTGGTATTGATAGCTCGCTCATCAATTGTCCCAGGCACAGCAATATTGATGAGCTTGCTGGATCAAGCCAAAATGCATTTCTAAACTTCGGCTATGGTACCAGCATGAAATGACACAGAAGCAAATGAAATGACAAAACCTGCTTACCACAGAAGAACTCCATCTCTAGCAAGATTAAACAAATCATTTGTCGCTGAATCTATTGGAAGGAATTGCTTCAGAAATGAGTCATCTCCGAGATAGCTGTTTATGTGAGCAACATAAGACGCCTTTTCTGATTCACTAATTGTGTGGAGGAGGGTGGTTGTGGTAGCCTTGAGAAATGAAGAAGAGTTCCTTGAACTGCCCTTTTTAGATGCAGCTCGAGCATGCAAACTCACATAGGCCTGCACAATTTGTGTAATTAATAGCATGTCACTTGTTGGATGTAATTGCAATCATCAACAACACCTTTATAGATCTTGGATGTAATTGCAGCACTTAAACAAAATTAACTCTGCATGCAAGGGCGTAAATCACAAATAAGCTCCGTCATTCATGCTCTGGAGACAACTACTTCAGATCTATAACCTCTTCAATAGGTTTTTGAATCACTCCCAGAACATTCGTTTTTCAAGACTCCCCCGGACCATTTGAATCATATAAACCTTGGTTTCTACAATTCAAATTGGAGGAGAATACAGTATGAGGATAGAACAAGAGAGGAATGCAGAAGAAGATGAACAATGACTCACCCTAAGGAATTCTTCAAAACCAATCTCATTGCTCATGCCAGAATTCGACTCGGCAAGTATCACCCCAATCTCCTCCTCCGAGAAGATTTCAGTAAAAGCTTTCAACTTCACCAGCAAATGTGGCAAATCTCCAACAGTGACTTTACTTTTTTGGTTCTTTATTGACGTGAACTACAATGGGGAATCCATCATTAGCTTCATTGTGATCCATCAAAACTTAGCAGAGGAATCATAGTATATGCTATAAACCATGAAAACTTACTTTTGATTTTAGGCTGCGGAGCTCAACCTGAGTGAATTGGCTCTGTAGCCATGGATCGGACACAAGAACACCAACAAAGCTTGACATTTCCACCGTGGTTCACGTGGAGAAGTCTAAACAACTCCGTAATTTCAGGGTCACCAGACTACAAGGAGGTGACCAAACCAGGGTTTCAAAGCGCGAACAAAAACCTGAATGGATGAAGTCTCAAAAACTTGTTATTCATGCATGCGAGGCATTTGACTCAAATGGATTCTACACAATCTGAATGAACGGAGTATTCAACGTTTCCACTAGAACAAAAGCAAAAACCAATCGGAACATGATCTGCGAGCAGAAATACATGGAAAAACAACTCTGTCTTCACCTGACGATCGAGGATGCTCGCATTATCAATTCGTGCTAAAACAGACAAATAATCTGGAATTGTTCTTTTCTTTTCAAACAATCACCCGTATGAATAAATGTCCCAGTATACAATCTAAATGAATCACAAAGCTGAAGCAACTGAAGATCATAGCTGTGGCATTGCGACACAAGTAAACTTGAGGAACTCAAAAGCAGTCAAACACTGTTGAATCGCCCAAGCTCGCGGTCGTTCATGCGGAATGGAAAGCATCGACAGGGCAATCTCAAATGTCTAGAATAACCGATGTACGATCAAATGAAGAGCGGAAAAAGGAAAATCAGAACTCAACATAGCAACAACACCGATCCCGTGGCAAATGAGAAGCTCGACAGCAACGAGAATCGGGGGGCGGCGTCGACGAAGGAAGCTCCAAAGAACTACAGACGCATGCATCGATTGTGAGCAAGAGACAGCAAAGACCAGATTCAAATCGCACCTCTTGAGAAGCGGGCACTCCCGTTGAAGTCTCGATGAACGCGATATCAACCAGTTTCCTTTTTGCCTGAAGCCTTGACTGACAAGTCACGCACAAAAAACAGTGAGAGCGAGAGAAGGAGATGAAGAGAGCATTCGATGTTGCCTTCGAGAGAAAGCAAAGTGACGGGAGATATGGAGAGAGAGAGAGAGAGAGAGAGGGGACGAGGACAACTGAGCGAGCAGAGACGCGGTAAGGACCGTGAGGCCAGCGAGGGGCGAACTGTCGCTAAAAAAAAAACCAACGAGGCGGGGGGGGGGGGGGGGGGCGGTCCGCGGTCGTCGCCACTCGCGAGTGTGGATTCGGACAGTACTCGCGAGATCTGCGAAACAACTCATCGGATCTTCGTGTGCCGCCTTTACAAGTCGACAGCTGCTTTTTGTTCTTGTTCCTGTCTCGTTTTACTGACCGGTCACTTCAGCTCGTTCGTGGCGCCCCGACAAGACCAGCCACGGGACGGACCGAAGGAGACCGTATTGTTTCAACCATCGATTGGGAATCGGAGTTGCGCGACTGACGTGGTAATCTCGACGACTATATCCATGGGACTAAATTTCAACTGACTTTGCGTTTTAATTGGAAAAATCTGAATTCAAATTGAACTTTGCGACGTCTTGCCTTTGAATTTTTTTGGAGACTCGCTTTTTGGCAGCGGCTTTTGAATTAATTTTCGCAGATTTCTCTCAGATCGTCCAAACTAAGAGTTCAATAAGACACCGAAAGTATTCGGTGAATTACAATAAGATGAAATAACGGAACAAATCAATCAATAAGGTAGAAAATCCAAAATTCATTCGAGATATTCATATACAATGATACCCTGCCGATGGTTGGGTTTTCTACATATGCACGAATGAGAAACACGCATGCACTTGTAACTATAATTTTCGGTACTAACTATTCTTACGATATATGTAAGATTTTTAAAGTCGATTATGCAATGCTTAATAAACATCGTTATTCTTGTTGACTTATTTTGTAAAAAATAAAAAATAATTCCGACGCTCGTTAATCATACTTAAAAGTAGGGGGTAGAAAAATGCCGAGACCCTTCGAAAACTAAATCGATAAATCACGCGTTACATACGGCTTCGCAAATGTCCATAACATCACCCAAAAGGCAGATTTCAAGTATTCTTAAGCCCAAAAAAATTCGCCAGAAAGATCTACAATACTCCTGCCTGTGATAAAGTGAATACACTATACATATGGTAAAACATCAAATGATGGACAGTATGAGTAATTTTGGTCGCCCATCTGAATAATATCAGTAAGAATGGACATGAGGATAATTTAGGATGGTAAATGTCGATATCACCTGATCTCATAAATTCTCGTTTTTTTCTGGTCCTACAACAACTTCAAAAAAATGCATTCGCTTCATAGAAAACTTCGTGATGAAATAAGATATTCATTTTTATGTGTTGTGTCGTTCGGGGAAAGTGATTTCCTTCTTATTAAAGGAGAAGTCAATTTTTTTTTTTTTTCACAATCTAAGAGTGGGTTTGCTTCACGGGAAAAAAAATTCATGAAAAATGATTTCTCGAAAATCATTTTTCATGAAATCACACTGTTTTCCTTTGTTTGGCGATATGTGGTTGAAAACGCTTTCTGATATTTGGTTCTCATTTGGAAAATGATTTTAATCTCATGATTTTATCTTAATAAAAAAATTTAATTTTTAAATTTAAATTTAATATTTAATATTTTTGTTTCTATTTTTTTTCTTTTTCTTTCTTCCTTCTTCTCCGGTCAACGGCAGCCATGGGCGAGCCTCTGTCGAGCTCAAGCTTGCCGACCCACCCACCATCGTCGAGGCCCGAGGAGCAGTGGAGATAGTAGAAAAAAGAAAACAAGAAAATGTAATAAGTCGAAATATAATAATTCAAAACATAAATATGATTGAAATATAAAATTCTAAAAAAATTTAAAAAAATCTAAGATGAGCAATTTCGAAAAGTGTTTTCACATTTTTGGATTTATGAATTCACTTTACTAATTTTGTGCATGAATTTTCTGTCGATAAGAAAGTGATTTCCCGTTGACTAAGTCATTTTTTACGAACTAAAATAGATGAAAGTCGGCAAAACAAATTTTCGAAGCCCACTTTGAAACAGATACTCTCCGTTGTCTTCAATCCATTGGAAAACCTTCTTTCTAAATCTACTCATTAATTTTTCATTATCTAGACGCAGAAATGGGTCCAAGTTCCAACTACAATTTTTGAAAAATGGTCATCCGTAGTCGAACAAACGATCCAAAATCTATTTTGAGAGACATGGGATCCTCCTCCTTTGGGTGCCACGTCGGATTCAGAACACGGGGTTTCATTGCCATGCGTTTTGTCGAGAAGCACCGCGAAACACGAAGGCCCTTCCCGTTCCCGCCGGCGGATACCGGATGGATATAACCGACCGCCTCCCGTATCACGTTCTCGCCATGTCGTGCACGCACGATGCCGGAGGAGCCGAGTCCCCTTCCGCAGCTCGAGCGAGTCGCGTTCACGCGCACACGTAAATAAAAACTTGGTTTGTTAAAAGTAGATTTCAAGATCACATAGGGATATCTCGTTAGGAGAATTCCATTTTAGCGATTTGAATATTGGTCCCACTATCAATTGCCTAATCTGCATATACCGACATACATAACAAGGCTGTAGACATTTTAAGGACGAAGTGCAAAATTTGATTCTCAGCATTGACTATAAGGGGCACTTAAAACATTAAAAAAAAAAGAAAAAAAAATGAAGCGAGCGTTGGTTTGTTATTTCACAAAATGAGTTTCGATAAAATGATATACATTAAATTCGAAACTTATGAAAGACTGATGGAATGAGACGGTATTTACATCGGCATTTCCAAGCTATCATTTTGTGCATCAATCGGTTCGGTATTTATTCTCTATCAAATGCATTTGGTTTGTCCATTATTTCGTATGAATTTTGTCAAATAGTGCATCGGTTAAGCAATTAATCAAGAAAAATTACGATTTTCAATGCACTAATTACCTCAAACATTATAAACGTGCCCAGCGCTTGAGGACACTCGTTAATAGCACCCGATTAAAACTTGCCCTTTACCTTGCTCTCTGTGTTTGTTCATTTCATGATAGCCATGGGTTTTTCTAGATTTGTATGAAGTTAAGCCCCCAAAAGCTGATTGCGGATTCGGAGTTACATGCTAGCCTTTTCCCATCGGATTGCCCATCCATCTCACAGACCAGGGAGGCCTACGTGGCCGTTCATCATTGGACCTTAACTTTCATCGTATCCACCGACAGTCACTCAAAAGGCTTTTTCCAAGGGTTGTTTTCGTCATTTCGGAAGAACATAGGAGAGAGAGAGAGATACAGAACTACAGGTCGAAAGAGCGAGAGAGAGAGAGAGGTTCAGAGAGAGAGAGAGAGAGAGGAAGTCGTGTAGAGAGAGAGAGGGGAAAATTTTGAATCGTTAAAATTGATGGTCGGAGGGATACAGTGATGGCCACAGACCAAGAGATATCGCAGGCTCTCCAATCCCTCCTCAGAGACTCGAGCCCTAATAAACCCAACGGTCCGACCCTGACCTCCTTCAACGACGTCATCCAGCAGCTCCAGTCCAAGCTCGGCGTCGACCTCTCCCACAAGCTCGACTTCATCCGCACCCAGATCCACCTCCTCTTCCAGACCTCCCCCCCTCCGCCGCCGCAGCACGTGGCGGCCCCGACCCTCTCCCCGAAGGACCACTTTGTCCTCCACCACCCCCAGCAAACCCCCAACTTCCACCCGTCTCCCTCCGCCTTCCACTCCTTCCCTCCGGGCAGGCCCGACCTCCATCCCCAGCATCATCCCTATGTCCATCAGGTCCAGCAGGTCTCGCTTCCGGCCAAGGAAAGGTGCGATCTTTGCGTCGATTTCTGTTGATTTTGAGGCTTTTGGTGTTCAGTTTAGTGCTTTTTGATGTCTGAAGAAACGAAAGGTGCGATTTTTTTGTGAAATTGTTGCGGGTGTTATTGATTAGTTCGCTCTTTAGTGAGTTATTGACGGGTTTATGCCTGTGAGGTGGAGAGGAAGTGGAAAGCAGGCTCAAGTTTTGTTCTTTATGGGTATGTTAGTGTAAGGGCTAATGGGTATATGTGTCGTTTGGTTGCGGTTGGTGGCTGAGAACTTTGGGGATAAGGAAAGGGTGTTCGGTACTTCGAATATGGGAGATCGAAAAGGGAAAATTGGCCCGAGCATAGTTGATTGCGGTTACTATGTGTGCAAAAGAACGAAATTTTAGGTTCATGTTGTTGAGATGGGTTATGCTATTGCCAAGGTGGTGCTTGGCAGTGCGCTTGAAATCAAACAAGATATGGACAGTCAGAGTTGTCCGTTGAAATCAAAGTTTGTTTTGACGAGAGGAACCCGTTTTGGGGCAAATGATTTACTAGACGGCGGCTAAATTGCTGCATAAGATCTCACGGTGTACTTTTTAGCTGTTGAAGCAGTGGAATTGTTTCCATTGGCCATCAATTCCTGGCCTAAGATTACACAGCATTTTAAATGATTTTTCTGGAAGAGTACCTTCTCACGGTTATTCTTTTTACTGGTTTGAGAAGGACCTGCCTATACTATTTTCATGTTTGCCAAGGTTGAGGAGTTAGAAGGTACTTCTTCAACACATTTGTATCTGTGTTGAGTATATTTGTCTGTTTGCCTTCATCAACTTTTCACTTTGTTGATATGGCTAAATGCTTCAGTGATGACATTTGGCTTTTATAATTGCAGCGCTCCAGCTAAAGGAAAAAGAAGAGGTGGCCCTGGGGGATTAAACAAACTCTGCAATGTTTCTCCAGAACTCCAGGCCATTGTCGGTCAGCCGGCAATGCCTAGAACTGAGGTCCCAAGTCCTATCATAGTTTTACATTAGAGTTGTCTGGATTCTAAGTATCTCTTTACTTATTTAGGAAAAATCTCTTAACTGTTGTATGTAGATCGTGAAGCAACTATGGGCATACATAAGGAAGAACAATCTCCAAGACCCAAATAACAAGAGAAAGATAATTTGCAATGATGAACTGCGTTTGGTGTTCGAAACAGATTGCACTGACATGTTCAAGATGAACAAATTACTATCTAAGCACATCAGCCCCCTGGAACCCACAAGTATGTATAGTGTTGAAGCAATCTCTTTTTGCACATGAAAACTTGTTGAACTTTATGTTGTGGAAAATGATTTCCTGCTATGCTTCCTATAGAAGCATCAGAATCAAAGAAGCTCAAGATAGATTCAGATTCTGGAGTGAGAAGCAGTACTGATTCTGGTCCTGGTCCATCAGTCAAAATATCTGAGGAACTGGCAAACTTTTTTGGGGTTAGCGAGCCAGTGATGCTTCAGTCAGAAATCACCACACGTATTTGGGAGTACATAAATGTCAACCAGCTGCAGGTAATAGCTGATTGAGTCATAGGAAGCATTTCTCATACTTGGTACTTCTTTCATATCGAGGATTTTGAAGGATAGTATGGTGGATTGATACATGATTGTTTCAATCGCTGGAATTTCAATAATCTTGTGCTATGCTGTGACCTTCCATTTTCTTTATCATGAATTGCTTTACTAAGTTGATTACCGCATTGATTAAAAGCTGTCTGCATAAATCTATGAGGATCAATCTGATGAAAAGCTATTGATGCCTCCTAGAGGACTCGTAGGAGGGCCATGTTTTGGGTCAAGCTATAATTTCTGTTTACCCAAAGTTGAAGACTTGATGCAACAGAACCAAGTCATTTAAAAAATCTGGCTTGGCATGTTAAGTTTCACTCTATTTCTTCACAGCGGAAATTTATTTCTTATTTATATGGATGGATGTAAATCCAGTATGTTGTTGACCCAAAAAAAGAAAATCCATTTTGTCTGCCGCTTTGATTGATGCAAGGTATTACCATAGTTAAATTCTTAAGAGGAACCACATCAAGACACAAGAGGTCTTGAGTTCAGTGCCCCAGCTTCCAGCATCCTCGTGCACTTGCCTTATAAAAACATTATGTTGCATGAAATGCTTTCTGTTTAGCCACATTTTTTTGCCAAACTAGTGAAGAGTCCAAGTGGAAAAGCCACATTAAAGTGCTTTTCTTCATATGCATTGTAGGATCCTCGAAATACAATGATGATTCACTGTGATGCGAAGCTTCAAGAGCTTTTTGGATGTGAAAGCATTCAAACTCTTGGAATACCTGAAGTTTTGGCACAGCGACACCTGATCAGAAGATCATGCTGAATGCGTTGGCTGGTTAGTAATCTAATATAGATTTCTGCGATTTCTTTTCTATATTTACTGCTTTCTTCCGCATAATCTTGCTTTAATGCAGTGGCGCAGGTGTTGCTGAGCCGTAGGTTCCCAGGTCTTTGGATTTGCGATATTCTTGAAAAAAGAAATGCAAGATTGTACGAGCTTGTTTTTAAGGAATATTTTTTAGTCGTACCTTTTTATTTTGACTAAAACCAGCGTATTTGATTCCTCTAGGGTAATATGATCCGAAGGAGCTTTGATGATATTATTCCACTTACTACCTGGTTCCTTGAAGTTCCTTTGTTGAATGTGTTAACGACATATACCCAGTCATTTTAGATCAAAACATTTTTCAATTCAGAGTCTTGTATGCTTTTCTGGGTGTTCTAGTTTAGCATGCCCATAAGTACGGCAACTCCAGTCCCATTAAGCCAGTACTGTCGTAGATAGCGTCGTATTAGCTCTAGGGATCATTGGGCGTCCAGAGTTTTGCCACATTGATTGTTTTGTCTATCTTTTCTTCTCCTTTTCAGTGTGCGGTTGACATCAATGAGAAATACTTATATTGTGCTTATAATACTTACCTCGGTTAAAACCTGCCTTACATGTGACTGTATTTTGTATCTTGTGTCGCTTGCAGGGGTGCTTCTGGTTGCTGTACGTGCCGAAGTAGTCTCCATGGAGTTCTGCAATTAGTTTGTTTAGAGAACAATTTCGGTTCAGTAGTCTCTCTACCTATGTACAGGATGAAAATCTTTTGTCTGAAGCGGCACAGAAATCGTAGTCTCTGCTTTCCTGACATGGCATTATAGGTTAGACCTATCCTCGGGAAATTCTAACCCCTGTAAAGTACGGTCAGAAGAACATGAATGTGTAAAACTATGACATCTTTATTTTGCCAGTATGAAATGTTGTTTATCTGTGCAACTGTAGTCGATCCATCTTTTGCGGGTCTAGCTAAAGTTAGTGAGCTACTCCAGGTCTCCGTCTAAGCCGCTTGAAAGGCTTTCTAGATCTCGGTCTCATGACGTGGCAACGTCATCCAGGTCGAGTTTCGGAAGCTTTTTGACTGCTGATCGGACATGCCTTTTGCCTTCAATCCCTCCGTCATGATTCGTAGTCCCTGAGGATGGGTTTTGCAGGTTCTCTAGAACCCGACCGGTTGATGTCAACGCTGAGCCCTCGATAAAGCAACTGCTCTTCCAGTCGAAAGAGAATCATGATTGCCATTTGGCACATCCCCGGAAACGTTTTCAGATCTTTGCATCGTCCATTTTGCATGATGGTAGTTTCCTTCGCAACAAGCGGTTTCGACCTTCGACCTGTAAATGTTGCTTTCTTTACGCGGTCGGTAACTTACCTTCTGCTTGTAATGTTGCTTCTTTACACGATTAGTAACTGATGGCAACCATCTAACACCCTTAAAAAAAAGAAAATAAAAAAAAGATGGCAACCACATGGAAAAATAAGAAAACAAGAAAGCAAACAGGGATGCACATACGACAAGTTTTACATAAAACACGGAAAAAACATGTTCCTCTTCACCAAAAGAGAGGAATTTGAGACTCTTTGAGCGCGCATCTCGTTCTACCAGCTTTTTTCCCCTCGACTCCAGACACCTAGAAGTGACCTTCAACAGCCGAAATGCGTCGTACACTTTGACGTATGCATGACTTGAGCATAATCCGGAGAGACTCAAACATCCGAAGCGGATGTAGTTAGCTGGTCCTCTTCAGTAACTAACATGCAGAGGAGTTGTGGCGTGGCCCGCCGAATATAGGTCTCATGTAAGCATCATCGAACTTCCTCCAGTAGGAATGTATGGTGTGCACTGGCCTCTCTATCAACATGGACAAACTGTCCTTTGCACGGAGGAGGTTGGTGGCAGCGGACTCTTCCAAGGATAGCAATGGCACGGTCATATCCTCTTTCGGCGTTTTTACTTCGTTATGTGGCAGGAGCCAATGAATCAGCAGCTTTGTCAGAAACCCAAACACCTGCACTCACCGTCAGTTCAATCGGAGTCCGCGCACTACAATTGATAGAATGCCACCCGAAAAGGGGAAAAGAGATGTGCAGCTCTAGCTCAAAACTATGGGAATCAAGTCCAGTTAAAGACAAATGCGAGCGTTGCATCCGTACCAGTGTACTAAAGAGGACGACGATTATTGTGTTAGTAATCATCGTGGCACTGACAGGATCAGTTGTCACTCCAGAATATGTGAACTTGGTATGCAAACAAAGAGAAGTGGCTCATTAGACTATGATTGTCCAGGCAAGTAAATATCTTTGACTTACTTCTTGTCACCTTGGATTATCAAAACTCTCTACTGAATCCGCAACGCACCTGTTTAAAAGCCAGAGCAATGGAAACCGCCCCTCTCATCAGCCCGGCCCACCAAATTACTACCTAGTAAAGATAGCACGTTAACTGATGGAGAAAACATGAGATGAT
This sequence comes from Rhodomyrtus tomentosa, assembly GCA_028455895.1. NCBI lineage: Eukaryota > Viridiplantae > Streptophyta > Magnoliopsida > Myrtales > Myrtaceae > Rhodomyrtus > Rhodomyrtus tomentosa. Next base: position 4,842,628 of record JAPCWY010000001.1, on the reverse strand, counting down.
CTGCCTCTTAGCACATTAAATGGAACTAAAAACCAGGGAAAAGTTAACCTGATGCTTAAGTGTAATTGTTGATGTTCTGTCAGCACGTCTATTTATGTAGTTGGAAAAAGCAGAGAGAGGGAACACAAATGCAGCACGCCCAACCAGTATAAGCATAAGTAAGGTACTGTAGATGCCTATTAGAGTCCCGTAACTGCAACAGAGAAAAATGTTGGGAGGAACAAATATTTGAGAAGACATGACACTGTAGCTACTTGTTTCCCTTGCAATTCAAATAAAATCTAGACGGCTAAACAATTGCCACTAGCTGAGCATTTCTAGAGCCACAGACAAAATTATACAATTAAAGACATCTGACATTTAAATAGCTTAGCTTAGGCATAACCTCCTTAACGAAAACAAGCCTTCATGCGTTGCTATGTCTGAGTGGCTCCTTAAGGAGCCACTGGCATATCACTTGGCCAAGCCCCATGTGGACCAGTAACAGCAGATAGATAGCAGGCAACCACCCAAAAGAAAAGATCCTTCCAAATAATGGCTTCTCTTCAACTTTCTCTAGATAGCAAAAGTTCAAGTCCGGCTTAAGATCCTCTATAGCAACTAACTGAAGGCCGAGAGGCAGTACCTCAACTTTGTCATCTTCCACTTCTCGATGTCAAGAGCATCCATTCCCACATAGAGGAATATAAATGTTTCAGCAACAAAGGACATCATTGCAAACACATGCCTAGAGAAAGTTCATTTGAAGCATTTGAGTGTTGGTCATACCCAAAGTTAATACTGAAACGATCTTAACATCACCACTATACATGCCTGGTTGTAATTCTTGAGCTCTCGGTCACATTATGCCATGCATAGTGTGACATGAGAATGCCACAAAAGAAAACGGTCAGAATCCCACTTAACGCCAAAAGCTGTACAGAGCAGGAATCAGCTCAGGTGTTATGCATAAAGTGATACTCGTTTGTGGATAAATTAGATGGTGTTGATATCTTCCCCAATACATACCTCAGCTAACATGTAAGAAAGATATGCCATTAGAACCATTAATGCAATCTCCCTCACACTCGAATGTCTGTAGTTAGATAGCCAGAAAAGAAAAACAAAGGCTTAGAAATTAGTTTATTACTCATGATGAAGTCCTTAGAATAAATGGCAAGTAGTCCAAAAGACATACCACCGATAACATCTTTGGGGGGTGTCCCGTGCAGCAAAAAAATATCTTTGCAGTTTAGAAGAGCTTACCTTCCGAAGCATAACGCCTTGAGACAGAATGACGTCAGAAGTCCAGCCTGCATAAAATGTAAGCAATAGTATCAAACAAAAAAACAAATCAAAAGAGATCTGTGGAGGAAATTTTACTCTAAGGCACCACATTAGTGTCAGTTCCCATGATCACGATAAATAAAAAAGTGTCAATGTCCATATAAACAAGGAGATTCAGAGTGATCTTTCACATATAAAGGAATCTGTCACTTGAGGTTCATTGAAGCATCCAACTGGAGGCTTCCCAAGATTGCAGTATTACATCACTCACTAACAGCTCATAGATCAATCTGAACTTTGTTACTTAATACGTGCACGACATTTGTATTAAAGCCACACCATGATGCAGCACAATCTCCCATGGTTTATCTATTTGATTTATACCACTCATAACTTGTATTCAGGAATATCCAAGCTTATAATTCTTCTTAGGGTTTAGTGCAGTTCACACTGTACAGACTCAAATCAACCCCAGTGCCTCATTACATATCAAGCAATCCTGTAACTCATGCACTCTAGATGCATACAGCCAGAAATCAGTTCAGCTCTAATTAACCGTAACGCTTGCAACTTAATTACTTACACTAACTCCTAAACCAGTACTGGAGGTAAATAAGTAAAGAAAGTCTCCAACTATATGAAGGGCATTTTTGCTGTCAAGTCTGGTGACATCGAGCTTCTGCACTGCATTAAAAAGAACCACTGACGTTGCATCATTCACCACTCCTTCTCCGAAGACTAGGCTATACAGCAGAGGAGTCTCATCCTGATGGAGAACCTACACATTCACATAATACATTAGAGAGTCCTCAGATACTGAAGAAAAGAAGATAGAGAACATCATAAACCAACCTGCAGTGTGCACACTGTATCAGTTGATGAAAATATTGTCCCAACCGCTAAGTTCAACAAAGACATTGGAGGAAGCTTTTAGAAAATCTGATGAAATGGGTCTTATTAAGATGTAGAAGACAAGGACCTCACCAAGGTAGTCCCGAGCAGTCAGACCCATAAAATTTAACCTTGGGAAAATCCACCAGCTGCCTAAGCCAATAGTAGAGAAGATCAGAACTTTAACTGATATCAGAAAATGTGAGTTTCAGCAAATAAGATTACTGTACTGTAAGTAAAAGGTTCAAAGAATTGCAGTGATATACCAACTGTTATTATGAAGGTTGAAATAAATACGCCAACCACCCCAAAGAGCATTATGGTGAAGAAATTTTGGAAGAACCGTTTCTTCTTGACCTGAAATCTGAATGTAAGCAAATCTAGTCAGCCACTCATCTCACAGATGACAAGTTGATCAAAGATGTTTCAAAATATTTCATGAGAAAGCCGTCCTCACCCGGCATTGAATATTATAGGTGGAAGGAGATATATGAAGAACAATTCTTCATTGAACCTCAGAATGTGAGAGCTTTTTCCCTTGCTCAGGACCAAGATAATAGTTCCGGTAAGAAAACCCTGTGCAGAAGGGATACTGGCGGATTAAAATAAGTGCGGATTTCTGCGCAACCTAAATAGATTCATTATGTAGCTCTACTGCTTCATGTTTTGATACTTTCAGAATGCCAAGTCAAACAGCAATTGAAGAAATGAAGCATATCCCAATACATTAAATATCAGTAGGGCTGAGAACGCGTAGGAGCAATAAACACATGCTATGCACAACTATTTTCCAGACGATGAAGACTCTTTACTCCGCTCAGAAGGCAAGTTGTACTTGGTAAATTTGCACTTCCGCATTTAGGTGAAATCCGATCTAGTAAATCCAACAAGAAGACACAAAATTGAATTCAAAATGTTTTCCAGCCTTCTTTTCTTTGCCCTTGAGCCAGAGTATAGCACAAGTACCATTCCTCTATATCCAGTCTTCGGAGTGATTTTCCACTCGGTAATCATCGATGGCATTAATGCCTGTCAGCCTCCTTAACTCCATGAAGATATTACTTTGAACCGCATAGAATGGCATTCATCGAACATGATTTTCTAATAGTCGGCCAGAAAAGAAACAAACTACTCTGGCCTGTTCTCAGAAAGAAAATAGTCATAATAACCTCATAACGGAAAAGCCAGTAAAACTGTGAGCAAATGCGTCATGTTTCAGCTACTGTCAGAAGCAGCAACAGCACCTACTATGATCGACAGATCACTATTGTCTTTAAGGAGCGATAGCCTCACTTTCATACTTTCAGTTCAGATTTCACAAAACGGCGCAAGGATCTTCAAAGCCGCAATCAGAAAACCAGAAGACGGTAACAGACTCCACTAACTACCACGGGGAGCGTCGAACCAAAAGGCGACGAGCGTGTCGATCTCAAGCACACACGGACCGGTTCAAGAATCCACAAGCAGAGAGAGAGAGAGAGAGAGAGAGAGAGGGCGGCTTTACGATCAAAATGGCGGTGATGGACTCGTTCACCCATCGGTTCTCCTCGAGCAAGTGGCCAACGACCAAGCAGAGGCACAGGACGGCGACGAACACCGTGATCGGAACCACCTGCGGGTGCTCGGTCCCCACATTACGACCGAGCTCTCGCAGCAGCAGCATCATCATCGTCGTCGTCGTTGTCTTCTCGCTTAGCGCAAACAGAACGCGAGGCAGGAGAGACAGAGACTGGGTGTTAGTTTGTTTGCCGGGAAACGTGAGCTTAATGCAGTGTTTGCAGCTGGGCTTGACACGTGAGGACCACGGTGCTGCCAAATCACACGTGTCGGACTCATTTTTGGGCTTCAGACTGCCAAAATAGAACCGAGGGACGCTTTAATATTCGCACAAAAACATCGCAATATTAATTGGTTGGAGCACATGTCATCTTCACATCGAAATTACTGAACATTTTAGAAAATTAATACGGAAAAAGTCCGTCTCAAACCGATAAAAATAACAATGTTGCTATGAACGCTTGAAATCAAATATACTTCCACGTGCCTATCTAAGTTATTTAGTAGGGGCTCTCCTTGTTTCACGATAACTAAATTTTTTTAAAAGGATTCTTTTTAAATAGTCAATGAATTTTGTTTCACGATAAAAATAACAATGTTGCTATGAACGCGGGGCAGTGTGTGTATATATATATATATTCATTTATTTTTCCTTTATTAATTCTGATTTTCTTTTTATGAATACTTTGGGTTTATCGACCGCCTACAACTAGTTTGTGATACAGATATTGTTGATGTTGATGTTGATGTTGATGTTGTTGATTTTTTTAAATAGTCAATGAATTTTTCAAATCAAAAATATATTATATAAAATAAGAAAAAGCATAGTTATAGAAAATATTTATATTATCGACAATAATTTAAGCCGATTTTTTTTATGAATAATGAAAATATTTTTTTTATTACATAGATAATTTTTAGGAAAATAGTTTTCAAATAATTTATTTTTTGCAAATCAAATCGAGCTGAGTAAAAGTCAAATCTATTGCCACGCCTCATTTATTCGTGATAACACGTCTAATGTTCTACCACGAATAAATGAGAATTCTTCTCTTTGCTCATTTTTCTTTCTCTCGCGTCCATGCCGTCGGCTGCCAATCACCTTCGCCAAAGTCACTCGATCCTCGATTCTCGTTCTCCCTTCACCATCTGAGGACCGCCATTCATCGATCTTGGATGAGGCTCAACGGCCGCCAAAAGTGAAAATTTTATAATGTGGTCAAACGAAATTTTGTTCCAGGAGCATACATTTTCATTTTTACCTGGATAGTTCGCCAAGAGGGAGATCAAGTCCGAGTCCGTCAATATATCCGGTTGGACCTACATTCACTCAAAAACTTAAACCAATAAGCTATGAGCCAACTTGAGTATATTAATCGCTTAATACCACATCAATTCTCCGATTTGATACTTTTTGAACACAACTCACACGTGCATTCTAACAATTAGCGCTATACGAGCTCATCACCAACATCACTATCGTAAACCAGCAGCAGTATGCGACTTCTAGAGCTTCCGTACGGGCTGTTTTTCTCCATTTAACACGCCCATGAATTACGGATCCATTTTTAAGGATACAGTCAGATTCCTAGATTGGCTTTGGTAACTAAAGAAACAGATGATGTCTTCTAGCAAGAAACAAATTCTGTAATGGGACAGTTTAAATTTTCTTCACGAGAATATGGGCAAGACAATTGGATTCCTCAATTTCTCTCAAACTGCAGAAGTGCAGAAGAAGAAGAAGAAGTAAATGCACATTCATGTCGCCGCCATTTTCGACCAGAAAAATACTTGTATAAAATATGACGGGAGTCATTTCTTCACTGATTGTCGCAACCGACACGCAGACGCAGTAAAGAAGTGAAAGGCAGGCAGAAATGTGAAATGGATTGGAGATCGACCTTTTTCCAACAGTGTAATTGCTGGTGTTCATGCTCATGTTAGCACTCACTAGCAATCAAGCAAAAGCACAACTTGTCTTCGATATCAAAGATTTTGGAGCAGTCCGGTGATGGAAAGACCGACAACAGCAATGTTGCGACAGTGTGTTATGTCGAAGGGGGTTAGGTCTGAAGGCTTGATAGGGCTCGACTAGGCATGGACGATTGGAATTCGCTCAGGTACATCGACCAGCTGACGATTACGGGAGGAGAGCATTGCTTGACGGCCACGGATGAGCTTGTTGGTCATTGAAAGACTGCGGCAAGCACCCAATCGAGCACGTTACCAGACGACGAGATTTGATTTCGTAACCAACTCTTGGATTCACCATGTGACATATCTGAACAGCAAGAACTCCAACTTCAATCTTTCTCCTGCAAAAACATGACCTTCGAGCATGTTACCATAACAGCTCCTAAGGACAGCCCAAATACTGATGGAATCCACATGGCTCTGTTCAGCAACATTTTCATAAGAGACTCGGTCATAGCCACCGGAAACGACTGCCTATCTCTCAGGCCTGGCAGCAAAACCATAAACATGACAGGCATCGCTTGCGGACGCGGGCACGGAATCATTATGGGGAACATCGGGGGTAACCAAAATGAACCGCATGTAACTTCGGCGTTCATAAGGAACTGCACCGTCACAGACGCACAGAATGGCGAGACGATCAAAACGAGGGCTCCCTCATACCAAGGCGCACGTTCGGACGTCATTGTCAACAATATTAACAACCCAATAATCATTAATCATTGATCAGCATTTAGCAATATTTTCTATTGAAACAAATGCGGAAAAACAAACACATAATAAGGATTTATGTGGTTCGATCAAAGTAATCTATATCCACGGGTAAGGCAAAAACAAGATTCCACTATAATAAAAAAGATTACAGATTACATAAGTCTTTTTTCGCGACTCTACGAAATCATACGGTTCACAAAACTCTCATATGACGAAAATACTCCGTACAATATAATAAACCCTAGCCGCAACATAAAAATAGGGCCCAAAATTTTTTTTTCGAGCGTTGCCCCCGAACCTCCATAGAGATTTGTTCGCACGATTTGTTCGTTTGCTCCAAGTTGGGCCTTTTCTCTCAACTTTTGAGCCGCACAAAAAATTATGTCTTGGTCGGGTGATAAACCAAACCGAGTGCATAAAATTCTAGACATATTTAACAATTTCCCATCAAAAGAATGTCGCCAGCAGGTATTTGTTCTCCTTTGGCAACAATCATAGACATTTTTCACCAACTAGAGTATCACATTCATGCAATAGGCAGAACAGGATAATAGAAAGTAAAGATTCATGGAAGTACTATCTTGAAAAACTTCATCTGATGACAACCATACCTGCTAGGAAGATGTGAACATGAAGTAGCTATAAGTTTTCAACAGGAAAAAACTTGACGTCCTTCCTGAACTCATCACAAGCTCAGATCAGCGACCTTGGATCCAGAATCATCAGAGTCAGTTCAAGTTCGTCAGCTATGGTTAACATCAATTGCAGCCAAGCTGTTCCATGCAAGGGCATCGAACTTAGGGACATCAACTTGGAATATGATGGAAGAGGCGGAAAGGTGTCGTCGGTCCGACCTAATCCAGAAGGTGTCTCTAATGGCATACAAAATCCTCCCTCGTGCTTGAAATCTAGTCTTCACAACATCTCCTTAATCTAGCTCATTCCTGGATCCGCGCAGAACCCGTCATCTGTTACAGTCCTCTGATCAACACGACAACATCAGTCAAAGAATTGAAATTTAGAAAACGTGAGGACCCCCTTGCGAAGTTCCGGAATAGCCGTCACATCATATACGAGTAGTAAGATTTGCCGTATCGGCTGAAGTTACTCAGCCTTGTAATTTCCTTCTTCTCTTTTTTAATTCTGACGTCTCATTCTGAAGGGAAGAAAACAAGACTTGAGTGAGGAAAGCATTTAAGATTCAATTTCTTTGTGCATCGACTCTGGCACTCAGTTGCTATGAAGGTGCCAACCTTGTGGCCTTATATATGAACAAGCAACTGAGTTGGAAAGCGAATCTAAGAATCGAACAAACCTCGCGCAGACCATGCATTCTTGTCTACTGTGGGAAGGTTTAGGAACCCAAAAGAAACAATTGAGCATATTAATCCTTACAATCTTTACATCCCCTACTTTATCATGTACTCTGTCAGCTGGCGCCTGTGCTCGGGACGTCGATGCCCATGGCCAGGTCCACAGAGGCAGGGCCTAGCGCCCCGGTACCCTTGCCTGTCCCCCTGTCGCCCCGAGCTGGGTCCATAGAGGCTGGGCTCGAGACCCCGATGCTTGTGTCCGATTCATTGAGATCGGGCTCAAGTTCACAGAGGCCGGGCCTGTGAGACCTCGGTGCACGTACCTCGGTACATCAAGGCCAGGCTCCGGCCCTCCATCAATTGAGGACGGGCCCAAGTCCACCAAGGCTAGGCTCAAAACCCCAAAGCCCATGCTTCGGTCCGAGTCCAAAAAGGCCGAGCTCGGGATCCTAGTGTCCATGCCTGGGTCCCGGTGCTCCGGTTTGAAACCCAGTGCATGCATGCGCTCGGGCCCATTGAACCCGTGGCCCGGGATTCCAACGCCCGGTATCTGCTCCATGATGCTCGAGCCTAAGGCTGAGCGATGTGGTGTCGGGCCTGACCTCGATGGACCTGAGTGCAGGCATCGGTTCCTGGGGTCCCATGCTTAGCCTTTGTCGACCTGGGCCTAGTCTTGATAGTCTCGAACTTTCGTGTTGGGGATTTGGGCATGTGCACTGGGTCCCCAGGCTTGACTTGTGCAGAGACATGCCGAGACGCTACGCCAGGTTCTTGGGCCCCACTTGTCTGGAAACGACATCAATGCGCATGCTAGGCCCGATGTCCGGGTCCATCGAGGCCGGACTCGAGACTCTGGTGCCCATACCTCATTCTCCAGCTGCCTATGCGCAAGTAATAATACATGTTCATCTAGGAAAAATTCCTAACCAAACGGCGGAATTATTTGTTCAATTCATTTTATGCTTCAGTCAAACGTTTTCCCTGAAAAATGACTTCCTACAAAATACGTTCTGAAAATGCCATTTCCCGCTAGATAAATGGAGCATAACATGCCGAAAATCAGCTTTGATTAGGAAAGTAAATTGGCTTTTTTGTTAAGACAAATAATGGCTGTGTCAAGCACCCGTTATAACATTCTTCATGCGATTGCTTTGCATCAGTAGCGCTGCAAATTAGTATATGCATGCGAGATTCGGAGCTTCCATGTGATTGTTTCATCTCCATTCCCACAAATGCATTGGTTACAGGCCTCTTTAGACAGGCACTTGGATTTCTCTATGTTACTCAAACTGCAAAACATGTAAATAAGAGAACCAAATCCAGTCATCCCGTTGCTCGGATGTTGCTGCTTGTTAGAGAAATGAGATATCCTGGAAATTTTTCATTTTCCTTTTGCGCCTCTTCTCACAATTTGTTGATTTTTTTTTTTTTTTTACCTTACCTGACTTAGTTACTAGCCATGTTGTAAAGCCTATAAGAACCTCATGTACTTTTTTATCATGAGATACACAAAAATTATACAATTCTCTTCATCGTGTTCATATCTCTGCTATTGCTCATGAGTTGGAGATGGACCTTTCCAACCACGAGCGGCAATCGCTAAGAACCAAGCGCGAGCACAGGACGTCTTCAATATAAAAAAAAAAAAAAATTGGAGCAGTTGGTGATGGAAAGACCGACAGTAGCAAAGTAATTTCGAAACCACTTACATTTCGCTTGTCGTTGCCTGAAACTTTGCATGTTCTTTTGCTTCCGCATTATGTGAAGTACACTAAGCATATGATTCTTGTTGTCTTTATCTGATGCATGGAATGTAGCTTGCTAATCCAAAGCGACCAGCGTCGTCTTAATCCCGAGCCGGAATTATTAGTTGGGTCCTGTCGTAATACTAACGCGAAAACTAATAAGATTTTACAAATACGTCAATGCGAAAACCTAGAGAAAATAACAAGCAACGAACATGGTTTGGTCCGAATGTCGATACCTACATCCACAGGAAAGCCAGCAAGAACAATACACTATAATCGGAGAGTCGTAATTACAATCGCTCAATACGTTCGTGTTTCGCACACTTAGATTATATCCAAATCCAATATCTACCAATAAACAACTCTCAATTTGATATAATAAATAAAACTAAACTCACAAAGCATAAATCACCGAGCCGAGGAGCTCCATCCAAACGCGACCAGAGAACAAAAAATTCACTGCGTTTTCTCCTCTTTGCGTCGAGCCGTCCTTTCTCGGAGAGTGTTACGGCTTTTCTTTTTTGTGCTGCTTGGTCTTGGTGCGGCTCTGCTTCTGTGGGCGTGGATGAGAAACATAAAGATATAAAAACAAATTCACTTTTATTTCTTTCCTCTTTCAGCCATGTCAAAAATCCACAATTAAATATAACATATATTAAATGTGGATCCCTCCCTTTTATAGCCCCACAACAAAGTTTCCGCAGAGATCAATTTTCTTCCAATAAAAGTCAACTAATGCATCTATGATTGGGACCCACCGGAGACTCCTTTCCACTGAAGACATTCTTCATTGCACGTAATTTCTAAACATGCTCAAATCTTCGTTGATCAAAACCGGTCAATTCTTGCATATATATCAGATTGATTTTTTATACGAAAATGATTTAAATTTGAGACATATTTAATAAATCTTCACCTTTGCTCACCTTTACTGTCTCTCCGGTACATTATACCAACGTATGTTGTCTCCTTCAAATATCTTAGAATCCATTTCATAGCTTTCCAATGAGTTTTACCAGGACGCTTCATAAAACGACTAACTACACTAACAGCTTGTGAAATATCAGGTCTAGTGCATACCATAGCATACATAATACTACCCACTGCACTAAAATATGGAACACGAAACATATGTTTCTCCTCTTCCTCAGTCTGCGGTGATAACTTAGCTGAAAGTTTCAAGTGCTTCGCTAATAGTGTACTTATAAACTTCGCTGATTGCATATTAAAACGTGCTACAATTTTCTCAATATATTTCTTTTGAGACATACGTAATAATCATGCATTTCTATCACGCAAAATCTTCATACCTAATATTTTCTTTGCAGCACCTAAATCTTTTATCTCAAACTCAACACTCAACTGCATTTTTCAGCATATTAATATCAGACATATTCTTAACAACTATCAACATATCATCAACATATAGCAACAGATATATCAAAAACCTATCATCCAGTTTCCTAAAATAAACACAGATATCCATATGACTTTTAGAATAATCTTGACTAGCCATGAAAGCATCAAACCGCTTATACCATTGCTGAGGAGACTGTTTCAGCCAATATAAAGATTTCTTTAATAAAAAAACATGGCCTTCCTTATCCGAAATAGCAAATCCCTCTGGCTGCCTCATATAAATTTGTTCTTTCAATTCACTGTGAAGAAACGTCGTATTTACATCAAGCTACTCCAACTCGAGATCTTGTATAGCAACTAAGGCAAGTAAAATACCAATAGAAATATGCCTTATCACAGGAGAAAACACTTCATTGGAGTCAATGACCTCCTGCTGTGTAAACCCTTTCACCACAAGTCTTGCCTTATACCTCGCTGTCTCGACACTAGGAATGCCCTCTTTCCGTTTGTAAATCCATTTGCTTCCAACAATCTTCTGGCTCTTGGGTACTTTAACCAGTTCGCATGTCTAATTTCGATGGAGTGATTTCATCTCTTCACTCATAGCCCATATTCACTACGACGACTCAAAACTAGCCATCGCCGCAGAGTATAATAAAAGCTCATCTGTCTCCACCTCGTCACCTACAGTCAAAGCATAAGCAATATATGTATAACCATAACGTACTGGTGGTTTTATTTGACTTCGCTGTCTACACTCACTTAGAGTATGTTGCGGCTGTACTTGTTGTTGACTATCATCGTCTTTAGGAACTGCAACCTTATCTACAGTCTCAGCACTTGTTACCTCTGAGGTTTTCGAAGTCTCCACCTGAAGCTCCACCTCACTACTGACACCATGATCTGTCTGCTCTACTGGTAGTGTCTCAAGACTCCTCTATCGAAGCATTGCAGTCTTGTCGAAGATTACATCTCTACTGATTAAAAATCGAGTGATTTGGCATTAGTGCACCATAGTTAGTAGCCTTTCACCCCATGTGCATAACCTAGAAATATGCACTTCTTCGATCTCGGCTCAAACTTGCGATCACTAGCATGAGCATACGCAGAACATCCGAATACTCGAAATCCGAAATAATCAACAGTTTTCCCCAACCATACTTCCTTTGGAGTCTTTCACTCAATAGCAGATGATGAAGATTTATTAATCAGGTAACAGGCCATGTTCACTGCTTCGGCCCAAAATTCCTTACCTATTTCAGTATACAATAGCATGCTCCGAACCCGCTTAAGAAAAGTTCTATTCTTCCGTTCTATCATGACATTCTACTATGGTGTCCCAGGTATTGTGCGGTATTTAACAATCCCTTCTCTCTCGCAGAACTCGGTAAAATCTTTACCACAGAACTCCATGTCGTTATCGGTTCTCAGACACTTGATTTGTTTATCCAACTGCTTTTCAATCAATGCCTTAAATTTTTGAACCAATCAAACACATCGAATTTGTGCTTTAGAAAGTATACTCATGTCTTCCTGGAATATTCGTTGATAAATGTCAGCATATAACGGGCACCTCCTTTCGAAGGAACCAGAGACAGGCCCCAAACATCTGAATGAATATACTCAACAGGTTGCTTGGTCGAATGAATACATGTAGTAAACTTAATCATGTGCTGCTTCCCAAAAATGCAGTACTCACATAAGTCTAACATGCTTGTCTTCTGACCCTTTAACAACCCTTTATCATTCAACATTGTCATACCTACTTCACTCATGTGCCCTAAACGCATATGTCATAAACGAGTTAAATTAGAACTTGACTCACTTGATGAAACTACAGTAGCTCCTGTCACGGTCTCTCCTAGTAGATGATAGAGAGAACTTACTTTCTTACCTTTCATAACTGCCATGGCACCTCGATAAATCTTCAGTACTCCACCTTCGGCGGTGTACTTACACCCGATATCATCGAGTGTCCCTAAAGAAATAAAATTCTTCTTGAGCTCTAGTACATGTCTCACGTCTGTCGCGAACTACACCATTATGCATCTGAATCCGAAATGTCTCCATCCCCACAACCTTACAAGATACATTATTTCATAACAGAACTCTACCCCCATCTGCAGTCTGGTAAGTAATAAATAAGTTCCTATGATGTGTCATATGACAAGAACACCTCGAATCTAGCACTCATTCGTCTCTTGACGAACTTGTAGTCACACACAAAATAGCATCTACATCACTAGTGCTCTCTTCAGCAATATTCGCCACACTGCTTGTGGCTTTCTATTTATCACCTTTTTTTCTCAGTTTAGGGCAATCTCTCCTGATGTGCCCTTCCTCGTGACATTCAAAGCACTTTACGCGTCCCTTGAATTTTCTATTGCGTGATTTAGACCTTCTTTTACCTCTGCTACTGTTGGACCCCCGCTGTTACTCTCTACCACGAATCACTAGTCCCTACACTACATCCTGCGCTAGACTGTCATCTTGCAACTTTCTCTGTTACTCTTTAAAAAATAAAGCGGACTTTACCTCTTATGAGGTAATCGTAGTGTGCCCCTGCAATAGAAAATCAGTAAAGTGCTTTCATGACTCTGGTAAAGAAGCCAACAACATCATGCCCTGCTCTTCATCTTCAAGAGTATTACCGATGTTCTTCAGATCCATCATGAATTTATTAAATTCATCTAGAAGGGTTTCGATAGACGTACCTTCAATATATCTGAACTGGAACATACTCTTTAATATGTACAAGCGATTGTTCAAACCCTTCTTTACATAGAGCGACTAAAGTTTTGTCCACAATGCTGCGGTATCCTTTTCTTCGCCTACCTCTATCAAAACTTCATTCGATAAATTCAACATGATTACACTCCTAGCTTTCCGCATTAACACATCGTTATCAGCATCTTTCATTGATTTAGGCAACTTAGTTTTGCCCTCCAATGCTTCTACTAAACCCTGAGTTGTCAATAATGCCTTCATCTTGAGGCTTCATAACCCAAAGTTGTTCTTCCTGTTAAATTTCTTAATTTCAGCTTTCACCCCAGACATAATTGCAGCAACAGAATTTTCAGATAATAATCAAACAAGCAAAAGCCCCAAATCACAATCCAGAAATCTGACCCAAGCTCTAATAGCAATTGTTGTAATACTAACGCGGAAATTACCAGAATCTTGCAAATACGTCAATGCGAAAATCCAGAAAAAATAATAATGAACAATAAATGACACCAGAAATAACGTGATTTGGTCCAAATGTCGGTACTTACATCCACGGGGTAAGCCAGCAAGAACAATTCACTATAATCAGAGAGTCGGAATTACAATCGCTCGATACGCTCTTGTTTTTCATACCTAAATTATACCTAAACCTAATATTTGTCAATAAACAACTCTCAATTAGATATAATAAATAAAACTAAACTAAACTCACAAATCACAAATCACCGAGCCGAGGATCTCCTTCCAAACGCGACCAGAGAACAAAAATTCATCGCGTTCTCGCCTCTTCGCGTCGGGTCTTCGTTTCTCGGAGAGTGTCACGGCTTTTTCTTTTTTGTGCTGGTTGGTCTCGGTGCGGCTCCGCTTCTGTGGGCGTGGATGAGAAACATAAAGATATAAAAACAAATTCACCTTTATTTCTTTCCTCTCTCAGCCATGTCACAAACACACAAGTAAATATAACATATCTCTCCCTTTTATAGCTCCACGACAAAGTTTCCGTAGAGATCAATTTTCTTCCAATAAAAGTCAACTAATGCATCTATGGCTGGGAACCACCGAAGACTCCTTTCCACTGAAGACATTATTCATCGCACGTAATTCCTAAACATGCTCAAATTTTCGTTAATCAGAACCGGTCAATTATTGCATATATATCAGATTGATTTTTTTATTTGAAAACGATTTAAACTCGAGACATATTTAACAGGTACAGATTCGGTGCTGCTCGCGAGCCCCTGCAATGGCGCGATGAAATTTCGGATCCGAGGGGGTCTGAGGGATTTTGATAGCCCTCAACTCGGTATCGACCATTGGATTTCATTTAGATACGTTGGCAAGCTGGCGATTACGGGAGGAGGATTGCCTTGATGGCCAAGGAGCTGCTTCTTGGCCGTATAATGACTGCAGCAGAAACCCCAACTGCAAGGCACTCCCAACGGTATGTTTCTCTTCGTTCTTTTCCGTCCCTTAATTTTTTACGGCTTCCCTTAAGTGGAAAAAACCCACTTCACAGATTTAGAAGCCGAGTTAAAAGCACTAACGTCGTGCGTGAATTTCTTCCACCGAGCGTCTATCTTCAACAGACGATGAGACTAGATTTCGTGACGAACGCATGGATTCACCATGTGACATCTCTCAACCGCAAGGGCGCCCGCTTCAATCTTTTCTCCAGCAAGAACATGACCTTCGAGCATGTCACCATAACAGCTCCTAAGGACAGCCCAAATACTGATGGAATCCACATGGCTCTCTCCAGCAACATTTTCATCCGTGACTCGGGCATAGCCACCAGAGACGACTGCATATCTCTAGGGCCTGGAAGCGAGAACATAAACATAACAGGCATCGCTTGCGGTCCCGGGCACGGTATAAGTGTTGGGAGCCTCGGAGGGATGCCAAATGAACGCTTTGTAGCTTCGGTGTTCGTAGGGAGCAGCACCTTCACAGGCACTATTGAATGGCGTGCAGATCAAAACGAAGGCTCCCTACCGAGGCGCTGTTTCAGACATCACCTTTCAAGACATCATTGTCCAAAATGTTAACAATCCTATAAACATTGATCAGCAATACCGTGCATCAAAACAATGTGGACCCCAGGTATCCCTTCTCTTCAGCACCGGAAAAACCGTATGTTCTCTGCTAATCTGCTGATACAGCAGTTCCAATTAATTTATCACATGACACCGTCGGTTAGTCGGTATCTCACTAGTGGAAACATGACAACTCAAGACACTGACCATGTTCATTCTTTTCGTCCTTCCTGAAGACCTCCCACGTTCATATCGGCGACGCTACGTTCAGAAACGTCAGAGGCACTTCAAGTTCGCTAGTTGCAGTTAATATTAATTGCAGCGCAGCCGTTCCATGCACGGCCATCGAGCTTAGAGAGATCAACTTGGTGTATGGCCGAAGTGGTGGCAGTGCATCATCAGCTTGTGCAAATGCGGCAGGTCCCTGTTATGGCACACAAAACCCTCCCTCGTGCTTGAAAGTTCTGCTCTTCACAACATCCACCTAATCTAGCTCATCCCCGGATCGACACGGAACCCATCGTCTGTAATGTTCCTCTGACCGACATCACAACATCAGCCAGAGAGTAGGACTTTAGAAAATATGAAGGTCCCCTTTAAAGTTTTAAGATGGCCTTTGGATCGTATGCCGAATGTACTGAAGTTACCTGCCTTGCGATTTCCCCCTTTTCAGTAATTCTGAATTCTTATTCTGAAAGGAAAGAAATAACACGTTAATGACAATCGCATTGAAGATTCTGATTCTTCATAATCCAAACTAGATACAGATTCTTTTTAATCGAAATTTTCAAGGGACATCAACTGTGTACCGCTCACGCACATCATTAATAAAGGGTCATTGGAGTGTTAATATTTGTGTAATGTAATCACTTTAATGTCAATATTTTTTTTGGACCACTTAGTGCTAAATCGAACAAAAAAATGATAATTTAAGTGTCAATTGCGACCAAACAATACATATGGCATTTTTAAATAATTTTTTAATATCACGTGGCAAGTATTTAAAAAATAATTGACCCACGTGAGGTCCACTTGGAGTCCACGTGGATTGTTTATTTTAAAAATAGTTAAATATTTAAAAAATTAAAATCAAACGAAAAAATTACTTAAAAAATAAAAATAAAAATAAAAAAAGAATCAAAAGTTGCAACGACAAAGTCTCACAACCCTCGCCGTCGTTGCTATCTTACCACCGACGGCAAGCCAGCGAGGGTGGGGAATGGCCAAAGGGGGTTGCCATGGCCAGCCTCACAAACCCACGACGAGGCTCAACCTCGCCCACCCCCACTCTCGATGACTCCCTTGGACCTCCCCACCCCTCACCAAGGAGGGTAAGGTGGCGGCGGAGCGACAGGCTGCCCCCTCGATGCGGGGTGGGGAGGACCAAGGGAGTCACCCCCTGTAGGCTGCCACTGCAACAACTGTGCTTTTTATAAATTTTTTTTAGCTTATTTTTAAGTTTTTTAATATTACGTGGATTTTTTTTATTGAGTTTTAATTTTTTTTTTATTTTTTTTGTCTTGAAAGTTTTGATGAGCCACATCAGATTTCCAGCGAAGGACACCGGAGTTGATACTAAAATTACCGTTTTTAAAAAAATTAACAGTTAAATGATATTCGGCGCTAAAATGACCATAGTACATACGAGTGTCATTTTGCCATTAATAAAGAGGTGCCAAACTTGCGGCTGTATTAAAACTGGACACAACATGATCTTCGGGCTCAGATTCTGAAAAGCAACTAAGATGGAAAGCAAATTAAGAAACGGACGAACAGCAAACCATGGATCCTTGTCCCCTGTGCAAAAGTCTCAAAACCCAACAGAGAAAACGATTGAGTACATCGATCCTTATAATCCGTGCAACCCCCAACCAAAAAAATGCCTCAGTAGTCATAACTATCAAGAAGAAAACGATCTTCGCAACAATCTGTTCATGGGAAGCAGCGATGAGCTTCCACCAAAAAAAAAAAAGTGATGAGCAGCTTTAAAATGCAGCATACTAAATATTGTCAATGTCATGTCAGCTGCTATTTGGGTTAAAAAAAATAAAAATAGTAAATCGCCATTGCTACGTTGATATAAGCTGAATCGTGCATTTTACTTTACTACTGCCCACCAAAATTGCAGCCTCCGCAAATTTAACAGGTGAAGATTTTCTTGTCAATGGTTGAAACTATAACAGAGACGGACTTCACCAAAAACCAGAAGAAATCACTCCTGGTACTGATTCCTGCAGTACTCACAGATGGCAAAGATGATTCGGCTGCCAAATACACCTTACCTAACTCGCAATGAGGAACACTGTCATTTTTGCAATCTTAAAATTGGTCAGGTGCTCCAGCAGAGGCGGCCAATTCCTCGGTCCACCGTTATGCCAATCTGGATCATCCAAATCCCAACTCTCCTTCTGGCCCTTAAAAGAAAGGGAAGAAAAGCCAACCCAATTTAAGGCCCAGAACCTAGCATCGCGAACATGCTAATCAACGGACTCAGATAAAAGCAGCTAGATGCCAACATATTCATCATCAACTGGAAGACCTGCATCAAGACTTTACTGGCATAAACATACCACAAACCATGATAGACTTTTACTACTAAAACCAATACTAACCACATGCAGGTTATTTCCAGCCATCCAAGGATACAATTTACCTCAGTCAATACTACGCTTTGGCAAATCGAGCAATCTTGGAAAGCACAGTCCTTAGAGTTCTCATACCAGCACCAGATTTTGAGCTGACCATCATCTGAAGTGAAACCAAGGAGAAACAATCACTTCTCAGTCGAAAAGACATCACTGACAAATTCTATTCCAATCACATGATATTTCATACCACAGGTTGAATGATGGACTTGTTTGAGCTCAGACTCTGCATAATTTAGTAGCATTAAAAAACATTAGGTTTCACAGGGAATATCTGGCGTAAAGTAAAAGCTGATGAAAATCTGTGCATCAATAACCTCTTCAATTTGCATTGCACGGCGTGCCACATCAATTGGAAACACCAGATCTGTCTTGGTTAGAACAATCTGATATTTAGTTTGAGATCTACAAACAAAGAAGAATTCTCCTTAACCTCAGCAAGTGCAAATCGGGCAGTGTATGTACAAGTCAACAAATGATTTTCTACGCATGAGGTGGACATGGAAAAGCAGTTTAGATGCAGGTGACACAGTAACTCAGGCAGTGTATGTAGAAGTCAACTCACAGTAGCTTCCTGCCACATTTATAAGAGACTTCACTTCCAATGGAGTCAAATAGCACAAGAAACCCAAGCAGACAAGAAATTTTATCCCCATGAAGACATGGCAATAAATGTGACAACAAGCGAGAAATAGCAAAAGATCGGAAAATATCACTGCAGTAAAACCACACTGGGCACTGTAGAAAACTAGATGACATCCAAAAACAATCAACCGAGGATGAGCACATGCCTTTCCATCAAATCAACGAGTTCATGATCCCTTGGTTTCAGACCCCATTTTGTATCAACGAGTAAACAAACTCGCTTCAAGCCGATTCTCGTGGAGACGTATTCCTTAACCTAGAAATTACAAAGCAACCAGTAATTACCACATAATTGTCAAAAACATTTTGTAGATTAATGACGACAATTTAGCATGGACTTGCCTAAGATCAAATTCAAATTTCTAAAGCATCAAATAAGGATGTAGGGAAATTGACATTAAATGGAAACATTGCCTCAGTATAGATCAGATGAAACATATAATGACCCTTATCCTATGAATCCCTTCCACAGTTCCTCTTGAAACAATGGCAGATGTGATGATCAACTTCAATAAGAAATCTTCCTTCTACTAACAAGCACAGCCCTTAGATTAATTCTGTTTTAATGAACTGCTTTCACACTAACCAGATGGAGAATGTCGAGTTCCAAGAATTTTCTATTTCAACCGATGAAACAAATGGAGGTGAACCACAACTTCTCAGACATTTAAATTTAGTGCACTTTGAAACCGATATTAACTAAAAGGGAGATCAAACAATGAGTCAATCAAATAATAATTTCGAACTTATCTCACACACCCTATTTCTCTAGTTTTGAGGACTTCATATTTGCTCGAGATCATAAAGTATCACATCTAAGCTCAACCTAGCTGATTCATTCCGTTTTGGCTAATTGAGCATTAATTTCGGTGTAAAAGCCCCATTTACAAAGTCATGCTTCATCCAAACAACAGTATACTACTCATATACACCGGATCAATCTATCAAAATTAAAAAGTACGATAGCTTGCTGCTCCTACCATCAGTTTAATAAAAGAAAAATAAAGGTAAAATAGTTCGAAGCTATGTGGCCGAGGCCAAAAGTCAATTTGCACTTACAAGCTCCTCCCAAGCATCTTTGACTTCTTCTTTCGCATAAGCAAAGCCATATCCAGGCAAATCAACCAAGCAGAGCTTGGATCCTAGGTTGAAGAAATTAATCGTCTGCAAACGAATCATCAACATTGTCGAGAGAGGAAATATCACAACTAATCAAGTTGCAAATTCAGAGAAAATGATGGAACCTGAGTAAGTCCAGGCTTATCTGATGTCCTAACAACACCCCATTGACGGGTGAGTGCATTTAATAGTGATGATTTTCCAACATTTGACCTTCCTATCAGAAGGAAGCAACACATTTTACAAGAACTAGTTGGCAGACATTATTAGACTAGAAGGAAATAAATTCATTATATCTAAACATCTAATGCCCTGCAACCTACTGTGGAAAACAAATCACGTTAACAAATCATAAAAATATAAAAGCAACACAGAATTTAAGAAGAGTGCAAACAGTCTACAACCATGCAAGAGAAGGTTCAATAGATCAATTACACAAATACATGGTGAGCTTTAAAAAGACCATCATTATATGAGAAAGTTTGGACCTAAGTGTCTAACTTATCCAGATTCCAAAACATGTATATACCCAATGAAAACAATCGGTCCAATAGGAAAGTTGCCTATACAACATGTTATGACACAATCACATCCAAGCAAACTCCCAACTCATAGTTTTGTAAACAAATGGAGTAACAAGCAAAAGCCAAAAAAAAAAAAAATGGTTGTATACAACATTCCAATATAATTGTGTGAAAGTGATAGAGGACGGTCCAATGAGGTGAGGAGACAAATGTACACCTCAAAGGGTGCTGTTTAATCAAGAACACTCAGAGGATGAGAGCTACATCTTTACCAGCAAATGCAATCTCCGGAAGGTCCGGGCTCGGAAATGATGATGAGACATTTGCAGCAGCAAAAAAGTTTAATTTGTTCCTGAACACCTGTAATTATGGTGGTAACGCTGTGAATCTTTAATGCAGCACATGAAACTTCGGGCGCCATTATGTAAATGTTTAGCACATTTGGAGACTGGCATATACTTGTGTGTGTGTGTGTGTGTGTGTATACATACTTAAATCTACATAACTACATATGCAAACTTACATTTTCTTCAATCCTCTCTCTTTCAGAACTCATTGACAAGGGTATGTTGTCCAAAGGGGCAGAAAGATCCACGTTGTAGCCAGCCCTCTGAAGCTCAATCATTCGTCTACGCCCAAGCAGCTGTTAACAGTGTACGCAAAGTTGGTCCATGCATCAGTAAAGAAACATTTAAGTGCACAATTGCAAATGAAAAGGAGAGGGGTTCCGCAATAATCGAGTACATTATCCTCAACAAAGGAAAGGATAGAGGGGCTAGGCTGTATTGCACGGAACCGAGCATTATTTGACATCTCATCTTTCTTTTCAGGTTCTTTGTTCTCCTTGGTATTCTCTGACAAGCAAAAAAAGGAAAGGGTAAAAATAAAATTGTGCAGCTTTTCAGGTATAAGTTTTTAGAGGGGAAAACACAGTCAAAGCAACAGCTTAATAATATAACACAGGCATCAGCACAGATCTTTTTATAATAATTTCAAAAAGAATATAAAAAAATAGTCTTCTCAATATCCATTAACTGCCACGCAACCTAAATGCAGCAAACGTAATCCCTTTGCAGATATGTAAAAATCAAACAAAGAAAAATACAAGGAATAATGGTAGCTTCATGTTGCCTTGGCATAATAAGATTGCATTATTCGCAGTTTCGCATAGATAATGATGAGATATGTCTCAAATAGATCGAAATCTGAAGGCTGAGAATCTTCAAATACAAATCATTCTTTGTCAGAAAAAACAAAATACAGTGCAATGTCATTCTATTGGCTTTAGTTATAGAGATAGCCAAAAAAAGGGGTGGGTGAATCCGAATTAATGAGACAAGAAGTCTTTCGAAACCTCTTTTGAGCAATCAATGCTTATGTTATAACTACAAACATCTGACTTCCATGGAACATTGATTTCTGAAAGAATGCTTTCACACATGCACGAAATTTCTATACACATGGACGATCCTATCTTGCTATGCAAATGGTAAAATTTCACACTTTAATAGAAAGAGAAGACTTTGCAAATATGGCCTAGTATCTCATGAACCCAAGACTCTGCCCTCAAACAAATATGTCCATTCACATGGACAAGCAACATTCTTTTACCAGTCATCTGAGAAAACAAAAAATTTAAGGACGAAAAAGAAAAATACCGACGATATCCTTACCCTCGATGAGTATGGTGTCATCTAGCCGCTTATTTGAAATATCATATGGATCTAGGCGTATACGCTTCCTCTTCTTGGGCGGGTCATCTTTCACATCACAATTATCATCCATGCCCATTTTCCTCGATGCATTTTTCGTAACAAGTTTTGGAGGAGAAGTGTCCATACACTTGTTCTGAAGCTGGCAAAAATGCTTGCCTGCTTTCAATTTGCCCTTCATATGCTTCTTCGACAAATCAGTTCCACCAGCATCATTCTTCTTCCCCGCCTCCTTCGTCTTGTTTCTCAGATTTGTGCTGGAAAATTCAACTTTTTGCCCTTTCCTTTTGAACTTCAAGGAAGAATCCTGAACCTTGGAAATAGCATCATTCACTCCGCCAGAAACCCACATGGTGCGATGCGATACTTTACTGCCTTTTACTAAAACAGAGTTCAGTTCCAACTGCTTCTGTCCTTTTCTGAATGAAGACTTCATATCCACTGGCTCCCTATGATCCTGGGACATTTCCTCCCCATCCTTGTTCCTTCCAGCATAAATTCGTTTCTTTCTCCCATCAGAAGGTGCAAGTTTAATTTTACTAACCATGCCCGAATTTGATTTCTGATCCCTCCTCAATTCCTTCTCCTTCTTGAAAACTTTATCGTCCTTGCGAGAAGATTGATCCACAGCAACAGCATTTCCTTCTCCAAGCTTCTTAGGATTCCGAATGGCGGGTTTAAGTTTCTTCTTTAGCTTCACCCTTAATTTCGCCTCAGCAGACATTTCTGGAACACCATCAACAGACACAACACCGATGAGAAAGCTAACTGGGTCCTCGCCGATAGACCTAAAAACGATCAGACCCAAACAAGAAAAAATATCATTAACTAAACTTTTGCCCATTGCTGGCTAGAAGAGCTGGTTAACCTGTGAAGTACGACGAAGATAACCCTCTAGATCATAGCACCCAACAAAGTCACGTGCGCACTAAATACCAAGTTTAACTGCTCCTACAATTACATGTACAAGGAGAACACTCTCAGGCGCATCACAAATGACACACCTCGGGTAAAAAAGAGCACAAAAAGTGAGACGACTGTGAGAATTCCGAGGAACAACCGTAAAGCGAGTTAACACTTCAATCTGACACTTAACAAGCCTAATCTCCTCTCATTTGCCAACAAAAACTCTCCAGCATGATGATAACTTAAACCCGCAAATGCAGGTGTCGCTAGCGTTACTCACTGTTAGGCCAATCCGCTTGACTTCTACTTCCGACGGGTCCCTAGTTCGCCCCTCGTGAAATGACTAAACCTGCCAGAAGGTTAAACCAAGACTGCGAGCTTCGACTACCGCGTCCCTGGCCTCGGAACCTCGTCGCCCAAATGTCTTTTTCCTGCTCCGGTCGAGTAGGGCTTTACCGACTGCAAAACCTCGGGAACGACACGAGGCGACGAGCAGAAGAACGAGAGGAAAACCACGCGGGCACCGGGAAGAAAATCCGAGAGACGAGGATGGATCTATTTTGGGCCCAAGGCCTCATTGTTTTACTACTCTGTTGGGCCTGGATGCTCACTCAAGGCCCACCTGTAGTTGAAACTTGAAACCCTGTGGAGTCCGTTTCGGGGAGAACGTCTCCTTCACCAGCATTTCTGTTCTCTATTCTCTATTGGATCGCACTTTTGAGTTTTGACGAGGTACTTGTATTTGATACATCTCTTGGCTATTGAAGTGCCAAAGTCCCTGATATCTAGACAAAGGGCTGGAGCTACAACACGCTCCGACACAAAATCCGCAATAAGGTACCGAGATTGTCCTGAATAGGGGGAAATTCTTGCTTAGATGCTGGATCGATGCACTGAGTACGCAGAAACCATTCATTCAGTGAGGTATTACGTGGATCGAACATGTCAAAATAGATCGTATGCTCACTTATTAACCCATATTTAATGGGTTGAGTCATTATATGAGTTAATTATATTCACAAAATGGGTTTATTGGCAAAATAAAAAAAAAATTGAATGTTAAAGAGTTCACAATTTTCTCAAATTCAACACACATGTGTAACTTTATAGCGAAAAAAAAAAAACACATGTAACTGTCGCTTCCCTCTCTTTGAGGAAGTAACAGACTTCTGGGACGATTCCAAGATCAGTGAAGTCTTGGTAGGCCCACAATACGAGCTCAACAGGCTACTAAAATTAGCAGAGGAATCGAAGAGACGGCCGGCGATTCAAGAGGCGATCCCAGAACGCGAGAGAGCAGAGTAGGAGAGAACGGGCGGAGAGAGGAGAGAGAGAGATCACGGAGGGTTTGAAAAAGAATTTTTATTTTTATTTTTAGTAATTGCCGCCCAAATTTTGGAGCCCTCCTCCCTTGATGACGTGTCTTAATCCCAACCATCCGATTCGAACGGACGGCTGGGATTAAAACCTTGGCACCCCAGCCTAGATCTCACCTTGGCAGGGGATCCGGTGCCGAGCTCAACTTCACCCTACTAAAATTATCAGGACGGTTTCTTTATTAAAAAAAAAAACCAGAGAAATCGGGGGCGAGGAGCACCGGAGGCAGAGCTCTCGCGTCCGAGGGGTTTGATTTCTTCGTGGGGTTTCGACATCAAAGCCTGGCTTCTCCAATCCTTTACCGGAGGCAGAGCTCTCGCGTCCGAGAGTAAGAATAACCTAATGTTATAAGCAATTTCCATTTAAGAGAATCGGACTTCTTGATCTACAGTCTGGTATACTTTCTGAGCTGTTTAAGCTCGGCGTTTTAACAAATTCTGTCTTCTCATTTGCAGATGGCTATTACCTCAGAGCGCCTTCATAAACAATCTGTATTCATAAAACAGATACGCAAATTGTTCCCCCAACGTCGAGTAAGATCCTAAATGATGAGTGCTTGCTAATGAGTAATTAGAAACCGCGAGCGTTGATAATGCACCATAGTGTTGTTACGCTCTATGAAGGCCCTTTTCCCCCTTCCCTCGTGTGAAAAGGTTGAGAAACAACTGGTAAAGCGTACTTATGTCTTTCACAAACAGAGTTTGCGTACGAAATTATGCACATCACGGCGTGTTCGAACGAGAAAATAATGGCATTAAATTGTTAAGACCAGGGAATTTACCCACTGAAGTCGTATGCATGACATCACTCTCAACTGGACTGACTGTTGGGTAAAGCTGCATATCAGAACATGGCTTCTAGTCTAGTGTGTCTGGCTTGCTTCTCTGAGCTCTAAAGGCTTTTGAGTTTGCCATTGCTAGGTACAGTAGAAGATCCTCAATATTGCTATCCGAGACTCTTATGGAGCTTCGGCTGAGTTGAACTTTGTTTTTGTTGCGGAACTATTTATCTTAGTAGATTGGTTCATTTAATTAATGCCTCGGGGTGAATGTGGACGGGGAAAGGAAAGATGGATCCCTTGGTCAATTTGATCAAAGTCGCATGCGATACACGTTTGCTTGGAGGACTAGATCCCCACTCTGTTTCCACAGAAGAGCTTGGTATGGGTCGTCAAAACTGAACCACTAACTGAACAGAAACTTTGGTACTTTTTTTTTTTCAAAAAAGTACTAGATAGTGTCTTGTTTCTCAAGATCTTGAGTTTCTCTGTACTGACATTCGAATTACTTTGTTACCGTAACAGACACATGGTTCGACTTCTTAATATTGTTGTTCAGATATTGGCTGCACCAGCACTTCACGACTCAGGTTTTGTGGTGAGGGCGATTTCATGATTGAAACAATCTGAACTCTTTCGACGAGTTTCATTTGTGATTCTCTCGACGTCTGTATTTCGGTTCTTGGCTTTCGGCGTTCGGCCTCCGGTAAATACAGCCATCCTACATGCAAGATCCTCGAATGCGATACAAAATAAAGTTCTGACTCCTAACCAAACACAGGCATATAAATAGACACAAAATAAAGTTCTGACTCCTAACCAAACACAGGCATATAAATAGACAGGAAGGGAAGAACGTCATTTGTCCCTTTTGTAGAATGGATGACTCTGTAATCCTCAATTAAGAATGTTTCGTTTAGTTAAGAATAAACTCTCCTATGTTTGATTGACTGTTGTTTGCCCCTTTTGTAATAGGGTTCTCGATCTCGAATTTGGCAACGAGATTCTTATTGGGATGAAGATAGATTCTTGTGCAATCGCATTCGACAACTTTGGGTGCTCAAGCTTGGTTGTCTGAAATTTTTAATTTTTTGTTTGCACTGCGGCAATGAATATCCCCCTCTTTAATACCACGCCAAACCTATTGTTCAACCAGGAGAAAATTCGCGGTCAGACAGAAGCTCCAGTAATTTCGGTGTTGCTTCAACGGAGCCACGGAGAAAGCCACGGGGTCGATTCTTGTACCGAATTGACATAATTGTAATACGTTTATGACTTTGTTCGCTAATTTTCCCTTCTCGAAGCTCGGGCATCATATACAAAATGCGAATATTTGTAATTCATTAACCAATGGCCTGTGTTTAATCAAAATGCTTTCTTCAATCATAGACGGAGAAAAAGGTGACCTTTTCTACTTACTCTAATGAGCAACTTCGGAGCTTTTCAGTGATTTCTTTTTGACTAAGACCTCATGGCAATGAAGGTCCGTGAACCTCCCTCGGTTTTTCCAATGCCTTTCTTAATTGTTTTTCCGACAAGAATTGGGTCTATGCGGCACACCAAATTGAGCTCAATTATACCTGCCAGCTTGCAGGACTAAATGAATTCGGA
Source organism: Rhodomyrtus tomentosa (assembly GCA_028455895.1). Classification (NCBI taxonomy): domain Eukaryota; kingdom Viridiplantae; phylum Streptophyta; class Magnoliopsida; order Myrtales; family Myrtaceae; genus Rhodomyrtus; species Rhodomyrtus tomentosa. The sequence continues at coordinate 4,815,729 of JAPCWY010000001.1, read as the reverse complement.
TTTAATTGTAGCCTCATGTGCTTATTTACGATTGCGCATGTACATTTATATGGTCTCGCGCTGGTGAGGAAGTATAATGCTGTTCCGGGCCATGGCTCGACATGGATCGCGTGCAATCGACGGTCACTAAATTAGCTCAGGTGATATTCGCATGATTAATGGTCGTGATTGGCTAGCACACAATGGACCAAATTTAGTCTTTTTCTATTTTTTGTGGATCGAAGGTTTACCTTGAGTATTTCCCATTAAAGTTCGTAATTCGTTTGCTCGTCAGCATACGACAAGCGGGTGCACAATTTAAGGATTCGTCTGTCGTGAAAAAATTACAGTAAATTTTTTTTTTCCTAATTTTTTCAATGTTCAGATCACCGTGGAAAACGAATGAGATAGTGGTAATTCTCTTCACATCCAATATAAGAAACAATAGCTAAATTCACAAAAAAAAATAATAATAATTTGTGGAGAATTGTCAATTTTTTTCTAAGATGTTACTTGACCCTGGCGGGCACGATGTCGTCGCATGAGCCCAAGTCTCTTGAGCCTGGTGGGGGGGGGGGGGGGGGGGGGGGGGGGGGGGGTTGCGGCGGCCAAGAGTGTGACGTGAAAGAAACGCAAAGATGACGTCATTGTATGGAGTCCAAAAACCGAAAACAAACGAATGCGTGCAAATTCCAAACGTTTTCCATTGTCAGTTGTCATACCAAGACGTTGGAAAATGGCAAATGGTCGTCCGATTTGTTTGCCGGCAAGGACGATCAAGACTTAAATTCGAGGCCTCAGGACTTTGACTCCCAGCGCCCCGTGACGTGATGGTGATGGTTTGGTGATGTTGGGGGCGAAGCGGCGCTTCACTCATCACGCTTATTGACGGTGACGTCGCTGGAATCTCATGTATCCGCTGTAACGTTCTCTCTTGAAAAAATAGATCGTCTAACATTTTTTTAAAAGTTTATGTCATAACCTTACAATTCGAACCATTCGTGTTATGAATGGATGTACCAGATTATAACTAACAAAAATATATATAAAAAATTTCAAAAAATTACTCCCTAAAAATTGAAGATCTGGGTCGTTCGTCAAAAAATGAACGGTCCAAATTGCAATGTTAGATGCCTAAATTCTAAAAAAAATGTTAGGCGATATGAATCCCTCTCTTGGGCCCCACTCGAGATTTCAGTTGAGAAATTGTGGCACCCTCATTGTACTTGTTAAGACTGTATTTGCTTGGAGGTTACCCAGAGCCTAACATGAAACTTACCATGCATATTTTCAACCTGACACCTACCTTGTCGCCTCTAATACATCACTTGTTGTTTCAATATATTAACATCAGTCGTAACTCATATTTAGACATACGAAAATTATGAAATATTAACGAGTAAAAACCTCGATTATAGATATCGTCGAAAATGAAAACTCATCCTAATGATTCTACATTGTACACTCATACTTAGATGCCACAAAATACCGCACTAGTGATTTCGTTGTGGTTAATTTGATATCCTTTGTGATCTTAAAAAAACTATATTTGGGTTATTGGATCGTACAAGTCCTCGTTTAGGATCACCGAGTTTTATGTTTAGCCATATATATTGGTCTTATAGGAACGAAGCCGGCATAACAAATCCACTTAGTTTTTAGCCGATTCGGCTTGATTTCATTGTTATCTGATATCCCACACTATTCTGAAACATTAAATGTGATGCATTAGATTTATAGATTGTACGATATGATTCTTAGTTAAGGCCGCTAAGTTCCAACCGGCTCGATGTTTTATTGAAATGAAATTAGGTCGCTCTGTCGTAATTCATGTTCGTTGAGTTGGTGAAGAAGGAGAAGGATGACGTGCAGCGGACGATGTTTCGATGTCACCGTAGGTGTCTTTATCGTTTTATGTTTTAACGTGTTCAACTTTAAATCAAATTACGTGGTCGAATAGAGCGGCACTATTATTATATTTTTTAAAAAAAAAGGACTACTAATTCCACGAGGAATACGAGGTAAGGACGATCGCACGCGACGTCTTGGTCAGTTTGACCAAATAAGGACAGGATGAATGGACGAATTAAATTCCTAAGACAAAAATAAAAATTGCACATGTCACTTAGGATTGTCCAATTGGGCATTTCTTTCTATTAAGGAAAAAAAATACATGTTTATAGATCGATCAACTTGATACATAACAATGACGATTCGAAAGTCAAGTGCTTCTCATCTATCCCCTCTTTAGAACACCAGTCAAATAAGAATGTCACTCACGAAACAATATATGCATTCCCTACGCGAGTACGTTTGTGCATGAGAGGGTTAAAGAAGTTACTTAAGCTCTATTTATAGAGCTTTCAGTCACAAGCCCTCTCATCACAAGTAGAGCTCAACTCGATTCATACTCGCTAGTCCTATAATAAACTATTAAGAATCTATATATATTACCTTATTAGACAACCCCATTAAATAGTAAATATCAATTATAATTAATATAAGCCCAATTCAAAATATATTTAATAAGTTCAATCTTGTTGGACTCAACTTATTTGTGAAAAACTTGATTTAATCTAATTTGGAGCCCAAGTTCTAATCTAATTCTAGTATTGTAGGACGGTATATCACGCCTATCTCGAGTACGTGAAGAACAACTAATCGTGTTTACTCATGACTGTCCCTCTAAAATTCGCAAATGGAAAGATGATGCTTTGAATTTCAAAACGTTACGACAAAATTTGTATAATAATTATTCATATATTCAAATGGCTTTAGGACATTTCGCATTAGAAAAAACTCTAATCTTTTGAGTTATGAAATTCCGAAAATATAGCAAATAAGGTGTTTCGCAGGGCTTATGCTTCAGCTTTAATGTACGTGAAAAATCCGATTTTTTTTTCAAAATATTTTAAATTATTTTTTGGTAAAAAAATATTAAAATGTTGAAATGCAACACATGTGTAAATTGGGTTAATACCACGACAAATATCAAATTGATACATTTGTGATAAATTTAATCAAAATTATTTTTTTAGCACTAAAAATCTCAAACTAGTACACTCTTCATAAATTTAGCTCAAATTGATATATTTGTGATCAATTTACCCTCTACTAATTTCCGTTAAATTTTATTATCAAATTATTGAGGTGAATGATACATGGCAATTATCAAGTGTATAATTCTGATTTTTCACCCTCTGTTTATCACATATGTATCAATTTGAGATTTTTTATGGTCAAAAAAATTATTTTGGAATAAATTTTATCACGAGTGTATTAATTTAGAGTTTTTCGTGGTATTGACCCATGTAAATTTTCATAGTCTTTTCGAAAGTTGGAATAAGTACACAAAAACAATCATATTTCACTCCTTACCCAAAAAAAATTTCTCCTTACCCAAAAAAAACAATCATATTTCACAAATATGTTGGGCCCTACAGTTTTCCCCCCTAAACGAACCGAAAAAAATGAACATCCCACGAAACAATATCAATATAGGATCGTGGGCCCGAGCCCAACATCCACTCTGTACGCGATGACGTCCCACTCCCTCGATCAAGTCCATACGTGGCACTCGAATCGACGGTCCAGATCCAGATCCAGAGCCCCCGCCCCACATCACGTCCACGACATGCTGACGCCACTCTGCATGAAATTAAAAGTCCAAAATCGATCCAGAAGAAAAGTCCCTCGAGAGGTCGAACTCTAGCACGTGGGCCCCACTTGGCAACCAACGCTTCCCTTTGACCTTCCCTGCTCCATGAAGAACGACCGTCACTGTTAACAATCTCCCTATCTCTCTTTTCAGTTCCTATAAATACGCCCGGATATCTCCATCTTTTTCTTCATCCCAAAAAACATTTTCGATTCGCGATCACGAGCGGTGACACAAACACAAAAACAGAACACTTGCGCCGTACGGTCGAGCTGAATCAGGAGGAGAAGATGACAGACACACGAGTTTCTTGCGAAATCAGCGAGCCCCGCGTGGTGACCAGGAAGTTCTTGGCCAGGCCTCAGCACGAAGGCGTCGGGGCCATTGTCAGGAGAAGCATTGGCCGGTAAGAGAGACGGAATTGATCTTCTCGAATCTTCGTTTTTTTCATCTTTCATAAAACGAATCCGAACGGTTTGGCTAAAAGGGTGTGTGGTGTCTCCAGGTTTGAGCTGAGATATTTCGACCCTTTTCTTGCCTTGGATGAATTTTCAGGTGGGTGTCTCTGTTTCCTCTCTGTTCTTTTGTTCTTTTGCTGATACTCGATCTTTGTGGTAATCAATGCTGGACAAGAGTTCCCATTTTTTTTTTGTCTAATTTCTTCCTGCTTTGTGGTCTGCAGTCACTGCTCCTGCTGGATTTCCAGACCATCCGCATAGAGGTTTGTGTTTCTTCGGCTTTCTGAATCGTGGGTCTGTGAATTTGTTTGTTTTTAATTTTTAATTTTTTCCTTTTGTTTGTCAAATGGGTTTGTGAATTGTGAATGCTTGAAAGGAAAACAGAGCAATATGGACGATAAGTATAAACGCAGACACATCACAGGAACTCCGTTTTCATATTTATATTTTTTTTTCTGAACAGGATTCGAGACTGTCACCTACATGCTACAGGTACGAAAGTCTTGTTCAATTTCGGCGACTCTCGACTCTCCGATAAGTCCGATAAATCTTTTCATAAGTCTGAAGAAGGCAAGAAAAGTTAATTTGAAAACGGTGGAATGAGGATTGAATCACGTTTGTTAGAAGGAAGTAAATCTTCAATGAATGATCTCATAGAAGAAAATCAACCAGTAAGAATTGACTTCATCAAAACCAGTGACAGCAATAGATGGAAATTCATTATTCATGTCTATACGGGCATGGCCGGCAAGCAACCAGACCACTTTCGGTAAGCATGCAAAGGCCGCGCCGCACAAAAGCAACGCAAAAGCTATGTCTTGTCGAAGGTTGACCATACACACTTTTAGCCCAAAATGGAGCCACATGAAGAGAAAAGCCCGCATTTATTTGTTTTGTCTTTTGCACAGCATGTGTTTGTACTTTGTGTTTCATGTTTAGGGAATTGCATAATCTCCACCATTCATCATTTGGAGGACCTACATGGCCATTGGTATGGGAATTCGGATCCTTAGGTAATGATAGACAATGATGAGATGCATCATTCTTCTTCTAGTGGTCACTCAAATGGGTCATTTTTAATGTAAAAAATATATATATTTAGAATATGATTTGAACCATTACATTTAAGAAATGAAAAGGTGCTAACCCGAATGATGTTGTTGTATCAGGGATCTGTGACACATGAAGATTTCGAGGGGCACAAGGGGACGATAGGACCCGGTGATGTACAATGGATGACCGCGGGAAGAGGGATTGTCCATTCCGAGATGCCTGCAAGTCAAGGAACTCAAAAAGGGTTACAGCTCTGGATCAACCTCTCCTCCAAACACAAAATGTGAGTTCAGTACTCGTCCAAGCTAAATAAGAATTTCTGCTAGGTCTGCAGAAGCAAATTTCTCCTCGAGTAGGAAAAATCTTGTCTAAATAGCTAAGCTTCTCAATCGTCACATCTCGCCTTTATAACTGATGTGGTTAACAAGTTATGATTAACAGTAGAATGATTCCCGCCTCTGGTTTTCTATGGCAGGATTGAACCGAAGTACCAAGAAATATCAGGCAAAGACATCGCAGAAGCTACAGAAGATGGTATCAAGGTGAGGGTCATAGCAGGAGAGGCTTTAGGAGCCAAATCCCCAATCTACACGAGAACACCCACCATGTACCTGGACTTCACTCTTAAGCCAGGGGCTCACCTTCAACAGCCGATACCCACCTCGTGGAATGCCTTCGTCTATGTCCTTGAGGGCGAGGGCGTCTTCGGGATCCCGCAATCCTCCCCCGTGACTGCCCACCACCTCCTCCTCCTCGGCCACGGAGACGGGGTTGAGGCGTGGAACAGATCCGCCAAGCCATTGAGGTTCATCTTGGTTGGAGGTGAGCCGCTGGGCGAGCCCGTGGCGCAGCTCGGACCGTTTGTGATGAACACTCAGGAAGAGATTGATCGAACGATTTATGATTTCGAGAACTGTATCAACGGGTTCGAGAAGGCAAGGCATTGGAGGAGATCAGACTTTTAGCTAGCTGCATAAGGAAAAAAAAATCATGTTGCTTGTTAAGGTTGTATATTGGTTCAAAATTTGTGGTGATTCATTCGCGATTTGGGAAAATTGTATCCGTACCGATTTATTTTATTTTAATTTTGCCATTGAGATGCTTCTTTGATCTTGCCCGTATGAAGACTATTTATCATCAATTTAATGAAATTTCCTCTGGATTTTATAAGTAAAAAGACATCAACGGTTATGCGCAAGATGCATTAAAAGTATATTCATTCACAAAAAAAACAACAATTGATGATCAAAGACACTGATTGTATTTTATATAATTCAAAACTTTGGTGATTAAAATACAATGATTTCATCTGGAATTATCCACTTTATTTCTCCGATCCAGAATAGAATTAGTCAGGATAACTCTTGATGAATTGAGGATCATATCAATAGATCTTCCATCTTGCAAATTACCTCATTTTAGGCGATTTATGGTGCATGAAAATGCTTCTTCTTTTTACAGTAAGATAATAAATGAAAGCTTAGAAATGGAAAAAAAAAATTTGAAATTTGAAAAAGAGAAAAATACACATGCAAGGAAGGAATCGAAAGACGGCGACCATTAGTCGTCAACAAGTCAACTGTCCACGCAACAGCATTCGTGACTAATTCTTTTTTGGCACTTTAGTCGCTATTTCGTTGGTGATGATATCTGTTCAAAAGTTTTTCCTCCGTCAACCTATCGATCCGGCCATCGAATTCACGCAGGCTCCACATAAAGAGAGAGCAGAGAGAACAGAGAAGCCATGACTGGAAGAAGCTACGTTCTCCTGAAAGTGGTGGTCGCCCTCTTCGCCATCAACACCCTCTCTCTCTACCTCTACTTCCGCCCTACCCCGAAGCGAGCCCTCGAAGCTTCTTCGTCACAGATCCGCCACGATGATCCGACCGGCTTCATCCCTCGACACACCGACCAACGCCGCGACGGCGACTTCGATTCTCTGAAAAGATGGCCGATCCTCCCCTCCTACCTCCCCTGGTCCCAAAACCCTAGCGCCCGGCCCCACTCCTGCGAGGCCTTCTTCGGCAACGGCTTCACCCGCCGCCTCGACCTCCTATCCGCCGTCGACGGCGAGGGAGGCCGCGGGGGAGGATGGTTCCGGTGCTTCCACAGCGAGACGCTCGAGAGCTCCCTCTGCGAGGGAGGGCAGCTGAGGATGTCGCCCGAGAGGGTCAGGATGGCGGTGGGAGGGGAGAGGCTGGAGGACGTGTTGGGGAGGAGCGAGGAGGAGGAGATGCCGGTGTTCGAGGACGGCGCGTTCCAGATCGCCGAGGGAGGGGGTGGCGGCGAGTTGGGGTTTAGGAGAGGGAAGAGTCTGGTGAGCGATGAGTTCTTGGACAATTATGTGGACCAGGGTAAGCGGCATCCGATTCGTAATTTGATCGGGTCGATTCGTGTCGTCAAATCGGGAGAGTTGCAGTGCGATCAGGTTATGCTTTTGATCCATCTGTTTGTCCTCGTCTCTGTTCTAGTTGTGTCAGTTGCAATCCAATTTATGGAATCTGGAATTTTACTGGTGGTTATGGGAATTCGGCATTGCGCTTTTATAGGGTTATATGGCAGAGTAGGATGTGATGATGATCCATGGTTATGGAGCTCCAAAAGTATCTCCTTTTGTCAGGGGAGCGCAATGCAATTGCTATGGATTTCTTAGATGTTTAATTAATTGAATGCTATTACAGTTACGGGTTCAGTGATAATGAAAAGCTGAATATGCTAACAACAAGTGATTAATTATCTCCTAGATTCTGGGAAAGATGGGAACCGCATAGGTTGGAAAGATCTAGATTTTAGGTAAATTCAGTTTAACAGATTGTCTTTTTGTGGTAGCTCTTTCCTTTAATAATTGGTTATGGCTGCGCAGAACCAATGGTTGTTGTGGAGCTGGAAATTCTGGCTAACTGAAATGGCAAACGGCTGGTTATGTATCCCCTAGATTCTGGGAAAGATGAAAACAAAAGTTTTGAGGATCTAGTATCTAAACTAATCTGGTTGGACAGGTGGTTTTTTCCCATTAACTGTCTATCTATCATTTTAAGTGGACTGTTGCTACTTTTCTCTCTGTTTTCTCAGATCTACATTTTATTTGATCTCTATCTAACATTATGTCTCTTGACACAGTGGATCGAGGAGCCAACACTTCTTATCACCCGCTTTGAATATGCAAACTTATTTCACACGGTTACCGATTGGTACAACGCATATGTTTCCTCTAGGGTCACTGAATTACCATATCGACCTCATGTTATCTTTGTAGATGGCCATTGCACGGTATGAGAAATATGCCTTGGTCTCCGAATTCATGTTCCAGTGCTTATGGTTTCTGCATGTCTGGAATAGTCTTGGGGGAGTATGAAAATCATTTGTTCTCTTCCTGTTTATGGGGTAATGGGTGCATACTACACGTTTTTAGGTGGTACCACAGATTTTAGATAAAGTGGAAATTGGATCTACATGTGGCATCATGCTTGGCATGAGGCTGTAACAACATGGAGTAGCCTGAAACACAGAAAATCAGCTTCATTTTAAGTGGAAAGAACTTTGTTCTCTTTGTTTAGAAATTGTAGCGGGATGAGAGTAACGTATTTTAGACTCATGTTTCTTTCAATAGTTAGTTTTTGAATAGAATATAGATTGAACAGTAATGTTACCAAAATTATCTTCAGTCAAATATATGTAGTAGCCTTTGAGTGTAGAGAGGATAATTAATTATCAAGGAAACTCAATCTTTCGTAGCATCATTCTTCTCTCATGGTGAATTTATATGTGTATCCCCTTTTGAGGAGTATGCTTGATATGCATTTTGTGCAGGTTCTTTGATAGTTTGAACTTTTGGCAAAGTGGGTGTTTAACATGGCCTAAGTGCCCCAATCGTGATTTCATATTGTATCCGTTTGTTTGGTCAGTTGTTCTCCTATTTTCGGCTATTGTGCTTACCCTCATCAATGTGGTTATATCCACCTACTGGATAAAGTGTAGCTGACAATGAGGGAAGTTAAGGACAAGTAGAACTGTGTGTATCGTTCCTAACTCTTAAACTTTTGAAAAAGCAAACAATTATGTAACACAAAAAGAGTGAAGCAGGAACTACGTTGATTCGGTCTCGTGCCTTAACAAACCTATAGGAGTCTGTGCCATGAGGATTTAAAACCCTTAGTTTTTCTTAACAATAATTAACAAGAAAAGTTTTCTGATAGGCTAATTTCATGTGTTATTTCTGAAAAATGCCCCAACTCATTGAGAATATTCAGCTCAGTGATAATATACCAATGGATTTTGCACCTACTTGTGCTAGAGTTTTATGTTGATCACGTAATTTTTTCTAATTGATCAGGTTCTCATAAGTTTTTTTCCCAGGTTCTTTTTTGTTTTCTTTCACTAATTCGCCAAAACATTTGTTTATGACCACAACAACATATTTGTGGTAATAGTAAAGGGCCTAGTTGTATGGATCTTTTCTTTGCCATTACAAGCAAATTTATGTTGTAAATGCTGTCCAGGGCCTAGATGGCAGTTTTTGGATATCTTCTGTTAAGGCCTCTTTCTAGCTTCTACAGGGCTTCCTCATTAATTGCGGTCACACAACATTTTAAGTAATTTCGGTGGCTTTGCGCGTCTGCAACTGTGTTTCCACTGAGTTTGTTCCACGTTCAGAATTGCACAGTGTGAACATGGTTAACTCTTTCTCACTGTATGCAATTTCTCTTTCTTCCACAAATATTTTCAGTCGCCCATGGAAGAAATGTGGAAGGCACTGTTTTCAAGTGTTGCATATGCTAAAAGTTTTCATGGGTCAGTTTGCTTCCGCCATGCCATTATGTCGCCTTTGGGATATGAGAATGCCATGTTCAAGGGACTCACTCAGGCTATAAACTGCCAGGGGACATCTGCACAAGATTTATGGCGGAATCCCGACGACCGTAAGACTGCTCGACTCTCTGAGTTTGGAGAGATGATTAGATCAGCTTTTGGTTTCTCAGTGAACAGACATCATCCTGAAAAGGTAGTCTCTGGTCATAATGTGCTATTTGTTCGTCGTGAAAACTATTTAGCCCACCCTCGACACAGTGGCAAACCGGAGTCAAGGCTTAGCAATGAGCAAGAAGTCTTTGATTCTTTGAAGAACTGGGCGTCCAACCATTTAAAATGCAAAGTAAATCTTGTGAATGGTTTGTTTGCACACATGCCCATGAAGGACCAAGTGCAAGCCATTCAAGACGCTTCAGTTATTATAGGAGCTCACGGCGCAGGTCTAACTCACATTGTGTCAGCAACGCCCAAAACAGTAATTCTTGAGATCATTAGCAGCCAATATAGGCGTCCTCATTTTGCACTAATTTCAAAGTGGAAGGGCTTGGAGTACCATGCCATCAATCTCGCAGGATCACATGCCGACCCGCCTGCGGTTATTAATGAGCTTAGTAGCATATTGAAAAGCCTGGGATGCTGAAATTTCAAGGCTTTTGATGCGACCAAGAGGATCTGACCTTGGAGGGGAAGAGGCTTTTCGCCATGCGCGGCTGTTGCTGCTGTTCATAGGAGAGGTAAATTGTTTTCTCATACGGAAAAAATGGTTACAGTAATTTAATTTTCCATCGTAAAGCAAGGAGGGGAATCAGAGAAGTAGCTCAAAGGCGGGTTGATCGATATTTTAATGGACAGCCAGGATTGAAGAGATTTGACCACTGAATGAAAGGAAGGTTGGTTGTTAGCGAAAAAGATATGTTATTCAACTTTATTCTTTCAAATAGATAGTTGGTGTTCCTCTTACTTGCTAACTAGGCTCTTCTTTGTAATTCACGTATGTTCTTGAGCAGGGTACACACTTCTTGAGCAGGAATATATAGTCAGAAGAATTATCTGAATCAAGTTCGTTCTTTTATAATCTTTGCTTGTGAGGGTATGATTAGGGGTGTGCATGGTCTGGATTGGTCTGGTCTCGGTATAGAACCAGGGACCGGACCAATAGTCAGACCGGACCTGCACTGGACTGGATCGGGACCAGCGGTTCGCTCTGGTGTAGTCCCGGCCCACTAGGACCGCTAATATCAACCACTATACAAATCTATCCCTTAAAATAAATACAATAGGCTACCACTGTATTAAATGACCCGACTGAATCATTTCTTTTTAAAAAGAACCCGCCAGTATACACTCAACACATATAGGTGCGATTCTGCCATTTTTCTCTTCGTACGTTGTTGACCTATGCTGAGTGTTCTCAACACTAACGGAGAATTTAGATCACATCCCGCAGAACGGTGAAAGAGCTATGAAGGGAAGAAATCTGACTTCCAGAACTGTTTCTGACACGAGATGAGATCCTCTTTCTTGTCGAATTTCTCATTAAAATCTAAAAATACATCATTCAGTGTTGTAAAAAGTAACAACATTGCAAATGATATTAGGTATTACAAGAACATTCAAAAGTGCAAATAATCTTAACTATCAATATACACAGACAGATTTCTAAGTGCATCGCAATCTCCGATTTACTAGAAAGCTCAACATCCATTACGGGAATAAAAAGGTAAGTACTGCCGCTGGCAAGGAAAAGTGTTATGTCAGGTGTAAGATGGTGGTCTTAGAAATTCGGTATAACAAAATATAGAAGATGAAGAGAAGTGCGCAACACCCCAAAGTAAGATGGTGGAAGTTACATGAGGAGAAATAAACACAATTCAAGGAAATAATGATACAGGAAGTACCGTGGCGACTGGAGGACGAAGTAAATATGATATGGAAGGAGATGTCTAATTGCATCCAGACAGTGGCAGAATGGATGTTAGGGGAAAGTAGAGGGAATGAACATCAAACAAAAGAAATCTGGTGGTGAAATGAGGAGGTGTAGAAGGCAATTAAGCAGAAGAAGGAGTGTTTCAGATGCTTACATAAATGTCCTAATGAAGAAAATTTACAAAAGTTTAGATTAACGATAAAAAGTACCAAGAAAGCTGTACGAGAGGCTAGAGTCAAGGTTTTCACCGATATGTACAATAAACTTGGGAGCAAAGAAGGAGAAAAAGACATTTATAGACTTGCAAAGTTAAGAGACAATAAAAGTAAAGACTTGATGTAAGTTAGATGTATCAAGGATGAAATCAAACACTCTTGATAAGAGATGAAGACGTCAAAGGCAGATGGATGAGTTATTTTAACAAACATTTTAATGGGGAGAGCGATAGAGGTGAGGTGGATCTGGAAGATACTTCTGATGATTTAAATAGAAGGTTTGTGCGTAAAGTTAAAGCACGGGAAGTTAGGGAGTCATTAAAAAATATGAAGACTAGTAAAGCCTTGGGGCCCGATGATATTCCTATTGAAGTTTAGAAATGCTTAGGGGATGTAGCAATAAATTGGTTGACTAGTCTTTTTAACAAGATACTCCATACTAATAAGATGCCTGATGAATGGAGGAAGAATATACTTGTGCCTATATACAAGAATAAGGGATATATCCAGAATTGTTCTAACTATAGAGGCATCAAGCTTATGAACCATACAATGAAACAGTGGGAGAGAGTTATTGAACATCGTTTGAGAATAGAAATCAAGGTTTCTGTCAATCAATTTGGATTTATGCTAGGAAGATCTACCATGGAGGTTATTTTCTTAATATAACAATTGATTGAGAGATATCGAGAAAGAAAGAAAGACCTCCATATGGTGTTTATTGATCTCAAGAAGGCGTACAATAAGATTCTAAGAAAGGTTTTGTGATGAATTCTTGAGAAGAAAAAAGTAACTTCAAAGTATGTCGAGGCAATCAAGTACATGTATGACGATGCTACTACATGTGTGAAGCCTTGTAATGACATATCAAGTTATTTTTCAATCATAGTAGGGTTACACCAAGATTCTGCTTTGAGCCCTTACCTTTTTGACCTGATTATGGATGATCTAATAAAATATATTCAAGATGAGGTGTCGTGGTGTATGCTATTTGCAAACGATATCGTGCTTATTGATGAGACTAGGGTTGGGGTTAACGTTGAGTTAGAAATATGGATAAACACGTTAGAATTTAAAAGATTTACGCTAAGTCGAAATAAGACGGAATATTTGAAGTGTGAGTTTGACACGGTAAGAAGAGAGGATCAAGAAGCCGTAAATATGCTAGGACAGGAGGTACCCAAGAAAGATACATTTAGATGTCTGGGATCAATATTGCAAAAGGAGAGAGAGATTGACGAGGTTGTAAGCCATAAAATTAGAGCAAGTTGGATGAAATGACGCTATGTATCGGGATTTTTGTGTGATCGCAAAATTCCTCTTAGGTTAAAAAGAAAATTTTATAAAACAACAGTCAGACCTGCCATGTTATACGGAGCTAAATGTTTGCCAGTACAAAGGAAACATGAGCATAAAATGGGAGTAGTGTAAATGAGGATGTTAAGGTGTATGTGTGGTTATACAAAGATAGATAAGATAAGGAATGAAGAGATTCGACGAAAAGTTGGAGTAGAATCGGTGGCGGAAAAGATGAGAGAATAGATTGAGATGATTTGGGCATATACTCCGAAGTCCCTTAGACGCACCAGTACAAACATATATTTGCTATCGAGAGCACAACAAGAAGAAAGTAAGAGATCGACCGAAACTTAATTGAGGGAAAGCAGTAAAACAAAATTTAATGGAATGAAAAATATATTGACGTACAGTTTATCTTAGGACGGAGTAGAAAAAGTCTATGTATTAAGATAGAGTGAAAAAAAGCCTATTAGTATTGTGGGTAGTGTATAGATAAATAAATATATATATATAATTATTTATTTTACATATTTATCTATTCTCCCTCCCTTTATTTTACTTTTATTTTTATGATTCTTTGGGGTTCATCTACTGCCGACTCCAACTAATTTGAGATAAAGGTGGTGTTGATGTACTACCGCCGCTGGCAATCAGGCAAGGAAAGCATCGGGTTGGTTCCAGGAACATAAACTGTCGAAGTTAAGAGGTCACTCGAAGCAGACTTAAATCAGAAAAGCAACAGGCAAACCTTAACTCTACTGCTCACACTAGCAACACGCGTGAAAGAAGTTGACCAGAGTCATAATTTAGAAGCATTAGATCCAAACCACCGCTGATTAAAAAAGAAAGATGACTTGATCAAGACGAGTACACTAATAACTGTTCCATGTCAAGGGGAATAACAAGATGACAACCTCAATTTGACGCAAACACTTCATAAACTAAAACTAAGTTCAGGGTAAGAAGAGCACGGAAAATTTAGGTCCCCTGTACTGCAGAAACAAAAATTTATGCAGCAGCTCCCTTGCCCTTCTTCCTCTGGAGCTTCTTCATGTAGAATTCCAGTTCCTTACCCTCCAAGATGTATCTGCCCAGAGGAAAACCACATGAGACCTATCAATTTCAAGTAAAATGATCTAACTGAACCCCTGAAAAAGAATCAATCATGAATTGTACAGAAAAGACTAGGTACTGAGATGCATTTGTTTTAGATTAACCATCACTTCAGAGAAAGTGAAACTATGCCTCCAATCTTCATAAGGAATGAAAAGAAGCCACTAGGGCACTTACCCATCAGCACGGCCACACTGACCCGGTCGGGATGAGATGCAAGCTAACAAACGGCCACTGCCAAATTGCTCCTCAATATGTTGGTCAAGCTTGCGTTCCTTCTGGCGTTTCTCAAGCTTTCTCAACAAGTGGCTGCTCTTCTTCACCTCCTCAGCAGGAGCTTCAGCCTCCTACGACCCAGTAAATTAGGAAAAATTTTAACAAGGAAGATGCACTACAAGAAGGCAATGACATCATTAAATTGCTCTATTTTACATTAAAAGATTCTAATTTAATTGCTATGATGAATTGACAAAATTCGAAACAAACAGAAGTCTTTTAAGCACTCAATTTTTTGAAGGAATTAACTGATTGGTCTATGTATTTTTTTTCCCCGACTATCATTAGTGGATACTTTTCGATCATGATTCTATTTAGATTTGTTCCATGTAATGTATCTGGCTGTCCTAACCGACAATTTAAAAAACGCTAAACTAGTCCATGAATGCACAGAATTTAACGCTAAGACATACTTTACTCATAGATTACATACTAAAGGTCATTGTGCATGCATCTTTCAAAGATTAAACACAGGGAACCCAAAACATTAAGGAAAAGCTATAACAAAAACATTTAGCAACTTTTTAGTGCAGACACCATGCTTCAGTTGAAATCATTAAGAAACCAAATTTCAGAGTTTCTAGACTTGAAAAAAAAAAAAGACTCCTTCAATTAAATAAAACAAAAAAGGAAACTGGCCAAGTTATCAAACCTTTGTACAAAAACAGCAACCGTTTTAACAATTTAAACAATTTAACAAGACACTCTGTAACATAGAGAGAGCTAGTTTAAATTCCTCACCTCTCCTTCTTTCTTGGCAGAAACCTGAGTTTTCTTCTTGCGGCCAATATCAACACCATAGTGCTGGAGATACCACTGCTTGAATGGTGCTGCATCAACCTGGATTATTGCACTCTTCACCAGAGTCTGGGTACGGACAAGCTCATTGTTGGACGCATTGTACACCACATCAAGAATTCTAGTCTTCCTGGTCACTGCCTCACTTCCCCACGAGTAATTTCCCGTGTCGAGCCTCAAAGCACGCCACTTCACATTGCCACCCCTAACTCTAATCCTCCTCACAGTCTTATTACTTGACAGCTTAGTGTTGGCAGCTTGCCTTCCAAGCTCATACCTACATGCAAAAGCCGTTTTTAGAAGTTACGTACATCTAATAGTGAACAAATCTGGATCGATGACTATTTTGCTGTCCCAATTAATATCTAATCAATTCGAGCAATGATATAGCTTGAAGGGGCAACAAAAGCAAATTAAAAAAGAAAGTCCATCCTTACTCATCGGACAAATGCTGCTTAACAAGACTCAAAATAGTTTAATCAGTTCTGACACCCTCATCCAAATGATCTTGATTGAATATAATGAAATCAAATTCTCTCGGTTCCCACAAGTTCTAACCAAAGGATCCAATCTGGCCATTTAATCAAAACCGTGGCTACTTTGCAGATAATCGGGGATCCGGACGGAACCTTAGCTGAAAGCAGGAAAATCGAACCGACCCATCAATAATACAGACCAGAGCATTTCCTAACCAGTTCCAATAAAAGATACTATACACTGCATCAAGCTAGATATTCCTAAGACCGTCCCCCACAGCAACACATTCTATTGCCATACAATTTATAAGCTTAACCAAAATATTCTTCACATTATCTCCGCATAATCAAAACAGCCCCACATCTCCGCATAATCATCAGCATAAAAAAAAACACGTAAATTCGCACACTAAATTCGTTGCAGAAAATATGAAACGACGAAACGAAATCATTACTTTCTCTTCTTCCTCCAAGCCTTCTTCTTGCCTCCAGTGGCGCGCCTCTTGTGCATCGAATCACGAGAGATACCTGACAAGAGAACAGCGAATCTCCCATTATAAACAGAAGGGGATTACAAACCACGCGGCGCGCAAGGATTTTACAAAGGAGGAGGTTAGAATTACCCATGATTGCAGGTCGCAAGCCCTAAAGAGGTCTCTGTTCTTGCACAGACCCTCAAATGCCTGCGGAGCAGCAAGGGTTAGTGCGCGTAGAGGGACTAGAAAAGAGAGAAGACTCGGCTGAGGCGGCCTTCGCTTTTACACAAAAACCCTAGTTCACGAAGTTACAATAGAGCCCTCGACCTCACTGTTCGCCCCCGCACGGGCAAAGATGTCAATTTGGATTCAGGCCCGCTTCATCTTAGGCTTGCAAAAATGGGCCACTTTGGACGGGCCTACTTAGGCCAGTATAAGCCCAACAAGAGGACATGCAAGTAAAAATAAGCCCATGCTGATGAATCGGCGTGTAATGCTAATGGCATATTTCATTGCGTAAAAAACCGGATCAGGCATTTACTACCCCTTTTTATTAATTACCTTCAAG
Source organism: Rhodomyrtus tomentosa (assembly GCA_028455895.1). Taxonomy (NCBI): domain Eukaryota; kingdom Viridiplantae; phylum Streptophyta; class Magnoliopsida; order Myrtales; family Myrtaceae; genus Rhodomyrtus; species Rhodomyrtus tomentosa. The sequence continues at coordinate 4,798,624 of JAPCWY010000001.1, read as the reverse complement.
TAAAAAAGGCTCATGCTGATTTGAATTGGTACGTATATTATATGCTGCCTTTGAATTATTTAGTGTTGCTTTAATGCACATATTGGATACTTGATCTGCTTGGAAGTGATGTGTATTACTCACCGAGCTATAATAGCTCACTCCATTCATTTCAAATCTTTTTTAGGTTCTTCAGCTAGTGGTAACGGGAGCTTTTTGTTGTTGAATTTCGTTCTAAGTTGAGATAGACGTATATGTCTGACAATGGTTGTTAGGTTCGGTTGGGTTGGAAATCTATGTGTGTGTATATGTGAGCGTGTGGGTGTGTGTGTATATAAGTATAAAAACTTTGATCTTTTAACCATCATGCTTTATTGGATATATATATATATATATATATATATATATATATATATGCATGCACATATACTTTGATAACATGTTAACATGTTTATTATGTTTTGAGGCCGTGTCCTTCTGATAGAATTGTGATCTCGCCATTTTTCCTATATTTGTTGGAGTTGAGGGATGACATTTGTTGGTAACATATCTTAGGTTATAATATTTGCTATTGTAGATTTCATGAGACTCGTTATAAACGTTGTGATATGAAATGTTGGGAGCTTGTATGCTAGTTTATAATAGGTTAGTCTTTTATTAGATACTAAGGTGCATGTTTCATTGACAACCCTGAATTAACTCGCTCGATATATTGCCCATTTTGGCCCATCACATAACTAATCTCACGGTTTTGTCCTTTATGTACAGCTGGACACTTTTACAATAGGTTACCTTTCTTGTTAATGTTCTCACCTAAGCACGTTTAGTATTAGCGATTTAATGTTAACCGCTGCCCTTGCATCAAAATACACATTAGTTAATTCTAAATTCATATATATAAAACGATCTTGTCCTGTTCAATGCACAATTTTGTTCATTAGTGCCCCTTTTGCCATCATAAAAGCATGTTGAGATCCACTCCTTGTTCGACCTTTTGGCCCGTTAACACCGCTCGCCCTTGTTGGATCAGGTCATTACGTGCTCATTAGTTTCTTTGTGATACATCTCCAAATTACACACCTAATGGAGGGTAATGCTCTTATACAATATTGTGATGTCCCTAAATTAACCCCCCAGTCGAGGTATTCTTCGATTTGGCATGCCTCCATATTGATTCTCACAGTTTTATCTTTTGGCGTACCTGTCGGCCCATTCCCAACAATCACCTATCCTAGTTATGCTATCACTTGAGTATTCTTAACATTGGAACTCCAATGCTAAGTATTATCCTTACATCAAAAGGCACCTCTTGTGAGTTAATTCAAGTTTCACATATATATCTCACGAATGATATATCCTTATTCATTGTACAATTCACTTTATTCCTGCTCTCTTTGCCATATTAGAAACCTGTTGCCGCTCCTTGTCAAGGCCCTTTGGCGCTAGCTAACACTCCCTACCCTCGCCGGACAAGGTCATTACATGTAGCTTACTGCTCATGTTATCATATTGAAGCCGTCGTCAAATGACATACAATCACTCGCTTATGCCAAGATAGAGGTCACATCCCAAATCTTGTTTCGATCTAACAGACGATGGGAAACTAGATGAAAGACGTCTAATGCGAGGGCCATAGCGATCATCGAATCTTCAATTGAATAACTCGAAGCGAGAATATACATAAATTCTTGGTCAACCGCCGCTCTTCTGGCCCTGGCGAGCACTCTCTTCCCTCGTCGGACAAGGTCATTACGTGTAGCTTACTTGTCATGTTAATATCATATCGAAGTCGTAGTTAAATGAAAGATAAACATCTGCTTAGGCTGAGATAGAGGTCACGTCCCATATCTCGTTTCGATCTAGCAGACGATGGGAAACTCGATAAAAGGCGTCTCATGCGAGTGCCACAGTGAATCTCGAGTCTGCTATTGAATAACCCTAAGCGAAAACAAACCTAGATTCTCGGTCAAACTATACATTAGAGACATTTCCACGTCGCCTTGTAACCTGAGTCCCGTTTCAGTGGCAGCTTGTGTTCATGTAAAGTTCACACCCTCTTGCTGCCCAGAAGATTTAAAAAAAGAAAAGAAGAAGATTGCATGGCTCAGCAAAGTTGCTTATGGACAGGCAGAGCCTCCTTATGAACCAGAAAAGTGGACTAAAAAATGAACAAAGGACATGTCGGAGCTTCATCTGGGCCAATGCCCATGACAATGGGCTTTGCCCCATATTCTAGAAGGAAAGGAGCTACAGCGCCATTCCAAAACAGGGGAGACTCTCCTTAGATTTCCAGGAAAAAAGAAATTTGACACCCAGCTTCTTCATTTGAACAAAAAAGTATCAACTTGACACATCACTGTTACAGTGACAGCTTATAGAGGATAAGATAAGAAAAGAAAAAAAGCGGAAGATGATATTTTTTCCACAGTGGATTGATTGCACGCAGAAAAGTCAAAGCAAATTGCTTTTAAAAAAGCGTGGAAAAATCACGGACGTCTGTCGAGCTTCTAGTAGCAGTAGCTGTTAATGCCAAGAAAACATCCTTCACTAGTCAAGCCATGTTGGACTGGACTCGGTCCTCATCCATAGATGAGGACGCTCTCTTCTAGAGAGCAAATATCTTGCAGGCGAATCCAATGTCTGGCCCCCCAAAAAAAAACATTGATTTCTCTAGTAGAGACCGGAACCAGAATGTCCTGCAATTCGTTCGTTTGCTACTATAATGTTGCAATATCCCTCTCTCTAGTTGGAAGAATGTGTTGTTTGGTGGGGTGTTTGTGTGGGTTAGATTAGATGTGCGAAATGTCAAAAGATGCCGTTGGATTAACCCTTTGTTTAAGGAGCAAAAAAGGGTTTTTTTTCCTTCTCTATGCTTGTGGACACTTCGGTGGTGCTGCAGGATAACACTTATCGCCCGAGAATTGTTTCTAGCATGGAAATGGATTTTTCAACTTTGACTTTGGAGTAAAATTTGAATTTTTAACTTCTGCTTCACAATTTTAATTTCTGATAGAGAAATACGTTTGATAACATCAACGACTGTAAATCACATGCTCTAGGAATAAGACAATCATGAAGAATGGACCCTTCTCTTACCTGTTGCTTGAGATCATTGTTGGGCACGATAAAAAAAAATGTTCGAAATATTATTAAAATAATATTTAATGGTGGCAACCGGTGGCGAATCGGTAGCCGGCCGACGATCGACGGCAGCGGGCTGGCGACCGGTTGACTTCGTGAGAATGACTTCTCGAATGGTGGTAAAATTTTTTATTAGAAATAGAAAATCTTATCAGAGATCAATTTTTTTACCAAACGACTTTATATTTTAGATTGCGTTTTATCAAATGTATTTTTCTATCAAAATAGAAAAAACAAAAACAATGTCATCATGCAGCACCTTCGTCCTATGCACAACTTTTTTTATACCTTTTACCTTGCAATCGGATTCCCGACAAGAGTCGAGATTTTATCCACCCATCCGAGGAAAGGAGAGGGGGGGTTAGCTGCGCTGCACTAAACCGCACAACTTATCTTTTACCGATTATTATTACCGGGTCATATCAATGTTGCTAATGGGGCCCCCACGAGACACCGTGAAAGAAAAAATCGCCAATAGTACCTAAAAGCTCCGTAAATAACCGGGCGACGGGTTTGGTGGTGTCCTCGCGAGAACCATCGAAGCGGCAATCGGCAAACGAATCGATGAAAATTCAGCGAACACATCTTCTTGTCGCTTTCTCTCTCGATGCGCGCCAATCGCGGCAGATGCGACACTGCTTTAACGGAGGCGGGTACCATGTTAAAAAAAGCAAGTGTTGAGAATCTGGGCAACGGTCGGCCTCTCCCGTCGCATGACCTCTCCCTGTTTCTGTTACTGTTTCTGATTTTTGTTTCTTTTTTTTTTTTTTGGCTCTCTTTCTCTTGTTCTTTCTGAAAAGGAAAAGGTATCGAAAGGTATCGAAAGGGTTAAAAAAGCAGTAAGAACACGAGTCCCATCAGTCCCTTTCCAATCACCAAAAGTCAAAAAATTGAAATCAAACGCGGGGTGGAGCTCCCATCTTTTTTTTCTCCACCGTGGGGGAGAATCCAAGCCCTTGAGAAATGAGGAAAAAGGGGGGCCGGGGAAAGAAAACCAGGAAAAAATCATGACCATCTTTTGCTTGGAGGGCGGCCCCCATCGTGCCACCTCCCCCACCCTCTCAAAAGTCTAAAAATCGGATTTGGATTCCACGGTTTTTCAAACGCGGGTTAAAGAGGGTCACGAATTGAAATTTCGAAGAGGCCAAGCGGGGGAGTTAGGAGGAAGGACCCCACCATTGATTAGGCTTTGATTTGGCCTCCGGAATTGGGTGGACCCCCCCCCTCCCCCCCTTTTTTTTTTTTGTTTTTTTTATAGTTTGAATCATGGAGCACGACTCGATACCCTTGTGGAGAAAAAGGGAGAAAAAAGGGGCAAAATAAATCATATAGAGATAGAGATAGAGATAGAGAGCACACTCATAAAAAAAGAAAAAGAAAAAAGGGAAGTGCTTTTGTCCAAAAATCTCTAGTGGGGTTGTTTTGCTAACTAAAGCAGGCAAAAGGGGATTTCCTCATGGGGTCGCCCCCCACCCCGGGGCCTGAACTGGGTTTTTCTTTGATTGATCCAGCATCTGCAAATTTCACTTGTCCCCTTTTCCTCGAAGCATGATTAGTGAGAATTAGATTAGTGCCACGGATGTGATGTTTGGGGAGCCAAAAGAGATATATCTGTCCTTTTGGGGAGAACTCGTGAAGCCAACGTCTGTGCTCTCATCATTCCTGCCTGTTGCTCTGTTTTGATTACGTTGCTGCTACTACATTTGCAGCAGTAGAAAACGAATAGGGTTGTTTTAAAAATTAAACCTTTTTTTATTTTTACCCTTAAAAATCCTAAATTGGTGTATCCATTCTCATCATCTCTTGATTTTTGTTAAGGTAAATTAATGTCACGAAAGATTCGAAACTTGCACACCTAAACCGGAGGGCAACAACCCCAGATTTAGTACACCCCCATCAAACTCGAGAATCTGATTAATAAAATTTAACGAAAATTGATGAAAATTAAATTTATCACGTGTGCGCACGCGCCAATTTAGATTCTCCATGATAAAAAAAATTTATTTGAATATATGTTCTCGATTTGAGATTTTTGGTGACGTCGGCTTTAAAGGAATATGACCCTGCATTGGCCATGTTATTCTCTGCGAGCCGGTGGCCCTGTTGCTTGACGTAAGACCCCCCACATTTTTTCCCTCTTAGAATAAAGCTGAGCTGTCTAGATCCCCCCACCCAAAATAGTAACTGGCGGCGCAATTGATAAGGTGTAGTGCAGGTGCCCGGCCTATGTCAAAAGCATTCTGGTATTGAACTTAACGTTAGCATTTTGTCTCGTGTCGTGACTCGTGCATGTCCTCGTCACTCCAAAAGCAGCAACCTAAGTGAGGGCAAGTTCCGAGCAAACTCTCATGGAGTATGATGTTGACGAAGATCAAGGAAGACAGCGGCTTGCTCCGGCAGTCCATGTGGTATGGCCGGGGTCGAGACATTGGATGATGTTGTGTCTCGAGAAGCCGGAGGGCGTGTTTCGTTTCTGTCTAATATGTACGTGATCCTGTGCCCTAATCAGATGGTGGTGTGTCCTAATACCTAGGTACCTACCATTAATGAGTCCAAATTCTAAAAGTTGCACGAATTGAAATGCTTCCGGTTAACTGGTTAGCGTTGTGTCATTGTCCTGCGGTACGGCCATTTGAATTCGCACAACGCATGTTTACTTGTTGGCATTTTCCTCAATGTTGTTCTGTCTAGTTCGAGTTAATGTAGATCACATGCCACATTCGGATAGATTTAGAGCTTCATGATTGTGATCGTGTCTCGCAGTGAGGCAAATAATAAGGCGGTTCATCAATCTCTGTCCCTTTTATAGGTGTGGTAAGGTCGTATCTCGAGTGGATTTCTATTTTCGACTATCTTAGATTATTCTTATCAATATCCGTGATCCGGTACCTTTTGCTCGAGGCACGAAAGTTTCTATCCACTTCTGGCAAAACATTTCTTGAACTTGCGGAAAATGGTCGAATCCGGGCATGTCGTTAACGAACGTTGAATGACCCGGCCCGAATCACGAGTCGCAGAATGAACAGTTGCGAGTCGGGGCAGTGAGTTGACGCGGGAGAATTTTGTGTCCCCACCTACGGTACCATCGCCCCACTCATCTCTCCCCTCATTAGTCGCTCCGTATCCGAACGCGTGGGACGGTGTAGATCGCCTCTGCGGACTGCGAACTAATATCTGTCCAATAAATCCACTCAAGATCATTTTTTTTAACAGATTAATAGATGGTTTATTGATTGTTTTAGACTAATTTTTTCGTCTGTTGGCATTTCTACATAGTTATATATATATATAATACCGCCCACTATCGACACGTACTAAAAGCCTCCAGACTATCTTCAACCTTCTCGGCCGCCTGAGTTCTTTGTGGACAGCAACAGCATCATTTACTGCGTGCACCTGCCAAAGGACTTGGTATGAAATAATTCGCTGGGCTTGGGTTCAAAGGGAGCTCAACCCTCGATTCAAGAACTGGGTGTGTGCAGATCTTGGGGCTATTTGGACTTTGGAGCTCGAGGCAAATTTCTGTTCTTTCTTTGGAACTGTGATTTGGGTTCCTCTTTTTTGCTTTTGCGAGTGAGTTCACGGGGGTCATAACACGATCTTGAGCTGAGCTTGAGTGGGTTCTGCTTGCTGTCCCGAGACAAAATCTTTGTGTTCAGTGCTTTTAGTTGGCTTTCCCCTGTTTACCACTTCGGATTCCTTGCTGATTGTGCTTTGGTGTTGATAAAGTTGGTTGCTTTATCGGTATCTGTTCCTATCTTGTGTACCTTTGGATTCTTTATGGTCGGGGTCTTGGTTTTCGGGTTTGCTCTCAATAATTGAGGGTTTTGCTGCGCAAATTGCGATTGTTCTTAGACTTAGGGTTTAGTAAATTTGTAATCTCACCGATCTCAAGGCTTTGGCTGAGTGAGCGTTTTGTCTTCTAGCTTTGCGTTGTGCTTATTTCAGCTCGGAAACTGCTTCCCTTAGAGGGTTGAACTTGATTGTGGGTTGGTGCTTGGGTTCGAGTTTCTGGGATTTGGGAACAGTTACAGGGTCGCTGATTTTAAGGTTTGTTTTTCTGTTTGCTTCTTTTGCCAGAGGAAAGGTTCTAGCTTTCGGTCTCAGTTCCTTTCTCCAAGTCGGCAACTCGATCAGGTAATCTTGCGCTTCTCCCATTTAGAGCTCATCGCAATCTGTCTTGCTTTCTGCTTGATTTCTGGACTTTTGACCACTTTGAGTTGAGTCCATTAGTGCAAGTGGTGTGTTGTTTTTGAGTCAGAAGTTTTTGGCACGCTCACCTGATGGTTCACATTAATTTCGTGCTTGTCCAGGTTTGGCTATTCATTCGGCCTAGGATGGATTCGCCACAGTCTGTTGTTTCGGCATTCAAGAGCTCTGTTGTTGAGGTTGAGGAACAGCAACCGGACTTCTTTGTCCTGAACTCTGGTTGTTTCTCCAAGGGCATTGATGCCAACAGGAGGGAATCTGGTGGTGGTACCTTGGAGAGCTTTGTTGGCTCTCTTGAGGTTTTCGTGCATCGGGCACGGGACATCCATAACATCTGCATATACCACAAGCAAGATGTTTATGCGAAGCTTTGTCTGACCAGCGATCCTGACCTTGCTGTGTCTACCAAGACCATTAACGGGGGTGGGCAAAATCCAGTTTTCAACGATAATCTTCGGCTCAATGTACGAACATTGGAGTGTTCCCTCAAGTGTGAAATTTGGATGCTGAGCAGGGTGAAGAATTATCTGGAAGATCAGTTGCTGGGTTTTGCTCTGGTGCCATTGTCCGAAGTCATCCTCAAGAATGGGAAGTTGGATAAGGAGTTCTCTCTCTCTTCAACTGATCTCTTTCATTCCCCTGCAGGGTTCGTTCACTTGTCACTCTCCTATACTGGAGCTTCACCTGAAGTGATGGCTATCTCGGCTCCACCCACTGTTTCGGCCACTGAGGCATCTGTCCAAGAATCAGAAGCAGCCGAATCGGACCCATGTGAGCTTGATAAGATCGAGTTTCCAGATCCAAAGATTGTTAATGAGAATCAGATGATGGTTTCCGAGTATTTTGGCATCCCATGTGATAGCTTGGACTCTCAGAACTCTGAGAGCGTGGTTGCTGCTTCAGATGAGAATCAGCTGAGTTCAGAAATGGGTGTTCATGCAGTAGACAGCATCTCAACAGCCACAGTTGAGTCGGTCCTGCATCCAGTCCGTGATTCGCCCCCAAGCAGCGTGTCTACGACTGGGGTATCTTCTCCTTCAGTTCCTGCGAGCTCCCAGTCCTCAGATGCTCCAGTTGCTTCAAAGTATGCAAGTCAGGAAGAAAATTCCAAGCCTTCAAATGAGCAGCATGTTTCGACCCCAAAAGATCAGAGCGTGCACAGCGATGATCGTGACAGTGCTTCCTCCGGTGGTGCATCGAGCAATTCTTCAGCAAAACCTCTTATCACAGTAAACATGGAGCCAGAGCAGAAAGTGGTGCAGCAGGATTTTGTGGACATGTACATGAAAAGCATGCAGCAGTTTACTGAGTCCTTGGCTAAGATGAAGCTTCCTATGGACATTGAGAGCGAGGAACCCAGCCCGGCAAGTTCGACTCCTGATCAGAAACTGCAGGCATCAAAGAGCAATGGTTCCCGTGTGTTCTATGGGAGTAGAGCCTTCTTCTGAGCTATTGTTCCAGTAAAGCTGAGATGGAGCGACACGGGTGACAGACATTAGAGCGAGGACTGATGCTGATAGTGAACTGTAATAACTCATGATTTAGTGTGGCATTTCCCTTTGTATGTCAAGATGATGTAGGATGGGGATCATGGCATGTACTTTTAGCAACTACTTTGATGTTGTCAATGATGTCCATGTATAAGAATCATTTCTCATTAACTTTCCTGTCTAACTCTACTAGCCAATTATCACCAAATCTGTACCCCTTTTGACTTCATCCAGAAACGGGCGGGATCAATTGACTTATAGCTTCTTGATCACAATGTATGAAACGGGTGAAAGCATCATGATATTGTGTTGAAAGCATCATGATATTGTTTGAGTCTGTCATCCCTAATAAGTAGGCTGTTATATCAGCGGGACACTCATCTCTCTTGCAATCGAACTGCAGTTAGCGGAGAAATTTCAGGCCGCTTCAGTGTTTTAACATTCTGATTGATAGCCTTAAGCCAAAACCTTTTAGAAGTCTGAATTGCGCCGATGCATTAATTTACTAGAAGATAATTTAATTGGGTTCTATTGACCTTGTCTTCTATGAGGATGAAATACATGAATTACATAGACAAGCGCAACGCTCTTTTCAGGCGTCTTTGCTTCATCAAATCGGTACTTCGACTATTTCATTCGCTCTGGTGTACATATGTCTCCGACAGATCCACGCAATCTGCCCATTATCTCTGTATCGGATCCTCCATAGTCCAAACTTCTCTGCGATATCTTTCCCAGTTGAGCATCCGCGGTCCCTCAGGAAATCCACTACCCATTGCTGTGCTGCACGTAGATCTTGCTGTATCTCCCTCGAACGGTCAGTGGTTCTGCTTCTAGATCTTGCAGCGGCTCCAACAGCCCCAGCAGCAATGGCTCCTGCTGCTCCATACATGAGGGAAGAGTCGGCTAGATGAGCGACTTCCCTGCCCAAGTCGGGGATCATCTCTCCCATCCCAGCCGCTAGATGGGCTCCAATCTTAAGTGCAAACGTAATTAATTTCATGAATTTTGTCATGTATGGAGCCAAGCATTGTACCGCCCTGTTATCGATATGCATCATTTCGCATCCTATCTGATCTTCCACCACATGCATTTCTCTGCGGTATTCACATAACATGTGCAGGCGAAGTGCCGTCATGCCTGAAATCATATTGGTGACCAATCTCCTGGAGTCTGTTCTGACAAAATAGAACATGTTGGGCACTTTCCTTTCTTCGACTAGGACATTATAGTTGACTAGATAGTTTACTTTGTGGTGAAGCTGGAGGAGGAGTCTGTGCTCAAAGTATCTGAGCCCTTGGATCTCCTGTTTCAGATCTCTGATTTCCTGCTCAATGATCTTCAGTCTCTGCAGAACTGCTTCAACTCCCTTGGCAATACCACCAAATGTCGGCTCAACTCTACAGTCTGGTTCCTCCGTTGTCGACATGGAGCTTTCGGGTCCATCTGGATCATTTTCATTTGGAACTTGCAGCTCATTTGCAAGGTTGTACAGGTCATGATACCTACGGTGCAGCACCTCGCGGAAGTCATCATCTGATAAGAGGTCCCGAGCAAAATCAAAGCCAGCTTCAAGCACAGGTCTTCCAGATTCTGAGACTGGATGCCACGTGTGCTGATAATCATACATGCTCTCTGCAGGAACTGAGAGGAGCGCCTGCTTCAATTGTTGCGGAGAGACAAACTGAGATTTCCGGTATCTAGGAGGCGTCAGATTCCGCACACATTCTGGACGCAAGATGTTTTCGGTCAAGTTGACGCCATTACAGAGGCTTTGGATAGCCGGAATGATGAGCTGCTGTATGAATCGGAGTGTTTCTGTCAGATTCTTAGTGGAGCATGCCAGGACATCAATGTAGTATCCTAGTTGTCCTCCAAGTTCCACCCTGATATACATGCCATTGATGTTTATGATGACGAGGTACTTCTCGAGACAGTAAGTTGCTCCATGTTGGTTCTTCAGTGCCATAATTTTGTTGTGGAGGTGTACCTGAATTCGCAAAAGCAACGATTACTACAAGTTTGATAACAGGAAATAGTTTTGTATTCTAAGTAGTCAGTTCTGCTTTTGATTTTTTCGCTGGCACTGACATTCTTATTGATGCCTTCCTGTATATTTGATTAGTATTTGAGAATATATGAATGATTTAGTTTCTGGGAAGTTATGGACTTTGAGTAGGGGTAAGCCAATCAAGAATATTCCTGCCTAGTCAGTTTAATTAATCTCTTCCATGTTGGTGAGGACCATGGGTGCTTGAGATCTATATAGCAGTAAGTTCTGACCACAACCTACATTAGTAACGATTTGCTTATCAGATAGCATCACCCTCCAAAAACTATGGTGAAGATGATTCCCCTGAGAATAGGGAGTGGAAGAGAAGACTGGAGATAAAGTTACCTGTAAACGGGGGAAGAAGCCTGGTGTAAGAAACATGTGACTTGAATCATCACACTCAAGATGCCGCCCTGCATAAAGGTGGTCGGGTGTGCTAAATGGCCACTTCTGCAGCTTTCCTCTGCCTTCTTCAAGGATTGAGGGGATAAGCAGCGGAGAATTTGGATCTGATGGGTCTTGTTCCAGACATAGCTCTAATTTCAGCATCATCCTTATAACGTCACTCGCATCCAAGTTGTCAAATACTTTTGAACCCATTCCAGGAATGTGGCTCTGTAAGCTTCCTCTGAGAATCTTCTCCAGTTCTTTTCTGCCAACAAAACAGTTACTGTCTGATGAACCGTGCCTTTTGACTTCTAATCTCACCAGTTGGCTAAGCACTTCACTGCAAAACCACTCACAATCTAGAATCAGGAATTGCAAATCATTAAAGTAGATGACTTCGCCCATGTCATGAAGGCATGAAGCCACAGTACGCCTCCTGGTCTCCACCTTCTCTTTGTTATCATGCCTTGAACGAACTCTTAAACATGGAACCTTAATTTGACACAGCTCGCTGAACTCCTTCCACTTCATAGCGGGTCTGCCATAGTGTTCTGCTCTCCAGTCTGACAGAATTTGCACCATGTCATTGCAAAGCTGGTAAACCCTAGGGACTCTTTGGAGGATTGTCTTACTAGTCCTCCGAAGGTGATGGGTCAGGTTACTAACAGATGCAGAGGATCTTGCGTCGACTGTGAATACAGTAGGGTAGAAGTCTACATACCCCTGAAACTTATCTCTTACCCTCTGAATTGAGTTCCCTATTTGCTGCACATTTTCAGATGCCTGATTGATTTTGTCATAATGCGTGAGAACCACTGTCACATACGGCAGCATGCACTGCTGTGCTGCTCTGCCGGAATTGGAGACTATGAACCTGAGCCAGTATTGGATGTCTTCCTCCACCTCTGCCGGTGTCTTTGGTTCTCTGTTGTTTGGTTTTCTGAACAAACTCGAGACAATTAGGAAGCACGATGCGCTTCCCTGCCCTGGAAACATGAGGTCATGGAGGGAATAGAATTCGTGCTGACCCGCCAGGTTCCATATTGAAATCTTTGTCTCTTCATCCTTGAAAGTCTTTATCTTCATTCCAGTTGGTTTGACAGCTTGCTCAACTGGATTTACTAATGTCTTGACCTGATCAATGTAGGGAAGCCGCGAGGACGAGAAATTTTGTGATATGGAATGAGACAGTGCGGTTTTACCTGCCAGTTTATTTAACAGAGGTACTTTCCATTACCGAGCATTGGAGGAATACAGATCATGCTATTAAATTAGGTTTCATGACTTAAATGATTCTGAGTGCAATTTGGCTTTGGAACATTACCTGCGTATTCCTGCCCACACAAGAATACTCTACATGTCTTGGGCATCACAAGCGGCATGTCTTTCATCAAGTCGATTTCTGGTTCAGTCCTCTCACTCTGGCCCAGTCTTTGGTTTATCCCATTTGTCTTCCCCGAGTTGTGTAGCGGAGTTCCGACAAGATCGATATTCTCGATCCATGGATTGATTTGCAAGGTTTCCATTATTGCCTGCAACACTGGCTCCCCCTTTACCCCTTTGCACCCTTTCAATGACAGGTATCTCAATGTAGCGTTTCTTTCTAAGCTCTTGAAGATTTTGATGAAGTCTTCTGGTCTCAAACTCTCGTCGTCATATATGCCGAGATTTGTCAAACTTTCGTTTGTCGTTAGCATCTGCAAAATGGCCACCAATCCATCTCTTCCGATTTTGGTTCTTTCGCCTCCAAAAGCCACGGACTTCAAGGTTATGTTGGCTTGAATCTGAAGAGCAGAGAACCTACTCAATGGACAAAGTAAATGTTCGACAGCAACACCACCAAACCAATTCCCGTCGAGATACAAGCTATGCAACCTCTGGTTTTTGAAGAGTCCGGCTGCGACATAAACAACTCCCTTGTCCTTGAGGCAAGTTTTCGACAAGTTTACCTCTTGAAGAGTCTGGTTCTGCTCCAGGACCCACCGGAACTCTTTCGCCCACCGCGATTTCAGTCGGACCCCAGTCAGGTCGAGTGCTTTGACTGTAAAATTCATACCTAGAGCACATGCAACCCTGCAAGTTCCCGAGAGATCGAGCCGATATATCCGCAATGTGCTGCTCTCAGGCACAAACTCCACCACCTTTGAACTCCTTTCCCCCTTCTCTCCGCTCCAAATATGAACTTCCATGGTCCTGTTTCTTGCCAATACTGCTGAAATTAGTGGTGTCGCTGTTATGGAGTTCGAGTCGAAAATTGTCAACAGCTTTAGTGTGGAGTTCACTTCGATCATCTTCGAGAGTTCCTCTGCACCTTTTGGGCCGATCGAGTCTTCCCATATTTGCAACTCTTCCAAGCGGTCATTGTACCTGAGAGCGGACGCTAGAAGCCCCGCTCCCGTGACCCCGAGTCTGGATTCGCAGAAAGTTACTTCTCTGATCACTTTGTTACTCTTCAGAAATTCGGACAACTGCGCCAAACAATCCACACTGAATCTGTTCCTCCGAAACACAACTTCCTTGATGCTTGAGCTACGTTCCATCAGCCCTCCCAAGGTTTTCACCAGCTGCAGCTCCCAACTGACACAGAGGAACTCGAGGTTTGTCAACGATGAGTGAGCATTCTTGGATGTTCCTATTGCTGTAAGGAGGCGGGAGAAGCACTGGAGGTTGTCTTTGCTGATGTTCACATTCAAGGAGCTTTCCGTTTCCTGGAAAAAACCACACTTGGGTTGTGAGATGTCGAAGGAAATGCTGTGCAAGACGAGACTTTCAGAGTCGATCGCTTGTACGACCCAGTGCAGATCTCCGAGCGTCTTGTCTGATGCCATTGGTACGCTCACTACAGAGGAACTGCTTGTTTGCTCATGAAACCACTCTACGGTTTCAACAGCCAAAAGGGTTTCTTGAGCAAACGGAAGGTTTTAGTGTTTACTGTTTAGTATGGATGCTGCTTTTATTTCTGGTTTTGTCCATGAACGACGACAGGGTTCACTGAGCTTCTTCCTACGAATTCTTGCTTCCCTTGTGCTTTATTCCTTGCTTCTCTTTGAAGTTATTCTATCTGTGTAACTAAGGATTCTTGAAATTCCACGTCTTCTCAGCCTATACAGTCTCTTGGTTTTGTCTTCACTTATGTCCTTTAGATCTTGTAATTGGTTCTGGTCATCCGTTCAAATATCTGAACCAAATATTTAGTGGGTTGCTTGCTAATTCAACCAATGTGGTGGTGATCTTAGCTGTGCTGCTGTACAAAGTGAGCAATGGGGCTGGATCATGTTGCCATGATGAACTGAGATCTGGACACGTTACTGGAAAAATTTCATCTTTTTTGACCTTTTTGGCGCGTTTACACAAGCTTTACCACTTCTACTTGTCCTTCCTTTCATATGGGCAAAAAGCAGAAAGGGAATCCTATAAAGCAGTGCATCTCTGGTGGACAACAATGATGCTATTACTCACTCACTCACTCACTCTCTCTCTCTCTCTCTCTCTCTCCAGAAAGATCTATCTTTACAGCAGAAAAACAAAACCTGAACTTCTTATGCTCCCAAGCCACAAGCAACTGGGCCATGCCACCCTCAACTTGTGATGGTACGGGGTAATCCCATCCGTTGCTTTACGGGGTCTTACATCATCTAACGGCTGAGGTTAGGCGGTCCGTGATGGGCCGAGTCCATCCAAAAACATTTCCCAGGTGCGGCGATCTATGGTTATCAATTCGCCCTTTTCTTTCCCGCAATTTTTCAACAGAGAAAAAGAAAAGGTAACAGTACATCGCACGGTGTTAACGAGGAGTGACCTGTTACGTTTCTTTTGAAGTCTCGGAGACAGAGAAGGAGACAATCATTCTTAAAATACTATCCCGTTTATTTATGGCTTATCTTAGTAGTTGGCAGGCACTAAGAAAAGACCGACTCAGTCAGAATTCACGGCGAAGATTTAGATTCTCAACCAACTTTCCAACTTTTTGGCCGAAGTGCAGTTTTCAATGTTTCCATGATGCCCTTTCCTTCTTTAGAAACATAAACTAACTATCAATGGTCAAAGAAAGAAAAAGAAAAAGGAATGGTGGCATCTATCTCCTCCTACCAACGACGAGGCTAAAAAATAATTGACCTTGTCGTGGATTATCAGTTAATACTGTCATGAGATTGGCAGAAATCACTCGGGACCGATTGCCTAAAAGCTAAAGACAGGAAGCAGGTTGTGTGCGTCTCATTCAAACTAAAGTTTGGTCTTTGAATCAGATCATGTTCACGTCTGCGTCTTATCAGGTAGTCATCCATTTGTGAGCAAGGCGACAGTTCTTAATGCGACTAATGGTGGTCCGCGACTTGATCGAAACACAAAGTCATACCGACATAATCAAGACGAACTTGAATTTAGTGATAGAAGTGAAATTAATGACGAGTTCCCCACCTAAAAAACAGGGCAATGTTAGTTCTGATGGATAGATGATTTCCTTCTTTCTCTAGGAAAATAACAGGTTGAGAGAGAGAGAGAGAGAGAGAGAGAGAGAGAGAGTATGCAAATGGAATATGAGTCAGTGTAGACAATGAAAAAAGAGAACGAAGGGGACCTGGAATCTTATGCATACCTAGACAGTAACTTGCAAGGGTGACCATATCCTATCCTTGGGAAGATTGGTAATGGATAAGTGATCAGAACCCTGAAATCTATTGGCCGACTGTGACCCGCGGCTAACTCTTGTTTTCCCGATTTGCTATCTCAGCGCCTAATTTGGCAAAATCGTTCCTATTGAATACATGATGTTTTGAAATTAAAAAGACTAGCGCTGCGCTTATGCATGGTGTTTACGGACAAATGCAAATGGCGGTAGTACCTAATCGAAGGCCTCGGAAACCATAGAACAAGCAGACTATAATAGCAGTAGTAATTTGCAAAATACAGAGTGCCGCAACAATTATCAACTAGCAGAAAGAAAAAATCGCAACCAACGGAAATTGAAATTAGCAGTAAGATGTTAAGGAGTTTAAACTGAAAGACGACGAGCCTAAGAGAAGAATATGCTAATTGGAAAACCAATCTCAGTGTACTTTCTTTTCATTAATAGACGGTTTGATAACCGAATTGAGTATCGAGTAGCTTATTTAATGGGGATCGTAGGGGTACCCCCTCATTGTTCCACAGTAGCAAATCAAACCAGGCCTCACATACAATCTATCACAGGGAAAACATATTCCTGAAGAAAAATTAGAGCAGGCAATTACCAGTTAATTGCCTGGTATCACAGTGATATTGACCAAAAAAAAAAAAAAAAAAGCGAGAGAAAGATCCAACTTGGTATTTTTATCCTCTTTAACTGGTTTGTCTCCCAAGAGACGCATTGATTTCTAACCCGAACCAATCTTCTTGAGTATAAGTTCTGCAATTTGATTTACCTCTCAATGAGTTGCTGTAGAAGGGATTTGAGGCCTAATGTAGGGGCAAAAATCAGTTATTAGACCTCCAAAAAAAAAAAAAATCCCTTATAATACTGTCTCTGGATATGTAAGCTTGAAATTGTACTCCACTTGACTATAAGTTCGACAACCTTGTAAACTGAGATATGAACATCCTGGAGGATTAAGCGCGACCTTCGACATTATCTTTGCCTAAGACTACCCTGTGAATTTGCAAAAAAAGAGTCTCCTAAGCAGCAATTCCTGAGGCATGAATTAAAACAAGTCAAGAAATTAACCAATCTGATTACGTTATAAAGGTATGCAGATAAATATAATGTTCATAAAGAAACTGTTAAAAAAGAAGGTTCGGAGAGAAAGAAGACTAATGTCAAGCGCATCTTATTTGATGCTTTAAAGACGATACATTTCTGCATATAGTGGTTCAAAATGATATTCAAATAGTGTCTATCGCTTCAAAATCAATTTACAGTTACAAAGAAACGCAAGAATAATCATTGGAAAAAGGACCCATAGAAAGGATCTCAGTCCACATAGTTGTAGGACTTTTTAGTTAGTTACCTTCGCAGAAGGTCCAGATATTACTGTGATTTTATATGAAAACATGGTCAGGTCTCTCTTTAATTGTAGACTTGCTAGTCATGCAAACCTTGACCTAACGATCTCATGGGGTTAGAGAAGAGGAGGAACTTCTAAGAAGAAAGTGCTGGTCCTATTGCAGTTAGCAGCAAATTAAATCCACATCCACTGCATGTAGGCTTAGCAAAAAGAAGAGATCCCATTTTGAGCCACTGTGATAAGACTTGCTTTATCTTGTGGACCGTGCTCAATCTGAACTGCTTTTGTAATTACAAAGCATGGAAAACACAAATCAAGTCCAGCAATTAGGATATCTTGATGAACGTTCTCTCATTTAGATCGGACGTGAAACCTAGGACTCTCATGTTTCTAGAAAACCCGAAGAAAATTAAACTAACAAGGAAGCACTCAAATCACTGACACCTGATAGGGTACAAGTTTAAAATGTTATACTGGAAGCTGGCTTTTCTGCCAATAAGTTTTAGCATTACTTTAGTCTGAACCCTAAAAGTTGCTTTTGGAAAATTCTTCTCCATGGGCGGATATGAAGTTTGGCGTGATTCCAGAAACTAATGAAGGATCACTGTGTCAGTTCAAAACTGTTACTCTGTGATATAAGCTACTGCCTAGAAGGATCATGAAAGGTAATCTCAAATGCAGCATGTCCCAGTTGCACATCAGGCCCATTCTGTCTTAAAGAAACAGGTGTTTAACTCCTGAAAACAAGTAAAGCCTGTCCAATGTGAAACTGAAATTCACTTGGTTCATGTTTGGTAATGCATTGTCTGAATTCTAGCACTTCATACCAGTAACCTGACCAAAAAAATATTATCCAGAGAAAACTGTACCTCTATTAGGCTGTCTACTTGTGTTGCTATAACTTCCATATCCTTCTGAACTTTTAGCTGTAACATCTGAAGCCAGATTGGTAATACCAAAACCAAAGGATTCAGAACCATCTAGCACAGGATTGGCGGATCTCCAAGTTGAGCCGCTATAATACATGTCCCCATAGCTCTCCTCGAAACTGCCAGTAGAGGCAGCGAATGACAATGCCGAGGCCCTACTGTTGCCGGTGTTTCTTATGTTTCCGTCTCCTTCCAAACCGTAACTGTCATTTCCATTCCCACGACCGAAATTCCGGCCTTGAGCTGAGAAACAAGAGGGGTCCCAGTCTGCTCCTGCCTGCCCAAATGAGACTCCATAGCTTCCGCTTCCATGGCCCAAGGGAGTACCCATATTTATTGGGTTAAATGAACTATTTAGGCCGCTATTTCCCCATACAGCCCGACTTCTGGGACTTAAAACAGAGCCACTTATTTGACCATCTGTGCTATTGCCAATGGGATTATCAAACCTGCTTACATTGCCAATGTAGTATGGCCTAAACGTCCGCCCATATCCTGAAACGTTGGAACCACCGCCCAAACTCGGGTTTAAGACAGGGTCCAGACTCATACTGATTCCATGAGCTGAAGTACCAAATGGTGGAAATCCTCCTCGAGCTGTGACAATAGGATTGAACCTATTCAAAGAATACCCTTGAGCATGTCCATTAAGTAGGTCATTGACCCTGTTCACGCCATAGTTATATCCCATCATAGGGCTCCGGGCTGGCCCCGGAGAGAGCTCTTTGGGAACCGCCTTCTTGACCTCGACCATTTTCCCATTTAAATCATGGAAGGTGCGGTACAGAACCCGGTCCACAGCATCCTCCGAATCATAAGTGATGAAACCAAAACCTCGGGGTCTTTGGGTATTGTGGTCATACATGACTACAACATCAATAATATGACCGAACTGATCAAAGTACTTCTTGAAGTCGCTCTCTGTGATTGTAGATGGTAAACCACCTACGAAGACTTTTTTGGTACGTCCTGGACTTGGAGATACACTCGTGCTGGCTGAATTCCTATTAAGAAGTTGCTGATCCTCCCTAGGCACAGCTTTCTTTGCTTCAACCTGAGATAAAAAATTTAAAAGCCAAACTGCTTGTCAGAATTTCCATTTTCTTTGCACTGCAAACTTGGACTGAACAGACAATGCTGTAATTTTGGTCCAAATACTACATAGGGAGGAGGAAAAGATGCATGCCCTCTAAATTCACAGACCTGATCCAAGAATTTCAAGTGTATAGAAGCCTGATTAGCAGAATTTTAATCCCATTCCACAATGTACATAGACTCACGTGCTTTGATCAACTTACCGATCGACCGTCAATCAAGTGCTTATCCCTGGTCACCCTTTCAGCAACAGCGGGATCCGCAAAGACCACAAAACCGAATCCACGAGCTCGACCGGTTGCACGATCTCTCATGATCATAGCCTCCACCACCTCGCCATAGCTCCCAAAGTATTCTTTAAGGCGTTCTTCATCCGTGTCCCACGAAATCCCACCAATGAAGAGCTTCCCAAGATCTGACTCCATCTTTTCTAATGATCAAGCATTGCACATCACCTCATCAATCAACAATCTCACTCGTAAAATGGGATAATTCAACAAGAGAACATTCATCCTCAACCCTTTACCCAAGTAAATTCCATAATTCACTGCGATGAACTAGACAACCTGTGTACATGTCTATAGAAAAGATTAGACTGGCAGATTCAAATGCAGAAAATGGCAATCAGACAAAGGCTTACCTGAGAAATTCTAAAAGTGTTCAGACAGAATCAGATTGGTTGCTCCAGTTGGGGGTGGGAAGTGGATGGATGGACCTTGAATTCAGTGTTGTAGCATCAGATCTTCATCCACAACAACAAGACAATAGAAGATTCCTGCTAAAACCGAAGATGTGAAATTCAAAGATGGAATTCGGATGGATCAAGAAACCCAGCGGAACTCAATAGAGACAGGCTTTATATGAAAATGGAGATTGAGTGGGCAAGAAGATAAATGAGTGAATTTACCATTGTGGGTGGACCCAGATGACAAATTGGGCAAGAAACTAAGATCTAAACAAGATTAACACACAGTAATGAAAACAGAGGAAGAGCTCATTTTCTCTCTCTCTCTCTCCTCTGTGATGATGTTCCTTCCTTTTTATCTTTCTTGGTTATTCCACTCTCTCCTCCTCTGAATATAAAAATGCAATTTTTTTGTTTCGCACAGCGCTAGAGAGAGAGAGAGAGAGAGAGAGAGGGAGAGGGAGAGGGAGAGGGAGAGGGAGATAGAGAGCTGTCAATCTTCTGGCGCAAGAACATTCGGAGGATTCTTAAGAGAGATGAGAAATGGCTGACGACGTTTACGTTTATCGCTTATTTTGACATAAAACACTGGCATTTGAAAAAAAATCAAAAATCAAAAATCAAACGACTGAGAAATACAAGGCGAAATAAATTGGATGGTACAATAAAATTAGACGAATTGGGCAAATTTCTCCCAGAAACTTGGATTCCACGAAAATTCACCGCATCTATCCATCCTCGTATCGATCTATCAGACTTGATGATAGTGCATGAACGAACGTTAGCGAAAAGGACACCTCTTCTGCTAACATGATTTTCAATTTAGCGCTTAACTTTATGGAGGTGGCGAACTATTCTGGACATAGAGCACCTGCTTTTTCCTTGATTTATGACCAAAACAAACTCTGCACCGAGGAATTAACAACTGGAATTATGTCCGAAAGATTTTAAAATGGGAAGGGAAGACTCGTGAATCTCCAATCTTAGTGGCAAGCACGTAAAAACGAGCACAATGATGTTTGCTTTTAGCCCTTTTTCAGTGGCGAACCTGAAGGAGGAGCAAAGCAAAACATCAGCTCTGTCCTCAATGATGCAGCTCAAGACAGGCGATCCACCTCATATTTTTGGATTATTTTTATTATTTTTTGCCAGTTTCAAAATGAATTTTTTTTGTCATTGGATCGATAGTTTCAATTTGCTAACAAAATTACATCATAGGATGATAAAAGGGTAATCCTCAATTTTTTTTTTCAAGAACTCTTAAACCAACCATGTCGAATATGATCGATCGTGTTAGAATAACGAGCAACAACCAATATGGGCCAATAATAGAACGCGGACTAAATCTCAAATCCATAGCAGGTGCTTCGTTATCACAATAATTGATGCTGGATTACTGGAACTCAGGAAGGATTAGCTGTTCCATGGGCAAGAAGGAAGAAGATCATCAACCAACCAACCGAAAAAAAATGAATTAACTAGTATTTTGACTATAAATATTTTTCCAAATCGGTCTTAGTAATCCGAAATGGGTTGGTAATTGGTCATTATGGATGCGTTGCAACAGCTACATTGTTGCCAATAGACGGCTACCGGAACCAAACTCCACATAAGAGTGAAAGTTGACAACTGTGGCATCTAATTAATTAAAATTTCTGTAGCCATGGCCTAAGTCTCAAGGACAAATAATTGTTGGAGGACAACGTTATTTTCATATTGCTAAGACGGGCCACTTCCAAATCTTGAGAACAAACCGAAGTTCCGGCACCTTTTTTTCTTTTTTTTTTTTTTTGGGGGGGGGGGGGGTGTGCTTCATAAACCAAAGTTCCAACTTATAAAGCATAGAAATTGACTTCATCGACGTGGGGGATGGGGTATTTGCTAACTCTAATTTTCCTTTTTTTATTTTTTGGCCAACTCCGTTGGTGCAATGGAGCAAACAATCTTGATTTATTTAGGGCTATTTGGCCTTGCTTTCTCCAACAATGAATTGTTAAATTTTTGTTGTGAAAATTGACTAGGCCTGGCTAGGATCTAGGTCGTCTCAGCTAGTCATGAGGTGTCTTTTCACATATCATATTAGGAGAAGGACATGTAGATGCTTATGTGGGAAAAGAAACATTACACCCCCTTTTTTTTTTTTTTTTTTAATTTTCATATAAAGATATGCAAGATGAAAGCCCTAAAACTTATCATGAAAATCCAATTGAATTCTAAATCTATCAAAAATTGCAATTGAGAGTACAATTGAATTCTAAAAATTTTCAAAAAATATAATCAAATTATGAAAACTTATCAAATTGGTGAAATAAAGTCATTCCGTTGGTTGCACTTTCTGAAAGTTTTAGGATTCAATTGCACTTTTATGGTAAGGTTTAGAACTTGATTGTACATTTTGAAAATTTTTAGACTCAATTGCATTTTTTGAAAATTTTAGAATTCAATTGCACTTCCCGATAAATTTTATGACTTCCAACGTATTTATCCCTTTCATAGAAGGATCCTTTCTGGCCGTTGCACACTAAAATAAAAAAAGAAAAGAAAAGAAAAGAAAATGAAATAAAAGGCCAGAACATTAGCAAATATTGACTAAAAAGGCATCAATTTAGTTCCAAAAAGGAGATCAAGAAAATGAAGATGATGCACGTTGGTCGTTTGATTCCTCAAAGAGGTGGACTGTCGCCTTTGCCATTATGGGAAGATCGTTAGCTCTTCACTTTCGTTTCAGATGCAAGTGACAAAGCCAAATTAATATGAAAGAAAGGAATTGGCTAAGTGATGCTGATATAATCAAAAGAGAAACTTGTGATTGATTTTTTTTTTCTGCATCAACATCTGAGATGATTTCCCAGATTTTGACTCCCCAAGATTGGCAGATTATTAATTTGACTTCAAGACTTTTGCAGGCTAGAAAAGCTGAGAGCTCCAATGGAATTGGCTTGGGGGTAAAGCATCCGATGGACCGGATTAAGAAACCTCATCTCATCTCTCTGGAGTTGGTCAGACTTCTATTGCAAGCGAACTGTGTGTCTTGTCTTGCAACATTATTGCTTTCTTTCCAGGATTTCCAAGATCTGAGAAATCACATCTTTGGTGGCTGCCCAAGCAGTATTCCTCATCTCCTTGAGTTGACAATGAGGTTCCATATTATTGAAATCCCTTCTCTCTCCCTCATTTTTAGTGCTAAAAACAGAGAAGCTACGACTTGTTTCTGTTCTCGCCTTTACTCAGCAGTGGCGGAGCATGCATTTGATCCGAGCATCAAGTGGGGGGGGGGGGGGGGGGGGAAAAGGGCCTTCGCCCGCCCCTTAGGTCGAACAGTACTTTTCCTCAGCTATTCATACAAATTTTGCCTAATTGGTCATGGCAAGCTCCAATTTTTCCTCAGGTTGGAAAGTAAGATTTTGCTGTCATGTGGAGTAGGACGCAAGTTGACAGCCACGGATAGGAAAGAGTATGTTCGATCTGATTCGGTTGTTTTAGGATTGCAAGGGAGTCAGATCAGTCTAGGCCATGCGGAAGGCTGTAGGGAAGGTTGCTTCCTAGACGATAATGTAAGTTTTGCTAATGAAATTTCTGGGCACTGACCTGTACCTATCATTCATGAGAGAAGGCTTTCATACTTTAAATTTCTCTAAGACTTTGATTCGTTAGTAAAGTATAACCGCATGTGATTTCCTCCACCATTCTTCTTGGCATCTTGTCACTCGAACACTTACAGTTACATTGTTGAAGTCGATTGCATATATTATCAGATGTCAATTATTGCATCTCTAAAATTTGTTCTTGATATTAGATGATCTAATCAACCGTGGGGGTTTTGTCGTGGTCGACCGGACAGAAACTTGTGCAAAAAGACATCCTTTCCTGGAAGGCTAAGAGTAGTATTTTCTCTTATTGATCATCGCATCTTCGTATACACTGATAACCAAATGCCCAAGCAGCTTCTGTGAAGGATGCAATTCACAACTTAGGCTGGACTCGAGTGATGCTATGCTCCAAAACTTATGCTCTGGTCATCATACTTCTGTTGGAAGCACAGTAGTAGGAATTAAAGTTACTCATGTGTCATCTGCTGAAGCCAATGAAGCTTCAAAGCCTGAGCTGGTTACTTTATCTGTTTGCATCGATAATTTGGGAAACTATGAAAAACATAATAGATTAACTACAAACAGCATACTTCTTAGCTTGGATCTGTTTTTAACTCGTTTATCACCTGCACGAAAAGTCATGCCTTTGGACTCAAGTGCACTCACCAATACAGATGGTATCTACCATACTACTTAGACTTAACTAGCAAGAGATGCCTGGGAATGGAGAAATGCACTTCTGCATGACGACATGCTTCTTCCCGTGAATCTGATGAAAACAGCACGTGAAAAGTGTGTCGAGCGGTGAGATCAATTTAGTAATTTGATCCCGGGGTATCCCATGTCTCAGGTATAGCAGAATGTAGGAAACAGCAATCTTGATAGTTAGACTCGGCGCAGCGCATTGGCGAAGCCGAGACCAGATGGTTTTGATCTGCTTTAATCACCTCCTCTATCTTCTCCATAACTTCTGTGATAGATGGTCTCTTGTCAGGAGCGTCGGCTACACACTTCAGAGAAATGTTCAGCAATGGAAAAGCCCATTGCTTCGCAGATTTGCTGACCTCCTTATCGAAGACTTCCCCAGTCCATTCCTCTCTAACCATGGACTTGACCCACTTTGGAAGGTTTACTCCAGTTTTCTCGATCGACTTACCAGTTAGTAATTCAAGCATAATCACACCGAGGCTATATACATCTGCCTCCTCCGAGAAGCATTTTTCTGGCGCCATGTAGGCATTAGACCCAAGGACACAGGCTCCCTTGGGGTCGATGAACTTCGAAACTCCGTATTCACTTATGAGCGCCTCCATAGACTCGCCTAACAAAATGTTTGAGAGCTTGAGATTACCATGAGGAATGATATCCCTCGCCTTAGTTCTCTCATATATGAAACCCAACCCTCTTGCGATTCCACCGGCTATGTAGAGGCGTAGTCTCCATGGAAAATCCCTCTTACCCGCGATGTAATCTGTACGGAAAGCAAACGAATCGAATTATAAGCAGATAAAATGCTTCTTAAGTCTCTAGATCATGTACAATAACTAGTGATGTCAGGTCTAGGCAGTGAGGTTACAAAATATGAAAACTTGCCTTCACATAAATTGAGTAAGCTGCCATTACTCTGATATTTGTATATCAGAAGCTTATCTTCGTTGGTTGAGTTGAACCCAATTAAAGGAAGAATATTAGGATGTTTCATGTTCCCAACTTGCCTCATCGTGTCGCCAAACTCCTCGAATGACGCCTGCAGCTTCTTCAGCCTCTTGACAGCATAGGCGATGTTGTTCTTCAGCACAACCTTGTAGAGGCTGCTGCAGAACCTCTGGCTCTGGAGGTCTGCTGCCGCCTCGAGGAGGTCGTCGAGCTTAAATGCTTCATGCTCCTCGACGAAGAAGACGAGCTCCGATCGTCCTTCCTCGGGCTTGATTTCTTCTATCAGCGGCTTCGGGGTCAGAACTTTGAGAGGGGAGGTGCTTAGTGCCTTCAGGATTGCCTTCTCTTCAGCTAATTTCGCCGCCTTCTTACCAACAAACCATGTTAGAAGGAAGAAAAACCCGACGCCGAATACCAACGGCAAGTAATGTCTCCACTGGTGATACCATGGAGTATCATGACCACCGGATTCTGGGCTCTCAGCATTGGATAATTTTCTCGATTCAAGGACAAGCCTAGCAAGATAGATCTGTTTATGATGCGAATCCAAACGTTTATTCTCAGTAGGGATGAGCTTTGGCCCATTTGGTGCAGCCACTGAGAAGTTATTGTTGGATATGTCAACTGTGCTGAGGAGTTTCAGCTTTCTGAGAGCGACTGGTACTCTTCCACTCAGAAGGTTGCTGCTCAGATTTAAAGTGATCAGACTAGTGCAGTTTTCAATCGAATCCGGAATATTACCATGTATGAGATTATTAGCCAAGCTTAGGTATCGCAAGTTTGGCAATTCACATAGAGGCTTTGCTTCTATTGTCCCTTTGAGGCTCAAATGTTCAAGCGTAATTTCGGTGATCCTGCCATCTTCCGAGTCGCAACTCACTCCTTTCCAACTGGCTGAGCAAGGATACGGCAGGGACATTTCCTGGGAAAATCCGGTGGCATTTTCCGGATCGACCGCTCTAATGAAACCTAAGAAAGATTCGGTTTCCGATAACTCACCTTTCGTGATGGTTATGATCAACGGGAAAATGGCGACAATGCTTCTCAATTGCCTAGAAGCGAACCGAGACACAAACCCTCCAGAGCTCTGCATAACTGTGCAACTTAGTCTCTGGCTCGGTCACCACACGAGGAATATGCAGCAAGGAATGGTCTTTTTTCTCGGCAATTTAGAGAGAGACACAGAAAAGTTATAACCATCTATCTCAGACAGGAATTGGAACTTCATTATGTCTGAGTCTGTCACTCGGATAAATTCGCTCCCCTGTTCGCTATTTCCGAAGTTTTGTCCTGGAATTGTTCATCTCTTTGAGAGGACCAATGTGATAAGACCCTCGTTAACTCCTTGAGGATGCCAGTTACGGCGGAGCTGTTTCCATGAGATGTGGCAACCGTGATTCGGACCTATTTGTGTTTGTATTCACTTTAATATGTGAAAACAGATTATTCTGGTGGTGATCCCCATGAGCCTGAACAATCATGTAGTACTTGTCTTGTTAGGAAGTTACCAGTTTGATTGTCTTGAGGTCAGATGATTTGGAAAGATGGCAGCAACCAACATATAAAACAAGACTAAACTAGTCAATGACAACTGCCTAGGCCATTCATTTCCGCTTAATTCATATTTTGACTTTGAGCTAGCTTTTGGATTGAAAGAGGTCCAAGATCATCCAACACTGATATCAGAGCCAATGTTATTACTTTCTGCGCATGAATTAATTTTCACGTGTAGATTGCTTGCACGTGAGAGGAGGTGTTGAATTCGTTGTTGTCCCACATCGCTTGTGAATGGGTTTTGTATGCTTTTTATATTCACGTGATGTACCTCCACCTAACAGCTTAAACTTTTGAGTTGTACTTTCAAACAACTCTCTTAACCTTTGTTTCTATTGGTCGTCAGCTTCTGTATTGCCAACCGAAGTCCGACCGTCGAGATAGTGTGGCATTGTGATCCACGAGGTGGGAGGACGGATGGTTCGATTGCAGAAGAAAGTGTCGAGCGAATATGAAGTCTCTTATTAGTTCGAAAGCTGATGAGTACATGTAGGCGCGACCAGGTTTGTCGCGCATTGAATTCTGATGACTGCATAGACAAGGATAAGCATGATAAACATTTGTAGGTAACTTCCAACAGGAGGCCGGCCTCTGGCTAAGGTTACAGTTGTTCATGACCTCTATACACATCATATTACATGCTCCTTTGTTCCGGTTTGTGTTGTTACTTTCATAGAACATTAGATCCTGCTTTGATGCACTTCTCTCTTTACAGTGTTCGGGATTTTTTGCATGCCCGACTATCTCTATATCGTTAGCAGTTCTCTCGTCTTAAACAACACACGTTTTTCTAAATCTCGATCATAATATACGCATAATTATATCCAATAGAAAATGTGTCTGATAATATGTAACACCAAATTGAATATTTTGAAAGTGTAAGAGTGTATTAAGTGAGGTATAAATCATATATATAGTATTCGGATTATGATAACTGAAAATTTGGTATGTAACTCGTGTCAGCTCATGCAACATTAAATATCTAAATTGCGATTTTTGATAAGTCAATAAAATTATATACCATGGTGTGTGTGAGAGAGAGAGAGAGAGTGTGTGTTAACGAGTGTCCATGTATGGGCCCGGGTGTCTTTTGCTGTATTATGTTCGAAAATTTCTTAACTCCGCCTATGTAGTCTATATAGCTTGTCCCAAACCATGTAAAGGAGGAAGGTTACGTCAGACGTAGCGAGCCGGTTATAAAAAAAGATTTACCTTTATGAGATGAACCCTATTGATATTTCGTTGGAGTGTACCCTTCTTAGCGACACGTTGCATCGGCGCCTGGGTGTAGCGAAAAATAAGCAAGAGTCTTTGTATCAAGATAGGTGGGTGCATAGGGTAATGAAGCTAGTTTTGGGCCATCATTCCTACAGTGATGCGTCACATCGAGGCCCGAATGTGGTGATAAATGAGCAAGGGTTCTCACACTTTCGTAGGCGAGTGTGGGGGGCAAGAAAAGCCCAAGGGGTCGGGATTCGATTGAGGAGTTGGAATGTAGGAACCTTAACGGGTAAATTGAGTGAATTGACAGATACTTTTGCTAGAATGAGAGTGAATATTGCTTGCCTGCAAGAGACTAAATGGAAAGGACAGAAGGCTAAGCAAGTGGATGTCACCGGATTCAAGCTATGGTATACAGACATAACAAATAGTATAAATGGAGTTGGGATTCTAATCGATACAAATTTCAAGGATAGAGTTGTTGATGTTAAAAGAATATGAGATATGATTATTTTAGTTAAGCTAGTAGTGAGAAATTTGATTCTGAATATATTTAGTGTGTATGTCCCTCAAGTTGGACTGCAAGAGTCCAAGAAGAGCAAATTTTGGGAAGATCTGAAAGAGATTTTAAGACGAATACCACACGAGGAGAAGGTATTTATAGGAGGAGATATAAATGGACATGTCAGTCAGAGTAGTGGAGGTTTTGATAGAGTTCATGGAGGTATGAGATTACAAATGAGGTTGGCGAAGACATCTTGAATGTGGCATGAGCTTATGATTTGATGTTGGCAAACACATTTTTCAGGAAAAAAGAGTCACATCTAATCACTCTTTGCAGCGGTCAAAATTGTAGCCAGATTGATTTCTTTCTTGCCAGAAGAGAGGATAGAGCCTCTTATGTAGATTGTAATGTATACCCGGATGAATGTGTAGCTACACAACATAAGTTGGTGGTCTTAGAAGTTTGGTATAACAAAATATAGAAGATGAAGAGAAGTGCGCAGTACCCCAGAGTAAGATGGTGGAAGTTACATGAGGATAAACAAACAGAATTCAAGGAAAAAATGCTATAGGAAGGACCGTGGCGATTGGAGGGTGAAGTAAATATGATGTGGAAGGAGATGTCTAACTGCATCCATACTGTGGCAAAAAGGGTGTTAGGAAAAGTAGAGGGAATGAACATCAAACAAAAGAAACTTGGTGGTGAAATTAAGATGTGCAGGAGGCAATTAAGCAGAATAAGGAGTGCTTCAGATGCATATATAAATGTCATAATGAAGAGAATTTGTAAAAGTTTAGATTGACGAGAAAGAATGCCAAGAAAGCATTGCGAGAGACCAAAGTCAGGTGGATGAGCTATTTTAACAAATTTTTTAATGGGGAGAGCGATAAAAGTGAAGTGGATTTGGAAAATGCTTCTAATGATTCAAATAGAAGGTTTGTGCGTAGAGTTAAAACACAGGAAGTTAAGGAGACATAAAAAAAATGAAGACTAGTAAAGCCTTGGGACCCGATGGTATCCCTATTGAAGTGCAGAGATGCTTAGGAAATGTAGCAATAAGTTGGTTGACTAATTTTTTTAACAAAATCTTCCATACTAATAAGGTACTTGATGAATGGAGTCAGTGTATACTTGTGTCTATACACAAGTATAAGGAGATATCCAGAATTGTTCTAACTATAGATGCATCAAGCTTATGAGTCATACAATGAAACTGTGGGAGAGAGTTATTGAGCATCGTTTAAGAATAGAGACCAAGATTTTTGTCAATCAATTTGAATTTATGCTAGGAAGATTTATCATGGAGGCTATTTCTTGATACGACAATTGATAGAGAGATATTGAGAAAGAAAGAAGAACCTTCATATGGTGTTTATTGATCTCGAGAAGGCGTATGATAGGGTTCCAAGAAAGGTTTTGTGGTGGATTTTTGAGAAGAAAAAAGTACCTTCAAAGTATGTTGAGGTAATCAATGACATGTATGACAGTGCTACTATACGTGTGAAGGTTTGTAATGACACATCAAGTTATTTTTCAATTATAGTAGACTTACACCAAGGTTCTGCTTTGATCCCTTACCTTTTTGCCTTGGTTGTGGATGAGTTAACAAAATATATTCAAGATGAGGTGCTGTGGTGTATGCTATTTGCAGACGATATTGTGCTTATTGATGAGATCAGGGCTGAGGTTAACACTAAGTTAAAAGTATGGAGAAGCACGTTAGAGTTTAAAGGATTTACGCTAAGTCGAAGTAAGACGGAATACTTGAAGTGTGAGTTTGATAGGGTAGAAAGAAGGGATCAAGAAGGCATAAATATACTCGGGCATGAGGTACCAAGAAAGAAACTTTTAGATATATGGGATCAATATTGCAAAAGAAGGGAGAGATTGATGAGAATGTAAGCCATAGAATCAGAGCAGGTTAGATGAAATGGCGTAGTGCATCGATATTTTTGTGTGATTACAAAATTTCTCTTAGGTTAAAAGAAAAATTTTATAGAATAGCAGTCAGACTTGCCATGTTATATGGAGCTTAATGTTGGCTAGTACAAAGGAAACGTGAGCATAAAATGGGAGTAATGAGAATGAGTATGTTAAGATGTATGTGTGGTCATACAAGAATGGATAAGATAAGGAATGAAAAGATTCGGCGAAAAAAATGAGAGATCATAGATTGAGATGGTTTGGGCATATCCTCCAAAGGCCCTTAGATGCATCGGCACTAACAAAAGTTTGCAATCGAGAACATAATACAAAGAAAACAAGAGGTCGGCCAAAACTTACTTGGGGTAAAGCAGTAAAACAAGATTTAATGGAGTAGTAAATAGATTGACGTACGGATTATCTTAGGACGGAGTGAAGGAAGGCTATTAGTATTGTGGAAGGATGGTGTATAGATATATATTTATTTTTACACATTTATCTCTCTTCCCTCGCTTGATTCTGCTTTTATTTTTATTATTTTTATGATTTTTTGAGGTTCATCGACCGCCGACCCAACTAGTTTGGGATAAATGTGTTGTTGATATTGATGTTGATATTGGTGTTGATATCCGAAAATTTCTTTCTACGGTTCCTATTCACTGACTATACTTGCACAAACAAAATCCATGCTTACTCTCATTGTTTGAAGAATTCAGTGAGTGTTGTTTATTCTTGAATTTACAACATCATATCCTGAATTATGGTCTTAACATCTTAAATGTCGTACATGACAGACTGGCGTCACATTGCTGTTGATTAATCTTGATGGAAACACCACAACACAAGTGCATGTTTCCACTGAATACATCGAAGGAAACAAGACATTAATTTTGCAACCACAAATTTGTTCCCGTAAAAGTAAATTTTCCAGCATTTCTAAGGGGTCGATTGTTCGATGCAAACATTAGAGAAGAGTACCACCTGATAGCTAAAGACAGAGACTTGAGTTGCCAAATCATCTTTCTCAACGGGAAAATTCTTAGTGTTGATACTTTCGGGAACATTCCCGCCCTCAATCCTATAAAAGTGAGCATGTCAGATCCCATTTTGGTGGCTCCATTCTCTGTCGTTTTTGTTCGGTTTCCTAGAATGAATGTCGCAGCATGTTGACAGTTCGAGACATGTACACACGACACACACAGACACAATGGAATTACTTCTCTGAACTGTAGATTCTTATAGCATTTTCAATTGCTGTGATCTATAGACAAAATTTATTGTGATTGTTGTATGGAGTATTTTTCTCATTTCTTTGCTATGCAAATTTACCAGCTTCTTTTTCTTCGATCCATCAGACTAATCTGCTCCCCATGCAAAATGGTATGCATTTGGGATCCACACACAATCACTTGTACGAATAAGCATATCACTATATGCATTAGGATGACTTTGACATGCAAATTTACCGAAGTTTGTGAGAAGTTCCGAACCGGCTTCTTTCTCTTCAATTCATCAGACTAATCTGCTCTCCATGCAAAGTTGGCGTGCATTTGGATTTACACAGGATCTACTCGTACAAATAAGCAGATCAATTTCTGCATCAGGATCACTTCTTGAATCCGTAAATTTGTCAAACTGATGCTTCGACTACTCTTTCTAGCGTCTATAAACCCTCCAAACCCACCACAAGAATAAGAAAGAGATTGCCAATGCTGAACGTGCTTTCTCCAATGACGTTCATAGCATTTGGCGCCAAAAAACAACGGTTCCACTACTATGATCTTTTACATCTAAAGTTCAATCCGCATTGAGTTCCATAGAAACGGGCGCACTGATTTGTTGTCATTATATTGGCTTAGCATGTCATCGCATACGATTCCTAGTATTTTTGTACTCCAAATTGGTGGCTTAAATATGTCCCATGTTGGCATTGCAACTCAAAAGGCATAGAGCTTGTTTTGGCTGTGTCGTGTGGATGATGGAATTCCCGATCCATTATACGTATGTCTCAACTCAAAGGGGGCTATATGAGAGAAACTTCCAGTTCCAAAGCAATAAATCATACTGCACATTCAGCTCTGAGAAATTATTACCCTTTCTTCAAATCTTACTGGCCCTTGCACCTCTAAATTATTTGCTATTTTAACAAACGTGCACATCCGGTGTGGCCAACAATGTTTTCTATCCCCAACAAACAAATCGATTTGATTTCAAGTAAGAATTGGATCACATTCTCTCTCTAAACTAAGGAAGATGGAAATAACATCTTGAGGAAAAAGGATATTGTTTACCCAAGTTCGATCATTCCTAAGGAGAAGAAAAATAAAATATGGTTTCTAAAAATCTATGACTTCCACGTTCTCTACCCTTTTTTCAAATGGAGCCGCCAGATGAAGTCGCTGAGGGTGGCATGGCCACGGTGGCTGTCGGGGCAACGGAGGAGAAATAGTCTCCGGCACCTCTGTTGGGGTTGGCAGCATCACTATACAAAATCCCTCTGAAGACTTCACCATCGATATCCACAGCCGTCCTATACGCCATCTGTGCTCTTAGGCCCCCAAAATTGGTCATTGTCACGCGTCGGAACAGGGTGCAACAGTCGCGACAGTTCACCTAAGCTGGGAAGTCATCGGAAAACACCGGGTCTGTCGACCTTAGACACAAGCATAAGGAAAGATCAATGAAATCATGCGTGACGAAATTCACAAGCTTTGTTTAGACAAAAGAACCACAATTATTATTGCGTGGAACAAGCGATCGATCAAATAAAATAGACATAACAAGAAAAGTAAATCAGACATCATATGTACATAGTTCGATCGTAGAGACCTACATCCACGAGGAGAGCAGCAAAGAATTCCACTATAGATCAAGCAATACACAGAGATTACAAATCACTCGAGTTACACAAACACACTTTTGGTGTTTCCCAGCCCCAATTACATCCAATAACGCACATAATGTTTAGCACCAAATTTCTAGCGAAATAATCTCTTGATCTTGCAAAGGAATTAAACATAAATCTAATAACAAGATTTACCCGGCTTTGACACTTGAATTCTTGATGTAATTTCGCGAACAAAACGAAGACCCAATGCTAAGTACTCACTCATAAAATGGCACTTCAAGACCTACGTTTAAGCACTCACATATGCGACGCTTCAATTGATCATGATCTTCACGTCTTCACTTCCTCCGAACGTACGAAGACCCCCTGCTGCTCCAGCACTCATATCACCAGTGCTTCGCCGATCACGCTCTTTGTCTGGTTCTTAAAATAGCCCATGAATACATATATATGAAGTCTACTAAAGAAATCCAAAAACTGACTGCAACATAACTTTTGGATTATTTGTTTCCTAAAAATACGAAATCCATCAGGAGATTTCCTCTTGTCCACGTTCAACCACTATATTTGACCGAATAAAATAATGAAACAAAGAAAAAAAATAGAGTATCAAGAGGAAGTCGTCATCGCCAGGATGCACTTTTATTTTTTTGATTTTTTTTCTTCGCCTGCACGAAAACTTCACTTCCGACTTTGTTTGCTAACTCAAAATTTCGAGATATGATTTAACAATCTCCACCCTGGTTCGATATTTGAGTCAAGTCGTAATCACTTTGCTAAACTTCGAACATCATCTGGTACTCTCGTAACAGCCCTAATGGGCTCAATCGCCACAGAAATCATTCAAGTTCAAGCCGCGCTTGAACTTCGCCATAGCCGAGTACCTCATCAGAACACCAATTCCGCATGCACTTTTAACTACTCTACAACGACTTTCTGACACAAACTCCTTAACCACAGATAAAGCAAAATCATCGTTACATCCATATCTGTCAGGAGATCGAACACGTGCCTTGTCAATATCAGCAGTTATAACAACCATTGGCTCTATAGGTTCCACCTCGCTACAAGTACCATCTATGTCGATTACTTCGCTAGTATCCACTGCCTCAGAAGTTTCTGGTTGCAACTCCACCTCAAGCTCAGCACCATCCAGATCCGTATAAACACTATCATAATCACTCATAGCCAGAAGTACTAAAGAGTCATCAAATGTAACTTCTCTGTTGTAAACAGGTGAATTTATATTCGCGCACCATAACTGATAGCCCCACTCACTTCGTGCATAGCCATGGAATATGCATTTTGCCTCCACATCGAACTTACCATCACTTACTCGATAATAAGATGGACAATTAAACATTCTAAAATTAGAACAATCGGCAATGTTACCTGACCACACTTCTTCGAAAGTCTAATATCCAATCGTAGTCAATGAAGATCTATTCACCGAGTAGCTCGCCATGCTAAGCACATCCGCTGGAATTCTCCTAGCCATACCTGCACTAGAGATCTTTTTATGGGTTGTCTCTAGTAATATCATGTTTATCAATTCTACAAAGTGTTGTGATTTAATAGCACTAGTGCTGTGTTTCACTATGCTCTTTTTCATACAGAATTTGTTTACCAACTTCGAGTAAGACTCCATGCTACTGTCAGTTTGCACATACTTCATCAACTTACTAGTCTCTGTTCCGATCAAAGCTCTCGATCGCGTATTGCTAACAACAGCATCAAACTTGTGCTTCCGCACAAACACCCAGACCTTCCTCGAGTAGCCATTAGACTCTCGAACAAAAGTCTACGTCTCAGGAGCGAAACTTATCAATGTCTCACCTTGAAGTTCATATAGGCCGCCACGCTTGATTCCCTTCATTATCATCAGGGCACCTTGAACAATCCTCAGAACTCCATCTTGTGAAGAATACCTGCATCCAACTAAATCTAGAGCACCCAAGGAGATTGAGTTTTTTTTTCAATTCTGGAACATGTCGAACTCCGGTCAAGTCCTCACAATATCATCATGCATTCTGATTTTAATATTACCAACACTTATAACATCGCATTTATCGTTGTTTTCTAACTGCACTTTACTACTATCTATGCATTGATAAGAAGTAAATCAGTTCTTGTTTGGTGTAGCATGAAAAGAACAACCATAATCCATGATTTATCCGTCAAATGACGAATCATCAGTGACAAATAAGACACAATCGACATCATCATAATTTTCAGCTATAGCTGCAACATAATCGGTAGATTCAACTCTAATTCCTTTATCCGTGTCGTTTTTCAACTTAAAGTAATTTCTTCTAAAATGCCCTTTCTTGCCACTGTAATATTAGCCTAGAAAAAAAAAAGAAAAGCCCATTTTTCTTTAAGCCCAACCCAACTCCCACCTTTTCCCCTTTTCTTCTTCAAGTAGACCCACGACAGAAAATAAAAGAAGAAGAAAAGAGGGCAGAAGGAGAGCCCAACAGAAAAGAGAAAGAAGAAGAAGAAGAAGAAGAAGAAGAAGAAGAGAAGAGGGGGTCATCGCATTGTCTCCCCAAGCTTTCTCAACATCGACTAACAACATCCGGTAAGTATTTGCACATCTCTTTTCTCCAATCGAAGTGATTTTCGGAGTTAAGGCTCAATTTTGAGTTTTGATGAAATATAAGTCGCCAGGTCAGATTTCTTGGTCGTTTAATCAGAAGTTTGCATGAAAATGAAATTTTAGGGTGTTATGAAGCTGTAGGATTCGACGGATCTTGATTTGAAGTTACGGTTTACCCGGAATAAGATTTTCAAATCTGATGCGTGCGATGAAGAGTACGCGACTAGAGCTAATTTTACCTATTTTTGTCAATTTTCGAATGGATTTGGACAAGTTATGTTGGGGTTCTTATTGTACTTAAAAGAGCTTTCTTTGGACTATAAAATCGTTTAAATGGAAGTTCGGATGATAGAGTTATAGCTTGTTAAAATTTATCGCGCAAGTTGCGCGTAATGAAAAACATGTGTTTTTGTTATGATCATGTGTTTTGTTGGTGCATAGGTGTCGTCTTAATGACAAATATGCCTTTTTCAGTCGTGTTGTGTTTTAGGGTAGCTTGTTACTAAATTTTTTATATCGTTTTCATACTTTTGATAGATGTTCGGACGTATCGTTCTGAGTAATCTTTCTAGTTTGCTTCTGATGTTTTCAGGTGAGTGATATTATTTCTTTTTTGTGTTGAAAAAGTACATATTTTGAAAAAGTTATACTATATGTGTTATAAACTGAGAAAAAATAACATATTTGTTGCATAAAATAGGATCGGACCTTTACTGTTGTTTTTGTCCACTTGATATGATTTGAGCTGCTGGTTTTGGGTTAACTGTGATATATTTTGGTTATGAGGTGGATGTTATGGTTGGATTTTGTGATGATCAAGATAGCTGTGAACCCGGTTGAGAAGTTCGTGGGTATGCGCGTACTAGTTAGGATATCCTTGTGAGCCGAGCCACTGGCATTGTAGATGGAGACCTTGCTAAGGGCAAGTCTTGATCGCCTCTTGTCATGAGCGTTATACACGACCATGGTTATATTCTTGAGTACGAGATTGGTAAGTGGATAAACCACTAACATGTGCTTCTGATGAGATCAGTCAATAGATAGACCATTGGCTTGTGTTTTGAAGAGATTGATCAATGGATTAGACCATTGATATATTTTGCTTGAGTTTGTAGTTCGAAACAAGTATTTTTGTTAAGAACTTATTATGCTAAGGTTTTATATAACTCGTTTGACTATAAAAATCTATTATGTTCTGAGTTTAATTTAAACGAGTTATATTTTGATATTAAATGTGCATAGTGATTGTTCGATTCGCTTAGAAGAAATGTATTATTCACTGAGCCGTGTTAGCTCACCCATTCTATTTCTCTTGTCTTTCAGGTTCAATGAATCTCTAGTAAGACGTGAGAGTTGCGCTAGCTGGAGGATTCTTGGGTAGGATATTTTTGCTATGAAGTCTAAAGAGCTATGTTGAGCTTTTTAGCTAGTTTTTTTGTTAGTTAAGTTTTTGGATCTTTTTGCTGTTATAGAAAGCTCTAATAGTGTACCAAAAGACCTTTTTATTGTATATATAGATGTACACATTTGTTAACAGAGTGTGTTTGATTTTGTGAAGGCTGCGTCCTTCTGAGGAAGGACGGCCGTATCATACCTTGCAGTGGATTTGGGGTGTAACATCCACAGTTCCAACAAACATCATCGCTAGTTCTAGACTGACTGCGTCTATTCATGTTTATACTACTTATGCTAACATGAGTAGTAGCTCTTCCTCTTTCGCCTACTAAAGCAGCAGATACAAATTCGTCAGATTCTCTTCTACGGATATCCTCACTCAAAATTAAATCTTGAATCCCATCAAGCATCAAACTTGTCGATTCGAAGGAATTACTAACAGCAATAATAGTAGTATTCCAATTATCAGGCAATGAGTATAATAGATCAAAGTATGTACCTCATCTTCAAAGTCAATCTCAATTGAACTCAATTGACTAATGATCACATTTAATTCATTGATATAATTAGCAATTGATGTACCTTTGATCATCTTCAAGTTAAACAGATGTCACACCAAATAGACCTTATTGATCGCAGAGGGCTTTTCGTACATGTCCAACAAGGCTTTCATCAAACCCACAATGGTCTTCTCTTTAAAGATGTCAAATGCTATGTTACGAGCTAACGTCAATCGAATAACACCCATCGCTCGTCTATCCAGCAATTCCCACTCGGCTTGCTTCATCGTTTCTGGTTTATTCCTAGACAGGGGCTCGTGCAGCTTCATCTGCATCTTCCAGAAACCAAAGTCCTTCCCCTAAAATCAGTCGATTTTTCCTTTAGCTTCTTCTGTCGCCATCGACTCGCTTCAACTCGACAAGCCTAGCTCTAATGCTAGTTGTTGCGTGAAACAAGTGATCGATAAAATAAAATAGACAGAACAAGAAAAGTAAATCGGACACTAGATGTACGTGATTTTGGTCGCAGAGATCTACGTTCACGGGGAGAGTAGTAACGAATTTCACTATACATCAAGCGATACACAAAAATTATAAATTACTCGAGCTACACAAACACACTCTTGGTGTTTCCCAGCCATAATTACATCCAAGAACGCAAACAGTGTTTAGCCCAAAATTTCTAGCGAAATAATCTCTCAATATCGCAAAGGAATCAAACACAAATCCAATAACAAGATTTACCCGACTTCGACACTTGAATTCTTGATGTAATTTTGCGAACAAAACGAAAACCCAATGCCAAGCACTCGCTCGTAAAACGACGCTTCAAAACCCATATTCAAGAACTCACATATACAACGCTTCAATGGATACGATCTTCACGTCTTCGCTTCCTTCGAACGTACGAACACCCCCTGCTGTTCAAGCACTCAGATTACCAGTGCTTCGCCGATCACGCTCTTCGTCTGGTTCTTAAAACAGCCCATGAGTACATATATATGTAGTCCACTAAAGAAATCCAAATATTGACTGCAAGATAACTTTTGTATATTTGTTTCCTAATAAGATGAAATCCATGCAGGAGATTACGAAATCCATGCAGGAGATTTCCTCTTGTCGACGTTCAACCGCTATCTTTGACCGAATAAAATAATGAAACAAAGAAAAAAAAAAACAGAGTATCAAGAGGAAGTCGTCACTGCCATGATGCACTTTCCTTTTTCTGATTTTTTTTCTTCGTTTACACGAAAACTTCACTTTTGACTTCGTTTGCTAGGCTCAAAATTTTGAGACATGATTTAACAACTAGCTCGTTAGCTTGAGCCAGCACACAAAAACAGATATACTTGAGGCTGAGATGTTAGGCCTCTCGAGATCTTCTCTCTGTCATTTCGCTACCTTAGCCCGTGCCTACTGCAGCCGCCACTCCCGTCGCTCCCTCCGCTGCTGCTTGGAGACGTTCGTGCTCGTTACGTAGGTCGGACACTTGAACCCGCCGCTCTTGCAGTAGGTCCGACATCTAAAGTGCATGCACTCCTTCTTGGCCCAGTTACTGCAGCCCACACAGATCACCCCTTCTGCTCCCCTAATGCCTGTCGTCTTTGCCAAGCTCAACGTGGCGAACCCTCCTCCCCGTCTCGAGCTTTGTCCCTCCAATGGTTATGATACACAAGTGATAGAGACTCAGGCATTATTATATAGGGCGAGGGAGGGAGAGGTAAGGGTAGGGGTAAGGGTGGTGGGTAGTACGCAGGGGTTAGAGGTATGTTTTAGGTGACAGTGAGTAGGGGATAGGGGTAAGGATAGGGGGTAGTGTGCAGGGGTGAGGGGTATGTTTTATGTGATAGTGGGTAGGGGTAAGGCTAGGGGGAAGTGCGTAGTGCTCGAGGTAGCGTTAGGGTAAGGGTAGGGGCAATCTGAATTTTTCAAAAAAGTTCATGAATGAACACAAGAAATGTAGCATTCGTCATGATGCAAAAGATCGCGTTTTGAGGTCTCTTATGGTAAAATTACACGTTGCATTTGGAATTCGGAAGCGACTTTGATACTACATTTCGAATGCTTTTATTTAGCCAAAACTTTATGATAAAAATATTTTTCATGAAAAAAAAAATATATTTTTTAAAAAATATTGCGCTTTAAACAGACATTAGGAGCGATCACATAAACCTCATTGTTCAAATCAATGAAGAGCCTGGCTGAACTTGAGGGTGTACTGCTTGCCGGGATGCTGGAGGTTGCTGCTAACGAAGACGAGCATGTCGCCGGCAGGGCCGAATGGCTGGCAGTCGACGGTGGTGATGTTGTGCTGGCAATGCTGGAAGAGGAGGGAGGTGAGCTTGGAGAAGATGCTCTGTGACCCTTGGATCTTCCGACCCTTGAAGGTCAACATAGACCCTTCCTAGAACAGATTCAACAAAGCCCCCCGATTCCCATTGAACATCGTGTAGTAGTGCTCCACGAATGCCTTGGCCACTACGTCTGGATCCATCGATCTCCTTCCTCCCTCCGTCACACCTGATCTCGCCCCTCTGGAGTTCCATGCGATGTAGAGAACGTAAAGAAATGGGAGGGGCGATATTTGAATGGAGAGCATGCATGCGGTTGGGGTGGGCGGGGATATTTCATTTGCGAGCGAGGGTCGATCTTGCACACCGATTCATAGTTTGCCCGAATTCCAATTTGTGGTTGGATTTACCACTTCTTATTGGATTTTCAAATTATTATTTTTATTTTTTTCATCGGATGCATTCCTGATCACAATTTAATCTCGCTTTTTTGGCCGAAATTGTGCACTCTGTATGTATTCACATAACTTTTAAAACATGGTTGACCCTTGCCTGTGGTCGGCTGGTTCATGTTTTATTTTTTCCTTTTTCTCATTTTCGTCATTTCACATAGTATGCTGTGGCGGTTGGCCCATGGTCAGAGGGTGGTTGGCAGGGTCGTTGGCGGCCCCAGCGAGGGGCGGGGTCGTTGGCGATCCCAGTGAGGGCTGATGACTCCGTCGGCCAAAGGCAAGGGTGGTCTCCGGTGGTGGACGGGCAACCACAGGTGGAAGGGGCGGTGTATTCCATTTTTTTTTTATAACTTCTGAGAGAAATAGATAAAATAAAGTGTTGTAAAAAGGGAAAAAATCAAATAAGTAATCAAGCATTTTTTTTTAAAATTTTAAGCTTTTATTTGAAATAATGTTTATTTTAATTTTTTATTTAAGAAAATGTGGATCTCTTATTCAAAACGGAATTTATTTAGCATCTTTATTTGAGAAATCAAGGCCTTTTTTTGAATTTTTCCCTTGGCAAACTGTGAAGCTTGGCCTCGTTGTGCTATGCTTCGTCCTACCTCGGAGGACAGCTGCTCTTTCTTCTTCCCGCTTGGTCTCCCTCTCACTCAATTAGGGTTTCTCTCTGCGATCACCATAGTCTCTCTTGATCATGGCGGCGTTGGAGACGATCGCCGAAGCAATCAAGCTCATAGACTCCAAGAAGGAAAGCCTCAAGAAGGCCTTCGACGACCTCCAAGCTCAATCCTCCCTCCTCTCTTCTTTCTCCCTCACCTGGTCCGACATCGACTCTCACTTCGCTTCCGTTGAAACCTCCATCGCTCAGAAATTCGAGCTCCTGGAATCGCTCGAGTCTGCTGGTCCACAACAACAACAACAACAACAACAACAGCAACAACGGCAGAAACGAGAGGAAGAAGCGGTATCGAATGCTCGAACCGACCCGCATACCCCCGTTCTGACCGAATCAGTGGAAATACAAGATGAACCGATTACCTCACCCGGCGATGCAGAAGATAATGAGCGTCCTTCGTCGTCATCCGATCCTCCGAGTCAATGCCCCATCGAACCGCGGGCCGAGTTGAAGGTACTGTGCTCGAATACGGACAGTTTAGGGTTAAGGAACTACATAGCAGAACACCATGTAGAGCGTGACCAATTACGTGCTGAGCTTTCTGGCGCGTTAGGTTTGGCTTCTGATCCTGGAAAGTTAGTTCTAGATGCAGTGCAAGGATTTTATGGTGATGGTGTTTCGGAGCGGAACTTAATGGTTGTTAGGAGGACCTGTGTATTTCTTTTGGAAGTGCTGATGAGTGTTCGCCCGAGTTTGAGCGATGAGGCGCGCGAAAGCTCGAAGAAGGTGGCGTTGGATTGGAAGGGGAAGTTGAACCCTGAAGGTCCCCGACATCCTATGCAAGTGTTGGGTTTGCTGGATTTGGTGGCAGCTTATGGATTAATGTCTGAATTCAGTGTGGATGAGATCATTGATTACTGTGTTACTGTTGCACATTTTTCTCAATCGAGGGAGTTGTTTCGGGCCTTGGGGTTGGAAGGTAAAGTTCCAGGTGAGCTGGTTCATGTTCTAGTTTTACTTGTGTAGTGGACTTCTTGTTAGTTTGCATGGTTATACGATATATCGGTGGACTAATTTTGACGGGTGATTTCTATTTGTATTCTAACTTCATCTTCATTTGAGGCATGTATGTGATATTTTTGCTAAAAAAACTATTGGGAAATTGATCTGTAATGTTAATAAGAAATTGTAAGCAGTGATTGCAACTTTAGAAATCGAGCAGGTACTGTGAAGATTGATCAGGAAGGGATTTATTCTTTTATCAACTATATTATCATGTGAGCTGTACTGTATGTCCACAAGCGAATGCACCATTAATCAACTCATATTATCCATTATGTTTGAGATAAATCAGAAACAATCGTCAGGCGTTGCTTCGAATGTTTAATAAGAAGGGATAGACTATTTCTTCTTATGGTAATAGGAGTCTTGGTTAAAAAGACAGAATTGTTGCACCTTTTTAGAAATTGAAAAGTACAGCTTTATCTTAAACATTACTAATGTGCTGCTTCAATTTTACATAAAAATTGTGCCGCTGCACAGATTTACAGCGCACGTGATTATTCAATTTCCTAATGTGATCAAGGGTGCCTGAAGTGGAACTGTGATAGCCTTCTTTAAGTGAAAGGGAGCTTCAAGTGTCTCTTTTGCTCGAATTTTGGAACCCATTAAATTCTGAGAAACACTGGTTAATAAGGCAAAAATGAAGGAAGCATAATGCCACCAGAATACAAAGGATGAACTCGAGGAGGATTTGCAGGAAGAATGAATCCGATAAAACTATTTCACATGGTGAAGCTCCATTCCATTTTGGTGGAAGGAGAAAATGCAACGAATGCTGTTTTCTATAAATTTATTTAACAGCATCGGCAGAATGCAGTTTGATTTTTTCCTTGACTCTGCAGACATTTAGTTCATACAATATTATCTGA
Organism: Rhodomyrtus tomentosa; assembly: GCA_028455895.1. Lineage (NCBI taxonomy): Eukaryota > Viridiplantae > Streptophyta > Magnoliopsida > Myrtales > Myrtaceae > Rhodomyrtus > Rhodomyrtus tomentosa. The sequence continues at coordinate 4,755,591 of JAPCWY010000001.1, read as the reverse complement.
GTTAAAGCAATAGCTGATTTATTTTGCAGGGTTATATTAGCATACTTTTTTTTTTTTTGGTAAGGAGGTTATATTAGCATACTTTGTAAGGAGTAATTTGATTTTTTTAGCATGGCTTGCACAGAACATAAGAGAAGTCAGAACATTGAATATTGAGTGTTTTCCTTATTTTGTTGCTTAACAAGTGCCTTGATGGAATTCTTTAACAACCTATTTTGTACAATTCATGCTCGTACGCTGGTAGATCCATGAGCATGTATTTTATCCGTTTGCACATGCGGGTTGTTTGTAGCAGCTGCCTGTTGTGCCTCTTGTTTTGCGTCATGGAATTAATGTACTTGCCATAGTGGGCCGCTACGTAGAGGCTTTTGTTTGTTTTTGGGTTTCGTTTTCTTCTTGTCCACGCGAGATCTTCTTATAAGCAAGCTTCTTGAAATGAGCTATGTTTCTTTTGGTATCTAATAGACACTGATGTTTCTATTTTAATGAAATACTGTAGATCTCGTCGAAAAACTTATAAGCAAGAAAAAATACACACAGGCGGTCAAATTCATTTTTGACTTTGGGTTGACCCAGAAGTTCCCACCTCTCCCGCTTTTGAAATTTTTTGTAAATGAGTCTAAGAAGCTTGCTAGGAAAGTTTCCAAGGATGGAAACAACTCTCGCAAATCACAGGTACATTTATTTTCTCATTACTGGAACCCCTTGGAGAGTAGCCATTTGCCCTCATATTTACCTAAAATATGCAGAACGCGGCCACGGCCCAAGAAATCATTGTGTTGAAGTCTGTAGTTAAGATCGTGGAAGAGCACAAGCTCGATTCTGAGTTTCGAGCAACCCTTGAAAGACGTATTCAGCTTCTAGAGAAGCTGAAGACAGAGAAATTCCCTGTGGTGGCTACTGCTTCTAAGCCTCAGCAGCTGCAAAAGCAAAAGTTGAGGCAACAATTTAGTGGGAAAAAGCGACCAAGGCCTAGTACAGCTGTTGGTTCTATTGCAGCCTCAACGAAAATCGCTGGTCCCACCTCAGCTGTTGCCACCTTCCAGCAATCTCATCCACAGACTGCTTCTGTAGCACCTGCTTCATACTTGAGCATGCCTGCTGGCATTTATGGTATGGTTGGAAATAACCCGGCAATTGCCCCTTATGCAGGGTCATCCAATGGGTTATATGGTTTGGCTGGTGCCCCTATGGGTTTCCCTGGTGATCCAAGCCCTGCACGGCCTTATTTGTATCCATCAGAATCGCAGATGCCTTCTATCGCTTATGATAGGTCAACTACCTATGGTGGACAGGGTGCCTCTTCTCAATATTTTGCATCCTACTATACTCGGTAGTGTTTAAGGCTCTCTCTCTCTGGGTCCACTGTATTTAGCACTTTCCAAAGGGGCAGTGCTGGTCATGCAAAAGTATGCCTGGCTCTTGCGATTGCTTTTGTTGTGCACAAGTAGAATATCTTCACACCGGGGTATACTGTTATTGTTTGATCTCTCGGAGAAGTTTTTAGCAAGGATTGTTTTTAAATCAGCTGGTTCTTATTCCTTCTCAGCATCGAGAAAAGTAACAGAGGAAGTATATAATTGTCTAGTATTGGGTTCTGCATTTCTTCCCTGGCTTGAACATGCATGTAAATGTGTTTTTCTACTAACCGGATTACATCCTTCCAACGCGCATCTTTCTTTTTTTTTTTTCCAAATTAACATCTTGAAATAGAATGATGTCTTTTCGTCCAATCATCACTTTTGGGCCAGTATAAGGGATGCCCGCACCATGCCTCTGGTAACTGCAGATTTACAATTTGCAAACGGGGTTAGTTCATCAAATGGATGTATTCAGTCATCTTCACTGCATGAGGTGCTACTTGCAACTTTACTCGATCCTTTGAAGTAACCTCCTCTTGTGGTTTATGTTACTATTTTACGGGATTCTGTACCGGCATGATAAATATATCGTTCCTGATTTCAGTGTAAAACAAATGAAACCTGGAGAGTGTTTTGCTGTCTTTGTTTTCAGTAGGAGTTCTCCCTGTGTTTTGATAGGATTGTTGCTAGTACAAAAATTTGTCCGTCTTTTCGTGGTCCCATTTTGTCTGTGTTGTTTGTCAATTTTGTTGGTGCTTGCTTTTCTTCCTTTCCTCGTTAGTGTTTTCTGCTTTCTCTTTCGGTGTTTCTTCCAGAGTGGACATGTACCCAAAACAATGCTTCTCGCTTAAGATTCAACGGCTATCTGCAGTCCAAATTCATGTGAAGAGCTTGAGATGTTTCTGCTGTAGCTATATTTCACGAGATGCCAGGGTTTGCTAAACTCTAGTACACAAGATTTATAGGCGGCGCTTTTGATGTTAAAGCATGCATGATGCTCTGCGTGTTTCATTTTGTCTCGGCCTCTGCCACGCTTCTGATATTAGACATGAATTTTTATTTGAACTACGGCACTGGAGTATGGTATTGCTTAGGTTTCAAGAATTTTATCTCTACTTCCCCTCCTCGTCTCCCCCACACCCCCTCCCCCCCCCCGCAATAAAACATTTGGGGAGTCCTTCTTGCTCTTAATTATGGTGCAAGCTTGCCAGTCGGAGGATAAGACGATGTCTTGGCCATGTCACTGTATCTTTCACTGTTCTGTCATCCGAGAACACACCATTTGCCAGTGGACTACAACTAGCTTGAAAATGTGAAATGTGGATCGACATGAATTCGATGCTTCACTCTGTAATTGTGTTTTCGATAATTGACAACTGCATATGATCGCGAAAGCTACTTCCATATGGCGTTGCCTTCATTTGGTAACGGGAGAGGGACAGTTTTTCCTTTCTTGATGAATCGAATCTGGGCAACTTCCAATAGGAATCATTGTTGCTTCAACTTTACTTGGGGAAAAAAGAGAGGAGATTACTGTATTTTCCCGAGGCATTATCCGCTGATTTTTATTTCCACGCCAAATTACTGATTATGACATAATTGACTTGTTGGCTGGTGCAATTCTGTTTGCCATTCCCGCGGTGGCATTGTAATGATGGGACGGCGACTATGGATCGCTCCAGTTACCAAAAGAAACCGATGAAAGGAAAACGGGAGCTCATCATTTGACAATGTGGGCTCTGAGCGCCTTGTTTTTTTCTCGGTTTTTCACGTCGTGTCAATTTTAGGGGAGAGGGAGAGAGAGAAAATGAGTTCACGACCAATATTGTTAACAAATGAAGGGACGATCGATTAATGCACACTTTGAAAATTCAAGAGGTCCGTGAGTCGATTTGCATCTTACTTTTTAAGCGCTGTGATAAGGAGATCTTAAAGCTAACGATAACATTTTATTATCTCATTTTTTTTAAAACTATTCGCGAACTTACATAATCATTCTACGAGAAGCTTTTAACTGGGAAAATAAGGTTATTATCGGGTTACTGGTAGCTCTATGTGATATATGGATCAATGAATTATGAAGATTACTAATTTGTCCCGTGCAAATTGCGCTTCGGGGACGCATTGCGATGGCGACGGTTCAGACAGGGCCAAAACCAACGTTGTCCCGACCGATGAGCCCGGGCGAGCAAGCAACCGTTACCTTTCAAGTATTGCTTAACCAATCACAGAACAGAACCAATTCTTATTTTTATTTTTCAAAAGAAAATGATAAATAAGAAGACTGGGACTGCGGGCCCAATGGCGATCCACTCGCGACAAATCCATCCTCAACAAGTCAAGCCCCCTCTCTCTCTCTGCGAGAGAAAAGCTGAAGATAGGCTACAGACTTGAGTCATGGCGACGAGCCCTCTTTGACCGAAATACCCCTCCCCTCCTCCAACAAAGAAGCTTCTCTCTGCTTTTGACTCTCCTCTCTGGGCTAAAATCCACAGATGGAGTCTCCTCCTCCCGACTGCGAAGCCCACGAGTTCCAGTTCCGGAGCTCCGATCCGAATCCGGGGTCCTCCTTCTCGGACGCCGCCTCCGATGCCGGGCCTCTGGGCGTCGGCGTCGGCGGCGCCAGGTACAAGCTCCTGTCCCCGGCGAAGCTACCGATCTCTAGGTCCGCCTGCATCACGATCCCGCCGGGGTTCAGCCCGACCTCCTTCCTCGAGTCTCCGGTCCTCCTCTCCAACGTCAAGGTCATCTTTCTCGCTTCGCTTTTCTCCCTCCTCCTATTTTTTGGATCAGATTTGATTATGCGGTGCTCTGTGCTCTGTTGCTCAATTGGTTGATCTGAGGAGGAAACTGGAATCTTACAATCACTGGTAGTTGTCAGTTAACCGATGATTAACCTTGAGTTGTGATATCCCCTCAAACTCCACAACTTCTCGGAACCTACAAGTTGGCGAATTTGTACTCATTTTTGACTTGCAGGAAAGTAGGAGTGACGGCCAATATTTCAGATTCAGTTTTGTTGCCATCAGTTACGAAATATCTGGTTGAAAGTGATGCGTGTATGTTTCTTTGGTTTCATTTTTGAGACATGTTGCATCAAAACTGCGTCAATTGGGAAAGTTTGTGGCGCATGTGGGGTTGTTTTGTTGCTTAGTGACGTTATGATGCTCTTGCGAAAAATATCAGTGCGCTCTTTCACTATTTTGGATTGTTAAGTCATTGCAAGTGGTTTTTTGTCTCCGTGATCAACAGTAAACATCTAAAGGAACGATTTTTATATATGGTTGGGACGGGACATCATATTCTGATGCTGGCTCTTAGTGTGCTTTGTGGTGACTCCTTTATGCTGCTCTGTGTCATAATATGGGGGAATAGAGCTTTTGGAATGTGGCTCTACATCAAACTGAAAATCTCCTTTTTATAGGGGCAGTGTGGTTTTTTCGCATAGTGAATCTTCCTTTTAATTGGGTGACTGGACCTTTTCCTGTGTGCTTGTGTGACAATGTCAATTTGTCGGCTAGAAACTTTTCCATTAACTGGTGTAGAACAGAGAATAAATGCATCCTCAAGAGTGAATAAGCCTGTTTTTTTGGGCATAGTGGGAAGGAAACCAGAAAGAAAGTGCATCTGGCAGTGACACCAAACTTCGTTGAAATTTATCAAACATCCATTCTGAAATGGAATCTGAGCGTGATTAAATCAGCTTGTGTGCCTGGAGAAGGAAGAGCTATGTGGTTTTCCTGGTAGAGAGTTTTTAGGAATTTAAAATATTGGGCAATTTCTGCGAGAGTGGTATGTGTCTTCTGAACTTGGTTGACTTAGGAAGTTCAATACTACTGGTGATTAACAGTTTCTACTCTGAATTTGTCATGTGGTGTAATATATACTGACATGTAGTGGTTTTGTCCTTGGTACGCTTGTGTTTGGCGTTGTTAGATCGCAGGCTTGCAGCAATTTGTCAAGTTGCAATTCCTATTTCTTTGAGATGCCCTTTCAATCATCGCAATAATAATTTTTGCAGTTCCTTAATGTGAACTCTCTCCAGGAGTACATGTACATACTTATTTAATATGTAGCCTCTTACTCAGTTGTATTTCCTCATCCTTGTTTGCAGGTGGAGCCCTCACCAACTACTGGTTCCCTTATTAAGCCTCACATGATGCATGGTTTGATTGGTACCAATTCGGATCCAAGACTTACCAATTCTGGCTGTCCTGATAGCTTTGATGATGGCAGATCTGGCATTTTTGAATTCAAACCTCTATCTACACCAAACTTGGTAAGACCAAGTTACTGACAATTTTCTTGTAGATTAAATTTTGTGAAAGCCGATTATTTTACAATTTTGTCTTATTAATCATGATGGTTGGCTGACGACTGAGATGTGTGCACCGAGGAAGCCCAAAAGTTCACTATTTCATTTTGTGATTCCCTTTAGTTGCTTTCCAATGTGTGGTGTCTTAGATTCCTATATCAATTTATGATGCTTCTGTGTTCTTATGAAAATACTTAAGGAAGCATAATAGCTAGATGAAAAGTCAGTTCATGACGTCTTATTTTCAATTTGATTGATCATGTATCCGAGAAATTATCTTAGAGGTTGTGATTTTGCGATAATTGGCTAATGGTGGTCGCTTCTCAAGGTTCCAGCAGAGCCGAAGCACCAAGGAAGTGGACAGGCCGGGAAAGTTTTAGGGCAACGCCAGTCTCAACCATTTGCGTCGCTGTCTTCAGTTCATAGTGATTTGGCTGTCTCGTCAAAGGAATTTTGTCTGTCAGTACCTGCTCAAGCAGTTAGCTTAGGGGTTAGTCCACTAGCTGAAGCTGATCCTGATGGATTATTAGGTAGGAGAGAGCAGCCCAATAATGTGATGCAGGTGACACAACTGGATAATAAAGGGAATGGCCCTTCTGTCATTAATGAAAGACTCTCTGATGATGGATATAACTGGAGGAAATATGGGCAGAAGCATGTTAAGGGTTGTGAATTCCCACGCAGCTACTACAAATGTACCTATCCTAATTGTGAGGTGAAAAAGCTTTTTGAACGTGCTCCTGACGGTAATATCACAGAGATTATCTACAAAGGAACTCATGATCACCCTAAACCACAACCAAGCCGGCGCTTTACTGCAGGAGCGACCATGCCAAACCAAGAAGAGAGATCTGATAGGTTTTCATTTCTACCTGCAGGTGGGATCTATTCTACTGACTCTAGTTTATGCTGATGTATCCTGAAATTGATATCATTGAACCTTTCCATACAGTGGAGAGCTCATCAACCTTATGTGGCGAGACATCTTATAATGTTGACCCTGATGTTACTCCTGAACTATCTCCTGTTGCTGAGAACGAGGAAACTGTTGAGGGGGCAGCTGCACTATCGAACAGGATCCAAATTGAAGTTGATGATGGTGACGATGATGATCCATTCTCAAAGAGAAGGTTTGGGCGTTTAACTATAAGAGAAACTGAGTGCGTTTATCTCTTTTCCATGAACTCTTTGTTTTAATCGAAAACCATTACTATTATGGATATAGGAGGCTGGATATTGGCGGGGAAGATGTCACTCCGGTGGTTAAGCCAATAAGAGAACCACGAGTTGTCGTTCAAACTCTTAGTGAGGTTGATATACTGGACGATGGTTATCGCTGGCGCAAATACGGGCAGAAAGTAGTCAGAGGCAATCCCAATCCAAGGTACTCTTTTGCTGTGATGGTTGACTCGCAACGTCTTATACTGTTCTTGCTTTCTCTTTGTGGTGTGCAACATAACTCAGTGACTATTGATGCTTCTTTGCTGAGTTTTATACCTGGCACAGAAATACTTGTGCATGGGAGTAGACTTTTGAGCACATCTCAAAGGCTTCCATGCATGTTCCACTTTTCATATAGTGAATAACATGCATTGATTCTAGTGATGCAGCTACTGTTTGTGTTCTAAAATGCAAACTTTTACTGCACACAATTCAGCTAACAAAGAAACGTCTGACACAAGCTTCCTGCCAGCATTTGCTAAAGCGTCAGTTGTGCTGTGCCTTGGAAATGTGTACAATATAGAAAGGGGAATGGACGAGACTTTTATCTCAAGAATGCGCTTACTTACTAGGCCAGGATAAGTGATTGTTTTCACCATGCTATATTGTAATGCCATCTTGACAATCATGAGCATTTTTGGAGAAGCTGTTCAATTTATGGATTTGATAGGATAGAGGGAAGCTGACTAGCTGATTTTTTTTGTGGCCCTCCTGCCGCCCGGGGGGGGGGGGGGGGGGGGGGGGGGTGGGGGTGGGGATCAAAGACTGGCTGATTGGAAGAGCCAATGTTTTGCAAAAACTACGGTCACATAGTTAAATGTCTCAAAAATGCATCTGAAATTTTTGTGTATGGTCAATATACATTTGGCAAGACACAGATAGTGCAAATGCTTAATTAATTAGTTTGCAAAACCTGTATTTGCAGATTTACAGTTAGGATTACTCCTATGTTTCAAATATACATCAAGAGTTATTCATTATAAATTTGGTGGTTGAGTCGTCGAGAATAAATCAATGTAGCATGTATGTAAGGACTAACTTCCTCATACTCTCTCTCTTAGCAATTCCCTGAAATCGAAAAAATCAAGTACAAATAAGGTAAGCTGCACAAATGGTAGATGTGTGTATTCAGGTTCATCTGTTGCACCTGCATCCCATTCCTAGTGTTTAGTTTCCATAAAACTATTAGTTTGGCTCGACCGATTTCGGTTAACTTGAAGTTTAATTTCACAATGTGGTTGCAAAACCTTCAAAAACCTAAATTCAGCATATGGAGACAGGAAAAGAAACATCAATATCTCAGTGTTCTTATACTGAATGTTATCATACTAAACAGCAAAAGGTCAAGAGGTTCATCTTTGTGTGTGTGAGTGGTAATTACTTAATGCTTTCAATTAGGTGCTTCAAGTTGCTACTGGCAAACGATCTACCTGTTCTTTGCCATAATATGAGTGATTGACTGGGATGCAACTGGCTGCCTTACTGACATTGAAAGATATTGCTGACTGCGGTCATCGTTCTTTTATTTTGAGAGAGGATATGATAAGGAGAGCTGCATTAGAATTTGATGGCTTTAAATGGCCTTCTATCCATAAAAATGATTTTGGTTTTTTGCAGGAGTTACTACAAGTGCACGAATGCTGGATGCCCTGTGAGGAAGCATGTGGAGAGGGCCTCTCATGATCCAAAAGCCGTCATCACTACTTATGAGGGAAAACACAATCATGATGTTCCCACTACTAAATCTAGCAGCCATGACACTGCAGCTCCCTCTGCTCTAAGCGGACTGCCAAGAACAAGATCAGAAGGAGAAACTGTGAGCCTTGATCTTGGCATGGGAAGAAGCTCGGCATTAGAAATTGCACCAGCTGAGAAGCAGCAGAACCTACGGCCAGAACCTGTCCAAAGTCGAATCCACTACACCAGTTCGAATTTGGATGCAGTTCAAGCTGCTCCAATTACGGCGTATCATGGTTTTTTAAACGGCGGCATTAGTCAGTTTGGATATAGAGAAAATCTGACTGAGGGACATAGCAAGTCTGCGGAATTTCTGCAGAACATGGGAAGAATACTGACTGGTCCATGACTGTGAGCCTGTTTATTTCCGTTACAAGCTGTATAAGATGCTCAGAGTTCTCTTCTTTGTGGCAGCAAAGATAAAAGTACAGGTACAGAATGGAAACTAATCAAGCGAGTAATGTCGATTATGGCTGCCAAATTAAGAGTTAGCATCCATTGACTTCTTCGAGATACAATGTTTTCTGTAAAAATATGTGCATTACGGGTTTACTACTTTGGCTTCAATTGTACAGTAAGTCAAGGGTCTCAACAGGAATTATCCACGTGGAAGATGAGTGGCTCTATTACCAAAAGTATGCAGTGGTTTGCAAGTTGCATTTATTTTCGAGGTTTTCGTTATTGACATATCTTGTTTGAGATTGAAATGTGTGCAGGAGGCGATATTGACATTATGACAAATCCGTCATGGAACAAATCATTCTAATTAGTTGTGTACTGGCCAATATACGTATTGCCTTACTGAACCTTTTTCTTATGGAGTCGTCAGCTTAGTGGCGCTCTTTATTTGTTACAGAACACTTTCTAGTCAAATCTCCATTCCGGCACACGCCCTTCACCGTCCAAACGTCTGTTTGTCCGTTTGTCCGTTTGTTTGTTCTCCTGGTGGAAGTGAAGGGTAGTCGTCACCCCTAAAATAAGAGCAAGGCAATCCGCTTTTTGTTCATACACAGTAAGCACTGAAGCACGAACCATTTTCCTTTCATTCCCCGGGAATCTAATGTGAAAGTTTCACTATGAATGCCATAGTGAATCTCTTAATAAACTTTTCTGTCCCTGAAAATATATAAGACTTTGCGATATATGACCTGGAGGTGAAAAATTGTCAAATATTGTCCTTGAAGGAAAAGAGTTGAGAAAAGCGACACCAGTTCTTAGAAAGTTATCATTACATCCATGGCAAGTATGTCATACAACCACTATTTGAATGGATGATAATTTGATTGCATAACTAACATTTTTGACAGCTGAAGGCACTTGCTAAATGAGAAAAGCGATGGATTATAACATAATTATACAAAACAATAACAATAAACTTCGACCCAAAAGAAAAAGTTTTACGGTAAGCTGTTAAAATTTGCATAAATTACTATAATAATATGGTGCAGAATTCGTCAAACTTCTTGTTATTTATCAATGATGACAAGTTTTACTCAACATCTCTCCTTTCAGTTCATTCTTTTTCCAAGATTAAAAAAACTCCAAGGTAACTTACTCCCCTGACGACATAAAACACTTATTCTCAGTTAACAGACTGAAGAAAAAAGAAAAACTTCCTCAACCTTCGGTATAATACTTCTATGTATTCTCTGCTGCTGCTTCAACCCGAGAACGGGGCTAATCTTTTCGTCGCTTCCTATGTACTCCATGAGCCAGTAAACTACGATACTATGTACAAGAACCGTTCATGTGCGTCTAAAATCAGTATCCTATGACTTGTCCTGTCCAGATACAGGATGAATCCTAAATCAGTGTCGAGATGCTATTTGCAATATGAGCGGCGAATGGGCTCTCTGGGAGATTAAGTCCTTGACTGCAAATAAAATCAACAAATGACAAGAAGACCAGTCAATCATAATGGCGACTGCACCTAGATTGATCTACAGTGACAAGGATTGAGATGCTATTGAGCAGTGGTTGCGATGAAACGCGGAATATGGATTCAAAGTGTACCTGTCCTGATCGTAATTGGTTTCTGATGGCCTACTTTTATCACCTACTATGGAGCCATTATTCAGAACATCCATCAAATAATGGAGACACTCTGTCGATGAAAAGGCCAACCGATCTACAAGAACACGAGCCCTGAATACAAGAGAAAAATTATAACACAGGAAAAGAAATTGGTCAAATTGTCACCTTCTGAGATGTTTAACCTATCCACCGAGTCGACCATGTGAGCCTGATTCCCTGGAAGCTTTCTTGTTAATTGCAACTTCGCAAGACGCATCCTTTCAAATTCAAGAACCTGGTCATTGTCTTCCATAATCTGGTTCTGGAGGAATTTCGAGCCTCTACATCCTCTTGGCACTATGAGATGGATAAATAATTCGATTATGAACACTGCTCTACGGAAAGACTCAATATACGCATTGCAGGGGTCCAGAAGGAGGACAAGCAATTACTACAGCTTACTTGAGTGAAGCCTGGAATCCATGGCAGAGTAATGTGACATGTGATGAAATGGAGACTCATAACCTTCATGGTATTTCCTGCATGAACGCATAAGAAGCTCGGTGAGCATGCATATGTTAAAAAGTACTACTACAAGAATATTCGCTTTTATCAAGGTAAGTTCATCAATGTAATGGCCAAAATAAGGTCACCGAAATGCAAAGTGGGTTCAAATCGATAAATGAATTTCCCCTGTATTTGAAACACACACAACTTGTGTCCATTCACCTGTCAATGAGCTTCGACTTTTCTTTGTACGGTTTCACAAGAACACGAGCCCCACAAACAAAATGAGGATTTCCTTTCGCCAAAATCATTTGCACAGTATCTGAATTGACAAATGTTACGAATCCAAACATTCGCTTGTGCTGGCAGGGAATCCTCACATCTTCCACTGGCCCAAAAGTGCTGCCCAAGAAAGCATGGGAAGAAACGAAAATCATGAAAATTGCAAAGACAGTATGCTTAAAAAGAGCATTCAAGTCTTGTAGAGAGAACAGAATTACTTGAAGTAGTTGGAAACGTCTTCTTCAGTAAAGGTGCTCTCAGCAGGAAATGTTAGATATATCTGCCGTGATTTACTGTGGACTAGACTGGGTTCGCTTTTCTCATTCCGACATTCCATAAACTTGGCTGCATCTTCAGCTAAAATTACAGCATGCTGCCCATGAGGTCTGCAACTCAATCACAAAGTGCATCAGAGAGACATACTCCATAAAACAAAAACTAACCAGCTAGCTAACCCATTAGGCAACAGATGCAGAGTAAACAGAACAAATAAAATGCACCTGTCAATCAGGCAAATACTGCCCAGTCTGGACAGAAGTCTTGTCAAACTATGACCAGCTTTACCATGTCTCTGGCTCTCAGTAAGATACCCTTCTGCCTGAAGAACTTTACCATACTTCTCGTAGTATATCATAGGCAAAGAAGCAATTGAAAGAGGATTCCCTCTCCTCGATTTCAGTATCTCGATAATTTCCAGCTCTAACTTCTCGAGTGACCCTGGCGAGAAAACTTGGTCGTCATCGTTTGCCCTCAAAGTGAAGAAGCTGTCCAGAAAAACTTGCTCGTGTAGATACCTACAATTGTTCCCGTGCTTGCAATAGCCCTTGTTGAAGTAGTGACAGGTCTTAACTGGGAATTCAGGCATGCTCATATGATGATGATGGTTTGTTCTTGGGCTGAAATTGCCTAATGCAGTATCTGGAAAGTAGCACTCATTTGAGAACTCCGTGAGGCCTAGGTTGAGTTGCTCCAATTGATCGTCCAAACCCAGAAAGCGAGCCTCATTGGGGACTTCAGAGATCGAATCTGGATACCCCAACGGTATGTAATCCGATTGATGCTTAGTTACCACCTGTCGACCCCAATAAGGAGATGGAACCCTGAAGGGTGACGGTACATTTTGAAAGGCCATGGCATTTAGAGGCGAGAAATGCATCGGATGATCGGAAGGCGCTTGGTTCATGGATGGTGAGATGGGTGGAGATGATGATGTAAGCGCCAACTGGTGGAGTTCGGTTTTAGCTTTGTGTATAACATCCTGAATCAACTTGTCGGGGCCCAAAGCTAACCTGATCATCTCTTTGTCGCACTGGTCTTGTATGAGGAGATAGCCTATAATTTTCCTCACATTCTCCGGCTCTAGCTTCTGGACTCTATCGAAAACAATCCTAGTAGACTCCTGAAAATCCATCTTGCATCTGCACCTTATATCTATTTACTGCCAAATGGAGAAAACAAAAACGTATCATGACGTATCCCTAAAACCACAGAAAAGTAAAAGCTAAATGCACATAAAGATCATTCACATAAAGCACAGTCAATAAAATCACCATAAAATCTAATAGCTTAAGTGAAAAACAATATTAGTATATCAAAAGTCAGAATCTAGGCACCTTCAAGAAAAAATGGTTGCAGATCTGGCCAATCACGGACCAATCTTGTTGGTGGATTTGGATAGAATTGAAAAGGGTATATCACACTAGCTGAAAGAATCATAAAGATAAGAATATAAGACTCATCAGATCAGAAAAGCTTAAAAATACCATTTCATTGAACTTAAGCTCAGTGCCAATGTAACAGGCACATTGTTTTATTCCCCAGCCAAAAAATGGACAAAACTTGTCAAACCATTGAAGTCTGAACGCAACCCTAGAAAGGACATAATAGATTGCCAGAGCACCATCAGACCCTAAAATGGGGTTCTTACCAAATCTGGGAGACAACTTATCCATAGAACTGCTCCAGAATGTTAAGTCACATATATGGAAAGAACAGCTCTCTCTCCAAAACATTCATTAATCAATCACACAGTATCTTCTTTTCCCAAATCTTTCACACAGTGCCTCCGACCACAAGCAGCATGCCAAGAGAAGAACAGAAACACAGAAAAAAAAGGGACAGAGGGGAGGAATAAAGAAAATCAATATTTTTCTGTTCCTGAAAGAACCCAAATGCAGTCACCCACAAGGTTAAATGGTCTGATAAAAATGAATTGTCAAAGAAACCCAGAGAAGGAATGAACTTAAGAAGAAAATCCCAGATATATAACAAAAAGAGAAGCATGTTTAGCCATCTCAAGAAGCAATCACAAGAAGCCATTGCAGAGAGTGAATGAGCAACAGAAAGAGAAGACAGATCCATGGAACGCACCATATCATTTCTTTTCAGTCTCAGGAGACGGGAAGAGAAGAAGCATCTCCAAGAACTCCATGTCTCACTCTCTCTGTCTCGTTCTCTCTCTCTCTCTCTCTCTCTCTCTCATACCTTTATCTGGGAAAAAGACATCATCTTAATCCAACCTGACAAAGAGATTAAAGAACACATGCTGACACTGTCTTCAGTGACGGGGTTGAAAAAGGCAATAAAGAAACCTTTTATGATTGTCTTAACATTTGAAACAACTCTGCAGCATGGCCTTTTGATGGATGAACGCAATAAATATCAGCATGACTTTGCTAGCAACTTGACACTCCCCGAGTTTATATATACACCCCCGTCTTCTAGGCAAAACCTTCAAAACAGAGAGAGAGGAAGAATTACAGCTAAATCGCAGGTAACAAACTAAGCTACTTTCCAGCAACATTTTTCGTCCTCGATCAAACAACCTTAACTGAATGTTTTACTCGTATACCCTCGAAATAATTTAGCGTGAGATTATTGCGAAAATGATTTTTTTTCCCGAAATCCCAATGTGTTAGAAATGGAGTTTGGAGGACACGTGTCGCCCGAATGCATGCTTCTTTCTGGAGATTCCGGCCGGGGGGGGGGGGGGGGGACCACAAGACACATATCTCAAGCCCTTATATGACCTTATCAAGAACATGCAAAACACACACACCCATATATACATATATTTCGTTGTACGTCATTATAATTTACAATTTACGACCTCTTTCTGATACACAAGAGAATTAAAAAAAAAAAAGACATGTCGCTTTGAAGTTGGAAATCGTATTGCTATATTTGAATTTGATGATGTTTGCTTTGACCACCCCCACTTGCTGTCTTGGGTAAGAGGTCCCCCATTGGCAAATTGGCATCGCTTCAATTTTTTTGTTTTTTAAACTCATGTCTTGTGCAGGTGGGTCCTTTCAATAATAAATCCAAAGAATCAAAATAAAATGTTAACATGGAAAAATGAAAAAAAAAAAAGAGGGGTGAAGTACAGACAAGTGAGAGAAGTCAGCTATTTCAGTGACAGAACTGGTCAAAACCTCAACAAACCCAAATGGAGGGCATGCTTGTAATTTGAGAGTGGGATTGTGGGGTCATTTGTGGAAATGTCTTAAATAGTTGTACTACTCTGACCGTTTCGTTCGCCGGAAAAGGCGGTTTTTTCCCCCTCCTCGCCGGTCAATAAGTAAGGAAAGATCTCTTCCCGTTGAGTGATTTGATGGCATTTAAGTTGATTTCTAAAAAAAATTTCTTTTTGATTTGAACGAGAGAGAGAGAGAAGCGGTCTTTCGGTTTCTAGCTGTCGTAGCACCTTTGCAGTGAAGTAACAAGCAAGAAAATCTTACCCAAAGAGAAAAAGACCTAGAAAAAACCAAAAGAAGAGGAGGAGGAGGAGGAGGACGAGGAGGAAGTTATGAACGATCTTCATTGATTCTTAACCATTTTCATCGTCCGTGCTTCTTGACCATCACGAGATGTTCAGAAGGATTGATGCGCGATCTAATAACGAATAAATCCAGACATATAAGCTCCTACACGGCAGCAAATCAAGATTTGAGTGATCGAATAATGAATAAAGATCTAGCTATTAGGGATAATTTTTTTTTATTAACTTGATGTTGATTTTGATATTGCCGGCATAATTTTAATACAGGTAATGTTACGTTTGCATACATTTCTTTTCATGAGTGTCGCTAAGCTTTCCTAGTTTCCCTCACTAGATCTTTGTTAAATTCCTGGGGACCCTAATTGAATTGACTTGATAATGATTGCCATCACCTGCAATGAAGATGATGAACATATTAATTTAATCACTAGTGGTCCTTATGGGCCCGTGATAAAAAGTTTTTGGCGGACGGTTGTTCAGAATAATTACAAGAGTGCACATAATATCTGTTAAACTTTGGATGCTTTTGAAAGTGCTGGACAGTTCTCTATTAAGCGAAAGAATTGATGTTGGTTGAGATTGCACAGCTCATTTTACATATCTGGGGTGTGATTGTCTTGAAAACTAATCTTATTATCTTATAATTTGTACATACCCAGAAAATTAGGGGAAAAAAAAAACCTGGTGGTGGGCCAAAACCCTATCCAATGATCTGCAACTTATAATAGTTCCCCTTGTTTTGCGGATTTGATATCGATGACTAGGACAGTAATTAAGGTTTCTCTAATATAAGCAAACTGGAGCAGTTCTTCTTGTTTTTTTTTTTTTTTTGTTTTTTTCATTCTCTTCGATTTTGTGTTACTGTTGTTTAAACAATTATTTTGAGAATGTGAGATGATTAAGACCAACAAAATATCGAAATATTTTGCAAGTCAACAAAATATCTAGAGGTTTCGCAGCCCGGTAAGAGAGAGAGAGAGACAACATGTCAACGCGCTACATACCAAAAGGAAAGGAGGGAGAAGAAATTAAACGATCGAAGCAAAACATGAGTCAGGCTCAGGCACGTAATCTTCGAACATCACCAGATGTATACGGGTTAAGATTCAATCAAGAGAGAAATAGATTTCTTCAGAAAAAAGACAAACATCATGAGGATTTGGTGCTTAAATCCCATGACTAACTCCGCACAATTAGGATATAATTAATAACCAAAATAGATTGCTTCCACAGAGGCATGATTGCATGCCATTCGTATCGGGCGGGAACTATGCAAAGATTGGTTAAACTATGTTCCCCCAAAGTCATTGCATCCAACTGGAGTCCATTTTTAGCCAGACTTTTAATACCAGAATTATGATTTTTCAGTTCCTTCACGTGTTCTTCACCTAAATCATTGCTGCCAGTCGAGGCAACATACTGTGCAAGTTGAGGAACAAACCTCACCAAATGAGAAGTGAAAACTTGAAAAAGGTCAGAGAAGAGCAAGAAAATGGCCAGTTTTCTTAGCAAAAGGCGTTTATTTTTCTCCATTTGTCATGCAGTTTAATGATAATTGATTCCTTGCCATAACGACACGCCAGCCATGCATACGTTGTACTCTTCTTTTGAGCCTTTGACTTTATGAAACCTTATCCGGATTAGCGCAAGTTGAGTCAGGCATTCAAATTCTTTCTCGTCACATCCCGAGTGCATTCTATTTCTTTAGCTGACAATAACAATAATATTCGGATGAGATTGAGGGAGAATACGATAAGAGACGCGACAAGAAAACCTAATGCTCAGTGTCCAAGCGCACGTGCTGTTATTATCTCTAGCACCGCAAGTTGAGGTAATCAACATCTTACGATTTGTCCTTTGTCTCGCTTCGCATATTGATCAATGTGCAGACGTTAGATGCTCCTTTGGATATGATGGGGTCCGTTCCTGGACATGTCTGGTCGGATGTTTACTGTTTTGGCCGATTCGCTTCTCATTTTTCCCAACTATAGCCAGGGAATTCATGTACATGTCCCTGAAAGTATACTGCCGGAGAAAACAACAATCGAACAATCCTAGACGGGTATCGATTTGGGTGTTTAATGTTCAAAAAGGAAAAATTACGATTAGTTTAATATATAGAATGATGAAGAATAGACATGAGTGACCCCTTTTAAAATATCAACGCAAAATTTTGTAAAGCATTATTTGGTCGACAGAAGTACATAAAGCACATAGGATGATCAATGGAAACAAGTAAAAGCGGGGACGCTTTCGGTCGATAATTGTTGTCCAGTCACAACTAGTTTAATTCCAAAACTTCAGTCTGCCGTGGTCTTAACTTCTATCTTTTTATAGGTGCATCCAAAACGAACACAATATCATCGAATATTTTTAGTTTCTCAGCAGAATGTGATCACCACATTCCAACGTATCATGCGATATATCAAAAGAACAAAAAAAATCTACTTTGATTTTCGGTTTTACGTACCTTTCTAAATCTTTTGGTGAGAAAATCAGTTGACGGAGATGCTAAACCTAAACCGGCCCAGCAGCCAGCCGGCAACGGTGGACCAAGCACTTGTGCTAGTTTATTCATGTTGTTCATTTAGTTTAAGAGTCAAAAGGCCTGCTCTGCTCTCAAATATGCTAATTCCCAATGTAATGGCACCGAATGGGCCTTTTCAAAAGTCCGTTTTATGCAACCACTCATTGCCGGTTCTATAAAACCTAAAATCAGAAAGCTTTTTCTACTAAAAAGCATTTTCACATCAAAGTTCTTCTACACACAGCGGCTTCATCCATCTACACACAATAGACCAAGCCAACCACCACCTCTATGCACCCAGTCATTCATAATATCAAACAAATCATTTTCATCTTTGGTATATTAACCAACAAGTTTGGAATCAATAGTTGTACGGGAGTGATATGGGTTGTCGCGGTTTCAATCTAAGACTCGATCTGTGAGAGGTATATTATTAGTGTTATCTCAAATCGATTGTGGAATGAGATTTATAAGTGTGAGAAAAAGTCTCATCTTTTGAGCTAATTTTTGGATGAAAGAAGTTTATGACCACCCAACATTGGTACCGGAGTTAGAGATCATGAATTTAGACCTTTTCAATTTTCTATTTGCCTCTCAAATAAAATTAATTAAACCACGCATTAATCTAAAAACTTTAGTTTTTGTGTTGAACTTTTTGACAAAAGAGACTCAAAAGGAATAAAGATTTCTAAGCTTGGCTTTATCATGTAGTTATTATTTCGTGTGCTCTGCATTTCGAATTTTCACTCCTTTCTTGCAAAGATACCGTAAACAACAGCAGTCTGTTGGCAATCAAAAGGATGATGGTATAAACAGTATGCTATTGATTACTTGTAAATTCATGTCTAGACTAGCTTGAAAAGAGCGCGGTCTGACACATGAACTTGGACCAGATGATTAAAAATGGAACGAAATGCGCATTTCATACGTCCACTCTTGTTATATACATTTTACATCAGTCTGGTTTAACTCGACAACAAAATTATAAAATTGTAAACCGAGTCAGAGTTTTGACTCGATGGGAAGGTTTAAGGAGCACAATTCTTACAAGTGAACCAACTCATGCAAACTTTCCGGAGTTCGATCCGATGACAAAGCCTGAATACATTTTGACGCTATATCGGAGTTTGACTCAACAACGGACGGTTTGGGATAAAAATAAACGCTGGAGTTTGACTAGATAACGTGAAACGAAATCTACAGTTAAAGAATTCAAAGTGCAGTGCATAAAGTAAATATTAAGATAAATTTATTGGATTTGGTCGTGGGTCTCCTGTTTGATGCTTGATGGTATTTTAATATTGGTTGAATGGATAGCTGCTCTTTGACGTTTGCAACTTTCAGAGGATCTTCAATGACTGCATCCACGTTCGCCATTCTTTATAAGCTGCTTGACCACGTCTTCGGGAGGCTATTTCTAGCATATACGACGAAATATGTGTTGGGAAATTTCGTCGGAAATGAGATGGACAATGGAATCATATTTTGAGGCGTGTAATCACTCTCTTTAAAGATTTATTTGCTCCACAATATTGCTAATGATTTCCGGCAAATATCTTCTAGGATACAACAAAGTCTCGACGAGAATAGTAGCTAACAATTCTGGTATTTCTTCAAGATCTCTCTAGGAAACAATTGGAAATAAATGTTGTTTTTCTCTTCTGTTCAAAAAACGAAAATTGAGAGAAGAAGTGAAGATGATTCTGAAAATGAACAAAACACTAGAATATATAATGAGTACGAACATACCTTTTCGCATCCGAAAAATAGTTAATTCTCATGCAACTCTTCGTGTCCAAACAGTTTATTCAATCATACATTTTCATATATAAATCGATAGTTATTTTTGAAGAAACATAAATATTCGAAAGGTTGTAAGAGTGTCTTATAAAATAACCGATAATTGAATAGACGCAAACTTTCAAAGGTTGTCAAAATCCTTCGTGAACAGTCGCACTATTTCACTAGAAAATAATAGTAGTCGTTGATTTGTGCCAAATTTAGTTTACGTGCGCACTCACATCTTTTCGATGTGGGACAAGGCACCTCTTAGTTTATTTTTACAAACAAACTACCAATAATCACCCACTTTGTTTGTAAAAATAAAAGTACAAAACAAAAATTCTTATAAAAATTACAGTCAACATTTCCATGAGACTAATATACATACATAAAGGTATCTTTCGAGTTAAACCTTTATTTAGTGCAAGTATCTCAAAATTCTATCAAAGTTACAAGTAGCTTGGCTTAAAACTTGTTACTTTATGTAATAGAATCGGATATACTGCACATATATTAACCTCTTGTTTCAGCGAGAAGTTCATATTTACTCAGCACTATTATGACCATGTGCTTGTATCTATTTCATGAGCTCTCTAGAAAGCAACCCTAACTTTCATAAAAAGCGACACCACTTCTAAGTTCATATAAGTGAAGTTTTATCACGTGTTTCTGTTACTAATAAACATGTTACTCAATCATATTATACTTCATTAAGAGTGTAATTCAACCTCTAAATGTAACAGATGATACCGACTTCTCATGTCCGGGCTAGTGTCAACATCAAATAATCAATATCAGAAATTTATTTTTACCCATTAAACCTTATAACTAGCAATGTGCTAGTATCAAGTCGGGTTAACATTACTAGTGATTTTAAGTAAATGGTTTCGGCCCATTTTCTTATAAAGTCACCTTTACCATATCTCTTAGTAAAGCCTTTGTAAAGATATCAACTAAAATTTTTTCTTGACCTCAAATAGACAATTGTTATGGTACCCTCTTGAATTAATTGTCTCATGCATTTATGCCTTAGGCTAATAAGTCTAGACTTTTTATTATATGCGCTACTATAAGCTCTTGCCAAAATAGTCTGATTGTCACAATGAATAGAAATAAGAGGCATAAGACTAGGCAATAATTTTATATCTAATAACAAATTTCTAATCCACTCAAACTACTTTTCAGTTGCCGCTAAAGCAATGAATTTCTTCCATCATTAAGTAAATTGCATTTATTTTTTCTTGTTTATCCAAAATACATCATATCTCCCTAATGTGAAGATCTATATATAAGTGGAATGTCTATCTCTCACACTTGTAATCAAACTAATATCGATGTATCCTTCTAATACAACCGAATAATTATTATAGAATAATCACAAATATTTTAGTTCTCTTAACTAAAACTTTGTGACGACATTACCATGTTCTATATTTGGATTACTAAAATATCTACTCAACTGACACATGAAAAAAAATGTAATTTCAGATCTAGTACATTGCATCGCATACATTCAAGACCTTATAACACTCACATATTTAAGTTGTGTTATTGCTTTATCAGAATTATAATTTAATTTCGTACTTGAATCAAATGGAGTACTCATTTCTCTGAAGCCAAGATGCATAAGTTTATTTAACATCTTTTCAATGTAATCATTTTGACTTAAAGAGTAACCCACTATGTTTTTTTAAAACTTCAATTCATAAGGTAGTATTTACATTACCAAAATATTTCATATTCAATATGAAAGGTAGATACTTTTCAATCACAATGATTCAAGTAATATCAATTCTAAAGATAAACAAGCCATCAATCAAAATTTTTTACTAACCTTCGAATGAGAATTATCTCTCTTTGTTTTCGAGACTTTCCACCATTCTCCCTTCTTCTTTTTTTTTAATCTTAGATAGCAAATTAAGAGTACAAAGATACCATGGACTAATCCATGTCTATAATTAAGTACTAAAAGCTGTCTTTTAGTGAATATCAAGAAAAACATAAGCTTTACTATTTTTCACTATATCCAAGCAATACACTTTTGATAACTCTATAATCAAATTCCATCCTTCAAAGGATGAGTACTCTATAAAATGCCAAACACCCCCACACTTTAAGATAAGAAAACTTTGATTTTCTACATTTCCAATATATAGATAAAATGCTATTTTAATAATATGCTTAGCAAGTATGAGAGCACATATAATTACGCGTAATAGCCATTGACTCAGTCTACATCTTACGTATATCCTTCATGTCCATTCCCATTGTCGAGGTGTGTAAGTGTGTACGCCGCCATTCGATGGCCTCCGGCGACCATCGACCATTCAAAATTCTCGTCTCAACGAGCCCTATCCAATTATGTATTCAAAACTAAAATTCATCGAACAAAAGCACACAAAATAGACGAAACTAAGTTCATTGAAATTTCTAGAACCCCTTATCCAAATGTTCGTTATTAAATAACAGCAATATCATTAATAATTCAATTTTAATCACAATTTTAATCACTCTCTTAGCAATAAATGGGAAGTTCATCATTGACCAAGTATCAAGCGAAATTTACAGTCCGAAATGAACCTGGATTTGTCTTTGATTTTCTTTGGGTTTGTCTTATTGCTGTGTCCACTTCGTTATGAAAACTCGGCATAGGTCCCATGATTCTAATCGCCCCTCTCTCTTCCACAGTGGAGCTGTTACGAGAAATTCCCTTTTTCTTTGCCATTGCACACATATATTAGCCATGTGAAAACTCTTGATCATATCAAGCAGATCATGCCCACTTTCTTCTTGCGAAATCTTCTAATTTGCCATCACCAGCGACACTCAGTAAACCATCGCCATCTCTGATTCATGGAGATTCCATAATCAAAGTCCGACTCCATTATTGCATAAACAAATCCTTAAAATTGTTGAAAAATTTCGTCGGAAATGGAATGGACAATGGAATCAGACTTTGAGGCGTGCAATCACTCTCTTTAAGGATTTATTTGCTCCACAATATTGCTAATGGTTTTCGGTAAATATCTTCCAGGATGCAACAAAGTCTTGACGAGAATAGCAAATAGCAATTTTGATATTTCTCCAGGATCTCTCTAGGAAATAATTGGAAACAAATGCTGTATTTCTCTTGTGTTTAAAGAACGAAAATTGAGAGAAGAAGTGAAGATGATTATGAAAATGAACAGAACACTAGAATATATAATGAGAACGAACACACCTTTTCGCATCCGAAAAGTAGTTAATTCTCATGCAACTCTTCGTGTCCAAACAATTTATTCAATCATACCTTTTCATGTATGAATCAGTAGTTATTTTCGAAGAGACACAAACATTCCAAAGGTTGTAAGAGTGTCTTATAAAATAACAGATAATTGAATAGACACATACTTTCAAAGGTTGTCAGAATCCTTAGTGAACAGTCGCACTGTTTCACTAGAAAATAATAGTAGTTGTTGATTTGTATCAAATTTAGTCCACGAGCGCACTCACATCTTGTAGATGCGGGACAAGACACCTCTTTGTTTATTTTTACAAACAAACTACCAACAACATGTAGCGGCCGATGTTCCTTCAATGACTAGCACGAGCTTGAATCTTCTCTTTCTCGCTTCTATTAATTATGCTCATGCTCTTTATTCATCATGATCCTCATGACTGAGTCTTCAGGTGGTTGTGCAGTTGCTTGTGTAACTATGGATGGTTATTCCTTCGTTGAATGTTCGAATAAACACTTTTGGCACATATTTAGAAAGATGTTTCAAATTTTGGTGGCATCTCCTGTTGCTGGCACCAGAATCCACTACTATTTCAATTCCATCATCGTATCTCTCTAAATTGACATGTGGTGGTAACTTATATCATTGCCAAAAAGAACTTTTAACACTTTATGGCAAGTCGATAACCATGACACCTCAGGTGCCGTGCACGTGATTCTCCCTTGTCATGATATTCTTCTCTAACTCTTCCCCTCGTGCCTCAGGCACGTGTGTCGGCGGGCAAACTATTTTTTAGTGTGAACACCACTCCGAGGTATCTCAAGCTATGTTAAACGATAGCTCCTTCGCTAGCAAGAAGTTATCTCAACTGCGCAACACCATATCTGTTCAACTCGAGGATTTAAGTGGTTTGATTCCCCAGTGCTTGAGCAACTCAAGAATTAATACTCTTGAAGCAATGCACTCATGGGGCGACAAGTTTCGCGGGAGAGGTCCTGAGTTAAAACGGAAAGAACACGGGCACTGAAGATGGTCAACTTGAGCTATACAACCAATCAGCAAGGTCCATTGCCAAGGATGCTCACAAACAGTGACAACCTCAAAATTCACAAATCTGAGAACTTTTCCCTCACGGCTGGACAGGCTACTCGAAATGACGGCACTCAACTCCGTGTAATTGATATCTGTTAAAGATACTAGTGTCTGGACCCATTGGGATAATTCGGACGACAAAAAAGCATACTGATGAGCTAAGCATAAGACAGACAAAAAATCATTCTGGAAGTAGATTTGTTCTTATCGCCTCGTTAGAATATTTAAACATCATACCGGTTCTTCATTTAATAGTTGAAACTTTGCAGTGGAAATTTTACAAAGTATTTGAGTTGAAATCTATCAAAACCCCTTAATTGGCATGCCTTGAGCAGGAGGTCTAGGACCATATAGTGGACAACTACTAAGATACTTTGAACGTTTCACTCATGGCGAGGGTACTCTCTTATATTATTTCTTTGTAGAATTAGTTTAAATACTCTTTATCAAAGACAACATGGAATTGCTTCTAGTTGACAACCAACTACTAGTCTGCAACAAACCTTCGTAAGGGAAATGACATCCAAGATGGTCTGATGACATCTTTATTTACTGAATCTACATAGCACAGTCTAAAGAGACTACTCCTCAACCAACTTCATTGTCCATGAAATTTGATGACCTTCCGCTTTGGTTTCTCCATCCACACGGCTGCATTTCTCTCTAGCATTCTCACACCTCGTGCGAGCTATTTGGGCCTCTCCGTTTCAAATGCAATGTATGCTATGGAAATCTTAATTACAAGTCCAGATGCATAACCTATCCAAATTGTTTTCTATTTGAACCAACTCTCATGCTCTTCAGAGTTGAAAGTCGACGAAGACGGTGGAGAAGGAGGTTGAACGTCGCCTATACATGCTTTGGACAATGGAGTTCCACATATGTTGGGATTCCCAATGAACGACTCGCTTGGAAATGTGCTTAATTGCTTGTCTTGAGGAATGCGACTGACGAGTTGAACCCAAGGGATGCCAAATCTCCCAATTTTCTAGGAATTACCCCGCCAAGCTTGTTCGAAGAGAGATCCAACCATCCAAGATTAGTCAGATTCCCTAGAGAGTGGAGGGATGGAACCTGTAAAATGGTTGTGAGAAAGGTTGAGCCCTACGAGAGAGCGAAGATGTCCAATAACTACTGGAATATTTCCTTGGAAAGAGTTTTACGACAAGTCAATAATTGTGAGCAAGGTCGAGATCATTTCCAACTTAATCTCTCGTCCTTTCATGGTCACGGTCACAGAATTTTCATATGATGTCGATAGCTCAGCCACTTCTCGAAACCATGTCATATAGAACGATTCGTCTTGCCCATTTTCGACATTTATCATGGCTTGAAAGTTCATTATCAACTTGACTGGCAAAAGACCGCCAAATTTATTGTTGGGTAGGTCCAAGATGCGCAGCTTGGGAAAGAGGTGAGCTCTCCCAGAAATATTCAAAAGATCCTCAAAATTGTTGGACCTCAAAATGAGAACTTTTAGTTTTGGGAGTGCTCCCAACCAATTGGGAAAATTATCTTCTATCTGACTGTAATTGAGATCTAGAACTTTTAGATATTTGCATCTGACAAGGGAGTGAGGCAATGTGCCTTCAAATTGATTTTGACTCAAGTCAAGAGTCGTCAAGTTGATTCTCGAAGAAAATGATTGAGGAATTGTGCCCTCAAGGTGATTCATTCGCAACCTAAGAATTGACAAGCCAATGATTAAATTTGGTAAGCACGGAGGCAAGCTACCTGTTAAGTCATTGTCAGACAAGTCAACGGTCTCAAGGCTGGTGGCATTGCATATCAGGGAAGGGATCTTTCCCGTAAAATGATTACTTGCAATGGAATAATAATATGTTCTGGAAGACGGAAGTGGAATCGGCCCTCCAAACTTGTTGCTAGACAAATCTATTAGAATCAATGATTTGTTTGAGAAAATCTTTTCAGGCCACCGTCTGGTAAAACTGTTGTGGAAAATAGATAAAGAATCAATATTATGAAAGAAGAGTTCAAATGCAGTGAGGTTGATCCTGCCATGAAATTTGTTGGATTTCAAACGAAGGTACACAAGATACGGTAGTTCCAGCCAATGTGGGAAGATATCATTGAACTCGTTATTATTGAGAAACAGTAATGACAACTTCGTACATTTGATTAGGGAACGCGGCAATGACCCTTGTAGTTTGTTGTTGCTCAACACCAGCCGGAAGAGACTGGTCAAATTACCAAAACATGGTGGCACATTCCCATAAAGATTATTGTCAGACAAACCTAAGTAGCTGACTCTACTCAATTGGCAAATCGAATAGGGGATCTCACCAGTGAAATCATTTCCAGAGGCATTAAATTCCATAGCATGAGGTGAAGGGAGCGAGAGTGGCCCTTGGAACTTGTTCGTGCTCAAGTATAGAATTTGAAGATTGGTTATATTACCAAAACATGGTGGCATATTCCCAGACAGGTTGTTGTTAGACAAATCTAATGCCCAGAGTGAACTCAACTGGCAAATTGAAGAGGGCAACTCACGAGTGAAACCATTGTAGGAGGTACGAAATTGTAAGATAGAAGGTGGAAGGATCGGGGGTGGTCCTTTATGTTGAGATTATAACGCAGAAACACTAACGAATCTTGCAAATATGTCGATACGAAATCGCCAAAGAAATTACGAGAAACGATAAATGACACTAGATATTTACGTGGTTTGGTCCCAAATCGGTACATACGTTCACGGGAAGAGCCAACAATATAATCTATTATAATTAGAGAGTCAGATTTACAATCGCTCCCGCACTTAAGTGTTTTCCACACCTAAAATAAGCCCAGAGGAGACCCACAAATAATATCTCACAATCTCTCACAGAGTACTCACTAAGTAGGCTCATAGAGAAAAACGATACTCATCTAGTATGTTCTTGAAACGACTGAACCAAGAAGTAAGAACGATGTTCACGTTCTATTCCGCGTTCTCCGTGTGGCTTCGTCCTGTGCGGCTCCAAGAACCCACGGTGGTCAGAGGTCTTCGTACGTCTGACGATCGGCTTCACCTTTCTTCTCTTCGTCGTGCGGCCAATCAAAAATGGACGACCACTATACGAAAGGATAGAAACCTTCGTGCTCTTCTCTTACCAAAAAACCAACCTCCACACCCCCACAAATATCTATATATGCATATATAATATTTGATCTCTTTTGTACGACCAAAATATAAAGTCCTCCCCTTTTCTCCTTTCTGGCAACCAGAAAATCCAAACTTGCTTTTGGTCTCACTTGGGTAATTTTATGAAGTTGCCACCGCTCCAAAGGAAATATATATAAAACAAATCAACAAGTCTTATCACGGTTGAACTCTATCAGCAAAACTTCAATAATTCGGTCAAGAATTCCGATTTACTTTGTGCAATTTATATCGGGTTTCGAACATGAATTCAAACTCGAGACATTATCTAACAATTCCCACCTTGGCTCGACATTTGAACCCAAGTCCTATTGCTCATCATTCATGCTGCTCCTTCAAGGCCCAGACAGGCGCTAAACCTCCACAGACATCCATCAAGCTCAAATGAGCTTGAACTTATTTGGAGAAATGAAGTCAATCCATATGTCCATAGGATTCTCTACCACAAGAAACTTATTCGCAGCTACATCCTCTCTTGACATGTTATATCTTCCGTAAATTTTTCGGTCACCAATGTACTCAATTCTCCAGTGATATCTCTGACTTTTACCTAACACTACACCAACTGAATGTCCTACGTCAACATTACTAACCAAGCCATTAGACCAAATCGCCTCTTCACCTTTTTCTGTTGCTACCATGTTTCCAGCCTCAGTCGTCATTGAGACAATAATGTTTCCCAATAATACTTTCCAACTCATAGTACGACTAATAAAAGTAAAGGCATAACTGCTCAGAAATCGACCATCTTTTAGGTTCCCTACGTAGCCCAGGTTCACAAACCTAGTTACCGTCACACTTCCATGAATTACATTCTCCAAAATACACCCCAACGTCTGTCGTCCCCAACAAAATCAGGAGGATCCACTTCACAGCATCACAATATATACTTGGATTAATCACATACATTTTCCTGACTACATGTGATAGATCAAGCCTAGTACCATCCATATCATAATTTAAACAACCAACATACTAGCATGTGAAGCATGGGACAATTGCTCCACTCCATCCGAGTCACCGTGACAGGCAAGATAATTTATAATATGCAACAAATAGTGTACTTACATAATTTCTTCTTGTAGTCTCTCTCTATATCTCCATACCCGAAGCTATCACTGCTGCACTCAAATTATCTATTTTAATACCATCATATAATAGTCGCACTATCCCATCCACCTACGCTGACCATCTCGAAGGTTCATCATCTATGACCTCGAAACAACTGTTAGCTGCTTTGGAATCTAGCGACTCTGCAGAATCTGTCACATCTACTGTACTCAGCACATTAATAGGCTCTACCTGAAGCTCCACCTGTTTATGAACACCGTCTAGATCTTTTTCCCTAATTGACCCATCACTCATTTTCTGAAACAGAGTAGACTCGCCAAGTTAACATCACTATTGAACATAAAACCGGGTGAATCATCCTCTGTACATCACAGTCTATATCCCTTCACCCCATGTGCATAGCCTAGGAATATGCACTTCCTTGCCCTCAGCTCCAGCGCGCCATCACTCACACGAGAATAAGCAGGGCAACCAAACACTCTCAGTTCGGTGTAATCAGCAGACTTACCTAACCACGTTTCCTCAAGAGTTTTTCAGTCAATCTCCGGTGATGGTGATCTGTTCACTAACCAACAAGCAGTATTAACTGCTTCAGCCAAAAAATCGTCATCTAATCCAGCATTGGAGAGTAAAGAGCGAGCTCTCTCCAATATAATTTTGTTCATCAGTTCCGCAACTCCGTTCAACTGTGGTGACTCGGCAATAGTGCGGTGTTTCACCATGCCTTCCTCTACGCAAAACTGACCAATCTCATCAGAACAAAATTCTAACCCTTTATCGGTTCTCAGGCCCATGATCTTTCTTCTTATCTTCTTTTCAATAATTGCCTTCCATAACTTGAACCTACCAAGCACTCACTCTTGTGCTTAAGAAGACAAATCCAGACTTTTCTTGAAACGTCATCAACAAAAGACAATACATACTTGGCACCTCCCTTGGACGGAACTGGAGAGGGTCCCCATAAGTTCGAGGGTACGCAACCTACAATCTCCGAGCTCTGGTGAACTGCGGTGCTGAACTTCACTCTCCACTGACTACCCATGTCGCAATGATCACAAAAGTCCAGCTTCTCAATTCGATGACCTCTCAGTATACCCTTATGACCCAGAACAATCATGTCCCTTCCACCCATGTGTCCAAGTCTCATATGCATAATTGTGTTGTATCATCACCTGAAGTATCCAAGGATCTAGCAAGTAAGCCGATCACTGTCTTTCCCTGGAGGAGATATAACCCGCAATCTATCTTCCCTCGCATCACAGTAAGCACACCTTGGGAGACCTTCATAACTCCATCTTCAACGGAGATTCGGTATCCGAACCTGTTAAGAGCACTCAATGAGATAAGGTTCTTTCTCAGTTTCGGTACATGGCTCACATCGGCCAACGTTCGCACCATTTCATTGTGCATCTTAATCTGAACTGTTCTGATCCCCGCTACTTCGCAAGCAGCACCATTTCCCAAAAGCACCTTACTACCCTTCATGCATTGATAAGTAGAAAACCAGTGTCTATGAGAAGCCACATGATCAGATCATCCAGAATCAAGCACCCATTCATCACCTGATGAACTCATGGCAACTGTTAACACATCACCGACATCATTAGAACTATTATCTGTTGTAGTAACAATATTACTATCACTTGCAGACTCCACCTTAATTCCTTTATTAAAGTGATAACATCGATGGTTTCGAACATTGGACCTCGATTTAGAACGACGCTTCCATTTGTTATCTCTAGACTCTCTCTGTTCATCTCTACCACAAACGAATAAACCTTGCGCACTACCTTGTGCTAAATTATCTTCTCCTAACTTCTTTTGCCACTCTTTAGATAATAAAGCAGACTTTACCTCTTCCAAGGTAATCGCAGTACGCCCCTATAGTAACAAATCTCTAAAGTGCTCAGAAGAATCTGGTAGAGATGTTAACAATATCATACCTTGTTTCTCATCAGGCAAAGCCTCGTTGACGTTCTTCAAGTCTATCATGAGTTTATCAAACTCATTTAAGTGGGCTATGATAGATGTGCCTTCAGCCATCCGCAACTGAAACATCCTCTTCAGTATATACAAGCGATTCTTCAAATCTTTCATAGCATAGAGTGCCTGAAGCTTAGCCCACAACGTTGCGGCATCCTTCTCCTCGATTATCTCTATTAACACATCATTTGATAAGTGCAACCTGATTATATTTCTCGCTTTTCTGATTAACTTGTCCTTTTCGACATTTTTCATTATTTCGGGCAACTTATCATTGCTCTCCAATGCCCCGACCAAACCTTGAGTTGTTAATAACGCCTCCATCTTAATACTCTATAACTCAAAGTTGTTCCTCCCATTAAATTTCTCAACCTCAAATTTCGTTCCAGACATAATTACAGCAAACGAATTTTCAGACAATGATCAGACAAGAAAAAGCCCCAAACCAACTGCTGAAATTCTAACTGTAGCTCTGATACCAATTGTTGAGATTATAACGCGGAAACATTAACGGTTCTTTCTTACCCCAAAAAAAAAAAACGTTAACGGATCTTGCAAATATGTCGATACTAAATCACCAAAGAAATTATGAGAATAATAAAGGACACCAGATAATTACGTGGTTCGGTCCGAAATCGATACCTACGTCCACGGAAAGAGCCAGCAATATAATCTACTAGAATCGGAGAGTCGGATTTACAATCATTCATGCACTCGAGTGTTTCCTGCACCTAAAATAAGCCCGAGCAAACCCAAAAATAATATCTCACAATCTCTCAAAGAGTACTCGCTAAGTAGACTCACAGAGAAAAATAATACTTATGTAGTATGTTCTTGAAATGGCTGGACCAAGAACTAAGAACGATGTTCACGTTCTTTTCCACGTTCTCCGTGTGGCTTCGTCCTGTGCGGCTCCAAGAACCCACGGTGGTCAGAGGTCTTCGTACGTCTGACGATCGGCTTCATCTTTCTTCTCTTCATCGTGTGGCCAATCAAAAATGGACGACCACTATACGAAAGGATAGAAACCTTCGTGCTCTTCTCTTACCAAAAAACCAACCTCCACACCCCCACAAATATCTATATATGCATATATAATATTTGATCTCTTTTGTACGACCAAAATATAAAGTCCTCCCCTTTTTTCCTTTCTGGCAACCAGAAAATCCAAACTTGCTTTTGGTCGCACTTGGGTAATTTTACGAAGCTGCCACCACTCCAAAGGAAATATATATAAAACAGATCAACAAGTCTTATCACGATTGAACTCTATCAGCAGGACTTCAATAATTCGGTCAAGAATTCCGATTTACTTCGTGCAATTTTATATCAGGCTTCGAACATGAATTCAAACTCGAGACATTATCTAATACTTTGAACGAGTTGTTTTGAAGGTAAAGTACCGACGATCGCTTCCAGTGCCATTGTGGTATAATTCCCTCCAGAAGGTTCTCAGAAAGATCTAAGAATTTCAATGTATCATGGCTTATTCCCCAAAACCATGTCGGGATCTCCCAACTAATCCTATTGAAAGAGAGGTCTAAGTCTGTTAATCTATTTAACGAGTTCAAGAAATAGGGAAACTTGGTCAAGTTGCAAAGAGGCAACTCCAACCTTTCAAGCTCTGGAAGAAGGAGGTCGCCATCGGAATAGAGTGTCATGAAACCGACTGCAAGTGAGGTCGAGGCCGATGACGTTACCAGAGACATCATCGCAAGTGATACCGTCCCAGGAGCAGCAGCACTCCACGCCCTTGTTCCATGAGTTTGGTTTTGGATAAGGGTTACTCCAAGGACACTCGTCGCAAGTATAGTTGGACGCTATGCCGTCAAGCACGAAGGAATTCCTAAAATTGAGCAAGGCATCTCGCTGGTCAGGAGGGCAAAGGGGCGAGGCGAAGGAAGGGGAAGAATGTAAGAACACGAGGAAACAGAGGAGGCCGAGGATTTGATGCCACCCCATTTTGGTACTTTAGCGTGCGAGTGAATTTATT
The DNA here is from genome assembly GCA_028455895.1 of Rhodomyrtus tomentosa. Lineage (NCBI taxonomy): Eukaryota > Viridiplantae > Streptophyta > Magnoliopsida > Myrtales > Myrtaceae > Rhodomyrtus > Rhodomyrtus tomentosa. The sequence goes on along the minus strand of JAPCWY010000001.1, from coordinate 4,723,548 downwards.
GGTGGTGGAGAGTGCTTCAACTTATACATACATATATACATATATATATATATATATATATATATATATATATATAGCCCCTTCTCAAAATGTGAAGACATCGACTTAAAAGTCTTCTTTAGATAGTCTATTAGATGGTGTACTAAAAAAAAGTCATTAACCTATTGCATTAATACTAATTCAATTCGAAACTTTTTAATTGAATCAATTTAATTTTAATCCTATTTGCATTTACACCAATTGAGTCTATACATGCAATTTTATTTAGAGATCGCTAACACGTCGATGCTGGCCAGCCAACGTGGGGCTGCTAACGTGGAAGTGGAAATTTTCTTTATGCAATTTTTTACTGTTTTTTATTTCTTTCTCCCTCTCTCCTCCATGGCCAATGCTGATGGCCAGCACTGTGCGAGAGCGAGCGCCGGCAATGACGACCCCTGCCAGATCTTGCGGAATGTGAAAACGAGAATCAAATGATCATCACATTCCCAGCATGACCTGACTCTTGATTACCCACGCTCCTATACTCCAAGTCAGAAAGTCTGTTTTTACATGGCACAAATATTGTCCAACACACTTTAATCAATCGTGCGACAACCTTAGTCAAGCGGAAAAGAAAGTGGCTTTAGTAAAAGTGAAGACGGCGTTGTTGTCGGCATTCAGGTGGTCATAGTTCTGCTTTCCGTTTTGTCCATCCAAGTGCAAGTCAAGTCTCCTCAATTTTTCATAAGCCAATAATCACGGCAATGCCTCCAGGCATACATTGTTCTTCGCGGTGTTGTGATTATGGGTTAACTGATCAATGGAAGTGAGCAAAACAAGATATATTTTTTCTGCCCACGACATTAATGGCTCAGCAGTCGCCGAGACATGTCTCTTCTATTCACGCGCGCAAGATTTAATAGACGTCTCTTCGTTCATGTGCAGCAGTTTTAATAGTTGTCTCTCTTCAGTTCATGTGAACAAAGTTCAATGACTTTAAGAAGACGTGTCTCTTTAGTTCTTCAGTAGTCGTTCTCGAGATTTGCCGATTTCGAAGAAGGGTTTGACTGAGTCCTGGGTTTGAGTTGTTGTATATTGGAAGACACAGTTCTTGAGTCTGCACAGCACCATTGACATGAACTATTGCCTTAAAGAGATTCGGTAATTAGTACCTCACACCTAAGTTTAATTTGTTACAATCCATTTGTTTTTTTCTCAAAAATGCAAGACAAAGTCGAATGATTGTGGCGGCCGCACAATGCAACTTTCGGCGAGAGTCTGCAGAGGCTCCACACACGTCTCTCCTCATCGCATCGGGCAAAGGAACTCTCGCGCTCAAAGCATTTCGGTGTTTTCGAGACTGCATCTCTTCAAGAAGATGGCCCGAGAACTTTCTTAAGTCGATGCTCAGTTACAAAGTTAGCAATTAACTCGTTCACTCCGTCTAGTGGCTGTGTTAGTCAGAGTTAATTTGATAGCGCTTTCTCGGAGTTATTATTGTTGACTAGTACTTTTACTAGTTACAAGAAACAGCATTGTGATATGTATTGCAACAATCTCAAGGCGCTACCGTCCCTATTGATTGTTGGGTTCATCAGAAAATCGAGATAGCTGATAACGATCAAGTACAAGTGAAAAGATTATAACCGAAAGCACAGGAAGTAAACAGGGGAAGTGGAGGCTTGTGAGTAGAAGAAAAAGTAGCATGTACCATGCAAATTTTCAAGAATTCCAAGCCTTTAACAAGCCACACCATACAATAAAATTTCGGCAGTTTTGGATTGAATCGGATAATCCAATGCCAAACCATCTTTTGCTTCGTTTCTCGTACCCAAGTATCAGCTAAGTAAAAACTCACCAGAAGGATTTCTTGTGAAAACAACTCTGTCATCAGAAGAACTGCAGAAGAGATTGTCTCACAAAGGCTGCATGAATCACGACTTGAGATACTGCTAAAGAAAGACCCATCTTTTGCTTTCTTTTCTCCTTTAGATAGAGTCTAAATCTTGCTTTACTTTAAGATGGTCAAGTCTGGTAAAGAGGTAATATTCTAAAGAAAGACCTGAATGAATTTGAAACTGATCCGCATAATCCTTTGAAGATCACAACAAAGTAATCTCACGTTCGTGCCGTTCAAAACACTATCTTCCTTCATCACCGGCTTGCATCCTGGTTACTATTATGATCTGGAGGTCCAAGAAGATTGTCCAATACTGAGGGAACGTTTGGTCTATGAGGGTTCCAATATAAACAAAGAAAAACTTCCAGAGAGCCTGATTTTGTTTGCCATGCTTCCAGAAAGCATATTCAAACCTTGCATTGCTTTCTATTCCGAGACAATCAGTGTTCACGTTCCCATACAATGAGATCGACCAACGCACGACACCAAATTAGTAGTTCCATCCAAGGACATTATGAGTATTTAGTACTTGCGGGTTTTTTATTAGGTCTACTAGTTTCTTCACATGTTATAGCATGAATCGTCGCGGTCTTTATGATGTAGAGCAAAACTCACGTACAAGGCGAATTAGGAGTGGGCACTTGAAATTTGGCTAATGGGGATTGACATGCAAACGAAAGAGGCTGGCAGAACTTGGCTCTAGTACCGTATAAGAAAGTTCAATAAAATGTCTAAGTAAGTGGAGTGAGACCACATCATACAGAAGCATATAAATTTCATTGTCAAATAATGCGAGAAATAAACCTGCTTTGATGCTATAGTTCCATACAGTAGTTAGGGCAACGTTACATTGTGGTACATGTGGACCATTTTAGCCAGTTATGGGCCAACATGGAATGATTACAGGACCAACCGCATACAGGCCCAACACTCTTGTACTTCGAATCCAAGTTTTGTAATGACTTTTTGGTTTTTGGGTTTCAAGGTAAACAACTTTTTTAATGTATTTTGCAGCCGGTTCATTGTTGAACCCATTTTGGCACACTTGGTGCCATTATTGATTTATGATTTTTGTGTCTGGCTTCATCATTATATCTAGTCTTTTGAAAAGTCAATACATACTTAACTTACCAAAATATATATTTTTTTTTAATTTATCATTTCCATTAGCACGCCATTCTCCTCGAAGACCAATAGTAAGAAGTCGATCACGTCAAACTTTTCCGTTTTATCTTTGTGATTCATTTGGTGAAAAAGACAGTTGAGAGAGGGGGTTAAACTCGCCAAGACTATATCGATATTTCCACATAACAAGCACTTGGTCCCGGAAAATTCAAGTCATTAGGCAATCACCCAAGCCCGTCCAGACGGTGGCCTAGACATTTGTGGTAGTTCATTCAGGCTGTTGTTGTTGTTGTTGTTATTTTTTTTTTTTTTCAATTTCTCTAGTGATCTCGCGTTGATTTAATTGCACGATCCTGTATTTTCTTAATTTATATGACCACAATTGTAATTCGCATTTTAGTGCGGGAGTCCTTTCATCCTGTTCAGGGGAAAGTAAATCTAAATACAAGCCTAATATCGCAACAATACAAGTCAATCAACAACATCCCACAATCCAAAATTCACAGGCTTAACAAGAAATCACAAATTGTCTCGAAAGCTCAAAATCCAAAATTGCTAATATTAACTAGAGAGCTCAATGCCCCATCTTGAACACAATGCTTTATCTGCATCACTCAAAAACAAGTTCGTGTCCTGCAACACGGCTTGAATTGAAACCCTGACATAGAAACAAACCAACTTAATAACTCGAGCAATCAAAGGAACAACATGATCATGCAAGATATAGTATGGATAGCCCCATCACAACTAAGCTTTAGCACAGTTTTAAGCAGAGATTTGCCCTTAGCGGTTCAAAGTATCCATTCAAACTCTAAATCCCATGCTGTGTTCACAATGGATAGTATCACTTCAAGTAGAGATAAGAGGAAAAGGAAACCAAAGCTCAGGATGCAGATATAAGATGAAGCAATGAGAAATTTCAAGTGCAAATCCCATGAAAGATAGCATCATTCTGTTTGTTGATGCTAGAACAGATGCATGCTGCAGAATGCTTATCTGCCAAAGCATTTGCATCAAAGTTGTTCTACCTACGGTAGCTTTCCCTATTTTACATGCTACCCCGCCGCTGACATCAGTTGCAAAAATTCCAGTAATTCATGATAACTGTAGCCGTATAAAAAAATTTTCACAAAAGGAATTTGACCTGAGATTTTGCTGCTTTCTTGGTTACTGAATTGAAGTCTCTAAGGTCGTCAAGTCATATGGAATGAAATTCAACTCAAACAAGGCGGCAATCTGATTACATTGCAAGCATCATAAGGCATATCAATTTGCACACAACATTTTACCATCGCATTTCATTTTACCCAAGAGCGGTGAAATAAAGAACACACCAAAATTTGTCCATACTCACGTCAATCCAGCACAGACAGCGAAATCGAACATTATTTTTTTGAAACCAAGATAGCAAAGCCTGATGCATTTATTAATTCAAGGGAAGAAAGGGTGCACTGCTTAAGAATCAGAGGGTCAATGATATCGAGATTTCAAGATTCACAGAAAAGGTGGGAAAATGATTGCATCAGTCCTTAAGAGAAATTGCATTTTTAAAATATGAAATCGGAACCTGAATAACTGTTTAAAGAGTTAACTCCTCAAACAATTTCGTTGTCCATGAAATTTGATGGCCTTCCCATTTGGCTTCTTCATCCACTCGGCTGTTCTTCTCTCCAGCATTCTCACACCTCGCGTGAGCCATCTGGGCCTCCTCGTTTCAAGTGCAATGTATGATATGGAAGTGCCAATGATGAGTCCGGATGCATAACCCATCCACACTGCTTTTGGTTCGAACCAACACTCATGCCCCTGGCAATCGAAAGTTGAGGGGGATGGTGGTGGAGGAGGTGGAGCATCGTCTGGGCAAGCTTTTGGCAATGGAGTTCCACATAAGCCTGGATTCCCACCAAACGAGTCGCAAGAAAATGTGCTCAAGTGCTTGTCTTGAGGTATGCGTCCAGTGAGTTGGTTCTTCGAGAGGTCCAAGTATCCGAGGGATGCCAAGTCTCCCAGTACTCTAGGAACTTCCCCATTAAGCTTGTTCGAAGAGAGATCAAGCGCTTCAAGATTAGTCAAGCTCCCTAAAGTTGGAGGGATAGAACCTGTAAGATGGTTGTGTGACATGTTGAGCCCTTTGAGAGAGTAGAGGTGTCCAAAGACTCCAGGTATGTCTCCTTCGAAAAAATTGTGCGACAAGTCAATGGTTGTAAAGATGGTCAAGATCTTCACTAGCGTAGTCTCCATCCCTTTCATTGTCACGGTCACAGAATTTTCATATGACTCCGATCCGAAAGACCGTGTCATATATAATGATTTTTGTTGCCCATTTTCGCCATTCATCATGCCTCTAAGGTTCATTATCAACTTGGGTGGCAAAGGGCCGCCAAAATTGTTTTTGGAGAGATCCAAAATGCGTAACTTGGGAAAGAGGTCGGATTGCTTTGGAATATCCAAAAGACCCTCAAAATTGTTGGACCTCAAAATGAGAACTTGTAACTCCGGAAGTTTTCCCAACCATATCGGGAATGTATCCTTTATCTGATTGCTACTGATATCTAGAACTTCCAGATATTTACATTCGACAAGGGACCGCGGTAATGTGCCTTCAAACTGATTTTCACTAAAGTCAAGAGTCGTGAAGCTATTTCTCGAAGAAAATGATTGAGGAATTGTACCCTCAAGGTTATTCATTCGCAAGTTCAGAACTGACAGATTGATGCTAAAGTTCATTAAGCACTGAGGCAAGCTACCTATTAAGTTGTTGTTAGACAAGTCAATAACCTGGAGCCCTGTAGCATTGCATAACAAAGAAGGGATTTTTCCTGTTATGTTATTACTTGCAATGGAATAATAAAATGTCATGGGAGATGGAAGTGGAATTGGCCCTTCAAACATGTTGTTGGATAGATTTATCATAGACAACGAGGTGTTTGAGAAGATATTATTGACCTCATGGTGACTGAGAAATAATGATGATACGTTCACGCATTTGATTTGGGAGTGCGGTAAGGGCCCTTGGAACTTGTTACTGCTCAAGTCTAGAATCTTAAGATTTGTCATATTACCAAAGCATTGTGGCATAGTTCCGGAGAGATGATTGTTAGACAAATTCAAATGAAAAAGTGAACTCAACTGGCAAATTGAAGATGGGATCTCACCGGTGAAACCATTGTGAGAGGCATCGAAGGAGGACGTAGAAAGTGGAGGCAACGGGAGTGATCCTTGGAATGAGTTGTTCTCAAGATATATAAATGACAATCTCTTCCAGTACAATTGTGGTATACCTCCCTCCAGATGGTTATGGGAAAGATGTAATGATTCCAATGTGTCATGGCTTATTCCCCAAAACCACCTCGGGATCTCCCCACTTATCCTATTGGAAGAGAGGTCTAAGACTTTTAATCTTTGTAAAGAACTCAGGAAAACAGGGAACTTGGTCAAGTTGCAAGAAGGCAACCATAACATTTCAAGCTTCGGGAATGTATAGCTCTGTCTATCGTAGGTTAGATTTAGTTCCTGAGAAACACCGAGCTCCTGTAGATTTTCAAGCTTCGTAAACATTTCAAACTCTACGACCCCGCTGAAGTCATTCTCGTGAAGATATAGGACTTGGAGTTGTTTGAGATTTCCCAACGCTGAGGAGATGGGTCCTGTGAATTTGCACCCTGCAAGATAAAAAAAAAAAATGTTAAACTCTTCATGTTACCAAATTAAATCGGGTATTTCGTCACAAAAAAGAAGAAGAAGAAGAGCTCATACCCCAGAGATACAAGTACGCAAGAGGACCGGTCCAATTGGATTTGGGAAGAATCCCAGACATGCCTTCATTTTGAGCCACTTGCAGAGTAGTGAGGTTTGGGAATCGGAAAACACTAACCGGGAATATCCCCCTTAAGGAACAATTAAAAAGGTTTAAAAGTGTCAAAGAAGAAGACAAATTCGCAAAGGACATCGGTGAAACCGTGGACATGTCTACCGTGTCAAGAACAAGCGTTCTCAATACGGTTAGGTTCTGAGCAAGCATTATGAAGATCGAATTTTCCATCCTGAGGGAAGGGCATGAGTTTGATACATAAACACAATTGGCAGAGAGATCAAGTGACACCAGCTTGGAGAGGCGAGAGATTTCACTAGGAATGGTACCCGAAAAGTGTGAAAGAGAGAGATTTAGATGAGTCATTTTTGCAAATGCGCTCAGATTAGGCAAAATGTGTGAGCCATTAAAGTTATTACCGAAAAGGTTGAGGTCCTGAAGATGGCGAAGGAGAAAGAGGGAGCTATTGGAATAGAGAGCGCCGTGAAGCCAACTGCAAGAAAGGTTGAGACCGACGACGTCACCGGTGATACCATCGCAAGTCACACCGTCCCACGAGCAGCAGTCCATGCTTTTGTTCCAAGAGTTTGTCTTCGGATAAGACACGAGATGGCCAGGCAAATCACAAGAGTAGTTTGACGCCACGCGATCGAGCAGGAAGGAATTCTTAAGATGGAGCAAGGCGTCGCGTTGGTCGGGAGGGCAAAGCGGCGAGACAAAGGGAAGGGAGGAGGAAAGCAAGACAAAGAGGAAACAGAAGAGTCGGAGGAGGAGTTGATGACACCCCATTTTTGCAATTTAGCATGGGAGGGAGTTGAACGGTGGTGGAGTGGAGCCTGCGGAGATCTTCAATTTATTTATGTAAGCCCTTCTCAAGTGTGAAGTCATCGACACGACGCGAGTCTTCTCACGTGGGTTGGTCGGAGTAGGAGTAATTTCACGTAATTTGAAATCGACGTTTAACATGCAAGGTTAATATGTGGTATTTTCTTTTTTTTGGTCGAATATATGTGGTGTTCAACTGCGCAAACCTCTCAGATCTGTATCAGCCACAAAACGGAAATAGAATTTAAACTGAGTACTTCTACTTATGAAACAAAGCCCGCCTAATTAACACCCCCATAGCAATGTGAAAGCCTGTGGTAATTTCGTCAAATATTAAGAGCGAATAAAAGCCTGGAGAAGTTATTCGATATTTCACTCAAAAATCAATTTATATACATATAAATTGGACCACATCTGTGTTAGAGATATGCACTAAATCGTCTATGTAATAGTTACATGCTAGGGATTTCAGTTGTACTTTCCATTTCTTATTAATGGCAAAGACATACTTATTAATGTGTCCAATTATTTTCTAGTAAATCCATAAGATCAGTTGTGACTGGACCTATTCTTGAGACATTGAGAATATCTGTGACGGGTTCATAGTTAGACTAAATCTTTAAATAGTTGCTAGTAGATGGATCATTGAATGGATAATAATGATCCTGTTGAGACCGGCGTATTCTTAACTTCACCATTAAGTATTGGATACTTAAGAGAATAACGAGTCATAAGTCATTGGGTATTGAATGCCCGAGCTATTACACAGGTGCTTGTACCATACAAGTTCACTAAACGTGACACATTAAACAATTAGTAACATTAAAGCTTTTAGCGAGGTCAATATCTAATCGTTTATATTTTGGTCTTGTGTAAATAATCTTTAGACCTGAGGCACAATGTCGACTTGTGTGTTGGATGGCTATAGTTCAAGAGGACGCATATTGACGGTTCATTGATCCATTTCTATACTTGATGGTCATAGTTCATACACATACGAAGTCACACGTGTGCGCAAAATGGAATTTGTCTCCTTGTTATATGAAAGGTATGATATACCATACGATCTAATTATGACAATGTATTGAAATCCTCGGTCAGGGTTGTAATCGAGAATAAAATATTTATATCTCGTATGAATGCAAGTCGATTGAATTTGTGCATATGATCGAATTGGTGACTTGACAAATATTTCATGGTCTTCGTTTGATCGAGATATCGTAAGACAGAAGGATTGAATTACAATATAGTAAAAGCTGACAAGTTTATTATGTTTTTAAAAAATTCACATTGGCATCCATTACATATTGATAGATGTCATTTATGGCGTGTGGGGCCTAGAGATTAATAAATAAAAAATATGACAACGGTATGCGCTGACCATTTGTTTTCTCTAAAAATAAAATAAAAATAAATAAATAATATATGCCCACACATGGTCAGCAACAGTTGCAGACCAAGTGAAGCATTGACGGTCCGCAAAGGTTACTGACCGTGTGGGACATGGGGCGCACGTTCAGCATCAATGCTGAATGGACGCCACGATTAGTGACGACTGATCGTTTTCTTTTACGTGCAAACCGTTCTGGATGTGTGCGTGGGTTTTTATAGAGGACAATTTGAACACGCTTGAGCAGTTTAAGCCGAAAAGAAAGGGCAGAAATTTTGTTCTCTCTGCTCCTTTTCTAGTGACCAAAATTCAAGAACAAGAAGACTTATCATCACGGGACCGCTAGCATAATTACGGTGGCGATTTCGCGAGTTCATTTTTCCGTTTAACATTACAATTAGTGGTGTGTCTAAACTAGAGATTCGACATTTGTGTGGCTTGAACAAATAACATCTAAACCAACTCATTATAGGCACGCTTCAAGAGGTAACCCATTAATTCTCTTTGCGTTTATATGATTTTCGATTGAAATGCACGAATTACGCTTTAGAGTTATACGTATGGGTTTAGCTATTTCCGCTGCGTTTTATAATTTTAAGTTTGCCTATGCATGCTACGCGAATCCGATCAGTCCAAACATGTATAATACAAAAGCACTTGAGATTTATTTTCTCAAGAGTTAAAGATAAGACGATGAAATATATTCAAGTTTATGCACAGTGTCTTTCAATGGAAGTTAGGAGAAAGAAGCGGGGAGATTTTTGAACACTTTTGCTCCTTGGGGAAATTAAAAGAGATTCTGTAGTGTTTGGGTTTATCTGCATATTGATTGCAAGCAAGGATATATGATTTCTTTGGCAAATGAAGTGAAATTCTAATTCTTACAATCCAATGATTATCATGGCAACTCAATCCGGCCGTGACTTATTGAAATGTGAAAAGCAAGAATCAGATCATCATCGCATTCAAATTCTCAATATGAAAACCGACAAAAGTATTGTTCAACGCACTTTATCATGTCATTCGACAAGTCGATATGGAAATTGATAAAATGGCTTTAGAAAAAGTGAGACCGCATCAGCTGGCGGCCATTATTGATGAACAAAATACATAATTAGTCACGATATTAACAATGACGCACAACAGTGTGAAAACATCAAATAATCATTTAGAGCAAATAACAACCTAGAAAAGTTATTCGACACTTTATTCATACACTTTACATGCCTAAACATGATCCAAACAATATAAAGAGGGAAATCATTAAAACAATGCATCTTTTTTTTTGGTAAAATAGTTTTGAATTTGTAGATTCTTTGAATCTCTAATATGGTTAAAATTTATAAAGCGCTCGTCAAATATTTGAAGGCCGCACTATGAAGCTCACAATAACTTTTAGAAAATTGTCTCACCAACTTTAAGAAGTTGTAACTTTAAAATATATGTATTACCAGAAAAAATAAATTGCAATTTAGGATGTAACACCATCACCATCACCGTGGTCGCGACTCCCGAACTATTTGAAACCTCTATTAATTATAATTTCATTGCGCGTGATGTTCGTCTCATCTTGTTCGGATGTTCCTACATGCAATGGATTTTAATTGCTTTCCTATGCTCGTACCTATGACCCAACCTAAATAATCTGGTTAAGTTTAAAGACAAATTATTGATGTATTTTTACTCCTGGAAACAAGCGTGCTTGCAAAGGGATCAGCCTGCTTTGCCTTAGATTAGTGCTTCGTTTGCTTGGCGAAAAATGAATGTTTTAAAAAATATTTTAGTAAAAATGTTCCCATGCATCACTTGAAATAATTAGTCTATCGAAAATGTTATTATTATCGATAATATTTTACATCTAAATATTTTTATAGACGATAAAAAAATTATTCATTCATTTTCATAAGCGATACAAGTGATCATTTTTAAACTCCATCAATACTCCGTTATGGACGTTGGGAGAGGAAGCATCTTTAAACTCCATCAACACTCCGATATGGATGTTGGGAGAGGAAGTGGGGAGTTTTTGGCATGCTTTTGCTCCTTCGTGCTAGCATAATTAACGAAAATTCCGCAAGATTTGGATTATTTGCATATTGATTGCAAACCAGAATATCTGATTTCTTTGGCAAATGAATAGCACATGGCAACAAGTCAATTAACATGGCAAATCCATGTAGGAATCCATTTCAGTTTTGAATAAACCTATCATGCGCTTATCAATTTGGGGTTTTTGATAATCCAAAAATAATTTATGATAAATTTGTTATATAAACTTTAGTGTTGCCTTTTTCTTCCAACGATTGTTAAGTTGACAGGAATTTTTTGACCACTCGATTAATCTAAAATCTGGCTACTTGCTTGGTTATTGAATCGAATCTACGAGGTTAGTCAAGTCATTAAACTCAAACAAGGTGACATTCTGATTACACTGCAGGCATCATAAGGTGACATCAAACTTGCGAAATGGAATTTTACCTTCACAAGTCCTTTGAAAGACGAACCATAAGTTGCACCAGAAAGAATATTCAAAATTTGTCCCTATATGCAAGTCAATCCAGCACAAAAAGTGTAACCAAAGATAAATCCTTTCAAACCAGGACATAAACATGCCAAAATAGCAAAACTTTCATACACTAAATTGTTTGGCAAGGTTACTTTGGAAAGTATTATATAGTCTTGGGATGTATTGTGTTTGTGTTTATGCGAGGAAGCGCTTCATTCTAGTCGCTCATAGTGATTTGGGCAACATGTTTTGAATTATCCAACAATAATAGGAATTTAATTTTCTTTTATAAAAAATTGTTAAGAAAATTGTTCAAAAAGTCTTAAACTTATTGTAGGGTGATCAATTCATTTTTAAACATTTCAATTGTGCCAATTTAGTCCTAAACCTATTTTAAGATGGCCAATACTGTTTTAAACCTTTCAATTGTGTCAATTTAATCCTAAAGCTCTTGAGTATCCTAACTTTTTAATGAATGGCTAATGTAGTCATTCCAACTAATTTTAGTTGGAAATCACTATCATGGCAGTAGAATCAGTGCCAACTATCCTACATAGCGCGATCAATGCTAACGTGAACTATTTTTCGATTTTTTTGAAGAAAATTGTTTTATTATTTCTTATTGATTTATTGATTTTTTTTCTTTTTTTTTGTTTTCCCTTTTTTTGGAATGTGCCCGCTGGGGCGCCGGCCCCTGGGCAAGGGCCGCCAGGTTGAGGACAACAGTTGCAGACCACAGGGAAGGCGTTGCGGCTCTTGCACTTGAATTTGAACCCTAACAGAGAAAAACAACCCAATCTGAGGAACAACAGGATCATGCAAGAGACCCTTTCTCTACCTCCAAGCATGATGGATAGCCTCATTCCAAGCAAGCTATAGCACAGTTTTAAGTTTAGGTTTTCCCTCAGCAGTTCGAAGAGTGCATTCAAACTCAAAATCCCATTCACCAACGCTCCTGTGACTCTGTGAGATCCAAGCAGCCCCAGAAGATGACCCCACAATCCAAAGAGCCTCGGAGAAAAAACATTTGGAGAACAGACACAAACAACCATTAACTTATCGAATGTTTGCAGCACATCCCATTGCCCCAGAAGACAGTTCTTAGATTCGGGAAAGGAGGAACACAAGATGAACTAAAGTCCACTAACTATCAATAGACATGAGATCCTGCTGGTAATTGAATTTGGATGGGGGACAAGGGGACGCTGGTAGCATGATGTGGGTTTGACTTTCGTGCTCTGTAAAGAGGCAAAGCAAAAGTCTTATTCACTTGAATACTACGGTTTCATTCATTTTGCAGAAATTATGACGTTTCTGGAAAATAATTTTCAAGAAGTCATTTTCCTTGGAATCTAAAAAGGATCAATAAAATATTTTTCATCGTTTGGTATGGATAATCTGATTTGATTTTCCTTCATGTAATTTTTTAATATTTTTTTATTATATTTAATTTTTTAGTTTTTATTATTTCCGCTTCTTCTTCGGCCGGTCACCGACATTCCGACAAAGCAAGCCAAGGTAGCCTCTAAAAAAAAAAATCAATAATATATGCCCACACATGGTCAGCAACCGTTGCTGACCACGTGAAGCACTCACGGTCAGCAAAGGTCACTGACCGGGTGGGACATGGGGCGCACGTTCGGCATCAATGCTGAACGGACGCCACGATTAGTAACGACTGGTCGTTTTCTTTTGCGTGATGAGCGCGTGGGTTTTTACAGAGGAAAACGAAAAGAACATTTTGAACACGCTTGAGCAGTTTAAGCCGAAAAGAAAGAGCAGAAATTTTGTTCTCTGTGTTCCTTTTCTAGTGACCAAAATTCAAGAACGCGAAGACTTAACATCATGGTGGTGTGTCTGAAGTAGAGGTCCGACATTAGTGCGGCTCAAACAAAGAACATCTAAACCAACTCATTACAGGCATTCTTCAAGAGGTAACCCATTAACTCTCTTTGCGTTTTTATGATTTTCGATTGAAACGCACGAACTACGCCTTCGGAGATACATGTGTGTGTTTATTCATTTTCGTTGCGTTTTATAATTTTAATTTTGCCTAAGCATGTTATGTGAATCCGATCAGTCTAAACATGTATAATACAAAAGTACTTGAGATTTATTTTCTCACGAGTTAAAGATAAGACGATAAAATATATTTAAGTTTCTGTTTTTCAATGAAAGTTAGGAGAAGAAGCGGGGAGATTTTTGAACACTTTTGCTCCTTGGCGAAATTAAAAGAGATTCTGTAATGTTTGGGTTATCTACATATTGATTGCAATCAAGGATATATGATTTCTTTGGCAAATGAAGTGGAATTCTAATTCTGACAATCCAATGATTATCATGGCAACTCAATCCGGCCGTGACTTATTGAAATATGAAAAGCAAGAATCAGATCACAATCACATTCATATTTCAAATATGAAAACTGGCAAAAGTATTGTTCAACGCACTTTATCATATGGTTCGGCAACTCGATATGGAAATTGATGAAATGTCTTTAGAAAAAGTGAGATTGCATCAGCCGGAGGCCCTTATTGATTAGAAAAATACATAATTAGTCATGATATTAACAATAACTCACAACCATGTGAAAGCATCAAATAATTATTGAGAGCAAATAACGGCCTAGAAAGGTTATTCGACACTTTATTCATACACTTTACATGCCTAAACATGATCCAAACAATATAAAGGGGGCAATCATTAAAAATATGCATCTTTTTTTCTGGTAAAATAGTTTTGAATTTGTAGATTCTTTGAATCTCTAATATGGTTAAAATTGATGAAGTGCTCGTCAAATATTTGAAGGCCGCACTATGAAGCTTACAATAACTTTTAGAAAATTGTCTCACCAACTTTAAAAAGTTGTAACTTTAAAGGGCGGTGCTATTTTCACTCCCATTTTGACTAAGACACTCCTCTTTTCAATCAATATACCGAAATACCCTCCTCCTTCTTCAATTTATTGTTTCTTTTTTTACCAACCTAACAAACAAAATGGCCTTTATTCCTATTTTTTCTTTTAAATATCAAATTCACAATATAAACGTCAAATTATACCTAATAAAACATCATTCTATAACGTATCATATGATCACTTTTCCTAGAGAAGTTCGTTATTCTTAATTTATGATCTTATACTTTTAATTAGAAATGTTAGGAATTTCTAGTTATAACAGTTTATGAACAAACAATTAACTGTCTAGTTTTTATTAAATAATTTGAGGAAAATTTTATTACAAAGTCGAAATTTAAAATCCAATACAACTATCAAGCAAATTTTGATCTCACAGGTAATTTTCAAATAGACTTGTAGGTTTATAAAATTACAAATCACTTATTTCTATTTTTTTAATCTTTTCAAATTTTAATATGAATTCCAAGATAGGTTTGAAAACTTATTTACATATTCTGCACTTTCAAACTCGCGTACGGTGATCCACTTACAATGAGATTGAATTTACAATCGATATTAATTCCTTTGTTTATATCAAGAGTTGAATAGTATGAAATTTCACGTTTTTTTCTTTACGTATTTATCCTTTGTTAATACATATATAAATACAAATATCTTCGACATTTTATTGTGCTTTTTAATAAATTAATCTTTTCCATTTTGTGACCAATTTTACTTTTCTGTTTTTATCAAGATCGACTAAAAATGAAGGTAGATTTGTTGGTTAGCCTGATAAGAAAAGAAACATTTAATTACCTTACCCCCCAAAAAATTTTTACCTGACCCAAAAAAGAAACATTTAATTGAAGAAAGAAAATAATATTTAATAAGTTAACTAGCAAAAAGAAGTGACAGAATGAGAGTGAAAATAGTGCCGCCCAACTTTAAAATATATATTATCATAAAAACAAATTGCCATTTAGGATGTAAAAATGCAAGAATCAAATCATCACCACCGCCATCGCCATCACCGTCACCGTCACCGTGACTCACGCTCCCAATATTCCAAGTAAGAAAATCCGCCGTCATGCATGGCAAAAAGTATTGTTCAACAAAGCTAATCAATAGGACGACATCCTAAGGAAGCAAAAAAGAAAGTCAAGTCAACTCTCCTCCATTATTTAGAACCAAAAAATCTTGTTGCTTATTTATTTATTTAGTTTTCCTTCTTTTGATAATTGGACTCCCGAACTCTTTGAACACGCCAATAATCATAATTTCATTGCGCGGGATGTTCGTCTCATCCTGTTCGGATGTTCCTACATGCAATGGATTTTAATTGCTTTCCTACGCTCGTACCAATGATCCAACTTAAATAATCTGGTTAAGTTTAAAGACAGATTATTAATGTATTTTTACTCCTAGAAACAGGCGTGCTTGCAAAGGGAGAAGCCTGCTTTGCCTTAGATTAATGTTTCGTTTGCCTTGCGAAAAATGGATGTTTAAAAAATATTTTGGTAAAAATGTTCCCATGTATCGCTTGAAATAATTAGTCTATCGAAATTGTTATTATTATCGATAATATCTTATGTCTAAAAATCTTTATAGATGATAAAAAAATATTCATTCATTTTTATAAGTAATACAAACAATCGTCTTTAAACTCCAACACTCTGATATAGATATTGGGAGAAGAAGCGGGGAGTTTTTTTTTTTTGGATGTTTTCGCTCCTTCCTACCGGCGGAATTAACAAGGATTCTGCAAGATCTGGATTATTTGCATATTGATTGCTGTTAAGTATAATGGCATTGATCAAGGAATCAAGATCAAATCAAATCAGGCTAGTACAAGCAAGTGCTAAGTTCAAGGATTGTAAATTCAATTTGATTGTTTCTAATATCACGTAATCTCTTGTATAAATACATGTACTAACACATGAAAAATGTATCAATTGCAAAAATCTGTTCCTCAGAATTCTCTCAAGTATTTTATATTTTTATGGTAATTATCCTTAAAAACCTAACTTGATTTGATCTCGATTCCTGGATCAATGCCATTATCCTTCACAGAAGAGACAGATCGAACAGAGGTGAACAACGATGGGGAGTAGGGGAGACGATGGGTTTAGGGCTTCGATCGAACAGATGAACAACGATGGGGAGTAGGGGAGACGATGGGGTTTAGGGCTTTGGTTCGTGCGTCCTCGTCGTCGGGAGCCTCGCCCGGACATGGCGAGGCTTGATCTTGTTTGCCCTTGGCGAGACTGGCCATCACTCTGGTCGATTGACAGACCTTGGCCACTGGCATTCCTTTGAAGATGGACGTCCCTCTGAAGGAGGAGGAAACATAAGGAAAAAAAAAAGAAAATAAAAAGAGAAAATAAAAAATGAAAAAGTAAAATAAAATATAAGTAAAATTTAAAAATAATATTAAAATATTCAATCGCTGGCTCACCAAATTTCGTCGAAAGAACTGAATTGACACAATTGTAAAAGATTTATGGCTGAATCGGCCAAAAATAAAGGTTTAAGACTGAATAGTCACATTTGCAATAGGTTTAAGGCTTTTTTTTGATAATTTTCCCTACTACTTACTATAAACAATGTAGATTCACTTGAATACTAAGGTTCGGTTCATTTCACATAAAATGTGTGTATTTAGAAAATATTTTTCAAGAAACCATTTAGGAAAAATAAAATATTTTATTGTGTTCGACTAAAATCTAAAAAAAGATCAGCAAAATATTTGCCATCATTTGATATATAAAATCGGATTTGATTTTCATTTGTGCACTTCATTTAATAATTTTTTCATTTTTTATTTCGATTACAAGGGATTTGAATTTTTTTATTATTTTTGATCATTCTTCTTTTTTCTCTTTTTCTTCGGTCGATCGCCAGCCGTAGTTGAGATCCAGCTTGCCATATTCCAGCAAGCTGAGCCGAACCATCCTCGGTCGTGGTCCACCTTTCTAGATTTGGCGAGGTCGAGCTTGCTAACCTCGTCCAAGCCAAGCTCGTCGATCATGGGTGAGCCAGGCAGCCTACTGGCAGAGGAGGAAGGATTAAGGAAAAAGAAAAGAAAGAGATCAAAGAAAAAAGAGAAAGAAAAGACAAATAAAAAGTAAATAAAAAAAGGAATATAAAGGTGCTCATGGAGGAAATATAAGGATCCCCACTTTTGAAAGTGTTTTGTTTTTCTTTTTTCCATTGAGAGAAAATGTTTTCCTTGATTCAATAATTTTTCATGAACTAAACGTCATAAAATCCGAAAAACATATTTTTGGCGAAACGACCGGAGCGAAAGTTACTCGTCTGTACATGAAAAGTAAAATCCTCCTATGCATTCATTGGCATTAGGCAGATGAACGATGCAGTCTTTTTCCTTCCACCACATATTCTAATCTAGCTTCAAATTGAAGGCAAAATCAAAATGTTTTGAATTGGAGTGGGCCGCGTGATTGCTTGGGAAGCCGAGGATTTCATGCTACTCCCATTTTACACTCCACCGTGCGAGTGAGTTTATTGGGGGGTTGGGGGCCATGGGGATTCATCGTCGACTTAGACGGACTTCCAACACACTAAAGTCTTCTGTGAAAAGTCAAGTCTGTTGGTGGTCTCGCACAGACTTCCATCTTCTTAGACTCTCTTCAACTTGTCTACCGGGTGGGGAGTCAAACCAAAGATTCATCTCGTTTTATTTAGAGTGAGACAAGTAAACTATTCAGAATAATCTTTGTCGCCCGTTAGTACCAGTGAAGTTTGTTTACAAAAACAAAACAAAAGTGTCCCTTTTTCGATCGAAACTAAGAGATTGAGTCATTTTATTTGTTAGAATCCTACTATAGTCTTTCAAAATAAAGAAATGGGCAGGTGGGTTACACCCTACTACGCATGCGTACCAGTGCGCGATTATTAGGCACGTTAATAAATACTATTATAAGTGAATACATAGTAAACAACGAAGAAAAAACAGCACATAGCATACAAAATTTTGAAAATTCGAAGCCTCTTCTGTATAACAAGCCGCGCAATAATCCAATGCCAAATCATCTTTTGCTTCTTCTCTCGTACCAATTCATGAACCCAAGTATCAGCTGAGTAAACTCACCGGAAGAATTTCTTGTGAGAACAGCTCTATCCTCGGAACAACTGCAGAAGATATTGTCCCACAAAAGCGGCATGAATCACGCCTGGAAATAATGATAATGCTAAAGAAGGACCCATCTTTTTCTTCTTCTCGGGTGCCTTCTTTTCTCCTTTGATAAAATCTAATCTTGCTTTACTTTAAGATGGTCCAGTCTGGTAAATAGATAATGCTAAGCAAAGAACCGAATGAATTTGAAACTGACCTGCACAATCGATGTTCACATTCACATGCAACGAGATCGAACAACACCCGACAACAAATTAGTAATTCCTTCCACGGACATTATGAGTATTTAGTACCCGTGGCTTTATGGGTTTTGATTAAGTCTTCTAGTTTCTTCACGTGGTATCGCTCCAATCATTGTCGTCTTTAGGAGGTAGAGCTAAACTCACATACAAGCCGGATTAAGAATGGGCGCGTGAAATTTGACTAACGGGGATGCATATGCAGACGAAAGACGCAAGTAGGCTTACCTTGGATATTATATTAGAAAGTTCAATTATAAGTTTAAGCAAATAAGGTGGGAAGAGACTACTTGTACATGAAAAGCATATAAATTTTATTGTCAAATTCGATTCACAATTTGAATCTCGTCTCATCACGTATTACACCTCATTTTTAAGTACAAATGGAAAAGGTATAAAAAATTGATAAATGAGGCACCAAATACTAATGATCAGGAAACTATTGAGCAAAACCATGGTTAAAATATATCATCTTGATCACCAGAGAGGGACCCGCTGTCAATTTAAAAGAACATGATGTATTATATGTTCCTCTAAACTAACTTGTGGAGATAAAAAAAAAAAAAGGTAATGATATCTGGACAATCATTGGTCGGAAAAAGCAAAGGGTCGAAAGCGAACCCCATGTCTTGTATGAGGAGATAGCCTATGATCTTCCTCACATTCTCCGGCTCTAGCTTCTGGACCCTATCGAAAACAATCCTAGTACACTCCTGAAATCCATCTTGCATCTACACCTATTTCGAAAGAACAAAAAATCTACTTTGATCCTATAATTCCAGCCACTATTGCCGGCAAGTGTTACGTTGCGGTACACGTGGAACTTTTCAGTAGGGTGTCAGAATCGAAACGTGAACGGCACAATGAACTGAACCGAATTTTAGTTCGGTTCGGTTCTTAATTCGGTTAGTTAGTAAAAAATTTCACAATTTTATTATCGGTTCAGTGGTTCAGTTCGGTTCACTAACCGAACCGAATTGTTTATATATAATCTTATTTACTCCGTGTCACAATTCCCGGGTTCAGTTCGTCTTCTCAGACTCATAAGTCGCGAGCCCTAAAGTCCCAACTCTCTCGTTCGTGCAGTCTTCTCGCCGGACCATCTCGATTTCGTTCAAGCTTCTTGCATTACTCTGGGCTTCGTCCATCTCATGGGGATGCTCCAGCTTCTTACCGTCTTTGTGGGTCTCCGAAGATACCGGTAATTTCTGACGTTGAGGGATTCTCGGCTTCGACCATCTCGGTTCTCAGCGATTTTTTAGGGTTTTAGCCTTTTAGCAGCGCCTGATTACGTGTCGCCGAAGTGAGGTTTGCCTGATTGAGAGGTACATCGAGTTCGAGACTGCTTGTATTGATCTCTTCAAGGGCGAGCACAGAGCCCCTCAGTTCCTCAAGCTCCAGGTCTGCCCCCGTTCTTGAATGGTTTCTGGGCTGTTCCAATCCTTCATTTCTCACCTCAAATTCGTGAAATACGAGATTTCAAAAGGTGGGTATTGGATCGCTGATGTAGAAGTGCTATTGTGTCTTCCAGTTCTTTTACCAATTTAATTTCAATATATTTGTTTGTGTGATGTACTGTGATGTGTTTGATAGAATGACTCAAAGAGGAGGAACTAAATTTGTTTCTATTCTGTGGTAGTAATTTTTCTACCATGGCATAGCTGTATTACTCTTCTGTGAGCTGTAGATGTCATAGCTAGTTGATGCGCTTTTTCAGAGATTTTCTAGTTCTATGGTTGCTGGTTCTTGTCTTAGGGTGGGGTTTGACAGTTAAGCGGCACTTTCCGCAATTTGCAATTACTAGGTAAACCCATGACCCACATTTAGGAGAATTATATGTCATCTGGAAAGTGGCACTTTCAGAAAAGGAACCAAGTTACTGTCGGCGATGAAGTTATTGTTATGTTTAGATTTGGTGGACTGTGTCATGTTAGTCAGTCAATAGCCAAATCTTGGAGTAATTGTTTCTGGCTTTATTGTGTTGTGAACCAATAGCACTTTTTCCCTGATTAATCTTGATATGGACCACTGGCATGTTAAAGTAGAAGAAATGTCTGACTGGATGTTGAAACTTTTGATGCACTTCTATTTTAGTTTTTTTATTGCCTTGTCAAATAGATTTTGGTGAGACAAATTACTGGGATGTCTTCTTCAAGTTTATGAAATCTGGAAATAGATTCGGCACCTATAATGGATATTGTACATCGCTATGTAGTGCCGATGAGTATATTTTAGGGGAAAGAGGAAATATCTGAGTTGTTGTTAGTTGTTTGTGTTTTTATAAAGTCAGTCCTGATCTTCCATCAGTGTGATCTATTCTTTGGATTGTTTAAAAGCATTTTATTTTCTGATCATATAGAAGTCTCGGTCAGTTCGAGTTAGTTTTCTGAACTGTAATATTACCGAACATCCGTGAATCTTATATTTAAACATGTTTGCCTTTAACAACAAACTATTCAATTTTCTAATTGCTTGTGGAAAAGTTTGCAAGTATGTTTAGTATTTTATTCTTTTGTAGTTTCATCTTACATGAATAAGCTAACAATATTTTCATGTGACTTTTTACTTGTTTTATTGATAGATGGATTCAATGGATCAAAATGCTGGCACGGATAAAAGGAGATCAACGAGATCCGATATGTCATTACTCATTAGACATTCAGCTTATTCCTTTTACTTTGTACTTCGTTTTTCTGTTATTTTAGAACTGGTTCAGGCTAATGAGAGTATGGAACTCTCGGTGGATTTGCGAATTCAAAGTCCCTTTTTGGTTTGAAACTGAAACTTTCTTGTGCTGCTGAAAAGTGAATAACGTTGGCCTGACTCTATGGCAAGAACTTGTATAGTTGAACGCAATTGATAGAGTTCCAATCTTCACTTTTTAGTCAATCTGTTTGCTCTTGGCATGTTCTGATGTTATATTGTAGATAGTCCTCTTTTTTAAGGTGGGTTGCTCTCTTGAGCACTGTGAACTTCGAGATCATTGAGCCTATAGAAAATCATGTTGGAACATTCATACGTTTGCTGGGTACTCCATTATGGTACTTGATGGCCTGTGGGTAGCAAGCCTTGATTTGCATTTACAATCCCCTGAACCTTGTGTGGTTTTTGATTGACTTGTTTCAGCGCACCAGCCAGAGTACCTGATTCTCTCTCCAGAGGCCATGAGCAACTGCCCAGATTGAAGAAATGTTCTGTTGGGGACGAAGTGAAGACACTCAGTGTATTCGTATTATGGCTGAGAAGACACTCGTGTTAATTTTCTGTACTGTTCATTTGTATATTGAAGCTTTTCCCATTTTTTGAGCTTCCATTTCTTCATGCCAATGTTTTTCTTTTTGAGCTTCCATTTCTTCTGCCGAATCTATCTCCAGCAGGTCTGACTGCTGTTTTATAAAATTTTCCTTTTAACCTTTTCCTTTTAACCTCTTAGGTTAAAAGTAAAATTTTATAAAACAGCAGTCAGACCTGTCATGTTGTACGGAGCTGAATGTTGGCCAGCACAAAGTAAACATGAGTAGCGGAAATGAGTATATGTGGTCATATAATGATGGATAAGATAAGGAATGAAGAGATTCGACGAAAAGTTGGAGTAGAACCGGTGGCGAAAAAGATGAGAGTGCATAGATTGAGATGGTTTGGGCATATACTTCGAAAGCCCTTAAACGCACCGGTACGAACAGATGTTTGATATCGAGAGCATAACACGAAGAAAGCAATGGGTCAGTCGAAAATTACTTGTGGGAAAGCAGTAAAATAAGATTTAATGGAGTAGGAAATAGATTGGCGTTCGGTTTGTCTTAGTATGGAGTGGAGAAAGGCTATTAGTGTTGTTAGGATGGAGTGGAGAAAGGCTATTAGTATTGTGGAGAGGTAGTCTATAAATATATATATAATTTTTTATTTTTACATATTTATCTCTTATCCATTCCTTAATTCTGATTTTATTTTTATGATTTTTTGGGGTTCATCGACCGTTGACTCCAACTAATTTGGGATAAAGTTGTTATTGATGTTGATGTTGATGTCCCATTGGCGGCAATAGTAGCTTCCCATGCCAAATGCCAATTGCTTCTGTTGTAATTGGCTGCTCGTGACAAAATTTATGTTACCTTTTGAGGTTACACTGCCGCTTAAGAAGAGGGATTAGTGCTCTTTCTGTTCAAGACGTCCAGTTGACATTTTTTAGATGACTTTTGGACGTTTTGTCTTACTGTATATGTTTTTGAGTTCATAATCTTGTTGAATCTGAGCAACAGTTGATTTAAAATAGGAAAATGGAGTTACATCACCAATGAGTTTGGTCATACTAAAACGTGTTAATACTCATCAATCAATTAATAACTCACTTGGATTTTAATGGCAAATAGCAAATGGGCTATGAAAGGTGAGATTTGAAAGGAAAAAAAATAAAAATAGAACAAAAAATCGAACCGAATCGAACTGATTTTTTTAATTCAGTTCGGTTCAGTTCAGTTGGATTGTGGTTCGGTTCGCGCATATTTTCTGATGGTTCAGTTCGGTTCGATTATTCAGTTATTTGAATAACCGAACTGAACTGAACTATTGATACCCCTACTTTCCAAGTCAGTTATGAGCAATCTGGAATGATTGGGGGCACAATATCATCGAATGTTTTTAGTTTCACAGCAGAATGTTATCACCACATTCCAACGTATCATGCGATATATCAAAAGAACAAAAAAAATCTACTTTGATCCTATAATTCTAGTCACTAGTTAGGGCAAGGGTTACATTGTGATATATGTGGACCTTTTCGGCCAGTTATGAGCAATCTGGAATGATTGGAGGCCCCATCACTTACAGGCTCAAAACGCTTGTTCTGCCAAATCTTAGTTCCGTAGTTATTGTCTATTTCTTTTTCCCGTCTCAAGGTGAACAACTTCTCTAACATATCATTTTTTTTTTCCAACTAGCACGAGAATTGCTGTTAGAGAAGCTCAAGAAAAATTGAAGTTTCAATAATGAGAAGTTCGACTGGATCAGACTTCTCCGTTTTACCGTTTTAAATCTTTTGATGCGAAAATCAGTTGATGGAGATGCTAAATCTAAACCGGCCCTGCAGCCAGCCGGCAACGGTGGACCACGCACTTGTGCTAGTTTATTCATGTTGTTCATTTAGTTAAGAGTTCACAGATCTGCTCTGCTCTCAAATATGCTAATTCCCAATGTAATGGCACTGAATGGGCCTTTTCAACAGTCCGTTTTATGCCACTGTTCATTAATTTACTGGTTCTATAACACCTAAAATCAGAAAGCTTTTTCTACTAAAAAGCATTTTCACATCGAAATTCTTCTGCCCACAGTAGCTTCCTCCATCTACACACAATATACCAGACCAACCTACAAGAATGAAACGGACTCTATGCAACCAATCATCCATAATATCAAATAAATTATTTTTGTCTTTAGTAAATTAACCAACAAGTCTGGACTCAATAGTCACACGGGAGGAATACAGGTTGTTGCGGTTTCAACCAGGGCCCCATGTGTGAAAGGGAGATTGTTGGGATTATCCAATATCGATTGTGGAAGAAGCTGGTCAGTTTATAAGTATATGGGAAAGTTTCATCAATTAAGCTAATTTTTTAGATGAGAGAGGCACAAAGCCACTCAGCACAGGTATCAGAGGTAGAGATTTTGAGTTCAAATATTTCCAATCTATTTACCTCCCTAATGAAATTAATTAAACCATGTCTTCATATAAAAGTTTAAGTTTTCGAGTTGAACTTTTTGACAAAATAGACTTGAAAGGGATGGAGATTTCTACGCTAGGTTTTATCATGTAGTTATTATTTCGTGTGCTCTGCATTTCAAATTTTCACTCCATTCTTGCAGAGATACCGTAAACAACAGCAGCCTGTTAGCAATCCAAAGGATGCTGGTACGGTTTGTATGCCCTTGACTACTTGTGATTCATGGCTAGACTAGCTCGAAAAGAGCGCGGTCTGACACATGAACTTGGACTAGATGGATTAAAATGAAATGAAATGGGCGTTTTGTATGTCCATTCTTACTGTGTATGTTTTACATTAGTTCGGTTTAACTCTATGACAAAATTATTCAAATGTAAATAGAATTTGACTCAATGGAAAAGTTTAGGGAGTATAATTCTTACAAAAGGACTAACACATACAAACTTTCTAAAGTTTGATTCGACGACAAAGCCAGAACATACTTCGACATTATACCGGAGTTTGACTCAACGACGAAATATACGAGATAAAGACAAATGCCGGAATTTGACTTGACAATATGAATTAAGAAAGCTAGAGTTATGGAATTGAAAGTGCAGTTTAGAAAGTAAATATTAAGATAAATTTATTTGATTTGTTCTGGGGTCTCCTGTTTGATGCTTGATGGTATTTTAATAGTGTTGAATGCTTTTGCTTTCTTTTTCTCCTTTTGAGGAAGTCTGATCTTGCTTTACTTTAAGATGGTCAAGTCTGGTAAAGAGATAATACTAAAGAAAAACCTGAATGAACCAGAAACGGACCTGAACAATCGATGTTCACGTTCACATACAATGAGATCGAGCAACTTGCGACAACAAATTATGAGTAATTAGTGCCTTGTGGCCTTTTGGGTTTTTGATTAAGTCCGCTAGCTTGTTCACATGTTGTCGCCTGAATCATTGCCATCTTTAGGAGGTACAGCAAAACTCATGTACGACCCAGATTAAGAATGGGCACAGGAAATTTGATTAATGGGGATGGACATGCAAATGAAAGAGGCAGGTAGAACTTGACTCTAGCACCATATTAGAAAGTTCAATTAAAAGCCTAAGCTAATAAGTGAAGCAAGACCATGTTATATAAAAAGAATATGAATTTCATTGTCAAATAATGTGGAAAATAAACCTGCTTTCATATGCTATAATTCCTGTCATTAGTTAGGCTATTGTTACATTGTGATACATGTGGACCTTATCAACTAGTTATGGGCCAATATGGAATGATTGCAGGATAAACTGCCTACAGGCCCAATCCTCTTGTACTTCGAATTCAAGTTCCGTAATGATTTTTGGGCTTTGGGTTTCAAGGTAAACAACTTATATAATATATCATTGGTTATATATATATATATATATATATATATATATATATATATATATATATATAAACTTATTTAATATATCATTTCCATTTGCACGCCGGTTCCTGTTAGAGATGCTTAAGAAAAGTTGACGTGAAATATATCAATAGTGAGAAGGATTGATCGATAAAATATGAATCGGAAACTAAATCTTGATATATCTCAGAACAATACATTTTTATTACCGCGAAATATATTGGCAGCTGTGGATCATTTGATTGGAATGAAATTAGGAATGGGTACATTTGACGATATGATTCATTTGAAAAATAATAGCATTCGTTATGTAGCGAATCTATTACAAGATGAATTCGGATGAAACCGAACTTTTCCTTTGTATCTTTGTGATTGGTTTGGTGAAAAAGGCAGTTGAGAGATGGGTTAAACTCGCTAAGACCATAATGAAATCTCCACGCGGAACAAGCAGTCGGTCCCCAAAAAATTTAAGTCACTAGACAGTGATCCAAACCGGTCCAGACGGTGAACTAGACTTTTGTGCTAGTTCATTCATGTTCCTATATATTTTTTTTTAAAAAATCTCTGATGATTTCGTGTTGATTTAGCCGCACGATCCTGTATTTTCTTCATTTATAGGACCACAATTGTAATTTGCATTTAGGAGGGGGAGTCCTGTCATCCTATTCGGGGGAGAAGTAAATCTAAATACAAGCCCATTATTGCAACAATGCTGCCAACTCCTTACAAACTTACAAGTAAATCAACAACATCCCACAAACCAAAATTCACGGGCTTAACAAGAAATCACAAAATGTCTCCAAAGCTCAAAATGGAAAGTTGCTAATGTTAACTAGAGAGCTCAATGCCCCATCTCGAACACAATGCTTTATCTGAATCACTCAAAAACAAGTTCGTTTCCTGCAACACGGCTTGAATTGAAACCCTGACATAGAGAAAAACCAACTTAATAGCTCGAGCAATCCGAGGAACGACATGATGGTGCGAGATATAGTAGGGATAGCCCCATCACAAGCAAGCTTTAACACAGTTTTAAGCAGAGATTTTCCCTTAGCCGTTTAAAGTATCCATTCAAACTCTAAATCCCATGCTGTGTTCATAATGGATGGTATTACTTCATGTAGAGATAAGAGGAAAAGGAAACCAAAGCTCAGGAGGCAGATATAAGATCAAGCAATGAAAAATTTCAAATGCAAATCCCATGAAAGATAGCATCACTCTGTTTGTTGATGCTAGAACAGATGCTTGCTTCAGCAAGCTTATCTGTCAAAGCATTTGTCCATCAAAGTTTTTCTACCTACAATAGCTTTCCCTATTTTACATGCTACACGGTCGCTGACGTCAGTCGCTAAATTCCATTTGTTCATGATAAAGTGCAGCCCGTATAATAAAATTTTCACAAAAGGAATTTAACCTGAGATTTCGCTGCTTGCTAGGTTACTGAATTGAAATCTCTATGGTAGTCAAGCCATACGGAATGAAATTCTACTCAAACAAGGTGGCAATCTGTTTACACGGCAAGCATCTTAAGGCATATCAACTTGCACACGACATTTTACCATCACACTTTCACTTGACGGAAGAGCGATAAACTGCATCATAAAAGAATACCAAAATTTGTCCATATTCACGTCAATCCAGGACAAACGGCGCAATCAAACATGAATTTGTCGAAACCAGGATAACAAAGCCTCATGCATTTATAAATGCGAGGGAAGAAAAGGTGAACTCTCTGAGAATCAGAGGGCCAATGTATTGGATAATAATAATAATAATAATAAGTGGGGTCCACGGGATTACGGTGTGCACCCATGCAGGGAATCACACCCTTGACCGTTGTCTGTTAATGTCGAACGAAAGTATACGTTACTTCGTTCAACAGACGTCACTTGAACGAAATGATATATTACTTCGTTCAACAGACGTTGCTTAAAAGAACGTCGTCCTCTTCAGACGATTGTTGTTGAAGCATTAGACTCACTCACAGAACGAACGAAGAATTCTCATCCCTACCGACTGTCGATCGTCGTTAGTCAAAGCGACGTCAAAGCAACTCCGTGATCGCAAAGGGCTCTTAATCTGTGACTATTAAGGTATGTACTCGTGATATACTTTTATGATCAGTGATTCAAGTGACCGATATGGACATGTTTCCATAATCAGAGATTGAATATAGAATGGGTTAAGTACCCAACATTGGTATAAGAGCAAACGTTACTTGATTCCTGATTGTTTTATGTTAATTTCTTACAATTAAGCCTTAATAACGATGTTACTATTCATGCATGATATTTTGAGTTTGGTGTGTCGAAAATGTATTTTGAATATACCATTTGAACGGGCTCGTCGAGACGATTGTTTTGAGTCGTCGCCAGCCTCGAGAGGACATCGAAAACCGCCGCACGCGCGCTACGCGCCACGAGAGGGCGGAGTCCCTTGAGGCCGAGGCTGTTTGTCCTTTTTAAACCACTTTTTGTTCGTCAAAATTGAGGTTTGAATATACCATCGTGTTCGTCTTGACGAGATGAGAATTTTGACGGGTTATGGTCGCCGGAGGAGGCCGGACGGCGACACACGTGCCGACACGTGCCGGCGGTGTCGCAGCCGTCGTGAGCCAAGTGCCACGTGCGACGCACGTGCTCGGCCCTCGGGGCTGACGTTAGCCACTTGCGACGCACGCGGCCTTGCCGGGTGGGCTGACGTCAGCGAACTTGGTCCGGCCAAACCCACGACGTAGCCTAGCCCATTAAAAAAAAAGGGGCCTGATCTATTTTTCAAATGTTTTCTAATTCGATCCGTGGTGGATGTGGCCTGAACGGTCTGATTTTGACCTGATCCGTTTGACCGTGACCCGACTCGACTGACCGTTGACAAAAAAAAAAGGTTGGTCATTCTATAGGGGCTTGTTTGATATCTTGTTTTGCAAAATATTTATTACGATATGTTCGTAATAATAATTGCATAATTGATGAATTTTAATAATTCACTTTGTACTGCATTTGTCGTAGGAACAATGCTCTCAACAAAAGCACCTCGGCATAAATGGAGGGTCCTAAAAGACAAGAAACCTCCAAAACTAAGGAGACAAAGATAAAGGCAAATAGAAGCTCTTAATGAAAAGATTGAGATCTTGAAAAATTATAAATGAGATAATGTATGTGACATTATAACCCATGTAACAAAGGTCAACAATATAATTCAAGAGATCATTTGGGATGGTCGTATAGTGGAAGATTGAGAAGCGTTTAACGCACTTAAATATTCTATGCCTCAGGATTGGCATGAGCAGCTCGACTGCACTTGAGATGAACAATGGTCATATAATACATTTATACTCTTTTTTTTTTTACAAAAAGTTGTAAGAGTCGGGGCGGTGAAGACGTCGTCACTTGAGATGAATGGATCGCCCAAACACAGTGCACCCTAGCTAAAGACTTAGGGTTCTCAGAGGGATTTTCTAAGGCAGCGATATGGGCTCCTGATTTTGTCGAAAATCCCCCTAGAGAACTTATGGATTTCCTACCTTATATAAGGAAAATTACCTGGGTCAATCATCAGACCTTAAAGGAAATAACAACGCATGATTATGTTTAGACTATAGAAACTTACTGTTACTTGTAACTATCATAAGTTTAGTTTATGTACATCGCATTTTTTAGATGTAATAATTTTTGTGTGTGTGTGTGTGTGTGTGTAATGTTATATATGTTTAAGTGGCGGTGTTCATGAGTTTGTAGTAACTGTATGATGAGCACACATGGATGATTGTATTGATATAGGTTTTAGATTAGAACATCTAGATGATGATGAGGAACTTATTGAACCATTGATTTTGGAATCTTTTTTGAAATATTATATCGATATAATCTAAATGCATAAATAGAGTTGCATTTGTTGCATACAAATAGACTTAAAATCCATGCAAAATGTCTAATATTCAAATACAATGGCAACGACTTCAAAGAACATTGTTGCTGAACTCAACAAGGGTGAGAAATTAAATGGAGAGAATTATGAAATCTAGAGTATGAAAATTCAGTATGTGCTAGAGGAGCTTAAGGCATTGGAAGCTCTTAACCTGACCATGGCTGAACCAAGGGATGGTTACACTGCACAACATAGAAGGGACAAGGAAGCCTTCGTTGCCTGGAAGAAAAAGAACTCAACTGCTCGTATTACGTTTTTAAGCAGTATAGATAATAATATAATGCGAGAGTTTAGGCAGCACAAGAATGCTAAAGACATGTGGGATGCCCTAAAAGCTAGATTTGGACAGACTTCTGTCACTGAGCTGAGACAGCTTACCATCAGGTTCAATACATATAACATGTCACATGGGCAGAATATGAGACAATATTTGAGTAAGATGTCGAACATGATTAGCGAGCTGAAGGATGTTGGTCACATATTGTCCGATGAAACAAGTGCAGGCTGTAATCCGCTCTTTGCCTAATAATTGAGAACACATGAAGGTTAACTTGACTCACAATGTGAATGTCACAACCTTCGAGGATGCTATGCACCATTAGGAGTTAGAAGAGTACCGTCTTCTGGTGGCTAAAACACAAACTGATGTATATTTTGTTGGTTCTAAATCACATGGAGCTTTGGGTTCCAAGCGCAAGCACCATGGTAGTTTCAAGAAGTGGAAAGGTAAATGATTGAAACCATCAAATAAGAAACCAAAGTTTGAGAAGCATGGAAAAGGGAAGCGTCCCGTAAAGAAAAACATTTCAAGATGAAATGTTACAACTGTGGCAAGAATGGTCACTTTGCTAGTGACTGTGGCGAGCCGGAGAAAGTAGAAATCCTGAACACTCTTAAAAGTGTTAGTTTTGTATCTAGTTTTGTATTTTTTTACTAAATCTCATCTTTTGTGGACTGTAAACTCTGGTGCCACAGATCATGTAGCCAGAGATAGAAGTACGTTTGTGAAATTTCGACAAATTCCAAGTGAAGTGAGATGGATCTATGTAGGAAATAATTCTAGAGTGGAAGTGAAAGGAATTGACACCTACCAACTGATCATGCGTGATGGACGCACATTATTCATACACGATGTCCTATATGCTCCAAAGATTCGTCGAAATCTAATCTATGTATTAGTTTTAGTCAAACTTGATTTTAGTATGAATTTCCATAATAATGGTGTGGATCTGTTGCTAGGTACAACTTACTATGGTTCTGGTTATTTCGTGGATGGCTTTATTGTATTAGATATTGAACATGCTAGTGTAAATATATGTTATTTATTATTCGCATCTTTCAATTCTAGTGAAAATGATGTTAATGTTTGGCATGCTAGGCTTGATCATATTGGCCAATAAAGAATGAATAGATTAGCCAAAGATGGCTTATTAGGCAATATTGAAAAAATCGAATTGTCTGTTTGCGAACATTGCCTAGTTGGAAAAACTACACGAAAGCCATTTGAAAAGGGCACTAGAGCTGAATTTCCTTTACAATTAGTCCATACAGACATCTGTGGTCCAATGAATGTAAAAGCAAAGCATGGTGCTGTTTATTTCATCACATTTATTGACGATTATACTCGATATGGATATGTCTATCTGATTTCTCATAAGTCGGAAGCATTAAGCTATTTCAAGAAATTTATGACTTTAATGGAAAATCAGTTATATAAGAAAATAAAAGTCTTGAGATCTGATCGATGTCGAGAATATTTATCTGATCAGTTTAGATATTTATGTGATGAAAAATGAATAGATAGACAATTATCCATTCCATATATTTCTCAACAAAATGGAGTGGCTGAAAGAAGAAATATAACCTTACTAGAAATGGTTAGATCCATGATGACGCAAGCTAATTTACCAATCAATTTTTGGGGTGATGCATTATTAAATGCTGCCTATGTACTTAACCGAGTGCCTTCCAAATAAGTCTTTTCCACCCCATATGAGTTATGGATAGGTCGAAAACCTAATTTAAACTTTCTTAAACATTGGGATTGTGCTGCCTATACTCATGAGTCATCTCATAAATATGGAAAATTGGGACCAAGAGGCAAAAAGAGTATCTTCATAAGATACTCAGAACACTCTAAATGATATGTGTTCTTAGGTGAGCAAGAAAGCGGAAGCGTGACTGAATTTGAATCAAGAGATGTCACATTCTTATAGAGTGATTTTTCAAGAAAGGACAAAATAAGGGAAGACTGTTCCCTATTTGAGACCTTAGATCAGGA
Organism: Rhodomyrtus tomentosa; assembly: GCA_028455895.1. Taxonomy (NCBI): domain Eukaryota; kingdom Viridiplantae; phylum Streptophyta; class Magnoliopsida; order Myrtales; family Myrtaceae; genus Rhodomyrtus; species Rhodomyrtus tomentosa. The sequence continues at coordinate 4,691,418 of JAPCWY010000001.1, read as the reverse complement.
TAATGGAACTGCTGGATATAATGATCCAAGTGGGACCAATGTGAGAAGTGATGAGTTGAGTGCGAACCAGTCTCAATTGCAACCACTTGATGAATCAACACCATTATATTGTCCTAGTAGAGACTTAATGGAGAATGAAGTACCCTAGGTACAATCTTCTCCACGGCGAACAAGTCGCAAAAGCATTCACCGATGACGTTTTGAAATTGAAGGGGAAGCTTTCATGATCGCTCCACTAGAAGAGGATGAGCCAAGAAATATAAATGAGGCTCTACCATGCCCTGATAAGAAAAAATGGATGAAAGCAATGGAAGAAGAAATTGAATCAATGAGATCAAACCACGTTTGAGAACTGATTGATCTTCCAAAAGGACGCAGAGTCATTGGGAACAAATGAGTTCTCAAAATAAAGTGCAAGGCTTATGGTTCAATTGAAAGGCATAAGGCTCGTCTTATGGTGAAAGGGTATACCAGCAAGAAGGAATTGACTATGAAGATACTTTTTCTCATGTGGTAAGGTTTACCTCAATTCGTCTTATTCTAGCAATAATGGCTAGTTTGGATCTTGAGTTACATCAAATGAATGTTAAGACTGTTTTTCTCAATGGAGAATTAGATGAAGAGATCTAAATGGAACAACCTATAGGGTTTGTTAAAAAAGACCAATAACAAAAGGTTTGTCGACTTCTAAAATCGATATATGGCCTTAAGCAGTCTTCTAGACAATGGACTATACGCTTCCATAATGCTATAATGGCATATGATTTTGAGATGATCGATGAAGATAATTGCGTGTATATCAAAAAATTCAAAGGTCACTTTGTTATTTTGTCATTATATGTTGATGACATACTGATTGCTGGAAGCAATATGGAGTTTGTCAAGATAGTCGAAAGTTGGCTAACTTCTAATTTCGAAACGAAAGATATGGGTGAAGCTACATACATTCTCAGAGTTAAGATTTCGAGAGATTGTTTGAAAAAGTGGTTGTCTCTTTCGCAAGAGACATATGTTGATAAAGTTTTTGAACGATTCCATATGCAAAATTGCAAATCCATTGATACTTCTATTGCAAAAGGTGAGGGCTGAGCCGAAGAATGTGTCCTAAGACTCCATAAGAACAAGAACGTATGAAAACCGTTCCATATGCCAGTGTTATTGGAAGTCTCATGTACGCTATAATGTGTACAAGACCCGATGTATGTTTTGCAGTTGGACTGGTCAGTAGATATTAATTCAATTCAGGTTAAGCACATTAGACTACCGTTAAGAGAATCTTGAGGTATCTAAAAGCAACTGTCGATTATTTGCTGACGTATCAAGGAAGTGATCTGCACCTTGAGGGCTATACTGATGCTGACTAGAGAGGAGATTTGGATGAGAGAAAGTCCACTTCTGGGAATGCATTCTTACTGAATAATGGCGCCATATCATGGAGCATTAAGAAACAATAGTGTATAGCCTTATCCACCATGGAAGCCGAGTTCATGGCATTATCAGCGGTAGCATAAGAGGGTGTTTGGTTTAAAAGATTTCTGGATCATTTGGGTGTTACTATGATGCTGCAAATCCTGTGAAGGTTTATTGTGATAGTCAGGCAGCAATAGCTTACACTAAGGATCTTAAGTTCCATGGTAAAACCAAACACATAGACGTTAAGTATAACTATGTGAAGGACCTAGTAGCACGAAAGGAAATAAACCTACAGTATGTACACATAAAATATTAGCAGATCTTATGACAAAGCCAATTCCTAGAGATGTCTTTCTTAATCATATAAAGACTTTAGGATTGCGTAGAGGTTGATGTATTGAATATTTATATTTTTCCCTTGAACATATATAATTGATGATGTTGTTTATCAATATGGAAGTCGAAAAGTCTATTTGATATTTATGCATGTTAGTGCTTGGTGCATTATATTGAGAAGGTATGTCGTACAAATGAGAGATTGGCCCACTCACACGGGTAATCGCTTATATTTATTGTAATGAATAGAGATGAGACAATTTTAAGCTTATTATCTCGGTGATAATTGAGAGCTCAAGTTTAAAATATTTTATGCCATCTTAACAAGAATATTAGGATGATGACTTAAACTTTATAAAGTTCGAAACTGAAATGACCTGCATATTTCACTTTACCTGTCTTTATTGCCAAATGAGAGTTCTGATGGAAACTCTTGGCTGGAGTTATTACGTGAACTCAAGTCATACACTAAATGTGTCAAAATAATCATCCGTACGCTATTAAAATAGAAATACATACGCTCCATGGGAAATGAGAAAATATTGTAATACGTAGTTCATATTACGTATACATAGTCGATCAATGAGAGTTGATAAAAGTTATGATCTCAACTTTCTTAAACCACGTGAGACTCTCGGGGATAAAATTCTCTTTTTTTTTGGACCATCATGACCTTTCGTTATTTTCGAAATTTCTATTTAGTGTTTACTATCTTAGAGTGTTGCCCATGGTCATTGAATTGATTCGATCTAAAGGGTCACTTCTATAAAAGCAAGCTGAACTGAAATTGAGAGATCTAATGAAAGAGTAAGATTGATTTGGAGTTTTAGTCACATTATAGACTATATTCACAAACCGATCAATTATGGTTATTTAGTATAATCATAATTGTGAATATAATATATCTAATTATTAAATGAGATCTAGTGAGAAGTACAAAGGTGACTGATCGATCTAGGGTAGAGTATACTAAAATCTATCTTTGATTATGCCTTTTTAGAGCTGTCATATACTCCCAACGAATATATGACAACGAGCTCTCAACGTATGCTGGTCGCACGGCCAATATGAACTTTGCAAAGATATTAAGAGTCATGCTTGGCCTTCTGTGGGGGAGTGAGATTTATTTGCCCTGCATGGGCAAGTGGGAGATATTGGATAATAATAATAAGTGGGGTACACGGGGTTACGGTGTGCGCCCATGTGGGAAACTACACCCTTGACCGTTATCTGTTAAAGTCGAATGAAAGGATACGTTCCTTCGTTATCTATTAAGTTGAACGAAATGATACATTACTTCGTTCAACATACGTCATTTGAACGAAAGGATACGTTCCTTCATTCAACAGACGCTGCTTAAAAGAACGTCGTTCTCTTCAGACGATTGTTGTTGAAGCATTCGACTCACGCACAAAACGAACGAAGAATTCTCCTCCCTACCGACTGTCGATCGTCGTTAGTCAAAGCGATGTCAAAGCAACTCCGTGATTGCAAGGGCTCTTAACCTGTGACTATTAAGGTGTGTTCTCGTGATATACTTTTATGATCAGTGATTCAAGTGATTAGTATGGACATGTTCCGTAATCAGAGATTGAATATAAAATGGGTTCAGTACCCAACACAATGCATCAAGAATTCAAGTTTCACAGAAAAGGTGAAGATGTTGTGTCCTCAGAGAAATTGCAATTTTAAAATATGAAAACGGAACCTGAACAATCGTCTTTCTAATGCCACAAAAAGAAAAATAACACTTTTTCAGGAGAACGTCAACAGAGTACAAATAAAGGAAGTCACGTCTCTACGTGAGGAATGGAACCTCTTGAAAACAGTACAGCATATGCAACTCCAACAATTGCAATCCGCGAGAAAAACCAAGTGATAGTCATCCAGGAGAAGAGGTACTGGCTGGAACATAGCGCTTCCAGAACAAATTAATTGATACTTAACAAGGACAAGAGGTTGAAGTACCCAGAACATTGATGAGTCATTGTGAAATTCCACAAGGTTTGTGCTGGCATCAACTGCAACTGCATTGACTGTGTTTCCTTGGTAAAGACATGCATGGTTCTGGTAATGGCCATAAGGTAGACAATTTATCTTGAATCTACGCTGCGTAGTTTAAAGAGATAAACTCCTTAAACACCTACCATTGTCCACGAAATTTGATCGCCTTCCGCTTTGGCTTTTCCATCCGCTTGGCTGCTCTTCTCTCCAGCATTCTCACACCACCTGCAAGCCATCTCTGGGCCTCCACGTTTCAAATGCCACGTATGCTATGGAAATACCAATTACGATTCCGGATGGATAACCCATCCACACTGCCTTCCATACGAACCAACTCTCATGCCCCTTGCGATCGAAAGTTGACGAGGATGGTGGTAGAGCATCGCCAAGGCATGCTTTTGGCAATGGAGTTCCACATAATCCTGGATTCCCACTAAATGTCGCTTGAAGATGTGCTTAATTGCTTGTCTTGAGGAATTTGACCGGTGCGTTGGTTCTTCGGGAGGTTTAAGTACCCAAGGGATGCCATATCTCCCAGTACTCTAGGAACTAAACTTGTTCGAAGAGAGATCAAGCCATTCAAGATTAGTCAAGCTCCCTAGAGTTGGAGGGATGGAACCTCTAAGATGGTTGTGTGACATGTTGAGCCCTTTGAGAGAGTGGAGATGTCCAAAGGCTCTAGGTATGTCTCCCATGAAAAAATTGTGCGACAGGTTGGTGGTTGTAAAGATGGTCAAGATCTTCACTAGCTAAATCTCTAGCCCTTTTATTGTCACGGTCACGGAATTTTCATATGACCCGATTTGCAAAGACTCTGTCATATATAATGACTCTTCTTTCCCATTTTAGCCATTCATCATGCCTCTAAGGTTCATTATCAAATTGGCTGGCAAAGGGCCGCCAAAATTATTTTTGGAGAGATCCAAAATGCGTAATTTGGGAAAGAGGTCAGGTCCATTTGGAATATCCAAAAGACCCTTAAAATTGTTGGACCTCAAAATGAGAACTTGCAACTCCGGGAGTTTTCCCAACCATCTTGGGAATGTATCCTCAAGATACTGCGATAATGTGACTTCAAATCGATTTTGACTAAGGTCAAGAGTCGTCAAGCTATTTCTCAATGGCAATGAATGAGGAATTGTACCCTTAAGGTGATTCATTCGCAAGTTCAAAACTGACAGATCGGTGCTAAGGTTTATTAAGCACTGAGGCAAGCCACCTATTAAGCTGTTGTTAGACAAGTCAATAACCTGGAGCTCTGTAGCAATGCAGAACCAAGAAGGGATTTTTCCTGTCATCTTATTACTTGCAATGGAATAATAAAATGTCATGGGAAATGGAAGTGGAATTGGCCCTTCAAACTTATTGTTGGACAGGTTTATTACAAACAACGAGGTGTTTGAGAAGATATCATTGACGTCATAGTGACTGAGAAATAATGACAATACGTTCACACATTTGATTTGTGAGCGCAGTAATGGTCCTTGGAACTTATTGCTGCTCAAGTCTAGATACTCAAGATTGGTCACATTACCAAAATATCGTGGCATGTTTCCAGAGAGATTATTGGTAGAAAAATTCAAATAGTAGAGTGAGCTCAATTGGCAAATCGAAGAGAGGATTTCACCGGTGAAACCATTGTGAGAGGCATCGAAGTAAGAAGTAGAAGGTGGACGGATCGGGAGTGGTCCGTGGAATGAGTTTTTTTGAAGATATATAATTGACAATCTCTTCCAGTGCAATTGTGGTATATCTCCCTCCATATGGTTATGAGAAAGATTTAACATTTCCAATGTATCATGACTTATTCCCCAGAACCACCTCGGGATCTCCTCACTAATCCTATTGGAAGAGAGGTCTAAGAATATTAATCTTTGTAACGAATTTAGGAAAACAGGGAACTTGGTCAAGTTGCAAGAACGCAACTGTAACCATTCAAGCTTCGGGAATGTATGGCTCGGTCTATTGTGGGTTATATTTAGTTCCTGAGAAACACCAAGACCCTGTAGATTTTCAAGCTTCGTAAAGACTTCAAACTCGACAACCCCGCTAAAGTTATTCTGGTCAAGATACAGGGCTTGGAGTTGTTTGAGATTTCCTAATGCTGAGGGGATGGGCCCTGTGAATTTGCATCCTGCAAGATAAAAAAAAAATGTTAAACTCTTCGTGTTACCAATAACTAAAAGCTGGGTAATGAGATAGATGCAAACCTAATAAAAAAAAATTGTGGATTGTAATTTTGTTAACACGTGATGTAGAATGCTTCGGTTAAATCATGTTTTTGGTACCCTCGTTTAGGATATGTTTGTATCTTCGAACGTGAGAGTACACTTATTAATAGTGAACAACATTTATGGCCCACATAAATTAGAACATGTGATTTATTTTTATCTTTTCTTAATTTCGTCTGCTTATGATGCATAATCGATGTCATTACGTGATTGGTCCTGATATTAAGTCACTAGAGAGTGTTCAAATGCGACTTCATTTGAATGGAAAAGAAACGATAAGCCATTAAAATACATAATGACTTGATTATTTACTTTAAAGCTGAAATGTTAAATTTCTTTATTTTTTTCATTTTTGAAATTTAATAGATCTTGTTAATTACATGAACAATCTCTTTTTAATTTTGCTAGCGATAATCATCGTCTGCTTTGTCGTGCTGCTTTCTCTTTCTTCACATTCGAGAAAATCCCAACTGAATCAAAGCAACAAAATTGGCAAAACAGCAACTACCTATCCCTGATTGTCGGCAACAAAGTTTTCGCCCAAACTAAATGGCTGATCTGGAGCCGTTAGATGAAGATCTGCGCGGGAAGCACCGACCGGCAGACGCTTAGAGTCTACTTCTCCCCCATAATGAAAAACCTTATCACTGTCGTCGCATTTCTTCGACGTTTTCTTCTCTATCTCAGGTGCTGCATAGAAGCTCTAGGGCATCTCAGGTTCTGCACAGAGGCTCTAAGGCCATGGAGCATGAAGCCCTCCAGGAAAGTGCCGGCCGCCTTGAACGGAGCATGAATGAGCTTGGCCGCAGCATTGATGGCATCATGGTCCATTGTTGCCAGGGTTTGTTGCTGCATGGCTTCTGCATGGGCTCCATGTTGACCATGTCTAGGGAATCGGTCATGACCTGCGAACTCGGGTAACTTGGCGTCCCTCGTCATCTTCCCCATCACCAGCTTTTTCCTCTACGACAAGCTGCGGGTCATGCTGAGGGACTGCTGAGATGGAGCGCGTGAGGGCGAAGCTAAGGGAGAACCGCCGGAGGCTGCTCGAGCTCGGTATGGACCACGACAACTACTGAAGAGATTTTTAGAGTCGCTTATTGTCTCTTTCCTTCCATTCCATTGGACACTCGAGCCCTTTCAGTTTCCAACGTCACAGTCAGTTCGAGACACTGCAAGACATAATCTTTCATTAGAGGATCCAGACAGAAACAAATTCTCAATCTACAAAACGAATTCATTATTATCTTCTACGTGCGTCATTTCTCAATCACATCCTTCTTTGAATGTCCATCAAATCGAATGGATCAAACATGTTCTTTTCAACCTTTTTGAAATTGTGATGTCGAACTTGGCATGGACTCTGAAAGTCTCTTCAGTAGGTGTCGCGGTCCATACATAGCTCGAGCTGCCTCCGGCGGTTCTCCCTCAGCTGCGCCCTCACACGCTCCATCTCAGCATGACCCGCAGCTTGTCGTAGAGGAAAAAGCTGGTGATGGGGAAGATGATGAGGGACGCCAAGATGAGCTTCCATGCGAGGTCGCAGGTCATGGTCGATTCCCTAGAGATGCTCAGCACGGAGCCCATGCAGAAGCCATGCAGCAGCAAACCCTGGCAACAACCGACCATGATGCCATTGACGCTGCGGCCAAGCTCCTTGATTCTCCATCCAAGGTGGTCGGCACTTTCCGGAGGGCTTCACGCTCCATGGCCTTAGAGCTTCTGTGCAGAACCTGAGATTAGAGAAGAAAACGTCGAAGAAATGCGACGACGGTGATAGGGTTTTTTATTATGAGGGAGAAGCAGACTGTAAGCATCTGACGGTCTGTGCTTCTCTCGCAAATCTTTATCTAACGGCTCCAGATTGGCCATTCAGTTTGGGCGGAAACTTTGGTGCCGACGATCGAGGGATAGGCGGTTGCTATTTCGCCAATTTTGTTGCTTGGGATTATGGACAGTTGGGATTTTCTCGAATGTGAAGAAAGCGAAAGCAGCACGACAAAGCAGATAATGATTATCGCTAGCAACATTAAAAAGAGATTGTTCATGTCCACAAAAAGATCTATTGAATTTCAAAAATGAAAAAAAAAAGAAATTTAACATTTCGGCTTTGAAGTAAATAATCAAATCATTATGCATTCAAATGGCTTATCGTTTTTTTTTTACTCAAATGAAGTCGCGTTTGAACACTCTCTAGTGACCTAATATCAGGACTGATGACGTAATGACATCGATTATGCATCATAAACAAACGAAATTAAGAAAAGATAAAAAGAAATCACATGTTCTAATTGATATGGGTCATAAATGTTGTTCACTATTAGTAAGTGTACTCTCACATTAGAAGATACAAACATATTCTAAACAAGGGTACTAAAAACATGAATTAACCAACGCATTCTACATCAAGTGCTAATAAAATGGTCCACAAAATTTTTTTATTAGGTTTGCATCTATGTCATTACCCAGCTGTTCGTAAAAAAAGCTCGTACCCGTGAGAAGCAAAGATGCAAGAGGACCAGTCCAATTTGATTTGGGAAGAATCCCAGAGATGTCTTCATCGTGACGCACGTCCAGAGTAGTGAGGTCTGGGAATCGAAAAACACTAACTGGGAATATCCCCCTTAAGTAACAATAAACAACACTTAAATGTGTCAAAGAAGAAGACAAATTCGCAAAGGACATGGATGAAACCGTGGACATGTCTACTGAATCAAGAGCAAGCGTTCTCAATACTGTTAGGTTCTGAGCAAGCATTGTGAAGATCGGATTTTCCAACCTGAGAGAAGAGAGCGAGTTTGATACATAAATATAATTGAAGGAGAGATCAAGTAACACCAGGTTGGAGAGGCGAGGGATTTCACTGGGAATGGTACCCGAAAATTGCGAATGAGAGAAATTCATATGAGTCATCTTTGCAAATGCGTTTAGATTGGGCGAAATGTATGAGCCAGTAAAGTTATTACCGCAAAGGTTGGGGTGCTGAAGATGGTGAAAGAGAAAGAGGGAGCTATTGGAATGGAGAGCGCCATGAAGCCAACTGCAAGTAAGGTCGAGACCGACGACGGTACCGGTGATACCGTCGCAAGTCACATCGTCCCACGAGCAGCAGTCCACGCTCTTGTTCCACGAGTTTGTCTTCGGATAAGTCACGACAGGGCCGTAAAAATAACAAAAGGAGTCCGACGCCATGCGATCGAGCATGAAGGAATTCTTAAAACGAAGCAAGGCATCGCGTTGGTCAGGAGGGCAAAGTGGTGAGGCAAAGGGAAGGGAGGAGGAATGTAAGAAAGAGAGGAAACAAAGGAGGCGGAGGAGGATCTGATGACACCCCATTTTTGCTGTTTAGCACTGCAAGTGGGTTGAGCGGTGGTGGAGACCGGAGAGAGCTTCATATAAGCCCTTCTCAAGTGTGAACTCATCAACGTGAGTCTTCTCACATGGGTTGGTCGGAGCAGGAGTAATTTCATGCGACTTGAAATCAACGTTTAACATGCAAGATCAATATGTGGTGTTCAACGACGAAAACCTCTCAGACCTTTGTCAGCCACAAAACTGAAATAGAATTTAAGCTGAGTACTTCTACTTATGATCAAAGTCCGCCTAATTAACACCCCATAACAATGTGAAAGCCTCCGGTAATTTCGTCATATATAAGAGAGAATAAAAGACTAGAGAAATTATTCGGCACATCAATCGAAAATCAATCTATATACCTATTTATTTGGATCATGTCTAAACATGTATAATACAAAAGTACCTTGAGATTTATTTTCTCAAGAGTTAAAGATAAAATGATAAAATATCTTTAAGTTTCCACAAAGTGTTTTGTCAATGGAAGTTGGGAGAACAAGCGGGAGTTTTTTGGCACGCTTTTGCTCCTTCGCACTGGCGAAATTAAAGGAGATTCAGCGAGGTTTGGATTGCCTACATATTGATTGCAATCAAGAATATCTTATTTCTTTGGCAATGAAGTGACATGCTAATTCTTACAATCCAATGATTATCGTGGCAACTCAATCCGACCGTGACTTATTGAGAAGTGAAAAGCAAGAATCAGATCATCATCATATTCACATTCCCAATGTGAAAACTAACAAAGGTATTGTTCAACACAGTTCGACAACCTAATAAGGAGATTGATAAAGTGGCTTTAGAAAAAGTGAGACGGTATCAACTAGCCGCCATTATTGATGAGCATATGTAATTAGTCCCGAAAGGAAATACATATTAGCCATAACCCATAACAATGTGTGAGCCTAAAGTAATTATCATCAAATATAAGAGCAAACAACAGCCAAGAAAAGTTATTTCACACTCTACTCAGACACTTTACGTGTTTAGACATGATCCAAACAATATAAAGAGGGAAATCATTTAAAATATGTATTTTTTTCTGGTAAAAAATAATTTTCAATATGTAGATTCTTTGAATCTCTAATACCGCAAAAATTGATAAAGTGCACGTCCAATATTTTAGGGCCGCAATATAAAGCTTACGATAATTTTTAGAAAATTGTCTCACACAATATATATGTATTACCAGATAAACAAATTGCAATTTAGGATGTAAAAATGAAAGAATCAAAATCATCATCATCATTGTGTTGCAACTTGCATGGCAAAAATTAATGTCCAAGAAAGTTAATCAATCGTACGACAACCTAATCAAGGGAAAAAGAAAGTCAAGTAACTCTCCTCCATTAATTTAGAACCAAAATATCTTGTTGCTTATTTATTTTTCTTTCTCGTGATAATTGGACTCCCGAACTCTTCAAACACTCCATTAATTATAATTTCATTAAGCGGGATGCTCGTCTCATCCTCTTCCGATGTTCCCACATGCAATTAATTTTAGTTGCTTTCCTATGCTCATAACAAGCGTGCTTGCAAAGAAAGCAGCTTGTTTTGCCGTAGATAAGACTCCGTTTGCTTAGCGAAAAATGAATGATTTAAAAAATATTTTATTAAAAAATGATTGCTTATATTGCTTGAAACAATTAGTCAATGGTAAAAATTATTATTTTCGATAATAACTTATGTCTAAATATTTCACAGACGATTTTTTTAAAAATTCATTTATTCATTTTTTTAAGCGATACATGTGATCATCTTTAGACTCCATCAACATTTCTATATAGATGTTGGGAGGAGAAGCGGGGAGTTTTTTGCACGCTTTTGCTCCTTCTCATTGGCGAAATTAACGGAGATTTGCAAGGTTCAGATTATTTGCATATTGATTGCAAGTCAGAATATTTGATTTCTTTGGTAAATGAATTTACATTCTAATTCTTACAATCCAATAATTGCGTGGGAACTCAATTGGACCGCAATTTATTTGAATGTGAAGAATGAGAATCAGATCATCATCATATTCCAAGTCAATTCTCTCTATCTTTTGTAAGTCAAATATTGCGGCAAGCCTTCCCGCATACCTTGTACGTTGTCAAAGTTCCATTGCTGATCGCCGTGAGCAGAGAAGCATTGCTATTTATTGGGTAATACTATTAAAAATCTTAAATTAGTATACATATGATAAATTTATCTCAAACTAAATTTTGGATCCCCAGAAATCTCAAACTATATACGTGCCAAAAATTTATATCCAAACTAATTTTTCGATCATCAAAAATCAAAACTAGATAACATATCCACCCTCCGTTAACTAATGTCACAAAATTTATTGAGTTTGATGTCACATGACAACAAGTCAATTGAAATGGCTAGTCCATGTAGAAATCCATATCAATTCTGAATAAATTTGTCACTTGTGTATCAGTTTGAAGTTTTTGATGATCCAAAAATTAAGTAGGGATATATTTGTCATTGGATGCACTTTAGTGGTGCCTTTTCTTCCAGCGATTTTGAATAGATAGGAATTTTTCGAGCACTCGATTAACCTAAAATCTTGCTGCTTGCTTGGTTCGTGAATCGAATATGCAAAAGTCAAGTCATTAAACTCAAATGAGGTGACATTCTGATTACACTGCAGGCATCGTAAGGCGATATCAACTTGCACAATGGATTACATTCACAAATCCTTTGAAAGAAGAACCATAAATTGCATCAGAAAGAATATTCCAAATTTGTTCCTATATGCAAGTCAATCCAGCACAAGCAGTGTAACCAAAGATTAATCCTTTCAAACTAGGACCATAAACAAACCAAATAGCCATTTCATAGACCAAATAGTTTGGCAAGGTTGCTTTGGAAAGTCTTATATAGACTTGGGATGTGTTGCGTTTGTGTTTATGCGAGGAAGCGCTTCATTTTGTTCACTCATAGTGATTTGGACGACATGGGATTTATTTTTTTTAAAAGAAAAATTGTTGGGAAAATTGTTCAAAAAGTCCCAAACCTATTGAACCGTGATCAATTCAATCTTAAATATTTCAGTTATGCCAATTTAGTACTAAACTTATTATAAAGCGGCCAATATAGTTTTAAACCTTTCAATTGTGTTGATTTAATCCTAAAGCTCTTGAGTATCCTAAACCTTTTAACGATTTGACAATGTAGTCATTCTAACTGATTTTGGCTAGAAATTACTGTCATGGCGATTCAACGCCAATTGTCCTACATAGTACGATCAATGCTAACGTGGACTTTTTTTTATTTTTTTATATAAAATTTCAAATTTTTATTTTTCCTTTTTTTTTGCAATGTGCCAGCTCGGGCTTGGGGGCAAGGGCTATCAGGTTGAGGGCAAGAGTCGCAGAACCCAGTGAATTAAGGCGTTGCGACTATTGCGCTTGAATTTGAACCCTGACAAAGAAAAAACAACCTAATATGAGGAACAACAGGATCATGTAAGAGATCATCTCTCTCCATCCAAATATGATAGATAGCCTCATTCCAAGCAAGCTATAGCACAGGTTTAAGCATAGGTTTTTCCTCAGCAGCTCGAAGTATGCATTCAAGCTCAAAATCCCATGCACTAACACTTCTGTGAGATCTTAGCGGAAACAGGTCACCTGCCTTTAAAGCAGGTGACTTAACAAATCTGGGCCGTCCATTTTTTAGATGGACGGCCCAAATCATTTCTTTTAAAAAACTTCCCCCTATATAAATGATTTGGGCCGTACATCTTAAAATGGATGGCCTAGGTTTGTTAATGATGTGGCTAGTGTTATCAGCTAGAGAGGGTGAATAGGTGATTATAGTGCAATTTAACAATTTATCGCGGAATACAAAATTGCTTAGATGATAGCAACGCAGTAAATCACTATGAACGATTCATATACAGTTCTGCTATCACAGTACATACGATATGATCAGAGTAAGGATAGAGAAAATTGCACAAAGAATTTATAGTGGTTCGGCTTTGATTAAGCCTATGTCCATTTCTTCGGCTATCAGTCAATCGGCTGGATCTCACTTGTAAATTGCTTGGGAGGCTACAGCTTAGTGATCTTTTGACACGCGGGATACTCCAGCTAGCACTCAGCACTCTTGTGTACCCCACCGAACAAATAGCCTCAGAGATGGTTCCAAAATTCAGGAGATAGATATAACCACCCATTAACTTATCAAATGTTTGCAGCACATCCCCATTGTTCCACAAGGTAGTTCCTAGTAAAAGATTTGATGGTGCCACTTGTCAATTGCTCTAAAATCTTAAGCTTTTACGTTGGACTTTCTAATATGGTATCAGAGCTAGTGTTATCTTTTTCCGCGTATGTGAGCTCACCTCCTTAGTCAATTTCCATGTGCCGCTCGTAATTCGGCTTGCACGTGAGAGGGGGTGTTGAAATTATTGTTGTCGTACCACATCACTTATGAATGGGCCTTGAATGTTCTTTATATTCGTGTAATCTCCCTCCATCTATTGGCTTAAGTTTTTGGGTTGGATTTTCTAATAGTAATTTCTAATACCTAGATTCAGGAAATTAGGAAAACAAGACAAACTAATCATGAATCGAAGTCCACCAACTCATTCTACCAATGTTTGCAGCCTGTTCACCATGACAAACCACACGACGAAATTTAATTCATTATGAAAAAGGCAATCATTTATGAGTTTCTTCTGGTAAGATAACTTTGTGTTTGCAAATACTTTAAATCTCTACTATCTTTAAGTTCAGTAAAGTGCTTTTCGAATATTTTACGAATACAATAGCGGGCAACAACTTTAACAAAACTGCCTCAGACTACTTTATAATTTTGTGACTTTTAAAGTATGGATCATCAAGTAAACCGACAGCAATACTTTCTACGATGGTCACAATGCATCACAACTTATATCAAACATATTTCACGTTTAATTAGTTCAATTCAAAATTAAAGTGACCCAAGCATACTTCTTACCATACACAACGTAAATTCACTTGAATACTAAGATTTTGTTTGTTTCGCAAAAATCGTCACGTATCTGGAAAATGTTTTCCAGAAAGTCATTTAGAAAAATTGCAATATTTTCTTGTGTTCAGCTAAAATCTGAAAAAGAACAAGAAAATATTTTGCATCCTTTGGTTTGGAAAATCAAATTTGATTTTTCTTTGTACACTTAGTTTAATAATTTTTCATTTTCATTTTTATTTTTATTACTTTTACAAAGGAACCGATTTGTTAAATTTTAATTATTCTTCTTTTTCCTTTTTTTTTAATTTTTTTTCCTTTTTTCTTCAGTTAGTCGTTGGCCATAGGCAAGCTTGAGCTAACCAAATTCCAGCCAGCCGAGCTGAGCTGAACCATCCTCAGTCGAGGTCCACCTTGCTACCTATGGAGTGGTTGAGCTTGTCGACCTCGCTTGAGCCAAGCTCTCCTAGATCTGGCAAGCCTCCATTTCATAAGACATGGGCGAGCCAGGCAGCCTGGCGATCGGCGGAGGAGAAAAGATTAAGGAAAAAGAAAAGAAAGAGAAAAGAAAATAAAGAGAAAAAATAATTAAAAAAAGGAATGTGAAGGTGTGCATGAAGGAAAGATAAGGATCCCCACTTTTGAAAATTTTTGCATTGAGGAAAAGTATTTTCCTTGCGTCATTAATTTCTCGTGTACCGAATTTCGAAAAATACGAAAAACATTTTCCTGTAATTTATTTTCCGCGAAACGAGCCGAACCTAAGTTACTGGTCTGTATATGTCAAGTAAAACCCTCCCATGCATCCACTAGCATTTGGCAGATGAAAGATGCAGTCTTTTTCCTTCCACTGCAGATTCTAGTTTAGTTTCAAATTTAAGGCAAAATCAAAATGTTTCGAATCGGTAGCCAATATAAAGTCCTTGTGGAAAGGCGTGCGTCAATGCTTGGGAGGCCAAGATTTCATGCCGCCCTCATTTCACACTCCGCCGTGTGAGTGAGTTTATTTGGGGTCGGAATTGGGATTCATCATCGAATTAGATAGACTTACAACACTAAGTCTTCTCTTAAATGTCGGTGGTCTGGCAAAGATTTAAGCACTGTTGAAATAAATGCGGAAAAGTAAACACAGAACACAATGATTTACGTGGTTCGATTAAGGTGATCTACGTCCACGGGCGAGGCAAAACAAGATTTCACTATAATCAAAGAGTGTACTGGTTACAGAAGTTGATCTTGGCGACTAAAACAAAGCACACGGCTCACAAAACTCTCATATACCGAAAAATCTCGATATCACAAAACAAATCCTATTGGCCCAACTCTCCGCGTCACGAACCAAATCTCAATTTTTTGTCCACTTTTGGGCCACACAAAAAGAATATGTCGGGTTGGGTGATGAACCAGACCGAGTGCAAAAAATTCAAGACATATTTAACAAACACCATAATTGAGGAACTTGCACTAATCGAACCTATGTCCACAGGCCTTTTCTCCACGTGGACAAACAAAATCCCGGGAGATAATCTTAAAGCAAGAAGAATTGATAGTCTTTATTAATGCAGAATGGCAGGATAAATATAGCCACTATTCAGTTGAATTCTTGCTTCTAGGGGTTTCAGATCACTCCCCATGTTTGGTGCGACTTGACACCACATATAGGAGAAGGAAATGTTCTTTCAAATTCTTTAATTTCTGGACTACTATCCATGATTTCTTGCCTATGGTCTCCACTTGCTGGCAACAGGAAGTTGAAGGTTCAAGAATGTTTACTGTCGTGAAAAAGCTCAAAGCATTGAAACAACACCTCAGGAGCTTGAATAGATCTCATTTTGGAGAGTTACACTTAAAAGCATAGCAAGCTAAGGAAAGTATATCTACTTCAACAGGAGCTTGTGAATGATCCTTATAATTCTACTGCTCGGGCTGCAAAAGAGGTTCAACTTGAGCAGTTTCTTGCTCTTAGTAGACATGAAGAAGTTTTGCTCGAACAGAAATCTAGAAATATATGGCTCAGGGAGGGTGACAACAATAGTAAAATCTTCTTTGCCTCTATGATGCGAAGAAGTGCCCAGAACAGGATCAATCATCTCAAACTCGAGGATGGCTCCATTATTAAGGAGGAGGATGCTCTTAAGAACACGATTATATCATATTATTAACACATTCTTAGTAACTCCATGTAAGCGATTGAACATAAACTTCATGCGGAAATTCAATCCATGACGGATCTTCGATCAACATGATTTTCACAAATAATAAGGATGAAGACGCGTACCTTTATCTATAGCTATTCTTCAAGAACATTTGATGCAGAAGACGGAGATGATAAAGAATCGGATTTCTCTCCCTTAACACATTCTTAGTAACTCCATGTAAGCGATTGAACATAAACTTCATGCGGAAATTCAATCCATGACGGATCTTCGATCAACATGATTTTCACAAATAATAAGGATGAAGACGCGTACCTTTAACTATAGCTATTCTTCAAGAACATTTGATGCAGAAGACAGAGATGATAAAGAATCGGATTTCTCTCCCTTAACACATTCTTAGTAACTCCATGTAAGCGATTGAACATAAACTTCATGAGGAAATTCAATCCATGACGGATCTTCGATCAACATGATTTTCACAAATAATAAGGATGAAGACACGTACCTTTATCTATAGCTATTCTTCAAGAACATTTGATGCAGAAGACAGAGATGATAAAAAATCGGATTTCTCTCCCTTAACCCTTTGTACTTTATGTTAACTATCTGATGGAGGATAGAAAACACAAACTGACGTTTGTTTGTTAAATGCAGTTTTTTGATAGGTTGGAGAGAGGACCAGATTCAAATTAAATAAGGCTATCAAGAGGCACCTCTTTAATAGACGCAATCCATCAAAGCGTGTGAAGAGTTGTGTCTATTCGTTTACGTCTTCAATAAACCACACATAATAATTATAACATGAAATAATTATTAAACCGTCATTAATAAATCATATTGGCCACATTTATTTTTGCACTCCAGGCATACAAATATTCCATATGAGAGGTATGCTGCTTTATTCCTAAAGATGTCAATGCTTTCCTTACCTTCCCTACACTTCATAGATCAGATATACTCAGAGTTTTAAAAGGCTTCAATGACTTCAAAGCTCCGAGTCTAGATGATTTTAACAGTCTATTCTACAAATGCGCTTGGCCTATCATAGGGCGGGACATTGAAGAAGCAGTCATGGACTTCTTCTCTTCAAGAAGATTGTTGAAATCCATAAACTCCACATTGATTTCCCTTATACCGAAAGTCCAAAACCTCAAGGAGTTCAGACCCATTTCATGTTGTAATGTCTTGTACAAGATCATGTCTAAACTTCTTGGAGAGCATTTAAGTTTTGTGCTTCCACCGATCGTCCACCTCAACCAAACCATTTTCATCACTGGGAAACAGATCTGAGAGAATATTCTATTATGCCAAGATCTATTACATAACTACCATAAGGGAGATAAGGGTAAACGTGTGGCAATAAAAACTGATCTCATGACAGCTTCTGACATGGTAAAATGGGATGCAGTTCTTGGAGTTCTCCAAGGTGTAAATACACCGAAATACTTGGTTGATATGATTTCTAAATGGTTCACTACACCGAGATTTTCAGTGAACTTCAATGGCTAATAGGTTGGCTATTTTAATAGTACCAATGGGCTACGGCAAGGTGATCCTCTTTCTCCTTACCTCTTTATCTTGGTTATGGAGCTTCCCGATTATCAATGCGAAAGTTGCTAATTTTAAA
Source organism: Rhodomyrtus tomentosa (assembly GCA_028455895.1). Lineage (NCBI taxonomy): Eukaryota > Viridiplantae > Streptophyta > Magnoliopsida > Myrtales > Myrtaceae > Rhodomyrtus > Rhodomyrtus tomentosa. Next base: position 4,673,350 of record JAPCWY010000001.1, on the reverse strand, counting down.
AAAATTGAAAGCTGGGGTATGAAGCATATAAGTTATGCAGGGTGTCTTCAGTTAACCAAATCAGTTGTCATCTCCATTTTCTCCTTTTGGATACAAATGTTTTTACTTCCCAAGCAAACCATACGCGAGGTTGAGAAGAAGATCCATCAATTTCTATGGGCAGGAAATACAGCAAACCACATATCGCATAACGTGGCATGGCAAGTAGTTTTCACACCTAAAAGGGAAGGAGGATTAGGATTGCTTGAATTGAACATATGGAATAAGATGCTATTAGGTCGCATGCTGTGGAACCTCATTAACCGTCCATCCTCTTCTCTTTGGAGTATATCGATAGAGAATGCCAAATGTAGAGGCACTCCAATTATGCAGATCAATATTAGGGGCAGTATGGCTTGGAGTTGGTGGTGTCTCCTAAAATCGCGATATGTTTTAACCTTGATTATCCATAGCGCAGGTTACTGTTGCCGAGAAATCTATTATGAACTTAGACATGCGGGATAGGTTGTGGAATGGTATCACCTAATTTGGACCAGCGACATTAGCAATCACAATTTTATTTGCTTTACAGATGTAGACTACCGATAGCAAAGATTGTCGGCCAAAGGATGTCTTCAGTTGATATGCAGTGTAACTTTTGCAGAGCTGATATAGAAGACAGAACACATTTATTCTTCCAGTGTGAGTGGACTGGCAACATATGGCGCAATATCCTTGCACAACTTGGGATTCAACGTCTTTTAAGAGGATGGAATGAGCAACTCCAATGGATGATTAGGGCAACAAAAGGAAAAGACTTGGCAGCAAAACTCCTCAAGGTATCCTTCTAGCAATCATATATGGCATTTGGATGGAGCGCAACCGTAGGCACAAGTCAACCGACATCCATATTATTTTGGCTAACGTGCGTAAAAATGTAAGAGGCAGATCTTCCCACTCTAAAAAATTAGCTCTTCCCAATCAAATGGTTTTGGCTACTATGTGGAGACTACGTACCTCCATCTTTTCAAACTATTAGCACTATGTGTAATGTTGGGGGATGCCCTTTAGCTGCTGTACTTCATTTGCTTTATAATACTTACATTTTTCACACACACAAAAAGACCTATCTTTTGCTTCTTTTTGGGTTCTTTCTTTTCTCCTTTGATAAAGTCTAATCTTGCATAACTTTAAGATGGTCAAGTCTGGTATGAATCTGAAACGGACCTGCACACTCAGTGGTCGCATTCACATAAAATGAGATCGAACAACGCAAGACAACAAATTACCAAGTCCTTTCAAGGACATTATGAGTATTTAGAACCTGTGGCTTTTTGGGTTTTTGATTGAGTCTACTAGTTTCTTCACATGTAATCTCCTGAATCAGTGCCGCTTTAGGAGGTAGAGCAAAACTCACATACAAGCTGGATTAGGAGTGGGCAGGTGAAATTTGACTAATGAGGATGGAAATGCGGGCGAAAGATGCGGGCAAACTTTACTATGATATCATGTTAGAAAGTTCAATTAAAAGTTTAAGCAAATAAGGTGGAGAGAGACCACGTGTACATAGAAAGCACATAGATTTCATTGTCAAATAATGTGGAAAATAAACCTACTTTCATGCTATAATTCTCGCCACTAGTTAGGGTTATTGTTACATTGTGATACATGTGGACCTTATCAGCAGTTTATGGAATAATTGCAGGACAAACTGTCTACAGGCCCAATACTCTTCTACTTTGAATCCAAGTTCTGTAATGATTTTTTGGTTTTTGGGTTTCAAGGTAAACAACTTCTTTAATATATCATTTCTACATGCACCTCAGTCCTCGCTAGAGATGCTTAAGAAAAGTTGAAGTTCGATATTGAGAAGTCGATCAAACCAAACTTTTCCGTTTTATCTTTGTGACTCATTTGGTGAAAAGGCAATCGAGAGAGAGGGGGTTAAGCTCGCTAAGACTATATCGATATCCCCGCACGTAGAACAAGCACTCCATCCCTGAAAATTTAAGTCACTAGACAGTGACCCAAGCCGGTCCAGATGGTGGTCTAGACATTTGTGCTAATTCATTCATGTTGCTCGCTAATTTCGCTGGTGGTTTTGCGTAGATTTAATTGTACAATCCTTTATATGACCACAACTGTGATCCGCATTTAGACGCGCGAGTCCTTTCATCCTATTCGGGAGGAAGTAAATCTAAAATCAAGCCCAATATCAACAATGCTACAAAGTCCTTACAAATTACAAGTCAATCAACAACATCCCACAAACCAAAATTCACAGGCTTAACAAGAAATCACAAATTGTCTCCAAAGCTCAAAAATGAAAATTGCTCAGAATAACTAGAGAGCTCAATGCCCCATTTCGAACACAAAGCTTTATCTGCATCACTCAAAAAAAAAAAAAATTCATTTCCTGCAACATGGCTTGAAGAAACCCTGTTATAGAGAAAACAACCAAGTTAATAACTCGAGCAATCCGAGGAACAACATGATCATGCAAATATTATAGATAGCCCCATTCCAAGCAGGGTTTTGTTAAATATGTCTCGAGTTTGGAACATATATATATATATATATATATATATATATATAGATTTGTGAAAAGAAAATCTTTTAACGGATCAAGAATTGGATATAGGCATGCACTGACGACTTCTTCTGCAGATTTCATATTGGCACTAAAAGACAAAATAAGAGGTGCACTTATTTTGTACACCTATTTAGTTGTGGGGCCAAAAAGTCTTTATGATGGAGGAAGAAAAGAAAAGTAAAAAGTAGGGTTTTACTTTTTGTGGCCTGGCTTCCACCCACGTTGCCCCTTTTTTTTTTTTAATCCAACCCACGTTGCCTGTTGAAGTTGCACAAAAGGAGCAGAAGCCGCAACACACACACAAAAAAAAAAAAACCGCACGGTGGGACTCCGCGCAAGAAGAGATTAACGACGAAGGATGCCAGCGACCAGTGACGTTCTCTCTTTGATTGCACTGAGGAGATCTGAACGCGGTTCAGTTTTTGTGCTTCATGAGTTTAGTGTTTTATATATCTAATTGAATTGTTTATTTGTAAATACTTTGAATTTAAGTATAATCTAAGTACAGAAAACAATAGCGTATTAAGTGATTGTAAATTCGATTCTCCGATCACAGTGAATTGTTCTTTCCGACTCTCTCCGTGGACGTAAATATCGATATTCGGACCGAACGACGTAATCTCTGGCATCCTTTGTCGTGCCTCGTTATTTTTCTGGAATTTTCGCATTGACTTAATTTGCAATATCCTGGTTAGTTTTCATGCGTTATATTACTGCAGGTTTAGTACAGTTTTAACCAGAGATTTTTCCCTTTGCAGCTTGAAGTATCCATCCAAGCTCTAAATCCAATGCTTTGTGTACAAAGATAGTATTACCTCAAGTAGAGATAAGCGGAAAAGGAAACCAGAGCTCAAGAGCCAGATATAAGAAAAGCAATGAAAAATATGAAGTGCAAATCTTAGGACTAACTCGACGATATAATTGGCTCTCGCGAGATCCGATTGATGGCTGAGCCATCCAGACATAACATTGGTATAGTGCAGAATCCTAATGCTATATCATCACAGAAACATCACACTGTAAATTTTTTAGGAAAGCAATTTGACAACAGTCGCAAAATTCCAGTTATTCGTGATGAAGTGCAGCCCGTATAATAAATTTTTCACGAAAGGAATTTAACCTGAGATTTCGCTGCTTGCTAGGTTACTGAATTGAAATCTCTAACGTTGTCAAGTTAGATGGAATGAAATTCAACTCAAACAAGGTGGCAATCTGCTTACACTGCAAGAAGCATCGTAAGGCATATCGACTTTCACACAACAATTTACCATCACACTTTCACTTGACGGAAGAGCGATAAACTGCATCATAAAAAAAAAATACCAAAATTTCTCCATATTCACGTCAATCCAGGACAAACGGTGCAACCAAACATGAATTTGTCGGAACCAAGATAGCAAAGCCTCATGCATGTATAAATGCGAGGGAAGAAAAGGTGAACTCTCTGAGAATCAGAGGGTCAATGCATCAAGAATTCAAGTTTCACGGAAAAGGTGAAGATGCTGTGTCCTCAGAGAAATCGCAATTTTAAAATATGAAAACGGAACTTGAACAATCGTCTTTCTAATGCCACAAAAAGAAAAATAACACTTTTTCAGTAGAACGTCAACAGAGTACAAATAAAGGAAGTCATGTCTCAACTTGAGGAATGGAACCTCTTGAAAACAGTCCGGCAGATCAAGAGCATATGCAACTCCTACTATTGCAATCCGCGAGAAAAACCAAGTGATGGTCATCCAGGAGAAGATGTACTGGCTGGACCATAGCGCTGCCAGAACAAATTAATTGATACTTGACCAGGACAAGAGGTTGAAGTACCCAGAACATTGATGAGCCATTGTGAAATTCCACAAGGTTTGTGCTGGCATCAACTGTAACTGCATTGGCTGTGTTTCCTTGGTAAAGACATGCATGGTTCTGGGAATGGCCATATGGTAGACAATTTATCTCGAGTCTACGCTGCGTAGTTTAAAGAGACAAACACCTCAAACACCTACCATTGTCCATGAAATTTGATGGCATTCCGCTTTGGCTTTTCCATCCACTTGGCTGCTCTTCTCCCCAGCATTCTCACACCTCGCGCAAGCCACCTGGGCCTCCTCGTTTCGAATGCCATGTATGCTATGGAAATACCAATTACGATTCCGGATGCATAACCCATCCACATTGCCTTCCATATGAACCAACTCCCATGCCCCTCGCTATCGAAAGTTGACGAGGACGGTGGTAGAGCATCGCCAAGGCATGCTTTTGGCAATGGAGTTCCACATAAGCCTGGATTCCCACTAAATGAGTCGCTTGAAAATGTGCACAATTGCTTGTTTTGAGGAGTTCGACCAGTGAGTTGCTTCTTCGAGAGGTTTAAGTACCTAAGGGACGCCATATCTCCCAGTACTCTAGGAACTTCCCCATTAAGCCTGTTCGAAGAGAGATCAAGCCATTCAAGATTAGTCAAGCTCCCCAGAGTTGGAGGGATGGAGCCTGTAAGATAGTTGTGTGACATGTTGAGCCCTTTGAGAGAGTGGAGATGTCCAAAGGCTCCAGGTATGTCTCCTTTGAAAAAATTGTGCGACAGGTCGATGGTTGTGAAGATGGTCAAGATCTTCACTAGCTCAATCTCTAGCCCTTTTATTGTCACGGTCACGGAATTTTCATATGACTCCCCTGGCAAAGCCTGTGTCATATATAATGACTCTTCTTTCCCATTTTCTCCATTCATCATGCCTCTAATGTTCATTATCAAATTGGCTGGCAAAGGGCCACCAAAATTTTTTTTGGAGATATCCAAAATGCGTAACATGGGAAAGAGGTCAGCTCCCTTCGTAATATCCAAAAGATCCCCAAAATTGTCGGACCTTAAAATGAGAACTTGTAACTTCGGAAGTTTTCCCAACCATATCGGGAATGTATCCTTTATCTGATTGTCACTGATATCTAGAACTTCCAAATATTTATATTCGACAAGGGACTACGGTACTGTGCCTTCAAACTGATTTTGACTAAAGTCAAGATTCGTCAAGCTATTTCTCAAAGAGAATGATTGAGGAATTGTACCCTCAAGGTTATTCATTCGCAAGTTCAAAACTGACAGATCGGTGCTAAAGTTCATTAAGCACTTAGGCAAGCTACCTATTAAGCTGTTATTAGACAAGTCAATAACCTGGAGCTCTGTAGCATTGCAGAACTAAGAAGGGACTTTTCCTGTCATCTTGTTACTTGCAATGGAATAATAAAATGTCATGGGAGATGGAAGTGGAATTGGCCCTTCAAACTTGTTGTTGGACAGATTTATTACAAACAACGAGGTGTTTGAGAAGATATCATTGATCTCATTGCGACTGAGAAATAATGACGATAAGTTCACGCATTTGATTTGGGAGTGCAGTAATGGTCCTTGGAAATTATTGTTGCTCAAGACCAGATACTCAAGATTGGTCATAATACCAAAACATCGTGGCATTTTCCCGGAGAGATTATTGGTAGATAAATTCAAGTAATAGAGTGAGCTCAACTGGCAAATCAAAGATGAGATCTGACCGGTGAAACGATTGTTGGAGGCAGAAAAGTAAGATGTAGAAGGTGGAGGGATCGGGAGTGGTCCATGGAATGAATTGTTCGAAAGATATGTACGTGACAATCTCTTCCAGTACAATTGTGGTATATCTCCCTCCATAAGGTTATGACAAAGATCTAAGATTTCCAATGTATCATGGCTTATTCCCAGGAACCACCTCGGGATCTCCGCACTAATCCTATTGGAAGAGAGGTCTAAGCCTTTTAATCTTTCTAACGAATTCAGGAAAACAGGGAACTTGGTCAAGTTGCAAGAACGCAAACGTAACCATTCAAGCTTCGGGAATGTATAGCTAAGTCTATCGTAGGTTAGATTTAGTTCCTGAGAAACACTAAGATCCTCTAGATTTTCAAGCTTCGTAAAGATTTCAAACTCTAAGGCCCCGCTGAAGTTATTTCGGTCAAGATATAGGGATTGGAGTGGTTTGAGATTTCCCAATGCTGAGGGGATGGGTCCTGTGAATTTGCACCCTGCAAGATAAATAAACAAAAATGTTAAAACTCTTCGTGTTACCAAATTAAATCGGATATTTAGTAAAAAAAAAAAAAAAAAAGCTCGTACCCCATCAAGAGCAAGCTTTCTCAATACCGTTAGGTTCTGAGAAAGCATTGTAAAAATCGGATTTCAAACCTGAGAGAAGAGTGCGAGTTTGATACAGAAATATAATTAGAAGAAAGATCAAGTGACTCCAGCTCGGAGAGGTGAGAGATTTAACTAGGAACGGTGCCCGAAAAGTGTGTACGAGAGAGATTCAGATGAGTTATTTTTGCAAATGAGCTCAGATTAGGCGAAATATGTGGGCCAGTAAAGTTATTACCGAAAAGGTTGAGATCTCGAAGATGGCGAAGGAGAAAGAGGGAGCTATTAGACTGGAGAGCGCCACGAAGCCAACTGCAAGCAAGGTCGAGACCGACCGCGTCACCGGTGATAGCGTCGCAAGTCACACCACCCCACGAGCAGCAGTCCCCACTCTTGTTCCACGAGTTTGTCTTCGGATAAGTCACGACAGGGCCGTACAAATCACAAAAGAAGTCCGACGCCATGCGATCGAGCACGAAGGAATTCTTAAAATGGAGCAAGGCATTGCGTTGGTCAGGAGGGCAAAGCGGCAAGGCAAAGGGATGGGAGGAGGAATGTAAGAAGAAGAGGAAACAGAGGAGGTGGAGGATGATCTGATGACACCCCATTTTTGCAATTCAGCACTGCGAGTGAGTTGAGTGGTGGTGGAGACTGAAGAGAGCTTCATATAAGCCCTTCTAAAGTGTGAACTCTTCAACGCGAGTCTTCCCACATGGGTTGTCGGAGTAGGAGTATTTTCATTTAATTTGAAATCTACTTTAACATGCAAGATCAATATGTGGTGTTCCCGAAATATTACCAAAAATTCCATAAAATTATTATAATTGTGACATTTCAGTAGTAAATTCTTTTTCGCCGATTCAGTAATAAATCTTCTATAATCACGCCAATTTAGTCATCTAATCAAATTTAGCTGGTTTTCTAGCGAAAAAATATTTTATCATTATTTTTTTATTTTAAAAATTTTTATCTTTCATTTATTCTTCATTTTTTACTCTTCATCTTCTTTCTCTAGCCACGGCTTCTGCAGCTTCTTGAGAGGGCGAGATGTGGTTTCAATTGAAATGGGATCGGAATCAGACGCGTTCGACGCCATCGCCCATCACGGGCAACGCAGAAGTGGAAGGCGGAGTCTTAGAGAAGAAAGGGAAGGCGAATGCAGCGGCGGCAGAGAGAGCGATGCAGGTGACGAGGAGGAGAGAGATGAAGCCGATGGTGGCCATGGGTCTTTGAGCCAAGGACTTCGGTTTTGGTCGACTCGTCGACCGAGTCAGTGTCGAACGAGAGGAGAGCGGTGGATGGGTTCGGAGGGTCTTCTTCTTGGGTGAGAATCGGTTGCTTGTCGGAGTCCATATCGCAAAATCGAAGCTTTTCCTGTCGAGAAATCTTCGGAGCCTCCGATTCGTCCAAGGAATGCATAAATTTGCAAGAATCGGGCAAATGAAGGAGCTTTCCATCTGATTTTGAAGGAGGGGGAGAGAGAGAGCCTGGAAGGTCGAGAAATGAAGAGAAAATGAAGGTGGGTTTTGGGGAGATCGATGAGTGATGGATGGCGATCGACTAGACGAGACAGATCTCGGCTGGCGAGGCCCGGCGACGGCAAGGCTCGCCCTCACCAGTGGTCGGTGTGGGTAAGCTTCGCGTGAGTCGTCGAGGTGGATCTCGCCGGTCGTTGCCTCAGCCAGTCGCTGGCCAAGCGAAGAAGATGAACAAGGAACAATAAAAAAGGAAAAAAAAAAGTTAAAAAATAAAAAATAATATATATATATAATATTATGGTATCGGCGTCTAATTCTGCGTGGTCCGGCCAAATTAACCGGATGGACTGAATTAACATAATTACAAAAAGCTTGGGATTGAATCAGCTAAAGAAAAAAATTTAACACTAAAATGACACAATAACAATTGGTTTATGACTCTTTTAGTAAACCTATCAGACCTTTATTAGCCACAAAATGAAAATAGAATTTAAGTTGAGTACTCTTACTTATGAACAAAGGTCGCCTAATTAACACCCCACAACTATGTGAAACCCTCCGGTAATTTCGACATATATAAGAGAGAAAAAAAGCCTACAGAAGTTATTCCGCACTTCACTCGAAAATCAATCTATATACGTATTATTTGGGTCATGTCTAAACATGTATAATACAAAAGTACTTGAGATTTATTTTCTCAAGAGATAAAGATAAAACAATAAATATCTTTAAGTTTTCACAATGTGTTTTGTCAATGAAAGTTAGGAGAAGAAGCGGGGAGTTTTTTACAGGCTTTTGCTTCTTCGCACTAGCGAAATTAAAGGAGATTTTGCACGTTTTGGATTATCTCCATATTAATTGCAAGCAAGAATATCTAATTTCTTTAGCAAATGAAGTGGCATTCTAATTCTTACAATCCAATGATTATCGTGGCAATTCAATCTGGCCGTAATTTATTGAATTGTGAAAAGCAAGAATCATCATATTCATATTCCCAAAATGAAAACTAACAAAGGTATTGTTCACGGGACTTTATCCTGTTGTTCGACAATTCAATAAGAAGAATAATAAAATGGCCTTAGAATAAGTGAGACGGCATTAGCTGCCTGCCATTATTGATGAGCTTATGTAATTAGTCAAGAAAGGAAATAGATATTAACCATAACCCACAATGAACTGCAAGCCTCAGGTAATTATCATCAAGCCAGAATATCTGATTTCTTTGGCAAATGATTTTGCATTCTAATTCTACAATAAAGTGATTGTCATGGGAATTTAATTGGGCCGTGACTTATTAGAATGTGAAAAATAAGAATAAGATCATCATCATTTTCCAAGTCAAGTCTCCTTCGTTTTTTTTTTTGGTCAGAAAACATGAGTAACCTTTATTTCTCAACCTGAATTAGCAGAACGTAAGCTTAAACCGGGAGCATCACAGCAAAAAAAGTCCCGTAAGGTTTGGGGAGGGGGGGTTTACAAATCCAAAAAATCAGGAAGCAAATTCAAACGTGAAGTTTTAGACACCCAATCTGCAACTTTGTTTGTAAATCTCCTACAATAGGCCACGATCAGGTTTGTGAAGCTCTGGAGATGGGCTCTGGCCTCCAATATGACCGACTCACACTCCCACGGGATTGAATCTCGTTCAAGTACAGCATCAATCAACGCATTGCAGTCTGTTTTCAAGTACAGTTCCTCCCCGCTTCGGTGTGGAGCCACCCTACAATGAATTTACAATTATCAAGCACATATACTTCAAGAGTAGATAGATGGCTTGAAGACCAACTAGAAAGGACGGGGAACTCCCTTTAGATGGAGAGAATTGCAGCCGTCCTCTGGTTAATCTAGAAATCTCGTAATGATCGTGTCTTCAGAAGTAAACATCCCAACATAAGTGTCCTGTTTGAAACAACAGATGCCTTGATTTGCAATTACAAGAGATGGAACAAGAGAGATGAGAAAGCTGCGCAATTTCAACCTTGCCTGCAACCTGCATGGGCTACCCTAAGAACCCAGCCTTAAAGATCTATATTGATGGCTCTTTTGATGCCGCAAGCAAAGGGGCAGCAATTGCAGGTGTTCTTCGAGATGGATTTAGTACGCTGCTAGAAGGTTTTGCAGAAAAAATCCAAGTCTCTTCCGTCTTTGGGAAGCCAAATATCATGCAAGCCTCCACGCATGCGTTGTACGTTGTCAAAGTTCCATCAACATCAGCAAAGAAGCATTGCTATCTGTTAGGTTAATAACATTAAAAATTTTAAATTAATATACTTATGATAAATTTACTTTAAATTAAATTTTGGATTCCCAGAAATATCAAATTGGTACATTTGTAGAAAAAATTACCTCAAAATAATTTTTCGATCGCCAAAAATCAAAATTCAGTGACATATTTACTCTCAGTTAATTTACGTTGCGAATTTACTAAGTTGAATGGCACATGACAACAAGTCAATTAACATGGCAAGTCCATGTCAGAATCCATTCGGTTTTGAATAAACTTATCATACACGTACCGATTTGGGTTTTTGATAATCTAAAAATAATTTGGGATAAATTTGCCATGAACTTTAATGTTGACTTTTCTTCCAACGATTTTTGAGATGACAGGAATTCTTCGAGCACTCAATTAACCTAAAATCTGGTTGCTTGCTTGGTTATTGAATCGAATCTGCGAGGTTACTCAATTCATTAAGCTCAAACGAGGTGACATTTTGATTACACTGCAGGCATCATAAGGCAATATCAACTTGCAAAATGGAATTTTACACTCACAAGTCCTTTGAAAGAAGAACCATAAGCTACATCAGAAAGAATATTCAAAATTTGTCCCTATATGCAAGTCAATACAGCACAAAAAGTGACCAAAGATTAATCCTTTCAAGCCAGGACCATAAACGAACCAAAATAGCAAAGCTTTCATACACTAAATTGTTTGGCAAGGTTACTTTGGACAGTCTTTTATAGTATTGGGCTGTATTGTGTTTGTGTTTGTGCGAGGAGGCGCTTCATTCTGTTCACGCATAGTGATTTGGACAACATGTTTTGAATTATCCAACAATAATAGGGATTTAATTTTTTAATAAAAAATTATTCAAAAAGTCCTAAACCTATTGTGCAATGATCAATTCAGTCTTAAATATTTCAATTGTGCCAATTTAGTCCTAAACCTATTTTAAGGCGGCCAACACTATTTTAAATCTTTTAATTCTGTCAATTTAATCCTAAAGCTCTTGAGTATTCTAAACCTTTTAATGAATTGCTAATGTATTCATTCCAATTAATTTTAGTTGGAAATCACTATCATGGCAGTCAAATTAGTGCCAACTATCCTACATCGATCAATGCTAAAGTGGACTATTTTTTTTTTATTTTTTTTAGAAAATTATTTATTATTTCTTAGTGATTGATTTTTTTTTTACTTTTTTTGCAATGCGCCGGCTGGGACGCTGGCCCCCGGGCAAGGGCCGCCACGTTGAGGACAAGAGTTGCAGACCACAGTGAGGGCGTTGGGGCTCTTGCACTTGAATTTGAACCCTGACAGAGAAAACGACCCAATCTGTGGAACAACAGGATCATGCAAGAGATCCTTTCTCTGCCTCCAAATATGATGGATAGCCTTATTCCAAGCAAGCTATAGCACGGTTTTAAGCAGAGGTTTTCCCTCAACTGTTCGAAGAATGCATTCAAACTCAAAATCTCATGCACCAATACCCCTATGAAATCCCGACCCAAAATAAAAACAACCCTGTGAAATCCCAGCAGCCCCAGAAGATGACCCCACAGTCCAAAGAGCCTCAGAGAAAGAACATTCGGAGAAGAGACACAAACAACCATTAACTTATCAAATGTTTGCAGCACATCCAATTGATCCAGAAGATGGTTCCTAGATTCGGGAAAGGAGGAACACAAGATGAAATTATCATGAATTGAAGTCCACTAACTATCAATATACATGTGCCCCTGTTGGTAAATGAATTTGGAGGGGGACGCTAGTATCATGATGTAGGGTTTGACTTTGGTGCTGTGCAAGAGGCAGAGCAAAACTCTTATTTTCGTTTGTTTTGAACAAATTTAGGACGTTTCTAGAAAATGTTTTTCAAGAAGTCATTTTTCTTAGAATCTAAAAAAGATCAAGAAAATATTTTTCATCGTTTGGTATGGATAATCCGATTTGATTTTCCTTTGTGCACTTTTTAAATAATTTTTTTAGTAGTTTTTATTTTTTTCCCGCTTCTTCTTCGGTCTGTCACCAGCATTCTGACAAACCAAGCCGAGCTAGCTTCAGGTGAGGTCCACTAAGTATCAATAGGCATGTGGCCCTGCTGCTAAAGTGATTTGGGGGGAGGGGGTGGAACGCTAATATCATGATGCGGGATTCGACTTTCATGCTCTAATAAGAGGCGGAACAAAAGTCCTATATACAATGTAAATTTACTTGGATACTAATGTTCCCTTCATTTTATAGAAATTGTGACGTTTTGGAAAATGCTTTCAAGAAGTCATTTTCCTTGGAATCTAAAAAAGATCAAGAAAATATTTTCCATCATTTGGTAAGGATAATTCGATTTGATTTTTCGGCGTGCAATTTTTTTAATTTTTTTAAAATTTTAAATTTATTTTTTAGCCTTTATTTTTTTCGCTTCTTCTTCAGCCTGTCATCAGCATTCTGGGGAACCAACCTAAGCCAACCTTGGACGAGGTCCACCTTGCTAGAAAATTTAAAAAAAAAAACTAAAAAGGAATCTGAAGGAGTGCGTGGAAGAAAGATTAGGGTCCCCACTTTTAAATGTGTTGTTTCTATCAAGGGAAAATAATTTCCTTGATTCATTTATTTTTTTCGTTAATCAATCGTCGAAAGATTCGAAAAATGCCTTTCTGAAAATTATTTTTCGCAAAACAAACTGAAAATTATATGTATCAAGTCAAATTCGGTTATGCATCCACTGGCATTTGCCAAATGAACGATGCTGTCTTTTTTCCTTCTACCTCAGAGTCTACCTTCAAATTTAAGGCAAAATCAAAATGTCTCGAACTGGCTGCCTGCATTGAAGTTCTTGTGGAAAGGCCTGCGTAATTGGTCGGGAGGCTGAGAATTTGGTGCCGCCCTATTTGACATTTCACCCGTGTGAGCGAGTTTATTGGTGGTGGGGATGGATCAGTTGGGTTGGGAGTCAAATCAAGATTAATCTCGTTTTATTTTAGAATGAGAAAGTAATTATTCAGAATGATCTTTCTCGCCCATTAGCAACACTAATAGTCTCTCTTGTATAATGTGCAACTATGAATTACTCCAAGTAATTTTCTGCGCATTCGTAGTAAATTACTCTTGAAGTTGATGGCGATAAAAAAAATAACACGTCAACATATCCCACTAACCAAATTGGCGTAGTTAATAGAAAGAATCGATTTTACTAATTTGATTAATCTTAAAACTTAATTACACTTTTTGATTGTTTTGGAACTCAATGGTACTTTTACTACAAATTTTTAGGATTGCTGGTGCATAATCCCGTTTTTACTTGAACAAGTGAATTTGACCATAACTAGCAACTTCTTCTCATCAGTTAATAACTTTTAATATAGAACGTAGCGTGTTTCACGTGGTTTATAGCTTATTCATCCAACTAACCATAGACATCAACTGATTAACAAACTTTTACATACGCGACTTGGAGCGAGACTTTGAATCCAAAAAGCATGATGACGAAGTCATGCATGATCTTTTGGGGAGTGAAAGGGTTAATTCAGAAGAAGGAAATTACTAAAATTGGAGAAGAAGACACCTTTGAGAGTGAAGGATCTCTCTCCTTAAAAGAGAAACCGAAAAAGCCCATCCAAAAATTGGGCCCACAAGGCCCATTGAATCGCATCATGGGCCGGAGCCCATTTTCTCTCGCTTCCCCAATTCCTCATTAGAGGGATTCATTGAATAAAGATTGGATAGGTCAATGAAATGCTTATGGACATTTCAACTATTTAAAAAAAAATTAAATTTTGGATTACTATCATTAAAAACCTCAAACTAGTACATGATTACACATATACTCCGGATAAATTTTCATCTCGCAAAAAATCTCAAGTTGATAACGCCTATCCAAATTTAATCTCCCCCGTTAGCATTTCATCCAATATCGTGTTAAAATGCGTATGTGTCCACAAGACACGTATATGCGTCAAATATTTATCCAATAGGTTTTCAATCTCCAAAGCCCAAAACAGCCCAATTGCCCCGTCTGGAACGCAAAGCTCTATCTGCATCAGTCAAACGCGAAATCCTTTCATGCAACACAGCTTGAATTCAAAACTCTGACAGAGAAAACAACTCACTTGTCAACTCGAACAATCTGAGGAACAAGATAATCATGCCCCGATTTCTTCTCAATTTCCTCCTGAGACACCCAAGGTATCACTGGGAATAAAATCCCGTGGAACAGCAAATTCAATGTTGTATACGAAGGAATGTTTTGAGTATCGTGTAATGTCTATTGGCTCGTCAAAATTACAATGCTGAGCTCAAATCTCGTACTCTGCCGGCTTCGTATTTGTTGTCTTTGATAAGAAAACAAGGGCGGAAAATGAGTTCCATTGAAAGGCCCTAACGTTGCCTAATGGATTTCCTTTAGAATCGTTTTCATCAAGGACCAGAACCACGTCTTCCGGAGTCACTACCTGTTTCAGCCATCCCAGCATTACGTGAGGAAGGTACCATGTAAGACATATTCCTAATGCAATGTAATAACAGAACCAACCACACTTTAAATGTTTCGAGATTTCAAAAGCATTTTTACGTCGAAGTTGTTCTTCCCACGGTAGCTTTCTCCATTTGCATGCCACCGTGCTGCTGACAACAGTAGCAGAATTTCAGTTATTCGTAATGGAGTGCAGTCTAACATGATTTCCACAGAGACTTTTAACCTGAGATTCAGCAGCTCGGTAGGTCACCGAATGGAATCTGCAAGGTTAGTCAAGGCATGTGGAAGGAGATTAAAAGCCAAAAAAGGTGACAGTCTGATTACATTACGAGCATCATATAAATGGTACACGCGCGAAAATGGGTCAACTTAAGAGGAGCGAATAAATTGGGAAATGTTTAATGGCGATAAATAATTTATTCAGAACTAGAAAGTGCCCCATCGTCCTCGTCGGTCCAAAATGCTAACGGAATGAATGCAAAATTGTGTCAGATTAGTAGTTTTCGGGTTAGAGGTCAAAGTTTGCGGGTTTTTTTTTTCCGATTTAATTTTTAAAAAATTATTTGCAAAATTAATTTTAAAAAAATAATTATCGATTTGAGTCTCGCGCGCCAATTCCATGCTAAGTGCTGCCTCTACAAGCAATCAATTGCTTATTATTATTTTTTTTTTGCTTGCTTGCTCCTTTTTTTTTTCTAGAAGCTACGCACATTTTTTTTGCTAGAATCCACACTTCTTTTGTGTAGCTTGCTGCTGCACAAACAAAAAATATATATTTATTATTAATTTACGATGAATTTTATTAGCGACGAATTCTACAACGAACGTGTCGTTAGAAATGTACGTTATATATTTATCGACGAAAATTGCAACAAATATCATGTTTCGTTGCAAATTAGCGAGAAAATTTTTTTCTTCGCTAATTTTCGCAGCTAAAATCCTTTTTTTCGTTTTTCAATTATTTTATATTTTTAGACAAAAAGTTATTTTTTTTGTATTTGTCATCAATATGCGATGAATTTCTAAGTTATATATTCACAACAAAGGTGCCGCAAATTTCGTCGTAAAATATATACTTTGAGTCTCACAAAAGGCGCAATCACATTGTGAGGCACTTTGTCACGGGTCTTGCGCAACACTCAAAGTATTTATTTTGCGACGAAATGTGCGGCACGTTCGTCGAAAAATATAATGCGTACATTTCCAACGACAGTTTAGACATTACCGTGAAGCACACTAAGTATATGTTTTACGACAAACGTGTCGTTGAAAATGTAAGCTTTATATCATGCGACAAACGTGTCGCATGAGTTTGTCGCAAAATATAAACGTGTCGCATGACGAAATTTGCGCAAAATATATAGCCTAGAAATTCGTCGCAAATTGGCAACAAATACAAAAAAAATATATTTTTTTTAGCGATGAATTTTATTAGCGACGAATTCTACGACAAACGTGTCGTTGGAAGTGTACGTTATATATTTTGCGACGAAATTTGCAACAAACATGATGTTTCCTCAGAAAATATATAACATATATTTCCAACGACACATTCATCATAAAATTCGTCGCTAATAAAATTCATTGTAAATTAACAATAAATATAATTTTTTTTATTTGTGCAGCAGCAAGCTGCACAAAAGCAAGTGTGGCTTCTAGCAAAAAAAATGTGCATGGCTTCTAAAAAAAAAGAAAGAAAGCAAGCAAGCAATTGCTTGCTTGCAGAGGCATCACTTGCGTGTTGCTTAAAAAAGCGCCCGAACCCAAATTGGTAATTATTTTTTTAAACCTAATTTTGTAAATAATTTTTTAAAATTAAATTGGAAAAGGCCCAAAGATTGCCGCTACTAGAGAAAAAATTAGGTTCCGTGAAAATGTGAGCTTTTCAAAAAGTTATTTTCCGAGAAAATGACAATATTCTCCTAGCTTTGGTTAAATTACGAAAAAAAATTGAAAAGTATTTTCCGTCATTTGGTATGAAAAATCGATTTGATTTTTCTGCACGGACTCCTTCTTAATAATTTTTTGGTTTAGCTTTTTGTTTTTTTAATTCAAATTTTTTCAGTTATTTATCTTTATCTTTTTTCCATTTTATTTATTCTTATTGTTTTCTTTCTAATTTCGACCTTCCGCCGGCCATAGTGACAGGTCACAGTTGAGCTCGAGGCTCGATCGGTCCCGGCGATTTAGAGCTCGCTCGAGGCAAGCAAGTCTCGACCTCACCAGATCCAGGCGAGTTGAAGCTCGAGCTTTAGCCTCGACTAAGCTTGAAGCTCGGGGCTTGTCGACTTGGTTTGGCGAGCTCGATGGCAACACCGGATCTTGTCTCGATGGAGACACTAGAGCTCGCCAGCATGCGTTATGGTTGATCTCTAGCCGGCCGGTCGCCGCAGAAGTCCACAGTTGACAAAGAAAGGAACAAGAAGTAGAAAAGAAAAGAGAAAAGGAGAAAGAGGAAATTAATAAATAATAATAATGATTATGATGACAATATAGATAGAAAGTAAGTGTGAAAGAGGCGAGGAAAATGTTTTCCTCTTCTTCAAACGAGGAAAACATTTTCTCCACTTCTAAAGGGTTTTTTTTCATCGGTAAAATATGTTTTCTTAAACTAGTTTATCTTCTGCAAACAGAATGCCGAAAAATTCTGGAAAAGCTTTTCCTAGAAATTGTTTTCCATGCAATAAAACGGGACCTTAATTCTTAATTTGTTGAAAAATGAGATGGTGACCTAAAGACGAAAACTTAAATTTCGACAAGAACATATTTCCCCGTCAGATAATTTATTTACCACTTTGGCTGAATGGGTTAAGGTCGGTCTTCATATTCTAATTCTTCATGGACAAAAATAAAAGCCACGCAGATGGGAAGATGGAAAAGTTATATGTAGAGTTATTGGCACTTTCTCCATTTTTCTATTTTTGGTTCTTCTGTTTGCTTGACATATCTCGTTATCGATGATCCCAACATAACTGACATAGAATTGCACCGAGAAATAAGAAGAAGAGAAGACATTAGCGACAAGCCTTCTTGAAGAAAATAACATAAACCACATTGCACAGTTTAAAGAGACAACTCTTAAAACAAATTTCATTGTCCATGAAATTTAATGGTCTTCCGTCTTGGTGTCTCCACCCAGTTGGCTGCCCTTCTGTCTAACATTCTCGCACCTTGTGCTAGCCATTTGGGCCTTCCGGTTTCAAATGCATTGTACGCTTATGGAAACACCAATTACGATTCCAGATGCATAGCCTATCCACACCGTTTTCTCTTTGAAAAAACACTCATGCCCTTCGCGGTTATAAGTTGGTAAAGATGGCGGTGGGGGAGGATTTGTTGGAATATATAAATATTAAACCACCCGTTCTCCTAATAGCTTAAATTTTTAGAGCAGTTAGTTGTGTTCTTATCAAATCTTATAAGGTATCAGAGTAGGAGATCCTGAGTTCAAATTTTTCCAAGCCCCTATTTGCCTCCCTAATGAATTTGTCTACGCTTAGTACTAGGCTTTTTACCTAGTACTAAGCGTGAGGGGGAGTGTTGTAATATATAAATATTTTCTAAAAGCTTCGGTTGTGGTCCCATAAAATCTTATAGGATTAGCGTTGCCGGGGCATGCTTTTGGAAATGGAGTTCCACATAATTCTGGATTCCCACTAAACGAATCGCTTGAAAATGTGCTCAAGTGCTTGTCTTGAGGAATTTGACCGGTGAGTTGGTTCTTTGAGAGGTTCAAGCACCCGAGTGATGTCAAATCTCCCAATTTTCTAGGAATTACCCCCACTGAGTTTGTTCAAAGAAAGATCAAGCCATTCAAGATCAGTTAAGCTCTCTAGAGCCAAAGGGATGGCACCTATAAGTTGGTTATGAGAAAAGTTGAGCCCTATGAGAGAGTAAAGATGTCCAATAACCCCAGGGATTTCCCCTTGGATAGAGTTTTGCGAGAAGTCGATGGTTGTGAAGATGGTCAAGATCTTCACTAGCTGAATCTGTAGCCCTTTGGTGGTAACGGTCACGGAATTTTCATATGATGCTTGTACAAAAGACTGTCATATACAGAGATTCTTCATGGCCATCTTCACTATGCATCATGCCTTGAAAGTTCATTATCAAGTTGGTTGGCAAAGGGCCGCTAGAGCTATTGTTGGAGAGATCCAAAATGTGTAACTTGAGAAAGAGCTGATCTCCCTTCTAAATATTCAAAGGACCCTTAAAATTGTTAGACCTTAAAACGAGAACTTTTAGCTCTGGGAGTGTTCCCAACCATTTTGAAAATGCCTCATCTATCTTATTGCTACTGAGATCGAGAACTTCTAGAGATTTACATTCCACAAGGGACTATGGCAACCTTCCTTCAAACCGATTTCGACTGAAGTCGAGTCGTCAAGCTATTTCCCAAAGAAAATGATTCAGGAATTATGCCCTCTAGATAATTCATTCGCAAGTTCAAAATTGACAGAGTGGTGCTAAAATTTGTTAAGCACCGAGGCAAACTACCAGTTAAGCTATTGTTGGACAAGTTAATGAACTCGAGCCGGGTGAAATTGCATATCAAAGAAGGGATATTTCCTGCTATCATATTATTTGCAGTGGAATAATAACCTGTGACGGGAGATGGAAGTGGAATTGACCCTTCAAACTTGTTGTTGGACAAATCTATTGTATACAATGAGGTGTTTGAGAAGACCTCCATAGGCCACCACCCAGTAAAATTGTTGTCGGAAATTAATAACGCCGAAAGATAACCAGAGGAGAGTCCAAAGGCAGTGAGGTTGACCCTACCATGAAATTTGTTAGATTGCAAAGCTAGAGTCTCCAGATGCGGTGCTTCCAGCCAATGTGGGAAGACATCACTGAACTCGTTATGACTGAGAACTAATCCTGATAAGTTCACGCATTTGACTAGGGATCGCGGTAATGGCCCTTGTAACTTATTGCTTCCCAAGTCTAGATTCTCGAGATTGATTATATTACCAAAACATAGTGGCATGTTCCCAGAGAGACTATTATTAGACAAATATATAAACTAGTGAGTGAACTCAACTGGCAAATCGAAGAGGGGATGTCACAGGATACATCATTGCTCGAGGCATCAAAGTAAGAAGTCGAAGGTGGAGGGATCGGGAGTCTTTCTTGGAACGAGTTGTTCTCAAGGCCAAGAAAGGACAGTCGTTTCCAGTGCGATTGTGATATGCGCCCCTCCAAAAGGTTTTCAGCCAGATCTAAGAGTTCCAACGTATCAAGGCTTATTCCCCAAAACCAGTTCGGGATCACTCCACTGATCTTATTGGAAGAGAGGTCCAAGTCTCTTAATCTTTTCAAGGAATTCAAGAAACAAGGGAACTTGGTCAAGTTGCAAAATGGCAACGCCAAAACTTTAAGCTCCGGGAGCAGGAGGGAGCTATTGGAGTAGATAACGCCACGGAGGCAATTGCAACTAAGATCGGGACCGATGACGTCGCCAGTGGCATAGTCACAGCTGATGCCGTCCCACAAGCAGCAGTCCACGCTCCTGTTCCACGACGTCGTGTTTGGGTTAATCCCAAGACGGGAGTACCCGTGGCATTAGTGCGACGCGCCGCAGTCAACTACGAAGGAATCCTTGAACCGGAGCAAGGCATCACGCTGTCCAGGAGGGCAAGGGGGCAAGGCAAATGGTGAGGAGGACCGTAAGAATAAGAAGAGGAGGAAACAGAGGAGGCCGAGGAGCTGATGCCACCCCATTTTGCGGTCTTTAGGGTGCGAGTGAGCTGTTGTTTATTTGGTGGTGGAGAGGTGCTCCAAGCCTCCAACTCATATAAAGCCCTCCGCAACTGTGAAGTCGTCCACACTACAGTCTTCTCTTGAAGGTCAAAGTCAAAGTCAAAGAGTTGTGGCCCTGTGGGGTTAATTGGGTGTGGAAAAAACTGTTTAGTGCCCGTAGAATCTCCATGGAAAAGTCTTACTTGAAACGCGCTTTTGAGTGCACAGCGCCCCATCTCACGACCCTGACAAGTCTAGTTGACAATCGACGAACTTCACTTTGGAAAATGAGAGGATCACGGCACTGTGTGGCTCCTGTTAACGAGAGTAAATGGTATTGGTGCTGTCTCCACTCCACGATTGGTTTCACCCTTTAATTTTAAAAATTAAAAAAGAATAACGAAATAGGAAAAAAATTTTAAAATATCTTTACAGTCAATATAGAAAGAAGAGTTTAAACGTCTTTCCAACTAAAGAAAACAAATGTAGGATTTCTATTATCAACATCCTTTGTATATTTTCCATGTAATTTAGAAAATTATTCAAAAAGTTCTAAATCTATTGCATTTCTGTCAATTCAGTCTTAAACAATTTAATTTTGCCAATTTAGTAGTAAATGTTTTCACTTTTTATCAATTGATTCCCTATAGCCAATTTTGGCTGGAAATCGCTCCCGTGGACACTTATTGTTGTACGCGGTACAGCCGACGTTGACGTTGACGTATATAATCTTTTATAGTATTTTAATATTTTTAAAACAAAGAAGGAAAATAGAAAAATAGAAAAAAATAAAACATTTCAAAAATATTAAGACATTATTAAAAATTATACACATCAACGCGTTGACACCTAAATTTTGATCAGTATTTTTCTTTTGTTTTTGAAAAATTCATAGAAAACCAATAAAAAGTTAAAAATTTTAAAAAAAATCAAAACTTTGGTAGCCTTAGTCAAGCTAAAGGAACCATTTTGACCAAAAAATAATTTTTTTATATTTTCGTATTTTTTTAATATTTTTGGGAAAAAAATTATATGAAAAATCAAGAAAAATATCATTTGAGGTCACAAAAATGTAGAAAAATAGTCTATATTTTTATTTTTATTTTCTTTACATTTTGACATCACAAAAAGTGAAATTTCAAGTTCAATTTTGTGTTTCTTCACAATATATAGAATTGAATTTGGTTAAAAAAATGTCATATTTAAATTTGTAATTTTTGCAATTTTGGAGTCTTGATATTCAATATGATGGCCATGTATTTCAATTTGGTCCAGTTGTTCATGGAATTGTCCAATTTTGATATTAGGAACCTAATTGCATGAAAATTTCTTTCATTTCAATGCTTAAGATGCCGAGTTCAAAATTAAAATCTTCTGAAAGGCAACCCTTGATACAGTGTGGCGACCGAGTGGGGGTGCATTATTGGAGACTGTGATGGTCTATCTCATCCCGTAGGCCAATTCACCAAAAGAAGCACGATAAAAGTGGATGAGTGCAGGAGACAGAGATAAGGAAAAAGTAGGGACAAAGATAGGGATGCACGATCTGAAAGCAAAAAGAAAGATCAGAAGTTGGCACTCGCATTCCTTCAACCCATTGAATAATCAGCAGCATCCACCATACACTCCATCATCAGGCGACAAATTCACAGTGGTTGCTTGGTGGACGACTATCGAATACAGAGTAGGAGGCCATTTAAACAAAGATAGATGCACACATGTTCGTTTTAAAAAAAAAAAAAAAAAGGTGGAAGAAAGGCTGATCTTGGGGGGAACTTCTTCTTCTGGGGGCCATTAGGGGGAATAAAAAAAATGGAAGATCATCTTCCCTGTTGATCTGGAGGGTACGCAAACGAACAAAAAAAAAAAAAAGCAGAGCACAAATGGGGATTGAATGGCGGAAACCCGGAAGTAGGGGTAATTGAGATTATATGATTATGCGCACTGGTTCCAGCTTCGATTTATCCCGGTGATTTGCTATGCTAGTATCCCTCGAGAAATAGTCGAGGTGTACACAAGCTAACCTGAATAAATTTATTATAAAAAAATATTTACCGTATTAGGTGTCGCTCGGCAATTGGAAAATCGAGCAGCACCCAATTGGAGCAATTGTGCAGCCGAGCGGGGCCGAGGTTTAATTTTTTATTTCTTATTTCTTATTTTTTTGGGAAAATAAAAAATTATTGATAATTATTATAATTATTTATCTTTTGAAGGTTATTTTTATAAGATAATCATCAATCATTAATTAACAAATAATTTATATTTATGTAATTATTTAAAACCGCAGCGAAATATTAAAATCGCAGTAATTGATAAATGAAAAACCGCAGTAAAATAGCTTAAAAAAACCATAAAAAAATGAAAAACAGCAGCAAAAAAGTGGAAACAAGTAAAAAAAGGAAAAACTTTGAAAATGCATATCTCATTGCTCGAATGTCCGTTTGGGACGGATTTTTTTTTATTTCATGTAATTTTTTGAGACGAATCTATTAGCAAATCGTCAAAGGCCGCCATTTTTCCCAAAAAAAAATGTCGTTTTACTTGTCAATTTTGTATTTTTCTCTCCGATGTCACATCTCGATCACGAATGAACTGTCATTTTACTCTTTATTCTTTCAATCTTTCCATGACTTACTTATTATATCGTGTATTTTGTAGTGAAAAAGGAGTCTAGGCAGTTTTTTTTATGTCTTTTAATGAGTGCAAAGATTAATTAATTTACAAATGACGTTGTCAATTGTGTTGTTTGCCATGTTGGTTGTCATTCAGATGAAGTGATTTGGTGCTTGTGGGTTCCATTCCTAGTATATTACATTTAATTTTTTTTTATTTTTTATTTTTACAAAAAAGTACGAAATAAAATAAATAAATAAATCACGGCCCCGCTCAGCAATTGGGCTGCTGAGGGAGGCCCAATCGCCCCAATTGGGTGACACTTGGCGGCTTAATTACCGAGCGTTACCTAATACGGTAAATATTTTTTTAATACTAATTTGAGAAATATTTTTTTAAAAAATATTAATTTGAAAAATTGCCCATGGTAGCCACCGATGGACGACCCAGACACTCCCGGCGACCTCTTGCCAAAACCTGTGACGGACGCGCGAGTCCGGGCTGGGATGCCTGTAACGAAAAACGAAAGCACAAAAATAGCGATAGAGAGAGAGAATCGGCCTTTGGAGCTCGATCCTGTTGAGTGCTCATCCCCGGCCAAACCGAGACCGGCGATTATCATCCTCGACCTCCCTGAGTTTCGTAGGAGCCACCGAGCCTGTCCGATTGGCCTCTCATCTCAGAAAACTGTGAGTCGTCTTCCAAGCTTTCTCTCGGCTTTCACATGGCACCTCACTCGTCCGATGCTTGATCTTGAAATTGTCGTGTGCATTTTACTTCTGGAGCATCACTGACCACTGTCGCATATATATTGCATTGATTTCGCATAATCTGATGAGCCGAACCTCCTCGCCATGGCCGTAACTGTCGAGCTTCGGTCAATCATTCCTGGCGATCGAGAGCTCAATCCGAGCTCGAGGTAAATATTCTGGACCGTCTGCGATGATTCCTTCTGAAGGAATTGGCTTGTTGTCATCTGTATCAAGTGATTCAAGCTTCTATGCCCGAACTGGTTCGCGATTCATTCATGTTGATTCTGACAATAAAATGTTGTGAATCTCATATATGTGATAGAGAAGATCCAGGCGAGTCGAATGGCATCAGAATTAGGCTGATTGACCGAGGTTTCGCTATCGATCAACGGCGGAGAATCCTCGACCGTTCATTCCGTAATCATTGGGTTCAAGAAGATGATGATGACGTAGCAGGGTTGACTGGTCAGAGATCCGAACTGGCGTTGATGTGGCGACACGTGGTGACCACGTCATCACGTCCATAATTTGTTAGTTATATTAGCGAGCCATCCAACGACCTAGGTTGAGATACGTGTGAAGGTATTGGCCGTCAGATCAATATTAGAATTTTTTTGGATATTTCTAATAAATGGAAATGAATTTTTTTTTTAAAAAAAAAAGAGAGGCTAAACGATGCTGTTTTGTTGATGGGCTCGTACGAATCGGGCCGGCCATTTGTGGGCCGCCCCTCCCCCTTTTGTTCGTTTCGGATTGAGCCCGGTCTGTAAGATTCAGACCGAGTGGATCGCCTTGAGGCCCAGTTACGTCATTGAGACCGCGAGGAACGACAAGGTCCTGCGCGTTGGGCCGGGTTCGCAGACCCGGCCCTGCCCTTTTTTAAAAAAGAAGAATTTTTTTCCTAAAATAAATAAATTCAAAAAACTCCAAAAAAAATATTTAAAAAATTGAAGAAAAATTTAAAAAAATGACCATGACCAATTGATTGTTGTTATTTTTGGGATTTTTTTCATGTTTAATCCAAAATGAAAATTTTACCCCTCAAATGTTAAATCGTATTCGATATTCCAATGACTTGTGGAAATTGCTTAGTATTCAGCAATGGGTCAAGTGAGTGGCTAAACATTATGTCTAATATTTTCACATTTCATTTTCTTTTGTAAATGACGATTTTACCCCTCAAAGGGTAAGTTTGTTGACACCTGATTTTTTATCAGTCTTTTTCAGTTTATTTTTTTAAAAAAATTCATAAAAGTTGAAAAATTACAAAATAAACTTTGGTGGCCTTGGCCAAACCCAAAAAACCATTTTTGACCAAAAAATATTTTTTTGTATTTTTCATATTTTTTGGTGTTTTCGAAAAATACGAAATACATACAAAAAAATAGCATTTGAGGTCGCAAAAATATGAAAAAATAGTCACTATTTTTATTTTAATTCCCTTTTCTTCTTAACCTCATAAAACGTTCAAATTCACGTTCAATTTTATGTGTTCCTTTGTTACACATATGATTGAATTTGGTAAAAAATGTCAATTGAGTCCTTTAATTTGCAATTTTGACATTTTGAGGGTCCTGACGTTCAATATGATTGTACTTCATTGAAATTTAGTCTAATTATTTGCACAAATTGCTTAATTGCATGAATTTGACAAAATTACATACTTATTTGCAATTTTAGTCCTTGAATTTGGGTATATTGGAAATTACTTTTAATTCAAGGGCCTCCATCACAAATTGGAACCACTACACAATATTATTTACCATTCTAAATCGACTAGCATAGGTGGTTTGGTCCAATTTGACCGTTTGAGCCTTCAATTTCATAATTTTTCGAATTGCAATTAAGGACAAATTTGGGGCTTTCATAGAAATTGACATAAAATTTTGGGCAAAACCACATTTTAAGATAATATTCATGTACTAAGTTCGATTCTGAGGTTTAAATTGGGAAAATTCCCTCCGATTTCAATTAATTTTGAAAATTAAAAATCAAAACCGGTTCGAACCGGTCAAGAACAGTATTATCTTCAACCTTCAATTGTCGCACGTATTTGGATGATTGCAGATGGACTTTGATAAAAAAAAAAATAAAAAATTGGACGATCAATTGGCTTTAATTGGTAAAATTGATGGGGGTGTTTTGTTGGCCACGAAATTTAGAGTCCATCATGAGCAATCTGACGGCATGGGTTCATCGAAATCGCGTCAACGAAGATGTAATGTGCCATGGCCAACTTTTTGCTCAAATGCAGAGCCACACCAATATCAAATTTGCCTGAAATTCAATCACCGGAGGGCCTAACTAAGTTTGCCATTATGCTCCCCTCCCGATCAGTTGTTGGTGACCATTTGCACGTGATTGCGCGTGTAAAGGTTACCGACTCACCCCTTCTCGAACGGCCAAATTTTTAAAGAGAGAATATAACCAAAAAGGAGGAATTTCTTGAGAAAAAAGGCGAACATTTTGTTTCTGGGCTTGAGCTTGGTTTGTGAGAAGCTCGTGGCAACGATTTAGGCTAAATTGAACTGCCATTCCACTTGGAGAATCTTGCTAGAGTGCCAAAGAAGCGATTGCACTCCTCCAATCAGCTTGACATCGCCAGAAAAGAAATATCCCAAACTCGAGCTTTCGGCTAAGCTTTAATGATGGATTTTGTTTTCGATCACATCCTTCGCAATTAACGTGTGCATTTCATATCTAGAACGATAATAAGCAACGCTCTATGTTTTAATTGCATTGAAATCGAGTCAAATCTAGCATTCAAACCCCGTTGCCATCGCCGATTCAGTCGAAACTTCCCTAACTCAAGCTAGCCTAAACCAAGTCAATCGGACATATAGGTAAGTATTCTGAACTCACATAGATACAATTGTGTGAAAGAATTGATTCGATATGCTCTCTGTTGCTTGATTAAAGTAACCATGGCTGAACTGGATAAAGCTCGATTAGCTTATTTTCTGAGAATGATAGTGTCTAATTCTAAGATATGTTATGCGAAATGTTGAGACGAGTCGAATCGTCCCGGTCTGGCACGATTACGCTGAGATTTCACCGTCAGATCATCGCCGGAGTCTCCTAGCTGTCCGTTGTAGATGAAGAATGCTTGAGGAAGAAGACAATGACGTGGCGATCAATTGATCAAAGATGTTGACGTGGCACTAACGTGGCATGCCACGTCAGCTAAGCCGTTAGAATTCGATATAAGTCTGTTAGTTGATCCAACGGTCTAAGTTTGGCCTAGTAACAGTTGGACCAGTTTGAAATTTTTGATTAATGAAAAATTAATTTTTAGAAATAAAAAAATAATTTGGTGGATCGGACAGTTGAGTATTACCCAGGTAGTTCGATCGTGGTCCTAGATCGTAGACATAAGTAATCAGATCTGATGGTCGATAAATAGTCAGTTTTTGATCAGAGCCGTAGATTTCAGTCAACTAATCCAGTGGCCGTGGAATAGCCATGTGATCCATTGGTTACCGTTGGATTAAAACGAAATAAATAAATAAAAATTAAATAATAAAAAACCTGAAATAGCGTCGTTTTAAGGTCGGTTTCGGCGCGAGCCCAGGTCTGGGCCTGGTTATCCGATTCGAGTGGGTCGGGGTTGACCCGGTCTGAGTAAAATTTTTAATAAAAAATCTACAAATGATTTTAAAATTTTAAAAAAGTCTAAAAAATTCTAGAAAATTCTAAAAAATGTTAGAAAATCCTTGAAAACCCAAAAAAATTAGGAAAAATTATAGAAAATTCTTAAACATTTCAGAAATTCCTAAAAATCGAGGATTGACCACCGACAACTGGTCAGTCCTATTTTTGGGATTTCTTCTTCGTTCTTCCGAAAAATGACGATGTTATCATTTAGGAGTAATTCAATCTCGTCTTATACCTAAGATAGGTCGAAAATGCCAAAGATGAGAATTAGGGTTAGTTAGGTGGTCAATTCTCCTACATGGGTTTTTGAATATCATACTTTTTCTTGAAGTGACGATTTTACCCCTCAAAGGGTAAATCGTATTTCCTAATCCAATGATTTGTGAAAATCGCTTAGAATTATGATTTGGGTCTAATGGTTGGCCAATCCTTCTATTTTAGATTTTCAATTCTTACCATCTTTTGAAGTGACGATTTTACCCCTCAAAGTGTAAATTATTTCTAAAATTCTAAAAAAATATATGAAATGGATTGATTTGATGATCAATCTTATTTCCAACCCCTGCCGACTCCATATTTCTTCTAAAATGACAATTTTTCCATTTTGGGCAAATTATCCCAAATTCCTTCAAAATTACGATTTTGCCTCTCATTGGCAATTATGTCTAAATCACTCTTGAGCCGTGATTGACACTTCTCTAGGCCAATAGGGCCTCATTAGGGATGCCACACTGTATTCATGTGATTTATCCGCATGTCTTAGATACTTAATTTGTGCACTTTTTTTACTGATTGTGAATGTTAGGGTAGACATTCATATCAGCATGAACTCTTAAAATTAGGATTCGTACCTTACTCATCTGTATGAAACCTTAAAGTTAGATAATTCATTCAACTTAGGTACCGAAAGGGTGTCAACTCTGAAGTTGACATAACTAAGTCTCTGATTTCATTTCTCTGGTTATCGTGGAATTGAATAG
This sequence comes from Rhodomyrtus tomentosa, assembly GCA_028455895.1. NCBI lineage: Eukaryota > Viridiplantae > Streptophyta > Magnoliopsida > Myrtales > Myrtaceae > Rhodomyrtus > Rhodomyrtus tomentosa. The sequence continues at coordinate 4,644,708 of JAPCWY010000001.1, read as the reverse complement.
ATGCTCTCAATTATTTAATAGGGTTTCCGATCGTACCCTCCGTAAAATGATTGGTGGCGACTTCTTGGCATGTATACATATCACATATCATAGGCCACAATGAAGGTTGACCACGTATACCTCCGTTGCGACTTAGGTAATAAGGCTCACATCCGACCAGACGAGACGGCCCATTAACCTGCTCCCCTCGAGAGTGGGTCACGACAAAGTTGTTTTCTAAAAATTCAGAAAATTATCAAAAATAAGGGATGGTTTAATTGAGCGACCAAACCTATTTTTCGACATCTTTTACTATGGATTTATTCCAAAATGACGATTTTTCCTTTTTCGGGCAAATCGTCCCGAATTGTCTCAAATTATGATTTTGTCCTTGATGGAAAAAATCATGTCTAAATCATTTATAAGCCTGATTGATGCTTCTCCAAGCCAATAGGGCCTTACTAGGAATGCCATGTTGATTTGATGTAATTTATCTGCGTATCTTGTTTTCTTGATTTGCGCTATTACTTTTATTGATTGTGAGTGTAGGGGTAGTCATTCTTGTCTCCATGAACTCCTAAATTTAGGATTCGTACCTCACTCATCTGCATGAAATCTTAGATCATAAAATTCAGTCAACTTATGTATTGAAATGACGTCAACTCTTACAATTGGCATAACTAACTCCCCGAACCCATTTATCTGATTTTCGCGGAATTGAATAAAACTCCCAACTATTCGATACGGTGGTCTAATCATACCCTCCAAAAAATGATTGGTGGCGACTCCATGGCGTGCACCATAGTACATATCACTAGACCACACTAAAGGTCGACCACGCATACCTCCGTTGCGATTTAGGTAATGGGCCTTGACAGAGATTGCATCCGACCAGACGAGACATTTTAGCCCTCGAAAGCCTACAGTCTCGAGAGAGTCGCAACACAACGCTGGTCGTGCCACATGGGACAATCGACGTCCACGACAACAATTTTCGGCCAATTTTGATCGTGTGGTATCAATTAGACAAACTAAAAGATTTTAGGATAGAATTGACAAAAGTGCAATAGTTTTAGGATTTCTTGGACAAATTAAATATCTTTGTTGCTAGACAAAACCAATGTGGGATTTCTATTGGCAACATCCTCTTAACTTTCCTTGGACTTAGGGTGGTTCTAACGTCGATTCGTCCATCAGAAAACACAGCTAGTCGTCTCATCTTCAAACTGAATTTTCTGTCGACTCCATCTTCGTGCTTTCTTTAAGAGTGGTTTTTTTTTTTAATAAAATAAAAATCTCTCTCTACCCTCACTTAGAATTAGGTTTGGGAGGTATGTAATTTTTTTCCCTTTTAAACAGCAGGTTTCCATAGGTAGGTAGTTCAGTAGATGATGATTTTTCTCCATAGAAATAACTCTTTCTAAAATAGGATACTTCTTTTCGACCAAAAAAAAAAAAACAGTTAGATACATTCTTTATAATCCTTCCTAGTTTTTATTAATTTTGTATAGAACTAAGGAAAGTATCATAATCATTTCCCCTTTTCTTTTCATTTACCAGCGTGAACATGAGAAGTATATGCAAGTTATCGTATGTTCATGGTAATTTATATATTTCATCGGTTTGACAAATTTTAGAATTTGATTGCGTTTTTTGAACGATTTAGAACTCAATCGCATTTTCAGTACAAGCTCTAGGACTTTTTGTGCAGTTATCCCATTATCATATGAACAAGTGAAGTATGGCCGTTTAAGTAACTTGTCACTTCTTCTCATCAACTGGTATCTTTTGACATAGAACGGTAACGTATTTCATGTGGTCAATAGGTTATCCATCCAAATAGTCATATTTATTTATTGATTAGTCATTTTTCACATAGATTAAAGTAACTCAAATTATGTCCATATCTGTCAATAATTTCTTCTGCCAATGAAATCTGTTTAACTACTCACGACTGACCTCAGTGGCGAACCGACGTGAGTTTTCCTTTCTCCAAGTCTAAGTCTCGAGAGCCATAGAAGTCCGACGACTTGGATATCGACTCAGTCTATCGGTGGCACAGTGAACAAAGCCTTGCAGAAACGGCACGACAGCTCGCGTTTGTAGTAGACTAATAAGGTAATAAGTGTATGCAATGCACTTATTGTTCTGAGTCTATGCAACGGTCGATGGTGGGCAGGGACGGGGAAAGACTTTGAGGGAGACTTTAGCTCCGACGCATGATGACGAGTCACGCACGATCTGTTGTTCGATGTCAGAGACTTGACTCTGGGGTGGGTGCTAGCTCAGAAGAAGTTAAAATAACCAAACTTGGAAAATTTGGAGAGAAAATTCCTAAAACTTCCTATTAAAAAGAGAGAGAGAGAGAGAGAATTCCTTTACGTCTAATACAACTTTTGAATTTTCAACTTTGCTTCCTCTGACAGATTCCCATTGACGAGGTCAACACGGTCCAGCACACGAGAGAGAGGTCTGGTAATTAAATTGGTGATAAATCATGATGTTTGATTTATCATGGAGAGGTTACCTCATTAGAGGAATTCACTGAATTGCGTATGTTAATTTCCATGGCAATGAAATGCTTACGATTCAACTATTCAAAAATTAAAATTTTGGATTATTACTATTAAAAACATCAAACGAGTATCTCTCGACACATTTTGAAAACGAAATTTTCATTTTCGTCACACCAAAAATCTCAAACCAAATACAACTTATCCAAATTTACTCTGCTCTTTTAGCGTTGTATCCAAAATTGTGTCAAAATGGGGAAAATTGTCGAAAAATTCTTAAAACTATTGTATTTGCGCTAATTCAATGGTTAACACTGCTATTAAATGTTTACAGCCTGTTCAATATAACCAGCCGCACAATGATAGGAAATGTGAGCAGGTGTGGACCAAACCAGATCGCGTCTTTTCTCGTATCGACCCAACTGTCAGCTGAGTAAATTCATCAAAAGAATTTCTAGCGAAAACAGCTCCATCCTCAGAAGAACTGCAAGGGGAGAGTGCCCCACAATGGCTGCATGAATCAGGACTAACAAAACAGGCCTTGCAGGAGGCCATAACCAATCATCTCCATTAACAACAGAGGGCGACCAAAGAATTTGGTCCCAAAGCTGCATTGTACATGACTCTTGGAGAATAAACATCTGCCAGGACACCACGGGGATGCCATGATCATTCCCTAAGAATAGTGTCCTGCCCATTACAACGACACATCGAACCTATAGCTTAAGAACAGATCTTGTCTTAAGTAGCTTCCTCTAGGCATATGTACTGTCACCATCACATGATTAACTAACAGTCCAACAGGTTCAATTAAAATTGTTGTATTATTTGGGCAATGAGTTTAATTAAACTAGCTGCTCTTGATGGAATTTATCATGTCATCATCACATGATCTTTCCAGGTGCTTTTTTTTCTCCTGCTACAGAGTCTAATCTTTTGCCGACCCCAACTAGTTTGGGATACAGGTGTTGTTGATGTTGATGAGAATCTAATCTTGCAATATTTTCGAGAAATTCAGGTCTGTTAAAGAGAGATGATCCTAAAGAAAGACCTGGATGAATTTGGAAGAGGACCTCCACAATCTTTCATAAGTACCACAAAGAAATCTTCCTATCCATGCCGTTCAAAACACTGTTTTCCCTCATCAAGGGCTGGTCTCTTGATTACTATTATGATCTGGTGGTCCAACACAAAGAAAGAACAACTTCCCGAGAGTCTGATTTTACTTGTCTTGCTTTCTATTCCAAAGCAATTGCTTCCACAGTTGCACACAATTAGATCGAGTTATGCACCAAAAGCGACTAGTAATGACTATAAGGACATTATTCATCAATATATTTAAACATCCGTTAGGCTCCACTTCTACCTCTGTTCGCTCATTGCAGCTTCATGCAACTAAGGCAACCCAACAAGCATGACTTGGCTAGACTTGCTCCAAACAACACGAACATCTCATATGACAAAGGCCAGTCAATTTTCTCGTGATCAAGAGAAATATATCAATGTATTCATACTGCAATCTAGTTATTAGTGCGAGTATAATTTAACTTGGTTGTGTGCTCTGCGGCCAACGGCACACAGGACAATGACTTGTCATCAAGCAGCCTCTTACAAGAATCGTACTCTTCCAGAATCCTAGAACAGCAGACTGTACGAAGCGTTTTCCTTCACTTCAAAGATAGCAAATGATGAATGCAGAACCGCAATGGCGATAGCGAGGAGAGATCTTTATGGTGAGCCACTATCCCTAATGTAAAAGAAACCATGCAACTGCTAAAAGAGGGAGTGATCAGCTGCTCACAACAATTGCTTTGGCCAGTAAAAGAAGTTCCTTTGCAGAGAACCTTCGATTTGCCGCCAGTGTCCCGTTCCCGAAGGTTGTAAGAATCACTCAAGTGGGAAGCTTAGTGCGTGAGTCTTTGTTTACTCAAATCATAATGACAGACAGTTGAACGAAAGCAGAGGATCGACGAGGCTCCACTCGGTCATCAAGCAAAAAGGGTGCAAAGAACTCGTGTTTTTGAACTGTCCTGTATCTTTTAACTGGGTCATGTGACTCTAATTCAGTACGTTGGCGGAAAAAAAATGCGCACACACATCCCAATCTCCTCTCCTTCATGTCCTCCTCCAAGAATCCGAAGGGTCGAGGCAGTTGCGTCGTGCAACTAGCCCGACTGTGGAGATATTGACACTGTTCATCGCCCCCCGACCCCCGACCCCCACAAAAAAGAAAAGGGCTGTGTTCATGAAAGACCTGTACATTCATCTTGTCTAGCAAATTATTCCAAAATCACTCTAACGAATAAGAAGAAAATACATTACAAGCAAGCCTTCACAAATGAATTCTATTCCCGACATTTCAAGCTGGCCACATCTTTGCCCTTGATCTGTATTGCACGCTGTTTAGGAAACGGCTTCTATAAAACCTCACTGTCCACGAGATTTGATGGACATTACCAGCAACCCTTGCCAAACACTAGTCGAGGGCCAACAAGCCCTTGCTAGCCATGAGCGAAGGTCGCGGCCCTCACCGGATCTGTTGGACCTCGATTGCGGGCGGCGGGATGAAATAGGAAAAAAGAATAAAGAATAAAAGAAGCAAGGAAGAAAATTTCAAAAATCATTCAGATGGATTACATTGAAAAATCGTCAAAATGTTTGACACAATCAAAAGATTTGTAACTAAATCAATCATGTTACACATTAGGACTTTCTAAAAATCCCCCCATTTATTCCATATAGTTAGTCTTGTCCAAATGATTCAATTTCAGGTCCTCTGATTTTTTCTATGAATTGGTCTTCGACTCTTTGTCGACCAGAGTGACGACAAGCAATGGATGGTCAATAAGACATAACCTGTAAATTTTGATTGTTTGATTCAACATGGATCACCAAATAACAAGAAAAGCAGCAAAATTTTCTGGTCCAATGTAACATAGATTCGGATCGCCTAACATTGATGTTTTCATGACATGCGTGAAATTACTCAAATCAAACTGTCCAAATGAAAATAAACAGCCTAATTTGAGCTGCGTCATGTGTTGAGAGGGAGGAAAAAATTTTGAGCAGGAATTTTTTTGGGATTTGAAAATTTTTGAATCCCAACACTCTCTCAAATCAGGCCATCCATTTTTATTTGGACAGCCTAATTTGAGTAATGTCACGCATGTCATGAAAATCCCAATGTTAAACAATCCAAATCCGTGTACCATATAGGTGGATCAAACGTGACTTTGATTCAATGATCAGAAGCTTGCGACTTGGTCATTATGAATCAGAAATTAGACAGATCCAGAGGATTATGACATTGACTAAGGTAGAGCTAGTCTTGATTAAAAAGATGGACTTACCCACGTTCTCGATTATTGCTTGAAATTTCTGGCCCTGGACAGTAAGGGTAAGTATGGTAACATTAATGTTTGCGGGAACAATTTCTTTTCAGAATTAGTTTATTTTTATTTTTATTTCCTAAATGATTTTCTAAGCAGAATAATGTGTTTGGTAACTGTAAATAATTTCTATTCCCCGAATAGAAAAAGAAATGTATTTGGCTATAAAAAAAAATACCCATAATGGTGCTCAGGCGGCAACTAGCAATAGGGACCGGCGACCAGCGGCGGCAACCCGCGATCGACGGTGAACTTATGATATTAAAGACGAGCATTAAATTATACTAAGCTTGTTTTTCTAAAATGATATGATTTCTATTTTTATTTCCAGAAATAAAGAAGCAACTTTTTTTTAATTATTATTTCCCAAATCTATTCCCTAGGCGCTAATTTTTTTTCCGGAAACAAAAATAAAATAAAATCAACTGACATACACAAAGTGATTTATGTTCTTTTTCTGTTTTAAGAGTGAAAGAACAGACAAATAGAGAATCATAAACGTTACCAAGTATGCCAAAAATAATAAGCCAACAACCTTATTGATAATTTTGCACGGACAAAATATGATAGAAAAAGGTCAAGATTGTTAGCGCGATGCCGCACGAAACCAGACTAGGTTCGCAGATTCCCTAGGCCAATCTAATGTTGCTCGAGACTGCCTTCTTTGAATAAAAACAATTGAACTCTATTATCCCTCAGGGTTCTTTGACATTTTTTAAATTGAACTGAGTCCTGCTCCATATGCCACGTCATTAATTAGTACAGTGGTCTTATAAAGTGAGGAAATTCTGGCCGAATGTTTAACATGTGTTGTTTTCTTAAGATATTTTGCTGTCTTTTTTAGAGCAGGGAGTGAGATATCTCAACGAATTCAATTTTGAAAATTTATTAAATTGCAGCACGTTCATGTTGTCAAGCCATAATCCGGCTTGCTGGGTCAACCTTATCTCGAGAACTGGAAAATATGTCTAATCAAACATTGCATCCTCAAGTCTCAGTTACCTATTAAATATATTTAAGCAATTGTAATAAGGATGCACATTAGAGACGTTTATGCAATAAAATTAAAGAAATTTTCAGATTAAGAAATTGGTTCAATTTTTTGTTAAGTCAATATTTACCCGTGTGTGATACCGGTGTCTCTTGTCATACGGTAGAAAAGAAAGTCCATTTAAACTTTTAAAGATTAAAATAATACGAGAGAGAAATTCCTCCATTATATATTTTGAAGATGACAAAACTATTTGTAGTTTATCTTGAATCCGAAGTCGTCGTCTCTCAGGTGCCACTCTTTAAACCGGTATGGATATTACTAGAGATATATTGTGGAAATTTATGCTAAGGAAGTTGATAGTCTCATATCTTATGTGATAACCAACGTTAGATTCAGAGTAGCTAGTCTCTCAATGTCTATTCAGATGCAAACTCCACTGTTTAGGTTGTAATGGCCAGATGAGCTGGCTCGGATTTCTCATATGGAAGATGTTGATTGATTTGATCATCAATCTTGGAGATTGCTTTGCAAAGAGGGTTATCATGGCAAGACATCTCGAGTTGATTGACAATTTCTTTCGAGGCAAAATACACCTCCTTACGAAATATTCTACTTATAGAAGCCAAAATTTATGTTGTGTGGACAATTAAATATATAGAGATGCTGAGGTTATTCATCAGCAGCTATTGAATCTTTCTTGAATAAACTTGTCCAACGGGTTGATTGGAGAGTAATCCTATAAAGGCTGTCCAAAAGTTTGTTTGGAAGTGGGGCATATGAAAGGGAGACTAAGGTGCTGAAAGGTGGAGATCAAGGATCAAATATTCCAAAATTTAAAGAGAACTTCAGTCACACATATATTGTAATTGTTGAGAAACAGCGATAAAGTGGTCTTGTGAGATTGAGAGTCATTGAAATTCAGCCAGTGAACTCTTAGCGTGGAAGAGTCAATAGAAAAACATGAGAATTGTGGCTCGTCTAACTGTAGTTCTCACGTGCAAATTTTTATTTCGCTTAAACTCTTGATATTATTCGACCAAAAAGAAAAATTCACTATCATATCTTGATAGAATATCGCACATTTGTGAATATTTCCATATCATTGATTTTGTTCAAACTTTGTTCTTACATGTGTTGATAATACTCATCATATAATTTTTTTATTTCCATATTTTATTTTATCAAGATCAGTTAAAATAACCTATTCACTCACATTTTCGCAATTCTCTAGCATAAAATCATATTTGACCGGGGCTGAATCATGTTCCTATACTTCCACGGACATATGGATTGGCCGGCCTGTATCTTGAGAGAGCGATGCACTCGGATAACTCGTCTGCATGAGAATTGAGAACTTCAATTAAGCTGTGAGAAAAACTCTTGTCATAGAGATAGCCAATGGTTCCGTCTGTGGAAGATTATCAACGAGAGTTGCCCAGCACGATGAGTTTGCGTACAAGGGAAGAACTCAAATGGAACCACCCGTTCATCCCGGTCGTCGCGGATTATGCGTAGATGGATCCAAGTGAGGAACAGTAAAACAGCGACACGAGTGAGCCTTCCTTTTTGACAGTTTACAGGACATTCCCTCCACCAGTCTTTTGCGATTTTGGACAAATTTATTGGGCCCGGATTCGGAAGGTTCTTTCTCTGTCAAAAAAAAAAAAGAAGAAGAAGAAGAAGAAGGAGGAAAAACTACTAAAAAAATTAATAAAAAAGAAGGTTTTCTCTATTTTTTTTTTTCTGAGAAAAAGATGATAGGTTCCGAGTCCTAAAATATCGAGGGTTCTTGTGATAAAAACAAGTCGAGCTCAGGGAGGGAAATCCGGAGGGTTCTTCTGGAAAGCTCCTCGCCAGGGTAATGGCTGGATGACGGATTTTGAAGCGCGCCGAGGTTTGCATTCGATGGATTAACAGATGAATTTCCATAATCATGTATCTAGAAACACGATCTGTGAACGATACTCTCGCGCAATCCGTTGATAATGATTCTAAGGTGAAGTCCCGATAAAGCGTGGATAAACAAAGCTGTACAATCAAATTCTGCAAATGACATGGATGGTTTCGCTTGTTGCCAGTGACAATCTATATGTATCAGCAACACGTAGATTACAGAATCTGCACAGCAAAGATCGATTCGTAGAGATATAGGGCGCGTATGGAAACACTAAAACCAAGGGAAAACAGAGTCGTCCCCATTGAGTTCTCTCGCAGGGTAGGTAAGGTAAAGATGGCGCACCTTCCACTCCACACCCACGTGAGGAAACTCTCAAAACCAGAGATTGGATTCACATATCTGCCCAACCCCTTAAAAAAAATTGAAAAAGAAACTAAACCCAGAAGGCGAAACCCATGCCCCACCTCTTTCCCTATCTGAGACTCTGTTTCGGAGACCGGAACTCTTCTCTGTGGCCAAAGCAGAGGGACACGAACTCTTCTTCACCGCAGGGTATCGTCAAGCCCGTCTCGTGGTGGAACCCGAACTGCTCCTCGGCTTGCTGGAGCAGGCTCTGGAAGTCGGGTCTGGTCAAGAAATCGATGGGGACGACGTGCCTGCTCCGGCGCTCCCCAACGTACACGACGAAGTGGCCTTTGGGCACGTCCAGAGGAAGTCCTTCTTGATCGCAGGCGTGCTTGCTCTTGCCGAAGCTGGAACACCTCCTCACGATCTGCTTGATCACGGCCGTTTGGGAGAGCTTGCTGGATTTCCCGAGAGCCATTCTTTAATTCCCACTCTTCTCTTCTGTTTTTGCCCTGTTTAGGGAGTTTGGTAGGAGAGTGTGGGAAAGAAAAGATTGGAAGGTGTACGAATTACAGAGCAGGGGGTTCGTGGGGGAATATATGGTGGGGCAAGAGAGGGAGACCCATTAGGAGTCTTACCGGAAAATTAAGTTGGATTATAACTTTTTTTTTTTTTTAGGGAAAGATAAATGTCAAATTCCTACTCTATTTAGGCTACTTTTTTATTTATTTATTCTTAATTTAATCTACTCGGCACAATTCAAGAATCTATTTCCACAATAGCGCGTCCGAAAGTAAATTCTTATCTCGATTTGAAAAGATGATCGATCGGCTTAATCAGATGTACTGTTAATTTTCTTTTTTTGGTCGAATAGATAAATTGTTAATTGAAAAAGCGTTTATCAATAACACGTGATATCTCATAAATGCAGATATTCTCAATCCTCCTCATGATGTTTATACATGGATCGGAGCAATAATGGGGAATCTCCTAATTCCTCTCACTAAAGTAAATAACTTGCCCATGATCTTGTGTTAGCGATTGATTCTGGTTGTTTGTGCCAATCATGTTCAAACGCCACAGCAGACTTTGCAAAGTGGGGCGACAGAGAGAGAGAGAGAGAGAGAGAGAGAGAGAGAGAGAGAGAGAGAGAGGAACAAAGATTTTGCGTTTAGAGGCGAAGAAGCGACCAGGGGCAGTTTTCTTTACCGGGTAGGCCCGTCGGGTTTGGATCCACCTGTAGCCCTTCCAAAGGACAACTTGATCCCTCTTATACGTTCTTGGTTTCAAGTCAAGCTTGCTTTCTTTTGTCCCTATTACAGTCTCAAGGTTTTGAATATTTCTTGGCCAAATACTATGTAGTCTCAGGTTTGGGCAGTATCCTAAAACAATATGCTTCGAATTAAATACAAGGTTTTCCCACACGAAACCGGCTTCTTCTTCTTCTTTTCATCCAAACCGGCCAGCTCAAATGATCTGTTGAAGGGTATAAAAGAAAAGGTCGAGAGTCTATTTGCATCTGACGGACGTCTCCTAGGAATTTCGGGCTGTTATTGATGAGGAAATTTATCGGTAAATGCATTCATAATACCTCGAGTATAATATAGTATGGTAATTATCCTAGGAGGTGATTATTCAGATGAGCAAATAAAGTCCTTCACTGGTTCACTCTCTGTCACAAAGTTTTCGATTTTAAGTTTCCACTTTTTGTTAGTTGCCTCCGGACTAATTGTTATTTGTTTCATACCTTCTCATGATTAATATTCATCTACAAAATTGAAAAGGTTCCCTTTTTTTTTTTTTTCTGTTTTCTGTTTCTATACATATACATTGACCAATTCCGATCAATTTCGTTGGGAAGTCGTTGACATGGCCGTCCGGTTAGCGTCGACCGTCCAATGGGGAGTGTCTGGCGCTAACATGGATAATTTTTTAAAATATATATGAACTTTTTTTTTTCTTTTTATCTTTCTTCTTTTTCCAATTTTTCCAATTTTTACTTTTCCTTTTCGCTGGTGTCCGGTCTCAATTCCGGCCGTGGATCGGCCACTAGCAAAAGTCGCCCTCGCCGGACGCCTGCGAGGGCGTCGCAAGAAGGAAAATAAATTAGTCATGTTCATAAAGAGGACAATCGTCCAGTGCATTGGCTTACCAATATGGGATTCTTAATTATTGATAATCACTTTATTTACATGCATCAAATGCCATTTTTTGTTTTTTCTTTTGAAGTTTTAGGATGAATTTAGATGATATTTTTCCATACTTGTAGCTTTCCCTTGATGACAATAGTAGACCTTACGACACAATAGTCACACAAAAAACAAAATTCCTGTGAAGCCTATGCCAACATCTGCGAATGTCGATTGAGTGTTGATATTACTAGGCCCATCTTCGTTGCTCGTGCGCGAAGAGCATCAAGGTGGGCTATTCCATTCAACCGTCCCCATATGTCGCCTAATTTTTGCCATACTTTTTTCCCTGTTGATTATATTTCTTGCCCAGTTAGTAAGTAGTAACGCATGTGGTTTCCCCTATGTTTAACTCCATCTAAGTAACAGAATTATTGCTCATTGCGCAGGAAGAAAGCTATTCTAAACCTATTGCATTTGTGATGATTCAGCTCCGAACCTTTTTTTCTTTGGTTGACAAAATAAAAAGGGTTCATGGCTAAATTCAATTGGACCAATTTAATCATAATTTTTTTATATATATTTTGCCAATTAAGTTCGTCTGACCATTTTTTGCTGGAAATCACTGACATGAACGGGAGCTATCCTACGTGACATGACCGACGTTGACATGGATATTTTTTACATTTATTTTTAAAGAAATGGATCTTTAGTTATATTTAATTAATTTTTCTTCTTTTTCCCTTTCGTTTTGGCCAGTGAGGGTCACCTTGCCTGCAACTAGTGGGGTCTTAAAGGTCCTCATCAGAGCATGTGAGGGCTTGGTATCGCTTGACTAGTCGCCATCAACCCTTGCCGACCACAATAAAAATGAAAATGAAGAAAGAAAATAGAAAATAGAATAAAATATAAATATCCACAATCATTATCAATCGTGCTACGTCGGATGATAATGGATGTCAATGTTAGCGATTTCCTATCAAAATTGATCCCATGAATTCAAATGGCAAAATGTAAAAAGGTTTACAATTAAATTAGATCAATTAAAAGATTTAGGACCGAATGAGCATCAATGCAATATGTTTATCACTTCTTCTTTTTTTATATACTTTCTCCTCTCTTTCCGTTACCACCGTTATAGTTGCATGGCAAACTGATTGCGACGGCATCGCTAAGAACCGATGGTAGGCATCGGTCCGCACCATTGATTGCTTAAAAACACTCGTTTTCTATATGGCACGCCACGAGAAACCACAAAAAAAAAAAAAAAAAACGGATTTTCATTAGAAAGATTCGCACGAATCAAGAGATGGAGGAGGATAGGTGGGATGTGGTCCAAACAATGTCGTTAGTACAAAGGATCACGGAAGAGGACACCGTTCGTATCCTCCATGTCCGCAACCTAATCTCCCCCCTACAGTTTCAAGTTGAGTTTCTAACCCTAATGTTGTTGATACCTGTTAAATGACTCTGTCGTTAATAACTTGATCTCGTATACGCGGATTGATCGATCAAAACAACAAAAATATGTCATACCTACCTCTTTTGTTGGTAATTATGTCCTGTTACTTCGTAATGCTTAATTAAAAAAACTCATGTAACATTTAGATTGACACCATCCTTTTGTCATCATTTTTTTTCTTTTTCTTTTTTACAGATTAAAACATTGGCTATTCTTTAAGCGGTGAAATGAAATGTGACTCACTGGGCTGGCCCTTCATCTATGTGTATACATATGGTGGGACAAGTCAAACATATTATAGTGATTATGCGAGAAGTTGTATTTTAGCAGGAGCCGATGTGGATCTCATAAACTTTTCATATCATCCACTTGGGTGAAAATTACCAAAAAAGTCATAAACATATTGTAACTGTGTCAATTCAATCTTAAATTCTATATTTTTTTTGCTAATTAAGTCCTAAACCTTTTGCATGTGTGTCTATTCCTAACATGGCGCAGTTGACGCTGACGCAAATAACTTTTAATATTTTTTAATTTTATTTTATATTTTCCTTTTTCCTTTCTTTTCTCTTTTTTCTCTTTTTATTTCCTTCCCCTGCTTCTTCCTCTTGCCGATTCCGACGGTTCTCGATTCGATCGGTCCATCTTGCTCACCCTCACCCTTAACATCAATGACCAGTATTGGGAGGGTACATTGACTCTACTAGGGATATGTACAAGTTATCCCACATACGAAAACTAAGAAGCATCCCCGCTGCGATGTAGTGTTTTTTTTTTTTTTTGGTCGAAGTTGTAATGTACTTCGCGCTATATATGTTCCACGAACCGTTCAAGAGAATGAAGCAAATGCGTACAAGCCGATCTGGTCGACGAAGGCGATGCACGTGAAGTCTCGACGTGACTATCTCTGTGTTTGCGGGTGGACATGGGAGATGGGCCATGACTTTGTAGGTCTTTCTGGAGAAGCAATCCCCATGTTCTGTGAATGAGATTCAGCTTGACGAGCCCAGACCAAACCCTACGTTACACGAATCCAGTAACACACACTTCCCACCGAAAGGGATTGGGTAACTCGCTATAAAGCCAATCTTGGTAAGGTTAACTTGGCAAGTATTTAAAGTCATGTGCTTCCATCATTTTTTTCATAATACTTTTGGCAAATTTCGCCAAAAACCCCTAAACAATGCTCATTGTGGCATATTTACTCTTTTTTTTTTGTGACGCTAAAAATCACGTACATATGTCTATGTAAAATATTTACCCTCCATCAAAGTTCCTTCAGTGAGAACCGCTAAAAATCTACCTACATAGACGCTGACATGTCGCCCGCGTGGCTTAAGTGAAATGAAAATAACGTTGTTTTGGTTGAAAAATCATCTAACTGAATTTTGACATGAGGCAAATGTGTCACACAAGTACAAGTATTGGGTTCTTTATGTCACCATAAAAAGCTTAGCACAGTGGGTATAATTTAGGGTTTCATATATTAAAAAAATCAAAGTAAATGTGTTACGATCTGGGATTTTTTTGCAGTTTTTTTCTCAAATACTTTTGGCTTAAATAATTGATAATTGCATAAAAAGATCTTGGACTTAAAACAAATAACATTAGGAGGAACGCATTAAACTTTCCGAAGAACTACTATTGACGTTCGGCGCAACTCGTTTAACTTATACCCTCAGATAAAGATCCTTCTAGTAGGTCCGTTTTTTTTGTTTTTTGGCCTCCTCCAAAGCAGATTTAACAATACTCAAGAAACTATGTGAAGCACGTAAATGTCAAGAAAAGGGAAAGCGAACTGGTTAGGGTTTCGTGTGGCCCTCGGCTACAACCTACGATATTATGTGTGCTCATAGGGCGTAAATATGCGGCATTTCTTGACCCATTAATCCGGAGAGGGACCAAAAATCAGTAATCCATATCTTCGCAAGGCCTTTAAGACAAATAATTAAATTGTAGACGCTCCAAAGGATACGTACGGATGTACCCCAGACATAGCACGACCGCGTGCATTAATTACATTAACCTAAACATTGACAAACCGCTGATTTTGATGTCTCGTTTAGATCATTAGTTAGCCGGCTAGACAACAACTGGAGATTTATGAAGAAAATGGGGTCTTTTTTATTATCACTATTATTATTATCATAGACTCATGCCCTTGGTCCGGGAAGTAGACTTAGGCCGCAATGTCCTGAAAGTTGTGCACCAATATTGCCCGATTTAGCGACGATATTTTCAAGCACAACCATTTCACGTGGGAATATCTGCAATGTTCCTAGTATTTCAGGGAGATCCGTTTGATATGTTCAGGATGATCCAGCAATGGCGATATAGCTTTGTTGACATTTCGTTTCGGAAAGTGATTTGAGAGAGGAGCTTTCTCCGGATTCTCGAACCTTTTTTTTTTTTTTTGGAAAATGATATACTCGCGGTCGTCGTCGTTTCCTTCTTACCGATTTTATGGATCTTTTACTGACCATGCTAAGCTAAGAGCTACTAATTCGTGAATAGAGGAAAATTAATGCTGCGAATGCACATCTCGTAGAAGCAATGAGTTGCCACATGCGGCTCTAGAAACTCTCTTACGAAAGGAATGGCGAAAAGCATGGTATGGACATGTACGTGAGTACACCAACTTCGATTGACAAAAGAGGGATTTTGATCACCTGATATTGGGAGTTCCCATGACATGAGTAACATTACTCAATTCAGGCCGTACAAGTGAAAATGGACAGCCTAATTTGAGAAAAGGTCGGGATTCAAACTTTTTCAAACACCAAAAAAATTTTCCGCTCAATTTTTTTCTCTCCCCTTTAACAAATGTCATGGCCCATTCTTGACCGTCTATTTTCATTTGAACAGCATGATTTGAGTAATGTTACGCATGTCGCGAAAACCTCAATATTAGGTGATCAATATCCGACAAAAGAGTAATTGAAAGATGGAAAAATGATATTGCTAGACTTAGAAAGAAGGTGGAGATGAAGGAAGTGATTTTGATCTTTGGTGCCAAGCATGGGAAAAAAAAATGCAAAGGCCCCGTAAGCACGCGCATGGACTCGTGCCGTTATGGTTAGCACATCGATCCCATTGGACCCGGTTTAAACGTACATTTAGAGCACACCGATTCAGGAACCAACTAGGGCCCACGTGAGGCTCACGTGATCCAACGGTTGCTTCCTCCGTTTGAGTGGACACGAAATGGGCTGAGGGTGCACATTTTGAAGAGAAGAAGGCCCAATCACATTGAATTGAGCCATAAGATAAATGGGCTCGAATGGAATTTGTAAAAAATGTGCATGAATCTTCAATAACTGCAATCCCGTCATCGTCGATCGATCGAATAGCTTTCTTTGGGTAGATAGTATAGATTGAGAAATTGAAATAATCGTGCGTGAATCTTCGGCAACTGTGATCCCGTCATCGCCGATCGGTCAATTTCACGGGTAAAGATATTTTCCTCAACTGACCTATCTCCGCACCATCGCCAGGACTGGGACGACACGATGATAATCGTATACCTCCGCAATACATGTGTTTAACTTTGGCGTGCATACATCCCGAGTGTGAGAACGCACGTGTGGTGGGGTTGGGAACAGAATGACGCTTTGGCATGGCGTGCGGTCAATAGGAAAAACGTCAATCAGCCACACGAGTGCAAGCTCATTCCCAGCTCCAAATGGTCGGGTGGTGGGAAATTCTATGGACCCATTAGGGTTTTCAGCTTTTTTGACAAAGTGCCATGCACCACGAAACTGTCCCCTCTCTTTTGGCACTTGCCTTATCTCTTACCTCTTTTCCCAATGTTCTACTCTCCTTTCAAGTTTCAACAGCATCGATTATTTAATTAAATTAATAAAATAATCAGCCCTGTGCTTGAAATCCATGCGTGCAATAATATGCTTCCCGGAACATTCGTTCCATTAATGGGTTTTTTCGGGTTCAGACGTCCTTGGAAGTGCGTTTGTCAACAAAAAGCGCACGGACACGTGAGTGGTTAGGTGGGACTTTCGTTGTGAGCGCAGGTAATAACACGACACGGAGATTGGTCGGAAAAGAAGTAATCGAATTCTGCGTGACCCAAGCCATCAATACAGAGTGTGAGAGGTCATAAGCTTCACAATAAGATCTTTGCACGCTTGAAACAGATTATTCACGTGGAGGAGTATCCTCTAATCACGTTATGGGATTAAGATTAGCTCCTAATCAACGAGTTGTTGATCTCATGTGGATATTTTCTCTTAAGTGAAACGTTGCCGCTTCTAAACATTAGAAGTTCCCTTGCATTCATAATGAAGAGATCGAGTCATCTGTTCGGTAAAGAATGGTTATTATCCTATCAAGTTAGCTCGTCCTTAAAAATGAGTCTAAGAGTCCCAGAGACTGACTTGTAAGACAGGGGTAGCTACCGCTGTCGAGTGGCGGTTTTATAAGGAGGGGTCATTGCCTCGTGGTAGTCGCCCGAACAATTGCTATTTCCTACCATCTTCCCTGACTCGCGACCACCGTCGCTGTGGTCACTGAAGAGCGATGATTGCCTCGTGCAGTGGTCACTAGTATCGGCGCTACTTCCCCAGCTCCGAGTGAAAACAAATGAAGTCTACTCTTGTTTTATTCTTCTTCCTCTTCTTCTTCTTCTTCTTCTTTCTTTTTTGCGTATGTCCATACTATCCCTCCTCTGAAAATAACACTACATATTCAAAATTATATCCGGAGTTAGCCGATGAAAAGTGATTCCAAAGCGTTAGATAGGATTAACTTTTTTCACGTTCGAGCTATCAAACAAACTCCTAATTCCTTAAAACTCTGCATTCTTTATTCCGACGTCCTCTGTGGCGGCGCCACCTAGTACAAAGTGAAGCAACTGCCACCATTCTAAAGTGGAAACTCCTGCTAATACAATTTCGGTTACTTGTTATTTTTAGAGATATTTTAGATATCTCTCGGGTAAGAAGATAAGCATAATAATATCAAATATAATTAATCGAGGATATGCACTATATATTACATAATCCTAAAAAATATGCAGGATAATGTAAATATCCTAATACGAATATCTCTAACAGTGAGCCTAAGACCACATTTTTTTCAGTATTTCTGTGTGAAATTGAATTTCCAAATCTCGAATAAAAGATTGGCCCACCATACTGAAGGCATTTGGTGTTGTGTAAAGCCGGGCACTTTCATGTGAATTGTGCGTTGCGTACATAGGAAAAGAAAAACAACTAGAGGAGGAGGTTGTGACTTGGAAATATAAAGACTCCTATGACCCTACCTTACATATTCTTTTGTTTCCGAATTTTTTATTTGCAGAAGCACATGTTTCAGGACCGTTCAATTTTCTAATAAACTAGGGTCGACTGATGACCAACCAAACCTCATTGAAAAAAAAAAAAACTTTGCAACTACGAAACTATACATTCCTCTCCATAAACTTCATCTTTGGTTGTTTTTTGGCTCATCTAACCATTTAGTTCTTCAAACCATATTAGACTCGAGATTTACGACTGTTATTGTAATCACATTGGTTTTATAAGCAAAAGCCCTAATATCTTTCGCCTAGAGAGTTCAAGTGAATTCAATTGAATATGTTGATAGGCTCGAATTTGGATTTCCTTTTGGTAATCTCCCTAGGTGAAGGTATTAGACTTTTATGGCACCCTCTCAATAAATAAGCAAATAAGTTATGGGTCAACTAGAAATATTAATTGCTCAATCCCACACTGATTCTTCGATGTGGGACCTTTAGGCATTCTAATATGACATCAGAGTATCGGTCAAATCCTGGCACTCCTCTTTCTAATTCTTTACATAGAGTATAGATCCCTAAATCTTATCAACTAGCCCAAGACTCCCCTCTCCCCCCGGCGATGTGAGACAAGAGACATGCACTTAGCCTCCTCCCTCGCACGTTCAAGCTAGAGGCGTAGTCTCACTTGCCATACCTACTCCTATGCCTGCTGCCAGGGTCTAAGTCGTCACATTCCCCTCCCCTCACGGGCACAGCGCCGTCATTGCGGCCACACACGCGATCAGGAGTCAGCTTTGATACCACATGTGAGGATCCAAAGGGTTACTACTATGTAATATTGTCCGCTTTGGGCCCATTGGCCTTCACGATTTTAAAACACGTTGCACATAGTAGAGAACCTCAAGCTTTATCAACTAGCTCAAGACTCCCCCCTTTGGTGATGTGGGACAAGAAACACGTCCTTAGCCTCGCCTTGCGCATGTCCAAGCTAGAGGTGCCACATCCCCTGCCATCCCTCCTCCTATGCCCGCCTCCAGGGTCCTCACAGGTGGTATCAAAGCAAAAGCCCAATCGGAAGTGTGGTTTGAGGACGAACTAGGCTGAAGCTAGTGGGCGTATAATGACTCGGTTCAACAAGGATGAGGAGGCGCTAAAATGGCATGGACAAGAAGCGGCTCCTAGCAAACTTTCAGGATGGCAAAAGGGGCACGGATGAACTGAATCCCATATCGCCTTGGTGTGGTGAGGTGAAGTGCTATATATGCATAGCGCTTGTTCTTAACTTACAACGCGGCTTTTTCTGGGTGAAGCCTGGAAGAACAAAACAATGTCGGCTCTAGCCCAAAGTGGACAATATTGTTAACAAGTGGGACTTCGGCTTTTTCTGGGTGAAGCCTGGAAGAACAAAACAATGTCGGCTCTAGCCCAAAGTGGACAATATTGTTAACAAGTGGGACTTGGGCATGATATAATGGTATTAAAGACAAAGCTCAGTCGGAAGTGCGTGGTTTGGGGACAAACTAGGTGAAAACTGGTGGGCATGTAACGACCCTATTCGACGTGGGCGGATAGTGGTCGCCAGGGCCAGAAGGGCCTGGACAATGAGTGGCTTCTGGTAGGCTTTTAGGGTAGCCAAATTAATTCACACAAAAAATGTGAGCCATGTCCATTTCACATGTGAGTATAAGAAGTCGGCTTACACGTAGCGGAGAGTGTGAAATATAATTCCACGATACTTAAATACGTTATTATAATGTGTCTCACGTACATACTTCTTAAAAGTTTATTTTATCCTTTTCATTCATGGGTATAATCAATGCAACGTTATAAACAGACCATCACTGTCTTCACTGTAATCTGTGTATGATTCGTACATATATAAAATCACATCGGATGGATTGGCTTTCTGCGCCCAAAGTCCAGACACATTGATATAACCCAGAGGGCCTCGAGTTTAAATAGCAGTATCATTGAGGAACTGAGATTATTTTATGACGCAGATCCGATGCGATTCGACTATTCAAGGCTGATGACGCCATCAATGACGCATGGCAAGTAAATTAAGGACATGTCCGACTCCTCTGCACCAATTTTTTTCCTGGAGTTCATGAGCATCTTCCACTTCCCCATTTTTTAGCTAATCGAGATTGAATACCAAAAAAAGAAATGGGAGATCAATGCGACCGTTGCCGATCCAATTTCATACCCCGGTAGCTAAGAAGATTAGCTAGGTGATTAGCTACTACTAATTAATAAAAGCTTGAGGGGGTCATGGGGATAGGCTATTAGCGTCAGTAATAGTTCCACGGCTTCTTTTTTTCCTTCATATTATTCTAGTTATTTCCTTTCTTGACACGATAAATTTTTCACTCGAATACCCCTCCCGTCGTTTTCGGAGACAAGTGTTCCAATAAGGCTGAGGAGAAGGAATCTAGGGCCATAGAACAAAGAGGGCATCTCCACGAGGCGCATGTCAAAGTGATGTAAAATGATTAGCTTCATCACGAGCAAAATAGATATTTTTAGGAAAAAAAATTATATTTTTCAAATTATTCATTTTTCGCGTTACAAACGGGATTTTAAGACGCAAATCGTTTTAAGCCACACGAAGCACGCGATGAATAATTTACGACTTGCAATCTATTGTCGCTATTAGCTAGCTAGGGATGGATAATTAGGAAGCTGTATCTTCAGGAAAATGATAATAAATATGCATAATTTCCCAGTGTTGTTAGAGATTGCTCCTAGAAAAACTACCTTAACAAAATTGGTGGAACCGTAAGGCAAAAAAAGAAAAGAAATAAATATGTCGAAATCTGCTTTGATTTGTGTCATCCATTGACAATCTTTCCTTCTAATTTGTTTCTTCCCTTTTTCACGTGAATGCTCCACGTCCTTAGGATGTAGATATAAAATGCTGTAGGGATCCGGTGTCGTTCGGAGTTCACATGTGTCACTTAAAGCTCTGTCGGCCATTGTGTTTTTTATTTAGTCATCTTGTACAATCAATGCATTACTTGCGGAAATCCCCGAATTGCATTGATGGATTTAGACGAATTTGACCTGGGGTTTGTGAAATTCCCAAATATCGCACCAGGGTGTCGTTTCAGATTATAACCCGAAGTTTGCAATTTCTCACTTCCAAACTACGTACCAGAGATTATCACCGCTTGATAGAAAAAGGGGTCACATGTGCGTCTATGAGATTATAAGTTCGATTCGCGTCATTGAAAAATTTCTAAAAAGGCATGTGCTGGGTTACGCAACTATGACATAATTCATATAAAAATAAGACTTTCTGACCGCTAGCATCTTGATGGAGTTACAGTGACAGGCTTGCCAAACTTAGACCTTCGAGTCGCTAGTGGTGCAAAGTAGCCATGATTCAGACCGAACATTTCGTAGCGCATGTAAGACACTTATGATAACGCTTAAAAGGGTTGCTAGCGTCGATCCCTCTCCTCATCTTTTTGCTAATAAAAAAAAAAGATAAGTGTGAGATATTGATTACAAAGGCCCTTGTCCTAATTGAACCTTTTCCCTAGTCATAAAACTCGGCTGCCTTCAAGGAGAGAGAGCTGACTTGCCTGCCGACTGGAAAAAGCAAGCCATTGAATCAAAAGATCCAAAAGACCTCCAAAAAGGTCATACAAATTCCAAAAAAGACTTATGTCATTGCCTCCTGATCAATCACCAACCCTCCACACAAGACACTCTCTTTGTTGGGGCCAATCGAACCCAAATGGACATACAGACACCCCCCAATTTTTTGTCCTTAATTTAGGAGTAGTGGTAGGTAATTCCTTCTCCTAACTTCCAAAGCATCCAACCCCCTTTGGAGATGTGCACATTCCACGGCCACATTACCATTAGTTAATCACTTTTATGTTGTACTCTAGCTAACACATAGTTAAAAGTTGGTCAAAAGACTCAAGGCCCCTCTTTTTCCACATCCAATGAATAAATAAAGCTGGGGGCATCGAATTAGACAGGAAAGAAATTGGGAAAGAAACGGTGCGTTTTGCAGACAGGTGGATGGCGATGTTCTTGGTGCTTGCATGACCTTTGAGCCACCAGAAGGCAAGTCTGATAGGCCAAGTAAAGTAATGAGGGGAATGATGATATAATAGAGTTTATATGGAGATAGGTGACACAAGACAGATTTCTTCGCACTGTCGCCCTTCTGATCTTTTAATTAACAGAATATTCTGCTTGGGGATCCCGCAGCGAAACACGGAACGACGACCGACGCCACCCTGACGAGATTAAGTGTGCGGGGAGACTTTCTTTTGATTGGATAAGAACCGCGGGGGTCTCTGAAGATTATGCTGGTTTCTTCATTGACTTATTAACAAGTGAGAAAAGGAAAGGGAAGGGAAGGGAAGGGAGTGGGTAGCATGAGTTCATATTCGATGAGAATCACGCCCTTATTGCTCCCCGAAAATCATGGGGGCGGAAGTCCATACATAATATTTCGAGATTTCGATATGCCTCCAATAGCCGAATCTGTATGTTCGTGCACTTTGTTTATCAAGAACAATGAGATGTGCGATTGTGTGTGGATAGCAATACGATCAATTGCATCATGAATTCATAAATTATTTAGGACCTTAGAATCGAAGTTGCAACCTTCTTTAGACGGGACTCTTGAGAACTCGCCCTTTTACCGTTTAGATTATCAAAGTCAGGCTCGAGCCCATACGAGAGGGTGTTCATGGTATTCTTAAAGATGGACATTAACATTATTACATTGCAACAAGGGAACATGTCCAAATGAATCCGTTGAAAGAGGAGCCGCATTAGGCAATTCAAATTGAAGCAAACCGTCTAGGTCAAACATCATTTATTTAAGTCCGCAAGAAAATTGGAAAAAGAGAAAAGAGGGCGTTTTCTCTTCTTTTTGGTCGAAGAAAAACAGAAGAAGGTTGAAATAGATTAGTCTATATTATTCTCTAAAGGGGTCCATTTAATTTGACCACATGACCAGGTAAAAGGGTTTGGTACACACAACATTATCCAACCGTAAAATAAAGGCTAAGAAGCTACAACACGGACCTTCTTCAAATGAAATTCCATTCAGGATGAATTGACTCCACTACACCGGAGACACGTGGCGTAAATTTCTCTTCTTCTTTTTTTTTGTATTTTTGGGAATAATGGTTTAAAAAACAAGAAAAGAAACTGCTCTCTTTTTTTTTTTTTCCTTTTTCTTTTTGTTGATTTTCGTGGGAGATGATCTCATCTTGTCACCTGCCTGGCTGTTTCTTTTGACACCCAAAGTGCCCCAGCTCAAAAATGTCATTATATATCGTCCCTCATGGGATGATTTTTTTGCGAAATGCTAATTAAAACAAAACGATATCGGCAATAATTAGACAGGTCGGATGCTTATTTGGATATTTTTCGAAAATTGATCTGCATGCGACAGATCGATAGTCATGAAGCGCAGAATAAGACTCGCTTATTTGAACTATTAGTAATTTCAGCAAACTTAGCCAGCATTCTAAAATAGACTTCTTCGAGAGATTGCAGTCTGTCATTTTTTTTGGATCCTCGAAAGCGAACTACATGATCAAAGACGAGGATCTTTTGACATAAAACTGGTTGAGACGAGGCATTGAGCAATTCATGCAAGATCATCTGGAGAGTGGTTGACGAATCTGTCACCCGATTGTATCGTAGTTTCGAATCATCGTATTGAGTTGGACGCCCACGATGTCGGAAATAGACCCGAGCGGGTGCATGAAGAACATAGCCTGATTCCCTTCACTTCGCCTTGTGCGGTAGGTTTTGAAACTTGTCAGAAAAAAGGCAAAGAGGGTTGGGTGAACTGTCGGTTCTTTCATCTCCATCGTCGTTTTCATGCAGTGACCGCCGTC
This sequence comes from Rhodomyrtus tomentosa, assembly GCA_028455895.1. Classification (NCBI taxonomy): domain Eukaryota; kingdom Viridiplantae; phylum Streptophyta; class Magnoliopsida; order Myrtales; family Myrtaceae; genus Rhodomyrtus; species Rhodomyrtus tomentosa. Next base: position 4,620,867 of record JAPCWY010000001.1, on the reverse strand, counting down.
TAAGCAATTCCAAGTTGCTAACAAAAGCAATATATATATATACCCACGCAGTTGAATGTCTCTGTTTATATATTATTACCATAGTAATAATATTTGCTGACAGTACTATTTGGGATATGTTTTGAAATTTCTCTGTTTATAGGCTGTTCAGAAACGACTTCACCCGAAGTTTGGGGCTCACATGACAACACTTTCTTTCTAGAAATTTATTTCTGATTAGAAATTGGTTTTTATGCTTCTAAAAAAAGCTAATTTTTTTATACTTTAATTGGCTCCAAAATTACTTCCGGAGCAAAAAAAAAAAATGCTCGAGAGTAGAAAAATAGAGTTGTGTAATCAAACGGATTTCTGCTTCAAAAATTGTGTTATCAAACGGATTTCTGCTCCAAAATCACTTTTAGAGCAGAAATTCTATTGCATAAGTGTTGCCATGCGCATCCTTAACAATCGACAATTGTTATGCATCGTGAAACGAAAGCCCACTTAAGTAAATAGATTTGATTTTATACGTGTGTTTATATAGATTTTACTCCGTAAATTGTGCTACTTCCTCTCGAGTTATGAAGAAATACGCTGCATAATACCTGTCCGTTTAATAATAGTACATGTTTTTGGGGGAAAATATGACATATCACAGATCATGGCTTTTCTCGACAGTTTCTCTTATGTACGTTTTGTCCAATAGTGTAGTTATTCTGCCAATTTTTGTCGAACCACTAGTGGTCCTTTGATGTGGTTATGTCCACACCTTGTATACCGATACAGTCGGAAATTTTCCTGAGGTCTTTAAATTTTTGGGGGAAAAAAATGAAGACAAATATGAAATATCCATGCCATGTTTCTCGTTTCATTTCATAATTTTAGTCGAAAACCTCATATTTGGACGCCAACAATTTTACGTGGCACGACCGACGCTCACCTATTTTTTTTTTCAATTTTATTGAGTTTATTATTTATTTTTCCTTTTTTTTCTTTTTTCCTTCTTCATTGTGGTTGGCAAGCTCCACCGAGGCTCGTGCGCTACTAAAGGAGGGTCGTGGCCATAAGCAACGCCGCCTGAGCTGACCTCACCCAAATTTAGGCAAGATGGCCTCACCCGTGGTCACGATGGTCTTGGCGAGCCTCGCCAGCTATGGGCAAGACCACCTTCACCCATGGTCGGCAAGGCTATGGTGAGTCTATCCTCATTCATATCTGGGTAACCTTGTCCAAACTTGGATGAGGACGACCCTTGACACATTAAAAGGAAAAACAAAAAAAAGAAAGAAGATGATAAGAAAAGGAAAAGAAAAGCGAAAAGGAAAAAGAAAATAAAAGATACATTCAAAAGTGACAAACACGGACGTCACACGTTATTTATATTTAGTTGACATTTGTCCCCAACTTGTAATCCACCAATTATAGATACAGTCAAAAGTAGTTCGTCCGTCCGCCGCCGCCGGCAAGTTACCAGAGAATCGAGTTCACCGAGTCATTTTCAATACTCATCGACAGGAAACTTAGGGCGTCACGGTAAAGCCTGTTTAGTATAGAGCATCCACATTAAGTATGGGGCTGTTTAGTTAGCATTTGGATAAATTACTTTGAAAAAATGCAAATATTTTTAGGCTAAAAACCTTTTTTAAAATGCAAGTAGTGTTTGAGAAAGTAAAATTTAAAAATACATTGAAAAGAAAATTTGACATAAATGCTATTTGATGAAATATATACTTTGTAAAGTATTTTCACTTTTTGAAAAAAAAAAATGTGGCACTCGATCGTGGGCGATGATCGGTGGTAGGAGGTGGCGGCGGTGGTCAAAAGGCGGTGGCGGTGATCGACGACAATCAGCGAGGGGCAACGGTCAGCGGGTGCCCGGTGGCGACAGGCGGTGGCGACGATCGATGATGATCAATGAGCAACTAGTGGTGGTCTGTGGGCTCCTGGTGGCGGTGGTCGACGGGCGCCCGGTGGTGGAGGTGGTGGGCAGAGGCGGTCAATGGTGGCAGTCGGGGGCGACGATCACCACAATGTCTACGACGAGCAACGGTGCCAGCCATCAATGGTTGTTGGCCGCAGCCAATGACTGGTAGTAGGAGGCGGCGGTCGGCGACAATGGCAGTCGTTGGCTGCGGTCGATGGCGGTAGTACAAAATTAAAGGTAAAAAAAAAAGTTGCATTCCACAAATGCAACTTTCGAAAGTACCTCTAGAGGTATCTTTGGTTAAAAATATTTGGAGAGTATTTGAGATGCAATTGTATCTCCCCAAATTGAGTAAAAAAAGTAGCCAAACACCATTTGCATTTGGTCAAGGGACTTTAGAGCCTCAATGCTCATCTCAAATGCTGAACCAAACATGACCATAATCACTTGACTTTTGAAATCCAAAATGGAGTTAACAACCCAAAAATCCGATAATATGAGATGATATAATTGTTACCAATGACATTACGGTTCAGCTTATTTTGCGAAAAATGTGATATTTTCATAAAATATTTTTTGGAAAGCCATGGGAAAATTATAATATTTTCTGATGTTTGGCAAGAAATTGGTTTTCCTTGGAAAATTACAAAAAAAATGAAATTTTCAATTATTTTTTTATTTTTGACTAAAAGATTACCTCGGGCTGATCCGGTGAGGTCGAGCTCAACCCTTGTCGGATCTGGCGAGGTGGCGAGCTCGCATGAGGCTGGTTGCACAAGCGGCTAAAAAAGAAAAAAAAGAAAAGAAAAAAATTGATTAAAACTTAATTAAGAATTTAAAAAATCAAAACTTTCAAAAAAAAAATTCCTGCATTTTTGTTGAAATTAATAAAAAAAGAAAAAGAATGCAAATGAGTTGAGAGAGCAAAAATGAGGAAAAATGTTTAAGACACTTTTCCCACTTTTGAAGGAGCTTTTTCATGGGTGGAAAATATTTTCCTTGATTAGCTTATTTTTCGCAAACCAAACGCCAAAAAATTTAAAAAATAATTTTTTTTATGAATATACTTATGACCAAAAGATTCACTTGTTCCTTACCAAAAAAAAAAAAGATTCACTTGAAAGGAAAAGAAGCAAAATGCAAAAATACCAATAATTATGGAAAGCCCGCGCTGTCTCGAAATGCAAACGCTCGAATCGAAATAAGTTGTTTCCTTTATCGGGCACCCCATACTCAGTCGGGCTAGTTGATATTTATTTATCCAAAAATGGATATGTGTGTGTATTGGATTCGATATCCGAATTCCTCATTTCAATGATTGGTTATTTTATATATTGTCTTTCCGATCTTTAACTCTCGTCTCTCTAACTTTTTCTCTGTCTCTTTGCAAAGTTAGAGAATCGAACCCTGTATACTAGCGTCCTCATCCCCCAATTCCTCTACCAATAAGGCCCCATGACTATTGATAATGATCGGTTACTGTAAGAACCTTGGAAAACGATATCGAATTCATAGCGTGGCCCTAGGTGGTTTCCAAACCCTAACATGTACCATCCCCATACGTAGTACACACAACAAAGAACAACACAAAACAGCTGTAATAGTTCAGATGGACCGTCTCGGTATCAACCTTCGGATTCTACAATCTAGACACCCCCAATAAGGTGGGATGCCTTCCTTTCGGAACGTGGGAGATGTCAAATAATGGCTTCACGTGCATGACACGAGATCCGTCATGGACATCACGAGCGGGCGGTATGGACTTCGTATGGAATTTTTTTTAAACTTGAGGAGCCCCGTTGAATATTCCGTCTCTTTTAATTAAATCCATCGTGTTCCTCGTTGTAAAATAAAGTATGACTAAATTCGTACATGATCAGAATAATATGTATATATGCACTAATTTTACAATATTTACCACCCGCCCATTTCAACACTACCTAGCTCATGCCTCGTTATGTCCCTATTTTGTTGTCTCCAATCATGCACGATTTATGATCCGACTATCAGTGGTGGTAGATTATTCTCGCCCGATCACAAAACAGCACTTCCCGATTTCAATCTGTTCATTTGTAACCGAAACAGAGAACGAACGTGTCGCTTATTTGATCTATACGGAACTCCCGATCGTGGCATCAGAGTCCCAGGTGCCAATATTCCCCGAGCATACTTAAATGTTGAGAGGACAAATTGCGCTTATGTGATCGGAAGTCGGCGCTACCCGTTATTTTGTTAATTTTATCTTAGGCCCTATGACCAAACTAATGACGAAGATTCATTATAATGGGGAACTTAAAGGGGTTAATACCATCAAAAATTTTAAATTGATATAATTGTGATAAATTTATTCTAAATTATTTTTTTGACCATGAAAAATTTCAAACTGGTACACTTATGACAAATTTACTCCAAACTGGCACAACTATGATAAATTTACCATATGTTAATTTTCGTTAAATTTTACTATCAAATTGCTGAGTTGGATGACACGCAACAATTGCCAAACATATACTTTATCTATAATTACTACAGATGCACCAATTTAGAATTTTTCGTAATATTAATTCAATTTAACAAAAATTAATAAAGAGTAATTTTGTCATATGTGTATCATTTTGAAATTTTTTAAGTAAAAAAAATTAATTTGAAATAAATTTATTATAATTATATTAATTTAAAGTTTTTCGTGATATTATTAGGACTAAAAAAATAAGTGGATTTACGGGATTTTCCTTCTTCTTCTTTTTTTGCAAATTATAGAGATCACCTCACGAGACGAGAAATTGAGGGAAAGATGTGACGTGTCGGGTGGGGCTGATTGATAATTGATAATGGATGTGGATATAAAAAAGGGGACCGAGGACACAGTTCTCCATTCCCCCTTCCTCCAACTTTTTGGCCTCGGCTTCTTTCCTCCCCTTTCGAGCTCCGGTCATCCGGGCGATTGATTGCTGACTGGTGAACCCAACAAACGCATTCTTGCTCGCAGGTCTCTGTTTTCGCTCACCGTCCATTCATCCATATCTCCAAATCTGATTTGGCTTTGCGCTCCTACTATATCCCAAGAACATAACGTTACCAACAAGGAGAAGAACCCGAGTCCTGCAATTTGACGCGATTGCGCCCGAGCTCGAGCTTCTTCTCACTTATGGAGAACCAACGCCAGAGTACCCTGAAGTCAAGATTCAGACGCGTCTGCGTCTTCTGTGGAAGCAGCCCCGGCAAGAACCCCTCCTATCAACTCGCTGCCATTCAACTCGGAAAGCAACTGGTACTGCTCCCAGTTTCAAACTTGAGAGAGGGAGAGAGAGAGAGAGTTGTTTGCATGCATGAAAATGGGAACATACGTACTCTTTTGGGCTAAACATGCATCAAAAGAAGTTGAACTTGCTTTGTGCTGTATATCTATTGGGGGCTACGCATAGATAGAAATTTACACGCACTGAGGCCCCCGTTCTGTTTCATAGCTGAATGGGTTTTATTGAGTTGTTTGATTATATTAAGCCCAAAAATTTGAGCATGCTTTAATACCCTTTTCGTCAAACTGAGAAGCTGTGCAGTCGTCACTTGTCTGTGTCGCGTGATTCATGAAGAGTGAGTATTAATCAGGAGGGGTGCGTGCAAAACATAGAAAATGGGGACTGTGTCTTTTAGGAACTCCCGTCTGTTGGATCCTTTCTATTTCTTGCGTAGCAAGGAGGATGGAATCAAGTGGGGTTAAAAATCTACGAGGAGGAGAGGAGTGGGACTAAAATAAGAGGAGTGCGTGAGGAGGGAAGGGTGGTGATGATTGAAGTAATTGTACGAGTAGTGCTCTGTTTCGATTGAATGGCAGAGAGCTTTTGGAGGGGAGTTGTGTTTGAATCGAACACGTCACTTCATCAATTTTATAAAACTTTTTGCAGGTCGAAAGGGACATTGACTTGGTGTACGGTGGAGGAAGCATTGGTTTGATGGGTCTAGTTTCTCAAGTTGTTTACGATGGGGGCCGCCACGTGTTGGGGTAATCTCTCTCTCTCTCTCTCTCTCACACACACACAGAGAGCTCTGAGTCTGAAGCTCTTGCCTGTATTCTGTCTTCTTTGGTTGCAGAGTGATTCCCAAGACGCTGATGCCGAGAGAGGTAATTGTCTAGTTTCTATGCGACCTAATTGCGTGAACAAGTTGCCACGTTGTTGGGCTATATCTGGCGCTTCAATGATGGAATAGGTGTCGCACTCCCCACCCACACATGTTCAATCATGCGTTAGTTTCTTGTCCTCGTGAATCGAGATTTGCCCTAGAATCCATGCTTTATGTCTGTAATCGAAGACTATTATCGAGACACCAGTAAAACGAGATAAATCTTCCGCCGACACGGCCACCAACGGACACAGTCAAATTGGGGAGCTAGTAATCTCGTAGCTAATGTGGATGGATCTGATAAGAATCGCATCGTACTATGTGTTCAGATCACGGGAGAGACAATCGGAGAAGTGAAAGCAGTGTCGGGCATGCACCAGAGGAAGGCCGAGATGGCTCGCCAAGCTGATGCGTTCGTCGCCTTGCCTGGTACCTTCTCTTTCATTCGATGTGGACTAATTTTTTCACATGTGCGATGCGCGAGATTGACACGATTGTTCGCCGAATTTGATGGTTTCTTGTGTAGGTGGTTATGGGACCTTGGAGGAGCTCTTGGAGGTGATCACATGGGCTCAGCTCGGAATCCACGATAAGCCGGTAATCCCACCAACTCCATTTCTGTAACTTCAAACAATTCGAAAAGGCAAGCGACAACGTCCGTTGTCTAAATTCCATGTTATCACTTAGCAAATACCTAGCGTTACTTCGCGGTATCAGACAGCAAAATGGAATTCACAAGGTGGACTCCTCATTCAAAGAACAGATAGGTACTATCCATGTTAATCACTGCTGTGAACAGGGCATGTCCTATTCTAACTGTCGAGATGAAGGCCGAATAGAAAACGATGAGCATTTTCATGTTCAATTTTTTTTCCTTTCACATGATGATGTCCACCGGATTTCGTGCGCCCGCAGGTGGGGTTGCTGAACGTGGAGGGGTACTACAACTCGCTCCTGTCGTTCATAGACAAGGCCGTGGACGAGGGCTTCATCACCCCCTCCGCCCGCCACATCATCATCTCCGCCCCGACTGCGCAAGAGCTCCTCGCAGAGCTCGAGGTACCGGATTCTCGATTCACCTCCCTCTCCTCGTCTCATTCGTTCACGAGTTCGTTCTGTGATCCGAACCTGGGATTTGGCTGACTCGTTGGGTGCGCAGGAGTACGAGCCGAAGCACAGCGGGGTGGCCTCCAAGCTGACCTGGGAGATGGAGCAGCAGCTTGGATACTGCACCAAGTCAGACATTGCCCGTTGACCCCCCTACAAGAAAACACTCCTCGACGCTAAGTACTCACACACACACACACACACAGAGACGAACACTACCCTTTTGATGGAGGATCGACCACCATTTGATTTTTGGCGTCTCTCCACAAAACTAGACACGAGGCTGTAGCTGATCTGGGCTCCCTCAAAAAAAAAAAATCTGGGAAACTGTGAAGAAAGTAAGAGAGGCAAAGGAAGGTGGTGCAAGTACCTCCCACCCGCCACAGTCTTCTGTTTCATTAGGCTGCGGATGGAAAATCATGGGGTTGCATTCTTTTTTTCCTCTGAATTGTCAAATTGTTGATTCTTGGGTCAACGATTTCTCTGTCGGTTAAAGAGTTCGATCTTGGTGGCAAGGACTGGATCGCTGGCTTAGCCCATCTGTAATTTGTATATTCTCATTGTTGTTGATCGTCAAAAATGTTCTTCCAAAGTCGAAAAGAAAGAAAGAGAGTGATGGGTTGCTGCAAAATTACCCCATCATTTTGCAGAATTTTCAGACCCCCTTCAAGTTCATCAATGGACGAAGCGCCTCTCGTCAGCACACCTGTCCTGGAACGCACCGCAAAGCCCCGTCGTGTAAAAAGAAAGAGATCGGTGAAAGCAAATGGGTGGGGGGGAAGGGGGTTGGACTTTGGTGGTGTCCGGCTCTCTCTCTCTCTCTCGCCGTCTCTTTTAACTGTTTTCGTTGGCCAGCTGTCAAACGTCGAAAGAAGGGCGGAAAAAGAGAGGGACTTGCCGTCAAGATATCAGAGATTCAGAGGGTCTTCACGTGTTTCTTAGCCACTTTTAGGGCAAGGGTCGTTCCTCCTTGTGGATAAACATCACACGCTCGAACGTGTCACCGATGCAAAAATCGTGGTGGTCGAAAAGGAGTAAAGTTATTGGACGAGTAGGGCCCTCGAGTGAATCGGGCAAAAGTTGGGTTCGATGCATTGTGTATGCAGCCACATGATGCGGTGGTACCGGTTGGTCTCGGATTGGTCATCAGTTCGGAGATATTATTGCGTATACTTTCGGCATGTATGTGCCACGGGGTCGCATTCGAACCGCGACGGTGTGGTTACTCAAGCTATGCGGGTGCGTGTATTGTCCGAACCAAGCCTTGGCCTGAGGATCGTTCACTCGTTCACACATGCTCGAACGTAGTTAGGAAGAGAGGGAACCGAGAGAAAGAGAGTGGTGGAAGAAAAATGTGAGTCGATTGCTTTATGTTGTGTGTACAAAAGTGATTTACAATGAGGGAAAAAAAACCCATATTTCTAACACAATGGGCAGAATCTTGTGTGGCTCTTCAGCTCCACTGATTTTGTCTTGTTCCGTCCGTCTTATTCCTTTTTCTTGCATTATTTGGGTTTCTCATGGCTCATGTTATGTGGTTTGTCCCTTGTGGGACTCTTGGTCTCCCCATGGTTGAATCATTGTGTGGACAACCGCCTAGGATGACTCTTGGTCTGCCCGGCTCGTCCATGGATCGCAGCTATTCGTCTGCTCGATTGCTTGCCCAGCCGTGCTGGCCACGCATCAAGTGATTCGCTGTATGATGCACCGCATCGTATGTGACATCGTGCTGGTTAAAGAATGCACTGTGTGCTGAATCATGCTGGTCGTGCTCTGATGCGTGCATTGATTTGTTTACTGGATCATGCACTGCTCAGCGATCTTGGTTAATGTTTGGCCATGGATTGATTCACCGCATGCATCGCGGCATGGTTGGTCGATCATATCATGGCCCATCCTCATTCGAGAGTTTTTCCGGGCCGTGATATATGACTGTCTAGAATTGATTAATGGGCAGGCAGATAAAATCTCGGGCCAGAAATTCTGGGGTGGCTGGGCCTGAGAGAAGAGAACGACTTACCCAAGCTTCAAGGGGTCGGAGTGGGTCCAAAACTGAAACACTCACTTTTTAACTCATACTTAGTGGATTTGATCGTGTACGATCGTGTTGGCCATTGAGAGGGTTCTTCGTTCTTACTAAACCTTGTCGGTTGACCTTGTTTTGGCTGATTTGGAAGATTGATGTTAAACATTTATCAAAGGTGTTCATTCTCAACGTTCGTTGCTCACGCGGCTGTGATTCGATTCGCAGATAAACATTACCGGATCATAGATGTAGGAGCATGCACTAGAGATTTCTCAATAAGAGTTGCAGTCCAAGAGTCTTAAGATCTGCATGGCAACGATTCTAATTCTTTGATTTTGTTCCTCGATACATAAAAAAAAGATGAGATGCATGTTTGGTAACTTAAATGATCTGATTCTTATTCTGTTCCCCAAAAAATCTCTAGAGCAAAAATGAAAATAAAAAACAAGTTAATTTTGAAAAATAAACAACTTTTAGAAACACAAAACGGCACGAAGTCTCACATTTCTTAATTTTTCGTTTTAGTTATCTCATCACTTCCCTCGACCTAAAATAGAAATTTTGTGCAATTGTCGAACACTTTTTAATTCTTTAAAACTCATATATGAAAAAGCCAAAAAAAATTCGATTCTAATCAGAATTAATTTTTCGGATCACAATCATTGACATGCACGCCATTACTAACCCGGTTTCACTAAGATGTTAAATGTCGCTTGCGCGCAATTCACTACACTACTGACACACTCTATAGTGAATTTAATTGGCAAGTTCTTATTCCCGTCAGCCAAGTCCCTTAAAGGGGGGCTGAGGGGATGTGCATTGGAAGTAACGAGAAAGCCGGCTCGCTCCAGTCACGAATAGTGAATTGTGATTACAATATTATCGGGGATAACAAACACAATCAAACAATGATGCAATTAGTCTCCAAAAACGTGATGCCCTGTCTATGCTTTTTCCCAAACAGCCGTCCGTAACTTCGAGCCACGTGCAGTGGTCCTGCTGCTACCGGTACAAGGACTTCAATCGTCGTCTTTGAACTCTCTGTCCATCCGAAAAACACAAATTACATTAGCATCACCAAGCTTATGATTTCGGACCGACCAATTTGTAGCTACTAATGGGAATGCACGTTATGATTTTGCTAACATTCCACGGCTGAAAGAACTGCATAGCCTACAACGCTCTTCCACTACGGAGGATGGATGAATATTATGTCTGTCTCCTTGCACACAAGGTTTAAGTTTTAACCACTTATGCACTACATATAGACATGTTGATGGTCACCTAGACCATAATATATTGTTACTCATGGCAGGGGAGTCGCACTCAGGTGCGCCACTATCTAGAGAGTGACAAGCATGCCATAGGCTCAATCAGCTCGTTTGCACCGCGACGTGCTTAGAAGCATTCCCTTTTCATCGTTCAGTATTTTATGACGGGACAACGATAATTCTCTCTTGGCGAAAGATGACAATTGTTTGAAGGATTTTGTTAACAAGTGCCCCAACACCCAAATAAAGAGTAATTGTCATTTCCAATGCGCTGTCTTTCTCGTACTATGTTCAATCAGTTCATTGAAAATGAACATGTTTCTTTGTTTAGCATGATTAACGAGTGCCCGGGGGAACTCAGGCACTCATTAACAAGACCTTTTTCAGAATAGGTTTTGTTCTTTATTAGAGCCGATTGCAACATCGGCAATGATTAACTGAATGAAGTAATTTAACCATCTGTTTGCAGGATAAAGAATTTATGTCGTTTCTTCTGGAAAAAGCTAGCACCTTAAGGCTTGTGTTGATATCTTCAGATTGCACTAGTATGAGATGATGTCAACGTTTCGCGATATGAGGAGTGAATCAATGTACCCAATATAACGTTCACAAAGGGTACAATACTGCAGTATATCCCTTCTATTGGTGTCTGAGTTTCTGTCGTGATAAGATTAAGGCCTGACAATTTCCTTGCACATTTTAAGTAACTTATGTGGGTAACTCTATCTTAAGCTTCGATCTAAAATCCAAGAGTTTTACTCTACGAGAGAATAAACAGAAATCTAGCCGAGAGGGGCTTACCTGCGATCGAGGTATCTGGGTTGAATCCCAGACCCTTGACATGTGGTGCAAGTCAAAGAGCCAGCACCGTCACAGTTGATGCATCGTGACACTTCCTTCTCCTCTCCTCCAAGTTCCACAGTCACTGTGCCAGTGCCCATGCAAAATCTGCACCTTTCTGGAGATGGCAAAAGCAACACTACTTTCTCAGAATATGCAATGAAAGAAAACATGTAAATTAATTGCGTCGGATTTGGACATTAACCATAAAATTTAATGGTGAGTGCTTCTGCATATGCCAAACAAATCCACACACCGATAACATCGCTAAAGCTTAAATTGGACCCCTTCACAGAGTTCAATTTTCACCGTCATATTTGAAATGAGAATCTTTTTTCATTTTTCACAGTCAGCAAATACACATAACCATCATTAAAGCGCTCAGCTGGACCTATGAAGCCAAACATAACAGACACTTTGGATTCACTGGGGTTCTAGCGCAAGTGAAGCAAGAGCCAAACATAACAGACACTTCCTACTTCTTAGACAGACAATTATTAGGTACTGGCGCCGTCTGGATCTAGTGAGTCAGATCGTACGAGGAAATCAATACTATACAATGGTCTGCCATAAAGCAGTGCAATTCAACGAGTACAGAACGTCCCGAGAATCTTCATCAATTCAAACATGTTAAATAGCATCCTCTAGCATCATGACTCTACTACTCGAGACTCAACACTAAGTCAAAAGGGGGTGTCTGAGATAGCTTACGAGCACCAGATCCATTGCAAGGAAAGCACGGCTGCGTGTTCTCTCTTTTGGCCTGAGAAACACAATTTTCAACCCCCGCATGAGCATACCATCAAACAGCTCGAAGGACTCCATAATTTGTTCAAGTACAGCGACTATAGACGCATCCGGAGAGCGGAAATGGGAGAACACTCACAGCATTATCGATTTGCGACTCGTAGAAAGCCGGAATGCCAATACCAAGCGCCACGCTCGCAAGCCCTACCGATATGGCCACAATCTGGACAATAAATCACTTTTTGTAAGAGTCGAACGTCTATCCGACAGCGGTTACGCGACCCAGAACAGAAAGAACCCTATCCCTCTAGTAGGAAATCATTGGTAACGAAACACGAACCGTGTTCTGGTCGAGATCGACAGCTCTAATGCGCGGATAAGAAAGGGGTGAGCGTTGGGCTCTGGCGGACTTGGTGGACAGAGAGGCAGAGTGCGTGAGTGGAGAATGGAGGAACGAAGTTCGGAGACGAGGAAGCGAAGGCGCGAGCGACATATCCGCCAAGGTCCCTGCTTTGCGCAAAAATCTGGTTCGAAAGATAAAAAAAAAACAATTGTTGTTGCTCAATTCTCGAACGCAGAGAGAAGCATCATTGAGCTACAAGCTGAGCGAAGCTCACCGATGCCACGAGTTCGGAATTTGGATATGACTGGGAGGCTTCTCTTCAGAAAAGAAGGTGGATAATGAATCGAACGTGGCCCTACAGGGCAAGATCCGGAAGACATAGCCTACTGCTGAAGTGCTCATTGAATTTTGGGCCTTGCCCAGTTTCATCAAGTCGTGTTGGGGGCCTATCATGCCCAAAAATAGGGAACGACCTGATTCGACGACGTCTCGTTTATTCTTGAGTTTTCAAATAGGAAATACGATAAATTTTACTCTGTCGCGATCTCTATCCTTGCTGTAAAAGTTAAGGCTTAAGATTTGAGTTTGTATAAATTGATAACCTATCTCGATAGCGGGTGCCATTATCCCTCTTGTTTTCTGCTTTCTCCGTTTTCTCTCGATCTTTTCGAGCCCCATCGCGCCATTGCATGACGACCTTTAGAGAAACCACCCAGGTAATCTTCTCTTCATGCTTCAAGATTTTTCTTGATTCCTTTTCACTTCTTGCTCATCAGGTCTCGTCAACGCGTTCTTTGTTTGTCCTTCTTGATGTATTGGGGTGAATTGGTTTGTGGGTGTGCTTGTTACACAGTGATGCAATTCGTGAGATTGATGGCAGCATGAGTTGTTGTCCGCTCAATTAGAAGAGAAGAAATCAATTTCTGAAAGTTCTGTGATGCTCTACTTTTAAGGGGTTTCTTGTGCCACTGGTATTATAGCCGGAGGGCTTGTTATTGATCAACCGAGAGTTGTGTTCAGAGTTGGAAGGGCAGTTTGTCATCTTTGTTTTAGTTTAATCTTCAGCGATGGGAGAGAATGGTGGAGACATAGATGCAGCCGTCCTAGTTTCGAGTAAGCCCAAGGAGTTGATTGGCACTCAAGAATATTTAAGAAGCTGCAAACGGTTGTGCGATCTGCCTGATGCCATTCTCCTGCACATCCTAGATTTCCTACCAACAAGAGCTGCGTTGAGAACGACTGTGTTGTCGAAAAGGTGGAGGCATTTGTCGAGGTCGATTCCTAATCTCGTCTTCGTCTTTGGTGTTGGTGAAGAAAGCATCTCCTTCAAATCGGATTTTTTTAAAAATTTGTGGAAGGAAAATTATCGTTTTGTGACTTGTCGCCTTTGAAACTTTTTTCTCTTTCGTGTTACGTGGGTGTTGATGACCAATCTTTGCATAAATACTTGGATCCATGCTGCAATAAGACGCAAAGTTCAGAAGCTTCGCTTGAGCCTCTCGGTACAAACTCAGGGCTATACCTTGCCCTGTTGTTTGTTCAGATGTGAAACACTAGTGGAGCTCCATCTTTCATTATGGTGTTATTTCAAAGTTCCTTCTTTAGTCCGTCTTTCAAATCTGAAGGTCTTGAATCTAGATTATGTTGTATTTGAGTATGATAATTCGTTGGAGAAGCTGCTTTCATTCCCTTCCCTTGAGGAGTTGTCTCTTAAATGTTGCGAGTGGAACGAAACCAAGGTTTTGAACATTGGTGCTCCCAATCTTTTGAAATTCTCGATAGCCAACTATGCACGCGGCCAAGTACGGATTCATGGAGCTCTAATCAAGTCCTTACGCTACTCTGGTCCATATGGCTGCAACCTTACCATATCATGTCCATCATCGCTAGTTGAAGCTGTCATTGCGACAAAGGAAGTACGTGATCAGCATGCCGACCATGTATTTGAGCTCTTAAAGGATCTTTCCAACATAGAACGTCTTACTTTAGGTTTCGAAAATATTCAGGTATGCTTTTTTCTACTTTTCTCCAATCTCGTCTTTATCCATCATTTCTTTGGAGCAGTTTATTATGCTACGAACTATTATTGACCTGGAATTCACTATATTTGGTGCTCTCTTATCAGGCTGTGGACGAGAGAAAAGTTCTCCTCGACTCTTTTCCGGTCTTTTGTAACCTTACCCAACTAAAGTGGCACCTTATCTCCGATGAACTTAGGTTTTAGTGTACTTCAGATCATGCTCAGACAATGTCCTTGTCTGAGGAGTCTTGTGTTTTCGAGGGTAACTATCTTTTAATTATCGATTCTCATCCCTTTTCCTGCTTTGGTTTGTGCTATCGAAATTTCGAAAATTAAGCCCGAGTTGAGTGATATATATTTCTGATATAGGGCTTGATCGAGGACTCTGAAATGGGTGGCCGGACGCTGGCCCCGAGTGATCTCTTTCTGTCCTCGCTTAAAGAGATCAGGATTTGCAACTTCACCGCAGTTGACACCGAACTCCCAGCCCTGAGAGTTTTACTCAGGGCCGCTGAAGTTTTGGAGAAATTGCATATACATTGGTATCCAGGTTATAGGAAGAACTTTCCAGGGAAGTTGATGAAACGTTTGATGAAGCTTCCTCGGGCTTCAGATCAATGCTTGATTTCGGCAAAATTTTAGGAAGGAGTGCAGTGCATGCTCTACCACTGATTTATTTGGATACTCTAGCTTTCTTTGTTGAAATTAGAACATCTTCCTGAAAGAGGGGCATCCATCATGTGGCTGTAGATGAAATTATGCTCTCATTGCTGTTTCTTCAAAGTTCGCCATTTTGAAAGACTCCTACAAACCGTAGTGTCTACACGCAACAACGCCATTCGCTCAGCCACTTCCGCCATGGGACATGAAGCGTGAAATCTTTTGTTTCACAAGAAGTTGACACACATGATGTTCGAGATGATATTACGTGTTGAGTCAATATTTAAGGGACCATATTGAATGCATTAAAAAAGCCTAGAGATGATATTACATGTTGAGTCACAGTCAACTAAGTATGAACCATTTGAATCATTTTCCTTTTCCTTCAAATTATGATATAATGCTAATTGAGTTTGATAACACCAGCACGAGGTCGGCAGTTACTTTTGGCAAAGGTGGCGGCAGAAAGGTAACGAGAGTTTTGAGTTTGGTTTTGGGCGAGTTGGTGCGAGGGTTGTTTGGGTTGAGGATATTTTAATCCTTCCAGTGAAATTGTGCGCAATTATACCATGAGATAATTTGCATTGGAAATTCTACAACTAAGTGCAATTGAGCCCTAAAATTTTGAAAAATTGAAATTAAATCCTAATTCACTTTCTTTTTTCTTTTTTTTTTAACGTTGGGAATTCCAATACCGAGCGCCACGCTCGCAAGCCCCCACCGATATGGCCACGACGTGGACCATAAATCACCCTTTTTTGACTGTCCGAACGTCAATTCGACGTAGTTTGCCCGACCCAGAAACGAAAAAGAACACTATATTCTCTCCTAGTGGGAAATCATTGGTCGAGATCGACAGCTCCGAGCCTCTGATGCGCGGATAAGAAAGGCTGAGTGCTTGAGTGGAGAATGGAGGAATGGAGTTCGGAGACGAGGAAGCGAAGGCGCGAGCGACATTTTCTCCCAAGGTCCCTGCTTTGCTCAAACATCTGCTTCCGAGAAGCAGGACCAAAAAAAAAAAAAAACATCAATGCTGGAAGTCTACACAAGAAATTTAGGTCTAGACTTGAATATGCCCTTAACTTTTTTGGTCTAAAAAAAATCTCAAATTTTAGATTCAATCTGAGATCTGTCTCAAATTTTTTTGTCTATAAAAAAAAATTCCAAACTTTAGGTCCAGTTCATAATCTACCTCAGATTTTTCTTTCGTCTAAGAGAGAAATCGCACATTTTTACTCTAATCTCAAACTTGGCCCCATTAGCCCTCTTTCGAGAAACCACCGTTACTTTTTCTTAATTTCAATATTTCTTTTTTAAGGATTTCAGTAATTTTTTTGTAAGTGAATTTGTCATCCACTTGAAAGTGCCACGTCAAACCGTCTCTATCCCCCACGTCAGACATTAAATATTTTATGAACATGAAAATGCCACTTCAAATTGGGATTGAATCGCGTGGACTAGATTTGAGAATATATTGAAACTTTGTAATCTTTTTAGTCAAAATAAAATTCATAGCAGATTTGAGATTGTATCTAAACTTAAAGGTTTTTTTAAGACAAAAAAAAAAAGAGTTCGGGGTTGATTGGAGGCTGTAGCTAAATTTGAGTTTTTTTAAAGGGATCAACGAGCACCTGTGATTTAAGTGGGGAGATATGGTGGTGGTTTGTTGTGCTAATCTACTCCAAGTAAAAGTCGAGGTGCGCGCAAGCTGGCCCGGACAACTTGATTATCAAAAAAAAAACTAGGCATTGATAATTGCTGGCGTTGGGAGCTCTCTCGTAAACCATGTTCTAATTTTGTAAACTAGCTTCTTGATGTATTATAAGGAAAGTGCTGATTCATAGCGATTTATGAATTAATCGTTGATATTTGTGGTATTCAAGTTTTCTCTTTCCAATTTTACCACGTACTATGTTCGTTTCATATCATATAAAAATGGTTGTTTTTAATATTGCCAACACTTGTTTTCATGAAAATAACGCGAAATCCTATCGGATTATTGCAATATATGCTTAATTCTAGAAAGAGAAAATTGATATAGAAATCAATAAGGAACAATTAAAAAAAAACATGAGAAATTCACGTGTTTTAGTCCCAGAATCAATACTTACTTCACGAGAATGGTTAGGTGCAACAAATCCAATATTACTTTGGTGAATATAGAATTTACAATCACTCAAGTGTTTTTTGGACCTAAATTATACGTAAAGAAAACCCGTAAGTATTATCTCGCAATATATAAAAAAACAGAAACCATTCAGAAAACTCACGAAGAGAAAATCCGATGCTCCTCTTATTTGCTCTGTTGCACCCGATATCATAGTAGAACTTTTTAAATCTATATGTGCATACTTGTATCCAAAACGGGAAGCCGCTTTTAAGAAACCTACGCAAAATCAAAATATTCGACAGAAAAAAGCCCACAATTATGGATTTGAGTAGTGGGCTTGGCCCATCATTATGACCGTGCCTGCGAAAATCCGTATCTTGGTCGAGCCCAAGTAATCTAAAGGCCCAACCGGATATTGAAAACTCTCCCCAACCGCAGCCGCAACCGCGCAAATTCACGAATGCTCGACTCCCGCGAATAGAAAGCACCTCTAGACAATTACTTATTCTTTTTGTGCAGTTTACGAAAAATTCAAACTCGCCAAGGAGCTGTCATCCGATTAGAGGTCGAGATTCGCCGCAGATGCGTGCGGAAAAAGGAATTTTCGGGGCTCAATCTAGTCTATCGAGCTTGACATGGCCATGGAGATGGACCATCTTCTTTAGGCTTGGGATGATCAAAGTGTACTACTCCCTGGTCCGAAACTTTGCAGGAAGCTTCGTGATGGACGCTCTCCGTCGGCGAGGCAAAGTCGACATGAACGGGATCCTAGGCACAAAAGAGCGGCGAAGCGAAGTGGGAGGCCAGTCAGCAATCAGTAATGCGGTCCAGAAAATATTTTTTACAGCCCCTATGCAGGGGTCAATTTCTTGTACAGCATGATTAGAAGCATCAATTAGGGCACATGATTTCCGGGGTCTCCATTTTGATTACACCCAATTCGTGAAAAAAAAATAAAAATAAAAATAAAAGAAGGTGATTAGCGAAATCATACTGTAAAAATGAGGGGATAATTATCCAAAAATTCTGAATTTTTTTTTGATGATTTGTCAATTTATCATCTAAACATTTTAATTGAGCAAATTTAATCTTAAACGTTTTGATGATTTGCCAATTTAATTCCAAACCTTTCGATTGGGCATATTTAATCCTAAATCTTATTTAAGACTAAATTTACTCAATTAAAATGTTTATGACTGATTTGCTCGGCCTACAATATGTTTAGAGTTTTGAATAATTTTCCAAAAAAAAAAAAGGACATGATCCACTAATTTATGGTTAACATTCAATAGAACTTCATTCAGAGAGGTCATCATGACAAGCACCTCATTGCACAATTTTTTTTTAAAAAAAAATTCACTTGGCATCTTCACCATACTTCTGTTAGTGTTGCTGCAACCTTTGGAAGAGAGAAACTAGACAGTAGACAGTAGACAGCAGACGCAGGCTCTCTCTCTCTCTCTCTCTTGTTTCTTTCTGGGGTCGAGGGGAGACTGTTGAATTGGAGGGAAAAGGAGAGATGAAAGCGACATGCCCACTAACGGACATGATTAGGAGCACATGAAGGAATTACTCCTGCTGGGTGAGCTGGGGGGAATCACTGGCATCGTGCACCCGTCCCCATGAGCAGTTTGCTCAACAAAAGGTGCATGCTTGTTGCTTCTTGGCCCAATAGGATTGATCTGATTAGATGACCCATGGCTTAGGGTCTGTTTGTTGGTCTCAGTTGCTGCTGCTGCTGCTGCTGCATGCAACCTAGCTTGGACTATCTCTAACTAGGGTTTGAATGCTATGATGGCTACCATGAACAGAAAGGCATTCTTGACCTCCCCTGAATGCATCTCTAATGCTGATGCTGGTGTTATGACCCATAATAGGACAAATGCGCGACCTCCTTTTGTGATAATGGGTAAGTGCATGAACTCATTCCAATGTTTCGTGCATTCTCTAGTCAATCTAAAAATTGGCACGCCACCTACCCTCCGAATCTGTCCAATAACATATGTTCTGAATCTCTCGTGTTTCGCAGGTCTCTCTCTTTTTCTTCCCTAACCCAAGCCTCCATCCCATGATCAAATCTCCTCACTACGATAAAATCTTTATTCGACCCGACCAATCTATCTCATGCGATTCTCTTACAATAAATTATTTTCTTACATTGCCCTTCCTGTGTGTCCATATAGTATATATCCAGCTAACCACGGTCACATTTGCCGCACTCATTCGTGCTCCTCTTGATGCTCCTTTGCTTGAGATACTGTGCCATAAAGCATCGTGGGGGCATCAAGGCTGTCCTGGAGAGTTCTTCTTGCACGCAAGTCACATCCAATCACCACACAGAACTAATTCAATATTTAAATATTAAAACGTGATTGTATCTAGTAGCTTAATCTTTTAGAATAGTTGATAGCGGTTCTATAAAATCTCATATAATATCAGAGCGAGTTTTGAGTTCAAATATTTCTAGCCTTCATTTGCTCGCTTAAGCTTTTAGAATAAACGCTAACCGCGATAAGGCTATTTTGGCAATGAATAGTGATCTCCTAATGATTTTGTTCTCTCTTTCCTCGTCCGCTAGTTTTCTTGCATAGGTGATAAAGACACAAAAAGACTAAATCCATGCCCGGAGGGAATAAAGAGCTTTATCCAAAGTCATGAATGGAGTCAATTTTTATTGTTTAAAGCACGATTCCCTTGCCAATTGTTGTCGCCTTAAATCTTCAAAAAAGCACTTTGGATGGTCAGTAGACTTGTTGGTAAATTAGAGAATCAATAACATTTGAAAGTTGCAATTGATTGTGCAATCAACCTAACACTTTGGACTCATGGCGGGGGAGGCATCCATTTTGTCCCGACGCACTCGCTTTTCAACTCGCATAGAATACTGAGATATATGCGCCAGTGTGTAGCTAAGCTTATATCATATTATCTTGGCAAAGCATATAATATTTGGTATGTCGTATGTCTTAGGACATAAATAACAATGATGCCTCGTGAACGCGGGTCACATTCTTTACGAGAGCAGTTCAACCGAACCGACCTTTCGTGCGTTAAAAACTGGGTATTGTGCCCCCCCGACAGGCCCGTCGATTGGCTGCAATTTACACCCTTCTTTTGGTGGGTGGACGGCGCCCAATGGTAGTTCAGAATCGTTATGGAGATGAAGCCGAGAGCAATTCAATTCACCATCCCTCTCTCCTTCGCCAAACATTCGGTATCTCTAGCGAATTCAATGGTGAAATGTTAGATTAACTAGAAATCTAAGTTTTTCGGGTCCGATCTAGAAGAGGCCGGGGGGGGGGGGGGATTTTGCAAATTCGAACTTTCCTCGTCTCGCACCCGCGCGTATTTCTTCATGAGATTGATCCGGATTTGACTTTGTGCTCCGCCTTGTTTTGGGAAAATCCGATGTTCGCGCGACCTCGGTTACATCTTCTTCTTCGGGTAAATCGATCGAGACCCATTGAGGGCGACGGGGAAAGCAAAGAGAAGGTCCCCCAGGTCGGAGTCGGGACGACAGGATAAAAAGGAAGAAAAGGTGGGGGGAGTACGAATTGAAATTACGGGAAAGGAGTGGACCCAATTGTCGAGGTCGAAAATAATATTAGTAAAACTTTTGTCGGGGCCGGCAATTTACGTGTGTTTTATCCACCTGTTAAAAATATAGTCGTTAGTTTGTCCGTAACGATTACATACTTTCGCCCCCCAATGGGCCCCGCCTCATGCTCTAACCTCGCCATTTATCGTACCAATTACAGAAAATCAAGTCATCGGGGTAATTCGATTTTCCGGTGGTCCGATTCTCATCCAAGAATCGGGAACCAAATTAGAGAAATCAATTCCTACCTTTCGAAATTGGTACAGTTCGATTTTTGGGTGGGCCAATAAAACATATTGCTTTTTCTTTATTTGTGCACTTTGCTTGCTTCTGTCACCATTTCTCTCATCAAAAAATTTCGATCGACAATCATCTGAAACTCTATATAGCTCGGGTGGCTTGTTTTATCACCCTTACAAGTCATGACATATGCATTTAAGTAAATTATTGCATTGGCGGCTACTGAAGTACAATCAATTTCGCAATCGAGTCCATTAACTTTGATTTGAATCACTTGAGTGCGGTGAGATTCTCCCATAATTTTTTCCAATAGATGCACTTCGTTCAAAATCCAACCAAAATTTATAGGCAGAGCATGGCCGACATTTCAATAGTTCGCTCACTCGAAAAGTTCAACTTCCAATCAAAATACGAAGAAAAGATAAAAGTTGAATGCATCTAATCAAAAACTCTATTTTGAATGCGAGAATATGATAATTTATCTCTTAAGTCTCACAAAAAGTAGTTGTGTTTTTCCATTCGAACAGAAAAGAAAATCAGAATCACGTCAGATTATCTTTATACTAATTCATCGGCGTAGATACCTAATGGCATGTGTTAGAACAGAGGGAGCTTAATTACGCAAGAGAGCACCAATTGGGTGTGAGCGCGGTCTTGTTACAACTCCGTGCGGACTGGTCATCGTCTTCCACACGCCAACCGTCCGTTGCGAGTGCGGAGCGGCGATCAGAGCCGTCAAATCCACTCCACCATGATCATGCGCACCCCTTCATTTCTAAGCGCTCTCTTGGGCCCCCCCAAAACATAATCCACAACCCCGCAAAAAAGAAAAGAAAAATGAAAAATGGATTAAGAATGAAATTGGGGTCGCTTATACCCGAGAACATTTTCAAAAACTCCTCAAAACCGGTGCTAAGTCTCCCCCTGCGTGGGCGTTCCTTTCTCGCCGCCGACATTGCAACGGTTCGCCGGAGCGTCTCCACGGCGCCGATTCGGACCCCGCTCCCGCGAGCCCTTCCGCTCTCATTGGCAATTTGGTCTCTGCTTGCTTTGAAGCGGAACTCCCGAGCTCTCAGGCTCGTTTTGACTTTCGGTTTCTTGTTGCTCTTGTTCGGTTCGGTGCGTTCTCTTGAAACCGCAATCGGAGGTGCGAAATGATTCCCGGCCGGAGTTCATTTTTCCTGTGGTAGTTCGGAGCACTGTGAGGATAACTTGCTGAGTAGATTTCACGAGATGAGTCGTAGTAGCCTTTGTTTCTGGTGCAATGGCTATTCAGTGCTAAACTTTCACCATCGTCTCGTGCTTCCGCATTCCGATTAGTCGATCTGGACCGATGCGATTGGAATTTTATTCTTAAGTCATGTTCTCGAGTGGAGCAACCTTTGTTGCATAATGGCCTTCTGTATGTTTTTGAGATATTCCGGCCAATTTCTTGCCCTAATTTTCTTTTGTATTCTGTGTCTATTTGACAGTGTTTGCTTGTTTCCTTTCTCAGATCTCACGTTTGCAAATTTTCTGTGGCTTAATATATTCGGATGCTGAGAAAATGAAGGAAACTGACAGAGCAATGTCTTTGCAGCTATTTCGTTTTTTCGCCTCTTAGATTTGGATTCAGCTTAATTAAACACCTAGGCACATTTTGGAGAGAATTTCTCTGTTCTGACTCTATTTAGTTGCAGAGAGCGAATTCCATCGAAATAAGTGAATTTTAAGAGGCATAAATGTGTAGTTTAGCTTAGAACATCGGGTTCTTCACGGCATAGTTAGCACCTTGCTGGTTCAGAAATTGATATTTATTGTGATTAATGTGTATAGAGAGACCTGCAAACTTTATCTCAGCTAGAATATGTTTAGTGTGATTGGAACTAAGCTATTTTCTGTTTCTCCTCATGTAGGTAGGTCTACAACATGATTGGATCCTTTCTTACCAGAGGACTGGTGTATGTATTTCAGATAATCGTCCTTTTTTTTTCCTGGAAATTTGTGAGGGAACTTGTTGGTTTGATGTTAAATATTAACTTCTAGCTCTCACTCTGTCAGGTTGGTGTTTGGCTATGCCTATCCAGCGTATGAGTGCTACAAAACTGTTGAAAAGAATAAACCTGAGATCGAGCAACTTCGCTTTTGGTGCCAATACTGGTATCTGGCCTTACTGAAATTTCTGTTTGTGTCCTTAATGTTATGGGCAATATCTCTCATTGTAATTTTTCTTGCTTATGAGCTGCAGGATTTTAGTAGCTGTTTTAACAGTTTGCGAGAGAATCGGGGATACTTTTGTGTCATGGTAGGGAATTGAAATCAGCATTCTGAATGCTTTTTTATTCTTTGATTGCTGCCACTGGGTTCTTATTCTGGTCTGTCTTTTTGGTCTGTTTCCTATTGAAGGGTTCCTATGTACAGCGAAGCCAAGCTGGCGTTCTTTATATATCTCTGGTATCCTAAAACAATGGTATGTAACTTTCTTGACATGGATGGCCTATTGGTTTGTTAATATGTAAATTCTTGCTACTGATTTCTTTCTCCTTTTTTGATGACCGAGTCTGTCTTTGATCACTCAGAGTGAAACTCATTGAAACCATATGTTCTTATCCTTCATGCGTGTTTCAAACAGGGAACGACCTATGTCTATGATTCGTTCTTCAGACCTTATGTTGCAAAGCATGAGAATGACATTGATCGCAACTTGTTAGAACTGAGGACTCGAGCTGGAGACTTTGCAGTTATGTACTGGCAAAGAGCTGCGAGCTATGGTCAGACGAGAGTTTTTGATATTTTGCAGTATATAGCTTCTCAGTCAACACCAATGCCACGCCCTGCCCAGGTATCATACCTAAATGCTGTACTGTTTCTTTGGAATTCGGACCTCATGTCGTGGTTGATGATAACTAGGACATGATGTCACACTCTCAAGTGTGAGAAAAGATGCTAGGATCTTCCTATGTTTATAAGAGGAACCCCTGATGTGAGATTTTCCAAAGCTTTTAGCAATACTGTCACACTCAATTTGATGTAAGAAAATGCTGACTTGCTTTGGTTAACTACATGAGATTAATTAGGTGCTTTGATCTTCAAGCCAGTAGTTTAAGCGGGCGAGTTTCTTTTCTTTCCCAGAAGAACGCAAGAGTCTTTTCTTTGTATCAGAATCACAATCAGGTCGCTGATCCATGAGTTGTGATGTTCTTATCATAGCATATTCTGAGACTATTTTAACTCTAAACTTGCGAGATTAAATCAGGAATCATATCAAACTACGCACAATGCTTTTGTTTTTAGCCATAACTATCTGACATCGTGAGTTACAGCCACCACAGCAAGGTAATAGACGTCGTCCAGCGCCTTCTGCTGCAAATCGCAAATCCGCTCCCAAAGGTCCGGTTGAGAATGAGGAGCCGCCATCTCCTACTTCAAGTACATCATCGATGCAGGAGCTAAAGGATGTGGCGGAAGTAGCAGGTCCTTCGAATGTGTCCAAAGCAGCTCCTTTGCCATCAGCTCCACCAGCTCCTAAGACAACCAATGTTTCGGAAGATGCCACCCAAGCAGCTGCTGGCGAAGATGCAGCTAAACAGATTGAAGCCCAGCCGTCCACCTCGACTGAAAACAGCAATCTTCCCCCAAAGGAAACTGTGATGGAAGAGACGATCCGCCGAGCAGGTGGCAAATTGAGGAAAGCCCGTTCTGCCCCAGTCAGAAAGGAAACGGAGTCGGATACTTCTTGATGGTTGGGCTTGCTGAAAGTAGAATTTAGTTGGTTGGTGGACCAGAACTGGTTTTGGAACCAATGATGATGTTGATGTAAATTTGTTGTCCTGTGGCTGTCATTCTTTGCATTGCCTTTGTTTTTGGACACCCCCCTCACTGATAAAAGTAAAAGGGACTTTGATACTTTCAGTGGTTGCGCTGTACGGCATTAGGCGGTTGCATCTCGTGACATTGTAGGTACGAGGTTTGTCGCTCTTTGCCGTGACCCTAGTTATGGTGGTACTTCATACCGAGAGAGCGCTTTGAACACGTGCGGTGTCGAAATCGGGAAACGAAATTCTCCAAGAGAATAACTTAATCAGACAGGATGGCTTTATAGTGGTTGTTGACTTGCACGAGTCGCATTCTGACCTTGAAATGACATCAAGAGTCCACGTTTTCATCCGAATCATTTACTGATAATTCTCATTATTCTCGCATTTGGTCAGGAAAATTTCACCTTTTTATCCTTTTCTTGTCTGGGCCGATGGATTGCGATTTCGGTCGTCGAGCGCTTGCGCAGTCTTCCAAATCTCCATTTTCCTAGCTCTTTGAGCAAGTAGTCCCTCGATGGGATCATGTAACTTTCACCGATAAAAAGGGAAGCTCAATCGTAGATGATATTAGCGGTCTCACGTTTGTCAGCATCGAGATGAATTTCCCGAAATCTCAGCTTAAGGGGGAGGCAGTGAAATAAAATTAATTTCTACTGAAATTTCATGTGCTACGATAGTTTCATGGAGCAATCGGTCGATCATGTAGCCGAAAAGAATCTCGAGACTAGAAGTGCATTGTCATCTAAGGTTTTCCTAGGGTTTATAGGGTTTTCTAGAATATTTTCAAGGGCAAATGATACTATAAGGGGTGCATGATTGTCTTTCTATTTCAGGACTATGTTTCTGGTTAGAAATAGACTTTTTCGATTTTTATTTCCTAGATGAGTTTCTCAACCAAAAATCGCGTTTGACAACGATATAATTTTTCTATTTTCGAAACAGAAATTCATTTGATAATAGCATAAAATTTCTATTTTTGGCGATCGACGGCTGCTGGCGGGCGACAGGCGACGGCAATGGGAGGCAGCGATCGGCGGCGGCGGGCGGGGGCCGGCAGCTACAGCCGGTGGCGGGTGACAGCTGGCGGCGGTGGCTGGCGGCTGGTGAGCGGCGAATTTTTTCTATTTCTCAAATCTGTTTCAGAAACAAAAAAGCTACTTTTTTCTATTTCTCAAATCTTAGCCAAACCTATTTCTCAGCCAAAAAACTAGCCCCGAAATAAAAAAAAAAATTACATTGCGTTGTCAGACTCATTTCTGTTCCAAAGCTATTCCTTGGAACAAAAAAACTAAAAAACAGAGAAATAGAAAGACAATCATGCACCCCCTAAATGTCCCGTGTTCTTGAACTATCTTACTAGATTTCTGCAGTTGAGAAGATGGGAAGATGCAATTTTAATTTTGCATGGAGATATGATCAACGGCAGTAATGAGAGGCCCTTTACTATATAAGAATGTGTTCTCCCTTCATTTTTGATCATCCAACTACAAATACAAAGCATTCTTATCCTAGAGCTTTCTCTCTCTACAGAGTATTCTTTTTCCAGAGTTCCTCTTAAATCCCGCAACCAGAATAAGCAAGCTTTTATTGAGAGTGAATGAAAGCCCTTTAGGACGAAAAACATCACTAAGTCCAAAAGTAAACTAGGTTCGAAGGAAATTGGGCTATCACAAGTAAACTAAGTCCATAGGTCCGAAGACACCAAAATGGGGTGAATTATTTGCACGTCAATTGGACTATCGCAAATCCCGTGCAAGAACTCGATACTAAGCTTCTACCTCTTCTATCTCTTCTTCCTCCGCCATTAACAATGAGTCAATGACGTGATTCAAGGTTTTTGGTGAACTTTTGGAGGAGTTTTCAGACCGGAGAGATTCAACTCTAATATAGTACTGCTTTTCACCAGCAAATAAACGGACAGTCGTAAAGGGTCATACAAATATTGAAGGATATGTTTATGGGCTTGTGTTATTGATTTTAAAGGCAGCAAGGATGAGAATTTATAATTGGTAGAGCACGGATCAACTCTTAGTACTCGGCACATCACAATAGAAAGAACTATAAAAATAAAAATAAAAATAAAATGCTTTATAAACTTATTGTAATTATGTTGTTCAGTTTTAAGCAAATTTTTTTTGGTCACTTGAGTCATAATTGAAATCCAAGGAGAACTTTAGGTGTAGAATATAACATTTATTTATTTTTTTCTCAAATACACCCGAGAATGCATGATCATTGGAATACGGCTTGAATTCCGCACATCAATTCACCCAGCAATTTTTTTTTTGGTTGAAAGCCAGCAATTTTTTTCTAATATTTAAAAAAAAATTGCTGGATTTAGACCAATTTTTTTTTTATGGCTAGATTGTCATTGCAATTATGTCAGTTCAGTTTTAAATATTTTTTTGCCAAATGAATCAAATCCAGGGATCACTTTTAGCTGTAAAATTAAAATATAATTTTTTTTTTTGCTCAAATACACCCAAGAATACATGATCATTGGAATACGGCTGGAATTCCACACATCAATCCAGCCAGCAAGTCAACAGCTCTTAAATTGTCACGTCCTTCTCTAACGAAGCTTACTAAACAACACATTAAGAGGGTGTCAAAAAGACGCGAAAAATAATTTACTTCCAGCCTCGGACCGATCCCACTTCTTGCTGATGAGAACGTCCTTTCCTCTTGGACAAAATCTCTCCGAGTAGAGGAATCAATGGCTTCTTCTTCTTCATCATCTTGTTGTTCCCTATTGAAGCATGTCCCCGCCATGCCTCCTCGTCGCTCTGTGGAGTCAGCACTCGGTCAGCGAACGTCACATACCTCTTCTCGCAGAAACCCGTCTTCTCCTCGTCGAACCACAGCGCTTCTGCAAGCTCGGGCTCGGTCGGAGCTTCGACGGACTTGACGTCTTTGACTTCTTCTTCTTCTTCCTGCTCCTCCTCCTCCTCCGATTCAGCCATCATGTTGATGAGGTGCTTGTCGGGTTGCTGCTTCTTGAGCCGCGCCAGCTCTTGATTCGTGCGCTCGAGATCTTGTTTCAGAGAGGAGAGGCAGTTGGCCATTCGCACGCCTTCTTCTCTCGCCTCCTCGAGCCTTTGCTTGGCTTCTTCCAATTCCGCTGTGATTCTCCCAATCCTGGAGGCTCCTCCAATCTAGAAGTGTGATATATAATTTCGGATTACAATTCAATCTGTTCAACCAATTATCCGACCAGCAGAGTGACCCTATGGTGTTGGTGGAATTATCACACAATCTAGCCATTGCAAAGCATTTTATATGTCGGACTAATGTCTCGTTCTCTTTATCTGGTGGACCCGACTTGGTCGCAAAAATGAGTAACAATGGAAGTTAATCAGATTAGAAAATCCACTTGGAACCAATTTTTTGTAAGGTACGATTTAGATGCTTGCTTTTAATTGCGTTTACTTCAAATTAACAGGAATCCCGTTAAACCGAAAGCCAAAGCGTTCATTGATCCCTTAATGAAGTTCCAGTTTAGTACTAATTGGAATCGAGTGCAATATGACAAGTTGGTTAATAAATTACGCATCTTGAACAATTAGCTACACGGTCATTGTTAGTTTGATTATGCGCCCCGCTGCTTAAACGATAGATTGGGAATCTATTGAGAAAACACAGATAATGGTCATTGTCAATTGTCAATTGCATGTTGTTTAATCCCTTTCAAAAGAATGCAACGCACCGAAAAATGCCGCCATTTGTCTTGCATGACCCAACATGAGAGCCAGCTTAAAGTAGAAGAAGCGCTAATGACGTGCGGTAATTAACTAGACATGGAAACCAGGCAGAAAGTGACACCGGTTCGTGAGCAAATCGCTGAATGAGATTGCGGCGTGTTTTAACAACAGCTTTGAACTTACTTCTTTGGTTTTGCTACCGGCATAGACCTCCCCTGCTAGAACCCGCTCGCCGAACAGGGAGACCGCCTCTCTCACTGACCGGAAAGGCGGTCTCGTGTCGATCTCTGCCCTCTCGTTTTCTCCTCCAGAGTCCATGAGAGAGAGATGGTGAAAGGTGGCCACAAGGATGAGCTTTTTATTAAGGTTTTAAGAGAGAGAGAGAGAGAGAGGGGAAGAAAAGAGGAGAGAAGGGTGGTTGCAACTTGCAGGTTGTGGGAGAGTGATTTGGTTAAGGGTAGACGAGGA
This sequence comes from Rhodomyrtus tomentosa, assembly GCA_028455895.1. Lineage (NCBI taxonomy): Eukaryota > Viridiplantae > Streptophyta > Magnoliopsida > Myrtales > Myrtaceae > Rhodomyrtus > Rhodomyrtus tomentosa. The sequence goes on along the minus strand of JAPCWY010000001.1, from coordinate 4,591,914 downwards.
AGCAACAAGAATACCAGGAAGAGTGGCTCCTTTTCTTGGCGTCCACTTCACTGGAATTCTGTTAAAATTTTTTCCAAGGGGAACAGAGCTGGTGGGTCAAATGTCGTCTTCATCTTATTAATCTCCGGTGGTGGCTCCCGTCAGCTACATGTAATGTCGTATTTGAACTATTACAGCCGCTTCGGAGACCTAAATTCCACGAAAAGGCTCTAGAAGTGAACCTGAACCTCTCTTGCCGTGAAATGTCGGTCCGGACAATGCGCTCAAGTCGATGCAAAGCCAGAGACCCGAATCCGAGCTCCCTCAGGAGCATCCACTGCCATATCACTTCATAGAACTGTTTTAAGACCTACTAAATGGCCATCTCGTCATCATAGTTCATTATCATGAGGAGAACATAGCTTTTAAGCCCATAATGGAGAGCCCACTTTGAACCCTCCCTCCCGCCGATACGACAATCGTCATCAAAACATACACGTGAAGTAAATGAGAATCAATCGTCATCGCAATATATACATGTGAATTATACCTAAGGTCGGTTCGCAATAAGAAATGTCCTGCTGTTAATAACTCTCGAAACTTACAAGCTCTCTACTTAGACTCCACACAAGCATATTTAAAAGCATTTGAAGAATCGCTACTCTTCCTCGGGGTCTTCCTTCAGCTTTAGTGCCTGTTAACAGAAGTATTAACCTGAGCCAGAGTGCCTGACCTGTGCATCATATGTGGAAGAACAGGGAGACAAATTGGCTCTATATGTAGATGAGATTGACCAAACTTCGCAGAAGCTGTCAAAATAACGAGAAACTGTAGCTTCTCTCTCAGCCCAATGAGATAAGAACTCACAGCACCAAGAAATGGTTCTGTTCAGGGGTTGAGCCACCTCTTATGCGTAGAAATCCTGTTAATGTCGCCAACGGAGCCTTGAGTTTCCTCCAATCAATCTGCACTTCCAAGCGGATGGAGTAATGAATGGGGTCACTCATTTTGCCCACTTGCAGACAAGCACATCCTCGTTCTTCACCGCTACATCAACTCGTCAATAATGGCCAGTGACCAGATTCCTACACACATTTGTCCACGGGAACCCAATTTCAATTTGCTCATCTCGAAGTTGAAGAGCCATCCAGCGGCACAGTTCAAAGCAGTGTACCTCACTTCAAAGGCGCTCGTCGCACAGTAGCTGCAATGGCAATGAGCCACCAGTGTAGAACTGGGCCGTGGTTTCTTGGTAAACAGAATGGGGATGGTGATCTTGCCTTTTCATGTCGTGATGAGGCATTGGCGAATTAAGGGAAGGAAGCTGGTGATGAAGATGATTCGGCATGGGAGTGTATTTTGGGCCGAGTACTTCGAGCGCGGAAGGTGGAGGAGGAAGGACTGCTTGAGCACGTGGGATCAGGGTAGGACACCCTTGTATTCCACCTTGCCAACTAGGATATTGAGCCATGGTCTTGGAATTAGCCACAGCCACAGCCTTGCACTGAGCCGAGAATTGGGCTGCCCAAAGCAGCTGTTGATGTTGCTGTTCCTTTGCCGAAAACATTGGCCCGCTAAGCGCAGATGGATATCCCGAACTGCCGAGGAAGCCAGGTAGCTGCATCTGGCCCTAGAACAAAATGACAAACTGATTGTTGACATATCATGGTTTGATTATGGACAACGAATGAAGGCTCCTAGCAAGAAGCAAACCTGCTGCAATGCCACCGCTGAGAGCTGGTTGCAGTAAGCAGACATATAACGATTTTGACCCATGGAGACATGTCGTTGAGTAAGAGAATCCACGTAAGGAAAACTGAGTTGGGTCCAAGCTTCTGACTTGTCTACTCGTCCAGAACCACCACTAGTATTCCTGGAATTGACCCCACCACCACCAGCAGACAGAGACAGGAAATTGAAACCCTGTAGAGACTGATCAGGAATAAGATCGAAGGGAAATAAGGAAAAAAAATGGTAAAGGTGAATGAAGACATGATGAGCTGACCTGCTTCTCTGATTTGGGGACTATTGAAGGTGGACATGCGACCTGCCTCTCTCGACTGTGGTTCTTCGGCAGAAGATTAACACTTCTAACTTCATCAAGTCTCCTTTTAGTGTCCGACTCTATGTCAGTACCAGAAAAGACACCGTGAAACCCATCGAGGCTGGTTTGGGCAAATTGTTCCTTCTTCCTGACTTCGTCTTGTTTTATTTGTTTAGGCTGTAGCAGGCTGTCTTTACTCTCTTCCGCTTGTAATAGCCGAATGAGATGACATATATGCACATGAGCTGCACATCTCTTCCAAGGTCTTTTATCAACTGACGTCTGAAAAACCTGTGAAACAAGCCTCGTTCGGTTAATTAGCCGATTACAACTCGGAAGCAAAAGGGATCAATGTAGATGACAAGTCCTTTTTCACCTTTTGGGTTGACAAGCATGTATCCATTGAACCTGGCTTCGTAGAACAGACAGCAGTGTCCAACCAGGGAGGCATCTTGACCGGATGAGACCTGTGTGGTGACAGAGAGAAAGAGGATGGAAGAGTAATAGATGAGAATGTAAGAGAAACTGATGGAAAGGTATGGATTGGGAAAGGCCAAAATAGAGAAGGTAAAAGAACTCACTGCAAGAGGATGTTGGCCTCACTCGACATTGTAGATGATGCGCACAGTGACCAGTCGGTACCTTTAATCACAGAACCAACTACTAATTCCCATTTTGAAAAGCTCAGTTAAAACTACTAAACAAGATAGCGAGACATTGGCAGTCCTACATACAATCATTCTTGGAGTCCTTGACCATGTCCCGGTGCTCCAATTGGCTTCCAGTAATTGATGCCTGAAAATATAATTTTGTCGTCACTCTATTTTCATCAAAAGTTTCTCACTATAGAAAGATCAAATGAGATCATCATGCTTACCAGGGGGTAATTATTTTCCTGCTTTCCCAGAGAGAGTGAGCAAGCCACCTCGTCAGGCTTAATCCTGAGTACAAAGAAGAATTTCAGGAGAGAGAGAGAGAGAGAAAGAGAGAGAGCTATAGTTTGCTAGAATACATCTTACCGATAGGCAAGGCCAAACTTGGTTGTGAAGCCCAAATCGCAAGCACTGTGCAATTTCTCATAGCTTTGTTCACTCTCATTAGACCACAGAGGAGTTTGTTGCAGTTTAGCTTCAGCAATGCTACTGGAACCATTAAGGTGGTCCGCGCTGCCTAGCGATACATGCCGTTCATTCAAATTAGGTTCACCCAAAGAAATGGTTTCTGTGGTTTCTTTAGATGGTTTCTCGTCATTATCTCCAGTAGCCAGGATATCGGACTTCAATTCTCCTTGTGCAACTGCAGAATTTGGTAAATGCCACATCAGTAAATGCCCCAAAAGATAAGATAATCTAAAGATGCGGGACAAGATTATTATGGCGAACCTTTTGAGAGTGTTGAACTTTCTGTAACTTCAGGCACAGCTCCCGAATGACCATCTTTCAAAGAATCGCCGCCATATGCGATATCATTAGTGGCATTGTTGGGAGATATACCAGCCAATGCATACAATGCCTCGGCCACTTCCTCCTCATCTTTTGTGATGGACCCAGAAACAATGGCTCTCGGGGACCAGCCTGAATTTCTTTCCTTCTGCAAAAATAGTATCCGTTAAACATGCAATTGGTCCCAAGAATCTATGGTCGCGAACAGAGCAAATGTATGCAACAGAATCTATAGAACCAACTTCAAATGTTAACGAAAAGTAATTGTTCTATCCAGTCTTCAGTTCTCAACAAAAAACATGAAAAAAAACGAAGAAGGAAATATACTAAATTTGCAGCTCACTTTGGACTTCTTTACACCATTCTTTTTGTGTGATTCGCCTCCACGTACTGAATGGCTCATCTTCTTCGAATCGGGCAAAGTTTTAGAGAGAGATTCACGGTTGCGTTTCTTCATGGCTGTGAATGCAAAGCAAAGTTATCCACATAGCAGATGCCCCAGATATCAATCAAGTGAGGTCTTTCCTTCACTTTCCTATTCATATCAAACTTTTGCGTTCCATGGAAAAGAAAAGGTCATCTTCAGGGGAAAAGTAAAGTTCAGATAGAGAAAAGAGGACAAATCTCCAACGTTACACCATCATTTTTAAGAGCATCGATGCACTTGAAAAGTCGCAGCAAAGGAAACAGTAAATTACTACGTGACTAGAGCAAGCACGCAAGAATCTTGCGTCCATTAAAAGAAACAGAAAGGGCAAAAGTGGGAAAGGCAAAAAAAAAAAAGGAAAAATAAAGAATGGAGTTTTCAATTTTGCTTCAGTTCCAATCCATCAAACTTGAGCGCACAAACAAAAGTGAGAAACTTCTCAGAAGACCCACCTAAAGCAGCTGAATTTAAACACCAAGTGGGGTCTCCAAGCAGTTAATGTGAAGCATAATGGCACAACCAATCAATTAATACGGGCAAAAAGATAGGGGCAAAAGAGAATATGGGAAAATCCAAAGAGGAAGAGGCAAAGACAAACGCTTTTATGGCTCGCAAGCAAAGGAAGGAAAGAAAAATGAGCACACCTGACCGGAGCTTCCGTGGAACAGAGGCTTTGTCGACGGCATTGCAGTTGCCCAGCAGCTGTATATCCGACCACATTTTAAAGACGTCAATTGCCACACGATTCGACAGGAATTTATGGTCCGAATTCAAGAATAGAACACAAGTTGACGGCCCATTTCAATTTCGCATGGATTATATCACAAAATTCTCAAGCAGGGGCAATAAAAATGAAAAGAGAAGAAGATGGTGAAGAGGGAACAAGGACTTTAACAGCAGCTTCAAGATGGAGAAACACCTTTCTGGGAAGCTTCAATTTCTTCGCAGCGTCGACAAATTCGATCCCATCTTCTTCTCCGGGGGACACATCAGAGCCCTTCTTCATCTCACCGCCCACGAAGCTCCTACTCTCTTCGCAAACAGAGCTCAGCTTCTTGAGCTTCTTCTCTCTCTTCGACCTCTCCAAAGCTGAGAGAAAAAGAAAAGCACCCCACCACCACCAGCAGATGAGAAAGACAAGAGCGTTATCTTAGCAAGAACCTCTTGTCACCGGACCGGACACGAGTCCCACTCAGAACTGAAACGACAAAAAAGCCACAAATGGCAGTTCTGTTTCTACACGAGAAAAGGACATGTAAATTGCTTGGACCAGAAATATGGCAGTTCAAAAAATAAAACAACTCGCCAATTTCCAATCTTCGTTATTATCAATTGGACGGGGGTTGGAATTTACCAGAAAAGATGTTATCGTCGTCGTTGGTGATGGTGCCATGGTGAGTTCGGAGAGGTTGGTCATCGAAGTGTCGCTTTGCAGGCGAGGACCGACCGGGCTTACGCATCACGTCGCGAGTCTTGTCCATTTCTGAGTCGACGCGAGTGAGACAATAACGACAGAGCTCTCATTTAATTTTTTTTTTCTTTCTGCAATTCCTTTTCCCCCCTTTCCCCTGATTTTAGTGAAAGCGGCTTCGTTGGCTCACGAGAAGTTGTCGCGTCTGAGAAAACGCCTCCAGAAGCCGAACGACCCGGAACCAGATCTATCGCTACGCTTCTCTTCTCTTCTCTTCTTCTCTTCTCCGTGCTGTTCACGAATATGCGTCTCTGAAAAGCAGGAGCTAGAGATCAGAGGACTGGAGTTTTTCTATAAAGAGTTACATGAAAAGCACAAAAGGAAACAAAAATTGTGAATACAGGGCAAAAGTGTTGGCTTTGGCCCGCAGAGAGAGAGAGAGAGATGTACTGAAGCAAGAAGCAGTGCATATTAACTGGAGAGAGATGTTAAAAAAGAGGAAAAATGGTAAAGATGGGACCAAAAAGAAGAGCAACTCGCTCCTCGTGTTCTGAGAATCCGATTCTTCAACAAATTAATGAGAGAGAGAGACAGAGAGAGAGTGTGTGTAAAAGGGTTCATTCAGTCAGTAAGCATTCGTACGCAAAAAGATAAACAAGTGAAAAAGAAACGAAAAACAAAACAAAAACAAGAAGAGGTTTTCTCTCAAAAAATTAATCTTGGTTCATGCATAAATTCCAAAATGTACAGAGATGGGTCCGCCTACAACGTCATCTCTTCCAAATCAATCCCTTAATTGTTCACAGATATGAACGTGGGATCTTCCCCAATCCGTCGCAATCCACTAGCAGGTGCATCAGGCCCGAAAGCTACGGGAAAAATATTTTATTCCCAACATAGACAGATTCCAGCCATACAAGGAGAAGTAGAAATACCCGCAAGCGCAAAATGTGGGTTTCGAAACAAAATGGAAGAGTCGTCTGGTTTGAAACCCCAAAATCAAGAAACGGAAGAAGAAAACAGAGCAGAGAGTGTGGTGGATGCGAGATGAAGAAGAAACGGGAACAACCTCCTCTTCCCCCAAGAAGCTGAAACTGATAATTCCCGAGCATTAACTTAAGCCCAAATTTCTCTCTCTTGCACACCCACCCGACTCCCGCGCTCTACATAAACTCACTCTTCAATTCAATGCATTTACCACCAAAAACGGTCTCCGCGATAAATCGCACTCGCATTTACATATGCAACAACCCATCTTCATTTCGGGTCATTCCGCAAGATCGACGGCTCTGCAGATCTCTCTCTCTCTCTCTCTGTCCTTCCCCTTGCCTCGCTCGCCGCCTCGGAGAAGAAGCATCAAGAAATCCGACGCGTCGGCCACGTCGGGCGGCCGGGGAAGTTTCGCTGTCCCCCACCCCACCTGCCCGAGCATAATCAAGAAGCGCCGCCGTTGCGCGCCTCTGGTCCTCCATCTTTTTCTTCGCTTCATCCTAACGGGTCTAGTTTACAGTCCCTCCATGCAGAGGTCACACCACACTACACTGAGGGCTATAGGAGGGCCCGGATCAGGTGCGGGCAAGCTTAGCATGACGGACGGTCATCTGGAATTTTCTTTGCCCGATCAGAGGGCGTCGGTTGACGATCCCTATATACTTGCCACGTGGATCGCGCTCAAGTGGTCTTAACGTTTCGCCTTTGCACTGATGGAGTTGCTAGGATAAAACACGGGCTAGACTGCCAAGGCATACTACTATGGAGCGACCGACATAATTGTCTTTCACGATATCACAACTTTAATTCACGGTCTTCGGATCCTTGACTGTTTTTCTTTGAATTCAAGCCACCAATCTTTCACGATATCACAACTTTAATTCACGGTCTTCGGATCCTTGACTGTTTTTCTTTGAATTCAATCCACCAATATATTTTGAATTTTATGCACTCAATTTAATTTATTACCCGACTCGATATTATTTTATGCGACCCAAAATTAGAGAACAAATTGATATTTGGTTCGTGACGTAGAAATAAAAAAAATTTGGGTCCTATTTTTATGTTGTGGCTATGATTTATTCTGTTGTACGGATGATTTTCGTCATAAGAGAGTTTTGTGAGCCGTGTGCTTTTGTTGAGTTGCGAAAATCGAATTCTATAATATGTACTCTCTTTGATTATAATGGAATCTTATTTTTGCCTCTCCTATGGACGTAAATTACCATGATCGAATCACGTAAATCTGTTATATGTTTGTTTTTTCGTATTTGCTTCAACACGACATTAGCAATATTTTAAATTTCCGGGTTCACCATACTTGCGATAATGGGCTCCCCAAATTCAATTTTCCTTTTCCGTGGATAGTATGGAGTAATTTATCGCTAAAACTGAACATTCAACAATCGGTGTGAAAATCTTATGATAACGCTCGGAAAAAAATATCGCTAGCTCCAATTAATCCGCCTCATCATATACCTTACGAAAATGGGGACATTATCAAACGTAATACGAGAAAATGACATCGGTAATGTCAGATCTATTTTTTTTTTCCAAAGAACGCGAGAAAAATTAATGTAGCATAAGGAGCTTTGGATGATAAAGTCTCAAATAAACATAATGCTGGAGCCATTTCAAGGCCGAACTTGATAATTGGATGTGAACCTTAGAGCGCACCCCCTAGGGCAACCTACTCCATAAGTTTGTTTGGACATAAAGAAGGAAAGTAAAACCATCAAGCATATGGCACTCTAGCCCTTAGGAGAGGAATAGACTGGTGAGCTATAAGTCCTTTTGTATCAAAAGGATGATCGGGATCTGAGACACCAAAGTCCATAATAAATGATTATGTGATTATCTTTAATTTAATATGAGATTAATAATATATCATGCGCCACAAAAAAAATAATTAAAAATTATTATGGGGTCTAGTCCTTCAAGAAATTGTGGCCCACGACGTGGTGTTATCCTCGTGGTCATTCAAAGACGGTTATACAACTAAAATCTTGAGATGGGCATTTTGCATTTTAATACTCGTGTCGTGTCAAGCAGAGTTAGGATCAACATGCATCATATGTTGTTCTTTAAAAAAAAATAAAAAATAGATGGGCTCGAAATGCACCAGGTTGATGAAAGAAATAGCTTAACCCAAATCTATACATTTTTAAGATACAACCAAAGTTTGTACGAGAGAGAGAGAGAGAGAGTGGTGGCTCTACGTACATAGAATGGTACATAAAGTTGTGGACGGCCGATGGCGATGGGGGCGATCATTGCATGGACAGGGGAATAATTCCACAATGCAAACTCGGCGCGGGCGGTCTCGCGTTTCATGCGTGACCCCCGTGACTATGAGTAGGTTCAAGACTTGGGGATTAGAAGCATTCTATTTTGCTATCTTCTTACAAGGCAATTACCGTGATTCGTCCATATAGAACGTCGATCCAGGGAAACCCGAGATAAATTTTTTTAGTTCGATTGATTAAAATACTTAAATACTAAATCATGCATTCTTTTTAATAGCTCAAACTTTTATAATAATTTAATATTAATTTCACTCGAAATCTTATATGTGGTCAGTACATGAGGTCCTTGGTGTTCTAGATCGCGTAACACTAAGGCTCCGTTTGTTTTTATTTATTTATTTTAAATTCAAAACGTATTGCAATTATGTCAATTCAATCATAAATTAATTTTTTTGTCGATTGGATTTTAAATCTTTTACATTTGTGCAAATTCAATCCATCTAACCAATTTTGATCGAAAGTCAATGACAGGGTCGTCGTCCATCCAATGGTGGGTGGCATTGGCGTAGATAACTTTTAATAGTATTTAATACCTTTCGAATTATTTTGTTCCTTACTTCAAATCATGTTTTTCTGTAACCCACTACACCAAGCAAGGTCCGCAAAGCCCTCACCTGTGGCTAGATAGGCCATGGTCATGCCGATACCATCTCGAGGCACGGCTGCGAGCAAGACCAACCACAAGCCAAGGCGACCATGACCTCGCCAGCGGGCAAGATCGCCTTTTGCCCGCCGTCTGTGAGGCCTCGACAAGCTATGGCGACTCTAAGTAACAATAAAAGAAAGAATGAAGAAAAAGAAAAAAAAATAATAAAAAAAAACCAAATATTTAGAAAAGTAAAAAAATTATCCACGTCAGCACCGATCGTGCCACGTAGGACGGTTAGCATACATGTCAGCAATTTCTGTCTATCAATGAATTTTGTAAATATTTAGACATAAATTGTTATTGATAATAATATTTTTTACTAGCAGTATTTTTTGAAAAATATTTGCCAAACTATTCATTTTTCGTGAAACAAACGAATCTTAAATCACACAAATGTCACTAGTTCCACGAGATCTCACATCAACGCAACGCTGTTATATTTGATCAATCTAAATAAATCATGAACATCTAAAGCCATGACGGATATATCTATAGGAATTTTTTTTTTTTTGTGAAACAGACTAAATACACTCATAATGAAATGCAGGTACTCTAGGACCCGGATCCCTGACATAGTCAGGGGATGAGGGCGAGGGGGCCATCCAATCACCGGGGTAGGGGTGATCAGACGGTTGTGGGGGATATGATCCGCTGACTTTATGTTAGGGGATACTGACCTCTCTATCAGAGTGACCATTTTTGTTCTTCTTTTTTTTCTTTCTAATGTAAAAATTAGATCTTGCATGTCAGAAGCTCATTTGTGTGTGTGTATATCAGACGATACATTTGAACTTGCACTCTTTAATTAGCATCGCATATGGAAACTGTAAACACGGTTGATTTATGTATTGGAACTGACATAAAGTCTTTTATTACTGAGATACATGAGGCAGAAGCTCACAGACTTAGAACCATCAACAACACTAACATTTCCGCAGGTGAAGCAAAGTCGAGGACGAAACCATCTATGGGCATTTATGCCTGCCTCCGTGGGTAGTCATGTTGGCATAGCAAGGGCAGTCATCGTAGTTGCCGGAAGTCCCTGGCGGCACGCAGTCGCAGCGGGCACAGCAAGTTCCGCACGCCCTCTTGCACAGGCGTGGCCGCGACGACAGTTGGCACCGAGCAGCGCAAGCCCCGTCGCAGTCTTGAAATGTACAGGGAAGAACCAAGCTCAAAATGAACAAGCCATTTCGGGAGTTCTAGTGTCGAGGGTTGATTTAAAATGGGGTCGTGGTGTCCATACCTATATGCGGAGGAGGAGGAGCTGGTGCATCATCTGTGCTCATCTGAATCACCTAACGAAAGGAGAATTTGATTAGAGCATCAATGGAAGCCCGGTATTAGAACATTCGATGAGAACGGATCGTCAAAGACGGGATCTAAAAGCAGCATATAAAGGAATACAAGAAGAAAATTTACGGCACGTTTTACCAAATTATCAGATTCAGCTTGGTGGATTAAAAGAAGGGAGATGAGCAGCAACGTCGTGCAAAGCCTCGGCAACGCCATTTAGCTTCGAGCGTGATGTGGTGTGGTTGGAATTCAAGAAACGAGTTCTATTTATGCTAAGAAAAAAGTGATGAGTAGGTGGATGATGCGTATGGAGATTCCCTTTGCTTAGCATTTAAGCAGAAGATAAAACAGATTTGTACTCGAAGAGACCGATGAAATCCATCATGTTGCTGTTGTAGCGATGCGTCGATGGTGGTCGCTATCCGTCAAGTGCGTCTAGTTTGTCCGATGGGGGGTCAAACTTGAGCTGGTGTTTCAGCATTTTGGAATTTGGACGTAGACGTTATCATGCACGGCTTCGATCTTGTCCGAGACAGAAAACTATATTTCTTAGGACTATCTTGGCCGGGAAAATGGCACAAAATTTCTTTGAAGTTCGGCTAAATGTACAATGTAATTTATGAATTTATAATCTGTTCTATGTGATCCCTAGATTATAACCTAACGTGTCATGTGGTCTCAAAACAATATTGTATATTTTGCTATAGTTTAGGGACTATGTTGAATATATTTCAAAAGTCCAGAGACTACATTTAACGAATTAAAAGTTCAGAAAATTTAAGGACCATTTATATCATTATCCCTTATTGGCCATATATGTACCCGAATTGACCTTGTTATGAAATGTGATCAGCTCTATAATTTTGAATGCTTAATTCTGTAATACTGTTATTTTGTGGATCGATAATTTTTTAGTTGTGAAATCTTTTGTTTGAAATCTTAGTCATGTCTTGCTTATATGTTGAGAAGTAAAGGAAACAATCGGAATTCTAAAACAAACTACGGCAATCGATAGTAGGGCGACTGAGTAAAATCATTAATCCTACCGATTAAGTCGTAAATAAACTTAAGCTGATTCCAAATGTTGTCTGAAAGTACATGCAAAGAAGCTGTGAAAGATAAGTCAAACGGAAACACCGAATATAAAAACAGGTCGGAGAGCTTTCGATCCTGACCAAGAGCTATCTCAGAAGAACAGGAAGATGGCAAAATCGAGATGTGAGATATCGGGATTCAAGCTTTCCACAGGAAACAGCTCCGATCTAGTTAATGGAGGAATGGCGGAGTTGGGTCAGGTAACGAAATTGTGCACGCGAAGAAGACGCATCGGTCCGAGGAAGAAGGCGATCTTGACTAATGGAGCATAAAACCCTTCATCTTTCCCTGTCCGCATCAGACGTGAACCTCAGGGACGGTCGGAAATGGTCTATCTTCTTCTTGGCCCTTCTCGAGAAATGATTTTTTTTTTTTTTTTCTGATGTTCGTTGGTTAAAATCTGTTTTGTGAAACGTTCCCGAAACGCTTGTTAAGCCTACTCGATACATTTGTCATCTAAAACGATTCTTACAAGATTAGATTAAGTCGAAATTAATGTGATATGGATGTTTCGCATCCCACATTTAATTCCCTCGAACATGGAAGGCGATATTTATAGCAAAGCTCATCCTTTCGGCCGGGATTTCCTCTCATTGGTAGAATAGTTGACTCTTGCCTTATCCTGTCAGTGGGTAGCAAAGGGGATCAATAGAAAAAAGTGCAAAAATAAAAAAATAAAAAAAAAATCTATACTTATTGTGTTGATACCAATTTAATTTCGAACCCTCTTATTGTGCCAATTTAGTTGCATTTATGCTAGTTTAGTTTATTCAGTCAAATTTGATAAAAAAAAATCGATGACGTGAATATTATCCGTCTTATGTGGCATGATTTGTGCTAACACGGATATTTTTAAATAATTTTTATTTTGAAAAATTGATCTTTTAGTTATTTTTCTTTATTTATTTTTTTTGGCTAGTGACGGCCACCTCGGTGGCCACAAGCAACGCCGCAGAGGCCCTTGTGCAGATTTGGCGAGGGATGTTGGCCAAATCGAAAGGAACAAAAAAAATGACAAAAAAATAGTTAAAAATTCAGTTTTAAAATAAAAATAGTGAAAAATGTCTAGGTCAGCACCGGTCACACCAAATAGATGGTCGACATCTATGCCAGCTATTTTTTTTTTTGTCAAAATTAGCCGAATGGACTCAATTAGCGTAAATTCAAAAAATTTAGGACTAAATTTGAACCATTGAAAGGTTTATAACTGAATTAGGATAATTTTGCAATAAATTTATGATTTTTTTTGGTAATTTTTCATATCCAATTCGCATTCTGCAAGATCAGTGGCTCCACAAATCTCTCACTATCTCTCGCACTCGTCGACGTTCAATGGTCCTCCTCTGCCTCAGACGTGTCAAGAAATCCGACGTGACAGCTACGTTGGACAAATGAAAAGTCTCGTTCCCACATGCATGCGCGTCCTCAAGAAACAACATCGTTGGACCTTTCTTGCATTGCTTCTGCCATTTTGTTTCGAATTTGGATCACCTGGTATTGAGGTTTCTGTGATATGTGTAACATTATTCAAATCATGACGTTCAAATAAAAATGAATAGCTTGATTTGTGAGAAGGTTGAGATTCAAAATTTTTCAAATATAAAAAAAAAAATCCCACTCAATTTCCCCCTCTCAACAAATGGCATGATTCATTCTTGGCCGTCCATTTTCATTTGGACAGCCTGATTTGAATAATGTTACGCATATTACGAAAACCTCAATATCAGATGATTTGGATCCTTTTGTCTATGCTTTTTGACGGGACACCACGCTATGCCGGGATTTTGGAGGTCCCGGATCTAGGGCGGGCATGCTTAGCTTGGTAGGCGGTTATAACTGGAAAATTTTAGTTGCCCGATCGGACGGTGCCGGTTGACGATCCCTAGATGCGTTGCCACGAAGATCGTGCTCAGGTGGTCTTCAAGTTCACGCTTCGTTTTGCTCTCATGGTTATTGGTTAGGACAAAGCATGGGTTAGACTTCCATGGAAAACTATTAAGAAGCAATGGACATAAATCATAACATAGTAGCTCGAGATCACAAGTTCGATTTCCATCGTGAGTGATCATCTGAATGGCTTGTGCTGGGTTGTCTAACAGCAGCATACTTCACGAGGGAAGACACCATGGCTATTAGCATCTTTAGTGAGCGATTGCGGATTCGCCGATCTTGCGTCTTCTGATAGCGGGTGATGTGAAGCAGTCACGACTCAAACCGAACTTCTCTCGGCGAATGTAGAGAGCTAATGGTAACGCTCAGAAAAAGGTTGCCAACACTGGTTATCCCTCCCCATCCTTTTTATCTTGTGAAAAAAGCAAACATAATGAGTTGCAAATACGAGAAAATTGCATCATGATGCCTATATCATTTTGTTAAACGTGATTGAATGTGATTTAATATTGCGAGTTCAGATAATAATGACTGCATACATCATGCGGTGCTTAGCTTCATGATTGGATCCCATGCGAGGGCATGCGCTAGACCAACCTACTCCATAAGGTTTGGTTAACACGTAAGATTTTACTAATCAAGAAATATCAAAACCACCGAACATGGTACTTAAGTGACCAAGGTGCTTACTAATGTTCTATGAGGTGGAGAGTCAGAAGTAGGAGACTCGGGATTCACATCCTTGCAGGAAAAAGAACACTTCTCATGAGAGAGAAAATTGCCTAAAAATTTCAAACTTATTACATTTTTTTTTTCAACTCAGTCGTAAACTTTTTAATTTTGTCAATCGAGTCCTAAACCCTTTTACATTTTGCCATTGAGTTCATCCGATTAATTTTATGGGAAATCGTTGACTTGGACGACAGTCATCCTACGTGGCACAAGTGACGCTAAGGTGAATCTTTCTTTAATAATATTTTACATTTTTATAATATGTCTTTATGTTTTCTTTCCTTGCACTTAGAGCGAGCGGGGGTGGTTGGTCGACTCAAACTGACTTTGGGCGAGGGCCACAATGCCCTTGTCAACTCTGGGCGAGTGAGGGTGCTACGGCCCTCGTCGAGTCTAAGAAAGAGCCTGTTGGCGTGAAGCCAAAATATATCAAAAGATATAATTAAGATTTTTTTTTGTCTTTTGTCTTTTCTTTTTCTTCTAGGTTAAAAGATACACCTTATATATTAGGGATATATAGGTCGTAGCCGTCAAAAGATGAGAGCAGATAGAATACGCAAAGTAACGAATAGAGAGAAAAAGAAAAAATGAGAGGTCGTGACGGCATTTTTAAGAGTTCTCATTTTCTTTTTCCTTCAATCTTGTGAAAAGAAAGTCAGTTATATTCTTACTTTTCTTGAAGACTAGTGGATTCGCAGAGTGCCTCTGCGGGGAGACGTAACCCAGGTTTGGGTGAACTTCGCTAATAAATTCTTTGGTGTGTTCTTCTAATTCTGTTAGTTTATTATTATATTCCGTTAGTGCGTATTGTTTGCTTGGATTATTTTTCTAGAATTAGGGCACGATTCCTATCAACTGGTATCAAAGTCTAGGTTGGCTAATCGAGAATATTGAGAGTTTTTCGATGACGTTCAATTGAAAACAAACGGTATGGCAGAAGATAAAATTAGGATTGATAAGTTTGATGGGCAGGATTTCGGATGGTGGAAACTTCAAATAGAGGACTATCTTTATCAGAAAGATCTCTCTACACCAGTTGAAGGTTGGAAACCTAAACTCGCGGAAGTAGATCCGACAACAGAATTAGGATTGAAAATTCTTGATCGAAAGGCGTTAGGTGCGATTCATCTAGGTTTGACGAAAAAGACAAGATACCAAATCGCGAAAGCAAAGACTGCAAAAGAAGCCATGGATATTCTAACGAATATTTATGAGAAGCCATCCACATCGAATTAGATATTTTTGTTAAAGAAGTTGGTTAATATGAAATTATCTGATAGAGATTCTGTTGCAGAGCATATTAACAGTTTCACGCAGGTTACAGGTCAACTAGAATCCGCAGGTATAAATCTGGATATGAAGTCACAAGCTCTGTTATTTTTATGTTCACTTTCGGAAAGCTACAACACCGCGGTGCAAGAAATTTCAAGCATCATGAATGATGATTTGACTCTAGATGATATTGTGAGCAATATCATGGATGAAGAGATGCGACGAAAAGTCTCAAGTAGAGATAAATTTTCAGCATCTGCATCTTCAACGACACTAGCAGTAGAGAACCGTGTAAAAGTAGAGGAAAATTCAGCGTGCGTGGTAGGTCACAATCCAGGGAGAAAAGAGAAGTTACAAAAAATGAATGTTGGTTTTGTCACCAAACGGGACATCGCAGATTTCAATGTGAAGCCTACAAAGAGAAGCTGCGAGATGAGAATCAAGGAACTAATGTGGTAAGTGATGAATCTTTGCTAGAAAACTTGTATTTATTTGCAGGGCTTGACTTGACAACATATAAGTGGTTTCTTGATTCTGGTGCTTCTTTTCATTGTACCTCGCAAAGAAATGTATTTATTGATTATGCAAGTAGAGATTTTGGGCAAGTAGTTGTGGGGAATGGCCACATGTGTCTGATTGTAGGAAAAGGAATTGTAGCTTTGAACATCTCAAGTGGCAGACATTTAATTTTGCGTGAAACTAGACATATTCTCGAGTTGAAAAAAAAATCTGATTTCAACTAGTAAACTTGACCAAGAAGGTATGGTGACAACTTTTGGAAGCGGAGAATGAAAGATAACCTCAGGAGCAAGAGTAGTAGCAAAGGGAAAGTGTACATGTACACTTTACCTTCTCTAGGGAGACAATATTAGTAATATGGTTGCAACTACAGTGGCTACAAGTAATATATCTACTCTTTGGCATTATCGTTTGGGACATCTTGGTGAAAAAGGTGTCAAGCAGTTACATTCAAGAAAGTTGCTACCAGATTTGCAGAAAGTTGAGTTAGATTTCTGTGAAAGTTGCATTTATGAAAAACAAAAGGCAGTTAGTTTTCAATTAAATGTGCGACAAAATAAAAAGCAAAAATTAGAGTTGGTTCATACTAATGTGCAGGGACTGGCTCAGGAACTTTCTTATGGTGGTAAGAGATATTTTGTCACTTTTATTGATGATGCAATAAGAAAGACTTGGGTATATGCTCTCAAAGAAAAATCAGAAGTATTTAAGATTTTCAAAATGTGAAAAACCATAGTAAAAAAAGAAACAAGATATCAGATCAAAGATCTAAAATCTAATAATGGTAGTGAGTACACGAGCAATGAATTTGCAGAAAATTTTAGCCGAGAAGGCATACATGGGTAAAGACTGTTCCTAAAACCCCTTAAGAGAATGGTGTAGCTGAGATGATGAATAAGACTATTTGGGAGCGTGCAAGATGCATGAGACTACATGCTGGTCTCCCATTATACTTATGGACTGTTACAGTTGATGCAGCCATATATTTAATTAACATGAGTCCATCTAGTGCGTTGGATGGAGGAGTACCGCAAGAGCAGTGGTCAAGTAAAAAGGTCAATTGTTCATATCTAAAAGTTTTTGGTTGTATTGCATATGCTTTAGATGACAGAAAAAAGCTTGATGCTTAGTCCCAAAAGTGCGTCTTGATTGGATATGGCGGCGATGAATATGAATATAGGCTTTGGAATTATGAGAATAACAAAGTCATTCGCAGTCGGAATGTGGTGTTCCATGAAGAAAGATGTACAAGGATCGTCAGATAGAACATGAGACAGCAGTAGAACCAGAATATGATGAGCTGGACACAATTTCTATGAAAGTAATTCCAGCAAATCAAAGTGCACCTAAAGAGGAGGTTCAAGATGAACATATTACTAATGAGCAAGCAGTTCAAGAGGAATGCGGTGATCTGGAACAAGCTAGTAACCCCGAATTACCTATTTTGAGGAGATCTGCACGTGTAAGGATGCCAAAGGTAATTTTTTATCCTTCAACTAATGCTGTTCTGAGCCATGTCTTATATACAAATTTGGGAGAGCTGGAAACTTATGATGAGGCAAAGAAATACACATCTCACATGCAGCGGGAGCGTGCTATGAAAAACGAGATGAGCTCGTTAATTCAGAACAAAACTTGAGAGTTGACCAAGTTGCCCACAGATAAAAAAGCTTTGTTAAACAAGTGGGTGTACAAGATAAAAAATGAAGCTGATGGTAGTATCAGATACAAGGCGAAACTTGTAGTAAAGGGATTTTCTTAAAAAGAAGGGATCAACTACTTCGAGATATTTTCACCAGTAATGAAGATGACGTCAATCAGAGTTTTGTTGAGTATAGTTGCAGTGGAGGATCTTCATCTAGAGCGGTTAAATGTAAAAACGGCATTTTTACATGGTGATTTAGATGAAGAGTTATACATGGCGCAACCTAAAGGTTTTGAAATCAAAGGTAAAGAACACATGTTATGTCGCTTGAAGAAAAGCTTGTATGGCTTGAAGAAAGCTTCACGATAATGGTATTTAAAATTTGATGGTTTTATGGAAGAAAAAGGAATTGCACACTGTGAGGCTGATCATTGTGTTTATTTTCGAAAGTATAGTGATGGTGATATTGTATATCTCTCTTTATATGTTGATGACATGCTAGTGACTAGTTCTAATATGAAGAGAATCGCAGAAGTAAAGAAGATATTAGCAGCATAGTTTGCTATGAAAGACTTGGGAGAGGCCAAGAAAATTTTAGGCGTGAAAATTATTAAGGACAAGAAAAATAAGAAATTATGGTTGTCGCAAGAAGACTATGTGAACAAAGTGTTGAGCGATTCAACGTGGACGAGGCAAAATCAGTTGCGACTCCTCTAGCGGGTCACTTCCAACTTTCCAAGGATATGTGTTCAAGTACTCAAGCTTTGAAGAATGAGATGACGGTAGTGCCGTATGTGTCAGCAGTTGAAAGTTTGATGTATGCTATGATAAGCACAATACCAAACATTGCACAGGTAGTGGGAATTGTGAGTCGATATTTGCAGAACCCAGGCAAAGAACATTGAAATGCAGTAAAATGGATATTGAGATATCTAGCAAGTACATCAAATTACTCTCTTTGTTATGGAGGTACATATTTAGAATTACAAGGTTATGTGGATGCAGATCACTCGGGTGATCGAGATAGTGGTAAGAGTACCACTAGATATGTCTTTATAGTTGCAGGTACAACAGTGAGTTGGGTATCTCAACTTCAGAAAATAGTGGCTCTATCGATGACAGAAGTAAAGTACGTGGCAATCACGGAAGCCTCTAAGGAAATCATGTGGTTACAAGATAGGAACTACATCGAAAGCAGCCAGTGAGCAGACTGTGGAGTGATAGTCAAGGTGCAGTGCACTTAGCAAAGAATGCAGCTTATCACTCAAGAACTAGACATATCAAGAAATGTTATCACTTCATCAGATTGGCATTAAAAGATAACGAGTTAAAGCTACAAAAGATTGATCGCTCAAAAAATACAGCTGACATGTTTACCAAGGTAGTAGACAGAAAAAAACATACTTTCTGTGCTACTACTATTGATATTACTCCATGTTAATTGAAGAGGAGTATCGCAGAGGCACAAGTTCTAACTGCTAGTTTTTGAAAAGGATGGATGCAAAGTTGCTTGGTACATCAGATATATTTATCTTCAAGTGGGAGATTGTTGGCGTGAAGCCAAAATATATCAAAAGATATCATTGAGATTTTATTTTTTTTGGTCTTTTGTCTTTTCTTTTTCTTTTAGGTTAAAAGATATACCTTATATATTAGGGATATATAGGTTGTAACCGTCAGAAGACGAGAGTAGATAGAAGAGCAGATAGAAAGCGTAAGAGCACATAGAATACGCAAAGTAGCGAATAAAGAAAAAAAGAAAAAGAGAGAGGCCGTGATGGCATTCTTGAGAGTTTTCGTTGTCTTTTTTTTTTTCGATCTTGTGAGAAAATCGTCAGTTGTATTTTTACTTTTCTCGAAGACTAGTGAATTTGCATAGTACCTCTGCGCGGAGACGTAGCCCAGGTTTGGGTGAACTTTGATAACAAATTCTCTAGTGTGTTCTTCTGATTCTGTTCTTTTATTATTATATTCTGCAAGTGCGTATTGTTTGTTTGGATTATTTTTCTAGAATTGAGGCACAATTCCTATTAAGACCTAGCTCTATCTGTAGGGTGAAACTCTTGGCCCTTGTCGTCCCTAAGTGCATGGGAAGAAAAAAAAAAGCAAATAAAAGAAAAAAGAAAAAAGAAAAAAATCCAAAATTTTATTAAAATATTGATTCTAAAATGGTCACATTAGCAATGGCCATACCTATGTGGCACGAATAACGTCCACAGCAGCTATTTTCGACCAAAATTAGTAGGATGAACTAAATTAACAAAATAATAATAATAATAAATTGGTACAACCCCATTAGATTTAAAAAAAATGGTCATTTTTTGTTATTTGCACCCGAAGAACTCAAATGATGGGTTGGCAATTGATATTGCCTTCAAAAATATATTTTTTTTGTTGGTCTAGTTTATTGCCTTCAATTACATTTTTCATGATTAAGGTCCATTCTGAAAATGAAGTCAATAATGGTGAGATAGGTGAAAAATCACAAAGTCGCTTAAGCAAGCACTTTGATTAAGCTCCCCAAAAAGTTGAGAACGTATGCACAGTATCTTATGGCGAAGGACTGTTTGACATGCTTCCTTGCCAACATTGTATGTTTTGTCCCGACTTTTATTCTAAGTCTTGTTGACAGTGGGCGATTTTACCAATTCAATTTAATCGCCGGAAGCGAAATAGTATCATTCCGACGGAAAATAAAAACGTTCATGATACGTAAAATAATGAAATAGATAACGGGATGCGAGTCTTTCGTTTAAGGTGCTTCTTCTAAGGCCGCAAATAAACCTACATCATTGACTTTGGAAAATGACATTTTTATCGAGGGTTAAGATTTGTCGAATCACCTAGAGTAGATAAAACATGAGACCAACTCAATAATTTGTGCTGCCTATGTCTCTCACTGTGGACTTTTTGGGCTCACCAGTACAAAAGCCCAACAACCACGCTCAGTAGAGGAATCAAGCCCAATAACATAAGTGGTCGCAGCCTAAACGTGTAAGCCCAAATTCACCATTTTTCCACGTTTCGGCAATCGCTTGCAGGACCAGCAAAGGTCGAACTTTATATCGAAATTATTCGATTAGCCTAGTACATATTCAAAATGAATATGAACCGTCGACTTAGGTGGGAAGAACTTTATTCAGGATAGATAAATTACTGATAAATTGCTGAGAATGTTGTGAATTTGTATTTGCAAACCACTTGTTAATGAGCTTCCCTCAAAGTACGACAACAACATCCCCATAATAATTAGCAGCAACTGCTCAAGCTTGAGCGATTGGTGTCCGACCATCGGAAAGAAGCGCATTGGAGCGTTTCATGGGCACTTGCGCTTGTTGTCACGGGTGGTCATGTTGGCGTAGCACGGACAGACGTCGAGGTTGCCGGAGGTGCCCGGAGGGACGCAGTTGCAGCGGGCGCAGCACGTCCCGCAAGCCCTCTGACAAAGACGAGGCCTTGACGACAGCTGACACCTGGCGGCACAGGCTCCGCCACAGTCTGCACAAGGAAGATGAAGACCTCACGTTATTTGAAGATTATTTCCTCTGAGATTATACGAGCAAAAAGGAGACATGACTCTTTTTATATATAGTTCCTGTACCCATTTTCGGAAGCTTCGAACTGTCGTCTCCTGCATTTCCAACTCCCTGCGTCTGTTAAGGACACAAAAAGGGTTGTTTTGGTTAATCTGAATGGACATGAGGTAGTGCGATACAGAAGAGAAGACAAAAAAAGAAAAAAAAAGAGCAGCATATATTAATGATCGAAACCAGAACGAGTTGGTACCATCTGATCAGCATCGACAAGTTGAAGAAGAAGAACCGAGACTAAGAAGGAAGCAATTAAAAGCTTGTGGAGGGCCATTGGCGAGACCTTGTGTAGTTCTAACGACTTTGGTCGGATGATGTTTGATACAATGCAATTTGGAGGGTAGAGGGTGGCTAATATTTATAAGGCTTATCGTAGCAAGCAAAGTTGGTGGACGCCTCATTAAGATGGCCACAGGGTTGGTGGTAAGTAGCCGAGAGTGAATTATTTGCGGCTGACTTTGGAAGCGCATGAGGGTGGTCATGAGTCGCAGCTCCATGCATCCATGGGCTGTTTGGCTTCTTTTTCTGTGTTTTTTAAGTGATGAGCTGTTGAAATGACGACCTTTGTGCTCGAAAGGTGAGGTTGGTTTGGTACGTAAAGTTGCATCGTTTTTGTACTTTGGATTCGTATTGGGCAAAGGTAAAGGCACTGGGGATCGGGGCCTTAGATCGAACCTACACCAAATGAGAGAAAGAGAGGCATCATCATATGCCAGCTGCGAAACTCGGCATATACAGCTGTTCCTCCTCCGTTTTCCAGCAAACGCCAAGTTAGAAAGGCTCACGAAAGCCACCAAGTATCGAATCGGATCGAGCTGAGTGGTGGAATGGATCGATGTTTAATGTGAATGCGACGGGTTTCTTGTACTTTTGGCTTCGAAATAAACTCGAAACCCCGGCCATCACCTTGTGAGT
The DNA here is from genome assembly GCA_028455895.1 of Rhodomyrtus tomentosa. Lineage (NCBI taxonomy): Eukaryota > Viridiplantae > Streptophyta > Magnoliopsida > Myrtales > Myrtaceae > Rhodomyrtus > Rhodomyrtus tomentosa. Next base: position 4,569,712 of record JAPCWY010000001.1, on the reverse strand, counting down.
CGAGACAGGCATATTTGGGGCGTAGGGAAGAGGTTGGTTTCATTATGCATTCATGATACACTAATCAAACTTAAACGTTGGGTATGTTTGGTACTGACTTTGGGGAATGTCTTAGGAAAAATGCAAAGGAATTTGAGTTAAATCGACATGCAAATATTATTTGGTAAAATGTATCTTAAAAATCACATTGAAACTTTTAACTTAAATGTCATTGCACTTTGTAAAAGATTCTTGTTAGTTTATTTTATATAAAAACGACCCTTATACAATTTTTCGGCTAACTAAGCACCTGGCGAGGCCACCATCCAGCCTCCCCAAAGGTCATTAGACTGTAAGTGACGTCATCGTTGACTCCTAAACTTTGACTAATCTTTTTCAGTCACTTATGCTTAAAAAATAAAAACTAGTTTTAGTTCTAGACAAAAATAACAAAATCATCTTTCATGTTTATTCTTAACATCTATTGCATTACATTTTTCATTTGATTGGATCGGTGGTAGATGGACTTATTTCGAGGTTTCGGGCTTAATTGAATCATTTGGATTGAGCCCACAAGAGCGCCGGATTCGGCCAAAATCCATGACTATCAATAGGGATTCAAAAATTGGTAATAAAAGTGCCAAATAGGAAACTTAATTTATTAAAAGAAAACTTGGGCAATAATTCAGAAATTAGTAACCCTCCCTATAAATAAGCAAGTCTAGGGTTCAAAAAAGGGGAGGAGGGAGGGGCGCACACTTCACATTTACGTCATAACATAGAGCAGGAGGGGGCGAAAGCTTCCTCTTCTCTGAGTCAATTCCATGCTTTACCCATTATAGAAGAGACGGATGCAGGTTGAACCAGGGCTGACTCACGTACTTAGAAAAAGGAGAACAGAGGGAGGAGATCCAACTCCTTCCACTCGCCCGTCCATTGTTGCTCCCCCATACTCCAACTCCCGCTGAATGAGCTCGGTTTTTGGTTTCGGCTACCCATTTGTGCTGAATGGACTTCATTATTTACAAGAATTCTATGCTCAACTGAGTATTACTCAAATGGGTTTCTTTCATGCTAAGATATGTTATTCTTTGTTGTACAGCTGTTCTGATAACAAAGGCTTATGTGGTGTACCTTCTTTGCTCTGTTTTGGGGAGTCTCTCCTCGATTCGTCTGCAAAAACTACAACTAACAAAGGTCTGCTTGTGACTAATCAGTTAATTCGCATGTCTAAGGTTATCTGATGGCTGAATTAGAGATAATCCTAAAATTACATTATGTGAAAGATTTTTGTCGACTCAAGATGTGGATGAGATGTTATATTGCTTGTAAAAGCACCATTTTAAATATTTTTTGTTCTTTGCTTGCAGCATGAAATTGCCCATATAGCTTATATAACCCAAGATTCGGAAAAATATTTTAGGTTTACAGTAGGAATGATTTTTACAAGTGATCTCGAAACATATCATAAATATGTGGCCTATGCTATAGGCAAAGGATTTGAAGTTAAGAAGGCTAAGATTAGAAAAAATGGCAATGGAGAAATAACTCGACAAAGTTTTGTGTATAATTGTGAGGGGCATTCTAACAACTCATCCGGTCAAGAAAGGCAATATGAAACACCTGAAGTTAGATGTGGCTGTCGTGCTTTTATCAAATTTAAGGTTGACAATGGCATTTATGAAGTGATAGAGTATGTCTCTTGTCTCTGCGCATAACCATGAGTTCATTTTGGACCGTCAAAAGCACCTGATAAGATGTGAAATAATGGTTTCTGATAGTTGCAGGAGTGTGTTAGTCGGCATGGCTAGAGCATGCATTGGAGAGACTACATCATTTAAGTACTTGTCAAACACCGTAGGAGGAAGCCAAAACTTGGGTTTCATTTTGCGGGATTGTCAAAATTATTTACAAGGGGAAATATTGAATCATATTAATGAGGGAGATTATCAAAGTCTTCTGAATCATTTTCATCGCATGCAATTACAAAATCCAATGTTCTTCTAGGCACAATAAGTAGATCAAGATGGTAGATTGACTGATTTATTTTGATGGATAGTTTGTCTAAATTCGACGATGCCTATTTTGGTGATGTGATGGTTTTTGATACAACGTATCATACTAATAAGTATGACATGATTTGTGGGCCTTTTGTTGGAGTTAATCATCATTAGAAGAATACATTGTTTGGCTGTGTATTTTTGTCGGATGAGACTATAAGTTCATTTACTTGGTTATTTGAGGTGTTTATAGAGTCTATCGAATATAAGGCTCCACAAACCATTTTCACTGATTAAGACCAAGCCATGGAAAAAGCCATTCAAACGATATTCCCGGATACTCAACACCATTTATGCACTTGGCATATTGGGAAAAATGCCAATCAAAATGTTCCAGATCTTTATCACAAATCGAAGGCTAAGGATAAATATTTCTCAACACTTGTGTACAACTGCAGGTCAGAGGATGAATTTGAATCTGCTTGAAAGAAAATGGGAGAGGATTAGGGCACGGAAAATAACAGTTGGCTTTAGAAGCTATATGGTTCGAGACATAAGTCGAGTTTGGCTTTTGGTGGTGATATTTTTTTCCTTGTGGTATAAGAAGTCAAAGGAGCGAGAGCATTAATAATGTATTGTATCGAATATCGACTAAGACATTGGCCCTTATAGAATTTGTCGACTACTACGAGGAACAATTGAAGCATATGAGAAGAATTAAAAGTTAAGATGGTTATAGTTTTCGTGGGAAGCCGAAATCGCATATTTAGCATAACGGGATATTGACGCATGACGCTTCGGTATCTATTCGTGCCATTTTTAAAAATGGCATAATTGGCATAACGAGGGTGGCTTCATGCATGCATGGTAGACTTATCAAACCAAAACAACTTTGAATAACCCATATGTCCAGAAAACCTTTTTCATTTTTTTTTTCTGTGGTTAGGCGAGCTGTTTATTTGTGTTTTTTTAAGTGTGTAAAACCAAACACAGAAAGTATCCCACTGATCTCATCAGGTAGATAAGAGGCGACCCACAATACATATGGGTTGTTGAAACGTAGAATGTTTGACTTTGTTCACTAGTCAAGATGGTTGAATTATTTAAAGAGATTGAATTAATAGTCGTGTGTTATTTTTCGGTGCGCCATGGTCTTTTATGAAAGTTTAAAACCGTCACTTTTAGAGTTTCAATGTGCAACTGTTCGCTTGAAAAGAAAAACTGAAGTTTCTGATTAAGGCTTTGATATATCTTGTGTATATCAACACAAGGATGCCTTCAAAAAGCGAAAAGGATTTATCTTCTAACGAGTGATTTAACGAGTGATTTCTCTTCTCCGTGTTGTGCGCCAATAAGCGACTCTGAAAAGCAGGAGCGCTTGAGATCGGAGGACTGGAGTCTTTCTGTAAAGAGTTACATGAAAAGCACAAAAGGAAAGAAAAATGACAATGCAGGGCAAAAGTGTTGGCTTTGGCACAGAGAAGATGGAGATGTACTGAATTGAAGAAGCAAAGAAGCAAGAACTAAGAAGCAGTGCATATGAACCCCACCATCGCTGGAAGAGCTTCGAACTCAACCGATGATGGTGGGGTCGGCCTTCCGCTTGTCACGCAAGGCCGAGCCCATCACCACCGGCCAAGCTTCGACCTCAGGGTAGAGCATGTCAGAGCAAGTTCGCAAGCGCTGCCATCGCCCAGATGTGCTCTTCTTTTTTTTTTTTTTCAGGAATACATTTTTTTTTTACAGTTACCAAATGCATTTCCATTCCCAAAAATTGTTGCCGGCAACAAAAATAGAAAAAAATTATTTTTATTCTAAAAGTTATTCCGGAAACAAAAACGTTACCATACAGACAACTTGATCCTTCAAACAAATTCATCAGAGATAGAGAGACTAAAAGGGTTCGTTCAAGTCCTTACCAAAAAAAAAAAGGATTCGTTCAAAATATAATAACTTCAATTATTAGCTATGACAATCCAAGCCACCTCACGGTTTCTTCACTACTACACTAAAACAATAGAGCCTTGAAAAAACAAGAAACAAAAAATGATTAACACGTTGCCAATTGAAAGATTTACAAAAATTTCCTCGCGGAAATAATCAAAAGCATTATATGCAACGACTGAGTTTTCTGAATGCCATATTGATTAGTTCGGTCACAATAGATAGCCTTAATGCGATGTTTGGCAGTGGTGTGTAAATTGAAGTTTGTTTGTGCCTCTCAAATTTGTTCAGCCCACTTTGAAACAAAAGGGTCATTCTGAGGACTCCAGCTTGGAGAGTGAAGAGAAGAAACAGAGCAGTAACAATTTCAAGTTGTTTTGGAAGAAACACTTTGAGTTGGCAAACTCGGAATGGGGCGCAATAACACTCTCCCTCCCTCTGCAATTACTTTAAAAATAAAAAATATTTATAATATTAGATTAAAAAAATAAATTATTTGAAATTTTGGGCCTTGCACTTTTAAACTGCCGAGTAAAGTATTTTAATTTTTTTAGTTTACAAAAATATTTTTCGACGCCATCTCGTCGATTCGCGGTTTCGTCGTAAAAAAAATATTTACGAGCCTCAACTCCAAGAAAAACGAGCGAGGCGACGACGTTTGCTCGCGGGGCCGCGGAGCGATCATATTTACGTAAAAAAATTATTTACGCGCCTCGCTTTTCTCAAAGCGAGGTATGATCGCTCCGCGGCCTTGCAAGTAAACGTCAACGCCGTCGCCTCGCTTATTCGCTCGCTTTTCTCATTGTCAAGGCGTGTAAATATTTTTTAAACATGATCGCTTCGCGGCCCCATGAGTGAACACCGTCGCCTTACTCATTCGCTAGCTTTTCTCGGAGTCAAGGGCGTAAATATTTTTTTTACGTAAATATGATCGCTCCTCGGTCCCACGAGCGAATGCCGTCGCCTCGCTCGTTTGCTAGCTTTTTTCGGAGTCAAGGCACGCAAATATTTTTTTACGTTGTCGCGACCTAAAAAATTAATTAGGCTAATGGATTATTAGGTCAATTAAATTAACTAACCTAATACGGACTCTCCCAAGACCTACCAATTCACAACTTAAATTTCACTGAAATGATTTATAAACTGGAGTCGCCACTAATCATTGTTGGTAGGTTGATTAGAAACCTATGTAAAACGGTGGGAGAACCATTTTACTTCTACGAACCAGAGATTGTGGATTCGAGGACTTAATTACACTAGTTAATCAAAACTAATGCCCTTTCGATATCAATTTCATGCAAAGGTATTTTGATTGGTTTATGTGACTTGATTTTTTTTTTAATTTTCTCTTTTATTAAATATGATGCTAATGCAACCTAACTATATGACATGTGATGTGCAATGACATAAAAGATGACGTGGCATTTATGCATGGATGACGTGTACGAATGATATGGCAAGATGACGTGGCATTTATGGCGTGCAATTATGTAATATGCAGTGCAGATGGTATATTTTTTTGGTATTTTTTTATTATGGATTTCCGGATTTTTTTAAAAATAATGGAAACTATCTTATTCTCGGCCACCAATTTTCTGGATATGGTAAAAATCAATCAATCAATCTGTCAACTAACATTCATAGTCAAATCGCGACCATCATCTATTCTTTTCTGAATTTTCAATCAATCAAGATAACAATTTGTCAACTAACATTCATAGCCAAATATCAACCGTCATATATTCTTTTTCAAATTTTCAATCAATCAATCAATCAAGATAACAATTTACCAACAAACATTCATAGCCAAATCGCGACCGTCATCTATTCTTTTCTGAATTTTCCCGAAAAATTCCACATCTCGAATTAAAGATTGACTTTTCGGAGATAGAAAATTAAACCTAAACGGTGATAGGTCAGATTAGCTATACCCGAGATTTTCTTGACAAAATTATGTTCCAACGGTTCTGATTTAAAAAAAAAACATTATCTTGAATTTCCGAAAAAGAGTTTGCACTTCGATTATATCATCAGATCCGCCCTTTAAGCTCCCGAAAATTTCTGCAACTATTAACGACATGAAACATGCAAGAACGAGGTATGTTTAAACAAAAACGACATGCATTCAATGCAGAAACAGAAGAAAATAGCAATGAAACAACATGAAAACCATCCAGAAATCATACTCCAACTAACTCATAAGCGTATTCGACATTATCTTAAAATCGCAGGGTGAAAAAGGGGCTAATTTGGAGCAACAAACAAGCTGGATAGCAGCGTCGATGATGACGGCAACAATGGTGGTGTGGAATCGGTGAGGGGGTAGAAGCAGCAGCACACGAGTTGGCCTTCGGATGGTCAATGAGCTAGAGGGAGATCGAGCAAGGTGGGGGGAAGCAACGACCTTCGAGTGAGCAGGGACAACAACATGGAACAAGAGGATCGTCAAGGCAGTGGTCCTCGAAAAAGAGTTGGTGACAGAGAGGAACAGAGGCGCGACTGGATGGCAACGCGGCTGACTTCTTCCGGGTTCGGCGGTGTTGAATGAAGAAGTGGCGACTGAACACCAAGAGAGAGCAGTCGAGAGAGAGAAAGATATCAGAAATGATGTCGTTTTTTCTAAAATTCTAAATGTGTGCCCCCCTAAAACCTTAGGCATAAGCAAATATTTATAGATAAAATTGTTGCAAGCTTGGAGCCTAACGTTTCTCAATCTTTGCAAAATAAACCTGGACTCAAAATATAATTGGAATTAAGTCCCAATGGGCTAAATTGCACCAAATTAATTTATTTTTCCTAGACAATTTCGGCTAAACCCATTGTGCTTTAGGTTAACCGAAATTCATGAATTACATGGGCTTATTATGCATTTTCTTGACTTGAATTACGCTTTTTATGGTTAATCAATATTAAAATTAAAGCCTTTTTTTAAATTATAAGCTCTAGAATTGTTTCAAATTTTCAGCACAAATACTCAAGAATTTGCCCGTCAATCTAGGTCCAAATCGCCCGTCAAGCTAAGTCAATCTCACATCACGAAGGCCGATCGATGCTAATGCAATGCATACATTACAAAAATAAAACATGTTATGCATGATTTTTTTTTGCGAGAACTAAAGTTAATTCTCATTTTCATGTAAAGGGCATGATTTACATAAAATTCAAAATTTAGGTGTCAACATACGTAAATATCGTCGCCTCGCTCGTTTGCTCGCTCACTTCGAGCAAACGATCGAGACGACGACATTCGCTCGGGGGGCCGAGGAACGATCATATTTACATAAAAAAAAATATTTACGCGCCTCGACTCCTAGAAAAACGAGTGAATGAGCGATGCAACGACATTGGCTTTTGCTTACGGGGCCATGGAGCGATCATACCTCGCTTCAAGAAAAGCAAGGCGCGTAAATATGATCGCTCCATGGCACTGCGAGCAAATGTCGTCATCTCGCTAGTTTTTCTTAAAGTTAAGGCGCATAAATATTTTTTTGACGACGGGACCACGAACCGACGAGACGGCGTCGAAAAAATATTTATGTAAACTAAAAAAATAAAAATACTTTACTCGACAGTTTAAAAGTGCAAGACCCAAAATTTTAAATATTTTATTTTTTAATCTAATATTATAAATATTTTTTTATTTTTAAATTAAAAAAAACACTCCTTTCCTCAAGAGAGGGACCCACGGGCGGACCCCCCTCCCTCTCACTCGGCGATTCCCTTGGCAATTAAAATTGCCGAGGGAGGCCTAAAATGGTGAACATTTTTTTGAATTAATTTAGTAAATTTTCATTTTTGTAGTATTATTTTGGAAAAAAACTCGTGTGTGTATATATATAAATATGCATATACATGTACAATGTATGTACATGTACACACATCATATGAATATACATTACAATATATGTGCGCGTATGTGCATGTATGTGTCTGTGTGTGTACACGTATATATATATATACAAGTACTATTTATTAGAAGATCATTTTCAAATTTTTTGCAAAATATAGTAGAACAATATTTTTTTAAACATATTTTTTGGCAATATTCTGTAAATTCCAACTATGGTGAAATTTCAAAATATTATAACTTCAATTATTAGCTATGACAAGGGAAGCCATCTCGCAATTTCTTTATAATACACTAAAACAACATAGCTTTGAAAAACATAAAACAAAAAATGATTAACACGGTGTCAATTGAAAGATTTACAAAAATTTCCTCGGGGAAATAATCAAAAGAATCATATGCACCGACTGATTTGTTGAATACCATGTTGATCAGTTCGGTAACAATTAATAGCCTTAATGCGATGTTTGGCAATGGTGTGTAAATTAAAGTTTGTTTGTACCTCTCAAATTTATTCAGGTCACTTTGAAACAAAAAGGTCATTCTGAGGACTCGAGTTTGAAGACTGAAGAGAAGAAATAGAGCGGCAACAATTCCAAGCTGTTTTGGAAGAAACACTTAGAGTTAGCAAACTCGGAATGAGGCACAATTTTCTTTTCCTTAAGAAAGATTATTTCTTTCTAATTGGGAAGAACCACCTCATTTTGTAGATTTTGTTGCTCTGCTTGGTCCTCTTGATTTGCTTACTCTGCTTTGTCCTCTTGATTTTTTTGCTATGCTTTAGTCATTTTCTTGGGGTTTTTGAAGTATTTCCTCATGATTAGCAATCTCTGCAAATTTGGCGACAAAAACATTAACAATTACTTCTTTGGTATCTTGAAAGATACCCTCTGCTACATTTTTCGATATAGCTGCAACAACATCATCTGCATCTCCCACATCTTATTTTGCAAGCGGTACAATGCAACTGCATCTTCCCTAATAGTTTTTGATGGCGTATGGTATTTGCTACATTTTTCATAGCAAGCGGTACAACTGCATTTTTCATAGCAAATAACAACTTCATCTTCTAGATCTGCCACATCTGCATTAGCCTTCGCATCCCCAGGAGGAGCATCTCCCCCAATCGTTGTTAATGACTTTTTCATATCAATTGCAATTGCGGCTCAAGTACATTCGCCACATCTGGTGATTCTGCTATTGCATCCCCAGCAACACCTTCCCCAGCAGCAAGTGCTAACCCATCCTCTATCCTACCAAGCGGCCTATTCATAGCTTTAGTTGATCATAGTGAATACCCAAGCCCTATCGTAGTCCTTTGGAGAGACCATATCACTAGCCCAATTCCTATTCCAAGTAAGCTTGAGGCTACTTTTCGAGTGATATTCCTCCGTTTGACCATTGGGGAATCCCAAACTAATGCCTAAACCTGTCTCTTTTGATGTTAGGAAGCAATAGACATCCCTTAATAGAAGTGAATTGAAGTTCAATTTTGTCAAAGCAGGTTCCGTCAAGATGGTATGTAGTAGTACAATGCTTGCAGTCCCAACGCAGTCTAGTACTACGACATTTACGCCATTGATTGTCTTCCATGTAAACTCATACTACAAACAAGCAAACTGGTTTCAACTATTCAGTCATTAGTTGGTAAAAAGATCGATTTCAAATAACAAAAGAATAATCAATATGAGAAAGAAATTGGAAGAAAAAGATCAATACTAAGCAAACAACGATTAGCGAAGAAAGCAAAATGCAAATAGTTAGAAGAAATATATAATGTTTTTATATATAAATGTATATATGTACATACACATTTGTATGTATATTTGTCTATACACACACACAGATGTATAATGTATATGCATTGTGTGTGTTGGTATATGCATATACAAATGTATATGCATATGCATATAAATACAAATACAAATACATATGTATTATATGTATACATACATATGAAGTTATATATACATATGTATATACATTACACATGTACATGCATACATGGTAACCTATACATACATATGTGTATATATATTGTCGCGACCTAAAAATCGGGTTTTCAATTTTAGATTAATGGGTTACCTGATTAATTAAATTAATTAATCTAGTTTGAGTTCTCCTAAATTCTACCGATTCGCAACTTAAGTTTCATATTTAATGTGCAAAGATTTTCAATTTAGAGTTGCCACTAATCATTTTAGGTAAGTTGATTATAAACCTAAATAAAATAGTGGGAGAAACTATTTTATTTCTATGAACCAGAGATTTTGGCTATGGAGACTTGATTACGCTAGATTACTTTAACACCCTTTCGGTACCATTTTATTTCATGAAAAGAAATTTGATCAAGCACCTTTGACCTAAGCCACTAGCATAGGTTATCATGCGAGTGCGCAATCAATTAATTAAACACTAAGAACTCAAGAGAAATATGCAAGGATAAATATGCAAGGAGCATGCGTCCAACAATCTTCTCTTTTTTAAAATTTTCATTTTTAAATGAAACCTAATCTATATGCAATGCATGAATTCTAATCTAAATGCAATGACATAGATAAATGAAAACTAACCTAAGAATGCATATGAATTTAATTAAACTACATGACTATTCTATCTAATATGCGATTAAGATCAATCCTACTATGCAATCTACATAATGAATTAATTAATTAGCCTAAACATGCACCTCTAAATGACACGTAATGCATGATGACAAGACAAAGATGAATTTTCTTATTTTGGCATTTAATTATGGCTCTAAAATAAACTATGCCTAGAAATAGTCATCTTACATATTTTAGAATTTAAATTGACCTAAACCCTAACCCACTAAAGACAATCAATTTTAGGCATAATTTTCTGTCTAAACATGCATATTCTAACCTAAAATGGAATCTAATCTAATTTATTCTAGCAATCAATTAAACATGCAATCCTATCTATATGATTTTATCCTAGAATGTAATTTCATTTAAACATGACAATTTTACCTAGAATGATGTGTAAATCTAATCTAGATACATCAATTATCTATATGCAATATTTTTTAGAGATTTTCAAAATGCATTCAAATATTGCAAGAGAGATAGCAATCCAATCAGTTCAATTCAAATATGAAAAGCAAATAAATCATCTTGAAAACTTCGCAATTTCTTTTGAATCGAGTTTCAATCTAAAGCCTGATAGATCAACCCTAATAATTCGAAATACCCGCTATATCATTAATTCCATCTAAATCCTTATTGATAGAATTAATTCCATGTGTGCGGTTGTGAATTAGGAAAAGATTTTCCTAATTGATCACCTGCGGCTTAAATAGATTTCGTTTGATAATGATATGGCTTAGGTAGGTAATCAAATTATTCCAAATCAATAAGGATAAGAAATTTACCTAATTTGCGGATGAATTTTCCAAAATTCTATCCAAGACCGGATCATGAATTGGTTCAACGCTAGACGGAGGGACTCGCGTATGGCTTTCGTGGGGCTTGCGAGTCGGCTGCGTCATGGCTTAACCTCAGACTTGGTGATGATGGGTAGCACTCGACCAGCAGGTTCATGGAGAGAACACGATGAGCAACGATGGTATTGTTGGCCTTAGAAGCTTTATATCTCTTATGGAAAATTCAAAGTGAGCCACCTTATCCACAGATTATACCTACACAAGAGACAGACACTTTTCTTTTTCCTGTAATGGCAACGAACCTGTAGCAAACGTAATACTCAAAAATTCAAGACATAAGGATTTCCCAGTGATGAACTTGTTGGACTTGCTATAGTTTTCGCGAAAGACTACACTTTGGACACAACAATTCGTAGAGTGGGATTCTCAGATGAACTTTTCTACACAAGACTGTTTAGTGGTCGACAAGGCAACTCATGACTCGTAATGAATAACCATGGTCTCCGCTAGAAACGATGGACATAACCTGCAAAAATAGAACTCAATTTTGGCCTTGATTATGGACCAGGCTCTTCACGATCTCCTTGACGAAGAATAGCATGAACTAAAGTCACAAAATCTACAAATTGTCAAAAGTTCACAAAATCCACGAATCGTCCGATCCAGATGAAACTCAAAAGAAGATTGAACCACCGCTTGGGCTTATTTGACCAATACTACGGAGTAATTCCTTTTTTGACCGTGACCTTCAGAGTAATGGCAAAACATACCTCGCACTTCACACTCGTGATAGCCTCGGCGATACAGTCACGTCAAAGAAGGCTCAAGCATGACAGGAGATCAAGGCATCGCCAACGTGACGGGCTGGCTGGAGGCGCTCGACCGGCTGCATGTGCTGGATCGGGAGTGGGCATGTGCAACGGCTAGCCATGGACGTAGCGATGAATACCCTTAGCTCGAGATTAGTGGCAGTCATTGTAGGCTTCAGCTTTAGGGGACAAAGATAGTAATGTGATTTCTTGTTTTGAGCCTCGGCATCACTCTGAAGAGAACCTCTTCTCACCCTTTTGTCGTTCAGTCAATTCTTCCCACCCTTTTGTCGTTCAGTCACTTTCAATCACCAGCCCCTACCGTGGAGTACATAAGTTTTCTGACTATCCATTCTCTCTCTCCCGTGCAGATATATTTATGGCCGTATATCAAGTGAGTCGATCAAGGGATCAGCTAAGGATTGCCGCCCTAGCCAGCCGAATTTTTATGATATGTCAATCTCGATCGCTTGTTAATTTTGGGATTGCTTTCGTTATTAGTTCAATGCAAAATGTAATGCATGAATGCATAAAATAAACTATCCTATATGACAAATGATTTGGTTATTTTTGGTAGGAACTAGAATTTAATTCCTGATTTTTTTATGCAAAACAAATGATAAATTTAATTAAAACCAAAATTTAGGTGTCAACATATATACATATGCATATACATGTATAATGTATGTACATGTGCACACATCATATGTATATACATTACAATATATGTGCGCGCATGTGTATATGTGTCTATGCGTGTGTGTTTGGGTGCAGACGTGCATGTATACACACAAGTACTATATATTGGAAGATCCCTTTCAAATTATTTGCAAAATACAGTAGAACAATATTTCCTTAAACATATTTTTTAGCAATATTCTGTAAATTCCAACTATGGCGAAATTTCAAAATATTATAACTTCAATTATTAACTATGACAAGCCAAGCCATCTCGTGAATTCTTCATACTACACTAAAACAACATAGCTTTGAAAAACAAGAAACAAAAAATGATTAACACGTTGCCAATTAAAAGATTTACAAAAATTTCCTCGGGGAAATAATCAAAAGAATTATATGCAATGACTGATTTGCTGAATACCATGTTGATTAGTTTGGTCATAATTAATAGCCTTAATGCGATGTTTGGCAGTGGTGTGTAAATTAAAGTTTGTCTATGCCTCTCAAATTTGTTCAGGTCACTTTGAAACAAAATGGTCATTCTGAGGACTCGAGCTTGAAGATTGAAGAGAAGAAACAGAGCGGCAACAATTTCAAGTTGTTTTGGAAGAAACACTTAGAGTTGGCAAACTCGGAATGGGGCACAATTTTCTTTTCCTTAGGAATAATTATTTCTTTCTAATTGGGAAGAACCGCCTCATTTTGTAGATTTTGTTGCTCTGCTTGGTCCTCTTGATTTGCTTACTCTGCTTGGTCCTCTTGATTTTTTTGTTTTGCTTTAGTCATTTTCTTGGGGTTTTTGAAGTATTTCCTCATGGTTAGCAATCTCTACAAATTTGGCGACAAAAACATTAACAATCACTTCTTTGGTATCTTGAAAGATACCTCTGCTACATTTTTCGATATAGCTGCAACTGCATCATCTGCATCTCCCATGTCTTATTTTGCAAGAGGTGCAATGCAATTGCATCTTTCCTAATAATTTTTGATGGCGTATGGTATTTGCTACATTTTTCATAGCAACCGGCACAGCTGCATTTTTCATAGCAAACAACAACTGCATCTTCTAGATCTGCCACATCTGCATTTGCCTTTGGATCCCTAGGAGGAGCATCTCCCCCAATCGTTGTTGATGTCTTTTTCATATCAATAGCAAGTGCGGCTCAAGTACATTTGCCACATCTGGTGGTTCTGCTATTGCGTCTCTAGCAACACCTTCCCCAGCAGCATGTGCTAACCCGTCCTCTATCCTTCCAAGCGGCCTATTCAAAGTTTTAGTTGATCATAGGGCATGCCCAAGCCCTGTTCTAATCCTTTGGAGAGACCATATCACTAGCCCAATCCCTATTCCAAGTAAGCGTGAGGCTACTTGTTGAGTGATATTCCTCCAGTTTGACCATTGGGGAATCCCAAACTAATGCCTAAACCTGTCTCTTTTGATGTTAAGAAGCAATAGACATCCCTTAATAGAAGTGAATGGAAATTCAATTTTATCAAAGCAGGTTCCGTCAAAATGGTATTTAGTAGTACAATGCTTGCAGTCCCAACGCAGTCTAGTACTACGACATTTATTCCATTGATTGTTTTCCATGTAAACTCATTCTACAAACAAACAAACTGGTATAAATTATTCAGTCATTAGTCGGTTAAAAGATCGATTTCAAATAACCAAAGGATAATCAATACGAGAAAGAAATCGGAAGAAAAGGATCAACGCTAAGCAAACAACGATTTGCGAAGAAAGCAAAATGCGAATAGTTAGAAGAAATATATAATGTGTATATATACAAATGTATATATGTATATACACATTTGTATGTATATTTGTCTATATACACACACATATGTGTGTGTAATGTATAAGCATTGTGTGTGTTGTTATATGCATATACATTATATGCATATAAATGCAAATACATATACATATGTATTATATTTATACATACATATGAAGTTATATATACATATGTATATACATTACACATCTACATACATACATAGTAAGCTATACATACATATGTGTATATATACATATGCATATACATGTATAATGTTTGTACATGTACACACATCATATGTATATACATTACAATATATGTGCGCGTATGTGTATATATATATGTGTGTGTGTGTGTGTGTATACACGTATATATATACAAGTACTATATATTGGAAGATCACTTCAAATTTTTTGCAAAATATAGTAGAGCAATATTTCCTTAAACATATTTTTCAGCAATATTCTGTGAATTGCAACTATGGTGAAATTTCAAACTACTATAACTTCAATTATTAGCTATGACAAGCCAAGACATCTCGCGATTTCTTCAAACTACACTAAAACAATATAGCTTTGAAAAAAACAAGAAACAAAAAATGATTAACACGTTGCCAATTGAAAGATTTACAAAAATTTCTTTAGGGAAATAATTAAAAGAATTATATGCAATGACTGATTTGCTGAATACCATGTTAATCCGTTCGGTCACAATTATTAGCCTTAATGTGATGTTTGGCAGTGGTGTGTAAATTGAAGTTTGTTTGTATCTCTCAAATTTGTTCAGGTCACTTTGCAACAAAATGGTCATTTTGAGGGCTCAAGCTTGAATAGTGAAGAGAAGAAACAGAGCGTCAACAATTCCAAGTTGTTTTGGAAGTTCAAGTTGAAGCACTTAAAGTTGGCAAACTTGGAATGGGGCGCAACTTTCTTTTCCTTAAGAATGATTATTTCTTTTTAATTGGGAAGAACCACCTCATTTTGTAGATTTTGTTGCTCTGCTTGGTCCTCTTAATTTGCTTACTCTACTTGGTCCTCTTGATTTTTTTTGCTCTGCTTTAGTCATTTTCTCGGGTTTTTGAAGTATATACATATGATGTATGTACATGTACATACATTATACATGTATATGCATATGTATATATCTGCACACATATGTGTTTATAGCTTACTATGTATGTATGTACATGCATAATGTATATACATATGTATATATAACTTCGTATGTATGTATAAATATAATACATAAGTATATGTATTTGTATTTATATGCACATGCATATACATTTGTATATGTATATACCAACACACACAATGCATATACATTATACATCTGAGTGTGTGTGTGTATAGACAAATATACATACAAATGTGTATCTACATATATACATTTGTATATATACACATTATATGTTTCTTATAAATATTCACATTTTGCTTTCTTCACAAATCGTTGTTTGCTTAGTGTTGACCCTTTTCTTCGGATTTCTTTCTCGTATTGATTATCCTTTGGTTTTTAAATCGATCTTTTAACCGATTAATGACTGAATAGTTTAAATCGGTTTGTTTGTTTGTAGTATGAGTTTACATAGAAGACGATCTATGGAGTAAATGTCGTATTACTAGATTGTGTTGGGACTGCAAGCATTGTACTACTAATATCATCTTGACGGAAACTGCTCTGACAAAATTGAACTTCAATTCACTTCTATTAAGGGATGTCTATTGCTTCCTGACATCAAAATAGACAGGTTTAGACATTAGTTTGGGATTACTCATTGGTCAAACTGGAGGAATATCACTCGACAAGTAGCCTTAGGCTTACTTGGAATAGGGATTGGACTAGTGATATGGTCTCTCCAAAGGACTAGGACAGGGCTTGGGCATGCACAATGATCAACTAAAACTGTGAATAGGCCACTTGGGAGGATAGAGGACGGGTTAACACTTGCTGTTGGGGAAGGTGGTGCTGGAGATGCAATAGCAGAACCACCAGATGTGGCAAATGTACTTGAGTCGCATTTGCTATTGGTATGAAAAAGCCTCAACAACGATTGGGGGAGATGCTCCTCCTAGGGATGCAAAGGCAAATGCAGATGTGGCAGATCTAGAAGATGCAGTTGTTGTTTGCTATGAAAAATGCAATTGTATCGCTTGCTGTGAAAAATGTAGCAAATACCATAGACCATAAAAAAACTATTAGGAAAGATGCAGTTGCAGTTGTACCACTTACAAAATAAGATGTGGGAGATGCAGATGATGCAGTTGTAGGTATATCGAAAAATGTAGCAGAGGGTATCTTTCAAGATACCAAAGAAGTGATTGTTAATATTTTTGTCGCCAAATTTGTAGAGATTGCCACCTTGTGATTTCTTCACTACTACACCAAAACAATATAGCTTTAAAAAAACAAGAAACAAAAAATGATTAACACGTTGCCAATTGAAAGATTTACAAAAATTTCCTAGAGGAAATAATCAAAAGAATTTTATGCAACGGTTGATTTGCTGAATGCCATGTTGATGAGTTCGGTCACAATTAATTGCCTTAATGTGATTGGCAGTGGCATGTAAATTAAAATTTATTTGTGCCTCTCAAATTTATTCAGGTCACTTTGAAACAAAGGTTTCATTCTGAGGACTCGAGCTTGAAGAGTGAAGAGAAGAAATAGAGCGACAACAATTTCAAATTGTTTTGGAAGTTCAAGTTGGCAAAATTGGAATGGGCGCAATTTTTTTTCCTTAAGAATGATTATTTCTTTCTCTTTGGGAATAACCACCACCTTTTGTAGATTTTGTTGCTCTGCTTGGTCCTCTTGATTTGTTTATTCTGCTTGGTCTTCTTGATTTTCCTACTCTGTTTTAATCATTTTCTCGGGTTTTTGAAGTATTTCCTCATGGTTAGCAATCTCTACAAATTTGTTGCCAAAAACATTAACAATCACTTCCTTGGTATCTTTCTTGAAAGATACAATCTGCTACATTTTTCGGTATAGCTGCAACTGCATCTTCTGCATCTCTCACATTTTATTTTGCAAGCGGTACAACTGCAACTGCATCTTCCCCAATAGTTGTTGACGGCCTATGGTATTTGTTATATTTTTCACAGAAAGCGGTACAATTGCATTTTTTATAGCAAACAACAACTGCATCTTCTAGATTTCCACATCTGCATTTGCCTTTGCATCCCCAAGGGGAGCATCTCCTCCAATCGTTGTTGATGGTTTTTTCATATCAATATCAAGTGGCGCCTCAAATACATCTGCCACATCTTATGGTTCTCCCATTGCATCCCCAACAACATCTTCCCCAACATCAAGTGCTAACCCGTCCTCTATCGTCCTAAGTGGCCTATTCACAGTCTTAGTTGATCATAGTGCATGCCCAAGCCCTGTCCTAGTCCTTTGGAGAGACCATATCACTAGCTCAATCCCTATTCTAAGTTAGCCCGATGATATTTGTCGAGTGATATTCCTCCGATTTGACCATTGGGGAATCCCAAACTAATGCCTAAACTTGTCTCTTTTGATGTCAGAAAGCCATAGACATCTCTTAATAGAAGTGAAATGAAGTTCAATTTTGTCAGAGCAGGTTTCGTCAAGACGGTATTTAGTAGTACAATACTTGCAATCCTAACACAGTCTAATAGCATGACATTTTCTGCATAGATCATCTTTCATGTAAACTCAAACTACAAACAAACACTGGTTTAAACTATTCAGTCATTAGTCAGTCAGAAGATCGATTTTAAATAACCGAAGTATAATCAATACGAGAAAGAAATCGGAAGACAAGGATCAACACTAAGTAAACAACGATTAGCGAAGAAAGCAAAATGCGAATAGTTAGAAGAAATATATAATATGTATATATACAAATGTACATATGTATATACACATACATATGTATATACATACAAATGTGTATACATACACTCACACACAATGCATATACATTGGACATGTGTATATAAATTATACATATATGTATTTATATGCATATACATATGCATACGCATATAAATACAAATATGTATATGTATATCCATATACATATGTATAATATTTATACATACATATGAAGTTATACATACATACATACATACATACATACATACATACATACATGTGTGTGTGTATACATATGCATATACATGTATAATGTATGTACATGTGCATACATCATATGTATATACATTACAATATATGTGTGTGTATGTGTGTGTACAAAAGTACCATAAATTGGAACATCACTTTCAAATTTTTTTGTAAAATACAGTAGAACAATATTTCCTTAAACATATATTTCGGCAATATTCCGTAAATTCTAACTATGGTGAAACTTCAAAATATTACAACTTCAATTATCAGCTATGACAAGCCAAGCCACCTCGCGGCATCTTCACTACTACACTAAAACACTAGAGCCTTGAAAAAACAAGAAACAAAAAAATGATTAACACGTTTTCAATAGAAAGATTTACAAAAATGAGATTGCATTATTCAGTGTTTCGCATATATAATGATGAGACAATGGCTCAAATGGATCCGAATCTGAAGGCTGAGAATCTTCAGATACGATTTCATTCTTTGTCAAGAAAAAAACAAAATGCAGTGCAATGTGATTCCATTGGTTTTAGCTAAAGAGATAGCCAATAAAAGGGTGGGTGAATTCGAATTTAATGAGACAAGAAGCCTTTTGAAATCTCTTTTGAGCAATCAGTGCTTATGTTTGACTACAAACGTCCGACTTCCACCACGGAACTTAGACAACTGAAAGAATGCTTTCACATGCACGATATCTCTATACACTTGGACAATCCTATCTTCCTATACATATGGTAAAATTTCAAACTTTGTAACGGAAAGAGAAGAATTTGCAAATATGGCCTAGTATCTCATGAATCCCAGACTCCACCCTCAGACAGACATGTGCATTCAAATGGACAAGCAACATTCTTTTACCAGTCATATGAGAAAATAAGATATTTAAGAAGCAAAAAGAAAAACACAGACGATATGCTTACCCTCGATGATTATGTTGTCATCATGCCGCTTATTTGAAATATCATGTGGATCTGGGCGTATACGCTTCGTCTTCTTGGGCTGGTCATCTTTCCCATGACGATTATCCTCTTCTTGGACACTTGTCCTGAAGCTGGCCCAAATAGTTGGCTGCCTCCCTCGAAAAAATCAGTTCCACCAGCATCTTCTTCACCATCTTGCTCAAATAATTTTTTACATGGGCGATCAAAATTCACCGAATCGATTCAATTACTACAAATGCAAAAAGTTTAAAATCATTAAAAATTATTAAAAATTAATGAAATAATAGTAAAACAATATCCACATCAGCGCCAGCCACTCCATGTAGGGTAATCAATATCCATTTTAGCGATTTTCGATCAAAATTGACCAAAGTGAC
This sequence comes from Rhodomyrtus tomentosa, assembly GCA_028455895.1. Lineage (NCBI taxonomy): Eukaryota > Viridiplantae > Streptophyta > Magnoliopsida > Myrtales > Myrtaceae > Rhodomyrtus > Rhodomyrtus tomentosa. The sequence goes on along the minus strand of JAPCWY010000001.1, from coordinate 4,549,846 downwards.
TCAATTAAAATTGGTACCAATCCAAAAGGTGGGAAATTACCAAAAAAGTCATAAACTTATTGCACTTTTGCCGATTCAGTCCTAAATCTATTGATTTTGCAAATTCAGTCTTAAACCTTTTAATTTTGTCAATTCAGTCCTAAACCTTTTTAAACGTTGCTAATTCAATCCTAAACCTTTTAATTGTGCTAATTCATTCCTAAATATTTTTCTTTTTGCTAATTCGGTCTTCCAGTCAATTTAACTCCCGAAAAAACCTCATGTGGATTCCTCATCAGCGCCAGCCATTTTACGTGGCCGATTTGGCGCTGACGTGGACACCGACAAATAAAAACGTGGACGTTTTTTTTATGATATAGTTTTGGTTCTTGAGTTTCATTTTTGGGAAAATTGCCCTAAAACCATATCACCCAAAATCAGAATCCCACGTTTTTCAAAATCAAAGCAAAAACCTAAATTGCTCACCACTCTCGTCTGTCACTCCTCGACGACGGACGGCCATTGATGGCTGTCGGCCAAGGAATGTGCAACCCCGTTTGTCCCCTTCACGAGTCCCTAATCTACTCCTCGAGCATTGACGATAGCCGACGACTCTGATGATGGGTGAAGGCCGACTATTCTAACGAACACTCACGACGCAACGGGGGATTTACGCTGGCGACGCGGTGGGGGATTTTTGCAAGCGGCTCATGGTCGACAACTCTTTAGGACGAGGTCAATTGATTATAAATTGAGCGCTGGTTCTTGTTTCTAGGAAAACTGTCGGCTAGGATGTACATCATGCGACATGTCATTGCTTGTGCGTATCTTTTTTTGTGTAGAGTAAGTAGTGCAGCTCTTGCTTTGTCTATGCTAGGTCTAATATTTGCTTCCTTTTTGGGGCCAACTTTGCAAAAACTAGTATCTTTTTCATCTCTAAGTGAAATTTATGTCAGTTATTTCTGTCTGTTCTAATTAGTAGTATATGCTATAGAGAGCTACTATTGTTTTCTTCAATCTCGAAGATTTCTCATATATATGAGAGATTTGAATATTTGATCATAAGAGAGTGTTTAATTTTGGACGTAACAGAGTCTTTAACTATATTATTAATACAATATTTTCGAGGTAAATTATCTTCACGCGTGTCATTATGTTGACCCTTCGTTAATATATGTTCTCTTTTTGTTTAGGGTCAATATAAGCAACAAGTCAACATTGGTTTGCCTTTATCGTGGTGGAAAATTTGTTTGATGCCTAATGCCAGAGTATGTGGGGGGGAAAATGTATCTAGTATACGTAGATATCAACTCAATGAGTTATGAAAGGTTCGTCAAGGACATCGAGAATGGGGCAATTGGTAAATTTGAAAAGTTTTACTTTAAGTATCCTGAGAAGTATTTGGAAGATGGTTTGAGATTCATATTGATCTACTTTGTCATTATTTGCATTGGGAATGTTTGGAGGTTTATGGAGAATATTTTGACAACGAGGTAGGTGAAGGTGCTGGTCATGGTTAGGGCATTGGCGAGGGTGATGAGGACATTAGTGAGGGTGATGATCAGGGTGAAGAAATTGATTCAGATAGCGAACACTTAGACTCTCTAGTTAATGCAAATTTTTTGATTGATGATGAGAATAAGGATGAGGAGGACCTTGTAGAATGTAGGAACAACATTAAGGAATTTCATAAGAGGGCCAAAAAGGGTTGGATTCAAGTAGAACCACTCACGGGAGTTGTACCATCCCAACAATGTATGAGAGAATCAACTATTTCCCAATGATCTGATGGGGTTATTGCTAAAGGCGGATACCAAACAGACTATTATGAAACAGATGGAGATGAGAGTTTGGATTCTAATGTAGAGGAAGAAGATGTCGACGTGAAAAGAAGGAAAAGCAAGTTTCTAAGTTATGATCCTGACTGCGCTGCCCCTTTTTTGCTATGTCTATGAAGTTTGATTATGGTAAGCAATTAAAAGATGCTCTAAAAAAGTATTCTGTGGCCGAGCGTAGAGAGATAAAATTTATCAAGAATGAAAGCAAATTTATTAGAGCTAAATGTGTTGATGAGAATTGTCCTTGGAAGTATGAGAGAATCAGCCATTTCCCAATAATCTGATGGGGGTTATTGCTAAAGGCAGTTACCAAATAGACTATTATGAAACAGATGGAGATTAGAATTTGGATTCTAATGTAGAGGAAGAAGATGTCGACGTGAAAAGAAGGAAAAGCAAGTTTCTAAGTTATGATCCTGACTGTGTAGCTCTTTTTTTTGCTACATCTATGAAGTTTGATGATGGTAAGCAATTTAAAGATATTCTCAAAAAATATTCTGTGGCTGAGCGTAGAGAGATAAAGTTTATCAAGAACTGTCGCTACCTAAAATTAAAAATTTTTAGGTTAATTTTAATGACTATCCTAATACGGACTCTTCCAAGCCCTACCTAATCGTAACTTTGTTTAATTAGAAAGATTTAGAATTTGGAGTCGCCACTAACCATTTTTTGGTTGGTTGGTTAGAAACCTAAATAAAATAACGGGAGAACTGTTTTATTTCTATGAACCAGAGATTGTGGATTCGGGGACTTAATTACACTAATTATTAAAACTAATGCCCTTTCGGTACCTTAAATTTCATGAAAGTCTTAAGGTTGGCAACTCAGATTGAATCATTCAAAGTTTAGATGATGGAGTTCTTTTTAGGGTTTTTGCTTTTTAGATGCAATGCATAAATGATGATGATGAATGCATGAGTGAGAAAAGGGGAAAAAAAAAGGGGCATGCGATGACATGAGAATAGTATAAATAACGGATTGCAATGCTAGACATGCAAAATTAAATCCTTTGTTTTTCTATATGCTAAGTTTAACTAATTAATTAAAGCATGCAAGATGACACAATATGGTACGTAAATGTATAACGCACGAATGACATGACGTGCAAACACGAGATGCAAGAATGGGATTTGGGGACATTAGATATGCTAATATGATATGCAAACATGCGGACACCAGAAAATAGAAAATATAACACGTGAAAATATAGTTACATGCAAACATGAGACTTTCGACAAAAAATATGGTATGCAATAACATGACGATACTCGAAGACATGATATGCAAAAATATGATATGTAAGATAACAAGTGATACGCAGATATGAGATATGCAAGACATGCATGAACGGATTTTTGTGTGTTTTTTATGTGAATTTTCGAAAACCGGAGATAAACATGGATGATTTGATTATTTTGTTTTTATTCCAAATTATCCAATAAGATAAGGCTTCTAAAAAAATCAAATCTTCCTAAAGTTTTAATTAGATAAGGTTTTAATGAAACCGTATCTTACTAAATCTTTTAGAACTCTTAGATAATAGAAATAAATCAAAACAATACTAATCCAAGGATAATCCGAAATTCCAGATAAGGCAACATTGCATCCAAAATCAAAATGAATATCCATTCCTTGAATTTTTCCGAAAATTAAGACACCAAAATCTAAAATCGACTTACAAAGATAACGAATGAGATATAAATAATAATAGATCAATTTAGCTAACTTCCCGTTTTTGCTAAGCCGGAGAATCATACTCGAATGACGACGAGTAATATATGTCCGACTTAAAAGCTTTGCCTGTTCCATTTGAAATATATGTTAAAGATATCCAAAAAATTCGAAATACATAGATGCAATATATCAGAACATTCATGAATGAAAGCTTACCTAATTCGAAATATTCGGATATCTCGGGATAATGTATTTATCTATTTTGAACACGATGGATTGGGACGGCTATGGTTCTCGGTGGATCAAGGTGGTCGGAATTCGTTCACGAACTTGAATCCGTTGACGGAAGGTTTCTCAATGGTCCGCGTTTCTCAACTTGTGTTTGCATGGATGGCTCGGTAGCACATGATCCTGCAATAAGAAAGAAAGACTAAAAGCAACCAGGAAAAATCCTTCTTGGCTTTCCACGCGCAGAATATTTGGGAAAAAGACAAATTTCACAGTTTTTACAATCAGCCTCCCAATTTCCACCAATTTCCTTCTTGCCTTGCATGAGGATGCATCAAGTGAGGTATCGCACAATTCTATGTGAGCCTTTTTCACCATTATTGATTCAGACTATAGGGCGCACTTCGGGTTGCAAATTCAAACCAACGATGGATAACAATCAGTGAGGGACTTCTCGATGGATTTGCGTCTCACAGTGGGGGGCCTCATCCCCTAGCTTCTGCCAAGTATTCGATAAAAGTGGCCTTCTGGAACTACGCAAATAACCTGCACAGAAGAAACAAAAGGCACCGAAGAGACTTAGGGACTTCTCCAAGTCCCAGGTTGTGAGCTTGAGTATAGCCAATCCGCAAAACTGGATGTGTATCCCTTTGTGCGGTACTCCCAAGGACGCAAAAAGACAAGATTTTGTCTGATGATGGCTACGGTTTGGTGGAGAAGAAAGAGTGAAAGTCCTTGTCTGTGAAGACTTCTCTCACGTTCACTCCATACGGAAAACCAAGGATCCCTCTCTTTTTCCTTCTGAGGCTTGTGTGTTTTTGTTTTTTCGTGGCATGGCTATGGATAGAAGGAAAGAAGAAAGAACCCTCCAGAGAGAAAACGCCTCCCTCCTCTCTCTCTGCCGTGTGATAATTTTTTTTTTCTTTGTGAAACCTAAGTGCTCTATTTATAGTGCAAGTTAGGTTTCTTGCTCAGCAACCCTAATACTTGTGGGCTTATAGGCTTTATTCAAATAATTAGACAATTAATTAAATCCTTTTCAAATTTAATTGAGCGAAATGGGCTGAATTAAATCCAAGAATAGGTTCAAACCCCTTCAAATAAATTCGGCAACCCTCTATGACTTATTCAAAAATCTCAATCTAAGTCTGGTCTAGTCGCATGTTAGATAAACCTCTATTGACTCACTTTGACTTTAAATAAAATGACGCGACAAACAGAAAATTAAATATGTCGTGCATGAGAATTAATTTTTTGTGAGAACTAAGGCTAATTCTCATTTTATGAAATAAATGAATTTCTAAAAATCAAAATTTAGGTGTCAACAAGAATAAAAGCAAATTTGTTAGAGCTAAATGTGCTTATGAAAATTGTCCTTGGAAGATTTCTGCTTCTTTTGATGCTAGAAGTGGATCATTCCATGTGAAGACCTTCCGCGAATAGCATGCATGTAGCATTACCTTTAATAATAATAGGGCCACTAGTTCTTAGTTGGTAAAGCACTATCTAGGTCCAATTCGAGCAATACCATCTATGAAAACTGCTGATTCCAGGGAGCTTATCAAGAATCAATTGGGCTTAAATGTTAGTATGAATTAGTGTACTAAGGTTAAGCTACTTGCCTTTGAAGTTTTGATGGGAAACTATGAAAATGAATATGCAAAGCTATGGAATTATACAGAGGAGCTTAGGGCCACAAATCCTGGGAGTATGATTACATTGAAGGTAGAAAAGCCTAACATAGACTCAAAGGCATTGTTTGAGAGAATGTGTATCTGTTTTGCTGCATGCAAAAAAGGACTCCTTGATGGATGTAGGAAAGTTGTTGGATTGGATGATTGCTTCTTAAAAGGAATTTGTAAAACGGAGATCTTGAGTGGCATTAGAAGAGACGCAAACGATTGAATGTTCCTAATTGCATGGGCAGTTGTAAGATGCTTTTTGCTCAATGCACATTAGGATGTTTTTTGCTCATGCCAGCCAAGTGATTTTAGATCTACACAAGGGCTACAATTGTTTTTGGCACAATATGGACGCAAATATTTTTGCTGACTGAAGAATGTGGGAAATTTACAGTGGGACCTCTTTATTTTTCTAGGTTCGTGTTTTTTTTTTCTGATTAATCTATATGTAATGACGCAATATGGACGCAAATGTTTAAAGGAAGATTTGAATCCATTGGCAAAAATAATGTTATGCAATTATTCTATGTACACCACCTTTGACCCTTTGATGGTACAATTTTTTCCAGATTGTTTGTGGTTGTATTTGGTGCTCTAGTTATTTTATTTCAACACCAGAAAATTGATAGCATATGTATGATAAGGGCAGCATACGTAGAGCTATCCTCAATTATGGCTTTCTCAAGTGGTCTAGATAGAGATTCTCTTTCTCACTACCTAATTTGATTGTCGGCCAGAACCTAGCCACTTCAACTTTTTTGCTCATATGGTTTGGACAACCAGGAAAGATCAAACAACAACAACAGAGAGCACATTCACTTCAAACACACTTCCTATAGGGCAGAGATTAGCAAAGGGTTGAGAAAGATCAAACAACATTCACTTCATTCATTCCACTAACAAAGAGCACATACATACGAAATATGTTCCTGATCATTTATTCTATGGAAAAAACATAAATTGTGTTATTACTATAAACAACAACAATACAACCACAATTATCTTCAATATGAAATTTTCTTTCTTCGGGTACACCGATTCTTGTTCATTTGTTTTAGTTTGTGCCTTGAGAGCTTTGACTTCAGTGAGTATTGAACAATCGTCATCCTCATCATGGGTCGATGTTGGTTCTTGTTTGACATTGCTCCGCTGAAAACTTTTGGATACACTCCTTAATGATTGATGATTTCCTTATCAACCCAAATGAAAAAACTACAACTTTTCCCTTTATTATTGTGGTTGTATCTTGGGCAGCCATGGTATCGTCTTCCCCAGTTGTCCTTTGCCCTTGATGTTCGCAAAGGAGCTTTGAGGCCACAATAGCAAAACACAGACGTATCATTGTAGATTGGAGGAACTGACGTCTTCGATTGTGCCATCCGCAAGGGAAAAGTGAGAATAGCATGAAATTCTTCAAAATGTTTAAAGCATAAGCAAAACTAACCTATCTTAAGTAATGGAAGGGGAAAGTCACTACTATGCCAAGCTCTTGCTCCCAAGACCCAAGTTTGAATCATTAAGAATGCACCAACTTTTCGTAGAAGAGGCTACTACAATCCATTTTGATGATATAATCCAAAACTCCTGCACTCAGCTCATTCCACAAGGCCAATGCTTGAGAAAACAAAAGCAGCTCTCTATAGCAGATACTAGTAATTAGATCGAGCAGAGAAAGAATCGACATAAGTTTCATCAAAGATGAAAAAATACTAGTTTTTGCAAATTTAGCCCCAAAAACGAAGCACATCTTAGACCAAACATAGAGAAAGCAAGAGCTACACTATTTCCCTTACACAACACAAGATACACACAAGCAATGACATGTCGCATGATGTACATCCTAGCTGACAATTTTCCCAGAAACAAGAACCAGCGCTCAATTTATAATCAATACGGCTACGCGACATGACTTTAAACCTCGTCCTAATGAGTCGTTGACCATGAGCTACTTGCAAAAATACCCCGCTGGGTTGCGAGCGTAAATCCCCCACTGTGTCACGAGCGTTTGTCATAATGGTTGGCCTTCACCCATCGTCAAGGTCAACATCCGTCGTCGAGGGGTAGATTAAGGTCTCGTGAAGGGGATAAGCAGGGCCATACATCCAATGGCCATCACCATCGACGGCCGTCGTCCATCGTCGAGGAGTGACGGACGAGACTGGCAAGCAATTTAGGGTTTTGCTATGATTTTGAAAACGTGGGATTCTGATTTTGGATGTTGTGGTTTTAGGGCAATTTGCCCAAAAATGAAACGCAAGAACCAAAACTATAAAATAATAATAAAAAAAAGTCGTTATTTTTATTTGCTGGCGTCCACATCAGCTCCCGACCGGCCACGTAGGTCTTGGGAAAAATAGCAGATAGAGTTCTCGCTTTGACTTAACTTGTGAGAAAACGAATTGAGCACAACAAATGAAAATATAAGAATTGAAAAAAATGGCATCAGAATTTTTACGTGGAAAACTCCTTCAATGCGAAGGATACAAACCACGAAACCATTCATGGAGTCCACCCGAATCTCCACTATTAAAAGTTTAGGTACAAAATCTCGCTGAATTTAGCAACAATGAAATCTCAAAACTATGAGTGGGGATCAAGCATCAACATCACTTTTAATGAGAGAAACAGATGACAACAACCCAAAAAATGCAGTTTAAAAGCACTCGCGAAAAACTACAATAAATACCTTCAAATCATGATCCAACCGTCTAGAATCAAAATCATAAGTCTTGAAGCTGTTGACAAAATTTCGGTCCAATCGGAACACAGATACACCTCCAATTGTCGAGTTGATCGCTGCTAGATAGATTCGTTTTCACAGGGAAAAATCTGCTGTTATCCCACATTCGTCTTCTGCCTATTTCAAGGTTTTGCGGCTGTGTATTTTCTCTAGTGTAGTTGTTGTTTGATACCCTAGATGTAGTAGACGCTATCCAACACACAAATGGGCTGGACCACAAAAATAAGCCCAACAAATCTCCCTTCCAGCCTATTGAGGAAGATTTCGATACAAGAGAACTCAACAGAAATCCATGCCGGCCTAGCACCGACGAAACTCATACTTCTCTTTGGTAAGAGCCTTTGTCATCATATATAAAGCATTATCTTTTGTATGTACTTTCTCAAGTTCTAATCCTTTGGATTCGAAAGTTTCTAGGATCCAGTGATACCTCACATCAATATGCTTTGACCTGGCATGAAAAGTGAAATTCTTTGCAAGATGTATAGCATTGATTATCACAAAGTAAAACATACCTTTCTTAAGTAAAACTAAGTTCCTGTGTGAAATCTTTCATTCAAAGCAACTCCTTGCATGCTTTGGTTGTTGTAATGAATTCTGCCTCTGTCATCAACAAGGCAACACATGTTCGTAACCTTGATCGCCAAGCTACAGCTCCCCTTGAAAAAGTAAACAAATAACTAGAAGTGGACTTCCGTGTGTCAATATCCCCTACCATGTCTGAATTGGTATATCAAACAAGAATCGGCTTCTCACTCCCAAATGAAAGTCTTAAGCTAGAAGTGGCTCGAAGATATTTTAGGATCCACTTCGATGCATTCCAACGCTCTTTACCTGGATTTGACATAAAATGGATAACAACTGCAACTGTGTGAGCTATATCTAGCCTTGTACAAACTATTGCATACATCAAACTACTCACTACAGAAGCATGAGGATCTCTTTCCATCTCTTTTAGATCTTTCTCATTAGATGGACATTATTTATGTCTAAGCTTAAAGTGTGTAACAAGAGGCGTACTCACCACTTTAGCTTTATCTATTTTGACCTTTGAAGTACTTTTTCTATGTACTTCTCTTGAGGTAACCATAATCTCTTTGTCTATTTGTCTCGAGTGATCCTCATACCAAGAATTTGCTTATCCAGCCCCAAGTCTTTCATTGAAAAAAACTTGCTCAAATCTTGCTTTAACTTGTCAATCCTTGAAGCACTCTGACCAACAATAAGCATGTCATCCACGTAAAGCAATAAAATAACAAAGTCATATTTAGAAAATTTCTGCACAAAAACACAATGATTAGAAGTGGCCTTCTTATAGGCTTGCTTCTCCATAAAAGACTCAAATTTTTTATACCATTGCCTCTGTGCCTGCTTTAATCTATATAAGATTTTCTTCAGTTTGTAAACATAATTTTTTTTACCTTTCACCTAAAAACCCTCAAGCTACTCCATGTATATTTCTTCCTCCAAATCACCGTGAAAAAAAAAAAAGATCTTCACGTCCATATGCTCAACCTCGAGATCAAGACTAGCTATTAGATTCAAAACAACGCGAATTAAAGACATTTTCACAACTGATGAGAAAATATCATCATAGTCAACTCTTTTTTTATGATTGAAACCTTTACCAACCAATCTAGCTTTATATCGATGACGTGAAGTCGTCTCATCTTGCTTCAATCTATAAACTCGTCGGTTCTTCAAAGCCCTTTTATCTTTAGGTAATGCCACCAAATCAAAAGTATGATTATCATGTAACAACTTCATCTCATCATGCATTGCATCAAACCATTCTTTGTTATTCTTATCTTTTACTACTTCTTCAAAAGTTTCAGGTTCACCTCATTTGTCAATAGAACATACTCACTAGAAAAGTATCTAGTAGATGGGGTGCGGTCTCTGGTAGACCTCCTCAAAGCAATGGTTGCTGGAGCTAGTGGTGCAATCTCTTGAGCATCAATGTCATCTGAATATTGCTACTCACCATGATTCTAATCTTAAACCTGTTGATCATTCTGAGTCTGACCTTGAACATGCTGATTTGGAGTCTAACCTAAAACACCATCTTCAACTTGATCATGCAACTGTTCCTGCAACTCAAAAGGTGGAATTGAGCTAGAATCGACTAATATATCAAAATCACAACATTCTGTCTTCTTCGTTTTCTCAATATCCCAAATGGTCTCGTTCCCAACAAATACTGCATCTCGACTTCTGACAATTTTCTTCGCAACTGGATCATAACGCCTGTAGCCAAATTCATCAGAACCATAACCAAGAAAGATGCATTCTCGTGTCTTGACATCTAACTTGGACCTCTCATCTCTAGGAACATGAACAAAAACCTTGCATCCAAACACCTTTAGATGATCAAATGAAATTTTCTTTCCAAACAAAACTCTGTATGGAGCATCACCATCTAAAGCAGCAGTGGGAGAAATGTTGATAACATGTACCATTGTACTCAAAGCCTCGCCCCAAAAGGATTTCGACAATTTTCCATCTGAAATCAAACATTTGACTCTCTCAACCAATGTTCTGTTCATTCTTTCTGCTATGCCATTTAATTGAGGTGTTTTGAGAGATGTCTTCTAATGTCAAATCCCTTATTGCCTACAATATTTATGAAATGGTCAGATGTACTCACCACCATTATCTGATCGAATGCTTTCCAACTTTTTTCCAATCTGTCTTTCAACTGAAACTTGAAACTGCTATAATGCACCTAACACTTTATCCTTCATTTTCAAGAAATAAATCCATAATTTTCTTGAATGGTCATTGATGAAGGTTGCAAAGTAGGCTGCACCACCAAGTGTTAGTGGTCTTATTGGACCACAAACATCTGAATGTACCAGTTCTAGCAACTCTGATTTTCTTGAAGGCGGGTGACTCTCGAAGGAAACTCTTCATTGTTTTTATTAGAATTATGTCTCGATTTAAGCCCAAAGCAAAAATTTGAATATTTCGAATTGAATATTTCCTATTCGGTATTGGAGCCCGAAGTGAATATTTGGTTATTAAGTTGGAAACCATATGAGACCAACAGAATCCAAGATTACGGAAATTGATTTTCGTACACGTTTTGTTTGCTGGACTTGGCGTGGGTTTCCTCATGCAAATAAGAGTAAAAAAGGGAAAGTATTATCTTGGACTTTTTTGACTAAAAAGCGCATGGGTTGCTCACGGTGTAATTTGTTTTTTAGATAATAATAATAAATAAAGAGGAAAGAGAGATTTGCTTTCCTCTGTTGTAGAAGATTGATATTGTGTAGCAGAATAATTTCCTCTATTGTAGACGATTGATATCGTGCAGCAGAATAAGGAGAAGTACAAGTTTTGTATTTTTTTTCGTTGACGAAGACACCGAGATTCACTTCCCAGATTCACTTCCACGCATAGAAGTCGGCAAAGAAAGAAGGTGAAAGAAGGTGGGCCTCACTTTTATATATATATATTCTCGCATAGTGAAGTCTCAAGAAACGTTTTTGTTGATAAAACGAGGGCAAGGATGTTCGCAAAGGCTTTAACGAAGACACGCTGGCCGTACGTAGCATTCGTACGACGTATTAAAGCCGCGCTTCCATGAACGCTTAACCGTGGGTTTTGTTCGGAAAATTACATCAAGAATTTAAGTATCGAAACCGGTTAAATCTTGAAGTTAGATTTTTGTTTTAATTCCTTTGTAAAATTAAGAGATTGTTTTGCTAGGAATAGAGGAATAAACACTGTGTACGTTCTTGGATATAATTGAAGCTGTGAAACACTAAGAGTGTGTTTGTGTAACTCGAGTGATCTGTAATATCCGTGTATTGTTTGTTCTATAGTAGAAGTCGTTGTTGCTCTCCTCGTGGACGTAGGTCTCTATAACTGAACCATGCACATCTGGTATCCGATTTACTTTACTCGTTCTATTTATTTATTAGACAATCGCTTGTTTCGTGCAACAATTTTCCTGCTAAACAATGTGTGCACTTCTTAAGTCTTGCACTCTTCACTCTACAGAGTAAATATTTTTTAGCCAACAAACCATTTTCTTTCTCACTTATGTGACTAAGTCTCTTGTGTCATAATGCAATTGCATTCTCATCTTCCACATCATTACACATGTCCTTGGAAATCTTGGTCTGAAAACAAATACAAAGAAGGTTGTTTCATACCTCTAGCCACAACTAATGAGCCTCTAGTGAGTTTCCATTGTCCATTATTAAAACTACTGCAAAATTCTACATCATCGAGCTTTCCAGTTGAAATCAGATTTAGACAAATATCAGGAACATTCTAACATCTTTCAGAATTAGTTTCGCTCCGTTATTAGTCTCCAAGAACACGTCTCCTATACCAATGACAGTAGCCAAATCGTCATTACCCATCCTTAACATGCATAAATTCCCTGACTTGTAGGATGTAAAGAACTCCTTCCTTGAAGTGATATAAAGAGAAGCTCCACTATCAATAACCCAGTTCGAATCATCGCAGACAAAATTAGCATTGTCATCATAGCAAATAATAACAAGTCCATCAGTAGCAGTTGCCACCCGATCATCACTATTACTATCTCTTTTCTCATTATTCTCATTGCCATTTTTCTTCTTATTCCTCTTCTCATTTTTCAGCTAAAAATAATTTTTATTCATATGACCCACCTTATCGCAGTGATGGCACGCAATAGACTTTTTCTATGATCTTGACTTGCTTCGACTCTTGTATCTACCTTTCGGACCTCTACTCTGACTTATGCCCATGTTTTCAACAATTAGAGCTTCAGAATGAGAGGAAGATCCATGCATTTTTCTACTCATATCTTCATTTAGAAAGCCACTTTTTACAAAATCCATTGTAACAATACCATCAGGTGCAGCATTAATCGAAGACATACGAAATGTATCCCAAGATTCCGGTAAAGTACATAACAGTCAAATTCCCTGCACTTCATCATCAAATTTAATATTCATGGCAGAAATTTGATTTATCACTCCTTGAAACTCATTCAAATGGTCTAATATAGATTGGTGATCTTTATAATGCAACTCCATAAATTGTATAATCAAATATATTTCTAAACGACATCGGTCATATTATGAAATTTAATATTCATGGCAGAAATTTGATTTATCACTCATTGAAACTCATTCAAATGGTCTAACATAAATTGGTCATCTTTATAATGCAACTCCATAAATTTTATAATCAAACATATTTCTAAACGACATCGGTCATATTATCAGGTTTAGCATTAGTAAACACCGGTAAATGCTAGCACTTCACATATAAAAGATCTTCCATTTCTCTACTCCATACATGATAATTTTTTCCAACAATGCTCTGATACTACTATGGGTGGTCGTAGGCCTCTCTCATCTCAAAAACTAGCTCAAGTGGTGAGACTTTTCCTCACACTTATAAACCGACCATTAGCCCCTTTCACAACCGATATGGGACAATCCTAACAAAACCTACTCCAAAAGGCTTCCTTAACATGTAAGGTATTACTAATCAAGAAATATAAAAAACCGCTGGACATGAGCTGGTGACGTGGTGGTTCCAAACCACTGAATATTCTGTCACTAGACATGGTAATCAAGTGACGAAGGTACTAAAGTTCTATAAAGTTAAGAGCTAAAGAAGTGGGAGACTCAGAAGCAAATCCTTATTGAAAAAACTTTCGCGGGGGAACCTAAATGAAAACCGAAACCCTACTGGGGGTATTTATGTCTGCATCCATGGGTAGACGTGTTGGCATAGCAAAAGAAGGCGTCGTAGTTGCCGGAAGTTCCCGGCTGCACGCAGTCGCCGCGGGCGCAGCAAGTCCCACATGCTTTCTTGCACAGGCATGGCTGCCACGACAGTGTTCGACTTTACCTGGGCTCATCGGTACGATAGCCCAACATCACGTGGCCATTAGAGGGAAAAAGCCCAATCGCATATAAGGTCAAAACCTAAATGTGAAAGCCCAAATTACTTCTATTTAGAGGAGGCATTATGGGTCACAAACCCATATTGGACCCAGATTTGTATAAAATGGGTCCAATATGGCTCATTAACTTTTAAAGGGTTCACTAAAAATGGGTCAATAATGGAGCACACTTAAATCAATTTTCGTCCCATATTGGACCCACTTTCGACCCATAAGAACAACATCCTTCCACAAGTTACAAATGGTCCCGGAGATCGGGGTCGGCAATCGAGGCCGGGATCATGACAGCCAGGACAAGGGCCCGAGGCCGGGGCAGCCAACCTGGGTCGGGGACGGGGCCAGGACCTGGTCTTGGGGCCGGGGCAAAGGATCGAGCCGGGGCGGGGAACAAGGTCGGGACCAGAGGTCAGGACCAGGACTGGGATCGTGATCGGGGCCGACGCCGTGACCAAGGTCGAGGATGGGGTCGGGACCCAGGGCGGGAGTCGGCAATCAGGTCCCGGGGCTAGGGTCAGGACTCGAGGCGGGTGCCGGGGTCGAGTCCCGGGGCTAGGGCCGAGTGTTGGGGCCGAGTGTCGGGGCCGGGGGCGGGATCGGGATAGGGATAGGGGTCGGGTCCCGAGATTGGAGCTGGGACCAGGGCCGTGACTGTGGTCGAGATTAGGGCCGTGACTGTGGTCGGGATTGAGACCATAACCAGGGAAGGGATCGAGACTCGGGACGGGTGCCGGCGACCGAGTCTCGAGGCCAGGCCGAGGCCAGTGTCTGGGTCAGGCCGAGGCGAGGCGGGTGCCGAGGCCGGGTACCGAGGCCGAGACCAGGGCCGAGGCCGGGTCCGAGTCCCAGGGCTAGGTCCTGAGATAAGGGCTAGAGCCAGGGCCAGGGCCGGGTCCCGAGGCTAGGTCCTGAGATAAAGGCTAGAGCCAGGGCCGGGGCTGTGGCCGTGATCGTGACCGGAGCTAGGACTGTGACCTAGGCCAAGGATGGGGCCGGGACCTGGAGCGAGTGTCGGTGACCGTGTCCAGAGGCTAGGACCAGGACGGACGTTGGGTCCCGAGACCGGGCCTTGGATCGGGACCGAGGTCGGGACCAAGGCCGTGATCAGAAGAGGGACCCAGGGCGAGTACAGGCGACCGGGGCCGAGACAAGGACAGGAACCGGGACCGGGGTCGAGGCCAGTGCTGGAGACCAAGGACGGGGCTAGGCAAGGGCCAGGGCCAATGTAGGGACCAGGGCTGGGAAGTATTTTAGTAATATTATTTTCTTAAAATATTATTGTGTTTTAATAATATGGGTCAAAACGGGTCGTGTCAGGTATGGGTCAGTCACGGGTCGAGTTAGATTTGAGTCATTAAATATGGGTCAATATGGGTTGGACCATATTCAACCAGACCCAAACCTAACCCGACCCATCCATTTGCCACCTCTAGTCTCGCCAAAGGACCAGGACAGGGCGTGGGAGTATAGTGTGGTCAACTAAGACAAGGATTAGGCCGCCGAAGATAGAGGAGCATGCTCAAGGTACTGGGGGTGTGGATGAAGAAACATATGTGGCTGCAGCAATGGTTGCTATGAAAGATGATGGAGATGCAGCCGTAGATGCAGCTGTAAAAATAGTTGCTATGAAAGCAAAGGCCACTGAAGGTACTGGGGATGAAGAAACAAATGTTGCAAACGCAGATGCTGAGGATGGGGATGAAGAAATATATGTGGCTACAGCAATTGTTGCTATGAAAGAAGATGGAGATGCAACTGTAGATGCAGTTGTAAAAATAGTTGCTATGAAAGCAAAGGCCACTGAAGGTGCTGGGGATGAAGAAACAAATGTTGTAAATGCAGATGCTGGGGATGGGGATGAAGAAACATATGTGGCTGCAGCAATGGTTGCTATGCAAGAAGATGGAGATGCAGCTGTAAAAATAGTTGCTATGAAAGCAAAGGCCACTGAAGGTGCTGGGGATGTAGAAACAAATGTTGCAAATGCAGATGCTGGGGATGGGGATGAAGAAACATATGTGGCTGCAGCAGTGGTTGCTATGAAAGAAGATGGAAATGCAGCTGTAAAAATAGTTGCTATGAAATCAAAGGCCACTGAAGGTGCTGGGGATGAAGAAACAAATGTTGCAAATGCAGAAGATGTAGTACTGCTTGCAGATGCCACTGCTGGGGATGCAATCGCAAATTCCGAAGATGTGGCAGCAGAAGATGCAAAACCAGAGGATACAGTTGCAAGTGCAACAGGGCTGTCAAGGTAAGATGCAGTTGCTTTGGGAGAGGGTATGTCGCAGGTTTATGAGACTGCAACACCCGTGAATGAGCATGTTTCTCCCTTTAATTTGCATAAGCACCAATTAATGTTAAGTGTTTATGTCGGCATAATGCCGCATACAGTGGGGCGAAAAGAAACTGTGGGCATACTCCATGTGAAGGTTATACGAGCTCGTAAGCTCCTGAAGATGGATCTTTTAGGAACCTCAGATCCTTATGTTCAACTCAGCCTCAGTGGGGAGAAACTTCCCGCTAAAAGAACTACTATGAAGATGAACAATCTGAATCCGGAGTGGAATGAAAGTTTCAACCTCACCGTGAACGACCTTCAATCCCAAGTACTAGAATTACATGTCTATGACTGGGAAAAGGTACAGGTTTACCGCATTCCTCTAATTCTTAGTGCGACTACGCACATTATCGACTTATCCTGCAGATGGCAGGCGTGCTTTCTAAGCATACAATACCAAAGAGGTTGATCATAGTGCCAACAGATGCGATGTATTTGACGATTTCGCATATTTAGGCCTAGCATAGACCATTAATTGTTCCTTCAGCAAGCATTTTTGGCGATTCGTTGTTGTTGGCTGCAACGATCGAGGCCGTATGTTACAAATGGTCCCGAAAACCGAGGCCGAGGTTGGCAATCGAGACCGGGATCGGGATAGGGATCGGGACCGGCAAACAGGGTCAGGATGGCCAACCAGGGCCGAGGACGGGGCCAGGACCGTGTCAAGGCGGGGGGATAAGGTCGAGACCCAAGGCCGGGACAGTGATCGTGACCGTGACCGTGACCGGGGCCGACGCCATGATCGGGGCTCTGGATGAGGTCAGGACCCGAGACCCGACGCGAGTATCGGCGATCGAGTCCGGAGGTCAGGGCTGGGACTAGGGGTAGGTACCAAGGCTGGGTCCCGAGGCTGTGGCCAGATACCGAGGCCAGGATCGAGATCGGAACCTGGGCTAGGTCCCGAGACCGAGGCTGGCGCCGTGGCTGTGGCCATGACGGTGGTCAGGGCCAGGATCATGACTGGGGATGGGGCCGGGACCTGGGACCCAAGGCCAAGCCGGAACTCTAAGCCGGGGCTGGGGCTCGAGGCCTTGTCCCGGTGCCAGGGCCGGGTGCCGGGCTGGGCCAGGACTGGGACCGTGACCGGGGCCAGGGATGTGGCGGGTCTCGGGGATGGGGCGGGTCCCGAGGCCGAGCAGGTTCCTGGTACCGAGACCGAGGCTGGGGCCGAGACTCGAGGTCGAGTCTCGAGACCGGGGCTAGGGCCGAAGCCGTGACCGTGACCGGGGCTAGGGATGGGGCCAGGACCCGAGGCGAGTGTCAGTGACCGTGTCCCGCAGCCGAGTTCAGGACTCGGAGCGGGTGCTGAGGCCAAGGCCAAGATCGGGACCGGGGCCGAGGTTGGGGACGGGGACGGGACCCGAGGCGGGTACCAACAACCGGGGTCGGGACTTGGGATCAGAGCCGTGGCCGAGACAGGGATCGGGACTGGGGTGTAGGCCGGTGCCTAGGATCAAGAACGGGGTCGGGGCAAGGGCCAGGGACAGGGCAAGTGCAGGGACCAAAGCTGGGAAGTATTTAGTAAAATTATTTTCTTAAAATATTATTGTGTGTTGATAATATGGGTCAAAATGGTTCAGGTCAGGTTTGGGTCATTAAATATGGGTTGGACCATATTCGACTCGACCCACCCATTTGCCACCTCTACTTCTATTTCACGTTTGGGCAATTGCTTGCAGGAACAGCAAAGGTCGAACTTTATATCCATCCATCAGATTAGGGGGAAAGTTATTCGACTGACCTTAGTACATGTTCAAAATGAATATGAACCATCAACTTTGGTGGGAAGAACTTTATTCAGTGTTGATAAATTACAGATAAATTGCTAAGATATTGTGAATTTGAAATTGCAAACCACTTCTTAATGAGCTTCCATGAAATTACAACAACAACAACATCACCATAATAATTAGTAGCGATTGCACAAGCTCGAGTGATTGATGTCCAACCATCGGAGAGAAGCGCATCGAACGTTTCATGGGCACTTGCGCTTGTTGTCACGGGTGGTCATGTTGGCATAGCATGGACAAACGTCAAGGTTGCCGGAGGTGCCCGGAGGGACGCAGTTGCAGCGGGCACAGCACGTCCCGCAAGCCCTCTGGCAAAGGCGAGGCCTCGACGACAGCTGACACCTGGCGGCACAGGCTCGGCCGCAGTCTGCACAAAGAAATATGATGACCACACGTTATTCGAAGATTATTTCTTTTTAGAATATACGAGGAAATAGAAGGTATGACTCTTTTATATATAGCTTCTGTACCCATTTTCGGCAGCTTCGAACTGTCTCCTGCATTTCCGATTCCCTGGGTCTGTTAAGGACACAAAAAGGGTTGTTTTAATTAGTCTGAACGGACATAGTGCGATACAGGAGAGACGAAAAAAAAAAAGGAGCAGAATGTGCTAATGATCGAAACCAGGAGGAGTTGGTACCATCTGATCAGCTTCGGCAAGTTGAAGAAGAAGAATGGAGACTAAGAAGGAAGCAATCAAAAGTTTGTGGACGGCCATTGGCGAGACTTTGCGTAGTTCTAATGACTTTGGTCGGATGATGCTTGATACGATGCAATCAGAGGGTAGAGGTCGCTATATTTATAGGCTGATCGTAGCAAGCAAAGTTGGTGGACGTCTCATTAAGATGGCCATAGGGTTGGTGGTTAGTAGCCGATTGTGAATTATTTGCGGTCACACAGCTCATCAGTCGCAGCTCCATGCACGCGTGGGCTGTTTGGCTTTCTTTTTCTGTGTTTTTTAGTCGTGAGCTGATGAAATGACGACATTGTGTTCGAAGGCGAGGTCGGCTTGGTACGTACAGTAGCATGGTTTTGTTTTTTTGATTGGCATTGGTATTGATATTGGGCGAATGAAAAGGCATTGGGATCAGAGCCCTAGATCGAACCTACACCAAATGAGAGAGAGAGAGAGAGAGACAGCATCGTCATCTGCCAGCTGCGAGATTTCGGCAGATAGCTGTTCCTCTTTTGTTTTCCAGCAAACGCCAAACTAGAAAGCTCCCCAAAGCTACCAAGTATCAAATCGCAATCGAGCTGAGTGGAGGAATGGATCGATGTGTGATGTGAATGCGACAGGTTTCTTCTACTTTGACTCAAAATAATCTTGAGACCCCGCGCCATCACCTTGTAGTGGTTTCGTGCATCAATCCACGATAGAACTAGTCAAAGCGAACTTCGTACCCTTGGCATGAGCTTATCTCACGTGAATAGTCGGAGATCCACAAAGTAACTTACTGACTGACGTGACAAATTTGTATTGGGTGTTTAATCATCCTTACTTACTTGCATAGCCTTTTAGAGTCGTTATAGGACGATCCACGTGGCATAATTGACGCTAATTTGGACGATTTTCAATAGTATTTTGGGTTAATACTATAGAAAATCCTGAACCGGTACAACTATAATAAAATTATCATAAATTAATTTTTTGACTAGAAAAACCTTAAACTGGTATCTCTGTGACAAATTTACTTCAAATTATTTTTTTGATCAGCAAAAATCCTAAACTAGTATATATGTAACAAATTTACCCTAAAATAATTATTTTGACCACAAAATACCTCAAATCGGTACACCTATAACAAATTTTACTATCCATTAAATTGAGTTAATTTAACGAAAAATCACAAATTAATAAATATGTATTAATAAATCTATGACAAACAAAGTGTAAAAACTCCAAACTAGTATACACGTAAGCTGCCACGTGTTACAAACTTAGCAATTTGACAGTTAAATTTAACGAAAGTTAACTGAGGGTAAATTTATCACAGGTGTATCAGTTTGGGATAAATTTATCACAAATGTACCAGCTTGAAATTTTTTCTATGGTCAAAAAAATAGTTTTTGATAAATTTGTCACAAGTGTACTAGTTTGAAATTTTTCATGGTATTAAGTCTAGTGTTTTAATGATTTCTTGAACTTTCTTTATTTTTATCCTTTTTTTCTTTCTCTTTCTTTGTTTTTCTTCTTCCTCCCGCTGGTCACTAATATCCGACGAAAGGTTGACCTTGCCCACCCTTGGCAAGACCCGACTTCGCTCTCCTCGGTGGCCAAAGACAACGAGCTTCACCAAAGGCTATTGAGGTAGACCTATTCGGTCCTTTCCTTTGGCTGGTTGCAAAATAATAATAATAATAATAATAATAATAATATAGAAAATAAAAATAAAATAAAATTGAAAAAATCAAAATATGTCATCCACGTTATTGATTTTTAGTCAAAATTAGTCGAATAAATGAATTAGCGTAAGTATGAAATGTTTAGGACTTTTTTTGTGTAATTCTCTCTTTATGTTTATATGTTATTGTTAGTCTGTGTGATTAAAGAGAGTTTTTTGTTTTCCAAAATAATACTAAAAAAATAAAAACTTACAAAATCAATTCAAAAATATATTCACCATTTTAGATCTCCCTCGGCAATTTAATTACCGAGGGAAACCTAGGGGCCCACCCGTAGGCCCCTCTCCTGAGGAAAGGAGTATTGCAGGCTCTCCACGTGGGAGCCGCAACACTCCCCCTCCCTCGGCAATTTAATTACCGAGGGAGGGCGGGGTTTTTTTAATATAAAAATAAAAAATAATTACAATATTAGATTAAAAATAAATTATTTAAAATTTTGGGTCTTGCACTTTTAAACTGCCAAGTAAAATATTTTAATTTTTTTAGTTTACATAAATATTTTTTCGACGCCGTCTCCTCGGTTCGTGGTTTCGTCGTAAAAAAAATATTTACTCACCTCGACTCCAAGAAAAACAAGTTAGGCAACGACGTTTGCTTATGGGGCCGCAGAGCGATCATATTTACGTAAAAAAAATATTTACGCGCCTCGTTTTTCTCGAAGCGAGGTATGATCGCCCCGCGGCCCCGCAAGTAAACACCAAGCCGTCGCCTCGTTCATTCGCTCGCTTTTCTCAGAGTCAAGGCACGTAAATATTTTTTTAAACATGATCACTTCGTGGCCCCACGAGCAAACATCACTGCCTCACTCGTTTGCCAGCTTTTCTCGAAGTCAAGGCGTGTAAATATTTTTTTTACATAAATATGATCGTTCATCAATACCGCGAGCGAATGTCGTCGCCTCGCTCGTTTGCTAGCTTTTTTCGGAGTCAAGGCACACAAATATATTTTTACGTAAATATCGTCGCCTCGCTCGTTCCCTCACTTCAAGCAAACATAAGCGAACACATGAGCGAATGAGCGAGGCGACGGCATTCGCTCAAGGGACCGAGGAGCGATCATATTTACGTCAAAAAAATATTTATGTGTCTCGACTCCAAGAAAAGCGAGTGAACGAGCGAGACGACGGCATTGACTTTTGCTCGCCGGGCCATGAAGCGATCATATCTCGCTTTGAGAAAAGCGAGGCGGGTAAATATCTTTTTACGTAAATATGACGCTCCGTGGCCCCGGAAGCAAACTCGTCACCTCGCTCATTTTTCTTAAAGTCAAGGTGCGTAAATTTTTTTTTACGACGGGACCGAGAACCGACGAGACGGCGTCGAAAAAATATTTATGTAAACTAAAAAAATTAAAATGCTTTACTCAGTAATTTAAAAGTGCAAGATCCAAAATTTTAAATAATTTATTTTTAAAATTTAATATTATATATATTTTTATTTTTATATTAAAAAAACCCCTCCCTCCCTCGACAATTTAATTGACGAGGGAGGGGGAGTGTTGCGACTCCCACGTGGACGAGCTTGCAACACTCCTTTCCTCAGGAGTGGGGCTCACGGGCGGGCTCTCAAGTTTTTCTCAACAATTAAATTTTCGAGGGAGGTCTAAAATGGCAAATATTTTTTTTTTGAATTAATTTTGTAAATTTTTATTTTTTAACTATTATTTTAGAAAAAAAAAGACTCGATTAAAGAAGGGTCGTGTTCATGTCATTGATGGAGTCGGATGAAATCCACGACGAGGGCACATTCTATGATGTGACATGTACTATTAAAAACAGCTGGGAGTCACCATGCAAATTATTGAGATGCTGTCAAGTTGGTCACGAACGTCCAACCCAACTCAACTCGGCCTTAGCGGACTCACCGACTCTTAAAAGTAAAAGTAGGGTTTCGTTTCCCAGGCACCAGCTAAGTCAAAGGGCTTTGAATCTTGCTCGATCAATCATTTGGCCAGAGCTTAAGCTGGATGGGTCGGTCCACCACCATTCAAAAGAGATGCACTTACCCACCCTCCTTCCTTTGTCTTTTGTCGACGCTCGACGGTGCATACCCACCAGGCCACTGCCAAGTTGTATTAATTTATCGATACTTCCTAGGACACGTGATTGAACTGGGAGGTCAGCCAAACGCCAAACCGAGGTTTACAACTTCGAATGTTTAAGATAAGGATACCAAGATCGTCATCACTACGTGAACTTTTGACAGCTAAGGCAAGAAAACGGCACCTCGGCACATCGGTTCTGGAATCGGAATCGTTTCAGAAAACTTTAGAGCATATGTATCAAGTTTGAGAGCCGATCGAAAGCGAGACTAGAAATGCTTTCGGGGTTTTTTGTGAACCTTTGCGACTGGGCGATATGATAGCAGCAAGAGAAAGTCCGCTTACTAGCCTGAGGCCCTCCCTGAGCACCTAAGGAGCAGCTGGCTCTCGTCCTCCGATCATCGGGGGCTTGTTCTCAAATCCTCCTTTGCATAGTAAGAGATTGAACCTCAACCTCGTGCCAATTCCATACCGAATCAGAGGGAACTTTGAACAACAGATAACACCAAAATAAACAATAAAGCATTTGAATGCCGAATCTTGTCTTCATCTAATATTTTAAACGTTTGAATTTGTTAACATTGATGGATCTCGTAAAAAATTATATTCCGAGAGATTCCATATTCAACTTAAACAGGTTGATGGGGATTCAACAAAATCGGAAAAATTATAATAAAAAAAATCATAAATCTATTATTTTTGCGCAAATTCAGCCCTAAATTTTTTATTTTTTATTTTTTAATTGAGTTCTAAGTTTTTTGATTTTGTGCTAATTCAGTTCATTCGGATAACTTTAGCCGGATGTCATCGTCCTAGGCAATTTTTTAATAATATTTTATTATATTAATTCTTTTTTATTTTCTTTTTTCATCCTCCTCGACCCTCGTATCAATGACCGGCCAAAGACCTCGTCGGCCACTTGCGAGGGCGAGGCCGATCCAAGATATTAAAAATGAGCACAAAAGACGATGATTCCAGATTTCGCACGGCTTTTCGGCTGGCTCCACCAAGGACATCCGACACGTCATCCTAGGCTAGGGTTCAAGGTGCACGCCGTGCAGGGAATGCCCGGGTCTGACCTCCTCCCTCGCAAAACACCTCCAGATTTAGCTTTTCGCTCATAACTATGTGGACGTCGTGTCCCCAAACAGGCACATCCTTAGCTATTCCGCTCTCACCATAAGTGTACGTGTGTGTGTATATATATACGCGACCACTTATCTCTCGTTTCCTCACAAAACAGAGCTCCCTGTAATACCAACCTCTGTTTCGAACTGCAGGTTAATCACAGAGACAGAAGCTCCAGTACGTTTTCTCAGTCAGCTATGGCCACCTCCAAGTTTTTGATTGCCTCCGTCCTCCTCTGCCTCCTCCTGCTCAGCCTCGCTGAAGCCGCTGATCAGACGGTACGTCGAAATAGTCTGCGATTTTTCGGCGCCGCTATCCGTGTTGACTCTGTTTTTGACACCTTCTGTTGTTGGCCTTATGCCTATGCCTGTATTCCTACCGTTGCAGGAGAGCACAAAGGCCACCCCGAGCTCTACTTCAGCAAAAATCGGTGAGCATACAATACAATAAAGCGTCTCGTTGTTTTGTGTGTGGGTTCTTTATTTTTATTTTTTCCTTGCACGTCGTGCGGAATTTCTAGCTAATATGTACTTAGCTTACAAGCACAGTAGAGTTCACCGATGCATCCGATCAACACAACTGTGAAAAAGTCTGGACAGATTGTTTGGAATGAATCGCTAATTCATGCCCGTCGTACGAACCCTTTTCAGACTGCAGCGCCGCCTGTGCCGCACGATGCCAGCTGGCGTCAAGGCAGCGGCTCTGCCACAGGGCGTGCGGGACATGCTGCGCACGGTGCAACTGCGTTCCTCCGGGCACTTCCGGCAACCGCGACGTCTGTCCCTGCTACGCCACTATGACCACGCACGGCGGCCGGCTTAAATGCCCATAAGACCATACTCCCTAAATCCCTCTCTCGCTATATGTACTGTTTGCCTCTTCGGGTCTTGTAATATATGTAGCTGTTTGTAATGTTAAAGAAATGGGTCATATAATGCAAAGTCTCCTGCTCTGTAAAGATGTCGAAGAATGTTAGGGTTGGGGGCATTATTATGTGCGTCGTCGTTTCCGTAGAAAGAGTTTTGTGCAGTGTGTACGAAAATGTGTCGCAAATAAGTCTAGGGTTTCCGTAAAGTGTTGTATGAAGAAACATTTTCCGACGTAGTCCTGTAATTTGAAGTTTCTTTTATGTTTGCTAAATTTCTCGGACACTAAATATGCCACGACCCGCTCCACTAAGTGCAAGAAGTAATCCTAAGAGCCCAAAAGGCTTGGACAAAAGCCGACTCCTAATAGGTTTTTAGAGCGCTGAATAGAAATTACACGATAAAAGAAGAAAAGAAGTTAGTAATGGGTCGGTTCCCGACCGAACTTGAACTAACATATTGTCTCTTGTAATCATCTCAATTTAGCTGACGAGCACAATAGAGTTCACCGATGTATCCGATCAACACGACTGTAAAAAAGTTTGATCAGGTTGGTTGGATTGAATTACTAATTCATGCTTGTGGTACGGACCCTTTTCAGACTGGAAGGCAACCACAGCACTTTATGTCATAGAGCACTTCAATTTTTGCAAAAATTTAAACATCTCCAGTAAACACTCTACCCATTATCACTTTAATCCTACAAAAAAATTTAACAGCTAAAAGGTAAGGGTTTACGTGGAGTCCATTCTCCCAAACAACTGCCAAACAAATGCAATTTTTCCTTGAAAAATTTTAGGATTAAGTCCACTAGGTTCTTGAATTTTCAAAAATTAAGAACACATTTTCCCAGCGGAATCACCAAGTTGTCACGACCTAAAAAAATTAATTAGGGCTAATGGATTACTAAGTTTAGTTGAATTACCTAATCTAAATCCAGTTATTCCAAACTTTACAAATTCGCAACTTAGTATTAAATAATTAACATGTAAAAGATTTTCAATTTAGAGTCGTCGCTAATCAATACATTTGGTCCAACTGAGGTAATGTGTAGTGTAAAAAAAACTAAAAGGCATCCACAACAGTCTATGTGATAGAGAACTTCAATTTTTGCAAAAATTTAAGCACCTTCTGCAAAACCAAAGTTAGCAAATACTCTATCCCTTATCACTCCAATCCTACAAAAATATTTAACAACTAAAATGTTAGGGATTTACGTAGAGTCCATGTTGCCAAACAAATGCAATTTTTTCGTGAAAAATTTTAGGGATCCATTAGATTCTTAAATTTTCAAAAAGTAAGAACACATTTACTTAGTGAAGTCACCAAACTTTCGCGACCTAAAAAATTTAATTTAGGCTAATGGATTACTAAGTCAGTTGAATTAACTAATCTAACTCGAGTTCTCTCAAACTTTACTAATTTCGCAACTTAGTTTCCAATAATTAACATACAAAAGACTTTCAATTTGGAATCGCCATTAATCAATTTATGGTTGGTTGATTAGACATTTAAATAAAGTATTAAAAAATTATTTATTTATACAAATCAGAGATTAATGAGTTCGGGGATTTGATTACACTAATATTTCTATTAACATTCTTTCGATATCATTCTTTCATAAAAATCATTCGAAAGGCAAAATGATGATTTTTAGACTAAAACCGCAACATACAAAGGCGGTCATGCGGGTGCGCAACATTGAACAATCAATAAATGAGAGCGGTAAATAAGTTGCAAATGAGGGATAGAAATGTACTTACCTTAAGTAAGCATAAGCACCTGCAATGTAAGCTAGAAAATCATTCAGACAATCCTAATACGATTTTTAATTAACATCACATAAAAAAAAAATCTTTATTAGGGTTTTATGATTTTAAATGAACGTAGGCTATGAAGAAACACACGTGAATGTAGCGAGAATTTCTTCATTAACCTTTCAATTTACAAGACTTTGTACATATGCATAGCACAAAACTTAAACCCTAGGACTCTTCCTTATTAGGAGATAAAATAAATATGGGACAAAATAAGAAGTAAATATTATAAATTCCTAAAACTGCTCTAATTTACAGCTCATGTTAACACTCTCCTTCAAGTGGGTGAAAAGATATCTTTAATACCCAACTTGACAAGTGAGTAGTGAAAGGCCCTACTTGACACTGCCTTAGTAAGTATATATGTCAATTGATCTTTAGACCTAACAAAGAGAAACCGAATCACTTTGGCATCCAGATTTTGATTTACAAAATGTCTGTCAACTTCTATATGTTTGGTTCGATCATATTGTACCGGATTGTGAGAAATGTCAATTGCTGCCTTATTGTCACAGAACAACCTCATCTCAGATTCCGGCGAAAAGCCAAGTTCCGTCATCAACCTCTTGAGCCATAGTAGCTCACATAACCCTTTCGTCACCCCTCTGAATTCTGCCTCAGCACTGGACAAGGCTACTACCTTCTGCTTTTTGTTCCTCCATGTAATCAAGTTTGCCACCACAAATGTCAAATATCCAGACATAGACCTCATGTCCAAGATACTGTCTGCCCAGTCGGCATCTGTAAACCCCTCCACCTCAAGATGACCATTCTTTGCAAAGAACAAACCTTTTCCAGGAGCTGACTTCAAGTAACGCAGAATTCGAGTTACGGCATTCATATGATCCTCACTCGGAGCATGTATAAATTGACTCACGACACTTACAACATAAGCAATATCAGGACGAGTGTGTGACAAATAAATGAGTCTGCCTACTAACATTTTGTATCTGTCTTTGTTGGTCGGAACATGTTCCGAATACTCCCTAAGTTTATGATTCTGAACTATAGGGGTATTAGTGGGCTTGCACTCCAACATTCCAACTTCAGCTAACAAGTCCAACACATACTTTCTTTGTGATAAGAAAATACCTCCCTTTGATCTGGCCACTTCAATGCCTAAAAAATACTTCAACCCTCCCAGGTTCTTTATCTCGAACTCTTCTGCTAACTTTTCTTGGAGTCTCGAAATCTCTTTAAGGTCATCTCTTGTAATAATCATAACATCTACATATATAATTAAGGTCGTTACCTTATCTTCAAATCGCTTCAGGAATAAAGTGTGGTATGAGTTACTTTGAGAATACCCATATGATCTCATTGCTGAACTGAAGCAACCAAACCAAGCACGAGGTGATTACTTTAACCCATATAATGATCTTTCCAATTTGCACACCATATTTGGTTGAGTGACACAACTATACCCACGAGGAACTTCCATATAGATTTCTTTATCTAAATCCCCATGAAGAAATGTGTTCTTCACATCAAGCTGATGCAACAGCCAGTCCAAGTTTGATGCGAGAGACAACAATACTCTCACAGAATTAAGCTTCTCAATAGGAGAAAACATTTCTTGGTAGTCTATACCATAAACTTGTGCATATCCCTTCGCTACCAACCGCGTCTTTTATCTCTCAACAGAACCATTTGCTTTGTATTTAATATAAAATACTCATTTACACCCTACTGCTTTCTTTTCCTTTGGCAACTCCACAAGACTCCAAGTCTTATTTTTCTGCAGCGCTTCCATCTCTTCTTTCATTACCTGAATCCATTTGGGATCCCTTAGAGCTTCTTGCACCCCAGTAGGAACTCAAGTTGTAGAGACATTTGATACAAATGCCTTCAAAGATTCAGATAATCTTTCTGTTGAGGCGTAATCTGCAATAGGATACCTTGATCTTCATTCTTCCACGTATAGTGAATATCGATTAGGAAGCTTGCCACGATTGTGCCTGTTAGGTTATTTATATCTAACAACCACATCAGAATCATCAAAGAAATCAGCTATAGTATGAGAATTTACCTCAAGAGTATCCTCAAAAGAATGGCCAGGTACTAAAGAGGGGACATCAGGAGAGAGAGAAAGTTGTTCTTGAAACTGTTTAGAAACATTCTGTATCGATACCTGTTGTCGATCATCTTCTATTGAGACCGAATATTCATCCCTTACAACTCCTATTGAGGCCGGATGTTCATCCCTTGCAACATCTGTTGGGCCATGCAGCAAGTTAAACCCCGCCTCTGCCATAATACCACCACTCTCCCACCAATGTTCTCTTTCTCTATGTATCTCCCCCTGAAAAGGACAATAGGTGTTGGGAAAGAAAAATCCAGACTCAAAAAATGTGACATATATGGTGACATAGGTCTTCTTAATGGTCGGGTTATAGCAACGATAACCCTTCTGATGGGTTCCATAGCCAAGAAAAACACACCGGATAGCACAAGGATCCAGCTTGGTCCTTTGGTTCTTGTGAAGATGAACAAAAGCTATACACCCAAACACTTTAGGAGAAAGTGTCAATACATAAGGAAGAGAAACATGTTTTGAAAGAACTTGCAACGGGGTCTTGAAATTTAGCACACGATAGGGCATCCGATTCATCAAGTAGACTACAGTAACAACAGCGGCATCCCAAAATCGAGTGGGAACATGTCCACCTCCCAATAAAGCTCGTGATATCTCTAAAATATGGCGGTTCTTCCTTTCCGCAACCCCATTTTGCTTGGGAGTCTGAGCACACGATATTTCATGAATAAGACCATGCTCATGAAAATATCCAGTAAGATATTGATTTACATATTCACCCTCATTGTTTGTACGAAGGATGCGAATTTATGCTCCAAATTGTGTTTCAACCATGTGATGGAATCTCTGAAATACGGTAAAGACTTCATTCTTGTGCTTCATCAAATACAACCACGTCATACGTGTGCAGTCATCCACAAACGTTACAAACCACCGAATTCATGAAAGAGTGGTAATCGGTGAAGCACCCCACATCAGAATGAATTAACGTAAAAGGTGTTGTGCTTTTATTAAAACTCACTAGAAAAGGAACACGATGACTCTTTGCTAAGAAGCATGTCTCACATTGAAATACAGAAAATGATAGACTCTTAAACAACTTAGGAAATAAGTACTTCAAATACCCAAAAGAAGGATGTCCTAATTAACGATGCCATAACCGTATTTCTTTCTCCCTACTTGTAGTCTGACCTCGATATGATGAACTCTACCGGTGATGAAATCATCCACGCAGTATAGCCCGTCTCTCTTAGTACCACATCCAATAATCTCCTTCGTGAGGATATCCTGAAATAAACAAAAATTGGGGTACGTGAGAACACAGAAATTCAACTCCCCAGTAACTTGTCCAACAGATAATAATCTATTAGATAATGAGGGCACAAGCAAAGTATGAGTTAAAGAGAGGGAAGGCGGAAGAGCAACATTGCCAGCCCCTGTGACTCAATAGCTATGGCCATTAGCATTATAGATACTTCATCGTCGCGGAGTAGTGTGGCGAATAAAGTCATCAAGATTAGGTGGCATATGATCGATAGCACCTGAGTCAATAATCCACCCACTGTCTCCACCCTGATTAGTATTGATAAAAGTACACCCGTAATTATCTTCAAGAGCTGAGGCACATGTACCGGTGGAGTCTACCTATGGAATCAGTGAGAGAGCGGAGTCCCCAGTGGCTAACGATGCTTGTCCTTTACCCCCACTTACTATAGACTCAGTTTTTTTCTTGGCCTACAAATCTTTTCACCAATTGGGGTACCTATGTAACTTAAAGCAAGTGTATTTGGTATGTTTTGGATTTCCACAATGTGTACATCCCCCAGTTGGTTGTGACCCTTGCTTGGAGCCTATATTGGATCTGCCACCTATAGATGTCAACTGTAAAGTTCTTGGTTCCGAAATGCCATCAAAAAACTCGTGGCCCTACCTCCCCCCACGAGATACCATAGCAGCAGTAGAAGAAGAGGCATCTGTATTGGTCAACTTCACAGCTTGACGTACATCCTATCGTCGTACTCGTGCATAAGCTTGTTTCACGATAAGAAATGGTTGCATCTGTAGCACATCAGCCCTAACATTGTCAAAACGATCATCAAGACCATCAGGAAAGGTGTAAACACGATCTTCTTGAATAGCTATATTGTAGCGCTTAATATCAGCAAGACACGTATGGGATTAGGGCGGCAAAAATTAATTTCTCGCGAGAGTCCTTGAAGGTCATTGTAGAACTTTTCGATAGGACCTCCTGCTTGTTTCGACCGAGCAACTCGGCGCTTCAAATCATACACCTGCGAAGCATCAATGCCTTTAAAAAATGTGGTAGCCACCGAATCCCATACCGTTTTTGCAGTTGGAAATCGAATAAAATTGTCGATCGACGCTGGATCCATGGAATTGATCAACCATCCTTTCACTGTCGAGTCTTCGATTTTCCACTTCCGAAACTGAGCATCTGTAGGTAAAGGCTCCGGAAGGTCTCCATTAATGTATCCCAATTTATCTTTACCAGCGATATACATCTCCACCACTTAGGACTATAAACCATAATTGGTTCCATCTAGTTTGATTGTAAATTGTGAAGCGGATGAATCACCGTGCGGTGTCGGGTTTTGAGTTTGATTTGGGGCAGGGATCTGAGTCAATCTTGATGTCAGATTCTCAAGAAGTGCTTCAGTCTAATTCTGGGGAGTTCTTCCTCCGATAGAAGTTAGATCTGTCATCGGTCAAAGCAACGACAATTCTAACCACGACGTTCTGGGCAGCAGCAGCTACACAAGCTGCGGCAGGTCTGGTCTGGGGTTGTTACTGCAGTCCACTTAATGAATCGGATGCTCTTTCGCGTGCTAAATTTCAAGACCTCGTTGCAAGTCCTTTTAAAACATGTTTCTCTTCCTTTTGTATTGACACTTTATCCTGAAGTGTTCGAATGTGTAGCTTATGTTCATCTACACAAAAACCAAAGGACCAAGCTAGATCCTTATGCTATCCGGTGTGTTTTCTTAGCTATGGAACACATCATGAGGGTTATTGTTGTTATAACCCTGCCACTAAGAAGACCCATGTCACCATGGATGTCACATTTCTTAAGTTTGAATTTTTCTTTCCCAACACTAGTATCAGAGCTTAGTTTACCAACAAGTCTGAACCCAATAGTCACACAAAAGAGATACGGATTGTCGCTCTTGCCGACCCGTGGCGTGATGTGTGAGAGAGAGATTATTGGGGTTGTTCCACATCGATTGTGGAAGAGGCTGGTGGTCGATTTATAAGTGTAAGGAAAAGTCTCAACCTTTAAGCTAGTTTTTGGGTTGAGAAAGGCACAAAATCACCCAACACATATATCAGAGCCTAGGGTTTTTATCCTCAGGAGTATTGTACGTTGATTCACGACTACAGCGATCCCGCTAGGGAAGGGGAAGTTGTGGTTGACTAAGACAAGGAATAGGGATTGGGCTAGTGGTATGTCCACTCTAAAGGACTAGGACAAGGTTTGGGCGTATAGTGTGGTTGACTAAGACAAGGAATAGGCCGCCGAAAATACATAAATTGTTAGTACCTGCTACTAGGGAAGGGGAAGGTGATGAAGGTGCTGGGGATGCAGAAACAAATGTGGCAGATCCAGAAGATGAAGCTACAACTGTAGTACTACTTGCTATGAAACTACTGGGGATGGAATGGCAGATGCAAAAATTGTGGCAGATGCAGAAGATGTAAAACCTGATGTTGGAGATGCAGAAGATGCAACTGCAGCTGTAGTACTGCTTACCATGAAAGCAAATGTCACTGCTAGGGATGCAATGGCAAATGTAAAAGATGTAAAACCAGATGTTGGAGATGCAGAAGATGCAGCTGCAGCTATATCGAAAAATGTAGCAATGCAACAGGGCTGTCAAGGGAAGATGCAGTTGCTTTGGGAGAGGGTATCTTGAAAGTGGTTCTTACTATTTTTGTCAATGAGATTGTTAAGCATGAAATACTTTTAAAAAAATTTGAGAAAATGATTAAAGGAGAGCAAGCAAATCAAAAGGACCAACTAGAGAAACAAAATCTTAAGGAAAATAAAATTTTCGCTCTAGAAGTACAAGCTCCGGAAGAAGAAGAAGAAGAAGAAGAGGATGAAATAGCTCAATATCGATTGAGTTCGGTAGATAGTACTTGTAAATGAATATTTGAGACACTTCATCGAAACTAGATAACCCTTTCTCTTGTCGATTTAAAGTACAACTAAGTTATGGACCATTGTTTCGTGACTAAGGTTGCATGAATTGTATAGAGAAAACGATACATATGATCTCTGAACTTTGCCCCAATATGCAAAATCATCATTGAAATTCTAACTTGTTCAATGTTATCCATCAACTTTCATACAGAGTGTCATTCCTGAACTTTTCAATTGCTCAATGTGGTCCGTAGGCTTTTGGCACGTGAGACCACGTGATTTTAGGTCGGGATCAGAGGGGGCTCCGTCCAGCTCTGTGAGTTCCTTTGGCGTGCTCTATTTCAGTCAAATTTGGCACGGATTTGGCTTGCATTTGACAAATGTTGACTTTTGCAGGTCCATGATATTGACCAGCCAAATTTGGCCGTCTCTAGCCACGCTGACGGTATCGACCGACGCTTATGATCTTGAGGCCAAAACCCCTCCTCAATCTACTTCAATCATGGCCAATTGGTGTTTCAATTCTTTGAATGAAATTCTGCCTGTAAATGTCCAAAAATGGAATGAATTTTGGGGAAGATGATGAATAGTGCGAACAGGGTTGTTGGATCGAACCCGGTTCGATCTGGTAGACCCGATCGACTTAATTTCTTGAAATTGATATGCAATTCTTTGCAATTTATCAAATTAAATCACATAATTGGAATTAAGGGGATGAATTATATCTAAAAATGTCATTTTTCCTAAAATTTTATCATGAATTGATCAAAAACTCCAAATTAGCTTTAAGATCCGATTATCCAAATTGGCAAGTTGAAGCCCTTAATAGCCAAATTGAACCAAAATAATCATGCCAATCAATTCATAATAACAAAAAACATAAGAGAGAGGTCTTACCTTTGCATGACAGTCCTTGGATTTTGATAAATTTCAGTTCAATTGAAGTATATGGACCAAATTGCAAGAAAAGTATGCAATTTTACCCAATTCTTACAATTGTGTGATTTCAGTGAATAATTGGATTAAATTGCAATGCAGGACAATCAATTTCAATGTCAAGACTCAAATAATGCACAATTGCAAATTAAAAAACTTAAATGATAGTTTTTTTTCAAGTTCAGCTCTATGTGTAATAAAGGAACACCCAAAATTGAACTTGAATTTTGAATTTTTATGAGGTCAAAATGAAAAGGGAATTAAGAAAGATATTGATTATTTTTCTATATTTTTATGACCTCGAATACTATTTTTCTTGATTTTTCATGTAGCTTCCTATTTTCCAAAAATACTAAAAAATGCAAAAAAAAATGAAAAAAAATTGTCAAAAATGGTTCCTTAGACTTTGCCAAGGTTAGTAATGTTGATTTTATAATTTTCAAGTTTTTATGAATTTTTTAAAAAATAGATTGGAACAGGCTGATTCAAAATCAGGTGCAACAATTTTATAACTGACAAGATTGCATATCCTACGACAAAACTCTACTGCTACGAAGGGTGGACGAATATTATGTCCATCTCCTTCCACACAAGATTTAATTGCCTATCATTGTATTCGGATGAATATTATGTCCATCTCATTAACAAAAGCAACTACATCTTCCCTTGATAGCCCTGTTGCATCTGCTACATTTTTCGATATGGCTACAACTGCATCTTTTGCATCCCCAACATCTGGTTTTACATCTTTTACATTTGCCATTACACCCCAGCAGTGAATGTCACGTCATAACATCTGTCTGAATACAGTGCATAAGCAGCTAAATCTTGTGTGGAAGGAGATGGACATAATATTCTTCTACCCTTCGTAGCAGTAGAGTTTTGTCGTAGGATATGCAGTATTGTCAGTCATGAAATTGTTGACAGCTGATTTTGGATCAGTTTTTTCCAATCTATTTTTCAAAAACTCATAAAAAAATTCAAAAAAAGTTTTAAAAAAAATGCAAAATCAAATTTGGTAACATTGGCCAAGTTTGAGGAACCATTTTTGACAAAAAAAACTAATAATTTTTCATATTTTTCGTATTTTTTAGTATTTTTGGAAAATAGGAAGATACATGAAAAATCAAGAAAAATAACATTCGATGACACAAAAATATAGAAAAATAGTCAATATCTTTCTTAATTCCCTTTACATTTTGACCTCATAAAAAGTGAAATTCAACTTCAATTTTGGGCGTTCCTTTATTACACATAGAGCTGAACTAGAAAAAAAAATTGTCATCTGAGTCTTTTAATTTGTAATTGTGCATTATTTGAGTCTTGACATTCAAATTGATTGTCCTACATTGCAATTTAGTCCAATTATTCACCAAAATTGCACAATTGCATGAATTGGACAAAATTGCATACTTTTCTTGCAATTAGGTCCATATACTTCAATGGAACTGAAATAATCAAAATACAAGGACTGTCATGCAAAGGTGAGACCTCTCTCTTATGTTTTTCGTTATTATGAATCGATTGGCATGATTATTTTGGTTCAATTTGGCTATTAAGGGCTTCAACTTGCCAATTTGGATAATCGGATCTTAAAGCTAATTTGGAGTTTTTGATCAATTCATGAGAAGATTTAAGGGAAAATGACATTTTTAGATCTAATTGATCCCCTTAATTCCAATTATGTGATTTAATTTGATAAATTGCAAAGAATTGCATGTTAATTACAAGAAATTAAGTCGATCGAGTCTACCAGATCGAACCATGTTCGATCCAGCAACCCGGTCCGCACTATTCATCATCCATCTTCCCCAAAATTCGTGCCATTTTTAGACGTTTACAGGCCGAATTTCATTCGAAGAATTGAAACACCAGTCGGCCATGGTTGAAGGAGATTGAGGAGGGGTTTTGACCTCAAGATCATACCCGTCGGTCAGCACCGACGACATGGCCAGAGACGACTGAATATGGCTAGTCAATAACACAAACCTGCAAAAGTCAACATTTGTCAAATACAAGCCAAATCCATGCCAAATTTAACTCAAATAGAGCACGCCGAAGGAACTCATAGAGCTGGACGAAGCCCCCTCCATTCCTGATGCTGTTTGGACCTAAAATTACGTGGTCTCACATGCCAGAAGCCTACAGACCACATTGGGCAATTGAAAAATTCAGGAACGACACTCTGTATGAAAGTTGATGGATCACATTGAACAAGTTAAAATTTCAATGATGATTTTGCATATTGGGGCAAAGTTCAGAGATCATATGTGCCGTTTTCTCTATACAATTCATGCAACCTTAGTGACGAAACAATAGTCCATAACTCAGTTGTACTTTAAATCGACAAGAGAAAGGGTTATCTAGTTTCGATGAAGTGTCTGAAATATTCATTTACAAGTACTATCTACTGAACTCAATCAATACTAAGCTACTTCATCCTCCTCTTCTTCCGGAGCTTGTCCTTCCAGAGCCAAAATTTTATTTTCCTTAAGATTTTGTTTCTCTACTTGGTCCTCTTGATTTGTTTGCTCTCCTTAATCATTTTCTCAGTTTTTTTAAGTATTTCATGCTTAACAATCTCATTGACAAAAATAGTAAGAACCACTTTCAAGATACCCTCTCCCAAAGCAACTGCATCTTCCCTTGATAGCCCGGTTGCATCTGCTTCATTTTTCGATACAGCTGCAACTGCATCTTCTGCATCTCCAACATCTGGTTTTACATCTTTTACATTTGTCATTGCAACCCCAACAATGACATTTGCTTTCATAGCAAGCAGTACTACAGCTGCAGCTACATCATCTGCATCTCCAAAATTAGGTTTTACATCTTCTGCATCTGCCACATCTTCTGCATTTGCCATTCCATCCCCAGCAGTATCATAGAAAGTAGCACAACAGCTATAGCTTCATCTTCTGGATCTGCCACATTTGTTTCCGCATCCCCAGCACCTTCATCACCTTCCCCTTCCCTAGCAACAGGTACTAACAATTTATGTATCCACGGCGACCTATTCCTTGTCTTAGTCAACTACGTTGTACGCCCAAGCCCTGTCCTAGTCCTTTGGAGAGACCATACCACTAGCCCAATCCCTATTCCAAGTATGGCTGAGGATATTCCAAGTAAGCCCGAGGATACTTGTCTAGTGATATTCTTCAAGTTTGACCACTGGGGAATCCCAAACTCACGCCTAAACTTGCCTCTTTTAATCTCATGAAGCAATGGACATCCTTTAGCAGATCCCTTGACACAAGTTAAATGAAGTTTAATTTTGTCAAAGTAGGTCTTGCCAAGACTATATTTAGCAGTACAATACTTGTAGTCTAAAACTACAAACAAACAAACCGGTTTAAACTATTCCTAAGTTTAGTCGTCAGCAATTTAGCAGATCGAGAAATGGGTAGCATTTCAAAACCAAGGATAATCAATACGAGAAAGAAATCGGAAGACGAGGATCAACACTAAGCAACCAAAGATTAGCGAAGAAATAAAAATGTGAATAGTTAGAAAAAAAAATCAATCAACACTAAGTAAACTGTGAACTCAATGAACTATAAATCGCCAATCAACACTATACAACATAGCACTAAGCAAACTGTCAAACGATCACCGATCATCGCCAATCAACACTACACAACACAGTACTGAGCAAACCGTTGAACACGATGATGAATGATTGTCGATCATCACCAAAAAACACTACAAAATAGAGAACTAAGCAAACTGTCGAACGATCGCCGATCATCGCCAATCAACACTACACAACACATCACTAAGCAAACTGTCAAATGCGATGATGAACAATTGCCGATCATCACCAATCAACCCTACACAACACAACACTAAGCAAATTGTCGAACGCGATGATGAACGATCGCATCACCAATCAACACTACACAACACACCACTAAGCAAACTACCGAACGCGATGATGAATGATCACCGATCATCATCAATCAACACTACACAACACCGATGATCACAGTACAAAATAAAACACATGAGCAATGAGCAGAAAGCATGACAAAAGCAAAGAGAGAGAGAGAGAGAGAGAATACTAGGAGTGACGAGCAAGGTAACAAGGAGAAATGTGAGTAAGCGAGACTGATTCTCTGAAGTAGAGCTTTCTTTGCTCTTTAAGGCGCATAATTTTGAAAAAGTAGCACCGTCGGATCTCCTTTTTCCCTTTTTTGTTTGTTTTTGTTTTTTTGTCGAAGCCAGGCCCCAAGCTACTTAAGACTTTTTCCCCAAGGTACTTGAGACTTATATATATACATATGTATGTATGTATAGGTATCATATATCAGAAGATCACTTTCAAATTTTTTGCAAAATATAGCAGAACAACATTTCCTTAAATATATTTTTTGGCAAAATTCTGTAGATTCCAAGTGGAGTAACTTCAATTATCAATTATAGCAAGTATTGAATGATAAAAATAAAAAGAGACTTAGCCAAAATCTTTCGACTCTCGAGTAGGAAAGAGAAAACTTTTTATTACTCAAGTATTGAATGATAGAAATGAAGGAGAGAGCTCCATTATATATACAAAAAGCCTCTCAATGACTATCGTTGATCGACTCATATCTCATGGCTTAGAATGCATAACCCCAATTAACAACTACTGACATTAAAGACAAGAATTCTAGAATATGATACATTTACCGTATCGTTCATCAATAATAATATTCTAGAGAACTTAAGAAAACTAGGCCAAGACACTTCAAGTCTTGTGGTTAACCCAAGCCATGTTGTTGATCAGTTTGCTCGCAGAACCTCGGATGGATGACACTTGGAACTGGCATCCGGACCATTTGAAATGACCCTCTAACTACTATATCAATTTTATTTACATTACAGTAGTTATGTTATATGAAAAAAGTTTGCTCACTTCTGTGACATTCTGATTTCCAATCAATTTCAGACTCATTAATGAGAAATGAATTTAGAGATGTATTTCAGTCATGTCTCGCTCGAATCTAATCAATTCGAGTAGACTTACCAAAAGGTAAAGGCTAACGCGAAACAAGGTACGTGGACCTACAGAATTCGGATAAGAAATAACACTTTGACCATAAGGATTGTCGAGGGAATATTTAGAACCACAAAAAGCCAATCCAAGAACGATTAGGGAATGTCTTGCGAGTGTCATACGATTGGAGCGTGAGTGATGTCGCTTAACCAATATATGATTTGCAAAATTTTCCTTTATCGAACAGTGACAATCGAGACCAAAGGGACTAGTGATAAACCCTCACAATTACATGACAACCAGAGCCGCCATGAATTGATGAGCCCTAAATGCAATGAGAATCACAAGGTCGATACGCGTAAAGTTTACAAAAGCCACCCGTCGTTTCGAGATAGGCTAGAACCACGTCTGATAGAGGAAACCATCAGAAACAAGTCTTGAAAAAATTGAAATGGAGAATCAAGAATTTCAACGTTATTT
The DNA here is from genome assembly GCA_028455895.1 of Rhodomyrtus tomentosa. Lineage (NCBI taxonomy): Eukaryota > Viridiplantae > Streptophyta > Magnoliopsida > Myrtales > Myrtaceae > Rhodomyrtus > Rhodomyrtus tomentosa. Next base: position 4,510,818 of record JAPCWY010000001.1, on the reverse strand, counting down.
GGATTGGTCATTGCCCTATTGAAGAATTTTGGAGCTAGAAAAAAGATGTTTTGAACGTCGGGGGTAAAATTACCCTTTTGCCCCTCAAGCTTAAAGCCTTGCCCATGCATTTGAAGAAGGGCAACTTGGTCTTTAAACCCCCTCAAGGCTACCGAACACTAGGAGAGATATTGGCCATTGGATCAAGCTAGATTGACATGAGGGACAAGTGTCCATAGATGGGGTAAAGACTAGTCAAGTCCAACTTTATGCAACTACCATTCTTCCCTTTGACCATGAGCCTTGTACGTAGCATTTTTCTCTCTCTCCTCACCTCATTTGGCGGACCATCAACCCACCAATGCCATCTTCTTCTTCCTCTTCTTCTCCTTCATCGCCAAGCTGCTGTCCTGTACCGACTGCTTCACTAAACTGGCCATAACTTCTTCATCCGTCATCGGATTAAAGCGTACCACCTACCATTGGAAAGCTTATCGTCTCGCCGTCCCAACAAGGTATTTTAGGTCTAAATCCACATAGTCATTTGTCCTGTAGAGCCGTTTGAAGGAGCAAAGGTCAGGCTGATCAGTTTTGAATCCGAGAGCTCCCAGCCGACCAGTCCGGCCGTCCCACTATTCCGGCCATATCCTATTCGCCCGATATATGATCGAGGTAAAACCATTGCCAAATGATATTTTATTGTCTTATCTTTCTATAGACATATTATAAGCTCAATTTGATCTTGTAGATCTTCACGTAGCTCGATTTGAGTGGACAAAGGTCAGGCGAGGTCGGATTCTGATCGGTTTTAGGAAAAGACCTGTTCCGAAGTCTTTCGGAGTTCAAATTACTCCAAATTTTCAGTGACGTCTTCTACACTTATAGTATTAAGGTTTGATGAGCTGTGGTAAAAAGTTGAGATGAATTTGATGAAATTTTGACCCCAAATGGGTCTTGTGATTGTTGGATAGAAACGGCCAGTTTAAGGACTTGAGGAAACCGACGACCTCCAAAGGGTTTTCGGCAATGACTAGGCCCCAAATCTTCGGTGAGCCTCTTAGACCCTTAGATATACATGTTAACAAGTAGGTTAGTAATTAAATGGTGGACTTGGAGTAGTTTTAAGGCTGAAAAACCTCGGTATGCATGGAACCGAAAATAACCTGGTTCGGTTCTGTGCAAACCGGTTCTGTTGAGGCTATTATGGGTTGGTTTTGAGTCTCAAATTCATCAATGAGACATGCTATAATGTTGAGGATCATGTTATTAAGGTTGGTGGTTCATGAATGGGTGAATTAAGCAAGAGAAATTAACGATTGGTTGGAATTTCATAAGTTGCGCGGCAGGTTTGGTCCTGGACCACTTGGACCAAATTTAAGGAGGTGCTTGAGGAGAGAATTTGTGACATTAATCTTGAGGTAAGAGAATTCCTAACCTTATGATAGGAAGATTAGACTCAATTGGGTGAGTCGAGGATTAATTTGATCTATTTATGAGAATCTTCCAAAGGGATAGCTCTTAATATGTCCTAAGTGGTTACAGAAGGTCTATGTGTGACTTTGCTTGTGTTTAAATCATATGCCATGTCGAATGTCATTGATTGTCCTGTATGCCATGAGTATTCAAATTGTGCATAAGTTGCACCTATTATTTTATCTGTGAATTGAATTGAGAAGCATGGCATGAACATGACATGGCAAGGCCTTGAGGCGTATGAGACGCGGGGTGGGAGATGGATACCCTGATGGGATGTAATCGCGGGGTGGAGTTGATGTTGTGTGGCGCCCTGATGCGATCTAATCACGGGGTTGAGATGGCCACAATCCTGATGCGATCTATTCGCGGGACGGGGGTATGAAGTGATGATATTGGCCTGGAGATTCATTGAAACCTGATACGTTTACGCAGGTTGCCAATGACGGTCTAATGCATTTACGCGGACCGAGCCTGATGCGATATAATTGCGAGCTAGAGAATGAGGCAAGCAGGAATAGATGGTTGTGGTGAAATGGCAGGATGAGGTGTGCATGATCATCTGAGTATGACATGGTGTCATAGTTGCATGCCCATCATCTGTGTGTCACTATCTTTATTTGTATATGCCTGTGTGATTATGAGTTTGAAAAGTTAGGATAGATGACTGCCTGAGTGGACGGTCGGCCTAACCTAAGGTTAGAACCCACCTTACTGAGATGTGAATCTCACCCCATTGTGGGCAACATTTTTCAGGTCCCTGATGAAGAAAACCAGGTTTGCCATGGATTGGCACAGAGACGAGGTCACTAGAGGAAGAATGAAGACTTCTCTTTTGGGACCTTAGAATCGAATAGTAGAGATAAATAGGATTTAGATTTGTAATAAAGAATAATATATTTGACCTTTATTAAAGGTGCGCCCATGTGTCATAAGTCATCGGGTGTTGCTTATTTGTAAATTGGAGTTGGCATTGCTTCCGCATGCATGTTTCTTTCAGCGAATAAGACATTGGCCATTAGATCCTGGAGCTTTCATAAAAGAACGGCTTGGTGGGATGCTCGCATGCTCGTCGGATTCTGGGCGTGACATCCCCGTTTGAGTGGTATCAGAGCAAGGTCAGCTCGATCCAATGTGATTGAGACTAGGAGTGATAAAGAGTGATGACTTGAGAACAATTAGGTAGTGAGACCTTGAGGGATAAGCATGAATTGCTGAATCTTGAGGACTAAAGGTTTGAATTTGTGTAGTATTCTAATGGTTCTAGTGCCGATTTAAAGGATGATCTTGAGTGATTTATGAATAAGGCTCACAAGGAATTGAATAGAAATTGATGAGTCATAAGCCTGGATTTGAGGTTGCTAGAGAATAAATTATGAATGAAGGGTCAATTGAAGTGTATGATTGTGATTTTGATTCGTCAATGACCCAACTTGAGGAGTACGAGCTATAAAGAGGCGATCGATGTTAGTGGTTCAGGCTTGAATTGCGTGATATCTTGATGGTTTAGCTATCAATTGCTATTGTCAACCTTGGATGAAATGAGGTGCGGTGTATACAAGGTATATTGAATTAAAGGCCAGTTGTGATCGAATGCTTAGGGATTTGATTTAGTTAGCGACTCCACTTGAGGTATATGGTTGAATATAGGCAATTGATCGGTGGAATTAGAACTCTTCAATGGATAGGAATTGATCTGAAGGCAATTTTGATGTGACAAGTGGTGAGAATAGTCATGCTATGCATGTGTTTATGGCTTTGAAATGAAAGTTGATGAGGGTGCATGCATGAACTTATCGCTGTTGGACTTAATAAACTATCGTTTGGTATGGGACAAGTTGATAGGATACCTATAAACTGTAATGAAACATGGTATAGAACATGTGGAACAAGTCTTTCTCCGTAGATGTAAGACTTGGGACAACCTATAACGGCCAGGTCTGATGAGGGCGAGGAGTGATCGCCGGGATAGAGAGGTCCGGACAAGGAGCGGCTCCTGGCAGGCTTCTAAGATGGCAAGAGGCAGGAATGACCCAAGTCATAACTTGAAAGGAAAAGTCTAGGTATCAGGTCGAGTCCAATTGTGGTTAAGAGATGTATGGCACAAGATTGATCCTCGAAGAAGATGTTCAAAAGTGGCATGACATGTGAAATGATGTTTGTGATTGGCATAATTAAAAGTTTATGCTTGGCGATGGATGTAGTTTGAAAGGAAAAGTGATGTTTATGATTAGTCTGTTGGGCATATTTTGTAATCATGTGATTGGCTTGACCAAGGTCTAACTGGGAGAGTAAACGACATGTGGGATTTATACCCATTGAACTGATGCATGTTGAGAATGAGAAAGCATGTCTTGTTTGTGATAGAGTGACAGATGCCTTAGACTTATAGCATAATCGATTGATTCATTGAATTGCCACCTTGAGTACTTGCTCGGTGTTAACCTAGTTGAGTTTTGGCTTAGTTGAGGCTTGCTTAGTAATTGACTGAAGATTGAGAAGTTGCCTTGTTGAGGCTGGCCTGTTGAATAGTCATTGACTGATGAGAATCTAGAATATTTGGTAATGGACAACTAATTGAGAGTTGTTTGTGAACCACTATAAGGTGACAATGAAAGATAATGAGATGAGCAGCCTAAGACTGCAAGACTTGAGTAGATGACATAAGTCTTGGATTCCTGGAGGCAATCATAGTGGTGCAAGTGACTCGAGAAGCTGATAAGATTGAAGGACCAAAGTATGGTCGCTAGAGTAGCACTTGGCTTATGTATGTGAGCTACGAAAAGATCCAAGAACTGATATGGATCATGAGAATTGAGTAAAGATGGGCGATTGGAGTATGAGTACTAAAAGAGAATATGGCTCGATCGGTTAATCGTACGAGACCCAAGGGCTGAATGGGTCGTGAGAACTTTGAATGGACTGAGAAAATTTGTTGATTAAGCAAGCTCGAAGAGGAGCTGCTAAGGTTGTCTAAGTCACTATGGTGACAGGTGCTAGTACTGATGAGCTAAAGTGATGGAAGTCACGAGGAAGATGACTTTTAGTTAATCTTTTCTAAATTGAATGTGTGGGAAGTACCACCAGAATTTGGAAAAGCTTGTAAAATTATGTATAAGGTTGAGATTGATTGAGTCAAGTAAAGGGATAAGATTTGAAATTGTCTCCCTCTGGATTGAGGATCTTGTAAGAAAACCTTAGAGGTTTTGGGTATACTAAGGAAAGAAAGTGACCCTGACATATTGTAGCCTTAAGAGGCTGTTGATAATTGGTGAAAGGTCACCAGAGAAAGGGTTTTCTCGAAGGCATGAGATCTACCTAGACTACCTTTGTTGAGTTGTTCGATGGAAAGTATTATCCTGGGATTGCTTAAGGGCAAGGGTTGTTTGGATCCTAATACTTGTGCAAGGATCATAGGATGATCGACCAATGTGAGACAGAGTTCTCAAGGTTCCCTAAGTGTATTAAAGGTGGTCTAGGACCCTTGAATAAGATAAGTAAATCCCTGAGTGGATTGAAACTTGAAAACCTTATGGCTGGTTGTTATTCCTGATTTTTTAGGAATAGTGATGGGACTCAGCAAAAGAGGAGAATGATCGAAAGACTTATGAATAAGAGAACTCCTACTCATGGATTACGAGCAAAGAGATGTTCATTATGGATATGGAGCAGGCCTACGGGAAATGGCTGATTACCTGGGCGTAAGACACAAGGTGGAAAATGGGTAGTCCGTCTTTTCTGTTATGGAAGGGGTCGAGGAAGAATCGGCATGCTAGTTTGCCTGGAATTAATGATTTCCTTGGATCGGTTGATTGACTTGGAACCATGAGAAATGAAATCATGAGTTGTTGTTCCCTAAAGAATAAGGCGGTGTTCTTAAAGAGCAATTGGACCATGAATTGGTCATTGATGAAAGGAAAAAGGTAAACGAACCTGATAGTCCTGGCTAGTTATGATTCTAGTGAATAATTTTGTAAACGAAAAGAGCGCTTAGAGAATACTTGCAAGTGAGTGGAGGTAATCGAATTAAGCATTCGACAAGTGAATTGGTGGAGACATAGAGACGAACAGATATTGTCACTTGAGGTGACTGAGTTATGGGAAAGAGAATGTGAAAGCATGGTGGCATTTGAATCCTAGAGTAAAGGTATCGCCGTCGGCGCAAATACCAAGGTTGTCGTCCTATGAAATGGGAAGGACAAGATGAATTTGAAGTGAGAAAATGTCACGCAGTTGTGTAGTTTCTTCCTTAGGGTAAGAGACCCTATTGTAAAAGGAAGAAAAACTCTAAATTATCTTAGTATTATGATTGAGCGCATGTACCGAGAAAGAGGACGTAGAACTCGAATGACTCCTGGAGGTGAAATCCAAGAGACATTCTTGTAGACAATATTGAATTCCGAGATGATGTTGACGTTCAATGGAACGAACGAAATTGGGATAATGTCGCCTTACTGAGTTATGGAACTCAGAGGCTAAAGCACTAATGCTTCTCAATAGAAGAGTGACAAAAATAAATAAAATGTCGTGCGGTCCTAGAGGAGACCCGTAACGACAGAGAGCCAAGATCTAAGCTCTCAAGTGAAAAGTGCGAGGAACAGTTGAGAAGATTCAACACTTGGTGGAAGGAAGTTAATAATCGCCGAACTAAGTACCTAAGGAATAATTGAGTTGATCGTTACTATCTTGAGAGACGATGATTGAACTCATGTAATGAGCCATGAGAAACATGAACAGCTTTTGAGAGTGTCCTATGGATTCTAAGGAGATGCTTGTTATATGCTAAATGTGAAGAGCACGGGCTATGGATCTGATAAGGTAAGATTTCTCGGTCGTGAAATATCTGAGAAATGAAATCTCTGTAGAACCTTGGAGGAGTGGAATGAGTGATAAATCGACTAGAGTCGATGTAGGTTGCTAGAAGTTAAAAGCTCCTGAAATTGACGAATTATAATAGACGGACCGTGGAAATACACAAGAGCCATTCCATTAGTAAAATGGATTAAGGATGAGATGTAACACGAATGGGTGAATGAACGTGAAAAGAGTTTTCGAGGACTCGAGTTAAGCTGATGACTACACTGTTTATGTCAATTCCAGTTGGAAATTGAAACGCATATGAGGGTCGCAAAGACGCGACAAGAATGAAACTTGAGACATAGCAAGGCAACCGGAAGTGGGCATTGCATATACATCATGATGATAAGGCCATAGGAGTTGGAATGCTTAGAGCATGATTGGAGTGGGCTTGCGAATATCCTCGCGGAAAAATTTGGGAAACAATGTTTAGGTAGAATAAGATTTTGAGTCTATACCTACCGCAAGAAAATAAGGTTGTAGTTTCCAGTGAGGAATCGAACAAGAGGCAACGCTGATATATGAAACTCCTCGTGGGTATGCGAGCGTTGCTTGTATGAAGAAAATCTCGAAGTTATGCGAACTACAAGAGGCTGAGTGCATTGACTGCCTAAAGAGGATTGATGAAAAGTTACGTGGAACGAAGGGATTACCCAAGTGTTATTATGACAATACCCCTATCGCTGAGGAAGGGTGAATTATTTAGCGAATACTTATCATTGAGAATTGAGCGATGCGTAATTGGCAATGGAAGGAGAGATCTTCCCTTTAGAAATAAGAGATTCAGCATCTAAATTGGAGTTTGCCAATGGACTAGTCTAATGATTCCCTGAAGCATCAAGTCTGAAGGGAAAAAAAGGAATTGAGATGTTGCCATGATCGAACATAGACACTTGAGAGGTTATAGGAATGGATGGAACCCTTGAGACCCCAGAGACGGAAGTACGAGTCCAGTATTAAGGGGAAATTTAAGGAGATGACCTCATCAAAATTCGAGGGGAGGATTATGGTGTTCCTAGGGATGGCACAAAGATGTACCAAGATACATATATATACTATCGGTGATAAGGGTTGAAAGTTGAAATTAATATATCATATAGTCGAGCACTAGACGTGTCGATAAAAGAGAAGGACATGACCACGAAAGTTGAAGGACTACTTTGATCCAAGGGAATTTTCGGATGGAATCGAGAATGGATTACTACGGAAGTAATCATGTAATTGTTTAAGGAGTCGAGAGGGTCATAACTAGATTTGGTTAATGGAGGGCAAATTGATAAAGCCCTTCAATCTCCGTTGGTATGAAAGGAAGTTTGAAGGATGCGATACGCCGAATGGTATAGACATTAAGGAGTGCATTCTAGCAAGGGCTTAGTAATAATGGTTATAGACAAATGTTACGAATACCAAAAGAGAATGGAGAAAAGCAAATTGGATTGAGGACTAAAGGAGACAAGTCCCAGGAGAAAAATGGTTGAGACCCCAGAGACGGAAGTACGAGTCCAGTATTAAGGGGAAACTTAAGGAGATGACCTCATCAAAATTCGAGGGGAGAATTATGGTGTTCTTGGGGATGGCACAAAGATGTACCAAGATACATATATATACTATCGGTGATAAGGGTTGAAAGTTGAAATTAATCTATCATATAGTCGAGCACTAGATGTGTCGATAAAAGAGAAGGACATAACCACGAAAGTTGAAGGACCACTTTGATCCAAAGGAATTTTCGGATGGAATCGAGAATGGATTACTACGGAAGTAATCATGTAATTGTTTAAGGAGTCAAGAGGGCCATAACTCGATTTGGTTAATGGAGGGCAAATTGATAAAGCCATTGAATCTCCGTTGGTATGAAAGGAAGTTTGAAGGAGACGATACGTCGAATGGTATGGACATTAAGGAGTGCATTCTGGCGAGGGCTTAGTAATAATGGTTATGGACAAATGTTACGAATACCAAAAGAGAATGGAGAGAAGCAAATTGGATCGAGGACTAAAGGAGACAAGTCCCCAGAGAAAAATGGTTGAGACCCCAGAGACGAAAGTACGAGTCCAGTATTAAGGGGAAACTTAAGGAGACGACCTTATCAAAATTCGAGGGGAGGATTATGGTGTTCCTAGGGATGGCACAAAGATGTACCAAGATATATATATATATATATATATATATACTATCGATGATAAGGATTGAAAGTTGAAATTAATCTATCATATAGTCGAGCACTGACGTGTCGATAAAAGAGAGGGACATGACCACGAAAGTTGAAGGACCACTTTGATCCAAGGGAATTTTCGGATGGAATCGAGAATGGATTACTACGGAAGTAATCATGTAATTGTTTAAGGAGTCGAGAGGGCCATAACTCGATTTGGTTAATGGAGGGCAAATTGATAAAGCCCTTAAATCTTCGTTGGTATGAAAGAAAGTTTGAAGGAGGCGATATGTCGAATGGTATAGACATTAAGGAGTGCATTTTGGCGAGGGCTTAGTAATAATGGTTATGGACAAATGTTATGAATACCAAAAGAGAATGAAGAGAAGCAAATTGGATTGAGGACTAAAGGAGAAAAGTCCCAAGGGAAAAATGGTTTTGGGCTGGAAAGGACGAGTAAGATCGTCAAGCCATGAAAGGAATTATCCGAAAGAGTAAGGATGTGATGAGGAGCCGATGCCCCAAAGGATCGGATAGTTAGAAGGTTGTAAATTTCGAGGATGAAATTTTTGTAAGGGGAAAGAGTTGTGACATTCTGATTTTCAGTCAATTTCAAATTCATTAATGAGAAATGAATCTAGAGATGTATTTCAGTCATATCTCGCTCGAATCTAATCAATTCGAGTAAACTGACCAAAAGGGAAAGGCTAACGCGAGACAAGGTACGTGGACCTAGGGAATTCAGATAAGAAATGGCGCTTTGACCATAAGGATTGTCGAATGAATATTTAGAACCACAAAAGGTCGATCTAAGAATGATTAGGGAATGCCTTGCGAGTGTCATACAATTGAAGCGTGGGTGATGCCGCTTAACCAACGTATGATTTGCAAAATTTTCTTTTATCGGACAGTGACGATCGAGACCAAAAGAACTAGTGATAAACCCTCACAATTACATGACAACCAGAGCCGCCACAAATTGACAAGCCCTAAATATGATGAGAATCACAGGGTCGATACGCGTAAAGTCTACAAAAGCCACATGTCGACGTCTGATAGAGGAAATCATTATAAACGAGTCTTGAAATATTTGAAATAGAGAATCAAGAATTCCAACGTTATTCGGATTGGTCATCGCCCTATCAAAGAATTTTGAAGCGAGAAAAACGACATTTTGAACGTCGGGGGTAAAATTACCCTTTTGCCCCTCAAGCTTAAAGCCTTGCCCATCCATTTGAAGAAGGGCAATTTGGTCTTTAAACCCCCTCAAGACTTCCGAACACTAGGAGAAATATTGATCATTGGATCAAGCTTGATTGACATGAGGAGCAAATGTCAATAAATGGGGTAAAAACTAGTCAAGTACAACTTTATGCAACTACCATTCTTCCCTTTGACCATAAGCCTTATATATAGCATTTTTCTCTCTCTCCTCACCTCATTTGACCAGCCATCAACCCACCAACGCCATCTTCTTCTTCCTCTTCTTCTCCTTTATCGCCAAGGTGTTGTCCTGTACCGACTGCTTCACTAAACTGGCCATAACTTCTTCTTCCGTCATTGGATTAAGGCGTACCTCCTACCATTGGAAAGCTTATCGTCTCGTCGTACCAACAAGGTATTATGGGTCCAAATCCACCCAGCCATTTGTCCCATAGAGCCGTTTGAAGGAGCAAAGGTCAGGCTGGTCAGTTTTGAATCCGAGAGCTCCCAGCCAAGCAGTCCGACCGCCCCACAATTCCGGCCATATCTTCTTCGTCCGATATCGGATCGAGGTAAAACCACTGCCAAATGAAAGATTATTATATTATCTTTCCATAGACATATTATAAACTCAATTTTACTTTTTAGATCTTCTCGTAGCTCGATTTAAGCGGACAAAAGTCAGGCAAGGTCAAATTCTAACCGGTTTTGGAGAAAGACCTCTTCTGGGGTCTTATGCACTTCAAATTGCTCCAAATTTTCTGTGACATCTTTTACACTTATAGCATTAAGGTTGAATGAGCTGTGGTAAAAAGTTGGAATGAATTTGATAGAGTTTTGACCCAAAATAGATCTTGTGATTGTTGGACAGAAACTGCCGGTTTAAGGACTTGAGGAAATCGGCGACTTCCAAAGGTTTTCCGGTTACGACTCGGCCCCAAATCTTCGATGAACCTCTTAAACCCTTAGATATACATGGTAGCAAGTAGGTTAGTGATTAAATGGTGTATTTGGAGTAGTTTTAGGGCTGAAAAATATCGATATGCACGGAACCGAAAATACCCCGGTTCGATTCTGTGCAAACCGGTTCTGTTGAGGCTATTATGGGTTGGTTTTAAGTCTCAAATTCATCAATGAGACATGCTATAATGTTGAGGATTTGGTTATTAAGGTTGGTGGTTCATGAATGGGTGAATTGAGCAAGAGAAATTGACGATTGGTTGGAATTTCATAGGTTGCGCGGCGGGTTTGGTCTTGGACCACTTGGATCGAATTTGAAATGGTGCTTGAGGAGAGAATTTGTGACATTAAGCTTGAGGTAAGGGAATTCCTAACTTTATGATAGGAAGATTGGACTCAATTGGGTGAGTCGAGGATTAATTTGATCGATTTATGAGAATCTTCAAAAGGGATAGCTCTTAATATGTCCTAAGTGGTTACAGGAGGTCTATGTGTGATATTGCTTGTGTTTAAATCATATGCCATGTCGAATGTCATTAATTATCCTGCATGCCATGAGTATTCAAATTGTGCATGAGTTGCACCTGTTGTTTTATCTGTGAATTGAATTGAGAAGTATGGCATGAACATGACATGGCGAGGTCTTGAGGCGTATGAGACGCGGGATGGGACATGGATACCCTGATGCGATGTAATCGTGGGGTGGAGTTGATGTTATGTGGTGCTCTGATGCGATCTAATCGAGCGGTTGAAATGGCCACGGTCCTGATGTGATCTATTCGCGGGACGGAGATATGAGGTGATGATATTGGCCTGGAGATTCATTAGAACCTGATGCGTTTACGCGGGTTGCCAATGACGGTCTGATGCGTTTACGCGGACTGAGCCTGATGCGATCTAATCGCGGGCTGGAGAATAAGGCAGGCAGGAAGAGGTTGTTGTGGTGAAATGGCAAGATGAGGTGTGCCTGATCATCTGAGTGTGACATGGTGTCATAGTTGCATGCCTATCATCTGTGTGTCATTATCTTTATTTGTATACGCCTGTGTGATTATGAGTTTGGAAAGTTGGGGTAGATGACTGCCTGAGTGAACGATCGGCCTAACCTAAAATTAGGACCCACCTTACTAAGATGTAAATCTCACCCTATTGTGGGCAACATTTTTCAGGCCCCTGATGAAGAAAACTAGGTTTGCCATGGATTGGCACAGAGACGAGGTCACTAGAGGAAGAATGAAGACTTCTTTTTTGTGACCTTAGAATCGAATAGTATAGATAAAGAGGATTTAGATTTGTAGTAATGAATAGTATATTTGACCTTTATTAAAGGTGTGACCATGTGTCCTAAGTCATCGGGTGTTGCTTTATTTGTAAATTGGAGTTGGCATCGCTTCCGCATGCATGTTTCTTTCAGCGAATAAGACGTTAGCCGTTAGATCCTGGAGCTTTCATAAAGAAACGGCTTGGTGGGATGCTCGTGTGCTCGCCGGATTCGGGGCGTGACAACTTCCTTACATATATTAGCGGTTATTAGTGATGTTCTTAAAAAGTGAAACTCAGTGATCTTCATAAAAGATGTCGTCTAATTCATTGAAACACATCGATCTCGGCGATCATCTATATCCTACTGAACCTGTTAATATACATCATTAGTGAAACCTCTCCATAAAGTGACGACCGTTTGCTATAATTTTGCAGACAACTCAGATTAAATTTTGACTCGCGGTAGAAATTAAATAATATTGAACTAATGGGACAATTGCCATGTAAATCGGTATATACATTGAAATCATCAGTGACGGGTTTTTATCATTCCATGGAAATTCTGAGGACTCGCTCAAGAATAGAGGTGGCAATGCAGTCAAATGAACGAAGTGATGGAAGACCGTCCTAATTGACTAGAGAAAATTTCCATGAACAGAGAGAAATCAAAGCCAATTGATAGATTGAACATTCTCTCGTACCATCAGCGATGGAAACTATCGATTGAAATTACGAATCCACGAGTTTTAGCTACTTGAATTAGAGAAATACAGCAAAACACAGGACTTAATCTGTTCTGGGCTTTCCAGAGAAATGACCGGACTACCTATGGCGATTTTTTCTCTCTTCCTCTACTCCATTAAAATTGACAGAAGGGAAGTAAAGTGACGAGATAAATAGGGACGGATCGACCTGAGGTGCGTCTTCAGTCTCGTCCCCTTCCACCATTGTTGAGCTCTCACAATGCAGAACTGCACTCGAGCATTTAAGCAGAAGATAAAACGTATTTGTACTAGAAGAGACCGATGAAATCCATCATGTTGCTGTTTTAGAGATGGTCACTATCCATCAAGTGCGTCTAGTTTGTCTGGTGGGGATCAAACTTGAGCTGGTGTTTCGGCATTTTGAAATTTTGACGTAGACGTTATCCTATACGGCTTGGATCTTGTCCAACACAGAAAACCTATTTCCAGGAATTTCTTGTGAAATGCGCTCGGCTCTCGAACTTCAACTTCAAGCATAACCACCCAACAATTTACCTGTCTGATCCCATGCCAGTGGATAACAACAGCCTCAGTGCTGAGCTTGTTGGTGAGCCCGACGGAGATGGTGTCGCCAACCACGGCCCGTATGGTCAGCGCTGGAAACTTCCCGTCAATGCCCATCACAACGCCTTCGTGGCAGTCCGGAGACCAGTATATGTACTCCACTTCCCATCTGAAGTGCCTGGTTTTTGCAGCACAAGCGCTTGGCCCGAGCAAAACCACTGAGATCAGCACAACAATGCACCCCTTTGGCCACCAGATCTGACGTCAATGGCCTTACTGAGCCTGAGTCACTTCGCCGGTCGACCATTGTATGTTAATGTAATAACTTATATGGGAAAAAGAAGTAGAAGAGAGAGTTGGGAGCTGAACAAGGCCGTGAACACTGCTCGCCGTGGGGGGTGCTCATTTATATATAGATGCACGCTTTTGTGGACAAACTTTTTCGGTTTTCACAATTATTCCCTGTGGATTTTAAAATGGGACTAACGCCCAAAAAAAAAACTTCAACTTTAATATTTGTGACAATTATAACCAAAACATTTTTTGTCTCATAAAAAATTCTCAACTTTTACTTTTATCTCAATTATACCGGTCTAATACCCAAGAAAAACTTCAACTTTAGCATTTGTTCCAATTATATCTTAACCTTTTTTTATCTCATAAAAATTTTTAAATTTTTACTTTTATTCCAATTTTACAATCGTCATCCTTCCGTCTATAATCATCGTTAATTAATCCTACGTGGCTTGAATTTTCTCGCCGAGCTTACTAATAAATCTTCGAAATTTAGAAACAGTAGGTTTCATGGACAACAAGATTTCATATCGTTCATCCAAATATCTTCATGTCTAGATGTTGTTTGAACTGTTAAGTGCCGAAGAGAATATGAAATGTGCAGTCTTAAGTGACTCTATATCTCTAAAAAATATGTAGGGGAAGCAAATAATAGAAAGGAAGCTCAAGGGCTTTTCATGTCAGTTTTTGCGATGTCCTAGAAATTCAACTTTGGCAAGGTAACTGAAATCAATTTAAGAAATTGACATCAAATTCCAGTTGATGGAAAATTTTAGATCGCAAGGACTGAAGAGACGATAATTGGACGAATTCTGGAGTTTCAGTCAGTTTAGATTAGGTTTCGAAATTCTTAGTCGTCGCAAATTAGGATTTCAATCCTCGCGCTCAAGCCTAATCCCGACCAAGCCTAGTTTGTGAAGTTACCGAATTACCCCTCCAAAAAAATTTAAAAAAAAAACCCGTGGCCCCCCACTCTCTCTCACGTGCCTTCCCCTCTCTCTCTCTCTCTCTCTCGGTATACCCCCCCCCCCGACCGAACTCCTCCTCCTGCCGCTGGCGATTTGCGCCGCCGCCACCCGCCACCGACCGCCACGACCCTCAGCCCTTCGTCGTTGTCGCTCCCGGACTTTCCGCAGCCTTCGTCAGCCGTCGGACGACCGCGAAATAGTCACGGGACTACATCCCCTGTTTCGGCCGCCCGCGCCAAGACCCATTTTGCCTCCTCCGACCGTTTTCGACCGCCACCGCTGCCACCCACCACCCCTCCGACGTTCCCCTACCTTCCCTCGACGTTCTCGACCCAGTCCCGCCACCGATTGCCCACCGGAGCCGCCACAATTGACCGCGAAACTGTCGAAGCCCTGTTTTGGGGACAGGTCGGATTTTTCTTCTATTCGGCCGTTTCCGGCGACGCCGCTTCACACCGCCGCCACCAACGAACCCCCAAGACCTTCCTCTATCTTCCCCGAGCTCCTGGCTGCCGCGCGTGGCAGTCGGAAATCCCCTCGAACCAGCGCCCTGTTTCTTGGCGACTAAACACACCCTCGGCCGGAACTGTTCGGCCGTCGATCCGCCGCCTCCGGCCACCCTCCACCGGGGCCACCAGTCCCGATCGACTCCCGCCGACCTCCTAGTCCTTCCACCGTCCACCTCCGAGCCGACCGCCATCCGCCGATGGTCGTTCCGGCCATTTTTCCCTGGCGCCGCCCCTGCCTTGTTTCAGGCCGGTCCGCACGGGCCATGGCCCATTGTGGCCTGGGCCGGGCCGAGTCAGTGGCCGGGCCCGTGGGCCATTTGGCAAAGAAGAGTTCGGGCCATGGCCGAGAATTTTGGGCCATTATTCGATGATTTTGGTTAATGATCCGCCGTCGCCGTTCATCGCCACCGCCATCGCCATTGCCGTTGGGACCGCCCGAGTCGACTTAATTGGTGAGTTGACCCTAATCCTTGGTTAGGCGCTTATTGCGCCTAAGATTAGTCGTTTAGGCGATTAGAGAGTTTAGGTACGCGATCGAGGCCGGTTGAGATAGGAATTGTGATTAAATTAAATGGCCAATCGATTAAGTTAGTCGATTGATTATATTATCTGTGGCTAATTGTGATTAGTTGACATTGATTGATTAAGTGATTGATTGTGTTTGATTACGAGCGATCGACAGGTTAGAGACGAGCGAGCGATCGACGCCTTAAATCGATTAATTTGGATAATAAAATATTATTGTATGAATCGAGCTTTTTGTGGCCTAATCGGTTTTGACTGCTCGTGATTGCTTGGTGACCTTGTTGATTTATTCGCTTCGCTAAGTTGTCTATTTAACTATCTTTTTGCCACTGGGCAATTGACTGTCTGTGTAGGGTTTGGTAGCTCGTTTTTTATTGCAATGTCTAAAGTTAGACAGCTTATGCATATGGTTGTGTGAGAAATCAAAAGACATATTTTAGCATGAAAATGGTCTTTAGCTGATCTTTTACATGCGTGAGTGAGTATCCGGCTTTAACCAAAGATAATGAAATGGGTTGATTGCTGGATGTGGTCTGTGTGGTCATATGATGGAACGATGATGTTTTTTCTGACAAGTTCGTGCTGTACTGGTTGTATAGAACCACACGACTTGCCAGAAGCATGATAATTCATGCCCCGTATGGTACATACGATTTTAAGGGATTGTCGGATGCCGGTCGCAGCTTGTAATGAACCGACGCCCCGTTTAGGGATGCCTACTTGCTGGTGCCATGTCAGTCGCACCGGAGACACCTCTTGTAGTAGCCATTGCCGAGAGAAAAGGAACGTAGTCCGGTTCTGCCGATAAAACGCTCGATTGCACTGAGATGCTGGATCGCGTCATTTGTGGGAGTCGAATTACGCCTTCTTTTCGTGTAGATCCTCTCATGTGTTGTGGGCACGATCATCGTTAATAATTGGACTTGTGTGATGTCCAGTGTGTACTTGTGAATGAAATGGTTGTTGAGTGATCGATTGTTTGTTTGTGAGTCGAGTCAAGCATTGCATTATATGTGGTTGAGGCTGACAAGTATGCATGTGAATTGCTTTTATATAGTGACTATATTTGGATGCTATTTGTGGTGAGACGCTTTTGTGATACCTCCGTTAGGATGCCCGAGTGAATCAGTTTTCTAACCGAGCTTAGGCTTGATTCACTAAAATTTATTATCACCCCGTCGTGGGATAATATTTTCAGGTCCCAAGTGACGAAGTCTCGTAGACACCAAGGATTGGCTTTTGGATTAGTCATTTGAAGTAAGATGAGAAGTTAGTCTCACCTGACTTAGTACACTTGCAAAGGTCTGGTCTAGTCATCCCCCAAAGTATGGGGTTATTTTTGTACGGAAGTAAGGTCGACAGGATTAAGATTTATTTGTGGTGTTTGACTTCTACTATGCTATTCCTGTTTATTGTCAGGGAGTTGACGTGTTTCCGCATACCTAAGTAACTGACAGGTCAATAGTGTGCCTGGGACGCTATCTCTATGACCTCGTGGAGATTGGGCAAGAGATGTCGCGGGCTCGAGAGTCGGGGCGTGACAGTTTTGCTTAGACGTAATTCAATAACGAAGTGAAAATGCCACGTTTAACTAATGATGATTACGAACGAAAGGTTAACGGTAGTAGAATTGGGACAAAATTAAAAATTGAAGTTTTTATGAGACCAAAAAAAATTAGATATAACTGAGACATATGTTAAAATTAGCGATTTTTTTTTATACTAGGTCAGTCGAATTAGAACAAAAGCAAAAGTTTCTCGTAGAATTGGTACAAAAATAAAATTTAAAGGTTTTTTATGAGACAAAAAAAAAGTTTTGGATATAATTATCACAAATACTAAGGTTATAGGTTTTTTGGGGTATTAGTACATTTAAAATGATAGTATGACTTTTTGTTATGACACATTTTTTTTTTTTAGGGATCCGAGTGAGGTTGTCAATGAAGACATGCGTATGGATGGGTGGGGCAGTTAATTACCAAAAATTAGGTTTTGCGCTTTAGAAGGACTTCTTTTATCTATTTCAATGATTTCCTTAGTTAAGAAGACAATTCCTTTGCCAATATCTAATGGGTTGAGTCATTATATGGATTAACTATGTTCAGTAATGTATTTTAAATGAATATAGAATGGCAAAATCCAAAAAAAATGTACACGTGTCAAAGGGGCTTATAGTTTACTCAAAACTAACCCAATTTTGTAATTTGCTTTCCGTCCTCAGAAAATAATGGACTCCTCGGGCTATTCCAAGCTCAGAAAAGTCCTGACGAGCCGGCAAGATGGGCCTAACTTCACTCTTATTAAAATATCAAAAACGGCTTCTATTTTTTCCCCATTATTTCTAAGTTTTATAAATCTTGTAGGTTTCTTCTTTTAGTTATTGGAGTACATATCTTTTCCTTGGTTGCATTTAGCATTGTTATTCTTATGTAATATTATGATCTTAGTTCATGCCATAGCAACCCATGGACAGTATAAATTATCTTCTTCAATATCTTACATTCCATTTAATTAAAAATTTTGATTCCTCCACGTTGTTTTGTTGCTATAACTTTATAAATTCTCTGTCAACCACTTACTTTCTCTTATTCTTCATTGCACATCAATAAAAAAAAAATTGAAAATTCTATGCAATGTTGAAAACCAATTGTTTAGCATCTTAATGTCAAAATGGTGATTTTATCCAAATAATATATACACATGAAGAGCTTAAGTGAGTTAACTCGGTAATTATGGACATATATTTTAATAAATGGATCGGGTCAAATATGGGTCACTTATTTTGTGTTGCAGATAAATGGGTCGATTTGGGTGGGACCATTTTCGATCTTATCTATTTGATGGCTCTAGGTACTCCCAAGGAGATGACTTAATCTTAGGCATCGGAAAATAATATATGAATTGACTCTATAGACAGTTCATTCAGTACAGTATAAAAGAGCCGGTAAGGATAAACAAAATGCATTTTTAAATTCTCTTGATATACAAACATGCTAAGATTCTGCCCGTTATACAAGGTTTGAAGTACGGTATTGGCCAACATAATATGTTAATCGTCTGCGTCAAGTGTCAACCCAAACTTTAGTCTTGAATGGGTACCCAAACCCGTGACCATATTGCCGAGTCGACGCGCTTTTTTATTTTGACATCATTAAACGCATCAAGAGACAAACTTGGCGAAGAGGGCAAAAAAGAGCTAACATGCAATGCCTTTCTTCCCTTGAGACCGTGCAAAATTGAGAAATATCTCGTACGAGACATTTGTTTGGTCAAAATCAAGTTAAAGCATTGTGGACAGAGGATGTCGGAAAAATGCCACAGATGATACATAAACTTTGGTATAATGCGCAATATCATCTTTGCACTTTTGATTTACTTAGTATATCTATAATCTATTGGTAAATATTTAATCTAGTCTCTATATTATATGAAAATGCTCAATGTCATCCTTCCGTGAGTTTTAAGTTAACGGATTTGTCAATATAGCTTTCAATCCTTTAAGTTAAACTGTGGGGAAAAGAAAGGCTACGAGTGGATTATCCAAGTAAGATATTCATTGCAAATCAATGATAGAATTATCAACGTAATTAAATATAGATGGATGCATTTACACCCTAATTTTATTTTACCTTTTCTAAAGTAGATGGATAAAAAGATGGACATGTTCATTTTGTAATTTTTTATATTCCAACTCAACAAATAATAATTAACGTCATCGAATAACATCTGATTTGTTGTTTGAGTAAACGTGACGTAGCGTTTAGCGCAAAAAAAAACAAGCAAATCTTGGTTGAGAGAAAACCTCGAATTCAATATTGATGAAAAGTGTTTTTTTTCTTCCAAAAATCCAAAAACAAGCTTATATAGGTTGTTAACCTAAACCTAATCCTACTGGGATTATAAACCATCAAAATCCAAAATTACAAAATACCGCTAAAATTAACAAATTGCCTAAAAATAAGGATTATGTAATATTACGCAATATCACGCAATATTACGTAAATAATATTACGTAAATTACTAACCATATCCGCATCAAAACGGAAGGACGACATTAAACACTTACTAATAGTTTATAGTCTACAATGAACCATATAAAAGCCCGAAGACGACATTGCAATTAGACCCAAGTTCAAAGACAATATGCGAAATTTTCCTCATTCTCTCTAAACTAGAACACGGTTCATTGTAAAGTACAACATGAGAAACGCGGTTCGACAATATGAGAGAGAATGGGGAAAAAAACAACCATAGCTTAGAAAGTTTTTGAATTTCATGTTCATCATTTTAGATCCTTACCGACCATATAATTCACTTTATTTTTCCCGAATCGCATTCAGATGAGAGCACGTGCTAAATGCACAGCACAGCATGTTCTCATCGCGTTCACGCATGTGGCTAGTGGCTTCGATCTTCTTTGAACGAACGTGGCTTTTATTCTTTGATTGCGCTTCGTATTGACTGAGGACCTGCATCATTAAAGTTTAAAGCGAGTCTCTCGACAGTTCCTAACATTAAACTATGCTAGAGATATATTAAAAAAATTAAAAATAAAAAAATAAAAAATGAAAAAAGGAGGAGGAGGATTTGTAAAATGATGGAATAGCGAATTTTCGTCTTGAAAGCTTGGACTTTTGATTCAATCTAGGTTGCACTTTTAATTGATTGAGTAGACAGATCACCGAAGCTAGTCTCTCAAAGGCTTCTTAACATTAAACATGGTCAGAGATAAAACGCAATCCGTCAAATGATGTGATCGCACATATTTGTCATGTACCGGAACTGTAAGATTTTCCTAATGTGAGCTTATATTAATTCAGATTGTCATTACCATATTACTGGATTAAACTTCCGTTTACGGGATTAATCTAATAAAGTAAGATATAAGGGTTATTAGCCAGTCTAATATGGACCTAGCATTATGTGGACCGAGTTGAGCTCAGCCCGTGATGAGAGGGGTTGGTTGGAAACTCTATAAATAGTGATATGGTCCCTCCTTTAACCCTAACGAACTTATAACAATCTCACATCTAGAACGCATACGGATTGGCATCGTTGAGGGGCCATCTCGTTAAGCCAAGAATACAAAGGGTCATACAGAAGAAGATCTTGAGTTTCGTATCATGGTGATCCCACCTAAAATAATGATGGATTCCAAATCAGGTATACAAATTCATTTAAACCATTATTGTGTTTCCATATTTTAGCTATATTGATTCTAGAATTGTTGTAACAAGATTTATAGCGGCTTATAGCAAATTTTTGCATCTATCTAAAGTACTCTTGATCGCAAGTCACAGCGAGCAAGTGCTCGCAACCCTCACTCACGGTTGGGCGAGGGTCGTGACGCCCACCAGTGGCTAGCGAATGTCACCAAGTCTCAGTTGACAGCCTCTTGCCGACCCTTAAGAATATGAAAAAGAAAATCACATCAGCACTGCCAGTGTCACATAAGACGGCCAATGACTGGCCTCCATGTCATCAATTTATGGCCAAAATTAGTCAACTGGACTTAATTAGCAAAATGTGAAAATGTTTAAAACTCAATTGGCACAATTAAAAAGTTTAAAACTAAGTTCTTACAATTCCAATAGGGTTAGAAACTTTTTGATAATTTTCCCTCGAAACATAATAATCCAGGCTCCTGAAAGCTTGAAGTTCTACCTTAG
The DNA here is from genome assembly GCA_028455895.1 of Rhodomyrtus tomentosa. Taxonomy (NCBI): domain Eukaryota; kingdom Viridiplantae; phylum Streptophyta; class Magnoliopsida; order Myrtales; family Myrtaceae; genus Rhodomyrtus; species Rhodomyrtus tomentosa. The sequence continues at coordinate 4,489,695 of JAPCWY010000001.1, read as the reverse complement.
AGAACCAAGGAATTTGTATCAAATGCATATGTCAGTTTTTCGACGATATTATCATATTTCATTACACTTAATACTTTTATGCGGCAAACCACATCACACATGACTAAATCATTGACCAAAGTTTGGGCGTTCTTAGAATCAATGTTCTTGATCCCAAACGAGAATTAGATGCTAATAAATTTCTAGTATGGTTGTATGCCATCAACCCCTTAGAGCGCCTGGTTAGTTTCACCGGTGGTGATGCATAACTACGGTCTCACGGGCCTTCAACTAACAAGTTTAAGCATGTGATAACTGAATTGGCCCTCCGTTTCTTAAGTCAATAAGTGATAAAAGGGGAATAAAGTTTTGGTGGCTTACAATACCTTCAGATCACTTTTGATATTCTTATCCCGAAGTTTTGGATTTGTCCTTTTCATGTTTAATCTCAGATTCTCAGGTACCCCACCACCCAAATCATTTTACGGCTCAAAAGTCAACTCCTTTCCCGACCGGAAAATCCTATTTGCTTTTCTCGAATATCCTGTAGACAAGAGCACGTTTGAAAATCCATGTCGCCGTTATGTTCTCATCGAGTTCCCACGTGGGATCAGTGGCTTCGTTCTTTTTTAACGATGACAACGCGCGGGGTTTAGTTCGTTAAATGCGCTTTAAATTGAATGAGGACATGCATCATTAAAGCAAGTCTCCCGACACTTCCTTAAAGTCAACCAATGCCAGAGAGACGGGGAAGAAAAGAGATTCGCAAAATGATGGGATCGCAAGTTCTTGTCGCCATCTCGTAACCTTTTATGTCTGGAACAGTCTACCAAACGCACTCGTGATCTATTCAATCGCACTTTGAATTGATCGAGTTGACAGATCAGCTAGTCTCTGAAGGCTTCGTTAACGTAAAACGACGTTAGAGAGATGAAACGTGATTCGCAACATGATGCGACAGCAAATTCTTGTCCGGTGCTGGAACGATTTGTACATGCCTCTTTCTTGACAATACCACCCTATTTATTTGCGTTTGTAATTCTATGCAGCAGGCGACGTCCGCACGTGATTATACGATGACTCAAAAGTTTGGAAAATCTTAGAATGAACACTCTTGTCCCGACCTGGCAGCGCACCTTATTAGCCTTATAGGTGTTGATGCGCAAGTCCAATCTCACGAAGCTTTAATCGAGAGATCGGCCCACACTCGCAAATAACAAGTTAAAGCGTTTGGATTTATGAATCGGGTTAGCCCGATGATGCTTAAGTCAATAAGTGACAAAAAGGGGAGTAAACTTGATAGCTAGAGCAAAGAAGACTTGAGCATGTCCGGGCATGGCAGGCGATATTTATAGCGAGCTTATCCTTTCGACAGGGATTTTCTCTTATCGATTAGAATGGTTTACTGCCGCCTTATTCTGTCAGCAAGTAGCGGGCGATCAATAGGTGCTCGATTTTTTGGGTGGTGGTTAAAATGTCGTCCCCTCCAATAAGGCGTTTTAACTAAAGTCTACCCGACGGATTAGAGTGACATCGCATGTCAATCGAGAACCGCTTTCAACAACTAGGTATACCAATCGAGTAAGAGACCTAATACCATCTAATTGTCGACGGACACAGGTTGCATAATGGTAAGGAAAAAATTGTCAAAAAAATCATAAATCCTTAGCACTTTCGCCAATTCAATCCTAAACCTTTTAAATTTCCCAATTCGATCTTAAACCTCTTCAAATTTTACCGTTTCAATCCTATTGAACGGAAATCATTAACCTGGACATCGGTTGTCCTATGTAATACCGTCGGCACTAACGTAAATAATTTTCAGCCACGTCCGACGGATGAAAAGTCTCGATCCCCTCACGAGCACGAACGTCCTCAAGATACGGCATCGTTGGACCTCGCTTTTGTCGCTTCCGCCGTTTTGTCTTTGCTTCGTGACGGGTCTAGTTCGCACCACACCCCATGCACCACACTACGTTGGATTTTGGAGATCCGTATCTGCTGTGGGCATGCTTAGCTTGATAGGCTATTATCTGAGGTTCAAGCCTTTACAACTGGAATTTCAGTTGCCCGATCGGAGGGTGAGCGTTGCCACACAGATCGTGCTCAAGTAGTCTAAACGCTTCGTTTTGCTCTCGTGGTTACGGGTTAGGTCAAGATATTGGGTTAGAATTCCACGAAATATCATTAAGGGGAAACGGGCATAAAGTAATCCATAGTAACACAAGATCACGTGTTCGATTTCCATTGTGAGTAATCATCCTGATGGTTAGTGCTATGTTGTCTAACCGCGGTATGCTTCGTAAGAGAAGGCATCCTGATTATTAGGATTTTGATGAGTGACTAACTGCAGATATCACGCCTTCTAATGACGGGTAGTGTGTGGAATAGTCATGACTCAAACCCAACATTTCTCAATGGACGTCATAATGCTTGGAAAAAGGTTGCTAACCGGTTCGTCCCTCCCCATCCTTCTACCTTATGAACAACCAAGCATAACAAGTTGCAAATACGAGAAATTTGCATGGCGAGGCCTACATCATTTTGCAAAACGCGATAGAAGTTGACTTGGAATAGCGAGTTTAGACAATAATGACTGAATTCAACATCATGCTGGAGCGATTAGGTGCTTTAACTTCATAAGTGGATCCAGTGATAGAGGATGCCCTAGACCAACCTAGACCTACCCCAAAAGGCTTTCTTAACACGTAAGGTATTACTAATCAGGAAATATAAAAAACCACTGGAGGTGTGCTGGTGACGTGGTGGTTCCAAACCACTGAATATTCCGTCACCAAACATGGTAAACAAGTGACGAAGGTACCACACTTCTATGAAGTTGAGAGCTAAAGAACTAGGAGAGTTGGAAGCAATTCCTTACAGAAACAACTTTCGCGGATGAACCTAAGTGAAAACCGAAACCCTACTAGGGGCATTTATGCCTGCATACATGGGTAGATGTGTTGGCATAGCAAGGGCAGGCGTTGTAGTTGCCGGAAGTTCCTGGCGGGACGCAGTCGCAGCGGGCGCAGCAAGTCCCGGCAGAGGCGTGGCCGCCAGGCCCGCCACAACAGTTGATGAGTTCACCTGGGCTCACCAGTACAAAAGCCCAACATCACGTTGCCATTAGAGGGACCAAGCCCAATCACATATATGGTCAAAACCTAAATGTGAAAGCCCAAATTTCTTCTTTTTCCCTTTTGGGCAATTGCTTGGAGGACCAGCAAAGGTCGAACCTTATATCCAACCATCGGACTGGGGGAAAATTATTCGATTAATTTAGTACATGTTCAAAATGAGTATGAACCGTCAACTTGGGTGGGAAGAACTTTATTCAGTATGGATAAATTACAGATAAATTGCCGAGATATTGAAGAATTTGCAATTGCAAACCACTTCTTAATGAGCTTCCATGAAAGTACAACGACATCCCCATAATAATTAGCAGCCATTGCACAAGCTTGAGCGATATGTGTCCGACCATCGGAAAGAAGCGCATCGAGCGTTTCATGGGCACTTGTGCTTGTTGTCGCGGGTGGTCATGTTGGCGTAGCACGGACAGATGTTGAGATTGCCGGCAGTGCCCGGAGGGACGCAGTTGCAGCGGGCACAGCACGTCCCGCAAGCCCTCTGGCAAAGGCGAGGCCTCGACGACAGCTGACACCTGGCGGCACAGGCTCCGCCGCAGTCTGCACAAAGAAAGATGAAGACCTCATGTTATTCGAAGATTATTTCTTTTTAGAATACACGAGCGAATAGAAGATATGACTCTTTTATATATAGCTTCTGTACCCATTTTCGGAAGCTTCGAACTGTCTCCTGCATTTCCAATTCCCTGCGTCCGTTAAGGACACAAAAAGGGTTGTTTTAATTAGTCTGAATGGACATGAGGTAGTGCGATACCGGAGAGAAAAAAAAAAGAGCAGAATGTGCTAATGCTCGAAACCAGAACGAGTTGGTAGTTGGTACCATCTGATCAGCTTCCGCAAGTTGAAGAAGAAGAATGGAGACCAAGAAGGAAGCAATCAAAAGCTTGTGGACGGCCATTGGCGAGGCTTTGTGTGGTTCTAATGACTTTGGTTGGATGATGCTTGATACGATGCAATCAGAGGGTAGAGGTGGCTCATATTTATAGGCTTATCGTAGCAAGCAAAGTTGGTGGACGTCTCATTAAGATGGCCACAGGGTCGGTGGTAAGTAGCCGAGTGTGAATTATTTGCGGCCGACTCCGGAAGCGTGTAAGGTGGTCATCACTCATCAGTCACAGCTCCATGCACGCGTGGGCTGTTTGGCTTTATTTTTTCTGTGTTTTTTTCAGTCGGGAGCTGATGAAATGACGACATTGTGTTCGAAGGCGAGGTTGGCTCGGTACGTAAAGTTGCATGGTTTTGTTATTTTGATCGATATTGACATTGGGCGAAGGAAAAGGCACTGGGGTCGGAGCCCTAAGATCGAACCTACACCAAATGAGACAGAGAGAGGCAGCATCGTCATCTGCCAGCTGCGAGACTCGGCAGGTACAGCTGTTCCTCTTTTGTTTTCCAGCAAACGCCAAACTAGAAAGCTCACAAAAGCTACCAAGTATCAAATCGCGATCGAGCTGAGTGGTGAATGGATCGATGTGTGGTGTGAATGCGGTGTACTTTGACTCAAAATAATCTTGAGACCTCGGCCATCACCTTGTAATGGCTTCATGCATCAATCCACAGTAGAACTAGTCAAAGCAAACTTCGTACCCTCCTTGGCATGAGCTTATCTCACGTAAATATTTGGAGATGCACGAATATAATTTACCGACTGACGTGACAAATTTGTATTGGGCGTTTAATCATGCTTTACTTACCTGCGTACCCTTTTAAAGTTATTATAGAAGGATACATACGGCAAGATTGGCACTAACGTTTACGATTTTCAATAGTATTTTAATGATTTCTTGAACTTTCTTTATTTTTATTCTTTTTTATTTCTCTGTCTTTGTTTTTTCTGCTTCCTCAACCAGATCACTGATGTCCGATGACCAGCCAAAAGCGAGGACGAAGTTGTTGACCTTGCCTGCCCCTAGCAAGACACGACTTCGTCCTCCCTAGTGGCCAGCCACAACGAACTAATTCAGCAGAGGCTGGTGACGTCGACCTCTTCAGTCCTTGTCTATGGCTGGTTGCAAAAAAAAATAAAAAAAAGTGAAAATATATCGTTCATGTTATTGATTTCCAGTCAAAATTAGTCATATAAACTGAACTGACATAAGTACGAAATATTTAGGACTTTTTTGTGCAATTCTTTCTCTTTAAGTTTAATTAACTTTCCTACGTAATATGTTATTTAGGATGCGCATGAAAACCATCCAGAAATAGTTTCTGGAGTAGGTTTGGAACGGAAATTCGTTTAGTAACGCAATTTTAAGAAATTATTTTTGGAACAACTTTAAGAAACAGAAATGGATTTGAAGCGAAAACGAGAAATAAAAAAAAAATTAAATCTCTGAGAAAGAGAAATAGAAATAGAAATCTTCGTCGATGAGTAACTATGTCAATTGCACCTCATCGGCGGCCCGTCGCCGGCCGCCCGCCATTGCCCGATCTCCGCATTTTTCAGAATCAAAAATTTCTAGCCGTTGTTAAATAAATTTTTATTTTAGGATAAAAAAATTTATGCCGTTATCAAATACATTTTTTCCTCAAAAAACTCATCTAGAAATAAAAATAAAAAAAAAACTTTTTTGTTTCGAAAAATTATTTCTAAACATAAATGATTTTCATGCACATTCTTAATTTGTACGATTAAATTGGGATGAAATCCACGGCGAGGTCTACAAGGGCACATTGTATGATATGACATGTACTGTTAAATACAGCTGGGAGTCACCATGCAAATTATTGAGATACTGTCAAGTTGATCACGAACGTCCAACTCGACTCGGCCTTATCCTACTCACCAACTCTTAAAAGTAAAAGTAGGGTTTCATTTCCCCAGCACCAGCTAAGTCAAAGGGCTTTGAATATTGCTCGATTAGGCTGGATGGGTCGGTCCACCACCGTTCAAAAGAGGAGCGCTAACCCCCCCTCCTCCTTTTTTCTTTTCTCGAGGCTCGACGGTGCGTTTCCACGAGGCCACTACCAAGTTGTATTAATTTATCGGTACTTCCTATCCTAGGACACGTGATTGAACTGAAGGTCAACAAAACGCCAAGCCGAGGTTTACAACCTCGGAGGCTTAAGATAAAGATGCCAAGATCTTCATCAGTACGTTAACTTTTGACAGCTAAGACAAGAAAACGGCAACTCGGCACATCGGTTCTGGAATCGGAATCGTTTCACAAAACTTTAGGATATATGTCTCAAGTTTGAGTACCGATTGAAACCAAGACTAGATATGCTTTCGGGATTTTTTTTTTTAATCTTTACGACTTGGAAATATGATAGCAGTAAGATAAAGTTAAATTACTAGCCTGAGCAGCTAAGGATCGGCTGATTCTCGTCCTCCAGTCATCGGGGGCATGTTCTCAAATCTTCCTTTGCGTATTAAGTGTCGTGTGGTTTTGAAATCATGGATCGGAGGGAATGACGATCCTTATCTCTCTTGTGTGACTATTGCTTTCACGATCAATGTGGAATAACCTCAACATTTTCTCCCTCACACATCGAGACATGAGTCGAAAGGAATGACAACTCGTATCTTTCCTGTGTGTCATGGGTCGAGAAGAATGACAACTCGTATCTTTCCTGTGTGAGATTTGCTTCCGGACTTGTTTCCGAACTTGTTGCTTGTCTCCTGTGTGACTATTGCTTCCACGACCGATGTGGGATAACCCCAACATTCTCTCCCTCACACATCAAGTCATGGGTCGAAGATACCCCACACATCGAGCCATGGGTCGGAGTTGTTTCCGGACTTGTTGCTTGTTTCCTGTGTGACTGTTGCTTCTACGACGATGTGGGATAACCCCATATTCTCTCCCTCACACATCGAGCCATGGGTTGAAGGAAATGACAACTCGTATCTTTCCTGTTTGAGAGTTACTTCCGGACTTATTTCCGGACTTGTTGCTTGTTGGTAACTTGGCATCCGATACCAGTATTTGGTAATTTTGGGCATTTCACAACCTAAAAGTTAACTCAAAAATTGAGACTTTTCCTCACACTTATAAACCGACCACCAGCCCTAGCCCCAGCTCCTTCCACAACCGATGGGGACAACCCAACACTAAGAGATTAAATCTCAACCTCGTGCCAATTCCATACCGAATCGGAGTGAACTTCGAATTACAAATGACACCAAGTATAAACATTAAGCATTTGAACGGTGAATCTTGTCTTCATCTAATGTTTAAAACGTTGAATTTGTTAACATCGATGGATCTCGTAAAAAATTCTATTCCGATAGATTCCATATTCAACTTAAATAGGTTGAAGGGGATTCAACAAAATCGAAAAAATTACAAAAAAAAAAAATCCGAAATCTATTATTTTGCCTCAATTGAACCCTAAGTCTTTTATTTTATTTCTTTCAAGTCCTAAATTTTTTATTTTTGTGCCAATTCAGTCCATCCAATCAACTTTAACCGGTCGGCGTCGACCTAGGCAATTTTTTAATAACATTTTATTATTTTATTTCTTTTCTTTTCTTTTTCCTCCTCGATCCTCAAATTAGTGATCGGCCAAAGACCCCGTAGGCCACTAGCGAGGGCGTGGCTTGACCTCGCCATGGTTGGTCGCCAATCCGATACGTCAGAACGAGAAGAACGGAAAGGGATAAAAGGAAAAATACGTAAATATTTAAACATAAAAATATTATAACGAATTGACAGATCAATGTTGGTTTCACGTGAGCGCCAGTTAACTAAAATTTGCAGGATGAACCGAATTGACGTAAATACAAAAGATTTATGATTGGATTGGCTAAATGAAAGATTTAAGACTGAATTGACACAATCGACACAATCGTAATAGATTTATAAATTTTTTTTTATAGCTTTTCCAATACAAAATCATACTACATTGACTATGGTCGCCATAACAAACCCTAGCGATCAAGTTTTCCTGATCGGAAAAACCATCAGACCGTGCCAGATTAATTTCACTAGATAAAGTCATCCCCGATTGGCAACCTTCCAACATATTAAAAACGAGTACGAAAGATGATTCCAGGTTTCACAAGGCTTTTCGGTTGGCTCCACCAGGGACATCCGACACGTCATCCCAGGCTCGGGTTCAAGGTGCATGCGGTGCGGGGAATGTCCGGTTCTGACCTCCTCCCTCGCAAAACACCTATATAAATATATATATATATATATCGTTTCCTCACGAAACCGTCCTGCAATACCAACCTCTGTTTCTAACTGCAGGTTAATCACAGAGACAGAAGCTCCAGTACGTTTCTCAGTCAGCTATGGCCACCTCCAAGCTTTTGATTGCCTCCGTCCTCCTCTGTCTCCTCCTGCTCAGCCTCGCCGAAGCTACTGATCAGACGGTACGTCGAAATACTCTGCGCTTTTTCCGACGCTGCTATCCGTATTAACTCTGTTTTCGACACCTTCTGTTGTTGGCCTTATATCTATGCATGTATTCCTATTGTTGCAGGAGATCACAAAGACCGCCGCGAGCTCTACTTCAGCCAAAATCGGTGAGCACACAATTAAGTCGTCTCGCTGTATCGTGTGTGGGTTCTTTATTTTTATTTTTTCCTTGCACGTCGCGCAGAATTTCTTGCTAATATGTATGTACCTAGTAACTTAGCTTACGAGCACACTAGAGTTCACCGATGCATCCGATCAACACAACTGTGAAAAAGTTCGGACAGATTGTTTGGAATGAATCACTAATTCATGCCCGTTGTATGAACCCTTTTCAGACTGTGGCACCGCCTGTGCCGCCAGATGCCAGCTGGCGTCGAGACAGCGGCTCTGCCACAGGGCGTGCGGGACGTGCTGCGCACGGTGCAACTGCGTTCCTCCCGGCACTTCAGGCAACCGCGACGTCTGTCCCTGCTACGCCACTATGACTACGCACGGCGGCCGACTTAAGTGCCCATGAGACCAAACTCCCTAAATCTCTCTCTCGCTATGTATATATATATACCGTTTGCCTCTTCGGGTCTTGTAATATATGTAGCTGTTTCTAATGTTAAAGACGTGGGTGATATCATGTAAAGTCTCCTGCTCTGTCAAGATGTCGAAGAATGTTGGGGTTGGGGACATTATTATGTGCGTCGTCCTTTCCGTAGAAAGAGTTTTGTGCAATGTGTATGAAATTGTATCGCAAATAAGTCAAGGGATTCTGTAATGAAGTGTTGTATGAAGAAACATTTTCCGATGTAGTCTTGTAATTTGGAGTTTCTTTTATGTTTACTAAATTTCTTTGATTGTCAAAAATGTAAATGATAATCATTTTGTTCCAGAAATAGATTTTTTTGCTAGAAATAGTTTTTTTATATTTTTGTTTCTGGATGAATTTTTGAGTAAAAAAATATTTTTGATAACGACATAGAATTTTTTTTTTTTTAGAATTAGAATTTTTTTGACAAGTTGAAAATTTTTAATTCTAGAAAATGTGATAGTCAACCGCCGGCGGTCACCGGCGGAGGCGGGGTGGCTGCGGTTGGTGGTTGGCGAATTTTATGTTTCTGTTTCTTCAAGAAACAACTTTTTTTTTGTTAATTTCTCATTTCTGTTTCAAATTTATTTATAAAATAAATTTTTTCCAGAAATTAAAAAAATTAAAATTACATTATCAAACAAGTTTCCAGAAATAGAAATTCCGGAGTGATTTCATGCACCCTAAACATGCCACGACCCGCTCCACTAAGTGCAAGAAGTAATCCTAAGATGAAAGTTGACTCCTGATAGGTTTTCAGAATGCTGAATAGAAATTACACGATAAAAGAAGAAAGGGAGTTAGTAATTGGTTGGTTTCCAACCGTCCTTGAACTAACATATTGTTTCTTGTGAATCATCTTGATTTAGGTTACGAGCACAGTAGAGTTCACTGATGTATCCGATCAACACGACTGTAAAAAAAGGTTTGGTCAGGTTGGTTAGATTGAATTACTAATTCATGGTCGTGGTATGGACCCTTTTCGGACTGAACATCTGATGCAATTGAGGTAACGTGTAGTGCCAAAAATTAAAAGGCATCCACAACAGTTTGTCATAGAGCACTTCAATTTTTGTAAAAGTTTAAACAACTTTAGTAAACACTCCACTCCTTATCACTTCAATCCTGCAAAAATATTTAAAAACTAAAAGGTAAGGGCTTACATGGAGTCCATGTTGCCAAACAAATGCAATTTTTTCGTGAAACATTTTAGGCTTAAGTCCACTGGATTCTTGAATTTTCAAAACTGAGTACATTTTTTTAGTGGAGTCACCAAGTTGTCTCGGCCTAAAAAATTTAATTCAGGCTAATGAATTACTAAGTTAGTTGAATTAACTAATCTAAAACGAGTTTTTCCAAACTCTACAAATTAGCAACTTAGTTTCCAATAATTAACATGTGAAAGATTTTCAATTTGAAGTCGCCACTAATCGATTTATGGTTGATTGATTAGACATTTAAATAAAGTACAAGGAGAAATAATTTATCTTCAGAAATCAGTCAAGACAAAACACATATCGAGTCAAGACAAAATAAAATCGGAGAATGCATATTGACAAACACGATGGAAGGCTAGGTTGCAAAAACAAGACGCAAGCGTCGAGCGTGGGGAGAGCAGTGAGTGTCGAGTAGAAAATGGGGAAATTAGGTTAACTAGTTCTTCAAAAATTTTTATTTTTTTTGTTTTGTTTTTGTGTGTGTATATTCTGCACGATCCGATCCAGTCCCATCCACCATAGATCAGAGAATCGAACTACCCAGGATTGGGGACCGGATCACCTGATCACCAATCTCATTTATTGTGATCAGGGATTGGATCGATCCCCTCAAGGACCGGCCAATCCGATCCGATCAAGTCTGTTCACCCTTAAAAATTTATCCAATCATTCCTAAATATATTGTATATATGTCAATTCCATCCTAACATTTTTAGTTTTGTAAATATTGTTCTAAATCTTTGTGCGAAATTTTAATTTAAATCCTTCCGGTCAATGTGATCCATAAGTTGAAATAACTTTCTTACATAATATGTTATTATTAGTCCGTGTGATTAAAATACAGCTATGTTCATATCGTCAAGTGAGTCGGCGAGGGCTCACAAATAAGATACGACATGTACTATTAGATACAGCTGGTGGGAGTCACCATGCAAGTTATTGAGATGCTATCAAGTTGCTCACGAACATCCAACCAAACTCAACTCGGCCTTGTCCGCGACACCAACTCTAAAAGTAAACTGGGGTTTCGTTTCCCAGCACCAGCGGTATCCTTGATCACGGCTCAATCAAGGGGCTTCCAATCTTGCTCGATCGATAGTTTGGCCACAGCTTAAGCTGGAATGGATGGGTCGGTCCACCACCATTCAAAAGAGCACTTACCCACCCTCCTTCCTTTGTCTTTTCTCGAGGCTCGATGGTGCGTTCCCACTAGGCCACTACCGAGTTGTATTAATTTATCGGTACTTCCTATCCTAGGATACGTGATTGAACAGGGAGGTCCAGCAAACCTCCAAGGGAGGTTTGGAACTTCCGAGGTTCAAGATAAAGATGCCAAGATATTTATCAGTATGTGAACTTTTTACAGGTAAGGTTGTATGATAATATTTTTCCTCTCTTTTTCTCATTCATTTGATAAAAATCTTGTCGAAGTAAAAATATGTTTGGTAAAAAAATTGACTTTTAGTATGATTTTTAACTTATGGTAAGATTTTCAATTTTTGGTAAGATTTTCAACTTCTGATTGGATTTTTAGCGAACTTTGAAAAGTAAAAAAATTTTACTTCTAGGCTCCGCAATCATTTCTTTGACCACACCAGCCTCCGTCGATCACTGCAAGCCCACCACCGCCTCCGCCCACCGACGACCACTGCCACCACCGAGCACCGATACTGAAGATTTTGTTAATAATATTTCAAAAATAAAAATTTTTAACTATCACCAAAGGAATTTCTTTGATCAGAAGTCAATTTAGAGCAAAATTAGAAAAATCAACTTATGTTTTTAAGGAAAATTAAAAAAATCAACTTCTAGTCAAAAGTTAAGGGGTGCATGATAATCTTTCGGAAACAGAATTTTTGTTTCAAAGTTATTTCTGGAACAAAAACTCGTTTGGTAACGCAATTCTATTTTTTTTATTTTTGAAATAAAAAGTTATTTCAGAAATAGATTTGACGCAGAAATAATAAACAAAAAAAAGTTATTTGTCCGAGAAACAAAAATAGAAATCTCCATCGCGGACCATCACCCGTCGCCACCACCAATCGCCACCGCCGCATTTGTTTTTTTATTCTAGGATAAGAAATTTTATATCGTTATCAAACGCATTTTTTTGTTCAAAAATCTATCCAGAAACAGAAATATAAAAAATTATTTCTAGGCAAAAATTAATTTATGAAACGAAAATATTATCATGCGCGCCCTTAGTTTCAATTGTTATCACGCACGCTCTAAGACAACGGCATATATGTCCTAGAATCAAATTGTTTCATAAAACTTTAGGGCATATGTCTCGAGTTTGAGTGTAGCGACAATATATATGAGCGAAATTAGATATGCTTTCGGGATTTTTGTGAACCTTTGCGACTAGGCGATATGACAGCTACAAGAGAAAGTCCGCTTACTATCTTGAGCACCTATGGAGCGGTTGGCTCTTGTCCTCCGATCATCGGGGGCTTGTTCTCAAATCCTCCTCCGCGTCCTAAGAGATTAAACCTCAACCTCGTGCAACTCCATGCCGAATCGGATGAAACTTCGAACCACATATAACAACAAAGTATAAACATTAAAGCAATTGAATGCCGAATCTTGTCTTCATCTTAATATTTTAAACATTGACCCCCAACAAAAAATCTTTATATTTTAAAGATTTGAATCAGTTAACATCATTGATCGTTATATTTCGAATTGAAACATAAGATTCCATATTCAACTTAAATACGTAAAAGGTGATATACAAATTGGAGAAATTATTTAAAAAGTCCAAAATCTACTGTAATTGTGTTAATTTATCCCTAAATCTTTTATTTTTATGAATTAGATCCTAAATACTTTGCATTTGTTTCAATTCAGTACATCCGACCAACTTTGGCCGATCGACACTGACATGTGTAATTTTTTACTAATATTTAATATTTTCTTTCTTTTTTATTTCTTCTCCTTCTTCCTTTCGCCGTTCCCCGGATCAGCAACTGGCGAAAGACCTTGTCGGCCACTAGCAAGGGCAAGGCTCAACTCGCCATGGCGATCGCCAATTCAGCGACCGACCAAAGGAAGAAGGAGAAGAAGAGAAAAGAAAAGAATGGAAAATAAATAAATAAATAATAAGTAAATTATTAATATAAATTGACGGGTCAATATCGGCGTCCACGTAAGCGCCGGTCAGCCAGCCCTAGTGCATTGAAGTACAAATGCAAAAATTTTATGATTATTGGCAGAAAAAACGAATTAAAACCGAATTTACACAATTACGATATATTTACGAATTTTGTTTTTATAATTCTTCTGGTCTAAAATCATACCGCTTTAACTATGGTCAGTCATTCGACCAAAAAGAGAAAAGAAAAATAAACTACCGTCGTCATAACAAACCCTAGCGATCAAGCTTTCCTGATCTGAAAAACCATCAGCCCGTGCCAGATTAAGCTCACCATTTCCATAAAGTCATCCGCAGATAAGCAACCTTCCAACAATATTAAAAACAGAGGACAATCGATGAACCCTTAGTCCTCGTGATTCCAGATTTCACAAGGCCTTTCTGTTGGCTCCACCAAATGCATCTGACACGTCATCCTAGGCTCGGGTTCAAGGTACATGCTGATGCAGTGCAGGGAATGTCCGGTTTTGTTGGCCTCCTCGCTCTCACCATATATATATATATATATATGGCAACCCCTTACCTCCGTTTCCTCACAAAACAGACCTCACCGCACTGCGACACCCAACTCTGTTTCGAACTGCAGGTTAATCACAAAGACAGAAGCTCCAGCTCGCTCCTTAGTCAGCTATGGCCACCTCCAAGCTTTTGATTGCCTCCATCCTCCTCTGCCTCCTCCCGCTCAATCTCGCCGAAGCCGCTGATCAGATGGTACGTAGAAATGCTCTGCAATTTTTCGACATATTAACTCTGTTTTCTGACACCTTCTGTTGTAGAACTTATGCCTGTGCGTATATTCCTACTGTTGCAGGAGAGCACAAAGGCGTCCCCGGGCTCTACTTCAGCCAAAATCGGCGAGCATACAATTAAGTCGTCTCTCTGTGCTTTATTATTATTTTTTTTTCCCTCTTACTACACGGTAGCTCAGCTTAGAAGCACGGTAGTAGTGTTCACAGATGCATCCGATCAACACGGCTGTGAAAACGTTTGGACAGAGTTTTTGGATTGAGACTACTAATTCATGCCTCAAGTGCGAACCCTTTTCAGATTGCGGCGCCGCCTGTGCCGCCCAGTGCCAGCTGGCGTCGAGGCACCTGCTATGCCACGGGGGGTGCGGGACGTGCGACTGCCTTCCCCCGGGCACTTCCGGCAACCGCAACGTCTGTCCCTGCTATGCCACTACAACCAAGGTCGGCGGCCAGCTTAAGCGCCCATGAGACCAAACTCCCTAATCTCTCTCTCTCGCTTATATACACTGTTTGCCTATTTGGGTCTTGTGAAATATGTAGCCGTTTGTAATGTTAAAGAAATGGTCATATCATGCAAAGTTTCCTGCTTTGTAAATACGTCGAAGATGCTGAGGCTTGGGGGCTTGGGGACATTGTTATGTGCGTCGTCGTTCCGTAGAAAGAGTTCTGTGCCGTATGTATGAAAATGCATCGCAAATAAGTCGAGGATTTACATAATGAAGTGTTGTATGCGGAAACATTTTCCACTATAGTCTTGTAATTTGGAGTTTATTTTATGTTTAATAAATTTCCCTGACACTAAATATGCAGCCACCCGCTGCAAATGTGCGCAAGAAATAACGTCAGCTCGGACAAAATCGACTCTTGATGGGTTTTTGAAGGGGGAAGGGAGCGAAATGAGCTGCAATCCTACTTGAACTAACAAATCGTTTCTTGTAATCGTCTCAATTTGGAATGATCAAAGTAAAATTTGTATGTCTTTAAGCTAATCGTAAGTTATTTATTGAACATCACGAGATGCATATGACTGTCCCATGAAATCTCCTTCGGTGGTGGAATAGGCTAAATCTATGCAATAGATTATTCTACAAAGCCCATTTGAACTTTGGGCCCAAATTCATGTCGGCCCACAATATGTACCCCTCTCTCTGGTATTTGACCGTTGGTGGATTGTAGTTTTGAAACGACGCCTCTCTCTCTGCTCACTGTTCTTTGTTCTCAAGATCGAAACTTTGGCTCTCTCTCTCTCTCTCTCTCTGTTCTTCTCCTTCTATGATTCGCAATGCCTACCAGGAAAGACGCTTCCGAAGTCTCTTCTGACCGCCGGAACTGGCGGAAGGTCTTCAACGCTCTCGTGGAAATACTCGGAAAGCAACAGGCACAGCTCATGACTCTCGTCAAAGAGAGGAAGCTCCTGGAGGGTCGCATCCAGATGCAACATAGACGTTGGAACTCCGACGTCCGTTTTCTCAAGGACCGAATCTCTCAGGTAACCCCAAAGGGAAGAAGTCTTTGCGACTGAGTGGGATTTTGATTTAGGGTTTTGATATTGGGGAAGGATTTGGGGGTTTTCTGCTTAGGCATGCGAAATTGTTGTGCAGATGAAGGGGGCTTTGAAGGTGCAAGACATGGCACACTTTCTTGAGTCCACGAAGTTGGATTTCGCTTTAGGGTTGAAGCAAAGGGAGGCTCTTTTGTACAAATTGAAGTTAGGTTGGTCGCTTTCTCTCTCTAATCTCCCTCTGACATAAGTTCATATAATTCCCCCAAATTTCGGATTTTTCTTCTTTTCATTAATTATGTTGGTGCTTGTATAATTTTGGGAACCATAATTGAGTCGATTAAGAGATGTAAGTGTTTAAATTTTAGGTCGTAATCTAGAACTTCCTGTATTTAAGAGCAATTCACTTACTAGCTATGAGATTGGGAGGGAGAAACACCTCTTGTTTTCAGATTGTCCTCACAATCAAAGAGTATCTGTTAGTGATCCATAATTAGCATTCCCATTGCCTCACAGAAGTATAGTAAAACCTAATTATGTGCTGCGGGGGTCTGAATGATTTTGAGGTATGTTTGTCTAAGTATAACACCTTCTTGTCTATACAGAACAAGCAGATGATGAGTTGGCTGATTTTAGAGGGTGCCTTGATATTATTCCACAGAAATGCTCTGAACTTGAGGTTAGTTTTTTCCAATGCCGATCTTCATTAGTGCTTTTTTGGACATTGTTGTGAGTTGCGAATTCTCAACGTTTTGCAGGAGAGTGCTCAAGTGAATAACTCTGCAGAAACCGGAAAAACGAGGAGAGGACTCAGAAGTAGCGATAGGAAGCCTGCTAAAGATGCCAAGAAAGTACAAGAGGAGCATACACATTTGCTGGAGGAAGAAATGAAAAAGTTGATGCTTGAGTATGATAAGCTCGTTTCAGAAAAGAATTCTGAAGCATCCGCATTATTGGCAGAGAAGAAGTTCGTATGGCATCAGTATAACATATTGGAAACTAACTTTAACGATAAGTTAAAGAGCAAAGGGGCTGAACTTGATCTTGCAAATCAGAAAATATCCAAACTCCTTACAAGTATGGAGAAGCTTGAAATGATGATCGGTGAGAAGGATGATACTATCGCTGAGCTAAAGAGTAAAATAGATGAAATGGAAGCCATCTTGGGCAAACGGAATGGGGAAATAGCCAGGCTTGCCCATGAATCGGAAGCACTGAAGAAGAGCATGGTGACGCCTGTCTTGAGACACTGCATGTCAAGAACTAGAACCTCCAAAACCGAGGGAAAAAATAGGGTTGCTCATAAACACACTGTCCTTTTTAAGAAGGAAACGGGGCATCCACAAATCTCTGATACTCTAAAAGATTCCGAAAAGGTAAGTTGGTCTTATTAGAAAGAATCTTAATTTATATCCATGCTTTGTGATGTCGCATGAAGTTGGTCTTATTAGAAAGAATCTTAATTTATATCCATGTTTGTTGTTGACGATAGGTATAGGTAAATTAAAAAAAAAAAAAAATTAGTTGTAAGATATAGGGATAAGAGGGAAAAACAACAGAAGAGTAGTGAGACCATAGATTTATCAATTTGTGAGAAGCAATCAGCGAGCACCGATGCAATTCATGGTTTTGGTTCATCAATCAGTGGCCTGTAGATGTAGCATTCTGAGGATTCAAGTCAGTAATTTCACTCCCTGTGTGTGCTTACAGTCGACATGATCAGAGCTAGGGTATTAACATGTTTTCAGATGCTAAGCATCACCTCCCGCGAAGTGTAAAAATGCGGTTGCAAAGTATGGGTACTCTACGCTTCCCGTGTCCCTTGACTAACATAGGTCTTCATACGGCCTGTCCGAGATGTATAGTTATTGGCTCTGAGAACGTTGTTCAGATATTCTTGTTAATAACATTAACGAAACTGAACCAGAAAGTTTTACCACTTCTGAAGGGTTTGCATATTTTGAGCTGATTGAATGTACGGATTTTGTTTCTTCATGTCTGAGTATGCACTCGTCTTGATGATAATAGGGAACTGGAAGGTCGAAAAGAAAGGCCGCTGCTATCGAAACTCCTAAGCTGTTCTCTTCTTCGTTTAAAGTACCCAAATTGAAGGCCTCAGCCATGAGATGACGCACAATTCATTCCCTTACTCTTAGGTAGGTTGAACTAGAGTCGTTATTGTCTGTACTTATTTGCCTAACACCATTGCAGGTTCTGGCTACAGTGTATTTGTCATTTTTTCTGGAAGTGAATTCGATTGACTGTCTATAGGTTTAGAGAAGCATTGGGTCTGTCACTAATCTTCGTGTTGTCACACTTGTGCAACTGTGGATGACATGAAAGAAGACGAGTCAACTTTGTTGTCCTTTTTTTGTGCGTTTGTTCGCAAATGTGTCTGATCTTCGCCATGAAGATATCCATGATTGTAATGCAAGAGTTCACTATAGCTTTTTCACCACCAACCATAGCTCCTTTCAAAAGCGCATAGTATGCCTGTGAATTCTTTATGATATATATCTACTTCATGTGAATGTTACTATCGAAGTTGTTATGAATCCCGAACATGTCTTGAAAACGCAATCACCGTGATCGAAACGAGTTGAAAAGGTCATAATAACGTACTTTCTCTTTTATCAGAGATTACAAGCGACCGTATCTAATATTTACAACATGAGAGAGAGCAAGAGAGTTTAGCATCCAAAACAACTTGATATATGGAACCTCAGTCTAACCTAATAAACCAGGAAAAAAGTTCACTCCTGATTGAACATTCAAAAACAAACTTTCTACTAAGGCCCCTTGCCAGCCGAAACGTTAGAGATGGTAATAAGACGACCACCAAGGAAACCACTGGGAGCGCAAATTCGACTGGTAGGAGAGCAGCACCAGGACCAGCCCCACGAGAAGCGCTATCCCCCATGGCGTGCGGCTGGCACGGTGCATGGTGTCGTGGTCAGCGTCCGGGAGTGGGATCACAAGCCGGCCACGGTTGGCAGCGACCCAGCGGGCCAGGACGACCAAGAGCAGGGGCAAGAGCAGGAGGAGGAGCTTCAGGCTGACGACCGTGCGCTCCATCTGCCTGGTGTAGTTCATGTGGAAGGAGAGCCAGAGCAGGAGGAGGACGATGCTGAAGAGGGTGATGACCGGCATGGGCGGGGGCGATATGGAGGCGATGGTCTGCTGCGCCCACCCATGTTTCCAAGCAGGGCCTCTCTTCTCTTTGATCAGCCACCCCATTATTTCTCTGTCCTCCTCTGTTTTTTCCCCCCTCTTAGCTTCAGCTTCTAATTTCTTCCGGGCTAAGTTTGTGAAGTGTGAGATAAGGTCTGTGTATGTGAGTTCAGATTTTGGGCAGACTTTATAGGAGGTGGGAGATAGATGATGCATCTCTCTGTGTCTGCTTTAGCACAAGTTCTTGAGAAAGGTGGGTTTTGATTCTATCCAACCAGCCGACTTTTTCCTGTGACTAATGGCCGCTCGTATCTGCTCTGTATTAAATTTTGTGGTTTTGCTTCTTGGGGTTGAAGAAAAAGCTGAGGGGATTGAATGGGATTGGGAATATGTTCTTGGCCTTTCCCCGTTACCGAATTGCATTCATGTTTCCAAGGCTTTACCGGTGTGGGGGAATCAGGTTATTTTTTTCGGATAATCGGTATTCAGTGCGGTGAGATCCTTGAACGGTCAGTAGGCTTCCATGGAATGTTCTGAGAGCTGTAGGTTTTGGAAACGAAGACAGGTGGCAACCCCCAGGCACGACCGATCCATGGCGGTGGCATCACTTCATTGGCTATAGCACTGCTGAACAATATTAGCAAACTCCCATCGAGCTGCAATGCGCTGGAGTCGATTGAGGTGTTGATGGTGGAAGGACTGATCAAAGCGAGATCGATTTATTACTTCCGACGGGCGTGGTTGAGCTTGAACTCTGAACTCGACACGAGTACCGAAGACTTAGAGAAGGCGATCCACGAAACCTAACTTTCATTTTCACTTAGAAAAATGAAAGAAAGGACTTGATTGATTCGCAGTGGCCAGGGTAACCTTAAGCAAATTTTTTTTTTTTTTTGTCATAATAAAATTTTCATTAAAGCTAACTCAAAGCAGCCTATCCCGACAAATGGGCTTCAGTACAAAGTAAATCCCAAATAGCAGAAGGGGGAGAGGAAACCCAACCCAACCTCTACCCAATCTGCAATCTGCAATCTGGTTGGTTTCTCTCGATACATAGGTTATTGGACATTTGGGGAAAAGACCTAAAATATCCTTGCATGTTTTAATTGGCACGTAAATTTCCCACGAGGTTGTGAATGGGCATGAAAGAGCTTCCACTAGGACCTTACTGTTTGCCTGTATCTCTACTTCATCACACTGCAACGTACCTGCCAAAATTTGGGGTTTCGTCTTCTTCAGATTGGAGAGAGAAAATGCGCCTCAGAGCTTCGACTAAGGCAAAGGCTTCTACCATGAGAGCCGACGATGCAGCCATCGTCTTCGCCCCCTCTGTTTAGCAACCAGCCCGTTGAGTCGCGACACAGCCAAGCGAGGACCTCGGCTCCCCCCTCACCTACCCCGCGAGCCCTCGCCCAGTGTCAAACCCCAAAAGAAATAATAACAAGAAATTTTTTTTAAAAAAAACCAAAATAATTATAAAAATTCAAAAAATCAGTACATACATCCACGTTATCGCGACACAAAGTACACCGCTGTCCACATAAATAATTTCTGACCAAAAGTGGCGATTTGGACGCGATCAGCAAATCATCAAAATATTTAGGGCCTTATCGGTAAAATTGAAAAGTTTAGGACCGAAGCTTATGAACTTTTTTGGTAATTTCCCCGCACACTTTCTTTGAAATCAGATAAAGAAAAAATCTATAATTGCAAAATGCAATCCTTTTTCTATTGAGTTATGCGTTATCGACACTCTGGAAATCGGTACACTTGATGATAAAAAGAATGCTTAACCAGTGCCCTGAAAACACACGCCAACAATACCATATGGACGGTTGAAACAATTCTCTCTTCTTTAGATACACTGCATATACACTTGTATGGGAGAGAAATTCTCTCTATATTAGGAATCTTCAATATGTATAAATCAGGAGGAAAAATATCGGAATTATATTTGAAGCTTACAAGATATACATCGGATAAAGAAAAGTTGACATCTTTAATTAAACTTTATACGCTATCCTCCCATCAGGAGTGACCATTCAAACGATCGGATTAAGTCTAGAATTTTCGGTATAATTAAAGTGTTTAGCGTATCTGATGTTAGATAACCCAGGAGGACAGCATCATGCACGAATCTTTTCGTGATAAAACAATTTTACAGAATTGCAAACTGTGTATTGTCAAAAAGGTCCTTTGTAAAAACAATTTTGAGTTGAATAGCGCTTGGCCATTGCAAAGGATTTTGGCTATGTTTTTTTTTCCCCCATTTAAAAAAGAAAAAGAAAAACTCAAACCCGAGCGAAGGGCTGAGATCGCAAATCTGGCGTCGCCGGTTGTCGTCTAAGGTCGCATAACCTCGGGTGGCCCTCAACAAGGTTCGCACAACCCGGGCCGAGGCCGCTTGCATGGACCAAGCAGGAGTTGCCGGGGTTGCACGACCTAAGACGACGGTCGCCCGGTACCTCGCCAATCGTCACCTCGCAAAATAGATGAACGATAATAACGAGCGCCATATCAAAAAATGAAAACCTTGTGAGGGTAGTTTCGAAAGAAGTAAAGAAAAATATGTAACCTTAAGAATAACCTTTAGCAGATATTGAAAACCTAGACTTTCAACTTAGCCAAGGCCAACATTTGGCCAAAGGGGCCTCAAATATTGCGGAACACCCAATAATTTTTTTTTCCCAATAAACTTTAGTTATTCCCTTCAAAAAGCTGAATCAAACACGACCCAACCCCCCCTCTCATGTCCATTGGTGGACAGTGGACGCTACAGTTGTCTGAGAATGGATCATGTTGGGCTTGGCTAACACTGGAATGCAGACAATTTGATGGACTTTCTTGACGAAATGGGCCACTCGCTAAGGCCCAACCTAGCCTAATCATGTTTCCAACTTTCATGACCCAAATGATGATCGGGCGGGTCGGGTCCCATCCAAACCCGTCTTGACGACTCTTGATTGTCAATTTCGGATTTTTGACGCGTAAGCTTGAAAACGTGGAGTGGTCAAGAAACCTGCAACCCGTCCGAAACCCATAATGGCCTCTCCGTTTTTATTAAATGCGTATATAATAGATCGCCTCAAATCTGTAAGCTTGCGATCACAACTATCTATTTACAAATTAAATGCTGTAGAGCCACAGAACATAAGATCAGAACAATCTAAGATGTAAGAATCCTGAAACGCAATTTATGAAAATATCTAGATAATCGTAATTCTTCTTTTTAAAAATAAAAAAATAGTGCCAATTGGTCTGTAAATGGTCAATCGAGCTCCAGTCTTGTGTTATCGGTTAGATAAACTTCTAATCATGTACATTTTTATAGATAAAATCACCCAACTCTTTTCACGCCCTATGTCTATGAATCGGTGAGAGTATGCGTGTCATGTTCGGTCCACAAACTTATCACACATGCAAACCACAGTGAGATTCAAGATGCGTTTGGTTTGGGGAAAAAAAAAATCCATGAAAAAGGTAAGTGATTTCCCGACAATTATCTTTCAATGTACTATTTTTTTTTTTCCCTTCCTTCTCCGCCATCCATCGGCCTTTAGCGACCAACCACACGAGGTTGAGCTAGCCAAGTATTGGACAAGGTCTAGCCTCACCTGTATTTGGTGAGCTTGAGCTTGCCGGCCACCTAGATAATACCCCGAGAGACTCAACCCCTATCATTGGCCGTCGCCGAGGGCCGGTGACCGACGGATGAAAAAGAAAAAGAAAAAAAAGAAGATAAACAATAAAAATAAATAAAAATATTAAAAATTAGAAATGAGTAATTTTGAAAAGTGTTTTTATCTCGTCAGAATTCGATTTCTAATTTTATGCATGAATTTTTTGTTAATTGAAAAGTGATTTCCGTTGACTAAGTTGTTTTCGGCGAACCAAATAGGTAAGAGTCCAGAAAACCAATTTCCGAAGAACACTTTTACTCAATAAATGCATATTTAATGACTTAATCACTATTTACCGCAAATCAAACAGTCCTATTATGTATTAATGATCCGCTTATTTGAAGGGAAGTTGTTTTAGAGAAATTATTTTTTGACTTTTTGGTGTTAGGATCTATTCACAGGAAACGCTTTTCATACGCTGCAAACAACATATTAAATTGGATAAAAATATTTATTCTTTCTTGTAGGAAACAAATCACTTTTCTCTTTGAAGCACCAAACGAAAATAAACTAATTATGTTTTTTTTTAAATATATATTTCACTAAAAAAAAATTACCATGGAATTTTTAGTTGAAATAAAAGATATTTAATGTTGTAAAACTAACGGGGATTCACTATTCAGTACATCTTCCCGTCCTCTCCATAGTCCATAGTTGACACTTTCTTACCCTTTCCCGCAGATCGTTCAAAGCAACACTCTCTTCTGTGGGGTCCCATCTCTCTTCCTCGGTTTCCCCATATAAACCCTAGACTATCTCCATCTCTCTCCGACCTACACGTGTCACCAGCCACATCCTTCCTCCGGATTTCCCCTTTTAAGCCTAGAATCAATCTCCCACCCTTTCTCGTTTCCAACCTTCCCTTCCCTTCCCTTCCCTTCCCGATTCTGCCTGCGCTCCCCTCCCCTCCCCTCCCCTCCTGGGCGGCATGCCCACAAGTCTTCTGCAGAGAGAAAAATCCCCCATAGAACAGTAGAAGAAGCAGCGACAAAGAGGACGGAGGCATGGAAATCGACCGCTGCGAACCATCTCCTTGCTATGTCCCCTTCAGCGAGGACGAGCTTCGCGTGGCCGACATCTTGCTCGAGCTGCGGTGGCTCTTCGCCGATCGCTTCCCGCGGGGTTGGGGCGCCAAGCAGCGGAGATCGGCCCTCCGCGGCGGCTCTTCGCCTCCCTCCCCGGCAGCCCCTCCTCCGCCTCCACCGCCGCCGCCGCCGCCGCCGCCGAAGTGCCCCGCCCGCGCCGCGATCGAAGACAGGGTTTGCCCACCGAAGGTTTACGTGGCGAGCCCCGACACGCCGCTCTCCTTCTCCCCCAGCGAATCTGACTGCAACAAGGCCAAACAATCCCACTCCAAGAGAAAATCCACCCAAAGGGTATGCCCAAATTGCGTCCTTTCTTTCATTCTTCTCTGCCGTCTTCAGCGTTTGATGTCAGTCTGATTTGATGATTAACGTGGGTGTTCTGTTTTATTCGTTCTTTTCCCCCCGGGTCGTGCAGAAGAGAGAGGAATGGTTGAAGCTCGTACCGTTGTTGGAGGAGCAAGGCGACGCTCTCAGAAAGGTGCTTTTTTTTTAGCAGTTTCTAACTCCCCCTCTTCGTTTCTGGAGCAATCGCTGAGCATCTCTCTCGCTCCGGGGCGCAATCGTCCCTCGTTGTTTGTTTGATGTGGTGCGCTTTGCTGAATACGCGCAGGAGGTGGAGAATGTGAAGCGTTATCGCGACCAAGTGAAGGCTTTGAATTCGGTGTTGAAAGCCAGGAAGGAAGAGGTACTGTACTGCGTCAATGGCATTATCTCCCGAGTTCGCCTTTTTTTTCTTTTTTCCTTTATTATTAATCCTCCGTTTTGTTTCCTGCTTTTGATGTTTTTACAGCTAATTATGCGGGTATTGCCCGGAGAGGCCAAGCAAGGACCGGAACCGAGAGCGCACTTAACTCTGGGGGGCCAATCGGCCAAGCCCATGGCCGCGCCTCTCTCCTCCGGCTCCGATCGCCACCCCCCGTCGATTCCGGAGCAGGCGGCTAGCGTGCCGGAGAAGAGCGAGAAGCGCGACCCGACGGGCCCAGGGCGCGACATCCCGGACCTGAACATCGGGTTGGCGTCGTTCGACGGGGGGATGATGTTGGACGAGGAGTGGAGCAGCGGCAGGCGGGCGAGGGCTGCTGCTGAAGCGAGGAAGAGGCGGAAGCTGATCTACAGGGCCAAGAATCCGACCGCCGCAGTCAAGCCACGTGCCCAGCTCAGATGATTTTTGGGGGGGTGGGGTTTTGTGGTATTTCATTCCCTTTCTTTCTCTACTCTTCTCTCTCCTTAAGCCTGAGGAGAGAGAGGGAGGGCTAGATTTTATTTTTTATTTTTTATTTTTTTCCTGCGGAATATTTGGAATTTGTAAAGAAAGAGAATTTGCGGGATAGGGAAAGAAACTGTTTCCTTATCCGGCTCCCATCCAACTTTTTCCCTTTCTTCAATAGAATATTATTTGCGATTTTTTCCACGAATAAAAAGCCTTCTTTTCCAAGCTATTGTCACTCGATTTTTAGTAATATTCACTTGAAAACGGTGAAATATTTGTTATTTAATTTCACTTTTCGCATTTATATTAGATTTGGTTTTTGCAACTCCAGTTTTAGTTCTAAGTACACGGTGGGGTGGGGTGGGTCGAGAGAGAAGTCGCTGCTGGTCAGCGGAAACTTAATTCCAACCTGTCAAAGAAGCGGTCAGAAGGGGGACCACGTTTTTTTTTATTATTATTATTGTTTCGGATGCATGCGCTCCACGCGACCTCTGTCGAGCGTGGCCTCCACACGCTGTCCTCGTTTGGGCCTCCCCGACCGAAGGCCACCCCCCCTTAGTACCAAACGTTTTCATTGATCGCGGATTTTGCGGCCCTCGAGCGGAATTCGCATTCGCGAGAAACCTTAAAATCAATTTGAGAGGGTTTTGGGCCGGAATTTCAAAACAAACCATTTAGCTTAGATGAGGAGAGAGTTTTCGCTATTTCCCATACAATGTTTGGGTTCATCATCACAAGGAGGAGACGCGAACAGAGCGACCGAGAGATACATTTATGTTCCTCCAACCGAGCTAAAACTTAAGAGACGAATCGTGTCTAAGAATTCTCCTCGCGATAATTGTTGAGCTCCATTTGTTGAACCGTGGACTGAGTTGTTATATGGATGGGTTAAATTCAATAAATGAATTTAAACGTAAATGGGTCGTGAATTACTCATGCATTTGTTTACAACTTACTTGGGCTCAAACCCATCTTTATAACCCCTCTGCTTCATTCTCTCTCTCCATTTCGCCATCACTCACTCCACACTACCGCTTCATTTTAGGCTTGAGTTTTCCTAATTAATATTGAATATGCAAGTGTTTTAGAAATATAAGCATAGTCGGGGTATGTGTCGTTAAATTTGCATTGCAACGAATGGGTCATAAACAAGTTAAATAACTCTATTTCGTTTGGCCATTTTATGACCCGACATGATCCGCTCATTTGATGGGTCTAACAAACGCAACCTAAAATAATTCGCTTTTCAAAGAAGGGCAAGATTGTACTAGACCTGTTAAAGTCTATCATAAACCCATTTAGTTGATATATGATGGATTGAGTTGTTACAAGGCACAGTTATAACATATAAATGGGTGTAATTAGAATATAAGTGCTGACTAGGTTATAAATAACTTACGACTTACTTAGACTCAACACGCATCTACGAATCTCTTTATTTTCTCTCACGCGCGCTAATTCCGCACTCTCTCCTTAGTTTGGGTATGCGTTGTGTCATTCTGATTTTTCAGTCATTTTCATACTCATTAAGGAGAAGCACATTAGAAACAAGTCTTGAAAATTGAGAATAGAAAATCAAGAATTTCAACATCATAATCGGATTGGTTGTCGCCCTATCGAAGAATTCTGGAACGAGAAAAACGACGTTCTGAACATCGGGGGTAAAATTATTCTTTTGCTCCTTAAGCTTAAACATTGCCCATACAATTGAAGAAGGGCATTTTAGTCTTTATCTCTACCCCATAAACTGCTGAAAACAAGAAAAGATGGTGGCCATTGGATCAATTTGATTGACACTTAGGACAAGTGTCACAAGATCAAACATTGGATGGTCAAGTCAACTATTACAAACCTACCATTCAATCCCTTTGACCAAGCCATGGATATATAACAATTTCACTCTCTCTCCTCTTCATTTTGACCTACCACAAACCCCTCACCACCGAAAATCTCCATCTTCTTCTTGTTCTTCATTGTGCCGCCGGCGACCAGTTCTGGTCTCTCTGTTCGGCGCTGTCGGCGACCACTTTCGACCACCATCTGACCGCCGGTCGACCACACCAACGAAACTCTACGTCTTGCTGACCTCCTCGAAGTGGAAGCGAGGCATTTGGACCACCGAGGAGCTCCAGCCAAGCGTTTTCCTGAGAGCCGACGGAATCTACTCCAGCTTAAGGTAGGTCCGATTTTTTACCCTTTTTGAGGTCGAATTGTTGGAGTTTTGAGGTCAAATTTTATGAAGATCTAGTAGACATGTGTATGAATCTGTGGTAAAAAGTTGAGAGTGATTTGAAGAAGTATTGACCTCGAAATGGTCTTGTAAATCTTGGACAGAAAACTGCCGGATTCTGACCTTGGGTGAACTGGCAACTTTCAACGGGATTCCGGCGATCAATCGACTCCAAACTCACGGTGAGCCTCGCAAACCCTTAGATAGACATGTTAAGAGGTAGGATAGTGAGTAGATGAGGGATTTGATAAAGTTTTAAGGCTGGAAGTGCACTGTTTGCACAGAACCAAAATGAACCGATTCGGTTCT
Organism: Rhodomyrtus tomentosa; assembly: GCA_028455895.1. NCBI lineage: Eukaryota > Viridiplantae > Streptophyta > Magnoliopsida > Myrtales > Myrtaceae > Rhodomyrtus > Rhodomyrtus tomentosa. The sequence continues at coordinate 4,462,318 of JAPCWY010000001.1, read as the reverse complement.
GTGCAAAACCCATTATGGTGGGAGCAAGAACAGATGATTATGGGACTCGAATTGATGTTTAAGACATGTTTAGATGATGAGGGTTAGGTTATAGATGATTGAAGTTCATGGATTGAGGAATTGAATATGAAAAATTGATGAATCGGTTGAAATTACTAGGTTGCGCGGCGAGTTCCACCTTGAACCTTAGGAGGCCGAAACTTTGACAATCCAAAAAGTGAATTTGGTGTTATCAAACACAAGGTAAGGGCATTACTAATCTTATGCTAGGAAGATTGGATTCTATTGGGTGAGTCGGATGAGGTTAAGATAATTAACTTGAGGAGTTTAGTTTGGTTGGCCTTTGTGAATGCCAAGAGAGTGTAAATAATTGAATAATTGTATATGCATAACTCTTGAGTAATGACCTCATTTGTATGTGTATTGTGTCGCCTTGTATGCCATGATTCTTTGAATTATGTCTGAATTGCATATGTCACCGTGTATGGAAAACGAATTGAAAAGCATGGCATGAACATGACATGGCGATGCCCTGAGGCGTGTGAGACCCGGGCCAGGAGGTGGACACCCTGATGTGATGACATCGTGGGGTGGAGTTGATGTTGTGTGGCGCCTTGATGCTAACTAATCGCGGGGGTTGTGATGGCTACGATCCTGATGCGAACTATTCGCGGGACGGAGGAATAAGGTGATGATATTGGCCTGGAGAATCATTGGAACCTGATGCGTTTACGCGGGTTGTTAGTGGTGCCCTGATGTGATCTAATCGCGGAGTTATGATGGCCACGGTCCTGATGCGAACTATTCGCGGGACGGAGGAATGAAGTGATGATATTGGCCTGAAGAATCATTAGAACCTGATGCGTTTACGCGGGTTGCCAGTGGTGCCCTGATGTGATCTAATCGCGGAGTTATGATGGCCACGGTCCTGATGCGAACTATTCGCGGGACGGAGGAATGAAGTGATGATATTGGCCTGAAGAATCATTGGAACCTGATGCATTTACGCGGGTAGCCAGTGGTGCCCTGATGTAATTTAATCGCGGGGTTATGATAGCCACGGTCCTGATAAGATCTAATCGCGAGACGGAGATATGAGGCATTGGTACCAGCCTAAAGAATAATTGGAAACTGATGCGTTTACGCGGGTTGCCAACGACGGTCTGATAGGCTTACGTGAACCGAGCATGATGCGATCTAATCGCGGGCATAAGAATGAGGCAAGGGGGAAAGGATGATTGTGGTGAAGTGGCAGGATGAATCGTGTATGAACCTCTGGGTGTGTTACGGTACCATATTTGCATGCATGTCACCTGTGTATGGTTATATATATTTGAATTGACTAATATGTCTATGAGTTGAACTATTGGGATATATGAATGCCTGAGTGGACGGTCGGCTTAATCTAGGGTTATGACCTACCTTATTGAGATTTATATTTCACCCCAGTGGGGGCTTAAATTTTTCAGGTTCCAAGCGAAGGAAGTACGAACTTGCCAAGGATTGACATTTGAAGAGATAGTTGATCAACTGAGCTTAAGAGGGTTACAAGTTATGGATTTACAATTGTGACTTTAAGGATTGTCCTTCTGATTGGTAGATTAGGAATTGAACTTTTGGGAATTGGTTAATGTAATCTTGATGTACCCTTGTGTCCTAAGTCATCGGGTATTGTTGTATTTATTGATTGGAGTTGGCATCGCTTTCGCATGTACATTTTGTTCAAGAGTTGTAAGTTATTGGCCGTTGGATCCTGAAGCTTTCATAAATGAAGGGCTTGGTGGGATGCTCTCGTACTCGACGGGTTTGAGGCATGACATGTGTTTTCTCAGAATTTGATTAAATATGCAAGTGCTTCGAGAATATGGGTGGGACTGGAATGTGTTGGGTTGCAATAGATGGGTCATAGATAAGTTAAATGGGTCTATCTGATTTGAAACATTCATGATCCGATCCAAATCTGACCCATTTGACGGGTCTACCAACGTAACAAGAGGATGATGGGTTCGTTTAGGAGGATTGCAAAAATCTTTTTGATTCGGGCCGTTAGCAAGTGCCACGAAGGCGATTGCAGCAAAGGCAAGTAACGAGCCCAAGCAAAACCACAGTAATGGGCCTTGGCACTGCGAAGCCCGTCAATGCCTGTGGAACCCTAGGTCTCTCCTATCATGTCGCGCTTGTATATATATGTCGCAGCACCAGCTCTAGAGCTCCTTCCACTCTGCAGCCTCAGCACGGTCAAATACTATTCTAATCTCAGCTCTCTCTCTATTCTTTTCTGTTGTTGTGCATCAGTTTGTGTTGTGTTTTTCTCGATTGTGATGTCTGCTGTGGAACGAATTTAATACTTGCTAGTTGGGGGGTTTCTCGCAAATGACGAGGATTCGTTCGAACTGTGAGAAGTTGGCAAAAAGGCCAACGATGTTGATTCATCTCTCACTTCCATGACTCTGATGCAGCCCCCTTCTTCTTGTTCTCGATTCCTATTCCAATGGTTTCTTCCAGGATTCGACTGAATCCTGAGTTCTCCCGACCGGGGCTTTCTTCGCGGTGTCTGTAGCGATCCGATTCGCGGATCGTCGTCCTCTGTTATGTAATTTCATTTGTGTTGCATGTTGTTACCGACGGGTCTTTGGCGGATCTGCTGCTGATGAGCTTTCGGGTTCGAAATGTTTCTCGCGATGGTCGTCCGAGACAAGACACCGGCACTTGTGCAACCTCCATCGCTTCCGATGATTCCTTTCCTCCAGCCAAGATTGTGTCTGAGGGGTCACAGTGATTACTTTTCAATAATGCGTGTCCAAATGGTTCGAGGAAGACAATCTTTGAATTATTGTTCACGTCTGCTTTCTTTTTTTTCCCAATGAAAATGAAGAATCTCTAATGAGGAGAGTGTCCTCGCAGTGTAGGTGGGGGAGGAAAATAGTGAGAGTCTAGAATTGATATGTTTGGTTTTTTGATCTTTATTTCTTTCAAGAACTATTCTTAAATTCTTATAGGGAAAATTCCAAAATTGGATCAATAACGGCCTCAAATAAAGAGCGACGTGGTTTGTCGTAAATTATGGGACTTGCTGAAAATACTAATAAGCAATAACAAAAAATCAAAAAAATTTAAAAAAATTCACTAAGTTCAACATCATCGGTCGATGAACCTAAAGAATCATAAAAATAAAAGTAGAAAAAATTCACCTAAGTCAAAAATTAAAAAAAAAAGTTAAATAAAAGCACGAAAATAAAAAAAAAAGAGGGGTGGAACCTCTATTGCAACGTTGAGAAATCACAAACCTTGCCGCCATCGTCCCCTACGCCGGCGAGACGTGTGGGGCCTCGACAACCCCCCGACGTGCCCGCGCCTGCTGCTAGGTGAGGCTCAGCCTCACCCAAATCTAGGTGAGGTCAACCCTAGCAACCTACGTCGGGGTCGCCAGGCGGGCGAGATGAACTCGGCGAGGGCGATATCCGACAACAAGCCAATCGGTTGCTTGAAGGCTAACTTGGCGAAGCCCAATTCCTCCTCGATCATGCAGGTGTCGAGAACAAAGATGAAGACAGGGAAGGCATGGGAGTGTGGATCATTGGGGTTGTTAGGGTTCATGGAGGGGAGAGAGTACTAAATCGTGGTATATTGTCGAAGATGGCGAAGTAGTGAGGAGAGAAGTGGTTCCGTTGGAAGCAGAAGGGGTAGATCCAGAAAAATAAGGAAGAACATGAAGGTCGAGTGTGCTTGGGTGGAGTCAGCGACAAGTTTGGCGGAGCGACGGAGGCAGGAGCTGATGTGGTGGCTGGGGTCAATCGCAGGTGGATGGCCTGCCGATCAAAATAACAATAGAAGGAAGAAGAGGAAGGTTGAAGACAAACGTGCACGAGAGGGTATTAATTTTTTAAAAAAAATTAACTATTTTAATTTTGAAAATCCACGTGTCATCCATGTGGGTTGATTTTTTTAAAAAAATTGACACGTAATATTAACAAATTAATAAAAAAAAATACCATGCGTACTCTTTGGCCAGCATTGACCCTGAAATAATTATTTGTTGGCTGGAATTGGCACGTCGTTGATCATTTGTTCTCCGCTGTGGCACTAAAGTAATAAAAAAAAATATCGACACTAAAGTGATTTATATACACAAATATTGATACTTCTAATGTACTTCTGCCAAAAAAGGCGGAAGGGTCGGAAAGGGCGAAGGCCAACAAGCCTTGGTCAGAATCGGCCTCTTTACTTAAAAAAAAAAAATCAAAATGCTAAATGTCGAAAATACCCTTGAGGCGAGGGTTTATATATATACACACACACACACATTATATGGCCACTTATATATTACTTCGTACTCTTATTTAAAACAATGTTCATTGTGTTTGAAATTTTACTAACATTATATGATGCATCTAATTTTAACTGTTTCATTTTCATTTTTCATCCAATTTTAACGCAGAATAAAATTGGCTAAATTTTATTGCAAAAAATGAATTGAGATAAGAAGACACTCGCTTAAGCTACCTGCGACATTAAATTTTTAACGTGACCAAAAGATTGATAGTGCGGTGATCGTTAAACCGATTTAATTGATCTAATTATATTGGTAAAACAAAAAATAGTGCACAAGGGAAAGAAACCCAAAGAGGGCTTGATAACTAAGTTTAGGGTTTACTCATTTTATGTATAGCCAAGATTTCCACAAAGAAGAGCCCTTTCTCTCTTTAAACTTAGTTATTGAAGGGGAAAAAAACCCACTAATAAATCCAACTTTCACAATCCTACGCCGACAAGAACCTACTTCGCTCCCTTTTTGTCTTTTCGACCTTTTCTAATAAGAGCGAGAGCCACACCGAATCCGAATGTTGTCAAGCGCACCATCTAGAGAAATTGAGTCGCACTTTAACTTTAAGGCCTAAGGCCCGAGGCAATGGACCGTACCGGGCGGTCCGACCCGTACCCTATTGAAACCGTTGCCGAAATAAATAAATAACAAAAATCCAGCGTCGAAGGCCAAAATGCAAAAGGACAAATCAAATATCTCCAGTCAACTCAAACCAATCAATTTGAACGGAATGTAGACACAATTCGCACATGAAGTTGCCCACGAAATTTCCATCCCAATTTAACTCTACTTTTTTTTTTCTCTTTTTTATGCAAAGGATTCGTACGGTTCGATCTGCGAGATCATAGAGACTCCGTCCAATTTGCGACCATCGGCCTCAAAGAAAGGCCTGTATGCTCTCTTATGGTACTACCTCGTACTGATTATACCAATCACTTGATCCCTCTCGATTGAACTCGACAAAATTGACCCTCTTTCTTCGTAATATCATTGCGAGGTAACCTATTTGTTGATCTTTCGCCGGATGAAATCGACCTCATCTAGGGGAACCCAATAAACATGAATATAGATATGTTGAAATGGGTCCAAAACTCATTTCTTAATCCATATATGACATGCTAGTTATATTTGATAAATGATCTATAAATGGGTGTGTTATAACTAGCTTTGCAACTTACTTAGGTTCAATTCGCCTCTATGACTCTCTTTTCATTCTCTATCGCGTTCACTCGATGCCGCGCTCGCTTGCTCCGCCTCCTGACTTAGCTTAGGCATGAATTTTTCTAGATTTGATTTAATAGACAAGTGTTTTTAGGAATACTAATCATGTCGAATATGCAACGCTATATTGTTAATGCGTGAAAATTTGTCTATTTGGATGGGGCCATTTTCAAATTGGACCACCTACTTTGACGGGTATACATGCACATGATGTAATTTAAAAGCTGGTCCTATCTAATTGTGTCCTTTCTCTCCCCCTCTCTTCCTCGTTCATCCTAGGGTCAAACAATGCCGGTTTGACTAACGGAGGACGACTTTGCCCCTAGCATATTCTTGCGCTCCATTTTTGCCATGATCTGAGGCTTCTAGATTGTCTTTTCTGTTGCCAAAAAAAAAAAGTATTGCTTTGCATGATTTCGCACTTCTTTGTTTGTGTGGTTGGGGGGGGGGGGGGACATAAAGGAATTTGGCGGGAAATAAACTGGAAAATAGTAATATGGTTCTAATTTTTTTTTTATTTTATATTCAATAAAGAATTGAATTAACTTCGTTTATTTATTTCTTGATCAAAGTCAACCTGGAACTTTCTTATGTTAATCCCATCGCGGGGATAGCGTGTGATCTTTTCCTCTCATAATTAAAGCGGCACTTGTTGACAAAAAAAAAATCTCCATTTGCTCCATTTCTTTTCTTTTCTTTTTTTCTTCTATTTCCTCATATTTCAAGCGACGAAATCTCGACCGAAATTCTCAATTATGTAGCCCCCGATGTCGGTTGGAAAGGCGGGATCGCGATTTTAGTAAAGCGAAAGTGACGTTAATTGTTATGAAGACCTGTGGAAGCCTGATTGCAGCTGTAATATGCATTTCTTTGGAAAGTAAATATCAATGTCAATCTTGACGTTGAGCTTCTCCTGCCTCAAGAGTATATTCTCTTCAATCCATTTGAACTAGTCAAGATGGCTTTTCCACGTCTTCGTCCTTCTTAAATATTTCGCATTACTTTCGTTTTTTCGAAGCTTAAACATAACCCTCCCACCAATCATTTCGCACAGTTCCTTTAAAATTCTCGCGTTTTTTTCTAGAACTAAGTACTGAATAGCGAAGAGAAGACACTCCCTTTTCCTTTTATTAATTACAGTTACGTTACATCTTCGCCGCCTTCGATTCAATTTAACACCTGTTATATCCAGATTACGTCAGGTGGGAATAAATGTCATTTTTACCATGAAACTCCCTATTGACATAAAATAAAGTTTGGTCAATCTTATTATCGAGACTAACTAGAATGGTTGACCAAATAAAAAGGTTATACATGTTGGTGGTACCATTGGAGTGGAAGTCACTTTGAAGTTTGAATGTTAGAGTTGGGCAAAGTGGCACGTGCGATTTCTAAAACTCGCACGCAGCGGATGAACGAATCGTTCAACTCCCACAATGCCCTTTTTGCTTCGGATCGTCTTGCACCGACCAGAGAGTTCCTCCGTTGGATTGGTACGTTGCTCTAATTTTTAATCACCACCCAAAATATAAAATGATTTTCCTCTTTTGTCCCCAAACAAAAACAAATACAGAAAGCGAAAATATTCAAACTAAGCTGTCGATTTTGGAATTGGCTTCTTCTTTAATGCCCTTCCCTTAAGACAGACAGCGGAACCACATTAAAAAAAAATCAAGAAGGAAAAAAAAAAAAAAGGATTCTCGTGAAGAGCATGGGACCTGCGACCATTATTTGTGAAGTCAACTTCAATCTTCCCATGATTACAAAGGTTCAGCAAAATCAAATTGTAACGATCCGTGGTAACGTGATTTGTGATTTCAGGGTATCTCGAGAAATAAAGTGGTCATACTTTGATGGTGTAGTTGTGGCGTACATTTCTCTTATATGATGATCCATTTGTTTCACTTTGCCGATCTAATTTTTTTTTTTTTTTTTTTATAATCGAGAACACAGGTACACAATTTCAAGTGAAAAAATGAAATAAGCAAGGGCGATTCATAACGATATTTTAGAAAATGAAAACTGGCACCATCATACCCGATCGAAATTAAATTCTCTTGATATTATCGCGGCACGAAAATGGGAACACTTGCTCACAAAAAAAAAAAAATAAAAGAATAAAAGGGCCAGGCTCTTTGTAAGAAACCAAAGTTACTCAACAGATTAACAGCAAAATTTGTTCTTTTGGGGACGAAGTAGAGGGTGAAAATTCAAAGCCAACTACCCAGCCGGGCCAGCCCAAGGAACTGGAAATGGGGAATTCAATGCCGGACACAAGTGGCGAGAGGACAGTCGCCGGTCAGCCAAGATCAAAGTCAAAACTTCTTGGGGGACAAAAGAGGGAGGGGAGGGAGAAACTGCTAAAAGACCGGACGGACGGAGTGACGTCACTCTTTTAACATTGAAAAAACCAGAACGCTCCTCCCCTCCCTCACACGGCAGGCAGAGAGGCAGGCGGGTCGGTCTTCCCCAAACCAGAACGCTCCTCCTCTCTCCGTCTTTTTCTTTTTTCCCTTTGTCCTTTCTTTGGTTGTGTGTGAGAGACGCGGTGTGTGCGTCAAGCTTTCGTTTTTTTCACTTTCAAGATTCGATCTTTTTCTTTAAACGCGCGGAGAACAGGTCAACAGTTGCAGCTCTCTTGTCTCTCCTCCCCTCCCAACTCCAACACCAAGGTCTTTGATACGCGATGAACAATTCAAACCCGCCTCACATTCGGTTTAAAGAAAAAGAGAGAGATTTCCCATTTGCGCGATCGCGACGTCAATGTTCAAAAATCAAACCGTCCCCCATTATCCACGAGATTTCCATTGCTGGGGTGACGCGTTAGCTCCTCCCCTCTTGTTTTTTTTTCCTTCCTTTTTTCCTTGGTCAAACCACTGCTCACCAGCTCGTAATAATAGTGCACCGCAATGATAATTACGACAACTAGCGAGAGATAGTATCTGGGTATCTCCTATGTCCTGCGTTCTTCTCCTCCCACATCATCGCTATCATCATCTCTAACATCATTTGCTTCGCTTGCTGCCTCACAATCCTCTGTTTTTTCTTTCAACTAATCCACCATCCTTCCGTTTTCTTCTTCGTCTGCGGCTTAAAATAATTGCTGGGCTGAGCTCCTCTGTTTTAATAGGTATTGCTCGGTCTTTGTACTTTTCCTGCTGTTTCGTGTTTCGCTTGTGAAGCCGTTGAATTCTGCGAACCCCGTGCTTTTTCTCCTTTTCTTCTCTTCTCCCTTTTTCCTATTGACCATCGTTTGGCTCTCGACAAGATGAAGTGAAAGTGTGGGGAGAATATGAGTTCTTGAAAAGAAAAATGTGCTCTTGTTTCGGCTTTTGGGGCGAGAGTTTTGCTTGGGATGAGCGTTAATCAAATGAGCTCGTACCGGCAGTTGCAGTGATTGAACTGATTTCTTGTTTCTGGGGTGCTTTTCTGCTCGGTGCGATTTCGATTTTGTCTGGATTGAAAGAAGAAAGATGGGAGGGGTTTGTTCGGGAGGTATCGACAAGCACGCGACAGAAACCTCAGGGGTGAAGAGTTCAGGATTTTCTGGGAAGCTCCAGTCAAAAGCCAGCTTTACCAAGTCAAGAGAGGTCTCTCATTCGAATCATGAGAGCAGTGATTATAGGAAGACACCACCAAAGTCTGATTCCAGCGAGGTGCTCTCGTCCTTCTCTAGAGAATTGAAGCCATCAAAGCCCTCAACTCCTACTAGAAAAGGACCTAGCAAGGTAAGATTTGCCTATGTGAATCTTGGTTTTTTGTGTGATTGTCATTATTTGCTGACGATGAGCAAAATTCGAGGATTGAACTAAGAAAAATTGCCATTGATGTATATCATTTAATAGGTAAATTTTGGTCCATTCGAGTCTTTGATGAAGCAAATCGGAGCAAAAGAAACATGCGTCTATGCTAGTCAATTCAGGGTGTGGGAATTGATGTCATTTTGACTTTTCATAATGTTGAATTTGAAAAAATGGATTGGAACGCCTCACAGGATTCTCGTGCTTTTCCATGCTATGAAAAAGCATTGCATCTGTTGATAATATTTGCGACCCCGATCGATGAAGAATAATGCAAGTAGAGAAAGAATTCGTGAAAGTATAAGTAGCGCTTATCACTGAAATTCATGTCTAAAATGCAAAAACTAGAAGGTACCACATAAAGCAGCAATAGCTGCGGTTCCTGTTTGATATCAAAGCCTCCATGTGTGATGATCGAATAAATTATAACCTTGCATGCAATAGGGGGCACTGTACCTGTTCTTCCTTTTGCGCTCAAATTTCAAAAGCAAATAGCCCGAGTTCCTTAGTGCTCATATAAGCCAGAAAATCAGTGTTGTAAGAAAATCAGTGTTGCAACACATTAGTTGACTTGATTTTAAGCTTCTAAAAATGTTATTTCTCCTTTCAAGTGGTAAGTTAGGTTGCTCTATGGTTTGATAACTTTCTTGCCTAAGCATGCAACTGTAAGCCCAATTCTTAGCACATTGTTCAATAAGTTTCGTCGAATCTATCACAAACTCAGAACTTTTCTGGCTGGCTGCATGCTTGGTTTTCCTGTTGAAATCCTCTGTCTGTGTATACTTTTGTGTGCTGATCAATGTATTGATTTTTTACCTTTGAAAGTAATTCTATCCTAGGTTGTCTTTGAAGTATAGGGCTGCTGATGGCTGAAATGGTATTCTTGAATTGGCTGTACAGTTGTGGTTTAAGTTAATAAACGTTTCTGGTTTAGAAATCTGGTGCCTTTTCGTTCGCCCTTTGATTTTTTTATGTTTCCTATGTTGAAGTTTTTAACATTTTTCAGGTTACCCCGAAAAATTCATTTATAGGAAAAGCCGGCATGATAGGTTTTGAGAAGGCAGTAGATGTTCTCGATACACTTGGAAGCAGCGTGTCAAATCTGCATCCCAATAGCGGCTTCTCTGGAATGGCCTCCCGGGGAAATAAGATTTCTATATTGGCATTTGAAGTAGCTAATACAATAGTCAAAGGTGCAAATTTACTGCAATCACTGTCAGAAGAAAATATCCAGTTCTTGAAGAAGGAAATTTTACACTCTGAAGGGGTGCAGCAACTAGTTTCGAGAGACATGAAGGAGTTGCTAAGTATTGCTGCTGCTGATAAAAGGTATAAAGTTTTATGCGTGAAAGGAGTCCTTTTTGCCTTGTCTTTAAGTAAGCATACATGGAATTGTCGGCTAGTATTGCCTAATGCTCCTGTGACATATGCAGGGAGGAACTCGATGTCTTTTCACGGGAAGTCATTAGGTTTGGAGATTTATGCAAAGATCCACAATGGCACAACCTTGGTCGACAATTTTCAAGGTAATTAGGCTCTAACGAAGCTTTGTTTCTGGCACGAGTTCCACTCCTATGTGTTGATAGTAACTCAATTTTCTTGGAATGACGTTACTGTCACAGACTGGATATGGAGGACGTGGGCAATGAAATTCTAAGATCTGAAGCAGAAATGACAATGCAAGAATTGAGTAATCTGGCCCAGCATACCTCTGTAAGAATTATGTATAGATGTCAGATCTACCTGCTAAATTGTTATTTGCTGAGGCATTATCTCTGCTTGGTTTGCATCTCATAATATTTAATTTTATTTATTCCTTGGGAGCATTGTCCAATTCTAGAAATATATAGTAAAATGAAATTGTCAAGTACTCTTCGATGTACAGATTATGTATCTTCCAACTCTTTAGAGATGTCTAGTTGGAAGGATGTCTGTCCTGCATTTTGTTGCTCAGCTGAACTTCTACATGATGTGGCAGATATATTCATGCCTAATGAACTTTGCTATCGTGAGGGAACAAATATCACTTCTGTCATACACGACAGATGATTTTGTCTTGACATTTTTCTTTGCGAATCTTTGCGCACTCCACTAGTATGTGTTATTGGTGGTCTAAGCCAGGCTATACTCTTGAAGAAGTTGACATTTTCAAAATTTGCAGGAACTGTACCATGAATTGCAGGCTTTGGATAGATTCGAGCAAGACTATAGGCAAAAGCTTGAGGAAGTGGAGTCTTTGAATCTCCCTCGTAAAGGTTAGACTAACAACTACATTTGTCGCGATAGTTTTACTACCTTTCAGTCGGGAAAAAAATGCAACTTCTTTAGTTTTGATATGACTTAACAAAGCTGGTTACTGAAAATAAAACCACGTCTTTTGTGCTGCTCCCCTACTTAAAGTAGTGGTGCTGTAACAATTCTAATTGCTTTTGTTCTTTGGGTGTTAGGAGAAGGTATCTCAATGTTACAAAGTGAGCTAAAACATCAAAGAAAGCTTGTAAGGAACTTGAAAAAGAAATCTCTCTGGTCTAAAAGCTTGGAGGAGGTAAGATTGGCTACTTGTTAGATGTTTATACCCTCAACCGGAACTGCATCTGTATTAGTTCATTTCTCTGTACTTATTGTTATATTTTAATTGCCTTTTGGCCGTATATCATCCAGAATTTATCTCTCCTCTAACTTCGATCGGTTTAATAGCACGTTGACACTGGACCGCTATTCATACTTTGTTGTCTGTGTTTTACTGGACATAATAGGACACTCACGTCTTTGTCACTGGTGATAATTTCTTATAATGCTTGGTCTTGTTGCAGATCATTGAGAAGCTTTTTGATATCGTTGCCTACATACATCACGCAATCTGTGAAGCTTTTGGAGATAATGGTACTCATTTTATTCACTCTAGTAAATAAACAGAAGAATTTGTCAAATCTGGTGACTTTCCTTTTTGGGGATTGAAAAGGTTTCCATTGGGTTTTACTTGTATGGCTTGATAAAGGATCTGCATGGCATTTTTTGTGCTTGCGGACCAATTATCTGCATATCTGCTCCTCCAAACAGTACAAAAAGACCGGCGACTGAGACTTATCCTTTTGTACCTAGTCATCGTCCCTATTAAAAGCACGCGAGCATCTTATCTTTTATTTCCAGCATTCAAATGAGCAAAATGCATTTTGAACCTTTGCTCGTGCCCAATTACCAGGCTCGACATCTGTCTGGAAGGATGCTAACAAAAGCAATGACAATCCCCAAAGGTTGGGCGTAGCTAGCCTTGCATTACACTACGCCAACCTGATAAATCAGATAGATACAATTGTAAGTGCCCGACTGTTTTATCCACAAGAGAGTAACCGCATTTTTAGAGAGCAGTGTGGCGTGACGTGCCCAAAAAAAAAAGACCTTGTTATCTCACCGATTACGATCATCTGTGTTACTTCTCAGGCATCGCGTCCAGCATCCCTTCCTCCTAACACGAGGGACACGTTATATCATGGGTTGCCACCTCCTGTTAAGAAAGCTCTGCATAGACGATTGCAGGACACTGACACCAAAGACGAGGTGCGTGTTCCATCATCAGCCGTGTCAACAATGCTGAAAGTCGCTTCCCTTGGTTTTAATCGTCTGGAGCATATTAATCCTGCTGCATTCTCTCACTAAATGACTGGTATCTGGCTAACATCTTGCTTTCTTCAGATGTCAGTATCTCAGGTGAAGGCCGAGATGGAGAAGTCTCTTCAATGGCTTGTTCCCATCGCAACAAGCACTATTAAGTAGGTTTATCAGTTACAAGTGATATGCTTCATCAACGGCCAAAATGTGTTTTTTTGTTTTAGGCTACTATTCACATCGCTTATGTTTCTATGTTATGTGAACTGAGTGCAGAGCTCATCAAGGTTTTGGCTGGGTTGGAGAATGGGCAAATAGCGGGTTAGTCAAGCTCTCTCTCTCTCTCTCTCTCTCTCTCTCTCTCTCTCTCAAACACACATGCATATCCCCGCGCGCATGCAGATGCACTGCCGAAGATGCAAAAAAAAAAACACACACACACACACACATCTCAGGACAATTCAATCATTCTGTATCAATGTTGCTGCATAATGTCATTAAAAGTAGAAGTAAAGCCAAACATTCAGTTAAGAGTTTGTTAGATCGCTCGAGCGATCAATCTTACTTTAATATCTCTTGGGCCGCTCTTATCTAAGTCTGGTCTTTCGTGGGCAGAAACGAGTTTGGCAAGACTACATCTTCAAACAACAGCCTGATTCGCCTCCAGACCCTCTATCACGCGGATAAGCAAAAGGTGGACCTCTGCATCCTCGAGCTGGTCACATGGCTTCACCACTTGATTGCTCTTGTTCGACGCCGGGATCACATATTCTTCAAGTCTCTGCCCTTCCAATCTTCAAATCCCAAGGGCCAGAGTTTTCATCACGGGATACAGCAATCTTCACCGTTGAACACCGGTGTCAAGACGAGGTCAATGCTACTTTCACTGGAAGATAGGATTCTCTTAAACCAGGTGTGCCGCTGGAGAATGGTCCCAGGGATAAGCAAGAGTCAAGAATTTTCATCCTCTAGGAAGAGGAACGACAAAGTGTGGGCACTGAGCAGGAGTACCGGAAGCTCGCCGATGTGGGAACACAGAAATTCTAGTCTTTTGGATGTAATGGACGGGTTAGAGTAGAAAAAATGAGTTCCTTGATTTTTTGTTCATTAAATTTATAGTTGTATCATCTATGATACATAGCTCCTTGCTATCAATGTATATGACCATCAAATCATAAATCACCAGTATACCTTGAATATCAGCAACAATGGCGTATCTCTACTGATAACCGGTGAGTGGCTGGTGAACTTTTCTTTGGTTCTCATCAGAGGAGGGGTCAAGCTCATATTAAACCCTTAGAGGCTGTCCTCAGTATCCATTGAGAATTGAGTCTCCCTCTTAAAAATTATGATGTTTTCACTGCAACAATTGGTGCAGGAAACTTTTGCGCTCACTCGTACCGGTCTCACGGGCTTGTCTGGATCTCTGCAATGTTATTTGAGTCATCGTTGTTTAATCTCCAACATTGAACTGGAGATATTCTTGACATGCTAGAAGTACATCACATCCTGCCCAAGTCATAGCAGCCTAGCAGGTGGAGATTGCACAGTGATTGCTCAGCAACATGTTCAATGTTTCTCATCTTTTTTATCTACCTACTGCTGTGTTATGTCGGCTAGGCTGCATTGAGCACACCCCTTTAATGCTGCTTCTGCATTGGCATCAGCCTCCAAATCCTAATTGAGCTAACTGGGCTGGATTGCCTTGTGGAAGCGGTGCCGCAGTGCCGATTCACGCCACTGGCTTATTTGACCAATAGCACTTGCCGTACGATGCTAATAGGTTTCTTCATATCCCTTCCTAGCATTGCAAAGTGATGTGGATGTACATGTACAAGTTGCAGCCCGATTGCTAGTTCTGTTGACCGTCGCCGGAATTTCCGTTGTGATTTTTGGGTCCCCCAAAAATAGATGGTGACCGTCTGTCTGCTCTACAGAGAACAGGGTACTACACAAGGATGATGGCAAGAGCTCAAGGTCTCGAAATGAGCAAAACGGGTGAGTGCTCGTATTCCATTACATTTCGTTCTCGTAGGGGTAGTGGCAGCGTTGTTTGTGTGCTGATTCAACTTAGTTTGGTGAAAAGCTAAGGAAGGAGCCAAGCAGCTCTTAGCTAAAGAACGAGACGCGGGTGGGGGTTGCGGAATTCATGAACAGGAGGGTAGTAGTACAAGTACGAGAGCGCAAAGTCCCACATGGGAAAGAGGAAGGGAGGGCATAAGCAGCTCGTTTGATAAAAAGGAAAGATGGCGCGTGTGTCGAAGCATGATCCTTCAGGCAGTTTTAACGGGGGATGATGAGTGGTCAATGCTCGCGGGATGCGAGAGGGGCGTACCGGCCCTAAGCCTGGTTACGACAACCCGGGCGCTCCAATCCTTCGTACCTTCTGATCCCCAATGCCTCGAAGGACCAACCCAATTCTTGTACCTTCGGCTTTTTTTAACGATAGACCACGTTTTATAAAATGAAACCGGGCTAAGTTGGGTCAAGAAATTTACATGTCAACCCTATGTCCCCGGTCTAAACGTTCATGTTAAGATTTTTCAATACGTCATGACGCTCTCGGTTGTTTGAAGTCACAGGTTTAGAGTTGGGGATTGTGGTCGTCACTTGTCAGAACTGAGCATGGTCCGAGCATCTTGTGTGGCCTAAATCGCTCTGAGCTGGACACGTGTGGCCTAAATCGCTCTGAGCTGGACACGTGTGTTAGCAGAGGCCTGAGTCAAGGATAAAAAGCCCAAGGAAGATAACATTTGTTCTGAAAAATAGGTTTGAAACGTAAATGTCTTCCAATTGAATTTTTCTATTCCTGATCTAACTCTTTGCCTTAATAATAGTTTTGAATGAGAAACGAAAAGTAAAAAAATAAAAAACTGCTTTTTTACTTTTGAAATGAAAATTACAAATAATTTCCTCCTCTTTCCTCACCGCCGGTTGTCATCGTGCCTCACCACCGCCCGCCGCCGATCACCAGTCGCTGGCTGTCGACACCCTAAGGTTGCTGCCGTCAGCGACCTCTGCCAGCGTCAACCATTCGCCTCGCCATTGGTTGCCACCCGCTGTCACCCTCCGCCTCACCGCCGTGACTTTCATCAGCCATCGCCTGTCACCATCGTCGCTAGAGTAAAATATAAATAATATTTTTATTTTGAAATACTAAATTTTAAATAGTAATATAATGGAATTTTGTGATGTTATTAAAAGAATTTGTGTTTCGAAAATAAAAATTTTATATCATTATCAGACACATTTCTTGGTTGAGAAACTCATCCAGAGAATAGAAATGAAAAAAAATTATTTCTGGCAGAGAAGAGAATAGTTACCATGTGCGACCTTAACGTGGAGTTGAAGTGGAATTCACATAAAATGATTCGCCTTCTCAACATATAAGTGTCATCATCAAAGTGATATGAATTTTGGAGACAAGCCTTTCGTATCCCCGCGACCTGAGTTTTCAGTAGTGTTTTTGAACACACTCTCTAGTCTCTACCGTTTGTTTACACTGCTATCGAACTTTTGATTTCGATTTCGCTCCACACTTTACATTTGAAGTTTGCCCTAGACTCGTAAATCTGTCGCATGAAAAAAAGCGCTCAATGTCGAACACTGTCGAGGGATGTAATGCCATTAAATGTGTGTGATTAACTACCTTAAGTATCAAAGTCGACACTTTCAACAGCACTCAGAAATGTCATTAGGCGCGCGACCTCTAAGACACACACGACTTAATTGTTTTTACCCCGTAGATCACTTACTTGGAATATTAAAAAGAGACGTCATAATGTTATGGAAAATTGGAACTCTTATCAATTATTAGCACGAAAACTTCTCGATAATAGTATCGCTTTCGTTTTGTTTTTTTTTTAAATCGAAATAAACCAATAATTTTCTTTTAATTATCATCTATTATACATAAACGATTTTCGACTGTCATTTTCAGAATTTAAACACTTCAACAACGTATGTTCAATATGGATATGAACCGTAAGTATTCACTTTTCGCATTTCATTGAATTGTATTGCTATTGAAAGCCTACTTCCTCGTGACCTTATTCACGGAAAATGTCGCATGTTACCTTGTCAGCTGCTGGATCCAAACTCGCCAATGTCAAATCATTTTGTATAATGTGTCAACTGTTCGATATAAAGCTTATCAACGTCGACCGTCAAATTCGAGCATGACACAACACAATTCACCTTGAGCCTGCTCATAGCACCGTAAAACTCGGCTTTGTTTTCCGAATTCAACTTAAATTTTAAATTTCAAGCAAAAGAAATTTTGCAGCACAAAACGCCCTTAAAAAAATGAAGAAATATAGGGGAAAAAAATTTTCAACAGAGCTAGAAATCTTGTTAGATTGGACTCAATTTTAATGGTAGCAAAGATAGATAATCTAATTAGCATGTTTAAAATTGGCAATTTTTCGACACATCAAACTTACAAGATGGACGAATCACGCGTGTTTTTTACTTTAAAATCACCTGGGGGACGAAATATGCAATTTGTGTTATGAGTGTTCTTAACATCGTCGTTGCGATTGAACCCACATGATCATGCTGGGAACCGTCGCCGGCCATCAAAAAAGGTCAGCGAACGTTGGCAAAAGGTATGAAATGGTCAACGGGGAAAACGTCGCGACGATTTAACTTTACGGTTTTTGCGTGGGTACACGTGGAGGAATGCTAATGGCGTCCGTAGACTGTGAAAGGGTAAAGATTCCACCTCGAAATCGCATCGAGCCACCGACCAATGCACGGCAGTTCGACACGTGTCCCAAGAATCTGCCATCACACGGTTGTCCGGAGGGTGAGAATCCGCCTTTATCCTGTTGCAGTTCCTGTTTCCTAAATCGGGGTCATTTTCCTATAATTTTATTACTATATATATATATATATATATATATATATATATATTTTTTTTTTTTGTGGGTTGAGATAATTTTATTATTTGCTAACAAAAGTGAAGAGAATGCGGATCCAAAGGTAACAACGCAGCTACATCAACCGAACTGACCCGACCCAATCTCGAAAGTTGCAAACAAAATTCAACAGTTCTAATAGGACTATATATATATATATATATATCGAACAAATTACAATATCATCTCTCGAAAGCTATATATTTGTTTTACCGTAAAGTTGATCGGTACTTAGGGAACAAAATTACTTATAATTGATACGACACGACACGATTTCGATGTGCTATGCAATGAATATGGTCGACAGCTTTGTATTCCTATACGTTCCGTAACAAGGGGCTATTGTACCCAGTTCAAAACAAATCACAATTTGATGTAAGGATGAAAAGTGGGGGAGTAGAAGGGAAAGATACGGAGGCATTAGTGACGGCTAGTTTTTCTAATTTCCTAATTAAATTCCCTCTCTCAATCATTGAAATTTGAGAAATGTGCTGTGTTTTTTCTTCGGACCTCCGTTTGAGGGACTTTTCCCTCGCCACTTTTCCGGTTGGCTAGGCACAACCATAGACGCCACTCACAAATTTTTTATTCACTGAATTCCGCAGGCCGATGAGATTCACCGACTCACAATTCGCTAATTAGAAAGGGGTAGTGCTGGAGGAGAATCCGAGCCCTTTTCGAATGCATCCCAAATTATTTCTCCTCGTGAGTATTCAATCGTTTTAATGATCTCTCAAGTATCTATCCTCTTCTTACAATAATAATAAATAAATGCAAAAAATCTCTTTCCGTCTCTAATAAGCTCTATCAAGTACATAGCTTCGCCGTCTCTCTATTCCTCACACACGAAAAAAACAACATAACACGACCGGCAGTGCCGCGGCTGCAAAGGGACATAGTCAAATTGTTTTCTTGTTTCGCCTAAATAACATACCTTAGAGTTAGAGATTACAAGAGAGAGAGAGAGAGAGCATCCAAAGTCAAAGCGGAGAATGTGGGAAGTGGGACGGACGTGGAGGGATCAAAGCAAGCGCCGCAAGAAAGCCGACTTTTAAGACCCCCACTCTTGCAATATTCGTTTGATCTAAAAACCTCAATTCAATCGAAAAACCGATGAAGATGACGAGCCATGTTATCTGTCCAACTCGATTTTGGCTCTCCCAATTATTGTTCCGGTCGTTCTCTGCGCCTCCCTTTGGAAACTTCGTCCACGTCATTGATGAAGTCAGCTGAAAAGGTCAGTCAACTCGACACCGTTACTATGCTTGGCATTGTCGGCCCATTCGACGAAACTGAAAATTTGGCTTTTGCCCCTTTCCCACGTAAAGCCCCACGCCCCCACCCCCAGGTTGGAACGCGCAATTTCCACCAGGAAAAGGAAAAAATCGGAACACGTAATCGACAATTGGACCACATGCAAATCCGCATATTCGGTCGCGCTCTTCAGTTCGTTTCCACTTTCTATAAGCATATTGCAATTCATAAGTTTGTGATCTATTTCGTCGTACCAAGGCTCTATTTTTTTTTTTCATAATAAGTGATTTATTTTAAAAACGTTTCAGTCAAGATGATAAATTGTACACTTAAAGAAATGACTTTTCACAAAAAAAAAGAAATGAATTTTTATTGTCAAAAAATTTGTTAATGAAAATATTTTTCATTGGTTAGTTATTTTAGGCTATACAAACAATCAATTTTTGAAAATTGTTTCTCAAATTTTTTCAATTTCTGCGAAGCAAACAAAGCCAAGAAACCGTTAATTTTCATTTTCAATTTCAGGTGAGATCTATAAAATGTGCAGCATCTCATATCTATTTTCACTTTTCGAAGTCAGAAAAAATATCTGAAAATTGTAATTCACGAAACACAATCTATCTTTTGAAAGAGTTTATGTTTGGTGTAATTATTTACTTCATGAATATAAATTATTGTAATACGTAATAATAAATAATTTTTTTCCTGCATTTTCATAAAAACCTTACTTAAAGAGAAGGCTCGTTGCAACGAATCCATTGTCCTTTCGCTGAGTCATCCTCCAGATCCTCAGACGGATTGTCTCCGTCTTTTGTCCGACATGTGCGGGCCGAGAGAGAGAGAGAGAGAGATTCTATCTATCGAGAAACACCGACGTTTCGCTGAGTCATCCTCTGAATCGGATAAGCCTGTCAAACCCTCCTCCTCCTCCTCAACCCAACCCAACTAACCATGGTTAACTCCCAAACACAAACTCTATAATAATCTCCTTAGCTCCAATCGATCTTTCCTGAAACCGTAGCATACAACTCGCCATCAAGCTCTCCACTTCGCAGCGAAGCCACAAATCAAATCCAAAACGCTCGCAACGGCGCCTCCCGCATCGACGTTTGCCAATGGCCTCCGCATCTCTCTCTTTCTCCGCCGTCGCGCTGCCTTTCCCCTGCCGCAGCTACCCCGCTCCCTCCCCGTCCGCCGTCCGGTGCCGCCCCATCCGCGTCTCCGCCTCCTGCGCGTCGACCGCCGAGAGGCCGAGGCCGATGGCCGCCGGGGCCCACCCCCACTCGTCGCTTTACGATGTGCTGGGGATCCGGGCTGGCGCCACGTGTCAGGAGATCAAGACCGCCTACCGGAGTCTCGCCAGGGTCCTGCACCCGGACGTCGCCGCGTCGGCCGGCGCGGCGGCGGCTGCGGCGGCGCGCGAGTTCATGCGGGTCCACGAGGCGTACGCCACTCTCTCGGATCCAGACCGGCGGGCCGACTACGATCGGACGCTGTTCCAGATGCCTGGCCCGTTCGTGGCCGCCGCCGCGGCGTCGGCGCGTGGGCCGAATCGGAAGTGGGAGACGGATCAGTGCTGGTAACTTTGGAGGGACCCATGAGTTAGTGTCAGAGATCAGTTGATAAGGTCCAGTTTGTTGGGCGATATTGGAGGCCTGCATTTTAAGTGGCTCCATTTCTGATCCCCGACGAAGATCGATACTCTTTTTGAAGTGTTAGGAGGAATGAGTATGTGTGTGTGTGTGTATAAATTCGCAGACGACATTCTGTACGGGATGTGAGCAGGGCGCTCTTTTTTGACACCCTGAACTCTAAATAGAACTCTGTTTCCTTTGTTCTTTGAAGTTTTCCTCTTCCATAATTCCTTCGTCCCCGTCATATTTGGGTTTACTGCGCTCTGTGATTTTCCAGTTTTAGACTAGCACATGGTCAATCCATGGTTCTGTTCAAACCGATTACGCCCTAATCACCTGTTCTTGCTCGTAAATGATAAAACTCGACGATTCCCAGAATTGTAATTCAGATTCAGGGGACAAAAATTGGTTTGCCAAATCCATGGCTTCATTCCCATGGAGGTAACAGTGCTTGCTGTGTTGTCGTGGACTCCAGATTTATCGAGCCCATGAAATTAAAGAACCAAACTGCTAACTGCTCGTGAATGTCAGAATTCGGGTTGGGGTTTAGGAGGGAGGCCAATTGAGAATCGGTCCTCAGACGGCAAGCACCAAGAAGAAACCCCCACTCTCCAAAGTCAGAAATGGGGAGTTCGGACGAGATGTACGGAATTGACCCGTTGAACTCAGCCCGGCCAATCGTTTTCTCGTTATTAACGCCGTTTTATTCAACTCTGAAACAGAACCCGCGGAAAAGATAATAAATTCATCATTCAAAGGATTAATAGCATTTGACAAAGAATGCTTACCATCATGGAAAACTTTAAATTCATAAGTTTTTAATAAATGTAATTCAAATTATTTTTTTACAATAAAAAAAATTTAAAATTGATACACTTGCGATAAATTTACTCAAATTAATTATTTTGATTACCAAAAACTCTAAATTAATATACACGTGATTAATTTACCCTTTGTCAATTTTCGTTAAATTAGATTAATATAACGAAAAACTCCCCTTTGATACAAAAAAGGGTAAAAACCCCAAATGTATGCATCCCACAATTGTCGCGTGTCATGTAATTTATCAATTTGACGATACAATTTAATGAAAACTAACAGAGAGTAAATTTGTCATAAGTGTATCAGTATGAATTAAATTTGTCAAAGGTATACCAGTTTAGAGTTTTTAATGATCAAAATAATAGTATGAAGCAAATTTGTCAAGGTAAATCAATTTTGAATTTTTCGTAATATTAATTCGATGAATGATGGTGGGCATGGATGATGAGTTCGCTTACTCCTTGCCTTTAGGGACAATCGTTCACGGAGTGTCGGATTTGAACACTTTTGCTCTATCATCAATGATGAACCAAATGAAATTTGGGTCGACCCCATAACCGCTCATTCTTGTTACGCCTGGCCTTTGTGAATCTGTCCTTGGTGCAGAGGCATCGAGCATGGACACTAAGGCCTCAAGCATGGCCTCGATAGACCTAAGGCCAACATCGGAGATCGGACGCCTGCATCGGGGGCTTGAGCCCTGCCGGAGTGGAGCCTAGCAAGGGTGCGGGGATCTCATCCTAGATGTCGGGATTGAGCATGGAAGCGGGCTTAATGGACCCTGGCTCGGGCACTGAGGACTCGAAAATTGAGATTTAAGTCTCATGCCCAAGTACGGAGTTTTTGTTCCAAGCCTCAATATCTAGTAATATTTTGAAACATGAATTTCGGTCTTTTAAAGAAAAAATCATTCACCTTAATTTAAGCATATGCTTTTCTATTTTCCATTGATCAGGAAAAAAAAATCCTTGACTCGTTTTCCTCAGCAATCCAAATACTAAAAATTGAAAAAAAATACTTTTAGTGAAGCAAACATAGTCTGAAACGAAGTGTTAAAAAAAGTAAATGTATCATAGTGAGTATAATTTATGATTTTTGGTGAATTTTTTTTCTATGTATCATTTAAGTAAACATGATGTGTTTCCGCTCTTGTGGAGGGATATTAATGATGGTTGTCAACTGAAAATATGAACAGTAAAGTAAAAGGTTAATATTGCGAAAACTCTAAACTAATATTATTTACGACAAATTTATCTCAAACTATAATTCTAGTTTGATATACTTGTGACAAATTTACGTATAACAGTTTTTGTTGAATTTCACCGTTAAATTATATCGATTTATAGTTTTTATCCCCATCTACTACATCCGTATCGATTGGAGTGTTTAATAGTATTAATCTAATTTAAAAGAAAGACGGTAAATTTGTGCATTCTACCACGCATAGTTCGACTCTGAATCGCAGTAAACCACCACCCAACGTACGTCGGTTCGACACGTGTCACCTTTTCTTGTAGTTTTTTATGATCTATGTAGCACCGATATGACACAGGACACGGAACACGATACGACGTGACATGCCAATATGGCAGTTCTAAAAAAATAGAGAAGTCTGACACGCCGAACAAGACATATATATACAAAATTTCATATTTGATATTCAGATATCATTGTTTTGCATATTTTTTAAAAAATATTTTTTACCAGTAGGACGTGTCCAGGATTTGTCGGAACGTGTCCCAAACGTGTCGAGACGTGTCCGAATAGACCGGCCTTGCCGGACACAGTTGGCCTTTCTTGTTGGCCATCCGGACACGCGATCTCCTGTGTCCGAAACATAAAATTTCTCTTGATTGGGGTGTCCGTGGTACATATTCTCTGGCTGCTCCTATAATTTATTGTCGTTGGAGACAAAGTGAACAGAATGCAGATCCAAGTTAACAAAGGCAACCCCATTAACTGAACTGACCAATCCCCCATCTTGAAAGTGGTAAAACAAACCGAGCAGTTTTAATTCGCCATTCCAATTCGACCCAAAAAAAAAAAAATTGACCCAAAAAAAATAATTTATGGATTCTCAAATTTAAACAATCGTATACGTCAACCGAAAGTTTCACGTCAAGAATATTTTCCAACTATTGTCATCGTGATCGTCGATTAAAAGATAAATTTCGCCCCCTAGAGCATCCTTGATCCTACCATGATAATTTCGTCCCTCTAGTTTGTTTCTTTCTCATAATTATCCTTTTATTTTTCCGCCCTTGAAAGCCTCTATTAAATCTATGATTTTGCCAGGTTTATAATACCGCAATTTCTTATCAATATCTCCCTGATCCTCACATAGAATCCTAACACGACGCATGACGCCATGGACACAAACGAATAAAGTTAAAATAATTCTTTTTTTTTCCCCACTAACAATATATGTCGTAGCTGGATATTACACGAGCGAACATTTGAACCTACCTCTGGGCAAAATAAAATCATGGTATTTTCTTTGCACATGAACAGTTCTAGGCCAAACCAAGCAGAGAATGTGAGT
Organism: Rhodomyrtus tomentosa; assembly: GCA_028455895.1. Taxonomy (NCBI): domain Eukaryota; kingdom Viridiplantae; phylum Streptophyta; class Magnoliopsida; order Myrtales; family Myrtaceae; genus Rhodomyrtus; species Rhodomyrtus tomentosa. The sequence goes on along the minus strand of JAPCWY010000001.1, from coordinate 4,438,196 downwards.
AATGGGAAGGGAAACGGATAGGAGAAGGAATCAAAGCCAAAAAAAAAAAAAAGAGCCGCAAATGATACGGTTTTGACTGAGCCTCCTCGCCCTGTTCGTCCTCTCCGCCTCCTTTGGGGGAAGCTTCGTCTCACGTCATCGATGAAGTGGCCAAAACCAAAAGGGGTCAACTTGATAGCGTTTTCATGTCGGGCATCATCAGGCTCGTCGTGGTCGGCCTCATTCGACGTGGGATCCCCACATGAGCGTGCCCGAGCTCCAACACGCAATTCCCCTCGAAATCGAAACACGCAAATTGACATCGTCTCACATCCAAATTCGAATATTAGCTTAAGTTAAGAAGGTTTCAATTTACGCTCTTATGGATGAGGCTTACTTTAAGACATATTGAGTCGTATCCTTTCGAGGTAGAGAAGTGGGGTTTTCATCTTATAAGTAATAAGTTGCACTTGCATTTTCCTTGGGAACAAATTATCATCGTACCCTGTTTTTCCATACCGAAAAGCCCCTAATTCGCTATTTTTCAGTTTCAACCGAGTTCTATTAAATGGGCAGAGTCTAATATTTTTTTTAGGTCTAATTTTCGAGAAAACAGAAAACTGAGAAAATTATAATTCATGAAACGAGCCCCGTTTTCTCAAAAAGTTTATTTATTTTCTTTAGGAGAAGAATAGGTGCAATAAAATGTCGTTCCTAATTAAGGATTAGAAAAAAAAAATTGGTGTCTCTTTCTTAAATAAAATGAAATTGGAGATAGATTTAAGATTGAATTTTTTTTGACACAAAAAAAAAGTTCGGAGCACTTAACCTAAATTGTAAGTCTTTGCTGAGATGAAATTAAGTCTGTGTAAGATGTGTTTGTTTTGCGAAAAAATAAGCGATTTGAGAAATATTTTTAAAAAATGATTGCTCCTATCTTCAGAAAATTTAGTTAATGAAAAATGTCTTCATAGTCGATAACAAGTTATGCCTAATTATTTTCGTAGGCGACGGGAAAATTTTTCATTCATTTATTTTTGTAAGCGATATATTCAATTTTTTTTCAGAAAATAATTTTCAAGCCACCCATTTTTCATTCTTAATGTTAAGATTTTTTGGGAGTTTTGAAAGGATTTATTTATTTTTAGTAAGGAGAAGAATCGGTGCAATGAATTGTCGTTTTTTCACTACTTAAATTTGTCCAACTCAGAATTCCTATCTCCAACACGTGCGGTAACCGGACCACTTTATCCTGGAACTGCACCAGATCGACTCGTCAGTCGCACATTGGGGAACCCCTGACAGGTGTTTGTGAAAATTACTCAAAGACTGAATAGATAGATTCATCAGCAGAACCATCAACAGATCAACCGACTGTGATTCAACCAAGGATCTGAGTAAACAAAACAGGAAAGAAGGACGATAGATACAATTCCAGTCAGCAGATCTCAATTTTCACAAGCTCCTCAACAGCATAAAACAACGAACCATACCACCAATGGTGAAGAGTGGAGACTAACGACGAGATCCAACACACAAAACGATCCAATTTCACACAAAATGACCAGACAGATGAATCTGGACTCATGAAAAACGAATATATATGGCTCATGACAAGCGAAACCAAAAAGGAGCTCGGACAAATGAAAGCTTTAAGCTTTGAACCTGAACCGTGAACGACGAAGCTTAAGAAGGAGAGAGACGGTGACTGGGAGCAAATGAGGAGGGACTGCTCTTGTGAGATGAGTGCGAGGGATTAGGGTGAGAGCCGAAGAGCAAGCGTCAGAGAGGGGGAAGAGGGATTAGAAATAAAACAAAAATAAAAAATTAATCGGTCCGAGCGATCAGATTGGGCGGTTTCACCTCCGGAACCGGACTGAAAATCATCCATTTCAGTTTTATGAAACCGAATTGATGCGGCGAAAAAAATTCGTTCAGAAACGGCCGCTTAGATCCGGTCCGGATTTTCATTTTCATTGCTGAGTCATCCTCAGATCCGGATAAGCCCCCCCTCCTCCTCCTTAACTCAACCCAGCTAACCATAGTTAAATCCCACAACCAAACTCCCTATTTATGCTCCCAACTACAGGCGAACTTTCCTCAATCGCAGCACAGAACACCGCATCAAAGCTCTCAACTCGGCAGCAAAACCACAAATCAAATCCGAAACGCACAGAGCCCCACGTCAACGTTGACGTTGCCAATGGCATCCGCATCACTCTCTCTCTCCGCTTTCTCCTCCAATCCCGCCCTCCCCTCTCGCCGCAGCTCCCCCTCGCCCTCGCCCTCGCCGTCCGCCGTCCCGTGCCGCCCCATCCGCGTCTCTGCCTCCTGCGCGTCGACTGCCGAGAGGCCGAGGCCGAGGCCGATGGCCGCCGGGGGCCACTCCCAGTCGTCGCTTTACGGGGTGCTGGGTATCCGGGTCGGCGCCACGGTTCAGGAGATCAAGACCGCCTACCGGAGGCTCGCCAGGGTCCTGCACCCGGACGTCGTCGCTTCGGCCGGCGCGGCGGCGGCGGGGCGCGAGTTCATGCGGGTCCACGAGGCGTACGCCACTCTCTCGGATCCAGACCGGCGGGCCGACTACGACCGGACGCTGTTCCAGATGCGTGGCCGGTTCGCGACCGCCGCAGCCGCGTCAGCGCGTGGGCCGAGGGGGAAGTGGGAGACGGATCAGTGCTGGTAGCTAGGAGGACCCATGAGTTAGTTCAGAGATCAGTTGATAAGATCCAGTTGTTGGGCGATATGGAGGCCTGCATTTTAAGTGGCTCCATTTCTGATCCCTGGCGAAGATTGAAACTCCTTTTTTTTTAATGGTCAGACTGATGCTCTTTTTTGAAGTGTTAGGACCGATTTTATGTTCGTATGTATATAACTGCGCAGACGAGATTCTGTATCAGATGTGAGCAGGCGCTCTTTTTTGACAGCCTGAACTCTTAATGGAACTCTGTTTCCCTTGTTCTTTGAAGTTCTCCTCTTCCATAATTCCTTCGTCCCCTTCACATTTGGGTTTTATTGCGCTCTGTGATTTTCCAGTTTTAGATTCGCACATGGCCAATCCATCTTTGTGTGCAAATCGATTACACCCTAATTACTTGTTCCTGATCATAAAACTCGAAGATTCCCAGGATTATAAGTCAGATTAAGGAAAAAATGAGTATGCGAATTTCAAGAGTGCGTTCCCATGGAGCTGCGAGTGCTTGCTGTCTTGTCGTGGGACTCCTGACTTGTCGAGCAAATGAAATTCAAAAAACCAAACTGCTAAAACCGATCGTGACTGTCAGGATTCAGGTTAGGGTTTTAAGCGATTTGAGAATCATCTTCAGACAGCAAGTACCAAGAAGAACCCCCACTTTCGTGAGTCTAAAAAGGGGGGTTTGGACCCGATTTAAGGCATTGACCCATTGAACCCAGGTCCGGCCAATCGTTTCTACTTTCTTGTTTCTAACATGGCGTTCTTCAACCCTGAAGCAGAATCCTCAGAAAAAATCATTACTTGATCAAGTAATGGGGGGCATGAATGATGATCCAAAGTTGGTCACGACTCACGAGGTTCATAGATGATTGGAGCCCAGCAGATGATGGGCTGTTTTTGGGCCAATTATAGACTCATTGAACTCCAGATGCAAAGACGCTGACGAGACTGAGAGGACCAGAGACATGGCTCATCTGGCACGCCCGCTCCGGCAATGGCCAAGGTTCCACCACCACCACCACCACCGCCGGCATCTCTCCCCCTCTCCCTTGTCTCTTTCGCCCTTTGGAACAACGTCACATCATCATCATCATCATCATCATCATCATCATCCTAGCCACAGTCTGTTTCTGACGTTAGTCCCTTCATCTCACCGCGAAGTCCATTTCCAGGCGCGAGGTCTCAGATTTCGGAACTCCCCTACGCCGGCTTACGATCCCCGAGAAGGTGACGGTAGCGACTCCGACTCCGACTCCGACTCCGATGCTAAGAAGAGCCGCAATCAGAAGAAGCGCGAGGCTCGGCGCGCCGTCCGCTGGGGCATGGAGCTCGCTTCTTTCTCCAATCCCCAAATCAAGCGCATCCTCAGGTACCACTGGGAAAATAAAACGTCTCTACGAGGTTTCGCCATTTTTAGCTTTTATGTGCTGCGTGGACTTAGTGATGTCAATGGTATAGCATTGTAGAATAATTCTCTCTCTCTTTTTTTTTTTGAAATGGTCAATTGCAGAGTGGCTTCTCTGGAGCAAGAGGTGTTAGACGCTCTGATGCTTGCAAAGGTGATGCTTCTGCGCATGGCTGTTTCTCTTGAGGCTTTTGGTCTGAGTTGTTAGTTATTCATGCAGTTGAGATGTTTGTTGATTTGTCGCAGAGACTGGGACCGGATATTCGAGAAGGAAAGCGAAGGCAGTTCAATTACATTGGTACCATTACATTCTCTTCATTTTTATTTTTTTTGGGTCCAAATTCTGTTCATGTTTTTATGAGTGTGTATGTGTGTATTTTGTGAGAATCTTTTTCCTTTCTTGATGATTCACCTGTTATCTTCTTTGCTATGCTTGGCCATTGCACAATGAGTTTTGCTGGTAAAATTAGTTCTTGGAATGAGAAGCTCTTTTCTAATTGCCCCTTTCCCCGCCTTAGATTGTTGTTTGAGTATGTCAGCTTGTACTTTTGAAATGCTTGTAGGTACTTGTAGTATAGCTCCGTGAGCACATAATTAGCAGTTACTTTTGTGTTCAGTTTTATTTAGTTGAATTCTGCAGAATAGGAACGAGAGGCGTTGATTCAATAATTCATTGATGCCTATGAGTCCATAACATGCAATGTAAACTTCCTTAATGAATCCTATTTATTAGGGAAGTTGCTGCGAGATGTTGAACCTGAGTTAATGGATGCTCTGATTGAGGCTACAAAAGATGGTGACCACGGCAGGCTGCAAGCTTTATCTGTCTCGGAGGCTTGGGTTGGCGAAGAAGAAGAAGATGATGAAGAAGAAGATGAAGATTTTGGAGAAGAACAGGAGGAAGAGGAGGAGGTACAAGGGGTTTATCTTTGTCACTTGAAAAAAAAAAAAAAAATCTGCATTGCCTATTGCTGCTACTTAAAGTTTCATCTGCATCCTTTTGGGGGAATACGAGTTCAACATCTAGACATGCGTGATGGAATCCACTTCCCACTCACCTAGAGAAGAAAGTTCTACCTAAGCTTAATTAATTCACTATTTAGTTCCTTAAATTTTTATTATAAATTCATTGAAGCAGACCATGCTGGTACGAATCTATTGAGCATGGACTAAAATCCTGGCTTTGTATTTACTGAGAGCTGCTGATTTCTACAGCTGTCCTTAGTCATGTAAATCTTACACATAGAATTAGATACATTAGATCTCACCATGCGGTAGGTGCATCCGAGATAATTTGTGTGTATTCTACTAAGAAAAGTGGAGATTGCCACTTATTATTATTAGGTTAATTTTGTTATATAAAGAACGACAGAGCATTTAAATGATTGGAGTCTGAAGAAAGACAAATATGCAACATAGGAAACTGTGCAGAGAGGGGGAATATATTGTCTTCTGTAAAATATTATTATCACTTAGAATTATGCATTCACAGACATGCTTGTAATGTATAGCTTTTTTACTTTTTTCAATATTGTAGAGGATACGATTAATTTGATTAATTAAAAATGCCAACTAATCTGTTCTAGTCCATATAATATGAAGAATTACAGGAAATTGTCTAAAGATAAGTTTTTATCACAAGAACCAATTTTGTGGGAGCTCACCATTGCCTGTAACTTTATACATTCCTTTCTTTAGTACAGCGCCACTTTCTTCATCCATTTCTGCATCGTCATCTTCTGCTCTATATTTCTTTAAAATTATACTGGATGTGAAAGCTGGATCAGATCCATTTCCTCCTCTATCTTGCACAATGTCCATCATCTTTCCTAATTGCCTGGTTTAACTTCATTATGTAGACTCCATATGCGTCTTTTTGCAATATCATTTGCCCTGCCCTTCACTCAAAAGGCTTCGGATGAAACCCAAAATTAAAAAATTGAGGCCTTAGTTTATGTGAGTTGGAAGAATTTCCATGGAAACGCTATGTACATATTTTGATAAAAGAAGTTACATTGGTGATCAAACTTGCTATTTTCTAGTGGACAAGAGATACAGCTATTTAACTTCACATACTAAGTCGTGCGGATGGGAGAAATTTTCCTATGAAAACTTCAGCGAGAACATTTAATATATATTCTGACATGGAGCCATCAAATATCTCATTTCTAACTTTTTCAAGGGTTACTGCTGTCTTTTTATAGGTGCACAGAAAGTTTGAATCTTGGCTTTGTAGGTAACTATTGATACCACAGATTTAGATGATCAACAACCTTTTTAATAACGAAAGGCGAATTACGCAATAAACATCTTTTTGGAGGCAGAGATGGTGTGAGATTCTCATCACCCTAAAAATATGCCAAAGCTTATGTTTATTGAATATGTAGGTTCATTAGTGATGTGATCCATTGGTCACGCTTGAAATTATAGTTTTACATTAATGTCCACCTTCCTTCTCTGGCATTTGTTCAGGTTTCTCATTCATGATGCTTTTTCAATCTTCAATTCTCAGGAGTCCAGTGAGCATGCAAGCATTGCAAGCAGGTGGTTTGACGGTTTAATCAGCAAAGACATTCAAATAACCAATGAAGTTTACTCCATTCACACCGTCGATTTTGACCGGCAAGTAAGTTGACAGATATCCCTTACAGTTTGAGCTTTTAGTTTTATTATTGGAGTTTTCAAATCTCTTGCAGTCAATTTATAACCACTTGAACACATCATGCTGGCCGAATTTACAAAGAAACAAGGTAAAACTCCTCGGGTTGCTGAATCTATTACTCATTTGACATTCTGCTCTTGACTCCATAAACCATTTGATGATTTTTCATAAGCACACACCTTAACGCATGGAATGTAAGCAACATTTGCACAAGCCCTTATAGTCGGTTGGGCTAATTCATTCCTCCAACGTGGACAACATTATTTATGTGCCTGCCCTTGACATGCACAAACTTCGCCATGTTTAGGTTGTTCTTTGGTGCACATAGAAACATATTGCCTGTCGCTGGAATTTGCATTTGCAATTGCCAGTAGTTAGTGTTTTTGACATCTGCTCTGTCACATTGGCAAAATTATACACAGGTTCCAAGTTTATGCTGAATATTTTTCTTGATTGTATTTCTAATAGGAGCTGCGAAAGCTTATACGGAATGTGCAGTTCATTCAAGAACAGCCAGTCGCTACTGATGAAAACGAGAGAGAAGCTAGCATAACGCTGCTAAAGGCTCAAAAGTCCCTTGCCCTTTTTCTCCGAAACCTCGCGAGGCAATTACATAGTAGCAAAATATGATTACACAGTTGACACTCACCACCTCTTGTAGTAATTTATTTTGTGACATTGCATTTTCCTTTTTTGGAGTCTGCTTAGATCGATTTGTGATTCAAGGTTGTACATGAACCATGAGCCCGGTGGATGGTAGTGCGCTAGATTTAGGAAGTCAGCGTTCTATCCTAGGCAGTAGCTGAGTAGATAATAGTTATGCCAATCTCCTCCCGCAATCGGATTTCCTCATCACGACCATCAGAATTTTGGCAGCATCAAAGATGTTCTTCTTGTTTATTTCAATTACTCTTTTTTAGTGACACGTATCAATATGAATATTAACCTTATCAAAGGCAAAATTTGAAGGAAAAAAAGGGGGAACTCAGAATGAAAATTGTCAGAATGCAATCGGAACTCGGATCGTGTCAATTTTTCTTCATTTTCCGACCGAGAGGGGAGGTGTGATTAAGACATATTTTTCGGGAAACTTTTTTTCCTTTTTATTGCACACCACACAAATAATATTAATTATCGAACTGACATGTAAGGATGTCTTCATTTCTTTTAGGCTCGTACATGAACGTGACTTTAGCGTCAATGGAAAAGGCAAAAGAAAAATACCCCGAAACATGGCCCGGTACAGTTAAGACCATGTCATGGTGAAGGTTTCCCGTTGAATATTTTCTTTCTAATCTCAGCGGGTAAATATGCTAAATCATTTTTTTTATTTAAAAAAATCCATTTACAAGAAAAAAAAGATTATTTTTTTAAAAATCTAAAATCCACTTAACTCGAATTAAATTATATTAAAAACAAGTCAATGGGAAGCCCATAAGCTTTAAATTATTTTTAAACTTTAGACGGTGGATAAGGTGTACGCACCTGAGTTCAAATTTTCAGGCTGCGTTTCGGATGCTCGCCCAAACCCTTAAGAAAACAAAAGAAAAGAAATAAAAGAAAAAAGATAGGAAAATTATTAAAAAATAATAATTTTTTTTTGAAGAAATATTAAGAATATTATTAAAAAATTTCCATATCAGTGTCGGCGGCACCACATCAGCGTCGGCTGGTTAAATAGACTGAATTGACATAATTGCAAAAGGTTTATGGCTCAATCCCAAAAAAACAAAAAGAAAAAGAGTTAGAGGACAGAATTTGCACAATCGCAATCAATTTATGAGTTTTATTTTTTGGTAGTTCTCCCATTAAAGTCAGTCCTATGCTGAAGTGCCAAACGGGGCGGCAACAAATCCCGGTGGCTGCATAAGGGAAATTCACTTTGATAATTATGCAGACTAATTAACTTAGTAGTCAAGTGAATCGATTTGTGTATTACTTAGCCGTATCCAATGGGTCATTTGACTTCAAATTTAACTATTAAAAACTGAAAGCGTGTCTAGCATACTTGAGGAATTGTGCTGCATTGCAACTGTTCGTGTACAGAATTGCAACAAAGTGTATCTGGTAACACGTATTTTAGAGTTACAACATCTTAAAATGTTTGTGTAAGGCAGTCTTCTGATAGTTGTTGTGAGCTCTTGCAATAGTACACTATGTGACCAGAGCCACGCGCATCTTTGGAATGGAAAATGTCACCATAGACTTTTGTTTTGTTTTGTTTTGTTTTTTTTTTAGACTTGACTTTTGCGAAAAGTGACAAAGAATTTCACTGCCGTGTGAAGTGGATGCCCCTATAAATTTCCATCGACCAGTCTTTGATGCATTCAGGCGAGGAGAAAATTCCATTGCACTCAAGAATTTTCCGCAAGCCCCACCAAGGTCCAAGACAATCAAGAAACGACACCAGGTAAAGTCATTTCCACCAGACTATCGACTTCTTCGAAGGGCTCTTAATGAAGTGGACCGTGGTCCTGGAGCCATTGGGGTCCACTCAAAAAACATCATCAATCCCTGCTCCCCTTCTTTTCCCTTCCTGCGCAATTTTAGCTGACAAGCACTTTATTAAACTTATCGGTTTACCTTAAATTCTACAACAAATTTAAAGATTCCAGGAGCATTAATCTCAACAACTCTTTGTACTACCGGAGGCCTATATGTTTTTGTGGGTTGTTAATTAAGTGGAACAACTCAGTTTAAATTCTACTTCCTCTTGTAATTCTCGATTTACAAAATTAAACAGCGTCTTAAAATGCGTATTTCGAATTAATCATTTATCATTTCAAGAGGAGACTTGTGTGGATCACTTCACGCTTGAGAAGGGCCATATAAGTTGAACTCTCCACCTCCAATAAACTCATCCGCAAGCCGAATCGCAAAAATGGGGTTGGCATCAAATCCTTAGCTTTCTCTGTCTCCTCTGTTTCTTAAATTCCTTCCTTCTCTCTGCCTCGTCCCTGTGCCCCCACAGACCAGCGCGATGCCTTTTTTTTAAGAATTCCTTTCTGATTGATAGCCAGGCGTCGTCTGTTTGTGACGAGCCTATCCAAGGACAAACTCAATGGAACAAGAGCGTAGACTACTGCTCGTGGGATGGTGTCACTTGCGGTGGCTTCACCGGTAACGTCCTCGGTCTCGATCTTACTTGCAGTTGGCTTCACGGCGCTCTCCGTTCCAACAGCTCCCTCTTTCTCCTTGGCCATCTTCGGAACCTCAACCTTTTTTGGTAATGACTTTGCTGGCTCACCCATTCCGCCCAATCTGAATGCATCTCCGAATATGACTCATCTGAATCTCTCTCAGTCACAATTTTGGGATGCCGTTCCTAGCCAAATCTCTTGCCAATCCAAGCTAGTGTCACTCGATCTCTCTAAGAGTTTACTCGGGTTGGAAAATTCGATCTTCACAATGCTTGTTCAGAATCTAACCGTACTAAGAAATCTTGTTCTTGGTGATTTAAACATGTCCACGGTTTCTCCAATGTCCTTTGTGAATCTGTCTTCCTCTTTGACACGGTTAACCATTTCCGACTGTTCCTTACGGGGGATATTCCCGGATACTGTTTTTCGGTTACCGAGCCTCACTACTCTTGACCTCAGTTCCAATTATTACATGCTCGGGGCTCTTCCCAAATCCAATTGGACTGGTCCTCTCGTGTCCTTGAATGTCGGGGGCCCAACCTTTTCAGCAGAAATACCCGGTTCAATTAGTAACATGAAGAGCTTAGCAGTTTTAAATCTCAACTACTGCAAGTTCACAGGGCGCATCCCCTCGTCAGTGGCGGATCTCAAGGAACTCCAATTTCTAGATCTTGGATCGAATGATTTTGACGGGTTTGCACAGCTTGAAATCTCCACCAACACTAAAGTGAAATATTCTTTTCCGAAGCTTGAAGTGGTGAGGCTGTCCTCTTGCAACTTGACCAAGTTCCCCTACTTCTTGAATTCGTCAAAAAGATTAATGGAGTTAACCCTCTCTTCGAATAGGATTGGTGGGGAGATAGAACTACAGCATTGGAAACGGCTGTCGCATGTTGACCTCCGGAACAACTCATTCCAAGGATCACTCTCAGCCCTCCCACCTCCTACCAATTTCTTTCATGCCGCCTCCAATAGTTTCACCGGAGAGATTCCGTCTTCGATATGCCAGTCGAGTTCCCTTTTGTACTTAGATTTGTCTAATAATAATCTCTCTGGGAACATGCCACCATGCTTTGGCAATGTATCCAAACTCCAATTTCTATACTTGTGCACGAATAAATTGCAGGGGCCGTTACCGCGACCGTTAGTCAAATGCGTGGAATTATCAGCACTTGATCGAAGTTAAAACGAATTCAGTGATATCTTCCCACATTGGCTAAAGTTACCGCAATCGTTAGGCCTTCGTCTGCAATCCAACAAATTTCATGGTAGGATCAACCTCACTACCTTTGGAATTTATTTTCCTTCTCTTTATTCTTTACTTATTTCCAACAACAATCTTACTGGACAGTGGCCAACAAAGATTTTCTCAAACACCTCTTTGGAAATAATAGATTTGTCTAGCAACAAGTTTGAAGGTCCAATCCCACTTCCACCTCCAGCCTCACAATTTTATTCCATTGCGAATAATAATATAACAGGAAAGATCCCTTCTTTATTGTGCAACGCCATTGGGCTCGAGTTCATAAACCTGTCTAACAACAGTTTAACAGGCACCTTGCCTCAGTGCTTAACAAATCTTAGCACCGGTCTGTTGGTGTTGAACTTGCGAATGAATCGCCTTGAGGGCACAATTCCACACTCATTTTCTTCGGGAAATGGATTGACCACTCTCGACTTGAGTCGAAATGGGTTTGAAGGCACATTGCCCCAGTCCCTTGTCAAATGCAAATATTTGGAAGTCCTGGATCTCAGTGACAATCGTATTGAGGACACGTTCCCGAGATGGTTGGGACCACTCGCAGAACTAAAAATTCTTGTTTTGAGGTCCAACAATTTTAATGGTCTTCTGAATATTCCGAAGGGAGCTCGCCTCTTTCCCAAGTTACACATTTTGGACCTCTCCAACAACTTCAGCGGTGCTTTGTCTGCCAACTTGATGATGAACCTTAAAGGCATGATGAATAGCGAAAATGGGCCAGGCAAATCATTGTATATGACCTCGCTTTCTATCGGACCAACATCATATGAAAACTCCATTACCGTGACCTTGAAAGGGCAAGAAATTGAGCTACTGCAGATCTTGACCATCTTCACAACCATTAACTTGTCGCACAACTCTTTCCAAGGGGATGTCCCAGGAGTTATTGGACATCTTCACTCTCTCATAGGGCTGAACCTTTCTCACAACAGCCTTATAGGCTACATCCCTTCGACTCTGGGGAACTTGACTAATCTTGAATGGCTTGATCTTTCTTTGAACAAACTTAGCGGGGGAGTTCCTACATAATTGGCAGATTTGTCATCCCTTGGGTACTTAAAACTCTCGAAGAACCAACTCACTGATCGAATTCCTCAGGACAAGCAATTGAGCACATTTTCAAGCGACTCGTTTAGCGGGAATCTGGGCTTATGTGGAACTCCATTGCCAAAAGCATGCCCTGGCGACGCTCAACCTCCACCACCGTTGTCCTCGTCACCTGTCGATCGCGAAAGGCATGAGAGTTGGTTCAAGCATGAAACAGTGTGGATCGGTTATGCATCTGGAGTAGTAATTGGGATGTCCATCGCACACACTGCATTTGAAAAGGGAAGGCCCGTATGGCTCGCGCGAGGTGTGTGGATGCTGGAGAGAAGAGCAGCCGAGTGGATGCGGAAACCAAAGTGGAAGGCGATCAGGATTTCACAGACAATGAAGTTATCGGGGATTTGTCAATTTACACTTTGTAATGTTGATTCGGTGAATAAGGATGTCCTCGAATGACGTTTCATTATTGAAGGCACGTTTCTAACGTGTTCACTTCTTGTTACTTGGTGCAATTATTTTTAAGTTGAATCCAGAAAATGAAAAATGAGATCTAGTTTCGAGAGAAGAAGCAGCAAAATAAATTTTGTTTTTTAATTGCTGAGCATTTCTTCTCATTTCCAGATGGAGCAAACGTGTCTTTGTTTTTTTTGCTAAAGCAGATTTTTTAGTTGTATTGGACGAAATATGCACGAGAGGGATCGATGATTCATCGATGCCTTGCGTCCATAGTATGCAACGGAAACTTTCTTAGTTAATCACAGTTGTCAGGGAAGTTGCTGCGAGAAGTTGAACCTGAGTTAATGGATGCTTTCAGATTGAGGCCACAAAGGATGGTGGCCAGAGCAGGCTGCAAGCTCTATCCGTATCGGAGGCTTGGGTTGGAGAAGAAGAGTTTGAACAAGAACACGAGGAAGAGGACGGGGTACCTGGTTTCTAGCTTTGTTGCTGAAAAAAAAGAAAAGAAAAAGAAAGAGCAAGTTTCATTTTGTATCCTCTTATTGGAAGACGAGTTCAACATGTATGGGCTGTGTGAGAAGAAAGTTTTGCCATTACTTAATGGATTCGATACTTAAGTGCCTTAGTTGTTATTAGAAGGTCATTAGAAACAGACTTGTCTGGTTTAAAATTTTTTTAAACCATACACTAATATTTTCGTCAACGGCTTGATTTTCAATTTCCAATTCCCAGGAGTCCCAGTGAGCACCCAAGAAGACATTCAAACAGCCAATGAAGTTTACTCCATTCACTCCATTCATTTTGACCGGCATGAATGAATCAGATCCTCTTTTATAGCAATTGAACTTGAGTGAGAATTACCTTATTTTTGGTATTGAAAGGAAAGTGAGGGTATGTCGAGAGGGCATTAGGAGAATTGAGAATTCGCTCATATCTTCTTCAGGGTGTATCTCACTCGGTTGCTAGGAAGTTCAGTCGGCTAAGGAGCCGAGCCTTTTATGCGGCACTGTGTGGAACAGGAAAGGGACCGCTCTGGTGTAAATCTCCTCAATGAGTCTTAACTTTCCCTAATTTGAGTACATGGCGGCACATACTTCTTTGCATAACTCAAGGCGGTTCATGCTCAAGAGCTCATCTCGATGTTGTCCTTGATTACCTTCCAGGGGAAACATATCATGCCAGTAATTATATTTGCTTAGTTTTCCGCAACTGAAGAACAAGCAGGAAGGAGTGATGTTGAAGCTACCGTGTCAAATCGCCAGTATTCTCTATCTCCCACAGTTTGAGCTCTTCATTTTGTTATTGGAGCATTCAAATCTCTTGAAGTCATTATAAACTACTTGAACATCTCCACGGGGTTGTTGAATCTATTGGTCATTTGACATTTTGCCCTTGGCATCGTAGACCGATTGATGGTTTTTCATAAGCACACACCGTGTCGCACTCGGAACGGAAATATAATGAGTTTGGCATAAGCCCGCCAATATTTCCAGAGAAGACTAGTGTTGATAGCTTGGCTTATCAGAAAGGCAAAGGAAGTTGAATCCCTATTTGACAGCACCAATAAACTCGATAGTATCCTGAAGTGCAGAATGGGATGGCATAAAATTATTCTCATGCCGACCAACAGACCTTCAAGTGAAGACTTGCGTCGGCGATTTCACACTTTTGAACGGCTATATAAGTTGAAGCACTCTCTGGCATCCTAAACTGCAAAATGGGGCGGCGTGAAATCCTCTGCCTCCTCTGTTTTCTTTGTTTCTTAACATTCCTTCCTTCCCTTTGCTTCCCTCCTCTACTCTCCAGACCAGCTCCAGACCAGCGCGACGCCTTGCTCCATTTTAAGGATTCCTTTGTGCTTGATAGCAAGTCATCCTTTGGCTGTGACGAGTATGTCGGGATCACCTCTTTTCCGAAGACAAACTCATGGGACAAGGGCGTGGACTGCTGCTCCTGGGAAGGCGTGACGTGCGACAATGTCACCGGCGACGTCATTGAGCTCGACCTTAATTGTAGTTGGCTCTATGGCGCTCTCCATTCCATTAGCTCTCTCTTTCCCCTTCGCCATCTTCGGAGCCTTGACCTTGTCGGTAATAACTTTGCTCACTCGCACATTTCCCCTAGTTCGAGTGCAGTTGCAACGACTCTGGATCTCTCTTATTCAAAATTTTCACTAGAAGTGTTGGGCTTATCTTTTTGCAACTTGACCGAGTTCCCCTATTTCTTGAATTCGTTGAAGAGATTTGAGACACTTAGCCCGGAGATCCCGCGTTGGTTTTGGGAAATAAATCGGGATACATTGGAAACGATATATCTTTCTCATAAACTATTGGAGGGAGGTATTCCCCAACTGCACTGGAAGAGATTGTCCGACATTGACCTTCACAACAATTCATTCCTCCCTCCACCTTCTTCTTCTTACTTCGATGCCTCTCACAATGGTTTCACCGGTGAGATCCCCTCTTCGATTTGCCAGTTGAGTTCACTCACTCATTTAGATTTGTCCAACAACAATCTCTCCGGGAATATGCCACCATGTTTTGGTAATATAACCGCTCTCCAGAATCTAGACTTGAGCAGCAACAAATTACGAGGGCCATTGCCGCGTTCCCTAGTGAACTGTGAGCACTTATCAAAATTAGTTCTCAGTCGCAATGAGTTCAGTGATGCCTTCCCCCATTGGCTGGAGGCACCGCGTTTGGAGTACCTTGATTTGCGATCCAATAAATTTCATGGTAGGATCAACCTCGTTGCCTTTGAACTCTCCTTCCCTGCTCTTCAATCTCTATTTATTGCCAACAACAATTTTACTGGACGGTGGCCCATAGAAGGTTTCTCAGAACCCTCAATGTACATAATAGATTTGTCTAACAACATGTTTGCAGGGCCAATTCCACTTCCATCTCCCATCACATATTATTATTCCATTGCAAGTAATAATATGACAGGAAGGATCCCTTCTTCATTGTGCAACGCTACCAAGCTAGCGCTCATCGACTTGTCTAACAACGGCTTGACTGGTAACTTGCCACGGTGGTTAACCAATTTTAGCACTTTGTTAGTTTTAAACGTGCGAATGAACCACCTTGAGGGCAAACTTCCTCAATCATTTTTTCGGATAAATAACTCGACCACTCTTGACTTGAGTCGAAATCAGTTTGAAGGCACATTGCCTCGATCCCTTGGCAAATGCAAACATCTGGAAGTTTTGGATCATAGTGACAATCAAATAGAGGATACGTTGCCAACATGGTTGGGAACACTACTAGAACTAAAAGTTCTTATTTTGAGGTCCAACAAATTTAAGGGTATGATGCATATTCCCAATGAGGCTCGCCTCTTTCCCAAGTTACACATTTTGGACCTCTCCAACAACAATTTTGGGCAGTCCTTTGCCAGCCAACTTGATAATGAACCTTAAAGGTATGATGAATGGCGATACTAGGCAAGATACCTCCTTGTATATGACCCGGTCTTTTGAATTGGTATCATATGAAATTTCCGTTAGCGTGACCATTAAAGGGCAAGAGATGGAGCTAATGAAGATCTTGACCATCTTCACAACTATTGATTTGTCAGGCAACTCTTTCCAAGGGGATATCCCAGAAGTTATTGGACAGCTTCACTCCCTCATAGGGCTGAACCTTTCTCACAACTTCCTTACAGGTTCCATCCCCTTGACTCTAGCAAACTTGACTAATCTTTGATGGCTTGATCTCTCTTCAAACATGCTTAACTGGGAAATTCCTAGAAAATTGGGAGATCTGACATTCCTCGGGTACTTAAACCTTTCCGAGAACCAACTCACTGGTCGAATTCCTCAAGACAAGCAATTGAGCACATTTTCAAGCAACTCGTTTGATGGGAACCCGGGTTTATGCAGAACTCCATTGCCAAAAGCATGCCCTAACGATGCTCAACCTCCTCCACCATCGTCCTCGTCCCCTTTTGACCGCGAAGGGCATGAGAGTTGGTTCAAACTAAAAGTAGCGTGGATAGGTTATGCATCTGGAGTCGTAATTGGGATTTCCATAGCATCCAATCACATTTGAAACGGGAAAGCCCAAATGACTCGTGCGTGGTGTGGGAATGTTGGAGAGAAGAGCAACCGAGTGGATGGAGAGGCCAAAGCGGAAGGCCAACAAATTTCATGGACAATGAAATTGTTGAGGAATTGTCTCTTTAAGCTGTGCACCGTAGATTCAGTGAATAAAGATTTCACCAGACTAATTGAAATGTTATTTGTTTTATGAAGGCTCATTTCCAATATCTTCTCTTCTTATTTCTTGGTGTAACTACACATCCGTTGAATTCTAAAGATAATCAATGAGATCTGTTAATCACGCAACTTTAGAAATGCAAAAATTGTTTCTGTAGATAAAACGTCCCACCATGGCTTTCAGATCAGCGAACAAGGACTTTCTGGCTGGGCATTATGTGCCAAGATTGAATGATAACGGAAGAGATTCATCATAAATATGAGCTTGTCTATGCCCATCAATGCACTCATGTAGTCCAATTTGTGACTCCAGCAAGTGAAACGCTCTCCTAGAGCCACTGAGCCGAAGGTCTGAAGCAGCGCACGAGATTACACCAAATCCTCTGTTTTCTCGTTTTCTCTTCTTTACAGTTATTCGTCCTCCCTTTCTCTAAGGGATCATTTGTGTTTTCCCATGCTGAATAAACGCATCACTGCATTTTTAGCATTTCATTCGCTCTTCAAAAATGACTGCTGCGGTCATTTTGTTAGGAGATCAAGACTGCCTGACGGACGCTTGCCAGGGTCCTGCACCGAGACGTTGCCGCGTTGAGGCCAAAGTTCATGTGGGTACACGAGGCATATGCCACTCATTCGGATCCAACCCGACAGGTTCATGCTGTTCCAGTGGCCTGGCCAGTTCGAGGTGTAGGTTGCCGCGGCCGCATCAGTGCGTATTGCCAGGCCATAATTGGAGACGGATCAGCACTGATAGCTAGGAGGACCCATGAGCTAGTGCTAGAGATCAATTGATAAAGATCCAGGGTTGATATGGAGGCCTGCATTTTAAGTGGCTCCATTTCTGATCCCTGAGGAAGATTAATTACCCGGTCAGTTCTAATTTTATAATACGGATGCCAACTCAATTTTTTGTTAATCAATTTAGTACAAAACCTTTTCACGAAATTCTAATTTAGTCACTCAGTCAAAAATTGGCAGGAATCACAAAAATGAGAATTTGCGGAAATGGTTCGGGGTAAGTAGGCAAAATTGAAATGTTCATGACTGAATTGACATCTCTACAATATTTTTGGGACTAGTTGGACCATTTCCCCTTACCAAAGACATGCATGTCTAGGGCCAAGACCTTGAGTAGACAAATTACTTCGAAATTGGATAGCTAATGATCCGGGCAAGGCACACTCTTTTATCATTTCTTTGGAAGAATTATTAGGAATTTGCAGATGCTTCGTCTTATCAATTCCACTTTGGCCTACTTTCTCTATCGTCGGACAACACAATCTACAACTGGACCAACTTCAAGGATTTTAGTGCTAAATTTTCAGGACACATTTCCTCGGTAGAGTAATTTATCGAACAACTTTGGATGAATGGGTTGAGGTCAGCCTTCACTTCTAATTGTTCATCGACAAAAATAAGCTAAAGTTCACGGGAAGGAAAATGGAAATATACTTTTAGAAGTTAACGGTGCTTCATTTTTTCTTCATTTTGCTTCATTTTTATTTGTTAAGTTGTGTGCCCGGCAGATCTCATTATTCATCTTTTTCAATTACACTGATATACCAATTGCGATCGAAAACAAGAAGAGAAGACAATAGAAACAAGCGTTCATAAGGGAAATGACATTTCAAGGTGGTCTGTTGAACCGCAGAACACCATAAGAAGCCCTGCGCACGGCCAGCCCACCAGGGAGCTTGTAGCGGAGCGACTCGGCCTGGGCAATGGCGCACGGCCCTCTGTTATTGACCTTTTCGGCATACAACTCCATGCCATTCTCCGGAAACTTGAACCGTTTCTGCACTAACGAAGTCAGCTCTCTAATCCTCCTTTCCCTTCTCTCTGAGGACGTTTTGCATGCGGGTGGCCCTGATGATGATATCGACCCCCGTAGGCGTGACCCTGACCTCCACACCGGAGTATCCATCCTCGGCGAGCTATCTGGTCAAGACCTTGTTAATCTTTCTTTGCGGTCATCGGTCCTCCCTTTCTCCGCAGAACAATCATGTCATCCTGTTCGGAGTAATGCATTACTGCAGTTTATTCGAATTGACTCAAATTCATACTCCAATCACAGGTTAAGTAGGATCTTTTGGCTAAGTTAGAGGGCTCTGAGTTATCAATTTTTTTTAGTGCCTTCAATAAGATTTGGCTTTTAGCCATTTAAAGGCAGATCAAAACCTATATGAACTCATGAGAACAACAAATCCGACCCGACCCGACCCGACCCGACCCCACGATATATTCTCTTTAGTTGAAAACGAAATTAACTCGTTCTTGATTGATTTGACGGTCCTTCATGTTATACGTTCTACCCGAATTCTAAGGTGTCCCGAAGAGCTGTGAAATCGGAGAAACTTGTTTCTTGGGTTTGAATACCTCTAGTAGTTAAAGTTGACCATTATCATTTGGTGGCTACACGTCGAAGGAAATTGACTCTTGCGATTCATTGTTAGGAATGGTTTGATCGCCACTCACATTGTTGCTGTATAAATTTCTTGGGAGTAATAACAGTACAAGCGCCATAACTTTTGTGCGAAGATCACTTGAATGCCATAATTTTTTTTTCCGATCACCTAAGTACCAAATCAGAGCAAAAGGAATCACTTAAGTGCCATTGCTTATGTGGCAGCCGGAAAAGATGAGGTAGCGATCAGAAAAGCTTACGTGGCACCGGCGATCTATATTTTTGAATATATTTAATATACACGTGTAATTTTTCATAATTTTTTTTTAATTTTAAAAATTTCTTCTTCTTTTTTTCTTTCATGGTTTTTGCCCTGTTGGCAAGTGTCCTCGACGACCCTCACTAGATACCATCGACCGGCCAACGCAAGGGCATGCTAGCCTTGCCTTGGCGAGGTCGCGGCGGTCTTGAACAACGGTCGTCGCGGCCTCAGCTGCCTTGTGTGAGGGCGCGAATGCCCTCACCAGATCAGGTGAGGGCCATCACGCCGGACGGGCGACCATCGGCTGGCCCCAGGGCTGGTTGGCTTGCCCTACATCGGCAAAAACAACCACAATCTTCAAAACCAGTAGAACCTTTGTTGTTTCGTGGTCTGCAGGTGGCAGAGCTTTTGCGTGCTCCTTGATTTTCAAATTCTTGAACCAGTCCGAACCCACCTCCTCCTGCATCCATATCCACGGAGCAAAAACCAAATCTAGGCAAAAACCCTAAATCGATTTTCGCAATAGCTTCAGAGGTTGCTCAATGTCTCGACCTTCGATTTCCGCTGCAACCAGCCACAAAGGAACCCTGATTCGTGAAACCGACACCAAAAGAGAGGATCGACCTTTGATTTCCGCTACAACAACTTCGGAGGTCGCTCGTGGTCGGTGGGACGCGAGGGCCCTCGCCCAGATCTGGCGAGGGCAATCGCATCCTCACTCGCGGACGGTGAGGCTGCGACGACCGTTACTCAAGGCCGTCATGGCCTCGTCGGCCAGGGAAAGTCGGTCGATTGTGGCCGCAAGTGTCGCGAGGTCCCTCAACGGCCATCGATGGAAATGCTTCAAAAATATCAAATAAAAAAAGAAGAAAAAAAATCTAGAAAAAGAAACATATGAAAACAAATAAAAAAAATTCCTATAAAGCATTAAAAAATGTTAAAAAAATATATGTGTCATTAAAAAATAAATAAAATAAAAATAAAAAGTCCATGTAGGACAATTTGCCAGAATTAGCACTCAAGTGATTGACTTTCGCCGAAAGTGATGCTCAAGTGATCGATTTTGAAAAGTTATGACACTCAAGTGAGCAAAAAAATAGTTGTGGCACTCAATTGATCTTCGTATAAAAGTTGTGACACTTGTACTGTTCGTATCCCAATTTCTTGCACAAAGAGGATCTTGCCTAGCAATGTGCGAACAAGAAAATGTAGGGAAAATGGGTCTCTGATCTCACATCATCTATGTTTTCATTGTTCTATTAATAAATAAGTCTCGTCTTACTTCAAACTAACACAACCCACTCTAGAGTCGTTCAGGCATGGATAGGTCAGATTGGGTTTGGATCATATCGAATATGGACCGATCCATATTGATTTATTTAACCAATTTGACCTATTTTCATGCTAGACAAATTTAGTAATCCATAACCGATCCGACCTATATTGCTAAAACACTTCAATATTAAAATCTAATTTAGGAAATATTATTTCTTAAACATTTTAAAAGATATGCATATTGCTAAATGTTTTGATAGTTTTTTTTAGCAAAACCCAATTATGGTCTATTTAAAACCCATTTAGCATAATTAACTTGGGAAAATTTTAGTTAATGGCCTGAAGTGCCTTCATTTTTTCAAAAAAGGACCCGAAGTGGTCTTTGTTTCAAATAAGGACATGAATTGCCCTTTTAGTTTTAAACAAGGACTTGAAGTGATTATGCATGTTTCAAATGAGGGTTTCTCATCACCGCCAGACCGGTCGGCTAATTATTCCTACAGTTCAGGGGCATTTTGGTCAAAATATGATTTTCGTTTAGTTTTTATATTTTATTTAAATAAAAAAAGCACAGGCGAGAGCTCACCCGCCTGTGCTGGTCGCCCCATTACCGATTGGGCAACGAAGGCTATCGTTGGGGTCGTCGATGCCTCGACGGTGGCCAGTGAACTCGCTGATAAGTGGCGAGGGCCAGGCCCTTGCTGTGTCTGGAAGAAGGTTGTGAGCTGCGACCCTCACTCTAATCTACGCGAGGGCCGGCAACCTTCGTCTAGATCCGGGGGAGGGCCACCGCACTTCATCGGATCAGGGCAACGGTGGTTGACCCTCGCCTTGACCTCGGCCGAGGGCGGAGGCCTTCCCTTGGATTTGGGCTAGGGCCATTGACCCTTGCGTAGATCTGAGAGAGGGTCGTGAGTTGCGACCCTTCTAGTGGCGACGAGGTCTCTACTCCCTGCCGAGGCGTCGGTGAACCCACCATTAGCCTTCGTCGCCTCACCGCTGGTGGGGCAGCGTCCATAGGCGGGATAAAGCCCCTCCCGCCTGATGCTTTTTTTAGTTTTTTTTTAAAATTTTAAGAAAATTAAAAGAGAAATAAATAAAGAAAGAAATTAAAAAATAAATGACGAAAATGCCCTTAATTAATTGGTGAGAAGCCCTTTTTTGAGATTGATATTGCTATTTGAGGCCCTTATTTGAAACAATATTCAATTCAGGCTCTTATTTGAAGTAATGAGGACACTTCAGACCCCTATTTGAAACAAAGTTTACTTCAAGCCATTATTTGAGAAAATAAGATCACTTCGGGCCCTTAATTGAAATTTTCCCCATTAACTTTCCAAATAATCCATTTATGACTCACTTTTTAAAACCTAAGGAAACCATTTATGACCCATATTTTAAAAAAATCAACCCATGTGGCATCCACTTGGAGACCACATGGCATCCACGCGCACTATTCAACTTAAAAATAATAATTATTTTTTTAAAAATTTAAATTAAACATAAAATAATTTTAAAAAGAGAAGAAGCAGAGGTGGTGATAGCTCACAACCCTCGAGCCCTCAGCTGCTGCAACTACATCCCCCCTTTTTTTAGTTATTATTTTTAAGATTTTAATATTAAGTGAGTATTTTCATTGATTTTTAATTTATTTTTTTACTGATATGAAAGCTCCGACGAGCCACGTAGATGCCATATCAGATTTTCGTCGAAGCTGACTAGAGTTGGCATTGAAATAGTCATTTTAAAAAAATTGGTACTTAAATGATCCAAAAAAAATATTGACATTAAAGTGAGCGTCGTACATAAATATTATCACTCCTAATTTCCTTTTCCCATAAGATACGGGTCAAATATGGTTTTTAGATCAATTTTGCCATTTGTACGTTTAAGGATTATATCGGATGGTCGTTATCATCATCTTGAACCTTCCCTCGAGGTGTTTGCCGTGGGTTGATTCGCTGACACCTCGAATCAAATCACCCATCATCCGATAATGCCAAAGTTTAGAGGTCGTCATCTACGAGTTGCGTAATTGTAACCACCAAAGCCGTAATTAGTTCTATGGTGATTGGGATCAGATCTTAATACGAATAAATACCTACCTGGAAGAACAAAATTATGTCTGCTTAGGGGAAAAAATGTGATAACTACGTGGTAAATTGCATGCGACAAACATTATTATACGTTTTTTCATTTGCAGATGGAACTTAAGTGTCCTTGGTTAGTTTTGCGTTAAGTTTAATTTAGTTGTGTTCTACGGAATAGGAACGATAGGTGTTGATTCAATAATTCATTGATGCCTCGTGAGTTCATAACACTCAGTATAAACTTCCTTAATGAATCCTATATATTGGGGAAGTTGCTGGGAGATGTTGAACCTGAGTTAATGGATGCTTTGATTAAGGCTACAGAAGATGGTGACCACGGGCACAGTAGGCTGCAAGCTTTATCTGTCTCGGAGGCTTGGGTTGGCGAAGTTGATGATGATGAAGAACATGAAAATTTTGGAGAAGAACAGGAGGAAGAGGAGGAGGTACAAGGGGTTTAACTTTGTCTCTTGAGGGGAAAAAATCTGCATTGCCTATTGCTGCTACTGAAAAAGTTTCATTTGCATCCTCTTGGAGGAATACGAGGACAACATCTAGACATGCGTGATGGAATCCACTTCCCACTCACCTACAGAAGAAAGTTCTACCTAAACTTAATTAATTCACTATTTCGTTCCTTAATTTTCATTGTAAATTCATTGAAGCAGGACATGCTGGTACAGATCTATCCAGCATAGACTAAAATCCTGGCTTTGTATTTGCTGAGAGCTGCTGATTTCTACAGGTGTCCCTAGTTATATAAACCTTATACATAGAAGTACATACATTAGATCTCACAATGCGATAGGTGCATCCGAGATAAATTTGCGTATATTCTAGTAAGAAAAGTGGAGGTGGCCACATATTATTAATAGGTTAATTTTGTTATATAAAGAATGACAGCATTTAAATGATTTGAGTCCGAAGAAAAACAAATGTGCAACGTAAGAAACTATGTATAGGGAGAGAGGGAATACATTATCTTCTATAAAATACTACTATCACTTAGAATTACGCATTCACAGACATCTTTTTATGTTTTTTCCATATCATAGAGGATACGATTAATTTTATACATTAAGAATGGCAACTAATCTGGTCTAGTCCATATAATACGAAGAATTACATGAAATTGTCTAAAAATAAGTGTTTATAAGAAGAACCAATGTTTGTGGGAGCTCACCATCGCCTCTAAATTTATACATCCCTTCCTTTAGTTCCGCACCACTTTCTTCATCCCTTTCCGCATCTCCATCTTCTGCTCTATATTTCTTTGAAATTATACTGGCTGCGATAGCTGGATCAGATCCATTTCCTCCTCCATCTTGCACGAAGTTTAACTTCATTATGTAGACTCCATATGCGTCTTTTTGCAACAGTCTCCATTTGCTCTGCCCTTGACTCAAAACGTTTCGGATGAAGCCCAAAATTCAAAAATCGAGGTCTTAGTTTGGGTGAGTTGGAAGAGTTTCCATGGGAAACGCTAGGTAAATATTTTGATAAAAGGAGTTACATTGGTAAAGCAAACTTCCTACTTTCTAGTGGACAAGAGAGACGGCTATTTAACTTCACATACTAAGTCGTGCGGATGGGAGAAATTTTTACTATAAAAAACTTTAGCGAGAACATTTAATAAATATTCTAGCATGGAGCCATCAAATATCTCATTTCTAACTTTTTCAAGGGTCACTGCTATCTTTTCATAGGTGCACAGAAAGTGTGAATCTTGGCTTTGAAGATTTAGATGATGAACAACTTTTTTATTAACGAAAGACGAATTACGCGATCGACAGCTTTTTGGAGGCAGAGTGTAAACCTTTAACTTGAAACGGAATCGCATGCAAATCGAAACCCTAATATTTGCATAAACGTCATGACCAAGATTTTAGAACGAAATGATTTTCATAATATCGTAATCGACGAGAGACATATCTCGATCCATGATATTTCTTTGCGACGAGATCGATCATAGATGAGAAATCGATTATAGAAATAAGTTTATCTCTCTTGACCAATTTTAGCTTTCGGACATTCTTGATGGAGAGAAAACTGTCGTTGTTTCTAGGGTTGAGAGAGGAACAAATCTAAAAGAGCCTTTCATAGTCACACTATCTATCACAGTGTATCGTAGTTAAAATACACCTCTTTGTTGACCAATAGGAATTTGACACGTAATAATTGTTAAACCGAAATCACATTTTTGTGGGCCACAATAAAATCTAACATTCTCCCACTTGGCCCATGTGATATTATTTAATTTCAGGGTTTGACAATAAGCATACTGCGCAAAGTATAAGCTAAATCCTTACTCAAATTGGCCAAATCTCAATTCATTATTAAGTAAGAACTTATAAGGATCATGGCGGTTGTATGTCATTAGATCAACACGGTCCCTTTCATGTATCACAGTATCAGTCTTACACTTAACATGATCAATAGTGAGAGATAACATAATGGTCCAACAATAATATTTCTTTTTCAGAAACAAATTCTGTCAATATTCACAAATTCTTTCATGTATATACCAACATAAGTAGACATAATGCATAAGTATATCAGAAACAATACGTAAATGATATCAAAGTATCAAGTACATGAAGAGCATAAAACTTTAACATAATGTCAATAATGGTTTTCAACAATGCCCATTCTTTTGACATGTTCACTAAATGTCTTTAGCGGTAACCCTTTAGTTAACGGATCCACAATCATAAAATTGGTGCTAATGTGCTCAATTGACACTCTTTGTTTATGTACTTCTTCTTTAACGACAAAGTATTTCAATTCCATGTGTTTAGCACTCTTCGAATACTTGTCGTTTTAGAGAAGAAGACTGCTGTGACATTATCATAATAAATTTTTAACTATTTGGCAATACTGCCGACGATTCCAAGACCTGAAATAAAGTTCCGCGGCCATAATCCTTGAACAATGGCCTCAACGCATGCCACAAACTCAGCTTCCATAGTGGATGCAACAACGGTAGACTACTTTGCACTTTTCCATGAAATTGCTCCTCCAGCTAAAAGAAACAAATATCCATACTTGGATTTTCTTGTATCCACACACTCAGCAAAATCTGAATCTGAATATCCTATCACATCAGGATGATTGGACTTCCTAAAAGTGAGCATATGACCTTTTGTCCATTGCAGGTATCTTAACACTTTCTTTGCAGCTTTCCAATGATCCAATCCTAGATTACTTTGATACCTGCCTAGCATTTCGACAGCAAAACTGATGTTTGGCCTGGCACAAGTTTGAGCATACATCAAACTCCCAACAATAGATGCATAAGGAATTTGATCCATTTATTTGCGTTCCAATTCATTCTTTGGGCGTTGCATAAGACCCTATTTATCTCCTTTCTGAATCGGAACAACACCTGCAGAGCATTTTTCCATCTTGAACCTCTCTAGAACTTTATTAATATATGTTTTTTGAGACAACCCTAACAATCCTTGTGATCTATCATGGAATATTTCAATTCCAATCATATAAGATGCTTCACCCATATATTTCATTTCAAAGTTTGTAGAGAGAAATTTCTTGGTCTCATGTAATAAACCAAGGCCATTAGAGCAAGTAGAATATCATTAACATACAGAACCGAAAAAATAAACTTGCTCCCGTTGACATTCAGATATATACATCGATCAACAATGTTTTTCTTAAATCCAAAGGAAGTGATAATATCATTAAACTTAAGGTACTATTGTCGGGAAGCTTGTTTAAGTCTGTATATTGACTTCTTAAGTTTACATACCATGTGTTCCTTTTCTTCAACTGAAAACCCTTTGGTTGGTCCATATAAATTTCTTTATCTAAATTTCCATTTAGAAAGACGGTTTTCACATCCATTTGATGTAACTCTAAGTCGTAATGAGCCACCATAGCCATAATAATTCTCAGAGAGTGCTTCCTAGATATAGGAAAAAAGGTCTCTTTATAATCAACAACATCTTTCTGAGTAAAACCTTTGGCAACAAGTCTAGCCTTGTATCTTTCGATATTACCATTAGAGTCGCGTTTGGTCTTAAAGACCCACTTACAGCCGACTCTTTTACAACATTCAGGAAAATCAACAAGGTTCCAGACTTTATTGTGATGCATTGATTTTAACTCCTTTCTTGGTGTCAAACCATTTAGGAAAATTAACACTTTCCATGGCTTGTGAAAACGAAACTGGATCTTCATCAATTCCTAAGTCAAATTCATACTCTTGTATATAAACCACATAATCATAAAAAATGACTGATTTTCTTTCCCTTTGCTATCTTCTTAATGCCACTTCATGTGGTTTATCTACTGTAGGTTCATTACTGGCAACTTCATCATGGAGTATTTGGTCATTTATTTGTTGTTCTTGTATGTTGTTAGGCCGTTCGACAACTGTAGGAACAACAACTTGATAATAAGGTATGGGTAAAGATACATGTACCATAACCTCTTGAATTTTCACCTTTCGTGGTTCCACACTCCCACTGGTTTCACCATTTTCGATGAACCTAACATTTTCAGTTTCAACAATTCTTATACTATGGTTAGAACAATAAAATCTATATCCCTTGCATTTTTCTGGATAACCAATTAAGAAACCACTGGTTGTTATTGAGTCCAGTTTCTTTTCATGAGGATTATAAATCCTTACTTCTGCCGGGTAGCCCCAAACATGCATGTGTCTCAAATTAGGCTTCCTTCCTATCCACAATTCAAAAGGAGTCTTTGGAACTGCCTTACTAGAAACCCTGTTTAACAAATACATGGCGGTTTTCAAAGCATGCATCCACAGTGATAAGGGTACATAAAAATTACTTAACATACTCCTAACCATATCCATTTATGGTTACGCCTTTCTGCAACGCCATTTTGTTGCGGTGTGCCTGGCATTGTGTATTGAGCACAAATACCACTCCTTTCAAGGAACTTAGCAAATAGACCAGGGCATTGTCCACTTTCCGTATACCATCCATATTGCTCACCACCTATATCAAATCTGACAATTTTCACCTTCCTGTCTAGC
This sequence comes from Rhodomyrtus tomentosa, assembly GCA_028455895.1. Lineage (NCBI taxonomy): Eukaryota > Viridiplantae > Streptophyta > Magnoliopsida > Myrtales > Myrtaceae > Rhodomyrtus > Rhodomyrtus tomentosa. The sequence goes on along the minus strand of JAPCWY010000001.1, from coordinate 4,410,278 downwards.
TGTCTTTCAACCTCGTCGATAAACGTCTCTAATGTGTCTACCGATTGAGATTTTTCTTGCAACAGATAGATGTAGCCATAACGTGAAAAATCATCAATAAAGGTGATAAAATACTTTTATCCACCAAAAGACGGAACAACAAAAGGTCCACGGATGTTAGTATGTATTACTTCAAGGAGTTGTATGCTTCTTGTGGTTGCTTTCTTAATTGTGTGTTTTATGTATTTTCCTTTAATACAATCCACACAAATGTTAAGATCAGTAAAATCCAAATCATGAAGGATTTCATTCTTTACTAATTTATGTATTCTTTCTTTGGATATATGACCCAAACGTTTATGCTACAGATAAGCTGAACTTTCATTCACTAAGCCACGTTTCGAATCAACATTACGATGCAAGGTCAATAGAGTCTCAACGAATAAATTATTAAGCTTTAATTTGTATAAACCATCACATAGCACGCCGGAACCAATAAAATGGTATGTTTAAATAAAATGAAACATCCGTTTCCAAACTTAAAAGAATATCTAGTTGTATCAAGTTTCGATAATGAAACTAAATTTCGAGAAATAGAAGGAACATAAAAAGTTTGAAAAAGATCTAAATGATGTCTAGTGTCTAAAATCAAACGATACGTCCCAACTGCTTCAACTGGAGCTTTGACTCTATTTCCCATGCAAATAAACTTTTCATTTGGATTTATGGTTTGGGTCATAAGGAGTCCCTACATTGTATTCGAAACATGAGTGATACAACCAGAATCAATTCACCAAGTATTATAAGGAACTTCTGCCAAGTATGATTCAAAACAAACAAAAGCACTGGGCTTACCTTTCTTTTCGAACCATGCTTTACGTTTCAGGCAATATTTCTGATAGTGTCCAGGTTTCTTGCAGAAATGACACTTATCATTCTTTTGTTCCTTCCTATGGATATGGACAGATGACTCATTAATCTTTAGTGGTCCTTTATTGTGCTTTCCATTCTTCCTTCTTGGTTTTCTTTTAGCTCCTAGATGACCCATGAGATTGACAGAGTAGATTCCTTGCTTCTTAAGCCTTGCTTCTTCTTGAATGAGCATACTTTGCAGTTCAGTCACATTCCACTTATCCTTTATAATGTTATAATTTATTTGGAATGGACCATACTCAGGAGGCAAGGAATTTATGATAGACTGTACAAGGAAACTTTCATCCACTTTCATTCCCATGGAACTTAATATTGATGCTATGTTTGCCATTTATGTAACATGCTCATGCATGGTACGAGAACCATCGAACTTCGTGTTGGTTAATGTACCCATCAATGTCCTAGCAACTGACTTATCAGCAGAATCAGACTAAGAATGAGTTTCCACTAACTTCATAAATTCCTTAGCATTATCAATTTCAGGAATGGTTGACTTAATGTTGTTTACTACTGCCATATGCATAAACATTAAGCTTAGTATATTTGATCTTTCCCAGGCTGCATGGAAAGATTTCTGCAGCGCTGCTAGTATTAGTAAGAGCAGCAGGCCTATCATGTAAGAGTGCTAAATCAAGATCAAGAACACCTAAGTGAAACTTGACCTGTTCAATCCATTTAGAAAAGTTAAGCTCATTGAACTTCATAATAGACGAAGCTTGCGAATGAAGAGAAATTGAAACAGATACTGCAAAATATATAAAATGCTCACGCATTAATGCTTTGAGTCGTAACTTAAATATATAATACAGATTCAGACAATAATTATATAATATTAAATATACATCGAAGTTCTCCTTTGGGTGATACAACAATGTACAACCACAAAACATAATTGAAGCTCAAATTTAATTTTCAATAATTGGTAATTTTATATACTCCGATTAGACACGCTCGCTATCTTTGGATATGCTAAACATATCTATTCAAGTATACTAATTTACCACGACTATGTTCATGATTATAAAACTAATTGATCAACCTTTGGGCGATATTTAAATATTTTATAATCAATGAACTTCAAATTACTCATGACAAATAAATATATAACGTAACGTCATCTCATTAGTAGCATCACATAAGCATGAGTAATTGAATTTTATTTAATTTGATGTCTACGTGAAAATTTCTAATTCGGCCACTTTGGTGACTAACGGATTATACATAATATAGACATCAAATTAAATATTCATAACAATAATTATTTCATAGAAAGCAATGTACGTATATATTGCATCAAGATTTAACCGCAATGCGATTCTGTCAATTAAGCAAATCTCGGAGTTGCCTATTCTTACACGCAACCAAAATCGAATCTTCAATTTCGTTTTTTTTTTCTTTGATCATTATCCTCAAGAATAGCCCACACAAACAAACATCTCCGTATCTCTCGGTCAAAGAAATCAAAGGTGCATATAGGTGCCGAAACTGCAGCAATAAATGGCAAAACTGCAATAATAGATACAAAACCGCAGTAACAAAACCGCATTAATAGATACAAAACCATTGCTATAGATGAAAAACCGCAGTTATAGATGCAAAACCGCAGTAATAAATGCAAAACGGCAGTTACAGGTTAAAAAAAAACGCAATGATATAGCCTAGAAACCGCAGCCAAAAGTGAGGTAGCAGAAACCGCAGTAATAGCCAGAATTGATCCATAATTGCAATTCATTCATAAAACCTCAAAACTCCATGAAAGTCACAAAATTTACATTGAGCTAGATTCATATGCACAAAACTTCATAAAAAATATTATCGAAAAATCACAAATTCTCAAACTATGCTCTGATACCACATGTAAACCTTAACATGAAATAGAATCGTATACAAATCGAAACACTAATATTTGCATAAACGTCAGTAACCAAGATCTTAGAACGAGATGATTTTCACAATATCATAATCGACGAGAGACATACCTCGATCCATGATAGTTCTTTGCGATGAGATCGATTATAGATGAGAAATCGATTGTAGAAATAGGTTTCTTTTAGCTTTCTGACGTTTTTGATGGAGAGAAAACTGTGATCGTTTGTAGGGTTGAGAGAGACCAAATCTAAAAGAGCATTTTATAATCACACCATCCATCACGGTGTACAGTAGTTAAAATACACCTCTTTGTTGACCAATAGGAATTTAACACATAATATTTGTTAAAACGAAATCACATATGGGCCTTTAATTACGTGGGCCACAATAAAATCTAACACAGAGATGGTGTGAGGTCGTCATCACCCTAAAAATATGCCAAAGCTTATATTAATTGGATATGTAGGTTTATTAGTGTTATGATCCATTGGTCATGCTTGAAATTATAGTTTTAGATAATGTCCACCTTCCTTCTCTGGCATTTGTTCAGGTTTCTCATTACTGACTTGCTTTTCAATTTTCAATTCCCAGGAGTCCAGTGAGCATGCAAGCATCACAAGCAGGAGGTTTGCCGGTTTAATCAGTAAAGACATTCAAATAACCAATGAAGTTTACTCCATTCACACCGTTGATTTTGACCGGCAAGTAAGTTGACAGATATCCCTTATAGTTTGAGCGTTTAGTTTTATTATTGGGGCTTTCAAATCTCTTGCAGTCAATTTATAACCACTTGAACAAATCATGCTGGCCGAATTACAAAGAAACAAGGAGAAACTCCACGGGTTGCTGAATCTATTACTCATTTGACATTCTGCTCTTGACTCCATAAACCATTTGATGATTTTTCATAAGCACACACCTTAACACATGGAATGTAAGCAACATTTGCACAATCCCTTATTGTCGGTCGGGCTAATTCATTCCTCCAACTTGTACAACATTATTTATGTGCCTGTCCTTGACATGCACAAACTTCACTATGTTTAGGTCGTTCTTTGATGCACATAGTAACATATTGCCTGTCGCTGGAATTTGCATTTGCAATTGCTAGTAGTTAGTGTTTTGGACATCTCCTGTGTCACGTTGGCAAAATTATATTCAGGTTCCATGTTTATGCTGAATATTTTTCTTCATTGTACCTCTAATAGGAGCTTCGAAAGCTTGCACGAAATGTGCAGTTCATTCAAGAACAGCTAGTCGCTACTGATGAAAACGAGAGAGAAGCTAGCATCACGCTGCTAAGTGCTCAGAAGTCCCTTACCCATTTTCTCCAAAACCACGCGAGGCAATTCCATAGTAACAATATATGATTACACAGTTGATACTCACCACCTCTTATAGTAATTTATTTTGTGACATTGCATTTTCCTTTTTTGGAGTCCGCTTAGATCGATTTGAGATTCAAGGTTGTACATGAACCAAGAGCCACGTGGATGGTAGTGCGCTAGATTTAGGAAGTCAATGTTCTATCCTAGGCAGTACCTGAGTAGATAATAATTATGCCAATCTCCTCCCGCAATCGGATTTCCTCATCACGACCATCAGAATGTTGGCAGCATCAAAGATGTTCTTCTCGTTTGTAGCGAGATTAATAAAAATTGCAATTACCCTTTGTCAGTGACACGTATCAATATGAATATTACCCTTATCAAAAGCAAAATATGAAGGAAAAAAAGGGGGAACTTGAATGAAAATTGTGAGAATCTTGGGCAATCGGAACTCGGATGCTAACGAGATATCGTGTCGATTTTTCTACATTTTCCGACCGAGAGGGGAGAGTGAAGATATCCAATACCACCGGAAATTTCTCTTTGGAATGATTGTGCGACAAGTTGATTGTGAAAATGGTCAAGATCTTCACTGGCCTAGCTTCTAGCCCTTTCATCATCATTGTCCTTGAATTTCCATATGACTCCTGTAACATCCCCGGTCCAACGAGGGTGGGGAGTGGACGCTGGGGCTAAAGGGCCCGGACAAAGAGTGGTACCTGGCAGGTTTTTAGGATGGCTAGAAAAGGGGACAAGACTGGACCGAACTGTGCAAAGATATGGGAGATAATGTGATTGTCTGAGAAAGGGTCTAAAAGGTCCCGCATCAGATAAGAGAGAGACCTTAGAATGCCTTATAAGACTTGGGCACTGCTACCCTGTGGAACACGTTTTCTGAGAGCGATTTAGGCAGCCCTCAAAGAAGCAAAACCGTGCAGGCTTCGGCCCAAAGCGAACAATATGACACAGTGATCGCACCCAGGTTGTTATAACTCCTCTTGGAAAGACTTTGTCATATATAATGACCCGTCTTGCCCATTTTTGCCATTCTTATTCTCTTCAAGGTTCATTATCAAGTTGGCTGGCAAAGGACCGTCAAATTTGTTGTTGGAGAGGTCCAAAATGTGTAACTTGGCAAAGAGGTGAGCTCCTTTGGAAATATTCAAAAGACCCTTTAAAATTACTGGACCTCAAAATGAGTACTTTTAGCTTTGGAAGTGATCCCAACCATCTCAAAAATGTGTCCTTTATCTGATTGCTACCGAGATCTAGAAAATCTAGTGATCTACATTCCTTAGAGGGATTGTACCAAATCCACAGTTTTCTCGTCACTCTTTCTTTGCGGTCATCAGTCATCCCTTTCTCTGCAGAACAATCATGTCATCCTGTTCGGAGTATTGCATTACTTCGCTCTTCAAATTGACTCACATTCATACTCCAATCACAGGTAAAGTAGGATCTTTTCGCTAAGTTAAGAGGGCTCTGAGTTATCAAATTTTTAATAACGCCTTCAATAAGATTTGGCTTGTAGCCATTTAAAAGCAGAACAAAACCAATATGAACTCGTGAGAACCACGGATCCGACTCGACCCCACGAGTTATTCCCTTCAATTGAAAATGAAATTAACTCGCTCTTGATTGATTTCACCGTCTCTCATGTTGTACATTCAAACCCGAATGCTAAGGTGTCCCGAAAAGCTGTCAAGTTGGAGAAACTTGTTTCTTGGGTTTGAAAACCCCAAGTAGTTAAAGTTGACCATTATCATTTGGGGGCTCCACCTCAAAGGAAATTGACTCTTGCGATTCATCAGTAGGAACGGTTTGAATCGCCACTCACGTCGTTGCTGCATAAATTTCTTGCGCAAATGGGATCTCGCCGAGCAATGCACGGACAAGAAAATGTGTCTCCGATCTCGCATCATCCATGTTTTTACTGTTCTATTAGTCATTAAGGAGATGCACGGAAACACTCCAGAAATTGTTTCCGAAAAAAAAAAAAACCTATTTTTAGAATAGGTTTGGAACAAAAAATCATTTGGCAACGCAATTCTAAAAAACTATTTTTGGAACAAAAAATTATTCCAAAAATTAATTTGAAGCATAAATGAGAAATAAAAAAAGTTACTTCTCCGAGAAATATAAATTTTCGTTGATGACCAACCTCGTCATTCGTTGGCCGCCGCCGTCCATCGACTGCGCCGCCGCGGTCTGTCGCCGCCGACCACTGACCCCCACCGCCGGTCGCCGCCGCCAACCCATCAATAAAATTTTTATTCTAGAATCAGAAATTTTATGCAGTTGTCAAATGCATTTTTTTTGTTCAAAAACTCATCTAGAAACAAAAATAGAAAATACTATTTCTGAAAATTCATTTTGGAACAAAAATGTTGTCATGCGCGCCCTAAGTCCTCGCCTGACTTCAAACCAGCACAATCCATTCTAAAAGTCGTGGAGGTACGAATGAGTCAAGAACTGTCAGATGGGTGGTTTGAGTCGAGTTTGGATCAAGTTGAATATGAGCCGATCCATATTGACCTATTTAACCCGTCTTAACCCATTTTCATGCTGCACAAATCTAGTGACTCATACCCGACCTAACCTATATTATTAAAACACTTCAATATTAAAATACAATCTAGGAAAAATTTGTTTCTTAAACATTTTAAAAGATCTGCATATTACTAAATTATTTTTATAATTTTTTAACTAACCCATTTATAGCCTATTCAAAATCAATTCAGTATGCATTAAATTTCTAAATAACTCATTTATGATCCAATCATTTATTATCTAACATGCGATACGTGACACGATACGCTAACACGTCATTTCTCAAAAATAAAGAATTTTAGTACGTTGGGGGCACGTTGAATATTAAATATATATTTATATATAAATTATAAATTATCATTTCTATAATTTTTTTTGTAAAAATAAAGAATTTAGGAAAAAAACAAATAACAAATAAAAAAGAAGATTAAATTGCAATTGGTGTCGTAGGTATGGCCTTGGTGGCAGTGTCCTCGGCCCCCACAATTTTATGGGAAAATTAAAAGGAAAAGTGCAATATAACTATTAAAACTTATAATGTAAGTGCAAATGAGTCTTAAAATAGTCAAAAAGTTTGATCAAGTTCTAAACTTGTCACAAAAGAACATTTGAGTCTTAAAACTTTTAAAAAGTGCAATGAAGTCCTAAAATTAAAGTGCAATCGAATTTTAAAATTTTTAAAAAATGCAACAAATGGAAATACTTCATTAAATTAATATGCCAATTTTTAGGACTCGATTGCAATTCTTAAAAGTTTAGGACTCGAATATACTTTGTGATAGGTTTTATGATTTAATTGCACTTTTTTAAATTTTTAGGCCTCGAATGCAATTTCATTATAAGTTTTAGTATTTCCAATGTAATTTTCTCACAATCAAATTGCAGGAGGCGTGGCTGTCGGTGATCGTGTCCTTTAGTCCCACATGTATATATATATTTTTCCCATTCTCTTTCTTGGGTTTTAAATCATCTTCGCAATCTCCGTCTTCTCCCTTTGGAGTTGCCTCGCTTCTCTCGATTGGTTCTTCTTCTTCTTCTTTCTCCTTTTCCTCTTCTTCCTCACGTCTCTTGTTCTCTCTCCCTTGTCACTTTCTCACGGCCGGAGACGTTCTCTCTCCGCCATTCGCGCAGACACCCTTCTTCCCCCTTCTCTCCCAAGGAAGACAACTGCGTTCCGTGGGAGACGACTTAGTTCGAGCGAGCGACAGATCAAGATTATCAAGGGAGATGACTGAGTTTGACCGAGCATCGAGCGACCGAGATAGAGTGAGACTCACAGAGAGGGAGAGGGTGAAGCGAGGATGCTATTCATGAATCTGTTATATTTAGAGTTCCAAACTTCAAATCATTACGTTTTCTTTCCTTTTTTTTTTTAAAATGAAATCTGCGTGTCCGATACCGATGCGCACCTATAAGGCGACATTGCTATATAGTTTATGATCCATCACCATAAAATAATAATATGGGTCAAATATGGATTCTAAACCCTTTTTGCCCATTCTATGATTACTCTATTAATTTTGGGGACTATATCGGATGATCATTGTTATCATCTTGAACTTTCCCTTGAGGCGTTCGCTGTGGGTTGATTTGTTGACACCACAAATCAAATCACCCATCATCCAATAATGCCAAATTTTAGTGGTCGTCACGTATGAGTTGTGTAATTGTAACCACCGAAGCCATAATTAGTTCTATGGTGATTGGGATCAGATCTTAATACGAAAAAATACCTACCTTGAAGAACAAAATTATGTCTGCTAGGGAAAAAAATGTGACATCTACGTGGTAAATCGCATGCAACAAACATTATTGTACGTGTTTAAGTCATTCAGTGTACATTTTGGGACCGCAAGTCCGTGCAAAATATGTTTGAAATGCCACTCAATTCTACATATATCAATCAAATTTGTTTTTCGATGATTCAAATAGAAATGCCCTTTTTCACCTTTAAATTCTGGACAAAAAGACATTAGTTATTGAACTGAAATCGAAGGACGATTTCATTTGATTTGTTTTTGGCTCAACCGTGAACGTGACTTTATCATTGATGAAGGGGACAAAAAAAGCACCTAAAATATGGTCAAGTCTAAGACCATTTCATGGCCAAGGATTTCTGTTCGAAAGTTTTTCTTTCTAATTTTAGCGGGTAAAACTCACTCGAAAGACAAAACAAGATGCGGTGTATTCAATTCTGTCTCGACTCCTTTTCTGGACTATTGACAAAGCTAGAGAACGCGTTTTCCACGGGAATCCAATCCCTGCGATGGAGCCTTTCGGTGAAAGCACCCGACCCGGAAATAAAATACGCGTTTTGCAGGCAAACCTTTCCGAGAAACTTTTTTTTTTTTTTTTTGTCAGAAGAAAATTTTCATTTCACAAAACGGAGAGGTACGTAAATTTAATACAAAACCAATCACAAAGTGTTAAAATCAATTTGGTATAACTTGTAAAAACTCTTTACTTCCACACAAGCATAATTGGTGGACGATCACTGAAACTTGTATCATCATTGGTGATGAGCACGCACCGAAATCTTTCTCCATAGTAATTTCGGCTTTGCAAAAAGACGGTGCACACTTTAGGTTCGGCGCCCCCAGTACCATCACAATATAGATACAACGATAACAATATTAGTAGGTTGAGAAAGCACATATGATGTCCTGTAAAATGTAAATCACATATCAATATCTAGATTGGGATAGAAGAGTTATCAAATTCAGATCTGACTCTAAATCTGGAGATTAATCCGTGTTGATAACTTGGCTGATTAATAACTTTGGCTTGCTAGAAGGGCTACATGAGTTGAATCCTTGTGCCCACCACCAATATACTCTCCCTTCTTTATGCCGAATTGCAAAATGGTTTGGCGTCAAGTTATTCTGATGCCGACTTACAGACCTTGTAGAGAAGACTTGCGTGGATCACTTCACACTTGAGAAGGGGCTATAATATATAAGTTGAAGCACTCATCCATCACCAATAAACTCACTCACACAATGGGGCGGCCTCAAATCCTCGGCCTCCTGTGTTCCCTCTTTTTCTTACATTCCTCCCTTCCCTTTGCCTTGCCCCTTTGCCCTCCTGACCTGCGTGATGCCTTGCTCCTTTTCAAGAGCTCCTTCGTGCTCGACAGCAAGGTGTCCAACTACAGTTGCGACCACTATTTTCAGCTCACCTCTTACCCGAAGACAAACTCATGGAACAAGAGCATCGACTGCTGCTCGTGGGATGGCGTCACTTGCAACGCTTCCACCGGTAACGTCATCGGTCTCGATCTTAGATGCAGTTGGATTAGCGGTGCTCTTCATTCCATTAGCTCCCTCCTCCTCCTTCCCAATCTTTAAATCCTCTACTTTTTGGGTAACAACTTTGCTAGCTACCACATTTCGCCTGGTCTCAGCGCATTTCCAGAAACGACTCATTTAAATCTCTCTCATTCGACCATTTCTCTTCAGGTGTTGAGCTTGCCCTTGTGCAACTTAACCAAGTTCCCCTATTTCTTGAATTCATTAAAAAAATTACAAGACTTAGACGTCTCTAACAATAGGATAAGTGGGGAGATCCCAAGGTGGTTTTGGGGAATAAATCATGATACATTGCAAAGCTTAGATCTTTCTAATAACCTACTGGTGGGAGCTGTACCACAATTGCACTGGAACAGATTGTTGCATATTGATCTTCAGAACAACTCATTCCAAGGATCACTCCTCATCCCTCCACCTTCTACTATTACCTTTGATGCCTCTGACAATGGCTTCACCGGTGAGATTCCTTCTTCGATTTGCCAGTTGAGTTCACTTTGGTCTTTATATTGGTCGAATAATAATCTCTCTGGGTATATGCCGCAATGTCTTGGTAATATAACACATCTCGTTAAAATAGACTTGAGAAGCAATAAATTACAAGGGCCATTACCGCGCTCTCTAGTCAGATGTGTAAAATTATATTCACTCGTTCTCAGTCACAACAAGTTCAGCGACATCTTCCCACACCGGCTGGAAGCACGACAATTAGTTTTCCTTGATTTGCAATCCAACAAATTTCGTGGTCGGATCAACCTCACTGCCTTTGGACTCTCCTTCCCCGTCCTTAAATCTTTCTCTGTTTCCAACAACAATTTGACTGGACAGTGGCCCACAAATGTTTTCTCAAACAGCTCATTAGATTTAATAGATTTGTCAAACAATCAGTTTGGAGGACCAATTCCGCTTCCATCTCTCTTCACAAATTATTATTCCATTGCAAATAATAGAATAACTGGGCATATTCCTTCTTTGATATGCAATGCCACTTTTCTTCAGATCATCGACTTGTCTAACAATGGCTTAATAGGTAGCATGCCCTGGTGCTTAACAAATTCTAGCATCGGTCTGTCAATTTTGAAATTGTGAATGAATCACTTTGAGGGAACAATTCCTGACTCATTTTGTTCGAGGCGAAGCTTGTTGACTCTTGACTTGAGTCGAAATCAATTTGAAGGAACAATGCCTCGGTCACTTGTCGAATGTAAATATTTGGAAGTTTTTGATCTTAGTGACAATCGGATAGAGGACACGTTCCCAAAATTGTTGGGGACGCTCCCAGAATTAAAAGTTCTCATTTTGAGGTCCAACAATTTTAAAGGTCTTTTGAATATTTCCCGAGGAGCTCACCTCTTTCCCAAGTTACAGATTTTAGACATCTCCAACAACAACTTTGGCGGTCCTTTGCCCGCCAACTTGATGAGGAACCTGAAAGCCATGATGAATGGTGAAAATGGGCAACACAAACCACTGTATATGACACTGTCTCTCCCAGAAATGTCATATGAAAGTTCTGTGACCGTAACCATGAAAGGGATACAGATTGAGCTAGTGAAGATCTTGACCATCTTCACAACCATCGACTTGTCGTGCAACTCTTTCCAAGGAGACATTCCCGGAGTCTTTGGACACCTTCACGTTCTTATAGGGCTCAACCTTTCGCATAACCATCTTACAGGTTCCATCCCTCCAATTCTAGGAAACTTGACTGAACTTGGATGGCTTGATCTTTCTTCAAACAATCTTAGTGGGGTTATTCCTAGAGAATTGGGAGATTTAACATTTCTTGGTTACCTAAACCTCTCGGAGAACCAACTTACTAGTCGAATTCCTCAAGACAAGCAATTGAGCACATTTTCAAACAACTCGTTCAGTGGGAATCCAAGCTTATGCGGAACTCCATTGCCAAAAGCATGCCCCGGAGATAGTCAACCTCCTCCACCGTCATCCTCTTCAACTTTTGACCGGAAAGGCCATGAGAATTGGTTCAAACAGAAAGTGGTGTTGATTGGTTATGCATCTGGAGTTGTGATTGGGGTTTCCTTATCATACATTGCACTTGAAACGGGAAGGCCCAAATGGCTTACGCGAGTTGTGAGAATATTGGAGATAAGAGCAGCGGAATGGGCGGAGAAACCAAAGAAGAAGACTGTCAAATTTCATGGACAGTGAAATTGTTTGAGAACTTGTCTCTCCATACTTTGCAATGTAGATTCAATGAATAAAGATATCACCAGACTAGCTTGAAATGTCATTTACCTTATGGAGGCTTGTTTCTAACGTCTTCTTTGCTTGTTTCTCTGTGCAAATGCAATTCAATTGAATTGAAAAGATGAATAATGAGATTAGTCAAGCAAACGACTTTAGGAAAAAGATGAAGCAAGTCACTTGTCAGGTCGCTTTTATTTGTCCCTAAAGGATTAGAAGTGAAGACTGGCCTTAACTGCAGCTGGTAAAATTGGTTGTCCATTCATATTTTGACTCTTATTTAACGGCGTGAAATATGAGTAAAACTCAAAATATGGATTCTAATGGTTTGTAAGAAAGAGCCAACTCTGCTTGTGCTCTTCAACATCCGGCTGTTTGTTGAATAGGAGGAGCTCTCCTCCTCCTGCTCCGGGGCTACTGCCTCGTCGCACAGTTTGTTGTCCCGAAGTGGCAGATCCTGGTGTCAAGCAACAGCTCCATCATGATGATGCCTGAGCTATCGACATGTTTGTGGACACAGTCGGAGTCGCCGCCAGTGGTGGAGGCCATTCAGTACTAGATATGGTCAAGGCCATAGGCGAGGTCGGCGGTGATATACATCCGGGACACCGAGTGCTAGAGGACCATGAACCCCCGATTCACCCTGTTCCTCATGCAATCCAATAGATTCACGCTTCGACCAAGGGGAAAAAAATAGATTCACGCCCAGAACGAAATCGTACACCACATAGATGAAATTCCCAGAGAAATCGAGGTTCCCAGAGCTTGATTAAGCTGCGTGCTGGCTCTTGGTGATGGCTTTAGGAAGTCTCTACTTTCTCTACAATGCTAAAATTCTGAGGGTGTTTTACTGTTACTATAAAATAATTCCGACCAACAATATATACATATTTATAGGAGATAATAACATAAATACTCTCTAAACTGACCTAATGTACATTATGGTCCATGAACTTTTGATTTGCTTAATGTGGTCCCTTGACATTTTGCTACATGTTCAATATAGTCCCCGATTTATATGAAAATATTTAATGTAATCCTTCAATTAATTTAAGATCAGGGACAATAATGAACATTTTCATATGATCTAAAGACTAAATTGAATATGTACTAAGTTCAGGAACTACATTGATGAAATCAAAAGTTTATGAATCAAATTATACAATGGACTAAAGTTCAGGGATTACATTGAACAAGTCAGAAGCTCAGGGACCATATTGCACGTTGAGCCAAAATTTAGGAATTAATTGTTTCATTTTTCCTATTTATAGAGTAATAATCTGACCTCGTAGTAAGTGCCCCAGGTGGTGTTTTTGTTTTGCTCAATCATATTTAAGATCTTCAACCAAAAAAATATGATAATCATATTTAAGGGCCTAATAGCAAAAAAAAACTCACAACTTTAGCATCGTGACAATTATATCCAAAACTTTTTAGTCTTATAAAAAATCTCTAACTTTTACTTTTGTCTCAATTCTATCGATTTAATACCCAAAAAGACATTCAACTTTAATATATGTCCCAATTATGTCCGAAATTTTTTTCTCATAAAACACTCTAAACTTTTACTTTTATTTCAATTTTACCCTTGTCATCCTTTTGTCCATAATTAACGTTAGTTAATCTTACATGGCTTGAATTTTCTTTCTGAGATTACTACTGAATCTTTGAAATTTAGAAATAGTAGGTTTCATGGACAGCGATATTTCATCTAAATATCTTTATGTCTAGCCATTCTTTGGACTATTGAATGCCGAAGAGAATATGAAATATGCCGTCTTGAGTGACTCTGTATTTCTAAAAAATATGTAGGGGAGGCAAACAAAAGAAGTGAAGTTCAGAGGTTTTTTCATGTCAACTTTACTGAGACATAATTCAATAACGAAGCGAAAATGCCACATAGGATCAATTAATGGTGATTATGGAAGGAAGATTAATGGTGGTAAAATTGGGACAAAAGTAAAAATTAAATATTTTTTATGAGAATTAAAATTTAAATATTTTTTATGAGACAAAAAAAGTTTTAGATATATTTGGGATATATGCTAAAGTTTGAGATTTTTTTTATACTAGGTCGGTAGAATTAGGATAAAAGCAAAAGTTTTGGGTAAAATTGGAACAAAAGTAAAAGTTGAAGGTTTTTTATAAAATAAAAAAAAATTTTGGATATAAATGTCACAAATGCTAAAGTTGTAGGTTTTTTTTTGGATATTAGGCCTATATTTAAAATCGAAATTGCGAGCAAGTAGAATTCGCTTCTTTCTCAGTATTTTTAAGCTTGCTCTCAAAGCAAGTAATACAACATTTGCGAAGATAATGCAAGTACTTTGATTGTCTTGGAGATCAACTCATTGAAACACGATACTTATCTATGGGTAGCTCAGTTGGTTAGGGTGCACTTGAGATTGTGTGGTTAGTGCACTGGTTTCAAATTTGATTCTCCAGCTGAGCACTAATGATTTAAGTGGAGGAACATGGAGGTGGGCTGCTGTGCTAGTCTCTCCCGAAAAATAGTCGAGGGGCCATGGCGGTGGGTTGTTGTATTAGTTTCTCCCGAGGAATAGTCGAGGTGCGCACAAGTTGGCTCGGACACATCGGTTACAAAAAAAACTCATTGAAATACGATTGCCCATTAATTATGCTCCTGTGCAGGTTGGTGGTTTTGAAAATTTTAATAAGATTGTGTTTTTAGTATCATGAAAGTTCTCTTCTTCAATTTTGGGGGATAAGAACAGCAAGAGTGCGGATTAAGTACATTATAAGTGCGAAAATTTGTGTACATCGTTTTTTTAGTGTCAAAATTTTTAAAACGATTACTTAAGTTTCAAGTTTATTGAAAAATGATCATTTCAGTGTCAAAACTTTCATAACAATCATTTAAGTGCCTATTTTTTTTAAATGATTGCTGAAGTGCCAATTTTTTTTTTTTGAAAAATGCTCACTTCTGTACTAACTTATATTTGAGTTGACATAGCTTGTCGAAAATAGTGCCACAACTTCTTCTTTTTCTGCTCATTTAAGTGCCACATGAGAGTAAAATCAATCATTTAATTGTCATTTTAGGCGAATCGACCTACGTGAAATTTTTTGCATAATTTTTCATCCGACGTAGAATTTATTTATTTATTTTGTAATGATTTTTATTAATAATATTTTTACTTTTTTTTAAAATTTCTTTCTCCTTTTTTTTTTTTCCTGCGTCGATGATAGCCACCTTCATGGTTAGCGAAACGCCGGGCAGTCGGGGTTGATTGAGGTAGAAAATTTTTATGATCGTCGAACTTATTAATGCTAGTGGATGCCATGTTTGTCTTATCCAGCTTCTCCATCTTTACATACAATTGCAGTTCCTGGAGTAGCCGCAGAAATGAATAGCAGCGGGCATTTAACGTTGAAGAGTACATTAGTTCAATTAACTTTGCTAGGAATGGGCATGGGTGTCGCCGTGTTTATTTCCTTACTAGAATGATTATTCGTCCTTAGTAATCGTAATCCACATGCGTAAAACTTTCGGCATTCTACGAAAATTTCCAGAATCAGGATGGAAAGTACAGTCTCGTTAAGTCTTGTTCTGTTTTTTTTTTTTTGGTTTTTTTTAAGGTAAAGAAGTCTTGTTCTGTTTTCGCGCGTGGATATGACTCCTTTCTGTATTTCGGGGAAGTTCGCTGAAGAAACATCGATATTATGAAGCATATGCGTTTCCGATCTCAATCAGTAGACCATTCACATCCCGAACCCAAGGTAGTTGGGCTCTCTATTTGTTTTGGTATGATTTAGATGACTAATTAGTACGTTTAGTGTTACACTGCCTTCTGAAGGAGGAGAAGAGGCGGCCGGAGAGGAAGTTGTTGGTGGCGAGGCGGAGGTGGAAGAGGCTGTAGATGGGCGTTCGTTGGTTCTGTGGCTGGGTCGGACACGGATGGCATTTGTACATCGTGGCTTTAAAGGCTTCAAGCCGACGGAAGCACTTGCAGACGTGGGAATTTCCAAATCTGCAATTTTACTCTTTTGTTTTGTTTTGTTTTGTTTTTTTTAGTGTCTTTCTATTTGTTAAGATTTTAAGATTATTTTTTTTGGCAAAATAAATACTTTTTAATTTTTCCTAATTTTCTTTTTTGAGGCATATTTTATATATATATACTAGATGTCCACTGACGCAAAAATGGCGGCGACAGCGCCGTGTGACGATGCTTTTTAGGGTCGAGCACCGAGTCCAGTTCAACCGGGAGTAGGACAGCATCGGCTAAGCACCGATTAGATTCCCTGTTTTGTTTAGTCAGTGATGCTATTGTCTCGGAAGTTTTCTCCTTCTTTGTTATTTGGAAGCATCAGTTTTTTCAGACTACAGTTCAAATCCAGAGCCTGCAATTCTTGCAAAAACTCTACCTAAGCCGCTGCAAAGGAGGTGGTAATATTGGGTATCTCGTTTACGTACCTTGTGCGAAAGAACCTTCCAACTTTTTGTTAAGTTGAATACCTTATCCCAAACACGTACTTTTTCTGTTTTTCCCCTGGACAAAGGGCCGCCGAGGCCTCATTTGCCCAGATCCA
The DNA here is from genome assembly GCA_028455895.1 of Rhodomyrtus tomentosa. Taxonomy (NCBI): domain Eukaryota; kingdom Viridiplantae; phylum Streptophyta; class Magnoliopsida; order Myrtales; family Myrtaceae; genus Rhodomyrtus; species Rhodomyrtus tomentosa. Next base: position 4,393,555 of record JAPCWY010000001.1, on the reverse strand, counting down.
ACTCAAACCGCGACGCCCTCCTCCGGTGCTGGTGCCCTAAGTCTAAGGGAAAAAATGAAAAGTAATGAAAAGGAAAAAAAAATATAAAAAAGTATTTAAAATATTATTTAAAATGTTCACTTTAGCACAGTCATGTCATGTAGTACGGTCGACATCAAAGTAAAAGATTTTGATTAAAATTGGCCGAATGGACTTAGTTGACAAAATATGAAAATGTTTAGGGCTTAATTTACACAATTAGAACGTGAAGGTGGAAAAGCAAAAAAAACAAAAGACTCTCTTCCTTCTCTCCTCACTGTCTCCCAGGGGTTTCTTGCCACTGTTGTGGCTAGCGTTATTGCCTAAGGGTTGAATAGGTGATTTCAAAGAATTTAAAAAACCAATGCAGAATGTAAACGAGTAAGTTCAAAGCTTCGTTCAAATGTTGTGGCTAGCGTTATCGCCTAAGAGGTAAATAGGTGATTTCAAAGAATTTAAAAAACCAATGCATAATGTAAACGAGTAAGTTCATAGCTTCGTTCAAATGATGCTAGCTAGTAGGATTTGAGATCCCCTCGAAAGTAGCACTTTGCACAAATCTACTAAGACAATATATAAATGGAGAGAGTAAGGGAAAGAGAATGTGCATAGAGGATTTTAGTGGCTTGCTTTGTTCAAGCTTACGTCCACTTCTTCACGCGAGTGGCTAATCAGCTAAATTTCACTAGTGAATAACACAGAGGTTATAGCCATGTGAATAGACTTCTCGTCTAACACTCTTATGCTTAATGTCCTCATCTAAGTATTACAGTGAATGACCAAAAATACATGAAGGATCTGATGTTCTCTTGCTCTTAAAATATTGAATTCTATTCTCTTGTGCATGTGCTCTTCAACCTTGAGGTCTTCTTTTATATCCCTCCATCTCCAACTACCCGTTGCAAGATCTCTAGAAGATCACTCTCCAAAACTTTCCCGTTTGGACGAGTGTTTATAAAGGATTTCGTAGCCGTTGAGATCCACAAAGGAAAGAATCCCCCGTTGGATCAAATTGTCCATGCAATCATGATCCTGGATTTTTATAAATGGAGTGCTTCATTAGGTGAGTCATCCTTATCTCCCTTAATCCAGGCCCTTGATTGATCTTTGTAATTGAGAATCTCCAAGTACGAATCCAGTTTGATTGCTAGCCGTTGTGATGACATAATATCTATTAAATCATCTTGAAATAATTATCTTGATAATCTGGTCATTGCACATGAAATATTCTCTTAGAGTTTGAGCATCATTCTAACGTTTGAGCTCAATACAGCGTTTGAGTTCCTCAGAACATCATCTGAGCCTACCTTGCTAGATTCAATCATATGTATCTTGATCCATACACCTTTGGATAATCTGTAGAATAGTATTTCACTGCATTAACTTAGATATTAGAGATTTTGAATTGTTTTATCAACTTTAAAATTAATTAGGGATTTTTCTCAACAGTCACTGCCCAAATTAGCATATGCCCTTGAGGAAAACAGAGGGTCTCTCTCTCTCTCTCTCTCTCTCCCTCCTTATTTCCTATTTGTTCTTTGTTTTTTTTATATTTTTTTATATTTTTGTCTTTTAGATTTCTTCATCGAAAATGGACCCCTTAACATTGGAGACCCATGTTACCGGTGACATAAACATCCATCGAGCTGTCCATTTTTCTTTTGACAGTCAAGATTTGACGTGACTAAAAAATTTTCCCCCTCAAAATTTCCCACCCGAAATTTTTTCCTCCACAAAAATTGATGTGGACCGTTCGATGGGAAATGGATGGCTTGATGGACGTGATGGTACCTCTAACATGGATCCTCAATGTTAGGAGATTTCTTCATTGATTTCATGAACGACATCAACTTTCCATGGAAGTGAGCACTAAAAATTGAAGTGCGGTTGTGTTGGAAGAATTTGCTCGCTCACTTCGACTCCTTACTTGCTCCACAAGTCCTCAAAATTGCTTTGCTGCTGTCTTCAATAGTCAGCTTATCTGAAAATGATTTTGTGATCAATTTGTATGTCTTTTGTATCCCTTCTTCATGATCTAGAGTTAGATCTAAATTTGGGTATTTTTTTTTATCCCAATCTAGAGATAGATTTGGGATTTACAAGGCTTTTATTGTGTTCTTTCAACCTATTAGTGCTATTGTGGTCTCTGTATGGTGATAGTGCTGGGGACGTTGAAACCTAGGCGCGTACCGCCTTTTGGCTAAACCATAGTTACTAGAGAGGAATTTCTTAACGTGTGCTCATCATCGGTGTTGATGTGAGATTCAATGATTGGCCACCGTACAAGCTTTGATTCTAGGACAAATTCATCTTTATGGAATGGGCTAATCCCTGCAATATAAAGTTGACTGACTTTTAAGATTTAATTATTTTATTTGCTTTGTAGGATTTGCTTCTTTGTTTTGAAGTTATGTACTCTTTTTTTATATGGATTGAAGATTTTCATTCCGGCCAAAAGAAATTGGCACAATTAGAAAGTCTAAGAATGAACTGACACAAATGTAATAGATTTAGGATTTTGTTATTGTTGATAATTCTCCTCTTATTGGCTAATCCGTAAACGTAACTTTAGGGTCGTTGAAAAGAGGGAACAAGGATTACCTAGAAACATGGTCCGGTCAAAATTAAGAGCATTTTCACGGCAAGGTTTTCTATTGAAGTTTCTCTTTCTAATTTTAACCGGGTGAAGATCACTCGAAGGACACGAAATATGATATTCAATTTTGTCTTAACGTCCTCTTCTGATCATTTTCAGGGCCACTTCCTGCGACTTTATTTTTGCTTTTCTAAAATTTGTTTACTTTTGACAAAGGTGGAACGCTTTTTCACATGGGAATCCAATCCCATTTTGATGCTGTCGTATTTTGGTGAAAGCACTCTCGGAAGTATAATATATGTTTGGCATAAGCCCACCAACAGACCTTTGAGAGAAGGCTTGTGTTGATCACATGGCTTGTTCGAAGGGTTATAAAACAAGTTGAATCCCCATCTCACCACCGATAATACTCCAATTATTTACGGTGATGGTGTGGTCGACAATCCAACCAGGGCTTTTAGAACGGCCAGCCCGTTTTGTGAGCTCACCGATAGACTTTCTAGAGAAGACTTGCGTGGATCGCTTCACGCTTTGCAAGGGCACTATAATTGGAAGCACTTACTCAACATGCTAAAGTGAATAATGGGGTGGATCTAGTAGTTTTTTTTTTTAATACTATTGGGTGGACCTAACTATAATAAGCCTCGAAATAACGCCTAAGAATCTCTTCTTGTTAAATCTAGTCGAATTGGGCATGCTAAAATCGTCGGCCTTAACCGTTCGATCTAGGGATAATTGTCCAAAAAGTCATAAATTTATTAATCTTTTTTTTTTCTAAAAAGTCTTAAACAAATTTACTTTTGCTTTGACCAAATTAGTATTAAATCGTTTGACAATTTGCCAATGTAGCTCTCTGGCCAAAATTGATCAAAAATTACTAACGCGATTGCCAATTGTCCGAAGCGACATGGCGGGCCAACGTGCAAGGCCCCAGCTGCACCAGTCAGTCCTTCCTAGAATATGAACGGTACAAAATAAAAAAAAAGTACAGAAATGAATGATTTCGAAAATATTTCCTAAAAATGACCACTTGCATTGCTTGAAATAATTAGTCAATAAAAATTATTTTTATCATCCCTCATAAAAATGAATGGACGAAAAAACTTGCCCATAAATTCTTATTGATAATAAAAATATTTTTCATTAACTAATTATTTCAAGCGATACAATCAATTGTTTCCGGAAAAATATGTTTGGATCAATTCGTTTTTCATAGAAACGAAATAAACAGGTATGGCGATTATTACACCTTCTGAATGATAGCTAGTAGTTAATCCCTAGTCCCTACCATGTCATCTATGGTGACAATTTCAATTCCCAACTTCATCTTCCGCTCCAATTCCAGAGATTTTGAGTACTACTCTTTCGTGATCTCATTTATTGGAAAGGGATGTTAAACAATCTTCTTGCGAGGGATTATTTTGGCACTCATTTGTAGGTATATGCAACACTCGGTTTATCCTTTGCATTCGAATTCATTCTCGCGCCAGTACAGACGTATTTCAATCCAGTACATATACATCTGCACTGAAATAAAACGAACACTTTTTCCCCCCTGAGAAGATCGTGAGCTAATGCGGCACAATAGACATCTGAAATTGCATATGTAATACCAACAAAGACCGAGGACTGTTGTGTGTTAGTGGTGAATAAAATGGTACAGGGTCAAGATGGTCAACCCAAAAAAATGGTAATTGCTCTTATTTCATCATGATAGCTACAAGAATTGGATGTGAAATAAATATTCGACCTTTTGAATTGCTCCACAAGCAAAGGAGATATCCTTGTTTGATAGGAAAGTCAATTTATAGGAAATAGGTTGTCTCTTGTCTGCGCAGATGAAATACTGCTTTCCATATTGCACCAAAAAAATCTGTAGTTTGCAAATTGGCTATGAACTGAGTCTAAGAAAATTGTTGCATCACCTGCTTGATGTAGAATAGTTGGTGCTTAATTATCTTGAAAATCATGATCAGCAAAAATCGGAGAAATTTCATTGATTCGGGTAAATGATCTCGGATCGCGCTCAAATTCGGTCGGTTAAAACGAAACGACCGTCTGATTCAAAGTCACCACTTTGCTATGAGATACGATGGATTTTAGCGTTTCAGAGTCGTTTAAACCACTTTTAAGCAGTTTTCTGATTTAGGCAATTTTGGATATTTCGATTATTTGTAATATTTGATTCAAATTCTCTTAGGTTAGCTTAGATCTGATTTTGATAACGTTATCTTTAGCGATTCTATTCCCTAAAGGAATCTTATCTCTATATATAGGCCGCCCGCTTTTGTAATAATCATCCCATCATTCAATCAAATTCGAGGAATTGTTTCCAGGTTCACTTCTCTCTACGTTATTTGGTATCAGATCAAGTTTCTCCTGTGATGATGGTGAATAACGTAAATGTTAATCTCCCCGTAGCTGAGGGCCACGAAAACGAGTCTATTACACGAGCTGAGTTCAATGAATTCGTGGGTCAATCCGATCGGAGGTTTCAAGAGATCTTTGAAGCCATCCAGCATTTGTCGACAAATCAAGCACCTGGTGTTCTTCTAGCTGAGTGAATTCCTGTCGCTCGTTATCCCGAAGTTGCCATGGAGTGTGGAGGAAATCCCCGACACTGGCGTCAAGACTATGTCGAGGATACTGAAGACGAAGATTAAGAGGATTTCCAGGACATGCTTATCCGTGGGGATCATCGATATAGAGGATTCCAGGATGAGCACATTCGTGGGGGTCACCGACATGAAGGTTATTGCCGAGATCCTGAGTAGTATCAATTGAAGGTAGATCTTCCTACTTTCAATGGTAATTTAGACATTGAAGATTTTATGGATTGGCTTTGAGAGGTCGAAAAATTCTTCAATGCTATGGAGATTGAAGAGGATCACCAAGTGAAACTTGTGGTATACAAGCTGAAGGGGGGCACTTCGGCTTGATGGGAACAGACTCAATTTGACCTGACGCCAACAAGGATTGGCTCCTATCCGGACATGGAGTTGGATGAAACAGAAATTGAAGACTCGGTTCCTTCCATCGAATTATGAGCAGTTGTTATTTCAGTAATTCCATAATTGCAGATAGTTGAATCGGTCAGTCCAAGCTTATACGGAAGAGTTTCTTCGACTCTCCGCCTGCAATAACCTTGAAGAATCAGATGCCCAATAGACTGCTCGATACATCAATGGGTTGCAACTCAATATCCAGGATCGAGTGTCCTTACATCGATTGTTTTCTATTGATGATGCCTAGGAGATGGCAAGAAAGGTTGAGATGCAGCTGGAGAGAGAGTTGGCCCTAATACTCGGGGTAACAACTACTCAGGTCGAGGATCATTTGGGAAAGGAAAGCAAACTGAAGTTTTGGGTTCTTCAACACCCATTAACCAGATTACTATCAAGTGCGGATTTCTAATTCCTCGACTCGACGTTATGCTTGACAGACTTGCTACATCAAGAGTCTTTACAAAGATCGATGTGCGTAGCGAATATCACCAAGTTCGCATTCATCTTGGTGATGAGTAGAAGACGGCTTTTAAAATAAGTGCAGGTTTGTATGAATGGCTTATTATGCCGTTTGGACTCACTAACGCACCTAGCACTTTCATGCGTTTAATAACTCAGGTTTTCAAGCCTTTTATTGGCAAATTTGTGGTGGTTTACTTTGATGATATTCTCTCATATAGTCCAGATGATCGATAGCACATGGAGCATCTGAGAGATATCTTACTGGTCTTGCAATCAAACCAGTTGTTTATTAATTTGAAGAAGTGTAGTTTCATGATAAAACGACTTCTTTTCCTGGGATTTGTTGTTGGAGCAGATGACCTTCGCATAGATGTGGAAAAAGTGGCTGCAATCCGATATTGGCTAGAACCTCAGAATGTTGGTGAGGCTCGTAGTTTCCATGGCCTTGCTAAATTCTACCGGCATTTTATTAGAAATTTTAGCACCATTATGGCCCTAATCATTGATTTTTTGAAGAAACGCAATTTTCGTTGGGGTGATGAAGCTGAAGCCAGTTTTAAACTCATTAAAGAAAAGCTCTCCACTGTCCCAGTATTGATGCTTCCTGATTTTGAAAAGGTGTTCGAGCTGGATTGCGATGCTTTTGGAATAGGGATTGATGCTGTTCTTTCCCAAGAACGTAAGCCTATTCTCTATTTTAGCGAAAAACTTAATGATGTTCGCAGACGATGGTCTACATATGAGCAAGAGTATTATGCTATGGTGCGATCTATTAAGCATTGGCAGCCCTATCTTTATCAGCATGAGTTTGTTTTGAATACGGATCATCAGACTCTTAAGTATATAAAGAGCCAAAAATATCTAAACAGGATGCATGCGCGATGGGTCTCATTTTTGGAGAAATTTAATTTTGTTCTTCGTCATAAGGTAGGACACTTGAATAAAGTCGCAGATGCCCTTAGTCGACGTGTAGAGAAATTAGTGACCATGCGCAATGATGTCGTTGGTTTTGATCATCTTTGTTCTCTTTATGCTGATGATGATGATTTTGGTGATATATGGGATAAATGTTCACAAACAGGTTGTAATGGGGATATGATCATTCAAGATAAGTTCTTGTTCTTTGGAAACAAATTATGCATTCCTCGTGGTTCTTTGTGGGGACCGCTCATTCGAGAACTACATGGCAGTTCCTTGGGTGGACACTTGAGATGCGACAAAACTGTGGCATTGATTGAGGAGATTTACTATTGGCCCCAACTGAAGAGTGATGTGGGACGATTTGTTAATAAGTGTTATACTTGTCAAACTGTCAAGGGTCATTCTCAGAACACTGGATTATATACTCCTCTGTCTATTCCTACTAGTCCTTGGATAGATATTTCCATGGATTTTGTGTTGGGACTTCCCCGAACACAACGCAGTTTCAACTATGTTTTTGTGGTGGTTGATAGGTTTTCGAAGATGACACATTTCATTCCATGTAAGAAGACTTCGGATGCTTCCTATGTGGCGAGCTTATTCTTTCGTGAAGCAGTCCGATTACATGGTGTGCCCAAGACGATCACCTCTGATCGTGACACCAAGTTCCTAAGCTACTTTTATCATACTTTGTGGCGTTTATTTGGAACTGATTTGTAGTATAGTAGTTTTTTCCATCCACAGACTGACTGAAGTCGTCAACAGTATCATGGCTGATATTATTCGATGTCTCTGTAGCGACATGCCCAAGCAATAGGATCGATATATTGCTCCTGCTGAGTTCGCTTTCAACAACACGATCAATCGTTCAACCGATAAGTCTCCTTTTGAAGTTATCTATGGACGGACTCCACATCATACTCTTGATTTGGTTTCTCTGCCAAAGATTCTTGGCTATAATATCGCGACCGAGAATCTCACGATGAAAATTATGGAAGTTCAAGCTGATGTGGCCCGACAACTTGTTGCTTCTAATTCGAAGCATAACGATGATGCTGACAAATGGCGTCATTCCAATGTTTTTAAAGAAGGTGACGATGTGATGGTCTTCTTATGCAAGGAGCGCTTTCCTGTTGGCACCTATAACAAGCTGAAGTATAAGAAGGTTGGTCCATGCCGCATTCTAAAGAAGATAAATGACAATGCCTATGTTGTTGATCTTTCTACTGATCTGAACATATCTCCGACCTTCAATGTAGCAGACTTGTTCGAGTATCATTCCCCCAATACTCATCTTTATCTCGATGCTTACTCGAGGACGAGTTCTTTTGAAGAAGATGAGACTAATGTAGATCAGTTGGCGCTTAATTATCTTGAAAATCATGATTCGCGAAAATCGAGGAATTTTCACTAATTCGGGATAAATGATCTCGGATCACGCTCAAATTCGACCGGTTGAAGCGAAACGACCGTCTGATTCAAAGTCACTGCTTAGCTGTGAGATACGATGGATTTTAGCGTTTCGGAGTCGTTTAAACCACTTTTTAGGCAGTTAGGCAATTTTGAATATTTAGATTATTTGTAATAGTTTATTCGAATTCTCTTACATTAGTTTAGATATGATTTTGATAACGTTATCTTTAGCGATTCTATTTCCTAAAGAAGTCCTATCTCTATATATTAGACGTCAGCCTTTGTAATAAGCGTCCTATCATTCAATCAAATTCGAGTATTCTTTGGAATTATTTTCAAGTTCGCTTCTCTCTACGTCACCACTTTGATGGGATATTACAAAAGCGGTGATGTCACCCCTTTTGAGTGTAAAGCTAATAATCTAATGTAAATTTATAGTGGGAAAGTGTTGATTTTCTTCTTGTGGCCTAAGGATAACAATTATTCACGTTCCACTTTTATTTTCTAAAGTTGCGATTGCTCTGAGGACACAGGATTTTCCCCAGCTTCATGGTGATATAGTTTTTAAGTCAGCGGAAGAGACCAGCTTTAATGTTCCTATTTTCTGAAGAGACCGGCTTGTCATGTGATCAGATTGTCACCTTGTTTGAGTTTAATTTCATTCCATTTGGCTTGATTAACACTTCAGGTTCAACTCAGTAACAAAGCAAGCAATTAAATTTCACGTTAAATTCTCTTCGTGAAGATGAATTATAGTGACTGCACTCTATTATTGATACCTAGAATTTTGCGACTGCTGTCAGTGGCACGGTGGTAGGTAAATATAGAAAGCTACTGTGGGTAGAAAAACTTTGATATAAATAAGTTTTCTAATTCTAAAGGTGCGAATAATAACCATTCTGCTTTTTATTTTAGGTTGTAAACAGAAACGAGATGTTAAAATTTTCAGCTTCTTTATTACTGGAATAGACATAAGAAACAAGATGTATTCTCATAGCTCACTTCCTCTCTCTCGCATTCCTATCGCTGGTGATGTTTCGGTGATTACATTGCATTAGGACGCCTATATTCTACGTTACACAGCATGTTGGGACGGCTGAAACAGATAGACTTTGGAAGATGTCGTTGAGGAAAGTGTTGGTGAAATTCTAAAGTTCATTATGACCCTTTATGTCATCATTTGGCATACTGAGTTTAGAGATTCCTAGTGGTCGAAGTTCATACTTCAGTTTCGATTTCTTCGCTTTTCTTCAGCTCTATGAGTTCAGGCAATATTAGGGGCCTTCCAGGACATTGCAAAAGAAAACGGAGTAAAGTCGCAGAGTTGCTAGCTAAAGCAGGACGGACCCGTAGTGAACCAGAGGTCAAGGCATCACAGTCAGGGAAGAGGTGGATGGATCTAAGCAAAGCTAAATGTGACCACCAGGATCAGGAGGAACCTATGTCAAGTTTACAGAACTGAGGTACGAATGCTAGGGAAATGATCATGCTTATATGGGTCATCTACTACTTTGTGGAGTGATATCTCCCTCATGTCCATCTCTGCCACATGTTCAAGGAGGAAATGCCAGAAAATCTAGTGCCGTTAGATTTGAACGGCCTGACAAAAAATGAGGAGATGCTGCAGAGTAAGGACGTAACTTGGATGGTCCCGAAAATCATTAAAAGGAAATGGAGCTGTGGTGAGGATGTGCAGAGTCGCGGCACTAATCAGCGTTCTTCTCTACGAAAAACGTGCAAGCGATAAATATGAAGATGACCGGGAAAACTAGTCAATTGTAGCATTGTTACTTCTTCTTGAACATAATAAGATGCAGCAGAGAAGAATCAACGAATGAATGAGCAGATGGGTTTCGAAGATCAACCAGCTATAAGTTATTTCCACAATGCAGGGAAGCTGTGATATCTGAATCTTCCTGAGCAAATTTTCATTATTTGGAGGATAAAATCCCAAGGCCACACGACAGATTATAAAATAACCTTGCCAAACAGTATTATTCAAATAACATGCATGGGAAGATTTTGAAAAACGTCCAGCCAAAGCCTAAAACGAAAACGTTTATCTGGCCTACACAAAACCGAAATAATCAACCACGTGAGGATTCTAGACGAGCTAATCCTCATTTTATATTCAGCATCTTATTATATGACCCATCATGTACATAACATCAACTTTCATATGCTGCTCGTGTTTGCCCTGGTAAATGAAAAGAAAAATAACTAGCCAAAACACAGGAAGATGATAAAGACGGAAAATTACCAAAAAAGTTCCGAAACTTTTAATTGTGCCAAATTAGTCTTAAACTTTTTCACATTTTTTTTCCTATTGAGTCAATCTAGCCAATTTTGGCAGGAAATCGCTGACATGGACTTTTTAAATATTTTTTTTGGGTTTTTTCACTCTTTTTTTTTAAAATTGGATTGAGGATCATCCGCCAACCATTGCCATGGCCTTTGAGGGCCTAGGTGAGGTTCACAACGCCCTCGCCGGCCAAAGCGGTGTAGCCCCTTGTCCAAATTTGGTGAGGGTATCACCACCTTTGCCCAGGCCCGGCGATGGCCGAGACACACTTGCCTATGGCTGGCAAGGGCATTGTGGCCCTCAACTCAACAAAAGAAGAGTAAATAGAAAGAAAAGAGAAAATATATATATATATATATATATATATGCAAAAAGGAAATTGTTAAGATACTATTTAAAAATGACCAGATCAGTACCGGTCGTGTCTCGATTGATTTCCACGTCGGCGATTTTTAATCAAAATTGATTGGATTAACTCAATTGACAAAAATTGAAAACGTCTAGGATTCAATTGCAATAATTGAAAGGTTTTAAGACTAAATTGGCATACGTGCAGTAAGTTTATGATTTTTTTGGTAATTTTCCCATGGTAAAGAAAGAACTTAACTTGAGTAATAGCTATTTAACCGGATATTGGTCTTTGCACCATGTAAGGAAAAACATTGTCATATAGAGAGAGAAAAGGCGGGGGGGGGGGGATGATTCCCATAATAGAGTGTAGAGAGAGAGAGAGATTATTTGTATGAAAAAAGGCTAAAGCCTAATACAAAAATTTAACATCTAAATCTACTATCCCGATTTTATCACCTAAGAAAATATGAAGTAACTCTCTAGAAGGTAATGAAAAGATTACAGTATCCAAGTGCTTATCGATTTCAAGAATAGCAAAGCATTCAGCACAGCGATTTCCTTTTCAAAAATTAGATTGGACCTTAAACTAAAAATGAGCACATGAGTCTCATGATATCTTTAAGCAAAGTAGAGCCAACATAATCAATCAGAAGCTCTCGATCAATAAGATTAGTGATGGCATTAGAGTCAACCTCAATTATGATCTCATCACTAAAAACACTTTTTGAGAAAACATGAAGATGGAGTCGACAAAGAAAGAGAATCCGAATATGAGGTGACTCGAAGGCCGCAAAACTTCGATTAAGAGAAATAGAAATTTGATGATTGGCAAAGAAAAGACGACTGGGAAGATGAGAAGGCTTGAGAGTAGAAAATGATGTAATGGTAATTTAATTAGCACTTGATTTATTTCAATCAATTGTGTAAGCTGTCTCTGTGTAAAACAGTTTTGCGTTTATACATTTCATTCCTCTCATTTACCGCAGGACTTTGTAAGGGTTCTAAACTCTGATGTGCCAACTCCGTATAAGCTTTAGACAATGATGATCTGGATGTTTTTGGAGAATTCACTTTGTCTTGAGAAAATATATGTATATGTTCATGTACGCATATATCTAGAGAGAGATTAATGGAATGCTTAATCTTAAAAGTCATGCACTCCTCTACTTAGCTAACCGCACCATGATAATCAATTATTGAAGATGAAAGTAAGATATATCGGTAGTTTGCTTACAAAGTTAATAACCAAATTAATTACGCAGTGTAGTTATTAACGGTAAGCAACTTTTGCTGGACAATAATGGAGGAGTGTTGACTTGAAATAAAAAGCAGAACAATGATTGCATCTAATAATGCCCTCTTCATTTCTACTAAAGCCGCTTTTCCCTCACTTGATTAGGACGTCGCGCGATTGAATAAAGTGTGTCGGACAAGACTTGTGCCATGTAAAGACAGACTTTCTTTTGACTTTGGAATATGAGAACGCAGGTCATCAAGAGTCTGTTCACATATTCTTGCTTTTCATGTTCCAACGTTGAATTAGAGCGACAAGATGTTTGTTGCCACTAGTCTCCCGGAAGGGATATTTAAAAAAAAAAAAATCTTAAGCTGATTGTGTTAATGCCAATTTAGTCATAAATATTTTAATTTGATCAATTTAGTTTTATATTTTTTTACATTTGTGTCAAGTGAGTTTGTCTGATCAATTGTAGTCGGAAATGACTAATGTAATCCCATACGAAGCAGGCAGCGTTGACATGGACATTTTAAATAACTTTTCAAATGAAATAAACTTTAATTCTTGTTTTTATGTTTTTCTTACTTTACTTTTCCTTGGTTTTGGCTGGCGATCTGAGTGAGGGTTGCGAGATCGCGAAGGCCCTAGGCAAGGGCTTTAACCATTGCCAGAAGGAATAAAAAGAAAGAAAATTTATCATATTTTCAATTGTATAAAAAGATTTTTAAAAAAAATATTCACGTCAGCGCCGGCCAATGCCAATTAAGGTGACCGGCATCCACTTCAAAGGTTTTGGCTGAAACCCACCGGATGGACACAATTAGCAAAAACAAAAAAAAGTTTAGGACAAACTGGTCCAATTAAAAAACTTAGAAAATAAATTTACTCCGATTCAATAGGTTTATATACATGGTAGTCTTCTCTTCTGGGGATGATGGGCGGCTTGCAAGCATTATGCAGATAATCCGAACCTGCAATTCTTGCAAAAACTCTACTTAATGCAACTGCAAAGGAGGTGGTAATAGTGGGTATCTCATTTATGTACCTTGGGCAAAAAAACCTCCCAACTTCCTCTCCCAACGTTTCCATTTTTCCTTGAATTAAGGGCTGCCGAGAGCTACGCTGGCCCCAGGCGAGGGCTTCACGGCCTCGCTCAGCCAGAACCAACCAAGGCAGCGACCCCTCCCTTGTTCCCTGCAACATTGAGCCGCGACATCGCCAAACCTAAGTCCAGGGAAAAGAAAAGAATTACAAAAACTATTCAAAAAGAATATTAAAATATAATTAAACATATCCACTTCAATGAACGTCGCGCCAGCAGGACGGCTAGCGCCCATGTCAGAGATTATCCACTTATTGGCTTATCTGTAAACGTAACTTTAGCATAGTCGAGGAGAATTACCTAGAAATATGTTCCGGTCAAATGAAGAGTGTTTCGTGGCAAGGTTCTTCTCATTGAAGTTCTTTCTAATTTGAGCGGGTAAAGATCACTCCAATTATTTATGGGGATGGATGGTATTGTCAACAATCCAACCAGAGAACTTTTAGAACGGCTAACCCGTTTTGTGAGCTCGCCAACAGACTTTCAAGAGAACGACTTGCCTGGATCACTTCGCACAGTGCGAGGGCCGGAAAAGATTAGTCTTCATGTTAAAGTGAATAACGGGGTGGATCTAATAGTTTTTTTTCCCCTAGTGGTTGGATAAAACTATAATAAGCCTCTAAATAATGACTAAGAATCTCTTCTTGTTAAATCTAGTCGAGTTGGGGATGCTAAAATTCGCCGACCTTTACTGTCCAATCTAGAGATAATTGTCTAAAAAGTCTTAAATCTATTGCCTTTTACCTTGACCAAATTAACCTTAAACCATTTGACAATGGCCAAAATTCCTCGAAAGTCGCTAATGTGACCACCAATCATTCGGCGGGGCACGGCAGGTCATCGTCCGACGCCCCAACTACAATCATCGGTCCTTCCTAGAAAATGAGCATTGACAACTAAAAAAAAAAAAGTGAGAAAATGAATGATTTGAAAAATATTTCCTAAAAATGATTGCTTATATTGCTCACAAAAATGAATGACTAAAAAAGTTTGAGCATAAATTATTATTGATAGTAAAAATATTTTTCATTGCATAATTATTTCAAGCGATATAAATGATCAATTTTAAGAAAATAATTTTTAAATCATTCATTTTTCACGAAACGAACGGTCATAACGAAAATTACTTCACCTTCCGAGTCATACCTGGAAGCTGGTCTCTAATTCCTACCATGTCATGAATGACGTCATCAACGGTGACCATTCCAATTCCCAATTTCATCCTTCCACTCGATTCCAGAGATTTTGAGTTGTAATCTTTTGTGATCTCATTATGGGAGTAAACAGCGTGGAAATTCTACTTGCAAATCATATGATAGAAATAGAAAAGGGATGTCAAACTCTCTTCTTGTGAGGGTTCATTTCGGCACTCATTTATAGGTACACGTGATACTCATTTTATCCTCTATATTCGAATTCATGCTTGTACCAGTACAGATGTATTTCAATCCTATACATATACATATGCACTGAAATTAACACACACTTTTTTTTTTCTCTTGAGAAGATTGTGAGCTAACAAGGCCTACGAAGTAAGCACGGAGCAAGTACAGTAGACATTTGAAATTGCATACGTAATACCTAGAAGGACCTAGGACTGTTGTGTATTAGTGGTAAATATGTTGGGAAGGGGTCGAGAAGGCCAAACCCTAAAACAAAGAAATTGTACTAATTACTGGGAGATCCAGGGAACTTGACACGTCTTAAATGGCTCGATCTATCTTTAAACATGCTTAGTGGTTGAATTCCTAGATTACTGGGAGATTTGACATTCCTTGTATACTTGGACCTCTCGAGCAACTAGCTCACCGGTCGAGCTCCTCAAGACAAGCAATTGAGCGCACTTTCAAGTGACTCATTTAGGGGAATCCAGGGTTATGCGGAACTCCTCTTTCAAAAGCATGCCCTGGCGATACTCCTCCCCGTCCGCCATCATCCTCATCGACTTCTTATCGAAGTATGTGAGACTTGGCTCAAACAGAAAGTAGTGTGGATCGGTTATGCATCTGGAATTGTAATTGGGATTTCCATTGCATACACTGCATTTGAAACGAGAAGGCCCGAATGGCGCGTGCAAGGTGTGAGAATGCTAGAGAGAAAAGCAGCCAAATTGATGGACAAGAAAAACCAGGAGGCCATCAAATCTCATGGACAATGAATTTGTCGAGTCTCAGTTGTCTCTTTAAATCGTGCAATGTAGAATAATGACGTCACCAGACTAGCATGAAATGTAATTTTTCCTATGGAGGCTTGTTTCTATATGTCTTCACTTCTTGTTTCTTGGTGCAGTCACATATCGGTTGAACTGAGAAGATGAACAATGAGATTTGTCAAGCAGACAACTTTAAGAAAAAGGAAACAAAAACCAAAAACAAAAATGAAGCAAGTGTCATTAATCTCTAAAGATCTCTTTTCCATCTTTCCTTGTGCGTAGCGATGTGTCTTAAATAAGTGAAGACTGAACTTAACCCATTCAACCAAAGATGTTGATAAATTTATCTACCGTGGAAATAAGTCCTGAAGAATCGACACTGAAATCTTCGAATTAAATTGCAATTAGGTAGTAGATTGTGGACTGAAAGCTATTGCAGATTTATTATTATTAATATATATATATATATATATATATATATATATATATATATATATATTTTGTGGATGGAGTCATAGGTCAAAGTGGAACATAACAATATTCAATTGGATGTTCGTGTTGAAGTAGTTGTTATTGTCCCACATCGTTTGTGAATAGGTCTTGTATGCTCTTTATATTCATGTGGTCTCTCCCCACTTAATAGCTTAAGTTTTTGGGTTGGACTTTCTAACAGTTCAAAGTATCTTGAATTTCCATTCACTCTACCAAAAACAATAAGAGAGAGCGCACCCGCAATGATTCACTGTCCAAATACAAAGTAATTTGTCTACCACAGGGTCGTGGCCATAGCCATGCATGTCCCTATTAATGGTCAAAATTCTGCCAATAAATAGTCTCATACATAAAAGATGCTATAATAGACTTGATTCTTGTACCTTCAAGAACAGTAAACGAGGACTTCCTTGATATGTATTTTGTGGTGGTATATAATGGAAGAAGTTCTAGTAAAATCCAAGTTATTAGATCAGCCTATCAGTGCCCATTTTACGTGGATTCCCTAAAGATAACTTAATTTATTTAGTTCTAAATTTTTTAATTGGATTAGTTTAATCCTAAATCTATTACATTGGTATCAATTGAGTCAAATCGTTCGATTTTGCCTAGAAATTACTAATATGTCAACCGTCTTGTAAGGAATAATCAGTGTTGACGTGCACATTTCTAATTTAATGATTCTTTTGATTATTTCTTTAATTTATTTCTTTTATTTCTTTTTTCCTTTTCAATGCCTTACATTCTTTGTTTTTTCTTTTGTTGGGTTGACAATGGTCGCTGGCCGACCCTCCGTGACCACAAATGAGGACTAGGGTAGCCTCATCATGGACAAAGACTTTGGGCCCTTGCCCGATCTGGGCGTCGCAGCCACGTTCGGGACTAGTTGTGTGTTGAGTTAAGGAACACATAAAAAGTACTTAACCTGTTACAATTGTGACAATTTAATCATAAATATTTTATTAAAAAAATATCTGAATTTTTTTTACTAATTAAGTACCAAACCTTTTGCATTTTTTTAATTCAATTGATTTGGCCGGCCGACACTGACGTAAATAAATTTTAATAATGTTTTTGAATTTTTTTTCTTTTTTCTTTCTCTTTCTTTTTGCTTTTCTTCCCACTAGGTAGTGAGAGTTGCAGGAGCTCGCCAAGGCCTCATTGTCTGTAGACTAAGGTGCCATGGCCTCTCTAGCCATGGACAATGCCGCCAAAGCCATGGTGAGGTTGACGTGGCCCAATGTCCAATGAGTTTCGGTGACCCTCCCCGACCACTACTCGCCAGCCAGTGGGAAGAAAAAAAAAGGAAAGAGAAAAAATAAAAAGGAAAAATTTACCCTCCTCGAAAATTAATTTTTTAACCTTCAAAAGCCCTAAACTGATGTATTTATGACAAATTTACTCTATGTTAGTTTTTATTAAATTATATTAATATCTAGAAAAATCTAAGACTAGTATACCTGTGATAAAAGGACGGTAAAATCCCAAAATGGTACACCGGTTAATTTTTTTTTTCCACAAGTCATCTAACTCAGCAATTTGACGGTAAAAATTAACAAAAATTATCGAATGGTAAATTTATCAAATGCATCCTAATTTGAGATTTTTAGTGGTAAAAAAATTAGTTTGGTGTAAATTTATTACAAATATATTAGTTTCGAGTTTTTCGTGATCAACCGTTTGATTTTTAAATATATAAAGGTTTTTTTTACCTCTCAGCATTCATAGTTGTATGAGGCTTTGCTATTTTGGTTGGTTTCAATCTTTACGGTCCTGTTCTCAACAAATTAATGTTTGATTGCACTATTTGTGTTGGATTGACCCGCATACGGACAAATTTCGGTATGCTTTCTGGTGCATTTTATGGTTCTTCTATCAAGTGACTTATGATTGTAAAACTTCATTTGCAAGTTGATATCGCCATCTGATGTTTGTCACCTCGTTTGAATTCAATTTCATTCCATAAGACTCGACTGACCCTGAAATTTCAGTAACCAAGCAACCAACTAAATTTCCCGTTAAATTCTTTTTGTGAAGATGAATTATAGTGACTGCACTCTTATGAATACCTGAAATTTTGCGACTGTTGTGCGACCCCGGTGCCACTTTAATATAGAAAGCTACTGCGTGTGGAACAACTCTGATGTGAAAAAGCTTTCTGATTCTAAGTGTTGTGGAACCAGCAGTGGATGGTTGCACAAAACAGACTTGGAAAAGGCCAACTCTAGAAATTAAACACAAAAGCATGAACAAGGCAACATAGTTTTCTCAGCTTCCTGGTATTTTCATACATGAAAAATATGTCATCTTGGTGTCAAGTGGGATATAAGTCGCCTAACATAGCAACAGACATACCTGGTTTTTTTTTTTTTTGAAGGAGTATTCAATTATTGTTTACACGTCAATTTGCTATGCAGTGTGATCTTTCTGTGATTACATTGCATTAGGTTTCTTATATTCTACGCTACACGATATTTTGGGACGGCTGAAAAAGATATGACTTCGGAAAATGTGGTTGAAGGATTGTGTTGATGCAATCCTTGACGAAAATGAGTCCATGGTCAGTTCGTCGTGACTCTCTGTGTTGTCATTTGGCATTTAGTAAGTTTTTTCTCCGCTTGAAGACAAATTGTCATTTCAAACACAGCATGCTCTTCCTAGTGCTCACAAAAACTGCCTTATGTGACGTGTTCATCATATAGCGATCTTGAGACTGCATCTGGACTTACTTGTGACGCTTTCGGGCGTATCCTTACAACTGGTCAAGGCATCAAATTCAGGGAAGAGGTTGATGGATCGAAGCAAAAGCTAAACGTGACCACCAGGATGAGGAGGAGCCATTGTCAAGTTTACAGAATTGAGGTGCGAATTATAAGGGGAATAGTCATGCTTAATTGGTCATCTGCTGCTTTATCGAGTGATATCTCTCTGATGTCTATCTCTGCCACATGTACCAAATGAATAGCATGAATAAACTAGCACAAAGTATCTGGCCCACCGTTGCCGGCTGGCTTGCGTCGCTGAATTACCTTGAATCCAAAAAGAAAAGGAATATGGTCACGGAACTTGGATTTGGCTAGTTCTTATTGAAATCACTTCTGGCATATTCGTTTGGTAAAATCTTATCTGAAGCAGAAATGCGTTTGATAAAAAATTTAACTTATGGTAAGGTTTTCTACTTCTGGTCGGATTTTTTACTTCTGACTAGATTTTTGGCCAATTTTGAGAAGTAAAATTCTTTTACTTTTTTGGCTTCAGAAGTCATTCTCGCGGCCACCGCTTCCGGTCGCCTGCCGTCGCCGTTCGTCGCCGCAATCGAACATTTTTTAATAATGTTTCGACCATTGTCATTTTTAATCGAACCTAAACGAATTTCTCTGATCAGAAGTCAATTTGATCTAGAAGTTGAAAAATCCCTACCATAAGTGTTGTCATGTGCACCCTTAACTTTCTAAACTTGTTTTACTTTGATCTCTCTTTATACTTTCGTGTTGCGTATGTGACCCACGACCATATGATCGAAAATACTGGTTTCAAAATGCTTGTTTAGAACTTGATGAGGTTGAGGGAACTTAAATTTGGTCTATCCGGATCGTCTAACCTTTTCTCAAAAGGTTAGGCACCTAACCTTGCAATTTAGGTCGTTCATTTTTTGGACGGACGGTCCATATCTTCTATTTTTATGAATCAATTTTTTGAAATTTTTATATATTTTTTTATTAGTAATAATATGGGTCATCCATTCATAATACGGACGGCCCGAATTGCGAGGTTAAGGACTAAACTTCTAAGGAAAGGTTAGACGATTCATTTCTGCTGTTACGCCTAGTTCCTTCTCGAATCCACCATCCTCCCCGACATTTTTCAGCGCAGCTATGTGCAATTTACAAGGGGAACTTCCGGTCATCATATTCCGCTTGCCCAATCTCCTTGATCTAAGTTTAAAGTTCAAATGATATCACGGTTTCTTTCCTAAAGTCTAACTGGGGCAGGTCTCCTGATTCTTTAACCCTCTCATTTACGGGCATCGCAGGCAAAATGGCCGATCCAATCGATGAACTGAAGAATAATATTAAAGCTCTCTATGTCGGTAATCGCATATTGATGCAGATCAATTCCCTCGCTGCTTGTGAACTTAACAAAAATAACCAGGTTCGACCTTTCGGGCAATGAATTAACTCGTCATATCGCGTCATCCATTGAAATGCGTGAACGGCTCATACAGATAGAGGCAAATTCACTGGTATTTTGGGACACACGTGGTTACACTTTTGATTCAGAAAATCAACTTTTGGTCACATGTTTATTTTTCTAATTCTGTTCAATAAATGAATTTCTCATCATAAAAATTCATTTGATAATGGTGAAAAACTTTCAATTTTGAAACATTATCGACACAAAATCTTCTACGAAAAATTATTATCTGCTGCCGAAAAATTTCTACTTCATTTTAAAACTTTTTAAATTTCCTTAAAAATAATTTTTATTATTAAGAAATATTATTTATTTTTTACTTCGGTGGCTGATGGAAGGCATTGCAATGATAGTAGACGGCGGTGGCGATTGCTGACGATCATGGGTGGTAACAAGCGACGATCAATGGTTAGCGATGGTCACAAGTGGTGATAAGAGATGGTTGGCGATCGTGGCTAGCGCCGGACGGTGGTGACGATGACGAGCGATGTTCAAAAGTTGGCGGTGGTCGCAAGCGGCGATAGGCGATAACCGGCAGTTGTTGTGATGGTGGTGGTCAGTAATTGTCGGTGGCGGCAGTGGGCGGCGGTGGAGGTTGGCGGAGGCGAGTATGGTCGAAAAGAGGGTGATGACGTAATGAAAAGAGAGTGAGGCGATAAATACTTTGTGAGTTTTTATTTTTTATTTTTGCACTAAGTACTGCTTGAGTTTTTTTTCCCTATAGTGATTTTTGAGTTTTTTTGGACGAAACAACTTTTTTTAACTTCTTAAATTGGGGAAAAAGCAACTTCAGAAGTGAAAATTTACTTCATAAATGAAAATTTCTTTCAGAAGTAATTTTTTTTACCAAATGTATTTATTCTGGAGCAAAAATCTATTTCGAGAAGTGTTAAACTTCATAATGTTAAGATTACAATGCGGAAACGCCAACAAATCTTGCAAATAAGTCGAGACGAAATTACTAGAGAAATTACGATAAACTATAAAGTACACCAGATATTTACGTGATTCGATCTAAATATCGGTACCTATGTATACGGAGAGAGCCAATAATATTATCTATTATAGTCAAAGAGTCATATTTACAATCGCTTATACACTCGAGTGTTTCTCGCATCTAGAATAAACTCAAAGTAAACTCACAAATAATATCTCACAAAACTTCCACTCAAAAAAACTCGCAGAGAGAAATGATACTTGTCTTGTTCAATATGAAAATCGCTGAAGGACGTTCACCTTTGTTCCTTCGTTCACATGCGTTTTCTCCCTATACTCGAACGGCTTCTTTTGTTCATGTCTACGTGCGGCCGCGCCCACAAAAGCTACTGTGCGGCCTTATCAAGAAAAGGAACCTAAGACAATTTCGTCTTTTCTCTATTATCCCTGGGCCCACAAGATTTCTTTTATACGGCTACCTTGTCTGTTTCCCTTGTGCCCCTTCAAGAAGTCAAAGGAACAAATCCCTTTGATGACCGACCAATCACAGGCCAAAACCGTCCACTGTATTAGCCAAGAGACGAAGCCTATTCAATGGAAACAAATCCCTACGTACAAATAGCTATATGACTTTAAAAGCAATTCTAATCTAATTAGAATTGTGTAGATTTCTTTCCTATTGGTTAACGAATTCGGAAACAGTAACATATGGTTTGATGATGACCCATCACTATCTATGGATAGTGAGAGACCGGCTACAAGTGATGGGGAAAAAAGAGAGATAAGATTAGGCATGCTTGGAGACTTCTTTTGCTTCATCGATTGATTATGATTTATGACTCTACTTGCCGCCTCGTGTAGGAATAGCGTGCCTTGAAAACAGTCAAAAGCCTTCAATCTTACAAATAATAGTCTGCATGGCGGTTACCTGTTACCCTCATGAATCATAATTGACACATGACATTTTTTTGTAAGGATTTTCTGTTAATGAAAATGGCTCCGGAACCCTAATTAAGATAATCAGAAAGATTAAGGATGTTCATCAAGACCCTCCTTTGGTGCTTTCGATCCTGAGATCGTGCGCACTGATTTCGTGAAATTCACCTATACATCGAGTAGGAGAAGTGACATTTCCATAGTATGCCTAATCGACAGGCTAGTAACATCATGTATTTAACAAGAAAGGGAAAAAGAAAAAGCACCTGCGTGGAGAGAAATAATAATAACAAATTGAATTTGATCTGAGTAATCTAGTATGTAAAAGGAACGATGAGAGACTTATGCAGCAGTAATTGACAAAGGTAAGAGGTCAATTAATTTTGTCCATCCATTACTATTTGCAGCCATAGTGTATACCAAATATGTGCATGGGTAAGTCTGAAGTTGAAGTGACCATCGAATTTGCTTATTTAATGGTCAGCGCACGAACATCTGACGTCATTCCTCAATGGCTTTAACCTTCGTAAGTATGGGCATTCTTTCGATACATATCTAAGCTAGCGTCTTCAATTGAAACATGTCACTTCGCCACTTACGAGATGTTCAAAACCAATATGAATTCATATAGAACAAAAAATCTAACCCAACCTCATGAGATATTTTCTCGGGAAGACGGCGGATCATTCAACTGAAAATGAAATCAGATTGTGTTCTTAATTGATCTCAAATTCCGCCATGTGATACGCACTGCCCGCCTTCTAAGGGCCCTATAGCAGCCAATTTGGAGAAACATGCTTCGATGGGTTTGAAATCCTCTAGCTGTTAAAGTTGACCAGCATCGTTGTCCGACGGCTAACATGCAGGAGGAAATTGATGTTTGCGGTTCATTTTGCTGGGAAACGTTTCCCTCACCGCTCACGTCATTTCTTGGGGAAAGCAAGTTTGACCTAGGACACGTTCTTCCAGGACAAGATTCATTTCTAGCAGTCCAATTAATTTAAGGCCTGGGTGGTTGTTTTCGGATGAGACCGATGTCTGGAGAGTTAAACCTTAATTCCAAGTTAAAACTGTAACGGCAGTCGCGGTTGTTCCGAAGACAAGGCAAACCATAATGATTAAACGTGGGCGACTAAGCAAAGCAGTTGAACCAAAGTTTGAACCTTCAATTCCTATACCGCAACAAATCCTCTCATTGGCGAGTCGTCCTGGGGCCAAGAATTCTGATGACAAGGTTTACTTCTTCTTCTTCTTCTTCTTTCCTTTTTTTTTTTTCGTTCGGGGCAAAGGAACGTGTTCCTTACTTGTCAACTGACGGCGGACCTTTTCAATTCGCGTGATGGGGGTCGGGATGAATTTTTTACCAGCCGCCAATCGATTACGGGCATCATTAGCTCGTAAAAGTCCTGTTTGCCAAACAACATGCAGGGCCAAACCAAATCGATTTCCTCAGGTTCGGTCTTGCGCACGCTTCCTTCTTTCTCTGGGTGCTTGAGTACTGAATTTTGAGCGTGAAAAAGGGAAGAAAATGGTTTGGAGGCGATGAGATCCCCCAGTGTATATGGTTTTTGTCCGAATCTTCGCCGCATACATTGCTTTGAATCAATGAACTCTTGAGGCGGAAAAACAAGAAAAGAATTGATCGCTGTCGGTGAGTTCACATCTAAACTTGTGTGGTTACGAGCATTTGGAGGCTTAAGATAGCATAACGGGTATTAAGAGGAAAATTATCAAAAAAGTCTGAAACCTATTGCAATTGTGTCAATTCAATCTTTTTTTTTTTGCTCATTTAGTATTAAATATTTTTTATTTATGCCAATTCAATCTACCTGGCCACGTTTGGCCGGTTTACGTTGACGTAGAAGTTAGGCGTGTTTTTTTAAAAAATTTAATTTTTTTTGGTTTTTCATTTTTTTCATTTTTTTTTCCTCACTTCATCTTCTTCCTCGGCTAGCCATCGCAAAACCCATCTATTTCAGCATATGAACAAGGTAAACCCTTTTCAGGAAAAATCAAGGGAAGTCAGAAAACCCATAGATCTGCACTATTTCCCTCAGTTGCTTTGCGTTTTCTATTTTATTTTATTTTCCTCGTGGGCGTGCTTTGTTTGTTTTTATGAGCTTTGTCATTGCTAGGTCGCTGGATGAGACCGAGACTTGCGTAGCCATGGCGAGTTGCGGCGAGGTCAAGTCTCGCCCAGCCCCTGGCGAGGTGGATATCGTCCGATGTCAAGACATTGGTAAATTTTGAAGGCACTCATGATGGACACACTGAGGCTAGTCGATATTGGCCAAAGGAAGAAGATGAAGAAGGAAAAAAAAACTAAACTAAATATTAAAATATTATGTTGCAGGAAGTCCGACATCCACGTCATCGTCGACAAATCAAATTTGGCAAGATGGAATGAATTGGCACAATTACAAAAGGTTTATGATTGAATTAGGACTGAATCGGCACAATTGCAGTATATCCTACTTTGGTAATTTTTCCATTTTAATATTGAGACTATAGTGAACGGTATGGTGTTGCCAAAAAGCTTGTAAAGGGACCAAAAGATCAGGTCGTGCGTATATTTCGTGCTTAGGGGACGAAATGCACGGTTACAGTCAATTCGGCCCGCTCTCATGCGAACGAGATTGCGAGTCCAGCTCCTCCTTCTTGTTGTTTTGTGAAGTCCGTGTGAAGTGAACTCACTAGTCACTAATAAAGAGAAGAGAAAGAGAGCTTTCCAAGCAATGTTTGGACAAGGAGATGGAGATGCAAATGCGTCTATGATTTCACATCTTCCGTTTCATCACTGTTGTATGGGTACTTGATCGTCACCTGATTTCAAATTAGCACGATGCGTTTTTTAAAAACCGTGTAGACACGAATGAGTCGCGACTACTCGAGGATTATATCCGATGGTGGTCATCAACTTGGACTCTCCCTTGAGACGTTGGAGGTGGGATGATTGGCTTACACCAGAAAACAAATCACCCATTGTCCCTTATGGTGGTGATTAGTACCAGAATTTAATATAGATGGATGCATACATTGAAGAACCATACTATGTCTGTTTATGTTGGGAATAGTGTACCGTGAGCGACAAAACATTATTGTACGTGCTAGTTAGTTAGGCCATTAGATGTGTATTTTAGCACAGCAAGTTGGTGCAAAATGTGTTTGATGGGAATGACACTCATAATAGCAAGCATCTTTAGACATGGGGTAATGTATTAGGGGCTTATCTGTCATGAGGAAGTTATGATTTTTGTTAAATATGTCTCGAGTTTAAATCGTCCGCGAATGTATATTTTGGTTTAAATATTCAATATTTGACCGAAACAATTATGGCATATTTTGGACGAGTTTTAATTGCAAATTTGATATCTGCATTAGAAGACAAAAGATGTGACTCAAATATTATATTTTATTTAGGTAGATATTTGGTCCAAGAAAGGAAACAAAAGAGTAAGGATTTTTTTTTTCTTGTCTGTATCCTGTAATAGCCGCGAGATATATAGAGATCTAAAAAGAGAAGACTTGGCAGACTATCTTCTTTGCTCGTTCCAAAACACAGCCGCACGAAAAGAAGAGGAGCAGTATGGTCAAGATTTACGCTTCGTTCGCGAGTTTATTTCAGTTTTATTTTATATTCAATTGAGAGTTGTTTGTTTATAAACACTTTGGGATTGAGTATAATTTAGGTGCGGGAAATACGAGCGTATTGAGCGATTGTAAATCCAATTCTCCGATATAGTGGATTGTTCTTGCTAGCTCTCCCCGTGGATGTAGGTACCGATATTCGGACCGAACCACGTTATATCTGGTGTTTTTTATTGTTCATCGTTATTATTTCTGGGCTTTTGCATTGACGTATTTGCAAGATCCTAGTAGTTTCCGCGTTAGAATTACAACAATTGGTATCAGAGTCAGGTTAGATTTCTAGATTGTGATTTGGGGCTTTTGCTTGTCTGATTATTATCTGAAAATTCTGTTGTTGAAATTATGTCAAGGGTGAAAGCTGAAATTGAGAAATTTAACGAGAGGAACAATTTTGGGTTATGGAGCCTCAAGATGGAGGTGTTATTGACAACTCAAGGTTTGACAAAAGCATTGGAGGGCAAGGCTAAGTTCCCCGAATCGATGAAAGATGCTGATAAAGATGTATTGATTAGGAAGGCTAGGAGTGTAATCCTGTTGAATTTATCGAATGAAGTGTTGATAGAGGTAGCGAAGAAAAGGATACCGCAGCATTGTGGGCAAAGCTTCAGTCGCTCTATGTAAAGAAGGGTTTAAACAATCGCTTGTACATGTTGAAGAAGATGTTCCAATTCAAATATACTGAAGGTACGTCTATCAGAACCCACCTAGACGAATTTAATAAACTCATGATGGATCTGAAGAATGTCGGTAAAACTCTTGAAGATGAAAAACAGGGCATGATGTTGTTGGCTTCTTTACCAGAGTCATGGGAGCATTTTACTGATTCTCTATTGCAGGGGCGTACTACGATTACCTCAGAAGAGGTAAAGTCCGCCTTGTTTTCTAAAGAGTGGCAGCGAAAGTTGCAAGATGACAGTCTGACGCAGGATGTAACGCATGGACTAGTGATTCGGGGTAGAGAGCAACAGCGGGGGTCCAGCAGCAGCAGAGGTAAAAGCAGGTCTAAATCACGCCATAGAAAATCCAAGGGACGCGTGAAGTGCTTTGAATGTCACGAGGAGGGGCACATCAGGAGAGATTGTCCTAAGCTGAGAAATAGAGGTGATAAGCAAAAGGCCACAGTCAGTGTGACGAACATTGCTGAGGAGAGCACTAATGATGCAGAGGTTGTTTTGTGTGTGATTACAGGTTCGTCAGGAGATCAATGAGTGCTAGATTCGGGGTGTTCTTATCATATGACGCTTCATAGGAGCTGGTTTACTACTTACCAGACTGCATATGGTGGTAGAGTTCTATTGGGGAATAATGCAGCTTGCAAGGTTGTTGTGATAGGGACAATTCGGATTCAGATGCATGATGTTGTGGTTCGCACATTGACAGATGTGAGGCATGTACCGGAGCTTAAGAAAAACCTTATTTCTCTAGGGACACTCGATGATATTGAGTGTACGTACACCGTTGAAGGTGGAATACTGAAGATTTCTCGAGGTGCCATGACAGTGATGAAAGGAAAGAAAGTGAGTTCTCTCTATCATCTACTGGGAGAGACTGTGACAGAAGCTGTTGCAGTTTCATCAGGTGAGTCAGATTCTGATTTAACTCATTTATGGCATATGCATTTAGGGCACATGAGTGAGGCAGGTATGACAATGCTGAGTGATAGGGGGTTGTTAAATGGTCAGAAGACAAGTAAGTTAAACTTATGCGAGTACTGTATCTTTGGAAAGCAACGCAGGATTAAGTTTACTACAGGTATTCATTCGACCAAGCAACCGGTTGAGTATATTCATTCAGATGTCTAGGGCCCGTCTCCAGTTTCTTCGAAAGGAGGTGCCCGTTATATGCTCACGTTTATCGACGATTATTCAATGAAAGTATAAGTATACTTTCTAAAGCACAAATCTGATGTGTTTGATCGGTTCAAGAAATTTAACGCATTGATTGAGAAGCAGTCAGATAAACAGATCAAGTGCCTAAGAACCGATAACGGCATGGAGTTCTGTGGTAAATATTTTACCGAGTTCTGCGAAAGAGAAGATATTGTTAGACACTGCACAGTACCTGGGACACCACAGCAGAATGGCATGGCAGAACGGAAGAATAGAACTTTACTTGAGAGGGCTCGAAGCATGTTATCGCATGCTGGAATAGGCAAGGAATTTTGGGCCGAAGCAGTGAACATGGCGTGTTACCTGATTAATCGATTTCCATCATCTGCTATTGAGTGGAAGACTTCAGAGGAAGTATGATCGGGAAAAACTGTTGATTACTCCAGATGACGAGTATTCGGATGTCTTGTGTATGCTCATACTAGCGATAGTAAGCTTGATCAGAAGTCAAAGAAGTGCATATTTTTGGGTTATGCACATGGAGTGAAAGGCTATCGGCTGTGGTGCACTGATCCCAAATCACTCGGTTTTATAATCAACAAAGATGCAATTTTCGATGAGATTGCAATACTTCGATAGAGGAGTCTTGAGACACTACCAGCAAAGCAGACAGATCATGGTGTCAGTAGTGAGGTGGAGCTTCAGGTGGAGACTCCGGAGACCTCAGAGGTAACGGATGTTAAGATTGCAGATGAGGCCGCATTTCCTGAAGATGGTGATAGTCAACAACCAGTACAGTCACAGCATACTCTAGTTGAGGGTAGACAACGGAGGCAAATAAAACCACCGGTACGTTATGGTTATACAGATATTGCTTATGCTTTGACTGTAGGTGATGGGGTGGAGACAGATGAGCCTTCGTCTTATTCTGAGGCGATAGCTAGTTCTGAGTCGTTGCAGTGGTTAGAGGCTATGAGTGAAAAGATGGAATCACTCCATCGAAATCAGACATGGGAGCTAGTTAAAGTACTCAAGAGTCAGAAGATTGTTGGAAGCAAATGGGTCTATAAAAGGAAAGAAGGCATTCCCGGTGTCGAGGCAGCGAGGTATAAGGCGAGACTTGTGGCGAAAGGGTTTACACAGTGGGAGGACATTGACTATAATGAAGTGTTTTTTTCCTGTGGTAAGGCATACTTCTATTCGTATTTTACTTGCCTTAGTTGCTGCAAAGGATCTCGAGTTGGAGCAGCTTGATGTGAAGACGGTTTTTCTTCAGGGTGAGTTGGAGGAGCAGATTTACATGAGGCAGTTAGAGGGATTTGTTATTCCGGGTAAGGAAGATCATGTTTGTTTATTAAAGAAATCTTTGTATGGGCTGAAACAGTATCTTAGGCAGTGGTATAAGTGCTTTGATGCTTTCATGACTTGTCAGGACTATTCTAAGAGTTAGATGGATAGCTGTGTTTATTTTATGAGACTGGATAATGGGTCTTTGATATATCTATTACTATATGTTGATGATATGTTGATAGCAGTTAAGAATATGTCTGATATTGATGCGTTGAAAAGGTAGTTAAGTGCTGAGTTTGAGATGAAAGATTTAGGTGCTGCAAAGAAAATATTGGGAATGGAGATTTTGCGTAACAGGAATGCAAGATTATTACGTTTGTCTCAAAAGAAATATATTGAGAATATTGTAGCACGTTTTAATATGCAGTCAGCGAAGTCTGTGAGTACACCATTAGCGAAGCACTTTAAACTTTCAATTAAATTATCACCGCAGACTGAGAAGGAGGAGGAACATATGTCCCGTGTTCCATATTCTAGTGCAGTGGGTAGTATTATGTATGCTATGATATGCATTAGACCTGATATTTCACAAGTTGTCAGTGTAGTTAGTCGTTATATGAAGCATCCTGGTAAAGCTCATTGGGAAGCTGTGAAATGGATTCTCAAATATTTGAAGGGGACAACATACGTTAGCATAGTGTACCGAAGGGATAGTGATAGATGTGAAACTACTGGTTTTGTAGATTCTAATCATGTAGGTGATTTGGATGAGTGCAGGTCTTTAGCAGGGTACTTATTTACGCTTGCAGGTGGTGTAGTTAGTTGGAAGGCATCCCTACAGGACCACGTGGCCTTATCGTCGACTAAGGCGGAGTACATGGCACTGACATTTGTAGCGAAAGATGCGATATGGTTACAGAGTTTGCTTCTGGACTTTGGGTTGGATCAGAAAAGTGTTGATGTGACAACCAATGTGCGATATTTCTGGCGTATAATCCGGTTTATCACGAGTGGACAAAACATATCAATATTAGATACCGCTTTATCCGAGATATCTAAGCGAAAGGTAAGATTGTTGTGAGAAAGATAGCTACAACAGAGAACACATCAAAAATGATGACCAAGTCTGTTACTTTGGCAAAGCTCAAGTTTTGCTTGAGCACTATTGGCGTATGTGGAGAGTGACGCCTTTCGGGGCGATGAGAGAGCAGCATGGATGATGAGCACTATGAGTTGACTTTCAAACATCGAGTCAAGGTGGAGAATTGTTAAATATGTCTCGAGTTTAAATCGTCCGCGAATATATATTTTGGTTTAAATATTCAATATTTGACCGAAACAATTGTGGCATATTTTGGACGGGTTTTAATTGCAGATTTGATATCTGCATTAGAAGACAAAAGATGTGACTCAAATATTATATATTATTTGGGTAGATATTTGGTCTAAGAAAGGAAACAAAAGAGTAAGGGTTTTTTTTTTCTTGTCTGCATCCTGCAATAGCCGCGAAGTATATAGAAATCCAAAAAGAGAAGACTTGGCAGACTCTCTTCTTTGCTCGTTCCAAGACACAGCTGCACGAAAAGAAGAGGAGCAGTACGGTCAAGATTTACGCTTCGTTCGTGAGTTTATTTCAGTTTTATTTTATATTCAATTGAGATTTGTCTGTTTATAAACACTTTGGAATTGGGTATAATTTAGGTGCGGGAAACACAAGCGTATCGAGCGATTGTAAATCCAATTCTCCGATATAGTGGATTGTTCTTGCTGGCTCTCCTCGTGGATGTAGGTACCGACATTCGGACCGAACCACGTTATATCTGGTGTTCTTTATTGTTTATCGTTATTATTTATGGGTTTTTGCGTTGACGTATTTGCAAGATCCTGATAGTTTCCGCGTTAGAATTACAACAATTTTAAAGATGCAGTACTCATTAGTGAGTGAGTGTCTAATATATGAAGATGCTTTTTGATTCTTTTCAAGTACAAAGATACGAAATTGAAATTCATGGAAGAGGTTCAGAAAGTAAGCCCGAAAAATACTTCACCTGCTGAATCATAGCCCGACCATGGCATGATTGTCATCTTTAGCGACAAGTCCAATTTCCAATGTCATGTTCCACTCAAATTTAATAGATTTTGAGTCCTATTCTTTCATGACCTCATGTGTTCATTGGACAATGTTGGAGTCGGACGCCGAGCTTAATACATAGTCCAAATGGTAAAGTGGTCAATTGAGATCCACGAGATAGTGATATCTATTCACGTCGTGAACAAACCTTTGAATAGTTTGTGCTGGATCATATAGCTGCAACGAGTGTAGAGACTCCTTGGCTTCTAGCACTAGAGCTGTCAATATGGATCAATAACCCAGTTTTTATCCGTATTTTTATACAAATAGGTTATATATTAGTTCTAAATTTTTAACAGCTCAACAAAAATGGATCTGAAATATCTAAGTTGAATCAGATGAGTTATAAATGGGTTACACATTAAAAACCATTTTTGATCCATATTAGGCCCATCACAACAGCCCCACAAATTGCACATGGGCTAAGGGTCTTCAAAGGCTTGGTTATTTTTATTTGTTTATTTTTTTAAATTTATAAGTTAATGAAAGAAATCAAAAATCCGATCCCAACTAGTTTGGGATAAAGGTGTTGTTCATGTTGATATTGAATGAAAGAAATCAAAAAAGAAAAATATAATAGAAAAGCACATAAAAACTAGTGGCCGTCGACATTCGTCGTTGCCCTTCATCGCCGCCTCTCGCCAGAGAAGAAATAAAATAATAAAATATTTTTGAAAAAAAAATTATTTAAGAAATAAAAAAAGGAAAATATCAGAAAATTTTTGAAAAAATTGGAAAAAAATTCACTTGAGTAAAAAATAAAAAATTTAAAAATTTTAAAAAAAATTAAAAAAGGAAAAAATTTCACTTGATATTTTTATTGTATGAAAGTATTTTGGTAATATTATTTTTATTTTATTTATTATTTAATTTTTTAATTTGATGTGAAGCTTTTATCTAGTAACTTGTGCATGTGAAGAGCTTAAAATATGTTAAATGAATTATATAGGTTTTGTTAGAATATTAATATTATTTGATAATATGGGTCACAATAAGTCGGGTCGAGTATGAGTTATTGAATATGAGTCAAAACATGTTAGACGAGTCAATATGAGTCGTATCATATTCGATCTAATCCAAACCCAACCCGATCTACCTATTTGACATATCTTCTAACACTAAGCTGGGATTATGGTGATGAGTTCACCAGCATTACACCTTTGGGCTATGGGCAAAGAGGAGTAGCTAGGGCTAAACCTAAACATTTTGAAGCAAGGGCGCCACTCTGTTGATAACGTCAACGAGAGCTGTTAGTGCTGCTTGGTCACCTTTTTATTTAAAAAAAATACGCAAATAATATAATTGTTGTGAATACATAAGGACGGGACATGGAGAACACTGTGAATTATTAGGACATTTAATGTAGAGACCCGATCCAGCGAGGGGGGATGAATTGCCGAGGCTAAAGGGCATGGACATGGAGCAAATCATGGCAGGCTTTTGGAATGGCGAGGATGCAGGAATGAACTGAAGTGTGCGCCGAACAAGGAGAAGAGTGATTTATGAAATAAAGATGTAACAATTGAAATTAATTCATGGAGGCACCTTTTGATGTAACGACAGTGTTTAGCTTTAGAACTTTTGGGAAGGTGTCTACTTGTACGCTAAATGACAAAACTGTAAATATGATATGAGACGGGTTAAAGCGGATAATACCTCACTAAATTAATGTAGGATGTCACGCTTACGTAACTATTTTCCGATATCTCCGGTTACCAATTAATGCAATGAAAAGAGTATTTTGCCGAAACAATGTGACCTATTTATGACGTTAGATTAAGGTACTGCATGGTAACTATTCTCATTCTGTGATTCTCATTCTGATCCTCAAAATTGATTTTGGTTAAAATAATTTTTTTATTCTGTTGTTGGATGAGTTTTAGAAAATCAGAACATGTTTGATAACTGCACAAAATTTATATTTCAAAAAACAGTTTCTTTTCCTATTTTTTCATTTAATTCAAATAACTATGTAGTTAATTTGTAAAATTTCATCCTAAATTAAAGACTAATTTTCAATGCACATAAAATAATTTAAAATACATTATTTTTTATCATGTCATGAATGAAAACATAAAATTTAATATATGATGTTTGAAGTTTGATGATGAAGCATGGACATCTTCCCATATTAAGGACTTATTTTTCTTTAAATGTTGCGTTGTCTAAATACATAAAAAAGATGTTGGATGCCCTCATCTTCTGTAATATTTTTCGTAGGAGAGTGAAGTATATTAAATCTAGACCCAAATTTACAAAAATAAGGTCAAATAAGCATAATCTAAGTTTTTTTTTTCTATTTTTCAAGATTTTTTTCTAATTTTTTAAATTTTTTAAATTTTTCTATTTTATTTTATTTTTATTAGGTAGAGTGAAAAGTGACCGGAAAACTAAAAAGAAAAAGTGAAAAATATAATATTCATCCTATTTTGTTGTTGTGATTTTTTTTTTCAGAACATATATATATTTTTTTGCTTCTGAATTTTACTCTAAAATTGATTCTGAGAGCAGTATCAGAATCAAAATAATAAATATTTACATTACGAATCAACATTCTCATTTTTTACTTTTCTGATATGAGAATCAGATAATCAGAATGGTTACTATGCGGATCTTAATCGACCAAAACATGTTTGCACTTGTATCCCGGATTGGGCAAAGCAAAGTTTTGAGTGGTGGGCTGTGGCGGCGGCGGATTTTATCCACACTGGAGTGGATCCACATCATTCTTTTTAGTGGTGTCTTCTTCGGACAAAAATGACTAAGATTGCACGAGATTAGGCCAAATTTGTTTTTGTTCCAAGGAAAAGAAAACGCCACCTTTATGCCCACTTTCTCTACAAAAAAATAAATAAATAAATAAAAAGACGAGACTCGACTATTTGGCATCATTATTATAGCCTAATAAATTGTATCGAGCTTGAGTGAGAATGATCGATAGTGATGCGGACGCTTTTAAAAAAAAAATTTGAATTTTTTCCTTTCCTTTTTTCTTTTTTCTTTTTTGTCGTCCTCTATTTTCCTTAGCCATTCAACGTAGTCTCGATGATGCCCGGAGAAAAAGGGAAATAAAAGAAAAAATAAGACAAATTCAAAAAATATTAAGAGAAATCATTCACTTTAGCGTCAGTCAGTAGTGTCACGTAGAACAGCCGGCGCTGATTAGACCGGCAAGTTGGTGATTTTAAATTAAAATTAGCTTAAATGATTATACTGAAAAAGAGTCGAAAGATTTATGACTAAATCGATCAAGTTGAAAAATTTTAGATTGAATTAATTGCAGTATAATAAGCTAGGACTTTCTGAATAGCTTTCCCCATGATTTGCGTCAAGAGAAAGAGCACGACGAGAGGGACTGATGTCCTATGCTTTTAAAACGTTATAGGGAAGCTTCGGAAAAGAAGGCACGAAGTAAAGGGACAATTTCCATGTTTTGGATTTGGACGATCATGATGATGCTAACCCCAATTACTCGATACTAAATGAATTCCTGTTGTGTCGCTGACATTTTCTTACTAATCTTCTCCAATCTTTTCCCGGATGATTGGGGTTCATTTCTCACTAGGAAGGACCACCCTTTTGGACCGCTGAAGGAAAGAGAAAACTATATCGTTTACGCAAAAGCTGGATCCGAGCCCGCATCCCGTCTCTCTAAATACTACATCTCACCTTCTTAGTTGCCTAACCTTATAATTTGGTCCGTCTCACCGTTAGACATCTCCCCACTCCACAAAACTCTTAAAAAACCTCTCTTCTCCTCCGCTGTTGAAGAAGAAGAACTTGCTGGGGCTTTGATTCTCCACCCACCTTCACCAACCTTTCCCCCCAGCTTCTTCTTCTTCTTCTTCATCAGTTCATCTCCTTTTCTTTGACACCATCAATGGCGCGACTCACCTTATTGGTTGCTCTGTTATCTTTCGTAGTCTCTCCTCAGTTCGTACCAGGTCATTTTGCTAAGCTCGGACCAAATTCTGATCTCCCCGCTCTGTGTTTGCTCTTTGTTTTTCCCTTGAGCTGATCGAGATTGTGTTTTGTTGGCCCTGCAGGAGTCTACTCCACCACTTTCACTCTCGTCAACAAGTGCGACTACACTGTGTGGCCGGGCATCCTCTCCAACGCCGGCGAGCAACCCTTTCCCTCCACCGGCTTCGCCCTTGACAGCGGCGCCTCCAAGTCCCTCGCCGCCCCCGCCGCCTGGGGCGGCCGCTTCTGGGGCCGCACCCACTGCTCCGAGGATTCCACCGGTAAGTTCTCCTGCCTCACCGGCGACTGCGGCTCCGGCAAGGTGGAGTGCTCCGGCAGCGGCGCCGCCCCGCCCGCCACCCTCGCCGAGTTCAAGCTTGACGGCAGCGGCGGCATGGACTTCTTCGACGTCAGCCTCGTGGACGGGTACAACCTCCCGCTGCTTGTGGCGCCGCAGGGGGGGTCGGGCCAGAACTGCACCACCACGGGGTGCGTCGTGGACCTGAACGAGGCCTGCCCGTCGGAGCTGAAGGTGACGAGCAGCGACGGGTCGGAGGGGGTGGCGTGCAAGAGCGCGTGCGAGGCGTTCCAGCAGCCGGAGTACTGCTGCAGCGGGGCCTACAACACGCCGGCGACGTGCAAGCCGTCCTCGTACTCGGAGCTGTTCAAGAGCGCGTGCCCACGCGCCTACAGCTATGCATACGACGACAGCACCAGCACCTTCACATGCGCCGACGCGGATTACGTCATCACATTCTGCCCCTCTCCCAACACCAGGTGAGTAGTTGTTCGGTGGCAGTTCCCTCCGTCTCTCTCTGTCCAGCTTTTTGGCCCGGTCGAACGTTCGAGGGGGGGCAGTCTTGTCAATGGTCCCGTTTGAACGTTGGAGGGTAACGCTACTGTGCCCCATGTGACATGTCTGACCACACGAGACAGACCTTTGCGTGAGCCCTTGATCCATATAATCCGAACAGTAAACTTATTATTTCAACTCAACATTCTCACCTTAGTTTTTACCTATTTTACCCTAAAGAGGAACAATTTCAACTACGCAATTTTCTCACCAGCTTCGGTCCAAACGAACCGAAATCGTGAGTTGAAAATTTCAAACTTTACGACGTCCCAACCTCAGAAAATTTCGCCGAGAATTGAATAGGAAGAAGTCATTTTCCTGCTAAAAGCCCAGGTTGGTGCGCGCATTCAACGCCCTCACCAGTCCAACAAAAACAACCAACCTCGCCGTCAACCACGGTTTCTCATATGAAACATAACTATAATTATCATATAAAAAAAAGTTATTTTGCTTTTAATGATTTTCTAAGCAACCAGTTGATAATTAATTCGTTAATGAGTTCGAGGTCCCACTCTCCTATACAGATAGGCTAGCTATGTGGGTGTAATTGCATTGAATGTTTCAACAAAATAGCTCACAAATTCACGACGGCCTTTTCCCAGACGGAATTATGTTTTCGATTTCGCTGTTCCCTAGCTCTCCAGATCTGGGACCACTTGTGTCTCTCTCTCTCGCGAGCTCTCTCTCTCCCTCTTCTCGATAACGCTGGCACATGGGGCCAAAGCCGACCGTTCCCTTTTCTCCTCAACGGTCGTTGACGGCGCCGACTGAGCGTGCCGTCCAGAGTCTGTCTCCTGCCTATTAAATTTGCGAGCCCCCCAATCTAACGTTTCATTTTCTTGGGAAAACGTGCAGCCAGAAATCGTCGTCGTCTTCCCCATCCTCGGCGGGCCAGGCTTCGCCGGCGAACAGCACGATGGTGTACGAGGGCGTGGAGGAAACGAGCGGCGCGTCGGCCAGCCACGCGGTGGCGGGATTAGTCAGCGTCGGCGTGGCAGTTTGGCGGATGTGGCAGCTGTCCTAAACTCATCAGACTGCTCGCGCTAACCCACTAGTCGGAACTTTACGAATAGGCCCAATTTAGCCTCGGATTCACATTCACATGCGGACCCGCAGTTTTATGATCTGATCCGGCACCAAATTGAGAACGAGTCACCGGCCGTGGCCCACATGGATCTGGCCACTACGTGATGTGGAGCTGAGTCACCCACGACAAAAAGAGATGGAGTTAGGCCATGTCCGAGGACGGCCGGTCATTGCATCATATGCGGAGATCGGTGTTGTTATCAATTAGGAGAGTCTACATTAGAAATTTAGAATAGGTCGGGAGTTTGGGGAGGGGGGGTGGGGATTCTTTATTCGGAGACGAGTGGGCTGTTTCTGCCCGATTCTTTGTCTTTCTTTAGCTGGAAAAAAATTGTCATTCTTTGTAGAATGTGGCCAGCGCATCATTTGGTGACATTATTTACAGAGATGCTATTTGAATAACGTTTCCATTTTGCTTGGAGGATACAGAGTTTGCGAATTTGCGACTCAACGGCGGTGGTATCTGGAGTGGTGCCTCACCTCCAGGTGAACTATTGAATGGCCTAGGAGTTACGAAACAGAATAGCACTTGCTAGCCGTATTGCTTGTCATGTAGATGCATTTCGCGATGGGTGATGATGCGGTCAAGTCTATGGCCAGAGAAATTTTAGGACTTAGTTTATCAGAAATAATATGACGACCTACGGAGTATTCGCTGTGGCCAGAGGGTTCGGATAATGAGCAGCTCTCGGCAGGCTTGTGAGATGGAGAAGGCGGACGAACGTAATTGCTCATTGAACAATGAAAGAGCGTTCCTTGGCATATATAATGTGAAGCTAGAGTTAACTCATAAAAGGAACCTTTTGACGTAATGGCAATCAATACTAAGGGTGCTCAAGTGAGAGCATTACAGGGATAGGTGACCTCCAAGAAAAGTGTCCGCACCAAAAGATAAAATCATGAGGTTCGGTATAGGACAGACAAAAGCGGATAATACCTCGACTAAGTTAACCAAGGGTGCCACAAATAATCTAGGCGTCCATTACGGTGAATGAAAAGTCATTTCAAGCACCGATCTCATGTCATTGCACCAAACTAGAGAAATTCCTACTCAATAATATTTCCATTTCTTTCTTGTTCTTTTCCGCAAAATAATTGTATCCTTAATAAATTAACTGGACACTAAAGGCATGCATGATAACAGTTTTATTTCTCTATTTTTCTATTTTTATGTTCTAGAGAACAAATTTAGAACATAAATCTGTTTAGTAATGCAATTTTATTTTTGCATTTTCGAAACAAATTTTGGCCTACAAATAAATTTGGAACGGAAATAAGAAGTAGAAACTTTCTACTTTTCTATTTTTAGAACATAAACAGAAATAATGATTCTTCTTCTATACTCTCTCTCTCTCTCTCTCTCGTCCTTGGCATCGGTAGCTTGGCACCGATCTCTGGTCCTTGGCCATTGGCCATTAGTCGCCATCCTCCACCGGTCGCCTCTCTCACGTCCCTGTTGTCGGTTGTTGTTCTCCATTCACCATCCGTCGAGCTCTGGTCCCTAACTCATGTTCACCATCCACTGTTGCCGATCGCGGGTCTTTGTCCTCTTATCGTTGTTCGTCAAGTTCCGTCCATCAGGCTCCTTTTGCTAGTCTTTGGTACGCCAGCCGCCATTCGCCAATTCTAGGCCAAGACCCAGGGGCCGACAACCGTAGAAATTTTTGCTATTGTCAAACGAATTTCTATTCCGAAGAAAAAAAATCATTATTGAACATGTTTCTCTACCTAGAATTTTTTCATTTGCACCCAAGGCTTGCTTCAATGACTCCTCATCAATGTCTCCACAACGAATATATCGAACAAAATTACGAACAACTCTTGAAAATTAGCCATCTATTATTTGTAAAAAGCTCTAGCCATTTGTCGGTTGCTATTCGTTGATCATCAGTCGCCTTTTGCCGTTTGCCTGTTGTCGTTCGCTAGTACGCTAGCTGAGGCCTAGCAACCATCAACCATAAAAATTTCATGTTTTTATCAAACGACTTTCTGTTCTAGAAATTTTAAAAAAAAATTGTGTCGTTATCAAACTCATCTAGAGAAGAAAAATAAGCTCAATGAAATCATAGGACTATATGATTTGTCAGAAAAAGGCATACAAGCTATTTTTTCCCGTATAAAATGATAATTAGTCACTCGTTGAATTTATTCGGGAGATTTCATGTCAGTGATTTATATTAGTCATTCATTTTTCTTTCATAGAGTTCCTCCATTATTCATATGGGTTTCGTATTTTAAAATTTATTTATTTATTTATTTAGGCGCTATAACCGTAATCACTATTTTTACTCAAGGCTTTTACTAATTCAGGTCTTTTTACTGAAAAGTATCAATCCGAAATAATAAAAACAGAGCCCTGAAAGAGAATGATTGTCATTCGCGCTCCAAAGATTTTGAGAGAGAGAATTTCCCGTGATATGATGGTGTGAATCGTGTGATGAAATGAAGCGTGGCTACATGGCTTTGCTTGTTCCTTCCGTCCCACGTTTTTGCAATGCAAGGGCATGTGTTCGCGTCGGGTCCACTTCTCGATCCGTCGCACGATGGGGGACGCACATGGCTTGATCGGGACGACCACGAGTCGAATGTGCTTCCTCTTATCCCTT
Organism: Rhodomyrtus tomentosa; assembly: GCA_028455895.1. NCBI lineage: Eukaryota > Viridiplantae > Streptophyta > Magnoliopsida > Myrtales > Myrtaceae > Rhodomyrtus > Rhodomyrtus tomentosa. The sequence goes on along the minus strand of JAPCWY010000001.1, from coordinate 4,354,032 downwards.
GTGTGTGTGTCTCTCTGTAGCAATAATAATACCGAGTACCCATGTTTTGATTCCCAAACGTTTTTTCTAAGAAACCTCGTTTCGTTTCTCTCAGGCTTTGTCTCCCCTTTGGAAGCAAGTGAAGTACTTCCTTGCTTGGCTTACTTTGAATATGTTCACTCGGCCACAAAGATTTATTTTATGTATTTCCCGAGGGAAAATTGTCCAAAGGTCACAAAGATCTATAGGTTCACTTCTTCACAAACATATAGCACTTTTGTCAAATTAGTCCTAGACTTTTTAATTTTTATGATTCAATCCTGATTTTTTTTTTTGGCTTTTTCTTCTTCTTCTTCTTTTTCCTGAGCGAGTCCTATTGACCCTTTTCTTGAAGTAATCTCATGGGAGGCAGTTGATGGTCAGGTCATGAAAACGGGTGCTTTCATCACGCTTCTTTAATTAAAAAACATGAGAAGTTGAATGACATCGTTTGACTTCATAATATAGTAATGCCAAAATTCCCTGTGCTTCGTGTTGATGGGTGAGGTTGTTGGACTAATCTGGGCCAGTGAATATGACATCTCAACATATTATTTGTTTGAGCACGATAATTCTAGACTTCTAAGTGCTGGTGGGACAAGGACGGTCGTGTTTGATCATTGAGGGCTTGTCTGAATAAGCCCGGCCCAACCATTGCTGCGTTGGCCGAGCTGACATCAATGTTCTTGACATGAGGCTTGGATCGTGGCTGCATTTTCCTCGCCTTTGATCGAAAGAAATTTTCTTCAATCATATCTTTGATCGGCGGATTGCAAGAGATTATGTACATCGCACCACGTGTAAACTTATGTTTACATATAAATGCGGGTAATATTTACACGTATAACCCACCAGTGAAAACGATTGGATCACGGATGAAGGAAAGCAGAGTTATATTTCTGTCCTTTCGTCGTGTTTTCCTCCATCTTTGGTCGGAAAAAGTTTCCTCCAAACGGTCTTCTAATTGCTGGCTCACAATAACGGATAGATACTACATTATGCCATGCTTTTTCTCCTCCAACCAATATTTCTGATCGATAAGTTACTAACATGAATATCACTCGCATTTATTTTTGGGCCACGATTTCCATCGTGCTTGATCCAACAAAACTTCTTCCAACCTGACTTTTGATTGGTAGATTATAAATATGGATGGACTTTGCTAGCACGACATTCCTTTGGTGATGGTGAGAATAACGGTATTTTGTGAGTCGCGAATTCTTAAGAGATTGGACTCCGCAATAATTTTTTAATTAATTGTTGTTTGTTTTTGTTGGCCCAAAATAGATTGCTAGCAATTTAGTATAACAATCACCCAAAAACTGTTATATGATCAATTCTCAATATAGATATCATGCAACCAGGAGGAAAGTAGTGCGTGCAAGTTAAACCCATGACATGCACTCAATTCCCTTTAGCACCTAGTGCAAACAAGTTTACTATTGCATGAGCTCGGAGTTTACTTTGAGATTATGTACATTGAATGCTCCTACTAAATTAGTAATAGAAGAAATGATATCGTGTACGTTTGTAAAGTATGCAAAGAGCTCCTCCCTTAGCAGCCAGACACTTAAAAGTTAGAACACAACTAAGTGTACTTTAAGGGCTGAGACACGTGGATTTTCATGTACATAACTATAGTCTATGGATAGATCACCTTCATGGTATAAAAAGGTGCTTATCAGCAGCCACCAAATTGCTACAAAGGACATGAGCCGTTCACCTTTTTCTTTCGACTTTGACACAGATGAAACCTGCAAACCCTTTTCCCTAATATTCGCATTCATTGAGCAATGGAGAAGATATAAAGTTGCCAGATGGACGTAACCTTTCGACTATTGTAAGAGATAGGAAAAGGATCTATTGCCTCCCTATCCGACGTAAAAATTTTCCATTGACACGCATGCATTTTTTTTCCCCTTTGCTTTTCCTTAAGTAAAATCTCCAAAAGCATGAATGACGTAAATCTACATCGGAAAGGAGGCGCGAAGAGAAATGTATTTGAACCCCATTTCTATCCGGACGACCCTTTACACGACAGATAACATGCACGTCAACAAAGACTACGTACATGCTCTTTATTAGGTCGTTAAAGGAACCATCTATGGCCAGTGGTCTCGTTTCTAGATTTGTATATGTTGACTCGTCTTTGGTTTCGGCTGCTTTACACGTTGAACACCCATCACTTATCAGGAACTTGGATTAGCTTCTTCTGGCATCAAGAAACGCGTAGTCCGAAGCTGCAGAATCTCGCTCGGTTGGTCAAATCCTGTGGTGGGTGTTCTGTGCACAGTTTCTGAAGCATGTGAAGTTGAAAGCAACCTCCAACTTTATCGGACTCGCACCATGAATTACATTTGTCGGATGGTTCACTGATGTTGGGCAACCGACCATCAAGTTCTACAGCGAGCGACGATTTTTATCGTTACCCCCGGAAAAATATTGATGGCAAGACTGCTTGTGTAAGATTTTCTTCACATTGGCCGGGTATCCTCGAATCGGATAATTAAGTTCATTTAATAACTAGAAGACGCATATGCCGCTACGCGACAAAGGTGCCGCGAGTCAGATAAGAGTCTCCCAAAGGTGCTTAGCACATGCACATGAACAGTGTCGTCGACATGCAACGTAAGGTTTGAGCTTTTTCTTATCTTTCCTTCTCTTTTCCCTTCTTCCTCTTTTTGCCTTTCCCCCCCTTTCTTGCGAGCATTATCCGGACGAAGAACGAAAGGAAGGAAAAGAAAGACATAACTTATGACGGGACATAATCACCTAATGAAATCCCTTTTAACCGTAAAGCAGAAATTAGGGAAAAAAAAAATTTGGGATCGTCTGTTGGTCTGTTCAACTCTAAGTGCTGGTTACGTTGGACAAACTTCTGCGTGGAAGGCACGTTGAGACGGTCCTCGAGTTCTTCTGCACACATATGCCACAAAACTTTTGCAGTATGGTCAACTTCTTACACGACAGATAGCTGCAGACTGGAGTGGTGTCCTTATCTCAATTCTTATGCTTTTTTCAGCTGCTTTAACCCTTTATGAAAGACACAGATCAGCGTTACGTACGCGTTGTCGGTCGCTGTGGTAACCACCACCCGTTCGTGCTTATCTTGAGATTATGAATAACCTTCACGAGGTCAAATTGATCCCTCCTCAGCTCTCCTAGGGGGAGAGGAAGAAGAGAATTGACTCACGTGGTCAAACGAGGACCAAGACCCCCCAACATGTATCTTACGTATTTTGACGCACTTAGGATTTACTTTGTTAGGCATTTGAAGTTTTTAGGTAATTTTTGTGATATTTTCCAACGCCATAAAAAATGGTGTTTTAGGGTATTGAATGACAGATTTAGACTTTAGATTATTACAAACTTTTGATATTTTGTTAATTTTGATAAATTACAAATGAGTGAACGATTGTTCATCGTATCTATTCAAGTTTTTCTGTTTAGCCTATTTTATATCGCGTTTCGGCATTATTTGGTATCAGAGCACAGGTTGCCTTGAACCAATGGCTGAATAGACTCGTGTTGATCATGCACGGTGTGCTTATGGAGGCCGAGGGCGTGGAGTCGTTCTTGATGCAGATGAACAACCACGTCTGAAAGACCCGCAAGACATAAATAAAAAAAAAAATCAAGCGCAGAGAAGGCGAATTCAGGAATTGGAGCGACGACTTGCGCATGCGTAGAGAAGTGAATCCAGGATTTGAATCAACGACTTACGGAGGCGCAGAAAATGCAAATCCAAGATTTGGAGCGACAACTTGCGCAGGCGAGGTTTGGCATTCAATCCGAAGAAGAATTGCAATTTGAGGATCCATCCGATGATGAAGAGAAGGAAGACAATCCTTTCGAGGATTTGAACCAGGGACAAAATCGAGGAATACGCCCTGGAAGTCAGTCCACTCTTCTTAATTTGGGATGGAGATCGAAATTCCTGAGCTTCAAGATCCAATCTTTGATGAAGATCCAATATTTGATGAATATTCAAACTTTGATGGAGATCCAGTCTACGATGAATCTGATGGAGAACAAGAGGATGCTAATCCAGACCAGGAGGAGATTATCTATGCTGATTTTGGTGTGTACCTAGTCACTAGAAGAATTTTAAATATTGTTGAGGGTGAAGAGCATCGAGAAAAATTGGAATTTGAATTTCGGAGAGTTTTCGATGGCCTGTTCGCTAGGGATTTGATTTCTTTGACCTCGATGATATCGTGGTACGTGAAGGTGGGGCAATGTGAGTATTCGCTGGAGCTGTTCTGGGAAATGCTGGGGAGTGGGATTGAGCCTGATTGTTTTACTATATCCACGGTCATCAAGGCGTGCTCAGAGCTTGGTAGAGTGAGATTGGGTTGGTGCTTTCACGGGGTTGTTTTTAGGTATGGGTTCGACTCGAATCGCGTTATTTCTAGTGCACTAATTGACATGTATGGAAGGAACTGTGGTTTGAAAGAAGCACGCAGGGTGTTTGATGAGCTGCTTGAACCGGATGCTATTTGTTGGACTTCTGTTATCTCGGCGTATACGAGGAATGATTTGTATGAGGAAGCATTGGAGCGCTTCTATTACATGCAAAGGAACCATTTGAAGCCATACAGCTTCACTTTTGGAAGTGCATTGGCCGCTTGTGGCAATTTAGATTGGTTGAAACAGGACGAACAAGTACACTCCAAAGTCATCACTTTTGGTCTTTGTGGGAATGCAGTCATTGAGAGCAGCCTTATGGACATGTATGGGAAGTGTGGGTCGCTTGATGAAGCTCAACGTGCTTTCGTTAGGATGATCAACAAGAATTCGATTTCTCTGTCTGCATTGCTTCGAGGGTACTGTCGAAGTGGAAAGTTCGAGACAGCAATTCAGCTCTTCCGGGAGATGGTCAATGCGGAAGCAAGCGTGATGGATTTTGTAGAGCTGACTCAGAAGATGATGTTGACCACTCCATTAAATCTATGGGCACTAATTTTCCTCATGATAAAAGGCGCAATAAGTTGCCCAATCCTATCGAAAAGGAGATTGATATCAATGAAAACGAAGCAGATTCGAGGACGAATCTTTTTTCTAGCAAGGGAGAATAATGCACTTAGGGTTTTCTTGTTTTCTACATTTTAAATTTTTAGGCAATTTTCGTGATATTTTCATAATATTGCATTTCCTATTATAATTAGGTTTAACACCATATAAAAGGGCACTTTAGGGTTTCGAATGACAAATTTTAGACTTTCGATATTTTGTTGATTTTGATAAATCACAACAGAATGAACGGTCGTTCATCGTATCTATTCAAGTTCTTATGTTTAACTTATTTTCTATCGCATCTCGGCATTATATTTATTGTGAAATATCTCGACAATCTATGAAAAGACGCGTGCCAAAATCTAAATGACTGAACTAGATACAGAATATTGTTTGCACATGAATCAAAATTCGCATACATTGAGCAATGGAGAAGATATAAAGTTGCAAGATGGACATACCCTTTCGACTATTCTAAGAGATAGAAAATGGATGTATTGCCTCCCTATCCGACGTAAAAAATTTCCATTGCCACGCCATGCATTTTTTTCCCCCTTGAAGTAAAATCTCCAAAAGCACGAATGACGTAAATCTACAAAGGAACGGAGGCAAGAAGAGAAAGGTGCGTGAACCCAATTTCTATCTGGACGACCCTTTACACGACGGATAACATGCACGTCAACAAAGACTACGTACATGCTCTTTATTAGATCGTCAGAGGAGCCATCGCTGGCCAGTGGTTTCGTTTATAGATTTGTATATGTTGACTCGTCTTTGGTTTCGGCTGCTTTACACGTTGAACTCCCGTCACTTATCAGGAACTTTGATCAGCTTCTTCTGGCATCAAGAAAAGCGTAGTGCGAAGCTGCGGGATCTCGCTCGGATCGGTCAAACCTTGTGGTGGCTGTTCGGTGCAGAGTTTCCGACGCATGTGAAGCCCAAGGCTCCTCCGTGGCGTACCATGAATGACATTTGTCGAATGGTTCGCTAATGTTGCGCAACCGATCATCAAGTTCTACAACGAGCGACCAATTTTATCGGTACCCCGGAAAAATGTCGATGGCAAGACCGCTCATGTAAGATTTTCTTGCCGTGCATATTCTGATTGGATAATTAAGTTCTTATACCGGCTTGCGACAAAGGTGACGCGAGTCGGATAAGAGCCTTTCAAAGGTGGTTAGCACCTGCACATGAACGGTGTCGTCCGACATGCAACGTAAGCTTTGAGCTTTTTCTTATCTTTCCTTCTCTTTTCTCTTCTTCCCTTTTTTTTTAACCTTTTTTCCCCTTTCTTGAGAGCATCATCAGGACCAAGAACGAAAGAAAGGAAAATGAAAGACATCACTTATGACAAATGACAACATAATCACTTGACAAAATCCCTTTTAATTGTAAATCAGAAATTCGAAAAAAAAAAACGGTGGGATTGTCTGTTTGTCTGGCCAATTCAAATTGCTGGTTAAGGCGGACAAACTTTCGCATGCTCGCATGCAAGGCGGACAAACTTTTGCATGCAAGGCACGTCGAGACGGTCCTCGAATTCTTGTGAATGCAAATGCCACAAAACTTTTGCATGGTCAACTTCTTACAGGACAGATAGCTGCATAGTGGGGAGTGGTGTTGTCATCTCAATTCTCATGCTTTTTTGCGTTACATAGGCGTTGTCGGTCGCTTTGTTAACCACCCGTTCGTGCTTATCTTGAGATTATGAATGCCCTTGAGGAGGTCCAAATTGATCTCTCTTCTTCCAGAGGAAGAAGAGAATTCACTCACGTAGTCAAACGCCGACCGCGCAGTCGATGTGCGCAACACCACCTACCCCTCTATACCCAAAAAAAAAAGGGGGGGATGATGTCCTTAGCATAAATAGTCCTAAACTTTGCATGAAGATTATACTATTTATATTACCACCTTTACACATGCGGGCATCAAGACCGCTCGCAGATTGTTTTATTACACTTGACGATATAGAGACATCAGAAATTTGGAAAGGAAAAAGAATAAGAATAACAAAGGACTGGAAAAGAAGCAAATAAGGAAGCAAAAAGACACGGAAGAGATCGAAAAAAAAAAAAGGAGCATGTCAGAAGTGGGATTTGAACCCACGCCCTCTTTCGAGGACCAGAACTTGAGTCTGGCGCCTTAGACCACTCGGCCATCCTGACGCCATGGGCTTATGTTCTATATTAACTTATTTAACCTGTTAGGTAGGAATTGACTTTATTAGAATTGCCACCTCTTTGCAATGTCCGCTCTTTGCGTAACGGTGCATCAAAAATGAAGCAGCAGAAAGATTGTGGACGTGCCATGCTCTCTTGACTGTGGCCTCACGGGTTTTTCATCTGACTAGCTCGCTCCATAATGTACCCGCCAATGCCATGTATGCTAAGTTCGACATACGAAATGGGATGTACAAAATGACGCGATATGTCAATAAGCGAGCATCTAAAATAGGAGTGATCGGTTTCTGGTCGGGTTCGCTTCCGTTTAAGAATCGAGAACAAGTCCAATGGTCCTGGTTCTCAATTTTCGGAACCGGAAATCGAACCATTGGTCCGATCTGGTTCCCAGGCAGTTTCATTGGACCGGATACATGCCAAAAAAAAAAAAAAAATGTGTGCACCATTTCCATAGAATGTCAGCGTCGTAACCATGTTCCCAGAGATTTTTGTCAATGGCATCCTTAGTTCTGTCGGTGCTAGAGAGCACATTCACCCAATCCACTAGATTACCTTGAATTCTTCATCAGGGATGCTCACCTCGGGCTTTCACCCCGTTACCAACTCCAAAAGCACCACACCAAACGCATAAACATCCCCCTTCATCGAAGCAAACATGGTGCTCGAGTATTCTGGAGCAGTGTAACCAAACTCCCCTACGTCGCCATTCACAAAACTGCCTCCATTGGACTCCCAGGTTGTCATGAGCCTTGCCAAGCCGAAATCAAATATTCGAGCCTTAAAGTCTTCATCAATAAGCATCACGTTGGAGCACAAGTTTTGATGCAAGAAGGGTGGATCTCGCCGGTGATGATGCCAAGCGAGGCCTCTAGCGATGCCTAAACTGACCCGGAACCTAGTCGACCAATCCAATAAAACACTGCTTCCATGGAGCAAATAGAGAAGAGTGCCTTTGGACATGTGCTTGTAAACCAACAGCTTCTCTTCCTCCACTAAACAAAACCCGTCAAAATTTTGATCGGTCCAATCCGATTCTAGAGGATCCTAGGGAATCGGACCGCTCCCTTTAAAATTGGAAAACGAATCACGATCCTGGTCTTGTCCGGACATTCTCGATCCGGACGGTTCGATTTGCTCACTCTAATCTAAATGGGATAATAATCACGATACGAAATTTTCATGAAAAATAGAGCGGCTCCCATCAATTTGAAACCGGCTCGTTCCGATGACACATGATGAGGAGACTTGGAAAGATCAATTTCGTGCGTGAACCGATTATTGTGCCACTGTCCGAATGCGTCGGTCTCGATGCTTTAGCGAGACACAATCCCTCTGAATCCATCTGTCCCACAAAGGTTCGTTAAGTGCAATTCCACGCCACTTGGGAAGAATTTGGTGCAAGAACGACAAAAAACTTTTCGGGCCCAAAGGCCACGTAGCCCCTTAGCTTTCTCGTCTACACAGATTTCACGTTTAATATAATATACACCACACGCAACCGTCCGTACGTAGAGAGACGATTGGACGAAGAAATTAGGAAGGCTGAAACGCGAGCGAATTACATTGCATTTAACCACAACAATCGTGTTAGGAAATATTCGTATTGTCGCGCCAACCCTGTAAACTATATGCATGTTTTTTCCTCTTAATTTTCTCTGCCTAACTCCAAACTTAAAAAAGATCGATGCATCACTAAGGTCGTGTGCATCTAAACATGATCATTTTTCAAACTATAGGTCGCTCAATTCCGCCCTTTGCAACATTATCTACTGAGTAAGCCCGTATCCCCACCCCCCCCTGAAAACGACAATAGATATGTGTTACTCAACACTTTTTGTTCAAGGAATATTTGTATCTTTTCTCAATTGAAAAGATGATGAATATTTCGATATAAAAAAAACAGACGATAAATGTACTATTAAAAAAAAAACATAGAAAGGAGCAATTATCACTTATTATTGAAAAGAAAAAAAATGAAAGTGCATGATAATTTTGGGGGCCGGCGGTGGACGCGGATCTTGGGTTGGAAATGATGCGGATTAGAAAGTGTCTCCTTTTGGGTTCTCCCAGAGCCAATCATCAATTGACGAGTGGCAACGTTTGAAGGGGCGCTTCCACCGTCCCACGAGCTCTCTCGATCGTCGATCCATTGGCATTTGCCAGACTAGGTAGTTTTTTTTTTTTTTTTTTTTTGGTAATTAAGGTGTCTGAATCAGCCTATGCGCACATCGACTAGTTAGTTCTTTTTATTTTCTTTATTTCAATTTTTTCAGACCGATGAAAAAAAAACAAATCTAATCAACAATTTAAAATTCATCCCGCGATTACATGGAACATGAAATGCTTGAGCACATAAACTCACAAAGGAAGTCAATAGGTATGCGGGCCTATTGATAAAGAGATTGGGGGGTAGAGACGCTAGTATTATAGGTGCAAGGTTGAACTCCCATGCTCTACAAAAAGGTAAAGGAAAAGTCAGAGAGGAAACAGTTAATGATAGGACAAACCAAAAAAGAAAAAATTCACAGAGGAATAATGGCTCTTTAGTACAGGAAAAAGTGTCAGAAAAGTCATAAATCTATTATATTTATGTCAATTTTAATTATAAATCTTTTAATAATGCTAATTTAATCATAAATCTTTTGACTTAAAACTAATTTAGTCATTCAGACTAATTTTGGTCAGATGTTGCAGATGTAGGTAGCTGACGACCTACATGGCATGGCATGGCCTGTGATGACGGGTACATTTTCAAATAATAATTTAATAATTTTTTTTTTGTTTTGTGATTCCTTTCTTTCTTTTTTCCAAATTTCTCCTATGATCAGCGAGGATAAACACAAGCGAGGGCCACCTCGCCCAAACGATGGTTGGACTCGAGGGCCACCCGAGAAATCTGGACAAAAAGACCAAAAAAAAATATAAGAAATGAAAAATTATTAAAATGAAATAGGAATATTCACATCAGCTGTGGTTGTGCAATGTAAGTTGTACAGCGTCTACATTAGTAATATCCAGCCAAAATTAGTCACAAGGACTGGATTGGCTCTAGATTAAAAGATTTAGGATTAAATTTACACTAATGCGCAAGGCTTAGGATTTTTTCAACACTTTCTCCACTTTAGGACTCTGCATAAAACGAGGGTAGTGTCGCATCTCATTCTTGAAACGAGATACATCATAATACTTCAAAAGGTCTAAACTGTGTATCGAGCATGGAATTCGAATTTACTTTATCCGGGAAATGTCTCCGTATCTTGACACTCGCCATGTCGAGTAGATTTAAACAACTCTTATCACTTCAACATCCATTTCACTCGTCGATTTATTTATTTGCATTAGAATCGGATTCTTCTGACTATTTAAATAAATAAAAGTCGTATGAAACCATAGTCGGAAAGATTCTCAAACGTGCATGGTGCTTGGGACACGTCAATCGATTCAGGTGACGCGACGATTGCAAGTTTTCAACTTGATGAATGCTGGAAAGTTAAAAATAAAAGATTCTCGGATTGAGTTTGGCCTCCACATCGGTCGGGCTCCATGCCGTAATTTTTTTATTGATCCGATCATTGATTTGGCGATCAATCGGGCGTCCCAAGAAAGGAATTTGGATGAAATCAAAGAGGCCAAATTCGTTCGCCGAGCCGAGTGTGAATGCTGTGATTGTGACTGAAGTTGCCGAGGGGGAAGGCCCCAGCTCAGAATCGGATGCAAACTGTCTGCTCGATGTTTCTTTGATTTTGGCCGAAACTCTCCATTTCGCCAACAGGGGAGGAGAGAGAATTTTCTTGGCTGCTTTTGGGACAAGGAAAGTGATGGATCTCACACGATCTTTGGCTTTGCCTTGACCCTACCAAAGGCCTTTTTGACAAATCGACACGGCGGTTCGTCTTACGTGGGGAAAAAAAGTTGAAAATTCATGATCAAATTGTCACGTAACGTTAAGCATTGAGCGTCAATGTGCAATTTATTATCTCAAGATCTCAACTTTTAGCGATTAAAACCTTATCCGGTTAATGGACAGATGAAGTTTCCGTTTCTCCCCGACGAGTGACACGTGTGTCGAGATGCACGTTGGATAAAGCCTTTTTTTTTATCTTTCGTGGAGAATAGACGAGAATTTGCTCATTGACTTTTTACCTCGACTGTTTAATAGGAAAAAAAATAATAATCCGAAAACAAATTGAAACTTTCACAGAATGTAAAGGGTGAAATTTAAATTCACTTATAATAAAATTTGAGATTCGACAAGAAATTGAAAAGTTTAGCTCTAGTGAAATAGGGAAGCCCTAATTCTATATATGAACGTTAAAAGCCCATGCATGGTAACAATTCTGGCCAACTTCTCAACTTCTAATCATAAATCGATTTCTCTACTCCTCAAAATCAGAAGTTGATTTTTCTAATTCTACTCCAGATTGACTTCTGCTCAAAGAAATTCGTTTGGTAACGGTTTAAACTTTCTATTTTTGAAATATTATTAAAAAAATCTTTGGCGGCGATGTTGGTCGGCCGATGCTCATGTGATCAAAAAAGTGATTCTGGAGTTGAAAAGTAAAAATTTTTAACTTCTCAAAGTTGGTCACCAAAAGTAGAAAATCCTATCATAAGTAAAAAAAAAAATACTGCTTCGAAAGTGATTTTACCAAACGAATTTTCCTGCCATATTGACTTATGGCAAGTAAATTCTAATTATGATGCAGCACCTAAATGTGTCATAAACTAAAGGAATTGCCAAAGCCGAGTGTTCATGGAAGGTATCAAGGAAACGATAAGGCTACATAAAAACTAACTTAGAAAACTAAACTTCATGCAATGTTTTTTTTTTTTTTTACACTTGGTCAAATGTTTGTTCCCAAAAAAAAAAATTAAAAAAAAAATATCTGATGACTCTTCTTCCATCTCAATGCCCGCACACTGGCCGGTTAAGATCAGCCCCCACCCCTGAAAGAGAATGACGTGCCCCATCTCTTTGTCGTTGCAAAATCGAAACAGCAACGGCAACTTCCCTCACTTTCTAATTGTATTTATAAGAAACCCACATGAACCTGCTTACACATCCCCCCATCTCTCTCTCTCTCTCTCTCTCTCTCTCTCTCTCTCTCTCTGTTCTCGACTCTTTGATCCTTTTATGGGTGAAGCCTACCAATTCAATCTCCTTCATCCTCCTCTTCCCTCCTCCAATCTTCTCATCGACAGTTTCTCTCGGCATTCTCGCTCTCCTTCTGATTGCTGTTGCTCTCGCTCTTCGTATCTCCGACATCAAACTCATACAACCCCAGATGCATCCGGTTCTCTGTTCTCTGCCATCGTCCCCATCTTCTGTCCGCTTTTACATTTGTCTCGTTCTGCTCTATTTATGTAGAGGTAAGTCAAGCTCATTCCACAATATCCCGACCATGCAAATATCGACATTCTACGCCTAGACTTGGATCGAATGGAACTTATTGTGGTGCTGTATGTACAGGCATATCAGGAGCTACCTTCACTCTCATCAACCGCTGCGACTTCACCGTGTGGCCGGGCATTCTGGCCAACGCGGGCACTGCTGCGTTGGGCAGCACCGGGTTCGAGCTCCCTCCCGGCGACTCCCGCTCCTTCCAAGCCCCCCCTGCCTGGTCTGGCCGCTTCTGGGGCCGAACCGGCTGCACCTTCGACACCTCGTCAGGCCAGGGTAGCTGCGCCACCGGGGACTGCGGCTCCGGCCAAGTCGAGTGCAATGGGGCTGGGGCGGCCCCGCCCGCCACCCTCGCCGAGTTCACGATCCAGTCGGGCGGCGCCCAGGACTTCTACGACGTCAGCCTGGTCGACGGTTACAACCTGCCCATGCTCGTGGACGCGAGCGGTGGGTCCGGCGCGTGCCTTTCCACCGGGTGCGTGGCGGACTTGAACCAGCAGTGCCCTGCCGAGCTGCGGGACGGGTCGGGCCAGGGCTGCAAGAGTGCGTGCGAGGCATTCGGGAGCCCCGAGTACTGCTGTAGCGGCGCGTACGGCTCGCCGGACACTTGCAAGCCATCGATTTATTCGCAGATGTTCAAGGCCGCATGCCCGAGGTCATACAGCTACGCGTATGACGATCGGACGAGCACATTTACGTGCAGCGGTGCGGATTACACAATCACATTCTGCCCTTCATTATCAGCAAGGTAGGGAGTCAACTGACAATTTTTTGAGTCTGATTGCTACTTTAGTAAATTAATGTGTCACCATCAGCATTATGGATCAAATTAGTGAATTGATGTTATTAAATTGCAAGATACGATTGTTCCATCTTAATTTTGCTTCCATACCACTCGTTTTCCAGCCATATACACAAGATCGATTCCCTTTTGTATGCAAGAAGCTAACATGGCACATTTCTTTAGCTTGTCATGCACAAAATGGACGGTTCATATAGGAATTTGCCGTATAATGTTTCATATACACGTGTGACCACGTTGCTCATTAAAGACTCAAATAAATAGAATAATGTTAGGCGTGCCAAGTTGGAGAGTGACGATCGAGTCATGAATTGATGTTTCCGACTACTAGATTTAAATGTTCCTTAAATGATTTATCAGCGTCTGATCTGCTGTTCTTTCAAAAACTTCGCAGTAAAAAATCTGCCACCGACAGGTCTTCGAATGCCGGAACGACGAGCGGAAGCGGCTCGGGAACGACCAATTCAGCAGAGAGTCCTCCCGACCACAACCCTCCATGGTTACCGGGTTTCTCCATTGGAATCTCGAGCGGCACCCTTCCTTCTCATTGCGATTGGACGTGGCTTCTTCCTCTCGTCGTCTCTACACTTCTCTGTTTTCTACATTCGTAATCACTCTTGCCAACACATTGTTCCGCGTACACATGTTTAGCCCGTCTCACCCTCAGGAAGAGGCCGATATTCGGAGGCGATTTAGTGTAGATATTCGCATGCTTTTTGTTTGGAACGGCAATACAAATTGTTATCTTGAATAATTTGTTTTCGCCTGTTCGGCGCAATTTATAGTCTCAGCGATCCGTAAGCAAGGAATTACGGAAATGAAGAGCCCCCCTTTGGAGATGGAATATGGTTCGTGAGGGAAAAGAGAGGGGGCTGCTCTGCATCTTTCAAAGGTGTTCACTCTGTTGTGAATCTGAAGAAATTCGTATGAGTGGATGACCGCGGCCTAAAGAAGCCCACTTTGCTGTAATTGCAAGCCTCGTGTCACTTCCTTTTTCATCCCAAAGAACAAACCCAGAAAAAAAAATTAAAAATTAAAAATCAAAAAATGAACTGGTTGAATAGAAGACAAAAGGTGAACGAGTTTAAACTCTGATCTATTTGCGAGCCACTTGGAGTGAAACGACCATCGTAAGTGGAAAGAGACACTGACGCAAACTATCAAACGGGCAAAGAATTGGATGAATCTAATCTTTGGAGAATCGCATCTGTCTTCACTTGTTTGGGAGGCGGGTGGCTTTGTCTCATTCGATTGGATGGTGGTAGCCCAAAGCTTTGAAATGAAAGGGTTCACTGACAACTTCTATTAACAATGTGACAATGGAAGACAGGAGATTCTCCGAAGCATCGAAAGCCTCGACTCTTTCTCCTTTCCTCGTCGATTTCTAGACCCCCTAGTGTCCCCTTCAATTTCAGGCAGAAGCAGGTACAATAGCTACGCTCTGGGAGAGAATGAGCTACACACTTCCTAGTCCTCGAACGAGATTTCTATATAGACGTGATGGGTACTGGGGATGGAGAGAGGCTTGCAACTTCGTGCGCTTGGGCGACAACCAAAGGACATGGCTGTAGCCGCAAGTGGCTCATTGGCCATGGCGTACTCCGGTGCTAGTTGTCACAGCAAATGAACACATTGAGCTCCGACGCTCCGCATTCCGCGTTGATGACCTGCCTCTGGAACATTTTGTAAAGCACACTTGCCAAGGTCCCAATGTTTAGAGCACTAACCTCAAAACATCACCAACAAAGATGAGGCTTCGAAAATCTCAAAACCGTGTCCCCCTTTGATCGATTGTTTCCGTCAATCCCTTGTCTTTTAACTGCAGTAAGCACCCACAACCCGGAAACTCTCATAGCCTGGTCCATGCTGTTCCCAGATGGTCACTTCATATTTTAATTTCATGATCCCTTCCCCAGATTGCTTTATCCAAGGAAAGAAAACGATCAGGCAGAGATTACAACAACAAAAATACGTTCAGGCAGCCATCAGCAGGAAGCAGTGAAGATGGCTAGTGAAGAAAAACATTCCTGATAAACGTTAACATTACAGTTATCCTACGACTCACATGGTTAATCCACTCTTCCTGGACATTCAAAACCCAGACAATCTAAATGCAGTGATTTCAGATTTCAGGTTAACTCACTAGAGAAAACCTCTTTTTTTATCTAAGGAAAGATCCTGCCAAAAAGGAAATCCCCGAAACAACCATGGGAATTTACAACTCATCCTTGGCTTCAGTAGTTTCAGCATCTTCAGTAGCATCCGGTTTGTCCTTGGAAGGAGCTGATGATTCCTCAGATTCAGTCTCAGCTTCTTCAGCATCATCTTCCTCTTCAACAGCAGCATCCGGACTAATACTTAGGCCGGATTTGACGGAATCATATATCCGTGAAGCAAAATCCTTTGGGTCGCTGAGCATGAAACCACTCTCCATGAGTGCGGTTTGGTACATGAGCTGGGCTGTATTCTTTACGCTCTCATCCTGTAGAGCAAGCAGACCATCAATTAAGACGAACACTGAGAAATCCAACCAGAACTCATCAACGCTCTTTCTCACTATAAGTTTCCAAATCATATCAGACAAGACATAAGAGTAAGTGGGAAACAAAGGGTATAAAGAGGTTGATTGCATATGGGAAAAAATGCATCCATAAAACTACTGACATCTTCAGCCTTTTAAAAACAATAAGCACAATTAGTCCAGCCCAGCCAAGCCAGGCAAACATCTACAAAAGCGTTAATTTGCTTTTACTGGCCCAACGTTCCTCAAGGAACATGTAGTTTCCAGCTACTTCACTAGCTCGGCCCCTAACAATGTCACCACCAGTCATAACTAACAAAATTTGCAAAAAGCCAAAAACACAGACCAAACCTACTTTGGCACTTCCGTATGGAAAAGAACTTTTTAAAATAACTTTGTGTGATAAAGAACCTTCAAAGTTGTGTAAACAAATGAGATCTTATGCATTTAAATAATAACACTCCCACAATCTAAAACATTATTTGACCTTAATAAGGAAAAATTCAGGAAAATAAATTACAATATCTTCAAACAGGAACAGTTAATCCATTTACATGGTGATGTCATTTTATTTCAAGGTTGTGCATGTTAGTTCAGCCAAGAATAGAGAGACTACTAGTTACAGTATACATGAGAAACAATACGTACCTCAGGGTCCTTCACCACCCTTTCTCGAAGCTCCTTGATGATTGGGTGTCTTGGATTAATCTCAAGGACCCTCTTTCCACGCATGTATGCCTGCTTGTTAGCATCCGATAGGGTCTGTGACTGCATGATCCTTTCCATATTTGCACTCCATCCATATTTTGAAGTCACCACCACACAAGGTGTGTTATCCAAACGATTGCTTATCTTCACATCATCAATATTGTCACTGGCAAGAGCACTCTTCCACCATTTGGTCAGCTCCTTGTAAGACTCCTTAAGGTCCTTATCTTTCGAGTCTTTTCCAAGTTTCAAACCCTCCTTGGACACATTCTGGAATTTCTTATCTTCATAATCCATTAGATATTGCATCAGGTACTCATCCACAGGATCGGTGAATAAAATAACCTGCAAGGTAAAGGTACAGACAACCATCAGCATCAAAATTCACGACCGCGATATGAGAAAAGATTAACAAAGTATCGTAAGCGTAATTAACTAGTTACAATCTTGCACTTAATGTAAAAATAATAATAATAATAATAATAATAATAATAATAATAGGTTTTGCACAACAAAGAAAAGGGAAACACAAACCTCGTAATTTTTCTTCTTGAGTCTCTCAAGGAATGGCGACTTCTCCAGCTGTTCCTTGCTGTTTCCTGTTATATAAAAGATATCTTTCTGGCCAGATTTCATTCTTGAGATGTACTGGTCCAATGAAGTTAATTGACCATCGGACTTGGTACTGCACAAATAATGGGAAACAAAAATAAGTCACTAGCACAATATAAGTTGGTCATTCCATGTTATATTTAAGAATGCAGGGAAAAGTGTTTCATCATACCTCTCAAATCTGAGGAGCTTAGCCAACCGGTTTCTGTTAGTGGCGTCTTCAATTATACCGAGTTTAATGGACTTGCCAAACTCATTCCAGAATTTTGCGTATTGACCTTTCTTCTCATCATCTTCATCACCAGATTTTTCAATATCTGCTCCCAACAGCGAAAAGTCATTAAGAAATCATCAACTTACGGATGAAAAAAAAAGGATCATCAAACCGTTTTAATGAAAAAAAGACTAGCTTTAACTCCTAATGAAGTTATCACAACTTAACAAAGCAATCCCTTAAGAAATCTAGAGATGCTTCAGAGAGGAGAAGTAAACATATAATGTCATGAAATTTTCATCTAGAGAAACAGGTTACTTCAAGATGAGAGACGGTGCTGCTCGTACCTTTCTTGTCTTTGTTGTTCGCATCCTCTGGGTCCTCCTCAGCAATCTTACGGATCATATCAAGTGCCTTCCTGATAAGTTTCTTCTTAATTGTCTTCAAGCTGCTGTGTTGTTGAAGCATTTCCCTCGATACATTCAGGGGCAATGTGTCAGAATCAACAAGACCCTGGGAAACAAACACTTCTTTGAGAAACATGATCTAGAAACTAATATTTAAAAGAGCTAGAACTGAGCAAAATCCGGTTACCTTCAAAAAGTTGAGATACTTGGGCAAAAGCTCGTCAAATTCATCAGAAATGAATACCCGTCGAACATATAGCTTCAAGTTCGATTTGTTGGAATTATAGTAACTTTCATACAAATCATGAGGCGCCTTAGGCGGCACAAAGAGAACTGCCTTGAACTCAACATCACCTTCAGCAGTAAAGTGACTCCATGCTAAAGGCTTCTCATCGCTGAAATCCTGTCGAAAGATGAACAGTTGATGATGAGGGACAATCTGAGGACAGTTAAAACTGGAAGAACATGATTATGAGTCATCCCTATACGCAGGAATAGCCATTTACCTTCGCTAGAGAGTGATAGAACTTTGTGTACTCCTCCTCAGTCACCTCCTTTGGATTTCTCAGCCATATAGCCTTCACATCATTCAAAAGTTCCCATTCATATGTAGTTTCAGTCACCTTCTTAGTCTTTGGCTTTTTCTCTGCATCCTCGTCATCAGTTTTCTCAGCCTCTTCATCCCCTTCTTCCTCAGAAGAGCTTTTTTCCGCTGTTTTTATTTGATCAGGATGGAAAATACATAAGTGCACATGCGATAGCAATCTCGACACACATTGACATGTTTACAACTAAATCCAGTTCAAAATCAAAATCAACATTAACATCAACATCACCTTTATCCCAAACTAGTTGGGGTCGGCGGTCGATGAACCCAAAAATAAATGAACTAAAAGCAAATAAATCTAGTTCAAAATAAAATATAGTGAATGCTTTTCAAGATACGCACATGATTCCTCTTCCTCACTTGACTCATCCTCATCTGCGGGAACTTCCACATCGACCTCTTTGCTTGCCCACAAATAGATGGGAAAGTTAATAAATTCCGAGTACTTCTTCACTAAATCCTGCACCAGATGTTACCAAACCATTGTGACATCAGCGCGAATCCCCAATGCAAAATTGAACACCGCTATTGGCAAGGTTAAGATACTACAAAATTTTCATGAGAAATAGGTGCTGAGAACTCTGGCAGAACTAAACTCAAGATAAGAACTGCATAGTGTATGATAGCATAATAACCCACGAGGTTTTTCGGTACTGCACTGACTTCAAGATTCTGAAGTTTCAAACTGTGCTTAGGGATAGCCAGTAACGACAAATAAGCGCGCGCGTACACACACTCACAAATGCATCCTTGGATGCAGCTTGTTCAGAAGAAAATGTGCGTGTCTAATTCCAATCCTATAAATTAATGTGCGTGTCTAGTTCCAATCCAATAAGTTATCAGTGCTCATTATTTAGAGAAGGATAAATGAGGCAAGTGTTGCAAAATATCCCACAATCTCCGGTCCTAAAAACAATTGGAACCTAGTTGTGACCATGATGTGAATTAGAAATGCACCTTCAATTTGCTCTCTTCCAAGTATTCCCCAGCTTCCTCTCTTAGATGCAGTTTAATCTCAGTTCCACGTCCTAGCGGCTCATTCCATGTGTCTTCAGAAATTGCAAATGCCCCGTCAGCCTTTGATTCCCAAACATACCTGAAATCCAGGCAACAAGATAGCTACAGTTAAGATAACTTAAGGCAGAAAATTTGATAATCCCAACAATGTAATCATCTTACTGTTTGTCATCATTATGTTTGCTGATGACTTCGACATAATCAGCAACAAGGTACACAGAATAAAAACCAACTCCAAATTGACCAATAAGGTTGAGATCTCCGCTCGTCTGCATTTTCTCGACAAATGCTGCATGAAAATTAAAATCGAATGAATAGGAGTTCGTTCAAGTAATTCAAGAAACCATCACAAGCTTGGAAATACTGAGGCACCTGAAGTTCCAGACTTTGCAATTGTTCCCAAATTCTTAATCAGATCCTCTTTTGTCATCCCGATACCTCTGTCGCGGATGGAGAGAATCTTCTTTTCTTTGTCTAATTTAATCTACAGGTATAAACAACCCACCAGGTCAGTAACTAGTCAACCACCGTGTTAAATACAGTTTGAAATTATGAATTGACTAGAAGAGCTAAGCAGTGAGTTTGACCGATCAATACGGGAACACAAAAACCAATTGGGAAAAGGTTTCAAACCAACCTGGATCTCAAGTTTAGTATCATCACCCTCTCCCAATATCTCCTTGTCTGTTAGGGAAAGGAATCGTATTTTGTCCAGTGCCTGAATCAACAGGATCATACTTCAGCCTTTTCCAAAGATAGAAAGGCTGGAAATATTGCAAACCAATGAAAGAAGATAAGCTTACATCAGAAGCATTAGAGATCAATTCCCTAAGGAAAATGTCCTTGTTGCTGTAGAGCGAGTTGATAATGATGTCCATGAGCCGAGAAACCTCAGCTTGGAACTCAAACTTTTCTGCATTGCTGCGGAGCGACCTCTTTGAGATTGACTCCGCTTCTCTGGACCAACATCAAATCTCCAAACTCTCAATACACGCCCAAGAAGACTTAAATCCTTACAGCGAAACTAAGTAGAAAGAAAAGAAAGTTTATCGCTAAACACCTTTTGGCGACATCAGAATCGGTGGACAGACCGTTCGGAACTGCACCAAGCTTCTCCTCGACCTTTGGGGGATCGACCAACTCATCCGAATCACCCTCCGCATTTGCGCCCAGCTTCCTTCCTGAACCACAACAGATCCGACCATAAGCAATACTTTACTTCTCAAATATGCACGACTACATACACCGCACGATCTCGAAGCACGCGCCTCACTCCTATAGATGATTTGAAAAAGGAGAACAAAAAAAAATCTCCCCCGACTCAATCTCTAGCTACAGTATGCTAACTAATCAACCGATCCGTCCTTCCTTGCGATTGCGCAAAAGTTCATCCGAAACAAAGACGGGGATCGAGAAACTAAAGATTACGCCGAAATCCTCACAGAGAATGCACCGATCTAAATGCCATTGCCTCGACAGAGTACAGAGAACTCGCGGCTAAGGAAACGAAGCTTCTAGGGACGAGCAAAGACCTCAGCCTTAGGGTTTTACCTTGATCCGGAAGCGCGCAAAGGAGGAACAGAACCAACAGCACGGACGGGATCGTCCACTTCCTCATCGCGATTCTCTTCGAATAGCTTCTTTTGCTTCGACTTCGAGTTCACTCCCCGGTTGACGATTAAAGCTTTCTTAAGCTATGTCTCATTTATTTACGGCCTTGTGGAGGAAGACGAAGACCTGGCCCCCCCGCACGCGACTTCCGAGCCTACGAAGCCAGGTTTCTCCGATTGTCTGGATTCGTCCAGCGCGGAAGATCAGACGAACCAGAGTTGTCACGCTGAGACGTGGCTGACAGGTATTGGCTGATTGATTCATCCTTGACGTGGAGAAAATGGGCTTTGTGGGGGAAGGGCCCACGGGAAGACTTGGAAATTCAAAGTCCCCGATCGTCTCTTGACCGATCTGATTGGCTATCGATGCCAGAGTGGCGGGATCAACGGCCCTGATGTAATTGGCGAACGTGGATGATGCGAGTTTCTGGATTGTTCTTCCAGGGCGTTTGTCTACGGGGTTGAGCAAACTCAACCCGTGATAGTAGTAATGTATACTTTACGAGTCAGTCCCAAATTAGAAATAAATGTATTATACTTAAAATATAGTACTCATTAGTTATTTATCATTTTATCGTGATAACTACGTTTGTGAAGTATAAAGCCTGGTATTGCGCGCGCGTGTATATATATATATTAACACGCGTCATTTCTCGTAACAGATTTTCATAAGCTTTTTTATTTTAGATAATGTACATTCTCATATAAGTGTCCGATGTCTAACAAAAGCTAGTCAGAATCAAAGGTAACACATATATAAGCAATTTAACATGAATCAAGTGAGGACTATGGATTGTAATGTCAAAAATCGAAATTCTAATGAGATAATTGTAAACATCAGCATGGAAAAACATTTCAGCCACTAAAGACATATTTGGTAACATTTTATATTCCTGATTTTGTTTCCCAAAATAAAAAAGAATAAGAAACAAATTTGGTAACAAAAATGATTTTGATTTTTATTATGCTCTTAGGTACACTTTTGGATCAAAAATAAAAACAAAACAAAAGGAGTGCTCCCGCAAGGCATGAGCCGAATAAACCCGACTCAATCTAGATAATTTTTTAATAAAATTTCTGGAGTTAATAAAAAAAATCAGAAAATTACTAAAAATCCAAAAAAGGAAAATTCATATAAAAATTGAAAAAAATTAGAAAAAAAATCCAAAATTCCAAAAAAAAAATCTCAAAAAGAGGAGATGGGTCATTTCAACTGACCAATCCTAGTCTTGATAATTTTTCATTCCGATTTCTCACAAATGACCATTTTGCCCCTCAAGGCAAATCGTTCCAAAAAATCCTGAAAATTTCCAAAAAAATCTCAAAAAGTAATAAATAAATCCATTCAGCTGTCAATCCTATTTATGGTGACTTTGTTTTTTGATTTTTCCTGAGCTCTCCTCAATTTGTTGCTTGAATATCGTGCTACATCAATAATCCTTTGCAAGGTATCTAACGGTATAATTGAGCCACCGATGTTGGAGAGATAGAATTTATTCATTCTCAGCAATAAAAGATAGTCATAATACCTCTTTCATCCTTAGTATATGTATATCCTTAAGAGAAGCATGGAAAAACAACAATTTTAGCGTGTTATCCTTCCAAGAAGCAAATATGAAGCATCCCTAGTTTGGCCAAAAAGATGTCATGGTGCAAGAAAAGTCATCAATTGTGATGATATAATTATTTAATTTAAATGATAAATTGAGAAGAGAAGTTATTTTATAGAATAGAAATTTTGTGTAGTTACCAAATGCGTTTTTGTTTCAGAAACAAAAATTTTATTTAGTTGCCAATTGCATTTTGATTCTCTAAAATTTAGTGAAGGAACATAATCACTTTTTTGGAACAAAAACGTTATCAAACAGTCCTAAGGCTCTGTTCGATCATATTTTTCAATGCTTGGTTAAAACTTAAAAATGAACTAAAAATCGTTTGGTTAGAAATTGATTTTCCTAGAAAAATTATTAGATTATTCATAATTTTTTATATTTTATTTTTGAATTTAAATTTAATTTTTAATTACTTTCTTTGATATATTTCTCTTTTTTCTTTAATTTCTTGTTCAGGCTGTCGTTGGCCATGGCAAAGGCCAGCGACCGGACACGGGCAAGGCTAGGCCTCACCCCGGCCACATGGAGGCTTTGCTCCGACCGGCGGTGTTCTACCAAATGGGGCGAAATCAAATCCAGAGTGGCAGTTCTCAGAACGAGAAAGCACCAGTGCAAGCCCCTAGATTGGGTGCTCGCAAATAATATATTTGCTAAAATATATCATTTATTTATTTTTAATATTCAACAGCATGCTCGAAAATAGAATTTAGATTGGGTGCTCGCAAGACTGTTACTGCACAAGCAAAGAACGAATCACCATGAGTGGGATCTGAAGGAGGATCTGAAGGACCTTCGTGCGCAATGGAGACGAAGACGTTTTGTCGCGAAATCGAGTTTGAATTGTGAAATGGTGAATGTCTGACTTCGAGGTTAGACCAAGATCGATGAAAATAAGGAAAGGGATCGCCTGCCTTCCCTCAGAAGAACAGATCCTACCTTTGGGATCCGGGCCGTCCGTGTTATGAATGGACGGCCCGTATCATTAGTAAAAACAAAAAACAAAAAACTCAAAAATTTGCCTCGTAAAAATAGGAAATTTGAACCATTCTTCTAAAAACGAAAGATTTGGATTTCAAGGTCAGACGTCTGCCCTTCTGAGAAAAAGGCCGGTGATCCGGATCTTGAAAATAACAGGTTAAAACAATTTGCGTTTAGATCTTAAACTGGGTCGAACAATGAGAGCGATCTAATGGGCTTTTATTCCTAGAGTCTATTTGCTTTGAACCCCCATCCACTAGTGAGTGGCAAGACCGAGCCTTCTCCCGTGGCCGATCACCAGTCGTCGCCGTAGACGATGGCTGACTGACCAAGAAATTAAAGAAGAAAGAAGAAAAAAAAAAGAAACTAATTAAAAAATAAAAGTACTTTTTATCAGAAAAATAATTATCAAAATAAAAAGAAAGTAAAAAATTAAAAAGAAAGAAGATGTGAAAATTAGGATCCCCCTCTCATCCTTTTGTGAATGAGTTTTTCCTACAGGGAAAAATGTTTTCCACGACTAGCTTATTTTCCGCCCCAAAGCTGAAAAATAATGGCGGAAAATATGCAGAAAACGTTTTCTAGAACTTAATTTTGGTGGAGCAATTAATGTACCACAAGAGTGGAGATCAATAACAAATCCTAGATTGAAGAGTATTTCACGTAAATCTCAACCGTAATTCCTAGCCTATAGCCAAAAACAGAGCATCGAGTATTTTACTTTGATAAGATGCAGCCAGGCCCACCATCAGTTGTTGAACTGGTGAGAAGAGGCAAGAGCAAGAGAGGGAGGCGAGAGAGTCGTCGATTCTCAACCTCGATCGAGCGAGAGACGCGGCTCAAGGCAGAAGGGCCGAAGGAGGTGTGAGCAAGAGGCCTTCAGCCGAGAGGGAGATAGCCGGAACATGACCAAGTCTGGAGCAAAGAACGAGAATTTTGCTCACCCGTACCTTGAACATTTCCAAGACAGCAGCAACAGCGTTTTTGCTGCGATGATATTGAATATTTTCACCGATGACCATGATCATGATAGGTAGTTACTAGTCAGGCCTAAAAAATGAAACCACTGGAAAAGGTCCACCGCACAACAGAGGGGACGGCCCAACAAAGAACATTCCACTAGATACAACCCGCGCGGGCGGTCCATCTAGCCTGGAGGTTGAGGTTATCCTTGGCGACCGAACACTGTCGGTGCGTCGATCAGTTTTTGCAGCTAACTTGAGTCCAAAGCAAGTACAAGAGCCCCAATCGAATCCCCATTCGACATCAGGTTCACCTGAATGGATCCATGGATCACGAATAAAAAACGCTCAGAAACCCAAATTGGGAATTTCAGGAATTTAATGCCCGACAGTCTCCGAGCTCAATGCCAAATATGGTGTGCAGAATACTCCTGTCGCACGTGAATCCATACACTGTTAGCCCTGCCCGGTTATTCTCGATGTCACTTGCCATTGGGAAAGTAACTCGGTCAGCAAAACAAATCTCCTGCGATCTACCAAAAGCAAGAATTCTAACGTGAGATGAGTAGCAATGGGGACATAATGTTCCCACGATACCTTCACTTCTGTAGCTGCCGACTATGTACATGAACAAAACCATGCAGCGATCACGAATGTCGAAGATCTCTCCGCAGCAAAATCTACATTCATTTGACAATCAAGCTCAACCTCAACATGAGGGGAAGGTGAATTCTAGCGCTCCCTACCGGATGCCAAGGACTACCAAGCAATCAGCTACTAGAAAATATTAATAAGTTTCTTCGCATGCATTTGCCTCCTCCTATAGTTATTAGAGTCATTTTGGTGCTATTCGCCAAAGTTATTACTGGGACAAGACAAGCTTCCGTTCATGTTAAGGTTAAGCAAATCATTCTTCGAATTAAGGTAAAGGGTTAAAGGACTTGCCAAGAGCTTGTCTTTTCTGGAATGCTATAGTACTATAAGCATAAGCTGGGATCAACTTGTTATTGTCCAAGTCATCTTCCTCATCACCAGCATGGTCGCTATCTGATCCTGTCCAGCTTACAGGAAAGACTTTGCCAGGGGCAGCCTGGACCCATGGGTGTCTCGCCATCATCTGTCTCAAAAGAATCATCGAACGTTGTGCAAACATGCCACTTTGCCGTAAGGCACATTACGGACTGTGCTATATGTGTAATCTTGGTTGCGACAGTACCCAGCAACAGGAGTCATAGAGCAAAGCCGTATAATTACAAATGCTACCCCACTTAGTACGCTGTTAATGCTGGAAAGTACTGAAAGAGAGGTGCCAGTGCACAAACGTATTTCATTATATCACAAATTCATAACTTCTGAATTGGCATGAAAATCTGCAAATTCATTTCGGAATTAGAGTTCCTCATGTGCAAGAAAGGTGCAAATAAGTTTGTGAAGCCCCATTTCTCAATGTTTAGAGAGAGGAACTCACAGCCAATCCTCCCTGCTTGGAAAATGTTTATCTGCAGGTAGTGACAAGCAGAGAGGCAAATTGGCTTCCAGTGATCAAAAATAGAGCCCACAATATGAACACACGGCATCTATGGCATATGATCCGAAGGTGTCTCCTGATCCTAAGATGCTCAGATAGGACCGAGGCCACATCTGAGTCAACATGAATTACTTGTGCAAAGTCTTGAAGTCACAAGATCTGGAGACAGCAGATCAGACGAAGAGTGCACACACCAAGAAAATCCATGAGAAGAGCTCCATGCTGCAAGCGACGGTTCGCTCAGGTAAAAATTCCCCAAGAAGGATATTTGTGAGGCATCTGAGGCACACCACCATATCTTAGAAGCACTCTCAGCTGCAAACCAGGGGATGATGAAGACATTGCGCAGGTTGAATGAAAACCTTATCATATTGACTACAGATTGATTGTCTTAACGGCTTTTTTACATCCTCTTCAACCATCGACTAAATAAAATGTGTTGAAAAGTAAATTATTTAGTTCAACGTATACTTGGTCAGTCTTGACTTTTTTTCCTTCAACCATCAACTAAATATCTGTGACGGTGCGTTTTGATGTGACAATGGCCCCGACACCACAACGCGAGGAGTCTTCTTCACATTTTTGCTCAGCCTTCTGGAAACCCCTCAAAAGACCTTAAAGCCTAACCATGGTTCTGGTCTCTCTCTCTCTCTCTCTCTCTCTCTAACACTCATGAGCCCATGCCTTGGCATTCTCGTTCCATCTCCTTCATGCGAAGATTCGTCGTGACTAACTAAAGCTATGTTATGGAAATAGCCCAGAGTTGGGAGGAGGAAAAAAAAGAAGCTCGTCTTTTTTTATTGTCTTGACTCTTGGGGGAGCAATTGGCTGACAAGAAGATCTAGAGAGAGCGAGAGAGAGAGAGAGAGAGCAAGAAACCAAATATATATATATATATATATATATATATATATATATATATATATATATATATATATGGTAAGCCCATCCTCACTTTAGGAAGTTCGACTAGTCTAAGGTTAGGCTAGGAAACTGGCTAATCCCCTCCGAATTACTCGGAACTAATCATCTCTCAAAATGAAGTTAGTTTTAGAAAACAATTAGGGCCAGGTCGACCCCAAATTTTTTTTTTTAAACATGTATTACTACTGTCTTAAACGTCTGCAATTAGCACTTGGAGTTAGCCGGGCATTTGTTTAATACCTCATCATCAATAGTGAGTTCTCACATAATCTATCTACTAATCAACTATCATCCCTTAGGGTAAGGGAACATAGTCATCTTTTGTTAATTTTTCTAAAAACATTTCTGCACACCGTTGGTTCATGGGACCATTTTGTTCGAACTGAACCAGCAAATATAGCGATCGAAATTCCATTATGAAAGAAGCCCAATGTGATATTTTTCATGAGATATTTAAATAATATAAATGTTTTAACCCATGCATACTTAAAATATTGATTTGGAATACTGAAGTTAAAACAATCAATCTCTGTTTATTGAGAATGTCCTGGAAAGATGGCGTGACTAGGTCTTCGCTTAGTGACTTATTCATAGGGTAGCATATAATCTCCTCCAGATTGTCACCTTCCTTCGAACCCTGGCCTAGTAGGAAATTCATGAACTAGGCTAGCCATAGACAAATTCAGAGGTCGCCCTCCCCCGAAATTTTTTGTAAATCTGTATAATTGGATGACCACCGACAAATTTTTGCTTCGTTGCATTAATCATTTTCTGTTTCTTGCTGTTTCAAAGTTTTGTTGTGTTAGTGTAGTAATGAAGAAGCCGATAATTGAAGTCACAATATTTTGAAGCTCCACTCTTTACGTGAATTTTGCAGAAAAAATATGTTTAAAGGAATATTTTTCATTTTGTTATGCTTATTTTGCAAAAGTGCCAACAAAAAACAAAGTCTACTACTTCAAGTCTGCATCACGGAGTCCGTAGGGCCACCATCCGGCCACGGAGGACTCTGGGGGACCTTAGGCTTAGGCGTGAGGGCCTTGGATTAGAGTTAGGTTACAGAAGTGTCGCCTCAATTTAGAATTTTTCATAAAAAGCTTTTCTTTGACTAATTTTTTAAGTGCTGCAAACAATCGAAAAATTAAGCAAATGTGGAATACCATCAATCAAATTCAATTTAGAATCAATCAAAGTTTAAATAGAAGGCGCAACACATTCACAACATGAAAAAAAAAAAAAGGAAAAAGAGTCGGGCATTACCCGGTTCAAAGTGAAATGGATAAAGCCCATGCATATGATTGTTTTGAAATTGCGCGCGTTTAAAGAGTAGTAGAGGAAACTCTACGAGCTCAATGCATGCGATTGAGCAGAGAGAAGTGCTCGCATTTCCAGTTGCCTGGCTCCCAACTGGTACACACTCTCTCTCCCTTCTATGCTCTTAGTTCCATCTCTTCGTTCGCTCAATCGTAGTGTGGTTTGATTTCTATTGCACACGATCGGTGCACCAGCATTTTCGAGAAACTAAAATTGCACGGAGCTATCAAGCGTACTCTAGTAACAAATTCCAAGAACTAGAAGTTCCTTACCTAAAAAATTTAACTAAAAAAAAAAAATTCCTGGAAACTAGAAGTGCTTGGACAAAGTGTACACTAGCAAAAAATAAATAAAATTTACCAAAACGCTCCAATTTAATCTATAAATAAAATTTTAATTCAACTAGAAATGCATGGTCAACTTTCACTATCAAGCGTACTCTAGCAAAAAAAAATTCCGACAAATTAGGAGTGTCGTATGCTAAAAATAACAAATAAAAATTTCCTAGATACTAGAAGGGCATGGCGCTGCCAAGCGTACTTTAGTAAAAAATTTCGAGAAACTAGCGGCGCCTTTTCTTAAAAATAAAAAACTAAAACATTTAACTAAAAATCAAAATCTAAAAATAAAAAATAAAAAATGTGTGATCAACTTTCGCTACCAAGGGTAATCTAGCAAAAAAAAACTAAATAAAATTAACCAAAAAGCTTCAATTTAATCCGTAAATAAAAATTTTAATTTAACTAAAAGTGTATGGTCAACTTTCGCTACCAAGCGTACTCTAGCAAAAAAAAAAATTCCGAGAAACCAGAAGTGCCCTTCGCTAAAAATCAAAAATAAATTTTTTTGATAAGCTAGAAGTGCATGGCACTACCAAGCGTTCTCCAGCAAAAAAAATCAGAGAAACTAGTAGTGTCTTTTCCTAAATATCAAAAACTTAAAAATAAAAATAAAAATAAAAAATAAAAATGTCCCGAGAAACTAGAAGTGCATGGTTAAATTTCGCTAGCAGGGTACTCAAGGAAAAAAAAAACTAAATAGAATTTACCAAAATGTTTCAATTTAATCAATAAATAAAATTTAGATCAACTAAAAGGGCATGGTCAGCTTTCACTACGAGGTGTAATCTAACCAAAAAAATATTCAAGAAACTAGAAGTACCTTTTGCCAAAAATCAAAAATTAAAAATAAAAATAATAAAAATTTCTGAAGAAAGTAGAAGTGCGTGGCGCTACCGACCGTACTCTAGCAAAAAATTCTGAGAAACTAGAAGTGCATTTTCCTAAAAATAAAAAAAAATTAAAAAATTAAAAATTAAACTAAAACCAAAAAATAAAAAAAATTTCAATAAACTAGAAGTCCATGGTCAACTTTCTCTACAAAGGATGATCTAGCAAAAAAAAACTAAATAAAATTTACCAAAAATATTTAATTTAATCTATAAATAAACTAAAAGTGCATGATCAAATTTCGCTACCAAGCGTACTATAGTAAACTTTTTTTGAGAAATAGAAGTACCGTTTGCTAAAATAAAAATAAAAATAAAAATTTCCCGAGAAACTATAAGCGCATGGTCAACTTTTCCTTCCAAGCATAATCTAGCAAAACAAATTTCGAGAAACTAGAAGTGCCCTTTGCTAAAAATAAAAAATAAAAAATTCTCGAGAAACTAGAAGTGCATGGTCTACTTTCGCTACCATGGTACTCTAGGAAAAAATAAATTGACCAAAAAGCTTCAATTTAATCTATGAATAAAATTTTAGTTCAACTAGCGGTGCATGGTCAACTTTCGCTATTAAGCGTACTCTGACGAAGAAATTCCGACAAACTAGATGTGCCCTTTTCTAAAAATAAAAATTTTCAGAGAAACTACAAGTGCATGGTGCTACCAAGCGTACTCTAGCAAAAAATTCTGAGAAACTAGCAGTGTCATTCCTAAAAATAAAAAACTAAAAAATTTAAATAAAAATACAAAATAAAATTTTCCCGAGAAACTAGAAATGCATGGTCAACTTTCGCTACCAGGTGTACTCTAGCAAAAAAAAAAATCGACAAACTAGAAGTTCCCTTTGCTAAAAATAAAAATTTCCCTAGACCAGAAGTGCATGGTCAACTTTCCCTACCAAGGGTAATCTAGCAAAAAAAAAAAATACCAAAAAGCTCCAATTTAATCTATAAATAAAATTTTAATTCAACTAGAAGTGCATGGTCAACTTTTGCTATCAAGCGTACTCTAGAAAAACAATTTCGACAAATTAGAAGTGTCATATGCTAAATATAACAAAATAAAAAATTTCCAAGATACTAGAAGGGCATGGCGCTGCCAAGCGTATTCTATTAAAAAATTCCGATAGACTAGCGGTGCCTTTTCTTAAAAAACAAAAACTAAAAAATTTAACTAAAAATCAAAACTTAAAAATAAAAAATAAAAATTTCCCGAGAAACTAGAAGCACATGGTCAACTTTCGGTACCAAGTGTACTCTAGCAAAAAAAAAAAACTAAATAAAATTAACCAAAAAGCTTCAATTTAATCCGTAAATAAAAATTTTAATTCAACTAGAAGTACATGGCCAACTTTCACTACCGAGCGTACTCTAGCAAAAAAATTCCGGGAAACTAGAAGTGTCCATTGTTAAAAATCAAAAATAAAAAATTTCTGACAAGCTAGGAGTGCATAGCGCTACCAAGCGTACTCTAGCAAAAAATTCAGAGAAACAAGCAGTGCCTTTTCTAAAAAATCAAAAACAAAAAAAATTAATTAAAAATAAACAAAAATAAACAAAAATTCCCAAGAAACAAGAAGTGCATGGTCAACTTTCAATACCTGGGTACTCAAGAAAAAACAAAAAACTAAATAGAATTTACCAAAAGTTTCAATTTAATCTATAAATAAAATTTTAGGTAAACTAGATGGGCATGGTCAACTTTTGCTACCAAGCGTAATCTAGCAAAAAAAAATTGAGAAAAAAGAAGTGCCTTTTGCTAAAAATCAAAAATAAAAAAAATTCCAAGAAAATAGAAGTGCATGGCGCTACCAAGCGTACTCTAGCAAAAAATTCCGAGAAGTGCATTTTCCTAAAAATCAAAAACTAAAAAATTAATCTAAAAATAAAAAAACTAAAAAATTTCCAATAAATTAGAAGTGCATGGTCAACTTTCGCCACCAAGGGTACTCTAGTAAAAAAACATAAATAAAATTTACCAAAAAGCTTTAATTTAATCTATAAATAAAATTTTAATTCAACTAGAAGTACATGGTCAGCCTTCACTGCC
The DNA here is from genome assembly GCA_028455895.1 of Rhodomyrtus tomentosa. Classification (NCBI taxonomy): domain Eukaryota; kingdom Viridiplantae; phylum Streptophyta; class Magnoliopsida; order Myrtales; family Myrtaceae; genus Rhodomyrtus; species Rhodomyrtus tomentosa. The sequence goes on along the minus strand of JAPCWY010000001.1, from coordinate 4,322,326 downwards.
AAGCGTATTCTAGCAAAAAAAAAAATTCGAGAAACTTGAAGTGCCCTTTGCTAAAAGTAAAAAAATAAAAATTTCCCGAGAACCTAGAATTGCATGGTCAAGCTTCGCTACCAAGAGTCTCTAGCAAAAAAAATATTAATCAAAAAGCTTCAATTTAAGCTATGAATAAAATTTTAATTCAATTAGCAGTTGGCAAAAAAATTCCGACAAACTAGAAGTGCCCTTTGTTAAAAATAAAAATTTTCCGAGAAACTACAAGTGCAGGACGCCACCAAGCCTTTTAGCAAAAACTTCTGAGAAACCAACAGTGCCATTCCTAAAAATCAAAAATTAAAAAGATTAATTAAAAATACAAAATAAAATTCCCCGAGAAACTAGAAGTGTCATTTGCTAAAAATAAAAAAAAATAAATATTTCCCGAGAAATCAAAAGTGCATTGTCAACTTTCGCTACTAATGGTACTCTAGCAAAAAAAGACTAAATAAAATTTACCAAAAATCTCCAATTTAATCTATAAATAAAATTTTAATTGAACTAGAAGTGTTTGGTCAACTTTCGCTATCAAGCGTATCCTAGCAAAAAAAAAACCGACAAACTAGAAGTGTTGTATGCTAAAAATAACAAAATCAAAATTTTCCAAGATACTAGAAGGGTATGGCACTGCCAAGTGTACTCTAGTAAAAAATTCCAAGAAACTAGCGGTGCCTTTTCTTAAAAATCAAAAACTAAAAAAACTAACTAAAAATAAAAATCTAAAAATAAAATTTTCCAGACAAACAAGAAGTGCATGGTCAACTTTCGCTAGCAAGAGTACTCTAGCAAAAAAAAACTAAATAAAATTAACCAAAAGACTTCAATTTAATCCATAAATAAAAATTTTAATTCAACTAGAATTGTATGGTCAACTTTCGCTACCAAGCATACTTTAGCAAAAAAAATTCCGAGAAACTAGTAGTTCCCTTTGCTAAAAATCAAAAATAAAATTTTTCTGATAAGCTAGAAGTGCATGGCGCTACCAAGAAACTAGCAGTGCCTTTTCCTAAAAATCAAAAACTAAAAAATTTAAATAAAAAAATGAAAATGAAATAATAAAAATTTCCCGAGAAACTAGAAGTGTGTGGCCAACTTTTGCTACTAGAGTACTCAAGCACAAAACAATAAATAAAATTTACCAAAAATCTTCAATTTTATCTATAAATAAAATTTTAGTTCAACTAGAAAGGCATGATCAAATTTCGTTACCAAGCGTAGTCTAGCATTTGTACCTTTTACTACAAATCAAAAATTAAAAATACAAAAATAAAAGTTTCTCGAGAAAGTAGAAGTTCATGACGCTACCAAGCGTACTCTAGAAAAAAAATTTGAGAAACTAGAAGTGCATTTTTCTAAAAACTAAAAATCAAAAAAATAAAAATTTTCCAATAAACTAGAAGTTCACGGTCAACTTTCGCTACCAAGGTACTCTAGCAAAAAAAGCTAAATAAAATCTACCAAAAAGCTTTAATTTAATCTATAAATAAAATTTTAATTCAACTAGAAGTACGTGGTCAACTTTCGCTACCAAGCATATTCTAGCAAACAAATTCCGAGAAATTAGCAGTGCCTTTTGCTATAAAAAAAATTCCGACAAACTAGAAGTGCATGCCTTACCAAGCGTACTATTGCAAAACAATTCTGAGAAACTGGCAGTGACTTTTCCTAAAAATCAAAAACTAAAAATAAAGAAACTAAAACATAAATTTGCCAAGAAACTAGAAGTGCATGGTCAACTTTCGCTACTAGGGTACTCCAGCAAAAAAAAAGCTAAATAGAATGTACCAAAAAGCTTCAATTTAATCTATAAATAAAATTTTAGTTTAACTAGAAGTGCATGGTTAACTTTCGCTACCAAGTGATCTCTAGCAAAAAAATTCCGAGAAACTAGAAATGCCTTTTACTAAAAATCAAAAACTAAAAATAAAAAAAAGTTCGAGAAAGCATAAGTGCATGGTGCTGCCAAGAGTACTCTAGCAAAAAATTCCGAGAAACTAAATGTGGATTTTCCTAAAAATTAAAAATTAAAAATTTTCCAATAAACTTGAAGTGCACGATCAACTTTCGCTACCAAAGGTACTCTAACAAAAAAATAATAATAAAATTTACCTAAAAGATTTAATTTAATCTATAAATAAACTTTTAATTCAACTAGAAGTGCATGGTCAACTTTCGATACAAAATGCACTCTAGCAAAAAAATTCCAAGAAACTAGAAGTGCTATTAACTAAAAATAAAAAATAAAAATTTTCAACAAACTAGAGTGCATGGCGCTACCAAGCATACTCCAGCAAAAAAATTTGAGAAACTGGAGGTTCCTTCTCCTAAAAAAAAAAATAACTATTAAAAAAAGTTATTCGAGAATCTAGAAGTCCATGGTCAACTTTCGTTACCAAGGGTACTCTAGCAAAAAACAATTACCAAAAAGATTCAATTTAATCCATAAATAAAATTTTAATTCAACTAGAAGTGCATGGTCAACTTTTGATGCTAAGAGTGCTCTAGCAAAAAAAATTCCAAAAACTAGGAGTTCCTTTTGCTAAAAATGAAAAATAAAAAAATTTCGACAAACTAGAAGTGCATGGTCAACTTTCGCTACTTGGCGTACTCTAGCAAAAACAAATTCCAACTAGAAGTGCCTTTTACTAAAAAAAAAACACTAAAAATTTTAGCTAAAAGTCAAAAACTAAAAAATTTAACTAAAAATTCAAAAAGTAAAAGTAAAAGTTTTTCGAGAAACTAGAAGTGCATGGCGCTACCAAGCATATTCTAGCAAAAAATTCCGAGAAACTAGGAGTGTCTTTTCCTAAAAATCAGAAACTAAAAGATTTAACTAAAAATCTAAAATATACATATATATAATTTTCAAAATACTAGAAGTGCATGGTCAACTTTCTCTACCAAACGTACTCTACCAAAAAAAAAAACTCGAACTAGAAGTGACTTTTGCTGAAAGTCAGAACCTAAACAAATTAACTAAAAATCAAAAACTAAGAATAAAAAATAAAAAATTTCCGAGAAACTATAAGTGCGTACTCTAGCAAAAACAAATTAAATAAAATTTATCAAAAAAATTTAATTTAATCTATAGACAAAATTTTAATTTAAGCAAGGGAAAAATTAATATAATGCAGTTCGGGATAAATTTACGGGGGTTTTGGTGGTCAAAATTTGGGTACAATTTGTAACCCTTAAAATAACTAAAGCCAGCCCATTTGGGCCTTTGAAATCTCCTACAGCGGAAGTCGCATTCTGACCTTCGCCTTGCGGTCCTAACACAGTCCTGCAGAAGGTTAGGATTGCAGGTTAGGAGATCTATGGTCAAATAGGAGCATTAAGGCAGTAACGAACAAATCCTAGAAGAAAAGGAAATAGATTAACTTTAATGCATCAGTTACATCAAAAGCTTAAGGTGAACGTACAAGCATTCCAGAACACAATGAAAAGAGTTTGGAGAGTGGAAAATGTAGATATCCATTTGCTAGCCACCACTTGCTGTTAAAGCCCTGGAACGTAGTACCCCTCCTGCGTGCTACACTTTTAACCAGTGCACACTTTGGGTCCAAATTCATGGACGTAGCAAGAGAAATTGGGTATGTTTCAGAAGTTAAAATCGAAGCCAAATGTCATGCATGTTTAGAAAATTGGAAAGGCGAGAGTTACAATGGACATTCTGGCTCGTGGTTCGAAGAAGCTTTCATACCTAAAGTCCAGCCGGAGTTAAAAAGGAAAAAATGTTGTAACCTTTCATGCCTAAAGTCCAGCCGGAAAATGTTGAAACCTTTCGCACCTAAAGTCCAGCCAGAATCACACAAATGTGCCTTTTTGTTCAAGTTCTGAGTGTTTGCCCAAAGAGAGTAGGCAAGGAAATGAATTATTCCTTGGTGGCGGAACTAACCATGGAAGAAGTACTGCCCAAATGGATTGAATGGAATTTTCTAAGGATGTTCTCAAGACAGAAATGGGTTCTTTATGTCTGGAGCCCTGTAACCAACTTGGAACAGGAACCATGTAACCCTAGTGCCAATAGTACCCAACCCACAAAGAATTGAACAATTTCCCCCGATCAGCCTGTGTAGTACTTTGGACTGCCTAGTAGGAGACAGATTCAAGACAAATTCCAACTCTACTGAAATTGGACATGCGAAAGGCGTATGATAGGATGGAATGGGATTTAGAATGGATTTCTTTCAGCGAGAAGTTCAATGGAGAACCTCTCCCTTATTTTGACCCTACTAGAGGAATCAGGCAAGGGGACCTTTGTCACCCTATCTCTTCATCCTTGTATCAAATTGCTTGTCTCCTCTGATGAAAAAGGATTTTTCAAGTGGAAGTATTAAGAGGAATTAAGCTGAATTGTCTCATTTGTTGTTTGCATATGACTCCATCTTCTTTCTAAAAGGGACCATTCAAGAGTGCCAAAATGTCTCGGATGTTCTTAATCGCTACAGCTATGCCTCGGTACAAACCACAAACCTGAATAAATCGGGTTTTTTTAATTCGGTAAGGGTTGCCCCCAATTGTTAAAGAGCAATACGACGGGTAAAGAGGATTCCGGAGTTGGATCACGTTGGACATTGGAAAATACCCCGGCATCCCCTCTGATTGGGGAGCCTCGAAGAAACAAATGTTTGCGTGGCTCTTGGGGAGAGTAGATATGAAATTGGAAGGCTAGAAGGAACAAATAATGTCAAAAGTAGGTAAGGAGATTTTATTGAAAATTATGTTTCAAGCACTTCCAAAGTCCGTTTGCACTTTTTTATTCTCATGTAGCATATAATAGTAGAAGGCTTATATACACAAGAATATAAAATCCATCGCAATGAGCAAAGAATAGTTAATTTATGGTGAAAAAATAGTGCAACAAATGGTGGAATGCGTTGGGAAGAGTTAATACCCCGAAAAACCTTAAACTTGTACACCTGTGATAATTTTATCCCAAATTATATTTTTTACCAGAAAAAAATCTCGAATTGGTATATTTGTAATAAATTTAACCCAAACTGATACACCTGTGATAAATTTACTGTCCGTTTGTTTACGTTAAATTAAACGGTCAATATTGCTAAGTTAGACAGCACGTGACAATTCATGGGTATACCAATTTAGGTACACTCTGTTTGTCATGGCTATATCAAGTTGGGATTTTCGTGATATTAGCTCAATTAAAAGAAGGGTAAATTTGTCACAGGTACAATAATTTGGAATTTTTCATGGTCATAGATATACCAATTTAGGTTTTTTATAGCGAAAAATAGTTTTGGATAAATTTATCGCATGTCTATCAGTTTGAGTTTTTTCGTGGTCAAAAAAATAATTTGGAGTAAATTCATTATAGGTGTACCAGTTTGAGGCTTTTCATGATATTAAAATCATCAGGAAAGATGGGAAATTGTGAAGACGAGAAAGGACAAGGAAGGTATGGGTTTGAGGGATTTAATTACTGTTACAAAGCCCTTCTAAGGTAAACGGGCTTGGCGAATGGTGAAAGATCCGGATACATTATGGAGTAAGCTTCTAAAAGCAATCTATTTTAACAGGAGAGGCTATTGGCTTGGCATGCTGAGAAAGGTTCCGAGCCCCTTGGGGGAGGCAAAGTCCACTTATGGGAAGAGATGATCAATGATGTGGTCAATAGGAAATGGAGAAAGGATCAACATAAGAATACATAAGTGGTTCAAGAGGGGTCTAATTGAGGGTCCAGCAAATAGAAATGATCCACAAAAAGGTGTCGGAGTTGATGAACTTTGAAGAGGAACAATGGAACGAACAGCTCCCAAACAATCTGTTTGAAGAAAAGATCACTCCGGAAACCCTTAATATCCCAGTCAACTACAGGCATGCTTAGGAAAAGCCCATCTATTAGCACAAGCACAAGGAATGAGCCTAAGACGTCGAATCACCAGCGGTCCCTCAGGCTATAGAGCCGGCGCAGTCACAATACCAAGCCGGATTCGTCGAGCGGCGGGCCGTGCATGGCTGCGAGAGCCGTGATGGTATTATAGAAAACCTTGTCCTCGTCCACAGAATCTCAAGTGCCTAAATTGATCAAAAGAAATTTGACTCAGAAATTGTCGGGTTCGAAAGTTATGTCCATCTTTAATAATGTTGGGGTTGTCTTGCATCGACTGGAAGGGGACTTGTAATCGATTTATAAGTGTCAGAAAAAGTTTCATCCTTTAAGCTAACTTTTTGGACGAAAGAGGCCCAAGGGATAATATTCCATTTATTTTTGGGGAAAAGGTTGTAATAATAAGGCACGGATACTTCACTCCTAAAATGGAAAATGAAAAAAGCGAGTTAAGCAGCCGGTCTTCTACACGTGTCGAATGCCCGTGAACCCCACGTCATCTGAAGTCCGCAATGTTCAATTGGTGGAGATGGAGCGGGTTTACGGCCGATGGCAATGCACAGAAGATTGTCCTGCTACTGCGGCGACGGCGACGACGACGCGGTGTTTCGAGCCTTATCCAAAGTCGTGCTGACTTGGCGCTATAATGGGCAGGCCAACATGCCCAAAATTCATATTTTATGGTCATTTCTGTCTTGCGCATGCAATTTAGGTTCCTTGTGTACCAAAATGCTTGAGAATTTTGTAAAAGTTAGTACTAAATCTAAAGATCGACTACTTGTCAACGCACAATCGATCTGGTATCGGAAGATCACCCACGGTTAAGAAACGAAAGTCGGCTTTTAAAGCCCAATACAAAGCGGGCTGCACTACCAGACAGAGCATGTAAGTTCGCAGTACAGACTGCCTAGAGGATAAGGGGAGCAGAAACCAATTGGAGAGTTTAAGAATAGAGCGTTAAAAATTAACCGCCAACGACGGTGACGCTTTGCATTGGGCTATATATAGCCAGAAATGACTATGTAAAGCACCCATCAATAATCAAATTTGTTTTTAAAAAAAAAAATCCTTATCTTTTGCTCTGCAATTTGTCTTACTTGCTTTACCTTTTATTTCACTACTTTACCACATAATTTATCCTTCTGTCATTTACTTTACTTCCTATTTAGAATCGTCACGAGAACCCGTTTAAACATCAAATCCGAATGATCTATGTGGTGAGAGATCTCTCAACGCGACATTTCTGGCAAAACAATATATATTTGTTACTCCCAAAAAGTTATGACAACTATTATATGTTACAATGTTTGGCTTGTTTTGAAAAAGTTCATAGTAGACATGTAACAATGTGGAGGGCGACAATCTCTAACGGCACTAAAAACAGGTTCAAACGATGACACATTGCCTGGAAATTGTGAGCATGAACCCATTTGATGTTCTATCTGTGTAGACCAAGAATCAAATCCAAATTGGGTAGTTTGCCCTAAAGTTGTGGAGAAACAAAGATGGATGGAACTCAGCCAAACCGTCATTGTCAATCTCAAAGATGATTTCAATTTCCAACCCTTTTTACAGCTGTGGCGGGAAAAGTATATTTTTAGTGACAAAAATTATGTACGGAAATCAATTTAGTGCTAAAAAAATTTCAAACGGATTAATTTACTGCCAAGTCGAATGTTGGAATATATAAATATTAAACCACACCTTCTTCTAACAGCTTAAGCTTTTAGAGCAGTTGATTGTGGTTTTACAAAATCTTATATGGTATCAGAGCGAAAGGCCCTGAGTTCAAATCTTTCCAGGCCTCTATTTGCTTCTCCATTGAATTTGTCCACGCTTAGTACTAGTCAAAAGACGACCAGACTAAGCGTGAGGAGAGGGGGAGTGTTGAAATATATAAATATTAAACAACGCCTTTTTCTAACAGTTTAAGCTTTTAGAGCAAATCACATTAGCTTAAATCGAAATTAGCACTGAAGTGATCGTTTTTAAAAGAAGTTATCACCTAAATAATCGTTTTAAAAAAAAGTTAGCACTAAAGTGATCTATGTACGTAACTTTTGGCACAAAAAGTGTAATTTTGCCCAACTATGGCTATTGACATAAAAGACCGGGGGGGGCCAATTCCATGCTTTGTTTGAAGATGAGTCTGGGTAGGGCCGGTGGTCATCTGAGGCCAGTGCTTGCCCTTGTTTGTTTGAGCAATGCAAAACCTTTCAGTTGATGCAATATGGATGTTCAACGTACGTTCAACGTACATTAAGGAATAGTGCATGGCGAGCTCGTCACGTTTTTGCGAATGTCTTAGGGTGTATCTGTTTGAGTGGAAGTGCCTTTTAGAAATTGATTTTGTGAACTCTTACCCATTTAGTTCATCAAAAACAATTTCGTCGATGGAGAACATTTTCCGATCAATGAAAAATTCATACATAAAATTAAGAAAGTGAATTCCACAATCTGCAAAAAGAAATACTTTCTGGCGTTACTCCTCTAAAATTTTTAATATTTGATGTTGCAATTTTTAGTTCGCTATGTTTAACATTTTGACTTTTTTATTTTTTATTTTACTTTTTTTTTCTTCTTCAATTGCCAGTAGCCGGTGATTGGCGACATGAGGTCAAGCCTCAAGCTTGCTAGCTACATGGCGAGCTTGAGCTCACTGGCCACCCGAGCTCGCCCACAGCCGCCGTCAGCTTGTCACGGTGAAGGACATGGTGATGGAGGAAGAAGGAAGAAGAGAAAAAAATAGAAGTTAAAAATTAAAAATATATATATGAAAATATAAAATATGAAATATGAAATCTACAAAAAAATTTATGCAACAATGTGATTTTTTTCTTGCCATAATATAAAGTCGTGAGATTGAAATCATTATCCAAATGAGAACCAACACCAAAAAACGTTTTCGGTCACATATCGCCAAATAAAGGAAAACAAACCGTTTTTCTAGAAAATGATTTTTGAGATCAGAAATCATTTTTCTTTTTCATGGAGTCTTCGGTGAAACAAACCCTCGTAATTACTTTTTTTGAGACTATTTAATGAGACCTTTTAAAAAGCATATGAAATTTAGCTGCATCAACTATGTTAGAAATTTGACCCAAAAAAAAATTATGTTGGAAATAATTAGGAATATTTCTAGGATAATTTCCTATGTTATAAGTTATTTGATATTCTGTTGATTTTCTATTTTTCTCAAGATTACGGTTATGTCTTGATTATTACGTTATATTAGATAACCATCTGATAAAACCTGCATAAATAGGCTTATGTATTCTTCTTCAAAATGCATTGATCATGTCATGTCGGGGCAAGCGGACCATTTATGATGAAAAAGAGGGGCTTCAAGAGAATGATTCGGAGTTATTGCATAGTGAAACCATGCAAACACAAAATAGATATTCCAAAGAACAAGTTTTTTTTTTTTCCCGAATAAACCTACTCATGCAGGACTCTCATGATCTTACAGAGATCATGAGGACCATTTTCCTAATCGGAGATTAGTCATTTTCTCTTTGTTTTCACATCAAGAATTCTTTGCCCTTTTCTTATTCAGAGAAACAAGTTTTTTTTTTTCCCCTATTCAGATATCAGCCATTTTCTCTTTGTTTTCACATCGAGAATTATTTGCGGATGAACACACACATATAAAGAATACGTAAGAAAAATCTACAGTTCCTCTCTTCCGGTTCGTCATTCTCAACCAATTGAAAGATTAAGAACTAGTCGTGGTCGTAATGACCCAATGAACTATTTGAAGGAAGCTTCGTGGAAGTCAGACCGGTAAACAGTGGAAACACATTGCGTTATAGAACGACCAAGTTTTGTCATTAGGAAGCCAACTTTGACTTAATCCCTGTGGTCTCGACCAACCTTCGGCAAAAGTCAGCATCGTAGCACTGAACACTTTTGATTAAGCGAAGCTCGTTATTGGCTGACCCCAAAAATGAGTGTTTATCCAGCTATATGATCAGCCGTTCCAAAGGGTGTTATGTTCCTTCTCGGGGTACTAGACCTTTGGGCGGCGATCCGTTTCACGAATGCCGTATCGTCGTCATTGCCGTAGTTGTTCTCTTAAGATTTACCTACTCATGGTCTAACCAGAACGACCGCGTGTTTATACCGTGTGATCCCGCACAAGGCAAAGGGTGATGCCTAAAATTTCTTGATGCTTGCATCATATTAATCTTGTTCAATTATGTGTATCTTGACGAGCTGTTCATCGAGAAGAACATGGAGATGAAGAGATGGAGAACAACACAGAGGCGGTCGCACGGCCAGCAGTAGCATACTTTCTGTCTGCACAAAAAAATGACGACTTTCGGTGGAATACATTTCATTACAGGAGAAATTCCCACAAAACACTAACAGAGAATTCGCTCTGTTAAATTGCTTTTCGTAATGAACATTCGCTCCAAGAGGAAAAATGGATTTGATAAGGTGCATAAGAGCCTTCGACCTCAAAAGAAATGGTGATTAGGCTCCATAACATTACAACCTTCAAGTCCCCTTAGTAAGACCAAACTGGATAAAAAACGAGTTCGATCTTCGATCATCTGACAACTTTCTTCAATTTGAACAAGATGAGTACCGGCATTTCGAGGTTCGACCGCAGTTTGAGATAACGATGCAGCAGAGTGGCTAACAGTGCAGCCTAATCGTCCCAAGTAGATAAGCCCCCCATGCCAATTTCATCTGTTGATGTCCGTAGTTGAGAAGGCTCAAAGGACCTCTTCTTTGGTTTCTTCTTCTTAGTAGGAATGCAAGCCAAGCCACCCAGCATGTCCCCATCTCCTTTGGGATTATCTGCGGCTTCCTCAGCTTGGAAAAGTTTCATAAATGAAGCCTCTGCGTCGTCGATAACGTCGTGCTCGATGGTTTTCGCTCTCCCGAGACTTTTTCCTCTCTTTCTGCTCTGGTGCCACACCATTACTGTCACGGACTCGAACTTCTTTTCTCGGCAAATCATCCTTGCTTTTCTGCTTCTTGCGCTTCTGTCCTTCCGTTGAAGGTTTACCGTTTTCGCTATAAATGCCCATGGTCACGTTATGCTTGGGTTTCTTGTTGGTTCGCTCTTCCTCTTCGGTTTCTTTACCATCAGCGACGGGAGGAAATTCATCAATGACACTGACATCAAGCTTCTCAATTTTGGCGTTCTTATCGATGGGTTTTGCATTGACTATCTGCAATCTCGGTAGAGCTTTCCTGATCTGCAGTTTAGATGTTAAAGATATTCATCTGACAGTAGGTACGGACTGGACATACATTAAAAGAAGGGGAATTTCACAATTAAGTAGTGACCTTGTTCGTCGATTTCTCATTCTCGGCAATGGGATTTCCAATTAAATTGAGGTTTCTAAGGTTAACATGCGATTTCAGCACCTGCAGTTTCCAGCATTAGAAGAGATGCAGGGTAGTTTTGTCCCAAGGACAGTGAAAATGCAGCCAGAAATCCCCCACCTTCACATGCGACCACCTCGTGATCAAGTTATTTCCCAAATCCAAGTTGTGAAGTTTAACATTCTGAGGAAGTTCACTTGGCAGAGCCTGAGCTTCGACCACGACAGACGAAGAGAGGAGAACAAGTTAGGCACACAAGGGTCCACTGGACTTGGGAGAGAAACATAGAGTGCAAAGATGACTCACTGACAACAACAAGTCTATTAAAGCAATCAGCTAAATTTTATAGGTGGCATCAATTCAAATAAGTGAACCATAAAAGTAATCATACCGTAATCTGATTGTGAGCAAGTCTAAGTTCTTTCAGTTCGATGCAGGACTTGAGGGATTTATCAATAGCTTGGAGTTGGCAACGTGAGAGAGAGAGCTAATGACCAAAAAAGAGAGAGTACAGGAAATGGATACATCTAGGTAAAATACGTTCCAATAAGTATGTCAATCAAATGCATACCTCTGTAAGTGACTTCAACTTCATTAAGGACTCGCCAATTTCTTCTAGAGGATTCCTAGAAAGAACTAGAAAGAAGAGAAAAGGTGAATACAAGTACTCTTAAGTTTACTCTAGAAGCATCTTCGTAATTCTCATACTGATTATTTGAAGATCAATATGGATCAACAGAAGACTTAGTCCATAACTTATGCGTTTCCTTTCTCTACAAAATTCACCTGTCAGTAAATAATGGCTGCAAATGTTGAAGGTTTACCACATATGAAGACATAGTCAAATATGGAAGATACCACAGAAAGACAAATATGAAGAAAAAGATAGAATAAATATACTCTGTGGCATGCATGCCATAAAGTACATCATACAATTGCACGCATTGATTAACCTAGTCGAATGCAAACCTTAAAGTCTTACACCTGTTATCTTCCGGTTAAGACAGGACAATGATGAGGCTTACTGTCTGGCGCCTATGAATCGAAGTCATCACCCAAATGAAGTTCAATGTGATTCCTTTTATCCATCTTTCTTGATGGTCAAGAGTCAAGACCTCACTTTAACCCGGGATTGTAGTTATAGACTGTAATTACAACTGCTTTTCCTGTTTTCCAGTTAAAATTGTTCTGCACATCCTACCCTCCGCCTCTCTCAAACAACTATCGAAGACTCCATGTGACAAAACATATTTTAGAGCGGTTATAGAAGGAAAAGGATAATATATACAAGCAGTATGGATAAGAATTTGACATGCCGATGACATCTGAAAGAACTTAGATGTCTTACCGAGAGTGTTCAGTTCTTTCAATTGATCAAGTGTGCATATGGAAACAATCTCGTTGTCTGTAAAACGAAGAAAGGAGGATTTGAGTAGGTACAATTATTCGGCCTTTCGTGTCCAAGAAGTTTTCTACTATAACTCACCGTTCAAAATTAATGCACGTAGACTCATAAGCGATCTAACCTCATCCATGGACCTAAGTTTGTTTTTTCCCAGCATTTATCACCTGTTCAAAAATGGAAGAAAGTAATTTTCCATCTGTCACTTGCATCAAGCTTCATAAGGGAATGTTAGAAACCTAGAAAATTGAGGAAGTCCATTTCCAATTACAATGAAGCAGAAGAATATGTGTGGCCAAAAGTTTCCCCATTCAAAAAGCAAAGGTTCCCGCAAGATTCTCTGCGGGAAAAAGCTTTAACGCCCTAACACTACGCAACGTGACCACAACTCCACATATCAGATGCTCCCTACATATCGAAGTTCAAATGATTAGATACACAAGGATGCATTGCATCTGCCTTCTTAAGCTTCTTTTACCATCTGCTAAGAGGCGTCAATATGATTCCTCAGATCCATCCGATGAGAGATCCCGATGAGCATCTTACCAAAGTAAAAACAACCCATTTCTTTTGACAGATTATAGAAAATGGGGCCACTCATATGCAGATCACAAAGTAGCAGCTACGGGCCAATTAGCGGCTGAATTTCTCAGACCTATGCCATAAAACTGAGCTAACATACAGATAACCACAATCTTAGCTTCTGCATCCACCGACTCCTTTCAAAGGCAGACTGCCCCAGCAAAAGTTATAAATGTAAGAGTTTTTCTTACATGACCTACATTAATTGAGATTGTAATTACCGTATTACGGGATTAATTTACCGTTTAGGGGTTGGTCTAATAAAGGCGGGATATAAAGATTCTTAATGGGCCTAATATGGGTTTGGCTAGTGTGGTCCAGAGTTCGGCCCGGCCTGTGGTGAGAAGTCCCGCTAAGAAACTCTATATATAGGGCTAAGGCGCCCTCTCTAACCTTCATAACTTCATACGCTATACGGAAGTACTACCTCACTGACGCCAGGCATTCCGAGGGCCATAGAGAGGAAGAGCTCGAGCCGGACAACTTGAAAACATCGGAACGCGCAGCGGAAGCGCTATGGACACGAAATCAGGTACGCCGACACTTTTCGTGTATCGTTAAGTTCTCGTTTCCGACTACGGCGATCTTGGGATGTTGTTTGTGACGACAAACGACCGTTTGAACGACCAACAGTTGGTATCAGAGCCGCCGTAGTTCTAAACTAGAACGTCTGGTTATCTGCTTGTTCTTTGAAATTTCGTCCAATGAAAGTTGGTTTTGATTATATATTCGGAATCCTTGTGTTGGGGCGAGCGTTTTGGTGGGCGGCGCACGGCCGTTGGAGTCCGTTTGAGTCGTCGGAGTTCGGACCGACACCATACGGTTTATGCTTGATTTTGAAAAATCCGTCTGGTGAAACTTGATATTTGAAATATACTCGTCGATAGGCGAGTGGTCGCCGGCCACCAAAGGACGCTGGACGCTCCCTCATGCGCGACTGGAAGTCGCGGGCGTGGCAGCGTGTCAACCACGCACCCTCACACGCCAGTGTGCAAATCGCCATTGGGCTGACGTCATGGATGATGTCAGCGACGCGGTCGACGGCTGGGATTGCGCCACGTGTCTGGGCAATGGCTGCCTCCACGAGATTTTGCCACGTGTTAGCTGACGTCATCCTCCCACCGCCATTGCCCTTGACTAGCTCGACCCAACCCGTTGATCGTTGACCGGGTCAAGCCGACCCGATCACTCGACTTGACCTAGATCCAACCCGAGTTTTTGACCCGACCCGTTAACTGGTAAAATTGGTCAATGGTCGGACCGGTTTACCAGTTGGACCGGGTGGTCGGAATGGCCAGCGGTCGAACCGGACCCAATTAGACCGATTCATCGAGCCAACGGTCGAATCGGTCGTTGGACTGGACCGACCGTAGCGGCTGAACCACCACAGCTTGTATCAGCGCATGCGGGCGCATCTGTGCTCCTATTGGGGCGATTTTTGTACCGACGTGCTAGTATTGAAATTCTCTACATTATGATATATTTATTTTTAATTTTTGGAGCTTTTGAATAAAGGAAAATGTATAAAACCCCACGTAGTATGTACTTTTAGGGGTATTTTTGACATTTTTCATGTATTTTCATATGGTATCGAAAATCCTAAGACTAGCTCGCTAGAATATGATCACATAAAGAATATGTAGAGTGTCATAAAATATTGGCATGTATAAGAATTAGCATGCATTATGACTTGAGCAATGTTCATAGCATTCCTTATGATTTTTGAATAACGTGCCCACATAATGTAGTCTAAAATCACTTGAACATGGTATATCTGATACATAAAGTTCATATCCCTAGTATGAGAGACTTTCACAAATTCAATCGGGCAGTGACCACCAAAGTGGCACACCTGATTAATTTTTATACATCAGTCTCATATTGTGGTAGGATGTTTCCTGTTATAATGCATAGTTATACTTCCAAAAGAGGATATTATGTATTAGTTCATGGAAGGATACATGTACAACATATGATTGAGAATTGACCGATTCTAGTGATTCATACACCCAAAGATGGTGATTAACAAAGATTGGAATATATTCTCATTGCTGCTGTCATGTGGAGAGTTTGCAATTGCATGTCACATATTTCTGCCAAAAGTGATTATGTGATGATGTATGTGACTCTCAAGATGTGTACTTATACAGTTTTAAGTTACACAAATTTGGTTTACAAGGGGCTACATGTGCAGCATGAGGTTGAATGTCTAATTCTAGTGGTTCATCTGCCCAAAGGTGATGATTCACAAAGTTTGAAATATGCTCTCATTGTGGGCTGCTACGTATAAAGTGCACATTATGTATTCTGCACAAAGGTGTGTACAAAATGGTGTGTTTAACTCTCAATATGTGTACTTATAAGTTTCAAGTTACACAGTACTCACATGATGCCGCTTATATACATTGCTTGATAAAATTGTCATCTTATCTATAAGCGGTAACTCCATTAAGATTAAGGTTCATACTAGTTCAGATTTTGTGAAGTAGATAGATGATTTTATATTTGACATAAGACTGGAGAAAGTTTATATTGCTTTTAATGAAGATGGCCGGCAACTCTTGTTGTCAACAATATGGAACCTAAAGGGCACATTTTGTGGCTTGAGTTAAGAGCAATCGGATTTGCTTGTTATTTCGAAAGCGATCCATTCAGTACTACTTTGAGAAGTGGATTGCCAGTCAACTGCACTGCTATATAGATGATGGAAGCCTTGGTAGCTTGGGTCTGTGTCTTATCTACTGCATATATTGTGATACATCTGCAAGGACTCTTCAATATATGGTTAATATGATTTTTGTGGGACTAGAAATTATGTCATAAGGATTGTGGACACCTTGAGTAAGAAATTTGAAAATCATACCCATAAAGGAACTCATGAAACCACCGGTCATTCAGATAGTTTGGGTCCATAGACAGATGGTGACCATAACTTCTTTTCTAAGAAGAAAGATCACATAAAGAAGGACTGTAGTAAAGATGCAGCTTGGTCATCTAAGTGTGAGCATATATGAAATAATTTCTTGGCTTTGATTTGAGAATCCAATCTATCAAAAGCCTCATCAGGTTTTTTACGGCTAGATAAAGGTGTAACCAATTATATTGCATTCACTGTATGGGGATTCATGAATTGTAAAAGGCCAAATAAAGACAAATCATGACTCACTGTAGGAAACAACAATAAAGTTGGCGTCGAGTTCATGAGAGATGTCATTTTAATTCCAGATTCTTGTTTTGACTTGACAATAAGAAATGCATTTATTGTATTTTCCTTAGATATGTGTAGTAACTCTGTTGAACTGAAAGAATCACGGAATTTTCGTGTTCTTATGTCAAATAAGGGTGAGATCTGTAATATGTCCAATAGATTGTACAGGTTGCACTTAACTTCCCATGATACTTACGTTGTTTATATAGCTAAATGTTGTTTTCAAGAGATCTCTACCTAAAGAGCAGTCTCACGCATTATAGCATAAATGACTTGGCTACTTATCTAGAGAAAGAGTGGTAAGCTAATAAAGCCTAACATCTTATTTGCTCTTAAATGTGACCAAGATGAAGGAGAAAATTGCAATCCGTAATTCTGAACTATTGAAGGTCATTTAGTCTTGTGTCAATGGACCCATACGACAACCATCGTGTTGAAAATTTTATTTCGTTACATTTATTAAAGATCTTCCCATATGGTTATGTGTACTTGATTAAAGAAAAATCTGAGTCTCT
The DNA here is from genome assembly GCA_028455895.1 of Rhodomyrtus tomentosa. Classification (NCBI taxonomy): domain Eukaryota; kingdom Viridiplantae; phylum Streptophyta; class Magnoliopsida; order Myrtales; family Myrtaceae; genus Rhodomyrtus; species Rhodomyrtus tomentosa. Next base: position 4,305,395 of record JAPCWY010000001.1, on the reverse strand, counting down.
TGACAAGTTTAAGGTCTTCAGGTTGAAGTCAAGAAACAGTTGGAAAAAGTCATAAAATTTGTCGGATTACACCGAGTGGTGAGTATTATGGCATACATGGCAATGCTGGACAACTTAAAGGGCCATTTTCCATATACTTAAAAAGATTCTAGGATAATAGTTAAGTTTACTATGCCTAAGAATCTTGAACAAAATGGTGCAGTTGAAAAGTGTAATTGCACTCTCAAGAATGTAATGAGGAGTATGATTAGTAGAATGAATCTATATGGTTCTCTGTGGGGTGTGGTTTTTTTAGCTTCCCTTTATATTTTAATCGTTATTTCCACCAAAACTGTTATATTTACTCTTTTTAAGTTATGAACTTAATGTGAATCTAGGAGAATCATCTAAAGATTTGAAGTTGTCCTGCAGAGGTGAAGTTTTATTATCCAACATTAGTTAAGTCCAGATCATATGAAGGGATATTAGGTTAATGATCCCAATTGAAGTACAAGAATTATGGAATCACATACAGCGAAGCTTCTGAATGTGATTAGCTGAAAATGATATATGTTCATAGACTATTGAGCTAAAGGTACTGTACAAATACTGTGTCATTTTTCTCTGCCTATACAAACGATCATGGAGCCTACCACATCATAGGTTGAGCCTATCGGGGTTCAGGATTACGTTATTTGAACAAGATCCTGATAAAGTTTTTCAAACCCCACAGATGCATGGTGAGGTTAAGGAAGCTCCATTTGAAAGATCTATCAGACAGAGGCGACCAGTTATACTGCTGCACTATATAGTCTATCAAGTAGAGTATGATTATGATGTCGGCTGTATGGATTGTCCAAAGACAATAGATGATGTTTCTTGTCCTCATTTAGATCTGTGGTTGGATGTGATAAAAAACGAGACACAATCTATGAAACATGATAGTGTTTGGGAGACTCTTGAAATTGCTAAGAATTATAAGCTCATCAGTTGCAAATAGGTGTATAATACCAAAAGGGTCTCCAAAAGGAAAGATTAGGAAGTTTAAAGTCAGATTGGTAACCAAGATTTCACTCTGACAAAAGGTGTAGACTGTAAAATAAAGTTTTTCTTTAGTCTCTCATAAGGATTCTTTCAAAGTGATCTTGGCATTTGTAACTCATCTGTTTTGGAGTTGCACCAGATGAATATTAAAACTATATTCCTAAATAAAAACCTTGATAAGGAAGTCTATATGATAAGACCCGAAGGCTTTATAGTTGATAATTCATGTAAGCTTATAGTTAGACTAAAATAGTCTATTTAAGGCCTCACACAAAACTCCCAGACAATGATATCAGAAGTTTCATAGAGTTGTTACTTCATTTAATGATGTCGAGTGAATCAGTGTATGCACTACAAGGTCAGTGGAAGGAATTTCATCTTCCTATAGACAATATGATGCAAGCAGTAATATTGGATTACTGCATAAGGTAGATCAAATATTCTCATGAAGAGCCTTGGTAAATTGTCTTTTGTCATTCACATTGAGATCCACTGGGATCGTTCTCGCGGATATTGTATTTGTCTCAGAGGACACGTGTTATCATATTATGGAAAGATTCAGTATACTTCGAAGAAAGTCAGGAACATGTCTTATCATTAAGGGTGATAAACTAAATCTATAATTGTATCCTCATACAGATGTTGAGAGACTACTTGAGACAAAAGTCTGTCAAATCCAGAAAAATGATCACTGAATTGCTACCAAAAAGGTATAAGGTACTTAAAGAGAACAAAAGATTACATACTGATTCGCAAGCAAGTTAAGGACTTACGGCTCGTAGGACATCTAGATTTAGTCCTTACTAGTCGTTTGAATGACGAGAAGTTGATGACATGGTGTATCTTTATTTTAGCAGGCAGTGTAGTATAATGAAAATAAATCGCATATCTGTGTTATCCTCTACTATTCAAGCGGAGTTTATAACATGTTTTTAGGCTGCTGCTCAAGTTATTTGCTCTGAAATCTCATTAGGGAGTTGATCGTATTTAATTACGTGGATAGATCCATATAGTCATGATATGGTGACGGTTTTGCGATGTTGTTTGTTTAGCAACTGCAAAGATCTTAAGAAGTCTAAACATCTAGTGGTCAACTTTGACCATAAAGGAACCATATGACAATGGTGACATTAAGGTGGAGCATGATATGGATTTTCCACTAACAAAAGATCTTTGTCCATATGTATTTGAAATGACGTCATTAAGATGGGCTTAGGCAGCATCATTGCATGCGTTTGTTCAGTGGGAGCTGTTTTCAGTTTTGCTCCAATAAAGTTTGTACCTGTGATTGTTACATTTTACAACATCTTGATATGTGTCAACTTTGTTACATGCAATAAGGTGTTTGAGTGATCAGTTGAAAATCTCAAGGTATGTATAAACGTTGAGTAAAGGCTGAGGGCATTCAGTTACTAACTATAAGGATATGTCTTGTTACACATAAAGCAAGGTTAACCATAAAGTGAGACATATCAAGGTTCCATAGAACCATAAAGGTATTCTATAGTGCACATAAGGTTTCGTTGCACATAATGAGAGAGAATGGTGCCTGACCAAAGGATGACACATAAAGTGACTCTTTTATGAGGTGTCATCATTTGTCATACTACCATATTGAATTCATGTCAGTATAGTTCAGAACAATTGTGACCATGGATGACTCTGCATAGCAGTTGTTTTGCGGCTAATGTCATGATTCGGTGTTTGAGACTATTGGATCGGATTGGCTTTTAAGAATAATCCATAAACCAACATAAATGTGCGCACTACAATATAATTTCAATTAATATAGCCCAAGTGGGAGAATGTAATAGTTTTCCCGATATGAGCTACATTAATTGAGATTGTAATTACCGTATTACGGGATTAATTTACCGTTTACGGATTGGTCCAATAAAGGCAGGATATAAAGATTCTTAATGGGTCTAATATTGGCCTGGCTAGTGTGGGCCAGAGTTCGGCCCAGCCCGTGATGAAAGGGCTCTCTAAGAAACTCTATATATAGGGTTAGGGTGCCCTCTAACCCTCATAACTTCATACGCCATGTGACAATGCTGACTCACCGACGCCAGGCATTCCGAGGGCCATAGAGGGGAAGAGCTCGAGCCGGACAACCTGAAAACATTGAAACGTGTAGCGGAAGTGCTATGGACACGAAATCAGATACGTTGACTCTTTGCATGTATCGTTGAGTTCTCGTTTTCGACTATGGCGATCTTGGGACGTCATTTGCGACGACGGACGCCCATTTGAATGGCGAACACTAGAGGCAACACAAGTTGCACAGGACTAGCCACCCCAACTCACTTTTCAACCTCCACTTGAATTATTATACTCATAACCTTGAGCATGAGGAAATGAAGAAGGTTCCCAAGGATGAGGTAATGACTTTCCCTCAGTAAACCAATGAACTTGCAGAGAGCATCGAAAAGAAGTCCAATGACAGTCAGCAACGGCAACTTACAGTGAGCTTAGAGAGCCCTTCGATTCCTTTCAAGCTCCGCAGCTTGTTTTGGACCACGGACAGCCATTTCAAGTTGACGCATGGCCTCAAATCCTGAAACTCCCGTTCAACAGTCATCAAGCTCAAGCTCAAGCTCAAGTTTAATGCACTTAAAACTCTGCGGCGGCGGCATGCGGTACCTCAAGCGAAGTGAGATTGTTGAAGCCAAGATCGAGCCTTTGCAGATTCTTGAAGTCCGCCAAACACGACACCTGGTGATGACGACCGATACAGAGCAATGCTCATGACAAACGAAAGCGAGAAAAGGGGAAAACAGAGTGTTCTTTTACATCGGTAAGAGCTTTCTGATTGAGCGTCAAAGACGAAATAGAGTCTGCGTCCCGGGCGTTATTGTCTTTCAGCAACTGCTCAGAGCTCAAACGCCCCCCCTGGCATCGTCGACGTTCGAGAGAACTGTCCTTTCTAAGACCCTAACTATTGCTGCTACGGTCGAGCAATAACCAGTGACGTACCGACCATGAACCTGGGCTCTCCTGAGGGAGAGACCAGAGGCAAATGCCGGCAAATTTTATTCGGATCAGGTTTGGATCGAACCAATATCCTCGAACTGGGCGGAATCATCATCCAATGGAAGCTCCACTTAGGAATCGAACGGTTAGACATTACGACAAGCACCCAAAGTTCATGCGGGCTACCTGTGCACTCGGTTAGCAAGGCAGAGCGACTACAAAGCTCTGTTGTAGCCAGAATACCGACCATGAATCCAACCGAGTCCAGAGGGAAATGCCGGAAACCCAAGCTAGACCGATTTATCGTCGTTGTACCATGAAGTGAGTCGTCTGCAGTAACGAATGAGTAAGACGCTACGACAAGCACCCAAATGCCTCTTGATTCATTATAAGACTCGCATTATTATAAAGTTCGTGTTCTCTAACCATGCAATTGGTTAAAAAAGGCGACTTAATCGCGCAGCTATGTCATAAGCCGGAACGTTTTTGCAGCCTCAATTGCAGCTCGTTTAGCAATGCATGAGCCAAACTCGAACGTTACTAGACAGGGATGTCCAAGTCACAGTCATAAAGCCACAATTACAGCCAAATCAAACTGCCATTTGGGCCTCAAAAGATTTGATAGCCACCACCTCCTACTTGTCCGTCGACAAAATTCTTCTCATTTACCATGAGATACCTGAATTACCTTGAGGGGACAATATCGTATGCCCAAAGACCAGAGATAAGTCATGTTGCCTCACAGACCAAAAGCATACACTAAAATCAGTGCCTAGCTGCTCAAGAATCAAAAGAGACATTTCAAGAACATCAAGTCGTAAGTTACTTCCACCATTAGCCTTCTGTATGACAATCTAGCAGCCAAGAGGAGGAGCTGAATTCTTTGAAGCAAGGACCACCAACTTTTACCCGAGACACCAGCATCACTTGAAGGATGGCATCTTTCTTTTTTTCTTTTTCTTTTTTTTTTTGTCAAGTGAGGATGGCATCTTTTTTTCTTGGTCAAAGCATCTTTCTTTCTTTTTTTGGTCAAAGCATCTCTCAAACATCGGAAAAGTTGCAAAATTTCATGAGATGTACTTTTCCTGCTGCTCCTGAAGCAACTTTGCTGAAGACTTGGCATCGCGGTACAGAGAAGTCACTTCCTCGAGGTCCGCCTGCACAGCACAAAGAGTGTACATCAGGATTCCAGGATGGAGTACCAAATTATGAGGCTTTGTAAAATCATGTCTTGATAAATCTCGGATGGATATTCACCTTGCAAATGCCATCTCGCCCATTCATCTTGGCCACGACGCTGGCAGGGGATAATAGCTGTACCGCATGCCTACAGAAACACTCCATTTATAAACATCATGAAAGACACATATCCCTAAGGGAAAAAATCAAACATTAAAAGGAAACCTTAAGGATGTCAGTTGACCAATTTCTCCCAGATAGGCTAAACTTTCTTCGTCCACAACCAATTCCTCCACCTGAGCACGAATTGCTATAATCTGGCCAATCACAGGACATACACTTGTTTGAATATTATATTTTGCTTTTGGGGAGCAATGGAAAAGAGAAAACATGATATATAGAAGAGGTAATGTTTACCTGTATCATTTCAGCAGGACCATATATTTGTGTTCGAATGATTACCAAACGATCCAACAAGTCGACAGGAATGCCATGAGGACTAGTCATATCAGTCCCTCTGCCAAAATCATGCACAAGTTCCAGATTAATTAAGGGTGGCAGACCTCCATGTCGCCATAACTCAAAAGCTAAAATGTTAAATTTTCCAAACAATCAAAGTCACAAATTCTGTGATAATCATCACCTCCGGTCAGTGTTTACATAAACTCGAAGGACAAAGACATCAATCATGACAACAACCAAAGTGCCTTTTCTCATTTATGTAAGATCAATTACTAGTCCTTCTAAACATGTAAATTGCACAAGGGCATGTAATGTGATGATAAAATAAGGTGATTCTGGCTATATATATCTTCTAAAGCAGCAAAGTAGGTTTTTATCTTTCCTCTGGAGCTTCTTGTACATTGACAACCGCATCATATAAAAGATGCATCATATAGGACCCAAATCCAGAGCAATCAAAATGCTCAGTACCTTGTGCGCGCGGGCACTCTCCCTCTCTCAAATTATTAATGATACACTCAAAATTAGGCATTTTCTCAAGGAAAAAAGGCATACCTAACATTACATATCCCTCTATTTGTGGCAAAGATCACTATTGGTGATAGTGAGCTCTCTAAAGCACGATTCAGGTATGAGAAGCACTCCATATCCAGCATATGCACCTGAATAAATGGAATTCAGTTAAACTGGACAAGAAAAAGTTATACCTAGACATGTCCATGATAGACAGAAGAGAAAGGACCTCATCAATAAATAAAACACCAGGAACGAGCTCAGCTATGCCTTCATCAATATAACGGTTAACAACCTGCCATCAACAAAATTCCATCACATTAGACTTTTGAAATGGTGATATTTGTGACAAATAGTAGTTAATGATAGAATTCCTAGAAAGAAAACAATATTTGTCCCATATCACTCCAAAAGAATGTCAAAACTGTCATCTCACCCTAGTTGAGCCGTACCTTATTTATTTCTTGCCTTAACTTGTCAGTTATCTCCGTCTTTCTAGGCTTCATCATCTGACCCATTAGAGATAATATGTCCTGTCCACCTTGAGGCCGTGCATTTGCCGCATCCAGATCATGTAATGTTACATCCTGGAGAAATAAATGTAAACATGTAAAGAATTTCATATGGAATTTATAAAGACAAAACCAGGTAACAATTGTGAGGTTTTATAAAACTCTGCCAGCATGTTTGCCTCTTTAGTCTGAGCTACCTTTACATGGTTTTATGGTTTAATACCAGTGCTGAACTCACTGAAAAAAGTCACAAGAAAAAAGGCCATTTGTAACAGCTACCCAAAGCTTTTGTTTTGTTTTAAAAGCCAATAGCTCACTACGTCTAAACCAAGATTTTCCCTCACCATTTTGTTGTATAGCCCATAACAGTAAGATTTATATTGTCACATATAACACTATCAACAAAACTATTCAGATTGAGAGATGAATGACCTGAACTATCTCCTTCTTTTTATGAACCTCTCCTTTAGGGAGGGGGACATACTCTTCTGCTTCAAGGTCAAATTCTGTGGCAAAAGCATCACTTCTACCGACTCTTTTGACTGCTCCACTATTTGCTTCAATGTATATAACATCACCAACAGCAACCTGCAAGAGATTTTGACAATCACAACAAGTTTGATCTCATCCTGGATTGTAGATGATCCTTCGGCATTTACATCCATGAATGAAAACGGTATAAACAAAAGCTCTACAAGTCATGATATCATTTTGCATAAAATGCATACTGCGTGGAAGTGGCAACAAATTAGAGAAAGAATGGAATAGCTTAATATGGACCAGATGAGAAAGTGCATCAGATAGAAACAGAACTGTATGAGCCCTAAAAAAAGTTACAGAAAAGCCCACAAAAAAAAAAAAACAAAAGAAAAATGATTCCTCACCTTTTCCTTGATCAAGGCATCATAAATGGTTGGGTCCAACTTTAGTTGCTTTGTTCCTTTGACAGTTTTTAATCCAATGATCACATGGCTAATGCTTTTGCCATAGCCACCAGTCACGCTCTCAGTTTCCTCTGGAGAAAGTTCAGTAACCTAACAACAGCAGCAAGCATCATGAGCTGAGTCCAACACAAAGACAAAACAGCCGGAAAACCCCAAAAAAAAATAGTTGAACTCCATAAGAAGCAACTTGCCTCTCCTTCATAGACCTCTTTATTTTCCTTTATACGTAGACCAATAGCCCGCCTAAAATTTTCCATTAAAACCTCAGTTTTCTTTACTTCTGAAGAGTACACCTCTGATCCAACCATGGGACAGAATGGCACCTGCAAGCATGCAACAAAAATTAAGTCGCCAGAAACAGAATGAACTATTGAAAGTGTTTCACTCATATACCTCATTATAAACGACATACAGAACCCTCAAGAGAATATTCACAAAAGTACCTTGCTCCCAAGTTCTTGGGATATTCCAAGGGCCAAAGCTGTCTTCCCAGTACCAGGTGGACCGGCCAGTAGAAGCGCCCGACCAGCCATCCGCTTCTGTCGTATCATGTCGACCACAAGACCAGCAGCTTCCCTGGCCTCTGCCTGACCCACAAAGCCAGAGGCCAAAGGCATTGCCATTCCACTGGCCTAGTAAAAGACAGCAAGCAAAACAAAAATATTAGAGAGAAATCATACCAAAAAACGTAAACTTGTTAAGCACCTTATCAAGCTAAGAATAATGCTTCAGCATGTTGCTGCCAGCAACCATCACTAATGGCCCCAACCATTAGCAATGGCAATGACCCCATCCACGAGAGCTCGTAGAGATGCTTCAATTTGTGTAATTGCAGCTATGAAGTGATGATGGTGGGTTTCTCGCCATTCAAAATCCATAACAGCAAACATGCCTCAGGCAAACTTCAAAGTAGAGATGCGATTGAAAAGAAGGAAAGCGAAAAAGAACAAAGATAAGGGACAAACTAAATGAAATGGCGACCGACAAAATCTAAAACCCTAAACCCTCCACTGGCAAGTCGCTACACGACGAGTGCCGAGAAATCAACTCTTCACCTGCTGAGTAGTAGAGAGAATTCAAGCAAAAAGGTGACAAATTTTCGAGTATGAAAAGGCGAGTTCGAGCTTTACATCGAGGCCAAGGCCCTTGATGTGAGTGTGGGTGGCGATTCGCTGCTTCTTCGTCGTGGATTGAACCTCTTCAATCTTCATCTTCTCCATCTCTCGCTGCGCGACTCTTCTTGCTTAGCTCCGCTGATTCCACGAGAGAGAGAGAGTCGGGCAGAATCGAAGACGGGCCGTTTCCAGCTATGTTGCACGGACCCGCTCCCTCAGGAGGTTTTTGCGTGTCGGACACTGATTTCCGACACTAGTCAACGAAACGGGAGTAAGGGTGAGAAAATTTCAACCTTTCAGGACCAAAAACGTAAGCCCCAAATCACTAACCTAATTTGTCGTCCCCTGTTTCTTTGCTCTCAGCTCGCCTCCTCGCTTCGCCTCTGATTGTCACTGTAACTACAGGGAGGGAGGGAGAGACAGAGATAGAGGCGCGTGTTTGAAGGTAATCCTCGCCTCACGGCTCGCGTCTCACTTCGCCTCCACGCCTCGCGGCCTCGCCGCCTCGCCTCGCCTCCTCGCCTTGCCTCTGTTTTTCACTGTAACTGGAGAGAGAGAGGGAGAGGCGGGTTTTGAAGGTTTCTTTTGTCTGGACTCTCTGAGAAAGAACTTCAAAGAGAGGACGCGAACAGAGAGGAGAGCAGAGACGGAGGAGGGATGCAAAATTAGGATTGTTTTGACTTTTTTGCCCTTAAAAAATTATAATTTGCCGATCTTACCCCTTTACAAGTTTTCGTTTCGGGGATCTCATTCTTCGTTGGCTTCTGACTTGGATATTTGATAGTAAGACCGTTTTCTGTGCTCGGAGTTTGATTTTAGTTTGATAGATGAGGATTGCTCTTTTCGTGTAAAATCAAGGGCACTTTTTATTTATTTATTTATTTACTTATTTATAGAAATAACAAATCATTATATATATATATATAATGTATATGTACATTTGATATACAACGTGTCCGACATGTCAAAATTCTTCATTTTTTGATAAATCACGTGTCATGTCGTATCATATCACGTGTTTCGTGTCGTATCGGTGCTATATAAATTCTAAAACAAACATCGCCATCGCATCGTCACGAAGCCGCTTTCGAAGCAAATTCTGAACAGCAGAAGCCATTGTTAAGGGTTTACATAAAGGTAAAATAGTGTCAAATTTTTCAAATACTAGATATTTTTTAATTTCTTCTTTTTGGTCAAAGATATTTTTTAAATATGAACAATTATGTTTTATTATCGTTTTTCATATTTATAGTATTTTAAGAATTTTAAGGGCTATTTGTTCCCAATTAAAATTTAATAGATTTTCGAATTTAGATAGATTATGAAAATATTTTATGCAAATTTACGTCTAAAGAAAAATCTAAACTAGTATACACCGCAAGATTCGAATTAAACAAAAAGTAAAACAAAAAAATCTATTCGGAAACGCTCTATGATGTTTCGTACTAACTGAAAATTAGTTCTGAAAGTAATTAAAGAGCTACACAAATGTGTCATTATCTTACTTAGGTAATTATATTAATTTTAATGGGTTATATTGTATAAATCGCTTATGTAACAAACAATATAGCTAGTCATAGTATTATTTTACTTCCAAATATAAATTACAAAAATAGATCCTAATGACGATAAAAAGATTGTTACGGATTATGTTTACTGTGGAAACATGCTTTTTATAGTTAGAACTTACTCATGTGGTAAGATCTACATTAACTTAATAATAATGGAAACTAGAAAAACAAAGTGATAAAAAAACGGAACAATAAAAGATGCGTCTTATAATAGTTTAAAAATCTTTTTGAAAGGAAAAAAAATTGTGTAGAGCAAGCAAAAAAAAAAACTCACTTGCATCAACTCTACTATCTCATTCAAGAAAACCTTGCTTTCGTCGTCCACATATGAACTTAAAGACAATTAAATTCTACGTGAAAATAGAAAATATTAACTAATTTGTAGATGTCAACTGCAAAATAAATTATTTATGTGGCATCATGCTTTTATTTTTTTATTTTTTATTTTTTATTTTTTTGGTAAAGTAAGAGTGTATTGAAACTTTTCAAATCGCTAGATAGAAGGAAGAACTAGACACAAAAATCATGTACCAGCCATGACACCGTTATATGCCAAAAGAGGTACAACGGTGAACCGGTTGCAAGATGCAAGCATACACATAAACGAGTCCAACAAAGATGGAGAACAAATAGCAAAGAACAAAAAAAGAGTGGCCAAACACGCAGCCAAAAGAGAGGAATAAGAACAGAAAAAGAGAAGGCCAAACAACAGCTGAAAAAAAACAACCCAACACCGGTCTACGGTAGTCTTCAATATGCATGGTGAGAGCAAATGGATGACCAAACAGCAACAAAAAGGGTCAGCTAATCATCTCCAAGGAGTTGTGGAAGACGTAGCAGCCAAGGGTAGAAAGATAAAGGACACCACCGAGGGAATGAAGTGGAGGAGCAGGTTCCCAGCAGGCGAAGGAATCCACAAACGAACAGTTTCTGCAGAAAATCGACGATACCACACAAGAGTCGAATAGAAACCCTCCAAAACGAAACACGAACAACATGGAAATAGAAGTGTGGATGTCCCAAAATAGAAATGGGAAAAATAAGAACATTACGAACGGCATGTATATAGGCCAAACGGGAAAATGAAGTCTTAGGGGCCGCCAGGATAGTCTTCAAAAATAGAGGGTGACATCCCCCAATTCCTTTGCACGCTCCTATTCTAAGGATTGTTGTTAATGTGAACAAGCATAAGAGCTTTATCTTTGACTATCTTAGTGAGATGCTTGACCATACCCGGCACATAAAGAGATTTCCGTCTAAACAGGATGTGATTTCTCTCGGTCCAAATGATATGACATAAGGCACCGAAATAAAATCTAGCCAAGCGATGAGGGAAGGAGTTATCACCAAGGTGTTGCATAGCCCAATGAACATGATCATGCCATGACCGGTTACACCACAACAAATCTCATTTCAAAGCCCAAACTAGAGCTAACCTACCCGTAATAGAGCAACCAAAAAATAAATGATCAATTAAAGTGTTATAATTTAAGTTAACTTAGTGAAAACAAATTAAATATAAAAAAATAATAAAAATGAGGAGACAAAAAAAGGAAAAGTTAAAATTAAATGTGTCCCACAATAATTCAAGAATCCTTTCGGAAGAAATTAAAAAAAAAATGGGAAATGCAAAAAAGAAAAAAGAAATACTATAAACCCAACGCATCAATTCTACACTCCCTTCAAAGTCATATCAGAAAACCCTCGTTTCATCTTATTTTTTAGACTATAGACTATAGTGACAAAATTCAATGGTTGTCCTTCCAATAATGAAATGACGAAATTAAATGACCTTTTAATTCAAAGATGTAGTTTGATGTGGAATTTTACGATGTGACTTTTTTTTGGTCAAATCCGATGTGACTCTGAAGAGCCTAAAATAGAACTCTAAATACCAAATTCGTAATATATAATTAGGTGCACCTTATTAATTGTGAAAAACCGTCTTTTAAATGTGTATATCGATTATCAATTACATATACTAAGATTAATATCATAAAAAATCGCAACCCGGTAAATCAATGCTACATTTGTATCAATCTAATTTTCATGTAACAAAAAATCTCTATTGATATGCACGTGTATTTTTAACCTACATTGATGTTCACGTCACAAAAAAAGCTGATGTCTCGGTTTTTGCTTCACTCAGTCGGTGAACTAGTCGAGGAGGAGATACTGAAAACGTTCTTGACGGAAAGACAATTGAATGGCGATTTCATCTCCAAGGCTTCTGATCTCCTTTGGCGGAGAGAGGCCCTGAAACTTGTCGAATCGGATGTTGGGATGCTTCCGGACGGTCCTCAAGAACCAGACCAGGTTTTCTCACGTCTGTATCGTTTCGTTTTTGTGTGATTGGTCTAAGAAGTGATGGTGGACCTTGTTTTTACCAGTTGGACTGCAATATACCTTTAGCAGTTAATTTTGAGTTGCATGTACTATTCAGAAGCACAATCTCTGCGTAGCCACTTGGAAATTCTATGGAAAGTTTTGTCCAGCGGAGATAAATGTTTCCATGTATAGGTGGAGAAGTAACATTTCTTTTCAGATTGGTATCATTATTATTATTTTTTTGTGGAGGTGGATTTCATATATATTTGGAAATTGAGGAAACTGCACGTCAAATAAACAAGCAGCATGAAGTGATTAAGGAGGGTGGAGACATACTTTGTGAACGGCAAACACTACTTCGTGAACATTAATTCTTGCATGCGATGACAGAAAATAGAAGGAAATCAGACTGGCAGTGCAACTATTTCCTTGACGGGTCAGATGGTGATGGACATATCTGTTTTGAGGATTGCTGGGAAATGCAGAAACTCTTCAATTGATTTTGTAGAATTTCCACGTTGAATAGCAAATGTTTCTTTTGATAACAAAAAGGGACGTGACGCCACGTAATTTCCAGGTCGTTGAAAATGATGATGATGGTGGGTTCTTGAAACTGTCAAAAACCAATGAATGGATCTCAGGTGACAACTCTGCACCACTGAACAAGAAAGTCATTGCTAAGGTATTCATTCTGCTGTTCTCTTTTTCAGGTTCTTGAAGTCCCATTGTATTGAATTTGTTATCTCTCACAAGCTCTAATTGATTATCACATGTCGTAACGGGCATTGCAGGATGATTGAGAAAAGAGGAGGAAGTTAAACCTACTCCAATAAGGAGCTGTACGATGCTATCCTTATTTTTAGTCGGCTGATTAAACCTACATCTGCAGTTTGTCTGCTGCATCTTCTAGTTGTTTAAGTCAAAGTCATCGAAACTAAACGAATGAAGTAGACTTGGAACCATTAAGATAACCTGGCCCGTTTCATTATGGGCAGGTTCTCCAGCCTACGAAATAGTAACACGTGCCATTATGGGTTGGCCACTTGGAATGATAACATACATCAGCATTTCTATTCATTTTGATTAAAGAGATTCAGATAAAGCAGAGTGACCTTATCTTTTTTATATTTTGGTCCAACAACCTTTGAGAGAGGTGTCGGAGTAATTTCTAGAACTGGAACATGTGTTGCTGCAATTTAGCATAGATCTCACGGTATCAAGGCAATTAATCTTTTAAGGCCTTAATCATCCTATTCACGAGTTATGCCAATATACAATACTTTCGTCACGTATGTCGTAATTGCACTTCTGGCCTCTGAAGTTCCCTAAATGTTGTGGATACTATGAATCCTATCTTATTTATTGCAGTTGAAGAGGGAATTGATGCTCTTATCCATTGGTATTGGAACCGCGTGGACTGGATACTGTTTTGTCAATTCAGGTAAACTTGGTTTTAGAATGCATAGGTTCGCGGTCTGCGATTTTTAATTCCTCTACTTCCTTCAGATCAACTTATAACATCCTTCCAGCTCAAACTGGAATGATTAGTTTCTGTTAGAATGAAAGGGGGAATGAGAATAAGCTGGAAAAATCAGACATTTTCTTTGCTAGTGCAGGCTGCTATCAGTTATGCTGTGGGAGTTATTTTCAGGTACTTCTTTATTGTTTTTCTGTGGACTGGCTTTTTCTTTTGCCTCGACATGGGGTAAAATTTGTCGGAGTTGTATGGTATACCTAGAGATTTACAACGAGGGAATTCCATTTCTGTTTCAAGTTACACTTGATTACCATTGTCGAAGGAGTTGCTCTTTATTGCTGCTTCGGGTTTGATAGTTGCCTTTTCCTTTTCCATGCCCCCTCTTTTAGTTAAGTCACTGCGTGCACTAGTTGTCTTTCTGGTAGACAAAAACTATTTGCCGCTGAAACAAACTACTTTTCACTTTGTTTAAATATTTAACCGCCTAGAGTAATTCTTGTAACTCTTCTGGATGCTGTAGACTAGTTAGCCCTTTGCTGAACTCAGCAACCTGTGATTTATCTCCACTCCACATGTTCTTTTGAAAGAGATTAATAAAATCAGAGGGCTGACTGCTAACATGTTGGCAATCATGGTTATTGGCATTTGCTGGGGTACTCCGACATCCTTCTGACTGCAGTTACTTGTACCTTCAGCTCTTGTGCCAGCATGCAGACAACCTATACAGGGAAATGATTCCTCAGATTTTCAGGCAGAAGAAGTTGAAAAAGTAATAATTGCAAAATTTTAATTGGATCTATTTATGTTAATGCTCCTTCCACGGAACATTCTTAATGCTCATACAGAACTTTGCATTGAACTTCTCAGGATTGGAACACGAACTGAGGATCTGAGTGATTCATTCGAGAGAACAATTAAAGGAAGCACTATGGTTCTTTAGGCTTGTAATTCCTGCTGCCATATATGGATTATGGATCTTTTCGCGTCAGTATATAGGCGGTGACTTCTGTGACTTCCAGGTAACGTCATTTTAATTTGTGGTGAAACATAAGATGGTGTTGACAGCACCAATGGAGAAACTTGCTCCTTGTACCTATTTAAATGCCTATTCTATTTTCCGCAGCTTGTTCCGGCCATGCTTGGGATGTTTGCATATAAAGCTGCCGCACTGGTTCAAGTTTATCGAGATAATGAAGACCTTCGGTTTGTGTTCCCAGACAAAGAGGAAGATTCAAGCTACTAAATGCGATGATCTCAGACAGCATTTCCAGGGCACTTTGTCCGCCCAATTTACTACTCTACTCTCGATGTCAGAAATCAATATACTAAGGTGATTCACAACGTCTCGATGGCAGAAATCAATATACTACTCTATTCTCGATAGCAGAAATCAATATTCATAACACGAACGGCTCGAATTGCAAGATTAAGGCCTAACCTTCTAAAAAATGGTTAAACAATATTTTTCCATCCCTTCATGCGCCAAAGAGTACAAAAGTGTGATGGGCCAATGCCATTTTCCTTTTCGACCAAAAAAAAAATCCAAAATCCAAAATATTTGCAAATGAAGGCTAACCAATTCAATAACATATTATCACTCTCAAAAGTATAAATTAAATATATCACCTAACCTCCATTTCTTTCATGGAAAATGTCACATTTTTGAAAAGTATTTTTTAGTATTTTTCATTGCTTGGTTAAAACCTAAAAATGAACTAGAAAAAATTTTCCACCGTTTGATATGAAAAATTCGATTTTATTGTCCTCATTGCATTCATATTAATAGATTTTCATTTTTATTTTATGTTTTCTTTTTTAAAAATTAATTTCTAATTATTATTTTTTATTTTTATGTATATTTTATTTTTATTTTATTTTTCCTTCTTCTATGGCTGATCGTCGCATCTGGCAAGCAAGGTCTAGCTTGAGCCATGGCCACGTCTGTGGTCAATCGCCCGCAGTTGTTGTGGCCAATGACCTGCAGAAGAAGAAAGAAACAAAAATGAGGAAAAGAAAAATAAGGGAAAGCAAAAAAAAGTTGAATTTTTTTCAAAAATAATTAAAAGAAAATAAATGTGAAAGAGTGAAGAGAGGAAGAGGAAAACATTTTTCTTGCTTTTGAATGTGTTTTTTTAATGCGTTTTCTCCACGGTGAAAAGCACTTTTCTTGATTTGCTTATTTTTCGCAAATCAAACGCCGAGAAACCCGAAAATATTTTCCTGAAGATGGTTTCCCGGCAAACAAATAGAGCCTATGTATGCAATAAATCTAAAGTAACTATTGTAAACTCGGTTTCTCTCGAGCCACTGTTTATTACTTTACTATGTTTTTTATTGACTACATTACTATTAAGAGTTTTTAAAGAAATATTGCCGTTATTTCTCCCAAATATTAATGGGAATATCGTCATCTCAATGTAGGTGGTATACCCATTTGACATACCGCCACATAAACATTCGAAGACCTCACATACGTATGCATCTGCATTAACATGACAATTGTTACCAGCAATTTTTTAATTGAGAAAAAAAGCTTTGACAAAGAAATTAAATCCTTCACCCCCTTCCGTTGAAGCCCCATAAGGTGATAAGGCGGCCTTTTGAAAGATAAGAATTTAGGGATTCCGATAAAAAAAAATGATAACAATTTAGAGAGAATTTAAATACAGTTTCAAACGTGTATAGCATGGATTTTTATTCTAGTCTATATATGTGCAAATATGTACATGAGTTCGTACGAGGTTGGCCACATCTACTGACTATCTTTGACCAGTAACTCATTTGCTTTATCAAATATATAATACTGAATCTCTCATTCTTACGAAAATTTCAGTATGTTACGAACTTCTTCAAAGTGAATCACTAAAGAAAAGATATAGATTATCACTCAGGCACAAATGATTTCTCATTAAAGATATGCCTACATCTCGCGCGGGCTCCTCTAAGCCCATATAAACGGCAACTTGGGGTCCAATTAAATCTCACAATTGTACTTAACTTTTGGAATCACCAATAATTACCTATGGATCTATTAGACACCCAAGTAAGACACGAGTGTCTTTTTGAATAAGGATACTTGTCTACGTTAGTTTAATTTAATCTTTTTCTTTTATTTTGAAAATATTTTTGCATGCAGTTTTTGTCAAATCACTATTATGTAATCTGATCATGCGAGTGCATAGCCGCCAAAAGTAACACTCAATAACAAGAAACAATAAATAAATTCTTGATAGATTAAAGGACCTAAAATGCACGAGCAAGTGCAAACATGCCATATTTTGTCCATCGGAACGCGGCCTCCTGCCAACTATGACTCAAAGGCAATGACATCACATCGTTTAGATTAATTCAACACCCTCTCATAAATAATTGTGCTCAATATAAATCTCAACTAAATAACCCATGGGATATTATAGCACAAGCGTCTTTATTAAATACTGCCATCTCAAATCGCGTAATATAAATATAAACGCGTTTGTTTCGCGAAAAATGAATAGTTCACTTACGAAAATAAGTGAACGCGAAAATATTCAAACATAAATTGTAAATTATGATTCATAAAAATGTTTTACTACTTGATTAATCGAGTATTGATTTCTCAACAAAAAGAGGGTTATTACAGCCAATAATCACTACCTTATGCGTGGAGAGCCAAAATTGATTTTAGATGAAACGAATGAAACGGAGTGTGAAGGCAATGGTCATTAGAAGATATGAACGTCACAATGTGCATACGCTGACATGGCAGATCTGTTTTAAGGGTGAAATTCATAAGGATCAGCAATTTCAGGTCAGTCCAGATTTCACCTGCAATTAGTTCTTCAATTTGTGGATATGATACCTACTATGCACACTTTGAAACTTAGAATTTATCCTTACAACGTATCCTGTTAAAACCGGTTGATTCCAAAAAGTTAGAATTGGTAACCAAACCGGACGGTTTTGGCACTAGCCACTAGGTAGCAGTCCTTTTTTATTTTTATTTTTATTTTTATTTTTTGTTAAAAGGCAGCAGTCCAATTTTTGTTGTCCAAATAAAACAAATTTTTATGATGAAATATTAGCGTTGCACCATTTCAAACATATATTAGTTAAGCCATTATATTGTTGTTTTTTCGTGCTGAACAATATGGTTTGATTCTCCAAACGTGTAAAGTGTTTTTTTTTATGACATGCTCATACATATTTATGAATCGTTTTTACCGTATCTAAGACATCTTTACCACGAATGAATTTGTCAACATAATTCGGCGCACATGAAAAATGTATTAGTCCTTTTTTAGCATATCTATTATGTGCCATCCACGCATTTTAATCTCATGTATTATTAAATCACTGAATGTTAGGACATCGATTCTCAGGTAAATTCCGGCCTTGGGACAAGGAATCGATTGATCTTCCCTAGAAACTGGACTGGTATGTTAACCTTTTATCATTAACCACGTATTTGGCAATAATTTATTCTTTTATTTCAACTAATTTTACACAATTGGGATGATCTCTCGTTCAGCTCGGCTACGCAAATAAGTATCACTATCACTGCTCGTATATATTTAGCTTCCTATATGAAAATGAAAAGAGTTTAAATTAGTTAGAACATATGATTTTAGAAGAATCTTACCAGAAGGGAATAAAAAAAAAATGGGGTTAGTTTAAAAACATATTAAAATTCTCACTCTTCTCCTTCATCTACCTCTACAATAGAATAGATTAAGAGCAAAGACGAGTTTACCGCCATGGCCGCAACTCTGATGTGACATGGAAGCAAATCTCATTATAGATAGTGATTGATGATAAAGTAGAATATTCGACCACAAAAATAATGTTGAATAAGTGTTATGTTATTACGTTTAGATTTTTTTTAGGATGCATGTATTTCATGAAAAATAAATAATTTCAGAAAATATTCACTTGAATCACTCGCAAAAACGAATAAACGAAAAATGTTTTTATCATTCATGAAATTATTTTGATATAAATTATTATTGATATTGTAAATATCATTTATTAACTAATTATTTCGAGCGATATAGATAGTCATTTTATTTATGATCAAGAAAGAAACCGAGCATTAAAGTCTTTTATGTTCGCATGCACCGAACGAAAAGTCCTTGCCATTGTTATTTCGAAATAAGCGTCATTATGTCGAGATCTTAATTATTTTCCTGGAATTGCACTTGTTCGACTTCACCATCATCATTTCAATTTAAAAGTTATGTCTTAGCCCACCAATCGAATCCACCTTTGGAAGTGTAGGTCCATTTGAGCCCCAGTTGCAAATTCAAGTCCAATTCCAATTCGATTCCATCCACGGGTAACGCTTCCTTTATTTTCGACTCATCCTAGCATATATAGTCTCAAATTTCAAACTAGATAGTAAATAAAATTCCAGAGTGCATCAACATAGATGCAAGAAATGGGGAAGATCTAACCGTTTAAAAACGCATATATCGAAACATTTGAGCGTTGAAAAAGCGGACAACATATCAAATCAAAGAAGATTGCGAGATCCTAGAAGATGCAAACAAAGTAGTTAATTTTGGGAATAAAAAAAGATTGTGAGATCATCATAAGAGCGTCTTATCCTTGATTATTGTGAGATTTGAGATTTTGAATGCGTGTTGAAGACTTTTCCATTATTAATATTTTTTAATTTTGTTATTTCATTTTAAGTATTTGTTTGTTTCCTAAAAGGTGACCTCACTATAAATAGGCACCTAATTTATTGTTAAGATTATCATTTTCGTTCATAATGAAAATTTATCTCTTAAAATGTTTTCCAACTCTCTCTTCCCCTGCATCAAGATCCAAATTGAAAGAAGAGATTAGAGATAAAATTTGAGACACAATACTTCTAAGAAATTTTCTTTTTCTTTTTTTTTTTTGGTAAGGAGAAATTTTCTTTGTTTTAGTTAGGCTAATTCCCTAAAAAGGCGTCAACTTTAGCACTAATACCAATTCTGGCCCGAATTTTTTTTTGTCTCATAAAAAACACCAATTTTAGGTCCAATGACAATTTTAGCCCAAACTTTTTTTTTCATCCCATGAAAAAACACAAACACTAACTCAAGTCTCAAATCCGGACTTCCTTTAATTTGGACCCATTATTGTCCAACGTGGTAATTTCACGTCATCAATAAATCCATATGGCTTGCTGCTGTGGATTTAAAGCATCGTCTTCTTAGCACAGATTTGAAATTGATCATCTACTTTACCTCTGGCATAACTTAAAGAACGACGATTAACATATTCATCGTCTCCTTCATTTTGCCTGTAAACATCAATTGTCTAACTGAAATCTGAAATTATATATTCCCACGCATGGAGAAATGCCATGGACGAGATCCGCCAAGCTCACAACAAAAGCCTTCTTTTTTTAACAAGCCCGCCCCTACCCTCTCCCGAAGAAGATGAATAACTTCATATTTTGTGTCAATAAGATGATTAATAGTATCCTAAATTCATGTCAACAAGTCACGTGAATTTATTGATGTCATGGAATTACCATGCTAGAGACAACTAATGATTTCAAATTAAGGGGGGCCGAATTTGGGATTCGAGTTAAAGTTTGTGCATTTTCACGGAATGAAAAAAGATTTGGGTTAAAATCGTCATTGTACCTAAAGCTGGTGTTTTTTTATGAGATAAAAAAAAAAGTTCGGGCCATTAGACATAAAGTTGGTGTTTTTTTAAGGAATTAGCCTGTTTTAGTTATATCTCCCCCTTTAGCATGCGATGCCTCTCCAAAGATGATGCAAACGAAGCATGAACTCGACCACGAAAGTAAAAATGTCAAAGAGGTTCATGCTATTTCCACGGCCATATTTGGCTTCGACCACAGCTTATTGGAGAAAGAGACGAACCTGCCCTTTGTATCGACCATAGAATTATCGAAATGAATGCACTACTGAAAATCACGGTTTCTAAAGAAATTAACGCTATAATCGAAACTGGGGCTCTCTCGTCCCCCACTCCGTGGTCTTTCAGTTTTCATGCCTTACCTGAATATAGATTGATGGAGACATGAGACTGGCCTTCGTTTCACTAATTTCGTTAGTTACGATGCAAACTCATCTGTAGATTTCAAACCCAGAATTAAATTTCCCTCTGTCATTCCATGGGAAGAGTGCATGAAAAATGTCGATACGTGCGAGTACGATGCTCAATTTAGTGTTGCAACTTTTAAGTTCCTCGTCATAGTTTCAGAACTCGTGAAATTCGTTCACTTGAAGCACAGTGATTAGTTGGCTTGCCAAAAAAGCTGAATTGCCATTATTACAATTGACGCAAAAAATTTGATTACCGATGATCTCAATTCTGTAGTGATATCTTTGACTTTTATTGAACACCACATCAGTATTACTTACTAAGTCATTGGATCACATCGCCTCTTCAACTATTTCTGTTGTTACCATGTTTCCAGTCTCAATCGTCAACAAAACCATCTTGTCTCTCGACATGTCTTCCAATTCATAACACAATTAAGGGAAGAAAAGGCATATTTGCTTAGAAATCAACCATCTTTCAGGTTTTTGCTTGATCCAAGTTCACATACCTATTTAGTGCCACACTACCCGAACTATATTCTAACCCAACGTTTGTTGTCCCCAACAAAATCAAAGGGTACACTTCACGACATCACAATGTAAACATGGATTAATTGTATACATTTTCTTAGCTACACGTGATAGATCAAGCCTAATATTATCCATGGCATAACCCAGGCATCCACCATTATTAACATGTGAAACAAAGAAATTGAAACAAACAAATAAAATAAAAATAAATAAAAGCAAGAAATTACTCGCTATTTTTGTACTTAGTATTTCTTACAATAAGCCACGTATTCTAAACCCAATAAGCCATCCAACAACACTGCAAGAAACAAGAATGGAACACATTCAGAGAAGAAGAAGCAGAGACCCAGAAACGAAACCAAGAAAATCTATACAGAGAGACTTTTATCAGACGAATCCATGAGCAAACTTTCAGTACAAAGGAGAAGATTTGGAGAGGGAAAGTCAGAGTCCCGACGAGAAGAGAGCAGGGAGAGAGACGATCTGGGGAAGAAGGTTATGGGTTTCTTCCTTCCTTTCCCTTGAGGACGGAGCAACAAAGGGAAAAGAGAAGAAAGATTTTCCTTATTATTTTAATATCTTTTTTTCACGAAATCCTTTATTTAAAAAACAATTTTCATATGGCAGATACGAAAATCTCATCCATGAAATAACTTTATATGGGAGCGATATCAATTTTTTTATTAGATTTTATTATATTTTAAAGAGTTTTCAAATAGGAAATACGATAAACTTCATTATGTTGTGATCTTTACCCTTGCTACCAAACTTAGGCTTCAGGTTCAACATAAAAATGTGGGAGGTTTGGGATTTAGGGATCTCCCACAATTTAATATGGCAATGTTGGGAAAATCGGCGTGACGGATCCATGAACAACCTTCCACTCTCTGGGCTTCTATTTTAAAGGGTCTATATTTCCCCGGAGTTACTTTTTGGAAAGAAAAAAGGAGAGCTAGGGCTTCGTGGGGTTGGCAAAGCCTCTTGGCGGGGACAGACTACGTTCCCATTTGTAAGATGGCAAGTTGCCAATGGCGAATGCATCAATGTTCGTTCCCATAGCTGGCCACCTACTGGCCCTATTGGCGAATCAAAGCAACCAGGAGCGCCCGACAAGGTTGCTAGCCTGATTACTCCATTCTAATGGGATGAACCTTTGCTACGGGATTGTTTCTCGCCCCACATAGTGCAACAAATACGTGCCATTCCCCTTAGCTGACTATCCCCAACAGATCGATTTGTTTGGGCTCTTGTTTCCGGTGGAGCTTGCTCCGTCAGTTCTGCCTACAAGCAGTACAGGATTGACTCTTCTCAGTCGCCCAAGAATGACCCATCCTCATCTTACCAGCATCCGCACTATCAGTCCCTACACAACTTCGGCACTTCACTTGGAGCCTTTGTCAAAACGCAATCCCTACATGAGTGAGATTAGTTAACAGAGAGATCATATCTGACTCATATTGTGCAATCTGCCAGCAATCCCCAGAGACGCTTGAGCACTTATTTTTACTCTGCCCCTGGACAGTCGATGTATGGAATCATAACCAGGTTCAAATCCGAATTCAGCCACATCGCATTACTAGAATTGAAGAATGGTTGTTCTCCCTACTTGCAGATCAACAACAACTGCGGCACTCACAAGTCCCGCTAGGCCCACTGGTAATCCAACTGTCGTGGCAAATATGGAAAGCCCGAAAGGACTACATTTTCCGACATCAGCAGCCTCATCCATGGGATGTTGTCAATGCAGCGATTGCTAATCACCTATCGCTTGCCAGATGGAACAAGAATACATCATTGGAAGCACACATACAGAAAAACCACCAAGGTGTTGGGAACTTAGGAAGCCCCTACTCCCTAGATCTTTCAAATTCAATGTTGATGGATAGTTCATCTTGGGTCACGATAATGGTGTCATTGCTGGTCTTCTTTGCGATCATCAAGGCTACTGCAAGGGTGGCTTTGCGCGGTCCGTTCTATCCACCGATCCCGAACAGGTTGAAGCTCTTGCGTGCTATCAAGCTCTTAAACCTGTAGTGGATCGCCTTGCTAACGAGACGCTGACCTTAGTAAAGCGTCGACCATCTCCATTGAATCTGACTGCCGCAATGTTATTGAAGATCTCGTCTCTCTACAACAGTGGGTGGCGTCGAGTTCTTCAAATCAGCCTCCTTCATCCTTGCAGAAGACATCGGGTTGGAGCTCCTTTTCCATTTTGCTAGAATGTTGTCTTTTGATGAGTTGGGCCGAGGGCTTTTTTGTGTTTAGTTTATGCCGAGGGAGGCCAATAAGCCTGCAGATTGGTTATTCCAGGCCCAACGCAGGAATAACCTCCCTCAAGATTGGCTCAATTCTACGCCGAATGTACAACAGGCTGTGCTCTGCTCTGAAGCCCATCCGACTCGTACGCCTGGAACTTTGTCAGCTTAATATATACTCCAGTGTGACCAAAAAAAAAAAACTTAGGCTTCAGGTTTGAGTTTGTATAAATTGATAACCTCTCCCGATAGCGATGCCATTAACCCTGTTATTTGTTTTATCCTTTCTCCGTTTTCTCTCGATCTTGTCGAGCCCCAGCACGCAACTGCTTGACGACCCTTTAGCGAAACCACCCATGCTTCAAGATTTTCTTGATTTCTTTTCACTCCTTGCTCATCGGGTCTCTCAACGGGTTCTTTGTTTGTCTTTTTTGATATACTGGGATGAATTGGTTTGTGGGTGCTTGTTGCAGCGATGCAATTCGTGAGATTGATGGCAGCATGGGTTGTTGTCCGCTCAATTAGAAAAGATGAAATCAATTTCTGAAAGTTCTGTGATGTTGGCTTTCTTGTCCCACTGGTATTATAGCCAGAGGGCTTGTGATTGATCAACCGAGAGTTGTATTCGGAGTTGGAAGGGCAGTTTGTCGTCTTTTTTAGTTTAATCTTCAATGATGGGAGAGAATGGTGAAGAAATGGATGCAACGGTTCTAGTTTTGAGTAAGTTCAAGGAATTGATTGGCACTCACTATTTAAGCTGCAAACGGTTGTGCGATCTGCCTGATGCCATTCTCCTACACGTCCTAGATTTTCTACCAACGAGAGCTGCGATGAGGATGTGTGTTGTCGAAAAGATGGAGGCATTTGTCAAGGTCGATTTCTAATCTCGTCTTCGTCTTCGGGGAAGAAAGTATCTTCCAAAAATCACATTTTTTTTTTAAATTTGTGGAAGGAACATTGTCGTTTCGTGACTTGTCTCCTTTGAAAAAATTCTCTCTTTTATTTGACGTGGCTATTGAGGACCAATCTCGCGTAAATACTTGGATCGATGCTGCGATAAGACGCAAAGTTCGGAAGCTTGGCTTGTGGCTCAGGGTACAACCTTATCCTCATCTTGAGTATATCTTGCCCTGTTGTATATTCAGGTGTGAAACAGTGGTACACTTCCATATTGGATGCCTTCATAATTTCAGAGTTCCTTTTCCCTCTTTAGTCTGTCTTCCAAATCTGAAGGTCTTAACTCTAGATGATGTTGGATTTGGGGCTTCAGTAGAGAAGCTGCTTTCACTTCCTTCCCTCGAGAAGGTTTCGCTTAGAGATTGCAGGTTCCAGCAAAACAAGGTTTTGAATATTGGTGCTCCCAATCTTTTCAAAGTCTCCATAGTTGACGGACCTAAGGGTTTCAGTAGACGCGGCCACATACGGATTCATGGAGCTAGAATCAAATCCTTACGTTATTTTGGTCCATACGGCTGTAACCTTACCATGTCATTTCCAGCGTCGCTAGTTGAAGCTGTCATTATAGCTGTTGGAGCGCAGGAACAACCTGATCAATGTGCCAACCATTTTTAACGAAGAACATCTCACTTTAGGTTTCCAAGGCCTTCAGGTATGCTTTCCTGTTTCTTTTTTTTTTTTTCCTTCATTTCTTTGGAGCATTTTATTATGCTTCGAACTACTGTTGGTCTGGAATTCACTCTATTTCGGGATTTCTTATTAGGTTATGGATGAGAGAAAAGGTCTCCTTGACTCTTTTCCAGTCTTTTAGAGCCTTACCCAGTTGAAGTGGTTCGTCTCTCCAAATTTTAGTGTACTTCAGATCATGCTCAGCCAATGTCCTTGTCTGAGGAGTCTTGTGTTTGTGTTTTACCAGGTAATTATCCTACGATTATTGATTCTCATCCTTTTTCTGTTTTAAAGATTAAGTCAGAGCTAAGAGATATATTTCTGATATAGGGCATGATCAATAACTCCAAAAAAAAAAATAATAATAACTCTAGAATGGTTTTCCTTACCAAAAAAAAATAATAATAACTCTAGAATGGTCCTTACCCCAAAAAAAAAAAAAAAAAAACTCTAGAATGGATGGCTGGAAGCTGAACCCGATGCCTCATTGTTTTCTGTCATCGCTTAAAGAGATCAGGATTTGCTACTTCATCACAGCTGATGCGGAACTCTTAGCTGTGAGAGTTTTACTCGGGGCTGCTGAAGTTTTGGAGAAATTGTTTATACATTGTTCTCGGGGTTATATGAAGAGCTTTCGAGGGTTGACGAAACGTTTGATGAAACTTCACCAGCCTTCAAATCAATGCTCAATTTTGGTAGATTTCAGGAAGAAATGTGGTGCATGCTCTAATAATGTTTTATGGATAATCTAGTTGTCTTTGCTGAAATTAGAGCATTTTCCTGGAGGAGGACATCCATCATGTTGCTGTAGGTGAAATCATGCTCTCACCACTGTTTCTCAAGTTCGCCATCTTAGAGGACATATACACTGCTTCCGTCTTATTCATGACGCCATCAAAATAGATCGTCCATTCTTCAGACATATGCTACACAAAACAAGGATGTTAATACAATGTATCATTGATACCAAGTATCATGCTGGTGTTGTGGCGATTGCCGCGTTATTTACTGCTTTGATCAAAACCTTTTTGCCTGTGAATTATGGAGTTTGTTCATATTGTGGACGTGTTTTTTTTAGCTAAATGATGAGGTAAAGCTTGTTTACGTGAGGCACTTCTCCCAAACTGATGCTATGATTCTTTCGGTTCTATCGTTTGTTTGAAATTACCGTAAGGCGTATTCGAATTTTGTATCTAATCCCTTCTTTTCAATTTGGATTTTCTCCATTTCCCACGTTTAATGTTGACACACTCTGGAATTTTAGTAGTTTCTCGTTTGAAAATTTGAGGCTACATGTGCTACGATGAGTTGAAAATAAAGGAAGCGTTACCCGTGGATGGAATCGAATTGGAATTGGACTTGAATCTGCAAGCGTGCTTAAATGGACCTACACTCCGAAAGGAGGATTCGATTGGTGGGCTAAGAAATAAATTTTCTATTGAAATGATGATGGTGCGGTCGAACAAGTGCAATTCCAGGAAAAGGAGATCTCCCCATAATGACAGTTATTTTGAAATAATGATGGCAAACACTCTATGTTCGCTGCACGCTAACATAAAAGACTTTTAATTCTCCGTTTCTTTCTTGGTAATAAATAGAATGACTAGTTCGAAATAATTAATTAATGAACAATATTTATGATATCGATAATAATTAATGTCAAAATAATTCCGTGGACAATTAAGATATTTTTCATTTATTCGTTTTTATAAGTGATTCAAGTGATTATTTTTTGTTAAATTATTTATTTTTCACAAAATAAATGCATCCTAAAAAAATCTAAACATAATAACATATCATTTATTCAACATAATTTTTTTTGGTCGAATATTCAACATAATAAACAATCGCTATCTATAATGAGATTATCGCTTCCAAGTCACATCATAGACTCATAGTTGCTGCCATGGCGGTAAAGTCATCTTTGCTCTTAATCTATTGTAGAGTTAGATGAGAGGAAAGCCTTTCAAGACAGGATGGAGAAGAGTGAGAACATAGAATACGTGGGTTTTAATATTTTTTTTTTTAACCTAACCCCATTTTTTTTTAATTCCCTTCTAGTAAGATTCTTCTAAAATCATACGTTCTTTCTATTTAAACTCTTTTCATTTTCATATAGGAAGCTAAATATATACGAGAAGTGATTAATCCTTATTTGTGTAGCCAAGATGAACAAGAGATTACCCTAATTGTGTAGAATTAATTGAAATAAAAAAATAAATTATTGCTAAATACGTGGTTAAATGATAGAGGATTAACATACCAGTCTAGGTTCTAGGAAAGATCGATCGATTCCTTGTCCCAAGGCTGGAATTTATCTGGGACCCCACGACTTGACATTTACTGATTTAATAATACGGTCACGCAAGATTAAAATGTATGGATGACACATAATAAATATGTCAAAAAAAGGACTAATACATGTTCCGTGTCCGCCGAATTATGCTGACAAATTCATTCGTAGTACAGATGTCTTAGATATGGTAAAAAGGATTCTCGTAGTGAAAGCAATTTTCTTAATCAAAACCTTTCTGGAGATAGATCGATGGAGACATGAGACTGACCCTCATTTCACTAATTTCATTAGTTACGAATAGTATGCAAACTCATTTGTAGATTTCCAACCCAAAATTATCGTTTCCTCTTTCATTCCATTGGGAAGAGTACATGAAAAATGTCGAAGCGTAAGCGTAGACACTAGATTTAGTGTCGCAACTTTTGGGTCCCTCTTTAGAGTTTCATAACTCGTGAAATTCGTTCACTCGAGGCACATTGACTAGTTGGATAGCCAGAAAAGCTAAGCTGACATTATGATAACATTAAGTAACCCCACGTGGCTCGTGAGAGAAATCCTCTTTAAATAGGCGTACTAAACAAATGTCAGCTTGTATCATGTCATGAATCATTTGTGATGTGTGGTGCGATGTCCAAATCTTCGATAAGTGCATATTTTTTTTTTTGTCGTAAGATGCCGAGTGTCATAATTGAAAAATAAGGGACAATTTGGGCGCTGTTATTCTTAATCATACCAACCATGAATTGTGCTAACATTAAAGTGTTACCGACGCAAGAACTTCGTAAACTTCTCCAGATTGTTTCCATCAAACTTTGCACATCATGGATTATCCAGTTCCTATAGTTTTCAATTCACTGTTCAGAACTTCTTTTGCCAATTTCAAGTCCTTTTTTTTTTTTTGGTCAAAACGAACATCTTCATTTCATATATAGAAAGTAGCACATATTGGCGTAAGCTGTATTTTCTATAAATTATGGAGCTTTTCCTTTATTACGTTTTTTCATGATTTATTGAGATGTTAGGGTTAGCCCCTGTGTTGTATATAAGAACAATTGTAATGTTATACAAATTTATACTTAATACAGAGGAAAATATTATTCTACATTGTATTAGAGTCTAGAGTTTGCTCCTTATGAGTATTGTACGTTAATCCCCGATTACGACTGTCCCACTCATCGGTGCGCCCGAAAAAAATTTCTACTTGTCTACTGCATCGTGTCTTTGTCTCGTGCCGGCCAACTTCATCTCGCCCAATCACACTCGACCTCATATCCATGGCAGATGAAAATCCTAAAGAAGCAGTGATACCCCATCAAAATCAAGGGGAAAATTCAACCACGTAAGCGTTTTTGGAGAATCTGACCACCAGATTGACTCAGATCATGAACCAGAACTAGAATCCTCCTCCTGCTCCTCCTTTAGTACCAACATCGTAGAATGTTTCGGCTTCATCTCAGATTGCGATTAAATTGGATAGAACCAACTATGGCTTATGGTCTTAGGTTGTCGAGATGCACATCACAGGCAAAGACAAGTTGAGGTATATTAATGGAGACCTCCCTCAGCCTTTGTCTATAGATCCTGTTTTTCGAAAGTGAAAAATCAAGAACTCGATTGTAACAAGATGGCTCATCAACTCCATGGATCCGGCGTTGATTGGCAATTTTATCATAGTCCCTACCGTTAAAGCTGTGGAGTATTCCGTAGCTACCATCTTTTTTATGGCACCGATACTTCCCAGGTATATGTTTTAAAGCGTCGGGTATCATGAGTCAAGCAAGCTAAAGGACCAATCGAAAAATACTACAATGATCTTCAAGGAATCTAGCGTGAAATTGATTTCCTCATGCCTAATCCTATGGTGTGTCTTGCAGATATTGATCGCTACAATAATGCTATTAAAGATTACATGGTTTACCTTTTTCTGGATGGACTTAATGATCATCTTGACAAGGTTTGTGCAGATGTCTTGCAGATGCAGCCTTTCCACACCATTAAGCAAGCCTACGCACGTGTCCACAGGGAAGATATGCACCAAACCGTGATGCTGACCAATACCGATGGCTTTCCTACAAGTACAACAATGGTCTCATGGGGCAGTCGAGGAGATCCGTCTTTGCAGTTGATTGCAGGCGGTTCGGTGGGTAGAGGGTGGGCGCTCTCCGTCTGTTGTCAAGGCCAAGTCTCAAATGCCCGACAGCAGTTCTCACTGTGGAAATTCCAAACACACTAGGAACACTTGTTTTAAGCTGCATGGATTCCTAGATTGATGAGATGATTTTCAAGCAAAGAAGAAATCTGAAGCAGAACAGAGCAAGAGTGCAGGGCAGGCATCCTTGTGATTGGGAGTTCGTCTCTTTTGTTAGTCCCGATGGTGCCTTCAGCTAATTCTTCCACCTTTCCTCTTGAAGATAATTGTGGTTCTATTTTCATCACTACTCATCATGGTGGAAACAATGGATGGATTATCGACTTAGACGATACAAATCACATGACGCCTAATCCTAATGACCTAGTCAGTCGTACCTCACCGCGACGAGATAGTGTTATAATGCTAATGGACATTATCATCCGATCACAGGGGCTGGGAGTGTGGCTCTCAACCATCTCTTTCTTTATCCTATATATTATTTGTTCCTTATTTATCCAACTGTTTATTGTCTATCGGATAAATTATTGATGAGTTGAAATGTTGTGTTCTTATGTATCTGAATTTTTATTTATTTCAGGACTTTCTCACGAATGAGATTATTGGGCGCTTTACTAAGAAGGAAGGGTTATACATTGTGGATGATCTCAGCTTTGGTTGCGCCTATCACACTCCTAGTTGATCCGTTAGTAAGAAGAAAGATGTTTGGTTGTAGCACCATCGGTTGAGACACCCACAATTTATATATTTAAAGTATTTGTTTCCTGAGTTGTTTCGTTGTTTATCGAATTCTGTTTTTCATTGTGAAACATGCATTATGGCAAAAAGTTATCATGTTTCTTTTTCTTTGAACTCCAATAAAAGCAGCAAGCCTTTGTCTTTGGTTCATTTTGATATGTAGGGTGCATCTCCAATTACTACAAAGTCTGGAATGAGACGGTTTATAACCTTTGTTGATAACTGCACACGTATGACATGGTTGTATCTGATGAGGCATAAAGATGAGACTCCTAACACAGTTCGCATGTTTCATAAAATGGTTGCCACTCAATCTAGAGCTCGTATTCAAATTCTCCGCATGGATAATCATGGGGAATAAATCAGTCAGCACCTTACCTCTTATTTTAAGGAACATGGTCTCATCCATGAGATCTTTTGCACTCAGACCCCTTAGCAGAACAATGTGGTCGAATAAAAGAACCGCCACATTCTAGAGACGACGACAGTTCTTTTGGTTAGCAGCAATGTTCCAAAAAGGTTATGGGATACAGTAGTAGTCATAATCGTTCACTTGATGAATCGTATGCCCTCTCGTATGTTGCAATTTCAAACTCCATTACAAGCTCTATCCCAGTTTTTTCCTCTCTCTTCGATCTTGACAATGCCTCCTAAAGTGTTTAGGTGTGTGGCTTCACAAGAACCAACGAACCAAACTTGACCCATGTGCGATACGGTGTGTACTTATTGACTATGGAACTCATCAAAAGGGGTATCGCTACTATGATTCGACAATTAAGAAGACACATGTTGTCGTAGACGTGACTTTTCTGGAGTCAAAGTCTTATTTTTCTCCACCCCATTGTTCCTTTCATGAGAAAAATTATAGTTAAAGGAAAAATTGATGGGACATTGACATGGAGAGTGAGGAGTCAAGAGGACATGTAGAGTCCGGGGTGCGACTAGGTAGGGCTAGACCATTAACCAGCTCACGTAAAGTTCCAATGATGCAGTTTGATGAGTACCTAGCCCATGGTTCGATGGCAGGCAATGAGGAGGAGGGTGCGCTAGTAGTTGATGAAGGGGAGGGTGATCTTTTTCAGCTGAAAATAGGGATGATCGGCAGTCAATATCTACACCTAATGAGTGAGATCAGCTTGCTCCTTCACAAAATGCCCTACTTCAGTACCTAACCACTCTCCTGAGAATGATCCAGAGGTAATCTCTCTTCCTAATCTTGAGGTTTCTGATAATTCTGATTTGGTTGTTTGATATAAACTCCCTAATAGGTATAACTAGGACAGCACCCTAGTCCGTACTGACCAGATGTGGAGAAGCGAAGATCTAAATATCCCATTGCAGTTTTTGTGTCAACGAGAAGGCTAACGAAACTTTGTAAGGCTTTTGTGTCAAATGTATTAGTTGTTCGAATTCCAAATGGGGTGGGAGAGGCCTTGAAGGATCCAAAATGGGTTCAAGCTATGAAGAAGTAGATGGAAGCGTTAGACAAAAACAGACTTGAAGGATTGTAGAGTAAACATGGCCACGGGCTGGTTTGGACCTTGAACCAGACCATAGACTAACTAAAAATAACCCGGCCTACACGGGCCTGATTATGGTTCAGCAAAAATTTGGAACCGGCCCAAAATCGTAACAAAAGGGGGGGTGGAAGAGCTAAGGCAGCAACGGCGAGATTAGCCATTGTAATGTAACTGTCATTTTTTTACTGTTGCATTGCAATGGACACTTCCCCCCACGTTCTTTTTTTTTTAACTAATTATATCATTTCATTCCCCCATCTATAAATACCCTTTTCCCTTTCATTTTTTCTCACAAATTCACTCAAGTCTCATTTCTCTCAATTTTCTCAATCCGCTTAATCCCAACTCAATCTCAATTCTCTGAATTGGCTTTCCACTCAATTCTCTCAAAAAAGGCAAGTGGAAGTAGAAATATTGAAAAAAGCCCGATGGCGATGAAGGAATCCGATTATCCTCATAGATAAAATCCTCGTGAGTATGCATGCTCGGTAGACGATGACGATAATATTAACATTATTCTCAACATCGAGCAAGTCCCAACGCAAGAAAGTCTTCATCCTCCTACCGGTGTCAAAGAAATGTCAACAACAAATGAGTCGAAACGGAAGGGTACATCCAACATATGGCGACACTTCAAGAAGGAACATTTAGGCGGAGACAAGTCTAAGGTAAAATATAAATATTGTACAAGTACATATAATTTTTCAACTAGAGGTGGCTATGGAACATTTAATTGGCATCTGATAAATAAACATCCAACGCAAGCGGGGATCGACACCAGGCAACGATAAATTTTCGGGTACACCAACCCTAATACTTCTCCTTTATTTTGTTACAATGATCAAGTTTATAAACATAAACAGAATATGTTACCATTGACTATTTACCGTTTAATATTGATGAAAATTTTTATTTTAATTTTTTTATGAACACTACATGTACGCGAGGAAAACCTGTCCCGAGAAATACTCTTAAATGCAAACTTTTTCAGCTTTACAAAAATGGAAAAAAAAGATTTGAAAAAAAAATTCACGGATTTCAATGGACATGTGTATATGGGTAGAGACTTTTGGAATGATCCTTGGCAAACTGATTCTTCTATGGGTATCACATGTCATTGGAAAGTTGACAATTGGAACATTCAAAAAAGGATTATTACATTTTGAGTGTTTGATGAGAAGCATACAACCAATAATATTTATAGAGTAATTCGTATTTATAGAGTAATTCGGCAAGTTTTAGAAGAATATAATTTAATTACTAAAAAAATTTCAGTTGGTTTCGATGATGCCAAGGCAAATACCACTTCCATTCCTAAATTAGAAAAAGTTTGTAAACCTTCTTTTGGTGGATAATTTTTTCACAATAGATATGCTTGTCATATTTTAAATTTATGTGTACAAAATGGTTTACAAAATCTTGATACTTTTTTCACCCCAATAAAAAGAACAATTCAATTTTATGGAGTCATCCTCGACTATGAAAGAATGGAGCCTATTTTGAAAATAACATGGAAGAGCACCAAAAATATTTTCAAAAATGTTCCGACTCATTGAAATTCTACCTATGAGTTTCTTAATCAATCTTTTACTTATAAAGACTTATTATGTGCATTTATTTCAACTAATGTTTTCGAATTTAGTTTCTTGCCGTAAGAATGGGATATTAGCAAAAAAAAAGTTTTTAATAATGTAACTTATACTTTATTTGGTGTTATTATTCTACTACTCATTTATTTTTAATATAGTGTGTTAATATTATTGCTATTTTTGAAGAATGTGAAAAAGATGATAATTTAACTCTGACTATTACAACAATGCGAGCAAAATGGCTGCATTATTATACCAAAATTCCTCTTGTTTACTTGATTGCTTTTGTTTTCGATCCATGTATCAAATTAGATGGTTTAGATGATTATCTAAATACGTATTATCAATGTTTACATTTGAACGAGTTCATAAATGTTAGAACTATCCAAGAAATGATTAGAGACATTATAGTAGGATTATACAATAAATTTTGTAGTAGATATGATTTATTTGATAGTGAATCTTCCCAAAAAAGTGACGTACAAAGCAGGGAGGGTAATACAATTAGTAAAGGGTGCCAAATACTGAAGATTAGGCAAAAAAGATAAAAGAGAGCAATAGGTAATATTTGCAAAATATAAAGCTATTTAACAATTGCTTTTGAGTTTGGTTATTTTGAATGCGACAGAGATTTCAAAATTCTAGTGACGGCAGAGGCATTCAACCTAATTCTCAGTTCTCGCCCTCATCGCAAGACAGGTTTTAACAACATATTGTTCAACATTTGCGGTTGAACAAGCATTTAGCATTAGAGGATTAATTTTGAACGATCACCGTTCAAGATTACATTCGAATTTTGCGGAGGCTCAAGCTTGTGTCGATGATTGGATAAAGGATAAATTTCGACAACAAGATCTGGATCGAAGCATTTAAGCCGAATTCTTCAATGATAATGATGGAGATACCACCGTCACGGATGTAGGAATAGGTAATGACGATTGTCGATGAGGTAAGTTAGGTTATCAAAGGTAAAAAAAAAAACTACATGAGTTTTGATTCTTTTATCATCAAAAAAATATGTAGGCGCTTAATGATAATTCATTAGTTCAACCGCATTCCCCCTCCCTTTTTTTCTCTAAATTTGCAATGTACAATTTGATTATAATTTATAATTTTTTATTTTTTTGAATTTCAAATTTTATTATTTAAAAAGTCTTTTTAAAAGTCGAAATTGGCGGTTCCATGAACCGAATCCAGCCCTTGAACCACCGGTTCCAAATTGGAACCGGAACCGCCGTTCAAAGGGCTAGTTCCGATTCAGCCATGGCCACGAACTGGATCTGACGGTTCCTAAACCATGGCCATGTCTATTGTGGAGTTGTCAAAAAAAGAGAAACCCATAGGGTGCAAGTGGGTGTTGACCATTAAACACAAGGTAGATGGTACCATTGAGAGGATGCTCGATTGGTCGCAAAAAGATACAAACAGACTTATGGTGTGGACTATCATGAAACTTTCTCTACAATTGCAAAATTGAGTACCGTGCCAATTTTGTTGTCACTTGTTGCAAATTTGGATTGGCTATTGCATTAGTTTGTTGTGAAGAATGTATTTCTTCATGGAGATTTGGAGGAAGAGATCTACATGGAGATTCCACCTGGATATGGATGTGTTCATAAGCCGAATGTTGTTTGTAGATTGAAGAGATCATTATATGATTTGGAGCAGTCACCTCGTGCCTGGCTTGATCGGCTCAGCTCAGCCATGAGGAAGTATGGTTATTCCTAGAGTAATTCAAATGACACTTTAGTTTTGAAACAAAGTCAAGGTAAGGTGATTGCCCTAATCATATATGTTGATGATATGATCATCACAGGAGATGATACCGAAAAAATTTCGAGGCTTCAAGAGAAGTTGGCAGAAGAGTTTGAAATGAAGAACTTGGTAGGACTAAAGTATTTCTTGGGTATTGAGGTAATTAGGTTTAAGGAAATAATTTTTATGTCATAAAGGAAATACGTACTTGATTTGTTGGCTGAAGTGAGAATGTTGGACTGTAAGCGTGCTGATACTCCAATGGTGTAGAATCATAAACTTGGGGAGTATTCTGATCAAGTGCCTACTAATAAAGAGAGGTATCAAAGGTTAGTAGGAAGATTAATTTATTTGTCTCACTCGCCCAAACATTGTTTATGCAGTAAGTGTTGTGATTCAATTTATGCATACTTCTGGTGAAGAACAAATGAATGCAGTGTATCGTATCTTTTGATATTTAAAGTCGGCTTCAGGAAATGGGATTATGTTTGTAAAAAATGATCACCTTGCAGTGGAAGGATATACAAATGTGGATTGGGCAGGGAACGCAACAGATAGAAGATCAACATCAGGTTATCTCACATTTATGGAAGGTAACTTGATCATGTAGAGGATCAAGAAGCAAAAAATTATAACTGAGAAAAATCCTCAGCTTTAAAAATAGATTATCTCTATGAGATAGCCTATTCTGAGGATAACAAGATTTCTGAAACACAACTTCCCCTCATTAATCCTTATTCTGCATTTGCTAAACCATCCTCTTTTTCTCACATCCATTCCATCAAACACCTCATACGCCATACCCCTCGTTCTGTGAAAGAATATGTGCAATCTTCCATGTTTGACCAGCATCATATTCTTGTCACACAGCAACAACAGTTTGTTACACTTCAAACCCCTCAGGAGTTTCCCTTGCAGTGGGCACAACAAGGGTTTACTCATCTTCATTTCAGAGCCATCAGATTTGCTTTATCTTTTCATGGTAGAAAAGGTCTCCCAATTGTGGCCAGAATTGCTCTTTTGGATACTCGTTTCCTTAATTACCAGCATGCTTGTATCGGGACTATCCAAACTACCCTGAATGCTAGCACGATGTTTGTTACCTTATTCCCTAATTTCAACATGGCCATTGCGGACCCTTCGTTGCTGACAGCTTTAAAGGTCCAGTTACAAATTACTGGAGCACCGCAGACTCCTAATGCTATTGTGGCAACTCTTCACTACAAGATGGTCTATCGAGTGCAAAATCATGCCATAGATCTCAACCTTCCTAGCGCTAATGAGCCCTGGTGATTTCTGTTGATCGTGACCAGATTTCATGTGTACATGTTCCTCGTTAGATTCTAAGAGAACAACTTGTAAAGCTACTTCCAGGAAGTTGGGTCATCAACTATGAGAAAGCTGCATTCAAGTTGTCAACTAGTTCAGATTCTGAACCTCAGTTTACGAAGAAGAAAGACAGAACTGTTACCATCAAGTTTGCCAAGAAAAGGAAGACGTTGTTTCCTCTTTTCCCCCTTTTCCTACTATATTATGTTTCACTCCTTGTCCAGCTGAAACAGTTAGTATAGAGGATCCTGATCCAAAGTAATTTGTCAAGTCTTTCAAAGCAGATGGACAGCCAGTCCATTATTTTAAAGATCCTTCAGGACATTGCTTTTGGGATGCAGATTTTTCATGTTCTTCATGCTTGGGTATTGATGACGAAGATGACAGACCTTTTGTGAAAAATAAGAAGAAGAATTCTTTGTGTCAAAGGTATCTCGATGGAGATCCATCGATTGGCCCGCTTGGAGAAAACGATGGGTGTTGGCAATACTTGGTCCAGTATAGATCACCTCCTGTACCACCAATTCCTTCCCCATGCCATACAGAAGAACCACCTACTTTTCCTCCTCTACCATCACCTAAACCTCCCACAAAGGAAGTTACTTCACCCAGCCAATCCAGAAATAGGTCAAGAAGAACCATTCTTGTCCAATCCAGTTGCCAAAACCTTGTGCATGTACCACCAAACCAAAACCACCTCCAGCTCTCCCAAGTATTTACATGTTTCAGCCCGAAGATTTTCCTCCGTTACCATCATTTGGTTCCCGACAAACCAGTTCTGCAAATGTAAAGTTTCCTCCAGCAGAAAGTTTTCCTGATCTTCAAAAGAAATTCTTCCATACTACCAAAGTGCTTACTCCACACGAGCTTGATAA
Organism: Rhodomyrtus tomentosa; assembly: GCA_028455895.1. Classification (NCBI taxonomy): domain Eukaryota; kingdom Viridiplantae; phylum Streptophyta; class Magnoliopsida; order Myrtales; family Myrtaceae; genus Rhodomyrtus; species Rhodomyrtus tomentosa. Next base: position 4,267,589 of record JAPCWY010000001.1, on the reverse strand, counting down.
GCATGGAAGGAGAAAGCTTCCATCTCCTTTTGATATTGTATTGAATTGGCAGACAGAAAATGCACTTGCTCAGAATCAAGCTATTGGCCAAGTAGTTAAAGATACCACCCTGATTAAAAAGATGCTGGAAGACTTCCAAAAACGGCTATATTTGTTTGAAACCCAACAGGTTCCCCGTACCCATTTTATGGGAAATCAAACTCCTGAGATTGAAAAGCTGAAGCAACAAATCCAAATCTCGAAGGCACAGTTCCATCAGTCTCAAAAACCCAAGTCACTCTTTTGCATAGATCCTTTGTTCTCTCCTACACCAAGACTCTTTGTCTCATCTGCAGGATCATCCTCCTCTTTTGCAGAACTCCTTAGTACTGCACCACCTCCACAGACTACTAATGTCTTAGCTCTCCGTGCTCAGTTGCAGGATATTGAGAGACAAAAGTCTCAAGGAAAAAGAAAAGCATCTTCATCCACTCCAGTTTCTACGACTCCTCCTAAGCCAGAACCACAACAAACACCACCCAGTTCCCCCTCTCATCCTTATCCACCTCTCATGGTGTCTAACCCAATTGAGAACTTTCTCAAACATCAAGTTCCCTCCATTTCTACTATAAAACCAGTTGAAGTTACTCCACCCACCTCAGATACAGATTCTGTGGAAACTTACCCTTCAGAATCTTCGCAGAATTCCCTTTATGCTCATGTGTCAAAAATCAAGATGGCAGATCTTGTTCCAGAAGAATATATGGCTGAACCAGAGGTTACTTTTCCGTCTAAATCTGGATTTGGTTCAAGTTCAACCTCAGCCCCTCGGTCATTCTTCACCTTTGATGATATTCCATACTGGAAATGGCCAGATCGGCTCCAAGAATTTCATGCTTGGATGCTAGCAAGGAACCTAACTAAACACAGTACTTATGAAGTTTTGCTTGAGTTTACCACTAAACTCACAGGCTCCTTGATAGATTGGTGGAAAGCAGCATCATCTCAAGATCAGCTTTCGTTCTTGACTAGGTCACTAGATCAGGCTATCCAGATCATCCATCTCTACTTCATCGGCCAACCTGACAATGAGAAAGAGCTTAAGAGAAAGGAGTTCTTTGAAAGAAAATGTTGTTCCACTCTCCGCAAAGATCTTGATTACCATTTTAGAGAGATAATCAAGTTGTTTTATCATCTCAGTGCTGATGTCAATTGGAAGTCTGTCTTCTTGGCTTCTATTCTCAAAGAAATTGGCGATGCAGTTAAAAAGATTTCACACTCCAATAACTGAACGTTACAATCAGCAACGTTTGGAGAAATTCAGCAAGCAGTCTATGTAGCCATTGAAGATATGTGTCGAAAGCTAGAACTATTTCAATCATACCTGAAACAGAATCATCATTTGGACAAGGCTTGTTACCACCCAGACCTCAAGATCAAGTGTTCAAAAGACTGCAATGATCCATCCTGCTCGGAACATAAGAAGAAACGCCACTTCAAGAAACTTTTCTTTGGAAATTACAAGCACCGTAAAGGTAAATGGAAGTTCTTGAAGAAAAAGAGACGTCATTCCAAGTCAGGCAAGAAGAAATTTGACAAATGTTACATTTGTAACAAAAAAAAAGAGCATTTTGCAAAGAAGTGTCCTCAGGCAAAGCATCAAGACAGTTATATAATACAAAAAATTTCCCAAAGCACTGGAATCTCCCTCGGTGATGAAGATATCGAGTCAGTTTTCTCGGTTGAAGATGAACCATCGTCTGATACTTTGTGTGCCATTCAGGTATACTCTTATGATTCTGACGAATCCCCAGGTGATATATTTGCCTTTTTTCCAACCGAAATCTCAGATTTACTTCATCTCAAGTCACATGTCCTTCATTCCCCATACATCCCTGTTGATATATCCATCTCCAAAACTTTTAGACCTATCTAGGTCATTGCTCTTGTCGATACAGGTGCTGCTCCGAAGGAGTTGTGTGAATTATTATGGCATAAAAAATTATTGTCCGAACTTGGGTATCCACCAGACTTTAGGATGAAGTTGTTTTGTAATAATAAAGCGACTATAGTTATCTCTCACAATCCGATTCAGCGTGTTTGAACTAAACATTTTGAGGTTGATACACACTTTATCAAGGAGAATTTGGATGCTAAAGTATTTCAGTCGTCTTTTGTCAAATTTGAAGATCAATTGGCCGATGCATTGACCAAAGTTGTGTCAAGTAGAGCATTTCAGAGTTCACTCATCAAGATGGGTGTTAAAGACATTTTCTCACCCACTTGAGGGGGAGTGTTGGCGTGGCTGTATTTTTTATAAATTATGAAGTTTTTCCTTTATTATGCCTTTTTTCTTATTTATTGAGATGCTAGATTTAGCCCATGTATTGTATATAAGAACGATTGTAATGTTGCACAGATTTATACTTAATAGAGGAAAATATTCTTCTACAGTACATAACTTTAGGATAGATGCAAATCCTACAAAGCAAGTAAAACAAATCTGAAACATGAATCAACTTGCTACTACTTGCAAAGACTAGTCCATTCCTTGAAGACAAATCTGTTGTGGAATATTCTTCTACAGTACATAACTTCAGGATATATACAAATCCTACAAAGCAAGTAAAACAAATCTGAAACATGAATCAACTTGCTACTACTTGCAAAGACTAGTACATTCCTTGAAGACAAATCTGTTGTGGCATCAAAGCTCGTACGGCGGCCGATCACCGAATCTCCTACTATCAATGATGAGCACACATCGAGAAATTTCTCTCCATCAATAATGATTTTGCTAAAAGGCAGTGCACGCCAAAATTTGACATCCCAAGCAGCATCACCGTATAGAGAACACAATCCCACCAACGGGTTGTGGGAATATAGAGAACATCTTCAAAATTTTGAGATCAATCTCTAAAATGAGATAGAAAAACACCCAAATTTAGATCTAGATAGGGAAAAAAAACTACAAATTAAGTAGCACTTGATCACGAAATCAGATAAGCCGTCCACGAAATCGACAGAAAACCCAAAATACAAGGAAACAACATAAGCAAAGAGCAGAAAGAACAGCGTGTAATTAGAATCGAACAGAGCAGCAGCAGACAGCGCCTGGGGAAAAACATGGATTGTCAAGGCTAGCGTCAGATGTAAAACAAGCTACATCGAGACGAAAATCACGAGCAAGAGAAGCAGTAATGGGCAGAAACTGGAGCACACCATCACGGGGTTGATGGATGGCAAGAGCAAGCCGAAAAAAGTCTTCCCCGGTGATCTTGAGAAAGTCCTCCCATCCTCTGGATGCTACTCAAAGACAAAAGGGAGGGAGAGAGAGGGGAACAATAGATGGGGGTAAGAAGAGGGGAGAAAGAGACTTAGAAGTCTGCTTTAGAAAGTAAGGAGGCCAAGGCGGCGGGTTGCAAAGAGAAACCCTAGCAGAGGGGATGCATTTTACTCTAATTTCACGTCCTTTCAATTGCTCCTTCCTAAACCACATCAATTCAATTCTACCATTTTTCAAACCTATAATTTTTCTCTCAATAATTTGTTTCCAAACAAAGGCAACTACTGTCATGGAAAATTGGGCGACGAGCATGTTGGCCTCAACTTATGTGGGGAAAAGGATATTTTTGGTGGCAAAAGTTTCGTACAGAAATCACTTTTATGCCAAAAAAGTTTTTATCGGATCACTTTGATGCCAAATTTTTTGAAAAGTGAGCACTTAAGTGCCAAGCCTGATATTTTTTGTCGGGAATCCAATGGGACACTTTTTTAATTAATATATTATAGTGACATGAGTCGCCGAAGGTCCACCGCGGCATGTTCTTTTTAATTTTAAATTTTGTATTTAAAATAATTTCAAAAAAAGCTCAAAAATTCAAAAAATTTAAAAATTTAAAAAGGGGATGGGGATCGCTAATGTCACGTCCCGAACCCTGCAAGCTCGTGAACATCCCATCTGGTCATTGACTTTAGAACATCTCCTAGGATCCCTCGGCCAATTAAACCAATTCCAGAATGAAACAAGGTCACGAAAGCAATGAAACCAGCTCTATACAAATCAAGATACAAGATGACTCAAGACAAAAGGGTATACACTTCTCATAAATATCCAAGTCGATTACATTCCAATTCCACACAATATATAGTTCCTAAGGTCTCCATCAGATTCATTATGATTCCTCCAACGACTTCCTCAAATGCCGACCTATAACAAGTTTGGGTTTCCTTCTCTTGAGACCTGAAAAATGTTAATCCTACAATGGGGTGAGATATAAATATCAGCAAGTGAAACCTAAACCTAGACCTCAACACCAGTCCCCCTAACCACACACAAATGCTACCAGATGCAAGCATTCAGCAACTCAATGTCACAAGGCATCAATTTATCGGACATATCAACAAGCCAGACATAAATAAGAATCATAGTCAATCATGTTCAACTTCAGGGGTTCAAGCTCAAAGCACATGACATATAAACACCTATACATAACTTCTAAAGTTATCACAATCATTCATCACCTGGACTCTCAGCTGCAATGTACTTCTCTAAACTCTGGCCAATTGATATCACCGGGGCTACAGGTCAATCGATATCATCGAATCTCAAAGCCAATTGATACTTTTCTAGGCACTCTAGCCAATTAATATTACTGGAGCCACAGGCCAATCGATATCATCATGTCTCATACGTAATTGGTACTTCTCTAGGCACTCTGGCCAATCGATATCATCATGTCTCATACGTAATTGGTACTTCTCTAGACACTCTGGCCAATTGATATCACCGGGTCAGGCCAATCGATATCATCAGGGCTCATAGCCAATTGGCACCACCGGGGCTACAAGCCAATCGGTATCTTTGGGGCTCACAGCCAATTAATATTACTGGGGCTCACAGTTAATCGATATCACCGAAACCATAGGCCAATCGGTATCACTCGGGCATCAAGCCAATGCGATCTCCGGGGCTACAAGCCAATTGATTGCTGGGGCACTATCGCTCATTCATATAACATCGACACTATAGTCGTTTATATAGCATATGCATTATAACCAATTTAATAACAAGCACTATAGCCAATTCAATAACAAGGGCTTCATAGCCAATTCATATGAATTTAAGGCTCAATAACCAAACTATATCACCAAGCCCAATAGCCACGTACATCACAAGGATCTTTGGCTGCGATTTATACCTCAATGGCTCAATAGCCTTTTCCTTTCACAAGACACTATAGACGTCTTATTTCACATAGGACACCCTCGTCATTTCCTATTCATTGGGGCTCTATGGTCATTTTAAATCTCAACTATCAATCATAATTTAATCATCACACGATTGCATCAAGTAATTTAAGCCACAGGCTTCACCAACCAGTCAATTCATCCAACCAATCTATTCAGTAGTGTCATAGCATTCAGATATGGGTTTAGGAAATACTTGCCCTTTGATCTAATCGGCAAATTCAATCCAAACGACTCCCCAAGATCAGAAAACTCGCAGCCAAATGGTGGTCACGCACGATCCTAAGAAAAGTAACATTTTTCCACATCAAAATTCAGTCGTTCTTCAATTCCTTTGGGCCAATACCTCAATGACACTTCAATTAACCTTTTATCATGCCCTAACCATGAATTAATAATGCGACGTCACCTCCCACAGCCATCAAGGTGTTCGATTTACTCAAACCGAAACAGCGTAGAGTCGGTTCTTCCCTCTAACTTCTTAATCAGTCCATAACTCATTTCTAAACTTCGATTTACCATTAAATCAACTTGCTAACACGTCACACGACGTCTATAAAAGGCTTACCAAGAGTTTTAGGGCAAGCCGATCCTCGAAGGGCCGTGAACAGCCTCGGTTCCACTCGGTCCACCAACGGTTAGAAACTGTCTCGGAAAACCACCACAAATCAGCCATGGTAACCCCTCTAAAATCAATCAAACTTACAATCCTAGCTTGGCCAACTCAAGGACCACGGGTTAAGAAGACCTCACCAAATATTTGGAGCTATTTGAAGTACCAAAGCCAGCGAAACAGGTCTTTCCCTCAAACCGGTCAGACTCTGATCTCGCCTGATCTTTGCCCACTCAAATAGACTTACTGGATAAACAGCTGGGCCAAATTGAGCTTATAATATGTCCCTAGAATCACAAGACAATAAGCTTTCAAATGGCAATGATTTTACCTCAATCCGATAGCGGACGATAAAATTATGGCCGAAAAGTGGACTGGTTGGAACTGGGAAACGGGCTGGGCGGTGGGTTTTCTCTCGACCAAGAAGAAGAAGAAGAAGAATAGAGAGAGGAGAGAGAGAAAGGGCTGCCGAAAATAACAAAAGAGAGAGAGAGAGAGAGAGAGAGAGAGAGAGAGTCTTTCATTAATCTCCCATTTGATCAAGGTTGAATAGTAATTGGATGAGACCACATTTAATGCCAAATGATAAGCTCTCTCTTGCAATGACACTTGGCATTTTCACCTTAATATCTAGTGGCTTAATGACTCTTTTGCCCTCATCATCTTCGGCCATCAAGGGGAAAGGAATTTGACCAAAATGCCCTTCTTCAAGTCTTAAGGCAAGGCTAATCCTCGAGGGGCAAAATGGTAATTTTACACTTACCGATCGAAATTCTATTTTTCCAATATAAATTACCCTCGATAAGGCGACATCCATTTCAATTCAAATGTTGAAATTCCTAAATTTTCGATACCCAAATCTCGAGGTCAAATTTCATGCCGAGCCCTTGTCCACTGTAAATTTCAGTTTATCTCAAACTAACGGGCGACTCTTGCAAGCGCTACGCGTATCTACCTTGGGGTTTCTTAAGCTGTGGCGACTTTTGTTGTCATGGAATTGCGAGGGTTTATCGCTTGCCCTTGCAATCCTAATTGTCGGAATTCGATTTAGGAAATTCTCACAAATTACACATTGGTTAAGCGTAATCACTTGTGACACAACGTATAACACTAGCAAGGCGTTCCACTATCGTTCTTAGATCAATCTCTACTGGTCCAAAGTATTATCTCGACAATCCTTATGGTCGAAGTGCCATTTCTCATTCAAATTCCCCAGGTCCACGTACTCGACTCTGCCTCAGTCTTTCCCTTTTGGTCAGTTAACTCGAGAGTGACCAACTCCGAACGAGTTATAACTGAAGTACACCGATCAATATTCTTCCATTCAATAGACTCGAGAGGGTCGAAATTCGAAATGTCACAGCTAACCAGGCGGCGAGGGCTCTAGCATGGCCAACGAGGGTTGTCAAGCCCCTATAGAGCGGCCATGGCAAGGGTTACAACAAAACCCTCACAGCCTAATCTTCCTTTTTTTTTAGTTTTTTTTTTGCTAATTTTTTTAGCTTATTTCAATTTATTTTAAATAAAGTTTTGATTTTTAAAAAATGTTATTTTTTATTTTTTAAAATTTTTCAAAATTTTGAAGTCCATGTGGCACACCACGTGGACTACATTTTTTTTAAATGCCAATTAAAATTTAATAATTAATTAAAAATATCTCTTATTAAGAATAGTCGAAATTTTTCGCCAAAAGCACCAAGGTGATCGTTTTGTCTCTAATGTGGCACTTAAGTGATCTGGTGAAAATTTTTGGCGCCAAAGTGATCTTCGTACACAACTTTTGACATTAAAAATGTCATTTTTCCACACACATATATAATATTCATAAGTTAGTTATGAATTTGTGAAAATAAATTTTTTCCCTTTACAACTCCTGTCCAGTTAGAAACCCCCGTTTCACTTCCTCCACCACCTGAACTTCGAAAAATCACTTCCATCAAGATGGACTACCTTTATAAGGTATCTTATGTGAATGATGATCGCAAAATCTCTGAGACACGGTTACCCCTTATGAACCCATAATCTTACTTTTGTAAACCACCATCCTTCTCACCTATCCGATTCATCAAACACCTTATCAAACACACCCCTCATGCAGTTAAAGAATATGTTTAGTCCACTAAATTTGATCAGCACCCCATCCTGTCTACGCAACAAGAGCAGTTTGTAACTCTCCAGATTCCACCTGAGTTTCCTGCTCAGTGGGCTCAACAGGGTTATACTCATCTTCACTTTGGAGCCATCAGATTAGCCTTGTCTTTGCATGGACGAAAAGGAAGCAAATCCCTTATGAATTACAACCCTTAAAGGGATTATCGTTCTTGGATCGATTGGAATTGGAGAGTCCAGTTGCGGAAGTGGTGATTCTGGGATCTAAATGAAGGAATTCGATGACACCCGCGCGAATTCGGGTCTGAATCTTCTACTGGTACATGGACAACTGTGTGGACCAATTGAAAGGGATGTAGCGCAGCTTGGGGAGATTTCCTCTCTAGCCATTCCTACTCTTTCGATCTATCAGAACAGATCAGGCTATCTATCAATCGATTTGAATCCACTTGAATAATCAAAACTTGACCCGATTTGAGATGGGGTTCGTTTTTGGCTATACATACATTTTCACACGAATAGCTCCTGTTCTTTCTTCCGTTCCACTGCGTTCTTGATGCGGGTGGTCACCTATTTTGAGTTATGGACACACAAGGCCAAAACATGTGTGCCGGGCCATGCGGTAGTAGCCGGACCTGAACCTAGCCTTGAGGCTGATCGCAGGCGAATAAAAGTGGGAATGCTGTCACTGGAACGGACCTCATTTTCAGCAATTCATGAAAGAATGAATCTGAGAGCTGTTTCCTGGATCCGAAAGAGAGTACTTGGGTTCTCCTTCTATTTCTTTTTATTTATTTTCATTCCAAAATTTTATGGAATTTTGAGACTGAATTACTTGGGATGCCTGTGCCCATAAGAAATCGCGAAGCCACCCATTAATAGTGAAGGCATCTTTCACCCAGTAGCGAAGGGTTTGAATGAAACCAAAGTTTCATGTTCGGTTTTGAATTAGAGACGTTAAAAATGATGAATCAACGTGTCAGAGCAAGTTGGGTTGGGGTATAGAGCCGTAAGCGCGGTGGGGGGTGACAGAGGACGAAGAATCGAAACACATCGAAATGGTACCATACCTTCTTCTCGGTTCCTTCTTCCATAACCCGAGCAATCCCTTTTATTCCAAGACAAAAACGCAACAATCATTTAGCCAAGTTTGCTTAACTCTTTGCGCTGTTTCATAATGTTCCTCACCAACGATTCGAGGTTGGAGCTCCAAGCCGTACATACGACTTTCATCAGACCCGATCATATCGTATATGAACAGGCTCCGTAAGAGAGGAGAAAGGGGGCTCAGCGGGAAGAGGATTGTATCATCTGATAACAGTATGCGGGTTCATTTATTTGTTCAATCACAATTGGTTTCAGCTCAGCGCCCCCGGGAGATAGTCTCTTTCTTTAGTCCTGCTCGTCTTATGGCATTAGCCTTTGCGACCCACAAATGCCTATATTTTTGAGTCAAATCGAAATCCTGACTCGATAGCTCAAGAAGAATCACAGTCGACTCAACTTGGTTCTCTTTAAGGAGATTATTTGGGAGTAGTGTGAATATTGGGATTACCTCTACGGTATTGCTCACACTGTAAGCCAAACGAGGACGAGCTCTGCTGGTGCATCAGGCCAACGAGACATGTCTGCAATCATATGCCGGATGTTATCTTCGCGCCATAGGGGCTGTTGAGTTGATCTATATAAGAATGTCCAAACAAATGAAAATGCCGACATGGAGCCATGCGCATGATTCAAAGAGTCACCATGGCATATATGTTTGGAATAGATTCCATTTTGAGAGAGTTCAAACTTGGGACTTAGTGGCTAAGCCCAAGGTGGAGGGGACACCAAAGGCCTCTGCCCTTCCATCCCCTGGATAGATAGAGAGGGAGGGCTAAGTCAAGACTGAAGATGGTTGTGTAAAAGAGCAACGAAGCCAAGGAAGATCGATTATGAAAGGGATGGGCCATCAAAAAAAAAGCAAAAAGTACTTCTTGACGAGCTCTAATATGATCCGATTTATAAGTAAGCATCTCTTGAAAGATATACTCTGGAGTTTTCTATTCAAAATAAAAGCACTGGCCGTTTTCGTTGCTTCTATAATAATAAGTCTCGCGCTCAGCCCCAATCAAGGATCCCCAAGGAATTCCAAGAATTTTTTTTATATGCTCGTTCCAACCCCGCCGTCTTGGGGCTTTACCAGGACTATCAGATGGGTCGATATCAATGGTGACTCATTATTTCGATGCACTTTATTTTATGTCGAGCCAAAAGCAAAGAGAAGCTTCTTTACCCTTGGGGAAATGCACCGGGTGCCGTAGCGAATCGAGTAGCTCTGGAAGCATGCGTACAATCAATCGAATATTGATGAATACGTAATCGATCGAAGACTACTTGAAAACGGCTCTTCACTGGTGGCGGGCGGACGAAGGCTGTTTTGGACAGGTAGCCGCCGATATGAGCATATCGGCGATTCGAGTAAAATATATACTTCGACTTTCTTGTGTTAAAACTTTAGCTCGTAAACACATGAAAAAACCAAAAGCTCTGCCCTCCCTCTCTATCTATCCAGAGTCTTTTCGCTTGGAACGGAGGGCAGAGATAGACCAGTATCTTGTTCCAGCCACTGACCAAGAATACTTGGTTTCACTTTCAAGATGCCTTGGTGGTGAAATGGTAGACAACGGAGAGTTGTATGCTGCGTTCGGGAAGGATGAATCGCTCCCGAAAAGGAATCTATTGAAACAAGATTTTTTATTATTTCGTCATTCTTCTTTAATTCCAAATGAATCAAATCTCCCCAAGTTTTTTGACTGATATTCAAGAAAAGAGTATTCTAGAAAAATTCATAGAATTGGAAGAACTTGGATAAGAATCTACAACGCACTAGAACGCCCTTGTTGACGATCCTTTACCCAGTCTTTAACTAAGATTTCGAATAGCTGTCGCCCGCCCCGTCTCATCTTGATTTGGCTATACTTGTATGTAGCCAGCCATGTTAGAAAAAACATGAGAGCCTTCTGTGTAATACTAATCGATAGGGCCTCATTGGTAAGTGCTCCCCTAGCTTTCGCCTCTCAGTGTCAGTGTCGGCCCTTTTTTTTTTTACATACCAAAAAGCCCGCTTATTCACATAATGATGAAATCGAGATCCATTAGTAAACAGGAGCTGCTATCGTTCACCCGGGCAGAGGGAATTTCCGGTGGAGCGGTGAAATTGAAGTTAGTTACTTCAAAAAGTCTTATGTCCCATATAATAAGAATTAATTAACAATGTAAGATATCAATTTCAAATTATGTATCTACTTATCGTATTTTTGCCCGTGTTTCAGCAGTAGCATATTGTTCCGGGGAGCTAAGGTCTTTCTTTTTCATATATATGGGCTGCTCCGGGGGGCTTGCCTTGGCAATTGCTTTTGTTGTTAGAATAGATTTGATTGGAATAATGGAAAATAGGCCAATTCCAGTTTTAAACTCCCGCATACTTGTTTCATAGCTTTCAACTGAGGGCCAGAACTTCTTGTTTCCGAAGGCGAAAAGTTAGAAGCTCCAGCTCCGTATCAAGGTCACGAAGTCTCGATTCGACTAGATTCGACTCGACTCTGAATGGGAATCCTGCTACTGTGAAAAAATATGCTAGACGTGGCATGGGGACGTCAAAAAGGGGATCCTATCAACTTGTTCCGACGCTACGGCTACGGGCCTTCCTGCTTTGCTTGACCCTCGGTTTCTTTTATTTGTCTTGACCAATATATTAAAGTTGTATATCAATATAGTAAAAAAATAATAAAGAAAGGATTTTTTTTTTTCGGGTCTATCCGCCCTTAAGTGGTATTACCAGCCAAAATAACAGATGCCAAGAAGAACAAAAGGCCTTGGACACGTAATGGATCTTGAAGTACTATTTCTGCATCCCTTCGAAATTCAAATTGGTCAAGACAAATAAAAGAAACCGAGGATTCGGAATATCACACATTGATCAATCAAAGAGAGAAACATGTGAAGTGTATGGCTAACCCAATAACGAAAGTTTCGTAAGGGGACTGGAGCAGGCTACCATGAGACAGGGTTCGAAAAGGTCAAATCTTGGATGATTCCATCATACATGATGGAGTTGCCAGGAACATTTGGAACATTTCGTTTCTAAGCAGAAGAGCCGTTTTCAAGTAGTCTTCGATCGATTACGTATTCATCAATAAGACATTGACTATTGGAGTGAATTCCAACTGCCCGAAGAATGTAAACTATCGCTTACGGCAAGGAAGGAGGCATTGGACAGACTAGACCATACTAAAGTAAAGAGGCTTTCGGGAAGCGACTAGTCGCATAAATTTCATATACAATAGAAGAATTGAATAGATCTTTTTTTTTTAGTTTTCGATAGGTAAATATCTAATGCGTTCCCCGACTGGAGAAGTCATTTTTGGAGGGGAAACTATGCGTTTTTGGATCCTATTCCTTTCAGTCTCGAAGCAAGCTGTGGTACAATCCCTCCTTCGCTCCGGCTCGAACGAAGTGAAAAAAATGCGATCTTTGTTGTCTAATAGAACAAAGAAAATGGAATTGGAAATATCGACAGATTCTTGCGCTTGCGGAGTCCAAATAAATAGGAAATAAAAAAGATCCACTCTTACAATTTAATCTCTCTAAGGGGTTGTTGTGTAACAAGTGCATAATGTCCACTGGAACGTCCGTGTATTTTATCATCCATTAGACAATGGACGCTTTTTTTTTATTCTGATTTTTTTTTCACATTTTTGACTTAAAATTCCTGAAAAATTAGCCTTTTATGATTATATCGGTAATAATCCGGCAAAGGGGGGATTATTCAGAGCGGGCAGGCAAAATAACCATTCCGGTGGTGGATAGTGGAGCAAAAATAGTAGAAATTGTACATGCATAGGAATTTAGCTGCCAGTTGTTGCTCGAGTTGTTTCTTGATACTCGCTTTTTGAAATATCAGCATGCTTGCATCGGCATAGTTCAGACTACTCTGAACGCAAGCATAGTCTTTGTTACTCTCTTCCCAAATTTCAATATGGCCTTGGCAGATCCCAACCTCCTTTCTACTTTAAAGGTCCAGTTACGAATCACTGGTACACCTCAAACCACTTCTACTATAATTGCTACTCTTCATTACCATATGGTATATAGAGTGCAAAATCATGCCATTGATCTTAACCTTCCCAGTGTCGAAGATGCTTTACTTATCTCCGTTGACAATGACCAGACTTCATGCATCCACGTCCCTCGTCAACTTTCAAGAGATCAGCTTGTCAAACTCCTTCCTGACAGTTGGGTGACCAACTATGAAAAACTCCACCAGAATTCCCGACCTGTCCAGTCTTCTGAGCCACTGTACACCAAGAAAAAAGATGGTACAGTTACCATCAAATTTGTAAAAGAAAAGGAAGATACTTCTTCCTCTGTTTTATCCTCCTTCCCCACCATCTTGTGTTATGCCCAGTTGAAGATGTCAGTATGGAAGACCCTGATCCTAAACCTCATGTCCAATCCTTTGATGTACATGGACGACCTATCTATTATTTCAAGGATCCCTCCGGACACTGTTTTTGGGATGATGATTACTCCTGTTCCTCATGTTTAAATCCAGACAATGAGGATGACAAACCTTCCTCCAGGAAAAAGAAAAAAGATTCTCTTTATCAAAGGTACCTAGACGGTGATCCGACCGTAGGACCTCTTAGCGAAGACGGTGGCCATTGGCAATACATGGTTGAGTATGGTTCTCCTAAACTTCCCCAAATTCCTACACCTCCACCTATCCGTCCCCCAGATGAACCAAAGCCGCCACCTCTACCACCAAAGAAACGCATCACTTCACCATTCTATAAGCCCATCCTCAAATGGGTAGAGAAAAATTCATGTTCTATCAAACTGCCTGAACCATATACTTGTAAGCCTACACCTGAACCACCCCATGTTTTACCTAATATTTGTATGTTCAGACCAGAAGATTTTCTCCCTTTACAGCCTTCTGAAGAAAGCGCAGCACCCTTCAGATTTCTTCCTACTGAAAGTTTTTCTGACCAGCAACAGAAATACTTTCATTCTCCAAAGATCTCAGCTCCAAATGATGTCGATCTTCAAGGAAGACGAAAAGGCCCTACTCCAGTGGAAGCTGTCTTAAATTGGCAGACAGAGAATGCTCTGGCCCAAAATGTAGCCATAAACTCAGTTATTACTCGTCTTGATTGGGTAGACTATGCTACATCTGTCTCAAAGAAGATGCCGGAGGATTTCCAGAAAAGACTCCATTTGATGGAAACAAAGCAGATCCCTACTAGCCATTATCTGGAAGACCAAACTTCTGAGATTGAAAAGCTCAAACGACGGGTCCAGATACTGCAAGAACAACAGACTCTCTTAGAGCAAAGAATTCTGCATGCTTTGGATCCGTTCTTTTTCCCCAATTCAACACCAAAGCCAACATCCTTCTCCTCGTCAAGCTCTTCAGATTCTAGCTCTTTTGCAGCTGTCCTTAGCACAGCACCGCCCCCACCACAGACGAATATCCTTTCTTTTCGGGATTGTCTAAGGAAGCCAAATCAAGAGAAAAAAGAACGAGGCAAATAGACATCTCTTCCATCTCCATCAGCCCCACCAAAACAATCTCCCCCGTCATCCTCACCTCATAAACCTTTCTATTCATATATGATTTCTAATCCTATGGAAATTTTCCTTAGAAACCAAGTCCCTACCATCTCTACAGTGGAACCCATAAATCTTTCACCCCCAGCCACTCCTGAAATCTCTATCAGTGACTCTTCTTCCATTCCTGATACCGAGTCTTATGACTCCAGTTCTCCATCTGTTGTAGCAGACATTATGATGGTAGATCCAACAGAGCCAATCATTGAAGAAGAAATAGAAGACCAACCTGAGGCAGAACATCCACCTCCACCTTCACAGCCCTACCATGACCCATCGTCCTCAAAAACCTATTCGTCCAATTTCTTCACTTTGGATGATATTCCTTACCACAAATGGGCCGAAAGACTCCAAAAGTTTCATGCTTGGTTGATTACCAGGAACCTCAAAGAACACAGTACTTATGATGTTCTTCTTGAATTTGTTACTCGATTCACTGGTTCCTTGAAAGATTGGTGGAAGTTAGCCCCAAAAAGAGACCAACTTCAGTGCTTAACCATGTCCTTTGATGAAGCCATTCAGCTTATTCACCTCTTCTTTATTGGTCAACTCCAAGATTCAAAAGAACTCAAAAGAAAAGAATTTTTTTGAAAGAAAATACTATTCCCTGGCCAAAAAAGATCTGGATCAACACTTTAGAGAAATGATCAAACTCTTCTACCAGCTTGGTTTTGATCCTAATCTCAAGTCAGTTTTCCTGGCTTCCATCCCCAAAGAAATCAGTCAAGTTGTTGAAAAAGCCTTGAAACTCAAGAACAAGACTACCACAGATGCCACTTTTGGAGAAATTCAACAATCTGTCCACCTTGCCATTGAAGAAATGTGCTACAGACGAGAAGTCTTTAGGAGTTATCTTCGTGATAATCATTCTCTCGGAAAAAATTGTGACAATCCTCATTGGAAGATCAAATGCTCCAAAGGTTGCGTTGATCACTCTTGTGCTGGCAATAAAAAACGCAAGCACTTCAAGAAGTTCTCCTTTGAAAGGTTTTCTTTTGGCAAACGGAGATCCAAAAAAGGCAAGTGGAAGTTCCTTTGAAGAAAGAAACAGCATCAGTCTTCTGGTTTCAAGAAGAAGAAGAAATCTGACCGATGTTACATTTGTAACAAGAAAGGACACTTTGCGAAGAATTGTCCCCAAGCAAAGCGCCAAGGAAGTTACATGATGCAAAAGATTTCGTCAACCACAGGTATCCCATTGGATGACGAAGATATCGAGTATGTATTCTCTGTTGAAGATGAACCCTCACCTGATACGCTTTTTTCTCTTCAAACATACTCATCAGACTCCGATGAATCCCCTAGTGATATCTTAGCATTCTTCCCTGATACTATCTCTGATTCCTTCCATGTCCAACCTGTTTTCCACTCTCCATTTATTCCCATCCAAATCCACACTTCAAAAGATGATAAACCCATCCAAGTTATTGCTCTCATTGATACCGATGTAGCAGCATCTCTCATGGATGTAAAAGTACTCCCAGAAAAATTCTGGATGCCTTACACAAGGTATTTTCATTCTGCTTCTGGTGATACTTTTACCATAAAATTTCGCGGCAAAACCATCACACTCCAAATCTTCCTTGGTTGTTCCATATCCACAAAAATCATTTGTTCTAATTCCCCAGATAATGACCTTATCATTGGTTGGGATGTTCTAGCCCAGCTCTTCCAGCTAAGGATTAAACCCACTGGTTTACAGTTTGGTGATCAGTTCCGTGAATTGTGGATATACAGAGACTTTTCATTATTCAACCAGAAATTATTGATCCAATTACCCAAAGTCTCTTATCATGTTGCTCTGAGTCTCATTCCCAGTTTATCCAAACATGTTCAAACCCCCGTTGAAAAAATCCTGACTTCTTTGTCAAACTCCCATTTTAAAAAAGCGAAGATGTGAACCCCACAAAAGCCAGTCATTCTGGTATGAATCCTGAACATCTTGCTTTGGCCCAAAAGGAATGTGTTGAGCTACTCTCTCAAGGCCTAATTGAACCATCTGATTCACAATGGGCTTGTGAAGCCTTTTGTGTGAACAAGAGAGCAGAACAGAATCGCGGTAAGCTCAAATTGGTGATCAATTACCAACCTTTGAATAAATTCTTTCAAGATGACAAATTCCCTTTGCCTCACAAAAACTCTTTGTTTAGTAGCCTAGCCCAGGCTAAGATCTATTCCAAGTTCGACCAAAAAGCAGGTTTTTGGCAAATTGAAATTCATCCTAATGACCATCCTAAAATTGATTTTTGCATTCCAAACTAGCACTTTCAATGGACAGTTATCCCTTTTGGTCTTAAAATAGCCCCATCCATTTTTCAGAAAGCCATGTGTAGAATTTTTCAGCATATCCTCCAACATGCCCAAATTTACATTAATGACATACTCCTTTATAGTCCTAACGAAGAATCCCACTGCAAATTACTTTCCCAGTTCGTTGACATTGTCCAGAAACATGGAATCATGCTTTCCTAAAAGAAAATGATTCTTGTTCAAAAAGAGATCGAGTTCTTAGGCATGCATTTGAAAGAAGACACCTATTTCCCAGAACCTCATCTTGTAAAAGAACTTCAAAAATTTTCCTCTGAGAATTTAACAATTACGCCAATCCAGGCTTTTCTTGGCATTGTCAATTATCTTCGAGATTTTGTGCCAAAAATCTCTAAAGCACTCTATTCTCTTTAGAGGATGTTGAATAAAGATGCTCCCCCATGAGGACCAAAGCAGACACAAGCTGTGGCCTATCTCAAAGAAATTTTACAGAATCTGCCTCCTTTGCAAATTCCTTCCACTAGCAAGAGAATTTTGCAAATAGATGCTAGTGATAAATATTTGGCAATTATTCTCCTTGAAGAAATCAAAGGTAAGCGCTTCATTTGTGCTTACAAAAGTGGAAGATTCACCTCTGTAAAAATGCATTACCATTCCACTTTTAAGGAGATTCGCAGTCAAGTATGGCATCAATAAGTTTGAATACCACCTTATTGGGCATCACTTTCTGGTAGAAATGGATATGTCTTCATTTCCCCAAATGATCAAATTCAAGCAGAAACAGATTCCTAATTCTCAGCTATTAAGGTGGGCCGAATGGTTCTCGAAATATTGTTTTAATGCTAAACACATAGCATGCAAAAAGAATGTCCCTGTAGATTTCCTATCCAGACCCAAACAGCCAGTTGAATCCATAAACATGTACATTCGCAAAAACCCTCTGCACCCTGGTACTTTTCGAACTCAGAATATGCGAGAAAGCCAATGGAATTCTCATACTTATCCCCTAGAAGTACCTCAGCAGATTGAGCAGAATGTCTTGTTTCATAATATGTATTACCATATGTAGAATTATCAGCAACGAATTTTCAGAGATTATGATGTATTAATGCTAAATCCACGAGGTCTTGATCCTGACTATCCCTTCATCCAATTGCTTCAGTGGTCTAATGATCATGAGTTTCCTCAAGAACTCAAATAGTTTTTCTAGTTCTTGTTCAACCTCCATACGATTACTATTGAATTCCCTACATACAAGATTATTAAGGTTCTTTGTAATGCCTTAATGGGAAATTTCTCCATTCAGAAAGCTCTTACTAAGATGCTCACATGGTTTCAACCATTACAAGTATGGCGTGAAATCTTTATTGAGCAACGACACTTTGGGCGTCCTAAGCCAGAAAGACACACAGTTGTTCTCTTCCATAAACCATGGCATTACACAGGACCTACTGGAGAATGACAAGCATATATTCTATCTTCGGGCGTAACAACATTCAAGCCGAATGTGCAAGCACAAAAGGCTCATGTTCACAAAACTTTACCCAGGTACATGTTTCCTTTTGAATATGAATTACGAGAGCTTCAGCAATTTTTGTTTCAGGAAAACAAAATTATTCCTCCGGAGATTTGGCCTTATTCCTCTACAAATCTTTCATGGGATAGACCCAAGCTCCATTCGTTAACTCTCAAGGCACTTGAAGAATATCAAAGGGATCAACCATGCTCTTTAATGGATACTGATGACCCTTGGGGAGGACCATTATCACAGAATCCTTATCCTACCCTGGATATCGCATCCAGCACCCAAGATCAGCCATCCAGCTCCACGTGGCCTCAGCTCCAATTATGGCTTCAATTTCATATGTCATCCAACTCTACTCAAGACCCTCGACAAAATCCACGAGACCCAGTCACTATGGAAGATATCTTGTCCAGAGAAAAGCACGCGGGAGAACAAGAAGACAGTCCCCCACTTTTTGAAGACCCAGACATCAGACTATCCCAACTCGAGGAACAGTGGTACTGGAATAAATACAAAAGAGGTAAGGACGGCCTAAACAGTTCTAACTCTGACGATGCCAATTATCACCCAGACCCCGATCGTCGTCGGCTTTGAACTACTTAGATAACTTCGTTTCACGTGTGTAATAAAATGTCATTGAAGTCTTCAGTCGTTGTTTGGTGTGTCAAAGTCCATGCTTGGTGTGATTAGTCGTAAGTGTTGAATAACTCGGTTTTCTGCAGGTTTTCGAAGAGTTTCTCTGAATAGTACTGTACCAAGTACTATAGCAAAGTACTGTAGCAAATCATTGTAGCAAAATACTATAGCAAATATTGTTCTTCACTGTAGTAATACTGTAGCACTGTTTGGCACTGTAGCAGTACTATTCACTAGAAGACCTTTTTTTGATTTTTCAGTTTTTCGAACGGATCTACGTATCCGAAGTTTGTTCAGCCTATACGCCTATAAAAGGCCCCGAATGTGTTGTAATCAGGGAAAAGAACTCACCATATATGAAATATCAGTGTGTTTTCTATAAACCATGAGTTTCTAAGTTTTCTTTCTTCTTCTTTCTAAAAGCATGGTTATTCGGGTACCAGAATCCTCTTCTTTATTCAGTAGTACGATTGTTTGGTCAAGTATGTTCTTCACTTACCACTATGTGGAACTTGTAAATCATAAATTTCTAGCACTTTAAGTATTGAGTTTTAAGAATGAGCTTGAGTGAGCAAAAATGCAGTCGCCTTTTAGGCCGTGGCGCCATGTGTGGAAATAGCATATTTGGTCATCTCGTTCAGGCTTGTATTCGCCACCGGTTTAATAGCCACTTAAAAAAAAAAGCGAAGAGAGTAATTGCTGATTCCTTTTCGAGGACTCCACCGACGGAACTACGAACTACCACTGCGCTGCAGTGCTAAGGCCGACACTTTTCTGAATGGGAGCGACAACAGTGCCCTGAAACGTCGTCGCACGGTCTGCGTATTCTCAAGAGAAGGGAAAAAGCTGAAAAAGGAAAACGGCACTCAGAACACCGAAACGACAGAAATTCCCAGTGCGGCCACGTCAGTACTCAGCGGCGGTCCCAGTATCCCGAATCATATCCTGACGCGTGGCGGCATCCCGTCAGACTGTCAAAAAAATTTCGCCAGCGGGTGGTGGACAGACAAGCGAGTGGGCATCCTCAAATACCTTAAAAAAATTCACAGAAAGAAAAAGTGGGGATAAGCTCGAGCTCCAAAGTCTCGCCCCAAATTCGCTTCACTTGCTCCTCGAATCCCTCGCCAAAACGCTGCCGTTTTGCCGACTATCAACTCCTCGCCTCTCACGCGCTCCTGAAATCCCCGTCACTCCGAATCAAGAACCCACAGCTTTGAAAACCCTCTTACCTCTTCTTCTTTTTCTTCAGTCTCTCCGTTAGATTCTGAGGTCATTACTCACCCACTGCCCCCCATTGATTCCAGTCGCTCCGCTCGAAGAACCGAGGAAGAAGGGCGTATTAGGGAATTAGAAGACCGATATGACGGTGTCGGACGCGGTGGTGGGGAACCTGACGACGATCTACGTGGCGGTGATCGCGGCGATCAAAGCGTACGGGCTGGTGTCCGGCCGTAGCTTCGGCGGGGGGCTCGTGCTGGTCCTCTCCACGGCGGTGGTGGGGCTCATCCTCGTCGCCACGCTGACGTGGGACGTCTCCCAGAAGGCCGCCCACGCGATCGCCAGGGACGACGACCGCTCCCACGAGGTCTCCTGCAAGGGCGGCATCTGTTGGCACGGCGTCGCCGTCAAGTCCCCGGCCTCCCAGGTCCGGTTCCGCCTCCCCCAGCAGCAGCCGCCGCCGCCGCCGCCGCCGCCGCACGGCGCTGCCGCTCTGTGAATACGACATCAATTTCCACTTTTTTTTGCCCCAGTTTTCTTCCTTAGTTTAATGAATTTTGGTGACGGGATTGGGATGTGAGGTTACGGTGTCCGACTCCGTGGTAAGATGGCCAGTCTCTGTCTACAGTTGATTGGTCATCGTTCGTCGGGTCATCAAGTTTGGGTTTTTTTCCTTATCGAAAATCAATCTGGGTGCTCTCTCTTTTCCTCCTTCTCCTCTTTCTTCTTGTCAAAATTTCCATGAAAGGAACATGTACACTTTCTGTATCATAAATAAAAGAAACGCAATACAATTACAAGTGGAATGTTACATGGGTCTGATGTCTGAACGCCACCTACCGTTCCCGCATCGAGATATTTCGTTGGTGTGTTCTTTTCAAAAAAGAAAGCAATAAGGCACGAATGATAGACTCCCCCTCCAAAAATCTCATATTCTAATGAGTATCATCTCCAAATATTCCGAATCGGGGTCCCACCCCGCAGCGCAAACCCATCCTCGAGCATTTGGCAGCAACTGCTGGACTTGGCTTGCGCATGGTTCCCAATTGGAAGATGGGAGTCAACATCGTTCCTCCACCGATGCCCAAAGTCGTGGCGCTCCATTATGCCTTGGGGCATCTTTTGGCGGCATTTGCTTGTCCCCATTTAAGAGCCTTTGATTTCTCGGGCGTGGGGTCTTTGAAGCTTTGAGGCGGGAGTAAGAGGAACGCCTTTCGTTCATTAATTGGACCGGGTTCCAACAGGGACCGAGCGTCGCCTTAGCGGTTTTCCATTGACTACAAGCCTTTTTTTTTTTTTTTATTGTTCTGAGTTGGATCGAGCAGACAGACCCTTTTCGGGTGTTTTTAAGAGGGAGAGGTCAGAGACGGGGCCCCGCGTTTGAAAAGATTTGCAATTCGGCGGTCTCCCGTTGCGGCGATTATTAATTAGCTCGTGCAGAAGATTAGGAATCAATTTGGTCATACATATGCAATGTCGATTTGTCCAGGGATCCATATACATGTTATGACTGACACAGCATGAATACACTTGTGAAAGACAGTTAAGTGACGGTGAGATGAGAGAAATTTACGTTGGGTCTTTCTACTTAAGATGTTTATGGACCGGATTCCTTGTCAATTTTGGATTATGATTTCTACAATCTTATGATCTTGGGACATTTCAATGTTTTTTTGTTCTCTTATTTGGTAAAATCGGGATTGAAACCCCCATTGGTTGGCTTTTCATAGAGTAAGGATGAGCACAAAACACGTATCTTGATTCCGTAGAGGACCATATGATGTTTAGATGGTGTGGGGAGCATGCACATAAGTATGATATTTTTCTCAGATGAGATCGTCAAGAATGTGCTAAGTTTGATTCCGTTAATGTACATTGACTTGTTACTTATTGGTTTAAGTTTGTTAGTGAATATGGGTCGAACTTAGATATCTTGACGGATTTGGACTTGACCTCATTCTTGGCGATCTCCCTCACACGCGTGAGCTTGGTATTAGGTCCGCTTCTTTTTTTTTTGGGGGGGGGGGGGGGGGGGGGGGCGAGGTCGAAGGTCTGCTACCCTTTACTAGGTATCATTCTGCATCAAGATGTTTCAAATCTACATTAACGCCCAACTTTATACCTGGTCTCTTTCTCGAGATCAAACTATGAAGTCTAACATTGGGCATGCATTGCTACACGACAAATGCCCACCGCTTGAAATCTGCATTGATCATTATAATTTTTTTTCTTTGATATATTCATTAAACATTATATATATATATGTATTTACACATTTATCTTTTTTTCCTCGCTTGATTATATTTTTATTTTTATGATTTTTTACGTTCATCGACTGCCGACCCCAACTAGTTTAGGATAAAGATGTTATTAATGTTGATGATGATATTCATTAAACATGGAACAGGTCAAGGCCCCACCACTTTCTCATTGGTTCTAATACTATTTGTCGGAAGCACGCAACAAAAATGCGATACCCTTATCAGGAAGATTAACAAGAGGGAGGCCTAGTCGAACGTGTGAACATATATTAATTGAACTCACGTTCACTTTAAAAATGCTTCACAAAACACGTGAAATTTCTCTAGCCCAAATTATAGGTGCATCTTAAGAGTTGACTCCCCAAATCTGTCACCCTTGAGCGCATCAGGTTTGGTATTCCCTTGGATACTTCAAACAGCTCAGATGAGAGGAAGTGAATTTGTTAGTTTTGCTCGTCTTTGCTATGTAGAAAGCAAAATCAATGAGAACTTTAACCTTGAAATTAGGTTCAATTTTGGGTAGTGGTGGTCACTTTGAGAGATAAGATTTACTCCGCAGATTCAAAGATGTATTTCTTAAATTAGAGGATGCAAAGCGGTGAAGTTGTGACATTATTACTCCTAACTACCTACCAAAACCTTAATCGACTCCACCATCCACCATTGCCACACTCCGTGACCTACAATCCATTTGCCTTCTTCGACCTTCTCCCTCATTTCTCGTCTTCGTCACCTTGCGTCCGACCACCGTATCACTCATCCCTCCTCTGTTACCTAGTATGCTGTGCATAACGCGACCTCGGACGACAGTGGCAAGGTCGCTGAGGCAGGACCTAGACCTGAGGTCAGAGCAGCCACAAACGACCGTGAATTCAAGGTCCCCCGTGGCCCCCCTCGGCCAATCGACGGCCCCCCAAAAAGCTCTAACAAATTGGGGAGAGATGGGAAACACAGCGTGTTTTGGAGGGCACACAGAGGAGAGCAAGGCAATATTAGCAGTGACGGCGATGGTGGCGGCGACAATAGAACTATGTGTTTGAAGAATGTGTGTGGATTTTTTACGGTCGACTCATAAAAATAAAAAATAAAAAATAAAAAGTCCAGGGGAGTACGAGCAAGAAACTGGCGATCTAGCAAATAAGATCGCGTGATAATATGGGGCATATGCAGATGCAAATATGTGAACCCCTCATCTCCCAAAAAGATCTCCTTTAGGCTCTCGGCGTCAGTTTTTGATGTTGACAGCTTACTCAGTATGTCACTTTCATTTTTTTTTTGCCTAATTGTCTTTTTTTTTTCGCCCCCAATCTGATTAGGAGTTTGTTGGGTGAATAAATTCATGCGGCAAATATTGGGTGAACATGGAGATCAATTCGGTCATTATTCGACCGCCACCGAGGAGAATGTTCGTAATGTGATCCACGGCTATCTGAGATTATGTCGTTCTTCTCCCGATTTATATTTAGGTTATGCAGGGATTTTGACACTTTCGAACTAAATTTAGATATAAAGATTTGAGAATTCTTTACAAGTATTTGATTTGTGTTCTTTGAACACAGGGTATCTTATGGTGATGAGGATACTGAACCTAGAAGCGCACCGCAATACGTTGCGAATGGGGTGAGAGATCCCATCGTGTGATCATTACTGAGTGTGATGATTGACCTCCGATGGCATAAGGGGGCAGATCTGTTCTTGTGTGCTTCTAGTTGCAAACTCTATTTTGTTATTTGCATTATGACATTTGCTTTGTTCTGCATTTATTTGGAATTTGTTAAGCTTGAAATTCTTCTATGTACCTCTCAATTATCATTTTGATTAATGAAAAAATATTTCTATATATGTATGTATAATGCAAAGCAGTATTAAGTGGAAAACTCGGGATGATATTCTAAAATTTGGCGAAGTTGCACAATAGCACTATGTGAAAATTGGACAAAATCAAAATTTACATAGTTAAAATAATTATCAAACGAATCTCATAAATAACTCACGGTTTAAATTTTACAACCAACTAAATCTCTTTTGTAAACTAATCTTTATTTCTGAGTTTTTTTCTATCCTCCACGCAAATTTAGAACGCTCCTTTTTTTTTCCTCCCTCTCACGTGCATGCCCTCTTTTACTTAGTGTCCAAAGTTAAAAAGTATGTATGTATGTATTTATTTATTTATTGATGCTAGTATAACATTGCATGTTCCTAGGTCGCAACACTCATAAATAAATCCTAAACACTTTTCTAATTCATGAATTAAAAGATTTTGAAGCACCATTGCCGAATGAGATATTTAATTATGTGATTTTTCAATGCTTACACCCCCGACATACATGTAAATTTAGATATTAAATTGCGTATTTTATTTTACTTCTAATGCTAAGTATTTAAAGTGTATGGTTTTTTAAACATTCAGAAGCTACGTTATTAGCCTTTTACAAAGTGAAATGCTGCCTTTTCTTATTAGAACAGGGAATTTAATTGGCACTTTGCCTGGCTGGTTTACGTTTGCCTCTTCCTAAGGGTCAAGAGCCCACTAGTCCCTTCGACACTTATTGAATGACTACACACTTGGAACTTAAAAATTAACGCGTCGGAAAATCATTTGATGGGACAATCCAGAGCACATTTTTTTAGCATGTCTAAGAGTTTTTTTCCAAAATAATACAAAAAATTAAAAATTTACAAAATTAATTTTTAAAAAAATATTAACCATTTTAGATATACCTCGACAATTTAATTAATTGCGGAGTGAGAGTAAGGGGGCCCACCCGTGAGCCCCTCCTAAGCAAAGGAGTGTTGCGGCTCCCCATGTGAGAGCCGCAACACTCCCTTTTGTTGAGGAAGTGGTTTTGTTTGTTTTTTTTTTAAATAAAAAATTATGATATTAAATTAAAAAATAAATTATTTAAAATTTTGGATTTTGCATTTTTAAACTGTTAAGTAAAGTATTTTAATTTTTTTAGTTTACATAAATATTTTTTCGAAACCTTCTCGTCGGTTCATGGTCTCGTCGTCAAAAAAATATTTACGCCCTTCGACTTTAAGAAAAACGAGCGAGACGACGACGTTTGCTCACAGATTTGCGAAGTGATCATATTTACGTAAAAAATATTTACGCGCATCGCTTTTCTTGAAACGACGTATGATCGCTTCGTGGCCACACGATCAAAAGTCAATGTCGTCGCCTCGCTCGTTCTTTCTTGGAGTCGAGGCGCGTAAATATAATCTCTCCTTGGCCCCCTGAATGCCGTCGCTTCTCTCGTTTGCTAGGCAATGATATTTACGTAAAAAAATATTTGCATGCCTCGACTCCGAGAAAAGCGAGTGAACAAGCGAGGCAACTACATCGGCTTTTGCTCGCGGGGCCATGAAGTGATCATACCTGGCTTCGAGAAAAGCGAGGCGCGTAAATATTTTTTTACATAAATATGATTGCTCTGCGACCCCGCGAGCAATCATATTTACGGCGTGTAAATATTTTAAGTCGAGGCGTGTAAATACTTTTTTGACGACGGGATCGCGAACCGACAATACAGCGTCGAAAAAATTTTTATGTAAACTAAAAAAATTAAAATACTTTACTAAGCATTTTTAAAATGCAAGACCCAAAATTTTAAATAATTTATTTTTAATCTAATATTATAATTTTTTATTTTAAAATTTAAAAAACAAAACAAAACCCCTCCCTCGACAATTAATTTGTCGAGGGAGAGGAAGTGTTGCGGCTCCCACGTGGGGAGGCGCAACACTCCTTTGCTCAGGAGGGGGGCCCACGGGATTTCCCTTGTCAATTAAATTGCTGAGAGAGGCCTAAAATGGTTAATATTTTTTTAAAAAATTAATTTTGTAAATTATTTTTTTTTGTATTATTTTGAAAAAAAAAACTCCATGTCTAACGCAGAAAAATAATAATATTTCAATACGTTTTGGCCATGACTTTTTTTAAAATAATTTGAGTACTTCAGACTCTTATTTGAATAGTTTAATATCGCGAAAATTCTCAATTTGATACAAATGTGATAAATTTATCCATCGAAAATCTCAAACCGGTACAGTCGTGATAAATTTATCATAAATTATTTTTTTAATCACTAAAAATCCTAAACCGGTATAATTGTGATAAATTCACCTCAAACTACTTTTTTTACCAAAAAAATCACAAATTGGTACACTTATGACAAATTTATCCTTTATTAATTTTTATTAAATTGTGTTAATATTACAAAAATTTTAAATTGATACGCATATAGTAAACATAGGGTAATGTGTATACCTGACAATAGCCGCGTGTCACGGAGTGTAAATTTATCATGGCTGTATCAGTTTAGGATAAATTTACCATAGATATATTAATTTGTGGGGTTTTCACGTTAAAAAAATAATTTATGATAAAATTATCATAAATGCACTAATTTAAAATTTTTTGTGGTATTAAAATTATTTGAAATAAGTTTCAATTTTAAACGTTTATTTGAAAAAAAAAGAAAAAAAAAACGGGGGCTCAGGCTTAATTAAAATTTTCCTCTTATGTGAAATTTCTTTAATCGGTCCGTGCACCCAAATTCCAAGTAAATAAATAATTATATCTGAATTCACATCTTTCTTTAATCGGTCGGAATTCACATCCTTGGGCATTCGTTTTTGGTGGCGGTCCGGTGGATCCCACCATATCGGTTCTCAATAACTCACGGCCAGATAAAAGAATCGTCGATCTTAGCCGTCCAATGGGCCCAATAGATCATACATTTAAATACCATCCAACGGCGGATGGCGTCGCGTAAATCACCGCCGCAGTACCACATGATAAATTCTCGCCTCCTTTTTTTTTCCTAATGAGCGGAATATCATTAATCAAACTCTATAGCAATCTATCTACCTCTCTCTCTCTTTCTCTCTCTTGCTCGCTATCGCTAATCGCTACTCATTTCTCTGTGAATTACCACCGTGCACGGCGTTCCTCTCGGTGGTTCCGTTGCATATCAATCGTCGCAAAGCCATGGCGGAGTCTCCATCTCAAGCGCAGGCGGAGCCCGTGGTCGACACCGCCGCCTCAGAGTACTGGTGCTACCAATGCGACAAGCGCGTCTCCGTCGAAACCCTAGAGAATCTCCCCGACGTCGTCTGCATCGAGTGCAAGAACGGCTTCGTGGAGTTGATACCCGCCACTTCGTCCCTGCAGCCTTCGCCGTCCGATCAGCTCGACGATCCCGCCCTCAGCTCGCAGTTCCTCCAGGTCCTGCGGTTGATCGCGCAGGCGGCGCGTGATGAGGACGTCCCTCCTCCGCTGCCCTCGAATCCGCCGTCGGACGACGATTTCCTCCGGATCGAGCTCGATGGATGGGACAACAATGAGGACGAGGATGAAGACGAGGAAGATGAGGACGAGAATGAAGAGAACAGTAACCGCGAGGGAAATGAACGAGGCGAAGGGGAGAGGGAAGGTGATAACCAATCGGATAACGAGAACGGAGGAGAGAACAGAGACGAATTTGATGAGGATGATGCGCGGCGGAGGCGGCGTGACGTGCTCAGCCTCCGGATCCGAGACTTTGCAACTCGAACTCGGAGCGGGCGTAACCGGATTCTCGATTGGGCTGAGATTTTGATGGGATTGGATGATAGCTCCATCGAACTGAGGCTCGAAGTGCCTGAATCAGACCTCTACATAGGCAATCCGGAGGATTATGTGGACGACGCTGGTTACCAGGCGTTGCTTCAGAATTTGGCGGAGAGCGATAGTGGAAGAAGAGGAGCTCCACCGGCCGCAAAATCAGCTGTTTTGGAACTTCCAACTGTGGAGATCAGATCAAAGGACGAGACCTTGGTGTGTGCGATCTGTAAGGACGTGGTGAGTGTCGGTGGGATGGCAAAGAAATTGCCGTGTGGGCATAGTTACCATGGGGATTGCATTGTGCCATGGCTGGGTGCGAGGAATACGTGTCCGGTTTGTCGGTTTGAGTTGCCTACTGATGATCCTGAGTACGAAGAGGAGAAGAAGAAGAAAATGAATGTGAATGCAGGTGGGAGCTCAGGTTCTGTTGGAGACAGTTCGTTGGAATAAGTTTGCCTTGAACTACTGTTGAATTTACTTGTTTGGTGGAATAGAACAACAATTTGAATGCTTTTTTTCTTCCTTCCCTGATAATGAATGTAAATGATGTTTCACCAAGCTGTCTTGTTTGTGTTCATCTGCAATTTGCTTTAGTTATATGATTTAGGATGTGATCGCTCCAGCTGAGACAGGATCATACGATGGTGTCTTTGATTTGGGAGGATGAAGGACTGATCTAATTCCTCGTTATACAGGGACTATGATTGTAGATAGAAATTAGAAGTAGTCAGGGGGGGGGGGGGGGGATGCCAAAGAAGAAAACTTCGATAATGTCTTTTGGTCTAGGCAGTTGCTTTTGAAAAATATGCGAGGAGGTTGGGATTGGGTTTGGAAACTGCCGTGTCATTAAATGACTTGTGGGATCTCAATCAGCTCTAAGGTGATGTGGATGTTAGTATTCTCTTTTTGATAGGTAGGATTTAGGAATGTTAGTCAGTAGTCACTCTTCATTGTTTCAGTTGCAGTCTACTTGTGAAGAGGTTGAACTTATTTGTTCTTGATCGTTTGCTTCACATCATTGTGTTGGAATTCTCTGTTGTAGCAGTTTAAGAACTTCTAGGGTGCAGTCATATTCTCTGGAATGTCTCGCTGATTGTGTTCATTCAGGAAATTGTTTTGCGATGAAGATTAAGTGCTTCTAGATGCTTTATTTGTCAATCATGCTCCATGAAGCTGGTTTCTAACTAGATCAGTTGATTATCAACCTGTTTCTAGTTGAGGCCTAATTTTTTGTGAATCATACGGCATACGATAATTGCCATTGTTATCTGAACAATTTTGTGATCCTTGTTGTGCTGAATCTTTCTACCAAGCCAATAAAACGAAGTTGGTTTGTTTTGTTTGTGAGATCAAATACAAATCGTTCCTGCATCCATTTTCAATAGAACAACTTCATAGTGAGTCCACCATCTTGCCTTTTCTCTGTGGTGATAGATCTCTCTTTGTGTCGATGAATGCAATTGGTGATGAGTTCGAGCGGACTATGCCTGCCATTTCTCATAAGCAATTTTTAGAGGAGTATGATGGCGTAAGCAGAGCGGCTTTTTCCACATTTATAGGCGAGGTGCCTTCTCCACCTCCACTTTCTTTCTTTTTTCTGTCTCGCTCCTCTGCAAATAGGCGTTCCTGAGTACTAGTTGTTTCTTGTTATTTTGCTATTAGTTTATCATATTCCAAAGCTTTTTTTTCACTCCTGCCAATGTCTAAGCTTTTTTTTCACTCCTGCCAATGTCTATTTGAATCACGCATTTAACTCCTAATAAATGTTGTTTGGCCAACTACTGGCACGAGGGATCTTTCCATTATTCCTGATGGGTGCGGTATCTTGGTCGGATCTTTGGAAATATTATGCCACATATCTTGTAATTTTGTGATAGTCCTGGAAACTTATGGTTGACAAACTTGGTTTTAAATTTATTTAGTCCAGAAAAGTAATGTTCAATTGGGTGATGAGTTTGCTTATTGGTCAGTGATTTGCTACCCAATTTGACTACGGACCTAGCAAATTCTGGATCACCAGAGCACGCAAGTTACTACCTCTTCAGTGTTTCCCCAGCGGCAAAGAAGATTGAATATGGAAAAGAGATGGTGCGAATATAGTGATGCCGCAAGATTGGGGAGAGCTTGTTGAGTTTCTCAGACAAGTCATTCTGACTATCTTTTCGGTCATTGTAGTTGCTTTCCATGGCCAATTTATTATTTGTGATCCTTCCCATCGAGGATCGTTAGCAATTCCTTCCACGTAACTGAATGGAGATGCTTTTGTTAGAAGAAAGATTGATGTAGCCATTGATGCTTCAGTGGTTTGAAATGCCACTGAGTTGATAAATTCGGACGTCTACTGGCTTAGATGTCTGACGAAACCACTTTCTTATTTTTGTTTTGTCTGATGAGAAAAGTCCATTTTAGATTTGCAAATGCCGAGTCTCCATGGAATCGGATATGGTGTTAGTCAACGACCCCTTGGGTCGAGAACCCGGTTAACGGGTTAAGCATGATCTTTACGTAGAGGTTTGTGCAGGATGTTGTTCATGGCAAAAGGGGTCACTCGTCACTAGTTGAATAAGAAGATTGCTATGATCATAATCTAGGATGAAACATGGATGTTTGCAATCGATGTGCGAAAATCAAACATGTATGGTAATCGTAGTGATCGACTCTTTGTGGAGTTCTCACGAGATTTTAATCTCAAAAGTACTTTCCCAAGTTCAATGTACATATTATTCATCCCAATGCGAATTGTCATTCAGAAACCCCAAAGCGATGACATACGTATATCGGAATAGTGGAAATGGAGGATGCTATGATTGGACTGGCTGAAGTGGCTTAACCAATATTTAATCATGGAAGGTCGTTCTTTCGGAACGCTTTTTCTAGAAACTAACTCGGATATCTTTACTTTTTACGGCTTTGCTATTCCGCAACACCAGTGAATCGTCGATACAAAGTGACATTTTTTGCTTCTTGTTTTTTTTTGCATAAGTCAAACGTAACACACAGCTTCAGCTCAGCTTTATCATGCAGTCGAAGCAGCTTGCACATAAATACAAGGTCTGGAAGTGGCGATCGTATTTGATTTTTGAATCGTGATACTCTCTGTACAAGAAGCGAATCGGGTTTTGAGATTAATTCAAAAGAGCAAGCTCTCGGTTGTGGATCTATACTTTCCGAAAGACTAACACGCAAAGGCAGTAAATCCCAAATCCTTGCAACTGAGTTCACATCAACAGCCCTCCATTCTATTCAACAGCAAATGAAAAGCGAGGAATAAACGGAGTTAATTACCTTCCCATCACAACCAATTTTTTTAGCATTACACCTTGTGAACTCCAAAGCAAGTTAGCTCTTCACATTCTTTTCTCCAAGGAAACACGAAGGTGACAGAAAAATTTGCTCCTAGAAATATTCTTTTGACAGACATGGGAATGGAAGAGATACCAACGGCTATCTAACCAAACCTCCAGCGGCTGCAGAGGCCTTCTATAAGACACTAATAGCGTGAGAATATAAAGAAAACCCCAAAATTTAGGCTATTAAACTAAAATTCCCCCCCAACCTAATAAAATTTAATCTCTCAAGAATCAGATTTTCCTTCTCTATCGACAGATTTTATTCAGTTTCAAACCCACTCCCCATGAAAGCCAATTTGTTTCCCCTTTGCTCATGATCTTCAGAGAGGAAGCACTCCCCTATCTGTTTGGTAGAACATTTGGACCGACCCAAAAAGCTTGGTTGGACCGACACTTATTTCCACGGAGGTTGCTGCTGCCGGAAGCCAATCGGATAAGGTTCCCATCCACCCTCGGGTTCCTTCCTCTTGCCACCCAGCCCAGAACTTGAAGACGGTTGCAAGCTAACCCTCAGATGTTCTTCCATTGATCTACCCTGATCTGGCACTAAAAACTGTCTCAAAACAGCCGGCTCACGGCTAACTCCATCAATTGAGAATCCAGAATTCAGATCAAATTGTGCACGAGAAGGGCCAGGACCATTGAGACCAAGGGGTGCAGAGGTCATGTTCATCATGAACGGTGCCTGAGGGAAAGGAGAGAGAACAGGTGAAACAGATCCAATGGCTTGAGGCACAAATGGGGTCCCAGGGGAGTCCACCATGTAAGGCATTGAGCCCCCAGGTCGATACATGGTAGAAGAGAGAGAAACAGCAGGTCCTGTGTTTAATCCATTGTATGCCCACGCATGTGGATAAGAGATTGTGGGACCCAGGCCCCAAAAGCCTCCTTGTCTTGCCACGCCGGCATCTGCCGCAGACTCAAGTGCCTTGCCATTTAGCAGGGATAAACTCTGAGGTACATGATCTTTCTTGTCGACCTCCACTTTTGCACCAAATATAGAAATAACAGGTTCTGATTTGGGCTTCCCATAACTTGCCACATTTTGGGAAGATCTGCCACTGTAGTGACCTTGGTCAGAAAAATCATTGTGAAATAGTGGCCTGTCATTCAAATCAAAGTTTCTCATGGTTGATGAAGATGATCCAGGAGATGGGCTGCGTTGGCCATTTCTAAGGTTAAGTAGCTGAGGCTCCACCCTAAAATCTGAAATTGATGGTTCGCCATCATCACCAATGCGATTCAAATCCAGTTTGAACCTCTCTGACCTCTTGGAACTAACCTCCACCGAAGATTCTCCAGATCGAACACTTGATGAAACTGGGATTTGCATCCCCAGCATAAGATCAGCAGCTTTATCATCTCCACCTTCTGCCACATTAAGATCGATGTCTAGACATGTATGCCTCTGCTTGGATTCATGGGATCCCTCTCCGGGAACAGTTCTATCGGCAACAGTGCTTCTTCGAGGTGATGCTGGACGAAACGCACTCCTAGCAGAGTTTTTCCAGCCAAGACTTCCTTCGAACTGCAAAGGAGCTAGAGGCAAACCAGAAGCTGTTGCTGTCGGTTTCGAAGCAGAAACAACAGAGACAGGCGTAGACACTGCATTTGCAGTGCAATCCACATCATCCGAGGAAACTTCTTGGTTCAGATCAAAGACGCACATGCCTTTCTCCATCTTATCTTCCGGTTCTTGCGTTGCTTCTGTTACTTGAGAGGACTCCATTTCATGCATAGAACCGTCCTGTTCACTATTCAAGTTCTCTGGATTTATTAAACTTCCCTCTCCCTCCGAAGATGACTCAGAAGCGTCATCCTGTTCTCTTGGCCTCTCAACTGATGGGGCATTGGCCAATACATCTTGTTTCACATTGATAGGCCCAGGGCTACCATGCTGCCGGATTCCACCTTCTGAATCTCTCTCTAAGTTCATTTCTCTCTCCACTTCTTGAGCAACTTGTCGAGCTACTTCTATAGCATCAACAATGCCATATTCAAGCTCAATTCTTGACCTCTTCCGTTCAGCCATGCGAGGACCTCTGACTTCCATTCCTAGTCTGTAAGAATTAGAACCACCTGCTACATTTTCACCATCATCACTTGAATGGCCCTCGTCTTCTTTAGCAGCTCCTCTGTCAACGGAAGACTTTTGCACAGTAGCAGAGCTGCAAGCACTATCATCAACTGTCTTAAGGACCGTGTTGCATTGGCCTAAAATCCCCTTGTCATCCTTTTCATTCTTCACTTCAGACGCAGTTCTCCTTAAAGTAACAGCTGTCAATCCAAATGCATTGAAACCAGATTTTTCTGCTATTACCAATTTTTCATGAGAAAAATTAAGCTTGTCTTCCTGCTTTCCGATTTCATATAACTTGCCCATATCAGGTTTTCTGTTTCGTCCACCACTCTCCTCTTGTGGAACTGAATGACCAGGAATTTCAAGTGAGGGCGTCCCTTCGACTGGGCACATAGAGGACTCTTTTACAACCTCATTTGTCTCAGGTATAGGGCTTGACGTGGAAGAAGATGCCAAAGGACCCACAGATCTATCCTTCACATCTGCATCTTCCGGTATCTTCTGCATAGATGGCTGATTGCAATGAGTCTGAGTCTGGTCATCCTCAAACTTTTGCCGTTGGAGACAGCTAGGACTTCTTGATGGAAATTTTTCATGTCCAGCAGGTTCTGCAGCCAAACCTTCTGCATTACCTCTTTCATTGGAAAGTGGAACATTTACATCAGAGCATTCAGACTGAACATTCTCTCTAACGGGATTCCTCACTTGCTCAGTCCCATTGTCACATGACATAGAACTTCCGATATCATGGCAACGATTATCGCCATCTTCACTGCGCTTCCAGCTCTCGAAAAGTGCTCTTGCACTATCCTGAACCTTTACACTACGATGGTCAAGAAGATTCTTGATGGTAATCCAAATTCCAGAAGAAATTGACCTCCCAGTGTTAAGTTCTAGCTTCTTTATTGCATGTAGCAGAACAGTCATTGATTCCTCCACAAGACTATCGCTAGAGTCGCTTTCAAACTTTTCAGCATCCCTTAGCCATCTATCAATGAACGATACTCCATCTAACTGAACAAATAAATCAAGACACTCTTTACTCTCTGTGGCAGCAATGGTACTCGCAACAGCAGCCCACTGCCTGATTGCATCGCCAGCATTTTTCAGAACATAATCCTTTTCTTTCTGCATAACACTGATCAGCTCTTCAACACGAGAGGGAGCAGTCAATCCATCCCTCATCTCAGTTAGAGTGAAAAAATCTTCAAGTGTCATGGTGCCTTAAATATAGTACTTCATCCTACATAGATCCTTCTGTCATGTTGATATTTTGTCAAGCAGCAACTCTTTGGATGGCAAGATGATTGAAAGCTACCCTACAGAAAGTACCATTAAAATGCAGGTCAATGCTAGAGCTCAAAGTAGAAGATGCCAAAAAAATTTGATTCTGAAACAACCATAATTTGAACATCACAGACAACGCTCAGTAGCACACAGACATTCCCACCCATTTAACGACAGACCAATCAAGTCAAGCCAAATACAAAAGACTTCCAAATAGATGCCTAAAACAAGAAGTAACCAACAAGCAAACTAGTTCTTTAGCTATCCTTCTTCAGAGCGAAAGAATGTTTCCTGAGTCATCATGACACGCAAAAATCTATTCACAAAACAATATTAAAAACTCAAGGAACCCAAAGGAATAACAAATGATCTGGACATAAGAATGTTACACAGGTAAGTCTATCCTGTTGCATCATCTCAGACAAGCTGCTGTTGCTTCCTACAAGATGCACTTCTAGAACGTAAGGTGGCCCTTGCTGTCACAGTCGAACTCGAAAACACACCACGGGGCAAAACTAAATGGTGGAAAGGGGATTCCAAGAAGAGAACTCCCACGTTACTTTGGGTCTCTTACAGAAATATCAGAACAAATCTGGTGACGCTAGATTAAATTACATTTGGAATTGGCAAATTGTCATGCTCGATAACATCTGAAACAAGCCAAAAAAATTAGCCAAACTGTCATTCCCCTAAGGTACAAGCATCAAACTTGTCATTGCAAAAGAAAAACGAGGCAGCAAATTACATATCCTAAAACATGGTAATAAGGCAAATACAAAATATTTAATTGGATGGTGAACTCTAGCTGCTTCACTCCCAATTTGTTGCTAGATAGATATGCAAAATGGCCATTTGGTGAACTTCCATCAGTGTGTGGATCGCGAATACAAACTAAAGCGAAGAACAACAGAAATCCAGGTAACCATAACAGATCATGACAATAATCCGATGAAGACATTCAGTAACTCGTCATGTGACATCTGATATTAGTGCTTAAGGAGATCCACCTAATGCCTTCACTTGTTAATTTGTCTTAATCTTCACTCGGTGGACATTTGTCGAGTAATATAGTTCAATTAGCAACAGTTGCAAAGTGAAAAAGAACAAAACCCAGTAAAAGTAAATCACACAGCAACATCTACACTGTTTTCTCCCAATCATATCTGTAATCCTAACAGGATAAGCACAAGAACCATCGCTTAAGGCCTAAGAAAGCAATGCCGCACAACAAGTTTTTATGAGGAAATCATCACCAACTCCCATCTTTAACTTGCTGTTCAGAGTATAGGAACCCCGAAACAATGTCTTCGTGTCATTTTGTCAAGATGAAAAACTAAATTTACCTGATGGAGTTACACGATCTAATTTGCTTATTCAGCACTGAGCTACTAGCAAGCCACTATAATAGAGAATGAAACCTGATCAAGTCACCCCCATAACTCGCGGGAGTCAAGTACTAATAGTGGGATAAGTCCAATAATAAATCCAACATTAAGATTTCTAACTTTAGAACCAACATTAACATGATTCTCAACTGGAATTGTCCTAGAATTCGAAAAAATCTTGTAACTTACTTAAGTACGAGGCCTACTTCACAATGGAAGCTAAGTGCAAGTGAATCCTTTCCTCTTGACAGGCTCAAAATAAGGTCAGACACTTGCTAGTGGCAATTTGTAACCATCTCTAGTTTACTCTGCATCTATTCCACCTTTTGTAGAGGGAAAAAACAGCAGAAGGAACTATAATATTCTTCACAAGGAACACCTAAACGCACATGTACTTAAGAAAACAACAGGAGACGAAAATGTGAACAGCCCTCAACTCCACTCCATATACTTAAGGGAAATGGCATTGGAAACAGACAGTCATAATCAGCAGTTTGACAGACAATTTGCAGCATAGGTTGCAGTTTTGAGTTTTTTGACATCTCAAATATTTGATCACAAATGAAAAATGATAAGAACAATTCATTGACATGCAGATCGCATGTTTTACATAAAATTCAAAAGACTGAGAGAGCCTATTGCCTATTTAGGAAAAGTAGTTGAATCTGAAAGGCAAAAGACAGGGTACTCTCTACATGAAACACACTGAACGGGCAACAGGTCTTACACAGCCTAAGATGAGGTGGAACACCCAAAAACTGTGTAATGATTGGGAAACTACCAATATAGAAAAAACTACAACAAGGATCAGACTTACCAGACACAGTGATCCAGTTGTTCAGCACAATGACTCTGCGAAAGCCGATAGTTTCCAATCAAATTCCCAGAACTAATTACGCTTCACGCCTGAAAATTCAAGTAAGGCGCAAAATTCAATCCACATAACGGCACAAGCAAACAATAACAGGAAGAGAGGAGATTTAGCAGGTACCGACTATAATCTTAACCAATTCCGCACCGGTAGAAGCCACAAGCGTCACAAAACACACACATACAAACAATAGACAACATCCAACGGATCATTCAACTCCAATCCTAGACTAGGACAGCCGAAGCATAATCAAGTGCAACCAATTGCCCCTAAAGGAAGAGATCAAACCCTAGAAATCAAACCAAAAAGAAAGAGAATGTGAAGAGAAGAAACAATTCCAAGTCCCACCCCAGCCCTCCCTACGGAACACGAGCAAATAAGAGAGAGGACGGTCAATCCAATCAGGATCAACCCTGGTAATCAAATGCCGAGAGGGGCAAAGCGAATGTAAATGTGGGAGACAGATTCCAGAAACACCGAAACGGCATTCAAAGCAGCGAGAAACGCCCAGCATCGCCAAAAGAAAGGACGATTCATCGTCGCGAAAGCACTTTACCTCCGTGGAACATGCCGAAACCCTAGCGCCACCAACTCAGCTCCGACGAAGACATAAGCCTTTTGCTCTCTTTCTCTAGAATTTTCTCTTCAGTGCAGAGATGACTGAGTCGCTCTCTGTTTCTCTCTTCTAGCTCGCGGGGTTACGGTAATCTCTCTCTCTCCCTCCCCTCGCAAAACCCACGGTATGTCCCTCCGTCTGTCAAGCCTTTCCCGAACCAGAGAAAAGAGCGACCTTTTTCGTTTCCTCTTCCCATTTCTCCTTTTGTTCTTTTTTATTCCGTATTTCCCATTTCTCAATTTTCCTTTTTTCGCTTAAAATTTTCGATTTTTCGGGTGGAGAACTGACTGACGTTCCAGAACCAGAACTGAGTCAAAA
Source organism: Rhodomyrtus tomentosa (assembly GCA_028455895.1). NCBI lineage: Eukaryota > Viridiplantae > Streptophyta > Magnoliopsida > Myrtales > Myrtaceae > Rhodomyrtus > Rhodomyrtus tomentosa. The sequence continues at coordinate 4,229,558 of JAPCWY010000001.1, read as the reverse complement.
TTGAATCTCAGAAATTCCCGATTTTCCTATTTCTTTTCCATTCAATTACTGACCCAGGCCGGGCCGGTCCGGCCTGGTGATAAGGCCACCACCCCCCCGGCTCGGCTGAGCGGCTGCTCCCGTCCAACCGGCATCATCAGTTGGAAATTGGAATATTACATTATCTTTTTTTTTTTTAATCATTTTTTTTTGCGGCCTGATTTCTGGATTATAAGGCAAAAAGAAAAAAAATTGAGGAAAAAGGACGCATCGGAGATAGGAGTGGCAGGAGCTCGCCAAAGCCTCCAAAACTGTCCATTTCTATGAAAGCTTATCATTGTCGCTGTCGTATTGTGGCCCAACACCGTCACGTGGAATATACACGTGCGAGCCTCTTTTTTTTTTCCCCTCGCACTGCTTTTTCTTTTTTACTTTTTTTTCGTTTTTCGACGAAACGGAGGACAATGTACAAGGTTGGTTGTACAAATGTTAATGTCGAATCTACTTGGATTCGGGAGGTCCTTCCCTCGAACTGGCTCTTACATTTGAAGAAAAGAAAAATTAGATAGAATAGATCGGTTTAGTGCATCGATGAGGTCGTCATGATGAGTTGAGAGCATACCGTACGGTGCGAGAGTGAGAATCAATCGACGAGCAAAACCTCAATGCATTGAAGTCCGAGTTGTCCGGGCATGCAAGTTTCGACTTGAGCAAAGTATTTGGTGTTTCGGTGAAGCCGCGTACCCATAGAAATTCAAATTGTATAGACTGCGAGGGCGACAATGTTGATAACCGGACAATGAAAAAAAAAAAGCAATTACCGTGTGCGGTAATACATCGCAGCATAAGTCAATTACACAAATACCATACTCAAGTCATACCAAGCGACTTTAAGAGCAAACTCTCGTACTGATGGATCGAAATTCAAAACGTCGCTTTGTCCTACCGTCCCTCTCGTCAAGAACCCGCAAAAATAGAAGAAGATATTCTCGAAGCGTACTTGTTCAAAACTCAATAAGGACGGCAAAAGTCTGGTAGCGTTGGAATTTTACCTCTGCAGGTAGCCTTGCTTTGTTCTCCGGCCTAGTGTTACTATTATTTGGATATGGACTGACCTTGACGGGTGCTTTTCTAATGGGCTGTTGCGAATCAACATTTTGACTTTTGGCTGAGGCTGGGGGGGTGGGGAAGCAGCAAAATTTGATGTGGGCCGGGGGACCTCGTCACCTCGATTTTGAAGTAGTAAAGATGAAAGACAGCATCTGGAGCATTTTCTGCACATGAATCAAGAGAAAAGAAAAGACAGTTTCCTTATCAGCGCATGAATAAGCTCCGCCTCCCCCCACCAAAAACATGTCTTGAGTTTTTATTTATTGTTAATTGGGTTGTCCATGTCCCAATTGATGCATCATCATCCTCGTCTCGTGGACAATCTCTTTCTGTTTCTATCTGGATTACTTTTCTGGGCCGGTACCGCCAATAAGCTCCGCTCGAAACGTTCCCCGGTCCATCCTTTATGGTAGAATAGGGGTACGCGCATTGAATAAAATGAGAAATTTGTACATACCGGCGTACCACACGGCTTGTTTGTTCACAATCGATTTACACGTGACTTAGACGACACATTGAAATGTTGTAGATAACTTTGTGTCGTGATATTTTTGAACTAATTTAATACGACACATTGTAAGATTGTAGGTCCATCATACCGTAGAAGTGTCCAAGCTCCAAATAAACTCGGGTGACCCATGACCCCAAGGCGAAAGGCGCCGCGTCAATGCTCTTCAATTTTTTTGGCCCTTCCATTGAAGAAGATTCTAAGTAATGGTCCTAAGGATAATGAAAAAAGAAACTTCTTTCATTTCGTTCTGGTATAGGTTGTTTGGGCGTGACAAGAAAGATCTTTACGGAGGAATAACTTAAATCCAAGAAACTGATCTTTTGATCACCAGGCTAAAAAGAGGCGAGATGGTGGCAGTCCTAGAAGAAAGAGCAAAGGACATCTAACACACCTGCACACGAGCTACCAATACAACGTTCATCCAGAACTCTAATTCCTCGCACTCGAACCACGGTACATTCAACTGCCGAGGAGACAGCACAAAAGTACCATTCTCGCACAAAGGTCCGGCACCATAATCACTTAATCAGAAGACAGTACTGTATCTCCACATCAATTCCCTTCTCCTTGGCTAGCAAATCACGGCCGCAATTCTAAGTCATCCACTGAATCTTTTGCCTGGTCCGGGATCTTATTTGAAATCTATCAGGTGATAAAACTGGAGTATATTCTACTCTAGAGTCTGTAAAATTTAGCGTTTAAGGGATTTTAGCCAGTATTATTACCAGAAAGATCCTCATCGAATCGGACAAAAAGAAACCAATAATTTTTCCAAACTTAAACATAGGTTAGGTGTAGCCTGCATGTTTATGTACATCTCCAAACTTCATATGTACATCTACAACACTGCTCGTTCACTACCCGATATGTGGCCATATCTTCGGCCTGCATGTTAAAAAACACCTTCAATGTCAAGAACAAAAGTACATGGTTTTGATGAATCATCACCAGGGGGATGACTTCACTTTCAAGCAAAAAAGGTCAAATCACGAAATACCCCAACTATACACATTGACGCAACCAGTCGCTAAGTGACTCAACTGCTTTATGCATGGGGTTATTTTATCAGCAACCGTAGCAAAGTGGTGCTCCCTTGAGTTCTCGTTCTTTCTTCTGCTGGTAGTTTCTTCTGTCCTCTGTTTCCCTGCCCATTAACGACAGAATTGAAGAATTCAAGTAACGGGAAGTTCTTTCTCTCCACCGTTGTTCATGTAATTCTTAAGCAACAATTCATCTTCCAGCAAAGCAAAGAGACATTCTCCATCTAAGAGAAAAATGACTTCACTTTACACATATCCCAGCTAGCTGCTAGTCATAAAGTTCATTAAATCAATAAGCAAACAATAGACTTTACCATCACTCCAGGTTGACAGACACAAAACCAGTTGTGGATGTCTAAGCTGAAGAAATCAGTGAGCTAGAGAAAAATTATCAAACCATATTTAACAAGAACTCCAAATGCACATAATGAACTTACCTTTGGTTTTTCTATCTCATCCTCTAAATCTAAAGCTCTCATATCTCTTAACAATATGGACGAAGCAGGCAATAGTCTCCTGGCAAGGACAATTTATCAACAAGGGTAACAGGAAAAGCAATTTAAAAGATACTTTGAAGTGTTGTCCTCAATAACACAATGGAAGATGATTAAATATCACTAATCACCTTTTTGGCTTCTCCAGACTTGGGCATTTGTAGGAAGAGCTGAGCCCCGGTTCAGCTTGCACCGAACTGCCAAAGCTACATGCTTGAGTAGATTCTAAATCCTTGTCAACTGATGCTGGTTGATCACATGATTTCTACAGGAAAATGTGAAGTTCTCCTTTTAGAATATCAACAAAAGATACAACCTCATGGGTAGTATGTACTTCGCAGTTTACGTATGTTATGAAATAAATCTGGATTGATTTAAGAAGATTGGAGAAAAACTGAATATAACCCAAGAGAGAATTAGAAGGACATTTCAGAGCAGAGAATATGAGAAAAGATTCCATTGAGTTAATGAGTGCCCACAACAATTAGAATGCTGGAATTCTGAAAAGGTAGCTTTTACATATTTGATTTTCTAAAGACGTCTCCAGGAACTTATCATATTCTGCTTTCGATGTATTGAAATTCAAAAAGAACTTTTACAAAAACCAAAAGAATTAAGCATCTGGTGAAAACAAAATTTTCCCAAAGGCTATAAATCGGTGACGGATACAACTGTGTAGAATATTCAAACTGTATATACACATCACTTAAAAGACTAATATGAGATTTCAAAGTGACATTCTGAATTATGTTCAGTAAGTCATTATTCATGGGGAAAACTATATTTGCCTCTTCCATATTTAGATTCTATTACCTCTCATAACATAGCTAAGCAATGTTTAGAAAGGAAGAATCAAGCAAGGCACTATCCGAGATCGCCATTTTACACAATAAAGCAACCTTACAAACTTCAAATGCTTATGCCTATGTAACCTATTGAAAACTTAAAGTATTTTTCCTACATTTCAGTTTAACAAATAAAAGCAAGATCTTAAAAAGTCCCATAGGATCAACCTGGTATTCGTGCTTAATAAATACACCAAATAACCTTGACAAACAATTGGACCCTAAAATAAGTATACTAACATTACAAGAGCAAGCAGGGCAAATGGAATGTGATAGGATAACAAATAATTAAAACCTCATCATCTTCGCTTAGCAGCTGATCGAGCTCCACTGACGAACAGCTGTTTTTCCTAGCCATAACAAGTGGCCGAGAAGATAAATCTGCACCTGCAGGTTGACATTTTATAAGTGTATAAGCCATGAGACAAAACAATGTAATAAGAAAGACCTAAGATATACTAGTCAAATCATCAAGGAACAAATACAGGAATCTTAGTTTTGCAGCTGCCAAAGTCCAAACATGAACTGAATTCACAACTGAAAACCCAGAACTGCAACTAAATTCACATGCTGATCTTTCCCTAGGTTTTCTACGAGCAATTGGATTGTACTTAAAGTTTGGGCATTAGAAATTTCCCATTCTACCCGACCATTAATGTCCAACTAAATTAAGTAGTAAATGATAAATGTTGATGCGTTGGTTGACTCAAGGATGATCGTTGAGGACATGGCATTGACTAGATAGATAGTATCTGCCGCCAATTTTCTTGCTCTTGTTTTTACCTTTTTTGGAAACTGACACAAGACTTTCTTCCTTGATTGATAATATTTCACTGCTAAAATAACATTGGCCTCATGATGAAGCCTCGTCAATCGCCACACCTGTAGCTAACCGACAGTCTGACGGATTACCAAATGGATGATGATAATGAAACCACCATTAAAGATCATAATAATGTTGAAGCAATCAAAATCCAGAACATGTAACCTGACAACAAATCGAGATCATAATACTTCCACGTAAGTTCTATGCAGCGCAAAGATGCCTAACATCATAGTTCCACATCCACATGGCATGGGTTTTTCATATTGGTGTCCCTTTAAATGGGGTCAGTTTTGCACAAGCTCCTCTTCCCCCCAACAATTGAACAAGCAATAGGTCTTCGGTAAAATTTCAAGCAGACTCTTAGCTTTTCAATATCTATACTGACCCTCCATTCAGTCAAGTGGATCTTCAAAAATTGTCCATTTTCATTTAAGTACAGAAGAGGCCCTTGCATTTTCATCAAATTTTGGAGGATGTCCATGCATTTCTCAAAAGAACATTAAGGTGTCCAAGCAACGGTCTCGAGGCGACTATCCAACTTTTTAAAAAGTGAAGGGCCTTCGCTAATTCCAACATATGAGGCTATACGAACAATTTACCCTTCTTGATTAAGGGAAGTTCTGCATGACTATCTTCATTCCTAGTAATAGGACAATCCAGATGGTCTAATACTATATTCCACTTTGGCTGGTCGTCTTTAAGCGGCTAGCTCAATCTTCAAGACATGTGACAAATCCAAATATATGTGGTCCATATCTAGAAATAAAATATTTGTTCGTGTGCATGTGTCTGAGTACGTAGCTACTATTCCTTGTCTAGCAACACAGCATCACTCCAGGAGTTCTCACAAACATATACACAGTTCTTATCAGGAACATAAGTGGTGTCTGTAGCTTAGAGTTCACAAGTTGACATCAAACCTTTTGAATCTGCATCAGAAAGATCATCCACGAGTTTGAGACATTGTAAGTCCATCAAATGTTTCCCTGCATTCTCATTCCCACCAAAATTTTCTTCCTGGCAAATCAAACATTGCAACTCAATAATTTTTGCTGCCAGTTTAGAACGCCTATGCCTATCACTCATGAAGTTGGCTGTTTTACCAGATACATCAGCTGACTGGACTTTGGAACAGAAAGTTGTGAAGCATTGGCAGCATCAGAAGCAGATACCGCCACCTGACCAGTCAGCAAAATGCCCAACCTGTCTAAAGTTTCTCAATCCAAACCAACGAAGACTGAAACTACAAGATAATGTGCCTTACATTAGCATCAGATTCTCGCAATCTGTCGACAACATCAACTGCCTCAGAAACTGTAACAAAGTTTTCTCGTCCCACCTTTTGTACAAGAAAAAAGAAAGGTATGAAAGCAAAACTGGAGGGGTAAGGGAGAAACATCATGAGACCATATTGCTTGCTTTGCTAGTTTCGGTGAATGATAAGGCACAGTCCTTAGCATGATTGTTTATGAGCTATAAAGTCTTCAACATGAAGCAATTGGAGTCAACTATACCACCACACCTGATCTGATGATTTGAAAACTCCCTGAGACAATTCAATTGAGTAAAAGAAAACTATTCATTCATTCTTCTAGAGTCAACATGTTTAACAGTCTTGGGCAGGTGCAACTAAACAATGTCAAATACAACAAAAATGTCAAGAGCGCCATGTAGAAAGAAGATTTTCTTTTCCAAACCTCATCAGAGTAGCCAGGTTTATGTATGTCAACTTCTGCTGAGAGTGAATATGAACCATTTACTGCAGAGTCTGAACCAACATTTAGAACCAATGATTTGCAAACCCCATTAGAGTTGCCAGGTTTATGTCTGTCCACTTCTGCTGAGAGCGACTGTGAAACATCCACTGCAGAGTATAAACCGGCATTTAGAATTACTGAAGTGGCCTCCATGACATTTTCCGTGGTGCATTTACAGTTGGCCCGCAGATTTATTAGTTCCTTTTCCAGCTCAGAGCACCTCGTGTTCTCCTTAACAAGATTTTCTCGGAGACTACGGATTTCACCATCTGCTACCTGGTTATGGACGGCAAAGCAACTAATTGAGAAATGGTAGCTTCGTCATTATTGAGACATGAAAATTAGGAGGATTTTGTCAGAGTGCTCTCAGGACACTTCTTAAGTGACTAAAGAAGGAAAGTTCATTTCAGTACACTAACTTCTGTTGTTATATGTACAATTAATGCATTGGAAATAATGCATGCTTAACAATTAAAGCCTTACTAACCTTACTAAGTGCCCTCCTCTCATTAACATGTGCATGCTGAATACGAAAAAGCTAAAGACAACTCACTGTTAAGTACCTTCAGTTTATCATGACACTGCTTCAGAACTTTCCACAGAGCTTTAGCCAAACCTTCCATGATACGATTATACCTATCACTCCCACTAGCTTGAATGGTATCCAAATTTTGGGATGTGGAGATATTCAGGTCTGCCTTTACACTGGCATCTGTTTTAAGAACAAGATCCCAGTTACAAATAAAATATGACAAACTATTTGACAAAGAAAGAGATAGTGTCACCAGTAGTCCCTTTGCTTCTATCTGAAATTCAAAACCGTAACTTTTTTTTTTTTGTTCAAAAGCATCTCTTAATTTTTTTAAAAGTGCCACTGGTCGTCCCGTGGGCAGTCAGATCACGGATTCTGCTAGCGTGGCGTCAATGCCATCAAAATTTCGTCCTTGGATTTTTTTCCCCTTTTTTGCAAATGTTGACTCTCTCTTCGACCTGGACTTCTACTTCAAATTTTTCAAACCCTACTAATTGTAATTCATAAATACCCGCTCGCGACAACCTTCATAACCATGGCCACAGCCCAAAAGTCAAGCAGCCATGATGGCCTCGAGTTTGAGATCTACGAGCTCAAACAGCCACAACTATGAGCTTCAAAGCCTGATTTGGCCATGGCGCCGAAAACTTTAGCTCGAATGGCCAATGGGTATAAACTTTGAGCTCGAGCGATCATGGTGGCCTTGAACTTTGAAGATCTAGTCATCGAGGCCACAAGTTTCGAGCTCAAACATTCATGGCTGCAAGCTAATGGCGAAGCTAGATTGGCAGCCGCAAGTTCAAACTCAACTGGCCATGGCTGCTGCCACGGAGGCCACAAGCTTTAAGCCCAGATCTCTCTCTCTCTCTCTCTCTCTCTCTCTCTCTCTCTCTCAATATATTGATTTTGTTTGTATTTTATGTTGTCTCCGTAATAGTTTTTGAGCTAATCTTAACATCACAAGTGTACTCCAATGTCCATACGAGCAATCAACAATCAATCTCAGCAAAAACTGACTGGTGAAAGAGAAAAATTATTAACAAAAGGATTGACGTGAAATATTTTAAAAAGTACAAGGATGCTTTTAAGCCAAAACAAAAAGGTAAAGAGAGGCTTTGAATTTCGAGCAAAAACAGAGGGACCACTGATAACATTATCCCTAATAGAAAAGAAGAGCAAGAGTTAAAATCCACCTTCCTTGATGGATAAGGAAGCCTTGTCACAACTTTTTCTGTCTTCTACCTGAAAGTGCAATACATTAATACAAAGCTAAGTTGGTGGCACTTATGTATGCTGTCGCCAACAATGTATAAAGATCAGCAAATCTAAAAGGAAGACGAAAATTTCCTAGTAGATTATTTATTTAGAAGCATGTACACCTGAAGTTATGACAAAGAGCCCAGAAAGAACTGGAAAAAGAAATCTATTAGAACAAAAGGAAAAATGTTCTTGATTGTCATACGAAATAGTTGATGGTTTGAAATAAATGTGGCTGCAATTCATTTCACAGCCAGAAGACGGTCTTCCCCAACAATGTTATAACTCCGCTTTTTAGTGCAAAAAAAATTTAGCATAAATTTTTCCCTTGCAATTTTCACTTAATCACCCTCGATATAGCAAAATCTTGTCCTTGCAGCCGCATTAATTATGTTAATCACTCATCCTCTACATCGAGTGTACAAATCACAAGAAGAAAGGGAGTGCCAAGATGATCACATATCACTGCTACCGTTGACTGAGTTGTTAAAATCTAAAGGTCAATGGGTTGTCAGGGTAAATTGCACGTTTAATCCCCAAACTTTACCCTATTCAAATCATTGAAGTCAAAATTCTTCAGTTTGACAACTCAACTTTATTTAGCATTTCAAAAAAGGTAAATCAATCATGCTCTGACAGAGAAAACGAGAATGCACTGGTGCTTACATGACACCGAGGTGGCGCCACTATGGCATAAGTGTGTTCTGCAGGACCTTTTGTTTCCTTCCTTTTTTTTCACTGTTGGTTTTGTTCACTCCATGCAAAATAACATATTAGCCAGTGATTACATTGTCTTCGACCAGATCGACACAAACAATCACTGTTCATCACATCGTGGGGCAACTACTACCATGTTTTTCTTTTTTAGAGAAAAAAGGTGCCTGCATGCCAAAGACCTAACACGCTCGGCTTGCTGGTCCTCGAACATATCTAAGGTTTTACTACATAGATTTCTCTTTGGTGGGCAAAGCAAGGAACCCACACCACAAGCATCAAAAGAGCATGAAAGCTCCATTGCCTGATGTGAATCTATCATGGTGAAAGTAAACAACTGAAGCAGCAGTAAAATGACAACAAATTCCATCAAAAGCCAACAAATGGTCTCTGACTTTTGTCCAATGGAGCATTGCCTTATCATGATGAGTCTTCAAACAAAATATTTCCTCAGGAAATGTACTATTAAGTTGTTAGGAAACCTATAGGACCCCAAAACCATTTACAGAAGCACAGTGACGGTTTGCAGATGCAACATCAAGCAAATTAATTCAAATACTTCAATCATGCCTGTCAAACCAATGAAAAGAGAACAGTACCACAGAAACATCAATGCCACCGTATGTAACATCAAGCAAATGTATTAAAACACTAGAATCATGCATGGCGATCCAATGAAAAGAGAACAGTACCATAGAAACATCAATGCCGCCATATTTCATTCTCTTGGGTTTTTCAACTCTAGGCGCTGTCAGATAATGTCTCTTCGTACCAATTGGGTTGGAAGATTCCTCCACTTTGTTAAACCTGCACATGCCAGCAGCACAAGTATCAAATTATATTACACAAAAGATTCATAGTTTAAATGAAGTAGCATTGTAGATAGACCCATACTTAATCTTCGTATAAGGTGAAGCTTGCCGCAGAAGATACGACGCATCAAGGTAGTCATCTTCTCCTGGTTTAACTGTCAATACCTGCAGTTAACAACAACCATAAATCTATGTATTAGCAACTTGGATATGATATGATAACAATGCAGATTGGTAACATCTCCTTGATTCTTCAACAACTTGAAACCAAGAAGATTTCTTGTTGAACAACAAACAATTTTGACCCTATAAAATCTAAATCAATAGGAACCTCAATATGTAAACAATTCCTACCAACGTCATCCGCTTCTTGCCTTCCAAGTAATCTCGCAAGTATCTGGTCAACTGTAATACTAACTTAAGTTAGTAGCCACCCAAATTTGGCACCATAAAACATGAAGACTACACATGGACATCCAAATTCTAAATTGTATCCAAATTACACAGGACCAGAAGAAAAGACATTCCATCATGAGCTGTTCATACACAAATCTGTACATAAACTGTTACTGATGAGAATACGGAAAGATTACCAAAGAATTCTGGCAATGCTTCTGCAACACTTTCTTTGGGTTTTTTTGGTGCTCCAACAATGACTTTACAACCAAACCAAAAAAGTTCAATGTCATTACTGTATAAGTAACTGTAAGCATGAGTAAAATCATTAGTTTGATTATCTTGTGATGACTGCTCTAGGCACTTGTAGGAATGAAATGATGAAATGAAGTCAAATAACATACTCTCAAGCACAGACCAAAAACCATGGAAGTGTTATTGATAAAATTACTTTCGAGTAATCTTGTCCCCTGCAAAAATAACAAACCATGCAACCATCACATGAAGCTCGTACTTCGTTATTTCGATTAAAGTAACTACATTGAGTGACTTGCTAAGTACTCTTTTCCATTATTCACATTTTAAAGATAAAGAGAGACTAGCTAGAGTATTTCCCACGTGTCTTACACACAAAACACCAAACCTGATTTCCAGTTCTCCTCTCTCTTTCAGCTCCAGCAAGGTCAGCAATTGTCAAAACAGCAGCACTAGATCGATCTTCTCCACCATGTTTTGTAGATACGTTACGGATGTTTATCAAGCATTGGGATCGGCTACAAACATGAAAGAACTTCTGTGTGTAACAAGTTTTGCTAACTATAATTCAAAATAAAGCAACATAAGCGCCATAGCTATCAGGTGGAGTAGCATATATTCAAGTTCAAACTAGCAACTCTTTCATCATAAGAGAGGTAACAAAAATTAATGCCCTGCAACGGTAGGTCCAAATTCGATGAAATTAATATCGCTACAATAGTTGACAAATCAGAAAATAAGAGGAAAATAGCAGGAAACCAAGTACCTATAGGCCTAAGTCAAATGATCGAAGTTAAGACCTCCCACTTCATAGTGGGTGTTATCACATACTTGTGCACATCCAAAAATGCATATAATTGACTATCTTATGTTTCCTCACAGAAACTTAGTAGCTATTTCATAGTAAGTTGGGCCACGATCCTTAAGTAGAAATCCATTCAAGGCCAAGGGCGCACTCATAAGTACATGGAACACCTTCAACACAAACCATGGCAACATCACACTTCACGTTAATCTCGATGAGATCACAACGTGAACAGTTTATTTTATTTTACTCATGAATGATGATTAAAATAAAAGGAAAATTTTATAGAACAGCAGTCAAACCTGCCATGTTATATGGAGCTGAATGTTGGCCAGCGCAAAGGAAACATGAGCATAAAATGGGAGTAGTGGAAATGAGGATGTTAGGGTGTATGTGTGGTCACACAAGGATGAATAAGATAAGGAATAAAGAGATTCGATGAAAAATTGGAGTAGAACCGGTGGCGGAAAAGATGAGAGAGCATAGATTGAGATGGTTTGGGCATATTCTCCGAAGACCCTTACTGGTATGAACAGAAGTTTGCTATCGAGAGCATAACACGAAAAAATCAAGAGGTCGGCCGAAACTTACTTGGGGGAAAGCAGTAAAACAAGATTTAGTAGAGTGGGAAATAGATTGGCGTACGGTTTGTCTTAGAACGGAGTGGAGGAAGGCTATTAGTGTTGTGGAGGGGTAGTGTATAGATAAATAGACATATATATACTTATTTATTTTTACACATTTATCTCTTCCCCCCCTTGATTCTGTTTTTATTTTTATGATTATTTGAGATTCATCGACCTCCGACCCCAATTAGTTTGGGATAAAGGTGTTGTTGACGTTGATGTTGATGATGTACTCATGAATGATGAGTTATGAGGCACAATCATTAAGGCTTAATAAGGTGGCAATATGACAGAATTGTAGTCTTGAACACGGTGGCCCTAGGAACTTATTTTCAAACTCAAAGAGAAGGTCCAGTTCCTTGGGCTGATGGAATAAAAATGGCCAATCAATTACCCGAATGACGGTCATGATTTCTTTGAATGTCCTTGAATTTAATGAGAACAAGAGGATTGCATAAAGTATTACAAGGTGCAGTAAAAGCATTTTTACCCTATTAGTAGCAAGTGTATGAGTAACAGCATAATTTTTCACAAGCATAGTAAATGGTTTGCCCAGTTGTCTTTATGCATAAACACTGTTTTGTACCATATATGCAATACTAGAAACATCAGTTGTTCTTCACAGAGGACCCCAAATAGATCAACCTCTTCTTTTGAAAGTGAGAGGTCTTTGCATTCACCTTGATTGACTATTTGTGTTCGTCATGGCAGTGGCACGCTTCAACATTCCACAGGCTATTAAGGACTCTGCCTGTTCTAAGTCAGTAATGACGACCTGCTTCAATTGATAAATTTAAGTCATCATATGTTATCAACAACTCGCATACAAATGAAGCAGAAAAGAAGAAATGCCAATTTAATGAAAGCATAAATAACTATCAACAATCACCTCCTGGAGACCTTTCAGAGTACCCTGTTGCATAGAAAGATCAGAACCATTAGACAAATCAAACGCCTTTTCCCCTTTGCCTCCTTCTGTGCATATCTCAAACATTGAAAGTAAGAATGACCTGGAAAGATCTCATGATAGCCAGAATCAACATTCATGCTCTGGACGATCAAAACCGAAGTTCTAAAAGATTATTTTCGAAACCACTTTATCCACAATAGGACTTTCAGATTTTACCTCTGGGACTTAATGATTCCTCCCTTAGAATGCTCAAAAATCTGCCTCAGCAAAAGAGGCACCATGCCTGGGTCTCTAGGAGTCCCAAAAACTGTATGAGTCTTGCCAGAGCCACTAGGTCCCAACGCAGCGAGCATCCCACTTTTACCCCTCAAAAAATCATCTGCAAGGGGCTTCACCATGCTTTCATACACTTCTTCCTACAGCAAGTAGAGAGAAAATCCACGAGATCAATAAAACAGCAGAAAAAAATTAAATAAAACCAAAACTATTCTGTAATTGTCACTGGTTAAATTCCCACGTCCCAAATATCAGGCAAGGAAAAGCAATGTAATGATCTGCTCTGTCATGTTTGCTTCAAACTCCATTTTTGTTGTAACAAATGACTCAAAATGGAGAGCAAATTCAGTATCATGAATTCAACTACCTACATCAACTGAGGCAAAGACAAATTCATATTTCCTTCGTGATTCTAGCGAATAGTGATTTGAGAGCAAAACCTGCGTGGAATCTAGCGAGAAGACCCCAGAGAAACCTCCATAGACCTCGGATTTGATCCTCTTAGACTCTTGCAGAGCTACCGGGGGCGTCAAGGTCACCGATGTGGCATCGTTCATCAGGATACAAGTCTCGCTGCTCAGCTGCTTCTTCCTCACGCTCCTCTCTCTCGTGTCCTTCCTCACTGGATTCAACGGCCACACGTTCCGAGCCCTAGAAACCGACTCCACCATGTCGCGGTTTCTTCTGGATCCATGAGCACTACTGACGCTGAGGGGTCGAATTCGGAGGTACACCTTCAGATTCTCCGCCTCGGACTCTGAGATGTCCGGCCGATGTTTCTCCGAAATGTCGAAGGAGAGAATCTCTTCCAGTCGAAACGAAGAGATGTCCGGTAGTTTCGGTTTCAAGGGCCGTGAGCTAGGCGATCTACGAGCAGTGGTCGCCGACGGCGTGGGCCTTGCTTGGCGGTGAGGGTTACGGCGCACCGTAACCGTGTTCGGACAAGGCGGTGGACTCTTCTCCGTTTCCTTCGCGGCATCCGCACCAGGCGGCTGTGGCTCTTGAAGCGGCTCCTCCATTCCAAAGGTGAAGTGGCGACAGTGCTATGAGTGAAATGGCGGAAAATAGCGACTTCGATTTCAGGAGATGAGTCGTGATCGGAGGAACAAAGTTGGATGTTTTTGGCGGTCGGAGGATGGCGTTTTTGAGTGGTGGCTGCGACACATTGGCGCTAAAAAGGTCGTTTGTAATTTGGGCCCACAATTCGGGTCGAACAGGCAAAATGGGCCTTATATGAAAAAAAAAAAAAAAAAGCGACCCGGTCCATTTCACTGCCCAATATCAGAAGAAATATTGACTCAACGAGCCTATTGGGCCTGAAGTCTTGGCCCATGTAGATTATTTTCACCCTTGCCAGGTGCTTGTGAGACCAGGGATAATACATGTTTGCAAAATACACGGCGTTTGATCCGGTGATCACAAAGGAGATATCTCTTAAGAGTTAAAGATCAAGCTAACAGGAAGTTTCAATTTGTCAGTGGCCGGTTATTCTGATCCAGGAACTCCGGCATTCGCCAAAGTTTGCCCCGTTTTTGTAATTCGAAACTATCTGACTGGCCTACCGAGGAGTGCCGAATCGGATTGACGCCTTTCTAGTGGCCAAATCTTTTCAAGAGACTTAAGCTTCTGTACATTGAACATCCACAGAAGGAAGATATACATTCAGGACCACTTGCACAGACAACCTTATTACATGAAAATTGAACATTCACCCATACACAGCCTCTTCTGGCCAAGATCATTTGCAAAGCCATATCAGCTTTTATTTTTCTGAGGAAACAGCGGGAGACTCCCTACAGTTTGATGAGATCCGGAGAGGTGGCAACGATAGTGGACGGAGGAGCGTTTGTCAGCATGTGGACGACTTCTCTCATGGTGGGCCTCTGGGAGCTCTCGTCCTCGACGCACCGGAGTGCGATCTTGAAGAGGTGGATCGCGCTCGCCATCGGGTACCCGCTCAACCTGTGGTCGATCACGGCAAGCACTAAAGCCGCATCGGAGGGCGGCTGCGGGAGGTCCGACACGGTCTTGTTCACCCACCTCACGATGTCCACGCCGTCACCAAACTCCCCCACCGGCTTCCTCCCGGCTATCAGCTCCAGCAGCATGACGCCAAAGCTGTACACGTCGCTCTTCTCGTCCACTTTCAGCGTGTAGGCATACTCTGAGGCACAACAGCAGCAAGCAGTTCTCTAATAAGCTATGCCTAAACAAGATTACTTTTAAGTAGACTTTGACTATTTCGCTATAAATTAATAGAGTTAGCCATGCTTTGCAAGAAGTCCACCGCCTAACAAACTAATGGTCCCCGTGATATCGATGAATTGCCGATTGACATTTCTCTCCAGGGACATAGCACTTAATCTGCAGACTGATATATTAAACACGAGTAATAGAGAAATGAAGCGAGAGACTACTCCAGACCTGGGGCTATGTAGCCGTAGGAGCCGGCCACGGACGACATGCACTCCGACGCGCCAGCGTCCTGCAAGAACTTCGCCAGCCCGAAATCCGCGACGTGCGCCTCAAAGTCCGAATCCAGCAAAATGTTGTTTGACTTCACGTCTCGGTGAATTATCAGCGGCGAGCAATCGTGGTGGAGGTAGCAAAGCCCCTTCGCAGCCTCCACGGCTATCCGATACCGCGTCTGCCACTGCAAGTGGCCGCCTTTCGACCCATGCAACAACTCCCCTAAGCTCCCATTAGGCATGTACTCGTACAGCAGCAGGTTGGTGTCCTTGTTGGAGACGTATCCGAGGAGCCTCACAATGTTCCGATGCCGGATCCGTCCGAGGGTCTGAATCTCTGCAGAAAAGCCATGGTCACTGCGCCCGCTGCCGCCCCGCCCCGCCAGCTGCTTGATGGCAACGTCCGCCCCGTTGGGCATCGACCCGCGGTAGACGATACCCGCGCCACCTTTGCCGATGATATTTTCCTCCTCCAGGCACTTAAGCACGTCCTCGGCCTTGAAGCCAAGCTTCTGGAACGCAGTGAGCTTCCAGGCCCTCGCGCCCTGCCGCCTCCTCTTCAGGACCTGGTAGACCGTGACGGTGATGAGCAGCGCGGCGGTCACGAGTGAGATTGCCACGATCACAACCCCCGAGGAAGAGAGCGTGGCGCTTGACCGCGAGGGGCAAGACGAGCGGCCTGGCAAGCAGAGCTTCGGGTTTCCGACGAAGGAGGAGTTCTTGAATACAAGGAACTGGCCCTCGTGGGGGACTTCGCCGGAGAGATCGTTGAAGGACAAATCGAGCGTGTTCAGGCCGGTCATGACGTGAATTTCCCTCGGAATTGGGCCCGTCAATCTGTTGCTCGACAGGTTGAGGACGCCCAACACTTTCAGGTGAGACAAGCCTTTCGGAATCTCGCCAGCGAGATTGTTCCTGCTCAAATCTAGGGCTTCCAGCGAAGTGCACCGAGCGACCGAACCAGGAATCTCGCCGCTCATGTTGTTCCCGCTGATGTTCACCGTCAGAAGGGATCTCGGCCAGAAAAGCTCGCTGGGAATTTCGCCGAAGAACCTGTTCGCGTCCAGGGACAGAGTATGCAAGCCGCTGAAGTTGCCAATCGCCGGAGGGATCTCACCGGAGATCCAGTTGTTAGAGAGCATCAGCCTTTCCAAGCTCCCGCCGGACATCTCGGCCGGGAGCTCACCGGAGAAGAGATTGTCGTTGAGCTCGATCATAGTTACTTGCGGCAAGTTGAGGATCCCCCGGGGAATAGTTCCACTGAGGCAGTTCTTGCCGACTCGGACTTTGGTCAGCGACTTGCACTCGCCAATTTCTTCAGGGATCGGGCCGAAGAACGAGTTGTTCGTCAGGATCAGCGTCTCGAGCCTCCCTCCCCGGCACAAGTCCCGAGGGATCGTACCGGTGAAGTGGTTCTGCGTGACGTCGACAAACCTCAGCCTTCCGTTCCTCCCTAGGCTCTCCGGCAGCTTCCACGTGAAGTTGTTGTTCCAAAGCTGGAGGGCCTCCAGGTTCGGCAGCTCGCCAACGAAATCGGGGATCTGGCCGTACAGGTTGTTCGCGAACAGGTTCAGGAGAGTCAGGTTCTTCAGCTCGGCGAAGGTCGACGGAATCTCTCCGGTGAGGTAATTGTTGGAGAGGTCGAGGGACATGAGGCTCGGCATCTTCGAGAGCTCGGAGGGGATAAAGCCCGTGAGATTATTCAGCTGGAGGAACAGAGTGTCCAGCTTCTTTAGCTCGCTCAAGCTCGCCGGAATCTCGCCGGAGAGGCCGCAGCCCCCCATGTCGAGATGTCTGAGCTCTTTCAGAGACCCGAATTCCGCCGGAATCCCACCGGCGTACAAGTTGTAGTAGCCGAGTAAGAGCTTCCGGAGATTCTTCAGCTTCGCAAGGCTCGCCGGTACTCTGCCGGTCAGCTGGTTCCCCCGCAGGCCTAGGTACTCCAGGCTCTCCATCTCCGAGAAAACCTCCGGTATCTCGCCGCTGAAGTAGTTGCCGCCGAGGTCGAGCCACTTCAGCTTCTTGAGGCCAGTCACCTCCGGCGGCAGCGGCTCTGTGAAGTTGTTGTTGTACACGTCGAGGACTTCGAGCTCGGTCATCGCCCTCAGGACTCCGCCGGGGAAGCCCGCGGAAAGGAGGTTGCCGGAGAGGTTGAGAAAGCGGAGGGACGTCAGGTTGCCAAGCTCCGTTGGGAGGGTCCCGGTGAGGTTGTCGGCGGCGAGCGTGAGGTTCACCAGGTCACGGAGAAGGCCGATTTCGGGGGGGATGTAGCCGAAGAGGCCGACGGACGTGAGGTTGAGGGAAACGACCCGCGAGCCGGCATCGCACGTGACTCCGGTGAAGGAGCAATGCGGAGAAGAAGGCAGCGACGACGATGAGGAGTACGAGGGGCCGGCCCAGTCGCGGAGGGCGGCGGAGTTAGGCGCGACCAAGGCGGTTCTGAGCTTCAGGAGCACGTCGAGGTCGCTCCGTGCGAGAGAACTCGAGACGAAGAGGAGGAGGAGAAAGAGGAAGAAGTAGGGAACGTGGTTGCAGGGTGGTCTCGCCTTCGTCGTCATCTCCTTCTCGCCCGCCGTTGTTCGATGGAGGACGGCCGCCGGAGCCTCGCCGGGGGAGGTGTACGAGCTTAGAGAAGAGGCTAAAATTCGAATGGGGGGTGATGAACAACCCTATTATTAATAGCAAAGGATCGAGAGGATAGCGCGAGAGTGTCCTGTAAAAAGGTGAGAATCGAAGTCTCTCCTCGCTATATGAATAAACAAATTTGGGAATTTGTCGTTATGTAGAGCCGGGGTCCGTCCATGCATGATGCTGCATGGTGACGGGAATAAGAAACAATGCGTCCCCAGGTTCTTTGAAGTTCCCATTTCTACGAGTTAATCTGGGGCCGATTAAATCGGACGCGGCTTCTAGAAGCTAGTCTTTTAAGGTCCAAGCACAAGCGAGCGGCGAGCTCATGTTGGTTATCCAAGTCGGGTCGGGTCGGGTAGGGTCGTTAGCACGGCCACTGGGCGTTTGATCGCACCTCAAACTTGAATCTTGATTTGGTGCTTGCAGTTGCAGAGATTTTTGGGATCGAAATGGCCGAGTTTTAGGGGAAAAAGTAAAAACATCGAACTGTCAATCCATGTCTCTTTTATTTTTATTTTTATTTTTATTTTTTTGGGCCTCAGACATCAGCTATGGCTACAGTGTTAGTCTGGCATCACATTTAACGCCAATTGTCGTTGCACGATGCGCGCAAGCACAACCGTGACCACCCCGGTCTCTCTGTCGACCTTCGTCCTCTCTGCCTTGGGTAAGAACCGAACAAAGATGTCAGACGGGGATGGTTGAGATAAAGGGTAACACCTTGAAAAGTCGTTAACTTTAGATCCGGTCTTAATATAATTTTGAAACTTCTTCTTCTTTTTTTACAACGAAAAAAAACTTCAACTTTAAATTCAGTATCTATTTTATTTTATTTTATTTTTAAAACTAGTCTCAATTATGTGTTAAATGTTTTTTTCATGAGAAATTATCAACTTTAACGAAGTTTCAATTTCATCTTAAATTTTTTTTTGTCTCGTAGAAAAACCTTTAATTTTAGATCAAGCTTCGATTTTGCCTTATTTTTTTCTTTCATAAAGAATAATCAATTTTTACTCGAGTCTCAAATCAACTCCCCATTAACCCTCAGTCCAAAATAGCTCTTAGTAATTTTACGTGACGTTAACATGTCAATACTCTACAAGTCCTTTGTAGATGAATTCCCACCATCAGCCCAAACATCTTTTAGGATTTGAAATTTGGTCAAAATTAGAGTAATTAAAGTTTGGATTTCTTCGGTTGCTCTTACTCTTTAGGAAAGCATTCCTTTCATGTCGCTTGGATGTTTCGATTTTGCGCTCGATCCTCAATCTTGCTAAAGAGTGATCCATTTCTCGTATTTGAAGTGCTTGCACTCTGAGAGCTCGCGCTCAGGATCGTGGGCAAAGGACGCTCGAGTAGCTCGTGATTAGGAGTTTTTTCATCTCTCAATTGTCCACGAAAAATTATAGTCGAAGAGTTAATGGGGATAGATTTGTGCCTTAAGCCAAATTTTATGGTTTTTTTATTAGATTACAATAATTTTATGGCAAAATTGGATGGGGCGATCACATTGAGATAAGATCTGAAATTGATGAATTTTTTTATGAGAAAAAAAAATCGTGGTAGATTTGGGGCCCGGCACGAAGACAACCGTCCGTCCGAATTCGAGGCCGGGGATCCAAAGTGACCACAATCGTTGTTTTGATGAATGCCTGCATGTATGTGAAGTGAGACTTCCTCCGATGAACAGCGAGGTTTGACAAACGAAGGTCCCACATGGACTCGGATGCAGCCAAGTCGGACCTACAGCGCAAAGGCTCGGCATGTCTTCTAGCCTCTAGCCGCCCTTACCCCCGCCGGTCTGACGCCGGTTTTGGCTGCGACCTCGAAAGTCCGCCCTCCTTTTTGTTTCCATTCTCCGTCTCCGGGGCCATTCCCCAGGTGAAGTGGGCCCCCCACCCCTCCTCCTCCTCGGAACGCTCTGTTCGTACGGCTTCTCGTCTGTTCTTTCATGATCCTAGTGGGCTTAGCTGGTTTGACGTGAAACTCGGAAGCACTCGAGCACACCAAGATCTATCGTATAAAGTTAGATTATTTTTTTATCATATTTTTTATAATCAACTCTATACCTTCTCCAATAAACGCTGATTATTCGATCAAGTTTTGAATAATTTTCTAGTCATATTGTTCCTGCGTTTCCGCATTATAAAATTAGATATGTATTTGATGACTACATAAAATTTATACTCTTGAAATAAAATAAAAAACACAAATGTGTTTAATACAACCTTAAAAAAAATTATATTCTCAACTTTTTTATTTAATATAAAAATGTCAATAAAAATAACAAAGACCGATGAGCTATGGTGTCAACGATTGGCGATCGGAGACTGGCGGTAATAACCGACGACTGAGGCGACGGCAACCCGGCGATAGGAGCTCGGTGGGTGGTGGCGACAACCAGGGATAGAAAATATTAATCAAGGTACGGAAGAATTTGATTGAATCAATTCGAAAAGTTTTAGGACTTAATTGCACTTTTGCAAATTTTAGAACTCGATTCTACTTCCGTGATAAGATATAAAAGTCCTAGCGAACATAGCCATTCACTTATTTATGCATATTATTTTGGATTGTAAATCAATCAATTGTGAAGTTTGATGAAAGCTCTCTCTCACTCAATATGTTCATTATCTTTCTATATCATCATCTTCAAGATTTATGTGTTGATTTTGCGGGACGCGGTTGAGTTCCTTCACGTGAAGAGTTTTGCCTGAACTCAGAAGTTCAAAGCGCAAGCACGTTGGAAGAATCTGATATTCTAGATTTGCTCACTCGCTTCGCATTCAATACTTGCTCCATAAAGTCAAGTGCTCCGCAAATTTACAAGTATCATTTACTGCTGCCTTCGGTAGTGGATTTGTCCGAGAATAATTTTTTGATCAGCCGGCATCTTTTTTGAAGGTCTTCTATTGGTTTGAAACTAAATTTAGATTTGGGTGTTATTATATCCCGATCTTGAAATAGATACGGAGCATACGATCGTCTTCTATGCTCTCTCAACTTGTCGGCGTTGTTGTCTCTATACGATGATGGTGTTGGAGACGCCAAGCCTAGACGCGCACCGCCTTTTGGCAAGAGCGTAACTATCGGAGAAGGAAATCTTGAAGTATAATCATCACTAACATTGATGCGAGATTCGGTGATCGACCACCGGTTGTGCTTTAATGATATGAAAGACCCATCATCAACGAGTGAGTGGTTGTACTAAGCTGATTTATCTTTCATATTGAAATTATCCGTCCCTCTTCGAGGTGAAATAAAAAAAATTCCTTCCGACAAAAGAAATATATTGTAGAAGTGTCAAATAAATAAAAATTGTGAGTTAGGTAAATAAAATGGAGATTGAAATTTTTCTATACTCCGACCAAAAAAAAAAAAGTTTCTATACATATGTATAGTAAAAAGAACAGATTATAGTATTTTTCTTCACAAATTCGAGTTTTTCATTTTTCTTTCCAAATTTTAGAGCGTACTGATTTCCTTATTTAGTGTCATATTCGTCAAGTGATATTTTCATTCAATCTTTTGAATGGCTAAATTCAAAATCAAGATCCTCTTTTTGTATACATTGATTAGATTATATTTGGATTATAGTTTTTTTTCTGGTCGGAGGATTATAGCATCTAAGAATAAACCAACACATGAATTTCTCTCTTTGTATTATAGTATTATAGCTTTGAATTTTTCTCTTATATTTCTAACGAATTACAAACTACACGACCTTTGCATGGATTGACGTTCATTTTAACTTCTAATGAATAAACATGCTTAAAGGATAGTAGTCATCTTTAATGTCAACAGGAGGACAAAAAATTGAATTAAATGTCAATCTGCCTGTTTTAAATAACTTAGATTTTTAGTCTTCTTAGTTTAATAGAAAAAAGGTCAGTTTTAAGTTAATACTTAGTGCATATTAAGTAAAAAGTCATAAAAAAATGTGCCTTCAATTTTTTTAATTCCTTGAAAAGAATCGTTTAATATAATATAAATAAAAAAGATAAATTGTGCAGTTATTCAGATGTCGCAACAAGTGATATCAATGAATATTATTCATCTAAGACATATTTCCGTCTCTAACTTAGTTTTTAAAAATAATTGGTTCGGAAGCATAACAATTAACTATTTCATACCATTTGGTTTCTTTTTTACATTTTTTTCAAACTCAAAATCAAAGTCAGAAGGCCTTAATATCATATAAAAGTTTTGGGACAAGAAATCAATAATCCAATATTTACCGATTGAATGCGACCCACGTGCCAAAATTATACCATGTAAGGCTGCGTTTGGTAATGTTTTTGTTTATGTAAACATATTTACTACAAAAATATTTTTTTGTGTTTCTGTTTCCAATTACGATTTTTGATAATAGAAATGCGTTTGATAAAATTTAAAAAATATTTTTTCACCACAAGAAAGAATCGGCGGCAACCGGCGGCGGCGACCGGGGGCAGTGACAGCAGAGACCGATGGTGGCTGGCGGAGACTGGCGATCGGCAACTTACTGCGGCGATCGGCAGCTAGCGATCGATGGCAGCGACTGTTTGCCACCAGTCATTGGAGGTCGTCGATCGGCAACTGGCGACCGCGCCAGCGACTATCTAACACTAGTCATTGGTCGTCAGCGGCCGATAGTCGCGGCGGCGACAGTTGATTGTATGAGCTCGCCCTCGAGTTGTTTCTAAAAAGTGTTCCAAAATTTAGAAATAAGTTTTTTTTTTTACTTCAAAAGTGTTCCGCATGACACTTTTGGAACATTTTTTTTTACCATAAACGTTTTTGTTCCGAAAGTGTTACAGGAACACTTTTGGAACAGAAACAGTTTCAAAGAAGTATTACCAAACGCAGTCTAACTTGTCATGTGATAATCTTAGAGACAAAGTGAAGCGCGACATAAACACTCATTAATCTCCGGCTTTGAGTATGTATTATAGAATAGTAAATCGGCCATCGTGGTGAATCTCATTCCTCGCACGATCTACGTAGCTTTCAAATTGTCGAAATCAGCATCTCATCTTCAAGAGTCAAATAGTTTGACCTTCTCTCCTTGAACCCCTTTACTTTCTTCTCTCGCTCTCTCTTTTCAGATGTGTACGCACACAAATGTAGAGATCAATCCAATAACTCCTAAATCCATCATATTCAAATCGCCTCATTACACGAATAAGAATACTTTTCGACACATTTCGAATATCGCCATGCCAAAAGAGGCTTTATGGGGGGAACCTTTTGTCCCATGGAAGGATGAACCTTAAAAAAAAGGAAGAAGAAGGAAGGTTGGTTCTCAATTAATTCCAAGCAGAAGTTCTCCTGAGATTATTAGACAAAAATACGAGAGCCGTGCAAACTTGAGACGACCGAGACAAAGAATTTATTCCCCGGTGTCAGTCCACTGCGCATGAAGGACAGATTCTATTTTCAGATCTTAAGATAAACAAAAGAGGTAGTGGGGGAAACTCACCGTTCGTGTGGTTGGTTTTTCCAGTGAAAAAAGGCCAACTGTCGTTCACCGAATCACGGGGTTGATGTACTTGTAAGCGGCTTAATTCTCTAAGATCTCTTGATTTTTAGGTCGAATCTCGATTCTGTCTTCAACTTTTCGTTTTTCTCTGCCTCTAGATTTGCTCAAGAATCCCGAAAACGCCGCTAGTTTTTTTCAGGACTATCGGTATCGTGATCGGTTAGAGAGAGGCTTGTTATCAGAATTTGTGTCCTCATCAACACTTTCACTCTCGCATGGAACAATAATAGGTTCGTGGCGACGATGTCCTTGAGAAAACAGTGGCGATATTTTTTTTTTTTTACGAGGGGCCAGGTTTGACATTAAAGTGAATGTTTGAGATTTTTTTTAGACAACAAAAAATTTGGGGGTGTCACTGACATTGGACCCGAAGTTGGGATTTTTTAAGGTAATTAGTCCCTTTGTAAACGGACCTCTGAACAAATCGTATCTAGGGCTAATTCCCCCAAAAAAATCTAACCACTGAACTTTTTTTTGTCTCATAAAAAAACATAAATTTTAAGTCCAATGACGATTCGAACCAAACTTTTTTTCATTTCATGAAAAAACACCAACTTTAACATGACTTCTAAAATCGATCCCTTTAATTTGGAATCATTAGTTATTCAACGTGTAATTTCACGTCATCAATATAGTCATGTGGCTTGCTGACATGAATTTAAGCCACTATTCATCATCTTCTTAACATGGAATTTGAAGTTGTTCATCTACTTCACCTTTGACACATCTTGAAGGACAATAGTTAACCTATTCGTTGTCTCATTCACTTCTCCCGCAAGCATCATCTATCTCAATGGAATCCAAAACTGTGCATTACCACCCGTGGGGAGACATCATGGACAAGATCATCAAGCTCATGACTAGAGCCTTTTTTTTAACAAGTCTATCTCTACCCCCTTCCCGAATTCGATGAACAATTTCATATTTGTATCAAGAAGACGATAAAGTATTTTAAATCCACGTCAACAAGCAACGTAGATTTATTGATGATATGAAATTGTTATGTTGGACAATTAATGGTTCCAAATTAAATGAGTCGGATTTGAGATTTGAGTTAAACTTTGTACTTTTTCATGGGACGAAAAATAGTTCAGGCAAAAATTGTGATTGGATCTAAAATCGATGATTTTTTATGAGATAGAAAAGTTCAAGTCATAATCGTCATTATACCTAAAGTTTATATTTTTTTAGGGCATCAACCCCTCCTTTCCACCAAGCACTATTCATGGGAGAAAGTCTTTTGATGGGGACGTGGTAGTGGGAAAATTATAAAAAATGCCCTTAATTTATTGTTCAATCTTAAACATTTTCACATTTTGTCAATTGAGTTCACTAGTCAATTGTGGCAAAAAATCGATGACATAAACGATTGTTCTTTGTGGTACGGCCGGCACTGGCATAGATAATTTTAATGATATCTTGATAATTTTTAATCTTTTTATTTTTTCTTAATATGATCGGTGAGGGTTAGTGAGCCCTCGCCTGGAATGCAACAAGACAAATGAGTGGAGAATGGCTCTATTAACATGGTTTTTCATGTTTTCGAAAAACTTCGTACTTTCCATGACATGCCTCTCGAATAGTTATGCATAATCAAAGAATATTTCGCTAAAAAAATTAAGTTATTGAAAAGATAAGTTACGTTATCCAGAAGATCTGCCCTCTTAGAATTCTGTGTTTTTTCCCTTAATGTGAAAGGGTTGGACAACCCTCGCCGGCCACATTAAGAAAAAAGAAGAAAAAAATAACGAATAAAAATCTAAAAAATCAAATATTATTAAAAAAAATTCACATCAACACCGGTCGTGCCACACGTCAGCGATTCTGGCTAAAATTGACCTGATTGACTTAATTAAAAAATTAAAAAATTTATGATTGAATTGACAAAAGTGCAGTAATTTTTTTTTAAAAATCCATAATTTTCTTCCCGTAACAGCGGACTCACCAAACTCAAATCTTCCGATCGAGGGTGATGGGGACTAGCGATAATTTCATCCGGTCGTCGTTTCAAATGAACGTCGAACCCTCATGATCCTTCCCCGCCTTTCTTTTATGTTAATTAAAAAAAAAAAAAAAGGAAGAAGAAGAGAGAGAGGTGGGGTTGTGGGGAATTTTGACCTGGAGGAATGATTCTAAACCAAGTGATTTAGAGAATAAAGACTGGCTGCTTTTAGTGGCAACTGAGCGCATGTGGATGGTTGAGTTTGCGGTATCTAAGTAAAAGCCACGAGAATCCTTCCATCTATTTCAGTGTCCTAATCATTTTATGCCCCATTAGTAGTGGCTCGTTGAAGGGACATAGGTTTGATAATATTCCTCCTCCTCTTTTTTATAGTTTAGTTGTGGAAAATCCCACATTGAGGATGAGGACTAGAAAAGGCAGATCATATTATTCTTTGTGTTGCCCTAGTGGTGGAAAATGGAGGACATTGGCATGATGGGAGAATTAATTAAATATATGAGCTTCAGCCATCGAAAGGAGCAAGAAAAAATATGTGGTTTTTTCTAGAAGTTTTGAGTTTCAAGTACAAAGTTGACTTAGTGAGAAAAAAAAAACAATAATAGAAAAGAATTCGGGCACGAAAAATAGAGTATTAGCCAACGTACCGAACCAATGTGGGATAATATGCCTTTTAACATTGGTTGTTATGTGTGATTAATTGAGATGTACAAAAGTTTCGGTTCAGATATCACCTGACCCTAAATAAGAAAAAAAAAACGAGAATTTGAAAAATGCCATGCTTGTACAATTTTCACTGAGTATAGCTATGAGATAAAAGAGGGGCCGAGATTCACTTAATCCGCTGCAAAACTCCGGTTTTGCACACGGAGCTCAATTCGACCTAATAAAAATGTCTCGAGAGAAGTTTTTTTTTTTCAGAATATTTTTCACATAATCGGGCGTTTAAATATGACAAGTGCAGGAGCACACCCTTTCTCTATTTTAGTCATAGATATCTCGATTCTATCTCCACCTTAGCATTTTATAAGACCATAGCTAGAATGTCAACGCGTCTCCAATACAATATGTAAACATTCTACGTTTTATCTTTGTAATTTCACGCATTTTCTTAACTAAATTCATGCTCTTTGAATTTATATAACTAAATCCTACTGCTTTTGATTGAGTCCCTTCGACTTCCAATCCGACCAAATTTAGTTGACGGGATCACTAAATGGAGGTAAAGTATGATGGGAGTATAATGGCATATGCTCATGTGGACATTGATGGAAAAATTTAGCCAGTATAAACAATGTCTGAATATGAATTGGATGAAATTTAGCCAATATGGATGATACCAAACGTTCACAATTGAAAAGTGTTATCCACATCATCTCATGACATTGTACCAGATCTGCTTCAGCAGAATTTTTCGAATTTGATTCGAGAGTATTTGATTATAAAAGCTGTCTAAGCAGGAGGACTTGATTAGACAAAAGATGACGCTATTTTCACACCCTTTTTGGCTCGGTACACATCATTTTCATGAAATCGGCATAAATAACTTTAAACCAATAATTCTAATATGGTGAACACATAGCTAGCCGTAATGTTATTCTCTCGTTGCTTGCCCATGGTTGTTATTCCTTCCTTTCTCTCAGTACACAGAGTTGGTGCGCTGAAATTACTCTTTTTCCATTATGCATTGCCATTGTTCTTTTCATGCGTTATTATTCCTTGCCATTGTAATGCGACATTGATATATTTTTTCCATAACGCTGCCGGTCTTTATCAAAATAACTATTAAAGCCTCAAAATATACTGTCATTAGGCATCATTTGGTTAGTTCTATTTATGGGTTGATCGACTGGGGAATTCGAATTGAACTCTAGGATTGGGTCGTCGCCGTCGATTATAAAACATGAAACAATTCTATGTCGTGAGTAACCTGACTCGAGCCCAATTTATTTAGGCCGACATTATAACCACGGTTCCGTGCCAAGCTTGTAAAAGAGTGCCTTCATAACCTCTCTTACGCACGAGCTTATGAGTTAAGAAATTCATGTTCGAATTTACCCGCGACATTGCCACCCATTTCACCAAAAAAAAAAAAAAAGTTAAACTTTTACTCTTACAAATCAACAGGAACCTCGAGCTCGCCAAATATACGATTAATGAAATTATCCTCTTATTATTGAGTAATGCATGCGATCATTTTAATCGAATTTTATACTGTACTTTTATAAACCTACTTAGAGAAATGAAATTTCAGAATTTTTGGCAAGAAAAATACGAATATTACGAATTGATTTACCCGGGCCAAAAAAAAAAAAATGCAATTGCAGGTGCAGAGAGCGCACGATTTTCCACATAGAAAGTTAGAAACTGGGATCAAAGAAGCAATGATCATAAATGATGAGGTAAATAATAAAATTTTTCAATTCTCCAGACGGTATTCATCTTCAATCACAGTCAGTCAAAATAGAGTGTAGATTGGGCAACATGTCCCATCCTCCCAGCGACTTCGTTGAGAGGCCCCTAATCATCACACCATGGAAACTGGAAAATGAACTCTGTTTGTTTGTTTGTTTGTTTTTTTTGCCTTTTTTTTCCTTCTCTTTTGGCTAATCGGGTGAAAAAAAAAAACGAACCTTAAAAAACTTTTAATGTTGGGGATTTGGGAGATTATTAAAAGAAAACATGTCATAAATATTATATTATTAAAAAAATTAATTTATTCAATATCATCCATAAATTATTAAGATTAATATCGCAAAAACCCCTAAACTAGTTCATCTACAATAAATTCACTCTATTTTTTTTAATCACAAAAAATCTCAAAATGATATATTTATGATAAATTTACCCAAAATTAATATACCTACGGTAAATTTACCATCCGTTAGTTTTTGTTAAATTTAACAGTTAATTTGCTGAGTTACATGACACTTGGCATTTCATGGGCACAACAAATTAAGGTTTTTACCATATGTTTATTATAGGTATATCAATTTGAGATTCTTCGTGGTATTAACCGAATATAACGATGGGTAAATTTATCATAGATATACAAGTTTTGGGATTTTTCATAGTTAAAAAAATTAATTTAGGGTTAGTTTATCCAGATGTACCAGATTGAGATTTTTTATCATCGAAAAATTAATTTATGGTAAATTTATCACAAATATATTAATTCGGGATTGTTCATAGTAAAACAAAATAGTTTAAAATAAATTTGTTACAAATATATCAGTTTAGGATTTTTCGTAGTATTAATCCAAATTATTATTACATGTTCCTATATAACATGTTTAATGTTGTTCTTCCACTAATGCAAGTCAATGAAATATGCTGCCTGAGGTTTGACGGGTTAAACGTTTAAATGGTGGACAACAAAAAATGTACTATTTAAGCTGCCTATTCAAAGTTCGACAAAAAAAAAATGCTTATTCAAAGAAAAATTATTCATATTAATCAAAGTTTCTTCTTAATCTAAAGAGGTAAATCATGCAACGAATTAATTAATACGTTTGTAAATCAAATACATTAATAGCTTTTCTACTTTTTATTTGACTTTCTTTTTGAATGAAACACATATCCCTAATGTCACTGTAATAAGGGCCTAATATTAAAAAAAAACTCTAACTTTAATATTTGTATCGATTATATACAAATTTTTGTTGTCTCGTAAAAAATCCAAAAATTTTACTTTTGTCCTAATTTTTCTGATTTAATATCCGAAAAAATCATCATCCTTAGTATCCGTCCCAATTCTATCCAATTTTTTTAATTTCCTAAAAAATCACTAACTTTTACTTTATCTCAATTCTACCACAGTCAAAATTCTGTTCATAATAATCGTTAGTTAATCCCACGTGGTTCAAATTTTCTTGCTAAATTTATCAATAAATTTTTGTTAGAAATAGTAAGTTTAGAAGACGACAAGATTTTAAAAAGTTCATCAGAATATATTCATATTTAATCATTTTTTAGCCTGTAGAGTGCCGAAGATAATACGAAATACGCCGTCTTAAGTGATTATATATCTCGCAACAATATACAGGGAAAGCAAATAATAGAAGAAAAGTTCGAAATTTTTCATGTTAGCTTTACTTACATGACAATTCTATGTGAAATTAACTAATGATGATTATAGATGAAAGTCTAATAATAGTGATAAAATTAGGACAAAAGTAAAAGTTGAAGATTTTTTATGAGATAAAATAAATATTAAATATAATACGAGACATACGGTCAAGTTGAGGATTTTTTTTTGTACCATGCCAGTAAAATTAGGACAAAAATAAAAATTTTGGGTGGAATTGAGATAAAAGTAAAAATTCGAGGTTTTTTACGAGATAAGTTTTTTTTTTTGGAGATTGTCACAAATGCTAAGTTAGAGGTTTTTTAGGAATTGGGCCCTATAATAAGTTGTTTTCTAACCATCTGATTATGGTGTCCGCTCAATCTGGAAAACAAATCAATTATAGCCCTTCTAAATCTAAATGAACTTATATTCGGAGCCAAAAAGAAAAATAATCTATTTAACAAATATTCTTTTCATTATTTGTTTTGGCTTTATGTAACATTGATTGCTAATCTTTAAAAGGTACGTATTTTCCCCAAAAATATAAATTTGTCAATAAACATACAGAAAACTAAAAAGAGAGAGAGAGAGAGAGAGAGAGAGAGAGAGAGAGATGTAAAACCGCGGGGGAATGGCTGGATTCCAAATTGGATATGTCAGAAACAAGATTGAAGATAAATTACTCTTTATAAATTGCCGTTTTGAGTTTCCAGAAAAGCCAAAAAAATACCTTTTGGCTTTTCAAAAGTGATTCCAATGGATAAAGAAACACAATTTAAAGTTATTCCCGTTAGTTCCTTGTCTCACATGCACACATGACTTGAGAACGAAGATTGG
Source organism: Rhodomyrtus tomentosa (assembly GCA_028455895.1). Classification (NCBI taxonomy): domain Eukaryota; kingdom Viridiplantae; phylum Streptophyta; class Magnoliopsida; order Myrtales; family Myrtaceae; genus Rhodomyrtus; species Rhodomyrtus tomentosa. The sequence goes on along the minus strand of JAPCWY010000001.1, from coordinate 4,198,927 downwards.
ACTAAAGAATGACAAAAGAATACTTGCTATTCTATCAGTACAGAAGTCTCCAATGAAGTAATTCCACCAGCACGGGCTTTACAACTTCAAGTGAGGCCTCATACCATTATTCAATGCCATGGCTTTGGCATAATCAGATGCAACTCAAAATACAAATAAGAACATAGATCTCAGACTGAAACTTCACAGAAGCTGTGGGGGCCGAAAATTAGTATACCATCGAAATGTTCCTAAGCTGAAAAATGAAAAATCAAAGTGCCATGGGTCGGAGTTCGTACCGCAGCTAAAGGGCTCGCTCAATGATTGCTGATGCTGATCGTGAGCGTTAATCTAGCTCGAACTTATCATCACAAACAGCAATAACATTGACGGTAAAAATCTTCAGACAGATTTATACAAATGTTCATTCACACAGATTGATTAAAGAGAGTTAAAAATGCCTAAACGGCACACCTCCAAACACTACCAACCCAAGCAATGCCCTAAGTTGCAGTTCTCCACTGCAACTCAATTTGGATTTGCCCATTCTTTGAGTCGATGAGATTGTACTTTCCATTGATCCTCTTGTTGCTGACAACATCAGATAAGTAGATATCCGCGTAGCCAAGCGCTTCCTAATCAAAATTAAACAAAGCGTCAGAAAATGGTTCGGATGAGTTCCGCATGATATTTTGCGCAGAATCCATGGCCTACTTAAAGAAACCAGAAAATATCCTCGATGTTAAAATGTAAAATGACCTAAATTGAACCTCAGAATTGAAAAGAGAAAGCAATCTGCAGAGTGGAGAAAGGAAAACCAACAAAGTTTACTTGGTAAACACTGATGGGGATCCAAAATTCCAAGGGCCCACTATTTCCAAGACGAGACAACGGCGAAAGTAGGATTATACCTTTGGATGCAACAAGCCCATCCTCGAGGAGGTACTAATGACTTCCACATGGAGTCTGTCATTGGCAGGTGGTTCCTCGAGCATAAACTGAAACTCTTCTTCCCATCTTGGATCTCTGCTCTTCTTTACATGCTACAGAAAATGCAAACAGCAATAGTCAAGTGCTAGAACCAAGTTGATCCTGAAACGTTTCTGGAATCTTAAGTTCCGAAGATAAATAAAAGTAACCATTTACTGGAGCTAGCCAGTAAAACAGGAAAGCACACAGGCATGGGCCTGATCAGATCATAGAATAGTCCTATACTGACAGCTCTAGCATTTTGAGTGAAAAACTAAGCAACTCTGTCAGCATGAGATTAAGGACATCAAAGTGAAACCAGACATCACAACCAATCAATCCACTTTCAAACAGAAGTTTGTGCCGTTTTACCGTCGTAATAAAATCTAAATGACTGAATTGACACCAACACGATGCAGCGCGGATCATTACTGTACTCCATTCTGAGATGGAACAGTCTCATGCCTCATTACTATTTCATACCTTAGTCTTTCTTTCCTCCCCTCTGAAAAGTAGGCGGACATAAGGATTCGTGTGATGCTTTCCTTCGACATCTTGAGCCTCGTGTACGATAACTACAAGCAAACCGCCACCAGCAGGCGTGCCTTCAGGAGCCTTGTCTACGGCATTTGAATCTTCGAGATCATTGGGTATCTCATCCTCCTTGAAAGGCTTGTACACCACTTCAACTACAAGGTCCCCACGTGGTTTCTCGTTCTGGACATCATTGGGATCCATGTTCTTCAACAAATTAAGAGTCAAAACTTTGGGTTCGTCGGGTGTAAGCTCCTTCAGTGGAATAACATTCATTCCCATCTTGTCGTGTTTACCAACCTATGGAAACGACAGAGGCAGCTTAAAGATCCCATTCAGTGTACGCAATACACATTTCAACCCATGGCCTTTCTAGAAAAAGACCATCAGATATCAAACAGCTCGATATTTCTGACATCAAACTGGGAAGTACTCAATTCAGCCAAAAAGGAAAACAAAGCGAAGTCCAGCAGGGAACCAAGGAAAAAAAAAAAACAGCAATAGACTAACAGGCTAAATTGTGTAGGAAAATTTGAACCAACTAGATAACTAAAGTACCAATGAGGAGAAATTACCTGTTCCCAGTCATATACAATAAGCTCTAAGGCTTGAGATTCTGGGTCCTTCACCACCAAACTGAACTCCTCATTCCATTCAGGATTTAGATTGCTATGTTTCACTGTTGTCTTCTTTATGGATAACTTGTCTTCAGTAAGCTTTAGCTTCACATAAGGGTCTGACTTCCCCAGAAGGTCCTTCTTTTTAAGCTTCATTCCCCTCAGGACCTTTACATTAAGAATCCCAACCGGTTTCCTTGCAGCTCTGGAAGAACAAGCAAAAATTCATGTAGTTGGACCAGTGATAGAATTAGACCCTCGATATTCATTAACTTGTGGCAGCATAGTTGCAGAAAGGAACAGTTTGTGAAGAGGAAAACTCACTTAGAAGGATCCATAATAGGCACTTCTAGGTACTTAGGCCAAAGGTACATATTTGCAACTTGATCCTTGATAAGTTCCTGAACACAATCATGAATATAATACTAAGAAGTTTTATTGCAATGTAATAGTTAGTAGTATTTTCCCAACCTATTTTACATTAGCAGTTTACATGGTTATTGCCCACAATTGGTGAAGTTGAAGAATGGCAAATCCGTTCAAATCAGCCTTACGACAAAGGTAAGAGCATTACCTGGACAAACCTATAGAGGCCTGGAATGGACATGGCATCTGCTCCAAGAAGCTTAAGGCCAAAATCTACATGTGGCTGCACAAAGAAACACAGAGTAACTAGACAGCAAACAGGATTGTGGTTATTTTATTATAGAAAAACCCTTGTAAATGCAGTTCCTGTAAAAATAAAGAAGTCTACGATGTAAATTATTCAACGCACCTTCTCCATTAAAGACACAAATATCTTGGCAAAACAAGGAAAGGTTGGAACCAGAGGCTTTAGAGTGATGCGCGGAGAAGCAAACACTTGCAAATCAACCACCTAAAATGCATAGAAATTGAGAGAGAGAGAGAGAGAGAGAGACAGACAGACAGACAGAAAAAGAGACGGAAGAAGCGCTATTCATCGTTACCTGAACAGTTGCCCTCAACCCAAATGCCTTAGCAACAACAATGATGTTAGGATTCCCTGCCCACTTCATCGACAACTCCATTATTAACTCCTTCTCATCAGTAAGATAGACTTTCATTCCTAGTGAACACAGAGTAAGACATGTCGTTTGAGAAGATGAATGACAGCTAAACAGTAAAATGTTATCATTCAGCCCATACTTCAAGGTGTAGGGAAAGCAACAACTTTCCAAAAAATACACTAAAAAGTAATTTTTAATGCTAGGTAAATAGAGAAGCTCAACATGAAACTGCACTGAGTGAAGCAGCTTCTCCTGAACATTCTGTCATTCGACCATCATGAGCTTTAGTTCTAATTACTTAGTCGATTATCCAAGCAATGCACAGTCCAAGTCCACGAATTAAAATACTTACTAACATGCATAGAATTGTATCTCTCAGGAGAACAAATTGAAGATGATGGAAAACTCTATCATCCTCAAGGAGGATTGAGTCAACAATTCTAAAAGCTACCTACCACCAGGAATCTAGTGCCAGTATTGCTTCGTCTTCCAATCAAGTCCAGAGCACACGGGTTTTAACACAACAAAGTCATTCACTACTCAAACATAATATGTTTCCAGCAACCAAGCACGTACAAACGGTACACAGATTCCAACTTCAGTTTTATTTCTTTTGGTAATGAAAGCCAAGAAACAACCACTGACAGACCCAATCAGTCTTTCAGATTATGCCGCTGCCTATGAACAACATTTCGTACAGGAAAAAAAAATTGAAGCAAGAAGTGCACGAATTTACACAGGCCGATGCACCAGAGAGAGAGAGAGCGAGAGATAACCGTGGAAAGTAGGTGGCAAAGAACCCAATGTAAACTCCTCAAACTCGACAGAATCAATCTTGTATTTCGGTATTTGCTCGGCAATAATAGGCTTTGCTATGGTCTTCACAGTCTTGCATACGGCCTATGAACAACACACGTGCTTACTCAAAAGTGGAATAACAAACTAAGCAGTATAACCACGACAAAGAATTACTAGTTAAAACAGTAAAAGTAACTTTGTCAAGTGAGAATACCTTATCTAGATAAGGCCACATGGCGAGGAGAAATTTGTTGAGCCAGTCAACCTATTAAATAACAAATCACAAGAAAGCTGTCATCTAAGAGCTCCTGAAAGGCTGAATAACTGCATTTGAAACCGTAATCATGCCCGTAATAGCAGCAGGGAGCAACATAATCAGAATTTTTCATAAGCAACGGCAATAAACTTGAAGCTTGATAATGCATTGAAAAGAACATACACGGTCATAGTCTGGATTTTTCACCCACAAAGGTATCTCTGGGAGCAGACGCTGCAAGGATTTCGAATCTTGCTCCACTAAAGGACGCACCACGGGGTCCTGAAGAGGTCCAATAATCAGAGAGAGTAAGACTATGGTTAGTGTCATGCAGATGAGACGTTCCCCATTATTATTATTTTTTTAGACCAGTGATGACAGTTCCTCCTTGTATTCAATTATCTTTCACAAATTTTTCATGGTTGGCCAAAAGCAAATATATGCTAAACGAAGATTTAACCAGGTTTGATGCTAACTTACACACGATCTGAGCTAAAACTAAGAGCGATTGCAGCCCAATAGTACCCAATTCGACATCTGTATACAGAATTATCCTATCCCATTAACAAGAATGAAGAATCATCGAGAAAGCAGCACTCTGTCAATGACCAGAAAAAGGTGAAATCTTTTTAACCATTTTTCATGTGTCGACAATTTATGAAAAACACTAGTAAACGAACAAACTCAACTAGTGCAAGCAGCAATTCCAGAGAAGAAAGCGGCCAAAAGGCAAAACGGAAATGACAGGGGAGAAAGGACAAAATCGGAAAACAGAGACCTTGACATCGCTAGGCTGAAAGTAGATGAACATGTAGTAGCCGACCACGAGCCCGATGGAAGTTCCCACTCCAAACCCACAAAACCCAAGAATCGTACTCACGATCCCCATCCTCACCCACCTGGAAACCTCAAACTGACACAAACGCACCCCCTCTTTCCGTGCCTTCAACAATCACCCAGAAAGATCAGATAAGGGGGTTAAAAAAAAACAGAAGGAGCCTCTCCCAATTCTCTCGCAATTCTTCCACTAGGTCGTCGCGCAACCGGAAGGATGTGATCCGCAGAGGGAAACTCATGGGTCGAGGTCGATGGGTCGAGATGGTGGCGCGATCACGCCAAACAACATCGCCATTTCACTTTCCTATCCGGAAGGAGCGCAGTAAAGGAGGGGCATTTAATCTGGTGGCCGAAGAGGGAGGGGGATCGCAGGCGCGTGAAGCGGGAGGCCGACGTGTGAAGTGCGAGTGTCGGCAACGCTTCCTCATTTGTGGTGGGTAGGGCTAAGAACGAGGGCTCTGATTCGTCTAAAGCATTCATGAGAATTTTATAACGGCCCCAGAGAGAGTTGGGAGAGAGAGAGAGAGAGAGAGAGCGCTTCTTCTTTTGTTACTGCAACTGTTGCGAGCAATAATGACACCAGGCAACGAAAATGTTGGAGAAGGAGGAGGGGAGGATCGTGTAAAAAGTCAATTTCAATTTCAATTTTTTTCCCTTTTATTATAGACAATTTAATTCGTTTTGTTTATTCGGATAATGGAATTTTTACCTGGGAAAATCTGGACTTCCCATTTTTGATTTTCTGTCCCCACCACCACGTCGTGGCTCTTCTCTCTCTCTTGTCGTATTGTCGTCTTAAGACAGCACCCGATCCCATTGCCGACATCTTTATCATTATCCTTGTTCGAAGTTTTTCGCCATTTTAGGCTTCGTTCTTCTTTTTTATTAATGCTCACACATTTTTTTCTTAATAATTTGAATAGTTAATAGTTCAATTTGAAACCCGAATACGCTTCACAAGATATGTTAACCGCATTTCATGAACCTATCGCATATTTACCATTATAAATTGAAAAGATAACATAATCGACAGGCTAAGTAATTTCGTAAGACACTTTTTTGCTGCAAATTTCCTTGTTATTCCACGAGTCTTAACATAACTTTCCTGCAACGGCAATAAATTTTTGAACTTGTGCACGATGAATTCTTTCTTATAACCTGCGAGCCACCTCGTGAATTAGTTTCACAAAGTAAACTTTTGAGACTATAGCTTGATTCTCACGGACACCAATTTGTGAAATGTACGATTCATTTTCTTCGGCATGCATGTAGGAATTGGGTGATTTTACAGCCTCCGAATCCCCTACTTATAGCGCAAGGAATCATTATTACCTTGGCCATCAAATCTTCCTCCTTTAAGGGGAAGATCTAATGACCATAAATGCTATGGCTCCCTGCCCTATCATCAATGGGAGATTTCACAGCCCCTCTGAACAGCGGAGGGGATCCGGATCCGATTCCACAACCCTTCTCAACAGCGAATTGGTGTGGGACCTAAACTCCTAATTTTCCCAAAAAAAAAATGGATAAGACTTTATTCTATTTTTGAGTGAATAAAAATAAGAGTGAAAAACGAATCAAAAGCGATTTGGAGAAATCTACGCCCGTGGGCCCACATGACACGATATATTTATTTTCCTTATTTAGGTTAGGTGGTGACGAGGCAGAATCATGTGGTTTAGAATCAATCTTAGAAAAGTCCGTGATGGTGACGGCCAGCTTTATAGCATACTTGAAAAAGAATCGTGCGAGTTATCTTCTGGTCAAACTCAACTGTCTTCGTCCCCAAAGGGAGATGGAAATATCTCTCTCAAGGCTATTAAACAGCAAGATCCGTACCGAACTGCCCTCATAATCTTTCTAATTTTAAGAGATGATTAAACGAGGCTTATGTTTTGTTCAATCTATCGCGGTCAAATTTAGATTGTGGCAACTGAGCAAACCGGACCTGTGGTTGCCTTTGAGGAATAGTCTTTTGAGTTACTTCGAGATTTCGATTCCCACGAAATGATTGTCCGAACCGCCCCCTTCCCCTAGGTCCTCAATGATCGCATTTTGCTATCGACGGCTAAAATCAGATATTGGCGATCCCAATATTTACCGTATACAAGATGAATAACAGGCAAATGGTTATTAAACGAAGGGACTGCATTGTCGCAAACAAACCGTGTCGCTGAGGAAATTGCTCGGTTAGTCTCTGCCTCGAGCATTTGCTACCTCACATGAAGAGAATTCTTCACTTCATAATGCAATTAGGACTACGTCGACTGACTTGCAGACCTACGGGAGTATTAATTAGTCGCGATTTGTATCGAGCATTTTATAGCAAATGTCGGGCCTTAGTAATAAGGCGACGGGAAATAACCCTACTCATCTCTGGATCTGTCAAAATGAGTGAGTCAGATCGGATTCGAACCGAGTTGCAATGATCGAACCCATATTAACTCATTTCCATGCAATATGAATCTAGCGACCTATACCCAACCCTACTCAGATTGATAAAACACTTTTATATTTAATTCAATTTAAGAAACTCGTTGCTTTAAATTTTTGTTTTTCACGATTATTTTTTTTCTAGGATATTGCCGTATTTCCTTCTTCTTCCGTTGGTTGACCACTAGCGATGTCCGACATCTAGCGGAGGAGAAGTCTGGCGATCGACGTTCGGCAACGGTGGCAATGTCTAGTGGTCGGCAGCGACGACGAACGACCGACCGTATTTTGTAGAAGAGAAAAGAAAATTAAAATAAATAATTATAAAACATCGAAATGTAAAGAAAAAAATCCTAAAAAATTTACTTATGACATAGTTAGATAGCATGTTTACAATATATTTAAAACTCATTTAAGGCTCATTAAGTTGTTGAGTTTTGTTTGTAAAATAAAAATGCAACCCACATGACTCCTATAATTAAATATGGATTAAAATTTTGCAAGTCTTATCCACCTCTACTTATCGCCAACCCTTGACCCCATCGGAAACAAATCTAATTTGGTGGATAGGATAGGAACAAGTTTTATTGGGGACAATAGGGCTTTAGAGCCGTCCCTTTCAAATGCCAAGTGATGGTGCTTTCAGAGACAAATGAGGCCCCCCCACCACTTCTCTCGGTAGACTGGTCACATCGCTATTTCACGTCGACTATTAAGGAGAATACACTCGACTTTGATTGGTATTACAATAGCACGTATATTTCGGTACTAATAGGGGACAAGTGTGAATTCTATTAGAGAAATCCCATATCGAAAAAATTGATGCGGTATACCGTAATTAAAACATCATAATTGATCCATCACTTATTATTTGAGTTTTTTAGTGAAATTGGGTCTAACGAAATACGTTGTTGATTTCACGAACGTTATTCAAGCACTTCTCAAGTATTGGAAACTCGACTTCGGCGTGTGCTCGTCACCGATGAGTATGGAAGTTTCCCCTGATTGTGTTGCGGTTTTATTTGTTGGTGATTGGATTTTTTTTTAATTATTGATTGCTTTTATCTTGAAGTTATGTACATATTTTTTAAGTGAAATGAAATGTCTTTCTTAAAAAAAAAAAAAGAAGAAGAAAAAAGACACGAGGATTGCTCTTTCTTTGGTTGTGTCCGACTAAAAACGTTTCGACTCATCGGGACTGGATCGACAATGCCCTAGGAAATTTGGGCTCAGTTCGTGGTCCCTGTCCGGTAAGACACCACATTGACCTAAAAGGCCTTCCAAGACGAGGTGGAATTCCGTCACGACATGGGATGAAGAAGGTGTCCTCAGTTAGGCCCAGTTGAACAGAGAACCCTGTTGAGTGGTTTGAAAACTACTTAGTCGTTAATGACGTTTTTAGTCAAAATACTCTGAAAATAAATAGAAATGCCTCGCTTCGAATTCACCAAACTTCGATAAGTTCGGACATTTTCTACTTTGCGTCGAGCCATACGACTTTGTTCTACAACCGTTACATCATGTGTACTACAGAGAGGACTTAATCGATGCAAGCGGCGGCGTGTTTATGTACGCCGATACTTAAAGATTAATCCGGCGAAGTTGAGATATCTCGTGTCAGTAAAATAGTATATCATCAATGCACAAGGCAATCATATGTATAATTAAACTCGTCGAAATGACTCATAAATTCATTTCTTAATCCATATATGATGGGCTGAGTTGTTATATGTATTAATTATAATAGATAAATGAATTATGCATGAGTTTAAACATACTATGCGTGTTAAATAGGTCGCAAAAGAATTACAGATGAATTTATAACTTAGGCCCAATCAACTTCTATCACTCTCGCTTCATTTTCTTTTATTGTCACGCGATCTCGCACTCATTCACTCTGCACTCTCCCATCATTTTATGTATGTATTTTCTTATATTAGGTTAAATATGAAAGTATTCTAGAAACATAGGTCGGGCAGTGTATTTGCCGGGTGTGAATCAGGTCGGATACGTGCAATTAAATTTGCATTGGGATCAATCGATCACAAGTCGATTCAATGAGTCTATTTGTGTCGAACCATTTATGACCCGACCCAATCCCGCCTCATCCGTTTGACGAGTTTAGGCATGATATGATATCATTCCTATCCGGAATTCGCAGAGGCGATGTACATAGATCGTTGTTAACCCCACGCTGGGCGAAGCCAGAAAGGAACTTGATCTCCTGCACGCACGATGTGACCTCCCCGATCGTTTCGATCGCTGAAGGAGGGAGGATGATCCCAACAGGATCGGAACGAACCCAACGATAATAACAGGAAGAGATAAATAAGCGAAACCCTAAATTAAAAGCCGCCATTAGTGCCCGACCACGGACCACGGACCATCTTTTGAGGAGCCGACCATTCACTTCTTTATCGCATCGGCCATGTTCACGTGCCCCTGTTTAATCTTTATGTCATTGCAACTGAACCAATAGCCTTTCTTTCTTTTTTTTTTGGTCGAAACCAATGGCCTTTCTTCAAGAGTGCATTCTTCTTTTGATCTGCCTTCTCTCTCTCTTTTTCATGTGATGATGATGCTACCAAGAGATATTATCAAATCAAACTCCCTCGTGACGAAATCGACCCATAAAACAAGAACGACCCCGCGATCTTCTTTCCCCGTTGAAAGCATCGAAACCTGCGTTTTAAAAAATCCATCTGTCATACCACCCCAAAAGCCTGCTTGCGTGTCGGATTCTCTTAGCAATTAATTACATGGTTGATCACAGTAATTAGTTTATTGGGACAAGCAATATCTACAAGGAGGGGACCTTTCAACGAATGGTCGGCGCCCGGACGTGCCAATGGTGATTAGCCGTAAGTCACGTCACCACCTAGAATTGAAATTTTCCATTTTGATATCGCACTGTGCATTTGCAATCCGTTGGCGTACGTCTACGGGAAGTACAGTAGACGATATGAAGTCAAGCTTCCATTGTCTTGCGAAGACAAACACGGTAAATATGTTGAAATTTTTCGCGAAACAAAAGGAGGATGAGTTTACTGTTACAAATACACGGCAGATACTGTTGAAATTTCTTTAGGAGAGGAGATAGAAGTAAAATTTTTAGTCATTATCGTTGATTAACATGCTTTTTTTTCCCCTAATACTTTGGTCAGAAACATGTGTAATGAATGGACATTATGCTACACTTGCACATCAAATATGATATGATGTCGATGAAAAAGTAGAGGTCGCTTTAAAGGTTGGCCCCAAAGTAAAAGCAACACAATCAGATCCATGGAGGAGGCGACGAATGGCTTTGGAGTTTCTTCGCCAAAGGGTTTCCCTCATTAACATCTAGTATTCAATTAATTATTCTCTTGCCTCTAAATTTGTACTAATTCACACAATAATATTAAAAGACCTTAAAAAAAAGGAAAAAAAGAAGAGAAACTGGAACTAGTGGTTGAACCCAAATCTCTTCATGACGCAATGGATCTAATCCGCGACTGAAATATAATGTTCATGTAATAAGCAGCTTCGATCTCCATCTAGGGGAGGTTTAGATTAGCTATGTGCAATTGCTCATTGGAGGAATGCATCATTATTCTTTTCAGGCCGGCAATAGAAAAGGGAAAAAAAGATAAAAACCTAGCCGCTATGACTCTTCTCAACCACCTCAGCTGAAGCTTCTCATTCGTATAGGATATTGTTAAAAACATGTAACATACACATATGCAAAAGATAATTTTCGTCGGAGTTTGAGAATAAACATCCATACGCGTCTTTTCTTACCAAGGGAGGGAAAAGCAAGGATCACTCAATTACTTATTAAATAATATATCGGATAATTTTGATAAATTAAAAAAAAGAGCCCAAGATAAACCTCACTTTTTCATTTGTATATCAAGTATTTTTTTTTTTGGTAAGTTAAAAAGAATTTCATTGGGTTGGGATCTATCTTACCCGTTGTCAGGATGTTTGATTTAAGGCGTCAATAGCACACCGGGTGCCTAGTAGACAATACTCGAAAACGATCTTTTGCTTGAATTCAGGTGATCCATTTGATTTTTACGACCACTGCTATTATTGACCGGTGTCCTCATAACACATTGTCGTAATCACATGCGAAAAAAAATGCTAATTGACAAAAAAAAACAAGCTAAGTAGGTAAAGATACTAAGCAACACAAGCAAATTTACCCCAAAAGATCGAGGTCTAGGTCTTCAATGCATGCTTCTATATGTCGGAATGCTTCAAGGACTAAGAGAAAGAAGTACACGAGCAAGAAATCCTTTGCATCAACAATCGTCCTTTGCATGTTGTACCAAGTTTTATTAGCGGCTCTTCCTTTACACCCGAGAACACCCTATTCTTTTTTTCGTGGGAAACCATGAACCGTCGAAAGACTACAAGCTCCCGATCTAATTCCATCTCATTCATTGCTTGTAGACCCGCGAACCCTTCATGTGACTGACTAGCATTCTTTGATCCAAAAAGATTGCTTGTGCGTTTGTTGTTGCAGATTTGTTTCCTCTCGCTAAAAAAAAAATGAGCTTGAAAGACATCGTCGGCGATGAAAAGCAACCACTGGATCAAACTCGCTCGCACATTGCGATGACAGTATAGAGCAATGAATGAGACTTTTTTTCTCGTACAAGTATAGTTTTTCAGTACAATTCACAACTTACAAATGATGGTCGTAACATATATAGCGGCACATCCTAAGTCCTTGAGGATAATATATTGCTTTTATTCGAACAAAATGTCCAAGAACAAGACACAAACCGAAGCAGCAGGAGCATCCCGAGGAACATAAACAAAAAGAGGAAAAATCTAAGGGAGAGAGAGAGAGAGAGAGAGAGAGAGAGAGGCTCTTGCATCTCACAGCGACAGGAGGTATATCATATTATGTTGATCATTTTCTTTGTGCACCCCATTTCAAAAACGCGGGTGGTGGTCACAAAATTTGATCTTTCAGACGCAAAAAACGAAAAGGAAGAGAAGACAATAAACAAGAAAAACACATATGACTCCAGAAGGAATCTACGCACACACACGGACAACGACACACCAACATCACCATACCACCAGAACAAAACCATACTAAAAGCGGTTCAGGTCGGGCGATCTTGCGGATCCCTTTTAGCGAGAGTTTGTCCTCTTCTTGAACTTCCAGAAGAAAAGATGAAGAAACGCGTTCAGGGGAGGCGGAGGATCCGCCGGAGATCGTCGGTCGCGCCGGCGTCCACTCCGGCGGCCTCGACGTTGCAGCTGAGCTGCTTGGGCCTCAGCAGGGAGAACTTGGGCAACGGCAAGCTGCTGGGAGGAGGCGATATCGCGTACATCACAGAGCCAGAGAACTTCTCCAAATCTCCCAGAACAAGCGAGCGAAAACCCACGTCGCCCCCTTAGCGAACCCTTGGACACAAAGGCGTCCCTTGGGAGCTTATCCGGGTCGGGACCCATGGAGCATGTCGATCCGATAATTGCGACACCGTCGTCGGCCGACGAGTTCGCCGAACGCGGGGTGGAGGGTGATTTCCCTGGCTTCTTGGGGTCCTTCCTTTTGTTGTTCGGGTCTTGTCTTTTCGGGTGCTTCGGAGAAGATTTCTTGGGAGTGAGCGACGACGACGACTTGGGCTTGTTGATCCACATGTTAGAATTAGGGGGCGGGAGAGAGCGGGAAGAGTAGGGTTTTGGCAAAGGAAGCAAAGGCGGTTGGCCTTGGTGGTGATGAGGAGAGACGTTGTTGAAGCCAGGAGGGTTGGAGATCGGCGGCGGCGGTGAAGATGGAGGAGGGTAAGAGAAGGAGAGAGAACGCGAGGGAGGAGGTGGACGAGTGAAGAGTAGCACATGACCCCCTCCTCCTCCTCCGCCGCCGTGGACGGTGCTCATGGGAGAAGGCTTGACGGTGAAGCTATGGTGGTCGTGGTGGTAGCTTCTCCTTGGAATAGCCTTGATTTGCTTGCATGGGGGGATCGGCTGATGATCCGGTGCGTATGATGCAGCAACTGCTTCCATGGCGGGTCCTTCACTAGCTCACAGAAGAGAGGGACAGAGGGAGAGTTCTTTGATCGAGATCTGGGGGAAAAAGGGAAAACGACGCGGTCAAAGTGTTTCAAACAGGCTCGCAAAAAAGGCAGTTCGACGTTTGTTCAGCCTGAGCTCTTGAAGGAAAATCCCTACGGATTATTTTCTCGGGAAAATTTGCAGGTAAAGAAACTTACAGAAACCTACGTAAGGGGCGGGACCAGAAAAACGAGATGAAAATCAAAATAACAAAACATATGGACGGCCTCTGTCCGGTATCGAGATCAAGTATAGAGTGGAAGAGCACACGTATACAGGATGATCGTGAACTATATGCGTCGATTCACGATCGACCGATATGAACCTTCCACAGGGTTTCTGATGCCCTTTTCCTGTGAATGAACGCAGCTTTCTGTCAGCTCACCCCCACCATTTTATAGGCCAAATATCTCCAACGGCTGCGCAATGTAAGATGGTGCTTAACATGAAAGCTGCTAGCCTCTTAGTGTAGTTATTTTCAAATTACATAATTTTCTAATTAATAAATACCTTATATAAAATATGCAATTATGATATATGAACCTTTAATTAAGATTATACTATGGATGAAGCATTTCTCGTCCTCAATTATTCCCATTTTCATTTTCTTCCTCTTACATCTCATCCCATCTCGGACTTTCTTTTGGGACCAATAGGAATTGAGTAAGTATTCAATACAAAAAGTCATAAAATTCGAAACTTATTGAACATTTTCATATAATTTAAATATCATATTAATTAATATTTAATTATTATACTTTCTTACGTCTTATTTTTTAATCAAATATAATGACATTCATCATATAATATGTTATCATTTAGAATATTACCGAACAAGTGTCTCAAAGCATCTAATATTGCTGTTGCCATTTTGCTGGTAAAATGCTGGGTCGAGGGCCATAGAATAATATCACCGTTTCTCCTAATTTACCGACAACCGCTGCGGTCGGTCCACTGTAGGGCGGCAACCGCCATTTGTATGTGGACCGTCGGATTCCCTTCTGGGGAATTAGCCGTTGGGGGGATCTAGGCCGTCCATCGCCGTCCTCGGGGTCCTCGAAGTTGGTGTGCGAGGGCAGGGGGCCGAGTGAATCCTGGCCATACACATTTTTCAAAAAGGCCGTGGGGCCCTCGTCTTTTTGGGGGAGCCTGCTGCGGCTTCGTCGTCCTACTCCTGCCTAGTCGTTATGACCTCATGTGCAGGGAATTCAAAGGTGTGGTCAGAAACAAATAAAAAATCCAATTAAATTGTTGGATTTTTCTTTTTGTCCCTCGAGGCGTTGTTAGGGTCCTACGGGACGCACGGTGGACTGGTGGAGGCGCATGTCTGTGGACACGTGGCGAACTGGTGGCCAATCACGACCGTCCCTCGACGAGATTTCCCCACACGAATGATTGGTGGGGCCCGGGCCTTCTCGGGTGTGCACAACTGAAATATGGTTATCGAGCGTTTACGTATGATTCCGGTTCTTGGTGTCATTCGTAGGACGCAACAAATATTTTGGTTCCATATGTCTTGATCTTATGTCTAATTTTTTATGACGACAACTTCCTCATTGTTTTGTATTCGTATTTAATTTTGGCGAGCCAATAGTCATGAAGAGTGGAATTGGATATAAATAATTTATATCTCGCATTTTCACGAGAAAATCATTATTGCCGAATGTTTTTTCCTCGCTTTCGATGATTTATTATGTTTATGCTTCTGCTACAAAATTGAGTTGAGGAGTCACAAATTTTCCTATTCGACTCAAATAACCTCAGGTTGTGTCGTGCCTGTAATTATATGCAATGATGACATGGCAAATAAATTGCATGGAAGTAAAATATTATATATATATTTTCCTTCTTCAAGAGATTAAGATATCAACCATAACATGCAAAATGTGATGACTTTTTTAAGTGTGCAATTGATATGTAGACTATGTCCCAAAAAATAGATAGAGTCAAGGCGAATCTATGAAAAATAAAGATAATGGTCCGATCCAAAAGGTAACACATTTGACTTGTCGTACCAGCAAAAATAGACAACGGTATATGGAAAGTAAAAAATCAATAGTCATATCTGGAAGGCTACATATTTGATTTGCCACACCAAAAAAAAGTGCAAATAATCTTGATTACAGTCACCGCTCGAGTTATGATTTTTGTGTTGGGGATTATAAATTTACCTATTTAAGGTAGGTTTTCTCGTTATAATTCTCATAATAACTTATTGGGAAGGTGCCGTATTCTAGAAGAATACAGACTAAGATCCTTCGCACCACATGGGTGACTTTTTATTTACCAGAAAAAACCTTAAATCTAATCAAAAGCTCTTGCGGACAAGAAGGCATAAAAACGACAACACGCAAAAAATATATAGACAACGGCTGTGGACGATACGACTTCAACCTAGAATAAATAATCCGCGATTAGTCAAATTTGGGTTTAAAATATAAGTACGTGAAGCACCGCCTTGTGGACCTGGAGTTGAAAACGAGGGCACCAACGAAATCATGAATATTGCTATTGGAGAAGCAGCTTCAACCTATTTCCGACCACAAATAAACAAATGGAAAAGAAGCTAAAATACAAACCTAAGTGGGGTATGTTCACTAAGGCTCCCCAAATTATCAACTAGGGCAAAACACACAAGATGACGACTTTTCGAGGTTTCCTTTGATGAAGACGAGAGATGTCATTCCTAAATCCATTGAGACGACTCTTGCACTGGACCAGAAATTGCCGAGTTGACCCAAAATTAGGGTTTCTTTGTTTTTATTAGACTGACATTTTCAGTAAATGAAATAAATGACGGTTCGGACAAAAAAGGAAAAAGAAAAGAAATAATTGACGGACTTTAATACAACGTGCAATGTTGTCAATAGGCTTTTAATTTATTCGATGCGGTCTCTCCTTTCGATTTGCTCAAGGGACAAAGACGTTAGTTGAATGACGTGAATTATCATATGCCGAGTTGTATCTTTTTAATCCGTCTACTTTAGCAAAGTAAGAAAGAAAAAAGAAAAAAGAAAAAAGAAAATGCATTAACATATTACGTGGGTTATCATATCCCGATTTGAGATGAATATCTTACTTGAATAACTTGTGTGCAATCGATTTTTTTTTTGTTCATTGTTCAAATTTAATGGATTGGAAGTCTCATCAGCAGATTTCATTAACCTAGATCATTGAAAGGATGGCATTAGATATTTTCATAGAGTCTAGGAATTATAGTGAATAAATTAAAAATTCAGGGACAACATTTCACATTGCACCAAAGTCCCAAGGATTAATTGTCTACTTTTTCCATAATAAATCTGGCCACAAAGGTAAGAAATATTTTACATCCATTTTCTTTAAACAAGAGAAATTAATAAGATAATTACGGTTGGTCTCCTTCTTCGCTAACTTGAACTTGTGTGATCCTAAATTTTCTACTTGTCTTATGTTAGACAAATAGCCCGCCGGAAAGTATTAAGGGCTTGTTTGGTTCAACATTTAGTCAAGAGACTTTGAGTGGATGCAAATAACTTTGGGCTAAAGGCCTTTTCCAAAATGCAAGTAGTGTTTGACAAAGTATTTTTTAAAAACACTTTTGAAAGCAACTTTGATGTAAATGCCGTTTGGTGAAAAATAAACTTTGTAAAGTATTTTTATTTTTTTTATAAAAAAGAAAAGAGTGGCGGCAGCGGTGACTAGCTATGGGTGGGGGGCGGCAAATGAATGTGACAATTTTTTTTTTAAATAGTTACATTTGAGATGCAACTTCTCAAAGTAACTCCAGAGGTACTTTGACCTAAAGATCTTTAGAGAGCATTTAAAATGCAATTGCATCTGCCTAAAGTGAATCAAAAAATGAATCAAACAATATTTGCATTTGGTCAAGGGACTTTAAAGTCTCAACGCTCATTTCAAATACTGAATTAAATAGATTCTAAGTGATGTGGGTCCTATCAAAATTGGACGGTCCATGTTTTCGCATAATGCACAAGGAGCCGGATATTTTTCTTGCCCCTCACTAAAAATTCAAACTTTCATTCTTTGACTATTCCTCCCCCCGGGGGGGGGGGGGGGGGTGATAACTACGTGAATGATCCTGTGTAATGTTCTCTCTGCCATTGACAAAAATAAATTTAATGAAAGACACGCTCTAGGCCTGGGGAATAGCCGTTTGGCCTCTCCACATAGATTCCTTCCCTGAGACGGCTCCCTCGAGCATTAAAAAGTTTCATTCATGAGGAAAGTGCATAAGTAACATTTTTAACTTTTTATTCAAGTCACTCTTTTACTTAGGGGCAACAGTATCAAGTTCCGTACATGTTTTACATGTAATATCTAATCTACTCGGTTCTTCATTTACTTACCCTACATATCTTGAAATTTATCTTGTCGTAGGTTTCATGTCTATCGAGATTCTACTAAATTCTTAATTGAACAATGACATAGAATTATCATCTTTAATGATCACTATTTAGCACTACAGCCCATTGATCATAATCAACATTTAGACACACAAATAAATATGAAACATTAACAAAAAAAAAGTCTTAGTCGTATATATTGCTAGAAATGAAAATTCAGGCTAGATATTTCAGATTACACTCATTGTTGGACACTTTGAAAAACCACATGATCGCGCGTAGACATATAACACCAAAGCCATAAAAACTTGTTACAATTTTCAAGTTCTAGGTTCCACTTGCCTACAATCTAAAATCTATCCATAAAACCTAAGTAACACCGACACGCGACACGACACGATACAACACGTCGACACGTCATTTCTAAAAAATTAAAAATTCTGACACGTTTAGGATACATTGTATATTAAATATATATTTTTATATATACATGGTAAATTATAATTTTTATGATTATTTCAATCAAATTAATTTAATTCAAATTCATAAATAAAAAAATAATTATAAGAAACCTATAATTGATTCCACATTGGTGGTGAGGGAGAGAGGAAAAAACAAAATGACTTGAAAAAATGAGAACTAAAACATGATATCCGAAGATTTAGGAAGACTATTTTGTTCTTTCTCTTTTGGTCCTTTTTTGCTCTCTTTCTGAAACCTGCGAAACTGCAGGTTGAATGGGAACATGATAGCGAGGATAATGCAATTGAAATCAACATAAAACATAGCATTGTTTAGGCCGTGGGATTTGAACCTGGACTTAAAGCTGATTTCATCCCACTTGCGCGGCTCGCGGAGGTAAAAAGAAGCAGACTTTAAACACAACTCCATGATTTGTCTGGTTTATGGAAATTGTCACCCAATTTGATCGAGTCCCATATTGATGGCGAGGGAAAAACAACAACCATGAAGTCTATTTGAAAAGTCAAGAGTAAGATTTGAAGGATTACAAGTTCAAGGAAGGAGTCTCACATTGATTATTTAGTGATGATAACGAACAAGAAATTTATTTAAAATACCAAGGATGAGATATGAAGATTTACTTCCCTCAACTTTTTGGTCGAGGATGAAGTGGAAAGTTAGTTTTTTTTTTTAATGAAAAGCCTTATAAGATGGTCGACATGTGTGTTGATTGCGTGTCTCAAGCAGCCTCGCCTGCCTAGGGCCAATTGCAGGTCGTGGTTGGGCTGACGATTGGCCAAAGAAGAAGGGAAAAAGAAAAAGGAAATAAAAAATTCAATAAAATGAAAAGAAAAAGAAAATAAAAAAAATAATTTTTCGGAGCCTCATTTGTCTTCTGTCCTTTGCTATTTAACAAAAGGGGGCCGGGCTCGCTTTTTTCAAAAGGTTTTGGATTAATACCATAAAAATTCAAAACTAATATAACTGTAAAAAATTTACCCAAAACTATTTTTTGACCATGAATATCTCCAAACAAGTACAATTGTCATAAATTTATACTAGAGTATTTTTTTGACCACCAGAAATCCTAAACTGATATATCTGTAATATCATAAACTGATTTTTTTTACCACGAAAAATCTCAAACTAGTATATCTGTGCAATTTTGGCATTTTAAGAGTCTTGACATTCAATCCAATTGTACTGCATTGCAATTTGGCGCAATCATTTACTTAATGGCTCAATTGCATGAATACGCCATAGGAGGGTGCGCATCGGTGTCGGTGCTTCTTAGATCAAAACAAATTTCACAATTTTTGAAACCTAAACTGGACTGGTTTCAGGAACAGCGTATTAACAATCGCAAAACAAATACGGGAAAATGGAATGATGGTACCAGTCATAAAAATAAAATGGTCGACCTCAAATCTTTTCAAATGCACGTTATTTGTTTTATTTTCCATGTATCCTCCTATAGTTTTCCGTCTAAAAAGAACATGCCGTTGGCATGGCCATGTGCTATTGTAATTTTCAGCACAATTCTACATTATTTTCCCAACCAAAAGAGATAATAAAACAGGACTAGTTAAAGAGGTTCTTAAAAATGCTTGAAGAAAATAAAAGAGAATCAAATTGAGAAATATCGTTTACACGAAGTAATAATGAAACTACGAATAATCATTATTGTCGTTGCTATTATGTTCCTATTTAGACGTTATCATACATATTATACACCTTTCCAAGATCCTCACGTATATTTCCAACTTGTAGTTTATTGGAATGTGTTTGGTGGTGGCAAGCTATCGATTCGACCGAGAAACAAACAAGAATTGTAATTCTACCTTTGAAAAATCACATGTCAGCCTCGCGCAGTTGAGAACATGAACAGCAGGTTGGCGATTGTAATATGAGGCTTTATGTAATGGTCCAAAGTTTGAGACACAAACGAGGATCAACCCCAAGGTTTGTCGAGATTTCGTATGATTTCCTCTAAGGATGCGTTTGTTTATTACGAAGAAAATATAATGATCCGAACAAATATTTTTTTTCTAAAAATAATTATTTAAACTGAATATATCAATACAAAAGGAAAAAGCTAATGGTGGCCCTCCCAGACACAATGCAGAGGGTTGTTTTAATCAGACTTCTCATGAGCAATGAGTGAATTGAGTCCGCCTGATAACAGCAAGAGAAATTGGTTCACTGGAACTCTAGGAAGCTCAGTTAGTTTTCCGTGATAGTGTCCCTGCATTTGGTACATGTCAAAAATGTGGTCTGCCCTTCATCTGCCGATCTCATCTGCAACAGGTCAGATATTAAGAAGGAATGAATGAAGAGAAAAGGGAAGACGGGAAATACCCGTGTTAGGGACAATTAAGGCGAGAGAAAATAGCAGCATGCTAAACTTTGTCAATTACCTGTTTCCGAGTATACTCGAATTCATCGTTGCCACATTTTTCACACTTTCGAGTTATCTGAGAGGCAAGACCGACATAAGAGAAGATCATGTTCCATTCACCAGGGAAACATCATACCAATATACTAATACAGCAGAAGGTAGCCATTACCGTTGCCAATTGCAGCTTCCCCTCTTCGAAGGTAGATATGCCCAGATCCCTCCTTACGTCCTGCAATACAGTAGATGACCATGAGAAGCTTACTTGACATTGTCAAACGTGTGAAATTTGATCTAAAGATTAAGGAAAATCAAGGGCAATAGCTCTTTCTCAACTAAAGTACTACTCCAGGTGTTGCTTCAAAAAAATAAAATTCAAAAAAAAGGTCCATGATTCCACATGTTGATAAGAAAAGGTTTAAGATAACGCCAAAGGTTTTCTTTGATAGAACCCTCTTTAACTGGACAAAAACACAAGCCTAGTGATCCCTACCAAAACTCTACACAATGTTGCAAATTCTACATGATGTGGGCACTATTTGATTTGATAATGTTAGAGAAGCCATCGAGCTATACCCGTCTTTGTCGCGGCAGGACCACTCATCTTAGTACCTTTGATTCTCAACATCAGAGGTCAGTCATTTGAAGTAACAAAAGGTACTTGTGAAAAATCAAGCTTCACTAACTACATATAGCTTCATATTCAGGTTGTGGCCACCGAACTGAAAGCCTTCCAGAACCGAGAAAACCTGATGCACTTTTTCCATCGTGAATAGGAGTTTCACATTTTTGCCAAGTTGATGCCCTTTCTAAGCCTAAAAAATTCTTTAACACGGAAGAGTCACTCTAGAATTTTCTATATTAGATGGTCACTCTAAAGATGACTTCCTGGGCAGTGGAACATGATCAAATATAAGTATATTCTCTTAAATTGTTGCTAGTAGAACACGTATGGATTTAACTCATGATTCTAAGATCCAACAAGTACATACATCAATCGGTCAGCCAGTTCAAGGCATACCTCAGCGGTTACTCTGTACACACTTACTCTTCCAGCAATTTCTGAGAGCAAAGTCATCAATAAGGCACATAAGTGAGAAAAAGCGAAATTTACTTGAAGAGCAAAATGGCAAGGTCTAATAAACAGCTAATTGGCAGCTAATATCCAAAAAATAACAATAAAAAAACACAATGACCGAACCATTGCACCCCTCCAAACAAAGAGACAGCAGACATCGTCAGAGAGTGAGGCAATCGTGCTAGGATATGCATTTCATGTTAGTGGTTTGACTTGAAATGGCTATTTTCAATCAAAACTAGTGGTCTCGGGTGTAACCAGCAACAAATTCTGCGAAAAACCTACTGAGGAATGATTTTGGCCAGCACAATAGTATCTCCAAGTTCATATGAGCCAGTATATAGGTAGGATGGCTGAACACACCTTTCACTGCCATAAAAAGAGTTCCTCTCCAGCCTTCCCCTCTTTTCTCCTTAATTATCGAACTCTCGAGGAGCCTCTCAATGGATCATCATCCTCATCATCCAAAAATCAAGACCTAAGGTACTTCTAACCAATACAAGCTTACAAGGAGACATGGCCAAAGTTATGCAGAAGGCTCAAAATGGAAACTTGCAGATGGAAACACGAAATATTCGTGATATCCTAGGCAAAGAAATTATTTCTTTTCAACGCATTGTGTCAAAAAGCATCGAAGCTTTGCAGTATAAAAGAACACCATTGGACACTGCCACTATAAAAAGAGCAGAACACAGAAACGGAGGGACACAGCAGCCTACCCTGAGAAGCAAACACTCTGACAATCTCGAGACTTAGTATAAGATTCAATCTCATGCCAGCTTCAACAGCAAGAAAAAGAGACTCCAAAAGTAGAATCATCTCTATAATTATCAATCAAGTACATTGAGTGATTGTAAATGGAGATCCCAACCTTTAGTGCTCCGCTTAAAATTACACACAGGGCATTTTGCAAACTTGACTGAACTTAATGCAAGCTGCGTCCCGCAGACTCCGCAAAATAAGAAACGACGATCTTGGGAGCATGCCATGAGTTAGCCTGCAGAGGACAATTCTTAATCAGATTATGTCCCCTC
Organism: Rhodomyrtus tomentosa; assembly: GCA_028455895.1. Classification (NCBI taxonomy): domain Eukaryota; kingdom Viridiplantae; phylum Streptophyta; class Magnoliopsida; order Myrtales; family Myrtaceae; genus Rhodomyrtus; species Rhodomyrtus tomentosa. The sequence continues at coordinate 4,176,101 of JAPCWY010000001.1, read as the reverse complement.
TGTTCCCCTTTTACCAGCTGAAATCATACAAATTCGTACGAGGGTGTCGCCTGCAAAGCAGGCTGGAAAAAAATTGGCTTGTTTCTAAATTACTCTACTTCAGAGCCCACCATCAGATAGATTCAAGGGAAAGACGAGATTTCACCTCAGTTTTGCCGTCGAATCTGCGAGCTAGGCGTGGCGACGGCCAAAAACTGGCGGCAAATCGAAGCGGTCGGGCTGCAAAAGAATAAGAGGCGGAGGTGGGTTGCTAGATTATACGAGCGCGAGAGGGGGTTAGATACGGAAGAGGTACGTCGACAGCAGTGGGCGGCGCAGGTCAGAGAAACACGCGTAGAGATAGGGAGGCCGAGGTTACAAAGAAGTCAACCCAAAAATAAACGCTGTCTATAGTTATCGAATATATTATATTTTAAAAATTATTTTATCTATAAAAAAATATTTATGATTTTTTTTGGGTAAGGAAAAAATATTTATGATGCACGTTTCAAATCTTCAACAATACACGTGTCATCAAAATCCAAATTTACCTATTTTATTTTATTTATATAGCATGTGAAGTTATAAAATGATAGTGTCATTTTACTTATTTTAGATCTTCTCAAATATTTTCTTTACATATTTAATGTTGCCTATAATCCTAGTATGTTATTTTGTAAAGTTTGTCTTATTTAATTTCTCAAATTATAAAAAAATATCATATGAACATATTGAGAGTCAAGTTGATTACTGCATGATATATAACTTGAATAAAGTTAGATCCATTCCTGTTAATCTAAATAGCATCGATAGGTTCGGTGTTGACATGATGACACGTAATTTCTCACAAAATAGAGAATTTCGACATATTGAGACATATTATATATTAAATGTACATTTTTATATTATGGATATGTAAAAATATCAGATGTGATTTTCTTCCTCTCGTATTGAGGATTCACGTTTTTTTTTTACTCGTTGGGTATATTAATTTTGAAGTGGCTGGGTATATATGACTTAAGTATATATATTTTCGATAAATTACACTTTAACCCATAATATATTGAAAATCTTTAAAATTGACTTCGTGAATATCGAAATGATGTGTCGGGATGCTGGACTTGCGTGTCGCTAGTGTGTTTAGAGTGCTGATCATGAGCTGATCGCATGTTGAGAGTATTGAACACGGCATGACATGAAAACCTCCGAAAAATGCCGGTGCTTCCTAGTTTTTAATTCAAGGTACTACTATCAAAATCTGCTTTAAAATGTATAAACGCAACTGGCTTTGCTATCAAAATATAATTATACTTACAAATTAATGCATGGAAGGGGTAAAAATAAAAGTGAAAAATTGATTGTTAAAATTTAAGGTTGAAAGCGTGACTGCGCCCGAACGAGAGAGGACTTGGAGAAGAGACACCGGGGCTTTCCGAGGGCAGAGAGGAGATTTATTCATGTTACAACCTAAATATAAATAGACGCAATTGATTATTGATTATATTTAAATTTGATGTAAATCCTAAAATAAAATAGATGTTGCCTATAATCCCGAGTACATTATTTTGTCAAGATTGTCCTATTTAGTTTATCAAATAATACAAATATCCTATAAACGTTGTTGGGAGTCAAGTTGACTACTGGATATGATATATAGCTTGAATAAAGTTAAAAATCACACAATAAATCCTGATTAATTCTTCTTAATTCAAGTTCTACTACCAAAATACACTTTACTGGGCGCTGGCCATCCGGCTATATATTATTCTAATATTTCTTTGAATTTTTTATTTTCTTTTTTTTCCTTTCTTCTTTCTTCTTGATTTTCATCCCTCGCCTTGCTTTGGACGGCCGTTGGCGACCGACAATGTGCCCTCGCTAGGTTCCAGTGAGGGCGACCTAGCCTTGGTTGCGTAAGGCGTCGCCTTGCTAGCCTAGATCTGGCGAGGCTTAACCTTGCTGTCGTTGGGCCAAGTGATGCTGGCTTGGCGATGACGAGGTCGAGCCTCGCCATGGCTGGGCAAGGTTAGGTTGCCATCGTTGGCCCCTGGCAAGGAAACGGAAGAACACAAAGAAGAAAGAAAAAGAAATTTAGTACTAAATTTGCACAATTACCATAAATATAGGAATTTTTTTTTTATAATTTTCCCCGATCCTATTCATATCTTGAGTTTCCCAAACAACTGACCAATTTCTTGAATTATTAACACTTTTTTTCTTAAATAAATAAGGTCGTACATTAACATAAACCTTCATTCATGTGCACCTCATAAGCTGCGTTTGGTCATTCGGATAAAATTTAAGATATGATATGTTTTATCTTATCCTGTGTTTGGTAGTTATCCAGGACAATATAAAGGGGACATAGAGAGAATAAAATTATCTACGGGGAGGAATGAGATAGAGCCAAATAGGATTTCTCTTATCCATCGCTCGAGCCATCCTTTCTTTGCCATGCTCCATCTGCCACTCCTGCTGTAGGCCGCCTCTTCAGCGGCGGCGGTGGCGGCTTCTCTGGTGGCGGCGGTGGGTGACTTCACCATTGAATCCCTCGTCGTCTCCAATTGATGTCGTCGAAGCCGGGGTTGGGTGGCTTGACTTCAACTTCGATTGGAAGGTACTAAGGCCACAGAGGTCATAAAGAACATCCTTTCTTGTCCAGAGCCATCGAAACTTCTGGACGCATTACTGAAACTGAACCAAAGCAAACAGGAATGGTTGAATCTTGGTCGCTTAGGCAAGGAATTACAAAATCCAGATGAAGTTACTCCAGCTAAATTGGGAACAACGATCGCACAAGTCTTGTTTCTTCTTTTTATTCGAAGAACGATGTTCATGTACATCAATGAGAGAGTGTGAAGGAAGCAATATGGTGATAATAAAAGATGAATCTTCAATGAAGCGAAAAATTGGCCAAATTCATATGGCTGCTTCACGGAAAAAGTTTGATGCATGCAGTTTCGCATCTCTCCGTCGCTTCTTCAATGTGGTTCCGCTCAAAGATCTCAGCTTTCCCACGCTCTCTTTTCCACGGTCGAACTCTCCGATTCATAGGCACACTACGCTCACGATCTTCCTTGGATTCCAAACGCAGCCCAATGAGATAATGATGTTTTATTGCCTAATTCGATGGTTTTTATGACATGTCAAAAATCATTATATCAATATCCACTTCTTACCAAACAATGAATATGACAAGATATAAAGATATGCAACTTTAAATTCGTGGTTTACCAAACAGCATATAGGATGTAATCAAATTCCTGAATTTCTTATCTTATTCTATGTAGTCATATCCTGACTAGAAATTCGAATGATCAATCGCAACCATAGTGATTTAAAAACCCTAATGATATTCGGTCTTAAACCTTTTGCTTTGGCCAATTACATCCTAAACATTTGTCCCTTTTGCCAATTGAGTTCGCCGGCCCATTTTGGCCTAAAATCTCTAATCAACTTTTAATAATATTTTCTAATATTTTTAAATAATTTTATTCTCTTTTCTTTCCCTTTTCCCTTTTTGAATCAGGCCAGATCTCAACCACCTTTGAACAGAAAAAGAAATAAAATAGAAAAAGGAAAGAAAAAATAATTAAAATAAAAAATTCAAAATATGTCATTAGCGTCGACCATGCAATGTAGAATTTCACAACATCGATTTCTGCAACATTGAATGGATGGACTCAAATGGAAAAAAGGTGAAAAATGATTCAATTGTCAAAACTAAAAAGTTTAGGGCAGAATTAACAAAAATGCAATGTGTGTATGCATGATCAACGTAACTCGGGTGAGACAAACTCATTATCAACCCCCTCTTACATAAGCACGTTGTTCCAACTAATATATACTTGAATCCGATTATGTTCTCGCCCCTACGTTTCCTCTTTTATTCTGCACGAGGTGCTTTTTCCATAGCTCCTTTACCTCCACCTGACTTTGTTGTTGTACACAGCTTCACCAATTGGATGAGAGCTCCACTTTTACTGGTGCAAAGATCCAACCCCATAAGAGTCTTTCCAAATTAAGATTAACAAACGCGGACGGGCGTCGCGGATATATTATTGAACAGCCTGTTTGAGCACGTGCTGAAGGATGGTCTGAAGACATTGTACAGAAGAAACAGAGAGGACTTTTCGGAAAGGCCCTTTGGTTGGTCCATTTCAAGATGGTTAAAAAATCCGAGCCCGGCTCTATAAATTGATAGCGTGTGGCTTCTCTTCGTTCGAAGTTTGCTCGATCTTTGTTTGATACTCTTCTGTTCTGATGCTCTGTCCTCCGTGTGGATTCGATTGTCTGTGCTTATAAATATAAAGGGCTAATTCCCCAAAAAAGCACCAATTTTAGTACTAATGGCGATTTTGGTTTGAAACTTTTTTTGTCTCATAAAAAAGCATAAACTTTAACTCAAGTCTCAAATCCGGCCTTCCTTTAATTTGGAACCATTATTGTCCAACATGACAATTTTACGTCATCAATAAATCCACCTGGCTTGCTGTTAGGCATCATCTTCTTAGCACGTATTTGAAGTTGTTCACATGCTTCAGCTTTGGCATAACTTGAAGGACGACGGTTAACCCATTTACCGTCTCAATTCGTTTTCACTTTCAAGCATCAGCTGTCTAACTGGAATTCGAAACTGTGTATTTTCGCCCATGGAGAGATGCCATGGATATGATCCACCAAACTCACGATTAAAACTTTTTTTAACAAGCCAGCCCCAACCCTCTCCCCAAAGAGTATGAACAACTTTATATTTGTGACAATAAGATGATTAATAGTATCCTAAATCCATGCCAACAAACTACATGGATTTATTGAAGACGTAAAATTGCCATGTTGGACAACTAATGGTTTCAAATTAAGGGGGAACGTTTGGGACTCGAGTTAAAATTTGTGTTTTTTCATGGAATGAAAAAAATGTTTGGCCCAGAATCATCGTTAGACCTAAAGTTGGTGTTTTTTTATGAGATAAAAAAATGTTGAGGCCAAAATCGTGTTAGACATAAAGTTGGTGCTTTTTTAGGGAATTAGCCCTAAATATCTATGATGTTTTTGTAAAAATCTATATCTGATTTGAATAAATAGCAACGAGAAGAAAGCTCAGTTATGAAATCAAAGATAGTTATTTATGGTCCGAAAAACCTGATTTCGAGTGAGCTTATTACTCCGTTTTTTTCTTTTTGTATAAATTTGCCTGCGGAATCAGGTGCGTCTAATTTCTTTGCTATGTTTGTGGTTGTGTTCAAATTTGGGCTGAATACATGTGTGGCTACTCTGATGCTCTCTTCGTTCAAAGTTTGCTCGATCCTCTATAGTGTTTTTTGATGTGGTTACTCTGATGCTCGTTCAATTTCTAGTTAGCTGCAACTTTAGATCTTAATCTGATGCTCTCTTCGTTCGAAGTTTTGCTCGATCCTTTATAGTATTGTTTGATGTGGCTGCTCTGATGCTCGTTCGATTTCCAGTTAGCTGCAACTTTAGCTCCGTGGTTGATCCCTGACATTGGATTTGATTGTCTGCATTGACTAGAGTTTGTTTTTGCAAATATCTATCTCTGATTTGATTAAATAACGATAAGTTATTTACGATCCAAGAAATCTAATTTCTTTGGTGCAAGTTTGATAAAATAGCAACAAATCATGCATACATGAGTAGTCTATGATTTCTTTACTTGTTTGTGGATTTATACCTTCGCCTGAAGTCTACGTTTTCAAAGTATAGGCTGGCCGGCGATTCCACTGAGTTGTCCATGGAAAATTAGATAAGATGACTAAAGATGACTAGTTGTGAGCATGTCGATGCTTGTGTGATGGGCTGATGTTTTTTCGGCCAGAGCGGTCGATTATATGATCGAGACTTGAGAAGAGCCCTAAGACTTGCTATATCTTGGACCTCTAGGTTTGCCGAGTATTTTCTACTAGTTTCTAGAATATTCCCACGGATGAGTGAGATAGTAATTGTTTCGTGTTCTGGATGCTTCCTATTTAATGTCAGTTGTTAGGTAGATGAGAGATTCGATCGTAGCCATCGAATGGAATAAAGATTAACGGTTGTAATCTGAAGCCTTCTACTTTATAAAGAGGTGTCATTTTTCTCATTTTGTCATAATAATAACAAAGCATTCCTTCTATAGTCTCTCCATTTCCCTATAGAACTGTCTAGAAAACTAAGTTATCAAACACTACACTGCAGCATTGCAAGTTGCCAGAATCAGATCGCAAATCAGCACGCGAATCTAGCAAACTAAACACTACACTGCAGCATTATAAGTTGCCAGAGTCAGATTGCGAATCAGCACGCGAATCTAGCAAACTGCGAATCAGCATGCAAATCTAGCAAACTATGAATTACACTGAGGATCAAGCAAACTGCCAATGCTCGATCAAAGCTAAACACTACGAGAAAAGAAATTGTAGAAAAACCTCAATAGTTAATACACAAATAGCTAAAAACATGTATCACCTTAGTTTACTCTACTTCTTAGAACCCAAGCCAACAGATAGCTTCAAGGATAAGACGAGATTTCACCTTAGTTTCGTTGTCGAATCTGTGAGCTAGGCGTGGCAACGGCCAAAGACTGGCGGCGGATCGAACCGGTCGGGCTGCAAAAGAAGAAGAGGCAAAGCTGGGTTGGTGAGAGAGAGATCATAGAAGCGCGAGCGGGGGTTAGAAACGGAAAGAGGTTGTCGATGCCAGAGCGCGATTGCGCTGTCTAGTAAGAGGAGACTCAGAGAAGACACATAGAGAGATGGGGAGCCTGAGGTTAGAGAGAAGTTACAACCTAAAAATAGTTATCGATTGTATTCTATTTGTTAAAATTATTTTATCTATAAAAAAAAATATGACACACGTTTCGAATCTTGATCAAACGTGTCCAAATTTACATATTTTATATTTTTATAAAACATGTGAAGTTATAGAATAATAGTGTCATTTTACTTATTTTAGATCTTCTCCAATATTTTCTTTGCATATTTAATGTTGCATATAATCCCTAGTATGTTATTTTGTCAAGGTTGTCTTATTTAATTTCTCAATTTATAAAAAAAAATATCATATGAACATGTTGAGAGTCAAGTTGATTTCTGCATGACATATAGCTTGAATAAAGTTAGATTCGGATAAATTCTTCTTAATCTAAATAGCATCGGTAGGTCCGGTGCTGACATGTTGACATGTCATTTTTCACAAAATAGAGAATTTCGATATGTTTAGACATATTGTATATTAAATGTGTATTTTTGTATATCATGTCTATGTAAAAATATCAGGATGATTTTATTCCTCTTCTATTGAGGATTCACATTTTTTTTTGCTGGCTATGCATATTAATTTTGGGATGGATGGGTATATATAACTTAAGCATATATATTTTCGATAAATTGCACTTTGACCCCTAATATATTGAAAGTCCTTAAAATTGACTCCGTGAATATTGAAATGACGTGTCGAAAATTTGGACTCGCGTGTCGCTAGTGTGTCTAGAGCACTGATCACTTGTTGATCGCATGTCGAGAGCATCGGACACGACGCGACATGAAAACCCCCAAAAAATATCGGTGCTTCCTAGTTCTTAATTCAAGGTACTACTATCCAAATCTGCTTTAAAATGTATAAACACAACCGGCTTTAATTTGCTATCAAAATACAATTATGCTTACAAATTAATGCATAGAAGGTGTAAAAATAAAAGTGGAAAATTGAAATTTAAGGTCGAAATGAAACACCTTGAGCATTGCTGCTGGTTGAAAGCGCGACCGCGCTGCCCGAACGAGAGAGCAGTGAGCACCTAGGGAAGAGACCCAAAGATGATGGGGAGGCTGAGGGCAGAGAGAAGATTTATTCATGTTACGAAGTTACAACCTAAAAAAAAATATATGCAATGTATAATTATTGATTGATTATATTTACATTCGATGCAAATCCTAAAAGTAAATAGATGTTGCATATAATCCCGAGTACATGATTTTGTTAAGATTGTCTTATTTAGTTTATCAATAACTACAAGTATGTTGTTGGGAGTCAAGTTGATTACTGGATACGATACATAGCTTGAATAAAGTTAAAAATCATACAATAGATCCTGATTAATTCTTCTAAATTCAAGGTCTATTACCAAAATGCACTTTACTGGGCGCCGTCCGTCCGGATATATATTATTCTAATATTTCTTCGATTTTTTTATTTGCTTTTTTTTTCCTTCTTTATTTTCTTCCCTCTCCTTGCTTTGGTTGGTTGCTGGCAACCGACGATGTTGGCCTTGCTAGGGGCAGATGATGGCGACCTAGCTTGGTCGCACGAGGCGTCGCCTTGCTATCCCAGATCTGGCGAGGCTCAACCTTGTCGTCGTTGGGCCAGGCGACGCTGGCCTGGCGACGAGGAGCTCGAGCCTCGCCATTGCTAGATGAGGTCGCCATCGCCGGCCCCTAGCGAGGCTGACCTCGCTAGCCTGTTAGAGTAAAGAGAGGGAAGAACACAAAAAAGAAAGAAAAAAAAGAAATTTAGTACTGAATTTGTACTATTACCATAAATTTATGATTTGTTTTTGTAATTTTCCCGATCTCATCATATCTTCAGTTTCCCAAACGATGGACCACTTTCTTGAATTATGAACACATGTTTCCTTAAATAAATAGGGCCGTACATTAATCTAAACCTTCATTCACGTGCATGTCGTAATGTTATACAGACTATTTAAAATTCCTAATCATATTCAGTCATAAAACTTTTACTTTGGCCAATTACGTCCTAAACATTTATACCTTTTGCAAACAGAGTTCGCGGGTCAATTCTGACTGAAAATCGCTGACCTACATACTGGCTGTTCTATCTGATATGGCTAGTGGTGGCGTGGATAAATTTTAATAACATTTCAATATTTTTCTAATATTTTTATAAATTTCTTTTCTTTTCTTTCTTTTTTCCCTTTTTGAATCATGGCCGGCTCTCAACCACCTTTGAATAGAAAAAGGAAAAAAAACTAGAAAAAAAGGAAATGAAAAATAATTAAAACAAATAAAAAAATTCAAAATATGTCATTGGCGTCGGCCATGCCATGTAGAATGACTGGCTTTCACGTTAACGATTTTCGATCAAAATTGAATGGATGGACTCAAATAGAAAAAATGTGAAAAATGATTCAATTGTCAAAATTAATGAATTTAGGGTTGAATTGGCCGGCTTTTTCGGAAATCCCCTTTTGTTGGTCCAAGATGGCTAAAAGTTTTGATCCCGGCTCCATAAATTGATAGTGTGTGGCTACTCTTCGTTCGAAGTTTTGCTCAATCATTGTTTGATACTCTTCAGTTCTGATGCTCCCTCTTTCGTGTGGATTCGACATTCTGTATTTGTAAATTGTTACGATATTTTTGTAAGTATCTATTTCTGATTTGAATAAATAGCAACCAGAAGAAAGATCAGCTCTGAAATCAGATATAGTTTATTTACGGTCCAAAAAACCTGATTTCGAGCGAGCTTATTACTCCGGTTTTTTAAATTTTTTTTCTTGGTATAAGTTTGTCCGTGGAATCAGGTGTGCCTCTAATTACTTTGCTATGTTTGTGGTTGTGTTCGAATTTGAGCTGAATACATGTGTGGCTACTCTAATGCTCTCTTCGTTCAAAGTCTGCTCGATCCTCTTAGTGTTGTTTGATGTGGTTACCCTGATGCTCGTTCAATTTCTAGTTTCTTTGCTTTTTAAGCTAATTTTTCAAGTTATTTTACATAAAATTTGTATTTTAAAATATTTTTGTTAATTTTTATTTTTAAAATATAATTTTATTTATTTCTATACTATTTAAATTTAGAAGTCCACATAGATTTATTTTTATTTTAAAAAATACCACTTAATATTAAGAATTTAATTATAAATGCCACATGTTAATTTTGACCGTAATATCTCGCTGAAGACATTTAAGTGATCGTTTTTTCTCTGATTTGATGCTTAAGTGATTCGGTGGAAACTTTTAGCACTAAAATGAACGTCGCACATAACTTTTGGTATTTCTGTTGTCCTTCTGCCCGAAACACGTCTTTCTTCTCAAAATTTGTCAAGAGAAATATAAATAGAAAAAGTTATTTATCCCGCAAGCAGAAATGCCACCAATCGCAACCAAAATGTCATTTCGATTAGCATTTATAATTAAGTCCACTGCTGTCATTGGGCCCTTTTGCTCGACCAGATAACATGGAATTCGACCAAACCCTGCGGGAGCCCACCAATATGAACGGGGCCTTACCAAAATATTTCAAAGTCTTCCGGTAATCTTAATCAATTAGCACTAAGTTGTCCCGCAATAAAACATTATATCGTGGCAATGGTATAGTTAACAGTCACAGCAACAAAGATTTTTTAGAACGGGTAACACACGTAAAAATTGAAGCACTCACTCGCATGCCAAAGTAAATAATGGGGTAGATCTGATTCCTTTTTCTGGTGCGTGGATCTTGCATATTAAATTCACTCCCAACCCTCAAGGCAAGTTGATCTCGTCTTATCAATATCGGAGACTTCGGTCCATGACTTCGCACTATATAAGCTGAAGCCCTCGCTCATAAACTGCACGGTAAATTGCAAAATGGGGCGGCATCAAATCCTCGACCTCCTATGTTTTGTCTTTCTCATATGTTCCTACCTTCCCTTTTGTTATGTATGTCTCGGGTTTGAACTCGCAAACGAAATCCCAGTCATTGAAGGATTATTATTTCCGTCTTGAAAATACGTTGGTGTAGCCAAGAAATATACGGGTCAACTTTGACCGATTGAATTTTGGTGTTTTCCAGCGGAGGTGAATATTCTGCTGGATATATTTCCTGGATAAAGATGATCAAAGAAATTTTCGTGGGTAAGGGGTTAAAACAAAACAAAAGAAGAATGTCAGAGGGTTATATATATATATATGCACATGAGTTAGGGATGTTCATTAATCGATCCTGAAGTGCCGTTGTTTATCTAAGAGTACCGTGGGTAAGTGCCATAGGTGCTGGGTGCTTAAGATACGAACGTTGATCGAATCGCCGTTTTCTCGACGAGTGCTTGGCAGAGGATTTCTTCGTGAGAATTACATCAACTATACAAGTGTTGAAGCCGGTTAAATCTTGAAGTTAGATTTGTGTTTTAATTCCTTTGCAAGATTGAGAGATTATTTCGCTAAAAATTGAGGGCTAAACACTGTGTGCCTTTTTGGATATAATTGGGGCTAGAAAACACCAAGAGTGTGTTTATATAACTTGAGTATGGTTTGTAATCTCTGTGTATCGCTCTAGTGAAATTCATTGCTACTCTCCTCGTGGACGTACGTCTTTACGACCGAATCACGTATATCCAGTGTTTGATTTACTTTATTTGTTCCGACTATTTATCAATCAATTGCTTGTTCCGCGCAACAATTGGTATCAGAGTTAGGCTTGCTTGAGTTAAAGAGAATCGATGGTGACAGAAGAAACTAAAGAGAAAATCGACAGATTTGAGGGGAATGACTTTGGTTTCTAGAAGATACAGATAAAAGATTATTTATATAAAATGAAGCTGCATGAGCCCCTGTTTGGGAAGAAACCAGAAACGATGACGCAAGCAGATTGGGAATTGCTGGTTAGACGAGCGATGGGTGTTATTCGACTGACGTTAGCTCGTAACGTCGCGATTAATATCATTAAGGAGAAGACTATTGCGGGTTTGATGAAAGCCCTGTCTGACATGTACAAGAAGCCCTCTGCGATCAACAAGGTCTATTTGATGCGACGTCTGTTTAACATGAAGATGCGCGAAGATACATCAGTTACTAATCATATCAATAAATTCAATGTGATTGTTAGTCAATTGAGTTCAGTTGAGATTGACTTTGAAGATGAGGTACGTGCTTTGATTCTATTATCCTCATTGCCTGATAGTTGGAATACTACCGTTACTGTTGTTAGTAATTTCTCTGGGTCGACAAGTTTGACATTTGATGGGATTCAAGATTTAATCATGAGTGAGGATATCCGTAGAAGAGAATCTGACGAATCTGTATCTGCTGCTTTAGTAAGTGAAAGAGGAATAGCTAGTACTCGTGTTTGCAGAAGTAGTATGAATATGAATAGACGCGGTGAGTCTAGGATTGACGATGCTATTTGTTGGAATTGTGGTAAGAGGAGGCATATTAGAAGAAATTGCTTTAAGCTGAAAAAAGAAGCGGGTAAAGGAATTAGAGTTGAATCTGCCGATGATGTTGCAGCTATAGCTGAAAATTCTGATGATGTTGATCTTGTCTTGTCTATCACCGAGGATTCGTCGTTTGACTGATGAATTATAGATTTTGATTGTTTTTTTCATGCTATACCAAATAGGAATTGGTTTACTTCTTATCAATGTATGTATAGTAGTAAAGTGCAGTTGGGAAACAACGCTGAATGTGATGTTATAGGTCCTGGTGATATTAAAATTAGAATGCATGATGGTATTGTGAGGATATTGAATGGAGTACAACATGTTCCAGAATTGAAAAAGAATTTAATTTCCTTGGGTGCCCTAGATTCAGCTGGATGTAGGTATTCTTCTCGATGTGGAGTTTTGAAGATTGTTCGAGGTGCCCTGATAATAATGAAAGGAGTCAAGCATAATGGCCTGTATGTACTTCAAGAGAAGACATTGATAAGTTTCGCTTCTGAGACGTAGATATCTGTTCGAGAGTCTAATGGCTACTCGAGGAAGGCATGGGTGTTTGTGCATAAGCACAAGTTTGATGTTGTTGTTAGGAATATGTGGTCGAAAGCTTTGATCGGAACGGAGACTGGTAAGTTGATCAAGCATGTGCGAACTGACAGTAGCATGGAGTCCTGCTCAAAGCTAGCAAATAAATTCTGCATGAAAAAGAGCATAGTGAAACACTGCACTAGTGCTAGCAAACCATAACACTTTGTAGAATTGATGAGCAGAAAATTACTAGAGACAACTTGCAAAAAGATCTCAAGTGCTGGTATGGCTAGGAGAATTCCAGCAGATGCACTTAGTATGACGAGCTACTTGGTGAATAGATCTCCATCGACTGCGATTTGATATCAAACTCCCAAAGAAGTGTGATTAGGTAATATTGCTGATAATTCTAATTTTAGAATGTTTGGTTGCCCATGTTATTATTGAGTTAGTAATAGTAAGCTTGATGTGAGGGCAATGTGCATATTTCATGGCTATGTACAAGGTGAATGGAGCTATCAGTTGTGGTGCTCGATTATAAATTCACCTGTTTGCAGCATAGAAGTTACATTTGATGAGTCTCCAGTACTTCTGACTAGGAGTGATTGTGGCCGTGTTAATACGGATCTGGACGGTGTTCAGTTTGAGGTGGAGTTGCAATCAGAAACTCCTGAGGTAGCAGGTACCAGCGAATTAATCGACACAGATGATGCTTGTAGCGAGGTGGAGCCTATAGAGCCAGCGGTTGCTGTAGCTGTTGATAGCGACAAGGTACGTATTCGATATCCTGTCAGATATGGATGTAACGATGGTTTTGCTTTATTTGTGATTAAGAAGCTTGGGTCCGATAGTCCTTGTGGAGTAGTTAAATGTGCATGTGCAATTGGTGCTTTGATGAGGTCTTCGGTTATGGCGAATTTCAAGCGCAGCTTGGACTTGAATGATATCTATAGCAGTTGAGCCCATTGGGGTTGTTAGGAGAGTAGTAGCAGATGATGTTTTGATTATCAGCAAAGCGATTGTGATTTGGCTCAACCGTCGAGCCAAGGTGGAGATTATTTTATATGTCTCGGGTTTGAACTCGCGAATGAAATCCCAGTCATTGAAGGATTATTGTTTCCGTCTTGATATATTACGTTGGTGTAGTCAACTTTGACCAATTGGATTTTGGTGTTTTCTAGCGGAGGTGAATATCCTGATGGATATATTTCATGGAAAAAGATGATGAAAGAAATTTTCGTGGGCAAGGGGTTAAAACAAAACAAAAGAAGAATGTCAGATGATTACCTTTGACAGAATCTTTTGTTGGGATGTTGGACGTGGCTTGGCAATATATATATGCGCATGAGTTAGTGATGTTCATTAATCGATCCCGAAGTGTCGTTGTTTATCTAAGAGTACCGTGGGTAAGTGCCATAGGTGCTGGGTGCTTAAGATACGAAGGTTGATTGAATCGCCGTTTTCCCCGCAAGTGCTTGGCAGATGATTTCTTCGTGAGAATTACATCAACTATACAAGTGTTGGAGCCGATTAAATCTTAAGGTTATATTTGTGTTTTAATTCCTTTGCAAGATTGATAGATTATTTCGCTAAGAATTGGGGGTTAAATACTGTGTGCGTTTTTGAATGTAATTGGGGTTAGGAAACACCAATAATGTGTTTGTGTAACTCGAGTACGGTTCGTAATATCTATGTAGCGCTCGTTCTATAGTGGAATTCGTTACCGCCCTCCTTGTGGACGTAGGTTTTTACGACCGAATCACACACATCTGGTATCCGATTTACTTTACTCGTTCTGACTACTTATCGATCGATCGCTTGTTCCGCGCAATAAACTTTGCCTCGCCACTTTGCCCTCTTGACCAGCGTGACGGCTTGCTCCGTTTCATGCATTCCTTCATAGTTGACAGCGCGGCCTTGGTCTCTTGCTCTTTGCAGTACAGTACCACTTCTCTTCCAACGACAACCTCATGGAACAAGGGCGTGGATTGCTGCTCGTGGGACTGCGTCACATGCGATGGCGTCACTGGTGACGCCATCGATCTCGATCTTAGATGCATCTCTGGCTTCGTGGCGCTCTCGATTCCAATAGCTCTCTCTTTTTCCTTCCCTATCTTCGAAGCCTCATTCTTTTGGGTAATAACTTAGCCGACTCGCAAATTTCGCCTAATCTGAATGCATCTCCAAAAACGACTCCAAATCTCTCTCATTCGACCTTTTCGCTTCAAGTATTAAGGTTGGATTCCTGCAACTTGACCAAATTCCCCGATTTCTTGAATTCGTTGAAAAGATTAAGAGACTTAGGCCTCTCTTACAATAGGATTGATGGGGAGATCCCAGGGTGGTTTTGGGGAATGAGCACTGAGACATTGGAATATTTAGATCTTTCTCACAACATTCTGGGGGGAGGTATACAGCCATTGCATTGGAAGCGATTGGTGTATATTGACCTCCAGAACAATTCATTCGAGGGGCCACTCCCGGTGCCTCCACCATCTACTTGTTACTTTGATGCCTCTCACAATGGTTTCGTTGGTGAAATCCCCTCTTTGATTTGCTAGTTGAGTTTACTCACGAATTTATATTTGTTCAACCATAATCTCTCTGGGAAGATGCCACTATGTTTTGGTAATATGGCCAATCTTTTCGAACTAGACTTGAGCAACAATAAATTACAAGGCCCATTTCCACGCTCCCTGGTCAAATGTGTGGCGTTCTCTTCGATAATTCTCAGTCACAACGAGTTGAGGGATATCTTTCCACATTGGCTGGAAGCACGGGAACTAACTAC
The DNA here is from genome assembly GCA_028455895.1 of Rhodomyrtus tomentosa. Lineage (NCBI taxonomy): Eukaryota > Viridiplantae > Streptophyta > Magnoliopsida > Myrtales > Myrtaceae > Rhodomyrtus > Rhodomyrtus tomentosa. Next base: position 4,160,658 of record JAPCWY010000001.1, on the reverse strand, counting down.
GCTTGATTTGCGATCCAACCGGTTTCATGGTACCATCAACCTCACTACATTTGGACACTCCTTCTATTCTCTTGAAACATTATTTATTTCTAACAATAGTTTGACTGGACAGTGGCCCACGAACATTTTCTCAGACATCCCACTGTCTTTCATAGATTTGTCCCACAACAAGTTTGGAGGGCCAATTCCCCGTCCACCTACGTCCACAGTTTCTTATTCCATTGCAAGTAATAATATAACAGGAAAGATCCCTTCTTTGATATGCTATCCCCCACGGATCGAGGTCATTGACTTGTCTGACAACGGCTTAACGGGTAATTTGCCTCCGTGTTTAACAAAATTTAGCCCTTATCTGTCGGTTTTGAAATTGCGAATGAATCACCTCGAGGGCACAATTCCTCCATCATTTTGTTTAAGAGACAGCTGGACGACTCTTGACTTGAGTCGAAATCAGTTTGAAGGCATAATACCCCGGTCCCTTATCAAATGTAAATATTTTGAAGTTCTGGATCTTAATGACAATCAGATAGAGGATACGTTTCCGTGACGATTGAGATTACTCCCGGAACTAAAAGTTCTTATCTTGAGATCCAACAAATTTAAGGGAATTGTAAATATTCCTATAGGAGCTCACCTCTTTCCCAAGTTACACATTTTGGACCTCTCCAGCAACAACTTTGGTGGTCCTTTGCCAGCCAACTTGATAATGAACCTTAAACCCGTGGTGAATACAAAAAAATGGGCAAGACAAGTCATTGTATTTGACAACGGTTTTCCCACCGTGGTTCTTCAAAACAAAATCATATGAAAGTTCAGTGACCATGATGGGGAGAGGGCAAAAGATTGACCTATTGAATATCTTGGACATCCTCACCATTTTTTACTTATCGAACAACTCTTTCCAAGGGAACATCCCGGGAGTTATTGGACATCTTCACTCTCTCATAGGGCTCAACCTTTCTCATAACCACCTTGCAGGTTCCATCCCTATGTCCCTAGGGAACTTGACCAATCTTGGATGGCTTGATCTTTTTTTGAATAAGCTTAGTGGGTAATTCCTAGAAAATTGGGAGATTTGGCATTCCTTGAGTACTTAAATCTCTCAAAGAACCAGCTCACCGGTCAAATTCCTCGAGACAAGCAATTGATCACCTTTTCAAGGGACTCATTTTTTGGGAATCCAGGCTTATGTAGAGATCCATTGCCAGCAGTATGCCCTGACGAACCTCAACCTCCTCCACCATTGTCCTCATCAACTTTTGACCGCGAAGTGCATGAGAATTGGTTTAGACTGAAAATAGTGTGGATAGGTTACTCATCAGGAATTGTAATAGGGATTTCCATAGCTTACACTGCTTTCGAGAGGGAAGATCGAAATGGTTTGCACGAGGTGTGAGAAAGCTAGAGAGAAGTGCAGCTGACTGGATAGAGAAGCCGAAGCGAAAGGCCATCAAGTTTCGTGGACAATGAAATTGTTCGAGGGATTGTCTCTTTAATCTGATGTGCAATGTAGATTTTGTCACCAGACCGGCTTGAAATGCCATTTCCCTTATGAAGACTTGCTTCTAATGTCTCCTCTTCTTGTTTCGGGTGCAATCATATATCAGACAAATTGAGAAAATCAACTTTTTTTAAAAAAAAAAGAAGAAGCAAGAAAAAACAAAAACAAAAAACAAATAGTGAAGTACATTAATCTCTCAAATATATCACCCATCTTATCGTGTGCGTCGCTTCTATTTGACTATGAAGAATTAGAAGTGAAGACTGGCTTTAACCCATTCAGCCAAATGTATAAGTAAATCAGTAAACCAATGCGATATTTCCCGAAGAATCAACACTAAAATGTTTGAAGTTGCCGGTCAGAGGTAGACCGTGAACTAGAAGCTATTATCCATTGCCATCGATAGGGAACGTAGGCCAAAAGTGGTCCCAAAGAACGTGCAGTGAAACATTCAAAGAGGCTGCCTCCCACAATAATGAACTGTCTATTGGTGAAATCAATCTGGGTACCATGGCGTCCTGGCCATACCCATGCATTTAGTGGTACGTAAGATGACAAAACCAAATCGATTTCCAGAGTAATTTATTAGACGGTGTTATGATTTATCTTATTAATGTTATCCAAGTAGTCCTTGAAGCCTGTTGGACTGCAAGTTGAATAGTCTTTTTTTTTTGGGGTCGTGAGTCCTTGGCAATGGATCTTACAGGTCGCTTTATAACTCAAGTCGAACATTATTAATGCCCACGTTTTTTTCTTTCCATTTAACTCGTGCTAGTAAATTCATGCAACTAACAACCTTCTGATTAGGTTACAAATGGTAATTTATCAACGAAGTGAGTGACTTGTCAATAACATCAGCTTATCGATTCTTTTTTTTTTTCGTATTTATAAATGTGCTATGCATAAATAAATCTGAGCGGTGTAAATATTGAGTTATTTGTGAGATTAATAGTCTGACAGGAATTTATAGGGGTGAAATATTTTGTTCGTAGGCTACAGCCGTTAAGTTAACCGCCAGTAGCATATAAATCTATAGGCAATTAGTAATCTACAAATGGAAATATGAGCTCATTTGTAAAACGAAGTATTGTTCGTAATCTATTAGGATATTTTAACCTGGTAAGTTAATTATTTGGTTCTTACGGTACTGAAATCAAAAGCTTTATTATAATATTGGTGCCAAATCTGTTGTATCGTGCTGAAGTTTACTTTTTATGTCGCCTCTCCTGTGCTATTTTTCTGCGGCTTCAACTTGAATTGTTTCACCACTACTAATTTGACGTTTAGCATTCATTTGCCAAAGACTAGTGCACATATATGGGGATTTTACTTGGCAATTATGCATACTGGTAGCTTAGGAATCAAGTGAATTTATGCCGTGTATGTTTGGCAGCATGCAATGGTCACTCTTGACTTTGATTGAGTTAATGAAAGCTGAGATAAGTTTGGTATAGCTTTAGTTGTGCTGCATTCTTTTATTATTACATAAAAAGGTAGAAGGACGTCTCAAGTGACAATATCTGTATACGTCGTTCACTTTGGCGCCAAAATTTTTTCCCGGATCACTTTTTTTTTTTTGGTTGAGAAAAGCACTGTTTTAGCATTCATTAAATAGTTGTTCGAGAGCACAGAATATTAGCTTTTGAGCAAATCAATTCCGAAAGGCCGAAAGGAGGATATGAAACCCAATTGAAGGGTAGAATTTTGTTGTGATGGGCTTTGACGACCCAATCTGCAACATGATTACAATCTCTTTTGCAATAAGTTAACTTCAGGCCGTGGAACTTCCTCAAGCGGGCTTGGGCTTCGGTGATAAGAAAATGTTGATTAGGGATGTTTATTAGATCTTGTAGTTCTATTTTCAAGGCATGAATTTGCTTCCGAGCATTTGAGAATCGCTTCTTACTCCACACGGCTAACATTTTAGCCAGAATTTTCAACTTTTCTGGGAGGGTTGCGTCGTGTCTCTGAGGAGAATTCCATGAATCCATCACTGTTTGCTCATGTTCTTCATCCTCCATCCAGGATTTTTCGAATTTGAATCCTCTCTTCCTTTTCACTTGTTCTGGCAATATAACTAACCGGATTGGGCTATGATCAGACCCAATAGCGGGTAAAGCAAAGGCTTCCGCATTAGGGAAAGAGACTCACCAATCTACATTACATAAAGCTCTATCCAATCTCTTTTTAACAAAAGCCTCCCCCCTCCCCTTGCAGTCCAAATCCATGAGAGCACAAACATCCAGGAAATCTTGGAAGGCATTGAGCCTATAGTTTTCAGCCATCCTCTTCCCTACCTTCTCCCAATGATACAAAAATCTCATTGAAATCACCGACACAAACCCAAGGGTCGCAGTTTTCACTGCTAATAAGGCTAATTCTATCCCATAGTGCTAGTCTCTCTTGGAATTCATTTGGTACATGAACAAAAGTAATTCACATTCTCTGTTTGTTCTCCTCAACTACGCATAATAAATCAACGAAAAACATGGAACTTGATTCAATAGTAATAGCTACCTGGTCATTCCAGAAAACAGCTAATCCCCCTGCGGTCCCTCTTGGGTTTACCAGAAAACTGCTGTTAAACTTCACAGAACGCTGAAGCCTCCTAAGTACCCCCTCATTATTCTTCGATTAACTAAGTACCCCCTCCTAAGTACCCCCTCATTTCTCGGATCACTTAAATGTCAATTTTTTTTAAAAAAAATAGTTATTTCAATACCAATCCTGATGAGCCTGACTAGAAATCACATGTGAATTTTTTTTATTATTTAACTAATCCCACGTGACTCGCGGAGGATCTAGTCAGCGGTAAAAGCTAAAAATCAATAAATAAATAAAAACTCCACGTAAAATTATGTGCAACCCCTTGCCGCTATTGCCCAACCATCGCCAAGTCACTGCAGGGTATGGCCAACAGGGGTCACCGACCAAAACTCCTATCAGATCTGAAATACAAACCGATTCAAGTTCCTTTGCACCATGTGTAGTGAGAATAAGCATGAGAGAGATGTCATTTCTGGGCATTAATCTAATGCTTATCTTCAACGAAGAATATGACGAGCAGTACTCGTCAAAATTCACTTTGACGAAATGCTCCGAATCGCCAAAATGGTCGCCATCAAAACCCCCATTCTCAGAACTGAAATCATCCTGATCGCCCTCGTCTAAAATCTCCTTGCATCATCACATCTCCCGATACGAGAAAACTTGGAAATCATTCGCTCGAAATTGGAGGCCGAAGGTAGGCGACGCCAGTTAAGGCCGCGGGTAAGGCAATGTGCCAAGGGCTAGTGATCCTTGCCCGATCTGTGTGTGTGAGGGCCGCGACCCTTGCCCAGATCTGAACGACAACCTGCTGGCCCTTGGCTTTGGTTGGCGGAGGTCGTCGGCCACTGGATCGGGGCTCAGGGACCCCTGACAACCAATTTCCACCCATCTCCAGCCATTGCCAATGACGATAGGGCGGCGGCGGCGGCGGCGGCGGCAGCGAGGGCTGTGAAGCCCTAGCCTTACGCAAGACGACAAAGACGGATTTCAAAATGTTCGGGAGTCAATCTAATTCGATCGGGAGCCAAAAACGTGTGAAATGTGTGCATTTGCCCGCTGCTCATTCGTATTGGAGACCTGAATCTGCTGGATCAGTCGGGTCCGATTCGGCGGATCCGGTTTCGCGAATTCAACTAAATTGGACTCCAATTTGACCATTTTTCATGAAAATTCCATTCAATCCATTTGGGCAATACTTCTTCCATGGTTAGTTCCGCTACCAAAGAATAATTCATTTCCTTGCCTACTCTCTTTGGGCAGACACTCAGAACAGGCAGGAGGGGTGTGAACCGGAACAAAAAAGCACATTTTTGTGACTCCGGCTGGACTTTAGGTGTAAAATGTTAACACATTTTCTGGCTGGACTTGAAGCATGAAAGGTTACCACATTTTTTCCTTTGTAACTCTAGCTCTACTTTAGGTATGAAAGGTTCTTCGAACCACGAGCCTAAATGTCCATTGTTCCGACCAAAAAAAATGTCCATTGTAACTCTCGCTTCTCCAATTTTCTAAATAATGTGTGTCCTTCGGCTTCAATTTTAACTTCTAAAGCACACCCAATTTCTCCTGCTACCTCCATTAATTTGGACCCAAGGTGGGCACTGGAGCAGGTAGGAGGGTATTAGCTTCAGGGTTGGTTAGCAAATGGATATCTACATTTTCCACTCTTCAAACTCTTTTAACCAAATCACCGGGAATTTGCCCCAATAGCCACTCTTTTCACTTGAGAAGGGAAAGGTGGGCGGCTTGAATCTCCACCTTCGAGAGTAGTTGGGGTGGGCCGCGTAAGGAGTAAGCAAGATTTCACAACCGGCGCATACACATAGCTCGCACGATTGCGTGTAAAATAGAATAGAATAATAACAGGACAAAAAAACTCTTTTCACCTTAGGCTTTTGATGCAACAGGACTCTGTTAGGACTGCAAGGTGAATGCCAGAATGCTACTTCGCCGCAGGAGATTTCGATGGCCCAAATGGCCTGGGTTTAATTATGATAACTTAATAAGGGTTGCAAATTTACCCCAAAATTTGACCACCAAAATCCCCCCGTAAATTTATCCCAAACCCCATCAAATTAATTATTTCCTTGGTTGAATTAAATTTTTTTATACATTAAAATAAAGATTTTAGGTAAATTTTATTTATTATTATTTTTTGGAATTAATACTACGAAAAATCCCGAAGTTGTAAACCTGTGACAAATTTAGTCCCAAACCATATTTTTTACCACGAAAAATTCAAACTGGTATACTCATGACAAATTTATCATAAACTATTTTTTTGACCATAAGAAATTCTAAATTAATACATTTGTGACAAATTTACCTAAAACTAATTTTTTTACCACGAAAAATCTCAAACTTGTACACCTGTGAAAAACTTTTCCTTCGTTAATTCGGTTAATACCATGAAAAATTTTAAATTGATACACCTGTGACAAACCGAGGGTAAAAATCTTAAAATGGTATATCCATGAACTACCATGTGTCATCTAGCTCAATAATTTGACGGTTAAATTTAACAAAAATTAATGGAGGTTAAATTTATCGCAAGTGTACTAATTTGAGATAAATTTATCACATGTATACCAGTTTAGGGTTTTTTATGGTTAAAAATATAATTTATGGTAAATTTGTAACAGAAGTACCAGTTTGGGGTTTTTCATGGTATTAACCCTATTTTTTTTGCTAGTTGGTACGACCATGCACTTCTAATTTCTCGAAAAAAAAATTATTTGTTGTTTTTAGTTTTTGATTTCTAGTTAAATTTTTTTAGTTTTTGATTTTTAGGAAAATGCACTTCTAGTTTCTCGGAATTTTTTGCTAGAGTATGCTTGGAAGTGAAAGTTGACCATGCAGTTTTAGTTAAATTAAAATTTTATTTATAGATTAAATTGAAGCTTTTTGGTAAATTTTATTTCGTTTTTTCGCTAAATTACGTTACACTTGATCATGCATTTCCAGTTTTTTGGAAAAATTCTACTTTTTTTTATAGTTAAATATTTTAGTTTTTGAATTTTTAGGATTCTCCAAAAAAAAAATTCTAGAGTACGCTACCAGTTGTACCTCTAGTTTCTCCAATTTTTTTATATTCTTTTATCCAACGAGCTTGTCAAAAGTGGTCTTGTATGTATAGTGGAAATATATTTGTCGACTCAATTTATATAACGTACTGATCCGAAGCGTATTTCTGACCAGTATAAAATGAGTGATCCTTTCTAAACAAGAATGCTTAATCGTGTCATGTGCAAATCGACCCTTTGATCCCATATATGACATGTTTACATAGGACCAGTATGACATAAACACGTTTACGCGACAAGCTTAGACAGATTGAAAGGGTTCGACTCACGAAAAAACATTTTTGTCGTTCGTGTCTAAACGGATTGCTTGTTTATGACACAAGCACAATTAAGCTCAATCCGAACATGTTCAACTATATGTCAACGTGCCCATCACGCTATTATTGGACAAGTTAATTAAGGACTCTGAGCTTAGCTGCATTGCACATATCAAAGGTGAAACCTCCTGCTTATCCTGTTGTTTGCAATGAAATGGAATAGAGTGGCGGGTGGTGGGATTGGAAGAGGACCTTCAGATTTATTGCTGAATAGATCGACCGTCTACATATTCAACCATGGAGAGAATTTTCTTCGGGTCATCAACCCCCTAAATTATCATTAGATATAGAAAAGCTAGCGAGGAGGGAAGAAATGAAGTTGAAGGATCGATTTGGCCCCATGGAATTCATTTAACTGCAGATCGATGCTACCTCATGAATGAGGGTGCTTCTAGCAACCACTTCGAAAATGGATATTCAATATGGTTAAGTTCAAGTGACGAGGGAATCTATCATGTTAATATGCGGTTACTGAGATAGGAAGTTTTTAAATTCTTGAAATCAACGAATGAATCGAGTATTTTGCCTGAAGTACTTTTCCACAAGAGGTAGACCAGTTAAGCGGGTGGTTTGGGTCGGGTTTGGATCGAGTCATAAATGGTTCGACCCAAATAGACCCATTAACTTATTTATGACTAATTTATTATGATATAAATTTTTCAATCCGTACTCGGTTCGATCCATATTACTAAATCACTTCCTTATTTAATCTAATTAAGCAAAATTAATGAGTTATTTTCAAATTTAGATTGCTAAAATATTGTGGACACTATTTTATTTTTTTAAAAAAAAATAAAAAAAAATTATTTTTATTTTACATGGAGGGCAAATTAGGCGTCTAGGTGCTTATGAAACTAGCATGAAGTTCAGATATTCTTTAAAGCTTGGGAGTCTCGCTCTCGTCTCAAGTTCAACCGCCAGACGGAGACAAGCCCCCACCCCACGAAGTTCAGATAACTTCATTTTCTCAGTATTGTCATTTCCTTGAAATTTCAAATCCTCGTTGTTTTCCTTTGGATGTACTTCAATTCCCACGAGTTTCCTTCTAAAGCAAGTTCAGTTCCGACATGTTTGTTTGTTTTTGCTTGCACTGCGCAGTTGGCGCTCGAAGGCACAATCAAACCGTCTTGTTTTTCGTCAACAATGATAGAAGGTTACTTCAGAGCAGGATTTAGTGCTTAAGAACTACCATCACCAACTGTTACAACTAACTCTGAACTGGATATACAGAAAGCCCTGTCAATTAGCAATTTTTTTTTTTTGGTAATCGAGATTTTCCATGTGCAATGGACTATTCCTTAGGGTGGTGGGGATATGAACACCAATGAATCTATTAGCAAAAAGTTGCGGGCAGAGGAAACCAAAAAATGGATTTAGAGGACAAAAACAAGATCGTGTGATCATTACAACTAAAATAGACAAACAGGTGAATCAGCCAAAAAAAAAGGAGAAAAGAATCCATTTAAAAAAATTAAAAAAAATAAATACATGAACTAGATAGCTTGTAAGTCTTAGGGGTGCATGATAAAATTTCTGTTCTAGAAAGAGTTTCTGGAACAGAAATAGTTTTTTGGATTTCTATTTCAGAATGAATTTCTAAGCAAAATAAATGTGTTTGATATTTGCAAGAAATTTTTATTTCTGAAATATAAATTTATTTGACCGGCGGAGGTGACAACGGCGGGGGGCGACCAGCGGCCATCCGGCGATCGGCGACGGCAGTCTGGCGACCTCTAGCGATCAACTGCGACCGTCCGACGCCCGACTGCGGCAAGAGGTGACATCCGAGGACCTTTGACAGGGGCGGCAGGGGCAGCTGGTGGTCAAAGAGGTGGGACCGGTGGCGACCGTCGTTGACGAAGATTTCTATTTCTATTTCTCAGAGAATAAACTTTTTTTTGTTTCTCATTTCTGCTTCAAATCTATTTCTATTTCTCAAAACAGGCCCCAAAATGAGTTTAATCACTATCTTGCCTTATCGGACCAATCTGACTCTGTAGTACTCGTTTCTCACTCTCGAAAATGAATTCTTGCAAAGATCGGACCGGCCGTACAATACAAGTTTCTTGCTCTATTCATAGGATGTGACTAAACCTTTTGCCTATACATCCACAGGCATCTCATATCCATACCTGAATCGGGATACAGATTCCTCATTCCGTGCTTGCTGAACCAAGGTCCTAGCTTCGGCCGTAAAATAGCAATGCCAAAATCATACAATATGTTGGAATGCATAGATATTAAGCCACGCATTCTTCAACGGCTTAATATTTTAGCGCAGTTGGCAAGTGATCTCATCAAATCTTTAATGGTATCAGAGCAAGGTTCTGATCTTAGGACCCGTGAATTATGGGCGCATCAAGTAGAAGAAGTGGTTTTTTATTTATAAATTCCAACACAATAGACCAAATGGTGATGAATTTGTCACAAGATAGTAAAAGATCTCAGCAGGCTTCTTCAGTTGACTAAATGTAGCCACAACGACCAAAGAACGAAATCCTACAATAGACCAAAAATAAAAAAAATAAACAGAGCGCCCATTTCGCATTTGTTCATAATGCTTGAATCCGACTCTTTGGTTCGTCCAAAAAAAGGAAAAAGAGAAAAGAAAAAAACATGCACACGGTGTATCCTAACAATCAGCCTAATTAATATCGGACTTCAGGTTTGGTTAATAATCTTATAGAAAACATGGTCGGAAACATCATACATATGAGCACAATAGATATGGTGGGCCCTAGCTACGTGGAAGATGTTGGTTGGGTTCACTCCTATGCAGAGGTAGCTCAATGAAGTGCAAACCCATGACTTGACCCGTATGTTGATACATGCAGAGAAATAGGGTTTCTCACTATCATATATGGTATAGACGCAAAAAATGTTCTTTTTTAAGACATAGTAGCAAGAGAGAAAGAGTGAAGAAAATCCGAAAGATGGTGCCGATTGGATTTCACCAAGCTTACATCAGAGGTCGATTCATTATTCGATTGCTCAAGATGCATTGTTCTCGAATCTGATTGGTTTGATTTTCATTTGGATCTTCTTTCATCAGATTTTTTGTGGGTAGAACTAAACATATGTTTTGGTGAGATTTATTCTTGATCTCTTGCGATTTCACATGTATTGTTAAGAATTGTGTTCTTGATGTATTAACTAGAGAAGAACATTGTCTACCCAATTCAATGGCAATGAAGTTTTTGGGTGGATTACGGTCCCGTGGTTTTTTATCACCTCACATCGGGGAGATTTTTCACGTAAAAAAAGTTCTCTTCTGTCCGTGAGTGCTTGGTGTTTATATAATATGTCAGATATATCACTATATTATATCGTTTTCTTTTATGTTTGCACAAGAGGGGAGATTTATTTATTCCGCTGCGCTAATCCGATACTGTTCGGATTCATTGATCTCCTAACAGAAGACTTAGAGCAGGATGATCCGTTGACAAGCTTCCCAAGGACACCCAAGGATACACTACCAATGGACGCCCAAGAGAGACTTGAAACTCTTCACAGTTTCGGCATTCAGCTCCTCCCTTTATGCTAAACTGAATTAAGTACTTTAATGCTCTTCTAACAAATTGTTTGTGGATCTTTCTTTTTTTTTTTTGTCCTTTTTCTTGTGGCTGCTCTTTGCAGCACGCTTGAAGAGAATACTCTCGGTCCTGACCAATCGTTGACGACAAATGATTTTTATCATGATTAAAATCATCGCTAGCTGATGCGGATTACCAAAGGAGAGAAAATAGTGTCAAGAACTAATCTGAAGCTAATCTTCTAAACAAAAAAAAAAAAGTTTTGGTCGGAACGACACAAGCAAATTCAGCAAGAAGCTTCGGAAAACATGCAGGGAGAGAAAGGAGGTGATACATTTTTTATTTTGTTAAAATTATGGATTCAAAAGAGACTCACAGATAGAGGACGCAATAGACCGCTAGCTGCCTAGCAGCATGGGACGGACCATCAGAGCATCCAATCGGAATGAACTACGGGAAAGCCACATGAGCAACGGCTTCAAGGTGAGAACGGTAATCAGAAAGAGCATATCGAGAGCAGACCGAAGGAGAGGTGGTGGGGGTCGGACCGTCGCACCAAATACCAGACATAATGTTGAAATAAACGTGGAAAAATAATCACAGAACATAAGAATTTACGTAGTTCGATCAATTTGATCTATGTTCACGGGCGAGGCAAAAAATAATATTCCACTATAATCAAATAGAGTACATATTTCAGAAGTCGATTTTCGCGATTCTACAAAAGCACACGGTTCACAAAAATCTCATGTGACGAAAATCCTCCATACAACTGAATAAACCCTAGTCGCAACATAAAAATAGGGCCCAAAATTTTTTCATTTCTCCGCATCACGAACCAAATCTCAATTTTTTTCTCTATTTTTGGGCCGCACAAAAAATATGTCGAGTCGGGTAATAAACCAAATCGAATGCATAAAATTCAAGGTATATGTAACACATAAATGTTTCCAAAATGCAAACAATCCACGAAAGGGAATGAATTACATCTAGAAATTGAAGCTAGTGCAACTCAGATCCGAACTAAGATGGAAATTGAAGCTAGCGCAACTCAGATTCAATCACGAAGTACGAGGTGCGGTGCGACCTAGCTCGAGGAAAACAGAGTATCAAACAACGATTATGATTGAAGAGAGCATCGTGATTGGAGAGAGGATTGAAGATCAGAGACGGAGAGAGAGAGAGTGTGTCTACCAGTAGAGCGAGGAGAGAGCGCGCGCTTCTCTTCTCTCTAACGACACGGGAAATTTCAAAACGAATGAGAGAGAATGTTCTATTAAGCGACTTTAAAATCTTAGCACTTAATTTTTCAAAAAATCATTTAAAGAAAATTCCAGATTGTTTTTATTTTTAAAAAAATTACAAAGACCGTCAAAAATAGCAATATGGTTTTTAAAATAATTTAGCACTTAATTTTTCGAGAAATTATTCAAAGAAAAGTCTAAATTATTTTTATATTTTTTTAAAAAAAAATTTATAAAGACTGTCCATCCTGTCTACCTAAAAAATTTTGCATCTCAATAATTGCATATTAAGATATCCTCGAACTTAACATGTTGCTAGAACTAGAAGCACCCTAAGATGGGACCTGCATTTAAAGCCAAATCGATCCTTGCTCCATTTCTTCCCTCCATACTTTCTAGCATTTTCCATATGCAAATCTGTCCAGCTGTAAATCTGATGGTCCTCTCTCAATTCCACCGCTCACCACCCACCGCTCACCGCCCACTCTATTCTACTACATGAATAAACACACGATGAATTTAGGGAGAATTTTTTCATTAACCTTTTAATTTACAAGACTTTGTATATATAAATAGTAGAAAACCTAAACCCTAAGATTTTTACTTATCATGAGATAAAATAAATATGAAACAAAATAAGAAGTAAGTATTACAAATTCCTAAAATTGCTCTAATTGACAACTCACGTTAACGCTCCATTACAATTGCATGATGGACACCACAGTTGAACACGTTTGGATTGAGCTTGATTACGTGTTGTGTCACAACCAAGCAATCCGTTTAGACACAAAAACTCTTTGTTTTGACCCTCCCAATTTGTTTGCGCTTTCGTTAGACATGTTCATGGCCCAAACTGCCGGCCCTATTTAAGCATGTCACTGCCATCTATGGGTTTAAATGGATCGACTTAATTGCACATGACGCATTGAAGCATTCTTATTTCAAAAGGTGTCACCTGTTTTAAACTGGCCAGAAATACGTATCGGGTCTGTACCGTACGCAAATCGGGTCGACAACCATACACTACCACGATACATACAAGACCATTTTTGACACATTTTTCCCCTCCCTCTCTTTCTACATTCGTTTTCAAGACCGTGAACAGGAGGACAAATCACGTGGTACTGGGACCATTTGATAGTTCTAAGTTGAGCTGAACCTCTTCCTCCGTCACAAAGTGCTTGACGCCGAAGTCGGTTTGATCTTCTGTGAAATTAATGAATCCTGAAAGCGACGTGGTTTCCCATTGCCTTCTTTGGTTGTTTTGAGGAAACCATGAACTGTCCTATGAGGTCGATACTTTCGGTTAGTCCAAATATGTTTGGACAGTTGTGGAAATTGACTAGTGCGTCCTTAGGCCAGGAGCCAACTTGGGTCCAGGAGGCAAGGAGCTTGATCCCTCACCTCTTTCATCTTGCCCCACGAATTGATGCACATCCCCGAGATGCTGTTTCGATCTCACATTCACTTACCCATTCCGGATCCTCCCTCTGTGTTCTCAATTCGGACTAACTCGGTAACATTCGATTGCGACAAGGGATCAATCGAGCCACCTCCCTTATGATCTCAATTAGGACTGACCTAGTAACATTCTATACGAACAAGGTATCGGTTAGGCCACCTTTAGACGTTTGGTTCCGCGTCTCCCAACTTTTCCTCCCTTCCCAAGAACCTGTTTTGTCACTCATACGTCACGCGACATAACGCCATGGAATTAACCGAATAGCTGGAATTTAGTCCTCTTCACTGATTGAGTTTTGGCATCGGGATGGGTAAAATGGCTAGCCTGAAAGAAATTTTAATACCATAGTTACCTAAGTTTCCACAAATTAAACTTCGAGAAAACCCAAATTCGTGGACAAATTGTAGGGTCTATGGACATGGGTGACCCAAGGTAGCTCACTTGGTGGATGAGAATCATCAATACCACAACACTCAGCTATCCTACTGCTCACAATAATGCATCTGTTGATCAAAGACAATAGCTAACTTCAACATGCTTGGCTCTTCACATTTTCCAGGGCACCTAAATAGACCGATGAGAAATCCTGAGCCTCCAATTTATGCAGGCAAATTGCTAGTTGGGTTTGGTTCTACTTGCATCCATCACCATCACCATGCATTGATTTCCTCTTCTTTATGAAGTATGGTTGGTACACATTGATGGTCCCTTCCCGAGGGAATGGGGTGTTTCCGGACATCGCGTTCCATATTTGGACTCCCCGTCTGCGTCACGTTAGGTGAACGTCCTCTTTTTGGAAGAGCAAAAGACGGTGATTCGGAGGATTTTGGACTCGCGAGGTATGCGTGCTCTCGATCAACACATCCTCGAGAGAGGTGTATAATCGTATTAGGGGTGAGCATTGGCAGGTGAGCATGGTCGGGTTCAGATCTAGACCCCGAAATCGATCCTGTTATAAGCGGTTCTCAATTTTTGGAACTGAGAATCAACCATATTTGTCTTGAAACCTATTTTAGAACCGATCTTGTTTTTCGATCCGATTCCAAAGTCTACCCACGAACCTGATTTTTTTTTCTCAATCAAAATAATATAAGTATCGATGAAATGAGCAATAAAAATAACAATCCACCAAAATTAACAATCCAAAATATAAACAATGAACTTTTAATAGTAACAATCTAAAATCTATTTTATGATGCTAATCGGTTTAAATATTAGCTTTGATTTTGTGAAACCGATTAAAGCTTAACACATAATCAATGTATTTTTAAAAGTAACTAGAAATCAATTTTTAATTCGATTCGGATGGGTCTCCATCTGGAACTGAAAACTGGACTGGTTTCAATCAGTTCCCAAAAATTGAAACTGGTACATGGACCTGTTTGAGTGGGAATCGATTTCCGACCCTATTTTTCACGGTGGGCCGATCCGGGTTTTGGATAAACCCGATCCGGTTGCACACCCCCTAAATCGTATGCCTCGTCTCGTTTTGAACCTCTCCCTCTAGATTGGAGGAGGAGGATTTCAAGCCAATATCATTTAATGACGACCCATTTCTATCCGAGATCAATTCGAATCCCGTAATTGAGGAATGATAACATGTTCAAGGCACATCGCTTCAATCGCGTCTCAATCGAGACGTGTACACTGAAGAAGCAAGGGGTTCACGGCTTTGCCATATGTTTTTTTTTTTGGGGGGGAGGGAGGGTCAAAACGATCCGGTGGTTAAGATGGTCCACATTCGATATTTCGAATCAAACCCGATAACGCCTGAAGTAATCAGATACACCGGGACTTTCGTCGGCTCCGACACCATATATAATACACCACAAGAAAGCTTCAGCTGAGTTCACTATTTGCAAACTAAGCACCGAACTTTGATTGCAACCACCAAATGCACCCAACTTTCACTTCTTATGAAATTATGTAAGTGTAAAGATCCCATAATTGAGCCACAAATTAGTGATTATGGTGAGGTTTATGGATATATATATATATATATCTACATAGTGGTATTAGAAGTCTTAAAACTTGTCACTTAAGTCTTAAATTTTTTCGAAAAGTGCAATCAATTTTTAAAACTTATCAAGTCGGTGCAATTAAGTGTTAAAACTTATTAGCACTTTTCGTTTGTCAAGTTGGACGGAGATAATGAGAGTACTTAATTCCATCGGGAATGACAAGTATAAAAATACTTGATTGTATTTTTTGAAGTTTTAGGGCTCAATTATGATTTCTTACAAGTTAGTAAATTTGATTGCTTTTTTTTTTTAAAAAAAAAATTGTGATTCAATTACAATTTCGCGTTAGGTTGTAGTAATTTGGAGCAGATTTGTCCCCTTATGTTTGCCGTGAGACGTGGCTCTTAATGCCCCCGTAACGTCGCGGTCGATGTGTTCGACCTTGTCACATGTCGCCTGGAAAAAGACGAGGGACCTCATTAAGTACGAGGGGGGCCCTCCATAGCTGAGAAAGCTCTCTGCGGAAGCGGCAAAACCAAACCGTTCGATTCAACATGTTTCGCCCCTCAAAAAAGGAGAAAGAACGACGCCTCATCATGCACATGACATGACACGACACTCCCCGGCCAGCCAATCGCTCTTCTTCTTCTACATTCTCTTCATCCCTCTCTCTCTAAGCTCGAGGGTGTAGTAATGAAGCCGAGTTGTTGGTTGGCCAACTATTTCCTCTCTGCATTTATTGGCGGGAAAACTGACCTGTGACCATGCGCGCTTTCCCGTGCTCTGATCCCGTGTCTCTAAAGCTCCGTATTTTTATATTCTTTGTCACCCGTCGTCGTCGTCGTTGAGCCATCATGGAGGCGCCTGACCTTGAGCGCGAGCCTGGAAGTGACGCGGTTCGCGGTGGTCGGGCTCCGGCGCCGCCACCCCCGGAGGAGACTGAAAAGCAGTCGGAACCCACTATGGAGCAGGGGAAGCCGAGCGTGTCTTTCTTCGGCTTGTTCGTTGCTGCCGACGAGATCGATTACGTGCTGATGTTCTTCGGAAGCGCCGGTGCGTGCATCCACGGTGCGACGCTCCCCGTGTTCTTCGTTCTGTTCGGCCGGATGATCGATTCTCTTGGAAAGCTGTCTTCCGATCCCCCCGGATTGTCTTCGCGTGTTTCTGAGGTAATGCGTGGCCGCTTATCTTCATTGTCTCGGAGTACAGAACGGTCCGATCAGCCACGCTTTCGAATAGGCTTATGAGAGAATATAGTTACTAGTTTTCATTGCTCCAATGGACGGCGCTTGACATTGTCATCCACCTTATTATTCTGCGCTAGCCAATCACTACATCATCTGTGACCGAACGACCGGAATGGCAATTCACATTTGCCGAACACTCATGTACCCGCGAAAGAGTCGCTTTCCCGGGTCTTGGATTTCGGCGATACCAGTTACCGTTCTCTGAGCGATGCTGTCGCTGACAATTGAATCGCATAGTCAGCAGGCCAGACGCTTGCATCTAACATTCCTTATCTTTGTGCAGTATGCTCTGTACCTAGTGTATCTAGGACTCATCGTCTTCGCATCGGCATGGATAGGTATGCATCGAGCTTGTTATGGACGAGTTTTTTTTTTTTTTTTTTCAGTGTATAAATTTTAACAGTCCATCCCTATCTGAGCTTAATTCCTGGTCATATAAGCTTTTAGGTGTTGCATTCTGGATGCAAACTGGGGAGAGGCAAACGGCTCGTCTGCGACTTAAGTATCTCGAGGCAGTTCTTAGAAAGGACATCAATTTTTTCGACACCGAAGCTATGGACAGTAATATTCTTTACCACATTTCAAGCGACGCCATACTAATACAAGACGCAATAGGCGACAAGGTATATGGACATATGAAATCTGCCTGCATTTGTATTCTCGATCCCAGTTTCGCTATCAGGGTCCTACAACTTATTCCTTTTATGCGATGCAGACAGGCCATGCCTTGCGTTACCTTTCGCAATTCATTGTAGGATTTGCTGTTGGATTTACGTCGGTATGGCAGCTCACGCTTCTGACCTTGGCTGTTGTTCCGTTGATAGCGATTGCGGGAGGAGGTTATACTGTTATCATGTCTACTCTATCAGAGAAAGGTGAAGCTGCATATGCCGAAGCGGGGAAGGTTGCGGAAGAGGTAGACACTAGCTTTCCCAAAACCCGAATTATGTTTTACTTTGCCGCTAACTTCATCCCACAAGTTGATTATAGTCACTGAAGTAGCAATTCTCTGCACTTTGCCTGGATCAGGTTATCTCGCACATTCGAACGGTATACTCTTTTGTAGGGGAGGAGAAAGCAGTCGAAGCATACTCTAAATCACTTAAAAATGCGCTAAAACTGGGGAAGAAGAGCGGTTTCGCCAAAGGAGTGGGCGTCGGCTTTACGTATGGTCTCCTATTTTGTGCTTGGGCATTGCTTCTGTGGTATGCCGGCGTTCTGGTCCGGCACCACCATACAAACGGCGGCAAAGCATTCACAACCATCATAAACGTTATCTTCAGCGGTTTGTAAGTCTAGCACGCACCGGTAACATACCGCGTTTTGTCTTCCCTGGACACTTCTCATTGTTTCTTCTGATAAGATTAAACAATTTCATCTTCGCAGCGCTCTGGGTCAAGCTGCCCCAAACCTTGCCGCCATTGCAAAAGGGCGGGCAGCTGCTGCCAATATCGTTAGCATGATACGAGCAGATAAAAAGCCGTCTAAGGGATCCGATGAAGGAACAAGATTATCAGAAATAGCTGGTGAAATTGAATTCCGTGAGGTCTGCTTTGCTTATCCGTCTCGTCCCAACATGGTATTTGAGAATCTGAGCTTCACCCTTGGCGCCGGCAAGAGCGTAGCAATTGTTGGTCCAAGCGGTTCAGGAAAGAGTACTATAATCTCCATGGTACAACGGTTCTATGATCCAAATTCAGGTATCCATCATCATGCAATGAGTTTAGGCCATGGTCAAAATTCTATCGCCGACGGCTAATCGAATCAATCCGTGGGTCATGGAACTTGTAGGCCAAATTCTTCTTGACGGACATGATCTCAAGACTCTTCAACTAAAATGGCTGAGAGAGCAGATGGGATTGGTTAGCCAAGAGCCAGCACTGTTTGCCACTACCATAGCCGCAAACATTCTGTTTGGTAAAGCAGATGTTGAAATGGATCAAGTCGTAGAAGCCGCTAAAGTTTCGAATGCACATTCCTTCATCCAAAAGCTTCCGGATGGTTATTACACTCAGGTGCGTTCTTATGATTAGCTGGGCTCGTCTCTCTACAAGGACCGCCGACTTAAGGTTTCGACATTTAAGTTCACTTTGTTGATGTTGCAGCCGTCATCTTCTTTCCGAACTGTCACATAGTAATTGCTTTAAAAGAATGATACTAGACAGTTAATATAATTCAGGTGGGAGAGGGAGGAACCCAACTTTCTGGAGGACAGAAACAGAGGATTGCCATCGCAAGAGCCATGCTACGGAACCCAAGGATTCTGCTTTTGGATGAGGCGACCAGTGCACTTGACGCAGAATCGGAACTCGTCGTCCAACAGGCACTTGATAGGATAATGACCAATAGAACGACGATAATCATCGCACACCGTTTATCCACTGTCCGAGATGTTGATTGTATTGTTGTCCTGAAAGAAGGCCAGGTTGTCGAAAGTGGAAACCATTCAGAGTTGTTATCTAAGGGAGGCGAGTACGCAACCCTCGTGAGCCTACAGGTAACCGAAAGCGACATTCGATCGAGCTCAATATATCACTCGGGTTCTTCTGCAAATTCAAGCTTCCGAGGAAGTTTCAACAGCGAGAATAATCCGAAGCCTCGCACCGGCAAACCACAGAGAAGTGACCAAGACATTGCCCCAATGGACACTGCTCCCTCTGCATCAATCTGGGAGCTGTTAAAACTGAACGCCCCCGAATGGCCTTTTGCATTGCTTGGGTCGGCTGGTGCAGTCCTGGCAGGCATGGAAGCTCCTCTGTTTGCACTTGGGATCACCCACGTCTTGTCTGCGTTCTACTCGCCCGATGCTCATCATGCCAAGCACGAGGTTGATCGGATAGCGCTCTTGTTTGTCGGAGTAGCTCTTATCACCATGCCGATTTACTTGATACAGCATTTCTTCTACACACTGATGGGGGAACGCCTCACAACCCGTGTTCGCTCATTAATGTTCTCAGGTTTTTTCTATTCAGTTAACAATTTGATTACTAGAGTAATTTGAAAATTTTTGTTACAGATCCTGTTCATGAAATCGACACCAAAAACGAACTTCACTAGGCTTCCATTAACATTTCCATTCTTGCAGCTATCCTGACCAACGAGATTGGGTGGTTTGATTTGGAAGAGAATAGCACCGGTTCCCTAACATCAATTTTAGCAGCAGATGCGACGTTGGTGCGGAGTGCTCTAGCCGACCGTCTATCGACCATTACGCAGAATCTAGCACTCACCGTGACAGCATTCGTCATCGCCTTCAAATTAAGCTGGCGGATAGCAGCTGTTGTCATTGCTTCCTTCCCTCTCCTTGTTGGAGCATCAATAACCGAGGTAAATTTCTGAAACCGTCCTAAACAACGCTAAGGGATGCCTGCGCGAATTCATAGTCTGCCAAATTGGCTGCACGGACTTGTCGATCAAATTCAACTCATGCCTTGCATCCCTCAAACAAAACAAAAAAAATATGCAGCAATTATTTCTCAAGGGATTCGGAGGAGACTACAGCAGTGCCTATTCTCGGGCCACTTCATTGGCACGCGAAGCAATTGCAAACATTCGTACTGTTGCTGCGTTCGGAGCTGAAGACCGGATCTCAAATCAGTTTGCTTCTGAATTAGCCCAACCAAACAAGCAAGCGCTTATACGAGGGCACATATCAGGCTTCGGCTATGGCATATCACAGTTCTTTGCATTCTGTTCCTACTCGCTCGGGCTTTGGTATGCTTCCGTTCTGATCAAGCGCAGGGAGTCGAACTTCGGAGACATCATCAAGTCCTTCATGGTTTTGATAATTACTGCACTAGCCATTGCAGAGACCCTGGCTCTCACTCCAGACATTGTGAAGGGCACACAAGCACTAGGGTCCGTTTTCCGTATCCTCAAGAAGAGGACAGCTATACATCCTTACAGCCGCATGTCGAAAATGGTTTACAAGGTCAGAGGACATATAGAACTTAGGAGCGTCACTTTTAGGTATCCGACCAGGCCGGATATCCGCATCTTTGAAGACTTGAATTTGAAAGTTCCGGCCGGGAAGAGTCTTGCGGTGGTGGGACAAAGCGGGTCGGGAAAGAGTACGGTGATCTCCCTCGTGATGAGATTCTACGACCCTCTCTCTGGATCAGTTCTAATAGATGGCTGTAACATAAAATACTTGAACCTGAGATTGCTGAGGTTAAGAATAGGTTTGGTCCAGCAGGAACCGGCGTTATTTGCCACGACTATATACGAGAACATAAAGTACGGCAGTTCAGAAGCTTCGGAAATAGAGGTAATGGAGGCGGCCAAAGCGGCGAACGCCCACGAGTTTATCAGCACAATGCCGGAAGGCTACCAAACACACGTCGGTGACAGGGGAGTGCAACTATCGGGAGGACAGAAACAGAGGGTGGCTATAGCGAGAGCGATCCTGAAGGACCCATCAATCCTCCTCCTGGACGAGGCGACGAGTGCTTTGGACGCATCGTCGGAGAAGTTAGTCCAAGACGCTCTCGATAAGCTCATGGAAGGCCGGACAACGATCTTAGTGGCGCACAGGCTGACAACCATCCGAGACGCCGATAGAATCGCCGTGCTGCAAAATGGCAGGGTAGCAGAAATAGGCCGCCATGACCAGCTCATCGCGAAACCCGACGGACTCTATAGGAAACTGGTTAGCCTGCAACAGGAACAGAAGAACCTGGAAGCAATTTCATAGCCAGACTGTCGAGTCATTGAAGCCTAGCAAATAGATTGCTGCCAAAATCTACTAGTGAGCTCGAATACACCTCTTACTAAGAATTTGTTCATAGTCTTTTTCAGTTGAAGATCCTGAGTAATTTTGTCCAAGACAAAAGATGCATACACCGGTAGAAAAACCTGATCATTTCAGAACTTTCTCGGCAGTTGTAATTGGTGAAATTACTTTCTTGATCTGCTCAATAAAATCTTAAGCAGTCTATATTTCTTATATCACAGCCAATACTACCAAGTACCAACAGGCAACAACAGCGCATATTCTCAGTGAAAGATCTCGTCAGTTGTTCTGAGACATTCGTACATAGGACCGTGGTTCAAACACCTCTTTCCTTGTTACTTATCACTTTACTTATACTTATATATGTTATGCCGTTGTCAACTTGAATTTTTGTTGCAGGAACAACATGAAGCAAAATTGTGATAAAATAAATTCTCACACCAATAAAATTATCATTCTACAAGTGAAACAAAACACACGGCATGAAATTTTGATATTTATCAATTCATAATATTGAGTACACGCAATATTCTGAGTATAAAAAAACAATATAAGTTAGTAAGGAACATAGAAGTGAAAGTATAAGGTGAAAAAGTAAATTCCCATCTCCCGATTTGAGATTCGACGGGATTAATTATGAAAACATGGACAAGACTTGGAGATGCATCAGAAATATGCTAGGATGAAAGATATGCCGGACAGATTATCAAAAGCAAATTACCGGATAAAGCTTGCATTTAAGATTGTGCCCCCCGTGAATCGGCCTCGCGCAAGCTGTGCCCACTTTCGTATTTAGCTTTCTCGACGGTCTAATAGGAAAAAGTCAGTTTCTATTAAGTTGCTCAATAAAACGTAAGCAGTTGCCACATTTTATGACCAGACCAGCCTTGGCCATGAATTTGTCCGAGAGTTGGGCAAAAGAAAGAACAAAGAAAAGAGACATTTGTTCCCTACGATATATCAATGTCTTCAATAATTCCTTTGTTTCGTTATTCATGCATGCCAACGTTTTTTGTCCGCTAGTACCTATAAACAAGTTTTCAAACGGTGCCAAATCCCCAATTCATCATTTCTGGTGTTTTTCGTCCATGACTAATTTCGCATGTAGCTGCTTTCGTCTTTATATATATATATATAGTTTTTTTTTTTTTTGTTTTCTTGGAGGTGAGGTGCTATTCGTTGAAGCGAGGAGGAAAAAGGGGCATGTCACTCCGGCGAAAACACAAAAAAAATCGCCTCACGGGAACGAAAGGGTAAAAAAGAACAAAAGAATAAGACTGTTTCCCTCATTCACATTCAAATAACAGTAAATATACCAAATAACTTAATTTGCCCTACCATCATATCAATGTCGAAGCAATCCGAGCCCCCTCTTTTCTTGAAGAGTCCATTCCAAAACCTCTTCAGGCTTCCTCTTCTGCGAGAACTTGTGCCCAGGCCAAAAGAATAACAGGCTCATGTAACCTACGATTCCGTTGCAGATCATACCTTAATTGGCTCATACTTCCCGCCCATCACGCCTCCCTTCTCTTTTTGATATTGGATGTACCGAACTGTGCTGGCAAAGAATGTATCTGAAGCTGGATCCTGGGTCGTGGAATCGCTTTGCCTCTCGTTCTTTATTAGCTCAACCAGGCTCTGAATTGCAGAACTTGTGACCTGTGGGTTGCCTTTCTCAAAAAAGTACAGGTACCTGAAACACATATTCTCATCAACTGCATCAAGGAACAAAAAAGAATTCTTGGCACTAAGAAGATGGGAATTTTCAAATTGACACTCACTTGTTTAGAATTTCCACAAAAAGTGTGACTGGCCCAGCACTACCCCTTGTAACGCTGGCCATCTGTTGCGCTGCATTTGCTATTCGCAAAGCACGTTTTAGACAAAGTAGAACCCTGCAGTTACAGAAAATATCCAAAATTTCATGCTCTTGCATAACATTTGAAATAAGGAGCACATCCCCAAGAAACTAACATAGGCAAATTAATGAAGAAATTATACTCAATCATCTGGCAAGGGAATAACTTCCTTTGATTCAATAGCCAAAAAAGAATCCCCCAAAGGAAAATAACGATACAAGTATCTTTTTTCTCTTCCCTAATGCAAGAATAAGTCCCCAACAAAAGGTGAAAATAGTGAAAAAGTAAATGTTATGGGAAACAAGCACCTTTCTCCATCTTTAATGCCTTTCTCATCGTCGACCCAGAAAAGGTGGGAACATGCATAAACTGCTCTGCACTGATCGGGCTTCTTCAGAAGCTTTGCAGCATACTGACAAACGTGGCAGAAAATTTAGGCTCTATCCTAAATAATTTCATTAAAGAAAGAAGCAGAAAAATATACAAGCACTGTTACCCCAGTGGCCTTGTGTGTTAAAGTATCTCTATTCTCAACACCAAATACAGTCATCCGCTGGAGACTCCCAATAATTAAATGTATCACTGTAACCTGGGCTTTGGAGTCCTTTAAAATATCATAAAAGGAAAGAGATTCAAAGCATACAAATTCCTCATTTGTCAGTCAAAGACTCAAAATCTCATAAAAAAATACATTAACAGTATGAAGCAATTACCGCAACTTCTTCTTCATATAGTACAAAAGCCTGAGTGAAAAATTCATAAGCCACCGTTTCAAGATCACAATCGCCGGCGGCCTAGCATTCCACATGCAATACCAAAAAGGTTATGCAAACCGAAAGTTAAAATCGATGCTCATAGCATGGCCTTGCTTGCCACTACACACAATTGCTGATAAGGAAATCATGAGTTTCTCTTTTTAATAGAAGAAATTGTATCAGAGTGATGTACAACATCTATGCACAAGCTCTGAAAGCCTGAGACATTATTTTCCCGACTAAACATAGAAAGTGAAAGGCAAGACTTGTATGGAACTCATCTGGACATTATAAAATGGGTTCAAATTGGATAAAGGCTCATTTCTTTTAAAAAACGAAATTTGGGGTATCTCACGAAAGCGGTTATTCAATGTTGGCTCTATCTTAAAAAAAAATTGTTGGCTCTATCTTGAATCAGGTCGCCACCACTTTTAAAATCTTCAGACAGATAATGTTGGCAAAACTGATCCCAACTGATGTGATTTCATCAAGTGAATAAATTATCTTAAAATCAAAATTAGGGCCACTTATATCTTTCTGAAAAAGCTAATGCATATGATGTTAAAAGAAGTAACAGACTTGCAGTTCTGAGCAATAGGGAAAAAAAATTCTTTCTTCTACCTTAATGAGGAACTAAATCACACTACACTTCATTTAGTAGAAGAGGACGGGAAAAGAAAAGATCATAGCATACCTCCGCACATTGCAGATATAACCTTAGTGCAAGTTCAGGTGATGGTACAGATGAAAGAGCCTCGATTATCTGAAACAAAAGTAAAACAGATGATAGGTGAGAATTCCATCTTAGCAAATAAGAAAAAAATGCAGAAAATTAGCAGAATAATGAGATAACCGCAGGTAAGATAACAATAATGGTGTGTAAAAAATGGTTCCAGAAAAGACTTTGCACAATAATGTCCAATTTTGCGAGAAAGCAGAGTGAGCTACCAATGGGTCATCCGAGGTTGAAAACACTACAGATAATCTGGAACAAGCCGGACGGGCTGACCAACCCTTAGAAGGGTGGTCCTCCCCCTCTAATGGGCCAAGCAAGAAGAGCAGAGTTGTGAAAAATTAAAACAATGGGGGCATGGGATCCTAGGAAGCAAATGCCTACTAAGCAAGAGGACCGGATACGGGGTTGTTCAAGTTTGCCCATAAAGAATTGTTTCCAGAAATCAATCAATAAATAAAATTGCCAAAAAACTGAGCATGGAAAAAGTCCATGTGCATAACAATTTTATTTCACCTACAAAGGAGTTGCAGTAATAAACTTAAAGAACTGCACCTGGCTCAAAAGTCGGAAAAGTTTTCTAGGAGTTGCAGGCAATTCTTCTCCCACAACTTCACCCTCTTGACTTTGCAATCGTCTGACCAACTGTAGATTGGAACACAATGTCTCAAGCATTTAATATATAGTTTTTCAAGATCAAACTACACACTTCCAGGTGAAAATTGAAGACAAACTGCTGGACCTAAATCTCTGAAGATGGCAATCTACTCTGTATAAGTCTCTTTGGGTTAACATTTGTTACAAGTCATAAAAGAATTAGTTAGCAGAAATATTTTGAATTTACATTCTTCAAAAGGTGCAGTATCCATCCTTGTGTATGCTCCCCTCTCCAGAATCACAAAGTGAAATTACAAGTAAGCAGGTTTAAAAATCGTATTCATCTCTCTCCAGAGTACAGATACTTCTCAAAATCCAACTCAGGTTTACATAGAAAAAACAGGAGGGAACATGGACCACATGAAATGCAAGCTGACAAAAAGCTGTTGCCTTGGCTCACTTCCAGTTCAGAATATTCAAATTGATGCCAGAGTACAGTCGCAAAATGAAGAGATAAATGGATTTATGGTAGCAAACTGTTCCGGCTGCTTGAGAATAATTAAGCAAAGAAAATCTAAGCTCATATCGTCAGAAGGGGAATAGGGGACCCCAAGGGGAAAAAGGAATTTTCACAAACACAAAGAATACATCATTAATAAGTAACAACTTCAAGCAATCAGCTCTATCATGCTTTTAATTATGACCCTTGTAGCAACCCCCTTTATATGATAAAGTAATGGGACCTAAACATTTTGTTTAAGCATCTATGATGCATCTCCTTTTTGCAGCTGCCAAAAGTAAACTCTACCTCACAATCCTGATATATTCACCATAAAAAGAACTCCAATGGATGCACTATGCGCAGTATTTATTCATGGCAACCAGGAAACTTTTGTCTAAAAGATGCATTGTCTTTAGGTTGTTAAATGAGAATCAAAACGAACTCAGATTCAAAAGTTGTTCCTGAGGCTAAGCAGATCAGTGATACCCGCATTCAGGTTGTTAATTCAGCTAAAACAAACATTATCTAGACTTTGATTAGTAAATTATGCTTCAGATCTAGTGATACCATTGCCCAGTTGTTCCTCCATCGAACACTGAATATTGAGAACTATAATAAGTAACTTAGGCAAACCAATTACCTGTTGAAAATGGAGGTGAAAATCAGACAGTTAGCGAACCCAAAAGTGACTAATATTAGCTGCTTATTTTGGAGGAGTCGCTTTTTGCATTAATATAAATGTCTAACTGACAGGCAATCCAACAACAAAGTAAATGGTAAGGGGCAGGAATAAAGAGAAATACCATAGCAATTCTCAGATGATTCTATTTCTTTGAATTTTCATCCCGTTCGGATCTCATTGTATAGTTTCCATGTGGATAATCAATCAAAAGTTTTTGACAGGTCAGTCAAGGGCGGGGGAGAATAAAAGCATACCCTGAGAGCAGAAAAAACAAGTGGAGGAACTGTAAAAGGCAGGCACTTTGGACCTCCACCCATAATGTGCTTTTGCACTGCACATATAATCTGCAAATTAGAAAAAATATGGAATCAATTACCAACTGTTTCATAGTCAAAGAAACATGAAGCAACGATAAAAGCAGAGGACACTGGATGATACCTATCATCACTTGAAGTTAGGAAAACGCTGTTTACATCATAAATAACATATAGAATCAATTGAATCACCCATTAATCAGGATAGTTCTAATCTCTACTCAATTAGGGTGCAACTGTCAATAAGCCTTTTCCTATATAACAAGTTTATCGAATTCCAGATGCCCAGACTGCATGTCTCCCTCTATGATAAAACTAACCATAACTCTGTAAAAAACTATCAAAAGGATTTCTTTATCAGTCAAAAAGAAATATTTCAGTTGAAATGGTAGAGAATTTTATTCCTGAACTGGAACTCTAACAGATATAAGGCAGTAGTTCACAAACAGATATGAAACAATTTAACGTTCCCATAGTCCAAGATGTACACATGATGTAATCAGACCTCTTTTCCAAATTTCCCCAGGTGATGTCAATTGTCCTTAACAAACAAGACAGGTTTTCTTCTTTCCTGTCAAATACCCATTCTCTCCATAAAAGCCCGTATGCAGACAGCAATAACAGGTAAGTTTCTCTATAAATTATTATAATCATAGAGAATTTGCATAAAACATGCATCAGAGCATGACTGACTTACCTTAAGCATCTCTTCCGGGTCATCATTATATAGCATATGTACAAGGCGGGCAACAGAATTTTGCTCTTCGTTGAAGTCCTCCTCATCAAGCTACAGTAAATGTTTAATATGATAAAAGTGAGAAGGAAAGGGCAGCAAGTGAAGTAATGTTGAACACACAAAAATAAAAAGATTATTTAACGATACGTAATGTCACAACGAGCAAAACTAAGTCAATTTCCATCTAATTGAATAGAACACCTTATAGACCTCTACCAATCAAGTATTTACTGACAGGATTTGCAACAAATATATTATAATATACTTATTGGTACCTCATCCACGGCTATTCCCTTAACATCATTAACAAGTCCTTTGATTAATTCAAACAACACCTCAACCTACAAAACCAAGTTTGGAACTTAGTCACAAAATCATAATACAAAAACACAAAGTGAAAGGGTGATGCAGACCTTATCAGCCTCCTTGACGCAGGTGTTATTCTTCATGATGCTTTGAATTATAACCATTGCCATTTGTTTGTTTGTCGAACTATCAAGGTACTCCATGACGAGTGGATAATTAGGAAGTGTCAAGGCTCTGACAACATCATTGTATTTCTCTATTGGAGCACTTAGGAGGGCAACAATTTGTTTTCTCGCTCTCCTGTCTTCAAGCTTTGGTTTGCCGGAGAGCTTATTAACACATGCTCCCTGCACAACAGTTTTGACACCTTATAGACCTCTCTAAATTGATGGTGACACGAAGTGTGATGTCAAGACATGATCCATTGCCACTGAAATGAGTCCAATACCATGGTATGACGTTGGCAAAAACTAGAATGCTTTAACTCTAAATAAGTATAAGAAGAGCACATACCAGAACTTGATCCACATAATCAAGGCGATCAGGGTGGACACGGAGACTAAATGTGAGAAGAGAAACATACAAAGAAATTACTCCAACAACTGGCATCTCAGCATGGGCATCTATAACCTGCCATTAGATTGTAACTTGTTAACCCGGATCCTACAAACTAGTTCCAAAATTTTGCCATAATCATTGAAGGACATACAAAAGACCTAGATTTGGTTCTCTCTAGGTATTTCCAATAAGCTTGTTTTATATCGTTACTCAGACCATTGAAGTTGTAATCTAATGCTCTTGAGCAATATGAATTTTTTGTCTCCACGTCCTTGTTTCGCTGTTCCAATGCATTCTTGTCAAACTCAAACAACTACATGCAATCAGCAGTTACATATTCATAGAATACATCCTTAGTAGGAAAATGCTTTCAATTAATAACCTAAGCTTTCAAATCAATTTACTGTCATCCCTTAAATTTTGCACAGTATCAAAATAGGTCCTCTGCTCGAATCTTTGTAGGCCAGTGTTTGCCCCCCCATTTATCAATTTCCAAGCTTCAATCGTAGTCTGAAGATTTTACATTTGAACATCTAATCCTTCAATAATCATTTAGAATTCATTGGTCCCTACTCCTAGACCTCATGTTAAGTAGATGCTGATCGTGTTTCTTCCATGTGATGCATATTATGGGAGAAATTCAAGACATTTAAGGAAAATTTAACTGCAAATCTTGGGTTTGGCACTCCAACCAGGAAGCTCCCATCCAAAACAAATTACTCAAATCCACCTAAAATGAAGATGAAGACCAACTATTGTCAAAATGAATACTTAAGGGATAGTTTGCAAAAGGAGGAGCATTTTAAAGACTATAAGATTTTAGCTTCAGGGTCACAAGCATAGAACTTGGGTGAATTTATAAGGACCACTGGCACTATATCCCTATATTTGTTCTTGTGATTAATTCTTCAGATCCTATCATTAAGTTTTAATGTCTTTTCAAATCCAGATCTGTGTTTTCCATTTGACCACCTAAAATTTGTGAATAGTCAGCAACTTGGTGTGAGCTGAGAACAGCTAAAAGAACTATCATGCATTGCATTTTGCGATCTTTACAATAAACTTATGCCTGAATTTCTTGCAGGACACAAACTTAGCTATTCACCTGCCAAATTGCACTGCTCAACTTAGCAAATGCCTCAACTTGCAGAAATTCTGGCAATACCTGATATTAACCGAAGAAAATGTCAATAAAGTGAGGGAAAGAATATCTGCACAAGCTTCTATTATGCTAACTTACCTCTGGGCTTGTAGCAGCATAATTTGACAATCTTTCCATCAACTGAGACAGCAGCATCTTGATGTCAACAGTTGGCTGAGTACCAAAATCAAGTCAGATGAACAAAAGAAAAGAAGTTAAAATCTCTACGGGATCTATCAGCTTATCTCTCTCAGAAGGCTAGCAGAACTAAATATATCATACTAATAAGTTCTTGAAGATGACAAATTCCTACTTATGAGAAGCTCCACCACACAGCCCTGAATAGTATCAGTTGGAAAGGAAAAGAAAGGAAAGGAAAAACTTATACTGCTCAGTGTAGGATGACCAAGGGAGAGACCAAGTTTTTCTTTGTTTTAGAGAACAAGAAAATAAGCCATCTTTGTTCCACAATCCACTGTTTTGTGTCTTAAGATGAGCAAGGAAAATAATATTTGCAGTTTGGCAGTGATAAAGAGCCAGATTGAACGGAATATCTTTGTATCCTAAAATGAGCAAGTAGAATGATACTGACAATTTGGCACCAATAAAGAGTCAGTTTGAAAGTTCTGATACTCATCAAAGTTCTGACAAGAGCATAGCCCCTAATTGGAGAGCAGGCAAGCCACCCATCCAATTTAGTCACACTGATTTTCCCATGCAATAGTTGTTCTTACTGGCTAAAAGATCTGGATGTTCAGGCAATGCTCTTGGAAACTGTACTGATATGACTGCTACAGTGACTTAACCAACCAGGAATTCTATGCCATAAACTCATTTTCAAACACATAAGAAACCTTCATTGAAGTTTACTTTTGTGGAAAATGGAGTCAATACAGATGGATAATGGAAAACGTGGTAGAAGCAGTGTCATCATAGCAGTAGCGGCAGTGATGCCAAGAAGCTGAACAATTAACTCGCCCTATTCATAGCATCAAACATGCTAATAAAATCAGTGATGTAAGTATTAAGTTGCTCTATTCATAGCATCAAACATGCTAATAAAATCAGTGAGGTAAGTATACAAAGAGGTACCCACCTGAAGCTGAGAGCAAGAACCCAATAACGCCTCAAGGGTCTGCAAATGGTATTCATCTGGGAAGACCTGGATCAGGCATTCCATCAGGTAATACTGAGCAAGATCATCTTTACAGTTGACAACCTGTTCAAAGACAATTTTGTGATATTATCAAACAGTGCGATGCAATTTTTGGAAGAAACACA
The DNA here is from genome assembly GCA_028455895.1 of Rhodomyrtus tomentosa. NCBI lineage: Eukaryota > Viridiplantae > Streptophyta > Magnoliopsida > Myrtales > Myrtaceae > Rhodomyrtus > Rhodomyrtus tomentosa. The sequence goes on along the minus strand of JAPCWY010000001.1, from coordinate 4,129,564 downwards.
ATTCAAAGTAAGTAACCAAAATAAAATAATAGTCGATGCCTATAATCCGTCATGGTACCTGCTCCAAGACCCCAGGAAGAACAGTTTCTTTGTATATTTCAAGATCCACACCCTCTATCTGACTAAGAACATGGAGGTTTTTCCCTACCTGGGAAAATTAGTCACAGTTAATCCATGTGTCTTAATTTAACAGAGATGAACCTTGGATGCAGATAATGTCAGATTATTACAAGATCACGAAGCTCACTCCTTTCTTTTTCCCGCTTCTCTCTAATCCGACCAGGACCCTGCGACTAGAATGTCAGATTGAATGCCTCAACCCAGGATCACCAAAGACAATGAATGACAGACAAGCACGATAAAACCTACATGCCAAAAAAATATAATTTCATGATTCACTTGTAGCATGTAATTGTAGATACTATGGCACTGTGCTTGTCATTAAAGTATAGCATAAGGGTGAGTAAGGTTCACCTGATGCTGCAAGCGGACCCAAAGCTTATTCATTTCAGTAAAATTTTGCAGCACAAATTCAACAGCATCCATAACAGTGTCACCATCTCTGCAGATTGACATCGAAGCTGATACATCAGCACACCAGCTGATCAAGCTATCTATTTATAGCCAATCACCAATCATGAACTATATATACCACATAGAGCCACCATACTTCAGCACTAGACGTAAATTATAACTGAAAGTCACCAGAAAAGATATAACTACGAAAAGGGACTAATAAAGCCACAATAATTCAGCAGTAGATTTACTCTATAATTTGGATCTACAGGAGGATTTAATTCTCAATAAACAACTCAATGTATGTAGAATAAGTGTGTATGAACTACAAGCTTGCCAAACGTGGTGTACAGGGAGAATGCATCAAATCTGACCACATTATCCTGGATAAGAAGAAGAAAGGAAGGAAGGAAGAAAAAGTTCAGCATCGTAATGAAATTTCACATGTACAGACTCAGAAATGTTTCTTGTCCCTTTGTACTTTCTTGAAGAGTCAATCTCTACCTTGAACAGAACCAACAAGGGACAGATATAAGAAATCCATTTGAAATTCGAAACATCAACATAAGAGCACAAGTCATTAATGTGTACTTTGTGACTTCTTTTTTAAGTGAGCAAAATCCAATTTATTTTCCTGTTAGAGTCCGAGCCTCATCATAGTTGTTGGCCTGCCTCACGTGTAAATCTATGTCCAGGAAGACAAGGCTGACCCTATTGAAGAACCTGAATGTGAAGTGGGAAAGGATAGAACAAGTACTCATACCTTTCATATTCAGAACCAATGTCAGGTAACTTATCTCTACTGACTTGCGATAGGTAACTTCTTAAAAACAGGCCCCGTATTGGATGCTGAACCCCACGACACATCTCGACAAGATCTTTAAGGATATCTTTGGCAGGTGCTTCCTTGGACTTGATGTACACAGATCCCACAGTACATAGGAGATAGCTGGAATTCCAAGGTAAGATCTCAAAAAGCACTCACAACACATTGGCAGGGAAACAATTATGCAAACTATATGTGAGTCAAGAATACACATAACAAGATGAAGATAGCAATACAGCCACAGAAATGTTGTCGAGAAAAAAGATAGATTCACATGAAGTTAGAAACGAAGCGTCATAAGAAAGAAACAGTTACTACATATGTAACGAGTGTATTGGACGAGACAACATCAACAACTGGAATTAAGGGTCATTTCATATGAGAATCTTGATTGGCAGCAGTTGCGTGCGATAGATTAACTTACATGGTGTGATTGATTAATGCACATGTTATGAATGGATTGATTTACATGGTGTGAAACAAAACATAATCATAGATAGTTCTCCAATCTACGTGGTCATTGTGCGAAATAGGATGTCATTGCCACCTTCATGCGTATTACAAACATCCAGACTTCATTAAAGCACATGTTCTGAATAGACTGATTTACGTACATGATGTGAAACAAATCATAATCATAGATAATCCTCCGATCCACATGGTCATTGTATGAAATAGGATGTCATTGCCACCTTCATGCGTATTACAAACATTCGGACTTTATTTTTTCAGGTTACCGACCCACGAAGTATTAAAGGTAGTAGCCGTTTGCTGGTGGGCCGCACCAGGATAATCTCACACTTTCGGCTGGTGCACTGCTCCGATATCGTTTATAACAACTCAGCCCGATTCATGTGGGTCATGCCCCTAAGGAGCACTAGAGACAGTGGCCTTTTGGAGCGGGTCTCACTTATATAGGCTGACAATCCATCTCTATCATTTGGGACTACTCCAGCTCATGCAAAGGACAGTACGAGCTAATGCTTTGTTCTTACACTTAACAACTTACAATAATTGCCTGACTTTATCCATCATGCTAGTCATGAAAACTAAAGGGTTTCTAGATAGATTGCAGGGTAGAGAAGGTTATACCACATACCACAAGCTACCATGCTGTAACAGCTGAATTGGTTATGAAGACTGTAGATTCAACTTGTACGGTAGATAAATCAAAACGAACAGATTATAGCAAAGCTGAGAAGACACATTAAGCCAGAAAAGTAGGACCCGGCCACAATCAAATTGTAAACTAATAAACAAAAGAAAGACGTCCCGCCAGAGAGAGAGAGAGAGAGAGAAGAATGAAGCCATGATGAAAAAGCTTTTTCAACCCAAATGGTGTTTATGCACTTTCCTGTCACTTACAGTCGGGGCAATATGTTGCCAGCATGTTGCACAAGCTCATACAAATCCACTATGGAAACGCCATGTCTTCTTTCGTCCTTGAAGAACATCTCCAGCCCCCTCAGTTCATCGAAAGCTCTCATATCTAATGGTTAACCAAAACCGAAAACGGCTAAATCACCAACAAAACGAAACAAACGAACACGCTCAATTGGCTTTCAAATTCCAAACTACCTAACCGTATCGAAATAGAGCCGACCGAATCACTATGCCAGTGAGTTCAGAGACGAGGGCAGAGAGAGAGGGGGGCACGTACAGAGATCATAATACTTGTGAGGAGAAAGATTCGAAGTCCGAAGCTCGGACAGCATCAAAGCCGAATACTTGAGAGCTTCTCTCAGATTGTTGGCGTCCTGAAACGAGAAGGATCGGAAAAAGACACTCAAGGGAGGTTAACGAAACTCCGATGCGGCGACGATGATCGGACGGAGTTGGAAGGCGCCGAAGTTACCAGAGCGCGATGCATGTAGAAGGCATTCTGCTGAATGGCGGCGATCCCTTCGGCGAGCCATTTCTCTTCCTCCTCGGCTCTTTCCAGCACCATTGACGGTTCGAGATCTTTGGACCCTCCGAGTCGAACGAAGAGGAGGAAGAAGAGCGACGGAGCAGTTGTTTGTTCTTGTTGTTACTTAAATCTGGGCAGAAAGGGGAGAACGAATCGTGGGGATGTGCACAAGCGCACATGCTCACCCTTTCAACTTACAGCTAAGCTGTATGCGAATTCTAATCGCCCAGTCCCAAATTACGAAAAGCCAATTTCTGGCGTACGAAATTATTTGCCACGTAGCAGCTTATGAAACGAGACGATATGAAGCCCTTCACATAGATATCTACCGACATAACAACCGTTTTTCCAGTTGAGTAGTACCGGAGACGAGATGATCCACAAAGACTACATGATAAACTTTGGGGTTAATCCAAGCGCCAACGGCCGAGAACCCCCTCTACTTTCGGACCAAAACATGACATTTCCATGACTAGACAAGGGAAAGGAACAAAACTTCTCTCCCATTTGCTCATATGTACATTTGTGCCGCTTTACAAAGTGATTCGAAAGCCACAAGAGGAGAAAAAAAAAATCAAAGGGGAACAGTGTAAGGCAGGGCATAAATCTCGGCCTCAGGCAAATAATGTGCTTGTGGCGGCCAAGTAGTAGAAGGAATTACAACTTCATCCGCTGATTTAAGTCTCTTCGGACCTTTACGCTCTGCCCGTTTTGTGTCAGAAAGCCAGTCTTGGTCATCAGATTCACCAAGTCCATGATTCAGAGGAAGGGGCACCCAACGTTCTATCAGAGCTTCATATGTGGATTCAAGCTCCAACGATCCATTTCTGGTGGATGAGGGGACACCTTGACACGCTGCATCAAATTGAGCAGAGATTTCCGGCTTCTCCAATACAAGCTCCCTTGCATCGGTAGAAGTCACGTGACTCATCTCACGCCAATTCTTAGGGGTAACATCTGCTGTTCCGGATGTACTGCACTCCGGTTGTCCACAAAGTGTACTCTCAGCTGCCGCTGTTCGTTTCAGCCGGATTCTGAGAATGTTGCCTGTTTGGTGTCAAAAAAACCAACAAAAGTTACACCATGTCTACCAATCAGCTCCAACTTTAATGCAAATAAGCAAAACTCACCACATCGTTGGATGCTAGAGGCTGAGGCATCTAATCTACTCTCATTTTTGCTGCTCTTGCTCCCATCAGATAGGTAACCAACTGGTTGCTCATGCTCTTCTGTAATTGAGCTCTTCTCCGCCAGCTCAGAGGAGTCTTTACTTGCTGGAGGGGAGTCTGAATCAAAAACTTTTCTTTTCCTCACTTCTACCGGTGGTTTCCCATGAGATGGCCTCTTTACCTTGCCATCATTGATGCCCAAGGGTTTCAAGTGGGTTTCTCTTTTCTCCTTTTCCCTCTTGTTTGGCTTACTTCTTTTTACCTCGGCCGCATTCTCCTTTTCCTTCTGGAGCTTTGAAGCACCAGAAGAACATTTAGCACAGAGACAGGAAACCAGGGGACCAGGAAACCAAGAAGTAAGCACGACCAAGCATTATGATGAAGCATTGGTCGCCATAAGACGAGTTATCTAGTCCTTTCCACGGGAAGGCCCCGAGACATTCAGATCTCAATATAATCAATCCACTCAAGCCCAACCCCCCCTCCCCCCCCCCCCCCCAAAAAAAAAAAACCAGCAAGAAAAGACGTGATAGTCAGAGCTACAAAACGTTTGTTCTACCCGTTGTTAGTGAACATCTACTAAAAAGGCCAGCATTGACAGCCAATATGATAAATATTTGGTATGTTTCATAATCAAACCCAACTAATAATAAACCAATTTCAGAAATCTATACAAGGATGTGCAACAAGTAAAAATTAAACAGAATAGAACTGGAGCATGCTTGCCAATCTCAGGAAATAACTGAATCACCAGAGACAGCTGTTGTGACAGCATCATTTCAAAATCGCATTGCCATAGAAGACAACCCAATAGCCATTTCGCTGTTAATCATTGTAAACTCGACATTATAGCAGGATTCACAATTAGATGCGCAGTTTAACCTCTCACAAAACGGTTTTAGTTTAAATAACTGAAGTTAAACCAACAAAAGAGAGGACAGGTGCATCTAGCACTTCAGTCAGCATATTACATATTTTAGATTAAATTACTTATGCACCAAATACCAAGCAAAGGCAAACCAGGGCGCAAATCTGAAGACAATGCCTCGCAAAACACAGAACATAGACAGAGTTCGTTTCCTTTTTCTTGCATACTCAATAGCTCTTTCTTCGTCATGTACAAAACAGAGCAACCAATATTCCAAGATCCAGAAAATACGTAGACAACTAGTGTCCACCGCTACACGCGATACAACCTTCTACCCCAGTCAGTCAACCTCAAGATCCAGCAACTTCGCATCAATGTACAAATCGCTAAACAGACCCCGGTCAATCACGGGACCCCAAAAAGCAAGGCCGTAGCCATCATGGGGACATCAATCAATCAATACCCAAGACAGACAGAAGATGCAGTTTCAGCACCAGTCGCGAGAAAAACCGAAATTTCTCAACCAACCTTAAGAGACCCCATCAAAGTCTCCCTAAGCGTCCCCCTCTTCACGGATCCCTCGCGAAGCGTATAAGGAAAGCAACGAGACATCGTGCCCAACTTCGCCTTTCACCCACACGAGATCACGAGGCACGGAGATGGATCGACCCGATTCAATCCCAACACGAGGTGAGACCGCAGTAAAGCAGACCAAACACGCCCACAGGTGCGCGCGACAGAGCCAGCGAGAGAGAGGAGGAGAACGCGGGAGAGGAACAAACCCTAGACTAAAAGCTTTTGCTTTGCATACTGCCCTCGATCGAGGCAGGGTTATATTTATAGAGAAACTTGCCGACTTAATGAAGCGCGTTTGCCAGATACCGATAATGCCCTTATTCTAGGTCTCCGTCTCGGCTCACGCCGAAAAGAAACCTGAGCTCGGCCGGGTCGGGCCTTGCATTGGGCCTGATGATTTCTCACCCGGGTCCGCCCATAATCAGAGATTATTAATGTGTTATCATGAAGGTTACGTGTTTGTCAAACTCAGGAGAGGTTGTGTTTGATGCCTACTCGAAAAATGATGAAGTGGGATGTGAGAAAGATACGTCGCAGATAAAACTAACCCATGTGGAAAGGTGGGATAGAGCTAATAGAATATTCAAATATAATAATAATTAATTTTTTTTAATAAGAAACCTTTTAAATTTTAAAAAAAAATTACGTTAACATGAGTATAATCATATAAAGATTCATAATAAAAATAATAAAATTTAATTAGACAAGGATGGAAGTTGAAAAAATAAATAAAAAAGGAACGAATCTAAAAAAAAAGAGGAAAATCATATTAAAAATCACATAGGCTACGTTTGATGGTCCAGATTTTGGCCCGAATAGAATAACAAATTATCTTATTTAATATTTGGCGATGTCGTCCGGACTAGGTATATTCAGATAAAACCCCGTATAAGAAATTCGAGGAGGGGGTAGGATACACCCATACTGGATAAAAAAAAATAACGAACCCTCGACGACCACACCTCGCCCTTTCCTCCCTTGTCCATCTCCGCCGACACCCATTTGGGTCTCTTGTCCTCCGGTTTTTTTCTCACTGGAAATGTCATAGCTTCGATTTAACTAATGTACCCTCAAAACGAAACCATTTTATTTTCACAATGAGCTGACCCCATACGCTTACGTCGACATTTAAAGAGTTGTCGTCTCTAGCTTGTTTAAACGTTGTCTGTTGCCGAGGCGCTTTAACTATAAATATGTTGTTGAGAGAAGATAATGAATGGGGCTTGCCTCTAAACTACTAGTCGTATGTACAAGTGGGACATCACCTGACTCAGAAGTGTCGTGTAGTGTGCACTAGAAAACGTTAAGTCTCCGTCTTTACCATAGTACAACTTTCACATAATTTGTAGGAATTGAATGAGCAATGGTCATCGCATCATCGTTGACCATTGTCCTAGAGATGAATGAGAACACACGAGTAGTCTTGTGGGGGATGGGATCCCGTGCATGTATGGTGGGATCGTTACTTTTGGGGCTATTGTATCTATTCTCCTTTTATAGGGGAAAAATCTAATAGTGGAGGATATAATGATCCTCTACCATACAAGTAGGGGATCCAAATACGCCTTGTGGGGTCAAGTGTATCATTAGGTGGCAGAGAACCCAATCCTTGTTGTTGCGACAATTTGCGAAATCGCATTTTTTGTTGTGGCGATTCATTTGAGGGAGGACTGCGATGAAGCTCCGCAGTCTCTCTCGGGGTCCTAGGATCTTCCAAATGTGTAAAAGCTTATTTTAAACAAACTTAACTTGATTTATTCTTCTTTGCTTAACTGAATTCATCATGCAATGATTGTGATGGCTAAAAATCAACCTCCCTTCTCGCATTCATATTAGGGGTTGGACTCCAAAAGAAAGTGTGTTAATTAATTTGGAGTTGCCCGCTTTCTATATCACTTACTTGTTTCCCACTTACTTTAACCTTATTTTGTTGCTGGAAACTCAAGGATTTTTTTCAATCTTGTCCGATAAATGGCAAGGACTGGACCATGCGACGGGTCGTCCATCGAGTTTCGGATTTGACAAACAATCCACCTCAAAAAGGTCGGTCTCCCTTGCTTTTTTGGGTCAAAGTTGATTTTATAATTTAGCATGTTTATTTCACTAGATTTCACGAAGCTTGTATAAAAAAAAAAAGGAATGACATCATTTTCTCTAATTGAGCAAATTTGTGTGTCCTTTGTTTTAATACGAATGCACAAGCATTGACCGAGTATTAAATCGATTTTGATTTCTGTTTGCTATTGTGATAATTGTGATCATGATGTTCAAACTTACATGACCCAAATCCAGACCACCAAACGTAGAAAAATGGTTAAAAACGGAACTTGACGAATCAAAGGAGACCAAATGCCACAAATAAATTACCAGTCGGCTCCAATACCCCCCAACTTTTCTTTTATTCTTTGGGCTGGTTGGGCACGTGCGATCCTATAGAGCTTAGGAAAATTCCAATTAATGGCCATAAATATTTTCATTTTCTCAGATAAATGATTGAAGTGGTCTATTTCAAATAAGGGTGTGAAGTGCCCTATTTGTTTTAAACAAGGGCATAAGTGGTTATGCATGTTTCAAATAAAGTAGGAAGGGTCAGTGAAATATTATGGCCAATCAAGGATATTTTCATTAAAATATAATTTGAATACAATTTTTATTTAAATTAAATTTAAAAGTAAAAAGCAAAATAAAAAGAGAAACAAATGAAACACAAATGAGTGGGTCACCAACCCTTACTGCGGTCCGAGGGAGGATCGTGCCACTTGTCGGTGGGGTTATCGGCCCTCACCAAGGCACTGACGACCTCGACAAGCTGCCTCTCACCTGTGTTTACTTTTTTTTTTTCTTTTGATTTGTATAATATATAAAAAGAAATAACTAAAGAAAAAAATGAAAAAAATTCACATAATCACTGGTGAGAGGCCCATTTTTTAGATTGATACGGCCACTTCAGGTCATTGTTTGAAATAGTATATATTTTATGCACTTATTTGAAATAATGAGAACACTCTAAGTCCTTATTTGAAATAAGGTCCACTTCAGATCCTTATTTGAGAAAATTAAATATCTTCGAGTTCTTATTTGAAATTTTCCTGCAAGCTTATGATCACCTCATTTTTTAAATTTTTTTAAAAGATAAAATCACATTAAAATGGCGGAATTGATTTCGAAAATCGTTTAAAAGTAATTTTAGGAGGGGTTTAGAATTCGAATATCAAGTACCCGAAAAATTGAATTTAACTCTTCAAGTAACATAATAAATGTAGCGTTCTTTTGATTTCTCATTAGGTCAAAGAGTTGTGACCAAACTCAACCAATATTTAGTCCTCTAAATTTCTCTTTTGCTTTCTTAATTCACATAGCATAATTTAGCTGTAAACTACTTCAATGCTAAGGATCTGTTTGACAAAAATTCTGATTATTTGATTATGTTATCCAAAACAAAAAAGAATCAGAAACATATTTAGTAACGTAAATGATTTTAATTTTGAGTATGCTTCCAAGAAGAATTTTGGAGCAAAAATAAGAATAAAAAAAGTTGATTCTAAAAAAATCAATTTTAAGAATTACAAAAAAGAATAAAGTCTTCCTTACCAAAAAAAAAAAAAAAGAATAAAGTCTCAACCATTTTAAAAAGATTAAGTCCACGTAGGCTTCTATGTGAACTTCTCAACTTAAAAAAAAATTAAAATTAGGATTTGAAAATTTACTAACAACTAATTTTTTTAAAATGCAAAAATTTAAAATAAGCTATAAATTTTAAAAATTTGTAAAAGGGGGGAAATCTTTAAAAAAATTAAAATATTCAAAAAAATACAAAAAAAACGGGGGCTATTAAAAATGTAAATTTTTTTTAAAAAATTACAAACTACTGAACAAACTAAAAAATATTTAAAAAGATGAATAATTTTAAAAAATCATCGTCAAGATGTTTTTCTCGAAAATAGGAATTTTTGTGTAATTATAAATGCGTTTTTGATTCTCTAAAAATTATCCAATTTTTTTAATATATTAATTTAATTAAAATTATTTTGATCAGAATAGTAGCTTGAAGCATCACGCTCCACCGTAGCGTTTTCGGTCACGCGCCAATTCCGTGGAGAACCTTCTACGCGGTTAACTCTTCGCTGCTTCACTTTCAACCTACCGGTTCGCATTCGCAGTCTTCACCATTCCTCTTGCACTGAAAGGTCTCCCGGTTTTCGAATTTGAACGATGACGAGGTCGATCAGAGGTGCTATCACTTTGACCCGAACCGTCGTGGCCGGCGCGGCCGCCACTGGAGCCTCCCAGCATCGCCTTCTTCAAGCCGCGCTACGCAATCCCCAGGCGAGCGCGAGCTCTTCGTGGCTCTCCAAGGTATTGAGCGGCCGACGTTGGCCGTTGATCCCCTCCGTGTCCCATGGCGTTGCGGGGTCCAGGCTCGTGTCCGCCGCGGCGACGTCTGCGGCTCGGGAAGAGGGCTCGCGAGGGGCGACGTTTCTCCCCGACGACGTCGTTCTCTACCAGTACGAGGCTTGCCCTTTCTGCAACAAAGTTAAAGGTGAGCTACTCAGCTTCTCTAGAATATCTAACGGAGCTAAAATGGTTCAGCGAGTGAAGTGCTTCACCGTTTGGGGATGTGCTGCTTCTTGTTTGTGCGCTATGTAGTTAGTGGACTTTGGTCCTGGAAGGTCGAGCTTGCAAAGTATTATTGAAAACGAGTTTAGTCTAATGGAGTGTATGAAACGAGAGATGCGTCTTGAGGATGAATGCTTTAGCTGATCTCTTTCTCTGGTCAGAATCAGAATGTCCTCGAGAATTTTTTCACTCAGAGTGGTTTCTTTCTTTCGTTATTCTCTGTGTAATTCTAGGCACACAAAATAGAAAATCCTACATGGACCACAATTCACGAGCACATTTGCTATCTCTGGCAATCTGAATCATTAAGATTTTGTGTACCAGTAATTAGGACACTTTGCATATGAAGCGTTATTTCTTTCCTCTCGTCCTAACAATGGGAAGTTGAAGCTGGGAAAAATGGAAAATGGTGGTGATGAAGTTGACGGATCGCGTCTGAAACCATAACCAGGTTCTAGAGAACATTTAGGAAAATAGTTATTGACCAGGAAGACCAAACTAAAATGAGACTTTAAAATGCTGGAGTGTGGCTTTGCTTGTGCAGCTGGCATATGGTATCTCTTATGATTCTTAGTTTGTCCGTTAGCTATTGTTAATTATGCATCTCGCATTTGGTGTTATTAATCTCATGATTGACATTGTTTTTCCCCCTTCAGCGTTCTTGGATTTCTATAAAATTCCACACAAAGTTGTGGAGGTCAACCCCATCAGCAAGAAAGAGATCAAATGGTCTGATTACAAGAAGGTGCCTATACTGATGGTTGATGGAAAGCAGATGAATGACTCTTCAGGTTGTTGATCGTTTCCCTGATTCTTCTTATTTCATTCTCGTTCTTTCATGTTGATGTGATTAGTAATAGCTAATTTTGGAGCATTCAGCCTTTCTTCTGAACATGCAAGTCTTTGAAGGTCTTATAATTTTCAGTCACACTCTGCAATGACCAATTTTGGTGTGCGCAGCTATCATTGATCAGTTGTTCAGAAAAATTCATCCTGATGATGTGGTGGAAGATGAGGAGGAAAGGAAGTGGCGTGGGTATAATTAACTTCTCTGCCATTCTCTTTCTGCTTCAGGGGATTCTGTGACATTTCATTCCTTTTCTCCAAATTTCCCTAAATTTCTCCTATACAGCACGCAATGTCATTGACTCACCGTTGGTGTGTAATATGAATGGATGCAGGTGGGTAGATAATCATTTGGTTCATGTTTTATCACCAAATATATACAGAACTCCTTCAGAGGCCCTCAAGTCATTTGACTATATTACTACCCATGGTAAGGACAACTCATGCATCAGTACTCCCGTGTTGTTTTTGGTAATGTATCTGTCTTTCTAGGAACCAGCACACTGATTGTTCCCTTTTTCTTTTTGATTTTTGCCCCATTTAGTTGCTAACTGTTGATAACTTGTTCCAATTCCAACAAAAGCAAGCAATTAGTGTGGAAAAATTTGCTGTCGCTGTTATTTTAGTACTTCTATTTTATTTATTTTTGAGTTCATCGACCGTCAACCTCAACTAATTAGGGATAAAGGTGATGTTGATGTTGATGTACTTCACAAGTGAAAGAGCTGTCTACAAGATTCGTGAAAGCATTGTGCGCTTTAGTGGTAGCTAGCAAGTAAACAATGAGAACCTCAACCTATGGATGTGCCCAAGCATCTATTTTTCCAAAGAGCACGATCATTGTTTGCTTTTTACTGAGCCATGAGTAGTGAGGCTAAGCTAGGTGTCTCATTATGCTTTAGTTCACATTAGTCGACTTGGCAAGGGATTTTTTTTGGGAAGCTTTACTCTGGCATAGCAGCAAGAGCTGACCATGAGTCAAGCTGTTTGTTTAAGGATAAAGCAAGTAAACTCTGATCTACCCCATAGGGAGCTTAGTCCACTGGCTGAAGTTTTCATTTTTTCTGCAGTAATACGGTATCTCGCTTGTTGTCTATCGCAGGACATCAATTTGAAGCATCCTTACTTCTTGGGTCATGGCTGTTTTGAGTATAGCAGGGCTTTGAGTTGAGAAACCATAACCTAATTCTCAGACGATAGCTGTTTTGAGCATATGCAGAGCTTTCTGGGGATCTGTGGAGTTTCTTTTCTTAAAGATAAGAGAGTTTAGATTTTCTGAATGCCCACATCTTTTGACACACACAACTCAGTAAAATGAGTTGACAATTATGACACTTCGAGCTATACACCGTGGCAAAAGTCTGCAACTTATACACACCATAACAGTAGACATCCATATGGTCTTCCTTTTTCCTCTGACCGATCTAATATTTTGTGGTTGGGCTAATGTTGCTAATAATCGCGAGCTTTCATTGCTTTTGATCATTGTTAGTACTAGACTCACTTAAATTCACTGTTCGGCTAGGGTTTGGCTCTAGGCCCTATAGTTGAAATGCACTAGTTTTCATATTCTTAAGTCTTTGGTATTCTAAGTGCTGATGGGATCCAACTCCATACTCTAGTTTCATCTATTTCCAGTGTTGTTTGGTTTAGTTTGTCGTTTGTTTTTCTCTCTGATATTGTATATTCCTTATGTACTAGAATTTCAATAAATAATAGTTTTAAGTGCACCTTTCTGTACTCCTTGGTGTATTTATGCTGCTAATTGCAAGGAATGATTTACTCATTTACTATCATGTTTGCTCTATATTCTACAATAGATTAATACTATCGTTTGATGGGCATTCACAATTGTAGGCAACTTCAGCTTCATGGAGAGATTAGTTGCTAAATACAGTGGAGCTGCAGCTATGTATTTAGTGTCAAAGAAGTTGAAGAAGAAACACAACATTACGGATGAACGCGCGGCCTTGTATGAAGCTGCCGAAACATGGGTGGACGCTTTAAAGGGAAGGCCGTATTGTGGTAAGCTTGATTGGTTCTGCTCATTGGTTGGTCAGAAGCAGCGAGATGAATGCTGCAAGACTTGATTCTCTTTTCTGGTTGTCTGCAACAGGTGGTGTAAAGCCTAATTTAGCCGATCTTGCTGTTTTTGGCGTCCTGAGGCCAATCCGGCACCTCCAATCTGGGAAAGATATGGTGGATCATACTCGGATAGGTGAATGGTATGACAGAATGCAACGGGCCCTGGGGGATTCTACTAGAGTAATGACTTAGTCATGGCACAAGTCTAGGGAATGAAATTAGAAGAAGTTGTATGATTTTATGGAGATGGCAATGCCTCGAGTCTCATAAGAATCTTACTCTTAACGACCCCACTTTCCTCTCCCCCTCCGCTTCATGTTGGGCTATTTCTGCTGTTCGTATTAGCAGTGAGAGAGTACTGGGTCAATAAGTTGCTTTTGCCATATTGATGCACATTTCAAATGAATTGTATGCGCTGATCGCACTTTAAACCAGCAATTCATTTGCAAGCGATGGGTGTATTCTGTGAATTTATGGGCTCAGCGACCTAGTACTTGCTTTGTGGTTCACGGTCTTGCTGGCCTTCTGCTGCTGCTTGACTATGGAGAAGCTTTTTAAACGCCACAGAAGTCACCCTCGCATCTGCAGACACATTTAAGTAAAGCTTTGTAGCCAGAACGAGAGCTGTGTGGGTGCAACTCCTAACCGAGGTTTTCTCTGTTATACGAATGACCCCTATATCTGTCCTTAACCATGAGCTTACCAGAACAGAATGCTGTCATGGTGGTATGGATCTGAATTACCAGAACAGAATGCCGTCGTGGTCGACTGTATCTGAAGGCAATAGACGCCTACATAACTCATGGTCTTCTTTGAGTTTCTTTGCATTTTCTGCGTTTTTGGGATTTTCACCCTTGACTGTATCCTCGACAGGCCAAACATTTACTCTCTCTGTTGCTGGTTCCACCCTGGTATTGTTCACATTTCCCCTTTCTGCATTTTCTGCACCTACTCTAAACACTAGCATAGTAAAATAACTCAAATTATCGTCAGTGAAGGTACTTATCCTCAGTGAATACAAATTCCAATAGTTTTCTGCAAATGACGAGTTGGAACCATGCAATTTTACGTGAAGGATCGTAACTAATTTAAATTTACTGTAGGTCATTTTTCTTTTTCTCTTCTTAGGAACTTACTTTCATAATCAAAATAACATTCTTTCGGAGGATGCATTATTAGCGACTTCTTCACTATTTCAATTCAAACGGCCGAGCCGGGTCGGTCCTGTAAATCGCTGAAGGGACCACAGAATGTCCCGAAAATCAACCCAGCCACACTATCGGACGCCGGATGAGACGGCCGGGGAAGACTGAACTTTGGTCCCACCAACCTCTCCGGTCGGCACGCGGGTCCACGTTCTCCCAGCACCCTGGAGCTGAAATTCCAATCTTGACCTTGACCTTAGGAGACAATCATTCGTCCAATCACGCCGACTCACCTTAACTTCGCGTGCGCTAGACTCCACCCAATTTCTATTCTCCGGAATATCTCTCTCTCTCCCCCTCATATTTCCGCGTTCCTAAGCAACAGAATCATCTTCTTATTCTTCTTCATCGTCATCAACCAAAAACCAATCCAATCTCTCTCGCTCTCTCTCTCTCTCGCATCATGCAACAAGGCGACTACACCTCCGCTCCGTACTACCACTACCCTCACCTACCGAACCCGGGCCCAAACCCTAACGCCGCCGATCAGCCCCCGATCTCCTTCGCCTCCGCACCCCCCTTCTCCTCCGGCTACTGCCCCTCCGATTTCTCTGGCTACCCTCCCTACAACGCTCCAATCCCCGATCCGATCGCCCCTCCCACCGCCCCTTCCTTCGTCCCGCCTCCGATCTCCAATTCCAATCCGCAAGCGCCGCCGCCCTCCTTCGTTCCTTCTACTCCGCAAGCTCCGTCCTCCTTCCCTCCGTTCGATTCTCACGCTCCGTACCAGCCGCCTCCGCCGCAGCAGTCTTATTACGCGCCTCCCCCGCCCGCTCCTGCGCCCGTTCCTCCGCCCGGGCCCTACGATCAACATCAGGCTGCTGCGAGCTACCCTCCGCAGACCTCGATCGCGCCCCCCGCTTTGAACCCTAGTTCAGTCCCCAATCCGAGCACGAACCCGCCTTACTCGTCCATCTATGCCTCGTCAGCTCCGTACAACCCGCCGTCGTATGAGCCACCATATGATAATTCCGTAAAGTACGATCAGGGGGGCTCGTACCTTGATGATAGGTACGGCGGAGGATATGGTCGTAGTATGTCGGACTACGGGTCGGATTTCTACAGGAAGCAATCGGATGTTTCGCCACATGGTTCGGGTTCGAGGCGGGACGATGGGTATGGGGATGGTGTGTATGCTTATGAAGGAGGGAAAGTCGAGCCATATGGTGCCCGAGGCACTTCTTCCAAATCGTCGACCTGGTCTGGGTCTGCGTTCGATGATTATGGAAGACCAATCAGTTTTACTTCTGGGAAGGATTCTTCAGTCAGCTCACCGAAGATTGTAAGAGCAGTGCCCAAGGCGGAGGCGCAGCAGGATGTGAAAAGTGGGGTCCAGAAGTTTAGGGTGAAGCTCTTGCCTGAAAGTGGTTCTCAGAATACAATGGATGTTCTCTGTCAGGTTTGTCAATGACTTTTCGCTTTTCGTTTAGATTTGCTTGTTCATTTTGCTTGGTTTCTACCATTAGAAGTCTATATTGCAGAGTAGTAAGTTCGTCGTTAGTATTTGAGCGCCGCTCAAATTGGACTTAATTAATAATTAGTTAGTCTTAAATTCAGAGGCTAACCTAAGAATCTATGGGGTTCTAGGACAAATAGACTGTCTGAGCATCAAAGTGATTTATTACGATGTAAAAAACGCGCAATGTATGGGTAGAAATCAAGACGTGCAACTGAATATATTACGTCTCTTGACTGATCCAGTTGTAATATCGTGATAGTTTTCATTGTGATTCTTCATTGCAAGTGAATTGAAGTAACTAATGTTTTGGCTGAACTGCCATAATCAATAATAACTTTTTTATTGGGCAAACACCAATTTTTTCCCCCCGAAAAACCTTAGCGCATCCTACACTGATAGCTCGTAAGACATGCAAGGTTGTAACTTCGTATTGTCTTCGTTATTCCAATTTCTGTTATAATCTTCGCTTATTACCAAAGTAAGTAAAAAGGATTGCCTGCGTTAGATGGTAACCCTAATCTGTTTTCCCATTCGCTCATGTATTAAGAAGTTGGAGATATGCCCTTTTGATCTTTACATGTCTTGAAGAGCATTGTTTGACTAAATAATTGCTTGATAGAAGTGTTTATGTGGATTTATCATTAAATTATGTGAGATTATCGGGAATTTAGATGTTAGAGATTAATGCGATGCTAGCAATCACCGTATGTAGATGCCTTCAAGAGACTAATATCAAAAGAAATACATAAATCATCGTAGATCAATTACTGATCAGATTATTTAATGGGGGAGGGACACTGACTGCAATTACTGTAGAGAAGTTAGTAAACAACCTAGACTTGCTAAAAGAGGACCCGTATTAGCTGAAATAGTCATGTCCTGTTTGACAACTTAATTAAATGCTGATATTTGAAATAACTGGCACTTAATAAGATTAAAAGAGTTTGGTAATACTGACTAATGTCGACTTGACAGATTCATTTAAGCAAAAATTTCACTCAAGAGATGAAGTAAGGAAGTAGTAACTTAATTTGTTTGATGGAAAAACTTTTGTGGAAGTTAGAACTTTACCAAGTATATTGCTAAAACCTATCAATAGTATCCGTAACTCCTTTTGTGAGAAGCTTGTGAGATTTTGTGCGACCACCAATTGTTTTAAAAGTTTAAGCTGTTAGATTTTGTGAGAAGCTTGTGAGATTTTGTGGGATTTGTGGGACCATCATTCTAAAAGCTTAAGATATTAGATGAAGGCATGGTTTAATATTTATATATTCTAACACTCCTCTCATGTTTAGTCTGGTATTTTTTTTTTTTGCCCAGTACCAAGTGTGAGAATATTTAATTGGGGAGGCAAATAGGGGTCTGAAAGAATTGAACTTGGGATCTCTTATTTTGATATCATGTGAGATTTTGTGAGACCGCTTAGATGAAGGTGTAGTTAATAATTATATATTCTAACAAAGCTTATAAGATGCAATTTTCATTTTTCAGCTTTTATTGGACAATCTCTTGTTTTCTTTCTCAATACTTAATGTTATCGTGACATAAGCACTTGTTTTGTTTGCTTAAAAAATTATTTCCTTCTAATTTGAAAATTAACATTTTTTAGGTATTTACATGTCAATTTTTGCATTTTTCTAAACGAATTCATGTGTTTTCCATTATATGAAAATCAAATTTTAAGCATGGTAGATTTTGGAAAAAATAACTTAAGAACCATACAAATCAAACATTCAGTGTGTAAGCTCCCAGAACTTATTTTTCAAAGCCCTTCATCCATTTTCTGGATCACATTAATCGTTGCTCCAACCCTCTTGCTGAGTGCCAATTATAGAAAGAGGAGGAATAGAACACCCATTAGTAAACTAACACAATTTTTCTTTGGCAACAATGTGCATGCACTCGTGTGTCCCCCCCCTCTTCCCACACTGGGGTGTAAATATGAGGTGGAGAACACCTATTAGTGAAGTCACTGATTTCATGACTATTTGGATTATCTCCTTAACATGTTCTTGGTATTAAATTCATATCTCTTTTTTTTTTTTTTGGCAAGGAAGATTCATATCTCTTTGTTTGTTGTAACATACCTAATTTTAAACAAGAATTGCGACAACATAATAGATCACTTCGTCTTGTCTTGCTTTTATCCTTCAGTCATTTGGTGGTTGATTTTTTTGCGATTAACTCTTGATGGTACATATTCTCTTTCAGATAGGCTTGGATGGAATTCGTATGCTTGATACTTTGACAAGTCGGACTTTGAGGATATACCCTTTGGAGACCATCACAAGATGTGAAGTGAGTTGATTGTCCTTGTTTAAACTGTGTTTTACCATTTTCAACTTAATGTTGACCTATGGATGCATGGCAATGTTGCCGTGCAGGTGACGGATTCATCTATATTTTCATTTTGGTCGAAGAGTTCTGTGGATATTGAACCCAGGCGTATTAGGTTGCAATCAAGTCGTTACACAACCAACACGCTCCTTGATACGGTGACAGCTGCGACTGTGCAGGTAGAATGCTACATCTGTATTTACTGATTATGTGCATGATGTGGTAGATGGATGAATTAGTGGGCTAACAAGGCTTGTCCAATGTGTATGAACACAATTTTTTACCCTGTTATGTTAATATTTCTTATAATTTACAGCCACTTATGAATAGATTCTTACACTTATAGCCGTCATCTAGATATTGAGTATTTTCATGCCTTAGTCATTGCTTGTGCATATTGGCGTGAGACCTTAGTCCTCCCTTTCATGTGCATATTGGTTGGATTCGAGGCCTGCAGAAATGCAAGCTGGGTCTTCATTCATTTCCAAACTTTGGAACCTCACTAGACTGACTGGTTCGACCCGTTTGACTGGAACTGGTCTTGGGTCTGGTCAGGTTTAGACTATTAAATTGTTTGTGGCCAAGCCGGCATTGGAGGTTTGAGAGTTTTCATCGGGCGACTTTCCATTGGATGTACATTGCTCATACCAGCCGTTCATCTACTGAACTGATGGTCTTAAGATTTGAACCTTCGACTGGAGTCCAAAGGGTGAGATGCACTTGTGCACTTGAACGGTTGGACCACACATTGTCCATACTCGCAAAGAGATGAATTCATTTGAGGATGCATATCCCTGCATTAGGTCATCAATAGAAAATAGCTACGTAGTAAGCTGGTGGTTTATGTGCTTGCTGGACCGAAAGTAAATGTTTTACATGCTCCAGTTAAAGGAAATGGGTGGAAGGAGCAGGCCTCTGGATCCTTCAAAGACAAGTGAGCAGCCTGCAGAGAGGAAGAAAGGTATTGCTGACTGGATGAATTTGATGAAGCCTGGCAATGAAGAGAAAGATCACTGGGTATAACCTAAAATCCCTTTGTATCTTTTTTTTTTCTTTTTCTTTTTCTGTATGCTGATGAAATTAATGTCATTTTAATGCATTGGCTTTTTGGGCAAGCATATGGTATTCTTTTTGTTGCTTGTGGCATTTGCCCTGATGCTGAGGTAAAAGTTCTTTCAGTCCGTGGCAGCTTCAGTTCAAGCTTCGGTTTAATTTTTCCTGCCATGGTCAAGTAGGCTTTTGGGAAAACAGGATTGTTTGGAGATCTTGATCCTGTCTAGATTTGTGGAACTCTACTGAAGAAACAAAATTGCTCCATGTGGACTGGCACGCATGCATTTACATGAACGTGGAAGGTGGAAGTTCCATTAGGCAAATGGGATGGAAATTTCAGACTACTTAAATTCTTCCAGCTTTGCTAGAGTCTATTACAGCCTTATGTCTTTGCATACCTGTTTGATTGGTTCTCTTACGGTCTTACCACAAAATCGCCTCTTTGTTTTGAAGCTTCTAGTGGTAGTCTTTTGAAATGATGGACTCTTAAGCAGGTTTTTGACATCTTATTGAAGTGGCCCGTCCAACTTCCTTTAGGATATCCTTTTCGAGCTATATTAATTCTCGAGCAATCGCACATCCCCCAAGCATCTTCAAATTGCTTATGCATATTTTAATATCTTGAATGTCAAACATTCACCACTGAGTACAGCTGTTGTGAGGAGTTTTCCAGAGTGAATTGCAAAGTACTCTACAAATTTTTTGCTTCATCATCCTTACTTTATTGTCCATTTCATGGAAGATCTGACAATCATAGAGGCCGACATCCCTTTGTATCCCTGATCTCCTCCTTTAGAGGGCTTGGACTGGCTACATAGAGATCTTGTGCAGGACCAAAATTGGCTAAGAACTTGTGCCGTGCCATCAAGCTTGTTGGTCATTTATGTCATCATCATGGCTTGTGAAAATATGGACCAATACATGTCAAGCATGTTGACTTTGAGTTAATCATGATCATCATATGTGGATGTCTCTCGGTAAACCCTTTTTGTGTAAAAAGTTTGTCACCCTTTGTAATCTTAATATATCTTGTTTTATCTGGCATTGTGTATGTGATTCTTCTCATCCTTAATGAGAAGAATGAGAAGTTACTATCAAAAGCATGGAAGTATTAAACCATCTGGTGTTCATAGAATCTTACATTAGTGTTGTTTGCCATAAAAGTTACTCATGCTCCTTGGTTTTTCCTTATTAGGTTCCCGATGAAGCCGTTTCAAAATGTACTGCTTGTGCAACGGATTTTAATGCTTTTGTTCGCAGGGTACATACTTTTCTGTCACCAGTAGTCTCTTCAGTGTTCGTCTGTATCCTTTTCCCTCACATCGGTGGTTTTTTTGGATTCAGCACCACTGCAGGAATTGTGGAGATATTTTCTGCGATAAATGTACCCATGGTAGGATTGCCCTAACTGCTGAAGAGAATGCTCAACCAGTTCGCGTTTGTGACCGTTGTTTGGTATACTTCTAGTTTCTTTGAAGTTAATGTAGAAACTCCATGTATGTTAGTATGTGCTTGGGCCTAAGACCTATTACAACTTGCATTAGGCTGGCATATTACACTCCTCATACCTTGTAGCATTGTGATTTTGTAGGCTGAAGTTACTCAGAGACTGAGCAATGCGAAGGAAGCATCTGGTAAACCGGTGGGATTTCAGAGTCATGAGGACCTTGCAAGAAAGCTTCAGGTAATCTTTCTTATGCTTTGCATAGCTAGCTTCAGGTAGACATGTTCTTCGTGGCGAAGTCTTGGGACAACTTTTCGCAATCTTTTTGAGGCTCTCTAGAAGAAAGTGTGTTATCATGGTATGATGTTCTGACATTATTTGTCTGTGACAGGAGGAGATGGAGAAGAATCGTAAAGGATCAGCAGGTAATTCTCTAATCTTATCTGCAAACGCACGTGTTCTCATTGCAGCTGTTTATTTTCAGAGTATCCATCATTTTAATGTATCTGATGGATTTTGTCATGAAAATACCCTCTGTTGGTTCGTTGTTAGTTGAGCTTGTGTCTAGCATTGACGGAAGAACCTTCTCTTGACAGGCTCCCAATCAGATGGTGGTTCTGGAAGGAGGATGAAGGAAGTTGCCTGTCCCATATGCACTGTTCATTTGCAGGTTTGAGACCCTTCACCAACTACAGCTCAGAGATGTTATGTTGGTCCTATTGTTTAGTACTTCAATATTAAAGGGAGGGTGTTCTGGAATAATTGCAGGTCCAGGTTCCGACCTCTGGTTCTGAGACTATTGAATGTGGAGTGTGCCAACATCCCTTCCTTGTGAGTGCTCACTAGTGCCACCCGGTTGGGCGATGAAGCTTCTGCTTTATAACTTCTTTGAATTGTTTAGCATGTGGGAAAAGGGCTTTGGATGGCTACAACGAGGATTAGCGGAGTATTTAGTACATTCCTTTGCTTTCTTTGGAAAACCTGAGCCAATGTTGGTTGTTCGCAATATATTACTGTATATGGAGATTTAACTTGGTGCCGAGTGTGATGGTGACTTTTTGTACATGGATGAACTGCAGAATTGTCAGTGGAGATATTGTGGTGATGCATATGGCATACCGGTGGCTTGTCACTAGTTACCTTTCTATGTAAAAATTATTTGATCATGTTAATCCTGCCACTTTACTTTTCATTTTTTCGAGTATTTTCTTTGTTGTTTAAATTCTAGCTCCCGTTTGCTTCTGCGTTCCCCTCTCACATACCTTATAATCATCAAGGTCCCGGGCTTTATTGTGTTGGGATGCAGTTTGATCATGTTCATTCATGCCAGCGGTCAGGTTTTTCCATGCAAGAGAAAAAAGATTCACAGAGTCCAAAGTGTTTCCTAGAGATTGGGAGAGAGATGATGACGATAAGCTGTGCTTTTCCTTTTTCTATATGGACCTTAATGAAAAGTGTCCAAACGGTCGAGATTGGACAAAGTATTACAGGAATGCTCGCCATTTGACTGGATGCCTATTCGATCCGAAACGGGCACTCTGGCTCTTTTGAGTAAAGAAATCATGCCCGGGACGGCAAGTTCAATCCTGGCCTCACTCCTTCCCGCAAAATAAGTCCGTCTGGGTCTGTAAATGGTAATGCCTATCATAGTCTAACGAGAAAAGCCTGGAGGGCCTTAGCATTATGCACAATGCACATGCATATCTTGTTGTGAGATAGCTGAATGGCATTCCTTGATACCCGCACTCCCCCTTTATTGAATTTTTCCAAGCGCGGAACGCATGTTCTTTTCGCTTCGATAGCCCCACGAAATAGAAAACCTGCGAATATTTGCCTTTGCATCTTTCTTCACATGGCTAACGTTTTAAGTGCTTTTATGCTCCTTAACATCTTTTTCCACTCTTGTAGAATTAAGTTTTTCCTACAGTAGCGTCTCAAGTTTTGTCCAACTGAGAACGTTTACTTATAAGAAGAGGGGCAGGCAACTAATGTAGCATATTTGATTTTTCTGCCCCTCTTATTTCATTCAATTAATTTCCAGATACCTTGGCCGAATTCCATTGAAAAAATGCTGACAATCTTGATTCAATCTGTGATTCTTGTCTCTCTAATCCTGATGATGCAAATCTTCACACCACAAGCCGCCATGGTGGTGCCGAGAAATGCAACAATCACAGCCGTTTTCGCATTTGGTGACTCCGTATTGGACACAGGCAACAACAACCACCTCGTTACTCTGGCTAAGAGTAATTTTCCTCCATATGGGAGGGATTTCATGGGAGGAAAACCGACCGGGAGGTTCAGCAATGGCAAGCTTATTTCAGATCTCTCTGGTAGCACAAAAAGAGTTACACTTCAATAACTTTCATTGCGATGAGCTTCATTATTAAAGCCGTGAATTTTGTGCGATTAATCATTCTACGTCTTAATTTCACTATCAACGTTGATCATAATGATTCAAGCTTAAGCTGCTTCAGTTTTCCTCATCCATCAGTTGAACAACTGGGGATCAAGGAACTGTTGCCCCCATTTCTTGACCCCACCCTGCAACTTCAAGACCTCATCGGAGGCGTCAGCTTCGCGTCGGCCAGCTCAGGATACGATCTTCTGACAGCAGAACTTACGGTATACAAATTTCCCTTCCTTGCACTATGAAAACTAAGTTTCACCACACCATTTTCATGGACGCAGCTGATGGTTCCTCTCTCTTCTTGGTTGAAATCAGTTGTCCATACCGATGTCGGAACAATTATTACTCTTCGATGAGTACAAAAGGAAGCTGAAGAGCTTTGTAGGAGAGGAGAAAGCGGATTATATTGTCGCCAATGCCCTGTATATTGTGTGTGCAGGCAGCAACGACATCGCAAATACATACTTTCATACCCCGACCCGGCTATTCCAATACAACGTTTCTTCTTACACAGAATTTTTGATGCGTTCAGCTTCATCCTTCTGGCAGGTGCTTCAAATTTAACGAACCAGTGTGGCTGTTGATCGTTCATGTAGCTATCCATTCCATTTATGTCGGTTTGTCGTCCGAACTATTGGAAAACCAGGAGACCAATCACCTGTTCTCAACAAGCATGCGATTTTTGAACTCGTGAATGGGCACTCTACGCATATATAGTTTGTCTAACTGCACGAGAGCAGCTAGAATCCAAGACATGCTAATGTGCTCTAAGCCACCGCATGTTATTGCTCTAGGAACTACATGCAAAGGGCGCTCGGAAAATTGGCATCTTCGCTGTACCCCCCATCGGGTGCTTACCCTTGCAGAGGACTCTGGCCGGTGGAATAGAGAGAAGATGTGCAGTCGATTACAATCAAATGGCTCAACGGCTCAACTCGAAGTTATCATTGGAATTGCGTCGCCTTGACGGCGCCTTTCCTCATGCCAGGTTGTCCATTTTCGACGCCTACGACTGTTTACTCGACATCATAAAGAATCCGCGAAGATATGGTAAGACTTGGTACAGAGGTATCCTCGTTTACAAATCAAATGTCAACCAATCAAAGCTTTAGGACATTGACAGTTGTTGCATACTGAATAACAACTGTATCGGAGACACAGGTCTTGAGCTTGATTTTCTCTCATTTCTCTGCTTTCCCATCGTGACAGGGCTCGAAATCTCAGACCGAGGATGCTGTGGCTCGGGTCTAATAGAGACAGCGGCTTTGTGCAACCTGTGGGATTTTCTTACATGCTCAAATGTTTCAGGATATGTATTCTGGGACAGCTATCACCCGACCGAAAATGTCTACAAGATCGTAGTCCAGAAGCTGCTGGCGAAGCTCCTGGTCGACCTATACACATGATGACGACGACCACCACCACCACCACCACCATGATTTTTTACTACGGTCTTCATGCTAAGGACGATAATTAATACTTGTAGGACTGCTGTTTAGTCTTCTCATATGACAATAATTAATACTAGAAAGCTCCTGGAAAAATATTTATAATTATACCTTTGATGCAAACGATGCGGAATGACAGATGTTCGTTAAGTTCGAATACATTACATCAAGTTTTTTTAAATGAGTTTAATACTGTGTTATGTACATAACATCATCTAGCATTGACTCAAAACTTCAAAGACAATCCACCGCTTTTATAGGAAAAAGCAAGAATACTGAAGTTTATAATTATGCAACTGCAGAACCTATTTATTGTATCCGATGATCCAAATACAATAATACTTTACACCATAATAAGCATCTGATGCTGGAGTCGGAACAGGATGAGGATACAAGACGAGGTGCGTGGATGGGGATGAAAAGTTCAAATCCCTAACACATAGAATGTAATGTGAACTTGTCTGACGCTTGAAATGATGAAATGGGCTTTGAATCTCAGTGGGACAATAGAAGGTCAGTCCTGATGAGATCTGTTTCAAGCCAAATCATATATTAAGTTCCATATAGGCAAGAAACTCAATCTCGCCCGGTGTTGTACAAATAATTTAGGCGAATGCCAGGTCAAAAGCGCCGACGGTTCGGTCCAACTGGTCCTTTTAGTTCTGTACATGCGACAAGGCCAGCTTCCAATGCATTAATAGGGTGGGGTGTTGACTTTCTTCAGTTATGTCGGTGGCAGATCATCTTCTTTGCTCTATCATATGCAGTCACTTAACTTATGACCACATGATATCGGATTGCCTGTTTGAGAAAAGGGTAGGAACTGTGCAAGTTGTCTAGTTTTGATGCTCTCAGAACGTAGCAAGCTGAAACGCCGCGGGACCGCTTAAGGTAAAATGAAAAGGCTATTGAATAATAAACCGGCCCGATCATTGTTAAAATAAAATAAAAAGTGATACTAGTTGAACTGTTAAACTCAGCAAAACAAAAGGATGAAATGACTCTCTGAAACCCATTTCTCCTCTGAGCAGTAGTGTTGATTTCCTGTCATGTACTAATTTCTGGAGGGACTCGTGCTTGTAACATTTGGCTCTTGCAAATCTGCTTTGCATGGTTTTCTCCTGCCGAAGTATGATCATGCCGTCGCAATGATTTCCCGTTGCAGTTCTAAAACATCTCTGTTGGTCGGCTTGTTTCATCACGTGTCAACGCCACGTGATACAGCGGATGTGTGACGTATGCTGTCATCAATGCAATTAGCAAAGCTGCAAGCACCTCATCTCGCTCTGTTTCTTACGCTTGTCCCAGCGGGGCTGCTTGGGTGAAGTTCCTGCGTCTGCTGAAACTGTCAAGGCTACAAAGAAATGCGAATATCGAAATTTGCTATGCCATCTTCTTGTCAATGGAGTAAATGTCCCGTGATTTGCATATTTCATCCGTATGCAGTGGCCCAATATACACACGTATAGATACACGAATCTCTAATCAATAGAATTAAAGAATTAACGTACCTTGTTTTTGGATTCATTGTTCTTGATGCGGAATTGCGAGAATCCGATGCTCAAGAGCTTCTCCTCTATGAACTCCTTTATCACCGGCTTCAATGAGAATCCGATGCTCAAGAGCTTCTCCTCTATAAACCCCTTTATCACTGGCTTCAATGAGACGGCCTCTTTATCTTCAATGAGACGGCCCCTCACTATTGCTATTGGACGATTCTATATGTGTGGTTATGTGGACATTAGGGTTTAGATGATGGACTTGAGCTCTATTTGTAGAGAATGAAACATATTCCCTCATCAAAGATTAGGTTTATCTCAGCCCATATTATTTAGACCCATGTCCGACTAGAATAGGAAACTGTATATACCTTACTTTTATTAGATCAATTAATAATTACAGTAACAATTAATAAAGCCCACAATTGAATATATCCAAAAAGAATATATATTCTAACATTGTCCCATTTGGGCTAAATTAATTGTAACTGTACTGTATATGCGCATCTTTATATTGGTCTAGATATAATTCCCAAAAGTCAATCCGATACTATAAAGTCTCAAGCACCGAACCATGCCAGTAACTGCATCAGAATACACATAGCCATCCATAATCACGAATATTCTTAACTTTACTGATATTGATTTGATATGGTAGTATGGCAAACGGATAACATCTCAAATAATAGAGACACCTTATATGTTATCCTCCTTGTCAGTCACTATTCTCTCACTTTATGTGTCACGAGAGAACATTTTTACGGTTCCAACGAACCACCATATGTCTCACATTTATAGTTAATTATACTTTACGTGTAACAAGACATAAGCCTTTTGGCTAAAATAAATGTCTCAGCCATCACTCAATGTTTACACAATTCTTTAAGATTATTAACAGATATGCATTCAATAACAATATCACATTCAAAAATGCTTCAAAGAATGTAAACATTTAATACATATCAGAATCATTACTAAAAGTAACATAACACTGTAAATTTTATTAGAGCAAAAACTAGAAAGCTACTACTAAACAATAGCATCCCATGATGCTTCTCAGCCCATGTTAATGACATGTTGTTCAAATACACAAGAGCGTAGACCTTTCATCAGTGGATCAACAATCATAACATCTGTAGTTATATGCTCTACTGCAACGTCACCATTCTGCACAGATTCTTTTTTGATGAAAAACTTGACCTCCGTATGCTTAGACTTCTTGAGACCTCTGTTGTTGTTAATGAACAACACTGCAGAGTTATTGTTACAATACAATTGTATGGGCCTATGAACAAAATCAAACACGGTCAACTCCCTAATGAGATTCCAGAGCCAAATAGCCTGAGTTGCAGCTGTAAAGCACGCTATGAACTCCGCTTGCATAGTAGAGGATGATACCATTTTTTATTTTTCGCTTTTCCATGATACTGCACCACCTGCTGGCATAAAGCTATATCCTGTTGTTGACTTCTTGCCATCCTGATAACCATAATAATCTGAATTTGAATACCCCACTACCTGCAAGTTCTGAACATATTTATAAATCATCATATTGTCTTTACTTATTTTTAAGTACCTCAAAACCTTCTTGGCAGCAATCCAGTGATTGTATCCTATATTCGATTGATACCTGCCTAAAAGTCCTGTTGCAAAAACAATGTCTGGCCTAGCACAAACTTGAGCATACATGATACTACCAAGTGCATTAGCATAATGTGCATTCTTTATTTGTGCTTTATCAATATCTGAATGAGGGTATTGTGAAAGACTCAATTTATCACCTTTGTAGATTGAATCAATCCCTGACTTGCACTCTTGCATATTGAATCTTTTCAAAATACGATCAATGTAAGCCCTCTGAGATAAACCTAATATGTGGCGAGAACGACCCCTATGGATCTCAATATCAAGGACAAAAGACCATTCACCAAGATCCTTCATATCAAAATTTTGTGACAACATCCGTTTTGTCTCATGCATCAATGCAATGTCGCTACTAGCAAGCAATATGTCATCAACACAAAGAACGAGAAAAATAAATTTCTCCCACTGACCTTGCAGTATATACATTGATCTAGCTTGTTCTCAACAAAACAAAAAAAAGTAACAACACTATGACACTTCAAGTACCACTATCTAGAAGCCTGCTTCAAACCATAGATAGAGTTCTTCAATCTACAAACCAGATTACCTATATCACCTGTCACAAAACCTTTAGATTGTGCCATGTAAACTTGTTCATCTAGATCTCCATTTAGAAAATCAGTTTTTACATCCATTTGATGAAGCTCCATATCAAAATGAGCTACTAAAGCCATAATTACTATAAAAGAGTCTTTAGAAGAAATTGGAGAAACTGTTGATTCATAATCTATTTCTTCTCTTTGAGTAAATCCCTTAGCTACTAATCTAGTTTTAAATTTCTCAATCTTTCATGAGGAGTCTTTATTGGTCTTAAAAACCCATTTACAATCAACAAGTTTATAGCCTTCAGGTAATTCATCAAGTTCCCAAACATCATTATGTTTCATAAACAACATCTCATCTTTCATTGCATCTAACCATAAATCAGATTGAGGACAAGGAATAGCTTTTGTATAATTCACTAGATCAACAACACAACCTATATCGTAATCATGTTCTCCCAGATAGACTATATATTCCAGTAGTATAGGTGATCGTTTCTACCTAACAGATCTCTTTAGAGGAGCATCTTCTACCTTATTCTGTTCCTGAGAGGCTTGAGGAACTTCATTAGGAACTGCTTCAATAACAGTTTCCTGAGCCTCAATGGGTTTAATCTATGGTACTGGAACTTCCACAATTGTCTGTATAGGTATAGAAAACGACATAGGAGTACTCACCGTGCTGTTATCCTCAACAGTCTGTGAGCAATCACCCTTTTCTGCTACATTAAGCTTCAAGAACTTTGCTGTCTGTGAATCCACTATTCTAGATCCTCCATTGGGATTGTAAAATCGATGTCCCTTTGAATGATCTGGATGAGACACAAAATAACAACGAGTAATTTTGGAGTCCAACTTGCTCAAAGTTGGATTATACAATTTTACTTCTGCATGGCATCCCCAAACTTTGAGATAATTCAAGCTTAACTTCCGTCCAGTCCACAATTCAAAAGGAGTAAGTGGCGTGGATTTAGTAGGAACACGATTTGATACATAAAGCGACGTTTTCAAGGCTTCATCCCACAAAAAATCAGGTAAAATTAGATTTGCTAATCATACTCCTCACCATATCCATAAGAGTACGATACGCCTTTCAGCTATACCGTTCTGTTCATGACTACCAGGCATAGTAAATTGAGCCACAATTCCAGAATCCTCTAAGTACTTGGCGAATGGCCCTGTAAGCTGTTCAACATCACCATGTTGACCATAACACTCATCACCACGGTCAGATCTGACAATTTTTATGACCTTCCCCAGCTGTTTCTCGACTTCAGTCCGGAAAATCTTGAACTTATCAAGAGATTCAGACTTTTCCTTAATCAAGTACATATAATCATATCGGGAATAATCATCTATAAATGTGATGAAATAAAAATTTCTACACAACGTTACTATATAGGGTCCACTTATATCTGTATGGATGATTTCTAATAAATGAGAACTACGGACTGCTGTTTTCCTCTTTATTCTGGTCATCTTACCTCTACAACAGTCTACGCATGTGTCTAGATCACTTATAAGAGTAGGTAGAATGTCATCCTTTATCAGTCTCCGCTCTTTCTTTAGAGATGTGACCAAGACGTTTGTGCCATATTTCACAGGATTGTTCCTTAGGTAGAGGCCTTTTGGAAACAACATTTTCAACTGTATAAGCGACGTATATTTCGTTGGGAGACAAACATAATCTGTACAATTCATTGGACATAGTGCAATACCCAATTTTATTTGAATTAAAAGAAATAAAAATTACAGAGTTTGAAATCGCAAAAGAGCAACCGCACATATTCAAACTCGATACAGAAATTAAATTCCGTCTAAAAGAAGGTACATAGAATGTATTCCTTAACATCAAATTAAAAACAGAATCTAGAATTAAAATGACATCTCCCATGAACTCAACATCAGCTTTATTGTTGTTTCCTACGGTAAGCTTTGATTCATCCTTATTGGCTTACTCCGGTTTATGAATCCCTGTATGGTAAATGCAACAAGGTTAGTTATACCGCTATCTAGCCACCATGAACAAGATGGAGCTTCTGATAGATTAGATTCACAAACTAATGCCAAAGAACCATTAACTTTGGGCTCACGCTTAGATAACCAATTCTTATATTTAGCGCAGTCTTTCTTTACGGGTTCTCCCTTCTTACAAAAAAAAAAAAACAAAGACCATCCTTACCAACATTACCGTCCCTTTTAAAGATCGGTTTCTTTGGACTCAAATTATCATGCTGACCAACAGATGAATGAGTTTCTTTACGATTCTTGTTACCCTTGCTCTTCTTGACACCAGACCTGGAAGCAACATACATAGCCATATGCACGTTATTTTTCTTTAGCTTGGTCAATTCTGACACCACCTTTGCAATCAAGTCATTGATTGTCCATGCCTGATCAGCGTTGTTATATTGTGTTTGGATAATACCAAACTCAGGTGGAAGAGAATTAAGCGCAAGATGTATGATACAAGCATCATGAATTGGAACATTAAGCCCCTTGAGCTTTGATTGCAGATATACCATCCTCATGACATAGTCCCTAATACCAGCAAAACCATCATACTTCAAACTGAATAATCTTGACATATGTGTACCAACCTCAACATTAGGAGAGTCACGATTTCTAGTTATCAAGGCTTCCATCATTTGTCTAGCAATGATGTCAGCAGCAAAATCACTTCTAAGATGTTATTGTATTGATCGTTTCATTGATAGCAAGCAAATCCTATTGCTCTTTTCCCTAGCAGTAGAATATGCCTTTTGGGCATCTGTACTCGTATCAGTGAGAGCTGTCGGCCTATCTTCATTAAGAGTAATATGAACATCTGCCAGTTCCATACCAAATAGAAAATCATCTCTCCACTTCTTAAAATTACTACCAATAAGAATTTCAATAGTTATGGAGTTACCGTTCACAGAAAAGATGATTGAAAAATGCCAAATATTTTTAATTATCGTAATGTGAAATTTCACGTCGAGAGATCCATACATCATCATATAATCACATATAGACAGAAAACAAGATATGCAGTTGTATACTCCATGCATTACAGCGGCCATGATAATTTATTTAAATCTTTGTCAATCACTCCCTTTGGGTGTATGACAACACTTAGACTAATCAATTCTCAATCATATGCTATATATGTAACCCTCCATGCATCAATACGCAATCACCTCCTTTGGGAGTATAAGTACGCTTAAGACATGAGACATCCTAATATTATAAAACATGTTCTTTATTAAACTCAACAAAGCGAGCCGTTTTGGCGGTCACAACCCAATTGAATTTACTTGAAATTGTGATATAATTTTATATTTCACATTTATTGTATGGATGCAATTTCAGAAATTAGGGGCAATCATCTCAAAATTACACGCCTCGCTAATTTTCATTGATATCTCAATAATTCATGTCAAACCATAAACATGTAATTGATAAATCATGATCCATATATCCATATGTGGTATTTACATGTGAGCTTTGCACTTGTATTTCATAAAACCATAGAGAAATACTTGAAAATATGCAAAAATACCCCAAAATATACACGTATTTAGAGTTCCATAAGTATTTTACATCCATAAAAGTGTCAAACATGTAAAATAAATATATTACCCTGTAGAGCATGGGCATATTAGCACGCCGGTACCTGAAATATCTCATCATACGTGCGTCGTGCATTGCACTTGTTCGGTCTCAACCGGTACTGAAATCGGTTCGACTTGTTTATCCAATCTAACCATTATGCCCTTAACCGACCAATGAACTAGGTCATGCAATTTGGCCAGAACGGTCAACGACCGTTCTACTGGATGGCCCGAGTCAATAGTCAACTGGTCGATTAGGGTTCAAAAGTCGAATCGGGTCGCCAAGTCAAGTCGAGTCACCTGGGCTTAAGTGACGTCAAGTGATGTCAACCTATACATGTCGAGCATGTGCAGGTACAGGTCCAGCTTGCGTGGGGATGATTTTCTTTTGAGAGACGTGCAACAATAAGTGAAACAGCAACAAAACTCCATCATCTTCTATTAAAGGAGATAAAACCCCAATCAAATCCATGCTCTTGGCTTTCTTACCGCACACAAGTTGACGAAAACTTTCAATTGCACAAGGAAAGAAGTCTGACTTGTCCAGACTTTAACTTGATTCAAAAGATAGGCGTGAGAAAATATGATTAGCTGCACCATGCCACTTGTTTCGGATTTAGCGCGCAGGGAAAAAAAATTAAGAAGAGGAAACTTTCTTGAACCCTTCCTAGCCGAACTTCCTTAATTTTTCTTCATAGAAAAGCAAAAGTCTGACTTCTGCCGGGTTTCGTTTTACGTATCCGAAATCGCACGCTCAATCGTCGTCCAGTACAATAAAAGAAAAGGCCACAGAATAAACATTGAATGCTATCTTTAACCCGAACAGAAGGAACATAAATTAACCAAAATTGTGATTCGCAATCTAAAACGTGAACGCTTTGACACCACATGTGAGCTGTGTATTTCATCCGTATGCAGTGACCTGATATACACATGTATAGATACACGAATCCCTAATTCATAGAGTTAATGAATTAACGTACATTGTTTCGGATTCATCGTTCTTGATGAGGAATTGCGAGAATTCGATGCTCAAGAATTTCTCCTCTATGAAGCCCTTTATGACTGGCTTCAATGAGACAGCTCCTTACTATTTCTATTGGACGATTCTATATGTGAAGTTATGTGTTGGGTTTAGAAGAAGGATTTGAGCTCTATTTATAGAGAATGAAACCTATTATCTCATCAAAGACTAGGTTTACCTCAGCCCACACTATTCAGCCCCATATTCGACTAGAATAGGAAACTGTATATATCTTAATTTTATTAGACCAATTAATAATTACAATAATAATTAATAAAGTTCACAATTGAATATATCCAAAAAAATATATATCCTAACATGTACTTCAAACTGAATTAAACTATCCTCAAAACATTTCCAATTTTCAAAAGAGGAAAACACATCATGCTATCAGTACCTGTCACCAGATTAATCGTCCTTGTAGGTCATCGTTTCTGGAACTTTCACAGGCCACACAAGCATAACCTAACCTATCGAGTTCATCATGAATATGACATGTTTAGTCATATTTTTAGCTCAATCTCTGGTAAGTACTCAACGTCTTTCAAAAGGAAGAAATCAAGACGTGCATCTCTTTACTGATCAAGTTGAAAAATGGTGTGATTCTTCATTGCAAGTGAACTGAAGTAACTGATGCTTTGGCTGAACATAGTCATTTCATTAACCTTTTTACTGGGCAATCGACCCTTTTTTCCCCTGAAAAAACTTGGTGCATCATAGCTCGTAAGACATGCAAGATTGTAACTTCGTATTGTCTTCGTTATTCCAATTCCTTCTATACTCTTTGCTTTATTACCAAAGCAAGTGAAAGGATTGACTGCCTTAAATGGTAACCCTAATTGTTTTCCCATTTGTTCGTGGATTAAGAAGTTGAAGATATGCCCTTTTGATCTTAGATGTCTCGAAGAGCATTGTTTGACTAAATAATTGCTTGAAAGATGTGTTTATGTGGATTTATCATTAAATCATGAGAAATTATCAGGCATTTAGATGTCAGAGATTAATGCGATGCTAGCAATCACTGTTTGTAAATGCCTTCAAAAGACTAATATCAAAAGAATTGCATAAATCACTGTCAATCAATTAACAATATAACTATTTCTGACCAAGTTATTTAATGGGGGAGGGACCCTGACTGCATTTATTGTAGAGAAGTTAGTAAACAGCCTAGATTTGCTAAAAGAGGGCCAGTATTAGCTGAAATAATTAGGTCCTGTTTGACAACTTAATTAAATGCTGATATTTGACAAAATTGACCCTTTAAAAGAGTTAGGTAATACGGACTAATTTTGACTTGAATGACTCATTTAAGCAGAAATTCACTCACGGGATGAAGTAAGGGAGTAGTCACTTAATTCGTTTGATGGAAAATTGTGTCCACAACTCCTTTTGTGAGAAGCTTGTGGGACTTTGCCGTTCTAAAAGTTAAATCGTTAGATAAAGATGCGGTTCAATATTTATATATTCTAACACTCCCCCTCGCGCTTAGTTGTTGAAATATTTAAATGCGGAGACAAATATGGATCCGGAAGAATTGAACTCAAGACATTTTGTTGTAATATTATGTGAGATTTTGTAAGACCATTGCTAGCCGATATAAAAAATTAAGCTGTTGGATGAAGGCGCCATTTTTAATGTATAATATTCTAACAAAGCTAATAAGATGCGATATCCATTTTTCGGCTTTTATTGAACAATATCTTCTTTTCATTTTCTCAATGCTTAATGTCATTAATGTAACATAAGCATTTGTTTTGTTTGCTTAAAAAAAATTTATTTCCTACTAATTTGAAAAACATTGACATTTTACCGATATCTACATGCCAATATTTGCGTTTTCGTAAGATTTTATGCGTTTTCCATTAAATAAAAAATCATATGATAAGAATGGATGGCAAAAATAACTTAAAAAGCAATGCAAATCAAACATTCGTTGTGTAGACTCCCCAAACTTATTTTCCAAAGCCCTTCATCCATTTCTCGATCACATTGATGGTTGCTCCAACCATCTTGCTGAGTGCCAATTACTGAAAGAGGAGGAATGGAACACCTCTTAGTAAAATAGACATAATAATCGCGCAATCACACCTAGTATAGGGTGTAGCCTACTAGTGATTCAATGGGGTGTAGCCCACTAACCCATTTATTTCTTTGAAAGATAATACTAATATTCTAACTAATAAATTGAATTGCTCTTTACCTTTCATCCTACGTGGGATGCAACAAAACAAAAAAACAAAAACAATATTTTGTTTGTTTTTCAAAGAAACTTCAACCGACAATATAGTAGATTGCTTCGTGCATTCTTGCTTTTATCCTTCATTCATTTGGCAGTTAATTTTTTTTTTTTTGGGTGTTATATATTCTATTTCAGATAGGCTTGGATGGAATACGTGTGATCCTTCGACAAGTCGGACTTGAGGATGTACCCCTTTAGAGACCATCACAAGATGTGAGAGAGATGCCGATGACGATAAGCTGTGCTTTTCCTCTTTCTATATGGCCCTTGCCGAAAAGTATTCATTTGGTCGAGATTGGACGAAGGATTATAGGGAATGCCCGTCATTCTGGATGCCTATTCAATCCAAAACGAGCACTCGGGCTCTTTCGAGTCTAGCCAGGAATGCCTATTCCAATTCTGGCCTCACTCCTTCCTGCAAAATTAAGTTTACTTGGGTCTCTAAATGGTAATGCCTGCCATAGTCTAACGAGAAAAGCCTGGATGGCCTATGCATTATGCAAGTGCACAGTGCACTTGCATATCTTGGGAGAGAACTGAATGGCATTCCTTGGTACCGACTCCATTATTGAATCTTCACGAGCGCCGAACGTATGATCTTTTCGCTTCTGTTGCCCCACGAAACAGAAAACTTTGCCAATATTTGCCTTTGCATCTTTCTTCACATGGCTGACGTTTTAATTGCTTTTATGCTCCTTCAAGTCTTTATCAATATCCCGTAGAATTAAAATTCTGTAGCGTCTCAAGTTTTGTCCAACTGAGAACGTTTACTTAAAAATAGAGGGCCAGGCAACCAATGGATCATACTCCCTTGATTTTTCTGCCCCTATAGTTGCATTCAATTACTTTCCAGATACCTTGGATAAATTCCTTAGAAAAATAAAGAAATGATGACATATCTTTACACATTCTGTGATTCTTGTCTTTCTGGCCCTGATGATGCAAATCTTCACATCGCAAGCTGCCGTGGTGGTGCCGAAAAATGCAACAATCACGGCAGTTTTCGCATTTGGTGACTCCATAGTGGACACTGGCAACAACAACCACCTCGTTACTCTGGCTAAGAGTAATTTTCCTCCGTATGGGAGGGATTTCATGGGAGGAAAACCGACCGGGAGGTTCAGCAATGGCAAGCTTATTTCAGATCTCTCTGGTAGCACCAAATGAGTTACACTTCAATAACTTCCATTGGGATGAGCTTCATTATTAAAGCTGTGTTTTTATGTGTGATTAATCATTCTATGTTTTACTTTATCAACGTTGATCGTTATGATTCAAGCTTAAGCAGCTTCAGTTTTCCTCATCCATCAGTTGAACGACTGGGGATCAAGGAACTGTTGCCCCCATTTCTTGACCCCACCCTGCAACTTCAAGACCTCATCGGAGGCGTCGGCTTCGCGTCGGCCAGCTCAGGATACGATCTTCTGACAGCAGAACTTACGGTATACAAATTTCCCTTCCTTGCACTATGAAAACTAAGTTTCACCACACCATTTTCATGGACGCAGCTGACGGTTCCTCTCTTTTCTTGGTTGAAATCAGTTGTCCATTCCGATGTTGGAACAATTATTACTCTTCGATGAGTACAAAAGGAAGCTGAAGAGCTTTGTAGGAGAGGAGAAAGCGGATTATATTGTCGCCAATGCCCTGTATATTGTGTGTGCAGGCAGCAACGACATCGCAAATACCTAGTTTCATACCCCGACCCAGCTATTCCAATACAACGTTTCTTCTCACACAGAATTTTTGATGCGTTCAGCTTCATCCTTCTGGCAGGTACTTCAAATTTAATGAACAAGTGTGGCTGTTGATCCTGCCGGTTTGTTGTCCGAACTATTGGGAAACCAGGAGACCAATCGCCCGTTCTCAACAAGCATGCGATTATTGAACTTGCGAATGGTACTCTCCGCATATATAGTTTGTCCAACTGCACTAGAGCAGCTAGAATCCTAGAGATGCCAATATGCTCTAAGCCGCCACATGTTATTGCTCTAGGAACTACAAGCAAAGGGCGCTCGGAAAATTGGCATCCTCGCGATACCTCCCATCGGGTGCTTACCTGCGCAGAGAACTCTGGTCGGTGGAATCAAGAGAAGATGTGCGGACGATTACAATGAAATGGCTCAGCTGCTCAACTCGAAGTTATCGTTGGAATTGCATCGCCTAGACGGAGCCTTTCCCCATGCCAGGTTGTCCATTTTCAACACCTACGACTGTGTACTCGACATCATAAAAAATCCGCGAAGATATGGTAAGACTTGGTACAGAGGTATCCTTGCTGACAAATCAAATGTCAACCAATCAAAGCTTTTGGACATTGACTGTTGCTGCACACTGAATAACAACTCTGTCTCGGAGACAGAGGTCTTAAGCTCGATTTTCTCTCATTTCTCTGCTTTCCCATCGTGACAGGGCTCGAAATCTCAGACCGAGGATGCTGTGGCACGGGTCTAATAGAGACAGCGGTTTTGTGCAACCGGTGGGATTTTCTTACATGCTCAAATGTTTCAGGATATGTATTCTGGGACAGCTATCACCCAACGGAAAATGTCTACAAGATTGTAGTCCAGAAGCTGCTGGCGAAGCTCCTGGTCGACCTATACACATGACGACGACGACGACGGCGACGGCCATGATTTTTTACTACGGTCTTCATACTAAGGACAATAATTAATTCTTATATGTGGAAAAATATGTATAATTATACCCTTGAAGCAAACGACGCAGAATGACAGGTTTTCGTTAAGTTTGAATACAGTACATCAAGTTTTTTTAAATGAGTTTAATACTGTGTTATATACATAACATCATCTAGCATTGACTCGAAACTTCAAAGACAATCCACTGCTTTAATAGGAAAAAACAAAAAAAATACTGAAGTCTCACTAAAAAAGCTTCAAAAATAATTATGCAATTGCGGAACCTATTTATTGTATCCGATGATCCAAATACAATAATAAGTTACACCATAATAAGTATCTGATGCTGGCGTTGGAACTGGATGAAGACACAAGACGAGGTGCATGGATGGGAATGAAAAGGTTAAATATCTAACACGTAGAATGGAATGTGAACTTGTCTGATGCTTGAAATGATAAACTAGGGTCTGAATCACAGTGGGACAATTGAAGGTCGGTCCTGATGAGATCGGTTTCAAGGCAAATCATATATTAAGTTCCATATAGGCGAGAAACTCAATCTCGCCCGGTGTTGTACATATAATTTAGGCGAATGCCAGGTCAAAAGCTCTGCGATTCGGTCCAACTGGTCCTTTTAGCTCTGCACGTGCGACAAGGCCAGCTTCCAATGCATTATTACGGTGGGGTGCTAGCTTTCTTCAGTTATGTCGGTGGCAGATCATCTTCTTTGCTCTATCATATGCAGTCACTTAGCTTATGACCACATAATATCGGATTGCCATGTGTGAGAAAAGGCTGTGCAAGTTGTCTAGTTTTGGTGCTCTCAGAACTTAGCAAGCCGAAACGCGGCAGAACCTCTTAAGGTAAAATGAAAAGGCTGTTGAATAATACACCGGCCTGATCATTGCTAAAATAAAAATAAAAAGTGATCCTAGTTTAATTGTCAAACTCAGCCGAACAAAAGGATGAAATGACTCTGTGAAACCCATTTCTCCTCTGTGCTCACCATTGCTCAGAGCGAGCTTCAGTTTAGTGTTGATTTCCTGTCATCTACTAATTGCTGGAGGGACTCGTGCTCGTA
This sequence comes from Rhodomyrtus tomentosa, assembly GCA_028455895.1. NCBI lineage: Eukaryota > Viridiplantae > Streptophyta > Magnoliopsida > Myrtales > Myrtaceae > Rhodomyrtus > Rhodomyrtus tomentosa. The sequence goes on along the minus strand of JAPCWY010000001.1, from coordinate 4,090,535 downwards.
ACATTTAGCTCTTACAAATCTGCTTTGAATGGTTTTCTCCTGCCGAAGTATGATCATGCCGTCGCAATGATTTCCCGTTGTGCACCATCATATCCTCCACCCCCCCCAACCAAAAAAAAAAAATGGTTTATCTGTGTTGTGTCTTGACCAATTGGATGGTTAGTCAGTAGTTTTGCAGTTCTAAAATATCTCTGTGTTGGTCGGCTTGTTTCATCACGTGTCAATGCCACGTGATACAGCGGATGCGTGACATATGCTGTCATCAATGTGATTAGTAAAGCTGCAATAACATCATCTCGGTCGGTTTCTGATGCTTGTCCCTACGGTGTGCAATCGGACCGGATTTACCCAGAACCCGGATCGGCCCACCTGAAAAGCAGCATCGGAATTGGTTCCCATTCAAATCGGTCCGAGTACCCGTTCCAATTTTTAGGAACCGGTTAAAATCGATCCGATTTCCGATTCTAGGCGGAGATCCACCAGGACCGATTTTAGAACTGGTTTCTAGTTACTTTTAAAAGTCCATTGTTTATGTGTTCCGGTGACTTATCACTAGTTACCTTTCGATGTAAAAATTATTTGATCCTGTTAATCCTGTAACTTCAGTACTTTTCATGTTTGCAAGTATTTTCTTTGTAGTTTAAATTCTAGCCACCGTTTGCTTAGGCATTCGCCTCTCGCATACCTTATAATCATCGAGATCCCAGGGATAAGTTGCAATAAAGTGGCTTAATTGTGTTGGGATGCAGTTTGATCAATGTTCATTTATGCCAGGGGTCAGGTCTTTTCCATACAAGAAAAAATGGATTCACACACTGTCTTGAGGTTTTTCCTAGTGGTTGTGAGAGAGATACCGATGAGGATAAGCTGTGATTTTACATTTTTTATATGGCCCTTACGGAAGAGTATCCATATGGTCGAGATTGGACAAAGTATTGCAGGGAATGCTCGTGATAGATCCAATGTTGGAGGGGATTACGATCCCCAGCCATTATGGTAGGAGATCCAGAAGCCATTTTCGATGCCTATTCAAACCAAAATGTGCACTCGGGCTCTTTCTGAGTCAAGAAATTATGCCAGGAAAGCCGGTTCCAATTCTGGCCTCACTCCTTCCTGCAAAATTAAGTTTACTTGGGTCTGTAAATGGTAATGCCTACCATGGTCCAACGAGAAAAGCCTGGAAGGCCCATGCACTATGCAGGTGCACGGTGCACATGCATATCTTGTTGGGAGAGAGCTGAATGGCATTCCCTGGCACCAACTCCATTATTGAATCTTCACAAAGCGCCGAACGTATGATCTTTTCGCTTCTGTTGCCCCACGAAACAGAAAACTTTGCCAATATTTGCCTTTGCATCTTGCTTTCACGCGGCTGACGTTTTAATTGCTTTTATGCTCCTTCAAATCTTTTTCAACATCCTGTAGAATTAAGTTTCTGTAGCGTCTCAAGTTTTGTCCAATTGAGGACGTTCACTTATAAGGAGAGGGCCAGGCAACCAATGGATCATACTCACTTGATTTTTCTGCCCCTACAGTTTCATTCAATTAATTTCCAGACACCTTGGACAAACTCCGTAGAAAAATAAAGAAATGACGACATTTTCTTTATACATTCTGTGATTCTTGTCTTTCTGGCCCTGATGATGCAAATCTTCACATCGCAAGCGGCCGTGGTGGTGCCGAAAAATGCAACAATCACGGCAGTTTTCGCATTTGGTGACTCCATATTGGACACAGGCAGCAACAACAACCACCTCGTTACTCTGGCTAAGAGTAATTTTCCTCCGTATGGAAGGGATTTCATGGGAGGAAAACCAACCGGGATGTTCAGCAATGGCAAGCTTATGACGGATCTCTCTGGTAGCACCAAAATAGTTACACTTCTGTTACTTCCATTGGGATGGGCTTCATTTTTAAAGCTGTGTTTTTGTGTGTGGTTAATCATTCTATGTTTTACTTTCATCAAGCTTAAGCTGCTTCAGTTTCCTCATCCATCAGTTGAACAACTGGGGATCAAGGTAGTGTTGCCCCCATTTCTTGACCCCACCCTGCAACTTCAATACCTAATCGGAGGTGTGAGCTTCGCCTTGGCCAGCTCAGGATATGATCTTCTGACAGCAGAACTTACGGTACGTTGAAACATTATTATTGGGATTTATTATTAAGGGTATTTTAATATTTTTCGTTATAAGTGAGATATACATATTGATGTAATCCATTGTTACCACAACGTACAACTTTTCTCATTAACATGGTATTAGAGCCATATTGGACGTCTGAACCCTAGATAACCGCCCAACCACCGTGGACATCCAGCCACCGCGGAGGTCAACCAATCTCGTCCGAAGGCATCGCCCAGGCTTGGCGAGCCAGATTAGGCATTGCCCGGGTTAGGCGAACTAGAGCCAGACGACGCCTATTCTAGGAGCTCCAGTTCGCGCGATGAGGGAGGGGTCCCTCTCCTCTTGAGAAGTCGAGCAAAATGTGGACGAGCTTCGCGAGCGTCGGCAAAAGATGGGTTCTTTAAATTTCTACGTTGACTGCTAGCCTTCAATCAGCTGTTGCTTGACCGGAGGAGATTCGACATCTCGGATCCCAATCCATTCCCAAATTAAGTATTCCAATTGACTGTTGCTAGTCTTTAATCGGCTGTGGCTCGTGCGGCGGATCTCGCTAACGTCAACGTTCTCACAGTGAGCAGCATCTTTCTCGAGGGCATATCTCCAAATTATGAAGATCTAAAGCACAACATACGTGGACTGCAATTTTCGTACCGCAGTCTGATGGAATTCCAATTAATCCTGCAAGGCGGAGTCTACTGCAATACCTATGATATTGCTGCTTTTCTCGACAAGTGCCCATTCATCGATAAAGCATTTATCGATCTTAATGAATGCTCTTTTGAAGGAGCATTTACTGGGAACTCCATCAGAAGCAAGAGCTTGAGTCCTTCCGTTTTTTTTTTCTTTTTCTCTGCCTGTGTTTCTTGAGCACGCTTCTGTATCAATTGAAATTCTTGAGTACGCTTTTCCAATTGACATTCTGCCGCAGCCATTTCACTAGTTATGGCAGCCAATTCAACCTTCGAGTTGGGTGTGCAGCTGTGAGTTTTGTCGGCAGTTGATGTTCTAGAACTTTTTTTTTTTTTTTTATCCATGTCTCAGTGGATTGAGCATGCGGTTGAATCTGTTGATGATAGAAAGAAAGGTCTAGGTGATGCTTGTGTAATTGAATTGGGTGGGATCAATGGAGATATTGAATATTGGTTTTTGCGTGACATCACTTTGTTTTGGTCTTCTTGGAATTTGGCATCTAGACATCTCTTGCCTTCGATATCGTCTCTTGTTCTTGTGTGCTGGATTGGTGAAGATTCTCTAGGTTTGTAACTTCTCATTCAATGCCTTGCAGGGTCTGGTTCGCACCCTCGTTTTCATAGACTTGGTTATGTGGTAATATTTTTCAATCGTGTTCGACTATTGAATTACTGAGGTTAAGTTCCTTGTTTATTATTGAGTTATGGCTACGGCCAGTGAAACTAGTGTTAGCATGGATACTAGAAGTTCTCGGTATTGCCACTACTGTCAGCGAATTGGCCATACTGAGGTTTATTGCTATACTCTACATCCCGAGCTTCGTCCACGGGTAGCATATGCCGATGTTGAGTCTCTAATACAGAAGATTCTTGATCAGTCACATAAAATGCCTAGCATTATTATGTTGTCTCGCGCCGAGTATGAGTACTTAGTACATCCCAACCAAGTGATGGAATCATTTGCTCCTACTGTTACTTTGGCATAGACTTCTTTAGGTAATTCGTCTTGTTTACTTGCTGCTACGCCCACTTCCTAGGTTGTAGGCTCCGGTGCTTCAAATCATATGACCGGTAATTATAACTTATTGTCTGGGATTATCTCTAGATGTCCATGTTCTGTTACACTAGTTAATGGTTCGAAGTCCCATATCACTGGTCAAGGAAATGTAACTTTAAGTCCCTCTCTTTCTCTCTCATCTGTTTATCATTTACCAGTTTTCCCATGTAACTTACTTTTTATCAGTTCCCTTACTAGAGATTTGAACTGTTCCATGACATTTATCTTTACACGTTGTGTCTTTCAGGATTTAAGAATGAGACAGGTGATTGGTGGGGGGCATGAGTCCAATGGGCTGTACTATTTGGATAAAGACCTTATTGCTGCTGCTTTTGAGAAAAGAACTGCCTCTGACTTCTTTCAAATGTATTGTCGTATGAGTCATCCACCAATTGACATACTTCGTCATTTCTATCCCATTACAGAATCTATGACTCCTATCTAGTGCGATGTTTGTCAATTTGGCAAACATCATCGGGTATCTTTTTCTTCTCGTGTCTAGAGTCGTGTGTCAAGTCCTTTTGAGTTAGTCCACTTTGATGTTTGGGGAGCATGCCATGTCAAAGATATATTCGGTTACAAATACTTTGTTACATTTGTGAATGATTATTCTCGCATAACTTGGTTATATCTAATAAAAGATCAAATTGAAGTATTTTCTTATTTCCGTATGTTCTACTCTGAGATTCTTAATCAATATCATGTTTCTGTTAAATGTTTGCATTCTGATAATACTAAAGAATACATTTCCAATGGTTTTCAATCATTTCTTAAATCTTATGGGATTTTGCATCAGACATCTTGTCTTTATACTCTCCAGCAGAATGGGGTGGCAGAACGAAAAAATCACCATCTCTTAGATGTTGTTCGTTGTCTACTTTTTTATATGAATCTCCCCAAAAATATTTTGGGGGTAAGCTATTCTTACAGCATGTTATCTCATTAATCGTCTTCCATCGTCTGTGCTGCGTGGGGCATACCTTTTTCTACTATACATCCTATAAATCAACTTTTTTCTTTACCACTTCGTGTGTTTAGATGTGTTTATTTTGTGTATTGTTTGGGTCCTGGTCATGATAAGCTCGATCCACGAGTTGAAAAGTGTGTATTTATTGGGTACTCTAGAGCTTAGAAAGGGTACAAGTGTTATAGTCCAAATAGTCGACGATTTTTTGTCTCGAGAGATGTTACCTTTTTCAAAGACCAGACATATTACTCCTCTGTTAATCAACCGATGACTCCATCTGAAAATATTTTGTCATCAGACATGGCTCCACTGCCACCTATTCCCTTGGCGGGAGCACTTAGGCTATCACCTGATTTTCAATTTTTTGACCAGATCTATCAACGTCGTCATTATGTTCAAAGTGAGGTAGTACAGCCGCCGCCTATAATGGATATGCATGATTCTCTATCAAATCATGTCTCGGCCTCTGATCTGCCGATTTCTTCTAAGCTTGATTCTACTATTGATATTCCCATTGCATTGTGCAAAGGTACGCGATCTTGTGTTAGTTAACTTAATTCCCGATATGCTCCCTATACTAGTTTGTCTTATCGTACAAATACTCATATCCTCTTTATCAATTTTTATCATACAATTGTCTTTCTCCTACATATTCCTCGTTTGTTGCTTCTTTATCTGTTGTGTCTATACCAAGTACTGTTGCAGAGGCTCTTGCCCATCTAGGTTGCCGGCAGGCTATGAAGGATGAAATGCAGGCATTACAGGATAATTGGACATGGCAGGTTACACCATTACCTGATGGCAAACAGATTGTGGGGTGCCGTTGGGTTTTCACAGTGAAGTTCCAACCAGATGGGTCTGTTGAGCGTCTAAAGGCACGTCTAGTTGCCAAAGGTTACTCCCAGATATATGGAGTTGATTATGATGATACATTCTCTCTTGTTGCAAAGATACCTTCTATTCGTGTTTTTATCTCTCTTGCTATCTGATACGGTTGGACTCGACATCAGCTTGATGTCAAGAATGTTTTACTTCATGGCGACTTGACAGAAGAGGTATATATGGAGCAATCCCCAGGATTTGTTGCTCAGGGGAAGTCCACGGGTGTTTGTTGCCTGCGAAAGGCATTATATGGCTTGAAATAGTCTCCTCATGCCTGGTTTGGTCGTTTTAGTGATGCAGTTATTCGGTTCGGTTTGCGGCATTGTATTGTGGACCATTCTATGTTTAGCTCTACTTCTTCAAGGGGGTGTGTACGTTTGGTTGTATATGTTGATGATATTATCATCACTGGTAGTGATTTTGTGGGTATACAAAAGTTGAAAGAGTTTTTACAGACAGAGTTTAGCACAAAAGATATGAGTAGTCCACAGTATTTTTTAGGCATTGAGGTGGCCTACTCACGTGATGGCATCTCATTATCACAACGGAAATATGTTCTGGATATTTTGAGTGAAGTTAGTTTTCTTGGAGCAAAGCCTATCGATACTCTAATGGATCCTAATGTGAAGCTTGATGCATAACATGTAAACTTACTTCATGATCCAAGCAAGTACTAAAGGCTAGTGGGTAAGCTCAACTATTTAACTGTCACTCGACTTGATATTTCTTTTGCTGTTAGGGTGGTTAGTCAGTTTATGAGTGTTCCTCGCACTACACATTGGGAGGCGGTTTTATGTATTGTTAAGTACTTGAAGGGAGCACCCAACAAAGAGCTTTTATTCAAGAATAATGGACATCTTAGTGTCATTGGTTACTCAGATGTTGATTGGGCCGAGTGTCCTATTGATAGGAGATCGACTTCTGGTTATTGTGTATTCTTGGGAGGCAATCTTGTGAGTTGGAAAAGTAAGAAACAACATGTTGTGTCTCGGTCTAGTGCAGAGGCGGAATATCGAGCCATGGCTCATGTGACTATCGAGTTGCTTTGGTTGATGATGTTGTTATCTGAACTCAGCATGCTATCCTCATCTCCCTCAGTTCTATGTTGTGATAACCAGTCTGCTATGCATATTGCCTCAAATCCAGTCTTTCATAAGCGCACGAAGCATATTGAAGTAGATTGTCATTTTGTCTGAGAAAAGATTTAGAACAAGGAAATGATATTTCAATACACACGGACAGAGGATCAACTTACAGATATTTTCACTACTAGAGTGATTACTTTATGCAACAAGTTGGGGCTTTTTGATATTTATGCACAAGTTTGAGAGGTAGTGTTGAAACGTTATTATTGGGCTTATTTATTATTAATGGTATTTTAGTCTTTTTTGTTATAAGTGAGATATACATATTGATGTAATCCATCGTTACCACAATATATAACTTTTCTCCATTAACACGGTATACAAATTTCCCTTCCTTGCATTATGAAAACTAAGTTTCACCGCACCATTTTCATCGACACAGCTGATGGTTCCTCTCTCTTCTTGTTGAAAACAGTTGGTCATACCGATGTCGGAACAATTATTAGTGTTTGATGAGTACAAAAGAAAGCTGAAGAGCTTTGTAGGAGAGGAGAAAGCGGATTATATTGTCGCCAACGGCCTGTATATTGTGTGTGCAGGGAGCAACGACATCACAAATACCTACTTTCATACCCCAACCCGGCTATTGCAATACAACATTTCTTCTTACACGGAATTTTTGGTGCGTTCGGCTTCATCCTTCTGGCAGGTACTTCAGATTTAATGAACCAGTGTGGCTGTTGATCCTTTATGCAGCTGTCCATGCCATTTATGTCGGTTTGTTGTCCGAACCATTTGGAAACCAGGAGACCAATCACCTGTTCTTAACAAGCATGCGATTATTGAACTCACGAATAACACTCTGCGCATATATAGTTTGTCCAACTGCACTGGAGCAGCTAGAATCCAAGACATGCTAATATGCTCTAAGCCGCCACATGATATTGCTCTAGGAACTACAAGCAAAGGGCGCTCGGAAAATTGGCGTCCTCGCCATACCTCCCATCGGGTGCTTACCCGCACAGAGAACTTTGGCCGGTGGAATCAAGAGAAGATGTGCAGGTGATTACAATCAAATGGCTCGACTGCTCAACGCAAAGTTATCAACGGAATTGCATCACCTCAATGGAGCCTTTCCTCATGCCAAGATGGCCATTTTCAACGCCTACGACTCTTTACTTGACATCATAAAGAATCCGAGAAGATATGGTAAGACTTGGTACAAAGGTATCGTTGTTTACAAATCAAATGTCAACCGATCAAAGCTTTTGGACATTGATCATGGTTGCACGCGGAATAACAACTCTGTATTGGAGACAGAGGTCTCAAGCTAGATTTTCTCCCATTTCTCTGCTTTCCCATCGTGACAGGGCTCGAAATCCCAGACCGAGGGTGCTGTGGCTCGGGTCTAATAGAGACAGCGGTTTTGTGCAACCGCTGGGATTATTTTACATGCTCAAATGTTTCGGGATATGTATTCTGGGATAGCTATCACCCAGCAGAAAATGTCTACAAGATTTTAGTCCAGAAGCTACTGACGAAGCTCCTGGTCGACCTATACACATGACGATGACGAGGATATTTTACTATGCTCTTCATACCAAGGACAATAATTAAATCTTGTATGTGGAAAATAGTGTATAATTACACCCTCGATACAACCGACGGGGAATGAAAGATATTGGTTAAGTTCGAATACAGTACATCAAGCTGTTAATATGAGTTCACTACTGTGTTATGTACGTACCATCATCTAGCATTGACTCAAAACTTCAAAGACAATATGCTGCTTTAATATAAAAAAAAGGCATACTGAAGTTTACTCCCCAAAAAAGCTTCAAAAATAATTATGCAATTGGGGAACCTATTTATTGTATCCAATGACGCAAATTCCATAATAGTGTTCATCCAAATTTATAATTATTGTGCAACTGCATAACCTAATCATCATCTGGTTTTGTGGCTGTGATGCTGGAGTCGGAACTGGACGAGGATACAAGACTAGGTGCGTGGATGGAGATGAAAAGGTCAAATCCCTAACACGTAGAGTGGGATTTGAACCTATCTGGTGCTTGAAATGATGAACTAGGGTTTGAGTCTCAGTGGGACAACTGAAGGTCGGTCCAGATGGGATCGGTTTCAAGCCAAATCATATATTAAGTTCCATATAGGCAAGAAACTCAATCTTTCCCGTTGTTGTACGTATAATTGAGGCGAATGCCAGGTTAAAAGCTTTTTCAGTTCGGCTCAACTGGTCCTTTTTGTTCTGCACATGTGACAAGGCCAGCTTCCAATGCTGTTTAAGGGTGTTAGCTTTCTTCAGTTATGTCGGCGGCACATCATCTTCTTTGCTCTATCATATGCAGTCAATTAAATTATGACCGCATGATATCGGATTGCCACGATTGAGAAAAAGCTAGGAACTGTCCAAGTTGTCCAGTTTTGATGCTCTGTCAGAACTGCAAGCTGGAACGCTGCAGAACTGCTTTTCCTCAAATAGTACACCGGACCGGTCATTATAACAATAACCAAAAATTGATCCTAGTTAAATGGTGGCAGTTTACCTCAGCGAACAAAAGGATGAAATGACACTCTAATACTCATATATCCTATGTGCTTACGACCGCTCAGAGGAAGCTTCAGTTTAGTGTTGATTTCCTGTCATCTACTATTTGCTGGAGGGACTCTTGCTTGTAACATTCAGCTCTTGCAAATCCACTTTGAATGGTTTTCTCCTGTCAAACTATGATCATGCGGACTCACTGATTTCCTGTCATGTACTATCATCTCCCCCACCCCCTCCAACCCCCCCCAAAAGACGGTTTATCTGTGTTCTGTGTCTTGACCAATTGGATGGCTAGTCAGTGGTTTTGCAGTTCTAAAATATCTCTGTGTTGGTCTGCTTTTTTCATCAAGTGTCAATGCCATGTGATACAACGGATGTTATATGTTGTCATCAATGTGACTAGTATGCTGTAAGCACCGCATGTTGCTCGGTTTCTTATGCTTGTCGCGGCAGGGCTGCTTGTGTGAAGTTCCCGCTTCTGCTGAAACTGTCAAGGCTACAAAGAAAATGCGAAAATCGAGATTTTCTATGCCATTTCCTTGTCAATGGAAAGGAGATTGAGAAAATGTACTCTTTATACTAGATTAAACAAGCCTCAAAACATTTCCAATTTTCAAAGAGGAAAATACATCATGCTATCGGTATCTCTAACCAGATTAATCGTTTTAACGGGTCATTGTTTCCGGAACTTCCACGGGCGACACAAGCATAACCTAACCTATAGAGTGCATCATGAACATGACATGTTTTCATTGCCTTTTGTAGTCATGTTATTAGCTCAACCTGATAAGTACTCAGCGTCTTGCAAAAGGTTTCCATACTTCCGGCGCTAATCTCACTATATTTCGAGTATCCAGTTGGGCTTTTGCTCTATTAAAGCATGCCACTAGTGCCAGAATTAACTGTCTGAGGATTTTCTTCCTGGTAGTGAGTGAGACACCAATGACTATATGCTATGCTTTTCCTTTCCCTTCATGGAACTTAGTGAAAGCCCGATTCTCTTCCGCCCCAGGGCATTCGGTTGGTCGAGATTCGGCAAAGCATAATAAGGAATGCTCGTCTTTGACGGAATGCCTGTTCATTCCAATGTGAGCGCTCCGGCTCTTTCGTGTCAATGAGGTTATACCAGGAATGGCTATTCCAATCCTGGTAGCCAAACGTGTCGGGAAAGAATTCAGGTCTGTAGCGGCAATGCTGACAGAAAACGCCTGAAAGGCCTCTTTCATGCACATTCCATTGCGTGTGGATGACCTTCCCTTGATACCAACACTAATCCTTCTTTGATCTTCCCAAACTCAAAAGGCGTGAACTTTTGCCTTCTGTTGTCCCACGAAACAGAAAACTTGTGAGTATCGGCTGCTGTATCTTTCCCACGATTAACGTTTTTATTGCTTTTATGTTCCTTAAATCTTTTTCCCGTTCTCGCAGAATTAAGATTGTCCTTCAGTAGCCTCTAAAGTTTGTCCCCCCTGAGAACGTTTAAACTTATAAAGAAGGGCCGTGCAAATGAATCCAATGGAGCATGTTCAGTTCCTGTTTCATTAAACTTATTCCTAGTTACTTTGGCATCATCCCTTTGAAAAAATGGTCCAAATCTCGGTACAGTCTCTAATTCCTCTCTCTGTCTTCCTCATGATGAAAATCTGCACAAGGCAAGCCGAGGTCGTGGTGCCGAAAAATGCAACAATCTCTGCTGTTTTCATGTTCGGCGACTCCATAGTGGACACAGGCAACAACAACCACCTCGTTACTCTAGTTAAGAGTAATTTTCCTCCATATGGAAGGGATTTCATGGGAGGAAAACCAACCGGGAGGTTCAGCAACGGCAAGGTTCCCGCGGACCTCTTCGGTAGTACCAAAACAATTATACTTTGATAACTTTGATAACTGTCTGCACGTTGCATTCCGACTGAGCTTCGTTTGTCTGTCTCCTCGAACTTCTAAGGAATGAAGGACAATATAAGATTCTTCTGTATTTGTGTGATTAATAATGCCGTGTTTTACTTGAACTTTGAAAACTTATCGTTACGGTTTACGCTTAAGCTGCTTTGTTTTGTTTCATCCATCAGCGGAAAAACTGGGGATCAAAGAACTGTTGCCCGCATTTCTGGACCCAAACCTGCAAATTCAAGACCTCATCGGAGGCGTCAACTTCGCTTCGGCCGGTGCAGGATTCGATCCTCTGACTTCGGAACTCGTGGTAAACAAATTTCGCTTCGTCGCATTAGGAAAACTACCTTTCACCGAGCCAATGTCATCAACGCTGCTGATGGTTCCTCTCTTAAAATCAGCTCGCCATACCGATGTCGAAACAACTACGACTATTCGATGAGTACAAAACGAAGCTGAAGAGCTTTGTAGGAGAGGAGAGAGCGGATTATATTGTCGCCAACGGCCTGTATATTGTGTGTGCAGGGAGCGACGACATTGTGAATACCTATTTTCATACCCCAACCCGGATATTTGAACACAGCGTTCCTTCTTACACGGAATTCTTGGTGCGTTCGGCTTCATTCTTCTTGCAGGTACTTCAAATTCAATGAACCAGGGTGGCTTTTGATCATTCATATAACCATCCATGCCTTTTATGTCGGCTTGTCGTCCCAGTTATTGGGAAACCAAGCAATCAAGCACCTGATCTCAACATGAATTTGATTATCGAGCTCATTGATGGCACTCTGCACATACATAGTTTGTCGAGCTGCAATACAGAAGCTAGAATCTCCAAGAGGACATGCTAATGTGCTGTAACCCGTCACGTGTAACCACTCTAGGAACTCCATGCCAAGGGTGCTCGGAGGATCGGCATCTGCAGCTTGACTCCTCTCGGGTGCATACCCTCACAGAGAACTCTGGCCGGTGGAATCAAGAGAAGATGTGCAGAGGGTCACAACCAAATGGTACAGCTGTTCAATTCAGAGTTGTCATCCGAGTTGCGTCGCCTCAATGGAGCCTTCCCTCATGCCAGGATGGCCCTTCTCGACGTCTACGGCCTTGTATTCGACATGATGAAGAATCCCAGGAAGTATGGTAAGACTCAGTACAGCAATGTCCTCGTGACAATTAACATACAAATCGATCAAAGCTTTTGGACATTTACGGTGGCTGCACACTGAATTTCAACTCAGTACAGGAGACACAGGTCTCGAGCTCGATTTTCTCTCAGTGACTATACATTTCTCTGCTTTCCCATCTTGACAGGTTTCGAAATCTCGGACCGAGGGTGCTGCGGCTCGGGTCTAATAGAGACCGCGTTTTTGTGCAACCGGTGGAATTTCTTGACATGCTCGAACGTTTCAGGATACGTGTTCTGGGACAGCTATCATCCCACTGAAAATGTCTACAAGATCATGGTCCAGGAGCAGCTGGGGAAGCTCCTGACGGACCTATACTCATGACGACGACAATGACGGCGACTATGATCTTTTACTATGCTCTTCATAATGCAGACAAGGACTAATTCTTGTATGTCGAGGATGATGTATAAGTACACTCTTTGATGGAAAGGACACGGAATGGTAGATAGACATCGTCTTCATTCGTTGGTTAAGTTCGAATACAAGTGATCAAGCTCTATAAATGACTTCATTGATACCTTATTTCACATACCATTCATCTAGCATTTGACTCAAAACTCCAGGTCTATATAAAACTGTCTGCAAAATATTTTAAACAAGAAACAAGCACGCCGAATTGGCTCATGTATGAACCTTCAAAGTATCTATGCAATTAATTATATCACGAAATTCATTCATCGTGTCCAAAAATCCAAGTTCAATTCTATTAAACATCCAATTTGTGATCGGAAGTCTTCCGGCTTTACTGGAATTCCGGTACACAGATATACTTTGCTTACGTCTTTGCACACCCATTTGATCGATTCTCTTAACGGTCTTACCATTGAATCACCGCCTTCTTTCAAAGCGTCTAGTTTTGGTCTTAGAAAATGATACAATCTTGAGCAGGTTTTTATCATCTTATGATGTGTGTGCTCCAAGTTTTTCAAGGATGTCTGTTTTCAAGCTACATCAATTCTCAAGCAATCACATCCACCAAACATCCTCAAATCACTTCTGCACATTCTATACCTTGAAAGCCAAACATCCATCACCCAGTGTGGCTGGTATGAGGATCCTACCAGAGTGTGGTGCGACATACTTCACAAGATTTTGCACTTCATCATCCCTATTTTACTGTCCATTTTCATGGAAGATCTAAAAACCACAATTGTCGACTCCCTTTTCTACCCTGATCCTCGGGATAAATATGAATTTTGTACGGCGTTCACTTATGTGCCATAATTTTTAAAACGTTCACTTAAGTGACAAAAATTTTGAAAAGCATTCACTTGAGTGCTAAAGGGGGACGTAGTAGCTGGAAAAAGGAGACATGGAGACGTGGTAACCGGAAATGCTGACGTCACATAAGCAAAATGATTTTTTGGAATATTTTATTGTACACGTGGAAATTTTGTATAATTTTCTTTTTTTTAATTATCTTCTTTTAAATATTATTAATATAAAAAAACCAGAGAAGCCTTCGGTTTCTCAGTGTCGGCCACCACTGGCCGACCTAAGAGCCAGGGTCGGCTTGCCCAGGGCTAGCAAGGCCGCGACGGCCCTTGACGATGGCCTTCGCGGCTTCGGGTGGGGCAAACAAGGGCAACAAATCCCTTACCATATCTGGGCGAGTGCCTCGCGCCCCTGCCGACCGCAGCCTCGTGACAGCAGCCAAGGCTACGAGGGACGTCGCTAGAGCTAGCATTATGGGTCATAAACCTATATTTGACCCATATTTGTATAAAATGAGTCAAATATATGTCATTAACTTATAAAGTGTTCACTAAAAATGGGTCAATAACGGATCACACTTAAATCCATATCGACTCATTTTCGACCCATATTAGGCCCATTTTCCCCCCGCAAGGACAACATCCTTCCACCAATTACAAGTGGTCCCGGGACCAGGGCCAGAGTCGGCGATCGAGACCGGGGCCTGAGCTCCGGGCACGATTGGGGCAGGGGCTCGAGCCGGGTCCGGTGACGAGGGCTGGGAATCGGTGACCGGGGTCGGGACTAGTGCCAAAAATCGATGACCAGGGTCGAGATCGGTGCCGAGGGCCAGGTTCAGGGGCCGGGGCCAGGGCTAGTGTCGAGACTGTGGCTGGGACCTGAGCCGCGCCCCGAGACTGGGGCAAGGACCGGGACGACAACCGAGGCCGGGACTAGGGTTGGGCACTAGGACCTGGACCCGGGGCGGGTGCCGAGGCCGGGGCCACGGCTAGAGCCAAGTCCCGAGGCAAAGTCCTGTGACCGGGGCCAAGGCCAGAGCGGGGACCAAGGCTGGGACCGGGGTGTAAAGATCGTCCCCTAGATCCTCCTTCTCTTATTGCACCTGAATTAGCCCGACCTTAAACCTCGGCTCCAATGCCTTAACAAATGCATGTCGCTTACCTAAAAAAAAGTTATCGACAACAAGGGGTGAGATAAACCCAACAAGTTAAATTCTAATTCATCTACTAGAAACATCAATAGCAAGTCAAGTTCAGTGCATCAAGCAAGCCAAGAACTCGTTAACAATATGTTGTTAAAGTTTGCATCGCATATGTGTGAAATAGGACACAAAAGAAAGTAAACCAACCAAGACTTGTAACATGAGCATCCACATATTATATTACAAGCAATATAATTATGACTCGACAGTCATAATCATACAACAACAATATGTCTCGTACCACCTCAAAGATCGATCCAGTCACACAGCAGGGTATTCCCATAACTCCATGGGGTACAAGTATGCATATGAATCGATAGCCATAATCGTATAACAACAACATATCTCGTACCGCCTCAGAGACCGATCCAGTCACACAGCAGGATCACCCAGTCACACAGTAGGGTATTCCCATAAACTCCATAGGATACAATTCATTGGCTGCAAAGCCCTATTCCTCACTCTCACTCCCACTCCATGCAATTCCATGAAATGAATGTTTATGCATATGTTTAATGTAAAATCTCCAATGTACTATTTATACAAAATAAACTCAGGACAATCCATATCAGTCTTTGGTGTCAACTAAATCAAACAGAATACCATAATGGTAGGCCTGTAAGCCCACGGTTAAACTGTCTCATATTCGGCAGTTTCCATCTTGTACCATTTCAATCACTACTCTTTTAGCGAGACGCGAAAACTAGTTCCTCAGAGTTGCCAAATGCCGACTCTAATACCTCATGCGCTAAACAAGTAAATGAAGAAGATATCATGACAAATGTTGCATCAGTATTCAAACAAGAGTAATTTATAAATGAGTGAATATAGCCACAACTTGCAGTTCCACAAGGCCATCATCTCCTCACGTCTTCACTGATTTACACATATAAATCCAAGACAATAGTTATTGATGAAATTCGCTAACTCATTTAGTCATTCTAATTCACCAGTGGACAGAGAATCACATCTGATCACTTTTCGCAGCGGTCAAAATTGTAGCCAGATTGATTTCTTTCTTGCCAGGAGAGAGGATAGAGTTTCGTATGTAGATTGTAAGGTATATCCTGGTGAATGTGTAGTTACACAACATAAGTTGGTGGTCTTAGAAGTTCGGTATAACAAAGTACAGAAGATGAAGAGAAGTGCGGAGCATCCCAAAATAAGATGGTAGAAGTTACATGAGGAAAAACAAACAGAATTCAAGGAAAGAATGCTACAGGAAGGACCGTGGTGACTGGAGGGCGAAGTAAATATGATGTGAAAAGAGATGTCTAACTGCATCCAGACAGTGGCAAAAGGGGTGTTAGGGAAAAGTAGAGGGAATGGACATCAAACAAAAGAAACCTGGTGGTGGCATGAAGAGGTGCATGAGGCAATTAAGTAGAAGAAGAAGTGTTTCAGATGCCTACATAAATGTCCTAATGAAGAGAATTTGCAAAAGTTTAGATTGGCGAGAAAAAGTACCAAGAAAGCTGTACGAGAGGCCAGAGGCAAGGTTTTCACTTATATGTACAACAAACTTAGGAGCAAAGAAGAATAAAAAGGCAGCTATAGACTTGCAAAATCAAGAGACAATAAAAGTAAAGACTTGACACAGGTTAGATGTATCAAGGATGAAAATCAAACACTCTTGATAAGAGATGAAGACGTCAAGGGCAGGTGGATGAGTTATTTTAACAAACTTTTTAATGGGGAGAGCGATAGAAGTGAGGTGGATTTGAAAGATGCTTTTGATGATTTAAATAGAAAGTTTGTGCGTAAAGTTAAAGCACGGGAAGTTAGGGAGGCATTAAAAAAAGATGAAGACTAGTAAAACCTTGGGACCCGATGGTATTCCTATTGAAGTGTGGAGATGCCTAGGGGGTGTAACAATAAGTTGATTGACTAGTCTTTTTAACAAGATCCTCCATACTAATAATATGCCTGATGAATGGAGGAAAAGTATACTTGTGCCGATATACAAGAACAAGAGGGATATCCAAAATTGTTCTAATTATAGAGACATCAAGCTTATGAGCCATACAATGAAACTATGGGAGAGAGTGATTGAGCATCGTTTGAGAATAGAGACCAAAGTTTCTGTCAATCAATTTGGATTTATGCTAGGAAGATCTACCATGGAGGCTATTTTCTTAATACGACAATTGATGAAAAGATATCGAGAAAGAAAGAAGGACCTACATATGGTGTTTATTGATATCAAGAAGGCGTATGATAAGGTTCCAAGAAAGGTTTTGTGGTGGATTCTTGAAAAGAAAAAAGTACCTTCAAAGTATGTCGAGACAATCAATGATATATATAACGGTGCTACTACATGTGTGAAGGCTTGTAATGGCACATCAAGTTATTTTCCAATTACAGTAGGCTTACACCAAGGTTCTGTTTTGAGCTCTTAACTTTTTGCCCTGGTTATGGATGAGCTAACAAAAGATATTCAAGATGAGGTGCCGTGGTGTATGCTATTTGCAGATGATATCGTGCTTATTGATGAGACCAGAGCTGGAGTTAACGCTAAGTTAGAAGTATGGAGAAGCACGTTGGAGTCTAAAGGATTTACGCTAAGTTGAAGTAATATGGAATACTTGAAGTGTGAGTTTGATACGGCAGAAAGAGGGGATCAAGAAGCCGTAAATATGCTCGGACAGGAGGTACCCAAAAAGGATACATTTAGAAATCTGAGATCAATATTGCAAAAGGAGGGAGAGATTGATGAGGATGTAAGCCATAGAATAGAGCAGGTTAGATGAAATGGCGCAGTGCATCTGGATTTTTGTGTGATCACAAAATTCCTCTTAGGTTAAAAAAAATTTTATAGAACAGCAGTTAGACCTGTTATGTTATATGGAGCTGAATGTTGGCCAGCACAAAGGAAACATAAGCATAAAATGAGAGTAGCGTAAATGAGGATGTTAAGGTGGATGTGCGGTCATACAAGGATGGATAAGATAAGAAATGAAGAGATTCGACGGAAAGTTGGAGTAGAACCGGTGGCGGAAAAGATGAGAGAGTATAGATTGAGATGGTTTGAGCATATTCTCCGAAGACCCTTAGATGCACCGGTACGAACAGAAATTTGCTATCGAGAGCATAACACGAAAAAAGCAAGAAGTCGGCCGAAACTTACTTTGGGGAAAGCAGTAAAACAAGATTTAATAGAGTGATAAATAGATTGGCGTATGATTTGTCTTAGCACGGGGTGAAGGAAAGCTAATAATATTGTGGAGGGGTAGTGTATAGATAAATAGATATATATATATATATACTTATTTATTTTTACACATTTATCTTTTTTTACTCTATTGATTCTGTTTTTATTTTTATGATTCTTTGGGTTTATCGACCGCCGATCCCAACTAATTTAGGATAAAGGTGTTGTTGATGTTGATGTAATTCATCAGTGGACACATGACAACTAAAAGTTCAGTTCCTTCATACTTCACAGCCCATATTTGTCTCTTTTGAGCACATATAGAACTCATAACTTACTAGTACTAGTGACTCATCAAATTTTGGAACCGACATACAATCTCTCTAAAAGCTTCTTTCCTTACACAAAATTAGAACCTACAATCACCTGCATAAAAATCATGTTCGGCAATTTTTAGATGGTCCTTGATAAATATTCACGAATCCATTAACTACAATCGCCATATTCATCCTAAATCCTACATAAACCCAAAACCGTTGCTTTCATTCACCAATAACAGTCGCCATTCAAGCGGCTTAACACAAATACAAGTAGCAAACAAAACTACGAACATGGACAACCCATCGTCAAAACAGAGCACCCGAATCCCTTTCTCTTTCTTTCGGTATTAGGGTTCTCACGCAGACGACCGTCAATCCACGTCGCAATTATTCGAAACCCTCAACCCATTCGGCTCTCGCGTCTATTGACGCAACCCCAAGATTTGACCATCAACGATTCCGCGGCCGACCTGCACACCGATCGTCACTTGCACTGAAGAAAAAAGGAGACGAATTAGAATCCACTTGCCTTGTTCGTTGCGGTGCCGAGTTCGTGTTCGCCGGCCGCCGAAGAACCGTTGCTTGGTTGGTGGAATCGACGAAATCGACTCAGTGAGAGAGAGAGAGGTGTCGAGGGAAGAGCAACTGGCGAACGATGGTCTTCTCGGTCTGCTCTCTCTCTCTTTCTTCTTTTTTTTCGTTTATTTGTCCCTTCTTCCTTTTTCTTTTTCTTCTTATTTTTATTTTTATTTTATTTTTTTTAAGAAAATGAAAGCGGTCCTTTTTTTATCCACGAGTGAGCCGACCTGAAATCCTAATTGCCACACTAGCGGGCTTCGTGGCTCTCTCACGGTCAGCAATCAACGTGGACGAGAATTTCACAAGGGTAAGATTGGACTTGAAATCCCGTAGCCCATAGTAGCCGACTAACTCAGAAAAGAATTAAAACTGGTCTGTGGTTTTTTTTTTTTTCCTTAAAGGTGCTTTTATCAATTCCAACGCTTAAATCAACTTTCAGATTCATTTCGTCCAATTTTTGTTTACCAAAAACTATTAAAATGGGGCGTCACACGGGGCTGGGACGGGGATCGGAACCGGTGTCAGGGCCGGGTCTCGGGACCGAGGTCGGGTCCCGTGGTTAGGGTTGGGGCCCAGGCCGGGGCTGGAGCCTGGGCCGGATCTCTAGATCGGGGTAGGACCGTGGCCGTGATCGGAACCGTGATCGGGGTCGGGATTAGGGCCGGGACCTGGGTCGAGCTCCAAAGCCGAGACTCGAGGCGGGTGTTGGGGCCGGGGCTAGTGGCGATGCCAGGGCCGGAGTCGGGGCTGGGACTAGAACCTAAGACCTGGGACCGAGGATTGAGGACGGGGCCGGAGCCAGGGACCAAGGACGGGATAGGGGCCAGGGCCAGGGTCAGTGCAGGGACTAGGGTCGGGACTAAGAAGTATTTTAGTAATATTTCTTTCTTAAAATATTATTGAATTTTAATAATATATGTTCAAACTGGTCGGGTCGGGTATGGGATCATTAAATATGAGTCAATATGGATCAGATGGGTTAATATGGGTCGGATCATATTCGACCCGACCCATCCATTTGCCACTTCTAGCCTCGACATTTGGTGATTGATTTTATCCTTGCTTTTATCCTTCAGTCATTTGGAGGTTGATTTTTTTTTTTTTGGGTGTTATATATTCTCTTCCAGATGGGCTTGGATCGAATACGTATGCTTGATCCTTCGACAAGTCGGACTTAGGATGTACCCTTTACAGACCATTACAAGATGTGAAGTGAGTTGACTGTCCT
The DNA here is from genome assembly GCA_028455895.1 of Rhodomyrtus tomentosa. NCBI lineage: Eukaryota > Viridiplantae > Streptophyta > Magnoliopsida > Myrtales > Myrtaceae > Rhodomyrtus > Rhodomyrtus tomentosa. The sequence goes on along the minus strand of JAPCWY010000001.1, from coordinate 4,070,395 downwards.
CGTTTACATTACTTATTAACCAGTTTTAACTTACGTTGACGTATGAATGCATGGTGCCATGCAGGTGACGGATTCATCGATATTTTTCATTTTGGCCAAAGAGTTCTTTGGATTTTAAACCAAGGTGCATTAGATACCAATTGGGCTACTTCCCCAAAAAACACAAATTTTAGGTTTAATGACGATTCTAGTCTTCTTCTTTTTTCATCCCATGAAAAAACATAAAGTTTAACTCAAGTCCCAAATTCTGCCCCCCTTAACTTGAAATCATTAGTTATTCAACATGACAATTTCACATCATCAATAAATTTACGTGACGTGGTTGTCTTGGCACGGAATATGGAGTTGTTCATTCTCTTCGAGAAGAGGGTAGGGCTGAGCTTGTTAAAAAAGAAGAAGAAGGCTATATTCACAAGCTTAGCGAATCTCGACCATTACGTATCTCCATGGATTGTAATATACAATTTCATATTCCAGTTAGATAGCTGATATTTGCATGTGAAGGGAAGGAGAGAATGAATATGTTGACCGTCATTCTTCAAATTGTGCCAGAGGTGAAATAGATGAATAAATATTAATTCCATATTAAGAGGACGATGAATCCTTAAATATACCTTAGCAAATCACATGAATTTATTAATGGTGTGAAATTACTATATTGGACAACTAATGGTTCAAAATTAAGGGAGACAGGTTTAGCACTTGAGTTAAAGTTAGTACTTTTTCATAAGATGAAAAAAGTTTAGGACAGAATCTTCATTAGACCTAAAGTCGGTACTTTTATATGAGACAGAAAAAAGTTTGAGCCAGAATCATCATTAGACCTAAAGTTAATGTTTTTTTAAGAAATTAGTCCGATAACAATCAAGCCGTTACACAACCAACACCCTCCTTGATACGGTGACAACCATGGCTGTTCAGGAAGAATGCTACATAATTATGTGCATGATGTGGTGGATGGACAAATTAGGGGCATAACAAGGCTTGTCCATTGTGTATGTTTGAACAATTGATGGTTACTCCAACCCTCTTTGCCAAAGAGAATGCTTAACCAGTTCACATTTGTGACCAATGTTTGGTATACTTCTAGTTTCTTGGCAGTTGATGTAGAAACTCCACATATGTTAGTAAGTGTATGGGCCTAAGACCTATTACAACTTGCACTAGGCTGGCATATTACACTCCTCATACCTTGTCACTCTAAGCATTGCGGTTTTGCAGGCTGAAGTTACTCAAAGACCAAGCAATGCGGGGGAAGCTTCCGGTAAACCAATTGGATTTCAGAGTCATGAGGACATTGCAAGAAAGTTTCAGGTAATCTTTCTTATACTTTGCACATATAGCTTCAGGTAGACATGCTTTCCCCGATATTACCTTCTGGCAGAAGTCTTGGGATGACTTTGCGCAATCTTTTTTAGGCTCTTTAGAGGAAAGTGTGTCATCATGGTATGATGTTCCGCTATTATTTGGTCTATGACAGGAGAAGATGGAGAAGAATCGTAAAGGTTCAGCAGGTAATTCTCATCTTATCTGGATATACACCTTGCTCTTGTCGTAGCTATTTATTTTCGAAATATCCATCTTTTTAAAGTGTCCGATGGATTTTGACATGAAATTGCCCCTTTGTGAGGCAGTAGTTAGTTGAGCTTGTGTCTAGTGTCGACAGAAGCGTTATATTAGCTGTGTATTTCGTAAATTCTTTTGCTTTCTTTGGAAATTCTTAGCCAATGTCGGTCGCTCACAATATAATACTGTATATGGAGATTTACTTTTGTACATGGATGAACTGAAGAATTGTCTTGCAGGTACTGTGGCGATGCATATTGCATGCCGGTGGCTTGTCACTTGCTAACTTTCGATGTAAAAATTATTTGATCCCGGTAATCCTGTTACTTTTGTACTTTTCATGTTTGCAAGTATTTAAGAAGAAGAAGAGAGTAGAAGGGGGGCTACCAAAAGAGAAGGAGAAGAGAGAAAGGGATTTCTTGCGCCTCCAAGCTACGTTGCCTCGCCAAGCCGTTTCCACATTGATTAATAGCATCCGGTAACTATTCGTGCCTCTCTTTCCTCCGATCGAATTTATTTTCGGAGTTAAGGCTTAATTTCGGGTTTTGAGGGAATCTGAGTCGCCGGGTCTGATTTCTTAGTTGTTTGGTTGCGTTTTGTATTAAAAGAAAACTTTAGGATGTCTTGAAGTAGTAGAACTCGACGGATCTTGATTTGACGTTACGGTTTGCTCGGAACGAGCTTTTCAAATCTAGTGCGCATAGTGAATACTAGGCAACCAGAATGTATTGTGGCCTTTTTTTTTGTCAATTTTTAAATAGATCATGGACAAGTCGTGTTAGGGTTCTTGTTGTATGTTAAAAGATATTTCTTTGGACTACAAGACTGTTTAAAATCGAAACTTGGATTTATGACCGGTTAAAATTTATTGTGCAAGTTACACTTAGCGGACAACATGCGTTTTTGCCATGAACGAGTATTTTGTTGATATGTAGGTGTCGTTTAAGTAACAAATAGGCCTTATTAGTTTATTCATGTTATAAGATAGCTTAGTACTCATTTTTTGATCCATTTTTTATACTTTTGATAGGTTTCGGATGTGTCATTTTGAGTAGGCTTTCTAGTTTGCTTCTGACATTATTAGGTAAATGATATTATTTCTTCTTTATAATTGAAAAATGCATATTTTGAGAGAGATATTACTATATATGTTATGATTTTAGAAAATGACATATTTGATGCATAAAACAAGATCGAACCTTTACTGTTGTTTCTTTATTTGATACAATATGTTCTGCTGGATTTGGATTGATCATGATATATTTTCTGATTTATGAGTAGATGTTGTTGATGTGATACTCAAGATGGTTGTAAACCCGGTTAAGGATTTTCTGGGTATGCTCATACTAGTTAGGATATCATTGTGGACCGAGCCACCGGCATTGTAGTTGGAGATCTTGCCAATGAGAGAATCTTGATCGCCTCTTGTCACGGACGTTATATGTGACCATGGTTAGAATCTTAAGCATGAAATTAGTCAATGAATATACTATTAACGTGTTTTTTATGAGACTGATCAATGGGTTAGACCACTCATATTCGTTTTGTGTTTGCGGTCTGAAACAAGTACTTTTTCTATAAATATAATGTGTTAAGACATTATATAACTCGTTTTGATTGCAAAGATGTGTTATGTTCCGAGTTTGCCGTAAATAAGTTATATTTTTTGTATCAAATGTGCATATTGATGGATCGATTTGCTAGAAAAAATGTATTACTCACTGAGCCGTGTTAACTCACCATTTTCCTTTTCCCTTGTCTTTCAGGCTCAACGAATCGTCAGTAAGACATGAGAGTAGCGCTAGTTGGGGGATTTTCGTGTAGACAGTTTTTTCTATGAAGTATAATTAGGTGTGTTGAGCTTTGGAGATAGCTCTTTTGGTGGATATATATAGATCTGTTTGATGGTTATGGAAAGCTTTGTTACTGCAGCCGCATGACCTTTTTTATCGTATATGTGAACGTATATATATTGATATCAAGTTGAACCGTGATATGTTTTGAAGTTGCATCCTTTGTTTGAAAGGATGGTCGTGTCATTGCCCTATTTTTGAAGGAATTAGGGTGTGACATTTGTTGGTATCAGAGCATAGGTTATGATCTCTATGGGTAGACATTGTGAGATAGTGTGATAGATTTTAATGTGTTAGTCTAAGAGATACTAAGGTATAGTCTCATTTCATTCTTGAAACCAGGTAGCCATGAGTTCTGATCCAAAGCTGCTTGCCAACTATCGCAAGAGAAGTAAGAGCAAGAGAGCTATCACCTCCGATTTTAGGGATGTTCCTCGAAGTTCTAGAGGTGGCCTTCAAGAGGAGAAGAGGATGCAATGGCTGAATCTCGAGAATCAAGAGGGGAGAGCTAGCGACAAGGTACCCAAAATATTATAGCTAGAGCTATTGAACCTAAGGGTGATGGAGGCCACACTTTCGCCCAGTTTAAAAAGGTGAAACCACCCACTTATGATGGAAAAATTGACCCTCTCGCAGCGGAGCGATGGATTAGAAAGATAGAGGAGATCTTCAGAGTCAAAAAATTTTGTGAGGAGAAAAAGGTCGACTTTGCTATACAATATTTAGAAGGTGAAGCCAATTATTGGTGGGAAGGAATGAGATCCGCCTTTGGAGATGAAGATACCATTATTTCTTGGAGGGATTTTAAAGAGACCTTCAATGCTCAAATCTTCACTCAGTCATTCTAGGCGCAGATGAAGAATGATTTTCCACGCATATCACAAGGTGACTCTACTGTTATGGAGTATGCAAGCCGCTTCAATTAAATGAGTAGATTTGCGGGACATCTGGTGGCAGATGAAGAAGAAAAGGTTGAACACTTCGTGAGAGGACTTCGGCCCGAGATTCATTTTACACTTGCATCTCTTTCATTACCAACATACAAGGATGTGCTAGAATGAGCAATTAAGATTGAACGAGAGATTTCTATCAGAGTCACTCGATTTGCTCCTTCATATAAGAGACCGAAGTTCACACATCTCCAGGAAAGTCAAGCAAGTGGTAGCATCAGACAAAGAGACACTAGCAATCGTGGAAATGGAAAAAATCAAGTTACTCAAGGACCTTGTGCTACATGTGGGAAACACGATGGCGGTCTTTGTCATCGCAAGTCAGGAGCATGTTTTATTTGTGGAAAAACATGACACATGGCACGTGATTGTCTTGCTCAGAGGAGTGCACCTGCAGACAGTAGAGTATATTTTGTTTGTGGGTAACCTGGACATATAGCAAGTAATTAAACTATGAGGAAGACATGCTCTTCAGTCGGTACGCCTCAAGAAAGTCAGCAAAGACAAAAGATGACTGGAAAATTTTGTGTTATGATAGAAGATGATACTGCAGCTTCTAAGATGGATGCAAACGTGGCATAATTAATGGGCCAGTCCACCAAAAAGGAACCGACATTAGGCCATGTGACGCAGTTAAAGTCCAAAATTAGGCTTCGAAATGGGACTTAGGCCAGTCCACCAAAAAAGAACCCACGTAACGCATTTAACCAAAAAATGGGCTTTGAGATGGGACTTTATGTAGAAGTCCACCAAAAGGTACACACGTTGGGCCATGTGACGCATTAAAGGCCCAAAATAGGGCTCCAAAGTGGGCTTTTGCAATATGGTGGTTTATATCAAGTAGGCTGCATACGTAACATAGGCATTTGGGCCACATGACGTGGCCCAACATTAGACACGGGCCCACTTGAGAGGCCAGTGGGCCTTAACAATGATGGGCCCACTTTGATGCCCCTCTCGTGACGCATATGATGCCCAAAAAGGGGCATCAAAGTGGGCCTTCACTTGAGCTTTTACACGTAACAATTTACTGCAAGTGGACCCAACATTAGACCATGTCGCCCATTTGAGGTCCTCCAAGATCTCGAGAAAGGGCATCAAATGCTTGTAAGTACAGTAAAACAAAATGCCATCGAATGGGGATTGCTCGGGACTGACCCATCATGGCCCTTTGCTCAAAGGCTCACTTTCAGGCTTGAGACCTATTAAGGCTTAAAGAACCCCAGTCACAAATTCCACCCACAAACTATAGCACATGGGCCTGCTACAGCTGAATCATGACCCCACTGCAGTGATTGCTTTGCTGAATCACAGCCGCCACAATGATAGTGGAAAACGATTGATCATATGTCACTTCCATCCAATTTGATAGAACAACAGCACATTTTTTCAACTTCAAAGGGACGGACTAGCACAATGGCTCTTACATTACCCATTCCTTAGACTACTGGAATAACTGAACAGTTCAATTATACAGGTGAACTTAAATTGGACAAAACATGAACCAGGATTAGATAAAACAAGATACATAAGCCTAAATAATCATAAAGAGATTGACAACTCGGGATTCGAAGTGATCCAGAACATACTTTTGCCGAAATATTCGAACAACGACGCGATCAAAAAGTACGGGCAAACTCTAGAATGTTTGAATAAATCAAAAAGGTTCTAGAAAGCCCTAGAGAAGTTGGTATTTCTTATAGCAACGTCATCTAGTACAGCGCTTCCACTCCCAGAGTGGACACGCGATTTAGTGGCGGGTTCCCTTTCCTCTGATATGTTTTTAAAGCTGTTATTACATATTTAAAGATGTTATTTTGAAACATTGTTATGCGGCTATTATTTTTTAAGCACTGATATGCAGATTCGAATTCAGACCTTGCCGAAAGAGTTCAGAATGCTGTGCGGAAGGGCAAAGCAGATAGATTAGAGCTACATAGTAGAATATAGATGTTGGATATCAGTGAGCCTCTAAGAATTTTTTTTGTCAAATCTTCATCCTCCGTGTGATTATCGTGCATCCTTCGTGCGATGATCGTACAACAACGTCATCTAGTGCAACGCCTTTTCTTTCAGATTGGACACTCGATTTACTGGCGAATTTCCTTTACTCTGGTATATTTTTAAAGGTGTTGTTACACATTTAAAGATGTTCTTTTGAAACATTGTTATGGAACTATTGTTTTGAAACACTATTAAGCATATTCAAATTCAGATTCGGACCTTGCCGAAAGTGTTCAAAATTCTATGCAGAATATTGGAGCTACGCAGTAGAATGCAGGTGTTGGATATCAATTAGTCTCTACGCAAATTTTTTGTCAAATCATCATTCTCTATGTGCTGATCGTGCAACAGCGTCATCTAGTGCAGCGCCTCCACTTCCAGATTGGACACTCGATTTAGTGGCGAGTTTCCTTTCCTCTGGTATATTTTTAAAGGTGTTGTTACACATTTAAAGATGTTCTTTTGAAACATTATTATGCAGATATTGTTTTAAAACACTATTGTGCAGATACAGATTCAAATTCAGAGCTTGCCAAAGGTGTTCAAAATGCTGTGCGAAAGGGCGGAGCTGATATATTAGAGCTACAGAGTAGAATACTGATGTTGCATATCAGTGAGCCTCGAAGCAAATTTTTTGTCAAATCTTAATCCTCCGTGTGATGATCGTGCATCCTCCGTGTGATGATCGTGCAGCAGCAGCATCTAGTGCAGCGCCTCTTCTTCCAGATTACAAACTCGATTGAGTGGTCGATTTCATTTCCTCTTGTATGTTTTTAAAGGTGTTATTACACATTTAAATATGTTCTTTTGAAACCTTATTATGGAGCTATTGTTTTGAAACACTATTATGCAGATTAAGATTTAGATTCGGACCTTGCCAAAGGCATTCGGAATGTTATGGGAAGGGCAGAGCTGATATATTGGAGCTACTAAGTAGAATGCATATGCTGGATATCAGTGAGCCTCTACGCAAATTTTTTGTCAAATCTTCATACTCCGTGTAATGATCGTGCAGCAGCAGCATCTAGTGCAGCGCCTCCACTTTCAAATTGGATACTTGATTTAGTAGCGGGTTTCCTTTCCTCTTGTATGTTTTTAAAGGCGTTGTTACACAATTAAAGTTGTTCTTTTGACACATTGTTATGGAGCTATTGTTTTGAAATGCTGTTGTGCAGATTCAGATTCAAATTCGGACCTTGCCGATGGTGTTCAAAATGTTGTGCAAAAGGGCAGAACTAATATATTAGAGCTACAGAGTACAATACAGATGTTGGATATCAATGAGCCTCTAAGCAAATTTTTTGTCAAATCTTCATCCCCGTGTCATGATCGTGCATCCTCCGTGTGATGATCGTGCAGCAACGTCATCTAGTGCAGCACCTCTTCTTCCATATTAGTAACTCGATTTAGTGGCGGATTTCCTTTCCTCTTGTATGTTTTTAAAGTTGTTGTTACACATTTAAAGATGTTCTTTTGAAACATTATTATTGACCTATTGTTTTGAAACACTGTTACGTAGATTTAGATTCAGATTCGGACCTTGCCGGAGGTGTTCAGAATGCTATGCGATAGGGCCGAGCTTATATATTAGAGCTACATAGTAGAACGCGGATATTAGAGATTAATGAGCCTTAATGCAAATTTTTTGTCAAATTTTCATCTTCCTGGTGATGATCGTGCAGCAGCGTCATCTAGTGCAGTGCCTTCACTTCTAGATCGGACACCCGACTAAGTGGCAGTTGCTTTCCTCTAGTATGTTTTTAAAGCTGTTGTTACACATTTAAAGATATTTTTTTGAAATATTTTTATGCAACTATTGTTTCGAAATACTGTTGTGTAAATTTAGATAGAGATTCAGACCTTATCAAAAGAGTTCATAATAATGTGCGGAAGGGCAGAGCTAATATATTAGAGCTACGGAGTAGAATACGGATGTTGGATATTAGTGAGCCTCTATGCAAATTTTTTGTCAAGTCTTCATCAACCGTGTGATAATCGTGCTGCAACGTCATCTAGTGCAGCCCCTCTACTTCCAGATTGGACATTTGATTTAGTGGCAAATTTATTTTCCTCTAGTATGTTTTTAAAGGTGTTGTTAAACATTTAAAGATAATCTTTTGAAACATTATTATGGTGCTATTGTTTTGAAACACTGTTATGCAAATTCATATTCGGATTCGGATCTTGCCGAAAGTGTTCAGAATGCTATGCGGAAGGGCAGAGCTGATATATTGGAGCTACTAAGTAAAATGCGGATGTTGGATATCATTGAGCCTCTACGCAATTTTTTGTTAAATCTTCATCCTTCGTGTGATGATCGTGCAGCAGCGTCATCTAGTGCAGCGCCTCCTCCACTTTCAGATTAGACACTCGATTTAGTGGCCGGTTTCCTTTCCTCTTGTATGTTTTTAAAGGTATTGTTACACATTTAAAGTTGTTCTTTTGAAACATTGTTATGGAGCTATTGTCTTGAAACACTGTTATGCAGATTCAGATTCAGATTCAAATTCGAACCTTGCCGAAAGAGTGCAGAACACTATATAGAAGGGCAGAGCTGATATAGTTACATTTTTTGGTAGGGACGAAAGTTATTTCCTAATTTTTTTTGTGCCACTTTTAGCTAAAATTTATGCATTAACAGCTATTCGATTTAGTCCCGAATTTCTGCTAAACCATCCGGTCCCGGTTCAGAACCGATGGGCCCAATAAACGGGCCAGTTCAAGGCCCAAACCGGCCCGTGGCCATGTCATACTGGCATCATATTTTGAATTACATCAAAATGTGTGCTACTTTGTCTCTCGAAGCACCATCACCTCGCATTTGAAAGGGACGACTCTAAATCCCTATTGCCCCTAATAAAATTTGTTCCTATCCTGTCCACCAAATTAGACTTATTTCTGATGGGGTCAAGGGTGGGCGATAAGTAGAGACGGCAAAGACTTAAAAATTTTAATCCATATTTAATTATAGGAGCCATATGAGTTGCATTTTTATTTTACAAACAAACTTATAGATTACTCAACAACTTAATGAACCTTAAATGAGTTTCAAATATGTCATAAACAGGCTACTTAACTATGTTATAAATAATTGACCAAAAAAAAAACTATGTTATAAATAATTTTTTATGATTTTTTAATTTTTTTTTTACGTTTTATAATTACTCGTTTCCTTCTTCTTTTATTTTTCTTTTCCGTCCAGTCGTCCGTCGTCGTCGCTGCCAACCACCGGATGTCGCCATCGCTGCCGAACGTCGGTCACCAGATTTCTCCTCCGCTAGATCTCAGGCATCACGGGTGATCAACCAGTCGAAGAACAAGGAAGTCCAACGATTTCTTGGAGAAAAAAAAACAAACATAAAAAATAAAAATTTAAAACAAACAAGTTTCTCAAATTGAATTAAATATAAAGGTGTTCTACCAATATTGAGTATGATAGAGTATGGGTTCCTAAATTTGTGTTGCATGGGAATTGATCAATATGGGTCGGATTATTTCAACTCGGCCCAAATCCGACCCGACCCAATTATTTGATAGATACAGAGATAAGTATTATTTTCCGTGGCTTCGTCACAGAGGTATGACACTTGCTATTAAATGCTTGATACAAACCGTGACTAACTAATGAGCTCGTAGGTTCGGAAGTCAGTCGTTGTAGTTATCGTAGTCCTAACTACATTGTGAAGTGAAGAACTCTCTTCACGTGAGGCAGTAAATGCTTGAGGCATAGACTAACCGGGCAATTCCCTCACGACACGGGTTGTTCATGACAATGTAGTCGCATCGATATTAAACGACCGTTTGCCTTTTATTCATCTCGTATACGATAAATGTCGGATCGCCAATATCCGATTTTAGCCGCCGATAGCAAAATGCGATCTGCAAGAAAGATTATACACTGAGGACCAGGGAAAGGGGGAGTGAATGGTTTGGACAATCATGTGTACAAAACCAAATTAGTTTAACACATTCATCAGCATTTAATCTAACAAATGCTGTCGCAGCTCTGGCAAAGAATCGAGGAGAGAGAGACCGACAATCCAGAAGGTGAGAGCAGAGAGATTTTTGGATGGGAATCGAGCTGCCTACTTCTTGTTGAAGTTAGCCACTTGCATCGCGATCATATTAGCGCACTAATATGATCGCGATGCAATCATATCACATCTCAACTGGGTATGTATATTTCTAGGCTTTCACAGTTTTGGTTTGTATATTCATAATGATACCATGAGCGCTTTAGGGCCACCCAAGATATGTTTTCTGATACCGCTATACAATTACAACCCGTCTTTGCTCAATGAATACAAAACACCCATGCTTTGGCGCCTGATGCAACGACCCCTAGGGCAACAGCAAGCACCAGTTTGACTTGGCGAGGTGGTGATTTAGTGGCATTAGGTGGCAAGGTTGCTTTATTACCTATTCCATTAGGAACCGCGGATTTTTGGTACATCACATTCATGCATTTACGATTCATGTAACGGTATTGATACTCTTGAAAGGTGTTCTATTTGCTCGTAGCTCTCGTTTGATACCGGATAAAGCAAATCTTGGTTTTCGTTTTCCTTGTGATGGACCTGGAAGAGGGGGGACATGTCAAGTATCCGCTTGGGATCATGTCTTCTTAGGCCTATTCTGGATGTACAATGCAATTTCGGTAGTCATATTTCATTTCAGTTGGAAAATGCAGTCAGATGTTTGGGATAGTATAAGTGATCAAGGAGTGATAACTCATATCACGGGAGGAAACTTTACACAGAGTTCCATCACTATTAATGGGTGGTTTCACGATTTCTTATGGGCACAGGCATCCCAAGTAATTCAGTCTTATGGTTCTTCATTATCTGCATATGGGCTTTTTTTCCTAGGTGCTCATTTTGTATGGGTTTTAGTTTAATGTTTCTATTCAGTGGGCATGGTTATTGGCAAGAACTTATTGAATTCATCGTTTGAGCTCATAATAAATTAAAAGTTGCTCCTGCTACTCAGCCTAGAGCCTTGAGCATTGTACAAGGAGTAGGAGTAACCCATTACCTTCTCCTTGGCCCCTATTTTTTCTTTTTTCAGCAGAGCCTTTTATGCCTAGTCTATTCTTTTTTTTATACCCTTTCTTTTTTTTTTTCATGGATACAAATTCCTCATATTTTCACATCTAGGATTTACATATACAACATTTATCACTATCAAGAGTAAATTTCTTATTATTTCAATATGATCTTTGGATTAAAAAAAAAGTAAGGGATCCAGAATTTCAAAAACAAGAATTGGGTTGCGCCATACATAGGAAAGAGTATACAATAATGATGTAATTGGCGAATCAAATACCATGGTATAATAAGAACCATTATGATTAGTTGATAATATTCGTTGATGATTTTGTGAAAGCTTTCATTAACTCCGAATTTATGTTGAGTAGACCTTGTTGTCGTGAGAATTCTTAATTCATGAGTTGTAGGGAGGGACTTATGTCACCACAAACAGAGACTAAAGCAAGTGTTGGATTCAAAGCTGGTGTTAAAGATTATAAACTGACTTATTATACTCCTGACTATGAAACCAAAGATATTGATATCTTGGCAGCATTCCGAGTAACTCCTCAACCTGGAGTTCCTCCAGAGGAAGTAGGGGCTGCAGTAGCTGCTGAATCTTCTACTGGTACATGGACAACTGTGTGGACCGATAGGCTTACCAGCCTTGATCGTTATAAGGGAAGATGCTACCACATCGAGCCTGTTGCTGGAGAAGAAAATCAATATATATGTTATGTAGCTTACCCTTTAGAACTTTTTAAGGAAGGTTCTGTTACTAATATGTTTACTTCCATTGTGGGTAATGTATTTGGGTTCAAAGCCCTGCGCGCTCTACGTCTGGAGGATCTGCGAATCCCTACTTCTTATACGAAAACTTTCCAAGGTCTGCCTCATGGCATCCAAGTTTAGAGAGATAAATTGAACAAGTATGGGCGTACTCTATTGGGATGTACTATTAAACCTAAATTGGGGTTATCCGCTAAGAACTACGGTAGAGCAGTTTATGAATGTCTTCGTGGTGGACTTGATTTTACAAAAGATGATGAGAACGTGAACTCACAACCATTTTTGCGTTGGAGAGATCGTTTCTTATTTTGTGCCGAAGCAATTTTTAAAGCACATGCTGAAATAGGTGAAATCAAAGGGCATTACTTGAATGCTACTGCAGGTACACGCGAAGAAATGATCAAAAGGGCTGTATTTGCCAGAGAATTGAGAGCTCCTATTGTAATGCATGACTACTTAATAGGGGGATTCACTGCAAATACTACCTTGGCTCATTATTGCTGAGATAATGGTCTACTTCTTCACATCCATCGTACAATGCATGCAGTTATTGATAGACAGAAAAATCATGGTATGCACTTTCGGGTACTAGCTACTGAATCTAATCTTCCACGAAAAGTAAGAAATTCCGCATATTTTGACCAATTCAAGGTAAAAAATGGGGTTGCTCCCTCGGCAAAACTAAAATAAAGTTGAGCCAAAAGATCCCGATATAAGATAAATTCATGAGGAAGTGGGATCTCTTTAGGATCTACTCCAGCGTTTAGAAATTGGTTAATTGGTAAAGATACATGTACTTGATGCCCCGCCCAAGAAAGAGACCCAAGTCCTAGTAGCCCTGCTAAATGGTGATTCAACATAGATTCTACATCTTGGAACCATGCCAATTTTGGAGCAGCTTTGTGATAATGAAAACAACCAGCAAAAAGCATTAATGCTGCAAAGACTAATGCACCAACTGCGGTACAATAGAGTTGTAGTTCACTAGTTATTCCATATTGTCGCCAAATCTGAAAAAACCCAGAGGTTATTTGTATTCCTCGGAAACCCCCACCCAATTCGCCATTCAATATTTCTTGGCCCACTATTGGCCAAACCACTTGGGCACTAAGTCCAATGTGAGTAGGGTCACTTAGCCATGCTTTATAATTGGAAAAACGAGCACCATGGAAATACATGCCACTCAGCCAAAGAAAGATAATGGAAAGTTGGCCAAAATGAGCACTAAATGCTTTTCGAGAGATTTCCTCCAAATCATTGGTATGGCTATCGAAATCGTGAGCATCAGCATGTACGTTCTAGATCCAAGTGGTAGTATCAGGGCCCTCAGCTATTGTTCTTGAGAAATGACCCGGTTTGGCCCATTCCTCGAAAGAAGTTTTTATGGGATCCCTATCTACCAAAATTTTGACTTCTGGTTCCGGCGAACGAATAATCATTGAGTACTCCTCTTTCCGGACAACACATAAAAAGAAACCCGCCAATATTTAAGTAATTAGTGAACCTATTAGTTTCTTTTTATTTCTTCTATCTCCCATCTATTTTATTTAGTTATTCACTAGAGCAATTATGATCTGGAAGTCAATCCGGGGCAAGTGTTCGGATCTATTATGACATAGCCATGAGGCGCGCAACGGACCTTTTTCATATTCTACAACCTTTTCCAGGCTTTGAATTGATGCAAAAACCATTTTTTGTGCAACCTAGTGGATTTATTAATATTGCAATTTAAAGTTTCTAGACGTTGCTAATTTATGTCTTACATTACAGAGAACATGTATACATTAATTAATATTCTATTTCAAATTGCATGAACATGTATTGGTCATTTAATCACTAAGGAAATATTTCAGTATTCATATTCAGTTATTCGGAAGTTAGTTTTAATAGCAGAAAAAGAAATATATATTCATCTTATAGAATATATATTTCAACTGTTGCAGCGCAAAGACTAAATATAAACCGATCAAGGCTTTTGGATGTCAACTGTTGCAGCGCACTGAATTCCAACAACTCGGAATCAGGGACTGAGGTCTTCGAGCTCGATCTTCTCTCAAGTGACAATAGATTTCTCTGCTTTCTCCGTCGTGACAGGGTTTGAAATCTCGGACCGAGGGTGCTGCGGCTCGGGGCCTAATAGAGACCGGGTTCATGTGCAGCCAGTGGGATTTCTTGACATGCTCGAACTCCTCAGGACATGTGTTTTGGGACGCCTTTCATCCCACCGAGAATGTCTACAAGATTCTGGTCCAGAGGCTGCTGGGGAAGCTCCTGGTCAACCTATACTGATGAATCACGATGGACGACCACGACGACGGCTTTGATCAAGAAACAAGCATGATGAATTCGCTCGTTAAGAACCCGCTACATTGTCTATGCGATAATGGCGCAAATCTGTTGATGGCATCCCAAAAATTCAAATTCAATAATATTTATCATCCAATTTATTATTACGGCCCGGGATTCTTTTTATCATTTTCAATACCATATACTCGAAAGTAAGTTATTATTTTGACGTTTCTCTCCTTTCTTAGAATAATATCAAGAAAAATTCCAAATCGATACGCATGTACCAAATTTATCTCAATCTAATTTTTTGACTTCCCAAAAATCACAAGCTGATACGACTAGGACAAATTTACCTTTCATTCGTTTCCGTTAAAGTTGGATAACGTATGACAGTTAATGGATGTACCAATTTAGGATTTTTGTCCTTTATCTGTCGTAAGTGCAATAATTTGAGATTTTGTGGCATTAAATCAATTTAATAGAAACTAACGGAAGTTAAATTTATTACACGTGTAATAATTTGAGTTTTTTGGTGGTAAAAAAGATTTAGAGTAAATTTGTCACATGTATACTATTTTGAAGATTTTGATGGTAACAAAAAAATTAATGAGTGAATAAATTTTTTATAGGTATATTAATTTGAAATTTTTAGTTATTTTTGTATGGTCAACAGTAAAGTATTACAATGAAACGAAACCAGGCTTTCATTAATCAGTAACCATTGCAAAGCAAGTCTAAAAGAGGTGTAGAACGGCCCGACCGTCGGATCTGCTCGGCATGCATTTGCACGCCCGGTTCAGCGGATCCGGTTCGCCAGTTCCATCAGCTTCTCCTCCTCGTTGAGAAAGCCAAAGGGAAACGCTATACCCGCGAGAAAGACGGCGACGGCGGGACTGCCCAGCTGAGTCTCTTGGTCCAGCTCTCTGGCTTGAACAATCGCATGGAGCTGATCGCGTCATTCGTCGAATCGCTTCAAGGGTTGGCCAAATCGAGCCAGGAGTTCGTCTCCGGCGTCATTCACCGCCGCGACGGCTCGGCCCGTCGCCGTCCGGTACCTCCTTTGCTGTCGCTTCGTTTTGTCTTTATCCTATTTCCACGTTTTTGCTACTTGTCTCCTGCGCTCAGTCCTGCACTTCCGTCTACTTCGCGAGAGGCCGATGATGATGCTAGCGCGTTAGTCGTTATTGATTGGACATGGAAGAATGTTTGGTTTTTCTGTGTCTTTATGGAGAATTAGATATAACTTCGATATCTGCTCTGTAGAACCATAAATAAATAAGCAGCTAGCGAGAGAAGATCTGAACAGGTGACGGGACAGGCGCCCCAATTCGAAATTCACATGCATTTTTATGTAACTTAATAGAATTCAATTAGTTGGATGAGATTTCATGTTTGTTAACTGTCGGACTAGAGTGGCAATGCAATTTCTACGATGATTACATGGTATACGATCAATCTGTCTGATTGATTGTTGCAATGATGGTCGACTTATACCATCTGAGCTCTTTCATCGTTATATTTCAGATAACAGAACAAATCTCCTAGCAAATGCTGCCCCAGATCCAAGGATTATCTCATTTTATTACGTGTAAATCCATGTACATAAATAGCTAGGCCTGCTTTATCATCTGTCCATATCTGGGCTCTAACTTTTATTTAGATCTATTGTTCAAGTGGGTTGCTTTGTGGTTGTAACATCAACTGATATGCTGATTTCCTATGGAACAATAGGTCGTGTGATAGGGCTTCATTGTTCTTCCCTTGATTTTATTCTCAGATTGAAATCTTAAAGCGGTTGCAGAGGGAAGCATTTTCAGATATTATGAAACTGAGGGACAGACAAGACAAAGTCGAGCGTGTACTATCTTTTTATAAGACTTCCAAGGAAAGTCCTTTTCAGGAAGCCGGTACCCATGTGAGGGGGGAGGTTGATGTTTTGGGAGGTCTTTTGAAGATTAATAATGTTGATCAGCTGGATTATGGCACTTTCTCAGGAGCCAGAATTCGAACGGGAATTGACACGAAATTCACTTTCGAAACAACTGTCCGCGAGAAAGATGTGCTTGCGACACAGTTTATTGCTGGTCAAAGGGGCCGAGAACATGCAGATGGTTTTCTAGAAAGCCCACCACTTTGCCTAGCAAAAGTGTTCTACATGGCACATCTCAGTGATTGGTTTTCTGTGATGGCAGTCCCAGTTGGAGCTCAATGCAGAGATGTTGGTGTCATTTCAAGTTGTTTTCATAAGGTACAAGCCAATAATCAGATTTCTCACGACTTTTGTTGGCATATTATTGAATAAAACTAAGTGCAGAACAAAATTCCGATTACATGGCATTCATAGGAGATAATTAGGCAAGTAAATTCAGTACTAGGATCTAACCTGTCAAATAGATGTTCGAGAATAAATAAACGTTTTCCTCAATGACGCCGTGCACTTTGCCCTTCTCCTTACGAGCGACTGTGTGACTCCTCTGCATAATGTATTTGCATGATCACATCACCCTATTTCAACCTGAAATGCCTGTGTCAAGGAAATTTTCCCAAATCAGCTTCTTGTTCTCCCCTCAATATTCCAAGCAAGTAACATCTTCTATGTGGCAGGGAAAGGGTCTCACTGAATCTTTGTGCTCTGGACCTCCCCTGATAAATCATCACAGTGGCAGTGCCATCGGACTAACCGTAAGAAAATCAAATATTGCTGCTTCCCTCGGTCATTGTTTTTCTGGATTGCGGAGGCATATCGGTTCTCACGAAATTGAGCAGCTGTTTAGTACTTTCGGTCAAGTTGTGTGTCAAATTCCAGGAAAAACAGAACTCTCTCTTTTGGGTCTTCATGAATTTCGTAGACCATCTAATCAACATCTTTCTGCTGGACCCCTTTCAGTTCCTATGAGTTTACTAAAGCAAGACAGGGACCATGCTACATTTGAAGAATCTTCCAGTCAAACTATGGGAGTGAGCACAGAAGGTTACGCCTCATCTGGATCTGTCGCTCTGATGCTGGAGTCGGAGCTGGATGAGGATATTAGACTAGGAGCTTGGATGGAGATGAAAAGGTCGAATCCCAAATGCTTAGAATGGGCTGTCAGCTTGTCTAACGATTGCAATGATGAACTGGGCTGGGGTTTAAGTCTCGGTGGGACATCTGAAGGTCAGTCCAGATGGGATCGGTTTCAGGCCGAAACTTATATAAAATTCAATATGAGCAAGAAATTCAACCTGCGCCCTGGTATTTTACATGTAATTGATGGGAATGCCAAATTAACAGCTTTTATGGTTCGGTCTAACTGGTCCTTTTAGTTTCTGCACATGTAACCGGGCCAAGTTCCAATTCTTTTTGAGGTAGGGTGTTAACCTTAATCAGTTATGTTGGTGGCAGATAATTTTCTTTCCTTTATCACATGTAATCACTTAGACTATGACCATATTATACCGGATCGGCATGTTTGAGAAAAGGGTAGGAACTGTGGAAAGTTGTCTAGTTTTGATGCTCTGTCAGAACTTGTGAGCCGGAATGCTGCAGAACAGCTTGTCGTTAAGGGTAAATGAAAAGGCTATCGAATAGCATACTGGACTGATATTGATTGAAAAGTTTGATCCGAGTTAAATGGTGACATTTACCCTCAACCGAACATAAAGATGAAAAAAGAAGTGATGTGATTCTCATATCTCCTATGTGTTTACCACCCTCGGAGGGAGCGTCAGTTAGAGTTGATTTCCTGGCATCTACTAGGGACTCTTGCATTAGTAATTGGATGGTAAGTCAGTATGTATCGGTTTTAAAGTATCTCTATATTGATCGGTTCGATTCATCACTTTGTCAATGCATCATGTGCGCACCTCATCTCGCTTGGTTTCTTATTCTTGTCGTAGCGGGTCTGCTCGTGCAAAGTTCTAATTTTGGCTGGAACTGTCAAGGCTACAAAGAAACGTGAATATCAAGATTTTCTTTTCATCGTGAAATCGAGAAAATGTCCTCTTTAAAATGATAGCCAGGCCTTCTAACATTAGAAAACGAGCCTCAAATATTTCCAATCTCCACATAGGAAGATATGCAGTACGAGATTAATCGCTTTCGTGGTCTCTGATTATGGAACTTCATATGGACGATATAACCAATTGCGTCCATCATGAATATGACATATTCACATTTCCTTCTGTAGTCATATTAATAGCTCAAACGCTGATCAATGCTCTGGGTTTTTCGAAAAGTTTCTATACTTCCAGCACTAATCTCAGAATCTCAATATATTCGGGTGTCTTGTTGGGCTTTTCCACCACCAGAAATAACTGTCAACGTGTTCAGACTATTTATTCCCAGAGAGAGAGAGAGAGGTAGGTAGGTAGGTAGGTGGACTAATCTGAAGAGTGCTGTTGGGGTCCCTGAGAGACCCTTCATTGTATCCCTACAATGTAGCATGAAAATCAGCATTTGCTGTTAAGATGAGAACCTACTCTCTTTAACCGAACTGTTTCTTCGATCATTTTGGCGGCTCGTATTTCGCTCCGCGTAATCTTCTTCATTGACCCCCTCTAAGTCCGCGTGCTCCCGTGTTCACACAGTCATTTAAACCATTCTTGAAGTATCGGTTTTCTTATCTTCGTCTCCTTGAGCACTCTACATCATAGTCAAAATCTGCTTCGCCTGCATTTATGTCGGCTCATTCCTTGAGCAACGAAAATTCGACGTTTCATGGTTTGCTTGCAATGACATTTCATTGAAAGCTCAATCCTTGATGAAGTTTTCGGCCTCTGTGTTGTTCATATATGGATGACAAAAGTATGCCTTTTTCAATTAAACCTCACGGGACACATTTTCTTCCGTTGGGTAGAGAAGAACCTCTCTCCACTCTCACCTTTGGTGATGTTCATAGGCAGATGGGGAATCTTGGCAAACCCTTTAACGGCATGACCTTAAACGAATTAGCTAGAGTCACACCAGCTGAGGAAGGCCTTCAGCTGCAGAATCCGAATTCGGCCCCTTCTGTCTTCCTCGGAAACTTCAATCTGAAAGAGACGCTGAATAAGAAACCAGAGGAAGATGTTTGGGGTGAGATTGTGGATACTGAGCAAGTCGGTTCTGTAAATAACCAGTCCCTTAATCAAGAGATAACTCTCGGAGAAACCACGCTCGAGAATTTTCTAGTTGGTGCCGGTGTCATCAACTTGGATGTTCAAGAAAATCCCATTAGCCAGGAACCGGCGGCGGCAATTGATCCCATGATGGTGGTTTCGCAGCCGATAGACTGGGTGCAACTTCACATGGCTTCAGTCCATCAGCAGCAGCCATTGGTAGTGCTTAATTCGAATTTCAATGTTTCAAGTTCTACATATGAAAACCGAGGTTGTGAAACGGGTTACACAGAGAACCAAACATCTCTGCCCATTACAGCACCGGCCATATCTGCGACATCACCTGAATCTCAGGGATCAAGTGAAAAGAAGTGTAGATACTCAGATGAGGTCATGGATAAGACCGTGGAGAGGAGGCAAAAGAGGATGATCAAGAACCGCGAGTCGGCTGCCAGATCAAGGGCGAGGAAACAGGTTAGCTGCATGATGATTAAAGCTGATGGCTGCTTGTTACCAGTCGAGATCTTCTACTGGCTACCTTCAAAGTTTTGTTTCTTAATCTTGACCTGTATTCTTCTTGTGTTGATAAAGGCATACACCAACCATTTGGAGCATCAAGTTCTTCGCTTGAGGAAAACAAATAACTGGCTTAGGAAGCAGAAGGTATAATCTTTGCTGTCTTTATCGGTAAATAATCAGTGACCTCTTGATCTCTTTTGACATGACATTGTATGAAACAGAGTTTAGAATTTCATCCTTCATGCGACCTGAATATTGCACTTTGTTCTTTATTTAACTTAGTGTCTGCCTAGATCATGGAGTTATTTTTGGAAAGTATAGAACGGGTACATTCTTCATGGCATTCTTATCGTGGATCACTGCTTTGTTTGCCTATCGCCATTCATCTGTTCCGTTGCATCTGTTCGTCTCGCATACTGATGTGCTGTCTGTGGTGAATTATTAAACTTACCTGTTTAGAGTCTGAGATTGCCCATGAAAGAATTTCTGGACCAAATCTCAATCGGGCGGAAATCGACGGGTCATCGTGGAATTTTGAAATGGTTTCTTTGCGCCATAAGACTCCAGTTATGGTCTCTGAAGCAGGTGCATTCGGTTTCCAACATGAACTCTGTAGACATTCCTCTCCTCTTAGGCTGAGGTAGTCGAGGATTCGACCATCCTTAAATTGGTCATCAGAAGTCTGTCTAGATTGCTGACTGGATCACCTGAAATTTAGTCCTGGTTTGATATCTAGATAGAGATGCCCATTAGCTGTCTAATTCCATCGGGGATTTTTCTCGCATAGCGTTTATCCGGCAGAAAGGATTTTCCTTTACATTGAGAATGGTTATCGTCTTCTTCTTTTCCTACTCACACTTGCACCCGAATTCCCGTGGCACGAGAGGAAAAGGGCCAAACTAGATAACAACAACTGCAGCGGCTCTCATGTCGGATTCTACTTGTGGTTCCACATTTTACGATTCTTGTGTTTTGGAGGGAAACTCGTCTCGTTATCGCGCTTGCATTCCTTTGGATCTCATTAGTACATGCTTGAAGGATTCCGCCTTCCTACTCAAAATCACTGAAAAAACATATGTTGTTACTTATTCTTAAAGTTTTCTCTCGCGTAGGAACTGGAGTTGCTCTTTTACTCGGGTTCGAGCTCCATGCCCAAGTACCAACTGCGGCGCACCAGTTCATCTCTCTTCTAGTATATACAAGAAAAGAAAATGAAATATGCAAATCCTTTATTCTTTATTGTTTTGATCTGCTTGACCCATAAGATTGGTTTTCCGGAAACTCCGCCCATTAGATTTTGGAAAGAACTCTTCAACCAGTTTTTGCTGCTATTGTGGAAGGAGACATACCAATAATAGCATTACTTTAAATGAAACGGACAGAAAATTTGCTTTTCTATCGTTCACAACCTGCTGTCTTTTCATGTCGTTGCTCTTACTTCACAAAGCATCAAATGCCCAGAATGGATGTTCTGCTGGGGAAGGACATACAGACGGCTCTGCACGTAGGCAAGTGAAATATTGCGCGTATATCGGGCACATTTACTACGCCATCAAATTCCAAAAGAGGAAGGTATGCTCTGCATTTTTGCAAAAGCCCCAAGCAGGCATATGATAATCCAGGAAAGGCTTTTTAGTAGCTTGAGCATATTAGAAGTGAGAAATCAAATTCGACTACCGATTATCGGTCAAGCTCCAGATAACCGCAAGAGGTGCAGCATTAAGGTTACAATAAGGTGGCTCCTAAATGAACTCATCACAGCTATGAGAGTTCAGTCCTGATCTTGAAATGCCATTAGGAATGACTGCATTTCCCATTCGATAGTCGTAATAGACATGCGCGATTCATCCACGGTTCTCTAAGTCTTCCCTCAGGCAGGTTAACTTAAGGGGTAAGAAGGAAATAGGACCGTCCACGGTTGATCCATCAAGTACAGCATGCATTTCACATTCCAGGCTGATCCATCAAGTATAGCATGACTGTCTACGGTTGCAGGCGCTCCCTATCTTAAGAGATTTGGAGGCGTAGATATGGATTCTCTCCGAGCAGAGAGATCAAACAGACCTGTGCCAAAGATTATGATATCCAGCACAAAGTGCCATTGCCTCAATCATCACATTTGTGCCAAACCTCATATAAATTCCCCAGGAACTTTGTTTTTGCAGGCCCGCTGCAGAAGGGCACGATCCTTACACAGATCCACTGAAGAATGAGGATAGCTTGCTTCACGGCATTATGAATTCAGACTAAATGAGGATGGGAAGAATTAACAGGAACATAAGCGAAATTATTTTTCTTCAGTTTAGTCCTTCCTGCAAGGAATGTACATCTTCAAGGTGTAGCCTAGTTGGTATCTGCCAAGTCAAAACTTGGCCGGACAGACAATAAGAAACTCTACAACTAGAGACAGCCCTTTTGTATTTACATGTCAACACCTAATCCTTATTCTGACATATTTACGACAGCAATGCTCCTTCCCTGCCTTGAGCATGCACTTTTTTTTTAATCTCCTTTCTTTGATGAACCTGCCAACTGCAAAAAGAAGATCCCAAACCCCTTATAAGAGCGCAGCAGAACTAGGTCTGACAGAAACAAGAAGAGAAATCTGCATACAACAACCAAGATGTTTCAGATGCTGCAGTAGCTTATAATGATGCAACAAATGACATGACAGTATACTCGTTTGAGATTTTTATCCTTTTCCACGGGGTTTTCTTTGAATCAATCAACTGATGCACGAATCTGATTGCAAAAAGTCAAAGTATACTCTCACAGATTGAAGAATCAAAGAGGAAACATAGAAAAGTCACATCTGTCATTTACAACAAAAGTCAAGATTCTTGTCATAAATGAAAAACTTATGCCAAGATGAAGGGCTTCGGTCAGCAAAGTATCTTTAGTGCATCCTAAGAAATACTGACTATAAGATTCAGGGCTTGAACTGAAACTCGGGAAAATGCAGAATATGACCAAAATATTTCAATCAACTGAAGAAAGACATATCCCGAAGTAAAAATCTCTTTCGAAACTCAAAAGGTTTTTCTTATAAATGAAAGCCACACAAAACGCCTACTAAGCCCTGAAAGGGATGCAGAGGGGGAAATCAGAACTTCTGAAATAAATAGCTCTTAGCACAAAAAAAAAAAAAAAAAAGGGAGAGCTCAGGGACATGCTTTCGGCTTCTATTTCAGGGATTTACTTATTGGCTTTTCACTGGGTTCCAGTGCCAACAGCTTCAAATTAAATTCCAAGCAAGAAGCCAGGACTAGAAGCAAAGCGGGAAAAGCCCTCTTAAACAAGGTAAAAGTTCTGCATAGATTTCTGACAAGTGGCGCCATAGCATTGATACTACATAAATACAAAGGCACTGAGAGTGCTGATCACTGCAACTATTATGGAGTAAGCAAAGAAGTTGACAGCTAAATGCCAAGGCTTAACTTGTGGGAATTTACAGGGGCCAAAGCTCTTGCCGGCTTCCGCTTTGCAATGCATTGTAGAAAGAACAATAGGTCCATTTCTACATATTTTAAGTAACTGGAAAATACAGTGCACTAGGATGCTAACTTACATAAAGTAGGAAGGTTGTTCGGTTGCCAAATCATTTCTTTGTGGCATCAATGAACATTGCTCGGGTCCAATGTTCAACATCCTCATTTTGTGATGGAGGCGGAGGAAAAGTAGGATGCTCCACTAAATCCCATCCATCAATAAGAGACTCGTTCTTTCCTATCTCTGACAAATCAGTAGCATAAAGAAAGCTGGCAGCTGTATTAGGAAGATTGGCATCGCCAATGTTTTTCTGCGTGGCACGGCAAGCTCATCAAAACCGAAGGTCTGAACCAACATAGATTATGTAAAAGGAATCTCATCTTTGTAAGCTGTCCTCCAAACATAAAAGAAAAGAGAAGACATACTGGTAATGTCAGTTTTAAGCACATAACCATGAATGTATACGAGAATCTCATACTGATTCACCTGAAAGAAGGGTCAAATGATATCTTAATAGTTGTACTACAAAGAATATACCTCTACCTTAGAAATCGACTGCGTTGCATATCATGGCGTACAATTCACATTCAGTCTCTATCGTTTCGCTCGTTTCGCGTATGCCACTCCCTTTGGAGCATCCACTAATTCAGAAGGGGGAGAGTATATAGAAAAGACAGTTCTTCATTCTATTACTATTAGATAAGTATTAGTTTGTGATACAAATGGCCAAAGTTGAAAATTGACAATGACAATCGCCCATCATCTCAATGCACCCAAAAGAAGAGGGGGAGTGACAGCGTAATTAGTAAACCTGTCTTACATGGCACAATGAAAGCAGTCTAAGTACCAAATCTCAATATCATCTGAAGATATGCCAGTTTTAATTCCATGTGAGCAAAGGTCAAATGCAAATGGATCAAATTTCAGAAGACAAGTCAGCTATAAGTACTCAAGCAATGTAAGGAACTATAAAATGAAAAAATTGTGAAGATCTAAATAGAGTCTCAATATCCACCAAGACACACACACACACACACATTCATACCACAATAGGAAGTGTATGTGCACTTTCCAATAAAGTGCTTGATGTGATAGCTGAGTTCACGTTCCACACAGACTTGTTTAACTGTTGAACTTGCTTACTTGATCTGCAAATGAATGGAGATATAAAAGTGAGACACAAAATGTAATATGTGTATCACCGGTATCAAATAGTAAATGTGCATTGTTAACAAAGACCATTAAGTTTGCATAATGCCCAATATGCAGAATGCCGCATATGCAGAATAACTTATAAACTATAAAGCCTGATGAGGTCCTCGAGGTTTTGGCACAAACTCCAAGTTACAAGTCAACTTTAAAAGCGAAGCTGTTTCGATCCTAACAAACATATTCACTGCTCATCTTTTTGAACAAATATACCTATTATTGTAATCATCTCATCTTGTTCAACATGATTATTACTGAAGAAACAAGTGATCTAACTCTGGCAGATCCATACAAGTACACACATAGAAAGAGTGACAAACTAACTCAAAGACAGACTGCAAACACAGCCTCCACTTTCTTCATTGTGCTAACAGATAATAGAAGTGTGTACCTGGAACAAGCCATTTTCAGAGAAAATACAGAGCGAACTTCCTTCGAAGAAGAGAGTATGCTCAATAATCTAGCAAATGCCTCGAAAGTAGATGCCTCAGAAGGGACATCTAAACAGAGGGAATTGTAGCAGTATGTTGTGATGCATGCCACACTTTTCTTCAAAAGGGATATGCCTCTCTGCAAATCCTTGTGTGTTTCAACAGAATGAGGAGAAGCAGAAGAATAATTAAAACTGCTGCTTCTACAAGAGTCAAGCTGTGGCTTTCTCTCTGACTCCATTGAAGCAACACCGAAATTACTAGAGCTTCTCCCTGACCACGAATTTTCTCCACTAGTTGAACAATAGTTTTGGCGTGGTATGAAAAGGGGATATTCATTGCTGCAAGGCATACAAAATTTTCAGACAAGCAAGCTTGAGCACCCAAGTTGTTGAATGTGACTGGACAAGAATCTACCTTCGAGAAGATGGACGAGCATCCCAATAAGAATCTCGTTGCCAAATTCGAGAGCAAGAACCCTATTATACAAAAGGGACAAATAATAGTCAATCAACATGGAGAGTTTATTCTTAGCTATATAGAACATTCTTAATTAAGAGACATAGGGTCATCCATTTTCTAATAAGACGAGCGAAAATTGTTTGGAACAGTTAATAATGGAATAGAGTATTGCAACTATTAAAGAAATACAACTCCAACTTCCATTCCAAGTCAAGACATGTTGTGTCATGAGATCCAGGAGTTAAAGATACCCTTAAATTGATATTAACTCAGCACCACGTGAAACAAAGGTAAGCCCACAAATACAGCTAAAGTTCAAAAAAGAATACAGGCATTGAACACTAAAGCAAATGTAAGTAATACAGTTAGCATATTCATTCATGCCCTTGCAAAATTAATGCTGATGCATATCTTCACAAATGAATTGAAAAGATAAACAAGTATTACTTTTGAATTCATAACTGCCTTTCAGTTCAAGGGTGAGAGTCCAGTTAATGGGTAACCATCAAAAAGAGCAGCACACACTTTTTTATGTGATTTTTTCCTGCCTATTTATGTGCCTGTGTTTGGTTAGGAGTTGAAATTTATTTTGTACCACATTCACGGGTCCTGCATATAAGAAATTATTTTTACTATAGGCCGAATGCCGAAAGTAAATAACCAAAACAAAGACATTGAGAGAATCACAAATAAAACTCAGTGAAAGAGTTCACATTGTTTATATCATAAAATTGTCCTCACCGCAAAACCAGAGTTGTGAAGTGCTGGCGCAGCCAATATCTGGACAACAATATTAAGAAGTTGAACCATGTATCTGTTACACAACATAGTAATTAGAACGTTAGTACAGAGAAACTCAAGCTGCTGAGAAACAAGACAATATCAACGAAGGACTGCACTAATCCTTGAAAAACTGAAAGACAAACTATGCCTGAAAGAGGCTAAAAGGAAACGGTGAACTAGACCAGGAGAATCTTTGCAAGTTTTTTGCCATATCTATAAAATTACCCCAATGCAGCACCAAGCTCCTCCGAGGGAACAGAGTGGGGATCTAGTCCTCTAGGTAAACGTGCATTGCAAATTTGATCAAATTGACCAACGGATCCATCTTTCCTTTCCCCATCCACGTTCACCTGAGGCATACATTAAATGAACCAATCTATAAGAAAATACTTATGCAACAAAAAACAAAGTTCAAGTTTTTCACAATGGTTTTTGCCAGGAATATACTTATTACAACAATCATGCCAGCACCAATATGAACCACAAAAGGAAATCTATATAGCTCATTTCTCACAAAACATATGCAACAAGTAGTTCACTTCATAAGAAACTCTTCAAAAGAATTAACCGAAAGTTATTGTTTGTGTCCAATTCAAAGTCAGCTCAAGCTACATGAGAGTCAGATAGCACTCTTCAGGATCATTTACTTTACGCAGCAATGACAAACTCAAAATCCTTAGAGCTCAGAGAAGCAAGCCAAACACTCTAAATAGAAGCAGCTCCTCAGCAATGTTCCTTTCAGGTACAACCACTATTGCTGTCCCCGTTCTGAGATGCAGCTTTGCCTAAGATTAAGTCCAATTGAGAGTGATCGTCATGCATGTGACTTTAGTTGGTAAATTCTCAAGTCTTAAAAAATTCATGCCATTATTTCTCATTCAAATAAATCATGATGCGCATAATTTCATACACAAACTCTGTTCATCAAAGACATAAATACACTTATACTAGTTGTTTCTCAACCCTTTCACACAAGCGAAGGGGAAAATAGCCTTCATAGAGCATAACAAACAATATGGTGCATTATCAATGCTTGCAGTTCCTAATTACTCAATAGCAAGCACTTATTATTTAAGATCTTACTCGACGTTGGGGGAACAATTTGCATATCTGTTTTATGACCACAGACTGTTTATGTAGGCGATCTGAGGTAATAGCCATCTGCAAATGAGAAGACAGAATTTGTTAAAACACCAAGCTTAAACAGCTCAGAAAGCATACCAGAATGTAGATCAAGAAGTCCAATTCAAGGCTGAAAACTCTACTCTAGAGTTATATGGCTGCCTATGCAAATGAAAAAAAAAATCTATAATGTCCATCAAACATTTATAAACTGCCTCCAATGACATAAAAAAGCTTGTTTGTGCACAGACACAGAAGTCAAAGAGTAGTAGTGCATCTGTGATGTCAAAGACTAAAAGATCGATCAACTACAGGAAGCCGCAAATAGAAAGCTGAAAGATGCCAAAGGAGTCACCATGCATTTAACATGTCATAGGAAACAGCAAAAGTAAATTTAAAAAGAACCAACAGAGCAATTAAAAAATATCACAGAATATCTAAAATAAGAGGTAGTAGGATGAATTTCTCACAAGTCCCAAGTTCTGTGCGCTTATTAGGTTAGGATAGAACTTCTCCAGTTGCTCCACACGATTCCTATCCAACTGCATAGAAAAGCCAAAAATTGACTATCTTACGGAGCAATAGAAACACAATTTTCTTGATACTGAACATGACAAAGAACACTACCAAGGTAAATCCGGGAATAAAAACATAAACTCAGGAAACTTTGTCGCACCTTGGATAGTGCAGAATCCAGCACCCCATACTTTGCCTTCAATTCGTTTGACAGTCTCTCAACCTTAGCCTTCCCTGCAAGTAATCCGTCAGTCTCAGATTAGGAAGATCATAGAGCCAAATCTAATACACTGCACTCAAAATACCTTGAACAAGTTGTTCTTTCTTGCGACGAAGCTTTTCCCTCAACTTTGCAAGTTTCTCACTCTGGGTCACTCTCCAATTAAATTGATCATCTGCCTTGCCCTGATAACCAGAACAAACATCAGATTGACTGCAACAGCCATGCAACCTTACAAGTACCAAGCTGTTGCCAGCATTACCAAAAATGGAAAGAACGCTAATAACACAGATATGACATAGAAGAGTATGATGGCTCCCATCTCCATTGTGTATTGTATAAGTTGTGAAGTCAACCTTTGAAGAGGGACCGCATCCATGATGAACCGAACAAACATCAGATGAATTAAATCATGCATGCAAACTGACAATTCATCTGCTGTTACCATAACTATCAATCAACGGCAATGATCTTAAGGTGCCCCTGCCCGCTATGTAATTATCAATAAACTGGCTAAGTAGCCAGTAAGATTAACAACATTTATCAAACCTAGGCTTAATGAAGTGCGGGACCTGTGACAGGCCAGATCTACACAGTGTTTACATAACCATTGTTATTTGGGACTCCATCAGCATCGCTGGCAGAGACCAAGCATGTTACCAATGTCAAGAATGCCATTTTAGAAAAAGGGTAGCGGAGACTAGTAAAAGAAAATAAAAATCCAGATAGCTTGGGAATTGGGAATCAACGGGGTCGTGAAAAGACTATTCTGCCTAAAGAGTAAAATCAGCATCAATTAAATAAAGACAGAAGAGGGGAAAAAAATCCAAGTCCTTGCTCCTACTTGCATTGTTCCTCTTGTTTTCTGGAAGTATACACGAATGAACAAGAGAATGTAGTTGCTTCATACGATAGATACAAACCTTTGTCACAAGCACTTCGCTCAATCTCGAATATAGGGCGTCCCGACGGCTTTTAAGTGATTTCAGACCATTGTTGTACTCATTCAGCCTGCGCATAAAGACAAAGCACCACTGTGATTCGCATATCCATTGATTTCACAGCTAGATAACCAGCCATCATTGGCAAAATCAGGCTCTAAAACGAGAATTTTCTAAAGGAGATTAATAATTTTAAAGGGAGAAACCTATCCAAACACTTGGTGGACGTGTTCCCAACACGGAATCTCCACGATGCAAGACAAATCCCATAAACACGAAATCGTCCTCCGTGAACAGGATTCGAGATACCTGTAGTTGACGCATGCCGTGCAAATAGAAGCAAGATTCAAATTTTCACAGATGGCGCAGGTGCTGGGCCTTCGGGTCATCATCTAAAGTCGCCGTTGATGAATCGCACCCGAAGAACAGCCCCAAACCCCGAATCCCCCACCCCGGATCCCGCAGGAATCAGCTGCTGAAGGATCGTCTCCGATCGAAGAGACGATTCAAGGAACAGAGCCCGATCACGGAAACCCGATCGACGTCGAATATGTAGTCGAGGAAAAAGAGACGATCCGCAGCGCTGGTGAGGCTATGGTCATCGAACATTGGACGGTCACAGGCAAACACTTTTCTCTTTCGCTTGTGAGGCTTTATTTGATTATTTATCGATCCTCTTATCTTCTCTACCCCTATCCAGCTCATTTGCTGGAGGGAAAATAACATGATTTGTCCTTGGACTTTATTTGACCAAAGGCCGATCCATCAAATCGAAAATTATAAAATCAGACCGAATCGGTTTCAAATTTCATAAAATTAAAAGTTGTGATTTTTTTTTTTTATCAAGCTCTCAGTTCCAGAAGAAATCGGGTTGTCTGCACCGGATCGATTTTTTTTTCTTTATCTTTTAAATATAAACTTAATAATTTATTGATTATTTTTTATTTCTTAAATGCAAACATAAAATTTAATAACTATATTAAAATTAAAGTATGCATTGTACACCCTTACTAAGTCCAACAGTTCCATTGAGCCACTCAAGAATCGATCATCTACATAGCACCGATACGACACGGTACACGATACGACACGACACGGCAGTTCTAAAAAAAAAAGAAAATTTCAACACGGATATACACGACATATTATATATATAATCATTTTTATAAACTTCAAATATCATTATGTTTAAATATCATAACTATTTCATATTTGACATATATATATCAGCCGGGAGTGTCGGAACGTGTCCCGGACTTGTCGAAGTTCCGAGCACGGCTGTCCGTTTTTGTTGGCCATCCGGACACACAGTCTCCCGTGTCGCCGCGTCCGACACGTAAAAATACTCCCGGTCGGCGTGTCCGTGCTACATAGCCGATCATCTCCATTTTTATGGTCCAGAAACTATTAATTTAATCAATTTTGTGCTCCAAACTAAATTAAATATTTATCAAAAGTTTAGGAGCTACATTAACAAATTAAATATTGAAAATAATATTGCATATTGAGCTAAAATCAAATACTTCATTGAATAAATTATAAATTTAAAGACGATATTACATATTGAATCAACTATTTATGCAGTTATATCCGTTGTAAAACGACCATGAAGACAACGCGAACCGCGCGTTTATGGCCTAGTCGAGTTGGGCCAAATTAGGCAAACTCCCGCAGTCTAATAAGCTGTTGCTAACATATAAAATGTTCCCAAAATTACTTCTTGTATGCACAAATGTTATTTCTTGCGTAGGGAAATCAATAACAGATAGCAATATTCTAACCACGTAATTCTTTTTATTTACAAAATCAGAATTTACCGAGCATGTTGAGAAATAAGTAGTTCCTTTTTTTTTCGGTAGAAATAAGTACTTTCTTAAGTGGTCTATCTATATATTTATTTATTTATTTACAGGATTGAAGGTCAAACTTACTTTATCGTAAGAAAAGTCACTATCCACGTAAAAAATATTAAGTCGACAGTTAACTTTCCAATTCTAAGTTACTCACCACATGAAAATAATACTAGCTATGTGCTCCATCCATTTCGCAAAAAAAAAAATGAATGATTTTGAAAATATCTCATGTACGTGGACGTTTGTATTGCTTATAAAAAGTGAAAAAGAGAAAAGAAATTCCTCGTGCACGAAATTATTTAGAGATGAATTGTTGCAGGTAATGAAGCATTCGCCATTGACTTATTATTCGAGTGATATAAGTAAATAGAGAAAGAAGGAAAAACTAGAGAATTCACTCATATAATACTTATAATGGAAAATTCATAAGTCGCCTTATCTGTATTCACAATTAGTATGATCTTTTTGCCTAAGTACTAAGCATGAAGATATTTGATTAAGGAACAAATAGAGGCCTGTAAATATTCAAACTCGAGATCTACATACATATGGGGAATTTCGTGTATATTAAAGGCATTATATTATATTTTTTATTTTGACATTTTGCTTCCATATATGTAATTCTGGTTCAATAGAGATATTTTCATGAAAACATATATTTAAGTCTCCTAATTACCACGTGAAAGGATATCTTTTTCTCTTACTATTAGCGAGATACTTTCACACAAATGATAGACTTAGGAAAATAGTCAAAAAAAAAAAACATTCACGTTGAAACATTCATGCATAATAAAGCAATTCAATATTTTTTTCAGTAACACTTCGTGGATGATATTAATGTTGTCAAACCAAAATAACATGAGTTCGCTGACGTTAAAAAAAAGTTATTTTTTATGAATGCTTTTATATAATTAAATACCATCTTTTAAATTTTTACGCTAGATAATGTAACTGTGATTTTATTTTGAAAAATCCCTAAAGAGGGTTTCGTTGTATTAGGTTTCTTGAAAGGTTTTTCTTTTTTACTAAACTAATTTATACGAAAGCAAAATCTAATACTAAGGGAAGTAACATAGGGCCCACAACAAACAAAAGCAAAACATGCGAAATTCTTAATTATGAGAGTAACTAATGGATCCTACACAAAAGTAGAAAAACTAAGAAGACAGTGAAAATGAATAAATTTAGAGTCACTATTTAAATTGCCATTAAATGATTGAGAGCGATTTTGTCTTTTGATGAAAATTGAGTGAATTTAGTATTATAGGAGTGGAAATAACGCGGCTATAGATAAGAGAAAAATATAAAGTAAGAGTATGGAGTGCTCAGTTAATGACAAAAAGTGAAAAAAAAAAGATTCCACATAATAAGCTAAAATTTGAAAAAAATAAAGATAGTTAAATAAAAACAAAAAAAGGGGATGGAACCTTCTGTCGCAAATCCCTCGCCATCGCTGTGGGTCTGTGACTGGCGAGCCCACTTTGGGAGTTGCCGGACCCCGGCGACCCCCATCCATCGTTGGTCATCTTCAGTGATGGTGGGGGTGGCATCAACAATGACTCATAGCCCTTGCCGGCCCTTGATTTTTTTTAATATATATATTTTTAGGCTATTTTCTAGTTTAATTTTAGTTTTTCTAAAAAAATTAACTATTTTGATATTGAAGCGTCAAAGTGGCATGGCGTCAAAGTGGCACGATGTCCACGTGTGTTGATTTTTTTGAAAATGTTGAAATGTAATAATAAAAAATTAATAAAAGATGTCGCGTGTACTGTTTTGTCATAATTGACACTAAAATAATTATTTTGGGTTAGAATTGGCATACTGGTGATTGTTTTCTCTCCGATGTGGCACCGAAGTGATCCAAAAAAATATTGACTCTAAATTAATCTCCGTATATAAATATTGACACTTATGCTGTAATTCTGCCAAAATAAAAGGATGTAATGTCATCTTTATTTTAAAGAAAAGCCTCACGAACGATATTTTCATTATTTTTATTTCCTTTTCATTTTCTTTGTTTTTTCTCATTTCTTTTTCTTCCTTCTTTTCGACCTACGAGAAAAAAATAGAAATAAAAAATAAAATGATGAAAATATCTTTAGTCAGTCTTATTTTTTTTTAAAAAAAATATACTTCAAGCTTTTATTTAAAATAAAATAAAAAAAATTAGTTGGGAAAACAGAACACTTCGCATGCTTATTTGAATTTTTTCCACACCGAGTACTTTTGAATTGCGAATAAAAAGAGGACGTGATTTACCGGGCGTCGCCCAAAAAGTGAAAAACGACATACATTAATAGGGGCATTTTCGTCATTTTCGTTTCAGGGTTGCGGTAGATTTTTTTGGGCTGCTTTTGATTATCGGGGCATTTTCTGCCGGGGAAATGGCAATTTAGGAAGTCGCCTCCTGAAGGTGGGAGTTGCAGTGAAGGCTGAGAGTGGAGGCCTGGTTACCGAAGAAGCCGAGGACGGAGGAGAAGAGAAGTAGAAGAAGAACATTAGGAGAAGGAGGATCGTCGTGATCGAGACGATCGTCTTGAACCGCATTGCGCACTCTCGTTGAGCGTTGAGGTGACCTTCAGAAGCAGAGAGAAAGGGAAATCAGAAATGGCTGCCGAAGACGACGTTCCATTGGACGACAAGGCGAAGAGGATGAGAGATCTGCTGTCCAGCTTCTACTCTCCAGATCCTTCCGCCTCCTCCGATGTTTCGTCCAAATACCCCTCCTTGGACGCCATCAACACCACTTCCTTCGACGCCGATCAGTACATGAATCTGCTGGTAACTCTAATTCATTTTTCCTTTTCAGTCCGATTCGCATGCCGCGGTCCTTTGGGATGATTTCGTGCGAGGAGAGTTCTATTTTAGGTCGAGCCTGTCGCTGAATTGCTTGGTTCGGTTCGGCGGTGATTGAGGCACCTTGTCCCGTGTGGTTGCTGCGCAGGCTCGTAGATTGTCGACTGAATTGAGTTGACATCGTGATGCGCGGTGTCAGTAATTCTTTCTCCCAGAGATTTTTGGGCTTGGCTTTCTTTTATCAGAGTTTAGTGGAGATGTGTGTAACTTCTAAGTGTTAGCATTTCCTGAGAGCTAATTCCATGTTGGACCTTTGGCATTTTTCTCTTTTTTCCGATAGAATCGCAATGACTGGCTTTGGTAGAGAAGGAGGGATTAAAAGATGCATATGATAGGAGTAAGGTGGCTATTCTCATTATTAGGATGCAGAAAATCTCGCAGGTGTTAATTCGCAACCGTCTGAATCATGCAGGTCCACAAGTCAAATTTAGAGGGGCTGCTGAAGAGGCACGTGGAAATGGCAGCCGAGATAAAAAATCTCGATACTGACCTCCAGATGTTGGTTTATGAAAATTACAATAAGTTCATCAGTGCTACAGATACAATCAAGAGGTAAACCGGGCATCAGATCTTGCAAGTTTTAGAGACCTTTGTCATGATCTCGATTTATCTTGTCATTTTAACATTTAGGCAGTCTTTCTGGTGTGAATGAGTGTTTGCTGTGTTTCTGTTGTGTACTAGTTAGCTTTCTATTGATACTTGCGTTATTAAAGATGAGGCATGGTTTCTTTTCTGACAGAATGAAGAGCAACATTGTTGGCATGGAAACAAATATGGAACAGCTCCTTGAAAAGGTATATGGAACCTCTCCCCCTTTCTCTTGTGTGCGCATATGCATGCACATTTTATGTGTGTGTATGAATGCACAGGTGCCTTGTTGTGCTAATATAGATGCATGTAGTGGAGAATGCACTGATGAATCCTCAATTCTAGATCAGGACTGATTGACTACCCAACCTATGGCAGATAATGTCAGTTCAATCCAGAAGTGATGGTGTCAACACCTCTCTTTTCGAAAAGAGAGAGCACATTGAGAAGTTGCATCGCACACGCAATCTACTACGGAAGGTTCAGGTATGTGACTGATAATATATGATCCCGCTTTTTTAACGTTCTTATTATGCGAAAAGAATTTGGCGCAAAGTCCTGCAAACCTTGGGACATTACAACCTTACAAGGATTTGATGGTTAATAGAATAGCTGATTGGGAATTGTCGCCTTTCTATCAAAGTTGTAAAATGGTACTAACATAATAGTTTTTTGACATATTGTGGGGTTATTGCACATGGAGAGAACTTCGTAATCATACTCACTAAAGTAATGGTGGATGGTATCTGAGATTCAGTACTTTTTTTTGTAAGATCTGTTTGGTTGTGTGTGAGTTACATACATTTCATCTTCCATGGACAGAACAGTTCATATATGATCTTCCAGCTAGGCTTAACAAGTGCATCAAATCTAAAGCGTATGCTGATGCAGTGAAGTTTTATACTGGAGCAATGCCAATTTTCGAGGTCAATTCTTCTCGAAGCTCCTGTAGTCTTCTGTGTGCTTCTTTCCTCTTTATCTTTTAAAACAAACCACAGTTAGATTGCCGATGAGACAAGGGAAAAGCTCTGTGGCTAAAGTGGTCCTTTATAAAATCTTTTTAGGCATATGGGGACTCGTCGTTCCAAGATTGTAAAAGGGCTTCTGAAGAAGCAATGGCGACAGTCATAAAGAACTTACAGGTATATTTTCTTCTGAATAATGGTAATTTTCTTTGTTATATCCAAAACCTGATCAAACATCTAGGCTGTGGATGTTACGTAGGTTTTGGTCTCTATCTTTCTGTATTGGCTTAGTGATATTGGCTTTATGTTGCTTAGTGAAATCTCACAATAAAAGATGACAGACTACAGAACCAGCCTCTCATGATTTCTTGCAACAGTTAACATTCAACTAATTTACTTAAGTCAGAGTTCAAAGCTTTCAGTTTCGTATTTCTGCAATTTCCTGTGCCATATTGGAGGATGAGCGTTGATTGCAGTTATGTTACCTGCAATTTCCTATCCCATATTGGAGAATTGGCATTGATGCAGTTATGTTTCCCTTGATACTCACTGTTGACGGATTGGAGGGTTTTGTATCTGTGGCTGAACTATTAAAGTTCGTTTTTTCTGCATGGATATATTATAGGTTTTTCTTCTTAAGATTAGCAGTGAATCTTGCAAAAAAAAAAATTGGCTTAGGAAATGAGGAAGAAAAAGATCCAGCCAGGTTAAAAATTGAAATATGGTTTTTTTTTTTATACACAATCTGTTAGCCCAATATTTGCAAAATATAAATTAGCCCATCTGCTTATGAATTGTAGCCTTATGTGGGAACAGTCGCACTAGTGGGGTTTTTTCTTGCACAAGTTGAAGTGTCAAGTCCAATAACTGGAAATACTTCTGAGTCAACATTGTGATGTGCCCTTGGTGTCTTTTTAATGTCAGCCCCTGAGAATGTGATAGTATTGACCCCGCGATATGTCATGCCAAATGGAACTATTGGTCTTGAAGTACATTGTCTACCTTAATCTGGACAAAAAGGCAGGCGTTGCGTTTTTTGTGTCTACTAGAAATCATACCATTTACAGAGGGAGTTGTTCCAAAGTCTTCACGAGTCAGTTGTAATAAGTAAATCTTAGGCTGAGTAATGTGTCCACTATTACATTTGTTTTGTTTCTGTTGATTAAATATGTATTGACACCCCTTCCACCTATTGTTTTGTCCTTCCCTTTTACCAAACTTTTCAGGGAGAGCTGTTCTCTGATTCTGAATCCATTCAAGCACGAGCTGAGGCTGTAATGCTTCTCAAGCAGTTAGATTTCCCGGTTTGTACTGCTCCACTACTTCACTTTTTTTAAGCCTAGTAAATGAGTTTCAAGTACTTTATGATTGTGTTTCTATCTTGCTTGTTTGAAATTACAAATGGCAAGAAGAATAAACCTTTTGTTCCTTTATCTCTTATCAAGTTAACATTGGTTATTGCAAACTCCTGAAGTTTTGTCTCGTTTTATCTAGATATTTAGTCATTGCATTTTCTCAGAATGGCTTGTCAAAATAAATACGAGCACTATGATATATGCATTATCACCTATATCTATGATTGATTAGTTTGTGTTGGCAGGTAGAGAGTTTGAAGGCAAAGCTACTTGAGAAGTTGGAATTATCTCTTATGGACCTTAATCTTAAGGGTGGAGAAACAAACAAATCTTCACTGGACCCAAATGACATTTCAAAAGAAGGAAGCTTATCTGAGTTACTCTCCCCCACATCTCATGAGGTAAAAAGTGAATATGTTGTCATCTGGAAATCTACTGGAAAGGATTTAAGATTGTACTTCAAGAGATAGTGAAAATTTATCTCTCTGAGTTATTAGCTTAATCTCGATGTGGATGCTGACATAATAAAGCATGCTTCTTGTCGTTATGATGTAGAAGTTCTCCAGTTTTTTTTTTTTTTTTGGGCATATTTTTTAAGCTTGTTGAGAAGATACATGACTTTGATCTTTGTGAAGAAATGGCTTATCTCTATAATTTAGCGTGGGCTTATCTTTTTCCATTCTGCACAACCTGTGAAGTGATCTTAGGGGATAGCTTTCAATCAACACCTTCAACAAAAAATCTAGGATAACCCTCCAATTAACCCCTATATCTTATTTTCATGTTTCCCATTATTTCTGATTAACTTCAGATGTTCTTCTGTTACATCGGAAAATAGATGCCTCTTTTTCAGTGCCATGGTTGAGAAGCGTTGATCTGGCCAGTGGAAGTCTAGTATCTTGATTCTTGCTGATTGCATGCTTACATATGTAAGTTGTGCATTGATCATTCTGAAAAATGGTAGGTGATGAATCTAGTTCAACTATGGCTGTCACCAGTCATAAAAAGACAATTATGCCTCTTCTTTTGATTTTGCTGATTAGTAAGAGTGATCGTAGAAGTGGCTCCAAGGAGACTACTGTTTACCCTTCTTTCTATTAGAAAATGACTAGAGAAATTATTTATTTTTTCCGTATGTAAAAGTATTGCCGAAAAAATTACAAATAGGGGATAACAACCCCTTACTTGACAACATATTAAACTCTATCAAACCCAATAAAAAACCAAAAGCCCAGTTACAACACCAAAACGGTTGCCTTGAACCATGCAGACCCGTAGATTTACCAGTTATTTGCTTCTGAAATCCTTCTCCACATTCACCCTCCTGATATGAAGTTCCTTCAAGTTCTCTCACTCTTTAATCTTTTAAATCAAATGCTTGTACTCCTTCTCGGCGAAAACAAAATTTAAGGTAATTGTTCCCTTGGATGCAAAATGCGACACGGACAGAAGCCTTTTACCAGTTTTACTTGTTAACATTTGTTCCTTCAAACCTCCAAAGAAAATGAAGGCTAGTTATTAGTAGCATCGTTTTAGTTCTCTCTCCTCATCCAACTAGAATCGCCATTAAGGAATTTTATTCTTTCCCCCTTATATGAAGAACGCTGTTCTTTTGTATGTTCTAAGTAGTTAAGTTAAATTTTCCACCTTCGACTATTCTTTTGCCACCTAATCAGACTAGAATTTGCACTTGTCACTAGAATATATATCTGTGATTTTGCATGTGGTCACTAGACTTTCAACCCTAAAATGTTCAATAGCAATTGCAACTTCAGATTCAGAATACTTAGAAACATATTATGGTTCCGCCAATTTGCACCAGCAGATTTGAAAGATACATGGATAGATTGAATATTGCTGCCACTGTCCTGTTTTGAAATTTTATGGAACAACAATATAAGTCAGATGAATTACATATTCCATGCTGTTTCAATTAATTTGCTAAATTGAAGCAATACTCTAATAAATAGCATGATTTTAGATGATCTACAATTTTCTCTGGTATAGATGTTTCATCTTTGTCTTTTGGCAAAGCGGATAGAAGTGAGTTTTTGTTTCAAGTGATGTAAATGGGATAAATGAGCTCGGGGTTAACAAGTTATAAAATGAGTTGAGTTTGGAATTTATTTTGTGATCTGTCACCTACAATTATAAAAGTCTCTAGCACCCTGATGAGGATAATAAAAAGTGCAAAAAGACTTAGGTACCCAGAAACTACGTGTGCAATAAACTTCATGAGGATTATTCTAGTGACAACTATACAGTTGCAATGAGGTTATGATAGAGAAGTTAAGCATCTTGTTCCCCTACACTGTGGATACACATTACTTGCATCTCCTTAAAAATAATTAATTGCAGTACCTTTAAGCATGCCTTTTAACTTGTGAAGTAGGCTTCTGTTCGGGAGTTTGTCGAGGCCATCCGTGCTTATCGGGTCATATTTCCTGATTCAGAAAAGCAACTTATTTCCCTTTCACGGGATTTAATTATCAAGTAAGTGTTTTTTCATGCATGCCTGTTCTTTCAGCTAATAAACTCCTTTTGTTGACATATTTCTTCCATTCATTGTTTAAGTAGACTTTCTTTGTATATATAGGCACTTTGAGACGATGGAGCAGTATCTTCAGAAACGACTTGCTTCATCTGATCTTATTACCATCCTTAGTGAGTACACCTTGTTGCATTTTATCTAGGGCAGCTCATGCCTACCTTTTGAATAAGCTTTTCTTAACTAGGCTACTAGTTGCTTTCTGGGTATTTATTTGCTTTTGTTCTCATGAATCCAAGTTTTACTTATATGTAGCTCTTCCACAATAAATCAAAATGTATTCTTGGTTGTGGAGACATATTTATTGATGTGTACCTAGTGTACATAGCTCTTCATCTGACATATTTATTCTTGCTTGTGGGGACATATTTTATCCTCACTCAGTTGTCCAAAGAAATTACTTGATGCAAAATTGGAGTTGTTACCTTGAACATGCTTATCAGAATTGTTGTATTCGAGTCAAATTAGGATAGTGCGCTTGAACGGTTTGTACTTAATAAAGGCATTATCGGTTGCCTGCCTCCCAGCATCGTAAAAAAATGACACAAATGGTCCCCTGAACTTTTGTCCAATGTGCAATGTCGCCTTTAAACTTTTAACCTGATCATGTGGTCCCTAGATGTTGGCCAATATGCAATTGTGTCCCTAAGCCTTCAATTCATACAGTGTGGTACCTGAACTATTGGTAAATGTTACTCCATAGAATATGTGAAAATGACACATACAGAATGATTGCTCTGAACAATTACCAATAATCATGGGCCACGTTGAACAAAATAAAAGTCCAAGGACGACCTTACACACTCAGCCAAAATTCAAGGACCATATCGCACAAATTAAAAGTCTAGGAAAAATATTGCACATGGGACCACAGCTTGGGAACTATTTATATTATTATCCCTAAATAATAAAGAGGTATATAAAGGAAAGCAAAAGGATGAGATCTGCAGACATGGAGCCATACATAGTCAGGAGGTTAAAAATGTCAAGACAATTTAGGACTAGCTTTGCTTTGCTAATCCTTCCAATGAGTGTCATATGCCTGGTGAGCTACTCTTGTGGCCAAAAAATGCTTAGCGTTTCAATCCTAATTTAATCTGTAATATTGGGGGTCAGCTTCTTTGTGATGTCCTTTACTTTTAAATGATTATTACCCAATACCCTATTATTCATGATTTGAATTCTTCATAATTGGGTGTTTTATTACTTTGCCATGTGAATCCGGCAATGCTGATCTAAATCCCTATCTTATACAGAAACAATATGGACGGATGTGATTCTGATGGATGAGGTCCTAAAGGAAGCTGCTCTACCTGAGTTCTCGCTGCAGGTCCTAATTAGAAACTTTTATGCCATTGTTTCTTCATATTAGAATCGTTTTAAGTAATTGATAAAGTGATGAATTCCTTAGTGCTGCCTCCTTGTTTGGGTGAATTGGTAGCTCTCTGCAGTGCTGACCACTTCTGTTTTTTTCTCAGGCTGCCCAGGTTGCTGTAAAGAAGTATGTAGCCAGAAAATTTTCTTACCTTCAACAAGATATCGCAGGTTAATTCCCCACGCATATTTTCTTGAGGATCATTTAACATATGACGACAAATATTTTATACTTTCTGTAAGTGTATTCTTTTGAAAGTATCGCACGACATTACTATACGTTTTACTATGTCAATTGACGTGCCACTTCATCTGTGTGCGCTTAACTGCCTGCTGGAATAACTTTTGTTATTTATTTGTTTGACAACTGCTAATTGATCTTGTATGACTATGAACTGGCAGATGACCTTCTTGGGCGAAACGAGAACACTGAAAGTTATTCCTTGCAGATTGCCTTGGAAGCTGGCAAAAAGAGAGTTCTTGAAGGCAGCATGGATGTCTTGCTGGTGAGAGATGCATGCCATGACAGTTTTGCTGACCTCAGCTTGGAGTAATTAGCCTTTTAGTTTTATCTCTTATATGTTTTTATTTTTGGTTCACATCAATTCTCCACATCTGCATTATGCACAAGAAAAGTATCTTAAGCTTATAGTCCCTGTATTGGCCTCACTCCCCTCTGCTCCTATTCAGCAAGTTCCTGTTTATGCTCGAATCTTCCACTTTGTTTAGCAGTATTTTGTTCAGCTACTGCCTAATATGGCCGTTCCTTAAATTAGAATGTGAATTTTGGTGACAAATCTTTTGAATCTTATTCATTATATTTACCTTAGGACTTCCGGCGACTTTTGGAAGAGAACTTGGGGTTACTAGTTAAACTAAGAGACCTCATTGTGGATTGGGTTCAAGAAGGATTCCAAGATTTCTTTAGAACATTGGATGATCACTTTAACTTGCTTTCTGGGAAGAGGAATCTTGCAAACAAAGAGCAAAGTATGATGGAGGTGACACAAGGTGATAAAAGTCTCATGGGCCTTGTCCTGGTGCTGTCTCAAATCTCTGTTTTCATTGAGCAGAGTGCAATCCCAAGAATCACCGAGGCAAGGAGTTTAATATCATTAGCTGTTGAGTTTCTTATTTATTGTTGATGCTACCCGTTATGCTTTTTTCTTCTAACATTGGGTGCATGCATTTGAGTTTTTACCCTCTTTTCTTCTTACCAGGAAATTGCTGCTTCTTTTTCTGGTGGTGGTGTTCGAGGATATGAACATGGGCCTGCTTTTGTTCCAGGAGAAATTTGCCGCAGATTTCGATCAGCTGGTGAAAAGTTTCTGCACCTTGTATGGTTTGAATTTAGTCACTTGAGAATCCATATCTACGAGTCTGAACTTTCACTCATGACAGACTAGTGATAAATCTGACTGTATCTGCTTGGGTTGCAAATGGCACCATGTTAAGCATTAATCAGTTATTGATCCCTTTTTATGGATAGTTGATTGAATCCTCTGACCTACATTTGTCGATGCGGCCATCAGGGCAGCGAAATCAGAACATTGACTCAAGAAGTTTTCAATTCAATGAACACGATGTGTCTTCAAGCTTGACCTTCTCATAGCATTACTGCTGACTATGATTGTATTTGGTGGGGTTACTCCAATTCAATAAATAGGATGGCTCTTCAATTCAATAAACTGGATGTGTATCTGAATAAGACATTGCAAGTCTGACCATGATGTTTTTGGTTTTCAAGGGGCAAGTTTATGGAATACTCTCATATTTTAGAATCTGAAGATGTTTATTTATGATTCAGATAAAAGTGATGCGAGAAGTTGTTCTTGGACCTTCTTGTCTGTTAGTTAGAAACTGTGGGTTCATTTAACTTGTTGGTTATTCTACTACTAGGACCATTCGATTGCCTAGAGAAATTCGTTCTCTGATTTATATGTGTACTAATTAATATAGCAAATTTCGTCTGTTCTCGCATTTAGAAATTTGAAAGGAAGTTGATCTTGTATCTCTTTTTCACAGTACATAAAAATGAGTACACAGAGGATCTCTGTCATCCTGAGAAAGAGGTTTACTACACCAAATTGGGTCAAGGTCAGTACGGTTAATGTTTTTCGACTGAGTTGCATTAATTTTGCATTGACTGTACGTTACACTTTTTTCCTTTTCTGACAGCATAAGGAGCCTAGAGAGGTTCATATGTCCGTTGATTTATTACTGCAAGAGGTTGGCACTTCTTTTATCTTTTGTTCTATTTTTAAAAAGTTTCAGTATGCAAAAGGGAAGGAAGCTGTGCCTTCAAATTATGCTACTGCTGCATCCTTAATGGTTATTCTACGATTGGATAAATATGAATTCTTGTCGTCTTTAGTTGACATTGAGGTGATTTTATCTTTCATAGTTGGAAGCAGTAGGGTCCGAAGTGAGGCAGATATTACCCCAAGGGCTCCAACGAAAGCATCATCGTTCTGACAGCAATGGAAGCACTACATCTTCACGTAGTAATCCATTACGAGATGACAAAATGGGTCGATCTAATACCAATAGGGCCAGGAGCCAGCTTTTGGAAACGCATCTAGCAAAATTGTTCAAGCAGAAAGTGGAAATATTCACTAAAGTTGAATT
Source organism: Rhodomyrtus tomentosa (assembly GCA_028455895.1). NCBI lineage: Eukaryota > Viridiplantae > Streptophyta > Magnoliopsida > Myrtales > Myrtaceae > Rhodomyrtus > Rhodomyrtus tomentosa. The sequence continues at coordinate 4,026,979 of JAPCWY010000001.1, read as the reverse complement.
CACACAGGTCTAGTTCCCTCTCCACTAGGAAAAAGTGGTTGTAAACAGTCTCATCATCAAATGATCTGAATCGATATCTCTATTTCAGGAGTCGGTCATAACTACAATCATAAAATGGTCCTTGAAAAGTCTGCAAGAATTTGTTCGGCTTCAAACTTTCAATAGGAGTGGGTTTCAGCAAATTCAGCTGGATATTCAGTTTCTAAGGGCTCCTTTAAAGGAAAGTTCCGAGGATGAAGCTTCTATTGACTTCTTGCTAGATGAGGTAATTTATGTAGTGTAAGATTGAGCATAACTGCTCTGGATATCGATTTGGTTTGTACTGCGGTTCGGTGTCAGCTTTTGTATTTTTTATTCGACTCCTGTGTGGTTATACTTACTCATAGATGTTACCTAACCTGGATGAAAGAGGACGACCTCAGGGAGTTGACACCTGGCTTAATTGAATCTTCATGAAATCAATCTCATGCCACTAGCAATTTTACAGCAAAAAATTTTATGAGAGAGCTCACACGCAAAAGCATCAACCTCCCTCCAGCTTCTAGCTTTGAGTTTTTGGCTTTTCATTGTCATGCTATTCAGTGGTCTTCTATATCATTTTTATGGGAATTTTTGTTGAGGATTGAGAATAGAGTGTAGGACTAGGAGACCAATTGTTTGCTGGAGCCACGCGGTAACTTAACTGTCATGCTAGACTCTCACGTGCTTCTGTTGTGTTTGACCTTCCCTGCATCTTTGACAGCTAAAACTTGTCCCCCCTGGTGGGATTTGATTTGCACAGAAAACAAGCTCGTTTTCATCGGTTGTATCTCTGGTTTCTGTTATTTGGTCCATGTGTCAAAACTGAAATTTGGGGTTTGTGTCTGGTTTCTGTTATTTCGCCCTTATGTCTATCAGAAACTTGGGTTCATGATCTGGTCTTATATTTCCCGTTCTTTGCTATTTTACATTGCTTGTCTCGAGTTTGTAGAGTATAATCGTGATGGTGCTCATCGTGTATGGGGCAGGTGATTGTTGCTGCTGCTGAGCGTTGTCTTGATCCAATCCCTCTGGAGCCACCAATCCTGGACAAACTGATACAAGCCAAGTTGGCTAAAACAAAGGACTAGAACCACTCTTTTTTAATTTGATATACTGATGATATCCGCAATTTCTTTGCTGCTGCGTGAATCTTTTTCTCATTATTTCGTCCTCAAGTTTTGCCGTTGGTGCTATACTTGGTGATGCTCCTTTCTCATTCGTTCCAAGTATTGCCTTTCAATACAATAAGGTCTGGACTTTATAGTTTCTTCTCATCAATAGATAAATAAATATGCATCTATATATATATTTTTTTCAGAAATGGAAACTGGTGAAGTTCACTTGGGGGACTTCATGAGACAAGTTGGGAGAAAAGTTGTCCTGTTCGGGTTTATGTCCGGTTCACCGAACCGTCACGGATGAAAATTTTTCAATGCCCAATAGGCCAAGAAACGGGCCAGGAATCCAAACTTAAGCCTCGAAGCTTTTAGAGACCCAAAGCTTTATATTTTTTCAAAGGTTAAGAGGTCAATTTATGGTTTTTTTTTTCGATTTAGTAATTAAAAAATTACCCAAATAGGTTAACAAAAAAAATATTTAAGTTTTTAAGGCATTGCAAATTGCCGAGCGACACTCGCTCGGCACTCAAAGTGCCGAGCATTCTATTTTTTTTCAATTTTTATTTTCTTTTAATTATTTTTAAAATTCTTTTTCTTTTAACCATTTTTTTATTGTTCAATTTGTTTTTTGGATTGGACAAAATATTAATAAAATTCGTATAAAATACCATGTTCCGTAATATTCATGCGAATTAAAAATGGGTGAAATATTTTTATATCGAGAATTTATATGTAGATAATGTTTTAAAAACTCAAAAAGTAAAAAAATATAGATCGACACAGGATGAATGTTGTCAATGGTGCTTCGGCTCCCATGTCATTACGTTGGCTCCGCCTCCCACCTCCAGTCGGCATTCGACATCGTCTCGTCATTCTGTGGTTCCGTCGCCTCGCTCGTTCGCTTACTTTTTTCAAAGTCGAAGCTTTCATTGGCGTTGGAAAATAACCCAAGTCGTGCACCATGATGATGCGCCTTGACTTCGAGGCAAATGAGTGACGGAATGGGGTTACAGAGCGATGAGGCAGCATCGAACGCCAACTGGAGATGGAAGGCGGAGCCGATGTAGTGAGGTGGGAGGCGGAGCGACAATATTCATCTTGTGTCGATCTCTACTTTTTTGCTGTTTGAGTTTTTAAAACTCCATATGTAGATGTATTCCTGATACAGAAGTGCTTCACCCATTATTAATTCGCGTGAATACTATAGAACAGGGTATTATATACGAATTTCATTAATGTTTTGTCCATTCTAGAAAACAAATTGAATAATAAAAAAATGATTAACAAAAAACTAGATTTTTTTTAAATGATTGGAAGAAAATAATAAAAAAGTGAAAAAAAATAGAATGTTGGACACTCAAAGTGCTGAACGACGCCTAAAACCGTAAATATGTTTTTTGTTAACCTATTTTGGTAATTTTTTATACTAAATTGGAAAAAAAAAGCCAATTTATGTATCTACATAGTTTTTAAAGTTGATATCACAAAAAAACTCAACCTGATACACTTATGATAAATTTATCCAAATTATTTTTTTGACCATAAAAAATCATAAACGGGTCCAAATGTGACAAATTTACTTTAAATTAATTTTTTTACAATACAAAAATTTCAAATTGGTACACATGAAAAAATTATCCTCTGTTAGTTTCTGTTCAATTGAGTTAATACTACAAAAATATTTAAGTTGATACACCCATAGGGACGTGTACATCCAACTATTTCCATGTGTAATCGAATTCAGTAATTTGATGGTAAAATTTAACGAAAATTAGCGGATGATAAATTTATCACAATTGTACCAATTTGGGTAAATTTGTCACATGTGTATCAATTTGAGATTTTTCATGGTAAAAAAAATAATTTTGAGTAAATTTATTACAAGTGCATTCGTTGGGGGTTTTTTTTTTTTTATGGTATTAACCCTAGTTTTTAAGGGCATATAAAGAGGTGAAAATATATGAAAAGGCACTCCATATATTTTTTGGGATTAGATCTGTTAGATTTCCACCTTTAAATGATGGGGATACCTAAAGTTCCTAATTAATGATTATGTTTATGTTTACCGTGAGAATGAATGTCAATAATAAATGAACTGTAATTAAAAAATTTTATCACTTACAATGATTTGGAGTCATTTCTTTAAGTCGTTTTTTGACGGAATTTCTAACATAGTCCAAACTCAAACCCTTTTTTTTAATCTTTGCTCATTTTTTGGCATATATGTATTTTTTTTATAACTTCGGAAATGAACACAAATTTTTGGGCATAAGTTTACTAGAATTGCCATAACTTTTGCAGTGCGTTACTTGAATGTCATAATTTATTTTTTCGATCACTTAAGTGCTACATCAGAGTAAAATCAATAACTAGAGTATCATTTCAGGCAAATTATCATACATATAATAATAATTATTATTATTTTCAATGACACATGGATTTTCTTATTATTTTTATTATTTTGGAATTTTTTATTATGTTCTATTTGTTTTGTATTTTTTGTATTTTTCTTTTATTTTTTTGTTTGCTTTTTTTAACCCCTTGGCCGATGAGAGTCACTAGCGACCTTCGCTAGCCATGGCCTCCTCTCTAGGACCGTCGTGGTCCCACCAGCCATGGGTGAGGGCGCGAAGACCCTCGGCCGTAGTTGATGGCCCCTTCGACTGTGGTGGAGGGCATGACTGCCCTCGCCAAGTCTAGGTGGCCCTTGCCCCTAGGAGAGTTGATCATGGCCGGCGAGGGTTGCCGGTGACCCTCATCAGCAAAGGGAGGAACAAAGCAAGAAAAAAAAAAGAAAAGGAAAAATTACAAAATAAAAAAATGAAAAAAAATCCATATGTACATTAAAAAAATTCAGAGAAAAACTGTTCTGCGATGCTGTATTAGATTTTTTTCAGCATTCAGATAAGATTTTCGATGAGACAAATATTAAGTATAAAAAGAAACAAGATTCTTAACATATGATAAGAGAAGAGAGAAGGGATCTGATGAATTTTACAACGTTAGAGTCCGTTAGTGAATAGTGTAGTAGTGTGGGATATGGACCACTAGTAGGAGGCTTGGTCTTTCGATTCTAGGGTATACACAATATAAACTGCAGCAAAGTAAAATGAACTCTGCCTTAAACACCACGGGCAGTAAAACCTACTGATTGTTGGTCTGATAGGCCAAATTTAAAAATATGTAATTTTATTGAATGAGAATGAAAGTTCACACAAGAAATATAAAAAAGGTCAACAAATCTGTGCATACAAGTGCAAAAATTTAAATATTCAGGGATAAACACCACAAGTATATCTGAGAGTAGAAAAATGGTTAAGTAAGAAAGCATACTGGATCTGAATCTAAGAAGTGAGTAGTAAAGGTGCTTTCAAATGGGTAGTCTGGCTTGGAAAATATGAGACCCAAGGAAGATGAAAGGCCAAGAAAGGTAAGGATAAGTATGAGTTTATCTTCAGAAGATCTGCTCGAGAAGGCTTGAGAGAGCTTGAGAGAGAGATGGTTTCCTCAGAAAAGTCTTGCCCTAAACATTGAGAGACCTGGGTTTTAAAGACAGAAAAAGTTACTATAGCTACCGTGTGATCATTAAAAAAGCCACTACAATATATATATATATATATATATATATATATGTGTGTGTGTGTGTGTGTAGTGGTTGTCGACATAGATTTCGATTTATATTTTTTGAAAAAGTAATTTTTTTTTTAATTCTGCTTCAAATCTATTTATGAAACAAGTTTTTGTTTCAAAAATAGAAAAATAAAATTACGTAACCAAATAAATTTCTATTTCAAACGTAATTTAAAAATAGGTTTCTGTTCCAGAAATTATTTCTGGAACATCATCGTGCACCCCCTAAGACAAATCAGAAATGGGGGGGGGCATGGTTTAAGTGATTATGCTGAAAGGTCACGATTTTTATCGACCAGTGGCAAAACAGCACGTTCTTGTTCAAAACTTCCAAGCTAATGACTATTTTTATGCTTACCGTAAGAATGAATGAATTGTAATTAAAAATTTTTACAATGATTTGGAGTCATTTCTTTAAAGTCATTTTTTTACGGAATTCCTAACATAGTCCAAACTCAAACCTTTTTTTATTATTATAAATCTTTGCCTTTTTTTTTTACATATATGTATTTTTTTTTTAACTTCGAAAATGAACACAAGTTTCTAGATATAAGTTTATCAAAATTGCCATAACTTTTGTAGAGCGTTAGTTGAATGTCATAATTTTTTTTTTATCACTTAAGTGCCATGTCTGAATAAAAATCGATAACTAGAGTGTCATTTTCGGCAAATTATTTTACACTACATCATATTTTTCGACGTTCAGGTAGGATTTTCGACGAGACAAATCGTCGATGACACTTAAGCAATTGATTTTTTTTTTAAAATTTGTGGCAGTTAAGCGAAAAAGAAAAATTATGACATTCAAGTAAACGCTTCACGAAATTTATAGCAGTAGTGGTTAACTTATTCTCAAATTCATAGATTCACCATCTATTTTAGATCACTCGTTGACATAAACAAAAAAAAGAATAACTCTTTTATTGGGGAACAGCGAATCGTATTTTTCCATAAACGCGGGAAAAGGACACGGCTGGTCATCATATCAAGCTCAACCTGAACGGAACACGAGGGAACTTCCTTCGACCGACCAATAGATGACATGAGTGAGATTCTCAAACCGATTCTTCTGGAAGGAACTTCGAACCAGTTCAGGCAAATGCTCTCCTCCCACACCTCTCTCTCGCCAAGCCTCGCTTCACTCAATACACCCGTTTCCCTCCTTTGTCAAAAGCCTCATACACCAAAGCATAGCCTTTACCCGAAAGCCAGAAAGGGCGGCGACGGAAGATTCCTTCCCTCCTACTCCATATACTTGTCTTCGACGTCGAAACGTCGCTTTACCAGCGATGTCTCGTGCGTTCAAGAGAACCCAGATGGCGATTTGCGCCATGGCCCTTCTGGCGAACAATGCATAAATGACGATCTTCTTGCTTCTTGGCTGCGGTCGTGTTCTAGTGTGATAGATGTTCAAAAAGTTCAAGCTGTGGCGTTGAAATGTTCAGGGATCGGTGCTGCTTACGTTAGTAATAATCTGATGTCCGCGTACTTGAGATATGGGAGGTTGGACGACGTCAGAAAGGTGTTTGACGAAATGCCCGAGAGAAATGTGGTCAGTTGGACTACGATGATTAATGCGTGCGTTAGGTTTGGCTTAGACAGCGAGGCTTCTAGGTTGTTTCTTGACGCTCTTGAGGATGGAGTTCGAGCAAACTGCAAGACTTACGTGTGTATCCTGAATTTGTGTAGCAGGAGGTTAGATTTCCAGCTCGGAAAACAAGTTCATGCCTGCGTTATCAAGAATGAGCAGAGAAACTTGATTGTCGACAGTGCTATAGTTCATTTCTATGCACAGTGCGGGATGTTTGATAGTGCATTTTGTGCATTTGACCGGATGAATGAGCATGATGTGGTTTCTTGGACGACAATAATCACTGCTTGTTCCCAACAAGGGCATGGAACACAGGCTTTTTCAATGTTTGGGCGAATGTTAAGGGGTGGACTATTGCCCAACGAGCATACTGTGTGTAGCATTTTAAATGTCTGTGGCGAGGAGAAGGCGTTGAAATGCGGGAGACAGTTACACTGCATCACATTTAAAAGGATGATCAAGAATGATGTTTTTGTGTGGACGTCTTTAGTGGATATGTATGCAAAATGCGGGGAGATAGCAGATTCAAGAAAAGTATTTGATGCAATGAAGAATAGAAACACGGTGACATGGACAACCATGATAGCTGGATACGCTCGGAATTGGTTCGGTGAGGCGGCCATAGAACTTTTCAGGGAGATGAAGAGAAGGAATATATTTGCTAATAACCTCACCATTGTAAGCATTCTCCTAGCTTGTGGTTCAATCAAGAAGTCTGATTTGGGAAGGGAAGTCCATGCACAGATACTTAAGAAATCTATTCAAACTAATGTCCACATTGGAAGCACCCTTGTATGGTTGTACTGTAAATACGGAAACTATTCATTTGCATCCAATGTCCTCCGCCAGATGCCTTTCAGAGATGTTGTCTCTTGGACAGCATTGATATCCGGCTGCGCACATCTCGGGCTGGGTGCAGAAGCCCTCGAGCGCTTGAAAGATATGTTGGATGATGGTGTGGAGCCCAATGCCTTCACGTACTCATCAGCACTAAAAGCATGCGCTAAGCTAGAAGATCTTTTGCAAGGAAAGTTACTTCACTCCTCTGCAAACAAGACTCCCGCCTTGTCTAACGTGTTTGTCGGCAGTGCATTAATTCATATGTATGCAAAATGTGGATACCTGGCAGAGGCATCTCAAGTTTTCGACAGCATGCCGCAGCGTAATTTGGTAACGTGGAAGGCTATGATAATGGGGTATGCAAGAACAGGGCATTGCCGGGAGGCTTTGAAGCTCATGTACCGGACCAGAGCAGAAGGTATTGAGATGGATGACTATGTACTCACCACGGTTCTCGCTGCATGTGGAGATTTGGAGTGGGACAAAGAACCTTCATCCGAATATTACTTGCAGTCTAGTTGACATTTCAGCTCTTAATGCGGTTTCCCTGGAAACAAATTGTGCATGAAGTAGTCATCGGCTCCCGGATGAGGATAGGTATACCACCATTGGCTCAGGAATAGGTGATGTGCATGTTAAAGTAAAGTTGCCTGGGTCAATCCAAAGTCTGCCAAGAAGGTTGATTGGCCTGACTTCTATCTGGTATATCCACCCTCTTCCGTGCAGCATTATCAAGGAGCGTGTGAACTAGGAAAATGGATCGAGCTCCTTAACATCATATGATTTGTCATCTCTAGGATGCCAAAGCTGTGTAAACGTTGGAGAGCTGAGTGTGCAGGTGGCTGAAGGAAAAGGAGAACTGACGATATACAGATAACGAGAAAACTCATTTGTCACCTATAATTTGTTTGTGATCGATGCATCTCTGTATCGATAAAGATGTGGACGTGCAGTTGTACATACATGATGAAAGCCAATACCCAATCCCTATGTCTAGCACTAGGGAAATTTTGCAAGTTGCGTGTTAGTAATTTTGTTCCTGGTATTCCTACTTGTTGAACAAAATAGCACTGAGCGGCAACTACTGCTGAACGCGTCGCCGAGACCGTAGGACGACTACCATAGACTTAAAAATCTTTAGATTTTCCCTTTTTCAACTGGCTATGCCTGTTGAATTGAATATCCTGCAACCTTTCTCTGCAGAAATATAAGAAAGAAACTTGTGTTGCTTTGATTGTTAGTATCAACGAGAGAACCAGCGCAAGTGATCGAGAAAATGACCATAAGATATTGAGAAAGAAGTCAGGCTGAAAAGGGAAATCGAAACCGACAGTCTTCTTGCCAGTTAATATAAATTTTTGCCTTCAAGCTTCAGGACACGTTCTTTTCTTGATTTTGTCAGTGGACTTGTTCATGTCATCAGCTTCGAAGTTCTCCAGCCGCTACTCAAGTTTTGAATGCGCTAAATATTTGAGAATTGAGTGAAACTCGTGTGCTAATTCTAAGAATAATAGGAAACGCATGAGGGCGATGGTCTGCAAAATTTGGGTGTCCTCCTGAAAGTTCCCTCCTTTTTTTTTTTTGGGGGGGGTGGGTGGGGGGGGGGGGGGTTTGAGGATCCCGGACGGCATTCAAGACTTGCCGGCCATATTCGTTACATTATCATTTATCAAAAGTCACTGCTAATTAGAACAGCTCTCTTTTTATGAGCAGGAAACCTGAAACTTTAAGAAATATAATTCGCTATAAATGACCGTAGCATAACAAAACTACAAAGAATCAAAATGGCAGATATGGAACAGATAAGCACATCATGGTACACTGAGTTGCAGACCATAGTGATCAGTTAACGCCATCTTGGCATTTCCGACCGTTACAGTACAGCAATCTATACTGACAGTGAAAATTCACAAAATATTTTGGCCGAAAAGTGAAAACTCAGCCTCAATCATACCGTTGTCCAGTCATTGATGAGAATGAATAATTCTCTGAAAATTCATATTCAAAACATATAATGAGCTCGACCACATAACTTGGCAGGGTTTGGCATTAACATGAGAATGTACCAGTTCCCACCACGAAAGGTCCATGCTCTCCACACCTGATTGTGTCAACATGTCTTCTCAAGAATAATACACCAGTTTGATTTGTCATAAAAACGATCAACAACTATGATGTTGTCCATGCCAGATACCAACCTGCGAACGCCAAGCAAAAAAGAGTGAGCAGAAGATGTCAATTTTATCAGCTGAACACAAGCGCCATGTGAGAGTATGGGTGGGAAGTAATTTCCTACAGAACGGTTTAAAAGAATCAAAACATCAAAAACATTTACTAGCAGTGTAAAATTGACAAAGAACACATAAAATTACTGTATCTACATCAACGATGGGTAGTTGTATCTAAAAACTTATAAAATGGATTACCTCTCAAGCTCACCCTCACCAAAGACATGGTAATATCTATTATACACTACGGCACTCTTTTTATCGTCCTTTTTTGCCAGACCACTTGCAAGAGCAGTCATGGAAGCTCCACTGACTTCAGCACGATGATAGGGTAAGTGCCAAGGTACGAAGTATTCTTGTTGATCTGGGATATTCTTTCCTTGTCTCAATGCCATTGCGTCATCTTCCCCATGATGATTTAAATTCTGAGTCTTCTCTGGCTTCGCAGCTATATTAACTTTAACTTCCCTCATGCTCTCTACTAAACTGTCATCTGTCTCTGGGATGCTTTCCAACATCAAAGCCGAAGGGCTGCGAACTCGGGGAATTCCTGATCCTACCCATTCTTCCACATATTTCGGTGCTAGAGGAGTCCACTTGGTAAGCAATGATCTATCTTCCTGTTCTACAGCCCAAACAGTTATCAGGACCAGCCCACCCTTTTTCACGACACGAACTAACTCTTCAATTGCTCTTTTCCTCCTATTCTCCGTACTCAAGTGATGCAACACAGCTATTGAGATTGCAGCATCCCCAAAACCAGTTCTGTAAGGAAGATTGACAGCATCCGCAACCAGAACTTCATGCTCTCTGTTTGCACATATTTTGATCAGGGGAGCACTTATATCACATCCAATGAAATAGCAATCCGGATTCAAGCCCAAGTACTTCCCATTTCCACAACCTGCATCCAAGATGAGTGATCTTGGAGGCAGAGTTTTTAGAAAGCTGGCAACCTTTGGCCACTTAGCAAATCGAGTGGAACTGAAATGAGGAGCTATAGCATCATAAACATGGTGAACATACTTCTTTTCTATTTCCGGGGTGGACTCCACATTTCTGAAAGAGCATTTCTCATCGCCACATGTGGAAGCAGGTTTCTGGATCAAGTCACTACCACATCCGGAGGAATGTACTCTGGAAATGCTGTTATCTTCTCGCATGGTACTATAGGTCTCAGATAGCCAGGAACTTGAACTTGTGGGAACACGCAATGCCTTCCAAGTTGCAGACAAGCATCTAGTTTCTCTCAGGAAGGTAATGATCATCAACAAGAAATGCAGCGGCTAACCAGACACGAGACTGGGGAACATGAAAACTAAATTAGCAGAATGAAATAATTAACTTTCCAAACATGCCCATATAAGTCCCAATCACACATAAGACGTAAAAAAGAAATGCAGCTGTCTAGAAAAGCTCAAGAAAGATGAAAATCTCAAGTGCCATCTCGCGGAATTCAACAGAAGATTGCTAGGGCTAGATATGTTTCATTTATATACATCACAATGCAAGCAGACCTTTGTGAATTTATGGAAGTATGCTGACAGGTCCAGCAGCATTAAATGATGTCACAATCAGATCTACCTACGATTAAATTTTCAGTTTGCTCAATTCCCCTGCAATTCCCTCAATCAGTTGTAGCTCCTCCATAGACCTTTGTGGATCATTTAATTTCCACACTACATGAACCCCTTCCAGGAAGCCAAGTAAAGTGATAACAGATGACTAAGGAAAATAGGTCCAAACAAGACGAGAACTGCTTCTAGAACCGGCTCTTCAATCCCAAAACGCAAGTGCAGTGCACAAGCATACGGACTTGTAGAAGATGAATGATTTGAATGGTGCAATGGCCTGTGGGCTGGTGTCTAAGATGTTAATTTCCTCGCCATAAAAGTCTCTGTAATGTACAATAATGCCTAATCAACCCCTCAATTACCCAAAAACATACTTTCATTCTCACAAATCCCAACGTGCAAAGAGACGGAACAATGCTGCGTCGAAAGTCAAAACATACAATTTAGCAAAGATTCCGAATGGTACGGATAACAAGAAAGCCGCGAACATAACTTCAAAGTTCAAATCCATCCCCAACTCCTACAATGCCCAACTCCCCAGCCATGCCTCAGTCAAATTCACCGAAAGTGAAGCTCGGCTTCACAAGCAACGCCCTAATCGGTGCAAGAACAACAGCAGAGCAAAGGAAATCAAAACCCTTTACTCCCAATCGTGTCCTCTAGCAGAACCGAAAGACGAAGAGACCCCACCAGAAAGCGAAGAACTTTCTATCGAGTTGAAGCCGCCCCCGCAACACACGTGCGAAAAGGAAAGTCAAATCAAGAACGCTAATCTTTGGGACGGACAAAAACGAGGCAATCACATCATCAACTCTATAAGAAATGAAGAGTTTTCAGCGATATTTGATCAAGTAGGGAAAGAGCAGAACCTCAGCAAATCTTCTTCATACATCCAGTATCGGGATGACGAGAGAGAGAGAGATGGAGCGCCCACAGTCGGGTCCGACTCGGAGAAGTTGGAGGCTACCAGTGGCTGCACGGTTCGGGTCGGGTCACATTGGTCCGGGCCTATTGGACTTGCGAACGCTTGGTTAAATGTCCATGATTGGACCTGTTCACTGGGCGAAAACAGACTCGGGCTCCGTCCAGGCCCGACATTTGGGCCTGTTTTGCAGTTCGGGTTCGCCCAGTAGATGCGTGAGCTGGGCCAAGCCTGCCCACATTTTTTTTTTCTTTTTTTGGAAAAAAAACCTAAATATTTTAGATAGGAATCAAATTAATTAAGAATCTTAAAAAAAAAAGTTTCCGGAAAATGCAAATAAAACGGTATCAAGTTCATAATGAGGTGAACCATTCAAAGTTTTGTTGGCCAGTATATATCTAATTGCGGTAGTCCTCGGATCAACACAATAAGAATATAGAAACATATCAATGGTTTAAAAGAGTTTGTGCATCTGATTTGAAATTTATCGTTCTTGATGCAAAATAACGATAATCCAAAGCTCAAGATCTTCTTTTTTATGACCCTTTGCGTCTTTGACTTAATGAGATAATCCCTTAACGATGCCAATTCGTTTGAGTCCTTTATGTATGGATGTTATGAGTTCGTTAGGATTATAGGGAGGATTGAAACGTTATTTACAGAGTTTTTGGCTAGCTCCTCTTATCATGGGTCGGGCTCAACTCAGTCCACACAATACTTAGCTTATATTATATTGATTATGAATCATTATATCTTACCTTATTAAATCAATCATATAAACGATAAATTAATCTGTAAAATGATAATAACAATATCAATATCAATTTAATATAAGTTCACATTAAGAAAACTCCAGCAATATTTCCATTCAATATCACAAACAAAACGTGACTAAAAAAAAGAAAAAAAGAAAATAGAGAATAGAATAACACTACAAAATGCAAAAAGAACGAGGATGAAATGGGGAAAAAACCCCTACACGGATCGGAAATAGAGGCGGAGGAGGGAGGTGGCACCACGAATTCCGTATTCCCGTTTTGCAATCTATCTCTCCTGGCCGTAGGATATGTGGGCTCCGTTTATTTTGTGGAAAATAATTTTTTGAAAAACATTTTTCAAAATTTTCAGTATTTGATTCGCAGAAAATAAGATAGTGTAGGAAAATATTTTCCACCCAAGAAAATGCTTTTCTCTTTTTGAGAAGAGTAAAATGTTTTTCTCATCCTTCCTTCTTTCTCTCTTTCAAATTTCCTTTCTTATAATTATATTTTAACTTTCTTTCCTTCTTTATTTATTTTTTAAAAAATTAAAAGATTTTATTTTTTTTTCTCTTTGTTATAGGTTTTTCTTTTCTTCTTTTTTTTAAAAAAAATTTTTCTTTTCTTTTCTCCTTCCTCCTTCCATCCGCTACTCTTTCTTCCTTCCTCCACTGACCGCGTACCAGGAGGACAGCCGACTACACCATGAGCAGGCCGGCGAGCACGAGGCTTGATTGGTTCCGGCAATCTCGTGCTCACCCAATGGAGACGAGCTTGAGGCTCGGCCAATCTTAATTAGTAATCTCGGGCTCGTGCGGATCGTTTAATGCCCAGCGAAACCACCGACAGAGCAATCTCAAATTTGATGCCGTGAAACACTTTCTCAGGCTCTGGAACTCCTAATGCCCACGTCTTCTCCAGAAAATTCAGGACCCTCATCACGAGCCCTCCGACCAAGCCCTTCAATGCCAACCAAGGTTTGCACTAATAAGGTAAATAACTACATTGACGTTCCGTCCGGGAACATTGATTCTCCATTCTAGCTCTCTCGACACAAGTTTTTCCATCACCGGATAAGCTCTTCCTTTTATGGGGCTCGCTGGGATCCGGTGAGATCAAGATCATGAGGACAGGGTCGAGCCTCGAGGTCACCTGTGGCCGGTCGCTTGACATCGCCGTCACCAACGACCAACCAAAACCAGAAGAAAAAATTTTTTAAAAAAGAGAAAAAAATGAAATGTAAAAACAAAAAATAATTAGAAGGAGTTCGTGAAGGAAAGTCAAATCCGATTTTTTCATACCACAAAATATTTTTCCAGATCTTTTTCATGGCTTTGCCAAATACTGTAAACATTGTTAATTTTCCTGAAATATTAACTTTTTAATTTTTTTTTGAAAGTCTCGTATTTTTTGCGAAACAATCAAAATCTTAGTAGCTCCACTTCACTGTTCATCCTATCCTTGATAGGTTATGATTTTTTTTTGGCAATTTTTATATATAATTTCATGTCAAAAAAGTACCTAATCTTAAAGTTCAACATCTGATCGAACATCAAAGCACCCTCCACCAACGGTACAATTCAACGGCTTAACATTTTCCGAATAAGTTTCGGAAACGGAGAAACGAAAAATCAAATTCTCTTTGGGAAAAAAACATGTCCTTGTTCTCCTCCCCTTCCCTCTGTCCTATAGTGGCAGAGACGTGGACCGGTCCGACCGGTAAAGCCCCTCGTTTTTTTTAGACAGAAGTAAAGTGCCTCGTTGACTCGTGCCGGAGACTGGAGTGCGGTGGCGAGTCTGGCGACTAGTAGAAAAGGGTTAAGCTAAATAGTGGTAGAAGAAGCGCATGCATTGCACATGCCTCCACTACTTATTGTAGATATATGTGGTCGAGTGGAAATTTTACCAAATTGATTTTTCTAGCACTGGCGACGAATTTCATTGCACTTCACCCGTTGATTAATTTTTTTTTTATTACCAATTTGCACTTGATTTTTGTTACGATTCGGCGCACAAACAACAAGCAAAGTAATGCGTAAAAGCGAGAAAATTAAATCAACTTAATATTTATTCTGGTCCACCGTCAAACTAGAATTAAGTCAATTAAATGATTTTACTATAATTAGTATCTTACATCTTTCTCTTACACCTCTCTATTACAAGAAGGAATATATATATATATATATATATATATCAGTAGCTATTCATAGGCCCAATCCCAAATCAATGAAAATATATGGGCTCAAACTATAAAAGCCCTCTGACATCCAAAGGGCGTTGCACCTTGAGACCTCCTTCCGCTTACCGAGGAGCAAGATTCACACGTTTTCCCGTCGATGAGGAGTATGAATCACACCCCAATTTTTTTTTTTGGGGTTCAATTTCCACTTGATTTTGTGGGCTAAACTAGACTTTTGATTGATGGATTATGACATGGATATAAGCCGCATGAGAACCTAACTAAAAATAAATCGAGATGATGCTCACAACTTTTTTTTAATCTACTGATCAAAAGACTAATAGAAGGAAATCTGAGTAAACTCGCGATCAAGGAAAACGCGGTCATTTTTTTTATAAGGTACACATTTGGTCCGAGAAATTGCACTACTTTTCCGACTTATTTCCCAGTTATGTTCCTTCATCTTGTAATTCCAACACGTTCTTGAAGCTAAGATGGACTGAAATTTTTGGAAAAACATACTTTTGTACCAAAATTGGACTAAAAAAAAAAATTGAAACAACAAGATATCGAAATATAAAGCTCAACCTCGCATGCTTGAGTTGGTTAAGAGATGAACTATCTCTTGTTAGGTCCCTGGTTTAAATCTCTCAACTCGCGTACCGTGACTTAAGTGAGGGTCGCGGTTGGTGGTTATCGTGCTAGTCCCCCAGAGGAATAGTCGAGGTGTGCGCAAGCTGGCTTAGATACCTCGGTTAACAAAAAAAAAAGAAATATAAACACGCATTTTCAAACTCTAATTCGGGGCCACCATAGAACCTTTCCCTCGTGAAATTCAACGCTCTCTTCAATTTCAAGACATTGAACATCTAACGGTACATCTCGCATATTGCTAAAATGAAATACTTGAAATCCAATGGACCCTTGTTTCCTTCACCGGATTAGAGACGAGATTATTCGATCTTTCGATGATATTAAAGAAAAACAATTACGTGTCGCCATGATACGAATCGACATGAATTCACAAGCCGAGTTTTCACGCATGAATGTCACGAAAGAAACAAATCTAACACTTATTTTTGTTGCTTGGCGGCTCATTTCATAGCGAATTTAATAATACACTAACTGGAAGTGCTCTTAACTAATACACTTCACTATCTTCCACCCATAAAAAGGTGAACAAATTTGCCATTTTTAAGAGTAGTTGACGTACCAATTGACTAAAATGAGTTTAGTCCCGTCGGGCCACTTTTTCTATATTCTAATTAAGCGATTAGGTTGAAGACTTTTTGATGGAAACAAATGTGTGGGGCTTCTGGATTAGATTATCGTGGTGGGTGTACATTACTCCCGCGTCGTGGTAATTTGGTGATGGACAAAGAAGAGTAGACGTCATTGATCTTTCTTGGCTAATTGCTAAGTTTCGCTTTTGTTTCGTGGAAACTATCGAAGCATTTTAAATTTTGAATCGTGCATTCATCTTTCGATTTAAAACTTTCAAAATGAATAAAAAAGTTGATTTCGTGATCGGTTTTCGAGCATGATTTTATTTTTATTTTTCTATATGTTCACATAACTCTTGTACTTTCTCATCTACGTCTTTGTTCGTTAGATGATCATGCACAGTATTAGGTGTTAACATGAGCTGTAAATTAGCGCAATTTTAGGAATTTATAATATTTACCTCTTATTTTGTCCCATGTTTATTTTATTTCCTGATAAGAAATAATCCTAGGATTTATGTTTTATGTTTTATATATATACACACACACACAAAGTCTTGTAAATTGAAAATTTAATGAAGAAATTCTCCTTGTGTTTCTTCACTGGGGACTACTGCACCTTTACTCCTTGACTCCTTGCTTGCAAATACTTGCCGTCAACGCTCCTCCCATCTTTTTTCCATACATAACATCAGGTACATCTCTCTTCTTTCTTTTTTTCCTGCGGGTTTAAAGGGTGGCTTGCCTTTGCCACGTTTTTTTTTTTTTTGACAGAAGTAAAGCGCCTTGTTGACTCGTGCTGGAGTGCGGTGGCGACTAGTAGAAAAGGGTTAAGCTAAATAGTAGTAGAAGAAGCGTATGCATTGCACATGCCTCCACTACTTATTGCACATATCTGTAGATTTGATATCCGTAGAATAAGTAAAGCGACTCGTTAACGTCAGGTACATACATCTTTAGAATAGAATTGATATCCGTAGAATAAGTTTAGATCTTTTTTTTTTTTAGTAATTTTCCTAATTTAGATAGATGTCACACACTTTCCGTCCTTGTCGAGCTGCACAATTACGATTTAATTCATTAAGTAGAAAAGTAAGCATGTGTATCTTTTCATTGGTGAGTCAAAGAAGTTTTTCGGGACCTATGAAAAAGAAAAGGACAGTTAATTACATCATTCTACTATAGTCGTCTCGCGTAAGCATTTTGTAACGATTTTACATAAGATCCACCTATGGAGAAATGTTTTTACACGGCTCTTATGACATATTGATCTCTACATGTCATGAGATTGATGCTTTATTTCTTCCATATACGCATGTGCCTTGAAATGAAGACATATAATGAGACATATAGCAATTTATTGAAGGGAAAAAAAAAAACCCTTGTGTCGAAGCATGCAAGGATGAGCCTAAAATACATGAGAAATGATTACATGACTATCTTTAATCCACCGTGAGATTAACAGCCCACTATGAGCCATAAAAAATAAATAATAAATAATCATAAATTATTGTGATCTACTCTTTTGAGAATTTATGGCCCACAATATGTAAGAGTGTTTTCAGAGTTACACAATAATTTTTACGCTAGCAAAGTCCACAATCGAACTCCGACGATCTAACGGGCCCTAAACATGATATTACATAAATTGGTGTTGCACAGATTCGACAGGCTAAGATAATAGTGTGGATGCCTTTCACCTATACCTTGGGAACTCCAATGCCGCCATGGCCATGGCCATATCTCTCTCTCTCTTTATCTCTCAGAAGATGGCAATGGAGCGGAAGATGGCTAAGGGTTTCGGTGGCGATGCGAGGTCTTCTCTTTCACGACTCTAGGTTGGCACGTGATGAATAAGGGCAGGACTGAATCCGAGCAGAGACACGAGATGAAATATGAAAAAGACAGAGAGAGGGCCTGGCCACAGCCTCCGGCGAACCTTTTCCAACAGCACAAGATTCGACGGCATCAATCAAAGCCAATCAATTCTCCACGACCATGACTCCTGTTTTCCACAAGCTTAGGGTTTTGTTTATAGCAGCCACACACTGCCTTTGCTTCAAAAGCCGATCCGTCTTATCTCTTTTTTGCCTCGAGAGACGATCGCTAAAACGTCGATGTCTTGTCAATCCTCCCCCGTACACGTGTGAAGAAAAATCGATCAATTAGTAATGCAGTCAACTCTTGTGAAGCTCCTCACACTTGTTTTATATGATATTGGGCTATCATTTATTGGTATACTTCATATATGGAATTATGACGTAATCATGTATGTGTGGGGTCCGACAGGATTCCAGAGTTGGGCAACTGGAAAGTTCACGGAAAAGATCTGTTGAATATTTGGGCATATAATGAGTTCTCTATGGAGACGTTTATCCTCTTTATTGGCAAGGACCAGCAGGGCAAAAGTTCCTGTTGAACATTTCTGCAAAATAAAAAAAGTTATCCTACCGGCAACGAATAGGTGATGAGCATGGAAGAGTAGCGGAAGACCATGGTTTCTCTTAATTTTATTTTTAAAAATATTAACACACGCTTTCATCGAAATATTGTACAGAGATGATTGGTGTGTGTGACAAGGTTGACCGCAAGACAAAAGATACTCTGCTCTACATAAGGTGCTTGCTTCTATCAGTGCCTCGATTACTTTTCGACCGTTGATACATGTAAATTAGATGAAAAATGATTCTCTGATAGCACTGTCAAAGACGGTACGATCTCAATCGTAAATTTACATATCATCACCGCATATTTTGTATAAAATATTTATTGAATGCAGATCATGTGGTCAGAAATAACTGATAGCACCGTCAAACTGTTAGGCTATCTGCTTTCAAATTAGACAAATGAATGAGATATAAGAGTGTGAATTACCAAAAAGGTCATAAACTGATTGCTATTGACCAAATGAGTAATAAACCTAATTTTTTTTTTTTACTATTTGAGTCCTAATTTTTTTGCTTTTGTGTTAGTTCAGTTTATTTGGCCAACTTTGGCAGATCGAAGATGACGTGGTAATTTTTAATAACAATTTTATATTTTTATATTTTTATTTATTTTTCTTTCTTTGTGTTCTTCCCTTCTATCTCTATAGTTGCCGGCCTTGTCGATGGCCAACGAGTGGCCATAAGTGAGAACTGGCGAGGTTCGACCTTGCCAGCTGAATGAGTCTCACCTCGCAAGGTCAATCTCATCAGGCTCGAGCTAGGCTCGTCCTCACTAGATCCGCAACTTTCGCTTTCTGCATTTTTGATTTCGTAGGTTTTTGCTCAGCCATCCTTGACGCACCTTAGTTGTTTGTAAAAATGCGCTCTTCTTGCATCGTCTTGCCAGAGGCTGAAGCCGGCAAGTTCGACCCTTGCTGTCCTCTAGAAGGGGCGAGCCTTGCTCGAGGTCGACCTCGTCCTTGTGAGGAGCCTTGCCGGCTTTTGCTTGTGGTCGGTCGTTGGTCATTGACGAGACCGGCAACTACAGAGGAAGAAAGAAAAAAAATAAAAAAATAAAGAAAAAAGCAAAGAAAAAAATTTAAAATATGAAAAAAAAAATTGCAGCTAGCAAAAATTGGCCTGATGGAATGAATTGACAAAAAAAAGAGGGGTTTAGGACTGAATTGACACAAATTATAATTGGTTTAAGACTTTCTGAGTAATTTTCCCGATATAACGAGAAACCCTAAGGAGTACCATACTTGGTAAAGGATCTGTGTACTCGATAACGTGTACATGTCGATCCGAAGCCCATAACAAGCACGCATAGAACAGGACGAGGTCGACTGGCTCGAGGCAAGGCCGGGGAAATTCACCTATCGTCTGTCAACTATGGGATGACTAAGCGCAGCGTCAAGATTAGATTGCACTCAAAAAACTTCAAATACATCTCCCATGGCTATCTCTAACACATTAGATCGGCGGACACACAAAACGCAGAGAAATTTCACAACACCCGATGGCATATAAACCTGTATGACATATACCGGCAGAGAGTGCCGCCTCTCTTGTTGAACAAGCTGTGTCCAAGCGTAGAAGACGGTTCGCAACTTGCTTGGCACCAGCTAGCTACTTCCTGAATCTTAATTTACTAAAGCAGATTGGAAGAAAATAACGTTGTAGCTGCTCAAAGTAGGGTTTCGAATATTCTTTTCAAAGTCCCTTTTTCTCTTTTTCCCACGTTGGACCTCTGTCTGCGGGGGCAGTTTCTTTGAGCTGCGTTCCCCGTTCTAAGCTGCACGGAATGTAAACTTCGGGGCAGGTTCCGAGAATTCACACCATGTGCGGTTGATCTCATTTTGTCTTGTGTAGTCGCGAAAAGCAAGTAGTTATTTTTGCACGCGACGGTGTTCGTCATGGGCTCAAAGAAGACAGTGCAAGTTCTGGGAAAGAGTGCCCCACACAAAATTTCCACACAAACGAAGCACATTTCGAGAGTAAGTACTTTGAAGATTATACGTATTCGTATGCAGGTGGGATGGAAGAGTGTTCATATTTCTGCATTTTAGACTAAGAGAATAATTCATACTTAAAAAGAAAGGAGAAGGGAGTTGAACTTGATGAGCTTGCGTGAGCATCTGTATCATCTCTGTTTGTACTTTTCCCGGAAGCTCCGGAGAAAATTCCATGGCAAGTTCATCCACCATGAGGTCAAATTTTTTCTAGGGCTTCGTCCTCGTGCACTATATATCAGGCTTTAACCGGGCCTGTAATTCTCCCTAAGCTCACATAGCATTCAATCTACAGAATCGTTTGCTTGCTCTCGTTCCGATACCGATAAACATCTGATCTCGAAGAAGGGAGGACTATGTATCTTCATCCACCATCTTCTCGCCTTTGCATGCCTCATGCAGCTTCTTCCCGCCATCCAAAACTCTCTTTGCCCAGGTCTGGTATATCGCGTTACATTTGAGTTTTCAAATTTCTCTCTTGTAGGAAGTCGGATCGGGGGTTGCTCGATGGGGCAGATGTATTGGGAGCTACCACGTAGGCGCTATTCTAAAGTAGCTTTCGTGTTGATTGTGTTTTCAGGGCGATTTGTAATGCGACATCGGAGAACAACAAGGCAAGTCTTGGTAAGTATGTCCCCGCGCGTCTCGCGGCACCGAGAGTATGCACTTCCCATAGGACGCGTACCATCTTGATCCATGGATGGCGAATTGAGTCGATTAAACGAATTAAAATCACGACATGTCCTGCAAACACATTATTCTTTTCGTCGTTATACACACGACTTCAGCTTTTGATTGCGAGGATTTCTGTTACTTTGGGTGAATTCGATCATTTCGTCCGTCAATCTCACTTTGCTAACATCACACCAGAACATCACGTGACACTACACAATATCAATGGGCTACCCGTGAATTCATTTGTTTGAAGTAAAAGGATACATCCAAATGTGAATGGCGGTCTTAGTATACGTGGTCCTTACCCCGTTGGCATTTCAACATCTCTCCATGCGTGCTTTTCTAGAATTCAACCTGGAGAAAATAAAAATTGATAGTTTTCACTCACAAAGTCAAAGGGAGTACTTGTGGGTGGATTATTCTTCTTTTTTTGACAATTCGTGATGCACATGTACGTAGACCGGTCCATTTCGGGGTTGACTTAGTTTTTATATGTGCAGTCTAATGTATTCAAACTTTGGTCCTTTGAATGGATCGTTGGCGTCGAAGTTTTGTAACAATTTCTCGTACCTAACACATACTTCCGAGACCAATCACAGGTCATTGCACAAAAGTCCCCCGAAATGTCAACATGGAGAGCCTGAGAAATGGTTATCTTTTTCCCGAGGTCAGCTCTCATTGGTGACGATCGATCAAGACGAGTTCTTTTCTGTTAGAGGTTTTTTTTTTTTTCCTGACATGTTCATAATTTTTTCAAAAGATTTCGATTCGGGAGGCTGAACACGTTGAGAAGTATCCGCATGCAAAGTTGATAAAGCTCGGAATAGGCGACACCACACAGCCTATTCCCCACATCATAACCTCGGCTATGGCCCAGGTAAATTGACTTTGTGCAGACAGATTTTGATCACGTTGATGTTTGATCTGACCTTCCCGATGTTTTTCTTTTGATTAGGGTTTTTTGTTTGGTGGGTCTTCTAGACACCTTGGTC
Organism: Rhodomyrtus tomentosa; assembly: GCA_028455895.1. NCBI lineage: Eukaryota > Viridiplantae > Streptophyta > Magnoliopsida > Myrtales > Myrtaceae > Rhodomyrtus > Rhodomyrtus tomentosa. The sequence continues at coordinate 4,004,790 of JAPCWY010000001.1, read as the reverse complement.
CACCGTTGATGGCCCCAGAGGCTAAAAGGTCAAAGGACGAATAGAAGTGCACCAAAAGTCATATGTTAGAGTACAGAACACAACTGAAGATTAAGCCTCTTAACCGATCAATTCAAACTCTATGCTAATTGTATCTAAAAAGACAATCTAGTTATCTCGTTCACAAGTGCACTAAAAGTCCATCAAGCAGATAATTTTCAACTGTCACGTACCTCATTTTCGAGATGACTATTGTGGGACTTGGTTGGACTATCCTGAAAAAAATTTGGACTTCAATTGCATGTAAAATAACATTTGAGATTTCATTGTATTGCTACCGTGCTATGTACATGAGATCTAGGAGTTTCAATGAACTTTTTTCCCATGCAAGTATATACACAAACCTTTAGAGTAACATTAGGTATGGATTTTCAAAATTTTATGATGAATCACAAAAGGGAATTTAAACGAGTGAGTTATCACAATCACTTATAAATGAAAACTTCCGAAGCATCCTTTGTAGACATAGACAGTCTTACAGAATGCTTGGTTATGGCTCGCTTATTCAAATACTCACTGCAATATGTCGCATTCTTTTACAATTCAATTTCGTGGTCAACCTTTCGGGTACACAACATTATTTGAAAAAGTTAACAGCAAGTATGATTCATGAACCAAACAGTTGACTAAATTTAAGGTCAACAATAATTTAAGGGCCGACTCAGGGATACCCTTTTCCAAAAAATCGTGGAAAATAAGTGAGTGAAGATAAGACACATGTCTCCGTAACAGCCAGGTAAGACATGATTGTTCAGGGCATAAATGGTCACAATCAAGAACCTACCTTGTCCCCTTCAAAACCCGTGGGTATAACATAATAGCGTCATGGCCAGATAAGACATGCCACATGATCAAGAAACTGCCTCTATCTCCAGATTGCCCTAGCTGAATCTAACACAGGTTGAAAGTCAAAACACGTGGTGCTCTCTCTCCCTCCCTCTCTCTCTCTCTCTCGCATGCGAGAACTTCTTGTTAGACTTCTATAATTAATGGGATACTTTCTCTCTCCTTCTTCTTGAGGAAGTCGGTAGGGTTATTTGCTACTTCCCATCTTGTATCTGATTAGAACGGTATGCTATATCTTGGATCAGCAGCCCCTCTTCCCTTCTCTTTTAATTGCTCTAAGTGATTCTTCTTTGATTTGGTTTCCTGTTGCAGAAAGCACTTGCACTTTCCACGGATATAGGCTACTCAGGATATGGAGATGAGCGAGGAAACAAGGTAAATTATTAGTGTCCATGTTCTTCTTGCAATTTGCAGTTTATTCTCAACAAAGAATTTTCCTGAATTCATCATTTTGAAGCCTTCGTTTAATTTAACCACATGGTACATGCACAATCACTAAAGAAATGAACTTTGGCGCACGGCACAAATTCAATACTCATCCTTACGAAGTGTACATGGTCCTCATTCGGGCCATCCACCTAATATTGGGTCCTACCCCATGTTAGAGGAATATGTATTGACCCGAGATTCAACCACGGAACGTGAACTTTCTTATCATGAAAAATTGAAATAGATTTACTATGGCGGTTGTTACTTATGAAACCACAAAAAGCATATCAAAACTTTGTTGTTATGAATTACAATGTAACCCTAATTTTCCTTCAATACCCAAAAACGCAGAACAAAAAAGTTATGAGGGAGCAACTTCTACACTTGACTATTCATTTTGACTTGCCAAGTTAGACTTTGACTTGTTCATATACTTAAGAGTAACTTAAATCCAAGTCACGTACAAGTTATAAACTCCCTAAAGCTCTTGTGACCCATCTTATCATCTAATCTTGCAGCACCTAATCTTGTTAGAATAAATTAGAACATAGGATCTCTATAATGCAAGTGACTTTTCTAAGGTAGATACGAGGAAATGTCTCTTCCTACCTCGTTGTGGTAACCTAGCTCATACCAAAGAGGGGAAGAACTTTTATGCCTTGTTCTTGTACAAGCAAGCTCTCGTTGCGTAAACAAAAAGTTGACTGTACTCAATATGGAAAAATGTCTTCCTGAACTATGTACAATCGAGATTTCGAAGAAGGATCGTATTCTGCTGACCTGGATCCTTTAAATTCGAGGGTTAGAAGTTAAAGGAGGAAGCATCTTGATTAGCCATGAGCCATGAGCCATGAGCCATGAGCCATGGCTCATGGCTCATGAGCCATACATGCTTCCTGAAACTTGTGAATGAGCCATGAGCCATGAGCCACGGATCGTATTCTGCTGGCCTGAAACTTGTGAGTGAGCAATGAGCCATACATGCTGGAAATCTTGTGCATGTATGATTCATTGCTTGCATCATTAATAATGCGAGCTTTCGAGCTGGAAACTCTCACGGAAAGTTACCGCTTGACTTCTAAATATAAAGTGCTTACAAAGTAGGAAGAGGAAACCGAAACTTGATATAATTCCTTTTTTTTTTTTTTGCAGTTCCTTCATGGTATCTTTGTATCTTTCCTCCGCATGGAAGATTTAGGAGCATTGAGCATTATTTTTCTAGTCATCCTTGACTAAAGAGCCGTAGAAATTTAAGCTTTTGGTATGAGTTATGTGACCAAATTGCTCCATCACCAAGACTATATTTAAGATTTTGAATCCCGCAACTCCCTGGCAGATTACCTCAAAGAAATAATGGTCAATCGTACTTATCCAAATTGACTCCATTCTTTACTCGTCTTTCACCATAAACGAGTACCTCCGAAAATGCTTCTTTATCAAGTAGTTGCATCTAGAGAGAGAAAGAATATACTAGAGGTGATCATACATAGGAGCGACATGGGTATGGATGATCTCGAGCAATAGGTACGCATATACAATTATTACATCGATGCCATTGAAAATGATTTTTCTTGCAGTTAATTCGTGGCATGGATAATAATTCCTATCCACATATAAGATGCCAAACCAAAGTGCTATGAAAGGTCATTTTTGGACATATTCGGTCGTCGCTCTTGAGCCCAGTGGATCAAACGATACCTGCCCACATGAGAGTATCAGATGGCCAATGAGTTGTTTCGCGTGGCGTTCCCAATGTATGGTCAACTTCCATTTTATTATACCAACATCCAAAGATTAGATGGACCACCGTGCTTTACTTTATATGCCACGATAGTAAGGTTAAACAATAGTTCAATCACTAGGGTTTCGAATAAAATTGCAAACGTGTTGCGTCATAAGTATGAGATCATATGCATGAGTGATGACGTCACACACGAGGGCTTCTTTTTCTTCTTCTTCTTTTTTAATGAAGCTTATGTCCTGTCTTTGTTGTCCACACTCGAATTATTAAGATTCGACTTGAATTCTGTGAAGGACATGAGAGAGGCTATCGCAAATGTCGTTTACAAAGATATGGGAGTGAAGTGGGACGAAGTTTTCGTATCGGATGGTGCCCAATGCGACATTTCTCGCCTTCAGGTAATGCAATGTCACTAAAGAAAAAGAAAAAATAATAATAAAGAAAAAAAATAAAAGTAGGATGAAAAATGTTGCTAGAGAAAAAAATGGTCTCCACGAGTCGTATTTAGATTATGTTATATGTAGATTGGTGTGTCGTCGCTTTTAAAAATGATTTTCTCAACTATTAGCGTACAAAATAATATCCGAAAAGAGTCTAAGTTTTATGTGCTCATTCCGTTGCAGTGATGTAAATATTGTCGAGAAGTAAATGTTCTGACTATAGTATTTATATTACACCTGCAGTCAGGATAATTATCTTGTCACATTTTTAGCCAAAAGCTGTGAATTACTATTTAAGGCATTTAAATATTTCTGGGGGGCCAAAGAAATGCAAGTTGATATTGCTTGAAATGAAATCCCTAGTGATCTTAATTTTCTTCAACAGATGCTCCTGGGATCCGGGGTGACAATTGCTGTTCAGGACCCAACTTTTCCGGTAATTACGATGTTGATTCTACAGCATGAAAAGTTAATATCGTCAAGCGCATCTGTGGAGTAAGAAAAGTTCGAAAATTTTTACGTGGACTAAGCTCTTCGAAAGTACTCAGAAAACCATGTTCCCCGTGACAGGCTTACGTCGATTCCAGCATAATCATGGGTCAAGCAGGGAACCTCCAGGAGGAAACCGGGAAGTTTCGAAACATTGTGTACATGAGGTGTTGTCCTGAGAACGACTTCTTCCCTGATCTGACGACAACTCCGCCAACTGACGTCATTTTCTTCTGCTCTCCCAACAATCCGACCGGCGCTGCCGTTTCCCGACCGCAATTAGAGCGACTAGTGGATTTCGCCAAGGCGAACGGGTCGATCATAGTTCACGATTCTGCGTACGCTTCGTATATTTCGGACAACAGCCCTAGGTCGATCTTCGAAATCCCCGGAGCCAAGGAGGTTTGTTTCATTTTAACGCAGCCAATCATATGAGCTCGAATGGTGGAAAATTTGAGCTGTGATTGAAGTTAACTACTGTTCTTTATGCCCAGGTCGCAATAGAGATCTCTTCCTTCTCCAAGTTCGCCGGGTTCACGGGGGTCCGTCTCGGCTGGGCCGTCGTACCGAAGGAACTGAGATATTCGAACGGATTTCCGATCATAAAGGATTTTAATCGCATCGTGTGCACGTGCTTTAACGGTGCATCGAACATCTCTCAGGCAGGAGGTCTAGCTTGCCTCTCTGCAGATGGCTACCAGGTAAAAATGTCAATGTTCGTACATTCCTCGAAAGCGCCGAGTACGATAATCTAACAGAAGATTGCCAACTTTTCTTCAGGCTCTTTGCAGATCCATAGACTACTACCACGAGAACGCGGACATAATCGTGGATGCTTTCGCGTCCCTTGGATATAAAGTCTACGGCGGCAAGAACGCGCCGTACGCGTGGGTGCAGTTCCCCGGGCGGAGTTCTTGGGAGGTGTTCGACGAGATCCTGGAGAGGGCCCACGTTGTGACCGTCCCGGGAGCCGGGTTCGGGCCCGGCGGGGAAGGGTACATAAGAGTGAGCGCATTCGGGCGTAGAGAGTGCATGTTGGAAGCATCAAGGAGGCTAAAACATCTACTGAAGTGACAAATCTTTGGCTCCATAGATTAATGAATAACCGGTTATGTAGTTCGCTTCTTCTGGTTCGGTTCCTGTATGCTCCTCTCGCTCTGGGGGCAGTAGCTTGTGGGTGTCCATGATTTTTTTTTTATATTAATAAAGGAGCAAGGGGAGTTCTTGTGACGTTCCTCTTCCAGATTTCAAAGTTTGACCAGAAAAGTCCGCATTCGTAGCAGGTGCATGATGAAATGAACACGAGCTTTCAAATGTTCCAAATGAAAACACTGACTTTGGCCCGCGCGACGAAGGTAGCATCCGTCGCGTTTCGGTCCAACTCCAGAGATCGGGGTTGTCCACGTATCAGCCTACGTGGCGCTCACATACCATTAACATAACACTAATACCGAGGAAAGTATCAGGTGCGGATTTAAAAGATGGTCGCGCTTGTCTTAATGGTTGAAGTGCGTGCATGAGGCTTGTAACATATGCTTGATTCTCTAGAATCCCAAAGAGCTTCATATTCTATTCGAGCCCGTTCAATTTGGGTTTTGACTTGGGGCCGTATCGGAATCTTGAGAAATATTTCGTGGATCTTTAAAAGTTTTTACTTACCTAATAAAGGCCTGCTTGTCATAATGAGTTATCTAATTAATAAAGAAGAAGAATTTGCGACTTAGATCCTCGGCTCTCGGCTCCGAAAATTGCCCATATGAGCTTGGAATTAGAATGGGCCAACGTAGTGCAATGTGGGTATGAAACCGCCATGGGCCAGACAACCTAATGGACTTCGATCCAATACGATCTCCGCCATAATTCAAGTTTCAACTCATCGCAGTCAGTCCATTTGTCTCGTGGGATCAAAAAGAAAATTCAACGGCCAATAATTAGTACGATCCATTTCCGTTTCCAAATTGAAATAAAATAAAATAAAAAACAAAAAACAATTCATGAGCGACCCGGATAGCCACAGGCCCGGCCCGGCCAGGCCCGGCTACACTAGATTTGCCCAGGGGAACGCCACGTCTTCGCTGACGTCATCCCACCTCTCGGCCCACCGATCGCGTCATCGCGCACGTATTTCCGAATCCCTGGGGGTCACTTTCGCGCGCCTGCCTTCGCCTTGCTCCCCAAGTTTGGAGGCGGAGCGCGGAGGAAAAATGTGCAGAACACGCAAGCGCCGCAAGAAGCAAAGTCGTAGTTGCCTCCCCGCTGCCCCCAACCCGACGCCCTCCCCAAACCAATCCCTCTATATAACAACAACGCCCACATCCACATGCTCTGCACAAATTTGCACATCCCCTCCACCGCTCATCACGGTCTGCAGGAAACTCTTGAATAGCTAGCTCTTCGGGGTTGGGGAAGGACACGGTTTCGTGGGGAATGGCGAGCGCGGGCGTTTATCATCCGGGCGCGAGCCTCGCGGAGGCTTACGTGATGCGAAGGCTTTACAAGGAGAAGATGAAGAAGGCGCAAATGGCGGAGGAGGACGTGGGTGCTGGGGTCATCGCCGGCAATGGCGAGAGGCAGAGGGAGGCGAGCGTAGGAGGAGGAGGAGGAAGAGGAGGAGGAGGGAGAGGATGTTTCTCTTTGTCTCGGGTGTTTGGGAAGGCCCACGTCCATCCTTCCTCTGCAGAAGCACCGCATGCTGCTCTCTCGGAGTAGCTCCCCGTCCCCGCCATGAATGTTTTCTTGCTTTAGCTGGGGATTTTTTTTCTTTTGCCGTCCTTTCTTCTTTGTACAAATGCAAAAACAGGGTGGTCTTGACTCTTGTCTCGTGAGTTCGCGAGGATTTTCCATTCTTTTCATGGTAATTGTACTGAATATTGAAATTGCAATATTCTGCCGGTTGGATTTCTTGAATTGGAAGTATGTAGTTTGAACTTGATAGTCTTTGGGCGATTCACACTAATGGTTATTGTCCACAATGGATCGACGTGAATGGTTCAAAGATGAAATTGATCATGAAGATGTAGAGTCCGATGAATACCCGATTGAAAGGCAATTCTGCTGCATCCCAAATTCAAATCCTTTGCCGGCGGATTCGTCGCGAGAGACGGAAACAGCCTTCTTTTTTCTTTTTTTCTGTTTTTTTGTGTGGCGGCATCGACTCTTTGAGTTCGAAACACCACCCAATTTAAAAACGGAAGATGATGACCAAATTTGCTTTGCGTCTCCGGTAGCGGAAGGGAAATTCGTTATCTGAACTCCCATCGTTTCGACCGGGTTCACATCAAAGATGGGGCCTCATGTGGGACCCGCTTGACCTAAAGATTCGTGAAAATTGGGCTACGCTGAAATTATTACTAATCCCCCAAGTTCTTCGGTAATAACTTTATTGGGAAAATTTTATCCATATATATTTTTAAATTTATTGAAATTATGCCAGTTCAGTTTTAAATTATTCAATTACGTCAATTGAGTTATAAATCTTTTGACAGCTTGTTAATTAAGTCTTAAAACTTTCAATTAAGCCAATTCAATTTTAAGTTTTTTGAAATTTTGTCAATTTAATCTTAAATCTTTTAAAGTTTTGTCATTTTAGTGATAAATCTTTTAATGATTTGCCAAGCTAGTCTTAAATTTTTTCACGAATTACCAATTTTGATATAAAAAAAATTGACGCAATTGAAATGTTTAGGACTGAATCGACACAAGTGCAATAAACATATGATATTTTGGACAATTTTTTCCCTAACTCTATTATGGAATGATTGCAATTTTAGTTTATTTTTCACCATATAAAGTGAAAATTGTGCAGTCCAATGATACGCAAACATGCTTCCTCTTCCATAAAAAAGTCACGCGAATACCAGTACAGCGGAGTTAGGACTTAAAAGGACATCGTACATCGGAAGAGAAAGAGATTAAGTAAAGGATACACAACGAGGAAAATTATGAGCAGAGAACAAGAGATGGTTGATGATGTACAAATCTTTCGTTCCTAGACCGGCAAGAATAGAGGAATGGCTGTCCGAGTTTAATCATGCCCATATGAACTTCTCTACATATCTCTAGGGCAAATCTGGAACTCGCGCGACAATCACATCTTTCGAGCTCTGAAACCGAACCGAATCACTTGCCAGAATCGGCAAGAGGGTTGTAGGAAAACATCTTTCCATTTGCATCAACAACAAAGCAAAGAGGGAAACATCATATTCAATACACATTGAAGATCAATAACATAGATGGATCTTAATTACCTTGAAAGGACGAGCGAAGTTGTTGTAGTAGCCTATGTTGCATAAGATTACTCAGGTCATTTGGTCGACGGATTCGCCAAAAAAGTGATGGCCTCTTTTGCGACTCCAGCTGAAGTCCGAAATAGGAGTTGCATCACTCCGATCGATACGAGGAGTGTTGAGAGCACATCAGAATAGTTAGGATGTCACGGTGTTTGTCAACGAGGCTTTGGCCAGATTGAGGCTTTCGCCCGTCTTACCTTGGCCCATTGCTCCCCATTACGCGAATCAAGTGGCGGACCGGGTCCTAAACCTTTTAATTAGCATGTGTTAATTGGAGTGGCTCAGAGTTTTCGATCCTACTTATAGCTCCGTCCTTCAAGGCCAGTAAACCAAGGTATGAATTGTCGTGTAGCTGCGTCGCTTATGTTTTATGGACATGGGCATATTCATTAAAAAAGATTTGGAAGGTATCTGCAAATCCTCACCCGTTACCGCCTTTTGTCCATATGGAAGCTGCCATAAACAGTGACTTGGAAAAAGATGAGGTAAAAACACAGTATGGATAAGCTATAAAAGTTCCACTCAGTCACTTTCAAGTCTTCTCTTATACACGACAAATTTAGGGTTTGAAGACTGATGGCCTATTATGCTTTGCTTGCTCTCCAAGAACATGCAAGCCCCTATAAATTCTCTCATCTACTCAGCCGATTAATTCCTATGATCATTACTATTCTCGTCCTCCAGCAATAATTGGTGCTGCTTCGTTTGTGTCGAGTGGGACATCGCCATCACGCTCATGGCGGGGCCTGCCCTAGCAGAAGCTTATTTGCTGAGGAAGCAACACAAGGAGAAGATGAGGAAGAAGAAGCAGAAGATGAAACAAGGAGGAGAAGCAGATGGTGGAAGGGCAACCATGGATGGTCAAGAGAAGGTCTCTGAGGGTTGTTTCTCGTGGCTGTTTCCCAAGGTTAACCAGGAAACTGCGTACGAAACTTGAAGCTGAGTGCGTCGTGATAGCTTCCCTTGCGTTAGAGAGATTGTCTTCAATAATGTTGCTCGATGTCGAAATGCTTATGTCTGCTATATAGACATAATACGTAATTGTGTGTTATGTGTGTACCTGTAATCGCGATGGGAATTAGCTGGTTCGAACTTGAGCGTAGTAACTTTTAATTCATCCTATGGATTGCGATTAGAGGAGAATATTTCTTGGCAATCGACAGTTAATCAATGATTAACGATATTAATTTTGCATTCTCTCCCTCATTCGAACAAAGACCGAGATCTGTCAATATTTGGAGTAGGTAAATTCGTTCAATTTATTTTACCGGAACCGTGACACATCCGGGTGATAATCACGTGAATGGTTGAGCTATGAATAGTTTATACGTGACATATGTGTCATGAAACGAAAAATCGAGTCCCAAGTGTTCGGGAGGACCTGGTCATTTAGTAAGAGTTTAGGTTTTATTCTTCACAAATATTGTTCTAACGCTCATATTAAGCAAGAGTCCAAGTTTAGTAAACTTGAGAATTTTTACTTCTCGTTCGGCTAAAGTTCATAGATTTTGTTCCAGTAAAATGTCCAAACGATATTAAATACTGTTGGAAAATATAATCGTCATATATAATTAAATCAAAATACATCATCTTATATATATATATTGAGCACTAGGGTTCACTAATTATGGAAAAGACTAAACTACCCTTTTAACACTCCCCCCTCAAGTTGGGGCATAAATATCAAAGAGCCGCAACTTGTTACGCAAAATACTTACCCTACTCCTCCGTAGTGACTTGGTGAAAAGATCAGCAAGTCAGTCTTCAGTCCGTGTATATTGAAGTGTTATGCTCTTGTCTTGAATCTTTTCTCGCACAAAATGACAATCTACTTCAATATGCTTCGTGCGCTCATAAAAAATTGAATTTGAAGCAATATGCATAGCAAACTGATTATCGCAAGATAGAACCAAGGGAGCTGAAGATGATGTACTAAGTTCGGATAATAACATCCTCAACCAAATCAACTCACTAGTCACATGAGCCATGGCCCGATATTCCACCTCAGCACTTGATCGAGATACCACCTATTGTTTCTTACTTTTCCAAACCTGTTGCTTCTTACTTTTCCAACTGATAAGGTTGCCTCCCAATAATACATAATAACCAGAAATTGATCGCCTATCAAAAGGACAACCAGCCTAATCAGCATCAGAGTCGCCAACATCAAGATGTCTGTGATTCTTGAACAATAACCCTTTTTTCGATGCTCCCTTTAAGTACTTAACTATACGTAACACTGCCTCCCAATGTGTAGTATGAGAGCTACTCATAAATTGACTAACAACACTAACAGAAAAAGAGATATTTGGTCGAGTAACAATTAAGTAATTAAGCTTACCTACCAGTCTCCGATACTTACTTGGATCATGAAGTAGTTCACCATGTTCTACGTCAAGCTTCATATTAGGATCCATTGGAGTATTAACAGGCTTTACTCCAAGAAAACCAACATTACTAAGAATGTCAAGTACATATTTCCGCTGTGATAATGAGATATTATTACATGAGTAGGCCACCTCAATACCCAAGAAATACCGCAAACAACCCATGTCTTTTGTGCTAAACTCTGCTTGTAAAAACTGTTTCAATTTTTTAATGCCCAACGAATCACTACCAGTAATGATAATATCATCCATATACATGATCGGGAGAACACACCCAGCATGGGAATTAGTGCTAAAGACAGAATGATCAACAGTACAACGTCGTAGACTAAACCGAGTAACTGCATCACTGAAACGATCAAACCAGGCACGAAGAGACTGTTTCAACCCATATAATGCCTTGCGTAGACGACAAACATTAGTAGACTCCCCCTGAGCAACAAACCCTCGAGATTGCTCCATATAGACCTCATCTGCCAAGTCTCCATGAAGAAATGCATTATGGACATCGAGTTGGTGAAGAGTTCAACCATAATGGACAGCAAGAAAGATAAAAACACGAACGGAAGCCATCTTTATTATAGGAGAGAATGTATCATCATAATCAACTCCATAGGTCTGGGTGTAACCTTTAGCGACTAGATGAGCCTTCAGACGTTCAACAGTATCATCTGGTTGAAACTTCACTGTGAAAACCCAACGGCATCTCACAGCCTGCTTTCTAGCGAGTAAAGATGTAAATAGCCATGTCTCATTATCCTATAGTGCTTGCATTTCATCCTCCATAACCCGTCGCCAACCTGGATGAGCAAGAGCCTCTACAACGGTACTTGACACAGACACAACAGATAAAAAAAGCAACAAACGAAGAGTATTGAGGAGAAAAATAATCGTAGGATAAAAATTGAAAAAAAGGATATCGAGTACGTGTATGACACGACAATCCACTATAGGGAGTAAATCGAGGGTTGGGTTGACTAACACAAGAATGTGTACCTTTGCGCAATGCTATGGGAATATCAATAGTAGAAGTAGGCTCAGAGGTAGCTGGTGGATTAGAAGATGAGACATTGACTGGTGGAGAATCATGCATAGCCAATGTAGGCGGCAATTGTACTACCTCATGTTGAATAGGGCGACGCCTTTGATAAGTCTTGTCAGCAAACTAAAAATTAGACGATGACGTTGACAACTTAGGCATACTCGCCAAGGGAATAAGTGGTAGTGTAGTCATAGTCGAATATAGAACATATTTAGAAGGACCTGCTGTAGAGGAGTAATATGACTTATCCTCAAAGAAAGTGACATCTGCTGAGACATACAACCGCCTACTAACCGGACAATAACACTTATATCATTTCTAAGTTCTAACATATCCAAGAAATACATACTTATCAGCTCGTGGATCGAGTTTATCATGGCCGGGAGCAAGACGATGCACAAAACAGACACATCCAAATACACGAAGAGGTAAAGTAAAAGGTGAATTTTTAGGATTGATAGTGGAATGTGAAGTATTGAGAATGGAAGTCGATTTATGAGATAACATGCTGTAAGGACAGCATGTCCCCAGTACATTTTGGGGAGGTTCATATGAAAAAGAAGGTAATGGGCCACATCAAGGAGATGCCGTTTTTTTTTTGTTCAACCACCCCATTCTGTTGGGGAGTATAGGAACAAGAAGTCCAATGCAGAATCCCATGACATAAAAGAAATGATTAGAAGCTAGAAGAAACAACCATATATTCTTTTGCATTATCAAAACGTAAACATTTAATAGAAACATGATATTGATTGAGAATTTCAAAATAAAACATACGAAAATAAGAAAAAACTTCAGTATGATCTTTTATTAAATGTAACCACGTTACTGAAGAATAATCATCCACTAATGTAACAAAGTATTTATAACCAGACATATCACTAACATGACACGATCCTCAAACATCATAATGTACCAACTCAAAAGGACTCGACACACGACGCTGGATATAAGAAAAAAATGACACCCGATGATGTTTGCCAAATTGGCAAGCATCACAATGGATATGACTCATAGATTCGGAAACAGGTGAAAAATGACAAAGAATGTCAGGAGGTGGATGACCCATATGACAATGCATATGAAATAAATCGAAAGTAGATTTCTTTTGAGCATCCACAGCAATAAGGTCCTTGTTCAGGTAGTACAGCCCATTGAACTCATGTCCTCCACCAATCATCCGTCCGGTCCTCTGATCCTTTAAGATGCAATGAGTGGAAGTAAAAGTTACGGAACAATTCAAATCTCTAGTAAGAGATATAACAGAGAGCAAGTTATATGGAAAAACTGGCAAATAATAGACAAATGAAAGAGTAAGGAAGGGACCCAAGGTTACATTTCCTTGACCAGTGATATGTGACTGGGAACCATCAGCAAGTGTAACGGAACTAGGTAACATAGAAGTAATATTAGACAACAACTTATAATTACCGGTCATATGATTTGTGGCACATCAGTCTGAAGAGTTTCCTAGATTCATAGAACACGGCGGAACGAAACTCTAAACAAGATCTATATGTGTATCGATATCAAAATAGGTTCAAGACGTACCTTTTAGATCGATTTCGAATTGACGGTCAGTTGTGTTTGGATCAGCGCCCCAAGTGTTGCGCCTCTACCGGTATCCACACACACAAACTGAATTCTTCAACGATTCAAGTGCTAGCTTTCAGATCTTGAAGTGTCTCTCCTAATTGCCTGAACAGAGAAATGTTCTCTATTTTTCTCCTTCGGAATAAAAAAAAAATGACGATCGGTTTGAGACGTCTCTAGGGTTATTACTCGTAACCCTACACTTCATGATTTGGGCCCCACGACATAACGGCCTGGACCTACGACATCCTCTAAACCGTCCACTTAATCGTGCGTTTAATCGTTATTTTATAATGCGCACAATTACGTAGATATTCGTAATAGAAGAATAAATAAAACTATACTTCTTAAGTAGATCAAAGCGTAGAGAAAATAAGAAATCAGTTCGCTATTGTGTGCTACATTGTAGGTTCACTAGATATTAGCAGTATGTCCAAAAGCTCTTTTGGCCCATAAGTCATAAGTGGTCTCTAATAAGACATTATGACTACCTAAGATAGTGAAAGTCGATTTTCCAACACAACCTAATTCACAACTAATGTTAGAGTATCAATCTTAATTGGTTCTTAGGGCAGACCACTAACAATCTCCCACTTGCACTATAACCAATTATGCAAACTAAATTCCTTTGTCATTTGATATCCGAGTTAAGCATAAGTTAGAACAAGTGTCATCCTTATAAAGCTCAAACTCATTTTCCCAATACCGTAGTTAAACTGTTAAACCAAGTAGTTGACTCTTCAACTCACCTGAGCATGGCCATGCATTTCACAATCTCAACTCTACGGGAGGCATGATATCATACTCTCGTTATATGAAAGAGACAAATCCCATCTTGTGTACTCACATCCTTCAGCACGATTCATGACATGCCCAACCATTATCTTTGTAATCACCAGTTATGGTTGATGTTTGGTAATGTTAAAGCATGTCAATTCACGTCTAGAAAATCGTGGTAGACTCAGGTCAAAAGACTATGCTCTATAACTGTGATGAAAAACACTGATGACATCATATAACAATCATACAATATTCTCATAACGGGTTTGTCCAATATAATATTCTCCAACATGTATTTTATGTGATCAATACCGAGTCTACCATGATTTTCTAGACGTGCATTGACATGCTTTAAACTCCGCCTATGTAGTCTACATAGCCTGTCCCAAGCTAGGTAAAGGAGGAGGGTTACATCAGGAGTAGCGAGCCGGTTATAAAAAAAGAGCTACCTCTATGAGATGAACCCTATTAATATTTCGTTGGAGCGTACCCTTCTTAGTGACACGTTGCATCGGCGCTCGGGTAAAGCGAAAAATGAGCAAGGATCTTTGCACCAAAATAGGTGGGTGCAAGGGGTAAGGAAACTAGTCTTGAGCCATCATTCCCAAAGTGATGCGTCACATCGGTGCCCGGATGTGGTGATAAATGAGTAAGGGTCCTCACACTTCCGTGAGCGAGTGTGGGGGGCAAGAAAAGCCTAGGGGGTAGGGATTAGATTGTGGAGTTAGAATGTAGGAACCTTAACGGGTAAATTGAGGGAATTGACAGATACTTTTGTTCGAAGAAAAGTGAATATTGCTTGCCTGCAAGAGACTAAATGAAAAGGAGATAAGGCTAAGGAAGTGGATGGCACCGGATTCAAACTATGGTATACAGGCACAACAAATAGTATAAATGGAGTTGGAATTCTGATCGACAAAAATTTCAAGGATAGAGTGGTTGATATTAAAAGAATATAAGATAGGATTATTTTAGTTAAGCTAGTAGTGGGAGATTTGATTTTGAATATCCTTAGTATGTATGCCACTCAAGTTGGACTGCAAGCGTCCGAGAAGAGTAGATTTTGAAAAGATCTGGAAGAGATTTTAAGGCGAATACCACACGAGGAGAAGGTATTCATAGGAAGAGATCTAAATGGACATGTCGATCAAAGTATTTGAGGTTTTAACAGAGTTCATGGAGGTTTTGGATATGAGACTAGAAATGAGGCTGGCGAAGACATCTTGAGTGTGGCATTAGCTTATGATTTGATGTTGGCAAATACTTTTTTTGGGAAAAGAGAATCACATCTGATCACTTTTCGCAGCGGTCAAAATTGTAGCTAGATTGATTTCTTTCTTGTCAGGAGAGAGGATAGAGCTTCGTATGTAGATTGTAAGGTATACCCTGGTGAATGTGTAGTTACACAACATAAGTTGGTGGTCTTAGAAGTTCGGTATAACAAAGTACAAAAGATGAAGAGAAGTGCGCAGCATCCTAGAGTAAGATGGTGGAAGTTACATGAGGAGAAACAAACAGAATTCAAGGAAAGAATACTACAGGAAGGACCGTGGCGACTGGAGGGCGAAGTAAATATGATGTGAAAAGAGATGTCTAACTGCATCCAAACAGTGGCAAAAAGGGTGTTAGGGGAAAATAGAGGGAATGGACATCAAACAAAAGAAATCTGGTAGTGGAATGAAGAGGTTGAAGAGGCAATTAAGTAGAAGAAGGAGTGTTTCAGATGTCTACATAAATGTCCTAATGAATAGAATTTGCAAAAGTTTAGATTGGCGAGAAAAAGTGCCAAGAAAGTTGTACGAGAGACCAAAGGCAAAGTTCTCACTGATATGTACAACAAACTTGGGAGCATAGAAGGAGAAAAAAGCATCTATAGACTTGCAAAATCAAGAGACAAGAAAAGTAAAGATTTCACACAGATTAGATGTATCAAGGATGAAAATCAAATACTCTTGATAAGAGATGAAGACATCCAAGGCAGGTGGATGAGTTATTTTAACAAACTTTTTAATGGGGAGAGTGATAGAAGTGAGATGGATTTGGAAGATGCTTCTGATGATTTAAATAGAAGGTTTGTGCGTAGAGTTAAAGTACGGGAAGTTAGGGAGGCATTAAAAAAGATGAAAACTAGTAAAACCTTGGGACCCGATGGTATTCCTATTGAAGTGTGGAGATGCTTAGGGGATATAGCAATAAGTTGGTTGGCTAGTCTTTTTAACAAGATCCTCCATACTAATAAGATGCCTGATGAATGGAGGAAGAATATACTTGTGCCTATATACAAGAATAAGGGGGATATCTAGAATTGTTCTAATTATAGAGGCATTAAGCTTATGAGCCATACAATGAAATTGTGGGAGACAGTTATTGAGCATCGTTTGAGAATAGAGACCAAGATTTCTGTCAATCAATTTGGATTTATGCTAGGAAGATCTACCATGGAGGTTATTTTCTTAATACGACAATTGATGGAAAGATATCGAGAAAGAAAGAAGGACCTCCATATGGTGTTTATTAATCTCGAGAAGGCGTATGATAGGGTTCCAAGAAAGGTTTTGTGGTGGATTCTTGAGAAGAAAAAAGTACCTTCAAAGTATGTCGACGCAATCAAGTATATGTATAACGGTGCTACTATATGTGTGAAGGCTTGTAATGGCACACCAAGTTTTTTCCAATCACAGTAGGTTTACACCAAGGTTCTGCTTTGAGCCCTTACCTTTTTGTCCTGGTTATGGATGAGCTAACAAAAGATATTCAAGATGAGGTGCCGTGGTGTATGCTATTTGCAGACGATATCGTGCTTATTGATGAGACCAAGGCTGGGGTTAATGCTAAGTTAAAAGTATTGAGAAGCACGTTGGAATCTAAATGATTTACACTAAGTCGAAGTAAGACGAAATACTTGAAGTGTGAGTTTGATACGGTAAAAAGAGAGGATCAAGAAGCCGTAAATATGCTCGGATAGGAGGTACCCAAAAAGGATATATTTAGATATCTGGGATCAACATTGCAAAAGGAGTGAGAGATTGACGAGGATGTAAGCCATAGAATCAGAGTAGGTTGGATGAAATGGCGCAGTGCATCGAAATTTTTGTGTGATCGCAAAATTCCTCTTAGGTTAAAACGAAAATTTTATAAAACGACAGTCAAACTTGCCATGTTATGTGGAGCTGAATGTTGGCCAGCACAAAGAAAACATGAACATAAAATGGGAGTGGCGGAAATAAGGATATTAAGGTGGATGTGTGGTCATACAAGGATGGATAAGATAAAAAATGAAGAGATTCCACGAAAAATTAAAGTAGAACCGGTGGCGGAAAAGATGAGGGAGCATAGATTGAGATGGTTTGAGCATATTCTTCGAAAATCCTTAGATGCACCGGTACGAACAGAAGTCTGTTATCGAGAGCATAACACGAAGACAATAAGAGGTCGGTCGAAACTTACTTGGGGGAAAGCAGTAAAACAAGATTTAATGAAGTGGGGAATAGATTGGCGTACGGTTTATCTTAGGACGAAGTGGGGGAAGCTATTAGTATTGTGGAGGGGTAGTGTATAGATGATATATATATATATATATATATATACTTATTTATTTTTACACATTTATCTCTTTTTCCTCCCTTGATTTTGCTTTTATTTTTATGATTCTTTGGGGTTCATCGACCGCCGACCCCAACTAATTTGGGATAAAGGTGTTGTTGATGTTGAACATTATATCTCTATATTCATGACCCATGAAAATTGATTATCGGTCGACTCACATACTAGTTTCAAACACCATTGGCGTTCCGATGCACAATGATAATTGACTATGGACATTTAGAATATCAATATCCATTTTATTAATAGAGTTTCACGATCAAATCACATATTTGATCTTCTATTAAGGACATTCAATATTCAAGGGATAAAGATTTTGCATTCAATCATATATTCAAATTAAATCGAAATCAAATATAACATATGTCTTATTAATGAACAATGAAAATGTATATTACATATACTCCTACTCATATCAAGACCAATCACTAATGTGTCTAAGGCCTAAAGCGTTACAATGACGCTCATACTTAGGTCGTGGAAGGGCCTTCGTCAACGAATCAGCTACATTTAACTCTGTTGCAACTTTACACATTTTAACATCGCCTCTTTCAATGAATTCTCGAATGAGGTGATACTTTTTGAGTATGTGTTTGGTCTTCTGGTGTGACCTAGGCTATTTAGCCAAAGCTATGACTCCATTTTTGTCACAATAGAGGTCCACTGGATCCGAATCAATAGGACCGATTCATAGTTCTTTTATGAACTTTCGAATCCATACAGCTTCCTTCGATGCTTCTGAAGCAGCAATATACTCAGCTTCTGTTGTAGAATCTACAATAGTGTCCTACTTGGAACTCTTCCAGTATACCACTCCACCATTAACGTAAAAGACAAATCCCGACTGCGATCGAAGGTCTTCTTTGTCGATTTGGAAACTAGTATCAGTGCAACCATTTACAGTGATCTGTTCCTCACCTCCATATACTAAGAATAAATACTTAGTTCTTCCTAAGTACTTAAGGAAATTTTTTACAGTTATCCAGTGAGCTTTTCCTGGATATGACTGGTATCTGCTTGTCATGCTCAATTTATAAGAAACATCAGGACAAGTGGACAATATGGCATACATGATGAATCCTATGGCTGATGCATAAGGAATCCTACTCATGCGGTCTTGCTCATCTTGTGTTGAAGGACACTGAGTCTTGCTAAGACTTATGCCATGTGACATTGGGAGAAAACCTTTCTTGGAATCTTGCATATTAAATCTATTGATGACTTTGTCAATGTATGCACTTTGACTCAGTCCAATAAGTCTCTTTGATCTATTTCTATAGATCCTAATCCCCAAGATATAGTTTGTCTCTCCCATGTCCTTCATGAAAAATATTTTCCTAGCCGTGTCTTAACTAACTGAAGCATATGAATGTCATTTTCAATGAGTAGTATGTCATTCACATACAATACTAGAAACACAATTGCGCTCTTACTAGACTTCTTGTATACATAAGCTTCTTCTTTATTTCTGATGAAGCCAAACTTTTTGATAGTTTCATCGAAACGAATATTCCAGCTCCGTGATACTTGCTTCAATCCATAGATAAAACGTTGAAGCTTGCATATCTCTCCAACATTGTCTGGTGATGTAAAGCTTTCAGATTTTGTCATATACACATCATCCTCTAGGTTTCCATTAAGGAAAGCTGTTTTTACATCCATTTGCCATATCTCATAGTCATAATATGCGACAAACGCTAAGATAATCTGAATGGACTTGAGCATGGCCACTGGTGAAAAGGTCTCGTCATAGTTAATACCATGAGTTTGTTTGAAACCTTTAGCTACAAGCCATACTTTATGGATGTAAACATTTCCATCCATATCAGTTTTCTTCTTGAAAATCCACTTGTACCTTATAGGTTTGACACCTTTGGGTGGATCAATCAAAGTCTAAATTTTGTTTTGATATATTTAGTCTATTTCGGATTTCATGGCCTGAAGCCATTTATCGGAGTCTGAGCCCACCATAACTTCCGTATAAGTTGTAGGTTTGTTATTTTCTATTAACAATAGATGACGATGTTCTTTGACATGAAAACCATATCTCATAGGCTCATGATGTGTTCTTTCAGACTTACGAACTATGGGTGCCACTGGAGTAGATTGAGGTTCCTTATAAACTGGAACACTCTCTTGTGGCACAATAACTTCTTCGAGGTTTACCTTACTTTCATTGGTTTCTTTATTAATAAACTCTTTCTCTAAAAAGACACCATTTCGAGCAGCAAACACTTTGTTCTCTAATTGATTGTAAAAATAATATCATTTCATTTCCTTAGGATATCCCACAAAGAAATATTTATCAGATTTAAGCCCAAACTTATCAGAAAGTAAACATTTTATATAAGTTTCGTTGCCCCAAATTTTTAGAAAAAACATACTAGGAACTTTTCCTGTCCACATCTTATGTGGTATCTTCTCTACAGCTTTTGATGGACTTCTATTTAGTGTGAACGCTGTCGTCTCAAGTGCATAACCCCAAAAAGATAATGGAAGATTTAAATGACTCATCATTGATCGAACCATGTCTAATAGAGTTCGATTTCTCCTCTCAGAGACACCATTCCATTATGGTGTTCTAAGGAGAGTGAGCTATGAAACTATTCCACACTCTTTAAGATGATCATTGAATTCTTGGTTTAGATATTCTCCTCCTTGAACAGATCGAAGAGCCTTGATATTCTTGTCAAATTGATTTTGAACTTCATTCTGAAATTCCTTGAACTTTTCAAAGGACTCAGATTTATGTTTCATCAAATAAATATATTTATATCTACTAAATCATTAGTAAATATAATGAAGTACTGATAACCTCCTCTAACTGTAAAACTTGATGGTCCACACACATCAGTATGCATAATGGCCAATAATTCTTTTGCCTCTCACTTTGATTAGTAAAATGAATTTTTGTCATTTTGCCAACTAAACAAGATTCATACGTATCATATGATTTAAAATCAAATGAATTTAATAGTCAATCACTATGTAGCTTGTGAATTCTTTTCTCGTTTATGTGGCTTAATCGACAATGCCATAAGTAGGTCGGATTCAAATCATTAGATTTAAACCTTTTTGTATTGATATTATAGATTGACACATCAAAATTTAGAACATATATCTCATTCACAATATGTACGCCACCATAAAATAATACATTAAGATAAAATGAACAACTGTTGTTCTTTATATTAAAATAGAAACCTTCCTTGTCCAAACAAGAAACATAAATAATATTCCTGCGTATAGTAGGTACATAGTAGCAATTGTTCAACTCTAAAACCATGCCAGAAGGTAAAGCTACATCATATGTTCCTACAGCTAATGCATCAACTCTTGCTCCATTTCCAACGCGTAGTTCCACTTCACATTTTGCTAGTGTTCTACTTCGTTTCAGTCCCTGCACATTTATACAAATGTGAGTACCACAACCGGTATCTAATGCCCATGAAGTAGAACTAGTATGAACATTTACTTCTATAACATAAATACCTGAAGTGGAAGTCTCACTTCCCTTCTTCTTCAAATCCTCCAAATATTTCTTGCAATTCCTCTTCCATTGTCCCTTGTTACCACAATGGAAGCAGACAACATCAACAGTTGGACCCGTCTTGGTCTTGGATTTGGGTTTATGCTTAGTATCCTTGCCCTTATCCTTGACCATGTCTGGCTTCTTAAAGCCTTTCCCCTTTTGAACCATGAGAACATTAGGGGTATGGTACTTCTTGATATTCTGCTCAGCAGTTTTGAGTATTCCATGCAATTAAGTCAAAGTCTTATTCAGATTATGCATGTTATAGTTCATAACAAACGTGTCATAATCATGAGGCAGTAACTGAAGAATAATGTCAGTAGCCAACTCTTGACTAATGAGAGAGCCCAATTGCTCCAGATTTTCAATATGACCTATCATCTTTATGACATGTGGGCTAACTAAGCTTCTACTTGCTAGCTTGCACTCAATTAAGGCCTTTACCGTTTGGTACCATTCAGTGTGTGCCTACTCTTGAAATAAATTTTTCAGGTTCATGATCATATCATAAGCATCTACGTTCTCAAACTATTTCTGAATGTTTGAGTTCATTGTAGCTGGCATTAAACAAGATGCATCCAATGCATCGTCTTTATGCTTCTGGTAAGCATTTCTTTCAGCATGGGGAGCATTGGAAGCATGTGCTTTTTGAGAGAATGGTTTCTCTAGGACATAATCCTTTTTCTTCTGCTTGAGTTCTCAAGTTTCTATGCCAGTCTAAAAAGTTTGAATCATTCAATTTGTCCTTCTCAAGGATATATCACAGTGAAAAGCCTGATATTGAGGTATTTGACATTATCTATAACAAAAATGTAAAGTGAATTGTTCATTAATATAGTTTATAATCAACTCCCACTATACTTTTATAAAATATTTCCCTATAAGTGTAGTGGACCAAGATCCATATTTTACCAAGACTTGAGTAAACTTTGGCTTACTGCTCAAGACTCTGTTATTTAGGTAGACAATTCTTTATCAATTGTATCGAATACAATTCTTAGTTGTTGGGTTTGACTTATCCCCTAACCCTATGCCTCAAGGCCCAAAACCGTTTTGATAGCCTTGTTAAGTAAACTAATCTTGACATATGGATAACCATTATCCATCCTACCTTACTCAAATAGGTAAAGACACCCTGCTTTGACAGACCCATCTTTTGATGATTCAAGTATTGATAGGTGTATGATTGGAAAGACATCGTATTAATACTTAATTTTATCAGTGACTTTCATAGTGTTTATAAACAGTGATGAATGTATGCATGTTATGAACATAATCGTTTATTACAGCAAAGGTATAACAATAATACTGGAAACAAACAATCCATGTAGAGGTCAAGGGGCTGCGCCCCCTTGCGGGGTTCGAAGAGGTAGCGCCCCTCGTGGGGTCAAGGGGCAGAGCCCCTTGCGGTGGTCTCGCCAATCGATCAGCGAGCGGCGTTCGAAGGGGCAACGCTCCCGAAACCTAGATAGAATTCTTAATTCTGTTTTACCAGAAACATATCCGTCCCTTTACACCAACCTTGCAAGAGTGAACAATTTCAACTAAATTGTTCTTATGGTCGTTCATGCTTTTTTTCTTTTCAGAACTCTAAACAGAATTCGTAATTATATTTCCCTAACAGAACGTCTCTGGATCAATCATATTAATCCACATCATCGCAAGAATTCAAGTTCGTTTCACTGTGAAATTTTTTCGAATTGATCATATCAACTCGTATAACCAATTCATCTAACCCTAATTAAGAATCACTCTAGGCATACATCACATGCATCGACAATTAGAGTTTTCTATTCAATTTCGATATAACACAAGTAGCTCTGATACCATTGAAGGGTTTCCTGGATTCATAAAACGCAGTGGAACAAAACCCTAAACAAGATCCATGTGTGTATTGAAATCAAAATAGGTTCAAGACGTACCTTTTAGATCGGCTTCAAATTGACGGTCAGTTGTGTTTAGATCAGCGCCTCAAGTGTTGCGCCTCTACCGGTATCCACACACACAAACTGAATTCTCCAACGATCCAAGTGCTAGCTTTCAGATCTTGGAATGTCTCTCCTAATCGCCTGAACAAAGAACTGTTCTCTATTTTTCTCCTTCGGGATAAAAAAAATGACGACTGGTTTGAAGCGTCTCTAGGGTTATTACTCGTAACCCTACAATTTACGGTTTGGGCCCCACGACATAACGGCTTGGGCCCACAACATACTCTAAACCGTCCACTTAATCGTGCGTTTAATCGTTATCTCATAATGAGCACGATTACGTAGATATTCATAATAAGAGAATAAATGAAGCTCTACTTCTTAAGTAGATCAAGGCGCAGAGAAAATAAGAAATCGGTTCGATATTGTGTGCGACCCTATAAGTTCATTAGACATTAACAGTGTGCCCAAAAACTCTTTTGGCCCACAAGTCATAAGCGGTCTCTAGCAAGACATTATGACCACCTAAGTATAGTGGAAGTCAATTTTCCAACACAACCTAATTCACAATTAATGTTAGAGTATCAATCTTAATTAGTTCTTAGGGCAGACCACTAATAGAGTCTCCCACTCAAGAAGTCGGCGCAAACGAGAGTAAACAAGATGGACTACCTGAAGAAGTCTGTGCCAAAGTAGCTGTAGAAGCAAAGGAATCGACCACATGATTCTGACGCACTAAGGACTTACACTCAGTGCGAGTCAGCATAATGGTACTAGGTAACTCCTGTGGTTGGTCATGAATCTTCTGTACTGGAGATTCTGCTGCTTCGGCATAAGCAACCCATGGACGAAGCTCATGATGCAGGATATAGTAATAAGGTTCAGTATGACTAGTTCGTTGACAATGGCTGCAATAACGAGAACTTTTAGCACCTCTGCTACCATTTCGGGCACAACCTGCTAAAAAGACAAACCTACCACGACCCCAAGGGCCACGCTCCCGGCCTCCACGATCCCCAGTAGACTGAGAGACCATAGCACTTGTTTCATGCGTAGATGATAATGAGTTAGGCACACATCGAAGAACCCGATAAAAGACCTCATCTACTGATGGAAGAGTACCCTGTGAGATAATCTACTGTCGAAGAGATGAATGAGCAGAACCAAGTCCACGGAGAAATAACACAACTCTCATATCCTGTTGGAGCTTGGCTAACTCTTTAATGTCATCAGTGGTAGGCAAATGTGTATCTAGTTTCTCACAAAGGGTAGTGAATTTCGAATAGTAATTAGATGCAGACATATCTCCAATACGTAAGTCAAATAGCTTCTCCCACACATCACAAACACGGGTCATATTATCACGACCTGAAAACATAAGAGCACATTTGTCCCAAATAGCTTTGGCTGATGTACATCACATAAACTGAGAACTAATCTTGGAATCCATAGTATTTCATAATAATGTCCGAATAGCAACATCACCGGAGCGCCAATATCTATCTTTGTTTTGTTCGTCGGTGGAGATGAGGTCAGATAACTCAGTTGTTTGGTGGCCAAAAGGTATGTTTCAATTGCCATAAACCAAGAAAGGTAATTTGTCCCATTGAGCTTAATAGAGGTCATCTTCATATTAGTGAGGCTGGTATCCATGCTTCCAGAATTATCGGCCATGACTCAATAATAATAGAAAAATAAACTTAAAAGAAATTTGCACCTTGTGCACCAAACGTAATAATTATCACCAATTACCACCAAATACAATAACTCATCAGAATAGAAGCACAAACATAGGGCATTAACAAATCCAATAATCAACCATGGCGAGAAACTTTCAACACCAAGCAGCGACCTTAGTTTCACGAGAAAAGGATTGCTGAACCACTGGAAACCACCAGAAAATTAAAGCTGATGACATTAGAGAGCAGATTATCTTCCATATATAGTATTTTTGCTCGCATGTCTATCTGTGGCTTGACTTTTACATGGATAGATTCTCTAGAGGTGTCACCTCAAGGGCCTTGAAGAACCGGCATGAAGACACGCGCGTGCGCGCGCGCACACATATATTTTCAAGAATAGACAAGGTGCCGAAGAATGACAAAGCAATATGAAACAACTCAGCTTAAAGACGAATTGGTATCCATTGCCTTCAGTTCTGGCGCTAATGTAGAGAGTAGGGATGGAATTCGATTCAGAGGAGGCCGTGTATGCTTTTTTTACTGCAACTATGCTAAACAAACTGGTTTCAATGTGAGAAGGGGAAAAGAACAATACTCAGGATCGAACAATGTCGTCTATCTGTGTTGCTTGATCGTAGGCTTCTTGAAGGTCTTCCCATAGTTCCAGTAGAAACTGACTGAACCATGGCTCGGCATTGCTGGTCTGCGATTCTTCACCGGATATAGACGTCAAGCAATACTAGGCAGGTCAGGTGACACCAGATCTGGATGACGTCGAGCAACGCCGGATGACGTCGAGCAACGCCGCCGCTCTAGATCAGTTTTTTTTTTTACTGAAAGTGGAGAAGGATTTTGGTGGCGATCGTATACTCTTGATACCATGTTAGAAAACATAATCGTCATATATAATTGAATCAAAATACATCATCTTATATATATAGTGAGCACTAGGGTTTACTATCTATGAAAAAGACTAGACTATCCTTTTAACAAAAATATAGCATTGCTTGTTGAAAATCGCTCGAACTTTAAAACACATCCACGAGACATTTAAACTAGGGATAAGCAGAAAGAACCGATTGGACCAGGGATCACTCGGATTGGTCGGTTCGGTCTAGTTCCTGAAGGCGCCGGTTCGGATTCTGGTTCCATAAAATTGGAATTGTAATTATCAATCCAGTTTCTAGTTTCAGGGGTAAAATCGCCCGCCCGAACTCGGGCCGACTATTTTTATTTTATTTTATAATATTGACTTTTTTTCTTAAAGTTTTTAGAGAACCCATTTAAAGGCTTCATTATCAAAGGTATTTTTGCAAATTTAAAATGTGAGTACGTGATTCAAGCACATGAAATCGAATTCACTCGATGGCTTGTGAGCCGATGGCTTGTAATTCGAGCTCATTGTTGTTGCATCAAACATGTGATATTGTTTCTCATCCCTTCTTACTATTATATGTAGGATTTTTTGGTTATTAAAAACACAGCAGAATACCGAAACCCTATTTAGGATTCATACGCATATTGAAACCGTAATACAAGTTCAAGACATACCTTTTGCAGATCGGAGATAATTTGACAATCGATTGTGTTTGGATTAGCGCTCCAAATGTTGCGCCTCTACCGATATCCACACACACGAACTGAAGTCTTCAACGATCTAACTGCTAGCTAAAGATCTTAAAGTTCCTTTTCTTGCTCACTTTTTTAATCTTCGTGACTCTCTCAAAGATTTATGAATCGAGAATGGTTCTCTGTGTTTTCGCCTAGAGGCATTTTTTTCTTTAGGATTTTTCGCTTGTCACCGACACTATATATACAACCTCATTATCTACGCGGATTAAAAGAAGCGAGGTCGGGCGATTTGGGCCCACCAAACCATCCACATTCAATTGTGCATTTAATTGTTATCTCATAACATGCACGATCGCGTATATATTTAGAATATGAGCATAAATTAAAAACTACTTCTTAAGTAAATTAATGCGCAGAGAAAATATCAACTTAGCTTGCTATTGTGTGCGCCCCTATATGTTCATTAGACATTAGCAGTGTGCTCAAAATCCTTTTTGATCCACAGGTTGTTAGCGATTTCTAATAAGACGTTATAACTACCTAAGTATATTGAATGTCGATTTTCAACACAACCTAATCCACAACCAATATTAGAGTATCAACCTTGATTGATTTTTATGGTAGACTACTAACATTATAGACATGGATAGTGCATCGAATATAGTGCATCAACTCCTTAAAATCATAAATCATGATGTCCCTTTCCGATTTACACTATCATTATTCTCGTGAAAATCCGGCAATACTATGATGTCGTGGTTATTTGAACTTTATAATGGGAGATCTCTAGCAATGATAAAAGTGGTGTTTCAATTTACTAATGTTATGATATATAATTTAACTATTCTTTTATTATGGCTATTTAGGCAAAAATGGTTTAGTTGAAATTAGTGGGACCCGGGCGATATCCTTGCAGTGTCCGAATCACTTTGCTAATGCGATGCCCATAATGACCCACCTCCTTTTTTGGTTCACTCATTGTATATCGGTTAAAATGCAATTTCACGGGAACACTGCTTTCTTAGAAGCGAAAAGGCCACGTACTTCCTCGATGGCTCCACGTGTGAAGTGCACGTGACGGGAGGGAATCGTCACGTGATAAAGGGCGGTCGCTTAGCTGTCGAGCTTGTGACGAGTGATGACGCCACGTCACCGTTCGAAAGCGATCTGCCCGGAGAGTCCCCACTGAACCAAACCCATGTGCCACGGGTCCACCATTCGGGGCGAACCCACGACCCGTTTTGTGGTCCAAATTCGTGCGCACTGACGTAGTCCAGATAAAAATAAAAATAAAAAGAGAGAAATGATCAATCTTCAGACTGAGCTGGACGCGACCCGGTCAACGGTTGAGTGGGATTGGGGGCGATCTCATGGGAAGGTTGCTAGCGCCAAATCTGGCTTGCCGGCATCAAGATTTGACCTAGAGTCTCGCTGGTCACTCAACCCTTCACTACGAGTTTTTTTTAAGAAAAAATGTGCTTTTACGAGAATAAAACTTTTTAAAACACGTTTCAAATCAAAATTATTTTCCAACTCACTTTTAAATTATAATTTACTGAAAAATACTCCTCTCTTAAGGCTCTTGTATTTTCCCAAAACTGAACCGAGCGCACCCGATATAAGCAAAGCGGTCTGAGATGGCTAATGCTCAATGATAGAAGTGCCCTTGATCCCTCCCTCAATTACTCTTGCATGGGAGTTAAGGTTTCCTTTTTCCATTTTGTTCACTTTTCTCTTTCATGTAATTTACCATGTAGAGAGAGACTCGCTAGATCCGCATATGATATTTCTCACTAAAACATTTTATATCTTGAGTAATTTATCATATCACTACTAACAATTTTTTAGAAACGGGAATGGGTACCCATAAAGAAATACGAGGTTGGTTGAGTCGAGAAAAGGCAATTATTGAAATATTGTGAGCAAAGCATGTCTAACTTATATTTGAATATCGACATGCACGTTAAAAATCCGTATCCATTAATGGGGTTAATCTCATTAAAAAATTTCAAATGGATATTTCAAATGACATACTTATTTCAAATTAATTATCTCTTCATAAAAAAAAACAACAACAAACATGTATGTCAATGAATTATCATTCGTATAATAAATTTGAGATTTTTTTATATTTTTTTTTCGAAAAAAATATGAACGAGTGAGATTAATCTCGGGCCAGCGACGGTGCGGAAGTTCCGCCGTATTCAATCTCAACCGAGGGGGGAGGGGGGGGGGGTGTCGAGGGTGTGTGTTTTAATTTTTAAACGGGCGGTATTGACACTTTTGACAGATCGAAATCGTCGTCTTTTGAATAATACGGCTCCAGCTCATCAATCATAACTGCAGTCAAAGTCAAAGAGAGGGGCAAAAATGTAATTCCATCTCCGCCAATTAAAACTAAAGGGAGGTAGGGAATAGGAAGAGAGGAAAAAAGAAAGAAAGAATAATTATTAAACTCCGAACTAATTAAATTACCCATCAGCTTCAGGATCGCCATCCGTCGTCAAGCCATCGAAAAATGGTGTTTAAAGCTAAAATCTTAGGCAGTAGGCAGTAGGCAGTGGTAGCAAAGTCTTTGGCGGGACGTCCCTTTTCCTCCCCCATCTCCTTCTCCTTCCTTCGCTTTAGTCGATTCATAATCAAGAATTTCAAACTTTCCGAAAGCTGATATCTCACCTCGCGACGCTAATCCCACCTTACTATTAGCAGAAGAACTAATCGCGATTAACATTGCTATTAATGAGATTGAGGGTCGCTCACTCTACCCACAATTCTCGCGAGGATCTCCCAAGACACGAAGTCTTGCGCCCTCCCTGAAATCTCTCTCCCTGTCTGTCTCAATCTCTGTCTGTCTCTCTCCGTTTTTTCAAGAACCCTTCGTTTCAAAGATTCCCTCTTGGCTCTTTCTTTCGACTTAAGCACCCTGCAGATCCAGCACCAGGTACCTACCCCATTCTTTAATTCACTTTAATATATTCTCGGTAGTTAGCGAAGTTTCGATCTTATCTTTTGGGTCTTCTTTTTGTCAAGCCAAACGCTTGCAGTGTTCAGCTAAATGCTCTGTTCTCTCATTCCCAGCTCACGGACAACTCTCCTGTCAAATCTGGTGAATTTTTTTTTTCCTCCTCCTCCTCATTTTTTGGCGTCTTCTTGCGTAGGCTTAGGATTTGAGCGTCTAATTAATTATTGCGGGGTTTTCAAATTTTTGCTTTTTCTCTTTTTGGGTTCCCGTGAATTTCTTTGCAGACGGATTAGGAAGAAAAGGGGAGAAAAAGAAAGAAAAGAAAAACATCCTCCGACCTCCATTTTATCTCAGCCTCGTACATTTTCATCTGGGTTCGATTTTTCTTTGCTACATTTGGTTGGAAACATAAGGTCATGCTATTTTCATTTTGTGCTTTTCCCTTCTCTGCTCTATGTTAGACTCTGGGGTCCTAGTGTGCCGCGGAGTCTAGAGCATTTGTTTCTTGAACCTCTCAGTTTATAGAACCTTTTTTTTTCTTAGTCGGTCTGCCTTTGTCGTCTTCGGAAGTGAAAGTCTAAGTTAAACTGAGCTTCAGGCTATATTATTCGGATCCGATAATCTTCTGCTTGAGCATTGGACGATCAAGAAATCCATGCTTTTTTGGCGCTTGGTGTAAAGATCTTGGCCTCCTCATTCTAGGTATGAGCCTGATTCAGCTTCTTTTTCTCCTCCTGCTTTGGTCTCTGCTCCCTTTCTTTCTGAATCTTTTTGGACTTGGAGCTTCTTGATTCGTCGATCTTGTCAAATGTGGAAGTCTTCGCTGCTTGGTTGAGTGAGATGATGTCATCTTTCTTTTTGATCTGAGCTGCCAATTTATGGATTTTACAGAATTTGAATATCTTACCGTTTTTGGGTTTTTGGTTGAATTTGTGCATTTCGGAATCTCACTAGTTAGTTTGTCAGTGAGTCGCTAAGCTTGGCCGTGTGATGTTCATTGGCCTGTTCCTTTTTACTGTTTTGCGCTTTGTTATTCGGTGTTCATACACATCGAGTGTCTTATGAATTAAAGGACTTATCCTGAACATCTTGCATTTTGGAGTTTAAATCAGCATCTCATCGCTCATGGCAGCCGTCTTTCTTTCTGCTTTGGCTTTCTTCTTTAGGCTTTTCAGCTTAGTCATTAGGATCTTTATCAGGCCAGTTTGCGGCCGTTGTCATAAAGACTGGGATTTGTTTTAAGGCGTCTTTCGCCCCCTTTCAGTGCCTGAATTGGACTTTTATGTGAATCGAGTATAGATTGGCAAACATTACTGTGCTCCAATATAATGTGCAGCACCTAGACTCGTGAAGGGGTTGTAATCATGGTCCCTCATTTGCCATATTGAGTGACTCACAGAATGGCTCTTCCTAGAGAAGGTTATTTTGGCATCCAAAATGTTAAGAATCATGTGAGGCACTACACTGTATGAAGCTTGTGAGCGCAATCCAGTGTGTGAACGTAATGATGCAGTCTCAATTTAGCTCTTCAATTGGTTTATGTCATAATTTGACCAGTCAGAAGCACACTGCACCTCTATCAAGTTCCTTCATATGGAGCTCTGTTCTATGTGGTGAATGAATGACATCAGCCTCTTACCCATCCCACTCCCCTTGCATTTGTTGTCTGGAAGTTCCAATTTTTCTGGCTGTCACTATCTTGCATTTGAACTCTCAGTCCCTACCTGTGAGATTTGTTTTGAATGTTTGGCCAGCTTTATGTGTTTCAACCTTAATGGGTTCTGCAGACTTTTTGCCATTAGATCTTGTTAAGCTCTTGGTACTCCTCCATTAGGGGGCTCTCTCTTTATTGATTCCTACCTGAAGCTGCAGATGCAGTACACCAGCCCACCTTCCATTTCTTACTTAGAGCTGTTGACAACAAGTTGATTAATAAGTAGGAACCCCAAAATTGAATAATTGTGAGTTGGCAATATTGTTTAGGTAGATTGAATGTGTGCCTAAGTTGGTTCATCTGGACTCTCTTATTTTGCATGATTTTATTTTTTTTGCCGATTCTACTGTGACTATGTAAAAGAAGGAAACATATGGTAGTTGCTTCTTTTCAGTGAGTGCTTATCATCAACTTTGCCCTTAGATTTATGGTTTTCATGTTAACTGTACTTGCATGAAAAACTCATTCACTTGTTTCGAGAATAACATGACGAATTCAAATTGCATTGGTTTTGCAGGCAGGAAACAAAAGCTAGACCTTAATATCTTGTTGCCAATGATTGATTGATCATTCAGTGATGTCAAGGATCTCCAAGTGGAAGCCTGAGAAGACAAAAACGAAAGTGGTCTTTAGGCTACAATTTCATGCCACACACGTACGTTTATTCACATTATCTGAATGTAGTCACTATGTTAGCATCCGTTTCATTCATTTTTCAATTTCATCTAAGATTCTATTTTCTGACCTCACAAATTTCACCAGGAAATGTAAATTGAGTTGTTAGTTCATAACTTGAATTATTTTTCGCGACTTCATACTTAATGATCACCTCTGTGTGTGTGTGTGTGTGTGGCTGTGCACATTATGCACGCATGGGTGCATATGTGTGTTAGTACAAATTTGTCCTATACTAGATGATGCATGAAGTACCAGTTAATAAATGCCAACAATGTATAGTTCGAGGGCAACTTCTGCAACAACCGAAACAAATAATCATGTCATCCTTGTCCAGATTCCTCAAACTGGATGGGACAAATTGTTTATATCATTCATTCCAGCTGATTCTGGAAAGGCAACTGCTAAGACGTCAAAGGCTAATGTGAGGAATGGCACCTGCAAATGGGCAGATCCCATCTATGAAACTACGAGGCTTCTTCAAGACATTAGAACCAGACAATACGATGAAAAGCCGTACAAATTTGTTGTGGCAATGGTAAAGTTTTTATCCATACTATAAGTTCTTAACCTTCAAGTCATTAAGATCACTCATCCCTGAAGCTTCCCCATCCTGAACCTATTTCATGCACCGGGTCGTGATTTGTAGATATAACGTCTCCAGTCCTGCCTTCCTTGTGTCTAACTTTGCCTTTTTACTGAAATTTATTGTCGTCAGGGTTCTTCGAGGTCTAGCCTCCTCGGTGAGGCCACAATCAATCTTTCTGATTATGCTGATGCTCTAAAGCCTTCTTCTGTTTCGCTGTCTCTTCGGGGATGTGACTCTGGAGCTATATTACACGTAAGGATTGTCAGGATATATCTGAGCTCTCCAATATTGTTGGTTCTAAGTAATTTTTTAGAATTTTAGATGCTGTGTGCCTTCAGCAATTTCATGTTCTTTTCATCGATTACTTTGACTCCATTTTGATCTTTATCAGGGTTCTCTCTAAGAATGTGCATCTCTATGTGCTGAATTTTCTGTAATGCAGGTTACGATACAGCTGCTTACTTCTAAAACTGGTTTCAGGTAACTCATTGAAGACTATAGCATTCCAGAATATTCATTTGTTTCCACCACCTTATGCCAATTTTGTGCTGGTTCATAATTTTCAGAGAGTTTGAACAGCAAAGGGAGCTCAGAGAGAAGGGCCTGCTGACTACTTCTGACCAAAATGGTCGAAGTGAATCTGTTAGTGGAAGACTTTCATCATCTGATGATTTTGTTAGTGAACATACGGTGAGCTTTATTACATTGCCAGGTCTCCTTTTGGTTCATACATGGTTGTATTTCCCAATAATCATACTCTCATCTGATTGTTTTGTATAAGTTACAGCAGATGTGCAGCAGGACAATAAGGTTTTTGAAAGTGTTATACGGTCACAGTCAACAATGGACAATTTCTTCAAGTCTTAGAAAATTGGAAAAAAAAAGGAAATTTAGTGGTGATTTCATGTAGCAATCGTTATTGATTTTAAGGATGGACTATAAGCTACAAATCGTGTGATGTTTGTTCACATGTCTGAGGATTCATCAATTTGGGTTGTCTCACTTGACGTCATGATTGATATCTGGACATCGAACTTGTTTCAAGTTCAATAACAGATACAATTTTCACAAAATTCTTGTTTACAAAGTTGTTGCCTGGCAACATGATAGACATAGGAGGATGTAAATCGGGACAATGTTGTGCTTTGTCAATTTGTCATCTCTGTAATAATTCGATTAGTATGGTCATAATACACATATCATCTGTGGATCCCTAGGTCATTTTTTTTTTGGGTCGTCCTGCATACCCTGAGGCATGACCTGTTTGTTTTCGTTCTTTAGCATGTAGTTTACCAAGATGTAGTTGTATTGAAATTTATTTTGTAGATAACAAAAGTCTTACTTTTTTCTTTAGACTAGATTTGTGCCTACATTTTTTAGTATACTCTTGAAGCTCGTCATTTACAGGGGTGATTTTCTATTATTTTGTTGCTTTAACCACAAAAAAGGTGCATTTTTTAACCTGCAGCCACTTAGGTAGGACCATGGCCTAGGCCATGTTTAGCCTCCCTGAAAATGATGAAGAAGTTTGCTGTTTCTGTTGTTAGCTATATGCTAGACGTGTTAATGTTGGGAAGATTCTACACATTTAGCTTCCACATATCCTAAGTTCATTTTCTCTTTCCTGAAGACTCTTTACCTGTCTTCTAGTCAGATTATCGTGACTAGTTTCCAAGGTTTTGTTCCCTGACCAGTGTTTTGCTTGGTGATCCTTTATGATGATAGGACTATGCAAGGGTCAGATTCAAACACGAATCTAGAGAGCACCCATCAAATGAAGAAGAGATGGTTCCAAATGAAGAGCACGTGGATTCACCCATTGGATTAGATGGCTCTTCAAATACCTCAGGATCTTTATATGCAGATAAACATGATACATCAAGTGCACATGAAATTGACAGCATTAAGAGTACCGTGTCTGGTGATTTGGGTGCGGGGCTTTCCCTCAGTCAAAGCCCTCGGCCGGGAAAAACAGACCCTTCAGAGCAGAGGCATGTTGGGACCAGTGACTGGGTTCATGGATGGAGTTCAGATTATTCGGCAGATAATGACTTGGCAACTACGTATGATGAAAATAATCGACTTAGAGGAAGCCTGGAAGCAGCTGAATCATCTCTTCATGAGCTGAAATCAGAGGTAAGCTCTTTACAAAGTCATGCTGACAATTTAGGCGCTGAAGCACAAAAGTTTGCTCAGCAGCTCGCTGCTGAGATGGCTTCTGGAGAAAATCTGGCACGAGAGGTGGCTGTGCTGAAATCTGAATGTTCAAAATTCAAAGCTCAAATTGAGATGCTGAAGATTGATAAAACAAGCTCGCCTTATGCCGGAAGAGACACGGTTGGATTGGACCGGGATCAAGATTTAAAGCTTAGATGCTTTAGGGGACTTCTTCTTATGGAGGATAAAATCAGAGAGCTCCAGAATAAGACGTGCTTCGGACTTCATGACAGGGACTTCAGATTTCTGGGATCTGACTTGGAGGCCTTGCTCGTTATGTTGCAGGATCTCAAGCAAGGAACTGGACAGGCCGTTTCTAGAATCAGCTTTGCTCCTCCAGAAGGAGGTGCCTTGAAGCAGATTGGAGATTCAAGCATAAATGACAGTAAGAAACTTGTATCCCAGATTGAGTTCGGTACAGACTTGTATCAACCTGAAAGCATGCTTCATCATCTTAGTGTATCGGGCCTATCTCATGAACCCAGTCCTGCTGATGTTACTGATCCAATGAAAGACAGAATAGTTGAACTTTTAAGAGAGCTCGATGAGTCAAAAGCTGAAAGGGAGAGCCTCACTCGGAAGATGGACCAGATGGAATGTTATTATGAAGCCCTTGTTCAGGAGCTTGAGGGAAATCAGAGGCATATGCTGGGAGAACTGCAGAATCTTAGAAATGAGCATACTGCTTGCTTGTACGCTGTTTCCACAGCTAATACGGAGATGGACAGAATGCGCCAGGAGATGAATGAGCAGTTGCTAAGATTTGCAGAAGAGAAGCGTGGGTTAGATTTATTTAATAAAGAGCTCGAGAGAAGAGCTGCCACTGCAGAGGCTGCACTCAAAAGGGCGCGATTAAATTATTCAATTGCGGTCAATCAATTGCAGAAGGATCTTGAGCTGCTCTCTGGGCAGGTTTCATCCATGTATGAAGCTAATGAGAATCTCATCAAGAAAGCATTTGAAGATTCCGCACCACAAAGCTTTCAAGGAGTGACAGCACAATTGCAGAATCAGAAGCTGGACCCAGGGGATGTTCATGCAACCGAGCTTTTGCAACGTCAGAATATGTATAAAGTGCAAAAGAAACAACAAGTGCATGGAGATATCCTTCTAGACGACTTAAGAAAATCTTTGCATTTGCAGGAAGAGCTTTACCAGAAGGTTGAAGAGGACTTGGGTGATGCAAATTTTGAGATAATCTTTTTGGATGTGTTTTCCAAGACTTTGCGGGAAACTTTGCATGAAGCGAGTGGTGATATTACAGTAACGAAAAACAGGGTAGATAAACTCTCAAGGCAGCTGGAGCTGGTGACAGAATCCAAAGATGTACTGACACGAAAGCTGGAAAGCGCCATGAGCGAGGTTCAGTCCCTAAGTGATTGCAAGGAAGCTTTTTCTCTAAAGTACAACGAAATGACTATCCAGAATCAAATGTTGGAATCAAATTTACAGACCATAACCTCTGAAAACCATTCGCTTGAACAGAAAGTTAAGGAGTTGGAGTCCCTGATGACTGAATATAGAAGTTACAGAGACAAATTTGAGACCAGTGACGCGGAGAGAATTGAATTAGTAGATCAACTGAGGAAGGAGGTCGAGGATTCTGCGGTACTTAGAAATGAAAAGGCCACTTTGCAGGGAGAGCTGCAAACTCTCCAACAGAAAATGGAGGAAGTGGCATCTGCAAAGGAATATCTGCAGAACATTGTTCACAATTTGCAAGACAAATTGCATAGTATGTTAATGTGTCATGACGAGAACTTCGATGGGGAATTTTGGCTTAGAGAATCAGACCACCAGGACACTGAATCCGGGTATCTAAACAACATTGTGTCAAAATTGGCGGACATTCAGCAGAGTGCACGTGATAAATATCTACAAGTCATGGAAGAGAGAGAAGCTCTGGAAAAGGAAAGAAATGTAGCTGTAGCTTCCTTAAGTACATCTGAATCTGATATTTTCTCTGTGAAAGAGAAATTTGGGAATGACTTACGCGTTATGCTAGATAAACTAAGCATGTCAAACTCATTGGTGCAGAAGCTGCAAATAGAAGTTGAGGCTCTTGCTAACAGACTCGGATCGACCTCAGAAGCAGAAGAAAGACATGAACAGCGGCAGAAAGAAGCTCTTGCTGATCTTCGCTGCTTGGAACTTGAGCTCGAACAGCTTGTATCAAGGAATGAAGATCTTTCTCAGAAATTCCTGGCACTAGAAAGCATGAGTGAGGAACTTGGACAGAGTAAGTTGATTATATCTGAAAATACCAGGGAAAATCACGCTTTGATGGCATCTCTACAGAGTAAAACTGAAAAATCTTCTCAGCTGGAATTGGTGGTTTCCGAATTGAGAGAAAACTTGCATTCTCAGGAGAAAAAGTTGCATAATCAGAGAAGTTACATAGAAAAATTAGAGATCAGTATATCTGATCTTACTTCCGAATTGAATGAGAAGCACTGCCAGTTGCTTAGTCTTGACGATCAGAGAGTTGAATTGCTCCACCTGAGGCAATTGATATCGAATTTAGAGCTGGAGAATTCAAGAATTGGGGATCTTCTCTTGCATAGTGAAGAATTTCTAAAAGTTTCCCGTGAAGAATCTTCTTCTGTTGCTGAATTGGAAAATCAGTTGTTTGAAATGCACGAGTTCTTGATATCTGCAGATATCCAGTTAATTTTTACTGGAGTTCAGTATGAGACGGGGATTCAAGATTTTGTCCGGCAGCTTCAGTTCTCAGATAGGTACATTGAGATGTTACAGCAGAAGAATCTCGACCTTGAATTGAGACTCAGTTGCTGTCTTGCAAATGAAGCACATCATGTTGAAGAAAGTACGAAGTTGTTGATGCGTCTTGAGTCCCTGAGATCTGATTTAGAAGCCTCAGTTTCTCAAAACAGAGAATTGCATGATGTTAATAATGTTCTGATGGCTGAACTCAATGAGCACAGGCAGAGAAATGAGATGTTGGATGCTAGTATTTGCGAGGAAAGGAGGAAGCATGCTGAAAGTCTCGAGTCCTTGAAATTTGATTTAGATGCTTCGATTGCTCAAAACAGATTACTCCATGATTCTCATAATGTGCTGAAGGCTGAGATCGAAGAACACAGACAAAGAAGTGAATCTTGGGAAGCTAGTATTTGCGAGGAAAGGAGGGAGCATGCTGATAGTATCGAGTCCCTGAGATGTAATTTAGAAGCATGCATTTCTGAAAATAGATTGCTTCGTGATACTAATGGTATTCTGAAGGCTGAGCTTGAGGAACATAGGAACACAAATGCAATGTTGGATGCTGGTATTTGTGAAGAAAGGAGAAAGTATGCGGAAAGTCTTGAGTCCCTAAAATCTGATTTGGCAGCCTCCATTGCTCAGAATAGAGTACTTGAAGATACTAATAATACCTGGAAAGCTGAGCTTGAGGAGCACAGGAAGAGGAATGAAATGTGGGATGCTACTATTAGTGAAGAAAGAAGGAAGCATGATGACAGTATTGAGTCCCTAAGATCTGACTTGGAAGCCTTGGTTGCTCAGAATAGGAAGCTTCAAGAGACTAATAATGCTCTGATGGCTGAGCTCGAGGAACAGAAGAAAAGATTTGACATTTGGGACGTTAGCATCTGCGAGGAAAGAAGGAAGCAGACTGAAAATCTTCATTGCCTGAGCTCTAACTTAGAAGACTTAATTGGCCAAAATAGAAAACTCCATTATGCTAATAATGAACTGATGGCAGAGCTTGAGGAATTTCGAAAAAGAAACCAAAACTGGGATGCTAGTGTATGTGAGGAAAGGAGAAAGCATGCTTCCGAGGCTGAAATGCTCAAGAGTCTGTTGATGCTTTCTGAAGAAGAGGTTGATGGGCTAATGCTTGTAAATGAGGAACTGCAAGTGAAACTTCTGGTACTTGAAGGAAAGATAAAAGAACAGAGTTCTCAGTTGACCTTGCTGGAAAGATGTCAGAATGAAATCGTTGCGATGCAGAAGCAGTGTAAAGGGCTTTCTGAGAAGCTCTCTGAACAAGTAATGAAGACTGAAGAATACAAAAGCTTGGCCAGTCATTTGAGGGAGCTCAAAGATAAGGCTGATGCTGAGGTTCTCCAGGCACGTGACAAGAAAGAAACTGATGGACAAACATTTGCTGTACAAGAGTCGTTGAGAATTGCTTTTATCAAGGAGCAGTATGAAACCAAGCTGCAAGAACTGAAACAACAGCTTTCCATGTCAAAGAAGCATAGTGAGGAAATGCTCTGGAAGTTACAAGACGCAGTTGACGAAGTTGAAAGCAGAAAGAAATCTGAAGCTTCTAATTTGAAGAAAAATGAAGAGCTAAGTATGAAGATCTTGGAACTGGAATCTGAATTACAAGCAGCAGTTTCTGAGAAGCGTGAGAAATCGATGGCTTTTGACTGTATGAAAGCGGAGATGGAATGCTCATTAATAAGTCTTGAGTGCTGTAAAGAAGAAAAACAAAAGCTTGAAGCTTCTCTGCTTGAATGCAATGAGGAGAAGACTAACATTGCTGCTGAACTCACACTAGCGAAGGAACTTCTTGAGAGTTCCACAACACCTAGAAGAATTCTCGAGAAGGATGCTGATCAATCACTGATGGATTGCATGCCCTATGACCTGGTTGTAGGGACTCTACATTCTGCAAAATCCCTAAATAGCGATGAAGCTGATGCATACACGAGTTTTGGTCATGAAGATGCCCATGCAAGTGAACTCATGAGCATGCAATCTAAACAGGTTATATATCATTTTTCTATCTGATTTGTGTGCTTGAACTTGTATCATTTATCATCCCCCAGTGCCTAGTGCGTGTATGTGCGCGCTGGGGTGTGTGTTGATATCTAATATTCTGTGCATGACTTTAGGATCTTCTCATTCCTAAAGGCGAAAACGGAGTACATACGCTTGCACCTGTCAATCGAGATTCTGCTTTGCATGGTGACAGAAAGGATCTTGATCTCCTTCACGATCAATTCAAAGTACAAGTTTTAAAGTCAAGCATGGACAATTTAAGCAAAGAGGTAGGTGAAACACACTGAATATCTGGCCAGCAAAGATGTTCTTGTGGATATATCAGTTAACAAACAATTTGATTCTGGTTGTTGCCAATCCAATTCTTGTCCTCGTCTCGCAGTTGGAAAAGATGAAAAATGAGAACTGGCTTCTTTCTCAAGATGATCATGTTGATCCAAAGTTTCCAGAATTGCAAAGGGAATTAATGAGATTAGATAAGGTACTTCTTTGCATCCTTCATCTTCATAAGAAGCCAGTACCCAGTAATGGAACTCACTCTCTGCGTTTCCCTTGTCTCAGGCAAATGAGGAACTGAGCAGCAAATTTCCTTTGTTCAATGAGATGTCA
Source organism: Rhodomyrtus tomentosa (assembly GCA_028455895.1). Classification (NCBI taxonomy): domain Eukaryota; kingdom Viridiplantae; phylum Streptophyta; class Magnoliopsida; order Myrtales; family Myrtaceae; genus Rhodomyrtus; species Rhodomyrtus tomentosa. The sequence goes on along the minus strand of JAPCWY010000001.1, from coordinate 3,964,880 downwards.
GGTGGCGGTGACGCTTTAGAAAGAGTACTGGCTTTAGAAATTGAACTAGCTGAAGCATTGCAGGCAAAGAAAAAGTCAACGATCCAATTTCAAAGGTACTTCTTGTCATTAGACTAACTGGCATGTGAGGGTTATCAGTTGGAATGTCTTTTCTTGCTTTTGTGAAGCTCATCACTCATCTATAGCAAAAAATGGAAATTATGCTCATTATCCTATCAATCCTATAGTCCTCGGAATTTGCATCATCGTATGATTTTTTCACATGGCGATGCATTTTGAACTATCTCCCAGTGCATCATGATAGTGGATCTTCAACTCAACCCCACTCACATCACGTGGCTATTTCTCACTAAGATGACACACTTAATAGAATAGTAAATGGAGTCTGCATCATAAAATTTTGCTGAAGAGAGGTAACAATTTGTGAATGGGTCCGTGGATCCTGTTTTGCAGCTCTTTCTTAAGACAACACAGTGATGAGGAAGCAATATTGAAGAGCTTTAGAGACATCAATGAGCTGATCAAAGACATGCTGGAGCTAAAGGGAAAGTACGCATCTGTAGAAGGCGAGCTTAAAGAAATGCATGACCGCTACTCTCAATTAAGCCTTCAATTTGCCGAGGTTGAAGGAGAAAGACAGAAACTTATGATGACTCTGAAGTGCCTCCGGTCGTCCAGAAAGGCTGCTAATTTGAATCACTCATCATCAGCGTCCATAGGGGATCATTCCTCATAACCAAAGCGGAGGAAACCTCTGATTTCCTTATTACCGGACATTTTCAAGGGGAATGACTAACTGGCCACAGTCCTACCGCGATGTGCAAGAACAGGTAGGTGCCCTAATTGGCAACGGATAACATTACACAACCAAGGTGCTCAGAGTTTTGTAAGATGGGTGTGGGAAATTGAGCTCGAAGCCGCTGCCGCCGTCACTTTTTGATGTATATACGTGCATATTGGTTGGCGATACTGTAACTATTATCAGAGAACATAGATATAGATACCTGTGACAGTGAAACCTCTGATCCTATACATTTGTAATGCCTTATTTATGTACAGTGATCCGATTCGTTGATTGACAACGTGGATGTCTCCTATTCTCCGGTCGCTTTGCTTTCTGAATCTGTTCACTGATTTTTGGCTGGCTGCACTATAATACAGAGGCCGTGCTTGGTCTGCATCAATGCATCCGAGCTAGTGCCAAAGTCAGTCCGGGTCAACACTATCAGCCTATCAGGCGAGTAATGTCGTCTCCCTTGACCGTGCATAGCTTGTTGTCCAATTTTCCATCATATTACCTGGAACCAAACAGGTTAGGAAATTAAAATCAAAACATAATCCTAATTTAGGAAATAATTTGCTCCCACATCACTGTCTCCAAGGTAATCGCCAGGATTCGTAGTTCCTTTCTGACGAAGTTGTTGACAAGGAAATTTCCAAATTAAACGAAATAATTTCTCCTTTTGCCGCTTGATTTAATCAAGTCATGTTCAATTGCTTGCCCGCAAAAATGCATTTGAGAAGATATTGATGTTGTAACAGTTTGTGTGTATTTATACATGTATATATACTTGCATTCTTGAAGATATTTTTGGTGTCTTTAGAGATACGCTTTTTATGAATACAATTGAAAGATGTTAACTGATATCAATTAGGTACGTGGGTTCTTTTTTATACACCAGGTCTATTAAGGGTGATCATTTAAAAGAAAGTCAAAGAAGCATTAAGGCCGTGTTGCATTGTTTGAATTCTGATTATGATAATTTGAAATCCTTCAAAAATCTTTCGGATTGTAGAAATATTTTAGCATATAGAAGTCATCCTAAGAGTAAGATCGGGCCTCGGTGTGTTTGGTGCTAACCTAAAATAGGATTTGAAGATGGAGCTACTGTGGTGGAAGCAAGTTACAGAGCAAAATGTAGGAGGGTGACTTCTTCTATTAAGCAAAATTCTTTGTTACCACTCGTCACAATAACCACAAACAAGAGTAAAAGTATGAAAAAAGTGTCATCACAATATTTATCCTGATTTCTCTTACACTAGGGTTCCATCTAGTAGATGATTCCGTTGTAGTTAGTACATGACAGTTAATTTCAAGCGAAAGAGATAAATATATAACAGTAGCTACTTATGAGCCCAAACTCAAATTACCAAAAATACATGGGCTAAAACTATCGAAGTCCTAGCATCCATAGCTCTAGTCGTGGCCACGGACCAAGAACCACCGGTTCTGGTTCCAATTACAGGGGAATCGGAATCGAGCCTTTAAGTGGTGGTTTTGGTTTTGATTTGAACCAGCGATTTCGGGCTAGTTTCGAGCCATGTTCCTGTTCAAAATCGAAAATGGGACCTCCAGCTACGATTTTTGAGTTTAAAATTTAAATTATAATGAATTTGTAATAAAATTGCAATCAAATTATCAAATAATGAATTATTAAATACAAATTGTAATTAAATTTGGAGAAAAAGGAAGGAGGAGGGAGCTTGAACTTAATGAATTATCATTAATCGTCTACATATCTTGAAATAGAAGAATCAGAGCCTATGTAATTATCTTTTGTTTGATAATCTCATACTTACCTCAACCTCAATCGTCGCTATCCATTCCGGTACCGGTACCGATATCGGTGGTATCTCCATCATCAAAGAATTTGGCTTCATTATTGCGATTTATCGCTTATTGTCTATCTAGCCTTTGTCCAATCATCAACACAAGCATAAGGCTCCACTGAATTGGGAGCTAATCCAAAATATTACTTTCAGGCTGAAAGTTTCAGCGTTAAATGCTTGTTATATCACAACTGTCAAATAAGATGTTGCTAAAATTTATTTTGCAATTAGAGCAAGAATCAAGTATTAGCTGGAACACATCTTCCATCAATCCAATATTGTGAAATCTGTGCTATTTTCGGATCCATCAAATTCAAAAGAAACGGTTTGATAACTCTCTATCTCATAATTACTCCTTATTGCTCTCTTTTGCTTTTTTTTTTTTTGCCTATACCTAGGTTCCCACTTTGTCTATCAATAGATTGATAAGATTCATTATCACCTAGATTTTATTTACCACAACATTCGTTATATAATTCTATTATTATGTTTTTAACCCTTGTTTATATAGTTCTAATATTTACCTCATCAATTAAATGTAAAAATTCACAACATATATTCAAATAACCCTTTAAACCATCTAATTTATAACGTGGATAAAAAAAACAAGCAACTAAATAAATAATATTTTCGTATAATAATATAGCCATTTTGTTTGCATTGCTATAATAGTGTCAATTAATTTATCATCATTTTCATTTTCTTCAAAAATTCCAACCATATTAATACATTCTATTAAAAATAAGAGCGTAGTATGATAATAAAGTATAAATTGCATCATTAAAAAATTTTAAAATATATATTTTTGTAAATATGCCGTTCTTGAGGGTATAAATTTATTTGAGTTATATTATTTGAAATAAATACACATAATAAATTTTTATATGCAAAAGATTTATTAAACAACTCGAAAGTAGAATTTCAACGATTTGGAACGTCTATTGAAAATATTTTTGGTTTTTTTTTCCATTTGCTCTACAAAAGTTTAACCATTCTTTCATTTTTTTGGGAATATTTCCATAAAAATTGAATTACTAATTTTATTGGGTAAAAAAAAATCAAGAGTTTTCAAACCATCTTGTACACATAAATTTAAAACACAACAAACAAATCTAACGTGAAAAAATTACCCACCAAAAACGGATTTACAAATATTTTTTTTAGCTTAACAATTGAAGCGGTATTTATTGCAGCATTATAAAAATCAATTGAAAAATTTTATCAAGCAAATAATATTCTTCTAAAATTTTCCTAATTAATCTATAAATATTATTTGACGCATGCCTATCATAAAAATCTCTAAATGCAATAACTCTCTTTTGGATATTTCAGTTATCATTTATCCAATGACATGTTATACCCATATAAGAATGAACTTGCCAATGATCATTCCGAATATCGCTACCTATATGCACACGTTCATTAAAAAAAAATTGTGAATCTTTTTTTTCTTTTTTTTTAAAGATCTTTAATTATGTGTTTAAGTGTATTTCTAGGAACATAACACATGCATTTTGTATAAATTGATCAAAACCAACCTTTCACCAAAACTAAATAATAAATATTCAACAGAATCAAATTTACCCAATTCTTCTTATTAAGATTGAGTACACGAAACCTTATTGTTGCTTAGTGTCAATTCTCACTTCGGTTGGATATTTACTCTTAAGATGCTGTTTAAATGTTCCATATCTGGCTCCACCGATATATTTGTTTTTTATCCTACAATGTTTACAAACTACACAATATCTTTTTGGAGCTATACCAAATCTTTTCATCTTCGTGAAATGGTCACTCATGCTCTAGCTCTTTTGTTGTTGATATTTATTCGATACCGGTAATAGGATGAAGACTCTCTTGCGCTTGGGCATGCTCAATATTAGGAATAATGTTGATTTTATCATCTATATCAACATCAAGCCTCCAATCTCCATATTAACAAGGACTAGGAAGATAATCAGATTCCTCCATTTTGTTTTTGCATTTGCCACTAATTCTACTTTCATTTGTTATTTTTTGAGAGAAATGAGAGAATTGAACGAATTGAGAAAATTGAAAGAATTTAAGAGAATTGAGATGAAGATAGAATTTGTCTGAAAAAATGAGAAATGAGAAGAGATATTTATAATATAGGTTAGAAATTAATAAAGAAAAAAAGAAAAAAAAAGAGGCGGCCTTTGCCAACGGTCACCGAACTCAAAGAAAAAGTCGTTGCCTTTTCTTTTTAAAAAATTTTTATCCCGATTTTTTGCATTGTTTGGAATTGGCCCGGAACTATCGATTTCGGGCCCCATTCAAAGTTTTACGAAATCTTAATTGGGCCTGTACGCCACGGGCCGGTTCCGATTTGGAATCGCGGGCCCAATCAATAGGCCGATTTCGTGTTTGATCTGAGCCAATTCCAAGCCCAACCCGGCTCGTGACCATGACTACAAAGAGCGCTGCCCCCTCGAGACTCTCACCGACACCTTTCCCGGACCCCTGTCAGCTCATTAGGGAGCAAGATACCATATTTTCATGTCGATGGAGAGTATGAATCACTCTCCATAAACCAATGGTGTGGAGTATCTCTCTGACATTTCATCAAACACTTGGTGAGCGCCTAGTTTGAAGTCGACCAAGAGAGAAATCATGGAACAACAGGCCGAGACTGTGTGATCGGAGGTGAAGTAGAGAGAGGAATCGAGGGACAATCCGGCGACGGTGGAAAAGCTAGAAAACCAACTCAAAAAGAGAGGGAGCCACAGATAAGGTGGTGAGCCCTAGCCTTCCAAGTCATCTCTGAGTAAGGGCACCAGCGAGGATACTTGAGGATGCCGGAGTGAGGGACGGTCATGGTGGATGGCTGCCGGAGTGGTGGTAGGGCGCTGTTGGTGGGAAACGCCAAGGATGGCCAGAGGTGGGGTTTTTTTTAGTGCATGGGAATTGTTAAGTTGATTTTCAAACTATGTTAATCCTCTACGCTGGATTTCTGCCGACATTTTATCCAGATGTTTCTGAGCGTATCCGATCCACAAAACGTCACCAAACAGCAGATTTATTATCGTATCTGGACCCAGATCAAGACCATCAAGCGCAGCCTATGAGTTCTCACGTATACGAAAACTCGACCTTGAAGAGCCAAAAATCACATGTTCAAACTTCAAGTACAAAAAGAACGTGATACGCAGAATAGTCTTGTTGGATCAAGCTTCCAAATTCCGTCATCTTCGTCAGCATATGGCGAAGTTTTTCCAAATCAAGCTTCCAAGCTCTGTCTCAATTTCGTCAGATCTGCCGTTCTCGTCAACACATACTAAAGTTTTGTCGGATCACCTTGCAAACATTGTTGTCATCTTCGTCCAAGGAATTACGAAGCTTCGCTGGATCGTTCTATAGTCTTCATTAGAGTGTATTGAATTTCTACCGGATCAAGCTTCAAAGCCCCGAATAATTTCAAGAAATCAAGTTTTTCGTTGTTCATTTCGAGATCAATAGCTGAGACACTTGAATGAAACGTTTATGTGAAGAGAATCGGGGATATACTAGCGATCGACTTTTCAAATTAGAGATTGTATCGACACATTCATATTATATGAGTTAATTTAACCCCATTTTTCTTGTGAACAGTTATCCCTTCAAGATCTTGTTCACACAAGACCATTAGAGAGCATTCTTTAACAGATCTTACCCACAACCTCAAGAAGCTAACCTTCAAACAACTCGTTCCAACTTCCAGGTTCCATCATTCAGCAGAAATAACGTTAGTTGGTCCGCCCTATTATTTTGCTGGAACGTTGTCATTTGCAGCAAATGTGCATGTCTGTTGTATCTTTACCCAAAGGGGATTGCTATGCTTAAACAGTGCAGTGCACACTAGCCATCTTCCTTCTCATTCTTGCTTAGAATAACAATCACTTTGGAAGTGAACATCCATTGGAAATCTCTTTATACACTGAAAGTCTGCTGATTACATCACTCACAACTCTACAACAAATTTTCCCTGTATAAACAATCCAACAAATTCTCACTTCGGGACTCTATAAAATGTTACAGCAAGAATTTCTCTTTTTTTCCAAAAGATTTGTCAATGCGCTGATTCTTACAATGATTCCAAGAGCAACTTAGCACGTAGCAGCACTATCTTGACGAAGTGTGAAGCAAGATCAAGCCATGAAGATGTTGGCTCTTTTGCCTGAAGCTACAAAATTGAGCATGAACACCGAGGATTCCCCATAGACTCATTCTGCAACTTCTCTGAAATAAAGCATGTTGATAGTCATTTCCCTTCTGCATTGATATATTAAATGACTTGCTCGTGTTTCCTATAGATGATACTAGCAAGTGGGCATGTCACAAACACAGGGCGAGAAGGAGCGTAACACTACAATAAGACACTTTGATGCCAATAGAAAAAATTTTTAATGACAAGGATTATTCTATTCCATGAAAGTGGACTCCAAATGTTCAGTGTCCCTCTGTAGCATTAGGAAGTTTTTCTGTACACAAGTCACGCATTATATGTGATGGTGAATTTGCTACTGGGATAACTCCGTGACCCGCAGACTTTCATGGAAGAACATGACACGAACTCTTTTTCATGTGCTTTTGGGAGGATATGTAAAAGAAGAGAAATAGCATATAAACTAAGTTACAGAACCTTCTTCATTGGGTGATTAAATAGCCAACAATAATCTTCAGGCATGCAACGGAAGATGGCCTTGGAGGGTAAGAGATTTAGGAGAAACTTGTGATCTAAGAGTGACAAATCCGTTTGAAAATACATCCTAACAAACCTAATGCTACCAATACATGATGGAACCAAATTTGATTGAAGATGATAGGAGGAAACAATGCGTTTTTATCACCATTAGTGCCAGGCCATGAAAACTAGTTTCTAGAATCAGCAGTCATGTGCAACCTGTAATCACTCATCGGATGAAAGAGAACATGTGTTGATACTTAAATAAAGACCCACTCGAAAAGGTCAACACTGCTATGGACTACTCTGTAAGCTAAGGAGTATCAAGATGGTGGTGAACACTTTGGTGAGGGTCTGTACTTAAGAATTACATCACCGCCTAACTTCTACTTGGTGTGGGACTTGGTGTTACAACAGTAGACATATTCTTTAGACAAACATGTTGCATGTGCTGAGAAACCTCACTTAAACATAGAACACACTCCGAGCAAAAAATAAAATAAAATAGAACACGATAAAGGTTTATTTTACCATTCTTTTTGTCTGAAACAGGGGGACGCACAACAACATGCATGGTGATGACACCCCCTGGAAATTCACCAACTTGAAGTCTGGACTCGGCAAGTGTCTTGTTGTTTTCCAGAATCTTTCCAGCGTGAATAAGCTTTACATCGTTCAATGTCTTTGGACCATTTTCTTTGTCTACCAATAGAAACAGCATACATTAAAAGAAGCTCATTTACCATTCAAGCAACTCTGATCTCATTGTTAAGCATGCAATCTGACAGCTCCCCAATTCCAACTCAACAGAAGATACCACTTCAACCTCAAAGATTTTAAAGAAAAGAAGCATAGCTGCAATTCTTAGGATATTACGACACAAAAGCAAACCAAACAGCAAATTATACAGGGATACTTAACTAAAGAAGGCATAGCTATTGTAATCAGGATTGATGCATAGCATATGCTTCCATCAGCTTTCGGACCGTGAATATCGCCATTGCAGGACACTTACCATGTGAAACCCAATTTCTACTTCATTGCATATAAACACATCTGTGATACCAATTTACTGCAGCCAATACCATCAAGCGATCTCTTCAACCCAAGACACAGTAAAATGGCAACTCGAGCCGGTTCAAATAAGCTAAAACATTCCTCAATTATCGGATACCATACAGAGCACAATAAACTAAAACATATGAATGCAGCTGATGTCATGACGAGAGACGAATTACACAAACAACTAAAGTAGGCATTCTAGGAATCGAATTCAATAGTAAACAAGCGATGACACTTGCAAGAACAACCAAAAAAATCAAATTACAGTCTCAAGATCTAACCAACCTCGAGGCCAATGAGCAACCACTTTCTCTTTGAGCGAGGCCACCGTCATAGCCGGGCGGTATTTGCTGGGACCAATGTCGCTGCCATCCGCGAGCCTGAACTTGAGCTCAATCAAGCCTTCACCATCCATTTCATCAAAATCTCCTCCCTACAATCGCAACAAATCAAATCTCCGCACCATTCACCCCAAAATTTTCAAATCGTATGACACCAATCACTTATCCACTCTAGACACTACCATAACCTCGGCCCCCCATTAAAATCTCTCCATCTAAGAAGCAGGAAATCCCCGCGAATCGAGACTATTGTCTCGAAACAGGAAAAGTCACGGTCGGATTCGATATCGATTTACCGTAGAAGAAGCCGGAGCCGCGATCGGAAGCCGATTTCAGCACGGATTTCGCCTGGAGCCGCGCGGAATCTGTCGTGAGATTCGGATTTCTCGGATCCGAAAACGGTCGATGATCTAATCAGGAGATGCGTGAGAGCGACCGATGAGAGCTCCAAAATGGCTCACAGGAGGACAAGGAAGAGGACGAAGAAGAAGAAGAAGAAGAAGAAATGGAAACTACCAAAGTGGGATCGACTGTCTTACCTGAATCTAACAGGAAAAAATTGAAAATATAATCATATAGACTATAAATGTTTTTACGGAAAACCCCCCTGTACTTTTTCTTATTTACCATATCAACCCCCATTCTTGCAAAAGTCGTAAACTGTGCGCTATGCGAAAAATATTTTCTAATTATAGACTCGTAATTCAAATTTTGTGACAACCAATTATTTTATTTGGCTAAAATCGGAGCTGTTGAATATAGAACATTTTAGTTTCCTTTCGTTTGTTAACTTCACTAAAATAATCCATAAAATGTTGAAAGTTAAATTGGTGTTTTGAAGTCAGCTATAAACTAGACAACGTTAATTAATTATGTTTATAGGAAATTGTCCTGCGACGGCACCTAATTTTCTTTTTTAATTCCATTAATTTTACGTATGGCGGGTTCTCTTCTTAGTATGAATTTTCCTCTCCTACCTACCGGCCCCCTCTATTCATTTTCATAAATAAATTAAATAAGAGGGTAAAGTTCGCATTATCAATCAATTTTGGAAATACTTGGTCCCGTTAGACCACAACGCTCTTTGCCTGCACGCTCTTAGCAAATTGTACAATGACTAGGAATTCAAAACTCGTTACTCCAATTTCTCTAGGACACACAATCAAACATCAACAACATTATAGTAAAAGAAAATAATGTATTTTAAAATATATTATCATGGGGATCAAGTTCGTCTGAAATTAATCACCCTTGTTAAGCAAAGTTTAAGGGGGGAGAAAAAAGGGCCATGAGTGGGGTGAATAAAACAGGTGAAAAAGTGGAGTTTTGTTTTGCTTGCGGGTAGACAAGTTTAAATGGTCGGATGGTGACATTGGAACAAACGCAAGACTCTTTATATTTTTATCAGCATGCAAGAAAAGAATCAAAGCCTTAAACTATTACTGTCGACGAGGAATTTCAGCCGATTCTCCCGATGAATACGTTTAAAAACTTGATCAAGTGGATTTAATAGTAATTTTGATTCCTAACACAAAAGTAGCCGCATTGATTCTCCACGGCAATGCCCGATGGCGTATGCACGAACTCATTATGTTAACAAAGTTAATCGAATCGATCTTCCATTAAGCATACAAAAAATTTGAGTATGATAAATATATTTCGTTACAAGCATTTTCATTATATAGAGATAAAGTTAAAATTTGAGTAATTAGACATCTTATGGATTAAAATCGCTGTTCAAAATCAATAAACCTTTTCAAAAAGCGATCGTGGATGGCTTAAAATTAAATTTTTTTAACTAATCGGAGAATCCGTAAGTTTGACGTAGGGCGTTGAGAGGTTTCCATCTCGATAAGTGAAGATTACTCATTCAGATCCAGCAAACCACGTGTAAATTGTTTTAGGTCAGTGCCGCATATACAAGTCGAAGGCTCGAATTTAACTGGTTCGTGAAGATTACGGATATTTCTTGAAATTTTAGAAAGCCGTGTCTATACCGCTCGTGTTATGCGAGAGTTATAACCGGGGTTATGGACTTCTCTTTGCTGAGCTTGTATGGTTACGCTTCTACTTCTCGTCGTTTATACCAACCTCCCCTTTAAGTTCGACCAGGTGTTTTGGTCCTGTTTTAGTTGCCGCAATGGAGGAGCATTAATTAGGAAGAACATGAAGAACACTGGTCTGGTGTAAAATATTTTTTTATAAAAAAAATAAAAAATTAAAATGGGCTTGCTCGAGTGCCTAGCCCACCTTTGGACTGGGCTCAGCAGCCCAGTCCGATTACTATTGTCAAAACTAAAATCATCAATTATGGATTTTTCTTTGCTGAGCTCGTAGATGGCTAGAGATCCAGCGTGAAGCGGCCAATTGCCCGACAGAGACTTAAAATTAAGGAATTTTTAACTAACTGGAGCACAATACCCATGATTGACGTAGGGCGTTGGGAGATTTCCAACTCAATAACTGAAGATTGCCCGTTCAGATCCCGCAACCCGCCCGCAAACTGCTCTGGGTCATCGCCGCATGTACAAGTGGTAAGGCCAACTGGTTCATGAGGATTGCGGACGTTTCTTGAAATTTTAGAAATCCGTGTCTCTACGATCTTATAGCAAAAGTTCCAACCGGTTGAAGAGATCATAAGTCAAGAAAGACGAAGATGCAGAGCATCCGATTAATATGTGCACGCAACTTGGTTAGACAAGTCGACAATTCCATTTGGAGGAGTTCGGTTTCTCGACCGGTCCTCTCCAACCCCTCGCGTCATCCTTTGAATAAATAAATCCCAGTCGAGGCCTGCTATAATACTTTTCAGCAAAAATACACAACATATAAACTAAATAATTAGCAAAAAATAAAATTAAAAATTAAATCCATTAGATTCCAGCTAACACGTAATTGGGAATAATGCTTTGAGCACCCAAATTCGACGGCATGTCTATTGTCTAGGAGACCCTCTGGCGGACGCAAGACAACGGAATCAAACTTTCGCGCCTATAATTTTCCTTCCAAGCCACTCAAACTCAGTTTGCTTAATAAGACGACAATCGTGAGCTACAAGACGGGTGAAATCTCTTCCCGTTCAGGTGAATTTGGATGGAGGACCGTAACGCCAAGCAGATCGTCGGAACGTCGGTGATTCGATCACCGATAACGAATTTAGGATTATGACATGCTATTTTATTACGAAATGCATCTCGATCGCCCACCTGTATTTCGTGATGAAGGTCACAATCTCGGAGACCCAAGTTTCAAATCAAGTGCATTAGAATATCCCAATCATGGTGCTAAAACAGAAGTTAATAATCATCCAGGGAATTTCTGCAATCGGTGTTGAAGCTATTGCTGGAAAGGCCCAATGTGAGGAGTGATTAAAGTCTGATTAGGAGGACAGATTGCAGGCCTGATGGGCTGATCCTAAAGGAGATGTTCGGCCCAAGCAATCGGGATGGTGTACGTTCATTTATTACGTAAAAATCCTACCTAAAATGAGGAAAATGTTCAGTAAAATATCAAAAATAATAATAATTTAAACGGTTTTAACAAAACCCATTGACGAGTCAGAATGTGATTTTTTCAATATATTGAAGTTCCTCGAGTTTAATTATCCAGGTTAATTTCCATCTGTCGTGCTTCACAGTAATTTCATTTTTGCAAATGGATCCAGACCATTAATGTGGCATTTGGATGTAGCCAGGATAAGGATTACGATAAGGTGAGATTAGATGAGATGAGATGAGAAATTATCCGGATTGAAACTTGGACATATTTAATCTCGATAACTGCTCGGTACACCTCAAATAGGATTTTCAAAAAATCATAAGATGTTCAATTAAGTAAAAAAAATAATAATAATAATCGAGAGAGCAAGAACCCTAGATCTAAAGTGTGCACCCTATTGCATCGTTCACTGCCGCCATGAGGGCGCCATTAAGGTGGTTGCTAGCACCCCGATAGCCGGGGAGAGAGAGGCACTAAGGGGGAAACCTTAGACGAACATTGATAGGGTTGCCTGCGAGGTACAACAACCGTGCAGCGGCCACCAACGGCACCACCATCTTTGTCTATGGAAGCACGTCACGCTTGCCCTGTTTCTTCCTCTCATTTTTCGTTTTATTGCTATCCAATCTAGGTCTGTCCATCCTCAATCTTTGATTATTTATCATGATTTTTATTGGGACAAGCCTGTCAATATCCAATTCGCGGGATAGGATATGCTTATCTTATATATTTTGGAATGTAAAATATTATTACTATAGAGAAAAGAACACCAACGTGAGAACACAAGTGTTAAGTAACTCTTCTAGCGAAACCCATGTCCAGATATTAGCGTGTAGAGATTACATATTTGCATTTCCCTTTCTCGCTCTCCTTTTTAGGACGCTTTATTTTACTTATCATGGTATGTAATTCATCGTATAAATTCAATTTGTTTGAGAGTATTCTTTCCATGATAATTTTTTTTTTTGCTAGGTCAACCTTGAAAGTTGATGATTCGACCTTAATCTCTTCCCTCTCTATAAAAAGGAGACATCAACGGATCAAACAACTCTTGAAAATAGACCGAATAACTTGTCATGCGTCTGGTTGTTACTTGTATTCCCACACTCGAGCGGCCTTAGAAAAGGCTTCCCAAGTGAGCCTATTCCCACACTCACACGATACAAAGGTCGTACAAGGAGAGAAAACATGGGGAGGAAGCATGAATTTATATTCTGAACAGTGGGTGTTACAAATGAGGGGATGACCCGTTTACATGTATACACAAGTGAGAGACTCCTCACTTTTCTAGCCATTGTGTTTTCCTCGTTTGCCCAACATGCCTTATCTTGTATGTTTGGATTCTTATGTTTCGTCTTACATAAGTTATTCCTTGTGAGAATCTTCACCTCCCTTATTTTATAAGATCATCTAGATATGGTCTGATCATCACTCTCGGCTCGCATTAGGAACTTGATCTTGAAGGGGTCCAAAACACTAGGGGTCGTGCCTTGTCACACGTCCGGTCGCCTTGGATCGTGCTTGGCCATATCGAATCATTCCCGCGCCACTGCGCCTGGTTCACAGCATGGTCGGACTTGGCACGGGGACTCCGTGGACCGTGATACACCGGTACGAACCCTAAGCGAGTCAAACGAATGGGCAGCATCTGTGATTACAACCTGTTTTCGGGAATCTGGAGAGTTCAGAGGAAAAGCTTTCTTCTGGGGGGGAGAGAGAGAGCAGCAGCAGCGGAAGCCAGTGCCAGTGCAAGTGCAAGCAGAGCTCTGGACGGGAATAATGGCGGAACCTACAGGGAAATAGACAGGCCTCCCCAATCATAAGCTCTGACATGTATTAACTAACACCATGAATGACGAGGATGATAATGGGAAGTAGCTGTCCATCATCATCAACATCGCCAACCCCCTCATCTTCTAACAACAGAAGATCAGATAAGAGTTCTTGGAAATCCCTCCCCCCTCTCTCTCTCTAGATAATTTAATAAGCAGAAAACGATATAAGAAAGGAGATAATAAATAGGAAAAAACATGAAGTGATGCAAGAAAAACCAATTCTATTCTATTTTTTTACATTCCTTACAAGAAAGATCTTACAACTGTAACTGATTCTTTCATGTTTTCTGGCCACTTGTCAGCAGGAAAATTACCTAACTAGCCCCTAAATCAATTATGCGGAGTAAATTCAATCATGAAATTTTCGATTTTACCGATTTAATGATAACTTTATGAGCAAATTTTCTGGTAATTATTCTTATTAATTTTCCGTCGAAAATCATTGACATGACGTTCCAGTCATTGTTAGCCATCCTAAATGGACAGTTTTTAATGAAATCTAACCAAATAAATTATAAGAAGTTTTCCGACCAAAAAAAAATTATAAGAAGTTTAAAATTAAATCGATAAAATTTTTAAAAAAATTCAAAATTGGATAAATGTCCGTACAAAGAATTTCGTTTTCATAATTTCACGCGCATAGAATTGGTGGAAAAGGATGGCACACATGTCTTAAAATAGTTGCAGGGGATGATCGTGTCCGATACTCGCTTTAATTTTAAAATTATTAGAATTAGTGCAATCAAATCTCAAATCTTTTTTGGATGGTTTTTTTCTCATCAAGGAATTTGAAACTCAGATCTGCACGGCATCTGTCGAATCCATCTACCTGGCATCTTTTATGTCGAAATTGTCCAGGCAATTGCTATCCTTTTATGGTTAAAAGGACACGATTTGTTTCTTTAAAATCTATAACCTTATTCACCACCATTTCAAAATCCCCCCTCCTCTTTTGAAATTGCTATTGGGTCATCCAATCTTTGGAAATTATCACTTCACGAACGACATTCTCGTAGATACCCGATCATAGGTTTTTGTTGTCTTGTCTATAACGGTGCAAACTCAACTGACTCCTTACGATCGAAAAGCCTCCCCCGCCACCCCCCGCCCCTCCCCCCAAAATAAATAAAAAAATAAAAAAGAAGAGAAGAGAAGAGAAGAGATGGCTTTGTTTCTAGAGAGCATTATCCACGTAAGCCACCAGGTGTTGCACATGCGATATTCGCGTGCCGAGGGGGCTGTTCTGTACGTTATAGCTTCGAACCGTGGTTACTGAATTTGCGACGCGAGCGAGGCAAGTCCAGCTCATTGCTCCCCTTTCTCATCCATTAATTCCTGTTTTTCTTCTTTGCTTTCTGATTTTGGAAAATCGCAGAAATGCAGAGGTAACATAAATATCTCTCGAAGAACTGAAAAATTGTGGAGGAAACAAAAAACCAAAAATGCGATGGCGGATTCCGCTCTCTGAATGCAGCCCCAGAAAAAGGAAATTCCAAAGGATCTACTGAAGATGAAGAGGGTGATGATGATGATGATGATGATGATGGAGGAATGATCTAAATAAAAAAATGGGGAAAATTTTTCTCCTCACCTGTACCCTACGATGCACCGACCTCCCCTCAATCACTCGAATTCCTTCATCGATGGAGCTTGCGATTTTGGGGGATTTTTTTTCCCCCTCCTAGCTATGCACTGGCCTGAGCGCCGGCACCGGCACTCCGAATATACAAGGAGAGCTCGGATTCACGATAATGCCGTTGTAGTTCGAGCACTTCCCCGTCCCGTTGCCTCCAATCCCGCCGCCGCTCTCCACCTTCAACTCCGCAATCGACGACGCCAGCCTCACGCAATCTTCCTCCTCCTCCTCCTCCTCCTCGCCTGTACGATCGCCGATTTCTCCCTGGTTATCGTCGTCGTCGTCGTCGTCGTCGTCGTCGTCGTCGTGATTCTCGAGATCATTGGCTGTGGTTATGCCAACCTCGGGATTGAGAATCTCCTCCTCCTCCTCGTCCGCCATCGTCGGGAAGCAATGGTTGTCCCCGTCGAGGGGGACGAGCTGGAGGATTAGGCGGCCGTTGGCGCGGAGGGCGCGGAAGTACTCGTGGTGCCTCACCTTCTCCTCCGTCAGGATCAGCCGGCCGTCGGTGGTGTAGTGCCGCCTCAGGACCCACGGCATGTGCGAGTGCAGGTTCCCAGTGCGCGCCAGCAGCGGAATCGGCGGCGGATACTCCTTCTTCTCCCGTTCCCCCCTCCTCTTCCCCTTCGGCTCCCACCGCCACCTCCGATCGCGCTGGGGCTCCGCCCTGGTGAAATTGGCGGCGACGCCGGGATCGGGCGGTTCCTCGATATCGACGCAGCTCTCCATGCCGATGTAATCGCCGATGAGAGGGAAAGAGAAGGCTTCCATCGAGGCGGCGAGCGTGGCGGCGTAGGGCTTAAAACAAGGCGGAGCGAAGAGCTCCGATCTACGCGACGGCATCTATACGGGATGAGGCTTCGTTGGGGGTTCTGTTGTACGGGTTATATCCGGGAGAGTGCATGGGGGGGAGTACTTGCGTGGCAGCAGTGGCTGTTTCGTAATTAATTGGCTTTCCTCCAACAAAACCAAGAGAGAGAAAGAAGAGAGAGAGAGACAGTCAGTCAGTCACCCAGGTATACGGGTCGGCGGGTGGGTGAGAGAAAGGAGGAGCATCGACAGCTAAGACGTGCTGACGTGGAATATTTACTTGGGTAAATTTGAATTTGGGCTTGGAAGGAACGGGAAAATACCTGCAAAAAAAAAAAAGGGAGAAAAAAATGTGAGCATAGGCCTGCCTGGAAAGCCAAGTTCAAATAATTTGAGCTTACAATCAAATCACGTTGCATCATGTGGGCTAGATATTTCGTACTTAATGGGATTGAAATGATGAATCTAGATAATATATTTTCGTCATAAAAAATTGAGAACTTTTTTTTTTCCGCAAATTCAAATGAATGGATGATTTTTTCCTTATGGAGAATGGAAATATTAATTGACTTGGATATAACGTCATGTTTTTCTTATAGATAATCACTCAAGCCGTTGAAGTTTGATAAATTTTACCGATTCAGATAGTTGCGACGATAATGATGAATGTTTAGTTTGGAAAGGAGGAATATTAAATTAACATAGGATTAGGATGCGGTGTAATCATTAGTTTGACAAGGTTGTTATGTGTTGTGGGAGCAGATTTTTCTTTTTTCTTTTCTAATTTTTGGCCCAAATTAAGTGGGATTTCCATCCCAATATGCGGAAAAAAATGAATAAAAAAAGACTATTGTGTGGCAGTGTTTTTTTTTTTGTGGCAGTTTAAAAAGCTGATGCCTTGGACGGATGACATGACCGAACACGTGTACAAGGGAGTGTCAGCCAAAGCTATTTCATTTGACTGATTATCTAAAAGAAACCCACAATTTCCACGCGAAAATAAAAACAATTTAGGGTGTTCATTTGCTAATTTTTCACTACAATAGATGACAATCACGTCGTTCTTAATTTAGAATTAGAGCTAATTTTTAACGTCGTCAAGAAAACGTGTTACTATTTACTATTTACTGAAAATGACGTCAAATAAAAGACTAAATACATAAAAGACAAAAACAATTAATTTTAGCGTACGGATAGTACATAACATTGTACCAAGCGGGATCTAAGAGTTTTTTTTTTTTTTAACGTACTAAACGAATCGTGCCGCGCATCCCAATCCCCTTTAATAAATATCGAGTCTTAAGCGTTTTTGACACGATTAATACTTAAATATTAGACACGATTAATATTAGTTAACTAGAAAAGAAAGAAGATTCACATGTACTCCTATGTCTTTCAAATACCTCGCCCTTTTTACTCCAACTTCAAATAACCTAGAACATGTTGATTAAACCTAAACTCGTGGGTAATCCGTATCACTGAGACCCCATCAACCCTGTGAATGTGATGCAAAGTTGGCCTCCGGAAGGACCTGGAGCAGGTGTTTTGATATTAAGCCTTTTTACTATGTGATTGTTCTACGACAAGCTCAAGCATCTGTTTCTCCAAACCTCTTCCGAATCAAAAGTTTCTTGTACAGTTAGGGCCTTCCAATCCAGATCTCAACACTAATGAAGTCTAAACTAACAATCTCCATGTTACTCCATCGTCCTTAGGATGTCCTTCTAAATGAGCAGGCTTCTTGATCAGGAGGAAATCAAGAACTTCAACCCTAAAGAAATGCAGGTGGACGAGCTAATACTCCCATGGCCGAGAGGAAACAAAGCAGTCGCGAATCAAACGTCAAAACCAGCGCGGAAAGAAAAGAAAAAGAAAAAGAGAACCCAAGAACGGAAAGGCAAGCAAGGAAACAAGAACCAATTCATTCCACTTCAAAAGAAACCAAGATGAAGAACAGTAGAGCGAGAATCCCACGTTACCTCAAGAAAGAAACAAGAGCGGAGGAGGCGGCGTTTCTCGGACGATCGTCCTGCTGGTCCTCTGCAGTTTGCATGCGAAGGGAGGCGGGGAGAGAGAGTCAGAGGGACAACTCAGAACAGAAGGAAATAAGACAGACGGTCTTTGCCTTTTTCCCATATTTGCTTTTGGGATTCTCTCTAATAATTGGTGGGCGTGCATGATCATCGAATTCGAATCCATCCATCCATCTGTTCTGAGCCGTATCGACTCGATCCGTTCTGCCCTTATATACGGGTCGGAGCAGCAGCGCTTGCTTTTAGGCGGGGTTTTAGGGGCGGGGGGGACTGAGTCGGTCGCCGAGCCCATCAATCTCCAGCCTGTTCTTGTTATTTATATAATACTCCATTTATGGTTTATTCTCCCTTTGGTTTATCCAACTTTTCGGATATTCTAGTACGCATGTTGGGGACAATCTTACGTTTGGGTTTCGTTGGTTTCTGTCATTTCTAAGGTTTCGCTTTCTTGGTGGTTTCCATCGCCAGTCGAGTACATCGATGTTTGAAGCAAACCCATTTGCTCATTGTCCAGAACCTTTTTTTTTTTTTTCATGTGTCCCGAACCGCTCAACGTTGGTCATACGACCCGACTTAGGCGCCGATCAAGGGTCAGCTGATCCGCTCCAGATATGATTATCTACAATTGGAAATAAATACTACTTCGCAAATTACGTGTGGGAGTTATGAAATAGGTCGATACTTGGGTTCGGCTTGAATTTACATCGTAGCATGCGCTGATTATTCGGAAATCATGCGGTTCAGCCCGGCCCAGATTTGCATCATTTGGTGCTAGTTAGTCCACGGATCCTTTTTTTTTTTGTGAGTGTTTTTTTTTTTGGTCTAGAGTCTAGGGACACTGTTGCAGCAAGAAAGAAATGCCAAATCCGTTCTACTTCAATCTTGCTGCTGACTGAAAAAAAGTTATGCAGCACAATCCAAATTGAAATGAACATATTTGTGAGATCACGAATATGATTTTGTCGCGTGGCTGTTCAACGATTAAGGTATAGTTGTCCACGGGGACCTAACAGGGGATTCAGTCAAGCAAGTTTTGTAAGAATGATGGCCCCAACTAGTCATCCTTCTGGCGACAGATTCCACTCCAAGAATATAGGCATGAGACACGGCTTTGTCATCCTCCGGGGGAACAAATTGTTTCATTTTCTCAATTATATATATATATATATATATATATATATATATATATAATATTCGGAAACACGATAGAATAGGCTGGTTACTTGAAGTCTCGTGAAA
The DNA here is from genome assembly GCA_028455895.1 of Rhodomyrtus tomentosa. Taxonomy (NCBI): domain Eukaryota; kingdom Viridiplantae; phylum Streptophyta; class Magnoliopsida; order Myrtales; family Myrtaceae; genus Rhodomyrtus; species Rhodomyrtus tomentosa. The sequence goes on along the minus strand of JAPCWY010000001.1, from coordinate 3,945,135 downwards.
TACTTTGTAAGCAACACGAACCGATTAAGCTTAGGACTTTGGCCATGACCCCAATCTCGAGTAATTTGCATGCAGTTGGTGGCTGTTAGCTGGTAGTTAAGAATTATGTAGTATAATTGCTTATGTTAGCGATATAAGCGATAATTATGTAAAATCCTAATATGAACAGTGAGATTTGAACGAGTGACCTTCGGTCTCTATACAATGGAAATCTGCGACATTCCCGACCAACTGCACCAAATTGAGAGGTTAACAATGTTCGCATTTTGCCTCACCACGTTGCAATAAGATTATTTTGTTATATGAGTAATTAAGTAAAAGGCGTTTTCGGTTTGCTTAAGTTCTTATGTTTTTTTAATTCCTCCTCGAGGCGAGAGAAGTTATTTGGCATTGAAGCTATAGATGGACTCGCTATGCTTTTGCAAATAAACATAATTCCTTGTACAATCAGTTTTTTTTTTAATTATTTTTTTCAAATTTAATTTAAAAATAATTATTTACCAAATTAGGTTTATTAAAAAATTATTTACCGGTTTGAGTCTCACGCGGTGGTAAGAATGGCGCGTGGGCCATGCGCGGTAACTAGGATGCCACGTGGGCACTTGCGTGGCGGCCAAATTACCGCGCAGGCCTCGCGCGGCACTCTGAGTACCGCGCATGGCCCGCACGCCATTCTAAATGCCGCGCAAGAGGCCGCGCCAGTTTTTTTTTTCATTAATTATTTAGTTAGTTATATTTATGACATTTATTTTAATCAAAAAATTATTTAAAGATTATTTTTATAACACAAATTATGAGTAATTAATTGAAAATTTTAATAAGATATACAAATAAGTTACATAAATAATTTTTTTAGTATATAAATAATTAATGAGAGAACTTAAGATCAGTTTCGTACTTTCGACTTATGATTTTTTATCCATTTTATTAAACGATTTATGTTCGGTCATCAAAAGTCGAACTTGTCGAAGTTAGGGTGCGCCGAGACACGAAATAACTGCAAAAAGAAAAAAAAAATATGAATTTAAAATTGATGATTTCAACACTCTTTACAAAAATAGTGGTTCCTAAACCTGAAGAGAGGCAAAGTTGCCTCTTTTGCCCATCATCTGTTAAACCAAACCATTTGATGAGACAGGCACCCGCCTCTTCTGAAATGTGCAATTCGTGGAATGGCTACAAGTTTGCTAACCGCCGCTTTAAGTCCCGAAAGGCGAAGAGGCGATGACGTGCCTTTGTAAATGTGCAATTCATGGAATAACATATTTTTATGAATTTATGTATTCTTTGGGAATATTTATGGTTCCGTGTCGCGATCCGCCAATTTTCAAAATATGAAAAATAATTTCAAAATTTGAATAATAAAAAATTAGAGAATAGAAAATTGATTACAAAATGTATACAAATTATAGAAATATCCCCAAAAAATCAGAAAAAATTGAATAATAGAAAATATGGGGAAGGCCACGCGGCCGCGTGGGGTGGGGGCAGAGGCAACCGCGCATTAGTCAGGCTACCGAGCAGCCGCTTGCGCGGTAATCAGAATATCGTACGGGCCCGCGTGGTGCTATGATCGCTGCGTGTATTCCCGCGCTATCCTCACCATTGCGCGACACCAAAACAGTAAATACTTTTTATGTTTACCTAATTTTGTAAATAATTTTTTTATTAATTGAAAAATTGCCCGTACAATCAACATAAAATAAAATGGCATCGTGTAGGAGGAAGAGCCCTAAGTAATTCTTCAAACGAAATTAAAATTTGACTAATGCTAGATATCTACTTGAAGTTAATTGAAATTACGCCATAATTATAAGAAGGAATCATCGTTGAATTCTTAGGCTGCCAACCAAACCAAAATCCAATTTGGAGCTTTGTACAGGTTAAAAAAATTTGAGAAAAAATTATAAAAAAATCTTAAATCTAATGCACTTTTGTGAATTCAGTCCCAATTTAATTTTACGAATTGAGTTATGAACCTTTTCAAATGTTATCGGTTGACTACATCTAGCTAAATTTGGTAGGAAATCTTTGATGTGACGCTGTATGTTTTGCGTGGCATGGCCATCATTGATCGAGACAACTTTGAATTATATTTTAACATTCTTTTTAATTTTTTAATCTTTTTTTAATGATTTCCTTCTTTAATTTTACCTTCCTTTTCCTTCTTAATTTTCTTTTTCCCTCCACCATATTGGGAGAGGGCAGCCCTCGCTTGAGGTTTGCGACTTCCCCCGGCCATCGACGAGGCCTGGTGATGGTCACAAAGTGGAAAAAGGAAACTAAAAAAAAGGCAAAAAGAAAAAGAGCAAAGAAAGAAATCAGAAAAATGAAAAAAAAAACTGTAAATATTACTAAAATTTTATCCACGTTAGTGCTGGTTGTGCCAAGTTGAACGTTCGTTGTCAAAATTGACCCGATGAAATCAATTGAAAAAACTTGAAAAGATTTAGGACTTAATTGACCAAATTGAAAGGTATATGACTAAATAAACAAAAGTTAAATAGGTTTAGGACCTTTTGAATAATTTTCCCAATAAAATGATGAAAGGTTTAACGAGAAAAATCACTAGTGAGATTACAATAGAATGAATAATTTGTAAACTACAAATGTAGGAAACAAGCAGGAGAATACTAATGAAGATTAGTATAGGTTATTAAGGACAGGATTTCGAAGATGAGTATCAAGAATTAATGGAAGAATATTGAGGTTCAAAGTATAGACCAACACTAGAATCGAAAACCTACGCCCGTGACCTTCGATGGAACGTAAAAATAGAGGATTTAATGGGCAAAGCTTACATTTGGCAATTAGCAATTACTGAATCGTTTACAAGATTTTCCACAGTATAAATCTCATGAGTTAAGACTAAAAGTTAGGTTAATGACTTAAAATTCAGAATTAAGAATGAGATTTGATGCCGAGATTCATTGATTTCCGCTAGGAATGATGGATCTGAAAAATTCACCTGGACCAACTCTCATGACCAGAACTCTCTTGTTCAGGAACAGATTGATAGAGCATGTTGTCACGGATCGGATTCTCCAGTACTCACGTGTGCTTGTGGGTGGAGCTTTGTGGCGTCATGTTGATGAGGGAGTGATTCAGAGGGAAGATGCAGCTGGTTCATGAGAGTGATGATGGGTGTATTGTGTTGGGAGTTCTAGGATTGAAAAGATTATATGTCTACGAGTTATGAAAGCGGGGTTGGCCATTTATGCACAAACTAATGGAGAGCTGATCTGCTCTTCTGATGAGGTTATTGCAGGCCGAAACTAGTTGTTGTATTTAATGTTTCTGTTTGTCTCGCCCGAATACTCGAATCAAGCTGTGTGAGGATGTTATGCACCTTATTGTTCTTGGGAACAACAATAGAAGGAAGGATGATGGCTTGACGTTCTCGGCTCGCCAAAAATCACACGAGCTATTCCGCTGCCAAGGATCTGCTGGACCGTGATACTGCCGCGTGTAATCACCAATGTCGCATGATGTTGCCTGAAGCCTCTATGTTTCTTCTTCCTCGCCTTCATTCCGACCACTCACCCCTCCTCTTTAGTTTTAGTGCCCTGTGATGGCCCTAAACATGAGCGGCCCTTCTGTCCTGAGCCTGTGTGGGATGCAACACCATGGGGTTTCTGCCTCTCCCTGGGGCTGGCGATACACAGATTCGCCATCGATGTTAAAGAATGGAACAACAGCACCTTTGGTAACATTTTCCTAAGAAAGAAAGAGCTTACTCACCGTTTCGGAGGGATCCGAACTGCGCTTGCTAGGAAAGTTGTCGATTGGACCAATGATGGATAGAGGAATTCTAAATACTCGCGATAGTGCTCATTCCTAAGACTCAAAACTCAGGGACCATCAATCAGTTCCCCCCTATTAGCTTTATGTTATGACACCAGAAAGAGGTAATCTCAAAGATCCTAGTCAATAGATAAGAGAACTTTTCTGGAAGATTGCTTTGGGCCATTATCAGACCAGGTTCATACTGGGGCAGAGGACTCACAACAATGTGATTGTGGTTAAGGAACTGTCGGCTAGGATGGAAATGAGCTCAAGCCAGAAAAGTTTCATGGCTTCTGACATCGATTTGGAGAAGGCGACATGGCAGGATTGAGTAGGATAAAGCTTATTCTCAACTGCCTCACAAGCTCCAATGCTACCGTCCTTGTTAATGGAGTTGAACTTACTCCTTTTGATTTCAAACAGTGCACTCCATGAGCCCGAGGATTGCGGCAAATTTCAGCTGGGAAACACGCAGTCGAGGATCGAAAACGCTTCCTTGGGCCACTTTCAGAACACCAAGGCACAATCTGTTTGGGCCGGCCCGATAACCTTCTGCAGACTCGGCCCTCTCTCATGGGCCGCGCTTACCCACACGTTAAGTTTGCCGTAATTGAAATTCTTGCGCCCCAAGTTTAGATTATATTAGAATACATAAATTTCAAACCTTCATCTAACGTTTAGGATTTTAGGGCAATTCACGGTGGTCCCACAAAATCTTGCATTGTATGCGAGCAGAAGTTCGTGAATTCAAATCTTTTTTGGCACTATTTGCTACCTCAATCACATGTTGAGTTTACAACACCTTTACAACAGGGGAGCAATGCTATCAAACTAGCTGGCACTGAATCTCTGAACTTGACTGGATCACTGGGTCGCACAAGTCGAATTGAAGATGCATGGCGAAACTAAGAAATCTCACAATTCTTCAACTTTCGATCCATCCAAACCCTAGCACTTCGCTCTTGGTTCGCTGCTTCAATCTCGTCTCCCATGTCTACGATGTAACTTCATCCTCTCTCCCCTTTCCTTCACTGATAAGAAAAGAAGATCGTCTTTTTACATCTGGTCATCTTTCCCACTCCAGGTTTGATCGATCAAAGTTCATATTATTCTATGGATGGCGATGTAATATCCTTTCGTCTTTTTGTTCCTTTGCGATCTTTACGTGCCTGCTCAACACGTTCTCTTCCCCACCGATCCTTCTTTACTTTATTTTATTCCCTCTGTCTGACAAATTATTGCCGTGAGACTTAAAGGGTAAATGCTAGTTCATGTAGCCAGAAAGGATTATATTTTAGCGTGAGGAAGAGACACGACCCAAATCCAAGAAGATACGGCGACCTGTTTCCTTTGATATGGACAGGTATATCCTAGCTTTTGCTGGCCACATAAATAGTCGCACATCATGCATATTAGGAAGATGGATAAATTAGAATGGAGCGACCCTGCTAACTTATCTGCAATCAATCATGATAGAGTTACATCGGTCGGATAATCTAAACAAGTCAGGTATTCATTTTTAATATTGAAATGTACCATCCCGAATCGTTTAAATCATGACCATGTCAACAATAAACTTGAGTAGCTTAGTTCTTTCGCCTACTTCGCGACCCTATTCACCGATGTATCGGGATTGTTATGATCTCCTTCTCCTTAATGAAATCGAGATTATGTCTATCCAAAGATCTGTGACTTCTCATTGTGGATTTGGCTGCAAATTAGTGGGAGCTAGTGAGAGAGATCGCGGGTTTGAAACCTCCACTTGACTTAACCGAGAGGGGGGAGGGGGCGTTGTGGTGGTGAAAGGGTGGGACACGAGAATCGGATCCTAAGCTTTGTCCTGTGCTTTTCATTTCAAGGCCACATCCATGTCCACAACCTGCAGGCGGTCAATATCTATCTTTCTCGACAGATATGGGAAGATTCATAGAAAAAAAGAAGGAAGACGAGATGCTACCGGGTGCATTAAATTTTTAGAACACCTGTAAAAAAAATGAAAAGGAAAGATGACTTTCTGTGGAAGGAAAAGCAATGGCAGATCGTAGGTTTCTGGTGAGCAATATTGCTGCGTGTGATCAATTATTGAAGCCCCTTCGATGGATGATGGTGAGGGGGCCCCCTCTTCGTTATTATTGCGTTAATCAAAAAATCGTGTGGTCATAAATAACTGATAGTACGGTTAGATTGTCAGGCTCGTAGCTTCTTTTAAATTATTTACCTTAAGTAAAAAATTGTCATAACGATGAAATTGTACTTAATTTTTTGGAAAATTCATGAGTCGATGAATCTTTATCCAGGTATAATACCTGTTTAGACTAGGCAATATTGGGATAGATGGTAATGTTTGCTTCTTAAAGCTTGGGAAATAGTTAATTTTGATTCTGAGCTTCTTTGTGCGAGAAATCTTACTTCATTCATAATCCGTACAATTAAATCCTCTAGCTCTTGTTATTTAACGTGTAATTGACTTTTATCCTAATTATTGTATGATTGGGGCCGACACGGCTGGGACCCTCACCCTCACTACCACCTAAACTTAGACAAGTAGGCTTCCTTTAGCTTTCGTGAGGCAATCTTGCCCGGATCTAATGATCCGTCCCTCACCCGATCACGACAAAGGCCCCACCCCCCTCTTCGTATTATAAAAAATTTCATAAATTTATTGTAATAGTGACAACTTTTAAAACTTTTTTTTTTTGGTTGGTCTTAAATTTTTTACATTTTTATCAATTCAGTTATAAATTTTATGTATCTATATCAGTTCAGTCAAGTTATCTAATTTTAGCCAACCGTTATTGATGTGATGTTGTCGGCGCTAATGATGCCAAATTTTATTAATATTTTATGAATTTTGTAATTTTTATTTTTATTTCATGTCGCAATAGGCTATAAGAGAGCGTCGACAAGGGCGAGGGCACCCTTGCGCAACCATGGCGGGGTGAGCCTTGCGCCGGCGAGGTTTCACCCTCATCCTCGTCAGCCCTTTCCTTTGATCTGGTGACCGGCTGAAGGAAGAAGATAAAGAAAAAATATTAAAATATTATTAAAAATTATTCACATCAACGCCGGTTGGCTAAAATTAGGCAGATAAACTAAATTGACACAAATGCGAAAATTTTAAAATTAAATTGGCAAAAAAAAAAGGTTTTAAAAGTAAATTAGTACAATTACAATAAATTTAGAAGTTTATTGTAATTTTTTCCTCCGTCGGCAAGTAAGAAGTTGCGATCGGAATTGCGCTCTCTCTCTCTCTGTTCTTCTTCTCTTGTCGGCATCAGTGTTATCACGTATGAAAAAGTGAAACGAAAATAATTCAATAGTCTATATCAAGCAAGTCGGAGACTTAAATGCATAAAATAAATCAAAGAATTCTAGCTACAATTCCATAGGAGTTCCGAAGATCAACAGTAAGAAGAAGGTGAATCCAAGATACTTGAAGAGCGATGCTAAGACAGATTTTATCAACACTCTTTGGACGCACATAATAATTTGTTGGGCGAATGCCAAACATTATTTAAGAAAAGATAACTCTAATTATTGCATCATAATCATATGAAACACTCACTACATTTTTTTTTTAGGATTGAAACTTGGAAAAATTGCTGATTCAATCCTTAACTTATTGTACGGATGCCAATACAGTTCTAAATTTTTAAATTTTTTCAAGAGTTTCTAAACCTATGAAAGTGAAAAAAGTTACGAGAAAGTCCTAAACCATTTAACTTGGCTGATTTAGCTCTAAATCTTTTGAAAATTTGTCAATTCAGCCCATCCAGCCGATTTTGGCTGGAAATCGCTGACGTGAACACTGAACTCCTACGTCGTACTATCTTCGCTGACGTTGATCTCGTCCAACGACTGACGAGGGCTTGCAAGGCCTCAACTAGTGGCCGGCATCCTTCACCCTTATCATCCATTAATGTCAACATCAACAACACATTTATTTCAAATTAGTTGGGGTCAACAACCCTTATCAATGTCAATGCAGTCAATGCCACGTAAGACGACTAACGTCTGCATCAATAATTTCCAGTTAAAATTGGTCAGATGGGTTGAATTGACAAATTGTCAAAAAGTTTAAAACTAAATTGATCAAATTAAAAGGTTTAACACTGAAGTAGCACAAATGCAATAAGTTTATGATCATTTTGATAAATTTCCTTTTGAAATTTCAACATAATCTTTCCGACCAATGAATACCGGGAAATACCGACGTAGCGGTCCATGTAAGACGTCGGGTTGAGTATAGCTGTCTACGTTAGCGTGCTACGTAGAATGGCTAACAATGATTGGATGCTCTATCAGCAATTTCCGATAGTAAATCGGCAAGAATGACTAAATTGAAATTTCATGCAAAGGTTTAATACAAAATTGACAAAATTGGAAAGTTCAAGATCGAATTAACTCATGTACAATAGGTTTAGGATTTGTTGGGTAATTATTCCTTGTGACCCTATTGTTAAACTGATCGAAGAATAACAAAGGCGTTAATTTTTCACAAAAGCCAAGCATCTATTTGCTAATCTCTTTGGATTAGTCATGTTCTTGCCCATGGTAGATAGAAAATGCGTAATGTGAAAGGCGGCTAAGACCAAAGGGAGAGGACTAAAGAGTCAAGGCTTGAGCGGTCACCGTCCATAACGAAAGTGCTATTTTCTTTATATGGATCTCATAAATTCTCGTACTCCGTAAACCTAACAACTCCACAAGGGAAGCCCGTAACATCGGATTTGCTTTAAATTCAACAACCACCCGCGTTTAAATTTAGGAAGAATAAAAAATCTTCAAACTTTTTATATTACGAAAACAAGTCAACTCTCAAAAAATTACTTAAATAATTCTAAACCTATTACACTTATACCAATTTAATTTTAAACCTTTTGACAATTTATCAATATAGTACATCCTCAACCTATGTGACACTATTGGAATATGTGAATTATTATTTTTATTTTTAAAATATTTTTTTTTTGAGCCTCCCTTGTCAAGACTAGCCCTTATAAGCCAAGGCTAGATTTGGTGAGGGGCACCTTGGCCAGATTTGGTGAGCGGGCCTTTGCCAAAGCTCGCCTTCGCCCAAGCGAGACTACCCCTTGCAAGCCATGGCCGATGATCGGCCACTAGCAAAAACAAAGGCGAAAGAAAAAGGAAGGACAAAAAAAGGAGAGAAAAATTATTTAAAAATTGTTAAATTGTTCAAAGTCAGCGCCAGCCATGTCATGTATGACGTCCAACAGCCATGTTAGCGATTTTCGATTAAAATTGATCGGATGAACTATATTGAAAAACTATGTAAATGTTTGTGACTAAATTGGCTAAATCCGAAATTCAGGAGTGAATTGATTGGTTTGAGAGTTTCTTGGTAATTTCTTTCATTTAGCTATAGTGGAGCAAAACATGCATGAACCTTATGAACAGACATTTCTAAATTGGAAAGACGGACTATGTACATATAGCTAACTATATATTTCTAAGACTTAATATGATAGTTCCACCTTTAATAAGTATATGAGTCACACCATTAGTGATGTATTTTCTTTTTGGTTAGGGTATTTCGAAACTTTTTGCACACAAAATATTCTCTTAAATGAAGGTATGGTATATTGCAATTGACTGTATATCAATGTAATTTGATCATTCATATATAAGAAATTATCCTCTACACAGGCCTAAATTTTTCGGCCTATCATTTCCACGTGCTATGCAATGAAAGAAATGCACATATTTTAGTATTTTAAAAATAAAAAGTAAACATAAAATTAAAAATTACTTAGAACTAATAATTATTAAAAAGATTGCACCGAGGAAAATCAAATCAGGTTGTCCGCATCGGACGACCGAAAATACATTTTCTCACTCTTTCTCGCAAACAACCCATTTTCCGTCGAAACGAACGGAGCCCGAGCACATTCGAAATATCACCTCATCCCCTCGAAAAGATAAGGTAAAAACGCGCAGTTGAAATATTTCTACCACATGAAATTCTTTAGATGCCCAGGTTTTTAGGCTCTTACCTTAAATAAGGTGGTCAAATAGAATAAACGCGTGTATGGATAAAAGCATTCCGTTTGGTCGGCGTCAAAATAGCTAAGTTAGAATTAACCCACGAAATGCCAATTGACCCACCTTCCTCTTCGTTTGTTTCCAAGGCAGAATTCCAGGATCCCAAACCGCCCATGCATTGCGTTGCACCAATGATATTGCAGAAATATAATAATGACCTCATCCTTATCGACCGGCAAATTAGTATTTATATATCGTTTTTAATTGCACGAGCTCTTACATGCCGCCACGTGTCCCAACCCATTTTTCGTTTTTTTTTTTTTTAGCTTTAACTTTGGTTGGATTAGAACCTGTATTTCCTACTGTCCCACCGCCCCAGCTTATACTTCCCGATCAGTCACCTAAACAGATGAGAAGGAGAAGAAGAAGGATCAGAAATGGACAAAAATCTCGTAAAAGAATGTCAACACGTTTAAGCTAACCCCTCCTCCGTCGTCCCCATCTTTCGCATCGGTAATCTTGATTACCGCCACGTGGTCTGGATCAGAACCGTCCATCTTTTCGGTTCCAAGTGTTGGCTGGATCTGCTGAAACGTGGCGGGAGATGAGGCCGTCCAAATTTGGAGCGTGGGGCCCACCTCAGGAGGGATTAGAGCTAATTTAATAATTTCTCTGATTGGGAGACAAAGGGGGAAATCTTCTAGTTTTTTGCTCGCTTTTTGACGAGGTCTCTTTTTTGCCCTTTACTGTAACGATGCGGGTTATAATTGGTCTTTCCTTTCCCCCCATGGTTAGTATGCGAAAAAGGTCTCTGAACTACTTCCCTATACTAAAATTGGAGAATCCATATGAAACCTACCTGAAATTTAGCCAGTGATAATAGCATATTCACGATTTTGACTCAGGAATTGACGGCTATTGGTTCAAATCATTACACGAAAAACCCGTATTTAAGTGATTGAGTCATGACAGCATGTTGCCACGATAGTTTCTTCTTACGTTATCGACCAATTGCCGGTGTGTTCTTGGATTGTCAAATGAAAAATTCATTTACATGGCGGGTGTCGGTAAATGAGTTCATATTATTTTCTATTTACATAAAATCGACTATCCATTGCCGATCATGGATTAAAGGGATTGGTGCATATTCGTGTTGTATGCCAGAGGAACAATTTAACATTGAAGTGTATAAAATATGGCACTATCAGCTACTTAGGATTATACAGCTTGTCCTAGTAATACCCTTTCATTGAGTTTGTAAATTCGAATTGCCCTAGTCGTTCATCAACGTATCTAGCAAACCGTGCTAAATAAACGCGTGCGTACGATAAGATGACCGCGGTTGATAACCTCTACTCTTATCTATCTATCTATCCATCACAAATTTTTTTCCCCCCTTTTTCACAAGCAAAGAGAATCCCTCCTCTTCTTTTCTACTTTATAAGTTAAAGAGGGAATATACACCTCTTCGTTCACCTTCTAGCGGCCAGAGACCCCACTTCATTTTCTTGAAAAAAAAAAAGAGGAAAAAAAATACAAAAACCAAATTATGTTCCTCTTTTTCCAATCTTTCCTTTTCAAAAACCCTAAAGTCACGAGTTTCGGGCCAGTGCTTTCGCTATATAAACGACTGTAGGTTGACGCCAGAGCAGCATCGGTTTTATCCCGTAAGGCCATCCTCAAGTCCTTAGCCTCACTGGTGATCCCTGTGCAGAAACTCCGAAAGAAGAAGAAGAAGAAGAAGAAGAAGAAGAAGAGATGGGAGTGGAAGGGACGATCGACTACTTGTCCAACTTGCTGAGCAAGAGGAAGAAGAGGAAGCAAATCCAGACCGTGGCCCTCAAAGTCAGGATGGACTGCGAGGGTTGCGCCCGCAAGATGAAGAGCGTCCTCTCCTCCGTCAAAGGTCATTACTAGTTCTTCACTTCGCTCCCTTCGGTTCAGGTTCTATGATCGTGGCGCTGTGTTTCTTCACAGTCTTCGAACGTCTAATGCAGGTGCTAAATCGGTGGAAGTGGACTTGAAGCAGCAGAAGGTGACGGTGACCGGGTACGTGGACCAGAAGAAGGTCTTGGAAGCGGCCAAGTCCACCAGGAAGAAGGTGGAGCCGTGGCCCTACGTCCCCTACACCCTGGAGGCTAACCCCTACGTCTCCCAGGCATACGACAAGAAGGCCCCCGCCAACCACGTCCGCGCCGTCCCTGTCACCGCCACCATCAGCGAGTCCACCGTCGACGACAGTTACACCATCATGTTCAGCGACGAGAACCCAAACGCCTGCTCCATCATGTAAAAAGTGTGCATATGTAAACTGTTCAAAACGTCATCTTGACCATCGTAATTATCTCGGAAGTGTTTTTAGATATGAAGTTTGTTGTAAAGTGAAAGTAATGAATCTAGATATGTTGATTTTTGGCCGTATCAGACGATGAAACTTTTGTCATCACTTGATTGGGAACCGAGCGACGAATAGCCTTATTCAAATTTGGGTTCAGTGGGTCGAGAGAGTGCTGAATTTAGGAACTGTTATGCATGTTTATTATATGTGGTGTGACTTTGGTATCAGTGCAAGATCAAGAACACCGTCTCGACCTTATTCTGCATGACTGCTATTTCTTTTGCGTGTTTGGAGCGACTTTTTCAATGGGCCTAGCCCACGTACCTCAAAGTCAAAGGAGCGAATATTACATTAATCAGGTGCGTAAATTACAATTTAGAGTTAGACATAATCGTCTAAGGTTTTATCTTATTTTATTTGATTTTTCGCCGGTAGGCTGGGAGGGGAACTAATTGACTCGCAGGAACGTGATCTTGGTCGGTCCGTAAACCTATTGACCCCAATCAATTTTCTACAAATGTCAAGCAAGCGCCAAGTGAAGATATACTTGTCGTTCTCCTAGTGGCTCGTATAAAAATGACATGGATATTTTCTCTAGGATTAGACGCTTCTCTTTCAATTTTTCATGCTTGCAAAGATGTGGGAACGAGTTATTGAATCGATCATGCTACCGGAAAAAAGAAAGAGTGGAAATTCTAGAGGTGCTTTGCTCATTTTTGAATTAACAGGCTCTCTGAACTGTGATTGTTGTATTAAACTGAAGCAATAAATATCTATCGAGTGTTATGGCACATCGGCATCACAATCCACACCAGACGGCATACGGAAACGATGGAAGGGGAAGGGGTTGCAACCTGAGCGCCGCGATCTTAGGCTACGATGTGGTCCTGCGACCCCAAATGAGATCCATCAACCACGGCGGCGGCGGCAACTGCCTCTCTCTCGTGCTCGCTCAGTCGGATGAGGTTGGCATCGGCATGGGGTGTTTAGGGGTAGGGATGAACTTTTGTATCATAGCAAATAGTAATTAACTAAGACAGAAAAAGGAAACTAAGAAAAATTCATGGCCCGATCCATGTGAGTCAAGCAATTAAGAGATGGCTCAAGGTGATGGACAGTAAGCGATGCGTAATCACTTATGAATCAGTTCACTAGGTCTCTCCCATCCAGCGCGAGACTTGGGGTGCCGGTACCATATTTTGCCAGAGTCGATCCACATCCCCGAGTCGTACCCTTCTCAATTAGATGAGTAGCTCGGTCGATATCAATTCCATTTACCATTCTAAAAATCTGCAAGGAATCGTACCCAGTCGAGCTTTCTCACCCTGCTGATCATTCCTCGCCTTCATCGAATTCAATAAGTAATCTGTCTTCGGATCACACAACTACCGGATGGCTAGCTCTAATATCATCCGCGACGACTCAGCCTAATCTACCTGGGTCGACCCGAAAAGGGGGGGGGGGGAACCGGAATATAACTTCAATGCGATAGAGTGTATACTTTGGAATTAGTCAATGAAAGTACATCGAGCGCTGAAATTTTGCCATGATCCTAATTCTTCTGAAGTCCAATTAATCAATGATTTTTTCAAGGTGCAGTAGCGACATGAGAATTAGTTGCGTAGGCCCACACTCTCACAAGAAGAAAGATGGGCAGTCGAGAGCCTCTGTCATTTGACGTATACGCACACAATAATTTTACACTTTTTTGAGAATTAGGCCGTATTCTATCAATAGGCATGCGCTCCTGCTGGTAAAGAGATACGAGAGTTAAAAGATATAACAGACAAAAAAAGGAAAAAAATAAAGTATTAGGCTCTTCTTAAAGCGAACATGCTTTCGGGCCCCGTAACTGACCCGCTATGAGTCGGCCCGAATCGATCGTGAATAACCCAAGTTGCTCAACCTTATTAAATGCGACCCGTTGGAGATGGATCGAAAACGTGAGTACTGACTGTACCCCCAAGATGGGATTGAATTAGTTCAGGTCGGGGAAGTTCGGGCCCAAAGCCCAATTTCCACAAAACTGAGGCTTATCAAGTTTCCAAGACAAATTACTATTGACTTACTATTGACTTACACCTTACAAAAAAAAAAAATTACTATTGACTTACTTCGGAATATAATGGATTTCATTAACCGAAACGATAATCCCGCCAAACTCGAATTTGGAATAGCATAGTTTTTTTTTATATTCAAGTTGAGTTAAGGGGGGTGCATGATACTAATTTGGAAGCTCGTTAGGAGCCCAAGAGTCCCGATTTTCACCGTTTCGAGCCACTTTTTCCAAATTTGACTTCCCCAATAAGACATTGTTTCTAGGTCTATCAGGATCCGGATCGTCTAACATTCCTTCAGAAGGTTAGGTACCTAACCTTATAATCTGGGCCGTCCATTTTTGAACAGACGGCCCAGATCTCTGATTTTTATGGGCAATCTTTTGAATTTTTTTATATATATTTTTATTAGTTATAATCTGGTACATCCATTCATAATACAAACGACCTAAATTAAAATATTATAGCCTAACCTTCTAAAGAATGGTTAGACAGTCTCTTTCCTATCACATATACCATTAGTAATTTCAACTTTGTGTTGCATGGTCTCTAAAGAGCACATTTACCGTATATTATTTCATACATGTTAATTTTTTGTAATCCTATGAAGTAGGTTCGGGCTGGCCTAGGGCCAATTTGGGTTAATGAAAAGAATTTGAGATAGGACTCAAGACCTTCTAATGGATGCACAACAACTCATTTTATTTTTCCTTTCTTTTTAATAGTTTTTTATTTGTCTTTCTTTCTTTTTGCCTTCTTCTTCGTCCGAACATCAAGTAGCAAGCTCGGGCTAGCCTGATCCCAGCAAGTTTCAGTTCCCTTGTAGCCACTGCCGACTAGTGGCAGCAAGGTAGAAGGAAAAAGAAAAAGAAATAAAAGAAATAAAAAAATTGGAAAAAAATGAATTATTTTTTTGAATAATTATAAGATTTACCCATGATAGCATCGCACATACCACATAGGATAGCTAGCGATCCTGTCAACAGTTTTCGACCAAATGACAATGCGGATAATCAAGACAAAATTTTTCTCATTGAAAAACAGAAATATTTTTCATCTTATTTTCAGATGTCAATCGAATATCAAAAAAATAATTTCCTGGATATTATTTGTCACTGTAGAAAGTGAGCAACAGACGAAGTCACGAAGCTATCCCTCACGAGTGGAACAACATGAGAAAAAGACGGCTTGGCGAGAGAGGCAGGAGGTTCACATGGATAGACCATCGCCAGGACTCCCACGGGATGCCAAATCGTAGACTTAATCTGGGGGTTTAGGGTTCACATGGATGGAGAAGGCGAGAAGGTGAGACGATTGGATACCATTGCCATCACCGACGCTCAATCCGTCACCGAGACTCTTGCGCGACGCTAAATCGCGGAACTTGAGTTGCGTCTTCATGATTCGAGAAACCACAGAGAGACATGAAGGAGAAGAGGCGTGGAGAGGGAGGGAGGAAACTAAGAGAGAGAGGCGTTGTTTTGGGTGATAAACAAGCAAGGTATCCAAAACGGCGTAGTTTTGATGACGTGAATAAGTTAATCGCGTGTATTTGCCACACAAGATAGATGAATGATTAAAAAATATTGCGTTTAACGTTTTTCGTTAGCCACGCAAGACGAAGTTAATAGAAATACACGAATTAATTTAATAAATTTTAGAACTTAATTACACTTTAGTCTCAAAGTTTAGGACTTTAACATATCTCTTAAATAATCTACTGTCTATGCTCATTTACCCACGCAGTATAAGATCCCTATTTATGTTTATGAGTTCTATTTATCACCTTCTTCTTTTTTTTCCTTCAATGATGTTGATGCTGGGAGAAAACGAACACATAATTTTATCTGGGTCGGTGTCACGTCATGGATACCTGTAGGTACTCAGATGGACACGTGCGACGTCCCATGTGCAACCAAAACAGAGAAACACGACATCATTCGCATTTTTGGGGGGACGTGAATTGGGTCCTACCGAGTACCAACCTCGAAAAATCTAGCCGCAATATAATCTTATACATTTTTTTCTATTTATTTGTCTGAACGTCATATATAGATATTTCCCCCCTTTTAACTTTACTTGAGCCGACATTTAAAACTTTGGTACTTTCGAAACATTACGTTTGTATTTTTCTTGGACAATGCGATTGCGGGGAAACTCACACGGAAGCGCGACTACCGAGAGATATGTTTGTTTTTTTTGTTTTCCTTTTTTCGGTCGGAAAACCTAGAGGTCTGTTGTAAGTCGGAATCTCACAATTGGAACATATGCTTTTGCCAATCCGGCCACCAGGGAAGGAAGAAGATGATTAAAAAAATTTAATTTTTTTAAAAATATTATTAAAAATTATCATGTTAGGCTGACCTGTCAAAGATAGTCAGATGTACTGAATTGACAAATATAGAAAATTTAGAACTGAATTGGCACAAAAAAATATTTAGAGTTAAATTAGCAAAAATGCAATAGGTTTAAGACTTTTTTGATAATTTTATCCACAATCCCATGAATAATTTCATGGAATTTTTCTTGATAAGCACTTAGCCAAATGAATTTTAGAATCTTGTGATTCATTTTACAGAGGACTCTTCCATTTACAGGCCTTTTTTTGCCAACATTTAAGAGATATGCAAATATCAAACCGAATGATGTAATTACCTAAATGCTTTTCGGATAGAATAATGTCGGATATGAAATCCCATTCAATGTTCGTTAACATCCGGATGTAACATGGTTGCACATAAATAACAATAATATTGAGTGTTTGAATTGCAGCATTAAAGTTAAAAATAAATCATGGAAGTCGTGAATAGTTGCGTGGGCTCACCACCATCACCTTGGGCAACGTGTCGTTGCACGAGGTCGTACACGGTGGACCGCAGAATGCTGCCGACCATAAGGTTCCACGTTCCACCGCTCGCCCTAGAAGTCCAAGATCAAGGTCGTGAGGTAGGGCTTGTCAAACTGTGGCCCGAGGTCAAGATCTAGGGTGGCACCAGCCCAGACGGCGTAGATGGCGAGAACGAGCTCCAATTCTAGGCACATGTAGGCGCAATAGAGCGTGTTGACGCGGCACGTACGCGACCGCGTATATATATATATATATATATATATGCAATGGAGATCTAAAGGGCGTCCGCTTTCTTAAAAAATCTACGTGTCGTGTTGAACACTCTCCGACACTCTATCGATACTCTTCGATATGCGATCGACACGTGATCAGCGCTCCAGCTATACTAGCGACACGCGAGTTCACTATCTCTATATGCCATTTTGACATGCACATGATCAATATTAAGTTATTTCAATAAATTAAGGTTCATAATGTAAATCTAACAAAAATACATATGTTTAAATTATATATCGAACCACCTTAAAATTAATATATTCCGCCCAAAAAAATCCAATCGTGAATCCCTAACAAAAGAATTAGAAGAAGAAAAAAAAACTTACCATCGATATTTTTAGGATTAATATAAAAAAAAAATCTAAACTGGTACACATGTGACAAATTTACCCTGAACTATTTTATTGACCACGAAAAATCTCAGGGTGTGTATGGTAACGTTTATGTTCCCAAAAATATTTTTTTAACAAAAACACTTTTTTGTGTTTATGTTCTAGGCTACGATTTCTAGGAACAGAAACACATTTGGTAAGTACAAAAAAAATACTTTTTTTCGCCGTCACCGCCACTAGTTGCCCGCAGCGGGGGACCGACAACCGGCGGTGGGGGCAGCAGTCGGCGAGTGGTGACCATTTTGGCTGTAGTGAATGATGACTCCAAAAGTGTTCCAAAAAGTGTTTCAAAATTTATAATCAAGTTTTTTTTTAAAATCATTCTCCGGAACACTTTTTGGAACATTTGTTTACCATACGTGTTTCTGTTCCAAAAGTGTTCCCTTTCTGTTCAAAAAGTGTTCCGGGAACAATTTCGGAACAGAAACACTTTCCCTAGAGTGTTTCTGGAGTGTTACCACACGCAACCTCAAGCTGGTATACTTGTGAGCCCATAACTATTTTTTTGACCACCAATACACATGTGATAGATTTACCATTAACCTATTTTTTTGCTACGAAAAAATTTCAAACTGGTATACATGTAACAAATTTAATTTTCGATAAATTGAGTTAATGCCACGAAAAATTTCAAACCGATACACATGTGACAAACAGAGAATAAAAATCTTAAGCTGGTATGCCTGTCAATTATCACGTGTTATACGAATTAGCACTTTAACGGTTTGATTTAAGGAAAACTAAAGGAATGTAAATTTATCATAGATGTACAAGTTTGGGGCAAAATTGTGACAAGTGTGCCAGTTTGAAGTTTTTTGTTATTAAAAAAATAATTGAGGCAAATTTATTACATGTGTACGAATGTAGGGTTTTCTATGAAGTTAAACCCATATGTTTATATCTGCATGACGATTTATCATGTACATATGAAAATATTTGTTTCATATATTACGTATTATAATATATCAGAATTATCTATTTTTTTAAAAAATAACGTGTCGACGCGTCATGTTGTGTCATATCGTATATTTCATGTCGATCCTACTTATACGGGGACTTGTACTCGCAGTCGCGTAAAATCTATACCAGAATCATAACGTTGATCACCCGTCGGAGCGAAGCGGGGTGGATTTCGAGGTTTTTTCAGACTTTCTTGCCTTTGTGTGATGGTGGGTAACAGGGCAAGTTGCGAATGTAAACAGAGCAGACATCGGCTGAAGAGGAGGAGGGAGTGGCAATTGCCTCGATTGCTTGTCTCTTACCTTTGGCTTTCCTATTATTATAGGTTGTTCAAAATGATCTCCCGGTTATAGTCATTGACCAACAAAAAAAAATGATAATTCAATATATCTAAATGTATATTTAAATGCATTAAACATTTAGAATAGGTAAGAGAGGGCAAAAGCTGCAAGGATAGCATAAGCTTTTGCAAATATTTTGAAATTTAGTTTTTTTTTTTGTTTTTTTTTGCAGATCTCATATATGCTATAAGGATCTATCCCACATTTTAGATTTTTTTTTATCCAGACTATATCTGGTTATATCCATATTTTGCTTTACTCCAAACACTAGATAAGATGAACATTATCTTATTCATAGTTTTATTTGACCCACAAAATGCAACCTGAGATATAAGTAATTATTTAAGTAAGCCTATGTTGTAAAAGATCAAGGCTGTCTTGATGATACGGTTGGACAGGTTCGAAATTTGGGGCACTTATACCAATGTCATAGGTCTAACTGTTCAGCTTTGGGGAAATATCTTTGGGCTATTGGAGATTTTCGGAATGCAAATAGTGTTTGGTAAAGTGTATTTTAAACAAAATTTTTAAAAGCAACTTTGACGTAAATGACCTTTTGGTAAAAAAATTGATTTTTTTAAGTTTTCAAATAAAAATTATATTTTACTTTCAATTACTTTCTTTGCATTTTTTCTCTATTTTTTTCCATCTTCCTTCTTTAATTTTTTCTTAACCAATCGCCAAAGGCCAGGCTCGATGTCACCTCGACCTCGCTGGAGGCCAGTGAACTCAAGCTGAGCCTCGTTGACGTCAAATGAGATTGAGCCTTGCCAAATTTGACGAGGTAAGCCTTGCTCGCTCGAGGCCAAGCCCAGTTGAGCCAAATCCAGTGAGGCTTGACCTCCCTAGGGGATGGAGACATCGAGGGGAGCCTCGCTAGCCTTGAGTGAGGTCGAGCTAGATTCAACGAGGTCGAGGCTTGCGTCGCCAAGCCTCAAGCTCGTCATCCTGTGTGCCACGGCTGATTGTTAGGTGGCCGTCACGCTGAGATTCGCAGTTGGCAGAGGAAGGAGGAAGCAAGTGGAGGAAGGAGGAAGAATGAGAAAAGAAATAAAATAAAATAAAAGAAAAAGAAAAAGAATATAATTGCATTTCGAAAATGCAGCCTTTCAAAGTACCTCCGAAATTACTTTGGGCTAAAGGTTTTTAGGGGTCTTTGCAAATGCAATTGCATTTCTCCAAAGTCGAGCAAAAAACAAACCAAACACTATTTGCATATGGCTAAGAGATTGTAGAGCCCCAAAGCCTCTACCAAATGCTGAACTTGACAGAGCCATTGCTATTAGAGATGGACTTCTCGGTGTGTGCTGATCACTGAGGATGATGCAAGATTCGGTGATCGGTCGCCGATTGTGCTTAGATGGAATGTCAGATCCGTCCTTGAAGAATGATCGTGTTTCTACAAGCTGGACCGAGCTGATTCACTTTTTTTACTTGCTTTTTCGGTTTTTCATTTTTATTTTGTAGTGATGTATATCTCTTTGATATGAAATGAAGATCTTTCTTTTGAAAAAAAAAAATAGGTTCGATCTTATAAGGCTTGCAAATGAGATTCAGTTGACGAAGTTAAAATCCTCATATAGATAAATCAATAGGGTTTGATTTTGGGTAAGTGAGGAACTCAATTGAATCGAACTGCGTACCATTTCTTTTGTATAATGAAGAAGAGTAGGAAAGGGCAATTAAAGCCATCAACTTTCATGCACATGAGCCGTTATAACCAGAAACTGCTTGGTAACTATATTGGATTTTAAATTTCAACTTTGAAATAAAGTTTTCCTTAAATTATTTCATAAAAAATAGATAGTTAATTGTGTGTTCATAAGTTGTTACAACTAGAAAATGCTAACATTTTATATAGCTTTCTTAGTTAAAAGCATGGGATCGTAAATTAAGAATAACGAACTTTTCTACGAAAAGTGAAACATGATATATTGTAAAATGATATTTTACTGGGTGTAATTTGATATTTATATTGTAAATTTAACATTTAAAAAGAAAAATAGAAATAAAGGCAGTTATGTTGGTTAGGTTGAAAAAAAAAAGGAACAATAACTTGAAGAGTAGAAGGGTATTTCGGTCTATTAATTGAAAGAACATCATCTTAGCTGAAATAGGAGTGGAAATAACGCTGTCAAATATATATATATATATATATATGTGTGTGTGTGTGTGTGTGTGTGTGTTTGTGTGCGTGTGTTTGTGTTTTCAAGACAAGATGAAGCAGAGAGAAATTAATTTTGTCCACATGAATAAAGAAGAGAAAAGATGGGGAAAAAGGAGGCCTAATACAACCAAAAATTCCTTGTCCAATAAGATGCACTAAGTGACTTGATGGCAAGAATACCCAAATCAACTGAATCAAAATCTGTCACCCCTATGACCCGGCCCTCTTCCTCTTATAAATCCCCCATTCTCTCCCTTCCATCGCTCTTCTCCCATTAACTCATAACCATATCTCTCTCTCTCTCTCAATCAAAACGAATCCTCCATCCAAGGCCTCCTCGTCCTAGCATCACATTTCCAGGAGGGGAGATTTTGAGGGTTGTCCTCAAATGGAACAATTTCACCTCTCCTGAGGAGGATAGGCAGCATCGGGTTGCAACGGACAAAAGATGGGTCGCGTTAAGCTGGAGATAAGGAGAATAGAGAACGTCACAAACCGCCATGTAACATTCTCGAAACGTCGGAATGGGCTCATCAAAAAGGCCTACGAGCTCTCTGTCCTTTGCGACATCGACATTGCGCTTATCATGTTCTCTCCCTCCGACCGCGTGAGCCACTTTTCAGGAAAAAGAAGGTAATTCATTCGTGTTTGATACGATGGACTTAGACATGTAATCATCTCCGCACTTCCGGTTTCGAAATTTGATCATGGCATCTTTGCTCATCTTTGTTCTTTTCGGGGGTGATAGAGACCTATGTCTGTCGTGCTTTGTCATGCTGATGAAATGTGGCGGAGAAGAAGTCAAATGCTGACGTTTGTTCCGTTGTTGGTGGGAAATCGAAAACTAGGAAGTGGAACTTCTCTGGGAAACCGGAATCCTTTTGGTTGCTTTAGAAAAGTTCAAGAGACAATTCTGTACTTTGTCTCATTTTCTGATAAACAGCACAGAAATTATTAGGGGTATGCAGAAAGTTTATCAGCTTTTTGTTTGTACTTTCAACATCTGAAATATTGATCAATATTTAAACTCTTGAACACACGCGATGATTATTTGGGCAATGCCTGTGGATTTGTCGGGAGGAAAATAAATGTATGCACAATTTAGTAATTCAAGTCAATTACACATCTAGAGAGAAAAATTAACTGTTTTGTCTAACAATAGGGCATTAATCGTTCTTTGAGCACACGACTGATTCCAATACACATAGAGTGGAAATCGAAAATACATAGATCGGTATCCTCAATAATAGCTTCAAGAGAATGTTTGTAATTGTCACGATTCCAACCCGAGTCTTGAGAATGGAAGGCGAGTATGTTGATTAATTGAGCAACTCTTTGTCATCGAAAATAATATGACCGATATAAAACATTAAAAAAAAAGACAACTTTCGCGTATATCTTGTACAGTGTTGGGTTATAAAAAATACTTTATACAGCTTGAGCTTAGATACATTTTTTTCTCTTCATTTTTCTTCGACAACGGTTTTGCATCAAGTAATTGTCCGGATCCTTTTCCTCCTTTTGCTTCTTTCATTTATTTCCTTCTCTCATTCTTTCTTTCCCTTTTTCTTGTTTACCAATACTGCCCTTTCCCTCCCATGAGCCTCTGCGCTGCATCTTGCACTCAGAGACTTCCTCCACCATCGCCGTCAACCTCCGTCCGAGCCCCGCGACCCCATTGCACGTCGCATCTGCCATCGCCCCTCTCTCTCTCTCTCTAGTGAGTTCACGTCTGCTAATTTGAGGTTGAGACCTCATTTGGGAGGTTGCGGTAATCGGAGGTGGCCGGAGCGCCGGTGACCTTTGATTCGCGAGGAATAGATCGGCAAATAGTCAATTTCTGTGGTGTTCATTGTTCATTATTCCGTCAATGTCAATCAGGAAAATTATTTCCCATTTCTCTGCGCGAATTTCTATTTTTGTTGCCTCTAATTTCCTGATTTCCTGCTGAGTTTTGTTTGTGCTTCAGTTGAAGTTCCGCTATTTCTAATTGTTTAATTTGACTAGACAAATCTCTTAATCAGGATCGAGGATGTGTTCACCCGTTTCATTAACCTCTCCGACCAAGAACGAGACAAGTACGCAATTAAAACTTAATAAAAATGTCGACCGCCTTTTTTTATGGTTTTTCTTTCAAGATTATTAGTTATAATTTTTTTTGTTCTTTTTTTTCTTTTCTTTTTTTCAGTCCTAGATGTCCAGGATTGGCGCACGTGGATCACCCCAAATTTCCGTAGGCCCTCAAATTTGTCAATTGTGTATCCTAATTGATTTCGTAGAACTTGGTTCTAAACTTAATTTCTCTTTTTTTTTTTCGCAGCTCTATCCAAAACAAAGAGGTGCAAATTGACACTCTCGCATTGCTTTTCAGCAATTCTCTCTTTAATTCATCAATTTATCACCCATGATCAATTTGATCTCGCAGTACTTGCTCAGGACCCTCCAGCAACTCAGGAATGAGAATGACCTCGCTCTCCAACTTGCGAAGTGCGTTGGATCCCTCCCTTCCTATTTCATTTTACTGAATTCGTAAAAAATTGGGATTGAACTAACACCGAAATGATTTTATGTGGTCCGCGCGTTGGCGTATCTTCAATTGGTTCGACAAAAGTCCGGGGGCAGTCGGCTCCGATGCCGAGGTAAACGAGCTTCTCTGACATAAATTGGTCCCTTGTGGCGAATGAAACATTTTTTTAGGCGTCTAAATTGAGCTGGGTATTGTAGGAGCTCCATCAGCAGATTGGCATGTTGAGGCAGCAACTTCTGGAGGCAGAGGAGCAGATAAGGTAAGTCCTAATAGAGAATTCTAGATATGTGCACAAAGATTTGATCCTGTATGAATTGGACCGAGAGGACACCATAGTGTTTGCGTTGCTATTCATTAGAAATTCTTAATAGATCGAAAATTTTTACGCATGAATTTCTAGTCTCAATTCCTTGAAAAAGATTAATAAAGTTCATACTAATAGTCCGAAATTACTTTTGTTTATTACAACTAATTCTTGGTAAGTGATGGGCGTGTACGTATATGTATGAAATATTTGGCTTCTGGAAAATGCAGAATATACGAGCCAACTCTGCTTCCAAAAAATACATCTTTGAAGGATCTGGAGTCTATTGAGAGTACTCTTGTTGACAGCCTTAAACGCGTGGTGCAGAGAAAGGTGAGTTTCTGTAATCTAGCACAAATTCTTGAAATGTAATTACTCTTTTTTTCCCATTATATTAGCAAGATTGAACCAACGCAGCAATTATAAATAGAAAAATTTAAGTTATTGTGATTGTATACATTTACATGTTCAATGTTCATCCCCAAATCCTAGCCAAATTAGACCACTGAGCTAAAATTGCAAATGTTCTTGTTGGCAGGATCAGTTGATGCTAAACCACCTATCTCCTTACGATCCATCCAGTATGCAGGTGATTTAGCAAGAGCTAGACATGACCTAGACGTGTGAATAATCGTTTTTCACGTTATTTATTTTCCTTCATAATGAGTTGCAGCAAGGGATGTCGAACTCGTTCGACAATGAAGTTGGGTGGTTGCCGGAAAACGATCCGCACAATGCGCAATTCTTCGACTCGTCGGCTTCTCTCATACAAGTCAGGTAAGTTTTGAGATTTTTCAGTTTACCCTAGTAAGTTTGTGTTTGGCCCGAGTTCAATTGCCGAAATGCCAGGCTTCGGTAATTGTTTGTCGACTAATGATGAACCCATAATTCCTGGAGTAATCACAAGTTGTTTGTGCATCTATTATGCAAGTCATTAACATACGAAGAACAAAAATTGCAGGGATATATCATCTTCACTGTATCAAACGTTAGTACAAGCAACGGGCTCAAGCTGCATTGACCCAAGAAGCATGGCGGAGTCACATGTATCAAACCCTAGCGAAGGGAATATCTCAGCTTGGCCTCAGGAGTACACTTCGACTGCCCACAATCCAAACATGATTTCTCAGTCCTTTTACACCCAGGTTTAACTTTAGATTTCGTTAATTTCTTTTGCCATGAATTTTTAAATAAAAAAAAAAATTGTTGTTGAAGCAGCATGGAATGGAGGTCCCGGAATTGCCAGAGGTGATGCAATGTGAGCAGGTGGAGATGCCAATGAACAGCTCTCACCTGGCAACGGATAATGAAGCTCCAAGATACGAGACAGAAGGCCCTCAGATCAATGGGCAATGAGTAATTAATATTTTATTTTTATTTCCCTTTTTTGAGTTAACTTGTATCTAGAAAAATGCTTGCGTGTGTGGAGAAACTCACTCCAGCAATTAATTGTAATTAGTCGTCGGAATCTTTCACGTGAATTCTTTGTAGAATATAAGGAATTGTTGTCAAATACGAAGTTCTCTATGCTTTTAACAAAAGTTTTGGGTTTTGAACACCCAAAAAAAAAACAAAAAACAAAAGTTTCGGGTGCCCTAACAACTGATCCTTACTTTGGCCCTATCTAGATATGTCTGTTAAAAGCATGTTTCGAATTTGAGCCCATTATTTGAAGTTGTCTTGTTTAAAAGAAAAATTTCGTGCTCGATGAAGAGGAAGATTCATGGTTTTTTCGTGCAGAGAGAGAGATATTGTTTTCAACGTAGGGTTAATTGAACAAACAAATAGAGAGTTTTATGAATTTTCACGCGGACTTGCGTCAACTGAATTATTTTCATAAGTCATCCAACTTAGAAACTTCGCGGTAAAATTGGATAAAGCTTACGGAGGGTACATATATCATGTATGTACCTGTTTAACATTTTTAGTGATTCAAAAATTAATTTAGGGTGTCAACTTTTTTAAGTTATTTAGTATAGTCCTTCACACTATCCTTACTAAATTTCTGATTTTTATTTCATTTTTTTAAAATCTGGTCTTTTGTAACTGGATCTACTATATTTGTGTTGAATTCAGAGAGAGAGAGAGAAATTGTTTATATCGACAATTTAGAGATATTTTTTAAGTATTTTAACTATCGAACTTTCATGTTACTCCAAATTTCTCATTGTTTTCAAAATTTAGGGGGAAAATTCTGATTAAGAGCCCCAACTTCTCCTATTTTCTCAAAAAAATGGGTCATAGTGAAGCTTGTTGCAAAGAAGGGCCTGAAGTGCTCAGTCTTGTTTCAAAGAAGGGTCTCAGCTCACCGGCCGGCGAGCACGGACTATTTCCAACGATTCAGTAGGGGTATTTTTGTCAAAATAAATTTTAATTAAAAAAGAATGGAAAAACTCTAAAATTGAAATACAAAACCCTACTTTCTCACTTTCCTTTTTCTTCTCTATCTTCAAGGAAAATAGCTTGCTATGTGCGATCAAGCGATAAGGTGCCATTGACAACGGGGATGGGGCTTTGCGTCTAGGCGACGACAACGATGACGACTAGAGCGGTGACGGTGACCTTCGAAGGTGAGGGATTTTGGAAAAGATCCCTCCTGTTGACACGAACCCTTGTTCGTAAAGGAGAAGGAGCTGGTTGTGCGTGAATGAGTGGCAACGTGTGATTCGACGATGGCTTGCAACCAAGCAACGGCGACAGCAACTTTCAAAGGTGAGGGATTTTGAATGAAATTGAAAGATCCCTCTGTTTACGCAAAGTCTTTGCCCCCAATTCAAGGCTGGTTTTGATTGTGTCTTCTATGTTAGCTCTGTGATTCTAGCGAGGCTTGGTGGCACTGGCGACATGCGACTTAACCGCTGCTCTGCAACTGAGAATAACGTTTCGACCACCATACCAGCCATGGTTGATTCGAAGGTGAAGATGCAATGTGAATGACAAAGCGTAGAAGGCAACGTGCTTTGACCCCACCGGGTTGGTACTCATTGTTTAATTTTTCTCATATTCATTCAGCAAAATTGTGGTAAATCCTTTAATCTCTAATTCTTTCATTTCCATGGAGGCTAGTTTCCTGAGTTGGTTTGATGGGTACTTCTTTCGTCTAAGACAAGGCAAGAATACGACATGGATGACAACCTATGTTACATAGATATGGAATACGACTCGCGGCATGACACGACACGATACGCCGATACGTCAGTTTTCAAAAAATAAAAAATTTCGACATGTTATATATTATATTTATATTTTTATAAAATTAGTCATAAAAGATAAATTTATTTAAGATTCATTTTTAGCTAATGAGCCCAATTTTATTGCATCTCTCTTTCCCATCCCTGTTTCTTTTCTTCTTTTATTGGCATAACTAACCTCTTTCCCAAAAAAAAAAAAAAATTTCCTTCAGCCCACCCTTTTCACTCTCTCTCTTTTTGTCAGCTCCCAAACGACGTGACCCGCTCCTCTTCTGCTTCTTCCTTTCTTTCTTTTCTTGATTTTGCATCTTCTTCTTTATTTCTGCAACTCCCTCATCCGATGACCACCACAGCCATCGCCTGCATCACCACCTCACCGTACCCCACCGTTCGCCGCTCCCCTCGTTGACAATCGCCTTTCGCCATTCTGCCGGATCTAGTAGCCGCGAGACTTGAGCCCGTTGTGACCCAAGAGAGATCCGTGGTCGAGCCTCGTCTCGAGAGCTCCAAGTCCGACCCCTTGCCTTCGAGAGCCCCGATGCCAGCCAAAGCCCCAATCGTGTTGCCAGATTCGAACCCCGACGAACCCCCGACCTCCCTTCTCCTCTGCAGTCGCGACCCGGCCGCGTCGCCAGATCCGAACCCTGACGGATCCCCGACCTCCCTTCTCCTCTGTAGCCGTGACTCGATCTCTCTCATTCTTCTGCTCAGCCACCAACGCACCACCAAACGGACACGCGAGTCCCCCGCATGTCTGTTGTGTTAACCGAGAGTTCAGACTCGGACACGGGTTGACTGTGTGTCCGAAAAAAGTCCGGCGATGTCCAGTCATGTCGGGCGCGTGTCCGAGCCCTAGTCCGACACGGAAAAATTTTAAAAATAAGAGAGTCCGTGTAACACAGATGACAACAGCCACAGTAGTGAGTTTTAATTTCTAATACAAGTTACATTTTTATGCATTTGCTGATTGTATTTTCTATGATGTTGTCCCTAGTGTCATTTCTGGTCCTTGTTTCTTAATTATTTTTTGTTTTCATTTTGTTGTTTACCATGTTTATCATAAGCAAACAAAAATATTTATTTGTGATCCATGATTCTCTAAAAAAATTTCGTGGTCCAATATTTTAATATGTTATCATTGTAACTTGGATTTATCACTTTATAGTTTCGAGTAGTTGTCATTATGTTGAACTTATATAGGCTCCAACAACATATTGATGCAATTTTTTTCTTTTTTTGCTTCTATTTGCACTAGGCGAGGGATGTGAAGAATTGAACTATAACATGTCTGACAGTACGAGTGCTGAGGGTATTGAAGAAGATGCGTTTGCCATAGTTGATCTTGATGAGTTATATGAAAGAAATGCGCAAGGCCCGAGCCCGTTGCGGAGAGATCCGTGGTCGAGCCTCGTCTCGAGATCTCCAAGTCCAACCCCTTGCCTTCGAGAGCCTCGACGTCGGCCAAAACCCCAGTCGTGTCACCATATCCGAATCGACCTCCCTTCTCCTCTGTAGTCGCGACCCAGCCGCGTCGCCAGATCCGAACCCTGACGAACCCCCGACCTCCCTTCTCCTCTATAGTCGTGACTCGATCTCTCTCATTCTTCTGCTCAGCCATCAACGCTCCACCGGACGGACACGCGAGTCCCTTGCGTGTCTGTTGCGTTGACCGAGAGTTCAGACTCGGACACGGGTTGACCGTGTGTCCGAAAAATGTATGGCGGCGTCCAGCCATGTCAGGCGCGTGTATGAGACCGACACAGAAAAATTTCAAAAATAAGCGAGTCCACGTAACACAAATGATAACAGCCACAGTAGTGACTTTTAATTTCTAATACAAGTTACATTTTTATGCATTTTTTGATTGTATTTTCCATTATGTTGTCCCTAGTGTCATTTCTGGTCCTTGCTTCTTAATTATTTATTGTTTTCATTTTGCTGTTTACCATGCTTATCATAAACAAACAAAAATATTTATTTGTGATCCACGATTTTCAAAAAAAATTTCGTGGTCCAATATTTTAATATGTAATCATTGTAACTTGGATTTATCACTTTATAGTTTCGAGTAGCTGTTGTTATGTTGAACTTATATAGGCTCCAACAACATATTGATGTAGTTTTTTCTTTTTTTGCTTCTATTTGCACCAAGCGAGGGATGTAAAGAAGTGAACTATACCACATCCGACAGTAGGAGTGCTGAGGTATTAAAGAAGATGGGTTTGCATAGTTGATCTTGATGAGTTATATGAAAGAAATGCACGATGTGTAGAAGGTAGCTCAATGCAGAAGAATATGGAGGTTGGAGACATTAGCTTGTATGTAGATACGTCATATGATAATGTAGATTTCTTGAATATGGATAGTCAATTTGAGTGTGCTCGTCCTGAATTCAATGCTGGTGTGGATATGGAGAATCCTACCTTCAAGTTAGGGATGTGTTTTAGTAATGCTAAGGAGTTTAGAGAAACAATTAAGAATTATGCCATAAAAAAAGGGAGACATGTGAGGTTTGGCAAGAATGCACCAAATAAGGTGAGGGCAGTGTATTTAGACGGTTGTGGTTGGCTCATATATGCTTCCAAAATGCAGGGGGAGCATACTTTACAGGTCAACACCGTCAATCCTACACATGTTCATCAAGTAATCTCTAAATGGAAAACAAGTATTGTGATCGGTTGAGGAATAATCCAACATGGCCAAGTGCTTCAATGAAGAAAACAATGGAGTCTGAGAATGTTTTGAAGGTATCAAGGACAATGGTCTATAGAGCTAGGGCTATAACAATAAGTATGGTCACAAGGAATGAGCAGGAGCAATTTCGGATGCTTAGAAGTTATTGCCAAGCACTTCTTGATTCTAATCCAAGATCCACTTGTGCAATCAAAGTTGAGCAATGTCAAGACTCAACCAAGTTTAGAGGAGTCCACATATGTCTAGATGCATTGAGGAGCAGTTTTCTAGAAGGATGTGTTGTTGTTTGTTTGAAAAACAAAACAAAATAATACCTTTTTTGTATCCCACATAGGATAGAAAAGAAATAGGGTCTCTTTATTAATTAGAAGGCTGTTATAGACTTTTAGATAAAGAAATGGGCAAGTGGGCTAAACCCCACTATACTCGCGTGCGGGTGTGCGGTTATTAAACACACTTAGCACTTTGCACGCCGCGGACGAATTCTGAATTATTTTTTATTTCAAATGATTATTTTATAATTATATTTTATTTTTAAAATTGTGACTGTTCAGACACGAACAATTGCGTTCGAATGGCGGTTGCCACTTGTTGAACAGTTGTGTCCGAATGATTGTTATCATCACGAATAGTCATATCAGTATTGCAAATTTTTAGATATGAATTGGTACTATGTTTCGGATATGAATTGGTGCATTGTTTTGAACATGAATAGGTTCATTCGTACATGAGCAGTCTATATAAAAGACAATTATGTTCAGTTTTTAGAATCAACTTTTCTTTCTATGCTTTTCCTTCAAAAGAGAGACAGCCATATTTTCATTGTTTCATAGAAAGTTTTAGGAGATTTATTGGAATTGCTATCCAGTAGTATTGCCGTGACTTTGTTGTATCCTGAAGGGAATTTGCCAGAAACCTATAGCAAATTCATGGGGCAAATTGATTCTAAAAGAGAGTGATTACACACCTCAAGTCCAACTATATTGTTACTCCATTTTTCATATTTTCTAACAATTTTTAGGATCATTTGTGCAACAATGGAGTCGGAGACCATCAAAGGGATGATCAGAATATGGTCAAGTTGGATCGGTTCGACGGCAACAAATTCTCGTGTTGGAAGGACAAAGTGATGTTTCTGCATACGGCTTTGAAGATATCTTATATTCTGAACTCGAGCCTAACGCATATTGAAGATCCTATTCTCATCGCTGAAGTCGAAGAACCAAATGTTGAAGAAATTGAGGGGGTGAATAAGAAAAAGAAGAAACGTGAAGAAGATGAACTACTCTGTTATGAACACATTCTGAATACGTTGTCCGATCGTCCGTATGACTTGTCCACAGAAATGAAATATGCTCGGGAAATCTAGAATGCACTAGAATTCAAATACAAAGCAGAGGAACAAGGTACAAATAAATATATGATTGCGAAGTATTTCGACTTCAAATTTATCGATACTAAACCCCTTCTGGAGCAAGTCCATGAACTACAAATTCTAGTGAACAAAAATTGTGCTCTAAAAATTGACATTTCAGAAGCGTTTCAAGTTGGAGCAATTATTGCCAAATTATCTTCAAGTTGGAAGGACCATGGGAAAAGGCTGATGCACAAGACAGAAGACATTACTTTGGTTCAACTCCAGAAACATCTTCACATTGAGGAAGAGTCACGCTTGCGTGAAAATTTTGGATTGTATGAGACTAAAGTGAATGTATTGTTGGGTAATGGATTTCAGTCTAAAGAATAACCCGAACTTGAAACGCAAGCAGGAGCAAAACTTTAAGAAGACACAAAAGAAAAAGAAATGAGGCTGTTTTGTTTGCGGTAAAGAGGGACATTTTGCAAGGGACTGTAGGCATCACAAGAACAACACTTCGAAGGAGAAGAGTACACTAATGCCAATTGTGAAGGTAGATACCAATGATGTTCAAGAAAACTACGTGGGAATGGTTACGCATAAGTTTTCAGACTTGGAAATCTCTGCAAGAGTTGATGGCATTGTTGCCATGATCACCGAAATTAATGCTACTTCTATTCAATCGGGTTGGTGGTAGGATTCTGGTGCAACAGTCCGCGTGTGCAAAGATAAGTCCATGATCAAGAATTTTCAAGTGGTTGTTGATATTAACTATCGAGAGGTCCAAATGGCCAACAACAGTTTTGTAAAAATAGAAGGTCAAGGCTCCGTGGAGTTAGACTT
This sequence comes from Rhodomyrtus tomentosa, assembly GCA_028455895.1. Lineage (NCBI taxonomy): Eukaryota > Viridiplantae > Streptophyta > Magnoliopsida > Myrtales > Myrtaceae > Rhodomyrtus > Rhodomyrtus tomentosa. The sequence continues at coordinate 3,913,051 of JAPCWY010000001.1, read as the reverse complement.
CACTTCTGGAAAGAAAGTAACCCTTATGAATGTCTTGTATGTACCCAAGATTAGGAAGAATTTTATTTTATTTTACTTTCTATGTAAAAGGGGGTTTCGGGTATTGTTTGAATCCGACAAGATTATCCTTTCGAAAAATGGAATATTTGTGGGAAAGGGTTATGCCAATGAAGGCATGTATCAACTGAATATCAACAATAAGATTAAATCTTATGTTTATATTGTTGACTCTTCTTTTTTGTGGCGTAGTAGATTAGCGCGTTTAAATTTTTGATATTTAAAAAATATGAGAAAATTAGATTTGATCAATTTTAATGGAGAATTAGAAAAATGTGAAATTTGTGCTAAGTCTAAATTAACTAAGAGGCCTTTTCCGAGTTTAAATAGGAATTTGAATTTGTTAGATTTGGTGCGTAGCGATATATGTGAATTCAATAGAATGTTAACTCGTGGTGGTAAAAGGTATTTTATTACCTTTGTGGATGATTGCAGTAGGTATTTGTAAGTTTAACTTCTAAGATTGAAAGATGAAGCGTTTACCATGTTTAAGAAATATAAAGCTGAAATAGAAAATCAATTGGAAAAGAAAATTAAATTTCTACGTTCAGATAGAGGTGGTGAATATTTCTTAAATGAATTTTCATCATTTTGTGAAGAACATGGTATTATTCATCAAATGTCAGCACCATACATTCCACATCAAAATGGTTTGGCTGAAAGGAAAAATAGATCTCTTGGAGAAATGATTAATTGTATGCTTTTAAATTCAAAGCTGCCAATTAATTTATGGGGTGAAGCATTACTTATTGCATGCCATATTCATGATAGCATACCATCCAAGAAGTCTAACATAAGTCCATATGAATTGTGAAAAGGAAAAAAAGTCAAGCTTATCATATTTTGAAGTGTGGGGGTGTTTGGCTTATTATAGAGTACCAGACCCTAAGAGAACAAAGCTTGGTCCTAGAGCAATCAAAAGTGTTTTCCTATGATATGTTGAAAATAATAAAGCTTATAAGCTTCTTGATTTAGAATCAAATGTTATAGTGGAATCAAGAGATGTTGAATTCTTTGAGAATAAGTATTCTACGGATTTTGAAATTATTGAGAATAACAATTCAAGACCTATAGAAATAAAAGTAAATTGTCATGAAAAGGAAACAAAGGATTCGAAAATTATGACTGAACTAAGGAGAAGCATTAGAGTGGGAAAATTAAAAGATTCAGGTCCTGATTTTACTACTCATGTTTTTCTCATTGAAGGAGACGGAGATAATAATGTGGTAAATAAATACCCTTTTGTATTAAATTTAGAAGACGATCCTAAATGTTTCAGTGATGCTATGTGATGCTTACTTTTGGAAAGAAGCTATAGATGATAAAATGGATTCAATTATATCTAATAATACTTGGGTATTAGCAGATATACCAAAAAGATCTAAACCTATTGGACGTAAATGGGTTTTCAGGAGAAAATATAATTCTGATGGTACTGTTCAAACTTTTAAGGCTAGGTTAGTGGCCAAAGGATATAGACAAAAAGAAGAAATAGATTATTTTGATTCTTTTTGCTCTCGCATCCTTTTATGATCTTTGTGTTCATCAAATAGATGTCAAACTTTCTTTATTAAATGGAGATTTAAATGAGGAAATTTACATGGAACATCCGGAAGGTTTTATATTTTCTGGGAATGAAAAGAAAGTGTGTAAATTAATTAAGCAAGTTCCAAAGCAGTGGCATGAGAATTTTGATTCAGTCATATTATCCAATGGTTTCAAACACAATAGTGTTGATAAGTGTATTTACTCTAAGTTCACTGAGACTATGGGGTCTTGGTTTGCTTATACTTTGATGATATGCTTATTTTTTAAACCAATATGACCAAAGTAAATGAGACTAAAAAGTATCTAACTTCAAATTTTAAAATGAAAGATTTAGGTGAAGTAGATACTATTTTGGGTATCAAAGTTAAAAACATAGTTGGGGTTACTTTTTAAGCCAAGGACATTACATTGAAAAAATGTTAAATAAATTCCAGCATCTTGGTTACAAAGTGGCGAGTGCTCCATTTGAACCCAATGTGAAGTTAAATTATAATTATGGTAGAGCTGTACCACAACTTGAATATGCGAGCACTATAGGGTCTTTAATATATGCGATGCATTGTACTAGACCTGATATTGCATTTTTTGTGTGTAAGTTGAGTAGATATATTAGTAATCCAAGTATGGAACATTGGAATGCTATTACCTGAATTTTTGGCTATCTTAAATGACGAAAAAATTTAGGATTGTTCTATAATAATTATCCGGTTGTACTAGAAGGATACACAGATGCTAGTTAGACTACAAGCATAGGAGATAAACATTCCACCTCTGAATGGATTTTCACAATGTGTTGTATCTTGGGCGAGCAAGAAACAAACTTGTATATCTCACTTAACAATGGAATCAAAATTTATTACTTTAGCAGCAGCTGGGAAAGAGACCAAGTGGATTAGGAATTTATTGTTGGACATCAAATTGTGGCCTAGTCCCATGCCTCCTATTTCTATCCATTGTGATAGTCAAGCTACTTTGGCAAGAGCATATAGTAGCACATAATGGCAAGTCTAGGCATATTAGTCTAAGACATGAGTACATAAGACAATTGATACTAGATGGTATCATTACAATTATCTATGTAAGGTCAAGCAAAAATATGACTAACCCTTTCATGAAGGCACTACCAAGAGATGTAGTGATAATGGGCTAAAAAAAATGGGGTTGAAACTATTTAATTAAAATCACTAGTAATGGTAACCCGACTAAATGCTAACACATAACTAGTACTATGGTTTAATGGGTAAGAACAAGTTACTAAAGTGGTTTTATAATACTGATATAAGCTCCAACGTAAGAAATCAGTATTGTCTGTTACGTATTAGAGGCTGATTTATATTCTTAATGAAGTATAATACAATAATGTATAGTGTTCATTAGTAATAGAAACACGTGATAGATACTTTACTTATATGAGTTTAGAAGTGGCGCTGTTTCTTACGAAAGTCATGGTTGTTTTCTAGAGAGCTCGTGAAAAGGTACAAGCACAAGGCCATAATAGTACTAAGTATATTACAAAATTCTTATTGAAACAAGATGTTAGTATATGTGCGGTATGTCATGTATTATTACTAAAAGTAATAAGTTTAAAGCCAGCCACTACTTGTGACTTTGATAGAACTTTGAGGCACTTGCACTAAATGAAGGTTTAACTCGAAAGAGACCTTCATGTACGTATATTGATCTCATAAAAATTTTGGCTGTACTTTTGCAAAATTTTATTTTACAAATTTATTTTACAAACAAAGTGGGCGATTGTTGTTGTTTATTTGAAAAACAAAGCAAAATAATGCCTTTTGTGTATCCCACATAGGATAAAAAGGAAATAAAAAGTCTCTTTATTAATTAGTAGGCTGTTATAGCCTTTCAGATAAAAAAAAATGAGCAAGTGGGCTAGACCCCACTAAAATAGCTTGCGAGTGTTCGGTTATTAGACACACTCAGCACTTTGGGCGCCGCGAATGAATTCTAAATTATTTTTTATTTCAAAATAAATTATTTTATAATAATATTTTATTTTATAAAATTGTGACAGTTCGGACACGAACAGTTGCGTCCGAACAGTGGTTGTTACCTATCGAACAGTTGTGTTCAAATGATTGTTATCACAACGAACAGTTATGTCAGTATTGCAACTTTTCATATATGAATTGGTGCGATGTTTCGGACATGAATTGGTGCACTGTTTCGAACATGAACAGGTGCGTTCGTACATGAGCAGTCTATATAATATACAATTATGTTCAGTTTTTAGAATCAACTTTTCTTTCTACGTTTTTCCTTCAAAAGAGAGACAACCATCTTTTCATTATTTCGCAGAGAGTTTTAGGAGATTTACTCGAATTGCTATCCAGTATTCTTACCGTGACTTTATTGTATCCTGAAGGGAATTTGCCAGAAACCCATAGCAATTTCGTGGGATAAATTGATCTTAAAAGAGAGTGATTACATGTCTCAAAGTCCGACTGCATTGTTACTCCATTTTTCATATTTTCTAACAGGATGTAGGCGCATTGTGGGGTTTCATGGTTTTCATTTTCCATCAAGCTATAAGGGTATACTTCTAGCAACTGTAGGCCTAGATGGAAACAATCAAATGTATCCATTTGCATGGGATGTTGTCGGACAAGGAACATACGATTTATTTTGAGATTCGATCATAAGTAAAGAGGAGGATTTAATGACCTCAACATAAAAGTAATTGAACATGAGCAATTTTTTGAGATATGCAAGAGTAAAAAGACTACCAACAGCCTTACCAAAAAAAAAAAAAAAGACTACCAACAGACTCTGAGATGGGTCTTTTTTGGAAGCATCTTAACGTTATAGCCCATAGTATTGAGCCTCACTTGATCTTCTAATCCTGCTGCTTTTGTCTACTCATACACACAGGAAACTTCTGTGTGCCCTCTTTTACCCTTTGTTTCTTTGGAAACTAGGCTTCAGGGGCGATAGAAAAAGCTTCGCTAAATGAATTCGCAGAATTTTCATGAGTTCGGTAAAATATAGTGGTATTAGCTATTTCGAATGTCCTGCTTTGGCTTTGCATTGTGAAATTGCTAGCTAATTTACTGATAGGACAAATTTTTGCAGGGTTATCATGCATGTACACATTTTGACAACGTAATGATAGATGTACTTGCGATGTGCAGCACAAAATCTGGAAAGGTAACTCTGACTTTATAATTTTTCGGGAAAGACTAAATTTAAATGGTTGTCTGAACACACGCATGTTAGCTGTCTGACATTCACCGTAGCATTCAATAGGAATACAATAATACATTTGAATTGCGCTTGAACTCATTGGCCGGAATAGCTTGATGCAAAATAGATTCGTATTTGACTAGCAAATACCTTGAATTATAGGACTTATCTATCATGTCTATATAGTTAGATTCTTCAATACTCACTATTACACACTTCTAAAGTGACTAGATGTCTTGATGTTGCAGATTTTTCGGCATTTGCCCTAGCTCGCTCTACATGTCAGTTGCTGCTTTGCCAGTGAATGCAAGGATGGAGATCAAGTGCATTTTAGCACTTTAATGAGGTTCTGCACAATTGGTTGCAAACTTCTTGAATGAATCCCGCTTATGAGATTTAAGGGAAGCGTAACTGGATGATTTTTTTTTTAATTGCAGCAACAACCTAGATTAGCGATGCGCACTCTGTGTTTTTAATCTCCTTGAGCAAGTATCGTACGATGTTCATATCTACCTTTTTGTGTTGGGGGAAAATGTCGCGGGAAAATGATAGTTGAGTCATTGCTTGAACAACACATTGGCAGGTCATTGAAGCCTCATTGTGGACCTTTTTGACAAAACTCTGTGAGGGAGAGTTTACTGCAAAAATGGAACCAATATATCCACCTTCAGAATATACAGACTGCGCTTAGAGGAAGAAGAAAAAGCGAGACACCCATCAAAACAAAACGGAGAGGAACAAGCGTTTCCACAATACTGAACGAATCCAAAAGATGAACCTTAACACTAAGTGACTAGACTATCCCGAAACCATTTCGAATGCAAAACCCACCCAAAACACGCAATGGCCATACACGGTGCGCAAGCAGCTAGACATTCAAAGAACGAAAGAGGGAGGGAGTAAATTCAACAAACCTTATCAGAGCGTCTATCAACAAATTCAACAAACTTGATAGAAAATTCAATTCCTTGATCCATCTAACTTCCGAATGCTTGAATTTTGTGGAATGAACTGCAGCAAATGAATCCCATTGATAGGGCTGATTAACAAGACTTGCAAGTCGCACATATACTCTTGCTATACATACCCAAGGACATAACATTTAGAGCCACTTTCTGAACTCTTAGGCACACCTTAACTAGCTTGGAGTTACATAGGAAAAATTAAGCTAAACCAGTACAACCAAAATCCAATCAACGGAGTACCAGATATTCATTTTGAAAGGCTTGAATTCTTTGTAAGAAGAGATCATCCTCCAATGAACAAGTTGCACATCGGCTCTACCTTCAAACGAGGTCCAGTCGCCCTAGCCCACTCGCACGCTCCCGTGACCGTTACCACCACCACTTGATTGCATGTCGTTGCTCGGTCGCACACAACCATATCCTTCTCCTTTTTGATAGAGGTTTGTGTGAACAGGAAGGATCTAATTTCTTCCGAAATCCCTCACCTTTGAAGGTCATCGTTGCCCCAGTCGTCACCGCCGTTGTCGCCTAGTCGAAAGCCTCCATTGTTGTTGCCGAATTGCACGTCATACTCTCCTCCTTTACGAACGATGGGTTGTGTGAAGAGGAGGGATCTTTCGATTTCTTCCAAAATCCCTCACCTTTTGAAGGTTGGTGTCACTGACCCAATCGCCGTTGCTGCCATCGCTTGGTCGCAAGTCGCCATCGCCGGATCGCACCTCATCACTTGATCGCACATAGCGATGGAACACACACAAAAAAAAAACTGAGAAAGTAGGGTCCTTTATTTTAATTTCAGAGTTTTGTCCCTCATTTTAATTAAAATTTATTTTGACAAAAATGTCGCTGTTAAATCCAAAAAATGCCCCTATTAAATCGACGAAAATAGTCCACGCTCGCTAGCCGGCGAGCTAAGACCATTCTTTGAAACAAGACTAGGCACTTCGAGCCCTTCTTTGAAATAGGCTTCACTATGGGCCTTTTTTGAGAAAATAAGAGCAATTGAGGCCCTTAATTGGAATTTTCCTAATTTTAAGAGCTCCTTATGCAACATTGACAGAAAATGGAGTTCCAAAGGACATGGAACTTAAACGTCTTTTTATAGAGAGATGAAAGGGAGAATCCTAAATTGCTCACCAATCTAATTGCTCCCGCATTTTAAGTGTTTCTAATAGAACATCAGAATTAAGTAAATTATCACAGAGACAACTCACGATTTAACTGGGAGAAAGAGAAGAATCATATCATGTTTACCAATATCTATGTCGGAAATTTTCTCAAACCGATGATTTCAGTGATGAAATTAAGAGAAATAGTGAATCATAATAAAATAAAAAATATATGTTATTTTAATTAAGAAATGCAGAATATAGATGCAAGATATCTCCTTTTTAGGTACCATTCATGCCTGCCAATGGTGGATATCGGATCTTGACACAAAAATAAATAAATAAATAATAGATGAAATGGTTGTGCAAAATGGAAGATTTATTAAGTAATTAAACTAGGAATAAGGAGTCATACCAGGAGAGAGAGAGAGAGAAGACAAGTTGAAGAGGACAAGCGAGAAGATATCAAGGCAAAACGATATCTTATAGTGTCCTCTTGAATGGAACCCTTGGACCGCATATATAGGGAAAGAGAGAAACTACCAATTAAGTGAGACAATCTCGAGTTTTAAGTGCTTTTATTTTTTCATAAAGGAGTATTTATAATTATTACAAAAAGAAAAATATGTTGGTTTGTTAGAATTTTTCTTAAGGCGTGCATAGAGATAGTGATAATGATTTCATTTGCTGTTTCTGTGTGGCTGTTGTTATGCTTGCAATAAGTTTGGGATTAACATTTTTCCATGCATAGACATTGTTCGTTTTGACGGGTAACCTCATTGAGATTTTGTTCGTATAATACATAATGAACTTAATTAAGTTGTTGTGGCGGGCGTCTTAAGCTTTATAAGATGTAAGTCCCACTAAATAAATCTAAGAGAGAATTAATTTCTAAACTCCATAATGCATAGTAACAATTTACCTTGATAAATTTCTTGGGCAACAAAATTTGGACAAAATAAAAATCTCTAGTAACTTATATCGTAAATTTTGTGTTAGCTTCAATTAGATCCAATGGAGGAAAATTAGTGAAGTCTCCAAATTTAGGTGGCAAAAAGAAAAATTTAGTTTTATGAACTATCATGAGTACGAATGGCAAATAGTCACTAAATTGCTCGAAAGATAGTTTGTCTATTGATTTGTTGGATTAGAAATATGGTACACGTGGCATGAGTTATTTGGGCAGTTTGACGAGTAGCTTCGGAAAGAAAGACCTGTCAGAAATGGACTCAAAAAGTTAAAATATGCAAAGCAATCAGAGGTCAACTCTTAAAAAGCAATTGAGGGGGGAAACAACTCTTAAAAAGCTTCCTTATTGTCTTTTTGCATGCCCCCGCACATTAACCGGCTCTTGCTTGGGTGACAAATTTCATGCAGTGGCAATTTCGTAAAAGTAGCATTGGATATAACTAATAATTCCAGGAAAGAAAAGAGAATGGGAAAAATGATGTTTCAACCATTGGACTTTTTGGCTTATTCTAGATTACAAATAAAAGGGATAATACAACAAAAATATTACAAACCAGTACTTATATAACGTGTCTACTAGAAATTTAAAATATCTTATATTAGGGGTGAGCATGGTTCTAGGATAGAATCGAGAATCGGAGAATCGAACTCAAGGTTCCAATTTGGTTTTAGATTCCACTGATATAAGATCTAGTTCTCGGTTCCAATTCTCGATTCTCCATGGGACCGAACCAGAATCAGATCCAGAATCGAAACCGAAACCGGTATATATATAATTTTTTCCTAAAACTATATCATGTATAGATCAACAATATCATTCCTTCCAAGTTAGTCGCAGTAGAAGATATCTGATTGAATTCTATGAATACATTATTTAATTTGATTTGATGATGTTTCGTGTGGTCGATTATTGTATTTAAAAAAATGTAAGGAAACTCTGAATTTTTCATGCCGGACTTGTATTAATGGGTTAATTTGGTATTGTGTTCACAATGGATCGTATCATGCAAACTCGATAAGTTTCGACTCTTGCATCATTTCGAGTGGAGTCAACACAATTAGTTCATCATCTCATGTTCAAATTGACATATTTTATAGGATTTCCTTATGTCGATGCAGTACGAGCATGACTTGTCATCACTAACGTTAGTGAATGATCCAACTAATATTTTTAAGGATTAATACCATAAGAAATTTCGAATTGGTACATTTATGATAAATTTATCTTAAATTATTTTTTTGATCATAAAAAATTCTTAGTTTGATACACCTCAGATAAATTCAATGCAATTTAATTTTTCAATTGCAAACAATTTTAAACTAGCATAGCGTAATAAATTTACCTCTCGATAATTTTCACTAAAGTACCACTAAAAAATTCAAATTAGTACAAATGACAAACAGATGTAAAATCCCAAATTACTACATCCACCAAATATCATCTCACTTAGTAATTTGATGGCAACATTTAATGGAAACTAATGGTCAATAAATTTATCGCGGATATAATAGTTTGAAATTTTTAATGATAAAAAAATTTAATAGGTATCCTAGAACTGGATTCGGAACCTGTGGTTGGATAGGTTCCAGGTTTCAGGTTCCAGCATATACAGGGTAGGTTCTAGGTTTCGAAAAATGATAAACTTGCACTAGTGGGTAGGTTATAAGTTTCAGGTGGAACCTGTAACCGCTTACCCCTATCTAATATCATACATTCAAATTTTAGTTGAACGTGAATCCCTAACAAAAGAATTAGAAGAAGAAAAAACATATTTAGTTTACATATAAAAATATTTATGTCATATATCAAGTATCTCAACATGTCGGAATTAATTTATTTTTTGAGAAGTAACGTGTCGGCATGTCGTGTTTTATCGTATCGCATGTTGCATGTTGGTATCGATGCTATTTAGACGGATACTTGTATTCGCAGGCATGAAAAATCCAGATCAGAATCAGAACCTTGATCACCGGTCGGAGTGGAGCGGGGTGGATTTCGAGGTTTTTTAAGAGACTTACTTATCTTTGTGTGGTGGTGGGTGAGTCGTGAATGTAAACTGAGCAAACGTAGGTTGAAGAGGAGGGGGGAGTGGTGATTGACTCAATTGTTTCTCTTACCTTTACCTTTCCTATTATTATAAGTTGTTCAAAATAATCTCCCGTTTATAGTCATTGACCAACGCCAAAAAGATAATTAAATATATCTATTTGCATATTTAAATGTATTAAACATTTGGAATAGGTAAGAGAGGGCAAAAGCTGCAATGATAGCATAAGCCTTTGCAAATATTTTGAAATTTAATTTTGTTTTTTGTTTATTAATTTTTTCCAGATCTCATACATGCTATTAGGATCTATCCCACATTTAGGGTTTTTTTTTATGCAGACTATATCTTGTCATATTCAGATTTTGCTTCACTCCAAACACCGGATAATATGAATGTTATCTTATTCGTAATTTTATTTGAGCCACAAAATGCAACCTAGAGATATAAGTAATTATTTAAGAAAGCCTAATTGTAAAAGATCAAGGTCGTCTTGTTGATATGGTTGGATAGGTTTGAAATTTGGGGCACCTATACCTGAGTCACAGGCTTGACTTGTTTGGTTCAATTTTGAGAAAATATCTTTGGGAAAATGCAAATACCTTCGAGCTGCAGGGGATTTTCGAAATGCGAATAGTGCTTGGTAAAGTGTATTTAAAAAAAAATTGAAAAGCAACTTCGACGTAAATACCGTTTGGTAAAAGATACCATTTGTAAATAATTTGATTTTTTTTAATTTTTCAAATAAAAATTAATTTTTTTTTACTTTCAATTATTTTCTTTGTATTTTTTTCTCTCTTCCTTTTTTCCATCCTTCCTTCTTTAATTTTTTCTTAGCCAGTCACCGGCCATAGGCCAGGCTCAGCCTCGCCCCAAACTCGTCGGAGACCAGCGAGCTCAAGCCGAGCCTCATCGACCTCCAACGAGACCGAGCCTTGTTGGATTTGGCGAGGCCGACCCCAGTTGAGCCAAATCTAGCAAGGCTCGGTCTCCCTTGGGGCCAAAGATACTGAGGCTCTTGTTCGCCTCAAGTGAGGTCGAGCTAGTTTCGGCGAGGCCAAGGCTTGCGTCGCGAGCCTCAACCTAGCCGGCTTGTGTGTCATAGCCAATTGTTGGGCGGCCGCCGTGGCGAGGTACACAGTTGATAGAGGAAGGACGAAGAAGGCAGGGGAAGGAGGAATAAGGAGAAAATAAAAATAAAAATTATAGTTGCATTTTGAAAATGCAGCTTTTCAAAGTTGGAAATGCAATTGCATTTCTCTAAAGTTGAACAAAAAATGAACCAAATGCTATTTGCATTTGGCCAAGAGATTTTAGAGCTCCCAAACCCCTTCCTAATGCTGAACCAAACAGGTGTAATCTCATAAGGCTTGCAATTGAGATTCCATATCAGTTGACAAAGTTAAAATCCTCACGTAGATAAATCAATAGGGTTCGATTTTGGGCAAGTGAGGAACTCAACTGAATCGACCTGCGTACCATCATCTTTTGTATAATGAAGAAGAGTAGGAAGTGGCAATTAAAGCTGTCGACTTTCACGATATGCCGTAGCTACGAATAACGGCAAGAGTTGTTTAGAGATTCACTCATAACACAAGCCGAGGTGAGGCCTCATGAAAGACGGATGACCCCTCTACCATTGGGCCAATTACTTTGGTGGTCTATCATTCATTATTTTAATTTCATAAGGCCGCCATTGCAACTCCCTTAGAAAAAAAATCATATCCTCGACACATCAGGTAAAATGGTAATGTGTTAGATTGACATTCACTTTCCCTTAATTCTTCCCTCTTAGCAATTGAGATTTTACTCTGAAATTCCAAATATTTGAAAGTATATTTGGCCAGTAAAAATTAGCCAAGAAATTTAAAGTCATTTCAAAATGCGTATTTTTCAAGACAAGATGAAGCAAAGAGAAATTAATTTTGTCCACAGGAATAAAGAAGGGAAAAGATGGGGAAAAAGGAGGCCTAATACAACCAAAAATTCCTTGTCTAAAAGATGCACTAAGTGACTTGATGGCAAGAATACCCAAATCAATGGAATCAATTTCTGTCACCCCTATGACCCGGCCCTCTTCCTCTTATAAATCCCCCATTCTCTCCCTTCCGTCTCCCTCTCTCTCTCAAAACAAATCCTCCATTCAAGGCCTCCTTGTCCTAGCATCACGTTTCCAGGAGGGGGGATTTGAAAGGTTGTCCTCAAATGGATCATTTTCACCTCTCCTTAAAAGGATAGGCGGCATCGACTTGTGACGAACAAAAGATGGGTCGCGTTAAGCTGGAGATAAGGAGGATAGAAAACGTCACGAACCGCCAAGTGACGTTCTCGAAGCGCCGGAACGGGCTCATCAAGAAGGCCTACGAGCTCTCTGTCCTCTGCGACATCGACATTGCCCTCATCATGTTCTCTTCCTCCGACCGCGTGAGCCACTTTTCAGGAAAAAGAAGGTAATTCGTTCTTGTTTGATGTGATTGTGTTAGATGTGTAATCATCTCCGAACTTCGGTTTCGAAATTTGATCATGGCATCTTTGCTCATCTTTGCCCTTTGCGGGATGATAGAGACCGATGTCTGTCGTGCTTTGTCTTGTCGATGAAATGTGGCGGAGAAGAAGTCAAATGCTGACGTTTGTTCCGTTGTTGGTGGGAAATCGAAAACTAGGAAATGGAACTTCTCGGGGAACCCAGAGTCCTTTTGGTTGCTTTAGAAAAGTTCAAGAGACAATTCTGTGCTTGTCTTATTTTCTGATAAACAGCACAGAAATTATTAGGGGTATGTACAAAGTTTTTGAGCTTTTTGTCCGTACTTTCAACATTTGAAATATTGATCAATATTTAAACTCTTAAACACACCTAATGATTATTTGGGCAATGCTTATGCATATGTCGGGAGGAAAATAAATGTTAGGATAATTTTGGGCGGTCTTGGGCCTTTCTCATCCCAAAAATTAACTCAAAAGTTAAGGTTTTCCCTTACATTTATAAACCGACCATCAGTCATTTCTACAACCGATGTGGAACAATCCCAATAATCTCCCCTGCACACGTTGGACCATGAGTGACAATCCGTATCTTTCCAGTGTGATTGTTGGGTTCAAACTTATTGGCAATCTGCACTCTAAAATTAGTTTTGGATGGTCTTGAGACTTTCTCATTCTAAAAGCTAACTAAAAAATAAAGACTTGCCCTCACATTTATAAGTCGATCACCAACCCCTTTCACAACCGATGTGGAACAACTCTAAGAAAAGCTTCTGAATGAAGGTAAGTTTGACTGGATATGTTAATAGACTCGGACATGGACTCCATCTTGGCAATCTCTCCAAGTGAAAAGTATCGGACTTCTGCTGCGTTTTCCCAACAAATGATATCAAAATCGATGATTGATTGATGGCCTACTCCTAATATGTGATGGATCTCAAAAAAGGAATCTAGTGGCCAATGCAATTTCCAAGCCGGTGGGCGTTGTAGTGTAGCAACGCAGACCGATGGGCGTTGATGAATATTTAAGCTGAGATAAGCTGGTGCGGAAGGATACTTGAATTAAGGAGGAGCAAGCCTAACACTGAAGCTCACACATGAGGGGGAGATTGTTAGAATGCATTTGTGAGTTGTGTTAGAAAAGTCCCATATTATAGAATTAATGTGGTGTAAATCATTTAATATATCCATATTAGCCCATAATTCATTGACTTAAGTTTTTGAGCAAAACTGGTTCCAACTATATATATTGGCGAATTAGGACTTGGACTCCCTCTTGACGAAGTCCCTAGGCGAATGTATTGGATTTCTACTGTGCGCTCCCAACAATAAATGTTAACACAATTTAGTAATCCAAGTAAGTTACAAATCTAGAGACGGAAAAATTATTTGTTTTGACTGGCAATAGGGCGTCGATCATTCTTTGAAAACACGACTGATTCCAATACACACAGAGTGGAAATCGAAAGTACATAGGTTAGTATCCTCAATAATAGCTTTAAGAGAATGTTTGTAATTGTCGCAATTCCAACCTGAGCCTTGAGAATGGAAGACGAGTATGTTGATTAATTGAGCAACTCCTTGTCATCGAAAATATTATCATCGATATAAAAGATTAAAAAAAAAAGACAACTCTGACATATATCTTGTACAGTGTTGGGTTATATAAAATACTTTATACAGCTTGAGCTTAGATACATTTTTTTTTCTTCATTTTTCTTCGACAACGGTTTTGCATCAAGTAATTGTCCGGATCCTTTTCCTCCTTTTGCTTCTTTCATTTCTTTCCTTCTCTCATTCGTTCTTTCCCTTTTTCTTGTATTGCCAATACTACCCTTTCTCTCCCAGGAGCCTCTGCGCTGCATCTTGCACTCAGAGACTTCCTCCACCATCGCCGTCAACCTCCGTCCGAGCCTTTGCACGTCGCATCTGCCATCGGCCCTCTCTCTCTCTAGTGAGTTCGCATCTGCTAATTTGAGGTTGAGACCTCATTTTGGAGGTTACGGTAATCGGAGGTGGCCAGAGCGCCGGTGACCTTTGATTCGCGAGGAAGAGATAGGCAAATAGTCAATTTCTGTGGTGTTCATTGTTCATTATTCCTTCAATGTCAATCAGGAAATTTATTTCCCATTTCTCTGCGCGAATTTTGTATTTTTTTTGCCTCTAATTTCCTGATTTCCTGCTGAGTTCTGTTTGTGCTTCAGTTGAAGTTCCGCTATTTCTAATAGTTTAATTTGACTAGACAAATCTCTTAATCAGGATCGAGGATGTGTTCACCCGTTTCATTAACCTCTCCGACCAAGAACGAGACAAGTATGCAATTAAAACTTCATAAAAATGTCGACCACCTTTTTTTATGGTTTTTCTTTCAAGATTATTAGTTATAATTTTTTTTGTTGGCTTTTTTTTTTTCAGTCCTAGATGTCCAGGATCGGCGCACGCGGATCACCCCAAATTTCCGTAGGCCCTCAAATTTGTCAATTGTCTATCCTAAATGATTTCGTAGAACTTGGTTCTGAACTTACTTTCTCATTTTTTTTTTCGCAGCTCTATCCAAAACAAAGAGGTGCAAATTGACACTCTCGCATTGCTTTTCAGCAATTCTCTCTTTAATTCATCAATTTATCACCCTTTGCTCTCGCAGTACTTGCTCAGGACCCTCCAGCAACTCAGGAATGAGAATGACCTCGCTCTCCAACTTGCAAAGTGCGTTGGACCCCTCCCTTCCTATTTCATTTTACTGAATTCGTAAAAAATTGGGATCGAACTAACACCGAAATGATTTTATGTGGTCCGCGCGCTGGCGTATCTCCGATTGGTTCGACAAAAGTCCGAGGGCAGTCGACTCCGATGCCGAGGTAAACGAGCTTCTCCGACATAAATTGGTCCCTTGCGGCGGATGAAACATTTTTTTAGGCGTCTAAATTGAGCTGGGTATTGTAGGAGCTCCATCAGCAGATTGGCATGTTGAGGCAGCAACTTCTGGAGGCAGAGGAGCAGATAAGGTAAGTCCTAATAGAGAATTCTAGATATGTGCACAAAGATTTGATCCTGTATGAATTGGACCGAGAGGACACCATAGTGTTCGCGTTGCTATTCATTAGAAATTCTTAATAGAGCGAAAATTTTTACGCATGAATTGCTAGTCTCAATTCCTTGAAAAAGATTAATAAAGTTCATACTAATAGTCCGAAATTACTTTTGTTTATTACAACTAATTCTTGGTAAGTGATGGGCGTGTACGTATATGTATGAAATATTTGGCTTCTGGAAAATGCAGAATATACGAGCCAACTCTGCTTCCAAAAAATACATCTTTGAAGGATCTGGAGTCTATTGAGAGTACTCTTGTTGACAGCCTTAAACGCGTGGTGCAGAGAAAGGTGAGTTTCTGTAATCTAGCACAAATTCTTGAAATGTAATTACTCTTTTTTTCCCATTATATTAGCAAGATTGAACCAACGCAGCAATTATAAATAGAAAAATTTAAGTTATTGTGATTGTATACATTTACATGTTCAATGTTCATCCCCAAGTCCTAGCCAAATTAGACCACTGAGCTAAAATTGCAAATGTTCTTGTTGGCAGGATCAGTTGATGCTAAACCACCTATCTCCTTACGATCCATCCAGTATGCAGGTGATTTAGCAAGAGCTAGACATGATCTAGACGTGTGAATAATCGTTTTTCACGTTATTTATTTTCCTTCATAATGAGTTGCAGCAAGGGATGTCGAACTCGTTCGACAATGAAGTTGGGTGGTTGCCGGAAAACGATCCGCACAATGCGCAATTCTTCGACTCGTCGGCTTCTCTCATACAAGTCAGGTAAGTTTTGAGATTTTTCAGTTTACCCTAGTAAGTTTGTGTTTGGCCCGAGTTCAATTGCCGAAATGCCAGGCTTCGGTAATTGTTTGTCGACTAATGATGAACCCATAATTCCTGGAGTAATCACAAGTTGTTTGTGCATCTATTATGCAAGTCATTAACATACGAAGAACAAAAATTGCAGGGATATATCATCTTCACTGTATCAAACGTTAGTACAAGCAACGGGCTCAAGCTGCATTGACCCAAGAAGCATGGCGGAGTCACATGTATCCAACCCTAGCGAAGGGAATATCTCAGCTTGGCCTCAGGAGTACACTTCGACTGCCCACAATCCAAACATGATTTCTCAGTCCTTTTACACCCAGGTTTAACTTTAGATTTCGTTAATTTCTTTTGCCATGAATTTTTAAATAAAAAAAAAAATTGTTGTTGAAGCAGCATGGAATGGAGGTCCCGGAATTGCCAGAGGTGATGCAATGTGAGCAGGTGGAGATGCCAATGAACAGCTCTCACCTGGCAACGGATAATGAAGCTCCAAGATACGAGACAGAAGGCCCTCAGATCAATGGGCAATGAGTAATTAATATTTTATTTTTATTTCCCTTTTTTGAGTTAACTTGTATCTAGAAAAATGCTTGCGTGTGTGGAGAAACTCACTCCAGCAATTAATTGTAATTAGTTGTCGGAATCTTTCACGTGAATTCTTTGTAGAATATAAGGAATTGTTGTCAAATACGAAGTTCTCTATGCTTTTAACAAAAGTTTTGGGTTTTGAACGCCCAAAAAAAAAAAAACAAAACAAAAAACATTTCGGGTGCCCTAACAACTGATCCTTACTTTGGCCCTATCTAAATATGTCTGTTAAAAGCATGTTTCGTGTTTGAGCCCATTGTTTGAAATCGTCTGAAATTGAATTACA
This sequence comes from Rhodomyrtus tomentosa, assembly GCA_028455895.1. Classification (NCBI taxonomy): domain Eukaryota; kingdom Viridiplantae; phylum Streptophyta; class Magnoliopsida; order Myrtales; family Myrtaceae; genus Rhodomyrtus; species Rhodomyrtus tomentosa. The sequence continues at coordinate 3,895,927 of JAPCWY010000001.1, read as the reverse complement.
AGTTGGAGTGGGTGCAAGAAAAAAGAAAAGAAACGGACAGTCAAGTATTGTTTAAAATAAAAATTTTGTGCTCGATAAAGAGGAAGATTCAAGGTTTTTTCCTGCTCAGAGAGAGAGAGATATTTGTTTTCAGGGTAGGCCTAATTGAAGAAACAAAGAGGGGGTTTTATGAATTTTCACGTGGACTTGCAACATTTTCACGTCATCCAGCTTAGCTACTTCACAGTAAAATTGAAGAAGCTGATGGAGGGTAAATATGTTATTCATGTACTCTTCGAAATTTTTAGTGATTCAAAAATTAATTTGAGGTAAATTTGTCACATTGCATAAGTTATTTAGTATAGTCCTAACACTCTCCTTACTAAATTTCCTATTTTTATTTCATTTGTTAAATCTGGTCCTTTATAAGTGGATCCACTAGGTTCGTGTTGAATTTAGTAGCGCGCACGCATTGCACACTTTGCCCGCAAGAGAGAGAGATTGTTTATATCAACAAGTCAGAGACATTGACTTTTTTTTTTCCTTTTAAGTATTTGTAACTATCGAACTTTCATGTTACTCCAAACTTCTCAATGCCTTCATTGTTTTCAGATTTTAAGAGTTCCTTATGCAACATTGACATAAAATAGAGTTTCAAAGAAAATGGAACTCAAACGTCTTTTTATAGAGAGATGAAATTGAGGATCCTAGACTGCCCGGCGACCTAATTGCTTCCACATTTTAAGTGTTTCTTCTAGAACATTAGAATTAAGTAAATTATCATAGAAAATAAAAGGTAAAGAGAGACAACTCACATATTTAACTAGGAGAAAGAAAAGAATCATATCATGTTTACCAATATTTATGTCAGAAATTTTCCCAAACAGACTATGACATCATGTTCAGTGATGAAATTAAGAGAAATAGTGAATCATAATAAAATAAAAAATATATATATGTTATTTTAAATTCAGAATATAGACGCAAGATATATCCTTTTTAGGTATTATTCATGCCTTCCAGATCTTGACACACACGCACAAAAAATAGAGGAAATGGCTGTGGAATATGGAAGATTTATTAAGTAATTAAACTAGGAATAAGGAGGCATACCCGGAGATAGAGATGATAAGTTGAAGAGGACAAGAGAGAAGATATGATCTCTTCTGGTGTGCTCTTGAATGGAACCCTGGAGCGCATATATAGGGGAAGAGAGAAACTACCAATTAAATGGGATAATCTCGAGTTTTAAGTGCTTTTATGTCTATCTATATAGCACCGACACGTGGGTTCAACCTCCATGTCGGTGTCCGACATGGCATCAAGACATGCCCGAGATCCGACACACGGCCAACGCTCGCATGCCCGAACTGACACGTGAGTCGAACTAGGGCGACACTTGAAAGGGTCCAACTATAATAGTGAACCTTTTCACTAAAAACTAAATTTTAACTACGTATCAACTAACCAAAAAAGTCAATTAGAGAAATAAGCCTCCATATCCATTTATTAGCATTTTAAAAAGCCCTTCCACTTATTATCCTTATTAGGCAACTAATGTGGGACTCTTTTCTTCAAGAGGTGAGCCTTAAAGTGTCATCTTTTGCTTTTGCTTTTTAAAAAGACTTCATGTTTGTCTCTCTTTCTCCCTCGTTACCAATGTGAGACCAATTATAGGTTTATGATTCAAAGTGTAAATGATGACAAAGCTTCATCGATTTCCAGCACATGAACTTTATTGAACACGTAAAAATAGTCACTTTGCCGACTCGTATTGAAGGAAAGGAAAACCGATTTTATTTGCTTATTATATCGCCTATGTTAATTCACATTCTTCTCATGCAAACGCAAATTGCAAAGCTTCTCTTTTCTCGTCTTTTAGCAATACATATGTATCGATAGAACTACACTGTGAATATTTTATTAGATTATTGATGAGGTGAGCGGAATTACCCTATGATTATAAAGCAGAAACATATGGTTACCATCCTCTCTAACTATCACTCACTAGTTCGTGGCTCCCATCTTCAATCATGGATAGATTTCGATGTTGGGATTGTCGTCAGTTAGGACCTTGTTCTGTTAAGGTTTATATGTTGTTTAACCTTTTCTTTCTACTTTGAAGCACTTGTTCTTATTGTGTAAATTTCTATTTCAAGCATTCTGGAGGATCCATCTTTGTTGCTCTCATGATCGGTCGACCGTGAGTGTCGCATATGGGGATTATTAATTTTTTATCATCTACTCGTGAGGAACTTTGAGGTCGAACAAAACAAAATTGCATAGTGGTACGACTGCACATATTTTTCATCTACTCTTCCATTATTTTTCTAGTTTTGTTTCTCATTACAATTCCTAAATTTATCACTTTGTGGACATAAGCAAAAGCTCACTCTCTACTATTAGAATTAGTGCACATGACACTTGTTTTTGCTTTATTTATTTTTTATATTTAAAAATATATATTAAATATAACATGTCCTTGATGTGTCGAATTTTTCTGTTTTTAAGAAATAGCGTGTTGGGGTATCGTGTCCTGTTTGCGTGCCGATGTCGATGTCTGTGCTACTTAGATGTCTATAAAGGAGTACTTATAATTATTACAAAGATGAAAATATGTTGGTTTGACCTTACCAAAAAAAAAAAAAAAAAAAATATGTTGGTTTGTTTGAATTTTTCTTGAGGCATGCATAGTGATGGTTATAAGATTTTCATTTTCTATTTCTGTATGGTTGTGTTTTTTATATAATTATTCCTTTTCTTCAATCGATATTGCTTCTATTTTATTTATTTTTTGAGTTCATCGACCGTCGATCTTAACTAGTTTGGAATAAAGGTGATGTTGATGTTGATAGATGTTGTTCGTTTTGACAGGTAAGTCCGTTGAAATTTTGTCCATTATAACGTATGACGAGCTTAATTAAGTAGTTTTGACGGGCATCTCAAGCTTTATAAGATGTAAAATTTGTCGTGACATCCCACTAAATGAATCTGAGAGAGAATTAATTTCTAAATTCCATAACGCATTAAAAATTACCTTGATAAATTTCTTGGGCGAGAAGATAGAAATATCTGGTAATTTATATCGTAAATTTAGTGTTAGTTTCAATTAAACCCAATTGTTACATAGTTTTGATTCCAGAAATACTCATTTCAAATGGAGGAAAATTAGAGAAGTCTCCATATTTAGTTGACAAAAAGAAAAATTTAATTATATGAACTATCGTGAGTAGGATTTGTCCCTTGATTTGTTGCATTTATGTGATTTAGAATTATGGTACACGTGTCATTAAGTTATTTGGGCAATTTGACAAGTAATTTCGGAAAGGTAGACGTGTCAGAAATGGACTCAAAAAGTTAAAATATGCAAAGCAATAAGAGGTCAACTCTTAAAAAGCAATTGAGAAAAAAAAAACTTTTAAAAAGCTTCCTTATTGTCTTTTTGACGCCACACTTTATCCGGCTCTTGCACGGGTGACAAATTTCATGTTGGTGGCAATTTCCGTTAAAATAGATGGCTATGACTAATAATTCTAGGAAAGAGAAGAGAATATGAAAATTGATCTTTCAATCATTGGACTTTTTGGCTTATTCCAGATTACTAATAAAAGGGATAATACCACGAAAATATTTCAAATCGGTATATTTATGTAACGTTTACTGATAACCGTTTTGCAGCAGATAATATAGTTAATTTGGTTTGTAGATTAAAAAAGTCCATTTATGATTTGAAGCAAACTTCTAGATTGTGGTACTTGAAGTTTCATAGTGTTGTTAATTCTTTTGGATTCGTTGAGATCAAGTTAGATGGAATCTACGAGGTCGGTTCACAACCTAAAATCGAATAGGCTTTGAACTGTTTTACCCTAACCCTCTTTTTTTAAATACAAAAAAACATGTACCTTTTGTTACATGTGAAATATTATCCACAAGTAGAAAAAAAAAATCATATTCTTGTTTAATATTTATATATTGTATATGTTAAAAAATGAACTAAAAAGAAAAATGAAAGCTCACTTTGTTCCAAGGTCAACAAAGTTGGCTTCCAGTGCTTGAGAATCAACCTCATAATATTGGTTTTAGATTCTGAATCCTGAGCCCACGCACTTTAAAATCGATCACCCTTAATATTCAATCAAGCGAAACCGTGTAATGACAACAAGTTGTTCCCAAAAAGTAAGTTCGGAAAAAATGGCTCTTTATTATACTATCTATCTTTTCATTAGATGGGATATTTTCGCACTTTTCAATTTGACCATCCTCATTGACGTCCACAGATTACACTGTTCATCTGCATCAAGTCAAAATCCACTCACAAAGTGATGGAAATGGCCCCACGTCACTTTTAAGTAGAAGACACTGAGATTGGAACACAGATTTGCGCAACCAAACTAAGCACTTAAAACACAAAGTGTGAAAAAAAAAAAAATAACCCCAGTTTAAGATTTTATGTAAGATAACACCAGACGAGTCGTTTGTTATATGCGTTTTTTACGTCATTAATTTCATGAGGCTGTCCGCTAGAAGCTACCTGAGAATAGATTTGTCGGTTTAGAATTTTTTTTTTATATGAAAATTAATTTGACGAAAATGTACAATATGTAAGATAACTTAGAATTTTCTTTTGTGATATTAGCCCTTTTTATTTATTATCTACAATATCCCAAGCAGTTCAATGGTCCAAAAGGTTGACGTTTCTTTCTTTTTTGTCCAGTAATTACTAATTACCTATTTATGTCGATACCACTTTAACCGTAATTTCAAGTCAAGCGAAATTTTGCTCGCCATGCAAGAGCCGGTTAAAGCGTAGCTTGGAAAAAAGACAATAAACCGATAACTTCTGAAGAGTTGACCATTTGTGACTTTGTACTTTTTGAATTGGTTTGAGTCCGCTTTTGACGCATTCCTTCATTCGGTCAAACTGTTCAAGTAACTTAATGCCACGTGTACGACATTACCGAATCCCTCAAGTGCATCCAATCCGACAAATTAAGAAACAAATCCTCTTCCAACCGAGTCATTAATATTTTCCATTTCTACTCATGGTTGTTCATAGTATTTAGTTTTTTTCCTCTCTTTTTTTTCACCTTAATCGTGAGACTACTCTAAGTTTCCTCCATTGCGAACTTAAATCTTTCTGGGACCACAACAACGTAATAATAATGTTTTTTTTTTTTTGTGCATCTAGTTCAAAATAAAAACCCAATTTACAATGTGGGAATTAAGGATTTTAATTTTGCACGGGTTTTGTTTCCTTGGAAACTTTTCATGGTAAATTGTTAATATGCGCTTTATGAAATTTAGAAATTAATTCTCCGTCATAAATATTTAGGGAGACGTCACGAAAAATCATTACCGTATCGAACTTAAGATGCACACTACTTAATTCAGTTCGTTATCCATTGTAACGAACAAAATCCTAACGGAAATTAATTGAGTTCGTCATGCGTAATAACGAGCAAAATCCTAACGAAATTACCCATCACAACGAACAACGGGAAAAAGAAAGAAAGAAAGACAATGTTAATCGTAATCTTAGAGCAAGCATAACAATAGCAATACATAAACAACAAACGAGAACATGGTAACCATCACAATGCACGTCTCAAGAAAAATCCAAGCAAGCCTCCATATTTTCCTCTTTGAAATTATTATTAGTACTGTTTTAACGAAACATAAAAGCGCTTAAAACTTGGGATTGTCTCACTTAATTGACAGTGGGTCAAAACACCTTTGATGCCTTTTCTATTCCCCTATATATGCAACTCCAAGGATCCCATTCAAAAGCACACCTGAAGAAATCATTTTGCCTTGATGCCTTCTGTCTGCCCCTCTTGAGCTATCATCCCTTTCTTCTGGTATGTCTCCTTAATCATAATTTATTTGCTTTTGATGTTCTATCAAAAAACACTTAAAATGTGGAAGCAATTAGACCGCTGAAAAATTTGGGATCTTCCCTTTTGCATCTTTCTGTATAACATGTTTAAGTTTCATTTTCATGGATTTCTGGCAATGGTGCATAAAGAACTCCTAAAATTTTGAAAATAATGAAGAGACCAAGAAATTTGGAGTCTTCCTAAAAATTCATTTGACACGGAAAATGTTGAAACGTTCTCTTATGCAAGAGTCTCTGTAGATTTATAATTGCGCATTTGATATCGTTCAAGCAACTTCTTGATGCAAGTCTCTTAAGAAAAGTTTAAATTGTTGGTAGAATCTCTCTCTCTCCGGATGGTGGGCATGGCGTGCGCTCGCTACTAACCATTTGAAAAAGGTCCAGATCTGCTAAACAGACTTTGACAAATAAATCTGATCCCCTCTCAAAGAAAGAGGAAAAAAAAAGGACCAGATCTTTGGTAAGGAGTGCGTCGATGACTTTATATTTACTTGGGACGTGATGAGTGAGTCCTGGATGTATCAAGATGTTGTCTCCGGTGGAAATCATCCCTTGATATAACCCAGAAAGAAAATGACGTCAAACCTCACCTACTGGACACTCGAGTGTGACATTGGTCTGTTTTCGGAGTCATTAAGGATCTGACTTCTTTTATTATTTTAATATTTCTCGAGCCGATCCTAGAATGGTTTAATAAACAAAGAATCCCACATTAATTTATAAAATGACAATATAATAAATGTCTGAATTACGTGGGACTGCCTCTAACATCATTTCAAATGTTGAAACTGACAGGTGAATCCAAAATATTTAAAAGTATACTCACTTTTAACCCTTCTCACGAATCTGCTTAGTTGTTCTTAACCAAAGCAAAAATTGTAATAAATTTACTCTATGGTGCTACAATTATGTGGATAAGTTCAAATGGAATTAATACTGTTGCGCTTACATATTTCCTAGAACGCGTTCCTTCTCCCAAATGCAGGAAATATAATCATATTGAATTATTTACGGCCGTTTTGGCTAACACAAACACTCAGGATAGTTATAATTCAGCGCATAATTATTATCAAGCTGCCAAAAAAAATAATATTTTTATTTTGATTACTACTACTACTATTTTGTATTATATAATTACAGATGGAACCAATATCTGAATCGTCACGGGAGGGAGAATCCACCGAGACTGCATTGATTGACAACTTGATCACATTTAGCCCTCAAAGTCAAGTGATCGGAGGCCAATCCTTGGTATGTATTTTCTATCACCCAATAGATAATTATCGTAGTTCTTTCCCCTCTCTCTCTCTCTCCATTTCCTTTGTCTTTTACTTGATGAGACTATCTCATACCTTAAAAAAAATAGAAACGAAAAAATAATTAAAAAAGGGTTAAAGATAAAAGAAATATGATCTAAATTTAGAGTAATAAGTTTCGAGTTCAAAGATTACCTTGTAAACTCTATGCTTCTCTCTGTGACTATCTGTTAATGGGGCTTTTCTTTAACTTGATTTCTTCAATTATGTTCAGGAACACATGGAACAATGTTCTTCAGATGGCAGTAGCCATCCATTGAATATGGCATCACCAATTCCAAGTGAATTTGAGCTTCTGGTCATTTCTCCAAATCTCCAGCGTCAAGAAGGAAACTATCCCGTGAGCAATCAAGAACCATCATCATTGAGCTCCTTCCATTCGACAACTGTATATCAATAACTTGATTAATCACCAAAATGATGCACCATAATTAAATATAGACAAACATACGTTAAAATATAAATTTTGTGTGCATAACTTTGTTCAAATGTCTTGGTCGTGATCAGTTGGGATTAACAACTCAAGAACCAGGTCAATCTTCCCGCCAAGCAGAGATAATTTCTACGCGACCCAATCAACCGGAAACTAGGTTTGCGGCACATGAGCTTTTTCATTAACATGTTGCACTTCTGAAAATATACTTTCATACTACGTTTATGTCAACTGTACCTAGTTTCTTCTACTAATCTTCTAAATGTTTTATACGTGGAACCCAGCCTTCACCAAAGGGGCTTACTAGATGGCGGCAACAGAAGCGGCGAGCACGGATGGAATCATCCTGATCAAAGTTGGCCAATTCCTCGGCCTCAAAATCCATTCCCTTCCAGTGCAGTGAGTATATTCATGACTTCAACCTTTGTGATAAGTCTCATGAAGCTCAATATAGCACAATTCAATTGGAATATAACGATGGGAATACTTGTTGCTCTTGACTAGGTGGGTCTTGGAGTGGGGCATGGAGGGAATGACTTCGACCAAACTTCGCGAGTTCCTCGGCCCCAAACTTCATTCCCTTGCAGTGCTGTGAGTAAATTCATGACTTTAACCCTTGTGATAAGTCTCGAATCTCAATACGACAATGCAATTGGAACATAATGTAGTTAATACAGTTTGAATGTGAATACTTGTTGCTCTTAACTAGATGGGACTTGGAGTGGGGCATGGAGGGAATGAATTCGACCAAACTTCACGAATTCCTCAGCCTCAAAATTTATTCCCTCCCAGTGCAGTGAGTATATTCATGACTTCAACGATTGCGATAAGTCTCATGAAACTTAAAATAACAATGCAGTTGAAATTTTATGCTATCGTTTGATACCATGCGAATGTGCTTGTTGCTCTTAACTAGATTGGACTTAGAGGGGGACATGGAGGGCCTCACTTGACCGACCAACAACTTGCAAATTGGGTCACTTTGAACCAGACTAATCCTTATCAAGCCTATTCAGGGTACATGATCGAGTTCTTCTTAATTGTTTTATATTCATAGTACATGTATTCATCGACTTTGAGGCCTATAAACAAAAAATCAAGTCCACCAAAAGAGAACGTGTTTACGAAAGCTTGAAGAATCATACATCACATATGTTCATGAATTGTTTTGAAAATTCAGAACCCGTCAATCTATCGATGAAGCGCCAAGCATCCCAAATGTGCTCAACGCTCGGTGTTCGGAGGCGCCTATTCGGTATTCAATTCAATCTCTTATAATTTATATCATCAATTGTATTTATACTCAGAGAGAAAGTATATATTGCAGTTTGTAGAATCACGACTTCGTTAATATCATTTTCACAAATTACTCGAATTCAGGTCCCACCAATTCTTTGATGAATCAGCAGTCCTTCCAATTGCACTTGATGCTCAGTACTCTAGCTCTGTGACACCTCAACAAGCTGGTCCTATCTGGTATATATTGTACTTATCTTTTCCTCATCACCATCACGAGAACTGTGTAAAAATACAGACATAATGTATGCTGTATGATATCAGGTCTCATGCTATATCTCAACTACAAATCAACGACCAAGTGCTTATGGATACATCTAATGCAAGTACACATGCAGCTGTTAATGAATCCATGTTGTTACCTGAGAACTTTGTCCCATATTGGTATGTTTTCTTTCACTAGCACTCTTGCTTGACGCTTTCCTAATATTTTTCAATAATGTCTTCTGGTGTGGATAACGAACGCCTAAAACAAGAGCTATCTCTCGTTCTCAGTAGTTTTTGCCTTATTGATAGATGGATTTTCCTACTGTGCATCCAGATTATTTTATCTGTCCTTTTCTTGATATCGGATAAAAAAAAATGAATCAAACTTATACTTTCTGAACGAGATGCATGTGGCATTATTGACTTAATCTAATTATAGTGTCCTTGTCTAACGCTGAAGTCATTTTTGTCCATGTGAGGAAGAACGTTGAAAAAAACCCTAGATGAAATAGAAAGGATGGAAATTTTATTATGTCTACCACTAGAAGCGCAAAATTGCAATCCTCTTTACTCTTCTTTTTGTAGACTCGTCTTCGATCATTGTAACAAAAGTGCAAATTGAGAAGCAGGCAAAGTATAATACCAAAAGGTGACAACGAGATTTGTTCATATTGTACAAACAGGCAAAGTCGCTATCAAGGACAGCAAGTGCAACCAAATCAGCTACCACTTCTTGATGTGGATCCACATAGTTATTACTCTACAATGCACGATACACCGGTGATCCGGTGAGAATTCTTTTCTCTTTTTAGTTCATTTTCATTTATTGTTCTACCTTTCGAGCAGTAACATCTTCATTAAGTAAAAATAATGAGGCTTGTTAGTTGTGAAGATGATAAATTCTGCACTTTTTGCATTAGCAAAGCATGATAATATTCTTGAAAGTACCTTTGGTTGACACTTATGTTGATAGCTTATGTCTGCAATACTGTGTTACCAATATCCTCGAAATATGTTGCCAACCCGATTGTACAGATCAATTTAGACCTTTCTGGTTAGTTCCTTATTTGTGCAAGTATTAGCAAGAACCAAAGCATGACAAAAGCTAACATGCCATATGCTTTCATTGATCAGCTTTGTCACTATAGTCATTTCCATTGTATATATTCTGTATCATTGTTGTTAATCTTGTTTTGCTCTTCGAATCTAGCCCTCTATATTCAGCATCTTTTCAATCAACTAATCAAGCACCATTGGTGCAAAATTTTGTTGATAATTCTGACGCTGGAACAGTGCTTTTGCCTGCGGCATCTTCCATACCTCAGTGGTACCTAAATTTAGCTTATACACCATTACTGTTTTGAAACCTTTTCGAGATCTCGTTCAACTTTCCATCTACTGCATTCTTTATTGGGTATCGTTCCACATAATGGAGTTCTTTCATGGTGGAATATTGACTTACTTACAGGGTTACGTTCACTAGTCCACTTGGATTTCCTAATGAAACTCCTCCAATTATCCCAAATTCGAATGCAGGGCAAAGCCAATTCACGAACCCAAAAATGGTAAACTGTACAAATTTTTTATCAAGTCCAAACTATACGTTGGTTTTGCTTTTAGTGTTCGACTTTCATCTGTCAACACAAAAACGTCATTTTCATTATCTTGCTGTAGGATGGTGGAAATTATTCTATTGGTAATCCGTATCATATGCAAACAATGGACAGTTACAGTGAGGTACTTACAGTTTCCGATTAATCTAACTCATGAACGACAATCTTTTAGTTCGTTATTACATATTTTTTTATTAACTACTGTGAGTCTTCCCGGACAACTACTTCAGCAAGCAAGTAGAAAGCGAGGTCGATTTGATGATAGTACCCATGAGGAAGGACAGTCGTCCTCATCTGCTAAACATTTTCGGGTACTTAATATCAATTTGTGTTAAGTTATGGCTATCGATTATTTCATAACCTGTGGTTGGATCGTAACTAATACATCTCTTCGTATGTGGTTCATGTAGCTAGATGGAATCACTCAAGAAGAGAGTCATCCTCGGCTGACTTTGGGACATGCCAATAGTAGTTCTCAACCTCAAGGGTACGTGCTAATTGCATGCTGAATAACTGTATCGACGTATAGAAACGTTTCAATTCAGATTACTTCTACCTGTCTTATGTCCATTTTCCCTCTCTTTTTTTGTTTTTCTTTTTTTCTATGTCTGCATGCTCAAATATCAGGAACAGCTCTGGGGAAATTATAAACAGCTCCGGGGGAATCATAAACAGAGTCTATGACCCGATGTACGAACATCTTGGTTTACCGATCGACCCTCATCTGAGGATGTTCTTAACTAGTCATTGGGGTGAGTTTTTGAAAATTAGTGTTTTAAAAGCATTTTTACTAATCTTAAAATACGTGAAACCCCGTGATAGTACAATATGCCATTTTTGCCCGTTGCTGTATGATGAGGGAAGCACATGGTAATTAGGAGCGCACTTTATATCTTGGACTTAATGAATTAGGTGAACCAAAAATAACGCGAAGATGACTTTGAGCATATCGTACTTCCATTTTGTCCATGTTTTCCATGGTTTGGTTTCATGGCATTTGTCAGGTAACCCTTCGAGTTCAAGGTCTCGACAAACTGCGACATCACAATCCAACAATCAGTCACGAACGTGGAGGGCTCCCAGACGATAGATCGCGAAGAAAGATTCGTAGTGGCCCCTTTCATGAATGTCGTCGCGAGTTTCCGTAGTTTTTTTTGTTTTTTGGTCGAATTTCGTGTAGGGTTGAAAGGCATGTGTAATGTCGGACCTGGGTTTTCTTTCTTATTTAAGCTCCAAACTTTGAAATGCAGCTTAAAACTTTGCCTATTTCTCTTGGTTACTTAGCTAGGTGAATTAGGCATGAAGCTTCGACATCCTTTCTATTTATATATGGATCTATTTGCTTGAGTTTTATGTAGTCGCATGAAATGCATTTGCTTTTGGGCTCAACATATCCTATAGTAGTACATGCTTCTTACTAGAGTAGTGGGGTTTTACCGTTCATATTTAAGCTGGTACTATATATGGTTCATCAGCCTTTCCCTTCTCGACCTATCTTGTTAAGGAGTCATTATGTTGTTGTAAGCTAGAGATGCCTTTTAACGTGACCAAGCTTTTTGGACGCTAAATTATATGTTTGATCTGAACATACCCTTTTTCAGATTGATTTCAACGAATTCATAATTGGGAAATTTCGCGTCTCGACGGAGCACATTCCGTCTTAACTACTAAACGTAAGGAATCTCATGTTTACAATTAGACTCACTATAAAGGGTCTATACATGAAAAGTTCAGCCCTTGATAGAGGTCTTTTGGTACCAACTAGTAAAACCAACAAAACTTAACATTTTTGGTAAATATGCATGATTGACGATTATTAGAATGACAAGTACGTACAATCTCCAAATTGTATGGAAAAGAATCACATTTGTTGAAATCATCTAGTTGTAAATATATTTGGAGTCAAGTTTGTTATTTAAGCAACCAAGCATAAAGAAATAGAGTCAGTAGTATATTAAATTTATTTCGTGTATATTAGTAAAATTTTTCGAGAAAATTCCAAATAAGGAACTGAAGTACCATTATTTTTCTTGAATAAGAGCCTAAAATAAACTTTACTTTAAATAAAGTCCTGAAAAAAAAAATTATGATATACACTTTGGCGTACTAACTAAAGTCGAAACCCTTTGGAGTTATCCTGCGCATGAAAGAAGTTCCTAGAGCTCCTTGTAATGCCTTTATTGCACAATCTAAGAGTGAACAGCAAATTGCTGAGATGACTTATAACCACCGTCTTCATTATTTCAAAGAAAGGCATATATTTGTTGTGCTCCACAAGCTGCCACGTGTCTGTATTTAGTCTTATGATTTTGCTATCTTGTCCTTTCTTTTGCCTCTTTCATTTTCCTCTATCAAATTAGCTACTACCAAAGTGGATGTAGACATTTTAGTAGCATTTGAAATCCGTCGCAAGATTTAAATTAAGGAAAAATTAACGGGTCTATCTAGGTAAGTCCTAATTGGCTACTAACAACGAACTTTACACACTACCAATCACATGTAGTCAAAGCCCCCAAAAAAATTGCAGATTGTGCGCAAGACGACATTCGCTGTCTACGAGAAATAAGAATGTCAACTTTTGCTACACCAAAAACACAAAACCGAAAAACAAAGGAATGTCAACTGCTTAAGAAAAACAAGATGCATCCATGAAGAACTCGTATGTCCTGCAGCAATCCATTATTTCAATAGAAAATGTGCATATCGTACACAGGAGTCACTATCTCACACACCGTCGAATTTAACCAACTTCAGTAGGTAGTGTTATCGAATACCCAAGGTTCATGCTGAAAAAGCTCCCGCCCGTTCATTTGCACAGTTCCTGCAGCTATATCCTCAGAACGTTTTCTCGCAGCTTCAGCTTTCCTTGCCGATGCTTCAGCATCCTACAATGAGAGGAATGACTTTTTGAGCCTTTGAATTTGGTGGTGCAATGGAAGAGCCAATACATGACGGCGTGATTAATGCTGGTTAAGTTACTTTCCGCTAACACGTCCAAATTAGGGGTCAGAATTTGGCTTTCATATTCACAGAAATAACGTAATCAGTAATGTTCAAGGAAGGATTGATTCCTCAGCATACTCCGATCCCGTCAATATGTCATCCTAACGAAGAATATATTCAAACTCCAATTGGACTACACTAGCATGCAGCTAATGAGAGAAGCATCAATTTCATCAAAATGGTTAGCACTACCTACAAGGAATATCCAATGCGAAATAACAAGTACAAAGTTGGCAAACAAGAAACGGAGAATAAGGAAGAGGCTAGAACATACCAGCATTGCGAACGTTAAAAACAAGAAATTCAACAACACAACTCCAGCAGCCACTAACCTTGTTAATTTAACTGCTGGAGCTGGACGTCAATTTTATTACTCGGCATTCGTTTGCTGTTACGTCATAACATAGCACAACATATTGGATCGGATAATGGCAGTACAAAAATGCCAAGTGACAGTGCAAAAGAATTTCCTATTGGATAAAACAGTAACCTGATCTTTGACAAAATGAATCCACATATTAACTACAACTATTCGATGATCAAAGGATAACCGAACAAAATCATCAGATACTTCTCTCATTCCAGATATACGACGCACTACATGCTACATAGCAGTTTCTAAAGCTAATGACAGAGTAGATAACAAAGTCCAAAACACATGCATACAGAGTTAAATGGCATAGACAGTCACATGTATGCGCAAGCAAATCATACAGAGCATTCCAACCTGGGACAGAATCAAATATTTTTTGCTTGCACAAGCAAAATCACTAATTACAAAGCAATCAAGAACATTAGTTTTGTAACTAATAAAATATTTGCATGCTTGTAAAGTCAGATATAATTAGCATTATGCAGGTTTCGATTAATTTACAAATAACAGTTTAAAAATATAAATAGTTCATTATGCTTTATTAATTTGTGGTGGCAAATTCAAAGAAAACATTTGGCATGGACTAAGCTACCCAATGGTTGACATATTTGAAGGATAAATAGCTTTTCTTCTTGGCCAAGATAATGAAGCGTAAATAAAAATTCTGAACCTTCAACTAATTGAACATAAATTTAGAAAAGTGAACAAAGACAATAGCTCCAACTAACCATTACATCAATCTGCCTTTAGTTTCAACATCAATTTTAATGAACACTTGTATTTTCAGACTATTATGTTGTCCCAACTTGCAATCCAATTTCTGAGAGATAGAATGGCAGATGGATTCACTATATATGATAAGGAAACAAATAGATGGTAGCTCTCACAGAAAAATAACGCTATTAATGGAGCTTTCTTACGTGGAAGTTCAAGTCAGTCCCCTTGATTAGCATGATTAGCAGGTGCAGCGGTGGAGGCTGCAGTACACAGGGTTCTTTGTCTACCTATTTGATCGTCTGAAACCCCGATAATTACCACACAAACATTTTCCTTCCTATGCATGCTTAAAAATTTTAATGCTTTTCCTGAACACGCACACAAGAGTAAGCAGAACAAACTCTTCATATCCAAGGCAATGACTAATGCCCATCACCAAAACCTGAACAAGTTAGGTAAATGGACACGGGAAGCAAAGAGATCTGTCACCCCAAAAGAACAAACACTGCTGTCTCCCCATTCAAATCCATCCAGCAACCCTAAACACTCACCAACCAACTTATATTCTAGGACCAAAGTACAGCTATATTTCCGATTTGAACTTATCCTTGTAATGCTACTGATTACAGTATTAAATATCAATAGACTCTCTACATGATTTAGCCACCAAGTAAACAAAAAACTGAATGAATCTCTAACTTCTGAACCCAATTTTCCTAGTACTTGAATTATGACTTTCAGCATGACGGTCTCTACAAACCAGTTATTACTTTCAAGAGAAGGGTCCTTTTCCTTGATGTCCTTCGAATGACAATACCATGTGAAGTCGTCATCTTTAGTGATTAGATGGGTTTGTGGAGGTTATGGCAATTTTCGTCGCCACATATTGTCGAACATTGCTAGGAACCTTATCATACGCCTCCTCAAGATCAATAAAAACCATATGTAGATCCTTCTTCTTTTCTCAATATCTCTCCACCAACTATCATATCAAGAATATAGCCTCCATAGTAGATCTTCCTGGCATAAATCCAAACTGATTTTCAGTAATATTGGTATATATTCTCAAACGATGCTCTATAGCTCTTTCCCATAACTTCATTGTATGGCTCAAAAGTTTAATGCCTCTATAGTTAGAACAATTCTGTATTTCCCCCTTGTTCTTGTAGCTAGGCACAAGCAGACTCTTCCTCCATTCATCACGCATCTTATTAGTATGTAAAATCTTGTTAAAAAGATTAGTCAACCAACTTACTGCCACAATCCCTAAATTTATCCGCACTTCAATAGGGACCCCATCAAGCCCCAAGGCTTTACTAGTCTTCATCTTCTTTAATGTCTCCTTAACCTCATCCGCTTTAATCTTACGCACAAATCGTCTGTTTAAATCATCATGAGCGTCCTCCACATCTACTTCACTTCTATCGCTCTCTCCATTAAAAAGCTTGTTAAAATAATTCATCCACCTTTCCTTAACTTCTGTATCCCTCACTAGAAATTTCTGATTGTTATCCTTGATGCACCTTACCTGGGTCAAGTCTTTACTCTTCTTGTCCCTTATTTTTGCAAGTCTATAGATACACTTTTCTCCCTCTTTGTTCCCAAGCTTTTCATACATATCAGAGAAAACCTTACATCTAGCCTCTCGCACAGCTTTCTTGGCATTTGTTCTCGCCAATCTAAACTTTTGCAAGTTTTCATCATTAGGACATTTATGCAAATATTCGAAACGCTCCTTCTGTTTAATTGCCTCCTGCACCTCTTCATTCCACCACCAAGTTTCCTTTGTTTGATGTCCATTCCCCTTACTTTCTCCTAGCACTTCTCTTGCCACTCTCTGGATGCAGTTGGACATTTCGTTCCATATCATATTTACTTCTCCCTCTATTTGCCATGGTTCTTCCTGAAGCATTCTTTCCTTGAAAGCTGTTTGTTTTATCTCATTCAACCTCCACCATCTTATTCTGGGGTTCTGAGCACTTCTCTGCACTTTCCCTACTTTGTCATATCGAACCTCTAAGACCACCAACTTATGTTGCGTAACTACACATTCTCCGGGGTAGACTTCGCAATCTATATACGAGGCTCTGTACTCTCAACTAGCAAAAGAGAAATCAATCTAGCCACAATTTTAACCGCTGCGAAAAGTGATTAAATGCGACTCTCTTTTTCTAATGTAGGTATTTGCCAGCATCAAATCATAAGCTAATGCGACGCACAAGATATCTTCGCCAGCCTCACTTCTAGTCCCATAGCCAAAACCTCTATGGATTCTGTCAAAGCCTCCACTACTTTGACCAACATGTCCATTTAGGTCTCCTCCTATGAATACGTTCTCCTCGTGTGGTATCCCCTTAATATCTCCCCCAGATCTTCCAAAAATCTATTCTTATCGGATTCTTGCAGTCCAACTTGGGGAGCATACACGCTAAGGATGTTCAAAACCAAATCTCCCACTACCAGTTTGACCAAAATAATCCTATCGCTTGTTCTTTTAACATCCACAACTCTATCGCTGAAAATTTTATCTTTCAAAATCCCAACTCCATTTCTACCCCTTATTGTGCCTGTGTACCACAGCTAGCTTGAATCTAGTGCCTTCTACCTCCTTAGCCTTTTCTCCTAACCATTTAGTCTCCTGCAGGCAAGCAATATTCACTCTCCTTCTAGTAAAAGTGTTTGCTATCTCCCCCAACTTCCCTGTTAAGGTTCCTATGTTCTAACTTCCCAATCTAATCCTTACTCCCTAAGCATCTCTTACCCCTCGCACTCGCCCATAAAAGTGTGAGGGCCCTTGCTTTCTTTTCACCACATTCGGGCAACGACGTGGCGCATCACTTTGGGAATGATGACCCAAGGCTAGCTTCCTTACCTCTCGCACCCTATCTTAGTGCAAGGACCCTTGCATATTTATCACTACACTTGGGCGCCGATGCAACACGTCACTAAGAATAGTACGCTCTAACGAAAATTCATATGGGTTCATCTCATAAAAAGGCTAGCTCTTTTTTTTTAGCTGACTCACTAGGTCTGACGCAAACCTCCTCCTTTTACCTCGGCTTGGGACGGGGCTATGCAAAAAGATGCATAGGCGGAGTAATACTGAGTTATATTCTCAATTTTTCTATACGAAACTTCATGAGTATGTGGTATATTATGGACTTGTCATTTGAAGAAAAAGTGCAACTACATTGTACTACATTTTTTGGGAAGAACGAGGCTTTGAATATGCACAGATATGCCTCTTAATTTTGAAACGAAGGAAAATCTTGTTAAACATAGTTGCACTTTTTCTTCATACCACGCAAACTTCAAGGCCTACTCATGAAATTTCGTACAAAAAAGCCGAGAATATAACTCAATATTACTCGTTTCATTAAGATAAATCAGCCTCGTTCAAGCACGTTAAGAAACAATACATCTTGCAACAACTAGTGGACCACAAAAAAAAAAAAGAGGAAAAGCCAACAAAGTAATAGTGTATCATATTAGTTAATATATCTATAAATATTTTATGTTCTATATAGATACCAACAACCAAGAAAAACTCTTTACCAAAAAAAAAAAAAAACAACCAAGAAAAACAACAATTGAAACTCGGAAATGCTATTACTAAAACTTATCACTCTCACAAAATCAACTTTCAAAAATCTTATATTCATTTTCTTAATCTTTCTCTATAATGACAACATTGATGATACAGATTCCTAACAATCCTGAAATCTATATGAACAAGGAAATCAAGCTCTGGCAGAAAATTCTATCATAAAGCAACAGCAATTGTATACAGCGGAGTTATCTCCCTAAACAATGCAAGCAAGGAGCTTTCACATACAATGAATCAAGGGCCAGTGCCAATGTGTCTTCCAATACCCTTCCAATTCTTGGTCAGAGCATCCTAAACGTAACTGCAGTCCCGTCATAAGAATCAGCTAGACGTTGCATATAGTTTTTACATTAGCTAATGTACAGTTGAACACTATGTGGCGACGAAAGTTCCCATAACCTATCTAAAAATTATTCCAAAAACCCATCTAAGCACTCAAGGAAACAACTTCACACACATCGGTAGAAGGAAAAGTACCGTTCTTGGGGAATTTCATTGTCGATTTTAGGGGTGAACACAGAGAACGTTCTTGATCAACTTTAAAAGGATTGATTGGTGATAAGAGATGAATACCGGTTGCGAGAGGAAAATAAAAACTGACGAACGAACCTTTCGACGCTTCCAAGAGAGGAATTGGGCCTCCGAAATAGGGTTTGGCTTCGTCTCCATTTTCTCTCCTCCGGCTTCTGCACCCATCTCTCTCCCTTCCCTCTCTCTCTCTCTGCAACAAAATACGAGGGCAAGGATAATCTTGGACAGTGGGCTGACTTCAAACGGTGGACCATTTGGATCTTGGGCTGGGTTTTCATAAACCTGTCTGTTTCGACGACAAGACCTGAACATTAAACCGGACCATGCGGCCTGGTGGCTGCACAGTTGTGCCTAGCCCCCTCTCCCTCCTAGCTCTATGTAAATGTGATTTGAAGTAAAAATTATCCGACTTGAAATTCTTCTCATTCAGTCGTTTTTTTACTTTCACCTTGTATCGCGCCTTGCAAAAGATATTGCAAGCTAAGAATTTACGTTTTGCCACTTTAACAAGCATCAAGAATACTATCCGACGATGTGTCAATCTGCCGCAGACCAAACGAGTGTTATTCGACTTAACATTGCGGCATCATTTGAAGTACCACACATCATCTCATTGTATAAAGCATATTCAAATTAACTTCCATATTAGCATGTGCGTTATGAGTGCATGTTGGGGAACTTAGCTTAGCTATCGTTTAGCTTGGCAGAATCTCGTGATGACGTGCGATTGCAACACTCGATTGAGGAGGATTTTGTGTTTTTTACAATTGCAACAATTGGTCAATTATTCTGGTTTTATAAACTAAATGAGGAACTTCCCTCTGCCTGATCGGGTTGTCTCTTTTCTAGAAAACCCTACTTGTATCTCTTTCTTCTTCCTTCTGCAGTAACAATGGAGTAGTTTCCTTTTCGATCCCTGGACATCTCATTGAACCACCCCAAAAAAAGGCCTGGTTATGGTTCAAAATTTTTGGAACCGATTTGAAGAGCTCCGGTTCCCGGTTCCAAGTGAAGAAGTATTAGGAAAACAGACCAATTTTTAGCTACAGGAAAAACAACATAATTTCTCTAACTTGAGTCTAACTCTGCGTCTCCTCAATTGTTTCTTGTTCATTCTTTGTCGCCTGAGAGAGATTTTTATGGATGAATGGAGAATGTAGTTTATAATTTTATTTTGATGAATAGGGAAACAAAGTTTTATAATTTATGTTCTATGTCACGTGTTTGAAACTTTTTATTCTTTATAATTATAAGTGGCTACCTGTTTGAACTTTTCATCATTTATAGTGGTATATGACCACGAGATAGGGATCTATGTTGATCATCTTTTACCTTGGGCCGTTTCATTGCTTATATTATTTTGCTTTAAAAAGAAAATCAAAAAAAGGAAAAATAATAGGTTCTTGGGTATACCCTGAAACTAGATCAGAAAAATAAGGTAGGTTTGAGAATCGGTTCCAGAAAAATAGAATAGGTTCTAGGTTGCAAAAATTGATAACCGGTTATAACATAGTAGATTCTAGGTTCTAGATCTAAAACCGGCCACTCCTAATTACCTTTGATTTCAAAGCAAGGAAAGAAAAGAGCGACGGACCAAGGTCCATGGTCTTTGGCGGATAATCTCTTGATTTTGAAGCAATGGGACAACATTATGCTAAAACTTTGACTCCTGCGATTTTTCTGGATACTGATTACACGTTCTTGGGGATTCCTTTTGCGTGGATCCGTGTGGAACTGATTCGTGTATGGAAGGGGGTGTGAGAGCGATCATGGATCTCACTTTACCACTATGATCGACAATAATTACTAGAATGAGCAAATTGGATCGCCCGAACCAAACCGAAACCGGTGATCCGGTTCCCGATTTTAGAGGGAGCGGTCTGATTCCCGATTCTTGGGTTCTTTAGGACTAGACCGCCTAGACCGAACCATCCGAATTTTTATTTATTTATTTTAAGTCCGGTACATATCAACAAGAGAAAACTTGAAGCTTTGTTGGCGAAGTTGAACGGGAAAAAAGAAAAGAAATGAAGGTAGACTTATCAGCAAATGCATCACAATCATACCTAGTAAGTGCATAGTGACTCATTAGAAGTCTGAGAACAAATATATAGACTATGCTGTTAATCCCTTCCCCATTATCGTTGAAATAAGTGAAAACAAACTTGGCGCTGGCCCTTTCCTTCGCTACGCAGGGGATGAGAATCATGAGAACAATGCCCCTGGGATATCTTGAGGCCCCTTGCAATGTTGTGAAATGCATATAATTCCTTGGAACCGCCCGCGTCCGATCCGCGGTCCGTGGTTCCGAAAAATTGGGAACCGAAACCAAACGGTCTGGTTCCCAATTCTTGAAAGGAACCAGACCAGAAACCAACCCACCCCTAATTACTAGCAATAGGTGGAAGAAAATATAGCTGGACTTCAAATATGAGAGATGTTGAGATTATAACGCGGAAACGCCAATGGGTCTTGCGAAGATGTTGATACGAAATCACTAGAAGAATTATGAAAAGCGATAAAAGACATCAGATATTTATATGGTTCGGTCCGAGATTGGTACCTACGCTCACGGGAGAGCCAGATTTACAATTGCTCATGCAATCAAGTGTTTTACGCATCTAAATTAAATCCAAAGCAAATCCACACATAATATCTCACAACCTATCACAGAATCCTTACTCAAAATGACTCACAGAGAGAAAATCGATACTTGTCTTGTTTGCGCTCGAAAAACGACGTTCCTCGTTCTCGTGGCACCAAGAAAAGCGTCCCCTGTTCGTGCCGCTCCTTTGCTCGTCTTCTCGCGCTTGTGTTCTTCGTGCGGAAGTCCCCTCCACTTCTGCGGTTCAATCAGGTAGCACCCACGGCCACTTTTGATTTTTCTTCTTATGTCTGACCTAATCCCTTGGGCCCACAAGCAATATATACTGGTGGAATGAAACACGTAAGACCCCCTTGGCCCCTCACGATTTCTTTTGTACAGCCACAACAGAAATCCCAACTAGTCTGCAGAAGATTTGACCGTGGGTATATTTATCCAACCAAATAAAGATAAAGAAGCTCTCCCGCATATATACACCAATATGCAATCCAAAGAAAAGATTCTTTTAGATTTATTTCTTATCCAAATGGTTTCGAAACGGCTCAAACTCGGGACATTACCCAACAAGAGCCGCCCAAATTTTTGCTTCTCTTGTGAAATGGTTGGTCGCTTTGGTTCTGATTGTGAAGATGTGCCCTTTAAAGAGGAGGATTTTCGTGTCTGTGATGATGAGGGGAGATTATTCGCCTCTTGGCTGAAGGCTAAGACGAACAGTAAAAGTCCATTTTGGAAGTCATTTTATTGCAAAGATACAGTCGAAGCTACGGAAAAGGAAATTATTCAGGGAAACAGCTGCTCACTCAGGATAAGTGGTTCTCTATGAGAAGGGCATCTCTAGCCCCCAATCCAGCAAATTCAATGGGATACTAGAGAGAAAAGAAAGGATAAAGTTAGTGAAGCATGTACAAATTTTGAGGGTGGGCATATGCTGAATTCACCTCCTAACTTTGATGGAGACCGGGCTCTCCCCGAGGAGCTTGATTTGACATTTCTCCCTGCAAGCTCCCGCCAGGAAAAAAAATAGAGTGGGCAGAAAACCAATTTCTGAAGATTAAAAGGTTTAGTCCGTGTGACTCTCGAGGGAACAACCTGCTTCTAGCAGATGAAGACCAATTTCTCGAGATGCCAATCCAAGTATTAGAAGTCTCGGAAAGATGGACTGTGGTGGATAGCCCTAATAACCCGTCAAGTTTCAAATGAAGTTCCTAAGTTGGAACTATCAGGGGTTAGGCACACTTTTGACAACCCAAGCATTAAGAGCCTTGCTGGCTCAAAAAAATGCTCGTGGTCCCTTTTCAACTATGGCTGGTTCGGCTAAATTGACAGACATTGTTTGTGAAAAGCACTAGAGACCTAAAATGAGAGTGACCTTTGTACATGCGGCTACTAATTACGAAGCTAGGGTCAGGTTGTGGGACAAAAACCATAAAATGTGTGAAGCTAAACAGCTCCCCAGGGTATGGACGGGGACACTTCCATGAAATTGTGTATCATTGGAAAAAGGTTGACCATCGAGTCCAAGCAAGGAGAGGTGTGTTTGTCTGCATAGGCTCACACCGTAACCCCGTGGACCCCACTTAATATGATCTAATAATTGGGAAAAGGTTGACAAAAGAATGGTGGAGCACTGTCCGTGCATTTAGGGAGTTCCTTAATAGTTGTGTGTAATATTGACCTCGAAAGCAAGGGGGAGGAGAATTCCAAGCAGTATTGAGGTGAATTTGATCATGCAATCTGTCACAACAACATCATCCAGTGTCAAGTGGAATGAAGAATCCTAAGGCAAGGGAACCATGCTTATTCATGTTGTTTGCTAATTTCTTCTCGATGTTGATAAAGAAAGCGATGGCAGATGGCACCATAAAAGTCGCACTATATTTGTAGCAACTCATTCGAGATTTCGCAAAAAAACTGACAGAAAAATCCTAAACCTATTACATTTGTGTCAATTTAATTATAAAACTTTTGTTTTATACATAGAGCATATTCAATCATTCTAACTAATTTTAGCTCGGTATTGCCGACATGTAAGTCAGCCGGACTTCGTGGACGTTGACATGAAATATTTATAATGACTTTGGAATTTTGTCTTCTCTTTTTTCCTTTTTTTTTATTTTTTTTTCTCTCTCTTTTTCTGTCTTTTGTTCATCCTCTTTCCTTTGAGCCCGACCTAGACTAAAATTGGATTGGTTTTTCTTAGGCAATGATGATGTTGAACTATATGAATGTAATGTATGTCCAAATAAAAATAAAGAATGATTACAATTGCAGTGAAGTAGCTTATCAAACATTAACAAATCGTAATTGAACTAATCGTTGCCCATTTTTCCACACTTGATTATTATTTTACAGTAGTCGCTTGACAATTAATTGGCGTGTAGCCATCATCTTACATGTTTTAAGATTTCAGTCTTAGTAGTACATATTGACTATGATAAGCGCGCCAACTTGTAATCTGTATTTCTCTGCCAACTAAATCAATGAGAGGATCAATCAGTTCCGATGTGACAGGATCAACAGGTTCGATCGCGCTAGCGAATATGCATTTGAACGGTCACGACAAGCCAACCATAAATTACATTTTAATATGGCCAAAATAAAATCGCAGTCGAAGTAAAAAAAATATCTCATTCTTATATTTCCTAGGGCTCTAAATGTTAATGTCCACATATTTGAATTCTCTCTACTGCTTGCAAAAGAGAATGCCATACATTTGATATTGAAGGCACAATGCACATAGTCTTAAGTTCAGCCACATGACCTTCAAAAAAAAAAATTTGCGCACTATTTTATTTGTTTCAAGCATTAATGCAAGTAATTTTTTTTTTTTTACCATTGATTAAAACAAGTATGAAAAACCTCTTTCTTGCCCTCATCTCCAGAAATATTATGTGTGGGCCGAGAACCACGTCGTTTTGGTTCAAATCTGAATTGAGTGGGGGCGATCCGATTGGGCAACTGAACCGAGCCGTCATCACGTCCCGATCCAAAGTCCAAAACCCCACCAACCGCCACACGAATGTCACACGTGTGGGCCCCGCGCGGTGGGGAGGGGGAGGAAAAACGCGCCACCCCGACGACAAAAGCGGCCCGTTAAGGCGAAGTCAAAGTCCACGCGCGCGACTTTTCAACGCCACGTGGCGGCGTGGCAATTCCGTAAATATCGCCTGCGAAGGAGAATCCTCGGATATCGCGAAAACGACGCCCATCTCTCGGACAAACGGCGACCAATAGTGTTCTCGATAACAAAAATCTCGTTCTTTTCTCTTTCTCCCCGTCTGCTCAATCCGGGTTGCCGAGAGACTGTGGATGCATATTTTGTTATCGGTGACCAAAACAGAAGTGGAAAGAGCTTGTTTTTTTTTCCCCCCATTTGGGTTGTTGATGCTGCACAGCGAGGTCGTGCTAATTAAGGTCTTTGTAAGAAGTTGGGTGAACGTGGACGTCGAGGACGCTCTTACTCTTTCCTCGAACCGTCCTCGTACTTCGTGGGTGAACCTCTCCCCCCGCCCGCTTTCCCGTTCGGGGTTTGGTCTGTACAGCGTGGCTGTGCTAATTAAGGTCTGGTGAGGGATCCGGCGAACGCGGACGCTAAAAGGCTCCTCCTGTGAACCTTCCTCGCATTCGAGGAAAAGTTCATCGGGACGCGATGAATCATCCTCGGTTCCGAGGAACGTGAAGTGTGGCTGCGAGACCCGGAAAAGAGCGGTGATAAATGGTGGTGGGTTCGTGCCATTCTTTTCCCCCTTCCTTCCTTGACAATTATGCGAAACGGAGCTTTTGAAAGACCAGTCAGACAGTATCTGAGATTCCGATCTGATCACCGAGAACAGGTGTTGAAGGAAGGGAGGCCTCTCTGTGTGCGTGTGGTCTGAGCTGAAATCTAATTTATTTTTTTTCTTTGCCACCCACTATCGACGGTGGTCGTGAGAAGCATCTGACAGAGGTGAGGAATACTTTTTTATTCGGACATGCACTCTCGTTTCGGAAGAGAACTTTTCTTTTCCGCTTTAATTTCTCCCCTCCGAAGAAGCAAAAGGACGCGAGATGGTGTTACTGTTTTAGATCTGATAGGGATGTGTTTGCCTATGTTTGTGAAAAAGAACATGCAATTACAATGCCCTTGTTTTAAATTGGGATGAGCCTAACCAATATGATATTTCTCACCTCGGCATAGTAGTGGTTCGGTCAAAAAAGCTTATTCCCCTTTTTTTGGTCAATTGCTACTACTTTAGCCTGTGGACAAGAAGTGAGCAGTAGCAGGAGCAAAGCTGTTTGATAGGAAATGCATGGACGATTTATAAGTCATTAAACGTTTTATTGAGAAAGAGAAGAAGATCCATGGACGCAATTGAGCTTTTCTCACACCACCAAACAGGCGCGACAGAAAATAGGTTCCTGTTATTTGGGCCAAGTAGGGATGAGCTAAGATGGATCACTTGAATGGTTCACTCTCAAATACAACCTTGTTCTTGGTTGTTTGGGAAGAGTTCTTGCAGTTTCATGGGTTGAACCTATATTTTTGTTCAGCAGGCTCTTTCCAAGTTGCTAGCGGTTTTAGTTTAATTTTTCAAATAGCAAGTTGCAACAAAGTCAAAGCAGCAGACAAAAAGGGGAAGTCTAGTAAAGTGAAGTGAACAGTGACGGTAATCTGTACAAACTTCTCTAGTGGCCACCTATAATGCCGTTTTTGAGTCAACACCGTCTAAAAGGGCACTTTATGCTAATTCAAGAAGCCACAAAGAACCATAATGGGAAGATTCATCAATTGCCTACCATCAATTTCAGGGGCATAGAATAATCCAGGCCTGACCTAAATCAATATAGCAGAAGACTTTAACTTCCTCTCTATGTGTTTTGTGAATTTGACCGTAAAAAGATTTAGGTTGACGATATCAGACGGGCGGTGGATAACTTCTCTCTCTCTCTCTTTCGCAGGAAAGTTTGACACGGTTTTGCTCATAACTTATTTAAGCAGGAACTGGCTTCGCAGGCTTCTTACACATTATTAAGAGCTTTCGCATTCAGAACATCATCTCCTCGCACTTTATTTATAGCTCCTTATATTAGCTTCCTGGTCTTCACTTGGTTGAGCTTTTGAACTTTAGAGCTTCCACCCTCTTCTATCTAACAGATTATCCTCTGTTGTAAGTCTGAATTTTATTCTTCTTACTGATAACAATAACATAGACATGAACTGCTAACATTTCTTGATTAAAGAAAAATGCTGAGACAACATAGTTAGGATACTTTTGACATAGTTTTGCAGTTTCTCTTCATCAGCTTTTGCTATTTGGAAGATTAGTTCAGCATTCAACTCCTCCTTATGAGAATCTCTATCTGTTTTTTCGTGTCCTGAACACAGTGGAGTTCATCTCCCATGGCTTTCGTTGGTCCTTTGAGCGACGAGAAGAATGAAGCGAAAGAAATCAATACTAAAACAGAGTCATTGGTGAACCAACACTCGCAAAATGAGCATCACATTCACAAAGTGAGAGTCCCTCCCCGGCAGAAACTCTTCAAAGAATTCGCGTCCGCCATCAAAGAAACGTTCTTTGCTGACGACCCTCTACACCCTTTCAAGGACCAGCGCCCGTCTCAAAAGTTGCTCCTGGGAATTCAGGCCATCTTTCCTATTCTTGAGTGGGGAAGAAGTTACAATCTTAAAAAGTTCAAAGGAGATCTTATTGCCGGACTCACCATTGCAAGTCTCTGCATTCCACAGGTAGATAAAATTCGGAAATCTTTTTCTATAACCATTAGGTTAAATAGAACATCATTAATGTCTCACTCGTTGGAAAACAGGACATTGGGTATGCAAAGCTTGCAAATTTGGGTCCACAGTACGGACTTTGTAAGTGAACACTTACCTATAGGCTATAGATTATGAGCTGCTTGATGCTCTCAATGCTAATCCTTTCCTGCAACATCCTTGAGCTGCTGAAAGTGATATCTTAAATGTCTTGCATGTTTTCAGATTCCAGTTTCGTTCCGCCATTGATATATGCCTTCATGGGTAGTTCAAGAGACATAGCCATTGGACCAGTTGCCGTGGTGTCTCTTTTGTTGAGAACACTGCTGCAGAGTGAGATTGATCCAATGAAAAATCCAGTTGAATATCGCCGACTTGCCTTCACGGCAACTTTTTTCGCAGGGATAACTCAAGTCACCCTCGGTTTCTTCAGGTACAGTTATAGCTAGCTTCTCGGTTCTCAGACGGAGCTCTGTCTGTTCTCTATTTTCTGCTTACGTAAAAGCATCTATGACATGATATTGGAAGTTTTATGTCATTGTTGTTCCAGGGCTAAAGGTTTCTTTTTTCAGGTTGGGTTTCTTGATTGATTTCCTATCCCATGCTGCCATCGTTGGTTTCATGGGTGGAGCTGCCATTACTATTGCACTCCAGCAGCTTAAAGGTTTTCTTGGCATAAAAAATTTCACAAAAAATACTGATATTATATCGGTTATGCACTCAGTTTGGGGATCAGTCCATCATGGAGTAATCTCTCTCTCTCTCTCTCTCTATAAAAGTTCTTTCCTAGACTTGATCGCTAAAAGGCAAGCTGTTCTTTTTCAGTGGAATTGGCAGACCATAGTAATTGGAGCGTCATTTTTGGGCTTTCTTCTGTTTGCCAAGTACATTGTAAGTACATATATACCTTCAGTTTCATTTAAGGAATACATACATGTATTGTACAGCTCTTTTCTTACTTGGGGATGGCTGTGATAAACAGGGAAAGAAAAACAGGAAATTTTTCTGGGTACCTGCAATTGCTCCATTGATATCGGTCATCTTGGCTACTTTCTTCGTGTACATAACCCATGCAGAAAAGCACGGCGTTCAAATTGTGAGACCTCCCCATTCCTTGACTCTTAGAGCTTAACTAGTTGATAATCTAATTGATGAAAAATATCTTACTGATGCTGATGATTAAGAAGTCGGATCGTAATAACAGAATCATACTGACATTTTGAGTGATTATGCAGGTGAAGAACATTGAGAAGGGAATCAATCCCTCATCTGTGAAGGAAATATATTTCAGGGGGGAATATCTTCTGAAAGGTTTCAGGATTGGCATTGTGGCTGGTTTGATTGCATTAACGGTACGGGAGTCCTCCTCCCTCCTCCGCCTTGTTATGTCTATGTAATTTGTAAGTGGGTCATTGGACTAAACTTTCTAACTATTTATTTGATCTTTCCTATGGCTCTACAAAACAGGAAGCAATTGCAATTGGAAGGACTTTTGCATCCATGAAGGACTATCAACTGGATGGGAACAAAGAGATGATTGCACTAGGAACAATGAACGTTGTGGGGTCAATGACTTCTTGCTATGTTGCAACTGGTAAGAACTTACACATCCAACATAGATAAAATACTGTCACCCATCACAATTTTCAGTGAGTTGGAAAGATCATTATTCTCCTTGATACTAAAAGTAAGCACAAAACTTGCTCCAGGTTCGTTCTCCCGCTCAGCAGTGAACTATATGTCAGGGTGCCAAACTGCGGTCTCCAACATCGTCATGTCCTTCATTGTGTTCCTAACATTGGAATTCATCACCCCTCTCTTTAAGTACACGCCGAATGCGATTCTCTCGTCCATCGTTATTTCGGCTGTCATTGGCCTAATCGACTATGATGCAGCAATTCTCATATGGAAGATTGACAAGCTCGACTTTGTGGCTTGTCTTGGGGCATTCCTCGGAGTAATTTTCGCTTCGGTTGAGATAGGTCTCCTAATTGCGGTAAGACACCGGAGGACAGTTTCCTTTTAGATTCTATATTGTGGCAAATGTGTTCTATGAACTCCGTGTATTATCCCTTTATTATCTGGCTATAGGTCGCGATATCCTTCGCTAAAATCCTTTTACAAGTGACAAGACCAAGAACAGCAATCCTAGGAAAGATACCTCGAACAGCAGTATACAGAAACATCCAGCAGTACCCAGATGCAATGAAGGTTCCTGGCATTTTGATTGTCAGGGTTGATTCTGCTATATACTTCTCCAACTCTAATTACATCAAAGAGAGGTACCCACGCCATCTTGCCTTTCTTTATCTTGCTACAACGCATTTCTCTTTTTTCTTCCCTCTCTTTTAGTTTCTACATGCGGAGAGGCAAAGAGGATCGGGCTTAACACGAGACAAATGTCATCGTGACTTTTTTCTTCCGACCTGTTTCATGCTTCGTTCCGTGAAAATAACCATGTTATTTCCTTTCGCGTATGTGGGCCCACCCCCCACTAGTTAATTTCCACGTGCAGATTGCTTGCACGTGAGAGAAGGCGTTGAAGTTGTTGTTGTTCTTCCACATCACGCATCACTTCTGAATGAGTGTTGCATGCTCTTTATATTCATATGGTCTCTCTCCACCTAATAGCTTAAGATTTTAGGTTGGATTTCTAACAATATGTACCGAAAGTAATAGAAGGAAAAACTTCTATCCTTGGCGTCCTAAGAATGAAATATAAAAGATGGAGTAGTCAATGGATAAAATATCCAACTCAACATGCCAGGAGTTGAAGAACCTTGATCTTTAGATTTTGCAGAGACGGAGCTCGACTGGAATCGATTAGTAGCAACTTGACAAATATCACATGAAGAAAACAGTACTTAGCATGACGTGCATAAGTTCTTGTTAAGCTTAAGCAGTTTTCCTTTCCAGGATATTGAGGTGGCTGAGAGATGAGGAGGAACAACTCAAAGCAGCTTATTTACCGCAAATAAAGTTCTTGCTAGTAGAAATGTCACGTAAGTGTTCTTTACGGCAATTTCTCAATATCCCATACTCTAGTGAAAGAATCGAATCGCACCATGCCTATGTGCATCATTTTCTAATATGTTTCTTCCTAAACCACAGCCGTAACCGACATTGACACCAGTGGCATCCAGGCCTTGGAAGAGCTGCATAGGACTCTTCAAAAGAGAGATGTTCAGGTGAACATTTCGGACTTTTCCTGTACTCATTTCTCAGTGAAGAAAAAAGGGTTTCCTTAAAACTAAAGTGTTCTGTGAGAGCAGTCCGCGTGGAGCCTTACCTGGAGCTTCTTTCCGTTTATGTATTTGCGCAGCTTGTCCTGGCGAATCCTGGACCAGTGGTCATCGACAAGCTCCACTCGTCGGGTTTCGCAAACTTGATCGGCGAGGACAGGATATTCCTCACTGTTGCAGAGGCTGTTTCATCTTGTTCTCCAAAACTGGTGGAAGAAGCTTGAGGGAAACAAGCTTGGTCCAAGAATGGACAATGAATGGGATC
The DNA here is from genome assembly GCA_028455895.1 of Rhodomyrtus tomentosa. Classification (NCBI taxonomy): domain Eukaryota; kingdom Viridiplantae; phylum Streptophyta; class Magnoliopsida; order Myrtales; family Myrtaceae; genus Rhodomyrtus; species Rhodomyrtus tomentosa. Next base: position 3,865,092 of record JAPCWY010000001.1, on the reverse strand, counting down.
AGACAAGACCTCATTGCTCAGCCTTCAGTAGAGTAGTCAGTAGTGGGGGTTTTGTGGGTCCTCATCAAATGTGGTGGGGTCAAGTGGATGTCTAGTGGACATTGTCTACTAAAGATAGGTGCTTTAAAAGGGCACTGCGATTAGAGATAATGTTCCCACGATTAGTGTTATGAACTTGTAATGATGTTATTAAGAAAGAAATGCATCACTGCCTCTCTGTACTATGTCAACCCAGAAAGAAAAAGGAAAAATTAAAAAGATAAACTCCTTATCTACTGTTGCCTTTCGCTCACTCCTTGGAACCTCAGCCGTTTATTCATTAGGGTTTGCTGTTTGTCATGCAAATTACCCAAAAATTCATAAATTTATTATACGGTGACAAATTTATTCTTAAATCTTTTAATTTTATCATTTTATCCATAAATTTTTTGACCATTTGTCAATTTCGTCATAAAGTTTTCGATTGTGTCAATTTAGCCCTTAACATTGTCTCGAATCTTTTAATGATTTGCTAATGTAGTTCTCCAATTGATTATCCAAGTAACAGTTTAAGGACTGAATTGGTAAATTTTTGAAATGTTTAGGATTAAATTGACATATTATCAAAAAATTTAAGATTAAACTCACACAACTAAAAAATTTAGGAATGAATTCATCACCATATAACAGGTTTAAATTTCTTGGACAATTACTAATTAATCATCTTGGTTTTTGTGACTGTACATACTTAGTTGTGATAGTGGGTTGCCTATCCAAATGCACAATAGTAATTTATCCGTTGGAAGACAAAAGACCTTAAGATCTTTGAGATCGAGATTATCTGTGGGAAAATTAAATTATTAAATTCCTTTATTGACAATATAATTACAGAAATTGGAAATAATGACATCGTTCAAGCCATGAAGGAAGACAACCCGCAAAACGAGCCACCTGCTCTCCCTAAACATTGGAAAAAACCTACTTTAACACTACATAGTATAGAATTAGCTAGATTTACACTTTAGCATACTGGTGGGCACTAGTCCTAGGATCTACATCTCATCCACAATGTGGGAGAAGTTATTCATATGACTGATAACAATCAAGAATTTCACGGAGTTCGCACGCGCCAAAACGAGATGAAAATTTGGCGTTGTGCAGTCCTCATGCTCAAGTGAGCACCTTGAGAAGTTCTTGAACCAAGCTCGTGCGGCTCGATGACTCCATCTGCATCAAATTGAAAATGAGGATTAGATTGAGCTCTTAGATATGCACATTCGCGCATATTTAACAAAGAGACATACATCTGCAGAAACCAAAGATCATGCACGACTAGTGCTGTACCTTGTCTAGAAGAGCAGCAAGACCTTGAGGAAGAGCTCGTAAATCTGAAGCTGAACTACCAATATCTGTCAATTGCCGCAGTACTTTCTGGATCCGTAGTTCTTGTAACTTGTCCTCATAATTTCTCGTATCATCTTTCCATGAGAAGAATAGTCCATCATCATTCCATGCATCTTCTCTACCTTTTGCCACCTCTGAATTCACAAACCAGCTCTTCATGGAGGCATACGCGGATTTCCTCGAAAGCTGATTGCCCCCAGCATCTTCCACTTTTTTGATGAGTGAGGCTTCGGCAATTCTTCGATGCAATCTTCTGTAGAAAAAGGAGCGGGAGGCTTTCCAGTCAACGACTTCTCTGATGACCCCTTTCGCTGCCATCCTCATTGAAGTATCGTGCAGTTCAGCAAATTTAGTGGCTATCTGTGTGTACACGGGCAGGAGGCTCTTCTCTCGGGCTTTAATCTTCTGCTGCAACGAATCTACCGCATCAAGAGCACCAGCCTTTCTAGATGCCTCCAGCTTTGACTTCAGTCCGACCAGATCTTCATCCAATCTACCCATGCACTCTAGGAGGTCCTTGGTCTTGAACTTGATCTCTATCATCCCCTCTGGCTCAAGGACATTCCCCTTGGCCGTCCGCTCGGCATACATCTCAATATGGTCTGAATTAATCCGGCTGTCCACGACCACCCATGCCCCGCCGCGGAGTTCGCCCATCATGGGGATGTAGACAAATACAGGCTGCTTGTATGTTCTAAGGTTCTCAACTATTGTTGACCCGGCTTGCAGGATCCCTTCAAAAAGGTCTCTCTGCCCGCCTGAGAAACCCCTCCAGTTAGCCAGGATAAAAAGAGGAAGTTCTTCTCTGTTGAAATCTAAAATTGCTTGAGCTGTCTTGGTCGCAGAATCCGGGAACCATACTTGTCCAGCCTGTGGGACCACTCTCTCATGGGAATCGAGTTGACCTGGGTCCGCAGGAATGACTTGCATTACTGTTTGGGTCTCAACTGCTACAATTCCCACGGGGATGCCTCCCAGCTTAGCTCGTCCTGTTACCACTGTCCTTGCCCAGCCTTCAAGAGTCTCAATGAAGCTATCCTTGTCAAAAATACCACCAACCCAATTTCCGTTACTATCCAAGACACCGCGAATGGCAGCACGAGGATCGCATGAGTTTTCCGCAAAGTACTCAACAGGCCTTTCGGGGGAATCCAGGGGTTTGCAGATTGGAAGTGGACCACCAACATGAGGAGGAACAAAACTTAGCCACTTCAAGATGGATGAAACGCCTTCAAGGTCATCCGAAACGGTCAGATGGACCACCCCATTAGTTGCCATAATTTTTGGACCACCAAGTTGCATGTGGGAACTGTAAACCTCACGGCCAAGAAGTTTGTTGAGTGCAGAGAAACCTGTTAAAATTATTGGTTGATCAAGCCTCTGTATGCAACGCATCCCGAGCCTAGCAAGATAAGCACCAATACCAACAGTTCTGCCAGTCACATACGTAAGGGTGAAAGTCTCCTTGTATGCCCTGGAATAAGCACCAGCAATGGCCCCACTTCCCGACAAATTTTCTACTCCTAATCCATCCTCCTTCCCAACAATGGTATCTATGACCCATCTAGTTTCTCCATTAGCCAACTTTAGCTCATGTGCTATCACAGATGATCCCATCTCAGCATAGTCATCAGGCGTCAAATACACATACTGGAAACCGCGCTCAGGATTCGATTCATCGGACCAACCCACTCTGAAGCGAGCTTTTACTTCCTCTGCTACCCCTAGACGTGCACCGGAGTTTGCTGCCAAATAAATCAGAGGCAATTTCTTTGCACATGCAAGATCAGTGACAGCACTGAAAAATGCGTCTTCTTTTTGGCCGAAAGATCCTGCTTTGAAGGTTACATCGTTCGAGACAACAAGAACTGTTCTCCCAGAAGGGAACTCAGGAGTAGCCATTTCCATGCACCAAGCTACCATCCCGACATCATTACTACCAGGCTCGCGCTCTACAGGTATCAGAGGGGTTCCCCAGCTGCCATTTCTATCAGCAAACTTCAACTCATTTACTTTGAGAAGCATCTTGTTCTTGTTGTTGTCGTCATATGGAGAATGGGATGCCCAAGCCAGCTCCAGAGCTGTCTGAAATGCCTGCAGAATAAGTTTACTCAACCAAGTTAACTCAAGCTGCTTCAAGTTGAGCGAAGCTCTGTCATCGTTCGGAATCATAAGGAAGTACAAGGAATACTCACAAGTGGAAAATCATAGCAGTAAGTAGTGTTGCTCGTCCTGGCTGAGAGACGTTTTCGCTCAAGAGCTCCCAAGGGCTTGTAGGGTGCATTTACTGGAACTCCATGTAGAGGGCCACGCACAGAGATTGAATGATAGACCACTTTGTGGGTGCTTGATTCCTCGAGTTCACGGTAAATCTGATGATGCAGAAAAAACAAGTAGTGTCAAAGATCCCATCTCTAAGTTTAGGAGCCCAAGCAACAAGGCCAAGGTAGATATGATGACAACTTAGAAGTCTATCCCTAGGAAAAAAGCAAAACCAACAGAAACTGAAAATATGAAAGCACACAAACTCCGAAGAGTGGTCTTCGTTAAATTTCTCTGACCATATAATAACCATTACCTTGAATTTACTTCGATTTAATTTAGAAAGAGATGGAAACACTACCAAAGTAAATCTGTGAGTACTACTCAAATTCAGGAGAAATTTACGCAGTCAATATGATTTGTGCACATCAGGCTTCCTCTTTTACCTTTACACAACAAAATAAGAAGTTGAACTTACGTTCTTCCAAAAAAGAAGTTAAACTTACATGAGTAGTGCACGTGTGTCCAGTTACATTTGTTACCACAAATCTCCAAGCTCCATTTGCCTGTCCAGAAGATGCAATCCACAGCTTCACTTCCCACTCACTAACACCTAGCCTATGCATCCTTACCCCAACAGACGCATGAATTTCTCGTGCCAGCTCTTCCAGGATCTGTGTAACGGCAGCTTCTTCTTGCTTTGCATCTACTTCCACTCTCCTGCCAGTATCTCAGTATAAGACACACACGGGCATTCAAAGGAAAATAAAAGAGCAGAGTAAAATGAGAGACAATTACTTGGCGTAAGGCAGAAGGTCATTCACTTGTTGCTCTTGTATAACATAAAGGTACATGTGAGCATGATCATATTTGCCAGTAGCATTATGAGTATTTAGTTCCAGCTCTTCCATGGCAACGACTAAGGACCTCAAGATGCTCCTTGAAGTGTAAGACACAGCTAGCTGAGAAACTGATGATCCCACATCGAGGCCCTGGTATGACGCGAAACCACCAGTTGTTGTGGGTTGCCGGACCAGAGTTCGGAGGAACATTCTCTGGATCGGAAAGGGCTTGTCTTTAACAGTGTATAAATGCCACTGACGGTCCCTGGAGGGTGTATACCTCATATTCTCATAGCCTTTAAGCTTGTCCTGTATTTTATTATGGAGCATGGGATCACTTGTATCAAATTTTTAGTTTCAAAGAAACAAAATAGGTTTAAGGATGAGAAGATATACCAATTCAAGGTATATGGAGAGAGGAGGCTCTAGATGGCGTAATAGAGGTTCTTCCTCATAGTAGCACTTCTCGGCTGACCAATGGAAGGAGTGCCTCATAGGAGCTCTCCCTTCATCCCTCTGTATGATACAGCTGATTACTCCTACACCAGAAGTTCGTAGACTGGAACTTAATTCTTGCTCTTTAAGTATCTTGGCTAATTTGTTGATCCTTTCTTGAGCCTGATCTTCATCGCCACTGGAGTAATACATGACACAAATAACGATTGAGATTTGCTTGGTAGCAACTGAACTTCAGGTTCTATTTGCCACAGAATCAAGCAAGCAATCCCAATGCAAGGTTATTGATTGCATCATACTATGCAATTTCCAACAATAAGAATATCAGGTTGAGTAAACCACAAACAGATCTCCTTTATTCTTTTTTCCTGAGACACATTTTTTACTGATTATGGAATATGGATGGCTGCTAATGGATAAAATCTTCCAGTAAAGTTTTTATAATGTCTGGTGCATTGCAATAACAATATCCAGTGCTACTTAGAGGGAAAAAAATGCACAGTACCTGTCCTGAAGTAGACTCATCTGATTATTAATTCCAGCTAAAGCTATGTGCATCATATTGCCAAAACACTTTGGTTCGGACAAGCCATTTGGAACCGCTTCATGAACATTGTGAGTAGTTTCCCTCAGGGCTGCATTGACAATTGCGGGCAAAAATTGAAGGGACTTAGTGATGACCATGGCTCCCCATCTCCTTTCACTATGTTTCTCAACCAATGGCTCGTCAAATGTTTTATCTTCAGAACTGTTCTTTCTTTCTATGTGTTCTTCCAAGAATTCCCATGAAGCAATCAGCCCAGATCTGTGCCACTGCATTCGTACACTCCCCTTTACAAGATAGGGCTGGCAGAGATACATAAGATTGGATGAGCAAAGCACATCAAAATAACAAAATAAACAGAAAAAGGTAAGTCTAGGCCATCTACCTGGTATAGCCTACGAACATAAGTCTCCACAACCCGCCTTTGAAGAGTGTGATCGCTATGGTCGAACAGGCCAACGAGGGCATCTTCAACTGCCAGAGGAGCACTCACCAAATCCTCCATGCGTTCATTGATAGCACTTTTCCTCTTTGGGGTGTCCATGTTTTCACCATCTTCAGTAAACATCTCTAGTTCGGAGAGACTTCTAGCAATACTGGAACGGAGTTCGCTCAGTTTAGTTTGTTCCAGCAGTTGACTCGCCTTAAGTGCTAACTGAAACGATGAATTTTGAATGATAAATCGACACACTCTCAAAGGAGAAACAACCTGGATGTAATCCAAGAATCGACAAACCATCGAACTAACGCAATTAAGCTAGAACAACTGAAGTGCCATGGCTCACCTCAGAGTAATTAATATGGTTTAAAACCGAAAAGCGAATGAGTTTATCTCTGTATGCAGCAGGATTAGGGTAAACCAGCTGTTCCATGAGACGCAATATCAGCTTATTTTTACTTTTTATACCCTGCAATGTGGCAAGCACACATCAGCACCTATCAAGGCAAAGGCAATAAAAAGGAATACAGTACATAGATAGTAACCAAAGATAGAAGATGATGACCTGATGAGAAAGCACTATGTCCACAACTTTCAATAGATCCTTCTTATATTGAAGCCGGAGCCGTTCAATCACATCAGCCTGCAAAAAATTTATCCCAGGTGTTGACTGGAGTTGATTATGATAAAAAGATAGGAAGCAAGTTGAATGGTTTCAATCAGTTATCAGATGATACAAAAACACTGTAGAGATCAAAATGGTCACACCATGGCATATCTCAAAATACAAGTCCATCAAGTAAGTTCAAGCAATAAACCCTTGAACCTATGATCTAAAAGCAATGTCAAGCTAGGATATGAAACCCAAAATCTTCGTTGTTGATTAAGAGAAGTGACCTGAATGTTGTCACTGAATAGTTCTTCAACTGAGAGATACCCTTCAAAAAGGGATTGAACGATTCCTCGGGCATGACTTTCCCTTCCTCCCTCATAAGACTTCACAAGGCTCATTAATGGCTCAATCAGTCTTTCCTGAGATGCCTTTTCTTTTTCGGGACAGGCGGATATATGGGCCTGATTTAAAAAGAAAAAAGAAAGAAGGAACTTATAAGACAATGGAAATGCACCACAAGATTGAAGCAAAGTAGGTGTGGTGAGGAATGAACTTACCTCAAGAATGCCTTTGAGCAACTTTGCAGGGAAGTCTACAATCTGAAAGCTTGAAATTCTTTCCAACTCCTTAAATTTGGATTCCAACTGACATGGTAAAAGAAAGTAAATAAAGCAAGTCCAAGATTCAACCGGTAAGAATGCACTCATGCTATGCCAAATATCTTATACCTCATTTCTGAGATCTTTCGGAAGGCGAGTTGCCAGAACGGACAAGCACTCTTGCCATTGAAGGAAAGGGAGCTCTGGGCTATCGAGACAAGCAAGCAAATTTTGCACTACCTGAGATAGATAACAGGCTTTTAGTTGGAGAAAGAAACTTCATTCATCATGGAAATGATTCTTGCATTCTTAGCTAACAAAGTTGAACTCTCTGCAGATGTGATAGGGAAAAATGGATTATCAATCGAAAAACTAATCCACAACCTTGAGTTAAGAGAAATGACTGCTTACTTCGTCAACGTTGTGCTCATAACCTGCGAGAATCATGCGGGCAGCATTTAAACTTGCAGCACATCTCTGATGAACCTTTCCGGAAACTGCAGTAGGAGGGCCGAGAACTGGGAAACTGCCATGAAAAGGTTCTGCCTTCCTTACGGCCGAAGGATCGTCTAAATCCAACCTTGCAATAAGCTCACCAGCCTACAGTAAAGTCACATATTAAGTTCAATAGTAAACGGGACACCACCTTTAGTTTCCAGCACCATGATGTACCTGCATTGCTTGACCTTCAGACATTTCAAATTGTATGACTCCGGAAGCAGGTGAAAGTAGGGGCATGCACATCTTCATAACCTCAACTTCAGCATATGGTGTGTCCGCATCTATATGACTGCCATCAGAAATCAAAAACCTAAGCAGCTTGCATGGAGTCTCTGCCACTAACTTCGAGGGATCATGATCGTTCTAAAATATCAGATGCAAAAATCAGTCAATGAGATCAAAAGGCTATCTAGTTTGGCAAAAAGAAGAGCACAAAAAGGACAAAAGGAGTCTCCTTAACCTGAAGCAAGCAGGTTCTACCATCAATCAGGAGACGAGTTCCAGCTGCCTCTTCTTCAGCATATATGACATGACTGTTCCCATCCAACTGCACATAATTGAACAATCAACTTCTTATTTGAACGATGAAAGAATTCTGAAATAGACGATTGCTCAGATGCAATGAATTAAGATTGTCTAAATGGAAATAGGCCACATAACTCCAGCCATTACAGTGGGTGACCTTATCGGTAGTTTGTTTATAGCATAAAAGGGAAGAGGAAAACCAAATAACCGTAAAAGGGCGGAAAGAAAGCAAATGAGTGAATTTTTCTAGGGCGACTAAATATGCTGATTATGCAGTACCCTTTCCTCTGAGCTCTACTATACTAATATTTGCAACCTGGAAAATGGCATGTACTGGCTTTTGTCCAAAAAGTAGCGAGAACTGTCACTAGAAACATATAAGACTTCACATCTTTCACTTGGAATTAGAAGCAGAGGCAAACGCTCCAGTTCCACAAGAGGTACTCTTTTGCTTGTAGCTGTCTCTTTTTCGTCATATTATATTAAAATTTATCAGGATAGTCATGCCAATAGTAGTAAGAGCAGGCGTAATTACGAAATCTGGGTGGAAAAGGACCTCTAAAGTACAAATGTTGATCTCAAAATAGTCTAGAGATTGATATTTTATTCAGGGCACTGAATAGCGGAGGTTTCTAAGAACAAAAATTTTTCTCCTGCCAAGGAATGATTAAGAACCCTGACCACACGACACAAACGGAAAGTGCAATGGTAGCAGCACCAGTCCCCAATACAGACGCAAATGATTAAGTCGACCAGAAGCCACAAGGCGTCCTCATCTGATCTAGGATTTCTTAAAGCATCTCTAATGTGATAACTGATATGAGGATCTTAGAATGGCCCCTAGATTCTTCATTGGCATCAGCAGAAACATCTCTAACCCAAAATCCAAGACACCAATAGATACAACTACAAGCTGGCTACACCACGAAAAAACATGGACATGTCATGTAAATTCATGCTTGCCTGCATCAATAGACCTCCATCACGTAAAGTATGTATTTCTGCCTCAATCTCAGACTCATTCATCTTCAATCTATAGCTTCCGGATCCGCCTCTGACCATGTCAATCTGTGAGAGTTCAGATAATTGATTATACACAAATTGAAGAGAGCATAAGCAGAAAGTGACCTAGCTTGATGATTATCAGTCGCATACCGTATATTTGCTTCCTTCAATGTTCAATGACACTTGAGAGTTGACAAGTGATATGTGCTGAAAAAAAATATATATCGATTGACTTAATCATTACAGGCAACTCAGGTGGAACCTTAATCATCATTGTATCTTTAAGTACCTTGGGAGGAATTTGCCCTTTCTCAAGATAACCAACATAATCTGAAACGAGAGCTGCACTGCTTGCAGATGCTTTCTGAAGTAAAAAAGACGTAAATAATGCATTCAAAAGATTCTCGGAAACTGAGGAGATGTTTAATTTTTCACTTACATACAGCGCTCCTCCAACCACAGAGAGATACCACGGAGGTCTTTCTGCCCTAACCCGCATAGCAATTCTACTGTCCAACCAACCTGTGTGGATTTTATTTTCTCTGTAATCTAAAGCCTGCACAACATCGTAGCCTTTAAACGAAAGCCGCAAGAATAAAAGAGAGACAAAAGAAGAAAGCCTAGACAAGACATACATGAAGAAGATCAATTGTATAGTCAACATTGGTATGAATTTCACCCCTAATTTGAATTTCTTTCAGCCCAAGAACCATATTAGCAATTGCTAGAGCTCTGGATTCCCCGAACGCGAAGACATGCCCTGAAGCAAGAGTAAAACGTTCATAAGTTGACACTTTTCAGAATAAAAATATCAAGACAATGCAAACACATCTTTCATACAACTGAAATAAACACTGAAGTATACACTTAATTAGGAAAAATAGGTTGATCCTCTGACGACATCGCTTTGTCAATGAAGACTAGAATGATATTACATGCTGCCCTGTTTGTATTGTTCCAATTTTAGCACATAACGTATTATTAGAAAGTCCAACCCGAAAGTAATATGAGAACTCATACCATCAAGGTATAAGACTACATGGGATGCATAAGTTGTTTTAGCAAAGTAATTTGTATGTCATTAGCCAGGACTACTATGGACAAGAAGTCCCAGTGGGACAATACAATAGGGATTGAGACAACATAAGTCAGATGTTATATGTATTTCTCTCGCTAAGATAGGACCAACTTAGTCTCTCAGATCCGTAGGCATCATAAGCCAATGCACGTCAGCTTGGCATGGTAACCTTTTCCCTTTGTCTTTCCTGCATACTTCTCATGGTTTGGCAGTCATCAAGCAAAGTAACTTCATAGGCTGACAAACCACACATCAACTTTTAAGTTGTCAGGCATTGTTTGCTATCAAAGCATAGAACAGCAGCAGCCAAAACAAAGTAATGCTCTGAGATGAAAACCAATACTCCCAATGAACTGTTATTTACCGTAAGATTTTATGAGATCACGGCCAACTGTTCTAAAAGTTTAAGCTATTAGATGAAGACATGATTTAATGTTTAATTACTCTAATACTCTCCCTCACACTTAGTCTGGTCTTTTTGCCTAGTATTAAGCGCAGACATATTTCATTGGGGAGGCAAATAGAGGCCTGAAAAGATTTGAACTCAAGACCACCTACTCCGATACTATGTGAGATTTTGTGAAACCACTGCCTACTATTCTAAAGGCTTAAGCTGTTAGATGAAGATGTGGTCTAATATTTAATTACTCCAACATTTGCCACTTAATATGCACTCTCTACAGTCAGATTTTCCCCATTAAAACAGCTTCAGTCCAGTTGTAAAACTAATCAGTAGCGGTTAGCAACTCAGCAATTACAAAGAAGCATAGTGGTTAGCAGGACAACAAAATCAAAGCATGGACATAGTAGCAGTTAGCAACTCAGCAATTACAAAGAAGCATAGCGGCTAGCAGGACAATAAAATCAAAGCATGGATATCGTATCCTCCTACAAAACAAAGTACCTAAAACAACAAATATAAAGTTTTAGCTGAATCGTAAGAGTTTTCATCAGGACTTACCGAATTGGGAATCTGAAAATTCGTGAATGCCTCCTCCAGACTGAACAATAAGTTTACAATTATAAACATATGAGCATTTCAAGCAATCTTTACTTGATAAACTTGCACAAATAATTTACCTTGACAGAGAAGTAAGCCCACACATTTGGCTTGCTTTTAAAACTTAGTTCCTGCACATAGCCAACTAGTAAGTAATTTCATGTCAACTGAAATCATCTTAAGCATTTAGAATTGCTTTGAACTGGTTGCTAACCTGTACTTTCCCACTGGTAGGCTTGAACCCGTCATCAGGATCCTCACTCGTGACACGGACTGCTACACAATGACCTTTGGGTCTTGTAGACTCTGCCTTGTCAAAATCAAAGGGAGTAGCAACAACTGAAGTTCTTCGCCAAGCATCATAACCTCCTCCATGCTCCATTCCATAAAACCGCCTTATTTCTAACCAAACGAAGCAAAAAGAAGAAAACGGATAAGAATGTCAATTAACACAAGAAATGAACTGTGGACATATATTACGTCGGGTAACATTATGATATACCAGGAATCTGCCACAGAGGAATCCCCATCCCAACAGCAACTTGGGCAGCTGGCAGATTTATTTCAGCAATCCATTCGGTGACAGGATGCTCAACCTATACCAGAAGCAATCCATCCAACAGTTCAGTAAAAGAAAGAGATACACATCACACTTACCACATAATATCCACCCCAGAGAATATTGATTAGAGAAGACTGGTAGGAACACGCTTCACCCTGCCCAAGACCAAAAGTGCGTTGCTTTATTATGGTTTTAGCCAACCCTTTTGTATGAGACCTTACTAAGCCAAAGATTTACATAAGCATACCTTTAACTCATTTCATCAAACCAACTATAGAACGATTCCACGTGTATATCAAGATAAATTCCAAAACTGAAAAGCAGCTTAATGCACCAGAATATAGATATACATTCTAACTAGAAATTCCAGTTCTGTGTAGCTATATATAATTCTACAGAGTTTGGATACCCACTTTGAATTAAGTGGGCAAGCTAGACATTAGCGCACTTATTGAATACCTGTAATCTAGGATTGAGCTCCAAAAAATAGTATTCGCCAGTGTCCATACTATACAGGTACTCCACTGTTGCTGCACCAACATAATTCACACTTTTAGCTAACCTTCTAGCTGCCTGCTCCAGCTTTTTGACCGTTTCTACAGGAGCAACAGTTATTGGGCCCTCCTCAATAATCTATTCCAAACAAAGCACCATGTCAAGGATGAGATTGGAAACTTGCAAAAAATATAGTCTCCAGAATTACATGAAGCAAGGTAGGAATGTTGCACGGGTGTGTTTGTATGCATGTTCAAGACCTATCCATATGCATGATACATACGGGTACACAGTCAACAAATTGGGTGTCATTTAGCATGTAACTTACCTTTTGGTGCCGTCTTTGAATACTGCAATCACGGCTATGAAGAGCTGCAACATTTCCATACAGATCGCAGAGCAACTGGACCTCTAAATGCCGGCTCTGCTCAAAAAAACAATGTTTAAGTTAGGACCTCAGGATACTGGAGGAATAGTGGGACTTTTCCATGAAGAGAAAATTCAGCTAGATTCAGAAACTTTAGACTTCTGACCTGTGAAGCAACTTTCATTATGAATATAGGCGAACCGGGAACTTCACCCTGGACTTGTTTGAACAATGCCCTCACTTCATCATCATTATGAACCTAAAGGCGAATTACCAAACATTAATTAGCATATGCTCACTACCTTAATTTCTCAAGGTTGATAAAGAACATACAATAGTCAGCTCAAAGGTACATGGAAAAATGGCATGTCAAAATTACAGTAGCATACCTTTCTAATTCCTTTACCACCGCCTCCCCACGATGCCTTAATCATTGCAGGGTAACCCACAACTTGACAACTAGCAATTGCCTCATCTGTTGTGTATACACAAGCTTCCCTATATATTTCATCTGGGATTGATACCAGGCAGCTATCGGGGGACATTTTCACCTGAAAGAAGTGAACTCAGAATTCAGGAACCAGAGACAATGGAAGAATGAACATCAACATCAACAACACATTTATCCCAAACTAGTTGGGTCGGCGGTCGATAAACCCCAAAGAATCATAAAAATAAAAGCAGTACTTACATGAGAACCACTCCATGGAAGAGTAGGCACATCAGCTGCTTGAGCAATTAGAGAAGAACCAATTTTATCTCCTAGTGCTGCCATAGATACGGCTGGAGGTCCAAGGAAAACAATTCCCTTTGCATCTAATGCGTCTGGCAGCTCAGGATTCTCAGATGCATGGCCCCAACCAGGCCAAACAGCATCCACATGGGTCATCTCTGCCATCTGCAATGTTCATGCAAATGCATTTGATCAGACATCCACAGGAATTTCAGTCACTTCAAGAATTTTCGTTCTAGAAATTCAACGATTTTGGGTTGTCACTTAATCTTGTTAGGTAGACGAGCTTTCATTCTAGTATCAAGGCACTATATTTTGAAGACGTATCCGATAGCTGAGCTCCGGGAGGGCGAGATGTAAGAAAAGAAATGGCTTGGATAAAAATTTCCAGATGATTTGGAGAATGTAGTACTTCCTAGTACCCGCGGAAATGTGTTACAACACACCAAGCTGATAACCATATAGTTTTGTAGCTATTGATGGTCTTAATCTTCCCCAATTGTCTCAAGGAACACATTCTTCTAATGTCTAGACCACAATAGAAATAGACCGCGATTGCACTCAAACAAATTGCAATGTTTGACAAAGGGCACCCATGCAATTAACCTAGTATGTCTGTCCATACAATACCTAATCAATTAAAGAGGAAGGAGATCAATCAAACTTTACTAGGGCATCTCTGTACACACCTCCACAATGAGCTGAACATTGGCATAGTTATTATTGTTAGTGCCGCCAGGAACTTCCACAAACTGGTCAGCAATTCTGATATGTTCAGCATTAATTCTCATGTCCTCTGGGGTCGCCATAGCCACCAACAGGATGGCCTTCTCAGTTCCAAATGTTTCATAAGCCCATGTTCGGACGCTACGGATGAACTTGACGGCTGCCATTCCATTATTGGCAATTAAAATACTATGAACCGGTCTCTTCCCTCCAAGGGCTTTGCAGAACTCATCCACTGCAGAGATAGCAACAGGGCTCCTGACAGGAAGTACACCATTTGTGAAACCATTTACACGTCCAAGACCAGGCAGCGATGGTTTCCTTTGTGCTTCTGACATCTGCATGGCCAGAAAAACAAAAAACAAAAAAAAAAGAGCATGATGATTTAAGCAAATGAATTTGGTTCATCCACCTTGATCACATTCAGATAGGGTACCCAAAGAAACAAAAGAATAGACGAGACTTTACAAAATCGACTTCCAAACTGTACTGTGGGGCAAAATTTATACTCGCTTGATGAGACTTTAACATACGCCTAGTGCAAAAGTATGCCATCCTGTTAAACCAGAATAAAGTTCTCTGTTTATTACCAGATTCACAAAATCACTAGAGGGAATCATTTTGGCTGCAGATCTAGCAACAGGCATTAAAGATTCATCAAAAGCATTAAGAACTCTTATTACTAAGTCTTAACATTCACATCACAATCAAAAAACACAGAGCTACATCCAGGATTGCAAAGGTCCTCAACCACTCAAAGAAATCCAGTTTCAACTCAAAGCCACCAAACCGAAAGTAAACAGCACATTCCTCATACAGGGGACTGCACCGACCTCAATTACTAATAGAAGGTCTCCACAATGGGAGGGATGCCCACAAGCAGCATACTGGGTGGCCAAACAGCAGAATGATTAATGAATTCCGGAGCCCCCACAAAATCCGTACTTGCTCAAAAAATCAAATAATGAGATTGCATTGTAAAGCAGTAACATTTCTCCACAATTCAGAGCTACTTCGAATCTACTCCAGAACCCAACCCAGTTAAGTCGGCAGGGGCAGTAAAACCGACTCCCACTTAGACAATCAGAGAAATAATAAGTAATTACAAGACAAGCAGCCCCGAAATATAAAGCAAGAAAACGAGAAAATGAAGTCAGAGCTCTTCTCACGGACCTTGAATGGAGAAACAGAAGCTGAGATAAGCCGCTTCAACAGGCTGTGCTCACATCAAGCATTGCTTCCACTGGATCAACGAGCCGAGAGAATCAAGGGTCGCCTAAACCCAGGATCAATTCAGGATCAAGAACCCAATGGGTTGGCCTGTACTCGTTCGTTTAACTCCCTTCTCGATAAAAGAGAACTGGGAAGAGAGGGGAGAAGCAGCGGGAGAAGGTGGTAGGTCTGAGTTAGAGCGATTGGGAGGTATTGCAATTCATGGAAGGGATTTAAATTAGAGCGAGCACGTGGTATCTGCCACTGCATCCTCTTCCTCCTACTGGTAAAACTTTTCTCTTGTTTTGTTCCTGATTATGGTAGTAGTTAGCAGCTACCCACATAACCTCACCTCCCATCTCCTGCCTCTACATTTTCTCTCTCTAGAATCCCGGTCCTCGCCATTGATAGGCATTGAAATTGATGGATGAATGAGTGACCCCCAAAAAAATTCCTTTTCCCTCACTTTCTCCTCTTAAATATCACAACCGCAGAACAACCCCTCCTCTCCCAATTGGGACCCGCATATACCATGCATGAACCCAACCCGCTCACACTAAAAAGCAATAAAGAAAGAACGGGACCTCTGTTTTTTTTTTTTCTTGGAGGGTGTCGGGCTGCGTTGGCGTGTGTTGAGAGTCTTGGACTGTTAAGTTGGTTCACGGGCAGTCGACCAACCCCTCTTGCACCCCATTACGTGATCGAGCTTCGCAAGATTTTAACTCATTATTCTTTTTTTTTTCTACCCTTTCGCTCTTCAAGAAAAAGGTATTCCTTTTTTAATCAAGATTTGTTTTTTTTATCCGTCTCCAACAGTTCAGAGGGAAGAGAGACCGAGTCAACGCGACGTGGGATGATCATAAGTGACGGACAAACAGATGAAGGCGAGTAGGTGAAGGGCTTCTTGATTGGGACAATGGTGGTGGTGGGGGGGAGAGGATTGAATGGGGTTGGAGTTGGGGAGATGGTTGGAGGTAGGTCTATCCACGCCATCCTCGCGCCTGTCGCACAGTCCTCGTCTCTGCCTTTCATTTAATGCCCTCCATGGCCGTACATTTGAAATTCAGCCACGTCACAGTGTCATATCTCCATTTTATAGATGATGATGATGCTTACCATCATCTGAATACTCTGTTAATTGATGTCCTTTGGATTCAAAAAAGCCAAGCCAAAAAGTATTCCAATGGAATGAGAAAAAATTTAAATAAATAAATAAAATTGAACAATAATATGGGAATTATTCATGAGAGAATCTATCGAGCTACCCTTTTATTATTAGAGCATAGTCTACAATACAATAAGATAGACAAGGCGAGGCTATCCCAACGAAAGTGCTTGCTCTGTTCCCTATACCGTGCCCTGCATGAGACAAAATGGCCGTTGATTGTTTAAAATTACATGTTAAAAACTTATAATTGTTAAATTGTTCATAAGAATTCAGAGACCATGCTGTTTAATTTTTAATGATATTCTACGATCATTACAAGTATCACAATCCCATGAGTTTGATTCCACTTATTTAGGCATATTCGCATTAGCTTTTACATTTCATTTTTTTTGCTTAATCGAAATTTTTCTGCTTTTACACTATAACTTTATTTAATACTAAACGTCCTAAAATTGTCGTGATATACACAAGTTGAGGCCTTATAATTTTTCATAATTTTTCAATACTTCGTATTAAAATTTTGATGGGATATTGATATTATTTTTTATGCTTTTGGTTAATCATAAACAAGCAAACTCTTATATTAATTATGCGCATTATTCACTTAATAAAATATTAATTTATTTTGCTATAGTTTTAAATTAAGTGGGCAATAAATCATACGAATTGTATAATATTCTAATTTATATATTCAGTATTGTACTTGTGATTAACAATCTGGGTCGGGGCTGACACTGGCCCTGCATCAGACCCTTCCAAATGCTCCAAGAGGCATTTTTGGAGGGCGGGGCGCACAAATTTGCCCCACTCGAGCATTTTTCTTAATGCACTATGTCAAATACTCATTGTCTTTTTTAGCTTTTTAGCTCAAACTAATTGGCTTTAATAGTGTACCAAAATTGTTCATTGTGTCTTAGGCCTTGTTGAGGAATTCCCAACATAATAAGTGTATATCGAAGGCACGTTCTAAAAATAATTAATAATAGCAAAAATCAGTTCGAATTCTCAACTTATCTTAACATACAATAGAAATTGTTCAATGAGTCCTAAATTCACAGCATAACTGTCAATTCAATCCTAAACTTTTACATATTACCAGTTAAATGCTAAAATTTTGAGTGAAATTCTACCGTAATCATTCCGCCCATTTTTTTGTCGAAAATCGCTGGCATGGCGGCGGTCCAGTTATCGTTGACCACGTCAGCAATTTCCTTACAAAAATTGATCGAAATGACTATATTGAAATTTCACATAATGATTTATGGTTGAATTAGCAAAATTAAAAAGGTCGGAACTAAATTAGCATTCATACGGT
Source organism: Rhodomyrtus tomentosa (assembly GCA_028455895.1). Lineage (NCBI taxonomy): Eukaryota > Viridiplantae > Streptophyta > Magnoliopsida > Myrtales > Myrtaceae > Rhodomyrtus > Rhodomyrtus tomentosa. Next base: position 3,847,267 of record JAPCWY010000001.1, on the reverse strand, counting down.
AAGTTTATGACTGGCTAGGGTTATCTTTTTTGGTACGCATCAAGTACTATAAGCTCATCGGACTGAAAATTTGATATGCAAAAGTACTCTTGTGGGTTGCTTGCGTGTCGCTAGAAAATTCATTGATGGTGCAAAAAGTTCTCTTTTTCACGTCTCCGAAGCACATCAAACATAACTTCAACAAGTGGAACGAAAGCACTCGTCCGAGAAATCCGAGCACAAGAATCATTTCCCTTTTTTCATTCGAACATATTCGAGAAATTTTGCTATGCCATCTCCCATGTTTTGGAAAAGTGTCAACAAAGTCCTAAACCTATTATATTAATATCAATTCAGTCATAAACCTTTTACATTAGTGCTAATTTAATCATAAATATTATGTGTTTATGTCAAGTGAGTCAATTCTATTAATTTTGATAAAAAATTATTGGCGTGAACATCAATTATCCTATGTGGCACGGGTTGAACTAACGTTGATACTTTTTTAATATTTTGTGATATTTTAAATAATTTTTAAAAATATTTTTTGAAGAAAAACCAAAAAATGCTTAAAAATTATTTAAAATTATAAAATAACATTTAAAAAATATCAAAGTCTGCATTTGTCGTGCCACGTAAGACATTCGATATCAAGTTAGCCATTTTCGATCAAAATTAGTCGGATTAACTCAATTAGCATAAATACAAAAAAATAGGACTTAATTGATACAAATGCACGTAGTTTAGGACGTAATAAAAGGTTTAAGACTTAATTGGCACCAGTGAAAAAAGTTTAGGACTAAATTGACATCAACAAAAGATTTATGACTAAATTGGTACTGATGCAATAGATTTATGACGTTTTTGACACATTTCCCCATCTCTCCTCATTGGACTTGACAAGCATTCCAAATGCATTCTTTTAAGAAAACCCCCATATGCTTTAAGCGCTCGCTATAATAAAACCTAGCCTCCACGTTTCGACCTTCTTCATGTGATTTCTGTCACTGAAATTGTCATTAAGCATCTATAAACGCGCAATTATGAACTTGGGGAGAAAAAGCATGCACCTTCGTGCGAATGTGTAATTCATGCACGCAAAAGAACATACTCGCGCAACAGACAAGCCGTATAATAATGTCATGTCACTACAAAAGCCAAACGGAACTGGAGGGTGCATGTACCATCCAAGTATCCATTTCTAGGTGCACCTACTACGAGATAATTACACCACAAATATAAGAAACTGATTCCCTCAACCAAAAAAAAAAAAAAGCCCTAATATTAGATCTAGCCTCATTCTACTCCAAATTTTCTTTTTTCTCGTAACACAAGCTTTAGATTTAATCTAAAATCTACCCTTTTTCTTTTATCAAAAAAGAAAAAGTTACCAACTTTCAATCTAATCTTGAATCGACCCTCACGATCCGATCCTAACTTGACTTAACATCAAATCCTTATTAGCAACATGACATGGAAAACTATCTCCAAATTGAACCGTTCTAAGATCTAAATATTAGACGACTAGGGGAAAATTCCAGACAAATGGCTAATAATGTTATAATTGGGACTATAGTAAAAATCGATATTTTTCTATCCAACAAAAAAAAAAAGTTCTGGATGGATTTGGAATTGAACCTAAAGTTTGAGGGGTATTTTTTTTCTAGACAATAAAAATTAGTTGAGATGTTTATTTGTATGAAGTTATTTGAGATATTGCACATGGGAGAAATGATGACTGAATTGTGACAAAAATATTAGAAGCTCGTGTAACAAATTTTTCTACAAACTTAATTAGAGATAGCTATGTGTAATCGAATCATCTGAATGACACCCATCCGACTAGTAAACGTGCGAAAAAAAAGGGTTTTTGCATCGGTAGCTAAGGCAATAATAAATCGAAAATTACATATACAACAAATTAAGGGGGCTAAGGCTAGTCCCACTTGAACTTTGGTGTAGCTTCCAAAAGGCCTAATAAAAAGTCAACAGAGATTGGTTAGTTGAGAGCAACTAAGATGTTGGGAATTTTGAATGACAAGCAGATAGGAAGTTCACTTTTCTCCTTCTCTATTTTTCTAACTTCAATCTACCATAGACTTTACCTAGCGCCCCGCCTCGATTCATGTCAACTAACTTCATCAAAGTAGCATGATCCCTGTTCAGGAATCTAATTGAAGCACCATACACCAACTCAACTGAAAAATCAGGCTTCTAATAGTGATCTGACAATATGCGGCGCGCGAAAGAGAGAGAGAGAGAGAGAGATAGAACGAGTGTTAACTATTGTCTAGGGTTGGTTTCTAAATCTTGAACGGTCCTAGCCCCAAAGAAAATGGATTCGTAGAACTCCTATTCAACATCATCACTTGTGTCTGCCCACAAAATAACTAGAAAAAAGAAGAAGAAGAAGAAGGAGAAATAACACATTATCGGTTGTCTGGAGAAGAGTATCGAAAAACTCTATAAACATATTATACTCAAATCATTTCAATGTTAAAACCTTTCAATCGTGTCAAGTTATTCATAACTCTTTTTACAATTTGTCAATATAATCTATCCAACCAATTTGAGCCAAAAATCATTGACATGATACGGCCGACGTTGACTTGGACGATTTTTTATAATACTATTTTGAATTTTTATATTTTATTTTCTCTTTACATGTGTCAAAATGAAAGAGAAAAAGTAAAAATAAATAAATCAATATTTTAGGTACGTGGAAGCTAATTGTGCTACGTAAGATGACCGACATTCACATTCACGATTTTAGGTCAAAATTGACCGAAAAGACTCAATTGATAAATCATAAAAATATTTAGAACTCAGTTAGGAGACTGAATTGATGTAATTACAATAGAATTGGAAATTTTTTTTAAAATTTTTTTTGTGGGGGGGGGGGGGGGTGTTACTTTTCCTCGGTGGTCAGTCGCCTTGCTGTTATTGTGTCTACTTGTAAAGCCCAGACCATTCGGAACCCAGTCATTGGTTGTTTGTTGGGTTACCATCCAATCATATTGACCATTGGATCGTAGGGCCTGTATTGGGCCCGAAATTCTTGTAAGGCCCTAAGTATTCATGCCACCCAACCCCCAACTCGGTATAACCTTAGTTCAGGAAAGTTGTCCGAACAACTTATGTCCTAATCCAAAAGCGTGGTGATGGTCGAAACTCTGCCGTCTGGAGGCCCACAAAGCGCCACGTCAGCCCATGAACCGGTGTCTATAAGGCTACGCAAGTGATCCTCCTGACCCAGAAGAGTTTTAAGCGCAATCGGTGGAATTTGAACAAGTGAGGTAACGGTTTTTTCGAGTTGAATATCGGCCTTATGTTTTTGGACCACATGAGATGCCAAAACGACATATACCTGCACAACTTCTTTGCTTTTTTTCTGTGAGAGGATAAAAAAAAGGTCGACGATGGGTATCAAGTGCCTCTGCTCCACGTGTCAACTTCTTTTGTTTCTTTTTTTTTTTTTCTTGGGGGGGGGGGGGGGGGGAAGCCTGAGATGAAGACACCGAAATTCAGAATCATCACTCTGGGCCCTGAGATGGGCCAAATTCGAGTGGGCCCCAGGCCCAATCAAATCAATCCAGAGATGGCCCCCACCTTTTTGTCATCAACCCTGGGACCAAAGCTTCCTTTACTGTCATTTCTCTCACCTAACCACTCACTCCCCAATAAGATGGTCCCTCCTGGAAAGAAAGACTGCCTTTATTTTTTTATTATTTTTTATTTTTGGGGGCTCCTCCATGCCGAATTGGAGGCACTTATTGTTGCCTCTCTCTATTGAGTACAAGTGTTCCTGCAGCTGATGTGGACGTTTCCAATTCACACATAGCATCCATGGCCATATCTCTCGAATCCAAAAGAAAATAAAAGAAAAATTCGTGCCCGTTTCAAATCACATCAGGATAGACGTCTCCGATTACACGGAACCGACTGTTCCGGTTCAATAACCGACGGTTCCAGTTCCACCAAAAGGGAATAGGTAGGTTTCGAAATTTTATTTTTTAATTTTTAAAATAATAAAATAAATAAATGATTAATTATAATCATTAATCAAATTGTACATTATAATAAGTCATCAATTCGTATTCTCAATCCAACTCTTATTGTTGAAATTTAGACTTTGCCCAATCATCGACACAAGCTTAAATCTCCACACTTTCCGGACTTAATCTTAAACGGCGGGGGTTCAAAATTAATACTCCAGCGCTAAATGCTTGTTCAACTGCCACTGTTGAAAAAGAGATCGCTAATATTTATTTTGCAATGAGGGAGAGAACTGAAAATTGAGTTGAATGGTTTTTCCACCACTCAAGAATCTTGAAATCTGCCCTGTGTTCGGAATCACTAAACTCAAAAGCAATTGTTAAATAATTTTCTAATTCAGAAATACTACCTGATGTCCCTTTATGTTTTTTTTTTTTGCCTACTCATGAGAATTTTATACTCTCTACTAAGTGAAATACTTACATCGCTTTGTGAGACACTATGTTAAGCAGATCCACATCCACTATTACTTAAACCATATCTACTAGAAAATTCATTATATAATGCTACTATGACTTGTTTAACCTCTACTTGTATAATTGAAATATCTATTACTTCATTCAAATGTAAATAATCATAGCATTCATATAATCTAATAAACCATCTAATTTAGTACGTAGATCGAAAATAATACCAACTAAATAGACAAGAAAAATATTCAAATAATAATGCAACTATTTTTCTTGCATTACTAAAATACTCGAAGCTAATCCAGTATCATTTTCATATTCATTAAAAACACTAGCGATATTAACACACTCTATTAAAAATAAATGCGTAGTGGATAATAAATACCAAATAAAGTATTAGGAGCATCATTAAAAACTTTCAAAAAATCTAAAAAAAATTTGCAAACGTCCCAATGTTGCTGGAGCAAAGCAATATCGGGAACGGTATTCGAAATAAATGAACATAATAAAATTTTATAATCAAAAGTTTATAAAATTATATCGTATGTAGAATTCCAACAAGTCGGAATATCTTTTGGAAACCTTTTTGCTTTTCTCACATTATGTTTACAAAATTTTTCCCACTCTTTCATAATATGAGTACGACTCCATAAAAATTTGATTGCACTATTGATTGGATGGAGATAAGCCACAAGAGATCGTAAACCATCTTGTACACATAAATTTAAAACATGGCAAGCACATCTAATGTGAAAAAATTATCCTCCAAAAAAGATTTTACAAATTTTTGCTAACTCGGGAATGGAAGTAGTATTTGCGGCGGCATTATCAAAATTAATTGAAAAAAATTATTAATAAAATCATATTCTTCTAAAACTTTCCTAATTAGTCTATAAATATTATGGACCGTATGTCTTTTAGGAAAAATTCGAAATGCAAGAAGTCTTTTTTAATTAACCCAATCATCACATATCCAATGACATGTGATACCCATGTAAGAATTAATATTCCAAGCATCGCTCCAAATATCACTATCTATATGTACACGTCCATTGAATTCTCTAAAAAAACATATCAATTCATTTTTTCATTTTTTATATAAGTTTGTTTAAGTTTGAGTCTAAGAGTAGTTTTCGAAACAGATTGTGCTTGCAGAGCCAACACAATGTTTACCAAATATTTAAAATTAAAATTTTCACCAGTATTGAACGAAGCATGCTTAAGGGCAATATATTCAACTAATGTTTGTTTATAAAGTGTGTTAGTGAAAAGGCATAAATGATGAGGGTTAGGATTGGCGAACCCGGAAATTTGTTGTTACCTAGTGTTGATCCCCGCCTGCGTTGGATGTTTTTTCTTCAAATGCCGATGAAATGTTCTGTAACTATCTCCTTTACCAAGTTTGTATATTTGCGGACAATATCTACAATACCTTCATTTTCATTCCATACTTTGTTGAAGTGTAGCCATAAGTCGAATTCTCGGCTATTTCGTCCCGACTCCTTTGCTATCGACATTTCTTTGACACCAGTAGGAGGATAAAGACTTTCTTGCGTTGGGGCGTGCTTGACGTTGGGATGGGGAACATCGTCGTTTTCCCAACATGCATATTCACGAGCAGGATAATCGGATTCTCCCATCGGGCTCTTTTCAGTATTCATGCTTCCACTTGTCATTTTTTGAGATAATTGATCGGAAAATTGATTCAAAGAATTAAGACGGAATTGAGAGAGAATAACGGATTGCAATAATTTGACAAAATTTGAGAGATTGAAACTTGAGAATTGAGAGTATTAGAGAGAATTGAGAAAAATAAAGAGAAATTGAGAGGTTTTTATAGATTTTATTTTTTAAAAAAAATTTGCAACGACCAAAATGGTTGTTGAGGCTCTTTCCGAGGGCGGCGAGGGGAGGGGGCCCCGCGGCCCCCACCCCTTTTTACTTTTTTGTTTCGTTCTGTTCGGAACATGACCGAAACCGGCGGTTCCAAGCCCGTTTCGAATCAGGTTCGGAATCGCGGGTCCGGTCAACGGGCCGGTTCAAGGCCGGCGGTTCCGAATGACCATGTCTGCATCAGGAGAAGGTAATGTTCATGGGAGCCTTGCCCATTCTATCAACATCTGAAACTTAAAGTGTCACCAGTGCTAGAGATTGCGATGTCTTCGTAAATTATGATCAGTCTTTCGAGGGGAGACCGAATGTAAATGGCCTACACCGTGTGAAGCTGGACATGCCCGTCGTCGTCTGAATCCGAAATCACCGCTGTCCCGAACGTTATTCTTCGAGCGATTCAAGAGGATTTCAAGAATCGAGCTCAAGGAGGTCATCGTCATCGGCTGGTCACTTCCATACCATCTTAACCCAAGCTTCCATATCCTCCGAAAAATTTGAGTGGACGACCCCTGGATACCACTAAGAGACAAGCATGCAGTGGTGTGACGTGAATAATGGAGTCGGAGACTTCGTTAGCCTCTTTAAATTTGGAAAGGTCACCACTTGTCGTTGCCGGAGGAGGTCGGCCATCATGTCCCAAATACGTCGTGAGGCCCCACCCTACACGAATCGGACGGTCTGAGATCGGAGACAAATAAAAACCTTAAAGTTAGGGCTGTCCTTTTTTCTTTTTTTCTTTTTTGGGTGCTTGCGTACGTGTCAGGATTGGACAAGTTCCTTTAAACCGTGAGGCCCAATGGGCCCTACCCCATTTACTCCTTTTCTTGTTCAGCATCTATTGACAATCAGAGATGTCATCTCCCAACTTGTCATGTGGCCTAGAAATGATGCGTGAGTTGGAATGTATATGGAAGGATGATGTCGATGTCTTTTCTCCTTTGAACTATGCTCATGCTTGTCATGAAAGCTATACGAGAAACAGACAAAAAAAGGATAGATTAGCAGCTTTGTAATCGACTGGTTAACCTAAGTTTGAGGCGTCCTTGCCTTCATAATAACTTGAACTCGACCAAAATCTCCACTGCAAAAAAAATAAAATAAAAAAAAATCTGCAAACCAACTCATGATTAGAGTTTGACGATAGGGGGATGCAACGCACTTTGCGGGTGCGCAAGAAAAAACAGGTAAAATCACTAGGTCAATTACGAATCATTTCAATCATCATCGACGGATAAAAATGTACTTACCGTGGAGCCTGCATAGTTGAAAGAAATTGCATTTGCGGAAAGACGAAGACACTTCAAGCGAAAGATGTAGATTTTGATATTGGTGTTCGTTATGGATACGTAGCATGTATGCTTAATAATCGGGAAAAAAGATTAAGACATCCTACTAGCTCTTTTTTGTCAGGAAGATCCTACATTTAAGTAGGTCATCTTTGATACGAAGACACGTGGCTTACAATTCAATTTCTTTTGTACCGTTGGAAAGATGAAAGTTTTTTTTCTTTTAGCAAAAGTGTAATATAATTGTAGACACTTTTACTACGCCCCACTTTCACTCATGCCAGTTACCAAGGTCTTGTCGCGGAGCTGGTGTGCCGGTCTCTATCAACTATATATAGGTCGTGTATATTTTATTTGTGTGTTTCATTTCTTTTGAATGAAAGGTTTATTAATACTATGTATTACATTATATATATAATATGGATGTGTGTGATTAACCTTTATGAAGGATTTCATTTCCCTAAAAGTGGAGTCTTATTCCCACAAGTCAACCACTAGTACGGAAATAGCAAAAGCAAGAGTGCTTTATGTTCATGCTCGTATAAATTACAAAGATGATTGTACTCTCTCGTTTTAAATAAGTTACTGTGCCCACACTTGTTATTTTGGTGACGACTCAATCGAGATTTCCTTCTTTGGGAGGACACAGATCCACATCTTCAGATCAGATCCAACCAATGATTATGGTGGAAGTGTTTTTAAGGTAAAAGAAGGTTGACGGCAGTGTAAATTAGAGGGAATAAGCGTAGAAACAAGATATAACGATTTGGCTGTCGGTCAGTCAAGTACTTTTACGGTTTTATTTTTCATTGGTTGATAATAAATCCTTGATGCTAAACAGTAAATGTGCGGAAACATGCCTAAAATGCTGAAAATTTGCATCACTGATCAATCGATGCTTCACAGGAGGAATTTACCGTATTGTACACATATTAGATGCCGCATTTGCAGTCTCAAGAGTTCCCTTCCCTTCGATTGCGGTTCAACGGTAGAGAGGGAGAGCCACGTTCTGTCGCTGCATCTTTTCTGTGCAATCTATGACAGACTGAAGAAAGGGGAGAGAGAGAAGTTGCGTCTACCAAAAGACTTAGACTTTCTCACGTTTCAAAAAAATAGCTACTGATAACGGCATATCTGCCGTGGGTTGGGTGTGGTTGCCCACATAGACGGCACACCATAAGACACATGCTCCAACATTTATTTATAGAAAAATTAAGATTCTTAAAAGGAAAAAGATCTAATTGAGTCTCGAGCTCGCCATGAGCAGGAATCAGACATCGGAAATCTGTCATGGCTCCCACATGATATGTTTGATCATTCGCCATGTGCGTCTCCAATGCCTAAATTATAATGGCGATTAGCGTCATGCATGATTGTGGCATTTTAAAATATTAGGTCTATATATATGTGTGTCAAAGTAACTTTTCATTCATTTCCGCAAAAAGTAAAAGACAAAACCAAACGACAAATTTCATATAACAAGACAAATCATCCGAACAAGGATAAAACTCACATGTTTAAGAAGACATCAAATCCTGGCCGCCACCTTTCTCTCCTTCTCTTCCTCTCATTTCCACACAACTTTCTTCAACCTCCCATGGAGGGGAGGATTTGAACTAGATCTCTCCCTCTTCTCCCATCTTCTTTAACTAATGTAGCTTTCCTTGCAATTTTTTTCTTTCTCTTCGGGTCGTCATATTAATCATAATGTAACTCTAAAAATTTTCGATTGACTGGCGACCTAAACGTTAAGATCAAGCGGAAAGGAGATTAAGGTCACCGGTGGTTGATCAGTTTGGATTCTTTGGAATATGGGAATCTCCCGAGTCAGATACACGGCAGGCGTTGTGACGATCAGACTCCCAAGTCCCACCTTCATTTTTAATTAGCGACGTATTGATTAGTCCAAGAAAGACTAAATCCATGGATGCGACACATGCCCACTTGCCCCAAATTTGCCTTTATTCAATTGGTTGGAGAACACAACTTCTTTGATCCCCTTCGGCTTCGGGGCAATAATTTAGGAACAAATAAAGAGCGACTTTAACTCCAAAAAAAAAAAAAAAAAAGATTTCAGTTTTTGCACAAGAAAGTTGTTTTTGCGCCATTATAGTTTGAAGCAATCTACCTGGATTATGCCCATATTTTTGCCAATGCAACTTCAAATCAATTTCTGAATTTTTTGTGCGATGTTGATTCAATCCTAAATTTTATTAATTTAGTCATTTTGATTAGTTGCCAAGGAAAATTGTTGCTAAATTGAGAGAAATTGAAAGTTTAGGACCGAAATTATGTCCGCACAATAGATTTAGGACTGATTGAAGAATTTTTGCTGGATAAGCATTTAGGGCCAATTCAACTTCATGTCTAAGGAATGAGCTGGTGGACCGTTGAGCATGGCTAAACATTAAACAAATCTTCATTTCGAAGCAAGTTCTTAAATTAAGTTGAGTGAGTTGGCAAACTTGGGAAAAATATAAAAAAAATCTTAAACCTAGTGCAATTATGCCAATTCAATCATAAATTTTTTTTTTGGCCAATTGAGTCTTAATTTTTTTTTTTCATTTATGCCAATTCAGTTCATCCGATCAACTTTGGCTGGTCAACGCTAACATGACAATTTTGAATAATATTTTCATATGTTTTTAAATTTTTTTAGTTTATTTTTTATTTTTTTCCTTCTCCTTCTTCCTCCAACTGACTGCCCAATGACTCCTGGAGGAAGAAGAAGAAACAAAAAAGAAAAAGAATATATATAATAATATTAAAAATTACCACATCAGCGTCTGCCGGCCAAAATTGGCCAATTTAAACCGACACACATAGGAAAGGTTTAGACTCAGTTGAAAAAAAAAGAAAAGAAAAAGACCTAGGACTGAATGAGCACAATGACAATATGTTTAAGACTTTTTTTGGGTACTTTTCCTGGCAAATTCGAATACCAATTGAGAATCATGTGGGCGTGTGTACCTGTACGTGTGCTCGATTGATTAATTAGAAGGTCGTGGTGTGTTTCCGAAGCTTAGAAGACCATCTGCGCGGTCTATTTTTAACGAGGGGAATAAACCAGGAGAAACAAAAATCTTATGCTGTGATCAAAGAGATTTTGCTGTTCCATTCCTTGATTCCAATTGTGCCCAATCTGAGATCCATTGATGCTCGAGAATCTTGCTTTGCGTCTCAAATTCCCGAACCTTCTTCAAAATATGTTCTAGGGTCCGAACCACTTGTCCACAATCATTTCAAGCTTAGAACAGTTTTAAGTTTAAGTTCTTCAACAAACCTAATTTGATTTCATGAAGTAATCTCGGGGAAAACTTAATTTTGCAACTTGAATGAATCACTTATAAGGTGAAGAAACACGAATCTTTGCTCCGTCAGCGTAAAGTCTAGTTTGGAAAATCTCCACAATAGATTGATGAGAAAAGTGGAATGAAAGAGTTGGAAGTATTAGTGTTGATATTGAAATCTGTGATGAAAATTGAAAAGAACGAATTTGTAGATGATCAAAGTAACACAGCTTATATAAAGGAACTAGTTCAGTCCTCCAATTCTCGACAATTTAACGTGCAAACGCCAGTACGGATAGGCGCATGATCGACTGTTTTTGTCTTGCCCGGCACGCGGTGTGGTTGTTTGCTTTGACTTGTCCCATATCGAGCCTCACGATTTTGTCTTACAGACATACACCTTCCCAAGAGGTTACATATCTCAATAGTGTTCCTACCTGAATACGCTTAATTTTGGAGTTTTAAATCTAAGTATTGCCGTTACATCAATATACGCTTCCAAGAGTTAATTCAGTTTTCAAACACACACACATCACAAATCCGCTCTCCCTCTATTTGGTGCACAGTTTAGTTCATGCATGCCCCGTTCGACATCCTAAAAGCCTATCAGGATCCGTTCTCTATCCAAGATTTCATGTTTCGAAAATCAATTCTCGCCCTTCTCGAACCTGGTTGCTACATGCTGAGCAGAAAAACTTGCCCCATGCGCACTCCAAAACACATTGCTTGTAAGTTTTATCTGCCCCCATTCTGGGTGCAGTCTGGCGAGTGCCCAACCAGAGGGTAAAGTTGGCGTCTCCGATGGCGACAATGTGTGTTTAATTGTGTGTAAGATAAGTTCTAATGTGGGTGTTTGTCATTAATCCTTCGGTCATTTCGCGAAAAATAATTTTTAGAAAAATAGTTTTATGAATTTTTTGTGTTCATTTAATGAAAAATTAATGAGTCATGGAGAACACTTTTGTCTTGTGAGGAAAAAAAAAACACATTCAAAATTTTTTTAAAAAAATGATTTCTCTTTTTGACGAGAGAAAAAAAATTTCCCTCATCTTTACTCCCTCCATTCCTTCACATTCCTTTACTTTTTAATAAATTTTTCTTTTTCTTTCGATTTTTTATTTATCTTTTCGAGAAACTTTTTGTTTTTTCTTTATTTTACTTGTTCAATAATTTTTTCTTCCTCCGCCGATCTCCGGCAACAGGCAAGCCACGGCCTTGCGCTAGGCCAACGAGACGAGCCTCGAGCTCCCTACCCTCTGCTTGCCATATTCGGCGAGGCCGAGGTTCGCCTGTAGCCCGTCACTGCCCATTGTCGTGGCTGGCGACTGGTCAAAGAAGAAGGGGGAAAAAAAGAACCAAAAAAAAAAAGAAAAATTAACAAAAAAAATTAAATTTAAAAAACAAAAAAATTAAAAAAGAAACAAAAAAAGTAAAAAGTATTAAAAGTATTGCACGGAGGAAAATCAAAATCGATTTTTCGAACCGCACAACGGAAACTATTTTTTAGTTCATTTTTAAGTTTCAGTTGAACACTGCAAAATTGTTATTTTCCCGAAAAAATGACTTCCTGAAAAACGTTTTCCACTTCATTTTTTTTTTGGCGAAACAAACTAAATAAAACGAACCAAGTGATTCAAGAAAAGCTCAATATAAAGACTCTTATTCGAGTAGCAAATGTTGCTGTCCAATAGCAGCAAAACTATTTCCCAGCATCTTACCTTCTAAGATGACTCAAAAAGTTCTCAGTAGTGGATAGTCCATTCTTACACAAACTACTTTAGCTGTCTAAACTTTTCGACTCGACTAATTCCACGAGTGATTCATGATGGTGTTCCCGACTTCTTAATTATATGGAAAGAGATTGATTTACAATAGACTGTTTCCTTTATAATACTTAACCTTGGGAGAGGACATTAAAAAAAAAACCATAATCTAGAATGAGTCACCTTTTCGTTGCATATTGGTCCCCATGTCTTGAGAATTTCATCCTAGGCTTCCTAATCATTCGAGGCTTGGTCCCAACCATCATGGCCCACTTTGTTTGCATTAGTCCCTTGATTCTCTTCAAGAGACTATGATGTTGTCAACAGGGCAATTTACTGTCTATTTAATTCTCAGGACAAATGAAGTGACCTTTCCCCCCCCTCCATCTAAGTCAAACGGAAGACAAAGCTGACAAACATGGACTAAACAATTACTTTAAAAAAATGAAATAATTTGTACCCTTTTTTTTTAAAAAAAAAAACACAATACTCCGCACCGGTGGTAGTAGCGTAGATAATCGGCTATTGGCAGCGGCAGACATCCGTTGACGATCGCGGCAATGCCGGATAGAGTTGGGATTTTGCTATTAAAAAAAAATAGTAACCATTGCTAGGTAAGAGCTTTTTCGAGAAAACCTTACTCTAATTGGAATTCAATTGCATAGTTTGATTCCTCTTCAAGCACGTAAAACGTAGGAATCACAATCCCGTTCTTTCAAGAATTCAATATCGCACTAAGCCAAACGAGACCACTAAGCATATACCGTATTTTAATACGGTAATCTTCGAGTCCAGCGGGCTCCATATGAAAATTCGAATGCTTCTAAGACTTTAAGATCAAATTAATTTTTTTTTGTTGGATTTGCAGGATCAATTGAAACGAGCAGTTATGTTCATATCAAAATTTGACGGAGAATTGGGGCCACTCCGGTAACATGTGTTCTCTGATTCGTGTTCTTTCGTCCTCGAGAACAAAGAGCATAACGTAAATCTGTAACAAAATAAAAATTACTTCTTTATTGCAAATAATTGAATTAGAGAATTGCGCTTATTGAGAATAATAATGAATGGATCCGGGAGTAATTTCCTCCAAATGGATTCCGGATGCACTAATTTTGCTCCACCACGTATCAATGACATTCACCTTTGCCTTGGATTCCAATAAATTAAATAAATAAAAAAGGAAACTTTATTTCCTCTCCGAATGGATTCCGCTTGCAACTCGGGGACCCCACCGCATGCAATGCCGACTAATCCACAGATTCCTTCTTCTCCAAATTCCTTTCATAAGCGTTCTTGACAGAGAATGGCGACCGTAAAATAGAATCTCTCTCTCTCTCTCTCTCTCTCTCTCTCTCTCTAAAACAAATGAGTCGGCGTCAATTCATATTGAACTGAACCGGTCTGTTTAGGTGGAGATCGAGCCTCCATTATTGTCGGTATCTCCAAGCAAACAAAAAATGGTTTCGTTTTCGCAGGCTGAACATATTCTCGGGAAAGCCACTGTTTTTTCCCACCATCTGTCAATAGTGGACCTGTCGATGGAATCCTCGCTCACGCACGAGGAGCCCTCCAAACACTCTCGTTCATGTCCCTGTTTTTGATTGTTAGAGAGAGAGAGAGAGAGAGAGAGAGAGAGAGAGAGAGAGAGAGACTGGGGATATAAACTTTGCATTTGCTTCGATGCGCCTAGGAATAATTGCTCCAAAAGCTTTCTCCAATAAGTTTTCCCTCTTTTGCTTACCCACAAAATAAATATTTTTATTTTTTTTTAATATATTTCTGGCTTCGGAGATGTTTATTCATGGAATTCCCGGGCTACTGTGTGCACGAGCGGCGCAGACCGAAAAAATTCGTCGTCTCGGATAGCGGGGGCCAACATCGTCGGAGGACGAGGAGGAAGAGGGGGCGGCTACACGGCGGCGACCGGAGTCTCGCCTTTGGCGGAGACCTTGGCGGCGGAGGCGGGAGAGGAGGCCATGGCATCCTTCTTGGACGCGAACGAGCACTTATCTTTCCTCTCGTCCTGCTTCATCTGCTGTTGCCGGCACTCTAGACTGCAGAAAGCACTGTCACCTCTGCAAAACAAAACATTAAAAAAAAAAAAAACCCACAAGGAGAAATTATTTTTTCGAACTTATTCACCACCAACAATTGTCGGACGAAAATTAAACAACCGATCAGATATGGAAAGTCAGGATAGACTAAAAATGGAAAATTTGTCTGTCAGAAAATTACTGAATCTGTTTCCTCGTCTTATTTTTGGTCCGTCAACAATACCACCGCTTCGCTGGCGTCATTGATTGGATGACTGATTATACGAGAGTTATCAAATGATTCTACTCAAATGAAATTTGCTCATCTCATCAGCTGGATCTGGCGAATTTCAGCTGAATTTCGAGTATCAAGCAAACGAAATGTCAAAGAAGTGACTATTACCTGTACATGTAGATATCGCGGCCAGGGACGAGGCGACGCTTGCAGAGAGAGCAGGAGCGCAAGAAGTGGGCGGTGTCGAGGAGCTCGCCGGAGTGACGCCGGTGAGACCTCGGCGAGGCCGCCGCCGCAGCGGACATCATCAGCCGCGGTTCCCACCCCTCGCAGTGCCCCGCCGGATTCTGGCCGCTCTTCGTCGGCGGGGGGGCCGTCGACTCGTCGTTGATGTTCAGGTCGAAGGTGATCTCCGTCATGCTCGTCGTCCTCTTCATCTGGCGCGGTCTCTTCCCAAGCGACATCCTCTCTCTCTCTCTCTCTCTATCTACTACTACTACTTCTTCACTGCGCAACTGTAACTAACTTCTTGAAAACAAAATGAAACAATGGAAAAAGGAGAAAATTGAAGAAGAAGAAATGAGAAGTTGCAGAGAGACGGAGAGGGAGAGAGAGAGAGAGAGGGAAGTGCCGGAGGAAGGAGTGGAGGAGATGGGTGGGGGGCGCAAATATAAGAAGAGCCAAAGGGCGAGGCGCGAATCTGGACCGTCCATTCCTTTTGCGAGATTGTGCGAATCCATGTCAGTCATCGGGCCCCACTATTAACGAAGACGGTAATTAATGTAAAGTTATCAAGGTTTTTAATTACGTACTTGAATGTTAGGAGGGCTTTAAGAGGTCAGTGAATAAGAAATTCGATGTGACCTCCCCAAAAAAAATGGAAAAGAAAAAACAAAAGGACAAGAATGCCACCCTTTTTCTTTTCTTTTTTCCTTTTTCTTTTGGTGAATAAGATATTCCGCTGGATTTACTTTATTAGATTAGATCTGACGTTGATCAGCCCGGATGAATTGGACGTAATTAGACCTGGGATGAAAATAAATTGTCCGAAGAGAGGTAGCCCTATGCTAAAAATCACCGACTCTCTTTGAGATTCTTCGTGCCATGCCGACACGCGTTCAACACGTGATCAATAAATGTTACACATCGGACACGTGGTCAACGCTCTAGACACACTAGCGACACGCGATTACAGCATCTCAACATGTCATTTGGACACGCACGGATCAATTCTAAGCCTTTGCAATAAATTATAAATCAAAATGTAAATTTATAAAGCCAATGAATTGTTTGTTAAATTGGTGAGATCCTTGGGACTTAGACATATAAACTGATGAGTTTCCGGATATGAATCTATCCAGCCGCATTTTGAGAGATTTAACAAGTGGCATTGGTGCTCATATCCCCACCACTCGATAAATAGTCTATTGCACATGAAAAATCTCGATTACAAAAAAAAAGTAAATTTATATAAAAAAATACGTATACTCAAGTCGATTAAGTGTACATGCTACAATTAATTGTAAATCAAGAGGATTCGATCTCTAATGGATTTACAATGGTAATGGCATTGCAATAACTATTTTATAAACTGTCACGCTAAATTCACCATGATTATATGCATCATGTTTACTTGTAACCTATGTACGTTTTTATGGTAAAAAAAGGGTGGAAACAGGTGACTGATAGCTAGGATTTCACACTTTTTGCGTACGAAATCTTTAGTTTGAACTATAATTACTCAGTTCATTCGAATTGGAAGATCAAATACTGACGAGCATATACTGTAAGATCAATGGTCCAGATGCATTTTAGTGTATGCATCGCATCTTGGAATTATTTCCCATAAATAAAGTTGTTATATGATAGACATTTATTACAAAATATATAATTCTATCATGATTCGTGCATATATATATATAGGAAAATTTATTCGGCTACACGATAGCACTTACTATATTTCTATATTTTCATGCAAGTTTAACATGTGATAATAGCAAATGATTTTGGCATGTAAAGAACATTTGCGACAACAGTTAAACATGGTTTTACTAATAAGTTAGTTGTCAATCGGTTCGCCAACAACCTACCATCATTTTCGTCAAATCCCAAATCGCACATCTCAAGGTAATCTACCGGGGGATTCTATAGTTCCTAAGTGCACCGTACAATCAGATTGAAAGCGTGAGTAATTTCAACCATCTAATACATCTCATCCTGGATATTTGCGATATTTTACTTTTCGACACGAGAGTGAAAAGCCTAGAAAGGATGGTGCTTTTTAAAGACCATATATTCATGGAGGTTACTAGCCCGACAGTACTGTCAATTGTTTATAACTACACAATCTCCCAATGAATGAGTGAGGTGTATGGATCTACGGTTGATATTGTATTGCCAAAGAATCATTTTCCTATACTCACTCGTCTTCTACCTCTGTTGCATGCGGACAATAACATTTCTAGGAATTGGCATCTTCTTCATCGCAAAGGGCAATATAACAGAAATGGGAAAAAGGAAACCCTAAAAAACTAATGTTCTTGACATTTTTAGGAAGGGAGTGCAACTTGTAAGTTGGCCGGATTCGCCAGGGTGGTGCCAATCTTTTTTCAACACCAAGGCATGCACTTGCCATCCAATTATTTAAGGCCCCCCCCCCTTTGGGACCTCCGTGCCTCGGCCCCTGGTCTGCCCACTTGTTGCTTCATTCATTGTTAATAATTCAGAAAATCCTCTACTTAAAATAATACACGAGTAAACACTAATTAAAACGACCAAATAAAATATCGTTACAGTTCCACATATACAGGTGATTTTAGTTCGTCCATCACCCCTATTTTTTTTTTTAATTAACGAGCATCCTAGGATATAAAGAGAGTCCGTGGTTTTCAGCGCGCCGTTCTCGGCCTCGTGTTATTTTTACCTAGGTGTTAGAAAATAACTTCTTCTAAAGAAATATGATTAACGAGCAAAAGTTTATACAGAGATGCATCGATTTTGAATTGAGACCCTCGAACTCATTTATGTTCTTAGGCCCTTCAATTGTGTCCGCGGGAGTTGACCAATACGGTGCACGTGAAGCTGCTTGCTCATTCTCTTGCGAGGTTATAGTTTTATCGAGAGAGGAGCTCTTTGTGCCCGGTCGATGCTTATTAAGAACTCAAGGATCTAATCCGATGATAATTTACAACCCACGAAATTTCTACACGCTTGACCTTTTAGAAAAAGGGTAATGCACACTCTTAAAGAGATGCCTTCTGATGATGTTTAAGATAGGTTGAGCTCTGCTCGAGTCTGCCCCTTCTCATTGGCCTTGATAACAGCTCTTTCATGCTATCGATAATTTCCTCGTTTGAACTTCGAGATCATCATTAATTTCCGTTAAGACATGAGCAAATTCTGGAACCTCGGACGTCAATTATGTGTGCATATATCAAGTACAACTAAAGGGATACACAAGCTTTAGAAGTTCAAACTGTAGCAGGCGTCTGAAACCCTAGTGTCCAGCAAAAGAATTTTTTTTTCCTTTTTCCTTTTTTGCATGAAGATCTGTGGGCAGAACTGTCGCTGGAGCCGTCAAGGACGACGCTGTTCTACCTGAAACAGTTCACATGAATAATGGGGAGCTGTCAAAGCAACGAGCGAGGGAAACCTCTCACGAATGTCAAAGAAAGGCGAAAGAAAAAAAAAAACACGAAAGGGAAAGAAAGACTCGAGCCTCTCAACTTGCGTTGGGAGACGTGGTCCCCGTGAGTGCCATTTAGAAAAATCAAAGGTTGTCACCTTTCGTTCTTTTTTTTCATCTGCAAAATTGACCATTTCACTCCATGGCACTCGTCCAACTACCTATCCGAGAGATTGTGGAGAAACAAGAAAGGGTTTTGGAGATAGCCATGTGTTTAGTAAAAGCTTATTGGAGTTAATACGCTATGAGACTCATAATTCAGACCGAGAATGCCATGTAACTATGAAGCCTTGAGATTCTTCGCGTGGATTTATGAGTTGATGATGTGACTAATATGATGTTGGTAGGACGCTCTCGAGTTTTCTCCATAAGATATTATGGAACTTGATTAGTAGAAACCCCGGAAAAAGTACATGCTTCGAGGCGCGAGCAATTAATTAAACTCGAGACCCACGATTGCAAAAACGAAAAAAGGGGAGAAAAGAAAAAAAGAAAAGAAAGGAAAGGAAAGGAAACCCAGAACGCGCGAAAAGGAGGCATGAGGGATTAAATTCGAGACATCATGCTCCGATACCAACTTGGGAATGCACAGGTATGAACAGCTCAGCTGAAGTTGATGTCTCTAGACGCTGTTGCTTTGGTCGATTGATTGTTGCCCATGATAGCTCACTACAAAGTCATCGCTTAGGAGCATCGTTCACTCTTAGGAATGGACAAGTGAATGGTTTATTAAGTCAGCTTCTAAGAAGGAAGAGTAATCGTATGACCCACCATCACATGCAAAATATCTTTGCCCTAATTATATTCTGGATGCTATTATGAAACCTACCCAATGGAAGCATCATGCAAAATATCTTGCCCTACTTATAGCAGGAAACGATTGTGCTCGACATCTTCCTGGTATATATAGTAATTGCTCCAAGCTAGATTCGGTCCTCGTAACTTTTTTTAATGGGTGTATCTTTCTCTCTTTCTCTTTTATTGAGGATCGAACCTTGGTCGGGGTCCCCCATTCGCACCCATAACCTCGGGCGGGGTGTACGATGTCCACAACTTAATTATTAACGAGCAGTATCGACTTCATGTTGTTCGTACATTCATAAACTGTATAGAGGTCAATATGATGAACGAGAGGTTTCGCGATGTAAATTGTTTCATCGAAAATCTACAAACTGCATTAGAGCCTGCAGGAGTGAGCATATCAAGTTGTGAAATCATACATCCTTCTTGCTTAGAAAACCATCAAATCCAACCGTGGTTGACAGTAATCTTTCCAAATGAGTTCTTTTTCTGATTTAGTAATTGGTGTTCCCCACTAAAAGGGCATTGCCCCAAAAAGCTAATGATGCGTGCATAAAGGCTGTAATAGTACCACACTGTCAATTTCAGTCCCCCGTGGATTCCACTGAGTTTCCAAATGCATGTCCGTGGGTAATTTAATCAGAGTTGACAATCCAATGTTTGGGCAGTAATTTAATGAGGTGAAAAAGTGGGTTATTTACTCATGGTGATTTGTATTGGCAGTTTCTGGGACAAAAAAAAAGTAAATATAAGGGGTTGTTAATCGGAACAATAAAAGTCGATAAGTAAATGGAAAAAACTGATAAATTAACACAAATAATTAAATACCGATAACTAACTCGAATAAGAGTTGGCAGACTAAAACTCGGTAGGAAAACAATGTGACAAAAATGGGCAACTCACTATAATTTAAGTCGCTAATTTCGTAGAAGAATTGATAAATTTTAATCGGCTGTAAATTATGTGATGAATAACGGTGGCAACTCAGTATAAGAATCGGTATTCTACAAATCTATGATAAGTCGTGACACTCTCATGAGTCATGGCTAGGATTACTCAACCAAGAGTCTTACGATTTTATACCATTCTCGTGCGCACTTGAGAGTCCAATAGGCCCATCCAGACGTGGTTCTTCCATAAACTCCCATATAATGTGCGGTAATCTCCCTCCCCTTAAATTGTTTGAATTGTTAAATTTCGTCATTGAGAACACCCATGAGTAGAAATGACTGATATCACGGAAAAGAATGTCAAAGGCAGAAGGTAAAAGGCCAAAAGAAATCGAAGAAAGTATGCTTGGATGGATACCTAATGCAAAGTCCCAATGAGTCAAGAGAAACAACAAGAGATCGGCAGATGTACTATGCCTAAAGAAAAGAATCGCAAAAGCAAGAAAATCCAGAAGTACGTGTGAGTAATTGCAGATTCGATGCAAATTCTGACCATCCAGAAATTGTAGCTCGGGCAGAATCGTCAGCAAAAATGACATGAACGTTTCATTGGCGACTGAATTACCTACGATATCGAGTTGTGTCAACTCCAAACTGTTGAACGCTGTAAAAGCCTTCCCAATAGTTTTGTCTTTGTCACATCGGCATCGTCAGGGGAAAAATCACCACCATTCCAAGTAATTTCTCCATTATGGGACAGAGGAGAAGCAGAGCACAAGTGGCGCACGGTGTCTATAGAATGTAACCAGTAACCCTATCTCATTGTGAGAAGTACTCAGCACCTTCAAGGATTTCAAATATCTCAAAGGGTCCAGCGCAGTGAAACTCCGCAGTTTGTTTCTTCCCAGCTTCAAGCAAAGGAGAAGCTGCATAGCCTCCAGACCTGAAACAGAACCAGCGCAAAGCTAAACTCTTTCTTTTGTCTTTTCACACTTCAGAAAGATAAAGAAACCTGAATAGCCCAAACGATTTGAATTGCTGAACAGCTACAACATTTTGACCCAGCTTAACCTGAGCGCAAGTACTGGCTCAGCAGCTAACTCGCACACGCGCCGAGCAAGATGGGCGAAGGAATGCAGACAAAATGAGCACACTCGCCCTGGCTCGTGTAGATGGGAAAAAACAAGCAGGGGAAACGCTATAACAATGAACTTCGGCAGATATTTACACAAAAGGGAGGCTGTGCTAATATGAAATAACTTGTGTTATTTTCCCTTTGAAAAATTCCCCAGGAGGAAATTCTAGTAGGTCATTTAAACTACACACATTAATGTAAATCTGAACTTCATCTGCTGAATAAAGTATATCAAATTTGGGTGGCCTGCACAAAGATAATGAATGTGTCGCCTATATCAACTAAGCAAACAAAATTTAGGCCCAACCACCCCCCTCAAATCACTTATGTTATTTTGCCTTTGAAAAGGTCCCCAGGAGGAAATTTTTGTAGGTCAATTAAACTACACATATTAATATAAAATCTGACGTTTATCTGCTTTGGTTGGCCTGCACAAAGATAAATGAAATATGCCGCCTATATCAACTAAGCAAACAAAAATAATTAGGCCCAACCACAACAACACACAACAACCCCCCAAAAAAATAAATAAAATAAAAAATAAGAAACTCCAGCAAATATCTTACCTTCAATTGAATGAAGTTCATAGTGTCTAAGGTCTAGCATTTGAACCCATAACAGTCTATCAAATGATCCCATTCGAGATATTGACAGATTATTCAGACGTACGGGTCATGAGTACCAGACGAGGTGATGCTTCCATAGGAAAAGCAGTGCCTCAACAGCGTCTCCTGGCTGGAAAGCAGCCGTTGTATCATTTAAAGAATTATAAAAACATTATCTCTTAGCTCATTTCATTCTAAGTCACAGTAGCACGGAACAAACAGGATAATCCTCGTCCACATTCAAACAACTGTCCCACTGAAACTTGTGCACACCTCCCCAAATGCTACTGCGAAATTCTTATCTTGCGGGAAAATGAAATTTATTGCCTAATATAGTGCAAACATGGCATCCCTTCACAATATCTTGTGAATAAGATATATCCGTGGGAAACACTAATTCCAATGCTGGAAACAAGTTAAACTCCCCTTGGTGACACTTGAAAAAAAAAAGAAAAAAAAAAAAGAGAGAAACCAAATGGTTGACAGGAGAACCTTTACGCCATAGAATATACCAATGAACTCCTTGTCTTATGACTTTTGCAATGAAGTATCACATAAGCAACGAGGCAATGACAGTCATGAAAAAAAAAAAAAACCAACAGTCGCTTCAAAGATCCAAATGCATGTGCAGCCTCCCATCACTGAGAAAGAAAAGACATGCTTTTCTTGGAAGATCTATTTCAAGGAAAGAGTAGGTTACCTGTTGCAACAAAACTAAGCTTCCCTCATCCTTATAGTATAGAGAGGGAGATGGGTCCAATTTCAATAGCTCACTGTATAGTCCAAGAACTTCTTCAGCATGAACAGTTTTCGTAGCATATGGAAATGGCATTGCATTCATGAGCCATCAAAAGTCTTGCCAGTGTGATTTTCCCAATTTTGCTGAAAAATGGAACACTAATGTCTTCAGCGATAGTTCCAATCTGCCAATCTGAAGTTGTTGGCTCATACTTATTCTCCATTGCTATTCCATCATAACAAAGACTTGGAATGGCTACTTGCAAATGCATTTAACAAGCATAAAACTTGTCCTCTTCCCATGCCACTTTCTCATCTTTAGAATATTGGGTTTCCAAGGGCTTTACACTTACTGTAAATGACAAATCAAAAGTAACACTAAGTTGTAGACGATCTGAAGACATGAAGCCCTGATTATGTCCAAGCTTAACCTCAACAGAATGGGGTGCTGAAGACTGATGATCTGCACCAGATAAATCAAAATATCCAACCCAAACTTTAGAAACCCCAGAATTCTGTGATGAAAATGACTTCCATGCAGCATCTTCATTCTGAACAAATGCAGATTGAATGGTAACCGTTGACGAGTTTACACCTTTGACGGTCTGATTGAAATACAGGACAACAGGGAATCTTTCCAAAGAAACAGTAAACTCAGACAATGAAGACAAAGGATGATCCCCAAGGGACCATTTCCTGACAGAACGTGATCAGATCCACGAACAGGCCAAGAAGATACAAGGAAAGGAGCCTAGACTTTGAATGTTTGATCAAGAAGCCAAAGGTGGTAAAACCAACCACTTTGATCATCGGGGTCAATATATAAAGCATTCAGTACAAACTCATACTCCTTGCTTATAATATCTTGAGAAGATGACTCTTGTTTCTTTTTCTTCAGTATCTCTGACAATAGCATACTGCTGAAATCTCTTTGCCAGGTGAGAGATGAGGTCATGAGCTCGGAAAACTGAAATTAAAATCAACGCATAATTGTTTTTCTCCCTCTAATATGCATAAAAGCTGAGAAACTTTCACAATGTAGATGCACAGAACAACAATAAACTATGGGGTTAATTTTGAGGATCAAATGTTTATACTCGAAAAACAACCCCGTAATAACTCAGCATTCTAATAATCACCTAACGCATATGAGGTGCAAGGGAGTGACACAGTCCCTATCACAAAAGAGAGAAATTCCTTACAAGTTTGGCAAATAGTCAGCTAAAACAAGTGATGCCACCATTCATTATATCATGCACCAGTAAAAGTCCATGAACGACCTTCCTAGCAGTTCAATTGACAACAACCAACATAAGTAGCACGGAGAGCTTACAAGTGGGCCTTCGATTATGCCAAGCAGAGTAATTACTGAAATTGTTTCCTATAAAATCTTCTGTATACTGCAGCTCATCCTCCATGGATCTGCCCAGCGGTGCTGCCACAAATCTGGCAGCAAATTTTGAAAGAAGAGAAACTAAGATTGATGAGCCTACCATGATTTACTGCAGAATGAAATTTGCCGCCTCCTGTAATTCCATGCATGGAAATTTCGAGGATCGACCTTCTGAAATCGATCCAAAAGTCATAATTCATGATCTAAACATGAACAACCTTTGCTCAACACCCATTTTTGATGATGCCATGCTCCATAAGATTTAAAGTTCTGTCTCAGCGCATTCTCGACCTACGTTAATCATTCATACAAATCCAAGTCACGCGCTGTTGAGAAATAACTGCAACTGTAGCTTAGTCTGAAGAAAGCCAAAGAGGCTAGGAATATGTAGATCTGCTCCTAGAGCTAGCAAGAATAGACAATCACATTGAAGATTGAGTAAGAGACAAATTCTGCAATCCTGATTCCTAACAGCAGCAAATCTTACAGCCTCAAACAACCCCATATCGCAAACAAGAGGTGGAGAATTACAAAGCTATGAATAGCTAAAGCATTACGCTGCGAATTAACCTTTTCTTCTTTTCTTTTTTTTTGGTCGAAAATGCTTGAAATTCGCTGCGTATTAACCTCAAAAGAAGAAATTTTGAGGTCTCAAACTAAGTCTCGGAGCCGCAATGACAAACACAGATGTGGAAAAAGCAGCAGGACCACTTCGAGCCGTCTAGAAACATCCTAAAATGTTTAGAACAACAGAGAACGCACCACTTTGAGCTCTTCGTGGAAGATGGATCGCACAGATTCCGGAGAGGATTCAGACTCTTTGACGTTGTGCTCAACCGCGAGCTTCCTGTGATTCCAAGCGGTGTAGTACTCGGGATTGGTCTCCAGGAGCTTCGCGCTGGTGTCGAGAGCCACCTTCGTGTATCTGCGAGCGACATCGCATTACAATCAACTCAAAAACCTTGATCGAAAGTGATCATTCCGTTCGTGCGGCGGTTTCGATCTCGCAACTGAGGACAGGACAAAAGTGAGATAAAAATTCAGGGAGAGAGAGTACATGCGGTTGTGGTGATAAGAGAGAAACTGGCATTGAAGAGCTCGTAGCTTCTGAGCTTTGGCGGCTGATGCTGCCGCATCTTCCGGCTGGGGCAACGTCCGAGGCCGGCCGTGCATCTTTTCCGGCGGAGAGAGAGAGAGAGAGAGAAGACGGGGGAACTCTGAACGAAGAGACAATTCGTGTTTTTTTATTTTTTTTTCGCTTTCGTTGCGATTTTGATATTTTAATTCGTCTTGTTTAATCCTAAACCTTTTCGAATTTTATCATTTTAATCTTAAATTTATTATTTAAATAATTATGTGAAAATGCTACAGTAACAAATTTTTGAATTATATCTTTTTCTCTAAAGTTAATTCTTTGATCTATAATGGTTCGATCACGACCATAATCGCTAGGTATCGCAGTCTGAATAGGGAGTATATATGTAAATTCTCTATTCCTTCATTTCTTACTATCCTCTTTTTCAAAAAATTCTGAAAGTCATCAACAACTGCACTAAAGTCACTCCACTTATGAATCATATATCCAAGGCACATCGCTCAAACCTTTGACATTGTGAGAGAGTGATTACTAATCTTTTTTTGATTAAATTACCACTTAATATTTTGCGCTCATAATTTTTCTGAAAATTATTACCAATGTTTATTTAGTATTTTAGTTAACAACCGCTCTTTTTGTGTTCAATGCCGTCCCTAAACATTAAAAAAAAAAATACAAAGTTCACTTTAGTTATTTACCGACACTTATTTGTTTTTTTCAATTTGTCGAATTTTGTTATCATTTACTAGCTTTTGTTGATATTTCTTGCTACTGTTATAATTATCATCCCTTTTATGAATTTAGTTATATTTGGTGTGAGACGTACTATCAATTATCCCATTAGGTTACCAAGTTGTTCTGATATGCCAACTCATTTTTGAAATTACTAATATCAATTGGAGAGATTCTCAATCTTTTTCCAATTAGGCTTCTAACTAATTTTGCATTACTAACTTTTATTTGAACTATTTACTAATATTTATATGATTATTTTAATTACAAACTTTTCTTTTCTTTGATAAAAGTTCACCTGGACGTGAAATAAAGAGTTGCACAACTTCATATATTAACACGAATCTATTACAAGTTATCATTACTAAAAAGTCTTCACGAAATTCTTAAAATAGTAGTTTTTGAAAGTAATTAAATATTAAACCACACATTTATTTAATTTTAGAAACGGGTCTGGAAAATTTGACTATTGAAAAAAAGGGTCTTACGGTGTGTGCTCACGCGGATAATCACACCCTCCCCTGAAGATAACTACAGAATCAATTATTTGGAGTTTGGATAGACACATCTATTGCAAGACGTCAAGATAGAGACAGACGTATCCCTTTGTTCTCGTTTACACAAGAAGAACAACGAATGTCACTCCTCCCTTTGAGGTTGAATCGTATTGGTTAAGAGATTCTCAAGACTGCGATTGCGACATCTAATCTGTGGATATTAGGTACGGTTCCTCGTGTGATTGTACTTCAATCGGTGATACAAATAAGTAAATTCTGAGCATATTCAGTAGTTTTCCGCATGTATTTCGTATACAAATTAGGAATTCGTTTTCTTTCACCGACGATAGCGTCTAAAGCTTAATATAACCATTCTTGATCATCCACTCCAAGCTCCAATGGTGTCGTGCGCACTTGAGAGTCCAGTAGGCCCATCCGAACGTGGCTTTTCCGTAGACTTCCAGTTGAGCCGCCGCAAAATTTTGGTACTCCTCTTCGGTTGCTCCCTTCACGGTCCACTCCACCACCCATTCACCTGCAATTTTCACACGTCACCTCATCTGCATCAGCAAATCACGAACATTAATTAGCACGCTAATCTGATTTTAACAGTTTGAACTTTACCGACAAAAGTGAGAGGTCCATCCGATGTAGCCATGCGATCCAACTGGGCAGCCCTCTGCTCGTATAAGTAATCGAGGTTCTCTTGGACTGTGCCGAATTTCGTCCTGAACATCAGGTAGCAATGCATGTCCACCACCGTCCTGTCCAGGCCGCTCGCCACGGGGAGCAGCAGCTCGGGGCCGGAGGGTCCGAGGACTCGCGACATGATCACGTAAGCCGTGGGGGAGTGCTTGCGGACGGCCGTGTGCCCGGCCCTGTAGTACTTGGCGATGGTCTCCAAAGGGAGCGTCTCCTCCTCGAGAGGCTCGTTCAAGAGGTCGACGGCGTAAAGGCTCGGGCTCTCGGCGTACCTACATAGGCGAAAATCGAAATCACGTCCCTAGCACTCGGAATACCTTGCTAGGGTTCGAACCGCAAGTTAAGCGATTACCGCGAGGTTAGGAATTCTATGACATGGAGGGTTTGCTGGATGGTGTCGTCCGTGTGTCCCCATTCCTGGAAACCATCTCTTGACGAGCTGTGCTCCCAGCCATTTTGGGAACCGGGTGCTGCGTGCAGGTCAATTATGACCTTCAACCCGTACTTACTGCAGGTAAGAAATTTTCAAATGACATGCTGCGAATTGCGTCCGGATCTGATAAGGTGAGGAGAAGACGGTGGTGATAGACTCACTTCGCCCAAGAGAAGGCGCTGTCCAGAAAGGCCAAGGAACCGCCGACGTAAGGCGGCGGAGGGTTCGGGTCGCTCGCTATCCACCAACCCACCGGAATTCTCACAGCGTCCAATCCATTATCCGCAACGAACTTGAGATCGTCTTCCACTATGAACGTACTCCAATGTTCCTGTTATCAATTCACTCCCTTTCATCTAGTTTTACCCAATTTCTTTTAACGGATTTTATGGATACTTTACCCTCATGACTTTGGGGGCTTCTTGTGGTCCGAGGCCATTGGTGACTTGGAACTCGCCTTCCAATCTTTTGGTGAAGCTCATGACAAACACAGACGGGTCTTCGTCTCCCCACGCATCGCTCTCGTCGCGTCGACAATCAGCCGTCACTCGTTCCTCCGTCCTCACCTGCGAGAACAGTTTGTACCACCATGACGCGCTTCTTTCTTGTTCGTTCTCAATCTAACATGCCTAATGCGTAGAGAACGATCTCAATCTACTAAATTCGTTTCGTAAAATGACGCAATGGGCTAGAACCGTAACCGAGTTGGCCCATCAAATAAGTGGACCGTGATTAACGCCCAATTCAGCAGACTAGTTCTGGCGGATCGTGCAGTAGCTTCTCAACCAGTCTTTAATAGATCAAGCATCAGTCTTGTGTAAAGATACAGGGAATGGAAAGAGATTGATGATGACCTGTAAGAAGAAGCCATTGGAAGCTTTGATCCTAACGCGGCTTGGATCGTCCGGGTTTCTTGCAATCTCAAAGGTTTCTGGTGCACCAGGTGATTGACAAGTAGCCACCAGATCGAACCCATCCCCGTCGGAGTTGAGGCCGACGAATTGCTTGTTGGCGACCCTGAAGTTGAAGAGCGTCTCGCTGATTCTCCACAGCTACACCCACAAAACACAGCAAAACATCTGCAGCTCTCAATGCAACGAGATGATCTTCTCTGAGAATGACACTTAATTGCGTCGGTCCGGTCCCTAACGTCGTTCAATGTTAGTCCCCGCGAGACAACCCCACCAAAATCCCGACCATGTAAGACGTGGGCCGAAACCCAGACGGCCGTAACCCAAACATGGCGTTTATTAGCACTTGGTGCACAAGTTCGATGTTCAACCGCCGGACTAACGTCATGAGTTTGCATAGCCTAAGGTTATCAGTCTGCTTAAAGCTAACTCACCCTGAATGTCTCCCAACTGGAACCGGAACCGGAACCTGCTGAGCGTTTGGAAACTTCACTGGTCCCCGTGCTGTTGGCGACTACCCGGCTTCCGCCTCCGGACTCCGCACAGAGAAACTTCCCAACCGTCATAGATTTGAACTGAAGTCTAGTCCCATCCTACACATTGCACACGATGAGAATCAGAAAAATCGTCGAAACCAAACGATTCAGCATTAAAATAAAAACCGACAGAAAACACTAAGGCAAGCACGTGTGGCACGGTACCAAGAAGTCCTTGTTGGGGATTGCATCAAAGAGGGAAGGCTTGATCCATCCTTCTGTGACCAGCCAGCCACCCAGATTAACTGCTGTAATTTTGGGCTCGCGATTCTCCGTCTCTTGATCTGAACCGCTGCCGATCGATTGGACCCCATTGCTGATGACTTCCATGGCTTTCTCTTTTCCTACTCCCCCGTTCAAAATCAAGACGAAACAAAACAGCAGCTAGTCATGTAACCGGCTGTCCCAAAAGGAACACACAAAATCTGCACTTGACATGACTAAAACAACGTATTCAATACTACTCGTTTGTAAGAAATGTTCATGTAATAGAATTTCGAAATGGTTAAGGACGGATGCACGATGCAATGCTCGCTTGCATGATGGTGTCGAGTCGAGTCGAGTCACTCACTCGATTATCTTCAAAGCTGAGTTGTCTGGGTGTATGATGTCATTTTGTCACAGCCTGATCTTTCTATTTATACTGAGTGATCTTGGTTCTGGTCCACTTGGTGCATTTCATTTCATAGGAAATGCTTTTCTTTAAAATTTTCTCGCGACTTGACTTTGGTCAACACCCCGAGCAACTTCCCCGTCCTTCGCACGTTGACGTCCTTTATGCTTCAGACAAGCCAGTGATGTTCCAACTCTTCCGGATAACGAAATACATCAAGGAGGTTTCGCATTCATCTTCTTCTTTGTTTAATATATAGATCTGACTACTCTTCCATTGTCCATTTATGTTTTCCTTTCCAAATAGGATTTTATTATAGAGCGCTCTTAATACGCTCATTAAGAAACTAACTAAGAAAATGGAAATGATTTCCTAATAATACGATCATGAACGGTATGTACCAATCATAGATCCACACGCTATTATCGCGTATTTTACCTAAAGCATTAATTGATTGAGAGAACATGTAATTATAAATAACTGATAAGTACTATCAAACTGTTAAGCTAGCAACTTTCTTGATAAAATAACACCCATGTGTTATGTGTGAAAGGTACATTGGAAATTGTATAAATCGTATTTTTCGTGCTCTGCGTAATTAGTCCTACAAAAGTGAAAAGATTTCTTTAAATATTGTTAACAATTGCCTTGAGAAAACTCATTAACATGATCCATCTATATAAAGTATATTGAATAAGAATTTGTTTTTTTTGTTCGGAATATTGAATAAGCATTTCAAGCGCACTCTTTATCAAAATAGCTTGACATCTATATGTAACACGCGACACTACATGATACAACACAACACACCGACACATTTTTGTAGAGAGAGAAAGAGAGAATTTCGAGACGTTGAGACATGTGTGTGTGTGTGTATATATTATCATGTATCTATAAAAATATCAATTGTGAGTTTTTTTTTATTCTTCTTTATTAGGGATTCAAGATTGATTTTTTTTTTTGGCTAGTTGGGTGTATTAATTTTGAGATGGCTAGATATATGACTTAAGTGTGTGTGTATTTGATAAATTCACGTTTTGACCCATAATATAGTGAAAATGATTAAAATTGACCCCATGCGTGTCCAAATGACATATCGAGATGCCGGACTCGCGTTTTCACTGCCACATGCCGATCGCATGTTAAAAAATATCGGAGAGTATTGAAATGCATACGGCACAACATGAAGATCCCCGAAGAGGAACACACAAAATCTGCTCTCGACATGACCAAAACATATCCAATACTACTCGTGCAAGAAATGTTCATGTAATAGAATTTCGAAATGGTTAATGACGGATGCAATGCGTGGGTGCATGACGGGATCGAGTCGAATCACTCACTCGATCAGCTTCAAAGCTGTTTTGTCGGGTCCACTTGGTGCATTTCGTTTCACAGTGAACGCTTCACCTTTAAAATTTTCTCAAGACGACTCTCCTAAAGTGGGGCACGTGACTTGACTTTGGTCAACGCCCCCGGCAACTTCCCCGTCCTTCGCACGTTGATCTTCTTTATGCTTCAGAGTTCACACAAGACAGTGATGTTCCAGCTCCGCCGGAGAACGATGTAGATTCAAGGGAGTTTCACATTCATCTTCTTCTTCGCTTAACATATAGATCTAACTGCTCTTCCGTTCCCAGATAGGATTTTGTTAAAATGATAAAAATTTCTCTTCTCTTTTTTTATTTTTATTTTTTGGACTCGGAGTATTGAATAAGTATTTCAAACGCACTTTTTATCTAAATAGACTTGACAATGATATACAACACGATACGATACAACAAGTCATTCTAACAAAGTAAAGAATTTCGATATACCAAGATATGTTGTATATTAATTATATGTTTTTTTTTTATAAGTCGAAAGTCTTCCACCTTTTATTTGGCATGTTGCCCATTTTCTACGTCCGGGTCAAGTCAGCGGGTGCGTTTCTCTCGTTCACTCCACTAAAATCTTTTTCTCTCTCCATTTAACTTGTCGTTGCTTTCCCTTTCCCTTTCTTGTCTCTTCTGATCTCTAATTCGTGCGCAATTATTACGAGGAACGAGTACACACGAGCCCGGTGAATAACAGCCGCTGAATTATGTGAATCCTACGCAGGACCAATCGACGCAACGGCTCAAATTCATTGAGCTCATAAAGTACCCGGACCATATGCAAGAACTTTTTCATCGGTCATACGTGTGAAATTTCTAGGAAATGGACAAGAATTGGTACAGAAAAAAAGGTGACCCCTCGTACCCTTAACCTCAACATAAGTATAATCTAATGCCTGACGCACGTTCATAGAAAGACCTCGCTAATTAACAAATTAAGACGAAGACGAGGACGACGACGAGGACGACGACTTCACTTGAATAGAACAGACAAAAGTTTTTTTCATAGCGTTAAATTGTATAGTCGTCACATCTGGTGATACCCGATCCGAATTGTTAGGATCGCACGACGTGAATTTTGGGTCAATGCAAAATATAGAAGCGCACCATTTGGATCGCTTAAGATAATGAGCGGATGAAAAATATTTTTCCGAATCACCGGAAAATCCAAGCTTAAATTCAGGAAAATGATTTTCTCTTTGAAAAATTGACAATCATTTTTGAAAATATGACTAGAAATTATGCGCTTGGTCATGGGAATCCTAATGCTCATTCCTAGGTACCCGTCATCTAGGACCCGGTCCCCGACCTCCAGGCCCACGACGTGTTAGTGCCCATGCCCAAGTCCATACTTGAGATCCCTGTGTTGATGTCGTCTAAGTCTCCAGTGCTAGGGATTGTGTCCATCAAACCAAGGCCCCAAGCCCCAATGCTCGTGCCCACATCCACAGACCCGACACTAGGGCCGAGTCCAAAAAGGCAGCACTGAAGTTCCCAGCGCCCATGTCTAGGCTCATCGAGGCCAACCCCAGTGCCCATGCTTGGGTCCATCGAGGCCAGGCCCACGCCCATAGTGCCCATGCCTGGATCCTCATTGAGGCCAGCTTGGGGCCATGGTGGTTGGGCTCAAGTCCACATAGGCTGGGCTCGGGACCCTGGTGACTATGCCCGTGCTCTAATCCCCATGCTCGAGCCACGATCCATCAAGGCCGATCAGGGATCCTTATTCCTACGTTGAGCTCGAGTTCCCCACGCCTAAACCCGAGACAATCAAAGCTGAGGCCAGGGACCCCGGGGCTTTGGTGTCCGCGCCCTAATTCTCGACGGAGGAAGCTATTTTCAGTGGAGAATGTTTTCACTTCTTTAGATTTATGAACTAACTTTCCTAATTTTATGCATGGATGTTTCGTGGATTGGAAAGTACCTTCCGGGTCAACCAAGTCAATTTCGACGAACCAAACGAGTGAATATCCAAATAATTAATTCCCGAAAAAAAACTTTCACCCAAACAAAGGTAACCTCAATTTGACACGTTGCAATCAAATTGACCCCAAAAAGAAGGAATCCAACTTTGAGAGCACCCATCGCCTATTGTCAGTGGAAGTATAATAGTGCGAATACCACAAGCACATTCCAACACCGAAGCCCACGTCCTTGGCCCTGCATTTGCCCGTTCAGTGTTCGTAATTTCTTCTACAAATCTCCAATCAATCTTGCCACATGGATATGAGCCATTCAGGAACAGTAAACACTATTTATTCCACTTTGATGCGCTCTGACCAAGGTCAGACAATTGATCATCGCGAAAATCGACCATCTGCTTTAGGAACATGCCGACAAAAATAAAATAAAATCGAAAGATCAAAGCTTTATATAACCATTGTTGATCATCCACTGAAGGCTCCACTTGGTGTTGACATTCTTGAGCGTCCAATACGCCCATCCGAACGTCGCTCTTCCATACACCTCCAGCTGGGCCCCGGCGAATCTCTGGTAGTCTTCTTTCGTTGCCCCGCTCACTTCCCACTCAGCCACCCATTCACCTGCCACCCAAATTGCCTGATCAAATCAACAAAAAAGGTTTTCTTCTCGTCGCCAAGAAAAAAAATGAAAAATGAAAAAAAAAAATTGTTGATCCGTGGCGTCGTTGTACGACTTACCCACAAAGGTGAGAGGACCGTTCGCCGTGGTGACGTTGTTCAGCTGCGCCGTCCTGTTAGTGTAGATGAAATCGATGTTCTGTTGTACCGTCATGTCGTCGAAGATGTCCGAGAACAGGTTGTAGTAGTGCACGTCGACCACTGTCCCCGCCAACCCGCTGGCCAGCGGGAAGAGCTCTTTGGGATCCGAGGGCCCAAGGCGGTTCGACATAACTACGTAGGCCGTCGGGGAGTGCCTGCGCACCGCGTCGTATCCTGCTTTGTAGTACTTGGTCAGGGCGTCGAGGGCTACTCCCGGCGAGAGGGGCTCGTTGATGAGCTCGACGGCGTGGAGGCTCGGGCACTTGGCGTACCTGCGGAAAAAATTGCATTTGGAGCTCCAGATTTCTATCTTTGCTGTGGTAGCATTTGGGTACAAAACGTGAGTTGGAAGTCTTTACCGAGCAGTGAGGAACTCGATGACTCTGACTGTTTGCTGGATGTTAGCATCGGTGGCTCCCCATTCCTGGGATCCGTCCCTGGATGAGCTGTGTTCGTAGCCATTCTGCGAACCTGGTGCTGCGTGCAGATCAATTACGATCTTCACACCATATGTCCTGCCGAATTTGCACAAGCATTAGAGGAGGTCAACGCCAGAATTTAGGCAAGTTTAAAGCTTCTGTACATGCACATGATAATATGTCAAAAAGAGGGCAGATCAGGATTCTTTTTTTTTTTTTTCCCAAAATGGGTCTTTAAAAAAATAAATTTACGAAAATGGATTACTTTTTGTTTTACTTTTCACAACGGGGCCCGTGCGGAAGTCATAGTTCCGTACGGGTTCCGCGTTTTACTTCCACTGTCCCATCTTTTTATTTTTAATTTTTTGTTTCGTTAATTATTTTATATTTATAAGTTTTTAAATAATTACAATAATTAATTTGAAAAATTATGAAAACATATAAATTAATAAATAATTTTGTTCGCTCCTCGATCTTGATAGTTCGTTCGTTTGCTTCACGGCCTCGATAGTTCGTTCGCTCCTCGGTCTCGATAGTTCGTTTGTTTCGCTCCATAGCCTTGATAGTTCGTTCGCGGCGGCCTTGATTGATTGTTTATTCGCTCTGCAATCTCGATCGATTGATCGCTCGCTCGGTCTCTCATTTGTTTGTTGCGCAGCCTCAATCGTTCGTTCGTTCTCTTGCTCACTCGTTCGCTCCGCGGTCTCGATAGTTTATTTGTGCGCTCGCTCATTCGTTTGCGAGCAAACGAATAAACGATCGAGGCCACGGAGTGAATGAACGAGCAAGCGAGCGAGCGAACGAACTACCGATCGGGATCGTAGAGCGAACGAACGATCGGTCGAGATCGCGGAGCGAACGAAACTATTTATTAATTTATATATTTTCATAATTTCTTGAATTAATTATTTAAAGACTTATAAATATAAACTAATTAACAAAACAAAAAAATTAATTAAAAAGATGGGATAGTGCCTTGTGCGGAAGTCACACTTCCACACTACTCGGTGCGGAAGATTTACTTCGGCACGGACTCTGTTTTTGGTAAATAAAATAAAAAGTAACTCATTTTTGTAAATTTATTTTTTCAAAGACCCATTTTTTTGAAAAAAAACCCGCCGTTCGCTCGGTTATGTCGAACCTATAAGGCTGCCAGGCTCAACGGTGAGACCAAAGCTTTTTCGGTTGTCTATCCAACATGTTGAACGTGCTAACGGTGAGGATAAAGGTGGGGGATCGTGTGGGACTTACTGAGCCCAAGAAAAGGCATTGTCAAGTGCGGCCAAGGAGCCGCCCACGTAAGGCCGGGGCGGAGTCGGGTCGCTCGCTATCCACCAACCCACCGGAATCCTCACCGCGTTCAGCCCGTTTGTCGATATGAACTTGAAGTCGTCTTCCAATATGAATGTGCTCCAATGCTCCTGAAGATCCAGCGCAACTCATTATGCGGAGGCAATTTTTATTCAAGTTCCGGCATATGAAGAAGAAGAATCCTTCAGGCTTTAGCTGGTCAATTGGACACGTTACACGGTATTGAAGATGGAAGTCAACAAGATCGCTTCTCATTTGTCAAATGAATTAACAGTATGAAGAAGAGATCGCCGCACGGATTGCATCGTTCTGAATTGGACAGGTTACTCCTTTGACCAACTTGGCATTTTTAGAAAGTAACCAAAGGGAATTTGATGAGGAACAACAAATCTAGACGTCGGAATATGTCGAAGAAGTGAAAAAGTAAAACGAGCTAAATGACGGCGCTCTTCTTACCCTCATGACTTGTGGGGCTTTCTGCGGTCCGTACCCGTTGGTGACCTGAAACTCGCCTTGCATTCTATCTGCAAAGCTCATCGCGAAAATGGAAGGGTCGTCGTCTCTCCATCCGCCGTCCCCCTTGTAATCCGCCGTCACCGATACCTCCGTCTTCACCTGCCGCAGCCACAAGTATTGTACACCCATCTCAGTACTTGATTTAAATCTCCAACCAGCAATCAACCCAATCAAATTGCCATGATGTAAAAAAATTCAAACTTAGAATGGAGCATCTTACTTACTTGCAAGAAGAGGCCATTGGGAGCTCTGATTTTGACTCTGCTCGGGTCCTCCGAATTCCTGATGATCTCGAATGTCGCGACGGGGGCCTCGGAAACGGCCACCACGTCGACCCCGTTCGCGTCCAGCCCGACAAACTGCTTGTTGAAGACCCTGAAGTTGAAAATCAGTGTCTCGTTGATCCTCCATAGCTGCAATCGCAAAAACAAAAAGGTATACACACGTCTTCTCAGTCATTGCTTTTGTTTTGGAGATCAAACGACTAAGTTTCTCTCTCGATGCTCTTCTTTCACCTTGAAGGTCTCCCATCCGGAGGCGGCGGTCCGGTTGGCGACTAGGATGGTCCCTCCCCCGCTCTCGGCGCACAGGTACTTCCCTACCGTCACAGATTTGAACTGAAGCCCTGTTCCATCCTAGAACATCGCAGCAAGATTCATCAATGAACATGAACAAAACGGCCGCAACGCATGACGAATTCGCGGAAAAAGAAAGACGTACCAAGAAGTCCTTGTTGGGGATTCCATCGAACAGAGATGGCTTGATCCATCCTTCCGTGACTAACCACCCTCCCAGGTTGACTGCTCTCAGTTTGAACTTGGGATTGACTCTCCCATGTGAAAGAAACGGCGTGAAACATAACCAGAAAACGCAGATCAACAGAAGCTTTCTTGCTTCCTTTGAGAACATCGTCGTTCTTGTTTTGTTTGTAGTTTCTAAAGTTTTAAGCCTCGTTTTCCTAGGCTAGGGTGATAAATGGGTGAGAATATATACAGCGGCGAGAGAGAAGTCAAAACTCTAGAAACTTTTGACCGGCAAGATGGGTTGAACTCCAAGGTTTGGACATGGCAGCGGTTGTTGATCGTTTCCTAGTTTTCGTAAATTAATCCGCACGGGAGGCAATGGCAAACTTTAAAGATGAGTCACCGTAAACATAAAAATCGTTCCATAACGCATCAAATCTCTAATTTAGGACTTTTCTAATACTCATGCGACGTGTATTGTGACGGGACAAATGAATCTTGCTCAAGCGATTGCGTTAAATATGTCTAACATTGTGGCTCTCCTGTGAGTTGATGTTAATGTATAGAGTGTTGTTTTTAATTAGAACTTGGTCCAAGATAAGGAAATGAATAGACCCGAAATTTTTCCTTTCTTTTTTTGTTTTGTTTAGCCATTTGGCCAAAGGGTCCTAAACTAAGTGATAAACAAATGGAAATTGGACCTCGTCATGCGGCCATAATAGTTGACCGCTGACCACCGAATTATGGTCAGATACATTTAATTAGTGGGATAATGACACCATTGGTGTGTTTGATTGGAGAATAAAGGGCAAGTGGTGGCAATGGCAGTGACAAATCCACATTAGCGCCGACGAGGCCTGCCGAGTGTTTGCCTGCCTCTAACTGATCAGTGATCACAGCATTGTCGTCGCCGCCGCCTCCGATTGAAGCATACCCGCAGAGAGACAAACGGGGAAGAGCTAGATAGAAAAGGTGGCACACCATTCAAGTTGCATGAAGTCTGGGTCGAGCAACTTGAGTATCCAGTCAGACATTACTTTTCATTATTTAATAACTCGATTATCTGATCGTAAAAGTGATTTTGCTTAATTTTTCAAATGACAACTTTTTCCATACATGGATCGCACCCGCACATTTGTTGGTTACTCATTAGATGTACAAGTTGATTCAAGAGATTTGTCGATATGGGTGTTTTCGGACAAGTTTTCTGAATAGTATTTTGTAGGATCACCCGATGAAACTGAAAAAATTCACATCTCGGAGCAGTACACTAAAGTAAAAATTTGTGTTTGTGGAATTAACTCGCCATTTAGAAGCATTCAGCTGGAAATTAGGGTTTTGTGGACTACTTAATCCTCGATGTTGGAGACATGACGTGGCCATCCACGTCCATATATATATATTGGTTTAAGAATTCATCTTAGTATTGTGCCACCTCCCCTTTGTACGGGGAGAAGAATTTTTTATTGTTTGATGGGTGGCGCGGATTGTGGTGC
The DNA here is from genome assembly GCA_028455895.1 of Rhodomyrtus tomentosa. Lineage (NCBI taxonomy): Eukaryota > Viridiplantae > Streptophyta > Magnoliopsida > Myrtales > Myrtaceae > Rhodomyrtus > Rhodomyrtus tomentosa. Next base: position 3,808,950 of record JAPCWY010000001.1, on the reverse strand, counting down.
CTTAGTTCCATTAAGGCAGCAGATCCATTTCGGTCGAGGTGCACATTCGAGCACGTGATATTACAAGATAATATTGTTTAAGCTTCGCAACTTAATGCCTCGTGCGTTCCTTGAAATTAACGTACATGAATTTGATCGCTTTAGTTTCTAGCACGCAATTAACCTTAATTGAAAATGCTCGTGAGCTTTGAAGTTTCGTTCTCCTTACGGATATGGCAGCACATCAGCAAGACATGCATGCCACAAACGACCGCATCAGAAATTGGCAAGAAATTCGGTCAGGGTCTCGACCAAACCGTACCGATTGCCCAATCCTAAAGTCCGGTGCATTCAATAAATTGAAAATTAGAGTTTAGTGATCGGATTGGAAAAATCCAGGAGAGTTGTCAGTGATTATCGGGGAAATTCGTCGTTAGACCGACCACAAACAACAATCTTCTTCTTTGTGAAACAGTGTGATCCTTAATGCTGGAAAATGCAAATGCTCTGGGAAGCAAAGTGAAAAAGAAGAGTCAAATAGGGAAAGGATCAGAAGGCAATGCAAACCAAACCTGAGTAGCGGTGGTGGACCGCTGGTCCAACACCGACACTGTCTCTCTATCCCCTTGAAGCGCCACCAATTTTGCAGATAAGGATCTCCTACTTTAGTTTTTCTAAAGTACGTGATCCTCACGCCAATTTTGCTGACCTCCACTTTCCAATCTTCCACCATTTGTGGTGCCGAAGTTAGGAGTACATATCCATTTCATGCCAGATCGGTGACTACTCAAAAGTGCATGTCCACGGATCAAAATGTAGTTGGCAAAAATTGAAAGATTAAAAAAAAAGTGAACAAATTTCCTTTTCTATGATTGTCGAATCCAGTGAATTGTAATGAAATTTTTTGAAAAAATGACAATGTTAGGTTTCCTTTATTTTGCGAAAAATAAACTATTTTAAGCTCCCACTTTTCAAAAAAAAAAAAGCATTGTACATTATTTATCTTTCCCAATCGTGACGCCAGGACGAAAGCCCATAACTTTTGGGCCCGGCCCACGAGAAAAGGAATAGCCTCCTTTGTTCTAACCCTTTTTTGTTTTTCCTGGGAGGGTGTAACCTTATACGCGGTTTTTGAAACAATTTGCCCCCGCCGAACGCGGCATCATCGGATTACAGCTCTCCTGCGCGACCGTGCCTGAGATGCCTACTCACACGCACCGTTGGATCATATGGAATCTTCGTTACATCTAACGGTGTTTGTTCAAAATCAATTGGCCATGACTGCCCCCATGTGACCACCGACAGCTGACAGCTCGCACTCCATCCCCAATCACGATTGACGACCCCTGTCCTTTTCCTCTGCTGCTCCTTCCCACATCCCTCCCTCTCATCACGCCCTCCGTTCTCCTCCGCTTTGACTTTTCCACTTCAGTCCTTCAATCGAGCAGCCCGCGCGGAAATCTTGAACTGGAACACCGTACGCCCTACCGCACCAGATAACCGCCCTCGTTTTCTCTTTTTCTTTTCCCCTTCGATCCTTTCCTTTATGCTTTCCTTTATATCATCCATCGTCTCTCTTGGCTTTCCTTGTGCACTCGCTACTTCTCATCCTCCTCTCTGATTCCCACCATCGCCTAACCAAAGCGAGAATCTTCGAGAAAACGAAATGGCTAGGCTGGCGGTTCTTTTTGCCCTCTGCTTGCTTCCCGCTATCGCCGTCGCCGCTCGCCCCACGAGGGCCCCGCTCGCGGTGATGGGTAGGGTCTACTGCGACACCTGCAAGGCCGGCTTCGAGACCCCCGCCTCCACCTACATCGCCGGTAACCGCCGTTTCACTGACCCATTTGACTTATGAGTAGTAGCACTGAAATTGTCGCTCGTTTTTTCACCCGGAAAACGGACAGTCTAGTCTACTGTTACTTTTGCAGTCTCTTTGTGGTAGATTCATGGTATTTCGTTTTAGATCTGGGGCAGATGTGGCGTAGATCGGGTTGTCGGATGTTGGGATCTTGTGCACGGTTGCTGCATTGTCGCGTCTGTGGCTTGCTAGTGCGCCGATTGTTGGGTTGTGTGGTGGAGCGCGGTGGATGACAGTCTTGAATATGAGTGCATCCTAGTTGAATTGCTGCTTATTAGTGGCGGCTAAATTGTGCGTTGTAACTCGAATGTCGTTGTTTCATTCGATTATGGGAGGCTTGTTGGGAAAGATTCTGCAGATTTGCAACTTTTGACGAAAGCGATTTGTTTAACTGAGTCTACCGTTTTGCAGTAGTCGTTTCTTTAGTAAATCGTGTTGAGTCAGGCAGATCTGGTGCTGATCGCAAGTTCTGGAAATCGGGTGAATCTAACTGAGTGAGGAATGAATCCTTTTGGACGTTTTACAACTGCATTTCAAGCAGGACATAGATGATTCGATGGTGGCTGTCAAGCTCTCACTGAGTGCTAGTTGGAAAGAGATGGAACTTTGGACTTCAAATGCCCATCCGTTGTCAATAGAACCTCTTGACCTGTCCCTTTCGACGTTTTGGGACGATTGATTTAACCCATTGGCGAATCTTGTTGTTGCTTGCTGCAGTGCGTAGTTTTTATTCTTAAGCAGTTCATTCCGCGAACTAGAAAAGTTGGAGCAATATTCTTTCATCATTAGGTCAAATTTGAACAATCTTTGAGCTTGTTAGACATGCAAGAAGCTTTTGTGGCAAGTAGAGAATGAGAGTTACAATTTGGTGTCTACTGGCACAACACTCATGATTGTTACCGTGGCTCTAGTTTACATATGGATATTGGATGTGTCTCATCCTATGGTTGGCCTCTTTTGTCCGTAAGGCCTTGTCGCTCTTTAGATTACTTTGCTGAACTGCATTCTCTGTTGGACCGATTCGGCAGGTGCCAAGGTAAAAGTGGAATGCAAGGACAGGACAAGCATGAAGCTCCTGTATAGCCAGGAGGCGTCCACGGACTCAACCGGATCCTACAAGTTGTTCGTCTCAGAGGATCACCAGAATCAGCTTTGCGATGCCATCCTCCTGAGCAGCCCACAGCCCAACTGCATGAAGCCAGCCGCTGGACGTGACCGCGCCCGTGTCATCCTCACGCGCTACAACGGGATCTCTTCAGATGATCGATTCGCCAACAACATGGGATTTGAGATGGACCAGCCCATGGTCGGCTGCGCCAAGGTCCTTAAGCAATACCAGGAGTTTGATGAGTAGAACCTCAATCTGAGAGCCTCTTATTTGTTAATTTACTTACATATTAGCATAAATTGGAGTGGTTGCAGTTGGATATTACTTGGATTGATGCGTGGTATTCGTCTTGTATTTAAATGAACTTGGTTTCTGCTGAGATTGGACTTAAAAGATGCGTCTCCCATCAATTCGAGTTTAAGTTGGCTTAGTTCTGGATCGACTAGACTGATTTCTTTCTTCCAGATGGCTGTAAGATGTAAATGTCGAAGTTGATCTAAGAACACATCTTAAGCCACCGAATGAGCGGAGATGTATTCTCCCTTTATGGGTTTTTTCTCCGTTCTCCATTTTTCCCGCTCTGGTCTTCTTTCCGAAGACACCCAGCCATATCAATATGGAAGACGATGCTGGATGATGGCCGTGCGCCCATGTCGTGGGCTCCTGCCGTCAAAGCCGAGAGACATCGCTCGATCACCACTGTCGTGAGCTGCTGCTGTCAAGCCTCCATCTACCGATGACGTCCGTGGCTAGGCTATGATGGTATGCTATTTCACGGCATCAGGGTGCATTTATTTGGGGAAAAACTCTATAATAAAGGAAATTGCATCGTCCATTCAACACGTTACCATCACGGCGTCTGAGAAAGCAGGGTTTGTTAATGGAAGAAAGCTTCTCGTTGGCTTTGTTGCATGCTTTCGAGAGTGAAGATCAATTCAAGTATTTGTATCCTCCGCTTCTGCTCGGTGACCGCTTGCTCCTTGATCGATTAGACTATATCCTTTTCTGCGGGTCCCTTTGGACCCCTTGACAGAGAGTCGGGGGGTCATAGAAAGGGGGGCCGTTCGATCACTGGGGCATGGGTGATCGGACGGCCAATCAGGGGATCCTGACCCGTCCAAAAGCCCGTCCTTTGAGAAAGCAAACGAGATCCGGTCTCCATCCTCAGAATTGGTTTTCCTTCAGCTCATCCGGCCTTCCTCTGGATTTTCTCTCGATCAGACTCTAACAATCTTCGCGGCATTGACCACTGGATAATGGATTTACCCTCACGATCGCCTCGAGACCAGCCACCTTGTAGCTGCAATCGTGCCGTGCAGATTACCAGTACTCCACGTGAAAGAATTTGCCGCACCAGCGTCGGAATCTTCGTCCGACAATCAGAGCACCAGTACTCCGATCCTATTGCTCGAATAATCCAATTCGGCAACACCCCAAACGAGGCCGGAATGCACGTTCGATACGAAGAAATGGAATTAAAAAAAATGGTAAAAAAATTCGAATGGGAATATATTCTTATTCTGTAATTTACTTCCAACAATTGAATTGAGCTAGACATTTACATTCTTCTTGAATTCTACTTGTAAATAATCCCATCAACGTGACAGGTATAGGAACCACCGAAGGTATTAAAAAGAACAAAATCAGCTACGCAATATAATATCAACCTTGACAGGTATACGCCCCAAACAAGGCCTGATGGATTTTATAGTTTGAAACAATTTTTTTATCATTCATTCGTAGTTCGGGCTCGAGTACATGAATAACTGATGATATATAATGTCGGATGTAATAAAGAGATAAAAGGTGAACCATGATAAATCTTGTGTCAATTTTCCTTCTCTTACTTTTACGCTTTACTTGCCAAATCGTATTTTCTAGATAATAATTGCAAACAATTAATAATAAATAAACATAGTTCCCTAGATAACAACTTTTAAGACTCTTTCTATTTTCTAGATAATAATTGCAAGACTCTTAATCCAAGATGAACTCGGGTTATGAAAAGTTTTTAAAGATTTCCAACATATGAGTATCAGATTGAGGTTACAGGAGGCATAAAACTAGTTTGTGATAAATGTGACGCACATGCAGAAGTTTAAGGGCTTTTTGGGTGTAAAAATAAAATTTTTGAGTAAATGCGCATGGACAACAAATTTTCATTTTTGTGACATTTTTCTCTATTATATGTAAAATATTTGTCAGTAACAATTTTTACAAAAAAAAAAAAACGTTTGCACCTTGATTTTGTGAGCCCACAAGGAAATGTTAATTCCTTATCTTTAGGGCCAGAATCATTGGGCTGATATTTTAATTCAACAGAAGTCCATTTCCAAATGTGATGCGTGCCGGTCCAAAAATTGTCATTTCATTTCGGTTTCACTTCTTCCGGAAGTCATTTACAAGAAAATTATAATATGGGCTGAAATCCGAAAATGAACAAAAAACTATGTGTCATCGTTTAGTAAGAAAAATATTTCTAATCATTTGATTTTTTATATTACTTTTTGAAATTGCTAACGTGAACCCGAACTTTTTTTGCATATATAGGCTGCACTGATATGATTTTTTTTGGTGAGTCAAATATCCATTTTTTAAATACTATTTTATTTTGATTTATTTTTTGATATATTATATTCTATATTTTATTTAAAAAATAAAAAAGAATAGAAAAATTTTAAAAAATTACAAAGAAATGAATGTGAAGTTATGTAGGAGAAAAGAGAAGGGAAAATGATTTTCCTCTTTTTATAAAGAGGAAATCATTTTCCTCACTTTTGAAGGAACTTTTGCTATTGACGGGAAATGTTTTCTTTGGCTAGTTTATTTTTTATGAACTAAACGGTGGTAAATGTAGAAAATATTTTGGTAAGAATTATTTTTGGTGAAATAAAGTAAATTCGTTAAACAATAGTTTCTCAATCCATCGTGCTTTGACTTCTGCATTCCCATTTGCTACCAATCAACGTGCATAAAGGTTGAAGGCCATGGCAACTGATTTTTAAACGTTAGACGGACTCAAGTTAAATAGGAGTAAAAATTATCAAAACAGTCATAAATCTATTATAATTGTATTAATTTAATACTATTTTTTTTCCCGATTCAATCTTAAAATTTTTGTATTTGTGTCTATTCAATTTATTTCGATGGCTGCTGTTGACATAACAATTTTTTTAATATAAAATTTTAATTATGTTTAGAACTTTTAATTCTTTTTTTATGGTCTTCCTTCTTTGTCGCCTGCGAGGGTCACCAGAGATTTCTAACCATTGAACGAGGGCGGTTGGTGAGGCGATAGCAACCTTCACCCGCGGCCGGCGAGTCACGGACGAGGCCAGCCTCTGCCAGATCTGACGGGCATCCACAAGCAAAGTCAGGATTTTAATGCTTTAAGACGAAGCTTCGTCGGGGCAAGCAATGTCATCAATGCCCCGGCGAATTCCGATTAGAATTTACTGGGAAAATGATTGTGAGACAAAAGGATCAAACAGATTTCCATCTTTCCCTTATATGAAGTACAAAATATCCAAGCTAATTAAAGAAAGAGAAACAAAATAAAGAAAAAATGATTTCCTTTGTGTGTCTATATATATATATATATATATATATAGGGATAATGACATAAATGGTCCATGAACTTTGATCTAATGTCCAATATGGTCATGAACTTTAAATTTATTCAATATGGTCCTTAAACTTTAGCCTAATATTCAATATGGTCCATAAACTTTTAGTTTGTTCAATGTGGTCCCTAGACTTTTACTATATGTTCAATATAGTCCATGAACTATATGAAAATATTTAATATATTATTGCCATTAATTTAAGATTAAGGATAATAATAAGCATTTTCATATCGTCCAAGGACTAAATTGAACATATACTAAAAGTTCAGGGATTACATTAAATAAATCAAAAGTTTAGGTATCAAATTGTACTTTGAGTTAAAGTTCAGGGGCTATATTGAATAAATTAAAAGTTCAAGGATCACATTGCACATTGGACCAAAGTTTGGGGACTATTTGTGTCAATTGACCACACACACACAATATATATATATAGACACACACATACGCTTCACATGGAAGGTGAATTAATTAGATGCAACGATATCTCCAAGACGATATTCCCCTCCATGACCATCCCCGGATTCTAAAGTACGTCACATTAGCTGTGGCTTCTGGCTATCACCGCCGGAGGGAAATACCAAGATCTACCCGGGAATCACTTGCGCTTATTATAATCAGGTCAACCCTAGCTCACCTTATCATTGAACTTAACGGATCAACTTCTTATGATTTGAAGCAGGTGAATCATTGCACTCATCATTGCTTAATATAACACATGAACTTGAGATAAAAGAATAGAGAGATTACTTCCATAAAGATAGAGATAACAACTTGTATTGATCATCACCCTCGGCACTCACATTGGTCCCCCTCGTCTTGTCGGAGAAACAAGCGATGTGGGTGGTCGGAACGTGTGTGTCGGCGTTGATCGTCGCATGGCTCACTCACTGGATTTACCGATGGGAGAACCCTAAGTGCAATGGGGTTCTTCCTCCCGGTTCTTTGGGGCTGCCTCTCATAGGCGAGACCCTTCAGTTGGTGGTTCCTGGTTACTCTCTGGACCTCCTTCCATTCCTCAAGAAGAGGATACGAAGGTGCTCGTATCATTTCCTTTGACTGTTTTCGCAATCAAAAGCTGACTCTATTTTCGGAATCGCTAACAATGCCCCCCCTCTTCTTCGTTCTCTTGACGCAGGTATGGAAAGACGTTCCGGGCGAGCTTGGTGGGTCGGGCAATGGTAGTGTCGACCGATCCAGAATTCCGCCACTTCGTCTTTCAGCAAGACGGGAAGCTGTTCGAGTCATGGGCTCTAGACACGTTCGCGAAGCTCTTCGCGCGGGAGAGCGAGGCCAGCACCAACATCCCCAACATCCACAAGTATTTCCGTAGCTCGGTTGTAAAGCACTTTGGTGTGGAGGTACTCTAAAAGTTTAAGCTATTAGAATAAAACGTGGTTTAATATTTATATATTTTAACACTCCCCCTCACGCTTAGTCTGGTCTTTTTTTGCCTAGTATTAAGCATGGACAAATTCATTGGGGAGACAAATAGGGATGTAAGATTTTGTAAGACCACAACCGACTGCTCTAAAAGTTTAATCTGTTAGAAGAAGTCATGATTTAATATTTATATATTCTAACACCCTTGATGGAAGAAGCGTCTCGAGTGACTATAGAGAGCTGGTTAGGCCAAGAATACATCGACGTAAAAGATGACGCCGGAACCATAATGACCAAAATCCTTAGCTCAGAAACTCGTTTAGAGCGTCTTTCCTTTGCCCTAATCTAACGCGCGTTTGCTTTTGATGGCAATTCACTTCGGCGCAAAGCAACTGCAAAGTTATGATCCTAAACCATCATCTGAGAAATTGGGCGATTTATTCTTCTCGTTTGTTCAGGGCCTTATGTCAATTCCTCTTAACATACCGGGTACAACACATTACAAATGCATGAATGTAAAAGCGAATCAGTTTCTTTGTTAGAACTTGACTTTTCAGCAATGAGAAAAGATACGAGTAAAATTTGGATCAGTGCAGGACCAAAAGAAAGCGCTGTTGATCATTCGAGAAATCGTAAAAGCTCTGGTTTCTTCGCCAGAGACACCATTATAACGACTACCTTTCTCGCCTCATGATCGATGCGGGCAAAGAGAAATTCTTAACGAAAGATTCGATGGTTCAGCTTCTGTTTGCACTTCTTTTTGTCAGCTTCGAAGCTCTCACGACAACGTTGACAGTAGCTCTGATGTTCCTCGAAGAGAATCCTAAAGCACTTCAAGAAATCAGCGTACGCCTTTGGAAATACGTCTTCCGTTACGTATAGCAGGATCCCTTTGAACAATTTTTCAGTTAGTCTTTACTCAATTTTATTTTTCAGGACGAGCACGAGGCCACAATAAAGCAAAGAATACAAATCTATGCCTTTCACCCTTCAGGTATGCAGTCTAGCCAAATTGACGAATTCTATCGCACGATCAGCATAAACTAGAATCTTTCCTAACGTGGGCACTTACAAAACCAGGTAATACACGAATCGCTGAGGTTGGGAAACCTCGCACCTGGACTGCTTAGGAGGACTAAAAGGGATGTAGAATGGAACGGTAGGTCGGTTTTATAATAGCCAATGCATGCGCTTCCTATTTTTGCGACTGCGTCGAGATCATTGATAAGTACTTCCACTATGACATTGTGTTTAGAACTTTGATGATATTTGGAATACTCTGTAGGACACACGATTCCGGCAGGCTGGGGAGTTTTGATAGCCACTTCTGCTCTTCACTTGGATCCCGAGACATATAAAGATCCTACTACGTTCAATCCATGGCGCTGGAAGGTTTGAATTTATAGAGGGAAATCGGGGTTTACACGGGGGAATTCTAGAGTTTAGACAGATAAGATAAGATTAAAATTTCGATCAATGCGGTACCGTGATTGACTTGTTAGGGCTTTCCAACTCCAGGACTGCAAATCGGATGCTATACTGAAGAATTTCATGCCTTTCAGATGGGGAATGAGACAATGTGGCGGAGTGGGGTACTCGAGGGTTTTCTTGGCGACTTTTCTGAACATCTTGGTCACAAAATACAGGTACTTGGTCTCTCTTTTTCGACGCCAACATCCTGGAAAGATCGTCGATCGCATGAATTAGATGGCCTAACTAAAAAAGGATGTGGTTCCTAACCTTTTCCATCTGTTGGAACGTGATCAGATACATAAAGGTCAAGAGAGGCGAAATTCGCCGAAATCCGATTCTAGACCTCGGAGAAGGCTTCCACACCAAGGTCTTGGAGAAAAAGAGATAAAACTGCTTCCACATTTTCGCCAGATATCCAACTTTCTTTGATGTAATGAAAATGGTTTCAATGTTTTCTTTCTCGGTATTAAGTTTCTTCTTTCGCGAACCAGATCTTTCGATTGAATTTCTGTATCCTGCTACCCGATCACGACTATTGAGTTTATGGATAAAGTCTTTAAGATGTTGCCCTGGTCCAAAATCTATACCTCAGCATAAAGAAATCGATGCTCCAAATCATGCTATAGTACTACACTTACCTCAGAAAGCACGCTCGCTAAGACGGCTAGACAACCTCGTCGATCATAAAAGTCATAGCAACAAAATAGTCCCATCGAATCTATAGATGGAATGTCCGAAGAGCTCATCCATCGTGAGTCACAGACGGACGAACGAAGGGTAAGTGAAGCGGAATTCACAACAAGCGAAGATGATTGATTTAATTTAAAACACGAAAGGGAGTTGAAGTTCGAATAAATGAAAAAAAAAAAAAGATTTGTCATACAATGGATGTCTATAGCTAAATGATCGAGAGTGGTTATTGGTCATCCTTGAAGTAGCACCCAGTTACGACGTGGCATTATGTGAAGATTACTTTTGATTGTAATATCTGACCAGGCTGACATATTTGCTAGGGGTGAGTGGACCTCGATTCGGTCTGGTTCTTCTCAAGAATCAGGAATCGGACCAGTGATCCTGATTTTCAATTTTCGGAATTGGAGACCAGATCAACCGGTCCGTTGCAGTTCCTGAGCTATTCAATATAACCGATAAATACTCTAATAATCGAGGGGGGAGAGTACAACAAATGAAGAAACATGATCTCCGATGGCGTGAAAGATCGCAGTATTCACCGATGGCGTGCGGTCAGATCGGACCATTCAGTCTACCAACCATTTTGCATGCACAAATTCTAAGATATCAAGTTGGTATAACGGTTACATCGCTCCGTCTTTAAACGACCCCTGGTCCTTTACCCCGAGAAGAATCCAAGCATCACCGCTTCATCTGTCCTCTGCAATTTCTGTAGGTGTTGCGTCTTTTCTCTCGACTCCCCCACTCACGATTTCTCCGTTGTGGCCTAACTCCTCTCGGAACGTGTGTGCCGTGTGGCAGTGTGCTTTTTTTTTCTCTCAATTGTGTCGTAGATTCAACTGAGTCCTTCAGGAATTCGAGTATCATCAATATGCGATGCTGGCGGCCGCTCGCCGGATGCTTCGCCAGTGGTTGAGTCCTTTGCTGTGGCCGCCAGCAACTCGCCGGACGCTCGTGAAGCCTTCGCCGGTGGTCTAGCCCATTATCGACAAAATTAGGATTCAGGATATTTACGGAACTATGAAAGTTTAGCAAGGGAACAATTGAAAGAAAAAAAAAATTATAGTTACATTCCAAAAATGCAACTTTCTAAAGTACCTCGAGAACTAAGGCCGAAGGTTTCCAAAAATGCAACTTTCTAAAGTACCTCGAGAACTAGGGCCGAAGGTTTTATTATACTATACGCCTTTGGAACTGCAATTGCATTTCCCTAAAGTTGAGCAAAAAACGAACCAAACGGTATTTGCATTTGACCAAAGTACTTTAGAACCCCAAAACCCTTGCAAATGTTGAATCTGTTTACAATCTATTATGGACTACAAAATAGCAAATAATTAAATTATTATGGGTACACTCCTTTAAAAATTTGTGGCTCGTAACATGTTAGGTCCGATAAGAATTGGGTTATGGGTAAATTTGTAGGCTCATCAAGCTTTCCATTCATCTCCCGAATACTCTCCCAAATTGTCCTTGCGTCTTCGGTTGAAGAGAGTCCACTAGCGACTTTTGGAGTGAGACAGTTGCCGATGCACGTTCGAACGAGCTCATTGCACTTCTTCCAGTATCATGCAAGCCCGCCATAACTCTCGCTATCAAACGAAGCTAAGCTTGGGTCCGTGGGCTATAGACGTGTACAGAGGGTGCCTGACTTTGGCCGATCGCCGGTAGCGACTACGAAAGCAAAAAACCGGGGCTGAAAGTCAGATATGGGTTCGCGCCAAAACCCGATGGGTCTGGACCAATTTTAGTTTGAAAGATGCCAACATGGTTCAAAGCCTATGTTAGGTCCAGCAGTAGGAGGCGAGCCTCTGTGTAGTCCACTATTCTCTCCATAGGCTCATTCCATAGTAGAGGTGTGCAAACCGGACCAAATCGGCCTGGATCGCATCGGGACCAATCCGGACCAATAGAGTTGGTCCGGTCCTTAAGGTGAGTGATCTGGTCCCTGGTCCCAATAAGTGGGATCGATGACCGGGCAGTCCGGTCCCAATAAGTGGGATTGGTGACCGGACGATTTAGTTCCCGGTTTCATGTATTGGGATTGGACCAGACCGCCTATAATATATAATTATATTTATATAAAAATATATACATCATCAACAACACATTTATCCCAAACTAGTTGAGGTCGGCGGTCGATGAACCCCAAATAATCATAAAATAAAAGCATAAATCAAACGATGTAAAAGAGATAAATATATAAAAATAAATAAATAAATATATATATCTATCTATATACTACTCCTCCACAACATTAATAAACTTCATCCACTCCGTCTTAAGACAAACTGTACGCTAATTTATTTCATACTCCATTAAATCTTGTTTTATTGCTTTGCCCCAGTAAGTTTTGGCCGACCTATTGCTTTCTTCGTGTTATGTTCTGGATAGCAAACTTTTGCTTGTACCGGTGCATCTAAGGGCCTTCGGAGTATATGCCCAAACCATCTCAATCTATGCTCTTCCATCTTTTCAGTCACCGGTTCTACTCCAACTTTTCGTCGAATCTTTTCATTCCTTAACTTATACATCCTTGTATGACCACACATCCACCTTAACATCCTCATTTCTGTTACTACCATTTTATGTTCATGTTTACTTTGTGCTAGCCAATTAGAAAAAAATAAAAAAAAACTTGAAAACAAAACAGAACAATAATTGTTTTAAAAAAATTACCTTCCTCAAAATGCATGAGATATTTTAACCTCCATCATCCCTTATTATTCTTAAAAAATTGTTTCAAAAATAATAAAATTTTACTTCCATAATCAATCCATCAAGCTCAAAATGATGCAGGAGGTTATAGTTAGCAGTCCTATTGGATCGGGACCGAGATTGGAACCGGACCGGACCGCCGGTCCCGATCCCGGTCCGATCTGTGGTCTCGAAAATATGAGGACTGAGACTACTGGTTCGGTCCCCGATTCCATGCCGGGACCGGATCGGCTCAGACCATGCACACCCCTATTCCATAGAGCTCATTACATTTTGTGCTGGGCTTGGTTATGCCTGGACGTGAAACCATTGAACACATGGGCCCCAAAAGAATGTCAAGGATTAGGCTGGACCCCCAATGGATGGCTACTGGGGAGTTTGAACCAGATTCAATTGCCTCTCATTGGGCCTGCTTTCCCTTGTTCCTACATTTGATTTTCTTCTGGGACGCTGGGAGATCCTCGAGAATCCTAGGATGTGCCAGACTCGAAAATTTGATTTTTCAGGCATGATTTTTCAACGGAAAACGACTGTTCTCTTCGCAGGTCGAACGCAGGTGTGCGGAAGCTAAGTTGAGAAAGGAGGAGGCTCTGATACGTGTCAGAATTGAGAAATTGAAAGGAAGTTGTACATTACTTTTTCATGAAGAGACCGTATGTGTATAATCCCATACGTAGTTCAAAAGATCTAAGCAAATTAAAGAAAGAGATACACAGAATCAGGAAAACAAATGATTTTCTTACATATGTGTATAACATCCTAATTTCTCGAGAAAGAGACCCTCGCATGGAATGTGAATTAATTAGATGCAAAAATTTCTCCAAGACGAACTTCTCTCCGTGACCGTAACCGGATTTTAAAGAACGTCACTTGGCGGTGGCTTCTGGGAATCATTGCACTTCTTATAATCAGGTCAACCCTAGCTTGCCTAATCATTGCACATAAATCGGGTCAACTTCTTGTGATTTGTAGAGCTTTTCCCGTAAACACACACTTCGGATTAAGAATGCACATCGCGAATCTCCGGAAAGAGACACTCTTCTATAAAGACAGAAGGAACAACTCACTACCACCTCGTCTTCTCGGAGAAACAAAGCGATGTGGATGATCGGAACGTGTGTTGGCGTTGATCGTCGCATGGCTCACTCACTGGATCTACCGATGGAGGAAACCTAAGTGCAACGGCGTTCTTCCTCCCGGTTCCTCAGAGCTTCCCCTCATCGGCGAGAGCCTTCAGTTGATGGTTCCTAGTTACTCTCAGGACCTCCTTCTATTCCTTAAGAAGAGAACACAGAGGTGCTCGGATCATTTCATTGGCCATTTCACAATCGAAAGCCGACTTTGTAATTCCTAACATTAATACCTAGAAATGCCCCCTCTTCTTTGTTCTCTTGACGCAGGTACAGAAAGAGGTTTCGGACAAGCGTGGTGGGTCGGTCGATAGTAGTGTCGGCCGATCCGGAATTCTGCCATTTCGTGTTTCGGCAAGACGGGAAGCTGTTCGAGTCGTGGGCTCTGGACACTTTCGCAAAGCTCTTCGCGCAGGAGAGCGAGGCCAGCACCAACATCCCCAACGTCCACAAGTATATCCGCAGCATTGGTTCTAAAGCACTTCGGCATGGAGGTCCTGAGGGAGAAGTTGCTTCCCTCGATGGAAGAAGCGTCTCGAGAGACAATAGAGAGGTGGTTAGGCCAAGAATCAGTTGACGTAAAATATGCCGCCGGAACCGTAATGACCAAATCCTTGTACACCCGTTTTTTCTAATTAGGGCAACGTGAGTGAGTGTTGGAATATATAAATATTAAATTATATATATTTTAGAGCAGTGGATTGTGGGTTGCTTTTGATGTTCTTGTCAGATGGCAATTGTGTTTGGCGCAAAGCAACTGTTGAGTTATGATCCGACGCAATCATCGGAGTAGAACACATTACAAATGCATGAAGGTAAAGTGAACCAGTTTCTCCTTAGAACTTGATTTTCAGTATATGAAAAAAGAGACATAGAAGTAAATTTGGATAGTGCAGGATCACAAGAAAGCCTTGTCCATCATTTGAGAAATCGCAAAAGCTCGGTTTTCTTCGCCCGAGACACCCTACAACGATTACCTTTCTTGCCTCATGACGGATGTGGGCAAATAGAAATTCTTGACAGAGGATTCGTTGGTCCAGCTTTTGTTCGTACTTCTCTTTCTCAGCTTCGATTCTATTTCGACAACGCTAACATTAGCTCTGATGTTCCTCGAAGAGAATCCTAAAGCACTGCAAGCAATCACCGTATGCCTTTCTAACTACACATCGAGTTATGTATGACAGAATCCTTTCGAACATTTTTAATCGAGTCTTTACTCATATTTTTTCCAGGACGAGCACGAGGGCATAATAAAGCAAAGAGAACTTCGGGATCCTCGATCACGTGGGAAGAATACAAATCTATACCTTTCACTCTTCATGTATGCAATCTATCCAAATGGACGAATTCTTTCGCGCAATCAGCATACACTAGAATGTTCTCTAACGTGTGTACTCACAAAAACCAGGTTATACATGAATCACTAAGGTTGGGAAACGTCTCGCCTGGATTGCTTAGGAGGACTAAACGGGATGCGAAATGGAACGGTAGGTCGCTTGTTTAGTGGTCGATTCATGCGCTTCCTATTCGAGAATATAGATAAGTACTTTGATTACCATTTCGTGTTCAGAAGTTTGATGTTTTGGTTGAAATTCTTTGTAGGATATACTATCCCCGCGGGCTGGGGAGTTTTGATAGCCAATTCCGCTCTTCACTTGGATCCCAAGACGTATAAAGATCCTACTACGTTCAATCCATGGCGCTGGAAGGTTGAATTTATAGAGGGGAATCAGGGTTTACACATGGGAATCCTAGACTTTAGACAGATAAACAAGATTAAAATTTCGATCAATGCGATGCTGTGATTGACTGTTTTAGGGCTTTCCAATTCCAGGACTGCGAATCGGATGCCATGCTGAAGAATTTCATGCCTTTCGGGTGGGGAAGGAAACAATGTGCCGGAGCGGAGTACCCGAGAGTTTTCTTGGCGACTTTTCTCCATGTCTTGGTCACGAAATACAGGTACTTAGTCTCCCTTTTTCGACAGCAGCATCCTGGAAAGATCATCGATCGCATGAATTGGATGGCGCCTAAATAAAACGATGTGGTTCCTAACATTTTCTATGTGTTGGAATATGATCAGATATGTTAAGGTCAAGAGAGGTGAAAATTGCCGAAATCCGATCCTCAGCCTCGGGAAAGGCTTGCACATCAAGGTCATGGAAAAGAAGAGATAAAACTGCTTCCACCCTTTCCCCAGATATCTACTTTCCTCGATGTAATGAATTGGTTTCAACGTATCTTTCTCGTAATAAATTTTATTCCTTCGCGAATTGATCTTTTGATTCATACCAACACAATAGACCCGTGGACTGGATAGATGGAACGCCTGAAGAGCTCATCGATCGTGAGCCTCCAACGAAAGGAAGGTAAGTAGAGTTCACGACAGGTGACAACGATCGATTAACTTGAAACATGAAAGGAAGTTGAAGTTTAATTGAAAAAAGAAGAAGAAAGAAATATGCGTTTGGTCACCCGGATTTTTAGTTAGGATATGATTGGATAGGATATGATATGAAATCCAGGTATTTTGCCATATCCTATCTGTCGTGACCCTAAAAAAATTTATTGGTTAGGCTAATGGATTATTAGGTCAATTAAATTAATTAACCTAATACGGACTCTCCCAAGCCCTACCAAACCGCAACTTAAATTTCAATGAAATGATTTATAAATTGGAGTTGCCATTAATCATTATTGATAGGTCGATTAGAAACCTAAGTAAAATGGCGGGGGAATCATTTTACTTATACAAACTAGAGATTGTGGATTTGGGGACCTAATTACACTAGTTAATCAAAACTAATGCCATTTCGGTACCCAATTTCATGCGAAGGTCTTTTGATTGGTTTATGTGACTCGAATTTTTTTTTCTAATTTTCTCTTTTATTAAATATGATGCTAATGCAACCTAACTATATGACATGTGACGTGCAGTGACATAAAAGATGACGTGGCATTTATGCATGGATGACGTGTACGAATGACATGGCAAGATGACGTGGCATTTAAGCATGGATGACGTGTAAGAATGACATGGCAAGATGACGTGGCAAAATGATGTGCAATTATGTAAAATGCATTTTTTTTTATGGATTTTTGAATTTTTTTTTAAAAAGAGACTGTCCAATTCTCTGCTACCAATTTTCTGGATATGGTAAAAATTAATCAGTCGATCAATCAATCAATAAATCAATCAATCAATCAATCAGTCAATGAATCTGCTGACTAACATTCAAACAGAATCACAACCGCCAACATCCCGACCATCATATTTTTGAATTTTCTAAAAAAATCCAGATCTCAGTTCTTGAATTAAAGATTGATTTTTTTTTTCGGAGGCAGCAAATTAGACCTAAACGGTGATAGTTCAGTTAGCTATCTCCGAGATTTTCTTGACAAAATTTAGGATTTGATGTGTTCTTTGCATTATTAAAAAAAAAGGTCCGATTTTCACTTCAATCATGGCAACAAAATACGCAAGAATAATTTTATTTTGGATCAATCAAGTTAATCATTCGAAAATAACAAGCAATCACTGCACGAACATATTCGGATCCACCCTCGAAGAGTTGATACGTTACCTTAATCCGCGAGAAACATGAAAATTGGGGCTGATTTTCCGAGGAAATTTCGCCGAGGAAATTTCGCCGGGCAGCAATTTAATAACGTGACGGAAACGGGGGGCAACAGGCGTCAACAGGCTGGGACAAAGGTAAACGCCAAGCAGGGAATGGCGCATGTGATGCAACGACAAAGAGCAGTGATGTCGATACGGGGCGACAGTAGCGGTAGTGGCGCGAGCCAGTCTTCGGGCTAGAGTGGCGAAGCGGCAAAGGGAGAACGCCATCTTTCCGACTGGTGTAGGCAGTAGAGCAGAGCGGCAACGATCCTCAGGCAGTAACGAGAACGAACCGAGATGGAGAGGACAGCGAGTTGGAGCGGCGACGATGTGGAGGCCCTCGGGGGCGGCGGAGTTTAGGTGTCGGTGATGATCGAGAGAGAGATGGCAAGAATCAGTGGTGAGAGAGAGGATGAGAGAGCATGAGAGATAGTATGAGAGAGCGTGCGAGATGAAGATGTATATTCTCCTCCAAAAAATTTTGCCCACGTTTTTTTCTAAAATTTTGAATGTCCCCCTTCTGTAACCCTAAACATAATGAGGCATGTATAATGAAAATCAGGGTAATGCCTTAAGATTTAATCCTAGCCGTTGAGATTTCTGACAAGATATTGACCATATGACTAGAAATTCTGATTTTTAAGGAATTCTATTGGGCTAGAGTATACAAAAATTCGGCCACCATGGACATGGATATAGGCTAGGCCGAAAATTTCACTATTAATGGGCTTATTTGCTCGAATTTAAGGCTTAACGAGATTTAATTAATCAAATGGGTAATTAATTAAAATGGACTGAAATGAATTTAAATTGACCTTGTCCGTTAAATTTCGGCAATATCCCTTTCATGATGAAAAATTGTCAAATTGATTTTTGGTTCCATCACCAGTTAAAATCAAGCTCAATTGACTCGACTCTGACTGATTACCGCTGCAAAATAAAATGTGTAATGCATGAAAAATTCTTTTATTGCGAGAATTATGATTACCTCTCATTTTGTGAAATAAATGATTTTCTAATAATTAAAATTTAGGTGTCAACAGTTGCCCTTCTGTGAGTGAAAGCTGCACAGTTTTCACTCTGAGACTAAAATTGAAACCTAAATTTTACAAATGCAAATGATGACGAAATTTTTGGCGGGAGTTTTAAATCCCATTTTCTGATGTGAGTGTAATGATGCATGAAATGCGATGCTATAAATAACATATACTAAAAATTTCTCTTATTCCCACATTAAAGACATCCACACATGGATCGCCTATGAAAATACCTATTTTTCCAAATATCTTATAAGCTAATGATTCTCTTAACCTCCAGACTTCCAATGGATACCAGAGTGCCAAGGTACTAGCCCATCTGTTGCTAGAAGTTTCCTTCTGACGCGAAACTACCTAAGATCTGTGCAGAGTTTGAAAATGTGCTCGAGTTATGGTTCGAGCGGGCCATTTATTTTTTTCGAAATCACAAGAGCACGTACATTGTGAAATCGAAAAAGAAACCAAGATCACACGTGGATCTTAGGTTTTAGGGGCCTTATTCATTACCAAAGGTTTCCCTTTGATGCGTGTGACATTCTGATTTTCCTGTCATTTCGAGACTTATTAATGAGAATATATCTAACGATGTGTTTCAGTTGAATCTCGTTCGGATCTGATCAATCTCGAGTTAACTGACCAAAAGGGGAAGGCTAATGTGAGATAAGATACATGGACCTAGGAAACTCGAATAGGAAATGACACTTTGACCATAAGGATTGTCGAAGGGCCATTTAGAGCCATAAAAGGTTGATCTAAGAACGATTAAGGAATGCATTGCTAGCGTTATACGATTGGAGCACGGGTGAAGTCGCTTAACTAATGTATAATTTGCAAAATTTTGCCTAAATCGAACAATGACGATCGAGACCGTCGAAACTAATAATAGACCCTCGTAATTACATGACAATCAAGGTCGCCATGAATTGATGAGACCTAAGTGTGATATGAATCACAGAATCGATACGCATAATGTCTACAAGAGCCGCTCGTCAGTTCGGGATAGATTGAAATCACATCTTACAGAGAAATGATTCAGATACGAGTCTCGAAATTAGAAAATGGAGAATCGAGGATTCTAACATTATAATTGGATTGGACATCGCCTCATCGAAGGAAATTTGAATTAGAAAAACGACGTCCTGGATGTCGAGGGTAAAATTACCATTTTGCCCCTCAAGCCTTGGCCTTGTATTTATAATTGGATAAGGGCAATTTGGTCAACTGTAATACCCCAAGGCTGCCGAAAATTAGAGAAAATGAGGTCCATTGGATGAGCTATTGATTGACATATGGACAAGTGTCAATGGATGAAGAGTTGGCATTAATTGGACAACTTTTAACCTACCATTCTTCATGGTTGACACTCAAATTTGTGCATACACACCCTTTCCACCCTCATTCTGTCGAGAACCTTCATCACCATAGCCATTCTTCTTCTTCTTCTTCTTCTTCTTCTTCTTCACGCCAAGAACGGTTCCAGCTCGACCAACTCCTGACCGCCGCTTCGCTGCCGTCGACCTCCACTTCCGACAACTTCCAACCGTCGAGCCAGCCACCAACATCAAGCTCAGCCTCTTGCCGACCAGCTATAACTCTAATCAATTCATTTGACCCACCGAGGAGCTTTGGCCAGCCATTTTCTCGAGAGTCGACGGAAACCGTCGCAGCTAGAGGTAAGCTGCTGTTTGGAATTCGTAGGACCTTTAATCGTTTGAATCTTTCGATAAAGTTTTGTGGAAATCAAGGGCACATGTATACTGAGTTGTGGTAAAAATTTGGGCTGAATTTGATGGAGATTTGATGATGAAATGGTGTCACCTTTGATGGATAAAAACTAACTGGCGGTAGACTTAGAGGAACCGGCCCCGTTCGTGGACTATTTGGCGTCGCCTTGACCTCAAATTTTCGAGAGGCTTTCCAACTCCTAAAACTACATGTTAGCAAGTAGATTAGTGGATAAATTGAGGATTTAGGATGGTTTATGGGCTGATTAGTTGAGATATACACAGAACCAAAAATGCCTTGTTTCGGTTCTGTCCATACCGAATCTTGTGGGGGTTGGTGATGGAGTTGAGTTCCAATTTCATTGTTGTGGCTTATGAGGATGTCAATCGATATGTCGTTGAGGTTTGTGCTTCATGGATTGATGATTTGGGCAAGAAAAAATTGATGAATTGGATTGAATTCCAATAGGTGCGAGCCTGCCCTATTTGAGGATTACTTGGGCTGAATTGTTGAAGTGCTTGGAAGGAGATTTGTGTTGATTTTACCATAGGTAAGGGGTTTCTAAACCTTAGCTAGTAGGATTGGACTCGATTGGGTGAATTGGATGTGAATTAGGTTGATTCTCGTGAATTATGGGGTGATTGTCCAATGTGCGTCCTCGTAAAATATCGATGGCTTGAACGCTTGTTGAATGCTTGTGCCATGAATTGATTGTCTCTTGTGAGTGACGAGATTGATCGCCTTGCATGCCATAGATATTTAGCTCGATGCATGAGCTTGTGCTCGATTATGAAGTTTAAATCAAAATAATATCTGGCATGTTTGGAACCGATGATACCCTGAGGCATTGAGACGCGGGGTTGTGTTGAATTGTACCCTGATGCGTTGAGACGAGGGATGGAAATGTCTAATGTCCTGATGCGTTGAGACGCGAGACAAAATTTGATATGTATCGACACTATCCTGGAATGAAATTGAAAACCTGATGTGTTTACGCGGGTTTATCAATGGGATGGTCTGAGACGTAATTACGTAGACTGAGCTTGAGGCGTTTTAAATGCTGCTGTGAATCAATGGAGACTTGGAAGGGTAGAAGGTGTGACCTGACTTGGTAATGCGCGTTTGATTCGAATGATGAGATATGATGCCATGATTGCGTGCTTGACGCTAGTCTGTATCTATATGTTGTTTAATGACTGCTGAATGCTTCATATGGTTGTTTGTGCATTTTGTTCTTGATTGCATTTACCTAAGTGTACGGTCAGCCTAACCTAGGGTTAGAACCTGTCTTACTGAGATGTGAATCTTACCCAGTTGCGAGATCATATTTTCAGATCCTAGATCATGAGAATGTTATTGATCAGACTAGGTGACCCGAAGGAGATGTCCGCGTATTTTGAGGAGGTCCCAGACGGACAGGGAACCGTGTACATTAGGAAGTGTACCGCAGTCTGGGTCGATGAAGGTGAAAAGTACTGGAAGCCTCATAGGTTCGAGGCTTGGTTTCAAAGGGTAGGAGAGGTTACTATTGGACCACTGAAGTCCTCTAAGGTACCTCGTAGTGTTATCCCTAGTTGGTGTCATCCTGCTCGAGATTTTGTGGAGGTCGAGAGATCAGTAACTGGTTCGAGGAATATCCCTGAGAGGACCTCGATCTTGGAGGACACCGACGAGGTCATTGAGATCGAAGCCTCCGAGGAAGACCTGGTGGAGCAGTCAGCAGACGAGATGGTGAAGGATACAGTAGAGGTATGCTCGGAGACCTTCTCGGATTATGTGCCTACCGAGGATGCCGAGGAGACTGATGACTCCAGCAGCTCGACCTGGGTGTTCCCATTTTCTAGACTGTTATTTTGTTGAAGAACTAGATGGTTCGTTCTCTTTGGAGATGTTAATGGTTGTCTTTTTGAGTTGGTCCAGTTGCTGAAGAACTAGTTGGTTCGACCTGGGTGTTCCCATTCTCTTTTGTAAGAACTCGTGGGAGGTTATTGTATAAATGTAATTATGGTGTTCTTGCTATCAAAGTCCCCGCTAATGCTTGTACGGGGGAGTTTATGTTAGCACTTTCGCATGCAAACGATTTATTTTTATACATCTCTCGAAATATGTGAATCTTGAGATGCTCGAAAGTTTACACGCAGGGAGTCGTGCGCTTGTGCTGAAGATGTGGGGCGTGACTTCCTGCCTTGCTTGGTATCAGAGCAAGGTTAGCTCGATCCAAGTTGATTAATGATTAGAGTGATAAGGAGGATTAAATTGGGACAAGACGGGTAGCGAGACCTTAGGGAACTTGTTAGAATAAGGCACGAGATGCATGACCTATGACTTGGCGCATGTGATTGACATTGGTCCTGACAAGATTGTGGTGATTTATGAGGATTAATTCCATGTTTAGCGCTAAAAGTCATTTTTGAATTTTGGTATGTTGAGTAAATGAACATGGCTAGTTCTAGTGAACTGTTGAAGTGGACTGAATAGGGTAATGGCCATGGACAGTTTAGTAAAGTGCCTTTGAAATTAGTTGTGTGGAAGATCGTTATGTTATGACTATTTCCGTTAAGGCATAGTTTGGTAACTCTGGACTTGGTCGGATGAATGAGTTACTAACTCCTTGGTGGAATTGTGGTGTCCAAGCTTAGTGAAAGCATACAAGAAATGAGTAATCCTCCTTGAAGACTTGGAGGACCCAAGAGCGGAGCCTCCAGTTTGAGGCCACTTGTGACGGAAGACACGAGGATGGACGGAGTGTTGATAGCACTAGAAAGGATTGACGACCTCATCGATAGGCAGACCCAGGATAGGGATGCTACCATAGCTCAAGTGATGGAAGCCGCAATAGCTGCCATCAACGCTAACGGCAATAATGGAGGCAATGAAAACAACGACGATCATGACCAGGGCAATGAGGTAGGAAATGCCTAGGAGGAAGTTGTTGTGGCTAGGCAGATGGACCAACTGGTCAAACAATTTATCAAGCTGAAGCCAACACAGTTCGATGGGACTGGAGACCCTAAATTG
The DNA here is from genome assembly GCA_028455895.1 of Rhodomyrtus tomentosa. NCBI lineage: Eukaryota > Viridiplantae > Streptophyta > Magnoliopsida > Myrtales > Myrtaceae > Rhodomyrtus > Rhodomyrtus tomentosa. The sequence goes on along the minus strand of JAPCWY010000001.1, from coordinate 3,785,583 downwards.
GTGCCAAGGTGGATCGAGAAACTTGAGAAGGCCTTTGGAGTCTTGAGATGCACGGACGAAGAAAAAATATGTTTGCAGTGTACCAGCTGGAAGGTACCGCAAATGACTGGTGGACTGCCACCAATAATGGAGTCTTTCCGGAAGGGACAGCCTTGACCTGGAATGCCTTTACCACGACATTCAATGACAAGTACTTCTCTGAGACGGCTCGAGAAAGGAAGCAAGTAGAGTTCTTGCAACTGCGTCAGAATCATATGACTGTAGACCAGTATGAAGCTGAGTTCTCCATATTATCAAGGTATGCACCTCGATCGATAGAGGATCCCCTAGAGAAGACGCGGGGATTTCGGGATGGACTGAGGCCTGAACTTCGCAGCCATATGATAGCTCTGAACTTGAGAACTTACAAGGATATCTATGAAAGGGGACAGATGATCGAGAGGGACTTGAAAGAGAGAAATGCCGCATCTGGGTTACGGTTTAGTTCATTAAGAGACAATCACCAGATTGGTAAAAGACCGGTGACTGGCAATAGATGCTTCGTCCCTCTAATAAGAAAGAATATCGTGAAGCCGCCCAATGAACTAGAGTTGCCGCCTCTGTGGCAGAAGGCATGGTAATGGACCTTGCCCGACAAAGACTTGAGAGTGCTTCAAATGTGGTCAGATGGGCCATCAGATGAAGACTTGCCCGAACCAAGACCCAATAAATAGACCTTAAGGGCGACGACCACAGGCAGGATCTTCAGTTGCCACTCCACATAATGATCAGAACTGACCCCCAGCTTAGGGAAAGGTCTATGCCGTGGCACGTAGGGAAGTAGAAGAAGCGCCTGGTGTGGTCACATGCATGATCTATTTGTTTGACCAAGCTGCTTACGCTTTGTTTGATCTTGGCGCATCACACTCGTTTGTGTCTGTTCGCTTTGCTGATTTGGTTGATATGGAGTTAAACCGTTGAGTGTGATTCTGCATATTGCTACCCCATTGAAGGATAATGTACGGGTTTCGTTGGGCTGTGCTGACTATAGAATTGTAATTGTTGGTAGTAAAGAGAGTATAGACTTTGCCGTGTTGCCCATGTATGACTTCGATGTGATCATAGGAATGGATTGATTGAGTAAGCATAGGGCAGTAGTTGATTGTGAGCGTAGGATAATCTGTTTCTATCTGGGAGGTTGCCCTAGCTTTGGATTTGTGGGAAGTCGAGGAGGAACCTCGATTCCTTTAATCTCATCTCTTGAAGTGACAAAACTGATAACCGAAGGATGTCAGGTTTACTTAGTTGCAGTTATGAACACGACTGCCGAGGAGTCTAAACTAGAAAGTATTCCGATAGTGCGAGAGTTTTCTGAAATTTTTTCTCAAGAGTTACCAAGGTTGCCACCGGAGCGAGAAATAATATTCATGATTGAGTTAGCTCCCGGAACGGAGTTGATCTCGAAGGCACCCTAGAGGATGCCCCTATCAGAACTGAAAGAGCTAAAGGTGCAAATGCAAGAATTACTGGATAAAGGATTTATTCGACCGAGTGCTTCACCGTGGGTAACGCCGATGTTGTTTGTGAGGAAAAAGGATGGGTCCTTGCGTCTATGCATCAACTACAGACAGTTAATCAAGTGACTGTAAAGAATAAGTACCTACTGCCGAGAATTGACGACTTATTTGATCAGTTACAAGGTGCTGCGTTATTCTAAAAAATTGACTTGAGGATCGAGTATCATTAGTTGAGAATTAAGAAAAAAGATATATCTAAGACCGCTTTTAGGACATGGTATGGTCACTACGAATTCATTGTGATGCCTTTTGGACTGACTAATGCTCCAGCCGCATTTATGGATTTAATGCATCGGGTGTTCAAAGAGTTTTTGGATAGATTTGTTATAGCCTTTATTGACGATATCCTGATTTACTCAAAGAGTAACAAAGAACACGAAGAGCATTTGAGGATTGTCTTGCAGACCCTGAAGGAGCACTCGCTTTACGCTAAGTTTAGCAAATGCGAGTTCTGGCTGAATAAGGTGACATTTCTTGACCATGTGGTATCTGGAGAAAGAATTGCTGTGGATCCTGCGAAGATCGAAGTCGTTATGAATTGGCCTAGGGCTACTACGGTCACGGAAGTTCGAAGTTTCTTAGGATTAGTAGGGTATTATAGACGTTTTGTGGAGAAGGTTTCATCCATAGCTATTCCACTGACGAGATTGACTAAGAAAGAAACTAAGTTCGAGTGGACAGACAAGTGTGAAAGGAGTTTTCAGGAGCTGAAGCATCTATTAACGACAACGCCTGTATTAACGATTCCATCAGGATCTGGAGGCTATGAAATATATAGCGATGCTTCGCTAAAAGGACTAGGATGTGTACTAATGCAACATGGAAGAGTGGTTGCCTACGTGTCCCGATAACTGAGACCGCACGAGTTGAACTATCCGACTCATGATTTGGAATTGACAGCAATCATCTTTGCTCTGAAGATCTGGAGGCATTATTTGTGTGGCGAGAAGTTCCAGATTTATATTGACCACCAGAGCCTGAAGTATCTATTTTTTCAAAAGAAACTGAACATGAGGCAGCGTCGATGGATGAAGTTGCTTAAGGATTATGATTACGACATATTATATCACCCTAGAAAGGCAAACAGAGTTGCGGATGCGCTTAGCCAGAAATCAAGTATCACCTGTCTATTGGTAAAAGGGTAGTTGTTATTTGAAAATTTGAGGGATTCTGAATTCAGATTGGAAGTCTGCTAGCTATCTAGTTTGGTAGCCCCACTGAGGATAGAACCCGAGATCCAAGAAAGGATAAAAGCCTTGCAGCCAACAGACCCAGAAATTCAGAAAATCCTGGAGATGGATGCTATGAAGAGGAAACTAGAGTTCCAAGTGTTAGAAGACAGAATTTTGAAATTTCGAGGGCATCTATGCGTACCAAAGGACGAAGAGCTTGGAGGAAGGATTTTATCGGAGGCTCACAGAAGCAATTATAGTACCCAGGTAGCACGAAAATATATCAGAACTTGCATCAACATTATTGGTGGAACATGATGAAAGTAGATGTAGCGAAGTATGTGGCGAATTGCTTGACATGCCAGCAGGTGAAGGCACAACACTGTAAGCCTGGTGGATTGTTACAGTCGTTAGAGATTCCTAAATGGAAATGGGAACACGTGACATGGACTTTGTCATGGGACTACCAAGGAGCCAGAGAGACCATGATTCTATTTGGGTAGTCGTGGACCGATTAACCAAGTCTGCACAATTTATTCCCGTGCGAAAAGACTTCGCGATGGATAGATATGCCAAATTATATATGCGACAGATAGTGAGGCTACATGGAGTACCCGTAACGATCACATCGGACAAAGATCTCATGTTTACAGCGAACTTCTGGAAAAGTCTTCAAGATGTCATGGGAACTCGACTACAATTTAGTACGGCATACCATCCAAAGACGGACAGACAATCGGAGAGGACAATTCATATGCTTGAGGATATGTTACGAGCGTGTGTTATAGGCTTCAAAGGTGGATGAGAGGATCAGCTGCATTTGGTGGAGTTCGCATATAATAACAGTTATCAACAGAGTATTCGAATGACACCTTTTGAAGCGCCTTACGGAAGAGCTTGCAGGACCCCGATCCGCTGAGACGAAGTTGGAGAAAGAAGTATTACAGGCCCAAAGTTAGTAGAGCAATTGGTGGAAGCGATAAAGATAATCCGAGATAGACTAAAACCAACACAAAGTCGTTAGAAAAGTTATGCAGATAAATGGCGTAAGCCTTTGGAGTTTCAAGTAGGCGATCATGTTTTCCTTAAGGTGTCGCCAATGAGAGGATTATCTCAATTTGGAAAGAAAGGAAAACTGAGTCCAAGGTACGTAGGACCATTTGAGATTTGGGAACGAATTTTGACTTTAGCCTATAGGCTTGCCTTGTCGCCTAATTTGTCGCAAGTATACAATGTCTTTCATGTATCAAAGCTACGGAAGTACGAGCCGGACCTGATGCATGTATTGGATTATGAAACCATCGAAGTGGATGACAAAGTATCATAAACAGAAAAGCCAGTCAGGATCGAAGATTGAAAGGAGCAGATTCTAAGGAATAAGACGATTCCATTGGTCAAAGTCGTTTGGGAGCACCATGGAACCGAAGGAGTTACTTAGGAAAGCGAAGAAACTGTCAATACCCCCATTTGTTTGAATAACCGGGTTTATTATAAATTTCGAGGATGAAATTTTTGTAAGGGGAAAGAGTTGTGACATTCTGATTTTCCTGTCATTTCAAGACTTATTAATGAGAATATATCTAACGATGTGTTTCAGTCGAATCTCGCTTGGATCTGATTAATCTTGAGTTAACTGACTAAAAGGGGAAGGTTAACGTGAGACAAGGTACGTGGACCTAGGGAACTCGAATAGAAAATGATACTTTGATCATAACGATTGTCGATGGGACATTTAGAGCCATGAAAGGCTGATCTAATAACGATTAAGGAATGCATTGCTAGCGTTATACGATTGGAGCACGGGTGATGCCGCTTAACCAATGTATAATTTATAAAATTTTCATAAATTGAATAATGACGATCGAGACCGTCGGAACTAGTAATAGATCATCGCAATTACATGATAACCAAGGCCGTCATGAATTGACGAGGTCTAAGTATGATATGAATCATAGAGTTGATACGTGTAACGTCTGCAAGGGCCGCCCGTTAGTTCAGGATAGACTGAAATCACATCTGACAGAGAAATGATTCAGAGACGAGTCTCAAAATTAGAAAATGGAGAATCAAGGATTCCAACATTATAATTGGATTGGACGTCGCCTCATCGAAGGAAATTTGAATTAGAAAAACGACGTTTCGGACGTCGAGGGTAAAATTACCATTTTGCCCCTCAAGCCTTGGCCTTGCATTTATAATTGGATAAGGGAAATTTGATCAATTGCAATACCCCAAGGCTGCCGAAAATTAGAGAAAATGAGGGTCATTGGATGAGCTATTGATTGACATGTGGACAAGTGTCAATGGATGAAGAGTTGGCATTAATTGGACAACTTTTAACCTACCATTCTTCATGGTTGACTCTCAAATTTGTATATACACACCCTCTCCGCCCTCATTCTGCTGAGAACCTTCATCACCATGGCCATTCTTCTTCTTTTTCTTCTTCCTCTTCTTCACGCCGAGAACAGCTCCTAACCGCCGCTTCGCTGCCGTCGATCGTCACTTCCTGCTACTTCCAACCGTCGAGCCGGCCACCAGCATCAAGCTCAGCCTCTTGCCAACCAGCTCCAACTTGAATCAAGTCGTTTGACCTACTGAGGAGCTCTGCCCAGCCATTCTCTCTAGAGTCGACGGAAACCGTCGCAGCTAGAGGTAAGCTGCTGTTTAGACTCCGTAGTACCTTTAATCATTTGAATCTTTCAGCCAAATTTTGTGGACATCAAGGGTACATATATACTGAGTTGTGGTAAAAATTTAGGCTGAATTTGATGATGAAATGGTGTCTCCTTTGATGGACAGAAACTGACCGGCGGTAGACTTGGAGAAACTGGCGCCGTTCGTGGACTATTTGGCGTCGCCTTGACCTCAAATTTTCGGTGAGGCTTTCCAACTCCTAGAACTACATGTTAGCAAGTATATTAGTGGATAAATTGAGGATTTATGATGGTTTATAGGCTGATTAGTTGAGATATGCACAGAACCAAAAATGCCCTGTTTCGATTCTATGCATACCGAATCTTGTGGGGGCTGTTGGTGATGGAGTTGAGTTCCAATTTCAATGTTGAGGCTTATGAGGATGTCAATCGATATGTCGTTGAGGTTTATGCTGCATGGATTGGTGATTTGAGCAACAAAAATTGATGAATTGGATTGAATTCTAATAGGTGTGAGGCTGCCCTGTTTAAGGATTGCTTGGGCGGAATTGTTGAAGTGCTTGGAAGGAGATTTGTGTTGATTTTACAACAAGGTAAGGGGTTTCTAAACCTTAGCTAGAAGGATTGGACTCGATTGGGTGAATTGGGTGTGAATTAAGTTGATTCTCGTGAACTATGGGGTAATTGTCCAATGTGTGTCCTCGTGGGATGTCGATGGCTTGAACGCTTGTTGAATGCTTGTGCCATGAATTGATTGCCTCTTGTGAGTGACGAGATTGATCGCCTTGCATGCCATAGATATTTAGCTGGATGCCTGAGCTTGTGCTCGATTATGAAGTTTAAATCGAAATAATATCTGGCATGTTTGGAACCGATGATATCCTGAGGTATTGAGACGCGGGGTGGAAATGGCCAATATCTAGATGCATTGAGATGTGAGACAAAATTTGATATGTGTCGACACGGGCCTGGAATGAAAATGAAAATCTGATGCATTTATGAGGATTTGTCAATGGGATGGTCTGAGGCGTAATTACGTGAACTGAGCCTGAGGTATTTTAAACGTGGGCGTGAATCAATGGAGACCTGGAAGGGTGGAAGGTGTGACCTGACTTGGTAATGCGTGTTTGATTCGAACGATGAGATATGATGCCATGATTGCGTGCTTGACGCTAGTCTGTATCTATATGTTGTTTAATGACTGCTGAATGCTTTATGTGGTTGTTTGTGCATTTTGTTCTTGATTGCATTTACCTGAGTGTACAGTCAACCTAACCTAAGATTAGGACCTGTCTTAGTGAGATGTGAATCTCACCCCGTTGCGGGATCACATTTTCAGATCCTAGACCATGAGAGTGTTGCCGATCAGATTAGGTGACCCGAAAGAGATGTCCGCGTATTTTGAGGAGTTTCCGGACGGACAGGGAACCGTGTACGTTAGTAAGTGTACTGTAGTCTGGATCGATGGGGGTGGAAAGAGCTAGAAGCCTCATAGGTTCGAGGCTTGGTTTCGGAGGGTATGAGAGGTTACTACTGGACCACTGAAGTCCTCTAAGGTACCCTGTAGGGTTATCCCTAGTTGGTGTCATTCCTCTCGGGATTCTATGAAGGTCGAGTGATCCGTAGCTGGTTCGAGGAACATCCCCAAGAGGACCCTAACCTTGGAGGACGCCGACGAGGTCATTGAGATCGAAGCCTCCGAGGACGACCTGGTGGAGCAGTCAGCAGACAAAACGATAGAGGATACAGTAGAGGTACGCTCAGAGACCTTCTCGGAGTACGAACTTATCGAAGATGCCGAGAAGACTGACGACTCTAGCAACTCGACCTAGGGGTTTCCGTTTTCTGGACTGTTATTTTGCTGAAGATCTCGATGGCCCATTCTTTTTGGATATGTTAATGGTTGTCTTTTGAGTTGGTCCAGTTACCCCTACCGACTAGCAAGTTTAGTCTACCAGCGCTTTTGTAAGAACTCTTGGGAGGTTATGTATAAATGTAATTATGGTGTTCTTGCTATCCAAGTCCCCGCTAATGCTTGTACGAAGGAGTTTATGTTATCGCTTCCGCATGCGAACGATTTATTTTTATACATCTCTCAAAATATGTGAATTTTGGGACGCTCGAGAGTTTACTCGTCGGGAGTCGCGCGCCTATGCTGGAGACGTAGGGCGTGACAATGCGGGACATTGCAAGATATGTGTAGGGTTTGAAAATGTGCTCGAGTTATGGTTCGAGCTAGCCATTTATCGCTTGAGGACCACCTCAACGGGTCACCATGAGTCGGTAAGGATAATCTCTCGCGACCTTTTTACAAAGGTCTCATCATATCAAGACGAGAGATGCCTCTTAGGACCTCCTCAATGGGTCACATGAGGCGATAAAATGTCTCTTGCGACCTCCTCAACGGGTCACCATAAGTCGGTAAGGTGTCTCTTGCGACCTACTCAACAGGCCAGCATGAGTTAGTAAAATAATTTCTCGCGACCTTCTCAAGCAAGTCTCACCGTATCAAGACGAGAATTGTCTCTTGGGACGTCCTTAACGGGTCACCATGAGTTGGTAAGGTGTCTCTTGCGACCTCCTCAACGGGTCAACATGAGTCAGTAAAATAATCTCTCGTGACCTTCTCAAGCAGGTCTCACTGTATCAAGACGAGAGTTAATGTATTATCTAAATTGGATCAGTATGAATATAAAATGGTGTGATGCCTGAACAAATGTCAGTGAAATCAGAAAGGGGGTAGGACTAAAGTCAACTTTAAAAGGGTTCAGAAAACTTACCTAGATTTTCTGAGTGACGAATGAACGATGGGTAGACTGACTGCATCATACCTGTCCAATCTCTCAAAAAATGATGACATGCATAAGCTCAATGTAAATGCGACATCATATGCTAAAAATTCATGAGCTTTTGCTTGCATTATAAAGCTCCACTGGGGAATTTGTCAATAAGAAAGTCTATCTGATCTTTCTGACAAAATTAATCAAATTGAATGAGGAATTTCAATCAAAAATAACTTTTCACTCTTTCTCACAAAAATGGCTTTTAAGACCTGACCATTAATGCGAGTAAGAGAAACGCTCAGAGCTGTCATCATCAAGCCTGAAAAGGATCTGGGTATTCTTGCAATTAGTATGACCATGTCAATCACGAGGTCTTTCACAGGGAGTGTAATTTAGGCTTGGTCAAAGGCTATTTAAAGGGGAGGCTCATGCGAGTCATTTAAGCCATAAAATGAAATCGTCATCCGCTGCATTAGGCTTACAAGTCAGGAACCCTGCGGAATGAGATAAAATGATCTTGCTCGCATTTCCTCGAGTGACATTCATAAGCATTTGAAAACCTGTATTAACCCAAGTACCCTAATCTGAAGAGACTTTCGGTGAGGGTTGTAATGTAGTTTTAGGGTAGGCTTGGAAATGAAAGGCTTATTTTCAACGATGAGTTGTATGAGAGAATCAGTGATCATCCGTCTTTGTCACTCTATGCTTCAAAAATGATCTTTTTTTGAGGAACCCACTCAGGTAAGACCCTTCCTTCCTTCTGGAGTTTCTTCGAGACGGCTTTTTCTTTCTTCCCTTTTTTTAATGGGAGTGAACGATTTTGCCCCTTCTTTTGCATGGTAAGCTTCGCCATCTTTTCTTTTTCTCTTTTTGCACAACGACCTTTTTTCCTTTCTTTTTTTTTTAAGAAGGAAGTGTCTTATCTGAATTGCCTACTTATTGCGTAAGTCGATCTTTCAAGTTTTGGCCTGCCCCAAGACATTTTGCTTGTTTTTTCAGATAGTTTGAAATGATTTCTTGCTCAAGATGATCATCAATTGGGTTTGGAGAAGTGAATCCGCCGCTCAAATTGGCTTAGCAAAGGATTAGTATATATGGGTGTAGAAATGAAATGCTCTTCGTCATGTCTAAAGAACTTGAGCTAACACAGAATCCGCATGCAACAAACATACTCAAAGATTGATGCAAGCGAAAGCAAGAAAATTCAACTCATTCTTTGAATCTCTGAAATTTGCCTCGATGTGAGGTTGTTTCTGACAGGGTTATGAAATGAAACCATCGTTCAAAAGGGTTTGGGCAACCTGTAGTGTTTGGGATTGATGAAATGAATGCCTCATATTGTTTTGACCATCGTTTTGACTGTCGTTCTTTTCGCGAGATAACCTTTTACCTTGTAAGCATGGAAATTCTCACATTGCTCTCTGGGGATTGTGATATAGGACGTGCATGGAAATGGCTTGCCTTTCGTCGTCCTGACATTCCTCATTCAAAATGATCAATCCAAAAATATCATAGAGATTTCCTGAGTGAAATTATCTCACAATGAAAATTAATAACGCAAACAAGAAGCAAAATGAACATCAAATGAATATTATAGCTTGATCACAAGATGTCAAAGCAAATCAAGTATAATACTTCTTTACAGCATCAGAGTTGACAGGACTGGTGAAAACACGTCCATCCATCTCTGCAAGGATTAAAGCACCTCCTGGGAGTACCTTCTTCACGACGTATGGGCCGCCATAGTTCGGAGCAAACTTCCTTTCTGGAAGCGGAACAATAGGTAATAATTTTCATAGAACAAGTCTCCTACCTAAAAATGCCGAGGCCTGACTTTCTTGTTAAAGGATTTAGCAACCCTCTGTTGGTAGCATTGGCCGTGGCATAAGGCTTTGAGTCGTTTCTCATCGATCAAGTTCAACTGGTCTATCATTTGCTGGATCCAATCGGCTTCAGTCAGCTTGACCTGAGATAATATACGTAAAGAAGAGATTTCTAACTCATCAGGTAACACTGCTTCCATTCCATACGCAAGGGAATACGGGTTTGCCCCGGTAGAAGTTCGGATCGAAGTCCGATATGCCATAAGTGCAAAAGGCAATCTCTCGTACCAATCGCGATAATTCTCAGCAGTCTTGACAAAGATCTTCTTGATGTTTTTGTTGGCCGCCTCCACTGCACCATTCATCTGAGGACAGTACGGGGAAGAGTTCAGATGCTTGATCTTGAATTTTGTGAACAAATCATCCATTAGCTTGTTGTTCAAATTTGAACCATTATCAGTGATTATGACCTCAGGTGAACCATATCGAGCGATGATGTCTCGACTAATGAATTTCACCACATTTCGTGTCGTGATTGCCAAATACGATGTTGCTTCAATCCATTAGGAAAAATAATCAATGGCGACTAGAATGAAACGATGCCCATTTGATGTCTTGGGGTTGATTGGACCAATCACATCAATCCCCTACATGGAGAAAGGCCACGGCTCAGATAACTAATGTAGCTCATTCGAAAGAACGTTGATCTTGTCACTATGGATTTGGCATTTGTGACAGCTACGAACATGTTGGATGCAATCACTTTCCAAAGTGAGTCAGTAATAGCCTAACCTCATAATATTCTTGGCGAGCATGTGGCCATTCATATGTGAACCGCAAATTCCTTCATGTACTTCTATCATCAGACGGACAGCTTCAGTAGAGTCAATGCATCTCAGAAGAACTGAATCAAAGGATCTTTTATAGAGACTCTCCATTCAGGAAAAACTTCGAGGCCATCTTCTTGATGTAACTTTTATCATTTTTTGAACTCTCTTCCGGAAATTTTTCCTCCTGAATGTAAGTCTTGATATTGTGGTACCAAGGCTTGCCATTAGGATCATCGGTTACGGTCATACAATAGGCTGGCTTTCTTAGTATCTCAATCTTCAATGGCTTGACCTCGAGCCCATTGGTGACTTGCAACATCGAAGACAGAGTAACCAATGCATCAGCGAATTGATTGTGAGTTCTGGATAAATACTCGAACGAAATATTATCAAATCCCTCCGCCATCTAATCTAAATATTCATGATAAGGTATCAATTTAGCGTCTCTTGTTTTCCATTTTCCAACCGTCTGGAGGATGATTAAGGTCGAGTCTCCAAATACTTTAAGTCGGGTTACACCCATTTCAATTGCGAACTGTAGGCCTAGAATGCACGCTTCATATTCTGCGATATTGTTAGTGCAGGGAAATATTAACTTTGCTACCATAGGATAATGCTGACTGCCTGGAGATATTATGACCGCTCTTGTACCCGATCCGGATAAATTCGCAGCTCCATCAAAATACATGATCCAGAAATAATCTTCCATCACTATGACTCTATCTTCGGATTAATATGGATCTTGCCCAGGCTTTTCAGCTAGGACATCAGCGGCTCGTCCTTTTACTGACTTTTGAGATAAATACCGCACATCAAACTTAGAAATGGGGATCTTCCGTTTAGCAAGCCTGCCAATCAGGGCAAATTGATTTAGCAGATACTTGATGGGATCGCACTCTGTCACCAAGAAAATTTGATAATGTAAAGTGCATTGCCGCAACCTGTGCAGCACCCAAACTAGAGCCGCACATGTCTTCTCCACTTGATAGTAATTCATCTTAGAGATTGTGAACTTCTTGCTTAGATAATAAATGGCGCGTTTCCTTACATCGTCTTGTCTTATTTGTGCTAGCATAGCTCCTAAGGATTCACTATGGATCGTGAGATAAAGTATCAAAGGTTGCCTCAGCACTGGCGGAACAAGCACTGGCGGATTCATGAGATGTTGTTTTATTTTCTCAAGGGCTTCATCACAATCATCATCCCATTCGACCAGCGCATTCTTCTTTAAGAACTTCAATAAAGGCTTAGCAGTCTCAGATAGCTGAGAAATGAATCAGGCAATATAATTCAACCTGCCCATGAGGCTTTGAACTTCTTTGACTGTAGTTGGCGGCTTGAGCTCACGTATGGCTTTCACCTTAGACGGGTTTATCTCAATACCCTTGTTGCGGACAATGAACCCGACCAATTTGCCCAAGTTGGCGCCGAAAACACATTTGGCGGGATTAAGCCGTAGCTTGAACTTTCGGAGTCTGTCAAACAGCTTTGTCAGGGTTTTAATATGATCTTCTTCACGTCTTATTTTTGCGATCGTGTCATCGACATAGACTTTAATCTCATTGTGCATCATATCATGGAACAAAGCAACCATGGTCCGTTGATAAGTTGCCCCGGCATTCTTGAGACTGAAAGACATCACCTTATAATGGAATATCCCCCACGGAGTGGTGAATGTGGTCTTCAGTTTGTCATCCACGTTCATCAGGATTTAATTATAGCCTGAGAAACGTCCATGAACGAAAACATTTCGAATCCTGTCGTGCCGTCTACAAGCACATCAATGTGTGGGAGTGAGAAATCATCCTTAGGACTAGCTTTATTTAGATCACGGTAGTCGACATAGACTCGAACTCGACCGTCTTTCTTTAGCACCGGAACAATGTTAGCGGCCTAATCAGAATATTGGGTAGCCTCAATAAATCCCACATCAAGGAGCTTCATGACCTCTTCCCTGATTTTCTTTGCTAGTTCTGGCTTAGCTCTTCGTGATCCCTGCACTACTGGCTTGAATGAGGGATCGATTGGTAAGCAATGCTCAACAATTGATCGATCAAGACCGGGCATATCTGCATAGGACCAGGCGAAGATGTCTTGGTAATCCTTTAGGAGATTAGTGAGATGTTCGACCATTTCAGTGGACACATTTGTCTAATTTTCACCTCTCTTGGATTCTATTCATTGCCCAAATTGATTGATATAGTCTCATTGCTAGTCATAGGTTTAATCATCTTGTGCTGTTCAAACTTTTGATGGATTTCTTCATAATCAGGAGTGAATTCGTCTAAATCGTACACGCCATAATCCAATGGATCACACTCCTTATATTTGCCCCTGAAACATAAAATGGCGAAGTTAGAGAAACAAACAGGGTTTAATCATGCATGCTTTGCAACTTCCGAAATCTAATGTGTCATTTTTTTGAAAACTTTGATTTTGATTTTGGTGTTGATTTTTTTCTTTAAAAACCGCGGGATGAGAAACTCTTGAGGAAGTCTAACCCTCAATGCTTACCATGGATGACAGATTGTTCACTCGTTGGTTATCGTCATCGGGTTGGTTTGGGATGCCTCATCAAGGTTCCAAAATTCAATAAAACAACATCTGTAATTTTATTGATATGAAATCAACGAATTACATCTTATTGAGTGCCACATTGAATTAAAATGAAATCCTAACGTGCGACATGAATTCAAAATCCTAATGCGGTATGAAAAAATTAAAGAAAGCTGGAAAGATCCCACGCAGGGTATTGCAAAATCTCAAAAAATGTTACTCTGAACCCTCCATTGGATCTTCAACTACCGCATCGATAGACAAATTTTGAGATCCGGACGCCATGCATAGGTCTTTCTCTGGAACCTTATCAACCTATACAAGATCCTCAGATATAGCTCCAATGATGAGGTCATCAAAATAATTAGTGAGATTGAGGAGTGCCTGATCAGATGCATCCTCATCCAGTGTCATCGACTCAACCAAAACATCTTGGCCATGTGGAGAATCTAGGAATACAATCCCTAGGTCATCTTCGAGCCGGGTTAGCTCATCATATCCACTGACCACACCAGCTGATCAGAAAGTAGTGTAGAGTGGGGACGGTAAAGGACTAGCTTCGAATCTTTCACGGCCCCTTCTGTATTGTCCACTATGTATAGACCGGCCACGTCCTTGGTGTCCCAAACCAGCTGTATGGGATTGTCCATTAAGCTTAATTGGGGTATGGATCCCTTGACCATGTGGCCCAGACTTGTGCCAGGTTCGAAACCATTGCCAACCATTACTTTGGCCACCATGATAGAAGCGTCAGATACCTCAGGAATGACTAGAGGAATTTCTGGTGATGCATGAATAGTTTGTACCAATTCAAAAGCATGATACGAGTCTTCATTCTTAGCTGGCTCTATGTAGGGAATAGCCGTTTCATTGAAGATCCTATGATCCTCTTCACCATGAACGGTCACTAGTTTTCCCTCAACGACGAATTTGATTTTCTGATGAAGACTTGATGGCACAGCTCCCGCATTGTGAATCCACGGATGACCAAGTAGGAGATTGAAAGCCGATGGAATATCCAACACCTAGAACAACACATCGAACATAGAAGGCCCAATCAGGATGTCTAGATTGATCTGTCCCATGACATCTTTCTTCACACCATCAAAAGCTCTGACTGAGGTTTTGGAAGCTTGCATCCTGGCCAAATCTACCCCTAGTCGATCAGAGTGGCTAAAGGGCAAATGTTCAGTGCCGACCCATTGTCAACGAGCACCCGCGCTACTAGAGTTTGCTTATGCTTTACCGTTATATGTAGGGCTTTGTTGTGGCCATGCCCATCAACAAGAATCTCATCATCAGCAAATGCGACCTGATCCTTCAGAAGAATGGTTTTGACAAAATTCTCCAATTTGTCTCGGTCAATATCTTCCGGGATGTGCAGCTACCCTGCACCTTCATGAGGGATTTCCTATGTTTTTCAGATGACTGCAAGAGCTCGAGTAAAGAAACTTGAGACGGCAACTTCCGCAGCTGATCGACGATATTATACTCGCTCGTCTTGATTACAACTAAAAACTTCTTTGCATCCTTTTTTGCGACTTCTTTGGTTGGTTGGTCTTCATTGTATGCACGCCCGGATCTCGTCACCAAGGCCAGATCATACGGTCAAGGGACAACCCTATCGTTTTTGTAAGGAAACGGTTAGGGCGAGCTGATCACCAGAGTTTCAAGTACGACAATCCCTAAATCATCATCCGATGCATCTTTAAGGGGTGGCATGTCAGCCAAATCCAAGTCGACTTTGACCAGACTCGCTATATCGGCTTCGGCTACTCCAGGTCCTGAAAAATGCTCAGAATGAGTCATGGTCAAGGCACCAAGCTCTTGATCCCATTCAATGACGATCTAAGAAGTAGTGGCAATTATCTCCGTGTGATTGACTTTAACTATCAACCCATTCTTCATAAGGGTCGAAATTGTCGTCTTTAACTCATCCAACGACAGTAGTTCTCCAGTCCAGTAATATCCTGCTCTAACTAGAGTATCAAGAACATCTGCTAACCGGACTTTAAACCCCATGTCGGTTGGATATTGTAATCAAACACAATGTTGACTTTGCCAGAATGGTCGGGCAAGGGATTATTATGGACATTTGGCTGGGCGTTACCCTAGAACGAAAACGCCTTTGACTCAAGCAAGTCTTGGATGCGATTTTTAAGCACAAAGCAATTGTCTGTATCATGGCCAACCTTACTGCGATGGTAATCGCATTTCTTGGACGGGTTATAACCTGCAAATGATGTATAATTTGACCACAAAGGTTCATTTGACAACGTGTCTTTCTTGCGGAGGATAGCCAGGACTTGATAAAGTGTTCTCGGCAAAGGTGTGTATTGTCGGGGTGGGTGTGGATTTCTCCTATGCTTCTGTATTGTCAAAATTCCCTTGCTGCTTGACGGGAACTTGTACAGCTGGCGCAGAACTTGTCATGTTGATCTGAGGAGCGACTTCTTTGTCCTTCTTTATTTCGAATCATTTTGCGGGCGTGCTAGCATCTCCATACCAGCCATTCTTCATGCCACCTTCCACTTCCTCAGCCACTGCTATAAGGTGAGCAAATGATATTGCAGAGGTGTCAAGGACTCGTGTTCGCATAGTATGTGGAAGAGTAAAGACAAACAGCTTCATGAGTTCCCTCTCAGGGGGAACAGGCTTGAGTTGGGCCGAGGTGTTCCTCCACCTGGTATCGTACTGCTTGACTGTCTCGCCCTTCCTCATCTCGACTTGTTCTAGGTCCTCTCTAGAAACGAGGACGTCTATATTGAAACTGAATTGCTTGATAAAAGTAGTTGCCACTTGTTTCCAATTTCTCATGCTATATATCTCATAGTCAGTATACCATCGCATGGCTACATCCTTCAGACTAGCCTGAAAAATCTAAACCAGTAAAGGGCCATTGTCAGCGTAGTTGCTCATTCTCGCCTGGTACATCTGAACATGTTGCATAAGGTTGGACATGCTATTGTATTTCTCAAAATTGAGCACTTTAAACTTCTTTGGCACATCAACTTTTGTGAAGGAAGAAAAGTCGACATGAGGGATGCTGTGTGTTTCATGAATCTCTTGGAGTCTTTCTTCCATCATCTGCTCCATCTTCAACTCCATCTTTTGCTCCATCTGTTGCTCCATTTGAGTCATCAGTTTGGCTGCATCGTAAGTCTGCTCTGGAGCCGCAGGGCTGGCTTGGTGAACTGGAGCTGCTGGTGGAGCATTCATACTAGAGCCTGGGATGAACATGTCCTCCAGTGACAAAAACTACTCTTGGTTCTTGCCTGAACCATCAGCTGCTGGAGGTAGAGGAGGCGCCAGAGTTTGAGATGTCTGACTAGGCAGCTGCATCCTAGTCATGAGACTCGCCAGTACCTTGTCTGCCATTTGAGACATCATGTTGTACATTCTGTTGTTCATGGCATCTATATGCTCCTGAAGGGCCTCTTGGATTGTAGCATTCATTTCAGCTTTTTCAGCCATTTTCTTTGCGACTGACTTGGAGATATGTGGATGACTCGTGATAAATTACCTTCAAAGAAAGACCACACGAAAATTAGTAAAGTGAGTGAGAATAGTGGACCAGTCCACGACAACTCTCTAGACTCAATAAACAAAGCAAAAATCTGAATCAGACAGTTTTTCAGTTCCGTCGACCTTCACGATAAAATTCGTCATAATTCGTACGTTGATCAAACAATTCCCACATTTTATGAGCTGATCTAGGACTTAATGAAGAACAACTTTGATGTTCATACTTAAGGCTAAAAGTGGACCGATCAGTACAGTTTAATACTTATTTTAAAAAATTATTTCCAGAAGAACTATTCTGTCCGATTTTTGTCAAATGAGCGAAGGACCCCATTAAAGTGTGAATTAAGGCCTGAAATTTTACAGATTATTAGTTTGGACAACAATATACAACTTTCGTTTTTCATGGTCCAACAAAGGAGATAATTTAAAAATAGTAATTTGCAAAACAAAGCAAATGTGAGTAAGCTGCCAAAATTCCCATCTACATTGTCCTTGATGGAAATTCGTTGAATAAAAGGAAAACACCATGAATTATTCTATAAATTTTACATATTATAGATCCATATATTCCAAATATTTTCCATTTAGACACCAAAATTCGAATATGATTAGATAAAGCCCTAAAAAATCAAATAGTACGGAGTATCAGCTCAGAAATAATAACAACCAGAACAATATTCAAAAGAAACAATGAACAGAAATTAGCAAATAAAGACTGGCTATCTCTAGTTGTAGACTTCTAGGAGACAACTTGAGCTTTGAGTTTCTTGTACTTATCCTCATTTCTCTAGGCTTCTTCCTTAGCTTTGACGATTTTTCGCTTGAGGCGATTGATCTCGAAACACTTGGTATCTTGAAGAGCCACTATCGTGACCTAAAATTAAATTAAATTTTAGGCTAATATATTATCAGGTTAATTTTAGTGACTAAGCTAATACGGACTTTCTCAAGCCCTACCAAATCGTAACTTAAATTAATTGGAAATGATTTAGATTTGGAGTCGCCACTAATCGTTTCTTGGTAGTTGATTAGAAACCTTAGTAAATTAGCAAGAGAATTAAATTACTTTTATAAACCAGAGATTAAGAGTCCGGGAACTTGATTACGCTAGATTACTCTAACGCCCTTTCGGTACCTTTTTATTTCATGAAAAATCATTTGAGAAGGCAGCATTAATTGATTTTAACTTAAGGCTCTAACAAAGGTCATCATGCGGGTGCACAATCAATTAATTGAATATCTAGAAATCAATATAATCAAGGAAGCACGTGCCATACAAAACATCATTTTTTAAAATTTTTGATTTTTATATGAATGCATGAAAAACTATACTACATGTGATGCATGAAATTATTCTATGATGCAATGACATGGACTAAATACAAGACTAAACTAGATGACATGCAAATTAAACGAATGTACAAATGAGATCATAATTTAATTAAATTAACTACGTGAAACGTAAATTAATTAAAATCAAGACATGCAATTCTAATATGCAATTGAAGTTAAAATGCAATTTAACATGACATGGCAAAGATGAATAACATTGCATGGATGACGCTAGCAATGCATTCCTTAATTGCTCTTAGATCGGCCTCTTATGGCTCTAAATGTCCCTTCGACAATTCTTATGGTCAAAGTGTCATTTTCTATTTGAGTTCCCTAGGTCCACGTACCTTGTCTCTCGTTAGTTTTTTCATTTTGGTCAGTTAACTCGAGATTGATCAGATTCGAGTGAGATAAGACTGAAACACATCGTTAGATATATTCTCATTAATAAGTCTCGAAATGACAGAAAAAAAATCAGAAAGTCACATTTTCGGATGAATTTATTTTCTAAAATAAAAGTGTGCCAAAACAATGCTTATCTTGCATATTTTAGAGTTTCAATTGGCCTAAACCCTAATATATTAAGACGAATTATTTTAGACATGAAATTCTATTTAAACATGCAATTTCTATCCTAAAATGTAATCTAATCTAAATATTTTACAAGAGGGATTGAATATGCAATAATCTACGTTCAAATGCAATTTTCAAATATGAAAATGAATGAATGTAATTTTTTTAGAATTTTCGGGATTACATCATGAGACATATATATTCTAAAAAATACGACAATCAAATAAATCAAATCAAATGAGGAAAGTGAATATGTCAATCAATGCCAATCAAGAAAGTGGATATATTAATCAAGTTTTGAAATATTTTGCGAATATTTGAGTCAATCTATAATTTGTAATCTTACGATTAACGATTGAACCCAAAACCTTGCTTAATCGAGTATTCCATCGATAATCTTAAAGGTGGACGTTCTCGAGTATTTCATAGATAATCTTAAAGGTGGACGTTCTCGATTATGCGGCAAGTTGCGGATTAGGAAAGCAAATTTTCCTAATCAACTTGTATTTTGAAAAATATCCACTTTGACACAAAATGTGCAAAATATTCTAAGATAGACAAATGGATATTCAAAATCCGAGATAGGCAAGTAAATATTCCATTTAATAAAAATCAGAATTTTACCTGTTTCCGAATATTGTCATTCCAAATTTGAACCAAAGATTGCGGATCATGGACTGGCGGATCGGATGGCTACGGTGAATACCCATAGTCTCGGTCAGCCCTGATAATCAGTAAAAATCACCCAAAGTCAGTCCAAAAAAAGAATCATCTGCATGTGCCACGTTTGCTCAATGGAGGAGCAGAAACCGAGAGAGGAAGCCTTCGTCTATGTCCTTCAATGACCACCGCTTAAACCTTCTAATGTACCCGAAGATAAATATCCATGAGAAGATTAAACATTAAATAAGCAGCTACTACCTGCGTGGATAACGTGACATTGGTGTGTGCGATAAGGAAGAAAAAAAAAGTAATAGTAATGAAGAGAAGATGATCATGGGATGTTGAAGATGAAATTTAATGAAGACCCGAGGGCGTCTTCCTTTCCTTGTCTCTTTTCTCATCGTCATGGATGAATGATCTCTCTTTTGAACCCATGGCTTCTATTCTCCATCAGGCAGAATGTGCTGTCCATGTAGTCCAGGCGATGCAATGGATCAGCAATGAGTTGTTATTCGAGCTCGCAGATGGCTTGACGTTGCCTCTTTTATTAGGAACCTGCGAGAACCGATTAGAGGGCAACAAGGTGGACAATCTGGACAAAAAAACTAAAATCAACTCCTTGCACGTTAGCCTGAAGTAGAGTGCAACAATGAGGAAAGGGAACATCGCCCATGAGTGAGATTGATGAAGTAATTTTAGTGGATAAATGCTAGACCTTCCTTTTGGTTTGTCCTTTTCTGATCCCAGGTTTTTTTAAAAAAGCTCATGCGAGTGTGATGAATGTCACTTGAGTCAAGGAAAGAAAAAAAACTGAAACTTTTATAATAGACCGAAAGGAAACCCCCCTGACGATTTGTCTTGATCCACGCTTGATATTGTTCTTCTTCGGGACTGAGCTGAGAAGGTGGAGACGGAACGCCAAAGATTCAGATTCGGGAACACTGTAAGGTTCAAAGCTTTATGATCTCAATACCGCAGCGACTAGCGAGAATTCTGGGGTCTGATGAACATCAGCATCGGCGATGGCACAGCTGCACAGGAGCTACGCATGGTCTTCGCAGGATCTCCGGGCAGTTTGTCTTAGTGTTCGTCGAGACTCGTTTGTTAGCGGATAACCAGATCACTGTTGGAAGAACGTCGAGGTTGCTGGTCATGCTCTACTACAAGTCATCCGCGGCACAGGATTGTATCAGGAGACGTCATTGTGGTAACGGATGACTTTTCATGGCATCAAATTTTCTTGGAAGATTGCTGAAGCTGGAGGCTCTCTGTAAACGCTCCTTTCTGGCCGACTCTCTCTTCTTCCCCTGACTTTTTCTTTTTTCTCTCAACTGTGCCGTGAGTCTAAAAAAAAAATCTCTCAACTTGGCCGTGTGTTTCAATTTTTTTTGTGGCCCCAAGATCTGCCATGTTCGACAATGAATTGGCTTTTTTGAACCCTATACCATAAGTCTCTATTTATAGGCAATAAAGAACCATAATCCTAATCAAGGTAAGATTTATTGTTGACTATCGGATTAAAAATTATGATCATGGATAGTCCTTATGAATAGCTTCAGCCATAGAGGTGCCATTGGGCTATCCTACTTTCATTGCCTTACAGGCTTCACTGTACAATCTTGAACTCAAATCGGACTTCAATTAAAAAACCCTAAAAAATTATAATGAGCAAAAGCGGGCTGATTTGAAATCGAATTGAGTCCAAAACCATGGTGAACAAATTTCAACACACCCTATAGCCATAGGCGAATATCTCAAGCTGAGTTTGGTCCGACCGCTATCAAAATTAAAATCAATGGACTCATCTTTGACACTAAATGCGAATGATATGACAGAAAATAAATATGCAATGCTTGAAAATTTAGAATTATGATTAACTCTCATTTTACGAAATAAATGAATTTCCTAAAAAAATCAAAATTTAGGTGTCAACAGCCACTTGAGGTATCACTGGGAGCCATTCTTTCGGGATGACATGCCCCTCGATATAACTGATTGTGGCATGGTACGTCTTGACATTCCCTGAGAGGATCCCCTTGGGAAACACTAACTTAGTTGGTCGGCAACGTTCCCACATGGCATGAGCAACGGTGGCGTGTTCCTCAAATTTCTGATCCTTCAAGTCGAAGTGTACGCGAATCTCTACACTCTTCGGCTTTGTAGGGATCGACTGTATCATGTCGTATTATCGAACAACTTTGACTGGATAGTATTATATGATGCCAGAGATTCCCAGAAGAGGGACAGGTGCCTCATTTCATTCCATGATTCTGGCTTCCTCCACTTTGAACCAAAGAGCATGCCATAAGAAAGTCACGGGACTCGGGTTTGCTAACAAGACTAGCAGTCGGGATTAATGATACTCAAGAACACGGTCTTGTTCATTCTTAAACTTTAAGAGAGGATGTTCAAGTTCTGAAATTTTCGATATTTCTAGGTATTTTCCAAATTCAGAAAAATGAGAAAGAAACCAAACTCAGAGAATTTCCAGTGAAGCTCTAAGTGTTTTATCCTGATTGATTTTAAACTTGGTAAGCGAGATGAAGGTTTCAGCCAGGATAGCATCAACAAAATTCTTTCCATTATTGACCTGTCTTGCAAAATATGCTATCATGGGATCTATAGTTTTCTCCCTATATGGGAAAATGATTGAGTCAAAGAATAACAGGATAAAGATTTTAGCCTTATCATATGCACAGAGAGTTTTTTCAAAACATGTTTCTAGGAATGAAAAGGTATAACTCCCGCAGTTCCCTTTTAAAGCTTTTGCCACTTCATGTCGATTGACATTCAAGTATTCAGACAAAATAAGGACAGGATCTTCGCCAATTGGCGGAGTGACTAAACCCGAGTCCAGTGACTTTCCAACGAGAACACTATACTCTTCTAGAGTAGAGTTAGCTCGTGCTTACCAAATATGAAGGTAGTAGCCTATGGACTTCAGAACTGCACCAATGTGTGAATGAAACCAAACCACATACGGATATGAATCAAGAGTAACATCCGGCCAATACGAAATCTGACTATCTCTTGGCCATCTTCATTCAAATCACTCCACCACTGCTTCAGTTGATATTTTGCAGGAGTTATGACTCGAATCATCCCTATAATCTAGAGCTCGAGACTATGACTCACCTATAAATTGCCATGGACCGACCCGAAAATATAAGTAAATAGGAAAGTATGAGTGAAAGGCACTAGGAGAATACCACATTTAGACAAGTGAAATGAACAAACACATAGACATGCAGATGAAATGCGACGTGAGGTTCGATTTCTATCTATCAAGGTTTAACAAAGGTGGAGCCCCAAGGATACCCAAATTGAACCACCCTGATTTGTGATTGCATCAAGATCCCTCGTAGACATCCAACTCAGTCAAGTATCGACCTGTATCACATGACGAACGATAGGGGTGATGAATCATGGCACTAATTTGAAAGAGTACAGGACTTAAAGAGAGAGACTCAGTGTGACATTCTGATTTTCCTGTCATTTCGAGACTTATTAATGGTACCCTAAAGGGGGCGGGGCTCAACCACGAGGATTGATTCATTTAGGGCCATATCTAATGATGTATTTCAATCATATCTCGTTCGGATCTGATCAATCTCGAGTTAACTAACCAAAAGGGGAAGGCTAACGAGAGACATGATACATGAACCTAGGGAACTCGAATAGAAAATGACACTTTGACCATAAGAATTGTCGAGGGGACATTTAGAGCCATGAAAGGCTGATCAAAGAATGATTAAGGAATGCATTGCTAGCATTATATGATTGGAGCACGGGTGATGCCACTTAACCAATGTATAATTTACAAAATTTTTCTGCACCGATCAATGACGATCAAGGCCATCGTAACTAGTAATAGACCCTCGCAAATAACAACCAAGGTCTCCATGAATTGACGAGTCCTAAGTGTGATATGAATCACAAAGTCGATACGCGTAACGTCAGCAAGAGTCGCCCGTTAGTTCGGGATAGACTGAAATCACATCTGACAGAGAAATGATTCAGAGACGAGTCTCGAAATTAGCAAATGGAGAATCAAGGATTCCAACATTATAATTTGAATTGGACATTGCCTCATCGAAGGAAATTTGAATTAGAAAAACGACGTTCCGAACGTCGTGGGTAAAATTACAATTTTGCCCCTCAAGTCTTGACATTGCTTTAATAAATCGATAAGGTATTTAGGTCAATTACAATACCCCTTGGCTGCCAAAAATTAGGAAAAAATAACGGCCCTTGGACGAAAACTCTATTGACATGAAGCCAAGTGTCAATGGATGCTCATTTGGCATTAAATGTCCAACTTTTAACCTACTATTATTCATGGTTGACCCTCAAATTTGTGCATACAACCCTTCACCCCTCCATTATGCCGAAACCCCCTCTCTACATAGCCTTCTTCTTCTTCTTCTTCTTCTTCTTCAAGATGTGAGCTGCTACACCGCCGACCAACCACTGCCGCCGTCTTCGCGCCGCTCGACCGCCATCTTTGGTGACCTCCAGTCGTCGAGCCGACCACCAGCATCTTCTTCATCTTCTTCCCGACCAGCTTCAACTTGAATCAAGTCATTTAACCCACTGAGGAGCTCCGGCCAGCCATTTTCCCGAGAGTCGATGGAAACCGTTGCAGCTAGAGGTAAGTTGCTATTTGAACTCTGTAGGATCTCGAATCGTTTGAATATTTCGACCAAATTTTGTGGACATCAAGGGAACATGTATACTGAGTTGTGGTAAAAATTTGGGCTGAATTCGATGGAGATTTGATGATGAAATGGTGTCACCTTTGATGGATAGAAACTGACTGGCGGTAGGCTTGGAGGAACCGGCGCCGTTCGTGGACAATTTGACGTCGCCTTGAGCTCAAATTTTCGGTGAGGCTTCCCAACTCCTAGAACTACATGTTAGCAAGTAGAGATTGAGGATTTAGGATGGTTTAAGGGCTGATTGAGTGGGACATGCATAGAACCGAAAATGCCCCGTTTCAATTCTGTGCATATCGTAACTTTGGGAGTTGTTTGGGATTCAATTGAGCTCAAATTTCATCATTGAGACGTACTAGGATGTCGATGAATGTGTCGTTGAGGTTTATGCTTCATGGATTAATGAATTGAGCAAGGAAAATTGATAAATTGAATTAAATTATCTTAGGTCAGCGGCTGCCCTGTTTTGGACTCTTCGGGGGCCGAACCTTGAAGTACTTAGAGGAGGATTTTTGCTGAATTAAGCCTAAGGTAAGAAGTTTCAAAATCTTGGCTAGGAGGATTGGACTTAATTGGGTGAATTGGGTGTGAATTAGGTTGATTCTCGTGAATTTTGGTGTGATTGTCCATTATGCGTCCTCGTGAGGTGTCGATGGCTTGAACGCTTGTTGAATACTTGTGCCATGAATTGATAGCCTCTTGTGAATGATGACATTGATTGCCTTGCATGCCATAGATATCTAGCTCGATGCATGAGCCTATACTCGATCATGAAGTTTAAATTGAAATAATATCTGGCATGCTTTGAAACTGATGATACCCTGAGGCGTTGAGACGCGGGGTTGTGTTGAATTGTACCTTGATGCGTTGAGAAGCGGGGTTGAAATGACCAATATCCTGATGTGTTGAGACGCGAGACGAATTTGATATGTGTCAACACAGGCCTGGAATGAAGTTGAAAACCTGATGTGTTTACGCGGGTTTGTCAATGGGATAGCCTGAGGTATAATTACGTGAACTATGCCTGAGACGTTATAAACGCGGGTGTGAATCAATGGAGGCCTGGAAGGGTGAAAGGTGTGACCTGACTTGGTAATGCGTGCTTAGTTCGAACGATGAGATATGATGCCATGATTATGTGCTTGACGCTCGTTTGTATCTATAAGTTATTCAATAACTGCTGAATGCTTCATGTGGTTGTTTGTGCATTGTGTTCTTGATTGCATTCACCTGAGTGTACGATCAGCCTAACCTAAGGTTAAAACCTATCTTACTGAGATGTAAATCTCACCCCGTTACGGGATCACATTTTCAGATCCTAAGCCGTGAGAATGTTGCTGATCCGATTAGGTGATCCGAAGGAGATGTCCGCGTATTTTGAGGAGTTTCCGGACGGATGGGGAACCGTGCGCGTTAGGAAATGTACTGTAGGCTGGGTCGATGAGGGAAAGAGTTGGAAGCCTCATAGGTTCAAGGCTTGATTTCGGAGGGTAGGAGAGGTTACTACTGGACCATTGAAGTCCTCTGAGGTACCCCGTAGGGTTATCCCTAGTTGGTGTCATCTCGCTCCGGATTCTGTGGAGGTCGGGGGATCAATAGCTGGTTCGTAGTACATGCCCGAGAGGACCCCAACCCTAGAGGACACCGATGAGGTCATTGAGATCGAAGCCTTCGAGGACAACCTGATGGAGCAGTCAGCAGATGAGACGATGGAAGATACCGTAGAGGTACGCTCGGAGTATGAGCCTACCGAGGATGCCGAGGAGACTGACGACTCTAGCAACTCGACCTAGGGATTTTCATTTTCTGGACTGTTATTTTGCTGAAAAACTCGATGGTTCGTTCTCTTTGGAGATGTGAATGGTTGGCTTTTGAGTTAGTCTAGTTACCCCTACCGACTAGCAGGTCTAGTCTACCGGCGCTTTTGTAAGAACTCGTGAGAGGTTATGTATAAATATAATTATGGTGTTCTTGCTACCCATGTCCCCGCTAATATTTGTACAGAGGAGTTATGTTATCGCTTCCGCATGCGAACGATTTTTTTGCTTCTCTCGAAATACGACTCTAGGGGACACAAGAGAGTACACTTGCAGGGTGTCGTGCGCCTGTGTCCGGGGCGCGGGACGTGACACTCGGGCCAGGCAGTGATGGCCAGAGTGTCCCTAATCAAATACCATCCTAAACCTAGCCATTCAGGTTCAATGGCGAGTTGTGTGTATTAAGTGTGTATGCAAAGGTATTAGAGACAAGTACAAGAGTTTATATCGAAACAATGCTTCAATATAATCCCTCAAGACATACATTCCTACTCCAACTTGCAAGAAAAAGTTAGCAAACACTCCACCCCTTATCACTCCAAGTTTACAAGAATATTTAACACCTTAATGGTGAGATTCAATCAATCAAAGAACTCTAAAGCAAACACATAAACAGTCGAAAACTAAGAAAAAATCCGTCGAAAATTCAAAAACGGCCTCAAAACCCATCAAGATGACCCCAGATCGCGAAAATTCATCTTGCATTGAGGTTACGAAAATTGATCAGAAGGCAGTTTTCCTTTGGCCCATCAAATTTGAGCCCATTCTGAGCACATTTGTCAGTTTTCCGGCAAATTCTGCATAATCGAAACAAAGCTTTTCGGCCCAGAAAATTCTATCTAATGGTTAGAAACAAACCCAAGTCATCAACCAAGACATATCACATGAAATCCATGGCCTAAGTCCATAATTTTTTATTTATTTTTTTAAATTAGTGGTGAATTATGGAATTTCGAGATTTGAGCTTGATTTCCAAAAATTGACTAGAAAAGTCTATTCACCCATTACTATTTTTGAACAAATTAAAAGTTCAACTCCCCAGCGGAGTCGCCAAGCTGTTGCGACCCTTAAAAAATTAATAAATTAGACTAATGGATTATTAGGTTAATTAAATTAACTAACTTAATACGGACTCTCTCAAGCCCTACCAAATCGCAACTTAAATTTCACTGAAATGATTTATAAATTGGAGTCGCCACTAATCATTATTGATAGGTTAATTAGAAACCTAAGTAAAAAGGCGGGAGAACCATTTTACTTCTACGAACCAGAGATTGTGGATTCGGGAACTTAATTACACTAAGGAATCAAAACTAATGCCCTTTCGGTACTAATTTCATGCGAAGGTCTTTTGATTGATTTATGTGACTCGATTTTTTTTCTAATTTTCTCTTTTATTAAATATGATGCTAATACAACCTAACTATATGACATGTGACGTGCATTGACATAAAAGATGACGTGGCATTTATGCATGGATAACATGTACGAATGACATGGCAAGATGATGACGTGTACGAATGACATGGTAAGATGACGTAACATTTATGCATGGATGACGTGTAAGAATGACATGGCAAGATGATGTGGCAAAATGACGTGCAATTATGTAAAATGCAATTTTTATGGATTTTCGAATTTTTTTTTTAAAATTGACTATCCTATTCTCAGCGACCCATTTTCTGGATATGGCAAAAATCAATCAGTCGATCAATCAATCAATCTGCCGACTAACATTCAAATAGAAACACGACCGCCAACATCCCAACCATCATATTTTTGAATTTTCTAAAAAAATCCAGATCTCATATCTTGAATTAAAGATTGATTTTTTTCGGAGACAGCAAATCAAACCTAAATGGTGATAGGTCAGATTAGCTATCTCCGAGATTTTCTTGATAAAATTTAGGATTTGATGTGTTCTTTGCATTATTAAAAAAAAACGTTCGATTTTCACTTCAATCATGGCAACAAAATATGCAAGAATAATTTTATTTTGGATCAATCAAGTTAATCATCTGAAAATAACAAGCAATCACTTCACGAACATATTCGAATCCACCCTCGAAGAGTTGATACATTACCTTAATCCGCGAGAAAAATGAAAATTGGGGATGATTTGCCGAGGAAATTTCGTCGGGCAATAATTTAATAGCGTGACGGAAACGGGAGACGAAGGGCGTCAACAAGCTAGGACAAAGGTAAACGCCAAGCAGGGAATGGCGGTTGTGATGCAACGACAACGAGGAGTGATGTCGATATGGGGCGGCAGTGGCGCAGGCCGGTCTTCGGGCTAGAGTGGCGAAGTGGCAAAGGGAGAACGCCGGCTTTCCGACCGGTGTAGGTAGTAGAGCAGAGCGGCAACGATCCTCAGGCAGTGACAAGAAAGAGCCGGGATGGCGAGGACAGCGAGCTGGAGCGGCGACGACGTGGAGGTCCTCGGGGGCGGCGGAGTTAAGGCGTCAGTGATGATCGAGAGAGAGATGGAAAGAATCAGTGGTGAGAGATGAGAGTATGAGAGCGTGAGAGATCAAGATGTATATTCTCCTCCAGAAAATTCTATCCATGTTTTTTTCTAAAATTCTGAATATCTCCCCTTTTGTAACCCTAAACATAATGAGGTATACATAATGAAAATCGGGGTAATACCTTAAGATTTAATCCTAGCCGTTGAGATTTCTGACAAGATATTGACCATAGGATTAGAAATTCTGATTTTTAAGGAATCCTATTGGGCTAGGGTATCCAAAAATTCGGCCACCATGGATAGGGATATAGGTTTGGCCAAAAATTTCACTATTAATGGACTTATTTACGCGAATTTAAGGCTTAACAGGCTTTAATTAATCAAACGGGTAATTAATTAAAATGGACTGAAATGAATTTAAATTGAGCATGTCCATTAAATTTCGGCAATATCCCTTTCATGATAAAAAATTCCCAAATTGATTTTCAGTTCCATCGCTCGTTAAAATCAAGCTCAATTAACTCACCTCTGACTGACTGCTGCTGCAAAATAAAATGTGTAATGCATGAAAAATTCTTTTTTTGCGAAAATTATGGTTAAATCTCATTTTGTGAAATAAATGAATTTCTAAAAATCAAAACTTAGGTGTCAACACTATCCTGTGTTTGGTGAATTGCAGTAATAGAGCCGGATATATTCATATCATATCATATTCATTGTTTGGTATATACGAAATATCAATGTAAAATGAATTTGAAAAAGCACAAGCGAAAAATATAAGAATCTCTTGTAATTCATTGCTAATCTAGTAAAATAAAGAAAATATAAACATTCAACTTTTGCTGAAAAATTTTGTCTTTTTCGCGACATTGGTTAAACCTTAGTATGAAACACAAGGTTATGGAGAAGAAAGATATTTGACTCACTTTCTGCTTTTTTTAAACTTTTGATGTGAACCAGAAAGCAAAGAAGGAGAGTAAGTTTCAACTATTTCGTTATTTTCGTAAATTTTTATAATAAACTATAAAGCTACAAAGCAATCATGAAATTTCCACGTAAACTAGAGTTAGAGAGATGGAGACAAAGATGCTATTTTTTTAGAAACTTCATTACTCATTCTCTTCAAGAATTAGAGAAATCGTTTTTAAGTTTGAATATATTTACTTAAAATCTAATTTCTTCTGCTTCATTTTTATTATTTATTAATTATAAATATTATTATTATTATTTTGACTCCCTTTCATCATTTCTTAATAATTTTTTTTATTAAATAATAAATTATACTATTATACGTAAAATATTTAATGATATAGATACTAAGTGTGTGTGTGTACATATACAAACTATATATTATAATGAAGAAAAAAAATCAAATTATAAGTATGATTTATAAAAAAAATATATTTTTATTTTTATTTTTCTTTCTAACATTAGAATTCAAATTTATTTAAGAATAATTACTATTTTAATTTTATTATATAAGATGTTTGTTATTCAAAAGAATAGTTTTTATACCATAAACAAAATAAATCATATCCACCTTTATCCTACCTCCCCCCTAGGATAATTATATCCAGGCTATATCTCCCTTATATCCTGCTATATCATATCCTGAGTAGTAACCAAGTGCAAGATATGATAAATTTTATCATATCCTGACTTATATCCTGACTACCAAACGTAACTTTAAAGTCCACTCAATCAAATTGTTAAAGACGCTTGCCGACCATAAAGGTCATAACCATACAATTGACCCACAAAGCCCATCGACGGAATTGAATGTCCGAAGAGGTTAAATGGACTAAAGATGAAATGAAGTTGAAGTTCTATATCGAAAGGAACCAGAGTGACTATAGGACATCCCTAAAGTTTGGAGATTTTTTAGGAGAAAATTAGAATACATGACAGACTGGCTTGTTGAAGATGCAAGAGGAATTAAAGTTTGTGGACAAACGTACGTTCGTAGAAAATAAATTATCTGACTGCGCACACTCGCGTGTTGGAAGGTTGGTTAGTTGCAAACCACAGTTACAATCGCTCATATTCTCTAATTTCGAATTCATCGAACGCAGAAATTGATTTCGAGCTCAACACTTGCAGAGAATGAATTCAATTGAAGCCCAAGATTCCCAACCGTCTGCAGTATAGTCCATTCAATGCTCTTAGGTACATCCATTAGAGGGCCCACACACCAAAGCAATGCTTATTGCAATGCATACACATGTAGACGCTCTCTCTAACTCGCCCATGTTGGAGTGGGAGTTGTTCCCAAAGTGCATTTACATTACAAACTCCACTAGCGCTATACGGCACAATTTTTCAAGTAGATCAACATTGGAGGATATATATTGCATTTGTGATAATTTAATCACAAACATTTTAAATTTGATCAATTTAGTTATAAACCTTTTGATAATTTATCAATATAGTTCATCCAACACGGCCAACGTGTCACCACATGTGCTGACATGGATAGTTTTTGTGATTTTTCAAAAAAAATTCTGAATTTTTTTTTCAATTCTCTTTCTTTTCTTTTCTTTTTTCCTTTTCCCGTGGTTGATGAGGGCAGCAACAATCGTCCTCACTTGGCCAAATCAGTGTGCCTGTGGGCAAGGCCAGCCTCACCAACGTCCACGATGGCCTTACCTATATCTGGGCGAGGCCATAGTAAAAATAATGAAGAAAAAGGAAAAAATTGAAAAGTAAATAAATAATTAAAAAAATTTCCACATCAATGTCGGCAATATCACATAAGATGACCAATGTCCATGTCAACGTCTCCTATCAAAATTGACCAAATAGATAAAATAGGCAAAACATAAATATATATATATATGACTAAATTGACCAAAATGTTGTAAATATTTTGATGTTTTGCCTATTTTATCCATCCAGTCAATTTTGATAGGAAATAATGTTTGACAAAAAAAAGGACCAAAATAAAAGGTTTATAAAATTTTTGACCAAAAAAAAGATTTGTAACTGAAGTGACATAAAATGAACTAGCACAAAGGCAATATGTGTCCCCGATCAAATTTAGCCTTGCATCTGACCTTGTTCATGTCATTAGAGAGATAACAAGGGCACTGAGTTTAACTGCCTAACACAAGGGAAATTGTGAAACTCCTTTTATGTACACGTATAGCTGAGAAGTAAAATCTACTAGTAGACAAGTCACATGATAATAGGAAAATTATATTAAAAAAAGGGGTTATAAATCTATTGCAATTGTGTCAATTCAGTCGTAAACCTATTTTTGCCAATTTAATCCATCTAATATACCGGCACCGACATGGATATTTTTAGCAATATTTTAAAAAATTTCAATTTTTTTCCTTTTTTTTCCTTTTTCCCTCTTTCTTTGTGTTTTAATCTTCAGTGACCGGTTGGATGAAGAAAATTAAAATAAATAAATAAAGAGAAAAGGAAAAAAGGCAAAAGAAAAGAAAAAAAATATCAAAATTCAAAAAATATCAATGTCGTCGGCGATGTCACTATGGTGACAGCCAGTTAAGATGGACTGAATTGGTACAAATACAAAAGGTTTAAAATTGAATTAGCGTAATTATAATAGGTTTAAGATATATATATATATATTGGTAATCCAAGTTGGCGGAGAATTAGTAGTTCTTTCTAGAAACATTTTATATAAACCCACTTTGTTCTAAGGTGTACCCCGTTTAGAGCCATAGAGCCTTGGCAGAGATAGCGCAAGTCCAGTTGGCTTGCTAGCAGAGGGTAAAAATTGAACAGAAGTAAGTTTATACATAATGGATCTTTTTGAAAGAACTAATTCTTCCTCAAGTAGTTCTGTGTCTGAATTAGGTCAGATCCCAGACCCTTTAAATAGAGAAGAAATTACTATCGAAGATTTTAACAAGTCTCTTAAGAATTGAAAGATTCCAAAAGTCAAGTATGATCAGATATACTCTGAATCAAAATTCAAATTTTTTTTTAAGTCTAATGATTATGTCATTGCCACAGAGGAACGAGACATTCCTCTGTCATCGTCTTATTATTTGATACCTCTTTTAAGTAAAGAATCTTTAAAGAAACATGGTCAAAAGTATAATTATCTCCATTTTGGTATGGTCCAAGTCGGTATTAAACCTTTGATTAAAGAATGTTTAAATACGTCCATCCTTTTGGTCTTAAGAGATGCAAAACTCTTAAGGTATGAAGATTCTCTTCTTGCAACAATCGAAACAAGTTTTTGTAATAGTCCAGTTCATTTTGATTGTTATCCTAATTTTTCAATAAGTTTGAAAGATAAAAAAAATAATGAAATCTCTCGTTTTGCATATCAAAACTCATAATTATAGTATAGATGAAGGATTAATTCCACTATCCCTCATCTATAAGGTCCACTATAAAGCTATGAGTTCTGCATTTGATGTTCATTCTTTGAATGACACACCAAAGGTCAAACTTTATTATTGCAGACTGATATATCTCATTCAAATTCTATTATTCCAAAGTCTATAAGTTGGAGTGATATTGTTCTTCCCGAACAATGGGAAATTGAAAATCCCATTCCTCAAATGTCAATTAAAAATGACACCCCTTCAAATGTCATCCAACATGCTGAGGGAAAAGTTACCATACAATTTCCCAGGAGAAGTTTCGAAACAAATTCATTCTGCTCTGCAAGACCTTCTTTTCATGGGTCTTCTTCCCGAAAGTCTATTGACTATCGTCCAAATCTACCTCCTGTCATCACAATCCCTATGAGCAGTCAGAGTAGTATCAAAGTTTATGATGTCATTTCTGCACAAGGACAAGCAATTTCGAGTGTACCCCCTTTGAATCTTTCTGGCCTAGATACTAGTTCAGGAATTTCAAAGCCTGTTTATCATCAATAAGAACTTGACTCCCCTGAGACAACCCAATCACAAATGGAAGATGATGATCTAGAATGTAACATGTTAGAAGTAGAATTTGTTCCAGACAGAAAGTTTTTAAATAAAGAATTTAATTCTGAGAAAAATTATGAAATGAGAAAACGGTTTTTTGACAATTTCAAAAATTGTGCTAAACAAATTAAAGAACAATTTTATGAATTTCTGAATGAAATTGGAGAACACATGTTTTTCTTTGACTGGTTTGAAAATTACTTTTTAGAAAAAAGAGAAATTTATAATATAGGAAAGGTTTTTAAGTGGAAATTAGATAATGATCAAATAATTGAGTCGTCTCACCCTCCTTTAAGAAAAATTAAAATAACACATCGTGAAAAGGAAATTTCAGCCGCTCCTTTTAAAACTACTTCTGAAAATGAGAATAATGAATTTAAGAAAATAATTGAACAAAATAATTTTTCAAATCAACATCTCCATTCCATAGGTGTCCAATTGGATAGAATTGAATCTGCCATTGGAAAACCTTCAATTGTTCATTCCATATCTACTCTTTCTAAGACTTACAAACACCATTATTTAAAAACTTTGAGATGTCAAAGTATTTTAGTAAAGAATTTCAAGATGCCCTTCAGGCAAAAAATCGAAAACTTCTAAAAGAAAAGGTCCTTAAGCAACCAATTTTGAATACTCCTAATGTCAATAAACCTCTGATTATCAATACTCCCAAACCTGATAATCAAATATCAGTTCTTGAGAAAATTGATATACCCGAAGTCAATCGTCTATCATGGAAAGAACCTCAGAAACTATATTATTCTAGAGCCACCCCTCCTGATATTCTTTCTGAAGAATCGTTTAATAAAATCCAAAACAAGTATTCTGCAGATGCCATTTATGAGTGGAATATAGATGGTATTTTCGAGCAGAATTTCTTGTAAATTTTAAGTCGAATGGTAATGTGTGCAACTACTTATAAGACTCTTCCTGATACAACAGATCAGCAAGTAGCTTATATGCTCATTGCAGGATTTTCTAGTACTTTGAAAGGTTGGTAGGATAATTATCTCAACCAAGATCAAAGTGACCAGATCCAAGTGACCAGATCCTTAATGCTGTTAAAACAGATGATAATGGTCAAACTGTCTTTGATGATTATGGTCAAATTGTTCAAGATGCAGTCTCTACCCTATTATATTCCATATCCCAACACTTCATTGGAGATCCATTTGTGATACGTGATCACAATCAAGATCTTCTTTCCAACCTCAAATGTCGTTCTCTTGGAGAATTTCGAGAGTACAAAGATGTATTTATAAAAAGAGTATTATTTCGTCTAGATTGTAATCAACCCTTTTGGAAAGAAAAGTTTCTCGCTGGTCTCCCTACAATTATAGGAAACCAAGTTCGCGATAAGATTCGTGAACAATTTGGTGAAAGCATTCCTTTCGATTCACTATCTTACGGTGAATTGATATCCTATGTCTATAAAGTTGGAACCCAAATGTGTAATAACATTAAGTTACAAAAACAGCTTAAAAAAGAGAAAAGTCTTACTCGTAGAGGGTTAGGAGATTTCTGTCGACAGTATGGCTCTTCCTACTCCTTCCCAACATCTAAGAAATGTTCTGGCTCTTGTCCAAAAGAAAAACTTTTTAAAAGAAAGAAAAAGTTCTATAAATCTCAAGTCTCGAAACCCGAGAGAAAGTTCTTTAAAAAGAAAAGTTTTAAAAAATATGAAGACACAAAAGATAAAAAAGATTTTAACAAATTTGTCTGCTACAATTGTGGAAGAAAAGGACATACGAGACGTTTTTGAAAATTAAACAAAAAAGTCAATGAGCTTTTTTCAGATGAAGACATACTGAATCAATTAAACCAATTAATGATTGAAAGTGATTCAGAAAGTTCTATTTGCCCTTCAACAGATGAAGAATCGATAGAACGCGGTCTTCAAATTAATGAAATAGAATCGTCATCTGATTTTTCTTCTGAAACAGATTCTGAATCTGAACATGAAATAAGTAACTTAACTAAAGAAGAACATGAATTGTTAGATTCTATAGAAAATGTTTCTGGTTCTGACAAAATACTAAAACAAATTCAAAATCCCAATTCCTATTATGGTAAAGGTTCCCAAGTTCATGTTTACAATTTTACTGAAATTCTAAATATAGGAAAGAAGTCAATAAGACCAACAACCTCTAATGATCTTCAGAATGAGATTAAGGAACTTAAAAAAGAAATCCGCTTGTTGAAAATTAATCAAATAGACCAACAGAAAGAATTTCTAGATTTCAAGAAACAATTCTTAAAAGGAAAAAATATTTTTGAAGGAAAAATCCACAAAGAAATTCCTCCAATTGTCAATGAATCAGACTCCTCAAATTTCCTTGAAATATTGACAGAAGTGACAAGTAAAAAATGGATAATTGATGTTGTTATCAAAATAAATAATAAATTTATTTTGAAAATAACTGCCCTTTTTGATACAGGTGCTTATTTGAATTGCATTAGAGAAGGCCTTATTCCCACAAAGTTTTTTAACAAAACCATGTGAATCGTTAAAATCTGCTTCTGGTGATCATTTAAAAATCAAATATAAACTCCCTGAAGCTTCGGTGGTAAAAGATAACATTGAATTAAAAATATCTTTTTTTCTAGTAAAAGATTTAAAAATAAATGCAATTTTAGGAACCCCTTTTATAAATCTAATTCAACCTTTTTTGGTGACAAATGAAGGAATTGAAACAAAGATTTATGGTAAAAAATTAATGTTTACTTTTGTCACAAAAAATCAAACAAGAAACTTAAACACCCTGCATGAAAATGCTATCAAAGAAATCAATTGTTTAATTAAGGACAAAAAAAGTCATCTTTTGTTTTTAAAAGAAGAACTAAGTTTCCAAAAAATAAAACAACAACTACAAAATCGTGAACTTCAAAAGAAAATTTTCGTTTTAGAACAGAAAATTAAAAATGAACTTTGTTCAATTCCAAACAATGCTTTTTGGGAAATAAGTAATCACAAACATATTGTTGAATTACCCTATGAATCTGATTTCTCCGAAAAGAATATTTCCACAAAAACTCGTACTTCTCAAATGAATAGCGAACTTTTGAAATTATGTGAAAATGAAATAAATGATTTAATCAAGAAAAAATTGATACGAAAAAGTAAATCTCCATGGAGCTGTTCTGCTTTTTATGTAAACAAAAATGCAGAAATTGAACGTGGAGTCCCTCGTTTAGTAGTTAATTATAAACCATTAAATAAAATTTTGAAGTGGATTCGATATCCAATTCCTAATAAGAAATATCTTTTGAATCGTCTCCATTCCTCCAAAGTTTTTTCAAAGTTTGATATGAAATCTGGCTTTTGGCAAATACAAATTGCTGGGCAAGACAAATACAAAACTGCATTCACATTTCCTTTTAGTCAATATGAATGGAATGTGATGCCTTTTGGTTTAAAGAATGCTCCTTCAGAATTCCAAAGAATCATGAATGACATCTTCAATCCATATTCTGAATTTATAATTGTGTATATCGATGATGTTTTGATATACTCCCCTAATGTTGATTCACATTTCAAACATGTGAATCATTTCTTTAATATTGCTAAACGTAATGGTCTTATACTTTCTGAAAAGAAAGTATTCTTATTTCAAACAAAAATTAGATTTTTATGACATATAATCCATCAAGGGACCATTGTACCAATTGAGAGGTCTATTCAATTTGCAGATAAATTTCCTGATGAATTGAAAGATAGAACTCAACTACAAAGATTTCTTGGAAGTCTGAATTATGTAATCGATTTTATCCCTGATATGAACATCATATGCAAACCTCTGCACCAAAGGTTAAAAAAGGGCCCAAAGCCTTGGTCTCAGCTGCATACTGATATTATCACGAGAATAAAATCACTCGTAAAAGAAATCTCTTATTTGCATATTGCTAATCCAATTGCATTTAAAATTGTTGAAACCGATGCTTCTGAATTAGGATATGGTGGTGTCTTAAAACAGAAGATAGACAATAAAGAGCAAATTGTTCAATTCATTTTTAAACACTTGAATGAAACTCAACAAAATTATTCCACTGTTAAGAAAGAAATTTTAGCAATTGTACTCTCAATATCTAAGTTCCAAAGCGATTTGTTAAATCAAAAGTTTTTATTACGAATTGATTACAAGTCTGCAAAAGATATTTTGCAAAAAGATGTATTGAACATTGCATCAAAATAGATTTTTGCATGTTGGCAAGCAATATTATCTGTTTTTGATTTTGATAATGAATTCATTCATGAAGAAGTAAATTCTCTCCCCGATTTTCTCACACGAGAATTTTTACAGGGAAAACATTCTCAAAAATGCCTCCAAAAAAAGACCGAGACAAAGACAAAGCCATCATTGTCCCGGCCAAACCCAAAAAGTTAACTCCCATCCGTAGTTGGTTAGAAGCTGCCCAAAGTCCATTGTCACCCCAAAGTTTACCCAATGAAGCTTCTCCCAGTCAACCTACTCAATCAATTGCCCTTTCAAAGTTAGCCTCCATATTGCCAAGTTATATGATGAAGGATTTGTAAAAATTCTTAAGTTTCGAATTGTATGCACAGGATGAGGTAAGATCCCCCTCACCTTTAAATGTTTCTAAAGAGGTGGTTCTTATGACTCCGTCAGCTCCTCGAAAATCAAAGTCAAAGTTTTTTATGAAAAATTTTGAAAAAATCATCACAGTAGAAAGAGGATTCTACCATGAGGATCCTTATGTTTTTGCAAAAAAATGTTTGGAGAAAATCGTTTTTATACCCCACATGATATTGCAAAACTTGTGGAGTTCTATGAGAAAATTTTGGTCCAAACTGAATCCGTAAAGTTCAAATATTTTTG
Organism: Rhodomyrtus tomentosa; assembly: GCA_028455895.1. Lineage (NCBI taxonomy): Eukaryota > Viridiplantae > Streptophyta > Magnoliopsida > Myrtales > Myrtaceae > Rhodomyrtus > Rhodomyrtus tomentosa. The sequence continues at coordinate 3,747,363 of JAPCWY010000001.1, read as the reverse complement.
TGATAAAGTGCAACCTTCTGTTGCAAATTATTCCACTGCTAAAATATTGAGGGTCATACACCCTACAGAGTGGAATAATTCACTAAGTTCCCCAGTAAAACTCGATTTGCGAGTCACTGAAAGTCCTGCTTATATGTATAATTTTACCTATTTTGACTACCAGTAAGCTTGGTACAATGTTTTCTATCGTCAAAATCCAAATCGTAGCCATACTTGGCTTTTCTTCTTCTAAAGTCCTTTTGACATTTCAAAATTGCCTTTCTGGTTCATCCGATGGTGAGATAATTTTGGTCTTATCCCGGACATTCTCCCTCCACAAGTAATTGAATCGTTTACAATGTTCTAAAAGACCTTCATTCCAAGTTCTAAGGAAATTCATTTCCCTCCTCTCATAATGTTTTGTGCAAATTTTTGGATGGCATGGGTATCTGCCTGGAAACTTAAATACATAAAAAATAGTCAAGATCCCAAAATACTCATTTTGGTGCGGAGATTTAAAATAAAATGGTGGGATGGATTTTCATACTGGGATAAATGCTCAGTTGAAATCGTCCACAATTGGATCCAGCAACGTAAAGTTAAAGATTTAAACAAAGTTTCTGACGTGGCATCGGATGCGGCATCAAAGACATCCTTTCTCCACGACAAGTCAATGACAATTGCAAAATTGGTTAATGTCAAAAATGAAAAAGAATTTTATGATATGATGAAACAAGCAATCTTGGAGCATGAGGAATCATTGCAAGGATCATCTTCTCAACAAAGTGACTCAGAAGAAGAAGATGAATACAGCCCCAATATCTTTGGTCATGACTTTGAATAATGTTTACATAGTCTCATTCAATAGTCAATTGTAACAAATACAATGGTGTATGTAATCATATTTGTATTGTAATCCTATCTGTATTATACACCGTATGACACTGTACACTATACACTTCACTGTACATTGTAGCGGTCTTTTAAGTAAATCATTATTCACTGTAGCAATAGTGAATTTTTTGTCTTTAAAAGCAGAGTGTCCTCAACGGGAAGGGGGGCAGAAAAAGCATCAATCCTCAAGTGCTCACTCACTCTCTCTCTCTCTCTCTCTCTCTCTCTCTATAACCTCACCTTCTCCTCCGAAGCTCTCTTTCTCCTGTCTAGAGGAAACTTACGCCGGAGAACCAAAGTCTCCGATCCTTCAAAGTGAAAAGTAACCCATTATCTCTCCACATACCCAGATCTGTAAGTAAAATCCCTTCAAGCCATACTATTCCTACCCAGAACTCTCTTCAAGTTCTTCCCTGATTGTTTAAAGTTTTGCACTTGTAATCACAGATCTGACGATCTTTTGTGTGTAATCTTCCTTCTACTTTCAATAAAAGTGTATATTTTTTTCAATTTTGCCTATTTGAGACCCAAAATCGGTAGGCCTTGCCTCCTGTTGGTGTCAAAGGCATTGTGTTCTTTAAGTTTATGCAATCTATATTTCTGTCTTTTAAAGTTCTGTATTGCATACATTTGCATACAGCTCCCAGTGAAGATCGATCCTTCAGGTGGTCTCTTCTCCTGGACTAGCCGCACACACTTCACTGTGCATATTTAAGTTTCAAGCATTTAATTTTAATCATACACTAGAGTGTGTAAGCTCTGCCTCCTAGCTGGTGGTTTATGATATTTCTTTTTATTTACACTACCTGTCTTCGCATTAAGTTTATATTCTCAGTTATTGTTTATATTCAGAGTTGCTTATTGCTTGTAACTGAATTTATTGATTTCTGTTATTGGTATTTAGATATTTCTGTTCAACAATTGTTTTACATATATTTTAGTAAAAAATAATGATAATTGCACTCCTAATTGCTATTGCCATTTTATATACTGCAGTTGAATCATTATATCATCTTTTAAGTGTCTATTTAAGATTGTCTAAATCATATCGTAACTATTGGACAAACAAACTGAAGAGAAGACGTCGTTTCTAGTCGTACCCCATTTGTAATTTCCCCTCTATTTCTCCGGTCAAACGATCTTATTCCCATTTGGCTTAATATATATATATATATATATATATATATATATATATATATATATATATATATTGGTAAAAAAAAATTTGGTAAGATATATATATTGGTAATTCATCCCCACAATAACTCATGATCACCAGGAGGATCTTGCATCCCCTCACCTTGCGTTACGGTGAACTCTTTTGAATTCAAGACAAGTGAAAGTCGGGAGAGAGCCTAAAGATAGATCGGAGTTTAGAATAAAATGGAGGACGAAAGGGTCAAAAGAAGTGGGCAAAAGGCGTGGAGGAGCACCCGCTTTTCCGAGGCAAAGTCGGGAGAGAACATCTGGGAAGAATATCCTTCGCACAGATTCATCAGGGGCCCGTGCCCTGATTGACTTTTAACCTTACAACTTGGTTGGTTGCCAAGAGATGGAGCCGTTTTCTCGGACTCTCTCGAGGAGGACGAGGAAAGTGTTAGGTAGGCATACGGTGGTTGTTGTTGTCGTTGGTCTCTCAGAGCTTTGCTTCGAGCCAAGAACATGTCAGGTTTGACCACTAATGTTAAAAACCCTAGAGGCCGCAGAAGAAAGGGTGGAGGTAGGTCGTGTCGAATCTTGTCATGGGGGCGCTTTGAAGGGTTGCTTAGTTTGGTGGATTTGAACTTCAAATTTAATTCTTTGCATGCATATGAGGTTGGGGGGGATGGTTGGTCTATTCTCTTTTAACTTCATGAAAGGTTGTTGAAAATCGCCATCTTGATTTTATTTTATTTTATTTTAGTTCTGTCTTATTTTATGTTCAAATGTGCACGTACATTTCAATTGTACATAGACATAACACGGTTGGTTGGTTTACTGAGATCGTGTCTTCATTTCTTGTCCTCGCAACTGTCCTCCGGTCTTGGAAAATTCATTCCATCGCGAAAATAAGAGGAAATGAAGTTGTTTCCCACCATTTTATGATTTTATCTACATACATATGCGCACTAAAAAGTCGTCCTAAATCTTCATTTACTCGATTAAAAAAAAGGGGACAAATGATTATTAGCAAATGAAATGAATTCCCACGGCTCCACTTGGTCTTTAGGTCATGTTCATGTCTGCACACATCAGCCACAATGTTACACTGGTGGAATGACGTGAATGAGAAAAAGGACTTTTACATCACCATGCTTAATGAAAAATACTATTGTCTCATCATTTTTGTTGTAGTCAAGTCGTCGCAAATGTGTATGAAAAGTCTTAAACTATGTGTAACTCGACGGCTTTCCAAGTTCCATAAGGCTCAAGCTTCATAAGGTTCGAGGTTCATTTGTCGAATTAATAGTCAACATTTGATTGATTGAAGCAATAGTATCGCAGGGGATGAGATGCATGTTTTTTTGTCTATCATACCTTTAACTCTGTTCTTTCTAACTTTTGTTCTGCCTCTTTTTAGAGCATGAGAAGTCGAACGCTGCACCTGCACCTATGATACTACTGTCCCTACCCCCCCTCCCCCAATCATTTTATCAGCAGGGTGGCATGCCTATTAGCATGAGATGCTTGTTCCATTTTACTCGATTTATCTTAATTGTCTGAAATGCCAGCACCAAAAAGAAAATAAGAACTTATCCTATGATATATATTTGGAAAATGTCCATGTCACAAATTAGTCACAGACTCACAATGTTCTTCAAATTTATCGGCAAACAAGTATGTTTGCACCTCCTTTTATTGAATAATTAAAATAACAATTAACATTTCGAATGCCAAAATCTTCATGTCCAATAAGCATTTTTTTTTTTTACATTTTAAGGTCTCTCTTCAGAAGAGGAGGAAGCTTGATGCGATGAAAGTTCCAACGGGCATCAAATAAATTATGAGAAAGTAGTTCTTTAATTCAATGAACAAGTTCTTGTTGCATCTCACATTAAGTCTCTGATTATTTCGCAAAAAAATAAGTAAATAATTTAGAGAGTATTTTTCTGCTTATGGTTGCTTGTATCATTCGAAATAAGTAATCAATGAAAAATATTTTCTCTATTAACAATAATTTATATTTCAATATTTTTGTGGACCATGAAAATATTTTTCACTTCTGGAATTGGCTTCGCCACTCTTTTAAAGGTGGGTTTGGTTCAGTATTTGAAATGGGCTACGAGAAAATGCAAATGTCTTCAATCTAAAAGGGTTTGAGAAAATGCTAACTGTGTTTAGTAAAAACTTATTTGAAATAGACTTTGATTAAATTGGTATTTGGTCAAAATAACTTTGCAAAGGAACTTTCTGAGAAGATTGTAATTTGAAATGGCCTCTTGCCGTGCATTGGCCGAACCTCGCTTGGGACACTAGATCTGACTCCTCCATCGACGAAGAAGATAAGCAGTAACATAGAGGGGTAAAGTAGAAAAAATAGGAAATCAGTGAGGATAGTTTTGAAAAGAAAAAAAATATTTTCACGTGTGGCCAAATGTTGATCCCTATGAGCATTGAACATTGAGTTTTCAGCTTTATCAAGGGTAGCAAAGCTAAACCAAACGCTTCAATATACTCTCAAAAGGGTTCGAGGGCTGAAAACTACTTGGGAAATCCGAGCCAATCTTACCCTAAGTCACTAATTGCAACGTAAACCAACTAAGTTCAATCGGAAAATTCGAAATTAAAAATTATTTATTAATTTTGTCCTCAATAAAATATACGCAGGCCCTACAGAAAACAGTCTTTGCCAAACCAAATGTCAAAGAACGCAACCAAGTGGAGCCGTGCATGATCGCCCGAAAGCGTTCGTTTCCATTTTATAAAAAGCCTTGCCAACTGTTAGAGAGAGAGTGAGAAAAAACATTGCGAAAGAGAAGAAAGAGAGAACCTTTGTCGATACCCAGTTTCGATTTTGCGCATCTGAGACGTGAACAACACCCAACAACAACAAATTTCTTCCACGGGAAATGATGTAACAGAGAAGCCTCTTCTGCCTCTCGCATTCCGTCAATTGGAAAAGTTGGACAGTTAGCTTTGAGTTTAACCCGTCTTCATCTCCTTCTCCGTCACCCCTCTCTCGTAATAAACTCAAGCCCCGCTGCAAAAATTTGCACTCTTCCTGTCTTCCTCGGTATTTCCGCTCGGCCTATAAAGGAAAGGTGCGATCTTGATGCTGATTCCAACGCAATCGAGCTGATTCTTCGCTTTCGCTTCTATTCTTCCCGCGTTTCGGCTTCAGGGTCGTGGAGCTTTTCGTCTCTTTTCTGTTCCTCTTCGCTCGAGTAAGATTGTATTTTTTTTTTCTCTCTCTGTTTAGTTCGAGGGAGATGTTCGTGATTCTTTGGTGGTAGGCTTGTGTGCAATGATGCATTTTGCTGTGTGCATTTTGTAGCTTGCTACTTTTGTGGAAATTTGCATTTTCAGTTACTTTGAATTAGTCCTTCTGTTCTGGGCCCAAGTTTTAGAGATAAAAGCTTAGTTTAGTGAAAGTTTGTTATGTTATGTGACAGAATCTTTTCTTGCTGTTCTGTTGATTCAGGGTATGTTGCTGTTGCTTTTGTTTTAAAATGTCGACCCAATAGTGAGCTCCTTCCGACTCACTTGTTGCCTCTTTGGACAACTAAAATAGCCTGATGCTGTCTATTTCATGGAGGGGGTGTTGTTTCTGTTACATGAGGAAATTGCTGCGCAGCGTGTAAAGCGATGAGTTTGATTTTGGTTCATTAGTAAAATACACTTCTAAGGATCATTAGTTTTAACTTCAATTTTTTTTTTCTCTTTTGAGTGATCATACTTCCACAGCAGCATACTCTGTACTAGTTTAGTGTAAGAAACAGAGAGAGAATGACAACTGACATTTTTGTGCTCCGCTTGGTTCTTTAAAAACACAATGCTTGAGATTTCACTTCCTGAAAAGCGTGGAGAAAGATAATTCTCCTCTGTCCACTAATGTCATGATGCTTTTCACTAACTTTCAGAATGGCCGCTGCTGTGTTTAATCAAGCATGTGGAATTGTTCAGACTCATAGCTGTCTCAACAAATCTTCCAACCATCAGGAATTGGGCAGTGTTTTGTTCAGATTTTCCCGGAAAGTGCTTAGTTTTGAAGCTAGTCAGTTGGTAAGAGGAACTCGGGCCTCCGAATTGAGGAATTCTTCTGCTGCTAGAGTTTCAGCCCAATCTCCAGTGCTTGATCCAGTTATAATTCCCTCAAAAAGTGATTCCACGGAGTCCAAGAAAAAATCAAGTACGGCTCTTTCATCAAGTCTACTGTTGATGTGTATGATCTGCAGGGTGTGGACAAGTTGCATATTCTACTAGAAGAAACTCTTTCTGTAGCTTATATAGTTTCTTCTTGATTCTTGGTAGAGCAGGAGGAAAAACTGCAGTAGCTTATTGTTTCATGGAGATCTTGCATCTTAAAATGACATTCAAACAGTAGCCATTTTAGTGAGTAATTGGATGAAATTTCGTTTCTATCACAGGTGAAGCAGCCCTTATACTGATTCGGCATGGTGAATCTTTGTGGAATGAAAAGAACCTATTTACAGGTTGTGTTGACGTACCACTTACCAACAAGGGTATAGATGAAGCAATTCATGCTGGACAAAGAATTAGCAACATACCTGTCGACATGATTTTTACATCAGCACTGATTCGTGCGCAAATGACGGCAATGCTTGCCATGACTCAGCACCGTTGTAAAAAGGTAATAAGCTATGTCATCCTTTTGCATGGCGGAAAGACCGAAGGAGATCAGGAGCATATCTTCAAAGAAGCTGATAGAGCAATTTCCCCATATTTAGAAGAAAATTGTGAGAAATATTACACTTTGTCGTATCAGTAATCCGTGCTATACCGACCTGCAGGTGCCCATCATCTTGCATGATGAGAGTGAGCAGGCTAGGTTATGGAGCAAAGTCTTCAGTGAAGACACAAAAGAACAATCCATTCCTGTCGTAACAGCTTGGCAACTGAATGAAAGAATGTAAGAATGCTGGTCCTACAGATATGAATAAATTCTTCTGCCTTCATAGTTTTTAGATTGCCCTTTATTGAAGATGTGTTTTGTTCAGGTATGGGGAATTACAAGGTCTGAATAAACAGGAAACAGCAGAAAGATATGGAAAGGAACAAGTTCATGAGTGGCGTCGAAGTTATGATATTCCTCCGCCAAATGGGGAGAGTCTGGAAATGTGCGCCGAAAGAGCTGTTGCTTATTTTAAAGAACAGGTATCTGACTGCCTTCCTTTATTTCTTGTTTGGGAGAACGAAGCATATCTCTTTTGCATAGTATCATACAGCATAATCCACATTGCAGATTGAACCTCAACTTCTTGCTGGGAAGAACGTTATGATTGCTGCCCACGGGAATTCTTTGAGGTCAATCATTATGTACCTCGACAAATTAACTTCCCAGGAGGTGATGCAACAACCCAAATCAGTAATTTTATGATTTTATGACTTTTTGTAACTAAAGTAAATGGCTTTGTATTGTCAACAGGTTATAAGTTTAGAACTGTCAACGGGAGTACCGATGCTATACATATTCAAAGAGGGTAAATTCATCAGGAGAGGAAGTCCCTCGGCACCTACGGATGTTGGAGTATATGCGTATACTAAGGTATGTTGTTCCTTTATGTGGTATTTTTTCAACTTTGGCCCTGTTTGTTCTGAACATGTTGATATGGAAGCTGATTGATTAGAAAAATTGCATTAAAATCCGTTGACTGATCTGATGTCTCACTGTATGATTCATATGCAAGTCAGCTAGATCAAAAAGGCACTCAGATTGCATGTAGCATTATCATTTTTTCCTAGTCTGGGAGTGGAACTAGTTGTGCAACAAGTTAGGAGATATATCAAAAGAGCTGTGCTCTCGCATAGGAGTCAGCTGATTGATTAGTGAAACTATGAACGATGTCTTCCATCTATTAAATGCTTAAATTCATGCAGGCATTTGAATATCTCTTCACTCGGGATTTACGTAGCTAATGAATTTAATTGGCTTATTAAGGACAGGTCTGCCTAGAAGAGATTTTTAGTGATAGGGCTCAATTCCCGCTGGAAGGATCATAAATTAAGAGGCACAAAGGCATGTACATTAGAAGTTCTCTCCCGCTCACCTTGAAAATAAGTGGATGATCGTTGTGAGTTTGCAATAGTGGGAGTTCTTATCTGTGTTTGTTAATTGCCATCAATGATATGATTCTCCTCGTTCTTTAGAAATTTTGTCTAGGTCTAGTGGGCATCTTAATTAGCTATATCTAGAGGAATACTGGACGGACCTATCAGTTTCTTTTTTGCCAAGGAAAAACAACAAGCATGCACTTCTCCTCCATAGGAGAAACAGAGTTCCACAGAATTTTATTACATATCTAATTCAACAAGGCATAAGCTCTTGTTATGGCGGAGGACCAATTCTTATTTTCATAGTGTGCGGCCTAAAAGTTAGTTCCAACTTGTGAATGTATACAGATTCAAGTATCAACTATCAGTTGCTGTAATTTTGTCTAAATATGCTAGTTGTGCAAATGTGAATTCTCTGCAGAGTTTGGCTAAGTACAGGCAGAAGTTGGATGAGACGTTCTAGTAGGATACTCGAGGCATCTTTATATACGGGCTACCAAATTTGTCCCTAGTACGTCACAAATCCTCTGTAGCTATTCTTCGTTGACATCGGATTTCTGTTGCGCATAAATTATCTGAGACCTCTCTTATATTAGACATTGGTTTTCAGGCTCAAATAGCAGAGGGTTCAGACAAGAAAAGCATTGTGCAAAGTTTCAAATACCAGCTGGAAGTAATACTTTTCAAGAGTCAGAGCGGTAGATTAGGAAACTTGGCTTTTCCATCTATATGTATCCTTGGACCCAGTTTGGTTTTTATTCCTCTTTCCTTCTCCCTATAATCCATGTGCTGTAGTCAGGTTATGACTTATACGCGTGTAAAACGATGACGGTCGAATTCTGTGATCAATGGACACTGTAGTAACTTTTATGCAGTTGGATTATTTTCCTTCTAGCAATGGCTACTTTGCACGCAATCTTGAAAAATCTCTTGGCTCATAGTTTCCCATTGATGCCTCAATTGTTTCCTTTGTCTGGTACCATGGAACCCCTGGTGCAGTGGTCTGCGTTAAGAATCAATTAAGGTTGATATTCTAACATTAATTGTGGATTAAGTTGTGTCAGAAAATCAATCTTCACTATATTTAGGTAGTCATAATGTCTTGTTAGAGACCGCTTATGACTTGTGGGCTAAAAGAATTTTGAGCATATTGCTAATGTCTAGTGAACTTATATGTCCGCACACACTAGCGAACTGATTTAATATTTTCTATTGCCTTTGATCTACTTAAAAAGTAGATTTAAATTTATTCTCCTAAAAAAAAGAATAAATAATTATTAAATAATCATAATCTAATTTATTTGATTTAATGCTTTTATAAATCTATTTGACATTACAATTATATACATAGTCATATCTTCTAATTTTGTTGAGTCGTACGAGGAGAAAACTTCGTATACGTTACTAGGAGGTTTTAAGTTTATCTATATCTATCTCAATGACCCATTTATCGAATCGTTGCAATTGATGTTCGATCCCGCGTATACATTTCTAGGGGGTTTCTATTTTATCTATGTCTATCCCAATGAGCTGTTTATCAAATTGTTGCCATTGATGTTCGATCCCGCATAGAAGGAAGGGATCTTCGTAAAGTGGGTTTTTATGATCTGATAAATAAGCAAGCAAACCTCACAAGTCCTTTTACTTTGTTTGCTTCTGCTGGGGAAAAGCTTAGCAAGTTATATCAGCAAAATAAAATAAGAGATTTGGAGTTTTTTATTGATCAAGCGACACCTAGATTTGAATTGGGGAAAAAGGATTTGTAGTCCCCCGCCTTACCGCTCGGCCATGCCGGCAAAAAAAAATGTATTATGCCCTACAAAATAGCTGAAAAAGTCTCCTTTTGTTTGCGTACAGGAATATCTACACGATTGTGCGCATTATGAGATAACGATTAAATACACCATCGAGTTGACGGTTTAGAGGACATCGTGGGTGCACGTCGTTAAGTCGTGGGGTTCAAACCGCGAAACGTGAGTTGAGTAAAAATCCTAGAGACTTCTCAGACCTTGTGAGAGTATTATTCCAATCGCAAAAGTGACAGAAAGTTGTTCTCTGTTGGTAGGCCTTCTAGAGAGTCTCCATGATAAAAGGCGATCCGCAAGAGTAACTCCAAGATCTGAAAACTAGTAATTGGATCATTAGAGATTTCAGTTTGTATGTGTGGATATCGATAAAGGCGCAACACTTAGGGCGCTAATCTAGACACAATCGATTGTCTATTTATCGTCGATTGTAAAAGCAAACGGTACATCTTGAATCTTTTATGATTTCGATATACATATGGATTTCACTTCTGTACTTCTCCACCGCCAAAACAAAATGACTTATGCAATTCATACAGACACGCACGAGCGAAAAACGATGAATTTACCTTACTTAAAAGCTCGTGGGCCCCGGCTATGGAAAATGATATGTTATTGTCCATGCCCTAGCCGTTGCTTCCGCTGGATCAATGGGATCCGGATTGGAGCTGTTGGATGTTGCTCAATACTACTATAACTTAACAACGAAAAAGCCCTGCGTCGAACTTTTTAGGGTTTTGTTTCGCTGCGTTTTGAAAGCTAGGAAACCCAACAATTACAATGGTAGGAAGTTCCCTCTCTCTCTTTTCATTAGGTTTGGTGCTTCCATTGCCTCATCGGCTCAAGAGCATTAAGACAAACGTCTGCTCGAACTGGTGAACTCGTGGCTCGCTTGAAGGGTAGGTTCATCGGCCGACCGGTGGTAAGTTGGGTCTCAACGTATGGTACTTACGACTCCTAAATTTGGTGAGGCGTAGGGTATGTCTTACTGGTACCAAAGGGTAGTGGATTCTGAAAGGAATTTAGCCTACATCAGCTACTGGATCCATCTCTTCCCCAATAGAAACTCCCTATTAAACTAAGAAGATCATCTCCGACCAAAAGAAAAAGGAAGATCATCAGTGGTATAATGAAGACCTAAATATTCATTTGACCGTTATTATGCATGTAAAGGAATCTGATATCCAATCACAAGTATGAAATTACGGTTTACTCATTCGAAAATCAAATCGATTGTTCATCATGTTGTTGGATAAGGATTATTTCCTAACTTGAAGACTCTAGTCTTGGAAGCGGCACGATTGCTGGAAGATGTGATTGTATGGGAGACCAGATCTTCAGTGATTCTTTTGCAATCAACAACGGCTACGTTGCTTATCCTTAAAATCATTCGACGGTCGACTTGAAAATTTGACAAATTATTAAAGAGATCAGTGCAAGCCAAAGTAGATAGAGAAGAGTTGTGGGACTTGCAAGAACACCTACTCATTCTGTGGCCGGTTGATTTGCTTATTGAGAGTCATACATTGTTTAGAAATCATTTGAGAAGTGTACAAGCGTTGCAGTAGTGATATATTTTGATAGTGTGATCTACCAAATTTTGGGTAGAAACAGCACAAGCTGCGTCTGCAACGTGAATTTTAGGCTGTTATTCCACTATATATATTTTCCTTGGTTCCTTTGCTACCGCGGACTTTACACAATCGATTGGATCACATAAATATCTCTTCAGCGCAACATAGGACATCAAAAGGATCTTGGAGACCCATCAAAGCATGAAAGCTAGGGTCTTTCAGAAAATGGATTCTTATTCGAAGAATGCACAAACGCAAAGATAAGCTCACACTAACCCATCAATTTGGAATCCAATTTGGAATTTTCCTTGGGAGGTATCAAGAAGGAATTGGATAAATTATTGTATATCTGCCAGCACTTATCTCTATCTCTTTACTTATTACTATGATTGCTTGATAGAAGCATTATAATTCATGTATATATCAGCATGATTCTGTTTAATTTCACAAAAAAAATATCCTTAAATAATCTATTCACCTCCCTCTATGTTATATAACTAGCCACAACATTTATTATAGAAATAATTAAAAGATGAGAATTGAGATTTCCCTTTCATGATGTAATCCATTTTGTCACTAATGCCACACAATATTTAAGTATAGAGAAAAGAAACGCATATTCACAAGGAAAATTACCGAAAAAAAAGTCCAAAAGTTAGGATGTTAATTCAACCCAAAACATATTTTTAATTTTTTTTCCATTTCTTTTTTTCCTTTTTATTTTTATTTTTTTCCCTTCGCCAGCCGCATGCATGGGCCAACACGCCCTTGTATGGCCCAGATCTAACAAGGGTGCCACGACCCTCGTCCAATTCCGTCAAGAACCTCACCTCCTTGCTAGATCAAATTATTCTAAAAAAAAAAAAAAATGTCAACATCAACGTTAGCAATTCGACATTGGACATGTCAGTGATTTCTGACTAAAATCGATGAAAATAACTACATTGGCAAATTGTCAAAAGATTTGAAATAAAATTGACTAAATTAAAAGTTTTAAGACTGAATTGACATCCATAAATAAGTGTAGTAATTTTTATTTTTATTTTGGTAATCATCCATGTATTCATGTATTTTTGCTTTGAAAAGTCTAGCTAGTGATTTAAAGTAAGGGTGAGCACAGTAATGACCCAACTAGGGGATCAGACTAGACCGGCCAGTTCTTGGGCCAAAATGAGTCTGTTGGTGGCCTATAATAACTGGTTCAATTTCCGATTCCGGTCAAGGAACCGACCGATCGGACCGATACGTGTTATTCCTTTTTTGCTAAATTTTTTTCTTGTATTATTTTCTAAACTAGAGCTAGAATTAAAACAAAACCCTAGCACCTCACGCCTCTCTCACTCTCAATATGGTTGGTCACGTTGTCTAAAGTTTTCTCTAATTTTTGCCAAAAAGATGTTTGTTTTACTGGACCACATCCAGTAGAACTTATTGACAAAAAGACGTTCCTCTAAACTTCCAGGCAAGGCAACCAAAGACTAAAGAAACGTACACTCGTCAATGCGGATAATATCGTTAAGAAAGCAAATAGTCCGTATGATTCAACTCGAGAATCGAACTAGGATAGACCTGTCCGATCTAGTTCGGCTCCCGAGTAGACAGAGCTGGTTCCATGAATGAGAACCAGTCGTGTTTAGTCCGATTTCCAATTTCGTGGTGAAAACCAACTTACTCCGAAACCAATCGGACTAGTTCAAAGTAAGATGAACTTTGGTGTTCAGACAATCAAATGATGTCCTATCCGAGCAAATGCTTTGTGTAACCAGGGTTAGGAAGATCTTACCTGTTCAAAGTCGTCCCTTTTGTGATAATCATTGCATTATTTCGGTAGCCATCGCTATCCATACGTCGATAGCTATATACTAACTTATGAATTTTCAAGGAGTATGACGCAAGGATGATCAAACTCACAATTGATTAAGAAAAGTTACAATGAATAACAAAAATAATTAAAGCATGGGTTGCAAAACTTTGCGGGGGAAATTAACAGATAAATTAATACTAGGTAATTCATTAAGAATAGCAAAAGAAACGAAGTAAATTGCTATTCCCATAGAATTTAGAACGATAAAATTAAGGGACTTTACATCCTATACAAAGAAATTACGGAATGCCATCTAACAAAATTTGTTAGGTAGGACCGTAGAAGTTAGAATTGACATCTCCTCGTTGTCGGAAAAGATTATGATGTTTTTCCACAAGAAGTTAAGTGATATTCTATTTATGCTAAGATGTTTCATGCACCACTTTAATTATACCTTTTTATATGCGATGCTAAGATGTTTCATGCTCCACTTTAATTATACTTTTTTATATGACAAACAGTGCAGCTAATAAACATCTAGCACGTGTCGACCGACATAATAATTAAAAAAAAAAAGCATCTAGCTCGTGGAAATTCTTTATATTTTATGATTTTGAAAGTTTGCCTGTAATTATAACTTTGACATCAACTATAACCTTCTTTCCTCCGGAAAAGCGGATCCCGCTTTCCAACCTACATCAGCCAAGAAATAGGTGTCTAATCAAATCATAGTAAAAAGTACGTAAAAATATGTTCGTGAGTTTGCACGTTTAAGGTGCTTCGAAATTCGATGCTATGATTTTCTATTATCTTTATCATCCTAAAATAATTGAGCTGTTCTATCGTAAATTATTGTGGCATGTGATGTACTAGGTCTTGGAAATAATTTTATTTTTATTAATCAGCTTTTTTAGATGGTCGGCAGAGGCATTTAAATTCTTTTCTCGCCACTTGGGAACGATATCATTTTCGCCACTTTTCTCGTTCATCCTTCCCTACGTCGCTTGCAGATTTAGTTGCAGGTATCTAAGCATTTGTTAGTGTCGGGTGCTGGAGCATACCTTAAAAATAAGTCTTTTGCTAGATATCTTACTTCTCCAAAAACACTCTCGACATCTAGCTTGGTTGGTAAAGGGGATGTTTACCCAGACTCTAGTCTTGCCTAGCAATCACCAAAGAGGAAGAGCCATAGAAGCTAGAAATAGCCTATAGTATAGTAGTCGCCCGTAATGCCTCCTTTCATTTGTTTGCCTCCTAGCTCCGGTCCGGTTCTTATGTAGATCCATGGAACCAAGGGGGTTTTCGATTTCAATTTTGCGAAACCAGCCCTTAACGGGTGTTTCTAGATTTTAAGGTGGGGACTAGCCACTCCAACCATTCTCACCCTTATGATCTGATATAGGCTGAAGGCTATATTGCAAACGAGATGACATGGAGCTTGGGTGTCAAACTTTCTCGCCAGTCTGCTTAGTAGGCAAAAGTGTCTATTCCTACCTTTTTCTTTCGGGGTTGAATATTTGCAACTTGATATCTAGATATTTTTGGGGAGAATAAAATGTTTTTGGAAGTATATTCAGATATCTTTCGCTAAAAAAAAAAAAATCAAGAGCCAGCTGCGGCGCATTACTCGAAAATTGAGCAGGAAAAAAGAGATTTTCCGGATTTTAATAATTAAAGAAATCCATGCACCACAATTTAAAAAAAAAAAACAGAAAGAGCTAAAGAAACGTGTTATTTATCCATTAAAAAAAAGTTACGGAAATATCTTTTTTCTGTGTATTGTTATTATTTTGCTAGAAACCATTAACAGGTGGAATAAAAGATAATTATATGGGCTTGTGGCTGTTGGCACATAAAAGAAGATAAATATGGAGGCAATGAGAGAGACTGATGAAGGACCGGTCCCTCTAGTTCTCATGAATTACTAAATCGACCCACGTTCCATAATCTTAATCTTAAATTAACAATGATATCTCGTATTGGGCTTTTTTGAAGGAACTGGAATTTTTTATTTGGTCGAAAAGGGAAATGGAATTAGGGCCCCTCCATTTCATAAATTTCTACTTTCCCCCCCGTAATTATTGCACCTGATAATATTTTTTAAAGCGGGTGGACTACGACTACCCATGTAAGATTTTGATGGATCCGTCCGACACGTTTAAGAAGAGTAGAGAATAATGGCCAAATGGTTGTTCTGAACAATCCTTTAAATGTCCTGTAGTTATAATCGATGAATGTGACGCCGCCGCCGCCGCCTCCTCCTCCTCCGCCGCCTCCTCCTCCTCCTTTTTCGTGAGAACGAAAGTTTTCATTTTACGTGAAAAATGTGTACATAACTTCAAAATAAAGATACAAATCTCACAAAATAAGCAAAATAAGTGAGTTTGAAAAGTGAATCAACTTGGTATAGCACGTAGAAACTAGTTCGTTTTACAAAGACAGTCATAATATCAAGACATAAAGGATGGCCATCGAATCTCACATCATTATCATTAGTAATGAACACATATCGAGAAATCCATCTTCATTAGTTACGCCTTTACCAAAAGGTGATGTGTGATTAGGTTCGACTTTTTCCAATACCATCATCATATAGAGATCTCAACAATACCAATAAGTTGAAAGAGCATAAAAAGTGTAGATTTAGATCTAAATATGGATAGAAGAGCACACAACTTTAGGTCTAGCTCTAAACCAAAAGGAAAGAACTACAAAAAGATATCATTTAATCACAAAATCATTATCAAATAACCGGTGCTGTAGACAACATCAAAGGAGTCTCGAATACTCGTGGAGTGTTCGATTCTTTGAAACAAGCACCCGGAGCCAGAGTCGGAACAGAAGCGAGCGAGCATATCTAGAGATAATATGTTCTTTCGAGACACTCGCTCTTCGATCTTCAGAGCTCACTTCCCTGGAGGATGTCGATCGCGTCATCTACGAAATCCAGGAAAAAATCTAAAAGACAACGAAACAGAGAGATAGGGAGGGAGAAGGGCAGAGAGAGAGAGAGAGAGAGAGAGAGAGAGGAGAGGAGAGGGCCCCCCTTTCAGAGAAAAGTTGGGTGGCGACAGCTTAGAGAGAAACCAAGGGAGAAGGAGACAAATAAGGCGGACAATGAGGCTACCTTGAAGGCCACAAAAACTTAGAAATGGAGAATGAATTAAAGAAACAGACTTAAGTATTCGATGCACTAATCCTTATTGGGGTTGTTCATATTGATTGTGAAAAGTACCAATAGTCAATTTATATAAATAAGATAAAATCTCAAATTTTGAGCTAATTTTTGGATTGAGAGAGTCTTATAAACACCCAATATTAATATCAGAGCTCAGGTTACAACAAGTCTGGACCCAACAGTCACACAAGAGAGATACGGATTATCGCTGCCCCCGACCTATGGCTCGATGTGTGAGGGGAAGATTGTTGGGATTGTCCCACATCAGTTGTGGAAGGGACAATTGATCAATTTATAAATGTAAAAGAAAGTCTCATTTTTTAGCTAGTTTTTGGATTGAGATAAGCTCAAAACCACCCAACAATCCCTAATCAAATTGTTTCGGATCCACGAACGAGAGAAATAAGTTTCTTACTAGTAATCCCTCCGACGAGTGATCTTGCAAGAACGGACAATAATAAGAATCTATTTAAGACATCGAGATATCTAGTCTTTATCCAACAGTTTTTCTTCTTTCCATTTTCAGCTTGAAAATACCTTTTGTTTTTGGGGCTTGAAGGTATTTAACTTGAGCATGTATGGACGCTGCTGTCCTCATCAACCGACGAGCCTGCCAAAATACTTTTGGAGAAAAAGAAATTCAGATTTTATCTGGAAATTAAATATGCTAATTATCCATGACCGTCCTTTTTTTTCCCGCAGAATATCTTTGTATTCCACTTTTTTTCAGCTTGAATTTTCTTGAGTGGACAAAAGAAAAATGAAGATTTTCATCTGGGGGTCGCTATAGTTTCGGGTTAAGGACAGCTATGATCGATTTGGCCTATTGAAACCCAAGTCCATTCAGAAGATTGTCGACGAATGGAGAGTTTCATTTGTCCACTCTTGCGAAAAGATATTTTTCTTCCCTGCTTCATTAACAAGATGTGAGAATAAAGAAAAAGATCATCCTATATAAATTATGGCAAAATGATGTATGATTATTCATGTGAATATTAAGGTGACTCGCTTTAAATAAAGATTCCACCATGAAAAGATTCAGCACAACGAATGTCTTAGCGTGATCGGTACAAGGCATGCCTAGTCACCAAGGGCTACACATAGGTTGAAGGGGAAGGCTATCATGATACCTTTGCACCTGTTGTCAAATTGATCACAGTTCGTGTTCTCTTGGCTGTTGCCACGGCTAATGGCTATCCTCTTGAACAAATGGACATTAACAACACCTTCTTACTTACATGGTGACTTGGATGGGAAAGTCTAATATGAAACCTCTGTCTAGTTTTTGGCGTAAGGGGGAGAATCTTGTGTGCCAACTTTGCAAATCTCATATGGCTTGAAAACAAGCATCCTATCAATAATATTTTAAGTTTTGTATTGCCTTATGTGACTTCGGTTTCACACATTCTCAATCCGATCATTTCCTCTTTGTCTTACACAATAAGTAGTGATTCTGTTCTTGTGATACTATATGTCAATGATCTAGTCATTATTGGTACAAGTGCTTCTTTGATTGATTCAGTAAAGACTAAGTTGCATAATCAGTTCCACATTAAGGACCTCAGGCCTCTAAAAAACTTTTTGCGCATTAAGGTGGCTCAATCCCACCCTGGTCTTTATTTATGCCAACATTAAGGACCTCAGGCCTCTAAAATACTTTTTGCGCATTAAGGTAGCTCAATCCCGCCCAGGTCTTTATTTATGCCTACGAAAATATATCCTGGATATTTTAGAAGATTGTGCTTTTAGTGGAGCCTAATCAACTAATACTACCATGGAACAGAATACAATATTGGGCAATGATACATGCACTCTATTGGAAAATCCATCTCTCTATCGACGCTTGATTGGTCAATTCATTTATTTGAATGTTACTAGGCCAAACATTGCTCGTAGTGTCAACATTATGAGTCAATTTATGCATGCATCATGCCAACCACATTTGGATGCAGCACACTGGCTCCTATAGTATCTAAAGACTACTATATGTCAAGGGCTCTTTTATCCAGCCAAAAATGAAATCCAACTCATAGCTTATTATGACTCAGATTGGGCTGGTTGCCCCATGACTCGTTGCTCAACAATTGAGTATTGCATTTTATTGGGTGATAGCCCCATTTCTTGAAAAATCAAGAAGCAAAGTAATGTCTCATGCTCTTCTGTTGAAGCGGAGTATCGTGCAATAGTAGTAACTACATCCGAAATTACTTGGCTATCATGCCTCTTACGAAATGTTGACATTTACCTCTCCAAGTCCCAGTTTCCTTATATTGTGATAACTAAGCTACGTTCTACATTGCTGCCAACCCGTTTTTCATGAGTGAGCGAAACTCATCAAAATAGTTTTTCATGTCATTTGTGAAAAAATACAAGCCGGACTCAATGCTCCATTGAAGATTAGTATATAGTCACAACTAGCTGATGTGTTTACCAAACCCTTGGGTCGAGATCAGCACATGCGGCTAATTTCCAAGTTGGATGTTCGTAATCTATACATTCCAACTTGAGAAAGAGTCTTAGCGTGATCGTAGCGTATCTTAATGTGATCATGTGCCATGATGACATTTTTATTCTATGAGTTGTCTTATTCAATCTTTTGGTTGTATTTACTTTAAGTGTAGGGGTATATTTAGGAAATATAGTCGTAAGTGGTGTATGAATATGTGCATTTAGAATACATAATTATTGTATCGGTTCTCATTGGGAATTTCGATTTTGTGTCATTTCTCAGAATGGCTTGGATACTTCGTTAACCACACTGAGTACGGTCTCCAAAACCCGATGTCAAAGGTTCAAATATAACAGAGGTTTGTGATAATTTTGAAATTTTTTATACTAGGTAATTCACTATCCTTCTCTATGAATATAATAAATTTGGTGGTTATGGTCGAATAGTTTTAACTCTTGAAGTATTGATTACACGTAACATTGGCAAAGGCTATACGGTAAAAATGACAAAGTTATCCATTGAGTTCTTAATAAGAGTCCCAGAGATGATGCTCGCCAATGAAATCCTGGGAAAAATCACAAAGAGACAGAGAGAGAGAGAGTAACATTCATAAAGAAGAATCACATGCAAAGTGTAAAGGAAAATTGCCCAAAAAATTCTAAGCCTATAGGACCGTAGTTGATTTAGTCACAAACCTGATGATGACACGTGTTAATTTAGTCTCAAAATTTTTGAAGATATGCCAATGTAGTCCTTCCGAACTTATTCAATTTATTCTCGGAGATGTGTGACAGTGCCTAAAACAGATAAAAAGAACTCATATTCCGTCGAGCACTCTGGCATGCGCAGTGGCGCACGACCTAGAAGAAAGGCCTAGGAAGCATCGAAAAGGAACGTGGCGGGGTTCAATAATGCCGGGCGGGGGCCATGTTGCTGAGAATCTGAGATTTAATCATCTTTGGGGGAGAGGAAGCACACGACGCATAATTCTCAATGTTCCACACCCCCAACCCACCCAACAGCACACGACACGCACAGACACTCGTACGTAAATTCAAAAGCATGATGAACAGCGAAAACATCATCTTCTTTGTCCTCTTTTTCACCTTCCCTTTCTCTAGAGAGATCCGCATGCGTACAAAAATTATTGATCCCCCACACCCACCCACCCACCCACCCACCAAAACGAGGTGATGAGATAGAATAATAAAAGACCATCTATCTGGGGGGTTCCATGGGATTCCTCCAATTATGAAGCTGCTCGGGAGCACAAGCAACCTTCCATGTCCCCATGTCGAAATCCATGCCTCCTTCGCGCGTCGTTTTTCCTTCTCCACCTATGCCTTTGGGGGGGTCCAGAGCCCGATAGTTTTTCTTATCATGATGTTCAATAGATGTTCAAAAATAAAAAAATAATACACGATTGGGTCGTCATCAGGTCCCCATAAATGAGGCTATTCGATAGATCAAAACCTATATATATATATAGAGAGAGAAACCTAGTTCAAGGCGCTAAATATAAATGAAGCTCTTCTTTCTTTAGGCCCTTTATTTCACCCCGATAATATTGGAAATCAGGTGGATACTTCCCCTACTAGGATGCGTCGGATCGGATTCCGTATAACGGGCGGGCTTCTTGCCCTCAAAATTCGAAGATGTGAGCGCTAAAAAACAAACAAAAAACTACCATAAGCCATTGTTCTTTAACCTTTGCGGTTTAATAACAATGGTCCTTAAATTATGATTAATAACCACCCTAGGACCAGAGATGCAGCTCCCACCAGATTCAAAAAAAGTGCAACAGAGTACTATTTGTCTTGAACCACCTACGCATAGTCAAGTTGGTTAAAAGATGAATTATCCCTTGCCGGATTCTTAGATCAAATCTCTCAACTCGTGCTCCATGATTTAAATAGGAATCACGACTGGTATTTATCGTGTTAGTTTTTCCGAGAAATAATTAAGGTGCGCGTAAAATATTCCGGACATCTCGATCACACACACACACATATCTATATTTGTCTTGTCTTGGCATGTAGCAGTAGCAACTCTGTACTTAACCTCGCTCTTATGCGTCCCTTTCATATCCTTTCGGATTAGAATTATTGGACCATTATCTTGAGTCTTCTTTGAGGCTTCTACATTATCCCTTTTTTCTTAGATAAGACTAATCTGGTTAGGAAAAAGAAGAAAAGCGTAACCTCGTAGTCATGTCCTAACTTGACCCCTTGTTCACGCGTTTTGCAGTGGCGCATTTCGATTGGGTTGGTCGTGTCCACCAACGCCCACTAAAGCCGTTGCTAAGAAATTCTTTTTGATGACTTGCGAAAAACTTTCGCTTAAAGGTGAGCTTGCTTTCTCACCCGAATGGGTCCGTCGGCGCATCTAATTTAAACATTGATCGTTTAGTTCCATCAGAGACCGACGATCGATGGCGGCGACTAATAATTGCGGCGACCGTCATGATAAATTTTCATAAGAAGACGGTGATGATAGGACCGTAGAATTGGATTATTAATACTTGCTACTGCTAGATAATCCAATGCCCCATCTTTCGAGAGATGCCATTGCATGAGAGATGTCATTGCATGTGGGATTGAATCCCACGTTTTGATTTCTTTCTGGTTCCACGTGTTGTCCTTGAAATTCTATATCTTAGGAAATTCAATTATGCAGAAAATTAAACGGGCACTTGTCGTTCAAGTTTGAAAAATAATCACCATATTCTCGAGCCATATGGCCAATGTCCCAGATGAGTGGGGCGGTAAGGTGTCGACCCCTTACACCTCTTTCTCTCTCACTCCTACCTCACAGATCGACATGCGTGTCGAAGGTATGGCTCGGTCCTATTTTTAGATGTCGAGTTCAAATCTTTTCTCACATACTTGACTCGAGAGCTTGTTGGGGTGTTAGGGGCAGGAGCTCTCGTCATGTCCTGTGAGGGGTTTTCCTCATCGCAATCAACATAAGTAAAGACGACTAGATTGTGAAGAACCAATTCGAGACGAATGTTAGGCCATTTTTTTTGTCGAAAACTAGAAAAATTGAAAGATACATAAAAGGATTTCAAGCCTAGCAAATCTTAAATAATAACAAAACAAAGCAAAAGTCAGAAATAACAAATCACAATCTATAATTTAATGCACACTTTGCCAAAGATTAAGCGATTAACAAACACGAATACAACATTTGACTCCAAAAAAAAAAAAAGACACGCACACACACGAGCATGAATACAACCAAGCCAAAGGACCAGACGGGAAAATCCCCAGTTTTGGCCATCTCGTGGGTCCCCTATTGACCGACCTAAGCACCTGACCGTGGGGGCCAGAACGTTACTCGTGAAGATCGCAAATCTAAGCTAACCACGGTTAACTGCTAACCACACCCAACGTAACGGAACGCCGTTAAAAGTCACGGAGGGAGACTCCGCCAAAAACAAAGAGAGGACATGTCAGCTAACGTCAGCCACGTCGTGGCACCAGACGCGGCTTACTTTCCTTGGAGCGGCGAGGACGTGCGAACACGTGGACGTCGAGGATCGCAGCTTTGTGGACTACAAGGTTCCGGTTCGGTCCACCAAGTGGCCGGGTCCCATTGGCTCTGTTCCTCCACTTTGCCAAACCCCTTTTTTTTTTTTTTTCTCACACTGTTGGGAGAAAATAGAGATAATAAAAAATAGAGAACGGACCGGACCGACCATGCGGCTACAGCGGAGACTGCGACCGACAGCTGCCGGTCGTCTAGATCCCACGTTGTCCGAGGGAGTGAGAGAAGTCAAAACCGTGCCAAAAGTCCGAGGAAGAGAAATTAGCGGAAACTTTCCTCTTTGTCTTTACTTTGATTGCCGACGAGCGACGGTTCCACGGCTAAATCGCTCGTTTGGGTGAAATCTCGTGACCACGTCCGGTTCGTTTTGCTTGCCCAATGGACCCGAATCTCAAATCCCAAGAGAGATGGAAAGATTTATCACGTACTCAGTTTTATAAATTGATTAACATATCTAAGAATGAATTTGGTTCAACATTTGAATCGAACTTTGGGGGAATGTAAATACTTTAAATTTGAAGGGATTTAGGAAAATGCTAATTACGTTTCGTAAAATCTTATTTAAAAATGGATTTTGAGTGGAATGATGTTTGATAAAAACAACATTCCAAAAGAGATTTCAATGTAATTTTTAAATTTTAATTAAAAATTATCTTTTGCTGGACTGGAGAAGAAGATAAATAGTAAAAAGTGAGACAAAATCGAAAATATAGAGAATTGATGAGGTTAATTTTGAAAAGAAAAAAATTTATTAGCATTTGGCCAAATGTTAAAAACCCACTAGCATTTCTAATGCCAGTCCCTACTAGCTTTTCTAATGCCATCATTTGTTCAAATGCTAGCTTAAAACCGAATCAAATGTTTCAACATTGTCCCAACGGGCTTTGAGGACTGAAAGATTTTTGAGAATGCTGAACCAAATCCATCCTAAATATTCTTTATTGAATAAAGTATTTCAGTAACTTTTTAACGAATGATAAGTACATGGCCACATTGTATTTTTCAAGTACCAACCTTTTTTTTTTTTTTACTTGTCTCTTTTTTGAGGAGGCTTCGACCGTAAATTTTAGATTTTGGTAAAACAACTCTAAAGCTTTTTGGCCAGTGTATTTTAAAGGTCGAAGTCCTACGTGTTTTCACTCGAAGGACTTTGGAAGTCAAAATTGATTCGGAAATTTTCTCAACCTCATAAGTTCTCATAAGAATAGCAACGGTTATTGAGAAAATCAAAAGAAAATTTGGTCCAACAGATAATCAATTTAAATATTGCGAAAACCGACATACCCAAAGCGCGCTTTTGCAGGCAGTTATGTTATAATTTTCATGTCCGAGTGTTCTAATGCTTCATGCCATGGGCAATTTTACCTTCTAATTGTTGATTACTCTGCGTGGGAAGAACCTAATAATGAAGTTTATACTATAATTTAATATCTAAAAATTAGGGATAGAGGTGATGTGACCATTAGACATTGTTTTCATGCAATTAATGCTAAAAAAAAGAAGGAAAAAAAAACTAAGGGGATCCAACGAAAATGGCAACTCTAGAAAGACGAGAAGAATTATATAGTATGAGTTTCATATTCCCTTCTAAAGAAATGGCTTACATGGTAAAAAAAATTTGATAGGCTTTGTCCAAGGATTGCAATATATTTAAGATAGCTCGAGGAGATGGAGTAGTCGAGACGCACAGATCCTAATCTCCAAATATGGAAAAAAATCCAAGCATATGAAATACAAATACGATAGACGAACTTTGAATATTTGAAAGATCTTAAAAAAAAAAACATATCAAAAAGATATTCATGAGATATGAGAATCCGAAACGGAATAAAAAAAATTGCAATATCTAGAAAATTATGAACATAATATAATGATTACCGACAGCTTTTTAGTTATTACACATCAAACGATGGTTAAATAAGGAAAATTGGCCGGGTGGATCACGGCAACGCCAAGGAAAAAGGACGACGCATAACGCCAGCTAACTAACGGTAACATTCTCGTACCTACGGACTTGTTACCAACAAAATTAACCCTCCCACTCTCCTCTCTATTTTTATCCCTGAAAATTTGGTATTTTACGGCAAGAGGAATAAATTAAATATGAATATTAGAATTCTGAAAATATCAAAGGCGTCTTTCATTTAAATATGCTTTTACCGGTACCGGTTAGAGGCGCAAAGAGAGAGAGAGAAACAGGCGGCAGAGAGAGGGGAGAGAGAGAGAAGAGAAAAAGAAGGGGGGGGGGCACAGCCGGTAACCAGTCCGTCCAGTGGGTCCCGCTCAGCCCACTGGATTCTTTTCTTCTCCTTTTCTTCGTAGCGGTTAAAAAGAAGAAGTGGAAGAGAGAAGTGAAGAATAAAAAATGGCGTTAAAGGCAAAGTGGTCCGATGCGGGTCCCACGCCTGCATCTTCTTCACTCCCTCCCTCGCCCCCCCTCTCTCTATAAGTAGGACGCTGGGCCTTCATTCTCCTCCTCGCCATTTTGGCTAAAGCACAAGATTCATCACACGCTTGGGCACCTGCTTTTTCCGTTTCCTAACAGACGAACGGCGCCTCTCTGGATTCTTCTCTTCCCTTCGCTGGTCTGAATTACTCTCGCACCCTCCCATCGTCGTTTCCCCCGACGACCAGACGATCTTACCGGCTCTCGGTCGCTGATCATCCCCCCTCTTTCTGTGTTTCCTCTCTGTTTCCCGTGAAAGTTTCTGGTTTCTTGGGTGCTACCTCTGCGACTCTTTTCGTGGGTTTCCTTCCCGAGCAGTCGTCTTTTCTCTTTCTCGGTTCGGAATCTTAAGGTACTATCGCCAAAGGAAGCTCTTTTTTTTTTTTCTTTTTTTTTTGTTCCTTCGTTCATATGGGCAAGCACTCGTTCTCCTCTTGAGATCGTTTGTTTCTCTTTTTCGCGCGATATTTCTCATAGGATTTGGCTTCTTCAAGTCCATTTAATAAAACCATGTTGTTCGTTTCCTCCGTATTTGCTTTTTTCCATACAGGAGGCCTCTGGTTGTCCTCTGTTTTAATTGTGTACCCACAGTTTTTACCATAAAGCGTAGAAGTTGTTTGGAAAATCGCCCGCAAGGTCCGGTCTTTAGCGCAATCAGTTCGCCTGCGGCGTTTCCATCTGCAATGGAATTCGCTTTCGAGCGTCCCTGATCACTTTAGCCTTGGATGATTGCAGGATAATGGAGCAGTTCCCCAACGACGACCTTGAATACGTCGTTGACGACTACTATGACGAGTTCTACGACGACGATAATCCCTTCTCTGATTCCGAATCACCTCGTAGCACCGATGTGGAGATGGTAGACTCCGACTTCGAGGACGACTTCGAATCGGTACGTCTTTATTTTTGCTTTTTCATCTCGTCGCGTGGCGATACATAATCGCTGAGTAACTGAAATACAAATACGGTCACATAATTCATCTTTTCTGTGGTTTTGGCTGCAACAGAACAAGCAAAAGACTGATACCTCTGCTTTCGAAGCTAGAAATGGGAAAGATATACAGGGGATACCCTGGGAGAGGATGAACTATACCCGGGACAAGTACCGCGAGAAGAGATTGAAGCAGTACAAGAATTACGAGAGCTTGTGGCGCTCTCGCGAGGAGCTCCACAAGGTGAGGCTTTTGTTCCATTGTTTGAGTTGGTCTGCTGTTTTGGACGTTCTGCGGTTTATCTGTGAAGGATTGCAGATTCACTTTTGTATGATTTGATTTCACTTGCAGATTCTTTTACTAATTTAATAAGTTCTCGTTTGTTCATGCGTTTAGTATTAAATTTATATGCTCTTCTTGATATTCCTGTTATTGGGAAAACTTAAAAAAGTTTTGCAGCCCTTGAATTGGGGCTGTCAGATGAGTTTTGAGCTTTACTATGTCTCGGAACTCATCCAATCCCGGTGAACGATACCATGGTGTGTTCTCATGTTTGGTGTAGTTCTTCTTCATCTGAGTTATAGATCGGCTTTCTCTAGTACCACAACAAGTGATCTGGGATTAAATATATTTTTCTTGCCATGGCATGAACCAGAGTTGTTTTCTGTTGGAATAAATTTTTTTTTACTTGGATGCAATGAAATATTGTTTTTGGCTGCTTAAGAGTTACAAAGCATCCAGCCGTTTCTCCATATAATTTTTCAAAAATTTTCTCCCTGTTTCCTCTTAGATTTTCTGTTTGGGTTTCTTGATCACTGTCATAGTTTGTCCATAGAAATTCTTTCTTGTCTGTTTTTTCCGACCAAGGGACAAAAATTGGGTCTGTTTGAAGAAACTTCCATTTGTCCAGATTTTACCCCTAATATTTTGGATGTTGTTTCTTTTACCAGGAGTGCTTGCAAGTTGAGAAGGGGAAGAACTTTTATGACTTCCAATTCAACACGAGGCTTGTCAAATCGACAATTGTGCATTTTCAGGTAGAGATTTCATGCTAAGCCAATGCTTCCTTTAAGTTCGTCCAAATAGGGAGCCTTTTGGTTTTCCAGGCAGTCTCATGCATCACATATAGTTAATATACATTTACTGGCAGTGCCCACTGCATGAGTTACATCTAGTTATAAGTCAAGTTGATATTTGTGCCTAAAGACCCCTTCTGTCAAACTTTCATTGTTAGCTCCTCCATTTCATTCGAATTGAAATCACTATTTTAATTGCATGTCTTTCGCATTGGACCTGCATCTTGCTTGTAAAAACGGCAAAGCATCATCCATTATCACCAGATCGCCGCATTAATGGCGTCAGTGCTCTTCATTTATCATCACGCTATGTTGCATCATTGCATTAATAGAAGCTACTAACCAGTAGACTTTGGGTTTTCGAATTCATCCTTCTAAAGGAGTTAGAATATCTTGTTAAACATACGGCTCTAGTCTTGTAGTCTTGCAGGTGTGTCAATATGATAGTATCCTTTGTGGGTATTGTTATACATGCTAAGTGCTCTATGCCTCTACTAACTGTTGGAAGGTATGGAGCTTGCAGATCTCTTTATTTAGGTTTTGATAGATGTTTTACCTTGTGAAAATTCTAGCATTAGAAACAAATGGATCTGGTCTTGTACCAAGTAGTTCATAAAAGGAGCGTGGAGAAATTCCTTTGGTGGTTTTCAATAGGAATATGTATACTGCTGACCTGACCTTGGGAAACTTGTGATCTTATCATTTCCATGTTATCTTGTTGATATACTTAACACCATGAAAATCTGGTACTCATCTTTCTCTGGAATTTTTTTGGCAAGAATAGAAACTACTAATAGAAACTCTTGTAGGGACCGTAGGTATCAAAATTTCTTTTTTTTTTTTCCAACTTGCAAGTTGATTGAATGCAAACAATAGCTGGTTACGCTTTTGCAGAAATAAACTACATCCCTGTGATTTCATGTGATCTGTTTCCATTTCTCCAGGAAAAGATACTCTCATGAAATAATTAGAACGGATACATAGTTTTGACTTTCAGTGAGAAACCCTCAATTAGATGAGTAACCCTTGCATAGAAGCCATCTAGAATGCATTGTATTTATTATGTTTTATGTGCAAATGCATCTGTCGCAATATGCCGATTGTTGTTATTCCTTGCATTCTCTTATATAGAGGTTGAAATGGTTACTTTGTATCACTCTGCGCGCATCATTTTTACTGCTTGTTAAATATTATTATGTCTCTTAACTCTATGTGGCATCTAGAAATGCTATATCTCTCTTTATTACAGCCTCTAAAGCAGGGTGGAGGTAATATCTGAGCAGCTGCTGCAATAAGGATACGTTTTTTATATGGTATGATAGGAAAATGTTTGAGATTTAGGTGAATAATGTTGTGAGAATATGTGCCAGTCGTGAGGGGGCTAAGTAGAATTTTCAAGTTCCAAAAGTCATTAGGTTCTTTGCTGAATCTGGTTCTTCCATGCAGTTTCTTGTTTTCTCTCTCTTCGTCGTTTTCCTTTTCCTTTTTCCTACCTTAGTTCGCTTGTTCACATTTGTATGTTTCAAATAAATGGTTATCAGTCGATACATTTAGGCAAATCATAAATGTTGCATCCCTACATTTGGATTATACATGATGTTTGTGGCATGTAATGACTTAAATGTCTCTCCTTTTAGTTAATTTCACCAAAAGTAGCTTTTTAATTATGTTAGGACTCTTGATTATGCACGTGTTGCATTCTTCATTGTGCAGCTCCGCGACTCTTCTCACGTGTTAGTCATTGGAGAACTTGCCAGTATCAAATTAGAGGATCTTGACTGGAGTTTTTAACTACTATATATGTTTTATTCAAGATCAACAAGGATTAACCTTCTGATTTTAACTTTAGCTTTTAGACAGGTTAGCATTTTTCATTTCTAACTATTATCCATGGTGTCTTTTTCATCTTAGTAGGCCGAGTGTTCTAGTAGAGAATAAAGACTATCAATCTTTAACCCGATTTATCTTTAGAATAGTAGCTTGTCGGATGAGAAACTTTGATCCGAACTCTAGGACTATAGTCTGTTTTGATCAAGGGAAGAACTCTGTTTTCAGTATTCAAGTTCTTGGAGCAGCAGTTTTCTGTTCATAGCATATGCACTTAATATCATCTCTTTCCTTGATTACCATTTGGGGCCCCTCTCATTGGTTGGTTGTCTTCCTGTAGCTGCGCAACCTTTTGTGGTCAACATCGAAGCACGATGTGTACCTCATGCAGAACTACTCTGTAATGCATTGGTCTGCGCTTCTTAGGAGGAGTAAAGAGGTACTCAACGTGGCTAAACCCATTGTTCCTACGCTGGTAGGTGTCTACAAATCATGAGGGCTCTCAGTGAATATTTGTTTTATTATTCAAGCACTCATTTATCTTTTCTGTGTGCATTTTACAGAAGCGTCCTGGTTTGTTATCCCAATCACTTTCTAGAGTTCAAATAAGCACTATGGCCATAAAAGACAATTTATTGGTTGCTGGAGGCTTCCAAGGGGAGCTCATATGCAAGGTATGGAACTCTTATTTTTTGGATAACTGAAATAGTTAGAAAGACAGCTTCTACTCGTTTACTAACCTCCAATGTCTTGACCCAGTTCATGAACCAATCTGGAGTTGCATTCTGCAGCAAAGTAACAGCAGATGATAATGCCATTACCAATAGCGTGGATATATCGCGGAACCCAACGTGAGTGATCATTCGGCAGACTGAAAAGATTGTTTCGTAACTTTTCCGATTCTCTCCTTTAGAGAGGCTTGACCTACATGTCTTTCATCCATCAGGGGTTCGTTGAGGGTTGTAACTGCAAATAATGATGCTCAAGTCAGGGTTTTTGATACGGAGAATTTTGCTTGCCTCAACCGCTTCAACTTCGACTGGTGTGTAAATGTAAGTGTCCACATGAAAACGTCCCTCTTAAAGTTCGGCATTCAATAGTTTGATACTCTTCTGACTTGCTCTGATGACCATTTACAGAATACCTCTGTAAGCCCCGATGGCAGATTACTAGCAATTCTTGGGGACAGCGAAGAGTGCTTGATAGCTGATGCTCAGTCTGGAAAAGTAAGTCAATTGGCAATGGTAGATGCGGGTTCAACATTTAGGCTTGGATTTGTGTTCACACTGTGCTTCTTTTTAACTGCAGACAATCAACAGCTTGAAAGGGCACTTGGATTATTCCTTCGCTTCCGCATGGCATCCGAATGGTCAAATTTTGGCCACGGGGAATCAAGACACGACATGTAGGCTCTGGGACATTCGGAATCCGTCAGAGTCCTTTGCTGTTCTCAAGGGAAATATGGGGGCCATCAGAGCCATCAAGTTCACAGCTGACGGCAGGTTCATGGCAATGGCTGAGCCTGCCGACTTTGTGCACATCTTCGACACGCAGTCCGGCTATGTCAAGGGGCAGGAGATCGACTTGTTTGGAGAGATTGCCGGCATATCATTCAGCCCCGATGCGGAGGCTCTCTTTGTTGGGATTGCGGACCGCACTTATGGGAGCTTGTTGGAGTTCAACAGGAAGCGGTGTAACAGCTATTTGGACTCCATCCTGTGAATATAGAGTTTGCTCCAGAAAGTGTAGATGTGTGCACGCGGAGTAAGGTGTGTATATTTTTGGGGACAAGGTTATGTGCATACATATGTTCCAGTGATTAACGTTGGTAGTTTTTGACATATCCGGCCGAGGTTAGATGAGCAAGTGAATACATTTTTGAGTTTGGGTTTTTGGGGTTGAAGAGCAATATTTATCATTAATAGGCTTCCAAATTGTTTTTTCCCAGTTGCTCTGTGTTTATATGAAGACTAGTTATTAATTCAATTTTTAATTGTGGTTTCTTGCTTCTTTCATTGTGGGGGTAATGTTAGCTTTTTTCTTGTATCCGTTCCTTACGTTTGAAGTTGTTCTCAACGTTGGTGGTTAAAACCCTAATAATGTCCATTGTTGATGTCTTACTTGAACAGTTTTTCTAGGTAATGCCGTTTAAAATTCGACATTTAAAGGTATGTTGGATGTTGCTTGATGGTTTCGTTCTCGTGGCCAATTTGCTCTGAAAGTGACCGCCGAATGCTTCAACAGCACTTCCGTGCCGCCCATTCCATGCGCGGTTCCAACTAAAATAAGCCTCGGTCGGTTGAGACTTGACATGACCGGACCATGTGGCCGCTACTGAGTGGAGTAAAAACATGTTCTATGTCTACGCGTCAAGTTGTCTATAGATTGAGCATTCCGTGTTAGATTTGAAGAACTGGGTCTAAAGGAGCAGATGGGCCGCGGAAGGATGACTTGAAAATTTGACTTTCAGAAGAGAGAGAGAGAGAGAGAGAGAGAGAGAGAGAGAGAGAGAAGCAAAGGTCTAAATTAGGAAATGTGGCGATTTCTTAGCGGGAGAGAATCAAATTCTGACCGGCATCGACAGGATTCGGTGGTCGGTTTAAGTCGTTGCCCCCATAACTTCCAACTGTAGCTGACAAAAGGGAAGTGTGGACTGAGCTCCTGCCAGCACAAACATGTCTCTCTCTCTGATCAAATATCAATTCACGGGGTTTAAGTATGATCGTGCGGTCGAAACATGGGATGACAGAAAGAGTTTTGATGTCCCGTGATGAATCGTTTCCGGAAGAAAATTGGGTCTCTTTTCTGACAATGAAATATCGATTTAGCTCCATCCGCGACAGATGTTGGTGAGAAAACACAGCCGACGAAAAGGCCCCCATTCCCAAGTTGGCCTTATCTTTGGAAGATTGTCATGTCTCTTATCTCCTGCTCTAAATCATATTTTAGACCTTTATTTACACCCCATTATATCAGCTAATTCCCCCTCACAAGTAATAATCATTTTCGTCTTAAGAAACTAGCGCTATCAATTATGAGGGGTTTACTAGAATTGATCGTCTTTAGAAGGATTTCGGATTTGGAACCTAGAACCTGCCATACTTGAATCAGTTCCAGTTTTTGTAACTTAAAATCTATCATGTTTACGTTAAAATCAATCCTTGAACTTGCCACGTTTTTTTTTCAGTTCAATTCCAAAGTCTATCCGAGAATCTATTTGCAACATGATAAAATGAGAAGAAAAAAACAGTTCAAATAAAAGATGAACGAGGGCAAGCGAGCAAAAGCGAATCGCTAACAAGAGAGAGAGATAGATAGAGAGGAGTAGGGAAGTATTTGAATGAGGTTGGACAAAACAAAGATAGAAAAAAAGATGCCAAGATAAAAATTAGGAGTTTTTAGGATTTATGAAAAGTTTCAAATAACATCCAATTCTCGGGATGATTCTTTACTCGGAACTTAAGAACTGGACCAATTCCAATCGATTCAAAAGGGAACCTAGACCTAGACCGATTTTCACGGTGGTCTGACTCGGTTCCTAGAGAGAACCAGTCCAGTTGCACAATCTTGTTGTCATTGAGCTTGTAACTCTACAAGATTGTAACTTATTTCCATCTTCTTATATATTGATCTTTAACAACTATTTTACGATCATCTAGCTATTTTGTGAGATTATAGGAAATAATCCAAATTTCTTATCAGGGCCTTGCGCATATAAACATGCAATTTGCAACACGTATTGATGTAAATAGTTGATACCGAATCATGATGCCCGATTCAAAGGTAGGTCGCGATCATTGCGCATTAAATTATATATGACGGTGTCATTGCAAAATTACAATGTCTTGTCCTTAATTTTCTGTTTCTGTTTGGTATTTTCTACCCGCAATGGGTTACAACCTCGAATAATGAATGGCTAGTTTAAGATGATAGTTCGAAAGATAAACAGACAAAC
The DNA here is from genome assembly GCA_028455895.1 of Rhodomyrtus tomentosa. NCBI lineage: Eukaryota > Viridiplantae > Streptophyta > Magnoliopsida > Myrtales > Myrtaceae > Rhodomyrtus > Rhodomyrtus tomentosa. The sequence continues at coordinate 3,714,683 of JAPCWY010000001.1, read as the reverse complement.
AGATAGATAAGCATATAGAAATTTTTAGTGGTTTCTTCTTTTCAAGATGATACGATTCGGGTTCTTAAGCATGGGCATCTCAACTGGGTCCAATCAGCAGCCCCACTGAATAGAGGTGGACCGATTCGAATCGGATTCAGGCCTTTAAAACAAAATTACCACAATTCAAGGCGGTCCGGTCCGGCCCGAAGAATACGACCCAACTAACCTTGTCCCAGATATGCCTTAAAAAAAAAAAAATTGTCCTTTAAAATGTCGGACCGAATAAAATAGATCCCTTTATAGTAAAAGTGACTTTTTGACATTAAATGCATCCGATTTGGTGAAAATACCTTTTTTTTTTTTCCAAATTAACTTCTAATATCATTTCCAATAAATAACAACAAAAAATTGAAGGTGAATCTATTAGAATCTCAATCTATGTACTAAGGGTGATCGTTTCCAGAATTGATAGTTTGTATCCTAGAAACAAGAACTGCCCGTGAGGGACGAGTTCGGCAAAATCCGAACCATGAACCACCCGCTCGTTCTATGGATCCAACCGAAAATCGAACCACCAGTCTGGTTCAGTCTAGTTCCCGATTGGATCCATAGAACCGGTCCTATCGAGTATCAACATCAATTTAAAAAAATGCACCAGTGAAGATCACATGAAATATCGTAACAAGTTTCATCATTGCAATGCCAAGAAAGAAATATAAGTGCGTGCGAATAATTGTTTGTATCAGCCTGAGCTTTCATTATATTAATTGAAGGTCAATGAAACTAAGGCAATATCCTGGAATAGAGATCCTCGCATTAAAAATGCAATCCCAAAATCAGAATAATTGCTAACAAAGAAAGGAATTTCGTAAACGAGTTAAATGTCACTCCGACCACCTCAATAAAGACTTCGCTCTCGGCTTTGCGGAGAACAAAGATCAAAGTCTGGAGAGGGTTAGGTGAGCTTAGGTGCGCCTAGGTTGGCTGACATGATTGAAAATTTAAGGGTTTTAGCTTCAATTTAAAAAAACATATATTTGTATTATATCGATGAGTTTGGTCAGGTTGGATAGTTGGATTGTTCCCACCTGAAACAATGAACTGAACCGGTGCTCGTCGGTTCCAAAAATTTGAAGTTACGAACCGAATTGGTACCTTCCTGTTACCATCCAAAATTAGTCGATTGGATATGATCCGATCTGATTTGGGTGAACCTCGATTTTTTTTGCTCACCCCTGCTAGGTAAAAATATATAATCATGCGGTAACATGTTATGTGTGACTTGAAATAGACTGTGCATTACATACAACAATAAAGAGAAGATTATTTAGAATTTTTTTTAACATAGTCATAAATATTATGCATACCTAATACTAATAATTGAAGTAAAAAGTAGTAAAAGTAGGCTTCATTCGAATGAGGGAATATTTATGCTTGTGAATTCAAGTAAAATTGACTCTATTAGTCACGACATGTTATGCATTATTGTGCTTACTTCTTACTTGGTTAAAGAATGATGATTGTTTAGTACTTGACAAAATCATTGTGCCGAATTGAACGGGAAAAGGGGTCATTATATACTCATATAAAGTATAATAGGACATGTGTGTGTGTGTGTGTGTATATATATATATATAGTGATATTCGGTCATATTATTTGAACTCCATGAGCAATGTCACTCCCATAAATAAAAAAATGCAACAGTATGCTCGGTTCGATCCACGATCACGATCACATCATCACAATCCACACCCCATACGATACAAATCAAAAAGTCTCTTGACAAGATAGCAAAAAAAATATCTGAAGTATTAATTGTCCGGAAAGTTCGCTCGCGACATGATTCGAATTCAAGATATGATGACGGACGGCACGACATTAGGTCGCCGAGTGACTCTGATACGGTTCCGACCCAAGTTGACACACATGGGGACTTTTAGGTTTTGGTTCCATCATCCCCACTCATCCCAAATTTCAACCACTCCCACCATAAAGGGAGGATGCCGGACAAGTCAACTCATTTCCAAATCCAATCGACCGACCGATTTAACGTCGGCGGCGAACTTCCCCCTGACCATCCAACGAATAAAAGATCAAAGCATGCTCGGGACATCATCATCATGACTTTGACACGGGCATCATTGCACCAATCGACATTGTCAAGTGTCTCCGATGAAATGGCATCCATCCTATCGCAGCACCATCATCATTGGTGGAAATCCATCGACCAGAGAGCTCAGACCACGTTCGTTCTTTGTCGTTCGGGGCAAATGGGAGTTCACTTTGTCGGTCCATAAGAAAAATGCTCGGGAGGCGACTTTCCGGGGCGTTGTCGCATTTGCGATTGGCTGTTGCTTGCTCGTGCATTCAACGTACCAACGGGGATGACACGGAGAGCCATTATGAGAGGTGATCAATGGGCGGGAGACGATACGGAGAGCCATCGTGTGAGGTAATGAATGGGGCGGGTCAGAGTCGAGCTTAAAATACTTCGTCAGTGGCCGACAGGGGTGAGCTTCGCCAGGGTACCGTTGAAGTCGACCTTGCCGGCCCACGAACCTGCTGGAGGAAGATGAAAAGAAAGAGGAGGAGGAATTTACTGAAAATTATCCACGTCAACTCCAGTTCGCTATGATATTAGGTATTTCATCGGACCGTCCGTCACTAGAGGAGACATGATAGTCACGTGGGCTTGGCAGTTCCTGTCTCGGGCCCGAATTGGACCGGGCCTCACGACTATAGGCCCGTCCAAAAGTGCTCTTGAGCCACCGCAGCGAGGGCCCGTGGGCCGCCAGGCGGTGTCCAGGGTCAGAGACAGTCACTCCCACTCCCACATACGCCTCCATTGAAGACGCGGCGGACATTCTAGTTCTACTCAGTATACGCATGAACAGTGATGATATGCATAATGCATTGCCTGCGACGACGCAAAAATTCTGGAAGAAGAAGCAAGATTCGGAATTTCACCAAATTCCGTTCTCTCGCTCCCCCCCCCCCCCCCCCCCTGTGTACTCTAAAGTCAAGCGTTAGGCGAGATGCTCGCGCGATCCGCTTCCCCCAATGTCATAAAAAATATAAAAAGACCCCGAATCAATCGCACCTCGCTCGCACTTCTTGATTAAACAATGCCCCTCTGCACCTAATTCGGTTCACATTACGTTAATGCGACTGCCACGAAATTCGATTTAAAAAAAAAAAAATTCCCCAATAGCCTCGATTTGATTTGGCCTGACCCCGCATCGCAATTTTGATCAGCTCCGCACTAAAGTTTGCAGAATAAATTCTTCGTGGTGAACGGATTGAAAACATCAGATGCTTCAAAGTTCAAACTAGGTCGTCCCTTTCCTCCCCCTGGACCCCAAAAAACGAAGGAATAATCATTTGAAATCGGGACAAAGGAAGAAGAGCATAAAAAAAAAACCTTTCTTTCTCTGAAAATATCTCCTCCTCCTCCCTCGTCTAACTTCGTGTGCGCAAACGGTCAAAGGGATTAGGAACGCCCCCACCAGATCGAGATGATATCAGGAGCAATAATGGCATGGATCTGAAACGACGGTGACGTTTTTTTTTTTTTTTTTTCATTACGTCCATAATGCTCTTTGGCGCTATGTTCCGGCTATCGTCGTCTTCATCAAAGCTTCGAGAGCTCCATCCCCCCCTACGCAGTCCAGCTCTCCAGCACGGCAGCTTCGACGCGTGCTGCAGAATTCTTTCAATGGACGGTCAGAATCTCATCGCTGCAGTGCGGGCATGCCTCAGGCCGGACGACAATAATTGAAAGAATGAAAAGGGGGGTTCCTCGTCCTCGATCTCTCTCGTTCTGTTTCACGTGTCCAGTCAATTGCGTGGTCAAACTTGCGTGCCGGAATTCGCTCGTTTATGGCGGGGTTTGGGGGGGCCCTTGACGATGTGGAAGCCAACGGCAAGAGGCTGTTCCTCCTTTAACGTGCCTCCGCTTCCATGACCTTGTTTTTCCTCTCTTTCGTGTCTCAATAAATCTTGTAGGTTTTAATTTTCTGCGTGAATAATAGCGACCGTAAAAGAGCGGACATATTCCCCCCCAAAAAAAGGATGACACGTGAAGACTCCGTCCGACAATGATGAGAGTGATGTATTCAAATTCTATGGTCCAACTCACTGATCAATCTTCGAAATTAGAAAATGACGAGATTTGAAATCGTTCATCCAAATAATAAGATCTTTATGTTTAAAAATTCTTTGAGCTATTAAGTATCGAGGAGAATCCGAAACACGCCGTTTTGAGTGGAAGAAAATACAAAAAGAAGAAGAGAAATTGAGGATTTTTTTTCATGTCAACTTTGCTGAGGTGTAATTCATTAACGACGCTAAAATGTCACGTAGGATTAACTAACGGTGATTATGTAGGATTAACTAACGATAATTATGGATGGAAGGCCGGCGGGGGTAGAATTTAGATTTTTATGAGACAAATAGATGTTTCGTATATATTTGGGACATACACTAAAATTGGTTTTTTTTATTAGATCGGTAGAATTTGAATAAAAATAAAAATTGAAGGTTTTTTATGAGATAAAAAAAGTTTTGGATATAATTAAAATAAATAATAAGGTTTGGGATATGTATGTGTGTGTATATATATATATATATATATATATAAATTAACTTACTGTGGTGATTTTTGATATAACGGTAAGGTTTGCATTTAAATTCACGTTGTTAAGCGTGTCCAAGCGAGATCACTGCCGAAATAAGTAACCTCGCATGAAAGTGCCTACCCATTCGTCATGGGACAAAACCGCCAGGCTCAGTACAATTAGGGATGACACAGAAAGTGTCGTCCGTTGAAAGATCAAAACCTACCGTTTAATTATTACTCTTTTCTTTCCAATTGATAGCCACCCCCTACTTCAAGTACGCTTGTAGCCTGTGCCCCTGCGCTGGTGTTATACTCTCACAGTAAACTCATTATAAATTAGAAAAATGCGTTTGCATAAAATATTTATCGAATGAGAAGTTATGTGATTATAGATAATTGTCAGAGTGTCAAACTAACACATTCTTTGTAATTGTGGAGTGAGTTATTCCATGAGATTGATTAGCTCCCTCTTCAAGCCCCACTAAAGAAAGCTGTCAGCGAGCACCTGACGCCATGTTTTGCTTGAAAACTATCCTAAATTAATTAAGGTCATGAGAAGATTATCTACGATATCCATGACTATCGTATCAACGGCATTTTCAAATATAGCAATACCTGAGTTCATGGATTCACACTTCACAGCGGGAATCGAAACCATAAAACTGTGGGGCTTAGTTCTTGCTTCTCGCTGGTTTTCCTCTTGTTCGGACAGAGAGTAGAGTCTGCAGGTCATGTGACGAACCCTTGATAATCACAACATCACGGAATCAAGCAGAAGATTATGCAATTTCGGAGATTAATACGACATCTCTCGTACCAATAAAAAAATAACCGTGTTCGTGAATCAACGCAGCACCACGTTCTTCCTTCCGAACAGTAAAGCTTCTCACTTCTGTACGCAATAATTATTTGTGCATCTTTCAACGTGGAAGCACTGACTTCGAAGCCATGCCAGAGAAGTGCCTTCCCATCTAAGCATCTCTATCTCTCTCTCTCTCTCTCTCTCTCTGTGGAGACTGTACGCAAGTCGTTCGAGTAATATTACTCGGGGCGATTCATGCATCTGCAGAGAAGAAAGGCGCGCGCGCACACGAAAAAAAAAATGAAATAAAAATAGGGCTTACTTTAATGCCCCAATCATCTAGTTTTGTCTGGTGTACGAAGATACCATTAGGGTTTCTCGGTTATGATTCCGTTTACAAAACAAAAGCGATTGGCACATGCAACGAATAACCTGAGGCGTTTCAACTGGAGATTGCACGAGAGTCCTGAAAATTTATAGTTCTCTTTTTGACATCAAGAGCGACCTCAGAGGCCTCGTGCCCTATGATGATCTTTGTCAAGAGAATCTTAATGACAGAAGGCTCAGGAGTAAAGGGGAAATAGTTACCATAAAAGGGTGTTTTAAGATACTTTATCTGGCGCAATTACGATATTGAGAGACTTATTCTACAATCCAGGTTCGGACGCCGTCAAATACGATATTTTTTTTTTTGCTGGACGAATTATTTCATCGGTTAGATTGAATTTTTTATTGGACGAATCTTTGCGTTAAGAAACGTTTTACACCAATATATGTAGTAAAAAAATATATAAAGATTCTACAATATAACAAGTCTCTCGACATCTCCTCATTCCATATGAGAGTCAAGCTAATTCGTGAAACTGGTAAGTAACGTCCCTAGTGATCTCCAATTATATTAGTTGACTTTGTTGTCTTGATTGATTTTATTTATTTGCCGCACTCAAGCTCATAAATGTCGATTTTCCAATTATGAAAAAAAAAGGCTGTAATCGGCATCGATTATAAATAAAAGGAGGCAGAAATGGCTGCCCCGTAAATGAAGTCGCGCGAGGTGAGGCGCAATAATAAATCAATAGCTTAGGAAAAAAGATATCACGTGCTCACCCAATTAAAAACAGAGAATAATCACGTGATCACCATTTTCCCTTGTGATTCTGCCAAGAGATTTCTTCTAGTTCTATCATAGTATAGCGGGAAAAGTGTTAGAAAAGTTATAAATCTATTACATTAGTATTAATTTTGTTCTAAATCATTTGAGTCAATTCAGTCTTTTCGGCTAATTTTGGCGAAGTATTGCTAACGTGAATATTTTTAAATAACTTTTGATAATTTTATTTTTTTTATTGTTTGTATTTTGTCTTTTTTTTTCTAGGTTTCCTCCGGTGATAGGCGAGGGTCAAAAGGTTTAGGATTAAATTAGCACCAAATAATTAAGATTTTTCTGTCACTTTTTCCTAATATAACACAATTCACAAATCAGGATTAACAATTATACATGTCTTACTGTTATTTGGCTTTACAAAAAATATGCCAAAAAACCTAATTATCCAGACATTATTCATGGCGACCTTATTTCGAGATTTAGAGCTCCATTTCAAAGAATACTGATCATACTTTCTTATCGAAAGGTGATGTTGATGGTGATGCCGATGGATCGACCGGTAGATCGAGCAAACGTTTCTTGATGCTTGTATGGATTTCCAACCGCATATGAGATCGGCGAATTCAGGAGAAAAAGTCGAGAGCTTGCTTGTGCGCCGTAAAAGGTAAGTGACGAAGGAGGAGGAAGCAACCGCGTTAGAAGCAATTTGAGATCGGCGATGGCGATATCAGTGGGTCCGAAACCGCAAAAAACTTTCGAGACAGCCTTTGCTTCCATTCGAAGCTGTCTGTCCATTCCATATCCCTAAAAAAGTCTGAAACATCTCACCAAAGCCCTTGCGAGAAGTGCGAGTGCGCGAAGCAATTCGACCCCATTGGAGGCTTTTGGAGCTCAAATTCACATTACCCCGTTCATGACATGAACCCCCCCCCCCCCCCCCCCCCCCGCCCCCGATTCATCTACCTAAAATTAGGACCCGCGATGGCGAACTTAAATTTCAATGACGATTGTGTGGCAAATCTGAAAATGACATGAATTCAACCTACTTAAATTTCATACCATTATTAACAAGAATACAATACTTTTCAACCGTCGAAAACAGCTACAATTACAAAACTCGGTCGTGACACGTGAACGAGACCTGGCAGCACATTCCAAATTGGATCTTCTTTTTTTTTTCATCTGGATCAAATCTATCGAGAGGTGTGTGTGAGTTGTGTTAGAGAAGTTTCATATCGCAAAGTTGATATAAGGTTTATCAGTTGATATATTTTAGTTGGCCCGTAATTTATTGATTTAATCTTTTAAACGAAGAAGGGCTTAATCAAATATATTGACGTTAATGATATTGAATTTGTTTTATTTTTTTGGGGTAAAGAGAACGATATTGAACTTGTTCGAGGTTTCAAGTTGCTTGAAATCGTACTCACGCGTCACGCCTAATCATCTTTGCTGCCGCCGCCGTCGGAGCAAATTTATAATTTGGTGCGATTTAAAGAATTTCTCACAAGAATTCTACAACGTAAGTATTTTCGGGGAGTCAGAGGGTTAACCCCCAGACCAGTCAACTAACTTAACCAACAAACCTGGTTACGGTCCCTTCGCACGATTTATCACACTAATCACGCGCACGTGTCAATGCCCACTCGCAGGAGCCCCCGGTGGGGCTGCACTCGCCTGCTGGAGTGGCCAAACGCAGCCGGATGAGGAGCGCGAAACGGCGAGATGCAAAGCGCGTGGGGTCAACTGTTTAAGACCGCAAAACGGAGTGCGGGGAGCACTGGCGCCGCAATTGAAGAGCTTGTCGTGCGCTCACCCCCCACGTGGCGTGTAGTCCACACGGCTCTGGCTCTTCTCCGGATTCTGCGCCCCGCGCTGTTGACCTAACCACAGTCAACAGACTTAACTATGGTTAGTCCCCGGTGCATAATTAGTGAGAGAGGAAAAATAAACAAATGAATAAAATAAGAAATAAATGTCTGAAAATTCCCAATTTTCTTTTGAACGTTTCCTCCAATTCCATTCCGAGTTGACGATTGAAAAAGTCAAGCTGATGCGTGTGGGTCTGTGACTACATGTGTGCATGTATGTATCTAGGAGAAGATCATAGATTCATAATACATGCACGGCAGAAAATATAGGGTTTTTTTTTTTCGATTGAGAGAGATCCATTAAATCGACTAATTAATAGATCCGATCAAATCGGCCATTTAATGAAACAATTATTTCAATTCGACTTAAGGAGATTGTTTTATGCCGAGATGATTTAGCTTCTTACAATATGATATGTTTTATTTTTCATAATTTCAAGCTGCACCAAATTCTATGGCCCAAAGAGACAAGAAACGACCATACATTGTCCCCAGTTCCATTCACGTTCATGATGAATAAAAAGAACTTTTAAATTGGAGTTTCGGTCTCATGACAGTGAAAGATTCAACTACCACGTCCTATCCGTAAATATCATGTAATTTGTAATTCTTCTTAAAAAATGATGTAATAAGTTATACTACTTTCGATTTTAATACCGTCCCTTATTAATGGGCATCAGCAATTTTGACCTCGAAACAGGTGGACATGAATGTGGTTATCTAACTTGGAATTAGACATGCATAATTGATCTCAGGATCAGCTTATATAGATTCAAATATTCAATGACATTTGCTGGCTAAACAGATTATATCTTGTCATCACGTTGCTTATTAATTACTATTTTATCATACAAATATCCAAAATATTTAAACTCAACTAGTCTCAGAGAAGCATGTAAATCATCTCGATTGCCAGCATGTAGAAGCTCAAATCACGGTCCGAGGGTGACTGCCAAAGACCGAAGACACCGTAAATTCAATCACAGCTCGACCCTAACTTCGTTCGTCCGAGGTCATCCCTCACCGTTGTCCGGCCTCATTACTCGGATCCTTCCAAAGGAGGACGCCGTTAACGATCTAATTTGCTATTATCCAAGGTAGAAGAATGACATCGAAACCAACAGAAGAAAAGTATATGTTTTTGTCTAGGTCATCTCGTGATGGCCGTCTTCCACCAATGCACATCTTCTTGGGCTTTTTCGTCGGAATGTTATCATGATCCCCTAAAATAATTATTAGGTCTTGGACTTTTCGACCCGGGACTTAGTTATCTTTTTCTATATGGTCGTGAAGGGGATTGGAACTGAATTCGGGATAATGTAGATTGTAGAGTGACCTTACCTTAAATATAATACAATATCATGAACAAGCATATAACCTAAGTGGTTCGCTAATCTCTATCCAAAGACCATTCTTTTTTTTTTTCTAGGGTTTTTGTCTCTATCAATTCCCCAAGGGCTAACCAAATTTGTGGACATAAGAGCTCTCGTGACCGATAATCTAATCCCAATCATGCGCATTACTTATGTGTACGTTAATGTCATCTTGATCTTATCTTATAGCACTCCCCAGGCGTTCTTATTATATGGTTGTTGCGTTATATTTAATTCATAGGTCAAACTCCACAGCTAAAGCTAAGCTAAGCCATTATGGGAAGTGGTGGGGGTGACCGGGTTCGATTGGTCTTTTGACCATTCATGGAATTGCTTTGGGTTGGCGCACTTTTTTTCCTATTGCCGTGCGAACTACTTCTCGTATCTTAGTCTTGCACCACAATTGATAGGTTGATTCATGAGCATGAAGGTGGATAGTCAAAAGAGGGACAAGCAAAGTTGACAATTTGGATGATCCGAGGCAAATGGTTGAGTGCTCCCGTGCTTCTTATATTTTATAATTTGAAATTAGGTATACTTATTATTCCCATAAAAGGTCATATCAACAGCTAGGGAGACTAGTTAACTAAATTTCGAAATATCACACCCCAAAACTAGACCGTCCTTCCACATGAAGAATGCAGCCTCAAAACAGCCAAAGAACTCGTTATCAAAATACATATATATCCAACTATATATACATGACAAACCAACGTCTTTTCACCTGAAGGACGCAACCTCAAACATTGAGATTGCGTCCTTTAGGTAAAACGTAAAAGGATGGCTGTGTTGTCCTCCTATTCTTCTTGGATTTGGGGTGTGACGGGAAATAACATTTTCCGCAATATTTTTGAGTAACGGAGTAATTACACGCTCTAATAAAATCACTTTAATTCGGATACCAGAATTTTGAATTTCCAAAGTCCGTTTAATAAGGTATAATGAGCGTCCAAGGGTAACTTTTTACCTTTTCCTTCGAAAAAAAAAATCGTGGGTTACATACCAAATTATCGTACTGGAAAAATTGTATAAGAATTAAGCATGGCCACCAATCTAAATGACCGAAACCATCTTTGATAGTACAGGCAGTGTCGACCAGTAGTAATGAAATGCATTGGACCACCGAGAGTACTATCTATATATTTATGGAAGGCATGATCAATATGAGGATCGAATCTTTATACCGTAGCAGTGATGAGTTTTGCCAAGTAGTGTGCAGTTTCCAAAGATGATCGGGTTCTACATCTCATGCACAGGGAAGGTATATTATCTCGTACCTTGACTTGACCATAAGTCACACAAAAATAGTAAGATATAATCACAGCTAATTCATAGTAATCTTATACTTATCTAGTATATACTCGATCATCGTAGCGGCACCTAACCCCTCGCGGCCCACCCTCAGTTCCGTGTCCCCATCCTCACCCCATATGGCAATGTCGGGCCTTGCGAAAAAAGAAACGTTAAAATACAAATTTATATTGTCATACTTTCGAATAGGTCATTCAGTGCGTCAGCATTAATATTAATAATATATTTATCTCAAATTAATTAAAATGAAATAGGTCAATCAGTAGCAAGCTATTTTTTTTTTCACATATATTTCACTACAACGAATGAGAAAAAGATGTAAGTAGACATTGAATGACAAGAAACACAAATGGGTGAAAAGGAAAGAGATTAACCTACCACCGTTAGAAAAATAATTAATGGAAGTAAATACTTGAAACATCATGGGACTAATGATTGGCTTTGGCATTGGTAAATTATGAAGGAGAGGGAGATTAGACGCTCTCTCTTGTTCGAAAAGCAGGGGCAATGAAAAGTGGATGGAGATGGGAGATGAGGAGAAAACACAAGCGCGGGGCCCGCAATTCCTCAGTCAATCCTACGTGTGAGTAGAGAGAATTAGAGAAGAAAGGGAATGAAATTCCTAATTTGCCTATGGAAATGCCTCGCTCCCTTCGACTTTCTGGAGGGTTCCATAGTAATTTTGCTCGTGTAGGCTTTCCTTACCTCGCACGTTTCACGTGCACGGTGAGAAAGCGACACAAGACCGAAACGTATTGCAGATTAACTCATATATTGACCGAAATTAATGCACTCCCATCCTAATTAAGGAATCGTCTACCCTGTTTGAGAAGGGTCGCGCCCTTTGTCGCACGTGATTCAATTTCAGTTTACCTTAATATCTCCGCGAGAAAATTCACCGAACACAGATCGGGTGATGGTGGCTGAGCGATCATAAATTTGATTGGCAAAGGTCGTTGGTCCGAAACCTCAGGGTCAGTCTTGTCATCAACTTCAGGAAATCTCGATTAACCTACGAAGGGCGATCGATATTTCATCGGCGCCTTAACTCGAAAACCTTTAGCAACCGGTGAGGTAGGTTTACACTAGATCTCAACATTTTTCGCGGGAAGAAAAAGGGCGAAGAAAGGCGACTGGTCGCGGACTCTAAGGAAGACTCCCCCAACTGGAGAACAACTCATCATGAAACAGTCTCTGTTTTCCCGGACCGACAACGTTAAAAACAGTTCGTTCCCCCGTTATCAACGTGACCGAGAGACCTGGTCGTCGCCCGGTGTGAACCCACGTCCCGCGCTGTAGGCTCGGTCCCATCCTCCTCGCGGCGCGGTATTTAGTCAACAGTCAACACGAAGCTCTGACGGAATGGACCAATGGCAATGGCCGCGCAGGCGAACTGGGGACACCTGACCGTCGTGGGGAGGACACGTGCCCTTCCGTGACCGGAACACGCCACACGCGTCGACCCTCCATTGGCTGGGGAGCAATCAATGAGGTGGGAGCCTGGGAGGAGGCAGACGTCACGGTGACCGAGTGAGAAACGTGGGTGATTAGTGGCCAAATTGGGATTAACGGCGTGATTACGAGGGACGAAGTGGGGCTTGTGGGGGAGTTGAGCTCTTAGTATAAATTGCAGCATCAGCAGGTTGGTAAAAGCCAGAGAGTGGGTGAGGTTTGAGAGGAACTTCCCGCAGAAACAGAGAGAGATAAAAGACAGAGCGTTATAGGTACACGGTGTGCGCGATTGCTGGTTTGTTCAGTCTGCGATCTTCTTCCCCCTTCTCTAACATCCCCGCTTCTCTGAATCCCTTTCTGCGAATCATCTGTCTTTCAAGAAAGAACCATAAAGTTCTGGTTTTTGGGTTTTGTTTTTCTTTCCCGAGAGAAAAAAAAAAGAGGCAAAACTTGAAATCTGAGGATTTCTCGAAAGCCAGGTGTTTTCAGAATCGAGATCCAGAAACGATCTTTTTGTACTTTTTCCTTGCTAGATCGGTAGTTTTCTTGCTCTTTCTTTTGGTTCTAGGCTTCTTCAGCTGAATCAGCTCTGAGGGTGATTTTTGGTCCCTCGAAGGTTGATCTTGAATTTAAGCTTTCTGGAGTGAATGGGTTGTGTATTAAAGACCTCTTTCTTCCATATTTGTTTAACAAAATCGCTTCCTTTCTTTGCTTTTCTGCAACAAAATCTTCAGCCTGTGCTTGGATTTTGGTAAGTAGCAGGTTCAAAAAGGAAAAAAAAAAACTTCTTTTTGGTCTTCCCTTTCGGTCCTGTTAGTCCAGATCTGAGTTTAATTTGCAGGTGCATACAACACTAGACATTTATGACAGCGATCATGGATTTCTGCGGTAGCAACCCGGCGACAGCTCTTGAATCAGAATCCTTCGATACTGGTGGCAATGAGCTGATGGAAGCACTTAGCCCTTTTATCAAGAGTGCTTCACCATCTACCCCTTCATTTTTTTCTTCTCCTTCCTGCAATTACTTCTCTTTCTCGACGCCGTCTTCTTCACTTTCCCAGCCCATGTCGTACCCGGACCACCCTTGCTCCACCGCCTCCGTTACCCAGCTATTTCCCAATGCATTCTCGGTGCAGCAATCTGGTCCGGCCGGGCTCAACCTCAACTACCTATCCCAAGTACCCCAGATGGGTCAGATCATCCAACCTCAAGCCCACCTTCAAGATTCTTCTTCCTTTCCAGCTTCTTATTATCAGTATCAGCAACAGCAACATCATCAAGGCGGTGGCGGGTTTCTCGCACCGAAGGCCGTGCCGATGAAGCAGGCGGGTCTGGTCCAGAAGCCCGCGAAACTTTACAGGGGAGTGAGGCAGAGGCACTGGGGCAAGTGGGTCGCCGAGATACGGCTGCCCAAGAACCGCACGCGCCTCTGGCTAGGCACCTTCGACACGGCCGAGGAGGCCGCCCTCGCCTACGACAAGGCGGCGTACAGGTTGAGGGGCGACTTCGCGCGGCTCAACTTCCCCAACCTCAAGCACAAGGGGTCTCACATCGAGGGCGACTTCGGCGACTACAAGCCGCTCCATTCCTCCGTGGACGCCAAGCTCGAAGCCATCTGCCAGAGCCTGGCCGAGGAGCCGGCCGACGGCAAGAAGAGGCGCTCGGGCCCCGCCGGCGCTGGCTCGCCGCGGCGGCCCGAGGAGGCGGAGGTGAAGGCGGAGGCGGGAGCGTCGACGTCGTCGCCGGAGAGCGACGATGCGTCGGTGGAGGAGGAGTCGCCGTTGTCGGAGCTGACGTTCAACGACTTTGTGGAGCCGCAATGGGAGAGCGTGGGGGTGCCCGAGAACTTCTCATTGCAGAAGTACCCATCCGAGATTGATTGGGCTGCTATTTATTCTTGAATTCTTCGGTTCTCACCATCATCGTCCCTGTCTTTTTTTCCAAATTTCAAGAAGTTCAGAATGTAGCGTTGTAGGGAGTAGTAGTATTAGGAAGCAGGGGTTGCTGCAATGGAGTTTTTTGGCAGTTGCAGGGCCACTGTTAGCCTGTCCAGTCAGTCAATTGAAGCTGTTAAATCGTCATGTAAATCCGACCATGGTCAGCTGGGGTTTTAGTCGGCGACGCCATGGATCATCGTGCATCTCATGTTTGATTATTGTAGTGGAAATAAAAAAATTTATTGCATTGTGGAATTGTGTTGGTGAGATATGTGTCTTGAGTGGTGGTGGTGGTGGTGGTATTGTGGCTCCGGACAAAGACAAAGTTGCATGAATATGTCAGGTCCGACTCAGCCCCATCTCCGAGCAGAGGCAATTCAATTCGAAAAGAATTCGTGTAACTTTTTTTTCCCTGCAAGAATATGCCACGTTCGTGTTATTAATGAAGTATTTAAATTATAACTAAAAAAATATAAAAAATTACGTCTTAAAAATTAGAGATCTAGATCATTTATTTAAAAATAGATGATTCGAATTGCAAGATTAGATGCCTAAATTCTTACGAGAAAAGTCAATCAATTTCCAATCCTCCCATGAGTTTCTTTAGAAAAAAGAAAGATCGGAAATGGAAATTGCCATATGGAGAAAAAATTGATTTAAGTACGGAATCTTAAATTGGTAAAATTTTCCATTTTTCCCGGTATTTTTAGAATTTCAAGAACTAGTTTTAGTCTCAAGGAGTCCACATGGGGGCAACCACGAATCTTGATTCATTCATGACCTTCGAAGTTCGGATAAGGTGCGAGGTATTTCAAGTGGACATATAATAGAACGCAGAAAAAATCGGGGGCTTGAATTGTAATTCATAAAGTAATTGTGTCTGAGTTTTTCTTGAAATTAACATGCCTCTCAGGCATTAATACACTGAAAAATTTCAAATTCAGTTCTTATTTCAATTATGCTTTTTGTCCTGCACAAAACCTTTAATTTTAGGTGTAGTCTCAATTCTACCATAATTTTCTTTGTCCAATAAAAAGCCCCTCAACAAATCTCCAACTTTAGACGCAGTTTCGATTCTATCCTAAATTTCTTTATCCAATAAAAAACTCTCCAACTTTATATACATATTCCAGCTCTACCTTAATATTTTTTTTGTCTCATAAAAAATCGTCGACTTTAGGTTCAGTATTAATTCTATCCTAATTGTTTTCCTCAAAAAAATCTCAAGCTTTAGGCCCAATTTTAAATTTATTTTAATTTATTTGTCTCGTAAAAGTTCACCAATTTTACTTGAATCTTAAATCTACTTATACTTGTTAGGAAATTATATTTGATTTTGAAGGAAACAAAACTTATATAGTTTGTTGAAAAGAATTTGATTTACACTTTGAGGATTTACTATAAGTAGGGGTGTCAAAACTGAACTGTTAACTGAACCAAGAACCGAACTGAACTGAACTGAACTGAAATTTCGTTAATTTTTAGTTCGGTTCAGTTCTTAGTTTGGATAACAAAATGAACCATAATTAATTTTTTGGTTCAGTTCAGTTAACTAAACCGAACCGTAAAAAAATAACTCAAAAAACTTCATCTCCTGATCGCCATGGAAGATGATATCGTGGACTTGCCTTCGGGTTCCAGATCCCACCCGACGGAGGAGGAGATCATCACTCATTACCTCGCCCAAAAAAGTTCTCAACCCTAACTGTAGATTCAAGCCAGCTCCTTACTTGTTTCTTCAAGCCCAAGCCTTCAAGGTTAAACACACCACAAAACCCTCGCCATTTTGCAATTCGAAGGTCACATTCATTCCAACAGCAACTCAGAGACACAGAAATGACTACACTGTCCTCGTTTCACCTCCTCAAGCGCGCATTTTCCACCTCCCTACAAGCCAACGACTCGGTCACCACCCTCAAATCGGCCCACGATTTCATCTACAAGGAGCGTAGATTTAAGCGCCTGGTCGCTTTGTTCAAGAAATCGTCAGCTTTCGACCGTTTTTGCACCCAAATCGGCACGCATCAGTACGCCGTCCGGCGCCTCACCTTCGCCAAGCGCTTCGAGATGATCTGAATGCAATGGCATGAGGCTTATTGGCATGTGTGAGAGAAAGATGAAGATGAAGCAGTAACAGGAAGAAGAGGGAGAGAGTGGGGACTAGGGTTTGATTGCGATTGACGACGGACATGGCGGCAGACTCGATTCGATCGAATCGGAAAATTTTTGGTCTGGTTCAGATGGCTTGCGAATTAGGGGTTCTTTGAAGAAGAAGGAGAAGATGGAGGTGGGTTTCGGGTTGGGGGAGAGAGACAGTGGGTGGCTTGCTAGGTAGGGCGTTTGGGAAAGGAAACAATATGAGTTGCACCAATTTACCAAAAACCATAAACCGAGCCAAACCGAACCGAACTGAACATTTTAGCTCATTTCGGCTCGGTTCAAGATCAGTTTTGGTTCAATTCAAGCATATCTCGTAATGGTTCAATTCGGTTTGATTTTTTAAAAAACCAAACCGAACCAAACTGAACTATTGACACTCCTAACTATAAATATATTTCTATGCATTTGTATACATTGTGCTTAACGCTTTTATTTTGATAGAAGTACGCACATTTCGTGGCAGAGGCAAGAATCATGACGAGATATATTTTAATCTTTGACTTATCCTCATTGTTTAATCAATATTATTCTTGCATATATTCGCAGATTAAATTTCTCCACTAACGGTCAATTATCTAGTTAGTATTGCGTGTCTAAGTTAAGTTGATTGACCATTAATCATTAAGATATTCTCATTACTTTCCATATGAGGACTCTTGATTGATTGGCAATCACCATTTAGATAATTTCTTTTATTAAAAGCTTGATTATGGAATTAAGTATTTGATTATATGGATGAGCAAATCCTCTCAAATCTCTGATTACTCTTTTCCTCAACAGCTCGTGGTCTTTATTCCACAATTGACCAACGGCTAGTTTTGGAGATTGATCCTCGGGTGATTCTGTCCAGCGGAAAGTTTGGAAGACGAGGATAATATAAATAGCACCAGGTTCGAAGTGAAGGAAGAGAAATCAAGAAATCAATACTCATATATCAAGAGAACTTCGCCCGTTTCAATTATCTATTCGTACTTAAAGTGAGATCTTATGAGACGTGTTATACATAGTTAAGTGTGTAGAGTGGAAAGGCCTTGGTAGAGGTATAGCTCGCTTTTGTTGGAAGTGCTTGTGTTCAAGCAATTACATCTTTCTGTAATCTCTTACTTGATTACTTAGTGAAATCCAACCAGTAGTCTGTTAGTGTGAGAGAATGGATGTAGGCCTCTTAAAGCCGAACCACTATAATCTCTTGTGCATTGCTTTCTACTCTCTACTTGCCTCTATTTACTGTTTGGTAGAAACATTGCTTGACTCTGCTAATATTTGTGCATCTATCGAATTCGATATTTTCAATTTCATATTGTTTATCGAAGTTTGATTTTCATACACCTATTCACCCCCTTTAGGTGTTAGGTCTAGCCGGGAATAACAATTGATACCAAAGCCTAAAGCTTGTTATTTAAAGTGTATACTTCTAAGCTAACGATCTTCAATGGCTAGCATTCTTGGAGCAGGTATTGTAAAAGATCAAAGCAACACACGACCTCCACACTTTGATGGAAAAGCGTACAACATCTGGAAGAACGAGATGAAATCATTCATCAAATCTACCAATCCACTAATGTGGGATGTCGTGCAAAATAAAGCAAATCCCACAACTTCTTTATCGAAAGAAAATGACAATGAGGAACCAAAGCCTAGTGCCACAAAAATCACCAAAAGAGAAGCCTTGAATTCAAAAACAATGTATTCCTTTTACTGCGCTTTATTTCCATCTTAATATAATCGTATTTGCTCATGTGAAACATCAAAAGAAATCTGAAAAAGTTTGCAAGTTACTCATGAAGGAACTGATAGAGTCAAGGAGACAAAGACAAACATTCTCCTTGGAAAATATGAATTCTTCAAAATGAGACATGATGAATCTGTTTTTGATATGATTAACAGGTTTACAAATATCGTGAATGGATTAACTTATTACGGCAAGCTCAAACTGAGAGAGTCAACAAAATTCTGAGAGGATTGACAAAAGAACGGAACAACATCAAAACTACCATTCGAGAAACATCAAGAATCTCACCTCTAATGGTTGATGAGCTTGTAAGAACACTATCATCTTACGAGTCTGAACGTCAAAATGATGAAGATGAGACAAGAGGAAGAAAAGAAATTGCTTTGAGATCTAAGATGATCGATTCAAGAGATGTAGAATCCAAAGGAGATGAAGATGATGAAGAATTAGTCGAAATGGTGAGGAAGTTCAAAAGGATGGCTAGAAAAAGAAGGAACTTCAAATGAAGACGACAACAACTTGAGAAATCTTCTAGTGACAAAGAAGAAGGTAATGAAATAATTTGTTTGAGTGCATGAAACGTAGACACATCAAGAGAAATCGTCCATTCCTAAAGAACAACAAAGGGAGATTTGAAAAGAAAAAGAAAGCCTTGAAAGCTGAAACATGGAGCGATACAGAGTGCGAAGATAGGGATGAGGAAAAACGTGCCAACATTTGCTTAATGGCCAAATCAGATTTCAAAGATGAAATGAAGATAAGTTGTCTTGAAATCCCTGATGAAATGTATGATTATATTGATGAGTTATGCTTGGATTATAAGAATGCTCTTAAGAATCTCTAAGTTGAAAAAGGAGAATTTGAGATTAAGGCAACATGATCTTTCTAAAACTAAAACGATTGAGTTTCCTCAAAAAGAATATTCTGATTTGAAAGAAAATCATGATTTACTCAAAGAGGAAGTTTTGGAAGTTCAGAAAATCGTGATATTCTCAAAAAGGATATTTTGGAGATTCAAGAAAATTGTGATTCTCTTTTAAAGGAAAATGAATCTTACAAATCTCAAATTTCAGTCATTCGTAAAAAGTTTTCTTTAGGATAAATAACTTTGGAACATATTCTTTCCATTCAAATTCGTTATTATAACAAAAGTGGTCTGGGTTTGGAAAAATAAACTATTTTACAAAATGATTTTCTAAATTACAAGGAAAGACGAAAACAAAGACCACCAATGAATTCTTACAAAAGACATTTTCAAAAATAGTTTGTAAAACCCGTTGGCCACGAGTTCTTCAAGTGTTCAAACTGTGGTGACTCTAATCATTTTAACAATGATTGTCTCAAATTTTGGAGATCGATCAAAGGAATATTCTTAAGAATGACAAAGTGAACTAACGCAAAAGGACCCAAGAAAATTTGGGTACCAAAGAAAGTGTGAATATGTTTATTCTTTGTAGGTACCAAAGAAAAAGAAGAATAAGTGGTACCTAGACAATGATTTCTCAACGATATGACAGGAGTTTCAAACAATTTCATAAAACCCATTAAAATTAACGGTTGAAGTTTGTAATTCGGAGTATGTAGACTTAGATGAGATCAAAATCATAGTACCGTAGCAGAAGCATAATAACTGGTTCTACCATACGCATGTGGTTCTATCAAAGTCAAGTGACTCTATGAAATGATGTATCAAGTAAGTATCTTTTGCTGTAGAAATTATATTTGGAAGGAAATCAGGTATGCCTCTAAATCTTTTTCGAATATACCTGATTGTCTAATTGATTCGATTGATTGACTGATTATGCGATTTTGTGATGTGATTTTATGAGATATTATTTCCAAAATTAACTCTTGTAGTTCTCTTTTAAAATCTCGTAATTTTTGGACGGATTTCAAATTTATTCAAAAATTGCCTTAATTACATTTTTCTTTTTCTTCTATGTCTCAAAATCGAATATCCTTAATTAACTGATTGATTGGCTAATTGAATATCTGATTGATTGAAGATTGTGTTCTGAAAGATGTTATTTCTCACTTTATTTCTTAAAATAACTGTCCATTGTGGTTTTATTTTAAATCCCCAAAATCTCGGACAAGTCTTTCAAAATTAAGTTTTTTTTTTTCAAAAAGCTTAATCTATTTCTCTCTCGTTCAAAGATTCAATCTTTTTTCTTCGAAATCATTTCAAATCTTTTAATGGAATCCAAATCTGAGGGAGATCTCTGAGAATTGATGGTTACTATGAAATATTGAGAGAAAACATTTTTGGAAAGGAGGAGCAAGCAATCTCACGCACAAAGAGCAAAAGCAAAGATTATGGCAAAAGTTAATGCAAAGCTGAAGCAGATGCAAAGGCACGAGCTGAGGAAGAAGCATCGTATAAGGCGGAAGCTCGGGCTAAGGCTAAGGAAGAAGATATTGTTGTCGTTGCTAGAGCATTAGCAAATGAGAATACCGGAATAGAAGCTAAGCAAAAAGATACAAATGAACATACTCCAGTGAATTTCTAGAAAGAGTTAGGACTCAGGGGGAGTCTGTTCATCAATACATAAAAGCTAGATAAGCATGAGTGAAAGATGAAATGGTACACAGCGTTTGACTCTAGCGAAAGAAATGCAGAAGCTGATGGAGGTTCTTGACAGAAGGCAGGGAAACTTGATGATGATGTGGAATTTATCTATCCTTAGTATTGTTTATGCCTATTTATGATGTTGACAAAAAGGGGGAGAAAGCAAGAAGTTCAAGTAAAGGCATCGTAGTAAGCAATTTTTTCAATATCTATGCTTATTCCTTTAATACTTGTGTTCTTCTTAAAGGGGGAGTACGCAAATAAGTTCAAGCAGAGGCATTGCAGTAAGAAAAGCGATTACTTTATGCTTATGATATAGTACTTGTGTTTTTCGATCAGAACTGAAAAACTATCTTACTTGCGCAAGTATCTTTTTCATCAAAATCTTTTCAAAGCTATATATTGCTTGAAAGGTTTTGTCTCCATCAAAATAGGGGGAGATTGTTGGGAAATTATATCTGATTTTGAAGGAAACAAAAATTATATATTTTGTTGAAAAGAATTTGATTTATACTTTGAGGATTTACTATAAATATCTCTCTCTGCATTTTGTATATATTGTGCTTAAGGCTTTTATTTTGATAGAAACATGCAGATTTCGTGGCAGAGACACATTGATTCGAGAATCATGACGAGGTATATTTCGATCTTTAATTTATCCTCATTTTAATCAATATTATTCTTGCATATATTCGCAGATTAAATTTCCCCACTAACGGTCAATTATCTGGTTAGGATTACGTGTCTAAATTAAATTGATTGACCATCAATCATAAAGATATTCTCATTAATTTTCATATGAGGACTCTTCATTGATTGACAATCACCTTTTAGATAATTTCTTTTATTAGAAGCTTGATTTATGGAGTTAAGGATTTGATTGCATGGGCGAGCAAATCTTCTCAAATCTTCGATTACTCTTTTCGCTTGTGATCTTTAATCCATAATCAATCAACGGCTAGTTTTGGAGATTGATCTTCGGGTGATTATGTCCAGCGAGAAGCTTGGAATAATAAGAGTATATAAAGAACACCAAGTTTGAAAAGAAGTAAGAGAAACCAAGAGATCAATACTCATATATCAAGAGAGCTTCACTCGTTTCAATTATCTATTTGTGCTTAAAGTGAGATCTTGTGAGACGTGTTATATATAGTCAAGTGTGTAGAGCGAAAAGGCCTTGGTAGAGGCATAGCTCGCTTCTGTTGGAAGTGCTTGTGTTCAAGCAATCACATCTTTATGTAATCTCTTACTTGATTACTTAGTGGAATCCAGCCAGTAGGCTGTTAGTGTGGGAGAGTGGATGTACGCTTCTTAAAGTCAAACCACTATAATCTCTTGTGCATTAATTTCTACTCTCTACTCGTCTCTATTTATTGTTTGGTAAAAGCACTGCGTGATTCTGCTAATATTTGTACCTCTATCGAACTCGATATTTTCAATTCCGTAATATTTATCGAAGTTTTATTTTCAAACACCTATTCACCCCCTTTAGGTGTTAGGTCTAGCCGAGAACAACAACACTAACCTTCTGTCAAATTTGCCTTTATTGAGTTTTTTTGCTAGGTCTTTGATCTCTCGTGCTTGAGAATGTTCTTTCTCGGAGAACTTGCGCTTGCATAGCTCGTGCTTGGGAGGTTTTTTATTTTTCGACCGTAAGAAATTTTGGATGGAGGGTTAATGAGAGCAAATTTGTGGTTCATGTAAAATTTTGTGATTTTTTTATGCGATTGTAAAAATTTGATGGTAAAATTGAAACAAGACATAAAGTTAAGATTTTTCATAGGGCAAAAAACTTTATTGTAAAAGTGAGACATGATCTAAAGTTTTTTTATGGGCCAAAAACAATTTTTAGTAGAATTAGAATTGGGCTTAAAGATGAAGATCCTTGGTCTTTGATCTCTCGTGCTTGAGAATGTTCTCTCTCTCGGAGAACATGTGCTTGCATAGCTCGTGCTTGGGAGGTTTTTTATTTTTCGACTGTGAGAAATTTTGGATGGAGGGTTAATTTGTGATTCATGCAAAATTTTGTGATTTTTTATGCGATTGTAAAAATTTTATGGTAAAATTGAAACAAGACATAAAGTTAAGATTTTTCATAAGACAAAAATATTTATTGTAAAAGTGAGACATGCCCTAATTTTTTTTTATGGGCCAAAAAACAATTTACAGTAGAATTAGAATTGGGCTTTAAGATGGAGATTATTTGTTAGACAAAATATAAAAGAGTAACGAGAGCCAAAGTTAAAAGTTCTTTTTTGGGTTATTAAGCCTATCTTTCAAGTTATGTCCTTGGTACGCGAGTTACAAACATGGTCTGCGATATGAAAGGTGGAGCTTTCACCATCCAACCCTCCGTCCTGCTTTTACGGATTCGATAGGGAGCGCTGAAATCGGACACTGTTAGAAAAACCTGTGCTTGCATAGCTCGTGCTTGGGAGGTTTTTTATTTTTCGACCGTGAGAAATTTTGGATGGAGGGTTAATGAGAGCAAATTTGTGATTCATGTAAAATTTTGTGATTTTTTATGCGATTGTAAAAATTTTATGGTAAAATTGAAACAAGACATAAAGTTAGCATTTTTCATAAGACAAAAAAATTTATTGTAAAAGTGAGACATGCCCTAAAATTTTTTTATGGGCCAAAAAATAATTTACAATAGAATTAGAATTGGGGTTAAAGATGGAGATTATTTGTTAGACAAAATATAAAAGAGGAACGAGAACTAAAGTTGAAAGTTTTTTTTTGGGTTATTAAGCATATCTTTCAAGTTATGCCTTTGGTACACGAGTTACAAACATGGTCTGCGATATGAAAGGTGGAGCTTTCACCATCCAACCCTCCGTCCTTTTACGGATTTGATAGGAAGCGCTGAAATCGGACACTGTTAGAAAAACTTGTGCTTGCATAGCTCGTCCTTGGGAGGTTTTTTATTTTTCAACCGTGAGAAAATTTGGATGGAGGGTTAATTTGTGATTCATGTAAAATTTTGTGATTTTTTTTGCGATTGTAAAAATTTTATGGTAAAATTGAAACAAGACATAAAGTTAAGATTTTTCATAATACAAAAAAATTTATTGTAGTGGTTATCCTTACCAAAAAAAAATAAAAAATTTATTGTAATAGTGCGACATGCCCTAAAATTTTTTTATGGGCCAAAAAATAATTTACAATAGAATTAGAATTGGGATTAAAGATGGAGATTATTTGTTAGACAAAATATAAAAGAGGAACGAGAGCTAAAGTGGAAAGTTTTTTTTTTTTTTTGGGTTATTAAGCCTATCTTTCAAGTTATGCCTTTGGTACGTGAGTCATGAAAGATGGAGCTTTCACCATCCAACCCCTCGTCCTTCTTTTATGAACTTGATAGGGAGCGCTGAAATCGGGCACTGTTAGAAAAACCTCTTAAAAGAGAGCTCACCGTCCGGCCTAATGCCTTTGGATGAGTTATACTGTTTAGTTTCATTTAGTTTACGAAAATGAGTAACTTACGGGAAAAAATAAAATCGATCCAAATGCACCAAGGAGGTTATAAGCTAAGTCAAGTACAACAGGTTATACGCAGGAATTTATTGTCTCGCAAATTCGTCCCCAGACATTATGCAGTACGATTTTTTCTCCCCTCTTTTCAAGATCTTTAAGAGCCGTGGTCGTCTCCACAATAATTTCTACAGAACTCTCAACAATTTGCAACAACAGGTCAAGATTATGTTTGTGATCACCAACTTAAAAGATTAGCAAGAGACCAAAATCTGGAAGATATCTCGTCCTAAAATATTGTCCAAACTGTAATCAACCGAACCGATCTAAATGCTAAACGATGAATGGAACTTTCTCATTCTAGTGTACACTTCCTTTATAGCTTTCATAGAGAAGCATCTGAAGCAACTGCTCAGCTTCAAATGCTAACGGATAATAACTGGATGGAACTGTGCAAAGAGCTGGAAACAACCGTTCGATGGTTGAGCCAGACAGCATCAGTCTATTTCATTGATCAACACCAATCAAACACAGATCAAAAGAAACATCCCAACCTACCAAAGATAACCACTTTGGCCATCCTCGTTCTCCGCTTTCATCTCTACAATGGGTCATGTATCAGAAAAATCCACCTATCGAGCCATGAGCAACTGCCACATCAAGAAGCTTCTCTTTATCTCACTTTTTAACTCAATTTGCCGATTTCCATCTTCTTCTTGATTGCCTTTTGACCATGATATATGAAAGAATCTAGGATGCCCGAAACCGTGAAAACACCTGGAAAACAAAAACCAAATATTAGAAATCCATCCGAAACATCTGAAAACTAGCTTGGAGATTGGTACTATAAGTTTCAATGCCTTCAAAGTAGTGGTAAGACGATTATATATTAAACTGGTATAATGATGGTAAAAATCAGGAAAAGGAAGCATTTAAGAATTAAAAACTAATGAAAGAAAATTTTGTTACTCAAGATTTAACAAGCATAAGCTAGTAAGCCAATTAGCATCTTAAAAGTCATGGCCACAAGGACATTTTAAATTAGTACAATGAGCCATATACTGAACAATTAATCAGTCTCATGACTCTTTCTTATCAGAATTTCTTTTTCTTTTTGGGTTTAAGTGAGTCCTCATATAAAGATGTTTAAATAACTTTGTATCATGACTCAGTGAGTTCATTGGGAACCTCCTGCTTATTTAATTAACTAAATATGTAGTACTATAACCTTTGAAAGCATAATTTCTTAAAGCCAACCCATAAAAAGGGCAAAAAAAGAAAGTTTTCTTCGTTCACTTCATCTACCTCAAATAAAGGAGATAATTGAAAGAGGCAATTTTGCCTCGATAGGAGATGTTACATATTAAGGGTTTTTGACAGTACCTCCAACTATAGCGCACATATTCGTTAGGAAGTGTAAGAATGACACATGTTCCTCAGTAAAAGTCACCTGCACAATGAAACCAAGTGCCAACAGAGTAAGTTTAACTAAGAACCGCTTCAATCTTTTGTTACCAGCCATTTAACATTGAAACTTCTTATCAAGAAGTTAGGATGAAACGTAACAAACAAGAACAGGAAGTAACAACCTTAATTGGAGAGAGGTCATAAAAGAAGAAAACTCCTGGCAGTGACTGAAGTTGTCCTACTTCTGCGTTCCTGAAGTGCTCTGTTACCGAGAACTACAGCATAAACGAAAAAATTCTGAGTGTTACACTGTGTACATAGTGCAATAAAACATTACCAAGTTGTTTTCGTTTCTTCCGAATGTACCTGATTTGACTGGATAGTGTGCCCGTTCACATCTGTGTAAACAGTCGGCACCACCTGCATTACAGATAGAACATCTTCATTTAATGCAAAGAACTAAAGTTTTATACTCTTGCCAACTATTCAAGCAGATTGCAGCTGTTGAGCACTGCCTTCAAAGAAAAAGCATGTAACAGCAAAGCAGTGAACTGGAAAAAGGTTACTTTTAAGATTATTAACTCTCTGTTGGGCACATTTTTCCTAGATAACAGTGAACATGTCAATCAAGCATAATAGAGTTGACTCACAACTATGACCTAGTCACTAAGTAGGTGGATAGTGACAATTGGCATTTTCATGGCTAAATGATTAGACCAAGAGGATAATCGTCTGGTCCACACTATGCTATTTTTTTTTTGCTTCATTTGCCCAGATCATCCTTTGATCTGTGCTGCAAGGACTTGGAAGGGAATGCAACATAAAAGGTGATACATGGACAAATTAAGATTTCAGTTACACCAACATCCTTCAATGGGAAAAAGAATACACATTCATTTTTTTTAATCACAATATATATACACAGACACACACACACATTGAAACGGCTGAAATTATAGCAACAAAACAGTCCACAAGGCAAAAGCATTTCTTGAAAAGCGGCAGAGACACCGCTGAAGCAGCAAACTTAGATGACTTCAGAACTTGCACCAAAATGCTTTATGCCATAACAGAAACCTGAAAGAGTATGAAGGAACATTACAAGGCACACATTCTGGAAGCAACGTCTTGCAGATATAGCAAATTCCTGCTCAACATACACTTAAAAGTGCTTCTACATGCCTCTGGAAAATTTGCCAAGAAAAATCTTTGGTCACATCATCTAAACTCACAAGTTCTTCAGATGCCTCATCCCACTCATACTAATGCATGACATACTCAGAATAATCCAAGAGTGACTCGTCATCATCAAACAGGTAACAAGTGATAATGCAGTCCCTGGCATCATCGCAAGATTACAAATACGAAGAATAATTTTTCACACTATGAGACTGACCAAAATGGATCAAGCAAGAGGTATCTTCTATCCCAAGAAGACAAGTGAACATGTAACCAGGATAGGCAATGTAGGAGTTATGGAAAAGTCCAACATACTAAACTATTTTTAGTTTATGGCATTTTCAGAAGACAGGTTGATGCTCAATTTATTTCTTTTTCACTACACAAATATCCTACACATATGGAACAAGGGCATCGCAAAAAGCAAAAACAAATGGAAAAAATCAGTCCTCAGGTTATGAAAGACGATTCCAAGATTTGTCATCTACAATTACAAATTTCTTGTACAGTAATATCACGTCAAAGGCTAGGCTACTATGTATCATGGACAAAGGCATTCAGAATTACAAAATTATCAAGACATCATAGGCGTAGTACCGACCTTTATAAAATACTGATACATTCCACTCGGCGTTTCTTGGGTCCATTGCACACTGAAGTGCATAAACATGAGACAGAACAGCATTGGATACGTCATGCATCACGAAATAAGAAAATTTGACTTTGCGGAAGTTGGCAGTATGGCTGAAAAAGATGAGCTTACTTATCAAGTGGGTTTATGACACCAGGGAAATAGTCTCCAAAAGATAGCCTGTTGATCTTGTGACTAATCTGCATTGTGTTATATAGTCTATAAGATGCTTGCAAATATAAAAGCAATGCGTTCACTATGCATTTTCCAATTGAGCATGTCCACTGCTAAAGTAACTACATGAATTAAAAACTTGGATATAAAAGGCATCACCACAACTTACATTAAAGCTATCCTTCTGAAATGCCAGTAAATCATGGACATGAACATTGGACTGTTGAAAGCTTTTTCCAGGAGCAAAATGAAAATTCCCTGCAACTTTATTAACTTCCAGAAACCCATAGATGTTACATCCTTCACCATCTTCTTCTTTAATCTTTTGTAGAAAACCTTCTCTTTTGCACTGCATGCCACAGGAACACCATACAAGCAATGTTATATGAAACATGCAATTACAACTGACAACCGTGAACCAGGAAAGGGATGATCACTCAAACTCCAGAACGAAATCAACTGTACATTAAAGATAGAACAGAAAATCATTGGAGAGGAAATTCCTGAAGTTAAACGATCCTGGAAAAACCAAAATGAAAGCAAAAGCTGACTGATTGCAACTAACAGTCTCCCAAACCATCAACAACCGGTCAATTGGCTTTCAGATATTCTTAGAGGCTCAAATAAATAGGTTTATGGAGTAGAGAGGGAGCTAGATTCTCACATAAGCATACAGCAGTTTTCCTCAAACAAATTTCTTGCCTCTTCTATAAACAGAAACGTGAAATACAATTATTTGAAAGGGTCATCCCCGAAGCACCCTTTCTTGGCGCTAGTCATTGCAAACCTTAGTACTTAGGGAATTCACTTCAACAATGGTTAAAGCCATAAATGACCTAATGTCTATTAGTCTACTTGTAGTAATGTCCAAGTGCCATTGTCATCAAAACTTGCTCATAAGTATGGTCACAGGCAATAAATTTTAGGTCCATGTTTTTTCAACCAAATTTGACGTGAGAAATTTGATGAGGAGTGGAATGCAAATCCTTCTTAATCACAAAAGGGATAGAGAACATGTGTATTCCAGATTTGATCCACGGGCCTTCCCCAGTAGCACAGTCTGCTCTTTTGCAAAGTTATCATGCCCACAGTAAAGGTTGGGTAGCCAAGTGCGGAGCGGATAACTACTGAAAGCATCTAAGCAGTAAGCCAATGCAGAAAAAGCAGGGCCCAATCTCAATCTCAAAGCAGAAAAGGAGGAATAGTTGGATGTGGCAGAGGACAGGGCATTCAACAGATTTAAATCCAAAAGCAGGACTCTGAATCCTCAGAGCAGTAAAAAAAGCTAATATATTTAAATGGGGTAGACTACCAAAGATATTTAACAGACAAGGACAAGTTGGAAGCATCTTCTGATCGTAGTATGAACTTGCCCATAACAAAAAGGGTACCATTCGCAAGACCATGTCAGAGAGTAATTTCATTAAATGGGAGACACTTATATACCCTCAACCAGTAATCATGTATGCTTACTTGATCAATCACATCTGGATTTGACAGTGCCCAACCTTTCTTTCGATATGCTTCGCGGACCTCTTCGCAGGAATTGCAACATTCGTCATCTGACTACAGAGTGCAACAAAAAAGAAAAAGCATTCATATATCATAGCATAACAACACATTCAACAAGGAAATTTTGTAGCATACAGCAAATCCCAACAACAGCTGACATGTATATCTGAACCATATATCACTAGCTAAAGAAAAAACGTACTGTTTCCGCTCCATAACATGACCCACAATACGTCTCATTGTGCTCAAGCCTCCCGCCATGTCTCTGTAAGGGCTTTTCAATCTGCTCAAAAAGTGAGAGAGACAGATGAAGGTCACCAGGATATACGAATACCATTATAAGCATATTGCCAAAATGAAATAGACTACAGAATCCATGCAGAGAAAAATGAAGCAGACCTCTTCTGAAGAAGGAGAGGAGGATGTCAAGTCATCCAAAAAGAATGCTACAGGATCTTAATTTGCAGATTACTGCATGGTTG
This sequence comes from Rhodomyrtus tomentosa, assembly GCA_028455895.1. NCBI lineage: Eukaryota > Viridiplantae > Streptophyta > Magnoliopsida > Myrtales > Myrtaceae > Rhodomyrtus > Rhodomyrtus tomentosa. The sequence goes on along the minus strand of JAPCWY010000001.1, from coordinate 3,684,908 downwards.
AATTTGAGGTGACACAGTAAAGAGTATTTGAGACTATTCTCAATTTGCAGACAGTTGCAAAACTGGATCAGAGATTGCATATCGAGAGTGCTTCAAGATTTAAATGCAACTAGACTTAAGCAAACTGACCAGAATATCTCTCTATGCGAGACTGAAGTAATATGCGCATGCAAACCCAACCATAATATGATTCCAGCAGAACACTACAACAGGGATGTCATATGCAGTAGCAATTAAAATGGATGAACTTTTTAGAAACTCAATCATGTATAGGAGACTCGTGAGCTCACACAACCAACTTCTAGGAATATGACATCACTAACCTTCGGAGCACCAATTCCGTCTGGCCTTGCTTCTATCACCTGGCCATGAGAATCTAATCTTCTCTTGATTATATCATGCTTCTGCAGGATACAGAGGCACCAGACACACTCAAGCTTATTGAAGTAATGACAAATAATGAGATTGGAAACTCAGGTTTGCCAGAAAGACCACAGCAAGCGATAATGTGACTGCTGAATATAAACAATGAGAGATGTCTGCAAGTAGACTCTAGTACATACGACATCAAGGTGTTGTTCTCCACTGATATCCATGGCATCAAGGCTGAGCATAGAGCAAGCTAATGCAGGGAAGGTGACATCAAACTGCAGCACCAATCATCACAAAGGTAGTGTTATTCAGTTGGTTATCAAGCAACCACTAAATGAATACAATGAGATAGCAACAAAGTCATTATTAATGATAAATCTTCAGAGCACGGTAATCACAGTCCTCAAACTTAACTGAAGTACCTGCTTATAATAATTGTTTCTCCTAAAATTGAACTAGGAATGAGCTACTAACAACAATATCAGCGCCAATATTATCCCAATCTCATCGAAAACTGTTAGAGGAGGACCAAAAATCTAGATCAAATGCAAATGCCGTCCAAAAATCTATATGAACAGAGCCATAAATCATGGTACGGATTGGGCTTCTCTATAGGGAAGTGAAATGCATTACATTGATACGTAGATGTTCTCCTCTTGATGTATCCACCACTAGCTTTGTTTCAGTTATGGCATGTAAATATAATCCTGCAAAAAAGATAACGAGACTCGAAATGAAAAGACCAACAAGTAAGGCAAAAGCACATACACCCCTAAGTGTAGACATTTATGCATATCAATAAACCGAAGCCCGATAACTCTCGATCAATATGATAGCACTCAAGTTCCCATTAGCGCGCCCAAAGAAAAGTAGTATCATCGGTTTACAACTTGTAATCTGAGAATCAATTGCTAGTCAACTAAGTCGTACATCGAGGTTTGAGAGAGCATCGCCAGTGAGCTGAATCTTAAAACCGAGAGAAGAATGTTTCAGCTATTCAAGCACAATCCGGAGCCGAAAATCTCCGGTTCACAAACAGCTCAATAGCAGGTGGCCAGCTCTAACGCTAACCAACAATCCCAATCTCCAGCAACGGAAATCATGCAGAAGCACGAAGACATACGAAATCAACTCCGAAACCGCGTAATTGCAGGATCGCAGAGCCCTAAAAAGAACCACGCAAGAGGGGCAAATCCACGCACGGAGAACTAACAGATGATACGTACGAAGCTCGGAGACGAAGAGGAGGACCATGACGACGGAGGAGACGAGGGTGATCACGCCGCCGGAGAGCGTTCGGCTGTAGAAATCTTCATTGATTTTGGGATACGCGTCCAGATTCCTGAGCTTGCTGAATACGCCGTCCATCTTCTGCTACACCAAAAATTTAAAACAAAAAAAAAAATATCCTTGTCTCCCGATTTGTGATTTTCCCTCTCAATTTGCCGTCGATTCCTGATCTGCGCGTACGCGAGAATCTATAGGAATCTGACGACGGATGCAATCTCCGAAACGCCTCGTTGAATTACAGTTGATCCAGTACGATCCGTAACAAAGGCGATTCAATGAAGAAATACGATGACGCAGACGCACCTCTCTCTCTCTCTCTCTCTCTCTCTCTCTCTCTCCTTGTCTTTTTTATTCTTTTTTTATTTTTCAATTTGGCAATTTTCAGTTGACGATTGACCCATTTCTTCGCGCTGTATAATGGAGAAAGTTCTTCTTTACATGGACCCAATTATGGTCCGAAAGCCCACCCCAAGGCCCGGCCCACGACCAACTTCTTCCCGGTTCTTTGTTGCCCGCGACCATGCTTTGTGTGCAAGTTTCCGATGACTATTTCACAAGAACACATCACCTCGACTAGACGCGGTTCCTCTGTGTGTCTAGTGTGAGGGTTTCAAATGATCTGGGAAGAGGAAGCACACCAAAGCTGCAAGATCCCATCAAAGACATCCTCCACCCGCCGACCTGTTTCGAGTTGATCAGCACGGTCCTGCGCCTTTTCGATGGCTGCGAAACTGGCGAGTTGTTCACAAGCTTGAACATCTTCAACTGTGTCCATATTGCCAAAGGTTTAACAAGAGATATAATTACATTGAGGCCCTACCCTACCGAGTTTTCACCCGGTAATGTTTTTCTAACATAAGTCGTTTGATTCGATCATGGGTCTGAAACTTTTCAAGTTGAAGAAAGGAGGGGCCGCCGGTCCTTCGCTGGCCCCTGGGCAAGGCCGACGACCCCTGCCGGCCCAAAATCGGCGGGGCCGCTGGCCTTCAAATCCTAATTTTTTTAAATAAAAGGAACAAAATAAAAAAAAGGATTTTTTTAAAAATAATTATAAACGTCAACGCCGGCAGCGTCACGTAGAATGATCGGCGTACATCTCAACGATTTTTAACCAATAAGACTGAATCGGCAAACTTAAAAGGTTTATGACTATATTGGCAAAAATGCGAAAAGTTTGGGAATTTTTTTGACAATTTTCCGTGGTTTCGAGTGTGTTAGATCCTCAATACATTCTAGGGCGTGAGGATCTCAAATAATCTCGGGAGAGGAAACATCTAAGCTGCAAGATCTGCCATCAAAGACATTCTTAACCCGGCAACATGTTTAGGGGCTGATCTGCGCAGCTCTGTGCTGAGTTGTGCACAAGCTGTGGGGGAGTGGATAAGTCTGTGTATCAGCCAGTCCTCACATGCGATCTTGAAACATTTACGACTAAGCGCAATGCAACATTAAGGCCATGCTGAGTTTTCACGCCAGGATGTTTTTCTAACCATCATAAAAGTTTTGGTTCTCCCTAATACAGAATATGGATTGTAATGATTTGTGGGGTTACTTCAGATTTGCTCGCTCTCGTCTACATGGCATGGAAAACAAATTGGGATGAGCAGGGAAGATCTTTGAGGCTCGGAGCTCTTTGGATCTGATGCACTTAATGCGATTCATGGCTGTAATTCTCTTCCGCAGCTTCCCATGTCATCACAGAGTCTTAAAAACACTGACTCCTTCCCGCTACAGGTACTTAGGGGCATTGGAACGCCGGAATCGTTGGCTTTTCAAACCAATGCACCGGGAATGCCACAAAAGACTGAACAGTGATGACGTCCAACAGATTTGCGCATTTTATCAGTATACTGTTGCTTTGGACATAGTTACCTCCTAAAGCAAGGTGGATTTGTACTCGATCTACGACAACATGTTCGGTTGCATCCATGGTTTCATGAGGAGGAGCGAGCACTCCTAGGAGGAAATTGCAGATTTTGTTTAAGGAAGAGTTCATGCTGGCACAGTGAGCCTAGCAAAAGACCATGACTGAATTCGATACAGAAAAAGGGGAAAGAAACACACAATAAAGAGGACTGCATACCAAAAGCATTAGCATTACGCAAGTCGGCTAGGTAAATAGTCAAGAATCTTACAGGATCGATGGAAGAAGCTCAGTTGAATGTCGTCACGCAAAGCTCTTTCCTCATTTCAAAACCAGCAACTGTTGCAGCTACAAATTTACGCCATATAATTCACGTTTCGACATTGAGCTCTGCTAGTGCTTCTGTTTATATTAATGACTAACTACTCAAGACTCGAGATCCTGTGCCAAAACTACTAATGACCAAATTACTGGAGGAGAAACAGCGTCGAAATCGAGAAAGTACGTCCTTTCTCATTTCAATTGCCCTTTTACATGGATTTGCTAGATTGCTTTAATTTAGGTTGAATAAGTAATTGTTTGATAGCATTTCCACTGATCTGAAGTTCCTCTTTTAAAACTACTCGGTAAGCTTATCTTACTAAATGAAAGTTCAATACACATTTTACAGGACACTATATTATCAACCCGTGCCAGCCTTGTGTGATGCTTCTTCAGCCACGAGCCACTCATCAACACGCGTTCGAGTTAGTGATACCTGCAGAAGGACATAGAGACTCATTGGCCTCTACAATTATCAGGAATTAACTCTACAATTATCAGGAATTAATGGAGAATTGTAATATCCGGCGCACCTGCTTATCCCAATCAGTTTTGTATGCAATAGCAATTAGTACTACAGTCTGAATGAATGTTCCAAACAGCATTCCGACCCACAAGCCCTGCAAGAGAGATTATCAAGTGTTGGGAATTTCATTTTTGCAGGTGTAGGTCAAGAGCTTCAGCCCATTTTGACATGTCTCACTCCTTGACATGCAAAGTCGCCAATGCAGACTCACATAGAAAGGAAATTAGTAGCTCACCTTCACTTGCATACTTAGAAAATAAGCAAGCGCGACTCCCACTGGAATCTCTACTAGGTAATAGCTTATGATGTTGACATAGGCTACTATGCTCTGCCAACCGGCTCCAACGGCGACTCCTGATAATAAATGTTGAGATTAATGTTCAATCACAATCAGCTGCCCATGATTTGAAAACAATTCACCTCATATTGCTCTTGTCATACGATAGATTGCCATATCTCTCAATTATAGGGGACCTCACTGAATCCAAAGGAAGAATGATATGAATCCCTTGAAAATTTTCTGGTTTATTCATGTCAGTAATAACTGAAAACCATCAAGGACTTCTCTAAGGAATATTGCACTTTTATTCATCTGATCCAGAGGGAATAGTGGAAAAGAAGTACCAGAAATCACTGGTTGGATGCTGTTCAAAAGTGTAAAACAACGAAAGATGTTCAAGAGAGGAAGATAGAATTAAGAAAGTCTACATCTTTACTCAATCGGCTTGACATTACATTTCATTGGAATATGGTATTTTTAATCAATATAATATGCATATGAAAGTAAATAGCTAATCTAACAAAATCATAGTAAATCACATATTCAATAATATCCCTAATATCAAGAATTATCTCCGACAGGGAAATCTTCAATATGTATAATTATTCTTCAACACTCTTCCTCAAGCTGGAGCATCCAGCTTGTATAAGTGCAACTTTCATCCAAAGTCTGTGATCAAGCGCCGTATAAGCTGGACCTTACACTAAACAAGAGATGTAGACATATCAAACTAATTCAAGATAACGATAATTGTGTAAGCCGGACTTTACACTACAAATTAAATGTAATCCACATCGTCACTGGATTCGATAAGCGCAGAAGAAACACATAATCATACAATCTTGATTGAACCGTGTGGAAACCCAACTCAAACTACGGCAAATTAAACTGCATCACCCTACGACGCGATTTTGATTGAACCGTGTGGAAACCCAACTCAAACTACGGCAAATTAAATTGCATCGCCCTACGACGCTCATTTGTTGCTGCTAAATAGAAGTGTGCTCAACTCCGATGCTCATAGCTACCTAGATATTTGACGGTGACTTCGCTCGTCGTCCTTGATGCTCTCATTTGAAAGAGTACCATAACGAATTCCATGGTAACGTTGTTGAGTGTTGACAAAATAGAGATTTTACCGAAAACAAGATGAATAAAAAAGATCATAAAGAAGTAAAGGGCTAGGGTTTAGTTCATCCTCTCTTGGTGGCTCTGATACCATGTAAAACAACATAAGATCTTCAAGAGAAAAAGGGAGAATCAAGAAAGTTTACACCTTTACTCAATCAGCTTGACATTACACTTAATTGGAAAAGGGTATTTATAATCAATATAATATGCATATGAAAGGAAATAGCTAATCTAGCACAATCATAGGAAATCACATATCCAATCATATCCATAATATTAAGAATTATCTTCGAGAATATTCTCTGATAGGGAAATCTTCAATATGCATAATTATTCTTCAACAAAAAGTATGGAAATAGCTAAAAGAGGCGATAAATCAGCTACGGCATTGGCAACCTCATCATTCTCAGTGAACATATAAGCTAGACGCCCCCCGAGGAAGAGGAAGAACAAGAAGAGAACAAACCCGATGGCGAACGATGTGAACACTACCATCACGATCGAGAACTTTACTGATCTTGCGCTCCCTCTTCCTAGTTCATTCGATACACGAATGCTGAGAAAACATACAAAATCCAGAATTGCTGTTAAAGTGCACATCTAGAGAAGGAATTAATGGTCAATACGAGTCATGAGACTCATGACTCATGTGATTATACCTCGTTGCAGCAAAGAAAACGAGAGAGATCATCATTTCCCAACCATTGATGTTAAGGCTGCAAGGAATGAAATTATTCTATTTCATTTTAGAGAACAAGCCATTGATCAAAATTTCTTTGTAACTCAAGGCATTTCCCTAACATAAGAGAAAACACCAAAGAGCAGAAAGAATGGAAGTGCAACAGCATTACCAGATGGCGAGCGCATCGATGGAAACCTCTGCATTTTCCATGTTGCCGGTTAGAAGAACCAGCACTGTGTTGTACCACAGCTCGAGACTGACAATTAGCAAATAATAGGAACTCCGTGAAAAATTGTATGACAAAGAAAGGACGTGCTTCTATCCACTTCTGATGCGAGATTGCTGGTGATTGTAAGTTCAGACTACTTAATCACGCATTAGAGCATGTAGATACTAAATGGTTGGATCAATAGCTGTTAGTCTGAATTCAACAACGAAATCTCGTCTCAGTGATGAAATGCTGCCTCACCATAGCATGGCGCCAGATGAAAGGGAGAACTTGATCACTGGCCACAAGTCCATATAGGCCAAACCCGAGAAACCCTTCCATGTATCTCGGCAGCCTCCGCACATCACGAACATGAGTTGTCCTATATTAGGAATCCAGTATGCCAAAATGGTGGAAGCCATAGCACCCAGAATTCCGAACTTGTATTTCACAGTCAATAGCCATGAGAGGCACAGATGAACCACTGCTGAGAATGCTGCTATGTACGCGATGATCATGTTCTTACTCTGCGCTTGGAGAAACAATTGGCAGGTGAAAGATACGATGAAGGCAAAGAGGATCGGGATAGAGCAGAGCGAGATTTCTCCAGCGACCTCCACAATTTTATCCTCCTGGCCTAACGCCTTTAAAAGTGGCGCAGTGAAGATGAACAGAGGAACTAGAAAGATGGAGCAGATTGTTAGGACAATCCATGATCTCTGGAGGTACACTCCAAGCATGTGGTATTGTTTCGCGCCATAGGCCTGGCCGCATAGGGTCTCTAGCGCACTTGCCATGCCGAGCTGCAAGTTCCATACAGAAGCGCGTTTTAAATAATTTCAAACTCAGATTTCTGAGCAACATCGCGTGTTACGCGACAAAAGGTTCATCAGCAGGTGATAAAAAGCTAAGCATGGGGATGCTTTTAGCGAATTCACTCAAAGTCTTGTTGGTCATGAATAACATAGTATTGTTTAATACCAAGCCATAGCCACAATGCAAAAGGGACTAGGGTTTCCGTCAATCAATTTGGATTTATGTCGGGAATACCTACTATAGAGGCTATTTTCTTGATACGACAATTGATGGAGATATATCGAAAAAAGTAGAAGTACCTTCATATGGTGTTTATTGATCTCGAAAATGCGTATGATAGGGTTCTAAGAAGGTTTCTATGGTAGGCTCTTAGGAAAAAAAAAACCTTCAAAGTATGTAGAGGCAATCAAGAATATGTATGACAGTGTTACTATTTGTGTGAATGCTTGTAATGGCACATCAAAGTATTTTCCAATCACAGTAGGCTTACACTAAGGTTTTGCTTTGAATCCTTATCTTTTTGCCCTGGTTATGGATGAACTAATAAAAGATATCCAAAATGAGGTGCCTTGGTGTATGCTATTTGCAGACGATATTATGCTTGTTGATAAGACTAGGGTTGGGGTTATCGCTAAATTAGAATTATGGAGAAGCCCGTTGGAGATTAAAGGATTTACAAGTCGAAGTAAGACCGAATACTTGAAATGTGAGTTCGATATGGTAGAAAAAGGAGATCAAGAAGCTGTCAATATGCTCGGATAGGAGGTACCCAAGAAAGATACTTTTAGATATCGAGGATCAATATTGCAAAAGGGGGGAGAGATTGATGAGGATATAGGCCATAGAATCAGAGTAGGTTGGATGAAATGGCGTAGTGCATCAGGATTTTTGTGTGATTGTAAAATTCTTCTTAGGTTAAAAGGAAAATTTTATAGAATAACAATAATACCTGCTATGCTATACAGAGCTAAATGTTGGCCAGCACAGAGACAACATGAGCATAAAATGAGAATAGTGAAAATGAGGATGTTAAAGTAGATGTGTAGTTATACAAGAATGTATAAGATAAGGAATGAAAATATTTGACGAAAAGTTGGAGTAAAACCGGTGGCAGAAAAGATGAGAGAATATATATTGAGATAGTTTGGACATATTCTTCGAAGGCCCCTTGATGCTTCAGTAAGAACAAGATTTTGCTATTGAGAACATAAGACGAAGAAAAGAAGAGGTCAGTAGTAAAACAAGATTTAATGGAGTGGGAAATAGGTTGACATACGGTTTGTTTTAGAACGGAGTGGAGGAAGGCTATAAGTATTGTGGAGAGACAAAATTTTCATGTTCCTCACTGTCTTTTTTAGTCTTTTCCCTATATATATGTATATTTATCTTTGTTTATTTATTTTTACATATTTATTTATTTTCCCTCGATCAGTCCTACTCTTATTTTATAAATCTTTGGGATTCATCGACTGCTGACCCCAACTAGTTTGGGATAAATGTGTTGTTGATGTTGATGCTGATTTATGCATGCCTCGTTTACGTTACAATTTCATTGGCTCTAACATATTCAGAAATCGGTCTAAAGCTGTCTAGCTGCTTCCATGAGAAGCTGGTACTGGTGTGGTGCTTCACAGCAACCGTTTTAAGTCTCTGAGCATTCTTACTTCAGAGATACAAGACTGCTTCTATGAAAAAATTCATTATCATTATTCAGAATTGGGCTCAATGGCACAACATGTGCTTAAGAAGCATCTATAAGGAATAAGCACAGAGAAAAAGAAGCAATATTTGGCAAGTTGAAAATGCTGATATAAGATGAACAGCAGCAACATACCATACTACATGATTAAATGATGTGAAAAATCTACAATTTAAGTAATGGAAAACATGCTGAAACTTACCAGGATGCCGTTTCCAAACCTAAGGACTGTGAAGACGAGAGAATAGGCAGCCAGTTCGATGGACCCGATGTGGCCAATAAAAGCTTGGCTGATGATAGAAATCCCAAAGGTGGAGAATCTGGTGAATGTTGTAGGTGCCGCGATAACCCATATCTTCTTGGTCTCACTCCATATCTGTCCTTCAATGGCTCATCCCCGCCACGATCACCAACTTCCTCTGCTACCGGTCTTTTCAGCAGCTTCTCAATGGCCTCTCCCTCCATTGCCATGGCTAGTAACCAAATCTATGTCCACTTTATAGGCCCAATATCAGCTGTAAACCAGAAACGCAGTTTGAATCAAATTAAGCAGCAAGGGAGTGGATGTCCAAGTGAGCGAGTTGCTTCTGGTGTAGACATGCCAAGAATCATCGCTTGTGACGATGAGAACTCCCAGTAAATCAGTCGATAGTGAGGTTGTGTGCTCGCGTCACGTGTCCAGAGTTGCGAAGCACATCACTTCTTCGATAACTAGACTCTTTTAGCTTGGTCCAGCGAAAAAAATAAAAAAGACCCTCTCAGCTTGGACAAAGCGTGCAAACTTATAAACGCGAAACAGGCTAACAGCACCGAAAACTGAACTTTAGATACACCAACATTCAAGAGTCGAAAGCCTTAAGTTTGCGAAGTGCAGATCTAAATGGCATGAGTGAGACAAACCTGTGCTAATAAAGAGGCGATCATGGCCAGCTCAATACATCGGCAAATGCCTCACCAAAGTTTGGTACGGTGAAACACATGTTTGATGGCCTTCCCTCTTTTGTTTCAGTTATGTCAAGAGGAGCACAAATTTCAATACCCGCAAGCAGTGTTCCTGTCGAGACGTGCACACACTAGAAATTCATCAGTGCAGTGTGGCATTACATCTTTAATGGTGAAGATAAAGTGACTCTAAAGCTTGCATGAACCTAAAGGGAAGTTTTTTAGGGCCAAAGGAAACAAAAAAAAAAAAAACAAACAGATTTGACTCGCTGAAAAGCCAGATTCCATGGAAAGTGGCAGTGTGAGAGTTGTGTTACAGTCATTTGCGGTTGGCGCATTTATGCGTGTAATGGTCAAAAGGCATCAGGAATCTTGATTCGCCGCACGGCAACAATCATGTCTTCGTTGTCTGAAACACAAACTCACGTGACGAATTCGTTCATTGGAAAAAAGCTCTGTCTCTTCTCCTCTCTGGTCGAACGGGTGAGCTCGCGTCGAGAATTGCGAGAAAAGCCGTGGCGGAGGGAATCGTCCGGGGTTGCGGATTGATTTAAGAAGAGGTTAACGTCCTCTATAGGTCAATTGTAACATCACTTCCATGTAACCCGCGAAAACGGCAACCGGTGTCACCAAAACTAGAACATAGAACACTGCAAACGAAGAAGAAAAAGGTTTGTGCACCTGATTTGGATCCATTGATGACTACCCGAGCTCGAATTCTTCTCCTCTGTCCCCTCTGGATGAATAGCTTCGAGATGCGTGTCACTACTCTTCTTTACTTGACTTATCTTAATTTTATTTTTTAAATTAATAAATAATGAAATAAAATTAATAAATTATTAATTATATATCGTAATCAAATTGTACATTGTAATAAAATTTGAAAAAGAGAGAGAGAGAGAGAGGAGGAATGTACTTGAACAGAAAGATGATTCAAAAAATTGAGAGAGGATTGAAAGAATTTGGGAGAATTTGATAGGATTTGTGAGAAAAAATGAAAGTGGGAGTGAACCGGAGAGGTATTTATAGAAAGAATTTCATTTGTAAAAATAAAATAAAATAATATATATTAATGATTTGAAACTTGCTCGAAACTGCCGGTTCCCAAAATTATGGAACCGTGGACCTAGTCAACGGGCTGATTCCGGGCCCTGTAAGAGTTCAATTTTGTTTTTGGTCGAATAAGACTTCAATTGACATGTGGACAAAACTCACTAGTCTTAAAGAAATCATTTGTGTTTGATCATCTCTTTAATTAGGTCAATCTTTGCATTCTTGTAAAAAACTAGAAAATCCAAATCCTTTTTTGTTTGTTTTATTCTACAATCATCCGGCCTGAACAAGACGGATTTGTCGCTGTGCAAAATAGGTGGCAGGGAAAATGGCCGGGCACGGGACAAGGATTCAGATGGGATAGGGTAGGTATAGGCCCGCTCCGCCCCCTTGATCCAAGAGTTGATTCAAGTAGGGGCGATTGGCTGCCGGTGGGTAGGTTCCATACTAAAAAATCTACCACAGCTAAGAACAGGTTCCAAAATCGGTTCGATTTCCTGAGTCTTTACTTGGAATTGAAAATCGAACATGTTCAAACCGATTCCAAAAATTTGGAATCGAGATCCAAAATTTTTTCACGTTAGAACTCGAATCCGGATTTTTTTTAGCAAACTGGTCCAGTTGTTGATTCTACCCGGCTGCACACCCCTAATTCTAAGGGCAATTTAAAAACTAGGGGGAGAGCAGGCTTTGTCGGGGAAAAAGTTGTATCTTATGAGTATTCAATTGAGGGGTGGACAAGACTCAAGAGTCTTAAAGAAATCATTTGTGTTTGACGTTATCTTCGATCAGGACTATGTCGCATTTCTTTAAGAAGTTAGAATAGTATATATGTTTAGTCAATCTAATATAGATGGTAATCCGTAATTAAAAATAGCACTTCACAATTTAAATTGTCAATCTAGCTCATGGTTTACATTCCACTGCTCTATCTATTTTTTGAGGTCTGCAACCCTGCTCATGTACAAGTCTTTATGACACATTGACAATTAAACGTGTCAAAATGGGGCACAAACTCAATTCTTAAACCATACATGATGAGCTGAGTTGAATATAATATGAGTTTTTAATGAGTCGTAAATGAGTTTAAGACTTACTTAGACCTAATTCACCTCAATAACTCTCTTCATTTTTTCTCGCCTTCACTTGATCTTGCATTCACTCTTGCTTCACTTTGGATATGATTTTTCTTGCGCTGGATTAAATATGGTAATGTTTTAGAAATATTGATGGGCTCAGGTATGCGGTATTATATTTGCAACGTAATAAATGAGTCTATTTGGATATGACCATTCATTACCCGATCAAAACCCGGATTGACCCATCCCTTTGATGGGTCTAGGCGCATGGACATTACCTTGAGTGGACCTGGTTTTGTGTGTATCTCCGAAGTGTTCTAGTTTGAGGGTCTCAAATGAGCAGGGGGACAGGAAGCACCCAAGCTGCAAAAATTCGCTGACCAAGTCCATCTTTGGCACGACCACATGTTTCGGGCTAATCTGCGCGGTTCTGTGCCTTCTCAACAGCTAGCAAGTATGCCGGGTAGTCCAGAAGCTGCGAGGAAGTGAACGAGTCTGTATCTAAGCTCTCTGATCTGCTTGCACAGTGATCGGCCAGTCAAGGCAAGCGCGAACATTTAGGACTATATCCATCTAGCCGTAGTTTTAAAGGCAATGCAGTTACATCAACGCGACACGGAGTTTCAGGCCAACGATGTTTTCTAACCTAAGTCCTTCGATTCAATCACCGGTTTGAAACTTTTCTGTTGAAAGAAAGCAGGGCGTGGCCATAAGAGCACGATTTCCCAACATTCGACTCGAAAGGGAACCGAAAATCTATTCCCGGAAGAACAACATATTGAAGCTCCAAATGTGCTCTAGGAAGAAGTTTGACGTGATAGGAAATTGCTTGCTTCGATGGAAATAACACTGGATTACGGGAGAAACAGTGTCGAAATCACGGAAGTAGATCGCCAGAATGTCATTGTTCCTTTAATTTGGCTTGAATAAGTAATGTTTTTGACAGAATTTCCACTAGTCGCACGCTTATCTTATTGACACTTTGATACACATCTTACAGGACAGTTCCCTCGTTGGGAATAAGACATTTTCAAATCTGATACAGAACTTTTTCGCCATCTTCAGAAGAATAACAGTAGAACGAGAAAAGGATTGAATCAGACACCCATGCCGGTCTTGTGTGACGCTTCTTCTGCCACGAACCACTCATTAACGCGCACTCGAGCTAGGAATACCTGCAGAAGGTAATTGGGACTCGTCAACCCCCCACAAAATAATCAGGAATAAATGGAGAATAGTCATAATCGGCGCACCTGCTTGTCCCAATCAGTTTTGTAGGTTATAACGATCAGCACTATAGTCTGTACCAATGTTCCGAACAGCATTCCGGCCCACACCCCCTATTAAGACAGATTATCAAGTTTCAGGGAATCCCAATTTTACAGGAGCAGGTCAAGAGCTTCAGCCCATTTTGACATGTCTCACTAATCGACGTGCAAATTTGCCAATGCCGACTGCCTTAGAAAGGAAAATAGTAGTTCACCTTCACTTGCATACTTAAGAAATAAGCAAGCGCGACTCCCACCGGAATCCCTACTAGGTAATAGCTTATGATGTTGACATAGGCTACTATGCTCTGCCAACCAGCTCCGACCGCGACTCCTGATAAATAAATGGTGAGACTAATGTTCAATCACAATCAGGTACCGGTGATTTGATACCAATCCACCACTTATCGCTCACATCATACAATGAATCACCATATATCTCAGATTGTATGGGACTTCACCAAATCCCACAACAAAGAAACATGGATCCCATGAACATTTTTGAGTATGGATCGATTAAGTCTATGTCCACTCATGTCAGTGATGATTGGAAACCATCAGGAACTTCTTTAAGGAATATTGTACTTTTATTCATCTGATAGGGATGGAAATAGTGGAGAAGAAGTACCGGAAAGCACCGGTTGCACGCTGTTCAAAAGTATGGAAATAGCCAGCAGAGGCGATAAATCGGCCACGGCATCAGCGACCTCGTCACTCTTTGTGAAAATATAAGCCAGTCGTCCCCTGAAGAAGAGGAAGAACACAAAGAGAACAAATCCAACGGCGAACGATGTGAGCACCGTAATCATGATTGAGAACTTTGCTGATCTCGAGCTCCCTCTTCCTAGTTCATTCGACACTCGAACGCTGAAAAGGCATACATAATTAAGAGATTTGCTGGTTAAGTGCAAGCCTAGATAAGGAATTAATGGTCAATAGGAGTCATGACTCAAGTGATTTCACCTTGCTGCACCCAAGAAACCGAAAGAGATCATCATCTCCCAACCAATGATGTTGAGGCTGCAAGCAACGAAATTATTCATTTTCGTGAACTAGCCTTTGCTGAAGAAATTATAGTAATCAAGGCATTTCCCTAATGTAATGGAAAACACCTAAGAGCAGAAAGAGTGGCAAGTGCAAACACAATACCAGATGGCGAGCGCATCGATAGAAACCTCCGCATTTTCCATGTTCCCAGTTAGGAGAACCAAAACCGTGGTGTACCACAGCTCAAGACTGACAATTTGCAAAGCACAGGAATTCAGTAAAAATCTGGAATGAAAACATAAGGACGTGCCGCTATCCACTTCTGATGTCAGGTTTCACCATATATTCGACAACAAAAGATCATCGACTTCTAAGTCACCCATCAGGCAAGCAGATACCACATGGTTAGACCAACTAAACTAACGCTGTTCCACCCTGAAATTTATCAGTTAGTCTGAATTCAAGAACGAAATCTCGTGTCCCGGTGATGAAATGCGACTTACCAGAGCATGGCGCCAGATGAAAGCGACAGCTTGATCACCGGCCACAAGTCCTTAAAGGCCGAACTCGAGAAACCCTTCCACGTATCTCGGCAACCTCCGCATAGCACAAACATGAGTTGTCCTATATTAGGAATCCAATATGCCAAGATGGTGGAAGACAGCGCGCCCGGAATTCCAAACTTGTATTTCACGGTCAAAAGCCATGAGAGGCATAGATGAATCGCTGTCGACAATGCCGCTATGTACGCAATGATCATGTTCTTACTCTGCGCTTGGAGAAACATTTGGCAGGTGAAAGATACAATGAAGGCAAAGAGGACCGGGATCAAGCGGAGTGAGATCTCTCCAGCGACCTCCGCAATTTTATCTTCCTGGCCTAAGCCCTTTAAAAGTGGTGCGGCGAAGATGAACAGGGGAACTAGAAAGATGGAGCAGATTGTTAGGACAATCCATGATCTCTGGAGGTACACTCCGAGCATGTGGTATTGTTTTGCGCCATAGGCCTGGCCACATAGGGTCTCTAGCGCACTCGCCATGCCGAGCTGCAAGTTCCATGAACAATAGCCATTGACGTAAGATGAACACCGGCAAGATACTTATTACACGATCATAATATATACATAAACATCGACAACGGAAGTACTAGAGAACGCACTTAAACATACCAGAACGCCGTTTCCGAATCTCACGAAGACAGTGAACACGAGAGAATAGGCAGCCAATTCAGTGGATCCGATATGGCCAATAAAAGCTTGGCTGATGACATAGACCCCAAAGGTGGAGAATCTGGTGAATATTGCAGGCGCTGCGATAGTCCACATCTTCTTGGTCTCCCTCCATATCCTGTCCTTCAGTGGCTCATCCTCACCGCCATCACCGACTTCCACTGCTACCGATTTTTTCAGCAGCTTATCGTTCGCTTCTCCCTCCACTGCCATGGTTAGTAGATAGGTCTATGTTCGCCTTATGTGGCCCAAGACGACGTCTCCTTCTCCTATCAGCTGCAAACCACGAACACAGTTTGAATCAAATCAGGCAGTGAGGGAGTGGATTTCCCAGGGAAAGAGTTGCTTCTGGTGTGGACATGCCAAGAACCATGGCTTGTGACGACGAGTACTCGCAAAAATCGATAATAATGATAATAATAAGAGTCAAGGCCATCTTACCTTGAACAAAGCATTCGAACGTAGAAAGGAGTAACAGCGCCCGAAACTCGACTACAGACACACCAAGATTCAACAGTCACAAGCGTTCACAAGACGAACCTGTGCAAATAATATAGGGGCAATCATGCCCAGCTGGATATTCCGGTTCGGTTTCGGCTTGGTTTTTTCGGTTCGATTTTTGACATCCCTAGTTCATGTGGAGACGTGGACAGACTTCAAATTTCTTAATGTAGTCTCTGGCATGACATTCGTAATGGTGAGGACAGGAGGGACACTAAACGAGTGATTAGGAGAGAAGCAAAGGACGTTTTTGTTCGAACCTAGAGCGCTGTTTTTCGAAAGTGATTATTTTTTTTTTGTTTTTTTTTGTCGGCATGTTTATGTATAAAATGGCCAAAAATCATAAGGAATCTTGGACTCACCACAAGACGACAAGACAAAGACCATGTCTGGGTCTGAGTCCGTGAGATAATCAAAAAGGCATCGGGAATCTCGATTCACTTGCATTCATGTACATGAAGTATTAGACGCAAACTCACGTGACGAATTCGTCGACCCACCTGTTTAATTTACAAAATATTATGAAGAATATAGTTGGTATTTAGTTATTTTAATATACGCGGTAATTACAAATAATACGCAAATAACATACTCAAAAATATATGATTTGATTTAATGTAGATGGTAATCCGTAATTGCAAGCAATGTTTTAGAACATAAAATATCAATATGACTCGTGATTATCCATTTATGTTTACAATTTCTCATCTTTAAAGCACTAATTTTAATTATTTAAACGAAGTGAAAAATAATGCACAACTATGTGATAATCACCTTTTTATCATTAATTTAAGTAAGGTACAACTACAACTCTATTCTTACCCAAAAAAAAAAAAACTACTACTCTATGATTATCACATTTTTCAAAAAGTACAATCAAGTCTTAAAACTTTTCAAATTGTTACAATCGATTCCCTCCGTTAGCATTGTCAATTTATCTAACGAAAAATGCTAATGTGATATTTTTAAATTAATTTTTCTATCCTACGTTGAAATTTTTTTATTATTTTCTTTTTCAAATATTATTTGAATAATTGAATAATAAATAATACTAAAATTTAAATTTAAAAGTTAAAACTAAAATAAAAGACAAGGGACGGTAGGGCCTCGCCAGTGAGGCGCGACCATCGCTCATCGACGAAATGGCAAGTGAGGCTCGCATAGATCTGGGCGAACAATGAGTGTTGCTCATCTCTAGGTTTCCTCAACCAGATTTGGGCGAGCCTCGCTCGAGGCTAGCGAAGACCGATGACCTCTTTCAACCCCTCCGGTAATGGTTGATGGTGGTCGTGCACTGGCCCTGCCCTACTTTTTTTTTTCTCCTTTTAATTTTGGCTTTTAAAATTTTAATTTTAGTCTCCTTTTTTTTTTAATTTTCTAATTTCATTTGAAGAAGATTTGGAAAAAGAGTAATAAAAGACTACCATGTGGATTGCAGAATAAAGAAATTAATTTAAAAATATCACGTCATCATTTTTCATTAAACAAATTGACAGTGTTAATAGAAGTATTCTCGATTGCATTAATGTCTAACTACAGTGTTAATGGAAGTATTCTCGATTGCATCAATTTGATTAGAGGTGGCAACGATTCTGGAACTGCCGGTTCTGGTTCATGAACCGGCGATTTCGATTCGTGACCACCCTTAAACCGGAACAGGCCTTGAAAAGGCGATTCCTCGGAACCTGCCACCGCGCCCCCCTCCTTTGCAGGTCACCTTGTTGCCCACCTTCTTGCTCGTAATCTTGCCCGCTCTCATTTTCACTCTCGTGTCCATCTGGATCGTCACAGGGACCCCATTTCTCTTCTTCAGATCTGATCTCAGTGAGTCACAGACTCGGCGTCGAGATATTGGGACCTCGGCGACACGATTGCTCGCGACGTTGATCACGTTCTTTTCGTTGCTCGTGAAGGCCGGGAGCGACCCGTTTCCGAGGAACAGCGAGTTGGACGAGGACGACGAGAGCGCAACGGCAAAGGAGTCGTAAGCAAAGGTGAAGTGGCTGTTTGGGTTCTCGGCCCTGTGAGAGAGAGGATAGCGTACTTCTTGGGAAGTGTGTAGGCGTTTCCAACTCTCATCCCAATCCTGCTTCGCGTCGGCTACTCTTCAAGTGCTCTCTCGCTCTCTCTCTCTCTCTCTCTCTGGGGATTCTAATAAAAGGGGAAAAAAAATGGTAAAGGCCCCTCTTAATTGCTCAGAATTCACTCTTCCATCAGATCCCCATCTCCCCCGAAGTTGAACAGCTGCGCCACCCAACGATTAGTTGGGCGGATTGGAACTGCCGGTTCCGAAAATTTGTTGAACATGAACCAGCTCGTGAGGGCCGGGCTGGTTCCGGATCTAATTCGTGGCCACCTCTAAATTTGATAATGAGATAATGATATAAATAGTTCATAAACTTTGACCTAATGTGCATTATGACTCATAAATTTTAAATTTGTTCAATTTAGTCATTGAACTTTAGCCTAATGTTTAATATGACCCGTAAATTTTTAATTTGTTTAATGTGGTTCTTAAATTTTTGTTACATGTTCAATATACTCCATAAATTAAATAAAAATATTCAATATAATCATTCCCTTAACTTAAGATTAGAGACAATAATTAACATTTTCATATGGTTCATGGGTTAAATTAATCGTACACTAAAATTTCGAAACTACATTGAACAAGTCAAAAATTTAGGGGCCAAATTACATATTGAGCTAAAATCTATGTACTATATTGAATAAATTAAAAGTTCAGGAATCACACTGCACATTAAATCAAATTTCAAGCACTATTTGCGTCATTTTCCCATAATTCAAAGACTATCTGTATCATTTTCCCTTTGATAATTTATTTTGACTTGATTGTATTTTTTTAAAGTTGTACGATGTAATTGCACTTTCGCAATAATTTTTAGGACTTCTAGCGCACAATTATATAATTAAAAAAAACCCTAGCAAAATATTGTGAATAATTCTTCAAACAATCTTAGCAAAAGTGACATTTTTATCCATATGTATATGTGTCGCTACTTGATGATCGCCTCTTTCTATAATTAGCTTAACTAAAGTACAACTATATTCTTGTGTTGGCGTCGAAATCCCTTAATCAAGTATGCCAAGCACGTTGTTGATGCCCAAAGGGTTGCTGACGTGGAAATCTTTTATTGAACGTAAACAGTTCATTTTCTAATAAGGAGTTCTAGATCAGTTTTAGACAGAGAATGTCAAATGTAATAGATAGATATATTGATCTGGATGGCATTGTACAAACTCTCAACTGATCAATGACCATGCAATTGATAGCATTTGATATGCTGACACTTAAGACATAATACTTGAATTTAATTGACAACGTTGGACAGGATGTAGGACACAATGCAAAAATTTAATTGACGACACTGGATGGTGTATGATATAATGTCGGAATTTAATCAATGACACTAGACTGTGTAGGAAATAATGTCAAAATTTAATCAACGACGTTGCATAGTGGGAAGAAGCCGAAATTTAATCGAGGACACCTACCCGGGATATGAAACTCGTCGAAATTGATTAAATGACGGGAATTTGAAACCATAGCTAAGCTAGAATAACTAGTGAAATGTAAAGAATTGTTTTGTTGATTTGTGTGGGGGTTGGGGCTATGTTGGGTGACTCAAGATATTTATAGAGGTACTTTAGTAACCGTCGACCAGATGCTACTCCTAGCTTTCCATCTTTTGCTCTGCTTCAATACGTCTTCCTATCCTTTGACTGTCTACATTTTTTGTGGTCGATGGTACTATCGACGGTTTCTTGTTTTACACGCCACTCTCCTTCCACTTTTGAGGATTGCTGCCCATATCTGTAATTGCTTCAATCGTAATCCTTTCGCATACCCTTTTTCCTGTGCGTCATGGGAAATATCGCCAAAAATTCATCCCTTACACGTGGTGCTCTTAGGTTTAATCAGACTATGATTAAACCTATATCCATCTGCAGTCTATCACGTGATCCTTCGGTAACTTTTAGTGTTAACATATGTCCCTTTTAAAAGACGTAAATTAGAGATTTATCTCTTTTAAAAGATACCCCTCGATTTGTCCGTAATCGGCTGCGATTTGATGATTATACCTTTCCGTTTTCTGATATCCTTTCCCAAAGTGCGGTCACTTCAAATCTCCTACTTTTGTTTATTCAGATACGCTATCGTGGTCTTTGATATGAATCGCTTTTTATCCTTGGGTAAAAGTCTTCCGTCATCGTCTTCCTCCTCACGTGGAATTTCCTTAAATCCTAAACCCTTTTAGGCTTGCTGCAACCTTTCTCATGGCAACCCAAACCTTCGAGCTCACTCCCAAACAACTTGTTAATCGCTTCGACAAGCTCATCAATAGTGAAGATGCTGGCAACTGCTTCTTCAAGCTACTGAATACCACCGGGGAACATGTCGGGTTTATTGTTGGACCCAGCCTCCGGGATCATAACTGTGTCCCAGTGTCTCTTTAACCTTGTTTTCCGATGAAGAAAAATGAAAATTTTCCTATTCAAGTCTCTCTTTTAAGTGATATCTGGTCGTCCCCATCTCCTTGGTTTAGAAGTTTCCCATTGTTCGGTGATAGATTTTATGCTTGGTTTCAGCGACTGCGGGAAACCGTCTCTTCTTGGGAAACCACGGATATAAGAGGCTCGAATATAAACTTCTATTTCGATGGCCTAAAGAAGATGACCTCCATCTCACTTCCATTCATATTTTGGCTCATCCTACGAGCTTGGATTTTTCCTCCCAGCGCTTGATAATGAGACCTGTGTCCTGCCGCGACTACCTCCAAATCCGATCGCGGTACTGAAACCATCATTTTGGAACAGTTGCTTTCGACGTGCGATGCATCTTGTTCTGTTACAGTCGAGAACCAAGTTCCCTATGTTCCTGGTTCTCCTTATGGTGTCCAAATGCTTCTGCAGTTCAACTTGCGTTGTTCTTTTTTGGCGACTCCTTTACACTAATGTGCAATCACACTCACAGCCTGCGATTGATCGAAGTTGGAAGCCACCTTCGAGGAAAAGTGGGTGAGACAAGATAACATCGCACGCACTCCTTTCTTCGATAGAGAGAGAGAGAAGAAGCGGTAACTAATCCGATCGATCATCTGAACAGAAGTACG
The DNA here is from genome assembly GCA_028455895.1 of Rhodomyrtus tomentosa. NCBI lineage: Eukaryota > Viridiplantae > Streptophyta > Magnoliopsida > Myrtales > Myrtaceae > Rhodomyrtus > Rhodomyrtus tomentosa. Next base: position 3,663,526 of record JAPCWY010000001.1, on the reverse strand, counting down.
CTTTCTAAACTCCATTGGGGGAGCTTGTTCAGCGTCTTTTCTCGGCCAATAACAAACGGGCACAAGGGACGAGCACTCTTCTCTCTCAGCGATGAGAGTCCCTTCCCTCTTGATGACTGGCTTTGACGAGATGCGTGTCACTTCTCTTCTAGTCTTCTTTACTTTCATTGACTTATCTGAAATGATTTCTAAATCTTTAGGGTTGAAATCCACGGACTTTTCAGCTATAACCTCACGTCATAGGCTGGGCTCAACTCAACCCACACTATCTAGTTACACATTACACTGGTTAATTCTTATATGCTACCAAACCCTGTAAAACGATAATTAATATCGTTAAACAGCAAATGACAAGTTACACGATGTTACATATGCCAACTGAGGGTGTGATTTTCTTTTGGTCCAAGAACTGTTCAAAGAGCAGTTTAGAAATTAGAAGGAAAGAGACATTTTGTATCCTGTGAGAGTTCAATTGACGTGTGGACAAAACTCACTAGTCTTAAAGAAATCATTTGTGTTTGATCGTCTCTTCAATCAGGTCAAGCTTTGCATTCTTGTAAAAAAACTAGAGAATCCAAATCCTTTTTTGTATGTTTCATTCTGAAATCGATACGGCCTGAAAAAGACGGATTTGTCGCCGTGCAAAATAGGCGGCAAGGAAATTAAATGGCCGGGCATGGGGCAGGGATTCCAACGGGATGGAGCAGGTATAGGCGCGCTCCGCCCCCTTGATCCAAGAGTTGTTTCAAGTAGAGGTGATTAGTTTCAGGGTAGGTAGGTTCCATACCCAAAAATTTACTACACCTAAGAACTGGTTCCAAAATTGGCATGATTCCCAAATGAGACTTTACTTGGAATTTCCGATCGGACATGTTCAAACCGATTCCAAAAATTTGGAATTGGGATCCAAACCTATTCACGTTAGAACTGGGAATTGAATTTTTTTGGGCGGTCTGGTTCGATTGTCGGTTCTACCCAGTCCAGTTGCACATCCCTAGTTCCAAGGGCAATTTAAAAATTAGAGGGAGAACAAGCTTTGTGGGGGGAAAAAGTCGTATCTTCTGAGTATTCAATAGAGGGGTGGGCAAAGACTCAACAATCTACAAAAAATCATTTGTGTTTGACGTTTCTTCGATCAGGACCATGTCGCATTTCTTTGAGAAGTCAGAATACGATATATGTTTAGGATATACATGAATGTCATTCTACTTCTCAGTTTTTCTATTTTTTTTTTCTAGAGAATAGGTTTGAAAGATAAATGCGTTTGGCAACGCAATGTATTTTTTTTTTAAATTTCTGGGCAAGATTTTTGGCTAAGAAATAGATTTGGATAATATTTGAGAAATAGAAAAAAAAGTCATTTTTTTTGTTTCTGAAATGGATTTGAGAAATAAAAAAAGTTCGCGGTCGCCGGTCGCCGGTCACCGCCGGCCACCGCCGCCTGTCGCCGACCGCCGGTGGCGAAAAAGTTTGTTTGAAAATAGAAATTTTATGCCATTATCAAACGAATTTCTGTTTCGAAAATAGAAAAATTATATCATTGTCAAATGCGATTTTTGGTTGATAAAATCGTCTAGGAAATAGAAATCGAAAAATCTATTTCTTACCAGAAATAGAATCCCAGAAGAGAATGACATTTATGCATCCCTTAATCAATCTAATATAGATGGTAATTCGTAATTAAAAATAGTACTTCACAATTTAAATTGTCAATCTAATTCATGATTTGCATTCCGCTGCTCTATCTATTTTCTGAGGTCGGCAACCCTGCTCATGTGCAGGTCTTTATGACCATTAAACGTGTCAAAATGGCGGCACAAATTCAATTCTTAATCCATGTATGACGAGCGAAATTTTATATGGATTAGTTATATTCAATACCTGAGTCATAAATGGGTTCAAATATAAAAAGAATGTTTAATGAGTCGTAAATGAGTTTAAGACATACTTAAACCTAATTCACCTCAACGACTCTCTTCATTCTTTCTCGCCTTCACTTGATCTTGCACTCACTCTTCCTTCCCTTTATATATGATTTTTCCTGCACTTGATTACATATGGTAAGGTTTTAGAGATATTGATTGGCTCGGGGTATGCATTATTATATTTGCAATGCAATAAATTGATCTATTGGGGTAGGACGACTCATGACCGACGAAAATCCGACCTAATCCATCCACACGATGGATCTAGGCACATGGATATTACCTCGATTGGACCCAGTTTTGTGTGTCTGATCTCCAACGCGTTCTAGTTTGAGGGTCTCAAATGAGCTGGGGAGAGGAAACACCCAAGCTGCAAAAATTCGCCATCCAAGTCCGGGGGCTGATCTGCGCGGTCCCGTGCCTTATCTAGAGCTAGCAAGTATGCCGGGTAGTACACAAGCTGTGAGGCAGTGAACGAGTCTGTGCCTAAGCTCTCCGATGTGCTTGCACAGTGATCGGCCAGTCAAGGCAAGCGCGAACATTTATGACTATATCCATCTAGCCATAGTTTCAAAGGCAATGCAGTTACATCAACGCGACACGGAGTTTTCAGGCCAACGATGTTTTCTAACCTATGTCCTTCGATTCAATCACCGGTTTGAAACTTCTCGGGTAACAGCAGGAAGGACGCGGTCATAAGAGCAGGATTTCCTAACAGTCAATTCGAAAGAGAACTGAAACTCTATTCCTGGAAGAACAACATATTGAAGCTCAAGATGTGCGCTATAAAGACGTTCGACGTGATAGAAATTGCTTGCTTTGACGGAAATAACACGGGATTACAGGAGAAACGGTGTCAAAATTGCGGAAGTAGATTGCCAGAATGTCGTTGTTCCTTTAATTTGGCTTGAGTAAGCGATGTTTTTGACGGCATTTCCACTAGTCGCACGCTTATCTTATTGACACTTTGATACACATCTAACAGGACAGTTCCCTCGTCGGGACTTGAGATTTTCAAATCTGATACAGAACTTTTTTGCCATCTTCAGAAGAATAACAGTAGAACGAGAAAAGGATTGAGTCAGACACCCGTGTCGGTCATGTGCGATGCTTCTTCGGCCACGAACCACTCATTAACACGTGCTCGAGCTCGGAATACCTGCAGAAGGACATTGAGACTTGTTGAACCCCACAAACTAATCAGGAATTAATGGAGAATCGTCGTATCCAGCGCACCTGCTCGTCCCAATCAGTTTTGTAGGTAATAACGACCAGCACTATAGTCTGTACCAAAGTTCCGAACAGCATTCCGACCCACACTCCCTGTAAGACAGATGAGCAAGTCTCAGGAATCCCAATTTTAATGGTTCAGGTCAAGAGTTTCAGCCCATTTTGACATGTCTCAATCATCGACGTGCAAATTTGCCAATGCCGACTGCCTTAGGAAAATAGTAGCTCACCTTCACTTGCATGTTTAAGAAATAAGCAAGCGCGACTCCCACCAGAATCCCTACTAGGTAAATAGCTTATGATGTTGACATAGGCTACTATGCTTTGCCAACCAGCTCCGACCGCGACTCCTGATGAATAAATGGTGAGACTTATGTTCAATCACAATCAGGTATCGATGATTCGATACCAATCCACCACTTATCGCACAAATCATACAATGAATCACCATATATCTCAGATTGTATGGGACTTCACCGAATCCCACAACAGAAAAACATGAATCCCATTAGCATCTTGTGTATTGATCGATTAAGTCTATGTCCACTCATGTCAGTGATGATTGGGAGCCATCAGGAACTTCTTTAAGGAATACTGTAATATTATTCATCTGATCAGGAGGGAATAGTGGAGAAGAAGTACCAGAAAGCACCGGTTGGACGCTGTTCAAAAGTATGGAAATAGCCAGAAGAGGAGATAAATTGGCCACGGCATCGGCGACCTTATCATTCTCCGTGAAAATATAAGCCAGACGTCCCCTGAAGAAGAGGAAGAACACAAAGAGAACAAATCCGACGGCGAGCGATGTGAGCACCATAATCATGATTGAGAACTTTGCTGATCTCGAGCTCCCTCTTCCTAGTTCATGACACTCGAACGCTGAAAAGGCATACAAAATTAAGAGATTTGCTGGTAAAGTGCAAGTCTGGAGAAGGAATTAATGGTCAATAGGAGTGGTGACTAGTGATTTCACCTTGCTGCACCCAAGAAACCGAAAGAGATCATCATCTCCCAACCAATGACGTTGAGGCTGCAAGTAATGAAATTATTCATTTTAGTGAACTAGCCTTTGCTGAAGAATTTTTTTGTAATCAAGGAATTTCCCTAATGTAAGGGAAAATACCTAAGAGCAGAAAGAGTGGCAAGTGCAAACACAATACCAGATGGCGAGCGCATCGATAGAAACCTCCGCATTTTCCATGTTGCCGGTAAGGAGAACCAACACTGTGTTGTACCACAGCTCGAGACTGACAATTCACCAAGAACAGGAATTCAGTAAAAATCTTGAATGAAAACATACGGACGTGCCGCCATCCACTTCTGATGTGAGATTTCGAGTGTTCAGATTTCACCATATATTCGACGACAAAAGATCATCGGCTTCTAAGTCACCCATCAGGCACGCAGATACCAAATAGTTAGACCAACCAAACTAATGCTGTTCCACCCTTGAATTTATCAGTTAGTCTGAATTCAAGAAGAAAATCTCATGTCTCGGTGATGAAATGCTGACTTACCATAGCATGGCGCCAGATGAAAGCGAGAGCTTGATCACCGGCCACAAGTCCTTAAAGGCCAAACTCGAGAAACCCTTCCACGTATCTCGGCAACTGCCGCACAGCACGAACATGAGTTGCCCTACATTAGGAATCCAATATGCCAATATGGTAGAAGCCATAGAGCCCAGAATTCCAAACTTGTATTTCACGGTCAGTAGCCACGAGAGGCATAGATGAACCGCTGCCGACAATGCCGCTACGTACGCAATGATCATGTTCTTACTCTGCGCTTGGAGAAACATTTGGCAGGTGAAAGATACGATGAAGGCAAAGAGGACCGGGATCAACCAGAGCGAGATGTCTCCAGCGACCTCTGCAATTTCATCTTCCTGGCCTAAGGCCTTTAAAAGTGGTGCGGTGAAGATGAACAGGGGAACTAGAAAGACGGAGCAGATTGTTAGGACAATCCATGATCTCTGGAGGTACACTCCGAGCATGTGGTACTGTTTCGCACCGTAGGCCTGGCCGCATAGGGTCTCTAGCGCACTCGCCATGCCAAGCTGCAAGTTTCATGAACAGAATAGAAACCGTTGACGTAAGATGAACAACAACACGATACCATATTACACGGTCATATTATATAGAAAAATCGACAAAGGAAGTACCGGAGAACACAAACATACCAGGATGCCGTTTGTGAATCTCACGAGGACAGTGGACACGAGAGAATAGGCAGCCAATTCGATGGATCCGATATGGCCGATAAAAGCTTGGCTGATGACATAAATCCCAAAGGTGGAGAATCTGGTGAATATTGCAGGCCCCGCGACAATCCACATCTTCTTGGTCTCCCTCCATATCCTGTCCTTCAGTGGCTCATCCTCACCACCATCACCGACTTCCACTGCTACCGATATTTTCAGCAGCTTATCGTTCGCGTCTCCCTCCACTGCCATGGCTAGTAATTAGATCTATGTTCGCCTTATACCCAAGACAACGTCTCCTACTCCTATCAACTGCAAACAACAAACACAGTTCGAATCAAATTAGGCGGTGAGGGAGTGGATTTCCCAGTGAAAGAGTTGCTTCTGGTGTAGACATGCCAAGAACCATGGCTTGTGACGACGAGAACTCGCAAAAATTGATGATCATGATAATAATAATAATAACAAGACCCTCTTACCTTGGACAGAGCATTCGAACGTAGAAAGAAGTCGTAACAGCACCCAAAAAACTCGACTGCAGATACACCAACATTTAAGAGTCATGAGCGTTCATAAGACGAACCTGTGGAGATATAGGAGCAATCATGCCCACTTCGATACTGCGGTTCCGGTTCGGGCTCGGTTTTCTCGGTTCGATTTTTGACATCCCTAGTTCACGTGGAGACGTGCACACACTTGAAATTTCTCAATGCAATCTCTGGCATGACATTCTTAGTGGTGAGGATGGGATCATGGGAGTGACACTAAAACTCGTGATGGGACATGAAACGAGGAGAAGCAAAGGTGTTTTTGTCCCCACCTTGAGCGCTGTTCTTCGAAAGTGATTTTTTTTTGTCGGTATGTATATGAATGTAAATAGCCAAAAAGCATCAGGAATCTTGGATTCACAACAAGACAACGAGACATCGACGGGAAAAAAACAATGAGAAGTACGAAACGCAAGCTCACGTGATGAATTCGTTGACCCACCTATTTATATAATATCTCGAAATATTTATTGTATATTTAGTCATTTTAATATACGTGGTAATTACAAATAATTTGCAAATAACATGTTCAAATATTGATGATTACCGCTGCCTTGCGCACTTAGTTGATTCAATAAAAAAAAATGCAACGTTAGCATTTTTCGTTAGATAAATTAACAATGAAGTACTCTCGATTGCATCAATTTGATAATTTTTTTTGACTTAATCGTAATTGCAGTTCCGCAATAAGTTTTACGACTTAGGGTGCACATATTAAAAAAAAAGTAACAACTCTAGCAAAATAATATGAATTATTCTTCAAACAGTCGCATCAAATATGACATATGTACACACACATACGTGGCTACTTGATGGTCGTCTCTTTCTATAATCAATTTTTAACTAAATTACGAATATATTCTTCGAAAGTAAATTTTAATTTAGGAATTTTTTCTGTTGCCAAAAAGAGAAGGATGACCCATAACTTATTTTTCCGATTTAGATATAGATTCAAGAGGATAAACTTTGAAAAGTTAATGTAGAAAAAGTGATCATTTGGTTGCAACAAGTTCTGACTTTTTTCGGCCAATTTGGGCCGGGTCGGGCGGATTTTTCAAATGTTGGGTCGACCATCTGGTGAGACTTCCGAGTCTTTTCATTTCCGTTCCGTTTCTTCGCGGCTCTTCCCCTCTTCGTCTCTCTCACTCTCTAGAGACATTGTTGGTTGATTTTCGCAGCTCGATCGTGCATTCGCTGGCGTGATACTTCCTCTCAAAAGGTTCTGTCACTGTTGCTCTCTTCTCTTTGAGTGACTTTACATTGGAGTTAAGACCTACTTGTTCTGCAGTTTCTGGTTGATTCCCTGGAAAGTTTTGGACAAATTTGTTTCTTTCTGTTCCGTTTCTCGTGATAACGTTTCACTCTTTGTGTTTCTCTCTTAGTCGACCACTTAAAACTGCCTTTTACAGTTCTCTGGGTTGCGTGGTTATGATCTTTCAGAAATTGCACGCTGACTGTTTGATGAAAGTTGTGAAAGAGGAGACGAAAGTAGAAGAAAGCCATCTTGCTTGTTTGACACATGATATGCCTTTGACACGTGGGATCTGAAAAACCGATCGGAACTGAGTTGTGTTACCACGGTTTTCTTTCATGACACGCGATCGTTTTGTCCAAGTGTTAATTCCGCTATTCACCGCATTGTATGACTGCTTCATGAGATACTTTATCAGCAATCAGGGTCAATATTGTATTTCTTAGCTGTTAATGCTTTTCGTTGTTCTATTGCAATGGTTTAGGAGCTAAAGTTGCCTTTGTTTCACAAAACACTCTGGAAAACATTTTCGGAGTGATACATTGGTTATATCGCTAAGAAAAGTTACTCAATGGAAAATTGTTGTCGACAACAAAAATAATTTATGCCTAACTATTTTTGTAGGTGATAGAAATACTTCTAATTCATTCATTGTTGTAAGCGATACAAGCGGTCATTTTTCGTAAAATGTTCTCCAAATGAGTTGAGTTTTCCGTGAAATAAACACACCCTGAGTTACTTATTTAAAAGCATCTTGTTCGATTAGTAAGGACTCATCTTGTGGTTTATATTTCTCTTCTTCTTTAATGAAAAAGGTGAGTTGATACAACCAAAAGAGCATACTGAGCCTTAGCATAAAGAGAGCATGGAAAAGATGAACATTATATTTTTCCAATTATATTCCCTTTTATCTGACTTTGGTGCTTTGGTTCTAGCAATTCGAAGTTCGTTGTATTGATTCCCCAGCTCAGAGATGGTTATCCTACCGCCAGCTAAGCCACCGAGAGTAATAAACTTTCTCAAGCCTTTTGTCCTGAAGATGCATTTCACTAACAAGTTCGTAAGTGCCCAAGTGGTCCATTCCCCTACTGCTACCGTCGCGTCTTCAGCGAGCTCGCAGGAGAAGGCTTTGAGACCGAGCATGGACTCGACTCGAGACGTGGCTGCAGCTGCGAAGATAGGAAAGATACTGGGAGAGAGGCTGCTGCTCAAGGGAATCCCTGCTGTTGCCGTCCACTTGAAAAGAGAACAAAAGTATCATGGCAAAGTTAAGGCCGTCATCGATTCTGTGAGAGAAGCAGGTGTGAAGTTGCTTTGAGAACTCCTGAACTTATTGTCTGTATGTGTTTTAAGAGTTGAGACCTTTGTTCCAAGTGGTCTTCATTTGAGAAAGATGACAATAATAGAGAGTGCATGAGATTTTTATGTTGGAGGCTGCTTAAATTGATTTCTTCTTAGTAAGGACATAAGCATATTGAATGTTTGTGGATGTACGTATCTGAGCATGTGTATTGGCATGTTTGGATAGATTATCAGGGCGAGAATGATTGAAAACGATGAGCCTGCGGCTCAAAACTTAAATACTGAAGGCATAGTATCCGTTCAAGTTGTTTCGGAGTCCAATTTAGATCAGTGACTGCTCACATTGGGTTTCTGCTTGAGCCTTCTGATATTGAAAGAAAACAGCTGCTTTGGTCTCCCTACTTGCAAAGATTTGGCAATCTTTGTAGCTCCAACAAATGTTCAATTTGTACTCGCTACCCTATTAACAGAATGTGCATTAGTTAACAGGTGATCAGGTTGATGAATTGTGGCCTATTCATGAAGCAGCGCTATGGTAGACATGTCTGCTGTTTCGCCTAGTTCCTTCTTGAATTTTATCATCCTCCTTGATATTTTTCGGTGAGTCTATGTGCAATTTACAAGGGGAATTTCCGCCCAACATTTTTAGTTTGCCAAACCTCCTCGATCTCAGGTTGGATTTTCAATGATTTTACGGTTTCTTTTCTGAAGTTTAATTTGAGCAAGTCTGTAGATACTGTGACCCTGTCTTCTACAAGCATCTCGTGCTAAATACCTGATCTAATAGGTGAAGTCAGGAATTTAAAAACTGTGCATCGGAGTAACTGCAAATTGACAGGATCGATTCCCTCATGGCTTTTGAACTTACAATATTAACCAGGTTTGGACATTTCACATAATGAATTAACTGGTCATATCCCGTCATTCATTGGAAAGCTCGAACGACTCACACATTTAGACCTTTCTTTTAACAACTTTGTGGGTAGAATCTTTTCAACAATGAAAAATCTGCAAGTCCTTAGGCTTACAGTAGAGTTAAATCTAGCTAACGACACTATGAATTCTACATTTCCAAAGCTTGAGACTTTGGCATTATCTTCCTGCAACTTGACCATGTTTCCTTATTTTCTGAACTCTTCTGAAAAGCTAATTAATGTAAATCTATCCAAAAACAAGAATGGCTGTCAGATACCGAGATGGTTATGGGATTGAAGGGAAGGGGACACTACAGTTTCTCGATATTTCTAGTATTATTATTGAGGGATGGATAAAGCAATTTCCCTGGAAAGAGTTGATCATTGTAAACCTTAGTGACAACTTATTCCAGGGGCCGCTTCCAATTCCAACACTCCCCACAGCCATCTTTCAAGCCACCCAAAACGGCTTCAGCGGAGAGACTCTCCATCTTCCATTTGCGAATTAAGCTCCATTGAAATTCTTCACTTGGCTCGTAACAATCTCTCTTTCTCTATTCCGCAAATGTCTGGGAAATTTAACCAACCTCTTTGAACTAGACTTGAGTGCAAAAAAGTTTGAAGGGACGTCACCTCGGTCTCTTGACAATTGTGCGTCATTGCTCGATCTAAACGTCAGTTTCCGAAGCACCCACATTACGGAGCATCAAACTTCAATTCAATGAATTCCATGGCCAAATTGATCTTCCAACTTCTTCATTTCTTCCCTCCATGCCTCATAGTGTCTCCCATATCTAAAAATTATTTCCATGGCCCGAAGAATCTTTTCTCCATTCGTTGAATCTGCTGACTGTTGAAGGTCCTCTTCCAATTCCACCCCCCCCATTCTCATCTGTTCCATTGCAAATGACAAGATTAGTGGAAAGGTTTCACCTTTGATATGCAACGCCACTAAAGTCAGAGCCTTTGACTTGTCCAGTAAGAGTGGGAACCTTGCCGGATCGGTGCTCAACTTCCTAATGAACATGATTCAGGGGTGTGATCCCAAGAAAATTTGCCGTGGACGGCAAATTAGGACTATTAAGTTCAGTCGGAACCGATTTGAAGAGACATTGCCTCGGTCCTTACTACATTATGAAAATTATTTAGAAGTTTGTATCTCGGCGACAATAGGGTGGAGGATACGTTCCCTGATTGGTTGGAAACCCTTCCGAAGCTACAAGTTCTTGTTTTGAGGTGCTACATGTTCCACTCATTTTTCTGAATCGTGCATTTTCAACCAGCCCAACAACATTCTGAGAGGTCCTTTACCTGCTAGATACACTATGAAGCTCACTGCCATGATGAATTAGGATAAAGGACGGGGCAAGCTGCAGTATATGGGAGGAGAAGGCTAAAGATTCAGTCACGGTGAGCACAACAGGACGAGCTACGGTCGGTGAAAATTGTAACTATTTTCGCGAGCATCTACTTATCGAGCAACCATCTCGGTGGGGAGCTCCCCGTGGATATTGAAAACCTGAAGTCGCTTAAAGGGCTAAACTTTTCTCACAACGATCTTACAGGCTATATCCATTCGTCTAATGGGAACTTGATTGATCTCAAATGACTAGACCTTTCTTCAAACGAGTGAGATTTGCTTTTCTCAGATGCAAGACTCTGAAATCCTCGGCTAAACATATGCCTATTTTTTTTTTTCCGAACTATTATTATTTTTTATTTATTTGTATTTAAACGTAATCAAAAACATAAATTGAGCCCTTTCTAGTCATTTTATTAGGTTGGGTGAATTATGATATTTGATTTAGGGGCGATGAAAATTAAATATCTCGAGTTCGATAAAAGAAATTTCAAGACTCATTGATTATTTAGAATATCATGCTTAACCGTAGAATTTGAGCTCTTACCTCTCAAGATCCCGCCGCTATGGTGCGATCGCAGAAAACCTAGCTTCTTCTAATTTGGATTTGGAGGGGGGCAGCCGCAGAACCGAGGTTTCTAGTTTTTCCTCTCCCTCCCTTATCACCGGTTCTCGCTGCTCTCTCTCTCTCTCTAGATTTTTGGGTTGTCTGTTTTTGCCAGACGAGAAGGAACCAACGCCAAGCGTCACCGTTCCTTGAAGCTCCTCACGGCGGACCGGTATCGAGAGTTGCGCCAGCGATTCCCTTGTTAGGCCCTACCTTTTGTCCAAAGGTGCCGGCAGGTTTTGTTCCGGATCGACGTTCCGTCCACGGTCCGTGTCTTCGCCGGCAACAGAGTCTGTAGCCACCTCAGAACCACTCGGTCATAGGCTGCCATTTGAAGACGGTTTCGGCAAGGTACGAGCCCCTTTCGGATTGGTGAACACGTGAACAAAATGTGCCGAAGTCCAGTCTGTATTTGGATGAAAATGAAACAAAACTTGACTAAGACCATGTCTGTTAGCATGTTTACACGCCGGTACTCAGTCTAGGTGTTGCATTCTCGCTTGTTTCGATGAACGAATACATTCAAGAAGTCGCATGTCACATGTTCGAGGAGATGCCTGACTCTTTCCAACACAAACGTGTCTTCGATTTCCGCCTGTCGTTGGACCCCTTTTAACCGGACAGCTACCGTTAGAGAATACTTTTGTTGCTTGAGCATTTTTGTTATCATTGTTGGAATTCAACACCTAAAACAAACATGTGATAGAATCTTAATAAAAAAGTCAAAAGTAGAAGCAAAATTCAATTTTGCTTTGAACAGTTATTTCTTCATGCCAAAGTTGGCAACGTGAGATGCAAGTGGACGATTTTTTAGCATGATAAATTGTGGCACATATATGTTTACACTATGGTGGCAATTACTTGATCAACATGAGACTTATTTTTGGCTTGAAGACAAATTTGCTGCACCTTTTATGAAGTCGGCAGAAACAACTCATTCACATAGAAGTCGGCAAGAGTATATAGGCGGTGAAACGTAGCTTATTGCTTGCATTGAGTGTGTTCTCAAAGGCAATGCAGCCTTGAAGTTATGCCAAAGGATATGCCAAAGGAGAGGCGTGTATGCTTCAAGGGTATCGTAGCCTAGTGTGCATGCCATAGTATGCGGAGAGTTTTAAAGTAGAGGGAGTCTAAAGAGGAGTCACCAAGTGTAAAGGTGGTCTCCGAGGATTGAGCATTGCAGGTCGTATACTCCCGTAGTATGGTGTCTTAGCATAAAGGGAGTTAGATAGTACTGTTTTGTACTCAAGTGTAGCAAAGCTTGTGTGTTTTGTTTGTAAAGCATTAGCAAGTCTATTGTCATTTCTCGACTCTCAAACCCGCGACATTTCTTGCCAAATCACCACCAGGTCATAAAGTATAGTGTCCCAAGCAACTGCTATCGACCTAAGAATATACTGCACATGAGGAACGTGCAAAACCTCCAAATAGTAAAATCAACATGAGATAGATAAACAAAAAAGCCAGACAACCAAACACAAACATAAAGCTGATGAGAATAGATGATCTATAACCTTACAGAGCTAACAGCTAGTATATACAACCACATGCTTCGGGGCGGCCCTCTAGGACTCTAAAAAAGATACAGGAATCAGGTAATGTTAAATCTCATCTATTCCAAATAGTTCCCCCACAAAAGACGTTACTAGTTCTCTGACCACAAAAATAGACCTAACCCTCTAGGGGTTAAAAACGGCATCCGGATCGTCGTAACCAATGGGGGGAGTGTCGCGATACTCTCGTGATCTCGAGGGCTGATGAGCCGTCCAAGGGCTGGTCGGACGCGGGCCTCTCCTAAGGCCCGTTACCCAAGTCGCAACGGCAGTATATGTAGTCGACCTTCTGTGCGGTTTGGTGACACGTGATACGTGTACATGCCAAGGAGTCGCCACCAATGTTTCATGGAGGGAGGGTATGATTGGAAACTCTATTGAATAGTTGGAAGTATTCTATTTAATTCTGCGAAAATCAGAGAAATGAGATCGGGGACTTTGTTACGCCAACTGTCAAAGTTGACGCCCTTTCAGCACCTAAGTTGAATGATTTGTCTATCCTAAGATTTCATACAGATAAGTGAGGTGTCAACCCTAACACTAGGAGTCTATGCAGATATGAGTGACTACCCTAATACTCACAATCAGTAAAAATGAATGCGCAAATCAAGGATTCAAAACGTGAGGATAAATCACATGAATGCAACGTGGCATTTCTAGTAAGGCCCTATTAGCCTAGAGAAATATAAATTAAGGCTCAAGAGTGTTTTTGACTTGATTTGCCCTTAAGGGGCAAAATCGTAATTTTGAAAAGTTTTGGGACAATTTGCCCAAGAATGGAAAATTTGTCATTTCAGATGAAATATGGATTTAAAAGATGATGGAAATAGGATTAGTCACCAAACTAATCAATTTCTTATTTTTCAGGATTTCAAGAATTTTTTTTTTAAATTTTTAGAGCGATTTACCATTTGAGGGGTAAAATTGTCATTTGAAAAAAATGATGAGAAGTGAAAATCCCAAACATAAGGATTGGTAGACCTCTTGACCCAAATCATGATTTTGAGCAATTTTCACGATTTGATTGGAATAGAAAAGACGATTTACCCTTTGAAGGGTAGAATCGTCATTTCAGAAAAAGGGACTCAAAAGTCCAAGCACAAGAATTGATCACCTAACCGACCTTAACTCTTATCTTGGCGTTATCCACCTATCTCGCTTACAAGGTGGAGGCGATTTACCCCTAAAGTGTAATATCGTCAATTCTTGGATGAATAGCTAAGCAATCCCAAAAATAGGATTAATCAGTTGTTTGTGGTCATTCTTCAATTTTTGGAAATTTCTGAAATGTCTAGGAATTTTTCACAATTTTCCTACATTTTTTTTATTTTCTAGGATTTTCTAATATTTTTAAGAATTTTCTAGAATTTTTTTGATTTTTTTGATTTTAAAAAATTAATTTCAAATTTTTATTATTAAAAAATAGATTCGGACAAGGTCAACCCAACCCACTCGGGTCGGATACCCGGCCCAGACCTGGACCCACGCAGCCTACACATCGAAACGACGCCGTTTCTCGTTTTTTATTTTTATTTTTCGGTTTAATCGGATTTAATCTGATGGTTCCTATTGAACCACATGGCTAATCCACAATCACCGGATCAGCTGACTGAAACCTACAGCCCATATCAAAAGTCGACTATCCCCCAACCGTTGGATCTGATTATTTAAACATACGGCCACGATTAAAACGCAAGACTTGATCTAGTCTGTTTACTCCCACTAACCTAAACGACGCCCCTCAACTACTAACCTAAACGACACCATTTTGGTTTGTTTTGATTTTTTGATTTTAAAAATATTTTTGAAAATTCTTAATTACTAATTGGGCGGCCACTAAAAATTAGACTCGATTGATCTAGGTTGTTCAATCCGTTTATTCGAATAACAGACCCTAACGGCCAGGTTGACTACGCACACACGTGGACCAATGACGAACTGACACCTAAGCCTTTGACTCTTTGACCAGCCATGTCAGCTTCATCTTCAACCTCCCGACCTCGGCGAAATGGACGGTCGAGAAACTCTGGCGACGATCCAACGGTGAAACCTCAACGAAATTACACAAGACTGACGCCAATCGACTCGTCTTAACATTCCGCATCACATATATCAAAATTAACGCATTTCATCCACAGAATCAAACACAGACAAACTCGAACTAGTAACGGGTATAGCTACTTCAATCATGCGATTCATGACATCTCAAGTTAATTCATCAACACAAAAGTATCACAAGAGGTTCAGAGCACTAACCTCGAGTTCCGATTGAGCTTGCACGACCTAGATTTAGCTAGGCGACTTTGAACAATAATCGGCAATAGATGTCGAGTTTGGAGATTCAATTCAAAATATTCAAGCAAAGTCGGTGCAAAATGAAGATGCCATGATGGTCAGGGATGTTTAGGGATCAAAACGGCCGCATAAAATCAAAGAATGATAGTCGGATACCAAATCCGTCATTGATGCACAGTAAGAAATTTTCAAAGTTAAACTCACCTTTTTCGGGATTATAAGCCGCTCGACTAGTGGCGATCGACTCCCGGAGCTTCCGACGACTCTTAGAGGCTTCGGTTTGGCCCAGAAGAGCCCAACCAGTGCTCCACAGGTTCGAGCTCGAGCCTTCGACAATGGTGATGGAAAGCGAGTGTTCTCTTGATTAGCAACGCAATTGTACGTATCGAACGAGTAATAAAGTGACGAATAAAAGTATCGTTCCCACGGAGATTGTAGACAAATCAATCAAATTACTTACTAAATGTGAACAATTCTCAAATTTATCTAACCAATGAAAGATCCAATAAAGCACTGGAAAATTCTGAAGGAAAATATTAGCAAATGCAGTAAATAAAAATAGAAATTAGAAATTTCGAATATAAAGAAGCAACAAACAACGGATTTTTATCAAGAATGAAAAATGTTAGAGCATCGGATTTCTCTTAACCAATCAAGATTAATTAACTAATCTCATCATGTAATTAAATTGAATTAATAGTGTAATGGTAGAACTTCCTAATGTAAATCACTATCCTTGGTCCGGTATAGCAACCCTAATTAGATTTAGCAACCCACACTTGATTCATGTGAATTTAAGTAAATTCAAACGCATTAAGATCTATGAACGTTCCCGGATTCAATAAACCACCATCGATTTACCTACGATCGAAACCACACAAAAAGCATAAGATATCTCTATCTATGATGAATTCATGGCTATATATCATAAAACACTTGCATGTAATCTCCTTTCGGTCTAATACATACAACAAATATCATTCAAGTGGTGATCAAGCACTTAAAAGCATTAAGAGCATGATATTTAGCTCGCACATATGAATTCTAGAATTGCATAAATGAGTATGAAAAATTAATCCATCATAGTTAAGTTACATCGTAGCTCTAACAAGAATTAGTCTAGAACATAATGAAAATTAAACTAAAAATAATAATTAAACTAAACATGATGAAGAACTAGAACAAGTGTACCAAGAATAATCGAGGATTGACTTTGAATTCGCCTTCTTCTTCTTCACTTGGCATCCGACATTGAAAGGAAGAATAGCAGAAAAACTGAATGTCGTCTTTTTGAACGTCTCTCCTAAAACTCCTTTTTCTTCCTCAAAAAATCACGTTCCTCCTTTTCTTGCTTTCAGATGGATATCCTTTTAATTTTTGAGAAAAAAGAAATCCGAATCACGTTCCTAATTTAGCTTTGGATCTTGAATATTTTCCCAAGATAGGCTTGATTATCATTGATTTCAAATTTGCATATCTAAAGATTGTGTTACCTGCAAAATCAATTGAAACCAATAAGTAGATTTCAAATTAAATTAAATTAAATTAAATATTAAGTCTAAAATAGTAAATAAACTCTAAATAAAATAGAGTTATCAACGAGCTCTCTCTCCCTCTCTTCTCTCTCTCTATTCTATTCACCTTTAGCAACAGAATGAATCCATCATCATCAACAGAAAGTCCACCAAAGGTTATATACCGTTTTTGAAATTTTGCTGCCGATTGGTCAACCCTCGTCCGCTTGAATTCACGTGCCATCACGTGCCAAATGGTATGCCAACGGTAACTGGGATGTTGGATATTCCGTCCAACTCCGTTTAGTCCTTCGTCAAGCCTCATTCTGTGCCAATTTGACGTAAATTTGATCTAAGTTTGTCTTTGTTGACTTTGGCGGGTACCACAACCTTGACCGGTCAATTACTTCCTGTTTTTGGCGGTCATTGGTCACGAATCCGGTATCAATTGACGAGGAATGGTCTAAAGCATCAAACCCCCACCGATGTGTCTTCGATTGTGGTTGATTGATCGATCAATTTTGCCATTAAAATTCGACCTTGCACTGTTCATTTGAGTAAGAGTCATGGGGAAGAAGACGACATTGTAGCGAACCAGTTTGACCGGTCTAAACCAGTTTCGACTTAAAATTTCTAAAATTAGCCCAAATCGGTGAGGAATTTTTGTAATTAAATCTCAGAATCAAACTTGGACATGAATATTATCTATAAATGTGATTTTTCCCAAAAGTTCATGTTAATTTCTATAAAAATCCCAAATTCGTCCTTAATTTCAATTCGAAAATTTGCGAAATTGAGGTTCAAACGGTCAAATTAGACCAAATTACTGATGCCAATCGACTCAGAATGATGAAATACATTGGGCAATGGCTTTAATTGGCAAAGGTAGCCATTGAATTGAAAGTAATTTTAATTATGCCCAAATTCAAGGACTAAATTGTAATAAAGTATGCAATTTTGCTCAATTCATGCAATTGAGTAATTTGTACAAATAATTAGGCTAAATTACAATGAGGGACAATCAGATTGAATGTCAAGATCTTAAAAATATCAAAATTACAAATTAAAAGACTCAATTGACATTTTTTTTACCAAATTCAATCATATGTGTAACAAAAAAAACACATAAAATTGAATTTGGATTTGAACTTTTGATGAGGTAAAAAATACAAGGGAATTAAAAGAAAAATACTAACTATTTTTTCACATTTTTTTACCCCAAATGCTATTTTTTCTTGAATTTTCAAGTATTTTTCTATTTTCTAAAAATAATGAAAAATGTGAAAAATATAAAAAAATTATTTTTTGGTCAAAAATGGTTCCTTGAGCTTGGCCAAGGCCACCAAAGTTGATTTTGGAATTTTTTTTTGACTTTTTATGGATTTTGTTTTATGATTTTTCAAAAATAAAACTGAAAAAAGACTAATAAAAAATCAGGTGTCAACAGCTGCCCCTCTTTGAGAGGAATCTCGTGAGAGGTTTCTCTCAAAGACATGTGACACCTGAGTCTTGACTGACTCGATCGAGGAAAAGAAAAACGAATCCTGACATTTAATCTTTCTTGTCCTACTAGTAAACGCTCTACTCATTCCATTTTAGCTGATGTGATAGAGAGAGAGATGGAGTAGAGATACTCACCTGTTACTCACCTGCCTAATGCTCGCGAGGCATACGCAGTGTATGGTGGATTCAAGTAGTTACATAGGGACTCGTCTCTTGAGTATTCTAAGGCAGTAAGCTCTAGCTCGTATGGTATGCTAAACTAGAATGTAATTACTATCTGATAGGAAATTAAGGATGACACACCCGTTCTTTAGAGATTGTTAGAAGTTTTGATCCGTATTGTGGATTAGACCATGAACAGGACTCCTTTCTATTATGAATCTATGGATGACACACCCGTTTATTAGGGTTTGTCAGAAAGTAGGTTTCTCATCCACCAAGGACCTAAAGAGGACGCACCCGTTTTTTTAGGGTTTGTCGAGTACTAGGCTTCCCATCCACTAAGGATCTAAATGTGACGCACCCATTCTCTAGGATTTGTCGGAGAGTAAGCTTCCTATCCACCATGAACCTAAAGGTGACGCACCCGTTCTTTAGGGTTTGCCGTAGAGTAGACTTCCTATTCACCAAGAACCTAAAGGTAACGTATCCGTTCTTTAGGGTTTGTCAAAGACTAGGCTGATCTTACACCCTGAGGAATCAACGAGGGTCTATACACATGAGGTATACCTAACTCTTAGGTTTTACCAAAGGAGTTATTTTGGGGTTTATGGGTTACCTAGAGCCTTATAGAAAGCTGGTTTTAAAAATTGTCTTCTCGACATGCAAGGTATCATTTTGGGATTTGGGGACTCCAAGTATCCTGTAGAAAGTTTAAATATGCAAAACTTTCGTTAACAAGATTCTTTTGGGATTTAGGGATTACTTGAAATCTTACAGAAAGATAATCTTGAAATTGTCCTTTCGAAGAGCGAGGTGCTATTCTGGGATTTAGGGACTCCAAGGATCTTGCAGAAAGCTCAAATCTGAAATCTCACATAAAAGATGACTCTGATGTCTTTCTTGTTGAGCAAGGTATTCTTCTTTGACCCAAGGCTGCCGTGAGTCTCATGGAAGTTTAACCCGAAAGTTCATTTCTCATCGAAGAGATATCAGTTACCTCGAGGCAATGACAGTTATAATGCAAGGAAAGTTTTACTTTGACCTATGAAATTATGCAAAATGAATTATGATGCAGGAGGTTATCCAAGACATCTTAAAGCATGCAATGATGACCAAAAATCCTTGTAAGGAAAATCCTGGATCAAATATTTTGAAGTTTCCAATAAAGCTTGCTTTTTAAGCATTCTATTGGAATGTCTTTGTCAAAGGGGGTTTATCACCGATTCTTCGACTTTGGTCTTTTACGAAAAAATTACTCGAATTTCCTAATAACATGCACTCGGGTTTTCGGGGCTATTCGCAGTGCATACACTCCGATTAATCATGAGGTATTTATGGGACCATAATGTTGGGTTTGAACATGGTTTCCAAGGGGGACTCACTCTCTGAGTCAGGCCTTTTGAATAAAAGTTTTCTTCATCTGCTCCAGGTTTACAAGTCAAGAACCCTGCAAAATGAGAAAGAAATAATTTTGCTTGTACCTCTTCGAGCTAAGGTACAAATTAACCTAATTAACCTAGGCGTCTTAGTCAGAAAACACTACAAAGGGTTGTAATGTTGGTAGGATTGGGGATCGAAAAAGGCTTGTTTTTGGCCTGAAATCGCAAAAGGTTTAATATTGGTGATCATTGCTGATCAATCTCCTGTTTTGTCTCTGGTCGACGACTCTTTGAAGAGCATATTTAGTCTTCTTGAGGATAGATCTAATATTTGAAAGACCTTCTGTATCTTTTGGCAATTGGCTATGATTCCATTAGAGGGTAGCCTTTCGTTGTATAGTTCCTGAGGATTCTTCTTTACTTCAGAAGTTGTTGGGGGTGGAAGCATCTAGTAATCCCTTAGTGTCCCAAAATCAATCTTATGACTTTTCAGCCTTTTGGTGAGGGTCAACCCTGCTTTTGTTGGGCTTTTGTCTCTTTTTTTAATGCATAGAGATTTGGCTTTTTCTTTTTTTCGATCTTGCATTTTCCTTTTCTTTTTTTAGGAACTAGGATTTTTATGATCATGTAAGGTATGTGACTTGAGTCTCATCCTATCTGAACATTTTTCTTTGAAAGTTTCATGTAGCTCCTATTTCTTGAACTTCTCTGTCAGCGAGTGTCTTTGCTACCTTCATCTTGGTGCTGTGCAATGATCACTAATGAGGGTACATGAAACGAATATGTAGGCTCAAATTGGCTATGTAATGGGTATAAGTGTATAAGATAGAGAAATGAACGTCTCTTCGTCATCCTTTGGTGCCTGGATTAACGCATATCAACACACGAAGATTGATGTTAATCCGAGCAAAAAAATTTCTAACCATTTACCTTTCCAAGCTACTGGACTGCTTCTATATGATCCCATATGGGGTGGTTCTTGACAGGGTTAAGAAATAAAGACCACCGCTCAAATGGTTTATCAATAATCATTTGCAATGTTTATGGAGAAGAATGAATGCCTCCGTCATCCCAATCCATGTAATCGATGCGAATAGTCCTTACATCCCTAGGTTCAGGCTTTTCTATCCTTACACTCCTCTCATTTTTCTGGCATGTATAGGACGTGTTTGGATTAGGCTTGCTTTTTATCTGAAAAAACATTCCTGCTAGTTAGCCTAAATAACTCTGCTTTGGAAAAATCAATATGTTTTTCTCTGAATTTCATTTTGCAAGGGATTAATGACGCACCATGCATGCTTTAGCCATGTCTGGATAACCTCTAACCCTAACATGTGTGTAACAATCGTTAGAAGCATGATTCGTTCGTGAGTTCGACCAAATACACGTCCACCTTTGACTTGTTCTTTCTTACGAGAAAGTGGAAAATTTGACGGTATTTCTCCATTGCTGCTTTCCACCTTCATTGAACATCCTTATATGAAGAGAACAAAAACTCTAGTGAGTGAAAGACATTGTAATGCTTGATGGAACAAATACATATTACTTGGTTCTTCGCATCAGGGACTATTCTGTTCTTGGTTCCGTCTGAATAGGTTTAATTCTAAATCCATTCTTTGGAATCCTTCAAAACATAAAACATGTCGTGTATGCATGAATGCATGATATGCCTATGTAATGACTGTTAAGGCGACTCGAATCGTTTTGAAGAAAGTCATGTGATCATCATCTAATTTTATTTCAAGGATAATACTTTTTCACAGCATCTGAGTTTACAGGATATCCCAATCCTTTTCCTTCAGAATTTACAAGAATTAATGCCCCTTCCACAAGGTATTTCTTGACAACATAATGGCCTTCATAATTTGGGGTAAACTTGTCTTCCGGATGAACAGTATTAGGCAAAGTCTTCCTTATACCAGGTCATCCACCTCGAAACTTCTGAGTTTAACTTTCCGGTTAAATGACTTAGCCACCCTCTTCTGGTAGCTCTAGCCATGACAGATAGCCCTAAGACATTTCTTGTCTATCAAATTTAGCTATTTATATCTGTGTTTCATTCATTCTGCCTCGGAGAGTTTAACTTCTGATAATATCCTCAAAGACGGAACCTTAATCTCTACAGGCAATACAGCTTCCATTCCGTATACCAGTGCATAAGGAGTTGCCCCAATTGAGGTCCTGATCAAAGTTTGATATACCATTAAGGAGAAGGGTAGCCTCTCATACCAATCCCTGTAATTTTTGGCAGTCTTAACCAAAATCTTCTTAATGTTCTTGTTTGCTGCTTTTACTACTCCATTCATTTGTGGGCGGTAAGGGGAAGAATTAAGACGTCGAACACCAAAGTGATCTAGTAGATCATCAACAATCTTGTTGTTTAAGTTGGACCCATTGTCCGTGATGATCGCTCGAAGAGTACTATATCGAGAGATTATATCTCTTTTGATAAACCTTGCCACACTTCTCGCAGTGACGTTTGTATAAGAACTGGCCTCCATCCAGTTCGTGAAGTAATTAATTGCAACCAGAGTGAAGTGATGACCATTTGAAGCTACTAGATTGATAGGCCATTTTATGTCTATTCTCCACATAGAGAAAGGCCAAACTTCATACATCTGATGTAGTTCGTTTGCGGGCGCATTAATCTTATTGCCATATACTTGGCATTGGTGGCATGACCTGACATGTTGACTACAGTTTGATTCAATGGTCATCCAATAATAACCAAGCCGAATAACCTTCCTAGCGAGGAGATTGCCATTTATGTGTGGTCCGCATATACCTTCATGGATTTCCCTCATGAGAATGTTGCTTTTTTAGCATCTACGCACCTTAACAGAATAGAATCAAATGATTTTTTGTACAAGGTTTGTCCACCGAGAAAAAATTTACTAGCCATCTTGGCCTATCTTCGATCTTCTACTTGACATCCATCAGGAAATTCTCTCCTCAAGAGATAATTCTTGATATCGTAGTACCATGGCTCTCCGTCAAATTCTTCTTCAACTAGCATACAATAAGTTGATTTTCTGATTATGCTGGTCCTTAGTGGCTTTATTTCTAGTCCATCAGTTATTTGCAGCATGGAGGCTAGGGTGGCCAATGCGTCTACGAATTAGTTCTGCGCTCTTGGCATGTATTCAAATAACACTTCTTCGAATTTAAGTGTCAACTCTTCTAGGTACTCATGATAAGAGATGAGTTTTGTGTCCTTCAACTTCCACTCCCCTTGTGTCTGAAAAATAATGAGCATAGAATCTCTATAAACTTGTAACTTAGGTACCTCCATGGAGATGGCCAACTGTAGGCCCATGATGCATGCCTCGTATTCTGAAATATTATTGGTGCAAGGAAAAGTCAATTTTGCTGCAACAGGATAATGTTGACCATCAGGGGTTATCAACACTACCCCTGTGCTAACTCTCGATAGATTAACTGTACCATCAAAATACATGACCTATTTGTCTTCCGTCAGGTTTAGAACTTGATCTTCTATCTTTGGCTGTCTAGAAGAGGTGCGATTTTGGGCGCTCTTTGCCAACATATCAACTATGACTCTTCCTTTCACAGATTTTGCGGAGAGCTTTTGATATCAAATTCAGACAACATTACTTGTCATTTTGCCAACTTTCCTATCAAGGCGGGTTTCTCTCGGAGATATTTGATAGGGTCATTTTCTGTCACTAAATGAATGTGGTGATGTAGGGTATACTGCCTCAATCTGCAAAGTACCCATACTGCTACTACACAATCCCTCTTAATAGGCACATAATTTGCTTCCGATGAAGTAAATTTCTTACCCAGGTAGTAGGGCTCTTTCTTTACCATCCACAGGGCTTGTTTGAGCAAGTAAGGCTCCCAAAGACTCTTGATGTATGGTCAAGTACAAGGTCAAAGGATGACCTGGGATGGGTGGCATAAGTATTGGTGGAGTGGCTAGATAAGTTTTAATCTTCTAGAATGTCTAACTGCATTTTACATCCTATGTCACTTTTGCGCCCTTCTTGAGCAATTTGAAAATTGGTTTAGCCACATCCGATAACTAATTGATGAATCTAGTGATGTAGTTTAATATCCCTTGAAGAGTTCTTACTTTTTTCACCGTTGAGGAAGTTGTCAGGTCACAAATAGCTTGGATTTTTGAAGGTTCAATTTCAATACCTCTTCTACTGACCAAGAATCCAAGAAGTTTCCCTAATTTAGCCCCAAACACACATTTATTAAGGTTCAACCTCAACTTGTATTTTCGGAGTCGCTCAAATAGCTTCTTTAACACTTGAATGTGGTCATGTCCTTTTTTGGACTTGGCAATCATGTCATCGACATATACTTCGATCTCCTTATGGATCATGTCATTGAATAGGGTGACCATTGCCTTCTGATAAATTGCCCCAGCATTCTTTATTCCAAAGGGCATCACTTTATAATAAAAATTTCCCCAATGGGTAGTAAACGCAGTTTTCGGCTTGTCCTCCTACTTCATGAGGATATGATTATATCCGGAGAATCCATCCATAAATGAGAATAATTCGTACCCTACTGTACTATCCACCAGCACATCGATGTGGGGAAGCGGGAAATCATCTTTTGGGCTAGCTTTATTCAAGTCTCGATAATCCACATAGATCCGGACTTTGCATCTTTCTTCATGATGGGGACTATGTTTGCAATCTAATCTGAGTAAGGGATAGCTTCAATAAAGCCCACTCTAAGAAGTTTCATCACTTCTTCTTTAATTCTGTTTTCTAACTTAGCTTTCATCCGTCAGTTGCCGTGTCTCACAAGTTTAACAATGGGATCTGTGGGTAACGCATGTTCCACAATTCTTGGATCCAAACTCGGCATATCGGTGTACGACCATGCAAAGATGTCTTGATATTCTTTAAGTAACTCTGTAAATCTGAGCATTTCAGTTCAGGATAGATGTCCACCAATCTTGACTTCTTTGACATCTGCATCAGTATCCAAATTAATGACTAGTGGTTCTTCTGAAGTGGGAGGCGTCGAATTTTCAAAGGTGCTCCAATCTTTACGAATAGCTGCGTAACCTTCATCTGCATCTTCCTCAACAAGAGTAATCATATTGGTGATTTGGCTCACATAATAACCTAGCATGCATGTTTGAGATGATATGCCTGAAATGTTATGAGAATGATTAGTTTCTGCTTCATACAGAAATACAATGTATGAGTGTGAAAAATCTTTTCAAAAGGGATTTCAAAATAAGTGCAGGCATAAATGGAACTAGTCCTCATATCCTCAGACATCCTTATTCCTCGAAAATCTTTTGAGAATTAGGAATCACATGGCAAATCAGGTCTCAAGTTTTCCATATGGAAAGCTAGTATCATCATTGGGCTGATTTGTAGTCACATATGTCCTTAATAAAACTTGTGTTTTCTTATTAAATGCAAGAATGGACCGCATTACAAGGTATGTTGTTTGGACCAACTGTCCGAGATCCAAAGGCGTTTTCCTACACTTCAAACAACAAAAACGAAAAGTGCGAAGAAATGCATGAATTTAAATGCAATATGAACAGTAAGGGATAAGTCTCTTTACTCAGAAGTAGTGGTTTCATCATCAAGCCACTCTATGATGATGTTCACAGAGTCATTTCTCAGAAAATGGTTTGCTATATCTGGTTCTACTGACGGAGTCATCCCTTCATCTGACAGCCACTTAGAGTCCTTGCGAAAATACTCATTCAAAGGGCTGCTGAACATCTTAGATTTGCCTTTCCAAGTTGTAGAATCAATGAAGGAATCCTTCTGATTTCGTTGGCGTCCATGGTATCCATGTCTCTTGCCTCGGCCTCGACCTGCTATCTTAGGAGTAAAATCATCAATGCGAGTGTTATGATATCCCAACCCATCTTATGCTCATTGGATTTTAATTGTAGAGGAGAGTTGATTCCTTGGCCATGCTTGCCAAGACCTTTTCCTAGATTGAACCCATATGCTGGCAACATCTTAGCTGGTAAAAGGTTAGCTTCAGAGACGAAAGGAACCTTCAGTTTCGCTCCCACAAGAGTGTGGATTACTGCCACTAGCTCCAAGGAATGATAGCTAGCTTCATCCTTAACTTTAGGTTCAATGTAGGGGATAACGTTATTCTGATATGCAACGAGGTCAACTTTCCCATAGACAGTAACTACTTTCCCATCAATCACGAATCACACTTTCTGATGTAGACTTGAAGGTACGGCTCCAGCGATGTGAATCTAGGGTCTCCCTAACAGGAATTCAAATGCGCTCAACATATCCATCACCAGGAAGTTTATAGAGAATTTAGTTGGGCCTATGAGCATATCCAGCTCGATCTCGCTTACCACTGTCTTTCTCATCCCATCAAAGGCTCTAACAGCTACTTTGGAAGTTCGAATCATCTCCTCTTTAATTCTCAAATTTCTTAACGTAGCCAATGGGTAGATGTTAAAAAGTGATCCGTTGTCAATTAGCACATGTGCCACTTTCTTTCCATTACAATGGGCAGTGATGTATAAGGACTTGTTGTGCCCTCTTCTCTCCATGGGGAAATCTTCATCTGAAAAGCTCAATTAATCTTTAAGAAGGATTGCCCTCACAAAATCTCCCAATTGTACGTCGTTAATGGTTTCGGGGACATGCACTTCATTTAGCACCTTTAGCAGTGCATCCTTATGTTTTTCTGAATTGATGAACAAATCAAATAGAGATATCTGGGCTGACATTTTTCTTAATTGTTTTATCACTTCAAATTTGCTGGTCTTAATGATAGATATGAGTTTTTCTGCATCCTCTTTTGATACCTCTTTCTTCTCAGATTTGCCTTTCCTTGGGGCGTAAAATCGTCCGAACCTCATTACAGCATCCACTTCTCCTGTTCCATAGTCCCAATGAACTGTCTTAGAATCATAGATTTCTATTGGCGGGACTCGTATGGTTACCGATGTCAGGTGGGATGTCTCTGGTTCAGGTTCATCATCGAACTCATCTCTTGGTAGGTGAATTACAACAGGTTTCACCAAACAATCCTTTTCTTGGCTTAGACTGTCAAGCTCATTCAGTTTAATCACCATAGTCATAGCAGTTTCAATCATTGCCACTATATCTCTCAAGTATTCAGGGGAGTTTTCATATTCCGACTGGCAGTATCTGTCAACATCACTTGACTTAGCTAACGTTGCGATCTTCAAGCATCTCCTTATTCTTTTGAATAGTTCAGTCGAGCTTTGCCACTGGGCTATTAACTTCTCCATGCTGACGTATTGCTCTGTGTCCAGCTTGTTATCTGTCCTTTAAGGACCACTGTGTGTTGTCAATCGAAATGACACATCTTCCATCTCTCTTGAGAGATCATTCACTTGTTCTTCTATGCACAGGAGATGTTCTGATATCACTCGATTGAGTGATGATTCAGGTTCTTTTATTAAAGGCTCTATCACCGCCTCCAAGACTTCTGATCGAATAGGATCATCCATACCTCCCCATCCATCCGGTATAATATCCTCCATTCTTTGGAAGAAACTAGGGGGATCAGAGTACTTCACTTTGAAATTGTACCCACCTGAATCCTCGCATAGATTGTCTATGACTTCACCTCTCTCTAATGCTTCAGCTTCAAATTTGCGATCAGCCAGACTTCGCTTGGCAGCTTTCAATTCATCTTCGTCAAGCTCTTTTTCTGGTTCGGTAATCAGCTTTATGTCACCTACCAAACTTTCATGTGGGACATTTCACATATTCCCTCGTTCGGTTTCAACCACAATCTGGTTCCATTCCAGGTTCACTGAGACCTTAATTCCTTCAAACTCTTCATCATCAATGCTTAACCTTATCCCCAAGCTCATCATTTTGGCAATACATAGCATTTTTCTTTTAGCAACAACTCTCCCTCTTTTGGGTATGACGAGGCTATTGCCAGAAAGTTGGTTAGCTTAGGTATATTCACCTTCAGCTCAAGGTGGTTTCCTTTTTCATCACCAAGTATTGCACCAACTACTTAATGATCAGGGATTGGATTTTCTTGCACATTTGGAGCTGCATCATCAAATTTCAAAATTTGATTGTCAATGAGATCCTAAACTTTCAACTTAAGTATGTAGCAATTATCTACATTATGTCCTCTTTCACCTATATGATAAGTGCAGATTTGACTTTCATCAAAACCAGGGTATTTCACCGAATTTTCTCTGGGAGGTTACTTTATCACCAAGTGCTGCTCTAATAACATCGTGAGTAACTTAGACAACGATCTGGGAAGTTGAGATAATTGCTTCGGAGGCTGTCTCTTTCTAGGCTCTTGTCCTTTAGACACTGACCATGACGATCCTCCCTTGCCTGATTGGAATTAGTGAGCACCTTGGGTTTGTTGGAATCTGGCACAAAGGCTACATCAATCCCAGTCTCTCTTTCTTTCCTTGGGGGATATTGCTTTCTCGTTGAAATTTCGTGTGGCATTCTTTCTCTCAAAGCCCACTCCAATCTTTCAGCCACCTTTATCAGGTGTGTAAAAGTTTGGCATCCTAAGATATTCAATTTGTTGAAGTAATCATAGGGAAGTGCTTTAAAAACATGTAAATTAAATCATCTTTTGGGATCAGCGATTTCACTTGATTTGCCAAAGCTCGCCATCTTTGGGCGTATGTTCTAATCGTTTCGCTTCTCCCTTTCACCGTTCGAAACAGATCTTTCCTTGTTGGGGCCGTAGCCGTGCTAAACTTTTATTGCCTGAGGAAATTTTTCGCAAGATCCTCCCATCCATCGTAATCATCCAAGTCTAACTCAATAAACCAAGCCAGAGCGATGCCAGCCAAACTCTTTTGGAACGTATTCATTAGAAGGGGGATATATTCAGAATAATGTGCCATCTTGCGCAGATAGTTTTTGAGATGAGCACGTAGACAGCCTGTCTCATTGTATTTTCTCACAAAGTTTGGCTCTTTGTAGTCTAGAGGAGTCTCCACCTTAGTAAACAGTGATATCTTATTGAAACAAGCTAACTCATAGCCCTGACTGCTCAAACACACTTCAATCTTGGTTATTCTCTTAGCCTCGGCTTCAGTTTTCCTAGCCTGCTTTCCTTTCTCCTCCTTCTCGAGGTTGATGATAACAGGAGGCATCTTTGGTTGTGGCTGGACATTTGGCGCACGAATGTCTTCCACGGCATATTGGGCACATTTAGCCATCTTTTTGTTAGTGGTTTAGGTATTGAAGATTGATATGAGTCATTTAGGTTTGGTACCGCCGTCTATCTGGCTTGGGAAGCTTCCAACATAGCCTTAATTTTAGCCATCATGATGGTCATGGTAATCATCTGAGTCTCTAACATGCCCACTCATGGAGTCAGTTCTTGCTGTTCCATCCTCTTCTTAAGTCAAGTACGGAAATGATGTCTTGATAATTTCGTGGCTCGAGAATACCTATTTATTTGAAAACAAGAAGTAAGAATCTCTTTAGGACAAGTAAGGAAAGTACAAGATTCCTTAAATTGTATATTTTCTGTTGATGGATGTGAAAAATGACTATCTTATGAGCCTTAGTCTCACATGAGCAATTCTTTCAATCATTTGTCAAGAGAATTCATAAAATTAAAGGAAGCGCAATCTTTGGCGATAGTTTTGGTGCATCGATAAAACATGCTTATGTTCATACACTATGTGTTAAAAGTAATATTTAATACAGATGAGTATCCAAATGTTAAGAAATCATCACAATGTTCACACATTTTACACTTGACAAAATAGTCTATCCAAGTCTAGGGCACTTAGGGTTTAAGGCGTCCTCATCATCCCAGCAAAGATCAAATTCCTCATCTTGGGAATCATCGTCTCCTGAATATAATGGCGATCCCATGTCTTCAAGTATATATGGCTCCACTCCAGGCACGTATGGCATAATGTATTCGGGTAGGTAAGGCTTGACGAAGCTGTGTCTAGTCGCCTCAAAGCGTCGAATGTATTCTGTAGAAACTCTGTGAGTATTCATCTCGGAGGTCATATCATCTGGCCATTGTACGTCTTCCATTCGGGAGTCCTTCAAAGCACGTATGATGGACTCTACCTTAGTTTTGAATTGCTTTTTCTTCTCTCAGATCTTTCGACACGCCAAATGAGTAGACATCTGGTTGTGGCGATGAAGAAACCTCTTGTAATGCCCCATATTGTCGTATGACCCTCCTTGGATAATATGCGGTGGCGCTTGTAAATCCTAACAAGGGGACTAGATCTTCGCCATTACGTGCGAGCATGACTTTACCTAAAGTTGGTAATCTAAGCTGCCATTGGAGTTGTTCTGGCTTTAAAGTTTCAAGGAATTCATTCCAGTCTTTGAAGTTGAATTTAGGAATGTGTGTATGGGTTATGGCGAAAGTTTTGAGAGGATAGGTGTTAGAACTAATCTTAGTGAAACCCATATTGATATGAAATTATTTTACATGGGATGTGAACCGCAAGTTCATGAGACCACTAGAGGCTCTAAAAATCTCTTTTTTGTTTTTCCCAAAACGATTGAGGGAAATGAAGGTTTTAGCAAGGATAAGGTTCGAGTAATCCCACCCATAACAGACTTGTTTGACTACTACAGCCATAATAGGGTCAAAAGTTATAGACGAGATCGGAAATAAGACCAAAGCTAAAGAATGCCAAGACAAAAGCTCTACCAGACTTGGTTCCTTTGCTAGCAAGGAGGTTGGGAAATCTCTCTAGAAGAAAGGATAAGGAAATTTGCCCATAATTACTTTTGGCGTCTGCTTTGATTTCGTTGAGATTTGTGTTTGGAAATTCAGCTAGTTGACTCAAAGGCTTGAACCCTATAGGAGGTTGGACTAACAAGTGAGTGAACTCAACTCCAATGGCGGCGTTATATTCCTCAAGGGTAAGGGTAACTTTCAATCCTTCCATGCAGAATGTCGCGGTGGTTGGATCCCAATAAAGTGCCATGGCTTGGATAAAGGTAGGTGGACACTCAATCCTTAGCAGGTCCAACAGATATCTTAGCCGTAATCTGGCGTACTTTTGACTAGCTTCACTCATGCTATCCCACCAGATTATGAGCTTAGCTTGAGGGACTTTGAATACTTGGATGTCATTCTTTCCCATCAAGTCTAAAATATGCAAATGATTTTGAAAAATCAATCGCCAAAGATTACTTTAAACATGTGGTTATGCTAATGTCATGAAATATGCATGAACTGATTAAATTGTATATTTCAGTTAATGAAATGGAAATTAAAAGTCCTTTCAGGCATAAAGAACCTGACTCAAGGTCTAATTTGAATTTTAAAGAAGTGAATTATGCAATTAGTCAGAATCATCTTAGTGACTAAAAGAGATAACAATGTCACATTTCATTAGTCAAAACATCAACTGTGAACGTAATAGATGAAATTCCTTATTACAAAAAGGATATGCTATGATAAAGAAATTAAAATTAGTCTCGAGAGGGGGAAAATACTAGTCAGGTTTATTCTAAAACAAGAAAGCCATAAAAGGCCCCTAGAATGTGGGATTCTAAACTATCTCTCCCTAAGACCTAATCTTCTATGAGATGATGATCGATCAAGGTTTCCTTCTTAATGGCATTTTTCTCTTGCCTCTCTTCAGGATACGGCTCGGTAATCAGGACTTCCCTCTAGTTGAAAGTTCTTCAGAACGTGAAGGATAATCTTCAATAGGCTGGTTGAGATGCTTTAGCTCTTCTGGCCATTCTCTGGTCTATGGTATGATGACTTCAGAAGTCTTATTGGGTTTTGCATTTTTGAGTATGATACGCCTTGGCTTTGTTTTAGTTGCAGGATGTCTTTTCTTTCCCCAAAGAGATATTACCGATTGATTCTCCCCGACTTGATGTTCCTCTTTTTGTCAGGCATATGCTTCTCTAGCTAAGTTGTTGCAATACTGTCTTTTCACCTCTAGATGGTGTCTGAACATCTCGTCCGCCTGCCGCTTAAACCTAAGGTTATCGACATAGTAACTAGTCTGGCAATCTTCAGCATATCCTAGTTTACGTCCAGTCAGCTCTCGGCCATGTACAAACCTAGTAAAATGCAGCCTCATGTTTGGCCAAGGACTAGTGACTTTCCTTAGATACTCGAAGGTAACTAACTTTGTCGAACTTATAAGAAATAGCGATATCCTATCCCTTAACATTATTATTTCAATCAGTTACTAGAATAATTTCATAATGTATGCAATGTATGTAGATGCGAATGATATGCAATACATGAACATACTACAAAGCATGGAGTAATGAAATACATCAAAAGTAAATGCCTTACCAACCAAAACCTCAGAAAACATGAAATATTATCTCGTAACAATTGGTGATTTTAGGTATACCAAACTTCCACAGACATGCGCATGAGACAAGTAGGGGATATACTCTAAATAAAATCAAGTGAGGAACCTATGGCTTTGGCTCCCAAGATCCGAATATGGAAGATTTCTCCCTAAGAGTACCCACCCAAGAGGGCTAGATATAACCAATTTGGATCATGAGTGGGAATGAACACAAAAGTCTCAAGTGCCATCAAACACGAGATCCTTTTGTATCCTTTCCCTATCTAAGGTAACCTAGAGGTGGTTGCAGTCGGGGTTTGACCGCCAGTGTGTGAGATGTGTCGTGATCATCATAATGCAAGATCATGCGTAGTAGTTTGTATCAAACACCGCTTCAGTATAGGCGAAAAAATAAATATACAATCCCAACTCCAACCTGCAGGAAATATGTCAACAACCACTTCATCCCTTATTTCTCCAATCTGCAAAAACATCTAACAGAGTAATTAGGATACATACCTCACCTTTGAGAGCATCTGTAGAAACCAATGTCAGATAAACCAATCAACTTTTTAATCAGCTCAAGTCCTCTAAAATTCCTAACCAGAGATTTTGGGTTGGAATAAGTCCCCAGCGGAGTCACTAGTCTGTCGCGACCCTCTCCCGATCTCGAGGGCTAATGGGCCGTCCAAGAGCTGGTCGGATGCGGGTCTCTCCCAAGGCCCGTTACCCAAGTCGCAACGGCAGTATACGTGGTTGACCTTCTGCGCGGTTTGGTGACATGTGATACATGTACATGCCAAGGAGTCACTATCAATTGTTTCATGGAGGGTACGATTGAAAACTCTATTGAATAGTTGGGAGCATTCTATTCAATTCCGCAAAAACTAGAGAAATGAGATTGGGGATTTTGTTATGCCAACTGTCAAAGTTGACGTTTTTCAGCATCTAAGTTGAATGATTTGTCTAACCTAAAATTTCATACACATAAGTGAGGTGTGAACCCTATCATTAGGAGTCCATGTAGATAAGAATGACTACCTTAACACTCACAATCAATAAAAATGAATGCGCAAATCAAGGATCCAAAATGTGCGGATAAATGATATGAAAGCAACGTGGCATCTCTAGTAAGGCCATATTAGCCTAGAGAAATATCAATTAAGGCTTAGGAGTGTTTTTGACTTGATTTGCCCTTAAGGGGCAAAATCGTAATTTTGAGGAGTTTTGAGACAATTTGCCCAAGAAGAGAAAATTCGTAATTTCAGATGAAATATGGATTCAAAAGATGGTGGAAATATGATTAGTCACCAAACTAATCTATTCCCTATTTTTCAAAATTTTTCAGAATTTTTCTGAATTTTTGGAGCGATTTACCCTTTGAGGGGTAAAATCGTCATTTGAAAAAAGTGATGAGAAGTGAAAATTCCAAACAGAAGAATTGGTCGACCTCTTGACCCAAATCCTGATTTTGAGCAATTTTCGTGACTCGATTGAAATAGTAAAGACGATTTACCCTTTGAAGGGTAGAATCATCATTTCAGAAAAAGGGACGAGCCTCGAAAGTCCAAGCACAAGAATTGGTCGCCTAACTCACCCTAACTCTTATCTTGACATTATCGACCTATCTCGCTTACAAGGCCGAGACGATTTACCCCTAAAGGGTAATATCGTCAATTCTCAGATGAATAGATAAGAAATCCCAAAATAGGATTAACCAGTTGTCTGTAATCATTCTTCAATTTTTAAAAATTTCTGGAATGTTTAGAAATTTTCCACAATTTTTCTACATTTATTTTTATTTTTTAGGATTTTTTAACATTTTTTAGAATTTTCTAGGATTTTTTTGATTTTTTTTTATTTAAAAAATCATTTTAGGATTTTTATTATTAAAAAATGATTCGGACCGGGTCGACCCGACCCACTTGGGTCGGATACCCGGGCCCACGAGGCCTGCACACCGAAATGGCGCCGTTTCTCGTTTTTATTTGTCAGTTTAATCGGATTTAATCCGACGGTTCCTATTGAACCACGTGGCTAATCCACGATCACCAGATCAGCTGACTGAAACCAACAGTCCAGATCAAAAGTCGACTATCCCCTAACCGTTGGATCTGATTATTTAAACATATGGCCACGATTAAAACACAAGACTTGATATAGTTCGTCCACTCCCACTAACTTAAGCGACGCAGCTTAACTACTAACCTAAACGACACCGTTTCGGTTTGTTTTGATTTTTCGATTTTAAAAATATTTTTGAAAATTCCTAATTACTAATCGGACGGCCACTAAAAATTAGACTCGATTGATTTAGGCTGTCTGATCTGTTTATTCGAATAACAAACCCTAACGGCCAGGCTGACTGGGCACACACGTGGACCAATGACGAATCGACACCTAATCCTTTGACTCTTTGACCAGCCGCGTTAGTTTCATCTTCAATCTCCTGACCCCGGCGGAATGGACGGCCGAGAACCTCCGGCGACGATCCAATAGTGAAATCTCAACGGAATTGCACAAGACTGACGCCAATCGACTCGTCTCAACATTTCACATCACATATCTCAGAATTAACGCATTTCATCCATAGAATCAAACACAGGCAAACTCGAACTACTACGGGTATAGCTACTTCAATCATGCGATTCATGGCATCTCAAGTCAATTCATCAACACATAAATATCACAAGAGGCTTAGAGCACTTACCTCGAGCTCTAATTGAGCTCGCACGACCTAGATTTGGCTAGGCGACTATGAACAGTGATCGACAATAGAGGTCGAGCTTGGAGACCCAATTCGAGATATTCAAGCAAAGTCGATGCAAAATGAAGATGCGATAATGGTCAGGGATGTTTGGGGATCAAAACGTCCACATAAAATCAAAGAATGATGGTCAGATATCAAATCCGTCATTGATGCACAGTAAGAAAGCTTCAAAGTTGAACTCACCTTTTTCGGGATTATAGGCGGCCCGGCTAGTGGCGATCGACTCCCGAAGCTTCAGGCAAGCTTCAAACGACTCTCAGAGGCTTCGGTTTGGCCCAGAAGAGCCCAACCAGTGCTCCACAAGCTCAAGCTCGAGCTCGAGCCATCAACAATGGTGATGGAAGACGAGTGTTCTCTTAATTAGCAATGCAAGTGTACGTATCGAACGAGTAATAAAGTGATGAATAAAAGTATCATTCCCACGGAAATTGTAGACAAATCAATCAAATTACTTACTAAACGTGAACAATTCTCAAATTTATCTAACCAATGAAAGATCCAATAAAGCAATCGCAAATTCTAAAGAAAAATAAATTAGCCAATGCAGCAAACCAAAATAGAAATTAGAAATTTAGAATATAAAGAAGCAAAAAACAACAGATTTTTATCAAGAACGAAAAATGTTAGAGCATCCGATTTCACTTAACCAATCAAGATTAATTAACCAATCTCATCATGTAATTAAATTGAATTCATAGTGTGATGGTAGAACTTCCTAATGTAAATCACTATCCTTGGTCCGGTATAGCAACCCTAATTAGATTTAGCAACCCACACTTGATCCATTGAATTTAAGCAAATTTAAACGCATTAAGATCTATGAACGTTCCTGGATTCAATAAAACATCCTCGATTTACCTACTACCGAAATCACACAAAAAGCATAAGATATCTCTATCTATGATGAATTCATGGCTATATATCATAAAACACTTGCATGTAATCTCCTTTCGGTCTCATACATACAACAAATATCATTTAAATGGTGATCAATCACTTAAAAGTATTAAGAACATGATATATAACTCGCACATATGAATTTTAGAATTGCATAAATGAGAATGAAAAATTAATCCATCATAGTTAAGTTGCATCATAGCTCTAACAAGAAGTAGTCTAGAACATAATGAAAATTAAACTAAAAATAATAATTAAACTAAACATGATGAAGAACTAGAACAAGTGCACCAAGAATAATCGAGGCTTGACTTTGAATTCGCCTTCATCTTCTTCACTTGGCATCTGGCATTGAAAGGAAGAATAGCAGAAAAACTGAACGTCGTCTCTTAAAACTCCTTTTTCTTCCTCAAAAAATCACGTTCCTCCTTTTCTTGCTTTCAGATGGATACCCTTTTGATTTTTGAGAAAAAAGAAATCTGAATCACGTTCCTAATTTATCTTTGGATTTTGAATATTTTCCCAAAATAGGCTTGATTCTCCTTGATTTCAAATTTGCATATCTGAAGATTGTGTTACCTACAAAATCAATTAAAATCAATAAGTATATATCAAATTCAATTAAAAAAATAAATATTAAGTCTAAAATAGTAAATAAACTATATATAAAATAGGGTTATCAAATACCTCCAAACTTAAGATTTTGCTAGTCCTTGAGCAAAACCACAACTAAAAATGATTTTTTTTTATCAACCACGGTTGCTCGAATTCTCAACGAAAAACATCAGAATCAATGACAAGATAAGTCTAACCCTAAACATGCAATCCGTGTGTGTGAAATCTCAATTTTTGAACTCACATGCAGCCTAGATAAATCCACGTTGATATGAAAACTCCTAAACTCAAAATCCATAAAACCAAATCTCATTTGTTTGTCGTTCATGTCTCTCTTCACTAATGTAGACCGTAAGCTCAACCAAGAATCAGTAAGTCTTAATAAGCTTGTAATGTGGCTTGGTTAAGGATTTGACAAAGATATATTTAAGCTCAATTTACCCTACAGTCGCATCAATTCCATAGCTCAGTTGATTCTCTGGATTAAAAAATAATCAACATTTTTTTTAACTTCTTTCTTTTTCATTGTTTCTCGTTCCACGCTTTACGACGAAGTTTCTTCCTGAGTCCCTCGTTACATAGTGCAATTCCAACCCATTAAGTATCTAAAAGGCTCACTCAAGTTGAAAGTTGGATATAGAGATCCGTATAAGCAGTACTAAAGAAACAATAATCATGTATTTCTTTTTTTTTTCTTTTTGCACACTTTTCTTTTCATTTTGTTTCAAACATGTCAAGAATCCAGAGTTTATGATATCACAAAGAGTTAAATGTGTCCATAGGGTATATGGAAAATTGATATCAATAAGTTCAGGCTACATTACAAGGGTATCCAAAGAATTTAGGCAATTTCAGGCTCAATGGGATGACTAAGGATAAATAAAAAAAGGTTGGCTTGAAAGGCTCAAACGATCCAATGAATGCCTAAATCATTTTCTTAATTGAGTTTAGCTTAGAATTTCACCTTGAGAGAAAATCAGACAAATTTTAAGATTTGGGTGAGTTCTAAGAGAATTACATACTTCACATAAATCTTCTCTAGGTACACATGACTCAAAAACAAG
Source organism: Rhodomyrtus tomentosa (assembly GCA_028455895.1). Taxonomy (NCBI): domain Eukaryota; kingdom Viridiplantae; phylum Streptophyta; class Magnoliopsida; order Myrtales; family Myrtaceae; genus Rhodomyrtus; species Rhodomyrtus tomentosa. The sequence goes on along the minus strand of JAPCWY010000001.1, from coordinate 3,626,171 downwards.
GATTAGTGCTCAAAATATGGAATACATGTTCAAGATCGAGACTAACTCACACATCTTTCCCGATTTTGAATTCTTTTTTTTTGAAAATTGCATCCAAATTTCAAAAAAAAAATTAGGAAAAATTTTAACTTCCACCCCAAACTAAATTGCAACAATGTACTCAATGCTGAAGAGCAAAGAAAATAATAATAATGACAGAGAAACTCCCTTGGAATATGATGAACGCATGTCATAGGGGGTGGTAGGGGTAGAAAGATTGAAGAAAACTTGGAAAAAAGTCCCTATAAAAATAAATCAAGTAATTAGGAAAAATTATTATCAGGAGGATTCAATTTTTCTTTTGTGTGAATAGAATAAAATAAAGCTAAAATACAAAAAATTAAAATGTTTGGGCTGCCTCCCAAGAAGTGCTTGCTTTATAGTTTGCAGCCAAACTCTTCAAACTCTTCTAAGCAGGTGAAAGTAAGGCATTGATGGCTGCTTGTGAGTCGAAACCACCTCCAAAGTAGGGCTTGAGACGCTGCCCATTTACTTTAAAGGTTCCCTCCTTGTCATTAGTAACTTCAACTATTCCATAAGGGAAAACCTTAGTGATGGTAAAAGGTCCAGACCATCTTGACTTCAACTTATCTTGAAATAGACGAAGACGAGAGTTATATAATAAAACTCTTTGACCTATATGAAACTCCCTTTTTAAGATGTGTCTATCATGCCATCTATTCGTCCTCTCTTTATAATTCGACCTTGCACTGTTCATTTGCGTAAGAGTCATGGGAAAGAAGACAACATTGTATCGAATCGGTTCGATCAGTTTGAACCGGTTTCAACATGAAATTTCTAAAATTAGCCCAAATTAGTGGGGAATTTTTGCAATTAAAACTCATAATCAAACTTGGGACATGAATATTGTCTAAAAATGTGATTTTGCCCCAAAGTTCATGTCAATTTCTATAAAAATCCCAAATTTATCCTTAATTTCAATTCCGAAATTTGCGAAATTGAGGGCTCAAACAAACAAATTAGACCAAACCACCGATGCCAATCGACTCAGAATGATGAACTACATTGGGCAGCGGCTTCAATTGGCAAAGGTAGCCCTTGAATTGAAAGTAATTTCAATTATGCCCAAATTCGAGGACTAAATTGCAATAAAGTATGCAATTTTGCACAATTCATGCAATTGAGTAATTTGTATATATAATTGAGCTAAATTGCAATGAGGGAAAATCAGATTGAATGTCAAGATCTTAAAAATGTTAAAATTGCAAATTAAAAGACTCAATTGACCTTTTTTTTACCAAATTCAATTATATGTGTAACAAATGAACACATAAAATTGAACTTGAATTTGCACTTCTGATGAGGTAAAAAATACAAGGTAATTAAAATAAAACTATTAACTTTTTTTTATATTTTTTGACCTCGAATGCTATTTTTCTTGAATTTTCAAGTATTTTTCTATTTTCTAAAAATACTGAAAAATATGAAAAATATGAAAAATTATTTTTTGATCAAAAATAGTTCCTTGAGCTTGGTCAATGCCACCGAAGTTGATTTTTCAATTTGTTGACTTTTTATGGATTTTATTTTTATGATTTTTCAAAAATAAAACTAAAAAAAGACTGAAAAAATCAGGTGTCAACAGAGAGCCGGGTCATTGGGGTCATCAGCAGAACTATGACTAGAATGTACAGAAGGTGCTGCGGATTGCTTGGGCTCGGGCTGCATACCAGGTTCGGGATCCACTACTTCCCCATCATGCGTATCAATGTCAATCGGATCCCAAGCGGGGGCATTAGGGACTCCATGAATAGGTGGCCCCTCAAACCCTCTAAGTGGACCGAAGAGATCAACCCCGTCACGAAAATACTAGGCCTTGAAGAGATGCTCCACCAAATGTGGCATCCCCTCATCGACCCATATAGTCGTGACGTGTGGTTCCCACATCTGGTATGTACCTGGTACTGGATGGAGCGTGATATCATGTGACGAGTGTGTATGAGTGTCAAATCTCACAGGCCGTTCCATTACTTCGGACTTCAAAAGTTATCCCACGACCGGGTGAGAAATAAATCTCAGTGAATGAAGCCTAAGCTCGGTTATGATATTGATTCGCCCAAGGTATCCTAAGCACAACAGTCAACATAAGGCATAATCACATATACAAGTAATGTATAGCCATCAAATAAACAACAAATCAAGGTACTATCACTCAGGCGTACACAAGACACCACACGAATCCGTTTATTAATAAAGACCCACACGACTAGCGTGGTTAAATCATAAATAGTGCGATCCTGCACTCATCTGGCAGGACTAGGCTACGTCCACTTTTATCTTCTCAGTGACGGTTATTACACGCTGTGTATCCAGTGTGCCTGGCATGCATGATGAGTAGGCATTCCTTAAAAAAGAGTTTCGGTCGATCACAAGCTACGACCGGCATCCGATAATCCCTTAAAACCGTACGACTGACACAGTGCATGGATTATCGTGCTTTTGACAAGTCGCAAGGTTCCATACAATAAGTACAGCATGAGTACCAATAGTACAATGCGAACTTGTCAAGTAACGTCATTTGTCCCTTATATTACCACGCAATTTACACTCGACAATCAATATATTATTTATCTTCGATTAATGCCAATATTCAAACAGAATTGCAAACAGACTCGACTCAAGGCCAATCAAGACTCTCATTCAGGCACTTCAGCGAGATGACCAAACCAAAAAGACAAATAATTCACTCAAGGGCAATCAATCCAATCAGGCAATTTCGAGCTCAATTCGTGCTATAACTTTTATTAGTTAGTCGATTTATAACAATCGATCGCTCATCTCTAACTAGTCGCTCGCTCGCAAACCAACACAAATCAACCAATCAATCGATAATTTACTGCAAATAGTCATAGACAATTTAATCGATCAAACTAGCCTAATCGACCGGCCATTTAACCTAATCATAGTTTCTATCTAAACCGGTCCCGATCGCGTACCTAATTTTCATATATGACTAATTAACTAATCCTAAGCACAATTAACTCTCTAACCAAGGTTTAGGGTCAACTCACAAAGTGAGTTAGCTCGGGCGGTCTCGACGAACGACGGTGGCGAACTCGGCGAGGCGGACTCGACGGTGGCGACAGTCTCGGTGAACTTAGGGTTTGTCGCGTGACGACTCGAGCCAAAACTTCGAGAACACCACTGGGAGGTTCGGTGAGGTTCCCGGGACAGGTGATTGGTGATAGAGCTCCGGCGGACTGCAGCACCAAATAGAACCTGTCAGTTTAAGAAAACAGGAGAAATAAGGCCATTTCGGTTGGTTCTCAGCTTCACGGGCCGAGGAAAAGCCAGACAAGGGTGGGGAACTCACCTAGGGTCAGAGAGGGTCGATTGGGACTAGTGGACGGCAGCGGAAGGCGGCTGGGAACAGAACCGACAATAATAAGGTCTTCACGGCGCTGAAATAGGGGAGGTCGATTGGGGTTGTTTTCGGGCTTCACGCGCTGCAGGTCTGCTCCGGCCAGCTCCGAGGGGATAGAAGGGGGGTCTGTGGAGGTGATCGGCAGTGGTGGTGAGCAACAGTGGAGGCCGGTTTGGCTAGATTGGAGACGAAACTGAGCCGGCCTCAAAACAAGCCACCAAGGACTTTGGGATGGTTTGCAGTGGCTCCGGACAATGGCCGGTGTGGTTGGGTCGGAGTGGTCGAGAGAATGATGGTGGTCAACTGTGGGGTGGTGGTTGGCGTCGTGGTGGTGAAAACGATCGAAGGAAGAGAGAGAAGCTCTCTGGTCAGTGATGGAGAAAACAGGGGCTGGGCTCCTGCGATTGATTCACGGCCGTCCGGTGGTGAACGGCAGTCAAGATGGCGGCGACGAAGCGGTAGTGAGGCGGCAAGGTGGTGGTGGTGTGGTTCGGGGTCTGAGTTGCGCAAAAACAACCCAAGATGAAGAGGAACAGAGGTGGTGTTGCTCGGCCGTGCAATATACCACAAAAGAAAAACGAAGAAGAAGAAGCAGAAAGAAGAGAGATAGGGGAAATCTATGGCTGATGGGAGAGGAAACATGGGGAAGAGAGAGAGAGTGGGCTCCACTAAGACTTTCTTGGAAATTTTGTCTCTTATGCCAAATTATTAATCTTGTCTCATGTGTATAAGGAGAGGCAAAATGGTCATTTGCCAAAATCAGGACTGAAATGAAATTTTGCTAAAACTGAAATCCTAATTCACGACAGCTAACGTTCGAAACCTAATCTAAAATACCCGAAGTTTCAGAATTCATCCAATTATCGTCTCTTCAGTCCTTATAGTCCAAAATATCTGTCGACTATGATTAAATTTTAATATCCTTTTTATTGAATTCCGGCGCTTACAAAAGTTGAATTTCCACGACTTCACAACTCTCCCCCACTTAGGAAATTCCGTCCTCGAAATTACAGCACAGTCCTAACTATTCAAAAAGATAAGGATAGTTACTCTTCATGACTTCCTCGTTCTCCCAGGTAGCTCCCTCGGTACCATGGTGTCGCCAGATCACCTTGACCAACGGAATTGTCTTGGTTTTAAGCACTTACTCTTTCCTATCCACGATTCTGACCAGTCGCTCCACGTACGACGGTCGCTCATCCAGATCAATCTCCTCATAACTCAGCACATGAGCGGGGTCCAGCTCGTACTTCCTCAGCATTGACACGTGGAAGATGTTATACACTTGAGCAAGTCTGGGTGGCAGCGCAAGACGCTAAGCTAAAATTCTAATTCGTTCTAGGATTTCAAACGATCCAACGTACCTCGGGCTCAATTTTCCTTTCCTGCCAAAGCGAGATGTCCCTCTCATAGGCGACACTTTCAGAAAGATATGGTCACCTACTTGAAACTCCAAAGACCTACACCTTTTATCTGCATAACTTTTCTAGCAACTCTGAGCTATTTTTTTGTCTGTCTCTAATCACTTTAATTGCTTCCATCGACTGTTCCTCCAACTCAGGGCCAGTTATCTTCCTTTTACCAACCTCATCCCAGCAAACTAGCGTCCTGCAAGCTCTGCCTTACAATGCCTCAAAAAGTGCCATCTTAGTACTCTGCTGATAACTCAACCAAATGCAATTGTTCCTCCCAATTATCTTTGAAATCCAAAACACATGCTCTCTACATGGCCCCCAAGGTCTGAATCGTTCTTCAGACTAGCCATTTATCTGCGAGTGATAGGCTGTATTAAATTGCAGTTTCGTTCCTAAAGCAGTTTGCAGACTCTTCCAAAACGTAGCAGTGAACTTGGGATCCTGATCAAAAGTGATTGTCACTGGCATACAATGAAATCTTACAATATGCCTCACATATAGCTCCGCATATCTGTCCAAGGCGAAGTCCTGTCTTACTGGAATGAAGTGTGCTAACTAGGTCAATATGTTTACCACGACCTAGATTGAATCATTCCCTCTCTGACTTCTTGGCAAACCCATCACGAGGTCCATCGGGATATGCTCTCATTTTCACTCCGGATTTTCCAAGGTCTGCAGCAATCCTCCAGGTTTGCAATGTTGTGCCTTGACCTGCTGACAGGTCAAACACTTAGCCACGTGCTTGGCTATATTTATTTTCATGTCGTTCCACCAGTAGTGTTGTTTCAAATTCTAATACATCTTCGTACTCCCGGGATGGATGCTATAACTGCTACGATATGCCTTTGATAAAATTTCTTCCTTTAAACTTTCATCGGCTGGTACAACCAAATATCCTCTGAACTTCAGTATCCCATCCTCGGCTATTTGAAAGTCGACCCTTCGCTTAGCCGCGTCCTCTTGAAGAATCTTCTAAATGAAGGGGTGTGTTGACTGCAAGGTCTTAATCTTAACTTGCACTCCCGGCTCGATTCTCAAAGTAGCCACGAGACTCGATAGTTGACTTATCTCCAACTAAAAGTCTGAGTATCTCACTTGCTCAAGTAAACGCCACTCATGCACCTATAATTGAGCAATTACTGATTTTCTACTCAGGGCATCAGCAAGCTTAATCGCCTTACCCGGATGATAAAGAATCTCATAGTCATAATCCTTAAGTAACTCCATTCATTGGCGCTGCCTCATGTTCAACTCCTTTTGAGAGAACATGTACTTCAGACTCTGATGGTCGGTATACACCTGAAAACTTTCCCCAATCAGATAGTGTCTCCCGATTTTCAAAGCAAATACGACCGCAGCCAACTCCAAGTCGTGTGTGGGATAATTCAACTCGTGTGGTCTCAACTGACGAGATGCATATGCTACCACCCTACCATGCTGCATCAAAACACAACCTAGTCCTCTAAGCGAAGCATCGCTATAAATCTCATAACCACCAGGACCAGACGGAATTGTCAGAATAGGAGCCGTAGTTAGCTTATGCTTAAGCTCTTGAAAACTACACTCGCACTTGTTTGTCTATTCGAACTTCATGTCATTCTTCAGCAGTTTAATCAAAGGTGAAGCTATAGCTGAGAATCTTTCCACGAATCGTCTGTAATAGCCTGCCAAACCCAAGAAGCTTCTAATCTCTGTAGCAGTCGTCGGTATTGGCCAATCTATAACTGCTTCAATCTTAGACGGGTCCATAGCAATACCCTCACTAGATATCACATGTCCTAGGAATGCCACGTGAGCTAGCCAAAACTCGCACTTACTGAACTTGGCATATAACTGATGCACTCTCAGAGTTTCCAAAACCACTCTCAAGTGTTGCTCATGATCTTCAGGATTTTTCGAGTACACTAGAATGTAATCGATAAATATGATTACAGAACGATCCAAGAACTCCCTGAACACTATGTTTATCAAATCCATAAAAGCAGCAGGAGCATTCATCAAACCAAACGGCATCAGAGTGAACTCATAATGTCCATATCGAGTCCGAAATGCCGATTTTGGTATATCCTCTTTTCTGATTCTCAACTGATGATATCCCGTCCATAAATCGATCTTAGAAAATATCGATGCTCCCTGCAACTGGTCAAACAAGTCATCAATCCTCGATAGTGGGTACTTATTCTTGATTATCACTTGATTCAACTGCTTGTAGTCGATACACAATCTCAAAGTCCCATTCTTTTTCTTAACAAACAAAATAGGCGCTCCCTAAGGCGATGCACTAGGGAAGATAAACCCTTTATCTAACAACTCATACATCGGAACCTTGAGTTCCTTCAACTCTGAGAATGCTATTCTATACGGCGCCTTAGAGATCGGCTCCGTCCCAGGAGCTAAGTCTACCACAAACTCAATCTCTATTTCTAGCGGCAAACTAGGTAATTCCTAAGGAAAAACATCTGGAAACTCACACACAACCGCAATATTCTTCAATTTCAATTCTTCAGCAAACGTATCAACCACAGAAGCCAAATAACCTTAGCAACCATTCTCCAACAATCGCGTTGCCTCTAACGATGATATCATCACCGTTGAGGTTCCTCCTCGACTACCCAAAAATTCAAAGCTAACACCATCCATCGGATTAAACTGAATCACCTTATTAAAGAAGTTCATCGTGGCTCTTTGATTCATCAGCCAATCCATCCCCACAATTAAGTTAAAATCGTACATCTCCAACACAATCAGGTCTATCTTACTTTCGTGGCCATCCACAACAAGTCTACAATTTGGATAGCTTACTATAGCCTCGACATTATCTTTTAATGGCATGGACACTTTAAATACAATATCTAAAGGCACCGATTGCAACTCAAATAATTTAACAAACTGATCCACAACAACCGAATGCATAGCACCCGGAACAAAGAAGGCATATGCTACTTGGTTATGCAAAAGGACCGTACCTGTAATGGTTGGCGAATCCTTCGCCGCTTCCTGAGTGACAGCAAAAGCCTTTTCTTATGTCGGCGAACTATTATGAAAGTTTGGCGGCACAGCTTCTCTAGACGGTCCTCCCTGTTGTGGCGGCGCCTGCCTGCCCTGCTTCTGCGGGCAGTCCTTCACCTGATGGCCTAGCTGGCCACAACCAAAATAGGCACCACCCCTAATAGGCATAAACCCGGCCCATGCCTTTGGCGACCCAAATTGCACATCTCACTCTGACAAAAAACATTAGCTTGCTGATTGCTCCTCGGCGATTAGGTGGAATATGGTTCCTGTTGCTAAACATGGGTTTCTTCCCTTGCCTCCTATCAAATCTACTTGAGGACGTGAACCGCGATCTAGATGCGGTAGTCCTTTCAGCCAAGTCCTGTTCCACTATGAACGCCCTCTCGTAGATATTGTCATAGTCCTGGAGATCTTGCGGTGTCAGCACACTCTTAATCTCGAGCTTCAGCTCGTCCTTGAACCTTCTAGCCCTGTCTTTAGGATCCTTAATCATTCTCGGAGCATACTTAGACAGTTTAGAAAACTTTACCTCATATTGGTCAACCGTCATCTGGTTTTAACGAAGGTAGAAGAATTCAACCATCTTTTGCTCTCTAGCTATCTTCGAGAAGTATTTGTTATTAATAACCTTCACAAAAGTATTTCATACTAGAACCATACCTTCGGGGAAATTCTTACCCTTGACAGCTCTCCACCAAGTACTGGCATTCCCTTCAAGTTGATAAACTGCCAGAGTGACCTTATCCCCGTCTGAACATCTCAGCAAGTCGAATGCTTTCTCCATCCTTTTGACCCATCGAGTGGCAGCTTCAGGGTCTTCACTTCCAGTGAACTGAGATAGCTTCAACTTGAGGAACTGTTCCACCAGCTTTTGAGCCCTACGCTCCTCACTCCCAGGGGTAGGTAGGATCATAGATGAGGTCCCAACAGCAGCAACAATGGTTGTAGCTTGATTCCTTACTTGCTGCCCCATCAAATCTCTAATTGCCCTAAGGCTTGCATAACTTTAACCATAGTCGGCTCCCTTCCAGTAGGTTCAGTTGTAGAGGTTGCAGTAGAGGGAGCAACTAGGGACACCTCAGGCGATGCTCTTCCAATATCAACTAATTTGTCCATTGGCCTCACAAGCCTCCTTCGAGGTCCTCGGGGTGCTCTTTTACAGCATTTGCTCATTTTACAGAAAAGAAACGGAGCCCTACTTACCCCATAGCAAAACGTGGTCCGAAGGCAACCCCCAAAAACTTACCACATAATTATCAATCACAGGCATAGCAATAAAAAAAATCCTACTAATTATCCCATTTCCCAACGCTCCTTATTACTCTAGGCTAATGACCAGACAGATCAGGCTAACCTTGCTCTGATACCACCTTGGGCATGGATATCACATCCCGACTCTCGAACCCGCGACATCCCTTACCAAATCGCCACTAGGTCATAAAGGATAGCGCCCCAAGTAACTGCTATCGACCTAAGAATGTACTACGCATGCGGAACGTGCAAAACTTCCAAACAGTAAAATCAACATGGGATAGATAAACAGAAAAGCTAGACAACCAAACACAAACATCAAACTGATGAGAATAGATGATCTATAGCCTTACAGAGCTAACAACTAGTATATACAACCGCATGCTTCAGGACAGCCCTCTTGGACTCTAAAAAAATACAAGAGTCAGGTAAGATTAACTATCATCTATTCCAAAATAGTTCCCCCACAAAAGACGTCACTAGTTCCCTGACCATAAAAACAGACCTAACCCTCTAAGGGTAAAAATGGCATTCGGATCGTCGTAACAAATCGAGGGAGCCGGGTCATTAGGGTCGTTAGCAGAACTCTGACTAGAATGTATAGAAGGTGCTGCGAATTGCTTGGCTCGGGCTGCATGCCAGGTTCGGGATCTACTACTTCCCCGTCAGGCGTATCAATGTCCATCGAATCCCAAGTGGGGGCATTAGGGACCCCCTGAATAGGTGGCCCCTCAAACCCTCTACGCGGACCGAAGAGATCAACCCCGTCACGAAGATACCAGGCCTTGAAGAGATGCTCCACTTGATGTGGCATCCTCTCATCGACCCATATAGTCGTGACGTGACGTTCCCACATCTGGTCCGTACTTGGTATTAGATAGAGCATCATATCATGTGACGAGTGAGTAGGGGTGCCGAATCTCACAAGCCGTTCCATTACTTCAGACCTGAAAAGTTATCCCACGACGGGGTGAGAAATAAATCTTAGTAAATCAAGCCTAAGCTCGGTTAGAACACTGATTCGCTCAGGATATCCTAAACACAACAGTTAACATAAGGCATAATCACATACACAAATAATGTATAGCCACCAAATAAACAACCAATCAAGGTACTACCACTCGGGCGTACACAAGACACCACACGAATTCGTTTATTAATAAAGACCCACACGACTGGCATGGTTGAATCACAAATAGTGCGATCCCGTACTAATCTGGCAAGACCAGGCTACGTCCACTTTTACCCTCTCAGCGATGGCTACTACACTCGGTATATCCAGTGCGCCTAGCACGACACAGTTAGTAGGCATTTCTTAAAAGGAGCTTCGGTCCATCACAAGCTACCATCAGTATTCGATAATCCCTTAAAACTGTATGACTGGCACGGGGCATGGATTATCGTGCTTCAGACAAGTCGCGAGGTTCCATACAATAAGTACGACATGATTACCAATAGTACAATGCGAACTTGTCAAGTAACATCAATCGTCCCTTAAATAACCACGCAATTCACACTTGGCAATCAATCTATTATTTATCTTCGATTAATGCCAATATTCAAATAGAATTGCAAACAGACTCGACTCAAGGCCAATCAAGACTCTCAGTCCGGCATTTCAGCGAGACGACCAAACCAAAAAGGCAAATAATTTACTCAAGGATAATCTATCCAATTAGGCAATTTTGAGCTCAATTCATGCTATAACTTTTATTAGTCAATCGATTTATAACAGCAATCGCTCGTTCGTCTCTAACTAGTCGCTCGCTCGCAATTCAACACAAATCAACCAATCAATTAATAATTCACCATAAATAGCCACTGACAATTTAATCGCTTAAACTAGCCTAATCGATCGGCCATTTAACCTAATCATAGTTTCTATCTAAATCGGTCTCAATCGCATAACTAATTTTCATAAATGACTAATTAACTAATACTAAGCGCAATTAGTGTCCTAACCAAGGTTTAGGGTCAACTCATAATGTGAGTTAGCTCAGGCAGCCTCGACAAATGGCAGCGAAGAACTCGACGACGCGACGGTCTCGGCGAACCTAGGGTTTATCGCGCAACGACTTGAGCCAAAACTTAGGGAACACCACTGGGAGATCCGGCGAGGTCGCCAGGATAGGTGTCCGGTGACGGAGCTCCGACTGACGGTGGCCGGCAGCCCAAAACAGGACCTGTCAATTTAAGAAAATAGGGGGAAATAAAGCTGTTTTGGTTGGTTCTCAACTTCGCGGGCCGAGGTAAGGCCAAACAAGGATGGAGAACTCACCTAGGGGTCAGAAGGGATCGATTGGGACCGGTGGACGGCGGCTCTAGGCGACTGGGAACAGAACCGACAAAAATAGGGTCTTCACGGCGCCGAAACATGGGAGGCTGATCGAGGCTATTTTCGGGCTCCACGCGCGGTGGTTGACTTCGATCAGCTTCGAGGGGATAAAAGGGGGGTCTGTGGAGGTGATCGGAGGTGGTGGTGAGTGACGGTGGCAGCGAATTTGGCCGGATTGAAGACCAAATCGAACTGGCCTCAAAACAAGGGCACCAAGAACTTCGAGGTGGTTTGCAACAGCTCCGGCGGCCAACGGCCGATGTGGCTGGGTCGAGGTGGTTGGGAGAAGGATGGTGGTTAGCTGTGGGGTGGTGGTTGGCGCCGGTTGCAGCGAAAACAATTGAAGGAAGAGAGAGAGGCTCTCGGGTCAGTGATGGAGAAAACAGGGGCTGGGCTCCTGCGGTTGATTCGCGGCCGTCCGGCGGCAAACGATGGTCATGATGGCTGTGACGAAGTAGCAGTGAGGGGGCAAGGTGGTGGTAGTGTGGTTCGAGGTCTAAGTCACATAAAAACAACCCAAGATGAAGAGGAACGGAGGTGGTGGTGCTCGGCCGTGCAATATACCACAAAAGAAAAACGAAGAAAAAGCATAAAGAAGAAAAGAAAAGAAAGAAGAGAGAGGGGGGGAAATCTACAGTTGATGGGAGAGGAAGCATGGGGAAGAGAGAGAGTGGGCTCCACCAAGACTTTCTTGGCAATTTTGTCTCTTATGCTAGATTATTAATCTTTTCTCATGTGTATAAGGAGGGGCAAAATGGTCATTTGTCAAATCAGGACTGAAACGAGATTTTGGTACACTGGCGAAGGAAAAATTTTGGTAATTTCGCAAGCCAGGCTTGGTCGGGATTAGGTTCTAGCGCGAAAATTGAAATCCTAATTCGCGGCGAATAAAATTCGAAACCTAATCTAAAATACCTGAAGTTTCAGAATTCATCCAATTTTTGTCTCTTCAGTCCTTACAGTCCAAAATATCTATCGACTGTGATTAAATTTTAATATCCTTTTCATTGAATTCCGGCACTTATAAAAGTTGAATTTCAAGGACGTCACAACTATTTTGAATAACGTTCTCTCATTTTCATATTCGAAAACTCTCCCGTATTGAAACTATCAAACTTTCGCAAAAACCCATTCTGGTCCATATAATTGGTATCAGAGCGAGGTTGCGCACTCTACAATTGGTATCAGAGCGAGGTTGTGCACTCTACAATTGGTATTAGAGCCAGGTGGTCAATGATGGTGCCGGATCCCGGGCGATCAAGAATCCACTCGCGGAGATCGAGAGCCTACAGTGAACGATCGAGGATCGTGAATCTAGAGCTAGCTGTAGCATCCATGTGTTCCGTGCAATTACAACTTTCAAAGTTGAACGAGAGGAATTTCAACAATTGGTCCGTCCATATAAAGGTTCTATTCAAATCGTAGGATTTGTGGAACTTGGTGGAGAATGGCTACATTGAAGTAGCTGACGTCGAAGAATTCAACGCTTTGAAGAAAGAAGATAAAGATTTATTGGTGAAAACCCAAAAGAAAGATCAGAAAGCATTATATACGAGCTTTCAAGCTATAGAGGAAACGATATTTGAAAAAATATCGTGCGTAGAGACGGCGAAAGCGGCGTGGGATATTCTACAAAAATCCTACAAGGGCAATGATAGGGCGAAGCGAGTTCGACTTCAAATACTTCGAGGTGATCTTGAGTCTTTACAAATGAACGACTCTGAATCAATCTCGTCGTATTTTGATAGTGTGCAAACCATCGTCAACCAATTGAGGGTTAACGGTGAGGAACTCCAAGACGGACAAGTTGTAGAAAAAATCTTGAGGTCTTTAACTAAAAGATTTGATTATGTCGTTGCGGCGATCGAAGAAGGCCAGTATCTATCAACCATGACATTGAAGAGGTTGATGGGTTCGTTATTCTTGCATGAGCAAAGAATAAATCATAAGTCCGTCGATTTGAACCACGAGCAAGCATTGCAGAATCAGATTATTCAATCAAATCGAGAAGATTACTATGGTGGACGGCGCCGTGGAGATGCACGAGTTAGGTGTGAAAATTTGAGTTTCACTAGGAAATATAAAGCATGTGATAAGTCAAAGGCAAGGTGTTTTAAGTGTAACAAATTTGTACATTACAAATCCGAATATCAAGAAAAGGCGATGGAATATGCACATATTGTCGATGATGATGAAGATGTGGTACTCGCATGTGCCATGGATAATGGTAGTTCCCTCTTTAGAAATAAAAGAGGCTTCAAGAGTCATAAAAGGAATGATGCTGGCACTAAGAATGGCAAACAGCGGAAAGGACATCGAAAATGGCAGAGACGATCAGCAGTGAGAAGCGCTCAATCAGGGGGAACTCATCGAGATCATCATAAGAACAACAGAAAGGGTAGTGGACGGTGCTACATATGTGGCAAAGTAGATCACTTTGCCAGAGTTTGTTGGTTCAAACATGTAAAGGAAAATGACGCATCTTTTACCAAGAAGGAGCACGGTGGCAAAGAAGAATGGAGTCTTCATGCAATTGTTGCAACAGAGAATCAAGAAGAGCTCGTAGCCACAAGGATCGTCGAAGCAGATGATATGATAGCCCCTGAGATGTCCCAAAGAAGAGCAAGTTGAGAGAAAGCTTGAAAAAGCAAGTAGCAGCTTCAACAAGCAGTTGTGAGAAGGAACTGCATGAGATGTTGAAAGAGAAAGATGAAATACTGAAGCAAAAGAACGAGGAGCTCAAGGTCAAAGAAAGAGAGCACCAGAAGCTCCAACATGAACTTAAGAAATTGCAAAAGCTTAAGAAGTACTACCTAGAGAGAAAGGTCCTAAGGTGCAAGGATCATTCGAAGAGGGCAGAGAAAAAATCCTATGAGAAAAAGGATCGAAATACCTATACCGAAGTGCTTTAGAAAAAGTTGAATCAATTGAAGCATGAATTGAAAATTGTGAATGAGAGGTTTGGTCACCTGAGTTGCAATCTCAAGACTCTCGCGACTACGGAGACTGCGAAAAAAGAAAAGGTGATCGACTCTCAAGTTCGAATGCCGCTGATGAAGTCCGAGCTTCGCAAAGCTCGGTCAGAAATTGCAGTCGTAGAAGCAATTGAAGAAGATGAATATCATATGTTATAAGGTAAGAGTATTAGGTGTTGAGGGGGACTGTTGGAATTCAACACCTAAAATAAACACGTGATAAAATCTTGATCAAAAAGTCAAAAGTAGAAGCAAAATTCAATTTTGCTTTGAATAGTTCTTTCTTCATGTCAAAGTGGATAACATGAGATGCAAGTGAACGATTTTTAGCATGATAAAATGCGGCACATCTCTGTTTACACTATGACAGCAATTACTTGGTCAACATGAGACTTATTTTTGGCTTGAAGACAAAGTTGCAGCACCTTTTATGAAGTCAGCAGAAATGACTCATTCACACATAAGTCAACAAGAGTATATAGGCGGTGAAACGTAGCTTACAAATAGGGTTGCTTGCATTGAGTGTGTTCTCAAAGCAATGCAGCTTTGAAGTTATGTCAAAGGAGAGGCATGTATGCTTCAAGGGCATCGCAGCCTAGTGTGCATGCCATAGTAGAGGAGTGCCATAGTATGCGGGGAGTTTTAAAATAGAGGGAGTCTAGAGAGGAGTCACCAAGCGCAAAGGTGGTCTCCGAGGATTGAGGCATTGCAGTCTGTATGCTCGCGTAGTATGGTGTATTAGCATAAAGAGAGTTAGATAATGTTGTTTTGTACTCAAGCTTAGCAAAGCTTGTGTGTTTTATTTGTAAAGCCTTAGCAAGGCTATTTTGAATACCATTCTTTCATTTTCATATTCGAAAAGTCTCCCGTATTGAAACTATCAAACTTCTGCAAAAACCCCTTATGGTCCTTACAATTGGTATCAAAGCGTGGTTGGGCATTCTACAATTGGTATCAGAGCGAGGTTGCACACTCTACAATCATAAGACCAAACTGACTCTTTTCTCTCGATTTCTACCCCCCCTATTCTTGCATATTTTCCTCGCCATCCTTGTGACTTTTGTTCGGAGAGAGGATGCCCGGAAGCTACGACCCGAAGTGTCCATACTGTGAGCCGCCCATCCCGATTTGTCTCTTCGGTCGTCATCTTCACGAGCTTGTTGTTCTATGTTCCTGAATGCGAAACTTTGGTGGTCGCAGTTAGGATTGTTGCCGATGCCGGCGTCAGCGTTAGCCAACGACGACTGGAGACGACATTCGATGGAAATGGTGTCGATGGCCGGGGTAGAAAATCCGGCAAAGCCTCTATGTTTAGCTCTTGGTGAAAGAGCGTCGCGAAGAAAATCATCCAGGTGAATAAAAAGAAAAAATAGAAATAAAAATTCCACAAATCAAAAAATTTTAAAAAAAATGAAAAGAAAGAAAATTGATTCTTGCCGTGCATTGAGCGAGCGAAATGTTAACCTGCCATGTGTCTAACTTTAGATTAATCCAGAAAAGAATATAAAAAATGGAGCCTTAGACCAACCCAAACCTTTAGGTGCACATGATAACACTTATGAAGTAGAATTTATTCTTCAGAAATGCTTCTGGATTATAAATTCAATTGGTAACGCAATTTATGAAGCAGAAAATCGTTTTGTTCGTAATTGTATATTTTTACTTATGAAACTGATTTTTTCTTGAGAAATCATTTTTTTTTGGAAATTCGAGAAGCAAAAAAAAGTTGATTCTCAAATAGAAGCCATTCTGTGGGAAAGTTATTGTCCTTTTTTATATCTCTCGTATCGTCTCTCTCTCTCTCTCTCTCTCTTCAGGCGGTTCCATCTTCCTCTGTGCGAAGAAGAGAAGGTCTGTGCACTCCCGCAATGCTCGACAAAGCGAATCTCTCGCTTCGCTCGTCTGCGAAGGTCGACCCTTCGCTCGTTTGAGAATTTCCCAAAGCGAAGGTCTTTCCTTTTCATTTTTCTCTGCCGTTTCCCCCCTCTCTCTCTTCGGCTGTGTTTTCCTTATCTGTTCTCTGTGCGAAGCAAAGGTGTGTCCACTCCCACGACGCTCGACAAAGCGAATAGAGATTCTTCGCTCATCTGCAAAGGTGGACTTTTCTCTCGTTTGAATCTCACACTTCCGTCCGTCTCTGTACTGGTGACCGACCGTGAAATCCCCCACTTCGCTCTCTCTTTGTACAAGTGACCCACAGTGAAGCCGATCTCGCTACCGTGAAGCTCGACCTCAATCTTCAGTGCACACTGATCCCTAACTCAAATCTGTTGGGGGTTAGGGTTTTCTCCCTCGCATTTGTGTTGATTTTATCTTGAATTCGATTTTAGGGTTTTCATTAGTCGTTGATTTAAACCAAGCTATGTTACAGAAAGAAAGGGCTTTGGTTGTCTCATGTGCCATCAAATATTATACGTTTTCGTTGAGCTGATTTTGTGTATCTATGGATTTGCTTAAAGGGTTGGTCGATTGTGGGGGTGTAGGAATTTGTTCAATGGGAGCATAAGAGCAGAATTGATGGTAAAATGCACGCTTGCAGATACAACGCCCATACTACCAGGCTTCTTGGTACTGCAACATCACTGAATGAACTGAAAGATACACTTAAGGTCAGTGTTTTCTTGCCATCGATTAAATCGCAGTTTTTCATGTCATCTTGGTAAAGTTGGAGGGAGTCTGTGACGGTTGTGTGATGCTGAAATATGTGGCACATAATGGCAGTATTTGTTGTCATTTTTCCTACATTGACATCTAGATAATAGAAGTAGAAACTTGTTTGCTTCTCTAGTGTTTGGAGCCTTTAAATTGCTCAGTGCACTACACTTTTTAAATTGAAAACTGAAAGAGTTCTCTACTTAAAGGTTAGCACCATCATGGTTATGTACTTAAAGGCTACCCTTTTGTAATTCTGTCATCTTTTCTGTATCTCTTCATGCCGATTGATCCTATTTATTTATTTTTATTATAGAGGCTGTAGGCACTCAATGACACACATGGTTGTCCTGCTTTTAAGATTTTGATGTTGATGAGTTTAAGTTCAAATTTGTCAATGAGCTTTGAGGATCAAATTTCACGTTACCTATGAGATAATGTTTTTAGTGAAGGTTCTCTCTCTCTCTCTCTCTCTCTCTCTCTCTCTCTCTCTCTCTCTATCTATCTATCTATCTATCTATTTCTCTCTCTCTCTCTCTCTATCTATCTATCTGGATTGACATATTTGTAAATGCCGTATGTCCTGAATATGGTTGTTGTTCTCCTTTTTTCCCCTCTCAGTGGTTATATGCCTCTTCTATGATTGTTAGGGATTGGTACAATGTGGAGAAATCTAAGCGGGTGAAAGCTTTCCCTTAAGCGCTTGATGTGGCATTCACTTCTTGCATCAGATTCAATTGTTTACTTTTTTGGACTGAATTGTTGCAATTTTGCTTTAACTGATCATATCAACACACTTTAGTTTTCATAGGTTTGCAAAGGTTGTTCCACTTGCACCAGGAATCGGCTATCAAGATTGTTTTGACTAAGATTTGCCGATAAACAGCTAGTATCCCCCCTCCCTTGCCATGATGTGTTTTTGACTAATATTAATTAATTATTATGATTATGATTATGATTATGATTATGATTATGATTATGATTATGATTATGATTATGTTTATGTTTATGTTTATGTTTATGTTTATGTTTATGTTTATGTTTATGTTTCATATAAGCACGTTCTTACTGAATTTGATGATTATGTTTCATATAAGCGTTTATGTTTCATATAAGCATGTTCTTACTGAGATTATGTTTCATATAAGCATGTTCTTACTGAATTTGATGATTATGTTTATGTTTATGTTTATGTTTCATATAAGCATGTTCTTACTGAATTTGAGGATTTCTTACTGAATTTGAGGAATGTTGTAATTGAATTAATGAGTTGCATCATCTTATACTTAATCATTTTAGAATAAATGGCAACCCACAAAGAGACATTCAATGCAAAGTGGATCGACCAATTGACCCAATTGTTTGTAAGTGTCATGGTAGACGAGGTTAAAAAGAGAAATCGAACTACCGCTACCTTCAACAAAGTAGGGTGGAATAATATTCACTGAGAGTTCAACACATAAACAGGACGGGAGTGTACTCTAGCTCAGTTCAGGAACAAAAATTTCAAACTAAAGGATGAATACGGTAGTTTTAAGAAGCTTCTTAGCCAATTGGGATATGGATGGGATAATGTAAACAAAAAGGTTGTTGTGGAGGATGAAATTGTTTGGGGGTCTCACATCAAGGTATAACCTTGGTATTTTGGTTCTTTATTTCTAAGCATTCTTTAATAATGTTGCTTATGTATGTTCTTTTGAAAATGGCGCAGAGGAGCCATGGAACCGTCTTCCCCAATTGTCATTTGTCCTTGCTGTTTGCAGAGTAGCTTTGAGGCCACAATAGCAAAACACGGACGTACGGTCGTCGGTTGGAGGGACTGACGTCATCGAGTGTGCCATCATCTGCCACAGAAAAAGTGAGGACATTTACTTAAGGAGGGATTACTCTAGCAGATTTCTATAAAGTGAGAAATTCAACGATTTTCTTTCGGCATAGACAAATCTCTAGACACGCGTGCATATAGAGTCCACCATCAAAGTCTGTAAAATATCTAAAGCATAAACAAAACTAACCTTCTCCTACAACAGGAATAAGACCCTCAGTCAAACTCTCTCCACCAATATAAATCACAAAATAGAGTCATTGCTCTTAATCAATTAACACCAATTGAAAGAACATCTCAGGGATTGCACGAGACTCGGCGGCAGTATGCAACATAATAATTTTCTCATAAGAAATCGCGTAACTATCGAGGACCATTACAACGAAAGATTCATTGCTCCCGTGACCTGTATAAAAGCCAGTGGTAAAGTCAGTTCGCAAAGATAAGACGCTACCATAGCCATCCACACTCTCACGCATTCAATTCGAGAAATGTATACTCTAATGACCAATTGATTAAGGTTATTGTCATTTTTTAAACAAAAGGGAATGTCAAGAACAGGCTTATTAGAGGGGCTGAGTGGGGGCGTTTGCTAGTTTTTTGATGAGGCTAAGAAAGGGACTGAAGAGGAAAGGTTTCCTCGGACCCAATGTCAAGATATACTACTCTATATGGAGTCGAGCAATCGTGTACTTCAGATTCCCAAAGAATCAGTGAAGCGTAGCCAGAGCAAAATAAATTGCCCCAAGCCCAAGTGACAAAAACTCACCAGGGATTGAGTATGGATGAATCGACGAACCGTCCAACCGTGCCTTATCCTCTCCGGCAAGTCGTCGTTGTTGTCCTTGCAAATTGCTCGCAAATATACCCTTCCGCGTCGCCAAGAGTCGTTGCCCATCGACGAGGAGGCAAGTGCTACTTTCAACGCTAGTTGGCACGAAGTGGAGGAGCGTCGTTGAGCATTCAATAACTGTTGCCCGTCGCCAAGGAGAGAAGTGCTACTTTCGACGCGAGTCGCCGTGAAGTGGAGGAGCGTCGTCGAGCACCCAATACCCGTTGCCCGTCGCTATGTGGTGGAGGAATCAAAGGTGTCGTCAAGGAATGGAGGAGTCAAGGGCCCTTAGGGTTCTCAATTGGACGTGTTTTAATTTTGGTAATTTGCCCAGAACAAGGTAACAAACGTGGTCATTTTTAATTTTCCAATTTAGGCCTAAATCGTTAAAATTAAAAAGTTTATTACTGAATTGAAAAAATATGAAAAGATTTAGGATTGAATCGGTAAAAATACAAAAGGTTTATGTCTTTTTTTGACAATTTTCTGCTAAAAGATAGTCTTCTAGCATTTTTGCGCACATAAATGTTCAAGGAAGCGCAAAAATAATGTACAATAAGACTCGCATTTTCTTTGTATATATATAAAATGATATGGGACATGACAAAGGAAAATATTGCCAAAATTTATGGAAGAACCAAATAATCTTTACATTTGCGCATTTTATTTCGCAATATATGGTGAACGATATCCATTGTGGTGTAGTTTGCTACTTGGCCATGTTTCGTATTCGATTATTCGAGTTTGCAATTCATATATATTGATTCGCATGTTAACTTTATTTTTAATCAATAAATCGTCTTTTTTTACCTTCTTTTCATAAGGAGCAATAATTTTTGGTTTCCATAATTTATATTAATAATGATTCAGAAGTGAAAATTTTCAACCATTACCAAACAAATTTCTATTTTAGAAGCAGAAATTTTATCTAGTTATCAAGTGTCTTTATCTGATCAGAAATCAGCTTCTGAAATAGAAGTTTTTTTTTTTAACTTTTGCTTTTGACTTAGAAATGAAAAAATCAACTTCTACTTCATAAATGATTTCTGAAATAGAAATGTTACAATGTGCGCCCTTAAAGGTCCAGGTCAGGCGTCAATTGAGTGGGTTACATCCATCCGACTAGATCCACAGCATTTTTTTTGAAAATGAAAATAAAAAAGGAATTAGAAACTAATAACAATAAAAAATTCTAAAAAATTCTAAAAAATCTTTAAAAAAACCTAAAAAAAAAAAGGAAATGCTTAACTTAGGGTGTGCATGACAACACTCCGGAAATTATTTCTAGAATAAAAACCTATTTCTGGAATAGATTTGTAATAGAAACTCGTTTGGTAACGCAATTCTAAAACACTGTTTCTGGAGTTATTCTAGAAATAGATTTGAAACATAAATGAGAAACAAAAAAAGTTACTCATTTAAGAAATAGAAATAGAAATTTTCGTCGACGACCAACCCCGCCGGTTGCACCCCGCTGCTCGTTGGCCGCCAGCCGCCGGTTGCTGGTCACCGTCACCGGCCGTCGCCTCGATCAAATAAATCTCTATTCTAGATAAGAAATTTTATATCCGTTATCAAACGCATTTTTTTTTTGCTCAAAAACTCATCCAGAAATAAAAATAGAAAAAAACCATTTATGTTCCAGAAATTCTGGAACAGAAATGTTGTCATGCGAGCCCTTAGTCTAGTTTGGCTCTATTTTCCTAGCTTTGGACTTAGATCCCCCCAAATTTAAATCGAAACCCATTTGGATATCGCTATAAGCCCTTAGGGCTTTATTGGGGTTTCATGATGCTATTTATGTTAGTAGTATCTCCTAAGAATCAATTAAGGTTGATACTCTAACATTAGTTGTGGATCATGTTGTATCAAAAAACCGACCTTCACTATACTTAGGTAGTCATAATGTCTTGCTAAAAACTGGCTTATGACTTGTGGGCTAAAATAGTTTTGAGCACACTACTAATGTCTAGTGAATCTACAGGGTCACACACAATAGCAAATTGATTTAATATTTTCTCTGCGCCTTGATCTACCTAAGAAGTAGATCTTAATTCATTATCCTATTACGAATATCTACACGACTACACGCGTTATGAGATAATGATTAAATGCACGGTCAAGTGGATGATTTAAAGGACGTCGTGGGTCTAGGCCGCTAAGTCATGGGGCCCAAACTGCGAAACGTGGGTTATGAGTAAACACCCTATAGACTCCTCAAACCTTGAGAGAGTATTATCCTGATCGCAAAAGTGGTAGAGAACCGTTCTCTGTTAATAGGTCTTCGAGAGAGACTCAAAGAGAAAATACGACCCGCAAGAGGAACTCCAAGATCTGAAAGCTAGCACTTGGATCGTTGGAGATGTCAAATCGTATGTGTGGATACCGGTAGAGGCGCAACACTTGGGGCGCTAATCCAGACACAATCAATTGTCTTTTTGTCGCCGATCGCAAAAGGTACGTCTTGAATCTTTTCTGATTTCAATATACACGTGGATCATATTCTAAGGTTTTCGTTCCGCTGCGTTTTAAGAATCTATGAAACCCAACAATTTATCCCTTGCCATTGATTCCTTGATAGGGCATATTACATGCCTTGGATGTTATTGATAGGATAGACTCACATATGCGCGAGCACATTTAGAAAAATGCTCAATTTCGGTATTGTGGAAGCACCGTAACCAAGTCGCCGAAGCCAAAATAATCTCTACTTGCGTAGAATTGAACGGTTTCTCCTGGCCACTCGATAAGGTTTCTTGTCTTCCTTCCCAAAGTCTATTGGTGACTACTTTTGCATGTACACATACATATGTCACTCCATCACACTAAGATTGAATCTCGATTTTTACCCGTTACGATTTGGTACGAGCCTGGGAGGGCCCGAGCCAAACCCTGCCATTGAGGCTTTGGCAATCCATTAGCTCAACCCTTGATACGTTAGAGATCCGGGTGGGTCACGAGAAAACCACAAAATCAAAAAGAACAACCTTGACATCTTTCCGAACCAGATCAAGCCTAGCCTTAGGATTGTGATAAAAAGTGAAACCACAGCGTGCATTCCCAATCTCTCTCAAACGCAACAAGCCATTAAAGCAAAGGCTTTCAGTGAACTATTAAAGCTATCGAAAGGGTACCAAATGCTGACGATAACGATGGATTTTAGGTGGAAACCCAAGCTCCAAAATCTGCCCCCTGATATGCTCTGGCAGGCAACCGTGGCGTTGACGCAACATCGTTATTCTCTTTTCATGATGGACGTTTAGGCTATATCCCGATACCATTGTTTTTGCCATCAACATCCGAGAGAGCTCTTCAACTCTCTCCACCCCTTGAAAAATAGCAGCCCCAAAAGACAAATTTGTTTAAGCCAAAGGTTCCTTTGCTTTGGAACCTCATTCACCTTATATTCAAGCCCGACACGGGAGTTTCCAAGTAGCATCACATTGAAACAGACAATATCAATTTGAAATTTTTTCTTTTTTTTCCTATCTCATCCACCACACGAAAGCCATTTTGGCAAATTGAGAATTGTGAAAGTAGGCTTATTAAGTTTGTGTAGTGATGCATAGTAATAGCAAACCCCTTCTTCTCCATCTTTTCAAGAAACCCTTCAGCCGCAATCTTTTTGCTCAACATGTATATAGCACTAAAAGCAATGTTGTAGTTAACACTATCCAACAAAATGTCGGATGTTTGTACTCATTAAAATGACGCAATTGTTTAGAAGGCTTCCCCACATCATAGAAGCACCGGAGAATGATGCAATTGACCTCTATAACTTTTGAAATCATAAAATCGTGCATAATTTAGGCTGACTTCAATTGGTGACTCTTGCAGTGTCAACGAATTAAGGTAGCATAGGAGGAGGATCCATGGGCCGGCCACAATCTCATGTTTTTCCATTAAGAGTAGGACTTTCTCTATCTTTTCTAGCTTGATCTTCTTGCAATACTTGTTGAGGACTGTAGCGCAGGTGAACTAATTCAGCTTGATTCCAGTAGGCCGCCAATTGACGAGAAGCTTATAGGCCAATTTGGGGGCGGCATTGGGATTGCAGCCCATCTGTTCCCCAATCGACGAGAACTCAATGGCTAATTTCCCAACGCCGCTCCAAATTGTCCTATAAGCTTCTCGTCGATTGACGGGTTGCTAGCATCAAGTTGAATGACTTCGCCTATGCTAAGTCCTCAATGGTTTTACATGGAGATGAAGCTAGACAAGGCAAAGGAAGTCATGTTCTTAATGGAAAATCATGGCATTGTGGCCCATATGTCCTCCTACGCTACCTTAATTCATTGCCAATGCAAGAATAGCCAATTGAAGTGAGCCTTACATGTGCACGGTAATGATGCCGAAATGGCATAGAGATCAATTGCATCATTCTCCAGTGTTTCTGCGATGTGAGCAATTTTAATGAGTACAAATACTTTGGCATTTTTCTGGATAGTGTTACCTGTTAGATATATTGTATATACTAGGAGTAATTTTTTTGTATATTTACTTCCTTGCCCTTCTTTGTATATATATTTATATTGACCTTGTGCCTAATTGTAATCTATGATTCCATTATTCAATTCTCAAATTTATCATGGTATCAGAGTTAGGGTTTCTCACTTTTCTTCCATAGGCAACGTTCGTGCTTGAGTTGGATCATGCTCGAGTTGGATTTCGTAAGAGTTAGGTTTCTCGCTCTTTCCCCATAGAGGACATGGGCACAAAATCGGAGGACGATTTTTGATTGGAGAAGCAGTGTTGGAAATTGGAAATTGGCTTGTGTTGCACCAGCTTGTTCAAGAATCGCCCGTTGCCTGTGGATTTTCAATATTGATCTCGTGGTTGCCGTTGCCTCCTCTGGGGTCTTTCGAGAATTCGTCTTCTGCTGGGCGGTGGTTGCGAATTCGTCTTCTGCTTAATTGGTACTTTTCGATATTGATTAAGTGGGTATTACTATTCTTCTGTCCAGACCATCGTTTAGATATATTGCATTTCTCAGTGGAAGATTTCGGATTTCGGTGGGTGCTCTTTAAAGTGATTGATGAGTACGTGATTGGTTTTTCACGATTTTATCGTCAGAGTGATTGGTATCCGATTTTGTCTTCTCAGTACTTGATGAGCACGTGATTGGTGTTCTTTAAAGTGATTTTGTCTTCTCAGTGGATGATTTCGTGATTTTGAACCAGGAAAGAGTGATTTTGTCTTCTGTCCCAAACTAAAAAATTAATTATAGGCTAATGGATTATTAATTCAATTAAATTAACGAACCTAATACGGATTCTCTCAAGCCTACCAAATCGCAACTTAAATTTCACTAAAATGATTTATATACCGGAGTCGCCACTAATCATTATTAGTAGGTTGATTAGAAACCTAAGTAAAACGACATGAGAATCATTTTACTTCTACGAACCAGATATTGTGAATTCAGAAACTTAATTACACTAGTTAAATCAAAACTAATGCCCTTTCGATACCAATTTCATGTAAAGGTATTTTGATTGGTTTATGTGACCTGAATATTTTTTTTTATTTTTTTATTAAATGTGAAAACATTGCAACCTAATTATATTACATATGACGTACAATGACATAAAAGATGACGTGGCGTTTATGCATGGATGACTTGTACGAATGACATGGTAAGGTGACGTGGCATTTATGCATGAAATTATATGAATGCGGTGTTGATGGTGTGTGTGTGTGTGTGTGTGTGTGTGTGTATTGTATTTTTTATGCATTTTCGGATTTTTTTTAAGGAAACTATCCTGTTCTCGGCAATCAATTTTCTGGATATAGTAAAAATCAATCAATCAATCAATCTGCCAACTAACATTCATAGCCAAATCGCAACCGTCATCTATTCTTTTCCGAATTTTCAATCAATCAATCAATCAATCTACTAATCGATATTCTCGGCAAGATCACAAACATCCTATTTTTTTGAATTTTCTCAAAAAATTCCAGATCTTGAATTAAAGATTGATTTTTTTAGAGACAGCAAATCAGACCTAAACGGTGATAGGTCAAATTGCTATATCCGAGAATTTTTTGACAAAATTTTAAGTTCCAACGATTTAGATCAAACGAAAAAAGGTGTTCTTGAATTCCAGAAGCAAGTTCGATCTTTACACCAAAGAATAGCAAGAAAAACAGCCCTCAAGTCGTTCAAAAAAAGTTCCTATAATGAGAAAAATACGGCACTTTAAGCTTCCACAAAAATCTGCATGGTTAACGATATAAATAACACAAAAAATAGTTCGAACAAAACAGCATGCAAATCATGCGGAAACAGTGGCAAAACAGCATGAAAAATCGATCGGAAGACATGTTTAAATCAATCCAGAAATATATTCGACATTACCTTAATGCATAGGATAAAACCGGGCGTGATTCGCGCATGAATAAAACTGGGCAGCAGAGACGTCAGCAAGCAACATGGCTAGCAGAATTAGAATAGGAGCGGCGGCGACAGCGGTGACAGCGGCGACAGCAACGAATGGAAAGGGAGAAAAGATGCGGCGATGATCGACGGTCTTCGATGAGAGCAGAAGTGGCGGCGATCTTTGGTGCAACGGCAAGAATGGCGGTTGGGCAGAAGCGGCGGCGCACGACGGGAGCAGTGATGACAGTGAGAGAGCAAGAGAGGGGGGTCGGCGGAGGAGTTGTCGGCGTGGTGTTTGTATCCGAGAGAAAAATGGCGCGAGAGAGAGAACGTGTGTATCTTGTTTGAAAATTATGTCATTCCCCTCTCTAAAAATTCTGAACGTGTCTATCGTCGGGAACCCCCTTGAACCCTAGGCATAAATATATATATATATATATATATATATATATATATATATATATATATAGAAATCTAGAATAGAACGTAAGATTTGATCCCGGCCGTCGAGTAAATAAACTTCTGATAGAATAATGGCCATAGGATTTAAAAATCTGAATATCAAGGGATTCATCCCCAAAAAATTCGGCCACTAAGGGAAGCACAAAGGCTTGGCCGAAAATTGCCAATTGATAGGCTTATTTACGCGAAATTTAGAGCCTAATCGGGATTTAACTAATTAATGGGTAATTAGTTGAAAGCCTTGCATTTAAAAGACATAAATTGGACTGAATTAAATTTGAATGAAACCCAAACCTATATAAATTCGGCCATCCCCTCTTGTGGTCAAAAATTTCATATTTATATTAAATTATGCTCAATCGACTTGCCTTTGACCCTAATACAAATGGCATGACTGACAGAAAATAAATATGTAATGCATGAGAATTTATTTTTTGCAAGAATTATGAATAACTCTTATTTTATGTTATAAAATAATTTTCTAAAAAATCAAAATTTAGGTGTCAACATCTTCTCAGTGATTTTCTTCTCAGTGATTGGTGAACCACGCAACCTTCTGCATAGCTTGGAGTGCAATTTCGTTCTCGCGATTGATCTCGAGTTTTGATTCCTTCACTCCGCTTTCGTTTTGATTTATTGATCTCAGACTTATAGTTGATAATGATCAGATTGATCGTATTGATGTTAGATTGGATGACTCTAATTATGGTCTTTGACAACCCTCAGTAATAGCTGCTCTTGTTTATCGTGATTTGTATGAACATGTGAATGATACTCGTTCTTGTCGTGCACCCTTGTTTGAAACTGCAAATCCTAAATCTAAGGCTTATCAGATTTCATGACGTCAATCTGAAATTAGGGATTGGCATGTTGCTGATAGAAAAGCATGGACAATATTATTTGGTTCTATAAGTCTTGATCTTCACCCCCAATTTACTCATATTATTTGTGCGAAACAGTTATGGGATCAAATTGTTGAGATGTTTACACAAACAGGTTATGTTCGTGTTTATCAGCTTATGTAGGAGCTTCGTTGTGCCACTCAAGGTACATGAACAATTCGTGAATTTTATAATTATATGTCGTCTCTTTGGTCCCAACTTGATGTGTTGGCTCGTCCACCATATCCCACGTGTACTGGTTGTGTTACTTATGCTGCATCTAGACATGAAAATCAGAACAAAAATCGTCTGTATGAATTCTTGATGCAACTCTCACCAGAATTTGAGGGAGTTCGAAGTTAGATTCTATATCATTATCCCGCACCTTCTCTTTCTAATACAGTCAAGGAACGTCAGGTTGAGGAAACTAGACGAGGAATTCTTGGTGCTTCTCCATCTTCAGATTCCTCTGCAGTAATGGCCACTCCACATTCTGATTTCCGGCCAAGCTCCTCTCAACGTGGTCTCCAGTCTGGCTCTTCTCAACGTATTTTTCGGTCTGGCTATTCACAGCGTGGTTCTCATCGTTATTCTCAGAGTTGTTTTGTGTGTGGTTCCCAGCGTGCTTCTTCTCAGCGAGGTTCATGTTTTTATGATAACTTCTATAAGAAAAATGGGCATACGGAAGATCAATGTTTTCAAAAAATGTGTGATCTTCATGATGCACCCTTGTGTTCAGTTGCACCTGTGTCACTCTGTCCTCATCTTCATATGATTGTCTTGCTAATATTGAGACTCAGCTTTCTCATTTAGCTTAGCTTCATCTTGGTTCTTCTGGCGTGTTCTCCACTATTGCTGCAGCAGCTGCTGCTCAATCTTCAAGTGATAGTTCTTTCTGGATTCTTGACTCTGGGGCTACTCATCATCTCACTCAATAGATTGCACTAAAAAATCCAGAAGGATTCTTTGCAGCCAATGGATCCTCTCTTAATGCTACTATGCAAGGCCAACTTACTATCCCTGGCAGTTTTAATGTGCCTAATGTGTTGCATATGACGAACTTAGCACTGAATCTTTTATCTGTTGGGCAACTTGCCGATATGGGTTATATGGTGACATTTATTGTTGATTCTTATGTTGTACAGGATCGTATGAGTGGCTGGATGATTTGCAAGGGTAGTAGACATGGAGGCTTGTATTTGATGCAGTATCTCCAATTTCTTTCACCTCAACCTGTTCTTGCCATCTTCAATCTTGACTGTTGATACCAATGCCTAGATCATATATTTGCTTCTCGTTTGTCTTTTCTGCGTCAGCATGGTGCACTTGGACATGTTTCATCCACTGTTATGCATCCTTGTGCTAGTTGCTTTTTAGCTAAACAATTTGCACCTCCTTTTCTTATTATTTCTTCTGTTTCCACTTCTTGTTTTGACTTAGTATATTCAGATGTTTGGGGTCCTGCTACCCAAATTTCTAAAGGTGGATTCAAGTATTATGTATCGTTCATTGATGATTATTCTCGTTATACATGGGTTTATTTCATGCGCTCTCGTGATAAATTTCTCTCTATCTATAAGAACTTTACAGCAATGATATCTACTCAATTCTCTAAAACTATTAAAGTTTTTCGTTATGATTCTGGTGGGGAGTATCTTTCTATAGCTTTTTGTTCTTTCTTAACTTCTTAGGGAACCTTACCTCAGTTGTCATATCCCGGTGTTCCTGCTCAAAACGGTCTTGCTGAATAAAAACATCATCATATTTTGGATATTGCTCGTGCTCTCTTGTTATCCAATTCGGTTCACACTGAATTTTGGCCTGAAGCGCTATCTACTGCTGTCTATCTCATAAATTGACTTCCTTCTCTCGTCCTCTCCAAAGCCACCCCTCATCAATGTCTTTTCTCAAAACTACACACTTATCATCAACTTTGTATTTTTGGTTGTACGTGTTATGTGCTTCTTTCACCCTATGAGCATACTAAATTCTCTGCAAAGTCAGTTCGATGTGCTTTCTTAGGTTACAGTACGGAACACAAAGGCAATAGGTGTTATGATCCTTCTTCACGACGCGTTTGTATCTCTCATAGTGTTCAGTTCTTTGAGCACCTACCATTTTTTTTCGATGCCTCTACTTCTCCACAGTTTTCTCCATCTGTATTTATGGATTTTCCTCTTGATTCATCTCCTCTTCCTCCTCTTAAATCTTCTCCATCAGATCTAGTGTCACTACCTTCTCCTAATATGCCTCCTCTTTCGTCTACTTCACCTGCTACTTCAACGCCTCTTGACGATTCTCGTCCACTATCCCCTCAGCAAAATCCTCTGCGAGATCGTCGTCTCAACTAGGTACGTAGCGGCCACAAGTTATTCTGATGAGTTTGTTTCATTTATGGCTGTTGTCCACACTTTGTAGGAACCATCAAATTATCGTATGGTCGTACAACATGCTCAATGGCTTGATGTTATGTCTGAGGAATTATCTGCTCTGGAGTGCACTAGTACGTGGGGTCTTATGACTCTTCCACTAGGAAAATCCTTAATATCTTGTCGTTGGATGTATAAAATTAAGACTCATTATGATGGAAGCATTGAGCACTATAAAGCGCGTCTTGTTGCACGTGGTTTTGATCAAAAATATGTGATAGATCATGAGGAGACCTTTACTCCTGTTGCCAAAATGGCTTCTGTTCGCACTCTTATTGCACTAGCCTCTATTTGTAATTGGCCTCTTTTTCAGCTTGATGTGAATAATGCTTTTTTTCATGGGTTTTTCAAGAGGAACTCTATATGCAACCACATCCAGGTCTGCCTCATTTGCCCGGCCAGGTATGTCGTCTTCGTCGGGTTCTTTATGGTCTCAAACAAGCTTCTCGAGCTTGGTTTGAACGGTTTGCAGATGTCGTTCAGTCAGCTGACTTTGTTCAAAATGAGAATGATCATGCTATGTTTACTCATACCTCTTCAACTGGTTGTACAATTCTGCTACTCTATGTAGATGATATGATTATCACTGTGGATGACTCTGTTCATATTGTTTATACAAAGCAACATCTTCACCATCAGTTTGCTATGAAAGATTTGGGTTTTTTACGTTATTTTCTCGATATTGAGGTTGCTCGTAGTCGACGTGGTATTATTCTCTCCCAACAGAAAGACATTGCTAACATTTTAGCTTGTGCTGAGTTATCTGATACTTGCACTACAGCTACTCATGTTGAACTTCATTTATAGCTTCGTCCGAATGATGGTGAGCCTCTGTCTGATGACACTCGCTATCGGGCTCTTATTGGCAGTCTTGTATATCTTACGATTACTCATCCTGATATCGCATATGTTGTTCATCTTGTCAGTCAGTTTGTTGCGACTCCTTGTACAGTTCATTATACTGTTGTACTCCGAATTTTGCAATATCTTCGTAGTACTCTAACACGCTTAGTTTTTCTTCTATCAACTTCCTCACTTGCTCTTCGTGCTTATTGTGATATTGATAAGGCTTCAGATATTATTGACCATAAGTCCATTACAGGGTTTTGTATCTTTCTAGGTGATTCTATGATTTCTTAGCATGCCACGATGTAAACTGTTGTGTCTTGCTCTTCTACTGAGTCTGAGTATTGTGCTATGGCTGACACTATTGTTGAGATTATTTGGCCTCGTCGTTTTCTTGCTGATGTTGGTGTTGACTCCTCTGCTCTCATTCCTCTTCATTGTGACAACAAGAGTGCTATTCACATTACTACAAATTCGGTATTTCATGAATGTACCAAGCACATTGACATTGATTGTCGTATTACGCGTCATCAACTCCAAGCACATATCATTTCTCTTCCCTTTGTGGTTTCTGCAGCCCAGCTTGCTAATTTATTCACTAAATCTCTTACATCACAATATTTTGTTGCTCTTCTTTCCAAACTCTCATTGGTTGACCCACCTTGAGTTTGAGGGGGGTATTAGATTTATTGTATATACTAGGAAGAGGATTTTTTTGTGTATTTACTTCATTTCCCTTCTTTGTATGTATATTTATATTGGCCTTGTGCCTAATTGTAATTTATGATTCAATTATTCAATTCTCAAATCTATCATTACCAACAATATTGCTTATAGTACTATACGCATTCTGTGTCAAATGAGAGCGGTTGAAGGGTTACTTGTAGAGATGGAGAAGAAAGGTTTGCTATTACTGGTGGATTTTGTGGAGTCTGATAAAGAAAAATAAAAAGCAATATTAAACGTAGATATTCTATGTGGCATACTTGTAATTTACTTCTCAACTTTGTATGCCCTAGACTCCTATTATATATTGGGGCGATATCTTTTATATCCGTAATGCTGAAAAACTGATAGTTGAGAGATTGCCTAGTGCGGCACCGTGATTTTTTCCCTTTCTGATTTAGAAGGGTTTTTCCACGTAAAAATTCTCTTGTCTTCTTCTTCTCTACTTTTTTTTCTTTCTCTTCAAAAGATTCGCGTTCCTTACAACTGGTATCAAAGCCTTATTTGGCGAAATAATGGGAGCAACGAATATGGACGAAGGGAAGGTAAAGATCGATCGGTCTGATGGCCAAGATTTTGATTTCTGGAAGATGCAGATCTAGGATCTACTGTATCAGAAGAACTTGCAAGAGCCTTTGTTAGGAAAAAAATCGGAATCGATGAAGCAAGAAAAGTGGGAATTGTTGGATAGGCAAGCTTTGGGTGTGATTCGTCTCTCATTGGCGGAGAGCGTCGCCTTCAACATTGCTAATGAGAAGACAACGGTAGATTTGATGGCGGAGTTATCCAACATGTACGAGAAACCTTAAGCATCGAACAAGGTATATTTAATGCGTCGTCTTTTCAATCTGAAGATAAACGAAGGTGCTTCTGTGACAGATCATATCAATAAATTCAACGTGATCACGACTCAGTTGAGTTCGTTGGAAATCAAATTTGACGACGAGGTAAAAGCTTTAATTTTATTATCTTCTCTACCTGAAAGTTGGAGTGCAACTGTGACTGTCGTGAGCAGTTCGTCTGGTAATAAAAAGTTAGAGCTTCAAGCAATTCGAGATGTGATTCTTAGCAAGGATATTCGCATAAGAGAATCGAGTGAATTTACTGGTGCTGCCTTAAATACAAAATGCAGAGGGAGAAGCAATCACCGTTGGCAGAACCAAAATCGTGGTAGATCAAAATCTAGAGGAAGAAGCAAATCTAGACCTCGTGGTGAAATAACTTGCTGGAATTGCGAAAAAAAAGGGTCATCTGAGACGAGACTGTAGAGCCCCAAAGAAGAAATTTCAGTATCGCAATCGAAATCAAGAAGAAGAGAAATCAATGAGTGCAACTCTTGAAGAGACGATTGATGATGATGCTTTAATTTTGAGCATTGATAGTCCAATTGAATCTTGGATTCTAGATTCAGGTGTGTTGTTCCACTCTAGTTCTTGCAAAGAATTAATGCATAATTTTATTGCTGGAAAATTTGGAAAGGTTTATCTTGCTGATGATGAGCATTTGAATATTATGGGAAAGGGTGATTTTTATATTAAAACTACTAATGGATATCAATGGAAGTTGCATGATGTCAGATATATTCCAGGACTTAAGAGAAATCTGATCTCTACAAGTCAATTAGATAGCACAGGATATAGAACCATTTTTA
This sequence comes from Rhodomyrtus tomentosa, assembly GCA_028455895.1. Classification (NCBI taxonomy): domain Eukaryota; kingdom Viridiplantae; phylum Streptophyta; class Magnoliopsida; order Myrtales; family Myrtaceae; genus Rhodomyrtus; species Rhodomyrtus tomentosa. The sequence goes on along the minus strand of JAPCWY010000001.1, from coordinate 3,593,076 downwards.
GGGATAGCTCTTTAAAAATAGTTAAAGGTGCTTTGGTTGGAGCACGGGGAACAAAGTCGGGAACACTGTACATGACTGAAAGTAGTAGAGAAATCGCAGCTATTACTGAGTCGAAAGCGGATTCTAATTTGTGGCACTATAGGCTTGGACACATGAGCGAAAAGGGGATGAAGTTATTAGCTTCTAGGGAAAAATTGCCTGATTTGAAGTTTATAGATATTGGTCTATGTGAGGATTGCATTCTGGGTAAGCATAAACGTGTTAGTTTTTCGAAAATTAGGGAAGAACCAAAGAAAGGAAAAAGTATAGTTGGTGCATATAGATGTATGGGGACCAGCTCTTATTCATTCCCTTGGAGGCTCGCGCTATTATGTCACGTTTATTGATGACTCCACCAGAAAGGTATGGGTTTATTTTTTATAAAATAAATCTGACTTGTTTGCTACTTTTAAGAGATGGAAAGCTGAAGTAGAGAACAAGATTGGCCTGAAGATTAAATGTCTTAGGTCCGATAATGGTGGTGAGTATGATAGAAAGGAGTTCAAGCAATTTTGTGTAGAGAACGGAATCAGAATGACAAGAACTGTTCTTAATAGACCGCAGCAAAACAGAGTTGCTGAGAGGATGAATAGAACTTTGAATGAGCGTGCAAGAAGTATGAGGATGCATGCAGGATTACCCGAGATGTTTTGGGTGGATGCAATTAACATAGCAACATATCTAATCAACAGAGGACCTTCAGTTCCACTTGATTTTAAGTTATTAGAAGAAAATTGGAGTGGAAGAAAGGTAAATCTCTCCCATCTAAAAGTTTTGGGTTGTGTTTCATATGTCCACATAGATTCTAAAAATAGAGATAAGCTTGATGCAAAAGCCAAAAAATATTTTTTCATTGGATATGGTTCTAATTATTTTGGCTATTGATTTTGGGATGAGCAAAATAGAAAAATAATAAGAACCGCTGATGTTACATTCAATGAAAACTCGTTGTATAAGGATAGGGGTATGGTCTAGTGTGAAGAAGCAAACGATGGAGACTATAGAGATTGAATTGGAAGGGCTTTCTAATAGTGATATGGCTAGAAATCATGAAACTGTTGTTGTAGACTCTAGTGGAAATTTAGAACAAGAACCATACACTCCTGAGTCCACTTTGAGAAGATCTAGCAGAACATCTAAACCTGTACAGAGGTATTCTCTGTCATTGAATTATTTGCTTTTAACTGATGCTGGTGAACCAGAAAATTTTTTGAAAGCACTGCAGGCTAAAGATTCTATTAAGTGGGAGTTAGCAATGCAAGATGAGTTGGATTCACTCGAGAAGAACAGAACTTGGGTGTTAACTAAATTACCATATGGGAAAAATGCATTGCAGAACAAGTGGGTGTACCGAGTCAAAGAAGAACTTGATGGCAGCAAAAGATACAAAGCAAGGTTAGTAGTAAAAGATTTTCAGCAAAAGGAAGGTATTGACTACACATAGATTTTCTCTCCAGTTGTGAAATTGACTACTATCAGGCTAGTGTTGAGTATTGTTGCTGCTGAGAATTTACAACTAGAGCAGTTAGATGTAAAGACTGCATTCCTCCATGGCGACTTAGAGGAGGATATATACATGATACAACCAGAAGATTTTCAAGTCTCTGAAAAAGAAAATTATGTCTGCAAGCTGAAGAAAAGTCTATATGGCTTGAAACAGGCTCCTAGACGGTGGTACAAAAAATTTGATATATTTATGTGTGGTAACAACTTCACTAGAAGTGAGATGGATCACTGTTGTTACTTCAAGAAATTTGATGACTATTATATTATTTTGTTGTTGTATGTGGATGATATGCTCATTGCAGGATCCAGCATGAGAGAAATCAATTTACTGAAGCAGCAATTGTCAAAAGAATTTGAGATGAACGATTTGGGCGCATCGAATCAGATTCTTAGGATGAGGATCACATGAGATAGATCCAAAGGCATTCTAAAGTTATCTCAAGAAAAGTATATCGAGAAAGTACTGGACAGATTCAAAGTTCAGAATGCAAAGCTTAGAAGTACTCCTTTGGGAAGTCACTTCAAACTCTCAAAGGAGCAGTCACCAAAGATGGACGAGGAGCAAGAATATATGGCTAAGGTGATGCGTCAGCTGTTGGCAGTTTAATGTATGCAATGGTGTGTACTAGACTAGACATAGCTCATGCAGTAGGAGTTGTGAGCAGATACATAGCTAATCCGGGAATAAAGCATTGGGAAGCCGTAAAGTGGTTATTAAGATACTTGAGAGGCATTTCGGGTATGTCATTATGTTTTGCAAAAAACGGTGTAAATTTACAAGGCTTTGTAGATGCAGATCTTGGTGGTGACTTGGATAAGAGGAAGAGCACCTCGGGTTATGTTTTTACTTTAGGTGGCACTACAATTAATTGGGTGTCTAGACTTCAAACATGTGTGTCTCTTTCAACCACTGAAGCAGAGTATGTTGCTATATCATAAGCTAGTAAGGAGATGATTTGGTTGAAAAATTTTATGAAGGAAATAGGCATGGAGCAAGATAGTAGTGTTCTTTTCAGTAACAGTCAAAGTGCTATATATCTTGCAAAGAATCCGGTGTATCATTCAAGGATAAAGCATGTTGAGTTGAAGTATCATCATATCCGTGAGTTGATAGATGATGGGACATTGTCATTGAAGAAGATTCTTCGTGTAGAAAATCCAGCAGACATGTTAACAAAGGTTGTCACCATTGAAAAACTGAGGCTGTGCATTATCTCAGTTGGCCTCCATGGATAGTGATGAGGGGGGCCGCCGCACTAGGACAATTTCAGTTACAAAGAGGAATGAAGACTATGAAATATTATTGCCGTGTTGAAGATCAGCCTCCATGTGGGAGATTGATGGATTTTGTAGAGTTTGATAAAGAAAAATAAAAAGCAATATTAAGCATAAATATTATACGTGGCATACTTATAATTTACTTCTCAACTTTGTATGCCCTAAATTCCTATTATATATTGGGGCGATATCTTTTGTATCTGTAACGCTGAAAAATTGATAATTGAGAGATTGCCTAGTACGGCACCGTGGTTTTTTCCCTTTCTGATTTGAAAGGGTTTTTCCACGTAAAAATTCTCGTCCTCTTCTTCTCTACTTCTGTCTTTCTCTTCGAAAGATTCACGTTCCTTACAATTACTATGTATCGTTGCATGAATTTAATGAGTGGTTACTTTCATAGTTCTCAATTTGCTAATGGTTCTCGTGTGTTGAATGAGATGGAGAAAAAGAAAGATTTTCATATTGACATTATCTGTTTCGATGTGGTGCTATTCGGGTATTTCCGTGCTGGGCTTGTGCATGAGGTGAATGAGGTTCTGAAGAAAATGAAGAATTGCAATGTGCAACCCACCTTCGGCTCATAAAAAATCGTATTTGAGGGCTACTATTTTCAGGGCAGGTGGAGAGAGTTGAAGAGCTCTCAGATGTTGAAGGCAGAAAACAATGGTATCTGAATACAGCTTAGACCTCGACACGATATAGGCTTTCTCGCATTGTCCCATGTTTAGAATAACGATGTTGCGTCAAAGTCGCGACTACCGGAGCATGTGAGGAGGGAGACTCTGGAGCTTGGTTTGCTGGCGATGGTTATAATCACTTGTTGCATTTGAGGGAGATTATGAATGTAAGGCGGTGGTTCCGTCCTGCTTCCCTTATGGAAAAGCACAAGTTGATTCAACCTTTTCTTGGTTTTTTTCCCTGGACGTTTCTTGGATTATTTTGAATTTTATCAAACTGAACAGGTTACTAGATTATTATATAGTTAGAGTTGTTCAATAGATCAGTTAAAAGTAACTGAGCAGATGGCTATCGGATCATTATAGTTATTTTGCAGATTGGATAAGTCATTAGCAGAGCTTAGTGAGGGAGTTTCACAAATTAGCCATTAAGTTTTGTCCATACACATCAATTACTCCAAGAATATGAATCAAAGGTAAAGATCCTGCTAGATTTGGCTGGCTGCTGAGGTGCCTGAATATGTGTTTTTATCATTTTATCATATCCACGTTCGAGATGTGAGTGTTCTTCTGGAGAATTCACTTATTTTCTCAAACTTCTGTTTGAATCTGTGTCTAATTATGCATACACTTCACTGGCTTTGTATCTGGGGAGTAATCTATTTGTGGGGGTATACCACTAGAATATATTAGAGTAAATAATTTGAATGGTTGATGAAGAGCTGAGCATGTGGTCATCTTATTACCGAAGAAACATAGCTAGAATTTGACGTGGGCATGGCTAAGTGGGCTTCATTGCAGAAAAAGCCCATAAGTGCCATTGGGCTTCATCACATCATGAGAGCAAAAAGAATAATTTGATACTATAAATACAAACTTTTACCCACATTACCAATGTCATGAACTAAATTAACCATGTTTACCATATCAATTATCAAAACACCTATATATCTTGCCTTGCGAGCGAGTTGCCCGTAGATCACGGTCCCAACTAGGCTATGTCAAAGCACCAGATGAATGTTTGGACAACCCGAAACAGGCCGATGCATTGTTCATCATATAATATTCCCAACACAATGGCGACTGCTAGCACGCTACTTATATATGCTCTTTTCATAAATCCGTTGTCTACGAGTGTGTTCCATCCATGAAAATCCTAGACCTCTGAAATGCCTGTTCGTCTCTTCGACTACCGAGTTGCGGTAGTCTTCTTGTTCAAATTTTACCGAGTAATTATCAACCTATAAGTTAGTCTAAACGGAGTTTATTGTAGAAAGTTGGCTCACTTAGGTTGCTAGATTGAGTCAATGCTTTCTAATTAAGGTGTAGTATAGTGAATGTTGAGCCTTAATCAATTCGGTCATCCTTGAGAATTGGCTTTTACATTGAACAGAAGCTCTTATTTTAAGGGATTTCGATTGTTTTTTGACTTTCTTCCCCTAACTATCCTTAACGATTTATTCGCAAATATCGGTACATGGACGAATGCATAAACACAAAGTATTATATAACCCTTCACATGTTCCAACTTTCAATATTAAAACTTGGATTTTCCTTATCCTCCAACAATTCTGCTAAACAGATTCCTAAATAATTTTATGCGATTCTTTTTCCGCATTTTGCATTAGTATCACCAACTTGTTTTAGTTACTCAATCATTCAAACATTGCGTGACACAATAATTTCGCTCAACATTTTTAGATGCCGATTTTTCGAGCACATGCGACGCGTGTTGGAACTGAAAGCAAGATTGTGGACCGTGGTCGACATCTTCCAATCCTATCGAGGAATGAAGCACGAGAGAATCTTCGACCCTTCGCTTGTCTAATCGACTATGGTGGGCAGATTTCAAAATCACGACTAAGTTCGAATTGGGGATCAAAAGCACATCGAGCTCTTTCAACTTTATCATCGGGCCTAGTGGGCCTTTCTATACCTAATTGGGGTTTTGCAATACTACGAAAAAAAGGTCTTTCAATTAGGCAATGATTAGAAAAATCTCTTTCCTCCACCTTCTTTGAATGATGTGATTTCGAGTTCACAGCTCATTCTCGAATCATCATGACTTGGACCCTATGCAAAGGTGTACCCCCCGCCAAAGATCGTTCTATTTTAAGAGAAAGTGCCTTTTGCTCTTCAAAATTCCAGTTTGGGAGAAAGTTAGATGAGGAAACTTTATAATCAACTCAGCCATGTCGACACCAAATTATTTGTCCAATCATATTACCTTTATCTCCAATGTGTATTTTAAGAATCAAGATAGATGAGGATACTAAAATACGGCAGATAACAAAAGGTAGCTTGTCGATTGATATGAATATTGCACAAGATAGTTTTCCGGTTTAACACTACTTTGCTTTTATTTCGATATTAATGACGGCAGCACCGTGAGAGACATGAAATCTACGGAAAAAAAAAGAAATCTACGAAAATAAGAGGTAAAATAATACAATTTATCTCAAACAGATGGCATCTTTCAGAATGCTCATCCTCTATGATGCTCTCTCATTGATCTTCAATGCAAAAGAGAGATTTTGTATATAGAGCCACGCGTTATGGGCACTTGAGCAAGCGCTTAATTCGAGGAACTCCATTTTCTTACTAGTTCCCAACTGTTGTGCCCTCTCATATGGGAAAATGACATAAATGATCATTGAACTCTAATGTAATATGCAATGTGATCTCTAAATTTTTTATATATCCAATGTGGCTCTTGAATTTTTTTTCGTACATGTTCATTTTTAGTCTCTAAACTACATAGAAATATCCAATGTTACTCCCAAACTTGAATAAATAGAATGGCAGCATTGAAAATTTTCATATAGTTAAAAAAACTAAGTTAAACATGTACAAAAAAATCTACGGACACCCACCCATGGGTAACTCAATTGGTTAAGGCGCATTTGAGATTGTGTGATTAGGCTCATTGGTCCCAAATTCGATTCCACAGATGAGCACCTGTGATTTAAGTGGGGGGTCATAGCGATGGGTTGTTGTGCTAATCTCTCCCAAAGAATAGTCGAGGTACGCGCAAGCTAGCGCGGACATCTTGGTTATAAAAAAATGTGCTAGTCTCTCTCAAGAAATAGTCGAGGTGCTCGTAACCTGACCTGGACAACTTGGTTATCAAAAAATGTACTAGTCTCTTCCGATGAATAGTCGATGTGCGCACAAACTGACTCGAACATCTTAGTTATCAAAGAAAAAAAAAATCTACGAACTTTATTTGAACATGTTGAAAGTTCAAGAATTTCATTGAAAATTTGGCTAAAGTTTAGGGAATCCATTGGACAAATTAAAAGTTCAAACACTATATTGCACATTAGGTCAAAATTCATAGATTATTGGCATCGTTATCCCTTTGAATATAGAAAGACTGACTAAATGATTACAAGAGATTATGTATGACCCTAAGCCATCAAGTAGTTCGGGCTTTGTATGCAAACTGACAGAGCCTAAAACTAGTTACGGTACAAGTGTGCGCTTAATTGGACGGTTAGGCAGTTAAAAAAAAAAGTGAGTGATTATTCGTGATTTAAGTGGTTAAAACTTTTGGTAGGGTAGGTTAGACAATCTAAAAGTGAGACAGCAATCGCTTTTTCCTTAACAAATAGACCAGTTATGAGAATCATGTAGGAGTAAAAAGAAGGTTACCTAGGAAACAATTTAGGAACCATTTGTGTGATTATCCCAATAAAGCAATGTGGTTTTACATAAGCATGGCAGTTTTCTTTTAGATACTAGAAAAGTAGCGAAGAGACGATATTTGCTTTAAACCCTAACCATAAAAATTTCACGTACCCGCGACCAAATATTTTAATTTCAAAAACGGGTGCCGCTAAGTTGAACGAGTCAGCCACCGCCACCGCCACCATCATTGTAAATTAACTGAGAAGCTTTGTATTCAAATGAGAATACAGGGTCAATGGTTTGAGACCGAGCTCTCCACTTTCACATTGGTACAAATGTCGACACGATGGTAATGGCCAATGATGAAGGAAAACCAGATGATCTCATGGCTGTTGCGTTCGCGTGATGTCAATATTTTCCTAGTAGAATACTGATTGAACCCAGTCGATTTCGAAGGTGCAACTTCCGCTAAACTTCTTGCAAAGGACTTTTGTTGAGCACGGCCGCTCATATGTCGGCATCTGTGGAGGTTTACACATTGAACAGTCATTCCAATATCCCCGGAGTCAGAAATTTGTCCAAAAAATCAAACGGATCCTATTGTACGGTAACTAATTCAGTCCTAAACCTTTTCATTATGCCGATTTATTCCTAAATTTTTTTATGATTTATCAATTTTGCCCTAAACTTTTTGATAATTTGTTAGTGTAGTCCTTTTTGCCAACTGTGCAAGCGATAGATTTAAGACTAAATTGGGGAAAAAATTTAAAAAAATTTAAGTCTACATTGACAAATCGTCAAAAAATTCGGTACTAAATTGACACAATTAAGAGAAGGTTTAGTACTAAATTGGCACAATTAAAAAGTTTGAGACTAAATTAATTGTCGTACAATAGGTTTAGAACTTTTTAGACAATCCCCCCCCCGGAGATTGTTCATCACGTGACGCAAAGTTAGCTAATTAAGGCAGGGGCAAGTTGCGAAAAGAATGAATTTACCAACTAAGATTTTTTTTTTTGGCTAATACCATGAAAAACCCTAAATTGGTATATATGTGACAAATTTACTCTAAATTATTTTTTTGATCACGAAAAACCCCAAACAGGTATAGTTGTAATAAATTTACCCAAAATTATTTTTTGATCACTAAAAATCTGATAGATTTATACTAAATTAATTTTTTTGACCACGAAAAATCTCGAACTGGTACAATAGTAACAAATTTACTCTCCGTTAAATTGTGTTAATACCACGAAATTTCAAATTGATACATATGTAACAAACAGATGGTAAAAATCACAATCTAGTACATCCATCAATTGCCATGTGTCATAAACATGGCACTTTAATGATTAGATTTAACGAAAATTAATAGAGGGTAAATTTATCACAGATGTACCAATTTAGGATAAAATTATCACAAGTGTACCGGTTTGAGTTTTTTGTGGTTAAAAAAATAATTTAAGGTAAATTTATCACAACTATACCAGTTTGAGGTTTTCTATGGTATTGAATTTTTTTTTCCCCTCTTTTTGAAAGCTGAGTGCGCAACTATTTATCTAAAAAAGTTTAAACCACTAAAGAATCATGCATTTTAAGAATATATTATATCATATTACACTATATATATAGTGACTAAGAAAATGGAATAAGAATAAGAATTACCTATCAATTAGCATTTTGTAATCAACATCCCAAAGGTAACTCTTTTTATCCAACAGAATTTGTTCCCGACCGACGGTGATCAACTCGGCCACATTAGCTCAAATCTCCTCTTTAAAGTTTGTAGCATTTGGACACATCGGAAATATTCTCTATCTTCAAGATTTCCTCTCCATCGATTTAGGTATGTGTACAATATCAGTGGGTGAATCTTCTCTAGCTAGATATCGTTTGCAGTCCCAAATCCTGACCACCATGTCATATTCCCATAGGCCTGTGTTCATACGATGCATGAAAAATGCTCCAAATCTTTCGAATTTTCCGGTTAATCAGAGGAGACGATTAGGATACGGGTTGGGATCCTTTAAAGTTATGGGGTAATTATATTTTTTACTGTGGTTAAGTTATCCTTGTGTCTTAGGGAATTTACACAAGATAACACATTCAAGAACCGATGCAGCAGCACCACTAGACTTGCCACTATGCTGCCTCCCTCATGCCTTGTCTCGTCGCTCGGCGCATTGCTCTACGTCTCTCCCCTCCTCTTACGTTGTAGGTTTACCAGCCGCGACCTCACGGCAACTATGGCCGGAAGCACCCCGAGGGTTGCCGCCTTAATTACTTCAGGCAATGCCAACAAGGCCTCCATCTCTCCTCCCCTATCCTTATGAGGATAGATGAAGGCTCAAGAGATCGGAAAATAACTGATTTGAAAAATATTCTCCTAAAAATGATAGTTTATATCGCTTGAAATAATTAGTTAATAAAAATTCTTTTCATTATCGATAATAATTTTTGTCTAAATATTTTCATAGCCCATAGAGAAAAAAAAATTCGTTCATTGATTATTTGAAGAGATACAAATGTTTATTTTTAGGAAAATATTTTCCAACTCTTTCAATTTTTTGCAGAACAAAATGAGTCTTAGGTCATAATAGGTACCCTTACTTAGCTTTATAGCAACTCAACCTATTATGAAAAAAAAAAAACATTTTTAGCCATATTTAAGTTAGTCGGGCACATATACATCCGGATAATTAAAATCGTCACGTTACGTGGGACCAACATGATATACATATAACTTAAGAGTTATGATGATCTAGGTGCACATGCATCTAGATTCACTAATAAAGACATGAGACTTTTAGGGACTCACCACACGATCATGCTATCATTTTCGAATTTTCCTTCCTTCAAATGAGAAAATGTACATTTTTGGTGAGTAAAAACGACTAGAGTTGGTGACCAACATTGTTAACCTTTGGGAAGTATCCCATGAGTTCAACACCTTGTTGTATACTTAATCCAAGCTACAATTATGGCCTTAGTAGTTAGAAGGATGAACCTATTGCCATTCCCTAGCCATGATGAAGTGCCTACATAGTTGGATAGGTTTGGTTCGGCTTTGAAAATGAGCTTTGAGACTGTCAATACTCTTAGGCAAATGTTAAAGCATTTGGTAACTGTTTTTTAGAGCCCATTTGAAAAATGCTAGCATTTCCAAAGCTGTTTAAAGTCCCTTAGTCCAATCTAAATCCTAACAAGTTTTAGTTCTGAGCATTTTCCAAATGCTACGGGATTAGTGATTTTTTTCTTCTTCTTCCAACTTTGTCATCCTCAAAAACTTTTGAAATTTCACTTTTACCCTCAGCGCGTGACGTCGTCGGTGAGCCAAATCTGACTCAAGCTAGCCAAATCTGGCACTGGTCGTCCTCGCCTGAGGTCGCGTGACCCACCGTTGTCTAAAGTTGGTTTCACATCTAGCTCATCAGCTACCATCCGTTTGCCGAGCCTTTCGCCTAACCGCCCCAAGAGCTTCATTTTTATTGGTTATTTATCTATTCATAAAATATATATAACTAAAGCTTTTGACAAGTGTATTTATTTTTAAAAAATAATTAAACCAAAGTTTCGATTACACTGTACCTAACACAATTTTCATTTCGAGAAAACCATTTAACTTAAAAAAAGTCCTTAAAGGTTTTCCCGAAATACCGAACCAAGCTCGTCCATCTCTCTCAATTTTTTCCAACAAAATTATAACGGTGTCGGCATAACATAAGCCAAATCGCACCGCTTGTGCAAATCAAAATATGACACTTTGTCGTCTGATCAACCGACTAAGTATTTTGATAATCAACTTAGCGCTCCAACGGCCAAATATAACGGAAGCACTAAACATAACTTTTTAGAAACGTGAACCATTTAGAAACAGAAAAAGGGCATTAAAAAAAAACAACTGTAGATAAACGATCTTAGGAAGTGCATGGCAATATTTCTGCTCTTGAAATCAATTTCTAGTCATAAGTTGATTTTTCTACATTCAGAGAGAAGTATTTTTTATTTTTTTTACTTTTTCAAGTGGCTCCAAAACTACTTCTCGATAAAAAAAAAATGATCTAGTAGCAGAAAAATGAAACCGCGCAACCAAACGGATTTATGATTCTTAAATTACGTTACCAAATAAATTACTGCTCCAAAATCATTGCTAAAACAGAAATTCTACCTCCGAAAATGTTGTCAATCACGCCCTTAAATTTTGAACTGAGAGCAGAAGCTTTAACCATGCATTATTCCTGGAATATTTTACCCTAAGACGAAAGCGTGAAAAGTTCAAGGTCGATTCCCCTCGCGAAATATTCTCGTTCGGAGGCACAACACAACCAGGGGAAAGTCGGTCCAAAATTCCATCCATAGACATATCCTCAAAAGACATAAAATAACAAAACCCTACTTTATATCCGCCTCCGAAATCACTACTTACATATCTCCCCACTCCCACCCCAAATAAAAACAAAAAGCATAATATATATATGTATATATGTGTATGTATGTGTGTGTATATATATGTGAGGAAAAAAAAAGAAAAAAAAGGATGAAAATATAGTCCACATAAAATCTTGAAAAGGTGGGGGGAAGAAGAGGGGAGAGGAGAAGATTGATACTTAAAGGAAAAAAAGAAAAAATTGGAATTTTGTAAAGTGGGATGGCAAATGAGTGGCAGATGGTGGGCGAATGAATGAGTGGGTTCACCATTAAAACCCAGCGCATGATTTGTGGGCCCCCCACCCCCTCACCCCCACGATGAATCATTGCCCCCCTCGAGGCCACGCGACGTGTCCCATCAACCCCCCCGGGGGAAAAGCGCCACAACGCGAGGGGCCCACCTGATTGAGGAAAGGAGGAGAGCAGCCGCGTCTGGTTTTCCCCTCCTCTCTCGGCAGTTTTTTCGGTTTGGATTCCTGCGGCGTGCTTATTGCCAGATATTCCCCTCCCCCGCCTTTTTTTTAATCTCTCGGGACCAGATCAGAACAGTGAATGGATTTTGAATTCTGGAACATCTTCAAAGTTGGTCGGGAGATTATTTTAAGGATCTTTTTCCCTCCCTCTCTCTTTTCCGATGGAGGTTGTGCGCGGCCGCACCGTGTATTGGCGTGACGATCGCGAAGCTTCTTTGATTGGACGAAACCCCCATCCCCATCCCCATCCCCATCCCCATCCCCGCAAGGGTTGTATGCCCATCTGCGCTTTTCCCATCTTTTTCTTATCCTCAACTCGGTGATGAGATGTGTTATTTTATATTATTCAACGGAGATGACCCGAAGAATGGAAAGGAAACCAAAATTCTTGAAAGTGTAACCAAATGGTCATCACGAGTTCATAATTCATACGAGCGGGCCATACAACTCTCGACCAAGCTATTCGTGCATTTGGAAGGGATCGAGGGTCACGACTAGGGTCAAAATCTGGCGAGGGCGACGTTGAGCCTTGCTGTCCAGCCATCGGCAAAGTAGGAAGAAAAATAGAAAGAACACAAAACATTAAAAAAAATAGCATATAATTTAAAAAAAAAAAAAAATTACTCCAACTTGCCTTTCTTGCTGTCTTTCCCGCTGAATCAAAGCTTTAAGCTGTTGATTTATTTATTCCAACTTTATCCAATCTTGATGTAAGGTTAATACTCTAAGTTAATAGATGTAATGGCTGTTGCTATTGATCAGAGATTTCGCAAATCTTCATAAAGAATACAATATAACTTTCATCATCCCTCGAACGTAAGGTGGTCTTTCCCAGATCAAGTAAATGGGTGGATGGGTCGTATTCAAGATTTCAACTGTTTAATCAACTAGATTTCAACCAAAAAAAAAAATCAACTGGATGAATACATGTAAGGAAAATAGTCAGTCCGGTCCCGATAGGCGCAAAAATGAAATCAGCAACTGGATCGACAATTGCCAGTTCCAATTTTATGAAATTGAGAAACGGATCAATCGGCCGGTTCGGCCTGGTCAGGGCGGGTGGATTCTTTTTGCTCATCTCTAATAAATTTCCTTTGATTAAATGCTTAATATGCAAGATCACGAGATCTCCTAGTAGATATCACACGGTTTTCTTTTATTTTGAAAGTTGAAAATGCCGTTATTTGTCCTCAAGCGAAACCGTCACAACATAGACTGAATAAACCACAATCAAGTGTTTGATCTCAGAATAATATCTCCAGTATATTCAATTTGAACAAGTGCTTTCTTTAAAAATAAAATAGCAAAATATCTTACTTATGATTAAAGGTTAACTGGTTCAAAACCTTTATGGTCTCAACTCTCAAGTTCCACCATGGAATCGGTCTTGGAGGATCTTAAATATAGGTTCCTTCGTAAAACCGACTGGTTCCCAAGTTTGAACCGCACCGATCCACTTGTGAGCCAACCCTGAACTAGCCAAGTAAGGCGGTTCGGACAATGTTTCCATGGGGAACCGATCCGGTCATTCATCGCTGGTATTGCTACAGCAATCCCTGGAAGCTCGTTTTTCACAATCTTCTCTAAACAATATTTCAAAGGTTCTAGTTTTTGAAATAAACTCAGAGGTTTTAATATTATTATTATTATTATTATTTTGAAAGTACAATGGAAGGATACAAATGCATCAATAAGAAGCAACCAACTTTTTCCCTATTCAACCTCGATCACTTCCCACAACTAGTCCAGTGGAGAGCTAATAAAACATTGACGACTGATTTAAATACGACAGAAAGCGCAAATTAGAAGAGGACAACTTTATAGTTTCTGTCAGAATCAAAGGTATTGCCTGCATCTGCACCCACATGATCTAACGGTTCATGCGATAGCTAAGGTAACATGATCCGAGTATAACATGAACATTTCAAGTTGGAGAGGGGAAGAGTCCAAGAGAGAGCTGGTGATTTTGGTGACCACATGATATAAACACATGACAATTTGCTTTCTTCCTTTTTAAAAAAAATATCCTACGGGCCTACCACGCGTGGGGTGAGCTGGGTCCCGAACGGCCAGTTACGAAAGCGATAGCCCACCATTCTATGCGCAACAAGATCTCAGAATCGCTACCCAACAGAAATCCTTTTCGGGGAGGAAGGGATGGCGACGGTGGCTGCCCTCCACCGGCGTCCCATTTCTCTTTCTCCTCCAACGCAGCTCCGACGTGGATTGGTCCCCGACACGATTCGATGTGCGTTTACACCGGTTGTCCGTTTCATCGTTTTCCGCCTCACTTGCTAGTCTCCATTAAGTTGCTGTTTCATCTTTCTCGGACCCAGGAAAGTTTTCGTATGCATTTCGCCTGCAAAGAGCCCTCTCATACCGGCCTAAACGACGAGTTGTCCGTTTTCAGAAGGCCAAACCGGCCAACCCCCAACCCTGTTGTGATTGATAGCACGCCAACCATGGTAAAGGTAATCGTGGGGGAGATTCTGTCATTCAAGGAATCTGGCGCAGGTTCTTCGTATTCTTGACATGCGATTGACTTGATCTAATAATTTTTTTTTGCATGGAATTTCTAAGAAAGAAGGTTACGTGATCGAAGAATGGTCAAAAGCATTGCAAGGGTTTAGATTGCCATACGAGTAATTCTACAGGACAATTGATGGCTGAAAAACATTTTCCGAATTTCAACTCTTGTAAAAATTGCCCCATGTGTTGAGAGCACGTGGTTTCTTTTTGAAAATTATTGGGTCACGGATGGACCGCCAAAAAGAAAGAAACAAAGAAAGATAATTGATTGAAAATTCATATTTTTAAGCTGATGAGCCGGATGTGGAGGATGATATGGTTGATTCTGATGCTGAGTTTGAAATTGAAGTACCATCTGAACCGATCTTGAGGAGTTCCACACAGCTAACAAAACCACCTGATAGGTATAACCTATTTGCTAATAATGAAATTATGCTCTGACTGTTACAAGTGATGATCCAAGTGCTATTAAAGAAGCAAGAAGTGCGGAAGATGCCAAACAATGGAAGAAAGCCATGAAAGATCATATGTACTCATTGGATAAAAACAAAACATGGAGTCTAATAAAATTACATGCAGATTGGAAGGCAATTGGTTGTAAATAGGCATTCAAGAAGAAAATATCCGCAAATGGAGATATAGAACGATACAAAGCTCGTTTGGTTGCAAAATGGTACTCGTAGATAGAATGAGTCAATTATGGTGAGGTTTTTTCTCTTGTTGCTAAATTAAGTTCCATAAAACTTTTCTTATCTGCAGCAACTGCATACAATTTGGAGGTAGAGCAGCTGTATGTAAAAACAACATTCCTTCATGGTGACTTGGAAGAGGATATTTACTTGAAGCAACCAGATGTAAGTAATACGTTTAGTATTATGATTCCACAGCTTATACCCTTCGATATCATCCTTGTACCCAATGAAAAGCCACTTCTCTAACTTGCTCTCAAGTTTATTCCTCTTTTCTCTAGGCACATGCATATATGCTTCGCAGCCAAGCACTCTAATAAGGGATACATGTGGCTTATTCGCAAACGGTGCCTCAAACGGTGTCTGATCCTTCAAAACTGATGTAAGAGACCTATTCTTCATATAACATGCAGTAGCCACTACTTTTGCCCAAAATTCAGTTGCTAAATCTGGACCACTAAGCATACTTCTAACCTTCTCCATGGGAGACCAATTAAGCCTCTCTGGTACGCCATTTTGCTAAGGTGAATAGGACATAGTTTTATGCCTTGTAATATCACTGGTAACACAGAATTGATCAAATTTCGCTAAACAGAACTCCCCTTCATTGTCAGTTTGCAAAACTTTGATTTTTCTATCAAATTGATTTTCCACCAAAGCTTTGAACTCATGAAATTTTTCAAAGACATCATCTTTTCTTTGTAAGAAATATACCCACACATGCCTGGAAAAATCATCAGTAAAAGAAGCATAATACCTTAATTTTCCAAACGATGCTACAGGTGTAGGACCAAAGGTGTCACTGTGGATTAAATCCAGAATCCCTTTCGCTCTCACTCCTATAGATTCAAAAGATACACGATTTTATTTTCCATGTAGATAATTTTCACAAAATCCAAAACCCATATAACAGCTTGGGATTCCATCTACCATCTTCTTTGAAGTAAAGACCACCAGCCCTTTCTCACTGATATGACCTAATCTCCGATGACACAACATCCCAGAATCTTCTTCCACATGCTCCATGATATAACTCTCACCACTAATCACCGTGCTACCCAGTAACTTCCATAATTTTCCTTTCCGTTCGACTCTACAAATCACCATAGATCCACGGGTTAGCTTTCATGAATACCTGTCGCTGGTGAAAGTAATGCCAGCATATACCATAGTTCCCACAAACATAAGGTTCCTAGTAAGACCAAGAATATGCATCACACATGGAAGATTTTTGACTGTCTCATCTTTCATCTTCAGCTTCACCTTTCCATGACCGGCAATATTAAGTGTCGTATCATCTCCCATCCGTACTGTACCTCATTGATATGGCTTATAGCAACAGAACCAATCTCTATGAGGAGTCATGTGGAAATACGCTCCAGTATTAATAATCCATGCATCCCGATCAACCTGCGATGAGTTGCAAACGAGATACATGTCTCTCGTATTGCTGTCATCATCCTTCTTTATAATGATGGTGCATCATCTCGCTTCTCTAGACTTACGCTTCTGTTTTTGCAATCTTTCTTCAAGTGTCCAACTTTTTCGCAATTCCAGCACTTTATTTCGTATGATCTCAACTTTTAAATCTTTTTCTAAACTTATTCCTTACACCAAATTTGGATTTAGATTGTTCACTGCTCCTTCCTCTTACGAAAAGAGCTTCATTTGTTGCATTATCGGAACCTACTCTCCTCATCTCCTCAGACAATAAAGCAAATACAACATTCTCAAAAGACAGGGTATTAACACCCATACCAATCAAAATAATAATATGTTCCCATGAATTCAGTAGTGAACAAATCAAAGTATATGCTTTATCTTTCTCATCTAGATTAATGTCAATCGACGCAAGCTTCCCACAAACAGTATTAAATTCGTTTAAGTGTGCAGAAAAAGAATCATCTTCACTCATCCGAAGGTTGTACAGTCGCTTCCACAAAAACAACCTGCTCACAAGTGATTTGCTCTAATAAAGGCTTCCCAGCTTAGTCCAAAGATCCTTCGCCGCCTTCTCGAAGGTCACACTCACCAAAACATTATCAGCGAGGCACAGCCAGATTAGGCTTCGCACTTTCTGATCGTTGCTAATCCACGCCTTCACCTGATTGGATGCGGACACAATATCTTGCTCCTTCGCTTTCTCTTTAGTAGGCAATTCAGGTTTATCTTCTTCGATCACTACCACATATCTCTGTTCATGAGTAAAGTCTCCATCTTCAACTTCCATAACTCGAAACCCTTTCCTCCAAATTTCTCCATTTCAATTAGCGATTGACCAACCGACATCTTCCCAAGATTCGATTTTTCGGATCTCTCTACACAAAGAAAACCTTAACATCAAACCTTGCTCTGATACCAGATGTAAGGATCGGCACACAATCGCAGCAAAATAAAAAAAAATGAGAGAAAGGGTAATCAAAACACGAGATTTATCATGGTTCACCCTTAAACTAGAGTTACGTCCTGTAGAGGATTCTACTAAATTAGCATCTCACACCTCTCGTTACATCACTCAATTACAAGCGAACAATATTATATATATTAATAGTTATTTATGAGCCTAAGCCCAAACTACTAATGACAATTTACGGGCTTAAATCATAAAAGTCCTCTGGTATCCAGGGAGTGCTGCCCTCTTGAAACCCCCGCCTAGGTGGCTCCCTCGAACTCCCCGTCCGCTCAGCGTGGAGCGAAACTCACGTGATTTCCTGTCGCAGGGGAATATAAACCACTCCCCAACAGAAATGCACCCGCATCCCATGTGATTTGATTGCCTAAGCCCTCTAGCATTTGCTCTAGAAGAAAGGAAGCTCATATTAGGAGCAGAAGACTCAAATTGATGCACGAAACTCTAGCTTCTTTGAGATAGCCCTTTCGTTACTAACTCTCCTGCCGATTGCTCCGTATGCGACGCGCTTGCTCTTTTCCTGAAAAGGGCAACTCTTGTTTCTCTAGTCACACATAATGTCCGCTAACATTAGGGTTGTGGGCAAAGTACGACGTGATAATTTCACATTATTGCATCTAATAGGCGGTTGCTCTTGATTGCCGCCCTTACCTAAGACTGACGGCATTGCATCCCTAAATTGGTCTCCCCCACCCCACCCCCCACCCCCCCCCAAGTCAACAAATTGAAAGTCAAGGTCCATGCTTGCCCTTTATTGACTCGAATAAACTAAACTAAAGAATAAGTTGTGGTATTACATGTGATTCGTTCATAGTAGTGACGGGAAACCAATACGTGCTTTGCTTACAGGGAAAGCTGTGCTTCCTTCGTGTGGAAAGGTGCCTGAGAATTCAAAGATCTCTTCACTTTTTCTAAACCCTATTTTGGTTCGCCTAACTCACCCTCTCTTTGTTGACAAAATCTCAAGCTAACTAGTAGCCACTCTTCTCGAGCTTTGAGACCATTCCTCTTTGACAAATTCACATCCCTCCCCGAGGTAACTTCCTGGCATCTACATTGCCACCGACTTTGACTCTGATGCGAATATGACAAGTCCAAGGAAAACCCAGAAAGGAAAAGATGAAGAGAGAGAGAAATCCTCTCTCTTCAGGAAGTATTGAACCATGTGATTGAAATTGTTGGAATCTCTTGCTTTATTCTGGCATCAAGAAGGAACAGTGTTGATACGATGGACATATTTGGAGATTCGAAGACTATAATGGAGTCGGGGCCGGTTTGATTAAATTCCCTTTAGGCTCCACCAGCAACAAGTTGTCAGCTATACTCTCTCTCTTTTTCCTTCCAAGGGGCGTGCACTTCAAGTTTTTCCAACGCAAGGGAACTAGTACCTACGATTGGTTGAATTGTTGACTCGAAGGGCAGAGAGAAGCCGAAAGAACCCACGCAGGGTCTAGGAAACTTCGCACGTTGTCTTTCCTGTTCGGACAATCTGTAAACGTCATGTCAAACTCGAGCCATTTAATGTGTTGCCGCGATCTTTCCGAAACCTACTAGACATTAAGGCTGTTATGTCGAGAATAATCGACCAGCTGTGTACAAAGTCAGCACGTCCTGTGGTATGAATGGCGTGATAAACTTCTTCTTAATACAACATGGGGAACCATCACGGCAAGCCTGACCGGTGTCGAGGAAGGCTAGGATTAGGATCGTACCCTAGTCTGATGACATATAAATCATGATGATGGGGAAGATGGGATACAAAGCTAGTATAGATCAAAGCCGAAGGGTTTCCGTCCATTCACCGGTCCAATACACTAATTGCGTTTTCGCCATTTTAACGTCTCACTCGGTTATAAAATCATGTTACAGAGCTCGATAGCAAAACTATGTATGCGAATATATATAATATAGGAATTAAAAAATATATTCAACGAAGAGAAGTCAAGGGAAAGAAGATAAAGGGACAATGCAAGCAACTTTGCTTCTTAGAAGTCCCCAGAATGCAAACGGGCTGTCCACGGTGTTGACCCGAGACTTCTTTGGCGTATAACTTTGAAAATTGCTCTTCTTAGTTGAATGGAAAAAAGTATAACTTGGAGGGATTCTATTCCTTTGGGGACACGCAAGGGGTGCATGAAACCCTTTCTATTTCTTTGTTTTTTTGTTTTTTTGTTTCAAAAAATAGATTTGGAACAGAAATGCGTTTCACAACGCAATGTAGTTTTTTAATTCCCCAGCCAAACTTTTGGCTCAGAAATAGGTTTTGAACGAGAAATGAAAAGTTAAAAAAATTTACTTTTTTGTTTCAGAAACAAAAACTCGAAACAATTTACTCATTCTCCTTCGCTCCTCTCTTATCACAGCCGGCCGTCGGTCTATTGCCCCCCGCCGCCGCCGCCGCCGCCGCCGGTAACTCGTCCGGAAATATAAATTTTTTAACATTGTCAAACGAATTTTTATTTCAGAAATAGAAAAATTGTATCGTTATCAAACACGTATTTTGTTTGAGAAACTTGTCTATGAAATATAAATGAAAAATTCTATTTCTTGCCAGAAATAGAGTTGGGAAAGAGAAAAGGTTTCATACACCCCAAGTATCGTGATTATTTCCATGCTATCGAGGCACAACTTCGGTCCAACATCCTATGGAGACCGGCCAAGTCTTGCTTGTTTGAACAAAGTATTTAGATTTGGCATTCTGGCGATCTTTGACTTGTATATGCCAAATGGTAATTCCTAGTTCGATCTACCAGATCCTCTTTTCCAAAAGTTTAAATCATGAGAAGGTAAGCGAAGTATCAATTATATTCAGGAGAGTTACCAAAAAAAGTACTAAATCTATTGCAATTGTACCAATTTAGTTTTAAAACTTTTTTTGGTCAATTGAGTTCTAAACATTTTGCATTTATGCCAATTCAATCCATCCGGCCAAATATCGCTGACGAGACGCGGCCAACATTGACCTAGATTATTTTTAGCGATATTTTTTTTTTCAAATTTTAGTTTTCTTCCTTCTTCCTTCTTCGTTCGGCGGGTCGCCTAGTCTGGAGACAACATGGCAAGGTTGCGCCTCGCCAACGGCCGCTAGGGAAAGCTTCACCAGTGGTCATGGGGGAGAGCTTCGCCAGTGGTCGACAATCGCCCCTAACTAGTTGTTGGACTAGGGGATCGTCTGGAGGAAGAAGGAAGAAAAATAAACAAAGAAAGAAAGGGAAAAAAAAAGTAAGAAAATAAAATAAACAATAAATAAATAATTCCAACAAAAAATAAAATATTATGAAAAAATTTCACGTTAACACCAATCATGCCATAGTAATAATATTCAGTCAAAATTAGCCTAATGGCCTGAATTGGCACAAATACAAAAGTTTTAGATCTAAATTGAGAAAATGGCGCAATTCAGGCCATTAGGCCAATTTTGTGCCAATTCAAGCCATTAGGCCTGAATTGGCACAAATGCAAAAGGTTTAGATTAAAATGACGTAATTGTAATAGGTTAAGTAATTATTTGGTAATTTTCTCATCATATTCCTTTAGACTAACTTCCATGCCACTTCGGAGAATTGTGTTTCAAGTTTCTCTTACGAATCATGCACAAGTTCCAAAACCATCCAATACAGGAAAATGGACAAGAAGTGCCATTTTCGTCGAAGAGAAATCAAAGAATCTAATTTTCTAAACCCATTTTCACTGTCGACACAAGTTTTAGGATTGCCGGTGGAATTGTTTCGTTGGGATACTATCGGTCCACGTGTGTCCTCGGCCACCTAGGTGCTGTAGTTCTTATATGCGTATGATGTATAAATTCTCGGGGAACAGAAACATTTTGCATACTCAAGAAACTCCCTTAGAAATTGGTGTCTGGCTTCCCTTCAATCAAAAATGCTAGATCCATCCTCGTGTTTCGAAATCCACACGTGATAAAAGACATAATAGTAACGCTGAGCATCCTAGTTTTATAATATCGGGCACAGTCACCAATTGCATCAAGATGGCCGCTGGTTTTGACGCTTACAACATTAGGGTTAGGTCGGGGCTATTAGTTTCAGGCAGCTTTCAGGGGGCGTGACTGTAAGAAGCTCTGTTATTTTAGGGTAAGTTTTTCAAAACTTGCCATTGAGAAAGGTCTACGTGGTTAGCAGCAAGTCTCCTTGTTCGAGCATCATTCTCTTCACAATGAAATTTGTAGGGTTTCCTGAAATTAAGACAAGAGGAAGGCATGAGTGCCTAGTCGTTCAATGTTGTATTGTAAGTGGCTTAAATAACATATACAAAATGGATCCCAGCATTTGGTTAGCTAAGCTGGGACCACAGAGTTAAATAATTGGCATAGTCTTCCCACTAATGTCAAGGAAAATTAGCAAAAGACCAAACAAGTCGCAACCTCCGACATGAACAATGCAACCTTGGGAACTTTCGTTTTCCATCTCTTTCTCGGACGGCCTCCTTATGATTTTTCCGGGAGTCGGCTTCAAGTAGTGGAAGTGGTGACTGAGACCTATGCGAAAAGTTAAAACCAGAAATTGACGACGGGTTTAAGCACAAACAACGTAACTATTCCTGGACTAACCTAAAAAAAGAAACTTTCTCAGAATTTGTGTAGTACATGGCATGGAAAGTCTGTTTATTTTATATATATTTGCAAATCTAGACGTCTTATTCGGTGAGTAAATTCAAGGAACATTCGATGCAAGGGAGATGACCAAACGTTGAGGAGTCCTCCATAAGAAAAATTAGTGGAATATATGCATCCTGAATCCATCGAATCATTAGACCCTGAATTGTCTCTCTAAAGTTTGTCTCGTGGAATTTCATTAGGCTTAGACCCACTATATTCTCATGAGATATTTATTCTTTTGCATATCTAATCTTGGATACGGGTTCAAAGGTCTGGCTATCCAGAGACTCGTTCATCACCATACATATTCCACGATTCGATTAACCCCAATAAAACTGTAAGCAGTCAGTCATCTTGTTCTTATAAGTTGACGCGGTATGAGTTTGTCGCCTTTTTTTCACTTAAAGGCGATCGTTAAAAGGGAGCTAAAAATCCAAACCCATCAATATATTCAGTTAAGCCTATTTTTACTATAAAAAAATTAAAACTAATAAGTATAGATCAACTAAGATGTATTAACCGTTTCACTTTTGCATCTACAATCCTCTTTTTATAAGTAACAGGGCGAGTACCGATGGTCAGAGTAGCTACTTTCTGGACATTACTACAATGGTTTTCTATTAGGTAAAAAATATTTGATTTGTGTCATCACTATTCAATCAACCGTTAGATGTATTAAGCCATCGCTCGGTAACTCCGATTGTGTGCTAGATATCTGGAAGTCTTTCCACGTGAGATAACAAATGTACAAAACATGAGCCGGTAAAAAATTTGATCGCGCCATTAAACTAATGATTTAAAAGAGAGATGATTTCCTTACGGTACTGTGAGGAACGATATAATTTCAACCATGCATCCACGTATCATCATCAAGTATTTTGACTGATTGAATGATTATATGTCTAGAAATAATTAAAATTTGATTGATTTTTGTTAATAAAGACGGTGTCGAGAGAGGTTTTGTGTCACCTAGTGCCCGGGCGATCAATGCTTATAAATCGACAAGACTTGCGAGCCGAGTGAGAGTGAAGTGCGCGAGGTTTTTCCCCCAACTTTCCGAGCCCATTATTAACAACCCCCAACCCCACTCTTCCCCTTCATCTACGTCCTCTGTTCCTCTCCTCTGTTTCGTTTGTTCCCTCTCACATTGTTCTCTTCTCGGAATCCTCCGTTTCTCCCTCGTTTTGTACCCACGCACACAGATCAATTTCTCTCTTCCTTTCGTCCAGAAACATGAGGAGTGTGGTCGTGTACGCGGACCCAAAGAAAGGAATGGTGGCGAAGTTCGGCTTCATCGACGTTACGTTCCGGGTCTCGGACCCGAAGCAGATCCTCCGGGTTTCCCCTGGGAAGAGGCTTCTCAAGATGGAGAGCTTCAAGGACGGCGGTCACCTGGTGAGAGAGTCCAGAGTGAGCACGTTGCTGGACTCCATGAGAGCTTCCTCTCCTGCACGAGCAAAGCCTGCCAGTGCGGCGACAAGAACAGCAGCTTCTCTCGATGACGAGCAAAAGTCATGGATCGTAAGTACTTAGACAGAGGAATACTATTTGACATTTTTTGTCCCCCGGACAATCGTTCTCGGAGATATGAAGTAACGTCTCTGACTCTGTGGTGCGTGATTACAGCTGCGTCATCCGTCGGCATTGAGCATGTTCCAAGAGATAACGAGAGCTTCCATGGGGAAGAAGATAGTGATGTTTCTCGACTATGACGGCACTCTCTCCCCCATCGTTGAAGACCCCGATCGCGCTTTCATGTCCCCCGAGGTCGTCTTCTTCTTCTTCTTCTTGAACTACTCTGTTTTCCCGTTTTGATACTCTGTCAGTCAACGAACTTACCAAAACAGGGTGTTTAAAGACCGTCTCTCTTTTTCCTCCATTTTTCGGTTGATTTCGGAAACAGATGAGAGAAGCTGTGAAAGACACCGCGAGATTCTTTCCCACGGCGATAGTGAGCGGAAGATGCAGAGACAAGGTACATTTTTTTTTTCTGGGATTTTAAAATTTCCTTCCCTTAAACAAACTATCCCACCTTTTTTTTCCGAATGAGAACTGTATTTTTCATATGCATAAATTGTGGAATGCAGGTCTACAGTTTTGTGAAGTTGACAGAGCTATACTACGCCGGCAGCCACGGAATGGACATCAAAGGACCCCCTAGAAGTTGCAGCAACGGCAACAAAGTACACTTCAATCTCTTCTCACTACGTGGAATCACAGTTACTCAACAGCAAACCATTCCTGGATCTGCAATCTTTGAAAATTCTTCGTTAATTATTTTTCTGACCACGTCGTCCCTCTCATTGTTTTTTCAGGACGGCAAACAGGTTCTCTGCCAACCCGCGAGCGAATTCCTGCCCATGATCGACGAGGTGAGCCTCTCTTTTTAGCCGAAACATCTGCAAGGCAAATGAAATACATTGGCCAAGCACAAAGATGACTTTCTCGTTTCTGATTAAGCTTCATTCCCCTGTTTTTCTTCCTAGCAGGTGTACAAGACCTTGGTAGAGAGCACCAAGTCAATCCCAGGAGCCAGAGTGGAGACCAACAAATTCTGCTTGTCCGTCCATTTCCGATGCGTTGACGAGAAGGTAGACGCAGAAAAAAAAGTCAAACGTTGTACCGAGTTCTGCTCGAATCAAATATTTTTGTCGCATGAAAATTCGATTGTGCCTGGTCTTTCATCTTTTTTTTCGAAATTCTTATTTTCAACTCTGGCAGAGCTGGGATGCTTTGGCCGAGCAGGTTAAACTTATCCTCAGCGGGTACCCGAAGCTCAAGCTGACATCTGGCAGAAAGGTAATAAGCCCATTTTCGCATTTCCCGGTATATTCTCTTTAGATTTTTTTTTTTTACTAATTATAATACCAGCAAAAAGAAAATACATAATTCCATGTGCATAATCTTCTCTTTTTTAATTAACTAAATTTTTCCATGTTTAAACTCCGGAGTGTATGATAACATGCATTTTTTTTTTAAATGTAAATGTGTAATCTCTTTTTTCGGCCAAGAATAACATCAAATATCTCCTATCACAAAAAAAAAAAACTTGATGTTTTTGATTGGAGCAGGTATTGGAGATCCGTCCGACCATCGAGTGGAACAAGGGAAAGGCCCTCGAATTCTTGCTAGAGGCACTTGGTGAGTTTTATTCTTGCATCTGATCGAACCACCTCGGTTGAAAAACCGGCAAGAAAATGGTGTCCATTCTAGTGTTCGAAATCAAATACTATTTTTGCATGAAATGAAGCACGTGAATCGCTATTCTTCCTTAGCACAAGAGGGTGCTGCGCATGTTCATTAATCGTTCTCCTCGTCTTTATCATTTTAGGATTCGCCACTTCCGACAACGATGTCCTGCCGATCTACATCGGAGACGACCGGACGGACGAAGATGCATTTAAGGTGCTTGAAACTTTTCATTATTTTATTGCATGTTTTCTTGACATTATGTGTCCAACAGCTAAAAACCATGTCACAAGACTTAAAAGGTTATTAATTATTATAAACGTGTGTGTGTAGGTTTTGAGAGAGAGAGGACAAGGAGTAGGAATTCTGGTCTCTAAAGTCCCAAAGGAAACGAGTGCCTCTTACTCTTTGCAAGAGCCCTCCGAGGTGATTTCCTCTCTTGATTCCTTGGTGCTCTTAAGTCATATTCCATTCTCTCTTTTACTTTTCCAACCTGCAATATCCTTCTTTACATTTGGTGCCGTTTGATCATGTCGTATTTGTTTTCTGACCTAATTTTTATATGCACTTGTTCTTTTAGGTCATGAGGTTTTTGCGCCTTCTAGCAAAGTGGAAGCGGCAGTCGCTTCGAACGGCCCGATAGAGTTTAATGAAGCCTCACAATACTATCGATTTTTCACCATAAGTTATGTAACTTTTGCGGTGCAGATCATGGACGATAACCACAATCAATGAGAATCACAATCTAATTGTGAACATATTTGAGATAAATTGTTACGATATTATGCACTTTTTTTTCTTTTTTTTTTCCGGTGTCGATCATGAATGATACGGCCGTCAATAAGAATCACAAGCTTAATTGTGTATAGAGTTCAGATAAACTATCATTCACCTTTTCGCGGTCCTTTCATTGTACGAAAGAACGGTCTTAGCTTGGCATCATGGCATGCCGACTTGTCCAAACCAGTGGAAATCGCACTTCAGAGAGTAACAATCTTACTTTGCTTCTACTGGGCGTGTGTGTGTATATATTGTCGCTAGCTAATTTTGGAATATGCGTAGCAACATAATTATGGGAAGAATATCCAAAAATAATAATCCTAAATAGAATGCATTGATGCTAATTTGGACCGCTATAATCTTAAATTTTTTGTATTTGTGTCAATTCGAATATTGATCGAAAATTACTAACATAGATGCCGATCATCCCACGTGGCATAATCGACGTGGATAAAATTTTCATATTTTATATAATTTTTAATCTTTTTTATTTCTTTTATAGTAGAAAAAATAATACAAGATCTAAAAATTTGTCCATGTAAGAGCTGATCGTACCACAAAGTACATCCCCATTGCGAGATTGCCTATGGCCTATCGGTAGACAATCGTGCACGCGAGGTGACCCTCGCTAGCAGCCGGCAAGGGCTTGCTGGCCCTCGCTAGTGGCAGGTAAGGGCTGATCAACTCTCGTCCAAAATCCTTGCTGGCCAAAACAAACAAAAAAAAAGGAAAGGAAAAAAAACAAATTTTTTAAATTGTAAAAAAAATGTCAAAATCATCGCTCACCAGTCATGTAGGACGTCTAGCGTCGACGTCGATATCAGCAATTTTCGATTAAAGTTGATAGGCTAAATTAAAATAATACAAATGCAAAAAGATCTAGGACTAAATTGATGTGGATTACAATACACACTATCTTTTATATTAGGAAAAAATGCATTGAAAGTCCTAAAACTTATCACGAAAATGCATTCAAGTCCTAAATTTTCAAGAAGTACAATCAAATCCTAAAATTTGACATATTAGTTCAATGAAGTCATTCCATTAATTGCATTTTTTTGAAAATTTTAAGATTTGATTACACTTTCGTGACTAGTTTTAGGACTTCATTGCACTTTTTGAAAGTTTTAAGACTCGAATGCTCTTTCGTGACAAATTTTAAGACTTGATTGAATTTTTTTGAAGATTTTAAGACTCATTTACACTAATATTACTATGTTTTAGAACTTCTACTGCAATTATCCCTTTTATATCACAAGAAAGAGACACTCAACAGCACTCATAAGCAAGACCCTCTGACACTACACACGACACACCTTTCCGGTCGACACAACAGGAGCACGTACTCCTATTTATAGGGGGTAAAAGTCGGTGCACGTACCGACTTCCCCATCTTTCCAGACGACAGTTCCAAAAAAACGAAATATCTCTTACAGTAATTGTTGCACTACAACTTGCTTGGATGAAAGAAGGACTAGCTAGGCCAAGAGAGAAATATCTGGAAAGGGAAGATAGAGAGGATAAGGCTGGAGTTCTGTGAAAAGATGAGGGCAAATTTAGAGAGAGGCGCTGTTCTTCCCGACAGTTCATTTATGTACTTATACTATCTGAATACGCATACATTTTACCTTCTCTATTCGATGTAAGGACAATAGATTTAAGTCTCGTGGTTTAAGATATCATTCAAAAAAACTTTGTAACTACAGCTCTCCCTCTTGGTTTCCAAAAAATTTGAGATTGGGATCAAAGCATATTACTATGAACCTAACTGACCCGACAATCCCAAAGCTGTCAAGTTTGACTCTTTGATGGATCAGTAATTGAAAAGCGCGTAAAACTATCTCATGGTAGTCAGATGTACCAAGCTGCCGACATAAACAACATCCCAACTCCTGCCCAATCGACATTAGGGAGTTGCTTCCAGCTTTCACACATCGTCACATGGATTCACCCTAGTCAAATCAAGGGATGAAAAGGGGGACGGAGGGGTTTGATTAAGAAAAGATTAAACCAGATTGGGAAGGGCGGTTATAATTGCGACCATACTTTTTTCGTTTTTAAACACGGGAAAGCAAAGCGCAACTGAACTAGCGTGGCAGCCAACTGGGTGATTAACCAGTTGTTTAACGGAGGAATCAGCACTAAATCAAGGTTTAACATGCCATGTTAAAGCCTAAATCAGTGGAAACGAGGCCGATCTGCCAATCGAGAAGCGAGGAAAGCGGGCATGAACCATTGGCTGCTAAGATTTCGGGGGGATCCCCACCTTCAGATCGAGGAATCTCAAAACTGTCCTGTAATGGACGAAATTCTTGTAGTCTAATGTGTTCGTTTTCCCCTCTTTTTCCTTGGAGAGTGATGGGTGGTGGTGAAAGGGAAAACCCCACTATGTGTCAAAAGGAGAAGCCATGGTTGGAAGAGGAGTTGGACTCCACTCAAAGTGATTTGATTCACTTGAAGAAGACATTGATATTAAATGGGGGCAAGCGACAAGCTTCTCAGGCCATGAAATATCAATGCTCCCTCTTGGAGAAGACGTGTAAATAGAGCTTCCCCACTATATTAACAATTGCCCAAGAAAAAAAAAACCTAATGGGTATCATTACTTTACTGCGAACTTTTGGCGGACGAGGAAGTGATTTTAACATCTGTTGCAGTACTCTCCTGAGCGTGGAACATTACATTAAGAGTCAAACGAGGAGTCTCAGAGAAATCTGTGGACAAGAACTCGCGGTCTGGTGATACGCAGCCAAAACTGTGAGGCCGCTGTCAAATTCGTACGAGAACTCAAGTCGGCAGATGACAATATTAAGTCAGTATACCGAAGGTTTTGATTTTATAAAATTCATGTTCCCATAGCGGTCGAAACAACGGTTGAACCGTAACTCAGTGAAGTTCGTAAACCTAACAGGCGATGTTGTGCTCTAGCTTTTTGAAAAAAAATTATTTCTTTATGTGTTAGTGAAGAAGTGGTGCACTTGAAGCAATGCCCAATTATATATTTCCCCATAGATTTCCTATACATCGTCAACCTTAACCATATCCTCTGCATATCCATTACCAAAACCCTGTTGCATATCCAAGTCCATCATTGGTGCACTCAAAACTGAAGCATTAAAAAAAGAAGAAGAAGCCACCAATTATTGGTGGGGAAAGAGGGCACTTCCCAGAGAACCAACTGATTCCGTCACTAACCACAGCACCAGAAGATTAATTGGCAGGTGTCTGATCAACTCAATAATGGCTGATTAGTATATTTAAAATGTACTTTAGATCTTCGAGGCACTCACAATGTCATCGATTTCTCCAGCATGAGATAGCCTCCTGCACCAGATGAACCACACCAGAAAAAATGAAAGGAACTTAACCATGATCATGAAACTTGGGAACCCATGCCCTAGCCACCTAACCCTTGCTGCCAGAAAGTATAATGCAATCTTTTTATGTACGCTCGTGGTTCTTTAGCACGCTTTCTGCATGGAGATGCACAAAAGAAAGAGATAGAGAGAGCGCTAAATGTATCTATCTTGCTTCGAGGGCCCTGCGTAGGGTTTTGAATATTCGCGAAATTTGGAACAGAAAGCTGGTCGAAGTTGGTCATACAGAGCCATTTTGTTGTATACCTGTTCTCTAATTGGTTGCTTATCATTTGATTATCTCCAACATGTGTGAACTGACCGAGGCTGTGCTCTTCTCTGAGGGAGCACAGAAGAACAACGTGTTAGTGAGAAGGGAAGGATCGATTGGTTGCTGACAATTTATCCTAAATGTAGCTTCATCCAGAATAAGAGCCTTCCTACATTTCCAAAAAGATAAACTCTCACGAATCGAACGAATCTAGGATGAACTCTTCTATTTGGAAACAACAGGTGTCGTGTTTAAATTACAATATTTTTCGTTCAAGGCGGCCACTGGTGATTGGAGCCTTAATGCACTTGAACAAGACGATTTGCATGTGTCTGTGAGGATTAAATTTTCAAATTGAAAGTTCAGATATCCTATGTTATTGAATAAGAAAGAAGTGTTACCTTGGACGTAATCACTTTTTGTACCTTGCATTAATCACAAGGAAAATTACCATTCTATCACAAAGACAGAAATTATTGCTTGTGTAAATTCTCCTCTGCATCGGCTGTATATACTGTATTTGTCCATAATATATTCGGCATATGCACTGCCTTGAACTGCATGAAGATTGGCAGTAGCAAAAATGACCCCCCCTTCCCCCCCCCCCCCCCCCCCCCCGAAAAAATAAAGGACAAATTGAGGAATCATGTGCCACTTATCGACATTTTCAGTGTTTGAAATTACGAAGAATCAGTCATTTCCCAATTACAAGGAACCAAATTAATTGATTATCTTGTTCTTGTTTGAAAATTACATATGCAAATAGCACATCATCTATTGCCCACTCCTTTGTCTTCTAAAATTATCTCAATTCCATGGCCTTATTGCGTGGTTACTTTGAAGCATTATATCATATGCTCGTCACAACCCATAATCTTCTCTCTTTTTTTGGTCAAAATCCATAATGTGCGTCAATCATAATAATTATGTCATTAGAAGAAGCCCTAGTTAATGTGTGTATGCTGTCCAAAAAAAAAATTGAGTGTAATACTGCTTAACTAGAGCAGTCTAAAAGAACCCGGTGACCCAAAAGCTGAAGCAAACTGATTCTTTTGGGCCTGGCATTTCGGGCCACAACTTCAAATAATGTTTGAGGCTCGGGCCGGGCCGGTGTTTGGATGCTTGGAAATCAAGAGCTGCTCAAGGCAAATAACCTTCTTGAAGGGAAGCGCTTTTTCTTGGTCATCTTGGAGCTAAGCTTTGGAATATCGTCCTTTGGAATATCGTCCTTTGGAATATCGTCCTTAGTGTTTCAAATGACCACCGCGTTTCAAACAGAGATCGCGGAAGCCATTAATTCAACCCAGGATGCAATTGAATGCTCGACAGTTCGCATCCGTCCGAGAGATTTTCTGTACGGCAAGTAATAATGACGGCAACTGATCGAGGAACGCGTCGAAGAATAGGGTGGCGAAAACTTTCGTAAGCACTTGCAGCTACCATTGGAATGTTGGAAACCTCATTCAAATGTTGGGAACAACTACCGGGATCTCCAAGCAAAGCTACAGCCTCATTAACCCTAGTGTTCTGTACGACATTGTTGGGAATGTACACGAGTTCTTCCCTTGGCTAATGTATCTACCTCAAAGTTGCATGAAACAGTAATATTCACATCCCGTTTCCTAAGCAATCCCACCGTCATCCTAGCTGGGACTTTAATAGATAGAGCGAACGCCAAATTCCGCTTCAATTTCGTGCCCTTCATTCTTTCGTCGATCGCCTTTGATGATCCATCACTAGAATCGTGAAGGACTAGCTGAGACGCCGTCGTGCTCTTCTTGCTTTGATAAAAGGTCGGAAATTTCCCGGTCGCGACTTCCTTTTGCTCGAACGAAAGGGAACTCTTTCCCCCTTCCTTGTACAAGATCGCGCTCCTGACGTTCGGGTTCTTAGCCTTCGTCCTTATATTGAACTCATGTTCGACGTTACCTTGGCTAGGGCGCGACTTATTCTTGACGAGGAAATGATCAATGCAGAAAACAGGATCCTTGGTCTTAATGAAAATGGAGGTAATGCTCAGGAGAACCCCAAGGGCGATGACGATGGCGGTGAAGATCAATATCAGACGCATGCAGCAGCAGCAGCGCCACGATCCCTTGCTTTTGGCAATGGGAGGGCGGTAACGCTCGATGATCAGGGCATTTTCCGGCGGCGGAACACGGTAAACCTGGTCCTTGGGCACTTGGACGACGTAAGTGCCCATGGGGAAGACTTCGTGGGGCTCATTGGGCCTCAATGGGTCTGGGTCTGGGTCTGGGTAGGGGTCGGGGTCGGGGTCGGGGTCGGGGTCGGGATCGAGCACACGCAGCTCGTTGCTAATGGCTACAGTACTGGAAGAAGGGTGATCTCGCTCCTCCATGAAAAGATGGGGAGCGGTCGTCGGCGAGAGGAGACGGAGATCGCTGTCTGGAATTGGGGGCTAAGTAGGTACAAACAGCGGCGGCGGCGGCGGCGGCAAGGGGGATGGTGGTGGCGGCAGCGGCGGAAGAATGGAAAAACTTCAGAGATTGGAGAGAAATCAGGTGTGAGAGGTACTCTTTTTGGTTTTTGATGGAACGAGAGGTTTGAAGTGAAGACGACTATAATTGGAGGGTGTTTCAAGAGGCCAAGACGTAGGAACACTAACACAATCTCATGGTTTCTCCTACATTAGCGCGACAGTCAAAGGAGGAGGAAAAAAATAAAAAATAACTACATTTTCCATTAGGAAGGATAGTTAGAAGATTTCCTAAATTTTCCCAAAAAGAAGATTACTCTAATCTAATCTCATGCTAATATTTTTTTTTTCCGGTGTTTAATGGCGGGATTGCCGAGGGATACTTTACGCCCACAAGACATATATCCGACTGAAGTAGATATGTGCAAGAAATGGATTAAGCCTCGTTGAAACGATTGTCATACTCATGCATGTGGTTTTATAACGTGTAGACTATTGTTTATTTTGCCTTTACCATTTTTGACATTGGGATGGTCGGGACTAAAGTCAATCTTATAGTAAAAGTAATCTAATTCATCATTTGATCCAAGAAATTTAAATAGAATAAGTGAAACATTATAAATTGGATCCTCAAAAGACAAATATAAAGTATCATTTTAATTCCGCATAGTTATAGAGTCTCGACACATCACACCTCGACTCCTATAAGCATAGTGGAAATGACGTCATCGTCCTATTAGGAGATGGACGCACCCTTCAGCGTAACCAATATTAACATTTTATCAAAATTAATTCCCAATCTATATACCTAATAAAATAGTGATCTGGTTATGGGATCCGAACTTTAAAATCCATATATATATAAAGCTGTTGATCCTTGGAATCTCTAGTATAATAATGGAGTATCTAGATTATGCCTGGCAACTAAATCGAGACTTGCTGAGGAAACTAGGGAGGTGTCACCTTGACCTGTCATGTCTGGAGTCGTATCTTCATACCTTTCATTTCTCGTCTCATCTTTCTCGATCCTTCTATCAATCTCTCGATTAACCCATTATGTGTGTGTGTGTGTGTTTGTCCAACTATCAGAAATTTCTAGCAGATAACACTCTCGTCCTAGTTGACGCTAGCTAAAGGACTTGAAAAATATATAAATTGAATCATACGAGGAATCGAAGTCTAGTAAGTTGTTCAAACATTTTTTGAGCATATCAAGCATTTACTATGCATATTTATAAAATAATGTCATAACTCAAAGTGAGTTATATTACTAATAACTACATGAGTATAAATGTATTTGTGTACGTGTATATTAGAAGTACTCATTTCATAAAAAATATCGAAGCAAATATTGATTATCCAGTCCATTGATCATCTGGTGTTTGATATCAAACTATGGCAACTTTTATCGTGTTTTTTTTTTCTAAATTGGAATTTAAAATTTTTTTACCGAAATAGCATAAAAAAATTAATTACCTAACTGGATGCCAATCAGCATCTGAGCTGCCGATTAGGCAGCAGCACCATTAAGGTGCCGCTCCAGCACCAGAAAAGAAACGAGTGTCTGTGGCCCAGAAGTTGTCGATGCTAGGGCTTTGGTCTTCTTCTTCTTCATTATTTGACAAAACGCTTTTTATCCCTTTGCATTGCTGACTTTAATGCTTATGTGGCTTTCTTTTTATCTAATGAAATAAAATAAAATAATCTCAGCCCTTCAAAAAATCAGATAGCTTCCCCGTGGATCGTTGGATCTTTTTTCTTCTTCTTCTTGAGATGCTTGAGTCATTTTTCCCAATCAACTATGGAACTCCCAAATTAGATGCACCATAAATTGGAAACTCTACATAAAAGTTTAAAGGAAAATGCTTTTCCGACAGTCTCAACTGTAGATTTACACACTATTACTGTATGTTTTGCATAAAATATTTATTAATTAAAAGATTGTGTGGTCAGAAATAACTTACAGTACTGTCAAACTGTCGGGCTAGCAAATTTCGTAAAGAAATCCATAACTTAAAGATTTCCATAATCAACTTCATCTTCGTGTTCATCTTCTTCTTGAGAGATTGATCTTCTTCTTCTTCATTGTTCGCCGTGGAGCAAATCCAATCTTTGGAGTGGCGAATTAATCGGAATCAATGAAGAGGTTGAGGGAGGAGTGGAGTAACGATCGAGGTTTGCAAGTAGTTGAAGCCGAAGGACAAGTTGTCCAAGAACTTATGGAGGAGTCTCGCGACAACATTGGCTCCAGACACTCTAATGATACTGAGGCTTTCTCCTTCGTCGATGTCAGCTCCGTTCATGGTATCGTTTTATACTGTGGGTTGCTATTGGATTTGGCTCAAATTGCCTTGGACCGAATAAGGGTTTCAAGAGAGGAAAAGTCTTGATTTGTCTAAATTGAGTTTAAATTTGGGAAAATAATGTTTAACGACGTTGTTTAGGATAATTATTCGGAGCATCCAGGAAAAACGTCCGTAGGAAAAAAAAAATTGCTAAAATAGTACCGAGATAAACTTTTGGCATCGCGAATTGAAGTTGATACTTAATGATTGTTTTTTTTTAAATCAAAATGACACTTAATGTTCCATCGAAAAGTTTTGACATTAAATGAACCCAACAAACTCATAACACATCTGGTTTCCTTTTCCCCATATGCAAGAGCAACGCCTTGAAAATGGGTTTTTTAAATAAAAAGGTCAACTTACCATAAATTCTACTAATCTTTAGACATCACAGAGAACATTGTCCTTCCGTAGCTCAGACTCAGCCTTGCACTTGAAAATGCCATCGTCACTCCGTCGGTAACGGCAAATGTACTCGTTGACCTCTAGATCTCCGACAGACATCCGCTGTTGCCTTGCCGAATCTCTCCTTCCTCCGGGCAAGTTTCTCATTGGAATCGTCATGTTCCACCACCACCCTCATGAAATGCACGTCGGCAACGAGGAGCCGACACTTGTAAAAAGAAGTAAAGCCGACGAGGAAGAAGATCAAGAACATGCGTATCTAATTTTATTGCAGATGAGAATGTGATATGAATCGATGTGAAAACTGATCGTTTTACAAAGATCCAGGAGTTACAAACTGCGAATCTCGACCCTTAATTGAACCTGTGATTGGTAACATCGGAATGAAGCCGACCTATTAACGAACCCGTGTCAACCAATCCATGCTATAATGCCATGAACAAGACAATTCGCAATCTTGCTCGATAAATTGAATTGATCGCCACAAGGAAGCCTTGATAAGATCTAGTCTTCAAGAGAATTCGAAGAAGAGAAACCTTTCTATATAAAATTCTAAATCAACGTTGTATATATTTGATTACAAAGATGATGTTCTTTATAAAGATATAACTCCTTTAGAAACTAGGATTATGTAAAGATATCATAAAGATAACAACTATTGAAATCAAATCTAATCTAAACAAACGGAATACAAATCAAATATTGTGATTATCTATATCACTAACTTTCCTAAAATAGCAAAAGGCATATTCCAAAAATTGGCTACCTGGTAAGTCTGGAACATACCGATCAAATTCAGTAAGTGGCAAATTCGATAAGTCGTCTGCGAGATCGATAAGTATACCAATCGGTAAGTTTGAGGATCTGTAAGTCAGATATTTGGTTACTTCCCGATTAGTGAAATCTCCCGAATTCGGTAAAGGTTGTATTGCACCAAGGAGTTTCAAAATCTTCAAGTCTCGAATCCAGATTGTCTTTATTCCAAAGATCTTGAACCATGATGCCAACAACTTGCTTGAATTCCTTTGCTCTCGCTCGAGTGATCGAACCAAGTAAATAGAATAACGGGTCCCTAACACCTCATCCTCGATATGGTTCAATGTCCATATCATTCCCTCCCCCGTGTAAAGAATTTGCCCTCAAATCATTATTTGCACTGAAGAGAGTCAAGTCAATAACATTAAAAGTAGCACTAATACCATACTCACCTAGAAAATCAAGCTTGTAGGCATTATCATTAACCCTCTCTAATACCATGAATGGTCCATCCCATTGCGATAAATAACTGAGAACGTCGCTACTTTGAAAAACGCTCCGTGCGCATATGAACTCAAACCCAATCGACGGGTTCAAACACTACTTTCTTATGCCCCTTGTCAGCCTGCTTTACATATTGTTTTGTCTTGTGCTCAATATTCAACCGTGTCTTCTCATGCAATATCTTCACAAATTCGGCCTTCTTAGCATTATCTAAATCCACACGCTCTTCAACAGGCAAAGGGATTAAATCTAACGGAGTTAATGGATTAAAATCATCAACAACCTCAAACGGTGTGAATTTAGTAGCACAATGCACGCTCTTATTAAATGCAAACTCAACATGAGGTAATTAATCTTCCCAAAACTTTATGTTCTTTTTAATGATAGCACGCAACAATGTCCCTAAAGTCCTATTTACTACTTCAATTTCCCCATCAGTTTGTGGATGATAAGTAGAAAAAATAAAAGCTGTGTACCTAATTTTTTCCACTATGTCTTCTAAAAGTAGCTAAGAAATTTAGTATCTCAATCAGAAACAATAGACCTAGGCATGTCATGCAAACGCACAATCTCACGAAAGAACAAATCAGAAATATGTGATGCATCATCGGATTTATGACGGGATATAAAATGAGTCATCATTGAAAATCAATCTACAACCACATAAATAAAATCCCTACCATGCTTAGACCTAGGCAATCCTAACACAAAATTCATAGAAATATCAACCTAAGGATGCATCGGAATAGGCAAAGGTGTATACAAACCATGTGGTTTAGTCGTAGACTTAGCTTGCTTGCTTGCAATGCATTTCTCACAAACACGTGTGACATCTCGCTTCATGTGTAGCCAATAAAAGTGTTCATGCAGCACTTCATAAGTTTTATTAATGTCAAAATGCCTCATTAAACCGCCACTATACGTCTCTCGTACCAACAACTCTAGCAAAGAGCATTTAGGCAAATATAACTTGTTTTCATGAAAGAGATAGTCATCATGCCTATATAATTTTTCAAATGCAGCATGCGCACAAGCTTCAAATACTCTTCCAAAGCCATCATTATCAGTATATAACTCGTTGATATACTCAAAACCTAGGCATTTTGCTCCTAAAGTAATTAGAATTGCGTACCTTCGAGTGAGTGCATCGGCTACCACATTTTCCTTATTTTTCTTGTACTTGATTACATATAACAGTCTCGATAAACCTCATCCATTTGGCATGTTTTTTATTCAACTTTTGTTGCCCTCTCAAGTATTTTAAGGTCTCGTGGTCGATGTGGATCACAAACTCCTTTGGCCATATGCAATATTGCCAAGTTTTAAAAGCTCGCACCAAAGCATACATCTTCTTATCAAAAATTGGATGATTCAATGTTGCTCCACTTAATTTCTCGCTGAAATAAGCTATGCGATGTATTCCATGCATTAACATGGCTCCAATTTCTGTACCAAAAGCATCACATTTTATTTCAAAAGTAGCACTGAAATTTGATAAATATAACAAATGAGCATTAGTTAGCTTATCTTTCAACAGACTGATTGCTCTCTCTTGCTCTTCCCCCCATGTGAAACCCACATGCTTCTTAATAACCTCAATTAAATGTGCGGCAATGGTGTTGAAATGTTTCACGAATCGTCAATAGAAACTTGCTAAACCATGAAAGCTGCTTATTTCTCCTACAATTTTAAGTGTCTGCCACTCATGAATTGTTTTCACCTTTTCTTCGTCAACCAATATTCCATCAGCACCAACAACAAATCCTAAAAATATTAATTTGTTAGTCACAAAAGAGCACTTCTTAGATTAGCATATAATCGTTCAGCCCTTAAAACTTGTAAAATAGCTCGGACATGTTCAAATGGTCATCAAGACTCCGACTATATATCAGAATATCATCAAAATATACAACTGCAAATCGACCAATAAAAGCTCGCAGAACATGATTCATAAATCACATGAAAGTACTAGGTGTATTAGTTAAACCAAACGGCATGACTAACCACTCATACAAACCATACTTGGTCTTAAATGCAGTTTTACATTCATCACATTCCTTCATCCTAATCTGATGTTAGTCACTTTTTAAATCAACCTTAGTAAATATGCAAGCTTCATGTAACTCATCTAACATATCATCTAATCTCGAAATACGATGTCGATATTTTACCGTAATATTATTGATTGCTCGGCAATTGACACACGTTCGCCAAGATCCACCTTCTTCGATACTAACAAAACAAGAACAACACACGGGCTAAGGCTCTCTCACACATATCCTCACTCCAATAATTCACTAACTTGTTGCTGAAGTTCCTTTATTTTCTCAAGGTTGTTTCGATATGCGGGTCGGTTAGGTAATGGAGCATTAAGAATCAAATCAATTTGATGTTCTATGCCTCGAATCGGTGATAAACGTCCAAGAATATCATTAGGAAAGACATTTTCAAATTCATGCAATAAAGATACGACAGAGCTAGGCAAACTATGGTTAAGATCGTTAGTAGTAAACAATATCTCATTGTACAAAAGTACAAGCATTGGTCGGTCCAGAATCATAGTTCTCCTCACTTCGCTTGTTTTTTATAGAAATTATTTTCTCTCTTTTGTTTTCTCTCTTCTTTTCCATCAATTTTTGCCAATATGTTTTTCTCAGCCTCTACCTTTCCTTACATCTCAGATTCTCCACGCAAGTCCTCAATTTTCTCACTTTTTCTTTCTTTCTCAGCATCACGTGGTAGTTTCAGTTGGTCTTCATGCACCTCTGTAGGTGTCATTGGTACTAAAGTATAAGTCTTCTGATTTATCACCAATAAATATCGTTAGTGTACCCATCATGATGTACCCTTCGATCATGCTACCATGGTCTACCAAGCAAAAGATGACCTACTTGATTAGGTACAACATCTCACACCACATCATCCTTATATCGCCCTATCTCAAATGAAATTAGGACTTGTTTCGACACTTTCACTTCACCACTGAAGTCTATATGGTCTATGGTGCTTTGTAGTCTTCAATCCTAATTTCTCCACCATAGTACAACTTGCCACATTTGTACAACTACCTCCATCAATAATGAAACTACAAATCTTACCATTCACCAATCATCTTGTATGGAACAAGTTATCACGTTACTGGTGATGCTCCTCCTTGACTTGAATGTTAAGAGATCGTCTAACCACCATCAATTTATCCCTGACTAGCATCTCAACATCGCTACAGTCCTCTAATGATGGCATGACTTCATCTTCTTCCTCTCTATCGTTTTCAAATTGAACATCTCCAAGTTTAGTCATTATCATCACCCTCCTATTAGGGCATTGATTCGTCATATGACCCCTGCCTAAACACTTGAAACTTTTAATTTCATGAGTTCTAGTGTTAGGATTTTCAGTTTTACTTGAAGCCGGATTCGAACCAACTCTGCCATCTTTCTCCTTCTCTTTTGAAGTTTCGATCTTGATGTTGTTTACCTTCCAATTCGGCTTCTCGTCTCTCTTCCAATTGGGCTTCCAATTTAAGCTTGAACCTCCACCACTCTTATAATTTCGATCCAACTTCAGTTGCCGCTCAACCTTGATGGCTTTATCCACCAATTCCTCCAACTCAACAGCTTAACCACCCTTGCTATGTCTCAGCTGAAAACACAAAAATTGTGACTTGTGCCTTCACGATCCTCCACCACATTAGCACGGATCATGGCAATCTCCATCTCCTTATGGTACTCTCCATCTTCTTATGGTACTCTTCTACGCTCCTGTTACCTTGTATGAGATTTTGCAGTTGAGGGAATAAATCTATGTGGTAATGGCTTGGTATAAAACGCGTCATCATCACCGCTTTCATCTCATCTCACGTTTCTATCGGTCTCTCACCATTGCGTCTCATGTTAGTCACAAGTTGATCCCACCAAATTATAGCATAATCAGTGAATTCAACAGCTACAATATTTACCTTCTTGAGCTTCGAATATAGCTGGCAGTCAAATACAATCTCCATTCGTTTCTCCCATTCTAGATACACATCAAGATCATTATTTCCTTGGAAAGATAGAATCTTCATCTCGATATTGCTAAGCTCATTATTTTCTCAATGTATAATCCCTCGGTGTTCATTCCTCCTCTCAAACCTGCCATCTCGGCCATCTTCTATATCGAACACATATTCATCGTCAAATTGTCGCTGCCATCTAAGCTACATCCAAGGCTCCTCTCGTTGATTTTGTGGCCTCCCTTGTGGTGGCTCTCAATCACCATCAAGCATCATCTCACACCTCACAACTCGGTTGTTAAGCACTTCAAATTGTAAGCTCAACTGCTGGATGCCTGCTAAAATTGCATTATCCCTTGGATTGGTGTCATCCTCCTTTTGATTTACGCTTTCCTGACATGATAAGATTTTTTTTCCTCTTAACCTGCAAGAAAATGTTAGTAATAAAACCAAACACTCCTTCACGTGTTTCGCTCAAAGTGTTTATTACTCCTCTCATGTTTAACTCAATTTCGACTTTTACTTCCCTCAATTAAGCTCACACTCTTGCCTTTTTCCTCTTGTTTCTTTCTTTCAAGCTCTTTATCATATTAGAATTCCTATCTCACAAACTCCTCATAATAGTTGACTAAACCACCTGGCAAAATCTATTGAGCAATACACTATTCAATTCAATAATTCAGTAACTTTCGCTAGATTTGGATTCAAATTCAATTTCTGCTATTGAATTTTTTTTTCTTCTATTCGATCCAAATAACAACCAAAAGAAACGAGTTGTCCCCTTGAATTTTTTTTTTTGGCTTTCTTTTTTTTTATTTTCCTTTTTTTAACCAAAACTTTTTTTGTTCGGTTTTCCTCTTTTTTTTATAGAATTTTTTTTTGCTCGAAACTTTTTTTTTTACGAACTCAATTACAATCCAAACAAACTAGGATCGAAAACTATAATTCAAAATTGAAATCATGGCAAGAACGATTCATAACCCTAATTCGATTAATAACGAATCCCCAATTCTATAAACCCTAAATTGTTGAATCAAAAGAAGTAAAAGCAGGATAACTAGACCTTGTAGAGCCAGTTTTGATACCAAATGTTATAGAATCGATGAGGAAATTGATCGTTCTATGAAGATACAAGAGTTGCGAACTGCGAACTTCGACCCCCAATCAAACCTGTGATTGGTAACCTCGGTATGAACGCGACCTATTGCTAAACCCGTGTCAACCAATCCACGCTATAATGCCACGAACAAAAAAATTCACGATCTTGCTCGATAAGTTGAGTCAATTGCCACAAGGAAGTCTTGATAAGATTTAGTCTTCAAGAGAACTCGAAGAAGAGAAACCTCTCTGTATAAAATTATGAATCAATGTTGTATATCTTTGATTACAAAGATGATGTCTATTATATAGATGTGACTACTCTAGGAACTACGATTACTTAAAGATATCCTAAAGATAACAAATATTGAAATCAAATCAAATCTAAGCAAACGAAATACAAATCAAATATTGTGATTATCTATATCACCAAGTTTCCTAAAATACAAAAAAATCATTTTCCAAAAATCGGTTGCCTGATAAGTCTGCAACATATCGATCAAATTCGGTAAGTCATCTGCGAGATCGGTAAGTTTGAGGATCGATAAGTCGGATATTTGGTTACTTCCTGAATTTGGTAAAGGCTGTGTTGCACCAAGGATCTTCAGAATCTTCTAGTATCGAATCCAGATTGTCTTTATTCCAAAGATGTTGAGCCATGATATCGACAGCTTGCTTGAATTCCTTTGCTCTCACTCAAGTGATTGGACCAAGCAGATAGAACAACGAGTCCCTAGCACCTACTCCTCGATATGGTTTGATGTCCACATCAGGATGGCCCTTCCAAATCAGGTATGTATGCATCCAGAATAGAAAAGTGGGAACAAATGAGTCAAAGAAGTGACAAAAGAGAGAAGTAGAAACACAACACAGCAACAGTATCACTCGTTCTCTCGCTGAGTAAAGTAATATACACTCACTCAAACCAATAGGGGCCCTTTCCCCAGCAAAGTGCTGGAGCGGCACCTAAATGGTGCCGCTGCCCAATCAGGTAAATTACTCTTTTTTATGCTATTTCAATAATTTTTTTAAAATTCTAATTTGGAAAAAAGCCCACTTTTATCATCGTGTGACAAGCTTATCAAAATTTCCTCTAAGCTAAGTCTCAACATATATCAACCGGTGGCTTGGTTCACAAAGACATCCTAAAAAACAATAATTCGTAATCGATTTCAACAGCACACTCATGAATTTTAAAAGAATTCTTCTCAACCAAATTTCAGTTGTCGTTTCAATGCAATTGTTGCTAGGTGCTATATTCGCATGATTGAATCGAATTGCGAATGCTTTCTCACAAGTCATATCAGTAGTTGGAGCGAGGGAGTACCACTTGTGTCGGTAATGAGCAGAGTTTAGGGAATGGTTATTCCTGGGTTGGTTAGATGAGTGAATGAGTAAGCAATCTCTTTTTCATAGTTTTTTTTTTTTGTTCTTTGATTATATATCCTGTTCCCAAACTCTTAGATTGATTTGAATTGTTTCTTTGAAAAAAAAAGAGTGAGTAGAGAAAAATAAGAGAATACTATGTATAACTCGAATAGGAGACCACATTTTGGCTGCGTGGCCTGTGACACAGCACGGTAAGGGTGTGGCGATCTCAGGCGCAGTTGTAAATCATTCATTCCACAACCAGGTATCTCCAAAGCGACTTCTATAAAGTCTCACCGCTCCACAAAACTTTAAACTTCTATTAATATATTATTTTAGAGCTAGACCACTTTGAACCCAACAAACTAAAACGTACTCTAATCCAAGTTCAAATTCCTTCAATTAGATTAGTAAAGATTTCGGATCCTTACGGTGGGCTACGAAATGGAGTCGACCCTCTTCCTTTTGTTGGCTCAAGCTATAGATATAACCGAAAATGGGCTTAAGTGAAGATTGGGCTTGGGCTTAAATTTTGTTTATCCTCCTACTTACCTCCGTTGAAGCTCATTCGTGGCCGGGTAACTTATGACTCAAGCTAAGTGACAAAGAAAGCTCCTAATAAAATTTATCCTTCCCCATCCCGTAACAATTTCGAACCATTTCGTAAAGCAATTCAAATTCCCGCTTTTCCTTTCTTTATTAAAATCCTTATCCTACTCTTTATCGTTATTGGGAAAAAAAAAAAAACAAAGTTGCTGTTGTTATTCTCTTCTCTTCCGACTAAAGGAGTAACCTATCTAGGTAGGAAGGCAACATGTGAAACAATATAATCAAATAAACAAATTAAATAGGAGGTCGGGCAGCCACTTAGCCACCAGTCAAACATGTTCAAGACATGAAGAAAGGCAGAAGCTCTCAAAAAGTCCGCCCACAATCCATCAATCGGGTTTGAAAGAGTCAACACGTTCTGAAACATCTTCCACAGACTGGTCCTCCCCCCAAAAGAACTATGGCTTGAATCTAAAAAGAGGCGATGAGGAAAGAAGATCCGGATTTGGGCTGCGCTTCACCAACATTTCCGGAGCAGAAGTTTCTTGACTAGGTCAAGGATCATTCGCTTGCATCTTCCACGCTCCCTCCTATCGCATTCGCATCCCAAGTAACGAGTTTTCCAATTGGTCGTCCGTGTCGTATCATACGAGGAAAGGGCCAAAGGCGATCGATCGATTCCCACCCCGTGCAAACTGGTTTTGAGCTGTATTATTGTCCAGCCAAGATTTCTACGTCGCTACAGGTTTGAGACGTTAATTGACTCTTGGCTAGTCGTTTTTCTGCCATGATGAATCAAATTTCATTATGCTACCCCCGACCAATGACGTGTCCAAATTATTCATGTTCTTTTGCGGGGAAGTTGGTCCTCTTTTGCCTAATAGATTCAGAGAAATACAAGACATATGCAGGAAGGAAAAGATGAGGAAATGCCCGTCTCTTTGTTGGGTTTTATCTGAAAGCCGACGATGCCGCTGTGTGACAAAGTCCTCTCGATCTAAAATGGAAGAGGAACGACGTCATGTGCAGCCATCTTTTCGAGATTGTCGTACTCATCATTACATTGGATTTATCTTCTTGTTGGATCCAATATGAGGTAACCATTAATCTTATCTCTATACCATCATTTCGCCCTAGGGTTAAT
Source organism: Rhodomyrtus tomentosa (assembly GCA_028455895.1). Lineage (NCBI taxonomy): Eukaryota > Viridiplantae > Streptophyta > Magnoliopsida > Myrtales > Myrtaceae > Rhodomyrtus > Rhodomyrtus tomentosa. The sequence goes on along the minus strand of JAPCWY010000001.1, from coordinate 3,548,603 downwards.
CTTTTAATCCCTAATGGGACATAAGTTGAATGCATCTTCATCTGACGTGACATTTAGATGGCGTATGGTAGAAGAATAATCCGAACGATTCGCTTAAAACAATTGGTCATGACTTAACACTATGTTTTTTGGCGAGTTAAATAAGGTATATCTATTAACTTGGCAGCTTGGCATGAAATTATGTTATCTCATGTGAAGGACCTCTGAATTGGTTCACAAAAACTTCTAGTTCGAAGCGAAGGTTGACGCTTGATTTTCAAGCTGTTTATTAGCATCATTCTACGATAATAAAGCCTGACATTATTCAGATATCCAAATGACACTTACCATTAAATCAAATTTGTTGACTCGCCGTGATCAACGGTGCAAGTACACACACATATTGCGTTGGTAAGTAATCAACAAACCCTATCAATAACTCCTAAGCGGGATCTGTCAAAGAAACGAGGAAATGTCTTCTGGCTTAGGACAAATGTTAACATGTTTCTTTTTTGTTTTTCTTGATTACGTTAGCACTAGAGAACCTCTCTAATTCTTTGCTCGATCTTTCATTTTTCACTGGAGGCGAGTATTTCAATGTAATGCCCAATTACCCCTCTCTACGTATTATTGCGAGGGAAGTATATTTAAAAGCAATTTCAATATATGATTCATCAATTGTGACGAGCGCATTCGAGATATGTGCTAATATATAAAATTCAAACTAATCCACTTTTCAATATAATTGTTATGTACGACGCGGAACCAATCTATTTAAATGTTACATGTGTTTGCTCGATAAGTACGTCATAAGTAGTCGTTAACAAAATCCTTAACATTTTCGGGGGGGGGGGGGGGAACCGTCTAGGAAGGAGGAAAACCATAATGGCTCTCCCCACCCTTCGATTTTTCTAAAGCCGGTTTTCACTGAAAAAGCCATGTGGGCCCCGACCTTTTCCCCTCCCCGGGGTCAAAGGTCAAATCTCTTCCCTATAAAGCAAAAACCCTTCTCTCTCTCCGTGTCCGAAGAAGTAGAACCAACCCCTCCTTCGTTTCGCACATCAAATCCCACAAAAGAGAGAAAAAAGAAATGGACTGCTTCGACTTCCTACCGGACTCCATAATCATCGACATCTTCAACGCCGTCTCCGACGTCAAGACCCTCACGTGCTGCCGCGCCGTCTCCAGGCGCTTCAACGCCCTCGTCCCCCACGCCGACGCCCTCCTCCTCCATGTCGACCGGGTCCTTCCTCAGCCAGACCCCGACTCCCTCTTCCTCTCCTTCTTCCGCAACCTCCTCACCTCCGTCCACCACTTCCTCTCTCCCCACCACGCCCCCGAACCGCCCAACTACCCCGCCCGGGTCCTCCGCGGGTTCTCCAGGATCCGGGACCTGGAGATCCAGCTGCCCTGCGGGAACCTGAGGCTCGAGAAGGGCACGGTGGTCAAGTACAGGGCGGTGTTCGGGGAGAGATTGAGGAGCTGCGTCATCCTCGGGTTCCGCCACTGGCGCGGTGCAGGGGAAGCCCAGGACGGCTTCGGGGAGGAGCTGAAGGAGCGGGTGGCGTGGATCGTGAGCGCGCTGGTGGGCTCGTCGGCGAGGCACCATTACGTGGCGAGCGAGGTGGCGATGGAACACCGGGGGTTGGAGCGGCTGGCGGTGAGGGACAGGGACGGAGAGGGCGAGGTGGTGATGGACGAGCTGGGGCTGAGGGACGCCACGGCGGCGGCAGCTGCAGCGGCAGCTGCAGGATCGCACGGCGAGGAGCCGAGGACGCTAGCGGTGCCGTCGCTTAGGATGTCAATGCGACACGAGAGGACGGTGGAGATAGCGGGCGGCGGCGGGGGCCGCCTCGAGGGGCCCATGCTGGTCGTCGTGAGGCCGGACGAGGATGACGAAGCGGCGGCGGAGGACGATGCTGAGCTGGCGCTGGAGGCGTTCGGGAGCGGAGCTCATGGGGAGGTGGTGAGGGCTTTGCTCAAGAGCAGGAGTTATTTACTGGAGATGAATTCTTTCTGAAAAGAAATGAAGGCTGTATAAAGATGATTTTTTTTTTCTCATCTCTTTTTTTTTTCTTTTTTTTTGGGAGGTCATTAGTACTTATGATCATAAGTATACATTTGGCGGTCAGTATATGATAAAATTTATCCTATTGTTTGGTTCCTACTCAAGATAAGATATAGCAATATATAAGAAGTATATAGGCTGTATATAATTATCTCAGGGGGAGGTAGGATAAAGTTGTATATGATTTCTTTTGTTTATGGTATAAAAAATTATTTTCTGAAAAACAAACTTCTTATATAATAAAATTAAAATAGTAATTATTTTTAAATAAATTTGAATTCTAATGTTAGAAAGAAAAATAAAAATAAAAATTTTTATTTTTATTTTTATTTTTATTTTTTATAAATCATATTTATAATTTGATTTCTTTCTTCAATATAATATATAGTTTGTATATGTACACGCACATACACTTAGTATCTATCATTAAATATTTTAAGTATAGTAGTACAATTTATTATTTAATGAAAAATTTTATTAAGAAATGAAGGAAGGGAGTCAAAATAATAAAATATATATATATAATTAAATAATAATAATAATGAAGTAGAAGAAACTAGATTTTAAGTAAATATATTTAAACTTGAAAATAATTTCTCTAATTCTTGAAAAGGAGGAGTAATGAAATTTCTAAAAAAATTACATCTCCGTTTCCGTCTTTCTAATTCTAGTTCATGTGGAAGCTTTATAATTGCTTTGTAACTTTATAGTTTATTATAAAAATTTACGAAAATAGTGAGATAGTTGAAACTTACTCTCCTTCTTAACTTTTTGGTTCACATCAAAAGTTTTAGAAAATCAAAAAGAGAGTCAAATCTCTTCATCCTTCATAACCTTGTGTTTCATATTGAATTTTAACGAATATCGCGAAAAATACAAAACTTTTGAACAAAAGTTGAATGTTTATATTTTCTTTATTTTACAAGATTCAATGGTGAATTATAAGTGATTTTTATATTTTTTGCTTGTGCTTTTTTAAATTCATTTTACATTGATATACCATATATATCAAATAATGAATATGATATGATATGAACATAACCGGCTATATTGCTGCGATTTACTAAACACGGGATAAGATATGACAAAATCCCTGGATTTCATATTCTATCATATCAAATCCTATCCTGACTAAAAATTCGGGCGACCAAACGTTGCCTAAATGTATAAAAATGGGTTAGAATAGAGTGTATTTTTGTATGGTTGTTTTTAAATTGATGTCCAGATATATATTCAATGTGTGAGTTGAATCACCTTAGCTAACAACATCCAAGGATAAGATCCGACATATGATTCAGACGTTAAAACAGTCCAAGATTTCTTGGTTTAATTAAGTTTTATATATGTATAAAATGTAAGTTGCGAATATGTTGACTTTGGCACGCCTATGTGTGGATGGCAAAGTTGTTTACGTAATACATTTGAACTTTGCGTTCATCTCTCCGCGGGCACCGACCCAACTTCTCATCCGATAAAGATTATGCATAAAAAAAAGGAGGGGATGGCATTTCTTACTTAGTTTTTCAACAGTAAAGCCAATTTTTTTTTCATATACATCACACATCGGATTGAGGTTGAATTTTCGAGGATAAAGTTCTTAATTAATTTTATTTTGAGGGTTTTCGGCAAAATAAATTGCGCACTTAAAAATTATATCTCGACATGTGGTACTCGCTAGTGAGTCTTAGTTCAAAGCTGTTGGGGCCTTACTTCGAGCTTTCAGCTTTCTCAAGGCTCGCATTAAACTTGCCAAACACCCGAAATTTTTCTCAAGGGGTTTTGGAGGCCTAGAGTTCCTTAGGAAAAGCTAAAGCAAAGCCATCCTTAAAGCGAGCTAGTGAAGGTTCCAAAAATTTCCCTTCACATTGAACATAACAATTCCATTAAAAGAACCATATGCATCTCCGAAAAACATATGAAAAAGAAAAAAAGAAAAAAAAAGTAGCCAGTATGGATGCTCACGTGGACGTCGGTCTACGACTTTGTCGACTGCGATGTCTGCTGAATTGGGCTGGATTTGATGTCGGAAGAGCTCGTTCTGCGAAAGGAGAAGCACTTAATTCGACAAATTTACAGGAGACAGAGATTTGGTTTGAAAAATCACAAAAAAACATAGAGAGGAGAAGTGCGACTTCCCGTCTTCTTTCCTCCCATTTTCCTCCATCTTCCCGGGCAGAGCCCAGGTTTTGCCCCTCCGCTCTGTAATTCGGGAAAAAAAAAACAACCGAAAGAAAGCATTGGTGGATGCACGAAACCATGAAAATGGACATGGATTGTGATCCAAAGGCCACAACCAGGGTTCGAAACACAAAGAAGGAAAGCCCAAAAGGCCCCGGCCAGAAACCCACACAGAATCCAGCTCAAGCCCATGAGGGGAAGAAGGGGCTTGCAAATTGCAATGTCAGGATTAGGATTATGTTTTAGTCAACTGAAAAACAAAAATCAATGGGAATCTAATAAGTTAACCTACTTATCATTTTAGACATGGAAAATGCTCTTGATCTTTTGAGACCACACCCACATTCGATTTCTCTCTTTATTTATTTATCCCCACACACACACACGTGCGCGCACTACTTGATCGACATCGAATCGATGTTATTGGAGCATCAATATTGATGCGGAGCATATTAGCAGTGCGTTTCTAGACCGATTGGATAGGCAGAAGTCCCAATGAAAGTCGAGAAGATTTATCTAGATTTTTCAACTTCGGAGTCAACGACGTCAGAATAAGTTTTAAGTCGGTTGAAGTGAAAAGGCCGTTTTATAAATACTCAACACCTTTGGCGTTAATTGACGATGGATTTTGGCGATCCGAGATCGTTTAGATGGTTTTTTAAATTATTTTAGTATTTTTTGAATTTATTTTTATTTTTACTGGCAATTTTGTAATTTTGCTAGTTTTGATGTCAGTAGAATTAACACCCTACTTAAACTTGTTTTAAAGTTTTTTGGACGACACAATATACTTTGATCAATACTGAATTCGTGATTTTCATCTCAAAGTAAGATATGCTTGATTTTTCGCTTAACACTGCGTCAGGTAGTATCAGAGCCTATTGCAACTGGCGGTGGTCTTCGTGACGATGATAAGGAGACTGGAGCCCCTATCTTGGGGAACAAAGTGTTGCAACGTTTGGCGCAGCGTTTAATGGAACGAATTGATCTCGGACTTCATCGCATCGAGTAGCGATTTGAAGAATTGGCAGATCGATTTGATGGTCTTGGAGTTGATGTGAGCCGGAATCGGCGAAATGACAAAAGGTCGAGTACAGATCTTGCTGGCGGTGATCCTGTCAATAGGATTATTCATGTCCGCAGGAAGAATAACCCTTTGTTTTCGGAGAGTTCGGAAGAAGAAGAGCACAAGTTTTCTGATAAAGTACATGCTGATTATAAAGACATGGATCATTATAGAGGAATTCGAAGGGGGCGTTATGACGATCGCGATAGAAGAGATGGCAGACGATATTACGACAATTGTGAAGGTAACGACTTTAAACTAAAAGTCTATATCTATTATTTTAATGGGAGTCTAGGAATAAAAGACTTTCTAGATTGGATTGCAGATATAGATAGATTATTCGATTATATGGGAACCCCTAGTGAGAAAAAGGTACGATTAGTAGCCTGTAGATTGAAAGGGGATGCGTCTACATGATGGGAAAGACTGCAGAATAGGAGGGACCAACAAGGAAAAGAGAGGGTGCGAACTTGGAATAGAATGAGGAGGTTGCTAAAGCGGGAGTTCCTTCTGCCTGATTATGAGCAGATCATGTTCTAGGGATACTAGCGTTGCCAGCAGGGCAATCGAACCGTACATGAGTATACGCCAAAATTCATGAGATTGTAAAGCGAAATAATCTGTTAGAAATAGAGGGACAGTAGGTAGCCAGATATCTCGATGGTTGAAGCCCTTCATTCGGGATAAAATTGGGGTACAATTTTTGCGAAATTTGATTGAACCTAAAGAACATGGCTAGGAAGGCAGAATTGATGCAGCAAGAACGAAGTAAAAGAGGCTTTGAAAATTATAGGGGTAGTAGCTCAGGCAGCTCCATGGAGAAGAGCGGCTTCAATAATCCGTTTAACGCAAAGTGAAATCAGGGGAATAAGGCAATAGAAAAATGCTCTCTGAACGAGGCAAGGGACAAGGGGTTGCAATCACAGAAAATTGTGAACCCGAATCATTATGCTAAACCAGCGGCGATGAAGTGTTACAGATGTAATCAACCTGGGCACCATTCTAATGAATGCCCTTAGAGAAATACAGTAAACATGACAACAAGAGAAGAGGATGAAGAAGACAGATATTGCTGCGAACCAGATGTGATGAAGAAGATTTTCAAGATAGGGAAGAGGAAGATATAAACTGTGTGGTGCGCAGGATGATGTTAGCCCCAAAATAGGAGGATGATTCACAACGCCATCAACTATTCCAAACCAGATGCACCATTCTAGGGAAGATCTTTGCTGTGGTCATTAATAGTGGAAGCATGGAAAATATCATTGGGAAGGATGCAGTGAAGAAGCTGGAGATACCTGTGGAGAAACATCCTAACCCATATACATTAGGATGGATAAAATCTAGAACAGAAAGAATTCAGGTAAATGAACAAAGCAAAATTCCATTCTCCATTGGTAAGTATCACGATAAGCTGTATTGTGATGTGGGAGATATGGATGTGTGACACGTGTTGTTTGGGAGGCCGTGGCAATTTAATGTGGATGCTCAGCATTCGGGGAGGAGTAGCCAGTATAATATGGTGAAAGATGGGGTGAAGTATATGTTGCTGCCCTTGAAGAACAAAGGAAAACAAGCTGCAGATAATAATTTCCTTACTCTTACAAGGAAATTTGAATATGAAATTAAGGATACTAGGGAAACTCATGTGCTAGTAGTGAAGCAAGCGATTGACACAGAGATTGAATTAAAAGAGGATGAGGAGCTTGAAGCAGTTAGACCTTTATTGCAAGAATTTAGTGAGCCGATGCCTGAAGAGATCCCAGATGGGTTACCTTCTATGCGTGATATTCAACACTATATCGACTTAATTCCTAGTGCTAGTCTGCCTAATTTACCGCACTATAGAATGAGTCATAAGGAGAGTGAGATTTTAAAGAAGAAGGTGGAAGAATTATTGTAAAAGGGCGACATTCAGGATAGCATGAGCCCATGTGTTGTTCCTGCCTTGCTAACTCCTAAGAAAGATGGGAGTTGGAGGATGTGTGTAGACAGTAGAGCCGTTAATAAGACAGCTATGGGTTACAAGTTTCCACTACCTAGGTTGGATGACATGCTGGATAGACTACATGGAGCTAAGTGGTTTACAAAGCTGGATTTGAAAAATGGCTATCATCAGATTCGTATTCGGCCTAGAGATGAGTGGAAGACAGCTTTCAAGACAAAGGATGGGCTGTGCGAGTGGTTAGTGATGCCGTTTGGCCTTTCTAATGCTCCGAGCACTTTCATGAGGCTTATGAATCAGGTTCTGAAATTTTTTATTGGCAAATTCATCGTAGTTTATTTTGATGATATCCTAATTTTATAGTAAGACTGAGGAGGATCATTTGATGCACTTGAGGGAAGTATTGACATCTTTGCAGACTAGTAAGCTGTATGTGAATCTTTAAAAAAAATACAATTTTTTGACTAATAAACTGTTATTTTTGGGATTTATTATCACTGTTGAGGGAATAGAGGTGGATGAAACGAAGGTGAAAGCCATCAGAAAGTGGCCTACTCCAAAAATAGTTTCTAAAGTTAGGAGTTTTCGTAGGTTCGTTACCTTTTATAGGCGATTTATTAGGAATTTTAGCACTATCGCAGTCCCGATTACAAAGTGTATGAAGAAAGGTAGGTTTCTGTGGGGAGAGGAAGCTGAAAATAGTTTTGCTATTTTGAAGGAGAAGTTGTGTATTGCACCTGTTCTAACTCTACCTAACTTTGATAAGTTGTTTGAGGTAGATTGTGATGTTAGTGTAGTGGGTATAGGAGCTGTTTTGTCTCAAGAGCACAGGCCAATTTGCTTTTCAGTGAGAAGCTCAGTGATACGAGACAGAAATTGAGCACTTATGACAAAGAATTCTACTCTATTGTAAGGGCTTTGAAGACATAAGAGTATTATCTAATTGGGAAAGAATTCGTGCTTTATTCTGACCATGAAGCTTTGAAATACTTAAATAGTCAGAAGAGGATCCGTAAAGATATGCATGCGCGTTGGTGTCAATTTTTACAAAAATTTCCTTTCAAGTTGCAGCACAAATATGGTGTGCATAATGTCGTAGCAGATGCATTGAACAGGATAGCCGGTTTACTGATTACATTGCGCCATGACATTTTGAGGTTCGAGCAGCTGAAAAGCTGTTATACAGACGATGATGATTTTAGACAGATTTGGGAGACGCGTGCTGCTGGCCAACCTGTGCAGGAGTTCTATATTTTGGATGGTTATCTAATGCATGGCAATCAATTTTGCCTTCCTCGGATATCATTACGAGAGAATGTAATTCATGATTTGCATGATGGTGGATTGGCTGCACATATGGGTCGAGATAAAACTATTGTTGCAATTCGGGAGAGATTTTATTGGCCCCAATTACGTAAAGACATCAGCAGGTATGTGCAGAAATGTTATATTTGCCAAACTGCTAAGGGGCAATTTAAGAATACAAATTTATATATGATTTTACATGTTCCTGACAATATGTGGGAAGATCTGTCCATAGATTTTGTACTTGGTTTGCCTTGAAGCCAAAGAGGCGTGGATTCTGTTTTTGTCGTGGTATACAGATTTTTCAAGATGACACACTTCATTCCTTATAGAAAGACTTCTGATGCAGTAAGTGTGGCCAGATTATTCTTTAAGGAAGTGGTTCGTCTGCACGGCATACCTAAATCTATCACTTCAGATAGAGACAACAAATTTCTAGGGCATTTTTGGAGGATTTTGTGGAAGCTGTTTGATTCTTCTTTAAATTTTAGTAATACAGCTCACCCGCAGATTGATGGACAGACAGAGATGGTCAATAGAACCCTAGGGAACTTGATTTGAAGCATCTATGGAGATAAGCTGAAGAAGTGGAATATTGCTTTATCATAGGCAGAGTTTGCTTATAACAATGCAGTTCATAGTTCTACTGGCAGGTCCTTTTTTTCTGTTGTTTATCCAAAGACGCCTCAGCACACTCTGGATTTGGTACAGCTTTCTAAGCAAGCATACAATAGTGTAGTAGCGGATCACATGGCTAAACAGATTGTAGAGGTGCATCGTGAAGTCAAGCAGAAGCTGGAGGAAGCTAATCAAAAGTATAAGGCAGCCATAGATAAACACAGACGAAAGCAGGTGTTTGCAATAGGTGATCAAGTCATGGTGTTTCTTAATAAGGAGCGGTTATCAGCTGGTTCTTATAACAAGTTGCAGCAGAAGAAGTATGGACCTTATACAGTCAACAGGAAGATCAACAATAATGCTTATGTTATAGACCTTCCGCGTAGCATAGGCATATCCAACACTTTCAATGTTGCCGACTTGTCACCATTTCCTGAGTCCAATGAGTCATTGTATCTAGATTCTGATTCTAACTCGAGGACGAGTTTTTCCCAAGTGGAGAAGAATTATGCAGGGCATATTAGCAGTGCGTTTCTGAACCGATTGGATAGGCAGAAGCCCCAACGAAAGTCGAGAAGGTTCGTCTAGAATTTTCAAGTCAACGATGTCAGAATGGGCTCAGATTCAGTCGGTTGAAGCGAAACAATCGTTTTATGAATACTCAACGCCTTTGGCGTTGACTGACGATGGATTTTGGCGATCCGAGATTGTTTTAATAGTCTTTTGAATTATTTTAGTATTTTTTGGATTTATTTTTATTTTTAATGGTAATTTTATAATTTTGCTAGTTTTTGGTGTCAATTGAGTTAACACCCTACTTAAGCTTGTTTTAAGATTTTTTGGACGACACAATATACTTTGATCAATACTGAATTCGTGATTTTCCTCCCAAAGCAAGATTTACTTGATTTTTCGCTGAACGTTGCATCAAATATATCTTAACGTCGCATCTTACATTAAGAACACGTAGTTACCTCCATCTCATGTCATTTATTGTTAAAAAGCTTGGAAAAGCTCCCTAATGTCCTCCGTCAAATGTTGAAACTCAAAGAAGCTTCGAGATTTAGGGGGGGACAACATAATTAAAGTGAGGTTTCTTTAAGACATGGAAAATAGAGTAACACTAGAAAGTTTTTGGGGGGACCGGGACTCCCTTCCAACTCCGTCCTTGAGTTGCGGTGGTGACCGGAGTTGCAATTTACACACGAAAGAGATTAAACAAGAGGCGAGAGAAGAACTCTCTCTCTCTCTCTCTCTCTTTGGATAACAATGGTAATGATGATTGCTTAGAAAGAGAGTGGGCATTTTAACAAATGGAAGAGATGATGGGGGTGCCCATATTTTACTCCGAGGCTCTCGAGTGCATTTTGCCAAACTTCATCATTACCGTCCCTCAATTACTCCCCTTTGTCCAACCAGTCTTTCGGTCCCCCCCTTTTTTTTTCTTTTTTTCTTTTTTTGCCCTCGTTTTACCACATTTCCATTCGTTTGTTTTCATCGGTTCCGATCCGATCTTGCCTCACCTATAAATCGAAAACCCGATCATGATGACCAGTTCTTAATTTTTGAAATATGAAGTCTAGATCGGATAAGTTAATTCGGACGGTCCAATGGAACATTGAATTCACAATGATTTTTTTTTTTGAACTCCATTCTTTTAAGAAACATGAGTTTACATGTCATTCGGTAGCATCATCCAACATATAATGGGCAACTCATAATATAACTTACATGTAAATATACAACGGCTTAACATTTTTGGGTAATAGACCCATAATAGATATAAGTCATGGCTCTAACAAAGGAAAAAAATTTAATCAAGCCTGATTGATCTGCTTCCCACCCTAAAACTGAAAATCGGATCGCCAGTCACCAGTTTCAATTTTATGGAGCCGAGAACCAGACCGCAGCCCGATCTGGACGATTCTTTTTACTCAGCCCTAATTTGTTTCTTCGTCCATTGATATCTCTCTCTTTCACTGATAACCCGTTCTTTCTTCCTGACAAAAGAAAAATGAAATTGGGGATGGTGCCGGAGACACACAACGAAATTAGGGTTATTGGAGTTAGAAGTGTGTGCCGTGTGTGCATGGGGGGTTAGTAGTGGAGCGGCAAGAGTCTACAAAACCGGTCGCTCGTCACAACTCGGCGGTATGATTGGATCATGAAGCAAGCTCGTGGGCCTCTCTACCTTCACCATTTCACCTCTCTCTCTCCCCCCCTCTCTCCCTCTCTAGCTAGTTTAAAAAATGCTTGGAAAGAGGAAGGATTGACGAGGAAGCCTCTACTTGTGATCCCCACCAAACCCAATTGGGAACAAAACAGGATAAAAAATGGAACCAACACGGGGACTAAAAGGAGGCAAAAGGGCACTTGGAAAGCTAGCTGGCCCTTTTCTTTCAAAACACCATCCCCATCCGCCCGTCGGCAGCATTTCCCTCAAAGTAACCAAACACACACAGCCCATCAACAGCACGAGATCTTAGGAAGCTGATGATTCATCCGTATAAGAAGAAGAAGATGATGATGATGAACAAGGCGGAGCAGAGAGAGCAGAACTACTCGGCCTTAGCCATGAAAGGCAGAGAGACCCTTAAAGGAGCCCCGTCAGCGGACCTGCTGGTATGCTTCCCCTCGAGGGCGCACCTGGCGCTGATGCCGAAGCCCATTTGCAGCCCGGCGAGGCCACCTTCGGAGACGAACATGCCCCATCGCCGCCGCCGTCACCACCACCGTCGCCAGGGCCAGCAAACCAAGAGACCGAGCACAGGGCCCGGCCAAGCAAGCCCTCTCTTATGGGCCAAGGACAAGCAAATGGCGCCCCAGATGGCGGAACCGACCTCGCCCGAAGTGACCTGCGCAGGGAAGATCAAGGTCCGGCCCAAGGCCGCCGCGGGCACGGCTTGCAAGAGCTGGCAGTCGGTGATGGAAGAGATTGAGAGGATTCACAGCAGCAGGAACAAGGTACACAAGAAGAGGAGGCCAGGTTGGATGGAATCTCTAGGGCTCAAGAAAGAGATCACGCAGTTCTTGACATGCTTGAGGGGCATGAGGTTCGACCTCAGGTGCTTTGGCTCTTTCCCGGAATCGGAGGCCCCTAGTGATGATGAGGTCGGGGAGCATAATTATGATGAGTACTACCAGAACAACCATGTGGGTGCGGAAGGAATTGATGGAAAAGAGACTTCAAGGACAATTTTCTCCAAGTGGTTCATGGTGTTGCAGGAAAACCAGAGCAACGCGTTTCGAGAAGAGAGGATAGAAAAGGAGAGGTCTTTGGTCGATGCACCGTCAGCTGCTCCTCCACCAAACGCTCTCTTGCTCATGAGGTGCAGATCTGCTCCTGCAAAAAGCTGGTTACAAGAAAAAGAAGTAGAAGAAGAAGACCATGATGAGGGCGATGAAAAAGAGGATAAAGAAGAGGAAAAGGGAAAGGGGGAGAGGATAAAGAAACTGAGGATGTCGATAGAAGAAGAGAGGAGAGAGCAAGAAGAGCAGAGGGAGAAGACAGCAAAGTTGGCGGTGATGAGATGTGGCACTGATCTCCACAAAGCTTCGCCTGACATTGCAAGAGAAAGATGGGTTAGTGGTGGGGCGAGAGCAATGCTGTCGAGGAGCATCAGTTGGAAGAGGTGAGGTCTGAGAAGAAGAAACGACACGCTTTCTGCCTAGTGGCTCTGTTTTCTGCAATTCACTCTGCCACGGTTAACACTTTCTTTTTTTACTTTCGAGTCTTCTTACTCTGTAAAATATACTTCTGATGATGCCAAGTTTTTCCAATAATAAGTTCTTTTTGAGTGATCCATTCTCTTGGTCGGTCGAGGATTGAGTTGGGGAAATCCAAGTTCTGTTTTAGTCGTGCTCTCTCTGCACTGAACATTCCAAAACGTGTCAGTGTTTATCGTCTGAGCGATGTGAAGATGAAGAAGCACGACGCAAACTCTTGCACTGCATCCACGAAGCAAGCACGATGGAGCATTATTCAAACTCAATCTGTCCTAAGAAGAATGATCTTCGAAGAAGATACTATTCACCGTGCAGAGCAGAACGCCTGAGGAAATTATCTGTCTTGAGGCTATGTAGATCATTCAAAATACGTAGAGCCGAACCCGTTGGAAGTCCGATGACACTAACGTTCGCTATGGAAACGAGTCCTACTCAATCAAGTGTTCGAGCTACATTTCTCACAGGCTCACCGATTTGGTCCGAGCGCAGGTTCGACCTGTATTCCAGCTTCCAAATCGGGCCGTGTGATCGCGATGTGATTCGACAACTTATGTGCCTGATGGAAAATTCCACATTTTTCCATCTTGGCATTTGGCGAGAAATTCATAGCGATTTCTACTAAGACATATAGATATAAATAAACGATACGACGAGTTATCTTATTATCGATAACTGTATAAATAGGCACGTAAGTTTATTAGTGGACGTAAATTTTTAGGCAAAATGACATAAATAGTTCTTGACCTTTGGCAGAATGTGCAATATGACCCTTGAACTTTTAATCTGTTCAATTTAGTCCCTGAATTTTGACAGAATGTGCAATTTAATCTCTGAACTTTTGACTTGTTCAATTAAGTCCCTAAACTTTTAGTAAATGTTCAATTTAGTTTCTGAACTGTATGAAAATGTTCAACATTATTCATGATCTTAAATTAACAAAAGGACTATATAGAACATTTTTCTATAATTCAGGGATTAAATTAAACATGCACTAAAAATTTAAAAACTAAATTGAACAAGTTAAAAGTTTATTGACCAAATTGCACGTTCTGCCAAAATTCAAAAACTAAGTTGAACAAATTAAAAGTTCATGGACCAGATTGCACATTATGTCAAAATTTAAGGACTATTTATGTAATTATCCCAAATTTTTACTAGAGACCAAACTGGATAAGATAGTAGCCAGCCCCACATCTATGTCTAGGTCCCCCTCAAATGTCCAAATACTAGGCAGGACATTGAAAATCCCTGGAGCTTGTCGTTGTAGCTTAGGATTTATGTATGAGCTGCCCCACGCGCGTGCTAGAAAAGGACTTCCTCTTTAATTTCTTCTTCTTCGAGTCTGAAAGATATTAGAGGCTAATGCCCCTGGCTGTTGCTTTATTGTCTAGAGGTACCATACCATACGACATACGTTTCTTTCGTGGCTCGAGTAAGGATGGCTATAAGATGCTTGTAAAGCACCTAAAATTCGACCCGTCGCAGTGGGAGCATTTCCGGGACCCTCCCTCGACTCGAAGAGTTCGAAAACTTTTAGCAGTTCGTCGAAAATGTCCCTAGCATCGCAGGGCGTGCTATTTTCAAATTCGAAATTAGGATGGAGCGTACATGTTTCGTGACTTTGCTAGGACAGGGAATTCTTGTAGGGACATGAAGGTCTGGACCTCGTGGGGGGCAGCTGTTGTATCGACGCGCTCGAGCATTCGTTTGACGCTTCCAAGTGATTTTGCCTTTCGGTTTACATCCATCCTTGGCTTGTGGCTCCAACAACCACGTGAGAGGTTCAGAAATTGGGTTGGACTCCAAGCACGGTACGATGTTAGCTAAGGTTGCGCAAACGTATAGGCTTTTCCTTCTACCGATCTCCCAATCAATCCTTAACCTAACAATACCAACGAAGATTCAGGCTCTTAGTACATTGCGATTTTTGTCGGTGTAATCCGAGATTATTTGCGCGAAATTCTAGTGCAGTCCTTTCGGCCGACTGTCGACAGAAAATAACTGACGCATTGCCCAGTTATCGCCGTCTGACCTACGCGGCACGGTGAGGTGAACGACTCATGCAGCGCCAGGCGGCAATAATTGGCCAAAAGGACCATATCGATAGCTAAAGTTTGACTCTACCATATGATGACATGATCGGACTAATTCTGGAGGTGACTTTCAAATTTTGTATTAGGGCTCGTAGTTTAAGAAACGAAAGGGCCAAAAGCCCATAAAGACTTCGAGACCGTTTTTCTGCTTTTGAGTTGCTTTGAGTCTTGACAGAGAAAGCATGTTCCAATTCTTCCACTCTCCAAGTAACGGGAGAATTGCATCGGAACCCCCGGAAATTTTCTGGACGAGCGAATATAAAAGTCTTTGCAACTTCTTTTTTACTATTTATATTCCGACACCGTTAAACTGATTCACTATGTACGTTAGCTCTGGGGTTAAATTAAACCATGTGTCCACAAATCCCCTTATATGCATTTCGGGTGAGGCTGATACCTACTCTCCGCGAAAATTACCACAAAAGAAAAATTATGAACCTATTGGTTTGTGCTAATTCAGCTCTAAACATTTTAATTAAGCCAATTCAGTTATATTAAGGTGCTGCATGGCAACACTTTTTTTTTTCCATTCCCCTGTCAAAAGTCATTCTGGCTGGGAAACGCGTTTGGTAAAACCCAGTCTGAAGTAGAAAGCCGTTTAGTAAAAAAATTGACTGTTGGTAGGATTTTCTACTTCTGACAAGATTTTTGATCGATTTTGAGAAATAAAATTTTTTTTACTTCTCCATTCGAGAAGTCATTCTCGTGGGGCCGGCCGCCGCCGCTGGTCACCAGGGCCGCTCGCCGCTACCGCCGGTCGTCACTTGCCACCGCCGCTGCCGTCCGCCGATTCCGCCATCGATCCGCCGTCGCCGATTGCCACCATCAAATTTTTTTTTAATAATGTTTCGAACATTTTCATTTTTATCCTTGTCAAACACATTTCTATATCAAAAATCAACTTTTGAATTAAAAGCTGAAAATTTGACTTTTACTCCAAAGCAAAAGCTGAAAATACTATTTTTCTACTAGAAGCACTTCTCACCTAAAAAGTGTTTTCATGCACGCCCTAAACTTTTTGCACATGTGTCAATTTAGTACATCCGGTTAATTTTTATCGGAAATCGTTGACATGAATACTGGTCGTCATATGTAACGAGGTCGACATCGCCGTAAACATTTTAAATAAATTTAAAAAATTGAATTTTAATTTTCTTTCTTTCTTTTTTTTCATTTCATTTTGGTCGAAAGGGCCGCCTTGTCCAGAGTCAGTGGGGCCACGAAGGCCCTACGCGAGTGCCTTTGCAGCCTCGCTCATAGCTAACAAGGCCGTAACAATCTCGTTAGTAATCAGTGAGGGCTTGTTGGGCCTCGCCCAATGGTTAAAAAAAATAAGTTTGATTTTTTAAGAAAAAATATTAAAAAAATATCTATGTCAGTGCTCATATGAATGTCTACATTAGTTATTTTTGTCTAAAATTGGGCAGAGAGATTCAATCGGCACAAATTCAATATATTTTGGACTAAATTAGTCAATTTTCTAACCAAAGAAAAAATTAGCCCAACTTAAGAGTATATGATTAAATTAATACAAATGCAATATATTTATAGCTTTTTTAGTGCTTTTCCCCCTATTACTTGGTTTTTCATGTTTTCTCCTCTTCTTCTTCTATTTCCTTTTTCTAATTTTCCCTTTTTGCTTTCCCTCCTTATGCCATAGAGATCCAAGACCTTTGCAGCTCCTCCTCTGCCAGGCATTGTCATGTCATCGCTACTAGGCGTGAGTAAACTGGACAAGACCGAACTGGACTGTACCAGGATCGATCCGAACTAGCCGGATTAGTCCAGTCCTTGAGAGATGCGGTCCGATCCTCGATTCCGTGTGGATGAAACTTGACCGAATCGCTTGATATATATACACATATAAATGTAATACACAATTATAAAAAAAAAAATTAGAAATTTGTGAAGGACTAGTTAACATAATTTTCTCATCTTCTGCTCGACACTCCTCCTTTACTCTTGCTCGATGCTTGCGTCTCACCTTTGCAACGTAGCCTCCGATCCTGTTTGTCAATATGCAATCTCTTAAAGTGTTTTCTCTTGACTCAATATGTGTTTTATCTTAACTATATTACGCAAATCCATTATTTAGTTCACACTTGGATCAAGTGAAATACAAGTGTAATCCACCTTTGAGCTTGATTCTTTCCAATTTGAGGAGAATGAAGCAGGAGCATAATCATGTATCGATGGTTTTAAGTGTTTTTCTTTCTAATTTAGTCTTTTCTTATTATTTTATAATTATGAGTACTCATATGACGATTATATGATGATCATGTTTATATTTTATTAGGTTGAATGATTGAGATTGGAAGTTGTTAATCTAGATCCAAGAGTTAGATTTCTATAAGCAGCTAGTGTTAGCGATCCCGTCAGGACAGAACTGGACCGCCGGTTCCGAGCCTGTCCTATCGTGGCTCATTCGCTGATCCCAAAAATATGTGGATAGGGACTACCAGTCTAGTCCCTCATTCCATACCGAGACCGAATCTGCTCGGACCATGCACATCTCTAGTCACTACTAGCCTCTCAAGTCGCACGATGTTGCCGACCCTTCAAACCTTTTGCACCTTAGTCTGGCTCCACTTAGGCTCCATCGATTTGGGCTCGCAGCCATAGATATCCTCAATATTATGATACGAAATCTAATTATTCCGATTGACCTTTCTAACAAGAGAGAGAGAGAGAGCACGGGATGGCAATGGGTGAAAATGTGGCGGGGATAGATCCGCGGGATGGGCGGTCGGTCGCATGGTAGTTGAGGGAAGAGAGAAGTGAGTTAGGTTTCTTTGACCAACATATTTGGGGGTACCATCACTCAAGGCGAGGACAATTCACTTGCGCGTTCCTGCGACCACCCCCCACCGCAGGAGATCCACATCTATCAATCAAACGCACCTCACCCCTGTCCTCAGAAAATTCCAAAACTTAGCCAACCAATTCAATTTGGAGCAGCAGCCGACGAACCACGAACCCCGCATCAAAACATTACACACGAATGAGTAAAACATGGGCCTCGATACCAAAGACAAATTTGCAGAATTTAGCCAACCCCCCACCCACGAAACTTGTCCATCCACGAGCCTCGACTCACATGCCTTCGCCCAAGAACACGAAACCAGGCAGCAATTCAATTAAAAGATTGGTCGCGATTCCCAATAATTCCGTGCGAAGTTATGCCAAACTATGGAGAGACGTGGACAGAGCTCGGGGGATCTTTAGGGTTTGGGATTTGGGTCCTGCCTGCTAGGGGTCGGCCAATGGCCATTAAAGAGAATATAATAACACGTACCACGACAAAGACGTCTGTCCCCACACAGCCCCATTATTTTTACAAAAGCCCCTCTTCCTTCTTCTGTTCTTGCGCACGAGCTTCGATCACGTAAACAAGTATTATTTCGGTTGCGATAAGTCGTATCGAACTGGGGGTGTGGTTCAACCGATCTATCCTTCCCACCCCCAACGTTTCTTTTAGACGATATCCCTTTGGGAGATAGTTTTAAAATCGGGGAGAAGATGCGATACGATCGTGTTGTTGCAACGATCCCGTGGGCGTCGGTGACGTGTGCGGATCGAATTTAGGGTTTTAAAGTATTCACCTGTCCGAGAAAAAAGTGGGGTGTGATGTGATCCGAGTTATTAACGATTAGGGTTTCGGATAATGCACATGGAGCAGCTAGGATCAAGACAACGGGCCGATGATTGTTTATAGGAGGAACTTATGTATTCTCGTGTCTGAATTTCAGAGGGGGAGCGCGGTATAATACTCCCTGATCAATGATTGTAGCTATGGAATTTCAAGTTTCTTCAAGTTCTGCCACCGTCAAAAGCTGAGGTACTAAGGAATTTTCTCGGTTAGGTAATTAATTAATGTATCTGTGAGTTCTCTAAATCATCTTCGTGTGGGGGCGACTATTGGAAAAGTATTGGGATATAGTTCATACTTTTCATCAATAGAAAAATACGAGGATCCCGCTCTCTGGTGAATGGATACGGGGCCTCGCTCCCCGATTATTGGGTGTTTCAAGGAGGGCTTCTATAATTTGAACACGTACGTTATTGGTAGTTTGGACTTGAATTCATGAATAACAATTGTTATATCTTTCTCTTGTAAGTAAAGTTGTAAAAGAGATATGAGAGATGCTCATCACAAGGAAATGCTCTGCTCAATATAGCCCTAATTTCAGGGTGGATCAAGATAATACTTTGTGTGTCGATCTCAAAGGAGGACTTTATAGTTCGAGCCCGTAATTTATTGATAGTGTAGGCTTGTACCAATGAATAACTATTGTTATATATAATATATTCCTCTTGTAATTGAGAATTGTAACAAATAGTTGTGAGGTGCTCGTTACAGTTGAATCATCTGAAGGATGTACCCCTTAGTCTAAGGGTGAATCGAGATAAAATCATGTATCTCGATTTCTCTTTCTCACTTTTTACTCTTTATTTCGTTGCGTTTCCGCCGTCTAGTCCTAACAAAGGGAGCATGCACATGTAGATGTACTCATAGAATAGGTATATGGTACGTAAAAGTATGAAATGTCAAGCCCTATCTTTATGTCCCGCGCCGGAATCCATCGTGTGGACGTGGATGGTGTTTCCAAAGCTAGTTTTAATCAAATCTCGATTAAGGGATTCCTTATTAGCTTTAAGCATCCAAAAGGGTCGTCCAAAAAGTCCATCTTATTGGTGTGAACACACGAAAAAGGTGGAACTTTTTGTAAGTACTCTCCCCTCCAAGAACGCTAAGTGTATAAAACACCGGCCGTGCGAATTAATACGTGAGGAGATGAAGTTAATCGTGGTTGAATTGCTCCGTTCATAAGTTATCACGTCATTTTGGGACGTAAGTTTTCGCGAATTGTATTTGTAATATACTTAGCGTTAATACTCCAAATCAGAAGATGGGGATTCTTGTTCGCTTCACGCTTTTGATCACTTTCATTTATGTCCCACATTTATAAATCGCTTTCTTGCTTTCACATTCATACGTCAAGCCTATCTCCCTTCTTCTTCTTCTTCTTCTTCTCCTCTCTTTCTCTCTCTGAGTTTGACCCGTTGCCAGCCACCAGCATCTCTCTCTCTCTCGCTTTCTCAATATACAGAAGGAGAGAGACCCCACAAACCCTTTGTGTGGAGGATCGATTTGATCTCTACTTAGTGGAAAACGTTGGTTGCAACCTCCCCCTCTTTCCCTTTCTTTCTTTTAGAGCCGAAACGAAAAGGTTAAGTAAACTTTCCCTTCTCTCTCTCTCTCTCTCTCTCTCTCTGAAACCCTAGTTCAGCTGCAGAAGAAGAAGAAGAAGAAGAGCCCAGAAGGAATATCGACCCAGATCAGACACTTGTTGACGGATCTTGGGTCTCTTCGCCCTTCTTTCCACCAGCAAGAAAGATCTACCCGTTTGCCTCTACCATATTCACTTGTTGTTCATTCTATCTCCAGCTCAAAAAGAAGTCAGCCATGGCGAGAGACAGAGAGGGAGAGAGAGAAGTGTAGATCAAGGAACTTTGAAGCTATAGGCTACCGGGTTCTTATGCTCCATCTCCATTGAAGTTTGCAAGCAGATCAGCATCTCTTTTCTTTGGTCAGCAGTTGCTTTCGCAGGGTCAACTCTTCTGGTAAGCTCTCTCTCTCTCTCTCGCGCGCGCTCTCTCTCTCTCTCTCTCTCTGCTATGGACTCTGGTAATAGTGGGAGCATGCAATCTTCGAGCGGCGGAGATGAAGATTACGATGACTCGAAGGCTGAATCGTCCCCGCCGGTTTTATTAAATTCTCCTCCGGCTCATACCAACAATATAGGGTCCTTCTCTAGTTCACACTCCCCATTTCGCTATTTCCACGAAAACAACCACCCACCCTCTTTATATGATTCTACTTCCACTTTTCTTCCCACCTACACTCACCCAAACCCAAGTCTCGCCACAGCCCATTTCGATCTCGGCATGTTCCGGACTGACCAGAGATCCGACGCCGTGCCCGGAGGACCCTCCTCGTCTAGCCAAGGCATGTTGCTTGCACAAGGGGCAAGCCAAGGACAGCCGTACCCAACTTCTTCATCATCCTCATCTCTACAGCCGCAGCTCGTCCATGAAGCGCCGCAGCTCGGGCGGGATGATCGAGCCAAGGCCACGAGGAACCCCCGGAAGAGGACTCGAGCATCGAGACGCGCCCCGACCACCGTGCTCACCACCGATACCACCAACTTCCGTGCAATGGTGCAAGAGTTCACCGGTTTCCCTGCCCCACCCTTCTCGGGTCCCCGCAAGCTCGACCTATTTGGCGGCGCCAGCTCAATGGGGCCACTTTTCCATCCTCTCCGCCCCTCGGCTCAGAAGCTTGACGCCAACATGGTCAGCAACACAATTAGCCACCTCACCACTTCAATAGCAAACAATTTCCGAAACACCGGTTCCCACAGTGTCCCTCCATCCACTTTCCAATTCAACCTACAAAAACAGCCTCAAAACCCTCTCACCCTGCTACCCAACACCCACACATTCCCTTCTCTCACACACGACCCTCTTACTGCCCCAAATATATTACCGGGTTTCGGCCTGAGCTCTCAAGATAAGGAACTCGACATGAGCCCCGGGAACTTCAACCCCAACTGGCAGGACGGCCTCGCGAGCCACGAGAACACGGCGAGGACAGGCGAGGGTGCCTGGAGAGAAGGAGGCAGATCGAATGGAGGGAAGGAGTTGGAGCAGCTGAGGCCCTTCAACGAGACGAACCACGGGAACCCGTCACAGAGCTTCAATGGGTGCAAGCTGAATTATTCAGCTTCTTCTTCATCAGAGTTTCACAATGACAAGAGCCTGGAGAACAGCAATGTCTCCGCAAGGGGCGAAGGTAGGGTTGATTACTGGATCAGTCCCTCTGACTAGGCCTCTCCAAAACAGAACTCCGAGAAGAAAAGGGGAGAATATTATTCAGTGAATGATGACTGGTTGAGCATGATACGCCGAGTCCAGAAACGGAGGGTGATGAAATTGCAAATATTGTTCTCATGATGAGGATTCGGTGATAGTGATTGTAATGATGAGGCCAAGATTTTTTTTTTCTGAGCCTTCGTTCCTGTTGCTGTTTACATCAAACAGTATCTCTCTCTCCCATTCTAGTTTTCTGTAGCGTTGTTACACAATTTCAGCCAATTCCCGTATCATTCTAGCACTGGTTCTCTTCTTCAATTGTAGTTGCTAAACCTCATTGAATCGCTCGCAGTTTATGAGATAGAAGTGGACTTTACATAGAGGCATCTTGCTATTTGTACTTCACCGCTGGAAATATAACTGGAATAAGCATCTATGTAAATTGATTCGGCCATGAAACGGTATACTAAATGTTTTTTTCTTCTATGCTACTTTTGGTTGTTCCTCAAACTTTATTAACTTGCTTGCAATTTTTTTTTTTTTTACTTTTTCCTGTCATTGATATTGATTCACATCGAATTTTAGGTGAATCGGAGACACAAGCAGGCATGTAGCGTAAATAAAGAGGCGCGGCCTAATTAACATGGCCTCAATATAGTGCTTTATTTTTTTATTTAATGGTTTTGCCTACTACTGCTAACCAGGCATGAAAAATTGTTCAAGTGAAAAAAAAAAAAATCCCTCGTACTAATTCTCGTAATAATATATATTTGTAATCTGCGCAATCCCACGTCAAAACTCTTTGAAATTAGCTTTTCTAGCCATAAAATTTGACCTGAAATTAATGATGTTGAATTGACACGGGGAGAATTGTTTGAGCATTTTGGTAAGTGTCCATTGAGATGATGGTGATCAGATTCCTTTCCTGCCTTCGATTCCAAATCTTGAATCTGTCATTGGTATTTAAAAAAAAAAAAAAGGGTTGTTCAAGTTCTCCTTGAATTGATGTTGAATGATGTTTGGGAGGGGCGCGAGAGATGCAAGTCAAACCAAAAAGCCCCCCCTATTTTCTCCCAATCGATTTTGATACCTTTAAAATTAAACATCGAGGAAAAGTATTGGAACAGGACTTAGATATCATAGTTATACATGTCATTAAATGATGGAGGTGCTCGAATCAAGTGAAGTTCTGACTCGAAACTCAATGAGTTACAAGAAAAGTCAAAAGATAGAACCCAAAGACAGAAGAGTCACAAATTTATAGCTTTTAAATGGATGCCTTAACTTCTGCATATTTTAGGTAATACCACTCAAAATTGACGCAACTCAAAAGATAACCGCATGAGAATTTCCAAGGTATAGCCTACCTTTCTCTTTCTCTCTCTCTCTCTCTCTCTCTCTTTTGTTGGTCAATATGGCGTATCTTACAATCTCTTATGTGGCTCTTTATACTTGAATACAATAGCCATCGCGACATATGATTTACGATAAATCAAAATATTATTTTAAGTAGAAGTTGACTGGTAGAGATCCGACCGCTTGAAAAGATCTATGAAACGCCTTTCAAGTTTTATGAATCCATTAAGCTCAAATATTTGACCTATGCAGAGTATTAGAGTCACAGAAGGCGCTATCTAATTAGAGCATTAATAATAGTAACAAAAATAATTTTTTTGTCAAAAAAAAAAGACCTTAATCAGGTTGTGAAAGGCTCCCTCTACGCCGTATACAAGAGAACAAAAGACAACGAGTGCACACATAACATTAAAAATTGTGTATGCTTCACTTCGGGATGCATCGGACCCGATTTTTTCAAATATCTCTCATTATTTTGGACCCTATTCAACTCTTTTACCTTATATTGAATCTAGAAATCTGAAAGAAAACATCCCAGGTTCTTAGCTAATGCCCCTTAAACAACTACTCAGTGACACAGGTGAGTGTTTCCGTTCCGTCATTTGATTTGTGTTCTCCACGTAGCGTTCAGATCGAAGCCTGTGAAGAAAAATATATACTGAATTGAATTTTTGATTGATTGAAGACAGACGAAAACACATCGAATGATGAAAAAGAAGAAGGGAAAATATCACTATTATTAGAGAAGGGATAGGGAGCATGACATGACTCATTATGAGTACGATCCTTTTGGAGATATTGTATGACTTGAGGACAACAGAGAGGATTAGTCAGAAACAAAAGAGAGGATTCAGTAGCCAATGGAATTAGTACATGCTGAATTTCTTTCCTTCTCTCTTTTTTTTTTTTGTAATTTTCTACGGTTCTTCTTTCATAAAAAATTTCCGAGAAAAATATTGGGTGGGCCAGGCCAGAGAATAATAATTTGGTGCTTATCGATGTTTGTCTTTCCCACATCTCTTCTACATCTGTGTTTAACTTCCTCCAACTGGTCCACTCTTATCTGTCCGACGGGAATAGCACACACCCCCCCCCCCCCCTCTCTCTCTCTCTCTCTCTCTCTCTAATCTAAATAATTCACTATGTCCCATATAGACAATATCACGTGGGTAATTAAATTATTTATTAAAAGATTAATACAATCAAGAAATCATTTTTATTTGATTTCCAAGTTTACGCTAAAATTATTTTTAGTGCCCTGTATACAACGAATGCATTTCTTTGAGCCGTTCTAAAACAAATTTGAGACCGTATTTAAGGACGCCATATAAGTTTTCAACATTACCGCATCGGGTTTTGTTATTGAAATTTACATGAAATTCGATTGTTAGTCTCAATATTCTACCCGAAAAGGAGAAATTGTCAAAGAACAGCGCGGTCTCACTAGATTAATCTCTTTCACAAGCATTAACTTGCATGAAAAGCATGGCGTAATTTCCCTAATCTCAATTAATTCCATATTTTCTCTAATTACATTGGGCTAAGACATTTTACACAAACCTTGTATTAATTATGGCGAAATTCAAAGAGGTTCTGATCCACTGAAATTATAAATACACGAATGACATTAATACGAGGGATAATGAGATATGCGTTCCTGTTACTGTAAAATGCTTTTCGCGATAAATACACGAATGAGCTCGAGACTTTAAACTGCTTTCATCCACAATAATCACTGTTTCTGTAACTATATATGCAATGGTAATATTTTTTGTTATGTCTAATCTTTAACTTTCTTTTTTCCAAGATGATTGGCTAACTCCATAAATGAACATACTTGTCAAATCAATGAAACGGTGAAAAATGAGCCGATCTAAAATGACTTGTCTAGCACATTTTAACTAATTTTCATGTAATAAAAAT
This sequence comes from Rhodomyrtus tomentosa, assembly GCA_028455895.1. Lineage (NCBI taxonomy): Eukaryota > Viridiplantae > Streptophyta > Magnoliopsida > Myrtales > Myrtaceae > Rhodomyrtus > Rhodomyrtus tomentosa. The sequence continues at coordinate 3,523,470 of JAPCWY010000001.1, read as the reverse complement.
ATAGCGATCGATACCTCGTTCATGCCCGATCATATTACTAGAACATTTCCATATTAAACATAATATAAGAAAATCCATTCCCAAGCTGAGGTGAGGGTGCTGAGTGCGCAAACGCGAGATCGATTGAGTGTGAGAGAGATAGTCATAGAGATGAGTTTGGGAATAAATAAGTTGTGAATTCATTTAATTCTCACATTATTATGTTTTTTTTATACTATTCTAAATCGATTTATGACCGATTTATTGAATATAACTAACATATACTACAGCTCAGCCATGAAATCATTTTGACGGGTCTAAAGTAAATAACGTCATCATCAGTTTCAAGGTTCAAGGGAGAAATCACCCCCACACATAGAAGACAAGTCCATAGCACGCCTCCGCCATTTCATGCTTCTTGAAACCGCCGACGCCAATCCGGGAAAAGGAGAATCCATTCTACTAAATTGCGTAAGCAGTGATGAAAGAGTCTTGCCCATGGATGGACCATGACCAAGAAAAAGAGCCATTCAATTAGAATGGCAGACTACACTTAGCAGGCAATGTTAGACCAAAGCCCAAAGCATTATTTGTCTTTGACTATTCTTTCTTCCTATCCTTTGAAATTCCAGCTCGAGACAGCATTTCAACAACAGAGAAAAATGAAATTTGTGTTTTGTTTAAGGGGATCCCACGTACCAAATATGTCTCAAGTGGAGTCCCAGGGAAAAACCCTGGCTACAATGTGCGCGTGCTTTTTTTTCTACCCAGTCTTTGAGAGGACACATTACGTTCGTGTCCCCCCAAAAAAATCTGGCCATACTTGGCAGGAATATTGACATTGTCTTTGGAACTTAGGTTTTAGCTCCGGATTTTTTCAAATTTTGAGCGATTTCGGTCACGGAACGCTCTTGGATGTGGATCATGATGCGTCCGCGTGAGAAGGTGAGATAATAATCTAACCATGTTGCCGACAGAGGAATGTAGTAACGACCAAGAATGATTCTGAAATCATGTGTAAAACGATGGCCCTACTTAGAGTAGTAACAAGGGCTGTTGACCAAATCCGAAGACCATGTCCGGGGAAAGATTTGGGGAGCATAGCTTCGAATTTAGAAATTAGGGATCGAACTCGGTCTACAAGATGGTGAAAAGAGGAGTGTTTACGAAGGTCCTTCTCTCCTTCTGTTAAATGAGATCCGTTCCATGTGATAAACGATATTGATTGTGTATTTATTTGTTTTCCAGGGTAAGGTCATACATTGCACGTCCGAAATATGAAAGGAAAAGAAAAGAATGGCTCGAGGTCGTGGGCACGTAATTATTCCTCCATGTTCAAGTAATTAAGGACAAAATAAGCAAAAACACATGGAGGCGATCACTAATTGAATCTCTAATCCAACCTGGTAGGCACCTCAAGCTGCCACCAAAGCGTCGTCCGTACCCTCTTTAGTTAGGTAGCCCACCAGAAGAAAGTTCCTCAATTAGAAGCAACACCTTTTAACCACATGTGTTTTCTTTTTCTTTTTCTCTTGGGAATTATTCAAAGAAACCGGATACGAGTTTGACCGGCCGGTTCACATTTAACACCAAACTGCGTCTCCAAGCAAGATTTCAATCACACGCAACAAAAAGTTGATTAGCTTAATTAAACCTGCCATTAGTGGCAGGTAAAGTGGCCCCATTTATACTTGAACTTTAAAGGTGCCGGAAATTTATCCAAAAGCCGTAAACATAATTGAGATATGCCAACCACTAGGGGATTGCCCCGATAACCACCATTCTCAAGTGGGAAGGGAGAGGTGGGAAGTTCGATTCCCCACCCTCTCAGGAAGACTCAGAGTGAGGATGTTTAAGTGAGGGATTAGACTTTCATAATTTTCGCACAGCACATAACTTGACTTGTACAATAGAATTAGGAACACGATAAAACCCAACAAAAAAAAAACGTAAAAGTGCCAATTTAGCCATAAATTTTTTAATTTGGCAAAATTGATCATAAGTATTTTCACGATTTTTCAATGTAATATATTGAGAAATCTTATTATAATTTTCCGTTCTTTTTTTTTTTTGTTAAACTGTTCATGGTCTCCTTGTTCGTTATTATTCTGAGCGAAGGGGGATACATGCTTGAACTGGACCATCTTTTCATTGAACGGATCATTATCTCTGACAGTCGAGACTCTTGACGACTGAATTCCTCCGCTCTCCGACGGAATGACCGCCTAGACATGGTAGTCGTGTCGCTCACCTCGGAGACGTATTTCCTACTCTGAAGCTTTCGTGAAGAGCAAGTGAAAACGAACTCGTACTCGCACTTTAGTTCACGTTAGCAATGCTCGCTCGGAGTGCGAAACGCGTATCTCCCTTCAGGCTCTCTTTCCATTTCCCACGACCCTTGCCAGCCACATGCGAGCCACGGCCCTCCCCGAATTAAGGCGAGTTCCGCATCAGATGTAGGTCTTTTTTTGGACAATCTTCTCCCATTTATGTCTCTATGAAACGCGGCGGGGATTTTGGGACGCGACACCATCATCTTCGCCACGTGAAAAGCAGTATAGACGAAGCGAAAAACCAAATTGATAATGTGCTATCTATTTGCCCGATATTCGGCTCTCCCCTTGTTTGGTGTGGAAATAGAAAGAGCAATAGGAAGATCATTGTTGGATTGTCCAACTTGCCAAACGCCAAACACAATGTTCTTCTACCCTGTATATCCCTTTAAAAAAAGAGGAAGAAGAAGAAGAAGAATTGTGTAAAACCTACACATCTTTCTGTGCTTGACATTTCACAGCAATTGGGTCCTTCCTGCTGTCCTGGGAATATAATGTTTGCCTCCTCATGATGTCTTGGTTGGATATCAAGGAGCCCCACCTGTCCCCCACTAACTATGTCTCCGCATGATGCCCTCTTAGATAATATCTCCTTCATTTGTCAACCACTTCAGGATCCACAGGTTTTTGCTTAGGGCCACTTAAGCTCGTGCCTTGGACAGTACCCAAGTTTTGAAGTAAGCGAATTCACTTACTACACTTAAAAACTGAGAGGTTAAAGTCACTGGCATGTACAGACATTTTGAGCATGATCACTGCATTCATTCTATCGGTAGATGAGAATATCCATTATTCCACGGTTCGTTTGAGCAACTGACATTAAAGTCTCCCCTTGAATTTTATCTATTTACAATCCAAGCTAGGTTATGCCTAAACCTTCGTAGAGAAAGAAGGAAGCGGTTCACAATCAGACTACTACGTCTTGGGATCAAACAAAAGCGTTTAACTCGGCGGTTGCTTCGCCGTTTGATATAAGAGGTTGGCTAGCCAATAGATTGATGAAGAATCTATCGAACATCGCCCTTTGTTACGTACCGGCGATTCACCAACCACTAGATCCAGGCCTCCGACCTTATTCTCCAGCCCGTGGCTCGGTCGGTCGGCACTCATGTAGGCATATCTCGACGCGCAAATTCTGGGTTCCCATGTCTAGCATTCATCATGTTCCTGACCATTTGGTACTCATAATAGAAGCTTTTCATTTTTCACTATACTCATCTTTCCAGAAACACCCAACAAGACGAGGGACCAAAGAGTTCAGGTACTGTGAAAAGCTGCAATTGGGGAAAACCCAGTACAGCAATTTGACATGTGACGTCTCTCCCCCAGGACATCTTCCCCTCTCAAGAGGCTCGAAAAAGTGATATTTGCCATTGAGAATTGGTACTTTCTGGTCATCAACTTGCGTCCAACCAGGAAACTTTCGATGTTCCAAAGAGAGATTGTCGTTCTAAAAGGGGGGTCATACTTTTCGATGGGTCCTCGTGATCCGACGGTAGAGATGAACGTTTTTTGATTTTCCGGTGACGTATGTTCACGGATTTGAGTGATGCACAAGCAATGTTCACTAAAAAGCTTCACAACACCACCCCCCTTCTGAAGAATCGAGAAGCCCCCGAATCTCTCTATGCCGTGATGCGGGAGTGTTCGAGGATGAAATCGATGAAACGTTAAAGCATCGCATCCACATGACACTGCGCCGTGACCTAAGCAGTCTCCGGCGAAAACCATCCAACCAAGGTCAATCATTTGGCTCGGGCTTTAGGTCTACAAAGCTCCCTTGGGAAGATTGGGGGATGACGACCGACTGTGGCTCGGCCGGGGTATGAGCAACAGACTAGGCGGGGATGAGGAGAGCGTTCCTTCCACCGCGAGAGGCGGTTTCTCGGTATTGGACTATTTTTCGCCTTTGTCGACTCGAGCTAAAAAAAAACAAAAAACAAGATGTTATTTGGTCATAAGTTTTTCTATTGAACATTCTTCCACAAGATAATGATTTCAATTGCTTTTGATTCTCTGTGGCAATTTGCTCAAAAATGAAACGGAAAAATATATATACACATATGCCCAATTGAGAAAGTGACGAGCAGAGAGAACAACTCTGTTGTTGTTGAAATTGTACGTTAAAGGATGTCCATCATCAATGTTATTTTTACCCAAATCATGTATTGCATTCAATTGCATCATACACATACCGTTTACTAGGCCCGTCAAATGGGAGGTTCAGAAAATGAACTGACGCAGATTAACCCGTTTTGAACTCATTTTAATAGAAAAAAAAAAGAACATAAAGAAAAGGGAATCCTCATCTTGTTATCGATTTTCCATTGAAAATCGATAACATCGTAGCCACCTAAAAAGTAACGAAACTTTTCGGGGCCTTCGTGTTGTGTCCAACAATCTCCAACGTGCGATCGACATATGATCAACGCTCAAGACACACCAGCGACACGCGAATCCAATATCATCGACACGTCATTTCCACACGCACGGGTCAATTTTAAGTATTTTCAATAAATTAGAGGTCAAAATATAAATTTATCGAAAATACATATTCTTAAATCATATATTCAGTCATCCCAAAATTAATATAACTAGCCAGCAACCAAAAAAAAAATTAATCGCAAATCCCTAACAAAAGAGAAACCATTTTTATGTATACAAGACAAATTTATCACGTACATATAAGAATATATATTTAACATATATATAATGTGTTTCAACTTGTCAAAATTCTTTTTTATTTTAATGATGTGTTTGCGAATCGTGTCGCGTCGCGTTTCGATATCAATATTGATGCTACTTAGCCATCTAGCCGACAACTACAAGTCGTGATGATGGACGGTGGCGGATTGTCGCTATGGGCGAGCCAAGCCCCCATCGTGGCCAACTCGTCACCTAACCCTCGCCTACATTAGCCACAGCTCTTGATGAACTCTTTTATGACAACCCCCAAGGCAACTGGGCAACATGCACCGGCGACGAGTGGGGTCTAAATCTCGACCGTTCATTCAGAGATATCCACATCTCACGTAAAGAATCTTCGTAAAGTTGGATGGGGCTCGCCTTTTTTTCTTTTCTTTTCTTTTTTCCTTTTTTCCTTTTTTTCATTTTAAGTTAATCTGGAGATGACGTGGACAGTCGGGTTCCATCCCGCAATAAAAGGGTTGGAAATTGGTGTTTTGCCCAATTTGGGGGGAAAGATTATCCTTAGACATTTATTTACTGGGCCCGTTGGAGCTAATTTTAGCAAAATGTAAACAATCCATTTTATAACCTGCTTCATCGAATTATGAATTTATTTTGTCCAGCATTGGATTATGAATTTTTTTTGTAAAAATAAATATTCCATTCATTAATAAATACAATATTCGAGAGATACATAGAACTCTTTCAATCTCTCAAATAACTACAGAAAAACACGCAAACAGCAGATTGTAAATAATAATAATAAAAATATCCTGTAGTTAGAAGCGCGCTCTCATCTTCCAAAAAAATAGATCGACGTCATAAAATTTAAGCGGCTGATCACTAGATTCAGTAATAAGCACACACCAAGAACTCTCGCATCAATTGCAAAAACTTGAGGCGAGCGTCTAAGTTCAAAGTCCCCATCACTATCGCCAAACAATAATGCCAACATCTCTATACTGAAAGAGCACATATTAAATAATGTAAAAAAAAAACTCCCAAATTTATATTTAGATTTAGTTTGGAAGAGCAAAATCCCTAGATGTGGACCTAAATCTAAATCGGAAGAGGAGGTCGACATAATATCAAAGGTCTTTATATTCAATCAAGATCCGCTGTAGAAAATTATTCACATTCTGCTGCTTATGATAGGCTGACATGCAAATTTTGCGGGTCTATTTCTAAGGAGCCCATAAATTAGCAGGGACTTTCTATTTCATGACTCCTTAATGTCTTTATACCATCATAATAGGAATTTATTGTTGTTATGCCAAGATTTTTTTTCATCTCACTTGTGAATTTTCCAAACTTCCTTATTATTACATCTTATGCGAAATATTTCTTACACGTCGAAATCGAATTTTTCATCCCTCGCATTTTCATTATTTTAGTTTTTTTTTTTTGGGTCATTTCTTTAAATTTTATTTCGTGTCACAAAAACGAAATATGACGTCACGCCACCAGCATCGGCGATCGGCAATTCGGCATCCAGCACAAAAACAAGATTCGGACTGCAGGGTCGGCCCAATCGCTTCCCTCCCTGTGCGGACCGTTTCTTCTCCCAATGCCTTGAGGAACACCGGCGAAATCCAAAGTCAAACCCTTCACCATTCTCTTTTGACTTTGTTCATCTCTCCCTTCTTCGCCGCCCTCGTCTTCGTCGTCCTCTTCCTCCATGCCGCGCGGGATTCACGGAAACGGCGCGCTTTGACCATGCACGAGCTGGCGACGAAGGCGACTAAAGGACCCGCGATGACAAGGAGGACGACGATGGCTATGATCAAGATCAGACGCTTCGTGTCCAAAATGGAGCCCGAGAAGTTGACCCTTCTCCTGGTGAACCTCGCTGGGATCATGGAGAGGGCCGACGAGTCCCTCCTGCCCGGCGTGTACAAGGAGGTCGGAGCCGCCCTGCACGCCGATCCGACTAAGCTCGGCTCGCTCACGCTGTTCAGGTCGATGGTCCAGGCCCTCTGCTACCCTCTGGCGGTCTACTTGGCGGCGCGCCACAACAGAGCTCACGTGATTTCCCTCGGCGCGTTCCTCTGGGCCGCCGCCACGTTTCTTGTCGCGTTCTCGTCTTCTTTCTCCCAGGTATGAGTGTGCTTTGCATTGGGTCGTTCTTGATGTGATGGATCTGTGTTTGAATTGCGGGTTCATTTATGGGCTTTTGGTTCTGGAATTTTGTTTGTTCTGGTAGACAATTTTCCAACTTTTGGGAATATATAATCTGTTCTGCTGTGCCGAGCGGACGACCCAGAGAGCAAGGAAGATTGGTTTGAGAAGGAAATTGGATTCCTTAGCTATTGCGTCTTTGTTTATGTGCACGGAGTGGTCACCGCTTCTATGTCACAGTTGGGAATGTAAATGTAGTCTAACAATGACAAATTCTCATCTAAGGATTTTAGCTAAAACTGCTGATGATATAATCTAGGAAATTCCAATCTACATGATTCTCTGCGTGAGCTTCGGTCAAGAGAAGCATTTTGAGTCCTCTAACAAATCATCGGCTGGTTCAAGTTTGATCTGTAATGGGTATCTCCGGCTGCTGAATCACAAATAAGAAACTTTGAGTGGCAGAGAAAGGTCAATATGAAGTCGTTTTTTTTTTAAATGGTTACAATTTCCTGCTAAATAGTTGGAATCCGATAACTAGGTGGAAAAGTTACCGGATACTCAGAACTGAAGAGTAAGTCGTGGCATAACCATTGTAATCTGGTCAGTCCTTTCTTGGTGCAAGGAATGCAAGAAACTAAATAGGTCGTGGCTGTATAGTTTGTGCGTGGAGCACTACCTTTTGGGTGCAGAGAGCATGATTTTTGTTGAACGGTGATATGAGTATATGAAGTGCAGCAGTTATAGTCTGGTTTAGTAGCATTGGGGACATATGCCGCTCTATGGCTGGCAAAGAAGGGAGACAAAATGGACTGTTTATGTGCTACGACTCAGCAGCTAGGGTAGTTGGAAATCTGATTTTCATTTGGAACTTGCATAATTGGGAGATAGAGACTGAAGAATGGTATTGTTGCACGTGGTTTTGAGGTGATTGTTCTAGGCAGTCTAAATCTTTGATAAGCTAATTAAAGTGATGTTAACTCCTATGAAGGACAAAGTCCAAGGAAGTTCCATTTTTTGCCCTTTCTTTTTGGTTTCCTAGGTAGTCATATTAAGTAACTATGTTCTCTAAAATTGAGGGCTCTGTGGGTTAGGACTTTCTATAGCAGTGTTCATATACGAGAAAGTTTTGGAGCTTGCTGTATATATGTTGGTACTCCTTCACAAGGGGGAGGCCTGTGAGACAGAATATGATCCTGACTGAGGAGTTAAGGACTTGGAAGGACACTTACTCAAAACAATAAAAGTTTGCTCACCCCTCATGCAATAATCTTCCGGATGTGAAAAGAGAAAGAAAACCTCAAGATTTTGCAAGTGCAGGGGCTTTTTGCCCCCCCTTTCCAAAAACTGTTTTTACCCATATGGAATTGCCATATTATCAAAGTATGATACCGCAGGCACTGTAATTTGTGTTCTGGCTATTACAGATCTTCTAGATACTCTCTTCTGGCAAAGATTTTGTACCATTAACGGTTGACACCCATGGTCCCTCCTGTTTATGAAATTCTTGTTTTGATTCTCACTGATGGAAGGATTTTTCATTTGAAAGACATAGCGACATTGACTTTGAAAAGATGTTTGATGTCACATGAACCTTCCATTTGATTGAAGGAAAGCACCGAATCTGTTCATGAATCAGCTGACTTGATTAATTACACTCAGCATTTGTTCAGGTGGCAGTATCAAGAGCTTTGAATGGTGTTGGGCTTGCCATAGTAGGACCTGCAATCCAGTCCCTTGTGGCTGATTCGACGGACGATAACAACCGGGGTATGGCTTTTGGATGGCTACAACTGACTGGCAACGTCGGTGCCTTAGTAGGTGGTCTATTTTCTGTGCTGATAGCTCCCACAACATTCATGGGGATCCCTGGGTGGAGAATTTCCTTCCATTTGGTTGGGCTAATAAGCATCTTAGTTGGAGTTCTAGTCCGTCTCTTTGCCAGAGATCCACATTTTGATGATGGCCGTGCCAAGATTGCTGGGGAAACTTCAAATAGATCATTTTGCTCAGATGTGAAGGACTTGCTTCAAGAAGCAAAATCGGTGATGAAGATTCCATCGTTCCAAATAATTGTTGCACAAGGCGTAACGGGTTTATTCCCCTGGTCAGCTTTGTCATTTGCGGCAATGTGGTTGGAGCTTGTTGGGTTCTCCCATAATAAAACTGCCTGTCTCATAGCACTCTTCGTGATTGCTAGTTCCCTTGGGGGACTTTTTGGAGGTAAAATGGGAGATTTTCTTTCCAGACGTCTACCAAACTCTGGAAGAATAATTTTAGCACAGATAAGCTCGGCATCAGCTGTCCCACTCGCAGCAATGCTTTTGCTGGCTCTGCCAAATGATTCATCCACTGCTTTTGTACATGGCTTAGTTTTATTCATCCTGGGCTTCTGCATATCATGGAATGCTCCAGCAACAAACAAGTTAAGTTCCAAATCAATCCTCTTCTTTCCTTCACACAAGCTACTGAGCACACTGCTACCTAAGTATTTGATCGTATAAATACAATAACATTATATAATGCAGTAGGTTATTCATTCAATATCTGAATTTCTTGAGAGGTGCTTAAAGCACGGGGGTTTAACCGTTTCGTCTTTTGAGAGGAGATAAAGGTATAGGGTGCAGGCAGTGCTCTTACCATTAAAAGGAACAGTAGTGACTGACCAGCATTAGAAGTTTGTTTTTAGTTTTTATTGTTTGGAATGTAGAAACTCATGTTTTGCAGTTCCTGTAATAGTCTGAAAGATTTTCAATGATGCTTTATCATCATACATGGAAACATGATTATGAATGCTATCCAAATTTTTTGAAAGATAAGCAGTGTGTATTTAGTTACATTACTTTCCTGAAGATTGAGAAATCAGTACTGACTCCAGTTTTTGCATTGCAGTCCTATTTTCGCAGAAATAGTCCCTGAAAAATCCCGAACAAGTGTCTATGCCCTGGACAGATCCTTCGAGTCCATACTATCATCATTTGCTCCTCCTATAGTTGGAATACTAGCCCAGCATGTGTACGGTTACAAAGAACTTCCCGGAGGATCTAGTGCATCGCAGGATATTGAGACCGATAGAGAGAATGCAGCCTCGCTGGCCAAGGCACTGTATGCAGCTGTGGGCGTTCCCATGTTCCTCTGCTGTCTTATCTACTCGTTCCTCTACTGCACGTACCCACGAGATAGAGAACGGGCTCGGATGGAGGCTCTAATAGAATCAGAGATGCTACAGTTGAACTTGGATGATATGTGCCCCGATGGAGTGGGTACTGGTGATCTGGTTGACGGATCAGATATTAATGGTAGGGAGAGGAGTGTCATCGATGTTCATTATGAGGGGGAGGATTCTACCGATTTTGAGGATGGCAATGAGATGACGTTGCTTCACCGTCAATTGACATTCTCTAATCTGGGTGAGTAGTTGCACAACACATCCGGCTGAAGGCAGAATCATTTTCGAAGGGAGGAGGTTTTTGATAGGTATACTCGCATAGAACTTCTGTAACTACAATTGACAAGCAGAGACCTTGCAAGAGTGCTGTATTGTACAGAGGGAGAGGTTAATGTAGAGATTAGAGGAGCTACATTTATGAATTTGTGGAGGTCAAGCTGTGGTCTTTAATGACCTTTGCATTCTCGTCTCAACGAGGATATAATGCAACAGCGTCTGAATAGACAGCGGATTTCGCTCGATAGTCACATCATCGTTTATAGGAAAAAAACCGATCCGATGTTCTTCAACGATTTTCAAGTTCTTGATTTGCATGACGTCAAATGCCGGCATAATGGAAAGTTATTTCATTTAACGAAACACAACAGTGAAAAATCCATTCTCCCGAGTCATGAACAAGACTCAAAAGTCAGAGACGCCCAAAGCGAAGACACACTGCAAGTGCAGGGGCAATCGACCTGTCATTCAACTCATTCATTAACGGTCGAATGGGTGGTATTTACAAATCATTAGGTTAAGAGGGCAGTCTTTATTATATCATCCAGTGCTTTAAACAATAAGACGTTCTATATACGCATCTTAATCTGCCTAAACTTCACCCCAACAGTATTAGAGATTACTGGGGTGTCTGTAATTAACTTTTGACTATTGTGTTTGCTCCACCATTCGAACTAATCGACGAGCCTGCTGGCATATCTGGATTCTTAGATGGGTTTGGAAGCCGATATCATCACAAATCGCTCATTCCTCACAAACTTAAAGCCAATCAGCCCACAGGTTCTGCAGAGATCTTCTAGTTCGCCTTCAGAAAGGAAGATGTGGCTGCCAGATATTTGAGTTATACTCTGTAATGAAAGACGATAGTGGTGATTAGGCATCGGGCCGACAAATGGTCATTGCATCCCCCAAGACAAATGAAGCATGCATGTCCCCATTCTAGAGATCAAAATGTTGAAAATTCAAATTCTTTTGCTGTGTGAAGAATTGGTGGAACAAAAACCAACCCACTGTCCTGACGGATAGTGTTGAACTGTACATACCAGAAGAGAAAACATGTACTTTTGAGATGTAGAGCTGCACAAAGGGACATGACTCAGAGCCAAAACCAAGTACCTGGCGTAAAGGCCTCAGAAGAGGAAATAATCTGAAAGGGCCATCAAGCAAGTGTGTAGTCGCAACAAAAACTCCACCTGGCCGTAAAACTCGACTGATTTCAGCAACCTGAGAAAACACCACGAGATGATGAAATGTGAGCCTATGACAAAGAACTAAGAGATTTTAAACCAGATGCTTCCTAAGGTAGGATTAATGAAGTGCATACATTGAATAAAGCTTCACTCCTAAAAAGTTCTACTTATGTGCGCAGCAAACATTAATTTTTACCAAGGCATGCAGAACAAGACCAAGGTTGTATGATCCCCGTTTATATTATTGATCTAGACAAATCATGGGGAACAGAAACCGTAGAGAACCAAAATACTCACAGCTGTTGATGGTGAAGGCCAACAATGTAAAGCAGCACCAGCATGCACAGCATCAATAGAACTTGAAGCAAAAGGAAGTCTAGAGATGTCAGCCCTGACCAGTGCCGACTTCCTACAAGTAGAAAACTTAGTCAGAACTGACTCGTCTGGCACAACTTATCGAGACAATAACAACCTAAGAAAAATTCCTAACAATATAGCACCAAAAGAAACAAGCTTCAGTCATCTTAGTCAGTCTCCTCACTCTTTTGGGAAATTATCCTCCCCCTGAATGAACTCGTAACACTGCTCCAACATATTTTCAGAGTAGTCCAGAGCTATAACGAGAGAGAACAGTCCACTCTTGGCAAATAGTCTTGAAAACAGACCGCTCCCACAACTTGCATCAAGAATGTTTCCTCCTAGCACTGGCTTGAGGAATCCCTTAATCAATTCGAACTGCAGTCAAAATGTCATAGTCAGTAACTCCACACGAAGGAATCAGAGATGAGTACCACACGCATTAGATTCATAGCTCCTGCCTAAATTCAAAGGAATCGAGTTAAACATACATCTGTTTGATCGTAGGATCTTTTAGTAAATTTTCCTGCTTGGTAACCACTTTTTTCTGAAATAACTGACAACCCCACATATTAACACCATCTTTCAAATATCAGGAACACACAAACCAGTTCTGCACCAAATGGCAGTGACAAGCATACGCGAAGCAATAGGAGTAAAAAAGAGAGGAGTCAAACTAACCTCTTTCTCTGGACCAGGAAAACCACCCCAAACTGAAAAACTTTGACGCCATCCCCTCTCATAGAGATACGATATCAAAGGAATCCTGATGTAAAATTCGATCAGTAACACGTCACATGAACGACCATGACTTATATAACAAACCCACCCAGACAATGCCCACTGGAGGCAGCATTGTCAATTTTTACCCAACAAATCAGCTGACTCCAATAAATAAATTTTCACACCTGAAAAACTCGGTAGAAAGGGCCATGGCTTCGCCGTATTCCTTGGTTCCACTGGCCGCTGTAAGATCAAAATGCGTTTCATTGCCCACATAGGTCTTCTTACAGGTGCCACACTGCAAAGTAGACCCAGAGGCAGAATCCCTGCAGCAGAATCACGAAGGGATGAAAACAACGAAAAGACAATCATGGGGCGAACTGTCTTAAAATCATGCAACTTACACAGATAACACCAGATCGCCAGGGCACGTCAGCGGCTCATAACATATGGGACAAGCTAATACATCCTGGTTACTGCTGAGTTTACTCTTATCCAGTGTCGATTCCTACACAAATGAAGTTCGGTTTATCAATCAACAGGAGGAAAGACAAAAGGAACAAACCTGGAAAAAGACCAAAAAGAAACACGGAACAAGGCGAGCCACCCATCACAAACTTTGAACAAATAGTTCATCGACAAAAGTCAAATGCCCCTCTATGCAGTTGACTGACTAGAAAGAAAATCGCAAAAGGGCGCCGAAATTACGGTTCGTTTCTATCAGGAAAGTTTAGTCTTGAGTGTCCCCATTTTCGGAACAAGATGGCATCCGAGCTTTTCTGCTCGCCGAGCGCCTGTCAGAGGTAAGCAAACAGACAAGCTCGAGTTCATCGAATAAGACTCCACTCTGGCGGGCATTTCCATCCAACCGAGAGCGCTCGACTGCTTAGTCGCCCGCCAGATTCACAGTTCCGATGTAAAGTCCGCGATACAATCAAAAACACTTCCCTTCGTACAATCACAAAACACGTACCAGCGGCGAAGGCGGCGGCGGCGGCGGCGGCTTAGTTTCGATGAAGGCCGAGGAGGAGGCTCTCACTCTCGGCGCGAGAAGTCGACGCTCGAAGCTCGTCCTACCGGATGTCAGCAGGAACCGCCGCCTCGGGCTCCTGAGCTGGCTCGGCCCGAACACGCTCGCCAAGTTGCCGCCGCAAACGGCACTCGCCATGGTGAGAGACAAATGGCCGCTTTCGACGGTGGCCGAATCCGCGGATTTATGAGCAACGAGCGTGGCTCGAAACGGAATCCTCAGGCGGAGACGAAACAGCCACCCACAGATCATCCAAATCGCGTGCTTTTTCCCATTTTTTCTTTCTTTCTGTCTGTAACTGATTTTCGTTTTTTTGGGCGGTAATATCTGGCAACTGAAAATCGAAGCTCACACTGTCTGAATGAGTGGGAATGAGTGCAGATGCCGAATTTTGACGAAACCCCAAAAGGAAGAAATGCAAAATAAACTCATAGGTCCTCAACCTTCCTCCAATTTATCAAGTGGTCCACAAAACGTAAACTCAATTGATGCGATACCTAAAATTTTTAAATTTTTTTTTATGTTATCCCATAAATTTTTAGTACGTGTTCAATTAATTTATAATTCATAAATAACATTGGGTATATTCATACATATCAAAGATTAAAATGAAACATGCATCAGAAATCTATGGAGCACATTGAATAAATTTAAAATTTCATGAGATATTGCGCTTTGAAGTTAAAAACATATGGATTATGTATGTTATTTAACCTTTCACAAGCCACTACAAGGTCTCAAATCTAGGGACGAAATTGTCGTAGCTGAAGGTTCCGAGCGAGCGCAGGGGGTTACAAAATTGTGATTGCTTGTTGGTATTCTTCACGAGGAGAAGAAAAATAATAGGATTTTTTTTTCTTGTGAAAAATAATAGGATTATTACGTCAGAAATAGGAGAGGATCGTGTGTGGATCAATTATATTATGGGCAGACTCCCACCAATCGGCGTGCGGCCTTATTGATAAAGGGAAAGGGGGATGCAAACTCCGCCACAGTATGAGAAAATTAGTGCCACCTCATATTTTTTATACATCCATTCATTATACGACACGTGTCCATAAAATGCTCACCCCTCAGTCATAATTTCTCTCTCTGCTTCGTTGCCATCTCTCTTTTCTGCGAAGCCACGGACGGTGCTCTCTCTCCTCTCACTGTTTTTCTTTTTATTTTTTCCAGACCTCAAGCGGGCCTCTCTCAGCTCCGACGTTGGTGCAAGCCAGGCAGTCTATCTGGACTCCGATGTCGCACGGGTTAGGCGGAAGGTAACTGCGGCCGCGCGCCCGGCGACTGGACGCCGAGGTCGCGCAAGCTGGCGAGCGACGACGAGGCCGCCCGACCCTCAGGCGGGCCTCTCACGACTCCGGCGTTGGGCAAGCCAGGCGGTAGATCAAGACTCCGACGTCGCACGAGTCAGGCAGAAGGTAACCGAAGCCGCGCGACCCCGGGCTACCCGACGTCGTTGTCACTCGACCCCTTGCCGGTGTCTGTCGCACGTACCGGCGTCTCTCCATCTCCTCCATAACTAGTAACTCCCAGATCTGTAAGGAGAAGATGAACACCGCATGGGCAAATTAAAATAAAAAATAGAATATTTCAACTAAGGGCCCGACATTTGTTTCAAACAAAGAACTAAAGTACGCTCATCTTTTAAAATAAGAACATGAATTGATTATATCTCAAAAAAAAAAAATCATTCACCAATTAGTTATGGGCATTTTTATCATTTTTTGGTCCTTTTCTTTATTTTATTTTATTTTTGCCTCTTCTATTTTCTTAAAAATTTAAAAAAACTAAAAAAAAAAAGAACAACGAGGGCAACCTCCCTCCAGTGGAAGCCACCCCACCACCGATGGGGTGGCTTTGGTGTCTTTGAGTCACGACCTCACCAAGGTGGCCCTCTCGACTGGTGCGAGGGCCGGCCCTCGCCCAAATCTGGGAGACGAGAGCTTGCTAGCCTTCGTCGCTGGTCAGCGAGGTCACCGACCCCTGCTGAGGCACCGGC
Organism: Rhodomyrtus tomentosa; assembly: GCA_028455895.1. Taxonomy (NCBI): domain Eukaryota; kingdom Viridiplantae; phylum Streptophyta; class Magnoliopsida; order Myrtales; family Myrtaceae; genus Rhodomyrtus; species Rhodomyrtus tomentosa. The sequence goes on along the minus strand of JAPCWY010000001.1, from coordinate 3,507,605 downwards.
GACCTCGACGGCCACCAACGCCGCCCTATTAACGGTGGGGCTGCTTCCACAGGCTTTTTTTTCCTTTTATTTTTTTAATTGACTTAACTAAAAATTATGTTAAAATTATATTTTGATGAAAATACCCTTAATCGGCCGAAATATTTGGTTGATTGGCTGGCCAGCCAAGTTATGCCCTTACTTGAAATAACAATGATCACTTCGGGGCCTTATTTGAAATGTTCACTTCAAGCCTTATTTTAAAAAATCAAGGTGTTTAAGGCCTTTATTTGAAAATTTTCAAATAAAAAATGAACTTTGCGAGAGAAAATGTAGTGTGTGGGCTACAGGCCACTTTTTGAAACAAAAAGATCATTATAGGCATTTATTTGAGAAAATAAGGACAATTCATGACCTCATTTGAAATTTTCTCGAAATGAACAGCACAAGAGCAAATGCAGTGTGTGAACTTTTTGAGGCTTGGGCAGTTTTCTTTTTCCAATTTTAAACAAATTAAAATAAAAAAATTTCTAAATAGGTCATTGACTTTCCAAATATATGTTTACGCAAGAGCATTTGTCCAAACTTTTTTCCCAAGGCACTTTTCAATTATAGTTTACCAAACAATTTTTGCATTTAACCAAATCTCTTCGGACTAAAACATTTGCATTTTCCTAAAAACGTTCCCCAAACGTAACCCTAGTTCCTAATATCCAAGTAACCTGCTGTAATTTCGAGCTTTGATGCTTTGTCTTTTATCCACGTAAAAATGGCATGCCTCAGAAAAGTTCAAAAATTCAAGTTCAGTGATTTCCTCTTCTTTTGGGCGGAGATTATGCCAGGGTTAGGTTGGAGAAAAGGAAAAGGCCGGGCACTTATTTATAATTAATATTATTTAGTGTGCAAAGGAGCCGCATATAGCCCGTCTAGCTCAGTCGGTAGAGCGCAAGGCTCTTAACCTTGTGGTCGTGGGTTCGAGCCCCACGGTGGGCGCTGTTGTACTTTCTGTTGTTGCTGTTTTTCTGGGTTCTCTTATATGTTTTATATTCATTTTTGTGAAGACTTTCCGGTCTTGAGTCTTGACCTTCCAAAGCCATGAGCAAAGGCATACGAGGAATTCAGCAAGTTAAGCAGAGGCTTTAGTCACGAGTTACGAATTAGCAGAGTAAAAATTTGAAGGATTTACGGATTGAATTGTCATTTTCTTATCACCATCAAAATGCATAATTTTATCTGAAGACAATACGAAATTGTTCTATCTTGAAAGCTGAATAATTAGGATATTTACATATATTTGTTTCCCTACAATATACCTATATTTTTACATATTTATTTATTTTTTCTTTATCGGTCTTGTTTTTATTTTTGTATCTTTTGGGTTCATCGACTGCCGATCTCAACTATTTTATAATAAACGTGCTGTTGATATTGGTATTGTTGAAAGCTGAACGATGTAAGTGGCTAATTAATACCCTTATTATATCAATTATTTAGGTGGGAGTTGATTTAGCGAAGCCAATACTATCGATTCTCCACTATATTTGGCAATGGTTCTTGAACAATTAGGCTACCTACATGAAATGATGTGGTCAATTCATTTACATGTATCATGTGGAGTCACGGGACAATCGTATATATTTGCGAATATTGATAATATCAGGCTTTTCTTAGTGTTTATTAATTATAATGTGAAGTGGTATAGCTTTACAATAGATGAGGGAAATTGATTATAAACATATTGTATGGATGTTAATTTAGTCATCAACTTTCAACTTTACTCCTTTAGTTATAAACTTTTATGCAAAATCTCTATGTAGCTATTTGGGCCAATTTTCTTCGAAAATCGTTGACATGACGATATATCACATAGGATTGATGTAGATGGATGGACCGTTAAGTTGGCGATTTTCGGCGAAAATTAGACGGAAGTGCTACATTTAGAGCTGGCACACAGATTTAGGACAAAAAATCAAAGTTGAAAGGTTTGAAATTTAGTTTAAGATCGATTGGGTAATCCTTTCGGGTAAATTTTTTTTTTTTAAAGGAAAAGAAGAAACATATCACGGGGATGTAACATCAGTCAGAGTGTGATGTCTTTGATATTACGTGCGAAATAATTGCAATTGGCAAAACCATGCGCTCACTTTCGTTATCGAGTCAATTCGAACTTCGAATAATATAAATAATTACGGGTGGCAGAAATTGGTGGGTGGGTTAATTAAAAATATTCTTTATCTGCTTCCTTTTTTACCCTACCAAAAATCCCCCGAAATGCCACGTGTGGGCGGGAGTGGCCAGTACTAGGAAAAGGCTTCGAAATTCATCATCCTCATCACTAACAATGATGGCTTAGCTTCGATGTTTCCTAAAAAATTTCACCTTTTTGTTTTTTTTTTTAATACGTGTAATATTTTTTTCTTGTCTTGCCGACAAATTTGCTAATGTCACAGCCCGCCCCCCTTTCCCCCTCCGTCACGGTTAATCCTCGCGTCTCATTTCTTAGTGTAGTGAAAATAACGGTCCACTAGAGAAGGCTATCAATCCTTCCTTCTTTCTTTCTTTCTTTCTTTTTTCTTTTTTTTTTATCCCTAAGCGAAAAATAAAGGAAGACATTTTAAAGAAAAATGATAACCACAAGGAAATATTTGAATAATATGCGACATTTTTGTAGGACAGCAATCAACCGTTTCAAAATTTAAGTCATTATATGAATGTGTTATTTAATTTTTAAATACTAATATTGAATTTTTTTTCCCTGGATCTTGCATTGGACAAATAATTATACTTTGACAAATTGGTGCCATTGAAAGATTTAGAAAGGAAAAAAAATTGATAAAGAAGTTATAGTATATTATACAAAAATATATTTATAAATTTGCCTATGGTAGCCTCTGTCGTACAACACAGGAAGACCGAATTCCACGTCAGCGATTTCCGATCAAAGTTGACGGAAGGTACTCAATTGCAAAATCGCGAAAATGCTTATCACTAAATCCGCATAGATAAGAGGTCCATAACTGAATTGACTATCATACATTAATTTAAAGATTTTTTTGGTATTTTTTTTATAAACACGTGATGAATTTAAGACAAAATCACGAATCATATGGAGTCATATATGAAAGAGTTTGAAAATAAGTTCCTCCAAAATTGACTCGTGGAGGAAGGAGTGAGATAACATATGTAATCAAATTTTATTTTATTTTTTTGGTTTCTTGCAAGGCCCCTATCATCCATCGATGCAACAAGCCAAAGGCATACTATAAATGGAACGGATGAAAAAAGCTTCACGAGGGCAAGATTCTATAAAAGGTTAGTGGATTATTGAAGTTTTTCTTTCTTTATGGTCAAAAGACTGTTGAATTAGGCGGCTGGATGTTCCCTAGTGATTGTACATGACCTGTCAACTAATGACCAAGATGATGATCTCGGCAGACCAGCAACGGTTATTCTATTAGCATGTTCATTAAATTAGTCAATTAACCACTATACTTTGAGATTATATGGAGGCCTCATAACCGGTGTAACTCCTTACCACGAAAGAGTCGCGTATTATGAGGACATTATCGAAGAGTACTTAGTAAATAGTTAGACTTGGAGGGCCTCAATCGAATTAGCGGAAAGAGCGGACTAATTGAAAAGGATTAGTGATATGACAATGTTTTGTCATAATTAAATTTAGTACCATTGCCATTAATTCCAATGATTTGTACTTCTACTCTATCATTTGAAAGCATAAAATCACGTAATATTCTGGTAATAACGTATCCAAGAATTAGTCATTAACACAAATTTGAAAATTACTCTATTTTCTAGAGAAAGGAGGGAGACAACCTAAGCGATCATTTTCCCTCGCAAAACCCTAAAATGGCTCAGTTTCGCAAGCCAAAGGCACACTATAAAAGGATTCAAAACCTTCCAAACAGCTACGGAAAAATTCTATCGCAAGCAAATGGATATCAATTGCCACGAATCAGTTAAATTATGTTTCGCTTCTAAATCAGCTAGATAGATATCCCGTCGTCATTGTACCTAACTTGTCAACCAATGATCAAGATGATGATCATTGCTAAACCAGCAAAACATATATAATTCCATTGGCATATGTTCATTTTATTCGAACACTATACTATGTTGAAATTATTACCTGGGAAACACAAACTTATGACCTAATTGGAGGAATCTCTAAAAGCTAGTTTGTTGGGTACGTCCCAAGTTAGGGAAAATTACCAAAAAACTAAATATATTGTAGTTGTGTCAATTCAGTCCTAAATTTTTTATATTTATGCAAATTCAATACTTCCAGCCAATATTGGCCGACCGGCACTGAGGTGGATGCCTACCGGCGCTGAGGTGGATGTCGGTGTTGACATGGGCAAGTTTTTAATAATTTTTTATTTTTTTTTCCATTTTTCTTTTCTTCATTGTCGTTTTGTTTGTTTTCTTCCCCCACCTTCCTATCTGGTCTGTCACGGATGCTCGCGACCGTCCATAGCCAGCGAGGCCAAGCCAATCTCACCCAGGCCAGGCCAGGCCTCTTTAGCGTCGCTAGGCGAGCTTGCCAGCAACGGAGAGACTCGCCCTTGCCAGATTTGGGCGAGGTGACTTCGCCATGGCTGACGAGCTTCGACTTGGGCAGCCATGGCTGCCACCGAAGCTTGCCCAGCCATTGCGTGGTGGTCTCACCCAGATTTGGCGAGGCCAAGCCTCACTGTCACAGGGCAAGGCTAGCTCGCCATGTCTAGGAGAGGTAGTGTGGGGAACGATGACTGCACAAATTTGGTGATTTTCACATGACGGAAGAAAAAGAACAGAAATTGAAAGGAGAGGAGTGATTGTTCCAACTAAAAAGAACAGAAATTGAAAGGACCAGCATTATCAATCAGGGACCAGCCACCAGATTCGACCAAAAAGAACATAAATTGAAGGAGGAGGAACGATTCCGCAGACTTGCCATAAGAACCCAAACTTCAACTCATGGAAACCGAGGTTGGCGGCCGGCGACGGTGGCGAGGCTCAGCCCGAGCGTTGTCGGAAACCAATGGTGGGGAAGAAAACGAACAAAAAGGAAACTAACCAAAAGAAAAATCGAAAAAATAAAATAAACATAAAAAAATATTTAAAAATTTATCCATATTAGTGTCGGCGTCGACCTTAGCGTCGATCAACGTTCGTATCAGCGTCGGTCGGCCAAAATTTACCGGACTAAATTAACACAAATATAAAATATTTAAGACTGAATTGACAAAAAAAAAGATTTAGGACTTATTTAGCACAATTACAATAGCTTTATGGCTTTTTTTTTCTTTTTTTAATTTTCCTTCTCAAGTTATGTTGCACGCTTGTGTGGTCCATGCAACCGCAATTTCTGTAATTAAGATTTTGCCACCGACTACTTTCTTTAACCAAGAAAATGATGCTGGATACAGCAAAAGTCATCAAGAAATTATCTAAGTCCTAAAATATCAAAGATGTAGTATTGTCCTAAAGAATGTGGAAATGAAAAAAAAAATGGTTCTCTTGACCTTTTTTTGACATATTTTTTTTAAGGGTTAATACCATGAAAATCCCAAACTGGTACACATGTGACAAATTTATTCCAAATTATTTTTTTACCACAAAAAATCTCAAATTAGTATATCTGTGACAAATTTACATTCCGTTAGTTTTCGTTAATTTAACTATCAAATTGCTAATTTAGATGGCATGTGGCAGTTCATGGTTGTACCAATTTAAGATTTTTATCCTTTGTTTGTCACATGTGTATCAAATTATAATTTTTCATGGTGTTAATCGAATTTAACGAAGGGTTAATTGTCACAGGTGTACAAATTTAGGGTTTTTTGTGATAAAAAATTAGTCTAGGGTAAATTTATCACAAGTGTATCATTTTAAGATTTTTAACAGTAAAAAAAAATAATTTGTGGTAGATTTATCACAAGTGTACTAATTTGACGTTTTTCGTGGTAGAAAAATAATTTAAAATAAATTTATCACAAGTGTACTAATTTGAGGTTTTTTGCAGTATTAACCCTTTTTTAAGCTTGTGGTCATTTGACATATTCATCGACACTGCTTGTTCAAAACTCCAAAATAATTCGTTTTGTCTGTCTATGTCACTAATTTTTGGGCATTTAATTTACGTGATTAGTGGTATGACAAAGGTTTTGTCCAATAAGTGATGGACAATGTAGCTGTTTATCACTCCCTCCAGAAAATTAGCAAAAAAATCATAAATATATTAAATTAAAGCCAATTCAGTTCCAAACTTTTCAATGTGACTAATTTTGTGCTAAATCTTTGTTATGATTTGCCAATGTAATCTTTTTGGTTAATTTTTATGGTTGCTTACGTGGATGCCGGCGATTTTACATGGCATGACCGATGATGACATGAATAATTTTAAAAACAGTCTTGAATTTTTTATTTTTCTTTATTTCTTTCCTTTTTCCTTTTTCTTTTTTTCTTATTTCCCTCGGCTGGTCTATGACCCTCACTTGGCCTAGATTTGGCAAGGGCTTGTGGGTCCTCGCCGTGCGCAGCAAGGCCCGCGAAGCCATTGCCGACCCTAGGTCAAATAAAAAAGAAAGAAAAGAAGAAAAGAAAAAAGTGGAAAAAATTTCAGAAAATTTATCACAAATTAAAAAAAAATGTCCATGTTAGCGACGTCCATGCCGTATAGGATGATCAGCATCCAACTCAATTATTTCTAACCAAAATTAACTAGAATGACTATATTGTCAAATTTTCAAAATACTTATGACTAAATTGATCGAAATAAAAAATTCTAGAACTGAACTGACAACAACTAGTTATCAAGACATGTTATCTACTCAATCATTTAAGAGCATAACATCAAATATCCTAATACTACTGTCTTTAAACATTTTTCTTTATCTAAAAACTTAAGAAAAATTTCCATGGGGAAGGAATCACAGCTCCATGGGTTGGCTCCCCAGCCACCACTTATTCGTTCACCTAAAAAAGAATTTGAAAATGAAAAATGTTTTTGAACTTTAAACGATTATAACAATTCTAAATGTAGGTATAAATCTTTGTGCATCTTAAAGGATTTAGCCTATTAGGGTATGCGAAATCTCAGGCAAAAGAATAGTAGTAGTGTCAAAAGGCGCTCATTTTAGTACCAAAATTTTTCACCGGCTCACACTTAAGTGTCAACGGCGAGAGATTCCGGCCAAACTGATTACGTGGCATTTACTATTAAATTTTCATATCACATGGCAACTTTTTTTTTTAAAATCAATCCATGTGGCAAATTTTTAAAAAAATTAAGTCCACATGGACTTTTAAACTTAAAAATAGCTATTTTTCAAAAAATAATTTGAAAAACTAAAAAAATTCAAAAAAGAAAAGGTTTGGGCTTATGGCGACAAGAGCAGTAGGCCAGCCCCCGCCTTTGATGGCCATTGCCAGCGATGGTGGAGCGGTGACGTCGGTGAGAGCTGTACAAGCCCTTGTCGCTGCAACCGTTCCCTTTTCTTTTTTATAATTTTTTTTCTTTTTTTAAAATTCTTTTAGCCTATTTTTAATTTTAGTTATTTTAAAATTTTAGCTTTTTGCAGACTGGAATCCTCCAGCGAGACACTTAGGATTGGATTATTATAAAAAAGAATGCCACATAAGGTTTTTGGCAAAACTAACCGGGGTTGGAACTTGACTAATCGTTTTTTCAATAATATTGGCACTTAAGTGACTAAAAATAAAATTGGTATTAAAACGAGCGCTATACATAAATTTTGACACTTCTTATGTCCTCTTTTCGAAATCTCATAAAGGTCAAACTTCAATCTCCATTAGACTAAATCTGGAGGAAAAATTATATATATACTTTATATAGATATTGTGCATTATTCTTAAAAGTCGCGACATCTATATTATGTAAGTTACTATTTCTTTCTAGCGAAATAAAAAAACAAGAATATGAAGCATATTTCACAATAGGACGACCGAGACTCTTTGGGTGTTCAAATTATTCTCCCTGAGTGTGGCAATCTCTACACTCTCCACACCAAATAATCATTGGATACACACAGATCCGTACCCTTAAAAAGTTATCTTAACACTTTGTTTAGTAAGAGAAGAAAATATTATACTGTTAGTATCTGTATGGTAACGTTTATGTTCTTGGGAATACTTTAGACACAGAAATACTTTTTTTTTTCGTTTCTGTTCCCGACAACAATTTTTTAGAACAGAAACGCGTTTGATAATTGCAAAAAAATTCTGTTTTCGGAACAAAAAAAAATTGCTTGATAACTGTAAAAAAAATTATTCTTAACTTTTTAATTTGACTAAGGGGATTATATATATTAAAATTAAGACGTCTTTATCTTTTTAACTTACTAAATCAAATTGAATCTTATTTATTAAATTTATTAAATCAAATTAGATCAATATATGCGTAAGTAATTTATGCACGATTTATTAAATTATAATATGGACGAGATCCAATTATATATATATATATATATATAAACACAACGAGAAGACTAATTGGAGTTAGACAACGAGAACACCAAATATATTTTCTATAGATAGGAAAAATTAAAATTATGAGTTATAAGTAAATATTTTCAAATAGCTAAAAATATGATTACCTTTAAATGAGAACCCTTAGAAAAATATTAATCGTACTTTGAGTGAAATGGGAGACTAAAATGAACAAATTTTGTGTCTTTTGGTCCTTTTAGTCCAAATGTACAATTTTTTCGAACATGATGACTAAAATTAAATGTAGAGTCAAAGTCTCATGTCATGAATTTAAAAGTAAATTTTTTTGGCTATAATGATTTAAAAAATGAAAATTTTAGTCAATCTAGAATTATGCTCAATGAAGAGGCATGTGGTCCCAAACTAAATTTTTAAAGCTTTAATAAGGAAAAATGAAAAGAGAATTGAAATAAAAATATGGACTATTTTTGCTATATTTGTCTAACCATAAATACTATTTTTGCTTATTTTTAGCTATTTTTATAATTAAAATAAATTCAAAAATGTCAAAAACTAAGAAGAATAATTTTTTATTCAAAATTGATTCCTAAAACTAGACCAAAGCTTCAAGATTAATTTTGTAATTTTATGAATTCTTTTGATATTTTTAATTAATTTTTAAAATAAAATAATTAAAAATTACGTGTCAACGTCGTGCAAGAAAAAAAAGAGAAGAGAGTGTGTTAAAAAATAAAATTGTTCCCAATTGTTTCTTAAAAATGTTCAAAACATGTTTCTAAAAAGTGTTCTAGAAACACAGAAACAAGTTTTTTTTTTGTTTTTTGTTTCTGCTTCAAAAGTGTTTCTGTTTCTCAAAAGTCTTTCTGAAATATTTTGGGAACAATTTTTTAGCATACACGTTTCTGTTCCCAAAGTATTGTTCCAAAAGTGTTCTGGGAATACTTTGAGAGCAGAAATACTTTTTCTAGAGTGTTACCATACAAATCCTTATTCTCTCACAAAAAACGATGGATTCTTCTCTAATCTCTCCACACACATTTTCCATATTACTCAACCCCCTTACTTCTCAAACAAAGTTTAAGACAACGAGCAAATGTGACTGTTCGAATCCATGCATCGAGTTTAGGAAGGACACTTATCACTTAAGCAACTTTTTATAGGATTTGTTATTGCCACCATACTCAAATGCGCCAAAGGGAAAATTACCAAAAAAGTCCAAAATATATTGTAATTGTGTCAATTCAGTCCTTTTTTTTTTTTGCCAAGTTAGTCCTAAACCTGTTGCGATTATACTAATTTAATCCATCTGACCAATTTTGGCTGGCTAGCGCTAGTTGTCTGATGACATAATATTTTAATAATATTTTTGAATATTTTATTACTTTTAAAAAAATCATAGTTTTTTTTTTTTCGTTTATTGTTCTTCTTCCTCCCAATCCCAAGACTATTCTACTTCCTCCAAGACACATAAAACGGGACGATGAGCATGAACGATCTTGCTCTAATTGTTTCATCTTGTGACTGAGAAGTTGATCCAGAGGCAATGGGCCTCTGGCAAAAGTCAGCTCCACAACCGCTGGCGAGAGTGAGTCTGGTGAGGCTCGACCTCGCCATGGCTGTGCGTGGTCGTGCCTCGCTAGCCCAGATCTAGCGATGCTCGACCTCGCCATCGCTGGGCAAGGTCGACTAAGACATTGCCATCGCTGAGACCTCGCCAAGCTAGCCTCGGCAAAGCTCAGTCTCGTGCAACCACGATGATGGTCCCTGTAGCAGATGCTTGAGGATGAAGGAGCTGCCACAAGAGAGAGAGATGGGAGGATGATGACAATGAAGGCGAAGGAGGAAAGGGGTGTCTAAGCTTGCCTCGCCAGGCAACGACGAGGTGAGGTGAGGCAACGCCTTGTCTGGTTTGTCGATATTAGATGCCTAAGGATGAAGGAGGCGCTACGAGGGAGAGATGAGAGGATGATAATTATCTTCGATCTCTGGGAGCAAGAAGAACAGTAGGAGGAAGAATAACAATAGATGAAAAAAGAAGAAGAAAATGATGAAAAAGAAAAGAAAATAAATAAAAATGTTATTTAAATTTTATGTCATCGGACGGCCGGCACTGGTCGGCATCCACGTCAGCACCCGCCGACCAAAATTGATCGGACAGACTGAATTGACACAATTGCAAAAGGTTCAGGATTGAATTGACAAAAAAAATTAGGACTGAATTGACACAATTATAATAAGTTTAAAACTTTTTGATAATTTTTTCATCCGCCGAATGAATATGAGCTGGGACTCGGATTTGTGAAGCTTTTTGGCACATGCCCACTCTTGATGGTACGATTGCTTTCTAATGCGGAAAGTTTTGAATGTTAGAGAGAGCTTCGGCATGATGGATTCTGAATTTGCCCAGCAAGTCACATGGGTGCATAAGAGAGAGAAGGAATTGGATTCGTGGAATGGGTTGGGAGCGGAATCTTTTTGACAAAGTGATCATCTTTGTTGCCTTTGCCCCGCCATTCACTTGGATCAATCTATTGGAATCTCCCACTTACCCAATAGGGCACCATCAACAGAGGGAAACTTATAAAAAAAAACTTAAATTTATTACAATAATACCAAATCAATCATAAATATTACAATTTAGTGAATTTAGCCATAATACTTTTGATAATTTGTCAATTCAATCATAAATATTTTAATTGTGCCAATTTAGTCCTACACCTTTTGACGATTTCCCATAGAACAAACATGTAATCTAGGTATATATTGGCTAAAGCACTTCCATATGTTCTAACAATCCACAATAATAAGGGTAAGTGGTTCTAGGTTCCTGCTTGTCTAAATCAATTCTCCATTTTTTGAAACTTGAAAACATACCCTATCACAGGTTTTAAGGTTTACTTAGGCTCCATATGTATTCTTAATTGAACAATGTCAGCGAATTATCACCTCTCATGGATGCTATTTGCTGCTATAATCTACTGACCATGATTTATATTTAGACACATAAGGAATATGGAACATTAACATAATAAATGCCTCAATCATGATATCGCAAGAAATGAAAGATCATAGTAATGGTTTCAGATTGCATGTTCACCATTACATGCCATAGAAAACTATAGGATTGCACGAAAAAATAGAACAAGAAAAGCATAAAGAATTGTTTGAGGTTCCATTTTCTAGGTTCCACGGACCTACCTCTTCGTATAGGTTTCTCAATTTTTGAAACTTGGAACTTTATCTTGTTTCCACAGATTTGGTTCTCTGATTCTCAGTTATATCATCTTACCCTTAAATAGTGAGACAAATTGTTGAGTTGGTTAAGATTCGCGGCACAATTGTAAATTTGAGTCTCGATTATGGTGTGCTTTTTAGCTTTTGGGAAAAAATTTGAGGCGTTTGGCAAAAATTATTGGGCCACTTTAGGGATATGCCAATATTGGCAAAGATGAAAGCCTAACACCGGATAAATGATTTTTCCAAAATTACCCGTCCCGATAATCTCATATTTCAGTTCTACCCTTGCGATTGTGAATCTTCTCTATGGATCTGGAGTTCGTGGAGGTAGAAGAGTTGGGTGGACGTCGGTGAGGCGCCGACTACTATCACACAATGCTAGCGTATTGCGACCTTCGTGAGGGCTACTTGGGGTCATGTGACCCTCACAACCCTTGGTGATGGTCACACGATCTCAAGAGCCCTCACCATAGGTCGCGCAACCCCAAGAGCCCTTGCTGGGGATGCTGGAGGTCGCATATCCTCGGTGTCCCTCCAGTTTGCGTTGACCATCGAAGGCCAGCTCTAGGAGCTCGGCCGTTAAAGCCCAAAGTTGGGGAGGTGTCTTGTCCCGTGAGGTCACTCAACCCTTGTGGCCCTCAACTAGGATCTCGACCTCGGCGATGGCCCTAGCTGAGCTTCATCAACCTCCAGTCACTTTGTGCCTTTGCAGAATTTCGACTAGGATTGCGACCAGATTTGCAATGATGAGGGTCTCGTTGCCGATCAACGCTCACCTCTAGTCAACGTTGATGCTCGCCTGTGGTAGCCACCAAGGTTGCTCAAATTCCAAGAACCGAATCGCCTAATATTTGGGTTTTCGCGACATGCGTGACTTACTCAAATCAGGCCGTCCAAATGAAAATGGACGGCATGATTTGAGAAAATATTATGACTCAAAATTTTTCAAACCTCAAAAAAATTCTTACCCAAATCTTTTTCATCCCTCTTAACACATGACGTGCCTCAAATCAAGTCGTGCATTTTCATTTGGTCGGTTTGATTTGAGTAATGTCACGCATGTCACGGAAACTCTAATGTTAAGTGGCCTAAATCCCAAATTCCATGCATTCTTGCCGATGATTGCCAATGCCTGCTCTCTCTTTTCTCTTTTTAATTTCAAAATTGCTTAACACAAAATATACATCAACCAAGCGCTATTTGCTTTTAGTAAATTCATTTTAATTCAATGATTCTTGGGAAATGGCTTTGCATCTCCCCAAGGTTGAACCAACGCAGCCTGACGCTCGGCGGACAACCCGTGCTCAAGTTTTCTTGCATTGGTAATTATTGACTTTGCCGTCGCACGGAGCGATACAGAAATGGTCAGATGCCTTGAGGTCCGAATGCTTTTCAATACCGGGGATAACCCCTGTCCATCTATCTATAGTAATAAATAGACTTTTGCACATTAAATGCATTAATTTCGATGGAAATAGTATTTTCTTTTTCCGAATAAAAGGTTAAGAGTTTTTCCAAGAAAATGAAAATTAAAGGAAAATCCTTTCGAATTTCAATATGATTTTATTTGCTATGTTTGTGCAATAAAATTGACGACGTACAAATAACAGTTCTGGACTAAAGAGAAGTCTTTTAGATTATCTAACCATACGATTGATTCGTATATAAGCAATAATATTTGTTCGGCTGCTCACAATATGGTAGAATCTATTACCATATTTATATAACTAAAATGTGAAAAAGGAAACTATAAAAAATTGGAAAAATTTCAATTAAGGGCATGAAATACCGTTATTTTCTCAAATAAATGTATGAAGTGTCATCATTGTTTCAAAAATGAACTGAGGTTGATATTGTTTCAAAAAAGGGTCCGAAGTGACTATACCCAGTCATTAAAAAGGGCTTCTCACCCATTAATTAGGGGTCATTATTGCCATTTACATTTTTTTAAATATTTTACTTTTTTTCTTAGTTTATTCATTTTTTTATTTTTCTAATAATTTTTAAAAAAAGTTAAAAAAAAAACGCGAATAGGAGGGGCTGCTTCCTACCTTTGGACGCCAGCCCCTTGCTAGTGAGACAGCTAAGGTAGTTGTCGGGCTTGCCGACGCCTCGGTAGGGGCCGACTACCTCGTCGACTGTGGCGAGGGCCAATAGATCCTTGTCGTGACTGCGAGAAAGTCGCGACATGGAGAGGATTATCGGCTCTCGCCTAGATTTGGGAAGGGTTTCGACCCTCTCTCAATCGCGACCATCTCCTAGTCGTGACAAAGGGTTGCTAGCCCTCTCCGTTGGCCTCCGTCGAGGCGTCGGTGGCCCTGACGACGACCTTAGCTGCCCCACCAGTGGTGGGTCGTTGTCCACAAGTGGGAGGCAGCCCCTCCTGCTGTGTTCCTTTTTTTTACATTTTAATTTAATTTTTTTATTTTTATATTTAATTTAACTAAAGTTTAATTAAAATCATATTTTGAACGAAAATGCCTCTCACCGACCTGTCGGTGAGGAAATGCCTTTATTTGAAACATGAATAGTTACTTTAGGTTCTTATTTGAGAAATTGAAGGCACTTCGGGCTTTAAATTGAAATTTCCCTTAAAAAATTTATCAATGACTACGGATGTCGATATATGAAATTATGAATCATTTAAAAAACTTTGGGATTTCGGTATCATATAAAAGGGATTTTCTGAATGTTATAACGAGGAGAAAAAGAACGAAAACGACCCTAATTGTTCAGTTTATGGCGCGGAGAGAACATAATTGAAGGCCTCTTCTTTAAATGCCCATTTTATTCCTACTTTAATTTTTGAAAGATATTCCCCACGTTGCGAAAACTATGTAATTCCTGCATTTTTCTCTTTTATCGCATAACCTAATAAAATTTCCTAGCATCCTCAAACGAACAGGGAATGAATTTGGCGAGAGAAAGAGATATTGACCGGCGAAATCCGGTTTAATCACCCCAGATATGGGCTTATCCAGATGACAACCTCCTCTAATGTATCATCGGGGAGTCATCTGAAAATGATTAAGTCCTTAAACGGCCGGTTAAACCATTCCAGCCACCGCCATCTGGCAGTCACTTTGTCTGCACGTGCTCCCCCAAATATTTTTTTAAAAAAGATCATCAGATCGTAGATAAGGCCCGGCATCGTTTCGATGCATTCCCTGGTTCCCAATCCTAAATTAAAAAATGATCCTCCTTTTGTTTCTTTTGTTTTTCCATGGCTCAGAAAAAAAAGAAGAACGGCCCAGCACCTGATCCCCAACTTGCCCTCGACGTTCGGCCCGAGATCCCCGCAGGTCGCCCCACAAGAAACTTCCAGACCACGAGGCCGTTCTCGTCATTTCGATACCGTGTTAAGAAAACATTTATCGGACGACACGAAAAAAGGACGAGGGGAAAAAAAAAGGGAAATTTTTAAAGAAAAATCGGTGCTTTTGTTGTTTTCTCCTCCGTTCGTCCTCACACGCAACAGAATAGAGTGACCCCTTTTGAGACTTGCGTTTGAAGAGAAATCTCTCTTTCTCTCTCCTCCCGTTTCCCCTTCTTTTTCGTTTCTATAGTTTTACTCATACTATCTCTGTTTGTGTGTGAGCTGCGACTTTCAAACACTGAATTCTTCCGATTGAAGTTCTTTCCGGGTCGCTGGTAAAAGGGGAAATAAGACAGTCGAAGACGGGAATTGCAAGTCTTGCTGTGGCCACAGAGAGAGAGAGAGAGAGAGGGGCGAAAGAACAGACCTTTAATGGAGAGGAACACTCCCGTGAGGAAGCCCCACACTTCCACGGCGGATCTGCTGACTTGGTCCGAGACCCCGGCTCCGGACTCGGCCCGACCGGGGTCCGGTTCTTATCGCCCCAATGCGCGTCCCCATCAGGTAATCCTCCGTTGCTTCTTTTTGGTTTTGGGCGACTTTGATCAGCCTGCAATTTCCCTTTTTTTTTTTTTGTTACCACCTTTGTTGAGATTCGTGGGTCTTTTGTTGTTTGGGTTGGGGGAAATGGTAGCCGTCGGATGGGATCAGTAAGGTGGTGTTTGGAGGTCAGGTGACTGATGAAGAAGCTGAGAGCTTGAACAAGAGGTAAGATCCGATTTCATTGCACTCGAATTTGATGAGCTCAGCTTCATTCCGATCCCCACTCTCATGTGCTCGAAAATACTTTTGCCCTTTTTTTTTTTCTTGTGTGGAAATAATTGTGTACAGATTGCATTCTCTGGGTTAACCACCATTTTCGCATTTATCTTCTCTCTTGTTGCAAACTTTTAATGTTACTTTTTTGCTTTCGATTTTTTTTGTTTTTTGTTTTTGAGGTTTCAGATGTTGAATTATGAGTTATATAAGTTGAGTAAGATCCTGTTGATGTCATTGGCTTGCTTCTTATTGGTACATAATTGCACGGGAACTTTGACACAATCGAGAAGATTGCTCTTTTTTGGTTTTAGATTTTTTTACATATCATTCGGATCTCTGTATGATGTAAGAAGATAAATTGGAGTTTAGATTTTTTTTTTTTCCATTTTTGGTTTTGGATTTCTCATTTCCTTATAGGATGTACCTCTTTTTTCCGTCTCAGAACAAACGAAACAAAATTATCTTGGAGTAATTTTAGGTTGATAAGATACAACTTTTAATCAACCAGGAATTGAGATCTGAGTGGTGATTGACAACGATAACCTTTAGAATGCTATAAGATTAAAATTTGAATCGGTATAAAGAGGAAGGAGAGGATCTCGACTTCAAGGAAATCCAGAAGGTATGTGAGGACAAATACATGAAGTTGGATACTCTAAGATAGGTAAAGAATAATCAAACAATAGTTGTCTCATCATCAATATTTCTTCCCTTGCCATTTTTCTACTCTCTCTCCCCCCCTCCCCTCCCTTCCTCCCTCTGACTTCTACTTCAGTTTGTGGCAATTTCACATTAATCTTACAGACTTATCTAACTATATGCAACACACATGGTTACATAAGTGCGAGTACCAATTCTAGTTCAGCATGACGTGATTCTTACACTTTAGAAAATTGTACTTTCTTCTGGCATAAGCCACTAACAACTTTGGCTGTCCATATGAGCACATAATTGTGAATTCGGAATGTGACGTGAATTTTGATTCTCCACACTAGCGAGTGGAAGAAATTCCGTGTCTTTTAGGCCGCCCAACTGCGCTTCAGTTGGTGTCTTATTATAATCTCTTTAATTCGAAAACAAAGGTGGGAGGGGCCAACCAAGATCTACAACCCCCTGAGGTTGTCATCTTATTTGATTCACTAGTTTAGGAGGTATTGACTGGGTTGAAGACATAATTGCCTAAGGTGGCTTTCTTGAGGTAGAAAAAAGTTATGGTAGGAGTTTCTTGTCTAGCTTAATTCTAAGACTGAATGGTTTAAATGTTTCTTTAATACAAATTACTCCATGAAGTTCATAAAAGAAAATGTTGGAATTAGGCTAAAGAATTTCCTTCTAGAAGATGAACAAACTCTACTTCGCCAGAGCAATTAGTTTTCTTGGTTATGGTAGGACTCAGCCTTGAGTTACTTCGGGCTTAGAGGAAATGGAGTCGATAGACAGGATTGTCACTCCATGCTCCTATCTATCATTGCTTTTTTGGCAATAAAGTCCTTGTTGGATGCTGCAAGTATCCAATGCCATAGGAGATATATTAAATTTGGCTAAGCATGCTTTATACTGCATTCTAATATCTCCATTTCTCTTTCCATGAATTCTGGATACATTATAATGTGCACGTGTCATGTCTAGTAAATGAATTTGAGACACCGGCAATTTATAACTAAAGCAAAATAATGCAATATATTAGTTTTCCCGATTAGTTCTATGAGAATGTTTGGGAATCTCTATATGGATACATATCTCCATTCATTCATTCATTCTTTCTTTCTTTCCTTTTTCCTGTTCATTGAAGCTGCTCTTTTGCAACTGCCAGGAAACCGTGTTCGGGTTACAAAATGAAGGAGATAACTGGAAGTGGCATCTTTTTGGGTAGTGGAGAAAATGATCCATCAGAGTCTGGCAATACTACTCCAAACAACAGAACAGGAATCCGAATGTACCAGGTACTTCTGTTTTATCTTTTCCATTTTTGTTTGGATGAGCAAACATACTAGGTCCCAATAACCTAATTATCCTTTTTTTAATATTCAAAGTTCTGCATGCATAATCTTAGATCTCCATAGTCATTCATAATTTACTTTGATTTCCTCCTTAAAACATTACTAGCAAGCCCTTGCTGGAATCAGTCACATCTCCTTTGGTGAGGAAGAGAGCGTTTCTCAAAGAAAACCAACTACTCTGCCTGAGGTTGCGAAACAACGTGAATTGAGTGGGACGCTGGAAAGTGAGTCAGACGGGATGTTGAAAAAGCAGAACTCTCATGCTAAAACCAAAGAGCTTAGTGGGCATGACATATTTGCACCTCCACCTGAAATCTTGCCCAGGACGCTGGATTCACGCTCACTTGCAATGCATCAAGACATGGGAGAATCTGCACAACTTAATTTACGCACATCTGTCAAAGTTTCTAACGTAAGTGACTTTGTTGACTTTGCCTCTACTCTTCCCTCTGTCTTAACTTTTAAGTAGAAGAAAATAGTTATGTGGCAACTGATACAACACGTCAGTTGAGAGTAACTACCTCCCCCTCTTCCTTTGTGGCTTTGAATATGGGTAATACTATATTGGATGAAGACGTGTTATTATTGGTTTTCTCATGGGGATATGTATCAATCACATGACATTGATGCCCGTTGAAGTATTCTCTCATCAAGTAGGGCTGTGAAAATTGCAGTATATGGGAGAAGCTTCAACGGAATTAACTAATGATAACACGTGGTTGATTTTCTTTCTCTAAATCATTGTTCTGAGGTCTTTTTGGATCTAGAATGACCTGACTCTAGAATTTTAATATGGATCAGCCTGCTGGAGGCCAGAGTAATATAATGTCCACTGAGGAACCTGTGCTGAAGACAGCAAAGAAGATCTACGACAAGAAATTCACTGAACTTTCAGGAAACAACATCTTTGAGGGCGACGTGCCTCCATCATCTGCAGAGAAACCACTAAGTGTGGCGAAACTGCGCGAGATAAGTGGCAATGACATTTTCGCTGATGGTAAGGTAGAATCCCGGGATTACCTAGGCGGCGTGCGCAAACCGCCTGGCGGCGAGAGCAGCATCACATTGGTTTGAGCAGCATCACATTGTCTTGTGTCTGGATTTTCGTTTGGTTCTCACTGCGAACAATGTGCTGGTATTTCTCTCCTTTCGCTGAGTTCATGGAGGGATTCGGCAAACCTCGTTCCCACTATTTAACACGATTGGCTAGAGATGTGACCGATGTGCTAATTGGTGTTATGTGTTCATGTTTGCGTCTGGTTTAGCGATTGTCCTAATTTTCTGCAAGTTCATCTGCCGCAATGGATGGTTCCGTTTTTCTGTTCCATCTTCGATTCCCTGTATAGTGTTAATCTTGGTTTCAATACACAGATTTGCATACTGTATTCATGCTGTGCTGCCAAGTGATTTATGGCAATTTTTTGCAGTCGCATGTAGGATGTGGAAAATTCTGCCGCCAAAATCCTCGTTGAGGAATATTTATCATATTAACAAATTAGATTTGATTGTCAATGTTCTCTGTCATTGGAGGAGGCGCGTTTATGCTCCATTTCATTTGTCCCTACCAAAGGACAGGACCGATTTTGGCCGTAAAGGATGCAATTTGCTTGGAATAGGATGTTTTTTCAAATCGTAAATTTTCCTGAAACAAACGCCCACTTTATTACATGCACATATTATACAC
Organism: Rhodomyrtus tomentosa; assembly: GCA_028455895.1. Taxonomy (NCBI): domain Eukaryota; kingdom Viridiplantae; phylum Streptophyta; class Magnoliopsida; order Myrtales; family Myrtaceae; genus Rhodomyrtus; species Rhodomyrtus tomentosa. The sequence goes on along the minus strand of JAPCWY010000001.1, from coordinate 3,488,098 downwards.
GATATTTTCGTCGCAATTACCTAGGGTGCTATTATACATGACAGTTACTATAGTTATCACAGTTGTAGCTATAACGGAATAATTACTATTGCAAGCAGATATTGTAATGCGTCAAAGAAGTGTAATGTAATAAATCCTTGCCACAATCAAAGCGTCCTCTTGGAGCTTCTGAATCTGCGCTTGTCATGTATTATTGTAAGCTCACTTTATCCATACTACAGTCATGAGTCATCTCTGAAGATAAAAGGCAGCATTACAGTCGACCAATTCGATTGCTGGAAGCTATAATTCCTCTTGCATTAACTTGTTACCGGGGCAATGACCACATCAGTGAGCGGCCGAACGAGCCGATATCATCTGAGAAACCATGTGCATGGATGGCCTGAGTCGTGGATTGGTTGATAAGCAAGCAATTGCGACCTTGAAGATGGCTAGAAGTTCATCCTGAATGCTAGGCATTGGAGCTGGTAGGCGTGAATCCAGAATATTTTTTAAGACTGTCGCAATCTCCTTGTCCGATGCAGCTAGTAGAGATGAGATGGTTTCGCCCGGATGTTTTCCATGGATCACCTCTATCGCCACGATCCCGAAGCTGTACACATCACATTTCTCGGTCACCTTCGTTGTGTAAGCAAGCTCTACACATAAGAAGAAAAATGCATCAGCAATAGCGGATTAAGGTCACCATAGGGGAACGATAAATATCCAATTAATTACCTGGTGCGACGTATCCGTATGTCCCAGCAACAGCGCTCCAATTTGACGTGTCTAGCTTGAGAAGCTTGGCTGTGCCGAAGTCGGAAACACGGGACTCATACTCATGATCAAGCAAGATGTTTTTGCTTGATATGTCGCGGTGAACAATGGGAGGCACACAGTCATGGTGCATGTAGGACAGGGCATGAGCTATGCCTTTAACAATGTTTGCCCTCCCATCCCAACCCAACTCTTTCGCTTCTCCATCATCGCTCAGGGTTGCAGACAGGTCTCCTCTCTCCAGATACTCGTACACCAAGAACGAGTGCTGGGGATGTGAACAGAAGCCATGGAGTTTCACGATGTTGCGGTGTCGGATTTCTGTCAGTGCCCTTATCTCACTCTGAAACTCTTTCTGATTCGTTTGCCCGCTATCGGACATCTGATGAAGCTTCTTCACGGCCACCACAGCGCCTGATCTTAGCTTTGCTCTGAAGACTCTTCCATATCCTCCAACTCCAATGCAGTATCTCTCATTAAAATCCTCAGTCGCTTCGATGATTTCTTCGTACAATATCCTTCCATCGTAAGTATATATAGAAACCAATTTCTCTCTCTCGAGGGATTGCTTCACTTGTCGCCGGTTCTTTCTTCCACGCAGAATGTAGTATATTCCGACGATAGAAAACAGGAGAAATGCTCCAAGTACGAGGAAAACAATGAGGAAAACTTTCTTCTTAGTGTTGGAGTTTTTCTTCCGTGGCCCCGATTCACTACAAGGCTGAAGTCCATCAATATTTCCACATAATCCAGCGTTACCTTGTAATGCTTCTGTTGGAGCATCTTGGAATGCCGTGGTGTTTGGAACTGGACCCTGGAAATCATTGTAGGATATGTCAACCGTGGCCAAACCTGGCATATCCTTGAAAATCGCGTATATAGGGCCAGAAAGATTGTTGCGTGAGAGGTCAAGTTTCACTAAACTTTGCAGATTGCTGAATTGTGCTGGAATCTCACCGATCAATGAGTTACTGTTCAAGTCTAGCTCGGATAATTGAGTGAGCATCCCTATCTGGCCAGGAATTTCTTGGCTTAACTGGTTGTTGCTCAAATCCAGCAGGACTAAGTCTGCCGACTGCCCGATGCTCTCTGGGATAGACATGCTCAATCTATTCCTGGACAAATCCAGTCTTTGAAGACCAGATATTGGAATGAAGTCGGGACTTATGCCGGAAAGTTGATTCCTGCTCAAGTTCAACCTCACCAAAGAGGTCAATTTCCCGAGTTCCTTTGGAATCTCACCAACTAAACCATTGGAAGAAAGATCGAGTCCTTGTAGTTCAGTTGCATTTCCGATCTCAGCAGGCAAGCTACCGGTCATGTTGTTCCCTGCAATTCGTAGATCCCTCAAATGCGGACAACTTCCCCAGTTAGCCGAGATTTCCCCATAGAACTTGTTGAAACTCAAATCCATGAAGTCCAAGTTTGGGTAGACGCGGAAACTGTCGGAAATATTTCCAGTGAGTTGGTTCTCCTCGAGGCGTACTCTGAGTAAGCTCGTGCAATTTCTCAAGCTTCTGGGAATGGAACCTGTGAGGTTGTTGCCAGCCATGGTGAGGTTACGCAGGAATCCACCCCGGCACAAGTTATCTGGCATGAAGCCGGTGAACTGGTTTGTATCCAATTGTAGCACCACCAGGTTCGTCAAATCCCCAAGGGATCCAGGAATTGAACCGGAAAGTTGGTTTTCACGGAGGTATAAATATTTCAAGTCAGTCATATTGCCCAGAGAAGCAGGAACAGGACCGGTGAGCTGATTCATACTCAGCTCGAAATCGATCATAGCTCGAAGGTTTCCTAACTCACCAGGAATGATACCAGAAAGATGGTTGCCATATAGATAAAGAAGTGTAAGCTCTGTCAAATTTCCTAAGGTTGAGGGGATTGAACCAGTAAGGTTGTTGGAGTATAGGCTGAGTCGACGAAGAAGTTTCAAATTCCCTATCTCTGGAGGGATAGAACCAGTGAGTTCATTATCATATACGTGCAATTCCGTTAGTTTCGTCAATTTCCCAAACGTGGGAGGTACCGGCCCTGCTAGGAAGTTGGTATCCATGTAAATCTCCTCCAAGTTGGTCAAGTTTCCCATTTCAAGAGGAATAGAACCAGAAAATGAATTGTTATATAGGTACAGTCTAGCGAGGTTGCTCAAGTTACCCAAGGAAGAAGGAAGGGATCCATCCAATTGGTTTGAGTACAAGGCAAGCTCGTTCATCAAACGCAGCCGGCCTATTTCTTCAGGAACAGAGCCATTCAACTCGTTCGAAATCAGGTGTAGCACCTCAAGCTTTGTGAGATCCCCAATCTCCCGCGGTATTTGCCCAGAAAATTGGTTAAAGGAGAGGTCAAGGTAGGTGAGGTTGGTCAAAAGGCCGACTTGAGGCGGAATACTGCCGGAGAGTTCGTTTATGTACATGTCTATATAGGTAAGATACGGCAAAGACGTGAACGGGAACTCATCGAGCGTACCTCTGATGTTCGAACTGGTGAGGTTGATTCCAATCACGCTCCTGGCCAGGTTACACGAGATGCCGTACCAACCGCACGGGCTCGCCGCCGTTGCGTTGGAGCCGGTGGCATTTTGAGGAGGGAGAGTCCATGAAGATAGAGATGAGGCGGATTGGTTTTGGTTTTGAAGGCTGGATTTCCATTTGAGAAGGGCTTGTGCTTCTAGTGTGGAGGCATAAGCAGGAACTGCACCTTGCGGAATGATGACTAAAAGCACTGTGAAAAGGGCAAAGGATGCTAGGAAATGAACTGGTGTCTCAAATTCTGGTGAACCCATGATTTCTTTTGCTTGTTTTGGGAGGTTGATGATCAACCATGAGGCATATATATATAAAGCTTGGTTACTCCCTTTATGCCAATTTTCAAAGATCTCCGATTTCAGATGTTGACAATCTGGCCAATGTGGGGAAACCTTGGAAATAGTCGGACTGTGCATATGAGTTTCATATGGTTTGGAACAAATGTGGTTGACTTTGACACAAAGCCTTCCAAAACTCTGTTCCCTTGAGGTGGGGTTGCCAACAGCCAGATGCTGCTATTTTAGTAATGGTAATGACTTCACCAGCTTTCATCAAAGTTAGTTAAAGAAAATGAAGCCAGTCACCGTCTGTTATCTCAGACTTTGTGACAGCAGCACGCCTAATTTGACTCTGAGCATTTGCTTTTTTTCCAACTTGATGTGACGTTGTTGGGGCGATAAATCATGTGGATAACTAATTCACTCCACTAAATAAATTCTCCAAAATACAATTATTTTGGGAAATGAAAATTAGGAGATACTGCCGACCATTTTGGGCATAGGGTTGATGAGAATAGATTTCAGATCAGAGTAAAATTCGGTGATTTTGTTAAATATGTCTCGAATTTAAAGATAAATCCCGCATCAAAAATGAAGTCTTGGATCATTTTTTCAGGATCAAGAACGATGGTTATTTCAAACTGCACTTGACTATGATTGCACACATAAAGTCCAAAGACAGTATTGGAATTTGACCAGGAAAATAAGCAAAAGGAAAGAGGACTTAAAAGATATAGATATCTTGTAATTCTGTTTGGATTCCATTACATGGCCAGAGTATTCGTTTTGAGCTTTCCTTGGATGATACTTTTTTGTGGAGGCATCAGGACGTACACTGCCTTTGGAAACACAGAGTCCACCATATATGAAGCGCTGAATGAGCGCTTGTGTTAGAGTTGTCGCAGAGCGTGATTGCACATAATTCTCGCAAGTGTTTTGTAGCCGGTTGAAATCTTGTTGTTAGATTCGAGTGTAATTACTTTGCGATATCGAGATATTATTTCGCTAGGAATTGTAAGCTAAACTCTATATGTGTTATTGGATATAATTGGTAGCCTAAAAAATATTGAGATTGTTTGTGTAACTCGTATAATTTGTAATCTTCGTGTGTCGCTTGTTGCTGCTCTCCTTGTAGATGTAGTTTTTTACGATCGAACCACGTATATCTGATGTTCGATTTACTTTATCGCTCTGTCTATTTTATCGTTCGATTGTTTATTTCGCGCAACAAGTTTCTTAAGATATACTCCGGCCCTTTTATATATAAATCATTTTAATACCAAGTGGATCGGCTTTGGACGTTGTAAATGGCCTGATGCCTCCTTTCTAGAAGGGACACGGACTGAATCGCCTTCCGAGTGTTCGACGGAGAGAGGTTGAAGATGAAGAGTGCGACGGTTAAAGAAGGAGCTTTGTGTATAAGCTCCATGAACATGACTGAGTGAATCTAAAATGCCATCCCGTCGCGCCCTCTTCGTGCATCCATCACTCTCATGAAATCTGAAAGGCTTAACCAAAGGGACGAGCGAAAACCCCGCCTCAATTGGCGACAAAATCCTCGCATCGAAGGAAATCAAGCAATGAACGTCGCAGCAATCGCGCGGATGGTATGCATATGCTGGGAGCTACAACTTATGACATGACTAAAAGCATGGCGAGAAAGGGCGACCGGAGCTCCGAAGCTGTACCGCTCCCCTCAACCTTCTGCGGAATTCATGATTTTCCTGGTGTTGTTATGGAGCACGATCATAACATAGAGGCATATAAAGAGAAGGCTTGGCTGCTCTGTTCCTGTCATTTTCTCAGTCCATTCATAGAAGTCCGGCTTTCAAAGATCTCCCCATTTCCGGATTTTGAATGGTTCTGGTTGTGAAGTTTCAGCTAGCTATTAACAACTGCTGTCTGTTTTGTTTATGCGGGGTCTCGTACGTTACTCAAGTAAGTGGTTGACTTGAGTCCACCTTGCTAAAATTACTCGTCCAGCGTCCCCCGCCAATGGTGGCCAAAACTGGCAAGGGTCGACCAACCTCACCCGATCTGGGCGAGGGTCCTCGGCTCCTAGTTAGGTAAGACCACTTCCCCACCATCGGCAGTGGCGAGGGCTCTCTCCTTCTGTTTTTTCAATAACTAATTTACCTTATTTTTTAAATTAAATTTAATAAAATTTACATTAAAACTAAGATTTGAACCAAAATAACGTTTTAGCCAGGTCAGTACTTCTTGCTAGACAAAAGAAGGGTAAGCCCTGTCAAATTGCCGGATTGAACCGGTAAGATTGTTATCGTAACTGCTCAATGAGCTAAGAAGGTTTGAATTCCCTAGCTCCATTGGGATGGACCAGTGAGCTCATTACCAGGTAGGTGCAGCTCTGTCAATTTTGTTAAGTTCCCCAAATTGGAAGGAATCGGTCCTGTTAGGAAGTTGGCGTCCATGTGGAGCACTTCCAGATTTGTCATATTTCCTATTTCACGAGGAATAGAACCAGAAAGGGAGAGAGTGTAACTAAGTAGCTCAAATTACCCAATGAGAAAGGGATGGATCCTCGCAACTGATTGGATTATAGCGTGACCTCATTGAGCAAATGCAACTGCCTGATCTCTTAGGGGAATTGAGCCATTTAGATCGTTGAAAACCAGATGTAGCACCTCTAGTTTCGTTAGACGGCCAATCTCAGACGGTATTTTACCCGAGAACCGACTGATAGAGAGGTCGAGATAAGTGGGATTGCTGAGGAGACCCATTTGAGGCGGAATGTGTGGAAAATTACACCAGTTGAAGCCATTCTCAGCATTAATGAAGCCAAATCTTGCACCAGTTGAACCCATTCTCTTCAGAAATTACAGCTCATGATCGAGTTAATGAGCCTGGACTATTCCAAGTTGCAAACTCGGACCAATCAAAGGGAAATCCATGATTGTTTGTTCGAGCCTTTTCTGTGACGAACGATAGCGTAGTTGCGTCGGTCCGCTCTTAGAAACAATTTTAGATCGGAGGACAATATTTTTTTTGCTTCTATCAATAAGGAAATTATTTCCTTAAATCGACTAAAAAAAAAAAAGGGGCGGAGGAAACCGACAATTTTCCTTAAAAATGATTCGAATACACCTTTATTTCAGATAACTTATCTTTTTCGAAAACTGCGTGGAAAATTGAAGAATCCCAACGAAGGACAGCCTCCCCACACAGCTCAAAAGATCAGTTTTTCAGTTGCTCTCTATGAAAAATCTCAAGCGTCCCTCGCCGAGAAACCACCGCCATCCCACCAGCCTGGAAAATCTCGATCGCCCCAACAATCGCAAAGCCCTCTTCTTGATTTCCCCCCATTTTCTCTGCTTTGCTTTTCAAGAACCGGCGGTGAGGAGAGACCATCTGCTGCTGAGCAACCTTCCGACCACCACCCAAATCTTGAAGCAGACGGCTTCCACCTTCCCGTCTCCTTCCACTTCCTCTCCTTTCTCCTATTCTCCTTCCTTACCCTCGTCGAGAACGTCTCCTTCCTCTTCACCTCCTACATCGACAGCGACCATTCTCTCGACCTCGCCAGGAACTATCCCCACCCCACAACCTCTTCCGCGGCCAGCAACCGGCTCACCTCCGCCACTGCCGCCACCCTTTCCTCCAGCTCGCCCGCGTTGGCACCCCGTGTGATGACTTTTTTGCCCCAAGAGAGAATGTGAACTGTACAGGTTGCTAACAGGGTTCATAAAATGAATTAAGAGACTCCGGTGCATTGAGAGACCTCACCGTTTAACACAATATCATAGAAACGATGGAATCCACTATTTTGTTATTCATTTTTATTATTACTTTTTTCTGTTTTTTTATACCTAGTATCAATACTAATTTCGAGGTGAAATGCCTATAAAAAAGACAAATCGTGGTCTCGTATGGTTATCATAGCAAAAGCCATTGGAATTAATATTTTATACATTGTAAGAGTCCGTTTTGTTCTTAATAAACTAGAAAAAGGAGGAGGAAGAACATGGACAGTAAATAAGAAAAAAAATTAAACCCATTTTTTTATATGAAATCATTAAAATTTTATTAAATATTGTTGGCTGCCAGCTGGTCAAAGTTGGCAAGCACAAATACAAATTTTAGTAATTAATCAACACAAAATAATATTTAAGATTGAATTAACATAAATATAAAAGGTATATATTTGCATTAAAAAAATTTACGACAAAATTAACAAAAATGTATAGATTTAGGACCATTTTTAATAAATTTTCCATAAATTAAGGTTTCGCGTAGTATCTCTGGATTGAAAGAGAGATAAGTTTTCTACATGGTTAAATATATATCATTTTGTCACAACTTAGAATATTCGAAATATTAGCGAATGAAAATTATTTGTTAAATTGGGACACTGAATTTAGGAAAAACTATTAAAAAAGTCATAAATGTATTAAAAGCGTGTCAATTTAGTTATAAATCTTTTATTTTGACAATTGAGTTCGAAAGTTTTGTGTTTATATCATTTCAATTAATTTGGTCGGCCGGCACTTACACAAATAATTTATAATAACATTTTGATTTTTTATTGATGAATGAACCTTGAATCCTCGTGGCGCCCGTCATGTATGGACAAGAAACGCCAACTCAACTCGTGAATCTCTTTCGATAAAAAAAAAAACTCGTGAATCATGATGATTCGAAATATATATTTTCTTTAAGTTCAATTGCAATTTTATGCCTATTTTGTACCTCAAAAAATCGGATAAAATTGAAATTGCACTTAAAATGTAAGTTTTTTTTTTGGGGCATGGGGTGGGGTTGTTGGTGTTGGAGCCTCCGACGGCTTTAAAGAAATGATTTTTTTTTCGGGATTTGTGTAGAGCTTGCATGACAACACTTATCGGGTGAGAAGTGATTTTGATAAGAAGATTAATTTTTTAATTTTTTTGAAATAGAATTTTAATTTTCAGTTTCTACTTTAAAAGTTGATTTATGATAGAGAAATGCGTTTTACAAGGATAAAAAAAAAATTGTTCGAAACATTATTAAAAAAATAGCGGCGATCGACGGCCCGTGATCGGTGGCTGGTGATCGGCTGCGGCCTGTGGCGGCGACGGCGGGCGGCGGACGATCGGCGACGGAGACCAGTCCCGGGAGAATGACTTCTCGAATGGAGAAGTACAAAATTTTTACTTCTCAAAATCGATCAAAAATCTTGTTAAAATGAGAAAATCCTACCCGAAATCAATTTTTTTACCAAACGAATTTATATTTCAAATTGAATTTTACCAAATACATTTACCAAAAAAAAAAAAAGTATTACCATGCACCACCTTACCTTGATCCAGGAGGTGTTCCTTGGGTGCGGCTTCATAATTAAGGCATCGATGGAGTAGGTGGCGATGCTTTCATTCGCGTGAATCAAGGCAAGGGAACGACACCGGTTGTCGAGCTGGGTCGACGTTCCATTTGAATCTTCCAAAATTCGGACAATGAAAAGAGATAGATGTATTATGAGTTATGGACAAGCATTTTTGTTGCACAAAATCTCGATGATACGTCAATTAGTTTTTGATTATTAATGAATGGTTTGAAAATCGTCGTACAAAAAGTTTCGTGAAAGGTGAAATGAACTGCTTTGCGTATTTGGTTCTATGTATTGAATTTCAAAATATTTTGAGGAATGATTTATAAAATAATTTGTACACTGATTTGCGATTTCGGGTGATTTTGTAAATTTTTTGGAGGATGATGGTTTTTATGCTCATTATTACTAGTAATCTGGTCATGGGTTCCTGGGTATCCACGCTAGTTTCTAGATCTCTTTTTGGCCGTGGCACCAGTTAATAATAGTGGAGATCTTGCCGAGGGAAATCTTGGTTGCCTTATCTCTCCGCGTTGTGTTGTGACCATGGTTGTATTTTGAGCACGAGATTGATCAACGAAATGAACCACTGATGCGTAATTTGACGTGTTTAGTTTAATAAGTATTTGTAATACGTATAAATGTTGGAATGAAATAACTTATACTAGATTTGGTATTTGCGGTATATTCTGGGTTCGGATTATTGGGTTTCTAGTATTGTTTTGTACATATATCTATATGCTTCGATGAGATATGTACAGTTCACTAAGTCGTTTTCCAACTAGCGGCAAGCCGGATGAGAGTATTATAATTGATGAATTTTTTTTGTATCTGAACTTTTGGATATGATTTGAGATATTTCTTTATATCGTTGTTGGTTTTAGCTGAGTTTGGTGAGGAATATACTAGTTTTAGTGAAATTTTAGAAACTCTGATTGTATAGCCCATTCACTGTTTTATCAGGTATATAAACATGCATGTTTTAACTTATGGAAGGAAGCTTTGCTTATGGGTCTAATATGGGTTGGAAATGAGTTTAGTATGTGACCTATTATTAATCAATTTAATTTTACTGAGTTCTTTAAAAGTTAATGACTCGTATATGACTCATACTGATAGTTCTAATTTTGTGTAGGGTTTATATTCGAGGTCGCGTCTTTCGGGTAAAAGGATGCCCGTATCATTTTCCTTGATTTACAGTAGTAGGGGTCTGACATTTACGACGTGTAAAAAGAGTTAATTAATTTGGTACACATTGAAAAGTGAATGTTTCACATTCAAATATGGCAAATGTTTTGTTATCGCATTGTGAAGTGCAAAAGTCCACTGTGAGTTATTTTGGAGCTATCCAAGCATAGCATAGAGCACGTTTGTTGATGATGTCTGCCATGATGAAAAAGTTTGAATGTATTTTTCTGCGTGCGGTGCACAAATGTTGGCACTTGAGGAGTGCTCATGCCCCTATCTGAGATTGTCATTTCTACGTGACTTCACGTGAGAGGCGTGTTGAAATATTGTACTACTTCACTTGACAACATCTGACAAACAAAATTAAGGTCGATGACTGCGATTAGAGCGATTAATTTCCGATTGAATGCACTCTGAGAAGATGCGTGATTGAAACTCATCTGCATGTCAGGGGATTTTGTAGCTACACATATCCAAAATGAACCTTATAGAAAGACCAACAATGGACCACATTTCAGAGACTTCATATAGATGTTCTGTTTCGACTTTACATGGAACCTTCGCTTCCGAGATAACAACACCGGACACACAGGCTACTTAACACTGATACAAAAGATATATTTTCTAACTCTAACTGGACATGGATGCATAGCTTTGACCGCGACGACTACACCAGTCTGATTAAGACTAGACACAGAAATAGTTTGAAACATCACTTGAGCTCAGCTGCTCCCTCTGCAAGTGAAACTAGATGCTAGTAAAGTTCAGGTTTTGCTCCTTCCAAAACGAAAGGCGGTCCTCACCTTCTCCTACACATGCAATTTAAATTAACACGTCAGCGGTAAAACAAAAGATTGGAAGAAGTTTGAGACTTAATTAATCAGTTTAGACCACTGCGTTTTCCATTAAAGATCTTAGACCTTCTTGCATGTGGTTGACAGAGCAAAATCGTCTATCAGACGATATCTCTTGCAAATTGATCCAGTAAACGGCTTGAAGCTGTTGCATCTCTCACAGGATCAGCGGGTGCCTGTGAATTTTTAACACCAAGGAAAATGGTTGAACGAGCTAGCAGCACCTGAGAAATCATTTCCATCGACGGCCTGAGTTGGGGATCAGCAGATACACAAGCAACTGCAAGCTTGAAGATGGTCAGAAGTTCATCCTCAATGCTTGGCATGGGCTTTTGCAGGCGTGAATCCAATATATTCCTCAAAACTACCGAGATGTCCAGGTCGGCTGGAGCTAATAGAGATGAAACGCCATCACCTGGATGTCTTCCTTTGATCACCTCGATGGCCACTATTCCAAAGCTATATACATCGCATTTCTCCGTCACCTTCATTGTGTAAGCAAGCTCTGCACAAAGAGGGAGATATATGTGTTAGCACAGAGACATTGCTTTAGCTCAACCTTAGGATCAAGAGTTGATTTTAGAAATTATACCTGGGGCAACGTAACCATATGTTCCGACGACTGCGCTCCAGTTTGATGTGTCTAGCTTAAGAAGCTTAGCCATGCCAAAGTCGGAAACATGCGCCTCATACTCCGAATCAAGCAGGATGTTGTTGCTCGAAATATCTCGATGAACGATTGGTGGGATACAATCATGGTGCATGTAAGATAGAGCATGAGCCACGCCTTTTACTATATTCACCCTCTTGTTCCAGTCCAACTCTTTAGCTTCTTTATCATTGCTCAAGATTGAAGACAAGCTCCCTCTGTCGAAGTACTCGTACACCAAGAATGAGTGTTGTGGATGCGAACAAAAGCCCACAAGTTTCACAATATTGCGGTGTCGAATTTCCGTCAATGCCCTGATCTCATTCAAAAATTCCTTTTGATCTGTTCGCCCACCATCGGACATTTGATGGAGCTTCTTTATAGCGACTATATCACCTGATCTCAATTTGGCTTTGAAGACACTTCCATAGCCTCCCCTTCCAATACAGAAAATCTCGTCAAAAGCCCCGGTGGCTTCTATGATGTCTTCATATAGGATCTTTCCTTCGTAGTTTGATAGAGAAAAGACTTCAGTTGTCTTGGGTAGGAGTTCCACCGTTGGATGGAACTTCTTTCCACGGGAAACACAGAATACTCCAAAGAAAATGAACAGAAGAACTGCTCCTAGCAGAGGAAACACAATAAGAGACACTCTGCCCCCCGCCGGAGAGTTTTCGCTAGCCACCGCCTCTTGATTACAGGGCTCAAGTCCTTCAACATTTCCACACAACCCATTGTTGCCTCGTAACTCTTCTTTTGTTGCATCCCGGAATGCCGTAGTGTTGGGGATTGGGCCCTCGAACTCGTTGTAGGAGATGTCAACCTCCGCCAAACCCGGCATAGCCTCGAAAGTCTTGTCTATAAGGCCAGAAAGATTATTGTGCGAGAGGTTCAGTTTCACTAGGCTTTGCAGCTTGCTGAATTCAGATGGGATCTTACCGCTTAACCAGTTATAACTCAAGTCTAGCTCGGATAAATGAATTAGCATCCCTAATTGCCCTGGAATATCATCGCTCAAATGGTTGTTGCTCAGATCCAAGATGACCAAGTTTGAAGAAAGCCCAATGATCTGCGGGATAGACATGCTCAATTTATTCCTAGACAAATCCAATTTTTGAAGACCGGGTAGCAATACAATCTCGGGACTTATTTGGCCAGAAAGTCGGTTCCGGCTTAGATTCAAATTCACCAAAGAAGTCAATTTTCCAAATTCTTTCGGAACCTCGCCGACTAAACCATTGAAAGAAAGATCAATTGCATGTAGTTCAGTTGCGTTTCCAATCTCAGGAGGCAAGCTACCAGTGATGTCATTTCCAGCAATTCTTAGATCAGTTAAACGCACGCAACTTCCCCAGTTTGTTGAGATTTCTCCATAGAAGCTGTTGAAACTCATGTCGATAAAGGTCAAGTTGGGTAAGACACCGAAGATCTCGGATATGTCTCCAGTGAGCTGGTTTTCCTCGAAGCGTGCTCTGATTAAGCTTGTGCAATTTCTCAAGCTTCTAGGGATAGAACCAGTTAACTTGTTGCCACTCACCGTGAGGTTTTGGAGCAACCCGCCTTGGCACAAGTTCTCTGGTAAGGATCCAGTGAACTGGTTTGCATCCAATTGCAGCTCCTCCAATTTTACTAGATCCCCTAAGGATCCAGGAATCGAGCCGGAAAGCTGATTGTCTCGGAGGAACAAATATTGTAGGTCGGTCAAGTTACCCAAAGAAGAAGGAATTGGGCCACTGAGCCGATTTGTGCTCAATTCTAAGTCAGACATAGCGCGGAGATTTCCTATCTCGTTAGGAATGGGACCCGAAAGATGGTTATTATAGAGAAAAAGAAGGGTAAGCTCCGTCAAATTGCCTAATGTTGGCGGGATTGAACCAGTAAGATTATTTTCGTAAAGGCTTAAAGAGCTAAGAAGGTTCAAATTTCCTAGCTCCGGTGGGATGGAACCAGTAAGCTTATTATCAAATAGGTTCAGTTGCGTCAATTTGGTTAAGTTCCCCAAAGTGGAAGGAATAGGTCCTGTCAGGATGTTGTCGTTCATGTCGAGCTCTTCCAGATTTGTCATATTTCCCATTTCAGGGGGAATAGAACCAGAAAGGGAGTTGTTGTAGACATACAATATAGCTAATTTGCTCATATTACCTATCGAGGAGGGGATAAATCCTTGCAACTGATTGCAGTACAGAGCGAGCTCATTGAGCAAATGCAACTGTCCAATTTCTTGGGGAATTGAGCCATTTAAATCATTGAAAACTAGGTGTAGGACCTCGAGTTTAGTTAGACGGCCAATCTCTGGCGGTATTTTGCCCGAGAGCCGATTGATAGAGAGGTCGAGATAGATGAGATTGCTGAGGAGACCAATTTGAGGCGGAATGTGGCCAGAGAGACCATTTATGCCGAAATCCATGTACATGAGATGAGACAAAGATGAGAATGGGAATTCATCAAGCGTACCTTCGACATTGGCGCTGGTGAGATTAATCCGGATCACGCTCCCGGCCCGATTGCAGGAGATGCCATACCAAGCGCATGGACTCATGGTCGAACCAGAACCGGTGGCATTAGGAGGAGAGGGAGTCCAGGAAGAGAGGGAAGAAACCGAATGGTTCCCAAGACTGGATTTCCAATTGAGGAGGGCTTGTGCTTCTGCAGGGGAAGCATGAGTAGGAAGTGGAACGACAAAGGAAGTGAAAAGGGCAAGGGCAGCCACAAGGCTAATGATCCTCTTGAGTTCCGGTAAAGAAGCCATGGATTCTTTCTTTGTTCAACAGGCGATGAGGGATGCTTCAAATGCTCGTGAAAACTCACCGTCCTATCATTATCCCTTTATAGTGGGATGTAGTAGTGACCATTGACTGATGAAGACTAATAAAGGGTGGTCGTAATAATTTTGGGCGCGATGACTTGAGCATCATTATTATATTTTTGACTATCTGAGTGTTACGATTTCTAAGAAAACTTTTACATTGAGTGACGCAACTTTTAATCAATCACATTTGAGTATCATAATTTTTTAAAATCACTCACTTAAGTATCATTAATCTAACGAGGCATGACATTTGTTGTAAACATTTCTAAAACAGTTATGTCACTAAAGCGATTAATTGAAATGTTATATAGCATTCGAATGATTAAAAGAAAATTATGATGCCAAGTGAGAATCTTACATAATTTATTATATTTATATGATAGAAAAACAAAATTATGGCACTTGTGAACGCTGTGACAATTGGATGTAATTATTTTCCTTTCCCCCTTTTAAGACGCTAGAATTTACTCTTCTTGGACTTGGTTGCTGACTTTTCAGACTCGCAATGTCCGCAGGAACTTGGTCCCAAACATTTTGTTCAGGAGGGTGACTTAAAGTCAAGGTCTTCCGTAGTGCTGAGTTATCAGGCAAATTTGGGCCACGCAATTTGCAATTCCAAGCGAAATAGCAACGTCTTCTCACTCGGCATTCATGAAGCCAAATCTTGCCGTGTTTGACCCATTCTTGCAGAAATGATAGCTGATCATCCAGCAGAAAATGGCAATCAGGGCACACTTAAAATGAAAAATTCATTGCTCTGATAGGCTGAGTAACAACTGCAAAAAAAAAAAAAAAGCCATAAATCTATTGTATAAATGTCATATTCAGTCCTAAAACTTTTCAATTTGGCCAATCCTTCTTAAATTCTTTGAAGATTATCCTATGTAGTTATTCATGACAATTTTAGTTGGAAATTGATGATATGAATGACATACATACTTTGTGACACAACCAGTTGACATAGACTGTTTTTGCATTTTTTTTTTCACATGTTCTTCTTCTTTAAAAAATAGAGAAATTATTAATTTTTTTTTTTAAAAATTGCAAAAACTATCCACGTCAACATCGGCCATGATGACCGATGTTTACGTTAGTGACTTTTCAATCAAAATTGACCGGAATGATTACAGTAACAAATAATCAAAATATTTAGGATTAAATTAGTCAAATTAAAAAATTTGGGACTGGAATGACATTCGTACAATAGATTAGGGTTTGTTTTTTTTTTTTCGGTGAATATCTTGATATAAGCTACTAACCGTGTTAAAGTAAAGGCTGCACAATCACTAGTTTTACTAGGAATAACATGAGATAAACAAAAAAATACGTAAGTAAATAAATAAATAAAAGGGCAGAGGGAACCGCAATCAACAATTATAACACAACAAAATGTTGCAGACTACTCGAGATGATTGTGAATTCACTCGCAAATTTATTTCTTCAAGATCGCAAGATATTATGCTAAGGACACAACCAATGATGTCACGGAATTTTGTTCCTCAGAGTTTTACTTGGTCTTTATTTATTTTTATCGTTTCTCAGGATGCACAATACTTGTTAAATTGAGATACCTGTCGCGAATTGAAATTCTGAAATCATGAGTCGCGAATCAAATTCAGATTGAATTGAATAGTAAGAGTCGGTCAAGTGCCTAAAACTGATATTTTGTGTGATGGACATTTTACGAGTTTTGCAAAAAAGATGCTATATAAGAAAGACTTTATTAATTGAGATTCCTCGATCTTATTTTCATGTTGATTTTCCTATTTGACAATGGAAATGCATCAGCAAGCATTAATTCAAATGTTGACAATTCCCACTGGCTATTCTTTGTTGACTTTGCATGTTTCCTGTTGCTTTTCTTCTAAGATAAGCAGTACAATCGAGATGAATTGACACTACTGCTCGAGAAGGATGCGTGAACATAACTCATGGTATCGCTTCGCCTTGATTCGAATAGCAGACACTTTTTTTTTGGGGGGGTTTCCGCCTCTACCATTCGTTCACAAAGTTTTCTGAAACTTTGGTTTTGCGATGTTGGGTTATACTAGAGGGGGATCGAGGGCGGGGTCAATCATTAAAATTCACAAAGTTCTGAGCTCTCAGAGACTAATTCTATTGTTTTACAGATGAAGTTCATGAGCGGAAGCAGGCGTGACAAGTTGGAAATGTGTTTTGCACTGGAGTCCCACATAAGCCCTAAACTTTTCAATTTTGCCAATTCAATCGCTGACGTGGACGATGGTCGTCCGGACATTTTTTACACTTATTTTAAATTTCATTTTTCTTTTAACAAAGTAAAAAGTGAAAAAAAGAAAAAAATAATAATTCAAAAATTCTTTACAAATTTGCAAAAATTATCCATTCACATATGATGGCCGACGTCTATCTTAGTGACTTTCGGTCAAGATCAACAACGATGCAATATATCATCACCACAAAGGTGGTTTAACAAAAGGAGCAGGAAAACTGATCTAACCATTACTAAGAGAACAAATGGGAGAATGATTCCAATGATTTGAATGGTTAACTTGGTAGATCTTGATCTCGCGAACGAACATATTAAAATTTCAGATGATTCTGACAAGATCTCACTATCAAATGTGAACTGGCTCTTCTCCTCTAAACTGACATCTCTCTCCCCGTCTGTTGAATATTCCCAGTGAGTGGTTCTTTCTTGACTTCGCGTATTCACTGTTGCCTTTCCTCTAAGATAAGCAGTAAAATCGAGATGAATTAACACAACTACTTGGGAAGGTTGGGTGGACATTACTCATCGTCCCTTACGCCTTGATTCAAATAGCTGTTTACTTCATTTTATTTTTTCCGCCTATAGCCACTCGAGCGACTAAAAAATTATGATAGAAAACAATTGTGGTACTCAAAGTAAACGTTGTGCAAAAGTTACGAGGGTTGTGATTTCAATTTTTTCCTTTCCCCATTTTAAGACAGTTCGAATTTATTTTTCTTGGACTTGGCTGTTTACTTTTCAGACTCGCAATGTCCACAGGAATTTGGTCCCAACCATTCCGAAGAATTTGATAGAGGCAGGAGAGTGATGTACAGTCAAGATCTTTTGTAATACTGAATTGTAAAGTCAACTTTCCGCACTATCGGACACTAATTTGGGCCACAAAATTTGCAATTCTAAGCGCAAAAGCGAAGTCTTCTCACTTGGCACTTATGAAGCGTAATCTTTCCGTGTTTGACCAATTCTTGCAGAAATGATAGCTGATGATTCAGCGGAAAATGGCACTCAGAGCACAGCAACAAAAGAAAAAAATTCATTAGGTCTGATAGGACGATCCGCTGAGTTACAATGACCAAAAACCGTAACTATATTGTACTTATATTAATTCAATCTCGAACTTTTCAAGTTGGCCAATTCGATCTTAGATTCTTTGATGATTTGTCAATATAGTTTTTCACAATAATTTTAATTGAAAATTGCTGAGGTGGATGACTGCCATTCTACGTGGCGCAGCCAGTTGACTTGTTTGCATTTTTTTTTTTCAGATGTTCTTCTCCAAAAAATGAAAAAAATAAAAAAAAATAACAATGATTCAAAAAATTTGCAAAAGCTGTCCACGGCAGCACTTACCATGGTCGTTACGCATCCGTGCTAGTAAATTTTCAGTTAAAATTGGCCTGAATGATTACGTTAACAAATAGTCAGAATATTTAGGATTAAATTAGTCAAATTGAAAAATTTTGGAATGAAATGACATCCATACAATAAATTAAGCATTTCTTTTCTTTCTTTTTTTTTTTGGGTGAATATCTTGATAAGCTGTTGGCCGTCTTCAAGTAAAGGTCGCACAATCACCGGTTTTAATAGGAATAACATAAGATAAACTAAGAAACAAAAAGGGCAGGGAGAACCATGATCAACAGTTATAACACAATAAAATGTCGCAAAATATTTGAGATGATAGTGAATTGAAATCATATATTATATTTGGACATGCAAATTTATTTGGGATATTTACATAAATAGTCCATAAACTTTGGCAGAATGTACAATCTGATCTCTAAACTTTTAATTTGTTTAATTTAGTCCCTGAATTTTGACAGAATATGCAATTTGGTCCCTAAACTTTTGACTTGTTCAATTTAATCCCTAAACTTTTAGTGCATGTTCAATCTAGTCCATAAATTATAGGAAAATGTTCAATATAGTCATTTTGTTAATTTAAAATCATGGATAAAGTTGAACATTTTCATATAGTCCAGAAACTAAATTGAATATTTACTAAAAGTTCAGGGACTGAATTGAATCAATCAAAAGCTTAAGGATCAAATTGCACATTCTGTCAAAGTTCAGGGACTATATTAAATAAATTAAAAGTTCAGGGATCAGATTGCACATTTTGCCAAAGCTTAAGAACTATTTGTGTCATTTTGTCAATTTATTTCTTCGAGATCACAAGATATTATGCTAAGGCCACAACCAATGATGTCACAGAATTTTGTTTCTGTTTTTGTTGTCGCAAAGTGACGTAGAATCTGGCGTTGGGTGTAGCCTCAGAATTTTAGTTGGTCTTTATTTTTTCTCTTCTTTTCTCAAGATGCAAAATACTTGTTAAATTGAGATATTTGTCGGGAATTGAAATCTTGAAATCATGAATCAAATAGGAATTCGATTCAATAGTAAGAGTCGGTCGAGTGCCTAAAATTGATATTTTGTGTCGTGGACATTTTATGAATTTTGCTAATAATACTTTATGAGAAAGACTTTCTTAATTTCGCACATGATGGTTCTATTATGCATAGACAATTTCCCATTATTTATTCATATAAGGATGACATTTGAACATGAATTACGAATATCTACATGCCGTGTTTCAGTACGACAAAAGTAACGTAACGTGATGGATAAACAAAAAAAAATCAAATCGATAGAATCGGTAGATGCATATTGAGATTGTATTATTAGGCTGAATTCCATAAAAAAAAAAACCCTCAACTTTAGGCTTAGACTCAAATCTACTCCAATTTTTTTTTTTTTGTCACATGAAAAATCTCGAACTTTCAATTGAGTTCCAAATCTGTCTTAAGATTCCATCCAGGTTAAATTGTTAAAACTCACGTGTAATTTCATTTTAATTTTCTTTTCTTTTCTTTTCCTTTTTATTTTACTTTTAACTGTTCCTCTTCTCTCTCTCCATCGAACCCAAAGCAAAGGTTAACACAAAAACTTCATTTTCTTCTTCAGCAGCTGGAGGACTGTGAGCTTGCGAATCAGATAGTAGTCGCAGCTCCTCGCCGCCGCCGCCGCCGTGTCGGACCACACCTTTTTCTTCATCCCCGACTCCGTCACCTTCTTCGGCCCCACAATGCTGACCGAGGGCTTCGACCCGACCTGCTCCATCTTGTGCGTAGATGCCTGGACGGTTTTAGCCAATGGGATTGTCACCTCGGTGAGGAAGTGCTTAAACACCTCGCTCACCGTCATGCGATTCTGCGACTCCCGGCCATCGGATCCATGATGCGGAGATCGCCTCGCTGCATTGTGGGGCCAGAAGGGGGACTACGGATATATTTAGTTCAAATAGCATGTTAAATGTAGAAGCCTGAATCTGCTATCAAATGTAGGAATGCCATCATATGTTAATATTTAAAAATAAAAATAAAAAATTGTTGATCTAGGTGGGCGGTTCATCGGTCCGGTTTTCCCTTAGAATCTGGAATCAGACTGTCCGGACATTGGTTCCACCTTGAGAAATCGTGGACCAGATTAGTTATCTAAAAAAGCGGACCAAACCCATCGGTCCGGTCCGATCGAGGTGGTTCCCGTCTGGACGGTCCATTTTGCTCATCCCTAGAACACACCATGAAAATGTTGACAATTCCCACCGGGTGGTTCTTTGTTGGCTTTGCATATTTACTGTTGCCTTTCTTCCAAGATAAGCAGTACCGTCGAGATGAGTTAACACTACTGCTTGAGAAGATTGGGTGAACATAACTAATTGTATAGCTACGCCTTGATTCCAAGAGCAGTCACTTCAGTTTTTTTTTTTTTGCCTATGCTATTCATTGACGAAGTTCTCTGAAACTTTGGTTTTGCGATGTCGGGTTATACTAGAGAGGGATCGAGGGCGGGGTCAAACATTAAAATTCGCAAAGCTCTGAGCTCTCGGAGACTAATTCTATTGTTTTACAGATGAAGTTCATGAGCGGAAGCTGTTCTGACAAGTTTTGCTCAAGGCAATGTAACTTCCCTGCTCTGAACAATAGAAAAGATGGTTGATTGGTGAGCAAAACGCAAATGAGTTTTGACTTGTATGCGAAAACAGAGCGGCATGCTTTAATTCCCTCAAGATTTTGGAGGATATCCTTTGCATTCACACTCTTTCTGAAACACTAGAGTATCTCCTCCTGTGATAAAACGATGACCAGTGATCTACCTAATCGAAGCTCTAGTGAGGACGAAGTCTAGATTTCTCTGTTTCGGAGCAATCAAAAGCTACTGAACTTCTATTGAAGACTCATGCCGTGGCAATATGCGCCTAGTACTCCGAATAGGAACCGATTGATTGCCCAATCTGTCATCTTACGCAGTAGTAGCAAGTTGCAGGAAACCCAAAATTATGGTGGATAGCCGTGAGTAGAAGCAATTAGTTTCTGATATAATGCGCTCTGATAAGATCCCTGATTGAAACTTTTCTGTATGTAAGACGGTTTTGCATCTACGTAAATCTGAACAAAACTCCAGACGGACCAACAAAGAACGAGAGTCCAGGAACTTCATACAAGTGTTCCATTTCAACTTACATGGACATTTCGGTTCCAAGATAATAACACTAGATTCGTCAAGCACTATTTTCACTCTGACTTGACGTGGACACTGAACTTTCACTCCAAAGTCACTAGTCTTATATGGGCTAAACGCTCAACTTTTGCTGACAGTCGAAAGTATTTTAACTATTAATCAATTACTCTACACTACTCTGATTTTCATTAGAGATCTTAGACCTTCTTGCACGGGGTTGACAAGGCGACGCCATTTATCAGACGACATCTTCTACAAATGGATCCAGTGAATGGCTTGAAGATGTTGCATCTCTCCCAAGATCAGTGGCTGTCTCTGAATTTCGAAGGCCATGGAAAGTGGTCGAACAAGCTGATAGTTCCTGAGAAATCGTTTCCATCGACGGCCTGAGTTGGGGATTAGCAGATAAGCAACCGACTGCAAGCTTGAAGATGGTCAGAAGTTCATCCTCAATCCCTGGCATGGGAGTTGGCAGGCGTGAATCCAATAGATTCCTCAAAACAACCGAGACCTCCATGTCAAGTGGAGCTAGTAGAGATGAAATGCTATCCCCTGGATGTCTTCCTTTGATCACCTCGATGGCCACTACTCCAAAGCTATACACATCGCATTTCTCCGTTGCTTTCGTTGTGTAAGCAAGCTCTGCACAAAGAGGGAGATATATGTATTATCATGAAGACATTGCTTTAGCTCAACCTTAAATTAAGAGTCGATTTTAGAAATTCACCTGGAGCTATATAACCATATGTGCCAACGACAGCAGTCCAATTTGATCTATCCAGCTTCAGAAGCTTAGCCGTGCCAAAGTCAGAAACGTGTGCCTCATACTCGGAATCAAGCAGAATGTTTTTACTGGAAATATCTCGATGAATGATCGGAGGATTACAATCATGGTGCAAATAAGATAGAGCATAAGCCACGCCTTTTACGATATTCACCCTCTTGTTCCAGTTCAACCCTTTAGCTTCTTCTTCATTGCTCAAGATTGCAGACAAGCTTCCTCTGTCCAAGTACTCATAAACCAAGAATGAGTGTTGTGGATGAGAACAAAAGCCCTCAAGTTTCACAATATTGCGGTGCCGAATTTCTGTTAATGCCCCAATCTCATTCAAAAATTCCTTTTGAGCTGTTTGCCCGTTGTCAGTCGTTTGATGGAGCTTCTTTACTGCTACTGTATCACCTGATCTTAATTTGGCTTTGAAGACACTTCCATAGCCTCCCCTTCCAATACAGTAAGTCTCATCAAAACAACCCGTGGCTTCAATGATGTCTACATATAAGATCTTTCCATCGTACTTTGATAGGGAAAACACTTCAGTTGTCTTATGTGCTTGTTCCACCGTTGGATGAAACTTTTTTCTGCAGAAAATGCAGAATATTCCAAAGAAAATAAACAGTAGAATTGCTCCCAGCAGAGGAAAGACAATAACAAACACCCTGCGTTCCACCGGGGAGTTTTTCCTATCCACCACCGCTGGACTACAGGGCTCAAGCCCTTGGACATTTCCGCACAATCCACTGTTGCCTTGTAACGCTTCCTTTGCTGCATCTTGGAATGCCGTGGTGTTGGGGATTGGACCCTCAAACCCGTTGTCGGAGATGTCAACCTTCACTAAGCCTGGAATAGCCTCGAAAGTCTCGTATATAGGGCCGGAAAAATTATTGTGCGAAAGGTCCAGTTTCACTAGGCTTTGCAGCTTGCTGAATTCAGCTGGGATCTCACCGCTCAAAAAGTTATAACTCAAGTCTAGCTCGGACAAATGAGTTAACATCCCTATTTGCGCTGGAATATATTGGCTCAGCTGGTTGTCGCTCAAATTCAACAGGAACAAGTTTGAAGAAAGCCCGATACTATGCGGGATAGACATGCTTAATCTATTTCTGGACAAATCCAATGTTAGAAGGCCAGATAGCGATACAATCTCGGGACTTATACTGCCAGAAAGCCGGTTCCCACTTAAATTCAAATTCAACAAAGAAGTTAAGTTTCCAAATTCTTTTGGAACCTCGCCGACTAAACCATTGAAAGAAAGATCAATTGCACTCAGTTGAGTTGCGTTTCCAATCTCAGGAGGCAAGCTACCGGTGATGTTATTTCCAGCAATTCTTAGCTGACTTAAACGCATGCAACTTCCCCAGTGTGTTGAGATTTCTCCATAGAATTTATTGAAACTCATATCAATAAACGTCAAGTTGGGGTAGACCCCGAAGATCTCAGATATGTTTCCAGTGAATTGGTTTCCCTCGAGGCGTAGTCTGACTAAGCTTGTGCAATTTCTCAAGCTTCTAGGGATGGAACCAGTTAACTTGTTGCCACTCACTGCGAGTTTTTGGAGCAACCCACCTTGGCACAAGTTCTCTGGTAAGGAGCCGATTAACTTGTTGGCATCCAATTGCAGCACCGTCAAGTTCATCAAATCCCCTAAGGATCCAGGAATTGAACTAGAAAGCTGATTGTCGCGGAGGTACAAAGATAATAGGTTGGTCAAGTGACCCAAAGAAGAAGGAATCGGGCCAGTGAAGTGATTTCTACTCAGCTCTAAGTCACGCATAGCGCGGAGATTTCCTATCTCATCAGGAATGTGGCCAGAAAGCTGGTTACCGTAGAGATAAAGTTGGGTAAGCCCCGTCAAATTGCCAAATGTCTGCGGAATTGAACCGGTAAGATTATTATCGTAAAGGCTCAATGAGCTAAGAAGGTTCGAATTCCCTAGCTCTGGGGGGATGGAACCGGTAAGGTTATTGGCAAATAGGTGCAGCTCTCTCAATTTGGTTAAACTCCCCAAAGTGGAAGGAATTGGTCCTGTCAGAAAGTTGGTGTCCATGTGGAGCACTCCCAAATTTGTCACATTTCCCATTTCAGGAGGAATAGAACCAGAAAGGGAGTTGTTGTAGACATACAAACTAGCTAACTTGCTCAAATTACCCAATGAGGAAGGTATGGATCCCTTCAACTGATTGGAATACAGCGCGACCTCAGTGAGCAAATGCAATTGCCCGACTTCTAGGGGAATTGAGCCATTTAACTCATTGGAAACCAGGTGTAGGACCTCCAGTTTAGTTAGACGGCCAATCTCTGGTGGTATTTTGCCTGAGAACCGGTTGATAGAGAGGTCGAGATAGGTGAGATTGCTAAGGAGACCGATTTGAGGCGGAATGTGGCCGCAGAGATTATTTATGCTGAGGTCCATGTGCGTGAGATGAGACAAAGATGAGAACGGGAATTCGTCAAGCGTACCGTCGACATCGGCGCTGGTGAGATTTACCCGGATCACGCTCCCAGCCCGATTGCAGGAGATGCCATACCAAGCACATGGACTCGCCGTCGAACAGGAACCGGTGGCATTGCGAGGAGAGGGAGTCCAGGAAGAGAGGGAAGAAACCGAATGGTTGCCAAGACTGGACTTCCAATGGAGGAGCGCTAGTGCTTCTGCAGGGGAAGCATGAGCAGGAAGTGGAATGACAAAGGTGGTCAAGAGGGCAAGGGCAGCCACAAGGCTCATC
The DNA here is from genome assembly GCA_028455895.1 of Rhodomyrtus tomentosa. Taxonomy (NCBI): domain Eukaryota; kingdom Viridiplantae; phylum Streptophyta; class Magnoliopsida; order Myrtales; family Myrtaceae; genus Rhodomyrtus; species Rhodomyrtus tomentosa. The sequence continues at coordinate 3,463,437 of JAPCWY010000001.1, read as the reverse complement.
AGGACCCTCTTGAGTTCTGGTGAAGAATCCATGGATTCTTCTTCTTCTTCTTCTTCTTCTTTCTCTTTTGGTTCTGGTAAGTTGGTTTTCTTTGTTTGCTGAGGCAATGGGTGATGCTTTAAAAAGGTTGTGAAAACTACCCTTCTATCATTTTCCACCATAATGGGAAATGCAATAACGACAGCTAACTAGTCAAGACTTAGAAAGCCAGCTGAGAGCTGACTGGACGAACTATTGTTTCCTTGAAGACTTTTGGAGTTTAAGCTTTTTTTGTAGTCTTCGTTGGAGACATTTTTTGACTCGGTCAGCCCTGATTTCGGAATTAAGTCCAACCATCTATGTGAACTCGAATCCAGAGACTTTTGACGTACAAGTCTTCGAGGAAAGTGTTGTGAATGAACGCTCAACTTTCCACACGATCAGATCCTACTTTGCAATTCAAAGCGCAAAGGGGACGTCTTCTCGCTCGGCCTTCAAGCAGCCAAATCTCCACGCGGTCCACCCCATTTCTTGCACAGACGATCTAGCCAAATGGCCCCGAGAGCTTGGTCCCAAAGTTGTATTACAATAATATGGGTCGATTATGGGTTAAATTGATGAATTTGAATCGAATCCATTTTCAACCATTTCAAATTTTTTTCCGATCGGTGGATAAATCAATGTATCCGGAAAGAGGTAGAGAAAGTCATTATTTACAATAAATATCGAGTGGCGTCCTAACCCCAATTGCATCATAAAACCGACAACGCTATATCTTTTGACAAGATTGCTAATACCGTGATTTTTCATCACCTCGCATGTTAGAATCCCGCCACTAATGCATCAACTGGATTGAGTGCCACCCTTTATCTGTTATAATTTAATCGGCTTCAACACTCGAATATCTGTTATCATTTCATAGGTACACCAGCCGAGGATCTCACGCCATGAACATGTGCTAGCAAGGGAAACCTGGGCTTCAACGGCAAAACAGGATAACAACGGCGTGTTTTCTTGTATACGCAAGGCAATATTAAGGTAACCTTTCTTGAAGAACACCATAACGCGGAAAGGAAAGTTTCAAAGTCTGGTCAACTTTTGAAAGTGCTTTCCGTTCTCTTTTTCGTTTGTTTTTCACGAGCAAGAAAGTAAGTACTCCACTTTCACATTGCTGATAATCATCTTCAAAAAAGGGAGAGGTGTCGAAATGAATCAAAGATCGCTCACTAAAGGGCAGAGGTTTTTTTTTTTTTTTTAATCCAAAGAAAGATGTTCATTTCATATGAAAAATACATACATCACTTTAAAATAAGAAAAAAAAAATCTCTAAAAGCAAGTAAATCTGAAAATTGAATCAACTCGGTCCAGCTTGTAGAAACTCGATTATTCTTCAAGGACGGATCTAACATTGCATCCAAGCACAATCGGCGGCTGATCACCGAATCGCGCATCATCATCAGTGATGAGCACACATCGAAAAGTCCATCTATAATAGCAACGGCTTTACTAAAAAGCGGTGGACGCCCAGATTCAGCGTCCCCAGCACCATCACCGCGTAGAGATAACAACAACCTCAATGGGTTGAAATAGCACAACAAAACGCATTGCAATTCCCAAATCTATTTTTAGATCGGAACAAGATAACACCCAAAATCTAAATCTAAATCTAAATCTAAATCTATATCGAGGGAGAGTAACTGCAAAAGGATACATGTTGATCACAAAATCACTCTCAGATAAGCCGACTGATAGAGAAAAGCTTCGACAATTTGCAGAAATGATCTAGCCAGATAAGGGGCGGAGTTGGGTTTAGCTAAAATCTAAAATACGGAACCACGTTGGAGCCATTTTGACATACGAATAATGGGATTGAGGAGGTCTGCTCTTTATTTCTGTTATGACGTACAATTAGAAAGGTGCGACGCGATTATCTGCAAATTTTGAAGCAATAGACTACGTTGGAGAAGTGTAGACTTCTGATTATATCGAAGTTTAATGACCACCATCGAAATCTACGCATAATAAGAAATTTTTCTGACTTTAGTTTATTGCATTCATCGTTCCGTTGATAAATTAAATAGTAGGTAGCATTGCATTGCTTTGATAAATTAAGTGTGATGAATTGTGAATCATCAGTACTTGCATGGCCTTTGGAAACACCGGTTGATTTCTCCTGTCATTCTTGATTACTTTGAGCACAATGCTAACTTGATTTGGGTTTTATTTCTTCCCCCTTTTGGACTGTTTTTGTGCTTGTTCAACGGTCCTAGTGGATTCCCTTTGGTAAAGCCTGAAATCTATGCTTTCTTCACTACATTCCTGGACAACATGGTCAACATCGTGAGTTCTATCAGCTGCCAATTTAACAGTTAGGTATCACTTGCTCGCTCATGTAGTGGAAGTTCCCAGACCTCTGTTTGGAACACCTACTAATTGCTGATCCTTCCAAGGCCCAACAAGCTAGGGGCGTCAAAATCGAAAAACAAACCGTGCATTTCGAGTCAGTTTGGCTCGGGTAATTGAATAATAACCATTGTTTTTTTTTTTTCAATTCAATTACTTTGGTCTGGTTATGTTAATCGAAACTCACTAAAAATCTTTAAAATAATCGTTCTTTTTTAAATTTTTCTTAATGATTCAGTTCATTCAGTTCTATTTTCTTTATAAAAACCAAACCCATACGTTTTGCCAAGTGTGGTATTTAACCGTTTCAAATCTCCGTATCAGCTCTTTGTCAAAATTATTTTCCAGACCTAGTGCTTTACTGATGTGGTACACTAGGGTCGCCAGTTAGAAAGTTCCCAATGTTACAATGAAGTTACCACCAGAATGAAGTGGTAAATCACCATCTTCCTTTAATTTTTACTCGTATAGTAAGTTAATACCAACATTATGGTGAGTTTACTTGATAAACTCATTATGATGTTGGTAACTTATTGATAAGTTAACTTATAAGCAAGTTATCTAATTTTATTACGAGCAGTATTTGAAAATTACCAGCAGCTTAACAAATCCACCAACATGAAAAGAAAAAATTCAACTCAAATACTATGTATGGCAGTTAAGATAAAAGTCAGGATATGATAAAATTTTATCACGTGTTTGGTTCCTCTTTATGATAAAATATAGCAGGATATAAGAGGTTATAGCCTGAATATATTATCCTAAGGGGAATGTGGGACAAAATTGGACATGATTTTTTTTGTTATGGTATAAAAATTATTTTTCTGGATAACAAAATTCTTATATAATAAAATTAAAAGAGTAATTGTTTTTAAAATAAATTTGAATTCTAATGTTAGAAAGATAAATCAAAATAAAAAATAATTTTTATTTTTATTTTTATAAAGAATATTTATAATATGTTTTCTTTCTTCGTTATAATATATAGTTTGTATATGTATATACACACATACACTTAGTATATGTATCATTTCATATTTTTAGTATAATAGTACAGTTTGTTATTTAATGAAAATTTTATTAAGAAATGATAGAAGGGAGTCAAAATAATGACAAAAAATAGATTTATAAATTAAAAATAACTAAAAAAATGAAGCAGAAGAAACTATATTTTAATTAAATATATTCAAACTTGAAAATGATTTTTCTAATTCTCGAAGAGAATGAGTAATAAAATTTCTAAAAAAATTAGCACCTTCATCTTCGTCTTCTCTATCTCTAGTTCATGTGGAAGTTTCATGATTACTTTGTAACTTTTGAGTTTATTATAAAATTTTACGAAAACAACAAAATAGTTGAAGCTTACTTTTATTCTTAGATTTCTGGTTCACATCAAAAGTCTAAGAAAAGCAGAAAGAAATTCAAACATCATTCTCTTTTATAACTTTGTGTTTCTTGTTGAGGTTTAACGAATGTCATAAGAAAGATAAGACTTTTCGGTAAAAAGTAAATGTTTATATTTTCTTTCTTTTACTAAATTCGACAGTGAATTACAAGAGATTCTTATATTTTATGCTTGTGATTTTTCAAATTTATTTTACATTGATATATCGTATATACCAAATAATGAATATGATATGATATGAACATATCCGACTATATTACTGCGATTCACCAAACACGTGATAGGATAGAGCAAAATCCATGAATTTCATATCTTATCATGACTAAAAATCCGAGCGATCAAACATAGCTTTGAAAAACATATTTCAATGGCACATTCAATCAGGTAATCCCGGGCTAAACGGGCTTTGACAACTCTTCATCCTTGTTTCTTTCCTATGGAGTGATAAGAATGGGGTACACTAAATAAGAAGAGGACATATTGGGTGTTAATGATGCAAAGCGAGTTTTTTGAAAGATCTCTCTCATGCTCATCTATTCAATAGATCCTATTCAGAAATCGCACTTAAAGAAGAAGATGACAACATAATTACAACCAGCTTCCACGTGCGAAATTGCATTTCAATCTGACAAAAGTTGTTTTCCTTGATCTACGTTGAACATAATTCAAAGGGACCACTTCCCAACAATTTCATCGACCTCCATGAAATTTGATAGCCTTCTGCTTTGGCTTCTTCATTAATTTGACTCTTCTCTCCATGCTTCTTACTTTTCCCACAAGCCATTTGGGAAATCCAGTTTCCCATGAAATATATGCTATGGAGATTACAATCACGATTCTGGATGCATAGCCTATCCCAACCGCTTCCCTATCAAACCTGCTACCGTGCTCTTTTGTGCTATCCTCTTGGAAAGAACGACCGTGGTGGTGGAGGCGGTTGAGCATCACCAAGGCTTGTGTTTTGTAATGGAGTTCCACATAAGCCCGGATTTCCACGGAATGAGTCGGCTGTGAATGTGCTTAGCTGCTTGTCTTGAGGTATACGACCTATGAGTTGGCTCAGCGAGAGGTCCAAACACCCAAGGAATGACAAATCTCCCAGCTCTCTAGGCACCCTCCCACTAAGCATGTTTGAAGATATATCTAGCCATTCAAGATTAGTCAATTTCCCAAGGGTTGAAGGAATGAAACCCACTAGGTGATTGTGGGAAAGGTTGAGCCCAATGAGAGGGTGTAGATTTCTAGTAACACTCGGGATGTTCCCCGAAAAGAGTTGAGCGATAAGTCGATAGTAATCAAGATGTTTAAGATCCTCACCAGCCGAACCTCCTGTCCTTTCATGATCACTTTCACAGAATCTACATAGCGTGAGCCCTCCCCCATGTACAATGATTTGTCTTGTGGCTCTTGCCCACTTTGTCCATCCATCATCCCTTAAAGTTTTGCTATCAAATTGGCTGGTAAAGGACCAGGGATGATGTTGTTCGAGAGATCCAAAATGTGCAACTTGGGAAAGAAATGAGCTATTCTTGGAGAATGCAAAAGACCCCTAAATTTATTGGACCTCGAAATAAGAACTTTTAACTCAGGCAGTGTTCCCAACCATGCCGGGAACTTATCCTCTATTTTATTGCCGCTCAAATCCAGAACTTCCCGGCTTTTACAATTGACAAGAGATTGGGGCAATGTGCCTTCGAATTGGTTTTGACTTAAGTCAAGAGTTCTCAATCTACTATGCATTGAAAACATTTGAAGGATTGTGCCCGAAAGACTATTCATTCGCAAGTTCAAGAACGATAAACCAATGCTCATGTTTGATAAGCACTCGGGCAGGCAACCGGTTAAGCAATTATTAGACACGTCAAGGACTGAGAGGGAGATGGCATTGCATATTGATGGAGGGGTCCCGGATATTTTGTTATTCGTGATCAAATAGGAATCTGTGAAGGTTGATGGAAGTGGAAGTGGACCTTCAAATTCATTGTCGGACAAGCTAATTATTGACAATGAGGTTTTTGAGAAACCTTCTAGTGGCCACCGTCCCGAAAGTTTATTGTCGTCGAGCGACAAGTAGACTAGGCCAGTCAAACCACTCAAAGAAGGAATTGGACCGGTAAGACCATTGATGGATAGGTCGAGTAAGCGAAGAAGTTTCAATCTCCCGAGTTCTTCTGGTATCTCGCCAACTAAACCACTGGAAGAAAGATAGAGCTGTTGTAGTTGAGTCGCGTTTCCAATCTCAGGAGGCAACTTACCAGTGATGTTATTTCCAGCATTTCCTAGAGTCCTTAAACGCACGCAACTTCCCCAGTTTGTCGAGATTTCTCCATAGAACCTGTTGAAACTTATGTCGATCACGTCCAAGTTGGGGTAGACGCCAAAGGTCTCAGATATGTTTCCAGCGAACTGGTTTTCCTCGAGGAGTACTCTGACTAAGCTTGTGCAATTTCTCAAGCTTCTAGGGATAGAACAAGTTAAGAAATTGCGACCCACTGTGAGTTCTTGGAGCGACCCACCTCGACACAAGTTCTCTGGTAAGGAGCCGGTTAACTGGTTGGCATCCGATTGCAGCACAGTCAAGTTCATCAAATCCCCTAAGGATCCAGGAATTAAACCATAAAGCTGATTCTCGCCGAGCAGCAAATGTGTTAGGCTGGTCATGTGACCCAAAAAAGAAGGAATTGGGCCAGTGAGCTGATTAATACTCAGATGTAAGCGAAGCAAAGAGCGTAGATTTCCTAACTCATCAAGAATGTGACTAGAAAGATGGTTACAGTAGAGAAAAAGACGGGTAAGCTCTGTCAAATTGCCAAATGTCAACCGGTAAGATTATTATCACCAAGGTTCAACAAGCTAAGACGATTTGAATTCCCTAGCTCCAATGGGATGGAATCGTTAAGCACACCTTTGACGTTGGTGCTGGTGAGATTAATCCCAGTTATGCTCCCGGCGCGACTGCAGGAGATGCCATACCAAGCACACGGACTCACGGTTGAACCAGAACTGGTGGCATTGTGAGGAGAGGGAGTCCAAGAAGAGAGGGAAGAAACCGATGGTTGCCAAGACTGGCCTTCCAACTGAGGAGGGTTTGTGCTTCTGCAGGGGAAGCATGAACAGGAAGTGGAATGACAAAGATAGACGAAAGGACAAGGACAGCCGCATAATAATCCATGGATGCTTCTTGTTCTTCTCCTCCTTTCCTGAGGCAATGAGTGATGCTTAAAAAGGTTGACCCCATTCTATGGAGAGACGGCAGCCGATGATCTAGCCAAATGGCACCGAAAGCACGATTGTTTCGTGTTCAAGTAAAGGAGACGTATCCAAATGGATTAAAAAAAAAAACACGTTTCTAATGACCGAGTTGGGACAACTAAAATCTAAAGAATGAGTTGTCATGTGTCTTAAAATAAGAATGTCTAATCGGACAAATACGCTAATTGACAAGGAAATCTGAATAGAAGAAAACCAGATTATCTTGGGCTCGCTTGTTTGAGCCATTAACAAAAACTTGACTGTGGAGTTCTGCTCTTTAATTCTATAATTAATTATAATTAGAAGAATATTTGCAATCTTGATTAACTTCACATAATCTAGTCTTTGTTGAGCTCTCTAAGTGGGCTCAATTATTGAGAATTAGTGGGCCGTCGTTATTTGGGAATATTTTGAAGTGCGCGATGATTCCAATAGAGACATTCCCGCACGTTACATGGGATAATGGTATGGTTGTTGACTAACATTCTTAAAGTGTAAACTTTGATTACAAAAATTTTAATGACTACCACTGAAATCTATATGGTCAGAACTTATTATTTTTCTTTTTTTATGAGCTTCGCGATTCTTTTTTCACTTTGCTTTATTGTATTTGTCATTTCTTCCATTAAAAAGATCTATGGATAGCAGAAAGAGCGACCAATGTCAGTTTTTTTTGCCCCCAATATGCTATTTGTCCATATGGGGGTCTTACTTGCCATCCGGTTTACCTAGAAAGTTTTAGTTTATATTCTTATGGTGGTGTTACTTCATGTCCTCAATTTCCGTCGTAAGTCGTAGCAGAGGTGGTAACGTCCGGCAAATGGCAATGGTCGAAGGTAATAGCCAATGGTCTTGTGATGAATATAGGAGATCGATTGTTAAGTGCGTGGGCTCAATCTTTTGGTGTTGTGGGGGGTAATAAGCTCAGTGACTGTTGATGTGCTGGCCTGTATGTTGAGCTTTGATTTGGGTTTTGTGTGTTCTCGACAGGAAGGAGACAATGGGAGAGAGAAAAATAAATTAATTAGCAAATGGAAATGAAGGAAAGAAAATAATAGAAACAGGTTCGATTAGCCTCACTGATCTTCGTTTTTTATTAGGTAATGGATTTGGGCTTAGCCTCTTATGAGGAATATAAGTCCATTTTGGTCTGCCGGTTCTAGACTTAGCTCCGCTAGTGCTTCTGGGCTAATTCATGTGAAACTCGAGATAGTCATTTTTGTTTGAACTTGTTATTTCTGTTATATTACTCAATTACAAATAAAAAAGAGTATATATAAATATAGTTACTCAAGGATCTAAGTCTAAACTACCTGTTAAATATGTCTTGAAATTTATGCACTCGGTGTGGCTCATTACCTGACCCGATATATTTTTGTGCGGCTCAAAAGTGAAGAAAAAAAGTTGAGATTTGATTCGTGATGCTGAGAATTGGGCCTATAAGCCCAATTCGGAGTAAGCGAACAAATCTCTATAGGGGTACGAATAGATCTCTATGAGGGATCAAGGGCAATGTCCCCGAGAAAAATTTTTTGGGCTCTATTTATGCTGTGGTTATGGTTTATTTTGTTGGATCTAGGTTTTTCTATATATGAGAGAATTGTGAGCCGTATGCTTTGTTTTCAATCAAGAAAACCGACTTCTGTAACCAGTACTCTATTTGATTATAGTGGAATCTTGTTTTGTCTCGCCCGTGGACATAGATCACTTTGATCGAACCACGTAAATCCTTGTGTTTGGTGTTTGTTTTTCCACGTTTATTTCAACACTACCAATAAAATGGCTCAAATTATACTGGTCATCCTCAACGAATAACAAGTTCATGTACATTTTTTTTTCTGTTTGACGTTTCATTGAATATGAATATACTTCTATATGATGTATTCTTGCCGAGGTGACTGTGATTGTCTACTTTCTTCTGATTATACACTCATGCGTGGGCGTTGTTTAGTGGCATATGATCATAAAATGGATAAAGACCGTGTCAATATATTAGACAACTATTCAATCACATTAGGATACTGAAAGTTCATTGGTTAGAAAATTAGTGTTTATCAAGTTATCGATCCCAGATCTCTAGTTGCATAAAAGTGAGGTATCTCTCGTGCTTTACTTGGCTCCTAATCAGGCCCCACAAGGTAGTGACGACTTTTTGTTAGGTTTCTAATGCCATCCAAAGTAAGGGTTTGAGAGAATTTACGTCGGTTGAGGACTGTCGATTTTCCACTCCACATTACCTCTAGACTCGCCTTCGTGTCTTCGCCCCACCGGGAGGGTCGCGCAGGTACATCCATGTCACAATTGGGATATTTTTTTGTGACACAAATAGTTTTGGGTACATATGGCATTCGTTTACTAGTTTGACAATTTTTGTAATGCGAAAATTATTTTGAGGTTAAATGTGACAAGAGTGTAATAGTTTGGGATTTTTTTTTTTTGTGACCCGATAATCAAGTTACACAAATATATCAATTTGAGGTTTTAGTAATATTAGCCCTAAAATTTAAAAGAAGTTACTTATGAAATTGAAGTTACCGTTTATATTTTTTTTAATGAACAGAATTTGAAAACTACCAGCTACTTTGAAAATCCACAAATATGAAAACATTTCACTTTCGTGGCCTAGGGGATCCTACAATTTTGCAATGAGATTACTTTGAATTTAAACTTCGTAGATTCTTTGAGGTTTGAAGCTAGTACTCCGTTGAGGTGCGCGCAAGCTGATCGGACACCTTAGTTATCAAAAATAAAAAATAAACCTCTAGTACTCCTGGTCCTGATCACGATTGCATTTGCAGACAAATATGATATGGTCAAGACTGCAAGTCAACGATATATTACCGACCTGCAACTTCATCAGAAATGTGGGAGTGGGACAATGACAAGTTTAGAAAATTTAAGGCAACTTTTATAGGCACATTCGATAAAGTAATCCCGCGTTAAATGGTATTCGATGTTGAGAAAAACTCCTAGGTTATTTTGATGATGACAAAACAGTCCTTGTACTTTTGGTTTAGGATAATACCATTATTATCCTAAGGTTCTGTAAAAAAAATAGCTAGATATTATACTGAGAAACTCAGATGTTATGTGGAACTCAAATGTTGAGCGGGAATAACTCATACGTTGGAATGATGTTCAAGCTTCGAGAGAAGTGTTTACGTGCAATAACTAGAACTTCAAGAGATATTCAAGGATGATTTGCAATGGCTAGTAATCGAGTTGGATCGTCCTCGAAGATTCTCGGGAATAGAGATTAATCAATGATGCAGATCAAAGGAGACGAACGCAATTTTCCTATTGAAGGTATCCATATGTGGAAATCCATTATCATAATTATATGGGCGATTTGATCTAACGGGAAAACTTTTCTTTGTAATTCTCGACGGCTATGAAATCTTCATTTGGATATAGTTACGTTTAAATGAAAAATTTTGGAGAGCAATCCTCTGGAGGCCTTGGAACAGTTATTTAGAGATGGAATAGTATAAAAGATATCTCAAGATCGAAGAGAACAAAACGGTTGGCCTAAGAGAGAAAAGTATTCTAAATTTCAAGATTGAAGGAGCTTCAATTATTCGTTTCTCTTAAATCTATTCACTTGATTCTTAGAGGTGTACACACGAGTGTTGAGCGTTAGTGTGCAATCTTTTATCTCAAGGGAGATCACCGAATTGTAACCTCTAAGCAATTATCTAGTGGAATCTAGCCGATTGGATGCCAACCGAAGAAGTGGACGTAGGCTTGATCAAAGCCAAACCACTATAAACCCTATGTGTAGTTTTCTCTATCCCTTACTCTGGCTTGATTGTTGTTATTATTATTATTATTATATCTATACTTATATTTATATTTATATTTATACACACACCGCTTTGTGATCGTTGACATATTGTGATATTACTTGTATTGATCATCTGAGGAATAAGTTTCAAGCTAGTGCAATTCCAGTTCCGCATTAAATTCTAAAATCGTACTATAATCACCTATTTATCCCTATCTTGGTGATAATGCTAGCCTCAACATTCGATAGCTCTTCATCTTTCCTTCTTTCCCCTGGAGAAATAAGATGGGTGTACACTAATCAAGAAAAACACATATGAGGTGTTAATGATGCAAAGGGAGTGTTTCCAAAGAATTTTTTCAAGTTCATCTATTCAATCAACCGGATTAAGAAACTACACTTAAATAAGCAGATGACAACATAATTAAAATGAGCATCCATATGCGAAATTGCATTTCAATCCGACATGAATTATATTCCAAAGATCTATATTGCACATAGTTCAAAGGGACCACTTCCCAAAAATTTCGGTGACCTCCATGAAATTTGATGGCTGCTTCTCCATGGTCTCTTCTCTCCAAATCTTATCACTTTTCTCACGATCCATTTGGGTCTCCCAGTTTCATATGAAATGTACGCTATGGAGATTCCAATCACCATTCCGGATGCATAGCCTATCCCAATCGCTTTCCTTTCAAACTCGCTACCATGCTCTCTTGCACTATCTGCTTGGAAGAATAACCGTGGTGGTCGAGGCGGCCAAGCATCACTAGGGCATGTGTTTTGTAGTGGAGTTTCGCATAAGCCCATGTTTCCACGAAATGAGTCAATTGTGAATATGCTCAGTTGCTTGTCTAAAGGTATAACAACCCGTGAGTTGGTTCTGTGAGAGGTCCAAACATCCAAGGAATGACAAGTCTTCCGGTTCTTTAGGAACCCTCCCACTAAGCTTGTTTGAAGAGAGATCTAGCCATTCAAGTTTCGTCAAATTTCCAAGGAGTGAAGGAATGGAACCCATGAGGTGGTTGTGGGAAAGGTTGAGCCCTATGAGAGAACGTAGTTTTTCAATAACACTTGAGATGTTCCCTTGAAAAGAATTGAGTGATAAGTAGATGGTTGTGAAAATGGTCTAGATCCTCTCTAGCCAAATCTCCTTTCCTTTCATGATCACAATCACGGAATCGTCATAGAACAACCCCCCCCCCCCCCCCACCCCCCCCCCCCCCCCCCCCCCCCCCTTGAAAATCCTGCCTCCTGTACAATGATTTGTCTTGCTGCTCTTGCCCATTTTGTCCATTCATCATACCTTGAAGTTCCGCAATCAAATTGGCTGGTAAAGGACCAGATAAATTGTTGTTCAGCAGGTCCAAATTCTGCAATTTGAGAAAGAGATGAGCTACCCTTGGAGAATCTAAAAGACCCTCAAATTTGTTGGACCTTAAAATAAGAACTTTTAGCTCTGACAGTGTTTCTAGCCATGCCTAGGAACTTATCATCTATCTTATTGTTGCCGAAATCCAGAGCTTCCGAGTGTTCACAATTGACAAGTGATGGGGCAATGAGCCTTCGAATTTAATTTCCCAACTTTCTAGATTTCCTTATCTTTTTCCTTGAGATTTCTGTTAAATTATTAACAAACTGACTGTCGTTTTGATATATTCTCCATGAAAACAAACAAACCCCCCCAAAAAAAAGGGAAGAAAAGGGGGACCTCATTGAATGCTAGCACGAGAATGAACAGGAGTGAAGAAAGGAAAGCTACGTTTGTTCTTGTAATGCTTGTAATGCGTTTACTGGAGAATGAAGACAAGAAGCTCCTCAAAAGCCATTGAATTTTTTCATGGAAATATACGGGTGTTCATGGCTTGGATATTGTCTTTGACTTTTATTGTGTGAAGGCTACCGATGCTTCAAGTGCACTTATTGTGTGGATTTTTTGTTGCTTTACGCTTGCAAGAAGATATGGGAGATGGCTTCATCTTCAATGTTATGTTTGTGATGGCAGAAAAGTCATAGAAGAATAGCAGTTCCTTGAATGGTGCAACTTTAGCAATAAAAAAAGCACTTGTTCAGCATTGCAATCAAGCCATAGAATTCCATGTGAGCTTCGAGTTGTAGTACAAGTATCTGCATTCCAATAAAGAATTTCTTCCTACGATTTGTTCTCTCTTTCTAATTTCCAAATTCACCATTTTTGTTTTTGGTTCCAACAATTTCAAGCGACAGAGTCAGGGATCAACGAGAATAGCGCTTCGAATTGCTGCTCCACTCTCCCTTCCACTTCCACTTCCAACCTCAACCTCTGTATCTGAAAACATGTCAGGAACAAGAAACTTGCCATGAAATTTGATCTAATATCTCTCAATAATACATAATCTAAATATTTTTCTTGCCGGAAGCATAATCAACATTGTTAATATTTTTTTGGGTTTTGTTTCTCGAAATCTTAAAGACTTGTCACCGACGACTGCATGAAACATAATTTAAAAAAGAAATGATAAAGTCATTACATGTTGCAAAATTAAAAGGTCGATGTCCAATTAGTGTCGTTCGATCACTGCCCCAGAAACGGTGATGTCTTGCTCATCTGGTGAAGTGTAATCTCAGGGACAATGTGAGATTGGCGGTGGCGGCACAACCGCAAGATTAAGTCAGACGTCGCCATCAATGGCAAAGGATTCTTGTGTAGGCTCACTCGTCGTTGCCTCTGGCCATGGCCAAAAGAAGAGGGAGTAGAAAAAAAATATGAAAAAAATATTACTAAAATATTATGTCACTAGCGTTCACATCAGCACCGGCAGACCAAAATTAGCTGCATGAACTAAATTTGAACATCAGCATCGACAACAACAACACATTTATCTCAAATTAGTTGGGGTCGGCAATCGATGAACCCCAAAGAATCATAAAAATATAAATATAATCAAGTGAGGGAAAAGTGATAAATGTGTAAAAATAAATAAACAAATACATAGTTATTTGATCAAAACAAAGAATTAACATAATTGTAATAGATTTAAGATTTATATATATATATATATATATAAGAGCGCTAACTTTGATATCCTTCTAGCCTAAGAACTTTCAATGTTGTTCTGTTCCAAACGGAGAGAGCTAAACCCCTTGCGGGTGAATTTCCCAATTAAGATAATCAATAAAAAAAACCGAGGATTGCTCGGTTAGCCATTCTAGTCAACTAGAACGTCATTTGGATTCAAATCCTACTCAGAGGTCCGCTAAAAATCAGAAATTGTTGAAGAAATAACAAAATATTTCTTTTGTCCCATCCATGAGATTGGAAATATTTCTTTTGTCCCTTCGAAGCGATCAGAAAATAAAGAATTCGTCACAACGTTCACAAGAAGATCAACAGAGTGAAATAAAGTGGAGATCTTTCCGTGACGTGCGAACACATTTGAAAACACGTTATATTTGGTTTTGGACGCTCATTTTTATCGTGCTCCAAGATCACAATGCTAAGACCACAACCAAAATCAGGGTTGCGTTCGCAATTTGGGGCTCCAGAACTTAAAGCAGATGCATTCAACCAGGGTCTCGCGGGGCTCCGTTGGTCCCACCATGTACTCCATATCACCATGAATCTTCAGAAAACCACCACGTCATGCTACATAGCCATTGTTTTGAAGGTGAATCCTTTCACTTTCGGATACGAGCAAACCGTCGTGAAGAATCAAGAGAAAAGTAGAGCACGGTCACGAAATCTGAACAGTATATAAGACCACTAATGCCATATCTTTTTACAAGAGCAGTAAAGCCGTGAATTTTCATCACTCTTGCATGTCAGAAGTCCGCAGCCAATGCATCAGCCAAGCGTAAAGCCAGCAAATAGAATCCATTTTCAAGCTACTTCAGGACCCAAAAAGATTACCAAAGGTAAAGGATGTCAAAGTGGTCCATCTACTGTCAAAATATGAAAACCATACTAAATTCAGGAGCATGCTTTCATGATGAATTAAAAAACCATATGGCACTCTCAGCAGGCCCCCTTTTGGAGACGGCTAGTGCGGCGAAAATGGCAAACGAATAGTGCAGGATCACACTGGTACAGTTAAATCTCTCATTGTCCGTATGTGGCATGAATAGATTAATTGACGCACTACATTAACATAGTTGAGAATGCAGCTATAGAACTATGAACAAATGCACGACAAAAAAGACTTCAATGGACTTGGTGAATGCACATTATAGCACAAGAATAAGATTAGAGTATCACAGGTAACCACCAAATTCAGAATAGACGGACTAGCTGCCTTCAAAGAAGAAGAACATAACCCTACTAAACTCAACATTAATATCTAAATCACGTGCAACGAAGTCTCAGTCCACCCAATCAAGAGCCTCAGGAGAAAGTGATATTGTTTGTCAAGCAAAACCAACTGCACGACTGGAGGCACTCATCTTTCCTAAAAAGGCAGCATGAACCAAGCGGAGCCGTATGGTCCAAATAGTTCCAACAGAGTGAGACAGAAGCAACAAACCCACTCACATCACATAAGCACTCTATGGACTACGTGGAGAAGCACTAGCGGAATCAGCAGGATGCTCAGAAACTCTTTCACCATTTTGTACATCAGGACTTTCAAGATTAGAAGGTCTCGGATTTGGAGATGGACTCCTCTCATATTCAGCTTTCCGCGGGCTACGGGATGGACTGAAAATGGGGAAAAAAAGATCTCCATTCATATAAAAATTCTCGACAAGCGATGGTCATAGAAGCATTAAGGGGGAATAAGGAGGGCTCTCACCTTCTGTATGATCCACTCCGACTTCTGTCCTTGTCATCATACTTGGATGCCCTTTGGTCTCTGCATTGATCAGGACTTGGGCTATAGCTCCTACTCCGGTGACGGTAACTCCTTTCCCTGTCTCTGTACCTGTCGCGATCATATCGTCCCCTGCTTCTACTGCGACTTTTCTTCCTGTAATCGCGGTCTCTATTGCCGTCTCTGTGCCTGAAAACCACTTCTACTATCAGTTGCAGCACAGAATGAGAGGGAATTACTTGCAACTCTGCAAGATGCAATTACACAAGAAGATAGTTAAGGAACAAACGCTCCTGCAAAAATAAGTGGAATTTTGTCATTTTGCTACCAATAGAAGATTTTGCTTCACGTCATATGGTAAGATCTACAGAAATACATATGGATTCGGCTAAAGGATCTCCCGGATATTGGTAGCTGTCATTAAACCGGGTAGAATACTTCATGAAACGGAAGGCATAGTGGAAAAAAAAACAGCTAGAAAAAGGCTATTTCAATGATGCATATATGAACTCAATTTCTTATTTTGGAATAGGAACGTAGAACCAAAGAAAAAGAATCTTGCAGATAAAAAAAAAATTGCAGCTTTCCTTATGACAAACAATTTTTTTGAAATGATGCCCTTTGCATTAACATTGAAAGAACAGATTAAAAAAATGATATGATTCAACCTCAAAGCAATTTGAACGTAGCAAATAACAGCGGGGCCCGAGAATTAATATGTATTAGAACCATAGGAGCTAGTAATCGCTCATATGCTCATAAAAATGACATTATTGTTGCTGTGATCAAGGAAGCATTCAAAAGTGATCAAAGCTGTAATTGTACGTACTTGTAAAGAACTTAAACGTGACAACGAAGGGCACACAGTCATGCATGCACGTCTTAGTTAAGGCCACACGGTCACAATTTTCATCTAACTAGTATTTATCATCAAAAGCCGATGGAGTAAGTCCAAGGTCATGATCTCACTATCCAGCACAGATCAACAAAATTAGCTCTGGGATAAGTACAGAAAGTCCTAAATGTTCTACCCATTGTCCCATTGGTAAGTTCTAAAGTCTTTCCAAAATGTTCAATCAGTCCTAGTCTTGCTGCCAAAGCAATTTTTTCGCTGGATAATGAAACCACTCTATTTTGACATGCAATTAACCATATTTCATACTATAAGTAAGAAATGAAACCCTGGATTTTGCAATTACAAGACTCGCATGAAAACTAAGGTTCAAATTTTCATTTATATTGAGAAAATATTGGAGCCCAACTCAAGATGCTAAAATTGGCCCTTCAGTCTTTAGAGTGTTTTCTTTGACAGTTGATTCTCATAATCACTTCCATCACACGATGAAAAGTAGAACTTTTGTGTTTTAGTTCTTAGTTATGGTCCAAATATCCTGTTACTCCTTTTTTTTGCGCCAAGTAATAAAGACAAATGACAAGCGGGCTTGATCAACCATACTATATAACTGCACTCTGAACTTTTCTCTGGAAATTGCACTTCCAAACCTAGTTTCTTATGTGGGAAAGTCCTACCCAACAAGTGAAGACTAATAAGTCAACTTTACTATTTGTTTGGAGTGGCCGTGGTTCTAGCATTCGACTTCAGCTTCCGGATTTCCACTTTTAGGATACGACTCAAGTTCTTGCCTTTAGGTTACTGTGAACAAACTTAACATGACGCCCCAATTCTTTTATGTAAGTGCATCTAAAGTTGTGACATATTATTATTTGTGTCTTTAATTTAAAAACATCCGGATATCCTTCATAAGCTATAAGATGCCTGACCAAGCTTCTTACATTGTTGTTTACAACATTAACACCTCCATAGAATTAGTTATACCATGAACTTCATCAATTGCTTTCATTTCTTGAGGACTACCAACAAGTGATGGCAAGGATTACTCACAAAGTTTGCAATTGACTCTAATGCCAGGAGGAAACCTAAATAAATTGGCAGTGACATTATTAACCGAATTGGACCAGCATCCTCTCATATAGAGGTAAAATGAGAGATTTTCATTCCCGTTCCTCTTCAAACATCTTGACAAGTCATTGAAAAGAAAATAGATGGCTAAAACCATCGTACTTCAATCCTCTATCCATTGTAGCATCATGAATTCAATGGTAAAATGACCCTACCAATTTTCTCATAAATTTCAATCAGGATCCCCACAGAAGTTTCAGCTACCTATATTAAATCCCAATCAAAGTCACCGCAACATTTGGAAACCCTTGAAATGTGGAGATGAATGAATTGTACAGTAAGAAAACAGGCTCATGTAAGTATAAGACGACCAACTACCTCAACCAATCCATAAAATGATTTTGGAATCTCACCTCAAAGTCAATCCGCAACTATCGCAATAGGGAGTTACAGATAGCAGTCAACACATTCAACCCATATTTTTAATCAAGCAAAGATTTTTTTTTTCATTTTAGTATACATAGACACAATTTGCATGACTTTACTAACTTAACAAACTTAAACCATACCTTGGACGAGGACTGCGACTTCTCGACCGCCTTCTTATCTTTGAAACAGGTTCAGCAACTCTCCCCTTATCGCTGTCGTGAAATAGAGGCCGAGCTCATCAAAAAAATTATAGTAAGAAAATGACAGCTAATTCATTCAAGAAATTTAATTCTCTTTTTCTTTAGGCCATCTTTTGCAGGTTATTTTGCAAACAAATCATCCACTGACATAATCATGCTGACAAGGTCGTGAAAACTTGGACCATTGTAAGGTTTATTCCAAAAAAACCAAATTCCCTCCTCCAGCGAGCTCGTACCAGATTGGCGTTGTACTGTATCTAGACCCGAAAAAAGCACAGTGTATTTCACAAATTGGAAAACTAAAAGGAGAGATAATTAAACAGCTTACATTCTCTCCGCATTGGGACCGTACTTCGCGAACTGAACCCCAATCTCTCTCCCATCCACGACTCGCCCTTTCGAAAAAAGAAAACCAAACAAGAAATCAAATGAAAATTCAAGAATTTCCCCCAACGCAAAAAGAAACCCTCAATACCGAAGGAACTAAAATCGGAGCAAGAGCGACACCATCAAGCTTGTCCACCGCCTTCTGCGCCTCGTCCGCGTATTTGTACCTCACGAACGCGAACCCTCTCGATTCTCCAGTCCTGCAAGACCCCCATCAGAATACAGTAAACAAAAGCCCAACTCTCAACAAGCGAGCTATAAAGCAAAGCAAGGAACGGATAAATATAGACCTTCGGTCTCTGGGGATGAACACGTCGACGACCTTGCCGTATTTATCGAAGAGAGGGAAGAGGTCGTCGGCGGTAGTCCCTGCAAAACAACCGCGTAAGGCATCGATGAGGGGAGACAGAGAGAGACAGAGGGAGACAGAGCGAAAGAGAGGAGAAAGATACTAAAGGAAATGTTGAGGATGAGGAGCGAGTAAGTGTCGGTGATGTCCGGAGGGCCTGATCTTCCAAAATGCGACATTGGCAACCTGCTATGCTGCTGCTGCTGCTGCTTCTTCTTCTTCTAGGGCGAGAAGAGGGAGACGCTTCGCCGGGGTTTTAGATTGTCCAGCGACCAAGGGGACCGACTTGGAAAGCAGATAAGAGAACAGATTAGCGGGCCGGGATGGGCCGGATCGTGCGGGTTTGAATCTTTGGTTCGATCCGGATCAGTTTCCTCCGCAAAACGCTCCATTGTTGGGATTAATGGTGTGCAAACTGAACCGGATTGGTCCGGTTCTTGAGATTGGCGATTCGACCTCTTGTTCTAATAAATGGAATTGGTAATTGGGCGGTTCGATACTCGATTTCATTGTTTAGGACCAGACCGGACCGTTAATATTTTTTAAAATTAATATACATCTAGAATTAACATATTTTTAACATTATGAAAAATTCATGAATCTTGTCTCATGACTCTTTAGTTTAGTGGTGTCATTGTACATATTATTTAGCAATTTAGATTTTGGTATTATTTTGGGGCAAAATCAGGTCTTAATTGATGATAAGATCTATTTCTTTTATTGGACACATGCACGAAGAATAAGCACGTACGTGCATGGGGATAGAAACTCTAGTCATTATGCAAATTTGATAAATCTATTTTTTTTCATAATCAAAAAATAAAAAAAAAAGAAATAAAATTCGAATTCGGTTCCATCGCTCACCTGAGTTCAGCGGGCCATATGCGGCGTCGATTACGAGCATAAAAGATCACGCGAAGCCTTCAAGGTGGGATCAAATACACGTTGGGTGCCTCTAGCATTTACAGGATTGTCTTACTATCGTAGGTTGATTATAGATTGTAAATTAACATTGTATTGTAATTTCCAATGATTGGATTTTTATAAGTAATTAGAGTTAGCGATCCTACTGAGACAGGCTCGAACCACTGATCCTGATCCGGTCCGTGATCCCGAAAATATGGGGATCGAGACTATTGATCCGGTCTCCGATTCCATGCCAAGACCGGACCGGTCCGGACCATGCACGCCCCTAAGACCAATGATGCGATGTCATGTCACAACGAAGAAAATCATGAGCAATACCATATTGAAACATTGATTAGCTTGATTGAGAGAAAAATCTACCAAAACCCAGTGCTTTAATAAAGCTGTTTTTTTTTTTCAAAAACGAAAAATAAAGATATTTTACGAGCCGGAGATTATTGGGTAATAACTGATTGCAACATTACCTTGAATTTACATAACCTTCAATGTGTAAGCCACCTCGTGGTAAAATGGAATAACGGCCTTGTCTAGATAGAAGATTTACCCACAATATGAAAGGGTAGCTTGCATTGACAAATAAAAATGGTGAGACCTTTTGAGTTACAAGTCAATAAAATACTTTAAAAAAAAAAAGTTGTCTTTAAGATGACAGTTTTCGACCAAAACAAAATGAAAGTTGTGATTGATAAAATGTTACTTTTGGGGTCCACTCATTTCACAAAACATTACGTATGGTATTCCTCTTATTCACAGACAACAAGAACATCCGTGTAAATTAAGATCCCCAATTCTAGAGTCAAATGTGTTGGAGATACTTCGAGATTTCGCAGATATAATCAAATCAATCTAGGAATTTGGTCCATTGATTGAATTAATTTATGATTACAGTCTAGGATTAGGATTGATTGATTGAATCAATTTGTGATTGCAATCAATAGTGTAGCTTTGATAGTTTTCCTTTTATCGCTCGTACATTGTACTATAAATACATGTAAAGCATGTAATCAGATCATTGAGCGAGAATACAAATAAATTCTCTTCTTCAATTGGTTTTTTTCACACTTTGTATCGTGATATCAGAGCACTTGGTTCTCGTATAAGCTTCCGCAAACCCTTTATTTGATTGCCTCCCGTCTTTTTCTAGCACCGTTATTGCAGGAAAAATATTAATCTGCAAAACAGGTCGCACTCTAGCGTAGGAATCAAATTTTTAGCAAGTTTTAAAAAGGAAAACCTTTTTTCTTGCCGATACCATGCCAAAGAACAACTCATCAAGTTCTAAGGAAAATCAAACTCCAGAAGACAATCGGAAGGGCACACTCCACACGGCTTCACATATGGAGCCAACGTTCGAGAATCCTTCCGAGGTTATTCCAGATGTACAAATCCAGCCCAACCAAGTGCAAACCATTCCGGACCAACCTGTCCAGTGGTTGCCTATACATCGTCCATTCAACCCAATTTGGTATGGGCAGAATCCACGGTGGAATCACCAAGGTCCAGTGAATCAAGGCCATGGAGAGAACCCACTCAAGAGATCCCATTGTCCACTAATGGGACAAACTCAACTCCTGGACCCGAAATGCATTATTCGGGTCAAGCATCACAACCGGGGATCTCAGTAATGGGTATGAATCCCTCTATTCGATTCCTCGACCTGGTTTCATGCCGTTTCCCTTTCCTATCATGGGTCGCCCAGAGCCTGGCGATCCGCTATATATTCCACCGCTGATGGTCCGGAGCTGCAACTCCTTACCCAGCAACTATTCGGCCCCGAAAAATACTCTCGATGGTCCCAAGAGTTCCGCAGAGCTTTGGAAACGAAAGATAAGGACGGTTTCCTTGATGGAGCTATCTCGATTCCCTCCGACGAGCGTCTAGCACGACACTGGAGGAAGTGTAATCAACTTGTCCATACATGGATCAGAAACCGTATCTCCCCAAAAGTCGCGGCCGGACTTCCTCTGAGAGAGGATTCAAAAATCATGGGGGGAAAATATTAAAGAAATGTACGGCAAATTAGATCGTGCAAAAAAAATTTCTCTCATGCAGGCACTAACCGAATTGAAGCAAGGAAACATGACTGTGCCTGCTTGTTTCAACAAGCTTTCAGCACTCTGGAATGAGCTAAAAGCAGCTGAAGAAAAGCTTGAAGGACCGGATACCACTTTGCAGCAGTATCGAGCCATACGAGAGACGGAAAAAGTGACCCGATTTCTATTAATTCTGAATGAGACTTACCTTTCTTTTCGCCTTCGAATCTTGGCCATGGAACCCGTACCATCACTTGGTTGAATCGACCAACTTGCTACTCAAGAAGAGAGCCAGCGCCTTGCCTCGTTGGAGTATGTCAAAGTTGGAGAAACCGTCCTTCTCACAACTCAAGCAAAGACCCAACAGAAAGGGTTAGCCAGGAGGACAAATACTCAAACTTGGAGACCACTCACAGCGTTTGGTTTAATTAATAGAGACGAACAGATGACCATTAAAGGGATGGATCGCCATGAGTCAATGGCACGATCGGACGGCTCACGATCATTATTTCTAGCCCCTGGATCCAACGCCTCCTATGAGGTCACGTCAGCACCCATTTTGGAAGCAAGTGTTTCATCTTCCACTACATCATTTCAGAGAGGAAATGGACAAAATCGAAGAGGGAATGGTAAATTATACTGTCGTTATTGTAAGCGTCCGCACCATACAATAGATACTTGCTGGAAATTGCATGGAAAGCCTGGAGAGAAGGGGAAGAAAGAAAAAGAATTCTCAGCATATCAAGTGACGGGGCAAAATATTGACAAAGGCAATCAAGCAATCACTAATGATCAATGACAACAACTCATGAAGGCCTTGAGGTAGTTTGATGTTTCCGAGAAAAGTGTGAGTTTTCAGGTACTTCCTATTGCTTTGATAAACTCTATTTCCTGCAATGTATGGATAATTGATTCAAGTGCTAGTGACCACATATTTGTGACAAAAGTTTTTTTTTCCAAAGTTCATGAAAATCTGGATTCACCTATTTTAGTTCATCTTCCAAATGATAATATCACATATGTCACAAATATTGGCACAGTCAATCTTACCTCTTCCATCACTCTAAAAAATGTCCCATATGTTCCTCAATTTCAATTCAATCTCATTTATGTTGCCAAAGTCTGCAAGGACAATTCTTGGCTTGTCCTTTTTAATTCTGACAATTGTTTCTTTCAGGCCCTTTCGACTGGCAAACTGATGGGTTTGGGTAGTATTTCAAAAGGGCTATATTTTTGGATCAGCCTTTCCAAAAATCATGATTTATCATGCATCCTCATGAATAAAGAATCATTGTGCAATGTTACTTCCAATGATAGAGTACTCATTTCTCATCAACGGCTAGGTCATAGTGCTTCGTTTCCATACCCTCAATGTCAAGTTTGTCCTTTGGCAAAACAATCACGTGCGCCTTTTCCTATTAGCAAATCACGTGCTAATAAACTTTTTTCACTTATTCATATTGATGTCTGGGGACCTTATCACACCCCACATCAAGATGGATCTCGTTTCTTTCTCATCATTGTGGATGACTTTTCTCGTGCAATATGGGTTTTTCTCATACAATCCAAAAGTCAAGTTCCTTCCCAATTGAAAACTTTTCTTTCACTATTAAAAAAACCAGTTTGGAACTTCTGTTCAGCGCATTCGCACTGATAATGGAAGAGAAGTCCTTAATAATGAATGTGCGTCCCTTTTCTCTTCCCATGGAATTATCTACGGGTGTTCATGCACTTACAGTCCCCAACAAAATGGGGTTGTTGAACACAAACATCATCACCTCTTAGAAGTTGCATGTGCCATTAAGTTTCAAGCTTTCATTCTTGAAAAACCTTTAGGGAAATTGTGTGGTCAGCTTACCCGATTAATCGCATGCCGACTCGGATTCTTAGTGGATGAACTCCTTTCAAATTATTTTTTTGGAAGAAACCAGAAATTCATCAATTGAGAGTGTTTGGTGGCTTATGCTATGTTACTACTGTGGGTCCTCGGGATAAAATGGGTCATAGTGCCCATCGATGCATCTTCATGGGCTATCTGACTCTTTAGAAAGGTTATCATGTCTTCAAACCATCCACAGGAAATTTCTTCGCAAGCAGGGATGTTATATTTCATGAAAATATATTTCCTTTTCAAGATGAAGCAACCTCGACTGAATATTCTGAGTCCTCGACTAATAATCGTCAATTTTTATTTGAAGAGGATTTGTATCCAGATCAACAATTCCCATTTATTGCACATCGTGAACATCCGATATCTCCTCCGGTGATGGAGAATACGGAGGTTTCTTCACCATCAATGGATTATTCAAATGAACACCTTGAAGTACCACATGAAGAGAACCTCGATTCTCCTTCAACATTATCACCTCGAGAAAATAGTGTTGAAGATTCTTTCCCTGTTATTCCTGCACAAAAAGTTCAACCTCGACGTTCAGGCCACGCTACTCGTCCACCTACATGGACTAAAGATTATGTGTGCGCTATTTCAAATTCATCAGGTACTCACTATCCCGTATCCTCCTATGTTTCCTTTAATCAGTTATCATCGGAACATAGGTGTTGCATCAGCCGTATCTCCGAGGAACGAGAACCATAATCTTATAATGAAACAGTTATCCATCCAAGATGGCAGGAAGCCATGGAAGCAGAATTACATGCATTAATGAAAAACCAAACTTGGGATATTGTACCCTTAATGCCTCATCGCAAATCAATTGATTGTAAATGGTTGTGCAAAATCAAGTATAGAGCAGATGGATCCATTGAAAGATATAAGACTCGTTTAGTGGCGAAGTGTTTCACGCAATGAGAGGGCTTCGATTATCATAAAAAAAATTTCTCCGGTGGTGAAAGAAGTCATTGTTCGATCTTTTTTTTATCCATTGCTGCTTTTCACGATTGGGAATTACATCAAATGGATGTTCACAATGCCTTTCTCCATGGTGATATGGAAGAAGAAATCTAAATGGATCTTCCGCATGGTTTACGAAGACAGGGAGAGTCTAAAGTATGTTGTTTCCGTAAATACCTTTATAGTCTTAAACAGGCTTCTCAATAGTAGTAAGTGAAATTTAATACTGCACTCACAGCTACTGGTTTTAAACAATCCAAACATAATTACACACTTTTCACATGGACAAAAGATGCGTCATCTATCTATTTAATGATATATGTTGATGACATACTTATTATGGGAAGTGATGAATCTACGATCAAGAATCTCAAAGAATATTTGCATTCTACTTTCATATTAAAGATCCGGGACCTCCCAAATATTTTATTGGTATTAAGATTACCCGATCATACCAAGGGATCTCTCTTAGCCAACGAAAATTTGTCCTAGAGATTATATCAGAAGCAGGTATATCAGGATGTAAGCTGACAGATATTCTATCGAGCAGAATACCAAGTTAACTACAGTCGATCATGATGCGAGATTATCGTCTTAGAGTGATGACCCATTGTCAAAGATCCATCGAGCTATCGGAGGCTTGTAGGAAAGCTTAATTACCTTACTAGATCAGACATATGTTATGCAGTGTAAACACTCAGTCAGCTTATGCATAGCCTGAAGCGATCTCATATGAATGCGGCACTGAAAGTCATGAAATATTTGAAGAAATGTACAGGACTTGGAACACTTCTCTCTCGAGAATGCAACATGAAGATGACAGCCTATTGTGACACCAACTATGCTACCTACCCTATGATAAGAAGATCCACTACGAGATTCTGTATCAAGTTTGAAAAGTCGTTGCTCTCATGGAAGATGAAGAAACAATCGACTGTATCATTGTCATCGGCCGAAGCTGAATATCTCGCTATGGCCAAGACTATTTGTGAGATAGTTTAGATGCGAGGAGTACTTCTAGACTTCGGCGTACGGGTTAAGCGGTCAGCTACACTATTTTGCGACAATGATGCAGCACTCAAACTTGCAGCAAATCCTATAGTTCATGAAAGTACAAAGCGTATAGAAGTTGACTGTTACTTTACTCGAGACAAGATTCAAGAAGGGATAATTAAGACAAAGGGAATTGGAACCTTGGAACAGCCAGCGAATATTTTCATGAAACCCTTATGTCAGAGACGACACACATCTCCTATACAAGCTAGGCGTCTTGGACATATACAAGCCGTCAGCTTGAGGGGGAGTGTTGGAGATATCTCGAGATATCGAAGATACAATCAAATCAATCGAGGAATTTGGTCGATTGATTGAATTAATTTATAATTACCGTATAGGATTATGATTGATTGAATCGATTTGTGATTGCAATCAATAGTGCATCTTTGATAGTTTTCCTTTCATCGCTCGTACATTGTACTATAAATACATGTAAAGCATGTAATCGGATCATTAAGTAAGAATACAAAGGAATTCTCTTCTTCAATTGGTTTCTTTCACACTTTGTATCAAAATCTTCCAATTTGATTCTGAAGTGAGAATTATAAAATAAAATAAAAATCAAACTTATTGTAATTGTGTTTATTCAATCGTAAATTTTGTTTTTGAACAATTCAATTATAAATACTTTACATCTATGTCAATTCAACCCATTTGACTAGTTAGCACTTACGTGGTAAATTTTAATAATATTCTGAAAATTTGAAAAAAAAATAATTATTTTTAATAACATTTTCTGCTTTTTTTTGTTTCTTTGGGCCGGTAGCCTCCTGTTAACTATCGGTTAGTGGCGAGGGTTTGTTAAAACTTCAAAAAGTATTAAAAATTTATCATGTCAGCGCGACTGACATATTGGATAGAATTGACACAATTACAGAAGGTTTAACACTAATTTGTTAATTTTCGATTTTATGACTCCACTTATACGAAAATTGTTTAATTGGGGTAGAAATGGCTTGACTCGAGAGTTATACATAAATTCAAAAATTATTAGCTTTGTAGTTGTTCTAACTTTTGAGTTGCCCATATATTATATTGTTATAATGTTTTTATGGCTTCTTCAAGCCTGCAATCAAATAAGGAAGCCAAAAACCAATGCTCAACACAAAGATTCAAATGTGCATTATTTCACAGTGATTCATTAAAAAAATTTACCAAAAAGTCCTACATTCATTGCCCATATAAATTTTTTAATTTGTCAAAATTAGTCCTAAACATTTTGATAATTTATCAATTGAGTCCTTCCATCAATTTTGGCAAGAAATACCTAACATGGATGGCCACTATCCGATGAGACATGATTAGCTCGGAAGAGGATAATTTTTTTAACTTTTTAAATGTTTATAATTTTTTTGAAATTTTAAGAATTTTTATTTTTATTTTTAATTTCTTTGTTGTAAAAGAAAACGTCGATCTTTGGAATCAACTCAGAGAACTCTACCGAGAATATTGTCTAAAGAAGAAGAAAAGAGGAGAATGGTATGGATGAATTGTCTAACCCTCTAGGTTAGCATGCTCTCATATTTATAATAATGAAGGGGTACATAGTAATACGGTAGGCATTCCCACACATGATAATGAATAATACAATAACTTATAACACCCTCCCTCAAGCTGAGGCATAGATGTAGACCATGCCCAACTTGTTACATATAAAGCGAACCCGCTGTCCAGCTAAAGTTTTAGTAAACACATATGCTAGTTGATCTCCAGTGCGGATGTGTGAGAGAGTGAAACTACCACGTGTAAGGTCTTGTCGAACAAAATGACAATCAATCTCGATATGTTTTGCTCTTTCATGAAAGACGGAATTTGAAACAATGTGAATTGTTGAACTACTATTACACCATAACGATGTGGGACCACTTGATTCATATCCGATCTCATTCAGAAAATGTCTAGTCCACATAATCTCTACAGTAGCTATAGTAATGGCTCGATACTCTATTTCAGCACTAATCCTCGTCATAATATATTGTTTCTTACTATTCCAAGAAACTAAATTATCACTAACATACAAATCATATCCAAAGATAGACTGCATATCAATAGGGCAACCAGCCCAAGTAGCATCAGTATAACGCTCGATGCGAGCATGACCATGAGCCGCAAAAACAATTCTCTTGCCAGGATTATCTCGAAAATATCTTAAAATCCTCAAAACAGCATTCCAATGTGGTTGTCTAGGTGCTGCCATAAACTGACCAACCACACTAACAGCATATGCAAGATCAGGCCTAGTCATCGTAGTGAGATAGTTTAGTTTACCAACGACACGCCGGTATCTTTCAGGATGTTCATACAAGTTACCCTGATCAGGAAGAAGCTTTAATCCTAGTTCCATAGGGGACTTTGCGGAGCGAGATTGCTGCATGTTAAATTCAGTTAAAATATCCATAACATAATTACGCTGTGACAAGGAGATAATTTCTTTCTTCCGGGTCACCTCGATCCCAAGAAAGTATCTCAAATCACCGAGGTCCTTCGTCTCAAAGTAAGTATACAAATATCTTCTCAGTTCAGTAATACCATGCTCGTCATCTCCTATTAAGACAATATCATCCACATATAAAACTAGAAAAATACATCCAGTAGTAGCACGTCGATCAAATACTGCATGATCCTTTCGAGACTGAAGCAAATCAAAACTCCAAACAGCTGAGCTGAATTTATCAAACCGTGCTCGAGGAGACTGCTTCAAACCATACAAAGAGCGACAAAGCTTACAGATTTTCCCTCCTTGAGTAACAAACCCTAGGGGCTGCTCCATGTAAACATTCTCGGCAAGATCACTGTGAAGGAAAGCATTCTTGATATCTAACTGATAAAGAGATCAAGAATACACAGCTGCAAGGGATAAGAAGAAGCGAATAAATGTCATTTTTGTAATCGGAGAAAATGTCTCAAAGTAATCAAAACCATGAGTTTGAGCATAACCCTTAGCAACCAACCGAGCTTTCAGACGAGTAACAGATCCATCAAAATTGACCTTTACGGCAAACACCCAACGACAGCCAATAACCTAAGCACTAGAAGGAAGATTAACTAAGGACCAAGTTTGATAGCGTTGGAAGGCGCTCATTTCTTCCTCCATGGCTAAACGCCAACCGACATGCTGAAGAGTCTCGAAAATCGAAGCAGGTAGAGAAACAACATTGATAATGGCCACAAAAGCCGATAAACTTACTGATAAATCTTTGTAGGAATGTGTATAAAGAGGGCGATCTCTATAGGCATGGTAGTTTTTACGAAGAACAATAGGTTGCTCGGTAGTATCAGTCTCAACTAAGTCAGCAACACGAAAGACTATCTTAGTAGGAGGATCCTCCACGAGAGAGACTGGCACAAAAATAGAATTGTCAATGGAGTCATTGTCTAGTGAAGATGCTGGAGAGATAATTGAATGAGAGACCGTTGGTAAAGAATAAACAAAGATAGGGTCAGAAGATTTGGATTTGGATAATTGCGGGATTGAATTAGATGAACTAGAGCCATATGCAAAAAATAAAGGTTGAGACTCTATAAAGGTAACATGACGAGAGGTGAGCATTCTTTCTAAGGTAGGAGAATAGCAACGATAACCCTTTGACACTTGTGAGTAACCAAGAAAAACACGTTTCAGTACACAAGAATCTAATTTTGATTCACTTGGACGATCATCATGGACAAAATAAGTACACCTAAACATTTTAGGAGAAAGAACAAAGGGACTGCGTTTAAGAAAGAGGAGCCCGTGGGACGCATTGCGTCCAAGAGAAGAAAGAGACATGCGATTAATAAGAAGGCATACTGTAAAAACAACATCCCCAAAACTTCTGTAGAACATGTATATGTATAAGAAGAGCACGAGCAGTTCCATAAGATGGTGATTCTTCCGCTCAGCAACACCATTATGTTTAGGTGTGCGAGCACATGAAAGACGACGGTGAATACCATGAGAACGAAAAAATTGATGGAGATGATCTGACATATATTTCCTTCCACGATCAGATTGTAAGGCTTGGATATTATGATGAAATTGAGTGTAGACAGAAGAATAAAACTCACGAAATACAGAAAATAACTCAGAACGTTCTTTTATTAAGTAAACAAATGGCATTCTTGTGAAATCATTGACAAAGAGAACAAAGTAAAGATAACCAAAGGTTGAAACAATAGGACTAGATCCCTACACATCAGCATAGACCAAGGCAAATGGAGCAGTTGCTCGTTGAGATACACTTAGTGGTAAAGAAACACGAATATGCTTTGCAAGTTGACATGACTCACAATTTATTATAGGCACTAAACGAAAACGAGGAAACAATGACTGCAACATAGACAAAGAGGGATGTCCTAGACGATAATGAATATCTAAAACACCAATCTCTTTCATTAGTACAGCTGGAATGGAAGTACCATCCAGCTGATAGATCCTACCATTGACGCTTCCCTTACTGATAGTTTTCTGCGTCAAGAGATCCTGCAAAACACAATAATCAGGATAGAAAATAAGGGAACAATTCAAATCCCGTGTGATACGACCAACACATAACAAATTAAATGGCATGCCAGGAGTATATAAAATAGAAGATAAGGAAATCTCGTTGGAATGTCGTGCAGCTCCGTGTCCTTGAATTGTCATGGATGACCCGTTCGCAATAGTAATATGGCGTAACGGAGATGAGAACTTATATGCAGTAAGAATGCCTTTATTACCCATCATGTGAGCACATGCACTAGAATCAATAATCCAATTAGCAGAAGGAAGAGCTGTACATGCTGAGATAAAGGAATAATCAGATAACTGTTGTAGTTTCGCAACAGAGGCAGATGTAGTTTCACTTCCTGAGGTCTGAAACTCCAAGTATCGAGCATACTCCTCTGGACTCATTATGATAACTTTTTGGTCCATAGATACAATTTCAGATGCAACATGTCCAAGTATCGAGCAAGTGTGGTCCGTGAATCAAAAGCTGCTTGTACAGTTTGTAACTTTCGACAATAGCTGCGAACATGTCCAATAATACCACTGTAATTGCAAGTACGAGTCTCCCACCATGACCAATAATGCTACCATGACCTCCCCCTCGGTCATGGCCTCCGCTACCATGGCCACCTCCTATGTTTATATATAGAGTAGCAACCTGTTCATCAACTTTTGAAGAGGCAGATCGAACTTCCTCACAACTTTCGGTACGAAAAACACGTCGATGAACTTTTTCAAGAGAAGGTACTCGAGGGGGAGGCTGAGATACCTAGGACGTGGCTGGCCAAACTGGCCAAAAGCCTAGGGACGTGACCGGCCAAGTTAGCCGAGATCCCTGGACGAGAGCCTAAGATGTGGCCGACAAAGCTGAATGAGAGAGTAGATTAGAGAGAGAGAAGCGAGTGCTAGATGGTGGTTGTGCTGATAGTGGGTGTTGGATAGAGTTTAAGTTGGGGCGACTAGGGTTGGCTTTGATATCATGTCTGAAGAAGAAGAAAATGGAAGAATGATATGAATGAATTATCGAACCCTCTAGGTTAGCATGTTCTCATATTTATAATGATGAAGATGGTGTATAGTAATACAGTTGGCATTCGCACACATGATGATGAATAATAAAATAACTTATAACACATATAATGAGAGAAAAAAGAAACAAGAGAAAAGTAGGAGCAAAATATCAACTCATTTCCATTCTCTTCAACAAGTTACACAAGCCTCTATTTATAGGCCGAAGAGTAAGAACATTCGTGAAATATGAAATACTGTAAACATCAATCATCATTAATCCTTCTTAATGTACGTAATCAACCTTCGTAATCAATCCTCATTAATCTTCCTTAATGTACGTAATCAATCCTCCTTAATGTACGTAATCAATCCTCATTAGAAGAGAAAAAATGGTGGAATGTGAAATATCCACTTTACAACACTCCCCTTTGAGTGTTCACCTTTTTATATACGCTATTTATATTGCCTCATTAAAAACCTTGCCAAGAAAAACCTAGTGGGATAAAAATTTAGCAAAGGAAAAAAAAGAGTACAATGCGTATAATGCTCCCCATCATTTTAATAGTCATTGCACGTAGGTTACCTCATTAAAAACCTTTGATAAGTAAAAACCCTGTGGGAAAACAAACTTACAAAGGGAAAAAGAGTACAACCATAAACCTTCTGGATTGCATCCTTCAAGGATGATTAATTCGCTCCCCCTGATTGAAGTAGTCGTTCAAGCCGATACATCCATATTCCGTATACAAGTTTTTCAAATGTGGAAGTAGAAAGGGATTTAGTGAACAAATCTGCAAGATTGTCACTAGAGCAAATTTGATGGATATCCATTTCACCATTATTTTGGAGTTCATGCGGGTAAAATAACTTAGGTGAAATATGTTTAGTTATGTCACTCTTGACAAATCCATCACGTATTTGTGCAATGCAAGCCGCATTATCCTCAAAAAGTATACTAGGGACATCATGATTTGAGGATAAACAACATGAATCTTGAATGTGATGTATCAAAGTTCTCAATCAAATACATTCTTTGGCAATTTCAAATAATGCAATAATCTCAGAATGATTTGAGGAAATAGCAACTGCACTTTGTTTTATAGACTTCCATGAAACTGTCATGCCTCCATAGAGAAACACATAACCAGTCTGTGACTCGGCATTATGAGGATCAGACTTATAGCCGGCATCTGCATATCCCACCAATGTTAAATCTTTGTTTCTCTGGTAAAAGAGACCAAGATCAACAATTCCTCGAAGGTAACGTAAGATATGTTTAATGTCATTCCAATGTCTTCGAGTTGGATTGACACTATGTCTAGCTAAAACATTTATTGCAAATGCAATATCAGGTCTGGTGCAATTTGCAAAATATAATAGTGCTCTTATGGCGTTGAGATAAGGAACTTCAAGTCCTAATCTATCCTCGTTTTCCTCTTTAGGTCTAAATGAGTTTTTGTCCACTTCAAGTGAACAGACCACCATTGGTGTGCTAAGAGGATGAGATTTATCCATATAAAATGTCTTTAATATCCTCTTTGTATAGCTAGGCTGGTGCAATAAAACTCATTCTGGGAGGTGCTCGATCTGCAGGCCGAGGCAGTACTTGGTCTGACTCAAGTCTTTCATTTCAAATTCTTTTTTCAAGCAGGAGTGAGCTTCTTCGAGCTCTTTTGGAGTTCCAATTATATTCAAGTCATCAACGTATACAGATATAATGACAAAGCCATTTGGTGACCTTTTTATGAACACACACAGATATATTACATTATTTACATATCCTTGCTTCAGGAGGTAATCACTTAACCGG
Source organism: Rhodomyrtus tomentosa (assembly GCA_028455895.1). NCBI lineage: Eukaryota > Viridiplantae > Streptophyta > Magnoliopsida > Myrtales > Myrtaceae > Rhodomyrtus > Rhodomyrtus tomentosa. Next base: position 3,430,388 of record JAPCWY010000001.1, on the reverse strand, counting down.
TTGTACCATATGCGACCGGATTGTTTAAAATCATATAATGATCTTTACAACTTAATACTGTACATATTGCGATTTTCATTCTTTCCCATATTGGGAATTGGAAATCCTTTAGGAACTTTCATATATATATATATATATATATATATATATCAGTGTCAAGTGATCCATATAAATATGCAGTCACGACATCAATTAGGCGCATATCAAGATTCATACTTACTGCCATACTGATCAAATAACGAAATTAACATTGTCCATTACAGAAAAATAAGTGACATCAAAATCTATACCGAGTCTCTGCGAAAACCCTTGGGCAACTAGTCTTGCTTTATATCTTACCACCTCGTTCTTTTCATTGTGTTTTCTTACAAACACCTATTTAACTCCAACAGGGATAACATTTTTGGGTGTTTGGATAATAGGTCCGAAAACACAACGTTTATTAAGCGAGTCTAATTCTGCCTTAATTGCCTCCTTCCATTTATTTCAATCTGAACGCTTTTGGCATTCAAGAATGGATTTTGGTTTTGGATCCAGACTATCTTTTGAGATAGTGAGTGCTACTGAAGAGGCAAAGGAGTCGTCGACGACAGTTGTAATTCTATCATATTTCATTCCCGTATTCACATAATTTACTGCAACCTCGATATTGACATCAACCAATTCCTCATCGTTTCCCAGCTCAATATCATTTGACCGTTCCGTATTCCCGGGATTATTTTTTGGTTCAGCTGCACTAATTTCACCGGGATTGCTTTCCTCTGCAGGAGGCGCATTGGGTGATTGAATGTTTTTTCTTTTCTGCATATTTATGTCTTTGGCTCCTGTGGGTCGTCCACGCTTCTGGCGTTGACTAAGCTCATCAGACATTTTTAATCCCAAGGGGATCTCCACTCTAGGTGGTGCATTTTCTGCAGGAATATGGGACTTAGTCACCCCTTTTTGATCAATAAATGCATCTGGCAGTTTACTTGCTAAATGTTGCAAGTTAATAATTTTCTGAACTTCAAGTTCAGTCATGCTTGTACATAGATCAAGATAATTCAATTGATCTTCCTTCTAAGAAATTTCTCGACATTCTTTAAGCTTCAGGCTTTTTTCCCCTAATGCTAGAAAAAGTATCTCATCAAATATACAGTCAGCGAACCGGGCAGTAAACAAGTCGCCCGTTTGGAGCTCCAAATATTTTAGAATAGATAGAGGTTCGTATACCACATAAATACCAAGTCGACATTGAGGCCTCATTTTAGAACGCTGTGGAGGTAGTATAGGAACATAAACGGCAGATGGGAAACATTAGGTTCAAATCCACGTATAAGTTGAATCGGAGAGTATTCATGATATGCAGTGGGTATGCAGCGTGCAATATTGCATGTCCCCATAACTAAAAGTTAATTTGGCCCTTAATAGTAACAGTCTAGCAATCATTTTCAAGCGTTTAATTAAAAATTCTGCAAGGCTGTTCTGTGTATGAGTATGTGGCACAGAATGCTCCACGTCTATCCCAATGGCCATACAATAGTCATCAAAAGCCTTAAACGTAAACTCACCAGCATTATCTAACCGGATCTTCTGGATCGGATAATCAGGAAATTGTGCACGTAATTTAATGAGCTGAGTGAATAATTTTACGAAGGCCTTATTACGTGTTGACAACAGGTCAACGTATGTCCATCGCGTCGAAGCATCAATCATGACTATAAAGTACTTAAAAGGTCCATATCATAGGCCCACATATATCTCCTTGAATTCTATGCAAAAATATAGGAGATTTCATCCTTACTTTAGTATGAGATGGCCGTACAATTAATTTACCCTCAGCGCACGTATCGCATACATAATCAGTGGGTCAAGGGAGCCCATGATTTGTTAATGAATGCCCAACTGAATGCGTTAACAATCGGCGCATCATATTCGACCCTGGGTGACCCAAACGGTCATGCCATAATTGAAAACCTTTTGGGTTTGTGAACTTCAGGTTCATCACAATATGTTTATTACTTACATGTATGTAAGTATAATATAACTCGGGGAAGAATGATTGTAACTTTTCCATAATTTGTTTTATGTATCCACTCATCTAGGTTAGATACAAGTATTCTTTGCTACTTTCGGTCATGGTTTTTACGTGAAACCCATTAAAATGAATATCTTTAAAGCTGAGCAGGTTCCTTTTAGACCGTCGGCAAAATAAAGCATCATTAATAAAAAGTTTTGTGCTCATTGGTAGTATTACATGAGCTCTTCCGGAGCCTGTAATAATATCATTGTCGCCCGAAATAGTAGTGATACTCCCTTAGCATTTTTTCAATGTCTCAAAGAACTTCCTCTCCTGGAGGATAGTGTGTGTAATAGCACTGTCTACAAAACAAAGAATACCATTGTTCTCCTCGTGGTGATTGCTTCGCATAATTGATGACTTGAGTGATATCCAAGATTCTAACCAGTTTGTGCTGATAACGTCTTGTAAAAGAAAACAACGATCTTTGGAAACAACTCAGAGAACTCTACTGAGAATATAATGAGAGAAAGAAGAGACAAGAGAAAACTATGAGCAAAATATCAACTCATTTCCATTCTCTTCAACAAGTTATACAAACCTCTATTTATAGGCTGAAGAGTAAGAACGTTTATGAAATATGAAAGGCTGTAAACATCAATCATCATCAATCCTCCTTAATGTACGTAATCAATTCTCATCAATACTTCTTAATGTACGTAATCAATCCTCATTAGAAGACGAAAAATGATGGAAGGTGAAACATTCACTTTACAACATTCTTATCTTTTTTGTTTCTTTTTGTTTATTGTGGCCAATGAGGGTCATGCAACTTGGCCATTGGCAAGGTCATGAAGGCCTTGGGCGAGATCATCGCCACCTCATTAGCAACCATGGTCAATAAAAATGAAAATAAAAAAATACAAAATAAAAATATGCACCAAATATATATTTTTTTAAATTATCCAAGTCATTGTCAACCGTACTACCCAGGACATTTGACGTTCAAATGGTGATTGTTATTTATTGAGTTTGGTATTTTTAGAATAACTTACTCCATATAATGTTACTAATTAAGCAATAATGCCTAGGACAAACCAAAATGTTTTGACTTAATGTTCATCAAAGTGGAGGGCAGAGAAGGACCAGATATGCGGATCATAGGGAGAACAGGTAGACACAATCAGTTAGCCTTTTCAAGGGCTTTCCTATTTCCTATGCTTGCCAAAAATTTGATGGACTTTTCTAATTTTCAGAGACTATTTGAGGAAAGGCCATAACCCTCTTGGTCTATCTCCAAAAGGGAACGAGTCTCTGACATAAGCCAAGCAAAATTTAATTGCAATTAGTTTAATTGAGTGATATAATGAATATCTCAAACTCGCACATTAATAATAAATTTGTGGATAAGTCTAATTTGTTTATTAAACATGCACAGTTGTGAATCCAATCAATTATTTAAAAAAAATGTGATATTGATACTGCGAGGTTTTGTTTTCGATTCCTGAGTAAGAACCCAACCGAAAATCGAAAGAACTAGAATCAAGAACCTGAAACTAATGAACCAGAGATTATATCTTTGTATATGTCTTTTTAGATTGTAATTCATTTGTATATTTAATGAGTGAATGTTTAGTTTGACCTCTTCTTTATTTGATGAGGAAATTATCAACGGTAACAATGTACGATATATATATATATATATATATATATATATATCCTTTGTATGTCTAATGAGCGAATGTTTAGTTTGAACTCTTCTTTATTTTAATATATATATCTCCTTTGTATATCTAATGAGCGAATGTTTAGTTTGAACTCTTCTTTATTTTAAGATATTATATATATATATATATATATATATAATATTGTACATTGTTACCGGTGATAATTTCCTCATCAAATAAAGAAGAGGTTAAACTAAACATTCGCTCATTAGATATACAAATATAAACAGTAGAAAAATGCCTTCTTTCAAGTCAAAAACACGAAGAGAAAGAGGAAAGCCCGATAGAGAAAGCCACTGATCAAATAGGTTTTCCGGCTTCTGAGATCCAGACACTCTTCCTATCAGGTTAACGGGCGTAGCGCTTGAGAAGGTACGAATTCGCCCATGCTTCATCCCCATTTGGGCGAGAGGGAGGTTGTGAGTCACCTAGGCTACGGGTTTGTCGGTTGGTTGATTCTCGAAATCACCTCTTTAGAAACTCGACCCACCCACCCACCCACCCACCCATATATATAGAGGTTTTACAATGATTATTTTAGTTTAATCAATAATAGTTTTAATTTTAGAACTATAATTAAGTGATCAACTATATTTATTGTTTCTTTTGATTTTAGTTAGTTAGAATTTATAGTAGAAAAGTTGTCAAAAAAGTTCTAAACCTATTGCATTAATGTCAATGAAATCCTTAGTGCCAATTCAATCATAAACCTTTTGCGTTTATGTCAATTCAATCATAAATATTTTATTAGTGTCAAATCAGTCGTAAACTTTTTGTATTGGTGCCAATTTAGTCCTAAATATTTTGTATTTATGCCAATTGAGCTAATTTGATCAATTTTGACCAAAAATCATTGATGCGGATGTTGATTGACCTACATGGCATGTCTAGCGCTGAAGTGGATATTTTTTCGTATTATTTTATTATATTAGATAAATTTTAGTCATTTTTTTTAAAATATTTATAATATAAAAAAATTATTCAAAAAAATTAATGTTAGTGCCAACCGTGCCATGTAAGATAATTCTATGCTAACGACTTTCAACCAAAATTGGCTCGAATAACTCCACTGGCATAAATAGAAAATATTTAGGATTGAATTAGCACAAATACAAAAAATTTATGATTGATTTGACACAAATAAAAAATTTAAGACTAAATTGATATTAATATAAAAAGTTTAAGACTGAAATAAAAAAAAATTTAATTAATAGCAGTGCAATAGATATAATAATTTTTTTTACACATTTTTCAATTTACAGCAGTTGGTATTGAAGTTATACAATTAACTTCTCAATAGATTTAGCATCCTAATCAGGAGTTAGGGGTTAACACACGCAATCAACTATCTCGGGCGGCCTCAAAGCGGCGACCCGGGCTGCGAAGCCCTCGGCAAACTCACGGCCACACTTAATTCCCGGTTTGCTCGGTGACTCCACGACTGTGGTTCGGACTTCAAGCGGCAAGGCAATACTTCGGGACAGCAGCCCGAGCTCCAAGAAGGGCGACTGACGGCCTGAGGTGGCTGGAACAATCGCGGAATGGGCGAAGCAGAACGGGGGACAGGGCAGGATGGTGGCTCACGGGCTGCGCGGGGCAGGTTCACGAGACTCCAGGAAAGCCACGAACTGGAGGGAGATCGACCAAGATTTAGGGGTCTCCGGGGAGGCCGAGGGTGGTGGCGACGGCAATCGGAGGCGTCGGAATGAGGTTGAACTGAGGCGGGCGCGAAACAGGGTAGCGTTTCGGATCTAAACAGGGGACGGGGTTCTTGGGTCCGATCGGAGATCCACGTGCATCAAACGGCCACCACTTCTCCCGGTGGGTTGATGGGGGTTGAGGATGACAGGAGGAGGTGGCCGGGAGGCAACAGAAGCAACTGAGTCGGGGCGGAGAGGCCCGGGAATCCCAGAACAGCGTTCGTGACCAGAAACATGGGAATGGGGCTTGCAGAGCTGTTCACCGGCTTCGGGGTGGCTCTCGACGGTGTGCGAAGGTCCCGAGATGCTCTGGGGATCGAAGTGTGGTCGGGGGAGTGAAGAGTGGTGGCCGGAGGTGGCGCGAGTGGCGCAAACGGCCATTGACCCCGAAATAGACGAGACGACGTTTCGGGCTGTTCCGGAGTCCTGCGGGCCGAGACGATGGCGAGTTGGCGGCTTGGGTATGGCAACAGGGCGAGCGAGGTGGTGGTGGTGTGGCTCAAGGCTGGTGGTCGCCCGAAAGAAGGAAGGAGGAGAGGTGGTGCTCGGCCGGGGGAGGCTTCGCGTGAGGGGGATGAGACGAGATTGGAGAGAGATGAGCGCGGAGAGAAACAGAGGGGGTCAGTTGACATGTTGACTAGGGAAAAAGGTGACGCGAGGTGGTGGGGCCCACCAAATTTAAATTATCCTTGTCTCTTGCACATAATTGGATGGCAAAGCGGTAATTTGGACTTTCACGACGGAATGAAATTTGGCGTACTAGACGGAAGGCAAATCGGTCTTTCCACAAACCGAGCTCACTCGGGGCTGGATTTGGACGCAAAGATTCGTATCCTAAATTGTGAAAATTAGGATTTTCGAAACTTAGTCTAATCTGACCGAAGCTTCGAGAATCATCCAATAATAATCATTTTCGTACTTTTGATCCAAATTATTATTCGAATTGAAATTCAATATTAATACTTTTATTGAATTCAGGTACTTTACGTCAGGTGATTTCTAGAACGTCATAAGAAGAGTACTAAAGGGTCACAAATTGGGGTTGAACGAACTTTGGCACACTAACAGAAGAGTATTTTGGTCTTTTTACAGGCCAGGCTTGATCAAGATTAGGTCTGGGCGCGAGGATTTGAATCCTATATCGTGGCAACTAAGGTTTAGAAACCTAATCTAGCCTGATCGACGTCTCATTCCTCAATTCCTTACGATCAAAAATCTCGTATCAATTAAATTTCAATTTCAATTTCAATTTCAATCTTTGTATTGAATTCAGTCATTTTGCAAAAGTAGAATTTTCCAAGCGTCACAAACGATATAATGAGTTACAACAAACCAGAATACAACCAAGTCAAGAATACAACACTGAATACACACTAAAATCCCGAGGTACTACAATCCAGAATACAACCAAGCCAAGATCATGGAGTCTTGCATATGCTCTACGTAATGTTATTCGAAAGAGCTTGCTTCTTCCTTGACCACATGGTCTTTTATCTTTATTGTCACCGTGGGAATGTCTGATGTAGCTATCTAAAGGTTGCACCATGAAAGCCTTGGATTGGTCTCATATTCATTTCTTTGGCAATTCTCGAGTAGGTAGTGGCATTGTGTCCCTAATGTAATAATCAACTGAATACGACTCCAGTGCTATGCGACCAGATAATAGATTACAATAAGGTTTCAATCCAAGCAAATACATTCCCTAAGCATATGCGAAGCCCTGTGCTAACTTATGATTTTCAAATTTACTAGGATCAAACTTTGATGGCTCGAGGAATATGGTTTGATTCATGTGCTTCATAGACCTAAATCACATGTTAGAATTCCGTGCCGACAAGTTTGACAGATAGATATTATATATATATATATATAATGAATAGCAAACCATCGACACACTCAAAGAAGCCCTTCAAGAGATACGGAAAAGCCATTTGCATCCTCACTTACCGTCAATAGTCAACATCTTTTACGGCCACCTTGAAGCCACAAAAAAACAGGGGGAAGTGTCCTTACCTAGCTGCGTTACGCATTCGGATTAATGTGGAGCATTAGCCACTAACTCAAAACTCCTCCAACGCACATGGAGCATTGATTTCTCTATCACGTGTCATGTCAAAGTTTTAACTGATTAGGTGTATAACAAAAAAGTGCAATATGTTGAAGAAAAAGATTCTAAATCTTTATTTATGTCAACTTTTTTTTGTCCACTTCCCGAGTAAAAAGAAATAAATTTCTTTTTCTTGTCTATATTTTTTTTAATCATTGATGTTTAAGTTTAATCGAGAGATGGATTATTTATGATCTTCAAAAGCTAAAACTTTCTTTGATATGCAGTTGCGATTGATTATTAGTAACCTTCTGGATTAAGACTTCACGACTTAAAAAGAAATAAAAAAAAAAATTCGTCCAAAATGAGTTGGTTGTCTTGGAACAACTCTAGTAATTTTCCCCAAGTTAATTTGTCATTTCGAAATTGCAAATGTAAGTCTTAAGTCAGCAATTTTTTTTTTCCCTTAACTTATGAGCAATCAGCAGATGCTAGTGAAGTCCCAAAACGGAGAATGACACCAATGGAATTCTCATGAAATCAATTCCGGGAATTTTTGAACGCAAATAAATTTTCCCGAGTTGCTTTTTCCCCACATGCATAATCCAACGATGGTCTTTGCTTGTTTGGAAACGAACGGTGTAGATGTGCAAAGCAGAAAACGTCGAGGTTGCACAATGAGAAAAGGGATTGCCTAATCTTTCTTAAAAAGTTTAGGCCATGTCGTTGCAAGATACTTAATTTGTCTTCTAATTTTCAGAATACTTAATTTGCACAATGGGAAAAGGGATAACCAAATAACCCCGTTAGATAAATCTCTTGCAAGATACTTAATTTGTCTTCTAATTTTCACCTAATAATAGGGGTATAGGCAGGAGGATGCTCCAATTTCTGTTGGTTATAGAGAAACAGAAAATAGCTAGGAACTAATAGGAAGAGAGGAGTTTTAAAGAGTCTTGTCATTGAAAATCACCAGATCCTCGGAAATGTACGGGCAAAGCTTTGAAGTGTATATGCTGCTGCCATCATACTAAGCTTTAAATCAGTCTTCTTCCTGATTTCACTAACATGCAACTCCGAACTGAATGCAGGGGAGGGAGGACCCGTTACAGAGGCTCAGCAAGGTATGTGTTTCTCCTAATTCCCCTTTTGTTAAAGCCCTCGCGGGACGCTTAATTTGTCTTCCAGTCTTCACCTAATAATCGGGGCATATGCAGGAGGATTCTCAGATTACTAATAGTCATAGAAAAACAAGAAATAAACAGGAACTAATCAGAAGAGAGGAGCTTGAGGGTCGGTCATTGATGCTTAATAGATCTTTGAAGATGGGCAGAACAATGCTCCCAAGCGTGACTTTCAAATCTTGAGAAGCAATGGCTCTGTCTATCCCCTCAGATCACCTTCATAAAGAGCATTCGTTTTTTTTAAAAAAAAAGCAGAAGCACGGTACAGTTTTCAATCTGGAGAGCAAATACTGAAAACTGAGGATCAAGGCGCACTTTGCTGGAGTTGGATCAGATGCCCTAGAGGCGCTGAAAGGTGAAAGAGCGCTGGAATCGAGCAACAGACAAGGCAACGATGAAGGTCCATCCAACCATGCACAGGGTTCGCATCAGCCCGGGACCGCAAGCATTGAAAATCCTTCGAGAGAAACTGCAATCGCTGCCATGCCGTAACTGAGCTGTGGTGCAGGTTCACCAGCCTTTCTTCCATTGACTAAGACGAATTTGCCCAATCAGTCTCTTGCTGCTTTGACCGACTTGCCACGACTGGAGGGCGAAGAGGGGGAGCCCAATACAGAGCTTCCACATGGTATGCGTGCGTCTGTAAATTTTCCATAAGTTGAAGCTCGTGCAGGGACGCTTAGTTTGTCTTCTAGTCTTCACCTATGAATAGGGATATAGGCAGGATGCTCAGATGTCTAACAGTTGTGGAGAAAGAGAAAATATTCAGGAATTAATACTAGAAGAGAAGTTTTAAGAGTCGGCCAATCTATGAAAAATGAACGGACAGATGTTTGGATTGTGTAAATGCAAACATCTAATATTTCATCTGTGTTTACCTAACGGATTACCATTTACAATTGAAAAAATTAAAAGAGGATGCATTGAAATGGCAATTATTTAATTGGTTAGAAAAGAAAATTCCATGTCAGAAGTGATATTTCTTGATTGTGCATATTCTGCATATAAGATTGTTGGCCGCCCTTATTTGATGAATATAGAGGAGTATTTGAAAAATTGCAAATACATGAGTATTACTAAATGAATAAAATTGTATTTTAGCATGCAATAAAACCACGATAAAAAGAAAAAACTACATCCTACCAAATAAAATGCTGAATTTCATAATTTCCACATATAAATAGGGTTAAATGCATGATCAGTAATGATTGTTTAATAACATGCATAATTGTGAATGGCTCTAATGAGATGATTTTTCAATATCGACATTTGAATATTGGTGGTCAACAAGCATCTAAAATAGACAGTGGGCGCGGTCCTTTAAACTTTTGAATTACTTTTATATGGTTAAATTATTTATGAAAGATAATTCCTTTGACTTTAAATTTTAAATCGGTTTTCTCCCATGGAGAGGTCGCCCATATTTCATTATCGTGACATGAATGCCTACATATCATATTAATTACCGTATGGGATGTTGTCCATAATATTTTTGTCCGAAAAAGTGAATACAAAGGTTCAAATTATTTATTTCTATGAGTGTGACATATCTATAAGATATATCTAAGAAGGTGCCTAATAGTGAATTTTCACTTGTACTTGATTTTAGGTGCGAGAATGAATGTTGCACCGGCTGTGAGTCGACCAGGTACCCATAGGCTTGCCGACACGACTATGAAATCTCTCAAAAGAAAGCTGGGAGAACTCATCAGCATTCACCAAGCGAAGTGGAGGAGGACAGATGAAGCATATTGGCGTGCAGTTGCATGGGCTGAGAGTCAAGTATGTACCAGTAGGCTCGCCGACACGACTACGCAATCCCTCAAAAGAAAGCTGACAGAATTCATAATGAGTCGCCTAGCGGCTATGAACAAGCTGAAGTCGAAGTGGAGGAGGATAGAAGAAGAATACTGGAGGGTAGCGGGGGCAATCGAAGGAGGAATATCTTTCCCACCTGAGAAAGTAGCAGAGTTGGAAGAGTCGAGCAGAGTAATTGAAGAGATTTGTCTATATCTAGGGAGGATTTGGCCAGAGGGGAAGCCACTTGCTTCAAGTAGCAAAACATCTCCCTCGGTGACAGTAGAATTATTAGGCAAAGAAGCTCGACGTAAGGTTGATAAGATTTTGTTCTATTTAATGAAGGATGACGTTTCCGTAGTTGGTGTTTATGGAATGGGTGGAGTGGGCTATGTCTATAATACACTCCATGAGGGTCTTGCCTTGGATGTATTCTGGGTTGCTGCACCTCAGGATTTTAGTGTGTATGCGCTACAAGAAGAGATTGCCCGTGCGGTCGGACTAGACAATCTCTCAAACGAGAAGGACATGAAGAGAAGGGCGGACCTATTGTATGGACATCTGAATGTGAAGAATGGACCCGTCCTAATTTTAGATGGCCTTTGGATGCATTTTGAAGCTAAGGATGTGGGAATTCCTGTTGAAACGGGCAACGTAAAGTTGGTAGTGACAACTCGATCACTAGTTGCGTGCAGGATGATGCAGTGTCAAAAGCTAATCAAGATAGAACTTCTCGATATGGAAGATTCTCGGGAGTTGTTTTTAAAGACGCTTTGCTTTGCGGGAGAACTCCCCAAGGAAGTTGAACAAATTGCAAGGTCTCTGGTTGATAGGTGTCATGGTCTGCCGCTTGGGATCATTGAGATTGCATCTCGCATGAAAGGAATAGGGAAAGTGCACGAATGGAGAGGAATGCTGGGAAGATTAGAAGACTTCCGGATGGAGCTTGACGTGTTCAAGAGTCTGCAACTCAGTTACTGGAACTTGGGTGACGATCAGGTGCGGCGGTGTTTCCTGCATTTAGTACTTTGTTTTGGACAAGAAGAAGCCCTTCCAGCAGGTTCAAGAGTGGACTTGATAGAGTCTTTCATAGATGAGGGTTTATTAGGTGGAAGCGCCACCAGGCAAGGACTACACGATCTGGGTAACACCATATTGGATAAAATAAGAAGGGCCTGCCTTTTGGATCCAAAAAGAAAAGATCTGTATCTACACCCGTTGACAAGGGGCACGGCATTGGATATAATGAGGACGACTCACATTGTTAAGGGCCATATGGGGTTGAAAGAAATACCGGAGGAAGTATTCTGGTCCAATCGTCTAGAGAAAGTCTTTTTACAAGGCAACAAAATAGAAGAAGTCCCGGAGGGCATATCACCAAATTGCCCTAAACTGACGGGGCTGTATTTGAATGCCAATGTCGTGTTGGGATTCATCCATGAAACTTTCTTGAGACATCTGAAAGGGCTGATGGTTCTAGATCTCAGCGAGACCCAGTTGGAGAGCTTGGAAGCACTGTTACTTAGAAACTGTGTAGAATTACGTTTTATTCCTTATGTTGGAAAGTTGGGATGCCTAAGAAAGTTGTACTTTCAAGGGTGTGAAAGTCTTGAAGAAGCGCCAGAGGGGGTGGAGATGTTGGTAAACCTGAGGTACCTCGACCTGGACGGCACAGGGATCAAGACATTATCAGAGGGAGTGTTGGGGAAGCTGGTGAGCTTGCAATATCTTGCGATGCGCACGCTGAGGGCAGGAGAAGAGGTAAAATTAACAGAGGTGGAGGCACTTATTTGTTCTGTTGCCAACGTGGAAACGTTCAATGATAGTTCTCGACGGTACATCCTCGCGGTGGGTCCACCAGACAAGTACCCCCTTTGTCCGGTGAATGGGGCTGAGAGGTACATACACATCGATAGTTACGCCCATATCGCTGCAAGCGCAAAAGGAACAAGTGGTGATGGCTGCGCTCTGCTTCCGGAAAGTGTGCAATCGTTGCAATTGTCCAGGTGTCATAAAATGAAGAGATTGGTGGAACCGGAGGGGCTGACCACTTCCCCGCCAAATCTGCAGGAGATTAGAATATATAGCTGTGAGAAAGTAGAGGAGCTTATACGTGGGCCATTGCCGAGGGGAGCCACTTTTCACCTTACATATATTGGTATAGCAGGATGCAACAACATGAGGGCGCTGCTGACGCGGGACATGTTGCTCCACCTCCCTTTCCTCCAAGAGATATCAGTCGGCGACTGCAAGGGCATGGAGGTGATAATAGGGGCCATTGCCAAAATGACGCACTGTTGCTTCCCAACATTAAGGAAGCTGGGTCTACGGAATCTTCCCGAACTGAAGAGCACATGTGATGGGACCACGAGCTGGGATTCCCTCCAGTGGATCACTATAGACAACTGCCCGAAACTGAAGAGGATTCCTCTGCAGCCGCTCCTGCATGACAGTGGGCTCCCTTCTCCTCCCCCTTCTCTTCGACAGATTTGGATAAATCAGCAGACGCTGGGAGTTGCTGGAGTGGGATCATCCCTTTGCCCGTTCTTCACTTGAACTAGTCAAGTTTCTTGGTAAGTCACCGGCAAAGTTTGCTGCTCCTTTTATCCTTCCCATTTCCCTTGGTCCCTATCCTTAATAGCAAGTGTTATAACACATAAGTGCTTAGAAACTAGCAGTTAGGCCTGTGCTGCACACTGATAAATCAATTCTATTGCTGCTTGAAAGCTAGGGTGATGGTCATGTTATTAGTAAACGTTAGTTGCTTCAGTGATGTTCAAACATTAGTTCAAGAGAGTGCACGTTAAATGCTTTTTGCCTTTAACTTTGGTTGCCGTTTCCGTTGCACATCATCCGGTCCTTTTACTTCAAGGCTTCTTAAATTGATCACTATTTTCATGAGTACTTTGGAGGGACATGGTATTTCCAATTGCATATTTGCAGATATTGAATTTCTTTCGGTTTAATTTTATTTAAGTGTGGTCGGCTGGAGAAGTCTCTAATTTCTTTAGATTGGTGGCACTCTCTTTAATTTTGATTAGGTTTCTTCAGTCAAAGAAGTCTCTAGTTCCTTTAAATTGTTTTTGGAAGAGAAAAAGCAATGAGGGGATAGCGTTCTCCAGAGCTTTGTGAAAACTGCGGGGGCTGATCTTTTGGAAGCATAAACATTGCACAGTCATAAGATGGGCGTGAGTGTCAACAAGCGAATTGGCCACAGTTCAAGTTTTTCTAAGCTCTCTCAAAATACACACCACGATATGTATATAGATTTTCCATGAGTAGTCATGTGGTAGACAATGATATTGGGTATGAGTATCAGAAAGGTATTTGGAGACCAATTGACCCCTCCCTCACTCCCTTTCTCAACTTCTTTCTGATGTTGTTATAATGATTTTTGGGGTTCTTCAACCCCGCAATCAAATAAGGAAGCGAAAAATCGTTTAATTGGGGGTAAAAACAGCTTGACTTGGGAGTTAGAGGTAAATTCAAAAACTATTAGCTTTGTAGTTTTGAGTTTTGAGTTGCCTATATAGTATGTTGTTATAATGGTTTAAAGTACCTCTGCACCTTGTGGTGACATATACTTAATTGATGCCTTCTATGATGACTATGTCATAGCCGTTGCTGCATCATTGCTTTAAAGTACCTCTGAACCTTGTGGTGGCATATGCTTAATTTATGCCTTCTATGATGACTATCTCTTGTTTCTGGATTTCTCGGTTTGTGGTTTCCCTTATTTCTACCCAGTTAAACATTTCTCTTTCTATTTGTCTCGGCCCTCACTTGAATGAATCGTGTAAAGGAATTTGAGATGATCTGCTTAGAGTAAGTATAATCTACCGTGGGTGGTGCTCTTCGTTTGGTGCTGACTTGTAGGACCTTGACACAGACCGCAAGATGCTAGCTTTAACGTCATCCGCAATTGTGACCGTATTAGAATCATTTGAGGCGGCGAACTTGTAATAAATTCTCTTGAGAAGGTTGCCGTGCAGAAACCCGTCGGAGAACATTGGAGATTCTACAGGAGGGTTGGCCGGCGTCGCGACTGGATTGGGATGGTTAATGTTGATCAAGATGATGAATTTGAGAGCGATGAAGGAGGAGGAGGCCACGGTGGGAGCGAAAGAGATTCTTGGGGTGTGTGTGAGGATGAGAGGCAGAAAAAAAAAAACGACAAAAAACCATAAAAAATTATTAAAATCATTAAAAAAATTCAAAAATAATAAAATATATGGTCGCCGGTTGGCCGGTGTCCACGTCAATGCTAGATGGTCAAAAATTTTTCAGATAGACTAAAATGACACAATTGTAAAAGGTTTAGGATTGAATCGGCAAAAAAAAAGGTTTAGGACTGAATTAGCACAATTGCAATATGTTTAGGATTTTTTTTGTAATTTTTTCGATTTGTAATCTTATTAGAAAAGTCGCTATATTATTAAAAAAATGTAATTTAAAAAATGTAATTAAAAAAAATGTAATTTTGAGAATCGGAAAATGTGTGAGATATAATGCAAATACAAACATACTCATTCCTCCTCGAACAGGATAGTTCTAAAGTGAACAACGGAGGATATTTGTGAGAAGAAATTATAGACATCATTAAATAGTAGGGTTCCTAAATTGTTACACCGGTGGGAAATTTATCCCAAACAGTTTTTGTAACCACAAAAAATCCTAAACTGCGTTACTATTCATTGCGAATACCATAAAAAATCCTAAATTGATATATCTATGACACATTTACCCTGTTTTAATTTTTTGATCACGAAATATCCCAAATAGGGACACTTGTAAAAAATTTGTCATTTGTTAAATTGAGTTAATATTACAAAATATCTCAAATTGATAAACCTATGAACAACAAAGGGTAAAAAATCTAAAGCAGTACAATCGCCAATTACGATGTATCATTCGATTGAGTAATTTAATGACAAAATTTAACAAAAATCAATGGTGGGTAAATTTATCAAATGTGCACAATGATAAATTTGACACGAAATTACTAGTTTGTCACGATTGGGGGGTTTTTCGTGTTGTTGACACTAAAAAGTATCACGCTCCTTTTATTTTGTATAATAGTCATTTACAGGCGAGCTTCAACGGCCATCTTTCTGTACCAAGTTGGCAGCTTTTAGTGCAATTGGACAACTTTTTACATATTGTTTTTTTTTTAAAGAGACTTTTTAAAGGACTTGACACCCTCGAACGAGTTATATCCTGAAAATTCGTCACGACTAGGCGCGAGACGGCACCACACTTGCTACCACGCTCCAAAATTCTCCGACACTTTTCCGTTGGTTGTTTCGACGAACACGAGTGCAATGTCTGGTTTTATCCACCAAGTCACTGCATGAAATTTTGCAAGAGCGACCGTGTCAGAGCCGTGGTCATCTTAACTATTAATTCATTCTACGAGGTATTAACTCACATGAATTCAAATAAACATTCACGGAGGCATGGAACATTTCATGGTTTTAAATCATACTGCACCAAGTAAACGTCAACTCATTGTTTTAAATCTAATGGCCATTTTCCAAACATAGACAATTCAGGTTCAGAACATTTTGTTCCAACTTAGTTTATAAAGAGGAGAGGAAAGATTGGACAGGAGTTTGGGAAATCTCATAAAGACATGCGTATAAAATCAACTTGTAGCTTGGAATATCCATGCATATGCAATTAATCTCATGCGTCAATTGAATACGGACAAAGCTGATTTGGACGGCTCAAGACATGCACCAATTCAAGGGATACTCAAAGTGCCATTCCAATTAATTACAACCTGTGTGCATGAGCATGTTCGGACCAAGTATGAGAAACCATTAGTACACGGTTGGTTAGAAACTAATCATTCCATCATAAATTCACCTAAGCGACCAGAATCATATTATGCTTCAAATGATGTTTAAGACATAGTTATAATCCCCTTAACTAGAGTACACATACCAGCATATCATTAAGCACGCCTAGACTTCAACTTGGGACGCTACCAACCAGATTTATGTTTTCGAAACTTTGAGACTTCTCAACGGAGATTTTTGCGAAAGAATCATCTATAAACCAGCTAGCAACGCCAATGATGTAGTACATATATGTGTATTCCAAGAAATCATGTATACAGGTGTTTTAGCTAAGCATGCATATAACAACTTGATGTCTATATCCATGTAAGACAACAACTCTTGTACTTTATCTCCTGTTCGGTTCAAGAACCAAATTCGCACGAAATTACATACATGGACCGAATCAAGAGGAAGAGAACATCAAATGAGATGATAACCTTCATTAGACACTCAAGGATCGCGTTTAGAAGTAAGGCAATCCGACTTCCATATTGACTAACAAAACATCCAGATTGTTCCCAAACATTCAGCTTGGTAAAGAGTTAAGTTCTCAGTCCTCATTATAACGGAAGAATCAACAAGAGACCTATATAATAGACCTGAAAATAGTTCCAGAAATTTAATGATGGATCTGGGAGGAGAAGGGTGTCTACGTCCCGTTTCCGATGGACCCTGTCTGGTCAAGGAGGACAGAAGTGGCCTGAAGCTGACTAAGAGCAAGAAGGACTTATTGTATTGAATGGTCAAATGCAAAGACATTCAAGATATGGATATACATTTACCTATCTCAAAAGAAACGAATGTGACTAATGTTTATGTGAGCTATTAGTATTATAAGCTAAGAGGAAGTTAGAGTTGGGCATGGCCATGAATGGCCGAATTCAAAAAAATTGGACACGATGAACATATAAGAAGAGAGTTTGGCATTAGGATTAATGGTTCAATTAGAATCTTGATCAGATTATGATATATGCTTAGGAATATGCAAAAAAAAAAAAAGAAAAAAGAAAATGATCGAACCATGCCAAGTTATCATTAGATTGAAGACGACAACGCATTATAACAAAGAATTTAAGGACATTAATCGGGTACATAGGCCATACGTGAGATCTCTTCAGCCATGCATGGGAGGTGGAGAGTCGTGCGAAATGGCCTTCTTTCCAGCCCTTAAACACGCCTATTTAATATTCCGACCAAAAAAAAAAAAACACGCCTATTTAACACAGAGGGTGGATGGGAGGTTTTAGGAAGGGTATTAATTGCGAGTAATTATTGTCTTGAGTGGGAGCCATTTGGAATTGTATGGACATTTATGGTCACGAGGATCCAATAGGCATTTAAATGCTTAGAAGGAATGTGAATCAAGGACATTGATTGGCCTTCTCCGTTTGGGCGTACATTTAGGCGTGCTTGACGTAGTTTGTGCGTGAGAAGGAGAAGTGAATGGACTTTGAAAGATGAACGGCGTATCTGATGCTTAGGGCTTGATGGATTTGTTTACCTAGACGAGGAGATGTGTCTTTGAGTCTGATGAATATACCTATACTAGCATTTTGAGTGCTTGTACATGCTTGGAGCACTACGCTATCATCAAGATAAGGTTGACAGCAAGTTTGTTTGCTGGAAATGTTAGGTTGGATATGTATGCCAAATCTGGAGATCTGGAAGAGCCAAGGAAACAATTTGAATGTTTAAAGAGCCGAGACAAAGTTTCATAGAAGGAAATCATTGTTGGTTGCGAGGCCTCTAGCTTGCTGGGGACATCTGGAATGAAGCGACAACTGCATTGGAATGCTTAAAGGATATTGCTGAGGACATAGAGAACTGCGAGCATCCTTCGTGAACTGATGAAGGGATAGGTGGAAATAATGCAACAAGTGGGCTTTTGATATCAGTTTACCCTGAGTTACTTCGAATAGGGTAACTACCTTGGCTCATATGAAGAACCAACGTCTAATCTCAATAGAGAATGTAATTTTGGATGACCTGGCCAAGCAGGAGGTAGTAGCGAGTCAAGGCCAATGTTAGCACTACCTCGATTAAAAGGAAGTTATCACGAGTATGATGAACACTATGGTAGCGGACCCAACTCGGAATCATCGATAATACCTTAACGGCAGTCAACGAGAACGCCTGACGAGACATACTCTCAAGGAGGACAAGGATGTAATATAAATCTTGATTCCGAGTAGATAGAAACAAAAGGTTCAAAGGTACCTACTAGGAAAGTTTACCGCCATTATAGAAAATAACATGGCAATAGCAACCCTCGTTAAAACAAAGCCCCTAATGGATGATTCTATTGGAGAACCCAC
This sequence comes from Rhodomyrtus tomentosa, assembly GCA_028455895.1. Classification (NCBI taxonomy): domain Eukaryota; kingdom Viridiplantae; phylum Streptophyta; class Magnoliopsida; order Myrtales; family Myrtaceae; genus Rhodomyrtus; species Rhodomyrtus tomentosa. The sequence goes on along the minus strand of JAPCWY010000001.1, from coordinate 3,411,776 downwards.
ACTAACGCCAATGCGGATTGCACTTAAAGGAAAATAAATATACCTCGTAGTCATCGGCGGCGCATTAGCTGAGTGGAATGCGGGAATGAAGTGGTCCGAGGTGGAGGTCGCAAGATCATTCCCGGTAGATGGTGGTTGTATATGTTTTGTAAATATGATAATAATAAAAAAACTTTTGCTGCAATGCAACGTACACTATTGCTATGTTGCGAAATATTTTTAGTTCTAGTCAGAAAGTACTAACTCTTTATAGAAAGTGTCAAGTTGCAAGCCGAAAATTATTGGTACACAACTGATTGCAGAATTACCTCGAGTTCAAACAACTTTCTTAAATAAAGCGACCATCAATCTCAATATAAGCTAACTCGTGGTAAAATGGAATAACGGCCATGTCTAGATAGAAGATTTACCTACAATATGAAAGGCTAGCTTGCATTGACAAATAAAAATGGTGAAACATTTTGATTTACAAGTCAAGAAAATATATACTTAAAAAAGAAAAAGTCGTCTTTAAGATGAAAGTTTTCGAAAAAAAAAGATGAAAGTTATGATTGATATAATGTCACCTTTTTTTTTTTGGTAAAGATATAATGTCACCTTTGCGCTCCACTCATTTCACAAAACATTAATAATGGTGTTCTTGTTTTTCACATACAACAAGAACATCTGTGTAAATTAAGATAGCAGGTTATATAGTCAAATCTTCCACTTTGATTCTTAAGTGAGAATTGACCAAAAAAAAAAAAAGGTCCCAAACTTATTATAATTGTGTTAATTCAGTCGTAATTTTTTTGGCCAATTCAGTCCTAATATTTTGCAATTTTGCTAATTCAGTACATTTGGCCAATTGACGCTTACGTGGTAAATTTTAATAATATTTTAATATTATTGAAATTTTTTCAATTATTTTTAAGAAATTTTTTCTACCTTCGTCATTTTTTGTTTCTTTGGGCCAGTAACCTCCTACTTGCCATCAATCGGCGGCGAGGGTTTGTTAAAACTTTAAAAAATATTTAAAAAAATTCATGTCAGCACCGGCCTGTCAAATGAACTGAATCGGTACAATGACAAAATGCTTAAGACTGCGTTGACACAATTACAATATTTTTAAATCTATTTTGATAATTTTCCATTTTATGAAAAATCGTTTAATTGGGGTAGAAATGGCTTGACTCGGGAGTTAGAGGTAAATTCAAAGACAACTAACTTTGTAGCTGTTTTGAGTTTTGAGTTGCCTATATAATATGCTGTTATAATGATTTTTGGGGTACTTCAACCCCGCAATCAAATAAGGAAGCGGAAAATCGTTTAATTGGGGTAAAAACTGCTTGACTCGGGAGTTAGAAGTAAATTCAAAAACTATTAGCTTTGTAGTTGTTTTGAGTTTTGAGTTGCCTATATAGTATGTTGTTATAATGGTTTTTGGAGTTCTTCAACCCTGCAATCAAATAAGGAAGCCAAAACACATTATTCATCACAAAAATTCAAATGCGCATTATTTCATAATGTTTAATTAAAAAATTACATAATAAATGGCTTGACTCGGGAGTTAGAGGTAAATTAAAAAACTACTAGCTTTGTAGCTGTTTTGAGTTGCATATTCATAATGATTTTTGGGGTTCCTCAACCTGCAATCAAATAAGGAAGCCAAAACCCATTTCTCATTACAAAAATTCAAATGCGCATTATTTCATAATGTTTAATTTAAAAAAATACCAAAAAGTCCTAAATTCATTGCCCACATGCGGTAGAAATGGCTTGACTCGGGAGTTAGAGATATTTTGAGTTGCTTATATAGTTCATTATTATAATGGTTTTTGGGCTTCTACCCCACAATCAAATAAGGAAGCCAAAACCCATTATTCATCATAAAAATTTAAATGTGCATTATTTCATAATGCTTAATTAAAAAAATTACTTAAGAAACAACTTGACTCGAGAGTTAGAGGTAAATTCAAAAGCTACTATATTTATAGCTGTTTTGAGTTTTGAGTTGCATATATAGTATGCTGTTATAGTGGTTTTTGGTGTTCTTCAACCCACAATCAAATAAGGAAGTCAAAACCCATTACCCATCACAAAAATTAAACTGTGCATTATTTCATAATAATTAATTAAAAAAATTACTTAAGAAACGGCTTGACTCGAGAGTTAGAGGTAAATTAAAAAACTACTAGCTTTGCAACAGTTTTGAGTTTTGAGTTACTTATATAATATGTTGTTATAATGATTTTTGGGATTCTTCAACCCACAATCAAATAAGGAAGCCAAAACCCATTACTCATCACAAAAATTCAATGTGCATTATTTCATAATGCTTAATTAAAAAATTACCAAAAATTCCTAAATTCATTGTCCCCATGCGATATAAACAACTTGACTCAGGAGTTAGAGGTAAATTCAAAAACTACTAGCTTTGTAGCTGTTTTGAGTTTGAGTTTCTTATATAGTATGTTGTTATACTGGTTTTTGGAATTCTTCAACCCCGCAATCAAATAAGGAAGCCAAAACCCATTACTCATCACAATAATTCAAATGTGCATTATTTCGTAATGCTTAATTAAAAAAATTACTTAAGAAATAGCTTGACTTGGGAGTTAGAGGTAAATTAAAAAACTACTAGCTTTGCAGCTGTTTTGAGTTTTGAGACGCCTATATAGTATGTTGTTATAATGGTTTTTGTGGTTCTTCAACCCCGCATCAAACAAGGAAGCCAAAGCCCATTATTCATCATAAAAATTCAAATGTGCATCATTTCATGCTTAATTTAAAAAAATTACCGGAAAGTCCTAAATTCATTGCCCACATGCCAAATCTTTCAATTTGGTAAATTTAGTCCTGAATATTTTAATAATTTATCAATTGAGTCATTCTATCAATTTTGGCGAGAAATCGCCTAACAAGGACAACCATTGTCCAATGAGGCATGATCGACTCGGAAGAGGATAATTTTTAATTTTTTTCAATCGTTTTTTAAATTTTTGAGATTTTTATTTTTTATTTTAATCTTTCTTGTCTTTTTTATTTCTTTTTTTTTATTGTGGCCGATGAGGGTCACTAACGACCCTCTCCGGCAATTAGGCCACTAGCTAGGTCGTGAAGGCCTTGGGCGAGATCATCGTCGCCTCAACGACAACCATTGTCAACAAAATGAAAAGAAGAAATAAAAATATGCACAAAATATTTTTAAAAAATTGTCTGAGGCATTGTCGACTATACTACATATGATGTTTGGCGTCCGCATAAACGATTTTCCAGTTAAATTGGCTAAATAAAATATTTTATAACTGAATAGACACAAATGCAATATGTTTTGGATTTTTTCCGCCAATTTTCACTTATTAAAAAAACATTAAGAAAAATCTCTTATTCCTTTAACATATGAAGGGGCTATATTCGGTTTAGCATTGTCACTCTATATTAAGCAGTGAAATGGCATGACGTGGCTAAAAGATATTGCTGTTAGGTTGTTTGCTTTCATCGAGGAAAACTTTATGTGGCTTTAGTTTGGTTTCATCGGATCTCTCAACTTTCATTGAATGTCTGATTTCGCAATTCATAAGAAATAGACAATTTTTTGATGCTGCACAACCAAATCAAGTAATTTTGGATTTAGCATTTCTCGATTACGTTGACCAATTGTTATTTACATGGTTTTCACTTTTAACCATATCAAATCACAAAGTTCCTTTTTATCGAAAGAAAGGTTTCATTCATGTTAGGTAGTTGTAACACAGTTTTTTGACACTCTTATATGATCGATTTTATTTGGGGAAAAATTACTTAAAAAGTCTTAAGCCTATTATACGATAATCAATTCAATGCTAAACATTTCAATTGTGTCAAAATAGTATTAAAACATTTAACGATTTACCAATATGATCTTTCTGGTGAATTTTACCTGAAAATTGTTAGCGTAAACGTCAACCATCAGACATGACAAGCCTGTTGTTTAAGTTGACAATTCTTGCACCCCAAAAAAAAAATTCTTCTTCTTTTTCTCCTAACTCTAGGTCGCTGACTCGATGAGGGCCAAATGGTGACCTCTTCGGTCCAAAGTGGAAAAAACGATTAAGAAAATAAATTAAATAAATAATTTAGGAAATTAAAAAAACAAAAATTGTCCGCATCGCTTTTGGCTTTTAGCTGGTCATGCCACGTAGGATAAGTAGTGTCCACGTCAATAATTTTCGGTCATTTGGCCGGAAAAATCACAAAAATAAATTGTCAAAATATTTAGCGTTGCACAATCCAAAAGTTTAGGGCTAAAGTAGCCGTTGTATAATAAATTTAGTGCTTTTTTGATATTTTCTATTTTGATCGAGGAGAAAGTAATGTTGGTAAATAAGAGGATGACCTAACAAAAATTCCTAAAAATTTTAATGGTTTTTCGATATCGTGCTTGAGAACCCTTTTTTTTTCGTTGAGTAAGCCTTCAGCTTTTTGAATCATGCTCGACATAGTCATTTCACTTAGAAAAACTAACGGCATTAGCCGATGTGGACACCAACGCCGTCATTTTGCTACCAATTTACACACTTTGGCACCCACGTGGCACAAAGACTTCGTCTACGAAATTGATTTGCCAAGTGAGCATCGGAAAGCTAACAAGCATCTACAAAACAAAACTAGTTATATTCAATACCCAAGAGCAATCTATTGTATCATTTGTTTTAATGTGGCAAAATTAGTATACGCTTAGATAATGCTTATAAAATAATATAAAAAAATTAATACTTTTGAAAAATAAACAAAAAGTGTTAGCTAAGTTAGTGAGATCCTTGGGTATTAGATAGTTTTCGAATCTCCCCCGATCGCGTTTTGGGGGACTTAACAGGTGGCATTGGCGCTCATACCTCTACCGCCCCAAGAAATAGCCCATTACACATGAAAAATCTCGATTATAAAAAAAAAACAAAAGAGAAAAAAGGAGAAGAAACACAGGGCTTCAACAGTAAATACAAAATCTCCACCTTTCTCGTGAAGTAGAAGGTGCACGTGCACCCAGCTCTGGACACTCCCCCGCACGTGGCCAACTACCACCAAGAGTGAACCATCTCCTCCTACTTCGTTAAGAAAGTAGTTTAACGGCCAAGAAATGTGAGATCAACCACTTCAATCACTATCTTATCATAGCGTCTCCTGTTGATTACGCAACTATCCTTGACTTTTAGTGATTAGCACATGTAAATCCCCTTCGAGGACCTTTTTTTTTGGGGGGTCGAATGAAGGATTCGCTTCGTTTTTTTTTTTCCTTTACCCAAAAAAACAAAAGACTCCCTTCGTTTTCTATGTCACCCTTTGAGGACTTGGCAACTCCTTTTGTGGACAAAAAAAAAAAAAGAAAACCAACTCCTTCTGTGGACACTAGTGAGACGGAGTCACGTAGAGTTATAGCGAAAGCAAATTAATTTAGAAAGATTGTGGTATCGTCCAATTACCAAACAAATTAGCTTCTATTAGATTAGGAATCTTTTATACAAGGGATGACTAGACCCGACGATGCCCCATTTATTTACCCTAGATTGTCCTGATGACGCGGATTAGAGATTAGCAATTTCTTCGTTTAAAAGAAGCAAAGTGTGTGTGTGTGTGTGTATATATATATATATCAATACTTAGATTAATTACGAAAGTGTAATTTCATCAAATAATAAATCACGATGAAGTAAACTTTAGTTGTTTCTGTCAGCACAAACGCGGCAAGTTCTATTTCTACTTAAATCGGAGATAATTTCGTTTTTTTAAGCGAGTCATTGAACGGAATCTATTGTTTTTTTTTTGGGTCTAAATGGAATCTGTTGTTTGAAAACTGGGTTTATAGACTGCCAAATTTGACAATTATGAAGAAACTGCAGCACAAAAATCATGAAGAGGAAAAAAAAAACACAAAAAACAAATTTTTCAAAGGAATTTCGGAATTTGAATGACAAATATCCTCGAAAATCAAGTGATGAAAATCTCAATTTTCAAAGACTGTGCCATTTGTATTTAGTGTTTACCGTAAGCGTAGATCTTCTGATAACTTATGTTCATCTACCTATGACAACATTTCGAGTACTGGGAAATTATTTTAACTCGAATGCAGTGTTATTTAGGTGCTCATACATTACCCATATAACATTTATTTAGTTAATTACCTTATTGGATTCGACCAAAATAATAATAATTGTCTTATTGGATTACGGTTCACAAAATACCGTAACAAAAAGAAGCAGCCAAAGGTGCATAATTTTTACTTTTCAACTCCTAGTTTTATTTATTTGCCAAGAGCACGAGCGTGAAAACCTGATTATATGAGGGCATAAATATTACAAAACACCATGCAAAGCTTCACAAATATGCTAAAGTCTAAATCTTAAGCCCGTGCAAAAGGCCATAACCTGAAGTAGTAACTGTATAGTAAATAGGACTCGAATGAGCAGATTCTAGTTCCTTAGCGGGTAAATTTCCTATGGGCACAACTGATAACTGCATGAATCTAGAGGTTTTAACTTTTACTTTTGATATTTCGCTTGACTAGATAATTTCCAAGCACAAAATTACGTAAGGAGAATCCTTTAAGTTGACTTACAAGAGCACTGTGGTTTGGTCAACTACAGCACATTATTGCCCTACGATTTACTCAACATCAAGCTTCAAAAACAAGTACAGCACATTACACCAAGAGTAGCAATAAAAACAAAGTCCAATCGGATAAGCAAGACTTGCGTACCGTATTAGACGCCACGTGTGTTCAGGCTTCAACATGTTTCGGTCGCTTTTTCCTCTTATTTTACCTAATCCCGTTAAGCATTTTATGAATTCGAATTTACCCACGCTCCCAGTGTTGACGAAATAAAATAAAATAAAATAATATGAGATTTTGCTATCATAATATAACAAACACTCTTTTGGTGACCATGAAAATAACAACATATTATGAGACGTGAATTTTTAAGCGAATGGACATTATAATAATTTTTAATTATTTTTATTTAATTTTTTAAACCCGTAGTATACCATTAATCTCACAACATAGATTAAAAAAAATTGTCACTTAAGGGTCTTCAAAAATAAAATACCGCAACACCCACTTGAGACTAACGCGTTACGCCTCTCGGTCATGACAGCCCGTGACACGACGCAACGAGCCATTTGCTACTTCCGTCAACATTCTCTTCCCACGAAAATCACCACTTGCTCTGCCCGCACTTGAGAGAGAGAGAGAGAGAGAGAGAGGGAAGAAGAGAGATGGCGGTCGGAGGGTTCGCCGTCGACGGTGCCAACGTCGACGGCCTCGGTGGCAGGATAACGCTGTCGGTGATGGTAACCTGTGTCGTGGCCGCGACGTGTGGGCTCATCTTCGGATACGACATCGGGATTTCAGGTGCGTCCTCCTCTGCCTCTTCCTCCGATCTTTCCAGTTTTCTCCCCGTGGAAAAAAAAAATGGCGCAATACTGCTAAGAAAAGGATATAGCAATTACATTGGATGATATCAGGATCTTCGCCCTTTGCTTTGTGCATTAACTTCGCTCGCTGTCTTCGAATGAAATGATAATATGCGCTCGTCGAGGTGGGGGACCGTTTCGATCGGGCGGTAGAACCGTATCACTCGTACTAGAAACTGCAGATGAAACATCATGTCTTCTTCGAGCAGTAAATGCGAAAACACGCCTGATCTTCGCCGGAGCTCCGATGTTAGCCATCAAAAACCTTTATAGTTTCAGCTCCATGAACGGACTCGACACGTTTTTGCTCCGACCAGATTAGATGCTTGGTTGCAGCTGCTGTCGTTCGGATGAACCGATGATGTGTGATTCTTTGAAGGGTAGATTGCGTTTTTTGACCGTTAGCTCACCGTTTTAATAAGATAAAGACCGATGATGAAATTTTCAAAAAAGCTGACTTCAATCTTTACATTGTATGGCCCCACCCCCCCCCCCCCCCCCCCCCCCACACCCCCCCTCCAAGGAGAAAAGGATGTGGTGGGGGAGTTTCGTTTTACCTAATCTCAATTACTTAAAAAATTTTACGCAATCACTTGATTAAAACGGTGTTCATTTACGATTGCACGTTTTCTTCAATGATCGCCAATTCTTTTTTTCTCCTCCCTGGGGCCATTGTTAATTAGGATGGTTAGGTGATTATAACTCAAATTCCGTGGAAAGTATAAAGAATAAAAGTTATTTTCAACGAAACAAATGACAATTCTTGCGAAAGTTGCTCTTTCACTAATCAAAACTTCTTCCTTTAATAGGTGGGAAAAATAAAACGTCCATATCGAAACACACCCTCGTCGATTCAAGCATTTATGGCTATAGCATCTCTACGAAACTATTGTTATGTTTTGTCCTAGTAGGTTGCCATTAACATCAAATAAGATTCTTATTTTATTTGTACTTATGGAATTAGCATCGGTTGGCCCAAACCACGTTGGCCATTTAATGACATTTAATTTTGTAACCTTTCTTGGACGAGCGTAGAGATCTATTTTGTGAAAGCATAGGGGTCCTAGTGCTACACTGGTGCTGCAGCATTTAATCTATTCCACTATAATCTCCGCTCCTTCCTTCAATTAGATACCACGTGACTGCTCGTTCCAAGCAAAGTTTTCGAGTGGGCGAGACAATGAGAATTGCACCAAAAAGAATGTGAAAAGTCAACGCATGGTTGTCCAACCCAAAATCAAAATTGTGCTCTTTATTCTCGTACTATTTTGAAACGTCGGTATAGTCTTTAGGGTTATGATAGGAAGACGGTCCCGATGACCGTACGTTCAAGGACATGGGCTTTTGGGAACTTCCTTTTGACAATTATATCACGCGGACGTTTGTTTCGCGTCGATCGGTCAAAGTGACGGCTGTATTCTTAAATTTTCTCTAATTTTTATATTAATTGTTTTTATATTACGATATCTAGCTATAATTTATTGTAAATAAACTGTTTCTACGTGATCTAAAGACTATTTTGACAAATAGGAAAGAAAATAACTGCTTCCATAAAAAATGAAAACTAGATTCTATTTCCCAATGCATGTAATGCGGACCCATAATCACACAAGTGCACGAGCCTTTAGGGCAATTTTTGGGCCTTATGTGAGGATATGCACATGGTTATAAGACTCATTGCAATCGTTAAGGGAATTAAGATCTATCCATTTTGAGTGTACTAACTGATACATGGTGCAAATTCGCAATTAATTTGTTTAGGGGGCGTGACTACAATGGTTCCGTTTTTGAAGAAATTCTTTCCCTCGGTACTAAGGAAGGCCGCCGAGGCCAAGACGAATATGTACTGCGTTTACAACAGCGACACACTGACGGCGTTCACGTCCTCGCTCTACATCGCGGGGCTGGCCTCGTCCCTCTTGGCGAGTCGCCTCACTGCTGCGTTCGGTCGGAGAAACATAATGGTTCTTGGAGGCTGCACCTTCCTTGCCGGGGCTGCCATCAATGGCGGGGCTGCCAACATAGCAATGCTGATCCTCGGGCGTATCTTGCTTGGATTTGGGGTCGGCTTCACTAATCAGGTACTAGTTCATTTGTTGTTTCATTATGGTCTAAAGAAAAGAAATCCTTCTCAAGACCATATTATCAAGGTTGTTGACTTGTGCTCACTAATTTCTTCGTTAAACCATTCTTAAATTGCTGGTACGTTCGGGCTCTAAGTTTGTGACACATACAATACACCCTTATGTTTATGCTAAGAAGAGAATTGTCATCTGAGTACGAATGATGAGAATTGTACCTCAGGCAACTCCAGTGTACCTCTCGGAGATGGCTCCGCCAAAATGGCGCGGAGCCTTCAACACAGGCTTCCAATTCTTCCTAGGAGTCGGGGTGGTCTCCGCCAACTGCATAAACTATGGCACCTCCAAGATCAGCTGGGGGTGGCGCCTCTCGCTTGGCCTCGCTGCCGCCCCAGCAGCCATCATGACCCTTGGTGCACTCCTCATCTCCGACACTCCCGCGAGCCTCGTCGAGCGCGGAAAGCTCACTCAGGCAAAGCAAGCTCTCCTCAAGGTGCGGGGCCACAACACCGACATCGAGCCCGAGCTCGCGGAGCTCATCAGGTCTAGTGAGATAGCGAGGGCCGCCAAGGAAGAGCCCTTTGTAACGATCTTCGAGAGGCAGTACAGGCCTCACCTCGTGATGTCGATAGCGATTCCATTCTTTCAGCAACTTACGGGGATCAACATCATTGCATTCTACGCTCCCGTTTTGTTTCAGTCCGTGGGATTCGGGAGTGACTCCGCTCTGATAGCAGCTATAATACTTGGGTTGGTGAACTTGGGATCGATCCTGGTGTCTACGTTTGTGGTGGATCGATGTGGGAGGAGGTTTTTGTTCATTGAGGGTGGAGTGCAGATGTTCCTCTGTCAGGTACGTAATTAGCCCCTTGCTTTAATAGCAATGCATGAGCCGTGATCCAACGCATTTTTGAAATTTAAACCTTGTTCGCTTATATTTCAGATTGGTGTGGCGTGTGTCTTGGCCGCGACGACTGGCACTTCTGGCACGGAGCGCATCAGCAAGGGCTACGCGATACTAGTGCTGGTGCTGATGTGCATCTACGCGGCGGGGTTCGGTTGGTCATGGGGTCCCCTAAGTTGGCTCATCCCGAGCGAGATATTCCCCATGAAGATTCGCCCCACGGGGCAAAGCATCAGCGTGGCCGTGAACTTCGCGGTCACGTTCGTGCTGTCGCAGACATTCTTGACCATGTTGTGCCACTTCAAGTTCGGAACTTTCCTGTTCTACGCCTCTTGGATCGCCGCGATGACGGTGTTTGTGGTGCTCTTCTTGCCGGAGACGAAGGGGGTTCCACTAGACTCGATGCATGTGGTGTGGGAGAGGCATTGGTACTGGCAAAGGTTTGTTGACAAGGAATCATACTAGCTCGTGTTTTGTCTCTATCAGGCAGATGCGTACTGAATTCTAGAGACACGACGGTCAATGTGGGAAGAAAATTTCATGTGTACTTGACTTGGACGCAACGCGCTTGAAGGAACTATTCCAAAGCTTCATATCTCTTAATGCTATAGAAATTCAAGTATCTCGTTTTCACGGTGGTGTAGTAAGATGTAGCAAGTTTTATCAAAGTCCAGGAAACTGTTCCAATGCTTCATGGCGGCTCGTAATCCTAATAAGAATTGGGTAACTCCGGTGGTATAAGATGAACTTATGGCCTAAAAGCATGTAGTGCCAAAGTGCCTCCATCATCTGCGGAGAAACAACTAAGTGCGGCGAAACTGCGGCGAGATAAGTGGCAATGACGCTGATGGTAATGGTAGAATCTCGGGACTACCTGGGCGGGTGTGCGCAAACCGCCTGGCGGCGAGAGCAGCATCTCATGTTATCATGTCCCGACTTTCGAACCCGCGACATCCCTTGCCAAATCGTCACCAGGTCATAAAAGATAGCGTCCTAGGCAACGGCTATCGATTTAAGATTATACTGCGCATGCGGAACGTACAATCTTTCATCCAATAAAACCATAAGGGATAGATAGGAAGTAAAGCCAGATATCACAACACTGAAAGTTGATGAGAATAGATGATCTATAACCTTACAGAACCATCAATTGATAATTACAACCCCATGCTTCGGGGCGGCCCTCTAGGACTCACAAAAAGATACAGGAGTCAGGTAAGGTTAACTCTCATCTATTCTAAAACAGTACCCCTGCAAAAACATCCTTAGTCCTCTGACCACAAAAGGAACCTAACCCTCTACTGGGTAAACTCGACATCCGGGTCGTCATAACCAACAGGGGGAGTCGGGTCGTTCGGGTCATCACAGGAGCTCTGGCTAGAATGCACAGAGGGGGCTACTGATTGCTCAGGCTCGAGCTCGAGCTGCATACCGGGCGCGGGGTCCACCACTTCCCCATCAGGTGTATCAATATCCATCGGGTCCCAAGCGGGGATATTAGGGACCCCCTGAAGAGGTGGCCCCTCAAATCCTCTAAGCGGACCAAAGAGATCCATCCCATCACGAAGATACCAAGCCTTAAAGAGGTGTGCCACCAGATTTGGCATCCCTTCATCGACCCATATCGTCGTGATGTGACGTTCCCACATCTGGTCCGTACCTGGTACCGGATGGAGACTGATATCAAGTGATGAGTGGGTGGGGGTACCGAACCGCACCGATCTCTCCATTACTTCGGACCTGAAAAAAATTGTCCCACGACGGGGTGAGAAATTAATCTCAGTGAATCAAGCCTAATCTCGGTTAGGACATTGATTCGCTCAGAACGTCCTAAACACCACAAAAAGTCACAAGATTTCAACAGAGATATATATATATATATATATATATATATATATATATCAATCAAAATAAATCTGTCAAATCTACAACCAACAGAAGCACAATCACTCAGGCATACACAAGTCCATTATCAAACAATGACCCACGCGACTGGCGTGATAGATACATCAATAGTGCGATCTCGCACTCTTCTGGCAAAATCAGGCTACGACCACTTTACCCTCTCAGCAACGACTACTACAAGCGGTGTATCCAGTGCACCCGGCACGGCACTGCAAGTAGGCATTCCTTAAAAAGGAGTTTCGGTCCATCACAAGCTACGACCGACATCCAATAATCCCTTAAAACCGTACGACTGGCACGGGGCATGGATTATCGTGCTTCTGACAAGTCGCGAATTCCCATACAATCTGTACGGCACAAGTATTCAAAGTACAATGCGAACTTGCCAGGTAGCGTCATTGATCCTTTAAATGACCACACAAATTGCATTCGACAATCAGCTTATTAATTATCTTGGATTAGCGCCAAAATCCACAAGGAATACAATCAACTCGGCCCCAAGGCCCACAAGACTCCCAATTGAGCATTTCAGCCAGGCAAACAAACCAATCAAGCAATTCACGCACTCTCGAGTAATCAACTTAACTCGACAATTTCAAGCTCAATTCATATTAAAAATCATAATTCTCAGTCAAATTATAGCAATCAATCGTTCGCTCGTCTCAAACCTGTCACTCACTCGCGAACCATTCAATCAATCAATTAATTGATAAATTACCACAAATAGCCACAGACAAATAATCGATCGACCATATATCCTAACTATGGTTTCTATCTAAACCGATCCCGATCGAATTTTTTTTTTATAAATAAATAAATAAATAAAACTAATCCTAAGGGTAATTAGCGCCCTAACCAAGGTTTAGGGTCAACTCACAATGTGAGTTAGCTCGATCGGCGACGGTGGCGGCGGCGATAAAACTAAGGTTTATTGTGCGGCGGACCGAGCTCAAACTTCGGCGACACGCCGAGGGAGTCCGGCGAGGTAGCCGAAACAGGTGGACGACGGCGGAGCTCCGGCGAGTGGCGGCCGGCGGCTTGAAACAGTAAACAACAGTATACTCAACCGGCAAACTCTACTGTTTTGGCCGTTTTCCGTCGACACGGGCCGGGACAAGGCCGGCCAAGGGTCGGGGGCTCACCCAGGGATCGGTGGGGGTCGGCCGGGACAGGTGGACGGCAGTGGAAGGCGGCCGGCGACTGCGGACAGCAACCATCAGTGGCTGCCCTGTTCGGCACCGAAACAGGGGTTTCGATCGACGGCCGTTTCCGGCGGTCACGCGGGGCGACCGGTGGAGGTGAGCTAGGCGGCGATGGAAGGGACTCAGGGGAGTCGTCTGGCGGTGGCGGCGAGACACGGCGGCGGCTGTGGCGGCCGGATCGAAGACCGGAATGAACCGGGCCCGAAATAGGGCACCGGAACTTCAAGGCCCGATTTCGGCGACTCCGGCGGCTGACGGTCGACGACGAGGGGTTGGATCTATCGAGGGGAAGTCGGGGGTCAGCTGGGGGGCAGTGGTCGGTGTCGGTGGCGGCCGGAGGAGGCCGCGGGGTTCTCGGGTCGTCTGACCTGAAGACAGGAGAGACTTCGGCCGCGGTTTCCTTCGGCTGATCGACGGCGACGGCGGCTCGGCTGGGGTCAAGGCGGCAGCGGGGAGTGGCTGAGGACGGTGACTGCCGGTGGTGGGTCGGTGGTCGCGAAAAATGGCGATGGAAGAGGAAGGATTGATCGGCAAGGAGGGGGAGTCGTCGGTCAACAATGAAGAACAGAAGAAGAAGAAGGAACGAAGAAAGAAGAAGAAAGAAAAAAAAAAGAAACGGTAGATGGATGAGATGGTTTATTGGGCAGAGAGAGATGGAGGCCCACCTTGACTTTCAAGGCAAACAACAAATTTTTTTGTCTTACTCACATAAATAATTGGGGGGGGATAAAACGGTAATTTTGGCGCGTCAGGACTGAAACGAAATTTTTGGTGTACTGAACGAAGGGTAATTTCGGTAATTTCACTGGCCAAGCTCGGTCAGGGTTAAGCTCGATTGCGAAAATGGCAATTCAAAAATCGCCGCGGTTTAATTTCGAAACTCAATTCGAAATAATCTAAAGTTCAGAATTTGTCCAAATTTTCGTCTCTTCAGTCCTTATAGTCCAAAATAGATGTCGACTATGACTATACATTCATATCATTTAATCGACTTCCGGCGCTTACAAAATTGAATTTCCAGGACGTCACAACTCTCCCCCACTTAGGAAATTTCGTCCTCGAAATTACAGCACAGTTCTAATTACTCAAAAAGAGAAGGATAACTAAGCTTCATAACTTCTTCGTTCTCCCATGTAGTTCCTTCAGTACCATGGTGTTACCAAACCACCTTGACTAACGGAATTGTCTTGGATCGTAGTACTTGCTCTTTCCTATCCACGATCCCGACTGGTCGCTCCACATATGATGCCCGTTCATCCAAATCAATTTCCTCGTAACTCAGCACATGAGTAGGGTCTGGCTCATGCTTCCTCAACATCGATACGTGGAAGACATTATGCACTTGAGCAAGTCTAGGCGGCAATGCGAGTCGATAAGCCAAAATTCCAATTCGTTCTAGGATTTCAAACGGTCCAACATATCTCGGGCTCAGCTTTCCTTTCTTGCCAAAACGGGATGTTCCTCTCATAGGCGACACTTTCAGAAAGACATGGTCGCCTACTTGAAATTCCAAAGGTCTGCGCCTTTTATTAGCATAACTTTTCTGGCGACTCTGAGCTGTCTTTAATCTATCTCTAATCACTTTAATTGCTTCCATCGACTATTCTACTAACTCAGGGCCAGTTATCTTCCTTTCTCCAACATCATCCTAACAGACTGGCGTCCTGCAAGCCCTGCCGTACAAGGCCTCAAAAGGTGCCATCTTAATACTCTGTTGGTAGCTGTTATTATAGGCAAACTCAACCAAATGCAAATGTTCCTCCCAGTTACCTCTGAAATCCAGAACACATGCTCTCAACATGTCCTCCAAGGTCTGAATCGTTCTTTCAGACTGGCCATCTGTCTGCGGGTGATAAGCGGTACTAAATTGCAGCTTTGTTCCTAATGCAGTTTGTAGACTCTTCCAAAATATAGCGGTGAATTTGGGATCTCGATCAAAAGTGATCGTCACTGGCACACCATGCAACCTTACAATATGCCTCACATATAACTCTACGTATCTGTCTAAGGCGAAGTCCTTTCTTACTGGAATAAAGTGCGCTGACTTCGTTAGCCTATCTACCACGACCCAAATTGAATCATGCCCTCGCTGACTCCTTGGCAAACCCATCACGAAATCCATCGTGATATGCTCCCATTTCCACTCTGAAATTTCTAAAGGTTGTAGTAGTCCTCCAAGTTTGCAGTGCTGCGCCTTGACCTGCTGGCAGGTCAAACGCTTAGCTACATGTTTGGCTATATCAGTTTTCATACCATTCCACCAGTAATGCTGTTTCAAATTCTGATATATCTTTGTACTCCCAAGATGAATACTATAACTACTACGATGTGCTTCTGATAATATCTCCTCCTTTAAATTTTCTTCCGCCGGCACAACCAAACGTCCTCTGAACTTAAGTATCTCATCCTCAGCTATTTGAAAATCGGCCCTTCGTTTGGTTGGATCTCCTTGTAGGATCTTCTGAATAAAGGGGTCTGTGGACTACAAGACCTTAATTTTAACTTGCACTTCTGGCTCGATTCTCAAGGTAGACAGGTGGCTTATCTCTAATTTAAAGTCTGAGTCTCTTAATTGCTCAAGTAAACGCCACTCCTGCACCTGTAGTTGAGCAATCACTGATTTTCTACTCAGGGCATCAGCAACCTTATTCGCCTTAACAGGATGATACAGGATCTCACAGTCATAGTCTTTTAATAACTCCATCCATCGGCGCTGTCTCATATTCAGCTCCCTTTGAGAGAACAGGTATTTCAAACTCTGATGGTCGGTGTACACCTGAAAACTTTTCCCAATCAAATAGTGTCTCCAGATCTTCAAGGCAAACACAATCGCAGCTAACTCTAAGTCATGTGTGGGATAATTCAACTCGTGCGATCTCAACTGACGGGACGCATACGCTACCACCTTACCATGCTGCATTAAAACACAACGCAGCCCCCTAAGCGAAGCATCGCTATAAATTTCTTAACCACCAGGACCAGACAGAATTATCAGAACAGGAGCCGTAGTTAGCCTATGCTTAAGCTCTTGGAAACTACGCTCGCACTTGTCCGTCCATTGAAACTTCATATCTTTCTTCAGCAATTTAGTCAAAGGCGAGGCTATAGCTGAGAATCCTTCCACAAATCGCCTGTAATAACCTGCCAAACCCAAGAAACTTCTAATTTCTGTAGCAGTTGTCGGTCTCGACCAATTAATAACTGCCTCAATTTTAACTGGATCCACAGCAATTCCTTCACCCGAAACTACGTGGCCTAAGAACACCACGCTAGCTAACCAAAACTCACGCTTACTGAACTTAGCATATAATTGATGCGTTCTCAGAGTTTCCAGAACTACTCTCAAGTGTTGCTCATGATCTTCAGAACTCTTCGAGTACACTAGGATGTCATCTATAAAAACGATTACAAAGCGATCCAGAAACTCCTTGAACATTATGTTCATCAGATCCATAAAAGCAGCAGGAGCATTCGTCAAACCAAACGGCATCACTGTGAACTCGTAATGCCCATAACGTGTTCTAAATCCCGATTTCGGTATATTCTCTTTTCTGATTCTCAACTGATGGTATCCCGTCCGTAGATCAATTTTTGAAAATATAGATGCTCCCTGCAGCTGATCGAACAAGTCGTCAATTCTTGGTAGTGGGTACTTATTCTTGATCGTCACCTGATTCAACTGCCTATAGTCAATACATAATCTCAAAGACCCATCCTTTTTCTTGACGAACAAGACAGGCGCTCCCCATGGCGATGCACTAGAGCGAATGAATCCCTTGTCTAACAACTCCTATATTTGAACCTTGAGTTCTTTCAATTCTGATAACGCCATTCTATATGGCGCCTTAGAAATCGGCTCTGTCCCAGGAGCTAATTCTATCACAAACTCAATTTCTCTTTCTGGTGGTAAACCAGGTAATTCTTGGGGGAAAACATCTGGAAACTCACATACAATCGCAATATCCTCCAACTTCAGTTCTTTAGCAGATGTATCTACCACAGAAGCCAAATAACTTGGCACCCATTTTCCAACAATCGAGTCGCCTCTAACGACGATATCATCACAGTCGAGGTTCCTCCTCGATTACCCAAAAATTCATAGCTACTACCGTCCATCGGATTAAACCATATTACCTTATTAAAGCAATCCATTGTGGCTCTTTGCTTTACCAATCAATCCATTCCCACAATTAAGTCAAAATCGTACATTTCTAGCACAATCAAATCTATTTTACTCTCATGGCCATCCACCACAAGTCTGCAATCAGGACAGCTCACTGTAGCCGCTACTTTATCTTTCAATGGCGTAGATACATTAAGCATAATTTCTAAAGGTACCAAGTTCAATTCAGATAATTTAATGAACTGATCCGCAACAAACGAATGGGTGGCGCCCATATCAAACAAGGCGTATGCTACTTGGTCATGCAAGAGGACCGTACCTGTAACAGTCGACGAATCCTTCGCCGCTTCCCGAGTGACTGCAAAAACCCTTCCTTGTGCCGGCGGGCGATTCTGGAAGTTCGACGGCACAGTTCCTCTAGGCTGTCCTCCCTGCTGTGGTTGTGCCTATCCACCTTGCCTCTGCGGGCAGTCCCTCACCTGATGGCCCAGCTGGCTACAACCAAAACTGGCACCACCTCGATACGGGCACAAACCAGGTCCATGCCTCTGTCGACACAAGCTGTACATCTCATTCTGACGAAATGTCGGCTTACTAATCGCCCCTCGGCGATTTGGTGGAATGTGACTCTGGTTGTTAAACATGGGTTTCTTCCCTTGTCTCCTGTCGAATCTGTTTGGGGAAGTAAATCGTGATCCAGATGTAGTAGCCCTTTCAGACAAGTCCCGCTCCACTATCAGCGCCCTCGCGTAGATATCATCATAGTCTTGGAGGTCGAGCGGTGCCAGGGCACTCTTAATCTCGGGCTTCAATCCGTCCTTGAACCTTCTAGCTCTATCCTCCGGATCCTCAATCATTCTCGGAGCATACTTGGACAGTTCAGAAAATTTTACGTCGTACTGGTCAATTGTCATCTGATTCTGACGGAGGCGGAAGAACTCAGCCATCTTTTGCTCCCTAGCTGTCCTCGAAAAGTATTTATTATTAAAAACTTCCACAAAAGCATTCCATACTGGAATTGTACCTTCCGGAAAAGTTCTACCCTTGACAGCTCTCCACCACGTACTAGCATTCCCTTCGAGTTGATAAACTGCTAGAGTAACTTTATCCCTATCTGAGCATCTCAGCAAATCGAACGCTTTCTCCATCCCTTCGACCCATTGAGTAGCAGCTTCAGGGTCTCCACTTCCAGTGAATTGAGATGGCTTCGATTTGAGAAACTGTTCCACCAGCTTTTGAGCCCTACGCTCCTCACTGTCATGTACAAGTGGGGGACTCGCCGACGGAACTGCAAACGAAATCGAAGATGAAGTCCCAGCAGCAGCGACAGTAGCTGCGGCTTGATTCCTTACTTGCTGTCCCATCAAATCTCCAATAGCACCTAAGGCTTGCATGACTTCAGCCATGGTCGGTTCCCTTCCAGTAGGTCCCGTAGGTTCTACAGCAGAGGCTGCAGTAGGGGGTACAATAGGGGACACCGCAGGCGGTACTCTTTTAACATCAACCAATTCTTTCACTGGCCTTAAAGGCCTCTTTCGAGGTGCTCGGGGTGCTCTTCTACCACGTCCGCTCATTTTGCAGTAAAAGGTGAAGTCCTACTTACCCCATAGCAAAACGCGGTCAAAAAGAAACCCTTAAATTCTACCACAAAATTAACAATCACAAGCATAGTAACCAAAAATCTTACTAACTATCTCATTTCTCAACGCTCCTTATCACTCCATGCCAATGACCAGACGGATCAGGCTGACCTTACTCTGATACCACCTTGGGCGGGGATGTCACGTCCCGACTTTCGAACCCGCGACATCCCTTGCCAAATCGCCATCAAGTCACAAAAAATAGCGTCCCAGGCAACGGCTATCGACCTAAGATTATACTGCGCATGCGGAACGTACAATCTTCCATCCAATAAAATCATAAGGGATAGTTAGGAAGTAAAGCCAAATATCACAATATTGAAAGCTGATGAGAATAGATGATCTATAACCTTACAGAGCCATCAATTGATAATTACAACCCCATGCTTCGGGGCGGCCCTCTAGGACTCACAAAAAGATACAGGAGTCAGGTAAGGTTAACTCTCATCTATTCCAAAATAGTACCCCTACAAAAACATCCTCAGTTCTCTGACCACAAAAGGAACCTAACCTCTACTGGGTAAACTCGACATCCGGATCGTTATAACCAACCGGGGGAGCTGGGTCGTTCGGGTCATCACAGGAGCTCTGGCTAGAATGCATAGAGGGGGCTACTGATTGCTCAGGCTCGAGCTCGAGCTGCATATCGGGCGCGGGGTCCACCACTTCCCCATCAAGTGTATCAATATCCATCGGGTCCCAAGCGGGAATATTAGAAACTCCCTGAAGAGATGGCCCCTCAAATCCTCTAAGCGGACCAAAGAGATCCATCCCATCACGAAGATACCAGGCCTTAAAGAGGTGTGCCACCAGATGTGGCATCCCTTCATCGACCCATATCGTCGTGATGTGACGTTCCCACATCTGGTCCGTACCTGGTACCGGATGGAGACTGATATAAAGTGATGAGTGGGTGGGGGTACCGAACCGCACCGGTCTCTCCATTACTTCGGACCTGAAAAAAATTGTCCCACGACGGGGTGAGAAATTAATCTCAGTGAATCAAGCCTAATCTCTGTTAGGATATTGATTCGCCCAGAACGTCCTAAACACCATAAAAAGTCACAAGATTTCAACAGAGATATATATATATCAATCAAAATAAATCTGTCAAATCTACAACCAACAGAAGCACAACCACTCAGGCATACACAAGTCCATTATTAAACAATGACCCACGCGACTGGCGTGATAGATACATCAATAGTGCGATCCCGCACTCTTTTGGCAAAACCAGGCTACGTCCACTTTACTCTCTCAGCGACGGCTACTACAAGCGGTGTATCCAGTGCACCCGGCACGGCACTGCAAGTAGGCATTCCTTAAAAAGGAGCTTCGGTCCATCACAAGCTACGACCGGCATCCAATAATCCCTTAAAACCGTACGACTGGCACGGGACATGGATTATTGTGCTTCTGGCAAGTCACGAATTCCCATACAATCTGTACGGCACAAGTATTCAAGGTACAATGCGAACTTGCCAGGTAGCTTCATTGATCCTTTAAATGACCACACAAATTGCATTCGACAATCAACTTATTGATTATCTTGGATTAACGCCAAAATTCACAAGGAATACAATCAACTCGGCCCCAAGGCCCACAAGACTCCCAATTGAGCATTTCAGCTAGGCAAACAAACCAATCAAGCAATTCACGCACTCTCGAGTAATCAACTTAATCCGGTAATTTCAAGCTCAATTCATATTAAAAATCATAATTCTCAGTCAAATTATAGCAATCAATCGTTCGCTCGTCTCTAACCTGTCACTCACTCGCGAACCACTCAATCAATCAATTAATTAATAAATTACCACAAATAGCCACAGACAAATAATCGATCGACCATATATCCTAACCATGGTTTCTATCTAAACCGGTCCCGATCGAAATATTTTTTTTATAAATAAATAAATAAATAAAACTAATCCTAAGCGCAATTAGCGCCCTAACCAAGGTTTAGGGTCAACTCACAATGTGAGTTAGCTCGATCGACGACGACGGCGGCGGCGATAAAACTAAGGTTTATCGCGCGGCGGACCGAGCTCAAACTTTGGCGACACCCCGAGGGAGTTCGGCGAGGTCGCCAGAACAGGTGGACGACGGCGGAGCTCCGGCGAGCGGCGGCCGGCGGCCTGAAACAATAAACAACAGTATAGTCAACCGGCAAACTCTACTGTTTTGGTCGTTTTTCGGCGACACGGGCAGGGACAAGGCCGGCCAAGGGTCGATGGCTCACCCAGGGATCGGTGGGGGTCGGCCGGGACAGGTGGACGGCGGCGGAAGGCGGCCGGCGACGGCGGACAACCACAATCAGTGGCTGCCCTGTTCGGCACAGAAATAGGGGTTTCGGTCGGCGGCCGTTTCCGGTGGTCACGCGCTGCGACCGGCGGAGGTGAGCTAGGTGGCGGTGGAGGGGACTCAAGGGAGTCGCCTGGCGGTGACGGTGAGACACGGCTGCGGCTGTGGCGGCCGGATCGAAGAACGGAATGAACCAGGCCCGAAACAGGGCACCGGAACTTCAAGGCCCGATTTCGACGACTCCGACGGCTGACGGTCGGCGACGAGGGGTTGGATCGGTCGAGGGGAAGTCGAGGGTCAACTGGGGGGCGGTAGTCGGCGTCGGTGGCGGCCACGGCGGCCAGAGGAGGCCGGGGGGTTCTCGGGTCGTCTGACCCGAAGACAGGGGAGACTTCGGCCGCGGTTTCCTTGGGCTGATCGACGGCGACGGCGGCTCGGCCGGGGTCAAGACGGCGGCGGGGAGTGGCTGAGAATGGTGACTGCCGGTGGTGGGTCGGTGGTCGCGAAAAATGGCGACGGAAGAGGAAGGATTGATCGTCAAGGAGGGGGAGTCGTCGGTCAACAATGAAGAACAGAAGAAGAAGAAGGAACGAAGAAAGAAGAAGAAAGAAAGAAAAAAAGAAACGGCAGATGGATGAGATGGTTTATTGGGTATAGAGAGATGGAGGCCCACCTTGACTTTCAAGGCAAACAATAAATTTTTTTGTCTTACTCACATAAATAATTTTGGGTGGGGTGGGGTGGGGTGGGGGTAAAACGGTAATTTTGGCACGCCGGGACTGAAACGAAATTTTTGGTGTACTGAACGAAGGGTAATTTCGGTAATTTCACTGGCTAAGCTCGGTCAGGGTTAAGCTCGATTGCGAAAACGGCAATTCAAAAATCGCCGTGGTTTAATTTCAAAACTCAATTCGAAATAATCTAAAGTTCGGAATTCGTCCAAATTTTCGTCTCTTCAGTCCTTATAGTCCAAAATAGATGTCGACAATGACTATACATTCATATCATTTAATCGACTTCCGGCGCTTACAAAGATTGAATTTCCAGGACGTCACACATGTGATAATCTTGTGTCTGGATTTTCGTTTGGTCTCACTGTGAACATGTTCTGGCATTACTCTCTCCTTTTGTTGAGTTCATCGATGGATCTGCCGGCCTCGTTCCATTATTTAACATGATTGGCTAGAGATGTGATCGATGTGCTAACTGGTGTTATGTGTTCATACTTACGTCTGGTTTAGCGATTGTCCTAATTTTCCACATGTTCATATCCCACAATGGATGGCTGCGTTTTCCCCTTAAATCTTCCTGGCTCCCTGTATATGATGATTTACGAAGTCGTAGATCGGATGTGGAAAATTCTCTTGCCAAAATCCACTGCACATTGAGGAAAATTTATCATATTAACCCATTAAATTTTGTTCCGTGTCATTGGAGGACGCATGTTTGTGGTCCATTTAATTTATAACTAAGACTTCTAATGTAATTCGGAAAAAGACTGCAGATATTGTAATATATCCAAGAACTATTTCTTGCAAGACCCTATAGCGGGTCAATGAACAGTTTGGCGACAAAAATTCTACCGTAAGCAAATGGATATGAGACATAGTGAATTCAAGTTAATCGCACACTCCAATTGGCACACTAAGGACTTTCTAAGCTAAGTTTACCAAACAAAATATTTCCCAATTTTCAATTATAGTCTAAAATACAGTATTTACATTTAGACAAAGCTCATTACCTTGCATTTTTCCAAAGACATTTCTCCAAAGCTGAACCAAATCAGCCCAAATTCTCAATTTAATTAAATATGAAAACGCATATTTACTTGGCCAATTAGCTCTTCAAGCTCCACCATTTGTTGTGGCGATAGAAACCATCCGCCTTCGTTTGGCAAGAAATAGAACCAGAATCTTTCTTTAAACATCCTCAATAAGTCGTCTAAAAAGAACAACATCTATCTTGTGTTCAGGACCACTTGAGCCGTTAATGCTTTGAGAATTCTAAACTTTGTGAACCAAAATCACGTCAACAGTTGGAAAAGTGATACTATTAAATCGATGTTGAGTGGGTCCGGAACAAAAATATGAAGATGAATATTATGTATACCATCAATTGGCTCTTGGCCCATTACAAATGGCTCTTGATCTATTACAAAATCTATGTTGGGTGCGTGTTTGTTGTTTAGCAGCAGCTCTACCAGCAAAACGACATCAAAATGAGCACCTCTCTAGAGTATGCTTCCATAAAACGAGAGACGTCGGAGCCACCAAAACAGGGACAGGAGCTGCCGCCTATTTTGATACACTTCTCTATCTATCGCAGGTAGCTGCACTTTCCAAGGATGAATGCCTTGTACTATATGTATTGTTATAAAAACAATATCCCCACTTATTGACGGGCACCAAATCCACCTCGTTCTAAGTAGGATCTGTCGTTTACAATTGAGAAAGTTCTTATCTTTTTTTGTTGTTTTTATTGAGATTGATATCCCCTTTTTTTCGTGGTTTTCTCCACTATGATTATTACCAATGACTTCCGTCGTATGAAAGCAATACTCTAACCATTGAGTTAAGTAAAAAAGAAAAGATGGCTAGAGCAAAGAGGCTAAAAGTTCTGCCTCATTTGAATTTGTGACAAACACACTCTCCATTCTCAACCCTCCCTTTTCCTTTCCTCCTTCTTCCCTTTTCCTCGCTATTTATCTTCAGTTCTTTTTTTCTCCCTCCTCATTTCTTTCTCCCAACCACACCGCGTCATTTGATTCTTAGAGATTCTTTAGAGCGGCATTTCCCACTGAGATATCCTCAGTCTCAACGAAAATAACAAAAAGGTAAATATTTGGCTGGTGTGTCCTCATATTAAAAAAAAAATAACAAAAAAGTAATAACTTTCTCAACTTATAGATGGCGGACTTGATGTACGTCAATAGGTGGGGATGCCGTTTTTGTTACAATACATACAGTATAACGCATTCATCCTTGGGAAGTATCAAAAGCCACTTGAATGTGGGGGCATGTATCTTCGGTTTTGATTATCGTCTGAGTTGGACATACTATGACTTCTCCAGTACGTTGAATTAGCTTCATTTGGACCGCAAGACTGCTTAAAAAGGAGCTTGGTGAAGGAAGTTATGGCCTTTCAAAATTTCAGCGCGTAGTCCGTCCAAAATGGACAAAGTAGTTAAGTACAATTTAGTTAAGTCGAAGTTGTTTTCCAATGCATTTTTCAATTATATTTCAACAAATCTCTTTACTCCAAAAGTATTTGCATTTTTCTAAGGGAATTTCCTTGAAGCTGAACTAAATCAGTCCAGATTTTCAACTTAAATGAAAATACATATTTATTTGGCTAGCCAGCTCTTCAAACTTTGTTGCTTGATGTGCCCCACGGAAACCCTCGGCCTTCGTTTGTCAAAAAATAGAATTAGAATCTCTCGTTGAATATCCTCAATAAGTTATCTAAGAAACGGTGCCTCTCATTCAGGGTCACTTGAGCCATTTGTTCTCTTAAAAATCTAAGCTTTGCAAAATCTCGTCAGCATTAAAAAAACGATATTATTAAGTCGATGTTGGGTGGATCCTAAACAAAAACATCAAGATGAATATTATGCATACCATCAATTAGCTATAGGGCCATTACAAATGGATCTTGGTCCATTATAAAATCCATGTTGGGTGGGTCTTCGTCGTTCAGCAGCAGCTCTGCCAGTGCATTGGCATTAAAATTAGCACCTCTCTAGAATATGCTTTGGTAAAATAGGAGCCATCGGAGTCACTGAAGCAGAGACGGAAGTTGTCAGAGCCACCAGAACTACCACTTGAGAGACTAACAACATATTCGACCTATTTTGATACACTTCTCTATCCGGGGATAGTTGCAAAAAATATATTTCAAGATTTGCATTCGGTGACCCTATCTTAGTCAAGTGGGTTCGGATACTTCCCAGGGATGAATGCGTTATACTGTATGTATTGTTATAAAAAACGATATCCCCACCTATTAACGGGCACTAACTTCACCTCGTTCTAGCTAAGATTCGTCATCTACAAGGTGACAAAGTTCTTACATTTTTTGTTATATTTATTAAGATTGATATCCTTTTTTTTTTTCCTCGTTTGCTCCATCATCATTATACAAAACAGAAAAGGTGGTAAGAGCCATGAGGCCAAAAGTTCTGTTCCATTTGGATTTACGACATACACTCCATCCACTACCCTCCCTCTTCATTTCCTTCTTCTTTCTCTTCTCTCGCTCTTCATCTTTAGTTCTTTTTCTCTCCCTCCTCATTCGACCGTTGGCTTCGACGCACTTGGTTTTCTTTTAAAAATGGAAGCCATCTGCAACGAGGCGGCCGTTCGGTCGCCTATGATACTAGGACCAATAGGTCAAAAATGGGTTTCAAATGGCTTTGAGGTGATGACACATGCATGCGTGCATATAAACTTCTAAAGAGTGGGTTTCAAACCTGGGTGGCACTATGTAACTCAATCCATTATAGGGCTATTGGTAGATTCTTTTTATTTTAGAATAGATTCTGAGATAGAGGAGACTTTAAGGAGATTTTGTCGAGATCCTTGGATTTGGAAATGAAACTACAGCCCTTTCTCTGGGGCTCGAGGTTCGGATTTATTTCACTCAAGATTGGGTCTCTCTACCAGGTGTTTTGCCTTTCTCTTCTCTCGCTCTTCATCTTTAGTTCTTTTTCTCTCCCTCCTCATTCCTTTCTCTCAACCACATTGCGTAGTTTGCTTCTTGGAGCGGTATTTCCGACTAAGGTATCCATCTCCACAAAAATAATAAAAGTTAAGAACTTAGCCGATGTGTCTCATCTCAATAAAAACAACAAAAAGGTAATAAATTTCTCAATTTGTTAATGGTGGATCCTACCTAAACGAATAGATTTAGTGCCTATCAATAGGTAGGGATGTCGTTTTTGTAACAATGCATAGAATCTAGCGCATTCATCTCTATGAATAATCAGAAGCCACTTGACTATGAGGAACCTTCGACCTTCGTTTGTCAAGAAATAGAACCAGAATCTCTTGTTGAACATCCTTAATAAGTTATCTAAGAAGTCCTCTTTCTTGGGTTCAGGGCCACTTGGCCATTTGTGCTATGAAAAATCCAAGCTTGCAAAATCTGAACCAAAATCACGTCAGCATTTCAAAAAAAAAATGATACTATTAAATTGATGTTATCTGGTTCATGAACAAAGACATCAGATGAATATTGTGTATACCATCAATTAGCTATCGGGCCATAACAAATGGATCTTGGTCCATTACAAAATCCAAGTTGAGTGGGTCTTCGTCGCTCAGCAGCAGCTCCTGCCAGTGCATCGGTATCAAAAATAGTACCTCGTTGGAGCATGCCTTGGTAAAAGAGGAGCCGTCGGAGCCACTAGAGTAGGGACAAGAGCCGCCGGAGCCACTGGAGTCGCCACTTGAGGAACTAAAAACATATTCGACCTATTTTAATACACTTCTCTATCTGCCAGGATATCTGCACAAAATATAATTTCAGGATTTACATTCGGCGGCCCTATCCTAGTCAAGTAGGTTTTGATCCCTTCCAGGTTTGAATGCGTTATACTGTATTTATTATTATAAAAATGGCATTCTCATCTATTGACGGACACCAAATTCACATCGTTCTTGACCTATTTGGGTTTGCGACAAATGCACTCCCCTTCTTCAATACTCCCTCTTCATTTCCTTCTCTTTTCTCTTCTCTCGCTCTTCAATTTCAGTTCTTTTTCTCTCCCACCTCATTTCATTCTCCTAACCACACTGGAGCATCTGCTTCCTGGAGCAGCATTTCCCACTTCGGTATACTCCATCTCCACAAAACAACAAAAATGTAAATACTTGGACGGTAAGTCCTTATCTCAGTAAAAATAACAAAAAACGATCAACACTTTCTCAATATCTAGAACGAGGTGGATTTGGTACCCGTCAACAAGTGGAGATGCCATTTTTGTAACAATACATACAGTACAACGCATTCATCCTCGGAAAGGATTATAAGCCATAGCGAGCTTCCATTGACACGTAATTATCGTTCTATCGTTAAATAAGTATAGTTTAGTTAAGTCGAAATTGTATCTTAATGCACTCTTCATTTACATTTCACCAAATCTTTTTACTTCAAAAGTATTATAGTTTTCTAAAGACATTTCCCAGAAACTGAACCAAATCAGTCTAGATTTTCAATTTAAATGAAAAAGTATATTTATTTGGCCGATTAGCTCTTCAAACTTCGCTGCTTCCTATGCCCACAGAAACCATCCGCCCTCCTTTGTCAAGAAATAGAGCCAAAATCTCTCGTCGAATATTCTCAATAAGTTATCTAAGAAGCCAGCTTTTCTCTTGGGTTCAGGGCCACTTGAGCCATTTGTGCTATGAGAAATCCAAACGGGTGCAAAATCTGAACCAAAATCGAAAAAATGATACTATTAAATCGATGTTGGGTGGGTCCTGAACAAAAGCATCTAAATGAATATTGTGCATTCCATCAATTGGCTCTTGGCCCATTATAAATAGTTATAGAGAACTGTAAGCAAATGGATATCAGATATAGTGAATTTAAGTTATGTGTACACTCTAATTAGTCACCCACAGCTCCAATAGCTAAGTTCACCAAATAAAATTTCTCATGGGAATGCATTTTTAATTGTAGTATAGGAATGCATTTTTAATTATAGTATAGGAAATATTATTTAGAAAAATCTTGCATTTTGCTAAAACATTTCTATAAAAATAAAGCTCATATTTTCAATTTAAAAATGAAAATTTATATTTACTTGACCGATTAGCTCTTCAAGCTCTGCTACTTGGTCTGAGGACAGAAATCATCCCCTTGGTTTGGCAAGAAATAAAACCAAAATCTGTCTTTGAACGTCCTCAATAAATAATCTAAGATGAAGAACTTGTGTTTTACATGTACGGCCACTTAAGCCATTAGTACTCTTAGAATTTCAAAGTGTGCAAAACCTAAAAAAAATCACATAATCAGCAGTGAAAAATGACACTATTAAATGGATGTTGGGTGGGTCCTAAAAAAATACCATCAATTGGCGGTTGTTGTCCCATTAGAAATGGTTGTTGATCCATGTTGGGGGTCTTTCTAATTGAGCAAGTGTTATAGTTGTGTAATGCATGACCATCAAATTCCTCTTGTAGAGCATGCTCCGGAGTCGCTGGAACCGCCAAAGTTGGAGCAAAATCATATCATCAGCATTGGAAAATTCATATTATTAAATGAATATTGGGTGGGTCTTGAAAAAAATACCATTTCTCTTGGTCCATTACAAAGGGGGTCTTCCTCGTCGAACAACTTTTTCAGATCTAGCAATGCCAACTCTTGCCAGTCTGGGAATGCATGGGCATCGAATTTCGGTTCTGGAGCATGCTCCAAAGCTTCTGGAGCCACCGGAGCTGGAATCGGAGACACCGGCGTCGGGATAGGAGCAGCCGGAGCCACGGAGTTAAGAAAGGAGCAGCCGGAGCCATTGCCTAAGGTGGAAATATTTGCCACAAATTTCAATAGCCGTCTCTATCTGCCTAGGGATAGGTGGGCAAAATATAATTTCAGGTCTTACATTGGGCAACCCTACCCCAGTCAAGTGCCTTCTAATCCTTGTCCGATCATTGTAAGGGATGAATACATTATACTCCATGTATTTTCACAAAATGACATCCTCATTTATTCTAGGGCATTGAATCCATCTCATTCCAAGTAGCATCCGCCATCTACAAGTTGAAAAAGAAAGAAAGATTTTACCTTTTTTGAGATGGAGGACATAAGAACCAAGTAATTACATTTTCTTGCGAAGATGGAGAACACCCTAGTGGGAAATGCCACTCGAAGAAACTCTGAGAAGCAAATGGAGCATTGTGGTTAGGACAAAAAACAGAAAGAAAGAGGAAATGAAGAGGGAGGGTTGAGAATGGAGAGTGTATTTATCCAAATCCAAATGAGGCAGAACTTTTTGGCTAGGTGGCTTTGGCCAACTTTTTTTTTTTTTTTTTTTGGTCCAATCGTGGTGGAACAAACTAGGAAAAATAAAAAAGGGATGTCAATTTTCCAACACTCACATCACAATTGAAATTAGTTCCCTCTCAACATCAACTTCAGCCTCTACCTCCGTACCGATGCATGGCTTCCCCTCCTCTGCCTCCTCTACTCTCTCCTCAAGAAGAGGACTTGCCTCTTTGTACGAGCTTTCAGACCTTCTTTTTATTGTAAACCCACCTCCCCTCGTATCCTTGCCCGTGAGAAGGGTTATTTAGCTGCCACAATCATCCTGTTAGAGATGCTGAATATTTGGGAAATCCTTATTTCTCACACCGAGCACGCCCACGTGAGGTTGAAAAATTGAAGTATAAATCTACGACATGCAACTCCTGCGCACGGAATGCTGAGGTCATGAGTTCTGATCCTTCATAGGGATGAATGCGTTATATTGTATGTATTATTATAAAAATGGTATCCCTACATATTAACGGACAGTAAATTCACTTCATTCTATCTAAGATTCATTACCTACAAGTTGACACATTTTTTACATTTTTTATTATTTTATTAAGATTAATGTCTTTTTTTTTCCTGATTTGTTTCATCATGATTATACAAAATAGAAAAGATGGTCAGAGTCACGAACTGAAAAATTCTATCACATTTGGATTTGCGGCACATTCTCCTTCAACAACCCTCCCTATTTATTTTCTTATTTCGTTCTTCATCTTTAAGTTCTTGTTCTCTCCCTCCTCATTCCTTTCTCCCAACCATACTACGCCGTTTGCTTCTTGGAGAGACATTTCCCACTAGGATATTCTCCATCCATACAAAAACAACAAAAAGGTAAGAATTTAGTTGATGTATCCTCATCTCAATAAAAACAACAAAAAGGTAAGAAATTTCTCAACTTGTTGAAGGCGGATCTTACCCAAAACAAGTGGATTTGGTGCCCGTTAATAGGTGAGAATGTCATTTTTATAATAATGCATGCAATATAACGCATTCATCTCTAAGAATAATTAGAACCCAGTTGAATATGAGGACTTGTATCTTCGATTTTGATTGTCGTATGGAGTTGTACATACTATAACTTTTGTAGTACTTTAAATTAGCTTCATTTGGACTGTAAGATCGCTTAAAACGGAGCTTAGTAGATGAAGTTATGACATTAATGATTTCGGGGCACAATCCGGATAGCAATGTGCATCCACTATGAGCGAGCTTCAATTGATACGTAGTTGTCGTTCTGTCGCTAAATAAATATAGTTTTGGTTAGTCGAAATTGCATCCCAATGTAATTTTTAATTACATTTCACCAAATCTATTTACTTGAAAAGTATTTGCATTTTACTAAATTCATTTCTCATCTATTCTCAGGCATCAAATCCATCGCATTCTAGATAGCACCCACCATCTTCAAGTTGAGAAAGAAAGAAATTTTTTACCTTTTTTGAGATGAAAAAGACAAAAGCCAAGTATTTTACCTTTTTTGTGGCGATGGAGGACACCCTAGTGGAAAATACCGCTGGAAGAAACTTTGAGAAGCAAATGCCACCATGTGATTAGAAGAAAGAAATGCGGAGGAAAATAAGAGAGAGAAAGAAGAAATAAAAAGGGAAGGTTGAGAATGAAAAGTGTATTTATCCAAATCCAAATGGGGCATGACAATTTCATGTGTTATTATTTGACGCAAAATTGGATTATCATGCACGTATTAATTAGAATGACCCTCTACAAATTACGTTTCCGACTCAAGACAAATAAAAATGGATTATTTTGTTCACAGTGTAACTTTTTTTTTTGGAAAGCAGGTGAATAACAAAATTGAATACGAAAATCCAATTCTGTTTAGCATTTGCATTTTAGTAAAAAAACTTGTCAAAACTGAATGCGCAAATTTACTTTGGGCAATGGGGTCTTGTATCCCCGCTACTTGATATGGCCATAGAAACGTTTCCCATTCATTTGCCAAGAAATAATTTAGTATCTGGTTGAACATCCTCAGCAAGTCGTCCAGGAAAATCAGTCTCACTGCTGCATTTCCGGCCACTTGAATCATTTGCCCTCTCAGAATTTCAAACTGTTGCACACCTGAACCTAAATCATCTAAGCATTCTGAAATACTATTAAATGGGTATGAAGATGAAAATGCATACATTTATCAAAATGGTATTCGCCCACTACAAAATGGACATCGAATGGGTCTTCCTCCTCGAGTAGTAGCAGTTATAGTACCTTCCGAAGCCACGACGGCTGAAACATGAGCAGGTGGTGCTACCGGGGCCACGGGGCCAGAATAGGGGCAGGTAAACCCGCCCTGACCACATCATGAACCGCCAAAGCCGGAACATGCTGTTCATCCATTATAAAATGGACGCTGGGTGGCTCTTACTCCTGGAGCATTGGCAGTCGTAGTACCCTCCAATCTTCGTCCACCGGAGCCATGGGAGGAGCTTCCGGAGTTACGGATCACCCAGGTCAAATGGAATCGAATCCTGCCCACGGTTAAATTCCCATTCTTATAGTCATTGCACAGAAAATGCATTCCTACCTATGTTCAGGCAACAAATTGACCAGGTTCCAATATTCATTTCGATTTGCCATCTATTTATTAATAAAGTTGTCACATTTTTCTTGTTTTTGTAGAGATGACCTCATCAAAATGCAGCAAAAAAAGTCTCAACTCTCAACAAGCAATATATAAAGAAAAGGGTGAACAACAAAAAGGTGAGAACTTAAATAACGTATCCCCGTCTCAACAAAAATAACAAAAAATGTAAGAACTTTCTCAACTTGTAAATGACAGATCCTACTCGAAACAAGTAGATTTGGTGCCCATTAATAGGTGGGAACATCTTTTTTGTAACAATGCACACAATATGACGCATTCATCTCTGAGAAGAATCAGAAATCACTTGACTGCAATGACTTATATCTTTGATTTTCATTGGCGTTTGAGGTTGTACATACTATGACTTTTGTAGTACGATGAATTAGCTTCATTTGGATTGTAAGATCGCTTAGTATTATTGGACATAATTGAGTCAATTTCATCATCTATAGCTTCTTTCCAAAAGAAAGCATCTCTAGAAGACATAGCATCACTGAAACATTTAGGATCGTCTTCTAAATTTAATACTAAATGGTATTTATTTACCACACTATTATCTCTGTCTCCTTCAACAAGAAAAACATGAGTAATAAAATCTGGACCTAAATCTTTTAATTTTCTCGCTCTAGTGCTTCTCCTTGGTTCAGTCATACTTTTTGAATCCTTTGTTTCCTTTTCATGAGAATCTACTTGTATTTCTATAGGTCTTGAATTATTATTCTCAATAATTTTAAAATCCGTAGAATACTTATTCTCAAAGAATTCAACATCTTTTGATTCCACTATGACATTTGACTCTAAATCAATAAGCTTATAAGCTTTAATATTTTCAGCATATCCTAGGAAAACACTTTTGATTGCTCTAGTACTCAGCTTTGTTCTCTTAGGGGTCTGGTACTCTATAATAAGGCAAACACCCCCACATTTTAATATATGAAAAGTTTGGCTTTCTTCCTTTCCACAATTCATATGGACTTATGTTAAGACTTCTTGGATGGTATTCTGTTATGAATATGACATGCAGTAAGTAATGCTTCACCCCATAAAATAATTGGTAGCTTTGAATTTGAAAGCATACAATTAATCATTTCTCCAAGATATCTATTTTTCTTTTCAGCCAAACCATTTTGTTGCGGAGTGTATGGTACTGAAGTTTGATGAATAATACCATGTTCTTCACAAAATGATGAAAATTCATTTAAGAAATATTCACCACATCTATCTGAACGTAGAACTTTAATTTTACTTTCCAATTGATTTTCTACTTCAACCTTATATTTCTTAAACATGTTAAATGCTTCATCTTTCGACCTTAGAAGATAAATGTACAAATACCTACTGTAATCATCCATAAAGATAATAAAATACCTTTTACCACCACGAGTTAACATTCCATTGAATTCACATATATCGCTATGCACCAAATATAACAAATTCGAATTTCTATTTGTACTCGGAAAATGCCTCTTAGTTAATTTAGACTTAGCACAAATTTCACATTTTTCTAATTCTCCATTAAAATTAATCAAATCTAATTTTTTCATATTTTTTAAATATCGAAAATTTAAATGTGCTTATCTACTATGCCATAAAAAAGAAGAGTCAACAATATAAACAGAAGATTCAATCTTATTGTTGATACTCAGTTGATACATGCCTTCATTGGCATAACCCTTTCCCATAAATATTCCATTCTTCGACAGGATAACCTTGTCAAATTCAAACAATACCCGAAACCCCCTTTTACATAGCAAGTCAATAGAAATTAAATTCTTCCTAATCTCGGGTACATACAAGACATTCAGAAGGGTTACTTTCTTTCTATAAGTGAAGTCTAACTCCACGGAGCCTTGACCTTCTATTTTTGCAAAATTGTTGTTGGCCATTTAGAACTCTCGATAGTTAATATCAACAACCTCTTGGAAATTCTTGATCATGGACTTATCCTTCCACACGTGGACTGTTGCACCAGAATCCAACCACCAACCTGATTGAACAGAAGTAGCATTAATTTCGGTGATCGTGGCCACAATACCATCAACTCTTGCAGAAATTTCCAAGTCTGAAAACTTATGCGTAACCATTGCCACATAGTTTTCTTGAACATCATTGGTATCTGCCTTCATAGTTGGCATTGGTGTGTTCTTCTCCTTGAAAGTGTTGTTCTTGCAATGCCTACAATCCCTTGCAAAATGTCCCTCTTTGCCGCTAACAAAATAGCCTCCTTTCTTTTTCTTTTGTGCCTTCTTAAAGTTCTGCTCCCTCTTGCGTTTCAAGTTCGGGTTATTTTTAGACTGAAATCCATTACCTGACAAGACATTCACTTTAGTCTCATATAATCCAGATTTTTCACGAAAGCGTGACTCTTCCTCAATGCGGAGATGTTTCTGGAGTTGAATCAAAGTAATGTCTTCTATTTTGTGCATCAGCCTTTTCCCATAGTCCTTCCAGCTTGAAGGTAATTTGGCAATAATTGCTCTAACTTGAAACGCTTCTAGAATGGCGATTTTTAGAGCACGGATTTTGTTCACTAGAACTTGTAGTTCATGGACTTGTTCCAAAAGGGGTTTAGTATCAATAAATTTGAAATCAAAATAATTCGCAATCAGATATTTGTTCGTACCTTGTTCCTCTGCTTTGTATTTGAACTCCAGTGCATTCCAGATTTCCCGAGTAGATTTCATTTCCGTGAACATGTCATACAGACGATCGTACATCGTATTCAGAATGTGTCCACGACAGAGTAGTTCATCTTCTTCACGTTTCTTCTTCCTTATTCACCATTTCAATTTCCTCGACATTTGGTTCTTCTCCTTCAGCGGTGGGAACAGGATCTTCAATAGGCATCAGACTCGGATCCAGAATGTAAGATACCTTCAAAGCCGTAAGCAGAAACATCACTTTGTCCTTCCAACGCGAAAAGTTGTTGCTGTCGAATCGATCCAACTTGACCATATTCTGATTCATCACTTTGATGGTCTCTGATTCCATTGTTGCACGAAAAATTGATCCTAAAAATTGTTAGATAATATGAAAAATAGAGTAACAATGTAGTTGGACTTTGAGGCGTATAATTACTCTCTTTTAGGATCAATTTGCCCACGAAGTTGCTATAGGTTTTTGGAAAATTTCCTTCAGGATACAACAAAGTCACGACGAAAATACTAGATAGTAATTCCAGTAAATCTTATAAAACTCTTTGCGAAACAATGAAAAGATGGTTGTCTCTCTTCCAAAGGAAAAAAACGTAGAAAGAATAGTAGTTTTATAACCAAACAGAATTGTCTATTATACAAACAGCTCATGTACGAACGCACCTTTTCATGTTTGAAACAGTGCACCAATTCATGTCTGAAAAGTTGCAATACTGGCATGACTGTTGGTGGTAATAACAGTCATTCGAACACAGTTGTTCGATAAGTGACAACCGCAGTTCGGACGCAAATGTTTGTATCCAAATAGTCACAATTTTTTTAAACAAAATATAATTATGAAATAACACAAACAGTCACAATTTTTTTTAAAAAAATAAAATATAATTATAAAATAATTTATTTCAAAATTAAAAATAATTTAGAATTCTTCCACGGCACGCAAAGTGCTAAGTGCCTTAAAATCACGCAATCACACGCGCACCCGCACGCGGGTATAGTGGAGCCTAAACCACTTGCCCATTTCTTTATCTGAAAGGTTATAACAGTCTTCTAATTAATAAATATACTTTCTCTTTCATTTCTATCTTATGTGGGATATAAAAAAGTATTATTTTATTTTGTTTTTCAAACAAACAACAACAGTCACGGCCGCTGGACTCTTGCGCGGTCACCAGCTCGCGACCTCGCCATCCTTGGGCTCGCATCAAAGGGAGTAGTGGCAGGCGAAGCCAAATTTTTTGACGCTGCTGAAGACAATGTGGAAGATGCTGAGCTCACGGCACACGGTGGCGTTGCAACCAAAAAAGATGTCTGCGATGATGCATAAGGGCTTCTGGCCGCCGGCGACAAGGCCAATAAGGAGATCGCTGAAGGGCTTGGATAGGTGGAAGCATGGAGGAGGCGGACGTCCAAGGGGTAGGGGAGGGCCTCGGTGTTCTTAGCGTTTTGGGGGGGGGGGGGGGGTGGCGGGTTTGGAGAGACCATGATTGGAGGGGCGGAAGGGGAGGTCGAGGAGGCGAAGGGAGGGAGCCGAGAGAGGTACACAAAGAGAGCGGGCATGTGAGAAAAGAGGGAGGTCCATCCATCGTCACTTTACAGGAGAGTTGGAGTAGGGAAGAATTCGAGGAGGAAAGCTTGTGAGCAAGGGCGGAGGATGGTCAGCGTCATTCTCTGAGGGGGGAGTTCATAGAAAAAGCGAAGGGAAAAAAAGGAAGAGAAAAAGGAGAGCTCGAGAGAAAAAGCTGCTCCATCATTGCCACCGCCGAGGCCGGTCACCCTCCTGTAGATTCTGCAATGTTCTCCAATGGGTAGATTCTCCAATGTTCTCCAACGGGTTTATGCATGACAACCTTCTTAAGAAAATTAATTACAAGTTCGCTGCTCAAATGATTTCTAAGACGGTCGACGTTGCGGATGCCATGAAGCTAGCATATTGCGCTCAGTGTCAAGTGGCCGCTTGTCTGCACCAAACCAAGAACACCTCCCCCCCTGGATTACACGAAGTAGATAATCTAAAATTCGCATCCGGATCAATCCTTTATACGATTCATTCAAATGGGGGTGAGACAAGTAGAACGAGAAATGTTTGACCGAGTAGAAATAAGGGATAACACAAACCGAGAAATCTAGAAACAAAACATAGTTGTCACGACACAGATTGTAAAAGAAGACATAAATTAAGCATGTGTCGTCACAAGGTTCGCAGGTACTTTAAGCATCAACCGAGCGGGATGATGTAGACTGTAGTAATGGCTATAAGTTTGATGTCCACTGCTGCCGGAAGACAGATTCATCCTCGACGGGATCTCCTCCGGCTTCATCAGTCTGGGAGCAGAAATATTAATGTTCGTTAGTCACTTGCAAAGACCAGGAAGCAGTCAAGAAAAGGAGTGGGAGAGGGGTATTTCTATAGTTATGGAAATATTAATGCCCTCATTTCTTCTTCGACCAACCGAACTTAAATAAAACTAAATAGAAAGAAATTCAATATTTGCAAATATGGAATTGGAAACACGAAGTCCGTGCAAAGTATTCATGAAGAATACTGATCAATTTAAAGTATAGAAAAGGACTTAAAAGCAGAAGTAGTGGATGAGGGAGCGACCAAAAGAAAAGGTAAAAAGTATTTAGCATAATCTCTCTTGAACTATACCAACACAATATAGTAGAACTTCCTAATAAAAAATTTACTTTTTTACTAGGCTTTTAGAATCTTTCCAACAAGGGAGTCATGATCAACTTCAACATTTTTGTACGAGAATTTTGCAGTAGTTAATCATTTGTTATATCTATGTCGTGATCATATTGTGACCACAAAAACGTACCGACTACTTATACTAAAGTGATTTGTTTAACAGCATATGCAGAATTTTTGTACACTCAGAATGGCCCTTTTTGTAGAAAGGGTGTGAGGAACCTCCCTCAAATGTACAGAAATTTCCTTGGCCCCGAAGAGAGAGAGAGGGGGGGAGGGGGGGACTACTACCATTGTTGTTCATTCAAAAGGAGTATTTTCTTTTCTATCAACATCAACAACACTTTTATCCCAAACTAATTAGGGTCGGCGGTCGATGAACCCAAAAAATCATAAAAATAAAAGTAAAATCAAGGAAGGGAAAAGAGATAAATATGTAAAAATAAATAAATAAATATATATATCTATCTATCTACTACCCCTCCACCACACTAATATCTTTCCTCCATTTCGTTCTAAGACAAACCGTACGTCAATCTATTTCTTACTCCATTAAATCTTGTTTTACTGCTTTCCCCTAAGTAAGTTTCGACCGACCGATTGCTTTTCTTCTTGTTATGCTCTCGATAGCAAACTTCTGTTCGTACCGGTGCATCTAAAGGCCTTCAGAGGATGTGCTCAAACCATCTCAATTTATGTTCTCTCATCTTTTCTGCCACCGGTTCTACTCCAACTTTTCATCGAATCTCTTCATTCTTTATCTTATCATCCTTGTATGACCACACACTCATTTCCGCTACTCCCATTTTATGCTTATGTTTCTTTTGTGATGGCCAACATTCAGCTTCGTATAACATGGCAGGTCTGACTGCTGTTCTATAAAATTTTTCTTTTAACCTAAGAGAAATTTTGCGATCACACAAAAATCTCAATGTACTGCGCAATTTCATCCAACTTGCTCTGATTCTATGACTTACATCATCATAAATCTCTCCCTCCTTTTGCAATATTGATCCTAGAAATCTAAATGTATCTTTCTTGGGTACCTCCTGCCAAAGCATATTTACGACTTCTTAATCCCATCTTCCTGCCGTGTCAAACTCACACTTCAAGTATTCCATCTTATTTCGACTTAGCGTAAATTCTTTAGACTCTAACGTGTTTCTCTATACTTTTAACTTAGCGTTAATTTCAGTCCTGGTCTCATTAATAAGCACGATATCATTTGCAAATAGCATACACCACGGCACCTTATCTTGAATATATTTTGTTAGCTCATCCATAACCAGGACAAAAAGGTAAGGGCTCAAAACACAACCTTGATGTAATCCTACTGTAATTGAAAAATAACTTGATGTGCCATTACAAGCCTTCACACATGTAATAACACCGTCATACATGTCCTTGATTGCCTCGACATACTTTGAAGATACTTTTTTCTTCTCAAGAATCCACCACAAGACCTTTCTTAGAACCCTATCATACGCATTCTCGAGATCAATAAACACCATATGGAGATCCTTCTTTTTTTCTCGATATCTCTCCATCAATTGTTGTATTAAAAAAATAACCTCTATGGTAGATCTTCCTATCATAAATCTAAATTGATTGACAGAAACCTTGGTTTCTATTCTTAAACGATGCTCAATAACTCTAACACAGCTTCATTGTATGGCTCATAAGCTTGATGCCTCTATAATTTGAACAATTCTGGATATCCCTCTTGTTCTTGTATATAGGCACAACTATACTCTTACTCCATTCATTAGGCATCTTATTAGTATGGAGTATCTTGTTAAAAAGACTAGTCAACCAACTTATTACTACATCCCCTAAGTATCTCCACACTTCAATAGGAATACCATCGGGTCCCAAGACTTTACTAGTCTTCATCTTTTTTAATGTCTCCCTAACTTTCCATGTTTTAACTCTACGCACAAACATTCTATTTGGATCAGTAGAAGCATCTTCCAAATATACCTCACTTCTATCGCTCTCCCCATTAAAAAGTTTGTTAAAATAACTCATTTACCTGCCCTCGACGTCTTCATCTCTTATCAAGAGTGTTTGATTTTCATCATTGATACATATAACCTGTGTCGAGTCTTTACTTTTCTTGTCCCTTGACTTTGCAAGTCTCTAGATGCCTTTTTCTCCTTCTTTGCTCTCAAGTTTGTTGTACATATCGTGAAAATCTTGACTCTAATCTCTTGTACAACTTTATTGGCACTTTTTCTCGCCAATCTAAACTTTTGCAAATTATCTTCATTAGTACAATTATGTACGCATCTGAAACACTCATTATTATACTTAATTGCCTCTTGCATCTCTTCATTCCACTACCAAGTTTCCTTTATTTGATGTACATTCCCTCTACTTTCCCCTAATACCATTTTTGTCACTGTCTAGATGCAGTTAGACATATCTTTCCACATCATATGTACTTCGCTCTTCAATCGCCACGGTCTTTCCTATAGTATTATTTCCTTAAATTCTGTTTGTTTCTCCTCATGTAACTTTCATCATCTTACTCTGGGGTGTTGTGCACTTCTCTTCATATTTTGTACTTTATTACACCGAACTTTTAAAACTACCCACTTGTATTGTG
Organism: Rhodomyrtus tomentosa; assembly: GCA_028455895.1. Classification (NCBI taxonomy): domain Eukaryota; kingdom Viridiplantae; phylum Streptophyta; class Magnoliopsida; order Myrtales; family Myrtaceae; genus Rhodomyrtus; species Rhodomyrtus tomentosa. Next base: position 3,371,599 of record JAPCWY010000001.1, on the reverse strand, counting down.
TAACTACACATTCACTAGGGTATACCTTACAATCTACATACAAAGCTCTATCCTATCTTCTGGTAAGAAAGAAATCAATCTGGCTATAATTTTGACCGCTGCAAAAAGTGATCAGATGTAACTCTCTTTTCCTAAAAAAAGTGTTTGCCAACATCAAATCATAAGCTAATGTCACACTCAAGATGTCTTCGTCAGCCTCATTTATAGTCTCATATCCAAAGCCTACATGAACTCTGTCAAAACCTTTAGTACTCTGACCGACACGTCCATTTAGATTTCCTCCTATGAATACCTTCTCCCCGTGTAGTATCCGCCTTAAAATCTCTTCTAGATCTTTCCAAAATCTGCTCTTCTCAGACGCTTGCAGTCCAACTTGAGGGGCATACACACTAAGGATATTCAGAATCAAACCCCCCACTACTAGTTTAACTAAAATAATCATATCTCCTATTCTTTTAACATCAACAACTCTATCCTTGAAATTTTTATCGATCAGAATCCCAACTTCATTTATACTGCCTGTATATCATAACTTGAATCCGATGACATCCAATTCCTTAGACTTCTATTCTTTCCATTTAGTCTCTTGCAGGCAAGTAATATTCATTTTTCTTCTAGCAAAAGTATTTATCAATTCCCTCAATTTACCGTTAAGGTTTCTACATTCCAACTCCCCAGTCTAATCCTACTCCTGGGCTTTTCTTGTCCTCCACACTCGCCCACGGAAATGTGAGGATCTTTGCTCATTTATCACCACATTCGGGCATCGATGTGACGCATCACTAGAAGAATGATAGCCCAAGACTAGCTTACTTACCCCTTGCATCCACCTAGCCTGGTGCAAAGACCCTTGCTCATTTTTCGCTACACCCGGGCGCCGATGCAACTTTTCGCTAAGAAGGGTACGCTCCAACGAACTATCAATAGAGTATTTTCTTTTCTCTGATTTTTGAAAATCGCCGAAGCAACTAAGGTTTACTAATAACATGACCATTACGCTAGCTCCGAAGCAGTAATAGAATTGATTTATCGGTGCGTAGCACAGGCCTAATTGCTAGTTTCTAAGCACTTATCTGTTGTAACACTTGCTACCAAGGATAAAAGAAGCAGCAAACGTTGTGGGTGACTCACCAAGAAACTTGACTGTTCAAGTGCATGACGGGCACCGAGATGATCCCACTCCAACTATTCCCACGGCTGCCCATTTATCCGAATCTGTTGAAGAGAAGGAGGGGGATAAGGCTGCCCATTGTCACGCAGGTGCATCCGCAGAGGAATCCTCTTCAGTTTCGGGCAGTTGTCTACAGAAATCAACTGGAGGGAATCGCAACTCGTGGTCCCGTCACACATGCTCTTCAGTTCCGGGAGGTTAAGTAGATCGAATTGGGATCCTCTGCTCCCATGGCAGAGGAGACCTGCAATCCCACCGTACCCAACCATTTTCCCTTATAGAGGATCCGTTCGGAAGTAGATCTAGCTTCCTTAACTTTGGGAAGGAACAGTGCGTCATTTGGGCAACGGTACCTATTATCACCTCCAGCCCTTGCAGTCGCTGACCAATATCTCTTGGAGGAAAGGGAGGTGGAGCAACATGTCTTGCGTCAGCAGCACCCTCTTCATGTTCTTGCATCCATCTATATGAACATAGGTGAGGCGACAAGTGGCTCCACTTGGAAATGTCCCACGTATCATCTCTTCTAATTTCTCACAATTAAATGTTATAATTTCCTTCAAATTTGGAAGGAGAATCATCAGCCACTCCCATTCCATCACCCTCTCCATTTTATGACACCTGGACAACTCCAACGATTGCACACTTTCCGGAAGCAGAGCGCAGCCATCGCCACCGGTTCAGTCTACACTCGCAGCGATATGGTCGCAATTATCGATGATTATATATCTCTCAATCCTCTCCAACTCCACACAACAAAGGCGGTGCCACTCTGGTGCACCCACCGCTAGCCTGTGTCGCCGGCAACTATTTCGCTCGAGAGTGCCCACGCATGCATTGAACGTATCCACTTTGGCAACAGAAAAATAAACTTCGTCTAACTTCGTCGATTTTACCTCTTCTACTTCCTTCAGCATTTTAATCGCAAGATACTGCAAGTTCACCAGCTTCCCCAACACCCCCTCTGGTAATGTCTCGATCCCCGTGCCATCTAGGTCGAGGTACTGCAGGTTTACCAACACCTCCATCCCCTCTGGCGCTTCTTCAATTCCACACCCTTCGAGGTCCAACTTTCTTAGGCGTCCCAACTTTCCTACGTAAGGAATAGAACGTAATTCCATACAGTTTCCCAGTAACAGTACTTCCAAGCTCTGCAACTGAGAGATGGAGTCCGGTAATTCCGTGATCACGGTGTCGCAGAGATCTAAAACCGTCAGCCCCTTTAGATGTCTGAAGAAAGTTTCATGGACGAATCCCAACGTGACATTGTCATTCAGATATAGCCCCATCAATTTAGGGCAATTTGGTGATATGCCCTTCGGGATTTCTGCTATTTCGTTGCCTTGTAAAAAGACTCTCTCTATACTGTCGGACTAGAATACTTCCTTCGGTATCTGTTTCGACCCCATATAGGCCTTAACCATGTGAGTTCTCCCCGTCACTGTACCCAGTGCCATGTCCCTTGTCAACGGGTGCATATACAGATCATTTCTTTCCGGATCCAACAGCCCGGCCCTCCTTATTTTATCCAATATGGTGTTTACCTGAGCGTGCAGTGCTTGCCTGGTGGCACTTCCACCTAATAAACCCACATCTATGAAAGACTCTATAAAATCCACCGTTAAGCCATTTAAAAGGGCTTGTTCTTGTGCAGAATAAAGTACTAAAAGCAGGAAACACTGTCGGATCGTCACCCAAGTTCCAGTAACTGAGCTGCAGGCTCTTGAACATGTCAAGCTCCATACGGGAGTCTTCTAATTTTCCCAGCATTCCTCTCCATTCATCCACTTTCTCTACTCCTCTCGTGCGAGTTGCAATCTCAATGATCCCAAGTGGCAGACCATAGCACCTATCAAGGAGAGATCTTGCAATTTGTTCAGCTTCCGTGGGAAGTTCTCCCGTGAAGCAAAGCATTTTTAAAAACAACTTCGAAGAATCTTCCATATCGAGAAGTTCTATCTTGATTTGCTTTTGACAATGCATCATTCTACAAACATCTAGTGCTCGAGTTGTCACTACCAACTTTATGTTGCCCGTTTCAACAAGGATTCCCACATCCTTAACTTCAAAATGCATCCAAAGGCCATCTAAAATTAGGGTGGGTCCATTCCTCACATTCAGATGTGCATACAATAGGCCCGCCTTTCTCTTCACGTCCTTCTCGTTTGATAGATTTAGTCCGACCGCACTGGCAATCTCTTCTTGTAGCGCATACACACTAAAATCCTGAGGTACGGCAATCCAGAATACAACCAAGCCAAGATCATGGAGTCTATTATAGACATGCCTCAAAATGGCCGTTTTGCCCTCTCCGCCCATACCATAAACACCAATTATGGAAACGTTGTCCTGCATTAAATAGGAAAGATATCATTCACCTTCCGTCGAATTTCTTTGCCTAATAATTCTACTGGTCGCGCTTCTTTGCCTAATAATTCTACTGTCACCGAGGGAGATGTTTTGCTGCGTGAAGCAAGTGCCTTCCCCTCTGGCCAAAATCTTCCTAGAAGTAGAAAAATGTCTTCAATTTCTTTGCTCAACTCTTCCACCTCGGCTACTTTCTCTGGTGGAAAAGATATTCCTTCTTCGATTGCCCACGCTACCCTCCAGTATTCTTCCTCTATCCTCCTCCACTTTGACTTTAACTTGTTCATGACCGCTACGCGACTGCTTATTAATGCCGTCATCTTTCTTTTGAGGGCTCGCATAGCCGTGTTGGCAAGCCTACTGGTACTTGATTGACTCTCAGCCCATGCGACTGCGCTCCGATATGCTTCTTCTCTCCCCCTACACTTGGCTTGGGGATTGCTAATGAGTTCTCGCAACTTTCTTTTGAGAGATGTCGTAGTCGCGTCGGCAAGCCTATTGGGTTCTCCCTCTCCCGCATTGAGTGGGCATGTTGGTCGAAGCAGGAAGAGACTGATTAGGCAATTCCGTCTCAGGCGATGGAACATAGGCTGATGAACCCGCACCAAAGCTCAGTTACGGCATGGCAGCGATTGAAGTCTCTCTCGAAGCATCTTCATTGATCTCAGCCACGCGCTGATGCGAACCCTGCGTAAGGTTGGATGGACGTTCTTCATTGCCTCGTCTGTTGCTCGATTCCACCGCTCCTTTACCCTTCTCCGCCTCTAGGGCTTCTGACCTTGCACCGGTCATCGGAGACATTCCAGATACAGAAAACAATCTGAAAATTCAAGTAGACTGCACAGATGAGCGGTTACAAGCCGCAACAGGAAATTCAGAAGGAGGGTAAAAGAGAAACGTACTATTGTAGGAAGAGGACAGAAGTTCCGGTCGAGTTGCTAATCTCTGGCGTCGATTTAGTCCTTCAGCCCCCGATCGATCACACCCTTGACTCCAGTTACAACAAGATCTTCGTGGCCGGGGTCTTCAACTGCCCGCGCGAGTGCTTCTTTCTCGATCTCCATCTGCATCTCGATCACGTTCACATGGAAATTTGAAAACCCTAGTAAAATACAGAAAAACTACTTGCTTTATATAATATGTTATTATTATAAGGAGTTTTTGGGGTTTTCCAAGCCACGACCAAATACGGAAGCCCAAGCCCTTTCCTGTTCAGTAAGATTCAATACTTGCATATAATTGTATAATGCTTAATTAGAAATAATTAAGAAAAATCTCTTATTCCCATGAACCGATGAAGGGGCTATGTTTGGTACAGCATTGTAGCTGTAAATTGACCAGTGAAAAGGCATGTTATGGCTTCAAAAAAAAAAAATTATGTGTAGGTTGTGTGCTCCCCCTCAAGAAAAATTCGACATGGCCTAGTTTGGTTTGGTCACATCTCTCAAATTAAGAAACCAAATCAAACCGCTACAAATACCATGCATGATTGTTTAAAAATTTCCTACGGATGCCTAATTGCTCAATTCATAAGATTTTAATTTTGTATAACCAAATCAACTAATATTGGATTTACGGTTCATCTCGATTTTGTTGATTATATATGTTTTCACATGTTTTCCACTATTGAACCAGATCAAATCACAAAGTTGGCCACTTTGTGACACGTTTTTTACACCGTCAATTTTGATTGAAAAAAATTACTAAAAAATTCCTAAACATATTATATGCTAGCAAATTTAATCATAAACATCTTAATTGTGCCATTTTTTTTATCAAACTATTATGTCAATTTAGTCCTTTCTTTTTTTTAGAATTTGCTAATGTAGTTCCTCCGGTCATTTTTTTGCTGGAAATTTGACACGGACGCCGGTCGTACAACATCAGACGGCAAAGTTGATGTGAACAATTCTTGTAAAATTTTAAATTTTTTACTATTTTCCAACCTTGGCGAGTCCTCGCCTACAGCAAGCGAGGATTGGCTGGCAACCTCGTCTATGGCCTAGAGCCTTCCTTTGTATTGTTGGAGTGCTTGAGTTAAGCATTTTGCCTATATTTATTCCATTTCTCATACTTACATTTTAAGTCTTTACAAAGTTGGAATTCGAATTCCACACTAGAAATTTAACGTCTCCGCATCATTCAAGCCCTTTATCATTTGGCCCAACGAGTATCCGATCTATAAATTTAATGGAGCATTTTATTAATTCAGGTTTATGGGCATAAAAAGACCCCCCAAAAAAATTACACATAGTTGAGTAAGATCCCACATTTACTCGTCATTGCAATACTTTCTCGGCCACATTACCCACTTATGGATGCACACGCCACGCCTCTTTCGTAGTCGTTATACTTTGACTGTCTTGTGACGCGACGCCACGAGCCATTTGCAACTCCCGTAAACATTCGCTTCTGACGAAAAACTACCAAAAAGTCCTGTTCTGCTCCTACTTGAGAGAGTGTGAGAGAGAGAGATGGCGGCCGAAGGGTTTCCCGTCCATGGCGGCAACATCGATGGCGTCGGCAACAGGATAACGCTATCGGTGGTGATCACCTGCGTCTTGGTCACCACTAGCAGGCTCATCTTCGAATACAACATCGGAATTTCAAGCGCGCCTTCTGTTTCACCCTGTGAAGATGGCACAATACTTAGGACGAAATCTATGCGCCATGGAGGTGAGGCAGAAAACGGTTACGAATCCATGAACGGGCTCGATACGACTTCGAGCAGATGTTTGGTTTCAACTGCTGTCGTTCGGATGAATCAATTATGTTTGGATTTTCAAAGAACTAGGGCGCGTTGTTTGACTGTTGCTCATTCATTCAAGCTCACGAAATTAATAATGACCACATTTAGAGAATTTAAAAAAAAAAAAATTCAAAAAGCGGGCGTCAATCTTCGCTCCGCATGGTTGGAAATTGATGTATTGTTTGCCCTGTTCAATGCATGCTGTGGACAGACGACAGAAGAGGGTGTGATGGCGCATTTCCTTTACCTAATCTGAAGTATTTTAAAATTTCTGACAATCACTTGATTAAAACAGTGATTACATACGAATTTCATGTTATTGACAAATCAAGTAATTTTTCAAAAACACACATTTCGAAGCATATTGAAGGATTTGTGACTATACCAAATAAGGTGATAAGTTGTACGAACCCCATAACTCGCGATGCTTAAGTTGTTTCCCATCTTGAAGAGGTTCTTACGATTCAATTTTCCTTCGATCGTTTGTTATATCATCTACACAGTTACTGTGATGGATAATTCCAAGGCTATATTTGGTCGTCCGGATTTTTAATTGAAATATAACTGAATATGATAGGATATAAAATCCAAGGGTTTTGTCATATTCTATATGATATTTGGTGATCTATGAATTTAAAGTGGGACATCCTATGTAATATTTGGTAAAAATTAAATTACAATATAAACGCCATAAAAAATAGGGCGGCATGTTTCTCACACCCGTGTTGCTACCGCGCATATCTTGTCGTTGCCCACGTTCCTGTCGCCCATGTTCGAGTCACGAAGGCTAGCACGTACACGAGGCAGAGGATCGAAACTCAAATCAGACCCGTCGCTTGGTCCTGAGCTTGAGTTTTGCAGGAGAAGTCATAGGAGAGCAAATATGGGGATTTTGGGTTTAGTGGGGACGAAAGTTGACGGATGTTCCTTACCCAAAAAAAAAAAAAAGTTGACGGATGTTCGAATTCCGGGCGCCGCAGGGTGACTTAACCGGTGGCACGTGTGTGGTGGCTAGCACGTGTCGCCCCCAGAGTTTACTCCCCGGCTGTCGGCCGTGCGAGGGTTCCTTGGGTTATCCAAAAAAAAAAAAGTTGACGGGTGTTCTTTACCAAAAAAAAAAAAAGGTTGACGGGTGTTTATTTATCCAAAAAAAAAATTGTCGGTTGCGCGCGGTAGCTCAGTTGGTTAGGGCGCAATTGCGATTGTATGGTTAGGCGCACTGATCCCAGATTTGATTCCCCAAATGAGCACCTGTGATTTAAGTGGAGGGCCATGACAGTGGGTTTCTGTGCTAGTCTCCCTTAAGGAATAGTCGAGGGTGGGTTGTTGTCATAGTCTCCCCCGAGAAGTAGTCAAGGCGTGCGTTCCCTCTTTGGCTGGCTGTTTGGTCGTTCTCTTTCTGTTTCTTATGGGCACTTCTTGACCCCTGGGTTGGACGCGCTTTGTTGCGATATTGTATCTTGCAACTTGTTCACCATTAAACCTTCTTTAGCACTAAATGATACCATTTTATGTTCATGATTTTTGTGTTCGGTTTCTTACTTGTACCTAGCGCTTTGAAAAGTTTAATACATATTCTGATTTGCCGATCACGGTGAGAGACAGAGAGAGAGATAGGAGTGTGGATGTGATCAATTCTTCATCAAGATTCATTTTTCTTCGCGGATGAGGCATTGGGCTTCGATTGGGATTGCAAAGATCCTCACTGATTGAGTTGAGAGACATAAGGAAGAAGCGTGGCCGGCGAGCTCGGCGTTGCTTTTTTCGGCGACCGAAGGTGGGAAGCAGGTCGTCGCTGGTGGGAGGAGCGGTGGCCATGGAGTTGATGGTGGGATTAGGCAAAAGAGTTGAAGAGGGCGATTGCAAAATGATAAATAACACGTAATCTCTTTTTATCAATTTTTCAAGTTTCACGCATTCTATCCGGATCTATCACATCCCCTGAGTGGGAATTTTTTATTTGGATTATATCTATATCCGCCATATCCGGATTTTGTGTCATTCCAAATACCAGATAGGATAAAAATTATCATATCCGGAATTTTATCCGGTCTATCAAACGTGGCCCAAGTGAATTATGTCTGTGATATTAGGTTGCCATCAACATCTAATGAGATGTTTCCTCATTTTCAATATGGAACAAATGGAAAGAAATTTATTATCGGATAAATTATGGGAAAATGCTATAGCTGTTTCCATCTTGAGGAGGTTCTTACGTAGGTCGCCGCCGACCTCGAAAAAGATTTTTCCTTATTTGTAATTAGGGAAAATGGAAACATTTATTATCGGCTGATTCAACCAAGTTAGCCATTTAATGACATTAGTGTTTGCAACATTTTCTCATAAGGATAGAGGTCTATTTTGTATGAGGATAGAATCCTAGGTGTTCTTCATTCCATCCAAAAAGGGAAAATTCATCCAAGTCATGATGATAATTGAGCTTGGTGGACACATGAATTTTCTCGTGAGAATCGCTGGCCTGATAGCCTAACGATATTTTTCAATTATTTCTGCCTACACGATTTCTCGGCCAATAAGTGCTTTATGCAAAACATGCATTGATGTTGTGAGGATGTATGTGTTGAAATTGTATCGTCCTTGACAGCACCGTCAGGAAATCATTTTCCTTTTTTGAATAGGAGGCCATAAAAATGAGGGGAATAAGTGGGCTAGAGGAATGGTTAACTCATCAAATTCATGAGCTGAAGATTGTAGGTTGGAATCTTGACCCATTAAAAAAGTACCCATGCACTATCAGTGAAATCCTCGTACAAGCAGTTTTCAAATTACGACATCTAACTATGTTTAAAAATTATTTTTTATAATGCCGTTTATATCTTTGTAAAAGGAAAAAAATAGACCGTGTTCTCGTGTCCGGTATATACTCTTCAATTTATTCAGGTATGCCGAAGAGTCAACTTACTTGGTTGTTGAACTAGCAAGTAAATTTATTCATGCAATGCCCACCAGCAATCGCTCATGCGCTCAAGTTTTGACATCGATTTTGGTACATCACCTGGTTAAATGGGAAAATCTATGCAAGAATTGCAGTTTGTCGATATTTTCTCTAACCGTTTCTTTTGATGATATACGTTGCAATCGTTAAAGGAATGAAGATCTAGAAACAAGCGATATAACCTTTCAGTGTACTAAGAGATACGTGGTCCAAATTTGCAATTAATTTGTTTAGGGGGTGTCACTACAATAGTTCCGTTTTTGGAGAAATTCTTCCCCCTGGCACTGAGGAAGGTTGCCGAGGCCAGGACCAATATATACTGCGTCTACGGCAGCCAAGCCCTAACGGTGTTCACATCCTCGCTCTATGTCACGGGGCTGGCCTCATCCCTCTTGGCGAGTGTTATGGTTCTTGGCGGCTGCACCTTCCTCGCCAGGGCCGCCATCAATGGAGGGGCTGCCAACATAGCCATGCTCATCCTCGGGCGTATCTTGCTTGGGTTTGGTGCCGGCTTCACTAATCAGGTAATGGTTTCCTTATTATGCTCTAAAGAAAAGAAGTCATTTTTCAAGACCATATTATAGAGGTTGTTGACTTGAAGTCCTACATAATAAATTGAATATTGACCATTAAAATTTGTGAATTTAATCAGATTCATTATTCAATTAAGTATTCAAATTATATTCATGCAATATACCCTTGTTGGAAGAGAATTATCATCAAATAAATTATGAGGATTGTATCTCAAGTAACTCCAGTGTAACTCTCTGAGATGGCCCCGGCACTTCGCCGCAGCGCCTTCAATATTTGGATTTCAATTCTTCCTAGGAGTCGGGATGGTCTCCGCCAACTGCATAAACTACGGCACCACCAAGATCAGCTGGGGGTGGTGCCTCTCCCTTGGCCTCGCTGCGGCCCTGGCTGCCATCATGACCCTCGGCGCTCTCCTTGGGATTAGAAGCAACTACACTAACTCAAAGCCTCATGCTCTAATACTATAAAAGAATTTGATAGGACCATAACCCAACTGCTCTAAAAGCTTAAGCCTTTAGAAAAAGAGATGGTTTAGTATCTACATATTCTAACAGTCTCTGACACTCCCGCAAGCCTCATCAAGCGCAGAAAGCTCACCCAGAAAAAGCAAGCTCTCCTCAGGTTGCGGGGCCACGATACAGACGTCAAGCCTTAGCTCACGGAGCTCATCAGATCCAGTGAGATAGCGAGGGCCGCCAGACGATCTTCGAGAGGCAGTATAGGCCTCAACTCGTCATGTCGATAGTGATCCCGTTCTTTCCGCAACTAACAGGGATCAACATAATTACATTCTTTCCTTACCAAAAAAAAAAAACATAATTACATTCTACGCTCCTGTTTTGTTTCAGTCCGTGGGATTCGGGAGCGACTCCGCTCTGATAGCGGCTATAATGCTTGGATTGGTGAATTTGGGATCGATTCTGGTGTCTGCGTTTGTGGTGGATCGTTGGGAGAGGAGGTTATCGTTCATTGAGGGTGAAGTGCAGATGTTCCTCTGTCAGGTTCGTAATTAGCACCAAGCATTATTAGCAATGCATGAGGCGTTATAGTATTCGTGCAGAAAATAAAGAAGTAAATTTTAAGGATAATTTACTTTATCCTTATAGTATCCTTAGGTTAAAGTAAAAGAGTTGAACAAAAAAAGAAAAAGAAGCATTCTAAGGAGTAATGCTCAACATACAATACTGTATTGAGACATTGCACGATCGCTGTACTCAACCATCCTTCCATCTCGGGGTCAATCTTGTAATCATAAATCCACATAAGCCCTTTAACCGTGTTTGCTTAGGTTGGTCTTGGCTGCGACGATGGGAACTTCTGGCACGGAGCGCATCAGCAAGGGCTACGCCACATTAGTGCTGGTGCTGATGTGCATCTATGCGGCCGGGTTTTGTTCGTCTTGGGTTCCCCTAAGCTGGCTCATCACGAGCGAGATATTCCCCATGAAGATACGTCCCATGGGATGGCCGTGAACTTGGCAGTCACATTCGTGCCGTTGCAAGCCTTCCTGATCATGTTACACCACTTCAAGTATGGCACTTTCCTATTCTACACCTCTCGGCTCGCGGTGATGACAATCATTGTGATGCTCTTCTTGCTGGAGACGAAGGGGGTTCCACTGGAGTCCATGCATGTGGTGTGGGAGAGGCATTGGTACTGGCAAAGGTTTGTTAACAAGGAATCATACTAGTTCGTGTTTTCCCTGTGTTTGTCTGGGGGAAAAACGTACTGACTGATAGACGCAGTACCGGCATGGAAATTTCATGGGTTCATGACTTGGACACCACATGCTTCAAAGAGCATAATAAATTTGAAGGGTCTTCTAACGCTATAGAAATTAATGCATCTTATTTCATTGATGTAGTAAGTCTTGTTACTCGGGTGAAGGAAAAGATGTAGCAAGTTTCATCAAGTGCAGGAACTGCTCCATTGCTTCATGGCGGCTGGTAATTTCTAAGTTGTAGAATGAACTAATGGCCTAAAAGCATAGAGGGTCTGAAGTCTTAAAGAGGGGATCGACCAAAGATGCGGCCAGGCGTAAAGATTTGACCAAGAAGAATTTAACCTTTTATCTAAACAAGTTACGGAAGAGAATTAATGTATCCAATTCACCCATTTCGCCAAAATGTATCGGTCAGGATCTACCTACAAATTGTCTTCCCAAATATAGCACTCTTCCCTTGAAGAGAAGCGGAGACTTGGGGCATCGATCAATTCAACAAAATTGGATAGTCAATGTTCATAGTGCCACTTTTAAGTGCTGTAGAGACCAAGTATCTTTCCATCAGGGAACAGGAAAGAGCAGACCTAGTGGATGCAAAACTGCGGTGTTATATTTGCTGTCCTACTTAACATATATGAATGCCCAATGCCACATATCTGCAGTGTGACTACAAGTGATGAAAAAGTGAAGTTGAGAAGCATACTGTCTGTACCGTCCCACTTGTAATTTCTGTGAATGTACAGGTTTACAAAAGATGCCAGTATCTTGCAAACCATCTGACCCAAAGATGTCGCAGAAGAATATTTTCTCCGGAAGAAATGTAAGCTGGTAGTGTGAAGCTGAACATGTTCAACTGGTCGTGTCCCCTGAATGTGATGAATTCAGTTAAATAAAACAGACAAATGCAAGCGATGGAAATGCTTAAACCTAGGCCAATAAAAATGACATTATTTGATGAACAAATAGCATTTACTGTAACGATAAGCAGGAAAATCATACTTGCGCACCAAGTTTTCTCTAAATTAAGACATACAATCATAGGTAAGCTGATCACATGGACTCCGATGATAATGCAACCTTGACATAGATTCATACAGAAGAACAAGCAGATTTTTCAATAACAGGAATAAAAATCAACCAAAAACAAATAATGAGAAATGACTGCCGTCAAATTATTCCTCATCATGAATAGAAAAATCTGCCAGAAGGCAGGGTATCGAAGTTTATATCCTGCCGGAGTACATAGAACGTAACTCTTCCTCTCACCGCTAGTCTATCCTCCATGCCTTTTGATATTTGTTCTGTTCTTCAAGAAGAACATCTATGGCTGGAAAAATTAGTTTTAGTGTCCCCTTTGCCAGAAGAAAACTAAATGTATCCAAGTATTCTAAACATGTTGAATCCATTTGCATGGGTTCATGAATGTAACAACTATATGGAAGATCCATTTGCATGAGGACCTAGTCATAAATGGAGAGAAAATATCGTGAAAATTAGGAGACAAATCTAATGTTCGCACTTCACAGTAACAAATGAAACTTGGATAAAGCGGCCACTAAAAATGTGAACTGGTTGCTTCTTTTTCTTTTTCTGCTGTGCCGTTGGGAGTTTTGAACCTCTAACCTCCCGTCCCCACGTCAACCCACTGGCCACGATGCCGAATGGTAGTCGATTGGAAATATTCAGATATGAGCAGATCTTGTGCCCAAATTCAGAGTGGGCTCAGGGCCTAGCAGAGCTACAGGTGTAATGCTGTGTGATCTATTAGCGGAGACTAAGCAGTCTAATTCTTCAATATATTCATCATTATATCTGGAAGGCATAATCTAATATCTCAGAAATATTTCAGAACAAACAAATACCTCAGTCAAATGCATAAGGATCATCAACATAGGGATTTAATGATCCTTCTGTGAACAAATCACCAATATTTGAACTGCGTGGAGGATGAACTCCCTTTGCTCCCTGCACAAAGAGTGAAGACCAAGAATGATCTCTGGACAATTAGAAAGAATCATTAACTACAGCTTCTGGGTATATCAGGTGACTTGATGTAAGGCTACTGACAATGTACGCTATATCACATATTTTTTAAACAATTTACTACATGTAATGATTTTTTTGTATCGACTATAAGATTTTCTCTTGCTCTCAAACCCTCAGGATTTTCCTGTGGCAACAGTCAGAATCAGGAGGCGCCACATTCTTTCAGCCTCTTCAACGCTATAACCATCATTGAATATACAGAAAAACAAGGGACCGTTCAGAGTGCCTTTCACTTAATCTCTGAAAATTTATTATTTAAAATAGTTCCTTCTAGTTTTTATTGTTGTGAGCTCCTGATCCATTTCTTTTTTCACTTTTGGATGTGAGGTCTAACCATCGAATTGCAAACAAAAGACAAAGTCCTAGCGATTTTGTTCCTCTCCCTCCACCAATATGAATATCGCCTCCTTAGGTATAAAGATGCAGTGACAGAACATCAGATATCAACCTTGACAAGGTCAGGTTGTAAAATAGATACTTCATCCCAGTGGAATTGGATTGAAAGGTACAGGCATAAGATAATTTCTAATTTTTAATCCCGCTATTTATCTCATCCTGTGTGTTGTAACATAAACCTTCACAGGTACCTGTACCCAACACTGACACAAGTAGTTGAGCACTGTTCTAATAGAATAACCATGGATTGAGTCCAAGCAGGTCATCACAAGAGAGATGAAGGAATTGCCTAAACATAGTCTTCTGATAAATGAAAAGTGTAAGTGATACCGAAATCCTATAGTTCAAGTATAAACAATCATCTATTAGATGTGCCCGTTATTACCTTCACATCCTTGGGGGTGCTAAGTCTTGGTGAAACCATACTCTTATGTTTTCTTGGATCCTGCAGCAATGAGATACATTGAAGGCCCCATTGTTTGGCAAAAGAAAGGCTAGCAACCTTACCAATGGAGGACTATAAATCAGATGTTAATCAGATGGTCCAGTCAGACTAGATACATGCCTCAAACATTACTGTACTCTTTGTTTTTCTTCTTTTGGTAATTGTCCTTCCATTTGTTGTTTCAACTTCATATTCACGGTGAGTTACCTGTCATGCAGAAAGTAAACTGAGTAAACTTGATGATATGATGAGGCAGGCAGAAGGAGCTTGCACAAGAAGTATCAGACCGGTTATATCAATTCATGCAATGGAAGAATATAATACCGGGCACAGAGAATAAGTAATGCACCTTAGATGATGCTTAATGATGTTTTTTTGTGTTAAGATCACAGTAGACAGGAACTTACTTTCTTGCTATGCTTTGGAATACTCGCCACACTACCGGTGTTGGTGTTCTCCACTTTTTTCAACAATTTCGACACAGGTGTTTGGGTTGCTTCCGGGAGAGGTGAATCCTGCAACAATGATTGGAATCAAAATGAGATGACAAGCTGATTTTCTACTGGCTGCAGAGCAAACAAGAGAAAAAGTTATTGTTTCCTGGTCACCTGCTCATCATCTTCTGCTCTTAAGACCTGCTCGCTTCTCCTACTACCATTAGAATTCCTCTTCTTAATTGAAGTGATTGAATACTCCTTTCAAGAAAAACATTCACAATGCCAAGGGGAATTATGTCATATAAAGCTCAAGGTATATCTCCATATTCTTATTATCAAATGAACGGATGATGCATATCTAGATGAGATGGGATTTATACCAATTACCATGAACATGAATTTCCAAACTGTATATCTTCTTAACATCTTCACAATGTGATGCATATATATGTGGACAGCATTCAAAAGGGTAAAAGTTTAAAAACGCAATAGTCCTTACTGGTGCAAGCATCAAACTCAGAATGCCAAGAAGAGAAGATAACCTCTTTTATTTTCCAAAGAACAACTCCCAAAATGCATAAGTAGATTGATAACACAGACAAGGTGCATCATTTTGCTTCAAACTCACAACAAATAACTTCTTATTTTATTGTCTTCAATTTCTGTGAATCTCATAGCATCCACAGTTGATGCTACAATATGAATGAGCATAGACTCGCACATACAATAATTTTACTCCCCCACCACATATAATGAATTAAGAGATTAGGGACTAGATGAGCATTAAGGAGTCAAAAAATGGAAATCAGAATCAGGATAAGTGAGTCAATTACGTAGGCCTATTGAATCACCAGTATAAAGTTTGGCTGACATCGGCTTTGTATAGCTGTAATACATCAAAGAGTAGATTCAGTTATCTACACCATCTAAAAGGAAAAAAAATTTATTCCCATAAGCTGGCAACCTAGTAGTTTAGACTTGGATCCGAGACTTTAGAAAGATTGAGGACTTTGCCACCCAAGGGCGGGGAAGAGTCAAGGGGAAGAGTCAAGGCATTTAGTCTATGAGCATTGTTCTTAATTTGACCATGATGCCCAATTGGCTTGCAAGAATATAACTCAAGACTCGGCCAACTATAGCGAATGTAACGGTATGACTAGTCAGAAAGTGCTTGTAAAAATGAAGCTGTAAGGAACAGCTCCAGGATCTGGTGAGAGAAATCAAAGAGAAATCCCTGTAGGGTAGAAAGAGTAAGTACGTCTTCAGCACTTCCACTTGACACCTATCGTAATGATAAACAGCTAGTCGCATGACCTTCTTCATGATTACCTTATCCCACGCGAATCGCTTACATTCGCCTTCGGAAACAAGAAGTTCTGGCCTTGGGGGACAGTGAGTTACTGCCTATAATTTTTATTTTTGTTTTTATTTTTCCAGATTCTGGTATTTAGAATGACCTAAAATCAATTTGTATCAGGAAGAAACATAAAAAAGAACTCTGGGATGTGTACCTATCTATGAGAAGTGTGTGATGAATGCAATAGGGTTTCAACAGAGTCCTGCCTATTTAATACTTCCAATAGATTTCATTATCAAGAGATACATCAATAGATTCAGTAGTACGGAACTGGTTCATTATAAGCCATCCTGGAGCACAGAAAAAATGCGGTGAAAGAGCATTAAAGAAAAGGAAATGTCTTGCCTTCAGCAGAGAAAAAACATTCTCAACATCATGAATTTTTATATACCTTTGAACCAAACTAAATTAAGCACATATCCAAAAGAAAATGTCCTACATGACTGTGAAGTAGCACCACACAATTAACTAAAAGTAAGAGTTTTAAAGAATGACATCCTGCATAGAGGTCTATTTGGATAATGAATCTCTATGTGATTAAGTAAAATGGCAAAGACCTAACCTTTCTTGAAGTGACCTCTTGATCCTCCTGTGGCTTGTCGGCCATTACTCTCCACTGTAATTGCAATAACGCTCTCTGTCTATCTTCCTGGAGTGCATAGTAGGAGGTCAATGACCGATACAGTTCATAAAATCCACTTTAGGATTACAGATATTACACACTTTGGATTTCTGCCGATCCAATTCTTCTTGCAGGTTTCTACATTCGTCTTCATACTGACACCGTACAGCTTTCATCTGAGCTTCATGTTCATTCCTAAGTGCGGTTGTTCTCTATATGGTTAAAATAAGCATCAGAAATCCAAACTATAAATGAACCTGGAAGTTCATCTTGAAGCTGGTACTATAGGCACCTCTCTCAGCTCGTTTTCAGCTTGGATCTGGGCATGTTTCATCTCTTCATTGTGGTTGGTTTTGAGAAGCAATTCCTTCTGGTTGTTTTCCTGATGAATGTGATTTAACTACATCACAGATGAGACGGAATTAGTTTGAGATAAAGGTGGTGTTGATGTTGATGTTGATGTTGATGTTGACTGATGAGATGGAATTAATTTGAATGTGATGGGACCACACAGAGTCAGTTTGCTGATTTGTATTTCAGACAAAACTGGCTAGTGAGAGCACATAAGATTTGTCCAAGAAATTTCCCTGAAACCATATTTTGGTTTTAACTGTGCGTATGTATTTATTCCCTATGCTTTGCTTTGAAAGATACAGCACTAGAAGTGTATTTTAATTTCATAAACCAATCATTTTTAAAAGATAGCTATATCAAAAGCCAACATGTGAACGTACCCCCAACCTTAAAAGGATCATACATAGATGTAAGTCTCCCAGTGAGATAAAGTAATACCAAATAAAACCACATGGCTCAGTAACTTAAGGGCCATAATTACTATTATGGAAAAGACAAAACATCAATATGAAGGTATGCATTGGCTCTGAATAATACTAGAGCAGAATGTTCCTCCTGAACAGATATCAAATGCTGTCTTGATTCTTCTTTGCAATCAGCAAGTTTTCTATCACACTCCACTTCCATTTGTCCGACGACTCGGTCCACCTGAAGCCTCAAAGGGAACAGCAGCCAATTATATCCATACATTAAGGAAAAATGGGCAACAGTATGAAGAAATGACGAACCTTTTCTTTTTCCTGATTCACAGTCTCCTGCTTTTCCAGCTCAAATTTTCTTCGGATGTCGTTAATGGCCTAATCATGCTTGTTGTTAGTACTTAAAAATAATTACCAGTAATTTGAGCTACATGCAGAACATGACAAGCAATGAAACCTGATCATTCTTCTGACAAAGTTCTTTCAAATGCCTCGAAAGTTCCATCTGTTTATTATCAAGCATCATATCGTACTGCTTCTTGGATTCTGCTAGTCTATGTTCAGCTGAACTCAGTAATGCCTGATTCTGCAGCAACATGCTGGTATGAATACAGTACTCTAGGAGTGTTCAAAGTTCATTAATTATTATTCCAAAAGTTCACCTCGGAAATTTGGTCTTCTAGCTTCTTTTCTCTATCCTTGTAACTAAGAATAAGGTTTTCCTTCACCTCTATCACATTTTTGAGATCATCAACTTGATTCTTGAGTGCATCCTTTTGCTTCTCAATATTCTCATTCACATCCCGAAGCAATTGTATTTCTTCAGCCTTTTTCTGTATCTCTGCTTGTGATTTCTCATTATCATCATCTTTCTCACTCTCTAATGCTGAATACTTGGCCAGCAAATCGTGCTGTAAGACATAAAGAAACAGGTTGAGGACAGCAATAAAGCATGGTTACAAAATACAAAATGACCAAAGCAATAGTCTCAACCATTCTATCCTCAGAAGATTTTGCACTCTCCAGAAGAGAGCTAATTTTCTGCTCTAATTCACAAACCAGCGATTCAGACTCAATCTTCTTTGAGACAAGGGTTTCTGCTTCAGACTTCAAGCACCGAATTCTCTCACATGATATTCGAAGTTCCTCCGCAAGTTGTGTTATACCCATCTCATGAGATTTTTGAAGTTCTGTGACCTTACTATTTAATTCCTGATTCACTATTTGCAAGGCATCCTTCTTTGATATTGTGAACAAGAGCTCGCTCAGCAGCTTATTATGCCTCTTCTTAGCAAGTTGAGCAGTAACATCCATCTTCTTTTGAACTAACTTGAAGCAAGACTCGTACAGGGAGTTCAGCTGATCAAACTTTTCCGGAAAAATCAAACTTTTCTTATCCAATTCTGCCAGCTGTGCAGCAATCAGGTGAACAAGCCTTTCGAGAGTTTTAATCTCTTGGAGTGACAATACCAACTTAGTACCGAGATCTTCATTTCTCAACTGAAGTTCCTTCTTGTCTTTTTCTAAATTTTGTTGAGTGGTAATCAATTGTTTGATTTCATCTTCTTTTGATATTAATTTGAACTGCACTTCTCCCAATGTAGAATTCAAATTGTCCATGGCTATTACATTTTCCTCTAGAGTGGCTTGAAGTTTCTTGATTGTTGCATCTGCAAGCAAGATAACAATTATTTGATGCTTACCAACAAGATAGATACTGAATCGCCAAAAAGATTCTGACCAAACAACTACTTTATTTACAACATGCAACTAGTCTATTGCTATCTCAACCATGTCATTGTCATGATCAAAAGAGTAAATCATCTTTCATCCAAAGCCGATAAAAGCTCTGTCACTAACATAGAGCTCGCATTTGAATTGTATAATTGTCACCAACTGAACCATATTTATGTTATCTATATGTTCCGCCTGAAGCTAACATTTTACTCAATATGTGAATAGATCAAAACCTATTGCAGCAATACCGCTTAGTGAAGTGCCCGGGATTTGGGAATTGCAATAATCATTCCAAAACATCAGGAGAGGTGTATACTTTCCATTTTTCTTCCCCTGGTAGTCCATGAAAGGTGAAGATTTTGAAAGTGATATATTTTATGCTTAGGAGCATATAAATAAGAAGGATCAAGGGTCAAAACACTAATCCATAGGAGGAGCCTTATATGTTCCACCTTAGGACCTTTGTCTGATCCAGCTGAGGAACTCTCAACATACTTCAGTTATGTAACTTGCAACTTTCACAGAATATGATCATCTTCTCTGAGTCAAATGAGGAAGAGAACGTGGTTTCAGGATTTCATCTATATCCTACAACATTTTTGATGAAGTGCCCTCTGCAGCAGCAATATCTATATCAGATTTTAAATAATAATAATAATAAAATAAAATAAAATAAAATAACACTACCTTACCTTTCTCCTCTATGAGATTGGCTGTCCTGCACCGTTCATCTCTGTGAAATTTCTCTTGTTCTTCTTTCTCAACTCCAAGTTCCGTCAATTCCTTGTCACCTAGAGTCATAATATATTAAAAAAAAGAATGACACCAAAATCCAGCAGATCTACAAGAATCTATGAGTACAACTAACAATTCACAACTGAATTACACATTTCCCTGTACCTAATTAGTAAATAAATAAAGAGTGAGCTGACTAATAATGACTCACGTTTTTTAATATTCTCCTCTGCAGACTCTAACTTCATGGAAAGAGCAGCCATCTGTTGAGTCAACCCATCAATAGCAACTGAACTAGCCGATAACTTGTCGTCAAAGAACTCCTTATCTTTCTCAGCTGTATTAGCAACTTTAATATGTCATGTCTACTGAATTTTTTACCAAGCTGCGAAAGTATAATTTTCTATATGTAGGAAAGAAGTGAGAGACCATTTTGGACTTGACCGGCCAAGTGTTGCAACGTTTCTGTTAGTTGATCGCACAATGTCTTCGTTGAAGAGAATTTAGACTCCAGTCCTTTCCACAGCTTCTCATCCTCCTTCTGCCTCACCTTGAGCTTAGCATTCTCATTAAAAGCATTCTGCAGTTTGTCCTCCAGTGTACGGATGTGTTCCGTCGATTTCTTCAGTTTCGTGTTCTAGAACATAGATGAGACTGATTAGGAAGATGTATACCTCAAGTGTTAAGTGAAGCGTGATTAGAGAAAGCTATAAATTGGATGGCGACAAAAACATATAGTAAGATTACTAGAGAGGAGAAAGCAATAACTATAAAAGCACTTCAACTGCATAAATTCCTAACTCAGCCTTCTCAAAAAGCTAATCATCGTGAGCTCAGAAATTGACATAATGCGCCTCATGTGTGCTTCTCAAAACACGCGCCTCACGTAATCCAAATGATTACACAAAGCAAGTCACAGGAATGGCGCAGGCAATGAAATAGACACGCGCAGATTTGGAGAAACAATCAAAAGTGAAATTTCCATTTCCGTACCGCCATTTCGAGATCAGTCTTCACGGAGGCTTGCTCTTTCACCAATTTCTCTAGCAACGGAAAAAATCAACGACAGAAAATCAACAGAGCGACACGAAAAAACATAACAGAGCACACGAAGAAAAACAACGGCCGCAATTTCGTCCATAGAACCTGCAGTGAGCTTCAGATTCGCAAAGCTTCCGATCGAAAGTGAGTCCGCCGACGGACGCGACGAGAAGGAGGAGGTCTTCGCGGTCCCGGAGGCGGACGCTGACCGAGACTTGAACTGGTCCAAGCTCCTGAAGCTCGGAAACCCTAGCTTCTGCATCGCGATTGACGGATCAAACGGGGGAGAGAGAAGAAAACTCAGTATGGGAATCGAGAGAGAACGGAGAAGGAGACAGAGCGAAGAGTTTGAGCGCGCTGTCCGTTGTCACGTTGTGTCTACAGTTCATCAAGTAAAAATGCATTTGGCGCCAAGACTAGCGGAGAATTATAGAGTCCCGGTCCCGTCGAAGTTCCTCACGCGAAAATTTTAGAAGAAAAATGTCAGCAATTTTTTTGGTAATTTCGTGAATATGATGCAATACGTATCATTTGTAGGTGAGATTTTTCAAAATTCAAATATTCAATTTAATATAAATTGCATATGACTTGAAAAATGCATCGACGGGCAAAATATTTTCTCTAATCATAATTCAAAAATCATGACCATACTTTATGTTAAATTTATTAATTGTAATTTTAAATGCTTTGACCTTGTTCATTATGATGTATTTGGACCAATAGCCGTTCTCACTATCGGATTATTTTGTTGATTTGTGGATGGTTATTTTCGATCACTTAAATCCGCTTTTGATCAGAAATCATTAGGTATACACACTTGAGGCTTTGAACAAGACGCGTGCTTGAGAAATGTTCAAGTAATTGCTTGAAAATTGATCGATTGTGGTAACTTCTAAAAGGTTGTATGAATCTAAAATCGGCATCGAATATGAATGTCAATTTGAACGCGACATACCATACAAATGAGTTTATGTAGTAGTCCTAATGCATCAGCTGCTCGGCTTGTTGATATTCTTGTCAAGAGGAGTTCTTCCAGCCACTTTCGATCATTCTTAGTTTGAGTTCGCAAAGGGATGTTGATACCCAATGTCGTAAATCAGGATGATTTGTGAGATGTTAATTCCTACTAGAGAAGAAACTGAAAGCATCTGATAATGGTAGATCATCAATGGAGTATATACCGAAGTTCATCACTAAATTCCCGCTAATCAAAACAACGAAATGCAACATTCCGTTGAGAAACAAACATCGATTGAACATGTCCAACATTAGAACTGTATGAAGTGTAAAAGATCTAGCAGGAATCATTCTTCATCATCATAACCACGCGAAGAGGATAGAACGAAATAATATTTTCATCAACTGGATACGTACACCCACCACTTGTACAGACCAAATCCGTAGACACACGTGTACATAACCACACGAAGACGATAGATTCTAAACCTGCAAGGGAAGGAAGATCCAACAATCAGAAGTCAAATCGACCACGCATATCCGTATCGTAAGCATACGCAATCATAGGAGGTTGGAAACCTTCCGAAGCGAGATCGGTGGGAAGAAATGGCGGCTCTCTCCTCGGCGCTGACCGGGGTGGTCCACTTGGAGAAGTCGCGGTCGAAGTAGTCCCAATCCGGCAAGAGGACGCCGGCGATCCCCAGCATGCCCGCCCCGTACGTCGCGACCACCTTCTTGAAGGAGTGTGTCCACAGCCCGACCACCACCATCGCCGCAGCCAGGCAGACCAGAGACGATCTCAGAGCCGCGTCGTTGGCCATTCTCGATGACGCAGAGAAGAAAAAAAAAAAGGAGAAGAGAAAGAGATGGTTTGCGGTGAAAGGGCAGCGTGCAGTGTTCCAGTTCCGGAGGGCATTTAAAGAGGTGGGTGGGTGGGTGGGTGGGAGTTCGCTCGTTATGGGCAAAAGTTTTGAATCGCAGTCCACAGCCGAGTCGCGAGGCGAGCCACTGATGACGTCACGCTCATATAGATCACATCATATCCAGACCCTTCTAGGAATTCTCTTGCTTACAATATGGGGTGACATGACCATACATTTTCACGATAATTTGTGTGTCACTCCAACGCAACCTTTTTTTTTGGGGGGGGGTCAAACGCTACAACACACTGCAACGTGGTAAATCAATCTACAACATGCATTTGACCAAAAAAAAAAAAAAATCTACAGCGTGCACAATATACATCGCATGATTATACGTTGCAACCGCGGCTCTCTTCTATCCCGTGGAATTGCACACCGCAAAACTGCCGCATTTCTTATGGCCGTTCTATTTCGGCAAATTTCTTGTCAACCCGCTTGGATTATATTTTTGTTGGTTGGATTGAGCACATAGATCTGCGCATTTGGCACGGTGAAGTGGTTAACACCAAGTTTGTCACACCCAAACTGTTTTTTTCCTCTATAAGTTCGTAGCAAAGAGGGAAAAAAGTGTAGGCAAGCGGCTTTCTCGTGATCTAGAGAAGGTGATGGATATTTTTGCAAAAACACATCAATGAGATATAGGATGGGTTTGGTTCAACTTTCACAAAACCAATTGCATTCTCAAAGCCCCTTGAAAAAAGTGTGAGTTGTTTAGCAACCTTTCACATTACAAATGGACTTGAAATGAAAAATAGCATTGAGAAAGCTGAAAGCTCAATGTTGATCCCTATCAGCATTGAACACCAGCATTGAGCTTTCAGCATTTGGCCAAATGATAAACTGAGAAATTCTATTCCAAAACTATCCCCATTTATTCTGTTAAATTCTAACTTTGCCCCTTATTTTTTTTTTTTTACGTTTTTTAATGTAATATTTTTTTATTAAACTAAAATCAAACCCTATGCTGCCGAGACCGACAGGGATGCCCGTCTAGTACGTTGCCGATTTATTTATATTGTTTGAAAAAAAATTATTTCCAAGGAAAATAATTTACATAAACAGAAATAGCAACTACTCGTGGGAAAAAAGTTTCCCTTTCCCATGAACATTGGGCCCTCAGCAAACTTTAGTCCGAGCCAAAAGGTTTGGGCCAAGACCTTACCTTTTGTATTGGGCCATAACCAGTGAAGTTCGTCTCGGCTGGTAAACCGACCCGGACTAACATAACCATGCAGATCTAGTTACAAGAATTTTGCAACACAACCCAATCCAAAAGCTGCCAGCCAAGACTAAATTTTTTATTTTATTTTATTTTTTGGTCGACAGCCAAGGCTAAATTTGCTCGATTGATTTCCCTCCTACTCTAACTGATATCAAGAGATGAAAGAGTTGCTTCGTTCTCCATGCAGTCTTTTCATAGCTGATAGCAGGTAATTTGAACTCTTCCGCCACACGATTAAATTCTTACCAACGCAACCGGTGAAATACACAATAAATTTTAGGTACAACGTCACTCTCTTTATTTCCATTAATTCGACATAATCGACAGTAGTATGGCAAAGCTATTTATCTTTATATTTTAATCGTCTTCTTTCTTTCTCCTAACAGAACAGACATGCAGTTTTTTTTTTCCCCCAATTTCTTTTAAAATGGGTTCAAAAAATAAACATTATTTTATGGGAGAACCAAAAGGAAGTTCAGTTTTCATTCTCCAAACTGTTAAAAAACAAAAATAATTTTTTTTGTCCTTTATTTCTTAGCTGATCTTTTTGGAGGGTGTCACCTTAGATCTTTGCCAAGATTTAAGGCAAAAAAGAAATAAGATCTTTATTTGAATACCGTATGTCAATCAATTTTTTAGAAATTCGGTTTCTGATAATTAAACATCATTCTTAATTGGCCAGTTGTAAATAGCTCCGCCCAATAAAATCACAACGTCTCTTTAATAGATAAATGCCTCTTTTTCTCCTGAAGTTGTTGAAATTATTCGTCATAAGATATTGGCTACAATTGAAAAGGTCTTATTAATAAAATTTCCATTTATTATCCTCATCTCATAAAAGGCAGTGGAATATAGCATCAATACTGATTCATCCATAACTATATCAATTTATTCATAGAAAACTCTAGATGGAATAGATAATTTCTTTGTATCTATATGCATTAGGATCCCGATTCACGTTGAAATGGATGTAGCAGTGACTTGCTAGAAATCCAAAATCTTTTCTTGATCATTTAACGTTACTAAACAACGTTCTCTCTCGAAAAATGACATATCCCACTTTTCTAGCACATGGTCAACTTCATATTCTAAATTTTTCATGCAGTGCAAGATGCATATCTGTCTCATAAGATTATCACTTTCAAGGAAACTCAAATGGTCAAGCAAAACTAAAGAGAAACAAAAATGATAGCCACAATTAGGCACAATTCCAGAAATTTTTTTTTTTTTGGCCAAGCACATTATCAAACCTTGTTATGTGAAGAAATCGAGTCACTGACGTCAGAGTGTTGGGAACACGGGGTGGAGATGAATCATGGGTACAAGATGACTATACAATTAAACAAAAAAAAAATCTTTAGTAGGGCTTGCCCGTACTAAATGTTCCCATGCAATTTCATCTTAGTACGTCCTTATGAAACATTATGTTAATTATACTAAATAAAATTAATCCGAAGTTATATATCAAGATAATCCAAGAAAATCAGTTATCCTCACTATTAAAGAAAAAGGGACTGTTGACCTAAACCTTGCATGGGAAGATTCTCAAGCGTGCGAAGAATGGTCTTACGAAATACTAAATCCACACATAACAACTGCGGTGGGGTTTTTTGCTGCATCAACTGCCCCTCCAACTGCAACCGGGAACTACGGGCCAATGGGGTATTAATTACGTCAGCAAATACTGGAATTTTTTCCCTTAAAAACATAGATTAAAAAAAACCTCTATATTACTTTTTGGACTAAAATCACAGTATCGATTATTGAATTCAAATCACTCCTATTATACTAGCAAGTACACGTTCTCATGCGCGTATCCAAGAAATTGATCAAATTTTACACACACACAATATATATATATATATATATATATATATATATATATATATATATATATATGCAGGAGTGAATTTAAGTAAACATTACAATATAACGATCTATGAAAGATAGAAACTTGTATAGATATGGAACATCTGAATCATAAAAAAGGAGAAGGGGAGTTGTGATATCATTGTGGTTACCGTATTTTTTTAAAAGTACTCAATTATTGGAATACATAAACATCAAATAACGCATTCTTCTAATAGCTTAAGCTTTTAGAGCAGTTGGTAGCGGTCCCATAAATCTCACATGGTATCAGAGCAGGAGGTCCTGAATTTAAATCTTTTCAAGTCTCTATTTGACTCCCCAATAAATTTATCCACTCTTAGTACTAGACAAATAATGGGCAATTTTCCAAAATAATTTTTAAAAAAATATATTTACCAAATTAATATATAAAGAATTATTTACCGAATTGGGTGCCAATCGACAATTGGGCCCCCGATTGGCACCCAATTGGCGAATTGGGCCCTAATCGACGGCCCAATTGCCGATTGGGAGCTCCCAATTGGCAATTGGGATCCCGACAGCTCCATTCGGTGGCCCATTTGCCGATTGGGCCGGCCGGGGCTGCCGATCGGGGCCCATCATAATTTTTTTACAATTAAAATATTTAATTTATATTTTTTTTATAAAAGCATCAGTTAAATAATAAATTACGTTGAAATTGCGTAAATTTTGATGAAAAAAATATAAGCACTACATAATTCATATTCCACCATTAAAATTTACTTTTATTTTATATTTTTCAAAGAAGTTTCAATTAAATAATAAATTATATTTGAATTTCGTAAACTTAAAAAAAAAAAAAGACAAGCACTACATAATTTGTATTCCATCATTAAATTAGACTTTTAATTTATATTTTTTACAAAAGTTTCAATTAAATAATAAATTATATTGAAATTTCGTAAACTATGAGGGAAAAAAAACAATCACTGCATAATTCATATTCAACCATTAAAATTTACTTTTAATTTATTTTTTATTATAAAAGTAATTATTAGTTAATAAATTATATTGGAATTACGTAAATTTTGGGGGGGGAACAAACAAACACTGCATAATTCATATTCAACCATTAAAATTGACTTTTAATTTATTTATTAATAAAATTTTTAATTAAATAATAAATTATATTGGAATTTCGTAAACTTTGAGGGGGAAAAAAAGACAATCACTACATAATTCGTATTCCACCATTAAATTTGACTTTTAATTTATATTTTTTATAAAAGTTTCAATTAAATTATAAATTATATTGAAATTTCGTAAACTATGAGGAAAAAAAAACAAGCACTGCATAATTCATATTCCACCATTAAAATTTACTTTTAATTTATTTTTTATTATAAAATTAATTATTAGATAATAAATTATATTGAACTTCTGTAAATTTTGAGGAAAAAAAACAAGCACTGCATAATTCATATTCAACCATTAAAATTTACTTTTAATTTATATTTTTTATAAAAATTTCAATTAAATAATAAATTATATTGGAATTTCATAAACTTTGAGGGGAAAAAAAAAGACAAGCACTACATAATTCGTATTCCACCACTAAATTTGAATTTGATTTTATATTTTTTATAAAAGTTTCAATTAAATAATAAATTATATTGGAATTTCGTAAACTATGAGGAAAAAAAACAAGCACTGCATAATTCATATTCCACCATTAAAATTTACTTTTAATTTATATTTTTTTTATAAAAGTACCAATTAAATAATAAATTATATTGGAACTACGTAAATAATTAGTAATCATAAAGTAAAGGTGCTGAGACATGGGTGTTGAGACATGGAAAACATGGAATTTCGTTAACAACCACAATTACATCTAGTGACAATGTTGTCCTCCAACATGACCTCCTATTCCACAATCAGGTTGTCTCCGGTGCTCGGGAGGTCGAAAGTGATATCACCGACGAGGAGGTTGAGTGGATGATGAAGGCATATCTTGTGGAAATATGCGACGGCTAGACTGTGCATGTCCAACTGAAGGAGGGCCTAGAGTGTAAGGAGGGAAATCCTCATATGAAGCCGGATGAGTATATGGAGTCCGCTGTTGTGTATAGTCAAGAGACGCAAAAGCAGATCCCTTAGTAAATGGGGCGGCAAATTGCTCGAATCATTTATCAAAATATGTCGTATGATACTCGATGGTGTGAGGAACGACATGATCTACTGGACGAGCTCGAGGGGTCTTCCTGAATGGCTGAACAGGCTCGGATGGGACGTCCTCATCCGACTCACGGATCCTGCAACTAGTGGTTGTGACGGTGGCACGGTTGTGACTAGACGTCTCTCCTCCTTTTGGGCATGTAGCAATGTCTCAAGTAGACTCTCCATGTAATCCAAGTCCTTAGGAGATCAAAAACCCTTCATTATATGCGCCGCTTGTTCGATGCCATCAGTCTGGTAATGATATTAAAAAATTAATAAAATTTATCAATTGCCAATAAGTTATGTTACAAAAAAATTAATAAATTAAGTTGAGAGTGTTTGGACAAATCGTTGAACCTATTGCAGCTCCCGTAACAGAAATTCATTTCCGTGTATATCTACGGAACCACTCCAAATATCCTGAATGAAAGTGAAGATTCTCTGTTATACGATCACCTTTAATGATACGTGCTCAACGTCTACCCCCACAAATTGATGCCGTCCATGTGCCTATCCACTCAATTCGTCATGCACGGCGTATTATCGATATCATGGAAGGCAGTATGATCGTTGAGAGCTATAAGTATTTTTTGTTGCAAACCAAACTGCCGAAGTACTCGGTCTGGGTTGTGCCACTCAACTATCAATGTCAAGGATTTCTCATAATCGAATACTCACAATGAGAATTACTCATAATCGGATCAATCTGTAATTTTTGAAAATGTCGAGGATCAATTTGCATTTTCTGAAAAGTTCATGGACTAAATTGTAATTTTCGAGAACCAAATTGTAATTTCAAAAAAGTTCAATGACCATTTTGTAATTTCTGAAAAGTTCGATGATCAAATTTTAATTTCTCAAAAGTTTGAGGATCAATTTGTTGTTTTTGAAAAATTCGAGGACCAAATTGTAATTTTCAAAATGTTCACGGGTCAAATTGTAATTTCCAAAAAGTTCGAGGACCAATTTGTAATTTTCGAAAAGTTAGAGGACCAAATTGTAATTTGTCAAAAGTTCGAGGATCAATTTGTAATTTTTAAAAAGTTTGAGGACCAAATTCTAATTTTCAAAAAGTTCAAAGACCAAATTGTAATTTCCTAAAAGTTCGAGGACCAATTTGTATTTTCTGAAATGTTCGAGGACCAATTTATATTTTCTAAAAAGTTCAAGGCCCATATATGAACCGGGGCAACACAGAACCCTACACTAATTTAACATTTTTTTTGTAATTTTAAATTTCTTGCTGAATTTTTAAAAGTATTCCATGATGTTTTCAACAAATTTTTAATTAGTCTTTAATTTACAAATTACTTATTTACTCGAATTTTAACATTTTCTATATATATTTTTTCGGACCGGTTCGAACCCCGCCCACACTTCTCGTGTCATCTTATCCTTTTTTTTTTAGTTGACAAATTCATTTTGAACTCCTCAAACAGTAAATATTATTAACGGCTACATCAAACTCAAGTACACATTATAACTATTATCATAACATTTGTCAAAATTTAAAACATATTACTAATAACACATATAAGTTACACAAATGATGCAAATATAAATAAAAATCAAATAAATAAATTTATGCTTACGAAAATATAAAAAATTATTACAATGAAATTTAACTCAAGTTATCGAAAGAAAGCACGCACCGAATTTACAAGCTTAACCTGCCAAGAGAAAACCCCAGATAAAAACGTCAGTTTTGCACAAACACAATAAACATATTAATAATATAAATAACACCAACTGTGTTATACACTTACTGCGATGGAAAGCACCAGCGAAGGCTTAGTGAGGGAGTAAGAGTACAACAAAAATTAAAATAAAATTGAGGAAGGAAACAACCGCACGAAAGTGAGGGACGATAGGAGCGCGAGAGCTTTAGATGAGAGCGAAGGAAGAAAGTAGTGAGAGTGAGAAGTGATGGAAAAAAATATGAAGTGAATGGGGATAGGGGAGTGTTCGGCTCTCCTTAATAGCAGAGCCGAATGACTTGCAGTAGCGATTATTGGTGCAAAAATAATCAACAGCACCTATTGGTGCTACCACTAGGTGTCGCAGCAGCACCACTTTGTGCCGCTGCAAGCCGCAATAGCACTGGTGCTGCAGAGAGCAGCATGGTGGTGCTACAGTAGTAGCACCACGCCTAGTGGGCCGTGTTGCAGCCCATTTGTCGAGCGGGCCGTTAGGCCCTCGCTCGACATATTGGCTGCCCTCGACGGCTAATATGCCGAGCGATATCCAATTTATTTATTTTTTTGCTATTTTGGTAAATTAAAAGTCAATTTTAATGGTGGTGTATGAATTATGTAGTACTTATTTTTTTTCCTCATAGTTTACATAATTCCAATATAATTTATTATCTAATAATTACTTTTATAATAAAAAATAAATTAATAGTCAATTAAAAGTAAATTTAATGGTGGAATATGAATTATACAGTGTTTTTTTTTCCTCATAGTTTACGAAATTTCAATATAATTTAGAATTTAATTGAAACTTTTTTATAAAAAAATATAAATTAAAAGTCAAATTTAATGGTGGAATATGAATTATGTAGTGCTTGTCTTTTTTTTCTCAAAGTTTATGAAATTCAAATGTAATTTATTATTTAATTGGAAAATTTATAAAAAATATAAATTGAAACTCAAATTTAATGGTGGAATATGAATTATGCAGTGCTTGTTTTTTTTTCCTCATAGTTTACGAAATTTCAATATAATTTATAATTCAATTGAAACTTTTATAAAAAAATATAAATTAAAAGTCAAATTTAATGGTGGAATACGAATTATGTAGTGCTTGTCTTTTTTTCCCTCAAAGCTTACGAAATTTCAATATAATTTATTATTTAATTGAAACTTTGATAAAAAAAATTATAAATTAAAAGTCAATTTTAATGGTTGAATATGAATTATGCAGTGCTTGTTTTTTTTCCTCAAAATTTATGTAATTTCAATATAATTTATTATATAATAATTACTTTTATAATAAAAAAATAAATTAAAATTAAAATTTAATGGTTGAATATGAATTATGCAGTGCTTGTTTTTTTCTCATAGTTTACGAAATTCAAATATAATTTATTATTTAATTGAAATTTTTATAAAAAATATAAATTAAAAGTCAAATTTAATAGTGGAATATGAATTATGTAGTGCTTGTCTTTTTTTCCTCAAAATTTACGCAATTTCAATATAATTCTTTATTTAATTGATGCTTTTATAATATATATATATATATTTAAAAATTTAATATTAAAAAATTTATGTTGGGCCCCGCTCGGCGGCCCCGGCTTGCCCAATTAGCGAATGGGCCGTCGAATGGGGCTAGCTGGGGTCCCAATCGTCAATTGGGCTACCGATTGGGGCCCAATTCGCCAATTGGGTGCCGATCGGAGGGCCTAATTGCTGATCGTCACCCAATTCGGTAAATATTTTTTTAATATATTAATTTGGTAAATATATATATTTTTAAATTATTTTGGAAAATTGCCCACAAATAATCAGACTAAGCGTGAGGAGGAGTGTTGGAATACATAAACATTAAACCACGCCTTTTTCTAATAGCCTAAACTTTTAGAACAGTTAGTAAATTTAAAAGAGGAAAAAATTGCTGGAACATGGATTGACCTTAATTGTATAACTTCAGCCCCCAATAATCTATGAAAAATTGCCACAAATTCTAACCAACGGAAATCGAAAGAAACAACAAACATAGCTAATCACTTAATTATAGTTCTAAAATTAAAACTATTATTGATTAAACTAAAATACCATTGCAAAAACCTCACCATATACATTAATTCCACTTCAACCTGGACACTCTATTGCCGATGATAATCTCCTCATTAACACAATCATATCTTAAAATAAAGAAGAGATTAAATAAGACATTCACTCGTTAAATATACAAACGAATTACAATATAAAAAGGTATATATAAAGATAAACCCGATTCTCGATTCTCGTTTCTTCAGTTTCCGGTGGGGTTCTTACTCGGGATTCAGGAATTGAAAATCAAACCTCACAGTATCAGTTTCTCATTTTAAAAAAAAAAAAACTATAATCGCGGGAACCTGAAACTACCATGAGCTATGGCGGCAGCCGGGCAATTGCAGCAATGACGAGGTGAGAGGGAGTTGGGGGAGAGAGGGGGAAGGGGTGGGGGATTTATTTATCTCACGAGGGATTTCATCTTTCACTTAATTTGTTGTTTAATGAGAAAGTGGGTAGTTGTAATTTTAATAATAAATATAGATGAAATCATTTCTTTTTCTTGGGTTTTTCCTAGGAAAGTTTCTATAGAGGGTGGGGGCAATTTTAATCATTTTGAGGCGTTCAAAGTTAATGTCGCCTTCAGGGCTGAATTCTTCAAAACCGTAATGTTTATACAGTCGTGAAACACACAAACGTTTTATTTTGTCTAGGAACATTAAGAAAGGTTCAGACAGCGGCCCACATTCAAAGCCAGCTGCTCCTATTATTGCATAACGTTGAATTGGTAATTAAATTAGATATCTTGATGCCCGGCACAAAAAGTTTTAGGACCTGACGAAGCCAAATCACCTCAGAAGTCGAGTTAGATTAGTTAATCTATTAGATTCACAGCCGTGCTTATTTAATAAACGAATTAGGCTTATCCACAAATTTATTATTAATGTGTGAATTTGAGATATTCATTGTATCATTCAATTAAACTAATCGAAATCAATTTTGCTTTGCTTATCTCATAGGCTTGGTCCCTTCTGGCGATAGGCCAATAGGGTCAGGGGCTTTTCTCAAGTAGTCTTGAAAAATAGTAAAATCCACCTAACTTGTGCCAAGCATAGGGAATAGGAAAGTCCTTGAAAAGGCTAAATGATTGTGACTACATGTTTTCCCTATGATTGACCGGACATTGAGCGAGGGTCGCAAGTCCATGCCTAGTGGACGACGTCTCGCAAGCCCTCATTTAGTGATCAGCAGCCTCTGTCGACCCCAACCAAAAATAAAAAATTTAAAAAAACAAAAATTATTACAAAATAAATAAATAATTGAATAATATTAAAATATTATTAAAAATTATATATATCAGGGCCGATGACGCCACATGAGTGTTGGCAGGTCAAATAGACTAAATTAACACAATTACAAAATGTTTAGAACTCAATTAGTTAAAAAGATTTTATGACTTGATTGACATAATTGTAAAAGATTTAGGATTTTCTTTTTTATAACTTTCCCATAATGATTATTTGTTCTCCATCATTATAATTGCAAGTTACACATATATGATCGAATACCTGTAGCGAAACGCCGTGTGTCGCCGTACGTACAAACATCAATATTAATAATATTCCGAAATGAAATAATATCAGTAGAGTCTATAGTTTGATTAAATTAGAAGCAAGGTCTTACGAGGACCCAGAACATAGAGACGTCAGGATGTTGAATTCTGGCCATGCAAAAAAAAAAAGTGGATGACGAAAGAGCCGTGTATTGCGTGCATGGGGGAGGTTCCTCAGACCAACAGTGACCGTACACGTGCCATGCAATCAAATCAGTTTCGAGGTTGTTAATTTTAATTAACGTCTGATGATAATTTTGTGTTGGAAGGAGGGGGAGACAGCGCAGCTTTGACCGGGAGATTTACGAGATTAGTTCCCCAAATTGCACACCTTTTAAACCATGGTTATTCTTAGTAGTTCTTAGCTAGCAAGTACTGTATCCATAATCAATATATTTGATTGTGCATGTCTCTCTTGATTACTATATCTGTTATTGATTGTAATAATATTACAAATCGAGATAACCGCATCTAAATACAACGGCACCTTAGAGAACTACTTTGTATAGTCGGATTCACTTAGATTAAGAATAGCACGATTACTAAATTAAAGAAAAAAGATTAATTGCAAATTCTCAAGGCACATAAAATTAAAATAAAATACTAAAATAATCACATAACATCGCTTGATTACTGTGCTTGACTGCATCTTTATATACATGTGCAATTTTACAAGCCGCAATATACTAAATGGCTTCCGCTATTAAAATGCATGTAAGCCATCAGATGTGGCTGAATTCGAATGAGATACATATTATCTTTCGAAAGCTGCTAACCCGACAGTCTGACAGTACTGTCAGTTAATCAGACTGTCATTTATTTCTAATCATATAATATCTCAATCAATAAATACGTTATACAAAACACGTGGTAATGACGTGCTAGATCTGTAATTGAGATTGTACCGTCCCTGATAATACGATTAGGAATCATTATCCTAATCTAACCGGTCCGTATGCATTTTAGTTTTTCTATGATGTTTCCTTGACAACTCAACATCCGTTCCTAGGGTGGATCAGTCTATGTGTGAATTTCCAAAGCGCAGGACATGCGGTTTTACACGATCGACATTGAGGATACGGAAACCTCGAAAGGAGATACACGTCATTTCATTAAGAGAGAGAGAAGTTCAGTCGTGGACATTATTCTAGGAAAGTTGTTAAAATCATTTCTGTCTAAGCGAAATAATATAAGCTAATTTGGACAGGTTGTGTCTCATTTATTAAAAAACAGTCAGAGGAAAAAAAAGAATAGATCAAGGGCTGAGATCTTGTATATATAATGTTGAAGCCAAGGATTACTGGGTAGCAGTAGCACCTCAAGGAAGCAGCCGAGTCGAGCAAGAAACAAGTGTCGTTAGGATCATAATCCACAGGACAAGAAGAAGAAAAAAAAGAAAGAAAAAATCATGGGAAGATCCCCATGTTGTGAAGGCAATGGCCTGAAGAAAGGACCCTGGTCTGCTGAGGAAGACAAGAAGCTTCTTGATTTCATCGAGCAGCACGGCCATGGAAGCTGGATCTCTCTCCCTAAACGTGCAGGTTTCCAACTCTCTCTCTCTCTCTCTCTCTCTCTCGACCTCTCGAGCATGCATTGATTACTTATTTGTGAGTTTACCGTGCAGGTCTTAATAGATGTGGCAAGAGCTGCAGATTGAGATGGATAAACTACTTGAGGCCGGACATCAAGAGAGGGAGTTTCTCCCCGGAAGAGGAGCAAACCATCTTACATCTCCACTCCGTGCTCGGAAACAAGTAATGAATTCTGGAAACCCTACCCGAGACGCAAAGTCATGTTTTCCCGCATTCGATACACTGTTTTCTAGCTTACAGGGTCATGACGGCCCCGCGTAAGGCCGGTAGATGGTTGTTATGGTCTAGTAACTTGGTTTTTCCGATGTGCCAGATGGTCGGCAATTGCAACCCGGCTCCCAGGCCGGACCGATAACGAGATTAAGAATTACTGGAACACCCACCTGAAGAAGAAGCTGATTCGCAGGGGCTTCGACCCGATGACTCACCGACCGAGGGCGGATGTTTTCTCATCGAGCTTGCCACAGCTCGTAGCCCTGGCGAACCTGAGCATGCTGATCGATTCTCGACCGCTGGACGGACCAGCCCTCGGATTACAATCCGATGCTCTTCAATTTAGTCTTCAGTGCTTACAGGGTCTTCTCCAATCTCCAGCTTCGGCCACAACCGGCGACAACAATCTATTCAGCCAAACTTCATGCATTACGGAGACAACCCATGATTATTCCCCGTACGATCCTATCAAAGAAGACCCGGATTTTCATTCGTTGTCGTCGACGGCGAAATTATTTTCTGAGGGAATCACCAGTTTCTCTCAACCACTCCAGGACAATAATTTCACCTCTCTTCATCATTTGGTATCCAATAATTCGACAAACCCATCACCACTAGTCCCTTTCAGCTTCCAAACCTCGTTGAATAACCATGTCGAGAGGGCGACGACGAGTCAATGTCTCTCCATGGTCAACGGGGTCGATCATTGTCTAGGGACCACAGACTCCGCTCTATGGTTTGACTACGACGATCTTGATCTGCTTCTTCCTCCCTCTTTGACTGAAGCGTCCGCGGTCGCGGACCATGGGGACGCCAGAAGCGGCGCTTCCAGAGGCTCTTCTTCTTCATCTTCTTCATCTTGGAGCGAGATTTTCTTCGAAGATCCGACAGTGCGTTGAGAATCGATCGTCTCTCTGACAAAAGTTCCTTATAAAAGCGTGATTGAGTGATTATTTCTGTGAGTACTTTTCTTTGTCACTATACAGACCCTGTGTTGTTACATTAATATGGTTCTTGTGCTTTTAGGGCTTGTGTAAATCACACACTTTGTATCATCATATAGACACACGGGCACGTACGGACGTGCATTAGACTTGCATGTAGGCCTTGTGCAATCCATACATGCACATCGTGTACATAATTTGTGGACATAATCATCTTCTGGATCAATGTGATACTGAGTTTTCTATCATAAAGCGATAGCTGCTGGCAAAAATCTTATTGCGATTTTGTTGTTGTTCAACTTGTCCGGACTTCTCTCGAGAATCACAACATAAGGTCATATTTTCTTGGGCAATGCTTCCCTGACCGTACGATACAATTTCAACCGTGGATCCGCACATCATTACCGTATACTGTCAGGGACTCTACAATCTCAACATTTGATTCGCACATCATCATCACGTGTTTTGCATAAAACACTCATTAATTAAAAAAATTATATGGTCGGAAATAACTGACAGCATTATTAGACTGTCGAGTTAATAGCTTCCTATTTTGTTTGATATTTCATCGAAAAATGTCTCCAATTTATGTACCTCTGATTTATGGGTTATAAACATGGACATCATTTTTTATTAAGTTTGCACGTGGGTGGTATCTACGACTCGTAACTAACCAATCAGAGGCATGATCGGAAGATACCATATCCTTATGTACGTTCGTATAGTTTCATTTGGAATTAAATCATACTCATCTTAACCATTCTCGTTCAGAATTGCCATGGAATCCTTTCTATTTATTTAAAAGCCGAAAAACTATTTTTGGTGAAAGATACTTCATAGGGGGAGTGATTCCAGCGATACAAGATGACAATCTGTCCATGCTTGATCGACACTAAATCATGAGTATATCGTTCTTATTCACCACGACTCTTCCCAACAAATAAATAATAATAATAATCAAAGTTGTACTCAAGAAAGTGAAGTCCACTTTGCCATTTGGTATACCCGTCTCATGTTTCCAATCGATGATACATATGTATAACCACTGGGGCTAATTAACTTTAGCCTTGCTACGGGTCACCGAGGCCTCGCGACTCCAAGCGACCCAAGGCAAGGTCCGGATCAGAGTCGAGACGAGGCGGACGCCGAGTTTACGCGACCCCAAGCAATGGCCATGCTTAGCCCAAGCCCTTACGTCGATGCCTCCGTCTACTGATCAAATTTGCTGTGCTTCTGAGGGTGAGAATAGAAAAAGTTGGCCCCTGTTGTTGCATGGATAGATTTTCATCTTGTTTCGTTGGAATTACTCCCACAATGAAATATCTTTCGGTGAAAGTAGTTCTTCAATTTTTATTTTTATTTTTTACATGAAGGAAAGGATTCACTCGCAGTATCGAACCGGAATAGTTCAGATGACTTTGATTTAATTCCAAATGACACTGTACACTATACCAGATGTAAATAAGGATACGGCTTAGTGAAGCCAAATTTTATACTGCAAATTATGCAAAGGGGAGAAAAAAAACAATATATGGTCCTCTATCTCTCTCGTCCTCTTATTCTCCACTGCAAAGTTTACATGCGCCCTTGTAATTTAGATTGTTTAATGAGGCCAAGGTGGCCTCGTCCTCCCCCTCACCTCCTTTTTTTCTCGGGCTTTCCATCCCCCGGTTGCCAACTTTCCATCGTTACTTGTCGCTAATGGTGCAATTGAGCAAATACAATGTAAATTAAACTATCAGTCTTAAAGTTATTATACGGATGAGTCCTAAATTCGTTAGTTCTGTCAATTTATTCATAAAAACTTTGCGCTGAATTTCAATATAGTCTTTTCGGCAAGTTTCGTCAAAAAATTGGTGATATAGTAATGGCCAGAGATGGCTAGATCATCACATTAGCAATTTCTGTCGAAAATTGACCCAATGGACTATATTGAAATTCCACACAAAGGTTTATAACTAATTGGCAAAATTAAATAGTTTAGATTGAATTAGCATCTATACAAAAATTCTAGGATTGATTGGATAATTGTCCCAACAAATACAGTGAAAAGCTAGAGTTCAACGAAAGCTTGGGTTAAGTACACCTTAAGTGTCATAAGTTGTGTGCGGTGCTCATTTTAGTCCAAAATTTTCAAATCTATCACTTTAGTGCTAAGTTTTTGTAACTTTTATCACTTCGATACCAAAACTTTCAACTTGGCCACTTTAATGCTAAGTTTTTATAACTTCAATCATTTAAGTGCCAACTTCTTTTAAAAACGACAACTTTGGTGCCAATTTTGATGAACCATGCTAACTCAAATAATAATAAAAAATACACGTGGCGGATTTTTGGCGATTCACGTAAGCTTAAATCGGAGTTAACACTAAAGTGATTATTTTTAAAAAAATGTTGGCACTTAAGTGATCGAAATTACAAAAACTTAGTACTAAAGTGGTCGATTTGAAAGTTTTGGCACTAAAGTGAGTGTCATACACAGTTTATACCACTTGAAGTATAATTATGCCATGAAACTCACATACTAAGAATTCGTGAATATTAGAACCTCGTCTGCGGTAGATACTAGATGCCCCTACCATTTCCTTTCCTCTTTCAAAACCACTTTTTTTTTTTCAGATTCTTCTTGTCATTTTTTAAAAAAAAAATCTGAAATTTATTTTTTCATTATTAAAATTTGTTCTATTGCATTAACTAGTTTTTCTGTTAATAAAAAATAAAAAAGAGCCCGATTGAGCAATCATGGAAGTTAAAAGGACTTAATTGAACATACTGAAAATTGAAAATACTTACAAAGACAAAAACAAAACTATCCCTTTAATTTTCAATACTTAATGAGATTATCAAACAGACTCTAAATGATTGTCCTTTAGCCGTTCATGATGGGGTTTCATCAAGTCCAATTGAAAAAGTAAAATACAATCACCTTTTTCTTAACCCTATTTTTTCCTGGGAGACACAACTTAAAAAGCTCATTCTCATATTCATTGGATAACTTTCACACTTCTTAGATGTATTCTTAAATTAGGCATTACACTTTTTCTTCGAAAAAAATTACCAAAAAAATCATAAACACTATAAACCTGTTGTAATTGTATCAATTCAGTTTTAAACTCTCTCTTTTTGTGCCAATTTAATCCATCCTGTGAATTTTGGCAGGTTGGCACTGACGTAGACACTGGCCGTTCGGCCACCTAATATATATTTTTATTTTTAATATATTTTATTTTATTTTATTTGTTTCCTTCTCCCATCTTCTTTCCGCTTCGGTCATCTTCTTCCTTCAGGCTGAGGAAAGTCTCGCTCACAGCACTCTCACTGCACAATATCGACTTCCTAATGCACCCGCCGAAAAAGGCCTCGGAATCCCGGGACTCCGGCAAGCTCGGATTGAAACCTAGTAAGCCCTTAAATGCCACATCTTCATCATTGTTGCAGCTTCTGAAATCCCCGCGCATCATACACGCTGCATTCGTCCCTTGATTCGACCCAAATTAGAGCTAAACTAGTCCATCTATATATCACTCTGTTACAGGCCGTCCCGAGCCTCATCATGGCTGGGCGAGGCTTAGTCTCACTCAGATCCGGTATGGCGAGGCCGGCGAGGCTTGCTGGCTGTCCTCTGGTCTGTCGTCGGAGCTGAGGAAGAAAATGGGAGGAGGAAAAAATAAAGGAAAAGGAAAGAAACAAAATAATTTTTTTTAAAGATATATTATAAATTAAAAAAGTTAAAAAAATATATCAAAATATTATGTCACCAGCCGACCACGTCAACGTCAGCTGGCTAAAATTCGTCAAATGGACTGAATTGGCAAAATTACAAAAGATTTAGGACTGAATTGGCAAAAAACAAAGTGTTTAAGATTGAATTGCATAATTAGAATAGCTAGGTTTAGGACTTTTTTTTTTTTGTAATTTCCCCCTTTTTCTTCTGTCTCCTAACTAACCTCCTTTTGTTTGTTCAAAAGAAATCAGACAAAATCTCTTTAATTCAATCTGAACCACTAAAGTAATTGAGGTAATTAGTCCAAGGATGTAAATTGTTGCCCAATTATAATGAAATTTGAGCTCTTATTATAATGAGATTCCATTCACCAAACAACATATTCAATTCTATTATCTACTCTAGTCAACTTTCGGGCTATAAAAACGCTGTGGTACCTGTTAAGAAATTGAGGTAATTTGAGCATATATTATGAGGGACGCTATGCTAGATAAGACAAACAACAATTTTCCAGATGCTTCGCTGATTAAGTCTAAACTAAACTCCGACTTTATTGAGGAGAAAATCAAAGCGTAACCTCAAAATTAGAGGTCTTTTCGGGGTTACCCCTACTGTAAATGGGCGACTGGTCAAACCTATAACCAAGCGTAGTAACTACGTGGATCAACTATTTATAGGAGCTATGAAAAGTCGGTAATCCTATAGAAGTGATATCTAAATCACGCAATGTTATTATCAACTCTCAAGGTCGACGTAGAATGATCTTAGCTGTAAATGTTAGCACACGACAATTTTTTTTTAATAGAATGTTGGATGACCCAATCAAGTGCTGGAAATTTAAAGCCCTCCATTTAGCAGTATAATTACCCCATCCAAGATTTATCTCCATTGATACACTGTCTGTATTTTTAGGTATCGTCAATCAAACCACACCGTAATTTCCGAAACATGTGTGAGGCAAAATCCCAGGTCACAAACTGCGATTCAATTGATGATAAAGAAAGAGAAATCTTGGTTCCGTTTTCCTCAATGTACTACTATTCACAGAAAGTGAGAAAGAGATGAGCAATTATTTGTTTCCGGAAGAAATCAAAAATAAATTGTGAATCCTATAAGATCCAAATTAACATAAAAGACTAGACAATTTATATGCGTACTTCTAGATTAGCCTCATTAATGCTCCACTTTCGCAAAAAATGAGTGATTCAGAAAATAAAAAAAATCCTAAAAGTGATTGTTTATACCACTTGATAAAATTAGCCATGAATTTTTTTTCATTATCAATATCAATTTATATCTAAATATTTATGTAGGGAGTGAAAATATTATTCTTTTATTTTTTTTCCGTAAGAGATACAAATGATTATTTTTAGGGAAAATATTTTTCAAATCATTCATTTTTCGCAAAACAAAATCATCTTAAAATTTGAAAAACGTCATCATAAATTCAGAATTCCTTCTGATTCATAATACCGATTCTCCAGTTTATTGGAAAGCTAGAGTGAATTAATAAATGCTGATAAGATCTCCATGCCAAGAAGGGGAAAAGGATATTCTTTACGTCTTAAGCTTCAACCCTAAATAGCAATTAATAATGAGAGCACGTAGGATGCTTTTGCTAGGGCTAAAAGATCATTTAATAAGGTTTGTCCTCAACGAAGCAGAAAGGTTCGAGTGGATTGACTTCTCTCGTGTTCTAGAAATGTTGAGCAAGTGACAAGATTTAACGGTACACATTGTTTATGTAGGAATCAATTTTGGCACCCAAAAAAAAAAAACATAAGAATAAAATAAGAATAAAGTATTGTCGGGGATGCCTTCTTCCAGAATATAAATCGCAAATCTGACGTGACATAGATCTTTCTTTCCTCTCCTGATTGGTTTACAATTGAACTATTTCAACGAACTTTTTGTGTGTTTTGGAGGCATCATCATCTCTCTCTATCTCTCTCTCTCTCTCCCCAGTCCCCATCCTTGTTGGAGAAATCAATCGTTGAATAACTTAAATCATGATTTGATCTATCGTGTAAGTGAGGTTCGTTGATCGTGGCATGGCCCTATGTTGGTTCGACACCAATTTGATATGATGAGAAAAAGGGAAGAGCTTGAGAGAAACTGAAGGTTTGCAATCCCTTAAAGTAAGCATTGTTGATTGGAAGTGGGATTTCTACCTCAAGAATTAGAGAATGACTCTTCAATTCTCACCAATTACAGTGGGTTAGGATTATTTATACAAGATGGAGTCCTAAACCTAGATTTAACTAGTTCATTGGTTCTAAGGTTGTTTGATTAGCCTTCGAGTGGTCGAGCCTCTGCATTTGTGCCCTTAAGCCCATGTCATAAATTCTGCGTCATTGAGAACGGAGGCATCTTTTTTCCCCCTCCTCTTGGTGTGTGTCAATTACGAAACCATCAAATTCAAATGATACAAATTTAACTTCGAAGAGAGTAGTTATACATATTTGTTCCTTTCCCGACAAGCGATTGATAGCCCCTTGCAAAACAACGAACTCTTGCAGCAACTAATCTACAAATGTGTCCTAATCAAAACTAATTTGCGCACGTCAATGGCTTAATGGACTGCTTAAACTAATCTAATTAGACATCGCAACATCTATTAATATGGGCGATGCAGGAAAGTGGTGCGAAGAAGGTGGTCATTGTTGTCAAAGCAAATTAGAAAAACATGGTGTGTGACCCAATTTCTTCTAACTGAAGAGAGAGAGAGAGAGAGGAGCAATTTTCACCGCACACCTAATCCTATACCCCATAAGGTTAGATACTGCTTCAAGTTTCTTATGTCATTAGAAACTATAATGTTATTTGCATATACTAATCTTGAGCATAGGTTATGAAGCTTGAACCGTGTGGTGGATGATTGGGGACCCCAAATTGACCTATCAAAATATGGAGTTGTTGGCAACGAAAAGGAAATGATGGATCCGAGTGGCAACGTCGAGAAAGAGATGGTTTGTAAGTTTTTTCTTGCTTTCTTCCGTTTTTTTGTTCTTTTTTAGTTGTTCCAAAGAAAATAAAGAACAGGTGTCGTACCGTGCTAATCAAGCCTTGCAACCCAGGATTGGCACGGTTAATTAGAGCATTAAGAGATTTCCAGCACATGAACTAGGTCACCTATTCAAATCCCTCCAGCGCCATGCAACCCGAGGTGCGTTAGGACCACCAACATAGGTTAAAAGCCTAAAGTCAAGCGGCTCACGGAAGCTCACACGGTGGTTCATGCCGGGACCTTCTGGTAACCAGGTCTCCACATGAGAGGGAAGCTAAACGGAGCTTTCGTCTGGACCGTCTTCTGCCCTTGACAATATTACATATGCATTGAATGGTCGTTTCGAACACACAGGCATTGCACGGTATTCATGAAAAAGCAAAAAAGAAAATCAAGAAGAGGCTTAAAAAAATTAAGGCCAGGTTGTGTGGTGGGGGCTCCGGCGAATTGGTGTACACACACACACTTGAGGACAAAATTAAGTTCTTACATCTCACATGGATGACAATTCTCTAAATCATAATGCTTTAATTTATATAGAGACTCGGATTCTGGAATCGATAGCATCGAGTGCAAGAGGCTTTGATTTTCTATCTACCGACTACGTACCGTGGACCTTTTGCAGCAACTTCTCTTTTATTTTTGCCCGTCCCTAACGACCTTCTTTGGGAGCTTATTGTAGTGCGCCGATGAGACATGCATGACATGCATATCTCGTCGGCACGTACGTAATACAGCGATGGAATATGCATCTCACGGTTCTAACAATACACGAACGTGCGGCATGTGTATAGCTGTGGTGGCGACCCAAAGATTACTAAATCTAAATACTGCTTTTCTATAACCTTAACCAACTTAGATCGGGTTAGGTTGTCACATATGATATCGTAGAGAAACCATTGGGTGAATGTGTTTGGGGGTTCAAGGACGAATCAAAGGGCGAAGCCAAACTCGACGAGGGCCGTGGAGTGATCGCTTGGGTGAGGCGTCGGACAAATAAGCATCGCTCCTGACAGGCTCCATAGTGGTAAAGGGGTAAAAAGGAGTTCAAGTCACACGTTGAATGGGAAAATTATCGCTGAGACATTTGTGCTGTCGCGAGACGATAAATGGAGGGGCTTGTGGTATTCCCTAAGTTCGTATAATCAAAATTATAATTGAAAGACTAAACTGCGGCCAATGCAAACGAGTAAG
This sequence comes from Rhodomyrtus tomentosa, assembly GCA_028455895.1. Taxonomy (NCBI): domain Eukaryota; kingdom Viridiplantae; phylum Streptophyta; class Magnoliopsida; order Myrtales; family Myrtaceae; genus Rhodomyrtus; species Rhodomyrtus tomentosa. The sequence goes on along the minus strand of JAPCWY010000001.1, from coordinate 3,327,353 downwards.
CAGAATGTTGATCCGTGCCCAATGAAATGACGCCGTATTCTTAAGACAAATTTGCCTCCTCAATCAACACCCGAGGACCTTAGACAATTGTCTCTCAGGATAGAACGGATTACATTCCTCTGAAGCGATACTTCTTCAAAGGACTCCGACGAACGTAACTTTGCAGAACAATCGCACAAATGATGAAGATGAGTAATGAGTGGTGGAACACAAAAGTTTCAGTAGTCGAAAAATGATGATCGGAGTTTATATTTATAGACAATGAAGAGTTGCGAAGTTGAACATTTTTGTTGACGAAGGAATGTGAACCGAACAGAGTTCTATTTCGAACGAACATGTTCGTTCGCTTTATTCCGAACGAACATGTATGTTCGACGATCGAACTTGTTCAAACAAACATGTTTGTTCGCTTTAATCCGAACGAACATGTATGTTTGATGTACTTTTATGTTCGCTCAACGCTAAACAGACATATCTGTTCGGAAGAAAGAGAATGTCCAGAAATTTCCGGACATGTCTATTCAAGTCATGTCCCTTCAATTTAAAAAGAATAAAAAAATGATGGTGTAAAAATAAATAAATGCGCAAACCCAAGCCCGGCCCGAACCTAACTGAGTCGAGCCAGCCGACGGGCAGACGGCGGCGACGCACACGTGTGGGCCGACCTAACTTTGTGTAGGTCCTCCCCGTTCACAAATGTGCGGTACCTCTTGGGGCCCAAACGCATTTGTTACATCCACCATCTATTTTTTTTTTCTTATGTAGGACTCACCATCCTTCTTTATTGGATTTTACAACAAAATCCCAACAGTGATGCTCTGCGGCTTCAACACACACATTAGAAAAGATAACGACTTCACTTTTATGACTCAAATGGTCAACGCCTGATACAATTTTGTTTTTAGAAATGATTATGTAAATATCCTTAATTATGACATGCTTTGAGTTACAAAAAGAAGAAGAAGCTAATAACAAAATTAGAAATTATTATGGGGTTCACTCCTTAAAGGATTTATAGCCCATTCAATCGAAAAATTGTTTTGTTAGCAAGCCCTGAAAATTATGCAGATTCATTTCCACTCATTAATCCCAAAATCCTAAATTTTTAAATAGACTTTGACGTTTCAAACACCTTAAGTGATTTCTTTGACCATTATAAAACAACAATAAAAAAATAGTGGTTGATAGGCATAGCGTTTCACAGTTGCCCGAAAGTGTTGGGCAAACATTGTTAAAAATAACAATTCTATTTTATAAAATTGAAGAATATTTAAAATTCGAATGACAATAGTAAATGTGAGCAAACTACCTCAAACATAAAAACATTAAGTTAACAGAAGCACAAAATCTGAGCTTTTAGAAGCAGCTTAGAAGCAGGTCAGAAGCACAAAATCTGAGCCTTCAGAAGCAGCTCAGAAGCAGGTCAGAAGCACAAAATCTAAACCTTCAGAAGCAACTCAGAAGTAAGTCAGAAGTACAAAATTTGAACCCTTTAGAAGCAGGTCAAAAGCACAAAATCCGAGTCATTCAGAAGCAGTGAATCTGAACTCATCAGAAGCACTGAATCTGAACCTATCAGAATGACTGAATCTGAGCCCATTAGAATAACTGAATCTGAATCCGTCAGAAACACAAAATTTGAACAAAAACACAACAGTATTAAAAAAAATGGAATTGGTAAAAATACCGAGACCTATGTTCGACATAGCTTCCTTAAAATAAATTCGTCTCCTCCAGTACTAGCTTAGAGGTGTCATGAACGTCTGTCTTTAAGGATACAACGATAAGCAGTGATAGAGGCAAGTACAACACTCCAAAGCTTTTGACGAACTTGAACAACACGTGAACACTATTGAAAACAATGCAAATGTAAAGAATTTGAAAGAGAGGGTGGAGTAACTTTTGCTTCTTATTTTTTCTGATTTCTTTCTCTAATCTCTTGAAACAGAATGGAAGCCACCTATTAATAGGCTAAGTGGGGCATTTCGAAAAATTAAGAATAACGGCTAAATAACTCTGTCGTTTAGAGCCGTTATGTATTTAATTCTTTAACCACAGAATTAAAATAGGCATTACTTAGTTAATACCATTAACATTCGGTAATTAACTTTAAAACGGTTGCATTGTAACGGCTTGAGTTGGGAAAAAAAATTAATACAGAAGGCAAAAATGTGCTAGTCGCGAGGCCCACTTTCTGGTACTGCATTCATGTACGCAGATCGCGCACCCGCGCCTAAGTTTCAACTTGTCGGGCCTCCATCAAGGTCTAGGATTTGTGCCCCATGCGCGTGCGCAAGGCATAGTACTTATATTATAATAGTTACCACTCAAAGGGGATATAACCACATATAAAGCACTTTAAGGCTTCCTTCCTTTTCAATGTGGGACTAGCGTACTTTCACTTTCCACTTTCAACTCAAGAATGTTATTTGAGAAATAATTCTCATTCACTCACCCATCAAAATAAATCATATTTTCCAACAATCCTCCACATGAATGAAAATTATTTTTGATTTCACTCTATGATAGTGCTCAACAAATGAAACCTGCTTAGGATAGGTAGGTGTCACCCTTTGAACCTTCCCTTGTGAAAGTATATTTAATTTACCAGCTGTCCAGTAGACATGATATCCTTAAACTGTCTTGCTTTCTTAGTAAATGACCCATACACTTCTTCACATATGAATCATCTAAACGTTTGTTCAGTTCTCATGAGTATGTTCGTTTTGGCCATGAACATCATCCTGGTTCTGCGAGAGTTTCTAAATAATTTAGCCCTCAATAATTATCCTTTGAAGCGGCCCCACTTCTCTCTTACATAGGTGATTATTTAATTTTGAATAATTGATTTACTCCACTTAAGAAGCATTAAAGCATAATTGCTATCCTTTTCCTAATAAACCCCCACAATAATTGCGAATATCAAATCACTGATATTTTATAGGCATGGTTGAGGGATAAACCCCCACAGTGATATCATTCAGTTCATATAATTAGGTCATCCCTTTGAACATAGATCTTGGGATCTCCGGTCAACTAGGTTGGGTTCTCCTTTATATCAACTTTCCTGTAACGGGCTTTAGTCATATTCCTATCGTCGACTTTTCAACTAACTATTTATTTAACCATTTGGTTAGCGGATATGGAATATTATCTTTTAACTTTACGTAATTAATAGAGATAATTCCAGTTGAGAGTAATCGTCTAATGGTATTGTGCCTACGACGTTTATTTCTAGACTTATCATTATGCATGTTACTCTGTACTCTTTCAATCGAAGACTGACAATCGCAATGTATACAGATTGGTGGCACAGGTTTTTGCCATTTTGGAATATCCTCTAAGAAATGGCATGACCATTTAGCCTCTTCACTACATTCATCCAAAACTATAACTTCGGATTCCATTGTGGATCTAGTTATAACAGTTTATTTTTAGGATTTCCAAAAATATGGTTCTATCTGCTAATGTGAATATATATCCACTAGTAGATTTTAGATCATCCACTTTTGCAAGACACCCCTATACTCGTAAGCATTTGTTGGATGGTCTACTACCTTTCAATAGCGCATAAAGGGTTTTATCCTCTTTCTTTCAATGTATTGTATTATTCTTCCTTTAGGAAGGAAATAAATTTTATAATGGTTCACAAGGTCAACAAATGACTTGTTATTGCCCTAATTCATGAAATCGTCAATCACATAGGTTGGGTTACCATCACTGTTGATTTTCTTCAACTAGCTAACTCTCATTTCCCTCGAGGAATAGTCAGAAGATCAGTCGAATCCATTTCTGACTTCATATTATATGTGGACATAATTCCATTTTCTAGCAATTGATTTATCACATCACATCTTAAGCGGACATGTCTCTTTCTATCATTGAAAGTTTCACTCTTTGCAATGACTATTGCCACTTGGCAATCACAATGCATAGGCATGTAAAGTGTCGATTTCATTTCCTTGAGCAATCCTCAATATTTCCTTCTTCTTCTCCTACTAAATTGTACGAGGATAAACCTTATATTTTCACAAATATGCTCGATAGCATCTAGGTTTATCACCTATTGTTTCCGTTTAGAATCTCTATTGAACCCTATTTTTGTTCAAGGAGTCGCACATGTTTCAAGCAATCGCCTCCGCATAGGAGGGGAATAATTGCTTTTTGAAACTCAACCTCATATGCCTCCCTTGTCTTAATATGGTTGGCCTTATCGTTGCTCCTGGTGTATCACCACAACAACACGTTTTCCAAATACAAGGTACGGTATTCACACGGACCTTGTCATCCGGAGTTTCTTGGGTTTCTAGGTATTGATTCTCCACCCATAGAAAGTTATCCACTTCCTTAGAATTCCTCAAGCCTTTGAATTTCTTGGGCCGAGGGACATTCACTCTAAGGATTCACTCAAGTATATTCAATTAGCCTGAATCTCATGCAAAATCATTTGAATTTCTTACACTTGACTACTCACAGTTTTAGAATCCACCATCATATAATCAAGGAATCACCCGATAACAAATTTCTTTGCTCGGGCATCCTCTGTTTTATATTTCTGATCCAAGGATTCCCATAATTCCTTTGACGTCCTTATAGACATTGTACAAGGAGTCATGTAAGCCATTCATTACATAGTTCCTACGTAGGAAGTCAGAATATTTCCAAGCCTCAACAACATTGAAGGCTTGCTCATCCTCTGTTTTATATTTCTGGTCCAAGGATTCCCATAATTCCTTTGACGTCCTTAGTGCACAATAGACATTGTACAAGAAGTCATGTAAGCCGTTCATTACATAGTTCCTACATAGGAAGTTAGAATATTTCCAAGTCTCAACAACATTGAAGGCTTGCTCATCCTCTATTTTATATTTCTGGTCCAAGGATTCCCATAATTCATTTGGCGTCCTTATTGCACAATAGACATTGTACAAGGAGTCATGTAAGCCATTCATGACATAGTTACTACATAGGAAGTTAGAATATTTCCAAACCTCAACAATATTGAAGGCTTGCTTATCCGTTTCTCCGTCGGATACCTTAGGAGATTCTTCAGTCAAGAATCTCGCAAGATTCAAAGTTGTTAAATGAAACCCCATCTTTTGTTGTCACTTTTGAAGTTCGATCCGTTAAACTTTTCAGGTTTCTCACCATGGTAGATAGAAACTGCGGCAGAGGCAGAGAATGATCCAGGCAGAGGTTGCTGGACACCAGAGGTAGAGCCTTTAGTTATGTCGTCAGCAGACACATCATCAACTTCTTTTTCAATAACCATTCGAATTGTAACTATCGAATCGAATAGAATCAGTTTTAAGATTGTTGGGCAAACAATGTTAAAAATAAATATTTTATTTTATAAAATTGGATGATACTTAAAATTCGAATGACAATAGTAAATGTGAGCAAACTGTCTCAAACATAAAAACACTAAGTTGGCAGAAACACAAAATCTGAGCCTTCAAAAGCACTTCAAAAGCACAAAATCTGACCCTTTAGAAGCAGTTCAAAAACAAGTTAGAAACAGGTCAGAAGCACAAAATTTGAGCCTTCAAAAGCAGCTCAGAAGCAAGTCAGAAGCACAAAAGCTGAACCGTTCAGAAGCAGTGAATCTAAACACGTCAGAAGCACAAAATATAAACAGAAACATAACAATATTAAAAGAAATGGAATTAGTAAAAATACCGAGACCTATGTTCGACACAGTTTCCTTAAAATAAATTCGTCCCCTCCAATACGAGCTTAGAGGTGTCGTAAACGTTTGTCTCCTAGGATACAATGGTAAGCAGCGATAGAGGCAAGCACAACACTCCAAAACTTTCGGCGAACTTGAACAACACATGAACACTATCGAAAACAATGCAAATATAGAGAATTTGAAAGACAAGGGGGAGTGACTTTCACTTCTTATTTTTTCTGATTTCTTTCTCTAATCTCTTGAAACAGAATGGGAAGCCACCTGTGTATAAGCTAAGTGGGGCATTTCGAAATAAAGAATAACGGCTAAATAACTCTGTCGTTTAGAGCCGTTATATATTTAATTTTGTAATCACAAAATTATAAGGCATTACTTAGTTAATACCATTAACATCCGGTAATTAACTTAAGAACGATTACATTGTAACGGCTTGAGTTGGAAAAAAAATTAATACATAAGATAAAAATGGGCTTGTCGCGAGGCTCACTTTTCGGTCCTGCATTCACGTCCAAGTTTCAACTTGTTGGGCCTCCATCGGGGTCTGGAATTTGCACCCCCTTGCGCGTGTGCGAGGCATAATACTTGTATTATAATAGTTACCACTCAAAGGAAGTGTAATCATATATAAAGCACTTCAATGTCTTTCTATTTTTCAATGTGAAACTGACATACTTTCACTTCTCAATTCCAATGTAGAGGTGTTCTTCGAGAAATAATTTCTCTTTCACTCACCCATCAAAATACATCATATTTTTCCAACAGAAAGCTACTAAAAGGACTTGACTCTTGATGCACAAATTGTTTCCTTCTTGGACGATTTGGTATGAACGAAGTTATGCCGACACGAAGAAGAACAAATTGTCTTGCCGCTAGTTTTCTCGTCAATGTGAAATGCAATTAGTCACCTAGAGGAAGATTATACTCCATGGATATTACTTCGACTGTTTATCAAATACTTATCTTTTTTTTTATAATCAAGATGTCCGGGTCAGCTTGCACGCACTTCGACTATTTCTCGAGGGAAACTAGCACAGCATCAAATACTTATCTTTGGCCTCCATAAATTACGATATTTTTCTCGAGAACAGCTTGACTCATACCATGAAGTAAATCTCATGACATCTTATATTATAATTCCTGTTGGATGGAGACGTCACATCCACCTAAATACTAAAAGATTAATTCGTATGGGTTGAAGCAAAAGGCTGTCTCTCCCCCCATTGCGGCAGTAATGAGATGAGTCCGGGGCACTTGTCTATGATGAGTAACTATCTACGTTGGATGGTGAGGATTCATTAATAAAGCCTATTTGTAACTCTTGTCGGCCTGTCCGAGGTCTGGTCTTCTAGGCCCAATGTTTGTATTTTGGGCCTGACTGTGTGATCGACTTGTGAGAGTGAAATAACAGCGAGATGGTGAAATACGTTACTCCTATGTGCTCGTTGCCAAAATGGGCGCAGAACCCATAATTTAACACATATTTAATAAGTGTGGATCACACATGTGTAGCTTTAAATTTTAAAACATAATTTTAAGCAGCTCATAAATAAATTACCTAAATATCTTAAGTAAGTCATAATAAATAAGTCATTTTTTAATTTTAATTTTATTTTTTTCTTTCTTTTCTTTCTTTTCTTTTTTATGAAGTTCGATGAGTCGCCGGCAACAAGGTTGACAGTAGGCAAGGCCCTCCCCTAGGTGGTCACTAGGCAAGGGTCGTGGCCCTTGCCCTCATCATGGTCATTGAGGGTCAGGTGGCTCTCGCCTATAACCGATGAGATCGGTCAGCAGCCTCATCGAACTTAGAAGAAAATAAAAAAGATAAAAATTAATTTTTTATTTTTATTTTTATTTTCTTTATAAATTATGAAAATAGTCCTTAGAATTTTAGCAATTTAATTTTTAAAAACTTTATAAGAAATAAATTTTCTAAATTTGATTAATTATAGAAGCGTCTTAGCAATATCAATCGGGTATATGTTGAATCTGATATGAGTCGAGAAATTTGCATTGCAATTAGTAGTTCATAAACAGGTTATATGGGTCACTTTGGGCTGGTCCATTTATGACATAACCCAAACTCGACTAATACATCCGTTTGATAAGTCTAAATGCTCATCTTAGCAAGAATTGCTCGAGTGTGACTTTCGTACCCGATCTCCAAGGCCCATCCTCAAAATAACTTTACATGCCACGTTAATTGTGGATACATCTTGATTTATGTGAACGAAGTGATGTACGTCTATTTATAAAGATTAATAGAGTCGAAAAGTTTAAACGTACCATACTAAATACTGTGCATTGATAAAACAATGGAGAGAATGTTAAGTTTCGAAGGAGTGTCAATGAAACCAAAAAACTCGTGCATTTGGTAGTCAAGTTGATCTCCTCCCTATTGTAAGAACCTAAATTCATTTTCCTTTCTCTGCTTTTATCAATTGTTTTTTGCTCGCTCCATGGGGAGCTCCCATAAAGGCTTCCCAAAGATGCAGATTCGAAAAAACGTGTCTAATCTATAAATATTTAAGAAAAATAAATAGAGCTTGAAAACATTTGAATATAAGATATCTCACTTTGATAACATGTGAAATTTTTACGAAATCACTATGGACGAAGGTTCTAAAAACTTAAGTCCTAAAATTAAGGCATGTTACAATAATTAATTATTCCCTTCACAGACTTTCCACTTGCGAATGGACCAAAGCATCCAAAAACGACACTTTTGTCAACGCAATTTTAGTCCTAATTAGTAATGCCAGATTTCCTTCGACTTTGTCGTGCGCCTCGCTAATAAGTAATTACCCCCTTATCGACTTTTAGGGCAACCTAAGATTATTCCAATGAAAAGACAGTGACTTCCCCATCTTTTCAGTCTCCAAAAGTGACCATCAAAGTTCAAACAAACCTCGTGCAGGGGGGACCACGCCCATAATGCTAGCTAAAGTACAAGACCGCGATGGGAAGCATCAGCCCGGCGGACCACTGCCCCCGATAACACACACCATCGGCCAATTTTCTCAGCATCACCGGTCTCAAACCCGTGAGAGTGATTGACTACCTTCGATCCCATGGCCATGGCCTCTGTGTTGTCGACACGCCGTTGGGTGGAACTCCCTACAGGGCTTCTGCTTTGCCTACACGCCATTGGGTAGAACTCCCTGCAGCTCCAGCTTCCGTTGTTGACCGGTCTCTCTCTAGCTACTTAAAATGTTATTCGAAGAAAGTCCAAATGGTGGAATGAAAGGGCATGGGACTTCGTGATCGTGTTCGTGTTGTTGATGGGAACACAGCATGTTGTGTGATATTGAAGAGGTTTGGTTACTTTTGTGTTTTAAGGATGTTGTGATGAATGATCCGAACATATATATTTTGACTCGGAAATTGGAGGGGAATGGTGAAGGATAAGATATATTCGACCATGGACAAAAAGAACATATAATCAAAAGATAAAGTAAGAATCCCATATGGAGTTTTCTCGACTGAGGACCTAGCTCGTCGGACACTTCCACCGGCATGGCGTCCCCCGGTCTCTCTACCCACCTGAGATTGTGCACATGTCGCCCGGCCACTTACCCTCAAACACAACAAGAAAAGACGTCCTATTTGATCTTCAGGTCGGTATGGTGGAAATTAAGTCTAGTTCTAACCTCTCCGCACCTGATAATAAGAACCTTTTTTTTTCCTGATGCATGTTGAAAAAAATGTTGGATAATATGAAAAACAAACAATCATTATAAATCAATTTAGAAAAGATGAGAAAGTAAGAACAACAATATAAGGCGTGCAATCATTACCTTTAATTATATATAATTCCCCCCATTTGAGTTTAAAACTCGTTGCGCAAGACTTCTAGCGGCTATCATCTCAAGACACATCATACCTTATTCTATGCTCCATACTAAATATTAAAAAGAACAAGAACAACGTTATGTGTATGACCCAATAAGAAGCAAATGAAAGAAGGGAAGATTCTATATTATAATCAAAGTATCATCGGGTGTTGCTATGTTTGAAGCTTATATTCAAGCAAAAGAAAGAGCCGTTAAACTCTTATAAATCAATTAAGATTATATAGTAAATGACTATTATATAGTTGTTATAAAATAAAGAATGTTAAATGAAGAAAAAAAAATTAAACGTTACAAAGCGATTATAAAGTCATTATATGATTGTTGTAAAGCTGTTAGAAAATTGTTATAAATTCATCATATAGCTGTAATAAAACGGTTTTAAAGTGATGACTTTCATGGCGGTCATAAATATGTTAAAATTATCAAGTATTTCAGAATTACTAAAATATCCAACGGTGCATTGTCCCAAAAATCTCAAGATAGAGTTATTGGCAAGAGATGTCGATGCTGTTCCTAACTGAGTACATAATTCGCCTGAGCCTAGCTGAGTTCATCATTACGTCTCCCACACGTTTGGTACTTGCCATATATATAATATTCGATCAAAAGTTAGTAAGACAAAAATAATTGGTAATTTAGTCGTAGAATATGGTCGGTAAGCAATGCCAAATAAGAGTACTGATTCAATGAAAAAGGAAGTAAATTTTTTTTAAGGTCGAAGTTTGCTAAAAATATTTATATCAAAGTTAATTCTCCACAAGAACGTTTAAAGCAATTTTAGTCGAAAATCATTGACACGGATGCTGGCCATCTTATGTGGCAGTCAATACGGATGTGGACAACTTTTAGATTTAACATGTTTTTATTTTTCTATTCTTTTTTTCCCTTTTTTTTTCTTTTTCTTTCATCGGTTGCTTGCTGGGCGAGTGTCGACGTTGTCAACTTTGGGGCGAGGCTCGCCCTCACTAGATCCTTGTGAGATAGGGTCTCGTCGGCCTCAGACGATGGTCAAATTCACCAGGGTATGGCTAGCTAGAGGTTGCTCGGATTAGGCAAGGTTCGACCTCGCCGGATCCGGGGAGATATAGCCTCGCCCATCGGCCCTGTCATCCCTGGCCGAGTCCCTGCACTTGCGGAAGAAGAAGAAAATATCACCGACAATTCTCCTACGTTTACCAACTTTTTAGAAAACTCTCTGTTTCGGAAATAGAATAGCGGAGTCGTGCCGATATTTAAAGCCAAACACGTTGGAACACGAATGACGACTGTTGAATCACCGTCGCGTTGAGAAGTAGGCTGTCTGTTCGGGTTCATACGACAATGGCCCCATTTATTGGGTGGTTTCGGCTCAAGAGGGAACAAGGACGTAGGCGACGCTCCAGAAATTTGTGGTGTAGCGCTCGTGTCACCACTCCTTAAGTTCACAAATCAACGCCCAGCGCTCACGTACCATTGGATTGAAGAACGTCGGACCACGATCGATCGCAATTCTACACGAGCTCGTAGGTACCATTGAAGACAGTCGTACCGAGACCAATCACCAATCAACATCCTTATCAAACATCATTTGATTCTTCAGGACTATACTCAATTCCATAGATTGAGGATCACATGTGCAAAAAAAAAATTCTAAATCTATTGTAATTGTGTAAGTTCAAACTTTAATTTTATTTTTTATGCTAATTTTTTCGTTGATTTTTTTTTTGCTAATTGAGTCTTGAGCTAATTTCATCCGCTCAGCCAATTTTGATTAGAAATTGCTTACGTAGATAATTTTTAATACTAGTTTAATATTTTGTTTGAATTTATTTATTATTTTGTTTTCTTTTTCCTTTAAAGTGGTCGAAAAAAAAAAGAAACGAGAAAAAGAAAAAACAAATGAAAATTCAAAAGAATTTATTAAAAAATTATCCACGACAACGTCGGCCGCTCTATGTAGGACGGCCGACATCTAAATTCGTACGGGTTGATTGAATTAGCATAAACGCAAAAGGTTTAGGACTCAATTGATAAAAAAATATTTAAGACTGTATTAAGTTCATAACTTTTTTTCGTAATTTTTTCATTGTTTCCCTGGCTATGCTATATTTGCTTAGGATGACGAGAAGGATGGACCGGTAACATTTGTGACCATCTTTTATGGCAAAATAGTGATGATGCCATAAGGCCCATGACATATTCTTTACCTCTCATCATGTGGAGTGTGTTTTGATTTTAAATTTTGATTTGCGACTTTTATTTAACACTGAATGTTCTCAGTCTTTGGATTTTGGAATTCCATGGACACGAGTACTTAAATTTCTTAAATTATTTGCAGTCATGTCACGAAGCAAATTACTTTCTCATTTCGTGTGAAAGTTGATAAGGGCAAGCATCATAACACTTCTTGAATTATATTTCTGCTCTAGAATTACTTCTGGAGCAGAAATCCATTTGATAATATAACTTTTGAATCAGAAATCCGTTGGTAAAATTTTTTACTTCTGAAATAAATTTCAATTTCTAATGTGAAATTTCAATTTCTAAATTGAATTTTCACTTCTAAAGTTTTTTTTTTCCTAATTTGAGAAGTTAAAAAAATAGCCTCTCCAACTTAAGAAGTACTTATTGCCTCATCCTCTTTTCATTATACTTTCACCCTCTTTTCAATTATACCCACCTTCGTCATCGCCGGCTGCTGCTCATCACCAACTTCCATCGCTCATGACCACTACCAACCTCGACCATTGCCAAACTCACCCACTGCAGGCCTTCGCTTGCTGCCACCCACCATCGCCACCCGTTGACCATCCTCGGTAGCCAATACTGCCCACCACCGACCTTCACTAGTTGTTGCTCGCGATCGCCACAAACCAACGACCATTGTCGATCTTTGCCAACCGCCGACCACCACCCATTGACGACCTTCATAGGCCACGATTGTTGTAAACTACCGAATTTCGCTTGTTGCGACCGTTGCCCCTTGCCGCCAACCATCAACCACCGCGCTAGCTACTGCCTTCAAGTCACTGTCTCCAACTGTAGAGGTAAAATATTAATAATACTTTTTATTTTAAAAAATTTAAATAATAATTATAATAATAAAAATTACTTCTAAAGAAACTTAAAAAGTTAAAAAATGAAGTAAAAATTTTTCGACCGCCGATAATTTTTTTTTCATAGAAAATTTTGTGTTAATAATGTTTTAGAAGATGAAATTTTCAACCGTTACAAAATGAATTTTTCTGATCAAAAATAATTTCTGGAGCATAAGTAAAAAAATCAACTTCTGCTTCCGCGAAAAAATAGAAAAATCAATATCTGCTTCCAAAAAGAAGTAGAAAAACCTACAAATTGATTTCTGAAGCAAAAATATTACTATGCGTGTCCTAAGTAATCCTTCTAGAAAAAGTACCAAAAAAGTTCTAAATTTATTGTAATTATGACCATTCAATCATAATTTTGTTTGTCAGTTCAGCCATAAATTTTTTGTATTTATGTCAATTCAGTGATTGTGGTCAATTTTGGATGAAAATCGCTGACGTGACACAACAAACATTGAGATGGCTAATTTTTAACAGTATTTTAATATTTTTGATTTGTCAATTTTGATTTTCTTTATTTTCCCCCTCTTCTTCTTTCTTCTCAAGTTAGTTGCCGTGCCTAATGACTAGCCAAAGGTGAGGGACGGCGAGCATGCCCTGATAACCCACGTGCTACAGATAGAATTGCATAACATGAAATGATTTTTTTAAATATAAAAAGACAGTATTTTTAGAAGTCCTGGGAAATAATTTAATTTTGCATCAAATTTATATGCTTTCTGGCACTTTTTTGTATTGATTATAAGGTAAACAACACCATCAGTTACATGAAAATTGAGCACCTGCACTTTTTGCTTAATCAAGTATCTGAACTTTTAATTTGGCAGAGCGAGTCGTTTTAAAAACTAGATACCTAAATGGATGCTTAATTGAACAAAAAACAATTCAAGTACCCGATTGAATATTGAAAAAAAAAAACTCAGATACCCGAAAAAAAAATTCAGATACTTAAATATATTCATAGTTTATATGCTTGGAAATTTCTTCTAATCCAAAATTGGGGCACTATTACGAGAACTCTCATCTCAAAACCTTACAAACTAATATTTATTTCTTCGAATGGCGATCATGATCATCCATCAATTAGTGAATGACTCAGGTTTTTTTTTGGGTAAAAGTGAATGACTCGGGTTATGTTTCATATTAAGCAAAAAAAAAAAAAGAAATAAAAAGAAAACGAGCAAAAAGAAGTTGAGAAAACAAAATCAAGGTGAAAATTCACCTCGTCAATCGAGTAATCACAAAACAAAACGATACTAAAAATTTCGTCTTTAAATGTAATGAAATTGATGTGCGTGTAAATTAACCTAAATACTTTGATTAAAAAAAAAGTTGTGAACGTAATTTCGACGTCTTTATCAAACCTCCCGAAATCGAAGCTACTACTCCAAGCATGTCTGTAATATAAAAAAGAAAAGAAAATAGACGACAGGTTTTCCGTCAGTTTCTTTTTAGATTCCGAAAATATCTCCACCCTGTCAAAGATAAGGGTTATAGAAGCAACTGGAGACTGGAGAGACGGGTGGGATCCGTTTTCTTGGCAGAGAGGTAGAGGATAAGGGTAAAGTTAAACAAAAATCTTGAAAAAAAAGAAAAGTTGTGGCTGCAATTTGCCCGTCAATTTGGTTGTATTCCCACTCCCATGAACCTATCCTCTTCATTTGCTGTCCAAATCCATGTTCCCCGCCTCTCTTTCTCCCTCTCTCTCTCTCCATAGGCTCTTGGGTTGAAAGTGGAAACACAACCAAAATTCCTGGAAAGGAAAACAAAAATTTATTCACCTAAATAGTAGGAAGAAGAGTAGCATCATTACTCATCAGAATCAGAGATACCCACTAAAAAAATTTATTTCTTTTTGTCATTTCTTTGTTATTGCCATGCTAAACATCGTCCCCCTGCTCTTAATAGCAAAGTTGCATGTGCAAAGGGACCAGATAAGATCAGCTGACGTTCCCGAATAGGTATGCTATGCGTATGCGTGAGAGGTGAGGAAGTGAGAAGTGGAGAAATTTTCGCAGAGGTTGGTGGTCACGGCCGGTTCTTCTTATGCTGTGATTGTGAGTGTGAAGAAGAGACATGTCTGGGTGTAGCATAGTGTGGTTCAGGAGGGATCTAAGGGTTGAGGACAACCCTGCACTAGCGGCTGGGGTGAGGGCAGGTTCTGTGGTGGCTGTGTTCATCTGGGCACCTGAAGAAGAAGGCGCGTTCTACCCCGGTAGAGTTTCGAGGTGGTGGCTGAAGCAGAGCCTGGCTCACCTTGACTCGTCCCTCAGGAGCCTTGGCACCTGCCTCATCACCAAGAGATCCACTGACAGCGTCACTTCCCTCCTTGAGCTTGTTAAGTCCACTGGGGCTACTCAGCTCTTCTTTAACCACTTGTATGGTTAGTGCTTCTTTTCAATTTCGGTGTGTGTCAATAATTGTGATCGAAAAATTGCCTCTTTGTGATCATTTTCTGTTTGTGGCTCTTGCCAATAACTTTGATTGGGTTTGCGGCGTATGCCTTGTTGCCTCTTTGATTGGGTTTGCGGAGTAGAAATATGATTGTCAAACAATTTAAGTGATTCTGTCAATGTTTGTTGGATTCCATGGTGACGATAGTAACTAAAGTTGGTTCATCAAGGAATAGGATGGACTTGTGAAGTTTCTACTCTGCTGACATATAGCGAAAAGGGTTGAGCTTGTCTGTTCTGCTGGGTACTAGCTCTTGAAATACTTGAATTACGAGAATTAATAGTAAGTTGTCAACGAAGCTGGGTTTTTCCTGTCACCGGGTGTCAAATTCAGTCTCCCTGTTGATTCTGCATCTTTTCATCATTTTTCCAGGCAACCCATTAAGCTCCTGAGCAAATCATTAGATCAACAAGAAGAAACTTAGTTTGCTCAAGGAAGTGTTCTCTGTTGCTTTGTACTGCTGATTGCTTTCAGGATTAGTCTAGTGGTAGTGTGGCAATGCTATTGCTTTTGACATTTACTGATAAGTTTGATGCATTCAGATCCCATATCACTTGTCGGAGACCACAGAGCAAAGGAGGTTTTGACTGCCCAAGGTATAAACGTACGCTCGTTCAATGCAGACCTGCTCTATGAACCGTGGGAAGTAAATGATGATCAAGGCCATCCATTCACAACCTTTGCTGGTTTCTGGGAGAAATGCCTCAGCATGCCTTATGATCCTGAAGCCCCACTACTTCCTCCAAAGAGAATAATTTCAGGTTCGTTTTCGGTGTTGTTTCTGTTCCAAAATATTTTGGAAACACACTGCAATATCCACTTCTGGAAACAGTTTGGCATCAACTGTATTTATCAAACCATACTAGTGGATTTCTGTATCCAAAATTCTGGTAAACTGATGGATGTACGATGATGTCATCTCCAAGTACAAGCTCAAGCGTTTAAATAGGACGTCATTCTTTAGTTCAGGAAGTCCTCAAAACATACTAGAGAAAATTCACAGCAGCATATTTTTGTTAGGCTTCTGTATCGTGACATGTTCAGGTCATAGAATTTTCTTCTGGTGATTGAACCTTTTCTGATGTATATTCGTCCTTGCCAAATTGCAGAATGATAGTTTGCCTTCTTTCCATACCGGAATGCTCAGGATATGAGAGCAGAACCTAGTCCACTTTCTTTATGAAGATTACATTAGTCTTTCTCTTTTGATTGGTAACCATTGAGGTCCAGTTGATTTACCATAATCAGGAAGACGAGTAGCAACTGTAACTTAGCTAGTGCTGAGGTTCTGTTTTTTCAATTACAGAAAGAGGTAGCGCTGACTAAACGAAAGAAAAGTTTGTGGTTAATTTAATTCATGTCCTCTTATCTTATTTCAACAATAAAATCCACCATTTCTAAACTGAAGGAGAGGGAAAGGAGGGAAGCAACTGTTTGCTATGTCTGAGAGGGTTGCATTCTTCCATTTCACCATAGTTTTCCAACATAAACTCTCTTCTGAGTTTTGTATAACCGCCCTACCTCAATTCCCGACCTGCAATTGGCGTACTTGATTATGCTAAAATTTTCATGCCCTTTGTTTAGGTGATGCATCAAGATGTCCTTCAGAAGCTTTGACGTTTGAAGATGAATCTGAGAAAGGAAGCAATGCGCTTCTTGCCCGTGCTTGGTCCCCTGGGTGGAGCAATGCTGATAAGGCTCTGACCACATTTATTAATGGACCGCTTATAGAGTACGCTAAAAACCGCAGAAAGGCTGACAGTGCTACAACCTCATTTCTCTCTCCTCACTTGCATTTCGGAGAAGTTAGCGTGAGGAAAGTCTTTCACCTGGTTCGCATCAAGCAGGTTTTGTGGGCGAATGAGGGGAACAAGGCTGGTGAAGAGAGCGTGAACTTGTTCCTTAAATCTATCGGTCTACGAGAGTACTCGAGGTACATGAGCTTTAACCATCCTCACAGCCATGAAAGGCCTCTCCTTGGACATCTCAAGTACTTCCCGTGGGTTGTGGATGAAGGGTATTTTAAGGCATGGAGACAAGGCAGAACTGGGTATCCACTTGTGGATGCCGGCATGAGGGAGTTGTGGGCTACGGGGTGGCTTCATGATCGTATTAGAGTAGTGGTTTCGAGCTTCTTTGTGAAGGTTTTGCAACTTCCGTGGAGATGGGGAATGAAGTACTTCTGGGACACCCTCTTGGATGCAGATTTAGAAAGTGATGCCCTTGGATGGCAGTACATATCTGGTACACTCCCTGATGGTCGTGAGCTTGATCGCATTGATAATCCACAGGTACTAATGCTACTACCAGTTGCACACTGGCGAAAATCGTCTAAGTTAATCGACTTCATGAATCAACATGAAGGCCCACATGGCAACTTTAACTTAAGCTGTCGACTTAGTCATGTAATATGCTACTCGGATAGTTTATCAGCGAGATCAGATGTGACGCAGTTGTTATGGTGATGTCCTTTCTTTCTTGCTCAATTTCATATCACTGATGCTGTAGCATTTTAGGATATTTTCCTAGTGAAATGGCGCCTTAGCGACATCTCCCAAACAAGAAAGGAGTTTCTATATATTTGCTTTGACTGTACCAACATATTTCAAGAGTTTAGATATATTAGAACTTCGCATATCAGTGTAATCTCCTTGCTTAGACCATTTGTTCTCTTTCACCGTGTTATGTCTGTGAAGCAGTGTAATAACTCAATTGACAGAAACTGATTCATAACGAATTAACGAATCCCTGAAGGAAAAGCTGGAGACTTTGGCACACTACTGTTCCCATCTGACTAACATCCCGTGCTTTGTTCACTTGGAGCTTATGTCTAACTGCCATTTTTTCTTTATTGCAGTTTGAAGGTTACAAGTTTGACCCGAATGGAGAATATGTACGGCGATGGCTTCCCGAGCTGGCCAGACTACCAACTGAATGGATACACCATCCATGGAATGCACCTGAATCAGTTCTTCAAGCTGCTGGAATTGAGCTCGGATCAAATTATCCTCTCCCTATTGTAAGTATAGATGCGGCCAAAGTAAGGTTGCAAGATGCACTTTCCGTTATGTGGCAGCATGAAGCAACATCAAGAGCCGCTATGGAGAACGGAACTGAGGAAGGGCTAGGAGACTCATCTGAATCAGCTCCAATCGCTTTTCCTCAAGATATTCAAATGGAGGAAAGTCATGAAGCTATGCGGAACAACCCTCCAGGTCCAGTTCGCCGCTACGAGGATCAAATGGTTCCAAGTATAACTTCTCTGGTTAGAGTGGACGAAGACGAGACGTCTTCTGGTATTCACAACTCCGTAGGTGACACCAGAGCAGAAGTGCCTGCAACTGTAAATTTGAGCGAAGAACCAAGAAGAGACACGTTAACTGAGGGAGTTTTCCAAGAACTTCGACGGAACAATACCCGACCAATGTATGACTTTTCACTTGGGCTACATAATGAAGTTGAAGATTCCACTGCAGAGTCTTCGAGCACTAGCAGGAGAGAGAGGGATGGAGGAGTGGTTCCAGTCTGGTCGCCCTCAGCTTCTGCCTACTCTGACCAAATCGTGGGCGACGAAAGTGGAATTGGCAGCAGTTCAGCTTTTTTGCAAAGGCATCCTCAATCCCATCAAATAATCACTTGGAGGCGGCTATCTCAAACTGGGTAAGAGGTGAAAAATGATCATGCTTGAGCTGAGAATATCCTGCGGAAAGTTTCTACTTAGTTATGAGAAGTAGGTTTGAAACTGTTGGGAAAAAGAGCTCCGATAGTCTTTCTTGCCGATGATCCTGCTAAAAGTTACGTATACCGTTATATATTGGCTCATGTAACAGGCGTACATCATTCGCTGTACAATCCCCTCATCTTTAATTGTCGAGTTCTCCTCACTGAATTGCAAGTTTGAGTTTCTGAAAGAATTCTAGGTATGCTTTACCAGGTGGTGGAGTCCTATTTGCTGAAGTAGTAGGTCGCTTCTCCTGTTTGTGAAACTTCTGAGACGCTCCATTCTGGTAACAGGTGACTGCAATGTGCGAGAAACACGATGAGAAATCCTGGGGGCCGCGAGAAGATGAAGAAGTCCCAAGTATATATCTTATGGCACTGCTTCTCTCTTCGCCGGTTCAACCTGGCAAGCAATTTAACCTATCAAGCAACACCTTGGAAGTCCAAAAATTGTTCAGGGCAGCTGCTGATCCGTCCTTCCTTTTCACTCTTTTTCTCTTGTACCATATATGGAATTTGTTCGCAAGGCAAAAAATGTATGAAGCCGTTGTGTATAGCGTATCTTGTTCTCATAGCTGGAGAGAGAGTCATAACACGGACGTATGGTCCCCTAATAAAACCTAGTTTGTGCCTTCTGATCAGTTCATAGATAAGACCCATCGTCATATAGCAGGCGATCTCGTCGCTAAGCGGTGTGCCTGTGTGTCGTTTATTTCCTCATCCAGAATAATCTTCCTGGGCTGTCCTTTGTCCGTCCCAGGGCTAATTTTTCTTGAGATAACAGCAGAAGTGGGTAGCTGCTTCTCTGTAACAGCATCGGTCGGCGGCTCTAGGACTGATCGATGGTCGCATTTTTTTCTCCCTGAGATCATTGCAAGCAAAACGAATCTCCAAGTGCGCTACTTGCGCAAACACAGAGAGAAGAACCCTTCAGCGCATTGTTATGGCAATTTACGTTAGTCTCGGACACCGGTGTCCTTGTCATACTGAACCTCATGACGTACTTTTAGTGACTATATTTGCATAAAACTCAAATTCGGGAAAGTGCCGTGCAGAAACTCGGACGGGGTTGCAATTGCAAAGATTGTAGTTGTGAACCCATCACAAGCAATAAAGTTCGATAGGCGACGCCGGAATTTGAAATCTTGATATATGTCCTGATGTCACGTTAGAATTTCCAACTTAAAAACTCATGTCGGTGGAGGGAAGGAGATCGCATGTCTGTAAAGCACGTTGTAGTTATATATTTAAGCAATGTCGGATTAAAGACCAGAGAAACCAATCTTGTGCTCATCGCATAGAAATCACCTGTTGCACGTCGATTATGAAACAATCGGGGTGGAACACTTCTCACGACTTGGTCCGAGGGGATGTTTGTTTTGTCCGGTTCGACCGACTTGAACAAAATGCATTGAACATCTCTTAAGGTGGACTCCATGCAAACCAAATGGTGCCGACTTACTTCTAAATCAAATTGGCTCCTTCAATTAGCAATAACTATGGATGCATACGAAAAGCAGATGTTCCTTTAATTTCACGTACGACAGTCTCGCCTGTCGGCTAATTTCATGTAAATTGTGGACAAATTTCTCTGACGAATTACACCTTTTTTTTTTTTTTTTACTTCTTTTGTCTCTGCTCTTAGTCATTATGTGATGGAACGATAATACGAAATCCTCGAAATATATCGAGTAATAAAGGGGGAAAACAAGAACATGCAAAAGCTGCCTTTCGCATTCATAGAATGCGTGCACGAAGATTGGAAAAAGCGCAGACGCGGATATCGATTTGGGTTGTCGGAGTACTAACGCATGCATCTAATTGCAGGTGGGATATATGGGTCGACCCGTTGACTTTGTTTTGCCACATGAGTTTAATTATTGCCAAAAGACGGTTTATACTTTTAATCATGCATTTGACCGAGTCCCGCCCGCCTGCTCACATTGCTTTGGACCCCCCTGACGGGACAACATGGAATTCTTATCTCTTTCTTGGTCTTCATTGCACGTTTCATTTACTAATACAATAATGTTTTGAGTCCACATTGCTTCACAATAATCAGCTTCTAGCCAAGTAAAATTCTTCAAGTCAATTCTAGTAGGGCCTCGATTTGAACAGACATTCGCGCGTACGCGCGTATATATATAGTCATCTGAAGGGCGCGCGCTAATCAAGAGAGATGCCACGCTCGTTATCACTAAGAATGGATCGATGGCTTGAATAACTCGAAATGTCTGATGATTTCTTTTTCAAAAGGGAGAAAGAGAGCAACATCTGACCCATCTTAAAAGGGTCAGCTAAGGCGAACTGAAAAGGAGAAAAGCATTTAGTCCAAGACCACGCTTGTTGACAATATCAAATTCATAATCTCAATTACATACCTAATGATTAAAAGTGGCACGGTGGCGAACAGATTGAGAGCTTGGGCTACGCTCATGCCTTGGGTATCATCTACCCGAAAACATGAACTATCATTAGGGTGTCCGAATTCGAGAGCCCCGCTGACATCCCAAGTTGAATGATGAAAATGTTGACTCAAGAAAATGTTGACTTTTGCGTATGATAGAAGCGCATTTGATCTCTTCCTTCGTGGGGAAGATAAGGGCCAACTACAACAACAGATGCGTAATGTGCACAGAATTCTAAGGTGGTAAGAGTTTCTATCAGTCAATTTCGATAGGAAGCTGTCGTGGGAACATGCGAATTCCTTCACTATTGAATGTGTACATGTCGATGCCGGTGGACGTGGTGTGCTGGCGAAAGGTTCGGTCAACCCGACTGTACTTTGAGGGAGCTATGTTTGAAAGTAAAATGAAATTTACCAAGAAAAGGGAATAAGAAACACCCAAAAAAAAAAAAAACGAAAACAGTTGAATATATAGTTCGTGGAGCGATTACCATGTCGTCTTCTTTGTTTAGACTTGGTTCTAACCATCGAAGCAAAAAACATGCATGTCTTCATAATTTTCTATCGAGACATTGTAAAATACTAATATTTGTACCCTTCGGTCATCATAATAATCAAATTCTTGACGGTATCGAGTCGGAACCGCCTATTCTTTTTGAATAGCCTGATTCAGCGCTAATATCATTAAGTGCATTACTTTAAGCGAACCCTTTTTTAAGCGAACCCTTTCATTTTGAATTCTTTAATTTCAAATGAATCTATTAAGATAATAGAATTTTATGAATTGTGTATTCCATTCAAAGATGAATTAATAATGTAATTAAATAATCCAATTCAAACCCCTACCACCTATAGATAATTTTAGACAAGTTTCCTTTAAAGTAGATACCAGAATGTCAAGTGTGGCCCGTTAAATTTAGCTATCTCAATTTTCGGGCAATCGCACCAAAAACTCGAATTTCTTTTGGATTTCTTTCTTGATCAAGATACCGAAAAAAAAAGCTATGTTGCTAAGATTAATTTGGATTCATTTATATAAATATAGCTATGTGCCATAGAAAATCGCACATTAATTTGTCTTAAAACAACTGTGATAGACTCGATCCGTGGATACGAGTTCAGGGGAAAGGCAGGAACGACTGGGATTAAAAGAGGCATCTCCGGACACGAAAAAGAGGCAAAGGGCGAAAGACAAACGAGCAAAGTCAAACAGCAAAACAGAGTCTGCTTTCCGGCATCCTTTCTCTCTTTTATTCTTTGTTCTTGTCAATCTCAGCGAAGGCTCCCAAAACGGTTACATACCATTACCAACACGCGCACACCACCAAAACCGTACCCGCACCCGCCCTCGCCCTACAGATTCTCCCCCTCTCTTCCGCCCCTCGGTTTTGTGTTTTTGTATGTGTTCTTTTCCTCCTTCGTTTCACAGAGGTATCGGCAGCACTCTTCTCTTCGCAAGAGGACCTGTCAACGGCTGTTGAAAGGTTGAGAAGTAAGTTCTCAGCTTCCTATCTGTTGATTTCCGCGGCCTTTTGATTCATGGGGTTTTCGAGTTTCGTTCGCAAGGTGCTCAAAAAATCTTTTTTGCCTTGATCTTTGGCGATCCTGATTGGGCAGTTTCTGGGGATTGGAGTTTTCCGCGGTGCTCAATTTGGCGGTGGAAACAGAAAGGAGTGATGCTGTGAATTTAGCTGAACGGAGGCCCTTTTGTTGTCTTGTCTTGGGGGTGTTTCTTTGGATGGCGAGGTTATGCTGTTTCAATTCTCAGGTATTGATCTAAACTGATGTCTTAGCCTCTGTTGTTTTGCTTTCTGTGTTCGTGTGTGCACGTCCAGAGCATATGCACAATCCAATTGAGTATTTTTTGTGTCTACTTCACATGTAGTTACCGCTTATCACTTGAATTTCTATGGTTAAAATCTATGTAAGAAATAAATATTGTTTGTTTAAAGTTTTGGTTGGACACCCTTTGACAGTGTGTGAGTCAGAAGAAATTCGGTTGCCTTTGTTTGATTGTGCTGTATGGAAGATTGGAGAGTTGGATTTCATAGCTAGCAATCGACTGTGAAGATTACTTCTAGATTATTCAAAGCCCACTCAAGATATATCTACCTGTAGATATTGCTTGGCTATCGTTGCATTATAGGACTTTCTGGGATTGATTCTTTCATTAATTTTTGGACATTAGCGTGCAGGAGTTCAATCCTTTGCTTCTGGTAAAGGAAGAAACATTGAAGGGCTGATCAAGTATGGTTTCAGCCTAGTAAAAGGGAAAGCCAGTCATCCCATGGAGGACTATCATGTTGCCAAGTTCATGCAAAAGAAAGGGCATGAGTTAGGGCTGTTTGCTATTTACGATGGCCATTTGGGGGACAGGGTCCCGATGTACCTGCAAAAGCATTTGTTTTCCAACATTTTAAAGGAGGTGGGTTGTAGTGATCAGCATCTAATGGGATTCATATTACGAATTTCTTCCTATTTCACTCTCCAAGTTCTTCTACTTGTTCAACCTTACAGGAAGAGTTCTGGGTCAACCCTGATAGATCTATTTCAAAAGCTTATGAGAGGACAGACGAGGCGATCCTCTCCAGTAGTTCTGACTTGGGACGTGGTGGTTCGACTGCTGTGACGGCAATATTGATAAATGGCCAGCAACTATTGGTTGCTAATGTTGGAGATTCACGAGCAGTTCTCTCAAGAGGGGGTCGAGCTCTACAGATGAGTATCGATCACGAACCCAACACGGAAAGAGGGAGCATTGAACATAGAGGTGGCTTTGTCTCGAACATGCCAGGTTTCTCCTTGCAACGTTGCTGTTCATGGTTCAAGATATGCTTATCTTTCCTGTGTGCTTAAATGATGCTTTTATCAGCAATTGGTGGCTCAGAAACTCTCAATGATTAGGTTCTTGGTTCTCGGGATATCTTGATTGAAGGCATTCATGCTGTGCATTAATGGCCAAATCCACCATGCAAAATCTCCTAATTTCTAAGTTGTGCTGTTACCTATCTCATGAAACTCGAGCAGAAAACTATCTGGACCTTCTTGTTCCAAGAGAAAACTTTACTGAGGCTGGTCAAATTCAAAGGGCATGGGAATTTGGGCATATTAATCAGTTCGCGTGAGGTTCTAATAGGAAACGGTTATTTTGATTGTTGCTAGGTTAGCTGATTTTGATTGGGGCCATATGTGCAAGATCAAGTTGTGTTTATCTATGTCCTAAATAAATTAATGTGTTTTTTAACTTCAATGAGAAATTAAGCTGTCCTTATTGAATGCACATAGGAAGACTTTAATACGTGTTGTAGCTTTCCCAATTTGTGAAGAAAAAGTAATGTTCAAATCTCCATGAATGAAAATAAATACTTAAATCTCTTGACCCTATTTTTCTGAAGGCTCTTGTTTTTTCATTTTGAATTAGCAAATTTTTGCTGCTTTGGAATTGTAGAAAGTTTCACCTAGAACCTTTTCTCAAAAAATGAGAAGAGGACATGTCTTTCCATGCTTCGTGAACTGACGCTAGATTGAGTAGTATGGAATAGTGAACGATGAAGCGGGAGTTACTTCTTCTTCTGGGATATCATGAGAATTAACCCTACTTCTGGGATGTCATAACAATCAACCCTAGGCATCTGGTGCTTTTTTCTTGTTTCTCTGGTCCTGCAGAGGGCTGATGAAGAAAGAAACCAGCCTCCCAGGCTGCCGTTATGTCTCTTTAATCTTCACTTACTATTCGAGACCCGAATATTGATTCAGCAACAGTTCACAAAGTTGTGTGCCTTTAGGACAAAAGAGAGCAATTGCTTGGGGACAATTCCAAGCACACTCTAGATCGCTATGCTTTTTGGTATATTCATGGGAATATATTCCCGCATATAGGGATATTTTTGTGAGAGAGATACTTATAGTAATTGTAATCTTAAGCATATGCATGAAGAGCAAGAAGTTACATTTGCAGCCTGCTGTGCTGGGGTATCGAAAATGGCAGCTGTCCGTTGACTTGTAAGTTTGTGTAGACTAATTTCCTTCTAGGCTCGTCATCTTCTGGACTATTCTGCCCACTTGGCATGATAGCTTGATGTGTCAACTATCAATCCATGATTTCCTTTCATGGTTTAGGCTGCTTCAATTCGTGTCTGTACGACAGTGGAACTTGTTAGCTTTATTACTCTGTTCACGCTGCATTTCATGCTTCATCTATGAATTGCATCGACGAAGTCGCAAATGCACAAGTTGATTCATTGCCTGAGCCTATATGTTCTAGTTGGAGCTTTCTACATATACTGATGGCCTCCTTCTGATGGTGTATTCAAGTTTGCGGTGCAATTATATGCGGTGAAGATTGCGTAGAAATAGGGATTTTCTTGGCTTCTGCTGGCAGCTTTATTGCTAGACACCCATTGCGGTTGAAGGACTATTTTCTGAGCATGGCTACTGCCAGCTATGCACTTCACAAATAAAGAGCAACGGCATAGTGGATCTAGGTGCCTTGTTCTGATAATAGAACTTATGTCGTACCTATTTCGTGTTTCCTATTCATACTTCGTTATAAGTTTTGACCAGTATTGATTTTGGTAACTCGGAAGAGCTAGTTATTGAGCATAAAATATACAGTGGCATGTAGCAGTAATGTGATAGGTTTATGATATTGGGATAAGCGTGAAACCTTGATATTCCTTCTGGATGTTACTCGGTTTTTTCTGTCACATTGGTAGCGGTGCTTCACAATCTATTTGTCATTGGACTTAAAAGTGTGATGAATTGAACCACATCTATAGTGTCAAATTTGAGCTTGGAGATCATAAGATTCATCATTATGAGATAAGTAGAGTGAAATGGTCTTATCAACAGTTTGGATTGTCATGTGATCATATGAGTGTCGAGTGTGTGTGAATCATACCTAATTGACAATGCAAAGGGATCTGGCTCATGTCTTGCAAGAACTTGTCTTATTTTGATCTCTCTTGTATTTTCCCTGTTAAATTGCAATTAAATAAAGTGGTTCCTTTTCACATTCGATGATCCTTCTACTGCACAAATGAGTTTCGATATTGCAAAGATGCTGAGCTTAAATTTTCACTCCACCAGGGGATGTCCCTAGAGTTAACGGGCAGCTGGCAGTTTCTCGTGCTTTTGGAGACAAGAGCCTGAAGTTACATTTACGCTCAGACCCTGACATTAAAACCATCAATGTGGATGTCAATACGGATGTATTAATCCTTGCAAGTGATGGTCTTTGGAAGGCAAGTTTACCAATAATAATACATTAGATGTCAAAGAAAAATTACTAATTTCGACACCTGAAAATTCTCCATTGAGTTGACTTTTTATTTGAGAGCAACATTCCTATTGATTTAGGGAAATTATCGATTCAGGTGATGAATAACCAAGAGGCAGTTGATATTGCTAGAAGGATCAAAGATCCAGAAAAGGCAGCTAAACAGCTGACTGCAGAAGCTTTGAGAAGGGACAGCCGAGATGATATATCTTGTATAGTCGTGAGATTTAGAGGATGATACCACCTGATATGAAGCTGCTCACCAGCTTCAGTACATACCAACAGATGAGAGGTTTTCTCCGTTTGTGAAGGAATGGTATGATTTAAGTGATTGCAGATCATATTCTCGGCCCAATTAACTCCTTTTTCCAATCTCTCGAAGAGTGGGGAATTGGCAAGGGAACAAGCAGGTGCAGGAAGGTTTCTGCTGTATATTACATTCTTTATTTTATGGTTAAGCTGGTTTTCGTGCCTGAGATTTTTTCTCTTTCTTCCTTTTTTTAAATCTGATCCAAATATCTGAACCTAGGAAAGAGGACAGATTTGGTCTGGAGGATTCGACATGTATTTATTCATGATTGAAGGACTAATAGATGTTCGACTGATGGTCATTTGTATTGGGAAAGGCTCCTCCAAATCTGAAATTCAAGTTGTTTTCCTTTACTGTTATCAGATGTGCTGTCCATTCTTTGTTGGTTATCTTTACTCTATAGGCCCCTTCCTGATAGTTTAAGCTTTTGAAGAAGATGGTTTCCCATTTGCTTTATCTACATTGTTTGACCTTTGAAGCAGACTGCAGCTATGAATTGGAGATCCCTCAGCAGATTACAGCTGAGTTTTTTATGACGAGCCTGGAAAGGAAAGGGGAAGAAAAAGACTCTGGTAAGTAATACAGATCCAACCGGGTTCGGAGAGGAAGTTTAGGTGCAACCTGATTACATGACCATCTATCCCACCAATCTCCAAACTTCAAGTGTCGTGAGCTGCCCTGTTCTCGTTTGATTGCATTTATTCTGACAGAGCTTGCAGCTAGCAATGCTCCGAAAGCCTCTCAAGCCGTGGCAGTTATAGATGAGAACTGTCCTTGAGGTCTTCGACTCAAAAGTGTAAAGACGGAAGGCATGTTAGGAGCTTGTAAGGACCAGGTTTTTGCTTTAAATTGGAGCTTGACTTATGCCCACATGTGATTGCATTCTCTTGGGGACAATGTGGGCGTGGCTCCTTAAATCTACAGCTGGGATTGCTCCTTAGAGGCACCTGCACTTGTCCACCTTCACTCTCATCACAGCTTGTCCTACCAACGGTTTTAGGTGGCTGAAATGGACGTTCATAAAGAGCGAGGCTTGCAAGATCTATGAAGTGCGTTTTGTCGTGGAAAAATTCAAGTTGAGCTTTACGTGGGATTGAGTTGAACAGAGAAACAGGTGCACAAATCAGACTTCCACTTTCGCGGTTGTCGTTGCAATCCGACTTTTGCGGGCCGACCGATCGAATTCCCGCCTCTAGATTACGTGGTTCGTTCGAGCTCTTCCGCTCGACTAATCTCCACAGATGCACGCAAATCCCCATGAGCAGGGGACATTGTAATTATTTTACGGTATCCGCCACATCCGACCAACACGTTAGCCACTCGTCCCGTCCGGTCCCGTCCCGTCAGCATAGACTTTGCTATGTTTGGGGGCTGGTCGTAGGTGAGGCTGATCTAATGAGACTGCTACCCAGAGGGGGCTGAAAAGGATTTAACACGAATTTCTGTTTGAATTCCTACTACTCAATGACTACTCATCCTCAAGACAATACTTCTGTATTGTTCCGGGGCACAGAAGAGATCGATGCATAGAATAGGCCGATTCATTGCGTACTGAAAAAAGATTAGATCGTTATTGCCCTCATTTATTTCCACGATTGACTTATCCAAATTGGATTTTTGTCAAATTAATTCAATCAGTTCTTAGTTAACTCCGTCTTACTACGCTAACGGAAAATGCTCACTAATCTTAGTTTTTTCACTTCATTCAAGACACGTGGCAATGATGTAGTGCCTACCATGCTTCATATCAAAAAAACTATTAAAAACTAAAGAAAAAAATAAGGTTAACACCGCGAAAAACCCTCAAATTAATACACATGTGACAAATGTGCCACATACTATCTTTTTCACTATTAAAAACCTCAAACCGATACACTTATGACAAAGTTACCCCAAATTATTTTTTGACCACCAAAAATCCTAAACTGGTATAACTGTGATGACTTTATCCCAAATTAATTTTTTTTATCATAAAAATCCTAAACTGGTATACATATGACAAATTTATTCTCTGTTAATTTTCATTAAATTGAGTTAATATCACGAAAAATTTAAAATTGACACACCAATATAAAATATAGGTTAATGTGTATATCCGACAATTGCCACAAGTCATCTAATTCAACAATTCGACGGTGAAATTTAAGAAAAACTAACCAATAATAAATTTGTCACAGCTATATCAGTTTGAGGTAAATTTGTCACAGGAAAATCAGTTTGAAATTTTTCATAGTTAAAAAATTAATTTGAGGTAAAATTGTTACAAATGTATCAGTTTGGGATTTTTGATGATATTAATCATAAAAAATAAATTTATATTAAAAAATTTAAAAAAAGCTGAAAGTATAAAGGGGGAGAGAGAGAGAGACTCACACCATGGCCAAGCCCTCACAAGTGGGCCACCGCTGCAGCTGCCGGCAATGGAGGTTGCTTGGGCGTTCCCGAAGCTCAACAAAAGCAGCTGTCGCCAGCCAGCCCAAGCGATTATAGCCAGCCCCAAGCGAGGCCACACTGGCCCTCGTTGGGGGCCTCTTGGCCCACATTTGGTGCTAGGGCGCAATCTTTGCCCTAGATTTGAGCAATATAAAAAGGTTTAAGGTTAAATTAACAATAATGTATTAGGTTTGAGACTTTTTGGATAATTTTACTTTATATAAATTGGTTATGTTTCAAGTTTTATGATAACAAAACAAATCATGAAATTTCAAACTATATTTTATGCCCTTTTTTTTGTTTCTTTCATCACATAAACCTCGAACTAACGTAACGCTGCTTAAAAAAATTTCCCTCTTAGATTTCATGTTAAAATTCTTGGTGGATATTTCTCTCTCATTGGGTATTCAGAAGGACCCCAGAACAAGTAGGTTTTTGCTTATGTACTTTTTTCCTTGGTCGGATTTGCTTACGTACTTTGGCTTGGTGATCTTCAGTTATTACATTAGATTTAGCCGGAAAAAAAAAGGAAAAAAAATTGTATGTCCAGTGCAATTCCAACCTTAATAGTAGGGGTGTTTTAAGATTTGGGTTGTTCAATTCAAAATGTACGGTCCAGATCAGTCTTAAATTTTTTAATGAAAAATGATGTTGACGGATTTGGGCCGTCCATTTTCAGTTGGACGGCCCAAATCAATTAAGGCACCCTCTAGATCCGATTCCGTTCCAAATAGATGGACTTATAACACTATTCGATTTGTTTTGATTCCAAAATATCAACTCATTCAATTCGATTTCATATCGTGCTTCGTGTTGTTTTAGTACGATACGATTGGATCAGGTTTGGAAGGAAACCAAACCATATCACGGTAATCTTTGCTTCCACCTCTATACTTTTGCCAAGTCGTGTACTACAAATATACCATTGTCGCCTGTTTTATTACGTTTGAAGTTTTCGAGAAAAACGATTTGACCCAAACAAAAAATAAAAAGATTTCGAGAAAAATGATTTTTTTTAAAACATGGTAGCAAAATATAGGTCAAACGTTCGAATTCTAGCGCGCACTCTTCCTATTTTCTGCTAGAATGTTATCCCGTTAATTTGGTTACGCCCACAATTGCACATACCAGCTTACATATGCGAAGAGGTTGTCAAGACATATACTATAAATTTATTATTAACTCTTTTTTCTACCAGGCCCCGACCAAAAAAACAAATTTTCCTCGTTTTCTAACAGGTGAAAATCTTTGGGAAAATAAAAACGATTTTGTCTAAACAACGTTCGAGAAGGAGAAAGTCACTCATGCAATTATCAATAGGAGAGGAAAAACGATGTGATCGGGTTACAAATAGGTTTTCAAGTAGCGGTTCCTAATTAACCTCCGGCACAATTTCACCAAGTCAATCAATGCACCGGCTTAACTGAGGACTATATTTTCTCCGTATCAAATCGAAGGAAATTTTCTTGAACCACTGATTTGGTTATTGAGTTATTGGTTATGAACCACGTTCATAAGCAAACTTAACTATGGCGAAAAGCGAGCGATATCTTGATTTGAAATCCTCTTGATCGGAAGTACAATCTAAATAAATCGGAAAAAAAAAACCCAGAAAAGGAGGAAAAAGTGATATTCTTTAACATAAGACAAGCATTATCCGGAATTTTTCTATTTACCTCTCAGCTTCGCCCAAACATTCTCACCAATTATTACAGCGTTCCAGAATATCTCTGTCTACTAAATCTCAATCCTGCCCACAAAGAAACCCTCCCACGTTGACCCTCCGCAGATGACATCCCTCCCCTTTGACCCCATAATCTCTCTCTCTCTCCAGCCACGAGCAGCAGCAGAGCGCACACTGCGTCCCGCAAATGTCCCGCCGGTGCTTCAGCCTCACGGAATCCAGGAACTGGTGCTACCGCTCCGCATTCGCCAAGTCGGGCCTCCGGCCCGTCCTCACCGATCTCCGCGACGGCACCATCGTCCACTGCTGGGTCCCCAAGGCCCGCTCCCCCGCCAAGCCCGACCTCCTCCTCATCCACGGCCTCGGCGCCAACGCTCTCTGGCAGTGGGCCGACGTCCTCCCCCACCTAGCCCCCTACTTCAATCTCTTCGTCCCCGACCTCCTCTTCTTCGGCGACTCCTTCACCTCCCGCCCCGACCGTTCCGACTCCTTCCAGGTAATACGATCGACCGTCCCTTCCTCCTGTCGTGTAAAATTCGGAGTCCTGAGTTCTAGGGAATGTTACAGGTGCAAAAGTTCAAATTAAAAACTTTGAACCGATACGGTAGCTTGTTTAGGCTTGGATTTGCCTTAGACTAGGAGGAGTAAATAAAGAGCCGTAGACATTTTGAGTACCGGTTCTTTCGTTTGGTACCATTGAATTTCCTGGAATCCTCTTTCACCTCTCTAGAGATTTAAGTTTTCAAGTGAATGTTTGATTGCTGTGAGCGTGCCATTATTTTAAATTCATGTTCGAATTTGATCGATATTGCTTCCATGGATGTAACAATCCCTTCCTAGGCCCGGTGCCTCATGCGGGTCATGGAGGCCCATTCGGTGCGGCGGCTGAGCCTCGTGGGGCTGAGCTACGGGGGGTTCGTAGGGTACAGCATGGCTGCGCAGTCCATGGAGGAGGGGGCGGCGCTGGTGGTAGAGAGGGTGGTGATATGCTGCGCCGCCGTGTGCATAGAGGAGAGAGACTTGAAGGAGGGGGTGTTGAGCGTGAGCGACATGGAGGAGGCTGCGAGGATCCTCGTGCCGCAGACGCCAGCGAGGCTTAGGGAGCTGATGGGCTACACGCTCTCCCGGCATCCTCCTCTCGGGCTGATTCCTTCTTGCTTGCTCAGTGATTTCATCGATGTGAGTCTCTCTCTCTCATAAGATGACTTGAATTAATCAGAGGTTCGCCAATATGATTTAACGAGAGACGGTCTGACCCATTTATCAACGAGTTTATCGAATTGGTCGACGACAAGACAGTGATAGTTGCAGCTGGCCAAGCAGGTCGTGCAGACCAACCAGTCGTACTTGATTTACTAGCACGTGATTATCCTGCTGATTAAGATGCATTGGCGAAGACATTGCACGAATTGAGATTTTTACTTCTCTATTGGTTTTGGATCTGTCGTTCATCGCCTCGGAGAAATTATTCGTATTAATCAACTGGAGAGAATTCCGACCCAAAAAAAAAAAAAAAATTACTGGAGGGAAGCCTCTTTGATATTATTGAGGGACTTCTGAGCTGGGAAATTTACTTACACGAGACATTGGCAGGCAATGTGCGCTGATTACGCCGAAGAGAAGAGAGACTTGGTTCGAGCCGTCCTAAGAAATCGTAAAATCTCCGAAATCCCGAAACTCACCCAGGTACTTCTTTCCCCTTTTCCTTTTTGTCTTGTCTTGTCTTGTCAGTTCTTGTTGTTACTCTGACGCATTAGAGAGTTGCATAATCGTGGGCGTGACAATTGCTCCTGCAGCCCACGTTGATAATCTGGGGAGAGCACGACCATGTCTTCCCAGTAGAGCTGGGTCACAGGCTCCAGAGGCGAGCTTCCCTTTCCTCTCTCCAAAATCTCTCTCTAGAAATTAAACACAATCGTGAGTTTGGTCTTTGGGCTAAACCCCCGAGTGTTTCTTACCTTATAGGCATATAGGAGACAATGCGCATCTCGTGGTCATCAAGGATACGGGACACGCCTTCAACATGGAGAAACCAAAAGAGTTCCACAACCTTTTGAAGACATTCCTCGTCGATCTGCTGCATCCTCCGGCAAGCTCACCGCAGGCATACACTACAGAAAAGAGAGCATGCGATGATGGTAGTGATCTGAGGACGACAGCCTCAACAAATGCTCCTTTACAAGCATAAGGTGCATTTGAATCAATTCTTTGGTTTAAGATCCATTCGTGACCCTAAGGTGCATTTATTTGGCGGTAATCCCTCCCAGATGCAAGGAAAGAACAGGTTATGGAGTTGTATATGAGACAGACATCTTCCATTCTCCTCTAACTCATGTAACGTTTTGACATTCTAATCCATAACAATTGATTCACAGCGGCATTCAAACCCACGGGCAGAAAAAATCTGAGAAAAAGCTTCCATGTTTAAAGAAGAAAGATAGCGGACTTCGATCATGTCACAATCACAAACAACACAATACCGTGGAGAAGCATTCTGTTTAATAAGTAAATACAGACCAAGTCTACAAAATGCACTATCACATAAGACCATGACTCCTGCCCTTGCCAGCCTCAATGTCCCCCCAAAGAATTGAAATCATCAGGAATCATCTACTTTGCCCAATCAACTCTGCATAAAAGTTGGAAACGCAGCATAAACACAAATGTGACAAAAACAGGAAATGCTACCTTTGACAAGAGAGAATAACAGGAAAAGCATCAACAAGTGACAGAAAATGTACTAAAAGCGACACAATATGATACTTCAAAGATAAGTTCTGTATGTATAGAACATCTACCTGTGCCTGAGATTCATCAACTTTAGATTGCTCACCTGTCAATTTCAGAAGAAAAAAATTAATACATTAGTTGTGCATGGGTACCACATTAAAAGCTTGAGAAGAGAAATCATTATAAATAGGCTATTTTCTAGCAAAATATATATAGAACTACGTTGTTTATACAGTGTAAAAAAGAGAGAATGTTGCAAATTGGGAAACTGCTGGAAGATGTTCTCCATCAAAAGTCTCAGAGAAAAAAGAACCAGATCCCTCCCAAGAAAATAGTCCTCTTATAATGCCAATGGTTCGTGATATAATTAAAATAGCACAACTATCGTTACAGTTTTTTTGCCACCTAAATATGGCCATATCGTCCTAGAAAAGTTGGTATTGCCAATCCATTCAGATTAAGACTGCGAAAATTCGAAATTTTTTCAAGTTAGGGAGGGGAAGGGGGTGTTTACCTCCTTCTTCAGGCAAATCTGAGGTCCACAGCGTAAGATTATCCCTAAGAAGCTGCATAATGAGAGTACTGTCCTTATAGGACTCTTCATTGAGGCTATCGAGTTCCGCAATAGCCTCATCAAAAGCTTGTTTGGCCAGATGGCATGCCCTGCCCATCAAAGAATTAGGCGTCTCAGTTATCTAATAAATTCTTCTGAATGTGCAAGCCCGTGCTTCTTTTACCATGCCACTGCTTCCGCAAATATAGAAGTAAACTGCCAACACATACGCACATGCAGCAAAAATATGCTCAAGAAACACATAGATAAACAAAAGGCATGCACACCAACCTTTCTGGGGAGTTCATGATCTCATAATAGAAGACGGAGAAATTCAAAGCCAGTCCAAGTCTGATAGGATGAGTTGGAGGCAAATCTGTTGAAGCAGTGGAAGTGGCAGCCTGCAAATTTAGCCAAAAAAAGGCACTTCCATTTATAGGGGATGGGAATGGAAATAACCAAGCAAACAGTGACGAATCTGAGAAAATAATACCAACAGAAGCCCCAGAATTTATGAACCATACAGACAACTACCCACCTCATATGCCTTAAGTGACTGATCAGCAGCTTCTTTGCGGTCGTCAGCAGCCCTGAATTCAGCAAGGTAACGATAATAATCACCTTTCCTGCCAAATTAAGATACAAGAAACATTAGAAGAGAGAGACAATTTATAGCCTGCAAGTCATAACCCAACGACGACATAAGCAGGAGACTCTAATATCCCATTGAGCACTTTGACAGCCTTAAAAACAGAAGCTGGGTAACTCATCCCATAGTGTCAATAAATTTAAGAATCGAAATAAATGTTTCCTTCGGACATCGCGACATCAAGGCAAAAGGTACTACATCGCAAATGACTTGCCTTGTCACTGTCCAAAGCTGAGTCATCTCTTTAGCTCCAGAAATTTTTTATTCTACTCATGTGACATAGGGTCACTACATTACACATGCCACGGGAAAAAAACATAAACCAATATGTAATGTACATATTCCCATATATCCAACCAGCATACCCAGGTGTTCCTCATGTATGTTCGGTTAATTCTATGCATCATAACCATATTTTCATGACACTGTTACAGCCCAATTGACATTTTTTCAGAGTGTGACATGAAGATGTGAAAGGGGAGGAGTTTAAATGGAGAATTCCTCACATCTTATAGTAGAAAACAGTTGATTCTCCACTTGAGGAGGATGGGATAAGATGCGTATCAATGACCGAGAGTATGTCATTGCAGATCTTTATGAGCTCATCTTCAACCCTTTGCCTGTAGTCCTTTATCCTCTTCACATTCTGCTCGTTACCCTTGGCCTCCTCCTTCTGTTCAATGGAAGATAAAATCCGCCATGATGCCCTTCTGGCCCCAATTACATTCTTATACCCAACAGATAACAGATTTCTCTCCTCAACAGTCAGTTCCACATCTAGCTTAGCCACTTGCTTCATTGACTCAACCATCTCTGCAACAAAAGGGGATGAAACAAATGAGAGATCTCACAACTCACAGTTGCAAGATACATTTATTGGAGCAAATCCTTAAATTAAACGGATTTGGCATTTTAAGCAAATCAGTTATCCAACCGAAACCTTGAGCTCATTCTGTCATTTGTAAGACAACAACTTCTGTCTAGAGAAAATAAAATCCTAGCTATCATCTCTTCCTTTGCCTTTCATAAGATCAAATTGACTATATGAAAATGGCATATATACGAAGAACATCCCAGACAAGAAGGGGTTCGCCAACTCCTCCCAATCCACGAGCTTACCAAAATCTTAAAAGAGGACCAGTAGAAGCCGTTACCACGGCATGTTGCGGAGTAAAATACCCCCTTCAACAATTGTTCGACGCGTACTTAAAGCCATTCCCCTTATATCACCCTCCACCTATATAAGGCAAACAACGCTTGCAATGAAACTGAGACACGAATCGCCATACAAAATGTTGGAAATCATGTAGGGCTTCCGCAACAGTTCGTACGGTGAGACGAGAACCCTAGAAGAAGACCAAAAAAGGGAAGGCCCAAAAACTTCGCCGATGATCTCCAATTAGCCAAGCTAACCTAGCGCAGACGGAACACCGACGAGGATCCCCTCCGGAAAAGTCAAACCCGATCAAAATCACATACTAAGCAGACGAGCAACCTCATAAGCAAGAGAACGACAGAAATGAACTCGCGCACTCGCGCCGTCGCGCGAATTCCAGCACAACGATAAAGCCCAGCCCAACATGCTAAGAGCTAGCGATAGTTAGAACAAAATCTGCTGGAAATGCTTTCAAATCCGCAGAAAGTTGGACGATCCTGCACGGAAGATTCGGCAAGGGGCCACGGATCGAGAGCTGAAGATCAAATGCAACTGATATGCTCAAAAAAGGAGAAATCTACCATCGTATCGCTCGGCTTGCTCTGCGAGCCTCGCCAAGTAAACCTGCTGCTCTCTCTCTCTTTCCATCTCTATCTCTCTTTCTCTGACTGAGCGAGTGCGACTGAAATGTTCTCGGCTTTTTGCAAGGGCAACCGCTGCTAATCTAGGCTCGCTGCTTTCTTCCTGCGAAAAGAAGAAAAACGGAAAATAAATAAATGAAATCAATTTGTACCGCGTTGTGACCGTTGGATTCGTGACCCCTTTTTTGTATCCAGGGCTAGTAGCGAGCCTCGGATCTTGCGACTGTGGAACGGTGAGATCTGAGCGGTTGCCTTTGGAGGGGTTTAGGTGAAGCCCAGCCGTAGGATGTGCGCAGCGGGGATGCGGGCCCCACCTTCGACGTTCTATATGGCTATCGTATGGTGCGGGGTTCTGTTTCGACTCTCGTCGTGGCGTGGTCAACAGCTCTTCACTGAGCTTCTCCCGGCGCCGGGTCCCGGGGATTCGGTGTTCGTGTCGGCGATCTGCGGAGGCGATTTGGTGTTCTTTCTTGAGCATCCATTGGCTCTCTGCGCCAACGATCTTTTTCCCACGCTGAGACGGAGTTAGGGCTCAAATTCAAATCCAGTTCCCTAGCCTCTTCGGTCGTCCCCTAGCTGCAACCAACTCTGTGTTGTGTTTTCATTCGCACTAGCATCTTAAATTTCTTCATCGCCACGCAAAACCCCTCGAAAATCAGTTCACGCAGCATCCGAACGACCCGCGGTCTCGATTTTGCTGCAGTATGGGCAGTTCTGGATATGATCACTCTCAGTTCGATATTTCTAAGGAGGTAAGGTTTTGTTTCCTCTCACATTCCCATTTTTTTGTCTGCCCGTCTTTTTTGGCTTTTCTGGGTTTACTCATGACCAAGGAAGCTGTGTGATCTCCAAGTAATTTTTGTCTCTTGTCGAAATAGGAGAAGGACAAACTTGTGGGGGAAGTGATACGCTACGTGTTGTTCAAGACTCACCAAAACTCGGGATGTCCGATCAAGAGAGAGGAGCTCACTCAGTTGGTCACTAAGAATTACCGAAGCCGTAACCTTCCCGCGGTTGTCATCAACGAGGCGTGCGAGAAGCTCTCAAGCATTTTCGGGTATGAGATGAGGGAGCTCCAGAAATTGCGCCCTTCGACTAACCAGAATCGGTCTTGTCAATCAAGTAAAGTTGGTTGCTTCTTATTATTGTTGTGGACCCTTGTGTGTGTGTCTTAAGGAGGAACATGTAGATGGTAATGCTTGTGATGTTGAGTTTGGCTACTACCTGCAACGAATGTATATGATCAGTGTAGTCATTCGTGAACTGATTTATTTGTTACAGAAAAAGCCAAATTGGAACTTTCTTTAAGAATTGCATTGGCACATCTTGGGTTATGGCAATCCTGTCACGAAAACCACGAGTTCGTTTTGAATTCAGTGATGGGATTTAATTGTATGATTTAGTTTTTATCTTTCACTAGTTTGTGTTATGTTGTTTGAATTTCTTGCTGATAATGCATGATGAATTAAGTTATTAAATTACATGGAGAGTTTTGATTTATTATAATTTGAATTACTCAATGCTTCAGTTTTTTCTTTATGATGAGACACTGTGATATAGCCGTGTTCTGCATTGCTGTTTTTGGCTTATTTTGCTTTGACAACTTTTTTCTTGTTAACTCAGTTACAAGTGAACCTGTTTTCATGTTCTTTTTTCAGGTTCAGCAGACAGCAGATCCTATATCCTCATGAGTCAGCTACCTGCTGAACTATATGGGAGGTATGTGGAGGACGTAAATATGGCCCATCTGTCTGGTTTTACTCTTGTGGTGATAAGTATCGTGCATCTTGCTGGAGGCAAAATCCTAGAAGGTTTGTTTTCCAATTCCTAAACATGTCTTTTTAGTGCTAAAATGATTTATGGAAGTATGCAATTACGAAACCTGTTCTCTTTTTTTCGAACCCAAGTCTCTTGTCTGCAGCCTTTATCGAAGTTGAGATCATTTTGATAAATACATGTTGTATTCTGGACTGGCTCTCCTGCTAGTCACTGTATCAAAATACTATGTTGAATAGACGCATTCAGCTATCGGTTTACACAGCTTCAGTAATCCTATTTGAAGAGAAATAATGAGCGTGGTGATTAGTTATGTTACTTTTTTCCTTCGGAATTTCAAGGTTAATAATACTGCAATGATATCAGATAATTTATGGCACCATTTGAGACGGCTAGGATTGCATGAAAGCGATGAAAACCACCCAGAATTGGGAAATGTCAAGCAGGCATTGGAAGCTTTAGTCCAGCAAAGGTTTGAGTATTGTTTAGGAGAATAATTTCGGTGCAGTCAACTGGAGATATGCAATAATCTTGGACAGTTCTTGTAGATATTTGCAGAAAGACAAAGTTACTGGTCCAGAAGGTAGCATGATATTGTATGAGCTTGCTGAGAGAGCATTAGATGCAAGAATCATTGAGAAGATCAAAGAAAATATATCACAGGTACCTCTGGAGATGCAATACCTGACCGTCTTTAGGGTTTTCTTTGTGCACTGATGACATGCCTCTGTCGTCCCAGTTAACATACAATCAGCAAGATGTGTAAAGCTTGAACATATCATCTAGTGCAGCCTTTTCATTGCATGATTCTTCCCTTTTTAATTTCATGCGTCCTCCTACTGAAAAAGGAGGTTTTTGTTGCTACATAAAGGTGGTATTATTGACTATTTTTTATGAAATAATTGTCTGACATATGAGTATCCAAACAAAAACCATGCGCACACTCCTTTACGTAAAATGAGAACAAAAACCTCTGATAAGTTTTGGTGTAAGTACCACTGATCCTAGTCTGCCTATATAATAGGAAATTGCTGTTAAACTAGGTAGTCGATTGAATAAATCATATCAAAGCCCTTCCATTTTTTCTCTTTTCCATTTCCTTTTTTCTTTGGGTTCTTGACCTGTCATGTCTACCTGTTGATGTTGGCATTTTGTTGCGCAGGTTGTGAAGAAAGATGTCACTTATGAAGATGCGGAGTAGCATCCATTTCAGGACAGGGTAGCAGTAGATTCATGATAGGATTCTTACCCTTCTCTATCCTTATGGAAGATTCTATACTCATATGGAGTTGTACCCTAGCTAAACACTCTGTTTTGTATTCTATGTCAAGCTTATCAAAATGTGTGGAACAAATTAACGCAGCACGAATGTCATCGTTCTGCTATACATATATGCCATCAGTACGACAATCGAGTTAGCTTGTCTTACCCTTTTCTATCCTCATGGAAAATTCTATACTCATGTGGAGCTGTGCCTTGGCTGAACTGTGTGGTTTTGCACTAAAATGTCAAGCTTATCAAAATGTGTGGAATAGATTAATGCATCACGAATGTCATCGCCCTTGACATTGAGTTATCATTAGTAAGGTGTGTTCTACTATACATATATGCCATCACTAAGATAATCGAGTTTCTTGTTGGAAAGGAAGTTGTAAATGCAGAGATGGCATGCGAGTCCCAACGATACTTGATAGTTGGTCAACTTGCCCTCTAGAGGAAATGACGTGAGGAAGCCACAGGAGCACATGAAAAGAAGCATTTGCAGAGGCACGAGAGGACAACCTTGGACCTGCGCATCCTGATGCATTTGAAATGTGGTTGGTAAAATCTTGTGGAAAGCAGGCATCTTTCTGATTATTTGATTAAGGTGGCGATTCATTTCCATTAAGTCACGGCTTACCGTTAGAAATCCACCAGAGGTAATTTAATTCAGTGTCAACTTGAATGTCGATATCTTTGAGAAATGTCAATGTCGTGCCGCATTTCATTCAGACATTCTAGAACATAGATCGCAAGAGATCGGTACATCAGTATAATCCAACAAATCTAACTCCAAGCAGCATTATGTGAGATGCAAATTACTGCGCAACAGTTGTAGTATACACAACACTCGAATACCCCTCCAAAAAAATAGTGACTTCTCCAACAATCATGATGATCATGTTTTGCTACAATGAAGCTTCACAATCTACTTCCTCCAAAGGACATCAATATACAAATCTGACCGAATGTCATTCATCTGGAATAAGAATACAAAGCGATTTAAACGATCATCAGATTATCAGTTGTCCACATTTAATGCTTAGCCTGTCTAAAGATGAGCTTATGCAACGAGGTTCTGCTGCCGAGTTCTCACCGTGACTTTCCATACCAAAAGTCTTGAATAGCATCATCATTTGCTAAATGCTCAGTGACTCCTGCTCGTGCTTGCGTCCCCGATTGAAACAGTAGCAAGGGATTTGGAAGCCCAAACACCAGCATTCCTCGCTCCTTCCTGCAAATTGCTTCTCTTGCGTGGTTCTTTAATAGACTTTGATAGCTGCGTGGCCCGCTTAAGATAAGCCAGGAAATGGCCTAACAAGCTCAGCAAACCTATATTTTGGATGTGCCTTCTCCATGCCCACTGGACGACTATGGCGAGAGTCGGATAGAGGAAGTACAGCAATCTCAAGAGCACAAACGCGGTCGCCAAAGCCAGATACGTTTCATGCCTGAGCATATTCTCAGGTGATCTTGCCCACCAGAATGGGCAGCTTTCCGGCTCGATGGTATCATGCTTCTCATAATTCGATAGGGTTCTAATTTCTTCTAATGATGGCCCCTCCGAGGTCAAAGGCTTCATACCTAGCATTCATGTACAATGGCTGATGTTTATTCTTAAGAACGAAGAAAATGCAGTTGCAGCCATAACAATTCTGACGGAATCTTGCACTTCCAAATGAAATACAAGAATCAATAAAATGGATGGCCTGACCCGAGGTCGAGGGAGAAGATGATATCAGCATTCTTGTGTCGATTAGCAAGAGAAAAAATGCCTCAGAGAAGGCACAGTCTCAAACCCCCTCCAACTCTTCTCAAACACACACAGACATGCATGAGAAGAGGCATATTTAACCAGGCAGAAAGATCCCGAACAAAAGGATCTCATGCAGAAAAACCATAGCATTCAATCCATCAGAAACTGATCTTTACTTCAACTAATCTGATTTGTGACATAAAAGGTGGCAAATTGATATTTATTTAGCTCAGAACTCACTAGTTGCTACCATTCAGACTGCAGAGTAAAAAGAATGAAAAAGGAAGCAAAACAGTAGGGGCACAAGACACTGCAAAAGGAACATACCAGTGACAACAATGTAGAAAGTCACAAGAGAATCAAGGGTCCGAGGGCCATGGTAGGATACAAGAAGTGTGGAATTCAACAGGAAAAGCATCGGGAACCCATGGACACCATATTTTGAGAGGATGCTGCAAAATTAGACCCAACTCTATTCTCAAACACCATATAATAAATCTTCAACTCAAAACTAAGGGCAGAACAAACCTTGGGCGTACAGCTGACTCTTCAATTGCAAAATGAGCAACGGAGGGATACAAGGAGGATAGGAAGGAAAAACGTGGTCTAATCACCCTCGAGAAAGGACACCATGATGCATAGAAAAGCAGAGCTACGTACTCCTCGCTATTCTTGTGGACCATACTCAGTGCCCTTTGCAGTGAAAGCTCATCACCCTTCATATGATACAGATAAAAATCTCATCAAATGTTTTATGGATGTATTTCGCAGGAAAAGCTCATCACCCTTCATGTATGAGACTGGGCCAAAGTTTTGTCAGGCCCAGTCTCATACATGCTTCCATGAAGCAACACTCATATCAAAGAACCAAATTTTCACATGACTCTTCATAAGCTTGAATAGGACAGCAAAGAAGTATTTTAATAGTAATTCTAGTTTTGCTTCATTTGAAGAATGAAGAGCTAGAATAAACATTGCTCCAGCATTCCACCCCAAGAAAAGGAAAAAGCAAAATTTTTATCCTTCTAAGAAAAGATGGAGCCAATCCACTACTCTGCTGGCCAACTCCTAGAAATTCAGATTCAGGCCCCAAAAGAGGACCAAAACCTCAGCTTAGCTGAACAAGAGAATCTGAACAACAGAACTCAGAATCTAAAGTCAATCTCTCATGCTCTCCAACATGAGATTGGTTCTGACTGTACTTTTCAGCCTAATCATGCACTGCCTCGACATAGATCATATAGTTTGAAGAAAAGAACCAATTTCTCTATTCTTTCACTCGCATCCAGTAGAATCCAACCCAGACCTTCAACTAAAATCCAGCCAAAAATCTACCCTTTCAACAAAGACTCGCCTTCTGGACCAAAAAAAATAAAAAAACAAAGACTCACCAACATGTATGCAATTCGACGAACGAAAATAAACAGAATAAGAACATGCATGAACCAATCTAGTACCTCGGTAACGCCAACGAACTTGACAGATTCACTCCGACCATCCAAAGAACAGCGAGAATCCCCAAACCCTACGATCGATCCCGCAAGCGACTCCTTCTGGCAAACAGCGCTGGCCGGCGAGCCTTCGACCGGATCCAAAACGGCAACCCACGCCATCAACATCACCACCCAAACCCTCATGGCCGTGGCCGAAAGATGCTCTCAACCGATCGACGCCACCCCCCGAAAAAAAAAATGGAAAAAGAACCGCAAAAAAGAATAAAAAAGAAAGAAAAAGACAACAACCCAGTGAATCAAATGGCCAGTTCAGGCTTCAGCTACCCACCAGAAGAAGGGAAGATGGTTTGGATTTATCGGGTGGAACAGGGGACGAGAAAAAATGGAAGACGAAAATTCACAAAAATTGAAAATTTTACACTGGTGACTTCAGATTGAAGTTTGACACTTCCTTGTGCATTGGAATATTCTTTTTTGTTTTTCTTGGTGGGTTCTTGCTGGGGGAGATAAAACGAATGGGAGAATGGCGAGGAGGCTTCGCTAATCGCTATCCCTATCGCTATCGCATTTGGCTGGGCGTTTGGGAGTTGTGGTGGGTCTGGTCTCACGTTCCGGTTGGTTTGGTGA
The DNA here is from genome assembly GCA_028455895.1 of Rhodomyrtus tomentosa. NCBI lineage: Eukaryota > Viridiplantae > Streptophyta > Magnoliopsida > Myrtales > Myrtaceae > Rhodomyrtus > Rhodomyrtus tomentosa. The sequence continues at coordinate 3,283,839 of JAPCWY010000001.1, read as the reverse complement.
GTGCTTGGGGCGTGTGGGTTAAATTGACAACTCCGGGATTATTTGATTTAGCATTTTGCTAAGAGATTTAAAAAAATATAAATATTTTTAGGCTAAAGATGTTTGAAGAGTATTTGAAAGGTAATTATATTTATTCAAAGTGAGTCAAAAAAATTAGACAAACACCATTTGTATTAGGTCAAAGAATTTTAGAGCCCAAAACTCATTTCAAATGAACTAAACAGGGCCCTCCCCTTTGTATGCCTGTTAAGGACGCAAATGTACACTATTTAGTACTACTTTCAATTTCTAAGAAGAACAATTACACTTTTGCATTTGTGCGTAGGCAATGGGGAACTTGACATTTGTCAACCGTTGTTACCCAATGGATCAAAGACTAACCGTTTTAATATTAACTGGCAACGAGCTCGCAAGAAATTGATATTTCAAAAAATTAAGTAAAGTCGTTTGATTATGAGATGTGAAGTTATCACATGATGGATACATGAGTTATTAAAACAAAAACGTAATACGAAGAAATTGTACAAATGTTTATGCAGAGAGAAATTTTGAGATTTGAATCTTGTTATAGAGACATTGTAGAACCCCCCCAAAAAAAAACCAACTATTACTTGAAAAACGTCAAAAATAAAATAAGTATATGAAATCACGCATTTATTCATGGACACAAAATTTATACAGGAGAGGGAAAAATGATTAAGATTTCACGAAAGCAGATGGCTCTCTTTCCTTATATCTCTTTACTTTAAAAAATAGTTTGGACGATAGGTTATATTGTAACACACAGTTTACTTTTACAATGGTTTTTTTTTTCTTTTTTTCTTTTTTTTGCTGTTAAACCAGGTCATAGATCTAACCCGCCCACTAGTCGACAGGTCCACCCGAGCGATATTTGCTCCGAATGGCACTTTGGGGCCTAGCTAGAAAAGGCTTTTTAGTTACACGGCCCGGTTGGGCCCATGGCAGTTCGATAATTAAATGCACAAAATTTATATGACGGGTGAGTTTGAGCTACCCTTTGACCACGATCTAAGGGCCTGGCCGAAAAATGGTGAATCTCCTAATGGTTGTTTGCTTTGTAATTGTAACCATTTGGTGAAGAAGAAAAGCTCTCTATTTTCCAAGAGAAAAGAGGGTTATCAGTATCAACCTTCTAATTACAACAAACCTGTCGAATACAGTGACAAACATCATGACGAACCGTGGCCGATGCGAAAACCAGAAAGAGCTGGGACTTGGCAGAAGGAAGAACCTCGTACCTCCCCTGAATAACTTCATCTTCCTCCCAAGTGATTTACGCGTTACTCTAACAATCACGAATAAGATGGGTCACCTGCAAGCAGCGACAGCTGAAGGACCTAATGCACAATCTGCATTTTAGTCTTCGGATCTCTGTACAAATATGGTTACTCTGACTAGAAGAGAAGACAGATTTGAGCTAGTTTACTAGCTCATGACAAAAACTAGTTGAAAGCACTAAGTTGTTGCGATTGCATTCCGAGAAGTAGAGACTGAAGCAGTCGATCTGACAACCTTGATGTCATTCACAGAAACAACGCCATGAACTCAACTTAAATTTGAAGGGAAGAAAGGCGATTGCAAGTTCCTCCGCAGGTGAATTCAATGACCGGGTCGGCCCTCCTAAAAGAGATCTCCCAGTGTTGCAAGCTTCATTGTCCACCCACCCTGATGTGGACCCCCTCCGAAGACATCCACATAAATCACGAGCATCCAGAAAACATTTAAGGAACTTCATCTAAATGACCAATTCTTAACTCATCAATATCTCTCTGCCACTAACAGAGCATCCATCGTCCAGGACATCACATGGGCATAATCTATGAACTCAAAAGCAGAAGGGGAACAGCATGTGCTGCCATCCTTCAAATGTCCAAATCGAGGAATCACTCTCCATCTGTCGTCTCGTTGATGCTCGGAATTTCAAAACTGTCGTAATTACCTCATCCGGTCATCTATATCCTCATCATTGGTTCCACACTATTCATTCCAGCATACTTATATAACTTCTCATTGAACAACACCTGCGGGTCTTTCCTGATCAGAACACCGCTGTCATCATAAGCATCCTTCAGGAAAACCACCCAGTTCATCTCCGTTCCCGCCAGATAAAAAGTCCTGGGCTGCTTCAAGAGCATCTGGTAAGTATGCTTGGTCAAGCTAAACTCCTCCTTGAACTCGACGATGTGGTGTATAGACGCCCTCTTCTCCAAAGTCAAGCTCAAGAACTCGTGCAACAGGCCGACCCTATATTTCTCCGCCTCCAGAGTCCACAAATCCAAGCTCGCCCCATCCGAGTAAGGTGAAACGAGCGGCAGCGTGTTCAACAGATTAAGCTTCCCCGTGTCGTCCGCGTCCAGATCCAAATCCCTGTTATGCTTCACAGGGAACCGAAAAGCCTTCTTCACCCCATCTTCATCAACGACGAACTCCCTCTCGAGATCACTCACCGCCAAATACGGGTCCCAATTCACCAGTTCAAGCATTCTCCTCCCATCGTCATCTACAACCACCCTGAAGTAATCCGGATACTTCAAAGCCCTATCCCTAAAATCCTCAGGAATCCCAAAGAGGGACCGACAGTGATGAATCTTACTCAAGGCAATTCGCTTATTAGCGGACATCATGAGAAGCTTACGCACCTTGTTGACCCGATCGATCTCCATCGAGTCCGCTATCTGTCTCTCCTCCTCGAGCAGCTCCTCCATGAGGTCGGTGAACCCGAACCACATCTTGTTGTCGGAGTGGCGGTAGACCTCGAACAGGAGAGGGTGGCGCTGGATGGAGCGGACGACCTTGCGGCCGCGGGGGAAGCCGAGCTCGCGGTGGAGCTTGCCGGCGTCGTCGAGACGGAGGACGCGCTCGGGCTGCTTGGCGAGGAAGTCCTTGGACCGGGCGAGGAATCGGAAGTGGGAGTCGCGCTCGACGATGGACTCCAAGCGGGGGATGCGATTGGGGAGGGTCTGGACGGGCTTGGTCCGAGGGGAATCTTCCTTCTTGCGCTTCTTGCGGAGGGATTTGGGGAGCTTGGTCTTGAGGAAGGAGGTGGAGAATGGGGAAGCGAGGAGGTTGCAGAGGCTAGGGTTTCGGAATGTGGAGGAGGTTTTGGGCTCCGGGGTTTTGAAGAAGACGACGCGCCAAGCCATGGATCGGGTAACGAGCAGACGGAGCTGTGTTGTAAACGCTTCGAGCTGTCATAGATTTACCCATATTTCTTGGGCAACATCTTCCCAAATAAAATCTTAAGAAAATTCCAAACGATTATTATTATTATTATTATTTTCAAATAAGTGCATGAAGTTGTGTAAATTTCAAATAACGAACTTTAAAATTTGTCAAAAAAGACCTTTAAAATAATCATGACAATTTCAAATAAAGACTTACCTCGTTGGCTGATCAAATATTTCGATTGTAATTTTAATTTTATTTTTTTCACTTCAATATATCTCTACTGCCTGCAAGGGCCTAGATAAGGTGACGCTCGCCTAGTCTTTCTGGATAAGGTGGCACTCGCCTAACCCTTTTCAAACATTGCCAGTGGCTCACCATCATGGAGACCGATCATCGATAAAAATAAAAAATAAAAATAAATAAAACAAAAAATATATATATGTAAAGGACAAAAATGCTCCTACTAATCGGAAAGATTGTCATGGCCACTTCAGGTCTCATTTGCACAAAAAGCCCACTTCGATCCTTTAATCGAAATAAAATTCACCTCAAACTTCTACCTGAAAAAGTAATAAAAAAAAAATGAGCACGCTATAAACAATTGTTTAGGATTTTCCCTAATATCTTTATAAGGAAACACAGATGCTCGATGTGCAGTCAGTCCATGTATCAAGCTATTACTCTGTTCCTCTTGTCAAATTCTAACCAAAAAAATAAAAAAAAATCCGGTGGAGTAAAAAGAAGAATTCCCTCTGTGCGGCACAAGCTTAAGCCTTTGCAAGGGAAAGGTGAACCACCTTCTCTCTTTTTGGCTGTCCGAAATCTTAGACGTGTGAACAAAAAACATGAACGGCAACCAGCTTACGACCCTGACGAACTGGGCCTCTTTTGGCGCAAGCCACAGACAAAGAACATTCAAAATGGAGGGGAGGGAGTAAGTAGAATCCATTCGTATGCTAAAATGCAATCCCGAAGCATTGTCCAGCAAAAAGGCGCCTGCTTTTATCAACGGCATAATTACAAGTCCTCTACGCCGCCTTGCGGCTCCATAGGAGTTGTGTTGCGGTTTGGTTTCCACCAAAGATTCACCTTCCGGGCTATCTTGCCTTCGTTCGGAACGGATAGTCGTCCTTCATAGAATAGCTGTATGTTTGAAATTAAGGAACTGAAGCCAACCATTGTGATCCAATCTGATCCAAACTTTCATTTGTTCCCCTGCAGAGAGTATAACTAGCTCGATGGCTTGCTTCTTCAAAAAAATGGTTTCTGGCAGATGAGGAGTCTCTCATCAGTGTTGCTCTCTACTCCTATAACTCGTGCATCCCACTTGAATCGAGTGGACATAGCCTCTCGCTGCATCAATAAAGGAAGTTGTATCGCGAATTCTCACCCAACCCTGCACCAACCAACAAAGCAGAAAACAATTGAAGAAACAAGACTCACGAGCACATTCATTGCCAACAAAGTATGCACATCTTGGGATGGTGTCAGTTCAATGGCCGAAAGAAATCATATCCAAGTACTTTCGTTGTCATGGATCCTCTTAAGATACAGAACTTTCTCCCCACTCGTCAACACGGACTTGCACTTGACATGAATTCAAGACAGATGAAGCTACTTCAAAGCAGCCAATTCTGGCACACGTTTCAAAACTGCCTACGCAATTTAAACCTCATTCATTTCAATCTGATACAGTAGTAGGCCAGCCAGAATCAGCAAAATGAGGACTTCGTCAAAGTGTTGATGTGAGAAGGATTGGCAGATTAACTAATTGAAGATGTAACAAAGAAAAATTAAATAAGTTAAAATTTTGAGAGAGAGTCTAGTTGGATTGCAGCCTAATTGTATATGATTATCAAACCCAAGGACAGACAACCGTGACAGCTGCTTAGCCATTCTGTAACCTTCTCATGGTCGCTGCGGCAGTGATCTAAGACAACAAAGACGACAATTTTATCAAGAAAACATCGGAACTCTAATACTGGGTTGCTCTGCAACCATGCCAAAGATGCATATTTGTGGGGAAGATGCTCCACATTGAACCGCACATCAAATGTAAATCTCAACTGTCTGCATGCTCGAATTTTTCAATTTGAAGTTTGGTTGAGGAAAGGATGGACATTGTCTTCAGATTGTCCCAAGTAATTGTATTTTCGGGGAGAATTTTCAATTCATAGCGTGCTTAAGATCCTCGTATCTTTCCAGTGTTTGACAAAGTTATCCTGTTGTGATATTGTGATGGAAAGAGATAGAGCAGTTCATTTCTCTGTAAAGAATGTTATGAATTGATGCTTCCCTTTTTTTTCTTTCAATTCTGCATGAAACCCATCTTTGGGAGAAGATGAATTTGTGGGATTCTGAAGGATAGGGACTCTATGTTTTGCAACGTAGGGCAGGCTTTGTGATTAATCATAGACTAAGTTTAGTCCACAGTGATAGAAGGTAAATTAATTGTGTAAGCAAGGTGAAAGCTTAACTTAAATCTGAGTCCTAAGGGATGAAATCCTCGGTTTCAAAATCTTTCGGACGTGTTTGATTCTTACTCTGCAGCAATGCCGTGTGACTCTGTGACGGTGGAATTGCTTCATTTTGAGATGAGTTACGGATTTTGTCTAATGACGAGTGAATGTTTGAACATGCCTTTCCAAAAACAATTCTGTTTACTGTCGAATGCCCTATTGAATACATTGATATGACTTCCATGAAGTGTTTTTCATGAAGTTTATTGGTGCGAGGCGTCGTGTATGAAGTCACTCTCATCGTGTGCGGCATGAGTTGGGTCTAATTTTTACTCATCGCAAGAGAAGTCAGCCGAGGTTATGGAACTAGAGAAATCTGGAGAGACTTCCCAGAAGGCCTCTTCAAAACCTTTGATTGGCTAAGCTGATGGCCGTGCGTGCTATATGCTATCACAAAAAAAACCAGTGTTCTTCCACGATGACTCGGTCTCAACATCTAATGACCTCTTGAGCAAGATGCACAGTGACAGAGACATGCCCTTTCTCTGTGAACTAGATTATTCATAAACTCATAGTTAGGCTTTTTATATAGATGCGCCAAAAGATGGAAAGAAACAGGTCATAAGTACTAAATATATGCACAGATCCGCAAAATTCAGAAGAAATTTAACAGAGTTAAATCTTGAAACGCTGTCGTATGGCCTACAGGATACTTACTTTAATCGCGGGGATCGCCAATTAACTTCTCGGAACCGATTGGAAATGAGAACGGCCAACTGAAGAAGTCGAAATGTCATCTCTGAGAGTGGCACCGACCTGACATTGGTTAAGAAGTGCAGCTACGATTTTGGAAGATGATTGATACCTCGGCTCCCTTTTCCTGGGACTTCCCAAAGGAGAGCAACAATCCATCATCGAGTATCGCCCGCAGATAAAAATTTGCTAAAAATTTAATTTTTTTTAAATGCAAGTTTTATTTAAAAAATTTAACAAGAAAAAGCCAAAGATTTAAAACCGGTTTGTTTTGGTTGGGGGGTGTGTTTTTAATTTGACTTCATCAGAATTTGACTGAGTACTTGAAATTTCTTGTTGGGACTATCATATATCATGGAAGACGGATTTAACATCACCATCATCAATTCATTTGGCAGCAACGTAAAGGGCGGTACCGTTGAAATGTAACTTGGATGTCATGTGTGAATATAAACATGCAAATGACATTACACTATAACCCCATATCATCTTTCAAATTTGCATGAAACTGAAAGAATGTTTGCGGTAGCAATCAATGTTCCCATTTAGCGCACCACCATCTCAGACTCGCAAATCGCAATTACTCGGTCAATTTGGGAATCACTGACATAAAATCTTCTCTACCAACACCTAGTGGGGTAAATTCAAAAGGAGATACAAGTGTCATCTCATCTTTCATTGATTCCTCTCCTGATCTCGGTGGCATCGCTGTAGATACAAAGCTATAAATGAAAATGTCAGAGGGCTTTCCTCCTAGAAACGAATATTGAACACCTACAAGAAAGAAAAATTTGCGTGTAAGAAAAATATTTATCTAAACCTAACAACCGGAAAAAAAAAAAAATACCATTGCACATGCATAAGCGAAAACATCTAGTGGTGTTTGCCCTGTATCTTCCACCCGCCCATAAAATTTAACGCACATCTCGCCGGCAATGGCATTAGACATCATCGCATAAACAACGTGATGAGTTGAGCCAATTTGCTCAAAAAGTGCAGCAATAATCTCTATACTGGTAGCATTTGTTCCAATGTTTATCACCGCGTGATGGGTTGAGCCAATCTCCTCTGCAACGCCACGTCTCCCAACATCATTCTACCAGCTCATACTCACAATGCTATAGTGACACTGCCACAAGATCCGAAGCCCAAACCCAGCCCATTTATTTCTTCTTATCAGATGACCACAAAACAAAAAAAAACAAAAAAAAGGGACGTTGAATGAGAGGAAGAAGATTAAAAATCGGGAGAGAGAGAAACTTGGTACACGCATAATCCGAATACTGCAACGAGCTAAATCAACTTCATTTTGCAGCGCCGGTAAGAGTAAAGTCCCTTACTTGTTTAAATTAGAGAAATTTTCGGATTTAGGGATCAATTTTGGATTTTGATGGAATCTGAGTGGCCGGGTGTAATTTCTTGGCCATTTAACTACACTTTTATTTAGAATTGAAACTTTAGTGTGTCATGATTCCATAGGATTTAACGGATCGTAATTTGATTTTACGGTTTGCTCGGAACAATTTTTTGAAATTTAGTGCGCGCAGCGAACAGTACGCGACCAGAAAATATTACGTCCTTGCCAATTTGCAAATAGAGTGTGGTCGAGTCGTGTTGGAATTTCTGTTATATATTTAAAAAGCTGTCTTCGAATTACAAGTTCGTTTAAATCAAAACTCAGAAGAGATAATTATGACATGTTTAAGTTATTTCAAAAACTTGTTTCGAGCAAACCGTAGCATTCAAGCAAATCATAGACTATCAAATTACGATACGTCGAATTCTATAGTTTCATGACATCCTAAAGTTTCATTTCCTAACAAAAACGTAACAAAACGACTAAGAAATCAGAGCAGATGACTCAAATATCTCCAATATCTAAAATTGAGCCATAAATCCGCAAATTACTCTAATTTAAATAAGTAATGACTTTAATCTTATCCGCGCTGCAAAAACGAAGTTGATTTAGCTCGTTGCAGAGTTCGGATCGTGCGTGCACCAAAATTCTCTTCCTTTCTCTTTCTCGATCTTTCCTATTCTTCCTCTCGTTTAATGTTACACTTTTTTTTCTCTTTCTTTCCTTCTGTTCATTGATAAGAAGAAAGGAATGAGTTAGATTTATGCTTTGAATTTTAAATATTACAGTGGCAGTAGCACCACAGTATTGCGGATATGAGTTGAAAGAATGATGTTGTGAGACGTGATGTTGCAGAGGGGAACGACAATAGAAATGCAAAAAGAATGAACGAGCGGATGGAAGGAGCTGAAGAAGTTGACCCGTCCAAGATTTGAAGAACCAAAGGCAGAGACCGTGTAGGCTCGATTAGGCGACTCGGGGTAAGTAAAAAATACTTTTTTAACCGGTAATAATCATTTTTAGAAAATATGCTATCGAGCAATTCAAGAAGATTTACAATGGTCCATCAAACATATTACACCACCTTTCAATAATTTTAGAATGAGTAAAAATGAGTAAGCAAATCGAAAGTCTCATTTAAATTTGAGTTTATGGAGCCAAAAATGAAATAAAACAAGTTTATGGGGCCAAAAAGGGGAAATGTTGTTGGTTATGAGTTATGAGTTTAATGTGACTTTGATGAGACTTTGAGCTGTGTTAGAGAAATATATACATTCGGTAAATATATGTGCATGTTTTTTTTATGAATATGTGCATATTTCTTTTTATGATTTAACCGTAAGCTCTGATTTTGATAAATAAAGGATTTCTTTGTTTATTATATAGAAGTATGTACATGTGTGTGTGTGTGTATATATATATATATATATATAAAGTTGTTTTCAGGTTATGCTTTGGATTTGTAAAAATTGCGTTATTTTAAGAAAGGATGTCCATGCCATTGCCGATTTTGGAGTGTGACAGCCACTACCTCTTCACTGCCTTCACCTCCTCTGCCTCTATTGTCTCCCCCACGGCAATGCTTTCTTCACTCGCGGGTGTCACTTTTTCATCTTCCAATTGTGGTTCCTGATCTCGGTGGCATCGCAGTGGATACGAAGCTATAAATGAAAATGCCAGATAGAGTTTTCCCTCATCCTAGAAACGAATATTGAACAACTACAAGAAAGAAAAATTTCCATGTAAGAAAAATATTCATCTAAACTTAACAATTGAAAAAAAAAAATATCATTGTACAAGCGAAAACATCTGGTGGTGTTTGCCCTATATCTTCCACCCGCCCATAAAATTTAACGCACATCCCGTTGGCAATAGCATTGGATGTCATCGCATAAACCATGCGATGGGTTGAGCCAATTTGCTCAAAAAGCACGGTGATAATCTATACATCGGTAACATTTGTTCCACTGTTCATCACCGCGTGATGGGTTGAGCCAATTTACTCTGTAGCGCCACGTCTCCCAACATCATTATCCCAACTCATACTCACAATGCTATAGTGACACTGCCACAAGATCCAAAAGCCCAAATCTCGCCCACTCATTTCTTCTTATCAGATGACCACAAGAGGAAAAAAAAAAGGGGGGGGGGGGGGGGGAACATTTAATGAGAGGAATAAGATTAAAAATCAATGGATAAAGAGAGAAAATCTTGCTGTACGCATGATCTGAATATCATAACGAGCTAAATCAACTTAGTTTTGCAGCGCCGGGTAAGAGTAAAGTCCTTAATTGTTTAAATTAATGGAATTTTCGAATTTAGAACTCTATTTTCGATTTTAGTGGAATATGAGTTGTCGGGTGTAATTTCTTGATCGTTCAACTACGTTTTTATTTGCAAATGAAATTTTAGGATGTCATGATTCCACATGATTCGACATATCGTATGTTAATGCTACAGTTTTCCCAGAGCAAGTTTTTGAAATTTACTACGCTTAGTGAACAGTATGCGATCAGAAAATGTTACGTCCTTTCTTGCCAATTTTCGAGTAGATTATGGTCAAGTCGTATTGGAATTTTTGTTATATATTTAAAAAGCTGTCTTCGAATTAGAAGCTCATTTAAATCGAAGCTCGGAAGAGAGAATTATGACATGTTTAAGTTATTTCCGTAGCATCAAATTACGATCCGTTGAATTCTATAGCTTCACGACATCTTAAAGTTTTATTTCCAAGTTAAAACGCAACAAAACGACTAAGAAATCAGAGCAGATGACTCAGATGGCTTCAAAATATAAAATTGAGCCATAAATCCGAAAATTACTCTAATTTAAATAAGTAATAACTTTAATCAATCTTACCAGGCGCTGCAAAACGAAGTTGATTTAGCTCGTTGCGAAGTTCAAATTGTGCGTGCACCAGAATTCTCTCCCTTTCTCTCTCTCGATTTTTACTCTTCTTCAATGTCCCTTTTTTTTATCTTTTTTTTCCTGTGTTCATCTGATAAGAAGAAAGAATGAGCTAGATTTGTGCTTTGGATTTTGAATATTACAATGGCAGTAGCATCACAGAATTGTGAGTATGAGTTGGAAGAATGATGTTGGGATATGTGATGTTGCAGAGGGGAACAACAATAGGAAGACAAAAAGAAAAGAACGAGGATGGAAGGAGATGAAGCAGTTGAGCCGCCCAAGATCTAAAAAACCAGAGGCAGAGACTGTGTAGGCTGTGTTAGGCGACTCAGAGATAAGTAAAAAAAAAACTTTTTTTTGACTTGTGATAATCATTGTTAGAAAATTTGCTGTCGAGCAATTTCAGAAGATTTGCAATGGTCCATCAAACATATTGCATCACCTTTCAACAATTTTAGAATCAGTAAGCAGATCGAAATTCTCATTTAAATATGAGTTTATAGAGCCAAAAATGAAATAAAAATAAATTAATACGGCCAATTTCGCTCTATGGCTCAGGGCATGTGCGAATTACTATGGATTCAGAAACTTTTGGATGATCTGGAACTCCGAATTCAGAAGTCAATGATGATTTATTCCGATAGTAAATATGCTATCGGTATTTCACATAGTCATGTCCAGCATGATAGGACTAAGCATGTGGAAATTGGCAGATACTTTATCAAGGAAAAGCTTGATTCTACAAAATTTTGTACTCCATTTGTTCAATCCTCGGAGCAAAAAGCGGATATATTCACTAAGTCAGTGAGTAAACGAGTATTTGATTATCATGTGTCAAGTTGGGCATGTACAACATCCATGCGCCAACTTGAGGGGGTGTTGTAATATTTGTTCGAGAGTTAGGTCCATAATTAGTGGTCTAATTGATGAATATCATAAATTACACGATTAGTGAGCTAGTTAATGGAATTTCATATTTTGATTGATTTGATTGTCATATTGTTAGGGATTTTATTGTACGTGATTGATTCATTTATTAATATAAATACGAGATGATACTCTAAGAAAAAGATCATCAATCCATTCCAAAAAATTCTTTATTTTTACATAAAATTCTTCTGAGAGTTTAGCGAACTAAGTAAGGTGAAAACTGGGAGTAAGATTACGAAGCACTGACAGGGGAAAGCTTAGCGCATGTAGTTATTCCAGATTTGACCAATGGGGTTGCCGCAAGTTTGCCCCATCAAAGGTGCCAGTGAAAATGCAGCGGCCTCGTTTTGTTTGTTTTTACACGGTTCGCAGCAGCTTGCCAGTGTAAGCACCCGTGATTTGGATGGAACGCATGGAGGAGAGATGTTAGCGAGAAGGGTGTTGACCCACGAGATACTGAGGGAAATGATTAGCTCGGATGTTTCAACGTGATTCGTTTGAAGTATGGGGGATGAATGCTGCATCGAATGGTAATGGATTTAGGACTGGTCTGGCGGAGGAGGCAAGCTGGCTTACTCCTAGTCCTAGAACTAGAAGTGAGAGGAGCATTCAGCATCCTATATCTAGAGAAGTGGGTGGTTTCGAGACTGGTGGGGGGTGACCCGCGGCTTTGATGGGATTTCAATTGAATGTGAGCGATCCAGCTTTGACCCGCCTGGTGTGAATTCTCTTGAAATTGGCCGTAGCAGCTTCCCGACAAATTCCACTACCTTAAGTGATGCACAAAATTCTTCTTCGGCCAAACACTACGAGAAAGCAGCAAATTTTGGAAGGGCAACATACTGTACCATCCAAAGCTGGGCCTTATCAAGAAGCTTAGAAAGTAGGCACACTCCATGGAACACTAAAAAATAATTTATTTTTAATTTTTATTTCATTATTCTCTTTTTTCTTTGCTATGGCCCCGAGAGCCTGGGCAAGGCGACACTCGCCCAGATTTGCGAGGATCAGCCCTGGCCTGTGGCTTCAAGGACAGCATCGCCTAGCCCTCTTCGGTGGTTGGCCAGTAGAGAAAAAGAAAGTACAAACAAAAGAAACAAACAAAAAAAAAAGGGGGAAGAAAAGTTTAAAAAGTAAAGGGCAAAAATTAACCTACCAGTCAAAAGAGAGGGCACTTATTTAGGTTCATTTCAAGACTTTATTTAAGGAAAAAAAAACCTTATTTAAAATTTTCCCTAAAATCTAGAAAAGGGAACACAAATGCGCCATGTGAAGTGATAGCCATTATATATGCATCGAGCTATTATTACTCTGTTCCTCTTGTCAAATTCTAACGAAAATCTACTCGAGTGAAGAGAAGAATTCCCTCGGTGCGGCACGAGCTTAAGCCTTTGCAAGGAAGGAGAACCACCTTCCCTCTTTGGCCGGAATCCAGACGTGAACATGAATGGCAACCAGCTTACGACCTCACGAACTGGTTCTCTTTCCACGTAAACCACAGACGAAGAACATTCAAAATGAGAAATTGAATGGAGGGGGAGAAGTAGAATCCATTCGTATGCTAAAATGCAATTCCGAAGCATTTTACAGCAAAAGGCGCTTGCTTTATTCTTCTGATTATCTATGCAAATCTTAATCAACCTCTCTCGCAGTATAGTTACAACAAGACATCACAATAAAGAATTGAAACCCTATATTTCTCAACTGTGGAGCGCCTCAATGGCATAATTACAAGTCCCCTACGCCGCCTTACGGCTCCGTAGGAGTTGTGTTGTGGTTTGGTTTCCACCAAAGATTCACCTGTTTCCTATTACCTTCCCAGGCTATCTTGTCTTCGTTCAGAACGGATGGTCGTTCTTCATAGAATAGCTGTATGTTTGAAATTAAGAAACTGAAGCCAACCAATGTGATCCAATCTGATCCAAACTTTCATATGTTCCCATGTAGAGTATAACTAGCTCGATGGCTTCTTCAAAAATGGTTTCTGGCAGATGAGGAGTCTCTCATCAGTGTTGCTCTCTACTCCTATAACTCGTGCATCCCACTTGAATCGAGTGGACAGAGCTCTCGCCGTATCAATAAAGGAAGTTGTATCGCGAATTATCACCCACCCCTGCACCAACCAATAAAGCAGAAAACAATTGAGGAAACAAACGACTCATGAGCACATTAATTGCCAACAAAGTATGCACATCTTGGGATGGTGTCCGTTCAGTGGCCGAAGAAATCGTATCTAATAACTTTCGCTGTCATGGATCTTCTTAAGATATAGAATTTTCTACCCACACGTTAGCACGGACTTGCAGTTGCACAATCGTTTATCCAGCTTAACATGAATTCAAGACAGATGAAGCTATTTCAAAGCAGCCAATTCTGGCACATGTTTGAAAACTGCCTACTCAATTTAAATCTCATTCATTTCAATCTGATACAGTAGTAGACCAGCCAGAGGACTTCGTCAAAGTGATTGATGTGAGAACTCCGACAATCAATCTATGAAACGATTGGCAGATTAACTAATTGAAGAAGAAAAAGAAAATCTTAAAAAGTTAAATTTTGAGAGATAGTCTAGTTGGATTGCAGCCTATCTGTATATGATTATCAACCCCAAGGACAAACAACTGCGTGACAACTGCGTGACAACTGCATAGCCATTATGTAACCTTCTCATGGCTGCTACAGCAGAATAAGTTATCTAAGACAACAAAACGATTTTATCAAGAAACATCAAAACTCTAATACTGGGTTACTTCCAAAAGATTAATAACATGCCGATGTTAATAGCTATTTAATAGGGCTATGCTATTAATAAGTTTGCAACCGCGTCAAATATGCATATTTGTGGGGAAGATGCTCCACATTGAACAGCACATCAATTGTAAATCTCAACTCTCTTCATGCAGTCCTTGGTCATCGGCTTTGATTTATGTGTATGTCAGATCAGGACAATAGGAAATTGACTAGACTAGAATTCGATCGCTGATTGAATGTGAAGTACGAAGCAATCAAATGGAAGTAGTTCCAGCAATAACCAAACCCCTCAAACCAACCATATACCCATGGACACTAGGGATGAGGAAGGATCTACTGAAGCTTGTAATTAATTTTTGGCATTAATATGGTTACATACACGATTTTTTTTGCCTGGAAAAGGAGAAGCAAAACAACAAATTATTTTTGTCACCCAAAATGTTGTCATTACTGCATGAGTTCATATCTGTGTAATTTTTAGCCCATATAGGATTTACTTCATGAACAAAAACGATGAAAACATCAAGAGGAAAAATCCTTATTTTTACCAGCAAAAGAAAGAATTGAGAGAGTTTTTTTTTTTTTTTTTGTGGGGGGGTGGGGGGCGAAAGAGAGAGAGATCCATTGAAGCAGTACCTCTGGACGAAGTATTCGGTCAATCTCAGCAAAAAGATCAAGCATTGAGCATCTGCGATTCTGGCTATTTTCAAGGGAGAGAAGTCCTGATGCATGAACCATATCATAGGTTCTGGGGTATGTTGGAAATCCTTCACACCTAAGAGGGAAGTGCAAAATCAACTCATGAGACTACATGAACTTGGAAAGCATGTATAGGAAATTATGCCTATGAGTTACTAAGCAGTATTATCCAGCTAATGGGTGCTATGCACTATTGATGGCCAAGACACACTTTCACATATTGCTCTGCAATTGACAACTTATGCTCCTTTTCTTTCTGGCAAACAACTGTTAAGGTTAGATTTTCCAAACAAACTCGCATTCTACTTGTTTTATTTTCTAGCTCAACAACTGAATGCTCACACCTCATACTGCAAGCAAAGATTGATGGGTTTCACTGCATAAGGCTCCAAAACCCTGATTCAGTGATACGTTGCCAGAATGATGGTCTACGGATATTTCCTGCCATGTTCAAGACTTTCAATTTTCGATCTCTCGTTGTTCAGAAATGCGAAAGAATGTTTGATGTTTACGAATAACACTAAAAAAAGGTATCTTCTCCCAAATGTACGATATCTTAACCACTAGCTATAAACAAAAAGTCCTCTTCTCCCACCAATTCAATATATAATCCTAAGCTGGACAAGAATATAGTCCTCGGGTTTAAATTTTCCATAGACATAACAGGAAATATGCCTAGAAGGAGGAGGCCAAATTACCAATCATGCCGCACACCAACAAGACCTCTGTCAAGAATCATTGGCAGATAGTTGGGAGCACCAGTTGGGACCACATTCATTACCCACACAAATTTTCCCGCTTCAAGCAATGCTGCATTAAAACCACCAAAATGAGCATTCATGTCTAGTACATTGCGAACCATGTTATATGGTGGCAAGGGATCTTCATCTCCAGGCCTTTTAGGATGATCTGAGAATATCAATGGCGACAGGAGAGACCAATATTCACGGACAGCTGCTCTCCAGTTGTCTGTGTCCTCGCTTAAGTCTTCTGGATGAAGACCTGACATTATGCATTTACAAACATTCTCATCATCACTCATAACATGATGTAATACCTACACACAAAAAATGCGAAATTACTGTGTGAAACTTACCATAAAGCTTAAGTTCAGTCGCATTCAAATTAACCCTAGAAGGCCAAGTTGTCTTTTCTTCTATAGGGATCCATCGCTTGCTTCTTGTTCCTCCAATACACCCTTGAAGAGGACGGTAGGAAGGAGATTCAACATCTTGGGCTTTACTGCAGATTGGAGGGCCCAAAGCAAGGTTCCTGTTTATTTAACCATTAAATTTAAGTCAGGGCTAGGAAGATCTTAATGTGCCAGAAATCTATACACAAATATTTGGGGTTTGCAAGCAACAGAGGTTACAAACACCGATATAAGCATTTGTTAAGATTGCCTTACCTGGAACCATAACAACTTGTTTTGCTAGTCTTTTTCCATATCACAGTTTCATCTTGTTGTGACAACAACTCCCAGCACAGGCTTTCAGCAAAATCATGAATGAACTTCCACCGTTTCTTATGTACCTTAATACGACCATTCCCATGAGCATTTGTGATTGGGGAAGTCCAGACAAAATACCCACCAGGTTTAAGAACTCGATCTGCTTCCAACAGATACTTTCCATCTGCAGAGAGAGGAGGAATGCAAGTGTTTAGAGCATAGGAACCACAGTAACAGGAAATGGGTGAGATTCTAATTGCAAGAGAATGCTATTTGAGCTGCCTCGCCAATCAAGACATTAATGCTATTATAAACCTCTTTGGAAAACTTAAAATCATTCTACCTCTCGCTCATAATAAGTTCACACAAAAAGCAATGGTAGCTAGAGTTCGTCCACATTTCTGTGGCATTGGATGATCTCCTTGTAGAAATAATAGTTGAATGCATAGAAGTATATATGACTACGTCAACTCAAAAAGAACCAAATATCTAAATGGTAAGTAAAAATGCAAAAACCAGTCTTGATGACTTGCTTAAATTAATTTAAAGTATCCGTAAGAGAAAAGCTGCTCAACCCATACATATTGCCCTAAATCAACATCAAACCCACTAGAGGATCAATATAGAAACAAAAAGTGGTATCTGCCCGTGGCTTTCTTTCATTTAAATTTCAATCAGGAAGCACCATGATTTCGCATTAAGGAACAAAAGTCGCACAGTTTATATCAGATATGTTCTGGTAATGATTCTGTTAAAACTTCGCTGAGGGTGGATCTGAGCTCTAACCTTTTCATGGGTCTTATCCTAGACATTATACAGAGCTCAAAGGATATCGAAACATATAAAATAGTAAAATAATGCCATTGCATTTAATCTGACATTCGCACGTGAACCTCAAAGAAACTCAAAGAGATGCTTTTTTGCCTAGTAGGCATAGTAATAAATAAGATCCTCATTTTCTCGGACACTCTTCCAAGAGTAGTCTGCAAATTTATTCGGTATGTGTAAATCATACTAGTTAGATAGATGTTTCAATGTGAAGCGTGTTGCACGAGTAGACCATGCTTTAACGAAAGTGTCGAGAGGCACCTTTTTGGTCCCAATCAATCCCACATCTCAAGCAATGCAGCATGTCAAATGAAAGAGAAGGGTAGGGCAACTGGGTTGAGTTAAATGAACTGATCATTGCTGGAAGACCCCTTTCAAGGGTCAGTTGAACCTGACTTCCAGAAGTCTCATGGTGTGCGATGCACATAGTCAAGAGTTGTTTGGAGAAGAGATGGGCACCAAAACTACCATAACCACATCCTATGTCCAAGATTGTTCTAACCTGAAAAACAATGCAAGGAGAAGCTCAAAGAGAAGTATCAGCAAGTGAATTTATATATCAACATGCTCTCAAGAACATATAGCGATTAAACAAAGTCTAAGATGTACAAGTCAAAGCTTTCAGAACTAAAATATGAAAGTCGTCAATCAGCATATAATATGTCATCTTTTTACATGATTCTGTAATGACTAACTACAATTTCAGATATCCAGCAAATAGCACTTCCGGCACGCAATGCAAGAAAGAGTTCCTTTTACCATGAGAACAAACAGGTAGAAATTAGAAGATGCATATTTTCTTTTAGTACACATGGATTCTCTCATCTCAGGGCTAGCCACATTTTGATTTAGCTGCAATGAAATTGCATCACGAGGAAGATGACTTTGGCTAGAAGTAATGACTAACTTGAAGTCGATTTCAAGCATCCAACCGAAAGTGGAGAGAATGAAACATGATAACAAGTGGCACCAGAGTCCATAGGAGGTAAAAGAAAACAATAGAAAACACAAGCATCATCGCAGGTGGGAGTGATAATCGGTGGATGAATAATATCTCCACTTACCC
The DNA here is from genome assembly GCA_028455895.1 of Rhodomyrtus tomentosa. Taxonomy (NCBI): domain Eukaryota; kingdom Viridiplantae; phylum Streptophyta; class Magnoliopsida; order Myrtales; family Myrtaceae; genus Rhodomyrtus; species Rhodomyrtus tomentosa. Next base: position 3,265,447 of record JAPCWY010000001.1, on the reverse strand, counting down.
CAGCCTTTGTAAGTTCATATTCATTGCTAAGACCAATCATTTTCGCTATTTGCTGCGCATAGTCTTCCACGCCATCAAACATAAGAGAAGCTGAACGGAAAGAAATCTGCTCCTCCTCCAACATCATCATCCTAGAAAGGCAACGGAAGTGGAATAAATCGAACGTACAGAAGTAGAAGTGCCATAACTAGTGATATTGTTATCATGTCGACATACCTCTTGGTCAAGCTCCCCGAAGAGAGTACCTGCTGGGCAGTAATTTTAACATTTGCAACCCAGATAATATCTTTCCCAGTGGGCCACCGCAAAGGGATTTTGTAATTTGTACGTGGAACAACCAAACAATGTTGTTTGACAGAATGCCCACAATGTCGCTCAAACTCACTGCCATCCAAATAGCCCAGAGCAACATTTTCTGAAACATTATAGCATGGCACGTAGTTCTCAAACTCATCAGGACAAGCTTCCAATTCTCTCAACTTTGTCGGCCCAAGAGAGAGCTCTCCTATGTCCCACAAATCTGAAAGAACCCGAGCGTGGAGATCCTTGTAGTGCTGGTTTATGTGGCCTCTGGAAGAGGTCGAAATGGATATTGTCCACCAAAGCGATCCAGTAACAGCAAGAATTACAATCAGGAAAAGACTGGATCTCAGAGCGAGCATTATTAAGTGGTGTCGCTTCCTAGGACTACTGGCAGAGCAGGGATCGGATGCGAAGCCATTCTCGAGATTAGTGAACTTAGGAGGGGAGTTACTCGACAGAAACTGAGACGGGAACTTCAGCAGTGGGTAGCTCTGGTCAGAAGAATCTCTTTTACTCAAATCTTCCTTTTCACTTCTGTCCTTCATCTGAGAATCCCAAAAATCATGGCTGCCACCGGAGATCCGCAGCCCAGAACTTCCTCTATGCAGTGGCCTCGACATTTCTCACCTGATTCCTTACCGGACGAATCTGAATAGAAAAATAGTAAATTTTTCAGCAAAATGAACTCGAGCGCACTTCACTCAAGCACGATGCATCGAGAGAAGAAGCACAACACCAAGAAGCAATGACCCAGTGAGACCAAGAAACCAAATGCAAATGGATCAATCAAGAAGTCCACGGGTCGTTTGGGTATGGCCAGAGAGTATGTGCCGCAATCAGAGTAACCGCCAGATCGGTGTCAAAGACAGTAGTAAGCTAGATCCATGTACGAGGCAGAGCACGATGTTTCATTACAGAGCATAAGCCAAAAGCAAAATCGAAGGCATATGAGGAAGCAACTCAAAAATTCGGATAAGGATAGAGACCAACCAACAGAAACCAAACTAAAATCAAACATGAAAGAAACAAACGCATTCACGGATTGGAGACCACCAAACAGCAGAATCTCTACTTATCAAAAGGAAAAAGAAAAGCGGACGAACTGGAGAATTCACTTCCAGCGAGTCCGTTACGAGCACAATTTCACGGGGTCAAAGTTCGCATCCGCTGAAACTGAAAGTTGGTACCACCCCCAAAAAAAGCTAAAAAAACACAGCAACCCAGTAAAAATAAAAAAGATAGAGAACACGGAGAGAGACCTGCTCGGACAAGATTAGCTCACTCGACGACCCAACACAGAACAAAGGACGGGGAGCTTCTTCATCTACAATCGTCGCACCCCGAATGCAGCACCAAAAATCGGAGCCGGAAGTGACGAAATCGTCGGAGGACTACTTCGAGCAGAAGCACGGATTCACGACGATTCGCTCACGCTGACTGCAAAATTCCGATTGCGATTGCTCCTCGAGAGATTCCTCCTGGCTCCCACTTACGCCTCTCTCTCTCTCTCTCTCTCTCTCTCTCTTTCACAGATGGTGAGGGAGTTGGAGGTGTACCAGAGCGTGTGTGGGCGTGGGGAGTGGAAGAGCGCGTGGGAAAGGAGATTTTTTAAGCAGTCGTCCCAGTCGCGACAGAGCTCGTGAAGGCCTGAAATAGTATTCTATTAATCACTGTAAAAAAATCTCTCTCTCCCTCTCTCTCTCTCTAAAAGATATGGGTTTTAGTGGGTTTCTTTAACTCCTGCGAGTGAAAAATGAAAATGGGTGCCATTGAAGACGCAGTCCCGATCTTCATGTGATGGAACGAGCGAGCGCGCGCGCGCTCTCTCTCTCTCTCTCTATATCTGCAAAACTCGGCATTTGAATTTCAGTTCAATCCACAGAATTTAAAGCCAAGCACTGACATTTTAGTGATCCTTTTTGAGAGAATCCTCCTACCATCTTCATCTTTAATAAAATCATTCGAGTTAAAACATAATGCGTCCAATCTAATGGGATAACGAAAATGCATATTTATTATTTCGGATCAAATATTGATAAGTAATAAATATCAAATATTCATCATCTAGATTTGAGTGAACTAATCGATTAAGGTAAGGACCTTTCTCAACATCTCTCAAATTATCTTATGATTTTCTATTTAATGTAATCAGAGGCATCAGTTCAAAGTTCAAAAATTTTTTTTTTGTTGGGTAAGGTACATGTAAAGTTCAAATTTAGTATAACAACAAAAGTAAAAAAAAAAAAACTCAATGACCGGCTCGTGAATGCAGTATCAAAAGAAGAAAAACTTTTGCAAGTTTATCCTTTTGACCTCTTCGGATAACCGCACCGCCGACGAACAACAAACTTAAAAAAACAAATTTCATGGTCCAGGAAGTTGATTGCGGATGAAAATGTGTCGCCTTTTTCTCAATAATTCTTCTTTAAAAAAAAAATTGTTGTGACTCAATTTTTGCTTTCTGGGCACTCGAAAAAGGGCAATCATCACATCCAAGGCCGATTTTCGACCTGAATCGCCAATCCTAATCATTTCGAGGCGGCGTCCTTACTGGTGTTACGTCGATTCGGAATTTAAAAAGCTAACCCCCGATAAACAACATTTTATTATTAGCCCATGCTTTATCAATATAGTTTAAAATATATATATATATACATATATAAAGATAGTAATATCTCTGTCGTGGGGGTGATTTTCTCAGAATTAGTCGTAGAATGTATTGGATCCACACCATGTGACTTTAAAAAATACATCGAAATCCGCTTGACGCGTAACCTGAACACCTTTCCCCAAGAACAGATCGAAAAGGACTCGGGGCAGGGGTGCAATGAAGTAAAGTTATGGATAAATGACGCCGAAACTCTAATTATGGGTATGACCCAATTTAATGTTCCGGTACAGTGGCGGGTCTTCACATTAAATTGTGTGAGCGTAAATGAAGAATAACCTTATTAAATATAGCATCATTTAATACTTGTCATGTGCATAACGATATTTTTAGGAAAAATTATCAAAAATTCATTATCAATTCAATCATAAACCCTTTTTTTTACCAATTCAGACATAAATTTTTTACAATTAAGTCGATTCTTAATTCAGTACTTCTGAAAAACATAAAAAAAATTCAAATAAATATGAAAAAATATATCAAAATATTATGCCGCCGTCTAGTCAAAATTGGTCAGATCGACTGAATTGGCACAATTGCAATGGGTTTTGAATTTTTTATAAATTTTTCATATATTTTTATAACTGGGACTATTTGAAATATATGCACGTTAATATGATCCGACTGACAAAATTGAGCGATGTGGTAAACTCTGGATTATTGATTATTTTATTTATTCCGATACTAATTTCATGCAACGATTTTTTTATACCGCCTAGCTGGGGATTTGCTGTTTTTACAGTCGGCAGAAAAACAAAGAGATGGGCCACATGCAGCACGGGTCAACCTTTTGCGAGGTACTACGTAAGAAAAACCTTGGGCTGAGGTCAAATGCGAAGTGAAACGTGGGGCCCATCTCAAGCCCCCGCCCAAAAAAAAAAAGGCCCTCGCGTGTGGGGCCCAGCCGTGCGCCCCGCCTGTCGGTGAACTCGGTTCGGCGTCCTCGTCTGGGCGTGCCGTCGATGGAAGGGGTCGCTGAGGGTGCGTCACACCGGATCGGCCCTCTTTGTCTCGACGAAGAAACTGAAAGGAAATAAACTTTTTTTTTATTTTCTTTTTCTTTTTCCCCGGCGGGGGTTGGGGAAATGGCGGAGGAAACGCGGGATTTATTTTAATGAAGAATTAAAAACGAAACAAAGGAAACGCGGAATTGGACTTTTGAACGAACGTCCCAAGGCCAAGAAGCGAGGCTGGAGTTTAGCAGAAGATAAGGATGAGCTGGACGTTTTTGTCATTCCGTACGGACCACCAGCAGGCGTATGGGACCGCTCTCCCAATTACATGATTATGATCGCCATTGATTTTTATTGAATCGGACTAATCTAAGATGGCACAAGTCCAAATCGTTGATAAGCGACGTGATATTTTGAAACGTTTGATACCGATAAGAGGCATCATTCAAATTCCAGAGACTTTAAATTTGTTTTCTACTTCGCGTGATCCGATCTTAGTGCCTAATCGGATTGAGCTCGAGTTTAAATAGCGTTTGGATCGAGTAAATCACGGGAGTGTGGAGCACTTGAATCTTTTGCTAATCTAATTGGATTCAGAGATTTATAGTTACAAATTAAAAAAAAGAAGAAGAAGAAAGAAGCAACTAAATGGTGTTTTAAATTGATTAGGGGACTCGTGTTTGAGATTTCACTTGAATTCGTAGTGAGACTCGCTTGTCAATCAAGTCAAGTTAAAGTCTCGAGAAACATAATCTAGCTAAAAGCTTGAGTTTTCAAGCTTGTCCAACTCAATCATAGAGTTTAATTTATACATAATCGAAGCGAGATTATTATTTTTTTCTTGTGGTTAGAATCGAAGTGAGTTGATTCGAGGGATTTGATGTTTCATCATAATACTATGGGAACATTTTTTTTTTTTTGCGAGAGTCTACTATCTAAAAGTTTAAGGGTGTGTTTAGAATCACCGCTATTGAAATTGTTGTTATCACACACCGCTTGTGAATACGTATTGTATGCATTTTATATTTATGTGATTTTCTCCTATTGAATGACTTAAATTGGACTAATATTCGTGACTTTTTTATATTTCGCTAAATCAAAATCTCGCGGCATAGACATAATTCGACTTCCTTTTAACTTCGAAACTTCCGCGTTATGTAATTGGCGCGTGTCGTTAAACAAAACTCTATCGAAGGGGCGGATTCGTGCATCAAGGAGGACTAAGAAAACTATAACACGAATTATGGCCCCACACATGAAATTACACCTTGGATTGGAGTAGCAATAAAAAAAAGAAAAAGAAAAAGAAAAAGATAATTATCCGAAAATGAGGGGAAAAAAAATTTTCCGAGGTTCCGCCGTACCGTGTTTCCGACCCGGCGCAATCTGTCAGAAGGATTAAATTCCAGTTGGCAAGCATTTTTGTCCGGTCCTTGCGACTCCGCCAAAGAAAACAAGAAGAAAAGCTGCCACCGTGGGGTTGCCTCGCCGCTATATTGTCTTTCTCGGTCCCTCCTCCGTCTATTTATCCCCCGGCCTCCTAGGCTCGTTTGATAATGCTCATTGAAAATTATTTATTTTCAAAGATATTTTTGGTACAATTTCGAAATAAAAACACTTATGATAAAAAAATAAAAATATTTCGAAATAAAAAAAATTATTTATGAATTTTAAAACAATTTTTAGAAATAACGCGAAGACAAGCTCGTGCAAGTCACCACCACCGACGCGGCTGCCACCCGTCGACAACCAATGATCGCTGGTCGTCGGTCCTCGCCGTTGCCGTTGCCGTCCCCGTCCTCGCCGATCCTTACTTTTGGTGAAAAAATTATTTTTTTAGCTTACTAAACGCGTTTATATTCCCATAAATCGTAGCCGGGAACAGAAACACAAAATAATATTTATCTTCTAAATAATTTCAAGAACAGAAACGTTACCAAATCGAGCCACGAGCAACGCATGAAAAATGTTCCTGGTTTAATGTGTTTTGTGCATCTGGTATTCAATTTGGCTTTTGAAATTTTTACCATTTAAACGACAAGAGCGTGACATCTACAGTAGGGCGATGTACATGAATTTTGTGCTGTAAAGTTGCCGTAACTATTTTTTTATTTTATTTTTTTCGATAGCTAGAAATATTATGGCTTAATAGAATCCACCCTAACGTATTCAGAAAATAAATCTTCCGCGCACAGTCGGTGGTGGACGCTCAAACCCGACTCGGCGCGGCGAGATCGGAAACATCTGTCGTGTGCTTAGCTCGAAGGCAATATGCAGTTATATCATTTGAGAATTTTTCACGAAAAACTTCAAATTTCTGACTTTTAGACAATCGTTAAATATGTTTTTTTTTTTTTTGGGTTTCGCGTCGTAAGATAATGTGAAGCCATAATCCGAGGGGCCAGAGCAGGGCATGGCGGTGGCATGCATATAGGTTACCGTGCATGTGTAACGTGTCGGCACCGATTCACTTAACTACGTCTTCTAACCGCACCTTCTCTTCGACGAAAATGAGGGGACGAAAATGGGCGGAAGAACAGCTGGGGAATTACCAAAGACAGCAACTCCCTTTTGGCTTTGTTCCTCGTTCTATATTCAAAAGACATCTTTGGATTTAGTGGACAAAAAATTACCGACGAATCAAAGCATGTTGCTTCAAGTAATTAATCGATGAATAACATATTCATTATCCATAATAATTTATGTTTAAGTATTTTTTTTTTTGGAAATTGCTTACTTTTATAAGAGACCATTTAAAAAAATCATTAATCAAAACATTAACTTTCAATGAGAACAGACTATAAATGTGTCAGAAAAGTCATAAACATATTGCATTTGGTATCAATTTAGTCGTAAACCTTTTCTTGATGCCAATTCAGTCTCAAACCTTTTGACCTAGAGCTAATTCAATCTTTTTCGGCCAATTTTGACTGAATATTGCTTTCATGGATGGTGGACACCCACGTGGCACGAATGATGTAGGCAATGACATTTTTTAATAATTTGCGGTGCATTATTATTTTTTAATTTTTTTTTCCTTTCCTTTTCTTCTTTTTTCATGCCTCTTTCTCCAGGTTCCTCCTACGGCTATGAACAGTAAGGCTACCCGTCACTTTGAAAAAATAGATAAGAAAGAAAAACAATAAAAAAAATGGAAAATTATTAAAATAACAAAAAAGATAGCCACGTTAGCATAGATCATGCCACGTAGGCCGTTCGGCGTCCACGTCATTAATATACAACCACAATTAGCCGAAATGACTGAATTGATTATAGCTCAAAAGTTTTTGAATTAACATCGATACAATAACTTTAATAACCCTCTTTTCAAATTCACGAGCCGCATTTTATCTATAAAAAAGAGAGAGAGAGAGATACGAGAAAAGTACCACGATATTTCAAGTTATTCTCGTTTCTGATCACGTAACGCTTCTGGAGTTACTGTATAATGGGACAGCTAGGCGAAGCGGGGTTGATTTGTTAGCCCAATTATGAAACCGAAGTCTGCGGATTATAAAATGATTTCTTTTTAATCTTGTATTGGGTAGGTCGCATTCCATTAATTAGAGCCACTAATCAATATCTAAGCGTGTAATCACCGAATCCTAAGTGGATCTTGACCCGTCCACTTGACCTTTACATCTCTCTCTCTCGTGGGGATTTTAATTTAGAGGAATCAATCGACTGTTTTGTGGACTTATTTACCTAAGGGCCAGAAAAAAACTGGTGTCTTAAAGCACTTACTATGAACTAAATTGATCTTTGACTCAGTGATTAAGCAATATGAGAAAATTCGGTGCATATCTTTCTGAACAATTTTTTTATTTTTGTAATCGAGATTTCTTATGTGCAATATACTATTTCTCGAGATGACGAGGGTAGGAACGCCAGTGCCACCGGTTAAGTTTTTCAAGACACGACCGGAAAGATTCAAATCTGGAAACTCATCAGTTTAACTGTCGAAGTGAAACCGATGGCATAATAATCGCATGTGAATATGATATCGCATGCTTCGAGCTGACCGCATTTGAACGGTCCGTGGAACTCGATTACGCCGTGGTTTTTCAAGTTCCGTGATGTTAGATTTCTCTAGCCCCATAAAAGAAGTCCAATTGAAGGTCTCGCTCTTGCCACAAAAAATTAAGAGTAATTAAGGAAGTCAACAGCATTCCACGCGAGGTCGGCGGGGGGCTTTTGACTTTTGACTCGGAAAACACGTCTAATTATTTATGCACTTATTTATTTATTTTTTTAAAGAGGATGGATCTACCAGCTCTTGATTTCACTAGTTATGGACCTGGGGGACCGATAAAGAGCTAAGAAAAAGACAATATTTGCGCAATTATCGCCTAAAAATAAATAATAATAATAATAATAATAATAATAATAAAAACCACAGTCCAAGACCAGTCCCCAATATTTTCCGCAGCACCCAACGGATAAGTCTAAGACCGCGTGAGGCCAACATCAAGCTGAAATTGTGGAATTCTTCTGGTGGTCCTTGGACACAAAGAGGTGACAAGCAGCAGCCCAGCAATCAACAGTGAACCAGCAATAGGCCCTTTTAAAATTATTCAGTTATGATTCCAGAATGATGTTTCCCGCACATTTTACGCCACATAAATACGAAAATTGCTTGTGGAAACATCAAAATTGTACGTCCCTGTGTTCATCGTTGTTCAACGTTGGACAAAGTTCATCGGATCAATTTCTCCGTAAAACTAACGAGACATGTTCTCTCTCCGTCTCCGTGGAAGGCTGTCGAAGGATTTGACGTGCTTTTTTTAACTTACTGTAATCCATTTTAATAGATATCGAGTCATTTTGATTTAAACGACACCATTTTGGACCTTGTTTTTCTTTTTTTTTTTAAGTCTCATTAGCTTCTTAACGACTATGCGAAGGAAATAATTTATTGAAAAAAGCCACTTCGGGTTCTTTAATCCACTAAAAGCAGACAGTGCTAATGAGAGAATCCGTGAGGACGGCGGCAACATACTTTTAAGACTTGAATGGACAAGATGAAAAATCTGGAAGTGTCCAATTGATACTGATTTTAGCATTCATGCTGTCCGTGTCTCGATTTCATTTTTTTGCGCCTACTAATTTTGTTTCGTCGTTTATTATTATTATTATTATTATTATTATTATTATTATACCGAGACCTCCGTGCGAATTAACTTGGGCCTGCTATTTAATGAATTAGAGTGAAAAAAAAAACATACGTTATCACCACCATCAAAATTTGCTTCTTTTGTTTTACCTTCTTTCGGTTTTGATTTTCGCTTTGACGAACGTAAAAAGGTTTGTGTCCAAGAGGACAGCATAATGCTCGAATCAAGGATAAGCACCGCCGACCAAGAATATTTTTTTCCTCGCTCGCTTTTACGACATATCGAATCGAGAATATCATCCTTTTTTTTTTTGGTTAAATCAATGAAAAATTTAATCAGCAACCACTAATTCTGATGCCGGATGCCGGAGGAAATCACGGGATTTTGCTCCGTCGCTGTCTTTAGCGTAACTACCTCCCGTAGATTGTGCATCGCGCGCGACCAAAGTCATCGAGCTGACCCTCGTTCTCTCCCAGTCAAAGATGAAAACTGATATCCGTTTCTTTCATGTATAAACAAGTATAATTCGGCAGTAGAGATATGGCCTTGCTGGTAAATGGATTGCGAGGTGAGAACGCGAGTAATGGGGTGTGCAACCGAATCGGATTGACCCGAAACTCGGATCGGCCCACCCGAAAAATAAGTAGGATCAGAAACCAATTTCCTCTCAAATCGGTCTGGGGACCGGTTCCAAATTTTGAGAACCGGTCTGGGTTTAGGGTCTCAGTAAAGGCCCACCCGGATGGGTTTATAGAACCGATTTTGTAGTTTCTATTTTAAAAAAAAAAAAAACCTAATCCTTAACTCTATGCCCTAATCCAAAGTCAGCACCTGCACCTACACTCTGCACCTATGTGAGATCTTTCATTACTTTCTCTTGACATTATCCTTCCAAGTCCACCATAAATACTAACCCTTCACAAAATAATAATCACTGAATATAGTTACATCACCAACTAATCGGCAATTTCAAAGACGCAATCCATTTAAAATATAAGCAGATCACTGCTGATTTTTTGCAAAATCGAAAAAATTAGACATAAAAAAACGTCATTCTACCATCGGCAGCCAGAGTAATAGTCGAAAGAGTAAGTAAGTCATCACAACAATCTACGCAAGAACGAAGCCACTAAAGCAATCAATAAAATTTTGTGCGACACGGTGCCAAAAACTAAATGTGTAAGCACAAATACACAGCCAAGCAAGCTCACATCCGAAGCACACAGAATTTCATTTATACACTATTTTACCAAACATGGAAGTGGTGGCAGTGACAAAACTAATCAGGAGCTTTATCTTTCTCGTTTTGATGGAAAAAGAAAAAGAAAAACAGGGTGAACCCTAAAATCGAACCAAAAAATATGATCGATTCCAAAATAATTTTCAAGATAAACAAGGTTGGGTCTCGATTCCAAAAATTGAGAATCGGTTATAATAGGGTCGGTTACAGGGTCTAGGTCTGGAGTCGACCCACCCGGCCCATACTCACCCCTAGCGAGTATGATGGGTTTCACTCCCACACACTCTAAAGAGGTGGAACAAAAAGTCTGAGAGAAAGGGTGCCATAGAAAGCGCAATTTCATTCCGTTTCGGCAACTCGAGGAGAGTTTCATTAGATGTCATAGGATTGTATAGGAGAATTTAATATCTAAAAACCTTTTCTTTTGATAAATCAGAACAAATGCCGAAGTCTTGAATTTAATACCAGTTTAATAAGGAATTCCTATCAAAAGCTCTTTCTTTTTTTCTTGCATTCATGTGGTAGGGGTAGAGTTACTGGCCTCGGGTTTTTGTATGGTTTAGCATTTGACAAAGGTAATTTGAGAAAAATACAAATATCTTTTGGTTAAAAGCTTTTTCTCAAAATGCAAGTAGCGTCAACTTTGACGCAAATGATGTTTGGTGGAAAATATACTTTGTAAAGTGATTTCACTTTTTGAAAGAAAAAAATAGTGGCTTATGACAGGTGGTGGCGAACAATGGGCGACGATTAGAAGCGATGGTTGTCAGTAGAGTCAGTAGATGGGCACCAGCGGCGATTGTCGGTAGCAAGCAATGATTGGCGAGTAGTGGTCATCGGCAACGATGGCGATCGGCGGGCAAGCACCGGCGAAAGGGTAGGTGGAGGTGACAAGGTTAAAATAAAAAAAAATTAGTTGCATTTCAGAAATTAAACTTTCCAAAGTATTTTCAGAGGTATTTTGGGCTAAAGTCCTTTAGGAGGCCTTTGGAAATACAGTTGCATTTTTTCAAAAGTTGAGTAAAAAAACAAACAAAAGGCTTTTTATATTTGGTCAAGATACTTTAGAGCTTCAAATTACTTTGCAAATGTCGAATCAAACGGGCTCTTAAATGTTTTTTTTTTTCCCTTCTCAACTAGGACTAATCCGCCCACTCGACTTCTCGTAACATCGTCCGAAACTTTTCTTTCACCGGTGACAAAATTCGAGAATATATGACCTTGCCAACTAAAGCGGCCTATCAATACGTATGTAAAATGCAGTAAGAAGTTCCGTATCGCGTATGGAGCTAAGCTCTAGCTCCATGTGCATTGATGAATTCCGCACGGGACTCCCAAGACGCCTTTTAAAATCTCTCTTCAGCTTGCACCGACGACCAAAGAAAGTTGGAAATAAAAGCTTCCCCACTTTTTCACACATCCGTCAGGGTTTATATATATATATATAATTCTATAAAAAATTATTTACAAAATTAGGCTTTAAAAAAATAATTATCAATTTGAGTGTCGCGCGAACAGTGCGCTACTTTGTGCAACAGGTGAGCCTTGAGCAGCGCGCAATTGATTTCTGCAAACAAGCAATGCTTACTTTGTTTTTTAGAAGCCACTCACATTTTTTTCTGCTAGAAACCATGCTTACTTTTGTGCATCTTGTTGCCGCACAAACAAAGAAAAATTACATTCATTATTAATTTGCAATGAATTTTATTAGCGACGAATTCTACGACGAACGTGTCGTAGGAAACGTACGTTGTATATTTTCCGACGAAACATCATATTTGTTACAAATTTCGTTGCAAAATATATAACGTATATTTCCAACGACACGTTCGTCGTAGAATTCGTCGCTAATAAAATTCATCGCTAAAAAAATATTTTTTTTTGTATTTGTTGCCAATTTGCGACGAATTTTTACGCTATATATTTTGCACAAATTTCGTCATGCGACACGTTTATATTTTGCGACAAACTCATGCGACATGTTTGTCGCGTGATATAAAGCGTATATTTTCAACGGCACGTTCGTCGCAAAATATATACTTAGTGTGCTTCATGGTGACGTTTAACGTTTCGTTGGAAATGTACGGTTTATATCACGCGACAAACGTACCGCATATTTCGTCGCAAAATATATATTGCACAATACCCATGGAAAAATGCCTCACAATGCGTTTGCGCATTTTGTGGGACTCAAAGTATATATTTCGCGACGAAATTTGCAGCACGTTTGACGCAAATATATAGCTTAGAAATTCATCACATATTGGTGACGAATACAAAAGAAATTTTTTTTGTCTAAAAATATAAAATAATTGAAAAGCGCAAAAAAAAGATTTTAGCTACGAAAATTAGCGAAGAAAAAAATTCTTGCTAATTTGCAACGAAACATCATATTTGTTGCAAATTTCGTCGGAAAATGTATAATATACATTTTCAACGACACGTTTGTCGTAGAATTTGTCGCTAATAAAATTCATCATATTTGTTGCAGCTGCACAAAAAGCAAACGTGGCTTCTAGCAACAAAATGTGCGTGACTTCTAAAAAAAAGCAAGCAAAAAAAAAAAAAAACAAGCAAGCAAGTTGCTTGCTTGTGCAAGTGGTCGCTCGCTGCACATAGCAGCACGCGAGATCCAAATTCGTAATTATTTTTTTTAGACCTAATTTTACAAATAATTTTTTTAAAAATTAAATTGGAAAAAAACCCCATCCGTGATCCGCCTAATGTCGACAAAGAAAGCTGCAGAAATAAATAAATAATTGTATATATAATATGTATATTGGCATATGCTATATATTTCCCCATATATTAAATGGGCAACATGCAATGCATGTGCTTCAATTATTATCAATCATGCTCTTGCCTAGCTCAAATTCATTGAGCTCCCATCGGTGGTGGCAGTGAACAGCGTGGAACTGAGGGAGTCATTATTGATTGATGGATTGTACACCCATCGATCCAATGCGACCAACCTACAACAATTGCATCTTTTAGGAGGCTTTTAGGGCGTAATGATATTGGTCCAACATATAATCCACGCTTCACTCATCGTGTTGGAATTTGACTGTGCGTGACAATCGAAATATATTCGTTCCAAAATAGATTTCGGTTGCATATACGGTCAAATCTCGATAACCCCGTGACGAAGAGGTATGATAGGATAAATGCAATTAGACGAAAAAAATTACCAAAAAAGTATTGAAATTATTGTAATTGTGTCGATTCAATCTTAATTTTTTTTTTCGATTTAATCTTAAATATTTTGTAATTCTGTCATTTCAATACAGCCGATCACAATAATCCGGCGATCGGCCAAAGGCGTGGACGGAGAGACCTGACCTCACCTAACCATGGCAAGGGCCGACCTTGTTGTCGTCGAATGGGGCGGCAACAATGATGTCGACTCCTACCATGGTCGAGCGAGGCTCGAACTCTCAAGCCCATATCATAAAAAAGGAAAAAAAATATTAAAATATTCGATTGCCAGTCGACAGAGTGCATGTCAGCATCGCCTAGTCAAAATTCACCGAATGGATTGAAATGACATAATTGCAAATGATTTATGACTGAATCGGCAAAAAAAAAAGATTTAAAAATGAATTAATACAACTGCATTAGGTTTATGATTTTTCTAATAATTCCCGAATTAAGACCCAACAGCTCGTCCGCGAAATAGGAAAATTGTTGTGGTGAACGACAAACGGTCGCTACTTTGCTTTCGCTCTGGTTTTGGATCCAATTGGCACGGTAAGTCTGACTGAACGAGGGAGCTTGCTTTTTTTCTTGTTTTGGCAAGGAAGAGGCCAATGATTCGTGTCCTTTCTCCATCAGCCTGACAATTACAACTCTCGAAGAAAGGAGATAGCATACCAGCGGACTCAGATAGGCCCATACAAAGTCGATAGGACCCGGAGGCGATGCCCGTCGATGTTTTCGTGAATCCGAAATATATTCGAGTGTTCGTGAGGAAGAGGTAACCGATACTGTACGACAACTCCAACATGGGGACAGAAAAGGATGGAAGACTAACCTTACGTGAAATCGCATGGATAAACTCGGTTGAAAGAGGCTACACGACATGCCCAAAACGATCGCAATGTCAAGAACATTGGACGGATGGAACATGCTTACGCAGTACATTCGTGAAAGGACATGGGTCGCATGGGCCGTGAAGGGACTGATTTTAGACCCGTGACTCGTTCTTAGGATAAGGCTACCCCCAACTTTGCATTTTTCTCTAATTGTATGTATATATGTGTATACGTATCTGCTCGAGAAAGGTGTCAAAAAAGTCTTAAATTTATTAGATTAATGTCAATTTAGTCTTAAATATTTTAACTGTGCTAAATTAGTCCCAAACTTTTCGACACTCAACAATCCCAAGAATGGGTAGATATGAAGATATTTGGACGAACAATCTAAAATCTCGTCATTCCTGAAATCTATTGTTTCTGAATTTAGAAGATTTATTGATAAGTTTTGCGAGAAAATTCGAGTCAAGTAGGATTAAGCAACATTAATTATGGACGGTATTATAATTGAGATAAAAGTAAAAGTTGGAAATTTTTATGAGACAAAAAAATGTTTTAGATGTAATTTGGTCAAATGCTAAAGTTGAGTTTTTTTTTGGATATTAAACAGGTAGAATTATGACAAAAGTAAAACTTGATGGTTTTTTATTAGAAAAAAAATAGTTTGAATATAATTATCACAAATGCTAAAGTTTGAGGTTTTTTTTTTTTGAATATTTAGCCAAAACAATTTACGTGAATTGATATTTTTTGGGGGTATACATTTTTTTTTGTATCTAAAAATTTCTATTCGAATAACATGAATGTTTGTAACTCATAAATTAGAGGTTTGGTTAGATCAAATTCATAGGATGACCCTATTGATATTCTGCAATCAGTATCTATTTGTGCACCATTTTAATCCGGGAAAATTGTCCAAAAAATCATAAAACTATTACAATTTTATCAATTTAGTCCTAAACTTTTTAATTTTGTCAATTGAATTCATTTGATTAGTGTTACCCGGAAATTGCTATCGTGGACATTGGCCATCTTACCATGTGGATATTTTTTTAAATATTTTTTTAATGTTTTTCTTCTTTAGTTTTTTTTTTACTCTTTTTTGTCCTTTTCCCCTCTTTGGCCATTGCTCGGCCTCGATAGCCTGCATAGATCGTTGGCCATCGATGAGGTCCAGTGGTCGCCGACGGAGCGATAAAGGTAAGAAAAAAAAGTACAAAATACAAACAATTTGAAAAAAAAAATACTATATACATTAAAAAAATTGTACCTTAAGTGCTTGCTGTGCCATTACCGTTTACATCGGCAATTTCGGTTAAAATTGGCCGAAAGGGCTTAGTTGACAAAACGTGAAAAAATTTATGATTAAATTAGCCAAATTAAAAGATCTAGGATTGACTCGACACAAGTGTGACAAGTGTAGGATTTCTCAGGTAAATTTTCCCCAAAATCTCCATAGAGCAAAGGCTCCAGAGCAAGCAAACGAACCCCAATCATGATCCGACACCAGGCAAGATGGAGATCTCCTCCTCCCTGCTACCCTCCCACACCATCCTCTAAAAAGAGCTTATATACCCGCTATATGAGACGAGACCTGCGAACGCCAGCGACTGGATCTCGATCGAGATGAAAGGAATCAAACCCCAATCATGATCCGACCCCTTGCAAGCTGGAGATCTTCTCTCTGCTGTGTCTGCCGCTGCAGAGGACAAAGTGCTCGTGCCAAAAAAGGGGCCATATTCATCGGTGGGGTGACCCCTGCGTGTCCACATTGCAGCATCGAACCGGCTATGACCGCAACAACTGGGCGAGGGACTTAGCGAGACGCGACGCTTCAACGTCACAATAAGGAAACAATAATTGCAGAAACTGGAGATCACGGGCAGCGCCGGCCGAGGGTGACCCACGAGGCTCCCTCGAATTTGCGCTTTCAATCCCAATAAGAGTGGGGGAAGTTCACTGAAGATCGCCCCGCTTGGTGTACTTTGATTCGGGGATCACATACGCACGCACTCCATTTTCAAAAGGCGAGGCAAATGCATGTGACCTCTCCACGTCACCCCGCAGGGGTGGGATCCGCTTTGGTGATGCTTCCATGTATTTCCGTAAAAAAAAAAAAAAAACTGCAATTGAGGGCACGAATGACAATCAATCTCTTCTTGGGCCCTATTTTTTATTAGAAATTAATTTATTTTATTTCTATTTCTCAGAATAGTTTCTGAATAGAGACACGTGTTTGATAACTACACAAAAATTTTTTATTCCCGAAGCACAATTTTTTTTTTTGGGATGTCCACTTCTCCTCCGTAATGAGGACCAGTCATAACGGAGGAAGCCGAGGCTCTTCTCATTTATGAGCGCCATTGAATTTCTGGGATGTCCACTTCCCGACCCGGTCCATGTTCGGATCCCTTTCGAACTGTCTCGGTCCTAGCTAGGCGCAGTAGAACGAACCTCATAACTGAGGGGAACTTCCACTCAGAGTCGATGTGGGGTGTCCCTAAAATCTCTGTGGAAAATAAAAGAGAAGAGAAGTCTATGGAAGTTTGTTCCGCAGCGTCACCTAGAAGACAGAGTGATTGTTTTCCTCCAAGGGAAAGTATGTACCGACGACGGGATGAGAAGAGATGATCATAAATGAGAAACATTTATCATTAAAATCAGAGCGACCAACCATATGCCATATTGTCCGAAAAAAAATAATAATTTGGGGCCATCCAAATTGATGAGATCTGACAAGTCTTGCTGAATGTGACGCGATCTCTCTTACATTCCCTTCCGCTTTTCGCAGGGGATAGATACAAACCGGGCCTCTACTCTCTCTAACCTTCAACCTCCACCGTTGACACAAGATGGGGACGGGACCCTTCACGTCCATTTTGCTCTTCTCGTTTCCATCCACCGTCTGATTATACGGGTTCGACGGCTTGGGAGTTTCCGATTGATGGAGCGAACTCCAGCGAAAATGACGACGCAGAGACGAAGTGGAAAAGTTTGCGCTCCAAAGCCGTCCTCAAGCAAGCAAATGGTAGGTAACCGTGAGCAACATGAATGAGCATGTAGCATTGATGCTGAAGGAAAAATAAAGATCGCAGAACCGACATGAAAGCACGGCCAACCTAGACCGCCACGCGAAAGAAATGCGCGGAAAGACTCGTCATGAAATATATGTTCATCATAGATATATAGAGCGATGTCAAGCTGACGCAAAAATCATGAGTTCACAAACTGAGTAATAAAAAAAACGAGAGGAGATGAGGGACAAAATGGGAAATAAAAAGAGAGAGAGTAGATGACCGTAGACCTGTCAAAATGGGTCTAAAACCCATTTACAAACCCATTTTTCTTTAAATGGGTCACTAATGAGTCACTATTATTTCTCTTCTCAATCATAAATAGATTTTGCAACAAAAAGACAAAAATAGATAAATCTTAATGGGTTTGGTCTAAATCCATTTACAACCCATTTAATTCAATCTTTTCTTTTTCTTCCCTCAATAGCTGGAGACCAAGGAGGGGACCTATGTTAGGGGCGGGGCTGAGGATCCGGGCCAAGAACGGGGGCTGGGTTTGTGCTGGGATTGGGAGCCGAGGACTGAGGCCGGGACTTGGACCATGAGCTGGGGATCGGGAGCTGGAGCCGAGGATCGGGATCGGCGCTGGAGATTGAGGTAGGCTCCGAGCTCGGGACCCGGGGACAGAGGCCTGGGCCGGGGACTGGCGACTGGGGCCAGCGCCCATATCCGGATCGGGGTAGGTACTAGGGCCGGCGACTAGGGGCCAGGTCTGGGGACGCGAGCAGGGACCGGGGCTAGGTCTCGAGACCAGAACAGATGGTGGGGTTTGGGGTTGGGGCAAGGGCCGGGTATGGAGTGACGCATATCCAATAAAAATGCTGATTTGTATTTCATGAAAATATTTCAGCAATGTAATTTTATTAAACAATCATAATAAATAAATTTTCATAGATTAAATTAGATATAGAAGTGATTTATTAAATGAGTCGGGTCGGGTATGGGTCAAGAAATTTGTGTTTTGCATAATCTCTCTTCCTCAGGATAACCCAGAAGCTATGAGACCAACGCGCTAACCAACTGGGCCACCACACCGCCATTGTTTCCCTACGAGGATAACTTGGATTATACAGTTATCCACAGTGACCTTCTGAAAGCTACCCAATTTGACTGTAGTCACACCCGCCTGGCTAAAAGACTATTACCTTTGATTATTTGCACCAATTGTTGGAAAAATGGCCCATCATTTGTTATTTTTCAACGAGAATACCAAACAAAATTGAAAATTTTGAATTAACGATTTAGAAGACTTTGGACGAAAAGTCCACAATAGGATTTTACAGGATCGAAGCATTTGTCGTCGCATAAATGTCTAGTTTCAATTGACGAACAGCCCAAAATTTAGCTACAGAGCACAGGTGGATGATCTTTCAAGCAGCAAACTTTAGGAATACATTGAAACAAGCAGAGCAGAGCACGAAAGGCCCCCCCTTAAACTTAAAGGCCCTTATCTGTAAACTGATTTGAGGCCTGTGATGTGCAGTTTCTCCATTTTCTTTTCTCCTTCTCAAAACGGGCAGACCGATATTCATTTGATTACGAGAAATTATACCGTACAACGTGAATGTAATGAAAGTAATATGCACTAACTTTTATTTTGTGTGAAGAAAAAGTAATTAAAAAAGATTTGCCTTTGCAAATTTATCAAAAGAGTATTGTCCAGTCACCGACTTGCTGGACAAATATATTATATGCTTTTTATATTCACGTGATTAATTGAATTTTTTAACATGATGTTAGTGCATCGGCACTATCCTTTGGCGAATGTGCTGTCTCCACATCCATTGACTACTCACAAGTGTCATGTAGCTTGGTATTAAGTTATTGGAAATGATAAGTGAAAGTATAATCATCTTGTCACTTATTATTTATATCTAACTACTTACATTATCCAAAAACTCTGGTCCTAGTACTTATAGTTAGAAAACATAGATCGCGTCTAGATCCCACGAATGTTCATGAACATTTGATGAGAAAATTAATTAAATAGTTATAAAATTATTGCGTTTTTGCCAATTCAGTCCTATAGTCATAAACCTTTTAATCTTTTCAATTCAGTCATAAACCTTTTGCATTTGTATCAATTAAGTCAATCGGGCCAACTTTACCCAGCGTTGATGGGATAATTTTTAATAATATCTTTTTTAATTTTTTAAAATTATTTTACCGTTCATCTTCTTCCTCCTTTTCTTTGTTTTTCTTTTTACTGTTCATCTTCTTGCTCTTCTCCGAACGGGATGCGTGGCTTTAGAACAGATGCAGCTAGCACCCAAGAAGGAAACCAGTGCACGAATGCATTCAATCGCATGACAAAGGTAAGATGCCAGCAACTTTATCACACTAGTTCCTCCCCTTGCCTCAGCTAGAGCGAACTCTAGATCGGAACCAAACTTCAAGATGCCAAAAGACCAAGTTACGCACATTGCAATTTTGGTTCACCTTCCAAACCTTACCGTAGAATCCTTATGATCACGTTTTTTATTTTTTATTTTCCTCTTTTTTAGGTTCATCTTTAACCTCTAGCCAGCTGTCGATCCAGTGACCAATTGGAGGCATGGGTCGGTAAGACAGTCTCTAACGCGATTGATGCAGTGCGAGCTTGAGCTTGCCCGGCTATCGCATCGCTGTCGCTAGGCATCGCGAGGCGCTATGGAGACGCCATGAGCTCGCCGGACCATGGCCATGGCGGCAGGAGTGGACTTTAAGGTGACGGCCGTGATAAAGAAAGAGAAAGAGGTGGTGGTTGCGGCAGAGGTAGAGTAGAATGAGAATGTGAAGGAGCCTGGACGTGGTTGATGTGAAAGGAAGCAACAAACCCGTTTCTTTGAGTCTCTCGCTCGACGAGGCAAATGACTTTGTTTCAGTTTTCAATTTCTGTAGCCGGAGGCTGGAGGTTGAACATGAGACAAAAAATAGGAAAAAAGAAACAAAAAATAAAAAAATTGAAAAATATATGTTAAAATAGCATTAAAAATTGCCCTGTCAGTGCTAGTTGGTTAAAATTGATCGGATAGACTGAACTGATATGCAAAAGGTTTAGGATTGAATTGGCGCAAAATAAAAAATTAATACTGAATTAGCACAAATGCAAATGTGCATGATTGAATTGACGATAAATTAAAAGGTTTATAAATGAATTAACAAAAGTGCAATAGATGTAAGACTTTTTTAACAATTGATTATATTGAGGGGGGAAAGTAATCAATTGCTAATATGTACATATGTTCGGGAAAGGTTTCAAAAATTAGAGAACCACATAATTTTATTGTCACGGATTTTGGGCTGGCCCAAAAATTTATTTATGTTATTAGAAAAAGGATGCAATGCACAAATACGTCTCTCGATCTTATGAAAACTTGTTTGAGCGGATTAAACACATGGAAAATGACATAAATGTACTATAAATTTGTATAAATGTGCAATGTCCTAAAATTTTATTTTATTCAATGAGGTGTCTGAATTTTGATTCAATGTGTAATATCACTTATGGATTTTTGAATTGTTCAATATAATTCGTGATCTTTAGTCCGATATTTAATGTGATCTCTGAAATTATCATGTAATCTAGAGACCACATTAAACATCTACCAATAGTTCATGGAAGTTTAAAGAAATTAAAACTTTAGGGACATTATTGCAATTGGGCCAAAGTTTTAAGGACATCGTTGCACAGAAAAAGTACACTTTTAATATCAAAAGTTGTATACAAAGATATCTTTAGTGCCAAAAGTTTCATTCGAATCACTTTAGTGCCAAGTTTTTTGAAAAATCAATCATTTTAATATCAAGTTTGATTTGATCCGTCGGAATTCTGACGTGACCTTATTTTATTAATATTTGACACTAAGGTGACTTCAACGAGGTCCAGTGACCAATTAAAAAAGATAAATATTAAAATAAAATATTAAAAATAGAAATATTGACTTAATTAGTTACAAAAAAATAAAAATCTAAAATTGGAAAAAAATAAAAAAAAATAAAAAATTGATTTAGGATAAATGAAAATTTGATTTAAAATTAACAAAATAAAGTAAAAACTAAACAAAAAAAAAAAAATTCACAGCAGGCGACGAGGGCTTTCATAGCCCTCGCCACTGTTACCCCACAATCATCGGCAATGGCCGAAGAAGGTGAGGCATGGTCAGTGGGGGTCTCAAGCCTCCGCTAGGGTTGAATGCTAATGGCGGCTCTCGGCCAAACCTTTGCGCGACCCTGGCCCAGATCTGGGCAAGAGCCTATAGGCCCTTGCTTGATGTCAGCGAGGCTTGCCGGCCCCTGCTTGAGGCTCGGCGACCCCGGTGGCCATGCCCCACCACTGTAGACCACTGCCGACGCTAGTTAGGGCAACGACAGCAGCAGCAAGGGCTTGTGAAACCCTTGTCGCCTGGTAAACTAAAAACATTTTTTTAATTTTTTTTGGGGGTGAAATTTTAAACTTATTTGTAATTTTAAATAAAATTTTGTATTTTAAAAGAATTTATTTTTTGTTTCTAATTTTTAAATTTGAATTTGAACGTTTTAATTCATTTTAAAGTGTAGAAGTCCACGCAGCAGTCCACGTGGACTTTTTATTTTTTTAAAATGTCATTTTTCATCAAAAAAATTATGAATAAGCGTGGCAATTTTAGTCGAAAATTTTCACTGAAGGCACCAAAGTAAATTTTTTTTGTTTCCGACTTAGCATTAAAGTGATTCGATTGAAACTTTTGTACCAAAGTGACATTTGTGCACAACTTTTGGCACTAAAAACATACTTTTCTTACATTACATAAATTAAAAGTTTGGGGATGACAATGCATAATGGGCTAAAGTTCAAAGATCAATTGTGCTACTATCCCTTAATCTAAACACACTTCGCGTGAAGTTGATATGCACAGTGCTTGAAAATGGAATATTGAAGTGATTAATTCAAAAAGTTAAATCATCACAAGAAGTAGCATGAACTTGCGCATTGATTATGTCAAAAAAGTATTAAATTTATTGTACGACTTTCATTTTAGTCATTGACTTTTCAATTGTGTCAATTTAGTTCTAAATATTTTGACGATTTGTCAATTCAGTCTTAAATATTTCAATTGTATCATTTTAATATTAAATCTTTTGATGGTTAGATATTTTGCCAATTATGATAGGAAATCACTGATGAGGCTTCAGTGTCGAATGTCTTACATGGCATAGTTGTTTTCATGGATAATTATTGCAATTTATATTTTTTTTTCAATTTTTTGATTTTTTTTAAATCTTTTCTTTCTATACCAACTCTAGGCCGGCAAGGGCCACAATGCCCTAGCCTACACCAAGCGATGGTCACTGGACATTGCCCATGGCCGATGACCTTGTTAGCCTAGAGTTGGAGGAAAAAAGAGAGAAAAAGTAAGAAAATAAAAAGATAAAAAAGTTGTAAAGATTATCCACGTCAGCACTAGCCATTTGCCGACCGTGCCACGTAGGACAACCAACGTCATCAACGATTTAAGGCCAAAATTGATCTGAATGACTAAATTAGCAAATTGTCCAAATATTTAAAATTGACACAATTGAAAGTTTAAGACTGAATTGGCCATCGTACAATAGTTTTCAAACTTTTTCAATAATTATATTGAAATTATACCTATGATACTAAGTGTTGTTAAGGAACATTGAGATGAGAAGTGTTTTGTTGACTTTATGGAGCCCTATGAAAATGCAACTTATTCCTAAATCCAATAGGCTAGGTTTGGTCATCAGGATATAAGCCTTAGATATATTTTATCCCATCCTATGTTTGACAACTGTCCATGATAGGATAAAAAGATGACTAGCCAAGATAAAATAATCTTAGGGGAGGGGGTGAAATAGGTCAAAATAGGATTTCTCAATAGGGCAGACATGAGAATAATCAGATTTTTCCCACAACCACTATCCTTCGTGTTGGGTCGCCTCTCCACCGAATCGGGCTGCCTCTCTAGTTGGAGGGAGGGGGGTCGCCTCTCTGGCGATGGCGGCCATCAAGTGGGCCACTTGTTTGGTGATGCCAGGCTTGGGTCTCTTGCCTCAAAGTTGGGTATTTCCTCGACGTTATATTTTAATCGATTGTTCGGCGTTATATAATATCACGTTCCTCGTTCTTTAACTGCTTGAACCTTTCTAACATTCGAAAGGGTCTTCACATGTTAGGAAAAACTTGAGGTTGACCATCAACTTTCAAAAGAGGTCTCGAGATTCAAAAGGGCTCTCTTGGACGATCTACATGAATGCATCTTCAACTAGCGAAAAGAAGTTGAATAATTAGATTGTTCAGCACTTGTTTACTCACTCGATAAGACAATAAGGAAGGCCAACGGGGTCATTCTTAAAGGATTTGACTTCAAATCAAGACCCCCATTCTAAGGGATTTGCTTCGTCGATGTTGCACCCGAATTTAAATGGCACCAACCGCTGATCAAGAATAACTCACTCATTATAACTCATCATTGAATAATTTCTAAAACATCTTAATATTTCAGCAAAATAGAGCCGATTTTAGCCATGCTTTACCTCTGCTTGTTTGACTTTAAATTCATAGTTTACGAAACAATACATAAGATATGACAAAATCCTTGAATTTCACATCTTATTCTATCTAGTCCTATCGTAGTTAGAAATCCGAACGATCAAATACAGCCTTAGAGTCAAGAGTTAATTTCAGCATGTTGTTACTCCTCGTGTAAAAAACAAAAAACAAAAGGTTGGTGTGTTGGAATTTACCGCTGCTTGGATGGACATTCCCAATTGTGTCTACATAAATCCCCCTAAAGTTTTCTCGAGAGTTAGAGAGTATATCATGAGGTGGGTTTCATAGGTAATGATCATTTTCTTGTTGCATTAGTATTTCTTCTCAAATGCCGATCCCTCCACCATTAGGTAGACAAAATCCTTACTATAAATTTATTTTGACAGAAATGGTTCAAAGCTTCAGACTTCTGCACAATCTAAGAAGGAATACTGTCAGCTCGAATTCGAATTACCACAGGCCCAAGACTCGACAATATAAGGTAAGAGACATAAATGAAAGGTCCCCATGCACGTCCCATACTTAGGAACTCATCATCTCCGCCTCTCCAACGAAATCTCTCTCTCTCTCTCTCTCTTCTTTTTCTACTCTAACGTCAATGTAATGTAGGTGGTGGGCGTTTGACTAATGAGCTTGAGCGTGTACCGGACCATTAGATACATTGCCATAAATCTTTAACCCTCTGGAGTTAAACTCCTGCTAAAATAAGGAGCAAGGGGCCACAGAAATTAAGGCAAATATGGATTTCCTTTCGACCGGTGAATGCGGATGAAAGATTGTTTGACAGGAGAAATTTATGACCTTCTTCGTTTTGAGATTGTTTTTCATTCAACGCCAGATTATTCTCCAGTCACCCTGCCTCGGTTTCTCCTATTATCTCTCAGAATACCCTGATTTATATTCTTCAAGCTGTGTCTAAGATCAGCACTAGAGTCATCGTTCCGCGTTCGAGAAGTTATCCTCTTAACGATTCCCAGACCGGGAATTGCATCCCTTTTTCTTGTGGGGTGTTTTTGTGTGCATTGTTGCATGATGGAGGAGCTTTCAGGTCATAGTTCATGCAGCTCTGCTGTCATGGCCTCCTCCAGCATTGGCAATGAGGTTAAGAAGTCCAAAAATGTCGATCAGGGAATTCCCTTAGAGCCACTGCCTTTGCTGAGCTGCTTGGCCAAGGCTTTGCATGAAAACCCTAAAGACGCTAACCATAACGCTCGTCCATGCGGAGAAGTTGGGGACGACGTAACCGTGGCGCTCCAAATCGGCCTCCCAAATTATTCAGGTGGGTCAACGGGTTCTTCCTCAGAAGCTACGAGCCAAAGTGCAGGCGTGGGAAGATATTGGATCCCTACGGCGGAGCAAATTCTCATTGGATTTACCCATTTTTCATGCCATGTTTGCTTCAAAACGTTCAACCGCTACAACAATCTTCAGGTGAGAAGAAGCTGAGAAGCGATTGGTGGACATATTTTTGGACCATTTGTCAGCTAAAACATCATGGAGTCATATGCATCTGTGACGAAAACGACTCGTGATATGTGGGTTTGAGATCGAGTGTTGGCGAACTGGTTGACTAAATCTTTTAATCATGATATCTAGGTTAAATGATGCAGAAAAAGAAATTCCCACAGACATAACAATCACAACAAGGTCACTTTTTACTTCTCCACATGAATTCGTGTTGTAGATGCACATGTGGGGGCACGGTTCACAGTACCGCAGAGGGCCGGAATCTCTCAAGGGCACGCAGCCACGGGCCATGCTGGGGATACCGTGCTACTGCTGCGCCGAGGGGTGCCGGAACCACATTGACCACCCAAGGGCGAAGCCGCTCAAGGACTTCCGGACCCTGCAGACGCACTACAAGCGGAAGCACGGGTCGAAGCCCTTTGCGTGCCGCAAGTGTGGCAAGCTCCTCGCCGTTAAGGGCGACTGGAGGACCCACGAGAAGAACTGCGGCAAGCGCTGGCTCTGCATCTGCGGCTCCGACTTCAAGCACAAGAGGTCGCTCAAGGACCACATCAAGTCGTTCGGCCCCGGCCACGGGCCTTTTCCTCCTGATTCGTTTGACATCGGGGTGGAGGTGCCTGGCGGTGGATCTGTAGCACCGTTCATGTTCATCTGATTCTTAGATGCTCAAGTAATATCGACTCATCTTAGCAAGTTGAAATCGGATCATCTCCCTGATGTAGGCAGTGTGACATGTTGGGTTAGTCCTACGAATTATGGGTTATTGCATTGTCATGCTGACAATGCATCGCGGTCTTTAGCGAAATTAAGTCATACGGATCAATTTAGCAAAGTTATCTCCCGTATGGATCGGACTGTAATCTAAACCTATTCTGCTAACCTTTGTCTAGAAAACAAAATGCGAGGAAACTTGAGGTTGACTCCGATGTGTGCATTAAAGGTTGTTTCTATGCGAATCTCATTAAGCCTATAGCCACAATCGGGAAAGTTGAACATTAAGCGTCCCACGTTGCTAAGATCTAAATCGCGACTTAGATCTTATAGCATCAATTGTAATCATATCCAGAGTTCTCTTTGACGATTGCTGAAATCTATTGTATATATGCCAGTTTTCTGATATCCGAAGATCGGATCACGAGATTTCAAGTCTTTTGTATCACAGTAGTCGTCTGATATTGATGTTATTAGAAGCTCCATAGTTTTGCCAGCTAGATGCAAGTATTTGATAATAGATACTACGAGCTTTTTGAATGATCAAGAATCGCTTTGATCAGATTCAAAGCGACCAAGAAGTCGCAATTGCTTTATGAGGATGAAATAGGAAAAAGAAAGAAAACATAGGGTTCTAGTATGTCCGTGTTTGGAGCTGAATTAGGACTTGGTTAATCAGAATGAACTCAGATCGAGCTGAGGGTGATTCGCCAATGCTGACGCTGAATGACTCACTTCGAACTCAATTAGGGTTTGCAGGGTAGAGTCGGATGACGAAGTAACCTTTTCGTGGTTTCAAGAATCCTGATGTTCAAAATTGTGAGTACATTTTCGGAATCCGGACATCGCAGGTTGGTTTTCGATCGCAGGGAGATACGGCGCAGCTTTTTGCTGCTGGGAGAAATTCGATATCGGACAAAGGAGATGGGCGCATCCGCACTTTAGTGAGCCGAACTGAAATTGGCCGATCGCAGAGCGCCAACCAAGGGTATCGGGGCGGACCACCGTGACCGGCAACTCTCCTTGTCACTGGGACTCGAGTCACTGTTGCTCCTCTGACTGCCGTCGTCACGATGATTCACAAAGTCGGTAATGACAACAACTAAGAAATTCTTTCTGTACGCAAGATAACCAAAAAAACCTAAGTGTCCCTTTCTCTTTATTGCATTTGTGCAAATTCAATTTTAAACATTTCATTAGAAAATACGTTGAAAATTTATCAAAAGATTTTATGACTAAATTGAAATATTTAAGTTTTTTTTAGTCAATTTATTCCTAAACCTTTTTATATTTTTTCACTGAACAGAAATTGTAGACATGAATTCAGGGTGTCCTATATGGCATCACCAGCGATGACCTTGACAATTTTTATTTCATAAGTATTTTCAATTTTTTCTTTTTCCTCATTTTTTTATTATTTTTTCATTCTTTTATTTCCAGAGAATTTAAATCATGGCTAACTTCATTGAAAGAAGATTTAAATCTTCTTGATTCTTGCGTCCAAGGGTTTTTTTCCAAAATAATCCAAAAAATAAAATATTTACAAAAATAATACAAAAAAATATTTATAATTTTAAGTATCCGTTGACAATTCAATTGCGGAGACCGGGGGCCCATTGGCGGGCTCCCCTCCCTTCCCTCTGCGATTAATTGCAGAGGGAGAGTTTTTTAAAAAAATTAATTATTTTAGTTGATCGTGCGGAGCAAAATTCTTTTTTAATTATTTTAATTATTTTTTCTTGTTTTCTTTTAATCTTTTTATTATTAAATTTATTTTCACTTAATCATTTCTTTTTCTCGTCACTCTGCGTCCTTATCGCCTTGCTCATATGATTACGCACCTCGATTTCGTGGTCCTATCGCCTTGTCATTCCTTTGCTTGCTCATTCGCTTGCTTGCTCATTCGCTCGCTCGTTTTTCTTATTTTCTTTTAATATATTTTATTATTCAATTTATTTTCTTTTAATCATTTTTAATTTATTTTTCTCATCACTCAGCAGCCTCGTCGCCTCGCTCACTCGAGTGACACTCAGCGGCCCTGTCGCCTCACTTGTATGTTCATTCGCTTGATTGCTCGTGCATCACGATAACACTCCTCAACTTCTTAGCCCCGTCGCCTAGCTCATTCTCTCGACTCGTTGGCTCGTTCGATCGAATAAATGAGAGAGCGAACTAACGAGCGAGGCGATAGGGCGATGAAATCGAGAGGCATCATTGTGATACACGAGCAAGCAAAACGAATAAGTGAGGCAATGGGGCTGGGGAGTCGAGTTGCGTCATTGAGTGAATGAACTAGCGAGGCGACGAGGCCGCTGAATGACAAGAAAAATAAATTAAAAAAGATTAAACGAAAAAAATGATTAAGTGAAAATAAATTGAATAATAAAAAGATTAAAAGAAAACAAGAAAAAGAAATTTAAAATAATTAAAAAAGAATATTGCTTGGCACTTTTGATTGCCAATCAACTAAAATAATTAATTTTTTTTTATAAAAAAAAAAAACCTCCCTCGGCAATTGAGATTTCATTTCTAAGCAGAAGAGACCTATAATTGTAAATAATTTTTTATATAATTTTTGTAAATATTTTTTGAATTATTTTGGAAAAAAAAACCCCAAATCTGTTCCTTCCACCGCTATTTTTTTTAAAAAAAATTTCCAACCCAATTCTATCCCTTTACATTGCACCAAAAAATAAAAATAAATCCTATCCCTTGACTTAACTGAATCAATTTGACTCTAGGGGTCGGCCTTCATTTTTGAATCGTTTCAAGAAACATGTAGACCAGATTGCCCCTTCATCAAAATCGGCGCTCATCAGGAATCATGATCTCCAAATTCGAATCTCAATTTTGAGGAAAATATATTTAAAAATTCCTAAATCGATTGTAATTATGTAAATTTGATTTTTTTTTTTGCCGATTCAGTTCTAAAATTTTTATAATTATGTCAATTCAGTTCATCCGACGCTAAGTAGACGCCCCTGGACATGGCCGGTTCGATGGAATCGCTAGTTCCGGTTCAAGAACTGGCGGTTCCGGTTCCACGAAAAGTGGAACCAAAGGTTCCGACCTATCTAGAATTTTATTTTATTTTGTAAAAAATTAAAGTAAAGGGCTCTTCTCAATGCGTCACATTGGCTCTTACTCTCCCGCTCCCCCACTCCCACTTAATTTTTTTTTTATAAAACGGTTTCGAAAAATATGGAATTGGCCCTGGTTCGGAACCGTGGACCTAGTCAACGGGCCGGTTTCGGGTTCACGATTCCAAATGACCATGTCTGAACGCCCTTGACGCCAATCGTTTGGTAACATAATATTCAATTTTCTTTTCATTTCTTTTTTCTTTCTGTCTTGTTTCCTTCCCTCTCCTTTTTGTTCCTTTGGTCGGCGATGTCAACCTCGCTGGCCTTAGCCCAAGCTCGCCTTACCAGCGATTGGAAAGGGATAGCCTTGCCGGCCATTGGAAAAAAAAAAAGAGAGACAAAAAAAGGAAAGATAAAAAAATAAAAACCCAAAAAAATATTTTCTCACCAATCGGCTAGCATTCATATCAGCATCAACTGACTAAAATTGATTGAATGGACTGAATTGATACAATCACAAGAGATTTAAGGCTGAATCAACAAAAAAACGTTTAGAGCTAAATTAACACTATTGCAATTATTTATTTATTTTGGTAATTTCTCCCCAAATCTGATCTTGGTTAACGCCCAATCTTCAACTCAAATTGTTTCCGTCATTCCGTTAATTCATGATGTCGGCGTGTGGTTCATGATCCCCATCGACAAGAAGACACGGGGGTCCCACTCCCTGGTAAGCGAGCGAGGGTTAGAGGGCACCCCAACGAGAGTCGTGGGGGCAGCGCCCCCTTTTATAGTTTGAGCATATGTTTTTTTCTTGATAGATACCGAATCTGAATTGTAAGACGGATCAGAATCAAGATTCCAACATTACAAGAGTTTTGTACGTATTGAAAATACAATTGCCTTTGGAATGAGAAATCTAGATATCGACATCAATCTCATTCGATAATAATTGATTTGATTCTTTTAGGAATTGATTTTATATTATTATGTATATCTTCTTTTCCTCCTTTTAAGTTAGACCTATGCATTATAAATAGGATTGTTATTGCACAGTTTCAAACACAGAAAAGAAATACATAATACAATTACTCAATAGCCCTTTTTCATTGCTTTTCTTACAAGGTATCAAAGCGGTGATTTCAATCTAGCTTCCGCATATTTTTTTGCCCAACCGTCCTTCTTCGCACAACCTGTGAAGAATTTTTTTTTTTTTTTGGAGTCGTATCATATATATATATATAAAGCTAGAAAACCATGCCTAGTAATCAAGGCTCAAAGTCAGGAATCTCCAAGGATTCGAACAATTTTTCCAATAATCAAGGGTTGGAAAATCCGCACTTGGACCCCCAATCGGATCTAGTACATGTTAATCAGGCTATTGGAGTAGGACATGAAGTGCTTTCGAGATCAACGCAACACAACAGTGGATCGATTCAGCCCAACAGAGAATAATATTTTTGAGGGCGATATGTTTAATGAATCCCTATTCGTGTTCCTGTTTGGCTTTTCCATAGTAGCATGGGTCCTACGGAGAGGACCCACCCTAGGAATACAAGGCCGGCAGGAAGTTCTACAATTTTCCCGAAAGGGAATCCAGGGACCGGCATAGGATACCTCGACCTGGATGGGCATATTCGGGTCCAAACATACTAGGTCCAATGGGTTCGACGGGTTCTCTTTACCTGCGTTTTGGACCTGATTTTTTTTCCTTTTGCAGGAACCATCGGTGGTCGGCCAGAGCCAAAGGATCCCCTATACACGACTGTCGCCGACGGACTCGAGCTTCGCCTAATCTCTACACAACTCTCGAGGTCGGAAAACTCTCCGTCTGGTCCCGAGAGCTCTGGTGGGAACTTACAACAAAAGAAAAGAAGGGTTTCTTGATGGTTTTGTTCCTGTTCCGGTCAATGAGCGGCTTGCACGTCCTTGGAAGATATGCAACCAGCTTGTCTGGACATGGATCGGCAATTGCATCACCCCCGAAGTTGCTGTTGGACTTCCTCCGACCGAAGACGCCAAATTTTTTTGGGAAAACGTCCAAGAAATGTACGGGAAGCTCGATAGGGCTAAGATTTTCTCAATAATCCAAGCCCTATCGGAGCTAAAGCAAGGCAATTCCTCAATTTCAATAGGTTTCAATCGACTCTCCGCGTTATGGAACGAATTGAAGGAAGCCAGAGAAAATTTTCGCCGACCGAACGAAACCCTTACTCAGTATCGCGTGATTAAGCAAAGGAAGAAGGTAACAAGGTTTCTCTTTATACTGAATGAGAGTTACTTACATTTTCATAGCCAAATCCCCGCCATGGAACTGGTTCCCTCGTTCAGCCGCAAGAAGAGTCGCAGCGCAAGAAGAGTCGCAGCGTCTGGCCTCATCAGAGTATGTCAAGGTAGGTGACTAGGTCGTCCTCGCAGCCAAGGCAACGCCGGACCAACGCTTTCTCGCTGCGAAGTCTAGCCATGGCACCTACAAAGGCTCGGGAGGAGAGAGCTCGCAGCGTATAGGGTTACTAGAAGAAGAAGAAGATGTTATTTTTTCGTCAAGGGATGGTCGAGATTCGTTTAGCCAATCCGACGGCCTCAAACGCGTAAGACCATTACTCAATGCGAACGATCTTGATTTCATCACATGATTAGATGGCGCGTGATCAGACAGTCAGGGATTCGTCTTCGTGGCAGGCGGATCAAATGGTGGACAGCGTTCTACGACGTCCACGGCTTGGAAGGGATCAAATGGCTAACAGTTTTCAAACAAATCACATGGGGAAAGGTAAATTTTGTGATTATTGCAGACATCCTTACATAGTCGTGAAAATTGTTAAAAATTACACGGCAAACCAATAGATAAAGGAAAAAAGGAGCGAGACATTTCTATTGCCGCACATGCTAAGGCTGATCAGCCGATCAATAAGGATCAAATTCAGCAGCCGATCAATAAGGATCAGATTCAGCAGATTATGAAAGCCCTAAGTCAGATGAGAACACAAAATAAAGCTACTAGCTATGCAGGTACTTCTCATTGTTTAAGCTCAGTTTCAAGCAAGGCATAAATTATTGATTCTGGTGCTAATAATCACATAGTTTGCAATGAACATTTACTCTTTGATATTCACAAATCCACTCATCATGCATCATCTTCCCAATGGAGACAATACTACCGTTACCAAAGTTGGGACCATTAAACTTAATCCTTCCACCACTCTAAAAAATGTGTTACTCATTTCTAATTTTCAGTTTAACCTCATATTAGTTTCCAAACTCTGTGATGACAATTACTATCGAGTTATTTTCAACTCTGACATCTGCTACTTTCAGACCCTTTCGACTGAGAAACTGATGGGTTTGGGTAATGATCACGAGGGACCCCATTTTTGGACTACTTTTCCCACTGGTTTTGATGTTTCATATTTTTCATTAAATAAGGGCATCTTATGTAATGCCACCATTAATAAAAAAACTATTTTATCCCATCAACGTTTGGGTCACAGTGCTTCTTTTCCTCACCCAAAGTGTACTAGTTGTTCTCTTGCTAAACAATGACATTTATCCTTTCCACATAGTGCATTGCGAGCGACTGTAGTTTTTTCTCTGTTACATATGTACATCTGGGGACCATATCATACACCACACCGTTATGGATCTCATTTTTTTCTTACAATTCTGGATGATCATACATGAGCAACTTGGGTTTTTCTGTTGCTTTCCAAAGCCCAAGTCCTTTCCATTCTTCGAAATTTTCTCACCCTCATCAAAAATCAATTCCACAAATCCATACAGCAGATGCGCACTAATAATGCACAGGAATTTTTTAATCATGAATGTTCTTCCCTTTTTATCGCCAATGGCATCCTTCATGAAAATTCCTGCACCTACACTCCTCAACATAATGGTGTTGTTGAAAGAAAATATCGACACCTTGTTGAAGTTGCTCGTGCCTTTAAATATCAAGCTTTTATTCCAAAAATATTTTGGGGAGACTGTGTTTTCACATGGGCATATTTAATTAATCGGATGCCATCTCGAGTCCTCAATGGACAAGCCCCCTTCGAATTGCTTTTCGGAAAGAAACCGGATATTGGTCACCTTTGTGTATTTGGTTGTCTCTGTTATGTATCTACTATGGGGCCTCGGACTAAACTAGATCCCTGTGTCATTAAATGTGTCTTCATTGGATACCTTACTCTTCATAAGAGATATTCGGTATATGATGCACCCACCAAGAGATTCTTTGTCAGTCGAGATATTATTTTTCATGAAGATGTTTTCCCTTTCCAGGAAGAATTATCTTCTCAACAGGTTGGTGCGACTACTGGTCAACGCCCTTTTTTGGTTGAAGAAAATTTTTTCATCACAATCACATGTAATGATCCCCTACTTGACATCTCTTATGGCGTGTCCGGCCACTGATTATGATGCAGCACCATCACCAATTGCAGAAAATATGACTCATCATATTTTGCAAGATATTCCATCACCAACTTCTTTGGGTGATACCGCCTCGGAAACACTTGGGATTATTTCATCAGCACCTCTATGACGTTCCAGTCGTACTACACGACCTCCCACATGGACAACAGATTATATTTTCCCTGCTTTGGAGCCATCCGGTACATGATACCGTATCTCTTCATACGCAAGCTTTGCTCATCTTTCATATGAACACATGTGCTACATTAATAAAATATTTGAAGGACAAGAACCACTTTCTTATCATGAAGCTGCCAAAGACAATCGTTGGCAACAAGCAATGGCTAATGAATTACAAGTCCTAATGGACAACAAAACTTGGGATCTTGTTTCCCTACCCCCTCATTGAAAATCCATTGGCTGCAAATGGGTTTACAAAATCAAATATAGGGCGGATGGCTCTATTGAACGCTATAAAGCACGATTAGTGGCTAAAGGATTTACACAAAGAGAAGGTTTCAATTACACTAAAACGTACTCTCCATTAGCAAAGGACGTTATCGTTCGTTCTTTCCTCACAGTTGCAGCACTCCGTGATTGGCCTCTTCATCAGATGAATGTCCATAATGCATTCCTTCATGGAGATCTTGAGAAAGAAATTTACATGGACCTTCCGCTGAGTTTACGTAGACAGGGGGAGAATATAATGTGTCATCTCCGTAAATCCCTATACGGGCTCAAATGGGCCTCTCGTCAATGGTATGCCAAATTTACTGCCACACTGATAAATGCCAATTTTCGACAATCCAGACATGATTATGTCTTATTCACAGGAACCAAGGTACATCATCAATTTATTTACTTATATACATTGATGATATACTTATCATGGGAAATGACGAGAGTGACGTTGAGAAGTTTAAAAGCCACATGCACTCTACCTTCCATATTAAGGATTTGGGATTCCCCAAATATTTTCAAGGAATAGAGATTGCTTGATCGGACAAAGGAATTTGCTTGAGCCAACCCAAGTTTGTCCTGGAGATCATATTAGAAGCAAGACTATTGGGACCAAAACCAGCTGTTATTCCAATTGAGCAGAATATCAAGCTAACGACGGCTGAGTATGATAAAGAATCATCACCCTAAATGAAGATGCCCTACTCAGTGATTCATCTATTTATCAAAGACTTGTCGTGAAACTTATATATTTAACCATGACTAGACCCGACATATGTTATGCCGTACAAATTCTTAGCCAATTCATGCATAATCCAAAATAGTCTCATATGAATGCAACGCTTAAAGTTGTGAAGTACTTGAAGGGTTGTTCAGGTTTGGGAATTTTATTGTCTAGAGATAACAACATGGAAATGACTACTTATAGAGACACAGACTACGTTACATGTCCCATGAGTAGAAAATCTGTCACAAGCCTTTGCATCACATTCGGGGATTCATTACTCTCTTGGAAAACAAAGAAACAGACGACTGTTTCTTTAGCGTCCGCTAAAGCGGAATATCGAGCAATGGAAAAAACCAGCTATGAAATAGTCTGGATAAGAGGATTGCTTCAAGATCTTGGTATATGGTTAAAAAAACCTACCATTTTGTTCTACAATAATAATGTTGCCCTTAAACTTGCAATGAATTCAGTCTTTCATAAAAGGACAAAACACATAAAATTTGATTGTCATGTCATCAGGGATAAAATTCAAAATGGAGTAATCAAGACGAGGGATAAGAACAACATAGCAGCCCGCATACATCTTCACTAAACCCTTATGTCAAAGGCAACATGTGTATCTATTAAGCAAGCTTGGTGTCCTTGATGTGTACCGACCATCAGTTTGAGGGGGAGTGCTGAAGATACAGTTGCCTTTGGAATGAGAGATCTTGATATCGATAGCAATCTCAGTCAATACTGATCGATTTGATTCTCATGAATTGATTTTATATTATTATGTATATCTTATTTTGCTCCTTTTAAGTTAGACATATGTATTATAAATAGTACTGTTATTGTACATTTTCAAACACAGAAAAGAAATACATAATACAATTCCTCAATAGCCCTCTTTCATTGCTTTTCTTATACTATATACACACACAACTCTCATAATGTTGGAATATTGATTCTGGTCTGTCTTACAATTCAGATTCGGATTTAAACAGAAAGAATGTTGTAATGAGTTGAGCCTATCTTTACCGAGCCACTCGTCGAGTTCGCCTCTGACTCCCCGTGACATGCATTTGTCCTAAAATGAAAAAAAAAATGCGATATGAATTTCAAATGTAAGGCAAATCCAGACCACTATGCCATAAATAATTATGTGGGAACAACCAAAATAAGGTGTCGACAACCGCCTTTAATTTGCGACCAAAAAAAAAAACCGCCTTTAATTTTTGTAATTGTGAACCGTTTAAGGTCAACAGAAACTGGTCCATTTGTGGTTAGTCCAGCTAGATGCAATCACAAGTGTCAACTCATAGGTCAGTCAAATAAACTTTCTCGAGAAGAATGCACATTTCGTAGCGCATGATCCAGCCACGGATTGCGTGCGTGCCCATTAGCTTCATTTAAATATAATTATTTCTTCGCTATTTTTATTTCTTCTAAGGAATACGTGTGGGTCAACGAACTTAAAGAGGAGGAGAAATTCAATTCGTCTTCCTTTTAGAGGAAGTGGCGGCAGAATAAATTATAATTAGTCGAACCAATCAGGTATTCGGTCCATGTCGTAATTCGGCTAGTGCCCTCGTCGTGGTCGAGCTCGTTATCCGCGCCTACATAATCAAGTTTACGAATCAATGTTAGTAGTTTTACCGCACGAATAACAACTAATCTGTTTTCCAAAACTATCTTTGATAAGATATAGATTTCTCTATTTATATTCGCTGAACGAGTTTCTAAGCAGAGAAACGAATTTGGCAGCGGCACGAAGTTTCTGTTACCGAAGAAGAAATTCGTTTGATAACTGCATAAAATATCTACGGTTGCTGGCGGTAGGCGATCAGCCGATGAACCCACAGCCGACGATTGGGACACGAGAGAGAGAGAAAGAAAGACCGCACATGAGAGAAAGAAAGAGGGAGGAAGCGAGTAATGAGAAAAATTGTTCAGTAGAAAATTCTACTTTCAAATCCATTTTTTGGGCAAATGAAATTGTCTAACGAGACGGATTTTGTTGCAAACCTATCTTCTATAAACAAGTAAAAAAAATAAAAAATAAAATAATTATCATTTACGCCCTAAATTGATCAATAAAAAGATACGAAGATATTATTATTAGCCAACTAATCCACGTGCACGCCAACCGCGCGGAAATAATACAAAGCAGTTCCAAGTGACCAGAATGAAGTTGATAGGATCCAGACAAGGGGACCATCTCAAGAATTCTTCTGTTACATTGGGCAAATCGAAAACGAATGTCCGAACAAGTCTAATCTCTTCTGGGCAACAGCAACACCTTGTTGATTACCTCATCCAGGTTCAAGAACGACGACCCGGAAGGACACGTGGCCTCTCGGGCCATCTCCTTCCACTCCATCGCCTTCCTCTTCATCTCCTTCCCTCTCTCCCCCTCCATCAGCTCCCTCACCTGCCTCTCCACCTCCTCCCTCTTCACGTCCCCGTCGATCCCCATCCCGATCCCCCACTCCTCGAGGCTGTACCGGCAGTTTGTCTGCTGCTCTGCGAAGAACGGCCAGCACACCACTGGCACGCCGGCCACGATGCTCTCGATCGTCGAGTTCCAGCCGCTGTGGGTCAGAAACCCGCCTACCGACGGGTGGCTGAGCACCCGCTCCTGAGGGCACCAGCTTGCCAACAGGCTACGCTCCCTTGTCGTGGCCGAGAACTCCGGTGGCAAGATTGCTGTGTCGCCGACAACCAAGTCGGGTCTGATGACCCACAGGAACGTCTGGCCGCTGTTCGCGAGCCCCCATGCGAACTCCACCAGCTGCGCTGGAGTCATCACCGTGATGCTCCCGAAATTCACGTACACGACCGAGCCGGGTGGTTTCGAGTCGAGCCACTGGAGACAACCCAGCTCCTCCTTCCACAGGTTGGACCCGATCGACCTGGTGTCATTATCGGGTAGTTGCTCCGTGAGGAGATGAAGGGGACCAAGTGTGTAGATAGGGGGGAAAATGGCCTTGAGAGCGTCGAGGACCTCTTGCTCTAATCGGTGGAACGTGTTCAAAATAATGGCCGAGGCTCTCTTCGCTCTCGCTGCCTCGCCCAGGCAGAATTCAACCATCTGGTCTTCCGGGTCAGTGGTTCGGATGAAGCTCGGTAAGTCTCTCAGGCGGATGTTTCTCATCCCGGGAATCCAGTCGATGGTGGTGTCTAGGTATCCGTTTGTCAAGTAGCTTGCATCTGCAAATTGGGAGTCGATCAATTAAACCGTGTGACCGTACATGGCCATGGTTCTCGTAAAGGATCCGCTTCTCTAAAACATGAGAATGAAGGTTATATTAAGTCGAAAACAGTACGTAAGCTCCGGAGGAAGGTTCTTACATCTAATTCTACTTTCGACAGTTGACTTAGTTAAGTACTCTACCCAGGAGAAAACTGTGACATGATCGGCTATTGGCTAACCATGCAAATCAGGAACAACAAAAGTAAATAATATTAAACCAAATCGGACAGCTTTTTTTTTTTTTTAATGCCTACCTTTGAGTGGGGTAAGGCCCTTGTCAATAAGACTGCGATACTGCGCGTAGCCCATGAAGCCGCACGCGCTCGTCGTCCAGAAAAGTACCTCCGGCACGCCGGCTGCCTCGGCAGCGTCGAGCGTGAAGCTCATCACGCCGTCCGACACCACGCAGCTCACCGGCGGGGAACCCGATTTCGTGCTCTCCTCATTGAGCCTCTCGAGCAGGTCCCGGAAGTAGGGCAAGCAGAACTTCCGCGTGGACTGGCAGAGGGCGGGGATGTCCTGGGTGGCGTCGGCGTCGGAGGGCGGGAGGCCGTCAGGGATGGTGCGGAACTGGAAAGACGGGAGGCCATCGAGGGAGGAGGGGCCGCGGGAGCGGAGGAGGCGGCTATGGTTGTACTCGGTGTTGACGAAGGTGATGTGGAAGCCGGCGTGGTGGAGGAGCTTGGCGAGGTTGAGCATGGGGTTGATGTGGCCCTGGGCTGGGTAGGGAATGCACACTGCGTGTGGCTTTTGGGTCGTCTCTATCGAACCCATATCTGTCTCTCTGCGTTTTGGGCAAGGAAGAAGAGATGGGAATGGTTATGGGAAAACGTTAGGTTTCGTCTCATTTATAGGCCGGGGGGAGGTTCAACGTCGGCAACCATCCCATGATCAAACGGGTCGGCACACGTGTTCCGGCCAAGTTGGAGGAGGACGTGATGACTGATGAGGTGATGGATGAGAAGGTCGAAGAGGCGTGGTGGCTCAAACGGACGGTCAAATTACGGCTTTCGATTTTTTTATTAGTATAACTGTGGCACCGCCAGATAAAGACAGAGAGGTAATTTCGTAACAATCTAACAGTACTATAATCCGTAAATTTATACATAATCATTACGTATTTTGCATAAAATATTTATTAATTGAAAAATCGTAATGCCAAAAATAATGACAGTACTGTCTAGATGTTTCCATAAAAATTCGAAGATGTCATCTTCGTATCCAAAATGGGGTCGACAACATCATCCTTGGGGTAATGTATTGATTGGTTCCTCTATGATTAAGAACAGTATCTTCATTTTTCAATGGCTTGACTAATTTAGCAAAATGAGTCCATAAAAACCCTTGAGACCTTGCAGCTGAACTTGAGTCCTACGGTTGTGTTTGAGATTTTTTCTTTTTTTGGAAAATGCTTACAGTACTATCAGTGACGGTGAACCGTAGATCCACGCATCATTACCTCATTTTTTTTTGTTACATAAAGCACTTATTGATTGGGAGGTCGTGTAGTAAAAAATAACTGACAGTATGGTCAAACCGTCAGCTTTTTTTTTTTTCCGTGCATATGTGTGTTTCATAATTTGACTATAATGATAATGGGGAAGAAAAAAAGAACAACTAAATACAGGTAGATCGATCAGTTTTCTTGAAAATGACTTTTCCGCAAAGTTCATTTCATAATCTGGTGAGAAGCCGAAAACAGCTTTATATAAGATATGGATATGTGCCGACCAAATCATGTTCAAATAAGGGAAACATGTCCGACGACAGATTCCCTGTGTTTACGTTGCCTTATGTGCTAAACTTTTACATCACTATCGTCACCGTTCCCATGTTCCGCTTATGTCCCACGCAAACAAAGCCTTTAGACATGTGCGGCATGAGCGGTGGAAACGAACGAAAGCTCGCCGTGATTAATAAGAACTGAGGATTTATGAGACTCTATTCTATTTTCATGTAAAACAACTGGTGTGTAATTTTCTGAAAAAACGCAATCGCTAGAAATCAGGGCGATTCAACCGCTGATTCGCACCCGGTTGCATGGAAACGGGCCAGATCGCTGATCGATACTCACTTCTTTCTCTAAATGCTAATCATGTGGACTCCATTATGAAAGGAATATAGTTGAAAATTAAGTGAATTTTCGAAATATATGCTTAGGCATCCATCTGACATCTGTCAAAATAGCTAGTGATTTTTCTTTTCCCTGTTCTAGGCTGATGTTAAAGCGTTTTCCTCGCATGTTCCAAAAGTCCGGCCACCGATAAAAGAGGTGTGAAGCAAAATTGGAGCAAAGGTGACCGAAGAATGCACGCCGTCGCTTTTTTATTCATGCGTTCCAACTTTTCGAGGGCAAAAGTTGATCAAAATTCTATCCGACGCTATTTCTAGTCGTGGTGGATCTTGACTTCTCTTTTGGATTTGATGATGGAGATTGCTCCTCGAATGTCAAAAACTGTATTTCGTGAATAATGAACATTGATTCTTTTGAGCAACGTAGCATTTTCTTTTTTAACCAAATACGAGTGGATGAAGATTATTTGAAGGTTTTAATTATCCTTTTTATTTGCTTCTTATCGCTTAAAGTAGCAATTTTGTACTTAGCAAATTAGGTGCATTTTTTTAACCCAAAAATAAATTAATTAAGTGAACGTTTTTAAAAAGAAGAAGAAAAAGTTTACTTTTTCACTTGATTGATTATTTCAAATCAAAACAAGTCATGCTTATCAAACGTGCTCCCTTTCTTTTTCTTTTTTTTTAATAATCCGAGAAGCCAAATGCACGAGTATAAAGGCCGAGCTATCTTAGGCTTGTTAAACACCATGCACATCTCATGAGTCGATTAGATATAAGCATTACTCAAAAGAGTTTACACGCGGTTAGTAGGATATTAACAGAAGGAGTTTAACTTATGAGTTACAAATACCGAGAACACTTTACGGTGCATTTACGTTTGGAGGCCTGGTTAGCTCAATGCGTATGCACATTAAATAGTTGGCTTTGACTAGTAAGTTTCAAATACTTGGTTAGTCAAATGAACATTCATTTTGACCAAAAAAGAAAAATGAACTTTCACAAGAAGAATGCACATGACGGCAAAGGTTGAAATTTGAACAAATTTTCTTCTTACAATGGATTTTTTTTTTGGACGGATTACGTACCGCATGACCCATGTTTGACCTCAGCAATGGAGATATATATATATATATATATATGTAATTTGCCCATGTAAAGACAACGTCCTATAGAAAATAATCGTTTGGCTAGGTATTTTAATCGTACTTTATTCGAGATATACTAGTTTTCACTTTTCAAGGCATTGGTCATCCGAAACGTGAAAGCAATCGCTACACTGAATTTTGTGAAATTTCTTTAATGGATTGCTTGACAAGTGTCCGTAAGAGATACTCCTTATCAAAACTCAGGTTGTAATTATCTCTACGTTTTGAAAGAGGAGTGGAAATTCAATGAGTCTTCTCACGTTGAGCGGTGGCAGAAATAAGACGGTCGGTTAGCATGTGTAATGGAGATTGTTTATATTTTAAAAGTGTTATCAAAACATTTTTGGAACATAAACGCGTATGATTCAAAAATATTTCAAAAGTGTTTCGCAAAACACTTTTGCGCCAGGAAATACTTTTGAAAAAACAAAAAAAAACTTAATTATGAGTTTTGTAACATTTTTTGGAACACTTTTGAAAACATCACTCACCGTCGCCAACGCGGCCACCACCCACCGGCCTCCCGCCGCCGCGGTTGCCGACTGCCATCGCCAATGGCCGGCAGCCGGCAGCCGTCGCGAAAAAAAATTATTTTTTTTAACTTGCCAAATGCGTTTCTATTCCCAAAAAATATAATCGAGAATAGAAACACAAAAAAGTATTTCTATTAAAAAATAATGCCCCGAACATAAATGTGCTCATGCGCACCCTTAGTGAACCAACCATGTTCTCCACATAAGTTCAAAGTTCACAGTTAGGAAATTCAAAAGTGGCATTAATAAGCGGCCAGGGAGTCAGTAAATCAACTAAAATGATCCTAACATTTCTTAATATCTTCCAATAAAAACATAGTAACACATTTTAATACAGTCATTTTCTTCCGTAAAGATTCGACGTACAATCATAACGAAATAAAACGTAAAAACGAGAAAGAGAAATCGAGACATAAGATTTTATCCTGATTCCTTTCTCAAAGCGAGACCCCGTGCTTTTCTGTTCGATGTGAAGTATAACCGAATTCCAACAATCTCCAATTCGATGAATCCTTCACAAGCTTCTTCAGACCTAATACAGTTGTACACCATTCAATTTTTTTTTGCACTCACTGCCTTGATAAAAAAAAAAAAAAAATCCATACACCCGTGTGTCAAATTTTTTTTAGCACTACTACTTTTTGTTATTCTTTCTCTCTCATGAGGTGATACTGTATGCCGATGTGTTGTGTTATTGCATGAAATCCTAAATTCTTAGATAAGAATAAAGTGGGATCCCATGCTTTCTGGGAGCACGAACTACACAACCAATATCTTCAAACGTCAACTTTAAATTTCCGAAACGCATTTAATGGGACTTGGACGTATCAAGAGGACACTCTTCAAAGATATTATCCAATGAACGTGGAATATAGCCTCGCTTGAACGTAGTTGAGGCAATCAACACCATAAATGCACCTCATAGCCTTACGATCTGGATTGTATATCTTTTCTTTAGAAGGTCAGGTGTCTGTTTTTGAAATCCGACCCATCCGTTTTGGAACGGACAACCTAAATTTTCTATTTTTATAAGGTAATTTTTTGAGTCATTTGTTTGTTTGTTTTTTTAGTAATGATCCGGATCGTCCATTCATAACACGGCCCAAATTCAAAATACAGTACCAGAGCTTACGTGGAAATGACAGAGGATGCCTTCACCGTAGCCTCATCCATAAGTCAAACTATCTTATCTTGGACTGATCTTCCCACTAAAATAGCTTCGATACCATTGCTTGTCGTTTCAAATCGATTCATGAAATTATTGGGGGACCTTCAACGTAACAGTAGCCGTCTTTAAGAGCTTGCGGTCGTGGGACGGCACTACCAGTACTTATGGAGAATTTTGCGACTCCGACGAAGAGGAGGCAACCCTATTTATAGGCCTTAATAAATTATTATGCAGGTACAGTCAGGGATATACACGATTAAACGAAGATATATGCACTTTTGAGAGACACGGAGAACCAAGAGATGTTTTCTAGAGAAATATCTCTAGTAGAAGGACGTTTCTTCCATCTAGAAATGGACAAGAACATGGCTCCATGCGAGCTTCCCGCGTCGAGACTCGATATTCACGTAGCCGACATACACACACACGATTTCCGAATGAAAATGAAGATTTTCTTACACGGTGAGTTCTATTTGTCTTCAAGACTCCATTTGTTTCTCGAGAAATGGGTGATTTGAAAAAGATTTTCGTAATATGAATCGCATGTATCGCTTGAAATAATCAGTCAATAAATAATATTTTCATTACTGACAACAATTTGTGTCCAATTATATGGGTAGACGATGAAAGCATTTTCCGTTAGTTCATTTTTTTTTAAGCAACATAAGCACTAGGTTTTTGAAAAATATTTTTCAAATCGATTATTTTTGTAAGACAAAATGGAGCCTAAGTGGACAAGTTGAAATTTCTAGTAAAGAACATGAAATGATCCGATATTTTTTTTTTTTTATAACCAAAGTTTTTCACGTGCAATGAACTATTCCTCAAGATGGTGGATGTATGAGCATCAATGCCACTGATTAAAATATTTGATATTGTTGGCACACCCATGGTATGGGAATTTCGATACACAGAGGAAACAGGTTCAATTTAGTTATGTCATTCCGACTCGTGCTTGGATTGGGTCTCTCTCTCGAGATTACCTTTCGATGAGGTATCGAACTTTTGTTTACGCCCTTTATAAGTGATGTATATTCTAGCCATTTTTTTTTTTTTCGGTTGAAAAAGGTAACCTTTTTGTTTTCATCAAGGATGAGTGTACTGATCATTAAAAAGGGATTCAGCGCATACAATTTTCTAGCCATGTGGACTCATGGGCATTCTATAGTGAATTAGATTATCCGCGGCAATGAATCTTGTGGATGATCGCAAGTTGCCCAATTGGGATTGCCATCAAAGTTTGGACCATCGGATCATTACGGTTGCATTTAATTTGTCTACTTATTTTAAATTTTAGGGATGGATCCGCCTGTCATATATTGATTGAAATTCACGTTTTACTCATTTATAGACAATTTTACGCATGATCGATGAATTTCTATAATGCGCGAGTCCAACCGATTTAAATGGTTCGGAAACACGGCATCTTGATGCCACGATCGAAATGTGACTTTCGACCTTGAGGAATCCCAATGACACATCTCTGTACCTGATGAATGGATTTGCAAGGACCATGTATCTATGGATCCAAGTGGCGTTAGAAGACAACAAATTTGGCATCAAATAGAAATTCTTCAAAAATGCACGGTCTTGATCGGCTTGAACGTGGCATCCGGTCGTGAGGAGTACGTCAGGCAACGCTCCTGGGCCCCCGGCACGGAGGAATCCGACGGACACGTTCGAAACATGCGATCCGATGGGATGGTTGACCCGATCTCACTCACTGCAGGAACACGTAAAGACGATGATGGTGCCAAGGATGGCGACGACTTCGAGCTAAAAGCAAGACCCAGGAAAATAATGAGAAAGAGTCCATCCACGTGAGGAGAACCCGGCACATGGGCGACCGGTGCCCTTCGTCTTGCC
The DNA here is from genome assembly GCA_028455895.1 of Rhodomyrtus tomentosa. Lineage (NCBI taxonomy): Eukaryota > Viridiplantae > Streptophyta > Magnoliopsida > Myrtales > Myrtaceae > Rhodomyrtus > Rhodomyrtus tomentosa. Next base: position 3,220,649 of record JAPCWY010000001.1, on the reverse strand, counting down.
TTCGACGTGGAGCTCGGCCTATTGACCCTCGTTCCGGACGAAGCGGGCGGCCCCAGAAGCCGAAGTCGGTGGCTAGACTCCGACAATGAAAAACGCATGTGGGACTACTCTTACTTCAAGTACTTATCAAACATCGAATTTGTCTTTACCCCGTTGGGGATAAAGAAGGGAAAATGACAATGAAAAAGGCACGTGACGCTGCTAGTCCCAGTCCAATTGGGAATAAAGAAAGGAAAATGACATCAAAAATTTAGTTTCAGAAATTTTTATTAACCCAACATGCAATGTGATATATAAACTTTTTGTGCAAGTTTAATTTATTCCATAAATTTTATGAATGAATAATGATATTTGGACTTCGGCTCAATGCAACGTGTTCCCTCAATTTAGCCCAACGTACAATGCGATCCCTGAACTTTCAATTTGTCCACTGCGATCTTGGATTTTTGGTATATATATAATTTAGTCCATGAACGATATAAAAATGATCAATGGAATCCTTCCGTTACTTCAAGTTCAGGAACAATATTTGAAAAACTTTCATGTAATACATGGACTAAATTGAACTTGCACAAAAAAATCATGGATCATATTGAACTATTTAAAAGTTCAAAGTCATATTAAATAAATTAAAAATTGAGGAATTACATTTTATATAAAGTCGAAATTCAAAAATCATTTATGTCATTATCGCAAAGATCATTCATGGCCATGTGGCTCGGCTCATTATGACAGCCCGTACCGGATCCAAATACAAATTGGGCTTGGTATAATTTTCAAAAAAGCAAAGTACGCTAGCTGAAGCCTGAAGCTATAGCCGTGCGTGGATCCTCCTGCTGTTGCTCCGAGACGTCTGTATCTGCAGTCCCTCGACGATTTATGCGTCGAAGTGGAGACCGACGGCTTATCGGTTGTTGAGTTTATTGCGGGCACCACCGAAAGCCCATGGGCCATACGTGTTTTAATTGAAGAATGAAGAATGCCGGTAGCTCTTGGCCCACAGGAAGAGTATTTCTTTGACGGCCCAATTTCCAAGTGAGATGGCCTCGTGGCGACAGTATGACTTTTACGGTTTGCTAATCAATGCCTCTTTGAAATATTTTGTATTCAGAAAATCACATGTTATATTCTCGTAGTATCCGTTGAGGAATCAAAATTGCGCTAAGAAGTATACGCTTCAACGAAAAATCACAAGGATTCATTTCATATAAATAGCTTTTTTTTTACAACCGGTGAGCTACGCCTGACGCAACCCTCTTCCTTCACTCTGGATTGAGATAGGCTATGCGAACTACATAGCCGGAGTTGAGAAACCAATGTGTGTACGATTCAAAAAAATGTCAATCTTTGGAGCCAAATTAGGTTTTGGGCAATCAAAATGCATTCAAATACGAGCTACAGGGTGATTCGTAAATGCTAACACTAACTAGCGCACTTTGCACTCTATTAAAGTTTGTTAGGCAGATTCGAATAAAGATTCATCTTTGTATGGTTTGAGGAATCGTGATGTTCAAAATTCGAAAGAAGCATATGGTCAAAAATCGGATATCACAAAGATAGTTTTTTGTTGCCAGGAGAATCATGTGATCGCGAAGTTGGATGAGGGAGATGTGCATCCGAAGTTTAGGGCTTGTATGGTAACACTCCAAGAAAAGTATTTCTTTCCCGTAAATATTCCCGGAATACTTTCGGAATATAAACGTGTATGGTAAAAAAGTATTCCCAAAATGTTTCGGAAATAATTTTGAAAAGCATAAACAATTTTAGAGCAGAAATAAGAAACAAAAAAAACTTGTTTCTCTATTTCTTGAACACTTTTTAGAAACAATTGAGAAAAAAAAAATTGAACACACTCTTTTCACTTTTGTTCTTGCATGATATTGACACCTAATTTTTTATTATTTTATTTTTAAAAATATTAAAAACATCAAAATAATTCATAAAATTACAAAATCAATCTTGAAAGCTTTGACCAAGTCTTGAGAATCAATTTTGAACATCAACATCAACATCAACATCTTTATCCCAATCTAATTGAGTCGGCGGTTGATGAACCCCAGAAATTGATAAAGTAAAGTAAAATAAAATAAAAGGAGGACCGATCGAGAAAAAAAATAAATATGTAAAAATAAATAAACAAAGATAAATATATACATAGGGAAATAACTAAAAAGGACAATCATAAACATGAAAATTATGTCCCTCCATAATATTAATAGACTTCCTTTATTACGTCCTAAGACAAACCGTACATTAATTTATTTCTCACTCCATTTAATCTTGTTTTATTACTTTTCCCCAAGTAAGCTTCAGCCGACCTCTTCCATTCTTTGTGTTATGCTCTTGATAGCAAACTGCTGTTTTTACCAGAGCATATAGGGACTTTCGAATAATATATCCAAATCATCTCAATTTTTGTTCTATCATCTTTTCTTCTACCGGTTCTACTCTAAATTTTCGGCGAATATATTCATTCCTTATCTTACACATCCTTGTATAGCCACACATCCAGCTTAATATCCTCATTTCTGCTACTCTCATTTTATTTTCATGTTGCCTTTGTGATGGCCAACATTCAACTCTATATAACTTGGCAAGTCTTGCTACTGTTATATAAAATTTTTCTTTTAACCTAAGAGGAGTTTTACAATCACACAAAAATAATGATGCATTGCGTCATTTCATCTAACCATCACTGATTCTATGACTTACATCATCATCAATCTCTCCCTCCTTATACAATATTAGTCACGGATATCTAAAAATATTTTTCTTGAGTACCCCATGTTCGAGCATATTAACAGCTTTTTGATCTCCTCTTCCTACCTTGTCGAACTCACACTTCAAGTATTCGATCTTACTTCGGCTTAATGTAAATCATTTAGCATTTAATGTGCTTTTCCATAATTCTAATTTAGCATTAATCTCAACCTTGGTCTCATCAATAAGCACAATATCGTCTGTAAATAACACACACCACGGCATATCATCTTGGATTTTTATAATCTCATCCATAATTATGGCAAAAAGATAAGGACTCAAAGCGGAACCTTAGTGTAAGCCTACTGTGATTGAAAAATAATTTAATGTGTCATTACAAGCCTTCACGCAGATGGTAATACCGTCATACATATTCTTGATTGCCTTTACATACTTTAAAGGTACTTTTTTCTTCTCAAGGACTCGCCATAGACCATTTCTTGAAATTATATCATACGAATTCTCGAGATCAATAAACACCATATGGAGGTTTTTCTTCTTTTCTCGATACCTCTCCATCAATTGTCTTATAAAGAAAATAGAATCCTTGATAGATCTTCCTAGCATAAATTCAAATTAATTGACAGAAACCTTAGTCTCTCTTCTCAAACGATGTTCAATAACTATTTCCCACAACTTCATTGTATGATTCATAAGCTTAATGTCTTTATAGTTGGAGCAATTCTGGATATCTATTTTGTCCTTGTAGATAAGCATAAATATATTCTCCCTCCATTCATTAGCATCTTATTAGTTTGGAGAATATTGTTAAAAAGGTTAGTCAACCAACTTATTAATACATCCCCTAAACATCTTCACACTTTAATAGGGACATAATTATGTCCCAAAACTTTACTAGTCTTCATCTTCTTTAATACCTCCTTAACTTCACTCGCTTTAACTTTACGCACAAACATTCTATTTAAATCATCAGAAACATCTTCTAAATCCACCCCACTTCTATCGTTATCTCCATTAAAAAGTTTGTTAAAATAGCTTATATACCTTCCCTTAATTTCTTCATCTATTACCAAAAATATTTGATTTTCATCATTAATACATCTAACATATGTCAGGCCTTTACTTTTCTTGTCCCTTAACTTTGCAAGTGTATATGTTTGACAAAAAAAAAATTCTTAATTTTTGACATTTTTCGTATTTATTTTAATTATAAAAAAAGCCAAAACTAGGAAAAATAGTATTCGTGGTCGGAAAAATGCGTAAAAATAGTCTATATTTTTATTTTAATTCACTTTTCATCGTGGTTTCTTGAAGTTTTAAAAATTCAGTTTTTGACCGCATGCCTCTTCATTGAACATAATCCTGAATTGACTAAAAATTTTCATGTTAAATCATTTTAGATAAAATATTTTACGTTAGAGTCATAACATAAGCCTTTGATACCCTACATCTTAGTTTAGTCTTCATGTTTAAAAAAATTGCATAATTGAACTAAAAGCACCTAAATGCACAAATATTTTTCATTTTGGTCTCCGATTTCACTCAAAGTGCAATTAATATTTTCTACGAGTCCTCGCTTCAAGCTCATCATATTTTTAACTATTTAATAATATTTATGTGTGACTTATAATTATAATTTTTTTTCTATCTATAGAAAACGTATTTGATATTCTCATTATCCAATTGCAATTCACGTTCTCTTTCATATTATTTTTTTATAATTGATCTCGTCCATATTGTAATTTGATAAATTGTGCATAAATTATTTATACATATATTGATCTAATTTGATTTAATAAACTGAATAAATGAAATTTAATTTGATTTAGTAAGTTAAAAAGATAAAAAAAAATATCTTAATTTTAATAATATAATCTCCTTAATTAAGTGAAAAAAATAGGAATAATTTTTTTTGTAGTTACTAAATAAGGTTTTTTTTTAGGAATATAAACTGTATGTAATTACCAAATGCGTTTCTAGTTCAAAAAATCGTAGCCGAGAACGAAAACACAAAAAAATATTTATGTTTCAAAAATATTTTCAGGAATAGAAACATTATCATACGTAACTTTAGCGCGCCAAAGTGATCCGCAAACCCTCCTTCTCCCTGTGACTCGAGCCACCTTTGATCGTCTGACGACCAACGTGACAATGATCCACAATTAATGGCAGGTACTGTGGAGTTCTCTCTACATGCAGATAACCGAAAAGCCCAAGTGTTCCCCGATGGAGCTTGTCCGCTCCAAGCAGCTAAAGATAATCAAGTCAAAACCATTTCTTAGAGATAAATCTTCTTGATTGTTGCGCGTCCAAATCTGTTCCTCTCCCCGCTCAGTTTTGTTTAAAAATTTTCTACCCTATCCTATCTCAATGCGATCTTGGCTTAACGCCCAATCGTGAACTCAAATTTTGTTTCGTTCGTTCCGGTAATCTATGAAACATCATTCAATTTGTCCAAATTTAGACCTAACTCCCCTCGTCTTGAAATTATCGCTCCGGCTATGTCCCGAAACCCAGGATTCCCACATTCTGGAAAATAAAAAAGAAAGAGCGTGTTTCTAGCTAGCTCATTAAGCAATTTATTTATAATAATAATAATAATAATAAAAGGCTCTAGTGACCTTCGCCGACCCTTCATATAAGCTTCCACAAGAAGAATGGAAAGGACCTACGAGGTTGAAATTTGGAAAACTTTTGCTCCGATTAAGAATATTTTTTTCCCGGATTACGTATCGCATGACCCACGTTTGATTGAGTAAATGTTCAAAATTTCAGTGAGCCGTAGATTGCTTCGCTTCTTGCCCCTTAGGCTCATCTAAAACAACGTCCTATAGGAAAATCGTTTGCCTAGGTATTTTATTTATGCTTCATGTGAAATATATCAATTTCCAAGACATTGGTTGCGCAAAATACAAAATTAAACGGTACACTGAAATTTCCTTAATTAATTGCTCATCAAGAAACTACAAGGTCAATGTTAGGAGTGACTCTGATCAAATCGGGCCGTCCAAATCAAAATGAGCGGCCCGACTTGATCCACATCATGTCTTGGCAGGGGAGAAAAAAATTGGGCGGGAAATTTTAAAAATTTTGAAGGGGTGATGTGGATCAAATTATGCCGTCCATTTTGATTGAGACGGTCCGATTTGATCAATATCACCCTATTTCAATGCTAGGGTACCCATTTCCAACTTTGAAAAAAACACTCATTAACAAAATTCTTGTTTTGCCAAGGCCCCACCGTGTTAATTACTCTATTCCCGTTGTTCCCCTGTGTATGTATGGGCAGAACTGGAGTGCTTGATTTGGCTGGAAATTGGTGGCCGGTGGATGAATTTCAGTGATCGGAAAATAGTTAAGGTGGTCAATAGCAGCGGCCCGGTGACGTCGTGTCTTGTGGCCCGATGAGGATGAGCTGATGATTACAGTGGGCGTGAGATCGTAGATATTGAATCGGATGAAGGCCCGTCGAGCATTCGTCTGATGAAGACGACGACGCTGTGAAGACGTTCTCGGTGAAGGACGCACGAAGAAGAGAAGAAAAAGAAATTAAAAGAAACAATAACAGATAAGGAAAGTAAAAAAACGAAAAAAATAATTTTTTTTTTTTTTTGAAAGGAGAAAATGTGGGCTGGATGTTAATAAGACTAGGTCGATAGTGTATGGGCTGAGCTTGGTTCGGGCTTAGACTGACCAAGGCCCGAAAGCCGGAGATTTGGGCTTCAGCTGTTGCAATGGCTTAGGCCTACTAGACCATGGCCATTTCGGACCCGGCCCGAGGGCCAGTCCTCATTTTTTACCCAACCGGGACTTCTAGGATCCGGACAAGATCCATACATTCGGATCGGGTAAGCACCCGTTCCGAGTCCCCATTTTTACAATAAAAATAAATAGAAACAAAAAAATCCGATTAATTAAAAAAATAGGAAAAACATTAGAAATTAGATGTTGGCTAGTTTTACAATATTTTTACAGTTTGGAATTAGTTTCACATTTTCCCAGATTAGAATGCACGTACTTTAGAAATTTTAATAAACATTTTAGGATTAATGTAGTTTTAAAAAATATGAAAACCTTTGGACAAAAATTGGACTGAAAAATAAACAAGCTCATCGGGCTTTACGATAGGGATTTGGATGTTTTTAAAGACAAATATTAGGCTGCTATTTTTGCATTTTTTTATTTTACTTGATTGCGCACTTTTAACACATTGATTGTTATTTTCATTTTTCAGCTTGAGTAGGAAACCATGTGATCATGATAAATAAATAAAATATATTGCATGGACACATAGCATATGAGAACTTTAGAGCCTATAATTGATATATATATATATATATATATATATATTACTTCATGAACAATCAAGTTTAGGTATCAAAATAGTACTAGTTAAATAGCTACTGCAATTAAGTCCCTGAACCTAGCAAACTCTGGTTGTGTAGGAAGTGAGGTGCCCTCGCATACCTTACTTGATTTCTAGATGATCTCGACATACTAGTAACGTATTGTCACGTCGAGTTCTCAAAGAGTTGATTGAAATGAAATTGGAATATATCATATATCACACGAGGTGTGATATTAGGAGAGCCCATGTTCGGAATTGATGGACCATTTTGGATTACCGATCTAATGATGTGTTCGAGCCATCTTTTAGAGTTCCCCATTCGGATCATTTTTTGAGTAAGTACGTCTAAATCTATCTCAAGGTCGATCCACTTAGGGGTATGTCGGAACATGCTTGTCATACTAGGTAGACATCGACATATTGGTCATCTTTGATTTGTTGAAACTAGAGTTGAAGAACTTAATTAGAAAAATTACAGCTCAATTGACAACATCGAGAACTTAAAGAAAACAATGCAAGTTTAGTGATCAAATGTCCATTGTGGGATATTTTTCCAACAATTTCAAGTTCTATATGAAATCTCTCTACCCGCTTAATTTTTCTCAAATCTAAAACTCCTGGAATTTTGAAAGTACCTTTATATGGTCAATTAAATTTTCGCACTCTGTTTTTTTCACAATTTTCGAAGTTTATAATAATAACTTAAATTGTGACGAGTATTTTTTTTTCCCAACAGAAGGCATCAGTTCTTGGTTTGCCAATTGAAGTTGCAAATTATAGCAATAATAATATCCATCATAATGGCGAAAACCGGATATACTCAAATTAAATAAAGTGGTCGTTTTATGACATCATTATGTACAGAAAAGGCAACTATACATCGGGAAGCCACGTGTCAGCTCAAGAAGGTCTCTCACACCATCGTGGAACACTGCGACGTCGTCGGGTCAAACAGCGCGGGCAGCAGATACTTCCTCCCGTTAACCCCCTGCGCGTTGTAGCTGGCGCCCGTCCCCGAGTCCACCAGCAGCTCCCCGGCGTAACCTGGGTACGACCCCCTCCCGAAGCTCCCCGTGCAAGCCGACGCCACGTCCGTCGGCGCGCCAGCCGCGCCGACCGAGTACCCGTTCCCGAACGGGTTGGTCACCGTCCCGGCCAGGAGGCTCGCGATGTTTATCACCATCCCGTCGGCCCCCACGTCGCCGTTCGGTGCGCCGAGCGGCGGCGACTGCGGGCCGTATATCGGCTGATGGAAAGGCCACGCGCACTGGCCCGGGCACTGGCTCGCCGAGTTGCCGACCCAGATGAACGCCAGCCGCCCGACCGACCCGTGGGTGCCGCAGCCGCTGACGCAGAAGCCCTCGACAGCGACGTCCTGGGCCGTGAGGACAAGGGCCAGCTCGCCAGCGCCGGGACTCGAGCTGAGCTTCTGCACCAGCTCGGTTATCTGAGCCCGCTTCAGCAATTTGCCCATGGAGCAGCTCTCGTCGTCGAGCTGGCTCGCCAACAAGACGCGGGTCTGTTTCTTGCCGGCCTTTTGCAGGTAGGTTTGGACGGTGCTCCACCACTTAGCGGTGGAGGGAACGGATGATGGCGGCTGGTGTTGGGTCTGCTGGGGAGTGAGAGAGAGGAGGAAGTCGGAGACGATCGATTTCTGGGCGGGCGCGAACTTGCCGTACCAGAGGACGGAGACGCGGAGGTCGCCCCCGAGCAAGAGGCCCTTGTTGTACTTCGCCATCATGGGAGGGGGTTGGTACAGGGCAGCGAGCTTCCTCGATCCCCAACAAACATTGGCCAAGCTCAGGTGGAGAAGAAGAAGATAGAGGACAAGCCACTGGAGGGAAAGAGGGAATCCCATTATCGGAAATTGGTCGGAGGATGATGCGATGGGACAAATTCAGAGCGAGAGGATGAGATTGAATTGAACTGTGAGTTTGGAGAGTGAGGAAGAGCAGAGGAGGAGGAGGAGAGTATATATAGGAGAAGAGGTTCACGAACCGGGGGGAAGGAGTTAAAATGTTTAGCTTTCCTGGGCAGCTTCGCAGATGGTGTTTTCAGGGATCACGAGAACTTGGAAAGATAGGATAGGAGGAGGGTCACATCTGCCATTATTACACCTCTCTCTCTCTCTCTCTCCCCATCTAATCTCTTGCATAGTTTTAACTTTTCACACAGAAAGACAGAGCATGGAAAATGTTTTACACAAGCAAACTCCACAGTCCACAATGTTGGCAGAAGAGAATCGACAGTAAAGATTTTTGAAAACTAATAGGAAGACAATGTGCATAAGTCAGATCAAGGGACTAAGCTCGTGGACCGGACTGGGCCGGGTTTCGTTTCCTCGGGGGAACGATTCGAGGATGAGTGAGATTATAGGTTCATGTTTTACACCAGTCTCGATTGATTCACGAATTTCTTTTCTTTTTTTTTCAGTAATGAGTACACATGTCTGGTTATTGGTTAATGACTCAACTTTCAAAGTTTTTCATTTCGCATTACTTTCTCCTAACTACTGTTAGGATTCAAAAATTTTGTTGAATCCTATCTTGAAATTAAGTGCGGGATCATTTGCTCCAAAAATGTAAATAATTGGAATCCGACACGAACAATATTATTCATCTTAATAAATATTATATGTCGTGACATCTTTTGTCTGACTAATATAAGAGAGGAGTTGTTACGACTTACGAGCCTCCCATTTCTTAATCAAAGAGTACTATAGAGCTGTACATATGTTATTATAATCCCCCTACCAATGATTTAGGGTTTCAAAATGAATTTAGGGGGAAGGGGCAATTTTTTATGAAACTTTGCTGGCATTCTTTCCGGTTTCCAAAGCTAGGGGAACTGCGGATTTTGCATGGCTGGAGCTATTGGGAGCGCACGTGCTTTAAGGCTCTTTCCTAGGCGTTTCTCTCTCTCGTTTCCTCTTTAGCATAGATAGCACGTAAATCGACAATTCCATTTTTATTTTATTTTATTTTATTTTTTGTTGACACTTGAAGGAATACGATCAGAATGACGACATGATTTTAACTTTGTTGGACGATTAGCGTGAGGATTTACCAATCAATACTCGAAGGAATCCCATGCGCTACTTTTCAAAATCGATTATCTCAAGACTCATCCGCAAATTCGTCAAATGGACGGGTCGGATCATGTCTAAAATGCTTCGGCCCAAATATATCATTCAACCCATTTATGATCTATCTATTGCAATGCAAGTCTAGTGATTCATACACATATCCGCCTCATTTCATATTCCATTTAATCCGATCTAGAAAAACTCATATCTAAACTGAGACGATTGAGCGCAATATCGAAAGAAGACAAGCAAGAATCATAGAGATGAATTTAACCTAAATAAATTATAAATTTTATATATGATTCATTTACAACTCATTTAACACTCATATAAATTTAATTTTCCCGTTTCGATTGATCTGGACTTTCGGGTCGTTCGAGGTGCCCGATGGGAAAAGGGAAAGGAATCTAGATATGCCCATATGGAGGCAGGTGAGTTGGATGCTTTGAATGGTTTTATGCCGATTGCAGTTCACTGTATTGACTCGTCCGTGGGATTCGTAAAGAAAAAACCTTTTTTTTTTTTTAACTCTTCCTTCCATGCCCAGACATAAAGCAAAGCAGAAACCTCTCCCATCCCTGCTGTTACTCACATGACATCTCCACATCCCTCTCATTTTCCGAGAATGCGTGTGCAGAGAGAGACACAGAGAGAGTACATGCTTTGGCCATTCCCCACTCAAGGTATGCTTCTCCGCGCGTAAATGGAACAACGGACTACAAGTGCTTCCTAAGTTCGTTTCCAGCCATAACGGGGCGAAGTTGTCCAAAAAAAACTTCAGAACCTGTTGCGAAGTAAAAATTTAGTACCTAAATTGAAAATTTTGGATGTACTACGTGCCACGATCGGCATCCAAATGGAGCTGAGAGGGTATATCAAGGACATTGATTCATCCACAAATGAAGAGGATTGCAATCAAAGTCTCGCTAGATGAGAATTGCGGTCCCCTAAATTCACGGAGTATATCTACACGTTAAATTTAACTTCCTCAAATGATTGACCCATTGACAATCGTGTTTAATGATCTTATCCGCATGTCACCTAAGAGTTCATCAAAATGTACTCGCTTGGGCCGCTTCTTTTGGAGAAAATTTCGGCCCCATGACCAAAACCCTTAAATTCTCTCTCTCACTAAAATTATAAAGAGTAATAAACTTGTTACACTTTTGTCAATTAATTCATAAACTTTTTAGTTGCGCCACTTGAGTTCTAAGACTTTTCATGTTTTGTCAATTGAGTACATTAGATCAATTTTGTATATTAACTGTACTAGACGAGTTCATACCTATAAATTACGTAAAACTTTAACTATACATATTTTAATCGATTATCTTCCATAATGAAAAATAGGAAAAAAGCAAAAAGCTGGCGAGGATAACACCACGTCTTAAGCATACCACTCGTGCAAGTTTAAACAATTCCGCGATCTACTTTGCGGGAAGGTAACCATGCTTGCAAGCATTGCTACAGATTGCCTCCATTCATCACCCTCGAGCCAGGCTGGCTTTGCTCGATCTCTTCAAACTTCCATTTTATATTGGCATCCCAAGAAGATTAAGTAGAGCTGCCCATTCATATTCAATGTCGAAAACCACCTCGTCATCAATCGACACGAGCAGAGGAGAAGGAGCCACGAGAACGCGACGCGAGATTCGGACGTCTTTCTTGATTAATTTGATAAGAATCCGCGAAGGGTATGCGTTTGACCTGTAAGGCATTATTGAGGAGATTGTGGTATAGTTGGTGTCCATTACTTAAAAAAAAAAAGAAAAAAAGAAAGAAAGAAGAAAATCCCTAACAAAAGATTTGGAACGCTTCGTTCGTGCTTCATGCATGGCTGATCGTTGAATAATCAATTTCTCGTCCAGGGCAAATAGTCAAACAGAGAGAATCCAGACACGGAGAGTCGGAGACAACTCCAGCTACAAGCCATGAAGACTCCAGACAGAAAGAATCCATGCCCTCCTTCAAAAGCAAAGTCAAAAGTTAGCTCCCGGAGTCCCCACGAATCAATATAATCGATCAACTCCTGTGTTGTCTGCAAGTGCGGGGGCACTGACAGGCGTGTCGAGTGAAACAAAATGCCCACTAGACACGTAGGTTGCCCCCACAAGATTGAGTCATAAAACCATTTCGGGCGGGCGTTTAGGTCATCGCACGAGGGTTTCTTGCCAAATTATTTCTTGCACCAGTTGATTCGCACGCAAGAATGGAACAGCCTGAGCTTGCATGTCTCGTGAATGTTGGGAGTTGTGGATAAGCTCGACGATTAAACTATTCGATCTCGCGCGATTAAGCTCGCAAACTGATTAGGCCGAGTTTAATACGATCAAATGGTAGATACCTAGCTATAGCTGCTGTAGTTGATGGCGGGGGGTTCTTTCTTTAGTGGAGAACGGCCATTGTTTTCTAGACCACTTGCTCTTTTGAAAGCACAATGCATCTGCGTCAAACCCTTTGAAAAAGCATCATCATCATCGTCCCCTCTTTTCAATTCTGTGGGTGTCCGTGTATTAATCAGCGTTGCTCTCGGGCTGGCCGGCCGACCTGGTGACAAGCGGCAACAGCCTGCAATGCTCAAGATCCGCTGCGGTTGAATGAGAGTCAAGACGATCGATGTGTATCGACTCGATTCATATTCGTGGATCGAGTAGTGAAATGGCGATTAAAGGCATCTTATGCTTATCCAAATTAACCATGGTCACGTAGCTCTTTTCTCGCTGCCATTGATTAATTTTGTCTTACTTTCGCGAATAGAAGGATATACTTTAGCTTAATAAAGCCATAGAAAAATTCAACTAAGCAAGTTGAAAAAGAAATGGTTGATTCAAAATAATTTCCTTCAAATGGTAGAATCGATACTTGGCAAAAATATACATGGACTTGAGAAATCGCCTTAACTCGTCTGGAAAAAGATTGCGTAATTGCGGAATTTTTACCTAACTCTTGAAAATCCAGCTCACCACCCAAAAAAATTGGAGAATTTTCCAACTCCGAGTTTGTATTTTTAGAACTTGACCGACTCTATAGTTGAAGATGAGAGCACGGCACGGAGGTGTCTTGAACGTACAATTATCATATTGGTCCTCGCTTGCCTATGTCGAAACTTCTAGGGCCGCCCCTCTTGACAATTTCGAACGAAAAGATTCCACAAAGTTATCCTCGGCGGTCGATTTTAGCCCTAACAGCACACAAGCACAGCGTCCATATGCCTTGTCTGCATCAATCCTTTCATACTGAGATGGACAGACCCAATTACCAAATCAACATCTCCATAAATTCGTCATATTTTTCATGCACAATTTCAAATCCTAGCCATAGCAGTTCTTGGGCCGACCACTTTACGACATCTAGGTCGGACACCGCCCAATTCTGCGTGGTGCACCGGTCCCCCCCTGTCGGAGACGGCAACGTCGTCCTAGGCTCGACGGAGGGCAGGAAATCAAAGTACTTGGCATATAAAAACAAGGAAAATGGTTGGCACGGCAATTTATGAGAGATCGCAAAGGGAAAGCTCGAATTTGTCTCTACCGTGGAAAATATGGCCCCATTCTCTTTATTATGGTCCTTAGGCTGATTCGAGAAGCCGTTCACATTAATTGCACGTCGTCTAGCAAGTAATTAAGTAAAAAAATTTGGAGGGTCCAAAAAAAAATGCGCAAGCCTTACTCGCCTAAAATAACTATAGCTCGAGAGCACATATTTAATATCTTAGTTGTAGATAATTTGGCTATATGGGCAGTCGATTCTCTAAGTACTTCCATCATTGATATCGTTAAATGGACATGAGAAATCGAAACATTGGATTGCATAAGAGTCTTTTGTTTAATGGGATTTTTTTTTGTTGGTTGAAGACGCCATTTATATATATCATAACAATAGTTCGAGATTTACATCTTTCAAATCTAGCAAAATAATTCAGTTTATAACATCTAATGACTGCATTTTTTTAAATTTAATACGATCACTTTTGACTTTTAATACATATTTTCTTTGAGACTGACTATTGTCTTCTCTTGAAGAGTTTCGTTTCCATATGGGAAACAACGAGGGAAGTGATGGGAGGGACTAGCGATTAAGGTGAAGCGAAAAAGCACGGCCAATTTCTCTTATTATCGAGCAGGACGTGGACCAGAGAAGCACCGATCGATGACAGCTTTCTTATGGTCACGGAAGAATATTACCTCCGAATTCAGGTTAAATTTCTTGGCTCAAGAATTTACTAAAGTTATGTTATTAGGCTGCATTCGGTAGTCGGGATTATACTTTATTTGGTGCTTGCCCAAGACAAGATAAAATGGGATCTGCGAGGGATATAAGCTAGATAAAATTATCACATGAGGAGGTGGCATAAATGAGGTAGGATGAGTATGGATAGGATTCTAATAACCCTAATGTGTTAGTTATTTTTTTCGAATAACGATTTTCTTAAATTAACAAAGTTGAAATAGAATTAGAATATAAATAATATATTATTTCTAATATAAAAAGTTCAAAACAACAACAAAAAAATAAGTACTTTATTATTTTGTCTGTATTTTTATTTATGTATTCAAATTTCTTTCTATCTTATAATATAAATTCAATTTGTATATACTATATTATAATGAGTAAATATTTTAGGTATTTTACTAATTCAAGAATATTAGGATAGTTTACTATTTAATAAAATGTTATTAGAAAATGACGTAAGGGAAAAAAGAAACGAAAAATGAAAAGAATTAAAAAATAACAATAATAATAATAATTCAATGAAGTAGGCTAGAGTGTCATGAGAGATTACAACATTTGTCAACCAATATATATATCTATATATATGATTTTATCTATCAAGATTCATCCTAATTTTTTGGATCTGAATTAATACCAGTGAGGTGAGTTACAAAAAGATAATGCGGATGTACAGAATCTCGATATTCTTTCTATATAGAATGGGCTTCTCGGGACTCGAAATTGAAACTAGCCGAAAGGAGTAGATAATTTCTTTGTTAAAATATGTAATAAAAAAAATCCTCCGAAAAATGTGCTTGCATTTTTCATTGCACACGACTTTTACTATGTATACATCGAAAACTCAGTGTCTTCCCCATAAAGGACTCTAAGAAAAATGGAATACAAGGTCGATCAATCCTAATTTAAATCTTACTACAAAAATATTTCATAAAAAAAATGAATGAATCTTTTTGTTATCTCGTCATTATTCAAGGATAATTTACATTTCGATGATCTCATAATCAATCATTCATAATTGACTAGATCATTGATAGAAGTTACATCCAAATACCAAATCTGCCCTCTATATAACCTTTGTAAGGTAGAATAAGTTATTGGGAATATCAAAGAAGGAACAACTTTCTCCTCCGTAAGAAATTCTTCCAAAAAATCCGAACCTAATCTTTTTTAAAAAGTGCGTACAGTCCTTTTGTGTTTACTAGCTAAAGTTTTAATGCAAGAAAGTCGAAGTATATATTTTACTCGATATATACTCTTTTTTTGAGGATCCACTGCAATAATGAGAAAGATTTCTACATATACACAAAAACAGCCAATAATATCGAAATGTGATGAATCAGCCCGGTTCGGTTTACTAATGGAATGCTCTAATGTGTTAAAAAAATCTCTTTAGACAATGATCCAACAGAGGAACAATCGAAACTATTGTCTCGAACTTCTTCACAGCATTATTTATTAATGAATTTTCCAACATTTGACTTCATACTACTGAAGAATTTAGTCGCACACTTGAACGATACTCCAAAAAGTTAATAGAAGCCCCTCTTGTGTATACTTCCAATCAATCAGTAGCAGAATAACATTCAAATCAAATTTGTTTAATCTGTTCAATAAAAAAAAAAAAAAAAGTGGAGCTCCTAGCTCGATAAACTGAGGCCCTGTTTGGTTCAATATTGGGGATGACCATTGACACTCTTAATTTCCTTGGGTAAAAACAAATGGTGTTTGGTTCATTTTTTGGGTTACTTTTGAGAGATGCAATTGCATTTCAAATGCTCTCTAAAGTCATTTAGCTCAAAGCACATTTAGAGGTACATTGGGAAGTTGCATTTCAAATACAACTAATTTTTTTTTTTTTAGCTTTGTCACATCCACTTATCGCCATACGCCCACCGCCACCACCGCCTTCGCCAACTCCTGCCACTGGCCTTCGGCCGTCACTGGTTGCCACTAACCGCCGTAGTCGTCGACCATCGCCAAGAATGAAGCCAGTCAGTGCCTTTCTTTTGGGTTGCAAGAAAGAGTACGTGCCGGCGGATAATTGCTAAAAAAAATCATAAATTGATTGTAATTATGTCAACTCAATTAAATTTATCAATCAATAATGACGTGAATAATTTTTAATAGTATTTTGATTTTTATTTTTATTTTTTGTTCCTACTCAAACTGTGACTGGCGAGGGTCACTAGAGGTTGCCGGCAATAGGGCGATGGCTTCGCTGTCATGGCCCAGGCCCCCTATCCCTATCTAGACAAGAGCAGTCTCGCCATGGCCTCGTCGGCCACAACAGGAGCACTGTATGATGTAGAGACGGACTTCATGCTTTGCTTGTGGTAGGACTGAAGCTCCTACCTCGAGCGCGGCAAAGTATAAGATTAATTCATACAAAAATAAGAAAGTTCTTTTTGTGACAAATGACTCAATTCACATCTAAAATCCCCCAAAAGCAATATTTGGAGTATCCATACAAGACGGTGGTCTTTTTGGAGATAGATGTTGACCGATGTATTATTTAATATGGTATTTGTATGATATGTGAAACTTTAAATTGTTAGAAACTCTTCATCTTAAAGAACTAATATATGCGTCAAAGGTTATTTGTAGAGGTGATCGATTATAAGATGGATGGTTCCTACCTTAGAATCGAAAACCGCTCGCTAGGGACAGGTTTTACAAAATGCGAACCATAAAAGACCCGCTTGTTTCATGGATTCACCCCAGAACCGAACCACCGATCTGGTCCGGTTTCGATTACGGTCCTACCGAACGCCTAGCAGACAAGATCCATTGGATTTAGAGGCAATGGAGGCAAGCACAAGTAAGATCCAATTAGAAAAGGCAGGAGTAAAAATAGAAAGCACATATGCAACCTGCATGATAACGTAAACGGTGAAAGTAGGTGAAACAGGGGCAGGCTCCAGAGCAGCTCTAGCGGAAGTAGTTAGTGAAGCCTACAATTTAAAGAAAACAAGCTAATTAAGCTACTAACAGTTACAGAGAGACAATTAAACTTAAGCAGATGATTTTAGGACGTGAAAAGTAGTATGTATTCTAGGCTAATCCTAATAGGATTCTCGGAGAACGCTCTAAACAAGAAATATCATTCTACCCACAAAATATCAAAATGTAGGGGTGAGAAAATCGGACCGCCTGAATTGGGACTGCCCGAACTGAATCGATGGTCCGGTTTCTAGTTCTAGAGGGAGCAATCCGATTCCCGGTTCAAGGGTCCTTTAGGACCTAACCGTCCGGACCAGATCGATAGAATTTTTTATATTATTTTCATGTAATGTAATTACGAGAAAGTTAAAAATAAATAGAAATATTAATCTCATGTAGTTTGGCTTTTAATGTCTTGATTTAAACTGTTCCAGTTCGATCCATCAAAACTAACTTCTTAATCAAATCAAAATCGATTATGCACCGAATTAAACATGTCTTGGCACTATTCACGTCGATAATCAATAAGACATAACATAAGCCCGATCGTCATATGATATTGTCCACGAATAGGCTAGCAAGGATTTGTTTTCGTTGACTTTTCTTGTGATTACCAATTAGAATATGCACCTTGCGGCAAACAACAAAATCTAACGTCTTGATAAGCAAAATAAGGGAGAATTTTTTTTTTTTTTTGCATGTTTCCGGCTCAATGGAACCGCCCAAGAACCGGACTGAACCGGTAGTTATGTTCCCGATTCTAAAAAATTGAGAACCGAGACCATCGGTCATGTTTTCGATTTTTAAGAAGAACCGGACCGAGAACCGATCAACTCTACCAAAATATAATACTAAATGCATTCCCTCTAGCAGGTAAAATTGAAGCCATGAATGAAACTTGACAAGAATTAATTTTTTGCCCACTCTAGTAACTTACTATAAGAGAACACAAGCAATCGATGAGAGATCTACTATCTGAGTCGTATAACAAAATTTAATTACAATGCACACGACCTCAGAAACGTCTACTTTTAGGAAAGAACTAAACAAAAAATTACCGAAAAATTGCCAAAGTGCGGAGAAACGCAGGAGTTTAAGCACATAATTGATCACGACGTGAACTTCTTCCATTACTCAAACTCGAGGTGAAGGCACGCAACTCCAGTACTCCAACAATTCATAGAGTCTTGAGCAGCAAATGATCCACGTAGGGATTACAATCAAATATAGAAAAGTTGCAACGCAATAAAAAATTCAAAGGATCGGTTCGGTTGAGCCGGTTGGATGGTTTCCATCGGAAACTGAACTGATATCCATCAGTTCTAGAAAATTAGAATCAACAATCGAACCGTACCTAACCAGCTAATTTTAGATGATTGATGAGTTTTTTTGTTCACTCCTAGTTACTTATATCTCCTGATAAGATGGGCTTACGAAATGAATAATCTTCGCCCCCTTAAAGGTTTTGTGACCAGCATCACACTTATTCAAAGAGTTTTATCACTCTACTCTAAATCGATTCACATACCACAAATTAACTAATGGAGGAACAAGCTCCGATGCCATTTTCACGATGCCTGACCAACTAATAACAATAATTTGAATGAACCGCGAAGTGATAATCATTTAAAATCATCTGTGCTATGTACATTTGTCCCACAATAATATAATGAATAATTAATTGGAGCATAAATTCAGAACAACGTAATTTTTTTTCTTCCGCAAATGGTGTAATTAGCCAGCTTGATTTATTGATTAGTGTGATTAAAGAGCCGAAATCCTCAGATTAAGAGTGGTTTAGTCCGCTTGCTTTGCACTGGCGCATAAACTGTAGCAAATAAAAGTGGTTCGCCTTTTCCATTAACTAAATATAATTAATGGCTATAATATGGACCAACAAAAAAAACCAATAAACAAATGAATGAATCAATCTGGTAAGCCTAAACGTCATCGTTTGGATCTGTTGCCATTTCCCTCACACCAGCGTCGAACAGGACGACGTGGATGGATCGTAGAGAGCCGGGACCAGGTACTTCCTCCCGTTGACGCCGTGCGCGTTGTAGCTCGCCCCCGTCGCCTCATCCACCAGCAAGTTCCCGGCGTAGCCCGGGTAAGCCCCGTTGGCGTAGATCCCGGTGCAAGCCGACGCCGCCTCCAGCGACGCTCCGGCCTCGCCCTGGTAGTACCCGTTCGAGAAGGGGTTCGTGGCGGTCCCGGCAAGGAGGCCTGCGAGGTTGATCACCATCCCGTCGACGCCGACGTCGCCGTTGGGCGCCACCAGGGGCGGGTCCTGCGGGCCGTACAGGGGCTGGTGGAACGGCCACGCGCACTGGCCGGGGCACTGCGTCTCCGAGTTGCCCACCCAGATGTACGCGAACTTCGACCTTCTGCCGTTGACCTTGCCGGAGCCGACGGCGGATCCGTGGGAGCCGCACCGGCTCATGCAGAACCCCTCGACGGCGACGTCGGAGGAGGTGAGCACGATGTTGACGGCGCTCCGCTGCTCGCCCCGGGACGCGAGCTCGACGAGGTGCTTGCTCGTGAGGGACTTCCCAAGCGAGTAGCCCTCGTCGAGGACTTGCCTCCCGAGAGAGAGCGTGGGCGAAGGCGTCTGCCTTTTGGAGGACGAGAGGTGGTAGTACTTATCGACCGTCTTCCACCATCGAGCGACGGAAGGAGGGGCCTGAGCGAGAGAAGGGTCGGAAGAGAGCGAGGTGATGAAGTCGGAGACGATGGTGCGCTGGGAGGGCTTGAAGCCGCCGTACCAGATGAGATTGACGGAGATCTTGCCGGAGAGGAGAGGGCCATTGTGGTACAGCATGGGCGGGGACTGGTCTTGGACTAGCTCGGCCAGCCTCCTGGTGGCGGAGGCCATGTGGAGGAGGCAGAGGGCGAGGAAGAGCGTCGGAAGAGCTGCTTTAGAAGCGTAGAACGATGCCATTGTAGCTGTGAGTTAGGGCTGAGATTGAGGAAAGCTGAAAGCTGAGGTAGCTTCGCTTTGTTCAAGTTGTAGGCTGTGTTGAAGTGAGGAGGAGTATTTATACAAGGGAGGGAACGTAGAAGTGGGGTTGAAGTGCGTGAACCTGCTTGGAAAGTGACAAAAGGAGGGACAGCTCATGCTCATGAGTGTGATTATTAAATTTCGAGGAGATGAAGATGACCTTGCAATTCCCAGTTGGATCTTCACCAGCAAGATATTGAAAGGACTCCTAGTGCTCGATTACACGTTCAATCATCATTTACGCTGTTAAGACAACTTTTTAAGTAGCCAACAAGCAAAAAATGATAATGCTTATCGTACCCATTGTAATTTAACAAAAAAATAACCCATATAAATTTTGTATTCAAAAACTTAAGCCGCAACGAAAGGAGATCATATATGCATAAGTGATGCGAAATGTATGGTCACTCATTTTCAAGTAAAAATCGAATTAGAAATGAGGCGTGAAATTTTGACTCATAAAAGTGGACACACAAGCAGAAGGGATAGAAATTGATTTTGAATAAATTAAGACTTCATGGATCGTGTTGTGCATTACGTTAAAAATTCAGGTCGTTTGTGCTTATTTTCCTTAAGGATTATAGTTTTCTTTTTTGTTGAGATATGAGCCGAAATTCAAACAAAAAGTGGGCAACGCAATCCAGCTTGGCTACAGGTGAATGGACGAAACTGGGCCTTACGCTGATCTTTCTCGATAGCCTTGGGTGGGAAGGGCAGTTGGGGGAAAGTAGGGTAGGGAGACGTTGGAGGTGGGGGTACCGTCCAGTGTCCACAGTCCACAGTCCAGGCTGGAAGTTTGAAATATCTTTACTTTTTTTGTGGTAAAGTGTGCACCGGACACGGGCACCAGCTGGCAGTCAGCCAGTGGCCCAGAGTATCCGAGGTTTGGGCGTGGGGCCCGCCCGAGCCAGCCTCGACGCGCTTCGTTTCGTTAATTCGTCCCTCGTCCCTCCCCAACCCTCGTGAAGAAGCTTTGCCGAATCCCGTTTCATTCAACGCGTCGTCGTCTCCCCGAGTCCAGCTGGTGCAAGCTCACGGCCTAACGCTTCCCAGCTACTTGGGCTCTCCTCCGCTGGAATCCTTTGCGTTTCAAATTATATTCGCTTCTTCCCAAAATATTGGCATGGCACCTAATTTTTTCTTTTATAGGAGATTTTCGATGCCCAATTTCGTACACTGATCTGCGCAGTGAACGTGACCATCCCTTCTTTCGAGGAATTAATAAATCTTTTCTTCTTCTTTTTGTTGTTGAAAAAAAAAGCTTCATGAAATCATAAAAAAAAGCTTTGTAAGAGCTGGACAAATTAAGGAGTACATGAAAAGCGAAAATCATTCATTCCTCAATTTCTCTTTCATAAATAACTTATGGAACAGAAAATCATTTGGCAACGCAATTCTATTTTTAAATTTCTGAAACAAAAATTTATTTCAAAAATAAATTTAAAGCTGAAATGAGAAATAAAAAAAATTACTTCTTCGAAAAATAGAAATAGAAATCTCCATCGCCAATGATTGCTGCCATCGGTCGGCGACGGTTATTTTAGGATAAAAAATTTCATGTCGTTATCAAACACATTTTTTTTCTAAAAAAATCATCCAGAAATATATAATATAAAAAATTATTTCTAGCCATAAATTAATTTTTGAAACAAAAAGGTTGTCATGCATGCACTAATTTTTTTAAAAAAATAATAATAATTTTCCGAACGCAAAATATTTCAAGGGATAGCCCGCCGGCGCCGGAATAAACACAAGCAATAGAGGGGGAGGGGGAGCAGTTCCATCGAGAAGCAAAATACAAATAGGGGATGGATAAAAAGAAACAAGATCCACGCCAATAATTTAGGGGGCAAATCTTCGGTGCAAGTTTCTTCAACTTTGTTCATTGCTCTGAATTGCTCCTTTCCAGAAAGGACGGCACCGATGGCATCTCTAGTCAGTAATAAAAAAAAATTGAAATTAAAAAAAAAAATTGAAAAACTAACATAGAAGGGTTGCAGCGGCAAGGGCCGACAAGCAACTCCTTTTCTTTCTTTCTTTTTTTAATCTTATTTTAAATTTGAAGATTGAATATTTTAAAGAAATTTGCTACGTATGCTGATTTTTTTTTAATTTTTTTAAGTGCCACGTGGACTGATTTTTTTTTTTGGCCCAATCCCAAAAAAAACCTCAAACATTAGACTTTATCCCAAAAATATTCACAACTTTTTTTTTGTCTCCTAAAAAAACTAAAATTTTTGATTTTGTCTCAAATCTACCAATTCAATCCCAAAAATATCTCAAACTTTAGACTTTGTCCTAAAAATATCCAAAACTTTTTTTTGTCTCCTAAAAAACCTTCAACTTTTGAATTTGTCCCAAATTTACCAGTCCAATCACAAAAAAAAACCTCAAAACCCATCTCGTAGAATTCCTGACAACCTCAACGTCGGCTGTCTAGCTTCAGTTGAAACTCCAAGTGATTCTCAATCGTCGCCCGATGATGTGGCCTTATCCCTAGACAATAGCAACCCTCATCATCGGCTCATTACCTATTAATAGTCCTCGATGCCAATCGAGCTTTCCACCCAAGATTATTGTGCCGACCCTGCATCTGTGACAACATGTTGCTACCGAAATTTGTATGTGAATATCGCATAACTCAATTATGTCTCGAAATGAGTGAGTGCGGCTACAATGTGTCAAACATTCTCCCCTGAAACAATTAGAAGTGCATTTTGATCTTTGTCGAACAATCATGAGTTCTGTTCAACTGGGGGCGAAATATTCCCTTTTTTTTAATAAATGTGGTAAATTTAGGATAACATCAAAAGTTTGAGGTTTTTTAGGAGATAAAAAATGTTGTGGATATTTTTGGGACAAAGACCAGAGTTTGAGGTTTTTTTGGGATAAAATCAAAAGTTGAAGGATTTTTAGGAGAAAAAAAAAGTTATGGATATTTTTTGGACAAACCTCAAAGTTTGATGTTTTTTTTGGAATTAGGCCTTTTTTTATTACACATGACCTATCACTAAAATATTTTAACCATAAATGTCACGCATATTTTTTGGGCCAAAATCTCTCACTGTTGGCACTTAATTGGTTGTTTATTATCCGATTTGGCACGCATGCGAGTCGGTCAAAAATGTGGGCACCAAGATGAGCCATACACAAACTTTGGTATTTTCAGTGTCCTTCTGCCCAAATAAATCTGAAAGATAAATCAAATTAGTACAACATGCAGATACTTGTTCGTTCCACCACAAAGATAGATCTTTCATAGCATCGAAGCTCAAATGGCGGTCGATCGCTGAATCTCGCATCAATGATGATTGCACGCCGACTTATCCACTTACAACTTTTCCACAAGCCAATGCTGGGGATGTTGAAAGAGCTAGCAACAACACTAACAAGTTTAAAGAGTACAAAAAACACATTGTAAATTTTAATATTCATGTGTTAATATCACAAAAAAATTTCAAACTAGTATATTGTGACAAATTTATTCTAAATTACTTTTTTTATCACCGAAAACTTCAAACTGGTATATTTATGGTAAATTTATTATAAACTATTTTTTTTACCACCAAAAATCATAAACTGATACAACTATGAAAAATTTACCCTATACTAATTTTTGTACCATAAAAAATTTTGAATTGGTACACATATGACAAATTTACCCTTTGTTAATTTTTGTTAAATTGAGTAATACCACAAAAAAATTTCAAGTTGATCCATCTATAGCAAGCATAAGGTAACGTATACACCCAACAATTGACACGTGTCACCCAACTCAGTAATTTGATGGAAAAATTTAACGAAAACTATCAGAGGGTAAATTTATCACAGTTATACTAGTTTGGGGTAAATTTGTTATAGGTGCACCAATTTGAGGTTTTTCATAATTAAAAAAATAATTTGTAGTAAAATTGTCACAAGTGTATCTGTTTGGGATTTTTGGTGGTATTAATCCAATATTCATTTTTAGATCATCCTGATCTAAATTTACTGTAGATTGAGAGAGAACCTGCAAAAGAGATATAAGCTGATTGCAAAATTACTTTTAGATAATTCTACTGTTGTTGTATTGGAGAGGGGTCGCACTTTACTATATAGAACAAGCACCGGAGCCAAAGCGAGCAAGTACATCTGCAATAACTTATTCTTCTGTGATATTCACACTTCGAACTTTTGAGTTCACCAGGAAAAACTCTTCAAGAGGAAGAAGTTGACGGGATCGTCCTAAATCAATGAAAAAATCTTCATGAAGAAGTTGAGGACACGAGAATGAGAGGTGAGGGAGAGGGAGAAAATCTCCCCAGGATATTTGTTGCGAGAGGGGCTTCTATTGACTTTTTGGACTATCATTCAAGTGTGAGACTAAATCCTTCGGTGGTAGAAGTCCAATGCTAGAAAATTCATTTAAAATAAATAATGTTATGAAGAAGTTCGAGACAACAATTTCGATTATTCTTCTGATTGAATCATTGTCTAAAACGAATTTTTGAAACACATTAGGGCATTCTATTAGTAAATCGACCAGGACTGATTCATCATATTTAGATATTATCGACAGAGTTCTGTCTATATGCAAATATCAATCTTATTATAACAGTAGATCCCAAAAAAGAGAGTATATATCGAGTAAAATATATACTTCGACTTTCTTGTGTTAAAACATCAGCTTGTAAACACAAAATGACCGTACACACTTTTAAAAAAAGATTAGGTTCAAAATTTTTGGAAGAATTCCTTACGGAGGATAAAGTTGTCCTTTCTTTGATATTCCGAAGAACTTATTCTACTTCACGGAGGTTATGTAGAGGGCAGATTTGGTATTTGGATATAACTTCTACTAATGATCTAGTCAATTATGAATGGGAACATGGAAATGCAAATTATCCTTAAATAATGAAGAGATAACAAAAAAATTCATTCATTTTTTATGAAATATTTATGTAGTAAGATTTAAGTTAGGATTGATCCACCGAGTATTCCATTTTTCTTGGAGTCCTCTCTAGGGAGGCCTGAGTTTTCAAAGTACGCATAGGAAAAGCCGTGTGCAATGAAAAATGCAGGCATGACTCCTTTCAATGTCTTGCTGGTGAAGATCCAACTGGGAATTGCAAGACCATCCTCATCTCCTCGAAGTTTAATAATCACACTCATGAGCTGCCCCTCCTTTTGTCACTTTCCAAGCAGGTTCACGCACTTTAACCCCACTTCTACGTTCCCTCCCTTGTATAAATACTCCTCCTCACATCAACACGACCCACAACTTGGACAAAGCGAAGCTACCTCAGCTTTCAGCTTTCCTCAATCTCAGCCCTAACTCACAGCTACAATGGCATCGTTCTACGCTTCTAAAGCAGCTCTTCCTACGCTCTTCCTCGCCCTCTGCCTCCTCCACATGGCCTCCGCCGCCAGGAGGCTGGCCGAGCTGACCCAAGACCAGTCCCCGCCCATGCTGTACCACAATGGCCCTCTCCTCTCCGGCAAGATCTCCGTCAACCTCATCTGGTACGGCGGCTTCAAGCCCTCCCAGCGCACCATCGTCTCCGACTTCATCACCTCGCTCTCTTCCGACCCTTCGCTCGCTCAGGCCCCTCCTTCCGTCGCTCGGTGGTGGAAGACGGTCGATAAGTACTACCACCTCTCGTCCTCCAAGAGGCAGACGCCTTCGCTCACGCTCTCTCTCGGGAGGCAAGTCCTCGACGAGGGCTACTCGCTTGGGAAGTCCCTCACGAGCAAGCACCTCGTCGAGCTCGCGTCCCGGGGCGAGCAGCGGAACGCCGTCAACATCGTGCTCACCTCCTCCGACGTCGCCGTCGAGGGGTTCTGCATGAGCCGGTGCGGCTCCCACGGATCCGCCGTCGGCTCCGGCAAGGTCAATGGCAGAAGGTCGAAATTCGCGTACATCTGGGTGGGCAACTCGGAGAAGCAGTGCCCCGGCCAGTGCGCGTGGCCGTTCCACCAGCCCCTGTACGGCCCGCAGAGCCCGCCCCTGGTGGCGCCCAACGGCGACGTCGGCGTCGACGGGATGGTGATCAACCTCGCAGGCCTCCTTGCCGGGACCGCCACGAACCCCTTCTCGAACGGGTACTACCAGGGCGAGGCCGGAGCGTCGCTGGAGGCGGCGTCGGCTTGCACCGGGATCTACGCCAACGGGGCGTACCCGGGCTATGCCGGGAACTTGCTGGTGGATGAGGCGACAGGGGCGAGCTACAACGCGCACGGCGTCAACGGGAGGAAGTACCTGGTCCCGGCTCTCTACGATCCGTCCACGTCGTCCTGTTCGACGCTGGTGTGAGGGAAATGGCAACAGATCCAAACGATGACGTTTAGGCTTACCAGATTGATTCATTCATTTGTTTATTGCTTTTTTTTGTTGGTCCCTATTATAGCCATTAATTATAGTTAATGGAAAAGGCAAACCACTTTCATTTGCTACAGATTACGTGCCAGTACAAAGCAAGCGGACTAAACCGCTCTTAATCTGAGGATTTCGGCTCTTTAACCACAATAATCAATAAATCAAGCTGGCTAATCGCGCCTTTTGTGGAAGAAGAAAAATTACGTTGTTTCTGAATTTATGCTCCTATTAATTATTTATTATATTGTCGTGGGACAAATGTATATAGCACAGATGATTTTAAATGATTATCACTTCATGGTTCATTCAAATTATTGTTCTTAGGTGGCCAGGCATCGTGGCAATGGCATCGGACCTTGTTCCTCCATTAGTTAATTTGTGGCATGTGAATCGATTTGGAGTAGAGTGATCAAACTCTTTAAATAAGTGTGACGCTCGTCACAAATCTCTAGGGAGTCGAAGATTATTCATATAATAGGCTCATATTGCTCCGAGATATAAGTAATTAGGGATGAGTAAAAAAATAATGAATTATCCAAGCTAGACCGAATGGGTACCGGTTCGATTTCCGGGGGTAACCATCCAACCGGCAATCGGTCCTTTGAAATTTTTATTGCATTCCAACTTTTCTGATATTAGATTGTAATCCTTATGGTGGATCATCTGCTGCACACGACTCAACGAATGTTGGCGTACTAGAGTTGTGTGCCTTCCCCTCGAGCTAGAGTAATGGAAGAAGTTTACATCGTGGTCCGGTACGTGCTTAAACTCCTTCCGCTCTCCGCACTTTGGCAATTTTCGATAAGTTTTTGTTTAGTTCTTTCTCAAAAGTTGGCATTTCTGAGGTCGTATGCATTGTAATTAATTCTGCGATTCGACACAGATTGTAGATCTCTCATTGATTGCTTGTGTTCTCTTATAATATGTTGCTATAGTGAGCAAAAAATAAATTCTTGTCAATTTTCATTGATGGCTTCAATTTTACCCGCCAGAGGAAATGCAGTTAGTTTTACATTTTGGTATGTTGTGGGTGGAATGATATTTCATTATTTAGAGCGTTCCCCAAGAATCCTATTAGGATGACCCTACAATACATACTACTTTTGACATCCTAAAATCATCTGCTTAAGCTTTGTTGTCTCTGTCTAGCTGTTAGTAGCTTAGTCAGCTTGTTTTCTCTAAATTGTAGGCTTCACTAACCACTTCACGCCTGCCGTTGCTTCACCTATTTTCACCGTTTACATTATCGTGCGGCTTGCATAAGTGCTTGCTGTTTTTGCCCCTGCCCTTTTCTAATTGGATCTCACTTGTGCAATTGCAGATCAATTCGTTGCCTCTATCCCCATCTAATTCCAATGGATCTCGCCCGGTAGGTGCTCGGTAAGACTGCAATTGGGAACTGGACCGGATCGGTGGTTCGGTTTTGGGGTGGATCTATGGAACGAGTGGGTGTTTTACAGTTCGCATTTTGTGGAACCTGTCCCATGCGAGCGGTTCTCGATTCTATAGTATGAACCATTGGCGCACGGTAGCGATAACTGGAATACTTTTCCAACAGATAAACTATGATTGAATTGATAATAGTCTCTAAAGTATAAAGAGCGGATGTCCTTTATATAGATAGGACTCTTAAAAAAAAGAGAATTGCTAAAAAATAACATAAAACAAATTAAATCTAATCTAATCAAAAGGAATTGAAATCAAATATCGCGATTATCTATATCGCTAAAATTCTTAAAATAGAAAAATACCTAAAACACTAGCTAAAATTGTAATATTGCATTTTTCTCGAAAATTATATGCCACCTGTCCTACATCAATCTCTTCTTCTTCAGAAAAACTCGTCCTTGAGTTATAACGTGGTGTCTAGATCCGCTTCCTCCTGTACTTCCAATGCCTCCACCTATTCCTTTTAAAGAACTTGACTGCCTGAGCGGGTCGCTTGATAATGGGCTTCACATAAACAATTTTCCCGTCCTCCACATAAACATCAACAACCTCTTGATGATGAGCGCTAACCACAGCCTCTTCCTTGTTCAAAATATTTGACTCGCTCGGTTTTTCCTCAGTGATTTCTTTTGGATTCTCTTCACCTTTCTTTACTTCTTAGGCATCGTCCCCGTCTTATTCGCCTGCTTTCTTGTTGGAAGCCTCAGCTTCGAGAATGATCTCCTGGTCGTTTTGCTCTATCTCGTTGGAAGCCTCGACTTCGAGAACAATCTCCGAATCTTTCTGCTCTATCTCTTCTTTCACCCTCGGTTCCTCATCTACTTTCTCGAAAAGCTGGTCCTTGCACTCGACAAGAGTCGCTCCCTCGGATTCCCCAATTTTGAGGGCTTTAGAGGTCATGGCAGGAAAATGGAGAAAAGAAGGGTACAAAAAATCTAGTGAGTGGTTTGAATATAACGAATCTTGTTCATAGTCAGGTGGAGGGAACCAAACCTTTAATATTCGTTTCATCCGTCTTTATGTTCGGATAGGAGCTTTTCCTTGACGCCGCCGGGATATTTGCATATGCTCTCAGCAGGTTAAAGTGTCGCGCCTCAACTTTTTCGCCACGATTTTTACTTGGTCTTCCTCATCAATCTCCATGGCTTCAAAGAACTTCTCAACCTCCTAGAGCCACTCCATAAATTTTTTGATATCCGAATTGCCATTGAAGGTAGAGATATCAACATTCAATTGATATTGTTTGGGATATCATCGGTAACCTACATACCGTCGACCTCCATGAATATGCTCATCCTGGAATCCACCATATCTGCAATCTCCTCAAATAGGCATGTCTTGAAAATCTTCTTCAAAATCCTTGACATAGGCTTGTCGTCTTTGTCGGTGACGTCGGTGATTTGCCCCACGATCCATAGCTACTTCAAGATCATGAGCGACAGAAATTCACTCGACTGGAGGAACGCCAGGTGTGTAGCTTGGGTTTGCAAACAACCGTTGGGGAGCAGCAAGCAAGTCTTGCATCGTCCGTCGGCGGTCTCGCAGAGCTCATCGAGTTTCCTCAACAAACTGGGTAAACACCTTCCGTGTAATAGGCTCACCGAGATGACCCTTAGCTACGGAAGTATATTGATTCACGTTATGAGACATCATCGCTAGGAGAAACCTTGGTCTGATACTAAATGACGCAAGGTAGCGCGGGGTAGCGATAGCTGGAATATTCTTTCAACAGATAAATTGTAATTGAATTGGTAATAGTTTCTAGATTATAAAGAGCGGACGTACTTTATGTAGATAAGAGTCCTAAAGAAAATAGAATTGCTCAAAGATAACAGAAAACAAATCAAATATAATCAAACGGAATTGAAATCAAATATCGCGATTATCTATACCGCTAAAATTCTTAAAATAGAAAAATACCTAAAATACTATCTAAATTCGTAATATTGCGTTTTTCTCGAAAATTATATGCCAGTTGTCTTGCATTAATCATTAATCATGAAACCGATCACCCCTGCAAATAACCTTTGACACGTGTATCAGTTGAAGAGTTTGTAATAATTTAAAGTTTCACATAGCATGTAGATACCATATTAAATGATACATCTTTCAACATCTATCTCCAAAAAAGTCCACCTTATTGTATGGCAACTCAAAGTATTGCTTTTGGGGGATTTTAGATGTGAACTTAGTCATTTGTCAGAAAAAGAACTTTCTTATCTTCGCATGAATTAATATTATACTTTACCGCACTCGAGGTAGGAGCTTCACGATGAGTTTGGTTCAACGTTTCTAATTGATTTTGGGGAAATGCAAATACATATTGCTTAAGGGGCTTTGAGAAAATGCTAATGTCATTTAGTAAAAATTTATTTGAAAAATAATTTTGAGTCTACCTAGTGTTTGGAAAAAATAAATTTACAAAGTAGCTTTTACCGCATTTATTTAATAAAAAAATTAAAAAAAAATGAAACCTAAGCCTATGGCTGCCGACGAGCCATTGGACTGAGGCCATCGAGGGTCGGGCGAACCCCGGCGAAGGTCGCCAAGGGTTGTGCGACCATCGGTGGCCATCGCTTGGGCCACGCGAGCCCAAGCAAGGGTCGCGCGACCTCGACGAGGGCCTCCATAAGGTCGCATGACCCCTGGCGACTGTCGCCTAGGCCGCATGAGCCCAAGCAAGGGTTGCCCTGGGTGCGCAAGACCTCGATGGGGGTCATCAGGATCGCGCAACGCCATGGTGGCCATCGTTGAGGTAGCACGACCCACGATGATCCTTGCCTGGGCTCACGCGACCTAAGCGACGGCTGCAAACAGTCGCCAGCGAGACAAATGCTAAGGGTCGTCTAGGCCTCCAACTGCAAATCTAGTCAACCGTCAGCCACAACATAGGGTTTTGAATTTTTGTTTAAAAGTAAAATAACAAAAAAATGAGAGGCAAAATTGGAATTTGAAAAAATTAGTAAGGGTAGATTTGGAAAAAAAAATCATCACTTAGCATTTGGCCAAATGCTTAAAGCTCAATGCTGGTCTCCACAAGTCGTAAGCTTTCAGTAGTTTTAAGGCTAGCTTTCACCCCAGAGTCCCTTGAAAATGGTTGTTAAACATCGAGCATTTTCCCCAAAGGGCTTTGGGGTTGCAAGGAGCTTTGAAAATTTTGAATCAAACCCACCCTCAATCCTACCACGAGCAAAGCATGAAGCCTGTCTCTACATCATACAATACTCCTTCATAATTCATCGGTGAACCACTGGTAGAAGCAACCGTTAACAATGTCTGCAATTTATAAGGAAAGTTCATTTTGATTGATGTACATTGAAGGTTTGGACATGAGATACATGAGCATATTAGCTCCACCTCCAACACCAAACGGCACGAGGGAAAATTACAAAAAAAAATCTTAAAGTTACTGCAATTATTCAATTCAATCCTAAATTTTTTCTTGCCAATTAAATCCTAAGTATTTTGTAATTATGTCAATTGAGTCCACTTTGCTTGATGAAGATGATGTGGATAAAATTTTTAATATATTGTACACTATATTTTTCCAATTTTCTCTTTTTTTTCTTCTTCCTACTCCTATTGTGGCCGACGAGGCCATGGCGAGACTACCCTCACCTAGATCAAGGGAGGCAACCTAAGCCGTGACAGCGAAGCTCTCGCGCCATTGCTGGCAAACTCTAGTGACTCTCGCCTACCACGGTATGAGTATGAAGAAAAAATAAAAATAAAGGCAGAAGTACGACAGAAGTGCTAATATTTGTATATGGAGATCACTTCAGTGTCAATATTTTTTTTGAATCACATTAGTGCTAAATCGGAGAAAAAATGATCACTTAAGTGTCAAATTATTTTTTTTTGAATCACATTAGTGCTAAATCGGAGAAAAAATGATCACTTAAGTGTCAAGTCACCGTAAGTGCCAAGTCATCCGAATTGAGTGATCCATTTTTTCGAAAAATTGATGGTTAAGTGATCCAAAAAAAGATCTCTTTAATATCAATTCCTGCCAAAGAAAGGATTGCTTTAGTGTCAATTCCGGTAACTTGGCACTTAATTGATCATTTTTTTTCTCGATTTTACAGTTAAGTGATAAAAAAAATATTAGCATTAAGGTGATCTTCGTACACAAATATTGACAATTCTGCTATAATTTTGTCAAAAATAAAAATAAAAATAATATTTAAAATTATTCACATCATTATCAATAAATAAATTTAATTAAATTGACATAATTACGATCGATTATTATTTTTTTAATCAATTATCCCACTGGCACGTCCTCTTTCTTGCGACCCAAAAGAAGGCACTGACTGGTTTCGTCCTCGTTCTTTCGGTGAAAACCAGGGTCCCAGAGTCCTGTTTTTCTTCCCTTAGCTGTCCAACGAAAGCAATTCATCAACAAAGCGGACGCGTCAACTCACGCCGTCCGCCTCCCTCGCCTTTACTTCACTTCACCACTCTCTCCTCGCTACCATCTTCTCACCTTCCTCCATTTCCTCCGACGTCGTCGCTCAAATCTCACCTCGTTTCTCTCGATCGATTTAAACAAAAAAAAAAAAAAAGCCAGGCTTTAACGAAATTCGATAGATAAAAATAGTTACATTCGGCATGATTATACATTTTGCTGATTAGTGACTTAAAAAGTTGTCTTGACAGTGTTAACGATAATTGAACATGCAAGTGATTTAATTACTCAACAGTTTTTCGGTAATTATTGTGCTAACAGTTTTTTTATCCAAAAAAATTAATAATTAATAATTAAAAATTATTATGAAGTCCATATTTTAAAAATTTATACCTCACAGCATGCTATTATTCTCATCATCATTCAAAATTGTTATGCCAGTAAATTCCAACCTATAATCAAGCACGACTAGACCTTTTTGAATCCGTTATCTTGCTGGTGAAGAAGCAACTGGGAATTGCAGGACCATCCTCATCTCCTCGAAATTTAATAATTACGCTCATGAGCTGCCTTCCTCTTGTCTCTTTCCAGGCAGGTTCAAGCACTCGTTCGGGTCGCGAGAAAGAGGACGTGCCAGTGGATTTGGATCCCCTGCCAAGGTGGGATCTAGGCAGGGATGCCCTGGGTTTAATCTTAGCCGTCCGTTTGTATCCAATAGTCCAGAGAGCGCCACGTCATCCAAAATAGGGGAGGCCAAATTTTGGGTGGGACTTTCATCTTCAAACCTGCGTTTCCTTTTTTGAAAACTGTATTTTTTCTCTCTCTCCTTACGCATACACACACTCTCTCAGAAATGTTTAGCAGAGAAGATGAAAAGGTTGATCCAGCGGCTGTCGCCAGTAGCCGACTTCTCTCAGTACTGCCTCCTCCGCTCCGAGCCCAAGGCCTCGTGGGGCGGAGTCCTTCAGTGTGGCCGTGGCAAAGAAGCGGTGGTGCTGGAGGGGCACGTGCCGGTGTACGTGGGGAAGGAGATGGAGAGGTTCATGGTGAGATGCTGAACCACCTGGTGTTCATAGGTCCGCTCAACAGATCGGCGCAAGAGTGCGGGTACCAGCAAAAGGGCGCCTTCCGCATCCCTTGCCATGTCGTCGTGTTCGAGCACGTCCTCGAGTCTCTCCGACTCGGCCACAACTCTCAGGATTTGCTCAATACTCTCTCTCTCTCTCTCTCTCTCTCTCTCTCTCTCTCGACGACACTTGCTTTTGACCCTTTGCTTTTCTTTTTCTTTTTCCTTTTGTGGACTGAGTCTGTGGAGGATAGATCGATGTAGGAACAGTGGAGAGATCTAGCCATGCCTTTACAGATGTTGTTTTTCCTTTTCTTTTTTTTTTGGGTTTCTCGTGTGTACATATGCAGATCTCATAAAGGGCTGCTCAAAGACGAATCAAGAGTACGCAGATTAAGAATCTGGATCTCTTTCCAGACCTTTCCTCTCACCATGTAAAAAAAAGTCCCCGTGATTGATACAGCAGAGCAACTAATCTGAAATTGGAAAAAGGCGCGTTCTTGCATTAATTCGTGGTTTAAGTGTTGATTACTTTGGGACACGCAATTTTTGAAAAGGCTTCTATTGAAACCGTCTCTGCTTCTCTCATCATTATCGTCTTCTATTTTAGGTAGTGGGAATTTCTCGAAAGATGCCGCATTTCCACTAGAATAACGCAATATTCCAAAGCAGAGATAGGTTGTGACGAATGGCGATGGGAAGACGAGGAAGCAAATGAATCGTTCGAGCACCTTTCCCGTTCTTTCGAGGTCGTCATTTTGATGAGCATACTCTGCTCTACTAAACTGTGCCTCTCTCGAGCTAATTCTTAGTTTTACACCGAAACACAGAAGAAACGGAGACGCGTGACGAAAGTCAGGGAGCTGCAGTCGTGACTCTTCCGCCCTCTCCTTTCCATGAATTTTAGACATGCGGATCCGCCCCAACACCAACAAACCAAGAACTAAAATTGAGGGAAAAGAGAGTTTCCATATGCTCCTTCATCAGATTACTCTAGATTTGCCTTTAACATTGTATGCACGTGAAACCAAAAAAAAAAAAAAGGAAAAACGAGATTTGTATATGCATGGCCAGATCTCTCCTCTGTTCTTACATCGATCTATCCTCCACAAACTCAGTCCACAAAAGGAAAAAAAGAAAAAGAAAAGCAAAGGGTCAAAAGCAAGTGTGTCGAGAGAGAGAGAGCGTTGAGCAAATCCTGAGAGTCGTGGCCGAGGAGGAGAGACTCGAGGACGCGCTCGAACATGATGACATGGCAGGGGATGCGGAGGGCGCCCTTCTGCTGGTACCCGTTCTCCTACGCCGATCTGTTGAACAGACCTATGAACATCGGGTGGTTCAGCATCTCTGCGCTCACCACGAACCTCTCCATCTCCTTCCCCACGTACACTGGCACGTGCCCCTCCCCCTCCGGCACCACCGCATCTTGGCGGCGGCCGCACTGAAGTACTCCGCCCCACGCGGCCTTGGGCTCGGAGTGGAGGAGGCAGTACCGGGAGAAGTCGGCCACTGGGGACAGCCGCTGGATCAGCCTTTCCATCTTCTCTGCTAAACATTTCTGAACGAGAGAGACAGAGTATGCGTGAGGGGGGAGAGAGAGAATACAGGTTTCGAAAAGGAAACGCAGGTTTCAAGATGAAATCCCCGCCCAAAGTTTGGCCCCCCTTACTTCGGATGACGTGGCGTTCTCTTGACTGTTGGATACAAACGGACGGCTGAGATTAAAACCGGGGCACCCCTGCTAGATGCCACCTTGGCAAGGGATCCAAATCCGGTGATAGTGGGATAATTTCTAAAAACATTCATAAATATATTATAATTATATAAATTCAGTTCACTTTATCGATTATTAGTGATATTTTAATATTTGATATTTTTTTATTCCTACTCTTACTGTGGCCAACGAGGGCTTCACAGCTCCGGGCGAGTCTGCCTCCCCCTGATCTAGATGAGGTCAGCCTTACCATGGCCTCACCAGCCACAATAGAATCAGGAATAAAAAAAAGGAATATATATATAATTTAAAATATTATTAAAAATTATTCACATCGGCACCATTCAATAAAGTAGACTAAATTGACATAATTACAAAATATTTATGACTTAATTATCCAAAAATTATTTAGGACTAAATTGGACAATTCAGTAAGATTAAGACTTTTTTGGTAACTTTTTTCTCGTGCTAGCTGGTCTTGGAGGTGGAGCTAATTGTTGAGCGTCTAATCTATCTCATGTCCAAACTTTGGATGTCTATCATCAATTGCCACGGACTTATCTTATGAATTGTAGACATCGTCAACGGTTGTTTCTACCGGTGGATCAAGGTGAATTGAAGGGGTATGAAGTAGCGAAGGGCATCATTCTTCGCTTGTGGTATTATAGAAGCTCCTGCTTTGAGTGTGGTGTACTATAAGATTAATTAATATGAAAATAAGAAATTTTCTTTTGCGACGAATGACTCAATCCACATCTAAAATCCCGAAAAAGCAACACTTGGAGTTGCCATAAGGAAGGTGGTCTTGATTTCCTCTTTTTCTTTTTCTTTTTGGGTCAAAATAAAGATTTCGTTTGTTGATCAGGATGATAGTTGAGAGGTATGTGAATTGATTTCCGGGCTCCCAGAAAAAAGCAAATAACTAGAAACACACTTCATCTTGCATGAATATATATGCCTTTGTAAAATTAAGGCGTCCAATCATCAGATTCAGTGATGAACATAGATCGATATCTACATCACCATTGCTAAGCAGTAATACTAACATCCAATATGTTGGAAGAGCACGGATCAAATACTTATAAGGAACTCCCAGATGTATATCTAGATCTAATTTGGGAGAGTAAAATCCTTAATTATAAACCTAAATATAAACCAGAAGAAGAGAGCGACATAATATCAAAGAATTTATGAAGTCGCGTCATAAATATCCTCATCGGTAGTTGTCGATTGGACAAATGGCCGACATGATCTCCACATTCTCTCAAGATTAGCTAGAGGAAAATATTCATGTTTGTATGCTACCAAAGCATAGTGAGAGAGAAAAATGAAAGATGGTTCAAACAAAGAAAAGAAACTTTAACCCAAAATTATTAAAGATAGGAAGGGTGAGAGAGGGAGGGAGGGAGTCTCTCTCTCTCCCTAATGTGCAAACGTTGAAACTCAAGTGTGGGGGAGGGGGGAGAGAAAAAGGATATGTCCCTTCTTGCTCGGGCAGAGATATTTCGAGATGAATGTTGATCGATGTATCATTTAATATATATATATATATATATATATATATATATGACATTGGCTTAAAAAATCAATACATGCGTCAATGGTTTGCTCGTGTCTCTCTCTGCAATAGTGGCCTGCTATAAATGAGTGATCTTCACCTCCCTAGAGGTCTGTGAGAAGCATCGCACCTGTTCAAACTCAAACTTTATGATCACTCTGCCTTCTCGGCGAATCATATATGATCAAATGACCACACATCAACTAATCATACATGACCAAATCAATCCCCAGATCACACATCAATTAAAGAAGAAACAAGCTCCGATGCCATTTCCATTCGCTGACCACCTAAAGCGATAATTTGAATGAACCATGAAGTGATAATCATTTAAAATCATCTGTGCTACATGCATCATTTTCACTTAGAAATATCAAGAATGCTCATCCCAGGCGCCTTTTGCCATGACCAATGACTAGACGGGTATTAATAATCGATTTCTCTCGTGCCGCCGACCCAATTACCTCCATCTGTTCCACAATAAAATAATGAATAATTAATTAGAGCATACGTTTACTAGATACTTTTCTTCTTCCGAAAAATGGTGTAATTAGCCCGCTTGATTTATTGATTAGTGTGATTAAAGAACTGAAACCCTTAGATTAAGAGTGGCTTAGCCCACTTGCTTTGAACTGGCGCATAAATTGTAGCAAATAAAACTGGTTCTCCTTTCTCATTAACTATAATTAATGGCTACATTATGGAGCAACAAAAAATCAATAACAAATGAACGAATCAATCTGGTAAGCCTAAACGTAATCGTTTCGATCTGTTGCCATTTCCCTCACACCAGCGTCGCGCAGGACGACGTGGACGGATCGTAGAGAGCCGGGACCAGGTACTTCCTGCCGTTGACGCCGTGCGCGTTGTAGCTCGCCCCCGTCGCCTCATCCACCAGCAAGTTCCCGGCGTAGCCCGGGTACGCCCCGTTGGCGTAGATCCCGGTGCAAGCCGACGCCGCCTCCAGCGACGCTCCGGCCTCGCCCTGGTAGTACCCGTTCGAGAAGGGGTTCGTGGCGGTTCCGGCGAGGAGGCCTGCGAGGTTGATCACCATCCCGTCGACGCCGACGTCGCCGTTGGGCGCCACCAGGGGCGGGCTCTGCGGGCCGTACAGGGGCTGGTGGAAAGGCCACGCGCACTGGCCGGGGCACTGCGCCTCCGAGTTGCCCACCCAGATGTACGCGAACTTCGACCTTCTGCCGTTGACCTTGCCGGAGCCGACGGCGGATCCGTGGGAGCCGCACCGGCTCATGCAGAACCCCTCGACGGCGACGTCGGAGGAGGTGAGCACGATGTTGACGGCGTTCTGCTGCTCGCCCCGGGACGCGAGCTCGACAAGGTGCTTGCTGGTGAGGGACTTCCCAAGCGAGTAGCGCTCGTCGAGGACTTGCCTCCCGAGAGAGAGCGTGAGCGAAGGCGTCTGCCTCTTGGAGGACGAGAGGTGGTAGTACTTATCGACCGTCTTCCACCACCGAGCGACGGAAGGAGGGGCCTGAGCGAGCGAAGGGTCGGAAGAGAGCGAGGTGATGAAGTCGGAGACGATGGTGCGCTGGGAGGGCTTGAAGCCGCCGTACCAGATGAGGTTGACGGAGATCTTGCCGGAGAGGAGAGGGCCATTGTGGTACAGCATGGGCGGGGACTGGTCTTGGACCAGCTCGGCGAGCCTCCTGGTGGCGGAGGCCATGTGGAGGAGGCAGAGGGCGAGGAAGAGCGTAGCAAGAGCTGCTTTAGAAGCGTAGAACGATGCCATTGTAGATAAGTTTGGGCTCAGATTGAGAAAAGATGAAAGCTGAGGTAGCTTCGCTTTGTTCAAGTTGTGGGTTTTGTTGGAGTGAGGAGGAGGAGGAGGAGGAGGAGTATTTATACAAGGGTGGGATGAACGGTGGGCAGTAGGGCACTGGCTGGTTTTGTCCTCGTTCTCTCGGTCAAAACAAGGGTCTCGTTTGTTTTTCCCCTGAGCTGTCCAACGAAAGCAATTCATTAACGAGCAAACGCGTCAAATCACGCTGGCCTCCTCTCTTGCCTTTTACTTCACCACTCTCTCCTCGCTGGAAACCATCCACCGCCTTGCCCTCACGTTCCTCGATTTCCTTCGTCAGTCGTCGCTCAAATCTTGCTTCGTTTCTCTCCGTCGATTTTAAATATAATTTTTTTTATAACAAAATTTGATAGATTACAATAGGTACATCAAGCATGATTATTTTTTGCTGATTCGTGACTTAAAAAGTTGTCTTAACAGCATAAGATATAATTAAACATGCAATAACAGTTTTCCGTAATTATTGTGCTAAAAGGTTTTTTGCCCCCCAAAAAATACTAATTAATTAAAATTTATTGCAGAGTCTATACTTTTAAAAATTAATGACTCATAAATTACTGTTATTCTGATCAATCATTTAAAATTATTATGCTAGTAAAGTTAAACATATAATCTGAGTACTATACTAGGCCTTGTTATTTTGCCGGTGAAGAAGCAACTGGGAATTGCAAGACCATCCTCATCCTCATCTCCTTGAACTTAATAATTACACTCGTGAGCTGCCTTCCTCTTGTTTCTTTCCGGGCAGGTTCAACCCCCACCCCCCACTTTAACCCCTACTCACCCTTCATCAGTCATCACGCCCTTGTATAAATGCTCCTCCTCCTCACTCCAACACAACCCACAACTTGGACAAAGCGAAGCTACTTCAGCTTTCATCTTTCCTCTTTCCTCAATCTCAGCCCAAACTTATCTACAATGGCATCGTTCTACGCTTCTAAAGCAGCTCTTCCTACGCTCTTCCTCGCCCTCTGCCTCCTCCACATGGCCTCCGCCACCAGGAGGCTCGCCGAGCTGGTCCAAGACCAGTCCCCGCCCATGCTGTACCACAATGGCCCTCTCCTCTCCGGCAAGATCTCCGTCAACGTCATCTGGTACGGCGGCTTCAAGCCCTCCCAGCGCACCATCGTCTCCGACTTCATCACCTCGCTCTCTTCCGACCCTTCGCTCGCCCAGGCCCCTCCTTCCGTCGCTCGGTGGTGGAAGACGGTCGATAAGTACTACCACCTCTCGTCCTCCAAGAGACAGACGCCTTCGCTCACGCTCTCTCTCGGGAGGCAAGTCCTCGACGAGCGCTACTCGCTTGGGAAGTCCCTCACCAGCAAGCACCTTGTCGAGCTCGCGTCCCGGGGCGAGCAGCAGAACGCCGTCAACATCGTGCTCACCTCCTCCGACGTCGCCGTCGAGGGGTTCTGCATGAGCCGGTGCGGCTCCCACGGATCCGCCGTCGGCTCCGGCAAGGTCAACGGCAGAAGGTCGAAGTTCGCGTACATCTGGGTGGGCAACTCGGAGGCGCAGTGCCCCGGCCAGTGCGCGTGGCCTTTCCACCAGCCCCTGTACGGCCCGCAGAGCCCGCCCCTGGTGGCGCCCAACGGCGACGTCGGCGTCGACGGGATGGTGATCAACCTCGCAGGCCTCCTCGCCGGGACCGCCACGAACCCCTTCTCGAACGGGTACTACCAGGGCGAGGCCGGAGCGTCGCTGGAGGCGGCGTCGGCTTGCACCGGGATCTACGCCAACGGGGCGTACCCGGGCTACGCCGGGAACTTGCTGGTGGATGAGGCGACGGGGGCGAGCTACAACGCGCACGGCGTCAACGGCAGGAAGTACCTGGTCCCGGCTCTCTACGATCCGTCCACGTCGTCCTGTGCGACGCTGGTGTGAGGGAAATGGCAACAGATCGAAACGATGACGTTGAGGCTTACCAGATTGATTGATTCATTTGTTTATTGATTTTTTGTTGCTCCATAATATAGCCATTAATTATAATTAATGAGAAAGGCGAACCACTTTTATTTGCTACAATTTATGCGCCAGTGCAAAGCAAGCGGACTAATCTAATCTTAATGTCTACGTGATAATCATTCTCATTTTGTGTGATTTTGATTATGATCCTTAAAACTGATTCGGATTAAAATGACTCTTTTAAATTTTGTTTTTAGATGATTTTTAAAGAATTAGAAACTATTTGATAATAGCACAAAATTTATATTTCAAAAAATTATTTATTTTCTTATTTTTCTCATTCATGTCAAATAATTATGTAATTATTTTGTAAACTTTCATTCTAAATTGATGACTAATTTTCAATGCACACAAAATAATTTAAATTACATTATTTTTTAGCATATCATGAACAAAATATAAAATTTAATATATGATGTTTTAAGTTTAATGAAGCATAGACATATTATCATATTAAGAACTCATTTTTCTTTAAATGTTGCGTTGTTTAAATACATAGAAAAATGCCGGATGTCCTCATCTTCTGTAATATTTTTTGTAAGAGAGTGAAATCTATGAAATTTAGGCCCAAATTTATGAAAATAAGGTCAAACTAGCACAAACTAAGCCTTTTCTATTTTTCTAATTTTTTCTAATTTTTTAAATAAAATTTTTAAAATCTATGAAATTTAGACCCAAATTTATGAAAATAAGGTCAAACTAGCATAAACTAAGCCTTTTCTATTTTTCTAATTTTTTCTAAAAAAATTTAAAATTTTTTATTTTATTTTATTTTATTTTTATTAGGTAGAGTGAAAAATGACGAAAAAATTAAAAGGGAAAAGTGAAAGATATGAGGTTAATTCTATTTTGTTGTTTTCAAAATTGATTCTTTTTTCAGAATGTATTTTTTTTTGAATTTTACTCTAAAACTTATTCCGATTTTCTAAAATTGATTATGGGAACAGAATTAGAATTAGAATTATTTATATTATCAAACATCATTCTCATTTTTTTATTGTTCTAAGATGAGAATAAGAGAATCACATATTCTTAATTTAAGGGTTTCAGCTCTTTAATCACACTTATCAATAAATCTGGTGTCAAGGTGCTCATAAAGGGCTTATTTCAATTTTATGGTAAAAAAATTTTTTTTGACCGATTTGAGACATTTTTCAAATTATTTACATCTTTCGGGCATGTGCGCCTCTCAGGGAGGTGCAAATGTCGTGCGCCTCTTATGAGAAGCGCACACACGTCTTAATTATTTTTTTAACTTTCCTTTTCGATTTCTAGCCATGAATTTTACATATATATTTTTATATTTATAATGACATTTATTTATAACGTTTATATTTATATAATGCTATAGATATAACGTTTTGTTAGACCTTCTTTTTATAACGTGATTATTAATAATTAATTTAAAATTTATGAAGATATATAATTAATAAATAATTTAATGTTATGTAATTAATTTGTTTAGCATGTGAATAATTATTAGATATAGATAAAATAATAGATAAAATTGCTAAAAAATAAAAAGAAAAATGCATAAAATAAATTGGTAAGACACATAAAGAAGAAATATCCAGATTAAAAGAAAGTGCAATAATAGATAATAATTTATGAACTAAAAAAAATCGGGCAAATAAACAATGTAATAATAGAAAACAACCCTCAACCCAAAAAAAATATCATTGATGATGATGATGTCATCCTCCAACGTGGCCTCTTGTTTCGTGACCAAGTTGTCTCCGTCGTTCGGCTGGTTTA
Organism: Rhodomyrtus tomentosa; assembly: GCA_028455895.1. Taxonomy (NCBI): domain Eukaryota; kingdom Viridiplantae; phylum Streptophyta; class Magnoliopsida; order Myrtales; family Myrtaceae; genus Rhodomyrtus; species Rhodomyrtus tomentosa. The sequence continues at coordinate 3,178,232 of JAPCWY010000001.1, read as the reverse complement.
GTGTTGTACCGAGGATGAGATTCCGGATGAATGGCGGATCGACGGTTGGCTCAAGAGGTCAAATGGAGGGGTGGCATAGCGAAATGGAGAGGGGAAAAAAGAGAGAGTCACGGCCAAGAAGGGAAAATGAGGGAGGAGGGGAAAGAAGAGAGAAGGGAGGATTTTTTTTTTCGATTTAATTTAAAGAAAAACTATTTGTAAAATTAGGTTTAAAAAAATATTTGTCGATTTAGGTCTCGCGCGCTTCACAAATTAGCCCGTTACCAGCGCGCAAGTGGTCCGCAAGCAAGCAAGCAATGCTTGCTTGCTTATTTTATTTTATTTTATTTTTTGCTTGCTTGTTTTTTTTAAGAAGCAGCGCACATTTTTTTTGCTAGAAACCACGCTTGCTTGTCTGCATCTTGCTACTGCACAAAAAAATATTTATTATTAATTTGCGACGAATTTTATTAGCGATGAATTCTACGACGAATGTGTCATTGGAAATGTATGTTGTATATTTTTCGATGAAACATCATATTTGTTATAAATTTTGTCGCAAAATATATAACGTACATTTCCAACGACAGGTTCGTCCAATAATTCTTTGCTAATAAAATTCATCCCTAATAAAATTCATCGCAAATTCATAGCTAAAAAAATTAATTTTTCGTATTTGTTTCCAATTTGCGACGAATTTCTATGTTATATATTTTGCGCAAATTTCGTCATGCGACACGTTTATATTTTGCAACAAATTCATGCGACACGTTTATCGCATGATTTAAAACGTACATTTTCAACGACATGTTCATCGTAGAATTCGTCGCTAATTAATAATAAATATAATTTTTTAACTACAAAAATTAGCAAAGAAAAAAAATTCTTGCTAATTTGCAACGAAACATCATATTTGTTGCAAATTTCGTCGGAAAATATATAACGTACATTTTCAGCGACGTGTTCGTCATAGAATTTATCGCTAATAAAATTCATTGCAAATTAATAATAATTATATAAGTAGCAAGCTGCACAAAAGCAAGCGTGATTTATAGCAAAAAAAAGTGCGTGGATTCTTAAAAAAAAAGCGAAAAAAAAAAAGCATGCAAACAAGCGTTGCTTGCAGACCACTTGCCCACTGCTTAGAGCAGCGTGCAAGTGGTAACGAGCATTGCGTGAGATTTAAATTGATAAATATTTTTTTAAAATTTAATTTGTAAATTAATTTTTAAAAAAATTAAATCGGAAAAACCCGGGGGGGGAGGGGGCGGCAATTAAAGTAAAAGATGGGGGCTGTGAGCAGAGTCGCAGAGGCCTACACGCCTCACAAGCACGTAGGTTGTGCACCTGTGATAGAGGCGCACAAGTGGTAAATATTTTGGAAAAACACTCAAATTGGTAAATATATTTTTTACTATAAAATTGAAAAAAGCCCACTCATAAACCTGTAGGATGCAAAGATCACTCGTCTATTTACGCATATATTAGTTTTTTAAAGTGGTTGTAACAACTTAAAGTCTCATATGGGATATAAAAACCCTATTAAATGACACATCGGTCAACATCTATCTGCAAAAGTACGACCTTCTTGTATGGATATGCCAAGTATTTCTTTTGGGGAATTTTAGACGCGAATTGAGTCATTTGTCGCAAGAGGAATGTTCTTTATCTTCATATAAATTAATCTCGTACTCCATACTCCTCCAAACCACCATCCATTGATCCACCGGTAAAAACAACCGCTAACAATATCTACGATCCATAGGAAAGTTCAGTGTCCATTGATGATAGACGTCTTAGGTTTGAACATGATATGCATGACATGCTAGACAATTAGCTCCACCCCACCCCCACCAACGCTACCAACTGGCACGTCCTCTTTCTTGCGACCCAAACGAAGGGCACTGACTGGTTTTTGTCCTCGTTCTCTCGGTCAAAATTTTTCTCCCCTTAGCTGTCCAACGAAAGCAATGCAAAACGCGTCAACTCACGCTGGCCTCTCTTGGCTTTACTTCGCCACTCTCTCCTCGCTACCATCCTCGATTTCCTTCATCGTCGTCGATCAAATTTGACTTCATTCCTCTCGCTCAGCTACATCTCAAGGGCTCCAATCGACCTTCATCGTCGTCGATCGACCAGACCCATGGGTTGTATCTTGCGCAATCTTCATGATTGGGTTGTTTTTTTCCTTGAAATAAAGGCCTTAGGTGATCTTAATTTCTCAAATAAAAGTATGAAATTAAACTTAATTCAAAAAAGTGCCGGAAGTGCCCTCATTATCTTAAATAAGGCATGAAGTGGCCATGGCTATTTCAAATGAGGGTCTAATCTCGTTACTTGTGTCAATCAATAGTTTTTTTTTTGTCAATTTACAATTTCAACTTGACTTTTAATTTAATTTAATTAAAAATAAAAAAATCAACGTTAACAATTAAAAAAAAAGCGTACCCAAGCGAGAGCCTCGCGCCTTTGACCTTCAGCCTACTCTGGTGGGGTGACGGTAAAGGCCAACTGGGTCGTCGACTCTCCGCCAACTAGAGACGAGGGCTGCGACCCTCTCCCAGATTCGAGTGAGAGTCATTGGCCCTCTGCCGGACCAGGGCAATGGCCGCGACCTTAGCTGAGGGCTGCAACTGTTGCCCTGGCCTGGCAAAGAGTCGGCTGGCCCTCGCAACCCTCCCCTCAAACCTGGCGAGAGCCAGCCGGCCACTACCGCCGCCTCACCAGCGTTGAGACGGAAGCCAGAGGTGGGAAGGCTACCTTTGACATTCTAAATTCCGACCCTATCTCGAAGGTTATGAATGAATGAATGTTTATCGATGTATTTCAATAAATCTCACTCAGAACTGATCTATCTCGAGTCGACTAACCAAAAGGGAAGGGCTAATTAGGGTTTAAGTACGTGGACTGAAGAACTTGACCATGAATCGGCACTTTGACCATAAAGATTGCCGAGAGAATATTTTGGGCCATTAAAGGACCGATCTAAGAACGGTTCTAGAACGATCTGCTAGCATTATACAATTGATTCACAGGTGATTCCGTATGACCATAGTATAATTTGCAAATTAATCTAAATCGATTCCTGAAGATCGCATCCTTTGGAACTAGTGATTGGCCCTCACAATTACTTGACGACCAAAGTTGCCATGGCTCGAATAACTCTTAAACGTGATTTTCATCACGGGTCGATACACGTAACTCCTAAGAGCCGCCCGTTTGTCTGAGATACGATGTAATACCAATTGACTGAATTTGGCCATGAATCGAATTTCGAGATTGGAGACCGAACATTCAAGGGTTCCAACGTTAATAGATTGGACGTCACCTTATCGAGGGCAACTAAGGTTAGGGTATAACCTATAGGAATTGGAAAAGTGAAATTTTGGACTGAGAAGTGAAAATTACCATTTTGCCCCACAAAAATTACTCATGTTTCTAGAATTAAGTAAGGGCAGTTGGTCTTTAATCCTCCCTCTCTTTGGTCGAAAACTTGGAGGATGAAAAGGACTTTGAGTGATCTTGAAATATTGAAGAGAAAAAGGACAAGTGAGAAGACTTAGTCAAACCCCAAGATCAACTCCCACCAACTAGTCATTCATTTATACTGTTCACTTCAGTCAATAATCCCACGAACAACCCCACTTTCTCTTGTTTATGTAAATGAGATATCACCATCTCTCTCCCTTTCTCCCTCATTCGGTCGAATTCACTTCTCTATCACTATCTCATCTTCATCTTTTCTCTCAAGCTCTCTATCTCTTGGTTTGGCCTCGAGGAGACCAACGCCCCTCTCTTTCTTGTTCTTGCTTGTTCGACCGAGGGACCTCAAAGTCGACGCCACCACCTCGCCGAACCGCCGCCTGTCCGTCGCCATTAAACCACCACTGAACGCGACTTAATTGGGAGCTCTAGGAAAAGTGTCTTAGAGGATTTCTTGGCGTAACTTGTGATAAGTAACTCCTAGAGCCTAGCTTAGTATGTGAGAAGGTTGGAAGATGATGTTAAAATTGTTATTGATGAGTTTTCATGGTTGTTTTCTTGATTGATTCAAAGGGCGAACCTGTACTTACTGAATCAAGTTGAACCGTAGACTCGTGTCACCTCCTTGGTTGGTTTTGCTTGGTCATTTGCTTGGTAAGTTACTCTTAAACCTTACCTAGGACTTTAGGCTACTAATAGACATGTTTAATGGTGGATTTGATGGTGATCAAGTGTAGTTTGAGGGTTGTGATTGTTGAGGGTATCTTGCTTCTGAACGCTCCTTCTAAACGTTGCTTTTGATGTTCTTTTTGACGTTGCTTCTGAAGGTTGCTTCTGAGCGTTGCTTTTGGGCATTCCTTATGAACGTCCCTTCTGACGCTGCTTCTGACGTTTTTTTTTACGCTGCTTCTGACGCTGCTTCTGATGTTCCTTCTGACATTGCTTCTGAACGGTGCTCTTGATTGATGAATTGTGTAACTTGCTTTGATTGACTATTTATTGATGGGGTTATAAACTTATATGCACATTATGCCTTGATGCGTTAGACACGAGGTTTGAATATATTCTGAGGCGTTAGACGTGGGATTGACTTGAGGCGTACTAACGCGAGTTCTAGAATGACATTATGATCTGAGGCGTACTAATGCGGGTACAATGATTACTTAAACTTGAGGGGCTAAGGCACGGGCCTGGCCTTTGAAAGTTGGAACAACAATGAGTGTAATGCTATCCTATAAACTTACGAGCTAGTGAGTGCCCAAGTACGAAAGCTTAGTCTTGACTGAGTAATTGGACCCTTGAAATGTGATATTGGGTAGCGCTATATGTCATGACATGTGCTAATGTATCGATTGCCATGTATTTCTTATGATTGAACATTACATGCTTTAAAAGTGTTTGGAAGTGCTAATGACCTAGTTCGGGTTTAAGGTTAACTTACTGAGATTTATTCTTACCTCGTCGTGGGCTTAACTTTTTCAGATCCCAAACCCTAGGCATGCCACCAAAACGTTTTGGGAAGCCGATAGATATTCAGAAGTCGGTGACCGAGTATCCCGTAGGTCCAGGTAAGGCCTACATTAGAAAATGGATGTGGGTCGACGAAGGAGACGACAATTGGAAGTTGCATTAATTTGAGGCGTGGTTTTATTGAGACGACGATGTGATGTACGGACCCTTGATGAGCTTCGATGTATCCCAGAGTGTGATTCCTGGATAGTGCAGCACTACACCCCTTGATGGCGAGATACTCAATCCAGAAGCCAAGTTAGAGAATAACCAGCCCAAGCCCCTGGAGCCTAAGAAGGATGTCGAAGTCGTGGAGCCCTCTGATGCTGAGGAAGCACTTGTAGAACCCACTGAGTCCAAATTGGAGCGAGAGCTAGAGGAAGAGTTTAACACCGAGTTGGAATTTGAGACCGAGCCAGAGATGAGTGCAAATGAGTTTGATACGCCTGCGGATATAGATTCCGACCCGGAGGAGGTAGCTCCCATGGACATGTAGTTAGATGCTTCTGTAGAGTATGACCTTTTGATTGACGAGGATAACTCAACCGATAGTGGGCCCGACCTTTAGGTATAGCTGTGGTACCTAACTTTTTGGGACACTCTTTAGGATAGGAGTGTCATGACTGGACTAGATGCACCATTTTGACTAAATCTCTCGCCCCTTTCAAACTCTATCTTGTATCCCTATTTATGATCAAGTTGTAAAACTGGATTTATACCAAGTTGTGTATAAGTGTTTTTATCATACTCAGTCATCTTGTGTTAAGTATTGTATGGAGTTATATATATAGCTTCCGCATGTGCATTTAAATTCATTTGCTTGTTGCCTGCTGTTCGATCCTAGGGTAATACAAGGATAACAACACTCGTGGGATGTTGGCATGCTCGGATAAGGACGCGAGGCGTGACAATGCCCCTACGAACAAGTGATCTCAAGCCCTTTTTTGAGACTATATGGCAACTTTAGACCCTCATTGGAAACCATATTCACTTCATACTCGAGGGCGCTTCAAGCCTTTCTTTGAAACAAGTTAACTTCGGGTCCTTATTTGAGAAAGTAAAAGTAATTAGGGCCTTTTTAAAAAAAAAATTGATTTTTTTGTATGTGTATCTTTTTTCCCCCTTTTTGGTACAGAGATATTCACTTTGTGGTCCTTTTGCGATCCATTGCCTTAGATTGTTAGACTAAAGTGGCGAATAATGAAAAGTGAATTCGAGCCAGAGAGCACGGTAGGAGTTTGTTTTGAGAAAAATTACCAAAAAAAATTCTAAATTTTTTGAAATTATGTCAATTCAATCATTGATATGTTTTTTGTAAATTGAGTCCTAAAATTTGTGTATTTGTACCAATTTAGTATATCGAGTCAATTTTGGTTAGAAATCTCTAACATGAACGACAGCCGTCCTATGTGTCATATCTGCTCTGACGTTGACAATTTATGATAATATTTTTTGATTTTAATTTTTTTTCTCCTTTTTCCCCTTCTTCTTTCTTCCTCTAGTCAGTCGCCGAGGTCGACAACTGATTAGAGACAAGGGCTGGCAAAGTTGAGCCTTGCCAGGAGCGAGAGGGACTGATCATCGCCGGGCTAGTGAGGCCGAGCTTCATCATGGCTGGGCAAGGTCGTGGTTGGCGCTTGCCAATGATCGGCAAGGTTCAACAACCAACTAGAGGAAGAAAGGAAATAATAATAATAATAATAAAAAGAAACGGAAAAAAGGAAAGAAAGAAGAAAAAATAAATAATGCAAAAAGAGAAATAAAATATCATTAAAAATTATTTACTTCAGCAGTAGCCGCGCTATATAGGACGGTCAACATCCATATGAGCGATTTCTAACTAAAATTGTCCGGATGAACTGAATTGATACAAATGCAAAAGGTTTAAGACTCAACTGGTAAAAAAAAATTAAGGTTGAAATGACACAATTGCAATATGTTATAGAACACTTTTTTTTTTTAACAATTCTCCCCAGTTCGTGTAATGGATATCCGCTGACCTGGAGGGGCGGGGGTCCTGTTTTGATTTTGGAAATGAAGTCTCAGTTGGATGTTGGATCGAGTTAAACACTCTTTTGGGCTCAAAGTCTCAAAGTTTCCATGTGTAATTCGAGCCGGTTAGAAGACAATTTCTTCTAAACGTTTCCTCGACTTCCAACTATCTGACATTTTTAAAATTATCCCACAGACGCCACGCCACCGTAATATTTTTGCCTGTTTTGTTCTGTATGTGCGCAGTTTTGAATTATGTGGATGACGTGTGATCTGCCAGGGCTAGCGTTTTAGGTGATTTTAGAACAAACCCAATCTTTCGGACACCCAATTCGCTTCCAACGCATTAGCGTTATCCCTTTCACTTTACTCATCCTCTTCATCGGTCGACCAAGTCCAACACGTAGCGCAAGACCCACGGCCCACCACTTCAGGCCGACAAAGCCGCCATACCTTTAAGCACAAGTCAGCCGACTACTCTGACCCACCACCACCGCATTCTCTTGCGCCACCGTCCCACATTCCTCTGCACAAACGTCCGACTTTGTCCGTCCAGTACCACCCTGCCTCCTATCTCTTGACCGCACCAAAAAGCGAGCCCAATGTCGAACCCACTTCCATTAATTAGATTGGTTGCATGAAAGTCTTGAAAAATGTCCCTCATAAAGATAACTAGCAAATAATGCTCCATTTATTTCGCATAAAATGTAACGTTTTTGAAAAATTATTTTCTGGAAAGTTATTTTTCAGGAAGATGATTATATTTTTTGTTGTTTGGCTGTGATATGAAAATCATTGAAAAATATCTTCCGTCATTTGGTTAAAAAAAAACTATTTTGATTTTATGTGTCATTGTTTGGCTGAAAATTGTTGGCGTAGACGTCAGTTGGCCATACCATTTTTTTTCTTTTATTCCTCCATTTGCAGCTCCCACCGGTCAGTGACGGCCACATGCAAGCTCGAGCTTGACCCTTGCCGGTCTAAGGCACCAACCATCGCCGTTGCCAGCAACCGGCCAAGGAAGAAAAAAAAAAAAGGAAGAAGGAAATATAAATATAAATAATGAAAAAGAAAACCATAAAGTAAAAATATTTTAAAAAAATAATAATCAAAAATAAAAATAATTGAAAATTCTTATTTTTTAAAATAATTAAATGAAAATGAAGACGAAAGAATGGTGGGAGGAAAGATGAGGGAAAACAGTTTTCTCTGTTCAAAAAGAGGAAATCATTTTCCCACATTTTTTTTGTCGGAAAGCTTACTTCATTCATTGCTTTCAGGAAGCAAGTGGAGATAAGCCTGAATCTGAAACAATTATGCTATCCATACTAGGCTCTCGGACAATTTTAAGGATTGCATTTTAGTTTTCAGATTTAATCTTGAAGCTTAACGTTTAAGGTGCCAGATTTATATGATTCACAGGTTCCACAATTTTTTTTTATATGTTTTAAGCTTCATTTGTTTCACGAAAAATTAATGATTTAGAATATATCTTCTTAAAAATGTTTGAATGAATTGAATAGCTAAATTTTAAACAAAAGTCCTCGATTGCCAACAAGAGATATATTTTCAAAAAGAAAAAACAAAGAGAAATAAGATATAGGATCGTTCAAATGAAGATGCTCCCATAATGTTTGACACGAAAGAGATCATCTAGTGGAATCCCATAGGGTTACTTGAAAACCATTGTGAAAGGTAGAGTTGAAGGTTGTAATGGCATTCCATGGGTTAATAAATACCGCGTGCCTTGTATCACGATGACTCATGACATCGACTTGATATGAATGAGGATCATCCAATACCCTTTCCATTTGCGTGAGATGTTGTGTTGGGAGCGTGTAGTTGAAGTTCGAAATCTTCACCTGGAATAATTGTCAAGAGGGGACTCAAATTTGAACCGCACCGAAGATCCCTTCAGTGTGATATTTAGTAAATACCGATACAGTGGGCTATCAATTAACCGTTGACTTTGATACCACTTATTAGGGGCGCATAGTAGAAGTCTGGTACCTTCGTTTAGAAAGATTATTAAGAGGAAACCCAAATTCTAATTCATCAACATATTCAGTCGGAACCACATTTACTCAAAAACTTAAACGAGGTTTGATCTAACTAGAATATATTAAGGATTGCGTTTTTTTTGCTCCTCTTATGGCTTTAACATTCCTTTTTGGGCATAAGTACAACTTGAGTGCCAATATTTGTGTACGATGCTCGCTTTAGTGTCAATATTTTTCTTGGATCACTTAAATGCTATTTTTTTGAAAAATAATTATTTAAGTGCCAACTTCAATGAGATTACCGGAATTGGCACTAAATTGATCGTTTTTCTCTGATTTAGCACTAAAGTGATAGTTTTTTGAAACATGCCAATATTTATTAAAAAAATAATCGTTTAAGTGCTAACTCTGATGAGGACGCCAGAATTTATCGTCGTTGGCACTTAAGTGATTTTTTGTTCTCTGATTTGGCATTTAAGTGATCCAAAAAAATATTGGCACTAAAGTGAGCACCGTTCACAAATATTGACACTTTTGCTGTACTTTTGCCCCTCCTCTTTGTGTGTGTTTTGAACGACCTATTCTTTGTGTGGCCCACCATTTGTGATACAATTTTATATAGTTTCCTCTTTATTTTATTATTTTTCAACTATTTTATTTTGTTTCTCCTTTGTGTGTCTCACTTTCCTTCTTTTTCTTTCTTTCCTTGCCCCTCAATAACCTCTTTTTTCTCTTGTAGGTCCTTCCCTCTCTACACCTCTCAATCCATCTTCTTCTAGAAACCTAAACGTCCTCATTTTATTTTCTATGATGCTAACCCGCCGTCCTTCACACTTTCGCTGGCCAGCAATTGGCTCACCAGTAACCTCCTAGCAAGCCCTTTTTCTCCGCTCGTAGTCTTTTATTGCACTATCAACATCAATAATACCTTTATCCCAAACTAGTTGTGATCGGCGATCAATGAACCCCAGAGATACATAAAATAAAAGCAAGACCGATCGAGAAAAAATAGATAAATATTAGGGGTGAGCATGGGTCCAGGGTAGAACCGAAAATTGAAAAACCGACCTTGCGGTTCCCGATTCTGGTAAACGAGGGCCCGCTTTTCGGTTTCCCATTTACAGGAATCGGCGGTTTCGGTTTCGATTTCAGGTTCTACCCTAGAATCGAACCGGAACTGGAACCGGCATATATATACATGATACACACACTTAAACCCTAATTTCAGATCTGTCGTGCTCACTGCTCAGAGTTTCTCTTCTCTTCTTTCTCTCGATTCAAGCCGCAATGTGACTTTACCTTTGCTGTGAGTCTGTGACGAGACGATCGTCAATCTCCCATGCCCTCGAGTCGAGTGGTCATCCTTGGACTCTGACGCTCGCGGCTTTGCTCCGTGCTCCCTCGAGTCTCAAAATAGTGAGCGACGCCCTAGTTTAGAGAAGTTCATCGGATGAGATTGCTCCTGGCGGTCGTCGAAGCCCTTCCGTAGATCAACGCAAAGAAGGAGAGGACGATGAGGAGGGTGGCGACGTACGTAGTGACGACGCATAGCTTTCTCCACTAGCACCTGAACTTCCTCCCTCTGCTTCTTGTCATTTTTCAGATCTTTTGCTCACCGATCTCTAGTTTTGTTGGGGCGATCTTCGCTAATCGTGCTCACCGATCTCTGGTTTTGTTGGGGCGATCTTCATTAATCGCTATTGTCTGCTTTTCGGTTTGTTTCGCCAGGTCCCAACCGTGAAGCTCTCTGCAAAGTTGGATCCGTCAATTTGAATCTCCCAAGTCCCAATTGCACGGGCTAATTCGCAAAGCTCAGCCTGAATCTCCTCTACTCTCAAAGCTCAACCTCGCACACGTTGAACCCCAACTCAAATCTACTGGAGATTAGGGCTCTCTCCCTCACATTACTGTTGAAATTATCTTGAATTCAATTTTAGGTTCTTTCATGAGTCATCTTTGACAATAAAACCCTATTTATTTTTTCTATGGCTGCTTTTCTCTTCTTTACTGCATGAACTTGACAGACTCGCGTTACTATTGAAATTGTCACCTACTATATTTTCACCTGTTTCGTAAGTCGGTCCCTGTTCTATTTTCACTTGGATCCGTAAGTCGGTCCCTGTTCCATTTTCACCTGCTCTATTTTCACCTTGTTTGTCATCTGTTCTATTATTGTGATTGTGAAGGTGTGTATCAAGATAATATGTCAGTGGAGGTGAAGGGTGAGGAGATGACTTCGAACATGGACTTGGTATTTTCAGAAAATGAATATAAAAAAGAGCCACCCCCGACCCTTGCGAGTGCGACAAACAAGGTACTTGATTCTCGTCGTTCTCCTATTGATAAGAAGAATACATCTGAATGATGGCATCATTTTGTGAAAATGATAGATGAGATGAGTGGAAAAGTAAATAAAATGAGGTGTATTAATTATGGGGCTGAAATAAAGTACATTGTTTCTAACGGCACTTCTTCGATGTGGAAGCACTTGAAGACGTGCAAGAAGTTTCCTCGCAATGTAGATAAGAGACATAAGTTCTTTACATCGCATAATTTAGGCACGGATGGCAAGGTAGGGGGAGACCCTGATATTGATAGTGTCTTATCGACTTGGACGTTTAATCAAGATCGTTGTAGGCAAAAGCTTGCTCAATTTATCATAGTTGATGAACAACCATTTTCCTTGATTGAGCATGTTGGATTTCGTGAGTATGTCAGTGAGCTACAACCTCTCTTCAAGCATATATCACGATTTACAGTGGCTAGAGATTGCATGAAGTTGTATCTTATTGAAAGAACTTGTTTGAAAATGTACTTTGGTAAGCTTAATTCTAGGATCACACTTACGACTGATACATGAACTTCTATTCAAAACATGAATTATTTGTGTCTCACTACACATTTTATTGATGAAAATTGGAGATTGTACAAAAGAATCATTAATTTGGTGGTGATGAATAGCCACAAGGGTAGAGAGATTGGGAAAATGGTGGAGAAATGCATCTACGAGTGGGGAATAGAAAAAAAAAGGTATCCACTATCACCGTAGATAATGCTAGTTCTAATAATGTTGCAGTTGGGTATTTGAAGGGTAAACTTTCTAGCGAAGGACAATTGATCTTAGGTGGTAAGGTCTTACATATGATGTGCACTGCTCATATACTAAACTTGATTGTGGAAGATGGCCTAAAAAAAAGTAGATGTGTCTATTGAATGTGTTCGAAATGTGATTAAGTATGTGAGGAGTTCTCCCATGAGAGGTAAAATATTTCAATCTTGCATTGAAAGTGAAAGGATCACTTACAAGGGTTCAGTGTGTCTTGACGTCGCAACTAGATGGAACTCCACTTATCTCATGTTATACACTGCTCTAAAGTTTAGAAAAGCATTTGAAAGAATGGAAGAAGAGGACTTGTCCTTCACTGGTGAGCTTAAAAATGATCTTCCTAAAGAAGGCGATTGGGAAAATGTCTGATTTTTTAGAACAGTTCTATGAAGCCACCAAACGGATGTCGGGGAGTTCATACGTCACTTCAAGTGATTATTTCGAGGGGATAGCTGCTTTGTATAAGTATTTAAAAGACGTGGCGGGTTCTTCAGATAAAAAGCTTAAAGCCATGGGCATGACAATGAAAGAGAAATTTGACAAATATTATGGGAGTTTAGATAAGGTGAATATGTTGATGTTAATTGCTGTTGCGTTGGATCCTACAAAGAAGTTGCATTATGTGAGTTTTTGTTATAGACAAATTTATGATGATGATTTGAAAATAAATGAGATGTATGATACGGTGAAGAGCGCATTGGAAGAGTTGTATGAATTTTATGAGCAATCTCTTGCCTCAAGTAATAAAAAATATGGTGGCCAAAGTCTGAGTGCTAGTAGTAGTGGTTCAATGGTGATGGTAATGAAGGTAACAAAAAGTATGACATCCAAGCTTGGAGGAAAACCTGTATGCTCTCGAAAAAAAAAGTGTGTGATGGTAACAAGTCGAGCTTGATCGGTATCTTAAAGATGCAGAAGATGAGGCTCTTGATCTTGATCTTTTGATTTGGTGGAAGACTACTGGCTCCTAATATAAAATCATATCTTTGATGGCTCGGGATATTTTGTCAATCCCCGTAACTACCGTTGCTTCTAAGTCAACTTTTAGTACATCGGGTCGGGTTCTTGATGGTTTTCGAAGTTCTCTGACTCCTAAATTTGTGGAAGCTTTGCTTTGCACTCAGGATTGGTTGAGACCCGTTCGTGTGCCGATTGATATTGAAGAGTGCATTGAGAATGCAGAAAAGTTTGAGTCGGGTAAGTTAAGTTTATATGTTTATATATTGTATTCTTTTGTATATATTTTGAATGAAAGTTCTATTTAATCTCTTCTTTTTTCAGATATGTATGGTCTTAATGAGGAAATTATCATCGGTAAATAGAGTTTACGGCTTGAAGTTGAATTACTGTATGTGGTGATGCTTTCTAATCATTGTTTCAGTTTAGTTGATAGTAATTTTAATTTAAAACTAATATTAATTTGTTGTTTCGTTTGGTTTTAGGTGGTTAGATTTCGGGTCGAGTGCAATCGAAAGGGAGCTTGTTGCAACTTTGCACGTGAATTTTCATTTGGCAATTTGTGTTTATTTCAGCGCATTACGATTTGTGTTTCCTTCTTCTTCTTTCCTGTAAGATGATGAATGCTTGGCAGAATTGCCTTTAAGGAGATCACTTGATATTGCAGACCAATTGTTCGTGCTGGATAACTTGAGCTTTCATTCCCAGGAATCGGATGGTGCAGAAGATCTTACTTTTTTGACAAGTATATGGGTTTATAGAAAATGCCTTGTGCTTAGGATTTTGGCAGTGGAAAGGCTTTAGTGGCCATATTTTGACCTCTTTTTTTTTTTTAAAGTTTTTCGATGGTTTTCATGTAATGTTTGGACTTTTCCTTGTCTAGAGTGTAGACCTGTTTCTGCGTTTTTATCTAATCTTGGGTTTAGTTTTTATATGAACTTTCATTTAGAATGAATCAATTTCTCAGGATTTACAAGGTAATGAATGATATTCAAGTAAAAGTTTATCTAGCTAGCTTTGTCTTCATCTTTTTCATTTACAGGTTTTGAAGAAGGAATTTCCGATAGGCATTGACATAGTTTATGAGTCTGTTGGCAGGGAAATGTTTGATCTTTGCTTGAATGTCTTGGCCATATTTGCAGGACTTATCTGATCAAATGAATCTGCAATTGATTTTGATGAATAGATTAAGTCTAACCTCTCCAATCCAAATTCCTTTTTGTTGAATGTCCATATGTTTCATCCATCCAAAACATTAGCATGTACATACAAAGAGTTGCATGTGGCAACTAAAGGCTTTAGTCCATACAATAAAGTTGGAGAGGGAGGTTTTGGATTTGTCTAGTGTTTACAAGGTCATTGCTCATTTGAATTTGATCTTTTGATGAATAGGATGTTGATACTTGATAGGGTTCTGCTAATGGTGGAAAGGTGCAGATCTTGTTTTCAAATTTCTTTAGTTGTCATTCATCTTCTCAAATAACGTGCCTTATTCTGTGTTCCCCAGGAATGAAAATCTATCGTACTGATGAGAAGGAGTTAATGATGGAGCTGTCGATGAAGTGGGCAGGGAATCCTAACGTCATTGTTGCTGCTAAGGCATTCGGGTTGAGGGCAACTGTTCAAGTTACGATGAATAGTGCTTCTTTTGTGTTTTTTTTTTTTCTGTCTCTCCCTCTCTCAATTTCTATGCATTTTAGGTGGTTGATTTGCAAGTGTTGGCTTCTCCGCACATCACTCTGAAGCCTATGGTTCCAACCTTTCCTTGTTTTGCCAAGATATTCCTCAACTTCCTCTTGTTCGACGGCTTCTTGATCCATCTGCAGATTGCTTTTACGTTTGGATTTGGTAAAAAAATTGTCTTTTTTTCTTGGACCTTATGTTCATGGTGATAGTAGCAATCCAAAATTGTAGTTTCATCCGACTTCTGTGGGAAGTATTTGGCTGTGCGAGCAATATTGTGTGATTATGAATTTGGTCCTACGCGTCTCTCTTGTGCTAATTGACAGCTTGTGATAGAATAAGGCATTTTGCCACATTCAAGATAACATAATTGAATTGCTAATTTGCTAGTTTGAATAGATTCTGATTTCTTTTTTTGAACTATGCAATCAAACAACTGGAACATATGCCAGCCTTTTCCTCCTTGTCTGCAATATGCCTGCATAAACCAATAGTATATGTTAGTGCCCTCTATTTTTTGTGTGCTTGCGTTGTATGAATTGTTTTCTGCAAGACAATGAAATGCTCCAATACTTTGCAGAGTTGATAACTAGGTTCAGAAAGAGTTCTACATTGAGCATCGCATGGTTGAATTGCTAAAAGAAGATTAATTGTTCATGTTTTCATTTACATGAGGAATTTGAACATATGCCAGCACTTTATGATTTTTCACTGAATTTCACCGATTTGTCTCTAGGCACAAGGTGAGAATTTTATGTGTTCTTGTAGTATGATCAAACTCTTTGTGTAATTGATGAGTGTATCTAACTTTTATGAATTTCTTCCTCGAGTTTTCAGGAAACTTCTATTTTTTCTTTACTTTAAGCATTCAGTCCATTTTTATCAACCAGATCAAGCACGTTACATCATGTTGCTTCATTCATCTCTGATTCAACTGTGGATACAATGACTCAATGATACCATTCATTGCACTCGAAAAATTCCCGAGTTTTCGTTTTTCACAGACATTATCATGTATCTAGATCCTTTGACTATAAGTCCTAGAAAGCTGATTGGTAAATGTATAATGTCTGTTTTTCTATAGCTTCAGATAGTTTGTTGATCTCCATAGATGTCCTTATATGTTTTTATGTGTTAGCTCTTTTGTTTAGTACGGTTGTTGTAAATTGGTTATATATGAATGTCTTTTGTTTTGATGCAAAGGGAGTTGTATTGACAGGTTCTTGGGTACCCTGGAACCAAACCCAGAACCTGTGACGGGGTAGGTTCCAGGTTCCAAGGTATGCAGGGTAGGTTCTAGGTTCCGAAAAATGAGGAACCTGTACTAGTAGGTAGGTTCCAGGTGGAATCTACCTATAACCTGGAACCGTTCACCCCTAATAAATATGTAAAAATAAATAAATAAAGATAAAAATATAAATAAATATTTATCTTTTTTTTTTATCTCTCTTCTTGCACTCTGAAAGGTAATAATGAGAAGCATTACTTCACTCTCTTTTCTTTTTAAAGGAAACTAGAGAATGATGGGGAAAGAGATTGAGACCAGGTCTCTCTTCTTCCAAACAACAGAGGACGATCGCTTCTTTCTTCTTCCCTTTCTGCGCACGCAGGTGCCTAAAGAGAAATCGGTGGGAGGCTCAAAAAGAAACACAGGACAATAAATAGAGAGACGACTCTCGAAAGCGTGATAAGAAAGAAAAAGAAGGAAAGTGAATCAGTAAAGTAAAAAAAGAAATAAGCAAACCAAAAGAGTCGATCAAATAATAAAATACAAAGAAACCATACAAATTTGAACTAGTAGTGATGGGCCACACAAGAGAAAAAATAAAACTCCGATGTGAGACTTTTTAACACAATTCTCATGCGGATATTAATAGATCACATGAACCTTCCACCATTGGAAGGCGAGGATTGCCGACACCGCCTAAGGTCCGACGAGATCCAGCCTCGTTAATCTCATCTACCCCGTGTCTCTCTACATCTTGTTCTTATCTTTTTATCTTCCTTTTCTTACTGTACATTTGTGCTAATGGGGTGCCCATAAGTCTAGCAATTTAGCATGAAGCCTCCGTTGCCAACTACCAGACCAACCTTTGGCAAGAAGTCCGATTGAATTCCCCTTCGGATTGCACTAATTGAAAGTATAAATAAAACATTTCGTCGAATATGATGATATGACTGATAGATTTGAGAATTGAATAACGGAATTCTATATTACAATTAGACATAAGGCCAATATAAATATACGTACAAAGAAGGGCAAGAAAGTAAATATACAAAAAGACCTACGAGTAGTGTATATAATATATCTAATATAATATATCTAACACCTCCCAAACTCAAGGTGAATCAACCAACGAGAATTTGGAAAGAAGAGCAGCAAAGCGTTGTGATGTAAGAGATTTAGTGAATAAGTCGGTAAGCTGAGTTGCAGAAGTCACAAAGGGAAGAGAAATGATATGCGCGTGGAGTTGATGACGCGTAATATGATAATCAATGTCAATGTGCTTGGTACGCTCATGAAACACCGAATTTGCGGCAATATGAATAGCACTCTTGTTGTCACAATGAAGAGGAATGAGAGCAGAAGAGGCAACACCAAGATCAGCAAGAAGACGACGAAGCCAAATAATCTCAACAGTAGTGTCAGCCATAGCACGATACTCAAACTCAGTGGAAGAGCGCGACACAATAGGTTGCTTCTTGGCACGCTAAGAAATCAGAGAATCAACTAGAAAGATACAAAATCCTATAATGGACTTGCGGTCAGTAACATCCGAAGCCCAATCAACATCAGAGTAAGCACAAAGATCAAGTGAGGAAGTCGATGGAAGAAAAACTGAGCGTGTCAGAGTACCACGAAGATGTCGCAGAATTCGGAGTCTAGCAACATAATGAACTGTACGAGGAGACCGCACAAACTAACTAACAAGATGAACAGCATATGCGATATCAGGACGAGTAATCGTACGATAGACAAGACTGCCAACAAGAGCCTGGTAGCTAGTGACATCAGACAGAGGCTCACCATCATTCAGACGAAGTTGTAAATGAAGTTCAACAGGAATAGCTGTAATACGAGTATCAGATAACTTAGCACGAGCTAAAATGTAAGCAATGCACTTCTGCTGGGAGAGAAGAATACCACGTTGACTGCGAGCAACCTCAATCTGAGAAAATAACGTAATAAACCCAGATCTTTCCTAGCAAACTGATGGTGAAGATGTTACTTAGTATAAGCAATATGAATAGAGTCATCCCCAGTAATAATCATATCATCTACATATAGTAGCAGAATAATACAACCAGCTGAAGAGGTATGAGTAAACATAGCATGATCATTCTCACTCTGAACAAAGCCAGCTGACCGAATGACATCTACAAACCATTCAAACCAAGCTCGAGTAGCTTGTTTGAGACCATAAAGAGTCTGGCGAAGACGACATACCTGGCCGGACGAATGAGGCAGACCTGGAGGTGGATGCATATAGAGTTCATCCTAAAGAACCTCGTAAAGAAAAGCATTCTTCACATCAAGCTAAAAAAGAGGCCAATGACGAATAGAGGCTACTGCAAGCAAAGTGCGAACATAAGCCATTTTGGCAACAAGAGCAAAGGTCTCCTCATAAGCTATCCCATACTCCCGATCAAAACCTCGTGCAACAAGACGCGTGTTATAGCGTTCAATGCTTCCATCAGAGTGGGTCTTAATTTTATATATCCAACGACAAGATATTAAGGATTTTCCTGGTGGAAGAGATACAAGATCCCACGTACCAGTGCGCTCCAGAGCAGAAAATTCCTCAGACATAGCATCACGCCATTCAACATGTTGTACGGCCATACGATAATTTGATGGTTCCTGCAAAGTGTGGACAGCAGCCATAAATGAACCAAACTCATCAGAATAACTTGTGGCCGCCACGTACCTAATTGGAGGACGACGATCTCGCGGAGGATTCCGCCGAAGGGATGGTGAACGAGAATTATCAAGAGGCGTCGAAGTAGCAGGCGAAGTAGACAAAGGAGGAGGCATATTAGGAGAAGGTGGTGACATTGGATCTGACGGAGAGGATATAAGAGGAGGAAGAGGAGATGAATCAAGAGGAAAATCCATAAATATAGATGGAGAAGACTGTGAAGAAGTAGAGGCAGCGAAAAAGAAGGGGAGATGTTCAAAAAACTGAACACTACGAGAGATACGAACACGTCGTAAAGAAGGATCATAGCACCTATATCCTTTGTGCTCAAAACTGTAACCAAAGAAGGCACATCGAACTGACTTTGCAGAAAGTTTGGTACGTTCATGGGGTGGAAGAAGCACAAAACACGTACAACCAAAAATACGAAGTTGATGATAAGTGGGTAGTTTTGAGAAAAGACGTTGGTGAAGGGTGGCTTTGGAGAGGACGAGAGAAGGAAGTCAATTTATGAGATAGACAGCAGTAGATAGTGCTTCAGCCCAAAATTTAGAAGGAATTGAATTGGATAACAGGAGAGCGCGAATAGTATCCCAAATATGACGATATTTTCGTTCAGCAAGACCATTTTGAGCAAGAATACCGGGACAAGACAACTGAGGTAAGGTTCCTTGAGAAGTTAAGAAAGAACGAAAAGCTGTAGAAAAATATTCCTCACCAGAATCAGAATGAAAAACTTTAATAGTTTTAGAGAATTCAGTATATATCATGGCTGTAAAGTTCTTATAGATAGAGGGAAATTTATCATGAGAGCGCATGAAATAAACCCATGTAGAACGAGATTAAAATCCACTTTTAGAAATTTGGGGAGCAGGACCCCTAACATCTGAATGTACTAAGTCAAAAGAAGAAGTGGACACAGAAGAACTAATAGGAAAAGGAGGTGCAAATTGTTTAGCTAAAGAGCAACTAGTACAAGGATGCATAACAGCAGATGAAACATTTCCAAGTGCGCCCTGTTGACGCATAAAAGACAAACGGAAAGCAGATATATGACTTAGGCGCTGGTCAAGATCGAAGATGGCAAGAACATGTTGAGGAGAAGGAGGCTGGGGATGCTGCATCAAATACAATCCTCCATGTCTATTACCCATGTCAATCGTTCGGACACTCGTACGACCCTGTACAACACAAGAATCAACAGTAAATGTCACCATATAACCCATATCGGCAAGTTGTCCAACAGATAAAAGATTCAGGGCTAAGTTCAGTATATGTAACACATTGGACATATTAAAACTGCCAGGGATAGTAAGTTGGCCTTGCATAGTAGTAGTAATAGAGGATCTATCGGCTGTAAAGAACCCTTCTGGATTTTTTAGTGCAGTCTGTTAAGTGAGATGATGAGCAGAGACAGTCATGTGATGAGCAGCCTCAGAGTCAAGAATCCAGGAAGAACTATCATCTGAAGATTGTGCAGCAGCTGCTGTAGCAACAATGGAGGATACACTAGAAGAACCAAGATAAAGCTGAGCTAAACGAGGAAGCTAAGGCTCAATATTAGCAAGATGATCATCTGAAGATGAGGATGGAGTGACACGATCTATGGATGAAGAAGAAACAGGTGAAACCGAATGCAATGATGCATCAGGAAGATCACGCATTTTCTGAAAACATCGATCTTCAGTATGCCCATTTTGCTTGCAGAAGTTACAATAAAAACGCAAACCTCACTGAGAAGAAGCATGCTGGGAACCACGCACAAAATCACGATGAGAACCACGCTGTGAATAACTAGACTGAAAAACACATTGAGAAGAGCCAGATTAGAGACCACGTTGAGAGGAGCTTGGCTGGAAATCAGACTGTGGAGTGGCCATTACCATAGAGGAATCTAAAGATGGAGGAGCGCTAAAAATTCCTCGTCTAGTTTTCTCAACCTGAAGTTCCTTGACTGCATCAGAAAGATTTGGTGCAGAATAATGATATAGAATCTGACTTCGAACTCCCTCAAATTCTGGTGAGAGTTGCATCAAGAATTCATACAGACGATTCTTGTTTCGATCTTCAAGTCTAGATGCAGTATAAGCAACACAACCAGCACACGTGGAACATGGTGGATGAGCCAACACATCAAGCTGGGAGCAAAGAGATGTCTTATAATTATAAAATTCGTGAATTATTCGTGTACTTTGAGTGGCACAACGAAGTTCTTACATAAGGTGATAAACACGAACAGAACCTATTTGTGTAAACATCTCAGCAATTTGATCTCATAACTGTTCACACCAATAATCGGAGTAAATTAAGAGCGAAGATCAGGACTTATAGAACCAAATAATATTGCCCAAGTTTTTCTATCAACAACATGCCAATCCTTAATTTCATATTTGCGTCGTGAAATCTGATCAGCCTTAGGTTTAGGATCTGCAGTATCGGACAAGAGTGCAGGACAAGAACAAGTATCATTCACATGTTCATACAAATCACAATAAACAAGAGCAGCCATCATTAAGATTTTCCGAAGAACATAATTAGACCCATCCAACTTAACATCAATGCGATCAATCCGATCATTATCAGCCATAATTCTAATATCAATAAATCAAAAAAATGAAAGCAAAGTTAAGAAAGCAAAACCCGAGGACAATCGCACGAACAAAATTGCACTCCAAGCTAGGATCGAATTGAATAATCCCACTGAGAAATCCTCCGCGAAGAGCACCCAAACAGAATTGAGAAATCTGCACTCAATTGAGAAATCTGCGCTTAATAAGAGCACGAATTGAGAAATCTGCTTTATTTTTCTCAATTCGATATCAGCATCGAATTGAGAAATCCCACTGAGAAATCCTCCACCAAACACAAGACACCAACTTTGAAATCCTCCACCGAAGAGCATCCAAACTATAAGGCACCGAAGAAAACCCAAACAGAAGACGCCAAATTTGGGGCAGCTTCTCCAATAAAAACAATAAACAACAAATTCACAAGCAACGGGCGGCGATAGAAGCTGATTCAATCCGAAGCGACTCGAGATCCGGGCATGTTCGATGAATCCTGACAAAGAACACGGCAAGCCACCAAATCGTCCTCCGGTTTTGCGCCCTTGAGCATGAACGATGCCTCGAGCACGATCCAACTTGCAAAATGAATGAGCACGAACAAAGCCTTGAGCACGATCCAACTTGCAAAACAAACGAGCACGAACGATGCCTATGGGAGAAGAGTGAGAAACCCCAGCTCTGATTTGAGAATTGAATAACGGAATTCTATATTACAATTAGGCACAAGGCCAATATAAATATACATACAAAGAAGGGCAAGAAATTAAATATACAAAAAGATCTACTAGTAGTATGTACAATATATCTAACAATGACATCGACACACAACGACTATAATGCACGAAGAAAGAATGGTGGCATGACGTACATTTGAGAATCTAAACTTTACTCGACTTATTTGTTTCTGCCTCCCACGACTTTGCGATTACTAATGATAGAAGGGCTACGATACATTCAAAAGCTTCAGTTGTAATCGGCAGTTGATGATACCTTGTCGCTAAATTAGTGCTACAAGGCCTATACGCTATAGAGATATTTGGGTTTTTTCGATTTAGGGACTCTGACAAACCAACATGATAAACTTTAGTCCAGCAGTTTTGACGCTTTGTGCTCGAGACATTGAATCTCCTCAGTGAAATTCAATTTGGCCTTTTTTTGCAAGCATCAAACTACCATCGGAAGTCATCAGTCTGAGCCTGATTATTCCTAAAACCAATGCAAGTTCCACCAAAATCTAGCAAACTAACTTCACGGACGCAACTTTTATTCCATTTGGTTTTTTCATATACAGCCCCCGGAAATCGGCCTGTAGTTTTTTTTTTTTTTTTTTTTGGGGGGGGGGGGGGGGGGGGGGAGAATACGACCTTAATTATGGTGCCGTTAGCGAAATTGATTATGGTGTTGAAATGTCGTCCAAGTCAACACCTACCAAAGAGCAAAGCTTTTATACTTCATCTTCTATTCAACTTGAGCCTTTTGGGTCCATCGTCGACTTTTTCGTCCGTCACCACCGACTGGTGATTTCTAACAAGTGATTTTTTGGGTTGGACTTCATCAATCACTTTATTAAGGTTAGACAATCCTCATTGGTTACCGTTAGATGTGTGGATCAGGACGAATATGGTCCGATCCATATTAACATTTTTAACCCGTTTTATCTCATTTTCATACAATACAAATCTAACGAATCATACTCGACCCATCCTATATAATTTAAATATTTTTTTATTTTTAATTACATCACGGAATATTCGTCTTATAATTTTTTAAGAAAAATGATATTACTACATACTTTCATACAACTGAAATTTAATTTTCTATTTTTCTTTACCTTATTCTCCGGTGACCGACAACGACGGCCCGACGACGGTCGAAGGACAGTAGAGGTTGACGGCGGCGGACGGCTATAGGCGCTGAGCGGCAGCAAATAGCAGTCGACGGAGGTCGGCAGGCAACAGACGGCGACATTGCAAAACATTCTTTTGTTTTTTTTTATTTTTCATTCTTTTTGTTTACTTATAAAAAAACTAGAAAAAAACTAATACACGTTTTTTTTGTCGAGATCTAATATACTTGAGTTGAGGCCATTTGCAAAGTGGTGCTCAGGGAGGTACAGGCTACAGGCCGAAGGCGAATTAAAAAAAAAAACAAAGGGATTGACAATGGGTTTCTAAAATACCCAAATAAAACCCATTTTGTTTAGGCTTTTCTTTTTAAAACCCATATAAAATTCATATCTTAATTCTAGTGTGACTTATACTTGACCCACTTTCATCAATGTAAGTTAAAATATGGGACTTTGACCCGCATTGACAGCCTTAGTTAGTGCACCGGTTTCCCCCGTATGCCAAGACAAAAGACAAAAGTTCAAACTCGTGATGGTTTGTGCTGATAAACTTTACAATAAGAGTTCGTTCGCTTTCATCGTCTATAAAATTGTTTAGATGGACATTATTGTTGATAATAAAAATAATTTTCATTCACTAGTTATTTCACGTCATATAATCAATCATTTTTCAAAAAATATTATGTAGAACATTCATTTTTTGTCAAACAAACAGAGCCTAAGTTAGGGCTCTCTAGAAAGAAAAATTACCAAAAAAAGTCATGAACATATTGCACATGTGCCGATTCAATTCTAAACTTTTTGACAAGCTACCAATTTAATTATTTCAGCTATTTTTTAATTGAAAATTGATGACGTGGCAGTTTAGTTAGTGCCGGTAATCCTGCGTGGCATGTCGACATTGACGTTTCGCAATTTTTCATATTTTCCATTTTCCTTTATTACCCGTCTCCGCAGGCCAAGGGCGAGGCCCTAGACACAAAAGATTGAGGACTAAATGGATAAATTGAAATGTTTCAGATTGAACTTCCAAAAACGTCAAAATATTTAGGACTAAAAGTTTAAAACTACTTTTGTCGTCTTCTTCTTCTTCGTCAGAAACATAAATTACTTCACTTTGCACTTGAGCAACCATATATTGAGACTTCATCACTCGTACATATCTACGTCGAGCGTAAACTTTGCCAAGCTAAGATGAGGATTTGATATAGGGGCTTGGGGATAGTTTGCACAAGTGGGAGAGCAACAGCCGGGAAACCTCTATGCTTTCTGTATAAAAAGCCAAAGCCGCTGCGGCCCGCGGATGCTGTCAATAAGTCGGATTTGTGGTATGAGCGGAGCTAAGCACCGTTTCTTTCTTTCTCTTTTGTTTTTTAAGTAGTCAAAACATGAAACGCCAGCATTGACTAATCTGGTGTGGTGACCAGAGGAAGGAAGAAGAGGAAGATGTAATAATAAGGATTCGAGACATAACGAGCACAAGCTTATGGCCTACAGCTATTACAGTTGACACAAGCATCTTACAAGAGTCCATTCCAAAAATGCTGCACCAATGCAAATGAGGCTAACAGCTTCAACGAAAAAACTGGGACTAGAATCTAGATTCCCTAGAGCAAAATGGTTTAGATGGCCAACTAATCCTGTGGACATAGATAGTAATCAACCATTATTAGGACGTGCGTGTAAATAACGACTTGTCCACATCGAGTAGTTCAAGTCAACCACCTAGCGGGAAAATGGTCCCAAAGAGTCCCGAACTTATTGTATTGGCAGCCAATCCAGTTCTAGACGTCACAGTTGTGCCAATTTAATCCTAAATTTCTTGACGATTTGCCAGTTTAGTCTAAGCTTTTCGATTTTGCCGATTCAATCCTAAAACCTTTTTGATAATATGGCAATTCGATCCTGAACATTTTGATAATTTTTCAATGCAGTCCTTCCGGCCAATTATTCAGATATGGCCGAACTGGCAAGTTTTCAAAAAGCATAAGACTAAATTGACACGGTTTATAGATTTTAGGACTATATCGGCATATCATCAAAATGTTCAAGTCCGAATTTAGCACAGTTGAAGAGATTAGGATTGAAGTGATCGCCAATCGCCGTATAATAAATTCAAGATTTTTAGAACAACAACTATCCCGAGCCCACAGCCATAGTGATCATCCTCATCGCATACGTGCATGAATAGAGCCACGAGAGAGAGGGAGAGAGAGAGAGATCATGCACGATACAGACGGCGCAACAGCAATTTTGCCCATTCGAAGCGCGTAATTTAAAGCAGCCGAGCGCCGGTCCAACTCATGAAATCGAGTGTTGTGATCTCTTTACACCCAAGAAGTCGAGAAATGACAAACGTTAGGAGTCCGATTTTAGTCGGCAAATGCCTTCTTTTTCCCATGCAAAGGTCATCCGTCGGCAACTCGGCATTAAAAACTCTTCTTTTGTCCCTTTTCTCCTTTTGACGAAATCCAGCTCTTGCGAGCCCCGATGTGAGCTCCCACCTCTCTAACAGACTCCTTCGCCTTTCTCAATTCTCGTGTCGTGTGGCGCCTTTTCTCCCCCTCCTCATCGTGGGCGCGTCCGTTTCATTTTGTTTGTGCACGCAATAATGTGTCCCCTAGCCCTAGCCCTAGCCGTGTCTAAGAGAAGCACAAGATGCGTTCATGGAAATGAAGTGTGCACCAAGGACTTCTTACCTCCTCTCTCCTCGTGGACCCCCGAAATGTCGCAGTTATATCCAGCTAGACATAACAGGGAGAGAGAAAAAGCTCTGGAGCATCGGCATCGGATCTGTGTACGCAGCTGTATTTTTTTTAAACACTTAATAACGCCAATATTTCACTATTTTTGAACAACTTGGAGCCGGGACTTCGTTTCGCACTATTACGGGAGTGAAATAATGGCGCTAATTGGACATCTTAATGTGTCGAGTGATGCTTCATAAATCTCGAGATTTAGGGAGCAAAAGGAAAAAGATGTGGAAAAGGACTTTAGTGCTTAAGATGAACTGCGGAAACGTAGAGTAGTTTCGATAGCTCAGCGTTATGAAGCATCCACCGCTAAAATATTTAGTTAGTGCTGGGCGTGCTCGTGATCGCGGAGTGGGTATAAATATAATGCGATTTGCTTTTGGCTACAAACTAGGGAAAAAGGGTTTTGTCCAGTTAAAATTGGAGTTGTTTTGTGATTCAACAAAACCAAATTTGGGGTACCCAAGTCAGGATTGGCATTGAATTCCAATGTATTATGTTAGGCCACCAGGATGGGAAAGGGATCGCAAGCCCTTTCCTCAGAAATTCAGGTCCTAGCCTTGAAATTTGAGCAGTCCGTATTATGAATGGACGACCCGAATCATTACTAAAATAAAAAAATAAAATATGACCTCATAAAAACAAGAGATCTGGGTCGTCCGTTCAAAAATGGACGGACGGACGGATGGCCCGAATCCTAAGAGCATGCGTCTGCTCTTTTGAGAAAATTACAGTCGATTCGAATCCACCGAAATGTAGTGCATCCACAAAACGCTCTCCCACTTTCCAGTGGATCAAAACAAGAACATAATCACCTTAACAAATGGCATGTCGGTATCTGCATACTTTTTTGTGCACGTATAGTTTAAGTTTTCGAGTTAGGGTTCGGACATTGTTTCGGAGTCGGATTTCAACTTAATTTTATCTCGTTTGGACCTCCATTCATCTAGTCCGACTTATGAATGTGACGGGTGCAGCAATATCCTTTCGATTTTCGATTTGAATCGCAAAAGAAATCGTGTTTTTCGTCGTGGTGTCCCCAGAAAATGTCGCCCCCAGCTCTAAACCTAAGCCAAAAGGCAACAAATTCCTTTTGAGTTTTGACCATCCAAACCCGTCAAACCAATCGGACGCGTCTTCTCATTGACTGGACTCCCCCCCGAGATGTTTCTGAGCCAGCTGTGCCCCTGCCCCCACGCCCGCGCGCACTGCACTCACTCCCCTCTTCCTCCTCCGTATAAATACGTCACCGCTCCTTCCTTCCTTCGCTCATCCACTAAACACGAAATCAATCAGCCTCGTTCTCGTCCTTCTCCACCCAGAAAAACAATGGCTTCTTCGAACCGCAGTAACTTCGCCACCCTCGTTTTACCCGTCCTCGCAATCCTCTGCTGCCTCGGCCCCCGCCTTGCCGCCTCCGCCCTCGTCCAGCAGCAGCCCCTCGTCCTCCAGTACCACAACGGCCGCCTCCTCAAGGGCAACGTCACCCTCAACCTCCTCTGGTACGGCGCCTTCTCCCCAGCCCAGCGCTCCGTCATCCTCGACTTCCTCCACTCCCTCTCCGCCCCGGCCGCCTCCCCTCCTCCCTCCGTCTCCTCGTGGTGGCGCACCACCGCTCTCTACAAGGGAGGCCCTTCCAACCTCGCCGTCGGGGCCCAGATCCTCGACGAGAGCTACTCCCTCGGTAAATCGTTGGGGACGGGACAGCTGGATGCGCTGGCTTCTAAGGCCGGCTACCAGAGCATCAAGACCAGGGCGCTCGCGATCAACCTCGTGCTGACCTCCGCCGACGTGGCCGTCGACGGGTTCTGCATGAGCCGGTGCGGTACCCACGGCTCCGGCGCGGCCGGGAAGGCCAAGTTCACGTACGCGTGGGTGGGGAACGCGGTCAGCCAGTGCCCGGGGCAGTGCGCCTGGCCGTTCCACCAGCCGCAGTACGGGCCGCAGACGCCGCCGCTGGTGGCGCCGAACGGCGACGTGGGGGTCGACGGGATGGTGATCAACTTGGCGACGGTGCTGGCGGGAGCCGTGACGAACCCGTTCAACGACGGGTACTACCAGGGGGCGGCGGGGGCGGGGCTGGAGGCGGTGAGCGCGTGCACGGGGATCTTCGGGAAGGGCGCGTACCCGGGGTATCCTGGTCAAGTCCTGGTGGACAAGACGACGGGGGCGAGTTATAATGCGATCGGCGTTAATGGCCGCAAGTTTCTGTTGCCGGCGATGTGGGACCCGAAGACCTCCACGTGCGAGACACTCGTGTGAATCCTAAATACTGAAAGTCTAAAAAGAGTTCGTAGGTATGAGCTTTTGTGGGAATGTTTGGGGAATTGTAGTTAATTTGTTGAGTGTTTTTTTTTTTTAAACCTAAGTCTAGATTTAGGGAATACAAATGAGAAAAAGGAATGTAAAATTGTATACAAATGAATGATGTGTGAAGGTACCTCTACGTCTTGTAACGCCACTTCCAACAACCATTTGTGCTGGTGGTGATTCATCTGATTCATATGGGAAAAAAAAAATAAAAGCTTCCATTTATTATTAAATTAGACGAAAAAATCAATGTTATGCTTTGATCTAATTCACACCTCGAATGTTATGTTTCATTGTATGAAAAGAGTCCTCTGCTTCTTACACGCTCATGGACTGCAAAGATGGAGACGGACTGTCAACATTAGAACTTAAGAATCTCGCATGAGCGGGGTGTAATTCAGATCGACCCTAATATTAAAGTTTAATGCCCTCTTTGGCCCTTGCACTCATCTCTTTATATGGTATAAGTAATTTTCAACACTTCTTTTAATCTCCAAAATTTAACCCAAAATTTCGGCGAGAAGTTCATACGTTCCGTGAATATGAATTCCAACCGTATGAAGGAAATTGCCACTAAAATTGATAACAGAACCGGGTGTCATTATACTCGGATTTCATCATTTGTTTCTTTATCAGTACATTCTATTCATTTTTCCCATGCTTATATGGGCGTCGAGTGACGCATATTCATGCTAATGGCTATTCACAAGGCAAAAATACACAAATACTTGTATTCATGGAACATTAGGGTGTGTTTGTTTTGGGGAAAGCATTTTCAGGGAAATTGTTTTCTGGACTTTCCTCTGTTGGTTCGCGAAAAATGATTTGGTCAACGGAAATTGCTTTTTAGTCAACAGATATTTTATTCATTAAAATAGTAAATTGAATTCCTCAAAATAAAAAGATGAAAACACTTTCTCAAATTTAAATCTCTCACTTTTTTTGAAAACGGGACCGGGGCCGATCCCAAAACCGAGGCTAACGCCCTAGGTCGAGGCCGCCGACCAGGACCGGAGATCGAGAGCTTGGCCGAGGCTGGAGACCTGGACCGGGGATAAGGACAGGAGCCAGGGCAGGAGATCGAGGCCGGGGCCGAGGCCGAGGTCGGAGTTCAGGGCTGGGGTCGAGGCCAGGGGCCGAACTGGGGACCGGGGCCGGGGACTAGAGCCGGAGACCGGGGCCGGGGCCGGGGACTAGAGCCGGAGACCGAGGCCGGGGGCCGGGGCCGGAGATCCGTGCCTAGGCTGGGGACCGAGGCTGAAGACCGGGACAGGGGCCATGACTGGAGATCGGGACTAGAGCCGGAGATCGGGACCGGGGCAGGGGCTGGGGTCAGGCCGGGGATTGGAGCCGGAGATCGAAGATCGGGACCGGGGCCGGGGACTGAAACAGGGGCCGAAGACCGGGACGGGGGCCAGGGATCGGGATCGAGACCGGGGACAGAGGTTGAGACCGGAGCCGGTGTCGGGGCCGGGGATGGGGACCGGGGTCGAGACCAGGGCTGGGGATAGGGATCGGGGCAGGGGACTGGGGATTGGGACCGGGGCAGGGGACCGAGACTAGGACTGGGACTGGGACCAGGATTGGGGACCGAAACTGGGGTCGGGAACCTGCGACAAAGACCGAGGATGGGGATCGAGACCGAGGCCGTGGATCGAGATAGGGCAGGGTCGGGGATCGGGACCGAAGACAGTCCCATTGATGAAATTGAAATCATTTTCTAAATGAGAACCAAACACCAAAAAATATTTTTAGTAGCATATTACCAAACAAAGGAAAACAAATCGTTTTCCAAGAAAGTGGTTTCCCAAAAATCAATTTCCAAAAAACGAATTCTCGAAACTCAATTTCCTTGAAACAAACACACACTTAGTGTATGTACATAATTATATGCATGATAGTCATTTTCGATTGGTGTAATTCTATTACAGTTCATATCACTTGCCAATCTACGTATAAAATGAGACTTCATACTCATGAAAAGCCCCGTGTGTAGTTATGCAAAGAAAGATCCCTAAAAAACTTAATATTTGCTGAGTTGACACGATTTTTTTAACACTTGAATGACCAACATCTTCGACCAAGGAAAAAAAGAAGAAGAAGAAACACAAAAAATGACCAACATCTAGGGGGGAGCAATTAAATTAGCAGAGCCGAAAGGCAAATGGGCCCTCTCGGCCCTCCCTGATCTGAACTACAAATGGGCCTGCTTAACCAACGTCCTTACATTAGAAAGTGCAGCTACCCCAACTTTGGGCTGGTCCAGCTTGGCCCGACGTTCCCATATGAGTTTCAAATTATGGACGGCCTTGGGCGACATATTGAGCCCCGACCTTCGATCTGGCGTAGACTCGCGTGATGATCACCCAATACCAAGTTACCAACAACCAAGGTAAAAAAATATGGAACTCGATTTGAGAATGAGATGGCTCCCAATGCATTGGGGGCTTTTAACAGTTAAGAGTGCGTCTGGTTGAGTGAAAGCATTTTGAATTGATTTTTTGGACTGTCACCCGTTTTGGTTCGCCGAAAATGATTTGTTTAGCTGAAAACACTTTCCAATCAATGTAAAATTTGTTAGCAAAATATAATACATACAACGACAGATCTAAAATAGCAAAGTCATAAATCATAAAATAACAGATAAGTTTATATCCGACACGTCTCAAACTATATTATTCACCATATATGTCTCATAAATTTTATTCTTCTTTGGAAATCTGCAATGTGCAGATCTATGACCCATCTTGCCAAAGTCGAATCATTTTTCTTGAAACTTGCTCTTGAAAATTCCTTTTTTTGGTCACAACTTCGGCTTCGTAATCTTCTTGCTTTAAGCTTGTTGGACCAGAAATAAATTCAATTGCCAAAGGCACAAATGCTAAATTGACAGAAGCACAAACGTTGAATCGGCAGAAGCAACACATTGAATCTGTGTCATTTACCACCTCAAGAGTTTCTGGTTGCAACTTCACCTCAAGTTGAACACTATCCAGATCTGTATTAACACCGATATAATCACTTCTAGCCTTAAGTACTGGAGACTCGGCAAATGTAACTTCTATGCTGATAACATGTGAATCTAATTTCGGGCACCACAACCGACAACCACATTCGCCTCGTGCATAGCCTAGGAACATACACTTCCTTATCCTTCCGTCAAGCTTATCATCACTAACTCAAAAATAACATGGACAACCAAATATTTTAAGAACAGAATAATCAGCCACATTACTTGACCATAATTTTTCGAGAATCCGATATCTAATCGCAGTCGATATGGATCTATTTACTAGGTAGCTCGCGTAGTAAGCACATACGCTAGGAATCTCCTAGACATACCGGTACTAGAAAGCACTTTATGGGCAGTCTATAGTATCGTTCTTCTCATCAACTCTGCAATACGTTGTGGTTCATTGGTACTAGAGCGATGTCTCATTATACCTTCCTTCATGCAGAATTCATTTAACTGTTTCAAGCAAAACTTCATGCTTTTGTCAGTCCGCACTTGCTTGATCATTTTATCAGACTCCTTTTCAATCAAAGCTCTCGACTGTCTAATCCTGACAATATCATCAAACTTGTGCCTAAGCATAAACACTCAGGTCTTTCTCGAGTAGTCATCAATAACTAAGCATAAATGTGGCACTCTTCTTTGAAGGGAACCTCAACAACCTGCGAACATGCAAGGGAAGTAATTTTGCAATTTTCGCGATTTTTCTGAAAGGTCGCACCAAATTGCACTTTTCGCAATTGATCTTAATCACATCATCTGCATACATTCAGTCTGTCAGCATTATAACCACATAATAAATTTCTTTCGCTTAGAACCTCAGGCTTCTCTCGTTAATGTGCCCTAAACATGTATGCCACGATTCTAACTATCGAATAGATGTATACGACGTCTCTATGGCAATCTCTGTCACCTTTTCACCTTGAAGCTTATACAGGTCATTGTGCTTGATTGCTCTCGTTATTACCAAGGTCAGCTCGAACAACCTTCAGAAATCCACCTCGTGAAGAATACCTACATCTAGCTGAATCTAGGGCATCCAAAAAAATTAAATTCCGTTTCAATTTTGGAACGTGTCTTATTGTAATTAATGTCCTCACAATATCGTCATGCATTTTGATTTTAACATCACCAACACCTACAACATCGCATTCAGCATTATTTCCCAGCTGTACTTTACTATTGTCTGTGGACTGATAAGAAGCAAATAAGTTCCTGTTTGGTGTAGCATGAAAAGAACAACAAGAATCCATAATTCATCCATCAAATGATGAATCCTGAGTAACAAATAAGACACGATCGTCGACATCGGAATTTTCATCTATAGCTGCAATATTATCTGCAGATTCAACTCTAATTCCCTTACTTGTTTCATTTTTCAGCTTAAAGTAATTCATTTTAAGATGCCCTGTCTTGCCACAGTTCCAATAGATAGCATCGACAGTCATAGATCGACTGCGTTTATTCAAGTTTATACTACTTCTGCTAACACGAGTACCAGTTCTTCCTCTATTTTTACCTACTAGAGCAGTAGATATAGATTCGTCAGATTCCTTTCTACGGATGTCCTCACTCAAAATTAAATCTCAAATCCCATTAAACGTCAAACTTGTTGACCCAGAAAAATTACTAACAGTAGTAACAGTAGTATTCCGACTATCAGGCAATGAGGATAATAGAATCAAAGCACATATCTCATCTTCAAAGTCACTATCAACTTAACTCAATTGACTAACGATCATATTGAATTCATTGATAAAATTAGCAATTGACGCTTCTTCACTCATCTTCAAGTTAAATAGACGTCACATCAAATAGATCTTGTTGATCGCAGATGGCTTCTCGTACATATCCGACAGGGTTTTCATCAAACCTGCAGTGGTCTTCTCTTTAACGATATTAAACGCAACGTTACGAGCCAGCTGAATAACACCCATCGCTCGTCTATCTAGTAATTTCCAATCAGCTTGCTTCATCGTCTCTAGTTTCTCTCCAGATAGGGACACGTGCAACTTCATCTGATATAGATAGCCATCTATCTACATCTTCTAGAAACCAAAGTCTTTCCCCTCAAATTTATCAATTTTCGCTTTTCCTTCTTCTGGCGCTATCGATTCGCTTCAACTGAAGCAAGCCTAGCTCTGATATCAATTATTACGCGAAACAAGAGATCGATCAAATACATAGAAAGGATAAGAAAATAAATCGGATATCAAATGTACGAGGTTCGATTATAAATATTTACGTCCACGGGGAGAGCAGTAATGAATTTCACTATAGATCAAGCGATACACAGAAATTACAAATCACACTCAAGTCACTCAAATACTCTTAGTATTTTTCAAGCCTCAACTATATCTAATAACACACATAGTGTTTAACTCCTAATTTCTCGCGAAATAATCTCTCAATCTCACAAAAGAATTATACACATATCCAACCTTAAGATTTAATCGGCTCGCATAATGATTCTACTCGATGTAATTCTGCGAACAAAACCAATGAAGATAAACGTTCGCCAATCGCTCAACGCGTCTTTTCGTCAACATGGCGCATCAAGCACTCAAAAGTGATTGGCGCTTCAAGACCCTCTTTTGTGATCAACTCCTCAATCCACGAGTATACACTGAAATATATATGCATTATACTCAACGAAACCACGTTAAATTCTGAAGGGAATAATTCAGAATATTTTACTTCCGTTTCAATCAGGAAGTAATATTCACATGGATTTCAAAAGTCCAAGTTGGACTTTATACTTTGGATACAACACTTCAAAAACGCATGAACCGACTCCATCCGCAACATTCGTTTTTCGATTTCGTACATCCACGCTTTCGGACTTTAAACTTTTATGCTTATCCACAAAAGCAATTCAGATCGAGTTCGATCGATTAGACTCAAACTCGAGACATAAATTCAATAGATGCAATATCTGAACAAATTGCCGCGAATATACGTGTTTGCGGGATGTGAAACTGGACGAGAAGTTGCTCCTAGATCGGTTTGCCAAATTGAAGATTGAATAGGGCCTTTGTTGATGAGGGACTATTGGGAATGCAAATGCAGCTGCTGCTGGACCGATTCGAATCCTGAAGACTTCCCTCGACGGTCTGGAGCCAGCGCGAGCGGGGGCTATAACATGCGTGTGGATGATCTTTGGCTGCAATGTATGACTTCTGGAGTTTTAAGTTCATTTGCAGGAGTTGGTGAGCCTTTTATTAACCCGGTGGAGATGGCTAATAAGTATATACAGTACTGGTACCCTTGCTAGGATTAGGAAATGGGTCTCTATTCTATTACTTTATGATTTTTCTGGCCTACTCATTAAAATTCATTTTTGTTGACATATATGATGCCAATGTTTAGGGTCTAATGAATTGGTTGTGTTACCTGTGGCTTGTGGTACCTAGCAAGTAGAGTACTCCATAGCCAGAATTTATTTGCTAGATTAGGAATTTATATGCTAGGAAATGCAGGTTCTTGTGCGTGTTCCTTCTTTTGGTGCATGCTTGGATGAATAGATGGATGGATAGAAGTGAGGAGAAAGTTACGTAGAGAATTGTCCCTATTTGGGTAGTACTCGATCGAGGGTTGAAACGAGGAGGAAGGAAAATAAATGTCCATTTGTGCGCCCATAATTTCGTTCCAATTCAACATTTGAACGGCGATACTATCCAAAAATTCCTAAAGTTATTGTACCATCGACAATTCAATCTCAAACCTTTTAATTGTTTCAATTTAGTCATAAATACTTCAACCGTATCAATTTAGTCCTAAACAATTTATAACAGTTTGTTAATGTAGTCTTAAACTTTTCAATTGTGCCATTATAATTCTAAACCTTTTGACAATTTGATACTTCCAACCAATTTTAGCTAGAAACTATTGATATGGATACTTTTTGAATTTTTATTTTATTTTATGAAATTTTTTCTTCATTTTCCCTTTAATTTTATGAATATTTCATCAGGGGCCGGTGAGAGCATTGATGCCCTCACCGGTGGCCAGTGGAGGGAAACTAAAACAAAAAAAAAGGAAATTATAAGAATGCAAAGATTGTTTAGGTCAGCAGTGATCGTACTGGTCATACCATGTAGGATGATCGGAATTGACTATACCATCAAAGTAACAATTTTCAGCCAATATTGGCAAAAAGAACTAAATTGGCAATGGTTTAGGACTTAATTTGGACAGTTGAAATGTTCATAACAAATTGCGCATGTTGTCAAAAATTGTAGAACTAAATTAACATCCATACAATAGTTTAGAGTTTTTTTAACAAATTTTCCTACATTTGCACCAAAAGAAAATACACCGACAAGAATCTAAAATAATAAGGATTTGTCTAAAATATTTTCCTATTTTAGATACATATGATAAATATCATGATCTTATGTTTATCTGAAGATTGTGCATATATCTCATTTTGATTGTGTGTCCTACGATAATTGATCTCATAAAGTCTATAAATGAATCGGTATAATTTTCATTACGATATATCGGACTAAGGAGTAAATTCTCATGTTCCTCTTTTCTGCATCGATTCCAAACTGATCTTATCGTTCACAATCAATTTGGGTTCGAACATAAGGCAAGAGGGATAATGAAGACGACAAACCCACTTTTGCTTGTTAATTGGCTAGCATTAGCAATCAGCAATGATTCATTTATTTCTTTTTTCTTTTTCTTTTTTGAGTCCAAGATTAGCGATGATTCATCGTTCACGAAATGAAGTTCTTGGGACGGGACGTTCCTAATCGATGCGGGGACGCTTTGTACGTACACGCGTCGATTAGGAAAGCAACCTTTCGGTAAGATTAAAGAGGAAGGGAAAGGTTAAGAATGGAGATGACAGACGCATTAACTCCATTTAATTGCCTATGGATGTTCGTTCATCTTCATGGCCATGTGCGCTTTTAACCTTTGCCATTACTACCCTCAAGACGGGCTCAACTTTTGCAAGATGATTGCTCTGAATTGTTTTAATGGTGCCATTTTGGAGAGTCTATCTTCTGTTTATGAATGGGTATCCGATATTTTTCAAGTAGCCAACTAATTCTCGTCACGTCGGGATATAGATTTTCTACCATTAAAATTTTTTTACCATTTACTATCATGATTGATCTGGGCCGTCCAATTCAAAAAAACAGTCAAGATCAGTCCACATCATTTCCTACTAAAAAAAACTGTTAGATTGATCTGGACCGTCCATTTTAAATTGGATGACTCAGATTTAATGACACCTATAAATTTACGTCACTAAATCATTTTACCGTCGAGTGTGATAGTTCGCCCATAGTAGGCAAGGCGCGCCGCACAGCTAGCAATTATCTTTTTTTTTTTTTTTTTCAGTATGGTGATGTGGAAATATCCCATTAATTGCGGAACATGTTGGTCTTCCACATTTGTGAAAAAATTTACTCTTGATCTTTAGGCATCGGCGTTCTCTTATCTCGTCATAGTTTACATATTATAATCTCCTCGATTTTTAACGGTAAGCCGACCCGTGCATTCTCCCCGATCACTACAAGCTTACATGGCAAACGTAGGACCCTCGTGCCAATACGAGCAAGGCACGAGCATAAAAAAAAAAAACGCGTGCAAGAATGGGGGTTTGTGGTCACGGGAGAACTTTGGCAACACGACGTGGGCCGCTTCATTAATTCGTTACGGGGAAACGACCCATGTGACCACAGTTGATAGAAGGGAATCAGACCTTACTGCAGAGGAAAGTGGTCCAGGAGAGAGAGATCGAGATCAGCTGGTTGATGATAAGCGTTCGATGTTTTTACGCAAAAAAAGAAGAGGAAGAGGAATAAGAAGAGAGCGGTCAAAAGTCCGATTGCACGCGCGCCAATCGTAGTTCGATGAGTGCTCCTTGAGACTCAAACATTTCACAGGTGGGACTAGAATTAAGGGAAAAGCTTAGTGCAGATTGCCAGACTTAGGTGGGCTGGACTAGAGGCTATTGAAATTTGAAGTTCTCCTCCACTTCTGCAAGGCCTTGATTTGTGTATGTTATTCATCACGACGAATACGGTAGGTGACTTACATGACTCGAAAGTGGGACCCAATGGGCCCCCCCCTTCCCCAACATTCAAGTGTCTCCAAAGTCCTAGAAAGCCATCGTGGTGAATGACTAATGAGGAGAATCTCTTGTGCTTTTGAAGGAATTGTGCTTTTGCTCATTTGATTAATCAACAGTCTTTCGCTCTTTACCAAGAAGCTTAAAACCTGCTCTGTTCTGGCCCATGCCAGCAAATCGTGAGCAATTCGACAAATGAGTTGGCACGTGGCTTCGCTCGTCCTGCCTCGACTCGCAAAAAAAGCTCGATCGGCTTTCATCGCCACGATCCATCTTCTTTAACGCTCGTCATTAACTACGTCGATGTACGTCACCTAAAACTCTTTCGTATTTTCGATGGAGCAGTTTTCATTTCAGAGTTCGGGAGAGCAAATCAGTGGTTGAAATGAAACCCCCATACTTAACGATTGGCTTGATTGTCGACCAACCATGCTGGCATTTTGAAGACCATTCCAAGCATCTCGGCCAAGAAACACGTTTAGGCGGTGTGCACAGTGCAAAATACTTTCAGGGCCTGCCCGGTAACCTTTTTATTTCCAAAAAGTGATTCTAATCATAGAATCAATTTTTGTAATTATGTTTACTGGATGAGTTTTAAAGAATCAACACGTGTTTGGTAATTATAAAAAAAATATATGTTCTGAAAAATAATTTATCTTCCCAATTTATAATGTAAATCAAATAATTATATAATCACATTTGATCACTTTTCTCATACTCAAAAGTGCGATCCTCTTGCATTGTGACATCTTTTTTGCTAAAATAAAGATGTTTCATATTTGTTTCTTGAAAGTATAATATGTTGATAGATTTTTCTTGGAATTTTCGAAATTTTTTAGAACAATTTGCTCATGAGAGGCAAATTCATCGTTTAGGAAAATTCAAAAGACAAAATCATCAATAATTGGATTGGCCAGTTGAAATGGCCTATCTCCTAATTTTTTTTTTAAGATTTTTTTGGAATTTTTCTATTTTTCCCAATTTTAAAGAATTTTTTAATGAATTTTTCTTTTTTGGTTTTTTAATTATTTTATATTATTTTATATTTTTATTAGAAAAATTATGTGGATCGGGTTGGGTTGCCTTGCTCAAGTCTCGTAAGCGCCCAACAAGAATGAAATAAAACTCTCAATAGTGTTCCTTGTCTTGAGAAACAATTTTTTTTTTGTTTCTAAAAGATGGTCCAAATGTATTCTTGATAATAGAATAAGAATCATTAACGTTACTAAACATGTTTCTGATTCTTTTTTATTTTTAGAAATATAAACAGATAAACAGAAACGTTACCAAACAGACCCTTAGTCTTCAAGTAAGGGGATAAGGACACAAATAGCCCTTGAATTTTGATTCAGTATGTAATGTAACCACTGAAACTTTTTATTTGCTCTGTATGATCCTTCAATTTCAGTCTAATATGCAATGTCGTCCGTAGAATTTTGATTTGTTCAATGCGATCTTTAGATTTGTGATACAAAATTAATTTAGTCAAAGGAATATTGCATATTGAATTAAAAAAAAGTTCATTTGCGTCAATTTTCCCTTCTATTTATTGTAAGTTTGAGTATACAGCATGTAATTTTCACTTGATTGCGAATCTTATGAACCCCGCGCTTCGATGTTTTCCACGTTCGGAATTCCTGAAATTCCATGATAAAGCTCCGAGTGGCGATCTTCGGCTAATCAGGCTCGGCGCAGCCGGCCACAACGACTGTCCAATGAGGCCGTAATGATGAGCCGATAACTGGCGCTCAGTAGGTGTGAGATTTTTCCTGAAAAGTTATTTTAAAAAAGAAAAGAAAAAAGAAGAAGAAGCTGTTCCCGCATAATCAAATCTGTTGACTGCTTGACCGATTCCCTCCACTGTTACCCCCGCAACCTCACTCAAATTACCGCCCCATGCCATCGTCTTCAACTACCACCACGTCTCCCACCAGACACCCCCCTCCACCGTCCCCCTCCCCTCTTCTTCCCCCCCGACCTAACCCTTCCACATTCCACTCCCTCCTTATAAAACGACCGACCGTTTCCCTCGATCTCTTCAGGTACCGTCTCTCCTGCCATTCCTTTTGTTCTTTCTCTCCTTCAACTCAACCCACATTGTCACCAATAAGGGAGGAATTTATTTATAAAAAAAAAGGAAAAAAACAGCGGAAACGGCAATGGCTATTACCTACAGCAATTCCATCATACCCACCAAAGCCTTCCACAAGACCCTCCCGTCGGCGCCCACCCACCGCCGCATCGCCGCCGTCCACTCCGCCGAGCCCGGGAAGAACCCCATCGTCCCCGATAGGTCGCCGAAGCTCCCGCAGCTGAAGAGTTCCGCCCTCTCGCCGTCTTCGGCGACGGCGGCGCCCTCCGCCCCGGCTAAGGCCGTCGAGAGCCCCGGGAAATGGAGCGTCGACAGCTGGAGGTCGAAGAAGGCCCTGCAGCTGCCGGAGTATCCGGATCAGGCGGAGCTCGAGTCGGTGCTGAAGACGCTCGAGGATTTCCCCCCGATCGTGTTCGCCGGGGAGGCGAGGAACCTGGAGGAGCGGCTCGGGGAGGCCGCCATGGGGAACGCCTTCCTCCTGCAGGGCGGCGACTGCGCCGAGAGCTTCAAGGAGTTCAACGCCAACAATATCCGTGATACTTTCAGGATTCTGCTTCAGATGGGAGCCGTTCTGATGTTCGGAGGCCAAATGCCTGTTGTCAAGGTATAATGCTGCAACGCCGTCAAGATATTTGATTTCAGTTGTTCATTTTGTCCTTACTTTCCAATAGTTGTTATTATAGGACATAGAATATATAGACTGGGTCGTTGTCTAAGAGTTTTGAGTGAAAGTGAAACCATTGCTTTGATGTTGCTTGAATGATTACCGGCATGTAGGTCGGAAGGATGGCTGGTCAATTTGCGAAGCCGAGGTCGGAGCCACTAGAGGAGAAGAACGGGGTGAAGTTGCCGAGTTATAGAGGTGATAATGTGAATGGGGATGCGTTTGATGAGAAATCAAGAATTCCTGACCCTCAGAGAATGATCAGAGCATATTGTCAATCTGCTGCTACGTTGAATCTATTGAGGGCTTTCGCAACTGGAGGTTATGCTTCCATGCAGAGGGTCACCCAGTGGAATTTGGATTTCACCGAGCATAGCGAGCAAGGAGATAGGTGACTTTTCCTAACATTTCCCCGCTTGGATGATTGATTTACTTTGATTCAAATGCGTTAGGCATGTTTTCGTGAGTTCTCTCAAGCTTCAAGTAGAAGGTTTCCCAAGATGGAGTTTTTGGCCTAATGAATGATATGGGGTGCTTTAAAAAGCAGTGAGCTCTCTTTATGGAGGAAAAAGGAAGCACGACAGGATATTTCATTTTTGGCACTTGGGCATTTGTAGTTGAGACAAAAAGAAATGACCAATGAATTGAATCTCTGTTTCTGGCCACGTTTTTGTTCTTCATCTCTACATTTTCTGCTCTAGTATGGAGGATCAATGGTGAAAGTTGGTATATAATCAAACCATGGATATGATGGTCCAGATACCGTTTAAAGGACTTGAAATGGCATTTTATTTGATGAATTTTTTTGGAAGGCCTTCATTTATTTGAATTTGGTTGGTGTCCAATGCAAATCAGTTGTCTGGACCAAATTCACCAGTTCCCTCTCATCTTCTATGCTTGTAGCTTTCTGGTGGACCAACTAATCTGGACAGATTCTGCTTCAGCCATACACATGTATCTGTTTGCTTTGCTTGTTGTACGATAGTTTTTGTGAGCGTTGAAATCTGGGAATCATATACAGATAGGTGCTTGATGTAGTATATGCATTTTGATGAGTTTCCTTTCGTATCCTAGGTACCGGGAGTTGGCTCATCGTGTCGATGAGGCTCTTGGTTTTATGGCTGCTGCTGGGCTTACTGTCGACCATCCTATCATGACTACGACTGAGTTCTGGACATCACACGAGTGCTTGCTCTTGCCCTATGAGCAGTCACTTACTAGAATGGACTCAACTTCAGGTCTTTACTATGACTGCTCAGCCCACATGCTTTGGGTTGGCGAACGCACTCGACAGCTCGATGGTGCCCATGTTGAATTTTTAAGAGGGGTTGCGAATCCCTTGGGTATAAAGGTAGCTCGTTTTTTCCTCATCTCAGGCTGAACAGCTATTATAATGCTGATGCCAGCCAACATTTGAACAAAATTATGGTCAGTTGAACCTTGTTTCGTGTAGTCTTTAGATTAAGAATTGAAAAACAAGATTAGAACATGGAGGAGGGCTTTAGTTGGAAGTAGTTCTTGTGCAATAAACATTATTTTCTAGAAATTGTTAGCACCATAGCATGATGAACTTTTTTTTTAATATGCAATCAGTGGGAAATCAATCAGTCATACTGCTTATCTGAATGAAAATAATGCCACTCGACTTGTTATTCTTGAGTGCCAGAGGCAGTTGGATTATAGTTGATGTGTTGCTGCAGGTGAGTGACAAGATGGATCCAAATCAGTTAGTTAAACTCATTGAGATTTTGAATCCTCAAAATAAAGCAGGAAGGATAACAATTATTACAAGAATGGGAGCTGAGAACATGAGAGTGAAGCTCCCACACCTTATCAGGGCTGTCCGCAGGGCAGGGCAAATTGTTACCTGGGTCAGTGATCCAATGCATGGGAACACCATCAAGGCTCCTTGTGGTCTTAAGACTCGCCCATTTGATGCCATAAGGGTATGCTACTTCACTCATCTATTCTCATATAAACACATATATTTGTATATCTGGTTATCACTTGTTTTGTTAATGCTGTTCATTTTGAACGCCACTTGAAGTTGTGGGGTAATTATTGAGTGAATGCTTAGGATCTTAGAAGGATCGATTCGACTGCGTAGCATTCTAGAAGGAAAGGATCAGGAAAATTTAAGAATATATGTATAGTATAGAATTATATTCTGAACAATAAGCTCGAAATTGTACCCCTTTCTAGCTTAAGATTGAGTAAGCAATTTTTCCTTGTAGACTGCAGAATTGCACGCCTATATGACCTAAACTCCATCAATCTTGTGGGCTCGTTTTCCCCCCCCCCCCCCCCCCTCTTTTGTGTCCAATTGGCTGTCATGGTTATCAAATTCTCCTCTTCTTTGGCGCAAAGAAAGTG
The DNA here is from genome assembly GCA_028455895.1 of Rhodomyrtus tomentosa. Lineage (NCBI taxonomy): Eukaryota > Viridiplantae > Streptophyta > Magnoliopsida > Myrtales > Myrtaceae > Rhodomyrtus > Rhodomyrtus tomentosa. Next base: position 3,135,897 of record JAPCWY010000001.1, on the reverse strand, counting down.
ATCAGATGGTATGGTTTCCTGTTCAGCAGTAGATACTAGATAGGTAGCGAATGATTTGCTCTGATATAGCCAGTTAGTTACTACTGTCCATTTGATTATATACTTTATTTGCAATTGATGTTTTCTATACATTAATGTGTCGCATGGAGATGTTCATTATCTAAGATGGATCTATACCCCTTTGAATGATTGACTGGTATCTCATTTACAAGGTAGACGAGCTTTGTGCGTTTGTATTCTGCATATTAAATTTTGTTGTGACACAAAGTGGTGGCTAGCTTAATGAGATGGGGTTGGTGGGAAAATGACATCCATGTTTAGGTGCAACAGTTGCACAAGATTTCTTCACCAACTATCATTTGAGTAAGAAATTGTCTTGCCTTGGTAGTTGGGTGCACATCCTTGTCAATAAGTTGGTTGGATCTTCATCGATTTGGGAAAAGGTCTTTCTCCTAGATATTGCTTACATTGTGCTGTTTCAGATAGCGCCACATTGACTAAATCAACAACCACCGAGCGCATTATTACCGACTCGAAGTGAGGAAACTTTTGCAAAACATGGCTTGGGCTCTCGATTGTTTTGCAATTTCTTCTTAATTATATTGCGATTATCAAATGGTGTCTACGATCATGCTATTCTTTTTGCCTCTTATCAATTGTCATTTGACAGGCGGAGGTGAGAGCATTCTTTGATGTCCATGAACAAGAAGGGAGCCATCCAGGAGGAGTGCACTTGGAGATGACTGGTCAGAACGTGACTGAATGTATTGGTGGGTCACGAACTGTGACATTTGATGATCTTGGTTCGCGCTACCACACCCATTGCGATCCCAGGCTGAACGCTTCCCAGTCTCTAGAGCTTGCTTTCATCATTGCGGAGCGCCTTAGAAAGCGGAGGATCCAGTCACAGCTCCCCGCTGCATCCTTCGGGCTGTGAAATTGGTCCCATGATACCGAAGATACATATTCCTTTTATTAGTGCCGGCATGTACGAGTTGTTGTGTCACATCAACATTTATGTAATGTATTTAAGTTATGCTCGTATGGATGTATACAGTGGTTGAAGTTTGATTTTTAAATGTTGAAAGCGACACTAGAAGAAAGGTAATAAAGAAAGTCTTGCGGCCAGCAGAATGGGAAGTCTTGGCCTCCAGCTATGCGGCTAAAAATCATCGGCTCTAGCTGTTTGAGCTCTCGCACAGTCAAAGGAGAGCATAGTTGCATCCTGCCTTCTGAATTGGTATATGTACTAGACTGGTACGAGTCGTCAGCGGATGGGTTTGGAAAGTGAGTGCATAGTGTTGAGTCGTTGTGTCGGGAACTAAATATTGTATTCTCACTTTTGTAAGGATGTAGAAGATCCCAAGTTCCTAACGCAGAGTTATTCGAAATATTTGGATTTGTATGTCTTATGGGGGGAAACTCATTATACAATATATACATTGTAATCATTTATACACATATCTTTCTACCCTGAACAGACGGACTTAGTTTGATGTAAAATGCCCAGTGTTCAGCGAAAGGGGAATGCCAGCCCCGTCCTTCGGCACAACAAATTCTGCTGTACACTTTGGTCGCTTAGTTTAGCTTTCTAGATGGATTTTGAGCCTTTCAAAGCCCATTGAATTAAAGTGGATGATTTTTTTTAAGAGTAAGGAATGAAAGCCGACACTGACAAAGTCTAAAGCCACTTAAAGGATTAATGATTATTTTCTTCCAACTTTGTCCTCACGAATATTTTTTAATTTCAGTTTTTACCCTCCTGAAGCAAGTTCATCATCCCTCATATGAAATTGATATTGCAGATTTTGCGTGAGGCCAACAAACTATCGCCGATAGTCGTTGAGGGTCGTCAAGCCTCGTTAGTGATTGCGGTTTTGCAAGGCGAAATATCCTGGTCATGGCTAAGGTGAGATATGATGAGTCTGAGGGTCGTTTTGTAGAGGGATGTCGAGGTCGAGGGTTGCCCCTGCCTTTGTCGCTTGAGGTCATGTCATGCAGCCATTAGACTAGTGATTTTTGGGTTTGGCTACCTTCGCAAGGGCTGTCGAGGTCGTGCAACCCTTGGCACCATCCGCGTCCTTCGGCCACAACCCCTAGGATGATGATGCTATTCTACTTAGGTTGCATTTGATTTAGCTTTCTCAATGGACTTTGAGACTTTAAAGTCCCTTAAATAAAAGTATGACCGTATGCTAAATTTTTTTGTGGAGTACGGAGCGAAATTTATCACCGTCAAAGTCGAAGGCCACTTCAAGGGTTAATGGTTTTTCTTCCGCCCAACTTTGACCTGGCGAATATTTTTCAAATTTCAGCCTGACCCTCATGAAGCAGTTGTTCATCATCTCTCTTTTGAAATTTATAATTTGAGGCTAACAGCCTTTCGTGGACGGTCGTTGAGGGTCGTCGAGCCTCGTCAGTGGCCGCAATTCGTTATTCCGAGACATGGAGGTCATGGCTAAGGTGAGATGTCATGAGTCGAGGGTCGTTATGTCGAACGTTGTGAGGTCGAGGGTTGCCAGAGCCTTTGTCGCTTGAGGTCATGTCACGTGCCCATTAGACAAGTGACATCCGGGTTTCGCGACCTTCGGCGAGCGCTGTTGAGGTCATGCAATCATTGGCCCCATCTCTGTCGGGCCGCCTCAGGCCTGGTTAAATCTGGGTTCATCGGCTCTGATTTGCTTCTAGTTTGCTTCATTTCGTTGTTGTTCGTCCTTCTCCTTTCCTTTTCTTTTATATATTAGAAATCCCTTACCAAAAAACCCAAAGTCAATAGCATTTCCCAAACGCTACTCGTATTTTGTGAAAAACCTTGGTCTAGTGTCCCTTGCATTGCAACTGGGAGAAGCTCTCCCCAGACGACCCCAATTGATACATTTAACCACGGTGGGTAAGGTTGTGAACGAAGAACAATTGGTGGGTATGACGATGAGGATGATGTTGGATTGGGCCCTGAGAATGGGAACTTGCTCATCGGCCCTTCTTCACTGGCCGGGTGGCGTGAGAGCTCTGGCCTAGTTCAGATGATTTTTCCACAGCTGGACAGGTGTCGAATATAAGACATTGAGACCTAAATCATGTATTGACAAGAGCACATCATCATTTTTCGACCAAAAAAAAAAAACAAGGGCACATCTCATACCAACTCTCTTTCGCTAGCCAATTATGTCATGCTTAGACCTCATCAATTTGTGGGTTGCTCGTCCAGGCCCACTAGTATAATGGGTGGGCGTGGATGGAGCCTTTAGGCCCCCGGGGCTTCCCGAGACAAAAGACTCAGGCCCAAAATGGGCGAGGCCCTGAGCAAGGCTGGCCCATTCCTGGCATGGGTCTAATGTGCCGAGGTTATGAAGGCCAGTTGCCTTGTCCTAAGCGGGCCTGAGCAGGGCCGTTAGCCTAGCGAGGGCACATATGATATGACAACATTTCTGGAGTAGAATTTATGCTCTAAAATTATTAGTTTTTAGCGAAAATCCATTTGATAAAATAACTTCTGGATCATAAATTTGTTTGATTATGCAACTTTGATTTTCCTGCTTCTTAAATATTTTTTTACTCCTGAAGTAGTTTTGGAGCCACTTAAAAGAGTAAAAAAAATATTTTTCTCTAGAAGTTAAAGAAAAATCAACACTTTTGCTCAAAATTTGATTTCTACAGCATAAATTGTTGTCATACGCTCCCTAAATGAGCGGGTTCAATCATGCTAACTTCAAAGTAATTTTTAGAATCACTCCATTTACTACACTTTCTTCTTAATTACCGCATGAGAATAGATATGGTGGCATAATTTGGGTGATCGACTAGATTCCAAACTATCTAATAATCAGCATTTGACAAAATGCCCTAATGAATTGAAATATCAAACATTAGTTCGCACATAAAATCAGAACTCCCAATCTCACCATTGAATTTTGTAAAAGGTGCCCGGCGCCGGTAGCATCCGTTCCAGGATCCGAAATCCGAATTCCAAGGTGGAGCATCATCCGGGAAAGGCCACAAATGCGGCGGGTGGCGTGAAGCTTCCGCGCACGCGGCTTGCGCCAAACCACACGGTCCCCGCCCTCGTTCATTCGCTTTTTCGGTTGCCGCGGAGAAATGGTGGATAGCCAAACGTATATATACTGCAAAAGCCGACGCTGAATCACTCTTCTTCCTTTACCTCTCTCAGAATCTTCCGCTCGCCTCGTCAATGGAGCCTCCTCAAGCGCCACCGCTCGGGTTCAGAGATCGGAGGCCCGACGCTCTCGGTGACCTCCGAGTCTTTCCCGACGAAATCATCTGTTCCATCCTTGAGAATCTCTCACCTCGCGATGTGGCTCGTCTGTCTTGCGTCAGCAGGTCAGCGAATCTCTCTCTCTCTCTCCCTCTCTCTCTCTGGTCAGTTCCTCTCGATTTTAGGTGATCAAAGCACGTATTGCGTCGATACTGCACAATTAGGTCGCGAATTGTCCTTGTGGTTCGTGATTGGAGGTGGTTCGGGAAAAACAAATCAGCGGAAGCTCAACTTTTGTGCCAATTGATGTTCACATTAACATAGAGTAGTTCGGTTGCATTAGAACAGGCTAAGAGATTATGGTGTGTGCTGAGCTCCATTCTGAAGCTTAGATGTTATGGAGAGAAATAAACTTTGATTCTCCGTGCTGCATTTAGCATGGCTTTAGATATCACCGCTTCATATTTCGTGCTTTTGGTGGCTCGTGAAAATGTGACAGGCCATGGAATTGAAGCTTTAGATTGTCGTAACATTTCTATTCTGAACTCCATTAGCTTGGTAGTTTGTGCGTCCTGCACGTTCTATAAGCTTGCTTAGTTCAAAATTTATCTTATGGCCCTGGATTGTCAAAGAAATAAATTGCTATCATGGGTAGGAGTGATGAGTCGACGCTTTGGGTTCCAGAGTTTAGTTTGCAGCTGCAGATTTTATATGCTTTCTCATTGGTTGGATTTGTGACACTGTAGTGCGATGTACATTCTATGCAATGAGGAACCACTCTGGATGAGTCTTTGCTTGAGTTTGAAGAGGTCAGATAAGCTTCTTCAATTCAGAGGATCCTGGAAGGAAACCACGCTCTGTTTGTATGTCTCGGGACTTATTCTCCAACTACTTCCATAGTTTCTCTATCATTGGTGGTTTTTATAATCAGTTGACATTTACTTCTGTTTTTTACTTACAGTTAATACATGCTTCTTTTTTTCCCTTGCTTTTTCTCTATGCAGAGAGAATCTTCCAACTGAGTACATTGAAACTTGCAGGAAAAGATTGCATTTTCATGGTATTCGCTTTGTGATATACTCCCTTCTTCTTCGTTTTTCATCACTTCATCCTTTAGAGGGGCCAATTTCTTTCAGATCACTTGTGAAGATGATACATGATGTCGTCTTAAAGCTTTCTGTTACTTCTGTCTGCAGGATTCAATTCATTGTTCTTGTATCGAAGATTGTATAGGTGCCACACCACATTGAACGAGTTTTCTGTGGATAGCGGAAACGTGGAGAGAAAGAATGACATTTCTCTAGAAGAATTTCACCATGAATATGATGGAAAAAAGCCGGTAAAGTTTCAAATAATTGATGTTGTGCATGACCATCGTCGCACAAATTTCGTTCTAGATATTTTAGAAAGGCAGGAAAGAGAGGAAGACAGGCACATCTTTAGAAAATAATTTATGGCGGTTATGAAGAATAGTTATCTTGTCATGATTGATATGGGATAGAGTTACTGATTGATAGACAATTTTGAACGTATGATAATTACAAACGATATGTTTTTACTGAATGACATGATAGATCACCTTCTTTTGCTTATTATTTTCATTGGTCTGCAACTATTTTGTGCAATTTATTAGATGTGTTATATCTACGTGGAGACAAACTTCATAACATGAATATGCCTACTACAAAGTATATATTGTGCACCTTCCAGATCTAATAATACTTGTATAATGAATCCTTTCACAACCTTCAGAGCAGTGTAGGGTTTGGCTATGTTTGATTTGAAACAGAAACTGAACTTTATATAGGCTTTCTTCAAGATTGAAGATTGCTTTTGAATGCCCACTAATGAGCCATTGGTTTATTAGTTTATCATTCTTTACTTTCTTTTCCTTTTTGCATTTTTTGTTCTCTGTTCATTGGATTTGGTTTGTGGGTTCAAAAACTATAAAAACAAATAATTGAACTCTTTCTAGTGCATGCACATGTGCTTTTGTATTTGTAAATGCATATTCCTTACTCCCTAGAAGTGTGACCTAGAACACCATGTCAAAGTGGACTGGAATGAACTTTCTCTCTCACCAAAACAAGCACTTGCAATCTGTTTGTCTAATAACTGTTGTGCTTGGTAACTCTTTCCTAGAAAGTGATCTGCTGTTGCTTTGAGTGAGGAAGAGATTTTCTAATAATATAGAACAATCCTGCTTGTGTTGAAAATTGTGAGAAAATAGGTCTTATTTTTTTGGAGAAAAGACAGAAGGCCTTGTTTATTGTGCTTAAAGGAAGGAAATGATTCTAATCCTTCTGTCAGGTTCTGCTCTCTGGACTAGTTGATACATGGCCCGCAAAAAATTTATGGACCATTGACCAGCTTTTATGCAACTATGGAGACACAGCATTTAGAATATCTCAACGGAGTTCAAGGAAGATCCTGATGAATCTCAAGGATTATGTTTCATACATGAAAGTCCAGCATGATGAGGATCCTCTATACATATTTGATGATAAGGTGCCTCTTCTCCTCTTCTTCCTCCATGTCCCCTTTTCTGGCAACTTATGTGGTCGATTCGCTTTCTCTCCCAGTTTTTCACTGAAAAGTAAATTTGCTGCAAATTCCTTAGTTTGGAGAAGTTGCTCCTGGCTTATTGAAGGATTACTGTGTGCCTCATCTCTTTCAAGAAGACTTTTTCGATGTTTTGGATTACGAGCAGCGGCCTCCCTTCCGATGGCTCATTATTGGTCCAGAGAGGTCTGGTGCTTCATGGCATGTTGATCCGGCTCTCACCAGTGCCTGGAACACTCTTCTTTGCGGGAGGAAAAGGTACATTGTGGTTACTCTTATTGCAACAAACCAGTTCATAAAAATTAATCTATTGTATTTGCGATCGGAGAATAGACATTCCTACAAGTATCTTTTAACCTTTATGCAATATCAGCACCTCTTTTGTAGCTTAGATTATGACAAAGTTGCTCATGAACTAATATGTGAAGCAGGGATATCTTGAGCACTTTTATTTGATGGAATCTTTATCACTGCGATGTAGGACATTTATCTACTAAAATTATCCAGGAGTGTGGGGGCACTTAAATAGTCATGCTCGGAGAGCACAATGTATGCATATAAAGATAATTGCATGACCATGTCGAGTTTTACAACATATTGTATGCAGTCATATGACACTGGAATAACTGGGCTTCATCTTGACTGGGATCACGCAAGAGGCATGAGCGTCACTCATATGGTTTTGGCAGTTAGTTTGAAACTTTAATTTTAGTGTAGACGACATCTGCTTCTTTGCTGATTTATGTGATGAACAAAGATAGTCTTCAGCACCTTACCCAAAAAAAAAAGATAGTCTTTAGCCAATGAGGCGTTGACTGAGTTGGTGAGATCTATGTAGCACCGATACGACACGGGACACGATACGACACGGCAATTCTAAAAAAAAGAGAATTCCGACACGGCGAGACACGACACATATTTATATATATCACTATGTTTATATGTCATAGTTATTTCATATTTTATATTAAGATATTATTGCTTTACGGTAACGGTGATCCCAATAGTAACTTCGAACTTATAAGATCACATCATATTTTAAAAATATTTTTTTACTAGCTGGACGTGTCGAGACGTGTCCACTACGTGTCGGGACGTGTCCCGGATGTGTCGATGTGTCGGACACGCCTGTCCTGTTTTCTCAGCCATCCGAACACGCAGTCCCCCTTGTCTGGCCGTATCGCCGTGTCCAACACGCAAAATTGCTCCTGGTGGACGCATCCGTGCTACATAGGGTGAGATCCCTAAGCCTTAGACAGTTAAACTAATGAGGTATCAAGTTCGAATCTCCTAAGCCGTGTCTTGGGGGACTTAACTAGTGGCATTGGCGCTCATACTTCTACCATCCCGAGGTATAGTCCATTGCACGTTGGAAACCTCCGTTACCAAAAAAAAAAAAAAAGAGATAGTCTTCAATTTTGAGCATTCCACCATTGGATTATTCCTGTTTTGCACTTCAACTTAAGTGGAACATATATTGAAGAATTAAGTTCTCTGTTTGCTTTGTTATTGAGGAACTTATATAATAAAGTCGCCGCTCAATCAGCCTAAAATACATTGGCCAAAAAAAAAAACAGCTTACAATGTTAGTGTGGCTATGACTTGCAAGTCATGTTTATGTGTTTAATACGACTTATTTTGTTGGTATTTGCTGCAAAGTTAAAGAATTGTCTTCACTAGGTAATTTATGAAAACGATGTTGAAGCAGGTGGGCATTATATCCTCCAGGAAAAGTGCCTTTGGGTGTTACAGTACATGTGAATGAAGATGATGGTGATGTCAACATTCAGAGTCCATCATCATTGCAGGTAACTAGTACTTCACCTAGGAGTTTTAATCTTCTCTGTTCATATTCTTCTATATGCCTTTGATGTGTTTCTTTTACTCACATCATGTCTCTGTGTAGTGGTGGCTGGATTTCTATCCACTTCTTGCTGATGAAGATAAACCAATAGAATGTACCCAGCTTCCTGGAGAGACAATATTTGTTCCTAGTGGGTGGTGGCATTGCGTCCTGAATTTGGAGACAACAGTTGCAGTAACGCAAAATTTTGTCAATTCAAAGAATTTTGAGTTTGTATGCCTGGATATGGCTCCTGGTTATCATCATAAAGGAGTGTCACGAGCTGGGTTGCTAGCTGTGGATAGAGGCATGTCTGGCGAAGAAGAAATGTCTGATCTTCATCAATTTGATGCCTTAAGTCACTCAGATTCAATGAGAAAAGAGAAGAGGTTAAGAACCCAACATGAAGACCAGATGACCAATGGCAGAGCTGCAAATGGTATATCCATAAGTCATGATATGTGGAAGCAAGAGTTCTCCTATGATATACATTTCTTGGCTATGTTTTTGGATAAAGATAGAGACCACTACACGTCTCCTTGGAGTTCAGGGAACTGCATAGGACAACGAGAAATGAGGGAATGGTTATTTAAGCTTTGGATTGGAAAACCGGAGATGAGGGAACTATTATGGAAGGTTAGTCTTTTCAGATCAAACTCATTTATCTTTGACATTTGCAGAGGCTAGTGTTTTGTTTCTTTCTTCATTCTCTCTTATGGCGAGGAGACCCACTTAGGTAAGGTATACCTCAGCCTTAAAATACACCACTAACCTCTTGAACTGGGTAAGAGAACGAGCCAAAAGCCAAGTGCAGGTAGGTGGCTCACATATAGTATTGTTTTTCTTGGTAGTGTGGGAAAATGGTTATATGCTGTGTGCCTAATCTACACATGCATGTGATTCTCAACCACTTGGCTCTGTTTTTTCAGTGAAAGATTCAAGAAAATGTGAATTCCAGTTGTCATCATAAAAGAAGAATTAAACAATTTAAGAAACACACATTGTTCACAAGATTCTTGAAGTTCTAAGTGTTTTTCTTTGTTTTCTCATGCTCTGGTCATTTCTTATGATCTAATTCAGTTTTGAACATCGTTTTAGGGGGCATGTCTTGCACTCAATACAGAGAAGTGGTTGAAATGCTTAACAGAAATTTGTGCTTTTTACAAATTGCCTTATCCAACGGACAGTGAGAGGGTTCCTGTTGGAACGGGTAGCAATCCGGTACGTCCATTCTACAAGAAACATTAGCTTCTTTGCAACCGCTGTTGTCTCATGTTTATGTATATTGTCGTGATTTCATGCACGATTAATCTGGGAGGAGTCTTTAGGAACTCGATTGTCCGTTGATGACAACAAGAAGTACTACAACGATAATCAAACTTGTAATCTCTGAGGCAGGATTAGTAGATGGCTTTCCAACTCTTTATGCATGGATATTAATAGTAGATGTCTTTTCATTTTGCTACTTCAAGCACACAATAAATGTTTGTGGGGAACCATGAGAGTTGGGGTGAAATTGTTGTGAGTGGGAGTATAGTTGATCTGAGAAAGATACTGCCAAATTTCAAGCGGGCCAGGTATCTACAGGTAAATGGAAAGGAAATGTAAACTTGAGTTATTTTCTGTAGATAGAATCAGTAGTATCAGGATCATAGGCTGCTCATTTGTTGAGGCAGTCTACTGGAGGATCAATTCCATTCTGCTAAGCTGGCTGTTTGCTGACTATTCTTAAGGCATATATGCAGAGATTGGGGCTGGCATTGTTCCTGTATGCCAGCACGCAGCTTCATTTTTTAGACTCTTTACTTTCTTCTTACCTGGATGATATAAACTTGAATTTGGAGTGCACATTAAGACGAACTAAATATCCGATGTTATTATGTTATAAGACATTTCAGCAAGGGAATGAGAATCACTTTAGTTCTCTGTATTCAATGAATTTCCTGTTCCTTTTTGCAGGTTTACCTCATCGGGGATCATGTAGTTAAGATATTTGTTGAAGAGGGCCTGGAGAATGCAATGTATTGTTTAGGCACAGAGGTATAATCTTATGATTCCATTTGTGTAATGCATTTTGCATATTTTGAATTTTTATTCTCATATTTGCAGCTTGAATTCTATAACTTAGTGGATCAAGCCGGCTCTTCACTGAAAAATTACATTCCAGATGTTTTGGCTAGCGGCCTTCTTTATTTTGAAGATGAATCACTTACTGTTCTGCCATGGGATGGCAAAAAAGTGCCTGATATCATTTCAAAGTATAATTTGATCTCACCAAAGTGCTCAGAGGATGGTTTTCCCTTTGGTGTTTGGAACAAGAAAAGATACGAATATATGAGAGCAGGAATGCCTATGAGCGAATCAATCTGTTCAGCTAGCTGTTCCAGAATATGGCCATTCATCATAACTAAAAGATGCAAAGGGAAGATATATGCTCACCTGTAAGTGGTCTTGTCTATGCAGGGCAATGGTGACTTCATGTGTGCCAGCGCAGATGTATTTAATGTATTGACACAGATTCCTGTACATTTGAATTGCAGAAGAGATGCACTTTCATGTCAGGACACACTTGATCTAGCAGCCTTTCTAGGAGAACAGCTGCGTAACCTACATCTTTTGCCCTGTCCACCTTTTGTTTCTCAAAGTTTCTCAGAAATTGGACAGACAGTGGACTTGCAGCTTATAAACCATCAGGTGGAGACTCGTCTGTTTAGATCAAAAGCCACTGCGGAATGGGATGTCTTCCTTGGGACTTTAAGCAGGAAAAAGATGGATTTAGCAAGCCGGTTAACTAAATGGTAAGTTCAACTGATTCAAAGGACTTGACGGAATTTCATTTACTGCAGCAAACAAAAATGTGTTCCTATAATGTACGAACATGTCCAATTTGCAATATAACTTTTCATCAATTAGGAAAATGTTGTCCCTTCGATTCTGCAAGACCTTTGTGTATTATTTGAAAATTGATGACAAATTTATGTTATTTTTGTGAACTAGATGTTAAACAAAATTCTGTGTGTGAAAGCAGACATCCCTGATCTTGAGGGTGTTGTTCATAAATGAGAAGGACAATTGGCATCTGATTGAGAAAGTTTTTGAGCATTAGTAGAACTCCAGGGTCACATTCCAGTTAATGTCAGACCTTTAACGCTTCTTCTATCTTGTAGGGGCGATCCAATTCCTACCACACTGATAGAGAAAGTTGATGAGTACATCCCAGATGACCTAACGGAGTTGCTTTTCTTGTATAAGGTGATGCAGCTTATGGAATAATACTTGGTTTCTTTCACTGGATGCTAGAATTTGACAGCATGTACCTGTTGTGGCCAGTCATCTTTTGTCTCATCAAATCCCATGAAAATTTTTTAGATGCACCCCAAAGATCAACTTTCTAGGGAACCAGGATCCGATCAACTTTCTAGGGAACCGGGATCTACTATTATGCTGCTCGAATCTGAATCTGAACTAAAAATTAGAGGAGAAAAAGGGTTTATGGACCTAATGTTTCTTTTTGTGAAATATTGCAGCTGATTGCTCACATGCGAGGTGAAAAGTGTGATTATTCAATAAGCATCTTGGGCTGTTGTTGCATCACAAGTCGGGTGTGAGTTGATCTTTTATCCTCTTCATAACCTTTGTTTCTGAATGTGCACTGTGTATCTTTTTCAGGATGATTACCCCAAGGCAGGCTGCCAACCTTCCTGGATACACTCTGATATTATGGATGACAATATTCACATGAAACCCCGTTCTATTGAATGTTTCACTGATCAAATTTTGCCTCAAGTGAGATCTGCGGATAATGGACATGATGGTGGTGAGCCAGGACTGTCGTGGCAGCCAAGTCACATTCTAGATTTTAGTGATCTTTCCATAGGTTAGTGCTTTTCATGTTAGCATCTACATTTTTACTTGGTTGTTTATTAGCCAGCTAGTCTACAAATTCACAGAGCGAAGGTCCATGTGCAGCCATGCCATGTTGATGCACTCATAAATGTCTATAGTTGCTAAGGAAATTGGACTGTACTTGTATAGCCATGCCCATTCACTATGAGGACAGATTCCTAAGGTTTAGTCATGCCAGTTAGGATGTCTGAAATCCTAAACTCTTCTGAATCTAAGGGAGAAGAGAAGTTACTAGCAAGTCTCAGGACATTCGTGCTGGTACTGAACGATCTTTTATTTCTTTGTAGGGGACCCTCTTTATGATCTGATTCCAATACATCTGGATGTCTTTCGAGGTGATTCCTATCTCTTAAAACAGCTTTTACAGAATTATAAGATTCCCTTGCCAGAAAGTCAATTACAGCATCAGTCTTTGGGGGAGAGCAAATACCAGCGGCTGTCCTACCGTGCCATGTGAGTCATAGTTTTCCTATTCTGTTTGTTCAATAGTTTTATTATCTCTAGTTGGTTTTATGCAAGTAATTTACCTGAAAAATGAACATGTGCATGCACATTGTGTGTTTGAGGGGCAGTAAATGAGAAATAGACATTCCCCAGAAAGCATCTTTTGCGCAGGGTTGCACCTAGCTGGGCCTTGGCTAAAATGAATGATGGCAAGCCAATGGATGAAACTGTTGCTCATTGTTGAAGAAAATTAGCAGTATGAGATGCTTATGGGTAGTAGTAGGTAATTGTTCGATATTTGAGTAAGGTAGGTAGATATTTAAGTATTATGAGTCTCTTTACGAACTCCTATGTAATTTTGAATGAGTAATACTTCATTGAAAGTTTTCTCTTTTCCTCTCTATCGCAATCCTACAATCTTATCCTTAGAGCCACCATGAGAAAGCGTACGAAGACCTGATTTTCGCTTTCCTCTTGCCACTTACCACATAGTACAGGTAAAAGAACCAGTGTTAGCACTGTCCTGTCGAGTTTTGTTGTCAATTATATGTCATCTCTGACCTAGGGTTTTCAGTCAACCATAACCACATTGCTTGTTTCTTTAAATTTCTCATCTTCATCAGACTTTGGCAAATCGGGTACTTCATCCTCAGCTGTTGCGTTATTGGTTCTCTCTTATCCATCACATTGACACTTACCAATCCCCCGCTTGTTGAAGGATGGAGATGGTAAAAAGTGTGTGTGTGTGTGTGCGCGCGCGCACTTTTATGCTGGATGAATTGACCCTGACGTATCGCCTGTTGTTGCCACAATTCTTGGAGACGAAACGTACATATGACAAGCGGAGTCATATATGATGCAAGACCCGAGATGTCGACAAGTCAATTTCACGAACATTAAATAGTTATAGACATCTGATTTTGCCTCTTTTACTAGCCTTGGCACATCCTTCCCTTTCGAATGTTACATCGGAAGAATGCATTGGCCGTGTGCTGTAACCAAGCTTTTGCTAGTGGTCCCTATCATAGGATATCGATAGCCAATTTCCCAATTCAACTTTCTTATGCCGTGCAATTTATTTCTATCAACGGGGAGGGTAATACTAATTCTCTCCGACCCTAAATTCCATATCTGACATCATATTAAATGATGCATATGCAGGTGCTATTGTATCTTGCATGACGAGAACGTTCTGGCAGCTATTTTCAGTATATGGAAGGATCTCAGACGTGCAGAATCTTGGGAAGAAGTTGAACAGACGGTGTGGGGAGAATTGAACAGCTACAACTACAAGGGCTTCCCTTGATCTTGTCATTTGCTATTGCAACACAACAGCCAGAATTCCCGGTTTCAAGAAATTGCTGCCGCACCAAGACGATACCATCAATTAATTATTGATTCGTTTGTGAAGATCCAATGCTAATAAGGCATACTGACATGGTTGGCGATGACACTTTGTACCATAGGATATATACATGGGATGATTTCATACCAAATTATACCATACGATTGACATGAATGATTTAGTTACTGCTACGGGAGAAAAATCTTGTTTTTTAACACGCTCTAATTCATGCTCATACATTTAAGAATTCCCTTCTGCTGGGACGGTTGCGTGCATTCTTCCCCATATTATTAACAGTAACAAGTTCTATATCCCCGACCGTTATCTCGGTAAAGAAACAGCAAGCAAAACAAGCTTCTATAAATCTTTCTCGCAAGCTTTCTCGCACGATCTGTGCGAGCAATTCCAATTAACAAAAATATCATAGAAAGAGAGAGAGAGAGAAACAGCAAGTGGTGTCTCCATGATTCGGTGATGAAAAAACACCGCCCGTCTAAATGTAAATGTAGATCAGTTGATGAAGAGAAACTCGTGACATTCTACCAGACAAAGCAACGACATGAAGTAATTAAAAAGCATCTAAGTTGCAGAACAAGATGACCACACGACCATCAAAATTGAACTTCCAACATGAAAAATCTTAAAAGCGACTCCAGTCATATTCAAAACTCCAGACATAACCAATATGGTCTAAGCTGCAACGGATGGCTTAGAGGCAGCAGATAGCCGGGACCTTTTCTTGGCCAAACTCTCACTGCGACGTTCTCTCTGCTCCTTCAATCTGGAGGCAAGAAGCTTCTGGTACTCAGCAGCTTCAGCCTTGGCCTTGGCAATTCTCTTCTTCTTGTCAGAAATTCTCGCACGCTTCCTCTGCAGAGTCAGAGGAGTGACCAGCCTCTGAATCTTGGGAGCTTTGCTCACCTTCTTGCCTGAGATTGCAGCCAAGAATACCGGGCTCAAGATTGAAGGTATGTCACTAGTTGTCGACGACACTTTTTATTCCCTTTAGGATAAGGAAGAACAGGATATCATGGAAACATACCAGTTTTTGTGGTAAATGATCTGCGGTAAGTGTTGACATACTTCCGGACATCATCTTCCTTGGAAAGGTTGAAGAGCTTGCGAATCTTGGAAGCCCTTTTAGGACCGCGCATCCTTGGTTTCTCGGTATCAGTGAGACCAGGGAGCTCACTGTCTCCCTTCTTCACAATAACCAAATTCAGAACAGAAAGGTCAGGGCTGACAATGCACCCACGCACAGACTTCCTCCTCCTCTCTCCATTCCTCCTTCCGTATCCACGGAAGCAAGGGGTTCCTGATCAGATGACGAATAAGCCTTACTCTATAGTTCAATAAGGAAAATAAAAATTTGTGCCCTTAAAAATACAAAAGTTGACTGTAACGGTGACTCTAAAAAAGATGCTACCAATATTAACACCTCACTCTGTGTCCTGATTAAGCCTATTGTAAGTCAAAACGATTTCTTTCCTATTTTCGGGCTACAAAACACTCACCCCTATAAAGCAAAAGGCGGACACGGCCAGGAGTCAGGACTCCCTGCTTCATCGGGAACCCTTGCTTGTCACATCCTCCCATGATCTTGAAAACATAACCTTTGAACTCCTGTTACGAAAATGTTAACTCTCAACCGGAACATATGGAAAAACATACAAGGAAAAGTACAGTGTCAATGGCAAAAGCTAAAACTCATTGACCACGATATACCTCTCCAAGTGCATCTCCACTGACTTCCTGTGAAATCCTCTTGTCATAAAAGACTCGCCTACAAGATGTGCAAAACCAGCAGTCAGCAGCAAAACAAATCTGTCAGCATTCGAGGAAAAAGAACATAAATTAGGCAGAACTAGACAACCAGAGAGACTACAGCAATAGCTCAATCAACATGAATAACATCTTCACAGCATAAATTGTAAACACAATGGATTTCGGTGCCAACGACCATGCAGACACATGGCATCAACTATGAAGTTTAGGCAGGCAGCATTTCAACTTCAATTAAGCCAACAACCCTTTACGAGCACGTAAATAGATAAGATAAATTGTTTATCAGGCAGGAGACAAATGGAAAATCTACTCAAGCTTTAGCAATTAGTCCCCGCCAACCCACTCCCCCCAAATCAAGGTTTTTTTCTGTCTGGAGATAAACCTGCTTTGTTAAAAAAGGTAAACCGGACATTGGAAATTATAATGTAGGCCACAGATGATCGACGCAGGAAAACCATGAGACAGGTCGAGAAAAAACTCAATGCATCGAACACACTCCCCAACACTCACGGCAGAATATCTCAACAAGCAAAACAACTACGAACAGTAGCTCACAAAAGAATTCCCACCACAGAACATCACGCCACACCCGCCCATTCACAGCCAAACCATCCAAGTGAATTCAACGAAAAGGAAAGTCTCGAACTCATTCGGAGCCCCACACGACCTTGGCCGCAAAAAACATCAAACGAACTCAAGAACTAACCGACATTTGGACGACTTGGCTAAATCCAATGAACACAAAGACAGAGCAGAGAGAGATAGAGCTAACAGTTTCTGGTCATCGTCGATCTCGAGCTTCTTCTGGCAGCCAGTGGTAGGATTGGCGATGTTGAACTGCAAAAAGCACGCAAACAAGAGAAACCGCAAAACGATTCAGTAAAATCTTACAGGTATTCTTTGATTCGGAGCGTGGCTGGAGAGAAAGAGGTTGAACCTTCATTTTTGGCTCTGAGAGGTAATGGCAGAGAAGGCGGCTCCGAGGTTTGCCGTCTGCGGGAGCTTGTATCTGCCTTTTGCAATTAGGGTTTGGGAAACATCCGTCGCCAGGTATTTATAGGGCTAGTGGTTGTCTCTGCCTGTTTGGGCCAATAAATCACCCGGCCCAAATCGATCCGGCCCTAGTAAAGAAATTGATCATTTTGGTCATTCCGCCGATTAACTCATAATATTTCTTTTTCGACCAAAAAAAAATATTATTTCTTTTCTAACCAAAAAAAAAAATCATGAATCCGCTTGTGTTTTTTTTTTTGGTTGGAGGATCCGTTTATTTTATGGAAAATAAAACTTGCAATTTTTTTCTTGAAAATAATTATGTATACCGGTTATTAAACTTAGTCAATGCAAAATATCTTTATTATTAATGACAATCTACGCCAAAAGCAATTTTGTAAGAATTTTTGTAGTTCATTTATATTTTTAAAGCGATTATCCAGAAAAAAATTCAAATCATAGATTTTTGCGATCCAAATGCACAAGTATTTATTACTTACTTCTAGAATTACTTTGTCCAACTAAATCCTCAAAATTGAATGAGCGTTAAGCATTGTTAGGCTCCGTTTGTATCACAAAGAACAACTCTGTAGATAACATTTTTTTTTAGCTTTTTTTTCAAAAAATAAGTTAGTTTAAGGAAAAAAAAAACTCACCTATGGGAAAAAAAAACCCTTCAAAAGTAGGTAAAATATTTTTCACTTGAAGGATAGCAAAACATTTTCCTTACCTTTCCTTCCTCGTCTCTTTTGCACTTTCTTTTGTTATAATTGTCTTATAATTTCATTTTATTTTTAATTTATTATTTAAAGTTCAAAAAAATATTTTAAAAATTTTCATCTCTTCTCTTTTTTTTTTTCTTTTCTTTTTTAAACTTTATTTTCTCCTTCTTCCTCGGCTTGTAATATGATTTCAACCTGGACGTGCATGTGCAAGTAATCTCATCCTGCCTTAAGAAGATTGGAGGGGAGGAGGAAAATGAGTCATCGACCGACGGGGGTTCTTCGTGAAAGCCAAGACTCACCAAGTGCAAGGTTTGGGGGGACATATCGGGCGAAAGTTCACATATATCTTAAGAGTTTTTTTTTCAAAATAATATTAAAAAATAAATATTTATAATTTTTTTTAAAAATCATTTATTTAAATCTTCCCGCAATTTAATTGTCATGGGAGAGTTAAGAGCCAACCCGCGGCCCCCCTCCCTCTCCCACGACAATTATCAATTGTCGTGGGAGGAGTGGGGGTGAAGGCCCCCATGGCCCCACCCCACCTTCATTCTTTGCTTTTTTTTTAAATAATATAAAAATAAAAATATTTAGAATATTAGATTAAAATGAATTATTTAAAATTTGGGGTATTGTATATTTAAATATGATCGTTTCATAGTCCCATGAATGAATGTCGCCGTCTCGCTCATTCACTCGTTTTTTTCGTAGTTGGGGCGTGCAAATTTTTTTTTTTACGTAAATACGATATATCCTTGACCCAACGAGCGAACGTTGTCGCATCGCTTGTTTTTTTTAGAGTCGAGACGCACAAATATTTTTTTACATAAATATGATCGTTTTGCAGTCTCGTGAGCAAATGTCGTCGCTTCGTTCGTTCGTTCATTTTTTTTCGGAATCGAGACAAATGATTTTTTTTTTTACGTAAATATGATCGCTCCGCGGCCCCGCGAGCCGCCTAGCTCGTTTTTATCGAAGTCGAGAGGCGCAAATATTTTTTTAACTAAATATGATCGCTTCGCGGTCCTGCGAACAAACGTCGTCGCTTCGCTTGTTTGTTCGTTTTTTTAGAGTCAAAACAAGTAAATATTTTTTTTATGTAAATATGATCGCTCCGTTGCCGTGCGAGCAAATACCCTCGTCTTGCTCATTTTTCTCGAAGTCAGGTGCGTAAATATTTTTTTACGTAAATATGATCGTTCTGCGGCCCCGCGAATAAACGTCTTCGCCTTGCTAGTTTGCTTGATTTTCTTAGAGTTGAAGCATGTAAATATTTTTTTTATAACAGTATTGTGAAACGATGAGGCGGCATCGAAAAAATATTTACATAAATTTAAAAAATTAAAATACTTTATTCAGTAATCTAACTACCGAACAAAGTAAATAAATTAAAGATGTAAGATTCAAACTTTTAAACAATTTATTTTTGATTTAATATTATAAATATGTTTATATTATGAAAAAAGCAAGGTGAGGAGGGGTGGGGCCCCCAATCCTCCCACGGTAATTCAATTGCCGTGGGAGGGGAGGGGCCCCACCCGCGGGCCTCAGGTCTCCCTCGGCAATTTAAATGCCGAGAAATACCTAAACAAGTAAATATTTTTGTAAATATTTATTTTTTAATATTATTTTGAAGAAAAACTCATATCTTGATTGCATTCTCTTTCTTGGTGGATCTCATCCTTTGGATCACGTGGATTTCCAGCGGTTGAGATTTGTTGGGCTCATAGTTATATCTAAAATTTATACTAACTCATATTTGCACAGAAAATCCGGTTGGGTTCATAGAATTCGGATTTTGTAATTAATCTTATTATTATCACTGCGCTTTCGTATTATGTTCAAAAACGTAAATGCTGGTGCATCATGTATACGCAAAAATCTTTGATGGTTAAAAAAAAAAGGAAATTTATTTGGGGTCGGGAAAAAAAAAAGAATTATCATTGGACCGTATTTTCCAAAGTTTTCTTTGCCACCTTTCTAACCAACAGGGTTATAACCGTAGACATCACCTATAGTTATATGGAATTAATTTTGCATGTGAGCGATGTTGATAACTTACAATTAATTATGGTTTAGGAGGAAAATATAATACCTAAACTATGTATATTACCATTTGGTGTCAATTTGTAATTATTTTTTTATGTTTGTTGATATAAATTTACTCTCACATTATACTTAGAGATTTATGTGATGTTGTCTACATGTTATTCACTAGATGATGCCTAACATGGGGCATCGGTCCATTGGGAGAGGAAAAATACAGCACTATGCGTTATTATATTTTGGACATTCAAGCAAATATTTTAATCGGGCATTACATTTTTATACAACGAGTCCATTATTTTTCAAGGAAAAAAAAAAAACAACCCTTAAATCAAATGTAGCAATTACCGCAACAATTTTCCATGAAATACTAACGACAAAACAAATTACTCATAGTATAGCTTGTCGTATATTTTATTCAAATGTTTTTCTCTTACTTGAAGAGAGTAAAAAGAAAAGGAAAATCACAGAATAAATGTTTAAAAACGGACAAACCTTTGGAGGTATTTTTTGCTTTTCCTTTTCCTTCTACAATTTATTGCCACGTCTTTGTTAATCTAATTTGAAATGTTGTCACATCATCGGACGAATCAATAATTACACAAATTATGAAAACTTGGAGTATTTAACCATCTATATAAATTAAGAGGACCACAAATTAGAATTCACGAAGTTTTGAAATGCCCCGCCGTTGGGCCCCTTCCCCTCCTCTGCAACTTCAAATTTCAAGTCTATTCTCTCTCGCTCCCAAAAAAAACCCAGAAAAACCCTAGAGAGCTCTCTCTATCAGAAGACCAATTCCTGCAAATCGTTAGACCCTCTCTCTCCGTGAAAGATATTTGCAAAATCCATTTTTGATGGGTAAGCCCCGGCGAACAGAGATCGCCAGGATAGCCAATCCGGCTGCACGGCTTGTGACGTACTCGAAGAGGCGTAAGGGCCTCTTCAAAAAGGCCTCTGAGCTCTGCCACCTCTGCGGCGCTCGTGCCGCGGTCATTGTATTCTCCCCGGCCGGAAAGCTCTGTTCTTTCGGCGACCCGTCCGCCGAAGAGGTGATCGCGGAGTACATTGGCCGCGATGGGGACGTCGTGCCGACGATGGGTCTGACCGAGTGGGAGGACTGGATTGAAGATGAATTGAATTCTTGCGCGACGGAGGAGGACTTGGAGTCCCTGACCGTGAAGTACGAGGCCGTTCATGAACTTGTACTCAAAATGTTGGAAGATCTGGAGAAGAAACCATCTCTCGTGATGGGTAATGGCGGCGATTCTGGAGCTGGCGTTGGTAGTAATTCTGAAAATTTGAGCCATAAAGAGATAGATTTTGGTCTGGCGAGTTTTAAATCTCGTCGCCCGGCTCTCCCTGAGGATTGCCTCCGCGACGGTAATAGCAACGCTTTCTTGACTTCGCCGGAGAAGCCAGCCACCGGAGCTGGAAGTTTGAGAGTGGACTCCACCCCCCCGTGCTCCCATCACGAGGGGTGTGGTTCTGATCCCGACACCTCTCTTCGTCTGTCCAGAGACTCTATCGATGACGGTGGCCACGACAGTTTCTCAACTTTGCCGGAGAGCTCGGCCTTCGGAGGTGGAAGTTCGATAGTGGATTCCACCACCACGTGCTCCCATTTCGAGGGGTGTGGTTTTGATCCCGACACCTCTCTTCGTCTGTCCATGGATTGGCCATGACAGCTTCTTGACTCGGCCATCGACAGTGGAAGCTCTGCGATCTCGAGGGCAATCGATGGATACAATCTCGACCACACTGTGATGTACAGGCGAATATGCATACGTTGTTTTTCTTGTTAAACTTGCATCGTACAGGATTGAATTTCTCTTTTCCCTGTTCACTGGTTTAATGTCATTGTCTGTTTCTCCATTTCTTTCTTTTTCTCTTCCTTGATCAGCGAAGTTTAGTCATTTTCTTTCTAAATTATGGAGTAGAGTTTAAACAACTACATGAATACATGATCTGAATCGTACCAAAATCTGATATATTGTCATGCTAACAGGATGACCAGATGAACAATGAATAATTAAATTTAGTTCCTTCAAATCGTTTTCCCCTTTACTACATGCGGTCGTGGATTTTTAGACTTGAAAGTCATGATCTGAAGTGAGTCATTATTTCAATCTTCCTTACAAGTTCCATCGGCGGAAATTCATTTTACCTGTTCGATGAAATGCGTAAATGACATAAGAATGCGCAATCATAGAAAAAATGAGTTCAGTAGCCATTTCATTCTTTGTTTTAACCTTACACTATTGGATGATTGTACTGTTAGGCGTTCGTGTTTCTTTTCATGCTTGATCCGAGAGTTATGATAGCATAATTTAATATGAACTCGTCTCGTTGAAGCCTTATTATAGTCTGTCATTGCTCGAATCGATATAAAAACGTGTCTCATGGCTTGCAGATTTTCCTGAACAGAGTTGTGTGTCCAAATTGTTGTTTGTATATTCGGTTTTGCCCTGATTTTCTCTCTGTTTTGATTCCTTTCCGCTTTCATATTGTGAATACTCATAATGGCTTTGATCATGTATATGTGACGGTTGGAAATTGACGATGGAAATTTTGTGGTGGCTGGAGACGCGGAGTAAAACATGTGTACGACGTTCTAACTTCTCAGCGTGACGGGCACACATATGATTCTGGCGTATGTGAGCTCCGTTGTTCAAGTCATGTAAACACATACCACAGTATTTAATTGGTACAAGAATATGCAGTGATATATCTATTGCGTTCATGAGTGATGAGTTTTGATCTCGAGTTTCACCGAGTTTTGGTTTGGAGTGTTTATGTGTACAGGGAAAACACTGGAATGAGCGAAGGAAATAAAAGAAAGTTTGCCTTTACCATACTACGGAAAATATTTTCTAGTTCTAACTTCTATTTTAGGTTTCAGCCAAACACTGGAAGCTATCATCACTTCCCTGGAAAAATGAATTTTTTGGATAACATTTTCTAGAAACATCACATTTTCTGCGAAACAAACAGAGCCTAATTCTTTCCTCTCTCTCTCTCTCTCTTTTTACTGTATTTTCTTTTGTTTTTCATCTTTCAGCTGCTGCGTTCACATTGAGCAGCTTCGATATGGTGGTGAAGTTTCTGGATTGGTACTTGAAGATGGTGGTCTTCTCAGCTCTCATAGGATGCTCCATGGAGTTGTTCATGATCAAGACCGTCTCCTGTGTGAGAACTCTCCATTTCCTTTCGTTCCGTCTTGCCTGCTCATGCAATTTTCTGTTACAACTTTTTCCATATCTTTGTTGGGTAGCTCATAGACTAAAATTGGCGCGAAAGAACTCTGAAACAGATAGTTTTAGGCACTTTTAAGTAGTGGAATTGACTGCAATATATTATCTGATAAATCTTACTTCAAAGCTCATGAATTTTGTTAGTCTGGCGGCTATTGTGTTTAGTTGAATGGTATCAGATTTTGCGGTGATAGGTGTTCAGATTCGTCTCTTTTCGGATGAGCAAAGCATCATCTAGTCAGTTGCTTTGTGGGTGAAGTTGGGGATATTCATGGTTTCAGTGGTATGTCTCTATTGCTAGCTTGTGAGAGAGAAGGGCTTTGATTTAGGCTTTTGTATTAATGGCGGTTGACTGAATGTTGTTGCTGTTCTACATGAAAAGCAGAATGCCAAAAGAGAAAAATGTTTTGTCGGGTGATGAATGGCAATGACAACTATTCGAAGCATTCCACCATCTGTTGAGTATTATTGCTCATGAGAATGAAGTTTATGCAACTAATTATCTGTTCATTTACTGACATCTGTGGGAGAAACTTTTGGAAAATTAATTTGGATATGGTGATTTTAAAGTCGAACTTACAACACTGATGGACATCTTGAGGAAAACATTGAGCGGATTGTTCAGCGGCTATTTCATGTCTTTCGGGGAATATGAAAGAGGTGAAATTTTTTGAGGGAACACAACTAAATGCAGTGACTTGTAACCTTGTTATATCTGCAATTCCTTTGTGATCTTATTGAAGACTGATGAGCTTTCCTCACTTGCATCTTTCTGATTGGACTCGTTGGTATAGACAAAAGATTGGGAGAATGTTGTTTGCTTGCATTGCCTTCATGAGTAGTTATACTTTAAGAAGCATCTTCATCATTGGGAGAATGTTGTTTGCTTGCATTGCCTTCAAGAGTAGTTATACTTTAAGAAGCATCTTCATGATGAAGATTATCAGATTCTTTCCCATGCCATTAGTTGATTATTTAGCTACCAATGGGTCTGTCTTTAAGAGATCAACCTAGTTCCACCATTGAAAGTACTATATTAAAAGCGAGATTCTGATGCTTATATGTTGCAGATGATAAAGTGACTGTATTGGAGTCAGAAAAAGCGTGCTTGGAAAATTTGCCAGAAGCTCAGGCTATGAAAGAAGCTCTTAATCCTTGGTGAAATCATGATGCAGAAGCAAAAAAGAATTCATAGTGCTGCCATTATTGATCCTGGTATGATTTTTTCTCGAATGCTCTCATATTTTCCTACAATTGAACTTTCTGTAAACCGTGCTTTTGATGAAGAAGTTCGGTAAATTTTAAAACAAAAAGGTCTTAAGTGGTCAAGCGATTTTGCTTAACTCCTGTGTGTAAACCATGTTTTCTACGAAACATTTTTGGCCAAGATGAGTGATTTGGCTATTAGACTTTTGTGCATCATCATCAGTTAACCTTTCTAGCTTGCAAGCTTATTTTGACTCTTACAGTTGCCCATTTTGTGGCTTACCTGCAAATGGTCGAGGGATGATTGATGGGATGATCACACACTAGTTTATTTGATCATGTTCGTTCTTTTCGCCTTTATAAGTTGGCAAAGACTTTTTAAACTTGGATGACTATGCATAATGATGCTGGAATCTGCTCGAGTGAGATGACGATGTGAACTAAACAACAGAAATCGTGTTCTTGATGCTTGATATTTGTCTGCAGGAAAATAAACTAAAATTACGCTGGACGCACATCTGCACATCGGTTGTCTCTCTGTCCTGGAGTGAACTTGGGAACATCATGAAATGTGTCGAGGCGATTTCGCGTAAGTATGGCCAAGTGATTTCGCGGGTCATTATTGCGATAGAAACAGATAGTTCAGTGGTAATCAATCTTTATTAGCCATTCAACAACTTGGGTTCAGGGACACGTCCCCGTCCTCAATCTTTGTGAGCCATTCAAGGAATAAATTCACAAGGACACTTTTCTACAAGCACCATTCAACAAAAGCATGAATAGCTTGATTTGTACTCAAAGACGCAACCGGTAATATAGACTTCTGTAGTATCAAAACCAGTTCAAGTGTCAAAACCAGACAAAACGAAAGAAAGAGAAGGTTGAGATGAACTCTTGGAGCTTCGACCAAAGAAGAAAAACAAAAATTCTTGGTGCTTGGAGATCCCTCAGACATGGCCTTTCCTTTTCGCTTTCGCCTAATGGGAAGGTTGTTTCATGATCCTGTTTTGGTGGGTGTCTGATCAATCATATCGTGGTTGCGAGATCAGCTTCAGTGAGGTACACGGCGTAGATTCTATTCCCGCGCGGGACATGCACAAATAATCCGATCAAAAAAAAAAACCATGTAATTGAGTTTACTGAAATTTTAAATATTTTGTATTTGTGTGGGAAAGAGAGATGAATTTTAACAGTTTTAGAGGTGACGGCCCAAATTGGGCCATGGAGAACAAAATTAAAGAGATCATTTGTTTTCACTTTAAGCAAAATCAAACCGCCAATAGACCTACTACACGGGACCAATCTAACCCTATATCACATATTAAAAGACTTGTCTAAATCTTATGATGGATTTAATCGAGCACACTTTACAATTCAGCAAGGACATATTCTTTATGTTCATGGGCTTGGTACGTCCACAATCTTGCCAATAAGGTTTTTTTTTTTTATTCTAGGAATTCTAATCAGTTCGATACCTAGCCTTACCCATTCCTTGGACTTATAATTCTCATCATGTCCAATGGAGCTCCCCTCATTGACCAATAAGATCACTTGCTGAATTGCTTTAAGTCTGGATCACTTGCCCTACCCGTCGTACTAAAGAATTCCTAATATTTTAGGCCTTTTATGTCCGATGTCTTTTGGCCAAAAAAAAAAAGTTGAAGACAGAGCCTAACAATTATTTGGGCGTATAATTCTGATAATGTATTATTAGGAGTGAGCACCGAGCACGGTGCGGTTTGGATGTCAAACCATATCAAACCGGTACAAATTATAATTTGTTTTAAATCTATTGTAATCGTTTCAATTTAGTCCTAATTTTTTTTTATTAATTGAGTTCTAGTATTTTGCATTGTGCCAATTTCAATCCATCTGACTAACTTAAGTTGGTCAGTGCTGATGTGATAATTTTTAATAATATATTTTCCTAATTTTTTTCCCTTCTTCTTCTTATAGTGGTCGTCGGGAGGCGAGGGCAGGCTCTTGGCGAGGTTGAGCCACACCGAGTGGCGGCGAGGGTGAGGTCTCACCCTCTCCTCTAGCTGGTCGTCGGGATCGGTGGTTGGATGGAAGGAGAAGAAGGAATAAAAAAAAAAGGAAAAGAACAATAAATTAATTTAAAAAAATATTGAAGTATCATTAAAAATTATTCACGTTAGGGTAACCTGACTGGATGGACTGAATTGATATAAATATAAAAAGTTCAAGATTCAATTGGCAAAAATAACAATAAAAAAGATTTAAAACTGGATTTATATAATTATAATAGCTTTAATTTTTTTTTAAATAATTGTCTCTACCAAGCCGCAAAAATACGTTTTGAAGATAAATGAAACCAAACTAAACTATACGACAGTCAAGAAGCAATCCAAACCAACGCCAGACCATTATTTTCATCTTCCATATTTTGCAAATTGTCGAACTTTCCGACCAAAAAAACAAAAAAAATTGTCGAGTTTAAGCTCCCATAACTAGCTTAGAATGAGCATTGATTTCGTGAAAGAACCGAAGTCTAAATTAACTTACCGCAATCCATAATTTTCAATCAAACCTACTCCAATTTAAGAAGAAATCGCTGCTTCATGGGTAAAAATAGTTACAAATGAACAATTCGACTTCTTCCGTACTATTTAGAGACACATGCGTAATATTGAGACATAGGGAGAATCAAAGCAAAAAAGATCTATTAGAGATAAGTTCTCATCCCCTGTGTATTTACATTTTTACATGGGAAGGCACACTGTGTTTGCATTAAAGACGGTGTGTGTACACATGTGCTGAAGCAGTCAACAGAGATCGTCCTCCACCGTGACGAGGGGCGGTCCGAGGTACGGCGCTCCGGCGACCTCTAAATCTTCCGGCAAGTCTCTTTCCTCGAGCACCACATACCCTGCCAACTCAGAAACACATTCACAAGCCTCGTTAATCGCCTTGCCACGTTTTACGTTCACAACGAAGCGGAAACTCGGCACGAGGGAGCGATCTTTTTTTTTTACCAGGAAGAGAAGGGATAGGGAACTCGAGGAAGTACGTGGAGGGCCTCCCGAGCTCTTCGGAGTAAGGAGGGGACAGCACGTCCAACAACGCACAAGGCGTCAACGCGGTGAAGGAATGGATGTTGCCGCCGCTTCTCGGGAAGAGAACCGACGTCTCGCACGGCGACTTCAGCACTCCGTCCATCGCCCTCCCCGCCAATCCAACTGCACTCACCAACGCAGCAAAAAAAAAGAAAGAACTTTCAAATTGCTTCATATCGATCCTTCACCGACCGGGTACATTAGGAGTAACCGTGATGCTAAATAACCTTCTGATCTACTCCGGAAAACTAGTATGCCCGTTCCTTTAAGTCCGTTTTAGTATCTCAAACATTAATAATAAAAAGTTACCGAAAAATTTGTAAATCTATCGTATTGATATCTATTCAGTCATAAACTTTAGGATTGGGTGAGTTTAGTCATACATCTTTTTGCAACATTAGTCAGGCTAAGTAAAGGGATCTCCAGGATTTCTAATGCAAATCAAGTCAACCACTGGGACACCAGGATGCTGCTTGGTGAGGCATCTCCAGGACTTCTAAATGCAAATAAAAAGCAGTACACACACAAGTAGAAGAAGGAAGGAAGGACCCGTACTCGTGCGTGCGTTTGATTCCTCTACTTTAACCCAATCGTAAGCCTTCACATACATTGATCCGTAGAGTAGTTTGCTCAGAACCGTCATCCCCGGGTGGTCGTGCAGCGGGAATGTCGCTCCGGCCGGGAAGCAAAACACGCCGATCTACATAATAAAAACAGGCACCCATTTAGATCCGTTCCGCCTATGTTCCTTGTACTCTAAACAAATCTAGAATCAATGCCATTCCCCTCGTTTGTAATGATACGGGCGTTAAAACAAAAAAAAATTCGGACTCACGGAGAAATCATCGCATTCATGCACGTGTATGTACGTAATTTTGGACACCTCCTGCGAGCTCATTAGTTCCTTCGAGCAAATAGGGCTCGACGAAGGAGATCCTGGGCCGAACTCGTCGATCCCGACATCCACAGCTTTCATCGCGTCTGCGGCACAGAGAAAACACTGATCTCCGTCGGGAACGACCCGGAAAAGAAGAAGAAGAAACAGCCTAGTAAAAAAAAAACATACCCATGAGAGTCTTGAGCCAGTGAATCTCTCGGAAGGTGGGAAGCCGCTCCTTATGAGAAGAGAACACTTGGCCACAAGCATCGTAAAGCATCTGAACTTTCGTCCTGCTTCTGTCCTCCATCGCCATTGATGGGTCGATCTCGGCTGTCATCGCTACCATCTCGGCAGTGGCTTGCGACCGTTTTTAGTAGACAGGAGACTTTTGAGGAGCGGTAAAGGCACAAAACTACGTCGTAAGTCCCACCAAACCTGGGGCTCCCTCCCGGGCTTCCTTCTTCGTTTTAGTCTTTACGGTGGGCTCCCTCGATCGACACTTGCCCTACGTTTAAAGTTTTTATTATGGACGGGCTAAAAATCTGGGGCCGAGAGTTTTGACGGATGAATTTTGAATGTGAAGAGAATGTGAATCGTGAAGTGGATGCTATATTCCTCCATCCCACGTGGATTTTATGTATATATATGTATGACAAGATAGGATTTGAAAAAAAAAAATGGAGGTATTGGCCTGATTTGACCAAAAAGGGGGGGGAATCGCTGCTGGTAATTGTAAGTCTTGCGACACGTTTTGGAATTTTGGCCAAGATGCTTCCACTTCCAAACAGGAGCGCTCACGCCCACGTGATGGCAACACTGCTCATAAGCCATGATATTTAATTACCGTTATCCGCTCGTTCGAGACGCTCGGTTTGTTTTCGCGAAAAATAAATAAATAAACAAATATATTTTTAAAAATAATCATTTATATATTTTGAAAATGATTACCTTATGAAATCATTTTCATTATCTATAATAATTTATGCTTAAGCATTTTCGTGAATGGCAAAAATATTTTCTGTTCATTAAAATTTGTAGGAGATAAGGCTATTTTTTTTAGTAAAACATTTTTTTCAAATCCTTTATTTTTTAAGAAAATAAAATTTAAATCGTTTATTTAAGTAAGGCATGTTTTCATTGGCTAAACATTTCAAACCATATAAAGTATCATTTTTAAGAATTTTTTTAAATCATTCATTTTTCGAAACAAAAGCGTTTCCTTTAACTAAATCCCACTCTAATGAAGGAACTAGTAGGTTTTCTATGGTCGGTCATGTATTATTCGTCTAATAATAGACCATTGTCCTTCTATTTATTTATTTATATTATATTGGAGAAATTGAAAATTATCTAAAAAAATCATAAACATATTGTAAGACAACTAATTTAATTATGACAATTTACTCTTAAATATCTTGATGATTTGCCAATCTAATTCTTCTAGGCAATTTTTGCCAGAAATAACTAACTTGAAAGCTGGCCGAATATCATCGCGTTCACGATTTCAGATCAAAATTAGTCGGAATGATTATATTGGCAATCGTCAAAAACTTTAGGACTAAATCGACAAATCATTAAAAGGTTTACGATAAAGTTGATAGATTGGTAGATTAATTACTCATAATCCCAAAGAACTCGGATTTACATTGCTGCGAAGATAGTCGACTAAATACTACATGCGCAAGCTGGCAAGCGCAGTTATTTGGGCTTATATGTCTCGTGTTTCAACGTTAGCAGCAAAAGGAAGACATTTCGGGTGCGTTTTGAAAGACTTTTGGAGAAAGTCCCCGGTAAAATGTAAATAACTTTTGTCTGAAGTAGTTTGGTGAAAGACAAAAACTGTTTAGTTAAGTTGTAACTTAAAAACTCGTTACAAAGTAAGTTTGGCTAAAATGTCGTTCGGAAAAATTATACTTGTAAGCTGCAAGGCACTTTTTTACATTTTTGTCT
The DNA here is from genome assembly GCA_028455895.1 of Rhodomyrtus tomentosa. NCBI lineage: Eukaryota > Viridiplantae > Streptophyta > Magnoliopsida > Myrtales > Myrtaceae > Rhodomyrtus > Rhodomyrtus tomentosa. The sequence continues at coordinate 3,105,668 of JAPCWY010000001.1, read as the reverse complement.
TTTTTTAATTCGTTCTGTTACCCCACAAGCCTCCTTCACCCTCACCAGTATCTCCATCTTGAACTCTCCCTTTCTCGATTGTTTAGCCCTTCTCCGACCTCCGCTTGCGCGGCGAATTTCGCCACGCACCCATCGAACCCATCTCGCTTCTCCTCCTCCCCCTCCCGATCGGCGCGGCCGCCTTCTTTTCCGTCATGGTCGATCTGGTCTCGTCGCTGCAATTCAAGAAGCGTCCCGATCAGCCCCTGTTCGAGCATGGCCTCGATCACTTCCTTCCTCCCGTGGTAAGCGATTTCGCACAGGCAATCGAAGGCGGCGACTCGAGTGGCCTGGTCCCCATGATTCTGGGATTTCCCCCAGCGATTCCATCTCGTCGATCAAGGCCAACTTTGGGTAAAAATTATACTTGCAGAAAATGGTCGGCCACTTCAAAAGTTCTCTCGCCTTTTTTCATTTGTTCTGTTCTGTCCACCAACCGTTCGATGAAATTCCGCTTTGGCTCTGATACATCCTTGTTCAAGGCTCCATCTTCTTCGGGTAGTACCCACCAGTGATCTCAGGCAAGGGCCGGCGGCGGCCGGCGTTTGAGGTCGAACGACCTCAGGCAGCCCCCGGCGACCACTAACGAGGGTCGAGCGACCCCGGCGACCACCGACGAGGGTCTCGAAGTTCGAAGATTCGTGAAACCCGGCTACCCAGATCTGACGTTGCAACTTCTCTCGAAGCTCGGCGAAGCTCAGGCGACGAAGGTCGAAGATTTGCGAAACCCAGGTGAGGCCCTTCGCCGACATCGCGACCCCAAGGCAGGGCCGTCGAGGTAGGTCGACCTCAAGGGATGAGATGCCGGAGTCAGCCTATACCTCAGGCGAGGCGACGCCGCGGATGCGCAACGCCAGGCGAGGCGATGCCGAGATTGCAGATTCGCGGTCAAAGACCCGGATCTGGGTCGCTCGATGCTCGATCTCGACCTCGACCTCGACTCACTGTAAATCAGACAAAGGCAACAACTCCGGCGAAAGTAGCGGCTTGACGGCCACCGTGACTCTTGATCTCAACCTTGGCGACCAGTAACCTCACGTTGAACGAGAACCATTGAGCACAGAAGACGTTGGCGTTGGGAAGAAGATGTTCTGGACAAAAGTGGAACAAAAAATTAGTTGTGAGGTCAATAATGGCAAAATAAAATAGTGAACAGTACTCGGAGGGTTGTATGCCGAGAAAGCTGAAAGGCCAATGCAGCCTTGAGCGTATTTGGTCCAAAGGAGCTTTCAAAAAATTTCCCAAACACCCAAGGTTTTGCCCAAAGGCTTTGGACACCCAAAGAGACTTGGGAATGCTGTTCCCAAACGCACCCTCGCTCGTGTTTGAGCAAGAAACCAACGGCTGTTTCCTGTTTCACATGGGCATAGGTCGTAAGTTAAGCTACTAATTTGTCAATTCTATCATAAAATATTTTAACAATTTGTCAATTTAGTCCTAAGTTTTTTTTGACGATTTGCATGTATTCCTTTTTTTACCGTTTCTTTTCATAGGAAAAAGTGACCAACTTATGAAGTTGCAGGGCAATCCGTGGCCCTTCAAATAATCTGAGTCTTTAATCTCATGCGGCCATGTCCCTGGATTAAAAAGAAAACGATAGACAATTTTTAGACTTGTTATTTGCCCGTTGCGCACGTTGCCCAACCAAAATATAACATCGAGCCTAGGTCGGCCTAGGAAGTGGCCAAAGAGCAAAAGGATGTGCTTGGCACGACCTCTTTTTGCTAACGGGCTAGGCCATCGAAGGCTACCGGCATGGCCCGATGGCCATCCCTCACGGCGCCCCATTAATCTTCAAAAGCTTCCTTCAGAACCCTTCCTTACGTGGGGAGAGAGAAGGGGATTGTGGACGCCGTACTTCAGAAGCATAAGAGGCTCTTAACATCTCCGAGACGTAAATTGAGAGAGAGATATATGTTACCCTTGTAGAATCGATGTGGAACTCGAAAAATCACTTTCTTCGATCACGAATGTTTTATTAATTGAACTTTGACAACTCCTTTTTCCGATAATTACTTATGGGGCGTGTAGCTTTGCTTTTGGTACTTAACACGTAACAGAAGACACAATAATAATAATAATAGTGAAGAAGCATAATAATTTGTCGGTAACATAACCCCACATACTTGTGATGCCTCCGCAGCCCACACAAAACCATTTCCGTTCTCTATTCTTACGGGCCGACAGAGATCCAGCCCGATCCACTATCCGGCCTGAGACAGTCCAACCTGGGCCGTAACGGAGCCCGTTACTAAAAGTACAGGCTTTCAATTTTGTTCCCCGTACTTTTGCCAGCCAAGCGGAGCCACATTACCATCTCTCTCCAAACCAACGGCTCAGATCAGTCCTCTGAATCTCGACAACGCAAATGTCGCCCCCACCAGACCACTCCTCCAAAATTAACCCCCGACCCTCACAAAAAACACTCTTCTCCTCACAAAATCCACTCCCTCTCTCTCCGTGAAACGCTCTCAAAAGAATCGAAGAATCAAAAATCAGAAATCAGAACCGAAAGGGGAAGACCAATCCAAGTCCAGATCTAACCTCTGCAACAATGGCGACCGCACCATCGGCACGCGAAGAGAACGTGTACATGGCGAAGCTGGCCGAGCAGGCCGAGCGATACGAGGAGATGGTGGAGTTCATGGAGAAGGTCTCCGCCACCGCCGAGTCGGAGGAGCTCACCGTCGAGGAGCGCAACCTCCTCTCCGTCGCCTACAAGAACGTGATCGGCGCCCGGCGCGCCTCCTGGCGCATCATCTCCTCCATCGAGCAGAAGGAGGAGAGCCGCGGCAACGAGGACCACGTCGCCTCCATCCGCGACTACCGCGCCAAGATCGAGTCCGAGCTCTCCGGCATCTGCGCCGGCATCCTCAAGCTCCTCGACTCCCGCCTCATCCCCTCCGCTGCCTCCGGCGACTCCAAGGTCTTCTACTTGAAGATGAAGGGAGATTACCACCGGTACTTGGCCGAGTTCAAGACCGGCGCCGAGCGAAAGGAAGCCGCCGAGAGCACTCTCACCGCCTACAAGGCCGCTCAGGTTTGTCCGTTCGGGCCTCGGTTGTGTAATTTGGTCGAATGATGCCTGCTAGATTACGTTCGCTGGAGTTGTTGTGACCGTAGGATGTGGACCCAGCAGTATTTACTAATTAGATCTCGTGCGTATATTTTGATTGATCACAATTTGCGTGATTCTTAGATTTCGCTTTGAATTCGTAGGACGTGGATCTGGCAGCACTTGATGCTTAGATCTCGTCTATGTACTTGACTGATCAGATTTTACACAAGTCGTGTTTGCGAAGAGGTGCTAATGATATTTCCACTTTCATGAGATTCTTCTGGATATGATGCCTAGATACAGCAGTTAATTCTCCAATATGCTCAATATATGTGCTCATATTATGATTGTTATGCTAAATCATAAGGCACGCTGGGTGTAATGTTAGTTTAAGGTGAACGTGATTAATTTGCTTTATGGCCCCTGTACTTTTGAGCATGACGAAGCAGATTGATTTTGTATACAATTTGTTGTCATTTGCAGGATATTGCCAACACGGAGCTGGCTCCAACTCATCCAATCCGGCTTGGACTGGCCCTCAACTTTTCTGTTTTCTACTATGAGATTCTGAATTCTCCTGACCGTGCTTGCAGTTTGGCCAAGCAGGTAAGAGGCTTTTATTGAATCAATGCTTGTCTTTAGCTTATGAGTATGTAATGTTCCGTAGTCTTGGTTTTCAGAACACTCTTTTTTGGCCACTAAAGGAAAAACTGGTATCTTTTGAAGGCTTTTATGATCATGAAAAAATTTAAATGCAAGTGAAATGGCACAGTTTTATTAGTATCTCTTTGCTTGATGAAATTATAAATGCTTGGCTTGCTCGTGACTTGTTCTATTGGCCTTCACTGGGACAGGCTTTTGATGAAGCAATTGCTGAGTTGGATACACTAGGAGAGGAGTCTTACAAAGACAGCACTTTGATCATGCAACTTCTTCGCGACAACCTCACCTTGTGGACTTCCGACTTGCAGGTCTTGCCTTGTTTCTTTTTGGACTAGTCTCCTATCATTTTTTTAAATGCATGTTTGTCTGTTCCTCTCATATGATGCACTCTAGAAACGCCAATTTGTTTCTTATTATGTTCTGCTTTTGCACAGGAAGATGGTGCTGACGAGATTAAAGAAGCAGCAAAGCCTGATGAACAGCAGTGAGGTCTTGACTGTTGCTCGTTGTCGAATTTCTCCATTCAATGCTTTTACTTGGAGAAGGTGCTTGTTGCTGATTTCTTTTTTATTCCGAAGTTGGAGGCATCATCGTCTCTTTTTATTTGTTTCTGGCTTTAGTTTGTCTCATCAATCTCCTCATGTGCTATTAATTGTGCTTTATTTTTCTTCGAGGCATGGGGCTTCAATTCTGCATTAAGTGTAGCAGATCTCTTCTACTAGATTATTCATAAGACTATGTGACTGATGATATCTTCTTTCTTTGTCAATGAGATATTTGATTCAATGTGCTATCAATCTTTAGTAGGGGAAAATTTTTGGTGGAATCTCAATGTCCACGAATGTCGCTCAACTTTTAGACGTGTCCACCGACAACAATGTCCTCGATAAATTTAGCTTTGAAGATCTGGTATTTGACATGCTAGCTCAGTGGGTGGACCTTTCATACTTGATAATCCCAATAGTACTAGGTTCGTGCATTTACATCTTATGAAAAGTATGAATGCTTTTCCGTACTTTGGAATCTCGCTAGCCTAAAATACTTGGGTACTGATCGAATTTCTTCACATTATTATCCTGCAACATATGGGTTTTTTCACTAAAAAAAATTGGAATAGTTATGACCCTCGGCAGTTGTTATAGTTCTGTTACGCTTTCTCATCATCTTTTGAAGCTAAGCGGAGTCTTTAAACATGTGGCGATTAACTCTTTTGCGGCCACATTTCCTAAGGGGCGTGATTCTAAGCGAGTGTGTTCTTGACTCACAAGGCAACGAGTTGTTGGCTTTGATGGGACTCCGCTTGGACGGATGGATAGCCTTTGTTCAAATTCACTCTCTACAAAATTGGCAAATCAACAGATTTCTGTCGGGGTCAATTCACATTTTTCGACCAAAAAAAAAAAAAAAAAGAAGAAGAAGAGAGATTTCGATTGGGGTCAATTCACATTTTCCGAACTTCGTCGCTCGCTAACCCTTATGTTTTCTTTTTTGGGGTCAGAAGCCCTTATGTTGAATGGTAAGGTTTATAAAGTACATAATTGCTTTGCCGCTGTGGATCTATCGTACTTACGCTAGTACAGAATGGGCAGAAACACATAAAGATAAGACAGGTGTAAATGGATTACTGCTAGTTGAATAGTAGACTAATGATGATGTAAATAGTTTCTCATGTATCCATGTATTTGCTCGTGATTTGTAAAAGGGCATTCCTCATACCTGTCTGCAAAATAGAATCGTTAATGGGACTTAAATTAGTTTATGCTTGTACTCTGATTGGCGAGTACACGGTAATTTTTACCCATGTCATTTCACCAACCAACGTGAAAATCCATAATCCACAAATGATGGAAATGAATAGCAACGCATTCTCTTGCTTTCTAAGGATATTCTCGTTAGTCTAGAACATGCAAAATACTGTATTGACATGACAAATGATATTGACCATACATCCATCTGATCACTAATGCGAACACAAAGGTGTGCGGCCTATGGTATGATCTTCTCGAGGATTGATATGCAACTCGATTATTCGCTCGCGAAAACGCCGGGCGGGAGGTCTTCCTTCACCTACAAGGCCGATAGAAACCGGCCAGTCTACTAAAATATAAAGGTAGTAGTCATCTCAGCCTTGATTGCTCGGAAAGACCCAAAGCAAGATCGCGTCTTTTGACTTTGGTCTTCGTAAAGAACAACAAAGTAAGATATGCCCATTTGCCCAAGTGAAATATGGTCCTTTCAACACATAAAGCAGCCACTCCACACCAGACAATAATTCACTTCTTTGGTTGCGGTGTCTGCACAAAGCAAAGAGAGAATCACACATTATTGAGTAAGGCTCGCCTTTCGAAGGCACTGACGGCAAAATTGCGTTGGAGGGCCGTAGTCGCACCGTACTTCATATCCGACGAAGGGGATGTGATTCTTATGCGCACCTATGTGTCTCGTCTTGTTCAAGGTGTGCAACAGAGACCATTAAAAGGAGGTAATGGTAAGTTCAGAGGATAACCACTTTCGAATTAACAAAAAAAAATAAAAATCCAAAGAAACAATTCTTGCTGCGGTTTACATGCTATGTTGATGTCCATTTCACACGCACTCCTTTTTGTTTTTGTTTTTTTTTTAACTTAACTAGCAACAGCCAAATTCGCACCAAAATCAGACAAGCGTATATGAAATTAATCTCCCTAGTCCCTATCCTCCAGAAAATGTACACCTCCCCCCAACTTAAAGAACAGAAACTTTGGTAAGTCTTCTTCCCTGTGACAGTTTCAACCTCTAACCTCAAACCCCGCCCGTAACTAACGTCCTCTGTCTCCGGGGCTCGGCACGGGCACCGTAGGAGACACCGGGAGCTGCGGAAACCCCAGCTGACCCGACGGGGGCGAGAACAGGAACCCCGGCGACAGTAGAGGGTAGGCCGACCGCGGCGAATTCAAGCACCCGAATGGCATCGGGGAGGACGGCGGAAGCTGCGACTGTGCAGCCGGTTCGGGCGGAGGAAGGATCGAACCTTGGCCAGGAGCCGCCACCTGCTGCTGCTGCGGCGGCGGCGGAGGAGCCAAATTGCTCCACCGGGGCGAGGCCAGGGGAGCCAGCGTGCCGAATCCGGTGAACTGATCAGGTCTGGGATCTACGGCGGCCATCGAGCTTTGGAGGTGCCGCATGTAGGCGGACACGGGCGATTCCGCCGCCGCAAGTACGGACGGGAGTGGCGGCAGTGGCGATAGGGGGGCTACTGGTCTTCCGATCGGGTTGAAGCCGGAGCTAATGACGTGGTTAGGGTTAATAGTCGCATTGAAGGAGTTCATGGGGTGTAGGATGTTAGGATTTAGCATGGACGATTGCTGCTGCTGCTGCTGGCGCGTCACGAGCCCGTTGGGGCGGTTGATAAGCTGCGCGAGGGGCGGAGGTCGGATCCGATGCAGGCGAGAACTCGGCAGCTTCGGAGCTTGAACCGGCGGTTGTTGCTGCTGCTGCGGCGACGGCGGAGTGGGGGCTCGGTCGTGGGAGGTCGAGCCGGTGAGCTTCTGGACGACGTCGCGGAAGTCGTTCTTGTTGATGTTGTACACCGGCGGCTGCTGCGGCGGCTGAGCCTGGGGAGGGGGCGGGGGCGGAGGCGGAGGCGGAGGAGGAGACGGCGGCGGTTGGAGTTGCACCGGCTGGTTCTGGGAGGCCGCGGCTGGACACTGAGCCAGGGGCTGATCGGGAAGCAAGTCCAGAGGGTGTTTCTTGAGGGGGGACTTGGAGATCTTGTGGGAGAGCTTGTTGAGGTGCTTGAGGTAGTGGTCGGAGTTGGAGTTAGCGGCGGTGGATTCTGCAGAGGAATGATGGGTTTTCTCCATTTTTGGTTCCTGGGTCTGGCTCGGCGGATCGGTTTCTCTGCAGATCTGGGGGGCAGCAACTAGCAACGAATAAAGAGAGAAAAAGGAAGAGACTTGAGGTTTCTTAGCTGCTTCTCGAAGGGGAGTTTGGGGGGCATAAGTAAGCAATGGAAAAAGGGGGTTCGGCAACTCTTTGCTGGTTCTCACTTTCTCGAGAGAGATGAAGAGGAAGAAGAAAAATGAAGGATGGGCGAGTCTAGCTTGGTCTTCAAACTGGAGCTAAAAAGAAGAGAAAGGACATGAAAGAAGGCACACACCGCTCTCTCTCTATATATCTCTCTCTGTGCGAAGAAGAAGATGCTGGGAAAAAAGATCGGAAAAAAAAAAGGGAAGTGGTGCGGGAACGTGAATCGTCATTTTGTATTGCGACGGCGAGGACTTGAGGAGGAGAGGGGGAGAGAGAGAGAGAGTTGCGTCGATGACGACGGGTTTGTCCCCGCGTACGGCGTTTCACGGGCCGGGTTATCCAAATATCTCCTCCGCACCCAAAAACAATAAAAGTTCTCTTTTTGACCAGTCAAAGATCGAATTTTGTCCTTTTCTGGGATCCCATCTACCAAGGGTCCCACACCCGATTGCGCTGTGGCGGGCCCCCACATGCAATCAATTGGTAAGATAAAGGGCAGAGAGCATCGGATCAACGATCTGGAGTTCTCGAATGAGCAAATGTCTGCCTCGTATTCTAAAATTCTTCGAAGATAATTTCTCTTACATTGTGTATAATTAGAAAATGTCGGATAGTTTTTCTTTTTTGGTCGAAAATGTCGGATAGATACGATTGCCCTCCTTTTTTTTTCATTTCATTTTCCTGTATTATTTCTTTTGGGTTTTTTTCTAGAATATTCTGTGTTAACTGAGGGAAATATAAGAAGTATTAAAGTGGCAATGATGGGACAAGCGAGATGCTGAGGCAATAATAATAATAACTACAACAGTAACCGGCAGTTTTAGAGGTCCTAATGAAATGCGGTTTTTATAAGGGGGCGGTTGTCTCCCTATGGTGCGATGGCCACATGCCACATGACATTGGGTGGGCTTATGGCGAGAACGTGTAATCGTCAAGGAAGGCTGTCAAAACGAATCACGAAGCGTCGTCGTCTCCTGAATTTAACCGGAAGGGTGGCCGCCAAAAAGCTGCGGAAAGGTCGTCCTTCGTCTGGGGCCACATCGATCTTTCATCTCGCCATGAAAAATCTAACTCGGTCCTTGAGATCGATGAGATTTTTCGTGATTGAATCGGCAAGCGAAATAATAATAGAGCAATCACCATTATATGTTATTATTTCGGAAACAATTGTCGGTATTTTTTCTCAATTAAAGAAAAAAACACATAGAGCATCCTTTTGCTCTTCCTCTTATATGCGATTGCTGTATCAGGGTGTTCATGCACTAATTACCTAAATTCGTATGTGTATAAATTTGTGTTTGATGTAGAACTGATTTATACCTAAATCTGTGTTAATTAAATTTCATTGGCCGTTAGATTTATTGTTATAAAATCAAAATCTTGGATTACAGTGTTCGTCGTATGAATTACATAATCCATGCACACCTTGTCATTGGTCCAAGCGAATCACGTTAAACTTATTGTGCCATCAAAGGTTATAAGTCAAGTGATTTTCGCATGTGTATTTTCTTGAATTATTGAGATAGATCACAAAAAACGATGTATTTCGTATTGTTGTAAAGTATTCGATACGAGTTGATCCAACATCTATTTTATACAATATGATCTTTTGGAATCAATAACCTGACATCCGTTCGCATCAATTAGTCATGCGTTACGTGCATCAATCTCTCTCCCGGTGTAAGTGCAAATTAGCTCTATAGGGACCTAAATACAAGGAATGAAAACACGAGCAATGGCGTGAAATCATCATCATCATCACTATTGGTCATAAAAAGGGGTGTCAAACGGGCCGGTGTCGGACTAGCCCGAGTTGGTCCAAAATTGAAACCTAGCTCGACCCAACCCAAGGTCGAACGACCTATGCCCAAACTCCTCGAGCCTGGTCAGGTTGGGTCATTTTTTTTTTGGAATCAAAATAACCTGGCAAGCCCTTCAAATAAAATAATATAAAAAAGTAAAAATAAGAATTTAATAAAATAAAATAAAATAATGTGGGTGCCACAAAAAAGTCAAAACGGGACTGGCCTGACTTGGCCCTATTCTTATGCGAACAGTACCAAGCCCTAGCTCGAAAATGACCAAAAAATTAGGTGAATTTTCAGGCCGAGCTATGTCGGGCCGGTACAGGCTTTTTGGCACCCCTAGTCATAAGTGAGAGAATAAGGGGTGTATGATAAACTTTCAGAAACAGAATTTTTGTTTTAAAGCTATTTCTAAAATAAAAACTCGTTTGGTAACGCAATTCTATTTTTCTATTTCTGAAATAAAAAGTTATTTCAGAAATAGATTTGAAGCAAAATTGAGAAACAAAAAAAAGTTACTTATTCGAGAAATAGAAATAGAAATCTTCGTTGCCGAACATCACCCGCCGGCTACCGGCCCACTATCGCATTTTTTTATTTTAAAATAAAATTTTTTATATCATTATCAATCACAATTTTTTCTCAAAAATTCATTTAGAAATAGAAATAAAAAAATTATTTCTAGCCAGATTTAATTTCTAAAATGGAAATGTTAACATGCGCGTCGTAGGTTCTCATTTCCATTTGTATAAAGCATGTGAAAAGAGAACGTCAACATGGCCGAGGGAAAGGGAGGAAACGAACCGTCTAAGCCTTTCAGGCCGGAAAATCCAAACCGGCCCGTCCAATCGAGGCATCGCCTGTCTGCTCTGCCAGAAGCCGAAGATAAACTCCACAGTCCCATCCCCCCATATCTATCTATCTCTCTCTCCCTCTCTCTCTCTCTCTCTGTCGCTCGCTGAATCTCAGACCAAACAATAAGTTTGGGCGGACAGAGGGCGACGAAGATGAGACGCGGGTGTTGCTTCGGCGGCACCACTCTACACACCTTGAAACTCGCCACCCTTCCTTCTCGATCTCCTTCGTCGCGCTTCGTCCACACTCCCATAACTTCACTCTTCCGTTCCCCACGCACGACCCTTCGCTTCTCGCTCATCACCAGAGCCCTCTCTTCCGCTCCGGCGGTCCAATCCGCTGCGCCTTCCTCGTCGAAGGTCGGGACCAAGACGAATTCAGATGATCAGAGTAGGTTTCAATAGTAATTTTCTTTGGTTTCTCTCGCCCGAAGATTCGACCTCGCTGCTCGTAGAGAAGTAGCTTTTTGGTGATTGATTCGTTACTTTTTTAAGTTGCCAAGCCGCAGTGGAATGCGTCGATCGACTTCAAATGGATCAGGGACAACAAGGACGCCGTTGCCACTAACATTAAGAACAGGAATTCCAATGCCGACTTGGAGCTTGTGCTCGAGCTATATGCCAAGATGCTGGAGATTCAGAAGGTCAGGTTTCAATTTGGAACTTTAGTGCTTTCAGTTGCTGGTCAGGCTTTTGATGGGCGATGCACTGTTAAAGTGGTAGGCTTTAGTTTGTAAGTTTGAAGTTGGAAATTGCAGAAAATTTGTGCTTCTGTATCCATTTGAATTGGGCAACAGAATATAAGGAGATGAAAATTTTTGTATTGCTTGACGTTATCACATGAAACATAGTGCTGGTTATGGGTTTAATGAAGAAACTGGTTTTCATCTCAATTTGAGCTAATTTTGGCCCACAGATAGCAGGAAGTGGAGCGTCTTCGTGGGGAGAGGAATGTGGTCGCAAACAAGATGAAAGGAAAGCTGGAGCCTTCAGAGAGACAGAAACTTATAGAGGAAGGTAGGTTTTTTTTTTCCCCCTGGCCAAGGTATTAGGCAAATCCAAGTTTGTGTTTAAGTAGTTCTTGCAAAGTTCTCCTTTTAGTTATTGTCTCTTTTGATTGCGTTTCAGGGAAGAATCTGAAGGAAGGGCTGGTTACTTTGGAAGAAGACCTGCTTAAGCTCACGGATGAGCTTCAGCAGGAAGCACAATGTCTTCCTAATATGACTCATCCAGACGTTCCTATAGGAGATGAGGATTGCTCAAGTATCAGAACAAAGGTATCCATCTTGATCTGTATCCTAGATTTTTGTAAGAAACACTGTTAGCGATCCAAATGATCTGCATGAACAAGTGTCTTCTTGAATGGTTAAGGTGGTTATTATATAAACGTATTGTCCAATAGTCAATGTTTACTGTCAGCGTGCTCCGCATAGTAATTACACCTGCACCTTTATATTCATCTCAATCGTCTCAATCCTATAACAGAGTGCTCATTGGTGCTCGGAGAGATCTGTGTTGCTTTTCTAACCTGTCTTTCTCATGTAAGTTATGTTGGAGCAGGTTGGAAGCCCCCATGAGTTCAGTTTTCCTATCAAGGACCATTTACAACTTGGCAAGGAACTTGACCTTTTCGATTTTGATGCTGCAGCAAAGGTATATTGCCTATTCACTCTAGGTATTGATGCATCTCTCTCTTTTATCCGGGAAAGTGTTTTTAGTCATAAATAGTTTTTGGTGGAAATAATGTTCCATGGCTATGAGACGTCTGCATAAACTGTGATTTGGTTACTGTATGAGTTGATTCTGTTTGGACTTTTGCTGTTTATTATCCATCGACATACTGAAGAAGAAATATTTGTTGTTTGTTTTATATATTTTAGACCTGGTTATTGGGTGGCATTTGATTAGACTGCCAATGGTGTTTGTAGTGTTTCAGGCTCCTGTAGCCCATGGACAGTTTGTTTCTTTCCCATCAGTAGCTTGTGGATCTTGCCCCCACCTCTTTTACCCCTCTCGCTGTTATTCTTAACCCTTCACTTAAGTTCTGATGACAAGGTTTTACTGTTCTTTCTTCTATTTGTTGACCAAGAATGGAGTCTAATTTTCTTCTATATGTTATCCCGCTGTATCGTTGTTTATAGGTTAGTGGATCGAAGTTCTACTACCTCAAGAATGAAGCAGTTATGCTAGAAATGGCTTTAACTAATTGGACAGTCTTTGAGGTTATTAAAAGGGGCTTCACACCTTTAACAACCCCAGAAATTGTGAGATCATCTGTTGTTGAAAAGTGTGGCTTCCAACCTCGTGGAGAAAACACACAGGTTTGCCCTCATTCTGTTTAAATTTAATGGAATCTGTCAGCACTCTACTTCTGGTTATTTTGTGCTGGGAAACTCTCTCTGGAAGAACTGAAATACACTAGCATGGTATGTATGGCACATGTTTCGCGACTTCATATTGCGATGCCTCTACCTATAGTCAAGCTGATTCCGCTTCCCTTCTTTTGGGAGAAACCTTCTAATTGAGGTCCTGCAACCAGTTTAAGACGATGAAATTCATTCTTTATTTTATCTATAACTGCAGTGGTTCATAAAGGTTTGGCAGTGTTTGATAACATTATGTTGACATTTGACAGGTTTATTCCATTGAGGGCAGTGATCAGTGTCTTATTGGCACTGCTGAGATCCCAATTGGTGGAATTCATATGGATACCATCCTTGCGGACTCGCAACTACCTTTGAAGTATGTGGCGATTTCCCATTGTTTTCGTACTGAGGCGGGTGCTGCTGGAACTGCAACTAGGTAAGTCAATGACAGCCTATTCCTGTAATCTTGTAACTCTAGCTGCCTATCTCCATCTCTGTTACACTAGACGAGAGATTCTAAATGTTTATGTATCCATATTTCCTCTGGCAGATGATTTTACTTTGTCATTAGGATTAATTTAGAGTGCCCAACAAAGGTATCTGTCCCTTGAAATGTGGTATGGAGACGTCACTTTTATTGCTTAAGTTTTGTTTAGACGATCTCACAGTAAAGTTTGGCTATCCACTTATAGTTTATCTGTAATTAAAAAGTAATTCAACATCAACATCAACAACACCTTTATCCCAAACTTGTTGGGGTCGGCGGTCGATGAACTCCAAAAATACATAGGATAAAAGAAAGACTGATCGATGGAAAATAGATAAATATGTGAAAATAAATGAACAAATATATATATATATACATATATATGGGGAAATGACTAAAACGGACATTCGGGAACGTGAGAATTCTGTCCCTCCACAATACTAATAGACTTCCTCTACTCTGTCTTAAGACAAACCGTACGCCAATCTATTTTCCCTAAGTAAGTTTCGGCCGATCTCTTTATTTCTTCGTGTTATGCTCTCGGTAGCAAACTTCTGTTCTTACTGGTGTATCTACGGATCTTCAAAGAATATGTCAAAACCATCTCAATTTATGTTCTCTCATCTTTTCTACCACCGGTTTTACTCCAACTTTTCGTTGAATATCTTCAGTACTTATCTTATCCATCCTTGTATGACTAAACATCCACTTTAACATCCTCATTTTTGCTACTCTTATTTTATGCTCACATTACCTCTGTGTTGGCTAACATTTCGCTCCGTATAGCATGACAGGTTTTACTGCTGTTCTATAAATTTTTCCTTTTAACCTAAAAGAAATTTTGCGATCATACAAAAATCCTGATGCATTACGCCATTTCATCCAACCTGCTCTAATTCTATGGCTTATATCCTCATCAATTTTTCTCATTTTATGCTCATGTTGCCTCTGTGCTGGCCAACATTTAGATCCGTATAGCATGATAGGTCTTACTGCTGTTTTATAAAATTGTACTTTTCACCTAAGAAGAATTTTGCAATTAAAAAGTAATTAAGCAAAAAAAAATCCTTTAAGGTTATGGGGCCAACAAAAAAGAAATGCCTAAGGCCATGTAAGTCTTGTTTAATGTCAGATAAAGTTTTTACTGAAACGCTTGTATAATGCTGCCTTCTAAGTTTCTGGAGACTGTAAATGAGGTTGAAAGTACTTTATTTGTAATACTTTAATTGGGTTGCAGGATCAGTCTTAAGGTCTTAGGATCATAGTGTTAAAAGCTAAAGGGTCCAAGTGTAACAATGTACATTAAGGGGATCCGGGCTCTTTTAAGTATAGGAGAGGCAAAGACGAGGAGGGTCTTCATGTATTTAACCAGTCTGTGGAAATCTATCTCAAGTTATGCTGTTGTCATGCCTTTCCTGCGTGAGTTATTGGTACCATACATCAAATATGATTTGGTTCACACATTTTCACATCCGAAGGGGCTTGAGATGGGGCATGATTATTGTAGACTTAAATGATGAAGAGACCCTCACTTATCGCCATGCACTATAACTTACCTTTCTCCCTCTAAGAACTCTGACTAGAAATTCTAGAAAATTGCGAGAAACTTTAAATATGTCATATGTATCTTGTCACCCTTCTCCATTTCCTTAATGGAAAAGTCCTACTTGTGTAAGTTCGTGTTTGAGGAGTGAAAATGAGAAACCTTTTTTTGTTGCCAGTCCATGAGTAAGATAGGATCTTGTTGAGCAGTGCTCTCGATCAGTGGAATAATTATGTACATACACACATACTCATGCTCGAGGGAGATGGGCATAGAAAGAGCGTGCTTTGCTTTTGTTGGATTGGAGCATCGCTGATCTTTTTCTCTTCGAGAAGTTGCTTCTTTTTCCGCTCAAACTTAGGCTCTCACTTTTGGGGGCATTTTCGTCCTTTTCCTTTTGTAGACAGTACTCTTTGGCTGTGGAAGTGACAACAGCCTATGATTTTCTTGAATGTGAGGAGACCTGGTTGAGTAATGGCAAGTGAAATTTTGGCCAGAAATTGGAAGTGAAATTGTTGTTGCTATCGGTTTTACACTGCAAATTAAGATTCCGAAGTCTGATATCTTTGTCATCAAGAAAGGTGAAGTTTTTCATTTGATTTAGTTTTGAAATATCAGCAGTTGGTATAAAAGAGAGTGTACTGTCTAATTTATCAGGACCATGTTCAGCTGTTACTGACTAATGTGTCTGTCCATTTCATGGTATCTTGCTGTAGCTTCTCTTCTCTACGATCAGGTCCTGTAGTTGTCTGCTGTGTGATATTTTCCGCAACTACTACAATGCAGGGGTCTCTATCGCGTGCACCAATTTAGCAAGGTTGAGATGTTCGTTTTATGTCGACCAGAGGAAAGTGATTCGTGTCATGAAGAGCTTATCAGAATCGAAGAAGAACTCTTCTCATCACTAGGATTACATTTTAAGTACGGTTCTGTTTCACCGTCACAACACTTGTCTGAACAATTTAATTCAAGTCACATCAATTTCGAGCTTCTTTGCAGGACTATGGATATGGCGACGGCAGACCTAGGTGCACCTGCTTATCGTAAGTATGATGTGGAGGCATGGATGCCCGGTCTAGGACGATACGGGGAGGTTAGTTGCTTATAAGTTTTATTTGGCATTACTTCCTGCTTATTATGTTCTTAACTAATCACAGGTGTTTCAATCATTGATCATTAACTCCTCGTTATTTGATGAATTGAATTAGATTTCAAGTGCTTCAAATTGTACGGACTATCAAAGTCGTCGATTAGGAATTCGGTATCGGCCATCAGAACCACCATCATCAACTCCTAAGAAGGGTAAAGGCAACGTTCCTACACAGTTTGTCCACACTTTAAATGCAACAGCCTGCGCAATACCTCGGATGATTGTGTGCATACTGGAAAATTACCAGCAAGAGGACGGCTCCGTCATGATTCCCGAGCCATTGCGACCATTTATGGGCGGGCTTGAGCGAATTACTCCAAAATCCCAATAGAACAATTTCATGTTCTCTGTACTTTAATTTTGACTTTTACAGGGGATAATTGTCTGCAATTTTTTTTTGTCCTTAAAATATTGAGGTAGGGGAAACAACTGAAATTTCCTTCACCGAAGGGGAGGATCACTGCCTTGGCAATTTTTTGTTCTGCATTTCCATTGTTGAATAGTTTCTTATTAACAGATATGTTCTACTCGGGTTAATCCTATGAAGATAGAAAAGTGGGGACTGATACTGCTTTGGCTTATCAGTTCAAAATTCGCAGGGTTAACCAAAATGCCCTCTCTTTCCCCACTAGTAGTCTTTAGGTGCTCGCCTCGACGTCATTATTGGGGCATCTTGGTCCTTTTGTTTTATCTTAAGAAAATGACGTTCTTCGATTGGCCTATTGTCGTCCTTTTCCAAAGGTGCATTTGGTTTACTTGACTCGGGTTCATTTGGTTTATGAACCTTACAGCATAAGGTGGTCTTGTTTTAATAGAAGGCGAAATTCTTTCTGGAAGGCACTGAGAAAACAAGAGATCAAACATAATTTAACAAGTAATGCGCGAAATGGTAAACATGATATCTCATAGGTTAACCTCGTCAATGATTGTTTGGAATACCGATGAATGAAAACTGTGCGCTATGGGGAAGCTGTTGAAGAGAGAAGTGAAAACTGGGCCAGAATTTGTTTATGCCCTCTCTCGGTTGCAATTCCGGAGATCAAACGTATCCGACATCTTCTTTCTCTCACAATTTGAGCTTGCTGAAATCAACCTTTGGAACCGGGTAGGTGTACGCTTCGTAATTGATTTGTTGCCCCAAGCTGCTTAATTTTGTCAGAGTGGTTATCAAATCGACCTGCAAAAAGACCGGGTTAAGATCATTGTCAGAGTGAAACGAATGTGACGATTTTGAGATGTGTACATGAACTATCCTTTTTGGCCAACAAATTGATTACGATTCGGAGATTTCGTTTTTTCTTGAGGCAGAGAAGGCCATAATATTGTTTTTCTTCAGTAAAAGATTATTCTTCACCACCAGGGTGGTGAAGATGGCAAAGATTATTCTTCACCACCATGGTGGCAAACATCAAGTAAGGCTTTACCAGACTGAAAACAGAACTAACCAACCTCATAATCCGTCTGCGACACAGTCTCTCGGCTTCTTTGGTATTTTTGAACCCACGGAGACACATCTGGATCGGAGGCTAATAGTGTCTCTGTTGCTTTCTGATCAGGGCCCAGAAACAAAGACATCACTGCTAGCTGTTCAGTCGAGAAGATAAAAGCAGAGTTAAATGTGCAAATATGCACGGTGTCCTACTGAGGATAGGAGAGGAAAATTAGTAGTCGGTAATGCAATGAAGATTGATTTACGAAATGATTTGTATTGCCACCATACATCAGAGTTTAGCCCATTAGACATTGGGATAATGCTAGATATATTAAGATTGATTTACGAAATGATATGGCAAACTTCAAGTTGCCATTTTTAAGCAAGTGGGTCATGTTCAAAGCCCAATAGTAATATCATTTGAGAAATCAATGTTGCAAACCAATCTGCGTAGCAACCTACATCTAGACATCAACTTCTGAGCAAGTCATTTGAAAAAGTCAACACCACCTCTTCGTTTAAATAAGGTCAACCCGCCTTAGTTTCCATGCAGTCCATCACTACCTACCAGTATCGAGATTGTTGGGAAGCGATGCTGAAAATGTTGAAATCTCATTACAAGACCAATATGCAAACAGAGATCATTTCACAAAGAACCATCTTCATACTCTATTTTTGAGTTTTGACACAATTTCCAAAAATCAATAGATGCATAAAACAATATATGGTATAGATCTAGCTAATTCAGAGAATGAGATTAACACAACAGAGAAATGAATCATCAATATATCTGAATGCAATGCACATCTTGAAACTACTTCAGCTGCATGTCTATTGGTTTTCGGAATTGTAAAAACAGCCTCGTTGTCCTGTTGCGGTTTTGTAGATGAAAATCTCGGTGCATAAAGAGTATAACATGTATGGAAGTTTCAAAAGTTCCTGCATAAGTAGTAAACGTTTTACTGAATATACCTGCCGAGGACCAAACCCAATGGCTGAGAATTTATCTTTCATTTCCTTCACACTGGCCTTCTCCCACTGGGGGACCCTACCTTCTGGATCTGGTTCCGCAGTGTCTGACCTCCCAAATTGTCTGTCAAACAAGCCCCACTACATGATGGGGCGATATGTAATGGGGAAATCAGAACTAAATCTATGACAGTTATTAAATAAACAATTTGTCAAGGCAGTTACGTTTCTGATAGGTACATTTCCAACATATTCCAAAGGAAAAGTTCGAAAACTATAGGGATAATTTTTTTTTCCTAAACAGGTATTCAGGAATCAAGCTATTGAATGAACATAGCGATGGTGAGCTACATGACAAATGGTCAATAAACACGGTATTTTATGACTATCGCCAGATGGGGCAGGACATACTGAAACAAATCCTTTATCTGTTGTTAGCATGAAGCCATTTTTCGAATATTCCCTGAGAAGTTACAGGCGGCAACTGAATTTTAGACTTATGTACATCTCATCCTAATCTAGTTCATCTCACAAGATACAGACTATAATAATTCCTGACAGTACCAAATTATGAATACTAAATTACTAGTTGTAGGAGATATTATTCGTATTTGGTTGGTGATTATACACTACAAAATGCAGTGGCAAACACGTACGTGCTTCCAAGCGCATAATGAACTAGGATTTACCTGCCCACTGGAACCATAAGCAGTATAGAGCAAGTTCCCTTTCTCTTCATTCCCACCACATTTGCGAATGGCTGCAGCTAGAAAGGTAGCTTTGACTGCACTCTCGGCTGTTTAGAGGGAGAACTTTAATTAGAATTCCCTCCTTTTGATAAGCTCAAAGGATTGAGACACAATCTACCTTTAATATAAGACGTGAGATATTCAATGCCAGATGTCCAAGCCTAATGGCTCTAGTGAATACTTCTTCTCTAGGGTCTATTCCAGAAGGTGCTAACAGAAGTTTGAACTGAGCACAGCATTTTATGCTGGTGACATGGAACTTAGCTATGTAACATGTACAAACCTGCATACTGTATAAGATCAGCATAGGATATGGGTCCGCCCTTGGAATATGAATCTATTTCCTTCTTAGCTACCTCCAATAAGTTCATAGCAGCTGAAAGCCCCTTATTCTCGGGTCTGCTAATCTCTGAGCTTCAAGAAACAACAGTTCATGACATTGAAAATCACGGTGAGCCTCATCTAGGAGATAAAAGATACGCAGCAAAAGCATGAAATTTTAAAATGGAAGATACACATGTTATGTTCTAAAGAACTTGAATACATGGGAACCATCCTGCAGGGAAATCAAGTTTTCCCCTCCTATTTTCCTTAACTAACTCTAGGTGCTCACCTTCTAGATTCTCTAAATGGAGATTTCAGGATAAGATTGCACAAAAAATATTTGGATCTTAACATTGAAACGAAGACCTCACTAGAATATCATTATGAGAGCAAGCCAGTCGTTCGAAGTGTTTCAACACTAAGAAAGTCGAAATTAGGGGCCTCGCTAAACCCAACAAATAGAATATTCCTCTCGGCTCTATGATCATCTTATATCAGCATTCACGTGTTTTAATGTGACAAGTACCTGAACCTTATGGATCCATTTGGGCCTCCAGATTTTGAGGCCTGCAAACTTAAGGGAAAATAAATCAGCATCCAATCTTTACCTCATCATGTTTAGTGAGGTGAGGCAAAATATAATGCCAATTAAGTTTCAGCATGTGAAATTCATCAGTCTGACCTTGTCATAAGTTATAGCATCATTTAATGCCAATGTCAGTAAAGACGGGATAAGATCTGGATTTCCCTGAAATGAGTCCAAGAGGGGGAAAAAAAAGTTATAGAATTATATCATAGTGTAACATTTTACAAAATGTAAAATGAAATCATAAGAGCCAAAATCATATGCTTAAATGCCAATTACATAAAAAAATTCACCTTTATAGCCGTGTAAAGGGTGTCCTTGACACTTGCTGAGGAAAGAGAAGAAGTCAATTTGACTCTGGAGATACATATTCAATGCACTAGCATAGAAATAGTAGCAACTCTTCAATAGGCTTACAAAGAAACTCAGAACGCTGTCTGCGTTGAATCAAATCAGCAGCACGAGCTAATTCAACAAATGATCCAGAGCTTGCTATCAGTTCCTGAGAGATCACAGCTGGCAGAAACTCATCAACATCCAAACTAGAAGAATTGACCGTCATTTACACAAACCACAAGTCAAATGGCAAAATAGGACGAGATCTTAATAGTGACCGAAAACAGATAAACAGCCATCTCGTGGTCCAATCAAGCGTGCTGCTAACAAGAACCCTATGGCCACTCGAGACCTAACCCATTTCACACACAGAAGATCACATTCACGGAGCTCAATGTAGCCGACATATGGTTAAGACAGAACTGCACTTACAATGCCGATACTAGCACCGACGCATTTAAGAACGTCTCGTCGGCTCAACTCCTTGTCATCGGCGAAGCTGCTCTCCATCTTGCAGCGAACGACAACCTGAACTCCAATGACCGGATAAGACAATAAGCATTACACTGATCAGAACAGAACAACACTCACCTACGCAAGCGCTGAGCGCGGACGCCGATGAGAGCAATTCACAATGCAGATTTCGAAACGAAAGCAGGGCGGGCAAACGCAGAAGGAGAGAAACAGACAAGCGCGAGCGAGGAGGAAAACTAACGGAACGAGCGGGGGGTCCGACGGCGGCAGCGAAAGATGAGGAGGAAGGAGGAGGAAAAGAAGAAGCTACTTGAGCTTGAAGTGGGAGCAGAGAAGGCACGGTCGAGACGAAGGGCACGCCCATCATCTTCCTCCTCCTCCTTCGTCTTCTTCGTCTTTGCTTCAGAGATGGAGAGAGCGACCGAAAGAGTAGCGAGGGAATGCTCCAGAAGCTATGGCGATGTGTGGAAGAGCGCAGGCGCAGTTGGGCTGATGGGTTCGCGAATGTGTTGTGTTATCCAAATCCGATTCTCTCAGCGCCAAATCCAAACGCAGGGACGAGAAAGGTCGGTTGATATTTCACAGCTAATTGGATATATTTGTTTTTTCTTTTTCATTTACCTATCACGTAATTATTCAATTTTTTTTTCATTTTGTTTATTCGTCGTCTCTAAATTAAGAATAATGTTTGGTTACCCTCGACCATAAATTTCTCCTTCACATCATTTTTATTAAACAACGTTGGTCATGTCTAATCGTTAGTTATACATTTTTTCCTTAGTTTTATTGTGTCGCAATACTTTTCATTCACGTAGTGTATTGTTAAATAAGTACGGACTAACTAAACTAAACGAGCCACGCACATTTTAGAACTCATAGTTAAATATGAAAGAATACATATGACATCATTTATCATGTACATCTTAAAGGGCAAGATAAAAGTGAAATATTATGGATATGAAGTGGTTTTATTTTCTTGATATTAGGGTTCCAAATCTAATCATTATCCTTTTCAAGCCTTGGGCGCATGGTGAACTGTGTCAAACAACACCAAATTATGACTTTCAATTGGTAAACCTTATCCCTAAATTCCAATTTATACTATATCTTCCCAAATTTCCTGAATTTTGTACTAAATCGGATGTCTTTGTTGGTCGTGATTGACGAGGTTCAATAACGCGTGTCAACACAATAAGCTAGATAGGATGATGCACGACGATTCGATGGCAAGAAAGGTCAGACTCTGTAACGGGAATCATTTTTATCATACATGCAAAATATTCGTGTTTTTCTTTTTTTGAGTAGGTGAAAATATTTAGCTTTCATCAATACGTGTGAAAGTTTACGTCATTTTCCCCCCTAAATTTGGCCCAAAACCCAAATAAGCTTTTTTCATTAAAAAGAACATGAAACTTTACAATTGTGTCCTTACCAAAAAAAAAAAAAAAACTTTACAATTGTGCATACCTTTTAAGTATAAGCATGGCATGGGAACAAATTCCAGATGAGGGTCTCATTTATTTTGTGGTGCATAGATGCTAAGCCTCTTTTTCGAAGTAATGGATCAGCAAGGTAGATTCACATCCAAGCAATCATCATCTCACACACGTTCTGGCATGAAATCCTTCAACCTCGATGCCTCGCATAGAGAAGTAGAACAGCGGAGTAACCGCACATGAGAAACGTGGATTCTGGAAAAGAAGCAAAGAATTATTGCACCCTAAATGAATTTCATCCCACCAATCTCCCTAGTCCCTATACCAGCCATCTAATCAAAAGATTTTTCCTTGATGATAAAACGCAAGGCCCCATCTTCAGTGATCAAACTACCCCGGCTTGCTTATTGCAATTGCATTTCGCTTTCTGTGCACGGCCCCCCTTCCTACCTAATTCTCGAACCTCACTATATACAAGTTCCGCATCCCTATCTAGTCGCTGCAGTCCAAAGAGCTTGAAGTGCCAGAAGCTGCGACAAATGTCTTGTCTTCTGGGAGCAGCTTCCGCTCCACATGATCTACCTGATGCTAACTGATGCATTCACTTGAGGCAATTCACTCCGACATAAACAATCAGGCAAAGGATTCTCGTAGAATGCCTCCTCCGAACGAAATCTATCCATGCCCTTTGTTCCTGAGATGGGGCCTTTCCTCTTCCGTGGGGACCCTTGCCTGAAAAACCAAAGATGCCATTCCAAAATTAATATGAGATCTGAAACTTCTGCCAGCCGACCACTTTAGAAGTTACACTCATGTTAGATCCATAGTTTCTAATAGCAACACGAATTTAGTGCACAGGTTCAGACCCCAATATACCAATTGCTCTTATATAGTGATGGCATTTCAAGGCCACTAGGCTAACATAATATTGTCGCGCTGTGAAGAGGATAGACAAGCTACATCTAGATTATTTGATTCAACGAAAAAAGAAAGCAAGAATTCGAAGTAAAAGGGTGACCGGACACGGTCTAGTGTAGCAAAACATATTTCATGGGTGGGAAAAATCGATAATGATCTTAAACTCCATTACTCAGCTTTCAGAATCTATAAAAGCAATCAAATCACTGCGTGGTGTACCGTCTTTTGTGGAGTTCACCAATGCGATCTGATAGCCTACTTCCTTCTTTCAGAGTCCCCTGCTCAATTTTGTCAAATAGATGAACAAGAGCTTTCCTGGTTTACAAAGGAAAAAGGTGTAAGTTTATGACCGTGGATTGATAGTTAAGTGCAACAAAAAGAGGAGAAACTTAGTTGCCTGTCAGGTGATATTGTCTTTCTATGCCCCAAAAAGCGACGGTGACCTCCGACTGCCCTTGCCATATTTCCTGAGTAGGATGGAATGAAAACATCACTCTCCACAGATACAATGTAATCCAGTGCTGCCATTTGAGATGCATGATTCATAAAAGGTTCCAGCTCCTCGACTGATGCTAGTTTTTCCTGCAATAACATGCAAGAGTATCAAGTGCTAGTTTTTCCTGCAATGACATGCAAGAGTATCAAGTGCTAGTTTTCTACATATGCCTCCACGTATGTCATACACTACTACAACTACAGCACAATCATCCTTTGAAACCAGCACCAATGATCCAGTGGCACTAAAAATGGCGTTGCCGATTATACTGTCAACGTTTTACTTGTGCTTCTACATTTGAATTCAGAAATATCCCCATAATGTTTTGAAATTACAATAATGGTTGCACTAAAAAATAGGTGCTGTTCTAGGCTCATGAATAGGAGAATAAAATGATATATCAAGGAGAACATATGCTGTCAAGATTTCTTCCCCTCGACCGAGATACTACAAGCATCAATAATTTCAACTGAACGATCATGTTGTCTGAGATGCCCACATAGTCTAGAGATCTGGAACATCAGAATAGTGTTCAATAATCACCAACCTGACTCTTAGACCAATCAGCGATGAGCTTTGATCATTTTCAAATGCATTGGCATGGTTCATACCAAAAGTGCACTCATAAGCACAAATTTAGCTGAACAGTGAGGATTGTCATTAAAGAATGCCATGTCAGGAAAAAGAAATCCATCAGTAAAAATTTTCATATATGTAACCATTAGATACAAAGACCTTCCATTCTGAATTCTGGAGAAGACCATGGTAGGCTGCGTTCATGTTGTTACAGGTTTAAAAATAGCAAAGCAGGTAAGCTTAATGGTTTTTATATCACAGTAAACTGACAGCAGATATTGTACTCAGGATTCACTTTGATCAGGATTTGGAGAACTGCCTACTCTAACCCATTATCATAATTGAAAAGTCGGACACAAATTAACATTGCTTGGCAAGAGCTTACAGTCCACATTAAGATTGCTTTTTCACCAATTGGGAAATCTTTAACAGAAAGGCCTCCACATCAGACAGTAAACTTCAGTGAAATAATTGGTATTAGTAGAAGACATGCCACAAGGGAAAATAAATGATAAACAAACAAAAATGATAGGAAGGTTGAGACCTTGCTCATCAACATCGGATAGCGGGATTGTAGTTCAGTCATATGAGAGTCACCTCCATATATTTCTCCAGCAGCAACGTAAATGGGTGTATGGGATGGATACCCGAGGGCTGTGAGAAAAATTGCAACCTCCTTTGGAGTTAGAGGGCAGTATCCTTTAGATCTCTGCTCAGTAGAATTGATATTCTTTATTTTCCAATGCAGAGTGTTCTCCCTACAAATTCCGGGCCCATTATTAATCTTATAAGCGAAGAATTGGTGAAGAGGATACTACTACACAAATGGCGCGCTTCTCACATGCGCTCATACCTAATTATCTGCAGTTCTTTAGCTTCAGCTGCTGATAAACCATGCGTACACCCACTAAAGGCAAGCATGTCCTTCTCATACCGCAAATGAACAGCTATATAAGGACCATAAGATCTCATCCGCTCAACCAGCAACTGCGGTATTTATGGAAAGATTAGCATGTAAAAGTTATAGGACATGAGACAACAGCCACTCATAGATCGAGTAAGTTTGTAAGTTACTTTCATACCTTTCCCATTGCTTCAATATGGGGTGCAAAACGAAGGGCTTCATAACAAGCGCGACACCGTAGCTTTTGAATGGCTGATGGAAGATTATTATTTGTGAGACGAGAATCTGACTTTGACGCTCGTATTACCTATTGAAATTGAGTGTCCTCTGATCATTGCACTGTTAGATAGCAGAATCATGGTAAAGGTTTCCGTTGAATGTACCTCATAATATTCCCACATGCCAGCTATCTCGTTGCGATAGTAATCCATGCCAGACCAACTTTTAAATTCCTTCACTAACTTCGTGGTTTTAGCCAATTCCTTGGGAAGCTTCTTTACAACTTTAACATCGTTGGCTAAAGTGCTTATAAAATGTTCTTCATCAAAAACATCTGAAAAGTTGCTGTAAATGAAGCATTGGGATCAGTTTCTAGCATTTTCTGTTGAATCTGAGCCATAAGAGTATCTTAACAACAAACAGATTAAGAGGATGAATATCATGTTACCTAGAATCTCGCCAAAAAGAACCTTTATCTAGTTCGGGAATCACCAAAGTAGCATTTATTATACGAGCTACAGCAACCATGTCACATATCTGCATAGAAATAAGATTTCTTTACAGATCCATCGAGCAGCAAAGCAAGGTTAATCGTATTTAGATTGATCATAAAGATAATCAGGCAATTCCACGTGATGTGTATAATGTAGACTTTCTCGACCAAGTGACACAAGAGGTATTAAGGATAGCAGCAAGCTGTCAAATTAGGAAGTTTCGAGTGCAAAAGGAGATAAGTTTTATTTCACAGTGATCTGATCTGTTCAAACCAGAAACTGATGCTAGTAATCCTTGAAACTTTCATCGGGTACCTTATCACCAACCAAGTAGCCAGACGATTGCTTATTTTTTTCTGGTGGGTTTGGGGAGTTGTAAATAGCCTCTCTACTTCCTCTTACATTTCTCCATGACACATGGAGAAAAAATTGGAATGAGCTTCGGAATGCTCGTAACATATTCAGAAGGGGGAGAGCTAGGTATGAAGTTTCAAAATGTTGTCATCAGAATCACTCAACGACGAACATGTTTTCCTCTTTCATTTCTCCATATTTACATTGTAATGATTTTAGTGGAAGATACGAGTTAATAAGTCTTATCAGTACAAGGAGCATGCACACACCCCAGCTCGCATCTGATTAAGTCCGCCATTGGTATGAACTAGAAGGTAACCTTGCGATGCTGCGGGAACTGACAAGGAAAAACTTTTAAAACATCATTAGAAAGAAATCTGTATAACAAAAACATGAAGATAGCAAGCATCTAACCTGTATAATTTGTGCTAGGATCTATACATGGCGTGAAATCATGGTTTGACGGAGGCTTCCAGAGCTTATCAAAATCCAAACTCCATGCAGCACTGTTCATCTGTCCAGTTCAAAGAAGTAACATGTAATGAATGCAGGTTACGCAAGATCGCTAATCCCTGTCCAAATAAATCTTCCAAATTCAAATCCTAGCATTTCCACATAGCCCTTGAAGCACGAATTAGTTGATTCTGGTGGAAGACCATTTCACTTCAAAACATTACCTAAATTACCGACTCTTTACTTTTCGATGTATCTATGATCCAGTGAATTTTCTTTTTTCGTTCTTTACAACTAAAAACAGCTATAAGAGCATGGTAAACGTTATAGCATGAGATATGCAAGACCTTGCGAGAAGAGCCCGGGTTTTTGGAAAATTGAGGTGGAACGAGTTCCTTTGTCCAGCTCTGCTCGCTGCCCTGTCTCTGGTATTGCTGCACAATACAAGATAATAAGCAGACCATTAATCAGTCCCAGTCAGCGATTGAGAACTATTCAACTACGCCAAATCATTACGAAAGTCGGTCAACAGATTCAACGCGCTATGCCCAAACGCATACAAACAGAGTCCAATGCCGAGTCCATGAAGCACCAAACAACCAAACGAACCAAAAGCCCATTCAAATGGCCAATGTTTGCTCTCCAGACTGCACGCGAACGGCGAAGAATAACGAAATGCAACGCCCAGATCACACCGATTTTCCGATATGCACGCCACACCAAGAGAGACGAGTACGCCAACCACAGAGAGAATCGAAAGATACATGATCGCAACCGAAATAAATCCCTAAACAATGTCTAGAAACTCGAAAACCGCACGAAACGAGAGCAATGCGAGGAGAGCTGAAGAGAGCGAGACGCCACCTTCAAGAACTGCGGAGCGCCGGAGACTCCGGGCGAAGGAAGCACGCGCACGTGCCCGGACAACAGAGCGACCGTAGCGACGGCGCATATGGCGCACGTCAGCAGCCGCCGGAGCAGCAGCGACAGAGCTCGTCGCCTCCGCTTGGTCATCATCTTCGCCATCGCCTCCCTTCGGGGAGCCGGTCTCGGAATCTAAAGAGAGACGGAAGAGCAGACGGCGCCGGCCATCGACGCAGTCGAGGAGGAACAACCCGTGAGAGGATCCGGAGGCTCTCGGATTACGTCCGGCAGGGAGAGACGAAAGGGAGGAGAAACTATGGAAACGCGTCGTGGCTTCTTTGCTTCTCTGCGTGCTCTCTTCAGTTTGCTTCCCGTTCGGTTTCGCTGAGTTGGTTTTAAGAACGTCTCATGGCTTCTTTTTTTATTTTTATTTTTAATTTTTTTTATCATATTATTATTATTATTATTATTATTATTATTTAGTTTTGGCTGTATCTTATTCTTCAGCATCTCGAAGAGCGGGCAAATAGGAAACGGACACGTGGTGCGACGATGGGATGTAACCAATGTGCGAGTAGGAAGCGACAAATAGGAAATAAACATTCACTATCTGTTTTTTTTTTTTAATTCCCTTTTCTTCAATTGTTATATGTATGTAATAAATGTGGAAATTGCGTGAAAATTTGGAGGAGTCGTAACCAAAATCTCGCATTTCAATTTATAATTTCGGCGTGACTGACTCGATTGGACGTGATAAGATACGAAATGCTTTCTTCGTGTGATTATGGAAAAAATACAATAAAATGAGAGAAGAACGAGGACTCAATCATGAGTTCATTTAACACGGGGGACATAAGGTCATTTGTAGAAACAGTTTTTCTATTAAAAAAAAAAAGCTCTTTTACCTGTTAGATATATTAAATCATGATAATCATGTTACCATTGTCTTGGGTCTATAGAATCGTTACTAAATATTTTAGAATGTGATGGACGTTGCACAATCCTAAACATCTTGGCTAAAGAAATCTCTAGTGCAAAAGGGACGCATCGTATCTTCTATTGAAGAGCCTGTAAATTCTATTCCTTTGTCACGAAACGATCATAAATCCTCAGAACCACATTTAATATTATCCGTACAAATCGCTATTCCTCAAGGTATGCATTCTTTTAAGCTCTATATGATATGGTGTCTACTTTTTTGTACCATTTTTCAATGTGTAATCCAAAATTCTTTTTTTAAAATTTTCAATTATACCGAAGATCGCATTAAAAAAAAATTAGATGCAAAACGACTTAGAAACATAATCAATTATGAATTGTCATAGTGATCTGTCTACATTTTATAATTTTGTTTATAGAAAAATCATAGGAACCACATTAGTAAGCAAAGATTAATATCTAAGTTTAGTAGGGATCTTTCACTTAGAAAGAAGAGCCAATTATCAGTACAGATAAAGAGATCTTAGCTAGTCTTCTTTTCAGTTCTTTAGTTGAGGCCTGTCGTTTACCAATTAGATAAAGTGAGAGTTATTTATATATTAATTTATTCCCTTTTCCTTTTCTTATGTAATTATCTAGAAAGATGATTACAAAATGTGTTTGAACAATTTTTCTTTTTCTTTTTTTATGTGCTTAAAGTAAAACTTTTACGAGGTGCGTACAAATTAGTAATTTTCTAAGCTACTTAACATGAGAACAAGATTTGATTTCTATATAAAACTAAGGAATTTGACTTTATCTAATAGCTTTCTTGGTTTTAGAAAATTCAACACAAAAATTTAAGTTAATAAGTAGAGGGAGACAACGTGAATATGAAGAGTATTTGACGATGTTGAATAATAACTTCAACATCCCCTCTCACACGTAAGCTCGATTACAAGCGGTACGTGAAATTTGACTAATGGAGGGTGGATACACGCACATTCGCGGAAGGAATAACTCTGACTCTGATACTAACTTGAGAAATATAAAGCGGAAGAGAGAAATATAAAACTCACATATTTCGATATATAATTACAAACATTACACTAGCCTACTTATAGGCGAGTTCATTATCTAAAGTAAATCGAGATACGCACAATCAAAGGATATTCGTCCAACCTCGAGAGATACAAAATATTAAAATAAATATTCTAATCATCTCCAATATAGGAAAATATCCTAGAGAGTTATTCTAATTATATCTAACACTTGGAAACAATAGGTGTTTCAATTTTAGTAAAGCGGAACTGAACTTTCTATTATGTGTCAGAATGGCAATTTTTGAACAAGAAATCACAAGAAAATGAGATTCGATCTCAATGCACAAGATGTTACGCCGTGATGTTCTATGTGTTTGCGCAACTTGCGGTTCGATTCCCTTGCCAAAGGTGCTTTGATTTCTGCCTTATCCCCCCTTTCCTTTTAGGCCGTCGAAGACATTATAATTAAGCAAGTACTGATCTATCTTTTGGTAAGTGAGAAATGGATTGATTTGATCCATGAACAATACCCTACGAAGCCCTAATGTCTATCAGACATTGCACTTTAATCGGAGCTCTTATTAGTATTAAAGAGGGAGAAAGCTGCCTTACGTCTGCTCTTGCATTGACCAGCAATCGTCCATCAATGCTCGCTTAGCTGAAGAAGCGGGAGGAGACCACAGTGTGGATCTCAAGACAATGCATGGCCACATTGAATTGCATTAACTAATGATGGCAAGGCTATGAGATTGCATGTGCCAATTAGCAGAATAATGTCCAAAAAAAAATCCTAAATATATTTTGTGAATATCAATTTAGTCCTAAATCTTTTGAAATTTTTGCCATTTCAATATTCAATCTATTATTTGGATGATTGGCTGGAAGTACTATATTGGTAAATGGTTAAAAGGGCTTAGAATTAGATTGACACGATTGAATGGCATAGGACTAAATCGACAAATCGTCAAAAGGTTTAGGATTAAATTGGTATAATTGAAAATATTTATGACGAAATTAGCAAATCGTCAAAAAGTGTAAGACTAATTTGACACCATCGACAGGTTCATGACCGAACTGGCCACAACACAATATGTTCATGACTTTTTGGACAATTTTCCTCCCCAATTATCTATTTAAGGACAAGCTATCCACATTTCCTCTTCTTTTTCCTTTAGGTTTTTACTAACAAGTATCTTAGGGCAGTTGTTGACTACCCGAATAGATTAGTTTTGTCACATCCAAAACACCGTTTTGCTCATGTTGTGCAATATTGAGGACATAAAGTCTTCTCTTTATCAATTATGATTGGTGAATGCCCTTAATGACAGTCGTTAACAGCGGTAAATTGATAAAAGCATTGTTATGTCATAGTAAGTGATTGGAAAACAAGACAATCCGAAACGACTTTCGACACATATCAGCCGAAAAATCTGTCCTTTTTTTTTTTTTTTGAAGAAAGGAAGCGGAATTAGTTTAGATGTGTAAGCTAAAATAGAAAAATACGCGGCGTGTACATGAACGGCACTATAGTTCAATGTACAAAAAAATGTTCGACAAATCCGTGGATATATGCCCGATTCGCCTCGCGAGCAGCGTGTGCAGCACTAACTGCGAAGCGGGGACGAAAGGCTTAAAAGATGGGGAAAAGGACGGATTAGCGCTGCAAAAAAAAAAAAAAATTGGTGCAAAACCTCTTAGGACAAATCACAAGATTACGTGCGAAGATGTTCGCCATGGTACCGTTGGGTTCCCTTCTGAGGTGGCATGACGTGTTTCCTAGGAAAGGCATTGGCATTCGGCAAAAGCCACGTGGCTTGCACTTGTGCGTGGGGGTGGGCTAGGCGCAATGAAAATTCATGATTGGAGAAGGTGTCAAGGGCACGGGTTTAGATTAGTACTAAGTTACAGCTCGAGACCAGTGGGGGAAATATTGGGGGGAAAAGTATTAAAAAAATAAATTAATCTAAATCTATTGCATTCGTACGGATTCAATTTTGAACATTTTTGGCTGCTACCGATTGAATTTATTTAGCAATTTTGATCGAAAATTACTGAAGTGGACGCTGTAGCAGGTTGGCCCTAACATAAACATCTTAGATAATATTTCATGTTTTTTTTTTTACATTTTTTAATAAAATTTTCCGTTTCCCTTTTCTTTGTTTTTTTTCCTTTTCTGTTCTTTAGTTTTTCGTTTTCTTTTTTGGATAAGGCCGGCGAGTGCTTTTGGCCATAGATAAGGGCCGGGACACCCTCGCCAGCAATGAGCTAGGTTGCAAAGCCCTCGCCCTCAATTTGGGCGTGGCGGCCTCGCCGGTCCACATCACAAGAAGAAGTAATAGCACAAAAAAGAAAAGAAAGAAAAAGAATAAAAAAAGATAAAAAATAATTGAAATTGTATTAAAAAAAATATCAAGGTCATCGTAGGTCGTGTCATGTATGATAGTCGACGTTGACGTCAATGATGTTTGATCAAAAGGTCGAATGGGCTCAATTGATACAAATGCAAAGGATTTAAGATGTTTTTTGAAATAAAACAATAGGTTTGGGACTTTTTTTTTATTATATGTTTTGTCGAAATTATTGTGTTCATCCGTTGGAAATGAAGGATGAAGGATGAAAACGAATCCACCCAAATTATTTTTTCATTAGGGCATTGATGGATGTGTATCGGGGGTTTGGAAAAGACGCTACAAGATGGCGAAATTATTGGTAATTAATACGAAAGCTCCATGCCCTCTTCATCTTCTTCAAGAAACGAACTTTGGCACATGGTTCGCGAGCCCCTTTGTCAGCTTCATTGGAGCTGACGGGCATATAGGGTTATCGATGCTTCTTGAGAAAGTCTCGAACCCGTTAAATTTCTTGTTGCTTTCAAGAAATGTTCCGCATGCACGGGCGAGCAAGAAAGCTCATTAGTAAAACTAAACTGGCAAACCCGTTTTTCGTTTTCCTTTTACTTCTCATCGCTTCACGATAAAAGTTTGGAGAAAAATTACTTCAGAAAAGACCATTTTTTTTTTTTTACTTATCGATGTTCAGGTATAATTGGAAAGCTAATCGATTCACGGAAAAAAGAAGAAGAAGAAGAAGCACTGTAGAGAGATGGCGAACTTGTTGATAATTAGTATGAAATCTAGATTGGACGTAATTAAGTTTAAGGATATGACTGAACAGACGCCACATGTGCCCACCTCTTCACTTTCTTCAAGAAACGGACTTGGGCGCACGACTGATGAGTCCCTTGTCATCTTCACTGGAGTTTGGTGGGTGGGTATAGGGATTGTTGATGCTCCTTTGAGGAAGTCTTCGAAGCAATCAAACAAGGAGTTCATCACTAAACTATAGCAAACACCAGTTTTTCTCCTCCTGGTTTTGGTTGCGTCGTGTAGATCACGAAGGTCTTTAGGGTTACGATTATGATCCCGCGTTCTTGCTGCTACAAAAATATCAAAAACTCAGCTCCATCGCCGCTAACTCAATTGTGGGTAGTGGTCTTTCGGCCGTCGATCGGCAACAACAATGAGAAGTATTCTTTTCTATAAGGTCAATTTTTTTTTTTTGAGCAATCCATATTGATAATAATAATTGGGATGAAAATTCACCCGAAGATTTAGGGTCATGAAATCAAACGAGACCATAGAGTGATCTATATTTTCATGTAATTCAATTTTACATAAGTATATTTTGGATCGCTTAATGGAGTGAGGATATATATATGTGTGTGTGTTAGCTCGATTCATAACGCCCCATTAATTCAAACGATGAGCAACATTTAATTTGCTTCCACTCGGTCCACATAAAAACGCGAGAATTAGTCCCGAGCGCTTAATCTATGTGCCATTCAAAAGAAATGCTCCAAGTGCCGGCTGCAATTTGAATGTCACTTGATAATCACTCTCTCACTGTATGTGGAACATAAAGTATCGAAATGTGTAAGTATTTTGAGATGATCAACGAGGATTTTGGTTCGACGGAAGACTTACCTCGCGCTTTTAATATTGTCATATGCTTAGCTCGGGGGGAAAAAAATTACTATGCTCACTAAAATCGATTTACAAAGTGACAGCGTCGAAAATTCCCGAAAAATGGCCCCGGTCGTCTGAAAGTATCACGCACGGTACATAGCAGACTTTGTAAACGCAGCCCGTACCTTGTAAACCGGCGTTGCTGTATATTTGTCAAAGAAGTCAATGGAATTGAAAGGCTGGAAAAGCCCTAGCTGTTCAAAACACCAACAACCATCTCTTGTGGCGTGAATGGCTCTCCATGTGTATGTCCCTTTCCTTTGACGCCAACGGGGTCTTTGCCTTTTATTTTTTGGTTTTTGTCAAGGCTTTCATTAATCTCCTCAGGGGGTCACTGAAGATGACCAGGACCGGCAATTTTAGGTCAAGTTCAACCCCTAAATCAGCACCAAATGGAAACGTGGAAGCCACAAATTAGTCATCATCGCTCGGTGCGCACTGAGGTTGACGAAAGGTCTAATGGGTTAATGCCCACTAGGAAAGGTTTTTTTGAGGAAGAATGTACCAAGGCTTGGAGGTCCGCAAGATCTCAAGATTATGAATTGAATGTGCTTGGTTCAAGTCATTTGAATGTTAAAAAAGGGAAAAAAAGTGTAGGTTACATCGTAGTTGGAACATAAGAGTATCCTGTCGTTCTTTCCGTTTTCGCGAAACCAGCATGGTTGAACAATGGCAAATCGGATCAAATAGAGGGTAAGCAAAGTCGATCGAGGGAGAATGGTTAGAGTTGCCATGGGAATGCCTAAAAGTTTCTTGAAATGTAATGTGATCAATGTAGTCCATGTTGTTTTACCACCTTCTCAAAGCATCGTTATGAATTCAGGGTTTAGTAAATTTCGGTAATTAACAAGCTCTTTCCATTAATTTGATAGTTGCTTTGATAAATTTATAGTATAGTTCATTCAATTTTGAGAAGTTGCTCCATCTTTGGAGTTAATCCTCAATCAAGGACTTTTCAACCATCGTCTATTGGTCTTACATCTCCAACTTTAGAAACTGAAGTTTTGGCATGTATTAGTACGGTTAGTAAGGGTGTGCATGAAAACACTTATTGCTCAAGAAGTCGATCCGACGAGGAAATTGATTTTTCAGCTTTTGCTTAGGAGTAGATGTTAAATTTTCAGTTTCTGCTTTATAAGTTGATTTATAATAGAGAAATATGCTTGATAACGATTAAAAAAGATAATGGTCGAAATATTGTTACAAAAATGCTCGATGGCAGCGGCGGCGGCCGACGACCGGCGAGGGGCGGGGGTGGCAGTCGGGTGACGAGAATGACTTCTCAAGGCGGAGAAGTAAAATTTTTTTACTTCTTCAAGTTGACAAAAAATCTTGCCTGAAGTTGAAAATCCTACAAGAAGTCAATTTTTTTACCAAACGGCTTTCTACTTCAGATTGGGTTTTACTAAACGTATTTCCCTGCCAGATCGACTTCTGGCAGGGAAGTGAAAAAAAAAGAAGTAATTTCATGCAGGCCCTAAAGTGCTCTATGATACATTGAAAGTATTTCATCGAACAAATAGTAAATTACATTTTTAGATGGACATATGTCTCGATATCTCCTCACTAATCTATCATCGTATGTTTGATTTATTATAATTTGAGTTGAAGATTGAGAAGATTAAAAAAAAAAAAAACTAAGAAATAGGTGGTCCACAACCACATCTATGTAATCAAAACACGGCAACGATCTAGCATAGGCAAGTATTCGGGTGCCTAAACACCATCCACATATAGAGTATTCACCCATCTATGATTACATCGCTTACACTTCACACTTGAATTGACTTGTACCACCCATTCTAAGAAGGTGTGGCCGTTCAAAGTCCACTAAATTTGAGAAATGGAGTTACTAATCGTTAGTGGCATCAGACCATTAATTGGTAATTTATAGGGTTTTATAACAGCAAATAATCGGAGCAAAAACACAAAAAAGGGGTTGGTGGAAGAAGTGGGAAAGTAGGTTTTTAAGTGGAATTTGATTGACTCGTTTACTAGTTCACTTCACATCATTATCATGATCAACAACACTAGGCAAGAGGGAATTTGTCAAAGGTTCTTAGGAATCCTGATCTTGGCTTACCTAACCCTAATAACGACATGTTTGGTAAAAATAATGACGGTACAAGGAAAACCGATGAAGTGGAAGCCAAGAAAAGTAATTCGGCGAAACATCTTACTGCCGGTTGTCAAAAATTACACACACACGTTATATTTGATCAAGTCAAATCACTTCGAAAAAAAAAAATTCTCGTTACGAAGTGTTCTTGAAGCATTTCTCAAGTGTACTGAACAGAGATATCCTTCAAACAGTAATTACACATACCCCCAACAAAATTAGTGTATTAAAAGTTGCAAACATTCATTATTTTGTTATGAAGCCTATTTTGGATCTCACAACTAGACAATGTTTTAGTCGTATTTTCTTTATCATCAATGGTTCTCTCTCTCTCGGAATATCCATCGGGCAATGTCTATCCAATTATTGTGGGCCAAAGAACTCTGCCAACGATAGTATAGACGAAAGAAGTAAAAAAAATCAGCCAAAAACTAGCTTTGTTACCAGTCCTTTGGATCAGCCAATTTTGATCATAGACCGGAATGTTGGGACAAGTCAATCCGGTTGATGGCCATTGTTTTGGGCTGGACAGTTTGATCAAGGTTGTAGTCAAGTAGACTTGTCACATTCAGTTCACACGACGACACTAGAAAAGCCACGCTCACAGCAAAAATAAGGTTGCATATGCCTAGCTAGAGCATTTCGATGGGATGTTCTAACTACATCCTTGGCAGCATTGTCATCTTTTCCAACGTAGCACCACAAGCAATAATGGTATCATGATCTAGCGACACCGCATTCCTCTACCGAAACAACAAAATGTACTCTGATAAAGAAACAGTGACCATAATTTCATGCTGACTTGTTGTCCACGCGTGTACTGATAATATTTTAGCCATGGCTTCAAGTATTGTAGCGATCGTACAATGGTACTGAATTTCCACTCTCGCTGATAGAATAGATTCCCCCTGCAAACTACCGAAATTAGAAATGACAAGGTTGACGGATTGCTACCATGCCATTACAGTTAAAAAGGATTGTATTTCAACAGGTCCAAAAGGACATAGATTCAATAATCATAACCATATCACCATGTATAAAACAACAAACGCTGCCCGATCACACGGTTTCATCTATCTTATTCTTCATAATTCCTAATAAGATTGGAGCAACTAAAGTCATTGAACTTAGCGGCCACACATTCTCCAAGCCAAAAAAGAAAGACAGTAAAAAGCATAACTTCCAAGGTTCTCCAGAAACTCCTCTGCAGTATGCCTTGAATACAATAACGCATCATTTCCCTTTGAAAGAACTATCCAAAAAGGTTTCGGTGAAACATTTTTAATTTAAGGTTAACCAACATAAGATCACCAAAGCAAGCTCCGATATCAATATAATACGTTAAACTACACTATAACATAGCAGGTGAAGTAACACTCGTGTTCAATCATCAATCACAACCCAATCAAAAACGAACTACTTTAGACCAGTCCCACACCATTCAACCTATTTAATGCGGTGTTTCATCTTTCCTTTATGGAGCTATCTGCAGTATTCACTATAAAGAAATCAACCCCTTTTATGCATGTTCAGCATCTAATAACAGCAACCATCTGTTTCAACTATTTTTTCTCAATTTTTGCTTTCTAAACTTCTATGATGAACTTGACAACGTCATCCTGCTATATTATATTCTTTCTAATAAGGTCAAATCCCAAGAATCTTTAATGAGTCGTCTCCAGCCATTTCTTCAACGATACAATAGCCTTTCCTTCATCTTCACTTATCTAGAACTTGGGTTTGATGAAATCGAACAGGAACAAGAAATCCAATAGCTGAATTCCATCCTCTTCCCCACATAAAGGAAAAAGTGCAACCTCATTATTTAGCAGTTTTTCCCAGTATGAAACATACTTCAAACATGCGATGCTAGCTAGGGTATTGGTATGGTGATAGGGCATTGTAACCACATTTTCGGTTATTCAAAAGTTCAATTGGTGCCCAAAGACTTTCTAGAAGAAACCACTTTCAAGTTGACCAAGAATGAGAAAATAATCTTAATCAGATGAAGTATCAATCGACAATGTTAAGATAGATTTCTGGCTTTGAAATAGAATCCATCGCAAAAACTTTTAAAGTCAAACAGAAAAAAAGATAAAAAAAGATAAAAAAGATGAAAAAGAAAAAGACAGGAATGAAAAAGGTCAGCAGAAAATGTACCTTCTATGGCTCTTATTCTATTTAGCTGCATCAGTGCCCTCGGTAGTTTTGATTTCTCTTGGGCATTGAGACACATAAGGTTTCAGCTGCAAGAAGCAAGGCATGGCAGATTTGTTTGAAGACATTCATAATAGAAACGCACGTCACTCACTTTATTTGTTAACTCCGGGATGTTGGGATGTTCAGGGGAGGGTATGGGGAGGATAGAAAGTAATGAGCTTTAAGGGTACCTTGAAGTCAGTCAAATCGGGAACAACATAGTTTGGTAGTTTCTCCTGCATCACAACATATCCACCTGCAATAACATGACATTTGGAATGGTTTAACTTGCGACCCCCCCACCCCCCCCCCCCCAAAAAAAAAAGAAGAAGAAAGAATGGTTTAACTTGTGCAGAAGATACCAACTGTCTATTAAGTACAATATTCATGCCGAAAGAAACAGTTAGCGGGCGGACAAGGGTCAATCAACAAAGGATAATCATTTTCTTTTTCCTCTTCATAGCAAGGATGTGCACTGTGATAAGAAGGCCTTTTGCCTAAAATAAGCGCAACCACACTATGATTGTACTTCCAGTATGTAAATTAGAGACCATGAACCTATATCTTCTACACTCTTCAACTTCATGTCATCCATAGCATGACAACATGATACATGCTAATAATGCTATATTAAGGACAGCAATTTAGATTCAAAGAAGGAGCAAAAATTCCATTATATACTTTAGCGTTCTGGGATCCTACAACATAGAGCAGAAGGAAAGAAAAGTATACAAACCTTTGCGTGTGTGGAAACCAGTTGGTATGCAATTCTTTCCCTTGTAGTAATTTCTTGGAGCACGTTTTGAAGAAAGAATATCCAGTGATGACGTACGCTTCCTCCTAAATGCCCTGCCCAACCCTAGTATCAATCCCAATGGCATTTTTTCTCTCTTTGCAGTGAAGGGCAACCTGGAATTCAATATGACCCTTGAATATGAAATCAACTCTTAAGACCTCAGCTATCTACTCATACAATGTTTTGCCATAAGTCGTAATAACACCATATGGTCTTACAACGAAGAAGCTTAAGCAACACATTGTCGAGTGTTAACTGACTAAATATTGAACATTCAAAGAATAAGCTAAGAAGAATGAAAAGGAAAACAAATTAAAGTTCGATCACATGTTATCCAAAGTCTCAGTTCTTAAAGAAAAAAACGTAACTAAATGGATATTTTACCGGCCAAACAGAAAAAAGAGAGGATATTTCCAAATCCCAAATTGTGATTTCAATAACATTTGTCAAAAACTAGAGAGACAAACCTCTCTGTCTCTCTCTCTCAAATATCGCTAGCGGATTCAGAAATATCCCCAAATGAGGATTTTCCCGTCTGCTATTTGAAGTGGTGAACAAGAGCAGTTTAAAGCAAAAGACGACTAACCACTTCACTCAAATAAGAGATGTCAATATAGCTTCCTCAAGATTATTCTCTTAAATGCCTCATAAAAAAAACCAAGCTAGCTAGAAAAAGCTAAGCGAAACACAAAAATCATCACCACACATGATGTTTAACAGGCCCACTTACAGCTATGTTGAATTTCCAATCACAAGGATGCAATAATGATAGAACCAAGCAAGCTAAGCTGGCATAGTGCTACAGCCATAGCCAGAGATAGGTGTGAAAAAGGTTCAATTCGGTTCAGTTTTTTGAAGAACTGAACCGAACCCTTTCCGAAAAATCCTCATGCAAGACGGATTTAACATTATCATCAACAGACAACTTCCCTTCACGCGTTATCAATGCAAAGACAGAGCATCCCACGACAAGTAAACCACTAATGTGCATTGTGCAGGATAACTTAGCACCCCCAATCTGGACTGTGGACCGCTCGTGCCTATCAAACCAGAACACCTCTTCGTCTTGACCCTTTACTGGTCTTTACCGGCTGAGACGGAGCTAGAGCTCGAATCGAGTCATCCCGATGGAAAAATCAAACCAACGAGCAAATGCATAGCCACAAAGAGGAAACCCCGAAGCTTACCTGATCGGTGATCCCTCGCGAGAGGGGCTGGAAGGAAACTAAACCCTAGAAATTCGCCGAGAAACGAGAGGCGCCGATAACAGTATCTTCGGATTCCCACAAAGGACGGACGAAGCTGGAGAATTCCCCCACGAGATGGAGGAAGCCGAGAGAGATGCAAGAGTCTTGGACACTGATCGGAGGAGAGACAGAGGAAACCGAGATTGTCTTGCACGAGAAGTGTGCCCGAACGAGAGAGACGAAGTATGAGACGGAGTGGAGAGTCGGAGACTGGAGACTGGAGAGCGGAGAGCTCCGTTTTATGGTAAATGGTGTTGCGGGTGAAGCAGGAACGTGGATCGGCGGAATTTTGCCTTGGGCTAGGGCTTCTCCTTGCGCTGGGCCTTGCATCGGGCTTCAAGACGGCCATCTTTGACCAATCGATCCAGAAGCATGCCTATCGAGGAACCAACAGATGGGCCGATCGGCTTACAAACTGTGCACATTCGCTTGATCCTTCCTTAGGGGCACCACTTACCTCCAGGTTTGGTTCCTCTGTTATCAAGAGATCAACTGGGGATCTCATTCGCAGCATGTTGCTACCTGTGATTTCGGAGTTTTATGCAAGACGCCGGCCGGTGAAGGTCTCCTCTCGTGACACGTGATCGATATGTTGTATGTCATTAACTGTCAATTGCTGGAGATCTTTGATCGATATTAAAAATAAATAAATAAAGTCTATTGATTG
Organism: Rhodomyrtus tomentosa; assembly: GCA_028455895.1. Lineage (NCBI taxonomy): Eukaryota > Viridiplantae > Streptophyta > Magnoliopsida > Myrtales > Myrtaceae > Rhodomyrtus > Rhodomyrtus tomentosa. Next base: position 3,065,097 of record JAPCWY010000001.1, on the reverse strand, counting down.
ACAAATCTCATTTTCACGTGCGATGAGAGAGGGAGAAGACCCGTCTGGTTAATTTATCACCAAATTAAAAGTGGAGATTCCTACTACCAACACGAAAAAGAGGCTATTAGATTCTTGCTTCACCGAATGATATTTACTTAATTCAGAATCATTTATCGAATTCTACTCTTAAGAGGCCTTTTGAGATTTTAAATGAGAAAATTACTAAACAAATTCTAAATCTATTGTAATTATGTCAATTCAGTATTTATTTTTCTCAATTGGCTATTAAAACTTTTATAATTGTGCCAATTTAATCTATTTGCTCGTCAGTCAGTAAGGTGGGCTATTTAATAATATTTTATTTTATTTATTTTTTGATTGCTTTTCCGCCTTTTTTCTTTTTCTTTTGTCTATTCGCACTTGTGATCCTCACCCGCCGCAACATGGGTCGTGGCCCTTGCATAGCTACAAGGGAGGGGTCATAAGCCCTCGCACGGTGGCCGATGGGCTCTTTTTTTTTATGACTGAGGTGTCCGGGTTAGCTTGCGCGCATTTCAACTATTCCTCAGGGGGACTAGCATGACAATCACCAGCCACGACCCTCACTTAAGTCACGAAGCACGAGTTGAGAGATTTGAATCAGGGACCTGATAAGTTATAATCAATTTATTAACCAACTCGGGCATATGTGGGTGGTGGGTGCCTCCTTTCGTCCTTAACAAGAAGAAAAAAAGGAAGAAAAATAATTAAAAATTATCAACGTCAACATTAATTGACAAAATAGACGAAATTGGCATAATTGCAAAAGACTTATGACTCAATTAATAATAATAATAATAATAAAATATAAGATTAAATTGACAAAATTACAATAAGTATATGATTTTTTTGATAATTTTTATGTTTCTCAATTACATTTGATTGATCCATTGTGCCCATCTCTCAACCAAGGTATAGGCTACAGCAAATGGTAGCGTCGCCTAAAAAAAAAAGCAGCTAGCGGAGGGAGCGAATTTATGCGAAGTTGCCCGATCCAAGCCGTGGTCCGCTGTCCTCGTCGAAGAATCGCGGGCCGGATTTCCGATGGAAAAAGGGCATGATCTTCGAGCAAGGGTTAGCGAATCCTCTCTTGCTTCGTCCGAGGGTTGAGCCCTATCACCCCGTTTCCCTAACCCTAGATGCAACAGCTCATCAGATGAACATAGACATCAATGACCAGGCCAAGAGGTCCCATACAAACTTCAAATCACCAACACCAACAGGTTCCACATCCGGACCCACACACACCCAAAGAACAAACCTTTACAATTTGTTCGACAGATGCAGACGCCCGACACTCGAGAATTGCTACACCCCACCCCCCTTGTGAGCCCTACCTTTTGGCCAGAAAAATCAAAAGGGCTAACGAGAAAGTTCTCGCAATCGCTGCACAAAGAGCCACGGCCCAAGCCACAGCCTAATGCTACGCCCTATCCGAAGGAAAGATTCTCTCCAAGGGCATGAAAACAGTCAAACGTGGCTAGCGAAGACGAGCCCCACCCGCCATCTGACACCGATCGAGACGTCTGCCCATGGAGAGAGTGTTGCGCTGAACTGAACTTGTCCAAGAACACAGACAAAAAAAGAGAGAAAAAGAGAGAGGCTAGTGGCCGAACCAGCTTTATGGTCCGTCTCTTTCCGTATTTAAAGTGGAAAAGAGGAAAGCGACGTGGGTTATCCCCACGTCCATGAGTTTGCACTTCGCGCCCGACGCCATCTACCGCTGGAACGGCCAGCCAAGCCGGCCATATCGGCCGTGGCCCGTCGCTGAAAAGCTTGCGTCAACTGGTTAGACCTCAATCTGACAAAGCTCTAGAGATAGATAGAGACGTACGTGCGAGTTTGTACGCGCCTCCCTCTACCGTGCTTACGTCGGGTCGATAAGCTGACCGGGGATCGCGGCTTGTTTCGGGGAAAAAAACGCGCAGCGCCGGAGAAACAAACACGGGCCCTTGTTGCCCGGCGGGATACACGTGCCAGAAATCACAGCGTAAAATGACTAAACACCGTCAAAAGGCTAATTAATAGAGGCAGGAACGGGAGATCAGAGCTCGTAAGCTTGTGTTTCTACCACGTGATCAATGATGGATAAAGGGGCTAAAAAGAAGAAGAAGAAGAAGATGCGCAGGTGGTAAGTGGGAACGTGAGAAGTTACCTCAATTACATACAGCAACTTAAGAAAGGACCCGGTTTTTGTTTCTTTCTAAGATAAATCCCACGTGATAAAAAAGCTTGAGAAGGATGTACTTTTGTGATCCCTGTGTGATTTCGGTGGTATTTATCACGCACATCTAACTTATCGAAAAGGGTGGACCGGCGAGGGTTGTAACCATCTATTTGTTTGGTTCCTACTTGGCGTGTTCTCATATCATTTACAATCCATGCTTGATCAAATTTCGTTTGAAATTTGTGTAGATTTTCCTCCTAAATTAAAGTACCGCAAGAAATTCTTTTATCTCGTGCCTAGGAGCTAGATTTTTTGCGTCCCACCACGTGATACCTTAGGGCGCGCATGATAACACTTCTCACCAATGATTTATCTACTTCTCCTAAAAAAATAAAAGTTAATTTTTCTACTTCGACTCCGGATTGACTTATGATTAGAGAAATTCGTTTGGTAATGGTTGAAAATTTCTATTTTTGAAACATTATTAATAAAATCTTTGACAGCGGCGGCCGAGCAACTGGCGAATGGAGGTAGTGACTTGCGTGGTAGAAGAAGTGATTTTGAAACTAAGAAGTAAAATTTTTTTATTTCTCAAAATTGTCCAAAAATTCAACCGTAATTAGAAAATCCTACCAAAATTGCATTTTTTTACCAAACTCATTTTTAATTTGAAATTTATTTTACCAAATGAATTTCTTTGTCAGATTGACTTTTGATAAATAAATTCAAAATGAAAATTGTTATTCTGCACTTAAACATTGTACAATAAAATACAAGGAATCTGTAGAATTAATTCCGAACAGCACAGGCGGGGACCTAGACAAAAACCAATCTACAGGGTCTAGTACTATATAGGAGGTTAGCCCCCAGCATCCTAGGGTCGGAGGGGAAATTAGTCTTGGGACATTAAAAAGGGTAGAGATGGGTCGGCATCTGCTTTTTCAATAACTTGTTGGGGGATGATTTGCGTTTGCTTTTTGCTACTTTCTAGGAATTCTACGCGATTGGAAGAAGACGACGACAAAGTAGCTAATTGGAATCGGCGGGGCGGAGTACTTGCCCTGTGTAATTTTCAATGTTACTCCATCCTAAAGTCCACGAAGAAAGCTTTGCACACATACCTTTTACAATTAAAAAAAAAATGTTCAAATGACGAGGTTAGGGCTGTGTTTGGTTATCAGGATTTAAGGCGGACAACTGCTTAAAATAAGATAAAAGAAATATAACCTAGATAAAAAAAATTCATGAAAGAGATGAGATAGACAAGGATAGAAATACTCAAGAGAGAGAGTACAGACAGAAGCAGAATCGAATTTTTTTTTCATAACTACCGTCTCCTCCTCATTAGGACGTCTTTTCGCCACGCCGGGTTGCCTTTGGGGGGGGGGGGTGTTCTTTGGCAGCGACAACCGTTAAGTGTGACCGCATCTTCGACGATGTTAGGCTGTGGTCTTCGACCACAAAGCTACGTATTTCAACGACCTTGTTCTTTAATTAATTGTTTGGCGTGAAATGAAATCACGTTCCTAATTCTTTAATGGCTTGCATGAAGGGATCTCGACATATTATGAAGAACTCAAAGTTGATTATTGACTTTAAAAAAGGGTCTCGATATTCAAAAGGGTGCTTTTGGTAATTTGAAAGGGCTATCTTAGATGGCTTGCATAAGTGCATCTTTAACTTGCGAAAATAGTCCAAATAATTAGATTGTTCAACTACTTATTCATTCATTGGACAAGACAGTGAGCAAGGCTAGAAGATCATTTCCAAACGATTCAACCCAAAATCACTGCTCTGTTAATGTTGTGCCTGAATTAAGATGGCACAACCTCTCCTCAACAATAGCTCACTCGTCAGGACTCATCATTGAATAATTTCTAATGCATCATGATGTTTCAGCAAAATAGAGTCGATCGGCCGCGACTTGCCTCCGCTTATCCGACTTTAAATTTATAATTCACCAAATAGTAAATATGATGTAACAAAATCCTTTGATTTCTTATCATATGCTATATAATCTTATCTTGACTAGAAATTTAAATAACCAAACGCAATCTATGGATACACAAGTTTAGTCCATGTATTATATTTGGAAAAATTTTGGAATATATACGTGACTTTTCATCCAAAAACTTACCCACGTGGAACCATCGCCCGCCTCTACTACGACCCATCACGGCGCTCCTCGAGCGAAACTCAGGTTGGATTATTTACTTTGTGGCAGAAGAAATTCCTGTGCTTTTTCTAATCCTCCCGATCCCTCTAATTAAGCGTGACAAGATTTGGAGGGACTTGAGATTTATTAATGGTTTGGACTGTTCATTTGAAGTTTCTGCTCATTTGTCTTTCTTATCTCCCCCTTCCTCTCTCGTCCGAACAACCAAGAGAGTCCCCTCCATCATCTTCTCTGTTATGATGCACGTGTGACTTGTGTTAGAAAAGTATCACATCAAAAAATTAATGTGGAGGTTGTTAGGATGCACGTGTGACTTGTGTTAGAAAATTCTCACATCAGAAAATTGATGTGGTATTGAGTATTTAATATATCCAAATTAGCTCATAACTCATTGACTTAAACTTTTGAGTGAAGGTGACTCCAACTAGATATATTGACGGCTCGAACTTGGACTCCCTCTTACCGATCTCCCTAGATGAAAAGTATGGGACTTATGCTGCGTGCTCCCAATACTGGTATCAGAACCCAGGTTATCAACAAGTTTGGACCCAACAATTACTTGGTAGATATACGGGTTATTGCTCTCTCCGACCCATGGCCCGATGTGTAAGGGGGAGATTGTTGGGGTTGTCTTACATCGGTTATGGAAGGGGTTGGGGGTTGCTCCCTCCGACCCATGGTCCGATTGCGAGGGAGAGATTTTGGAGTTGTCCTACATCGGTTGTGGAAGGGATTGGTAGTCGGTTTATAAGTGTGAGGGAAAGACTCAATCTTTGAGTTATTTTTTGGGTTGAAAGAGTCCCAAGACCACCCAACAATGGTATCAGAGCCAATGTTTAATTGGTGGGCCTCCAATCTGTTACGGTGAATATCTCAAAAAGGAATCTGGTGCCAACGTGATTTCTGGGCGGGTGGGCGTTGTGGTGTAACAGTGCGAACCTGATGGATGTTAATAAAAATTCAGGTTGAGATGGAGCCAATGCGAATTTTCGGGCCGATGGATGTTGTCGTGTAGCAACGGGCCCGATTGGTGATGATGGATCGATGGACGTTGATGGAGATTCAAATTGAGATATGTTGATGCGGAAAGATACTTGAATTGGGGGGGAGCAAACCTAACACTGGAGATCACACGTGAGGAATAGATTGTTAGGATGCACGTGTGACTTGTGTTAAAAAAGTACCACATCGAATAATTGATGTGATATTGAGCAGTTAATATATCCAAGTTGGACCATAACTCATTGACTTAACTTTTTAAGTGAATATGAATTCAACTGAATATATTGACGGACTCAAACTTAGGCTCCTTCTTAGCGATCTATTCGATAAAAATTATCGAACTTCGCAGGTCGCAACATTCTCTTCGTTCCATCTTTGACGATTCCTTTTAGACCCTTCTCTCTTTTCTGCATTCATGTCTTTCAACATACAGATACATATGGAGACAGAGAGATGAGTCGGCGACGTGCGAACGAGTACGGTACGCGACTCATGATCTGCCTCTCGCAACGCTGTCCCCGTGACAGCCTTCAGCTTTGTCTGATTCGATACTCACGGGGCGAGACAGAGGACAATGTACAACGTCTGGGGCTCAGAAGAAGAACCCATGCCACCCACAGTTCCAATTATTATTAAACACTTTTATTACTACTCTTCATTAGTTAACAACGCAGCATAGAGAAAGAGAGAGAGAGATGGAGGGGGAGAGAGAGCGACTCTGTTCTTGTCAGAGATTATGCTGAGAGATCCAATCTAATTCCTCTTCCCCACCTTCGAGGGAAGAAGAAGGAGACTCCAGTAATTACCAACTCCAGCTCGACCCTGGCGTGCCATTCCAACTTCCAAGCAGGAATAACCCCCCCGGATAAAAGGAGAAGAAGCCGGGATTATTTTTGACTGGGAGTAATCTTCAGGGGAAGTACCAATGCAGAGTAGGAGGCTGGTCGACCGAGAAGAAGTTGCAAGACTCCTCCGAAATGAACCCGCTATGATGATGTTCTTCCATGCTCACCTGATGACTATACCCCTTACCCGCCATCGTTCCTATTAACGTTGATGATGGCCGCGGTGGCGACGGCGATGGAGAGCACTTGCTCTGTTGGAAAGGGAGCGGAGCCGCCGAGGCGGGCAGTTCCGGGTTCGGGTTCGAGCCTTCCTTGAGGGATTCGCTGCACGACCCAGGCTTGCCGTCTTCAGAGAATTCGGAGACGGGGGATTCTTGTTTGACTTCGCAGTGATTGCTGCTCTCTGATGTTTCTCGACGGAGCTTAACCTTCAGCTCTGTTAGCTGCAATGTACATCACACAACGACAAGAACGTAGAATTCTCGTTCATTATAAGCTCAGACATGGAAATATTTTGCAAATGTTGTTGGGTGCTTCGCTTCTCACGGCTAGTTCACGCAAGGATGAAAATGCCACTACAAAGACACATGGTAAACGGACCGAAAAGATGTTCTTTCGGTACCTCTGCGGCTAAAGACTCCTTTTCTTGCTCGAGGCTATCGAAATCGAACTTCAGAGAGTCGTAACTGGCCTTGAGAAGGTTGTATTCCCTCTCCAACTGCTTGGTCTTCCAGCGAGCTCGCCGGTTCTGGAACCAAATCGCCACTTGCCGCGGTTGGAGTCCCAATTCTTCGGCCAATCTCGCCTTCCGCTCTGGCTCCAACTTGTTCTCTATCTCGAAGTTCTTCTCCAGGGCCTTCACCTGGTTCGCATTGAGCCGCCGCTTCTTCTCGGCGATCAGGCCGGCCTCTTCCCCGGACTGATCTTCTTGGTCTAGACCATCTAGCATTGCCTGGAACTCTATGCTGTAGACTTGGTTCTTCTTTAGGATTTTTTCCCCTGCAGCGGCAACAAGAAAGTGGGATTTGTCTCGTTTCTTTCTACCACGAAGCAGGGAAGCTAAATGGGATTTGGCATAGTCGGGCAGAGACTCTTAAGTCAAGATATTACAAAAGGACTAAAAACTTCAATCTTCTTCAGGAATTGGAAACTTGGTATTGCAAAAGCAGAATTTTTTGCATGAATTTGCTGGCAACGAAGTGGGTTTACCTTTACCTGAGCACATGGAGATCCAAACATCCGAAGATTCCGAGCTATTGATCCGCTTCATTCCTAATCAATACGGCTGATTGAAGCTGCTCATGCAGAGTTGAATAACCAAGTAGGGAGAGGGGGGAAAAAGAAAGAAGAAAAGCAGTGTTTCAGCTGTCACAGCTCGTTCTTCTCCTCAATAACTCTGCTGCTGCAGCAAGTGAAGCACAAGACGCTCATTGTTGAGGCGGGCAAACATGATTCAAGGCGAGCGAAGAGATCATGAACCGGGGGGTCAAGAGAGAGGAAGCTGAAACAAGATGGAAATTACTCAAAGCCAAGAAAGAGATGTCTCATATATATATACATACACACATATATAGCTTGTCTGTGACGTGCAATGACCGACTGTGTGTGTGAACAAGCGAAAGGGCATCGGACACTGTCTTTTTGCAGCATCAGCTTTTTCTTTGGGTTTGAAATTTTGCTCAAAAAGTTGGCCACGTGAGGAGGCCCACCATCTCCAGGACTTTTCACATCCATTGAAGGCCACATGCGTGGAGACGATGGTTTCCCCCAGTCGAGTTCCCAAAAACAAGCGGAGCTCGACAGACCCTGGGTGTGTAGTGTTAGCCAGTGAGTTCTAAAGACTTCAGAGATTCAGGAATTGGAATTTCGTCTTACACAACATCTGTCTGATCCTAAAACTTCGAAAGAATTCACGGGGAGGAAGGGGAAGAAGAAGATTTAGAATGCCTCCAGTAATCATGTATGACTAAGACAAAAATGTGCTTTTGCTGTAGTGTGTGGATTGGGGTGACGAATTTTGGGGATTTTTTCTATTTTGAGTTCTCCGTTTTCTTTTTCTTTCTTTCTTTCTTTTTTTATTTCTTTTGGTCGGCAGGAGTGGTTGGGGCACTGAGTTTGCTTAGTTTTTCTAATCTACTTATGATAAACAAATATCATAACTTTTTTTTTAGGGAAGGAAATTGACGAAGCGCAACCGAGATAAAACTTATTGGGAAACGCTTCCTTGACTGTCTGTTAGTTATTTATGATCGTAGATCCACACACCATCACTACGTGTTTTGCATAAAATACTCGTTAATTAAAAAATCGCGGTGTTAGAAATAATGATAGTACTGTCAAATTGTCATAATGGTAGCCTCCTAACTTATTTATGATAGTATAGTGAGATTTAGGAAATATGAATATATATTTTTTGAAATGGATATAATTGCAATTGACGAGCGGTCACAAGATCGAAAGTACTCCACAAGGATTGTATGGTGTTTGATTTTCTAAAAATAGGTTTTTGATTTAGGGGGACTAAGGTTATGGTATTTTGTGTTGGGTTCCTCCCCCCCCCCCTCCCTTTCTGGGTGAGTGTTTTTGGTGTTGTTTCGAGGGTGGATATAGATTTTTGAAACAAAATTAGAGTATTAATCGATTTCACTTATCATGTCTAACACGATAAATAGTGCCTCTAATCATATGGGCTCTAAACCCTTTTCGACGAGTGATACTTGAATTTTTTTGTCAGATTTAATGTTTCATTTAAATTCACAGGAAACCTACCAAAGATTTTAAGGTTGACTTTTAAATGTCGGTATTTATACGTTTTAAGACGCGTCGGGATGTTTCGAGTGAAAAATAGTTACGAAAAAAATTTATGAATGTTGAAAATTCAAAAGGTAAAAAAGGTAAAAATCGATCACGTATTCTGTTTCCTCTCTTGCCGGATCTGGATTGCTGTATGCCAACTTCTCGCGCACGTTGTTGCTTGTCCAAATGGAGACAAATGATTCCTCTTAAAATCCGTGCAAAAGATGCACCAATCATGATTGATTCTCCCGAAATCATGGCAGACAACGGTCGTGCCTTTTTTCATAGATGCATCGGCGGTCGAGTCTTACATGACACCATCCGTTTGTCATCATCTCCGGGTGTAGATGTGAAAAAATAAATCGAGATGAACTAATTTATTGGTTTGTATGGACTATATAGATCCGATCATGGATGGGGTGACCCGACTATTAATATTCCCATATCTAGTGTCGTCTTACCCGAATTCGCGAATTCATTCGAATACGGTTAGTTCGTACCTCGATAAAATGTGAGAAAACTTTAGTGCCCGCTTATTAACCAGAAGATTTTAAAAAAAAATTAAACTAGTAAGGCCGCCTAAGAAGGTGACGTCCTATCGTCTTCCGTCCTTGATTTAAACGTGGGGTGATGATAATTTTACACGTGGTACAATGTGCCATATTTAGAATCCTTCAATTGAGAGGGAGAAAAACATGGCCTGAGGAGATATGGAATCTGATGGGAGCTTAATTGATTATAAAAATGGAATAAAAGACTCAAGAGGACCAAAATGAAAGAGAAGTTTCAATCTATGACAGAACATGCCAAATCCGAGTAACGCAACCCGCTTCGGACATCATCTTCCACCGCAAGTCCCTGTTTGCTTTGCTAGATTTTTTTTTTTTTTCTGTATGCCTGAAAATAACTGATGGAGACGGCGAACACCTGTCGACGCCGGATTGCGTCGGCAGCCAAACGAGACAGCCTTTCACATAAATATCGAAACCCAATTTGCTAATCAAATCACGTCCTTCTCTCGTAAGGGAGAAAAGAAAAGAAAAGAAAAGCACGAGCACAAGGAGTCTTTCCAAACCGACATGCAAACCAGATTCTACGTAGCTAAGCAACAAATAGAGGGAGATAGCACATGCTTTTTTAATCTTTCTAATCAGTTTGACAAAGGAGGCCAAAGACAAGCCTGTGTCTAATCATCAAACAGTCTTAATATCAATAATGCAAGGAAGATGGGGGCATGGCTACCAGTGAAGATTTTTAAGATGCTTGTAATGGAAAGCTTCGTGCTTGTATGGCAAACTGAAAATGAGCTGCATAGTGACTTCTCGCAGAAAACCGTGAGTTTAAACCGTGAGTTTCTCGATCATCGCCGCATGTTGAAGAAGATATAACATACAGACATTCAAACAGAAATAGAGACTGCATGGTGCTCTCAGAGGACAAAAGGACCAGTTCACGTTCCTTTCCTCGATGTGAACATCAACGGCGAATAAGTGACACGGATCTGAATTCGAACGAGATTTTAGTTTCTTTTTTGACTTTATAGGCAATCGCTGTGGATTTTAAAGTTACAGATGAATCGGGGATTATGAGGGAAAAAGAAAAAAATTACCAATGAAGCAGCATATGGGACTTCAAAACTTATGCCGCCGTGTAATGAACTTTGCACAGTTTTATGGCTTTTCTTTTAAGACCGTCGGCCTACTGCTTCAAGAATCTGTTGGTATCTCCGTATTTCTATATTCTGGCAAAGAAGAAAAAGGGGAACAGCATGATGATATGTCAATTCCGGCGACTTCCATGGCATTGCAGACCCATTCAGGAACATCGCCTTCAGGAAACTGCAAGATGAAGAGCATGAACTGGATTTAATAGTGCAGGATTCTAACTTCTACCAAATAACACCATGCGCATCAATCAATCAAGTCAATATTGTCAGAGAAGTCGTCCGATTGACTTATGATATCGCGATTGTGCGTTCTGTGAGCGTACACATGTGGGTGAGCTCAAAATGGGAAATATTTGGATTTATCTAAGAACTCGTTTTCACAATTTTGTAACGGGCAACAACTGACAAAAGAGAACTAACATGTGCACATCATAAAGCAAGATTATAAACAGAGTTTTTCCATAGAAGTTACCATTTTCTGCAGAAATTTGCAAACAAACCTGCAAGCAGAATTAAGAACAGTTGTCAGAAGTCCGCTATAAATGAGCATAGGGGAGAAAAGAAAGGCTGGAGGGGGGGAGATGATCTCAATTATGGCAAAAAGAGCCTACTCTGGAAATCTTCCCCGGACAATTGATGAGTGTAAATCACTGCTGAGCTGCATTGTATCACAAGAAATATCCAATTTCAAAACTTCACCGAGGACCAGAAACAAGAAGTGGCCGTTTTTTTCTTTTCTGTTAGTTGTATACAGCATAGACAGCATAATCACAATTAGTAGCACACCAACTTTCTACTCAAACTGCCACCCCGTAAGCCATTACTAATTTTTACGTACTTCCATACCTTCATCATGTAAAATAAATTGTGGTACGATAGAAGCTGGGATCCCATTGCATCTTTCGTAACCAGGCAATGAATATAGGCTCTAGAGTATTTCTTGCAGACCTGCAGGAAGAAAGAAAAAGGCTGAGATATTTGAAGAAAAGCATCTTCATTAACATTTTAGATTATCTAGTTCCATCAAGAACTTACCATGCAATTGCATGAAGGATCGATTGGACGGGTATCATTGGCCATTGCTTGATGTTTTAACTTCAGAACACCCTAATTGAAATGCCACATTAACGCGAGGGAAAAAAAATACGCTATGAAAGCAGGTACCCAACAACTCACTTAAATTGTCCTTTACATGTTAATAGAAGAGGGTTTTGGTAAATTTTACATTGTATCAATGATCAATAAGCGCATGAATCCATTTATGTCGTTAGACAAGGAAGGAGATTTTCAGATCTTTCAGAAGATAGATTTCTTACCTCAGGTACAAGAGCTGTGCCAAAGCGAGCAGTTCGAGTTGGATAGACACAATCATACATGTCGGCACCTAAAGCACTGCAGACCACAATATCTAGTGGATAACCAACACCCTGAGAAAGGGAACGTGCATGTATTAGAGGATACCACTAAAAAGGAGACGAAGTAGAGATTCTATACAAACACTGGCATAAGTCTTAAGGATATCAGTAAAAGCTATAAGTATATTTATACCATAACATATCTCGGTTTATCCTCAGGCAGTGTTGCAGTACACTGAGCGACAACGCGCCAAAATGAATCTTTATCCTCACCGCCTGCAAGACCACCAATGGCATAGCTGTCATAGAAGTAAACCCGGTCAATTTCATTCCTCCATTAATTGAAGACATTAGAAAGAGAAGCTTGGCAAATTTGACAGACTATTTGCATGGGGCACACCTACACATGCAAAAGTAAATGAAATTGGTCTACTAAAAACCGAATTCGCACTCCAAAGTCCAACCGAATTCTCGGAGGAGATAGGAGCAAACCTATATACCTCATGCACCTTTTGCAAAAGAGCCAACTTAAGTTTCTAGTTCCTTCATATTCAGTCTTTTTTATTTGTTGATAAAGCCTCTTATCTCTAATTTTCACACCATATTCTAATATCTGAATTTCAAAAGCAATAGAGATTTTATCATCACCAACAACACTTTTATCCCAAACTAGTTGGGGTCGGCGGTCGATGAACACAAAAAAGAACAATAGAATAAAATATAATATAACAAAAATAAAAAGCAAAGATCAATTGAAGAAAAAAGAATAAACTATAAATAACAATAGGGAAAAAGGGACTAAGGACTAAAAAGGTCAGTCTGGAATATAGGAAATCTACCCCTCTATAGTGCTAATAGCTTCCCTCCACTTCGTCCTAGAATAAACCGTACGCCAATCTATTTATCACATTCTTAAATCTTGTTTTACTACTTTCCCCAAGTTAGTTTCGGTCGTCCTCTTCCTTTCTTCACGTCATGCTCTCGGTAACAAGCTTCTATTCCTATTGAAGCATCTAGGGGTATTCGAAGAACATGCCCAAACCATCTCAGGTTATGTTCTCTCATCTTTCCTACCACTGGTTCTCCTCTAACTTTTTATCGAATATCTTCATTTTTTATCTTATCCATTCTTGTATGCCCACACATCCACCTTAACATCCTTATCTCTACAACTCCCATCTTATGCTCATGTTGCGTATGTGCTGACCAACATTCAACCCCGTATAGCATTGCTGGTCTTACTGCTGTTCTATAAAATTTTCCTTTTAGCTTAATAGGGATTTTTCGATCACACAAAAAACCTGATGCACTGCGCCATTTCACCTAACCTGCTCTGATTCTATGGCTTACATCCTCATCAATCTCTCCCCCCTTTTGCAATATTGATCCTAGACAGCTAAAAGCATCTTTCTTGGGCACCTCCTGTCAAGTATATTCACCGATTCTTGATCTACTCCTCTCGCCGTGGCGAACTCACACTTCATGTATTCAGTCTTATTTCGACTTAACGTAAATCCCTTGGCCTCCAATGTACTTCTCTATAATTCTAATTTAGCATCAACTCCAGCCATGATCTCATCAATAAGCACAATATCATCTGCAAAAAACATACACCACAACACCTCATCTTGGATATCTTTTGTTAGCTCATCCATAACTATGGCAAAAAGATAAGGACTCAAAGCAGAGCCATGATGTAAGCCTACTGTGATTGGAAAATAACTCGATGTGCCATTACAAGCCTTCACACATGTAGTAGCACCATCATACATATCCCTAATTGCCTCTACATACTTTGAAGGAACCTTTTTCTTCTCCACAACCCACCACAGAACATTTCTAGGAACCCTATTATACACCTTCTCAAGATCAATAAAAACCATATGTAAATACTTCTTCTTTTCTCGATATCTCTCCATTAGCCTCCATGGTAGATCTTCCCGGCATAAATCCAAACTGATTTGCAGGAATCTTGGTCTCTATTCTCAAACGATGATCAATAACTCTTTCCTACAACTTCATTGTATGACTCATAAGTCTAATGCCCCCATAGTTAGAACAATTCTGTATATCCCTCTTGTTCTTGTAGATAGGCACAAGCAGACTTTTCCTCCATTTATCAGGCATCATATTAGTGTTGAAACCTCTTATGTTTATTGTTAATGTTAGTGGGCCTAGTTATTTAGGCCTAGTTTATTTTATTTAGATGTCTTAGGGTTAAGGTCTATCTCTACTATATATATATATATATATTGTATTTCACTTTTCCCAATGTTAATGAATAAGAGAATTCTTTCATACAACATGGTATCAGAGTTCAATTAGCCTCTCAACCCCAAAACCTCTTTCCATCAACGTAAACCACCTTCAACACTCTCGGCCGAGCTTATTTAGACCAGGCGAAGCACGATATGAGTCGCCCAGGCCAGGCGACCCAGAACTGACGCCAGATCTGAGTCGCCCAAGCCAAGCGACCCAGAGCCTGACGTCACCTAGGTCAAGCGACCTCTTCCTGGGTGTCGCCTGACATCAAGCAGGTCAGACGACTTCCTCTAGGGTGTCGCCTGACATCAACAGACTTGGCAACCCCTCTCCTCTGATCCGGCGACCCTTTTTTCGTGATGACCTGAAGGAACTCAGGTTCGACAATCCTTGTGTGGTGGTTTCCAGTGGTCGCCTGACTTCATCAAGACACTGTGACTGATTTTTGTCCTTCTCAATGTTGTTGGCAATTCCATACTCTGTTCACTGCCTTCCGAGAGCTTCTTTGATGTCGACCAACAGTGATTTTTCTTTTATACAATTTATATGATCTAAATCGTGTCTGTTTGGTACAATTTATTACCCGAGACCATGTTAGAGATAAAAAAAGTTTCGGACTCTATTGGAGAATTGAGCCGTAGTGCTCCCGATATATATTCCTCCTTTCCGACAAATCCCATCAAGTTAGATGGCTCCAACTACTTGATATGGTCTCACTCTTGTTATCTCACCATTGTTTCACGTGGTCTTACCAGTTATCTTACCGGCAAGAGCGTGAAACCTACTACTAGAGATGATGCTATCCGCAAGTGGGCCTCTGAGAATACCTTGGTTATGGCTTATCTTGTCAATTCAATGACTGACACTATTGCCCGTGGCTACTTATTCTTGGATACAGCAGCAAAGATGTGGGAGACCGCTCAGAATACTTATTCTCAAGTGGGGAATGATGCCCAAATCTATGAACTTCAACAGAAAATTCATGAAACCAAGCAAAGGGAGTTGTCCTTATCTCAATATTACTCTGAGTTACGTAGTCTATGGCATGAACTGAATTTTTACGATGATTTTCATCCTACCAACCCCTGTGACGCTGCTGCTTTTCAAAAGAGAGTGGACAAATTTCGTGTGTTTGAGTTCTTGGCTGGTCTTAATATGGAGTATGATCAGCTTAAGGCCCAGATCTTGTGTCGTGTTCCATTTCCAACCTTGGAACAATCCCATGCCATGGTTCATCTGGAGGAAAAACATCGGAGCGCAATGCATCAGCCTGTTGTCCCAGAGCGCTCTGTCCTTTGCACTTCGGCGGGAAGTGAGTCTCGCGGTTGTTTTGGCAATGACAAACCAGTTGTGAAGTGCGATTATTGTGGAAAAGAACGTCACACCCGCGAAACTTGCTACAAACTTCATGGGCGTCCTTTCAATACTGGCCGTGGTCGTGGAAGGGGTCGAATCGGACCTCAGGTACACTTGGGTGAAGCTCTAAGTCAGCCACCAGCAGCTCCCTCGAACTCTCTATCTACTGCCGAGTTGACTAATCTGCTCTTCTCTTAGCACGCAACGGAGACAACCCTGGCACCACTACATCATCGGTCTCTGACACTTTGGCCTCTAATTTCGCACAGTCAAGTAGTTTTTTCGGTGGTTTATGTAAATCTTTTCAGCCGTGGATCCTTGATTCGAGTGCCACGCACCATATAAGTGGTGATATTACACTCTTTACCGATTATTCTCATTCTTCTAAGCATGAGTGTATTGTTGTTGTTGATGGTTCTTTAGCCCCTATAGCAAGCCAGGGCTCAATGTCTATTACCCGTGATATTACTATATCATCTGTTTTACATGTTCCTAAAGTTTACACTAATCTCCTGTCAATTGGTTTCTTGACCCGTGATCTGAAGCGTCAAGTGTTTTTCTTTGCATCTCATTGTGTCGTGCAGGACTTGGCAACGGGTCGAGAGATTGGTCGTGGTAGAGTAGAGGGGGGCTTATATGTGCTCGATTCACCACCATCAGCTCCTCTTATCACTCCAGCTTCCTCGGCAGCCCTATCAGAGTTACATGTTTGGCATCGCCGTTTGGGTCATCCATTGCTTGGAACTTTAATAAAGATTTGTCTAGATATAGTTTTTTTTTTCTTTTTGGTAAGGCTCCAGATATAGTTTTTTTTTTTTGGGTAAGGATGGCTCCAGATATAGTTGATAGATGTAGAAGTCAAGATTTCTTTTGCGTTTCTTGTGTTCTAACAAAAAACAAACTCGAGTTACTTATTCTCCTATTAATAATAAAAGTGATGCACCTTTTGCTCTTGTGCATTCAGATGTTTGGGGTCCTTCTCGTGTATCCTCCATTTCGGGTCACCGTTGATTTGTGACATTTATTGATTGTTGTACCCACACTACTTGAGTTTATTATTGCGACAGAAGAGTGATGTCTTCCAATGCTTTCAACAGTTTCTGGCAATGATTCAGACACAATTTGATGGAAAGCTTCGTATCCTTCGAAGTGACAATGGAACGGAATACACCAGGTCAGATTTTCAGGCATTTTTACATGATCGTGGTATTATACATCAAACAAGCTGTGTTGACACTCCTACACAAAATGGTGTGGCGGAACACAAGAATCGCCATCTGTAGAGGTAGCCCATTCCCTTATATTTGCCATGAATGTTCCAGCTCAATATTGGAGTGATGCCATTTTGAGTGCGGCTTATTTGATCAATCGTCTTCCATCACGCATTCTCCAATATCGCTCTCCAATTGAGACTCTTACTGGGTCTCATAAGTTTTTGGTCCCTCCGAATGTGTTTGGGTGTGAATATTTTGCTCGTATCACTCACCCAGTCGGTAAGCTTGCCCCTCGCAATTTCAGGTGCATATTTTTGGGGTATTCTCCCACACAAAAAGGATACAAGTGCCATTGTCCCTCCACTCGGCGCTATTTTGTCTCCGTGGATGTTATTTTTCATGAGTCTCAACCTTTTTACTCGCATACACTTCTTCAGGGGGAGCCTACTCATGGTGAAGATGTGTCCTCTATTTTGGATGTGATACCCATTCAAGGGGAGTTAATTTCGAACATTTCGAGTGAAAGATCAGATCCTACAACTGCTGCCAATACAGAAAACACAGCTCCAACAAACTTGGCAGTAAGTACTAAAGACTCAACAAGTACTGAAAATTCTGACTCTGCCAATGCAGAAAATTTACCAGAGGTCCCTCCGATTCAGGAACAGTTTCGGTACCCGATTGTGTTTCAACGACAGAATGTTCGTAAAGCCCCCTCTATCACTACTCTACTATTTGACAAATCTCCTCCTGCCAGTCCTACAGCCACAATTCCGGATAATGACACTTCCTCTAAGATTACTGATACAACTGATGATTTACCTATTGCACTTAGGAAAAGACAACGTTCACGTACACAGCATCCCATATCCAATGTTGTGTCATATGATCGATTATCTTCATCCTATCGTGCCTTTTCGTTGTCTCTATTGTCTACAACTATTCCCAGAACATGGCAAGAGGCTTTAGTTAATAAAAGGTGGACGGAGGCTATGTTAGAAGAGATGAAAGCTCTTAAGAAAAATGGTACTTGGGAGTTAGTTCAACTACCCCGAGATAAAAGTACCGTTTGATGAAAGAGGGTGTTTGTTGTTAAACAAAAGGCTGATGGAACTATTGACCGCTACAAAGCTCGCTTGGTGGCCAAGGGTTATACCCAAACCAATGGCCTTGATTACACTGAGACATTCGCACCGGATGCCAAGATGAACACTATTAGAGTTATTATCTCATGTGCTGTCAATCTTGAATGGGACTTACAACAGCTGGATGTGAAGAATGCATTTCTTCACGGGGAACTTGAGAAGAAGTGTATATGGACATTCCTCCAGGGTTTTCTGGCCCGGAGACAAAAGGTCATGTGTGCAAACTCAAGAAGGCTATATATGGTTTAAAACAGTCCCTTAGAGCCTGGTTTGGTCGATTTCAAAAGTCTATGAGTGCCTTTGGTTTTACTCAAAATAATGTTGATCATACCTTATTCATCAAACGATCAGGTACTCAAGTTGTTGTTCTCATCGTATATGTTAATGATATTGTAGTGACTAGGAATGATACAATAGAAATTTCTCGTCTTAAACAATATCTGAGGAGAGAGTTTGAAATTAAAGACCAAGGAGATCTACGGTATTTTCTAGGTATTGAAGTTGCTCGGGCTAAAAAAGAGGTATTTCTCTCCCAATTGAAGTATATACTGGATCTGTTGACTGAGGTTGGAATGCTTGGATGAAAGCTGGCTGAAACTCCTATTGAGGCCAATGGCCACTTGCAGTTTAAAGAAGGCAAGCCTGTTGATAAAGGAAGTTACCAACGATTGATAGGTCGGTTAATTTATCTCTCCCATACTCGACCTGATATAGCTTATGCAGTGAGCTTGGTGAGTCAATACATGCATGATCCACATTCTTCGCACCTTGAAGCAGTTCACAGGATACTCCGTTATTTGAAATCTGCTCCAGGGAAAGGGATTTTATTTGCACCTCATGGTCATCTTTCTGTGGAGTCTTATACAGACGCTGATTGAGCCGGATCTTCAGATGATTGACGCTCTACTTCTGGTTATTGTACTCTTGTTGGAGATAACCTAGTCACCTAGCGCAGTAAAAAGCAAGCTGTGGTTTCCCGCTTAAGTGCCAAGGCAGAATTTCGTACTATGGCTCAAGGAGCTTGTGAATTACTTTGGCTAAAAACCCTTCTTATTGATCTCAGAGTTGTTGTTTTGCAACCAATGCGTCTTTATTGTGACAGCAAGTCTGCTATAAGCATTGCTCATAATCCAGTACAACATGATCGCACCAAGCACGTGGAAATTGATCGTCATTTTATAAAGGAAAAATTGGACAACAATCTCATCAACTTGTCTTTCGTTGCCTCCAATGACCAGCTCGCCGACGTCTTCACCAAAGGCTTGAACTGGCGCATGTTTCATACCATTCTCAACAAGTTGGGCATGTCCAATATCTATGCTCCAACTTGAGAGGGAGTGTTGAAACCTCTTATGTTTATTGTTAATGTTAGTGGGTCTAGTTATTTAGGCCTAGTTTATTTTATTTAGATGTCTTAGGGTTGAGGTCCATCTCTACTCTATATATATATTGTATTTCACTTTTCCCAATGTTAATGAATAAGAGAATTCTTTCATACAATAATTAGTATGTAAGATCTTGTTAAAAAGATTAGTCAACCAACTTACTGCCACAATCCCTAAACTTCTCCACACTTCAATAGGGACCTTATCAAGCCCCAAGGCTTTACTAGTCTTCATCTTCTTTAATGCCTCCTTAACCTCATCCGCTTTAATCTTACGCACAAATCTTCTGTTTAAATCATCATAAACATCCTCCAAATCTACCTCACTTCTATCCCTCTCTCCATTAAAAAGTTTGTTAAAATAGCTCATCCACCTTTCCTTAACTTCTGTATCCCTTACTAGACATTTCTGATTGTCATCCTCGATGCATCTTACCTGGGTCAAGTCTTTACTCTTCTTGTCTCTTATCTTTGCAAGTCTATAGATACATTTTTCTCTCTCTTTGCTCCCAAGCTTTTCGTACATATCGGAGAAAACCTTGCCTCTAGCCTATCGCATGGCTTTCTTGGCATTTTTTTCTCGCCAATCTAAACTTTTGCAAGTTCTCATCATTAGGACATTTATGCAAATATCTGAAGCACTCCTTCTGTTTAATTGCCTCCTGCACCTCTTCATTCCACCGCCAAGTTTCCTTTGTTGTCCATTCCCCTTGCACCTCTTTGTGATTTAATTAGACATAAAGAGTACATCTTTGTGATTTAACACCTGCATAGTCTTTTCATTCCCTAGATTGATTTTGCTTTATTTTTATGAATCTCTAGGGTTGTCTTTTTTATGTTGATAAATCCTCTTATCTCTAATTTTCACACCATATTGTAATATCTGAATTTCAGAAGCAAAAGAGATTTCATTAGACATAAAGAGTACATCTTTGTGCTTTAACACCTACATAGTCTTTTCATTCCCTCGATTGATTTTGCTTTATTTTTATGAATCTTTGGGGTTCATCGACCGCCGACCCCAACTAGTTTGAGATAAAGGTGTTGTTGATATTGATGTTGATAGTATTTTCATTCAGTCCAAGATATCAAGTATTTGTAGGCCTTCTAAAATGAAATGGACCCACGTATATAGAGAAAGTAGGGGCGAACAACCAAAACTTATCTTGCCCCAGAATATCGTGGATTACATCATCAAATTAAGAGATTCGTAGTCCTCTATTTGCAGTCTTCATATGTTTGAAATGTACAAGTATCTGCTAACAATGAATAGCAGAGTTGATCTGAGATCCATCAACAATAAAAAGTTTTGCAGGTTTAGCCATCGAGAGTCTTCACTGCACTCCACTCCAATTTAACCAAATACTCAAACAGTGCATCACACAACTGATGCATCACAGTACTAGGCAATTTCTGGACAAAGAGAAATAAATGCATCTATTCTAAATTACTAAGCCTTCATAGACCATGTCTTCTTCTAAGTGAATCCTCAAAATAGGACTCGCAATCAATTTCCATAGTCAAACTAGAAACTTAATGCAATTAACCCTAAATCAAGCAGACTCCATCTCAGCAAAGTCATATAAAATATCATTAGCCACGCAAATCATAATTCACTCAATTGGTCGTCATGCACATACCCAGGGAGATTCCGCTCCACCAAGCCTCTGACACATATGTCTCTGCTTAAAGCAAATAACATAAATGTTAAGACGCGTTAGTACCAGATTATAAGAAGAGACAATTAGAGGAATAGAACGGCGAAATAACAATGAGTCGAAACTTGAAGTGATACTAACCTAAGCACAGGATCTAGACCACCTTGAACGATACCAAATAAATTTTGCTCATTTGGTCTTTTATGGGCTGTCAGCAGATATCATTAGAAAACAATCTGATTAGGCAAATAAGAGACCATAATGTGAAAAAAAAAAAGTAGAAGTGAAAAAAACATAAATTTTCAGGATAGGACACAAGAAATATCATATACATGGGACCTATACATTAATCAAAGATTCATACAAAAATTAAAGGAACTTAACACTTTCGATCCACCAAGCCTGGGCAGTTAAGGGGGGAACTAGAACCGCTTCCATTAATTTTGGATGTTCTACACACCTATTGTGGATTGAAGATCTGACAAAAAGCTACCTAGGTTATACGAAAAAACATGAATGAAATCAAGATGAGAAAGATTTACCTGCTATACATCTGTCAATCCAACGGAGAGTGCGATACATGGCCTCCTCAATCCGTGGACCAATAATGGTGGTCCTGACCACATCATCAAGAGCCATTATTATATCTGCTCCAATTCTGTTCTGTAATTCATCATATGAGGGGTGATCATACATTCATTGACTCATTTGATAAGAACACGAGAAAGAAGGCAAGCTTTCCTCACAGCCAAGCTATTACAGTTGTATGCCCAACCATTTCAAACTACTGCAGACTATTTAGCTTGATGTAGCTACTGTGTCAATTTTCTTCAGTACCTTTTCTAGCATTTTTTTAACTTCTAATTATTGATTGATTAATTATTCTGGGAATGGGTTCGCACAGAAGTATGACATACTTTGGTGACCGCGCCTCAGATAAAGATTGCTACTTTTGATAAACACATCTTCTAAAGACATTCTCTCCAGTCTTTTTTAAAATATAAATTATTTTGCCAGGTAACTTTGTAGGTGAGGCTGGTTTCATTCTCTGAAAATTCAACACTAAATGCTAATTTAAGATATTTAGAGAATGTCCTTTAGAGTATGTGCACATTTAAGATAGCAAATGAAACAGTACATTAAATTACATGAAAGCAGACATAACTAGAAAAAGTGGGCATGAAAGCAATCCTTTATCAATCATGAGTTAAAAATATGACAGTAAACATGCGGCCCATGTCAATAAGATTTCAAGAATAGTGGATCACAGGATTGAACGGCAGTCTTCGGGGAAATAAATTGGTTCAAGATTTGAACTCCAGAATACTGATTCCATTACTAAGTTTGATCTGATCATAGAAGTGAGTCCCCTTAAAACCAAAAGTATCGGTCAAATAAGTCCAATGTCCATAGTGAAGTGCAGTATGCCCCAACACACTACATCCCTACGACAGCTCATCAGTTTCATGAAAGTCGAGCCCTGGATTTTGCAGCAAATTCAATTTTTGTATTGGTCAGTTGATGATGTTATCATCTGCAGAAAGTGAATATAATTTGATGGCAGCAAGAAGTAGAGAGCATGACATCCTCTGCACATAAAGTTTGTGCATAAATATCTCCTCCATTTGTTGTTTTCCTTTCCAATCCAAATCTCAGATATTTCACAAGCTATTTGCGAAACGGTCAAAGTGAAACTTCATAATGGGATTTCCAATCATTTCCTCTAAGAACATTAAGGCAGACATTCCAGGAGCCTGCATCCTATCACTAATACTTATTCATTCCCCAATTAAGTCTATCCATCAAATAGATATCTAAGCTCATGAAAGTAGAATTTCAAAACACCTGGGGAAAAACTCTCAGGCATTAATCAAGTCCATAAGAGTTGCTAAAGAAGTTCTGCCTACCTGTATTTGTATTGATTCTTCAGGTGTTAGAAGCATTGGCTTTCCATCAACTGGTGACTGAATAAAAACAGAAGGAAACAAGTTTCAACAAATAAGACAAGAATCAACAAGAACATGATAGGAAAGAGTCAATAAAATAGCCAGTGGATAAAAAGGAGTAGTACAATTAAGTAAGCTATGTTGACGAACTGTATTGGAGAGACTCAAATACAAAGATGCAGCCCGTCATTTCAGATAAAAAATCTATTACGGCAAGGACAAATGACAAGCAACGTTTAGTATGAATATACTAGCTGCTAAAGTAAACCCGTCAAGGACAGAACATCAACTATTCAGTACGTTTCATTTTCCTTACACCAGTCACGATCAATGTTAACGATCTGATCATCGTGCACAGAGGAGAGGAAGAGGAAGTAAAAACCAGCCTAATGAAGTGGACATTTGATAAATGACTCATACAAGAAAACCCATGATAAAAAAATCACCTGAAAAGTTACACCTTTTTCAGTGATATCGGCTAAATGCAGCAAGGATACCTGAAATATGAATATTTATAGTATCAATTTCAGACATATAGAAAGCGTATGATTTTTAGTAGACATATAAAATGAAGCTTCAGTAGGACAATGACTTCTAATTTAACAACACGAAATTATAGGTCATGTTTCAAAGAGACAGCGTTAAGATGTCTATTTTTCATTTTAATGGAATTATCTAGTAGTACCACTATAACAAATGTGATGAGAATATATGCAATGCCACTGTAAAAAATTGCTGAAATTCTATAGAGAAAAATCTGTCTGAAAATAAATGAACATAAGAAGAAACAACACTACTTGAAGCAACAGAAAGACGATCAGTTTTGGCAAGGTATCGACCGGGAGACTCGATCACATTATAAACAAGACAGGCACACCGTCATGCTATTAGACATCAGAATATGCACATATCTATTACGTTACCGAAAATATTCAAAGATGAACAAAAACTATCAATTATATCTAGTAGCACAAGGACAACATAATCAGAGAAAGTCACAGAAAAACTGCATGCTTGCGCATACTAGACAACCATTTGGAAGCCACCGGAGTCAGTCAGTAGAGCTCTAGGCCAGTTCATAAACTTGTGGAGACCACCCAACTCATCGATTAGCTCAGAAGTAGGACGAAGTGCCAAATGATAGGTATTCCCCAGTATTATCTGGCAACCAATATCCTCAAGCTGGTCATTTGTTAGTCCTTTTATTGTCCCTGTTATTAAAAGAAAAATTGTTCTTGTTAATTTTGCAACTGCCGCCACCTCTTTCTATAAGCACAGGAATGCTTGAACAAGGAGGAAAAAAAAAGGCAGAGAAAAAGCAGGATACAGAATATGAAGGGGCTGGGCGTAGAGCAAATTGACCAATCGAAGAATTGCGCACTATAGAAGCAAATACAAACTCCTATTTCATTGTTACTAATGTATTGCTCTGTGAACATATGTCTGACATATAACACATTAAAAACAATGAACAGAGTATGCTCCTACATAGGTCACACAAAAGAAATATAGGCCAAGTTGTTGAACAATTCCAAAATGTCTGTTGCATTGCTGTCAAAGTACAATTAGAAAGAGATAAAAATATACAAATTGCATTCAACAATATTTACTAACCAAGTCTCCTTTCCCCACTAGATGGAAGTAGCGACATGATGAAGCGGCTGAAAAGCCATTTCCCACCTTGAGCAACCTCAACCACAAGAAAAGGACATCCCAATGCTCATTTCCATCAAAACTATTCTATTATACTTATATAGTTTGTGCAAGTCTCATTTTTTCTTAGTCTGTCTACATCCATAGGAAGTCAACTTAGAAAGACATCCTGTGAACACTCACATTCAACATCCAGATTATAACAATGGAATGGGAACGTAAAACTGTGCATGGATGATGTATTCCTGATAATACAAAAAGAATGAATACTTCTCCAGGTAACATGACAAACCTTGTGTCCCCACCGGCATAAAGAGAGGCGTTTGGCACACAAAATGAGGGAGTGTTAGTCGAGCTGCGCGAGCACGATTAAATCGCCCAAGGACCTATTACAAAAAGGTACGAAAGCATTGAATCAGAGATGTGACAGAGGGCACGATTAAGGATGAACCATCAAAATGCTCTCAGTAATCATGCTGGACTTCTTGCTAAGGCAAGCGCACATAGCTTGTTTATTCGGTACACCATTATTCACAAGAAACAACCCTTTTGCCAGCTGCATATCGTAACACTTCAGTTCTTTCTATCATTCAACAGCTGCATTGCTTTCTGGTTCAATAAGTAACATCAAGCGAGACAAGCTCACGCACAAACGCAATCATAAATTCAAAAAACTCCATTATCAGCAGCAAATGCAAATCAAAGGATGAAACTGCCGGGAAAGTCTTAACTAAAGAGGGATGAATGAACAAGAAATAAGGAACAACATACTCTCCAACAAATTGGGCTTTCACGCTCACCGCCGAAGCACTTACAATGTAAAAAAAGTTCGCTTGCTTCCCATTCAAGAACCATGTCCATATTCATTTCAAGAACGACACATTGTTGGTACGCTCCACGAAATCTCAGCGCAAAAAAAAGGGAAAAGGAAGAGTGATTAGGAAAAGCAGACAAGAGCCTAACCTCAAACCGGAGCGCCATTCAAACTGTCTCCCTCCCTCACCACCGCCACCACCAGCAAACACTTCACACCAACGTTTTCCGAACAAAGGGTTAAACCACACTTTCCAAAATGAAAATCAGAGCTAGAAGAGCTAAAAAGAAGAAATTGCAGGAACAGGACAAGAGGAAGACTTAGAGAGAAGGTGAGATGCCAGGGGAAGGTGGTGATTGGATATGGATGACGCAGAGCCTTCAGAGCTTAACTGATGTCGTTAAAAAAAAACACGTTTTTTTCAGAAAGGAAAAGAACAGGAATCAACGAAGCAGAGGAAGCAGGAGAAGAACAGCGGACGGCAGCAGGAGCAGTTGCAGCTTCAGCTTTGACCGTTGTATCTCGCCCCCCGCCCGTCCTGTCCCCTTGCCCTAGACATTGTCATCCAAAGAACGAGGGTTTTACTTTTGACGTCGTCAAGAAACCCCTAATGTATTTAATTAAGATTTTAATAATATTTGGGCTTCATTTATTTCGAAAGAAACTAACGATTTAAAAATATATTTTTAAATAATTTTTTATCTCTTAAAAAATTGGATGAACGAAAAATATTTATGTCATTTATAAATATACTTAGATTTAAATTACTATCCAAGATAAATACATTTTTCACAGACATTATTTCGGCAATACAAAAATCATTGAATAAAATATTTTTCTTTGCATGTCAGATTTTAAATAGTATTTATGCTTACTTATCAATTTGATTTGATTTATTTAATAAATTCATTATTTGAAAAAAAATAACTTATATATAATAAGCATAAGAATCATATCCATCTTTATTTTATCCTCGCCGTGAATATCTCTCTGTATCACGTATTGGGCATAAACTTAAATTAAATAATTTATTCTGAATTTTATATAGAATACGAAACCTAGCAAAATAGATTAACTTTATCAGCAAAATAGACTAACTTTATCAGCAATGGTTTCTTTCATTCACACTATTCCATTTGTCGTATATTAGGTTATGTTCATTTTTGCTTCATTTTTATTTTTTTTCTGGGCATACTACACCGGTTCATTGCTTCAAAAGAAAATAGTCAGATCATTTATTTAGGTCGAGCATGATGCAATACATGCTGTACAAAAGCTTAAACCAAAAATAAAATTTCAAAAGAGAATTCCCTTAATTAAGTGTCACGGCGAAGCTCTAGAGCGGGGAAGAAAATTTACAGGCAAAGTTGACATGAACAGAAAGGGCACTGGTTCATCTCACCGAAATTAGCAACCATAAAAACCCAAAATGTAGCAAAAGCATATGACATCTAGTAGAGACCATTAATCTTAGTTGTCAACAAAAAACTAGCCAAAATCCATGAGCTCAGAGCTCTGAATATGTGTTAATCTGGAACGATTTATACACTGGCATTGTTACTAGGAATCACAACGTGAATTTACCATCAATTAAGATAGTAAAAGAGCATCACATCACATAAAAAACAAATTTCATCTGTTGAAAGGAAAAGAAAACTGAACTTGCTTCAAGAACTATAACCACCCATTTCAATCCAATCTTTGATTCTGATGAAAACGCTATTCAGCTACAAAGAATGGCCCGGGCACCAAAAAAAGAAAAAGAAAATCAGGTCAGTTGATACATGTGAAAGTGAATGAGCCTCTACTTCTTGTACATCCTAGAATCAGGAGAGTTCTGTTTCAGAGGTGACAAAGGCCGTCTTGGTGAATCCACATCACTGAGATCAATCCTCTTCTCAACTGGGCTTCTCATTTTAGGGCTTGATTTTCTCTTGTTAGACTGCAACCAAATGAAGTCAACTTAGCAAGAGTTCAAATTGCAGGTGCACAAAATTAGGCAAAGCTCTCATATTTGTTCTGACCTTTGCAGGAGCGCTAGCTGTGATTCTCCCACCAGAACCAAAAGTTTCCCTTTTTATCTGGAAGTGCCTCAGTAATCTCTTATTTTCTTCATCTAGAACATTGTTTTCTTGAAAAAGCAGATTTACCTACAAAAATAAGATATTGCTAAGACAATTCTCAGCAAGACATCTTACAACAATTTAAGTCATCAAAGAATTTCTTACCTCCTCTTCAGCTTTATGAAGGTTAATTCTAAGATTCTCCTTATCTTTCTCAAGTGTCTTCATTTCAGCAGCCAACGAAAGAACCATCTGGGTTACTGGTCTTAGGCTACAGTATAAATAACAGTGTCAATTCAACTTCATTTTTGCATTGGATGTAAATGATATCTTTGCATCTTGCAGCAGTGCCATTAGAAGAGTGGGAAAGTGGCTTCTTCTAATCAAGTGTTGGAAATGGTGACACAGCATGAAATAGAAAGCAACTGAAAAATTGAGCACTCACCAGTTCCACATCTTTAACAATTCTCGACACGATTCATGTACACTATTTGCCTCCAAAAATGAATATGCTGATGCTGCTGCATCTTTCCTGAGCAATGTTGAGATGATTGATTCGACTAATTTCTCCTCCAAATTGGTACACTCCGAGGTCTCTTCATCCTTCAAAGAAATAATCAATTAGTAATCCTCTGTAACTTATGAAGAGTAAAAACCTCATGGTGCATAAAATTGAAGTTGCTATCTCCTGACCCATAGAAGATGGCGCACCAAGAAGCACATGAAAAAAAGAAAAAAATTAGTTTCACCTAACAAAATTTACTTGCATTGAAAATTAGTAAAGTGAAGCAAAATAAAAAGATCTCACTAAGATAAACCCTGTTCAGATGAAAGTTTCCACCAAAAACTTTGCCTGGGTTGGAAAGCATAATAATATCACATCTACCACCAGCTCCATCTTTTGTTTAAAAAATCACAGTCTCTCCTAACTATTTGCATAAGCTTGTTAAAAGAGATCCTCTGTTTGGTGGAACAGTTAATGATTGTATATAAAGCAGCGAATAGTTCAGACTACTTTCACACGACACCATTGATATCCACCACTACTTTATCCATGCAAGCTGAGCTATTTTACCGAGAGAGAGAGAGAGAGAGAGAGCATACGCTGTTCATTCTATCTTTTACACAGGTGTACATGTAGCCTACTTAAAGTTATTGTTCCTCTGGACAACCCTTTTTCTGCCTAAACAGTGACGCCGTAGCAAGATAATATTTGAACATTATGATCCAAATTGTGAACAATCCAGGTCATAGCTTGCTTAACAAAGTGATCTATCTTGGAATATTAGTATATTTGATGAATCTGAAGCTTCATTGTATTCTGATTCTAGCAAGCATGCAACTCCTCAATACACTTTACTAGCACAATGCACAAGAAACTACGACTTCAAAGCAGTGATACAATGTAACACCTTTTGGTATTACCCCAATATGCAAACAAGCAATCAATTCTTCACTAAATTTCAAAATGAAAAAAGAAGAAGGACCAAGGCATCAATATTTCGAGGCATTCAGCTTCAATTTGACCAATCATTGTTTAATATGATGGCTACTGTCAAGTTGCAAGAAATGCAACTCACCGCTGTTGTGACTCATCACAAAGTAATTAAAACCAACATTTACCATTAGTTCACACAAGAAATTCCCCACCCAATGCGTATTTCTCAAAACATTAGTAGTAAGGGTTCTAAACTGAACAAAACCTATCAACTGATTAGGACTTAACAAAACTATTTGATGGAAAGGCTATATAAAATGCAAAAATTAGTTCTTTACAAGCACACTAGCACAAGATTACCTCGCGAGTATCATCTTTGTGCTGCAACTCATCGGACAACCGCTCAACCTCCTCCTCTAGCTCCTGAACCCTGGCCTCTGCCTCCTTGGCCCGCTCTTCGACCTCATTTCCAAAATCCATCAATGCCTCCCTATCATGGTCGTAGAGAGAGCACTCTGTTTCCAGCTTCTTACACTCAGCCAGCAAATTAGCACATTCTGCCGCCAATTTCTGGTTCTCTTCCACAAACTTCTTCAAAGCCTGTGCGTTCATGCACGATTCGGCCTGCCCATTTCCATGGACAGAACAAACCATCCACACCCATAAGCTATCACCCAGTGAAATTAAAAAAACAATCCGACACACGTGCAAAAAATGCGCTCTCTTACCCTTGCGCGCTCAATGAGGCCGTCTTTCTCGTTCAGTCTTGAGTGCAAGAGCGAGCACTCCTCGCGAAGCCGTTTCTGAACCTCCTCGGAAGCGCGAAGCCTCGATTCGAGCGTTTGGGTCGGCACGGAGAGGCCTAAGGTGTGATCGATCGCATCTCTGATGAACTCATCGATTCGTGGGGGAAGATCCATTCTTTCGTCGCCACCCGAAACCCTATATCCCCGGAGGCTGGTCGGTGTAGGAATTCAGAGAGAGAAGGTGAAGTTGATGAGTAAAAAGAGACGAGGGCAAGAAATTGGGAAGAATTAGGGTTTCGTCGAACTCGGAATTCCGAAGCGTTCCCTGTGGAGCGCTGTCTCTGAAGAGATTCAAATTGTAAAGGGGCTAGCCGTTTGAGACCGAGTATTTAAGGTGGGTCCCCGTTGAAGAATAATAATTTAAAAAACAGAGAAATAGGGAAAAAAAATAAATTATTTAAGTTTTTTTTGCCAAATTGGATATGATTATTAAAAAAAAGGGAAATTTGGTCATAATCAAGGCGCATTGAGTCGTGAAATTCGTAAAACCATTTTATGACTTTTAAAGGAAACACTTTTAAATTTTCAATTGATGCATCACTGCAACAAAAAAAAAAAAGTTGCATTTTTCTGCTTAACGTATTGAGTATAATGTGATTAACATTAAAGAGAGATTCGACGATCAAGGATATGCAACTCTCATGGAGACGAGCACGGAATTACTTTCTTAACATTTTGGCGGGGTCAATCAATTGAGTATTTAGACCTTTATTTTGGCCGATCCTCTTAATGACACTCGAGACGATGTAATTAAACCACAAAGCTCACCCTATATCAAAAACTTGGACGTGACTTCCACTTGATTTTTTTTTTTTGGTTATTCACGTCGATGTGAACATGAGTAAGATTTCCAACATGAAAAAATCCATCAACGGAGAGCTGTAAAACTTAATCGTATCTCTCTCGACGCATATATATGTATGTGTTTGGAATAGACAACACCTATTTTATTGATGAGATTAATGGAGACATTAGCGAGGTCGGAGCAACTAAATAGTTGATGAAGATCTTGAGAAATTTTAAACGGTAATGAGAAGTCCCACTAAAACCCATTTTACTAAAACATATCATAATTCTTGATTGAGTGCTAAAACAAGTACAAATCCATGAACCGAATGATTATACAGCTTGTTGAAGCACCTGTAATGGTCAGGTCACTTGGCAATAAAATTGTTAGCGATACCTAGCATTTGCAGCTAAAGTACACTACAAGTGTCAAAACATGTGCACGGCGCTCACTATAGTGCCAAAACTTTCAAAATAATCACTTAAGTGCTAACTTTTTTAAAAAAAAAAATCGATATCTTAAGTGACAACTTCTATTTGAGCTGGTGTGATTTGTCGAAGTTGACACTAAAGTGATTGTTTTTCAAAAAATTTGGTACTTGAGGGATTGTTTTATTAAAAAAAATCGATACTTAAGTAATCGCTTTAAAAGTTTTGGCAGAAGTGATCGTTTATAAAAAATTGAGCAATTAAGTGATCGTTTTCAAAGTTTTGGCATTAAAGTGATCTTATACACATATTTTGGCACTTGCAGTGTATTTAAGCCTAGCATTTGCTTGTGTGCTCTTTTGAGTTAAGAACAAACCACGGTAACACAAGTACAAGTCGCAAGTTAATACAAAGATAAATACACAAATTCACATACTTCACATCCTCGATTGTTATTTCATATCTCCCCACTTTCATTCGGTCCACCGGACGATCTTGAAAGATCGATGTAAGCTTAGTGAGATGCTCCCATGGCTCCTCCAGGACGACAGCCTCGTACTTATTCATCGAACTTCCATCTCTCGCGGCAATGACAAGCTGGTAATTGGTCCCGGATAAGGTTAGAGACTCTCTGCCTTCACCAGTCTCTGAAACTTCAAGCTAGACTCGGATGACTTATTATATTTGGGCGACCGCGAATTGGACCATCTCTTTGACATGGGCGCCGTTGATTCCCTTGATCGGCTGCCGTCCCCCGAGTTGATACTTTCGGCCGATCACGGCGGTGGATACTAGAGGGAAGATGAAGATGAAGAGGATGAGGAATGGAGGTTTCATTGCGAGATTGTACGTGCTGATTGCTGGCAATTAAATGACTCACATTAATTGAGAGCTCGATTAATTAGCTGGAAACATCCATTTCAAGGGTGATGATCAAAACTAAGTACTAAGACATGTTATATACGATAGATAGACGCTTGCATTGAAGCGAAAAACACAAATTAAAGAGACGTGATAGTGACGATCCAAAATCGAAACCCGCATTGACCGGCAGAGTCAGAAACAACTCTTTAAATCTTGCTTTAAGGATTTGGGCGCGAAGATGGTTCGAGAATGCAACACGAGAGTCGAGACAAGAAGAACGTGCATGGTTATAATTGAATCGGTACATGTTTTATTATTAAAACTGGACATACGATTTGCCCATCTAAATTGGGATTTCTCGTTATTTTAAAAAAATAATTCATCGGATACAAACCAAAATTTACTTTAACACAACATAACAAAAACCCAGCTAAGCTAGCTCTTCTGATCTTGCTCATCCGTTCCTTTGGGGATTTCGGCATCTCTGTCTTTAACATTGCTTGGCTCCATGAGCGAGTCTACTTCCTTCTCCACTTCCTCCACCTGCAATTCGATTTTATTCGCACCCGATTAATTCACCAAATACCAGTGGTTTTAATCATGATTTTACACTAGGAGGAGTGGACACTTTCTGGAGTCTTCCGTGTCGTTTTGAATCGGTATTTGACGCTCAATGAACAATTGGTCAGCGCTTCAGACAAGTCAGAGACACAGGAGTCCGGCATCCCGACACATCATTTCGATGCGCACATGATCAGTTTCAAAGCATTCTCAGAAGTCAAAATTTAAATATATCAAAAAATATATATTTAAGTCATATACCCAGCCACCTAAAATTAATATACTTGGCCAGCCTAAAAAAATATAATCGCGAATCCCTAAAATAAGAAGAAGAAACTCGCCCTAATGTTTTTTTTTATATAATTATCACGTGTATGTAAAAATATATATTTAATATATAATGTGTCCCAACGTGTCGTAATTCTTTATGTTTTGATAAATGAGGTATCGAAGTATCTTATTGTGTCGCATCTCAGTTACTTAGGTTTTACATGATGGACACTTTAATGTATGACTAATTACATGGTTCAAAGGTTATCATCAAGTGGATATAACTGGTACAAAGATTCTCCATGTTTATATATATATAGAACTAATTACGTGCATAAGGTCCTATTTGACCTTACCAAAAAAAAAAAAAAAATAGGACCTTATGCACGTGTATTGGGCGCCCTTCACTCAAAAAAGCCTCAAGTTTAGTCAACATTGTTTTTTTTTTTTTTAAGCACCAAATTGTATAATCAAATTGGCAGATCTAGACGTTCTGCAACAACTCTAAGCAACGTTGCAAATTGTACTAAACAGAGATTAACTATTGACGAAAGAAGAATGCGGGATTAGAGACCTTGTCGATGACGTCTCCGGCGAGATGAGCATCCTTGTCCACCGTATCGGCCAGATGCTCCACCACAGTCACCGCGTCTTTCAGCTTGCCGTTCGGGAGATGCTCGGCTACCTCCTCCGCCACCTGCTCCACCTTCTCCGCCACCTCCTCCACGAATTCCGTCAAGTCGTCCGCCTTCTCGACTACCGCTTCAACCTCATCTGCCAAGAATTTCAAAGTTGATTTTTCCATGTTCATCACGGTCATGCTCAGATTTTTCAACAATGAGGAGCTATGGATTGGAGACTCACTTTTCAGCTTCCACAGTGGACCCCATTTGTTCCTCCAAAATGGCAGAATCATCGATACGAACACCCCCAGAACCCAGAATTTCCTGCCATGCGAAGAACTAATTCCAGTTTCAGCAACAGCTAACTAAAGGAAGAAAAACCCTACAAATCAAAACTTACCAAGAACTAGGAGAAGGATCAGATGGAAGATGAGGCACTGGATCCACACTGCTCCGAACAGCCACGTCCCTTTAGATTAAACACATCAGTTCTAAATCTGTCAATATCTAGTCAGAAGAACTAATCCTGGAAATTTACATCCGAAACAAAGGATAATGAAGACAATGCTCACCTTGTTCGAGTGCTTTGTCGAGCACCGAGAGACGTCATGCTCCGGCTATCCACGAACCGGCAATGGTCCATCTGTCTCGAAGTCGCGAAACGGCTTCTCTGACCGGCGTCCTTGCCGGTCAAAGCATGGGACAAAGTGACGAGCCTCGCCGTCGACATATGTGTCTCTGTGTCTTGTGGGCTATATGCAGCCTCAAGCGCTCTTGATTCCAAGCTGATGTGGTTGAAGTATTGAGAAAGAGAAAGGAGAGGGTTTGGATTTGGAGAGGAAAGGGATCGTGAGCGAGAGAGATGTTTATTATCGGATGATAACGTGGGACAATGGACAAAGACGAGGTTTATGTTACCGCCAAGGTTCTGATATATAGATCAATAGTTTACGTATAAAGTCAAATATTGGAGTTCGGTCTCTTCTTTTTCTGGAACACGTTTCTTGATGTGAATTTGAATATCATAAGCGTTTGCGTGGGAAGAACCACCTAACCCACTTGAGGTTTTACTCGGTCCATGTTGGTTTCCTCCAAGACTTATCGATTTTCATGACCAGCTCATACAACCCCTCCTTTCCTTTTGTCTAATTTAGAGTTGCGAAGAAGGTTCAGAGGGGAATGAGTTGACTTGGGGGCGTATTTTACAAATTTTAACATAATCGAAACGAGTGTCAGCAACCATTTCGAGGGCCTTCGTGGCTGGCAAGAGTGGCCAGTGACCCTCCCTGGCGAAGACAAAAAGCAAAGAAAAAAAGGAAAAAAAAATGAAAAACTTAAAATATCATTAAAAAACGTCCATATCAGCGCCGACCTTGTCACGTAAGATGACCGGCATTTATGTTAATAATTTTTTTTTGCCAAAATTAGTAAGTTAGACTCAATTGATAAAATGTGAAACTGTTTAAATTGGCGAAATTGAAAGATTTATGACTTTTTGGACCATCTTCCTGGTGATTCCTCGTTGATCATTCTCTTTCTCTTATGCTTGGTTCACTCATCTGATTTCAACTTAAAGGCATCATCGTATCTATTATTTTATTCTAGCATGTTCTGTGAACCCGACAGGACCATGGGAAGGCCAATGTAGATCAATCTTGATCGAGATCGAGGGCAATGCCAGTTAGTTCCGGAGAGATGGAGGGTCCAGTCCATCGAAATAGGTTCTTCCTGGATAGACAATCTACGAACAAAAACTAGATACTACCATCTTAGCATAGCGAAAGGCACACTTCGAGCTAGCTCCTTCGGAGAAGCGGCGCAGGAATATGCTTGGCGACGCTCTTGCAGGTCAAATCAAATGCACGTAATGCTCGCTCATGCAAAGTGGAAAACAAATTAGTTGAGATTTCTAGTATTCGATAAAACCTAATCTCGGATGCTAAAGCTTGTGTGAATAAACTTTTACTTTCTTGCTCTCTCTAAATTTATATTTACAACGATTACAAAAAAAGTTCTAAACCTATTGTAATTATGTAAATTTAGTCCTAAACTTTTCTTTTAGTCAATTCAGTCCTAAACCTTCAACAATTGTGCTAATTCAGTCCATTTGGCCAATTGGCATTGACGTGGCATCGCCAATGCTGACGTGGCAAATTTTACTGCCTGTCCAAAGCAAAGAAAAAAAAAGAATAGAAAATTATTAAAATATTATTAAAAATTTGACACGTGGGCTCTAACCGATCAAATCGACTGAATTGGCACAGTTACAAAAAAGTTAGGACCGAATTGATCAAAAATAGTTCAGAACTGAATTGACACAATTATAATTGGTTTCAGACTGATTTGATAATTTTCTCAATTTTTCCTTAGCCCAAAACACCTAAAACTTTCACAATATACTGGCGTTGGCAATTGTGTACCCTTATGATTTTTGTCATCATTTTCTAAAGTCATAAAACATTTAGAAGAAGATATCACCTTATCAAATATAACTGGGGGGGTTACTTGTGTGGGCACAGGGGTGAAATATTTAATTAATTGCTTTAAGGTTTGTTTAACAACCCGTAATCATGACTATTTTAACATCTATTTGATGTTAGAGCTGATTTAAGAAAAGATAAACGCGATTATGAATGGTCTTTAGTCATAACCCTTTGAATCGCTGAGCTCCGAAGAATTAGCTAACATAATTTTTTTTTTTGGGTAATTACGGTAGTAACGAAGAAAGTCGTTCCGATAGTGATGTAGAAAGAAAGGCTCTACCTATTAAGAGAAGTAAGAAGAGTTATCCTAAATATG
The DNA here is from genome assembly GCA_028455895.1 of Rhodomyrtus tomentosa. Taxonomy (NCBI): domain Eukaryota; kingdom Viridiplantae; phylum Streptophyta; class Magnoliopsida; order Myrtales; family Myrtaceae; genus Rhodomyrtus; species Rhodomyrtus tomentosa. The sequence continues at coordinate 3,028,998 of JAPCWY010000001.1, read as the reverse complement.
TAAATGGCCCTCAAGCCGCAATGAGCTGTACTGAGGCCCTTAATTGTAGCTGATTTTCCAGATCTCGATGAGAAATTTTATTTTTTTTATATATAAGTGAAAAATGAAGAGACAACATAAGCTTTATAAGTTTCTGAGTCAGTTTTAGTACATTCAATTAATTAAAAGAATAGTTTACGCTCAATGTCTTTTTCCATAGTTTTTTTTTAGCCCCAAGTACGCCCTCTCTTCCGCTTGTCTTGTTAATGGTAAACATCAATGTGGGCCGCGGGCCCATGGGCCCATGACTATCTTTCGGAATGGAGGACCTTTTTTTTCCCCTCTAAGCCGGAGTAATCAGAGCATACACAGTCAGCGTGCAATTTTTTTTTCTTTTACTTTAATTCACTGTTAATTTGATGATTAGGGAGAAAGTAAGTGGTTAAAATCAGAAAATATTGCGTACCCACGGGTTGCGTCTCGCACGAGGTCCATTATATATATAAGGCTTTCGCACCTCAATATCTAGTTTCCTCTGCTTGGAATTTAGGTCAATAGATAGAGGATCACCCTAAAAAAAGAAGATGATTCTGAACACTAAGCCAATCATCGGGTGGGTGGGAAGCATACTACTAATTTTCATCTATCGGACTTTGTCGAGTGTAAAGGAATACGCAGATTAGGCTATGTTGGAGCAATTATATCTTGAATCAATAATTCCTCAATAAAGAAAAGACTTAGATGCAGAGAATCTGATGTTCTGTTTGAAATATATATATGTATATATATATATATATATATCCCCATCTATTCTCTGCCTGACCCCCAATTTCCATGAACGACTGGCGCACGGTTCGGGTTCAACCGGTTTGATCCGAAACCTTCTAGCTTTTTGTTACTGTTTAGCAATGCCGACTACATGACAAGCAAAAAGGAATTAACCATCATCATACTTTACTTAGGTACTATCATTACGAAAATTTTCTCTTCTTTCGATGATATAGAATCAACTTTAAATTTATTTATCCATAAAAATAAATGATTGAACCCAAGATGAGATTGACCCTCTTGCAAATGCTCTCTTCCTGTGTCTTAGATCCATTCCAATACACACTCCCCCGGCTATGGAAAGCATGCTTTCTCAGTTAAAAGACTTAAGGCAGGAAGAAACAGCACAAAGAATACTGTGCAGTAAACGCCTGCGAACTCGGGCGATACGGGACCGTTCTAATGCGACGGAACGGGCCACGTTCCGAAAAATCGAACTGGCCTCTTTTGCCGGCCTGGAGAAAGTAGACCCATGGGAAACTCGGAGGTTCTTTGTGAAGGGAAGGCAAATTGAGCGATACATGTGGGCATACTATTCTTCGCGGGCATCACGTGGAAGAAAATAATGAGGCTGATCAGGTGACCGTGAGAGTAACAGCAAGTTGCGGACCACAGTTTCGTACGCGAGTGGACCCCACAACGGTTTTGAATTATTGGTTATTGACCCCTTCTTCTTCTTCTTTTTTCCTTGCATCCCCGGAACAGCTGTTGATTTCGTAGTAGATTAACGACAGTGACACAATTATTTCTCTCGCGGATGATCCAAACTCAAAAGTCAATTTTCTCGTGTTTTTTCTTCCTTCCTTCCTTCCTTCTTTGTTTTTGTCCATTAGGGGACCAAAAGTCTGAGCATAATAAGCACATTCGGTAGGACATAGACGGTGACATGCAAAGTCCCAGCTGCCACTGGCCACTAATCTCTACCTCTTTGTCTAAATTATCCTAACAGTAAATAGGTGACTTTCGGCCTACCTTAAAAGTTAAAACCTCATTTTTTTTCCCCCCAAAAATGGGGTGCATAAGACAGCGACCTTATAATTAATCATTCTTAATGAATCAAGCGCCATTTCAATTAGCGACGGCCACCGCCCCCAAAACATAAGTTAGTATGACCTCCCACTCTCCGAAATTTTAATCGCGCGCCTCGTGGATATTGTTTCGAGACAACCTATAACTTCGTTGAAAGATAATTATAATTTTGTTTTGGAACATAACAAAAGAAGGGTAGCACGAAAAATAAAATCCCTTTCGATTTTTAATTCTTAGGTGAGAGATCGCAAGGAAAAAAAAATCGTGTGGGCAAATGAAAAAAGAAACCACAAGAAAAAAAAATCCAATTCTCTCTTGTGCTAAACGTATAGGGAAAGCATCAGCATCTGCATTAAAAGGGCGAAAAAGCATCAGTTATAAATGATGCGACGAGGATTAACACCTAAGTGATGCGACGAAGAGGCTCGAGACTTCAACTCCTAAAAGGGTCTATCTTGGTCTCGCCTTCAATATACAGTGATTCGCCTCTCGTGTTTTTTTTTTTATCTCTATATTTTCTTCTCAATGGCATGACTTTAATTGCTGGCCTAAAATGAAAGTTTTCATTTAGGCAAAGCACAAAATTTTGCAAATCGAAAGCTGCAAGTAGTAATACCATAGGAGAAAAATCTTATCCAACTCTTTTTTTAGGGAAATGTCGAATGAGCGACCAGCCGAAGTTGTGGGATGTAATAAATAGGGAGAGAGCAAAACGCCGTAGTGTTAAAAAAGAAAGGCAAGTAGTAAACAAATGGAAAAAAGCGGAGAGCGGGTTGGTAGATCGTGACGACGTCGTAGCGGGATGGTAGTAGCCATTTGACTTTAAACCACCTCTCTCTCTCTCTCTCTCTCTCCGTCGATCGATCTCGATAAGGAACAACCTTGTTTTCTTCCGCATTCCAGTTCACTTCCCTCTCTCGCCCTCTCGCTCTCTGCATTCTTCGACAACCTTCACTTTACTTCCCTGATTCTCTACCGGCGATGGGCCACCGGAAGCTCCTCTACGCCGAAGCTCCCTTGACCAACTCAGGCGCGAACCAAACCGCCTCCTGCCTGAGTTCCTGCGACCCTTCCTGCACCTTCGGCTGCCCCCAATACTACTACTCCCCCCCGCCGCCCGCTCAGCTCTACTGGCCTCCGCCTCCGTCCGTCCCACCCCAGGACGACGGCTCCGGATCCACCCGCGTCCCTCCCGCCGTGATCGTCGTCGTCGCATTCCTGGGCGGCGTCTTCCTCCTCGTCAGCTACTACGTCATCATAGCAAAGACCTGCCTCCTCCGCCGCCGGCGGACCCGATCTCGCGACCCCCCTCCCTTGGATGGCGAGGGCGGGGGAGGGGGCGCGGGCGAGGAGTTCGGCGACCAGAACCGCGTGGACCACCCGATATGGTACATCCGGACGGTGGGGCTGAGCCCGGCGGCGATAGGCTCGATCGCGATGTGCAAGTACCGTAAGGGCGAGGGACTGATCGAAGGGAGCGACTGTACGGTGTGCCTGACCGAGTTCAGTGACGGCGAGACGCTGAGGGTTTTGCCCAAGTGCGGCCACGCGTTCCACGTCCCCTGCATCGACACGTGGCTGAGGTCGCACACCAACTGCCCCCTCTGCCGCGCGGCGATCGTCGGTCCCATCCCTCTCCCCCTCCCTCCTCCCGAACACCTCTCTCAGCCTCTCCACGGCGACGACGATCGCGCGGTCGGGGCTGTGGTCAGCGGAGGCGAGAACAGCAACGGAGCAGGAGCAGAGGAAGGGGTTGAATCTGGAGAATCTAATAGCGATGGACTGTCGAAGGAGATTGGCGAGGTGAATGGTCGGGACGGCCAATTGGGTTTGGTGGCGGAGGAGGCGGAGGAGGAGGAAGAAGGGGTTGTTCCAGTGAGAAGGTCGGCTTCAGTGGATTCTCCATTTCTGGTAATCGAACTGCACGGAAGTTCGGAACCGCAATCCTCCGATGCGACCACGATCGAGTCGAGTACGATCGGCGATTCCTCCGGGGATCGTGCCAACGCGAGCTCTCACTCTGCAGCAAGGTCGCTCTCATGGAGCGGGAGGCTTTTCATGCCAAGACACAACAATAACAGTCGGACATCATCAAATTCGACTCTTCCCCGGTAATTTCAACCGATTCCGCCATATTTATCTTTCTGGGTTTTCTCAAGTTCATTTGGGGGAGCACAGAGGTATCCGCAGTAGTGTCGAGAATCGTGGCTACGTCCGTGATCAGAGTCATCAGACGCTCGGCTGAGAAATGGCCCAGGTTCTCCGATCCAGTGCCGGAGGTTTTTACTTTCTAGTGCCTTGAGAACTGAAGGGAAAAAGTGTAAACACATTTTACTTATGGCCATACGATGATTAAAGAGATGGAAATGGACAAGGCAAACATGTCAATCGTCTCTGTCTCTCGCCTTCACTCCCCGCGAAGAAGACGAACTTGCCAATTTTGCTTTGCATTCATGTCTCTATCTGGGTGATATGGTGAGCTTTTCCTGGTTATTTTCCAGAGAATTTTTCAAGTCCATGGAAGGGAAAAACTGATCAGAGAAAGCAATGCTTTAAACCCCTCTAATCTAGAGCTTTAGATGACCATTATAGATTAATTTGATTTTAGTGCTGTTTAGAAGATTTCTGCTTTGATCAGGAAATGTGTCATTTCTTTGAAATTTTTGCGGCATATTGTCATATTGGATTAACGGTTAATACGATGAAAACTCCAAATCGGCACACATGTGATCAATTTACTTTAAATTACTTTTTTGACTATAAAAAATTTCAAACTAGCTTACTCTAAATTGATACACATATGATAAATTTATCAATCGTCAAATTTAATAGTCAAACTGTTGAGTTGGATGGCGCGTGGCAATTCACAAATGTACCGATTTGGGGTTGTTACCTTTTATTTAACACATGTATATTAATTTAAAGTTTTTCATAGTATTAATCCAATTTAATAGAGTATAAATTTATCATAAGTTTACCGATTTATGATTCTGCACGGTAAAAAAATTAATTTAGAATTAATTTATCATAAATATATCAATTTATGATTTTTATGGTAAAAAAATAGTTTAAATCAACTACGAATCTAACACTTGCATATGCAAGGGACCTACTGAAGTCTTGCACATCAACGCATATATTTTGTACCTTAGAATTTCTCTCGAAAGTGGAGAAATTAACTCATTACATTGTACATGTCACGGTAACTTTAGCTAATAGTTGCTTAGACGAAAGAAATAGCCAATTCTAGAAAGTTCATAGTAAGTCAAATTTAAGAAAGAGTGCACATTGTCGTTTCACTCCATCTATTTTGCGAAAAATCAATAACTTGAAAAATATTTTCTCAAAAGCAATGACTTATACCTCTTACAAATTTTTAAATGGATAAACGAAAAATATTTATATCATACACGCAAATGTTCAAAAATAAATTATTGTTGATAACGAAAATATTTCCATTGATTGATTATTTTAAGTGATACAAGTGATTATTTCTAAAAATATATATTTTTCGAATTATCTATTTGCCGTGAAACAAACAGAACCTACATTCAGGTTGATTTTCTCAATGAGTTTAGTAATAGAATTTTCTTGCCATGTATAGAATTGGGAAGTAGCTTTTGTATGTTGAAACAAACTTATGGAAAACCTAAAAAATTGTCAATATTAAATTCAGAAAATGATTTTTTTTTTGTTCAAGGGAAAAATATAAATTTACAGAAATCTTTAATTGGCCATATTTAATCTAATCTGTGTAGAAATTTTTAACGACATGTGATTAGATGGACAATATAAATACTTCCCTAGCACTAGAGAAAAATGGGAAAAAAAAAACATATGTGTGTGTAAAACCGTGAAATGTTGGCCTGTCATTTGCCAACGTGCCCTCATCGTGGTTTTTCTAATACGAGTGTAACAGAGACATGCCAGAGCCACTTGAAAGTCGAAGGCACGAGTTCAGATGGTCAACACAACTGTTTTTTTTTTTTTTTTTTGTCGGAACGAACATCTTTATTTCATATGAATATATATATGTCCATTTCAATGGTAAATGGATTAAAAAAATGTGATTCCTTGACATCGGATTAATATATGGCATTCATTGGAGCGACTATTGACGAAATTATCCCAAATCACCATAAAATGGTTTCGAGAGTCGTATCAAGAACTAACTCTGCTGAAAAGGCTAATGGTCATTTGTATCCTTATGCCTTTATTTGACACTTGATAGGTTTTCGCTGTAATCTTCGTTTTAGTTTTCCCTTCCATTATAGGGTTTAGGATTCAATTATTCAATAATAAAGATTCTTCTAGCGCACATAAATTTTAACTCGTGGAATTGGTTAGATTTCTTCGAAAGTTTTTGTTTAGCAAGAACGATTAGTTCATCCCCGTTAAATTCCGGAGGAAAAGAAATTGAACATTCATAAAAAAAACCGCTTTGTTATTGCACTGGCGACGCAAAGAGTGTGATGTTTTACATTGGTTTATAATTTGTGCAAATGATTAAACCATGTGATATAGGCAAAATTCTCTTTAAGACTCAATTTCCTGGCATTATCTGATTTAGATTCTTTTTCCTTTTTTTATCACGAGAAAAATTATGAACTTTTCCGACATTATTCAATTGGAAAATTATCCAATTATATTATCGAAATGATAATAATGTATCGGTGACTTGAACTCGAGTGCACGACAGCGCCTCATTCTTGAATTCGTCGAGAATTCCTAAGGACGAAGTTTCCTAAACTTGGATGTGGGTATCTCGACGTACTTAGCCGAAAGGACAAAAAGGTCGTCCCTTTGATTGATCACTTGATCAAGACAAGCTGCTTAACTAGACTTTCCTCATATTTACCAGAACTGATTGATCAAAATTGGAAGTTCACGTGTCAAGTATCGGTTTGAAACAAGATCGTAAAAAGGTTCGATGCCTCCGTTTTTTCCCTTCTATTTTCAATAATTTAGGGAGACGAGCAAAAAGAATCCTAAGCTATTTCAATCTAGATATTTGGCTCGTCGCTTTTTACCACCAAAAAAACAAAAAAAAAATTACACGCAATTGATGGGATTCGAACGAAGCACCACCCTTCTATCTGTATTTTCTCGATAATGCTTTAGATTAGGGATTTCTATCATTTATCTGCTTCAACGATTCAACTTCACAAGGGACGGTGCACGAGCTATAGGCTACATTTGGAAAGAATTTTGGGGAAAGTCTCCGGCCCTCAGGAGGAGCGGGTACGCGGCAGACGCCTCCGGAGGGAACGCAACGATAGAGGAGGAGGAGGCGAGGGATCTTAAGCGGAGGCAGCGGTCCTCCATGTAAGAGAAGGTGGTGAAGGGATTTCGGCGTCAAGAAGGGAAAGAGAGACGAGTGAAAAAGAGTGGAAAATGATCTCCGTTTTTTAGAAGTGGAGATCATTTTCCAGGGATATTTTATGTTGATCGAAAATCATTTTCTTTGACCACACATTTTTTGGCCCCAAACATTAAAAATTAGGGAAAATATTTTTCAGAACAATATTTTCCTCGAAACAAATGGAGATTAAGGGGCTTGACGAAATGTAAAAATTGTTTTGATAAATTATAAATTAAAAACTCATTGCAAAGTAATTTCAGGTGAAATAGCGTTTGAAAAAACTATACTTGTGGTTCACTTTTTTCCATTTTTGTCTCTTTTTCATTTGTTCTGTTCCGGCAAACTTTGGGTAAAAATTATACTTGCAGAAAATGGTCGACCACTACAAAAGTTCTCTTGGCTTTTTTCATTTGTCCTGTTCGGTCCACCAACCGTTCGAGGAAATTCTGCTGTGGCCCTGATACATCCTTGTTCAAGGCTCCATCTTCTTCGGGTAGTGCCCACCGACGAACCCAGGCAAGGGCCGGTGACGGCCGTCGCTTGAGGTCCACGACCTCAGGCAGCCCCCGGCAACCACCAACGAGGGTCGAGCGACCCCCGGCGACCACCGACGAGGGTCGCGAAGATCGAAGATTCGCGAAACCAAGGCGACGAAGGTCGAAGGTTCGCGAAACCCCGGCTACCCAGATCTGACGTCGCAACTTCTCTCGAAGCTCGGCGAAGCTCAGACGACGAAGGTCAAAGATTCGCGAAACCCAGGTGAGGCCCTTCGCCCACATCGCGACCCCAGGGCAGGGCCGTCGCGGTAGGTCGACCTCAAGAGATGAGATGCCGGGGTCAGGCTATACCTCAGGTGAGGTGACGCCGCGGATGCGCAACGCCAGGTCAGGCGATGCCGAGGTTGCAGATTCGCGGTGAAAGACCCAGATCTGGGTCGCTCGTTGCTCGATCTCAATCTCGACTCACAGTAAATCAGACAAAGGCAACAACTCCAGCGAAGATAGCGGCTTGACGGCCACCGTGAATCTTGATCTCAACCTTGGCGACCAGTAACCTCGCGTTGAACGAGAACTAGGGAGCACAGAAGACGTTGGCGTTGGGAAGAAGATAAATAGTTGTTCTGCACAAAGTGGAACAAAAAATTAGTTGTGAGGTGGCTGCCTTGGGCTTTCGGCATTTAGAATGCTAGCATTTGATCCAAATTAGCTTTCAAAAAATTTCCCAAACACCCAAGGTTTTGCCCAAATGGCCTTGGTAATGCTGTTCCCAAACGCATCCGCACATGGTTTGACTTGAATTAGGGACAAATCTGCAGGTTATCCATTTGGAAGACCTGATATGGCCTACCCATAATCACCTCCCATGTCCTTAAGACATGTGGCCACCTGTTTTCTCACCATCACCACGAGCTTGTAATTCTTATACAATGTATAAAATTCTCAATTTCTAATAATGATAAAATTAGATATGATAAACTATGAAGTTCATGAATTTTGGCATACGTCGATAAAAATGGGATATTTTCATATTCATTTTTTTTTTGTGGATAAGAGCTGCATATCAGTGTAAATGACAAATATGCTGTTATATTTTTGTTACTAAAAAAAATGGTCCTTCTTATCATCATTGCCTCAAAATCCAATAAAGCAAATGAAAAATGACAATCCATAACCCGACTACTTTATATAACAAGCATACCACTTGTTCCAACAACTTATTGGTCAAGATGTAAGAAAAAGGCTTTCAACACAAAGTATTCTCCATAATGTATGTCACGTTAGACAATGCGCCAGTTTAGTTCAGCATTTGAGATGAGCATTGAGGCTATAAAATCTCTTGGCCAAATGCAAATACCGTTTGTTTCATTTTTTAGCTCATTTTGGACAAATGCAATTACATTTCAAATGCTTTCCAAAATCATTTAGACCAAATTACCTCAGGAGGTATTTTGAGAATTTGCATCTTAAATGTAATTAATTTTTTTTTAAAAATTGTTATATTCACTTGTCACTTCTCGCCCGCGGTCAGCCATCTCCACCGCCGGTCGCCGTTCGCCACCGATCGCCGGTTGCCGCCGTCGGTCCCCGCTACCACTTTTTTTTATATAAAAAAGGTAAAAATACTTTACAAAGTATATTTTTCACCAAACGACATTTACGCCAAAGTTGCTTTCAAAAGTGTTTTTAAAAAATACTTTGTCAAACACTACTTGCATTTTGAAAAATGCATTTAACCCAAAGGTATTTGCATTCACTCAAAGCACCTTGATCAAATGCTGAACCAAACAGTTCCTTAAAAAATACTTTGTCAAACACTATTTGCATTTTAGAAAAGGCCCTTACCCCAAAGGTATTTGCATTTACTCAACGTCCCTTGGCCAAATACTGAACCAAACATACCCAATAATAAGATCATCCAAGAAAGTCACTAACCTGACAGTCTGATCATACTGTCATTATTTATGACCTCATGATTTTTCAATTAATGAGTGTTTTATGCAAAACACGCGGTGATGGTGTGTGAATCATAGGTAAAAAATAACTGACAATATTATAGTACTGTCAGTAAAGTATTTCCTATCATAGAAAACCCCACAATACAACTTTTCCAAATTATCGGACCTATTTTTTTTTTCTGGGGGGGGTGGGGGGGGGTGGTGGTGTGAAACATCAGACCTAATCGAAAAGATAATAATGTAGGGCTAGAATTGAAATGATACGAATCTCATATAAGTGCGCAAGCAAAAGTATTACCCGACTCTTTCTCATGGTTCGTTGCTAAAGAATCCGAAAATGCACAAACAAAAATGGAACTTTCACTATTCACCGCTAAAGGAACTGGAGAAGCACAAAAGGAGACATGTTCCAGTAACCAATGCATGATTATTGAATGATCTAAAAAGCTCATTGGAGCATCTTAAAGTCACATGATCAATTATGACAAGAAATATAAATGGATTACAACACAATCGGTTAGATATTCATCTCTATGCTTTCAAAAAGAAATCTGCTAACTTGACAATCTGGCAGTACTATCATTATTTTTGATTGAATGCTTTATGCAAAACACATAGTGATGATGTATGGATCTACGGTCAGAAATAACTGGTAATGCTGTCAGACTATCAGGGAAGCATTTCTCTTTCAAAAAGCATAGTATTTCAACTCTCTCGCCCCTTTCACGAAGTTTGGCGTGAAATAGAGATTTACGAAGGAGAATGGGCTTTAATCCTCTCGTTGCTTTTGTGAAACTTGGACGCAAACTATAGAGCTATTGATGAAAAGGAGTTTTGTCTCCCTCACCGCTTTTATGAAACTTCAATGTAAACCAAATAGTTACAGATAAGAAGCTTTGACTCTCTTGCCCCGTTCTTGAAGTTTCGACTTAAGTCAGAGTGCCACGAAGAAGTCATGAGACTTCCACGGGAACTTGAGCGACCAGGATATGAGAAGGAGCGGCTAAGGTTCTTTGAAGAATTACTTTTATACCATGGATATAATGAATTCTATCCACTTTTATATCGACATTCATGTTTTTCTTCCCGTCTCTTTTCTTATTAAAAGCCCGTGTAGAATTTGATCATGCCATTGTACATGCCCTTGTAGGCCTATTTTTATTCCCAAATCCCCGGCCCTTGGTCAGTGGTCGCCGGCCCTTCCCACATAAAAAAAAAACAGAGAAAAAGAAAGAAAATAAAAATAAAGAGGAATAAGAAAATCGATATAGTATTAAAATGATATTAAATTGCTAATGTTCGCACCGCAGTGCAGCATCGGACAATCTGCGTCCATGGTTAAAATTGATCGAATAGAGTCAACTGGCAAAACGTATAAAGGTTTAGGACTCAATTAAGAGAATAAAAAAAAATACTGAATTGATAAAAATGTAATAGATATAAAATTTTCTTTAGCAATTTTTTCGGATAAAATAATGAACTATTTAAGATACGAGCACCGATCACAAACAGACAAGTGCACACACAAGCAATTAAGACACCAAAAAGCACCAAGAGCACATCAGAATTTGAAGACGAGAAGAGCATCCGTAACATATCGGTATATAGTAGATTTTTGTCCGAGTTTGGATTTGTTACGAATTAGATCAGCTTTCTCGAGTTCGGACTTATCCTAGATTATAAGAATTCTCCAATCAGTACTATGTTGGATTTTTTTACCTTCTCTTCCTAATCTGGTCATCTCGTTCAGTAGCCGAGCAAGCATGGCATCCAAGATCGTAATCCATAAGTTCAATTCAATAAAATCACATACGATCTCTTTATGCGTTTCCATCTACCATCTGCGCAATATTTTTAGTGACGCGAATTTTGCGAAGTCTTCGAGTTTTGAGAACATACTAGGATCCATTTATTATTTATTTGAAGTGAAATTTGACACGTCAACTGTCGATCGGTATCATTGCACATCAAACTCTAATATTCAAGATTCAATCCTTGTCCGTTCGAGACTTGTGTCTTGATCCTACGCAGAGGTCGGCGCAACTCATTTCCCCGCTCGCCTTGTCATCGACTAATCAAAACCTCCTGCGAAAATTTTTGCCAGAAGTTGATGGGGCGCAAAGTCTTTCCCTACGAATCGACAGCGCTTTCGTTCAAAAAGACTATTGGTGGCCTCGCCTACCATATACGCTTCGTCGATCCCAATAGGAATATGCATCAGATATATCACCAAAGTCTCTCTCTCTCTCTCTCTCTCTCTCTAGCTGGTCGGTCATTGACATTGTCATTATTCTACGATGAGTTCGACGTGGATGGAGCCCAGGTGATGTCCGAGATGATAAGGACTCTGATAAGTTTTCCGGTCTAATTCCCTAAAAAGACTTTCAACATTAGTTCAAATTCCAAACCACCCCGTACTTTTTGTTTTTGTCTCGGAGAAAAATCCCTCAAACTTTAGATCTAATCTCAGTTTTGCACTGAATTTTTTTTTTTGTCTAAAAAAATCACTAGTTTTAACTCTAATTTCAAATCTGCCCAATTATCTCTCTGTCCAAAAATCAGCATTAGGATTCATATCCTAGAACAATTTCATTTTAGAGAATTTCTTTGTTGGGGGTGAGTTTATTATCCATTGAAATATCACGTCAGCTCGTATATATCTTTCCATTACTTTGCGAATGTGTGTGTGTGTGTGTTTTTTTTATTGATGTGAAAATATCAGGTCAAGTTGGGACTGGATCAAGGGAAAAATTTGAGAATACATAGAAAATTAGTGATTTATTTAGACAAAACAATGTTCGGAGTAGATTTGAGACTGTACCTAAAGTTTGAGATTTTTTTTTCTGAGAAAAAAGAAGAAGAAGTTGGAGGCTGATTTGAGACTGAACCTAAAGTTGGGGGTTATATTTGAGATTAAAAAAAAAGTTCTTTAAGAAGTAAGTCCTAAATTTTCCTACGCGTTGATGAGGTGTGCATATAAGTCAGCATTCAGCAAATAGCACCTACTTTTCCGACCTTGGCTTGGTCTGAAGCAAAAACAAGAAACCAGCAGCTTGTCTTGATCTAATCCGAGTTTGTTTGGTACGGCGTCACTAAAGATCGTTGTTGCATAGGAATTATGAATGGCATTGTCTTCAAAATCTGCAGAACAGAAGTTCATTGATACTAATTAACTGACCATTGCATAGGCTCCAGCCAAGATAAGGTTTGGTTCGCACGAATGTCGCGACACTCCTTAGCTCGGGACTCTATTAGCTATTCGCTTGTTCTATCTGTTCGAGTGGGCTATCGCCAATAAGTCTGCTTATGGTCTTACATCCCTGTCCTCTCTCGAGTAATCCATTGGAAGATCTTATACTCTCTTGGTAAACTAATTTGAGAGAGCGAGGCTTGATTGTCCGGCCTGAAGATCCCCACCATCTATTGCCTATTGGGTCATTAGTCAATTTGTGGGGAACATAGGAAGAGCAGTCGACTGATTTAGTTACTATAATTGAGAAAACTTTTTAGGCCCTTTCTTTATTCCACACCTATATATTTATATAGCGTGTTAGAATTTTTTTTTAACCTCTCTTTCGTGTCTTAGATGCATAGATCCAACAGGAGAAGTATGACATATGTTATTATTCCAACTTTGGTATACGAAAAAAAAAAGTCATAAATCCTTATAAAAAGAAGAAGAAGAAGAATTCATAAACCTATTATATGGATGTCAATTAAATATATATATTTTTTATTTTGGCCAATTTAATCTTAAGTTTTTTGACAATTTGCTAATGTAATCCTTTCAATAAATTTTATTTGGTAATTTGTTGACGTGGATGTCGATTATTCTACATAGAATGGCTGCATTTACTTAGATAATTTTTTAGTTTTTTTAAAAATATTTGAATTTGTTTGGTTTGATTTTTTTCTTTTTTTCCACTATATCCCCGTGAAGTCGCCAAGTGACCCCGCCAGTAATTGGACAAGAGCCAGTGAACCTTGTTGGATTTCAATAGAAAAAAAAAAGGAAAAGAAAGACTTCAAAAAGTTTTTAAAAATGTATAAATTTCAGATAATCATTAAAATAATTGTAAATTTTGTCACGTAGGACAGCTAATATCCATGTTAGTTATTTGTGGCCAAAATTAGATGAAAATATAAAACTGACAATCCCTTCTCCTTTATCTCGGGCTGTTTGATTTTTATTTCCTTTTCTTGCTTTCATCCCGTTTAAGAGTTTTTCTCTTCCGATTTAATCTATATATAAAAATTCTCTCTCCTGTTTTGGGGAGATTTATGTCCCGATTTAGTCTAGATTTGAGATTTTTTCCATGTATATTTTTCGAATTTTCGCTTTCATCAAGTTTTGTTGGTGAATAAGTCGAGTTTCGAAAGCGATTAAAGGAGCTTATTCGTGGTTTCACTCTTTTAGGTGTCAAAAATATGTGCTCGTTCAAACTTTGTACATTGCTTCACAATGGCGTTGAGGGCACCAAATCTAGGCTCGCATTGCTGAGAGGCAAAGCCGCAGTAATATATGAAAATCTCAGTGTAGTCTTTTTAATGAAGACTGGTATAAAAAGGTTCGATTTAGGCGTGCCTACTCCTCTCTTCTAATTTTTACAGCCTAACTAAGCTGAATTTCACTAGTTATACTTAGACAAAGGCTAAGACTAAAATAAATGCCGCGGGTCTAAATAAAAACTATATATATATATATATATATATTGTGGTAAAAAGAATTACTCGTGTGTTTGCAAATGGGTTGATAAAAAAATAATTTCTCCAAAAAACAACTTGGAAGAATTGCAAAACCTCGCTTTAATAAGGGCGGTTGATAAGATGTTTTCGTGAATGACATGTTTTGATCACGTCGTCTCACCAATATATCGAACGAATTAGTCGATCATTCACAGTGTTATAATATATAAATATTAAATTACGCATTCTTTCAACAGTTTAAATTTTTAGAGTAGTCGGTTGTGATATTATCAAATCTTACACCTAGCGTAAATAATCTTGGGATATCATGCTTTACTCTCAGGCCATTCGGATTTAGGAACTCCAACGGTCGTCAAATGTATCTCAAATGTTGGCAGGTCGGACTGCTTTGCAAAATTGAGTATTTGGTTCTAACAAGGTTCCTCCCGTAGTTTTCCAAACTTAAGGAAAAATTCGGCTCGGACGCTCGTGGAAGCAAAACCGAGCTCCCGCATCATCTCGATATAAGCCTCCCCGCACAATCGAATAAATACATTAAAAATAGTCAGATTAAGTTTTTTCTTTTTCTTTTTTTTTACTCCTCTTGTGATTAAAAGTCATTTGCAAATATTTTCTAACCTAGGCAGCCAGTTGGCCGCCGTAACTCTCTCTCTCTCTCTCCTTCGTCGTGTGAGACGAACCCAAATAGCATAATGAAGATGCGGCACACGTGGGATTCTTGTAGTTTTACATGATGTTGATGTCTTATCTTAACTCGTACTGTGTGGGTGGGCCCGAATTCTTGCTCAGGTCAACGGTGTCGATAGCCCGACGGGGACCAGCGCCGAAAACTTCCTTTTGTCTCGATTGCCAAGCTTACCGTTTTACACCGTGGCGAACGTACTGCCCTTTCAATCGCAATTCAGTACACATGGTCCTCCGCCTAGTCTGTGTGTGTTTGTTTTTTTTACTGTGTTAACTCCATTTTCTTTTCATTTGAGTTAAGGGAAATTTTCAAAAAATACACTTGACATCATTTTTTCAAATAAAAACTTAAAGTAAATATATTTTCAAATAATGATTTGAATTGCTCAAATTATTTCAAAAAAGGGGTTATCTGAAGGGCACTTTTATCTTTTTATAATTTGACCTTTCTCTTTTCTGTTTTTCTTTTTTCCCTCCCCTCTCCTCTTATTCATCGTCTCCCCAGAACATCTTCTTCGTGTGAATGTCAGCGATGTGGTCGTCAGCGTTGCCCCGGAATCGACTTGGCATGCTTTTTTGCTTCCCCTTTTGTAGCTCCCTAAATATCATCTGAAAGACTTCGTCAAACCACCTACTCCAATCTCCCTCTCTGGTCATGGATTCTGGGAACAGTAGCGGGAGCTCGCAGTCCTCTGGCGACGGCAAGGACGAGCCGCACCCCCCACGCGCCGACATCTCCTCCCTCTTCAACGCCTCCTCCGCCCACCACCACCAACCGCCATCGATGCACCACCCCCACCACTAGCAACTGATGTTTGACCTGTCTTCCGTGCTGTCCAATTACTCCGACCCGTTGACCCGATCGGCCCTTTTGCGAGCCCGCTACTAAACCTGGACGCCGCCTGGCCTAGGAGCTCGAGACCCGACCCCAGCTGCACCGATCTCGGCCTCCCGTCTCAGCAGTCTCCTTTTCTGGGCTTCGGCAAAGGACCGCCGCCCGGCGACGGCATGGCTCCGATCCAGTTCCCTCTAGCTCACGAGAACTTGAAGCTGGTGCAAGGTCAGGCCACAGCTCCGTCGGCAGCCGACAACGGCAACAGCGTTGAGAACGCCAACGCCCCTTGCATGGAATCCGAAGAATAAGAGATCGAGGGGTCGAGGAGGGCGTCGGCGACGGTGCTGAGGCCGAGTGATGCCGAGGCGGTGGAGGTAAACTCGGTGTTCGAGCTGCACAAGTTGCTGGCCCGGCCGGGGGCGATTGAGAAGGTGCTGGGCATGGTGAGGCCGGAGATCGCGACGGTGGTCAAGCAAGAGGCTGACCACAGCAGGCCGATCTTCGTGGACCGATATAACGAGTCGCTGAACTACTACTCTTACCATGTTCGAATCTCTGGAGGGCTGTGCGAACACGCAGGACAAGGCCATGTCGGAGGCCTACCTAGGGAAGCAGATCTGCAACGTGGTGGCGTACGAGGGGCCGGACCGGTAGTGGACGATGCCCTGGCGATGGTGGTGGCAGTGGCAGCGGCGGTGGCGGTGAGCAACAACCCATGAAGAAGATGTCCTAGAGAGACGATGAACAGGAGGAGAGGGGAGGAAAAAAAAGAAAAACATAAAAGAAAAGGCAAAAAATATTAAAAAACAAAAGCGCCCTTCGGATAGGTTTTTTTGAAATAATTTGATCAATTCGGTCACTTATTTAAAACGATATTCATTCTAAGCCCTTATTTGAGAAAACAACGCCACTTCAAGCCTTTTTTTTTTAATTTCCCTCAAGTTGATATAACAAAAAATCTCCAACTATATGCCTATAACAAATTTGCCTAAAATTAAATTTTTGACTAAAAAATTTCAACTGACACGTTTATGATAAATTTATCCAAAATTAATTTTTTAACCAATAAAAATCACCAATTAGGACACTTATGACTTTGCCAAGCATTAATTTTCATTAAATTAGGTCAATATCACAAAAAATTCAAAATTGATAAATTTATGACAAATAAAGAGTAAAATTCTTAACTAAATTGCCACATATAATCTAACTTGGTATTTTGACAGCAACTAATGTAGAATAAATTTGTTATGAGTTTATCATTTTATGATTTTTTGTGATTAAAAAATTTATTTAAGATGAATTTGTAACCGTTTGATTTTTTTTTCGTGGTCTTAACCTTTTTTTTTTTTTTTGCGCTTACATAAAAAAGTTGTTCCGTAGCAAATTAAACATTGTATGACACACTTCCCTCTTTTCCTCCATGTGCTTTTGGGAGTTTTTCGGCTGCTCATCTTTAATTGAGACGCTCACCTGGCCATGATACGTGCCCTTTGATATCATGTTAAATCAAGAGTTTTCTCATGGAAGCTTGAACCTGAACGAAACGGGTTAACAATGTATTTAAGAGCGCATTACTCAACGGTAATCGTGTTTAACCCTTCAATAAGATTTTAGGACAAAAAGGATGAAGAAGTTATGAGATTTTTCTTAGGATAAAAATTTTATGTTGTGCAGATAAATTCGTAGCTTATCTATTCTAACGAATCTAGTCGATTGCTCGCTCATGCAACATAGTAAGAAATTCTTGTTAGAAACCCTTAGAGCTAAACACATAATTGGAAATCAACGTCAGACACTGATATAGACATGTGAGAAATGTTACAGCTATACGAGATTTTTCATTTTTTTTTTCTCCTCCTCTCTCTCTCTTTGCGGCATTGCTACGAGGATTGAACTTCAAAAATTCAATTCTTTTTTTTTTGTCACGTATTCAATTCAATTCTTCAAAAGTTCAATTCGACAAAATGTCAAAAAATAATAATAATACGTGTATGTGTACACGCATCGCAGCCAAACTGTGATTTGGTTGAGCATTTTAGCCTTGAACACAATTGCACATGTAAATGGCCGGACAACGCCGGCGCAGTTGCGGGCCCCGTGCTAAGTCAGTGTTAACATCACGATTACAATTCCTTGGTGATGATTAGTCTGGCCTTCTAGGAGATGTGAGGAGTTATTTTAATCCAAACCTAGCTCTTACGCATATTAATAGCCCTGCTTACTGTTCCACCTTATATTAAAATTCGATACGTTATCTTTTCGGCACGAAATCGGCCTCCCACAAATTAACGGCCGAAACCAGAATCTATTTTTGAATAACTAGAAGTTTACCCATTCTTACATGTGGGCCCTAGCCTACGCAAAAAAGTCAAAAACTCCAATTAGTCCTGATAAAACCAAATTAAAGCCTTCGTCATAGGGCCCCACCCCAATTTGTTTTTATTTTTATTTTTATTTTCTGAATTACCTGTCTGCTCAAAACGACTCTCTAAAATCACCTCATCTGGTTCATACTCTCTATCAATAAAAAAAAAAAATACCGATCAGGCAATGAGAGGCTTCGGCGGGATAATGCCTTATGGCACCAAAAAGATTTTATGATTTGAGCCATATTTATTGATGGTTTGAATTTAAATCCGTGAATAGCTAATTTTATATAGTATTTTTTATTTGTACTTGAGCGATATAATAAGCGATGCGATATGTCAATACAGTGAAACTGCATGCTTAATGTAGACCTAATTGAAGAGTGACCCGAGATAAAATGGTTTCTTGATTTCTATTTTTCACTTTTATGGTCTATTTCGTTGTGATTATGTAACGAATCTTAACATACTTCACCTCGCGTGCAATCGCACGCACGCCACTTATTTCCCTCGCTTCGTTACTACGTATATAAAAAAGGATGGACATAAAAAATATTTTCATTATTATAAATAATATATGTATGAATATTTTCGTAAACTTGAAAATGTTTTTTACGGATATTTTTAGAAAAAAATGTTTTCAAAAGAGATAATTTCATAAAACTTTGCTATAAAACCACCCCACGTGCGGTCGCAGGCGCGTGCGGGTCCTCTCAATCCCTTCCCCCTCTTCTGCCCATCGTCCCACGAGGTCTGTGAGGTCTATAATAAATACACGGCGTGGTAGTCTGGGTTAATCTCTCGCGCTTCCAAAAGAAGGAAATGGCCATTTGAGCAGGAGCTCGATTTAAAGCCTTCTTCGCCCTCCCTCCCTCACTTTGCTTCGCTTCGCTTCGAAGCGACCAAGAAAATCATTTTCGCCGTCGTCGGGGCCTAAAGGCACGGGCCAATCACTGGGCATGACCAATCCTTCACTCCACGTCACTCTCCAACACAGCCCTTGGATTTGTACAGGATGCACTCATGTCCTCCCTAGTGTGCTCAAGCTCCTTCTTCTCTTGCTCCTGTCGGTTCCCGCCGCTTCCCAGAGCGACACCGCGCCGACCACGGCGGCCGGAGCCTCCCCGCCGGTCGACCCGTACCAGTACAGCCAGAAGTTCAACCCCTCCATGGCCATAATCATGGTGGTCCTGGTCAGCGCCTTCTTCCTCATGGGCTTCTTCTCCGTCTACATCCGCCAGTGCGCCGACCAGCGCCACCGTGACGGGGAGGGCGGCGAGCCTTCCGGCCCCTACGCGTTCGGGCGGCGGTCGCTGCGGGCAGCGCGTGGGCTCGACGCTTCGGTCGTCAACGCCTTCCCCACGTTCCTGTACTCGTCGGTGAAGGGTCTCAAGATGGGGAAAGGGTCGCTGGAGTGCGCGGTGTGCCTGAACGAGTTCGAGGACGACGAGACGCTCCGTCTGATCCCCAAGTGCAGCCACGCGTTCCACACCGATTGCATCGACTCGTGGCTCTCGTCGCACACCACCTGTCCCGTCTGCCGGGCCGACCTCGTGCCCAAACCCGGCGAGACCCCCCCACCGACCGTGCAACTACCCTACCAGGACCAGGCGCCCGACGCCAGCCGTCCGCAGGATCATGTCAGCGTCCATGTTCGTCCCCACCACGATGAGCCCCGAGCAACGAGTGAAGGAGCCAAGACATCACCAAGGCGGGACGCGGACCTTACAGCCAACGAAGGCGTGCCGCTTAGGTCGAGGTCCACCGGGATGCGCCTTGCGAGGATGTTCCTTTTCCCGCGGTCGCACTCGACGGGCCACTTGCCGTCGCTCGTCCGACCGGGTGACGACTGCGAGCGTTTCACCCTGAGGCTGCCCGAGGACGTGCGGAGCCGGATCATCAACGACGCGAGGCTGGACAGGGCGAGGAGCTGCGTGGCGTTCCCGCGGGCGAGCAGCTCGAGGACCGGTTACCGGGGCGGGAGCGGCCAGCCCGGCGAGAGGGATCCCTTGATCTTCGAGCGGTTCGACCGCGAAAGCCGGTCGGGCAAGTGGGCGTTCTCCATGACTCCGCCGTTCGTCTCCAGAACCGGCTCAATAAGGGCCGCGGCGAGGCAATCCGGTGGCGGCGGGGTCGAGGTGGTTACGAACCCGCTGAGGAGCCCTCCAAAGTCGGGTAAGCCGCCGCCGCCGTTCGATAGGTGGTTCGTGGGGAGGGACGTGGAGGCGGGTGAGAGGTCGACCGATAGGCTTCGGCGGCCGAGTAGTCAAATTTAGACGGGAGACTTGGACCTGGGGATGTTTGATTTTTTGTGCGGATAGGTTTTTTGGGTTTTTTTTTTTTTTCCCGGTAAGTAATTTCGTTTGGTTGGGAAAAAACAACTGGGTCTTTTGTACAAAGTCATCGAAGGTGGTTTTGCGATAGGCTACGGGGGAAAAATGCAATGGATATTGTGAATTTTGATATCTCGTTGATCAAGACAAGTACGACAATTTCTTATTCCATTCCTAATCGAAAGTCTAAACAATATGAGGTGATGTGATGGTTACTAGACCCCTCCCCTCGCCCCCCAAAAAAAAAGAAAAAGAAAAACCAAAGATTAAGGTGAACCAACCTGATTAGCTTGTTTATCTTTATATTAAAATGCCGTTGTTTGAAATTGGCCAGTGCTGCTGCCATTTCATCTATGAATAACATGTTACTGAAAAATACGAGTGGAATCAAATCACACTTCCGTTGTGCGATCCTTTAATTTTTCGAAACTCATCTCAGCACTGAATATCTCATGATCCCGACACCCTCGAAATAGACGCCGGCGGATGAGGCGTTAGCAGCAGTTCAAACCCCACCCTAGAGAGCACTTCGAAGGAAGATCTAACTTGCGTTTAGAGCTGGAGCTTAGATCAATTGGAACCGGTAATTATGTTAATTGGTGCAGATCAAGTTGGACGGGAAGCAAATTTGAAGCTAGCTCTCACTGCAGGAGATAGTGTCAGGAAGTTGCAGAATGAATTATAAAGGCCCAACGACAAAAGGCCCTGCCCACATTCCTTACCCGATTGCTATAGGGTTGGGCTCCATTCATCAAAAGCCTCCTTGCAAATGCCAAATGGCATGACCGGTGGACAAACGGCGGCTAAGCCCAACCGGCAAAGAAAGTAAAAATCCACGCGTTGTGGCGGGAAGGGACAAAAAGTTGCTAATTCCATGATTATTATAACACGAATAAAGCTACCTCATTAGCGGTCGATAATTAGATTGTCGAAAAACAATAGTCCCTCCATTGTGTGATGACCATCAGACAAGATCAGGATGGAGAACCGCGAACACGATAAAATCTTGCATAAAAGATGACCGAAATTGACGGAATGTATTACGTGATATGATATACATCGCATTTGTCAATCACATTTCCTAACAATTTGAATTTTTGGGAAAAAAGCGGATAAGAGCATAAGTCAAGAATTCCCTCTCGACTTTCTCCGGCAATGTCATTCCGATTTCTTTCTCTTTTTCTTGTTCAGAACAAGTTCTTCAATTTTCCGAGGAAACGGTTTGTCAAATAGGAAGAATGGCATAAACTCTCTGAAATGCGAGCGAGGGAAGAAACCAACTTTTCCGTAGACAAAATGTGTTGGAAAAATACGCGGCACTATTTATTGTAACCAGAAAATAATCACATGGACAAGACGACAACAATATTTATTTTCGACCAATCCAATGTATAATCTTTATAAATAAAAACGCTGAATTAAAAATTCAAATACGTACTTTCTTGATTGGAATAAAAGCTCAATTGTTCAGCAGTCGATCAGAATTCTCGAAGTCGACAATGAACTTGTACATTGTTATTTCGGTAGTGACAATCAACAACTTGCCTTTGAATCGATAGGTGAGTTATGTTTATCCCAACCTCAAACTCGTTTGTATTAGCATTATGCAAATAGTACTTTGCCAAACACTTCTAGAACCCGACGTAGGCACACTCTAACGAAAACTAGACGAGTGTTAGCTCTTTTTCTTGAATTATGGAGACATATGTATTTATAAACAGGGAATACAGTTATAGAAAACTGGAAAAGCCATGAGTTCAAGAGTCATCATGTCGTTTAGGCTTCAATTAGTTGAGCTATTAACCCTTAATAAAATTAATTATGGGTGTGTAAATTGGATCGGACCGGACCAGCCGGGTTGGTTCGGTCCTTGAGGTGGGCAGTCCAGTCCCTAGTTCCATGTGTTGGGATCGGACCGGCCCGGCCCAAATCGAACCGCTTATAATAAATAAATAAATATATACACAATTAACAAAAATAAAAATACTTTAAAATAAAACAAAATAATACTTTTTTTTAAAAAAAATTACCTACCTCAAAATGCAGGAGATACTGCAATCTCTCTTGTCTCTTATTATTCTTGAAAAAGTATTTTAAAAAGGAAAATTTAATTCCATAATCAATTCATCGAGCTCAAAATGTTACAGGAGTTTATAGTTAGCGATCCTACTTGGCCGGGACCGAGACCGAATCAAACCGTTTGTTCTGGTCCGGTCTATGGTCCTAAAAATATGAAGATATTGGTCTAGTCCCTGGTTCGATGCCGAGATCGGACCAGCCTGGACCATGACACTCCTAAAATTAACATTAAATTCGGTAACTATAGTATAATGAAAAATTATGTAAATTGAAGGGAAATAACATCTCACTAATGTGGAGCGATTAGCACCCGTAATTACAACGAAAGGTCTCTTTTTCTCTCATTGTCGCGGTTTTGGACGGTCACCCCATTCAAATTACCCTAGGTTTGTACTATCCTGGGCTGTGAGTATACACTGGTTTACTTTGGCACACAATATGATTTTAACGCGTACGCATGCTTATTAAGGATCTTTTATAAGAAAGAAAGAATAAAAATGGCTTGTGAGAAAATATTCAACTCGATTTTATTTATTAACAATACAAGTACGTACATCAAGGCTACCTCTAATTATATTTCTAGTCAGCACAGGACTAGATAAGATATGATAGGATTTTGCTATAGTTTATATACTATTTGATGAATTGTAATAATAAAGTCGAATATTTTCACATCTATCATGTCAATTGCGTGAGGGAAAATTCTAAATAAAGGCCCTAAGTGCTCTCATTTTCTAAAATAAAAAGTTTGAGGCAGTCCTTATTTTAAATAATAGTCTGAAGTGCTCTCATTTTCTCAAATAAGTGACACGAAATTGTTCGTTTCAAATAAGGGCCTCACCTCTCTAGCTAGCTGAAAATTCCAGCTAGGTCTGTACTATCCTTGGCTGTGAGTATACACTGGTTGACTTTGGCACACAATATCGATTTTAACGCGTAAGCATGATTATTAAGGATATTTTATAAGGAAAAAAGAATAAAAATGGCTTGTGAGAAAATATTCAACTCGATTTTATTTATTAACAATACAAGTACGTACATCAAGGCTACCTCTAATTATCTGGATTTCTAGTCAGCACAGGACCATATAAGATATGATAGGATTTTGCTATAGTTTATATGTTGTTTGATGAATCGTAATAATAAAGTCGAATATTTTCACATCTATCATGTCCATTGTTTGAGGAAAAATTCTAAATAAAGGTCATAAGTGCTCTCATTTTCTAAAATAAGAGTTTGAGGCAGTCCTTATTTTAAATAATAGCCCGAAGTGCTCTCATTTTATCAAATAAGTGACATGAAATTGTCCGTTTCAAATAAGGGCTTCACCTCTCTAGCTAGTTGAAAATTTCAGCAAATCATGGGTATTTTTGTCAAAATACACTTTTAGCCTAATTTTAGTAAATTAAATTAAAAATTGAAAAAAGAGAAAAGAACAAGAAAAACACAGGCGGGAGGGCCCTCTCGTTTGTGGTTGCCACCCCAGTACCGGCAGGGTGGGGGCTTTCGCCAGCGAGGTTGCTTGCGCCTTGGCAAGGGCAACATACACTTTTAACCTAATTTTAGTTAAATTAAATTAAAAATTTAAAAATTGAAAAAAGGGAAAAGAACAAGAAAAACACAGGCGAGAGAGCCCTTTGGTCTGTGGCTGCAGCCCTAGTGCCGGCAGCGTGGCAGCGTTAGTCAGTGGGGTCGCTTGCGCCTCGGCAAGGGACAACAACCCCACTAACTAGGGGTGAGGGGAGGTAGGCCCTCGCCTAGGTTGAGGGAGAGTGGCCCTCGGTCGGTTTAAGGTGAAGGTCGGTGGAAGGTCGGCCATTGTCTCTTTAGATCAGCTGAGGGCCGCGACCATCCCCCTCAACACTTCTTGCCCGGATCTGGGAGAGAGCTACTAAGGTGAGGGTATGACGCCCCTTGCCTCTAGTAGGTGGGGTTGCTGGACAGAGCCATTACCCCACCGGTGTTGGGGCGGTGGCCATAGGTAGGAGGGCAACCCCATCCCGTCTATTTTTTATTTTTTATTTTAGTTTTAGTTTTTTTAAAAACTAAAAAAAAGAAAATAATAATAATAATAATAATATAATACAAAGTTATTAAATGACTAAAGTCCCCTTTTAACTAGTGACTCAAGTTTTTTTTTAAGACTGATATGGTCACTTCAAACCCTTATTTAAAACAATACCCACTTCATATCTTTATTTGAGATAATGCTAACTTCATGCCCTTATTTGAGAAAATAAAGGCATTTCAGGCCTTTTTTCTAAAATTTTCCCATCATTTGATATGAATAGCATATCAGTGTAACTCACAAAAAAAAAAAAAAAACAGCATCTCAGTGTAAATGAACTTAAAAATTATACAAACGGAGATGGTATGTGTCTCTTACAATACTCTTATCTACTTTATTCTCATTCGTTTATTTTCTATGATTTTCTATCTCTCTTTTAGTTCTATTAATTATTAATTCTTTTTTCCCTTAACGTCATTCTCTAATAAAAAATTATTAAATGGAAAACAGTACTAATTTACCTGAAATGCAAAATGTCTAAAGTATGTAACAAATACAAATGCTAAATATAGTGAACTTATAATATAAGATAGAAACAAAATCGAGTATACAAATAAAAATATGAATAAATATTATTATTATTTTTTTGTTGTTATTTTGAGTTTTTTATACTAAAAATTGAATTACGATTTTTTATCCCAATGGATAATTTTATTTTGTTTATATCGCTCTAATATTTGACCTTGTCCTATCTCGAGTAGGCATGAAACACATGATATGATGAATTTTATCTTATCTTGCGTTTTGTCATGATTATCAAACGTAACTAAGGGTGTCAAGATAAAAGAGTCTAATGCACTAAAGCTTAAAGCCACAGGGCCCTAAATTGTTTCAATTTATGCTGAACGTTGTATTGCCAAGGTTAATTAAGAAGGGAAGCAGTTGGCCCTTGAGTTCTAAATAAGATCACATATCTCCTCATCTATCCTGGATAAAATTTGGTCCAATCCATCTCTTAATGTTTATTTATAAATATGGACATCACCCACCTTATGTCTATATCTATAATCCATCAATTAAGGCCCCCGGTTAGAGTTAAATTCCTTGAACAAGGAACGTAGAAAAGCAAAAAATTATCTCGACATGAATGTGCATATCACGCATTCAAATATTTTGGCAGTTGACACTCCTTAAGGTGGGTGATGCCCATTTTTATATCTAAATATGAAAATTTATAGATTTTTGTCGGACCATTCTGTTATTAATAACTTTGACGTGCGATAAACATCCAACTGATGTTTCATTATGTTGATGAGCAAAAATGCTACCAAAAATTTTAAATTATGATTACCTTGATGCAATCGCCTTAATTTTTTTGTGACATTGAAAATCTCAAATTTGTACTTGTGTAACGCATTTACCTTAAGCACCATTATAAATCTGTCCACATGAATGCCGGAAAGCAAACGACGTTGACCTAGCAATCGAGCAGCTTTTGTTTCGGCTGAGAAATCACATGACGAAATTGCAAATGTGTTACATAAGCACAAGTTGGGGGTTTTACGTGGGCTTAGTTTAGGAGCTTTCAATATGATGAAACAAAGACGAAGGTCAGATTTCGTTAATTAATTGAAGGTGAGACGGGAGATGATGTTGCGGGCGGCAAGTGGCGGGCTTCCATGCGCCTTCCTCTCGCCTCCTTCCTGGATTTTCTAATCGGGGACGTCTTTCTCCGGCGGACGCATGAATGTCTGAAAGCTGGGAATCCCCCATAACCCATCATTTTCAATATCCCCACGCGCTTATTACGCACCTAAGTTTTGTTACCTTGACCTTTTCTTCCTTTCGTTTGTCCATCTACACGAAAAATGTCGAGGTACTAAGTTATATAAAATATTTTTAATTAATTTATATATAAAACACGCCATCAGCGCACGACATATTATCTAATTTATTTATGGAAAATCTCAATTATCAAAGTTGAAAATCGTGTATGTAGCTTCCATTTATTTGATGATGACGATTCCTATAATATAAAAAACAATATATATGATTAACTGGAAAAACGCGCTGTCTAAAATGCTAATCTAAATTCCCGTTTTGGTACTTCAAAAGGTCAATTCTCTCCTCCCCTTTCTCATTCCTATATTCACTCTCTCTCTCTCTCTCTCTCTCTCTCTCCTGACGATAGAGTCCATCGCTCGACGGAGCAACGATGGGGCAGCGGAAGAAACTCAGAGACATCGTAGGCGCTGTAAAGGACAGAGGATCGCTGGTCAAAGCGTCCCTCTCCACGAAGCCCGCCGTATCCGCCACGCGCGTCACCGTCCTCCGAGCCACCACCCACAAGTCCGCCGCCGCCCCGGCGGAGCACCGCGTGGCCGCCGTCCTCTCCCTTGGCCTGGGGTCCGACATCACCGCGTCCGCGTGCATCCGGTACCTGACCGGCCGTCTCCGCCGCACGCAGAACGCCTTCGTCGCGCTCAAATGCCTCTTTGCGCTCCACAACATAATGATCCACAGGAGCTCCCACGACCGGAACCTCTGCCTCTACTCCTTTTCCTTCGAGGGGAAGGGATTCCTCGACCTGTTGAAATTCAAGGACGACTTCGACAGGGAGGCGGCGGAGTACTCGTCGTGGGTGAGATGGTACGCGGCGTCACTCGAGCAGAGCCTCATTGCTTCTCGCGCTCTGGGCTACGTTCTCTCTTCTTCTTCTTCTTTGTCTTCATCTTCACGTTATCAAGCGAAAAGAGAATACAAACGAGAGAAGATTCGAGGAGCCGCGAGCTCGGACTTGATACGAGAGCTCGAAGTCCTCGTGAGCTGTCTCGAGCAAGTGAGCGACGTCCCGGGGTCGTTGCATCTTCAGAAGAACGATCTGGTACACGGGGTCGTGCGATCGGTGTGTCAAGATTATCGGATGATCCGGGGCGAAGTGTTCTTGAGAGCGGAGGAATTGGACGGTGACGAGAGATTGGGGAGCTTGAGCCTTGACCATTCGACTAGGTTGCTGAGCGCGTTGGATCGAATTGAAGAATGCAGAGAGAAGCTGGTTTCACTCTTCGTGAACAAGGCGAACGGCGACGGCTTGTGGGACTTGATCGCGCGGACGAAGAAGAAGATTTGTGGTCTCGTGCGAGGAAGCGACCAGGGTTTGATGGTTGTCCCCGGCGGTGCTTGGCTGCCATGGCAGAACAGATTTCCCTCTAATGCTTTAACGACTGTTTGGTGATGTGTTGCGATCGGGTCAGATTTGTACTAGTTGGGTCGAGTCTTGCCCCGCTTTTAGTTTGTCTCGAGTGTGAATGATGTTGGTCGAGATTTGTTCCTCCTCTCTTTGTTCTCCGTCCCCGGAAAAGGAAAAAGATGCGGCGATTAAAGTAAATTTGTCAAAATGATGTGCTTTTATTGACGAAGTCTTCCATGACTCCAGTTTTCTCAGGGGCATTTTGAACGGACACATCAGATGAATTAGGGGTGCCAATGGGCCGGGTCAGGCCGGATCTCGGCCCTGCCTGAACGGAGCAGTATCGCAATCGGGCCGGATTAGGGCAGATTTTTTTTCTTTCCTTTTTTTTTAAAATTTTTTTGGAATTAAAATTAATTTAAAAACCCTTAAAATGAAAGAATATAAAAATAAATTTAAATTTAAAATAAAACTAGATATTAAATATAGTTGGGCGGTGGGCAGGCCCGACCTGAGTGCCAAACCCGGCCCTAAAAATCCTGAAAATTCAAGAAAATTTCGGGTTAGCCCGCCTAGCGCTGGTACATTTGACACCTCTAAGATGAATGACGCTGTGAACAAATCCATTTTGCTCGTTCAACATATGATCCGATTCGAACCACATGATCACTTTGCCTACGGATTTAAGGGGAAAAAAAAGACATGGCAACTTAAACTGAATTACTTCCCGCGGACTTCACTTGAGTGGAGTTTGAATGGGCTCCCAATGCACCTTCCCACTTCGTCGGAGAGAAAATCGCCTCTTCGTTTACGTAGTCGGGCGAATAGGAAGAAGTTAAATGAGTCACGTTCACTCGTTAGATTCGGATCGCCTAAACTTTATTTTAAGGAAAGATTAGACGATCTATTTCCTCACTTTTGACCTTCAACTTGGATTTGGTTTCCCCTCATATCCTCCGTTCTTGCACTATGATTTGAGGTTTTGAGTAATGTTACAGTAGAGGGATAGAGGCCGCGGCAGCGGCAGCCCCAGTCATGACGGTTTGACAACGATGATGATGGTTCCACCGGAGGTGAAGGTAGAGCACCTGAGGATGGCGGCAGCCGATAGAGATGGGAGGGAGCTGAGTTAGGATTGCTTTTGGATGCAATGCTGATTGACATGTGGTGGTTGATTTTCTTGATCAGTGCCGGGTAAATTTGGGTCGAAACATAAACCAATAGTAACCCCAGCTTATATCCGACAGATTCTATTAATTTATGGTTGGTCAATTCATTTAAGATTGACGATGCATCTCCAAGAAAATTCATATCGTAAAATGCAAGTTACTCAAACAAGAAAATGGGATTTTGTTCTTTTTTTTGTTTTTTGTTCGAAGATGAGGTGCAGTTATCTCAGAATGTTAATCTGGGTGCTCTCGATTTACATCCTAAGTTCAGAAGACCGTTCGATACAGACCTAACTCCACATATAACGATCAATGTAATTAACACTTGCCAACAAGAGATCATCATGGTGGTTGTCGTTGAATAATTCCGTCGTTGGGGTAATGATTCATCACGACCGTTTTTCAAGGATAACTCATAACGAGTACTTATTACAGTAATTAATTGTCAAATTTGTCTCGTCGTTTTGAATTATTGCCCCCAAAAAACGCTAAAAGTGAGAAAAGAGTAACCTATGTCACTTATTACGCTTGCATAAGCGTAGGAGACTCGAAAAATTGGGGAATTATAGAGAAAGTTCTGAACACGCACACACATACTCGTTTACTAAACATTCAGAGCATGATAGCCTATCATAAAAATGTAATGGTGAAGAAAAACTTACTCCCTCAATAAAATCTAATTTAGGTTACACCAGTACATAATTAGGGGTTTTCGGTTCCATACCAAAAATCTGGAGTATATTCTGTTATAATTGATTCTTAGTTTTTGAATTCGAAATCTACTTCATTTTTTGAAACCAATTCTAGAATTCGCTCTGTTTTTCCTATCCGATTTCAAAGTCTAGCCGAGAACATATTTTTTTCTCCTTTTTTTTGGTTTTATTTTGTATAGCAAAATAGTATGAGCAACAAAACGGGTCAAAGTAAAAGTTGGTCAATGTAAATCGTTATTCGCCAAAACACATGATCACGTACAACTATAAACCACGAAAATTTCATATACATAGCCACGTACAATTATAAACAATAAGGTTCAAACACGTACCATAAAACATAAAATATAAAATATAAAATGCAGCTCCCCACTCATCAAAATTGGTTTTTAATCTCCATTCTCCATTCATTAAAAAAAATATTGCACTGAAGAATATAGGGAGAAGCGACAAAAATCGAAAAAGAAATAACTGAGACGAGGCAAAATTAGACTCATATTAGAGAAATTATGTTGTTTTCACTGTAGTTAAGAATTGGTTTCAAAATTGGTCCAGTTTTCGGATGGGTCTTCATTTGAAGCCAGGAATTGGACCTGTTCAAACTGGTTTAAAAAATTTGGAGCCGCAAACCGGACCCATTCACGTTGGAAATTAATGGGAACCGTATCGGTATTTCAAGCAATCCGATCCGGTTCTCGGTTCCACCCGGTCCAATTAGACACCCCTGTTACATAAAACCAGAAAAGTCCAACTAAATTTTTACTCAGTAAACTTGAATTAAGACATAAAGTTTCAGTTATCCCCAAAGTCGCCAACCAGAGCTTATCCATTATTGGGAGGCCAAGAATAATTAAATGGCTACTTGCCTAAAACTGGCATAAAAAAAAGGAAAAGGAAAAAAAAAAACAGTTAGTGGATGGTGATTATATATATATATATATATGTATATCTACATAGCCGTTCTGATTATTATTAAAATGCTAAATGAGTTCGAGAACTATATGAAGTCGTCGAATATTCGATCCGACACTTTTGATTTTTGGGCAGTCGGCCCGCACATGCATTGTCTTAAAATTATTCCCTATTTTGCATTAATTACGATACAGAAGTCTCTTTTTTTTTTCTTTTTTTTTTAAATTCGAAAGGATTTACGTTAATTCGAAATAAGACGGAATACTTAAAGTGTAAGTTTGACACGACAGGAAGAGGCGATTAAGGAGCCGTAAATATACCCAGACAGGAGGTACCCAAAAAAGATACATTTAGATATCTGGGATCAATATTGCAAAAGTAGATAGGGATTGATAAGCCATAGAATCAGAGCAGGTCGGATGAAATGGCGCAGTGCATTGGGATTTTTGTGTGATCGCAAAATTTCTATTAGGTTAAAAAGAAAATTTTATAGAAAGCAGTCAAGCCTACCATGTTATACGGAGTTGAATGTTGGCCAACACAAAGAAAATATGAGCATAAAATGAGAATAGCGGAAATGCGGATGTTAAGGTGAATATGTGATCATACAAGGATGGATAAGATAAGGAATGAAGAGATTCGACGAAAAGTTGGTGTAGAACCGATGACGAAAAATATGAGAGAATATTGATTGAAATGGTTTGGGCATATCTTCCGAAGGTCCTTAGATTCACCGGTACGAACAAAAGTTTGCTATCGAGAACATAACACGAAGAAATCAAGAGGTCGGCCGAAACATACTTGGAGGAAAGCAGTAAAATAAGAGTTAATGGAGTGAGAAATATATTGGCATACGATTTGTATTAGGACGAAGTAGAGTAAGGCTATTAGTGTTGTGGATAGGTAATGTATAGATATATATACACATTTCTCTATTTTTTCTTACTTGATTCTGTTTTTATTTTTATGATGTTTTGGGTTCATTGACTGTCGATCTCAATTAGTTTAGGATAAAGATGGTGTTGATGTTGATGTTGATGATGTTATTTTTTAAAGTCAACTTTTGAATAATTACAATTTTTTGTTGTGTGTGTGTTAAAGAATAATTACATTTGACTGGTAGGTTTTGTGAGCGTCAGGCACTTGGAAACCTATTCAAAGAAACATCGAAACGAGGACAAAAGGTTAGTTGGCACTCTACCTAAGCGCTCTCGAAAAGTTGACTTTGGAGAAAAATCATTCAAAGGGCTCTGTCAAGAGGGAGCCAAGGAGAATCCGTTTTATATTTTTGATAAAATTACACAAATGGTCAAGAGATTTGAGATAACGTGCGATCTAGTCCCTAAACTTTAGCAAAATATGTAATTTGATCCCTAAACTTTTGACTTATTTTAATTCAGTTCTTGAACTTTTAGTGCATGTTCAATCTAGTATTTGAATTATAGGAAAATGTTCAATATAGTCCTTTTGTTAATTTAATATCAGGGATAACGTTAAATATTTTTATATAATTTAGGAACTAGATTAAACATGCACTAAAAGTTTAGGGACTAAATTGACAAAGTCAAAAGTTTATGGATCAAATTGCACATTCTGCTAAAGTCAAGGACTAAATTGAACAAATTAAAAATTCAGGGACTAGATTGCACATTCTACCAAAGTTTAGAAACTATTTGTGTCATTTTATCTATATTTTTCTTGCGATTATTGTGGGCTTAGATTTCGTTGAACTACATCTCTATCGAAGCTAGGGTTTCATGTCACTAGTGGTGATGCTTCGTTTGGGACCAAATGTAAAATCACTGTCGACATAATTGGGGAAAAATCACAAAAAAAAAAAATCAACAACCTATTATATTTGGGTCAATTTAGTCGTAAGCATTTTATTTG
This sequence comes from Rhodomyrtus tomentosa, assembly GCA_028455895.1. Lineage (NCBI taxonomy): Eukaryota > Viridiplantae > Streptophyta > Magnoliopsida > Myrtales > Myrtaceae > Rhodomyrtus > Rhodomyrtus tomentosa. Next base: position 2,996,456 of record JAPCWY010000001.1, on the reverse strand, counting down.
ATCAATTTAGTCGTAAGCATTTTATTTGATCAATTTGTCAAATGAGTCCTAATGGCCGAGAATCGCTGACGTGGACGTCCATCGTCCATGTGGCACGACTGGTATTGACATGGATAATTTTTTAATTAATTTTAAGCTTTTTAATTTTCTTTATCGTTCCTTTTTTTGTCTCTTTGTGGTTTTTTTTTTCAATTGTGCCAGCGAGGGTACCGGCGAAAAAGAAAAGAACAAAATAAAATAGACTTCGTTTGACAAAAAATTGAAAAATTTCGCACAGCGATCTCCAGCTAATAAGATGCAATTGGCTAAATTGTCACGAAGTTTAAAATTAAATTAGCAAAAGCATTATCGGCTTAAAAAAAAAATTGGACAATTTTCCTATCATAAATTTGAATGTATGACATGACCCTTGAAATCGTCGAAATCAAAAGGAACATCATGAACCAGGTTGAGTCATCATTACCGCAACTTCTCTCCCCATTAGTGCCATTTGCAGTTTCTGCGCTATGCTCTTGATAATAATGATTTTTCGTTTGAGTGAAAGCGATTTTTTGAAATCCGTTTTCCAAGGTACTGCAGAATAACAATTCTCGGACGATAAATGATTTTGGCAAGAAAATGAATTTTTCAACTTTTATTTTGAATTAGCAATTGAATTTTCAACTTCGATTTAAAAAATTAATTTATGATAGAGAAATGCGTTTGGTAAGAATAAAAAAAGAAAATGTTCGAAACATTATTAAAAAAACGTTCGATGATGGCGATCGACGGAGGCGACCGGCGGAGGGCGACGACCGGCGGCTGGTGTCAACCGGCAATTGGGGCTGGTTGCGGCGGCGGCGGCGGACCCCACGAGAATGACTTCTCGAATGGAGAAGTAAAAAATTTTTACTTATCAAAATCGGCCAAAAATCTTGCCAGAAGTAAAAAATCCTGCTAGAAGTCAATTTTTTTACTAAATGGCTTTCTACTTCACGTTGGGTTTTACCAAACGCATATCCCTACCAGAATGTGAAATGGAAAAAAATAAGTGTTACCATGCACCACCCAAACTTCCATCTTTTGATTAGTTGAAAATAACAAATGAACCAAAAATACTTTTCATTCAACGAAAATATTCATTCATAAAATTAGAAAAGTCGGTTCTCTAATCTGAAGAGCCGAAAACACTTTTCGAAATTGCTTCTCCCGATTTTTTATTTCTTGTTTCATTATATTTTATTTTCCTCTTCCTCGGCCCACGATGACAGTTAACGACTGACCAACGGAGTGGGCCAGCGAGGCATGTCCTCATGCCGTGGCTCGGCAACCTCGAGGCCGAGCATCGACTCATATGTTAAAACAATTGGTAAAGTGGGTGACAAATTTTAACTAGTTACCTAAGTTAACGAGTCTATTTGGCATCTAAGGAGAATATCCCACGTCATCTGCAAACCAAATAGTATACCAGCTGCGGTAACTCTAGTATTATTCTGATCGACAGGCAAATGCGGACTATACATGAGATGGCCAGAAGAATTACCCAAGTTAATAGGTCAAATGACGTGCAAGCGTCCTCACGATTACAGACAAAGACAAAGGCTTCTTGTCGACTTCCCCCGTCAAATTGCATATATGCAACAAACCCGTCACAAATTGTTATGTAACAGAGAAGATGACGGCCGCTAATGATTAGTTGCCCAAAATTTGAGACCAATGTCATCTGATGTGGAAAAACCTCGAGAATCTACTCCATCAAGACCAAAATGTTCCTTCCCATGTTCTGTCATGGAGTTATTTGCTTGACCATGTTCCTAGCTTGCTCCTACCATGGAGGCTAACTACAATGCGGACTTGGACAGCTACTTAAGGCTTCAGCTGCCCGACAATAGACTCCTGCGAGCGGGTGTAGCCGCCGCGGTTATCTCCATCGGCACTGTCCTCTTGCTCATCGATTTCGGGCTTCCGGGTCGAGTACTTGTTCACCCGTTCGGCAGCTTTCTTAGCCTGAACGAAACCATGTCACGAGGTTTTTTAATGAAATTGTTGTCGGGAGAGAGAGACGGAGATCATGTCAACGAGCATTTAATTATTTATGGTCGCGTGGATTTACCTCCTTATCCCAATCCGAGCGTATAGTTATGATCGCCAAGATCACTGTCTGGATCAAGGTGCCACCAAATATCATCCCTCCCCACATGCCCTGAAAGATGCATATACAAGTCATTAGAACTTCACGAGGGGAAAAAAAAAGTCGTGAATCGTCGTACGCCGACTCCTATGACACGTGAATTAGGCAAGAACGTACCGTGACACCCCAACCAACCCACCATCCCAAGAGTATTCCAAGCGGGAGCCCAACAACGTAGTAGCACCCTAGATTTATGTACGCGACGTACGCTTGCCATCCCGATCCCACGGCTACTCCTGTCATGAATCAAACAAGAGGTTGTCGTTAGATTCGAGTTTAACACAGGCCCTTTTATCTTAAGATCCACAGGTGTATCGGACTCTATGGTGCGCCCACTAATGTGAGTTATTTTAGGAACAGCACCTGACAGGATCGGTTGGACGCTATTAAGGAGGATGGTGACTCCTAAGAGAAGGGAGAGCTTGTCGACCTCCTCGAGGACGTCCTCGCTTGACGTGAATATGTACGCAAACTTGTCGTGAAATACCATGATCAGAGCGAAGAAGACGATGCCGATTATAGTCGACTGAGCGACGGAAACCTTGGTCGCGAACTTGGCGCCCTGGCCGTTCCCAGCGCCCAGCTCGTTCGCCACCCGAACCCTGCGAAATTTGAACTGTGGTTAGGGGAAAACGACCCGTGGAACCAAAGCGAACAATTCAATCAAATAGCTACTGGCTACAAGGGGGAGGGAAGACGCTTTCTCTGGCTAAAGTCTTGAAGTTTGACTGTTAGCTCGAACTTTGAGGTAGGGCAGAGAGAGATAAAGAGAGAGAGAGATCCGATAGAGAGTCGCGTACCCGGTTGCGGCAAAGAAAGCAAGTGGGATCATCATCTCCCAGCCATTGATGCTCATGCTGCAACATGTGGACCAAAAATAAGCTAAGTCCCAAAAGCAACTACCTTTTTCTCGAGATATCTCGTGCCATCGAAAGCAGACCATAACATGTCCGCATAGTTTTGTTTTCCAGTTTAATACGATGTTTCGCATGAAGTTTTTTTTTTTTTTTAAACCTGCGACTATAATCCCTCTCTTACCGTCAGACTAGCAACTCAAGACGGTCAAAGAGCACATGAAAATGAGACGTACCAGATTGACAGAGCATCCACCGCGACCGTCGCATCTTGTAGGTATCCGGTGAGGAGTATCAGAATTCGATAGTACCAGTTTTCCAAGCTTCTCAATCAAACAAAACCAAAACCCCAGTTAACAAAAATGACTTCTTTTTTGTAAGGAAACCCTTGAAAGCAAAATTTAAAGTTCGAAAGAAAAGGAACACGAAACTCTCACCAGAGCATGACCCCAGACGCCGCCGACAGCTTGAGGAATTCCCAGAGCCCCGAGAACGCCTCCATCGAGAAACCCGACCACGTTAATGGGCACCCCCCGCAGGCGGTGTACCCGAACAGCCCGAAGACCAAGATCCACCACGAGATGTCGAGCACCACCGACAGCCCCACGATCCCGAACCCGAACACGTAGACCGCGAGCCAGCTGAAGAGCACGTTGAAGGCGAGGGCGGCGAGGGAAACCCACGCGATCACCTGGTTCTTGAGCTGGCACTGCAGGAACCGCTGGAGCGGGAACTGGAAGGCGAAGCTGAAGTGGAGCGGGATCATCCACGCCGCCGCCACGCCCGTCAGCTCCGCCACGTCGTCGGGCTGGCCGAGCAGCCTCATGAGAGGCGCGGCGAACACGTAGACGGGGAGCAGCACGAAGCAGCAGCAGAAGAGGACGATCCACGACCGCTGCATGTAGATGCCGAGCATGCGGTACCGTTTCGCCCCGAAGGCCTGCCCGCATAGCGTCTCCAGCGCGCTCCCCATCCCGAGCTGCGTTTTCGCCGCACAAAAATTTCCATTAACAAAATCAATAGTACATTATCTCACCCGCTCCATGCCCTTAAGACACATGCCACAACATCCATATTATCCAAAAAAAGAAAAAAAAAATCTCAGGAGTAGTAGCTTGGTTACAAACCAGGAGGCCGAAATTGAAGCCAACGATGACGGTGTTGGCGATGGAGAAGGCGGCGAGCTCGACCTCACCGAGGTGGCCGGCGAAGGCCTGACTGATGATGTTCATAGAGTAGGAGGAGACGCGGCTGAAGATGGCGGGGCCGACGATCTGCCATAGCTTCTTGGTTTCGATCCAGACCCTGGTCTTGAGGTCCCTGCTGTCGTCCTCCTCCTCCAGGTCCTTGCTCTCGCCTTTCGGGGACGATTCCGGCAGCAAGGGTTGGCTAGAGCTCATGTCCTCTCGCTCACGGTCGATGATTCCCATTTCTGAGCAACGATATTTGCACAAAGCGAGAGAGAGAGAGAGAGAGAGAGATAAATCCGTGGTAGTTCATGGAATTTATATGGAGGAAGATGAAGGCCGTAGTCAATGGCTCATCACTGAGCGCTTGGTCAGCTCCTTCCCGCATGTTTTAGTCCAGAAAACACGAAGCTTAGTTCAAATTGAGTACTTTCTGATGTCTCCATCCCGATGATGTCAATTCCCAATTCGAAATTTGCGAAGGTTGCGGCACCCGTTGTTCCGACTTATGAGAGTAGGAACGCCGCTGTCTCGGCCATGTGATTTCCCAAGGAAACCGGGAGACGTGCTGGCAACTCCCACTTTGTGTTCTAATGCCCTAGCATTCTTTAACATAGAGAAGGTTCTCACACCAAACCAAGGAATAAAAACAATGGAAAGATGACAATCTTAACATAGATGCTTAGAAGTATGATACGATTCCTTTGTTCCGATTCGATATCATTGATTAGCATGATTACTTTTTTTACTATCAATCTTCCGATTGAATTTAGATCTTACACTATGAGGAATCGTACAATAAACATGATCAAAAGCTATATTTGATTTTTTTCCCGATCAGTATAGAATTTGGTTTGTCTGTGATCTTATACCTGACGGCCAACAAAAAGTACTGTACAAAAAACTGTTTGTTTTTGTTCTCTCTATACCGGCTAAGAATCCTAAGGCCATCTTAGAAAATTGCCCTAATAAAAATGTTGAATCTCATCATAAAAATTAGAGAAATGCTTTCCTAATAGTCCAGTAGTATTATCAGACTATAGATCCACGTACCATCACTGTGTGTTTTACATAAAACACTCACTAATTAAAAAATTGTGAAATCGAAAATAGTGACAATACCATCGAATTGTCAACCTAGTGGGCTCCTAAAAGTTAATGGACTCTTTAGCACATGCAGAGTGGAACCAACTTTGTTGTGTCCCGATATTTCACAATCATTCCCGTCACTCCCATTCTATCATGGAGTAGCCAGAATGGTCTATTCATTTCTTCTTTTTCATTTGCTCCAGAGAAAGTAACAATAGATGGATTACCGTATCCACAATTGAATAATTTATCCCGACATCTGCGATAACACAACTTTCATCGATTAAACTACGGCTCGACGGATTCCCTTGTTCAAAAAATCAAGAGAGATGGAGCATAATTAGCTCCCGTTTTCGGCGAATGATTTAGGAATGCCGGTTGCCATTTCCATGCGAAATTAAATGCGTGGCCGCCCTTTGCACCGTCACCAAATTTAAATAGCCGCGCAATTAATTGAGGAACGTCCTGGTCATATTTAATTTGTGTTCGAGTGTGTGGGCTACGTTTACAACCCATGAACGGGCGGGACGAAGTATGATGGGAAAGCCTACCTGAACAAGTCAAGTCATCGAATCTTGGAATACGACACGAGTAAAGCGCGCCGATGCTGCAGCCCGGGAAAGTACAGACGAAATCAAAGACGGGAAGCAATACGGGACGATCGCTCAGCCTAGGATCTTTCAAGTTAATAACGACGACACGGCCTCTAAAATTTTGGCTAACATGCAACGCGATTCTTTAATTTTTAATTTATTCAACATTATTTTTAAGCTTTAGCTTAATATGTAATATAATTTCCGAACTTTTCATTTATTCAATTATAATTTTAGAATTTTATTTCATGCTTAAGTCTTTGGACTAAATGAAATTGTTCAATGTTGTCTCTGAATTTGAATCGATGAAAAGATAACATTAAATATTTTTATATAATTTAAGAACTAAATTGAATATGTATAAAAAAAAATCCAAATCATATTACATGTTGGGTCAAAGTTCAGATATCATCTGTATCATTGTCTTTTGAAGTTATTGAATTAGGAGATACGCTATAGCAAGTTAATATAATATCGCCTCTTGCCCATAACATAAAAACGAATTTCATAGGTCAACATTCCATGATCGACTGTTCTTATGCTTTTCTGTCTTCATAAGGACGAAGAGAGAAATTGAATGTTCTTCCCGGTTTGCCATGGAAAGAAAGAAAACGTTATCACCATCAAGATGTGGTAGCTCAACTGATTCAGGGCAACTGGTTTCACTACAGACTCAAACCGAAGGAGGCTCTTATCTTAGTCAGCAGTTGGGTGAGGTCTCGTCGAGAGCCCGGTCACCTCCAGTCTACCTCTTTGTAGGTCGGTTTACGACCCCGGTGTATAATGGTCTCGAGGCACAGATGCGACATCGGGCTTGGGGGAGCCAGACGATGAGCATTTTGCGGCAGCGGGTGGAGTCATTTTGTAACGCCTCGGATCAAATTGTCTCCATTTTTTTTTTTTTGGGTTCTTCTTCTTCCAACGTCTTCTAATTACAGGATAACATCGAGGGGTCTGCAAGTGGGTTCTTTTTTTACCCGTTGAGGCTGGCGATTCTTTAACCATATTGAGAGTTGAGACTCCCCTTCAAGGGTAAATGTAATGTGGCCCGACATGGGGATTGGTGACGTATGTTACGTAACGTCAAGACGAGTCGACACCAGCAACAAAAAGATAATAAATGGAGAAGTCGAGAGTGGCATCAAACCGATACACTTCTAGATGCAGCAAGCAAGCGTCTGAAACATTCCAAAGCATCCCTGGTCAGCCAAGCGTCCCCACTGGATCGAGTTACAGCATCGTTTTTCACGGTGATGTTTGTCGTTCTCCGCGCGGTCGTGGACTCTTGCTCCACCGGACGGGAACGTGTGTACCTGTTCTTTTCCATTGTTGACAAAGCCGACACCCGACTTTCCTCGTGCTCTATTTAGGGCTTTAAGCCTTCATCATCTGGTGTTCTTTCTTAGGTTTTATTTTCTCCATTTCGCCTTTTCCCCCCCCTCTTTTGCTTTGTAATTTGACACTTCATTTTGCTTTGTTCGTTCTGTACTTTTTGTGCTTTTATTTTTCTATGCTTCTTTCTCAATGGATTTAATTTGGAGATTAATTGCTGATATGGATGATAGAACAACGAACCACAATGAATGAAAGATCAATGAAGTTTTAAGTGGGGGCAGGTACATTTTTGTTTGTCCAGACCATTATGTTACATGTTAGTGAAATGTCATTATGCTGAAGTCTAAAAACTAGGAGGAGGATGTATTGTAACCGTCTAAGCGTTACACTTCAAAGTTCTCTAATTTCTTCTTCCTTGTTGGCTTTTCATAATCCCCAAAGTTTTTTTTTTTAATCGATGAAGTCGCTCATATCGAATATCGCCTGAGAATGGAAAATAGGTCGCACTTTCAGGATTTGAACCCTTTTGTTCGTTATTCGAAGGCAAGCGAGGGTGCCAAAGATCGATGAGGGAATTGAGCCGGCATTTGGCCAGAGGGGTCCAAAAAAAATCTTGCCAAACACCCAATTTTCCTTCTGGGAAAGCTGAACCAACGTAGCCGAAAAGAGCTCCCGTATCTTCTTTGGGACACATGATAAAGCCATTGGAATGTTGGCTTATAATTCATCCCTCAAAGAGATGAAAGTACAGTCATTTTATATTAAAAAAGAATCAGTGGGGTACAAGGTAGGGTTTTGGGTTTAGAGTCACACTACCTTGTACCCGACCTCTATTCTGCACCCTGGTACTGTGAAAAAGCTACATGGTACCATGGATAACATTTCATAAATAAATAAATGTGTATTTAACTTACGATTTTTTTCCTTTGTGACTTTCATATTTAATTGTGCAAAGCCCGAATTGATCATGAAAACCCAATTATCCAGTTCTCCTTTATCCTAATCGTTAGGCTGTTGTGTCTCGTCCTCGTCAAAGTGGGCTTTTGACTAGGGTGGAGTCGGCACATTGACGTCCTTGTCGCGAAACGCTGAACGACTCAACTTGTTGTTTTGCCAGGTGAAGTTCCGATTGAGTTTGGATAATATCAAATAGTTGTTGTCATTCTCCATTGCAATACCTTGGGCGATTAAATCCTTGAAGGACAGAGGGGGGAAAATGTAAATTAACAAACAGTTGTAGAGAGTAAGAGCGTCGTTAGGAAGTTAGATGTGATTGAGGAAAAAAAATTGCCCCCAATCATTGAATTAGGCCCGAATCCACAAATAATAATTTGAGCGTGGGCTAGCCCATTAGGGACATTGGACTTGACCCAGCCCAGGACCAACAATCTAGGGCCGAGGACCCAACGGACTGGGCCGCACGTTGTAGTTAATCAACAAAAGGCATTTTCCGATAGATGCAGCAAGGGAAACAGAGAGATCCTAAGGATACCGGCAGTTGACGCCCAAGAGATCAACGAAAACTTTTCTTGCCTAATTGAATCTTTCTATAAAAATTGTTTAGAAAAAAAAAATTGATTTTGAGCAACAATCGTATATAAAGTGCGTTGGGAAACTCAATGAATGTTCTACCCGATTTCTTTCAATGAGAACTCGACATGCACTCCACGTCTTCACGTGCTTTCTTTGGTTAGTCTATGAATTATAAATCGGTTCAGGCCGTGATTTGTTTGTCTTTGTATGGTGTATGAGCTAACGACGCTCATAATTCAGTTCTGCTCATATACTATCAAATGACAGGTAACTATTAATAAAGATACTTGTTAATAGGGAAAATTTCGTTTAAGGGGCTCAAGTGCTATTGATTTTTCAAAGAAGTTTTCGAATTGGATCATGTTTCAAATAATTACATGAATTGCCTTATTTTTTTAAAAAAAAGTCTGAGTATGGGCATTCTAGTAATTTCCTTTTTTTTGGCCCTTTTTTACTTTATTCTTTCCTTCTTCTTTTTTTTCCTTTTTTGGCCGTTTCTAGGGCACTGGTTGCAAGCCATCTTCCTCGTCTCCTTCTTCAGCTCCTCCCACCCAGAATCCTACGACTCCAGGCTAGCAAAGGGTCACCGGACCTGGCGAACGGCGACTGAGCTCCGGTGAGCAGCTAGACAAAGGGAAAATAGAGCCGGCGACAGGGGTACCGAGCAAAACCAGAGGTATCGGGGGCTGGTTTGGTGGTTTCTTGGACCAGCAAGCAGAAGCAGCGACTCCACCAGGTATCGCGGTCTCACGGGGCCGGAGGCTGGTTGGCGACGGCGGAAAAGGCGGCTGGGGACGGCAAATGGAGGTTCGACCACAACAGGATAGGGCGTGGGTGAAAACAGAGGACGGGAACCAGGGCTATTTCGTGGCTTTATAGGCGGCGGTATGCTCCCGTAAGCTCCGAGGAACGACGAGTGGTAGAGAGAGGCTACTTGGGGTGGCCGGCGAGCAGCAAGGGTGGCGGATCTCGCCGGAACAAGACACTTCCGAAGCTGAACTCCAAAACAGGGGAGGGAGAGCTTAGCTTCGGGAATGGCTGGTTTCGCCGCCGCTCGGGTTCCTCGGCTACGACGAAGACCGCCTTCTACTCGGCCCGGCGTGGGTGGCGCGAAGGCGGCAGGCAAGGGCGGAGCGAGGCCCGCTGTCCCTTCCGCCCTCGCCGGTGGCTTGCAACAATTGAATTGGGACAGAAAATGAAAAAAAAAACAAAAAAGGAAAGAAGAAAGGAGAAAAAGAAAAGGAAAAAAGTTCAAAAAATAAAATTACTATAATACCCATATTCAGGCATTTTTTGAAACAAATAAGTCACTTTAATTCATTATTTAAAATATAATCTACTTCGGACCCTTCTTTGAAAAATCAAAGTCACTTTGGGCCCTTAAACGAAATTTTTTCCTTGTTAATATGAGCTGTAAATTAGAGCAATTTTAGGAATTTGTAATATTTATTTTTTATTTTGTCTCATATTTATTTTATCTCATGAAAAGGACGAGTCCGAATTTAGGTTTTCTACTATGTATATATACAAAGCCTTGTAAATTGAAAGGTTAATGGAGAAATTCTCCCTATATTCACGTGTGTTTCTTCAAAACTGTTATCTTACTCTTTTCATAAATTTTTCATATCGGTAAGCCTAGTAGAGTCTCTATATGTAATTCTATTACACATCAAATTTATTAAAATAGATAAATAATTTGAAATTGACACTTAGGTCTTTTCGTCATCCTCGTGTAATTCAGAATCTCATCTTCCATTTTGTCGGATCATCTCGTGAATAAAATTTCTTAAGATTTTTCAGTAGCTGTAGCATTATAATAGTGCTAAATTACCTCTGCGCAGTGCGTAGTACATTTTCCTTTTTCTTTTTTTCCACCCCTCAAATTGGAAGTTATATGAGAAAAAGTCCTACGAGCTAAATGCATGTGAGGATTGGTGGAAGCAATAGTCATATAACATACTTTCGATGAGTCGAAGCTTATGATGTGAATAGACTTTTATGAGCTATTCTGCTCAAGTTGAAAAAATAAAATATTATCAAAAAATTGCCACCTCAATGCCGGTCGGCTAAAGTTGACTGAATAAACTGAATTAATACAAATATAAAATATTTAAAATTTAATTAACATAATTATAACATATCAAATTTTTTTTTGATTATTTTTTCGATTGGCAAAGAATATATACTCAATCAAACCTGCAACCTCGTGTATGAGGCCAACTAGTTGGTGATGTAACTTACGAGGTTTGCTTTCACGTGAGAGTGTTTGTTGAATCAAATGCCAAAAAATAAACACAGAACACAAGAATTTACGTGGTTCAGTCAATGTGATCTACGTCTACGAGCGAGTCAAAAAACAAGATTCCACTATAATAAAAAAGAGTACAGATTTCAGAAGTTGATTTTTGCAATTCTACAAAATCACATGGCTCACAAAACTCTCGTATGACGAAAATTCTCCGTACGACAGAATAAATACTAGCCGCGACATAAAAATAAGGCCCAAAAAAAATTTCTCGGGGCTGTTGCCCTCGAACCCCCATAAAAATCTATTCACACCCTATAGAATTTTATTCGCTTGGTCAGCTCAACTCTCTACATCACAAACCAAATCTCAATTTTTTCTTTCACTTTTGGGCCGCACAAAAAATATGTAGGGTAGGGTGATAAACCAAAATCGAGTGCATAAAATTCAAAACATTTTTAACCGTGTTAAAAAAGGCGCTTATACCATTCAACCTATAAAAATATTTAACATTTTATGGAAACAAAGTTTGCATGGATGGATGGCCTTAACGTGGTCACTGTTTTCAATATTGATATTATTAATAAGACAATCTTTAAATTTGTTATTGAGGAACTTATTCAGAAATATTATAATGAAAGGAACATGGATATAAGACTTGGCGGAAGACCGTTAGGGGATTTACAGCTTGAGCCATGCTGAGATATCCAACTCAGGAACTGGAGGTCACCCGTTCGAATCGCACCAACCATTTTTAGAAGCCAAATGGCCGGATTAGACTAGTTCATGAGATTTGTTGGTTGTTCATGGGCTTCGAGATAATCGGATCTCCACAATCAGCTCTTCGATTATATAAAAAAAATTTATAGTTTTCAACTGGAGCAAATGGCTTAACGAGAAGATTTGCACATGTAAAAATTCATTTATTTAATTAAAGCTATCAAAGACGAGATTAACTAAATATTAACTCCTTATGGTTGTAACTTTGGATATTCTATTTTTTTTTTTTATTTTGTGTAACGTAACGTACCGTGTTGGACAACAAGAAGCAACATAAAGCACCGTGAACCAGCCCTAGAAAAAATGCAATATAATTTAAAAATCCATTAGTGAAGTTTAAAACACTTCTATGAACCAAAAATTCCTTTTTGCGAATTATTATTTTCACTAACCAGATCACCCAACGGACTGGACCGTGCTCCAATGACAACCTAACATCAGTCGAAACCGTCGACGATGATGTGTTCGACGACAACTACTTCAAGAATCTAGTGCGCATGAAGGGCCTTCTGCACTCGGACCACCAGCTATTCAACAACAGATCAGTCGACTCGCAAGTGAACGCTACAGCCTCGACTCAGCTGCCTTCTTCACCGGTTTCGCCGATGTGATGGTGAAGATGGGAAACCTTGGCCCCCTCACAGGAACGGAATGGGCAAGTTAGAACTAATTGCAGGAAAGTTAATGGATCTTAATCAAGCGATTAGCTGTTGCAAGGATGTTTGGATAATTACTGACCCCATGTCACAACTGAGCCCATGCATTAAAAAATGGGCCACGACCCATTTTGACAAGTATACATACGATAAATAGCTGGATAGATCCATCAAGAACTCATGAGTAGTAGGGATGTATAAAGAGCTATTGGACTTACAAATAGCACAGACTTTGATTATGGGTAGAGAATTACTCTTTACGGAATCAAACAGAATACCTTTCATGCAATTGTACTTGCCATGAACTTCCTCGACATCGTATTAGCCGTTCAAAAGAATTGAAATTGACCAGACGATAGTCGTTATCACATGACCAGCGTCACTCGAATTGAACTATAAATGCAAGAAATCTATCAAGAGTTACAAGCTCGACTCCGTAACCCCTCAAAGATTCTAGCAGCCGGAGATCTCTCTACATTAGGTATGCCGTGGCCTAAGCATCTTAGCACGAGTGGCTCAGAGATTTGCTCATGGCTAGAATCAAACTTGCGATCTCGTGAAACAAGTTGATGGTGTACCTTAAGGGGTTTCATTTCACGAGATAGGGTTCAAAAAGGCGCTTATAGCATTCAACTTACGATAAAATTTAACATTTTATGGACACAAAGTTCGCATGGATGGATGACTGCAAGTATTGGCAGAAGGTCGTTAGGGGTTTACAGTTTCAACGATTGGGAGATATCCAGGTCAGGAAACGGAAGTCACGCGTTCGAATCCCATCAGCTACCTTTATAAAACAAACGGCCGGATTTGAATAGTTCATGCAATCGTTTGGTTGTTCATGGGCTTCCTGATAGTCGGTTCACCCCGCTCGTGTTCTTGAATTATTAAAAAAAAAATCAAAAGAAATGTTAGTTATCGACGTGAGCAAATGGCTCGATGAGAAAAGATTTGGACATGTAAAAACTTATTTAATTAATTAAACCTATCGACGACGAGACTAACTATACATTAAATCTTTTATCTTTATATGTTTAGATGTTCCAATTTAGATTCTCCGTGTCATGTAACGTGTTGGGATACACGTCTTCAATTTGAATAACAAGAAGCAATAGGAAAGCGAATAACCGGGTTAGCTAGGTTCAATTTTTTGCTCAATTTTGGTCCAAATTAGACACGCAACTCAAGTGTCACTCTAAAATTCTATTCCGAAAGGCATGTAACGTGATGATTTATGTCACATCTGTGGTCCAATTTTCCTTAAGCTCGAAGAGGTTTCTTTCGGAACGAAAGCTCGAAGAGGTTGCCAGCTTCTTCAGGTTGCAATTATTTCCCGTTTCATTCATTATTGGTCTTGCCATCTTCGTTGACCTCTCGGGAGCCGTGGATGTGTACGACTCGTGCATGTACTGGCGGCCATCTTCTAAGGGTCCTACACTTGACTCATCGTGCTAATGCCGCCGCCACTAAACTAAACATGTCGGGGTTCTTCATTGATCCCGTCGAAGTCAAATGTTACCTTCTCCAAAGTTTTGGTCCGCATAATTGTATTAATGTCAATCACGAGAATTGGAAGGAAAATGGTGAATATCTTCGTTTGGATAAATCATCAAAAAAATTTAAATTTTAAACCGTCGATATATCTTGTAAGATTTATTTTCGCTCAAAACTTAAATCAATGAGATACAAATCGATAAGAATAAAGTGAGTCTTGTACCCCAAAATCCTTTGTGAGAGGGGGGGTTTAAAGGAAAAAATTTGTTGCTAATTTCTCATTTATTAGGCTTTAAAGTTGCATGGACTTAGTGAATAAATGCAAGCAAATGTCGGCTCTCCTTTCAGCCTCTTCGCTCAGTACAACATATGCTGAGGACTCTGACCTTCTTCTTTGATTTAATCACGTTTGGACATCATTAAAGGCTTCAAGGAACAACATCTTGGTCACATTCCTGTCCCCCTCGACAATAAAAGCGAGAGGCAACAAACTCGCACTTGGGTTGGCGTGTTTCGATTTGGATAGTGAACCCTCCATTTTCAAATTGGTAGGTTCATTCTATTTTGATCTCTCAAGCCACGCAATAGTCTTCGTTGAATTTGAAGAGGGGATTTCTGACCAAGCAAGGAAGAACCTATGCTCGGATTAATCAAATTCATCACGTGCTCGTACGTTGTGAGTTCAATCAACACCGTATTGTAACACCAACCCCTCAATAATATTCGTGGGATTTTTATAATGTCCTAGCCTCTTTACCATTGGATTGAAATCCCCCTTTTTTTTTCCCTTGGTGGGAGTAAAAATCTTAGAAAAACTAGTCTTTGAGCAACCTTCGCTGAATATGATTGAACGACTTTGAAACAGATTAAGATCTCATAGTTAACTATAGAACTAGCTCATATGGATATATATAATGTTCCTTTCTCTCATTGATTGTCCATCCTTCTTATTGCACTTGTTGATAAAAATTAGAAGAGCACATTCTTTTATCACTTTATACCGTCACAATATGAGCTATCCATACCACTCTCCTCCGCCGCCTCCCGCTTGTGACTTCGCTGCTTCACCACCACCACCTCCGCCGCAGCCAAATCCAGCATGTGATTTTGGCATTCCACCTCCTCCGCCTAGTCCCCATAATGTTCACCCACCACCAAAACCAATGCCGGCATCTTGGTCGCCGCCACCACCGCACAGCCACCAGGCCCATAATAAGCCTTCGCCTCCACCAGCCCATCGCCACATCCATCCAAAGTCATCTCCACCTCCACCGCCACACTCTCCCCACCATTCCCACCCAAAACCATCTCCGCAGCACCACCGCCTGAGACCGCCATCACCGTCGCACAATCATCATGTCTATCACTGCCCTCCCCCTCCTCAACACCATGACCATCCAACATCAGCCCCACCTCCGTGCAATGATCTCCACCCTATCCAGCGAACCCCACCATCGCCACCCAAAAACCACCATGAGCCACCACCATCAGGTCCATCACCACCACCATCTTCTCCTGAATCAACACCAACTCCCTCTCCCTATCCCTATCCAAGTGCTCCAGCACCTTCCTCTCCATATAAGCCACCACCACACGAAATTTTTCCGCCGCGCTCAGGCAGAGCTCCAACTCCCACGCCATCTTATCCACCTCCGAGCCCCAGCTATCCACCACAGCCTGATCTCACGTCGCCCCCACCCGCATCTCCTACCACTGACAGTCCTATTCCACCACCGTCTCATTCGACTCCACCTCCACCACCAGTGCCAGCACCGAACCCTGGCTCCCAGCGGCCGCGATCTCCACCTTCGTCCTCTCCCACTTCTCCAATCAGCCAACCGCCGACGAAGCCAGCAAGTGCACCAGGCCCCTCCAAGAGTTCAAGACGACCACCAAAATCATCACCCCCAAAAGCATCACCACCCTACAACAAGCCACCGTCATCCTATCTCGCGCCTCATCCAAATAATGTGTACACCCCACCCATCTATGGCGTGCCACCACCACACAGATCGCTAACCCCGTCATCCTCAGCTCTTCCTCCACCGCCTCCTTCCTCTGGAGGAGGGAACCACACCACAGTGATCGCGGTATGCGCGTCTCTAGGTGGCGTCTTCATTATGGCGTTCCTCGCACTGGGGTTCTTCTGTTTGACTAAGAAGAAGAAGCCAGTGATGGTCCCTGCAGCCGCTGCTTGCGCGGATGTGGAGGAACACGAAGTAGTCCACGAGGTTATAACAACTGAGCCGTGCGGAGAACAGTCGGCAACAGTCGATATAGAGGACGTCATAGAAATTCATGCAGCGGGTGGTGCCGTGACCGGTTCTGGTGTTGGTATAGCTGCTGCAGGGGCTCAAGGTTCTTGCGAACCTGGGCCGGCCGGTGGCTCGTGCCATGACGGTTCGCGTCGTAACAGCAACTGCTGAGTCTGTGAAACTCGGTCCGGCCCTGAACTGTGCGCAGCGTCGAGATCTTCTTGGTGATCTCGAGCTTGGGACAACTTGTTCTTGTGGGGAAGAGAGCGTATCTGTCGTGTGCGTGTTCATTCTTTATGGGCAATCGTCCTCTTTTAGTTAAGATTGTTTTCTAGTGGATTTGTGATCATTGTTTGTTTATTTTCTTTGGATTGACGACAAACATCAAAACCAATATTGATTTCGTAATTAATAAGCTGTTCCACCTCTATAATTTTTTACCATGATTAATAAGTATATCCCTTTCGAATTTCAACCTATAATACGCTTTCACAAACATATCTTATTTGCGCGTAACGTAAATTCAACATGACACATGAAAACACGTATTATTGTGATCAAAGTCGTAGTGTGGCTCCTTTTGACTTATCCACCATTTAATTGAGTAATGTAATCTCAGTTTCGCTCTGGCGATCGTGGTCTTGCTATGAACACTTAGGATGGATTTAGTTCAACATTTTCAATGAGCTTTGGGGGAATGCAAATACATTTTGCTTGAGGGACTTTGGGAAAATGCTAATGACATTTCGTAAAAACTCCTTTGAAAAACAGTTTTGAGTCTACCTAGTGTTTGGAAAAATAAATTTACAAAGTACGTTTTACCACATTTATTTTACAAAAAATAATTTGAAACTTAGGGCTATAACTACCGATGAGCCAAACCTAACTCACTGCTAGCTCGCCGGCGCCATGGATTGAGGCCACTGAGGGTCGCGTGAACCCTGGAGAAGGCCATCAAGGACAAGACCACCGGCGGCTGTTGCCTGGGCCACACGAGCCTAGGCAAGGGTCGTGCGACCCTAATGAGGGCAACCCTAGGGTGCGTGACCCCTAGCGGTCGTCGTTTGGGCTGCGTGAGCCGAGGCAAGGATCGCCTTAGGGTCGCGCGACCCCGACGAGGGTCACCCAACCCAATGGCGACCCTTGCCAAGGTCGCATAACCTACGGCCTGGGCTCGCACGGCCCAAGCAACGGCCATCAGGGGTTGTTCTATCCCTGACCGCCGGCCGCAGATCTGGTCGGCAGGCGAGTACAACATAGGGTTTTGAATTTTTGTTTAAAAATAAAATAACAAAAAAAATGAGGGGCGAAAATTGGAATTTGAAAAAATTAGTAGCTCCTTTTGACTTATTCAACCTCTAATTGAATCGTCGAATCTCAGTTTCATTGGCTAGCTCACTCACTTACCCGGATCGCATAAACGAACACTTAAGTTCCATGTAATTTGCTGATAATTATCAACTTTTTTATAGTTTAGGCATGAGCAATTTTTGCACTAACGTACCTACTTTTATTTGCATAACTTACTAATGTGCATTGTCTTCCAATGTGGCTGGAAAATCATGGGACTTTCCAACATTACCCAGCGCCCGCGTTGATTACGAAATTCTTTAGGATGCATGTGCACATTTCTAATATTAGCCCATGGATCGTCCTTTTAGGCCCCCATTTCGGGTTTAGAACTGGAATCCTTCTCGTGGGCCTGTATCAGAGAACTGATGCCTGATAAGAGCAAAATCATCCAAAGGGCCTAATCGAAAAGGTAATTGCTTGCGAGTTTAGGCCTAATAAGCATGCAATGAGGAATTTTCTAACATAACAGTATTTGAGTGATCGTGAGAATAAACTTTTGAAACCAAATCAATATTGAAGTTTAAGGACATCTGGAGTATAGGAAATATGTTTTGGAAAGTGCAAAGATGGAGTCGAACATCTTTAAGCAATTAACTGAGGAAAAGGCCGGTATCAATGTCAAAAGTTATATACGAAGATCACTTTGGCACAAAATTGGATCACTTCAATGTCAAATTAGAGAGAAAAAAATTACTTAAGTGCCTTCGGTGAAATATTCCGACCAAAACTACCATGTGTCATTGATAATTTTTTAATGTAAAATGATATTTAAACAAAAAAAAAAGTCCATGTGGCCTGCCACGTGGAGTTCTACACTTAAAAAATAAAATAAATCAAATTCAAATTTAAAAATGAGCTACAATTTAAATTCTTTTAAAATACAAACTTTATTTAAAATAAAATTTAAAATAAGCTTAAAAATTAAGAAAAAAACTTAATTTTTTTTAAAGAGGAAAAAAAGTCTCTGGTAGACCATTCTCGATAATCGCCAGCAGTGGAGGGGCATGGCCAAGGCTCACCACCCACGGCTGGGGCTCGGTGAAGGTGGGGCGGCGGCGGCAAGGGGTGTGCGCCCTCGCCGCCTATTCTGCGAATGATTCCTCTCTCTTTTTTAGTTTTTACTTTTTTGTTAATTTTTTACCAATTTTTCAGTTTATTTTAAATAAAATTTGTAATTTTTGATTTTTTTTTCCAAGTTTTAGATTTTTTTTATTTTTGTAAACTAATTAGTTTGAATTTTTATTTTTAATTTTTTTTTCCTTTTTTTAAAATTGTTGATTGGACCTCGTCGGAGCCACGTCAGATTTTCCGTAGAGCAAATCGGCAATATTACAACCAAAACTACCATGGAGAGGCCCCAAAGCATAGTATGCTCATTCCGGATTGGTCGACATTGGACTCGAGCAAGTGTTGGTTACGAAGTGAGGTTAAAAAAAAAAAAAAAAAGTGGTGTTCAACGAGACTCTTGGCCACCTTCACCAGCCACGCATGTCTTGCACTTGCTCTGTGAAATGAACGCTTCATGGTCTAAATCAAATTCAATCCGACAGAAAGGTCTCTCTCCTACTGCCCGTAACTCAATTTGTACAGAAGCTCGACTTTAATCTCGGACCGAGTCGGAGGGGACTCTCCGCCGAGCACGGCGAACAGGGCATCGACTCAGTGCTGGAGTTTGACGCCAAGGTGGGCGCCACAAACTTAATATTTAGTCTTTTTTTTAATCCTTTTCTTTGAAATTCTCAAGTTATTTCTGCGCTGCTTTTGTCTTGAAAATTAGTATAAAACAAATTGCGTCAAAGAATTTTTTGTTCATTAAATTGAATGAAATCAGAGGATTTGATTGTATTAATTTGATTTCATTACACTTTTATGATGAATTTTCAGCATTCCTGATGTACTTAATTATGAATTTAACATCTAAATGAACGACCAGTTAAAATTCTTTACCGACAGATTTTGATAGTTACCGACGGGATATTGCTACAGAATGTTAGACGTAAGCAGAAAAGATCAGTGCGCCCGACAAAATTGACAAGCAGTGACCATTGAAAGACTGACGACACTTATGCTTCATGATTTTCTGTCAGAAATCAACTTTGATAAAAATCTTATCAAAGTATAAATTTATTTGGTAAAAAATTGACTCATGGTATGATTTTTAACTTATGTTAGGATTTTCAAATTCCGACAAGAATTTTGGCTAACTTCGAGAAGTAAAAATTTTTTACGTCTCACCTTCAGAAGTGATCCCCGCCTTCGCCGACCGTCTCAGCCGATTGCCGGCCACCAAAGATTTTATTAATAATATTTTAAAAATAAAAATTTTCAATCGCTATCAAAGAAATTTCTCTGATTAAAAGTCAATTTGGAGTAAAAGTAAAAAAATCTACTTCTGCTTTTGAGGAGAATTAAAGAAATCAACTTCTTATCAAAAATCATTTCTAGGTGAAGAAGTGTTGTCAATTATCATGCGCAACCTCAATTGCTTTATTTCTGATTTGGAAATGTTGAACAATGCAAGGTAGTCATGGCGAAGGGCTGAGTTGGTCTCGGAACTAAGGGTATGCAAACTGGACCGAACCGGTCGGGTTGGTGCAGTTCGATCCCCGATCCCAATAAATGAGACCGGTGACTGGGCAATCCGGTCTCCGATTCCATATGTTAGGGCCAGACCGGCCAAGCCCGAATCGGATCGCTTATAATATATAATTATTTATATATATAAATCTATAAAATTAGAAAAAAGAAATAAAAATATTTAAAAACAAAACAAAACAATGATTTAAAAAAAACTCACCTACCTTTTCATTCAACTGAGGTTATAAACTGTAAATTAACATGCAATTGAAACATATTTTATTCTAAGGGTTAGATTTTTATAAGCAGTTGGTTGATGTTAGAGATACTACTGAGCCGTGACAGGGGCCAGAGACTGGACCGGGGGACCGGGACTACAGGTCCGGTCCTCAATTCCATGCCGGGATCAAACCGGCCCGGATCATGCACACCCCTACCCAAAATCGGCCTATTGATCGGGCTCGCGGTTCCAAATCAGAACTGGCCCTTGACATATGGGCTCGGTTTCGTTTTCTTCAAACCTTGAACCGGGCCTAAAACCAGTGGTTTCAAAATGATTTTGAACCGCAATTCAAATCAGGATTTTATATATATATATATAAAGAATCCGAACAAGAAATAAATGTTCTGACTAACCAAGAACAAGAATTGTTAGATTCAATTGATAATGTTTCTGAATCAAATGCTTTGCTCAAACAAATTCAAAATTTCAGTTCATCCTCAAAAAGAAATGATTAAGTTCATGTTTATAATCTCACTGAAATTTTGAATAGGGGGAAGAAGTTAGTAAGGCCAACAACCTCTAATGATATTCAAAATGAGATTAATGAAATTAAGAAAGAAATCCGCTCGTTAAAAACAAATCAAATAGATCAACAAAAAGAATTTTTGGATTTTAAAAGACAAATGTTAAAAGAAAAGGATGTTTCTGACAAAACTAGCAAAATGATACCTCAAATTGTTAATGATTCAGATTCTTCTAATTTTCTAGAAATACTCACGGAAGTAACTAGCAGAAAATGGATAATTGATACTACTATCAAGATGATGAATTTGTTTTGGAAACGACTGCCCTTTTTGATACAGGTGCAGATTTAAATTGTATTAGAGAATGTTTAATTCTAACAAAGTTTTTCAATAAAACGACTGAATCGTTAAAGTCTGCTTCTGCTGATCATCTGAAAATCAAGTATAAACTTCCTGAAGCATTTGTGGTAAAAGATAACATTGAATTAAAAACGTCATTTCTTTTAGTAAACGATTTAAAAAGAAATGTAATTCTTGGAACCCCTTTCATAAATTTAATACAATCATTTTTGGTAACCAATGAAGGAATTGAGATAGATATTTTTGGGAGAAAATTAATGTTTACTTTTGTCACTAAAAATTGCACAAGAAACCTAAATGTCTTGCATAAACATGCAATCAAAAAATTAATTATCTTGTCAGAAACAAAGAAAATCATTTTTTATTTTTAAAAGAAGAATTAAGTTTTCAAAAGGTAGAACAACAATTAAAAAATTGTGACCTTCAAAAGTAAATCTCTGTTTTAGAACAAAGGTTCAAGAAAGAACTTTGTTCTATCCCTAATAATGCCTTTTGGGAAAGAATTAATCACAAACATATTGTTGAATTGCCCTATGAACCTGATTTTTCAAAAAGAAATATTCCGACGAAGGCTTGTCCTTCACAAATGAATAGTGAACTCCTAAAAATGTGTGAAAATGAAATTAATGATTTAATTAAGAAAAGATTGATAAGAAAAAGTAAATCTTCATGGAGCTGTTCTGCTTTTTATGTGAACAAAAATACAGAAATTGAACGTGGAGTCCCTCGTTTAGTAATTAGTTACAAACCATTAAACAAAATTTTGAAGTGGATTCGATATCCAATTCCTAACAAAAAAGATCTTTTGAATCGTCTCTATTCCTCAAAAGTCTTTTCAAAGTTCGACATGAAATCTCGCTTCTGGCAAATACAGATTGCTGAGCAAGATAGATACAAAACTGCATTCACAGTTTATTTTGGTCAATATGAATGGAATGTGATGCCTTTTGATTTGAAAAATGCTCCATCAAAATTTCAAAGAATTATGAATGATATCTTTAATCCATATTCTGAATTCATAATTGTCTATATCGATAATGTTTTGGTTTACTCTCATAATGTCGATTCACACTTTAAACATGTGAATCATTTCTTTAATGTTGCAAAATGAAATGGTTTCATACTTTCTGAAAAGAAAGTATTCTTGTTCCAAACAAAGATTATATTTTTAGGACATGTAATCCACCAAGGAACTATTATACCAATTGAAATATCTATATAGTTTGCTGATAAGTTTCCCGATGAATTGAAAGATAAAACTCAATTGCAAAGATTTCTTGAAAGTTTAAATTACGTAATTGATTTTATTCCTGATATCGACATCATATGCAAACCTTTGCACCAAAGGTTGAAAAAGGATCCAAAACCTTAGTCGCAATTGCATACTAATACTATCAGAAAAGTAAAATCACTCGTAAAAGAAATCCTTTGTTTGCATATTGCTAATCCAAATGCATTCAAAATTGTTGAAACAGATGCCTCTGAATTAGGTTATGGTGGCATTCTGAAATAAAAGATTGACAACAAAATACAAATCGTTCAATTTATTTCTAAACACCGGAATGAAACCCAACAGAATTATTCCACTGTTAAAAAAGAAATTTTAGCTATCGTACTTTCAATATCCAAGTTCCAAAGTGATTTGTTGAATCAAAAGTTTTTATTATGAATTGATTGTAAATCTGCAAAAGATATTTTGCAAAAGGATGTATTGAACATTGCATCAAAACAGATTTTTGCACGTTGCCAAGCAATATTATCTGTTTTTGATTTTGATATAGAATTCATTCATTGAGAAGTAAATTCTCTCCTTGATTTTCTCACACGAGAATTTTTACAAGGAAAACGTCCTCAAAAATGCCTCCCAAAAAAGACCGAGACAAGGACAAAGCCATCATCATCTCGGCCAAACCCAAAAAGTTAACTCCCATCCGTAGTTGGCTGGAAGCTACCCAAAGTCCAATGTTGTCCCAAAGTACACCCAATGAAGTTTCTCCCAGCCAATCTACTCAATCGGTTGCCCTCACAAAGTTAGCCTCTATATTGTCAAGTTACATGATGAAGAATTTGCAAAAATCCTTAAGTTTCGAATTGTATGCACAGGATGAGGTAAGATCCCCATCACCTTTAAATGTTTCTAAAGAGGTGATTCTTGTGACTCCGTCAGCCCCTCGAAAATCAAAGTCAAAGTTTTTTATGAAAAATTTTGAGAAAATTATCACGGTGGAAAAAGGATTCTACCATGAGGAACCTTATGTTTTTGCAAAAAATATGTTTGGAGAAAATCATTTTTATACTCCACATGATATTACAAAACTGGTGGGGTTCTATGAAAAAATTTTGGTCCAAACTGAATCCGTAAAATTCAAACATTTTTGTGACAAAGTGCAACCTTCTGTTGCAAATTATTCCACTGCAAAAATAATAAGGGTCATACACCCTGTCTAGTGGAATAACTCACAAAGTACACCAGTGAAACTCGATTCGCGAGTCACTGAAAGTCTTTCTCATAGGTATAATTTTACCTATTTTGATTACCAGCAAACTTGGAATAATGTATTCTATCGTCAAAACCCCAATCGTAGCCATACCTGATTTTTCCTCTTTCAAAGTCCTTTTGACATTTCAAAATTACCTTTCTGGTTTATTCGATGGTGGGACAATTTTGGTTCTGTCCCAGACATTCTCCCGCCATAAGTGCTCGAATCGTTCACAATGCTCCAAAAAACCTTCATTCCAAGTTTAGAGGAAATACATTTCCTTCCTCTCATATGTTTTGTGCAAATTTCTGGATGGCATGGGTATCTGCCTGGGAATTTGAATATTTTAAAAATAATCAAGACCCTAAAATTCTCATTTTGGTCCGACGATTCAAAATAAAATGGTGGAATGGATTTTCATACTAGGACAAATGCTCAGTTGAGACTGTCCATAATTGGATCCAACAACGCAAAGTCAAAGATTTGAACAAAGTGACCACCGTGGCATCGGATGCGGCATCCAATACATCCTTTCTCCACGACAAATCAATGGCTATTGTAAAATTGGTCAATGTCAAAAATGAAAAGGAATTTTATGATATGATGAAACAAGCAATTCTGGAGCATGAGGAATCGCAACAGGGATCATCTTCTCAACAAAGTGACTCAGAAGAAGGAGAAGAATACAGCCCTAATATTTTTGGTCATGACTCCGACTAATGTTTTCATTATATCATGACAATTGTAATTGTGAATGTCTTCTCAAATATTGTACACCGTATAGCACTGTACAACTGTGCACTATACACTATACATTGTAGCGGTCTTTAAGTTAGCACTATTCACTGTAGCAACAGTAATTCACTATAGCAACAGTAAATTTTCAGTCTTTAAAAGCAGAGCGTCCTCAACGGTAAGGGAGCGCTCTCTCGACTTCAGACCCACAAGTTCTCTCTCTCTCTCTCCCGAAGCTCACATTCTCCTCCAAAGCTCTCCCTCCTGTTTAGAGGAAACCTTTGGCCGGAGAACAAACCTTCGTTGAGGAACCAAAAGTCTTAGATCCTTCAAAGTCAGAAGTAACCCATTGTCTCCCCGGACCCAGATCCGTAAGTCAAAACCATCCAAATCTACTATTACTACCCAGAACCTTCAAAATTTTTCCCTAATTGTTTAAAGTTTTGCACTTGTAATCACAGATCTGATGATCTTTTATGGTTTTATTGTATAATCTCTCTTGTTCTTGCAATAAAAGTATACATTTCTTCATCTTTTGCCTATTCAGGACCCAGAATCGGTAGGCTCTGCCTCCTGTTGGTGTCAAAAGCATTGTGTTATTTAAGTTTATTCAATTTAAATCTCTGTTATTCAAAGTTTTGTACTGCATATCATTCGCATACGGCTCCTAATGAAGATCGATCCTTCAGGTGGTCTCCTCTCCTGAACTACCAGCACACACTTCACAATGCATATTTAAGTTTCAAGTATTCCATTTTAATCGTACCCCAGGGTGTGTAGGCAATGCCTCCTAGCTGGTGGTTTATGATATTTCTTTTAATTTACACTACTTGTCTTTGTATTAAGTTTATACCCCAGAGTGTGTAGGTTTTGCCTCCTAGCTGGTGGTTTATAATATTTCTTTTAATTTACACTATATGTCTTCGTATTAAGTTTATACTTTCAGCTATTGTTTGTATTCAGAGTTGTTTATTGCTTGTGATTGAATTTATTGATTTCTGTTATTGGTATCTGGATATTTCTGTTGAACAATTATTTCATACATATTTTAGCTGTTTCTAATGTTAATTGTACTCCTAATTGCTGTCGCAATTTTATATACTGCATTGGAATCGTTATATCATCTTTTAAGTGTTTATTTGAGATTGTCTGAACCATATTGTAACTATTGGACAAACAAACTTAAGAGAAGACGTCGTTAAAAATCTTTTAGTAATCTGCCCTCTATTTCTCCGGTTAAACGATCTTAACCCCATTTAGTTTGGTATCAGAGCCAAGTTGGCGGAGAATTGGTAATCCTTTTTAGAATCATTTTGTATAAACCCACTTTGTTCTAAGGTGTACCCCGTTTGGAGCCACAGAGCCTTGGCCGAGGTAGCGTAAGTCCAGCTGGCTTGGTAGCAGAGGGTAAAAATTGAACAAAAGTAAGTTTATACTTAATGGATCTTTTTAAAAGAACTAATTCTTCCTCAAGTAGTTCTGTGTCTGAGTTAGGTCAGATCTCAAACCCCTTAAATAGAGAAGAAATTACTATTGAAGATTTTAACAAGTCACTTAAGAATTGAAAGATTTCAAAAGTCAAGTATGATCAGATATACTCTGAATCAAAATTCAAAAAACTTTTTAAGTCTAACGACTATGTCATCGCCACAGAGGAACGAGACATTCCTCTATCATCGTCTTATTGCTTGATACCTCTTTTAAGTAAAGAATCTTTAAAGAAACATGCTCAAAAGTATAATTATCTCCATTTTGATATGGTCCAAGTTGGTATTAAACCTTTGATTAAAGAAGGTTTAAATACGTCCATCCTTTTGGTCTTAAGAGATGCAAGACTCTTAAGATATGAAGTTCTCTTCTTTCAACAATCGAAACAAGTCTTTGTAATGGTCCAGTTCATATTGATTGTTATCCTAATTTTTCAATAAGTTTGAAAGACAAAAATATAATGAAATCTCTCGTTTTGCAGATCAAAACTCATAATTATAGTATAGATGAAGAATCAATTCCACTATCCCTCATTTATAAGGTCCACTATAAAACTATGAGTTCTGCATGTGATGTTCATTCTTTGAATGACACGCCAAAAGGTCAAACCTTGCAATTATAGACTGATATATCTCGTTCAAATTCTATTGTTCCAAAGTCCATAAGTTGGAATGATATTGTCCTTCCTGATCAATGGGAAATTAAAAATCTCATTCCTCAAATGTCGATTAAAAATGACACCCCTTCAAATGTCATCCAACATCCTGAGGGAAAAGTTACCATACAATTTCCCAGAAGAAATTTCGAAATAAATTCATTCTGTTCTGCAAGACCTTCTTTTCATGGGTCTTCTTCCCGAAAGTCTGTTGACTATCGTCCAAATCTATCTCCTGTCATCACAATTCCTGTAAGCAGTCAATGTAGTATTAAAGTTCCCAAGGCCATTTCTGCACAAGGACAAACAACACCGAGTGCACCTCCTTTAGATCTTTCTAGTCTAGATACTAGTTCAGGAATTTCAAAACCTGTTTATCATTAACAAGAACCTGACTCCCCTGAGCCAACCCAATCACAAATGGAAGATGATGAATGTAACATGTTAGAAGTA
The DNA here is from genome assembly GCA_028455895.1 of Rhodomyrtus tomentosa. Taxonomy (NCBI): domain Eukaryota; kingdom Viridiplantae; phylum Streptophyta; class Magnoliopsida; order Myrtales; family Myrtaceae; genus Rhodomyrtus; species Rhodomyrtus tomentosa. The sequence continues at coordinate 2,969,417 of JAPCWY010000001.1, read as the reverse complement.
GAATTTGTTCCCGACAGAAAATTTTTAAATAAAGAATTTAATTCCGAAGAAAATTGTGAAAAAGAGAAAATGATTTTTTGACAATTTCAAAAATTATGCTAAACAAATTAAAGAACAATTTTATGAATTTCTAAATGAAATTGGAGAACGCATATTTTTCTTTGAATGGTTTGAAAATTACTTTCTAGAAAAAAAGAGAAATTTACAATGTAGAAAAAGTTTTTAAGTGGAAATTAGATGATGACCAAATAATTGAGTCATCTCACCCTCTTTTAAGAAAATTTAAAATAACATTTCGTGAAAAGGAAATTCCGGCCGCTCCTTTTAAAACTCCTTCTGAAAATGAGAACAATGAATTCAAGAAAATAATTGAACTATATAATTTTTCAAATCAACATCTCCATTCCATAGGAGTCCAATTGGATAGAATTGAATATGCCATCGGAAAACCTTCAATTGTTCATTCCATGTCTACTCCTTCTAAGACTTTACAAACACCATTGTTCAAAAACTTTGAAATGCCAAAGTCTTTTAGTAAAGAATTTCAAGATGCCATTCAGGCAAAAAATCGAAAACTTCTAAAAGAAAAAGTTATTAAACAACCAGTCTTAAACACTTCTGAAGTTAATAAACCTTTAATTATTAATACTTCAAAGCCTGACAATCAAATATCAGTTCTTGAGAAAATTGATATCCCTAAAGTTAATCGTATATCGTGGAAAGAACCTCAAAAGCTCTATTATTCTAGAGCCACTCCTCCTGATATTCTTTCCGAAGAATCGTTTAATAAAGTTCAAAACAAGTTTTCTGCAGATGCCATTTATGAGTGGAACATAGATGGAATTTCTGAGCAGAACCTCTTGCAAGTTTTAAGTCAAATGGTAATGTGTGCAACTACTTATAAGACTCTTCCTGATACAACAAATCAGTAAGTAGTTTATATGATCGTTGTAGGATTCTCCGGTACTTTGAAAGGTTGGTGGGATAACTATCTCAACTAAAATCAAAGAGACCAAATCCTAAATGTTGTCAAAACAGATGATAATGGTCAAACTGTTTTTGATGATTACGGTCAAATCGTCCAGGATGCAGTCTCCACCTTATTGTATTCCATTTCCCAACATTTCATTGGAGATCCATCTATGATTTGTGATCACAATTAGGATCTTCTTTCCAATCTCAAATGTCGTTCTCTTGGAGAATTTTGAGAATACAAAGATGTATTTCTGAAAAGGGTGTTACTTCGGCCAGATTGTAATCAACCCTTTTGGAAAGAAAATTTTCTTGCTGGTTTACCCATAATAATAGGTAACCAGGTTTGCGATAAAATTCGTGAACAATTTGGTGAAAATATTCCTTTCTATTCACTATCTTATGGTAAATTGATTTCTTATGTTTATAAAGTTGGAACTCAAATGTGTAACAATATTAAGTTGCAAAAACAACTTAAAAAAGAGAAAAGTCTTACTCGTAGAGGATTATGAGATTTCTGTAAACAATATGATCCTTCCTATTCCTTCTCAACATCTAAATATTCTGGTACTTGTCCTAAAGAAAAATCTTTCAAAAGAAAGAAAAAGTTTTATAAGAATCAAGTTTCAAAGTCGGGGAAAAAATCCTTTAAAAAAGAAAGTTTTAAAAAACTTAAAGATACAAAAGATAAAAAGGATTTTAGTAAATTCACATGCTTTAATTGTGATAAAAAAGGACACACAAGATGTTTCTGTAAATTAAACAAGAAAGTCAATGAACTCGTTTCAGATAAAGACATACTGAGTCAATTAAATCAATTAATTATTGAAAGTGATTCAGAAAGTTCTGATTGCCCTTCAACAGATAAAGAGTCAATGGCGCAAGGTATTCAAATTAATGAAATTGATTTGTCTTCTAATCTTTCTTCTAACTTAGATTCTGATTCTGAACAAGAAATAAATGTTCTGACTAACAAAGAACAAGAATTGTTAGATTCAATTGATAATGTTTCTGACTCAAATGCTTTGCTCAAACAAATTCAAAATTTCAGTTCATCCTCAAAAAGAAATGATTAAGTTCATGTTTATAATCTCACTAAAATTTTGAATAGGGGGAAGAAGTCAGTAGCACAATTGGCAGAGAATTAAATATATATATATATATATATATATATATATATATATATATAAAGAGACGTTACCCGTTGGCAATGACTCTTTCTCTTTAGCGGTCGTTGCCAATGGTCACCTCCCTTTTTTTCTTTTTTCTTTATTAATTTTTAACCTATATTACAAATGTGCCTTCTGATCTCTCATTTTTTTTCCACACAAATTCTCTCAATTTTCTTAATCTACTCATTTATTTCAAAAAATGGCAAGTGAAAATAGAAGTAGGTGGCAAAGGTAAGAACAAGGTGGGGGAATCCGATTATCCTCCTAATCCTCATGATTATGAGATTGGGGACTCGATGTTGATATGGATGATGAAATCAATATTATTCATAATGTGGAGCAAGTCCAAATGCAAGAGTCTCCTCATGCTTATACCGGTGTCGAAGAAATGTCAACAATAAAGGAGCCGGAGCGGGAGTTTACATCCGATGTACGAGACCACTTCATGAAGATGAAAAGATTTAATCTAGCTCCAAAAAGGTATGATGTAGTTTGTAAACATTGTGGGATAAAATACAAATATATCGATGGAGCTGGATATTAAACATTTAAACAGCATCTTAAGGTGAAACATCCAACCGAAGCGAAAATTGACAACAAGCAACAATAATTTTTCAAGTACGCCAATCCTAACATTCCTCATTTATTTCGTTATAATGAAAAAACTTGTAAAGAAGAATTAGGTAAATTTATTTCCGTTGAACATTTATCATTTAGTTTTGGTGAAAGATTTGGTTTTAATCAATTTATACAAAATGCATGTGTTTCGCGAGCAAAATGTGTTCCTAGAAATAAACTTAAATACATAATTAAAAATCTTTATAAAAAAGGAAAAATATTTACAATATTTTTTTTATGAATTTTAATGGACGTGTACATATAGATAGCGATATTTGAAGTGATCATTGGCAAGTTCAGTCCGTATAACATGTCATTGGATAGATGATAATTTGAATATTCAACAAATAGTTATTGCATTTAGAGTTTTTTTATGATAAGCATACGGCAAATAATATTTATAGATTAATTAAGTAAATTTTAGAAGAATATTATTCGCGTAATAAAAAAATTTCAAGAGGTTTTGATAATGGCACAGTAAATACCACTTCAATTTTTAAAACTAGAAAAGATTTGTAAACCCGTGTTTAGTGGATAATTTTTTCATATTAGATGTGATTATCATGTTTTAAATTTATGTGTGCAATATAATTTAAAAACTCTTGTTATTTTTCTCGACCAAATAAACATGGCAATTCAAAATTTATGGAAACATTCCCAAAAAATGAAAGAATGGTTAAAATTGTGTAGAGCAAATGGAAAAAAAAATCGAAAAGATTCCCAATAGATGTTTCAAATCATTGGAATTCTACTTAGGAGTTGTTTAATGAATCTTTTGCATATAAAAATTTATTATGTGCATTTATTTCGGATAATATAACTCAAATTAATTTATACCCACAAGAACGAGATATTTGTAAAAAAGATAGATATTTTAATAGTTTTTAATGATGTAATTTCTATACTTGGTTTGGTGTTTATTATCTTACTACGTATTTATTTTTAATAGAATGTATTAATATTATTGGAGTTTTTGAAGAAAAAGAAAATGATGATAAATTATGTGACACTATTATAGCAATGCGAACAAAATAGCTACATTATTATAGGAAAATTTCTATTATTTATTTAGTTGCTTGTGTTTTCTATCAACATTGTAAAATAGATAGTTTAGGTGATTATTTGAATACGTATTATGAATTTTACATTTAATTGATGAGGTAAATATTAGAACTATATAAACAATGGTTAAAAACATAATAACATAATTATATAATGAAGCTTGTAGTAAATATAATCTAGGTGATAGTGGATCTTCTCAATCTAGTGATATACAAATTTATAGTTAAAACTAGTAGAGGTGCCAACTTCTGTTGCACAAGCAAAAAAAGCAAAATGGAGCAATAAGAAGTAATTCTGAAATAAAAAGCCATCTAACCGTTTCTTTTGAGTTTGATGAATCTGAAAGCAGCACAAATTTCACAATATTTGATTGATAGAAAAGGTTTTCCACCCAATACCCAAATCTTGCTCTAATTGCAAAATAAATTTTAACAACCCTTTATTTGACAGTTGAGGTGGAATAAGCATTTAACGTTGGAGGCAATGTTTTGGATGAGCGACGTTCAAGATTAGCTCCCGATTTGGTGGAGTCTCAAGCTTGTGTTGATATTTAGACAAAGTCTAAATATAGACAACAAGAGATAGATCGCAATATTAAAGCCAAATTCTTTTTTGACGGATATATCACCGGCACTGGCACCGGCACCAAAACGGGTATCGACGATTAAGGATGAGCTAAGTATGGTGTTATCAATGGTAATAGAACTACATAAGCTTCCATTCTTATATCCTTAAGAAGATATGTAGGCGTTTAATGATAATTCATTAAGTTGAAGCCCCTTCCCTTTTTTTCTCTCAAATTTGATTACGACTTGTATTTGATAATTCATTATTTCATAATTCATTACTTAATAATTTGATAATAATTAATTACAAATTCATTAAAATTTAATTTTTAAACTCAAAAAATCGTAACCGAAATCGAAACTGAAGGTTCCATTTTCAATTTTAAATCGAAATAGGGCTCGAAACCAATCCGGAATCGCCAGTTAAGGGCTCGGTTTCGATTCCCCTTAAATTGGAACCAAAATCGCCAGTTCATGAACTAGTACCGGCGGTTCCCAGTCCGTGGCCATGACTAATGCAAGGGTGTGTTTGGTCCCAAAAAAAAAATTTCATGATTATAGAAAATATTTTTTTGGATATCATTTTTTAGGAAATATTTTTTTTTCAGGTAGGGAATTCATTTGCCGCACTTTAAGTACGCATATTTCTTTGACCATAAATGGTTTTCCATTATCTTATCATGATCATGATCATTTTCAGCAAAACTAACCACATGAAGTCTAGAAAACTCATTCGTTGGAATTATTTTTTTCGTTCAAACAAACACATGGAAAAATTATTAAAAAAATTCTTAAATCTATTGTAATTATGTCGATTGAGTCATAATTTTTTTTTGTCAAGTGAGTCATAAACTTTTTGCATGTGTGCCAAATTAGTCTATCCAGCCTACTTTTATCTACCTGTATGTTTTTTTTTGGTTGGGGGGGGGGGGGCGGGGGGCTCGAAGGCCTGTGTTGACATGGATCCGATCGAGCTGACGTGACAATTTTTAAGTATTTTTTCAAAATATTTTAGTTAGTTTTTATTTTATTTTTTTTCCTTTTCTTTCTTTTTTTCCCCTCCTCCTTCCTGCACTGATTGTCGATCCAGCGGCCAACGAAAGGCAAGGGCCGACAAGGTCAACCTAGCCCAAATTCGATGACCAGTTGAAAAAAATAAAAAAAAATAACTACAATTTTTTGAATAAATATTAAAAGTAACATAAAAAAATTGACACGTCAGCATTGAAGATGGACTAAATTAGTAAATGTTAAATATTTAGAGCTTAATTGAAAAAAAAAAGATTTAAGACTGAATTAATATAACTTAAATATATTTAGGACTTTCTTGTTAATTTCTCGACAAACACACCCTTAGTTAAAAGGGGATTCTCTCGTCTCGTGATACTTAAGAAAGTGACTGATTTTCTACTCCAATTGATTTCCCGAGTAAATTGAAACACACTTGGTTGTGATAATCTGAAAACCCTTGTCCCGTCTTTTCTTGGCCGGACGACGCGACGCGGGCGGCGGGCGCATTGTCCCGAGCATAAGCCCCCCGCACAGGACCGGACAATTCTAACCTGTTTTGGCGACATGAATCGATGCAATCAGAAAAACAATTCGGGAATGGCTTTTTGATCAAACCCAGCTGTGACTTTTGAAGGTTTTTTGTCCGCGAAAACGACTCCCACCATACGGAAGGCCGGCGTCTTTTTATGTAACGGCACGTCCCTTTTGAGTCTTCGATGTACTTATCGTCTCCTTGAAAAGAGTGTTTCGTTCTCACGTGCTTTGTCTCTTTCTCTTTCTTTCTTTTTTTCTCTTTTTTTCTTTTTAGCCTTTTCTAATCGTGTGGGTTCAGTCGGTTGCTGTTCGAGGTAACACGGGAGATGTTGCGCTGATTTGGATTTTCATCATTTAGTGTTGAAGAACTTATCCTTTAAAAAAAAAAAAAAGAAAGAAAAAAAAGGTCAATACCACAAAAAAAAAAAAAAAAAAATCTCGAACCGGCATGTCACCGAAAAGCAGCGGCAAATCTGCCCAAAGTCTGCCCAAAGTTCACGATAAAATTGAAGCAGGTGTAGTGCGGGTGTACCGAGTCCGATATGTCGATGTAATTTTCGTACTTACATTATCCCTAAACCAGGCTTTCTTCCTAATGTGATTCGTTCCCGATTTTGTCGACTTGGCCATCGACTAGTGTCCCACTTCCGAAGAGATCCACTCCTCTCCTCAACAGCCTTTGCTTTAAGTAAAACGCTAAGGGGAAATGCAAAAGGTGCGAGAAAAGTCACCACGATTGCGCCCCCGCCCCCCACACGTCACAGCCTAGCGAGCAGGACTTGTCAATCATGGGGCACTGTAATGTTAGTGGCTGATGATGATATAAGCCTTTTGGCACCATTGCCCACAACCACAATGTGCAATTCGCGCCGGATAACTCAATCCCGATGGAAGGATATCCCCTACCAAGCCGCCAAAGGGGCAAGAGATGCCCCCGTCAATCACGACCGTCCGTTCAATCAATGATCGGCCATGACTTGACCAAAAACAATTTTTTTTTAAAGGGGTCGCAATTTGGAAAGATCGGAACTGTTCGTAATTGAACGGAAGGCCCGATGTGACGGAGTCACCCCTGCTCGGATTTAACATGGACAGAGGATCTGGATCCGATCTTGATCCCATGATACACCCACCTAATGCTCCCAATGCGTATCAGAGAGGACGATATTATGCCGTGCACAATCAACTATCAACCGTTGGATTGGATGGCATTGATTGACAAAAGTAAAAAACACAGCCCAATTAATATTTACTTAGAAGATTAGGCGTATGTTCTTGAGATCCAGATTGTTTGTTTTTAGATGGACGGCCCATATATCCTATTTTTAGAAGGGTTATTTTTTAAATTTTTATATATTTTTTTGTCATTAATAATCTGGGTCGTCCATTCATAACGCGGACGGCTCGGATTTCAAGTGTAATGGGAGGATAACTTTCCCCGATCAATTGACAAACTTGAAAAAGTACATTCTACGACGGTACACGTACGTTCTATTACGATGCAGAAGCTAGTAGAGAAAATCATGGTTTTCCCCTCTCCCTCCCTTAGGGATAGCTCCAATTATTTAGGGGCGTAAATGTGTCATAACATTCCGCGAAAGATTCTAAAGTTGGCACCAAGGAAAGCAAACGGACAAAGAAGAAAAACGAACACATGCGACTACTTTCCAATGCGCGCTTCTCCACCATAGCTTTCCTCGAGCTCAAACACTTCAAACAGTTCACGGTGTTTCTTCCTTTTCTTTCTTTCTTTTTTTATTTTTTCGGGTGAAGAGAAGAAACCTTAACTAGGATCGGGCGGGAGAGAGAGAACGCGAGAAGAGCAGCACGCGAGCTTCGTCAAGGAGGAAACCATGGAAGCGCCGCAGGGCAAAACCGTGAGGCTCCTCCTCCTCGCCCTCAACTGCGCCATGCTCTCCCTCGGCACCTGCGGCGGCCCCCTCCTCATGCGCCTCTACTTCCTCCGCGGCGGCGCCCGCGTTTGGCTCTCCAGCTGGCTCGAGACGGGCGGCTGGCCCATCATCTTCGTCCCCCTCGCCGCGGCCTACTTCCGCCGGGCCGCCGCCGAGGGCCCCTCCGCCCGCCTCGTCCTCATGGACCCCTTCCTCTTCGTCGCCTCGGCCGTCATCGGGGTCCTCACGGGCCTCGACGACTACCTCTACGCGTACGGCGTGGCGCGGCTCCCCGTCTCCACGTCTGCCCTGCTCATCGCCACGCAGCTGGCCTTCACGGCCTTGTTCGCGTTCCTGCTGGTGAGGCAGCTGTTCACATCGTACTCGATCAACTCGATATTCCTGCTGACGATGGGGGCTGGGGTGCTGGCGATGCACGCGAGCAGCGACCGGCCCAAGGGGGAGTCGAACCGGGAGTACTACGTGGGGTTCTTCATGACGATCGGTGCGGCGGCGCTGTACGGGTTCATACTGCCGCTGGTGGAGCTGACGTACAAGAAGGCCAAGCAGGCTATCACATACTCGCTGGTCCTGGAGATTCAGCTGGTGATGTGCTTCTTCGCCACCGCTTTCTGCACCATCGGCATGCTTGTCAACAAGGACTTCCAGGTTCTCTCCCTCTGTCCCCGTCTCTGTCTCTCGACCTCGACCCGTCCTCTTTGGTTCACCACAATTATTGATCATGTAAAATTCACTTTGATTTTCACGTGATTTCCAATTTCCACCATTTTTGTCTTAGAAATTGGTAATCCTTGTTTGATGAATCAGCTCCGTATGGACCAGATTGGGTTTTGTTCCCGGTTCCGCTTGATTCGGTTTCCCCATTGTTTGGTTCAGGTTTAAGTCCCTAGGGTAGAGTCAAGTTCATATTCACACGAGAAATTAGAGGAATCAAATAGTCAGTGATAAAAATTCAGTTTGCAATGATGTTTGCTTATTATGTTTGACCAAACCTTTTACTTTTATTATCAATCCATATTTGAAAACATTGTGACAAAATTGCATATGAAATTCCGTATTGAAATTCGTATAATTACGAAAGTGCCTGCTACCATAGGTCCGGGGAAAAAAAACAACAAAAAAACAAAGTGCCTCCGTGGCATGACTTGAAATTAAGCAAAGATTTCAATCGAAAGTAAAATTTGAAAATCTATTGGCAGATTTGCATAACACGAAAGTTTGGTCTATCATAGGAGACTTTTAACAGCTGTTGCCGAGAAGTAGGCGCGACAGAAGCCAGTGACGGACTACTTTGTCCTTATTGTACTTTTCCAACTTGATAAGACAATAAGAACAAGCTGGCTAAAGTCGTGCATGGTAACAATTATATACTAAAAATCAAATTTTGATCAGAAAATTATTTATTTAATTTTACTTAAAATTATAATTTGATTTTTTTTACTTCTGATTTCGTTTAATAACGGTTGAAAATTTCTACTTTTAAAACATTATTAACAAAATTTTCGACAGCGGTGGTCGTCGGCGGTGACAACAGTTGGTGGGCAACGGCGACTGGCGGTGGTAGTTTCGATGGTTGACGAGCGACAACAGTGGTCGGCCATCAGGCAACGATGGAGAGGGGGGGGGGAGGAGGCGAGCGACCGCGGCGGTAGGCGGGCAGTGGTCGGCGGAGATGGGTGTGGTCCACGAAGTGATTATGGAATATAGGAATTAAAAGCTTTTACTTCTCTAAATTAACAAAAAAATTATATCATAATTAAAAAATCCTACCATAATTGAAAAATCATATCATAAGTTAATTTTTTACCAAACGGATTTCTACTTCGAAAGCGTTTTTATCAAACGAATTTGTCTGCCAGATTGATTTCTGGTAGAGAAATTGAGAAATAAAAGTGCTATCATGCGAGCCCTAAAACATCAATGGTTGTCTCCGTCCTCTTCATTTTTCAAGGTTATTGATTTCATCTGATCAATTTAGATAGTAAAACATATGATGTTATTGCGGGTAGGCGAGCCGCAATCATAGAATCCTGTTTTCTTGTTTTTCCCTTGTTTTGAGCGATGAGCCCTAAGGATGCTCGCTGACCTCGTGTTGGCGCAGGCGATTCCTAGAGAAGCCAGGAAGTTCGAGCTCGGAGAAGCCCGGTACTACGTGGTGCTCGCGTGGAACGCGATCGTCTGGCAGTTCTTTTTCTTAGGAGCCATAGGAGTCATCTTCTATTCATCCTCCCTGTTCTCGGGGATCGTCATCGCTGTTCTCCTCCCGATCACCGAGATCCTAGGGGTCATTTGCTTCCAGGAGAAGTTCCAGGCGGAGAAGGCTGTGTCTCTGATCCTCTCTCTTTGGGGCTTTGGCTCGTACTTCTACGGCGAATTCAAAGCTGTCAAGAAGGACAAGCGGGGACCGCAGCGGCCGCAGCTGCAGCAACAGGCCGAAGGGCATCAACAGGGTCTTCCTTGAAGGTGAACAAGCGAAAGACATGGCTTATACGTGGCCTAAGTAACAAGAGGGCCTTCTACATTATTCGCGAGGCGGTTGCTGCCAGCCACCTGCAATCGCATGCCGTCGGACAGCGCTGCTACTCGCGATCTGCATCATAGTATAATCTATCTAGCCTTTCTTTACCGTATTCCGCGGTAGATGGATCATGGGTAACAATGTGAGGGAAAAGAAATAAATTGTAGTTGGAAAAAAGAGCGAGTTGAAGTTGTGAAAATAAAACAGAATTGTAAATTGGAGTTGAAGATTAGTATTGCTGCATATCTGCTGCATGCTATAATGTAATGTGGTAGTTTGATTCTCTAACATATCCAAAGCCCAAAAAGTTGGAGCTGAACAGAGCATAGTTTGATTCTCTAACATATCCAAGCCCAAAAAGCTGGATCTGAACAGAATAGAGACTCTGTTTTTGGGCAGGAAGAGAACAATCTAGTGATGAGCGAGGCAGAGGGACAATAACAAAAGTCAGGGAGTTTCGGAATATACCCTCTTCACTTCTTAGAGTCATTCGCCCCCTTATTTACGTGTATCCTGTTCATTGTCGCGACCTAAAAATCGGGTTTTCAATCTTAGGTTAATGGATCACCAAATTAATTAATTACGTTAGCTAATCCAGCTCGAAATCGGACTCCAGAGCGGCGAATGCGTGCGACTTTCGGTGGTTCAGTGCACGATAGCTTTGCCGAAAAAGTGACGAGACATGGCTTGACAATCTGGCAGGCTAGATGATCTTCTGTTGGCGCAATAGCAATTAACAAATTCTAACTTTTCCAAGCTAAAAAATTTATGCACGTACGCAAGCTAGAAATTTCGCTTAAAACAGTCCCCTTTGGAGCCGATGTTGAAGCTGATCGGATTCCAAATTCACTGAGGTTCTGACACAAAATAATAACCTTGTTAGAGCTTAAGAATTGATAAAATAAAATAAGGCTGGATTAATCACGGAACAGGGCCGAGCAGCGGCCGAAACAAGCTCAATATCAAGCTAGATTTAGGCGGCCGAATGACGGGCGATGTTGGAAAATTCGTAGGGATTTAGTCGAACATGGTTTGCATGAATGTCCAAGTGGCACCAAACAAAGGTTTCCTGAGAACCTCCCACAATTTAATTGCCGTAGTTATTCCTTCGAGGTAGTCCAGCAAGGTCTCTTCAGTGGATATTTCTACATGAGTTTGGCTGCAAAACAAAAATTTAAGTGAAGCAAATAGACCAGGATTTTTTTTTTTTTATGACGAACGGTTACCGTCGGCACTAGAATTGCGAGATCAATAGATGCACTGGCGCGAGAAGGGACTCCTCATGATACCCACAGATGGTACATGCTCAGGGTATGCGTTGATGACAAAGGTTGTCGAAACTCGATCGTGGCCAATGATGGAGCTCCAGGAAACCAGCGGGAACGCTGAGGCTAGGATATTGACCAAAATTCAAGCCTGGGTGGTAAGGTTCAGTCATGGGCAGCAAAAGAACCTGCAGGATTCAATCTGCAAAACAGAGAATTTGTGGATCGTCTCGACTGGGAGAGCAGCCACCACCCACAAGACGACTTCGACATCAAGAGAAAAGTTTCGATCTTCTCTAAGCCAAAAACTTACTAATCCTTGTCAAGCTCCTCTTCTCTAAGCATATTTATGACTTCACTGGATGAAGGCTTCGTGCTCTTGAAAAACACTAGGAATGACCCTCTTCCTCCACTCAGCCGATGAAGACAAAAGTCCCTCTTTTTTTTTTTCTTTTGTAAACCTCTCTTTTCCTTTCTTTTGCAGAATCGTGGATTTCTCCATCTCTGCACATCATCGGTCAAACTAACACTTACAAGAAATCATCATAATAATAATAAAAATCACCGCTTGACCCACCTTTTCTCCATGGATGTATGAAACTCTCTCTCTCTTAGTACCATACCGAATTTTCGTGGCCATGTATGATCAGTTGGCCTTCGAATTCTTTCGGAACTTGGACAAAGATGAGAGATGAGGGATCCTCCTTCGCAATGTGCTCTTTTCCTCTCACGTGGCTGCTGAATAATGCCGTTTGTTTCAATGAAAAATAGGCCTCCCATACCTTTTTCTCTTCTACGTGAGAGACAATAATGAAGATGGAGTGTTCTTCCTGCAAGAATCCTCACGGTGGCCTAGAAAAATCTCTTCCCCCAAGTCTCACAGTCTCTCTTTCTCTGCAATCTCCTTTTCCTTTTTCCCTCACATCTGAAGTGTCTCAATGGCCGTATATGATATACCGAAATTGGACTCCCTCTCGTATTTATGATAAAACTATTGCAATCTTAGAACCTAAAGTTTCTTAACTTTTGCAAAATAAACTCGGGCTCAAAACATGACTCTAATTAAATACCAAAGGGTTAAATTGCATCAAATTAGTTTAATTTTTCTTTGAAAAATTCGACACACATTCTTCAATATTGACGAAAATTGATGATGAGTTCTAATCCAAACCGCTTATCAATTCAAGCTCTTTTCGATACCGTCGATCCAAAACAATGCTAATGCAATGCATGAATGCTAAAAATAAATATGAAAAATGATTTAATTATCATTTTTTATACGAATTAAAATTAATTTTTAAATTTTTATTGTAAAATAAATTACTAAAAATATATTTAAAATTTAATTGTCAACATCCATCATAGCGTAATATCCTGAATTGACCCGAAACGTATCTTGTCGCGTCTAACACAGTCATGCTAGTGGAGACAGACATGGAATCGCCAGACTGGATGAAGCAGCCGATCAACAATGAAGTAAGTGCACGTCATCAGTCAGAAAATCGAACGCAAGACACATTTAATGGTGTCTTTCTATTGGCAAAAGCACCGCACTTCTGGCTTTGTGGCCCTGTTAAATCATATGATGATCTCGATGATGCTCTCTGCTTGGTAAAAGCAGCAGCTTTTCCCTTCTGCGCATACCTAACACCTGTCTCGATGTCGACAGCTCTAAATTGACTATTGAAGCCACGTCAATATGGAGGGTGTCAAACTTCAGATTTTACTGCTCTCTTCCACAGCAGAACTGGTCTTGTTTTAAGTGTCATCACAAAGAGACTTTAGCTACCCGCCGAAGCTAATGATAAAAAGAAGCTTTCTCCTTGTGATTTTCTTGGTTATACGTGTTTCGCCAGAATTGCTCCACGGCCAAATATTTTCTCCAAAATTTATTCTTCGGCTGTTTAACGTGATAAAAGGATTATGTGAAGATGTTGGACGGGAGAGATCCAGATAATAAAAAAATCAACACGTGAGACCTATAAAGATTTTGATGGAATTACACAAATATTTTCTCGACCAGAGTTTGGCTCAATGAAGGGACTCTCTAAGCACAATCGAAAGGAAATCGATACAGATGAAATTGAAAGAATATACACAAACGTAGACTTAACCAGAGTTAGACTCATGGAATAGCTTAGTGAGCACTATTTCTATCAAAAATAAGAATCTATGCACTCAAAATTGCGCCGAAATTTAACTCTACGACAAATTCTTGAATTCGCTTCGGCAATATTTGGACATGTGGCATTATTAATTTTTTGATGGTATTTGATAACTTGCTTGACGTTTCTCATAGATCAACATGATCCACACGTGATTACTCTGAACTCTGTCGAGGTGCTTGTTTCCTCACGTGTCTATCACGTGTGCCGATTCCCTACATTTTAATCACATGCGCTGATTTCTCACGTGCACGGCACATGTCTTTGACGGGTGAATTATTTTGAGTGCCAACCATATGTTTTTGAAACGTCTTTAAGACTACGAGGAAAGGGATCTCCATAAATAGCCATGTTGAAAAGAGAAAGCGCATCAACAAGTTAAAAACGCAGCTTTCGCTCATGTTAATTAGCCACGTGAACGACTATTATGCAGGAGTGTTCTTTTTTAATGAAACGTATTCATGGATTTTGGTGTTAGGCTGGTCTTTAGGGACTGGCCACGGGAGGCCAATCAGGCTGCCCATTAGCTATGCCGAGCCCACCATCATTGTGCTATTCCTACTAATTGGATTGTAAATCAGCCTACGGTTTTGACGGCCCTTTTATGTTCTGAGACCCAAATCTCTTGTACTGCTCGACCCTTTATTGTATAAAGCGTGCTTCTGTTTTGACCCAAAAAAAAGTTTATTTCGTATAATAAGATATGAAGATCGAAACGACGTCGCGATGGTATGAATTTTAAAAGTTTTAGAATTAGTGCTCACTGGCAAACGAAAGAAAAAGTTAAAATTGACTCACAATTCGTTACAAAGTTTTGGCATTTCTAATGCTTTTGTCTTCTTTTTAGGTAAGACGTTGCAATCTCGTTCCACTGATGTCTTTAGCCTAGGCTAAGAATGAGTTAGCGTACGCAACTACCATGTCAAGGAATTGATTAATAAAATCAACAGTTTCCAATCTCGACAAATCATGATAAGCGTGTCCCATCCTCCATGCTCATGGTTTGAACTGGGTACCATCTTCGGCTCACAGATCCATGTATTTCCGATAATAACCCGGCACAAGTGGGACAGGAAGACTACCACATTCGAAGGCCGGTAGTCATATTCTCAAAAGGACATTGTAAAATTGTCTGAAAATTCCTAAGCCTATCGTAATTTTATCGATCGAATCCTAAACCTTTTAAATTTGTCAATTTAGTCCTATGCATTTTCACCTTTTTGCCAATGAAGTCTTAATTTTGGCCGAAAATTGCATATGTGGATGTCGATCGTCCTATGCGACACGGCCGATGCCAATATGGTAATTTTTAATAATATTTTAATATATTATATTTTATCATAATTTTATTTATTTATTTTTCTTTTTTCTTTAATTTCTAAGTTTTTTTTTTCTCAATGGCCGATAAGGATCATTGAGCCCTTGCCCAATTGGGCAAAGTTGCCTCAGCTGCTCACCCAAATCTGGGTAAGGCCAGCTGAGGGCCATGACCCTCGCATGCGATAGCAATGGCCTCCCCAAGATTTGGGCCAAGCCGGCCGAGGGCCGTGACCCTTGCCATTTGTGTGTGTGTGTGTGTGTGTGTCGCCGATAATGCCATGTAGGTCGATCAACATCCATGTCAGCAATTTTCGTTCAAAATTGGGCAAATGGATCAAATTGACAAATTTAAAAGAATAAACAAAAGTGCAATAAATTTATGATTTTTTGGATAATTTTTCTTAGTACAGTGCAATAGACTTGTCCATTTTACAACTCCGTTTGTTTCGCGAAAAATGAATTATTCGAAAAATATTTTTTTTCTAAAAAAGATCGCATGTATCGCTTATCAAATTGAATTCACCAAAAATATTTTCATGGTCAATGAAATTGTTTTTTTAAACATAAAGTTTTTGTCGATAATCAAAATACATTATACTGCCTAATTGATTTCAAAAGACTATCTTTAGAAAAACTTCTTTTGAAATGTTATATTTTTTTTTTTTCCAAGGAAACGGAGCCTACCGTACTTTCCTTTCCCGTGCTTCTTCGTAGGTTTTTGCTGAAGAAAGTCAAAAGCTCTACTCCCAGGAATCAAAGGATGAACCCACGCAACTCTCTTTCTTTCTAGCTCGCCAATAAGTCCAAATTGTGCCACAAGCTAAAGCATAGTAATGAAGAAAGTGAGCCCTCTCATCGGCAATTTGATTTGAACCGACCCATCTTTAGGTACCCTTAAAATCAAGTTCAGGCACAGGGGAAAGGACCAAAGCTAAGCTACATTGATGCTCTGTTAACCATTCGTAGACGTTTTGTGACTACTTAATTTGAACTTGCCCGTGCAAACAAACAAACCAACAAAAGAAAAACGACCATAAATCAGTAGGTGAAATAAATTAAATTATTTGAAAGCTTTGATATTCAGATTTTATGAGAATTTTCAGGATACGAAGTGATGATATATAATTATGTGTAGTTCGGACGATTTTGTCACCAAACTTTTTGAACTAGTGATAAGAGACAATTGCCGTCTCTGTCTTTGTGAAGGATTTGAACAAAATCCCGAGGGATGAGGGAGATTGAGAGCGAGAGCGAGAGGTTGCGCTTGGTCATGGGGGACAACACCCTGGAACCCCACCAGGCCAAAGCCCCCAAGCGCCTCCTCCTCGCCCTCAACTGCGCCATGCTCTCCCTCGGCACGTGCGGCGGCCCGCTCCTCATGCGCCTCTACTTCCTCCGCGGCGGCTCCCTCGTCTGGCTCTCCAGCGGCCTCGAGACCGGCGGCTGGCCCATCATCTTCCTCCCCCTCACGGTAGCCTACTCCCGCCGCCGCTCCGCCGAGGGCCCCTCCGCCCACCTCGTCCTCATGGACCCCTTCCTCTTCGCCGCCTCCGCCGTCGTCGGAGTCCTCACGGGCCTCGACGACTACCTCTACGCGTACGGCGTGGCGCGGCTCCCCGTCTCCACGTCCGCCCTCCTCATCGCCACGCAGCTGGCCTTCACAGCCGGTTTCGCCTTCCTCCTGGTGAGGCAGCAGTTCACGCCCTACTCGATCAACTCGATATACCTGCTCACGATCGGGGCGGGGGTGCTGGCGATGAACACGAGCAGCGACCGGCCGGCGGGGGAGTCGGACGGGGAGTACTACGCGGGGTTCTTCATGACGCTCGGGGCAGCGGCGCTGTACGGTTTCGTACTGCCGCTGGTGGAGCTGACGTACAAGAAGGCCAAGCAGGCGATCACATACTCGCTGGTCCTGGAGATTCAGCTGGTGATGTGCTTCTTCGCCACCGCTTTCTGCACCATCGGCATGCTGGTCAACAAGGACTTCCAGGTTCCCTCTCTCTCTCGATCTGGACTCATCCCCATGTATCAGGTTTCATCTCAATTATTGGTCATGTAAAGTTGTTTTCTTGTGGTACCCACAAATTGGAATGACCTTGATATTTTCTCTCTGTAGTCTGTACCATATTATATTAGAAAATGGAATTACTCAAACCAAAAACTTTTTCTTAATCTTGGTTTTTTCCAGTCTCCTGCCAAGATGGGTAGTTGTGGTTGATTGCTCTGATAAAACTAACCCACAATTGCTTTTGAATCTGCTGGAGTGGCTGGTGTTTGGATGGCAAGACAATGCCAATACTCTAGTCTCATTCGATTGAAGGTTGTTCTATAGTTAATAGACTCTACTGAAATTGAAAGGGGGAAAAGAGAAAAAAAAAACTATGATCAGAATGATATAAGGTTTCTCCGGCATCATGTTAACGCAGGCGATTCCTACAGAAGCGAGGAACTACGAGCTTGGAGAAGCCCGATACTACGTGGTCCTCGTGTGGAACGCCATTATCTGGCAATTCTTTTTCTTGGGAGCCATAGGCATTATCTTCTATTCCTCCTCTCTATTCACAGGAATCGCCATCGCGGTTCTTCTCCCTGTCACCGAGATCCTAGCCGTCGTAATCTACCAGGAGAAGTTCCAGGCAGAGAAAGGCGTGTCCCTCGCCCTCTCTCTCTGGGCCTTCGCTTCATACTTCTACGGCGAATTCAAACTCGGCAAGAAGGAAAAAGAAAACGCAGCAGCAGCTGAAGAAGAAGATTAGACTTCCAGAGACCGAAAATGCATCAACAGGGCCTTCCCTGAAGGTGGAAAAAACAAAAGACGGGGCTTTTGCTTAGCCTACTTTTGAGGTCTGTCCTAATTCTGGCCCCGAGAGCGTTCGTGGGAAAGTAACACGAGGGCCTTCTACATTATTTGGGAGGTGATCATTGTTATTCTGCAATTGCATACTTGTCTCCCAGAAGACCATTCAAGAAAAAGAGAGCTAAAAAAATAGAAAAAAAAAAAGATTTGGAAATTGTAATTGAGGAGTTGCGTTGCTGCATATATTTTGTTTGATTGTCCAATACATTCAACACAAAATTAGGATCTGCACTCCATAGAGACTCTGTTTTGAGCAGGTTATTTATTTTTATTTTTTGACGATCGAGGTTTATCATGTGCAATGAATTATTTCTCGGAGAGATGAGGTATGAACTCAAATGTCACCGGTTAAATCCTTCAAAACGCGGTCAAGGAGATTCGAAGCTGGGACTTTATCAGTTTTACTGTTTATGGCTTAGAAATCTCATCATCTCACCCGACACCTCGTTATTTATTTTCTTCCTTTTCATTGAAGCTGAATAGCCTGAATTTACCTAAGAGAATCTCATCGCATCTAATACGGTCGTGCTCATTGAGACGATGACGTGGAACCGCCAGATTAATTGGAGCGGTTGATCAAAAAAATGAGTTCGCACAAAGTCAATCAGAATATCCAACGTAAGACAGCATTGCCGACGACTTTCTATCGGATAAAATTAGCCGTACTTCAAGGTTTCTGTCCCTTTTACGCAACGATTAAGGGCAGGGAGTTCATCTCGTCCGTCGGATGGTGACAAAGAAGAAAGATCAACTCTCTTCTTCTTCTCCTTTTTTTTCAAGATAAAGCCAAACTTGTTCTATGAACTAGCTTTACTTTTACGTGGAGGCCTGCACTTTGTCCACCAAACCAAACTATCAAGAAAGAGAATACAAAATTCCTAACTGAATAGAACACAAAAAGTTCCACAGCAAGGGCAGATATTCATCGCGCTTAAATTTGTGATTGAATTTATACCCAGCTCTTGTTTCGAATGTCGTCACAAAGAGATTTTGGCTAGCACTGTGACTAATGTCGCGAGGAAGATTATCGCCTGGTAATTTCCTCGGTTATATATGTCTCTCAAAAGGCTTTTAAACTACAGGGGGAAGGGTTCTTCTTCTTCAGCTCTGAAGAAGCAAGAGACCGAAACCGAACGAACTGGGCAGGAATGGAATCTGTGACGATATTTCTGGACCGGGAGTCCCAAACGTAGTAGATACGGTAGAGTTTCCAAGGCCCCTGGTCACACCACTCGGGGGAGGCAAGCAAAAGATAGAACTGAGTCATCGCTTGTCCGCACCGCACTGTAGATGCCAGGACAGGGAGGCAGATCCAACCCTTCATTATTATACATGTAAAGGGATCAAAAGTGGGACCCATGGACGCCACTTGGCGTCCGTTAATATGCCGGCCTGCCTAATAGTTTCTCTTATCATACGGTGAAAGGATATCAAGGGTTTTTTTTCTCTTTCTAAAATTAATATTTATCAAATTAGGTTTGAAAAAATTTTATTTACAAATTTGAGTCTGGGGCGATCGTCTTAATACCGCGCGGTATGGTGCTACAAGCACTGCTCGATGCCTTGTGCAGCAAAACTGCACTTGGCATTTTAAAAAAAAAAATTAAAACTGTTTTAGTTGTTCGGCACTAGCAACATTCTCTTTTTTTAATTATTTTATTTTAATCATTTTTTACTTTCTTTTTCTTTTTTTATTATTCAATTAGTTTTCAATTAATCATTTTTCAATTTCTTTTTCTGATCGTTCCGCGAGTTCTTCACCTCGCTCGTTCAATCGAGCGAACGAGCAAGACGATGGAGCCGCGGAGTCGAAACGCATCATTGTGATGTACGAATAAGCGAATAAACGACCGAGACAATAAGGTTGCAGAGTCAAGGCTCGTCATCGAGTATGGCGACGAGGCCGCGGAGTGACGAGAAAAAAGAAAAACGAGTAAACGAACGAACGAGCGAGCGAGGTGAGGGGTCCACGGAATCGAGGCACTTCATCGAGCGAATGAACGAACAAGGTGACGGGGGTGCGGAGCGATGAGAATTTTTTTTAATTATTAATTAAAAATAAATTGAATAATAAAAAAATTAAAAGAAAATCAGAAGAAGAAAGTAAAAAATGATTAAAATAAAATAATAAAAAAAGGGTATGTTGAGTGCCGAGCAACTAAAATAGTTTTTTTAAAAAAATAAATGCCTTGTGCGGTGTTGTCGCTGCACAAGGAGAAAATATTCAGCGCTCATCAAGCCCCACGTCATTCGTGCATAAGACCATTCAGTTGATGACAAGTGGCACTGTGGGGCCCGCATTTTAATTTTGCAGATTAAACTTTTCCGCTCACTTTTTTTATTCCCTAAATGCCCTCGTCTTCATACTTTCTCTGGCTTCATCTTCTTCGTTTGTCCATGGCTGCCGCTTGGCCTCCAACGCTTCGCCATGGCCAGAATGCATGGTGGCTCTCCAGATCTGGCCGTCAACGGCCGTCGGCATCGCTATGGGTGGCTCTGTCTTCCTCCGTCGTCGGCTCGTGGTCGGCCTCGTTGACGGCCCAGTCATTCCTCCATCGTCACGGCTCAGAGTCATTTTCCGTCCAGATCTGGCCGTCAATGGCCGTTGGTCTCTTCATGGGCGGCTCCGTCGTCCTCCGTCGTCGGCCTTGTTGACGGCTGAGCTACCCCTCCATCTTTGCGACTCGCAGTCGTTTACTGTCCAGATCTGGACTAGAATCGTGCCTCCAGATCTCGAAAGCCATGGAAAGAGCTCGGACTGAGCTCAAAATCAAGAAGAAAAACCGAGGTCCCCGTCGACCATGGATGAACGATGCCGACGATTTCAGCCATGGCGACCATGGAATGAAAGCTACGGCGTCTTCCTCCTTTCCGCGCTCCACCTCCAACATCATGTCGCAATCCCAGAGAAGATGACCATCGCCGTCAACATCGACGAGCTTCTGCGTCCGTCGACCATGGATGAACGATGCCGACGATTTCAGCCATGGCGACCGGCGAGGGCGAGATCTTGAAGGCCATAGGCAGAGCTCAAATATCAAATTCTGTCGTCCCCTGCATTCGGCTTGCCGGATATGACGAGGCCTCGATGGAGTAGTCGACGTGTCCATGGGCCAGCTCGTCGGGGTGTCGTGAGGAAGATGGAGGAAGCAGAGAGAAGGTGGAAGGGCATATGGGGAAGAGAGAAAGTCTTTAATTTTTTATTCCACATCATAGACAGGTGTCGATTTTTTATTGGGCCACGTAGACTTGCGCACAAATTAGCTGGCGCTTGATGAGCGCTGAATATTTTCTCCTGCACAAGGCATTGCGTGCGCAGTACTCGAGGTGCCACGCAAAGCTTTACGCGGTGCTTTAAATACCGCCCGAGAGATCTAAATTAATAAATAAATTTTTTACAAATTTAATTTGATAAATATTTTATTTTAAAAAATATATTTTTTTTTTTTTTGTTAAAAAACCTGATATCAAGGGCTTAGCCCTAGCGTGTAATTATGTCCGAATTTTTGTTTGGTACATCGATTCATGAACCAGACCTTTTCGTATCTTAGAACTATATCATGTCGTCGGAACCAGTGGGGGTCTCTCCATTCACGCGTGCACGTGTTCTGTGGTCCATGGCGAATTTGACGTGTACTCCCAGACGTGCACGACACGTGACTGGGATAAAGTAGTCAGAGGCAAAGGCCTTGAATTATTAGCTCATTTTGCAAAATCGATTTTGTCGGGCGAGTAAGCAACAGAATTCCGGAAACGTCAAGAAAAATTTCAAGTTTAATTCCGCCAATATATTCAATTGTAATTAATTTTATTTAAAAACTAGAGTCAATAATTTATGATATAATTTGGATATATTGAATACTCAATACCACATTAAAAATGTGTTTATATTTAAGGAAAATGATTTTCGAGAATTTATTTTTTGGAAAGTGATTTTCTGAAAACTACTTTTTTGGAAAACGATTTGTTTTCCTTTACTTGGTAATATGTTACTGAAAATATTTTTCGGTATTTGGTTTTCATTTGAAAAACGATTTCAATCTCATCAATGAGATTGTCCTTGTACTAAAAACAAGTAGAGGGTCGAGAGAGTTGACGTGAACTGACCTCAGTCGCTAATCCCAGTCCTGGTCTCAATTCTCGGCCCCAGTCATGGTCCCAAACCCGGCCCTTGCCCCGGCCTCAGTTGCCGACCCTCGATCCCAGTCCCTAGTCCCCCGCCCAATCTCGATCCCCGGCCCCGACTCCGGTCTCGATCGCGATCGCGATCCTGATCCCGATCCCCGACCCCGGCTCCGGTAATCGATCGCTGATCCCCGGCCCATTGCCCAATCCCAATCCTGGCCCCGTAACCCCACCCTCGGTCCCATCCCTGACCCTAATCTCTGGCCTCGGTTCGGTACTGGCCCCAGCCTCGATCCCGGTCGCCGGTTGCTGTTCCCAGTCCCAACACCGACCCGATCGCCAGCCTTGGCCCTGGCCTCGGTTCCCTACCCTAACCTCGACTGCCGGACCAGGCCTCGGCCCCGACCCTGCTGTCGATCCATAGCCCCGGTCACTGGTCCCCGACCTCGGCCCCAGTCTTGGTTCTTGGCCCACGGCCCCGACACCGGCTCTCGGTCCCTATCCTAGTCCCTAGCCCTAATCTCGATCCCCGACCCCGGCCCCGGCCCAAATCCTCGACCCCGGTCCCAATCTCGGCCCTGATCCTTGGTTCTCGACCTTGGCCCCGAACGCCAACCCCTATCCCCAATCCCCGACCCTGATCCCCGACCCCGGGCTAGATCCTGATCCCCGACCTCGGCCTCTGTTGCCAGCCCCGGCCCCAATTCCTACCTCAGTTGCCGGCCCCGGCCCCAACTCTGCTCTCTATCCCTGGTCAAAAGCCCAACCCCGGCATCGCTTTCGAACCCCAGCCCGGGTCATCGGTCCCTGACCTTGGCCCTAGTCTTGGTCTTTGGCCTCAGTCTCAACACTGGCTCCTAGTCTCAGTCCCCAGCCCTGGTCCCGATTTCGATCCTCGACCTTGGCCTTAGCCCCAATCCAAGGGTCCGGTCCCGATCTCGACCCTAATCCTCGGTTCCCGGCCTGGGCCCCAAATGCCAACCCCAGCCCTCGATCCCGATCCCTAATCCTCGACCTTGATCCCTGACCCTAGCCCAGGTCTAGATCCCCGTCCCCAGTTTCGGCCTCAGTCGACGGTCCCGATCCCATCCTCGATCACCGACCCTAGGCCCAACCCTGCTCTCGATTCCCGATTAGCGGCCCTGATCCCGACCCCGGTCGCCGGCCTCGGCCCTGCTCTCGATCCCCGGCCTCGACCCCTCTCTTGATCCCCGGTCTCAGTCGCCGACTCCGACTCAGATCTCCGGCCTTAGCCCTAGGATCGGTCCCCGGGATCGACTTTAATCCTGTTTTCAAAGAAAGTGAAAAACTCAAATTTGGGAAAATATTTTCACATTTTTATTTTGGGAAATTCACTTTTTCATTTTGATGAATAAAATCTTTATTGAATGAAAATTACTTTTTGTTGACCAAATCATTTTTCGCGAACCAAACGGAAGAAAGTCCAGGAAGCAATTTTCCTGAAAATACTTTTCCTAAAACAAACACTCTCTAAATATCTAATGTAATATTTCTCTAACACAACTCACACGTGCATCCTAACAATTATTAGCAAATTTTGTAAAAATCGGTTTCATAAGCCAAATGCAGAGTCATCACGTCCTCTCTCATAATCATTCAGTGTAAAAGACTTTCTAAAACAAATTTTGAGATTTCTAATGCTTTTCTCTCCCTCTCTCTAGGTGAGGAAGCAATCTCGCTCCGTTGATAATTTTAGCCTAGGGTAAGGATGAGCTCACGGCGAGCTCGACATGTCTACACTACACGACGAGCTATGATAAGTATACTCGTCCGACCACATTCGAGATCTGGGTTCAAAATCGTTGCATTTACTCCTTCTCTTGAAGTCATTCTCGAGAGCACAGATCTGCACGTTTTCTATATATGACTAAATGAGTGTTGGTCTTATATGCGATCGTGATTAGAGATTGTAATTCAGAGGCTTCTCTGTACGCCTTTGCTAAAGAAAGTCAAAAGCTCCACTTTGAGGAGTCACAGAATGGACCTAACTCTCTCTAATATTTCTCTGGAGATTTGGTTTGACCAGCTGCATCTTCGTGAATCTATTTCCTTGTTTTTTTTTATGCACCAGAATAAGAACAATAATAATAGCATCAACCATCTTGATTCTCCTGTTTAATATCGGATTGAGGTTTTTTTTTATTACAAAGAAATTCATCACTAGTGACTGCCTGTGGTCATATGATGATCCCTTCCTTCTAGTAAGAGCAGCAGCTTTTCATTCTGCCATGTCTCCTTTTGTCTTAATGTCGATGGCTCTAATAAATAAATTTGACCGATGAAGCCATGCGAAAATGAGAACACCGAACTCTTCAGCATTACACGTGACAAACTTCAAAATTTACCTTTTCTCCCTCCCGGCCGCGCTAGGGCAAACATGCATTACACTAGAATTTGAACTCGAATTCTATCGAGCTCTTAAAACGTTTTAAGGTCCGGCACGTCTTGAGATCAAGTGGCAAGCATGCTGCTTCAATGGTTCGGTTTATGTCGAACGCCATTAGAGTGCGCAGCAAGCATTGCAAATGAGCTGTTTCTACACAGCCTGTTGCGATGGCTAGTCCTCTCCATACTAACCTTCCTGCCTTTTCTAAACCTGAGAGCTGCACGGGAACTGTGCACACCTCCTTTCAAGAGGCACCTGCTCTCAAGCTCGTAAAGACCTCGGCCCAGTTAACGATGTTATCAAGCAGTTCTTTCTTATGTAGAACCTTGAAGTGAGGGCGAGCAGCAAAAGTTGGGTCCTCTATGGTTAACCTGTTTCATCTGACTTTGGTCGCAAACTCGCTACTATGATGAGATTTAGATAGCACGGTAATCGTGATTTTTATTGGTGGAGTTTATCTACATTTGTGTATTTATTATTTCTTTTTATTTTGTGCATACCAAAGAATGAGCCAAATAGTACATTAAAATATATGACTTCATTGTTGCGATTCATAAAAATTACCGGTAGGATATGATATAGCAAAGTCTTCAAATTTCATATCCTATTGTATAGAATCCCAGCCTCAGGAATATTCTTTGGTAATTATCCTATAATGTCGAGTTAATTTGCACTTGACTCTGTCAAAACAAAAAACGACTTAAAAACTTCTCTCACGAAATTCTTTTAAAATCGAGACAAGAAGATATGTAAACGAACTACATGTTCTGAAGATTAAGGTGCACAAGACAAGATCAAACCTTTAATATAGTATGTGCTAAACTTTCTCCTTTTGAATGAACAAAGCCTTCCTCTTGTGCGCCGATCACGAATGTCCAAGCTTGACTAGAAAAATTCCCAGGAGAGCTTTGTCACGGTGGGAACCATGGAAGGTCCCCAGGGCAAAACCCTAAAGCGCCTCCTCCTCTCACTCAACTGCGCCATGCTCGCCCTCGGCACGTGCGGCGGCCCGCTTCTCATGCGCCCCTACTTCCTCCACGGCGGCGCCCGCGTCTGGCTCTCCAGCTGGCTCGTGACGGGCGGCTGGCCCATCATCTTCGTCCCCCTCGTGGTAGCCTACTTCCGCCGCCGCGTCGCCCAGGGCCACTCCGCCCGCCTCGTCTTCATGGACCCCTTCCTCTTCGTCGCCTCGGCTGTCATAGGGGTTCCCACGGGCCTCGACGACTACCTCTACGCCTACGGCGTGGCGCGGCTCCCCGTCTCCACGTCCGCCCTGCTCATCGCCACGCAGCTGGCCTTCACAGCCGGGTTCGTGTTCCTCCTGGTGAGGCAGTAGTTCACGTCGTATACGATCAACTCTATATTCCTGTTGACAATGGGGGCGGGGATTCTGGCGATGCACACAAGCAGCGACCGGCCGGCGGGGGAGTCGGACGGGGCGTACTACGCGGGGTTCTTCATGACGCTTGGGGCGGCGGCGCTGTACGGGTTCGTACTGCCGCTGGTGGAGCTGACGTACAAGAAGGCCAAGCAGGCGATCACATACTCGCTGGTTCTGGAGATTCAGTTGGTGATGTGCTTCTTCGCCACAGCTTTCTGCAGCATCGGCATGCTGATCAACAAGGACTTCCAGGTTCTCTCTCTCTCTCTCAACCTCCATCCGTCCTCTTTGGTTTATTATGATCATTGGTCCTGGTAAATCCACCATGATTTCATGTGATCCATGGGACCATGACCAATATTCATACGAGTTTCTTCTCTCTCGACCGTATTACCTTAGAAATCGGATGACAAACCAAAAATCTTTTCTTTAAGTCCCTCTTATTTTGCGAAAAATATATTTGATTGATCTGATAAAACCCTCCTACAAAATTATCTTTTTTAATGTGCTGGAGTGGGTGATATGTGGATGTTAAGATGATGATAATACTTTAGTCTCATTCGGTGGAAGTTCCATAACTAAGAAACCACCGAAATGGGATAACATGAAACTACGATCAGAATCACAAAAGGATGATCCCGACTTCATGTTCACGCAGGCGATTCCTAGAGACGCAAGGAACTACAAACTCGGAGAAGCCCGATTCTACGTGGTGCTCGTATGGACCGCCATCCTCTGGCAATGTTTCTTCTTGGGAGCCATAGGAATCATCTTTTATGCCTCCTCTCTATTCTCAGGAATCATGATCGCCCTTCTTCTCCCGGTCACCGAGATCCTAGCCGTCATATGCTTCCACGAGAAGTTCCAGGTAGAGAGGCGTGTCCCTCGCCCTCTCGCTCTGGGGCTTTTTTTCGTACTTCTACGGAGAATTGAATATTGCCAAGACGGAAAAAGAAGTAGCTGCAGCTGCAGCAGCAGCGGAGGCGGCAGCAGATTAGACCTACAGAGACCAAAATGCTTCAACAAGGGCTTCCATGAAGGCAAAAACCGAAAGACACGGTTCATACATGGCCTGCGGGTGTGGTCTGTCCTAATTCTGGCCCTGAGAGTGTTCATATGGAAATTGCAAGGGAGCCTTCTACATTATTTATGAGGTGATTACTGTCGACCTCCAATTTTATACTGTCCCACGGGGCTGCCATTAGTCATCTGCATTTTCGGATAATTTGCTCGATCCTCTTTTGCCAGTTTGGCATCCTAGACAGTTGGATTTGTAACCACGTTGAGGGAAAAGAAGAAAAATCCATTCAAGAAAAAGGGCGAGTTAAAGAGAAAAAAAAATGAAATTGTTAATCATAACTGAGGATTTGTGTTGCTTGTATATGCATGCTGCAATGTAATGTGGTATGTTTGATTGTCTTATACATCCAACACCAAAATTTGGAGCTGCACTGCGTGGAGACTCCGCTTTGGGCAGGAAACCGACTATCTAGTGATGAGCAAGGCAGAGGGACAAAAACGAAACCCATGGAGTTTCGGAATAAAGCTCTTTGCTTTGTTGTTCGTTCGCCCTCTTGTTTATGTTTCTCCCTTCTCTTTGAAGCTGAATGGCCTGAATTGACCTAAGAGAATCTCATCGCATCCAATTCGGTCGTGCTCATGGGATCGCCTAACTGATTGACGCAGCTGTTCAACAAATAAATTCACATAATCAATCGGAGAATTCAATGTAAGACAGGCACATACACATTACTGGTGACTTCCTATTAGGAAAAGTACCGTACTTCCAGCTTTTCTGGCCCTGCTAATCGACCATAAAAGGTAGGGAGATCAACTTGCAGGATGGTGACAAAGAAATCAGATATCACTATTTGGAGATATATCTAACTTGCTCTCTGATACATCTTTACTTTCATATAGAGAAGTTCACTTTGTCCACCAAACCAAACTACCGAGAAAGAAAATGCAAAGTACAAAGTGCTCCAACAAATTCTAGTCTTCCTACAAGAAATTTATAAATTAGTAGCTGCTCTATGGTTATATAATGATCCCAATGATGCGATCTACTTAATAAAAGATGCAGTTTTTCCTTGAGCCATAACTACTTTCGTCTTAATGTTGACATCTCTAAACTGACGGTTGAAACCACATACAGATGAGAACACCGAACTCTATAGCGCCGCATGTGAAACTCAAAATTTACCTCTCTCGCACAGCGGCAATTTCCCTTGCCAAATTTGTACTTAAATCCTATCACGCGTCTGTTTTAAGTTTTGTCACATCTTGCAACCGAGTAGCAATCATGCTGCTTCTATGGTTCGGCTTGCATCAAAAGCCACTATAATTTGCTGAAAGCATCGCCGATGATCTGTTTCTACATAGCCAGTTGTGATGATTAATCCTCTCCTCAATATCTTAGCAGATGTGGGAGAATTTTCTTTTGGTTAAACCTGAGATCTGCATGTGAATTGTGCTTAGCTGGTTTCATAAGTTACCTATGCTCGAGCTTGTCAAAACCTCGGCTTTCAAAATTTTCTCGGTTTTGTAATGATGCTATCAAGAATTTCGTGCATCGTATTAATGTGTCCAGAATATGAGATCAGTCTACGGATCTCAAGTTGATTAGAAACCTGACGAGGTTTTCTGATGTCAGCCTAAGATCATGGCATGAGTTACCTTGAACATGGATGCCCAGAGTTAGACAAACAATAAAGATACTCTGCCTATATTAGTGAACTTTGCTTCACCGGTGCAAGTTTCGCTGCTCTTCATGGTTCTGTAGAATCTAGAAGCGAGGTGAACTGAAAAAGTTGGGCACTTTGCTGTCAACCTGTATCATCTGACTTTGATCGCAAACTCGCTATACGATGAGATGACAAAGCTTTACACTGCTTAATTTAACGCGAGAATCTGTTGCTGTTGTCCAGGAAATGAAACAAAAGAAGATTCCTTGCCTTATCTGACAACCTGTTAAATAAAATGCATAAGCCGAGACTCTCGGGTGTTGCTCGGAGAGGATTTACAAAGAGATTTTGCTAGCCCTGAAACTAATGTTGAAAAAAGGCTTTCTCCTTGTAATTTTATTGGTTTTATGTTTCTCAAAAGGCTCTTAAACTAGAAGGAGAGGGTTCTTCAGCTCTGAGCAGCAAGAAACCGGAGACCAAATGAGTTATAATAAGATGAATCTGTGATAATATTTCTAGATTGGGAGTCCAGAGTCCTAGTGTAGCCGATACAGCATAGTTTCCAAGGTTCTTGGTACCACATGCGGAGGGTAAGGGTAGAGAGAACTGACTCATTGCCTGTGTGCACGGTAGATGCGAGGAGGCAGATCCAATTTGAGAGACAGAGCAGATGCTCAAGAAGGAACGGATGAGAGCCAGAACATGATCACGGCCCTAATGCCACGAGGGTCTGCTGTGCTTAAACGTTGTCAATATCACCCTGTACTTGCCCTTACCAGACACTTTTAAGAATCCTAGGAATCTTACAAAAGTTCCATGTTGTTGCATCAAATATATCAGTTGCTTGGGTCATTCGATTTTTTCTGTATATATAACATCCCGGGATACATCCTGGCATATTGTGATGCCGACTTCTGACCTCTTTCACGAAGAGCAAAAGATCTAACATGGATGTGGAGACTATTTCCATGACCCAAAGACGGTGATTCTTGGAGGAATGAATCATTGAACTTCAAGGTGATAAAATGGAAATCATCAGCATCTTAATCAGTTATTGTTGGGTCTTCTTCTGACCTGAAGTGTGCAACTCCTCTTTTGTGGAGCAAAAAGATGTTATTTGGGTTTATTCTTCTACTTTCAATACAGAAAGATTTCTTGACTGACAGTTGAAATATAACCATATCAAGACCATAATATCTTCTGAGAGGGAACACTAAATAAACATGTTGGCATTGAGATATTATCGTCATCTGGAGGCCAGAAATGGTAGCATGGACAAACATTCACGTAGATAGATCCATCAAAATCTTTTGCAGGCCTTCCTTGCGAGCTAGAATTGCATGCCAGAGGGCTGTACGTTCCCTGATAATTGGAAGATCGATGAACCTCTGAAACCAAGAATTGAGCAAAGACATGTCCTCTGCATTGACAAGGTTTGTCCCAATGTATACTTCCACCGCTGTAACAATAAACCACATCGAGCCAGCAGCGATGTCCACAATATTGATGGCGTCGCCTCCAAAGAATGGATTCCTCTCCAATCCTCCTTCCAGGATCTTCATATTATGTCGAGCTTCTTTTGCGGCCCTCTGTTGATCCTCTCATTTCTTAGTGATGACGCTCGTGATTGTTGGCACGCACTGATCATCAAGGTATCAAATGGTGAGCAGATAAAACAGGTTAAAAAAAAAAGGCACCTTCTCTTTCTGTAGATTTACCTTACAAATTTGGCCCAGAAACGTGCTTTGGCCCTGTCATAGGTGTCTTGTGGAAGGAGTGCCTTCTGCTTCCATGTCTCGTTGATATACTCAAGAATAATAAGCGACTCTGCAATTGGTCTTCCTTGATGGAATAGGATTGGAGCCCTCTTTTGAGCATGACTGTATTACAAGAGCGTGGAACTATAGTTTGCGAGATCTTCTTCCACAAACTCGTCAAACGCAACTTGTTTGAGCTTCAAAGCCCGCAAGACTCTGATGGCAAAAGGGCTCGCCCAGAATCCAAACAACTTCACCTCGGCCATCTGTTGGTTTTCTTTCTGCAAAAGCTACTGTGATCTTGTTCTGATATCTATTGAAATTATTCTGCACAAGGTGGGGGATGGATTGTTCCATGCAAGTTCCAGGTCATGCATGATTGAGCCTAGTTTGGAATGCAGTTGCCGCGGCCACAGGGCAACAAGATGATATTTGACTAGTATGAATCAAAAGGAAGGATGGAGTTGACTGACTTTTCGCCGAAGTGGTCTGTCTCTGTCTCAAGCTGGCAAATTTAGCAGCCATTCTAGTCTAGAAAAAAAAAACGAAGAACAGAAAGCAATACTCAGGCAATTACTTTCAGCTGACAGCAAATTAGTGTGCCGTTGCATACTTATCTCTGGTACTTCCCCCTTCCTTGATCATTCTTTTTTATCAGGTGTTTTTTCGTGGAACCTGTGCATGTAAACGGAACCGGTCTGCCTTGACTAGAAAAGAGTATTGAGATTGTCCCGACACTATGGCAGTTAAGTTGTGTGGATAAGTTTCATGGTTAGTTGAATGGAACACTCTTTTAATAAGATTGATTTATAAGGTGGGTTAATCATCTCTTGTTGATAAGAGGTTGAGTACTCATTGTTTCAAGCCATATCTTCTTTCTTGGGAAGCGATTGAGCGGAAACGTAGATAATGGTGCCATGCCATGTGGCAAATCACTCTTCATCGATGCTATTCTCA
Source organism: Rhodomyrtus tomentosa (assembly GCA_028455895.1). Lineage (NCBI taxonomy): Eukaryota > Viridiplantae > Streptophyta > Magnoliopsida > Myrtales > Myrtaceae > Rhodomyrtus > Rhodomyrtus tomentosa. The sequence goes on along the minus strand of JAPCWY010000001.1, from coordinate 2,938,130 downwards.
CAGGTTCGCCAAACTGGTCCATAAGCTCATTATGCCATTAAGGAGTGCTAATTAACAATGTGATTGTTTCGTTGCTAATTCGTGGTAAGTCAAACTTCGCGCACATCAATTCTCTGTCTTGCTCTCTCTCTCTCTCTCATTTTGCAGGAGAATGGAATGGAGTCACGAAGAGGCGAATGAAATATCATGTCAGAGGAGAGTCTGAAGTTTCAATTGCCTGTGTGACAATACTTCTATCATCTGTCAATTTCCGTTGCATGGAAATTGATTGGCACAAGAACCTCATCACTCTTTGTACCTGGATTTTGAATGGGGAGCTTCAACATGCATGGGCAAAACATTCTCTCTGTATGTATTGCCATTACAAGCTGCACTATACAGAGTAACATAACGCAAGCATACAGTAAGATTTATCGTCAGATCATGCTTCATTATCATGAGCTGGAGATAACACACAACAGTCTGGGGTCCCTTTGAAGCAGTCCTAAAGAATTTGGAGACGGTAGTGAAGAAAGATCATTTCAATGAAGCGAGGTGCATCTTGACAAACCCAGAGTTGAGCTCTATCAGTTTATCCCAGGGGGGCACGCACTCCTTGATGACGAGTAGCCCCAGAAACCTCTTGGACCAAGCATCAAGCGAAGGCATGTTCTCAGCGTCGATGAGACTGGTGCCGGTGATTTCCTCGACGATTCGAGCCCAGCAACCAATCCAGCCTGTGGCGACGTCCGCAAAGTTTATCGTCTCGCCTCCAAAGAACGACTTCCCCTCTAGTCCGCTCTCCAGGGTCTTCAGGCTCTCTCGAGCTTCTAACACGGCCTTCTGTTGCTCCTCGCCTTGGCTGCAGGACACGGCCTTAATAGCCGGCACACACTGAGACAGGAACCGTGCGTGACTTAGAGATCGACTTGTGCTAACAAAATGCTCTTTTTTCAATCATTGGCGTCTCAATTTCAGGGTGCTACTTCACATCTACTATACTTTCAAGAATGGAGCTCCTCTGCTCGCACGGCTCGAAAAAGATTGATCCGAAGCATCCCACGAGGATTATTCTCGATAAAAGCATTACACATCAATGATTGTAAATCACATAGTGATGAAACCGATGAAAGATAAACAAATAAGGAGGGCGCACAGAGTGGAAGAAGCACTCTTTCCTTCACCTTTTCGTCCGTGAATTTGGACCAGAATCGCGCTCTGGCTCTCTCAAAGGGGTCCTGAGGAAGGAGGGGGTTCTGCTTCCACGTCTCGTCGATGTATTCGAGTATCACGAGGGACTCCGCGATCGGCTTCCCGCGGTGGACGAGAACGGGGACCTTCTTGTGGATCGGATTGTGCTGCAACAGCAGCGAGCTCTTCTTGCCGAGGAGATCCTCTTCCATGTAGTCATAAGGGACTTGTTTCAGCTTCAACGCCCATATCACTCTCAGTGCATAGGGGCTCCCCCAGAACCCGAGCAACTTCACCTCTCCTTCATCAGCCATCGTTGGTTCCTGCCAAAGGCAAATGCCGACACAGACCCTGTTATACACGCGGGAGTAGCATGATCAAGCTCTGTTTTGACCATTCCTCAGACAAGTGTAAGTGGAAAAATCTGAGTCTTTGTAGATGAAAAGCCATGGAACCTTTAGTGCTCGGGAAGAGGGCGGCCGTGCGAAAACTGCTTGCTTGATTGATATTTAGATGGGCCCACATAGGTGGGTTGAGTCAAAGTCTTGCTTTTCTTGTCCACGGACAGATGCTGTCGAAAAATCTTTTATGTACGTTGCGTAACGTGGCCATGTTGCTCTTTCTAATTAGTGATCAATTTTGAGATCATCACAAGCTCTGGAAACAGCAGAAGGATTCACACCCATTGGTCTACCCCAACATTATCCACCTCAGGCTGGAGTTTCGCATCCTGTTATATTGAATAAGATCCGATCAAATGTAAATTGTAAGTAGACATCTCAAGTTCGAAAAGGAAAAAAGAACTCGTGGAGAAGGCGAGGACCGATAATAATTGAGACCGTGAATAATAATTGAATAGCAAGATGATCGCCCGCGTGACCACCTCTAGGTGGTCCCCCTCGGCATTGCCCCGCCAGCCTTGCCCCTTGCCCGAGGATGACCATCGCTAGTTGGTCGCGCTTCCAAACATAAAACTTGAAAGAGAGAGAGAGACGAAAATATCTTAGCACTTAGACCTTGGCCACCAAACGAAACCGCGACACTAAAAGATAAGTTAGGTTAGCAGCCTCCATAAATCTTGTGGCCGAAATTTTCCACGCAATCACAAGATCAAAATTCTATTGTTGGCTGCAGACAGGACGTTAATGATAACAAACGGAGGAAAAAAAAAAGCAAAAGAGATTACACAAATAAAAATCTGTACTAAGTCAGTTACATAAGGAGTACAACTCCCGCTCGTTTACGTAGCAGCTCCACGGGAGAATTAAGTTGGTCCGGCCCGATCTTTGCCGAGCAACACACAATGGGACATGCAGGTGAACTTAGCGGACTCTCGGCAAGTTGCAGGTATCCAAGGAATAGATGTTTCGGCTGAATGCCTTAGTGAAGAATCATGTGGAACCAATGAAGAAGTCCTCACAAAGAAGACAATGCCGAAGCAACATTTCTTGAAATCCGGTCATGAACGGGTTCCTGCCCAGGTATCCAATAAGTTTATCAATTCGGCATTCATATGATTTCAATAGCAGATGCAGCGACTCCACGTCCTGACGATCTCAGCTTTCGGAGAAAACTTTACCTTGGTCAATGGCATTTCAAACGTTGAATTTGTAATTGTCTCATACAGGAAAATGTATCTGCCAAGCAAAATTCGCAACAGCAATTATCTCTGCTTGTTATCCCCTTGGGTTTGCAAACGCAGCAATCAAAACAATTGGAGACACACAAAGAACATCCGTAAAGCATGGTTCGTGTTTCACGAACTAAACCGAAGATCATTATAAGTGCATCCAACCCACCATATTACTGATTTACTATAGCTTCTGAAGGCTCCTTAACTAAAGCACAACAGAAGCAGCACAAGCACTCTTCCCTTTTTACCCGGGGAGATCTCTACGCAGACATGTTCATTAGCTTTTTACATGAAGCTATCGCAGGCAGAATTCCAGCTTTGACTATTAGTTTACTATCTCCTGAATTAAAGATCTCACAATATATGATTGAGCAAAATGCGACACTTCAGCCGACCTATAGTGCTGCAATTTTCACAAAATGTTCTTAAAGCGGAAGAATTATTCTGCAAATACCAGAAATGAGAATGCTTTAAATGCTAAATGACAACCAAGACATACCGCCATGCCAGTTCAGCAACAAGTTCTTCTGGGGCCTCAGGCAGTACCTAAAATTTAAACTAAGCAAGATTAGATAAACCATCTCCCGTCCACCATAAACATAAGAAAATCTCATAGTACTTCCACGGGTGAGTACCTCATCTTCATAAGGATTGCAATGATCTTTGAACCATAGCCTCAAGAACTCCTATAAATTGAGAATGTAAGTTCAGATACTGTAGGAACATTTCAAGAGGACAAAAGATGACATTAAAATGATCCATCCATAGAACATCCAAGGGAATTGCTGTTCATCCGTTCACCCACCATTTGGCAGCACCACAGCACATGCCTTAGCTTATGCAACCAATAACAGTAACAATAACCAGAACCAGGGACAATTTCGCGTACCTTGTCAACATTTTCAGGCTCAAGACCATTTTGAAAACGTTCATCATAAGACTGCGCTATCCAATATCTACTTGAATCAGGAGTATGCACCTGTGTTTCCATGCCAAAACAATCACGCAGTGTCATGACATAATACCCTATTCTAATATAGTCACAAGGAAACACTGTCAATGTGTAGGTGCATACAAGAGAGGGAAATGGGAGGATGAAAAGTAAACCTCATCTATCAAAAGAATGGAACCGTCCTCAGCCTTCCCAAATTCATACTTTGTATCCACCAATACGAGGCCATGCTCTGAAGCGACGCGCTGCAAAGTAAGGTGGACAACACTTCCAATTTTAGTGATCAGTTATGTTACATTGTAAAGAGCGAACGTAAATGCCAAGATAAGATTTACGGGCATGACACAGTTGTGAACAGAACCCAAACACTTCACGTGAAATCATGGAGGCAAAAACTCGGCACTGATAGGCAATCACCTCCCCACAGACATTACTTTTTTCTATTAATATGGGCATCTGAAACCTTCGCACAACTAGTTTCCAAGGATACACATGAGTTGTCCTCTTCACATGCATTAGGTGAGGAACTGGTGTGTACATTTGCAGCCAAAAAATTCAACATGGGAACAATGTGAGATTTTGTGGAACTACTGCCAACAATTTTAAAAGTTTACGCTATTAGATGAAGGCGAAATTTAACATTTAATTACTCTAACTCTCCCCCTCACGTTTAGTCTGGTCTTTTTGACTAATACGTGGACATAGTTAATTAGAGAGGCAAATGGAGGCCTAAAAAGATTTTAACACAGGGCCTCCTGCTCTGATACCATGTGAGATTTTGTGGGACTACTGTCAACTGTTCTAGAAGCTGAAGCTATTAAATGAAGGCTTGGTTTATTATTTAATTACTCCAACATAGTATTGGGGCTCAGACTCCTCCCATCAACAAATAAGATGTTTTTGCCAGAAGCCCATTCCTTCCGACAATTAAATATTATCAATATGCCCACTTATAGTACTTCTGAAATGAAGACGAAATACTAATGCCCGCTGAAGTGAAGAAATAAACATTTACTGAATCATTACATTTCTTGAGTACCCATGCATCTCCATCCAATAGTTAAAAGTCAAGAAGCTAGAAGACAATATCAATTCATATTTTCTGAGGTTTCAAGCATCTCGTGTAAGACACAATGAAGGGGAAAATTCACTAAAATGATAGGCGAGAAAGTTCAAAATTCATGACATGATTCTGGACACTTTTCCTTCGAGTTCAGTCTCATACACCAAAAGAAAAAACTAAGAAAGAAATTGAACAATGCACCAGCAAAAGGTTACTTTCCTGATTATTATATCCAAGTGATTGAACAAAAAGGGAAAAAAAACAAGTGCAGCCAACAAAGTAAAATGAAATCACCTGTCCATACTCAAACAACCTCAATGCTTTCGTACTGACTTCATCATAGTCATCTTGAGTCATCAGCCCGCCTTCAACAATCTGATAGGAAAATGCAAATGCAATGTAATAAGCTAACTCGGTAAGCAGGTACAAGAAAAGTTGGACAAAGTATGAAATCAAGTTTTATCAGGCCGAAATCCGTAAGCACTGATGACTCCCTTCCTCCCTCTCCACACAAACTTGCCCAAGAGTGCACAGCTTTACACCCACATTTGAAGCCTATACATCTCTATCTATTCTAATTTTCAGAGCATAGCTCCATACACACATACCAAGCCTAAAAATCTCTATCTATTTCTAATTTCTAGAGCCTCTACTGAAAGCAGCTTCATTTAGATAATGTGGGCAAACCTCTTTTGGTGTAACAGGAACATCATGATCTGCTGCTTTAGTTGTAGGTGTCAATATATTTGCAGGCAGCTTCTGGTTCTTCAGCCAGCCTAACGTATTGTAACGTCATTTAGTGATGGCAAAAGAAACATCAGAACACACTCGAATTAGATAGAGGAAAACACACCATCTGGAAGAGCATTGCCGCAGTAATTACGGATTCCTTTTCTGTAGACAGTCCATAATGACGTATCAGTACTTCCAGTCGCAAAACCTCTGACTGCAATTTAAGAATTAATTTGAATCAAATATTGCGTCCTACAGACGACTTTGATTTGAGTATTGTCTTAAAAATTAAACAAAGTACCTCAACTTAGGACTTCAATCATATTAAACGCAAAAAGCACTGACATCAGGAAGCAATCTGTGAATTAAGACATGCTGTGGAAGGTTTCAGGTACCAAAACTTTTTGACTAACTTGTGCAACAAAAAGTCAGCCTGAAGGATCACATCAAATATTACTCTACGCTACTGAGTCTGTATGTTTTTTGGTTCAAGGAGAGCCAAATCAAAGGCTAGCAATAACTCACCAACAAATTCAACTGGAAAGACGGAACACTTCTTTGCAATTGTAACATTTTTATCAGGAGATGCTACTACAGCATTCAAAGCGATGTGTTTCGTTTTATCAAACCACCACAAGCTCGTTTCATTGAGGACCTGAAAAGTTTCACACAAAATAGACATTTCACAACCACCATAAGAACAGAAGGTAAATGTCTACGCTAAAATCCAGGAAGTATAGCTGTTCAACATACCTGGCCTTTAAAAGGTATGGAAGCGAGTATCCGATCAAATGCACTTTGCCTATCAGTTGTCACTAGGACAAGATAATCACCGCCATCGTAGATGTCCCTGACCTGCGATTCTATGTGCTTAACATAAAGATTTAACTTTTACGCATTCCAGTGGAATCACGGCACCCCAAATTTCACATTTATAAGGATTCAGTAGGAATGACCGACTTTTTTCACAAAAAGTAAGAGCTGGTATATGAATTCATAGGAAGACATTGCTGTTTTGAATAGACTGGTCGAAAAAATTAATTCTTTATGCTCCACACAGCACCAGTCACGGCTTAAATTTACTCAGTAGCCTAAAGAAATAACAAACCAGAAAAAACCCAACGCGACCCGGAAGGTTAATTACCTTGCCTCTGGTTTTGGATTTGAGACCAGGGACTGTCAAGTGAAGATTCGTCTCGGAAAGGCAATTCAACATCGAGCTTCTAATAGCTTCGGAGACCTCGTTTTTTCGGCTGCCGTTGATCAGAGCATCGAGGGACAGTTGCTTCTGGTCCTGACTTTGGCTTGCCATCCCGGAAAAACAGAGAGGATAGAAATTCCGAGACTTCGATTTCGCATTCAAGAAAGAAACCAAATTTTGCGGAAGGTGGGTTTTGGGTGTTCGATGCTGATCGGTTGTGAGGGTTTTGACGGGGTTTAGGCCCCCCAAACGCTGAGCCATTGCGTTTCTCCGACTGAAGGAGACGAAGCAGTGGAGTGCGACTAGGGCTTTTATCCCTCGATGCTGTTCCTCAAAAAAGGCAAAAAAAAAAAAAATGTCCGGACAATAATAAAATTAAGTTTTGCCTCGAGTTGTAATAATTCTTTCTTTCTTTTCATACTTGACATTTCTTTTTTGCGCTTTTTAACATAATTCGATAATCACAGTGTAAATAATTGAAAAATAAAAAATAGCATCAGAATTCAGAACCCGTATTATCGACATGTAACTCACGTGGATTAAAGATAAGGTTCGACAAAGATGAAAAAGAAACCATAAAGATTAGAATTTAAACAATTCTTATGTTTATAAAGTGTGGTTATAACAGGTCATGATGTTGTTACGGATCATCCCACCTTCTTTTGGAATAATGGTTCATCGATTTAAAGCTTGAAATCGATAATGGATTTTAAAACTTTCTAGGCATAAATCAATACGTATCTTTGATCTTCGGTGCCCTCTCCAGCCAAAACTTGAAGCCTCGCAATCTCTAATCGATGTATTTTTCTTTCATGCCTTTCTCTGTTCATGGTTCAGCTTGCGCCGCGAAAAGCTAATCATAAATTAGAAGAGTTATATCGATTTTGTCATTGTTTTTCACATATATCTGCACCATAAAAGCATGAATCCCGATATGTTCTACTAGTTCTAGACATCAAATTGTGCTTTAATGTATTGAAAGCCGTTGAATGTTCCCATGTAAACATGCAACTCCAGCACATTCAATTAGCATAATATCCCGACACAATAATAATAATAATAATAATAATAAGCATACTATCATCTAAACTTTGCTGGAGCTTGAGATTTGCAACCAGCCACCATCAGTACGAACATGCTCGGGTTTTATGCATCCGAACTTGCTCAATCTTGGCGCATACCGCTACAATGATGCATTTGATTTTTTATTCGTGTTCTAGTCGTTGCTTCTTGCCATGGAATTTTGTTATGTGTAGAGTTAACTTCAAGACAGTTTATGAACACCATTTCGTAAATGCACACTTGTTGGATTCATCATCAATACTTGTTTAACACATTATTTTTACTCGCTCTTGCTTCATTGGTGATTGACAACCTAAGGCGGTTGGCTCGCGACTAGCGACGACATGATGGATAATCTTTTTATGGGCATTATCGAACTTGCTAGTGTATGTTACCTTATCTGTGTCCATTTAATTTAATCTTTATTAGCATGAATGCAAATTAATTATGATGCGTTGAGCTAGAGACCGGCAAAGAGAACTGCAAAAAGGAGAAACGAACTCAAAATAGATATATTTTTTAAAAAATCAAAGAACTCAAAATGGTTGACCATACAAAAAGAAAATGACCAAAGTAGCCACGGTGTGGTAAAAACATAAAAATAGAGGCGCAGCCATCTTAATGAGTCGGCAATCGGCATTCCGTACAAGGCACACATTCGGACAGCGTGCCCGGAGGTGGGAAAATCTAACTGGCGGCGAGACTGGGAGCTCATCATCCCACGTGCGCTTTGCACGAGCGTGGACAGCCCGTCACATCGCATCACGTGCGTCAGAAAGGCGGTTCCGGCTGTCGGTCTTTTTCCCTCCCCGACAGCAGACTTCCCCACGCGCAGCCCAATCCGTCGCTTCCACGAGTCAACTGACTGGACAGCGTTTTCTTTTCGTTATGTAATTAAGTTATTTTATTAACGGACTAATTCCAAAAAAAAACCTACAACTTTGATGTTTATCCCAAAAATATTTATAACTTTTTTTTTGTTTACTAAAAAACTTTCAACTTTTAATTTTATAAAAAAAAACTCAAACTTTAGATTTTATCCCAAAAAATATTTATAACTTTTTTTGTCTCCTAAAAAACCTCAGACTTTTGATTTTGTCCCAAATTTACCACAGTTATTAAAAAAAAGAAATGTTTTGCGCCCAGTTGAAGAGAACACATGATTGTTCGACAGAGATCAAAATGTACTTTCAATTTTTTCAAGAGAGAATTTTGATACATTACAACCGCATTCATTCATTTCGAGACATAATTAAGTTACTCGATATTCACATACAAATTTCAGTAGGAATAATATATTAACGAATCTTCTTCTTATGCTTCAAATATTTACCAAAATGATGATCACAATCAAGCGTTGGGGGCAGCAGCTTGTCGTCACAGAGGTAGTGTCGGTAGCAGCTTGTAGTCATAGAGGTAGGATCGGGACGATGGTCCTCGATGGGAGACTCGATTGGCGTTGAGCACAATCAAAGGGTAAGAAGCCGATGACGAGGTTTGCTATTGTCTCTGTATAAGGCCACACCATCGGGCGACGGTCGACAGAAGCTAAACAGCTGACGTCGGGGTCGTCGAGAATTCTACGAGATGAGTTTTGAGAATTTTTTTGTAATTAGACTAATAGATTTTGGACAAATTCAAAAGTTGAAGGTTCTCTAGGAAACAAAAAAAGTTATGGATATTTTTGAGACAAATGACAAAGTTAGAGGCTTTTTAGGAGACAAAAAAAATTATGGATATTTTTGGGACAAAGTCTAAAATTTGAGGTTTTATATTTTGGATTGAGCATTTTATTAACTCTATGACTAACGGGAAATTAATGACATGACTTTTTAATATTCTCCATCCTAAATACTGATGGCATGGTTAAAATGACATAATTTTGGCGCAAAACCAATTTCTAATATAATCACTTAAATTAATAAAAAATTATGTTAAAAGAGAAAACAACGCAGCGAACGACGCAAAAGCAGAACCAGCGGTGAGGACCGCTATCGGCGGGTGGTCACTTGCCACTAGGGGCCCTTGGCCGGAACTGGGCAAGGGCAGGCGTCCCTCGCCCAGATCTGGAGGAGGTTCAGTCAACCCTCGCCTACTGTCAACGAGGGTGGTTCTTTGTTCTTCTTCTATTGTAATGTTTTTCTCTTTTATTTTTAAATTTTAGCTTATTTTTAGTTAGATTAATATATAAATTATATTTAAAATAAGATTTTGGCCAAAATATCGTCATTTCAACCACATAGGAGAAAGAAAATATTGAAAAAATCCATGTCAATATTTTTTGTTAATCAAAGTGGATGAAATTAATGAAATGACTGGATTGCACTTTTCGTAAGTTTTATGATTTAATTGCACGTTCATGATCAACTTTAGGATTTCCACTAAACATATTCTTTCTTTTTTGAATTATCTATAAGTGCGGCGAACTTGAAAGATTTCATGCAGTGTGCGCATATATATCTCAAGCAATTACTTATAGGATTAACTCTAATGAACGAGATTGGATTTTAAAGCCATTTGGATTTGCTTAATACTACTATTTCAAATAAGAGTGAATAACATCGTGAGATAACTTTTCTTAGCATCTATGTAGCATGATATCGAAAAGATTCGTGCAGTTTTAAATGTCTAGCAAAAAAAATATATTTTATATATATACTCGAAATGCTCGAGAAAAAGAATTTAATCGATGATGGGAAAAAAGAGGAAAATCACGCCGTGTGATTGTGTACAAGAAACAGTGATATAATTTTTTGAAGTATGTAAAGAATAAAATATATTTTTTTGGTCAGAAAATAATTTTTGAAATTTGGATATGGGGAGCTTTTGATTGAAGGCGTTGTCCCGTTCCAATAAGAAATATAAGATGTGATTTGGAGATTTGATTATATTGAATATTAGCAAGCATCTTTGTGAGTAAAATTTGGCAGAAAATCGAGAAAAGAGATCTTGAAATAACTTTTAAATCTTGGAGCACACCTTCGAAATTGCTATCACGGCCCTCACATCCAATATAATTTACATCTAAATCTAAATTAAGACCAACATAATAACCGAAACAACTCCAATTTACCTTCTACCGGCTTCATCCACCTCCTCGAAACAATTAAGATAAGAAACAATCAGTTACATTCTAGGTTAAGAAGCCACTGACTTCATCCACTTTCTTCAGTAATTACAAACAGTCTCTAATGCATTGCGGTCACGATTAATTCACGCATGTCGCGAGTGCCTTATGCAGATACAATGATACTTGTACGGCGTAGATCACAAGAGTAGAAAATCCGTATTCGGATCAGACCCGAGACAGTTACTCGATAGGCCCGCGACCCGGTGGCTGGCTTCGTTGCGCCAAATCTGAGGAAGTGCTGAAAATGAAAACCCCTCGACACAAATGCCAATCTCTCTCTCTATCTCTCTCTCTTATCTCTCGCTCCACGCTGTTTCTCAGTCAGTCAATTTTCGTTGATCGAACCCACATAAGCTGCGACCATCGCCGAAGTCCTCAATCGGGTTTTCTTCGGTCTTAGATTTCTAGGGTTTTTCGATTCGTTCACGCCGGGCCATCCCAATCGCTCGCGGGCGTTTGCCGATTTGGAGACCGCCCCGCGGCTTTTCGTTCTTATTACGATTGCGTTCAGCCGATCGCGTCGTCATGCGCGCGCCCAGTCTCAGTGAGAGGTGGGCTCTTTTTGCCTCCTGCGTCGCTCTTCGATCTGCTTCTCGTTTATAATTTTTCCTCCTTGCTGGCTAGTTTACTGATTGGTCGGGTGTAACAGTTTCGTTTGATCTGTGCTGTGGGTGCTCGGGTGTTGACAAGTCGCATCTAGGAAACACGCATCAATGTTGGTTTTACGTGCGAAAGTTGCCGTATGTGTTTGGGTTGGTAATCTATGTGGTGTGGAGGGTACTTGTCTGAAGTATTTTAACAACTGAGTTAGTAGAGTAGTGAAAGACTGTATTTTTTCTTTTGTTTCCATTTCGACTGGCTCTTAGCGACCTTAATATGTTTTATGCACTTATTGAATGAAACTTTCTGATGGGGTGTTCTCTTTTTGAAACTAGGTTCGGACGGAGGAGAATAGCTCCGATCTCAATTGTTTGATCTACTAATTCTCCTGAAAATTAGATTGATATGGTGCGCATTCTCAGATAGCATTTACTGCAACTTTTTAAACAGTATTGATGAGGAAAAAGAGGAAAGGAAGTGAAGCCGATGCGTCTACTCAGCTGCTAGAACTTTCGAGATCTACTCATGATTTGCAGTCGTCAAATCTGAGGTCTCATTATTCATTGGAAGGTTACACAAGGCTGAAGAAGAGATGCAAAGAAGATGCAGGCACAGAACCTGTTGCTTCTTGTAAAAGTAGGCTGGCAGGCATCGCCACAGCTCCACCTTGTGGCAGCTCGTCCTTGGTTGCTCCCGGGAGAGGTCTAAAGAGGAAGATAGGATGTATAGACGTTGCTACCCGAATGGGTCGGAAGAATAAGATTGAGGGTGATTACATTTCAGGTGACACAATTGGCCAAGGGAAATTTGGTTCTGTTTGGCTCTGTAGGTCTAGGATCAGTGGTGTGGAATTTGCCTGTAAGACTTTGAAGAAAGGGGAGGATACAGTTCACCGGGAAGTGGAGATAATGCAGCATTTATCCGGCCATCCAGGGGTCGTGACTTTGCTGGCAGTGTATGAGGAGCCAGACTCTTTTCACCTTGTGATGGAGTTATGCTCTGGGGGACGTTTGATTGATCAGATGGTGAAGGAAGGTCCTTTTTCAGAGCAGCGGGCTGCAAATATATTGAAGGAAGTGATGCTTGTCATCAAATATTGTCACGAAATGGGTGTCGTTCACAGAGATATCAAGCCTGAAAATATCCTGCTTACAACCACGGGAAAGTTAAAGCTTGCAGATTTTGGACTGGCCATGAGATTCTCTTCAGGTGTGGCTCACTCACAGAGTTCAGTTCTTTCATTTTTTTCTTGCCGGTGGCTTCTTCTCATATTTCTTTAGCGAACTCCTTAATCTTAGTCTTGAAGCGCGCAATATGTGATAGAATGGCCACTTTGAAATGTCAGAAGATCATAGTGGACTGCATATGCTTATATGCTTCTGTTCACGTTTTGTAGGAAGGATTGTTAGTAGCCTTTCTTGATGATTGAGCTTATGGAACCAACTTTTTGTCCCTGTGATCACCTTTTTCGAAAAGAGAATAGATATGCATGATAAAATTCAAGAGATATTTACACCGTAGCAAGCTGCTTTTAACTACATAAGTAACAGAAGGACGTAAATAATTAACCTGGAAATTATAGTGTCAGCATCGACCTCCAATTTTTCTTTTTCGGTCTGATTGGGTCAGTATCTATGGGAATGAAAGATACCGATGAGTTTTAGAAAAATGACAATTGACACAGCATGTATTCAAGGTGAACTTTCACTTCATCTGTGATCTGAAAGGAAGCTTTTGAAATGTGGCGCACTGAGCAAGGGGAGTCTAGTAACAATTGTAGTGGGAATGTGGCAGGAAGTTCTTGTGTTTAGCGTTTTCCTTTTTTGTCGTTTGATTCGTTGTAGGAATATCTTTATAGAGATGACATATGCTGGTCTTTTTAGTATGATCCTAGTTTTGGGTGTGTTTCTCTCTCTCTTTCTCTGTTGCTTTAACAATGCTTTAGATTTATGGATGAGCTGGAGTCTCTTCTGTTGGAGGAAGCTATTATTGGCAGGGATGGATCTAGAATTTCTTCTTAGCAATGGCTGTAATTATCGACAATTAAATATATTTGTGTTAGAAATTAAAGCAGTATTCTACACTTAAGAAAGCCTGGTGAAAATTCATATCCAGCAAATTGTGTTTATCTATAACTGTTGAACTTTAAAACTGTTTAATGAGCTTAAACAATTTGTGGGGGAAAATTACTTGCAAAGATGACTAATCATGTTTCTTTTTGGAAATTGCTGAAAAAATTGGATTGTTATTTAAAAAGCTTCTAAACCGTCAATTCTGTTATCATAACTTGGGTCAAGAGCCCCCACATTCCAACACATAAGTCTGTCCCTGATTATTATTGATTGGTTATTCCTTCCTAAAGAACACCATGGATCCAATCTTTGTATAGGCTGTTGTTGATTTATGGGTTGGTTTTCTAATTCTCAGTGTTTCAATTCAAGGCACCTTCAATGTTATTGTACTTGAGCTGAGTTTCTTGGAAGGTGATATGTTGAATGCTCTCAGTTATCTTTCTTATGCAAACCATTTTAGTGCATCTTAAGTGAAAAAAAAAATTATTGTTTGAAATTAGTTTTGCAATTGTTTCTCCAGAGGTTATGTGCTATGGGTGTTATATCTCCTTCTCATAGCATATTTTCATCTTGAATTCTGTGTTTTAGCATAATTTTTTATTTCTATATCATCTCTGATGTTTGGTGGATGCCAATCTAAGTTAGGGAGCTTTTTCTGTCTCTCTCTCTTTATCTCAAGTGATATTCATATTTAAGCGGTTTGGTGCATCTTACATGAGATTGAGGTATTTTTGGAGATCGATTATTGTGGAGAACCATCTCTGCTGATGTGATTCCTCCACAGGTTATGTACTGTGGTCGTTGCTTTTCCTTTTCGTAGCTTAATAGTTACTTGTGGAGGTTTTTTTTTTTTTTTTTTTTTTTTGTGTGGAGGGAGGCAGGGTTGTTGGGGGTGTCGTTGCTGTCCCAATTCTCTCTTTTATCATGAATTTTCAACTAATCATCAGTCAAGATCTCAAGCCATATTTATACTTGGGAGTTTTTCCACGTCGACACTTGGTCTTATGCTAATAAGTACCCATGCTGCATAACAGGTCAGAGCTTAACAGGTTTGGCAGGAAGTCCCGCTTATGTTGCTCCAGAAGTTCTGATTGGGAATTATTCAGAGAAAGTTGATATATGGAGTGCTGGTGTCCTGCTATATGCACTCTTGCTGGGTGTTCTTCCTTTTCAAGGTGACTCATTGGAAGCAGTCTTTGAGGCAATCAAGAGTGTGAAGCTTGATTTTCAGTCAGGCATATGGCAGTCAGTGTCCAAACCTGCTTGTGATCTGATTGCAAGAATGCTGACAAGAGATGTTTCAGCTAGGATAACTGCGGAGGAAGTGTTAAGTAAGTTTTGATGTTGTTTTCTTTTTCAATTGAACTCATGAATTCGGTGATTCTTGTTTGGATAATGTAAGCCACACTTGCAAACATTTATTGAACCTACTGTCTTGTGATATATGTACTTCTCGGAGTGAACAAATGGATCGTGGCTTTGGTTTGTCTATTGCTGAAATTGTTTCCTTTGGTCACTGCTGCTTGTGTGGTATCCATGGTTTTCATAATTCTCTGACTATAACTAGCATCAAATATATCACTTGGGCTAAGGTTCAAGTTGGTAGCTTTTCAGGCAATTGCACCAAAAAGTCGAGTTCCATGCCGACAAAATTTCCTGCTTGCGAGCTGGTATATCACCATTCTTTTTTTTTTTTTTTGGTCCATTAATTAACGAAGGCGACCTTTTATTGGTCTCAGTCTCTTTCAACTGCATTTGATGTCTTGTTGGCTTGTATTAGGTAAAGTATTCATCTGGTTCTTGCTGCAGCTCGTAATTTTGCCTTTGGAGCCAGTGCAGTGTCTTTATTTTTTGGTCCATTAACTAGCGAAGGTGACATTTTATTGGTCAGAGTCACTTTCAACTGCGGTTTATGTCTTGTTGGCTTGTATTAGGTAAAGTATTTCACTGGTTCTTGCTGCTGCTCGTAGTTTTACCTTCTGAGCCAGTGTAATGTCAAGTAGCGCTCTGAAGGTGTTCCTTTCAGTTGCATCGGTTAAGATGACTGCTGATGTTGTTTCAGGGCATCCTTGGATCTTGTTCTACACGGAGCGCACATTGAAATCTCTGTCCTTTAAGTCAAAACCAAAGAACCAAGTGGCAGCTTCCTCTGTGCAAGTAGCAGCTGCGCTTGGCCTCGAGCTATATGGAAGCGGGATATGCTCTGGTTCTTCCGATGGATGCTCAAGACTTCCATCACCCCCTAGTCCGAGCTGCAAGCCTGAGGAGACTGATGAATGTGGTTTTGTGGATGCCCTTTCTGTGGCTATCTCACAAGTTAGGATTTCGGAGCCAAAGAGGAGCAGGCTGTGTAGTCCAACGGGCCCAATAGAGCAACAGTGCTCGTCTAACATGAGGTCCAATACACTCTGTAAAGCTTTCTGATCTGCTGACCGACTAATGACATCAACATGGTCATCTCCATTGCTTCTAAGTTGGGGATAAATTCTGTCTACGTCTGGCATAATCTCCCTGGAGCTAGCGATGATGATAACCAACAGCTGATTGTGGTGGAATTTGGATGGTTGGCTCCGGATCCTGAAAACATGCTAAGTAACTTTTATTCTTTTATGCACTTCAATAATGGTCTGAAACACTAACCGTGTGAACTGATTGAGTCATTGTACAGAGAATGTAAATAGTTTATCGAATACTGCGCTTTGCCTTTCAAGCCAGCTTGCTCTTTACCTCCAGAAGGAAAAAAAAGAAAGGACTGATGCTCTTGAAGGTCATGTTTTACATCTCTACGTACGGCTCTTTCAACCTGTCACTAGGCATCCGTTTAATTCTAATGTCGTCTACATGGTTCTTGTGGGGATATATGCCGGTTCTGTTTCAGTTTACGGTGGTTCAGCTCGCATGGTGATGGGAGATTGTGTCCCTCTGCCATCTCGGGTTGATGTACCTGGCGCAATAGAAGCGTTAAAGAACGGTTGAGTTTTCCACCTAACAGTCATCACTAACCCAAAGTACCAGTTCCTACTCGTAGTGAACTTTTTTCCTCCTTCGAAAGATCATCTACGTACTGCTCTTGCTCCTAGTAAAATATAGCCGGGCACAGATCTCAGAAGTAAGATCTTCGAAATGCATCGTTGTATTAAAGCGTAAGAATTGACATAATTTTATTGAAAACTACACCTTGGGGTTAATAATAGAGGCTGAAGTAGACAGTTTTTTAAGGATCTATCTTGAAGGGAAGGGAGATTTTATTATTTTGTTTAGGGTCAAAACCACCGTATGCTAAGGGGCCCCCAGAATTTATGACTTGCATATTAGCGAGTTCGGCCTCTTCCTGCGGAAGCGGATTTGCATTTCGAGGGACGGCATTATAGCCCACGTATTCAAACAACGGAATAAAAAACGATGCATCCATGTGATATCGTCAAAGGCTAAAGCTCCGTTGAACTTTCAAGAAGCTTATACAAGGCTTTTTGGTTCTCTTAGAATTTCAAGAAGCTTAGTAGGACCTCCCCCTCCTCTCCCCCCCCCTCGCTCTCTCTCTCTCGATCTCTATCGATGGACGTTGAGAAGCTCTCAAAAGCACCAACCAAACGCCCCAGGGGTAGCTCCTGTCAGTCGCCTGCGCTCATCGTCTTGTTCACCTTGACTCTGCTTCTAGTTCTCATTCTCTTCCGCATCCAATCTTTCACACTTGCTACTCCTTCCGGTTCTACTTCTTGGGATTTCTTCACGAAATGGACGGCGGTAATTGTTGACTCCACCACAAACGATGATTATTCCGATAGACTCAGCAATCTAACTGCCAAGCTCCGAGAGTCGGTCACTTTCCTCCCTCTCAAGGACCTGAGATATGCCGACACGGAAGCTGCCATGTCCGGAAACACTTGGTTCATGAGCTCGTTAAGTGATGCCGCGGACGAGGACGAAGCGGAGCACCTCTATTTCCCTTCCCAAGCATCCAAGGGAAGAATCTTATGCATCAAGGGGCGGGACGCCACAGATGGCAGCAAAAACTCTTATGCTTTGGCATGGCCTGAAAGCCTTCCAGAATCGGCCACTCTCTTGAATGGCCTGACCTTCGTATCAGACACCTACTATGACTACGTGAATCTGTGGCATGGGTTATATGCAGTGGCGCCTTTCGTTGGGTGGTCAATGAGGAACCAATGCTTGAAGCCAACAAGGTGGGTATTGTTCCATTGGGGGGAGCTCAGGAGCAAGATGGGGGCCTGGACTCAGAACCTCATGCGAGCGACATACGGAGATGTCGCTGTTGAAGTCTTTGGAGGAGGAGGGGATGTGGCTTATTGTTTTGAGAGGGCAGTCGTGATGAGGCACAATGTTGGGAAAATGGGGGAGAAGAAGAAGTTGCAAGTCTCTGAGCAGCTGAGGTGCAAGGCAAGAGAGTCTTGTGGGATCAACACTAGTGGCAGAGGGGAGGCTGTGAACGAGAGAGGGGAACCGGTGGTGAGGCTGACTCTGCTCATGAGAAGAGGCCCGAGGTCCTTCAAGAACGCGTCGGCTGCGGTTAACGTGTTAGCTAGGGAATGTGAGAGGGTGGACGGATGCGCCCTGAGCGTTGTTCAGTCGGAAGATCTGACCTTCTGCGACCAGGTTTGCTCTCTGCACCAAGTTCATGAGGCTGCTGTTTCTCTCTCTCTTATTTTATTGGGCTTTCCTGGTTCTGGGTGATGACTTCGCTCCGTAGATCGTATTAAACAATGTCGAAGATCATGTTATGGTCGGCGACAGTTGAGTTATAAGGCTATTTAAGTTCTCCAATCACCAAGAAGGTTGACGACGAGCTAAGATCTAGGGTGAAAAGTTGCATTTTCAGATAAAGAAAAGACATGCGCATTAGGTCACCAAGAGCTTCGGAAGAAGGGAAATCTCAAGCTATTTGCTATTTTCTAAAGAGTAGTTCAAAAGAGTTCGTCGATCAGTTTGCTTTCTCACATTTCAAACTCCAAGCCACACAATGGCACGTATGCGGCCGTCGCTTTCCTAGTAAGAGTTGTATAGATGCTCATACATACGTTACTTAAATCTTTCAGGTGCGAGTGATGACTTACACAGACATCGTTGCAACCCCGCATGGCGCGCAGCTGACAAACATGCTCTTCATGGATCAGGGTAGTAGGGTAATGGAATTCTTCCCCAGAGGATGGTTAGAGCTCGCAGGCATTGGCCAACATGCCCACCGTTGGACGGCTGAGCTGTGTGGCATGATACACGAGGGCGCATACTGGGAACCGCTGGGGACTAAAGATTGTCCCAACCCTAGCCAGGATCTCGATTGCTTCTTATTCTACAAAGATGGCCAGGTGGGGCACAATGAAACATTCTTTGCCGAGTGGACGAGAACCGTCCTCAGCCGAGTCAGAGAAATCAAACTGGAAGAAGCCAAGAAGCGTTTGCAGCCTAAGACAACCACCTGTGTCTGCTAGGGTTGCTATTTGTTATTCACCAGTAAAAAGCTTACCGACACTCCTCCCCTTGGATCTCTCTCGAGGACAAAGGTTCGATCGTTTCTTGCTCAGCAAAAGATCAGCATGACAGAGCTGGCATTGTAAGAGAGATAGACACATACTATCATGTAAAAGGACGCAACAAACATTCACTTTTGCCATTTCAAGTATAGGTTGTAAGCAGATGTCAGTTCTCTCGGAATGAGGAAAATCCGTCACTAACACATGAATCTCATGTAGCATAATTTCTATGAAAAAATAATAATTTACAGTCGAGTTGTTGAGAGACGATTATATAGTGTCCTAGCAAAACCGCTCTAGCCACAAATCAGCAGCTCATTGCTACTAGCCCGGCAGTAGACAAGCAGTCTTCATCTTTTGGAAAGTTTCGACCATAGGTAGACAAAGAAGAAACAAACCAAGGCAAAAGCCACAACATGGATGACATTACTTGAACCATACTGAACTATGCTCTTGTTCAGCCTCCGCACATTGTTCTTAACACCTGCTTGTGCTTTGATAAGAGTCATTTGCTGCAGTAAAATAATTTATATTCTCTTAGGGAGCTGACAATATGGCATAAAGTAGATGGCAAGTTGGTAAAGTAGGAGTTACTAATCTTATCTTTCATTTTAGTAAACAGATAAAACTGTGCAGTGAAGAAGATCACAGACAGTCCGATTCGGTACTCTTGTCTAAGAGCTTAAACTATAAGACAAGGCAGATATTGTCATGCGATTCGCCATCAGAAACCTCAGAGCCAAAATCAGCATTGAATGCCTTAATTGTCGTAAAGATCTAAGGTGTTACATCAGTTAGGTTTATCTGGAAAAAAGCCAAATTTTTCCATTAAAACCCTTCTCATTTTCACACCAAATTTGAAGAGATTAATCTTGTGAACCAGGATGAGATTGCAGCCCATTTATCATCCCCTCGTTTTTTTTTTTTTCATTTTCTAAACAAGATAGAAAATAATGGAAGAGCAACTAGTAAACTTTCAAAAGCTAAGGTTAAGCCAGTCAAATAGCAAATTTAAATGACAAAATGACTACAGTCCCATAATTACGCTTGTGAGATAAAAAATGTTTTCAGACGAGAAATGGCAGACATCAAGAAGGTTCAGGAAGGGGGCTACACCTCATGACAATAAATGAAACTGAAACTCGAAAATGAAGGAACACGGATGGTATAACCATAAATAGTTCAAAGCGACTGTGATGCACATTATCTAACTGGCTTCAACACCCTTGTCAAAGCAAACAAATCCACTAGCTCTTTCATTGACTTAATATTTCCAACTTTATTAGCCATGATTTATAGACCATTTTCAGTCTTGACTAGTAATGCTCGACATGCTGCAAGTAAAAGCAAAGAGAAATTCAGAGGCTAAGAAGTAAGTGGAAATACCAGCTGATTGAGCAGATCATTCTGAAATGTTGCTTCTGTCTCTATCTCTTGCGCAACCTGCACCAAGAGTGAAGAGCTGAGAAAACAAACAGTGAAACATCTATACAACAAAATTTGGTAGCATGTCTGCCTGTCAAAGAGGTGATCCACTAAAGTTCAGGATGCACTATGTAGAAAAGAGGAAGCACACATTGTGCTAACACGCACATGTCATCACAACAGTAAATATATGGAATGTTGGTGAGAATATCTTAAGTCTCTTTTCCTTGAAACTCAAATAATAGCTTAAGGTGGGTTCCCTACCACCATGATTGACTATAGCTTCTTCTCACTTGGCCATTCCACTCTTATTCTTGGTTTTCAACATACTATCTCAGCAAATTGGCCAGCATCAGAAGTTTATACTAGAAACAATAAATGGCTAGAACTCAAGATACTCATGAGGAGGCATACCAAATAACTAATACCACTATCATCATCTGAAATCCATTCACCAGCCAAACCAAACCATTTGCATGTTGCACAGAATCAATACAAGCATTTCTCTGAGTGGCTCTAACACCATAATAAAACCTTAAAAGGAAATGATGTCCCCAAAAAAGGTTCGTCAAAAGTCAAGTTTTTCAACTACATCTTCAGCCTTAAATTATATAAGACAGAAGGAAACTTTCAATTACTAAATTCCTGTGACCTCTTTCCTAAGCTATATTAAGCCCAGAGCAAACAGATTGAAGTTCACCCACCCCTAGAGACAATGTCTTGTACACAAGGGTTAAAATGTTCTTGTCAAATCATTGCTTAATCAAAGGGACTTCTACAGGACTATTGACATGGAGGTGGAATAACATCCACCTTATCCTTCTCTCAGTAAATGTGGTCAAAGACAAACAGAAGTGCAAACTAAAAAGGCCTTCTTAGGCCTGAGCAAAGTATGTCTCAAAATGTTAGTAGAATTTTAATGAATACTGGCATCAATTGTGATGTAATGGATAAAAACCTGAACCTGCTTTTTCAATTTTTATCACTATACATCCAAAACTAAACCACTTTTTTCCCCAAAAATTGCTGTGACCTAGTGACAGCAAAGGTTTCTAGGCAACAGCAAGCCCTTCTAGACTAACAAAATAGTCATGGCAGTGAACCGGGAAAGTCTATTATTTAGTATCCAAAAGCACTAAACTCTTCCATGATGATTCCCATTTCCCTCAAAGAAATTTCAGTCCACTATCACGGCAGCACTCCGTCTGATTCAGGACAAAAGTCATTTTCCTTAATCAAACCCAGCATAGGTAGTGAAAGAATCACTTCCTAGTAATTAAGATTACAGAAACTTTTACTTAGCCTAAACTTATTAATACAATACCGATTACAATCAATTGAACTGAAGTTTTTTAATTTAGGATCTTTTCAAAATGAGAACTCGTTTCGAGTACAGAATTGGCATTACTTCGGTGAATTTTTCGTATTTTAGCATCCCTTAGGACGTTAAAAAGGGCCACCTTGACTTAGCTACTTTACCCGGGAAGCAATTAGCCAAGAAGCTCAACAGATTTCATCTCGCTGATTAGGGCCGAAATCACAGCAACGAAATTCTATCCCCAAACAGCTCAAAATTGGCACGGAGGAAAAGAGAACGTACGTTTCTCAATCGACGAACTTGCTTGCGGAGACCAGTGATCTCGTCATCCAAGTCCCCATGCATGGGGTCGATCCGCAATTGAACTTCATCGGAGCCACCCGCGGGTCTCGTGCTGAGTCCCTCTCTTTTCAACAGAAGCACCACAAGCGAAATCAATAACTAGGGCTAGAAAAGAAAATTACCCAGAACATGACAACGAAGATCCACACAGAAAGCGGGACGTTAGGGGAAGAGAAGTACTGGGATCGGTAGGGAGCGGCGCCGCCGTACAATGAACCGCCTCGGTGGAAATTGCTGGCCATGGAGAGGGCTGGGACTCGCAAAACGGAACCCAATCGAATCGAATTGAAACCCTAGGGAGAGATCGAGCCAATTCAGGTGCGTCGGATCGTCGACGCTGAGATTGGCACAACACGAGAGGGAGAGAGATCAAAATTTGCGCGACACGGCCTCGGATCCTTCGCAGAAATTGATTCGGTTGGGGTGGCTGATCCAACAGGACGAGCTTTTGCTCTCTCTCTCTCTCTCTCTCTCTCGATCGAGTCTCCACGTCAAAATACATCAATATCACATGAGAAACTACGTTTTTGAGCCCCATAATTCTTAAAACTTCCGTTTTTCATCTCTATACTCTGTTTTGTTACGATTTTTATCCCTAGTACATACCTTAATTACATCCTTTGGT
Source organism: Rhodomyrtus tomentosa (assembly GCA_028455895.1). Lineage (NCBI taxonomy): Eukaryota > Viridiplantae > Streptophyta > Magnoliopsida > Myrtales > Myrtaceae > Rhodomyrtus > Rhodomyrtus tomentosa. The sequence continues at coordinate 2,915,316 of JAPCWY010000001.1, read as the reverse complement.
CCAACTTTGTTTTATATTACAACATTGTTTGAGACCATCGAAATTGACTAATATGCAATATCATCATCGAACTTTCAATTTGCTCAATATGACCATGAACTTTAATTTAATGTGTAACGTCGTCCATAAACTTTTAATTTATTTAATAGGACCCGTGAACTTTTGGTAAATATTTTTAGTCCATATATTATATGAAAATAACTAATGTTATCATTCCATTTATTTAAGTTAAGAGACAATATTGAACAGTTTTAGGGATGATATTGCACATTGAGTTAAAGTTCAAGTATCATATTAAATAAATTAAAAATTAAGGAACCACATTACATATTAAATCATAATTTAAGGACCATCTACGTCATTTTCTCATTATATTATGTTTGTTTTTCATGAAAATAAGAGTCCATAACATAATTATTCAATGAATTTTTACATATTAGCAATATAATTCCATCTCAAACTGAATGTAAATACCAAGTGAGTATGTCAATCATTAATATAGTGCATGGCGGAAAAAATTGTTGAGGTTATCCCTCATCAATTGTAAAAGGAGCTGGTGATTAGTTTATAAGTGTGAGAGAAAGTCTCATGCTTTAAGATAGTTTTTGGAATGATAGAGTCCCAAAACCACTCAAAATCTTTTGTTTCATAACCACAAAATTATTGGTTCTAATTTCTCAGACAAAGACCTTATCATTAATTGGGATGTTCTAGCCTAGCTCTCCCAGCTAAGGATTAAACCTATTATCAGAATTCAGGTTATCAACAAATTTGGACCCAACAATAACAGGAAAGAGATACGAATTGTTGCGGCTTTGACTCGGGGCCCGATTTGTGAGTAAGAAATTGGTGTGGGTTATTCCACATCGATTCTGGAAGGGGCTGATGATTGGTTTATAAATATGAGAAAAAATCTCATCCGTGGATGAGAGATAACTCCACGACCACTCAACACATATGTCATCGTCATAAAGAAGTCAATCTTACTCGGATTGTCGACCTGATTTTAGTAACTTATTCGCGTAAGCATCGCCAATTCGTAATCGTATTGATTAGACATTGTTTAAGGATTGTGACGATAGCACTTTATACGTAGTTGACGAAGGGGATGCAGGGACTAGCACGACGCCCGTGTAATTGGGGCCACTAGGTTGCCTAGGCCTGCTCGAGCCAATAAGGCCCAAGTCAAATTGGGCGGATTTGGAGAAACGATTTTTTACATATTTGGGAATTGTCATATCAATTTTTTTTTTTGGTCAAAAGGAATAGTCATATGGATATGAAGAACAACAATATGTCAAATTTGAATCATGGACCTTCGACCAAAAAAAAAAAAAAAATCATGGGCGGAGCTGGACAAACCCGTTTAGGCACAATACACAGACTTACCTATGTTGATTAAGTCCGACAAAACCGAAATTTTTTTGGCATAGAGACTTGTTCACATGGACGTCACATGTTAATGACAGGTGTTGACTTTAATTAATTTTTGGTCAATTGAAGATAAATTGGCGCCAAAGTATAGTTTAAAGATAACAAGAATATTTCTCTAATTAGATAAAATATATTTCTTTTTCTTTTTCGGGCCTATTACCCATCCATAGTGCTCAAGCTATTGAAAATTCCGCACGTGGGAGTCCCTAAATCACACAGAGGACGCCACTGCTTCCACGCCATTGATTACGACATCGTTTTCATCTTTTTCAACTCCACACAAAAAAAGTTTGACCAAAACCCAAAAAAAAAAAACACCTCCAACAAAAAGGAAAGGGAGAACGACGGGGAGAGAGAGACACCTTCTTCGCTTTTTCAACGCGCCTTCCAAAATTTACAGAGCTTCATCTTCGAATTCACCTTCAACGCCAACACAAGATAGATAGATAGATAGAGAGAGAGAGAGAGAGAGAGATGGGCGTCGGAGGAGGTGAGATGGCGAAGGAACAGAGACCCAGAATCCTGTGCCTCCATGGCTTCAGGACCAGCGGGGAAATCCTGAAGAAGCAGGTCCTCAAGTGGCCCGATTCCGTCCTCCACGACCTCGACCTGGTCTTCCCCGATGGCCCTTTCCCCGCGCAGGGAAAGTCCGATGTCGAAGGCATATTCGACCCTCCCTATTTCGAGTGGTTCCAGTTCAACAAGGTGCGTCCTCATCGAAATCTACGAATCATCCAAGTCTCTCAAAGTCCCATCAGTTTGATCGGACTCTCTGTTATTTCATTCTCTCTCTTCTTCTTCTTTTGTGGCCAGGAATTCACGGAATACACCAACTTCGACGAGTGCCTCGCTTGCATTGAAGATCTCATGATCAAGCAAGGACCTTTCGATGGCCTCCTGGGTTTCTCACAGGTGCCGTCGATTCCCTCTAAGCAGAACCCGGTTCTTTGTCGGCAAAAAGCAAAACTTGACATTGGTCCTTTCTAATTTCGATGCGTACGCTATTTGTTTTCACCTCCGTCCATCAATATAAACGAACGCAGCAGAATGAATTGAAAAGAACACGCACACTCCTTGACCTCAATGCAGCAATTTTCTCTCTCCTTTTTTGTGTATATTATTCGGCGTAAATTCTGACCGATGAACAACGCACGAACAATGCAGGGGGCGATATTGTCGGCGGCGCTTCCGGGGCTTCAAGCGAAGGTGGGTCGGCGATGCCTGCGGGAATCTCCTTCCTTGTTTGGAAAAAATAAATAAATAAACGGAGGAGAAACATAAAGTAAGCAATTAATTATTTTCCCGGAAATCGACAGTTTATTGTTTGTTTGTGGGGTTGCAGGGAGTGGCACTGACGAAGGTTCCAAAGATCAAATTCCTGGTAATCATCGGAGGGGCGAAGTTCAAGTCACCATCGGTGGCTGAGAAAGCATATGCTTCTCCCATACAGTGCCCGTCTCTCCACTTTCTTGGTACCAATCATTCGTCTTCTCTTTCTCTGTCTCAGTCCTCTGTTCTTTTGACCTCTGATAGGGAATCATTAATGCGCTTTTCGTTAATCCCGTAGAACACCATGTCATAGATTCACAACTAGAAATTACTATTCCGTGGACTCTTCGATCCTTAACGGCTCGCAGTGGTTATTTCCATTACGATTTGGTGGGACTTGGTCTTGTTCTGCACGTGTCCGGATTGACTTCTCTGTTTCAAATAACGGGATGGATCCAACTGAATATATGGGGTTCCGTGGCCTACGAATCTAGTAATCGATTGAACCGCTTATTGTCGCAGGAGAGACCGATTTTCTGAAGCCATACGGGTTAGAACTGCTGGAGTCGTGTGTAGATCCTTTTGTAGTTCATCATCCCAAAGGCCACACCATTCCCAGGCTCGGTAACGTACCCTCTCTCCTTCTCCGTCTCCGTTTCCATTCTCTCTCTTTTCGTCATACCGATCTCACGTATGCCCGGCTTCTTTCCAGATGAAAAGGGATTGGAAACGGCGACGAGGTTCTTCGACAGGATTCGGGACGTGTTGGCAGGGGACGAAAAACACTAATCACCCTCCATTTGGCGATGGGGGCATTTCCATAGACGCCTCTTATGGTTTAAGCTTCTATTCAGTATCCCAACTTTGGCCATTCCATAAGTTTCTGTATGTTTGACATTCGAGTATAGCTTGGTAGGTCCGATTTATGTTCGGAGCCTACGTGTACTTCAACCAATAGACGGACGTGGCGTCCTGGTTCCAGATTTTAAGTTCGACATTATAGATGACCAAGCGTGTAATGCTTGGTACCGTGTGTATTCTCCACGAGCTGATTTATTAGTGTTAAGTCGGTGACCAGCAATAAATCCAAAGCCGCTCGTATTTGTTCCAATGTGGATTATATAGTCCATTGCTTTGATTATGTAACATGAGAATTTCGTGACCGAATCGAATGCTTTAGAATATAAGGGTGCGCATGGTAATACTTTTGCTTCATAAATATCATTAGAAGCAGAAGTTGATTTTTCAACTTATTCATCAAAAGCAGAAGTTAATTTACGATCAAAGAAAGGTGTTTGATGAAATTTATACTTTTGAAAATTCTATTTTTAAAATATTATTAATAAAATCTTCGGCAACGGTAGTCGATAGAGACCGGCGTCAGCGTCATCGAAAACCAGCAATCGGCGGTCAACAACCGATGATCGGCAATAGTCGGTGATTGGCAACGGCGACCGGCGGCGGCGGCCACCGGCCGGCGGTCATGGGGCGTCGGTTGGCGGGCGTTAGTCGGCGAAGACCGATGTAGTTGAAGAATTAATTTCTAAAGCTAAGAAATTACAATTTTTAACTTCTCAAAATTGACCAAAAATCCAACCAGAATTATAAATCTATTCCAGAATTGAAAAATCTCAATATTTTTAGCAAACGAATTTCAGCTTTATTTTGCTTCAGAATTGTTATCATGCGCACCCTAAAAATCGTGTACAAAGGAAGCTGAAGTAATAATAGACTTATCCTGCTCTTGTAGACTATGATAGGCTGGGCATTATGTCTGAGTTTAGCGCTCCTTAATTACCAATAACTCATACCGAGATAAGATTGCATGAGCACGGGTAAATGAATAAGTGCGAGTACTAGCTTCTCAAACTAGGGCGCAGTTATATCGATATCTTCTCTTCTTGGACAGCAAGAGCAAAAGTTCAAAATCTCGAACTCTATAAATATGAAAATTACCGACCATTGTCTTATTCAGAGAAGGATTTTTTTATTATTATAAAAAAATGGGTTTACTTGAGGTCATTAAGGAGAGATTGCAATTACGGACACGTTTATATTAGGAAAATTGTTCAAATATTCATATACTTATTGCAATTTTATCAATTTAATCATAAGCTTTTTAACTTTGTCGATTGAATCTTTAACATTTTGCTAATTGAGTCCATTTGATTAATTTCGAACGAAAATCGTTGACGCGAATTCCGATCATTCTACGTGGTATAGTTGGTGCTAACGTGGATAGTTTTTAAATTATACGTCAATTTTTTTTTTATTTTTTTATTTTTCGTTGTTTATTTTTTTTAAATCAACTGTGGCCGGACGGTTCTTAATTAAGATTAACTATGGGGTTCAAGGGGTCTCAAGCACTCCATTATAAGCCAAAGAAGGCAAAAAAGAGCACTTGTAGCTATCTTGTCTTAAAGTATATAGACTATAGAGTGCTCCGCCAGATTGAGTTCAAACTTAGAACCCCGTCTTTCATGGATCGAATGTCCATCTTCTGATTAATTCACAGAATGTCTCCGGTCCAAATCATATTTTGTTGTTGACCTGGATCAACTTTTGTAGATTTCAGCAAATTAACCAACTTCTTTTGCACCAATTGTCCGTGAGTGCGTTGCTTGGAAGATCTGAAGACTTCCGCGGAGAAGGTTGTAAGAGGAGAGAATGACAACAACAATCAGATACAGCTTTGTCTCCGACGACCGTTTAAAGACCTATCAAACTCACATGAAGACAAGCTACAAAGAACAAAACACCAACTCTCTTTGGTTTTCCCGGTTGCTACTATGATCCCGAGAGACAAAGAAACTGAGGTGAACAATGTTGATCACAAGCACAACCGGCTGCCATCTTTCGTGAGGGAAATTAAGGCTGGAACAAACGGCTCGAAGGGCTTGTGGTCGAGGCAGTGCTGACTCCGATTACAGCGACAATCCTCTTCATCGCTAGTAAGTCTTTTGTATACTTGTCTACTTTGCATATATTCAGTTCAGAGAGTATGAACGTTGTTCGCGATCATGACATCGATCATACATGGACTCACGTGAACTATAGGAAAGATGGACAAGGCGACGGATGTCCTCAGGAAATTGGGGCAGAAGGCAGCTGAAGCTGCCAAGAAGGCCGAGGATCTCGCCGGAAACACTTGGCAACACTGTAAGTCTTTCTCGTTCTTCGTGTTTTCTTCTTCTTTTTTAATGTGAGTGAAGGATTTTTTTTTTTCATGCCTCCATGTTCTTAGAGTGCTGCAGCAATTCTTCTCATGAAATATAGGGTACTTCCACCTATTCAGTTTTAGGTTGCTGAAGGACTAATCAAGTCCCTATTAATGCCTCCATGTAGGAACTTGTCGCTTGCGTTTGCAGATAATTCTTCTAATGTCTTTCTCTATCAGTTTGTTCAGAGACTTCTCGCCGTGTTAACTGTAATTCCAATTTTTGCACGCATCTTTTCCAACAACATTGCACTTTGATTAGTGAAAACAGGTCCGAGTTTTGCTGACGCAGCCATTGGCAGAGTCGCCCGGGGAACGAAGGTCCTGGCAGAAGGAGGTGGGGAGAAGGTTTTCCGGCGTACTTTCGAGACCATTCCCGAGGAGAAATTGTTGAAGTCGTACGCTTGCTACTTGTCCACGTCTGCCGGCCCGGTTGTGGGAGTCCTATACCTCTCGACGGCGAAGCTCGCGTTTTGCAGTGACGATCCTGTTCCTTGCCAAGCTGGCGGGCACACCGAATATAGTCACTACAAGGTATGCATTGCCTACACGGGCACTGAATGCTTATAATTACCAAGTATATGCAGAAAGCGGACAGACATGAAATTATGGGATAGACTTCACTCGAGATAGCTACAAAACGGTGAAACGTAGTAGGTAGACGATGTAATCGGGTACTTAAACTCTAGGAGTAGAACTTATTCCAGAGGGAAACTATGACCTTGCCAGGCATCATAAGCAAGTATGTCGCTCTTCATTTCCCGCCGCGATAAGAACTATGCTCAAACAATGAAAAGTGCTCGGCTCTTAGCAGAGCAATCGGCAGCTTTTCTCTTATCAATGCTGAAATCGATGTTCGAAAACAATATGTAGTTTCAGAGGTGCTTCAGTTTGTTCTATGTTATGCGTGTAGGTGGTCATCAAACGGCATCAGTTAAAGGCGGTCGTCCCTTCGATGAGCACGGTCAAGCCGGCTGAAAAGTACGTCCAAGTGATTTCTGTCGACAACCATGAATTCTGGTTCATGGGATTTCTTCTCTACGAGAGCGCCGTGAAGAATCTCCAAGGAGCGGTTCCAGCACCAGCCCCGGCAACTCTAACCTCTTATTTGAGTTCGAACAACATAGAATTCTAATGAAAATCTCACGGTTTCTTCTCTTCTGCTGTGTCGTCACATATTTGCTTAGGCACGCGATGTGGTTCCGAATCCACGTGCTTGTATTTATCCAGGTGCGGTTAAGCTTCAGCGTACCGGTCGACTCATTCAGATAGAGTGATTATTTTGATTCCTAATTTACCATCTCATTTGCAAATCTTCTTCCAGTGACTGGTAATTTTGGTGTTTCTACTGCTTCCCAAATCAAAAACTGCCGGTTCTTGAGCCTGTACTTACCCGATTGATTGTGTTCCGTGCTCATTGCGACTCGAGCTGCGAATTTTCTTTTTGTAATAGACAATTTTCAAGGTTCCCCAGAGATCAGTACGGATGCTTCTTGAAGTAAATCCATAGAAACATTCTTCAAACCATGATGGGCAACAGTGTGGAATGAAGCATAATCTCTTGAAATGGGGTACAGACATGCTGTCACAACTTGGATGAAGGCAACTTGAAATGGATCCAACTCCAGAGTTGGCCCAAAATCCATTGGATTCAAATTTGATCTCATGGCGTGGGCCGCGACTCATTAGTAGGGAGGTGAGAATCTGTCTCTCCCTCTCTCTCTAAAAAACATATTAAAAAAAAAAAACAAACAAACAAAAAAAGAAGAAGCAAACTTCAAAACTGCTGTCAAGCCCGATTGGGAGTGGGTCGAATCATGTCGGATCAAAGCTAGTGCCCTCGACGACCACAAGAAATGGTCTGGGCAAGGACTCGAGCCGGATCCACCACGTCACCAGGTTTCTTTTCCATTGCTGGCATTGGACCAGCAGAGTTCATGATGTTGGCGACCGGAGGCACTAGAGCCGATCTAAATTCCCCGAATCGTAATATATTGGTCTAAGGACATTAAATGCCTCCGAGGACCTCCGCCTGCCGGTGCCGGGACCAACCTACAAACTTCGGACCAGCCCGAATCCGAAGATAGATCTCGTGTGGGTAAAATTACATGCCCCAGGTTTCATGGGCAATCGAGTGGCAAAGGCAAAGTCATGGCGGGCACTGTGCTTGTTTCCTCCCTATGAAGCTAAAATGGCTATGGGGGCTACACTGGTTAGGGCTCTTCCCGGTCAACCATTGGAGCACGCCTTGCCTGTAAAATGGCATAACACTAACACTGGGTGGATTCCAACGCCGAGCAACCTCCCCCTCGCCCCCTACCTCAATTGGTCATGATCATATTCCCCCAAAATTAAAAGGAAAGACAAAAAAGCAGCTTTCTATCTGATCAGATTTTTTACGCACACTTGAAGGAGAAGGGGAGAGAGAGAGACGGTTGCGGCCCTCCATTTGGCCCTTGTCTCTGGTCCGCGAGCGTTGCCGGCGACCCCATTGGCCATCACCGACGTCCGCCAGTGATGGATCACCAAGCTTCTTATTTTTTAAGAACTTCTATCTTTTTCTAATTTTTTAAATCTAATTTAACTATAATTTAGGTTAAAATTAACTTTTGGACAAAAATGCCCCTGATTGGCCAAAGTATTTTGCATTATTTGAGATAATAACGACACTTCAAGCCTCTTATTTGGGAAACTGTAGAGTTTGTGTTTTTTTTTTTTTTAACTAATCGCTTAAGGGACCTTCTTAATCATATCCATGTATACGACGGTGCGACACAGTTGAAGCGTTCGTTTTGCTTATGGTACTAATTGCAAGGCCGTTTCGATCTACACGGACTGCGGAATTCACCAGGAGAGGAAACCGGTGCACGGGGAGTGATGAATGCTTTTGCTTTCTTTTGTTTTCCGCACTATGCATGTATTTTGTGCTGCTTTTGTTTAACTTGATCCATCATTTCCCCGGTTAAAAAAGCTCGATTGGGGGGATCAAAAGGTGTGCTTAACGTTTCAAGGGATACAATGCAAGCTACAATTCTGTCTCGAACGTTCTGACGTTCGAGATAGAATTTGACCATTCGTCCAAAAATCGCCACTGGTTTCTTCGAGATTATCAACCTCATGAGACTGGAGTTGTTTCCTAGGAAGGCGAATGTGATGACCCAAAAACCCTTACATGCTTAAAAGTGGATTAGTATTTAACGAGTTCGGATAATTGAATAAGTTTTGAGGGATTGTTATCCGAGCTCATTGATTTTGTAAGGAGTTATTATTATTCCAATAATATTTTTAGGGACACTATGTGTTTGATTTAGGTCCTATCGGGTCAAATGTGTGCGAAATTAGGACAACCTGACGCTGAAAGCACGACGTGGCACACGGGAGGACACATGGCATGCGGTGACCGAGTGCGAAGGCCACGTGGCCAAACGTGGTCAAGTGGCGCGCCACTGTCCCGCTGATGACACATGGTGAGTATACGTGCAGCTTGCATGACACGTGTGTGACAAGTGTCACTGCTGCCTCTATAGTTGGTGACTCGTCCAAACAGACTGGCTTCACTTAGCTTCCCTATATAAAGTTCTGAGGTTAGTTTATTTCGTCGGATAATTGTCAAAATGCCGTTATTCTGCTCCCGTATATCCTTTGAGCCACCTAGTCGTTGCCAACCCCATCCAACCACCACGTGCCCTCTTTTCGTCACTAGTCGCCTTTGGTCGATCGCCATCCGTTTGCCGGTGTTGAAGTCGACGTTTGCGCGTCCCCTCGCCCATAAGTCTGTTCGTCCGTCTATTATCATTTCCGATATTATTGGATAATAGAGGCAGATGGTTTCCTCGTCCTTATTATTGGATTGTTTATGGTTTTGATATAGTGAGCATTATTTGCCGATTTGTTTTCACCATGATAAATCTAGTTTGGATATTATGAGATTCTGAAATCTTATCCTCAAGTATTTTAGATTCTGGTTCGATAGACCTCGAATCGTGATATTTATAACTCTGATTGAGTTTATCCTTGGATTCTGATTGATTCTATCCTTGAATTCTAGTTTGATTATGAGATTATATCTTTTGAATACCTTGGATTATGCAGTGGTGATTTTGAATACAATTCTACGATTCTATAGTTTGTTTAGTTGTTCGGCCTAGGGGTCGTACTTGCGGAGTAACTTCAACTTATTCCCGTTGATTAATCATTTTTTCATATGAATAAGCTAGCGAGGACGAATCTGGTGTGATGTTATCCCCCGGCTGATGGAGGCTATGGATAGTTTAGATACTCGGAAATCGTCCCAGTTTAATCCGTTTGACTAAAGAGGTTATGTAAATGGATTAGGCCAGATGTGAATACGAAGTTCATAATTCAATTTACTGAATGATATTATTGATTGCAATGTGTTTGTTATTTGGTTAGTGAACATTTGAAATGCCATACCCTCTTGATGGGCGTGTCTGTCTTTTAGTGTTTTGTATTCCATGCACTTGTGCCCGTATGGCCGCCTGTCTGATCTTCTATATTAGAGCTTCTGCATGCCCCCAATTACTCTAAAAGATAGATTAGAGAAGAGATCGAGAGTTTGGTAAGCCTTAACCTTCAAGTGTGGCGGTATGGGAGGCTACAGCGAAGTTGTTGAAAAAAAAAAGCGAATTTTGATCGCTGATAATTTCGGAGAAATCAGTGACGATTTTCCGGACGCGTACACAAACTTGGGATCAGAGCAAAATTTGTGGATTTGTCTTCGGAATTTGTCGGGATAGGCGCGCGCAACGAGCAAAACCCCCGTAATTATTATTTTTTTTTTTCCTGTCTATGGGAGAGCACAAAACACACCGCAACAGAATCGAGGGCTCTTTTGTTGTTAAGGGGAATAGGGCTCGTTTAATCATAGTTCACGAGGATTTCTTTTTTCCCTGCTTGTTGGTTGCACAACATATGCAAGTGTGGTTTTGATTCTGTGGATCTTGAGGGGGGGAGAGGGAAGCATGCTAAGATTGTCAGCCTAAATAAAGAAAGGATGTGATTGCAATTTGATCTCTCTCGGTCCTTTCGCGTTGCCTAATAAGCCATGAGCTGTGCTGCAGAGCAACAACCCCCCGCCCCCCCTCCCCCATTAACTCTGTCCAACTACCCCACTCCCTTTGCTACCCCCCCTCCCTCCTGCCCTTATTGTCATTGCCATGATTTCCTTCGAGAATACTACCATACCCTTCAAGAACAGAGAGATTTAAGATGCTCTTATTCAAATGTCATGCCCTAGAGTTTAAAGCGTGACATGATCTTCCACAGTCCATACAGCTGTTTGCGCGATAATGAAGTGTGAACGAAGGATTCAACGGAGAAGCGAGCGAAGCTTAGCGCCTTAGCTGGAGGGGATAGAGTCCAATGCCGACCATCCGAGTCGTTTATTTTTCCGTTCAAATAGATCTATCAAAATGGGTCATAAACTCGTTTCTCAACTCCATGTTTGATCGTCCGAGTTCTTACATGAGTTAACTATATACACTAAAAGAGAGACTTAAATGGGTCATAAATGGATTTGTAACTTGCTTAAGCCCAATCGATCTCTTTCGTTACCATTTATTCTCTGTTGCACTCACTTGAACTCGTGTGGTGCTCAATTAGTAGCCGCACTCTCACACTCTGGTTTGGATACGTGTTTGCCTGGATTGGATTAAGCATGAAAATGTTTTAAGAACATGTGGGTATGAGTCACTAGATTTTGTATTGCAGTAAATTGATTATAAACGGGTTAAACGAGTCTATTTAGGTCATACCGTTTATGATCCGAATTACCCGTTTGACGAGACTAGTTTCAAGGGCAATTCCCCTCCTTGTAGGGAAAGATTCTCGAGCAACGATAAAGAAAGGGATACGCCAACTACATTCAAAAAATAAGGGGATCCACAAATCCGTACGGGGATAACGTTTAAGTGGTGAGTGCGCAAATTTTGCGTCATCTCATCGCATTTTAGCCGGCAAATCTTCTTTTTTAGATGTCACGATTGGTCTCGCCATCATTGTGCACACAAACCTGCTCCCCAAATTTCATATATTCCTCTTTCGTTTGTTCGTGCCCAGAAGAATATCTCAAAGGTTCGGTATGTTCATAAGTTCAGCTGCAAAAGCGAGGAAAGGCTGCTTTGAATTATGATATTTGCAATCGAGTAGCTTGTAGAACTTGACATCAAATGTGTCCGCCCAACCATTACTTTCATACTTTGCACTGCTCAAATCCCCGGCATTTCCAGTAAAGTGAACCTGACGAAAATTCAGTAAATGTGGCTATGTCATCGATCTCGAGATCTAAGCAAATCGATCGCCAAGTCTTTTCATCGACCGCGCTGGCTAACAGCGTCGCATAGTGGTGATGCCATGGGTTCCATAAGCTCTTGACCGGTCTTGCATTTGCTCGAGTGGGCTTCCACTAATTTGTCCGTTTTCGCCTCTCTCTCTCTCTCTCTCTCTCTCCCCTCTCTCGTCTTCGCTTGCAATAAATACAAATAAAAATGAAAGGAGGGTCGTCGTCCCATGGAAGGGGCCAAGCGGCCCTCCTCGACGGTTGCGGAGGGCGGCGACGCGCCCGACCCCTCTTAAAGGACAAAAAGTTCGCACTTTACAGAAGTACAATCTCATGGCAATGGCAATGAAATCTGTCTTTGCAGAAGTTTTCCAATCAATGTAGCATGTTTTCGCGGATGCAATTCCTAGGAAACGAATGTCTACCACCGGTCTTCCTCCGCATTCAACAGGAACCATGGTGTATCCTGCAGAGGACACTAAATGAGATTACGGTTTATGATAATCTTTTGGGTTGCTAAAGTTGTATATCTGTCTTCAGCTGTGATTCCTCATCTGATGAGGAGGTCGTCAGCCAACTTTGTCGATCCATGGAACGTTGAAGACAGGTTCAATTGTCTCCGATTTCTATTGCGTTTTGCAGCCCAAAAGTTTGGAATGCTTTTTGCTTTTATGGGCTGCGTGTTGCAATTTGCTAGATGACCATTTATTCGTATGATCACACGGGTAACATGAACACAAGCCGTATGGAATTACTGACTTGTTTAGACTATTGTGTTTGGCGATGCTAGGTAAAAGGTACGTGATAGCCTGCCTTCATGCATACTCAAAACACACCGTATTGATGTGTGGATCTACCATTAATATTATACCATCCTCCGTTCCTACAACGGTCAGAAAAGCATTTGCCTTTTACAAATAGTTTGCCAAATGTTATGTACTCAAGAACGTAAATGTGGTCGACAATCACGGTTAATTTCAAGAGGATCTCTCTACATAGACAATAACTATTTGTATAGTACACCAAATCATAGTTGGATGCATTAACGATTTAAAGTACAAAAAAAAGTCTAAACCGCTTGTATTTATACTAATTCAGTCTTAAAACTTTCAATTGGATAAATTTAGTGGTAAATTCTTGCACTAGTATCAATTAAGTCTATCTCGCCAATTTTAGTCAGAAATTGCTAACATTGACGCTGGCTATCATCCGTCATCCTATGTGGCACGACCGGCACTGATGTTGATAAATTTTATTATTTTTACTATTTTTCTCAATTCTTTGATTTTTTTTAAAACCTTTTGATTTTTTTCTTCTTTTTTCCGATGTGGCCAGCGAGAGTCATGGTCCTTGTCTAGACCGCAAGGGTCGAACCCTTGACTAGGTGAGAGTTGCCCTAGCCGGATCTGGCGAGGGCTTGACCCTTGCAGCCTTGGCCCCTTGCAGCCTTGGCAAGGGCTTGGTGGCCCTCACCGGCCACAATTTAAAAAAGAAAAAAGAAAAGAAAAACTATAAAAAAAATTCAAAAAACATAAATTTGATCATGTCGGCATTGATTATACCATCTAAGATGGTCAGTGACAACCAATGTCCATACTTGTGATTCCAACCAAAATTGGCTGAATGAGTTAATATCAACGTAAAATGTTTAGAACTAAACTGATCCGGTTGAAATATGTAGAACTGATTTGGTACTAACGCGATAGGTTTAGGACATTTTTTTGTACTTTCCCGTTGACGACTTATGGCTTGGCCACTGTCCTCCAAGTAATTTTCAATCGAGATATGTTCACTAGCTATCACAGATGATAACATGGTTTACATATAACCACATTGATTGTTAGAATTCACGTATGAAATATGTTATAAAAGTTTCATATCGAAGAATTGATATGATGTGGAGCATAAAATAAAATATAATTGGCACACAGCTCATTGGCTTAAAATTTTGAATTAAAATGATAGGCTTGGATTTGTGCTCTCATAATAGGTGATCTCGCCGAGCGAAGGCATCAGAAGTCTGATGCGCGTTCCAACAAATCATATTAGAGCCCATAGTATAATCATAATGGTGGGCCCCTCCATAGTATGTTATGGAGAGAAAAAAGACTATGGTGAAGTGCAAAAGGTCTCAACTAAGCGGGGGAGTACCTAGCACTAAGCTCACATGTGAGGATCATGTTACAATGCACATGCGAGTTGTGTTAAAAAAGTCTGTGACTCATAACTCATTGGTTTAAACGTTTGAGTGAATATGAGTTTAACAAGATATATTTAGAAGCTCACGCTTGAGTTCCGTTTTGGTGATCTCTCATGTAAAAGTATTCGGCTTATGTTGCGCCCTCCCAACACTGATAAGTAGATAATCTGGGTGTCACATGCTACAACATGTTGAAATTGGCTATATTATTGCTGATATTGTTTCGTTCAACACTGGATTTATAGCTGCGATCTCATGTCAAATGACAAATTTCATGACATAATCTTTTCTTGGGATTGCGGCTTCATCACATGCATCTCCGTGCACATTGTTCATGCATGTGACATACTCCATATTATTCTCTTTTCCAACAATGACATCTTTTTCCGCATGCCTCCCTAACATCTTTTTGCAATAGAGAGTTTGACAAGGTAACAGTAAGCCTATGGTCCTTGCCCTTGCTACATCCCTACTTCACATAAAAAGGCCTGGTAAAAATGGAAGGAAATCAAACTTACCCCGCTTCCTCTTTCGAGTGGCACGGGAGACCAATTGAATGCATCCGACGCTCGATATCCGACGCATGCACAAGACTTCATCTCAGAGCGAGAGGTCGGTTGGTCCGGGTCGAGAAAAAATGTGCGAACCACTAAGGACAAGAGGAGGATATAAATGCAATCGAGTCCGAGTCCGAAAACGAGAGATGAGATAGAGAGAGGAGACTTGGCGATCCCAATGGATGGCCACGGAGACAGGGTTTTATCCCAAGAGGGGGGTCGTGGGATCGAGCGTGGGTTAAATTCAGACAAAGCCCCAAATGACGAGAGCAAAAGAAGCTATCGATGAGCTGTAGTGTCAGTCCATTCATTTGTTCTTTTCCATCTCTTCTCCTCCTCTCCTGCTTCAATGGAGCCCCCACATGTCCTCTCCTCTCCTCGAATCCAATACACAGACACCCACATATGTCAAAGCAAGAGACCACATGAATGATGGGGATGAGACCGAGGTCGAGCTTGAAGATGATTTCCCCGACAAGCCCCTCCAAGTCTCGACTTTCTCCAACATCCTCATTTCCATGTCAACTCCCCTCCCCTATGCCCCTCACATGCCTCCTCTCTCTCTCTCTCTCTCTCTCTCTCTCTCTCAGTATATTCCTTCTCATTATTAATCTCTCTTCTCTCCATTTATTTCTTCATGTGGGTTCGGCAGATGATCTTCATAATCGATGGATAAGCATGAGGAGAAAACTGGAGATGACATGATGTGACATGATGTGACATGATGAGAATGGGCGCTTAAGGCCGTGTCGAAAATTATCTTAATGACGCAAACAAGCTAATGTGCTGCTGCACCAGTCTTGATCCCGTCTTCACTATGAACTCGCAGTGAACAAAATCTACAATAATGAGGGAGTTAGAGAGAGAGATAAAAGAGGGTAAGAGAGAAAGACGATGAGTGGTAGGCACAGCACAGAGCAGCGACCAAAGGCTGTAAATTTGAAGAACGGACATATACATGAGATGAGATAGTACGCTTCTTCAGAAGGGAGAAATTAATGGATGACGAGGTTTCAGAAAAATTTCGACGAAAGGAAAGAATCTCTCTCTGTTCTCTGAAACTATGCACGCCATTCACAGCCTCTCATTGTTTCTGGTCCGTCCTCAGATCTCTGCACACATTGAGGATTCTCTTCCTCAAATGAACTCCGGGGAGAGAGAGAGAGAGAGAGAGAGGACAGATGTGAGGTACGCAGGTTTGCATGATGAACACGTTTGATTGGACATTCAGAATTCTCTCTCTCTCTTCTCGATCCTTGATCATCAGCCATCACCCTCCCTCACCCCCATTAACTGTCATCACATGTAGTCTGTTTACGTCTCAGTTCCGCCTTTAATTCAGGCCTCATTTAATTCATCAAACCCGCGGTAACCAAAATCCAACACCGCAGTTCAGGCGCAGAGAAAAACAAGAAAAGAGATTAATGCAGGCTTCATCGGTTCAGTTCAGTTCAGCCCACAGATTGTTTTATGTACCACAGCTTGTGCTGAAACCAAGCTTGACCGACACGAACGCAACCCCCACAGACGAATTCCGACGATTCTTCGTCATCGGGAAGAAGAAGATGATGATCGGAGGAGATAATAATCGCGTTAATGGAAATGCCAAGGGAACTTAAAAGCTTCATGAGCAATGGCCCATCCATCCTCAAAGAGGGGTCAAATTAACAACGCTTTCCTACTTCTCTCTCTAGGTTCATCATCCTCATAATCACCCACCAAACACCAGCATCCAAGAACTAGTAAGGACTACAAATGATTATCCGACTCTCGAGAACTAGCTAAAACCACCAAGAGATCAACATCTACTAAAAAAAAAAAAAAGCAAGAGAAGTAAACAAGAACCCTAAACCTAAAATGGAAGAAATGTAAAGAACTGATGTTAACCCCTAACCTCATCGATCCTTCAGCCACTTGGACACGGCCAATTAGGGTTTCTTACCGAGGGTGTGCTTGTTGTTGTGCATCCACACCTTGAGCACGTGGCGTCTCACCCCGGTCTCCGCGCAGAACTGCTCCACCGCCGCCTCGTCGTGCTTCTGGATCCTCCACCCCAGCCTCTCCGCGAAACCCAGCATCTTCTCCTTCTGCTCAGGCGTGAACTTGGTCCTGAACCTCTTCTTCGTCCCGCTTCCTCCTCCGCCGCTGCTGCTGGGGTTCGACACGTCCTCCAGCTCGTCCCTGCTGTGCCCGCCCCCTGACGTCGCAGGCAGGGCCAGGGGCCGGTGCTGCTGCTGCTGCTGCGGTGGGGTCAGGTGCAGGTACCCCCCCGGAGGAGGCGCGGCCCTGTAGTAGGGCGAGAACTGGGGGTGCTGCTGGCCGTGGTGATGGTGCTGGTGGTGGTAGCTCACCAGGGCCCCGCCGCCGCCCCCGTCGGCGGCGTCGGACTCTTTGCGGTGGAAGTTGCGGTGGCAGTTGCAGGCGGCGCACTTGAGGGCGTCGAGGGTGCCCTCCTCCCCGGCGGCCATGAACTCGCCGCAGCCGTCGACGGCGCTCCCCCCTATGCCGACCGCATGGTTCTTGAGGCACTCCCGGTACCGGACGGGCGCCGACGCCGACTTCCTGGGAGGTGCCGCTGAGGCCCCGCCCTCCCCGAGCGCCGCGGAGCCGCTTGGGCGGGCGGAGTTGGAAAGGGAGTCGTAGGTGGTCGGCGGAGGCGGATGGTGGTGGTGCACGGGAATCTCCATTTCCTCGTCTTGGTCTTCGTGTTCGTCGAATTCCATATCTTCACTTTCTTCCTTGAATTCCTCTATCTCTCTCTCTCGCTCTCTGTCGGACGAAGCTGAGATGGTGGCTGGGGCGGTGGTGGCAGTGGGCGGAGATATTTCACATGGCTTTTCCGCTGAGTGGGAGATCCGCGGAGCACAGTGTGGTGTCAGCAGAGATGATGATGATGAACGATAATAGCTTTGCTTTGTCTCCCGTCTTATAAGTTAAAAAAAAAATTCGAATTTCGAAAAGAGGGCGAGGCGAGCAAGAAAAAACAAATCTTGTCAACAATTTTAGAAGAAAGAGAGAGAGGGGGAGGGCGAGCTACAACAGAAACAGAAGATAAGAAGAGGGGATAGAGAGTGTGGCCATCAATTCCCCGACTCTCTGCACACACAGAGAGAGAGAGAGAGAGAGAGAGAGTGTGTCTCTCTGTCCCTCGAACAAAAAGCCCTTCCCTTCCGGTCACTCCAAGCGTGGCTTCACCGGCTATCGCCGGTTAATCCTCGTGATTACCAGCTCTGGTTTCTTTTCTTTTTTCCTTAATTTCTCTGAAGCGGCCGGGGGGTGGTGTGGGGGGAAAAAAGTAGAAGGATGGTTGTCTGAAAATTTTTGCCCTTTGTTTGCTAAAACTGCAGGCCGAGGCCATGGAGGGGGCGGACCGTCCGTCTCGCTATCTTTCCCGTTTTATGCTTTGCTTGCGGGGCTGCCTTTTTCTGTCAAACAGTCTGTGCTGATTAAAAAGAAACCCAGACGATGGAGAGAAAAGATGGTGAGACTGTGGGAAAAAAAAAAAAAAAAAAAAAGAGAGAGAGATTGAGATTCTCCCGAATTACGGTCGCGTTAAAAAAATTAATAATAATAAAATATTAACTGTGGGGAAAAAAAAAAAAGGCTGTTTGCGTGCAGTTTCAAGAAATGACGTCAGGGGATGAAAGAGAAGGGTGTCGTTTCTTGGCTCGATGAGGGGTGTCCGAACGGACGGACGGACGGACTTGGATGGGTCTGTCGGCCTTGAAATTTCTATTTTTTGTTTATGGCCCCGAATAATAATAATAATAATAATAATAATAATAATAATAATAATGTTTGTTGATTGTCATTTTTTAAGGATAGTACCGCTCTTACCCTCGAGTCAAAACGATAATAGACCAAACTCGATTTAGCCGTCGGACCTAATTCGTGATTCACCCATTCGTACGCGCTCTTTGGAGAAAATACGAAAGGCGGATCCGTGTCGTAAGTTGACCTTTCATGAGTAGGTTTTGAATCACTCGATTGATGCCTCCCCCACTTTACTATGGATTTCTTTTAAATCATTAGCTGCCTCTAGTCCCACATCGAGCAAAGGGGCGAGCAGGATTTCGTTCGCAGGCCAAACTCAACCGAAACCGGACATGCGCAGTTTTGCAATCCACGTCGAACCCAAACAATGTTTTCAAGGCCGAAGATGGGCTTCACCACATTTGATCATTTGCATCGATTTCTAATATACTCTCGATCTCAATAAAGTGAGCGCCCTCCCGGATTGGAAATCATGAATCGAACTTGAAAGAACAGCCGTGTTAAAAAAAAAAATCGAGAATTTCAAATCCTTGCGTTTTTTTTTTACTAAGCTAATCACGCCCTTGATTTG
Organism: Rhodomyrtus tomentosa; assembly: GCA_028455895.1. Taxonomy (NCBI): domain Eukaryota; kingdom Viridiplantae; phylum Streptophyta; class Magnoliopsida; order Myrtales; family Myrtaceae; genus Rhodomyrtus; species Rhodomyrtus tomentosa. The sequence goes on along the minus strand of JAPCWY010000001.1, from coordinate 2,895,996 downwards.
ATAAACAGATGTATCTAGTATCATCTCTACAAATTGTTCGAATTGTGGTGATTACTGAGCAGGTTAGGGGCGGAACGGACCCAAAGGTTGGCTTAATGCGCAGCGACCCGGTCCACTGAGGCAAGAGAGCTTGAATAAGGAAGGGTTGCCGGCAAGTTTCTATGATGGCGAATGAGGCACGAATGAATAGAATTGTGAGCCAAACAGAAGGGGAGCAACTGAAGATTACATATGTGAAGCTATAATGATTTTCTAAGATGCGCATTTTGATGTAACAACACCTTATACAATAGACTCAAATGTCAAGCATGCTCCAATGAGAGCACCGCACTGGAGGAGTGACCTCTCGGGAAAGTGTCTATTTTTATGTCAAATGACAAAATCGTGAAGACTCCATATGGACCGAGTCAAAGCGGACAATATCTCGAGCGATTAAACTAAGGATTCCATATTACGAAATCAAAGAGGGACCCCCTCTAGTAGGTGATGCGAGGATGAACTGTGTGGAATCTAGCAGGCCTGTAATGACTCGACTCAAAGAGGGCTAAAATTATTGCCAGGGCGAGACAACCTAGATAAGGAGCGGCTCACAATAGTCTTCTAAGACTGTGAAGGGGCTAGGAGTGAACATAATTGCTCATCAAACAAAGGGAGAGCATTCATGGATTATATATTTGAACCTTATAATAAACTCACAACAGAATTCTTTTGACGCAACGGCATTTGTTAGATTGGATCCACGATATTAAGCGTGCTAAGATGAGCACACAACCAAGATGAGTGGCCAGTTGAAAAAGTGTCTACCCGACACGTCAAAGATCGAAAACTGCGAGGCTCGATATGGATCGCTCAAAGCGAGCAATGCGTCGAGTGAGTTAATCCAAGGATGTCACGTTTTGTGTTGCCCAAGCGCCCATATAAATTTAATTCATTGCGAATTTTTTGGTTAGGTCGTTGGGTTGGTCCTTTTCATGTAAGACCTTTGTCCAAGCCCAGAACTAAAACACCTTGCTTAGGACATAAAGTCCCGGTAATGGTCGTGCAATGGACCTAACAAAATCCTTTTTTTTTTTCCCTTTTGGGGTCAGACAATGAACTATACGATCTAAGTCCCTTGTTCTACTTCCACATCAAGGATTAAATCTTGATGGCGCCAACAACCGCCTAGCTACATAACACGAAGTTTGTACTTTGGATGTTGACAGTAAATGTAAAGGACGAGCTTGATCATATCGAAATATGTTCACATAATTGATTACGTAATGGTTGGCACGGATGACAGTGGGCTAATTTTTTATGTGCCGTGTAAGAAGGTACATTCAATATACAATCATATTCCATGTGAAACTATTGTATTTTCCTCAACATTTCGGTGTTTTGGGCCGTCAAATCGACATATTACATTCGGGCAAAGCTAATAAACATTAATTGATATTCGAAAACCCTCCGTTTAAATTACATGAATCGGCCACATCAAATGACATAACATCGCAAAATCATTTCTCTCTTTTGTCTTGGTAAAATACGCACGACTAATTGCTTGGTGGCTGGTTGGGCATAGGGGGTGGCTGAAGACGCCACCCGCCCCACACGAAAAAGAACGGGAAAGGGGACGGGTCCGGGTCGGGTTCGAATCGACCCGGGACATATGGGACATATCTATCGACCGTCCTCTTTTTTTTTTTAATAAATACAACGTGAAATATGTCGGCATAAATGGGGACTGGGGGCTTACGTGCCCCAACCTCCGACACAACCCACGGCTCCTTCCAAGCAGTCAAAGCTTTTTTTTCTTTTTTCTTTTTTTTTCTTTTAATATCTCGCGGATTTTCCCCGCTTCTTTTCATTTTTTATTTTTTCCCTCTTTGCAGATTCACCTTTTATTTTTTATTTTTTGAAAAAAAACATACTGCTCTGGGATTTGCAAAATGCTGATGTCATGCTCTTACAGTACAGTAGAGTCTGACCAACATTAGCATTCATTATCCTTTTCTTGTCTTTTCCTTTTTCTTTTTTATATTTCCTTTGCCCCCTCTTTTGTTTTACTTTTGTCCTGTCGAGTTTTTTTAGCGATAAATATCCAAATAAAAAACATGAAGTTCCCTCGTTTTCTAAAATCAAATACTCAAATGAGCTTTATTTTTAAATAATTGGCTGAAGTTGTAGTCGTTATTTTAAAGAATGATCTTTTTTTTTTGGTCGAATAAGGAATGATCTGATCAAGGGCAATTTTGTCAATTCTTTTTTGATTTTTTAATTTTTTCTTGTTTCTTTATTTTTATTTATTTTACTTGTTTTTGTCATTCCTTCTCGCTGGTGGCCAATCTCAGGCGATGGCCCGCCAACCAACAAGGGCTGGGAGAGCCTAGGGCGGTCTTGCCTCGGCCCTCAACGATTGTCGTCCGCCTCCTAAAACCAACCACCAACAAGAAGAGAGGGGAAAAAAAAGAAAAAAAAAAGAAAGTAAGGGAAAAAAGAAAAAAGAAAGACAAACAAGAAAGTAAAAAAGACAAAAAAAAATTTGACAAAAATGCATTTGGTTAGGTCATTCTTTGAAATAATAAGGTCACTTTGAATATGAAAATAAATAAATAATGCCACTTCAAAACCCTTATTTGGGAATTTTTTTCTTTTTTATTTTGTTGCTTTTGGTAATGGAGTTTTTACTATTTTTTAAAATGGTCATAAACCTCAATGATTTATAATCAATTTTTGATAGTTGAACGATTGAAATAGACATCGATTGCATTTATTATTATTCGATAAACCTTGTATGTAATATAGGGTGACCTCAATAATTTGCAACTCGTTGATTGGAGCGATTTGTCTTTTTTGCGCTTCTTATGTTATCACGAAGGAAATAAAAAAGACGTTAATCGGAATGGTTTATCCATTTTAGTGTACGTATAAAATTGCTTTAAATTTCCTATGCTCTAAATTTCCTCAAGTCATTACCCTTCTTTTGAGCAAACCATATCTTCAAATTCAAAATCCCATTAGGGTTTTAAGATTTGGGAGTCAAATTGTATGTAGCCGTTGACATCGACAGGTGTAGCAAGTATGTTATCTGATGTCAAATGCAATTTGGGGCGCGTTAGTATGAATAAAAGAATTTTTTTGCGAATTGTTTTTTTGAATTTTTGAATCTTCATACGTTAGGTTTGCTGAAAATGACCAGTTAATAGAAAATCATTTACGGTCGGACAAAATATGAAGTTAAGAAAATGAATTACCTAACTTGAAAAACAGAAAAAGGTTTTCCTTGGAAAATGATTTATTGGAAAGCATTTTTCTTTATCACGAAGTTTTCATCAAAACAAACACCATCTGATGTTGTATAACAAAGTTTAGGATTCATAATGATACTTTGGGAATTGAAGGATTTTCAAATTATAGAACTGGGGATCGCATGTTCAAATCCCACAAATTATGTGCAAATTACCATAGCTCGGTGCCACTTGCACGTGTCAAAGGCCCGAACTTCATCTATCCACAAGATTTGCAAGGTGTTCCACAAATCCTCCGTATAGTTGAATCCCTGCTCTCGTGCCCTTGTGCTATGAGAAAAGAAATGGACAAGGTGGGTTTGAACTTGAGGATGGGGTTTTTCAGTACTTCCCCCCCCCCCCCTCCCAAAAAAAAAAAAAAAAAGACAAGCAAACAAAAGTCCATTATGCCATCTTAATGCACTGTCGTTCAACCCGACTTGAACACTGCACTGATGTTTTGAAGATCATCATGAGTACGACACGTCACAACATAATAATAAAAACTCTAAAATTATGACGATTCAGCACGTTTTGCATCGCATTTAGATAAAATTGTTTTGCATGTGGAGATATTTTGACAATTTATACCAAAACAACATTCATTATCAAACATAAATGCAATGTTATCCACCAACGCATGACCGAGTTGGTTGAGATCATACTATTCCTCATCATATCATTAGTTCGAAACTCCCAACTCGACTTTGTGACTTAAGTGGGGGGCATAGCTGGTGGGCCGTTGTACTAGCTCTCCCGAGGTATTGACACAGTGATGACATAGGCGCAAGTCGTTGCGTATGCCTGTGGATCCTCAGTTATAAAAAAAAAAAAAGCAATGCAATGGTGCGACACAGATAGCCGGTCTTACTCGGAAGCCTGACTCACCGGAAGTCAACCCTGCACTAACTAATCTCCAAATGTTGACTTTATATACCGAAGGTTATTTGATTTTTCTGGTATCCGACATCATCATGTTTCAAGATTTGGCACCAAGAGTCATGCTTGATCTGGAGCTCTGTCGCGGAATAGATTTTCCAATTGGCATGGCGGTTTTTGTCCAAGGTGTCATCTGGTTTGCTTTGCTCGGGAGGGGAAGAGGGACAAGGAAAATCCTACATCTCCTCTCTTCTGGCCTCATGGAAATTCCATATTTATATCATCCATCCTTAACGTTTTCTTTCGAAAAAGAAAAAGAAAAAGAAAATCAAGGCACTTGCACCCGGTAAAATGATTTACTAGCCAAATCAACCGTCATTCTTACTTCACTCGTGCCACGCGAGATGTCATTGTCAACACTATCTGCCTTCAATTTTTTCCATGCGGGTAAATCTTTAACAACGCTCATTCACAGAATCTTAACAGAGGCTAAGCATATCGCGTGAATAAAAATTTGAGATTTTTGATGTAAAAAAGAGGGTGGGGGGAGGAGGGGAAGTTGACCGTATCACATCGAAATATATATATATATATATATATATATATATATATATATATATATAAATCATCTCCCATTTTGTAGGACATCGGCAATATTGCTAATTATAGAATTTAGCCAGGTCGATGCTGATTGAAAACTTTAATTATTGAATGCGAGAGAGGATTACACTAAAATTCAGGTGGCACGTGTAGGGAGACGGAGACCCCGTAATGAATGGGAAACCCCGTTCCGTTTGGTGCACTACTGTACTGACCATCAAAGATGAGGGAATGGAAGAAACGGGGGAGACGACGAGATTCGATCGTCCGAGGGAGAGAGGGAATTGCGGGGAAAAGGAGACACCGATTTTGACAACTCAATCCCCTCCTCCCGTTTGACCAAAAAAAAAAAAAATCCCCTCCTCCCCACAAAAATAAAAATAAAAATAAATAAGAAATGGAAATTAAAACAATGGGAAAAAGAAAAAGAAAAAGAAGAAGACAGAAAAGAAAAGGCAGGCTCTGAAACCCCTCCTACACTCCATTTCCATTTAGATGCTTTTTGGCAGCCTTTTCCCTGCCCCCGCCCCTGCCCCTGCCCCTGCCCCTCTCTCCCCACACTTCTAGCATTCCAAAAGATTGAGATTGAGATTGAGATTGACCCCCTCCCCTCATTCTCATCTCTCTTCTTCCGAAATGGAGCACAACCCAACATGAGGCACGCACGAAACCACTTCACGTATGGCCAATTAAATCTGGAAATTTTCAATCCGATCGATTAGACACGCATTATAAGGTGTCCAATTTAATCTTGAACTTTTTCAATTTGGTCAGTTAAATTTGACTTCTCGAATACTTGTTGACGTAGTAGTAGTACTTTCTTGATCGAAAATCGCTAACGTGGATACTAATCGCCTCACGTGGCGACGCTAGATAGCCGGCGCCGACGAGGACGATTTTCCTTTTTCTTGCGATTCCTTTAAAGTTTTTTGGTTTTTTTTTTTCCCTTCATCTACCGTTCTTTCCCCTTTCATTTTTCATTTTTATTTCCCACCGCCCGTTCGGGGGCCTCGGCAATGTCTAGTAGGGCCACGAAGCCCTGGCCTCGTAAGGGATCACGGGCTCTTGCCCAAATCTGGACGAGGCAATTGCCATGGTCATCGCCGAGGCTCCGGGCCAGCAGAGGGAAACAGGAAAAACGATATCAAAAAAAATTAATAGAATTTAGAATTTTTTTCCCCAAGGAATTGCAAAAAATCGTCCACGTAACGTGAAACGGTCGACATCCACGTCATAAATTTTCTGCTAAATTTCGCCAGTATGACTACGACGGCAAATTGAAAACTTTTAGGATTGGACTGGATACCATGTAATAGATTATGACTTTTTAGATAATTTTTCTCGATATTAATTAGGATCACTAAAACACTTTAAACGCGGATGCACATCGAAAATGGAATAGTAACATATTTAAGAAGAGCCAACTACTTAAAAATAGAACTGTTTGTGTTTCCAAAGTGCAATGGATCGCTATCAACAACTGTCCTTGATCACTTTTTAACATTATCCGAGGAAACATTACATGCACCGGACGCATTATCGAAACATTCTTAGTATTATCGGAATCAGCAAGATTGAGTAAATCAGCAAATTTAATGGGAAACTGAAATGAACTATAACACAAATGATTGAAACACGACAAATCAACAAGATAATGCTCTCTCGCTCCCCCTTTGTGGCTAATCTTTCTGCAAATAGGGTCAGGAACGCAATTCACGTCGCCATCAGCCCAACATCGGCCTTTCCCAATTCCCCGCTCGACCCCTTAAAAAAAAAGGGCTTTTGTGTGGGGCCGGAGCATAACGTCGGATCAGTAGCTGTCATAATCAGGGTTAGGGACTACAAAGGAGTCCCTATTAACGAGAAGACTTGTCCTTTAAGCACATCACCAAGGTTTTAGCATGCCCTAACGAAACGGGAATATCGTAGCCTTTTTTGTCTGCTGCGAAATGGAAAGTTGCCGTGTGCAGAAAGTAGAGAAAAAAAACCTTTGGCGTGGGTGGTAGGTACTTAAGCCGAGATTGCAAAGTTTAAAGAAGCTAATAGCTATCCACCTGCATCCTAGAATGGCACGAGGCCGATGCTGCTGCTGCTGCTGATGATGATAAAGAATGATCTCTTGGCATTGAAGTTTCGATTGTTTGAGCAAATGGGAAGGGTCCCTTTCTTCAGGTTCTATTTGGCCCCGGAAAAGCCACAAAGGTCAAACGGAAAACGGAATCCCGAGTTTCTTGCTCGCGGAAAATAAACAATCTGCTTAAAATTAGTCAATAAAGGATGTTTTTCGCCATCGACAATAATTTATGTCTAGATATTTTCGTGGACGATGAAAGTATTTTTCGTTCATTTATTTTTGTAAGGGATGGTGACACAAATGAACTTCGGTCCAATGTGTGCTTCATGAATTTTTAATTTTGTTCAGTATGATCACATTAACATTTGTGATCATTGCACTTTTAATTTGTTCAGAGCTGTTACTGAACTTTTAGCACATGTTCAACTTAACCCCTAAACTATATGAAAATGTTTAATATCGCCCATGATATTAAAATATGTACCAAAAAGTTATGGACTACTTGGAGCATATTAAAAGTTTATAGATCGCATTCAACGTTAGTCTAAAAGTCAAAAACCATATTGAACAAATTAAAAGTTCGTAGATCATATTATATATTAAACAAAAAATTTCAAGAATCATTTGCGCCATTTTTCTTTTTTTTTTTTAGCGACATAACCGACCGTTTTTTAAGAAATATGTTTCAAATCACGCATTCATTTTGTTCGCGAAACAAACGCCATGGGTAAAATACATACAATATGAATTCCTATTTGTGGCCTAGGTACAGCTGTGTGGGTATGCATGCAATTGTCACATCGCTTATCTTACAGCCAACAAGATTCTCGAAGATGTATTAGTGGGCGGGTTAAAGAGGCATGCCGAAGCGTGGCCTCTTCCACCGTGCTGCATGGGGACAAAAGGATGCAAAAGACTGCTGTCGAGCGAGAAGTCTAGGAGCAAAAGAAAATGACACGATTCGGGGAGCTACAGGAGATGAACATTTGGACAGGACTGCCATGGCGAATTGGAAATGATAAGTCCATCCATCCCTGACCGACTGTCGTGAGCTTTTTTCTGTTGTATCGACCTTAGTTGTCAAGAGCAACAGTAAAGCTGTACTCGATGTCGGAAGATACTCGAACAGGAAATTGAATCATGGAACATTCAAACGTCCCAGTAATTCGTGATGCCGAGATTGTGTGCGTCTCGAATTCATCAATAAGACGTGGTCATGGCTCATAAATTCGATTTTGAGCACCGAAAAGCTTCGGGTGCTCGACAGTGGACACTGCTAGTTAGGCCCGATCAACGGGCAAGCCTAAACCAGCCCTTCATCGGAAAAATTAAGAATTTCATATGGGATTTGACTAGACCAGGGCCAAGTTGGTCAAGCCATGCCCAAAGAAGGAATCGCTCGGCTAGACCCGTCCCTTTATGCTTTCGGCCAACCGGGCCTAAATGGAACTGGGAGGGCCTATTACACCGTCTGCCCAGTGATCACCTCTACGGCGGACCCGAATCCTACACAAAATTGCGCTAAAAGGTGGACCTGTCACTCACAATCAAACGAGAAGCGCCTTGGAAATGGGCAAGGGCTGCAATTGCGGCAACCCGGATCTACCGTTGATCAAGCACGTTTCGAGTGATGCTGGCTTAACACAGGAATCACCCGTTGGTCAGGTCTAGACGGGCCGAGCGAGTCTACATGGATGGGCCCGTGGTTAGTTTTGCACAGAATCGAGCGGGTCGACCTGCTTCCGCTCCTAGTCCACAGGACCTAAGTTCTCTTCATTGCTGCCAAAGACTTGGAAGAATGAAGCCGCGCTGTTTGCTCGATCATGGGCCCGTTTGCTGGATTCATGAATCCAACCTGTAGGAACCAATTTTTTTTTTTTTTTCGATTTTGGGCCAATTTATGTTGATACAACACTCGGGTGTCGACATTCGTCTCCCCAGGGCCCAAGTAATCGTTTCTGCTTCCTCTAGTTGTTTAAGAAGCCTCTACTTGCCACATTGACTATTCCTATTGGAACCAAATCGCTAATTTCTCGTTTGAAATCGAGGGTCGCGTAGGGCTTGAATGTTCTTCTCGCAATGAATTTTGCACATATAATTCAATCTAACCTGACCAAGCCCCGGTCTCTCGGATCCTAACGGATTTTTAGTGACAGCTGGTCGTAACAATTGAAAATTTGGACTAAGCTTGTACGGTCCCCTCATTTTTTCCGATGATGATTATCGATAAATCGTTCTTTCAAAGATCAAATCAGATTTCATATGATGTGAATTAACTTCGGTCAGTGTGCATATGTTCTTCCCACCAAATGGAACTAACTTTACGGTAAAGAAAAGAACAAATGAAAGGCATTTAATGAGATGCGGACATATTCCGACCACCACCACCACCCCACCCCCCCCCCCCCCCCCCCCCCAAAAAAAAAAAAAAAGAGAAAATAAAGAGAAAGAGATGCCGATAAGGTGCGAGATAGCTAACCCCCGCCACAAAAAAAAAAAAAAAAGACTTGAATCTCCGGCACGCAAAGATGATCATTCATTTTATGAAGAAAACACTAATCTCAATCTTACACAATCTGACTCTTCTGCGTCGTCATCACCGGCGGTGGTGCACCGCCATCGCTAATTGGCTTCCTCTCCCGAAACAAAACCTAGACCCACTTCAAAAAGCCCATATTGCATCCTAACCTTTACCGCTCCGTGAAGCATCGTTTGCTAGCTCCGGTGATTGATTCCAGTCATTTGAATCTAATGCTCCCAAACACATCCCCCCCAAAAAAAGAAGACAAAACGGAGGCATTAATTTTGCAACGTGCATAGAAAGCGATTAACTTCGAGAAAAGGATTGACTTTGAGTTCACTATTCGACGTCCAAGGAAGGTCCCTCAAGGGATCATTTTCAATCCGTCCCTTGGCCGACTCGCGGCGATCCGCTCTCTTCGCTAGAGCAGCTCGAGCAGTTGGCCGACAGTAGATGGGTTATGAATTCGGGATTGAGATCCTCGTGCGCAATTCTCAAGATTTTGCAATGCAGATAGAAAGCGATTAATCATGGCCCCATGGGCAAGTTGATTGGATCTCCTATGATTGACATTTTCAGTAGATGGGAAAACCCATCAAGTCAAAAGAGCAGGTGGGTTCCATTCCACGTCAATTTTGCTGACTTTTTCTTCTTCCTTCCTTGACTTTTGTGATGGTTTCACTCAGTCCCTCCGCGACGGCTCCATCACCCTGAACTGAATCGCATCTCTATAATAAACTATAATCATTAATCATCGCCTGCCTTGAAATTCCCCAAATCAATACGTTGAATCTCCAAACCCCTTTTCTATTTCTTTGATTTAAAAATGAAATTTTTTTTTCGAATGCTTGAGTTTGTCTTTCTTTTTTAAATTATTATTACAGCAGCAGAGGAGGCCTCTCGAGCAACTTCCTCTCCGATTCATTGGAGTCTTCACTTTCCTTGGTGACCGCGCTGACAGCTTCGGGTTCACCGTCGCGAGAGGTGGTCACCTTGTCGCTGCCCTGGATATCACGGTACCCCACGCGGCGGCTCTGCATAACCCCCATGGACCTCGACTTTCTCAGCCCCGCCATCACCGTCCGTTTCACCGCCACCCCATGATTGGAGGGAGGCGGCGGCGGCGGCTTTCTCCTAGCTCCCCAGATCTCACCGTACGATCCAACCGACCTCGACCTCCCCATCTGATCGCCCGAACCAATCCCCACGGTTTTGGACTCGACGCCGGCGACGCCAGATCCCTCTCTCCCGCGCTCCGCGCTCGGAACGCTGGATACCTTGCTCTTCTTCCTCCCGCTCCCGAGCCTCCTCATCGTCTTCGCCGTCTCATCGCCCGCCGCCGCGTCGACTCCCGCGCATGCTCCCACCCGCCGCTGCCCCCAGTTCAAGCTCCTCCACGCGCGGGCCCTCCGTCTCGCCTCTCTCAGCCCCTCCACCACCTCGGCCATCTCCGGCCGTCTCCGCGCGCTCTCCTTGACGCACCTCGCTGCCAGCGCCGCCACGATCCTCACGGCCGCGGGATCCGCCGGCGGGTCGATCCGGTTGTCCCAGATCGCATCGAACGCGCGCCGTCTGATCAAGGGCACCGCCCAGTCCACTATGGAAGGGGGACTGAAGTTCACGTCGATCGCGTTCCTGCCGCTGACAATCTCGAGCAACAAAATGCCGAAGCTGAACACATCGCTCTTGGCGCTGAGATCGGACGGCTGGAGGTAGCCCGGGTCGAGGTAGCCCAAAGTCCCCGCCGGGGGCGTGCACCTGGCCCGTACGTCCTCCACGCGTCCCCTCAGAGCGAGCCCGAAGTCGCCCAGCCTCGCGTTCGACCCCCCGTCGATCAGCACATTGGACGACTTGATGTCCCGGTGGATCACCGGCGGGTCCGCCGAGTGCAGGCACTGGACCGCCTTCGCCACCTGGAGCGCGAACCGTATCCGCCGGGTCCATCCGGGCGGTCTGGAGCTCCGGTGGAGCAGGTCGTACAGCGACCCGTTGGGCATGTACTCGACGACGAGATGAAGCCGACCGTCCGGCACGCCGTCGCAGAAGCCGATGAGGTTGACGAGCCTCGGGCTGTGAACCCGGGAGAGGATCTCAATCTCGTTCTCTGCCGGGCTCGCGTTGTTGTTGTTCCCGTCGTTGAAGATGAGATTGAGATTGTCGCTGGTCATCGTCGTCCTCGTCGATGGGTTGGAGGGCAACTTGGTTCTTTTGACGGCGGCGACGAGCTTGCCGTCGTCGAGGACGGCGCGATAGACGCTGCCGTGGCTGCCTCTCCCGAGGAAGGTCTCGGCGGAGAAGCCACCGGTGGCCTTCAAGAGGTCGCAGTAGGAGAACTTGCGAATGATCTTCGCTGGCTTGCTGGCCCCGTGTTTGGGGGCGGTGGCGGTGGCGGTGGCGATTCTCTTGCAGTCCCAGTTGTAGGGATCGCAGGTGGATATGGCGGCCTCGCCATTGCAGGAGAGAAAACCCATGACGGGATGACGACGCCGATGATCAGAGATTTATGGGTTCGAGTGAGTAGACGGTGAGGAACGACGGAGATGGAGGTGACGGATTCGGTGGTGGTGAAGAAGAAGAAGAGGGAGGAGGAGAGTCGCAAAAGCCATGACTTCCGAGAGAGAGAGAGAGAGAGAGATAGGGAAATGCGTAAAGCTTGATATATTAGCTGTAATTTATTTATTTACTTGAGTCTTTACAAAATTGAGGAATTTGAAAAATAATAATAATAATAAAATAGATGTGATATGAAAGCATTTAAAAGCTTGAAAATTCGAGTGCGGCTCTTGGTATATTTTCATCAATGGCGGCAATTATATGGGGGGGGGTGTTCAATTTCGAGACCGTTTATCAAATATTATATTAGAGACAAAGATTTTTAGATCTTAGCCGTGCATAACGCGAGAGAAATCATCACATCGGGTTTCATGAAATTTTTCTTTGATAGATTATTAACAAATCTCCTAAAGTCAGCTAAATATAATATAATTAAGGTGATAACTAAAAAAAAGTTAGGTAAAGTTCAACGAATATGCCTACTATATATATATATATATATATATATATATATATATATTACTTTCTTAGCAATAGCGTGACCAGCTCTGTTCGTCATTTTTCAAATGGTGGATCGACATGCATTGGCGTGCAGATTTTCTTGTTCGTCTTTTTTAAAGAGGCGTGGGTGGGGCCCTAGGGTCCACGTGTCAATTTCCCTCCCGCGCCTTTAGCTTTTTATCTGTATCCAAATCAAAACCCTAAAAGTCCATATTTCTCCATTTGGAACTAAGTCCCACGTTATAACACTTCATAAGCACGGTTTTCCATTTCTAGAATAAATTTCTACTGGTTAGATTTTTGGTCAATTTTAAGAATTTAAAAATTATAACTTCTCAATTTCAAAAATCAATTTTTTAACTACATCCGTCTTCGCCGACCAACGCCCGCTTGCCGGTGCCCTCGATCACCGGTCGCCACTGCCCGTTGCCGCCACACCCCGCCGGCCGGTCGTTGGTCTCCAGTCGCTCGTTGCCTGCCGCTGTCAGCCTCCGATCGCTCGCTGCTGATCTTCGACCAAACATCGGTCTCTGACCGCCGCCGGCCTCCGATCGTCGTCGTCACCACCACTGCCGATCAACAATCATTGGCCTCCGGTGACTGGTCGCCGGTCGCTTGCCGCCGCTGGTTGCTACCTTTGCCACCGTCAATTGCCGATCACCGACCTTCAGTTGCTGTTCACCGGTGCCGCTGACGCCGATCTCTACTAATCACTACCGTCGGAAATTTTGTTAATAATGTTTTAAAAATATAAATTTCAAAAGTAGAAATTTTATCAAACATTTTCCTTTGATCAAAAATAAATTTTTTGATGGAGAATTTGAAAAATCAACTTCTGATTTTGATGGTATTTATGAAGCAATGTTGTCATGCACACCCTAAACCGCACAATTTAAAAAGAAATCTCGCGAAAAACGATTTTTTTTCTTTTTCATTCGCCATTGATTTTGAGAATTTCAACCACCAGAGATGCATCCTCGGATTAAATTAATTCGTATGATGCGGCGCAGATTCAAAATTGAAACGGAAGGGCAGTTCTTTCCAAGCTTTCTCGTATTTTCATGGGTCGCTTTATACCCTTCTTTTTCCCTTTTTCTTTCTTTTTTTTTTGGCTGACTATGGAAGGCAAGAATCGCATCGTCCTAGTGCGCAACAGCCGATCCAAAACACAAACGGATACGGCGGCAAATAGTACACTGAATTTTAATTTATTCAATGTCATTTTCAATTTTCTCTTAATCGGACGTCGCCTCCGAAAAAGACACGCGTTGAACTTCCTTGTTACGCAGGTGACGACGCCGTCGGATTGCATCGGGGGAAAGAGCGCGTGGCCATTTGAGCTGAGAATTGCCGGGACAAAGGAAACTTACTGTCCAAGAACCGAAGGAAGAAGACGATGGGATTGAGAAGCGGACAGGGTGCGACGAGACGGGCAATTGAAAATGCTTTGATTAGTTTCGTCGCGCGTTCGCTGATTCTACGCGGTTTTCTGAGTACACGGTGTCGCTGCTGCAAAGTGGGAAGGATAAGATGACGGGTGAAATGTAGGGGCACACATGACGGACATCCGTTCGATGCAATAAAAACATGTTCTTTGAATTGACAAATTAGCCTAGGGTAAGATATGATTGTCTGAAGAATCCTAAATTTATTGCGCATATGTCGATTTAGCCTTAAACTTTTCGATTTGATCAATATAGTCATAAAATTTTTTACAAGTTATCAATTTTTTTAATCAAAAATCGCTAATGTGAATGTCACTCGTCTTACGTGACATAGTCGACGCTGATGCGAACTTTTTTTTTTGCAATTTTGTTTTTTCCTTATTTCTTGGCCATTGACGAGGCCTCGGTGATGGGAGCAGAGACTTTTTTAAAAATATTGCAAAAATCGTTCACGTCAAACTGCCAACGTTGACTCAACTATCACATAAGCGATTTCTAGACTAAATTGACAAATCATTGAAACATTTATAATTAAATTGATCAAATTGAAAAATTTAGGATTGGATTAGCCGCCGCGTGATAAGTTTAGAATACTTTGGACAACATTCCCCCCTAAAGTATGCTAGGACTTTATGCTGCAATTACGTTGAATTTATCCAGCGGGGAAACTACTCGCAACTCGCAAATGTCATACAATGTGACGCTCCACACCATGATTCGATGGTCTAGATCAGTGTCTTTCCAATGTCGAACCGACGATCGAGACGGTCATTGCGAATCATTGCAATTGCAAGTGAGGCGGCGCCATCAATCAAGCGGTACGGTGTGGAATATATTGGTCCAAAGCAAGACCATGTTCTTGTTAGAAGACTCTTGCATCCCACACACTTTGACAATGAGCACCCGAAGCTTGAAATTCCATACAAGCACCGATTTGTTCGGCCAATTTCACCGAAATTTTGCCGCCTTCGCGGGTTGATTTCAAAACTTTCGAACCCCCGCGGTCCGATAAATAAAGCTCGGGGGCGCGGGAATAGTTACTAGTTAGCAGCTTAATCGCAATATACGGTTGGTAAGCAATACAAATGAAAGTGGTAATTTGATAGAAATTGATGAATTTTGAGGACATTGACATCGGTTAATGACTCAAACTAGAGTTTGTAATGCAAAATCAATTGGTAACTTTTTTTTTTTGGTCGGAAAATCAATTGGTAACTTGACCGGAGAAAAATTGGTAAATCATACTAGTTTGGTAAATTTAAGAAATATCAAATAAAGGTTCTAAAACATAAAAGAGAGAGTTTTCTTATTTGAGATAAGATAGGTTAGTCAATTGAAAAAAAAAACATATATGTTATTAATTGTTCCTTGGAACTTTGTCGAGATTTAATCGACGGCAAAGTCCGAGGAACATAAAGATACAACATCAGAATTTAATTGATGACGAGGCGAGGCACCTAGGAATTTACAGCGAAGATATAAGCCGGAATTAAATCGATTTTCGGAATATGAAAATTACAGTCAAGAAGAATGTTGCAATTCAATCGACTACGCCAGTGTAGAAAATTATAAATACAGTGCGGGAATTGTAAGACAACACGATTGATTGTTCGTTTGTTTATTCGTTCATGAGGCTCTTTTATCTACCTATGATTTTTAGATTTGAAAACACGATTAAGTTTCCGTGCCTTTCCGATATTCTTCCATTGGTAATCTTTCGATCCCCATTTTATCGGCATCCTTGTCAACCAACTCTACCATGATAATCATCAATCATGCGTTATCATGTGTTGATTGCATAGTCCATGGTCATCGATGTATATTCATATCGATAGCAATTCTTATGGTCGTCGACAACGACTCGCGTTTCCGGCATCGATAATCTCTAATCGCATGCTTAGCTCGTGTGGACGAAGAGCTTAATCAAGAAGATGAGCGATCTGATAAATAAAGGGCACTCACAGCCATCCTTCCTCACGTGCCAAAACTTCATCGAGGCCACTCCAATCGGTGCCTCAGCAAACGAATCTACTGCAGCAAGCAACTGCTGACCGACTTTTGCTCCGAAGAACGATACGACACAGAAAGAAAGACAGGTGAAGGATCATTAAAATCCATCTCCAGGGAAATGGGGGTGGATGGACCGTCCACCCGACATAACTGCGGATCAACCATCACCTCGGAAGAATTTAATGCTGTCAGGTCCATCTATGGAAACCAACACCAGATCCAGGGAGTCCAAGAAATGATTCGGAGCAACAAAAAAGAAAGAAACAAAAAAAAATAGAGGAAAGAGTTCAGGACCATCTGGTTCAGCTTCAGACCTCATGTTTCGTTTCTTCAAGGACCGATTTGGAAGATTCGAGTTCGAGATGCGTCGTGCGTGTTTGTTGAATCGGAAGGATTGTACGTACTCGAACGGCGGCGTGTTCTTTTTGCATGTCTACAATAAAATAAGAGAGGACCAATTGGAAGGTCTGGACTGGACAAACTCGATTTTCCCTGCGAGTGACTTGCACGACCTTGGCCGATGTTTTCTGGATCCGTCTGGCCAAACCGAACCCGCTTGACGTTTCTCCGGGATGGCCTGTTTGAGCCCGCCGCTTCCGTCGAGAGATATTTAGGTGTCCTAGCAGTGGAAAGATCCGAGATCGAGTCTGTAGAATCTGGCTAGAGCATTACTCCATTAATGATGCTAAGGTGGTTGTATATATGTATGCCTGGTTTTGCGGAATGTGAGGCCGTCTGGACACCCCCTTTCGGGCCTCAAGCCTGCAAAAACTTAGTCCAACTAATGACTTTGGGCTTTATGCCTGAAAGTTTATCACTAATGATGAAGAAAGAAAGAACCGTAATGATGACCTAATGCTAGAATTCTAATCTTTCTTTCACATGTTGATTGAGATCGATGTAATGTGGGATCTGGATCGCCTAACCTTTCCTCAAAAGTTTAGGCGCCTAACCTTACAATTCGGAAAGTTCATTTTTAGACAGACGGCCCAGTTCTCAGATTTTTAAGAGGCAAATTTTTGAATTTTTTGAATTTTTTTTTGTTAGTTATAATTTGGATCATCCATTCATTACACGGACGGCCCGGATTACAATATTACGGCCTAAAATTCTAAGGAAAGGTTAAACAATCTCTTTCCTGTAATTTGGGCCAAGATCCGAAGCATCTTATTCAAATTCATGCCTTCTTTTGTACAAAGCCTTCACGACTGCATCCTCTCAAAGTATAAGGCTAAGGCCCATCAAGTCCTCCATTTCACGGCAACAGCAAAAAGAAACAAAAGTCTTGTCCCGCCATTGAATGGTGGCGTCTGTCCGTCGATCTGCCCTACTTTGATTTGGAACTCCCTCGACAAATTGAACAGAGGAGTCAGCCAAATTCAGAACGTAAGGCGATCACTTTGTGCCTCCGGAAGTCTTTGTTTGCGAGAGGAGGGGGGGAAGATTAGCCTTAAAGTATGCATTAGGGACTTCACGTCGTGGCGCGGGATATTCGGGCAGTGGGTTCGCCTATGTCCCAACATTGTCTCGTCCGGACATTGGATCGTCTTTGTCGGACCCCTGAGTATTAGAGCTCTAGTCTGAGTTCAGGGGAAAATAATGCCCTGCTTGTTTCCGCGGAAAATGTTTTCTTCATTAATCGGCATCTGAATTGCTTAGAAAAATGAGTCAACTTTACATGTTTTCCTAGTTAACAGAAAAGGTTTTCCTGCCAAAATTAAAATCCAGTACAATGATTTCCTTTTAAAAAATTAGAAATTATGTTTCAAGATATGACTAGTTACCGGTCTAGACCTCAGCTGCCGCATCCCGAGTCCATCGACTCGGACACTTATGTCCATACCTGAGACGCCAGGCCCAGTAATATTGCGCCGAGCCTGGGTTGTTCGTGGTCAATTTTTTAAATACATTTTTATAATAATTTTTCTTTTCTTTTCTTTTCGTTTCGTTTTCCTTCTTCCTCCGGCGTTCGCATGGCCTCAGCAATGGGGGCAACCGGTCACAGACGCTGGCCAGCAAGGACCGACTTCGAGCAAAGTTGGCCCTTGCCAACCTCACCTGCGGCCCGTCGCCAATCGCCGAAAAAAAGTAAAGGAAAGAATATATATATATATATATATATATAAGAATCAAAATTCTTTTTTTATGAAATTTTTTTGAAAAAATTATTCACATCGAAGTGGGCATGCAACCAGTTTCCGACCAGATGAGTTTTTCCTTATTCAACAATGGATAATGGTTTTCAGTACATTTTTAGATCACTGCCAAACACTAAAAAGTATTGTCATTTTTTCTGAAAATTAACTTTTGAAAAAATATTTTGGAGAAATGTTACATTTTTCGAGAAATATCAGTTTTTTTTTTTTTTTTTGTTGGCATTTCGACAGATTTAGATGGGAATCTCCATGACTTTCGCAACTTGGAGTGTTCTAGATGTTAAACCTTGTGGTGCCTTGCGGGATTGGAAAGAGTACTCCGTGAGATCGATTGATCGATCCTTCACGCCTATCAAATCCTACTTTTCTTATTACATACTCCACATCGATTATGATAACAAGTCTTCTCTCCATCCCTTTATTTTGGCCCCATGCATCTGAAAAATTACCTAGGCTCCGTTTATTTCACGAAAAATAAGCGATTTGAAAAATATTTTTTTAAAAAATAATCCATTATATCACTTAAAAAATGAACAAATGAAATTTTTTTCATCGTCTATGAAAATAGTTAGGTATAGATTGTTGTCGATGATAAAAACATTTTTCGTTGACTAATTTTTCTAAACGATAATCACTTTTCGAAAAGTATTTTTTAAATCGCTTATTTTTCGATAAACAAACGGAGCCTTAATTTGATCTCGCGCTTAGTTTGTGTCTGTCTAGGTCAAGTTAGACTTGATTTATGTCCATTTCTTTCTTTCTTTTTTTCCGAAGTCAAAAACCAAAATTCTCTCGCGATTAGTCCCCGGGAAGAAAGGGGCTTACGCGTTAATCCTCAAATTTAATAAGGAGGATGATATTGGGGTTGAGGGCAGTCGTGATAAGACCGTATCACCAAAAGTTAATCGAGCTTATCAATTAGTTTTGTTTGCGTACAGAGCCCCACCTACCTAAACACGAACTTAACAAGGCAGGCTAATCATCAAGAACGTGCTGATCCATCAATTTGTCCAACCGGTCCACCTAACGGGTATTGATTTCTCATTAGCATATTAAGCAAAATTAGTGGGTTCCGTTGAACCTTGCATTTTCAACTTCTATCGTGGTAAAAAAAAGCTTGTTACACGAACTTGTCGGGAGGATGGACTTTTTCCTTTGATAAGTGCACGATGCCTCGAGATTCCTAAATCTTAGCGCACAGAGTAAAGAGAGCTATAGAGATTTTTAATCGATAATTTAAGTTATGGCACTTTTGATATTTTTTTCAATCAAATATTTATGTTGAATTTGACAGAAATTACACTTTAGAATGCGGCATGACCCTGCGTAACTACACAATATAAGGTTTCAGGCGATCTAAAACTTCAAAACTTATTAATGATTGTACTAAATTGCTCTTTAAAATGTTTTAAGCCCGAATTGCACGACCTAAGTATTTTTTTTTTAGTGCGATTATTTCAAAATTCTTGAAAGTAAGCTGAATTTTCTCGTCAATTTGGATTAAAATAAAGGTCTCCGAGCTTGTAGGTGCACCCAAAAGTCGCCATTGACTTTGACCTACATTTCTTAGTTGATTTTGGGCGTGGGTGTTTGTATCTAAATAAGAGCAACAATTCCTTTTTAATTTTTTATAAAGCAAAAGCAATTCTCGACATGACACATTAAAAAGGTTCGAATTTGACATAAATGAATTCGTGTCTTGAACAGTTCATACCATGAAAAATTTCCTCTTATGCAAATTGATCCGACCCATTTAAACACGAATAGACACGTTTAAATAAATACGCTAATTAGTAGACACATTTAACTCGGTCAATCCCGTATCTTGAGAACCTTTTTTTTTATCGTTAGGAGTTTATAGAAACAACATTCATCTTAAAAAGAATATGACGTATTTTTTTTTTTCAAAATATGGAAGGGCACAAAAGTCGTAGAATATGTATAAAAAAAAACAACTTGATAATACAATTTAAACGTAACATGAAATGAAATCTACACACATTGTCTAGAAATGTTGCGATACATACTTTTATGTTCAAAACTTCTATTTTTAAACAAGATGGGGTGTCAATACCTAACACAATGACGCCTTTGATACTCTTATTAGTCGTGTCGCGTTTGTGTTGAGGTTGATAATTATATTAGTCATGTCGTGTTTGTGTTGAGGCAATTTGACTTGCTTATTAAATATGTTGCATCGGATTAGCCATGTTCGTGCTAAACTCATGTTTCAACACAATACCAAAATCAAAAACATGATGCGGCACTAATTGCCGGCCTTTGCAAGTATGAGAAGGACACTCGCGGAACATGGGCAAATATTTGTATGGATTTGGGTCCATGGATCATGATCGATAACAACCATTAATTCTAGTAATTGTATGCGCATGATTAACGATGGTCACGATTAACTTGGCGCATGGTGAAATAGGTCCAATACATATAAGCTCCACAGGTATTCAATATTTATCGAGAGAAGTGCGAAAAAAAAATTATAAATCTATTGCATTAGTGTTAATTCAACTATAATTTTTTTTACCAATTCAATTCTAAACATTTTGCATTGGTGTCAATTCAATACTAAATCTTTTATTGATATCAATCAGCTATAAACCTTCTTTTATTAGTGCCAATTTAGCTCTAAATAGTTTGCTTTTATGTCAATTGAGCCAATTCGATCAATTTTGATCGGAAATCATTGTCATGATGTCAATTATCCTATGTGGCACGGTTAATGCTAATGTGGATATTATATATATATATATATATATATATATATATATATATATTCGATATTTTAAATAATTTTTTTAAAATCAATAGAAATGCTTAAAATTTTATTCAAATATTATAAGAATATTGAAAAATGTCCAAGTTAGCGTTAGTTGTGCCATGTAAGATAACCAATGTCCGTATCAGTGATTTTTTTTTAATAAAATTGATCGGATTAACTCAATTAGCATAAATATAAAAAAGATTTAGAATTAAATTGACATCAATGCAAAAAATTTTAGGACTAAATTAACGCTAATAAAAGGTTTAGAACTTAATTGACACAAATACAAAAAGTTTAGGACTGAATTGACATAAAAAAAAATTTAAGGCTGAATAAACACTAATGCAATAAGTTTGGGACTTTTTAAACACATCTCCCAATATTCATTATGTATATCATTATCCTCTCTTTAAGTTTGTAATAAATTGAAAAAAATCATGTTAATGGATTTTCCATTTCGCATATTAAAACATAGTCAATAAAAAATAACGTTCAATTATCGAATAATTAGCTGTCCATGTGGCGAGGACAATGCATACGTCGAAACTTGGAAGTATTTCCTTATTTTATTCTACGACAAGTTTACGAAACGCTAGACATCAAAACAGGACACAAACACACATTAAATTTTCTCTTAAACCTGATGAAATTTCTTCATTGAAGAAAAATAAAAATAAGAACTCATCTTAGTAAACTTTTTTGGGAATAATTCATCAATCTAACGCGATTGATGGTTTAAAAAACACATCAAGTGCGGTTTCTTCATGATGATGACAATGACGGAGATGATAGGCTCGGACTGGCGGGACCCACTTTCATCATCAACAACGCCCTCAAAATAAACAAACAAATAAATAAAGGAAACAATTCCTCCTCGCCACCGTCGAAATTACAGGCGAGGCATCTCCATCTTCTTCCACACTAAACGCGGTGAAATGGTATGTCTCTTGGACATTTCCAGGGAAAACTTTCGATGAGAAAACAGAAGATTAGTCGACACCCATCACGATAATCTAATCAATTAACCTTAATAATGTCTCGTTTCTATCATTCGCCATCTGGGTTCCTCTATACACCGAAAACTTGCAGACAGTCCTGCAGTCTCTCTGTCGTCGGATCAAAACTGGTATCCAGAAAAGCAAAGAGAGAAGGATTTAAAAGAAAAAAAAGATCTTTTCCATACCCATTTACAAGTAAATTCTCGATAAGCGATTCTCGCGATTTTCTCTTCATCTGAATTTTGTTTGATTTGTCACCATCAGCTCGAGACCTCGTCCAGAAGCTTGTACCGTCTCACCTTGTTCCTGAACCCCTGTTTCGGGACCACGTGCGAAATCTCCTCCGATCTCGTCCTCCTCAGCTTCTCCTCGAGCTCTCCCTTCGTGATGATCCTCCTCCTGATCGGCGTCGTCGGGGACGAGATTCTCCCTGGAGATTTCTCCTTCTTGATCCTGCCGCTGCCCACGACTTGCAGATGCAGAGGAGGGGGTTTCGGCTGGCGGTCGTCGTCGATTCTGCCTCTCCTCAGCCTCTTGTTGCTCTTGACGTCGCTGCTCTCCAATTCAGCCCCGCTCTTGCGCGGCGAACTGGAATCCGAAGAGTTCTGCTGCTGGGTCTTCACGACCGGGGTGCCGTCGTCTCGGTTGTCCTGGCTCAGGCACCAATTGCACGCTCGGTAGAACTCGGCCTTTGGGTAGAGATTGCTACAGTACCTGTACCGATTTCGATCATTGACAGGAAGACATTGCAAGGGTAATGCGATGAATGGCGGATTCCGAGTTCTAATTGATCAGACGCAAAGCAGATAGGGCTTAATTGCGGGGGCGCGAGCTTGTTACCTGTGTTGAGATCTGAACTGGCAAATCCTGCACTGGAAAAGCTCATCGGTCAAGCCACAATCGCCGCACATGCAACACTCGACGCTTAATTGGGTTGACGGTGGAACGATCGTCGCTTTGCCTGTCGGAGTCATCATTTCGGTTTCATGTGGAGAGAGAGAGAGAGAGAGAGGGAGAGATGAGTTTCTGGGGAAGGCAGAGACGGCCACCACCACGCCAAGGAATGAGAAAAACTGAAAGGCAGAGAATTTATATTCTTTGGAGGGTCGTATGATGTTTCCTTTATATATATATATATATATATATATATATATATATATATATTCCGCAACATTTGTGTCGCTGTCCCCCCGTGTTCGAAAGGTAATTTAGTGATTTTGTATTGATGCCAGAAGAAGATTTGTCATAATGGAGGTTGGGATGTTGATAAGAAGGTTCTGCTCTTCTGGGCAAGCTCATAATTATATGTTGTTGAATGAATTGCAGTAAAATGAAATAAAATAAGTAATTAAAGCGTAAATTGAATTTTGTTTGTTTCGGTTTCATTTATGAAGCGACTCCAACTTATGTATGGGCACCATCACTTAAAATATAGGGTTAACACCATGAAAAATATCAAACTAATACGCATATGATAAATTTACTTCAAATTATTTTTTCAACCACAAAAAATTTAAAGCTGGTACACTTATGATAAATTTACCCCAAATTATTTTTTTGAATCACCAAAAATCTTAAACTGATATATTTGTGACAGATTTACCCCAAATTAATTTTTTTGCCACGAAAAATCTCAAAATTAGTACACTTGTGTCAAATTTATCTTTCATTAAAATGGTTTAATACCACAAAAAAAAATTGAAACCGATACATATATGGCAAATAGAGAGTAAAAATCTCAAGTTGGTATACCCGTCAGTTGCCACATGTCATAAGACTTAGCACTTTAGTGATTAGATTTAATGAAAATTAAGAGATAGTAAATTTATCACGGATGTACGAGTTTGAGGTAAAACTGTCACAAGCATACTAATTTGAATTTTTTGTGATTCAAAAAATAATTTGAAATAAATTTGACACATATGTACCAATTTATAGTTTTATATGATATTGGTCATAAAATATAAATTGTAATCTATCGTATCAACTATGCTTGGACGAATATAGACGTGCAATGCAATGCAAAATGCATATTTGAGATCATTTATCGACGCACACGATCCCCACAATACTGCTAGAATCCTGTTTAGCAGGTTATATGATTACACTAATGCAGACAATAAACACTAAACTAAACATTATACCTCCATGATTGGAAAAGCTATATACTTAGCTTACTTTTATTCCTAAAATGATGTGGCATGGGTAGGGACTAGACCCCCCCTGATTCTGTTTGATTGGAGCAGCGCAGTTGATTTGTAGATATAAAACTGATTGGGATTTGTTCTAATCATCGTACCAAACTTGTTTGCAATTGGCTCCTCTCCTCTCACCGGTCATGGTGGGTAGAGCAATTCTTGGGTCGGTCTAGACCATATTCTGGATTCAAGGCTTCTTCTACTTCTTTTTTTTTTTTTTTTTTAAAGGAGCTGACCTTTTATTGGTGAGTTTTTTTTTATTTAAGATGGGAAAAATTATCCAAAAAGTAATAAATCTATCGCACTTTTGTCAATTCAGTCGCAAACTTTTTAAATTAGGCCAATCGAGTCCTAAACCATTTCATGCTTTGTAAATTGAGTCCATCGGGTCAATTTTGGTCAAAATTTGCTAACGTGAGCCATCCTAGGGGGCATGACGGGTGATAACGTGAACATAAATGATATTTTCTAGTAAAATTTTATTCATTCATTTGCTTTTTCTTTTTCTTTTGTTTTCCTTCTTTTCTTTTCTTTTTTTTCCCCTCTACCGTCCTTTGGCGAGAATCACCCTCGCTTGGGCAGGTGTGGCAACCCTTGCCGATCTAGGCCCGAGCGTCCCCTGCCCAAGGCCTACGAGTGTAGCCCGAGGCTAGTAAGGGCGGCCCTCGCCTAATGCAGACGGAGGGAGAAAAGGAAAAAGAACAAAGAAAAAAAGAAAAAAAAATATTATTAATGTCTTGTCAACATCAGCACCGGCTGTGTTACGTCAATAATTTTCAATCAAAATTGATCGGATGAACTTAGCTGGCAAAATTTGATAAAGGTTTCGGATTTAGTTAACAAAACTAAAATATCTATGACTGAATTGACAAAAATAGAATAGATTGAGGGACATTTTTGGACGATTTTCCTCATTTTTAACTTGCCGGTTCAAATTGCCAAATTTTGACGAGCAAGAATCAAAATTTACCCCTAGTTGCGCCACATATCTTTTTCTGCCTTCGAATGCGTAGCTAAGCTATTCTGAGAATTCATGGTGAATTTCGATGACGAAAGTACTTTAGCTTTTATATTATTGCACCTTCCATGAAATTAACTTTACTCTAATTAGAAAAAGATCTCCACGGGACAATAGGATTCAATGTGATTATGTGAATCGCAATCGGACTTCACGTGAGGAGGGATTGACTCTAGGATAAGTGACTTGGACGGTGTAGAATGCACCGTCGATTGGAGCCACAAGTTTTTAGATTCGCCTAAATGGAAGAATCTTGAACCCCTAGATTTTTTTTTTCATTTTTATATTTTTTTCAATTTTCTAACTCAAAAATTGGACGAATAGTTAATAAGCTCATCGCGTAGATCAAGGGGGTGTACGAATGTTTCTGTTTCAAAGCTATTTTTGGGAAATAAACTCATTTGGTAACGCAATTCTAATTTTCTATTTTTGAAACAAAAAAGTTGTTTGAAAAATAAATTTGAAATAGAAATAAAAAATAAAAAAAAAATTACTTCTCCAAAAAATAAAAACAGAAATCTTCATCGTTGACCATCACCTGCCGCCGCCAACAATCGGCCTCCGCTAACCGCCTCCATTGCCGCCGCAATTTTTTTTTTTTTTATAATAGGATTAGAAATTTTATGTTGTTATCAAACATATTTTTTACTCAAAAACTTATCCAAAAATATAATCATGCACGCCCCCAAGTCGCCGTACCGCAATTTTACTTTGGCTTGTACACATCTCAAATGCTAAAGCAGAAGTTTTAAGCGCAGAGTCGAGATCGTAGATCCTGGAATTCACGATGAGGCCCGAACTTCAAGTAGGCACTCACTACTCTAAAGTGCCGTGTGTTTATTTAATTCGCGTTTGATAACATTTCCGATTCTTAACTTTTCTGTTTTTTTGTCCCCACGAAAGAAAAAGAACAGAGACTGTTTGTAAATGTAAATTGATTTTTTTTTTTTTTGTTCTTGAAAACAAATTTCTGTTCCCAGGAATAGAAACAAGAAGAAGAAGAAAAAAAAGTAACTTCTTTGTTCTAAGGCACAAAATGAGAAACAATTTTATTTTTGAAAAACAAATTCAGCGTAACTTAATGCCCGTCGTTACAACCACAACCACAAATCCATCCCCGCTCCTGGTTGCCATCACCACCACAGCTTACCAATCACCAATGCCTTTACTGATATTTTTATGATTAAGTAAAAAAAAAAAATTGGGAATAGAAATTTTTAATGCCGCACTAGACGCATTTCTATTTGTTTTCTATTTTGAGTACAGATGTTTTATGCAATTACCAAATGCGTTCTTCTGCTCAAGCATACTTAGAAAATATCATTTCTACTAAAAAAATTATTCCCGAGAACAGATTCCTTTGCCTCGTGGCATCTCCTAAACTCAAAGCAAGAACTTTGCTAATTTTAGGCACATTCTCGAGCACCGTAATCCAAATAACAAAATAAGATCCGCAATGCAGACGCGAAAGCAACCGGATTTACCGGAATTCTGCGCAAACGGAATATTTTACTAGGTCCGCTGTAGGGGCGACAAGTAACATATATGTAAGAATCCAGTTACAAAATGAGCGCCAAATAAATACGTCGCGCTCATCATACTCAGTACATTAGACCGTCATTCTATAGCGACGGTAGACCTAACAATCGTACTCGATGCATTTCGTGACCCCAATTTGACATGTTATGAATCGCCAGCCTTGTTAATTAGTTTTAGGCCACTTGGGCCTTGGAAGCAATTCAGTAGTTCCCACAGCTCTCTGCCCGTTCCCAAAGCAAAAACAAGTTTCTCAATTCCACGGGAAAAAACGCAACCGACTTTCCTTTGCAAGACAACTCTATAACTCGAAAACCTACACTAGGGCGTCGAGTCGAAAGACGGTAATTCCAATCGTCTCATTCGGATTAAGATGATGCTCGGAGATTTGCTAGATAGACATTATCGAATGGCACATGACCGCTTGTGCGGGCCCCCGTCAATTCCTTCGAATGAGTTTCATTCTTACGAACGTAAGAAGCCTAAAACATGTAAAAGCCCGCACATCGCTATTGTGTATATCACGCACGCACGAGCGCATATAGTCTACTAAACCAAGACGATTTGGGCTCCCTTTACATCTCATGAGACAGCGACACGCAAGTTCTACTGACATATACATGCGGTTAATCTGCTAAACCAAGTCAATAAAAATCACGGAAACACGGGATATCATGAATCCAACTTAGGTTCGATGACGCAAGACTTCCCCATCATAAATCCATAATCATGGAACCAGAGGAATCGTTGTGTATCGGGCTCGAGCGCATGTACACGATGTTGCATGAATTCCACGCGAGCGCACCGCCGCGCTTAATCTCACATTCAACTTCACTAGTTGCTAATCTAATCTACCAACATATCACCATGTATAACCAATTAAACCCCGAATGCTAAAAAAACAGCACACTGAAACCAATGCAGCAGAAAACACTTACAACTTTCGAGCAGCAGCCACTGTCCCCAACATTTGGCTAAACTGATGTGTCGGATGATCAAACCATCCGGCATCCTTCACGGATAGAGATCAAACATAGTATGGTGGACGATACTTGACCAAACATTCGACTTGGGAGCACAACAAAGATAACACGTTTCAGGTGGCCATTGCCTCTGCCTGTGATCCAACACAAAGCATTGAGTGATGACAGTGAATAGACTGGGGGCTGGGGCAAGCATGAGTTGGCTCCCACATCAGTAATGGCAACATATCAAGACTGTACACGGTCCATCGGCACAAACGAAGAATAGGGCAATGTGTTTTACCGAAAGTCACAAGACTATAGAAGAGGAAGTACTCACGAATCTCGTTCCCGCAAATTATACCAACCACTGTCAAGGGAAGACAGAACCAAGAATTTGTTTATGCAGCCGTTTAACTTCACTACCACTTCCCAATGCCAACGATTTAACTGTTAAATAGAGAAATTCAACAGCCAAGTACTCAACTCACTCCCTGTCCTTGCCAAAGTAATGTATCACAGACTATTGTGAAAAGGGTAACCGCAAATTCAACTTCCAAGTCACATAGTAGAAAATCCCAAAGCTCTGGCTTCGTGTTTCAAAGAATTCAAGTAATGGATAGCTTCATCGAGCACAACAGTCGCATCCTTCCCTTTTGTGCCAGGAAGTACTTTCTCCAAAAGGCAAACGGTCTCACAAATCCTCTCCTTGCACAACCTTTTGTTGCACCATGTGGAATTGACTTCACCTGAGAAACTGCTCCTATCATCAGCATTAGAATCTGCCTCGATTTCATTCTTGTTGTATCGCTTTTCAGTGGAACCACTCGGGGTATCCACAAGCCTTCGCTTCTTTGTCGGCCACGCAGAGCTGGCAACAACCTCTGTGCTTTCTCCAAAATCTTCTTCCCTCTCCTGTGCCGTCATCATGCTAGGAGAATGGCCAGTGCTATCAACTTCATCCTCTTCAGAGTCATTGGAATCATCATCGGAGTAAAGTAACGCATTCAATTCCTCAGTGTCTTCGTGCATCTCGCTTTGCACATCATCCCCACGATCATCCTTAAAGTTGGCAATGGTTGGTCCAGACAGAAAATTTACATCACTTTTCCTTCTTTCAACTTCTTCATCGATGTGATGAGGGACACACAAGGAATTTGGGCAATGGTTGGGACTTTTTATCCCTGAGCTATAAAAAATCCTAGTGTGGCCCACCGAATGATCAAAAACAACAAATTTCTTCTCAACAAATCGAGAACTCGTCCAGGGTCTACTGTCGACATCGAAATCCACTGAAGGACCAACTAGAGATCCGTCTTTTAGAACAGAATTGTTGAGTTCTGGTATAAAAGCCTGCCTAAAGCGTGGCAGACAATAAAACCAACCAAGAGCTTCATCAAGTTGGCCAATGCGTGTAGGCAGTTCTTTTTGCGTCTGTAGTGGACACCCAGCATCATTAGAGACTATTTTTGCATCTGCGAATGCACGAGTTGAAAGGACATATTCATGCCCCAGAGCAAATGGAGCAGATAATGGATCGAAAGTAGGCAATCCCATATTGAAATGTTGCCGTGAAAACCAGGCCCCACAATCTTCTCCCATCCAAAGATCGAGTTGGACCAGTCACCTAAGGATGAATTCACGATTAGAAAACCCATTCTGAGGAAACAAAATCTTGAACTGCTCAAACAAACATACAACATACCCAAAGAAAGATTTCTATCAATTGAAGCTGTTGCTCACTTGCTGTTTCCTCCAAAAACAAAGGGGAAAGAACCTAAAAACTCCAGAAAAACTTGGAAAGTGTAGAACTAGATCAATCTACGTGACAGGCTTTAGCAAATGGCGGAAATATTCGGCCTACAAATATCCAAGAAAGCAACCCAATCAGTATCTAATCACAATGCTATCATTACCTTATTCAACTGTATTACAAAATAACATCAGGATCATATTCAAACGTCTAGTAAAATATGACATAGAGGGCTACAGAAACACCAAGCACACAGACATTTAACGCAGCAAGGACTGTCACCAACCTGGCAATCATGAAGAGGTTGAAAGCATGCTATGATTCTAACAACTACTGTTGAGCTCCCAGCGGTCCCATTTTCGTGTTTCATTGCCCGAAATCTTGTCTGACTCGCTGCTTGGCACACCATAACTACTCTTCCCCACCCCTCAAATCTCAGGAAAATCAAGGTAATAAATCTACCAGCACGGATCAATCAACAACTTGAATGAATGAGCAGATATAGACCCGGAAACAAAAGCAGAAAATAAAAGGCTGTGATCCCAAGAGACAAGTTCCCAAACTCAAATGACCAAAAGAGACGAAAGTTTATGACAAACTTCTCTGGCGAAATCTGAATAGGAACACAAGTGGACGGCAAGACATTCAGCTAATTTGGCGGACGTAGCAGGGAACGACAACAAAGAAACTGGACCCCATTATGGATCAAAGATTCTAGTGAAACGGAGCGTGAAAGGAAGCTCAAAGTCGGTAATCCAAATTACAGAATAACTCTGCAATATAGGTTCAAAGAGATGACTTCGCGGAAGACATCAACAGAAAGACTCAACCAACAACGCATGCTGTTCTCTCCTTTCTGCTTAAATCACCACAACCGGTCCTTGCCAAGAAGTGATCCAAAGACCCTGTAAAGTCATTCGATGAAGGGTTAGCGAAGCTTATTAAGTGCATAAGCAAATCTAGCCGCTACAGAATCAAAAAGTAAACAAGAAAAGAATAATACTAGGCCATTCCACACAGCTTTGTAAGACGTTGAAGCCAATAAAGATTTTGACTCGGTTCTCAACAACTTCATAGTTTTTTCCTATGTGGTCTAAAATCTTTCAACAACCGAACACAAAAAATGAGAGATTCAGAACATTCAGGAAGGGAAATGGAAGAAAAAACAGTGGGAAAAACATATGCCCTGTGAGTTAACTTACCTTGAAAATAATAAGTCAAGAGAGATTTCGGTTTCAGCCTTGGCTAAAGAACGGCAAAAACACTTAAAGAGAGTTTTCACGTAGCATCAGCTTATGTAGAACAACAAAGAACAGAACACCACCAATACATTAAACAAGCAAGAACCCATCCTCTACTTTCAAGCTCATATCGAAACATGGTGAAACAGAAAACCCCGTGAATCCACACACACACACACACACACACACACACACAAAAACCCAATTTTAAAGGGATTGCGAGTGCCAATATAAAAGCAAATGCAGGAGAGAGCCCACGGCAGTACAGACTACAGAGCAAAAGCATGCTTAAGACTTACAGATGATGTCGACAAAAGAAGGGATGAATCTCCGCAGAAGAAACGGCCAAAGATCAGTTCAGCTCCCACCACGCTCGCAGAAAAAGCAATCTCAGAGAGAGAGAGAGCGAGAGAGAAGGAAGGGGAGAGTACAATCAAAATCGGGACTTGATGAACACGATGCTGAGATTTTATAGAGAAGCGAATTGACAGTGATGCCGCCGGTGGCCCGGGATTGGGATCGAGCCGGGATGATCCAACGTAGTCCGGCTGATGCGCGAAAAGCAAAATTCCCTGGATAATGTTTTGAGCTTTTTGTCTTTAAGCTTTTGTCCTCCATTTGGAATTACGTTCAAGCGCGTGAAGACTGTCAAAAAAAAAAAAAAGGTGCAGAAATATGGGGTCAAAGTCAAAAGTTTAATGAGGGAAAAACAGTGAAATTCTCCTATGAAACGGTATCACGTTTTATGAAGATATGACCGATTGCAAATAAATCATAACTAGTTCAGTAACACTAGTTATTGATTGGGACTGGTTTGAGTAAACTTTCGAAAAATTACAATGTGGAAAGAAAATACACACTCGTTAATTTAGTAGTGAAAAGACGAGATCGATCGTTAAAATGCTAACCAACAATCAAGTCACTACCGAATTAATTTCGACACGGAGATAACGACTTGGAGAGAGATTCTTGATCTCGAGCTAGGACAAGGCATTCTCAAATGCCAAGCTTTATTAGGTCAAAACGAAGCACATTCCCTCCATGGGTCTCCAATTACTTTGGCCCTATAAATCACCTCTTGACCAAATTAGTACAAGCCACTAGCCACTCAACTGCCGCAATAAATCTCAAGTAGCTATAATATAACCATGCACCAAGAAGTACAAAAGAAAAGAGATGGTCTTAGAGTTATACACCATACTTAAAGTCGATTTTTAAGAGATTCATTCATTCATGATCCCGCAATTCGCCCGGGCATTTCCCAATGCGAACTCGGGTATTTTTGCCGGACAACTCGACACACAGGCACCATATAATATCAATACATCGCGCCACTATGCACAATCATCGACGACCATACGCTCAAGCATACGATTGCGCAGTGTTCGCATCATGATCGCGTCACGGTCGCGACAACGCCTCGCGATCAAGACGTTCATGATCTCGAGTCCATGGGGTTCGGTTGTCCATCGCATCAAACCAATTTTGCTGAAGGGAG
The DNA here is from genome assembly GCA_028455895.1 of Rhodomyrtus tomentosa. NCBI lineage: Eukaryota > Viridiplantae > Streptophyta > Magnoliopsida > Myrtales > Myrtaceae > Rhodomyrtus > Rhodomyrtus tomentosa. The sequence continues at coordinate 2,864,011 of JAPCWY010000001.1, read as the reverse complement.
AGACAATAAAAGAAATGGAACCGCAACCACCGTGATCATGTAGCGAAAGCAACTGAGGGGGAAAAAATAATGGGAAAAGAAAAAAGAAAAACAAAAGTTAAGAAGAGTATTGATGAGGGGTGGGAGGGGGATCGAAGGGGACGGTATCCTATGTTAAAATACACGAAGACCAATTATTTGGTACTTGACCCGTTCAAACCCACGGACGAGAGAAGCCATGATGATGGCTTCGTTCGATTTTCTCGTTTCGCACATGCTGCTCGGCCAATGATTCCCCCCGCTCCTCGTTTCGTGCGGAGCGTCGCACGATGCGATTATGCCCGCATAGGGTGTTTCGTTTCGTCTGTTTGGGTCGGGGGCGTTTGACTCCGTAATTATGGTGAATCATTGCTTCAACGCATACCTGGTATCGACACAGACACTTGATACGCGATTTCTCAAAAACTAAAGGGCCACGACATACCGGATGCAGTAATCTTGTGTTGTTGACGTGTCTGAAGCGATGATCACGTATCGATCGTATGTGAAAAAGTGTCGAAATATCGGAGAGTATCTATTGGCACAAAATAATAAACACATGTACATAATGGGCATCAAGATCATCAAATCCCGGTTCAATAAAATAAAGAATGGTTTATCGTGAATTGACAAGTTGGCCACGGTGCACTAAGAACTACAAAATACCCTATAATCGGGAAATTTGCTAGAAAATCGGTAAGTAGTCACGAATCAATAACTTTCCAAAGAAACATACAATGAAGAAAGGTCACAAGCATGCAATGGATCAACCCAGTCAGTCACAACAGGGTAAAGTTATGAGCAGGAAGTGAAAGTAATGGACACGAGCAGTTATTAAAAAAGATCAAATCTAAAGTTATGGGAGCAGTTGAAGATTAATTTTGACGGACAAAAGCCATGAAGAACATGGGCAAGAAGGGGGTAGTTATTGAAGACGCCGAAATTCAAGATTTAAAAATAATAGCTGTATGAGCAGTTGCAAAGTGCAAGGGAATACAAATACTCAAAAGAAATAAGATGAAATAAGATCAACAACACATGCAAAAACATTCAATTTCCTTTACAATTTACCTATTTCTCGTACTTTAAGCTTGACATACTTTCAATTTCTGCAAATCAGTTTCTTTCCAAGTCATTTACGAATTTCCTAATAGTATTGTAATGTAACTCAAATCCTTTATTGATATCAAATCTATCCATAATCCATCCCCTCGTTTGCTCTTTGTGATTTGTTATTCATTGTATATTTCTTTGAGGATCGAGGCACGGAAATTTTTTAATAAAAATCGAACAACGAATTTCGACGAAAGCTTTTCTCTTAATGCGAAACGTGCGAACAGTACTAAATATGATGCGAGGGCCCCCAAAAACTGTCGATGCTACAAGGTTCTACATTCCTTTATCGAACCCTCTCTTTTTTCTTCTTTTGAGCTACGTTAGCTAGTCGCCCAATGTCTCGACGGGAAAATGATTGATTGATGGCGCGTGCATGGATAAGCTTTTACCCTTTTTTTTTAACCCTTTTCGTTTGATTTTAACTTGCAGCTGATGCATTTTTTTATACCTTTTCTTAACTCGTAATACCTGAAACATTTTTGAAATTTGGATTGTGTTTTAAATTTCAGCAGAAAAAGCAAAAGTATGCCTCTTTGTTTTTTGAATAACAACAGACAGGCTCTAAATTTCGTCTTGCAAGGCGACTATTAAGTAAAAAAAAATGTGTTAAATAATGAATCGATTTTTTAAGGTATAATTGCATATAATACGGGATCAATGGTGCAGTGAAAGCTATCTAGTCATCTTAATTTGTCACTAAACAGGTTTTCAAGACACTTATTACTAACAGAGTTTTTTTTTTGGGTAAGGAGGTCAAAATATTACTAACAGAGTTAATATCACCAAAAATCAAAAATTGATGTCATTCAATGCCATATTTAACTCACACTAACTTTTATGTCACAAAAAACCCCAAATCGGTACATGTCACATTTACCCCCAAATTGATGTACTTGTATCACATTTGCTCCAAATTACGATGGATCTATAATTTTTTGGTCTATGAATTTTTGTGACGTAAAAATGAATTTAGGATAGATGTGTTACGAATATACCAATTTAGAAGGTTTGTGATACGAAAATTAGTTTGGACCAAATGCGGTGCGGATGTACCAGTCTGAATATTTTTTTTTAATGTTATCAATTATTGTTAATAGAACCCAACAACACTTGTTTTGATAATATCATACATTAAAAAGGTAATTAAATTTTGTTTTCTTGGGAGGGGGAAGAGGAGGATGAAACAAGAAGCTAGGTTTAACTTTACGAGCTAATGGTACTGGATGAGACAGCTCAAAAGGAAACAAATTTGGTGACAAAAGTTGTACAGCATAAAGGAGCCTCATGGTGACAAAAGTTTAGCCCCAAAGCATGGACGAAAAACACACAGACACATAAAAAGAAAATTTGAGCCTAAGTAAAATGATTATTGACAGGAGGGAACATGATTTTAACACCTGCAAGAAATCTTCTCCACGGATGGGAAGATCCATCGCCCCTAATTGTATATTTTATCTCCTGCGACATAATATAAGGATTGGTGTGGTACAATCGACTTATCTATCTTGCCTCCTGTTTGGAGTGGAGGGAACAATGAAATCTCTATTGCAATCGCTTTTTTGCACTCCCTCTGCCTGGTTTATCCAGATGGGTCCTCTCTGTTTTTTGAAGCAATACAATACAAACCCCTGATGTATGGATTTATATCGCGATGGCGTGAGATGTAAAGTGAAGGATTCCTCTCCGGTGCTTAGCTTTAATCATCACATACATCGAGAAGACAATGTATCTAAGGAAATCCATTATTATATATGCAGTGATAGATGATGCCGGTGTTTTGTAGATTGATTTTGTTAAAAATTGTCGTCGGAGTATTGTTCGGCCCCTCCTCCCGCCTCCTCTCCCTCTCTCCTAGGCGGCTGTGCAACGTGCGCGGGTGGCGGTGGAGGCCAGCCACCGTGTCGGGAGCGGGGCGACGGTGGTCTATAGAAGGCAGTAGCGAGCTAATAGGCAGAGAGAGGGAACGGGAACGGGGTTTTGTTTTGGTGTAGGGGTATTTTTTGTGAAGTGGGAATAACTTGAGCCATTGATTTAGTTGCTTATCTGTCGATCAATAAAGAATTAAAAATGTACCCATTTTAATTTTTATAATCTTAAATTTAAACAATCTTAATCCTTTAAGCACATATAACCAGTGATTCCTCATCTATATATTTTGTAGAAGGGGTGGTCATGTAACAATTGACCTAAAGCGTAGAGATGTTCACGGGATATTATCTTTTCTGCAAGAATATCGTCGATTTCCCTATTTCTTCTAAGGGCAGTTTCAACTTTTTTTCATCTTGGCTTGGGAAAATTTTCAAAAGAGCTAGGAATGACATCATTTTCTCAAATAAGAGCTCGGAGTATATTTTATTTTAAATAAGGGCCTGAAGTGGTCATGACAGTTTCACATAAAGATATGAAGTGTTCATAGCTGTTTCAAATAAGGTCCTAATCTCGCCGGCACGTCAAGAGTATTTTAGTCTAAAGATAATTTTTTAACATAAATTTTACTTAAATTAGATTAAAATTTTAGAAAACTAAAAGAATTTAATATAAAAAAGAAATACAAGTGATGGCCTCTCAATTGTAGCAGCCGCCCCCTTGCCAAGGGGTAGTCGGCGCTTCAATGAAGGCAAGAAAGACCTCATTAGAACTAGGAGAGGGCCAGCAGACCTTTGTTGAAATGTCGGCCATTGCGAACTCCCCACCGGCGATGGGATGGCGTCCACAGGCGGAGGACATTGGTTTTTTTTTTTTTAGTTTTAACATTTTTTATTTTTTGAGTTTGTCTTTTTCATGGATTTTTCAGACCTAATTTAATTATGATTTTGAATAAAAATTAGGATTTAGATCAAAACTACGTTGTTTTGGTGCTTTAGTTACCCTTAAAGTCGTGTAGGAGGCCACATTGGGGAGAAAAATTATTTAAAAATGCCCCAACATTTTTTTAATCAAATTGGAAGTTAGCAAAAGGATTCAAGCTTTATGCAAAATCGAGATTGCAAGCCTGTGCTGGCAACTAGGGAGTGTCGCCTCACCCAAGTTCTTGCTGGTGCGAGCAGGGCTCGGCCTTGCCCAAGAGGGTCGCTCAGGTGTAGTGAGGCTAGCCCTCTCTAAGCATCGCCAATGGCCGACCATCATCTGAGACTGGCCACTACAAAAAAGGAAAGAAAAAAAAATAGAAAATGGAAAAAAGAAAGGAAAAATAAATGATGGGGAGGGTCATCTCACCCAAGTCCTCGCTAGCACAGGTAAGGTGACCATCGCCCAAATTAGGAGAGGGTCGGCATTGCTTATGGCCCTGGAGGGTTGCTCAGGCATAGTGAGGCTGGCCCTCGCTTGGCCCTCCGTGAGCATCGCCAATGGTCGATTATGCTTGAGACTGGCCACTACGAAAAGAAAAGAAAACAATAATAATAATAAATGATGACAAATTATTGATTAGTCGGTGAGGTCAGGCCCTTTTTTTAGACGGATATGTCCACTTAAGGCCGTCGTTTGAAATAGGATCCATTTCATAACCCCCGTATTTAAGAAAAAATTCGGAATTTTGCCTTATGTTTTTATGAGAGATAGGGCAATTAACATGGGACTGCTGGAAAGTATCAACAATTACACATAGATACACACATACATATGCATACATATCGCTACAAGCATGACCATAAAGTCCCAGCAAAAGTAGTTGGCCTCGCGTGGCACCGAGACAAAAGGAGCCATTCGGCAACTTCAGAAGATACAAAAGGGAAAAGGCACAGCATGCCTTTGGCCACCACACACATGAACCTGGTTTCCTGCCACCTTTAAAAGACTTTTCAAGAAGAAAAAGAAACGAAAAAGAGAAAAGTTTTATGATCAAAGGGAATGGGCAAAGGAACCCGCTTTTTCCCCTTTTGCTTTAAGCTTAGGGTTTGGTAGGGGCTAATGCTAAAACACCCCTTTACTTTATTAACAAAGGGAGGGAGGGGGGAGGGGGCGAAAAGAGTTTGGTGGAGGAGCCAATTTGGCTGTGGATTCTCCAACAAAATGCAACCCACGCTCGGAAAGCGAAAGAATACCTTCTCCGCTCCCACTCAAAAGACACACTCGACAGATGCACACGCACACGCACACGCACACACGACCCCCCCGAACCAATGCCGAGGAGGAGGAGGAGGAGGAGAGCGAAAGAGCATGGAATGGAATCCAATCCAATCCAATCCAATCCATGCCTCGCCTTTGATTTTCAATATTCTAATGAGCAGCATCCATCAATCACCACCCACTTCCTTTTTGATACCTTCGATGCCATCCTTTGCTTGCCCGTTTCTAAATTTTTCTAAAGGGAGTTTGTTGAGGGGAGCCGCCGGGGTCTAATAAGAGTTCGGTGCCTAATCGAGATATTCGAGATGGTTAGGTTGGGCATGAATTGATGGCCGAGCGGTACATGAAGTTTTCCATCATCAAACACGTGGGAGGGGGAGATCGCTTTTTGGCTAGAGCTTTTTTTTGCTCATAGTGATGGACACCCGAGTATGTATATCATAGTGTCCGCTCGCTACGGCTGTTACTCGTCACTCGGTTTCGTTTTTAATTCCACTGTTCTTTTTGCCTTCGAGTTACCACTTTAAACATTTCGTTTCCCCAACGTAAGGAAAACTTATATAAATAATAATAATTCTTAAATCTATCGTAATTATGTCAATTTAGTTATACACTCTTTATCTCTTTTGCCAATTGAGTCATAAACTTTTTGAATTCGTGCCAATTCAGTCACTTTGGCCAATCGCCACTGGCATTGATGATTCTTTTTTTTAATAGTATTTTAATACCTTTCCTTTTTTTTTTTTGCCCTTTTTGTTCTCTTTATTCCTATTGTGGCCGGCAAGATAGGGCCGACGAGGGGTCGCCGATCTTTGCCGAGGGCTTTCCGGCCCACGCTAGGCTGAGCGAGGTTGCCCCGCAATTGCTCCTGGCAAAGGTTTGCGAGGTTGTCTTGTCAGCCGCGGGTGAAGGCGACCTCACCCGCGACCACGACCATGATGGCCTCACCAACCATAGTAGGAAGAAAGAGAAAAAAAAAAAAAACTATCCAAGCTAGCGTCGAAGATGCCATGTCAGCACCGGTCAATTAAATGTACTAAATTAGTATAAATATAAATTTTTTTTGTAAGGATTATAAATATAAAATGTTTAAGATTGAATCTTAAAAAAAAAAAATGACTGTTGAACTGAATTGACACAATCGCAATAGGTTTATGTTTTTTTTTTAAATTTTTTCCCAATAAAATGTTTAACAAGAAAGGGCATGCTGCGCCATTAGCATGGCAAAATTGCAATTTCACATCTTTGTGTTCCTTCGAAATTCAAATGAAGTATACTTGAACATGGTGCAAAAAGGATCGCTTCAACAGCAAAATTATTACGAGGTCTTGAAAAAATTCGATCAACGAAATACCGACATTGATGACGTCATCGTGGATTGAAGCCTTGAGCATCCACCGATTTAGCAACAGTCGATGCATGACAGACAGATCGGATCATAAAAGTGGCATGTTGATCTCCACTTAAAAAGCAACTACGTAAGTGCTGAGGTTTTTACATAGAATTAACATCCACTCGTGAAATGTTTTAGTCGTGGTCGAGGTCCATTGTATTGACTTAGCGTAATTGTACTCATCTTTTCTAGCCTAAATTTTGATTGAGTTGGACATCACGCAACGTGAAATTAGAGGTCCAAATCCCGTTCAATCAAAGCAAATTCGCAAAAACCCTTGATTTGCAAATCTTTACTATTTTTCCTATGTTGCATCCAATCGTATCTTTAGATTGGAGCTTTTGATTAGCAAGACATGTCCGAGATACATTTAGTATGGCAAGAAATAGAACGTATGTGCAATGGCCACGCCTCCTCGATGACCATTGTTTTCATTGAGACAGTCTTTGCGTGTGGGAGTGGTTGCGATCCTTATATCCAATTTTATTACACTTGTCATTTTCCCAATCTAATAAAGGGGTACAAGTGATTTGAAGGGTTTACAATTCGATTGTATCCGATTTTATTTTCGGATGATGAAATACACCTTGACGCTATTATATCGGAAACAAGGAATGTAGCTATTAACAAGATATTAAGAGGGCAAGAGAATCTGCAAGATACTCAACAATGGAAGGGCAAGACTGCTAATCAGAAGAAGAGAGAGAATGCGGTGATGCAACATTCATAATGTGGATTACTACAACCGTCTGGCAATTCCGTTCTTGCTAGCTATTTGAATTTATTGTATGTACAATGACTCGAATGTAATCTTCCTGTTGATTGGCATTCCGTACCTAATTGGTTACTATCCATTTCGTAGATTAATAGTTCAAATCACACTTAGAGGTATGACATTTCCTATTTTCCAGAGGAATTTATGTGGTATAGCCAGATGTGGCTCATCTAAGATGTACAATATATCTCTTCTCACAATTCCCATAATACAAGAGAAAAATGGATGTATTTCGATTAGGATCATATTCTATGCTTACGATTCTATCGTAGTTGAGCCCGTGAGTTTTCAAAAGGGCATAAAAAAGAGGATTTTGATCACTTGACATTAAGGTTTCCATGACATGATTATCATTACTCAAATCAGTCCATCAAAATGAAAACGCCTGGCTTGATTTGAGAGAAGATTGTGATTCAAAAATTTTCAAACAAAAAAAAAAAAATTCCTACCTGATTTTTTTCCTCCCCCTCAACAAATGACGGGGCCCATTCTTGGCCGACCATTTTCATTTGGACAAGCTTTCATGGAGATGCCTTAAGAGAGATTGAGATTTTTTTTTTTTTTTTGCGAAGGTCATACCAGGGAAGTTGTTACGAAAGGAGGTTGACCTTTCGAGGTACTCATCTATATGAAGGCCATGCAAACTGACGCATAAGCGATAATTATAATCCCCATAAAAATATCACTATATTGGGCACTAATGATTTCGTATCCGATCAAAAAATTTGACTAATTGACCGAAGTAAGTAGCTCCATTAGACCCATAGATCATGGAATAAATAAGGTGGGTAGGCCCAACCACCACATTACAAGTATAGATACGAATCATTTTATTATCGTATGGTCTGATTTGAATAACGATAATCATGTCACGGAAATCTCATTAATAAAAATAATAATTATTAAAAAGAAAAAGAAAAAAGAAACGGAAGGAGGGAGAGGAGTAAAAATCCGTAGATGGTGACCACCGGACATCGAGAGGGAAAAAGCAAGAGACTCTGGGAATAGAAAGGCGCCCACGCGGTTCCCAGGTTTGACGCATTCGGTAGTACGATAATTAATTAATAAAAAAGAGTTCCAAAATCAGATCATTACAAAGAAAATGAATTAAAAACGAAAGAGGGAGACGACGCAGCGTTTTATTCCTCCCTCAAAACGCGGTGCGCGTGCGCTCCTTCCTCACTCACATGTCGTTTTCGGGGTGAATGGGGACAGGGACAACTTACGTCAACGCAAAGTCAAGCCCCCCCCCCCCCCCCCCCCCACCAGCGCTACACGACGAGCGGGAATACCGAGTCGACAGGGACAAGTTTTTTTCAAATGGAAAAATTGAATAACATGAATATATATATATATATAACAATCGTTTGTGTCGTCTATAAACATAAACGAATGAAAAATATTATATCATCCACAAAAATATCGATACATTAATTATTACCGGTGACGAAAATATTCTTCGTTAACTAATAATTTTAAATGATATAAACAACCGGTTTACGAAAATACTTTTCATCGTTCACTTTTTGCGATAAAAAGGAGCCTAATCCTATGATGAATTAACGGAAAACAGTAAAAGAGCGCTCTTCATCATTCATTGAGTCTTCATAAATTAATTTGAAATTCTTAAGAATTGTTGACCTAGTGAATCGCGTTATTAAAAGGATAATTTAAAGAAAGTTATTTGGATTTTTTTCCCCCTCCTATCTCCAACTATCCTTTTTTTTATAACTTTTGCTCTGATTTTTTTTTTTTTAGCTTGTGAGATTTGAACCTTGCACTTATGATTGCTCCCTCTCAAATCTACGTCTGAACTCTTAATATGTGAAAATCAAGGTATGTTTTGATGCATTACTCATTTCAATCGATGATTCGAGATGATTTTAGGTATGTTTTCTGCGCAATCCTTTGTGTGTTTATTGAGATTCATTCCCTTAAAAAATAACCGAAGTTTTCGTTGAGAGTACCTGGACGGTGGTATTTGAATTCCATCGGTGATGGATGATATAATAACTCCTACCAATATAAATGCCTCGTCCATTTGCAATATGCCATAAAAGATGTTATGCTCACATTTGACTAACTTAACTAGCATCACAGGCTAAAAAAAAAAAAGGTTGATATCATGAAAAACTTCAAATTAGCGTATTTATCATGAACTATTTTGTTGACCATAAAAAACCTCAAACTCATACTTTTGTGAAAAATTTACTAATTTTTTTACCACAAAAAATCATAAATTGGTATAATTGTGACAAATTAACCAAAAATTATTTTTTTACCATAAAAATCTCAAGCTGGTACGCATATGACAAATTCAACCTTCGTTAATTCATGTTAAATTGTGTTAATACCATAAATTTTTTTAAATTGATACATTAATAGCAAACAAATGATAATGTAGACACCCGACAATTGCCACGTATCATCAAACTCAACAATACGACGGTAAAATTTAACAAAAATTAGTAGAAGGTAAATTTATTACAGTTATACTAGTTTGGGATAAATTTGTCATATGTATATCGGTTTGGAATTTTTTTGTGGTCAAAAAAATAATATGGGGTAAATTTGTCATATATGTACCAATTTGAAGTTTTTATTGGTATATATATATAAAAAGCATCATGGGCACACTTGTCAAGGATACTCTTATCAAAACACTAGGTCATGCTAACGAGTGTTAAGCATATTCTATTTTGTATTTTGGATAATTTTTCAAAGCATTAAAATTGCACGACACGAGGGCAAGCGATGCCTTAGTAGTATATTCATGTCACGCATATACTTGAAGGTTATAAGGTGACTTTCAAAACAAAAAATTAATTCAAGGAATTCAGAAACGGCAATTAGGGCCCACATGACAATATTTTTGGAATAAAATTTCAGCTTTAAAAATGATTCTGAAACAGAAAAAAAGTCATTTGGGAGCGCAACTTCTGAAACATAAATTCGTTTGGTTACACAATTTTAATTTTCTACTTTTGATTTTTTTTATCAAGAAGTGATTTTGGAGTCACTTCAAAAAGTAATTTTTTTTTTACTTTTCTCGAAAAATAAAAAAATAATTTCTGACTAGAAATTAATTTATAAAGAAGAAATGTTGGCCTGCACGCGCAATATTTTACTGGCACCACAACTGTGTGTTTCTGAATTATCAAAATAAAATCCAGTTACAAATTCTGATTTTTTTTTTCTAGGGATTAGGCACATGGGTTTCTTTTAGCAACGGAGTAGAACAATGAGACTTGAGGATGTTTTTATCTCGATACTCCGATAATTGAACGGGGCAAAGGCAACGAGGACCAGTTTCGAGCGACACCGTCGCATCGCATCGCATCGCATCACAGCGGCAGACTACCGCATGCATGGGGCGCACGCTTTGGCTCGTCCATCGACACCGCCACGCACGGACTGCCGCAGAGGCTGAACCAAGATATGTGCGTGGATTACACTTTTTCACTCTGGTCAAACCAGTGTTTATAGCACGCGAGACAGACAGATGCAGAGAGAGAAATCGCCTTCGGACAGAGTCGCAAGAACCGCGTTAACCTTAACCAGACGACACCGACACAATCAGGCTTTGCGCGTGACCAGGATTGCAGGCCGGTGGTTGGAATTCACACTTCCTTGACCTTTTTGCTTTCTTCTCAATTAAAGTAATCTTCGCGCTTACTTGGGTTTAACAAGAGCTCGTAAACTGAAACAGCTGGGGTTCCTTCGACGGTCTAAAAGAGCGGCTGAAAGTGATAATCATGACTCCGGCTAAATGCACGTGACCAAAAAAAGTACAGTAACCACGTGAACAAAAAAAAGTACAGTAACCAAACTGCCGTTTTTTTTTTTTTGGATGAGCGATCGAGAGATCCGTGCGATCTGACGACGGAGATGGAGCCGGTTAAAACCCTGCACGCTTGGAGTTCTCGTCGTGTTGCGAGGATGACCGAGGTTCGATTGTGATCTGTTTGGAGGCTTGGAGCTACTGCCGCTTTCGCGACAAGGTTATGCTAATCCTCCATCTGCTTATTTTAATAGCGGCTCCTGTGTATGGCCCACTGGCCCAGGAACCGTCAGGACGCTCGGATGTTGGTTTTGTTATGGATCACGCGCGCACCACCGGTTCGCCACCCATTCAACATGTTAGACCAAACCGGTGATGCCCGATGAGCCCATCACAACAACCCCACTAGGTGCGAGCGGTGAAACCTAAGACTGGCGATGCACAGAAAGGCTAGGCTCGTCATTCGCAGGTTAACCAAAGTTCACGAGATCGAGGGTAGGCTGGGAATTGAACCTACGGCCTTCGACTTGCACATCAAGTGTCGGACCACAGCATGAAACTTAAAGACTGAAGCTGCAATTTAACCCTTCGATACTGTTGCGTTGTAACTCTATTTCATTCACTCAAATAAACAAATCGGCGACCCTCCCATCCTCCTTGAGAAGAACAGAAAGGCTAGGTGGGCCTAGTACGCCAGCCCAAGCCCCAAGGGCAAATGGATGGACTCGCACAATGATCCCATGGCTCAAGCCTCTAGCCTGGTTCCTGGTTCGGGCCGAGGATATACATAAAGTCGATCTCCTGGGCCGATCCAATTAGGGCTTGCCCATTGATCAGCGCTAACGAGCCCAGATGCCTCCATGTAGGTTTTCAAGTTGATGTCACGAAAGTACATTTCCTAACTAAGCGACCCAACTCTTCATATTTTCCAATTCTCTGGGCGGGGGTTTAGGATTCCTCCTGGACCGCTCCTCCGCATGTCGACCCCTCTCGATGGAACGCAGAGATCCGCCTGTTTCGGTGTCGGGGTTGCCCAATTTGGTAACACAAGAGCCGGAAATACCCCGATTTGAATCCTCAGCATTTCCGATCGCAAATGCTGATTCTTATCGGCAGCTTCCGAATTGCAAATGCCAACAAAAGGTTCTGTTGGCGGTGAAGAAGAAACATCATTGATCGGTGGCCTGCCCGGGGTCCAAATCTGTCTTTCTTCGTCACAAAGAAAGCGCCAAAGAAAGCGCCATACCAAACAAATAAAATAAAAAAAATACTTTTTTTTTAATCACTAATGATTTTAGTCGTCAGTGTCATTTTCTTAAAGCTTTTGAAATGAAAATGAGAGAGGCTTCGAGCCTTCGAGTCTTCGAGGATCTCGCGATCTGCCATTGAGCTGGAGTCAACGTGGGAAATCTGTGGACTTTGGGAGGGTTAAGGATTCCTTCCCTCGAAGTTAATCAACGAATTTGATTAAGACTAGGGTTTAGGCTTTGATATCATCCCATGTGACAAGCACACTCGCGTTTCAAAAAATTGTACTTTTTGGTAGGTCCCTCTTTGATACTGTTGCGCTGGAAAAAGACATGATGCTGACTTTGAACTTGGCTTGATCAAGACCCTCTCTTCTCTCTCTTCGGAATGTAATGATTTCACGGAAAATTGAAATTATTTTTCGCAACCTTTCTTGTCGGAATTAAGTTTCTCGAAAAGCTCCATTTAAATTTGAAGCAGAGAATGCGATTCAGATAGATAACTAAAAACACTGGGTAAGAGAATTAAGGACTCAGATATATATATGACAATGTACTCGTTTCCCATTGAATATGTTCCCTTTTTTAATGGTTTGTGTAACCTTAAATTAATTGAATATATTTTAACTTAAAAAGTCAGTTGGAAAATCAAAATAAAATAAAAATGAATTTCTCCCCTCGAGATATAACGGCGTTGAGGAAGACAGAAACAACGAAGAGGGTGGGGGGCTGGAGTGGGACCCGTTCCACACCGCACGTCAACCACGTTAGCGACTTACGTTCGCATTTAGCGGGAGGTTAGAGAGAATTGATTGGAGCAAAGGGAGCTTTTATTAGGCCCAAAAATAAATGAAAACCAATTAAAGAGAGAAAAGTTAAAAAAGGAGAAGAAAAAAAAAACCCGAAGAAAACAAAAGGGAAAGTGTCTCCGTCCTCTTGTGGCCCCCACTTTTCCAACGTTCGACTGTTGAGGATTTTCTGTTTTTTTATAAAAAAAACCTTAAAACCTTAGCCAACAAGAAAAGGCTCACACTGCCACGTCATACTTCCCGTTGCTCCGCACTCGCATCACTTGCGCTACGTGCCCACAGCCTTTGGTTTCGGCGCAAATTAAAGGAATATTCTTTTAATTAAATTGAAGTTATTTTCTTTTTCTCCTGAGCTTAACAAATTCTAAGAATACCCAGCGAAATTTTACGAAGGGCCCACATCGACTGGGGGGTTCCAAATCTGACGACGTCGCCTTCCTTGGAACGGGGTAGTGAACGACACCGTCTGACAAACTGTCTCCGCATTATTGCTCCCACTCCAGCAGGAAATAAAATATTTTTAGAAAAAGGGGAATCTTTCTTATCAGGCGAAAAATTACGCAACGAAGATTAAATTTTAAAATGAAATAGAAAAATTGCAAATTTTCCGATTTTCTGGAGAGCGACAAATACTCCCACCACCATTAATCTGCTTGCTTTGAGGCACGGTGCATTAGAAACTGAAATTTTCGGCTTAAAGCAAAAAGTTCATCGAGCAGGAGTACTGTGTGAGGCGACAGCCAGAGTTTGCGTTCGCACTTGAAGTCGAGGATCTGTGGATTTGCGTTGCAGCGTTTCGACTTCAGTTTCTTCTCTTAGCTCGGTGAAGAGATTTGGTGAAAAAGATGTTCACTGACGGCCTGGACAACAATGGCATCAGATGGGCAAGAGAGGTCAGCTTCCCAGGATCACGTTTCCTTTTTTTTTTTTGCGAGGTTAAATTTTGGTTTTTTGTTTGTGTTGCTGTTGTTGTTTATAGTGATTTCAAGGCACTTCGCATGTTGTGTTGTTTGATCTTTGATTCTGTCGAAGAAACTAGCGAGATTGCAGATTTATTCCTGTTCGATGTCTTTCTCCCTCCAGAGAAGCTACATTCTCAGTTTTTGGATCTTTTCTGTGTTTCTTTATCGTATTAGTGCTGGTACATTTTCTTTTGAGAGAAATATTCGACGGATATTTGCGATTCTTTATCTGGTTTCTCGTGATTTTATTCACTTTGACGCAATTGTAGTAGTGAAATTTCTCATTTGGTTGGTGCAAATTGTGTCAGATTCTGTCGTTTTGTCCACTGTGATTTTCAAAGCTTTCAAATAACTAACTTTTTGCAATAAAATTGAAATGTGGATGTTGTTCTTGTTCCTTCTCAGAATGATGGTGTGCTCCCACGTCCAAATCTGAGGACGAGAATGGATTCCGGCATTGGCACACGGAAAATTAGCCATGGTTTTGTACTACCTCCGATGTCAAAGTTCCGTAGTGGACTTCTCCCAGCAATGACAAGCACGATACATCACAATGCTGAGGATAGTGGCTTGGCGTCAGAGAATGACATGAGCAGTGATTCGGAAGAATTTTATGGTGGGCGTTACTCCCTAGATTCGTCTCCCCGAGATGAAATAGCTGGCAATGGAAAGTTTCGCGGCTCAAGGGACCCTCCGCAAGTCCGGCCACGATATAGCAGTGTGTATTCGGATGTCAGTTCTTCAGTGGAAACAAAATTGGGTATACAGGATCAGATTAGAGAAAAAGGGAATGTGACGTATCCTGTCCGACGAAATGGTTACACAGAGGATGAGTCATCTGATTCAGCTAGCTCAGAATTCTCTACCACGCAAGTTGGTAGCATAAATGGGTCTATTCCACGGAGTAGAGCACATGTTTCTGAAGGATACACCTCGAGTGTGCCTTCGCAAGTGAAAATAGAATTTACTGCCATGAAGGTTCGTCTTAAAAATAAAAATAAAAATAAAAATAAAAAAACAGCTGCCTTTGATTGAGTAGTCATGCTGAAGTTCTGCATATTTGATAAATTTTCTTGTCCAATATGACGCTGCATATGTGCTTGATGATGGAATAATCCTCCCTTTTGCATGTGGTGATATTGGGATATGCGTTTGAATGTCTATACAAACGATGGCCGGCAGTAAAAGTACCACAGCCTCTTATCAAGCAGCTTCTTTTCCTGCTTCAGGATGTCCTAGTAGTTTAGTATAGATTGTAGACTAAATCACTTTCTGATGCATGAATTAGAGAATATTTTTGCCCAAGCAGCAATGCGTAGACTATTGATTGAGAAAGTTGCATATGTACTTTTAAGCAAATACCTATGCAGCTGAGTATTGGAGAACGGGTATTAATATCTGCAGTAGATAAATACAAAGTAGGTGGCATGCTATACTGACTGATCGTGATGAGTATTATCTATGAAGTCTCACATGTCTGTTACTCTTAGTATTTGAATTTAACTTTGGCTATGTACATCCACGGTCAGAGTTGTAAGTGGTTTTGCCTTTTTGTAGGCAATTGGTGCCTGTTATTCTTTTATTATTCTTTAAAGAAACTTTTTAGTTGGATGGAAGTAGTAACAGGTTTTTTGATTTTAGAATTTTTGTGAAGTTGATTTTTTGCTGAACTAACCTTCCTTGCAGGGTAGTGCCGCAAAAATGCAGAACGGTAGATACTCGGACAATGATATTCCCAGTGCGCCTCCTTTTAGCAGTTCTGCCCATGAAATCAGAAAAGCAGTTGAACAAACACCAGCCTCTCGCACTGAAAGTAGAGCAGGAATTCAAGACTCTGCAGGTCTCAAAGCTACTGATGCCCCAGAGACAGTTAAATCAACACCTGGGAATAAGGGGAATGAAACTGTGAATAACAGTGCAGAGCAATTTATCAGGTTTGTTGAAGCTCTGTAATTGTTCTCTTCAGTAAAACCATATGTCGATGCACAAAGCACTAGAAGAGATTTTTATTGATTTTCACTGGAATTGACATTCACATCATGGCTTGCTCCCAATTCACAGGGCTACTCCCAGTGCAGAAACTGCTTTGCCCTCCAGTTCACACCCTCCGCGTCTTCCAGCGTTTCATGCAAGGTAACATTTGATGATTGTGGTTGTGGCTTCTGTTGACAATAATCAGTTCTTTTGACCTGTAATTTGTCTTTTATTCTGTTTCCTTTACTTTATACAATATGCAGTGCGTTGGGTCCTTGGCATGCTGTGATAGCATATGATGCATGCGTACGCGTTTGCCTGAATGCTTGGGCTAGGAGATGCACGGAGGCTCCTATGTTTCTGGAAAATGAGTGCCTTCTGTTGAGGGATGCATTTGGGTGAGTAAGCCTTTCTCTTTCTCCATGGTTTTTGACATGAATTCTTTTTGTCTTAGAATTGCTTTCCCCTCGTGTAAGTTTATGGTCAGCTTCGTGAAACATTGCGTTCTACAGCTTGCAGCAAGTTCTCTTGCAGTCAGAGGAGGAACTCTTGTCGAAACGATCAGCTGAGCTCACAAGTGAGGGAGCTGCGCCAAAACCCAAAAAAATTATTGGCAAGATGAAGGTTCAAGGTATACTATGATCCTTTCTTTTGTTTCTATCAAGATTTTGTCTTGATTCTTTGGTTGTGTATAATATAATTTTGGCTTTATATAGACTCCGAATTCCTAAGATGTCCTTACCTTTTGCAGTAAGGAAAGTCAAAACGGTCCTGGATCCCCCTACTGGATGCAATATACTAGCTTTGAAGACACCTTCATCGTTGAGGATGCCATCGCTAAACATGGAAGTTCTACGACATAACTTCTCCAACATCCAGTCAACTCTGTCCTCGAAATGGCAAGCTCTTGGAAATGCCCGCACAAGGCCCAGAATTGCAGCAAAGGGTTCCTTCTCACGCCAGAGCTTGGCATACGTACATGCCAGTACTCGTTATTTGAAGCAAGTTTCAGGACTTCTGAAAACTGGGGTAACAAGTCTGCGTAACAGCTCAATGTCATATGAGGTTGTGCAAGGTAAATGATGCCTGCTTACTGGTGGGAAGTGAAAGCCCTCTTTTTTACTATATTTCTTTCAATTGTTGACATGTTTAGTTAGAGAGCACCACCTCTATGAACTCTGAAATAGAAACTGGGGATGACATACAGCAGATTACCAAGTCCATCTACTACGCATTTTAAAACACCAGAATCTATATGGCAAGAATTCTTTTTGCTGGGATCTTTGGAATTTGTGAGCAAATATAAGTTCTACGGAAATATGGGCTTAGTTTGAGTAATCAACATCTGTTCCTTGCAACAGCATGATGTGTTTCCGTTTTGTTTTCTTAAAAAGTCTTTTGCTGTTTGGTTCATGGGCTAAACATTTTTGCATCAAACATCATCAGAAACATACTCTTGTCTGTTGCGATTGAAGAGTACAAGTGAAGAAGATGCCATACGCATGCAACCTGGATCTGGTGAAACTCATGTCTTGTAAGTCGTCTATGTTATTTTCAACTCTTTGATATTCTATTGTTCAAGAGGAATATTATTGACTACTCTACAGCTTTCCAGATGGTGCAGGAGATGATCTAATTGTTGAAGTTCAGGATTCAAAGGGGAAGTATTATGGTCGTGTCCTGGCACAGGTGGCAACTATTGCCGACGACCCGGTAACTTCTTATTATGACTTTTGAATGCAAGTTCCTAGTACCTGTAGAAGTTTAACTCAGGCAATACTTCGTTGGGGTGGTTACCCTCGGCTCTTGATCGATGTTTCAGTAGGAAGATAACATAAGCTTGTCTTGAAATTGAATGCAGGCTGACAAATTGCGCTGGTGGTCTATTTATCGTGAGCCAGATCACGAGCTTGTAGGGAAACTGCAGCTCTATATAAATTACTCAACTAGTTCCGAAGACAACAGTCATCTCAAGGTGAATTTCTTTAGTAGCATTAGATAGATACTTGTGCTTTGTTGACTATATTAGATTATCATTACTTTCTGGTTTTCTGCATGACATATCTGAGATCTCACGTGGATGCCTTCCACTATGCAATCACATGAACTGTGAAGTATGTGTGTCCAAGTTGGCTCTGATTTTTGTGGGCATAAAGTAGAGCGTGTGAGATTAAGAAGCCAATGAGAGAGAGTTTCTTCAAACTGCCAAGGACTGCTGTTTTTTAATTGTTTCTAATAAAGGCCATGCTGGAGAAGAGAGTCAAAGTTTTTGCAATTTTCTACTTTGAAGTCTCGAATTATATCTTTCAGAACTTTCCCTTCTTTTTCAGAAATATGTGTCATCATGCATCGTTTTGAAAATTTCAACCAGACTAAATGAGGTTTCCTTCTAAACCACAGGAAGTTACTGGGATAGAAAACAGAAATCTATTGTAGGAAGTATTTTACAATTGAAAAATTCAGTAATTAATTTGGGAAGAACACTGAAGCCGAAGCCAAAAATGATTTCAGATTAAACTTTTGAGACTTCTCGCTTCCTTGTCGTGCAAAGCTATGTTTGGCTAGTAACAACTTTTTAGAGGTTATCGTAGATTGCAACCACCTATCTTCTGACTTCTCTGAGTGCCTGTTGAGGCTCAGTCACAGTCGAACTGTGGGGTGGGAACTGTGCAAATTAAGCAGCTAAAAGACTTGCCATGGTTTACTCTGCAAGCTAAGCGTCTCAGAAGTCACCATGGTTTGTTTACCTTCAAACTAAGCAGCTCAGAGGCTTATCATGGTTTAGTGCAGTGATTCTTTGTTTGATTGAGGAATATGCTTATCCCTTTAATGATCTGTCAATATCTGAGTTCTTTCTCAAACACTTTTCGATCATTTTGAATTTATGTGTTCTCTTGCCCGTTGTTGACTTCCCATTTCTTCGGAACCTAGTATGGAACTGTTGCAGAAACTGTTGCATACGACCTGGTGCTAGAAGTTGCCATGAAGGCACAACAGTTTCAACAAAGAAACCTGTTGTTGAAAGGTCCTTGGGAATGGCTTTTAACAGAGTTCGCTTCATATTATGGAGTTTCTGATGTCTACTCCAAGTTAAGGTAGGTAGATGGTTGGTAGCGCTGCATTTTCTGTTGGAACTGTTAATGACGTCATCGATCAATAAATATCTTTCTGTATTTTCTGGCAATTTCCTTTTCTTTGAGATCTTCACATTCTCGGCAGATACCTTTCATACATAATGGACGTGGCCACTCCTACTGCCGACTGCCTTAAACTGGTGTATGACTTATTGATCCCTGTACTAATGAAGGGACAAAGAGGCACATTAAGCCATCAGGAGGTAAATTTCAGCCTTTTTGAATTCTTTTCCTGTCATAATAAAGGGACCGTCTTTGTTGCCTTTTGTACTACTTTTTTATATTCTTTGATTGCTTCTTTTCTTCTTGAGTCCTTTTATTTCCGGGCTTTATGCTTGAGTGCGTTCATCTAGAACTTATGTTACTATCTTCACTCCCTTCAACAGAACCGCATATTGGGAGAAGCCAAGGATCAGATCGAACAGATCCTTGCTCTTGTTTTTGAGAACTACAAGTCGCTGGATGAGTCAACACTCTCGGGGATTATGGATGTTTTCAGGCCTGCAACTGGGGTTGCTGCACCTGCCTTGGAACCCGCTATTAAACTATACACTCTGCTTCATGATATACTGTCTCCTGAGGCACAGACTAGTCTGTGTCAGTATTTCCAGGTCCAAGATACTGACATGCTCCCAAATGCCATTTTCCTTTATTTGTGTCATTTATAGAGTTATTTCCTTTTAACCTCATTTGATTGCACTGTGCTTGCAGACTGCCGCCAGAAAGAGATCAAGAAGACACTTGACGGAGACTGATGAATATGTTACAAGCAATACTGAGTTTATGCTGATGGATCCCGTATCCATGTCCACTGCCTATCAGAAGATGACCGCACTTTGCATGAACATAAAGAATGAAATTTCTACAGATATTGATATCCATAATCAGGATATACTCCCCAGGTATGTGCTCTTAGTAAGACACGAAAGACTTGTACTGGAAAATCGGTTGCATTTGCAATTGGCATCAGCATTCAGCATTGCAATTGAGCTTGATCATGTATGTTGGTTTGTGACAATTAGGTTCTGAATGCCTAAGCAGTAAAAATAGTTATGTGACTACTCTTAAGCTTTGTCATTGTTAATTTGGTGCATGAAAGTAATAACATTAATACACATTATCTGCCGTGAAAACTAACTAGCGATTTCTAGTAATTACAGTACTATTGTTGTCACGCTACTTGTACTGCAAGATTGCTGCCAATTCTAGGCATATTTTGTTGACCATCATAGGATCGTTCTCATGCTAGTAGCGCATGCATGAGAAGAACATCAAGGTTGTAAATTTGTGGCACGAGATCAGACATGCAACTCATTCGCATGAGGTCTTGCAAATTGCTATATTCTTGGGGGAATCTTGTGGGGACCATCTACACATTTCTGTTACTTGGTAGACCATAACTGAGTTCTGCAATTATTCTGATGATAATTCTTTGTTGCAGTTTCATTGACCTGCCAAATTTATCTTCCTCAATATACAGCAGTGAGTTATGCAATA
Organism: Rhodomyrtus tomentosa; assembly: GCA_028455895.1. Classification (NCBI taxonomy): domain Eukaryota; kingdom Viridiplantae; phylum Streptophyta; class Magnoliopsida; order Myrtales; family Myrtaceae; genus Rhodomyrtus; species Rhodomyrtus tomentosa. Next base: position 2,843,237 of record JAPCWY010000001.1, on the reverse strand, counting down.
GATTGCGTGCATTTCTTACTGCTTGCCCACCCTCTGGTCCTTCCCCTCCAGTGGCAGAGCTTGTCATTGCTACATCTGATTTTCAGAGGGATCTTGCTGGCTGGAAAATAAGGTAGGAAACTGTAATGAAATACATTGTTTCTCTATGTGACACTGTGCCTTGGATGATATTAACGCTTCTTTTTAATATTTCCAGTCCTGTGAAAGGTGGTGTTGATGCTAAAGAATTGTTCCATCTGTATATTTTGGTGTGGATTCAAGATAAGCGCCTGTCCTTACTTGAGACATGTAAATTGGACAAGGTACTAGTTTGCAAGGACGCCGTGTCATGCATTCAATATCTATAATCTTATCTGGTTCGCACCTTTGCAATGAAATAGAAGGTTTGTTTCAAGAATCTGATCTGTGACCACTACTTCCATCACTTGGCAGGTGAAATGGTCAGGTGTTAGGACTCAACATTCTACAACTCCCTTTGTGGATGAAATGTATGATCGGCTGAGAGAGATGTTGAATGACTATGAAGTCATCATTTGCAGGTGGCCAGAATACATATTTGTGCTCGAGAATGTATGTCATCATAATGATCCATCACTCTTTATCCATTTTGAATGAAATTGCTGAAAATTTTTATAAGAATGTAGGTAAACTTGTCCTTTTTGAGGATATAAAGATGGAAATCTATGTGTAATAAAGCTGTAATTGTTCTGCTGGATAGGCTATTGCTGATATTGAAAAGGCAGTGGTGGAAGCTCTTGACAAGCAATATGCAGATGTCCTCTCACCGTTGAAGGATAATCTAACACCTAAGAAATTTGGCCTTAAGTATGTCCAGAAACTTGCAAAGCGATCGGTCTGCTCCTATAATGTGCCTGACGAGGTGAATCTTGATCTCATGAAATCTCAGTCCATTATTCAATACTTAAGTTCCTCTGGTGTTTGCCTTAAATAATTTGGTCTTCTAATGATGCTCGCATGCAGCTTGGGGTACTTCTAAATTCTTTGAAGAGAATGCTAGATGTCTTGCGCCCTAAGATAGAACTCCAGTTCAAGTCATGGGGTTCCTGCATGCCCATAAGTGGAAACACTGCTCCTGGAGAGCGTCTCAGTGAGGTGACAGTCATGCTGAGAGCCAAATTCAGAAATTATCTGCAGGCTGTTGTGGAAAAACTTGCCGAGAATGTTAGTATCGACTCACATCGTTGATAATTTTTGTGAAAGCCACTATTTTTATATGGGCATGTCGAACAGTGAAGTATAACCCGATCTTGGTCCACACAATTTGCAAATGAGCATGTATTCTCATAAGTTGGCAAAAAAGTAGTTTGAAGCTCAGTGTGTGGAAAGTACCAGAAAAAGGGTCTCTGTTACATTTAAAGAAGTTGTATCTAATAGCTGATGGTTCCCTCTGGTAGAAGGCCTCTATTCTTTGTGAAAGACTTGCAAGCATGATTTTTTTTTTTTTATGGAGTCATTTTTTTTATGGAGTCATCCTTCCAATGGCTCTTGCTTTCTTCTTGCCTCATTGCGGGATTTATGATCTGATGCAGCTTTGTTTTCATTGTACGACTTTTAGTGAGTTGCGCTTTCATCTTTAACTTATTTAGTAGTGATGTCCTGTAAACTTGCATCACTCATTGTTTCAATCTCCTCACGTCTCTGACTTCCAGGTTGTTTTTTGTGTTCTAGTCAAAGTTACAGGCCTCTACAAAATTGAAAAAGGTTCTACAAGATTCCAAAGGGACTGTGGTGGAATCAGATGTACGGGGTAGAATGCAACCCCTAAGAGAGCAGCTGACGGAAACGATGAATCACCTCCACACAGTCTTTGAAACTCACGTCTTTGTCGCTCTTTGCCGAGGTTACTGGGACCGGATGGGACAGGTTGATTGCACTCAGATCAATCGATACAGATTGTGCAGTTTCCTGATGACTGAAATAATAAGATTTGTTTCCTCGATGATGCAGGATGTTCTGAGTTTCCTGGAGAACAGGAAAGAGAACAGGTCGTGGTATAAAGGTTCACGAATCGCCGTATCTGTAAGTAGAAGTATATTATGATTTTTAATCTGGCAGTGTCTAGTAGAGTAGAGAGCATGCATAGAGCATCGGTGGCAAATATTTAGGACATCTTCCTCAGATTAACTGCTTGTTCACAATACTCAGCTTTGTACTTCCTCTTCTTCTTTTATTTTATAAATATTTCAATCAATGGAAGTAGATATAATAAATATGTTTAGGATGAAAGGAATCCCAATTTCATGGAAAAGGAATACTTTAAAAGCATCTGCTTAGCTTGACATCAAGTTAGGACATTTCATCTGCTTGCTTTTCTATTTTCCCTTTTTCCTTCCAGATGGGGATAACTTATGCATTATCTGCGCAGATCATGGATGATACTTTTGCCTCGCAAATGCAACAGCTTCTTGGGAACACTCTGCAAGACAAAGACCTTGAACCTCCAAGATCGATCGTGGAAGTGAGGTCAATACTGTGCAAGGATGCTCCCAATCACAAGGACAACACATTTTATTATTAGGCTTTTGTAAATAGACTCTAGTTGAATGAAGGTCAAGTAAGCCGGAGTTTAGGAGCCTGAGATATGAAGCCATCGCATGACAAGTGAAAGGGCAAGATGCGGGCAGAGAAACACTTTTCACGAGGTGTTCTCCTGCAATCTTTCTGTATGCCGGAATGTCCGTGGCATCGATAGTATTTCAATTTTTGGATCGACTCTTGCAGCAATTTTGTAGAGGGAGCAAGCAACTCTGCTGCTCCAAGCATAGCATTCTCAGTAGAGTTAGTGCCATATATAGGTCTTGTTACAACATTGGTCTTCAAAGTGACAGAAAGCTAATGCTCATATATACAGTTTTCCTGTCATGTGCATTTGTCAATGCAGTAGTTTTTTCTTCCTTCGTTTTGTTCTAACTTTACCCGAATTGTAAGCATTTTAAATTTAATCACCAGGATCACTCCTCTACTGCCCCAATTAACTTGCCAGATACCAAGGTTATTTCTGGACTTGAAAATATAATATCACCTTGATAAAACAGAGCATTCCGAGAGTAGACATAAAAAAAACTTAAGAACTGATTTACCAAGTTACTGTGATAAAATCTGGTACTGCATAATGTTTGACCCAACTGAGGATGCATAGTTGAATTGGGAGGTTGGCAAGTTGATATCCGCCTTGGATGCTTTGGTTAAAAGATCATGATGATGCGAGGAATAGAGCTGATGAGATTGTTTAGTGCCGAAGGAGTGCGATCAACAGCCCTTCCTCAATAGGAAAACGCAAGGTGTTCAAAATTTTCTATGAGTTTTTTTTCCCCCCGAAATAACAATTCCAATCATTAAGCAGAATAAAACTCGAGGTACTCAAGGATTCCAAACCTAACAAATCTCGGATAACTACATAACAAAACAAATAACATAACATCAATATCAACAATATCTTTATTCCAAACTAGTTGGGGTTGGCTGTCGATGAATTTCAAAAAATTATAAAAATAAAATTAGAATTAAGCGAGTGAAAATAGATAAATGTGTAAAAATAAATGAACAAATATATATATATATATATATATATATATATATCTATATATCTATCCACTACCCGTCCACAACACTAATAGAATTACTCCACTCCGTCCTAAGAAAAACCATATGCCAATCTATTTCCTACTTCATTAAATCTTATTTTACTTTTTTCCCCAAGTAAGTTTCGGTCGGTCTCTTGTTTTCTTCGTGCTATGCTCTCGATAGCAATTCGTACCGATGTATCTAAGGGCTTTCGGAGTATATGTCCAAACCATCTCAATCTATGTTCTCTCATTTTTTTTGCTACCGGTTCTACTCCAATTTTTCGTCGAATCTCTTCATTTCCTATCTTATTCATCATTGTATGATCACACATCTACATCCTCATTTTCGCTATTCTCATTTTATGCTCATGTTTTCTTTGTGTTGGTCAACATTCAGCTCCGTATAACATGGCAAGTCTGACTGTAGTATCACACAAAAATCCTGATACACTACTCTATTTCATCCAACCTGCTCTGATCCTATAGCTTAGATCCTCTTCAATCTCTTCTTCTTTCTGCAATATTGATCTCAGATATCTAAATGTATCTTTCTTGGGTACTTCTTATCCGAGCATATTTACAGCTTCTTGATCCCTTTTTCCTGCCGTGTCAAACTCACACTTTAAATATTCCGTCTTACTTTGACTTAGCGTAAATATTTTAAACTCTCGCATGCTTCTTCATACTTCTAACTTAGTGTTAACCACATCCCTAGTTTCATCGATAAGTACAATATCTCTGCAAATAGCATACACCATGGCACCTCATCTTAAATATATTTTGTTAGCTCATCCATAACCAGGGCAAAAAGGTAAGGGCTCAAAGCAGGACTTGATGTAAGCCTATTGTAATTGAAAAATAACTTGATGTGCCATTACAAGACTTCACACATATAGTAGCACCGTTATACATGTCCTTGATTGCCTTGACATACTTTGAAAGTATTTTTTTCTTCTCAAATAACATAAAACATAAAAAAAAATTATTATTAGAAGCACACTTTTATCCCTTGAGAACAGATCTACTACCGTAAATATTTAATGGTCACTCACTAAATTCAGTGATGAGCATATGCTGAGATCTCTCATGACATTTGCAAGGGCTTGCTGTCTGCATCAAGATACGACATCTCATCACTATCACCAAGCAGTATCACCAATATCAATATGTTGAAATAGCAAAGATTAAAAACCGCGATTTATTTTTGTTGAGAAACCCTCTAATCTAAACTTAAATCTAAATTGGGAGAGAAGAGTGTTGCAATCTTGAAAAGGTTGAGGAACCATGTCACGAACATCTTCCTCGATGACTGTCGACTAGACAAATGGCCGAACTGGTCTCAACGTTCATCCAATATCGGCTGCAGAAATTTATTCCCGCAAAAAAGCTCCCAAAACAGAATATGAGAGAGAACCCAGAAAAAAGATGGGGAGGTAGAGGGGTGGAGGGATGACAAGAGAGGGTGAAAAGGAGAGGGGAAGGAACGTCCCTCTCTCTCCCTCAAGAAGTGCACCGGTGGCGGCTGGAACCCTAGAGAATGGGGAGAGAATATTGCGTGGAGAGGAATGGAGAGGCTCTTCAAGAGTCACAAGAACCCGAATTCAACGCGTAAGAACTTGAATCACGTGATGATTCGAGTATACAGACAAAGAACATACGCAGGAGGTTTTTTTTTTTTTTCCTTCTTCCCAAAACATGGCTTAATGAAACTTCTTTGGCTCATCATGATGCGATGAAACAAACGAATTCGAATGTTCCACATCTCAAAACTCGAGGACGAGTTTCTTCCGACCAGAGGAGAATGACGCAGCCAACAGAATCACGCAAGATGATATTTATTCAAATATTGACGTTTTTGCCTAGCTAAAGTGAAGATGGGTTTTGTAACTCAAAACAGGCAAAGCATGTAAATGAGTCTTAAGTCCTGATGCATGCAAGTGCACGTGCTCATAACATTGCACAGTACTGAGAGAAGGTGTTAAGACAGTTTTTGCATTCAGCATAGGATATTTTTACGTAGCATTGGTATCCGAACTTAAAATGCAAACAGATAACTATTTACACGGTCAAGTAACATCAGAGGGAAATGAATCAAACTGGGATGCCTCATTAATGCACCAATGTCAAAACAACAAGGACAACATCAGACTGCATTGGCCAGATAAGCATGGAATGAACTGATTAAGCTCCTCTTCGGGCACATCATGCTGATCAGAGAAGCTTTGATATAACATGACAGGATGTCCAAAAGGCATTTGAGGCAACCCTCAGAAGCACTGGATTCTGATAGATCCTGAAAAGAACAGACAAGTCACCACAATTACGTCCACAGAGAGAGAGAGAGAGATTAATTGCAGAGATCAAGAGCTGGATAATCTGCAAGAGCATGGAGTTCAAAATTCTCTAAAAGAACAGTTTATCAGATTCAAACAAGCGGCAACCTAGGAAATATAAAAGAGTCGCATGCTGGAAATAATTTAAAATATATATGAGAGGAGATTAACTAAGAGACACACCCAATGGCTGTTGCCCCCCAGGATGCCACGTTATAGATGACTTTGCTCCCGTCCCATGCCTTCCGGAGCTTTCCTTTCTTCTTTTTCACAGAAAATGTTTTGCTAAGAGCTAATAGGAAATTCAAAGTATATCAGGACTCTTCTTATCAACTAACGATGTATCAAAAGTTATGCCCATTCCATGCATGGATATCCTATCGTATAGTTTTTGTGACCAGTGAGAAAATACAGTAAAAACGACTGAGAGGCTCCAATGTCTGACCTGCTTGGAGTTGATTAGGAGTTAATTCCTGAAATCACACAGCGGCTCTGTCAGCAAAGTCATATGTTCACCTGAGGTATGTTCCAATTCATGCTTATATCAAATGAAAATAGCATCATGCAAGTAATGCCTATGGCATGAATTGATCATTTGTTTAATTTGTCAGGCTTTCAAATGCATGATTTTTCAATATACGAAGCATACGATAATACATAACCAATCTGCAAGACAACTATAAATAATAAACCCCTATCAACAAGATGAAATAAAGAAAATTTTGCCAGGTAGGAAAAGCATGAGTTGCTGAAATGCATATTCAACACACCATGGGGAAGGAATAAGCATGCCTTGCTGAAGATCAGAGGCATCAATTGATGCTTCCCAAGCAGGTGACACAATGTTTGATTTATCTAAAACAGAACATGTTCCTCTGATCTCTGTCATTCAAGATACAAGCAATAATACACTGCTATAAGCAGTCAGTGAAATATATTCTGTGCCAACCTAAGAGCAGCATAAGTTGTATCGTTCAAGAAATGGGACAACATGAAGCTTCTATAACCTCGGTACACAGAGGTATTATGATACATTATGAATTGTTCTCATGTCAAAAAAGTACGAGCCCAGGTGTGTAGACCTCGATAGATCCAGGTTGTATGAGCTCTTTACCACCACAATGTTGGAAGTCTGAGTCCTCTCAGCAACCCAATAGTGCAGTCATCAATTTTCCATTGACCAGAACACATTAACCAACATTTATCACAGATTCAGGAGACACTATTGCCTGCATCCGGAGCAGTAGGCTAGTATATGTAATCCCAACAGATTAGTGGGTTCATGTGGGATCCACCTAACCCAGCAGATCAGATACATAGGGCCATATGCTCCTGGTGCACCTATTGATTACACCGGTTCCAGATATACTAGGAGAAAGTGGCCTAAAGTAAATCCAGCAGAATAAAGTGACCTCCAATTCCGGGATGTACTCCCACTTACTCCACTCCGATGCAACTTTTTCTCTACTAGTGTTCATAGTTGGTTGTCCAACCATACCAAACCAGTTATCAATGGAATAAATCATTCTAACAACATCAAGACAAGAGAATATCTAATGAAAAATCTAGAGCAATCGACATACTAATAAGTATTATATATTGGCCGAGCGTCTGCCATTCGTGACAATCTTTGACCCTGGTTAATCAAGTAAAAGAACTCATGTGTTATAACAAGTGTCTGTCATTGAAGCTCTTAATATAGGGCTCATTGCGCCAATACATCAAAGCTCTTAACAGATATGCTCATGACACAATATGCACAGAAATAAGCAAAATGTTTGAACTAACTGTGACTTCAGGGAACAAACTTGCATACCTTTGTCTGCTTGAGAGACGACAGATATGCAGCCATGAAGCATGCAATACCCTCTACAATATCTTCTTGCCTCACTAGAACATAATCCTCTTCATCCAAATCTTCATTTTCACTTTCCCAAAGGTCATTTTCATTGACCATATCCCAAGAGCTACCTTCCTCTGCTGCCATGCAAGAAAATAACTATCCATTGATGTAAAGCAGACTGATGATTAGAAAAGTTAAGCAGTCTAACAATTGAAGAGTGCCCAGGGTCCTTAGGGCAACAGCTCTGAACCGCATTCTACAACAAAAACAACACAACTTGGAAGCGTACCATTTTGAGGAACTGACACCTGAGCGCTTTCAAGTTTTTCAAGAAATTCTGGGCATTCAACTCTTGATTTCAGAAGCTCGCATAACTGTATTAAAACAGGAAGAAAAGCACGCATCATCAGACAATATACATGTGACTAGGCGAGTTTTGCACAAAATTTTTTTTAATGGCTTAATGAACAGTATTGTCAAACTGTTATCATAACCTTTCTTTTCATTATTTTTAGGGTGCTTATGGCTTTTCTATTGGAAGGACCTTTTGTTCAACTAAGAACCATTGAGGAATTGACAAAAAATTGTTGGAAGCAAGACCCGATCAAAAAAGAGAGTGGAGCACAAATCACTCTTGCAAGATTACATATGCAACCGGCAATAGATTGCCTATCATGATAGTTAGTCAAAGCCATTGGTATAGAAAGAAATTGACAATCCTCATCTCACGAGACAGTGAAGCGCATCATTTCTTGAATTGCCATCCTCCACGACACTAAGATGGTCACGAAAATACTGCTCTCCAATTTTTTGTTCTTTTCCAAAATGAAAAATAGGTTCCAGGAATGCGTGATCAGAATTCCGCCCACAAAATTTCACTTCCAAGAACATGCTCTCCAATCAACCAGTGAAAAAGTCAACGGAATCACAATTCCGACCTACTGAGCCCGAAACACTGATGAAGCTGGAAAACACTCCACAGCCAACCTCAGGCCTACTTAGAAGTTAAACATCCTTCTTAAATTTGACCTGAAATAACAAGGTGTAGATCCCTAAACTTAACACTATAAGTCAAGAGTACCAAGGACAAAGAAAAGGTTCAAAATATAAACACATTTATGAACAATTGTAACGCGTGAAAGCCCACAAAGGCAAATGGCTTGTCACATGATCCTGAAATTTTGGTAGAAATCTCATTTTGATCAGAGAAGCATTTATTCTGTAGGCCATGCTACTTAGAAGCAATGACCTTTGCTGTATGAGGCTGGTACTCAATTCAACAGGTCAAGAATTTAAAATCGTCTGTTCACTAGCATGTAGCACCTGCGACACAATCAGCTCCATCAACATGACTAACTTGCCGGAGTTTGCTGATGGAGAGGGATCACACATAAACTCTACACGAAAATGAACAGCTTTCTATGATGTTTAAAAGTGCAAGTGTTTCTGAATTTATCATATGTTGATTGAAATCTGTGTGTGTAAAGCGCCCAAAGAACCAACGTGCGAATGACTCATAGCAGCTAATATAATCTACATCCAGATGCTGCATTAACATTGGCTACCCGAAATGAAATCACTCAACCATTTACACATATCCATCCCCTCGCAAAAGAAGCAAAGGCCCAATAGGTTATTCAATTAGAGTAAAAAGAACTGTAGTTCTATTTTGCTACTTACATCCCATATTCTTATCTAACGAACAAAAATAGAAACTTAACTGTAATTCTCCACATAACACCACAAGACAAATCAGTTACAGCAAAAAAAGGGGAGAATTGCCCGGACGCACGTTTTGGCAAGTTGCCTGCTTCTCGAACTCGAAAGTTTCTTCCTTTCTTCTTTTCCTTATTTCATTTTCCCTTCCTATTGTAGTTAACTTCCCAAAAATAATGTGAATTGTTTAAAGCAGCTAAAAAATGCCAACACAATTCGAAACCGATCAACAAATAGCACTTAAAGGCTCAAATTTCTAGCTGAACGACAACACAACTGAACGTGCATCGCGACAACAAAACCCGATAGCCACCACGACAGTATTACCTCCTCGACTTCTCGATCTTGGCAGGGAGCTACCAAGTCCCGGTGGCTCGGCTCCGCGCCATCATCGTCCCGACCATCAGGATCACCATCGACATCGACGCCACCGTCGCCATTGCCGAGCAATTCGAGGGCTCTCTGGCACTGCTCGAGCACAGCCTGCAGAGTCTTCCGCTTCACGCGAACCGATTCGCGAGCTCCCTTCTCGTCGATCCACCCGAGATTCGAGCACGAGACTCCCGCGTCCTCCATAGAGAATCTAAAAAGGAAAATTTAAATTTTGCTTGGGTGAAGAAACCTGCTTTTCAGAGAATCCGAGACTCGGGTCTTCGAATTCTGACGAGATTTGAGGTCCTGAGGAGGAATTGTTCTGTCCTTGTTGCTTGACGGTAATGGCATTGGCATGTGATCCCATTCTTCCCGACGTCGTATTTATTGTGTCCCGGCCAGGCAAAGGCGACGGCAGGTGCGAGTGCGAGTGCCAATGCTGTCCGCAATTGTTTCGGGGAGAACGGAAAAATTATTTTTCGAAAATTGGTTTGTCGATTTGGACTAAAATAATAAGTTTTGATTGGATGAAAAACGACCTTCCATAATTACAAAATAAACGAAACATCAATCATTTTTCTCAAAAATGATTTTTGTGAAATATTTTTTGTTTTCAGTGAAAAAAACATGTGATTAATTTGACTATGAATGTCAAAAGATCGGAAATTTCGAAGACTCCATGAGCGGAAAAATGAACAGCCTTAGACCAGTTAAACTTGTAGGTAGTAACATGACTTTACGAGTCATAATTCTTCTGTAATTTTCGTAATTTACCGCGAACATAATTCGAGTATAGAGTTCGTGTTATGAATAAGGTTAACATTCGGAATTAAGCGGATATGCGACCCGCTTATTTAGGAGGCTAAAGAGGAGGAGATCCAACGGTGTAGAGCAACTTAGCCTTGTCCAATCAAAAGGATTGAATCACACCAGTGGCAAACTTGCCACGCTAGCGAACCGCATGAAGAGCACGAAAGTGATCGGGGATAGTCCTGAAAATTTGAAATGACGCGCGAGTAGGTGGGCCTTTTTGTGCTTAATGGGCCAGTTATGGGCCCAGTAACTTGTAAAGTCCACCGTTCTTTAGGCGGGCTCAGCTCAAGCAATTAACTCGGGACCCGACTCAGCTTTTCCTAACCTCAAGCAACTCGCTCCTAATAATTAATCAATACAAGAGGCGACGTAATTACCGTGAAATGCCGGCGCGACATCCTATCTGTCGATTTTAAAGCACAAAAAACGACATTGATATAAGAAAATTTACAGGAAAATCCCCCCCCCAAAAAAAAGCCACGGAATTAGAAACAAGAAATTAGATGGCGTTGTCGCACCATCGGAAAAGTGAAGAGCATTTAGGCAAGAGATGACAAGAAAGGTGGTGAGACCACCCAGACACCAGCAGGCAGGCAGGCATTCATTGAACCTAAACGTGGCTATTCTGAACCGTGACTGGCGGCGATACTGCGGTTTGAAGAAGACGATATTTAAGGGCGAGGGATTCAATTCTCGATTTTGTTTAGCGAGTGGCAGCAAATCTCGTGGAAGGATCGTCTTTTTCTTTCATTTCGTTGCAGCTTTAGTTTTAAAAATTGCTATTCAAGCGATGCAGTTCCCAAATGCCCAAGCTAGTACTGCCAAGTGCCAAGTGCCAAGTGCCAAGTGCCAAGTGCCAGTTCATGTGCCACGCGATCGCCTCGCCCCACGACCCGATCCGAGCGCCCATTGTACTCCCTTGCAAATTTAACGAGCCGGTGCATAGAGCCTCCCATTCTCTAGGGGCGACAATTTAAGGATAAGAAATTGTTAAGTATTCGGGATAGGGTTAGGGTCGATCATGGGTCACAAAAATTGTATTGTATAAAAGTAAATCAAATACGGTCTAAATGAGCCGATTTGGGTCTCACCCTTCTCAACTTGACCTTATTCACCCGTTTAACTACTAACTTATAGAAAACGTGTATGCATTGCAAATATAGGGGTTTTTCCTTTGTCGAAATTGTAAATATAGTTTTAATGGGCTTAATGAGTGGGGCACGTGATTTCATAGGTTATGTTAAATATGAATGCGTTTTAATAATACAAATCAGGTTGATGGGTTATATCCTAAATCGAATCTGAAGAAACACATGAAGAGTAGAAAAATAGATGGCACGCGAGTATATCCAAGTTCACTCTAAAATAGGTTTCACCCTGCAAAGTGATTTCACTATAATATATAGGTTTACACCACAGCCATTCGTTACAATGATTTTTCAATATATAAAACCTAAAATGGGTTCAAAACCTAAGGCCATCGAAATCCCTTTAACCCCACTACAAATGAGCTAACTTAAATAGAAGCCTAAGCCCCATGTTATTTCGACCCTGAGCCCCTTTGCCCGTTCATCGGCAAGCGGAACCCCCGCCCATTGACTGGGCAACGAGATTCTCATTATTTTCATGTGGCATGGGTCACATGTCGTTGGTTCATATTTTATTTTCTCTAAGCTCATTTGGACGTGTTCTCGGAACGAGTTTAAATGATGCATTTGGGTCTGGCCCATTTTCGATCTGACCCCGCATTTTAACTGCCCTAATTTCAGAAAGAAAGAAGGGATCGAAATCCTTGGATGAGTAATTGAATCGTGGTGAGTTTGGTACGATGATTAATCACGTTCTCACAACGGTGCTGGAGCACGTTGTCCACGTCGATTGAACCTTTCACATAATTGATAGCAAAAACACTCGGTCCCACACGGATCGAACGCTTCAACTTCACGAACTAAAGAGAGCTGAGCTGTTGACGGAGTCGCGCCTGACGAGTCAAACTCGTCTTGAAATTCGAGACGACCGACCTTTTTCCAAAACCACTAATCGGCTTTTGTTGAAGCCAGCAGCGTTAAGCACTCAAAACGTCCTTTGAAGAGTGACGAAGGAACCGAAGGAATTCGCGTTTTTACCTGCTTCGACGAAAGCCAAGACTGAAGCAGGACGGACTTCCTCGAGAACAATTTTTTTTTTGGTTCCCCATCTCCTCCTATGTTGGAATGAATTAGGAAAACGGCAGGATTGCAGCTTCGCCGAATAGTAATCAGAGAATCAGAATAAACAATCGGAACGGTCGTTCTCTGCGATTTTGACCACTTGTCTTGGGTTAGTAGAAGTTGCAGAAGCCTTCTCTTCTCTTGGATGTCTTTGCATTCACAGATCAAAGAGCAAATGAATCAACTCATAAGCAAAGCACCAATTTTGATTTCGTCTTCAGATTTAATCGGCGGAACAACATCACGGTAAAAAGATCAGCATCTCTCTCTTTCTCTCTCTCTCTCTATAGTCCTATAAAATCTTTCGTCATAATCATCAAATCTCAAAAGTCCTTGAGAATTTTCCGAACTTGTTCGAGGGTCACGAACAGCACGACGGTGAACGGACCCTGCCTGGAGATGGTGGGTATGAACCCCTTGTACAGGGCCAGCGGACCCTCCGACCTGATTGTCTTCATGGCGCAGTCCAGCGCCCCGGCGTACGGCGGCGCCTGCCCTGGCTCCACCTTCATGTTCATCACCCGGGTCTTGATAACGTCGATTGGGTTCGACGCCACCGCCGCCACGAACCCCGCCGTGAAGCTCGCCGCCACGTGGGTCCCAAGCCCGTCCCGCATCGCCCCGCTCTCCAGGATCGCCTCCTTGACCTGGTCGTAGGTCGCGAGCTGGGAGGCCGTCACCACCATGGCGCGGTTCACCGTGAGGCTGGACCCGCGCCAGAGGCTCGCCACCCCCTCCTGTTTCGACATGCTCGCGATGGCGTCCACCACGCTCCGGTAGTTCCGGCGCTGGTGCAACGGGAGCCGGCCGTCAGCCTGCATACGGACCATGGCAACGTCAGCGGGGTTGCCGACCATGGCGCCGACGGCTCCAGCCACGAGACCGGCGGTGATCTTGCGGATCAGGGGCATGTTCTGGGTGCCCGGGTCGGACCACTTGTGTTTGAGGATGTCGTAAAGCCCCATGCGGGTGGTGGAGTAGAGGGTCTGGCGGAGGACGGTGGCGGAGACGCCGGAGAAGAGGGCGGAGGCGCCCTCGGCCCGGATGATGCGGACGCCGACGGAGACGAGGCCCACTCGGGGCGGGGGAGGGGGGGGAGGGGGGTGGGGGACGTGGATTTGGGCGGCGGGGATAGCGGAGGAATGGAAGGCGAGGGCGGGGCGGAGGGCGTGGGAGGGCTGGGGCGGCGCGGCGGGGAGGGACTCGCCCTGGAGCTGCATTCGGACCTTGATGAGGTCGAGGGGGTGGGTGGAGCAACCAGCAACAATGGAGGCGATGCCGCCTTCAACGAATCCCTTGACACCCATAATGGCAACCCGACAGCAACAAAAAAGATTCGACCTGAGAAGAAAAGAAGGGAAGAAACCAAAGAATAGGAGGTTTCTCTCGGGTTAAGAAGAAGACCAGTAGGAGGTAGGGTTCAGGTCACTGGAGACAAGGAGGTGGGAATGGAGACAGAAAGCGGTGGAGGAGGAGTGAGGGGCGGTGGGTCTCTGAGACATAAAAGGACGGAGCTTGAATCTGGTTACTTTCTGCTGCGGGGTTGAGAGATGGAAAAGGGAGGAGGAGGAAGAGAGAATATATATACGGGGGCGCGGCGGGCGGGCGGGCGAGCGAACGAGAGAGGAAAGAGAAGGGACGGAGACGCCCTACAAATTTGGGAATCCAAAACCAAAAGTGGTCGAGCGGCTACGCGTTGAGTTGAGTGGAAACGAAAAGCGCAACTGAGACCGGTGGTTTCTGATTTTTACCTTTGTTATTTTGGGGTGCACAGAAGAGAAGGTTCCCTCTCTTTCGTTTCACTTGACTTCGACGCCAACTCTTACCTCGTTCACATCCGTCCATGCGCGTGAAATTCCATTTTGATCGCTGAAAGCTGTTCTCGTTGGCCCACCACCACACTTCATAAGTATTCCACTAACATGCTTTCATAATTGGGGCTCAACTCGATTGTGGACCGCAAACGTGTGTCGATGCTCGGGGCTCGTCCAGTCAATTTTGACCTGAAATCACGTAGGTGTACTCCAGCCATCCTAAATACCCCATGAAAGGCAATTTTAAATTTTTTTATTAAAATTTTCAAGACTGAATTCACAAATGTGTAATAAATATAAAATCCTTTGGACAATTTTCTCTCGAACGCGGGAGGGTCAAGGCTAATGCATGCCCAAATAAAAACAACATTTACTCACGATTCGACTGTATCGTCATGGGCCTTTTAATCAGGTTAGACCCGAATAATATTTTACTCAAGCATCCCCAAAAGTAGAAAATTCAACATGTTTAACTCGATTCAACGGACTTTTGCCCTTTCGCGGGAAGAAAAGTTCATTTGATCATTCCTATCAAAGTAAAAAGGCCATTTTGCCCTCCTTGATAAGGACGACGAATGGCATATGTTCAAGATGGATAGACACATGCCAGTGCGACAGGCTCGATTGGGAGCGTAGAGTCTCATATGTTGTTCATGCGTGCCCGCGTGAAAAAAAAAAAAAAAAAGTTGACGCCGGATTTGCTCGAATAGTCTTTACCAAAGCATGCCCAAAAATGTGATCCGGTGCGTTTAACTCGATTCAACGTCTTTCACCGTTTTCAATTCACGGGGACAGGAGTTTATTTGACATTTCCAACAAAAGTAAAAAGGCCATTTTGCCCTCCTTGCTAAGGGCGAGGAATGGCACAAGTCCTAGATGTTGGGACTTGGTCTTTTTTTCCGCTTGGAGTGGTGGGTCAAACTACTCAAAAGTTTCAACACGAGACGAGACCAGCAACAGTTTGCGCGTCCGGGACTCTCGCATCGATTGGACGCAGCTCGGTTCAAACTTCAGCAGTTGGACTTCTTTGGGAGCTTTTCATTGACTCGGCAACCCACACGATCAAAAAGTCACATGCCCCTCGTGGGAACTTGCGCGCCAGAGACGTGCCCTCCCAAAGTTTGATTCCTTCCAAATATCAAGGGCATTCAGCATTTTGCCAATATAATTTGAGTGAATGTAAATATCTTTAAGCTAAATAAATTTTTCAAAATGTAAGTAATGTTTGGCAAAGTATTTTTTAAAAACGTTTTTGAAAGTAAATTTGAACGTAAATACCGTTTGGTGAAAAATGAATTTTGTAAAGTATTTTTACTTTTTTATAATAAAAAAAGTGGCAGCGGCGACTAGTGGTCGGCGACAGCAGCACCGGCCGGCCGTGGGCGATGACGGCAAATGTTACAATTTTTTTTAAAAAAAATTAGTTACATTTGAGATGTAATTTTTCAAAGTAACTCCAGAGGTACTTTAACCTAAAGTACTTTGGAGAGTATTTGAGATGCAATTACATTTACCTAAAATGATCCAAAAAATAAATAAAATAATATTTATATTTAATCAAGGTACTTTAAAATTTCAATGCTCGTAATAAATGCTGAACCAAAGAATCCTTTTAACACGCCCTCAGGAAAATACGTTTGGACAAATATCAGCAAGAGCAAACAAATGTCAATCTTTCGAAATCCGCACGTCGACCCGGCCCCACCCCCTTCTATTGCGGGTTTTGTCGTAGGCCCAACGAAAGGCCTGCAAAGTCACGAGTCAGTGTTCGATCCTGTGTGTGTAAGCACACAAAACCCTTCTCGTGTCTGGAGTCTTCGCTATCTAGCTATGATTTTTTTTTTTTTTTTTTAATGTTCGTGAACCCTTTGCGAAGTTTAGGATGCCCGATCCGTAATTAGATCTGATAGAGCCGTTCACGCACCAAGAAAATTCAATTCACTTGTTCTAGTCCGATTGCATAGGATTTGAATTTTCTATTGTTAATTTTTTTTTACTATTATCTACTATGATCGGTCTGAATCATCAAATTTAAAATGAACGTCCCAGATCAGTCCACATCATTTTTCACGAAAAAACTGTTGATTGATCTAGATCATTCATTTTTAATTTGACGGCTCAGATTTAATGACACATATATATTTATGTCACTAAATCTTTTTATGATTACGGAAGACGACAACGACGGGTACAAATGGAGGAGCCAGCTTTATGTTGCAATCTGCAATCCAACTAGTTCGGTGGTGGAACTGTTCTTCCGCACGGTGATTAAAAATGAAGGGAAACGTTGACAGTTTGGAAAATCATAAAGAGAGTCAGTAAAAAAGAGAGTGACAATAGTGAGATCGTCGCCTGAGAGATTCGAACTCTCGCGGGGAAACCCCATGTACTTAGCAGGCACACGCCTTAACCACTCGGCCAAAGCGACGGTTTGATGGCGTCCTGGTCAAATGAATATAAATAAAGTATACATCAATAGCGCCACCGACTTTGAACAGAGAAACGAGATAGAAAACGACAACCCCTCCATTTATTATCTTTGAACGATGAAGCTCGTGACCAAATACAAAGAAATGTCAAAAAAGTCGAAGACAAGAGACGATGATTGAAAACAAATCATGACACAAATTTGCTGCTGGACTCTCTCTTCCCTATCTCTTCTTCCCCCTCTCGAATCAATTAATTAAAAAAGCAGACGCAACCACGCACACAACATCAACACCCGAACACAATAGCACACAAAACGGACCAAACGTAGAGAAAAATTCGATGAACGGACGGAACGAACGAAACGAACGGAACCAACGAAGTCGAAAGTCAGCCCCACCACTGGTGCACGGCAACCCCCTCATCCCTGAGCCTTCCATACAGGGCCAAACACTCCCAGTACGCCCTCCTGCTCCTGTCGCTCATCCTCTCCAGCCCCTTCGGCTTGCACTCCAAGAACAGCTCGTCCACCAACCCTATCGCCTTGCTCTTCACCGTCTCCTCCACCACCTCTGCTTCCGCCTTCATCACCACGTACTCCTCATCCTTCACGTTCTTCTTCAGCCAATCCGACATCCCCACCTGATCTGCCCCGGCCACCGAGGCCCCCGCCCCGGCCTCCTTTCTCGATCCCGGTTGCTCGGCCTCGGCCACCGTCTCGATCTTGTA
Organism: Rhodomyrtus tomentosa; assembly: GCA_028455895.1. Lineage (NCBI taxonomy): Eukaryota > Viridiplantae > Streptophyta > Magnoliopsida > Myrtales > Myrtaceae > Rhodomyrtus > Rhodomyrtus tomentosa. Next base: position 2,825,393 of record JAPCWY010000001.1, on the reverse strand, counting down.
CATCTCGAAGTCCAGGTTTCTCGTCGGGTAGTTCCTTTTGAACCACGCGGTGCTGCTGCTGCCCCCGTCCTTCTCCGGCAGCCCCACGTCGATGAACACGCGTCGCGGGTAGCTCTCCAGGGTGTCCCCCATCAAGTCGGGGAGGTACCTCGTTCTCTTGGAATAGGCCCTTGACCTCCTCGAGGCCGCTCGTGGGGGCTCCAGGAGCACGTCTTCGAGGTTCTTTAGCGCCGCCTTCTTTTGCTCCGGGGCAAATCCGCATAGCCGTCTTTGCGTGGCCGAGTTGGTCACTTTCATCTCGTCGGTTTTCCTGATGGCGAGGACGGTTGATTCGAACTTCCTAATGTAGGCGATCTTGTAGTTTGGGGGCACATCGAATTGCACATTAGGGTCTTTGCTTAGCAGCATTGCCGCCACTCCGCCAATCTTTAGGGTTCGATCGATGAATTCTGCAGAAGAAGTAAAATCGGTTGTGAAGGCGAAGGCGAACGTGTTACTTGGGATCGAACTTTGTCGCTCTAAATCGGTGATGGAAATACGATCCATCTCATTGCCGCCTGGAATAATAGAGGTATCAATGGACTCCTCGTACCCATTGCTCAACAGGGCAACGCTCTCTCCGCTTCTCAATAAGCCTTCGTTTGCTAAATCTTGGAAAAGCAATGGTAACATCTCCAAATTGACAGGATCGAATACATGCTGATCGACCTCGGAAATGGCTTGATAATAATCAACCGATCTCTTTAAGCCCAATTTCAACCAAGAGAAAGATGCGATGATGAACGCTAGAACCAATGCACGGGCGAGAAACATCAAGACCCTCGAGCTAGGGAGCTTGATGATCAAGTACTTAGATCCATAAGCATCGAAGCCAATGCCACCGACATCGAAACGTTTGTACCCCTTCGGGCGCTTCGGTTGGGAATCCTTAGCCAATCCCAAGGCCATTCTCTCCGAATTCCAAAATTTAGCCAGGCGAGAAGCACGGTCGTGAGGACGGATGAAACTTGCAAAACTTTTAGAGGTGAACGAGATCAGGCGGTATCTTATGAGAAGAAGAGCAAAGGAGCAGGAACTTGTGAACAGAATAGGACATAAAGGAAAGCGAAATGACCCTAAAGAAAAATTTGAGATCTGAAATCTACTAAGAAAGGCAAAGAGAAAGAGGGAGGAGGGGAGGGCTCGATCGACAACAACACTTAGCGGGTGCAAAATCTGGCCGCGGTGTGGTTTCCACCCACAAGAGCGACACGGTTGCTTTGCTTCGACGATAACAACAACAGCTGCCTCAGACGTTCCACCTCCATTTCCTCGGCCTCGCGCATAACCCGTATCAACAGACGGCCCGCTATCACCAAGATTCGGGTGGTTCTAGCGACCCATCGAGGATATTAGGGTTACAAAGAGCCCTATGGAAAAGACATGGAAGAGGTCTCCTTGGTTTTTTTTCCCCTTTACTAAAACAGGGAAGACAGGACACAGAGAGAGAGATAAAAATGGTGGGGCTGAGGTACTAGGAAGTGGAGAGAGGGGGATGATATAAGGAGATGAGGAGAGGAGAGGAGAGAGGAGAGGGTTTGCGTTGGTAGGTTAGAATAAGAGGCGAAGTTGTATTGAGCTTAATTTAGGGTTGATGACAACGAGAAACAAGTTAAGCCATTGTTGCTGGAACGAGGATTCTATCACTTTAAAGGTTTTTTTTTCGTCTGAATCATCAGCTGGAATGCCCTACAAAATCGCTCCGTGGGTTTTGCGTGTAAATCAGTATTGATTAAGTTGTCCATGCACGGAAAAGGCAACTCCTTAGCATAATTATCTCGAAAGCTTTTTCCCATGACAAAAAAAAATTGGTTTTTTCCGTTCGAAAAACTATCTTTTACCGAATTTAAACTGTTTTTTTTTTGGTCGGAAAATTTAAACTGTTTAGTCGGGCGTGAACGTGTATAGCTTTGCATGCATGGCCACGTTCCTGCACATATATACGTGCCTTCGTACGAGGTTTTGATGACAACTTACGGACGAAATTTCTCTCTTCCTTCATTTGTTGCTCTGAAAGAAAAAAAAAAGCTGTATAAACTTGTAGTTTGTAGTGCCAATACCAAACTAAAATCACTCAATAATCCGTGTATATTACAAAATGTACATCAGGGTCTAACCTAATAAAATAATATGAGGGGTAGGCCAAGGAGGGCTTATTTGCCATGTTCGTTATCAAATCGGATCACCGCATATGTGTTTAAACGACAAAATACGCATTACATCTCTACAAATTACTAAATTGGAAATAACCCATCTATCTTTTCTCATACTCTCCATCTGCCATAGCTAATCACTATCGGGCCGCTTGCTGCCTCCACCTCGAGTTAAATTGCCATGAAGCGCCATATTTGATGAACAACACTGATGACGTCTCCTCCTTATCTTCAGTCGGTGATTGTCGTACCCTCTCCTTAGCAGTTTCTTCCTTTCACACAACCATCGCACCTTTGCTCTCCACCACCCACGCATGCCTTTTTCTTCCAGCACACCGTGCTTCTCTCGAGGAACCTCGATCAACAGAGATCCGAGTTTCAATCGTGCCTCACCTCAATTCACAAATAGGTTTGAGCATCATCGCTGTCATCATTCAACCGATTGTGCGGGGCGGGGGGGGGGGTTGTGTGTGGAGGGAGAGGGAGAAGGAGAGAGCAAAAGATAGAGTGAGATTGTTGGGTTTGCCAACTTGTAGGTTGTGCCATTAAATCTAGGCCGTTCAATTCAAAATTGACGGCTTAGATCAATCAACAATTTTTTAGTGAGAAATGATATGGACCTTTCATTTTGAATTGAACGGCCCAGATCGATCATGGTAGGAAATCCATATCCTCTACAATAGACAAAGTTTTGAACAGTTTGTGGTAGGTGAAGGGTGTTTTTGTCACACTGCTACAAATTTGAAGTATAAGTAACAAGAAGAAAATTTCAGGGTATCGGTACCATGACAAAAATTTAGGATTTTTTACAGTAAACAGATGATATTTTTGTCACACTGGTAAGAATTTGGCAATTTTGGTGACACAAGAATAAATATGAGGTATTTGTGTTCTAGTGGGGTGGGGGTATAACTTAGGGTTCTCGCAAGTGGTCGGCCAAGCCTCTATTATGCTTGATATGAACTTTAGGAGGTCGAGTTTTCAGGCCCGGCCCTTACATGACAACACTTTTGCTTTTTGATTTCTCTAACAGAATGAAATCAATCTGGCAAAGAAATCCGTTTGATAAAAATATTATCGAAGTAAAAATGCGTTTAGTAAAAAATTAACCTATGGAGGGGTGTGGAGCGAGAGGGAGAAGGAGAGAGCAAAAAAGAGAGTGAGTTTGTTTGGGTTTGCCAAATTTGTAGGTTGTGCCATTAAATCTGGGCCATTCAATTCAAAATTGACGGCCCAGATCAATCAATAATTTTTTAATGGGAAATGATGTGGGCATTTTATTTTGAATTGAACGGTCCAGATCGATCATGATAGGAAATCCAGATCCACCATAATAGGCAAAGTTTTGAATAGTTTGTGGTAGGTGGAGGGTGTTTTTGTCACACCGATATAAATTTGAAGTATAAGTGACATGAATAAAATTTCAGGGTATCGGCACCATGACAAAAATTTAGGATTTTTTGCGGTAAACAGATGATATTTTTGCCACACTTGTAAGAATATGGCAATTTTGGTGACACAAGAATAAATATGATGTAGTTGTATTCTAATGGGGTGGGGGGTATAATTTAGGGTTTATCGCAAGTGGCCGGCCAAGTCTCTATTACACTTGATTTGAATTTTAGGAGGTATAGTTTTCAAGCCTGGTCCTTACATGATAATACTTTTACTTTTCGAATTCTCCGACAGAATGAAGTCAATTTGGTTGAGAAATCCGTTTGATAAAAATATTATCGAAGTAAAAATACGTTTGGTAAAAAAATTGACCTATGGGGGTTGTGGAGGGAGAGGGAGAATGAGAGAGCAAAAGAGAGAGTGAGTTTGTTTGGGTTTGCCAAACTTGTAAGTTGTGCCATTAAATCTGGGCCGTTCAATTCAAAATTGATGGCCAAGATCAATCAATAATTTTTTAGTGAGAAATGATGTGGACCTTTCATTTTGAATTGAACGGCCTAGATCGATCATGGTAGGAAATCCAGATCCTCTATAATAGGCAAAGTTCTGAACAGTTTGTGGTAGATGGAGGGTTTATTTGTCACACTGATACATATTTGAAGTATAAGTGACCAGAAGAAAATTTCAAGATATCGGTACCATGACAAAAATTTTGGATTTTTTGCGATAAACGGATGATATTTTTGCCACACTGGTAAGAATTTGGCAATTTTGTTGACACAAGAATAAATATAAGGTATTTGTATTCTAATGGGATGGGGTTATAATTTAGGGTTTCTCGCAAGTGGCTGGCCAAGCCTCTATTATCCTTAATCTGAACTTTAGGAGGTAGAGTTTTCAGGCCTGGCCCTTACATGATATCACTTTTGCTTTTTGATTTCTCTGGAAGAATGAAATCAATCCGGTAGAGAAATCCGTTTGATAAAAATATTATCGAAGTAAAAATGCGTTTGGTAAAAAAATTGACCTATGAGGGGGTGTAGAGGGAGAGGAAGAAGGAGAGAGCAAAAGAGCGAGTGAGTTTGTTTAGGTTTGCCAAACTTGTATGTTGTGCCATTAAATCTGGGCCGGTTAATTCAAAATTGACGGCCCAAATCAATCGCAAATTTTTTAGTAGGAAATGATGTGGACCTATAATTTTGAATTGGACGATCCAGATCGATCATGTTAGGAAATTCAAATCCTCCATAATAGTCAAAGTTTTGAACAGTTTGTGGTAGGTGGAGGGTATTTTTGTCACACTGATACAAATTTGAAGTATAAATGACATGAAGAAAATTTCATGGAATCGATACCATGACAAAAATCTAGGATTTTTTTTTGCGGTAAACAGATGATATTCTTGCTACACTGGTAAGAATTTGGCAGTTTTGGTGTCACAAGAATAAATATGAGGTATTTGTATTCTAATGGGGTGGGGGTATAATTTAGGGTTTCTCGCAAATGGCCGGCCAAGCCTCTATTACGCTTGATCTGAACTTTAAGAGGTACAGTTTTCAGGCCTGGCCCTTACATGATAATACTTTTGCCTTTTGATTTCTCTGACAGTATGAAGTCAATATGGCAGAGAAGTCCGTTTGATAAAAATATTATCGAATTAAAAATGTGCTTGGTAAAAAAATTGACCTATGGGGGGTGTGGAGGGAGAGGGAGAAGAAGAGAGCAAAAGAGAGAGTGAGTTTGTTTGGGTTTGCCAAACTTGTAGGTTGTGCCATTAAATCTGGGTCGTTCAATTCAAAACTGACGGCCCAAATTAATCAATAATTTTTTAGTAGAAAATGATGTGAACCTTTCATTTTGAATTGGACGGCCTAGATCGATCATGGTAGGAAATCCAGATCCTCCATAATAGGCAAAGTTTTGAACAGTTTGTGATAGGTGGAGGGTGTTTTTGTCACGTTGATACAAATTTGAAGAGTAAGTGACATGAAGAAAATTTCAGGGTATCAATACCATGACAAAAATTTAGGATTTTTTGCGATAAACGGATGATATTTTTGCCACACTAGTAAGAATTTGACAATTTTGGTGACCCAAGAATAAATATGAGGTATTTGTATTCTAATGGAGTGGGGGTATAATTTAGGGTTTCTCGCAAGTGGCCGGCCAAGGCTCTATTACGCGTGATTTGAACTTTAGGAGGTAGAGTTTTCAGGCTTGGCCCTGACATGATAACACTTTTTCTTTTTGTTTTCTCCGATAGGATGAAGTCGATCTAGCAGAGAAATTCGTTTGATAACAATATTATCGAAGTAAAAATGCGTTTGGTAAAAAAATTGATTTATGGGGAGTGTGGAGGGAGTGGGAGAAGTAGAGAGCAAAAGACAGAGTGAGTTTGTTTGGGTTTGCCAAACTTGTAGGTTGTGCCATTAAATCTGGGCCATTCAATTCAAAATTGACAGCCCAGATCAACCAACAATTTTTTAGAGGAAAATGATGTGGACCTTTGAATTTGAATTAGACGGCCCATATCGATCATGGTAAGAAATCCAAATCCTCCATAATAAGCAAAGTTTTGAACAGTTTGTGGTAGGTGGAGGGTGTTTTTGTCACGTTGATACAAATTTGAAGAGTAAGTGACATGAAGAAAATTTCAGGGTATCAATACCATGACAAAAATTTAGGATTTTTTGCGGTAAACGGATGATATTTTTGCCACACTAGTAAGAATTTGACAATTTTGGTGACCCAAGAATAAATATGAGGTATTTGTATTCTAATGGAGTGGGGGTATAATTTAGGGTTTCTCGCAAGTGGCCGGCCAAGGCTCTATTACGCTTGATTTGAACTTTAGGAGGTAGAGTTTTCAGGCTTGGCCCTGACATGATAACACTTTTTCTTTTTGTTTTCTCCGACAGGATGAAGTCGATCTAGCAGAGAAATTCGTTTGATAACAATATTATCGAAGTAAAAATGCGTTTGGTAAAAAAATTGATTTATGGGGAGTGTGGAGGGAGTGGGAGAAGTAGAGAGCAAAAGACAGAGTGAGTTTGTTTGGGTTTGCCAAACTTGTAGGTTGTGCCATTAAATCTGGGCCATTCAATTCAAAATTGACAGCCCAGATCAACCAACAATTTTTTAGAGAAAAATGATGTGGACCTTTGAATTTGAATTGGACGGCCCATATCGATCATGGTAAGAAATCCAAATCCTCCATAATAAGCAAAGTTTTGAACAGTTTGTGATAGGTGGAGGGTGTTTTTGTCACACTGATACAAATTTGAAGTACAAGTGACATGAAGAAAATTTCAGGGTATCGGTACCATGACAAAAATTTAGGATTTTTTGCGGTAAACGGATGATATTTTTGCCACACTGGTAAGAATTTAGTAATTTTGGTGACACAAGAATAAATATGAGGTATTTGGATTCTAATGGGATGGGGGTATAATTTAGGGTTTCTCGCAAGTTGCCAGTCAAGCCTCTATTACGCTTGATCTGAACTTTAGGAGGTAGATTTTTCAGGCATGGCCCTTACATGATAACACTTTTGCTTTTTGATTTCTCTGACAGAATGAAATCAATCTGGAAGATAAATCAATTTGATAAAAATATTATCGAAGTAAAAATGCGTTTGGTAAAAAAATTGACCTATACGAGGGTGTGGAGAGAGAGGGAGAAGGAGAGAGCAAAAGAGAGAGTGAGTTTATTTGGGTTTGCCAAACTTGTAGGTTGTGCCATTAAATCTAGGCCGTTCAATTTAAAATTGACGGCTCAAATCAATCATAAATTTTTTAGTGGGAAATGATGTGGACCTTTCATATTAAATTGGAAAGCCCAAATTGATTATGGTAGGAAATCCAGATCCTCCATAATAGGCAAAGTTTTGAATAGTTTGTGGTAAGTGGAGGGTGTTTTTATCACACCAATACAAATTTGAAGTATAAGTGACATGAAAAAAATTTCAGGGTATCGGTACCATGACAAAAATTTAGGATTTTTTGCGGTAAACGGATGATATTTTTGCCACACTGATAAGAATTTGACAATTTTGGTGACACAAGAATAAATATGAGGTATTTATATTCTAATGGGGTGGGGGTATAATTTAGGGTTTCTCGCAAGTGGCCAGCCAAGCTTCTATTACGCTCGATTTGAACTTAAGGAGGTGGAGTTTTCAGGCTTGGCCATTACATGATAACACTTTATCTTTTTTATTTCTCTGACAGAATGAAGTCAATTTGGCAAAAAAATCCGTTTGATAACAATATTATCGAAGTAAAAATGTGTTTGGTAAAAAAATTGACCTATGAGGGGGTGTGGAGGGAGAGGGAGAAGGAGAGAGCAAAAGAGAGAGTGAGTTTGTTTGGGTTTGCCAAACTTGTAGGCTGTGCCATTAAATTTAGGCCTTTCAATTCAAAATTGACGGTCCAGATCAATCAATAATTTTTTAGTGGGAAATGATGTGGAACTTTCATTTTGAATTGGACAACTCAGATCAATCTTGATATAAAATCCAGATCCTCCATAATAGGCAAAGTTTTGAACAATTTGTGGTAGGTGGAGGTTGTTTTTGTCACACTGATACAAATTTGAAGTATAAGTGACATGAAGAAAATTTCAGAGTATCGGTATCATGACAAAAATTTAGGATTTTTTGCGATAAACGGATGATATTTTTGCCACACTGGTAAGAATTTAGCAATTTTGGTGACACAAGAATAAATACGAGGTATTTGGATTTTAATGGGGTGAGGGAATAATTTAGGGTTTCTCGCAAGTAGCCGGCCAAGCCTCTATTACGCTTGATCTGAACCTTCGGATGTAGAGTTTTCAGGCCTGGCTCTTACATGATAACACTTTTGCCTTTTGATTTCTCTGACAGAATGAAGTCGATCTGGTAGAGAAATCCGTTTGATAAAAATATTATCGAAGTAAAAATGCGTTTGATAAAAAAATTGACCTATGGGAGGTGTGGAGGGAGAGGGAGAAGGAGAGAGTAAAAGAGAGAGTGAGTTTGTTTGGGTTTGCCAAACTTGTAGGTTGTGCCATTAAATCTGAGCCGTTCACTTTAAAATTGACGGCCCAGATCAATCAACAGTTTTTTAGTGAAAAATGATGTTGAACTTTCATTTTGAATTGGACAGCCCAGATCGATCATTGTAATAAATCCAGATCCTCCATAATAGGCAAAGTTTTGAACAATTTATGGTAGATGGAGGGTGTTTTTGTCACATTGATACAAATTTGAAGTATCAGTGACATGAAGAAAATTTCAGGGTATCGGTACCATGACAAAAATTTAGGATTTTTTGCGATAAACGGATGATATTTTTGCCACATTGGTAAGAATTTGATAATTTTGGTGACACAAGAATAAATATGAGGTATTTGTATTCTAATGGGGTGGTGGTATAATTTAGGGTTTCTCGCAAGTGGCCGGCCAAGCCTCTATTACGTTTGATCTGAACTTTAGGAGGTAGAGTTTTCAGGCCTGGCCCTCACATGATAACACTTTTGCTTTTTTATTTCTCTGATAGAATGAAGTCAATCTGGCAGAGAAATCCATTTGATAAAAATATTATCGAAGTAAAAATGTGTTTGGTAAAAAAACGGACCTATGGTTGGATTTTCTACTTCTGGAAAGATTTTTGGCCAAATTCAAGAAGTGGAATTTTTTTACTTATTGTTAGAGGAATCACTTCTTCGACCATACCGGCGTCCGTCACGGCCAACGCCCGTCCCCCGTGGCCAGTTGCTCCCGTCGGTCACCATTGCCTGCCACTGCCGGTCATTGCCGCCAATTGCCACCGCCACCAATTGTCACAACTGGTCGTCACCACACGGCAATCGCCGCCATCGGTTACCGTTGACCGCCTGCATCGTTACCGTCGGCCACCTAGGAGTTAGTATTGGTCGGGTGGGCCGGTTCTACACCTAAACCCTGAAATTGATCCTGTTATAATTGGTTTCCAGTTTTTGAAACTGAGAACCGACCCTGTTTTTCGGTCCCGTTTTAGGGTCTATTCGAAAACCTGTTTTCTTTTTTTTTCATCAAAATAATATGAGTATCGATAAAATGAGTAATAAAAATTACAATCCACCGAAAGGAACAATCTAACAAATAAAAATTAAATGAGATGAGGTGAAGAGCCGGGGCCGTGAGCAATAAGCATGAGCAACAAGGGTAGTGCACTAGAGAGTCAGGACCTAGGGTTTTTTTTTAATGGCAACTAAAAATTATCTCTAAAAATTGGTCTGGGCGGGCCTACACCTAAAATCGAAAATCGAACCGGTTTAAATCGGTTCTCAAAATTTAGAACAAGTACCTGGACCGGTTTGAGCGAGAACTGGCTTCTGTTTTCGTTTTTCGGGTGGGCTGATTCGGGTTCCGGGTCACCCCGATCTGGTTGCACACCTCTACCGCCGCCGTCGCCACTGCTCGACCACCAACGCCGAAGATTTTGTTAATAATGTTTCAAAAATAGAAATTTTCAACAGTTATCAAATGAATTTCTCTAATCAGAAGTCAATCTAAAACAGAAGTAGAAAAATCAACTTCTGCTTTTAATAAAAAGTAGAGAAATCGACTTCTGACTAGAAGTCACTTATAGGCAGAAAAGTGTTGTCATACGCAGCCTAGTAAATCAAAGTAATCCATTTCTTATTTCTCTGCCAGATTGACGCCTGGCAAAGAAATGGAGAAAGAGAAGTGTTATCATGCAGCCCCCTAGCGAATCAAAGTAATCCACTTCTTTCAGGTTTGGTCAAGCCCTAAATACGAAGTTTTAAGAAATTAATAATCATATTGAAAAGAGCTTCTAGTTCTACTTATCAACTTGCAATCTTTCAAAGTCCAAACATAACCAGGAAAGAGATAAGATATACAACGAGAGATAATCAGCGAACAATAGAGTCCCATTATACAAGTAGGCGTACATGAATGACAATTTTTTGGCATACATGATATTTTGACACTCAGATTTTAACAATTAGACAAGAACCCACGAGTTCGGCCCTAGAAAGATGAGGCTGAAAAGGCTTTCAACTATTATAAAGAGTAAATACCATCAAAGAGCCAAATTGAACCCACTGCGACACTAATATTTCGAACAATTTTTTTTTTGTGTCATCCGAAATCTCAAATTATACCCACAACACCAATGCTCTAATTTGTTTTGCGTCACTAAAATTCCTAAATTGTGCTCATCGTGACACTAATTCATCAAATATTCTTTTCGTGTTACCGAAACCTTTAAAATTATACAAATGTGATAAAAATATCCTATCTCGTAGTTTTGTCCAAGACGGCTTGCATGGACAACAACTAGCAAACGAAGCTAATGCTGGTATGGCTTTAGTATAGGCCAAAGCTAATCGTCGAAGCGACAACTTGCAAATATGGAGGTCTGGTTTTTCGAGAAAATTAAATATTTACAAGTTGTTACCAGGAAATATGAGTTCAAACTGGATTTTCGACATAAATAAACTATATGATCTTGCAAATAGATTAACGACTTCTCCTTGGATTAGGCTAAATAAATGTCAAATTCACATCAGCTTCATTTATCTGCTGTTGTCCACGCAAGCCGCCATGTTGGAATTTTAATGGCCGTCTTAGATGATGGGGGTAATGAAAGGTATTTTTGGATTGCCGGCACAACTTTGAGGGCACTTGTGACACGGAAAAAAATAGATTGTGCTGTTGGTTACATAATAGGCAAAGTTTTGAATTTTTTGTGATGGAAGATGGGTATTTTTGTCGCACTGATACACATTTGTAATATAGCTGAAATGAAAAAAATTCAGGGTATCAGTATTACAGTGGAACAAGTTTACAATTTTTTGCGGTAGACAGGCGATAACTTTGTTACACAAATACAAATTTTGGCAGGTTTGATAACACAAGAAAAAGTTTTGGGGGCGTTGGTATTGTAGTGGCGGTATAATTTATGGTTTTGGATGGTATTTTTCCTAATTATCTGAACTTTACGGGCTAGATTTTTCTACGCTAGATATCTAGGCCCAACGAATCGAAGTAATCCACCTTTTTTCCGGGCTGGTCTAGTTTTACTTATCAACTTGTAATCTTTCAAAATTCAAACATAACGAGTTAAAAATAGAAACACAACGAGAGATAATTAGTGAACAATAGACTCTCATTAAATAAACCTACAAGTTCGGCCCAAAAAAGATGTCAAATATCATAAAAAGTTGATACCATAAAAAATTCTAAATTATACCCATTATGACATTAATATTGCGATTTTTTTTATGTCATCAGAAATCTCAATTTATACTTAGTAGCAACAATACCATGATTTTTTTTTTGTTGTCAAAACCCCTAAATTGTGCTCATAGTGATATTAATTCATCAAACTTTTTTTTTTTGTCACCGAAACCCTTAAACTTGTACCAGCGTGATAAAAATAACCTCTGTCATAGTTCTGTCAAGGACATCCGTTAAAAATCAAACATGGCAGCTTGCATGGACAATGACAAGGACGAGCAAACGAAGTTGATGTGAATTTGTTATGGCTTTAGTCTAGTCCAAAGCGGCGTTGTTTCTTGAATTATGTCACTTTGATCCCCAAAGTGAGGGGGTCCGATTTTTCAAGATAATTAAATATCGACAAGTCGATACTTGGAAATATGAGTTCCTAATGAATTTTCAACACTTATAAACCATATCTTTGTCGAACAAGCAAATGGATGAATGACTTCTCTTTGAATTTGGCTAAATAAACGTGAAATTCAGGCCAGCCTCATTTATCTATCATTGTCCACGCAAGCTGTCGTGTTGGATTTTTAATGGCCATTTTAGATGATACTGTATGAAAGTTATTTTTGGATCAATGATACAAGTTTGAGGGTATTTGTGACACAGGGAAAAAAAAAAGATGACTTAAGTGGGGGGCTATGGCTAGTGGGCCACTATGCTAGCTATTCCGAGGTATTGACGCAGTGCTGACGCAAGCGCAAGCCGTTGCATATACCCACAGATCCTCGGTTACCAAAAAAAAAAATAAGATAGTTTGGGGTGTTGGTTCCATAATAGACAAAGTTCTCAATTTCTAGTGGTAGGCGAAGGGTATTTTTGTCACATTGATACAAATTCGGAATGTAAGTAACATGAAAAAATGTTCGGAGTATTAGTGTTACAGTGCACGAATCTTAGAATTTTTTTTTGAAGATAGAAGGATGATATTTTTGTCAATTTAGTAAAAATTTGGCAGTTTTGAGGTATTTGTATTGTAGTGGGGTATAACTTAGGGTTTTGGATGGTATTTTCCATATTAGCAGTCGGGGCTTCTCACAAGTCGCCAGCTAGGCTTCTGCTAGACGCGATCTGAACTTTACGATCGAGCAAAGCAAAGTAATTCACTTCTTTTCGAGCTAGTCAAGGCCTAAAACGGAGTTCCAATAAAATAATTATATCGAAAAGAGCTTCTAGTTCTACCAATCAACTTGCAATCTTTCCATATAACGAGGAAAGATATAGAGTTGTAACGAGAGATAATCAGCGAATAGTACGATCCCATTATACAAGTAGGCATACATGGCTGGCAAATTGTAGGCATACATGAAATTAGGCACTCGAATTTGTTAACAAATTAGACAAGAACCTATAAGTTTGTGCCAAAAAATACGATCTTACATGGGCTTTTCAATATGAAAAAAATGATACAAATGATCTCCGAACTTTGTCTTAATGCGCAATATCATCCATTAACTTTTAATTTATTCTATTTGATTCATGAACTTTAGCCAATTGTTCAATGTGGTCCCTAGACTTTTGATATATGTTCAATTTAGTCATTGAACTATATGAAAATGTTCAATGTTATCCATAGTCTTGAATTAATGGAAGAACAACATTGAATATTCTCATGTAGTTCAGGAAATACATCGAACATGTACCAAAAGTCAATAGACCATTTTGCAATTTAAAAGTTCAAGGACCACATTGCATATTGAGTTAGAGTTTAGGAATCACATTAATTAAACTAAAAATTTAGAGATCACACTACATATTGAGCAAATTTCATAGACAATTTGAGTTATCATCCCTTCAAATATTATATAGACTTATTACCTTCAAAGACCTTAAATTTTACACTGTGTAACACTAATATCACAAACAATTTTTTTTATGTCATCAAAATTCTCCAATTATACATACCTAGTGTAACACCCAAAACCCAAAATTTGTGCTCACGGCGACACTAAAACGTCAAACGTTTTCTCTGTCACCGAACCCCTTAAACTTGTAACAGTGAGAGAAAAATATCCCCCGTCATAGTTCCGTCCAAGACGGCGGGTAAAAATCCAACATGGCCGCTTGCATGGACAACAACAAGCAAACGGAGCTTATGTGGATCTGGCATGGCTGCTAATGCCAATCGCATTGGGCTGTCTGTCTTTTAACTTTCAAGTTCTTCCTAACATTATTTGCAGTTCCGAACGTTTTTAAAAATCCTGGGACCGATGAGCACGCGGATCTCGAGAACAGAACTGAATTATAGCTCGACGGAACAACCCGGTGGGTGCATCGCGCGCTAATCACGACACGGTAATCCCTACTTAGTGAAAGAGTAGCGAACTCCATGAAACGGCGTCCTACTCTCATTCAGCGAAATGTCCAAGGGAGACGCTCGTTGAGGCGTACTCAAATTCACTGATAGTTTCGGTTAAACAGCCAAATTAAACTCGGGCAGGAATCGTTATTTTTGCGCTTCTCATCGACCGCACAATTGTATGCATTCACGAGACAGCATGGTACCCAACAACATCAAAATTCATCCATGTCTAAATAATTGCAGCACCTTTTGCAACTTCACGTGTGAGGATAGAGAGAGACAAGAGGGAGAGAGGCAGAGAAGTAGGGAAAGACAACAGATGTCACACTCAGCTCGTCACACGGGCTAACTAGTTGCAGAGCTCACGGGCAATCCCTATTTGGGAATTCGACAGGTCGTACATGATCCTCATGTTCTGCTGCTGCAGATTGGCTACGACGTTCAGCACCGAGTTCACATTGTTCGGCGCCGCAGCCATCGCCAAGCACGCTAGCGAGCCCGAGCTGCTGTGTATCAAGCTGTTCTCCAACGGCAGCTTCCAATCCAAACCCGGGAAGTGGAACGTGATCACCGGTGCTGTCACCTCGCTGGAGGCTGTGAAGCACGTGTCGAAAGCTCCCAGGCTCGAGAACGGGCCCTGCACTTGCTTGCGGAACTCGTCCCGTATCGCGTTGTACAGGGCCTCCACGAATCGGGTTATGACCGTGCCCGAGTCCATTATGGTCCCCGCCCCGGTGTTGGGGTCAAAGGCGAGGAATTTCGGGTCCACGGGTACCAAGACCCTGCCCACGCTTATTCCCGTGAGGTTGACGTAGTAGAGGGATGGCCGGTGCGGGTTACGGAGGAGAGGAGTAGTCCGGATGCTCTTGGGTTGGCCGACGGGGCCAAGTTTGAGAGAGCCCGAGAAGTAATAAGACTTGAAACTGGGTAGGCAATAAGAGAATATGCCGGAATAGAGCGATCCGGTTTGGGACAACAATGACAAGGGGCCCCGACCCAGACCCAACAACCCCTGGGGCGGGATTGACCCGCCCGAGACTGCACCGATGCATCCAAAAGCATAATTGGGAACAACATCTTTGCCCAAAGTGAGGGAGTCCTTCACGAGGGTAGCCGAAAAGGACGAGTCTCCGCCGTAGGATTGGTTGAAGGAGCACCCACCGGAACCAATGGTGGGGCATTGGAACCCACGGACCTGAGTGCATTGGGGCATGGAGCAATCCAACGACCCGTACGTGGAGGATGTGTTGGGTGAGAAGGTGGTGGAGGAGCAGCCGACGCAACCGCTGCATGGGACCCACGCAGCGTCGTTGCTCGTGTCCAAGACCATAACCATGAGTTGGCCCGGAGTGCCAATTTTGACCCGGACCAGGTAGTTGCCAATGTTAAGGGTCTGTTGGCCCGGAGCAATGGGTACAGATGTGGTCTTTTGGGCTACTAGGTTCGACAAGTACTCGACCCGTTCCGGGTCCTTCATGGCCATATCAAGGACCGTATTAGCCCAAGACGTGGACTTGGGAGGGTCGAAGGGCGAACATTTGCCATAGATGTGGATGACCGACAGATCCGAATTGTCAGACGGAGAACCACAAGGAGAAGTGGCTATGGCACTTGAGATGAGGAGAGCAAAGAAGAGCAATGAAGAAATGGTCGAGACCATGGCTAAAGGCACCTTAGGCTAGAAGGCAAATTGCACTGCATGCGTGCAATATATGAGACCTATATATACATGAATTTCATTGAAGACCAGCAAGTTACCAAAAGGCCCTCCAATAATTGCTACACAACTGATTGGCGAGTCCCAGGTTAGGACAAATCTGGGGGAGCTTCAGGTCACGGTGGGGAGCAATATTAGCTGTGCTCAACCTGAGAAAATCGATGGAGGCGACAGGGAAGTGAGGGACAAATGTGGCCGAAGTTGAAGGGAGGGACCGCAGCAAAAAGACGGCGCTCGGCTTCTTTTAAATACTACGAGGCTTGGGGACAAAAGAGAGCAAGAGACCATCGATGCAAAAGCCCAAGAACAGCGAAGCCATAACGATCCAAGAAAAGAATGTAGGTATCTAGTTGAGATGAAATTATAGAGGTTTCTATTGGAGATCCGCGAGAAAGGCCATTATGGATAAGCTTGTAGCGGTTGAAAAAGGATTTTAGAGAGAGACAATTTCCCAACATATATCTATCATTTCACAGAGGAAAGAGGCTTTACGATCCATGACATGTTCATTGATACCGAGACTTTGTATACATTTTGTCTATTATCGTTGATATTAATTCAAGAAGAGAGTAGCTCGGAAACTTTGTCTTTCATTCCTCTGCGCAGTCTCAGTGCGGGTGAAGATGTCTATTCTAGATCTACAAGTTACCTTTATTAGCTCAAGTTGACGAGATACAACCATCGCTTTGAGCGCATGGACAAGTTGGAAATGGAGTCACGTGAACGATTTTTTAAAGCACAACAACAACAACGCTCAACCATTGTCGCGATGTGAGGCTAGAACGGATGCGGTCGGTCACGGGTGCATGGAGACTTCCCGATGGGCCGGGTCCACTCAGACGTGTTTCTTTTCTGCAGATTCATCGCAATGATTTGAGCATCGTTTTCTGGGGAGGGTGGGGACTGTCGGGAGTATATGGCATCAAATCATTCCGGACAAAATAAATCCCCAATTAACAATATGGTCTGGCCGCCATGTCGGCCAAATCCTCCAGATATTTCCGCGTCGAGGAGTCTGATTGAATTTCCAGCTCCAGCAAATCAGCCTGAGATTATGCATGCCCTTGTGATATGATATATCCGTTATTCACACTGGCAACTTGTTTTGGAGCCTATAACCCTCCTCTAAGAAACCGAAGAAAGAGCGCGATAAAAATGACCCAGACTCCGGGGAAAACTCGGATGGTAAGAACTTTTAATTTCGATCTCTTTCACTATTGAAGAAATTTAAACACCCAGGAGAAGAAATGGAATGGAAGGACAAGCAAAGAATTGTGATTTCGAAGCATACGTGTAAGTTCGCATCCTTGCAAGCTCTATCTTAAGCAATATGGAACTTATTCAATCCGTTTCCTTCGCTAAAGAAGGGACACACAAAAAGCAACATGTCTAGAGAGAGAAGAATGCAATGGAACCAGGTGAAAAGACAGATAAAATGAATGGCACCGTCAAGAACAGACTCCTCCCACTCTGGACTTTCGCAGTGGTTTCAGAACAGAGGCCCCAGTGGCCCCACTCTTACTCACGAGAATCCCAATGCAGAAGCGCATAATTCAGATTCCAAAGGCAGGTTGTCAGATACTGAAGCATAAAAAAAGCCAGCTCAAGTACCTTCAAGAGAATAATTTTACCGAAAATCCTCATGGTACGCCACAGAAGTAAAAATTCGTTACAGCTCGTGGTGTACCACAGCATATATCTTACCTCTATATGATTTTTGCTTCGAGTGCAAGAGGCATGAGCAATGCACAATGGGATTGGCATTGCCGTGGACGGCGACTTCGCAACCCAATACACAGCAAATGAGCGGTAACCTCCTAATCATGCAATCACACCCTAACCGGATGGTCATTTACTATTCATTGCGGCTTGTGAAAGCATAGACAACTCGGAAATGAGGAGAGAGAAGTACAAAAAAGGACCACAGCTGAAGAGCGAGCAGATTGCACATCATTATTCTTAGTGAACATCCAGTCCAAGCATCAATGCAGACAGAATCAATAAATGGGATAGAACACACACACACACACAGCAGAGTATAAAGTACAGAAGCAGCAAGAGGAGGCGACAAGTACCCTCGGTATCATCATAGTTTTTCTCATGGTTTGAAGATTGGTGTTTTGGTATATTGGCTCCTGCCGCGCACCCAAATGACAACAGCTCCAGAGCTCCAATAAAGCATGCTACGACAACAACAACAACATGATCCCACATTGTTTGGCCACAGGGCACGAAAAGGGTCCAGCTGCCAAAAGGGACGAAGAAAAAAAGGTACAGCAATAATGAGTTATTAAAGCAGCCCAAGAAAATACAAAAACGAAACAACTAAATCAGAAAGTTAAAAAGGATTTAAAAAAAAAGCCCAACTAAACATTAACGGATGCAAATAGTAGCCCAAGCTAATATGAACATCAAGGATCAAGAGATAAGTTCTCCACCCAAATAACTATATGAATACTTTTCCAATTTCTATATGCTCTAGATTTAAAGTTTAATCTAGCGGCCATTTGCCTTGGTTTAAGCTGATAAATTTCTTTTGGGGCAGGAAACAGTTCTAAAAGCACTGGAAGAATTCTTTCCCATTCTTGAAGAGATTTTATCCAACCTTACTTCTTAGTTTATTGCTTAATCATGTACTTCTTCCATCATTGCAGACTCCCCCAAAATAAATAACCCCCGTATAAAAAAAGGAACTATTCCTCGGTCCAGTGACTTCAACGAAGGGCTTCCGGGGTAGTTCATCATGCACATGAACTTCAGTTTTATTTTCAAGTACAATTATCTTGCACTGAAAGACAAGTTTATCTACACTACTTGCTGTTGCCTTTTGTTGAGCAGACTTGTGCAGCACTCTACATTCTGTAATATTTAGAAGAATCGACCCTTTCGAAGGTTAATACATCTGATGTTAAAAAACACATTGCATTTTTCCTGATGCATAAAGCTATAGGCTGCATATTCAACTCAGGGCAGTTCAATCTAGATGCTAGAGATGAATGAAGTGAACCACAAAGTTGGGTCAATTAGAAAGTTCATTCTAAAAGCTTGAGCAGATGTAGAATACTTTCAACACCACTCACGCTTGCAAGCAGGACTGAGCACGCAAAATAAACAATGGTTCTGACACTCCAATTCAAAAACGTAAGCTAATGAGTGAAGGAAGGCTACATGATCATAAGGGTCATTGAAACTTCATAGACAAGAGACGTGAGATACGTTAATGTTACAAATATGTACTTAATCCACCAAAACAATACCTAGAAATAGTGTCAGGTCTAACATCTGACAATGCCAAATTTAGTGCTACTGACATGTAAATATTTAGGCATATCCTCAAGGCAAGGAAACAGAGCAATATGATATACCCATGCACAACTGTTCAACTGATAGTGCCAAATCAAAGGCTACTGATATGGTAAACTTAGATACATCCTTGGGGGAGAGGGAACAAGCAATATCAGGGAAAAGAAAAAGCGCAATGTTTCAACTGATCAGTTTCCTCTCCACAGTATTGCGTGAGCAGTCGTCAACCTAATTGCTGATTGCTGGAGTGATAAATTCAATAACAGTCAAAGAAAGCATATGCTAAACCAATCAACAAGTCCTTATGAATTGACCACAAAAAATAAAAAGACCGTATTAAAAACAAGTTCTCAGAACAGTAATAGTTAAAAATCAGCTGCTGCTATCAATCTGAGGCTTAATTCCATCTCTGGGACCTAACATTAGACCTACAGAAGAAAGGTCAAAAAGGCAGAAGCATTGCCCATCAAACAATTTGAAAAGTTCGCAGGAAGGTTGAATTCCATATGACTTAATGCATTATATAACAATACAAGACGAATACAAGTTGGATATATTGCTCCAATTGCATGTCACAAGAATATCGTTGTACCCAAGAAAACAATGTGCACATAGCAATGACCATTAAAACCAAGCCTCTGTTTCCATGAATAACAACAATAAGATGCTATGGAGCTGCACTTTACTAATGAGTTATGATAGACAGATTAAGGATTTATAACACTCATCAACAATAGTACAAAGAAAAACTAAACAATCAAGATAAGAATAAAAACATATGCAAACCTATTTCAGCTGTCAACAATCGCCTTTTCCCTTGACTATGATCACAGGGCACTGCGCGTGATTGGTGCAGTAGTTGCTTACACTTCCCAAAAACATCCTGTCAAAGTACAATGAGTATATACAAGATTACCTGTTAATCCATTTCCTAATAAATTAAGTTTTTGGATAAACGGTATGTCTCATAAGATATTACTCAATCTTCATGACTGGCTTAATATTCATATGCTCATGTATGCAGTTCCCGTTTGTCCCGTTACCCTTTCATCAATTCCATTTTCCCATCTTGGATCAATTTGCACGTGAGAAGGGGTGCTGATATTATCCATCACTTGTATATGGAGTTTGTATGGTTGAGGGAGTGTCGACATCAACATCAACATAATTCTTTTGCTTCAGAAATTTTAACATAATTCTTACTGATATCGTCAATTGATTACATCCACATCTTATCTGCCAATGTGCAAGGATGTCACAAGGCAAAATGTTAAGAAATACGCCACAAGTACTTTGTTGGTGAGTTCAGCTTCCTAGCAATTTTCAAAATTAAACGGTTTATCTAACATTTAACTTATGTCTTAAAACCCCTTCAAACCATTAGAGAATGTGCTAACTTAGGTAAGACAAAACTCAAATGGTATTGATAAAACCGTGCATTTTATCTTAGTAGGAGATCCTTGCCAAAACTTCTCCATGGATACGGGGTTCAATAAAAACAATAAAACTTAGTAGCTCCATCCAACAAAATGAATGTGAACAAGAGGAACACGCAACTTAGATGTGCCAATCGTCCAAATTTACATGAAACACCTAATTAATCAACCATATGATCATCTGATGCCAAGGACCAACCTTTTGATAGGGCCAAAAGCTCGAGATCCCATCACCAGCAAGTCCGCATTCAATTTTTCCACCACTTCACAAATCTTTTCCTTTGGATCCCCAATTACTACTTCTGTCTTAATGTTCACCTGCATCAAAAGCAATATGCAGAAATTCAAAAGGACAATTCCTCTGGCAACGGATGCAAGACCTATCAAGAGAGCCAGAGGTCCACAAAGGATGCAGCAGCACTTAACCAAGCATAAATACAATGTTACACTCACAAACCACGCACAGATAAGTTTCGGACATGGTCATAGAATTACTGCACGAGTGTGTCCACCAATCGACAGGGAAGACTGCAATGCGCACTGCCACAGATGTCTCAACTGAGTAGCAACTATTTAGAGTAGATTAAGGGAAAAATTCTGGCAAACAGAAACTGCTAATTCAAACACCACAAGCTATTCGACCCAAAAAAAAAAAATCACAAGCTACTCCTTAAATCTGTGCGATGGAGAACTGTGGCATATCTTGACCTGCGAACTTTACAGAACACAATAAATGTAATCGAGCTCCCTAACTAAGGAAATCATAAGTCAAAACAACAGCGTGATCTATACGAAGATGAAGATGCTAACGTTCTTATCAGAGCATATTTCCATGGCGTGATCCAGTATGGCCTGCGTGATCCGCTTCTGGTGCGCCTCGATCGCCGCCGTGAAAGCAGGCACCTCCAAATCACCTACCACAAATCAGCCGATTGAACTAAAAGAAGTAACATAAACAGTAGAGGGAACAAGGGAAATAGTTGAGCTTGAGGAGAGCGTGTACTAACTGGGGCCGCCAAAGGGGATGGTGCCGGGATTGAGGCCGGTGACGATGGACGGCGGAGACTGGACGTGGAGGAAGACGAAGGTGGAGGGGGACTGGGAATCGGCGGAGGATCGGAGCTTGAGGTTGTCGAGGGCCCACTGGAGGGCGTTCATGCTCTCCTCGCTGCCATCGACGGCCACGACCACGCACCCCAAGTTGCTCGGCATCGTTCGCTCCTCCCCCTCTGTTTTTTTTTTTTTGGTCAGAAGTCCTCCACTTCGAGGGAAATGAACGTGAACTGTTGACGTTGGTGGTTTTGTTGCTTTTAGATTTATTTCTACATACGTATACTTTAGTTACGGCCCTTTTTCCGAAAAAAAAATTAATACCACAAAAAAATTAAATTGATGTATTTATAATAAATTTATTTTAAATTATTTTTTATCATAAAAAAATTCTAAACTGATATACATTTGACAAATTTATTCCAACTTGATATATCTGCCTATCAATTTTCATTAAATTTTATCGTTACATTGTTAATTTGGATAACAAGTGACAATTGCGATGTACATCATATTTGGGATTTTAACACTTTTTTTGTCACTAGTATATCAATTTAAAATTTTTAGTTATATTAATCAAATTTAAAGAAAATTAACGAATTGTAAATTCGCCACATATGTATTCATTCGGGATTTTTGGTGGTCAACACAATTAGTTTAACGTAAATTTATCGCATATTTATCAGTTTGGTATTTTTTATAGTTGAAAAAATAATTTAAGTTAAATTTATCGTAAATATATTATTTTAAAATTTTTTGTGATAAAAAAGGTAATTTAGAATAAATTTGTTATGATGTGCGCGAACGGTCGCTTGAAAGCCCAATGGGCCCAATTCCTTGTCCAAAAGTTGCAAGGGCCAGGCATGATTCGGCTAATATTTTCTCCATAAGCAGCCATCATCGCACACGTGGTGTCCTAGTCAGCACATCGGTGGGCTTATTTTCTCACATTCAGAACATTCCAATTCCAGATTCACATGTAATCTTTCACTATTTCATGGAATTTCATAGTTTAATTTCGCAAGGAAGTAAATGAGAACCTTTTGTTTTTTGCTCAACCTTAAATGAACAAGTCAATATTTCACTGTATTGATGAAAAAAAAATCATAAGCTTACTGTGCGGATGTCGATTCAATCTCAAATCTTTCAATTTATCTAATTTGGTTATAGAATTTTTGACAATCTTCCATCGTTTCGGTCAATTTTGGTGAAAAATCTTTGACACGGCCACAACTGGCGTTGAAATATTTTGTTGCAATTCTTTTCTAATTTTTTTTCTTTTTTCAATGGAAAAAAATAAAAATAAAGATAAAAATTTCATACTTCTTTTTAATTGCAAAAATTTTACGAATGCACTGGTCGTGCCACGTAGGATGGTCAATACGTTAGCGACTTCTGTTTAAAATTGGGCTGGAAGGACTATATTGATAAATTGTCAAAAATGTTTAAGAATAAATTGGTTAAATCAAGAGGTGTAGGACTGAATCGACATCCATATAACTAAGTTTAGGAATTTTTTTTTTCTTTAGTGATTTTCCCCAACATTTCTTACATAGTCAGTTGCGGTGTGTGTGTATATATTTTGGACGAACAGTTGTTATTTGCCTTGTGAGTTGTTGCTGTAATCCCACTTAAGAACGCCACATCGCTCCTCTTGTTTGTGCTCGTTCTGTTTACATGAGCATCAGTTTATCGGCCGAGTGGCATTGACCTTCCCTTGGTCGTCCAATCGGATCTCGGTCATTTGCTGTCGGGATGAGTCTCACGAGTCGTCTACATCGGTAGGTCCTGGACCTTGATTCGATCGATTGACTGATTGATTTCATTAGGAAGCCCGCCTTAAGTTATTGCCTCAGCCAATGGAGTTCCGTCTATAATGCCCAATGTATAAGCACCGGTCCTATATCAATTTTCAAGGGCAAATCGTGCAATCCTGCGACGAACACGTGCTGTGATTTTGGGAAGTCTAGTGCTCAATTATTCTTCTGGCGGAATGTTCAAAGGTCGATATCCCTAGACCTATTGAATCCCCTCCCCCAGATGGCACCAGATGAAATATTTTTCCTTCTCGTGACTTTGTGTGTCATTAGTACGTGTACCATCTCGAGCATGGCCCTTTATGCCCAAACGCGGGAGACCGTTCTTACATATGTTTGTCGTGTCATCTCCACCGACAATTTACTAGAGCCGAGAAGGGAAGGGGAAGAATTTTACGCCCACCCGACGTGATCCTAGGTGGCTACCGTTGCGCTCAGACCTAATCAAGCCGAACCGGAAAAAACATCAAAAAATTCCTAACCGTATTGCATTGATGCCAATAAAATTCATCAGATCAATTTGAACAAAAAATTATTGACGTGAACGCCGGTTATACTACGTGGCGCGATTGACGCTGACGTGAATATATTTTTTTACATTGGATTTTTTATTTTTTATTCTTTTTATTTCTTTTTATCATTTCAATTTGGTTGTTGGCAACCCTCACTTGACATTGGCGGCCCTCGCCCATATCTAGCAAGGGCCTTTGCCATTGGATACGGACGAGGGCAGCGACCCTCACCAGCGAGAATGAAATGAAAAACAAAAATGAAAAATCTAAATTTTTAAAAATTTATTAAAAAAAGTCAACGTCAATGATTGACTTCAAAATTGATACGAATATAAAAAGTTTATGACTGAATTGACGGAATAAAAAAATTTAAAATTAAATTAGCACAACGAAATAAATTTTTTTAAAGTACTTTTTCTAGTCGAGATCTCATGCTTCTCGTATTAAAACATGATGGGATTCACACCGACTTGCCGACTCCCACTGAAGTAGATGTGCTTCTGACTCAGAGAGAGAGAGAGAGATGTGGTCAACATCATGTAAACGTCTCACCAAATTCGCTCGGGACATCCTGGATCGTAATTGATTTGGGTATAGGATGACGGAATATTCTAGGCAAGGATCCTATTACTTCACATGTCAACCGACGTAAAGATGTGAAAGAGCACGACAACACACGCGATTTCTTTGTCCCTTTGCTAGATCTTGTTGTTCCCTTCGTCCTTGTGCTCCTTCCGAGAAGATGAAGAAGAAGAAGAAGTAGACAACGTTGGACGTCCAACTAAAGACGCATGGAACGCCTGAATCCCGGTCCCAACTAGACAATTTAATATGCATTTCGCACGAGCTACGAGGCAGTTTCTCGGCTGGGAGCAAAGGCAAACGACAGCCTCTGTTCCATTTGTCTCCTTCTCATTCGGATCACCCATAGGGCCTGTGCATGCAGAATCACTGAGAACGGGGCAAAAGCTTTGACGCGAGGGTTGGCTAACAAATTGGAGAGCTTCTGCGCCATGAGACAAAACCAAATGAGATCTACTTCGTTTGGCCACTTCCGGTGTGGCTCTCCCTTTGCCCTAGAAAGATGGATTTTGCTTGCGGGACTAAGTTTGAGGAAAAAAAAGAATAGGATCTCCCAAAACAGGTTCGACCTAAACTGGGAACCCCATCAATCAACACCAACCAGAGTTGGCTGCTGATCAGTATGCACAGAAAATCAAAGCGAAATCCACCGTGGGACCTCCGAGTTTTAACCCTAGTGTCCTTTTGCTGCATGTAGCTAGGGTTTTTTTTATCGTTAGAGATAGAGAGAGAGCAATGTTAGCTGTACTGATGATCTTGGGCTCGAATGGGATTGGGGGGGAGGGGGGGGGGGAATATATAGGATGGAGTGTGAAAGTGGGTGAAAAAAGTTCTTAGCTTGCTGTGAAATTTCCAAAGTGGGTGGCCTTGATTAGAATCCTATCTCAATCGCCTTTGACAATAGAGCAGCACATATGCAGTAAAACATCTTTTGTCACGCAGACGATCGTCGAACTTTGTGACGATGCTGTGACAGTGACGAGTTATTCTGAGAAGAGGATAACTGGTGATATGATGAACAAATCTAGATCACTGTCAATCGATCTCCCAACCGCGCATGTCGTCGTCATTTGTATATGTATGTGGCTCATAGCCTTATATGATTTCGTCTTGTTGTTTTGGAGAAGGAACAGATGTAACAATTTAATGCCGCAAATTTAACTTAATTATTCTCCTTGGAGAATGAGTCGAGCGCGAGATGTTGGTTAATATTTACTGCATGGAAGGAGGTGATATATGACGAAATTACGTTGATTCCGGTTACCACCACCCAACTCTCATATTTGACGTTCAGAGAGTGAATCACTACATAACGTTTGTGCATATATGGAAAAATTAACAAAAAAAAAATTCTATGCCTATTGCAATTATGTCAATTCAGCAATACGCCTTATTATTATTATTATTTTTTATTCAATCATAAACCTTTTATAATAGTGTCAATTCAAACTATTCAACGAATTTTGGTCGGCCGATGGACATAATGTTTTATAATTTTTTATTTTTTATTCTTATTTTATTATTTTCCCTACCTCAGCGATTGGCTGAAGGTAGAAGAGGGAAGGTGAAGAAAAAAGAAAAAAAGAAAGGAAAAAAAAGAAAATAATATTAAAATAGTATGTCGTCGGCTGGAGTCCATGTTAGCACCGGTCGATCAAAATTCGCGGATGGATTGACATGACATGCTTGTTAAAAGTTTAAGACTGAATCAGCAAAACGAGAGATTTTAGAAATGAATTGTTACAATTGCAATATGTTTATGGATTTTTTGGTAATTTTTTTATACATCCATATGAGTACATATATGCACGTCGTTGTCGTATTTATGTGGACATATATAACAATTTACGCTGAAAAATTAATATAATTGGAGTTGTCTCTTCAGAGAGCGAGTCGAACGCGATATATTGGTTAATATTCACTGCACGAAAGAGGTAATATATGATGAGATTCCGGCTAAACACCAGCTATCGACTTTCGGAGCATGAAATATAAAATATGGATGTGCTTACAAGGCAGTTTTTGTGACTGTAAGATTGACAGCATATTATGAGGTAAAAAAAAAAGGACAATAAATAATTAAAATTATTATGAAATCTACGTTGTTATTTTTACGGTATAATATATATATATATATTATGCTGATAAAGTCGCATAGAATATCGCAAACATATACAAAATTACCATTCACAGTTCACCAGCAAAAGGTAGTGGGAAGATCCGAAGCCCACGTCACGCTCCGTGATTGTGAACGCCGAGCACTCAAATGAAATTCTTGACTTCTTCCAAGCACCTTCCTATTTCGTTGTCTTGACCACGACTCTTGTCCCACCAACGTCGTTCGCACGGACCATCAAATGTTCCAATTTGCGTCACACGAACAAATTCTTCACCTTTACGCCTGTTTCTCCACATTGTTCAATTTCCTCTTCTTCTTCCTTTTTTTTTTTTTTTTGGCTGCCAAGACAAATTAGCCAAGCCGGTGAAACGACCTAACGATTACAGATCGAGAAGTACCGACTCTCTCGCGATCAGTACGATGAAGGGCTCTTCAAAGATCCGCCGCTTTCACTTTGGATGGACGGCCCGTCTTCGATCGGATCGAGAGGCCACACTCGTTGGGTACGCAAGTAAACACGAAGCCACTCGATTGGCATCGCCACTACAACTATTTCTAAATAAAGGAATCTATCTTTCACGCCGATTAAAGTATCCGAAATTCCCGTTCACGGCACATTAGTTTATGCGTTCCCCTTCCTTTCCAAGAAGACAAATTTCCAAAACGGCAGCCCGTTCCCACCCGCCGCCCCTCCTTAAGCTGGAAACAAATGTAGATCCGAGAGCGAATAAGAGTGGATTGCCAGACAACGACAGTGTCCAAAAGTCCAAACTTCGTTGGCTACATGGGGGAAGCCCCCGGTTGCCGTTCCTTGGCCTTATCTAGAATTACCGACAAGACGAGATAATTAAAGTTCCTAATCAAACGTCACTCACCTAAACCTGGTTTGGCTTGTCGTTGTCAAAAAGCTCAAAACCACATTTTGACATCGGCCCATGCGGATAGGTTACTTGTGCCCCGGTTTATACCCCGAAAAGAAGTTAAACATGCAATGTGACGATGACGTAAAGTACTTATATATTCAGATATTAACTATAATTACAATTTTTAGACAGGCGAGACTCACAATTAGGCTTAGCTAGTTTAATTTAAAGGGCAGGAAAAATCCCTTATTGGTTTTTTTTTTCCTTTGTTTGTGTCTGAATGGGGTGGATCACGTTGCAGCACTAGCTAGCCCTAGACTATATTGATCTTTGAATGCAAGTTCCATTTAGCAATTCATGCACGACCAATTAGTTTGCCAACCGTTAATTCTGTCCATAGTAATTATTATCGCGGGACAACGGGTGAAATCATCAGGAGAAGGCTTACCGGTCCGAACGGAAAATTCCTTTCCCCTCGTCCGGCGATCGCTTATTTATAACGTCCCAAAGAAAAATTAATTGTTTATGGAAAATGAGAAAAGTTAGAAATAATAAGGAAATATTTTGATTTGTTCACCGGAGATTATTCTCGCCGCCTTCACGCGTGGCTCTCTCTCTGTCGAAAACGAGCACCTCGAAGATCCCTAAATTCTCGACTTCCACAACGAGAATTTCTCAATCTTTTGTCCGTATCCAGGAGTCTTGCTTGGACTTTCGAGCCTCACTGCCCCCTTTTCTCCTTCAGCTCACGAGGGCAAGCATTTCAACCGCTGAATTCTTCGCCCCAAATTGGAGACTTCCAGTTCGATCTCGCCATTCTGTCGCTGCTCGCATCGGTCGACGCTCGCTCGCTCGCTGATTTCAGGGAGAATCTATGTGTTTTCGCGCAATTAGGAGGTTAGGGCTTCTGGGTTTTGCTACATGCGCTTTGGGAGCCGGGTAAGCGATAAATGGTCGTGGTGTGGGATCTAGGGCTCGTTCGGGGGCTGGTCCTCTGTGCTTGCGGGTTGCTTCCGCTGATCGGGTTCGTGATCCGGAGGAAGTGGCGACGATCGGTCGAGCGGAGCCGTGAGATTAAACGGCTGCTTGTGTTGGCTTCGGAAGAAGCCGCGAGGGCTGAGCTTGAGGCCTCCGTCGGGTACGGTGCGTTCTCGGCTCCCCAGGGCTTTCAGTGCGCCATCTGCTATTGCCCCACTACCACTCGATGCGCTCGCTGCAAGGCAGTACGATATTGGTAGGTGAATTCTAATCTTGTGGTGGTTTTTCGTTCTTTTCTTTTCAGTTGTTGGGCGAGGCTTTGATTTTGAAACTCGGTGGGAATACTTTTGACCTTGATACTAGGTTTTCAGAATGTGAAAGTTTTTTTCCAGTTATTTTTGTAGCGGGAGTAAATTTTATTGAGGACTAGAAATATGGCATATTTGCACAAATTGCTGTCCCAATTAAACCAATTTTTGCTTTTTCCGTTCAAGAATAGTTTGGAACTGTGGACTTTGTGAAAATAACGATTTTTTCTTTCAACATGTCTTGGTTCAATAATTAGATCTGCAAATGCAGAGTACTAGGTTCATCTGCCAGAGAGTTTTATTTGTTGCCACGCCCCGTTTAATGGGCGAGAAATCCATCGTATGTGCATATGTCAAGCCTGCAGTGTGCAGAGGCAATCTTGCTTAGTATAAATTACGTATGCATAATGTCCAATTCATGTCCAATTTAACATGCTTCAAATTTTGGGATTATGGGGACACGACTTTATTTCCGCTTCAAGAAATTCAATCGCTAATTTTTTTCTTCTGTTTTAGTTAGAATTTATCGATGTTTGTGTTTTGCTGGTTCATGCTGATCTCAATAGGCAGATTATAAGCTGACTTTAGATAGAGTCCCCTGGATGGGCGGCGGTGTTTTCTGCAGCCACAACTACTTTATTGCTGCTTTTAGAAATTGTGTCCCCATTTTTTGTTTTAGCCGGTCAAGATTTTGTCATTTCAAATGGAAACTTAAATCATGTTGCCAACTAGAGATGCCAGTGGTATATCCATCTGTACAAATTTTATTTGAAAATATTTTCTAGTATGCAGGAATGTGTCTGCAATTCTTTGAAATATCTTACGTATGGAGGGTTCTCCCTCATAGTCATAACATGTGTTTAATTTTCCTTCTTCCAGTTCTAGTGAGTGTCAAATCATTCACTGGCGACAAGGTCATAAGGAAGAATGCCGTCCTCCTGAGTCTGGGAGTGAATATAGTGTGAAGGTCACAAAATTTGAGGAAGATGTAGATTATGGCAATAAACTTGGGAATGCTTTTGGGGATGCTACAAGATCTACTGCAGCTTTTGTTGATGAACCAACATTGGCAGACAATAACTGCTCTTCAAGCACATCACATGAGAAAAATATCAAAGTTGAGTCAGAAAGTTATCTTTCTGAATCATCAAGTGCCAAATTTTCTGGATTCTCTTCCTCGACTGCCAGTAATGAATTGTCTGATGATGGTTCAATACGTCAAAGTGTTAGTTCAAATGATTCTGGGAGTTCAGATGAGGATAGATCATCTAATGTTGGATGGAACGTGCCTGGCACTATATGTGATGACACTATAGATGATGCTAAGCCGCCATCTCCAAAATTTGCAAGTTTAGTTGGTTCGGTCCATAGCTATGCTACTGTGGATGAGTCAAATAAGAAGCCTGGCTGCAATGATGTGCATGAACGATGTGATTTCAAAAGTGACAGTATCAAAAGACCTAGTGATCAGATGGTTGAGCCATCTGTGAACTCTCCTAATTTTTGGCGGAGCATTGTGTATCCCGCTGAGGAGCGAAGTATCGTCTCAGATAGTTCCCTGCCACCCAAGTTTAATGAAGCCAATTTGAGCGAAGTATCTTCTCGATCTCACACGCTCTTCTCGTTTAGTAAGTTCCAAAGTAATGAACAGGTCTTGCCTAGCAAAGGCTTCGAAGAAGAAAGTTTCGTGCCTCGTGATGCTCTTCCTCAGAACAAGTTTGACAAGGAACCTACTTTGTTGGGGAAAGTGGTGAAAGGCGGTTTGAGTGCTGACAAACCACCATCATTGAACCGTGAGAGATCAAGTCATATAGGGGATGATGACACCACTTTTGTTTCTGATGGAGCTCCTTACAGACAGGAGTATACTTCGAGAAGAGATGCTACTATGATTGGTGTTAGGCATCCAATTCCACCAGTCAATACGACTGGAAGTGACAAAGTTCGAGACAGCATTGCTTTACCCTGTCAGTCAGGAGCTTGTACTTTAAAGGCTTTGCAAAATGTAAAGTCGTCTATTGATACTGCTGGAGTCCAATTGAGAGGATCTGTGTTGTTCAAACGGTATCCGGCAGGAGATGGCAGTGATACATCTGGAAAATACAATGACAAGGTTCGACAATAATCATGAATTGCTTTTACTTATTGTGGATACCTGTTACGCTGCCATAAATTGCATTTACATTTGTTTTACTTTTTCAGGGGCTCTTTCCTTATGAACTTTTTGTCAAGCTTTATACATGGAAAGAAGTGAAATTGCTCCCATGCGGTCTTGTGAATTGTGGGAACAGGTAAGTTGGAAAAATTCATAATTTTGGAGAGTAAACTTATAAATCAATAACAATCGTCGAAGCAATATGTTAGGTTTGGTTCTAACATGTTGATGTAGCAACTATCAGTTACTTTGATCATGAATCACCAAACATGTCTTTAATAAACTTTTGGAGGAGGATAATTCCTCTATACAGGTGTATATTAGATATATGTCATTTTAAAATTGTCCATTTTCTGGTGACTTTGCGTTCACGTGTCTCTGTATTGACATTCTCATTTTGCAAAACTTAAGGTTTTTCTGTTTTTTGTGTCTTGAGATAAGCTAAGGGAGAGATTTGATTGGATATCCAGATAATTCTGTTATGTTCTTAAACTCATGTTGCGAAGAAATTAAGAGACATTATAATCTTAACTAAAAAATATATTAATCTGCATACATGTTGCCTTCTCTTCCCTTTTGCTTAAATGTTCTAAATTTTTAGCAAAGTTGGAACTCATATCTTTTAGTGAGCTTTTCGTAATGAGTATGTCCATTCATGTGCTTGTGACATAAGCATGCCTATGGGAATTTCAACTGATACTTAAAGTAGCCTATTTTTGTTTGTGGTTTTTGCAGTTGTTATGCTAATTCTGTGTTGCAATGCCTAGCTTTTACTCCGCCTCTTACGGCATATTTTCTTCAGGGACTTCATTCAAAACTTTGTAAGTTACTGAGACATTGTCCATTGGCATGTGTGGTTAGTTGAAAATTGTGACACTAATGACTGTCTCACTGCGTCAGGTCCAAAGAAGGAGTGGTGTTTCATGTGTGAATTTGAGAGCTTGATTCAAAAGGCCAAAGAAGGGACCTCGCCAATTTCTCCAATTAGGATTGTATCCCAATTACAGAAAATTGGAACCCAGCTTCATAATGGGAGAGAGGAAGATGCCCATGAATTTTTAAGGTATTATTGGAAAAGCCCACTCTACATCTGAAAATGCTCGTCTTGTTCCATTTCAAAGTTGTTTCTTTTTGGCCTAGCTCCTTTAGCTAGTTTAATATGTCAGGTGCACCATTGATGCAATGCAATCCATTTGTCTTGTGAAATCTGTGGAGATGGAGTCCGGTTCTTCAAAAGAGGAAACCACTCTGATGGGATTGACATTTGGTGGCTATCTTCGGTCAAAGGTGGGGTGATGTGCTTTCACCAAGATTTTCCTTGCATTTCTCTCTTTTTGAAGAATAACCATTGAAGTACTTACTTTTCTCTGTGTAATCTATGTGAGAGTTCTTACATGGCCAAGACTTTGTTAACCACAGATAAGATGCACCAAGTGTCAAGTAAAATCTGAGCGGCATGAAAGAATGATGGATCTAACTGTTGAGATAGAGGGAGATATTGGAACCTTGGAACAAGCTCTTCATCGGTTTACCGAAAATGAGACTCTGGATGGAGAAAACAAGTATCACTGTGGCAGGTTGGTTATGTGTTTCTTTTATTAGCTCACAAGAACAGTCTTGAATCTCTTGATGCCATTTTTTTCCTCAAAAGTCATAGTAGTGGATAGTGGAGACAAATGGGTCTTATTAGGAAGAGTATTCCTCTTTTACGAAATGTAGTTTTGGGTTACGCTCAAGAAGATGAAATGAGTTTTTTATTTTGGCCCTGCATCTGAATAAGAAGATGCCATTAACTCTATCAATAAGAAGGGCATGGTGAATTGATTGGTTGGGGATTGTATTGTTTACTACTTACGAAAATTCTACGCATCATGGCCTTTGTAGGATATTCTTTCATTGTGTATCAATCAACCTTGAGCTGATATGCTTGAACGCTCTGTCCTTAGATTGCACTTGCAAGTGTGCTGCTATATGTCATTAATACCGTTAAACTCTATTTAAAATGTTCATGACATGTACTACTGTTTTGTCGTTACAATTCTGCTCAAATATGGTCTCGTCCATTTATGATGTACAATGATATTGTCACTTCAACTAATTTCTTTAGTACTTTTTCGCATCTGCATAGCAGGTTTTGGGGATTGTACTCACTTAATGTTAAAATTCACTCAGGTGTAAATCTTATGAGAAGGCCAGAAAGAGATTGACAATATTGGAGGCTCCAAATGTGCTTACTATTGCATTGAAGCGATTTCAGGTATTGACGAGAATTGATCAATAATGCTGACAATACTTGTGTTTCCTTGGTCTACTCTTGTGCGAAAAACTGACTCCTTTCTTCGATAACAGTCAGGAAAATCTGGAAAGCTCAATAAGTTTATTCGGTTCCCAGAGATCCTTGACTTGGCTCCTTATATGAGTGGAACTAGTGACAAATCGCCTATATATAGACTGTATGGAGTAATAGTCCACTTGGATGTCATGAATGCTGCATTCTCTGGTCATTACGTGTGCTATGTTAAGAATCTTCAAAACAAGTGGTTCAAGATCGATGACAGCACGGTATGTTCATATGCATAATTGCTCCAGAGAATTTAACGTTCTTTAGTGTATGTTACCTTTTCAGTTAACGAATTCCCATCTATTCTTGGGATTTGCATTTGGCTGTGCTCCTGAATGTTCTGATCTTTTTAGCCTGATATCTGGATATGCAATTGTCCTTGACACAATAGCCAGAAGCCTTTAACCATTCACCAAGTGCCTACCCATGACCAGAGCAGAGCTTTTTGATGGTTTTAGTAGCTGGCTGTGACTCTTTATGAGCTTTATTGTAGTAGTAATTTATTTGCTTATCATGTTCCTTGAACTTATTTGCACATAGCAGAATGGGATGGTAACGAATTGTTCTGAAACTGATTTTTTAACTGTACTTTGTTTATTCTTGAATAGGTAACACCAATGGAACTTGAGAGCGTCCTCTCAATGGGAGCGTACATGCTACTCTATGCTAGGTAATAATTTCTTTTATGCGTTTGATGATCAACAACGGTAGTGGCACATCACTGAATTAACTGAATTGTTGACCTTATGTAGGTGCTCTCCCCGGGCCCCCAGATCGATAAGGGACAAAATATTCTCTGCGGACCCAAAACATAAAGCAGTACTTGCCAGACACAGTGGGAAAATTGCTGCATTGAGCTTTAAGCCACTGGGAAGATTTTCCACTGATACTAACCCCAATTCAATGTCTTCAGATGGTTCAACTAACATTGACGCTTTCTATTCAAAGTTCCATCGGTTGCAAAGGATACTGGAAGAAGATTCTTCAAGCGACAATTCTTCCCTATTCAGTAACACTTCGGATGAAGGATCTTGCAGTACGGATGGGACCCGAGATTCTGCCAGTGCAGACGACCTTTCAGATTATATATTCGGTGACCCAGTGCGAGGTTGGAGCAGCCCCCGGAGGAACTCCTCTGATTCTGACACTTCATCTTCTTCTTCCTCTCCCCTTTATTCAAGGCACTCACCCCTAGCCAATACGGAAAGGCATGCTTCGTGTTTTGCTGAAACGAGCCCATCTCAAAGAGATGGTTTGGATTCCAGTCTGGGAGGTGAAGAATTTTTAAACTCGAACATTACTAAGTGGCGTAGGGAGTTAGAAATTAGCAGTAGTAGTAGTAGTCATCGCAGTAGTAGTAGTAGATGTAGAGAGACCGACTCGGAGAGCTGGTTGAACGGCTCTTATGATGTGAAAAATGGTGTCTCTTTAAGAAGATCGGCGAGAGAAAGAACGGATTAAACCTTTTAATTACTTAGGAATCAAGATAGAGGGTGGACAAATAAAAGTTCTGGGGAAGTTTTATGTAAAATTGTAATCCTTTTGGCTGGTCGTGTCTCCGTAAATATGAGTAAATCACTTGCGTATGCTTTGCCTATTTTGCAGCTTGCTTTCTTTTTGAAAAATCTGTTTCGATTATTAAAACTGGGAAAGATCATGAGATCAAGATAGTGCATGGAGGAGCTTTGCTCACAATAATGAATCTGTGTGGACATGGTGGATAATATTTGGAGTTAATTGCGGGCAGGTGCCGTCTGCTCTCAAAGATTTGGTGAATTTTTAGCGAGTTCATTACGATTATAGGTTCTCTTGCTAGCTGGTCCAAGAAGACTTTTTGGTATCCCCGGAGTGAAATTCCTTAGTACTTGCGGATTGATCTAAACCATCAGTCTCTTGCTTCTGATGGGTTCAACAAAAGATTTACGCAAATACCTTGCTTGTCCAAATTGATTGTGTCGAGATGTCTGAACTCTTATTTAGGTTGTTACTGGTGATTGTTGGTCGATTTTAAAAGCGACGTGGAAATCATGTCGGGATATGGGAGTTGCGACAAATGGCTACCAAGTGCCAATGTTAGGGTGCGTGTGCAAGAGCCTGTACAGATCAAGAAGGGAGATTTGTAGCGAAGTCCGTGACAACCCACTTCTGGTTCCATGTTTCGATCTGCAACTCCATCCAATTAGCAGGCGGTGTTGGACTTTTTAGCTGTTTGCGCAAGTAGCCAACGTTATGGCCAATAAATGGCAGCCCTCTATTCAAAACCGTAAAAAGATGGGTGTGTTGGGGGGGTTGGAAAGTCAAGAGAAGGGACGGCGGGCCAAGTAGGACAGCTGATAAGGTGGACCGGTCCAACCACCACCAAACCAAACCAGCTAACTTCGCGCCTCTCTTTTGTCCAAAAGAATGATTGTGCGGACTCCTCAAGCATCTCAATCGAGCCCCGTGAGCATGGCATCCTTAGCGATCACCGAAAGCATATTATCTCCGCGCGTCTCAAGTTGAACTTAACGAAACCAAAGTGTGCGATTCGAACTCAGATCTCAATCGAGGAAGACGAACGGGCAAAACCGTCGCAATCTCTAGGGATTGCGCTACGGGACGCTCATGACCAGGTAGTGCAAATACCAAAAATGGGCCATGCATGCACGTGAAGAACTTCCCTTGTCCGAAATTGGGATGTGGATCTGAAATCTGACAAGAACCCACCCCCATAGCCTGCCTTGGAGGACTTTGGAATTTCTCCTCTTCTTGTGCTTTCCGACGGTAGATTCAAGCCCTCCACGTGCGAATGAGGCAACTTGTCTTTTGACTCGATATAGGTGGAGAATGGACATGGATTGGTCAATTCCTGCGCGTAGCCATAGCTCTAGATCTATGTGCAATTATTTGATTGGACTTGGACGATTCAAATTCAATAATGTGAGGTCGAACGTATCCATCACGATCATGCCTACGTACGTAGAAATACCAGCCCATTTCAGGAAATTTCCGGAAGCTAGGGTGACTCATACATGGTCAACCAAGGATAAGTACAGTGTGGACGTAATTTCACTGTCTTATTTTTCGCCCAATTTCTATACCAATATGCATTACTTTTTTTTTTTTTTGGGGAGGCAAACGACGCTTATGCTCCTGACAAGATCAGGTTATACAATGGCTATAAAAGCTCACGTCCTCCTCACTCATCATTCTCAGTAGTCTAATATCGGCCTGGTCCATAGTCAGTTAAATTTGTCACGTGGGCTATTCCGCAACTCGTAATTTTACCGATTGGAGGCGTAAAAAGGTGGAAAACATGCCCAAAATCAAATGAAAAACAAATAGGGCTACACTGGATTTGGTATGCCGACAAGTAATTGTCAACGAATGTCGAATCCACATAAAGCTGTGTGTACAGAAATGATGAAGTTACGAGCCTTTGAAACTTTCACCGACGAAAACCTTGATTGAATGCCTTGGACATCTGGGAGGCGGCGACACGCGACGACCAATCCTGAAAGGTAACTTTTTAGTTGAACGTGTCTCGCTGGATCAATTCAAGGGAAAATAAGACGATCTAGCTAGAACCACAATGTTCTCCTTTTCTGCTCGAGAGAGTGCATTGAAATTTCCATTGGCATTTTTACCAAGGACTTGTTCGCTCAAAAACCTTCAGCTTTAGGTTCATTGCCAATTTCTACGTTGATTTTTTATTTCTTTTGTCTAATAAAAGGTTTTCGACTTTCACTTTAACCTCAAATCTACCCGCGCGTCCAAGAATCGATCACCGATTTATTATCAATATCAGAAGGTTGATATTTGTTCCTTACGAGACATTCGTGTCAATGAAAATGCAGGTTCTAAAAATGAACTTTGAATTTATTTTAGTGTCGATAATTTTGAGTAAATTAGTGACGGTTTTTTTGGACGTGTAAGCAGATTTAGGATCATAGCGAAAAAATCGAGAATTTTCTATAAGACCAAAAAAAAAAAAGATTTAAAGTCCTGAAACTTTATCAGGGACTAACAGCATTAAGAATTTGGAATATGGTGGCCTGGCCTAGGTGCCGAAAGAGGAAGAAATGAAAAGGACTCGCGCATGGCAGAAATAGTGATGAAATGACGGCGCATGTTCGTCGGTGCATCTTCATGCTGTTCTTTGGGTGGGCATTGCCTACCCCGGCGTTCATGTCCGTCCATGCATAGCCATTACATTGGCCCAAGTTAAAACAATCCAACAACGGCATCATATTTAAAACGTTTAATCGTATTTTCATCTATCGATTTAAGCTTTCGAAACAATTGACATTGACTCCACAAAATTTCGTATAATATCATAACAGTAGGTCCTGAATTCAAATCTTTCCGAGCTCCATTTATTCGATTCGCACGAATCGTATTTCATAAGGTGTCTATCCATCATGTAACGATCATCATTTTCCGCATAACATTCGTGCAGCTGAATATAACACGTGTGACAACTTCGCTTTTCATGTGAAGATATTTTACAAGACTGCAGCCTCGCGAAGATGAAAAATAAAAACCATTTTTTTCTCGTGTTCCTTGCGAGAGAGTTAGGCTACTTAGATAAGCATCGAAAAAATCCTTAAATTAAAAAAAAAATCCAAAGTTAATAGTTGGAAAAAATCCTTTAAAAGATGTACCAAGATGTTCGGAGGTGCAAGAAGGCGTCAGAACCGTCGGCGTGCAGCGCCACAGAATCCCTTGTGTCGCGGACATTTGTCTAATAAAGCAACGGCAACTAAAGTCACGAACTCCAAAGGTTCCACAAATTTCTGCTTTTTTATTATTAACTGGTTTATTAAATAATTACTTGTCTTTGCGGCTGTACCGACAGTGGTAACATATAAGCATTTCTTGTTCTATTTATTAGCTAATTTCTTTTCTTTTAACGTGCTCCTTTTTTTTAATCAACTCGAGACAGCCACTCTTGCTCCCGAGTTGGATTCTCGTTTTATTTATTAGCTAATTTTAAATTGTGTCAATTTAATTTCATAACTCTTAGCACTATTATATGATTAAATGTTTGATTTCAATACAATATGACCCTTGTTCGAGTACAAGTTCTCTTCGAAATTAACCTTGGCAGTGCGCCCCAAGGGAGAAGCCTTAGCGGGATGCACGAAAACCATCTTGTTTAGTTTCTGTTATTATCTTAGGTTGTCTCAAAAGAATCACAAAATTTGATGAAAAACTATAAAAAAAAAAGTTTTAAATTTTATTACAGTTGTACCAATTCAATCATCAACTAGTCCTAAATATTTTTACATTAATATCAATTCAATTCATCCGATTAACTTTTAAATCAGAAATCATTGACGTGGCCACCGATCGTCTAAGTGACACAACGAAAGTTAATGTGGATATTTTTTAATAAATTTTTCTCAAGATTTGAAAATAAACGGGAGGGGAAAACCCAAGCACAATCCTCACTTTTAACCTATGTTACACGAACATGGGACACAACATGCGACACGACATGATATGCCAACATATAAATTCTTAAAAAAAAAAAGAATTCCGACACGTATAATTTTTTATGTGTACACAATTTATTTTTATGATTTCAATAATAGTAATATCATGATGTCGAAACTGTTATTAATCTCTTCCTTAGAAAGGTCTGAAAAATTATATCATGTGGAGGCAGATCAAAATCACAAATAAAAAACACGTGAAAAATTTAACAACGTTTCATTCCAATAATCCATAAAACTTGAATTATTACATGGGGTACATTCCAATAATCCATAAAAAAAAAAATGCTTGAATGGGATTTCAGAACCCACCTCAGTACATCCAACTCGATTTCAGAACCATACAACTTCGGTTATTACCAACCACAATATCTAGAGAGTCGTATAAAAGTTCATTACGTGATTACATCTAAAATTAAATCAACAGAGATGCACAACAGAGAGAGATAGAATTTCGATGATACCTTGAGGTGAGCGAGAATTAGAAGGCGATCGAGGCAACAAGTAGAGGCTGGTAAGAGGAGAAGGAGCTGAGATGAGGCGGCGAGAGGTGAGTCGGGCGAGGGGGGCCGAGTCGCGATGGGAACCAACAAGAGGCGAGTCGAAAGAGGAGGCAAGTTGCGAGAGGGAGAGGGGAGCGACGAGTCACAAGAGGGAGAGGCGGGTCGCAAGAGGGAGAAGTAGGACATTAGGTCAAAATTTTGGGTATTGTGACTGATTTTAACTCTGGACACGCGAGGGACAATAGTTGACCCTGTGTCCGGAATCGAACACATGGTGATCATGCGTTCGGCTGTGTCTAGCATGTCTAGCCATGTCGGACACGTGTCGGAATTCCACACGTGTCTAACACGCAAAAAAAAAATTCGTAAGTGCCTGTCCATATAACCTAGCTTTCAACATCAACACAACTTTCCATCCTCTACTTCTGCTTCTACAATACACCATTTTGCATCTCGTGTTCTCGTGGAGGACACTGAATTACACAGACCATAACTTTGAAACTCAGGTTCCTTTTCCCTTCTTTTTTTTTTTGAAAAGCGAATGATTTATAAAATATACATTTTTAAAAATTGATCGCCTATATCTCTCGAAAGACTTTGAAAAAAAAATTCATCACAATTTTATGCCTAAATATGTATGTGGTCTGAAAATATATTTCGTTCATTCATTTTTTTAAGCGATACAAGCAATTATATATTTTTTTAAAATAATATCTTTCAAATTATTCATTTTTCGTGAAACAAATGAAATCTAAGTTTATTTACAAGATCAAAACTTCTCTTCCCAAATTACCCCTGCTCATTTTCTAGATTCCACAACCTTCCAAAGCAAACCCCAATTAGTAAACTCTGCACTACCATCCTAACCAACTTCACTGCTCTTGTACTCCGCAAACCACCTCAGATCGCCGTGTGTCTCCAATATCACAGCCATCCTAAACAATGGACGACCTTGACTGAAATTGCGCATTGTGGCTCGCGACATCTAGCGGCCAAGGTTGTCGGTGGAATGCGCCACATGCTCATAAAGAAAGAGAGGGGGGCGACGCACAGGAAAGAGACAGAGATGAGCACCGGCGGCTAGGAGCACGGTTGATAGCTACCACCACTACGGCGGCAGCTATGATCTGACGCAAGGTGGTCATGGAGGATGGAGGAGGCCGACAGCTATAGGGGTACGTGGTGGGTAAGGAGAATAGGAAATGAAGGCCGGGAAGTGAGTTCGGAATTGGGAATTCGGGATGGTATTCTTTTAGAGTAGAGGTTAGGAAGTGGCATAGAGACCAATTTTGAATAGAGCACGTGTTTTTTTTTTCCCTCGAAACACAAAACAAAATATAAGCCTCACTCCAAACGAACTCTAAATCATTTACAAGTAAAAATATGAAATCTACAGATAAATCCTAAAATAAGATCCAGTACTGAAATGTCAGTGTTGCCGACAATACACCCTAACACCTATGGCTTTTACCCTAATTCTATGTTTTGTCTTACAAAAAACCTTTTAATTTTAAGTTCAATGCCAACTCTACCCTCAACTATTTGTGTCTCGTTAAAACCCATTCAACTTTAAGTCCATGTACCAATTCTACCATAAACGTTTTTTTTTAACTTATAACAAACTCCCAACTTTAAGTCTTGTCCCTCTCTCAATTTACCATCCATTCAATATTAATCCAAAATTTTTAAAGTTTTATAGACAATTATAAACTTTTACTCGAGTCACAAATCTGCCCCCATTAATCCTTCGTCCAAAATTTCTCATTGGCAACCAATAAATGAAAAACTGTCAAGCACGAGCTATTCGAGCATTCCGAGCTTAAGTTCTCCAACCGCGAGAGATGAAACATTTCCAATCATAAGATCGAAGACCAAAGACCAAAATCAATAGGGGCGATTCTAATGGAGGATTA
This sequence comes from Rhodomyrtus tomentosa, assembly GCA_028455895.1. Taxonomy (NCBI): domain Eukaryota; kingdom Viridiplantae; phylum Streptophyta; class Magnoliopsida; order Myrtales; family Myrtaceae; genus Rhodomyrtus; species Rhodomyrtus tomentosa. The sequence continues at coordinate 2,784,152 of JAPCWY010000001.1, read as the reverse complement.
TTGGAGGCAGGTTTAGCACTCAAATAAAAGTTAGAGAAAAATAATCAGAATAAAATCAAAATTGGACCCAAGACTGAAATTTTTTTTATGAAATAAAAAGTTTAGGATAAAATTGAGACTGAATATTTTTTATAAGAAAAAAAAATAGAATAAAATTGACTACACTTAAAGTAGAAAAATTTTATGAGGTAAGAGAATAAAATCGAGATAAGTGTCAAGGTTGTTTTTTTTTTTTAAGGATATTAGGCCTTTAAAGACTTAATAGAGTTGAAGTCTTCGATCGATCCATCAACTTAAATCCCAAAGTAGTGGGTCCCGAACTGTGGTTCAGATTCAGAATACCAAGGCTAGGAACGGATTGACAAGATCATAGTCTGGTCTCCTATTCTTGGGTTTGGGTGCCGAGAGGGAGAAGACGAAGAGGACAAGTGTGGTGAACGCAAGGAAAAGTTCTAATGCGAAGACCAGGAACAGATTCAACCCACATGCATCCATCCATCCATCCATCCATCGCAAGATGAATGAACTTTCATGATGGGTTCTCGCTCGAGAAACGATCCAAAACCAAAAGCCAAGGGGGTATGGGCTGCAGTTGCACGAGACGATAGGAGGAGGAGATTGATGGGACGTGGGCAAGGCGCAAGTTGCTTTCTGTATGTATGGCCAGACACACTGCCGTCCCCGTTTTCCAATCACAAGGGGGACAGAAGGAGACGAACCAAAGTACAGACGGACAGATTGATTGATTGGTCTGCTGCATAGTCGGCCCAAGTTGGTGAACATAAGTGGGGTTTGATTTAGTTGCTTGCTCCTCCTTTCATTCAACCTTTCAGAAGTGTTGTTGAGGTGTGGGATAAAAGCAAAGCCATTAACACCCTCTTCTCTCTCTCTCCTTAACCTGCACCAAAAAAAGCTGGCAAGCACAGACGCAGAGACCAAACCCTAGCGCATGTTTTGGTGGCGCCACTCTTTATTCCTCCCGTGGGAAATAAGTGGCAGAAGAAGATGATCTTATCTAAAAACTTTTAGATAGCCACCGGGTAGAATTCTGAAAAAACCCTCTTCAAAGGGGAAATCTAACCCCCCCTGAACAACTTGGAAAGTCTACTTTTTGTTCCTGATGGCGATAGACAAATAAGCTTTGTCCTTCCCGCGAGAATCGAAGATTGCGAACCCTAGCTGATGGGTCAAATGCTTTGTGCTCGAGAGACTAACCTTAGGAAGCGTGAAAATAAGACGGCCCCTCGGGTTCCTTCTCTCGAGCATTATCCACCCTTAGCTTTGGATCAATTTCTAAGGATGAATTTGATTTGAAAATGAGCTTTGAATTTCGACCAAAATTATAAAAGAGCTTTGAAAAAATACATATATTTTTTACTTTAACTTAAAAGGCTTTGAGGAAATACAAATGACATTTGATTTAAACAAAAAAAAAAATCTTTGAAAAACAGCTTTGGGGTAACTAGTGAGCCTTCTACCATATTTATTTAAATAAAAAAAGAAAAAAAATCAAACTGGGGCTGCCGGATAGCCAGATCCAGCTCACCGGCAACTGTGGGCCAAGACCACCAGAGGGGTCGAGCGAACCCCGACGAGAGCCGTCAGGGGTCGCGTGATGCCCGACATGCCTGGGTTGCACGACCCTGCAGCGAGGCCTGAGCTCGCGCGACCTTAGGTGACGCTCGCCCCACCATTGGCGGTCTCGGCCGCAGATCCGGCCGGCCGGCCGCCTGGCTGGCGACCGTGAGCTAGGTTTGGAAAATGTCCAAAGCTCAATGCTATTTTTCAAGGCTAAAAGCCCTTTGAAAAAATTGGTTGCCAAACGTATTGAGCTCCAGAGTCCAGGGTCTTTGAAAATACTCAAACTAAACCCGCCCCAAAGTCAAACCCCACAATCACACCAACGCATCTTAGCCGAAGGAAAAGAAAGTGCTTAAAAACACATGTCATCTCCTATTCATTATTAAAGAGTTTATTTTTCAATTTGTTTAATCGCGGGGGGGCCGAGCCGAGGTCAACAAGGTCGCCCGCTCCAAATCTAGAAAAAGCAAAGCAAAGACAGAAGAAAAGAAAAGTACATCTAAGAAAAATTGCTGGTCACACTTACTACATACATGCCATGTTAGGATTACTTACTTTATACACCAAAAATCCCAGTCGAGAGCATTGTCTGTTAAGAACAAGCTCAAAAGAGACAAAAACAAAACGAGAGTAAAAGCAGAAAACATCCTCTGACCACCTTAATTCGACGACGAGAAACATAAGCAACAGGGAGCAAGCAAACAGTAAGAGTGAGTACAGAGGCTAATGAAAACATATTCCTAGAGAGAGAGAAAACGAAGAGAACGTGGCACAGGATCATCAGATTTCCCACTCCCCACCAAAAAAAAAAAAACACACACACACGCACCAACTCTCCACGTTATTACAAGTAAGGTAAAATCCAATAAGCCCACAAAGAGAGAGAGAGAGAGAGAGAGGAGGAGGATTCTCAGTGCTGCAAAATCTGAACCCTGAAACGGAAAGTTCAGCTAAACTAACTACGAAAGACAATTGATAACAGAGGTTCTCCTCCCCCACAAAGAAGGAGAGAAAAAAAAAAAGAATCAGTAAGGCGGTGCTTGCCTCGGAGCTGGAGCCCATATCACATCTGACGGCAAATGGCAACTGTACATCGACACTCCGGAATCCGCCGCCGTGGGCTGGGGAGGCGGGGGCGCGCTCTCGCAGCCTCCCGAGGCCGGCGGCGAGTGCCCGTCCCCACCCCTCCCGGACAACGAGCTGCTCCCCCCGTCGTCCTCTTCAGCGGGCAACCGGTGGAACGAAGGGTTGCTGAATGTCGCCGCCACCACGAAGACGGGCCCGGCGGCCACGAGGGGCCCGGCAACGCAGCCGCCGAGCATCTGGCCCTGGGGGCCCGCGACGGAGATCTTGAAGCCGTCGGGCACGAAGAAGGTGGAGGAGGCGGCCTGGGGGGCGACGAAGGTGGCGGAGATGGAGAGGATGTCGAAGCGGCCGTGGAAGGTGACGGTGGCGCCTGGGGGTGAGGCGGAGGGGTGGCGGAGGGTGAAGTTGGCGACCGCGCCGGAGCCGGCGAGGACGCAGAGGCCGATGGCCTTGCGGCGGCAGAAGGAGGAGATGGAGTGGACGACGTCGGAGCCCCCGGGGACCTCGAGGATGTAGGGGGACATGGTGGGCTCCCGGTCGCGGGTGATGACGAGCGGGGGCTTGGGTTTGTTCTTGGAGCCCGGGGGGCGACCGCGGGGGCGGCGGACGACCTCGATGGAGGCGCCGTCGGGGGCGGGGTTGGGATGGTCGGGGGCGGGGGCGGGGGGTCTGGGCTTCTTGTTGGCGGGGGCGGGGGAGGAGGTGGTGGTGGAGGGGGGATCGTCGTCGAGTTGGAAGTGGTGAGAGAAGGGGCGGGGGTGGTGGTGGAGGTTGGAGAACATGGCGGGTGGGTTGGGGGCGGGGGAGTTGGTCTTCTTGGGGTGCAAGTATTCGCTTTTCATCTGATTCTGATTCTGTCTCGTCGTCGTCGTATTCTTCTAACTCGGCGGCGGCGGCGGCGGCGGTCGTGATGGTGGTGGAGGAGGAGAGATGATAAAAAGAGAGTTTTCAGAGGGAGACACAGAAGATGAGAATGGAGGTGGATGAGCTTGCAAGTAAAGACTAATGGCGCCGCTGTTTGGGAACGAGGAGGGGGCCCCACACACCTTACCAAAAACAGGCTTTTTTTTTTCCTTTTTCTTTTTTCTTTTTTCTTTCTCCACCGCCTTTATTTGCTTTGCCTGGATGGATGTTCAGTTTTTGGGACATGGGGGGATGTTCCCATTTGCTGTTGACCGTGTTGTCACGCCTTGTCTCTCTCTCTCTCTCGCTCGCTCGCGATGAGTAGTAAAATTTCCCATAATGTTCAGAAAAAGACCCGCCCTCCCCTAAAAAAAGAAAATAAAAATAAAAAAGAAAGAAAGAAAGAGATAAACAAGAGGAGAAAAATGTAAATTTTTAATGCTCATGCTTGTGCTCACTTGGTTTGACCAATTGGAACCTAACGGGATTGGGACACACCCTCCCATCCCCCCGCTCATTTATGGAAACATCGAGGTAATAAACGACGGGGCAGGACGTGTCTTAAATTGTCTTTTCTTCCTTTTTGGATGGTACAACGCAAACGGCGACCCCAACTTGTTTATCGTACATTATCCTGTTTAGAACATACCGGCCACGCGCCAGAGATTAGAATACTACTAAAACTAATTCCCACATGTTCTCGTGGGTTCTATTTGAACCAATGTCCGACCAATGATTTATATAAATAGTTGGAAGGCAGGATAGAACGTTGGTAATGGTATCCAAATAGGAACTTTGCTTATATCTCTAATAACCCCTAAGTACCATCCATGCGGGGTCAAGCCTTTCGATTCCACTTCTTCTCCCGTTGGTGCTACAAGCCTACACCCACCCTGGACTTTGCAATGCAATGCAACCTCCAAGAACTTAAAACGTGAAGTGAACGAAACAACGTTGAGAGCGATGGCTCGTGAACCCATTTTCCGACGCTTTGACGTCAGGAGAGATTTCGAGGTGCTTTCTCGGAGGAGCATCACGTTGACGCCCATTCTGCTGCGTACCTATCGTCATCTCGACAGGAATAGAAGCTATGGATGGCTCGGAACGGAATTGTTTGACGCGGGCGACATGAAAACGGTCCGAGCGCCTATGAAAAAAAAATTTCCAGCAAAAGGCAATGAGTCGAACAATGCTTGGCGTACGGTGTCTGGACAAATGGTGAGCTGCGGAACACCCATTTGACTGCTTCTGTCATGGAGTTTTAGAGTGGTAAAACCAGACGTGCCCGGTTCCATGGATCCGTTCCGATTTAGGAATCAGCCTTACAGGACCGATTTCGATTCCGATTTCAATTTTTTTAACAAAAAATAAATAAATAAATTATTAATTATTAATTATTAATTATAATCATTAATTAAATTGTACATTATAATAAAATTTGGAGGGAAAAAAAGAGAGAAGTAATGGTCTTGAACTTAATGAATTATCATTAAGCGCCTACATATCTTTTTGAGGATAAAAAAATCAAAACCCATATAATTCTATTACCTTCAGTAACCCCAACTTACCTCATCGTTAGTCGTCACTACCCGTTGTTGTGGTGACGGTAGTATCTTCACAGTCATCACCGAAGAATTCGTGTTCCCGATCCAGCTTTTGTTGTCGAAATTTAACTTTTGTCCAATTATCGACACAAGCTTGAATCTCCACAATTTTCGGACTTAATCTTGAACGATGGGGGTTCAAAATTAATCATCCAGCGCCAAATGTTTGTTCAATTGCCACTGTTGAAGAAGGGATCGCTAAAGAGAACTGAAAATTGAGTTGAATGGTTCTTCCACTACTCAAGAATCTTGAAATCTGTACTGTGTTCGAAATAACTAAACTCAAAAGCAATTGTTAAATAATTTTTTAATTCAGAAATACAACCTGATGTCCATTTATATTTTTTTTTGCCTACTCATGAGCATTTTATACCCTCTACTAAGTGAAATACCTGCATCGTTTTGTAAGACATTATGTTGGGCAGATCCACATCCAATATCTCTTAAACCATATCTATTAGAAAATTCATTATATAATGCTACTATAATTTTATTTAACCTCTGCTTGTATAATTGAAATATTTATTACTTCATTTAAATGTAAACAATCGTAATAATAAGCATTCATATAATCTAATAAACCATCTAATTTAGTACGTGGATCGAAAATAATATCAACTAAATAGACAAGATAAATGTTCAAATAACAATGCAACCATTTTTCTCGCATTACTAAAATACTCGAAGCTAATTCAGTATAATTTTCGTATTCATTAAAAACACTAGCAATTTTAACATACTTTATTAAAAATAAATGCGTAGTGTGATAATAAATACCATATAAAGTATTAGTAGCATCATTAAAAACTTTCAAAAAATCTTCTTCTTTTTTGCAAACGTCCCAATGTTGCGGGAGCAAAGCAATATGGAGAACGATATTTGAAATAAATGAACATAATAAATCTTTGTAATCAAAAGTTTGTAGAAGTATATTGCAGGTAGAATTCCAACGAGTCGGGATATCTTTTGGAAACCTTATTGCCTTTATCCCATTTTGTTTACAAAATTTTCTCCACTCTTTCATAAGATGAGGACGGCTCCATAGAAATCTGATTGCACTATTAATTGGATGTAGATAAGTCACAAGAGATCGTAAATCATCTTGTGCACATAAATTTAAAACATGGCAAATACATCTAATGTGAAAAAATTGTCCGCCAAAAGAAGGTTTACAAATTTTTTCTAACTCAGGAATGGAAGCAGTATTTGCGGCGACATTATCAAAATCAATTAAAAAAATTTTATTAATCAAATCATATTCTTCTAAAACTTTCCTAATTGGTCTATAAATATTATGGGCCATATATCTTTCTGAAAAAACTCAAAATGCAAGAAGTATTTTTTGAATAACCCAATCATCACCTATCTAATGGCATGTGACACCCATATAAGAATTAATATTCTAAGCATCGCTCAAAATATCACTACTTATATGTACATGTCCACTGAATTCTCAAAAAAAACTTATCAATTCATTTTTTTATTTTTTATAAGTTTGTTTAAGTTCGCCTCTAAGAGTAGTTTTCGAAACAGATGGTGCTTGCGGAGCCAGCGCAGTGTTTACCAAATATCTAAAATTAAAATTTTCACAAGTACTGAACGAAGCATGCTCAAGGGCAACATATTCAGCTAATGTTTGTTTATAAAGTGCATTAGTGAAACGGAATAACGGATGAGGGTTAGGATTGACGAACCCGGAAATTTGTTGTTGTCTAGTGTCGATCCCCACTTGCGTTGGATTTTTTTCGTCAGATGCCGACGAAATGTTCCGTAAACATCTCCTTTACCAAGTTTGTATGTTTGCGGATAATATTTATAACTTATATTAAACTTATATTTATTTTCATTCCATACTTTATTGAAGTGTAGCCATAAGTCGGATTCTCGACTTTTCCGTCCCGGCTCCTTTGCTATCGACGTTTCTTCAACATCAGTAGAATGATAAAGACTTTCTTGCGTTGGGACATGCTTGACGTTGGGATGGAGAACATCGTTGTCTTGCCAACATGAATATTCACGAGCAGGATAATTGGATTCTCCCATCGGGTTCTTTCCAGTATTTCTGCTTCCACTTATCATTTTTTGAGAGAATTGATTGAAAAATTAATTCAAAGAATTCAGACGGAATTGAGAGAGAATGACGGATTGCGAGAATTTGATAGAATTTGAGAAATTGAGACTTGAGAATTGAGAGTATTGGAGAGAATTGAGAGAAATTGTGAGAAAAATGAAGATGGATTGAAAGGTTTTTATAGAGTTTTTTTTTTAAATTTGCAACAGCCAAATGGCCGTTAGGCCGCGGTGGCCCGTTTGGGAAGAGCCGTTGGGGCTCTTCCCGAGGGCGGTGAGGGGCGAGGGCCCCGCGGCCTCGCTCCTTTTTATTTTTTTTACACTCGGTTATGAAAAATTAAGAACCAAAACCGGCCTCTTTTGAAGGCTGGTTCCGGTTCGAAACCGCAGGTCCAATCAACGGGCCGATTCTGGGCCAATTTCGGGCTGGCGGTTCCGAATGGCCATGTCTAGATAAACCAGTGTATCAATGAGATTTCAAGTTAGGTGGGCCAATTTCGGGCTGACAGTTCCGAATAACCATGTATAGATAAACCAGTGTATCAATGAGATTTGAAGTTAGGTGGTGGATGAGTCGAGCAAAATTACTCATATGGACTGATCCACACCTATGCACGGACGCATAATTAAAGATGCCGCCAAATGACCGTCCGATGTGATGTCGTTCTGGAAACCCAATGGAAAGAGCGCCAAATTCTCACGTCGCGTTAATGTCCATTTGACAACGGGGACCTCACGGTCAAGCTGCCTCTTCGAGTCCGAATTGAACACGATTCTCTCTTCCTTTTTCCTCTTTCACCGAGGTATAAAAATAGTAACGATGGTTAAAAAACTGGAAAAGAATCCGGGAATTCCCCAACTTTTGCTTTGACGGAACACCCTTGACAAGAAGAGCAGCCAACGAAACCTAACCGAACGAGGATTCGCGTATGCTCACAAAAACGGGTGGCTTTTGCTGTGAACCAATCACATGAGAAAGCAAGGACCTTGTGAATTCATGGGTTGTGAACTTGTGAGCGAGAAGCGACGTCGGCGACGAAGATCTTCCGCTGTTTCGCTGTGGTTCTTGTCATGATTGCCAGTTAACTAGTGAGCATCTTGCGCAGCACGCTTACCTCTCCACGACAACTGCGAGGAATTGACTTTTGAGATGCGAGATGTTGAAATGATGCCAAAGAAGAACGAATTTCCCATTTGTTCAGCGCGACATGCAAATTATCTTTCGTTTACGATGATTGCCTACTCGTCTAGCTAATAATAATCTCGCGGAAGTCTTAACATTTGCACATTCGTCTGGTTGGACGCGCTTGACAAGACCAGCGAGGGTCTCTTCACATATGGGTCACATATATAAGGGACTTAATTCCAGGGACACAATAAATTAGCAAGATAGATTGAGTTGGTTCTCACATGCTCGGTCTTACATATCACAACAAGGTTATCTAAGCAAAAGGCATAAGTATCTCATGGAACAACATCGACACACGTTCTTCTCTTCAAAAGCACGAGACATAAGCAAAACCACAATATCTGCCATTTATTGGGAAGTCAAATTATAGGAACAGTAATCATCGTAGATCATAGTAAAGAAGAATAACTGCATCGACTATGAGAAACACTGGAAATAGCTAGTGCAGCATAGAAACCTCTAATGAGTGGAGATGTAGCAGAACTACAATCCCCTGACAATAAACTCAAGCCAGACACAAAGTACTTTTACCCACATACAAGAAGCATTGCCAATTTAACAATAAGTGAGATGATGTTAAACCGAGGAGAATGCTTGATCAAGGACCGGTTGAGTGGGGTGGGAAAAGGGATGGGATAGTGGGTAAATCTTTTGGGAGTTCAGGGATGGTAGGCAGGGTAGGCTTCGGCAACTCATGAACAACCGGTATTTCAGGCAGCTTCGGAACCTCGGGCTTTGGCAGTGGAGGCAACTCAGGCTTTGGCAAGGTTGGGACTTCAGGTTTTGGCAGGGGCGGTAACTCCAGCTTAGGCAAAGTTGGAATTGTGGGAATAGGAGGTAGTTCAGGCTTGGGATGCTCAGGAATAGGAGGAAGTTCAGGCTTGGGAAGCTCAGGTATCTTGGGCAAGCCTGCGTCAAGAAGTTGACGGGAAGCAAGGATTCCATCACCAATTATGAAGGATAGAGTGAGAAGCAAGAGAGGAAACAGAGTGAACTTCTTGTAACAAGCCATCTCTGATGCTTTTGACTTGACGCCTCCTGAAGATTGGAGTTGTGTTTCAGTTCAGTTTGCATGTCAAGCTGATACTTCAGGCTTTTTATACTGAACAAAATGGGCGATGTGGCATCTAGGGATAAGAGCCTAGAGCAGGGTTGGTATGAAAGACTTTGTCTTGTTAGTTGAACCGTTTCATCCATCATGAGCACACCTCATAGAGGTTTGATGCATGGGCATGCCATCTGTAGCTAAGATCTTCAACCAAAGTCGATACAAGTGCAGCTGCTTATCTAAACTTTGCTGACAGAGGCACTAAATCAATTTCCTTCCGTGCATGAAAAGTCCTTTTTTCTACTTGGTTTTTCCTCTCTTTTTTTCAATTCACTTCATATTTCTTGGCCGACAAGAGATTCAACATCTACCACTAGCAACATAAGAAATACCTCAAGGATTCAGTTAAACAAAATTCCCTAAATCCATTCTCCTTCCAAAAGGCTGATATTGACTTCTATGCATAAAAAGAAGCAAAAGTTCACTCTTCTGAGAAGATCAATTGTACTTCCAAATTAAAAAGAGAAAAAGCAGCAAGAGGATGATCAAAGAGATGGAATCACACACAGTGAAGGTGAAATAAATGAAAAAGAAAAAACAAAAAAAGAAAGTTCCGGCAGAAAGAAGCTCTATCACCTCACATGCGAGCCACATAGGAATTAGCTTGAGTGACATATCTCACCCACCGATAAGGATTGTAATTACTGGACTTCTTTGCAATCTGCAAGTACTTCACCTACAAGAAAGGTCCGTCCACAGCATAGTGAGTCTCTTATGGCACTCCAAAAAAAGAGAAAGCAATGCAATCGCTTGGGATGGTGATGGCAATCGATAGGCAGAATTGGGTGGAACCAGTAACAGGAAATGGAACTCAGCCACAGGCGTAGGGCCGTAGTCTAGTCAGGCCAAGCCCAAACATCACGCCTATTATTTACATTGGTGATGCTCAGAAATCCAATGGAGAAATTCCTAGAACCTAATTATAGCCAAGGACTTTTCAGGCCTGGCAAAGTAACACACTCGGCTAACGCCTTCACCACAGCCAACATCTGACCTTTCTTAAAAGCCAACATAGGGCCACCCAATCCAATGGCCAATGTAAATGAACAAGCCCAACTAGCCATGAGGCCCCCTGGCCCCACGCACAGGTGCAGTATCCCTAGACCAAAATTCAGGCAGCACTCCTTGACTTGACGATGTTCAACATACAGCACAATAAGCTGGCAACATTGAAGCACAATATGTGCCATGTAACGTAATTGTTACACTTCCCAGTCCATCCATGTCATATTCACAAACTATATTTGTGATGCTCCATATACTATTGCACAATGGAGTAGTAACGGGTAGATTTTCAAACTTAGAAGATGAACTTGCCACACCCATGTTAAGATGTTATTACCTGAAGCCCTGAAGCATTATACATAGGAATGGTGAAAGTCATGCTAACTGGTCCAGATTCCTTCGTGATATTTCCTAGGACGCAACGCAAACACATACACAAAAAGTAGTGATTATCTCCAAAGAGGATATATCTATTGCAATTTAGAATCCTCGTAGACGACTGACAAATCATACCATGGGATTCTTGAGAAAAAGTAAGCTTGGCACGCAGAGTGTTTTCTGAGCCACCAACGATCTGCCACATACAACAGCTATAAGCACATCAAAATGAATTCTGTGTGATGGAGATTATGCGGTTAAGTTGAATGAATTAGATTCCTTAAAGACACTGGCAAGGAGGCACCTTTTTTAAACTCCATTCAAGTTTCTTGCTCACTTCCCTGAAATCTGCAATTTGCCCAACTGCTCCAGGCTCCAGCTCAAAAGTAGCCCTGTAAACACAATCAATTCTATCAACAAACATTTCACATTGAATGAACCGTCTGACTCCCCCCCCCCCCAAAATATATATATATATATATATATATATATATATATATATATATAACAATAATAAAATCTCCTCTTTCCCAAAATTATAAGGATAAAAAATTTGCCAGTATGATCCGCACAACTCTGCAAGATCATAATGATGAAACTTCCCTATTTCACACTACATCACCATGCATAACACTAAGAGGTGGAACCATGTAGTTGGACAACAGGACCTGCGAAGCAACTCACTTATAAAAAGTGGAGAATACTTTTTGATGGTGATAAAGGATATGACTAAGAGCTAACAACGCATCCAACAGATGATTAACAGGTTTATACAATTCCTCTTACTTCCAACTTCTCAGTAAATTTCATGCTCAGGCTCCTTGGAATGGTCTTACTCAAGATCATGCTCGTAGAATGATAAACTTTATAACATTGATACAGCAGAATATTTTGGGGATGCTAGTAACTGATTGAGCTCATATAGGCATTTCTTTCTATAAATCCAGCTATCTTCCAAAAGATTTCTATGTAATAGCAACACATTGTCAATATTGAATCATGAGGTACCAAACCGAGGAAGCAACTTTTTCTGAACACTTTTTGAAAAAAAAAAAAAAAAGTATTCAGAGGGAATACCTGGTAGTATATTTCGGAAGAGGCATCTGTACGACAATTGTATTTGCGGTAATACTCGAAGAGAACTCAGCACGTACTTTAATAATTACTTCAGCCTATATGATTAATCAGCATAATTAATAAAACCGTTGCTTTACTGAAACAAACAGATGCAGAATGGGGTCCATAGCCACACAAATAGTTTGGTAGCACTTTCATAGCTGATATTAATGTACTCACCTTGAGATTTCCTGCTTCTTCAATCAAGGCATTTACACGAAATGGAGGCCTGAATTCCTGGGTCATACGGTAGTTCATGACAGGAAATTCGCCATCTGGTGGTACCTTAAACAGGGAGGAGGACAAACATTAAGTTGGTTAAACTTTTTACTATTAAATTTTTTTTAAAAACCTACGATAAGATTACATGCGAATCTACTTGTTAACATTGATATATTGTTAAAATTTTGGGGTGTTTCCAGCTAAGAAAAAGTCAGAGAGCGTCTATCGCAACATATATATTAAGTGAAAACCAAAAAGTAAAAGTTTATGTAGACAAGCCCTAAACTGATCCCCTTATGTTAAAGCAGATCAAGTAATCCTAATGCACCATACCAGAGTTAGAGTCCGATCCATGTCGAAACTGTCAAGGCGCACAGATTCATGAAAATTACAATCGTCTAGTACCACCGCTCCAGAACCTGATGAACTTCTGTAATCTGTCACAGTGATAAATAAATGACAGAAGTAAATTCGGGATTGCTTGCTTAGATCAAGTAGCTATAACTGGATGACCACCAAAATTAGTGACAGTAACATCCAGAATTGCGATAGCAATTTCTCTAAGAGAGTTTTCAATGTTTAAAGCCTGAAAAAGAAGTTACAAGACATGCAAACAGACATTTCTACGACCAAGAAGGTTGCACTCATGTCAAATTAGTCATGTATATTACATCCAAATAGAATCAGAGCGCAATAAGTTTTGAGGGAACCCTGGGAACTACCATATAAAGATCTCCCGCCCCTTCCGATACTCATTTCCTCGTTCAAAGCCACTCGAATCTCCGGATTTCCAGATAGATAACTCTTCATTTGAATGGTTCCATCGATCTCAGAAGTCAGAATATATCCCTGCCAAAATTCAAGCATTGTACAGAAAGTCAAGTACATCTTATAGTTGATAGCAAATCAGCATGTTTAAAATGTTATAAGCTTCATTTGTTTCAATTGATGTGCCCACCCTGCATGTTGGTAGTATATAGACTCAGATCAAAGTGCATTGACAGATAGCACAGATTCGATGGGGGATTTGGTTTAGCTGATAAGACAAATAGGACAGAAACAGACGAGTTGCCAATGCAATAAATGATCATAAGTTGAAAAAAAAATTAATGGAAATCATCTAGCTTAAATAACTGATGAGTAGTGCAACTAGACAAAACTATTGAGGTTCATGGAGCACGGTCAGAAGTGCCATGAAGTAGGGACAATCATCATTCACTTTGAACAATTAGCAGAAGTATGTTAAGCAACCATCAATAAGACCAAAGGATGTCTCACCTAGATGAGGAAAGACAAAGTATCTAGGATTCTTTTCATTTTCTTTTCTTGACTAATAAAAGAACATTTATAAATTACCGTGGATATGACTCAGAGAGGGTACAACAGTTGAGATGAGTAAATCCTTGGAGAATAAGATCAAGTGGAACATTATGACTGCAGATAAGGCCAATCTGGAATATAAACTATTTAAAGTCCCGTTTCAAGATGATTTTTCTCCTTTCAAATAGTTCAGTGTCTGTCATGAGAGAATTTTGAGGACACCCAAGCATTCAAAAAAGACCACTTAGATGGAGATAACAGGCAAATTCCCAGTGGAAAAGATACCCACACTAGAGCTGAAAGTGACGCTGATCTTTTCGATAATATCCACGAAAATTTCCTCCCTCTTCCTTCCGGCAGGCTCATTAGCAATAACCGATTTTGTCACAGCCGTTCCCGGCATCCTTTTAGATCCTTGCTGCAAAATGGTTTTTTAAATGCAATTTCAACAACTACATGACAGTTAAGTTTCACTTTTCTTTGAAACCAACTAATGAAACCATTAGAAACACGATACCATAAATATGGCAGCTGGACCAAGAGGAGGCAGACGAGAAGTGTCCAGAGCAATTGGCTCGTTAAATATATAGGATTTCAGTACTTCAGTCGATGTTGTTTGTACATAACCAAAGTCCTAGGATAAACAGCGGTCAGAAATCATATTCAAGCAAATAGAGCTATCTTGAGATCAATGAATAATAGATATACTTCAGTTTACTCAATTATTGAGGGAAAAAAAATAAAGCTAATTAGTAGTAATCTGCTGTAAAATAGAGATCAATTGGCCCAATAACTACAGAGCCCTAAAGCCAGCATGCAAGACATCGTTCTCAAAGTACCTTCTAGCTTGTTATTAGAAAGATCTTTAAGCTTAAAAAACATAGCCTAAATAAATGACACCAATGATGACATTAAAAGGTCACAGTTCCTCTAGTAGTGCACCTAAGTTATGTCCATCCATCAACAGAAGACTGGCACAGGAAAAGGGTTTCTCAACATGAGATCGAGACAGAGGACCAAAAAGAGGAAAAGAATAACGGGAACTTACAATGACCTCATCAAGCAACTCATAAACAAGCACAAAGTTTTTCCGCAGCGAATCCTCACTAAGAACACCAAGGTAATCCTTGATGACACGTGCGATCCTCTGAAGAAGCTCCAAAACAAGAGAAGGAGAGACATTGACTCTCGTGGTTGCGACAAACAATAAGCCAGCCACCTTCACGTGAAAGTAGTTTACACCATCCACATTCTGCACCGAAATAATCCTGAGGTCAAACAATAATACATGGGACCGAACTCAGGGTTTTCCCGCAATGCTCTGTGAATAAAACACACCACCAACTCTCAAAACAAATGAACGGAACACGTGTAAACGTAACAACAACATCAGCAAGAACTTCCCGGTAAGAGAAAACAGAAATTCAGATAATTGACGGATCTCTAACATGACAGAAAGTGCTAACACTATTCTCCCAACACATAAACAATTGCTAGGTCAACTCAAATTCACCGGCAAAGAGACGAGAATACCTACAAAGACAGGTGGCGCTTGCGCCTCTTCTTGCCCATCCTCTCTCCAGAACTTCACTTTACGAAAGAACGTCTCAGTGCTCCCTTTTTGCACTTCTCCGCGATCTAAATCAATGAAATAGTTCTTTGAGGTCACACAATTCGCAAACAAAAATCCAAAAAAAAAAAATTACTGAATATGCACCTCCATCTATTTCGCTAAATTCACGCGATTCAAATCACATTTTGCACAGATGAAGAAAAACAATCAACATCAGAACAGCTATTAGGTTGCGCGAGACATTCAGGATCACAATTGGAGAATTCGCGAGCTCTTTCTCTAGGCGCAATATTGCTGAATTCACACACTGGGTCACTGAATTGAGAAGAAAGGTCAAACGAGCTGGTAGATTCAGAGCTAGATCCGTGGCCAAGACGAGAGTACTCACAGTCGCGAAAGACTATATTATCGCCTCGCTGCGAGAGCACGAAGAACTGGGAGATCATGGTCGATGATCTTCGTCTTCGCAAGTGCCTGCGCTTCGTTCGTTCCTGCGAATTCCTTCAGTTCGACCTCCCTTTTGATTTGTATTCGTTCTCGTCGCGCACCGTGTCTTTCTTTCTAGTTGTCGTTTCATTTTGGCCCCTAATTTAGGCTGAAGTTCACCTTTTTACCCCTAAGAAAGTTTTTTTTTTCTTTTCATCAAAACCCAAGAATATTGCATAATTGAAATTACTGTTTTCTTGAATTGCTTCTGCTTCAAGAAAAATGTGATTGCCATATTAGCATCAAAGACATTAGTGTGTGACTTTAACATGAAGCATACCAAAACCAAGATTATTTTATCGCCCGTGCTATGCCGGAAAACAGAAACGACCAAATTCACCGATAACGGAACACGTATTGGCCTAAACGTGAGATTGTCGCTAGGTATTTATCAAGATATAATAATTTGGACAAACTTTCCCTCAGCAAAATTGAAAATTTTGGAGAATGCATTACTCTCTTTTAACACCTCTTCCAATTACGTCGTAATCCCTTCATTTTTAGAAGTATGTCCCAACATATTGAAGGATTAATCTGAATATGGAGGTAGACATTGAGATTGCAAAGACTGTGTGCTTTGAGTTCCTTAAAGAACTTCACCTTACAATTTACAGGTACACAGATCGGCTCATCGGCTTCCATCAGTTACTAAATGTACCAAGACAATCTGTAGAGAGTTCAACATCTGTGCAGCCACATTCCAACTATACCACATAGTACATTCCAATTTCAGGGGCACTAGAGAAGATCTCTCAGCACCAGAACCTGTGATCTTTCGTCGAGTATCTCTTCCCTCCAATGGCACCGCTTCCTTCGATATCGAGACTCCATTTCTCAAATGTGCAGTCGACAAAATCGTAGTACCCTCCGCCGAGGGAAAGCAGTCCTTCCTCGACTCTTTCGTTTATCCATGGATAGGTGAGCAAGTTGTTCAGGGACTGAGTGACGGATTCCTGCAACATCAGTGAGTTCATGTATGAAGCATTGGTCGAAAAGCATTAGTCTGCTGATAAACTTCATTGTGCCCGGAACTCGTATCTTCACGAAAGAAACCTGGCCAAGATAATTGACATCCAAAAGTAGCAATTTCAGTTCACCTTTTCACAGTGTGTGCATTGCTGGTCAAAGGTAAGGTGCGGTGCGGTCGCTTCTGTTCGTTGCTTGGCGGCTTTTCCATTAATGACCCATCTCTCTACATAATTTCTGCAGATTTGGATCATATATGAGTATGGATTATTATGCATCAAGCTAGGACTCAAAGGAGATTATCATGAGCCTTTACTTTTAACTTCTGCGGAAAAGGAAGCTAGCAGTACCTTGGATTCGAATCCTGCATGCCCATAAGGGCTTCAATTCCAGCACATTGACTATGGCCTATGACTAATATATTCTCCACCTGAAACAAAATTGACAGATTTTTAAGTGAAAATCCATTGAACGAACCGCTTGCGATAGGTATACGAGAGTAGGAGAGCACATGATAGGTGAATGATCAAGTCAAGTAGCTGTCAAATTGTTGGAGGAAGTTTGCGCATCGATGAATCTGCTCAAATGGAGACATCACCTCGAAGACACGAGCTCCACAACCGACAAAAGAGCACGAGTATAGTATTCTAGAGGTAGGCTTACTTCAAGAGATTTCACTGCGAATTCAAGAGCAGCGCTAGTTTCCGATGGTCCAAACTGCAGAAACATGAAATTACTTTCCTAAGAGACGAAGAAAAAGGAAAGCTCTTTCTTAAGAGCGAAATGCACGAGTAATGAGAGCAAACCTCGATCGACGGAACAAGATTTGCGACATTACGCACCATGAAGGCTTCTCCTGGTTGGAGTCCGAGTACATTAGTCGGGCACACCCGAGAGTCTACACAAGCAATCACCATGAACTGTCCCAAGCACAAATTTTAGTCTCAGTGAGGCTACGAAGTTGTTTTTACAATAAAATCAAGCAGTGCTGGCTTTGGATTCTGAAAGAGGCACAAGAGAAGGTCCAATCTTGTCATGCACCAGAAAAATGAACACTCTTAGTTCCTTTGATTCACCTTTGGTGACTGAGCTCTAGCTAGATTTTGAAAATGCGCTGCCTCTTTCCTGTTCAAGATGATGAGTTACCTAACAAACAAAAAGTAAAAGACTCCTCGAGAGGGCAAAACACAAAAAGGCCATTGGCGTGAATTAACTGCCGCGTACAAGAATTTGTTGTTCTTGAACTCTAGAAATCTCTGTCTGATCTCATCAAACATGTCTGAGCCACCATCAGCTTTTGCTTTTGCCACATCCTTTCCAGTAAACCTTGTGCATTGGTGAGTAATTCTTGGCGAACCCATTTCCTCCGGCAGGGGTACCTCTTTTCTCCTATACAGATACAGGTCATGATTTTCAGCATTTCAATGTAAAATTTGCAGTTTCTCAGATTTTAGTAGAGGAGAGATATATTAACCAATCCACATCGATAAGTGCTTGATGGCTACGACCTAAGAGATTGTCAACCGTATTCTATCGTAAAGGCTCCGACTATATGCAAACTTCCATGTGGAAAATAAGGCTTTGAGTCAGATTGCAATGACCGATCTGCAAAACACAAACGAGGACAAACCCTGGAAGAGCAAGAGAACATTATGTGATCATCACACAAACAGGTCGCCGGCTAACAAAGTGATTAAATGGTGAATCATGGGTCACGGAGACTCGCATTTTGTCCCGGGGCTACACAAGTATGTAGGGGTTGGAAATCGCATCCCCAAACATGCAGCACTGAGGTATGAAGGCGAGAGTCAAGAGAAGGACCCGCTCTACCCTATCTCCTCTGAAGACCAGAATTCAAAAATACCAAATCAAACTTAATGGACTCCAAATAGTAGTGTCAGGCTCTTACTTCAATAATTCGACTGTAATTGCTCAAAACACTGCAAAAATTTTCTTTTTATGGTAAGAACTACAGAATAGACACAAACATAATTTACTCAAGACACATGAAAAGGCAACCAACAGAAAAGAATAATTTGCATTGCAACTAACTAGATTTCCATAGATCTGAACATTACAACTTAGAACCGGCTCGAGTATGCGACCGGTGACAACCAACTCAAATATGAGGAGCAAGTAAAGATGAACTCAAATATGAGGAGCAAGTAAACATGAACTAACTCACTCTTTCTTAAGAGCCAAAGTGATCTGGGAGTCCTCAAAACTCTCCGACATGACCTGCATGATCAGTCACGGATCAATCCCAAGTTCAACCTCCAATAAGGCAAAAGAGACCAAAAGCTCAGGATGGAAGATTCAAGAAAGCACAGGGGGAGAAGCCCCACTTCACTGACACCGTTCCATTTGGGGGTCAGGCTAGTGAAGCAGCAACGGTTAAGATTAATAATCCAACGGACTCTGTATCCTGAACAAACAATTCTTTTGATTAATGGGTCCAGAACTTTTTCACGATTAAGCAAGAAGATCAGCGTGTTCAAATCATAGAGGAAGGAGGACTCACGAGTGCACCATGCCATCATTTCTGGGTATGAACTGAAGGAAATTTTGCTGGTTCTGTCGTTGCTCTGTTTTCAAGAGGGGCAAAAAAGGTTGGAGAAAGAACGGGGATATGATTACATGGCAAGCTTATCCAATGAGCGAACATGGATGACTATCCGAGTTTGTTGGAGATGATCGTGGCCATTGCTTTTGTCCCTTTCCAGTCTCGCGAGCGTCTTTGTCACGATCCCAAAAAACTCTTTTAGAAGCCTTCTTATTCATGAATAACATTATCTTGCAAGAAATAAATTACATGAATAAACGAAAAATATTCTCATCATTCACGAAATTATTTAGACATAGATTGTTATCAACCTAAAAAAAAAATTAATTGACTAATTATTTCAATAAGTATAAGCGATCGTTTTTATAGAAAATTATTTTCAAATTATTCATTTTGTGCGAAATAAATTGACCCTAAGTATATTCCGAGGGATCCAAATAGGTGGATTTGACGTCTATATCCCAAGTGAAGTATGCAGTCTATGGTTCCAATATGCATGCCTAACTTATTATCTGCCATCTACCCAAGAAAATTAGGTTAAGTGGACCCGAAATCCTATGATTTACCGAAAAACAAAAAGTTGCAATCGAGTTTCAAACGTTATGATCAACCTGAATTTTCGGATCCGAGCAACTACAAGCAACGCCTCAGGTTGGTTTGTTAAATTCTGATTTGAGATCGAGTCGGTCCGAGTTTTCGGGTCTAAGATGCTAAGCCCCAAACTGGCCTAGCACAGCCCAAAATATGTTTTAAAAAAATAGAAAGTATATCTAAAATTATAAAAATAAAATAAAATTAAAAGGTTAGTCATTTATTATCTATAGAACCTCGTTATAAAAAAGTATCCACCGATAAAAGTCTTGTTATGTAAAAGTTGAGAAGTACGAGTATTGTTTATTTGAATGGGATTTATGAAGATTAAGGAAATTTATGATAGTTATTTGTTGATTGTATACATGGTTTTGTAATCCAACAACAAAGAATATTTTTGCAAAAAATTACATGCCGAAGACCGAAGCAGCCAGATCGAACCGAGTAATTTAGGTCGGAACCATGGTCCTTTTTTCCAAACTAGGCCCAGAAAAGTCAAGTCCGGTCTGCTCTAATTAGGCCGCAAAATCCCTCTAGGCTTGGCCCGTTTCTATCCCTACTGATGACCCTCCTGCCGCCACTAGCGATCGCAGCTAGTGGTTAAGCTGTGCTAGTACCACCATTCACCGCCTGAGCGAGGGTTGATCGGCCCTTCGATGGTGTTCGCGAGGGCCGGATGACCCTCGCTCATTGATGATTAGTGGTGGGACACTGGGACCACAACTAGCCAAGGGCGTGCTTGCCCTCGACTGCTCACCGCGAGGGCTAATCACCATCACCTAGGGTTGTCAACCATCGCTGGCAAAGACGAGATAGTGGCTTCACCGCTTTAGCCCACCTCCTCCTTTTGCTTCTTGTTTAATGCCGCTTGTCTTTTAAAGCCCTAGCGAGTGTATGTTGCCATTTGAAAAGGTGCTTATGTTGTATTCAACAGACAACTTCTCTTCATTACCGGGAATTTCAAAGTTCCATATCAAATGGGAAATATCCTACGGAGTAACTCGTAAATAATACGCATATCTAAAATGGTGACCATGCCGTGAGATTACTAGGAGTACATACGTTTGAAATTTGGCTGACGAGAAACCGGTAAAGCTGTTACTTATCATATTGGACTAGACTCTTCCCTGATCCATAAGGGCGGAAAGCGATTGCAGGGCGAGAGGGTACAAACAAGGTGCGGGTCTCGCGGCGGGTTTTTAAGACAATGAAAAAGGGTGGGGGGAATGATTAGACCACATATCAAATATGGAGAGAGTAGTTGCGTTGCACGCGTCTAGAACAACGAGGACGATCAATTCCTTGAGTAACGGGGTTTGCAAAATCTCACCTCAAATAGAAAAGGTCATTTTAATCGGTCATAAGTGATTTTGCAGTAACTTTTCTGAGGTTCCGAAGCTTGTGCGGTTGGATGACGTTGCTAAATCTTGGCTCTTGTTGATTTTGTTGATTCGGTTGGCAAGTCTCGCACTTTAGGTGTCCCAGTGTTTGTTTTGTCGAGATGTGAACCCTGAACTCTGACCGGTCGCTCCACTGGAACACCACGAACTTTTTCCGAAACTTCCAATCCAATGGGAATCGCGACGGAACAAAGTGAGACCTCGAAGAAGCGATCGATGCAACAACTTTTCCCATTCGTAGATCAGAAAAAGCAGGCTGCCACTCAAGAAATCACCAAATTGGAAGAGGAGTCAAAAATGTAAGTGCGCCATATCAATCGTATGACGTCACGAAGACTTAGGTTCTGGAACTTGTCTTGACGCATCACTGAACAAATGGCGAATCCAAAGAACGCCCGAGTGCGCAGGTTGGACCTTGGACGTAGGTCTTGTCAGCAAACACGTTTTAAGGGCAAACCATCGGGGGAAAATTCAAAATCTTCGAGATCTGCATAGAGCCTACCCTCTATATCTTCTTCTTTCCTCGTCTATCTTTTGCAAGGAACACAAAGGGCGTCTGACACTCCTGCATTCCTGGCCATCGCCAAGGTTTTTCCCTCAAAAAAAGCTTCGATTCTTCTCTGCCACCAATCTCTTCAGGCAACTCCAGCAAATTGCCAATGTGACGGGATCAACATCACGGCATCCGGCATAGCAGCCTGCGTTCGATTTGGCTTGCTGTGCGCGCCTCCATGGAAAAGGGAGGGAGAAAGATTTGGGGCAAAAGGGGCAGAGGCATAACAAATGAAGACTATGTGGCAGGAATGATCAACCAGAGTTTGCAGGAGGGGAGCATGGCTCTTAAGCTTTCAAAAATAACCAAGCTATCTACCTAGCTAAAGCAGCAGAAAACAGTACAGTAACCAAGTCCTACCTATGACTGGCAAGTCTGCAAACGACATAGCAATCAGCGAACTTCAAAACCCAAGATGATTGTGATTGTATACAAGAGGATTTAACCAAAATGAGCAAAGAGGTCCTACTTACATCTCAAGAACATCGATCAAGACCTCAAGCTACAATGTTTCCATTATCCGATAGCAGTGCCGGACATTGTACATAAACATGCCTAAATATTCTACAGACAAGAAAAGAGCGAACAACAACAATAATTTTAACCTGCTTAAAGATTCTCCAGCGCCATTGCCTCGATCTCCGCTCAGAACATCTTGATCAAACCCTCCTCCGAAGCATCGCATTGCAATTTCCTCGCAGAAAACAAGCCCGCCTTTTGAAACTCATGATCTCTTACTGTACTCCGAGATTCAACAGGCCATCGGAAGCATTGCAAAATTACTCTGCTTTTACTTTAGCGGGCTACCCACATTTGCCACACTCCACATTACAACGGGTTCTTCCGCGGCCTCCCCCTCTTCCTCTTCGGCGCCGGAGCGGCAGCTGGCTGCTGCTGCCGAGCCATCCCGGCATTCTTATCTGCCGACTGCTGCGGGAACCAATTCGGCAACCCGCCCTCAACGGGTCCGACCTTATCTCCGCCCTCGAACTTCCCGACCGTGAACCCTAAAGGGAACACCGCCCAGCAGCAGTGGTACGCCTCCTTCCCAGGCACCACGGGTGGCGGCGCCTCGATCGCCACCGCGTGGAACGCTCTCTCACAGCTCTGGCACCTCAAGCAACACTCCTCGTAGACGGCAGGGTACTCGTACACCACGTAGCAGTAGGGGCATGCGGTCCAGAAGCTCGTCGACCTCGCGGCAGCTCCCGCCGGTTTCTCGCTCCCCTTGCCATGACCGCTGCCGCTGCCGCCCACCGGTTCCTGCTGACCGAAGCTCCTGTTAAGCTGGCCGCCTCTACGCACGGGCAATTTCGCGCCCGCGGCAGCGGCCGCTGCTGCCGACAAATCGACCTTGGAGAACAAATTGAACTCCTTGTCGTAGAGGGATTTCTTACCGGGATCGGAGAGGACGGCCCAGGCGCCGGCGACGAAGCGGAAGGCCTGATCGGCGTAGGGGTACTTGTTCTTGTCGGGGTGGAGGAGGAGGGCGAGGCGGCGGTACTGGCGCTTGATGAGGTCGTGCTCGTCGGATCTGGGACCGATTTGGAGGATGGCGTACCAGTCGTGGTGGTTGTTGACGCGCTTCTCGGTGGCGAGGAGGACCTCGACGATGGCCAAGATCTGGTCGGAGCCCTCGAGGAGGGGCTCGGTCTCCTGGGCCAGGATGGCGAAGTCCTTCGACCCGTTGAGATCGCGAGCCAGGAGGAGCTTCTCGGCGACGCCCAGGAGGCGCTCGGCCTCCGTCCTGTTGGGGTTCTGCATATTTTCTCGGGAAAATGAGAGAAACGAAAAGATCGACGAACTCGTCTGAGCTGAAATGATTTTGGCGACGGTTGAGTTCGTGTGCGGAGACTTGAGAGTTAGGACGACAACGGAATGTCCTGAATGTAATCGTGGGTAACGTCGGGTGGACGGAATTGGGTCTTTAATCTCGCGCGTTTTGGGGGGAGCTATGCATAGAGTGCAATGGGTAATCTCGTCTTTTCAAGTCTAACTCAGTACAACGGCGTCACTTTGTTTGGGGGTTGGATTTTTTTACTTCTTACTTCAGATTACGATTCCTTCCAAAATTAATTACTTTGAAAAACCATTGCGTCAGAAGGAATAAAAAAGAAAAAAGTGATTGGAATTGGAATTGAGAGGTGACTCTTTTTTCTTCTTCTTCTTATTCTTTTTTTGTCCGAGAGTGGCGACTTGTGAGTGGCATAAATATGAAATATTTTCTTCCGGCCCAACATTTGATCGATGGTTATGAGTTATAGGTATCCCCGACATGCAACCTTAACCAAAATTAAATGTGAATGATGACCAGTTGTGTAAGCCGTAACCACACCAACGTAACATAAATTCTAACCCATCAATTGAAGGTGCAATTTGAGATATTTTCTTCAATCGATAATAAGGATTGTGTTGTCCCCTTTAAAAACAAGACGATGCTACTTCCATCCCCCCATTATATGAATGAATCCATCCAATCTTCACCAAAAAGACACAATTACCCTTGATCATTAAATTGCAATTTAATGTGGTAACCCCAAAATTATTTAATTCCCTTTTTCTTGTATTTATTTATTTAGTACCTAGTTACCATAATTAAGAATTTCACGTGTTTAAGTTTTTGGTTATTATAAGTATGTCGTGTATAGTGAAGGCATCAAATTTTTTTTTTCATTGTTAGTGTTTACTTTCATACAAATTAGTTTTGTCAAAAACAGAAATTTCTAAGAAACCTAGTTCTATTCTACTTTCTCAAACAAATTTATGGATAAATTGTCAAGTGGAATCTAAGAAAAAGAATTAACACAGTTACTTATTTATAGATTTTAAGTTTTGTTATGCATAACACTATCAAATTCCTTACCGAAAGATATTTTACGACGTATTGAAATTTGACGTCTGTAAAATAACTGGATTCGATGAATTTTAATCATGAATTACAGCCTGGTCAAAAAATTTTGATTTTCGACAATTTAAGAGAAAATAATTGGATTGTCCTGACACGTCGATTAGAGAAAATCAAGCCTGGAAAGTCAAGTCGTCGAGTCGTAGTACTGAGATCTTTTGCATTCAAGCCTAGCCCTGACCGAGCCCTAATTATGATATTTTCAAAAATGCTCTTAGTTTTAGTACCAATAGGCTAATTTTGCCCTGGTGAGTTAAATTATCAAAATTATGTATATCGGACCAATTAGCGAATAGTTGATTTGACATGTGGTCCCCACATGTCACCCTCAACACACACGTGCTCTCTCCCTCTCTCGCGTGACCGACCCATTTCCCTCCCCCTCTTCTTCCATCTCAATCATCCATCACCTCCGCCACCATTATACTCCATTGCCCCCACCACCGAGCTCCGCCTTTATCCTCCGCCATGAGCCGAGCCGAGCCGCCATCCTCCGTCGTTGCTCAGCCACGCGCCACTGTGCCCTCACCTATAGCTTGTGAACCCAATAGCCCCACGACTCAAGCCCATCTCCACGCCTCGCTCGCGGACCCCGAGCTGTCCACCCCTCTCTACACAAGCCCTTGCGCACCATTCGCCGTCATCTGAGTTACGCCACCCGAGGTCATCGTTACCGCCGCGCCCACAGGTTGCCACCATGTTGACGTCACACTCGCCGTCGAGCAGAGTCGTTGCCACTGCCACCGTTGAAGCCGACTGTTGAGTTTATGATTTAACCCATAAAATCTAATTAGAACATTAATTACGTTTAGAAAATAAATAAATTAGTGTTAATCTATGTTATACCGACACAATACACGACACAACACGCCGACACGTGAATTATAAAAAAAAATAAAGAATTTTGACATGTTGGGATACGTTGAATATTTTATATATATTTTTATATATGCACGATTTCAGAACCACAAAACTTCAATTATTACAAACCAAAGTATCCATAGAGTTGAGGAAAATGAAAAAACAAAGGTCGCGACCTGCGAGCGGGGGCGAGTCGCAAGCAGAGCCTGCCGGGGGCAAGTCGCGATGGGAACTGGTGAGCCGTGAGTTAGGAGAGGCCAGTCACGAGAGGGAGAGACAAGTTTGAGAGTTGGGCAAGTCGCCAGAGGGAGAAATTAGAAATTAGATATAAAAAAAAAATTGGGGCTTTTTCACTATTTTAAGTGTCCGTGCCAAAAAAAAAAAAAGTCTGGCCATGTCCCACCATGTCGAACACGTTTCCGACACGGCAAAAATTTTATAAAGCCGTGTCCGTGTAACAAAGGTGTTAATGACGAATTATTTTAGTTAATTGTGATCAGATTAAATTAGAAATTATGATTAAATTAGTTGATCATCGTTAGCTTAAGTCAATCATGTTAGTTAAAGTAACGTAGTTACTTTTAATTAACTATAGTTATTTTTCGTTAACCATAGTTACTTTTAATTAATTATAGTTTCTTTTTATTAACCATAGTTATTTTTTGTTAACCATAGTTACTTTTTGATAAATCATTGTTAGATTATTAACCTTATTTACTCTAGTTAATCATGGTCATATTATTTACCCGAGGTCGAGTTACCCGGTTATTGATGTGCTAATTAATCGGAATCGGGTTAATTAACTAAGGTGAAGTTACTTAATTATTATGGGACTAATTAAATGATATGGACCTAATTAATTGCAGTCAGATTTAATTAATTAAGATGAAATTAATTGATTATAATTAGATTAATTAATTACGATTGGGCTAATTAATCGAGATCGAGTTTGCTAATTATTGAGAGGTTAATTAACTAATGCAAGCCTAATTAACTACAGTCAGGATAATTAATCGAGGTATCTTAATTAATTAAGATGGACTTAATCCATTACAATTGGGTTAACTAATCACATTTATGCTAATTAACTTGGTTTGGGATAATTAATGATTAATTAATTAATTATTAGGTTAATACTGGTGATTGTTTGATGATTGCTATATATCTTGATTGTGTATATATGTATGACTAAGAGTTTAATTACACTCATATAAATGCAAAGTTTGGTGGATAAAGCATGTTCATGTGACAATGTGTGTAGTCAGATTGCATATTTAAGCATGAAAAATAACCTTGAGCCAAGTTTTGAGTATGATCGTATGAGCATTGAACTAAATGTAAAGATAAGAACTAGCTGGTTGCTTGAAGTGCTTGTGTGGTCATATGATGGTTACCGTCACTCTTGTGTACTTGGGGACAAAACCGACACCCTTGAGTACTTGAGAGGTCGAGCCTGGTAAGTTCGTGTCGATGATACTTGAAACCACATGGCTTATCAACTGTCGATCGCGGCAAGTTGTATATCGACGCTCCCTACAAGAATGACCAACTCTTAGTCCATGCCGAGAGTACTTGAAATCACATTGCTAGTCGGTTGCCCTCGCCTAGAGTAATGAGTTTGCTGAGACTGAGAACGGTTCTTAATAACTGGAACACGTGTGGTGCATTATGAATGCAAATTGCAATGAGTGTTCTGGTCGTATGCCTTGGTCTTGTGAGTGTTGATTGGTATCGAATATTGCATTATGTGTGAACTAAGGTGGGGTGAGCTTGCATATGATTGATGATGAACTGTTGAGATGTGGTTGCCTCTGTAATAGTTAAAGTGTTGCGTTAGTCGCATGCTATTGATCTGTTATCGACACTT
Source organism: Rhodomyrtus tomentosa (assembly GCA_028455895.1). Taxonomy (NCBI): domain Eukaryota; kingdom Viridiplantae; phylum Streptophyta; class Magnoliopsida; order Myrtales; family Myrtaceae; genus Rhodomyrtus; species Rhodomyrtus tomentosa. The sequence goes on along the minus strand of JAPCWY010000001.1, from coordinate 2,756,805 downwards.
GTCTTGCGTATTCAGGCAGCCCCAAGCGAATTAGCGCCCTGCTCGGACTTAGGCGTTGACTCGCGAAGATTTTATATCTTTTCCGTTGTTGTTAACTATTTTTCAGGTCCTTAACTATGGAGTAGCGACACTGGATATGAGTAGAGGATGTGGAAGTTGGTCTTTTTTTAGAGTAGCTTAGAGTAATGTTAATCTTGACCTTGACCTGGTATCTTTTTTATGGCCTTAGGGAGCCGTCCTGAAGAGTGGGCTTGTAGATATTAGTAGCTTCCTAGGATTAACGAATATATGTAAATAAAAATGATATTTTGCTAATGTTGTGATGTGACTACATACTATCTATCCTATTGTATAAAGTATTTATTTGAGGAAGTAGCACGTTTAGCATGAGCTTAATGAAAAGATAAAAAGTATGGGTCGATGACATGCCTAAGATGTTATCCTCAAATGACCTGCGGCGCTAGGTAGGGTTATTGCATGCCTGGAGATAGGGGCGTGACATAGCCAGCTCATCCAAATAGAAGTTATAAGAGGTTTTTATGCTCGTCGTGTCCTTTATTTTCTTCTAAATATAGAGATGACTCTGTATACTCTGGTTCATTATTTTGGTTTCGACTTAGGAGACGATAAGAAATAGAAGAAAGTGGACACATGTAATGGGATGATTAGATGAAAATTATTTGAAGATTTTTCACAATAAAATCAAAATTAATTCTCCAATATGAAACTTTCAATCATAAATCAAAACATTACATCAAATAATAATCTTTTTTTATACAAATTTCAGTGAAATCTCATTATTTTGGAGTGACAAAATTATACCACCTATGAAGTAAATACCAAGATGCCTTATTGTTCATAATGTTTACGCGCAAATGCATCTCGTCAATAGACAATAGTAGGGAAAAAATATAAATTTTGTGGTATAGTAAATAAAGAGACTTGACAAATATTTTGTAATAATGAAATTATAGATAAAAAATCACAAAGAAAGCGAGCTTTTTGAGATAAGAAGGGCCAAACAATAGATAAGATTTACTCCTTACCAAAAAAAAAAACAATAGATAAGATTTACTCATCCATGGACAGCTCAATTGGTTAGGGCGCACTTGCAATTGTGTGGTTAGGCGTACTGATCCCAAGTTCGATTCCCCAAGTGAACACATGTGATTTAAGTGGGGGGTCATGGCAGTGGGTTGATGTACTAATCTCCCCCGAGGAATAGTCGAGATGCCCGCAAGCTGACCTGAACACATTAATTATAAAAAATAAAAAAACAATAGATAAGATGTTACAAGAGAATGATGAAATGATTCTGACAAAAAAAATCATATTTAATATTTATCTTTTTTTTTTAACAATTGGCGAGATACGTTTACGTGGATAAGGTGAATCGTTATAACAAAATTTAAGAATACACTAAATAATTTATTTAATAATTTTAATAAAAAGTATTTGAAATGCTTAATAACGGCATGCTTTGGTGTACTGAATTATAAGAGAATTCAGTATGTTTAAAAAAAAAATCAGTATCTATCAATAGAGTTATTAAAAAAAAATCAGTATTTGATATACTGAATTATAAGAGAATTTATTAATTTACTAACAAATTTATGATTTGATGTATCTTCACCGATCTTCACCCAAACAATGTATTGAGAAGCTGAAATTACTTTCACTTTCTGACTCCTCTTATTTCACTCAACTCATAACCTATTGTAGGCATGCCTCATTACATATAATCAAAAGAAAAAACTAATAATAGTTAAATTCGACCCAAAAAACAGTTAAATTAAAAAAAATCATAGGAAAAAAGGATAAAAAATAATCTATGTGTCGTATTTGTGTATAATGAAAATTTCAGGTATTTCCAATTAAAAAGTAACTGAGCATGTGCCGCAAGATTTTATTTAAGCAAAAAATAAGAGTCCCAATTTAGACAAGTCTTGTATGATTACCAACCAAGTGATGCCAGTTCAACTCCCCCCCCCCCCCCCAAACAAAAATAAAAATAAAAAATTAAGATATCTTCAACACGTGTCAGTGATTTTATTAGTAGTTCATGTTTCTAACATTAGGATGACTCCCGTCTACTTTGGGTAGGTTCATCTCCAAATTGAGAACTCTCGAAAAGTTGCATTTTCTTGCAACAGGTGATTTACCAGGAAGTTTTCCACTACCATGGCAGCCATGATTTAGAGCTCGGGCTCGGTGGACCATGGGTGCACAAGTTCGGAAATTTTGTTTTAAATTGATTTTTAATGCTTGTCTCAAGTGGTGCATGTTGGGAAAACATCCTTATGAGCTTTGATGATTCCAAAACCACCCTTAGAGCTATTATGTTCATCATAAATGCAGATGATGTAGATATATACGAGAGGTGAACCAGCCTAATATAGTGAGGACTTCATGAAGACTCAGAAGCACCATGATTGATCTTTCCACCAACTTGGAGCCTTTAGAAGCTCTGACTTATTCAGAAAGATCATTGGATGTTCAATCGCAGGTCATTTCTCACTATTCAACCATAGAAAACAAGGACAAACTGCTAAACATGTGCGCCTGCTGATATCGAGCGACAGAAAGAACCTCAGATCATGCTGATATCGAGTCTTGAAGATGTTTTTTTTTTTTTTTTTACTGTGTCGAACTGGGAAAGCGTAGGAGTACATTCGGCAATTTCTAAGAGGAACAATGGTCTGATAGAGTCAAATAGATTCCATCGTGGAAACTCCCACCCAATGGCTCTTTGCTTTCCAAAAAGTCTCCGACAGATGAATTTGAGATGTTTATTAAAAAAAAAAAGGATTGAAGAAGCTCAAAAGGGTTTGGGCGGAAAAATAGAGAGAAGCTACGTTGCTCATCATTTTCTCCTTCCAATAATATTGTGCATCTATCGGTCTGAAAATTCTCTACGTAGTGCTCTTGTTGGTTTGTAATCAAGTTATAAGCAAGAGTATAACGGTGATAGCAATATTTGTACCTTAATAGTTCGATCTATGGATTGATAGGAACTGTAGGTGCTGATTGTAACTTGGCTAAAAAACTACTAGTGGAATCAAGTCGTGTCGAGGCTGTAACAATGGAAAAAGGACATAAATTTGGGGATGAAGCTAATTACTCTCCGCGTCCTCATTATTAATTGCATTTGTAACTAGAAACACGTCCACATGTCATCACTGGTCTACCACTGATCGTTGTGAACTACTGCTCATTATCTTACGCAAGACTGATCACCTCGCCTCAATTACGCCTATTTGGCATTCCATGATAATCTTAAGCAAATCATAATACGACAAGTGCACTCCGACGCCCATATAAGAATCTTGACGAGCCATGTCAGCTTAATTAAATTGACCGGTGGGTACAGAAGTATGTTATAACGCACTGTTCATTGTTTTTACGATGTTACGATGTATCGTTTAAAAAGTGTCGTGTAAAAAAATGTCAGCTTGTAACACGAGCATGTCTGGAGATTTTCACTTCAAGTGTGACAACGGTGGGGTTGATGCTTGATGGGGGGCCGGACTGATCCACCAAATGAAGCAGGACCGCTTGTGACTGGGCCTCAAAATGAGCACTTGTAACCTCATAAGCCCAAAACTAAAGCGATCTTGTGATTCCATTGCGCTGTTACGACGGCCCTTCGGTCCCTCATTTCCCCAGAAACCCTCCTCAAATCAAGCATAAGCACAACAAAACCCGAAAATCAAAAGTTCCCATTCTGTGAAATTGAGCTCCAGAATTTATTGTCAATTCGTCCCCAATCGCGGATTAATCCCCTTCCAGTAGTAGTCCCAATGTTCCTCATATATCAAGAAATCAACAAGAGACATGCAGGTCTGCGCTCTCTTAGAAGCGACATAAATAGAATGTGCAAATATAGCGATTCGAATCTAGACGTTAGATCAACAGGACGAACGCGTTTATTACTTAAGCAATGCTTAGGGCTGTTGTGTTGCATAAGGGAAAAAAAAAAGTTGGGTAGCAATTTGCTTTCATGACATAGATCTAGAATTATACAAACACTATTCATGAAGTTAGCCAGCTCTCCCAAACAACCATGGGGTTGGTTAGTCCAATTTATAATGTCGTCGAGACTTCGCCGAGGCAGCAAATGAACTTCCCGTCCTAGGGCCCTTACTTCGACGTCCTTAACACTTGGTTCTTTTCTTTTTCTCCTTTCAAACAATGAAGAAATTCAGCTTAGATGAATAGAGAACAAAGCTTGATCACTTAATTCACGAGTTAACTCCTTTTCTCAGAATTAAGGACCAGGAGAACAAAGTTTAACCCTCCTTCTCAACATTTCAGGACAAACTTCAGTCCTTTAGTCCCGACTTTCGACCATTCCCTAACGAGAGGTACGGGTAGGGGCGGGAGGACAAAGGTCTCATTGTCGCATGGCGACAGGATAGTCGTCTTACTCTTGCACAATGGTAGAAGCCCAAAAAAAGAAATAGAAAAAAAAGGACGTGAAAGAGAGTTTACCTATTTTTAGGATCAATTAACAAACAATGTAAATACGCTCCATTTGATGCTGTATGCATTTAATAGCGCTCGCAGCAAGTCCTGATTAATGTGAACCGTTAGATCTTATGCATCTCGCATAAGAACCTAGATTAGTCAATCAATGAGCTAATATATTATGGATCTATACGCAGCAGTCGAGCATACTGAGATTAATCGCAGGATCCAGAACTTCTCCGCTCTCGAATTTCTTCCCTTAATGCAATACGAAAATCTGTGTACGGGACAGTTTGGAACTCGAACACACTAAAAGCACATTGGTTTGGCAATACCAAGGTGTTTCTAGCAAGTCATGCAGCTTCAACACGCGCCTTTTGTTGTAATCTATCAGAACCCGACGTACCCATCCGTCGTTTCGTATGATGCTGCAGTTCCTCATTTCAAATAAACATGGTACGAACTTGTGCCTTGGAGAACGAGGACTTCTCCAATGTTCCAATTCACTTTGGTAATGACCCCATTACATGGTACTTGCGCCTCGGAGAACGATCGATTCGCCACAAAAGAGAGAACAACAAGTGTTGTTCAAAAGTCCCAATTTCCCCAAAAGGGAAAATAATTAATTCCAAAATGGCATATCGGGAAACATATTCTATTCTAGGGAAGACTCTCCCGGTGCGCTTTCGCATGGACGATGACTCAACACTCCCTCCTCTAAAACTAGTAAAAAGCTGACTGGGGATCTGAAGAACGTGGGCGTGGGAGTCCCATGGCCATATATGGCCAAATATACTTTGCCAGTTCCCCTTTCCGTTTATTATTTATTCAATAATTCTGCCCTCTAATCTCCATGGACTTTGCTGTCTTCCTACGTTGGACTGGACAAACTTCTTCCGAGGTTCTGACTTGGCCCTGCATGATTGGCTGCTGGAACCCCTGCGGGGGCATGCCTTGATTTGCTCGGGGTTGAACTCCTCCTCTCGAGATTGGTCTATTGCTTCAAGATATTATGAAAATGGACCATAAATTACACCTCATGTAAAAAGCAATAAAAATCGAACGAAAGGACAATTAAGATACCAGTCGATCTGCGTATTTATCTATGTAACCTTGAGAGAGTCCGAATTATATCTGAGAGTTGGAGGAGTTATGAAAATGTTCTAGCCAAATTTTTTTGTTTATTTATTAAAGTTTGTTACATAACCGTCCGATGAAATAGGGAGAGGAGAATACTAGAAGTATCAAAAAGCGATTAAAAGGACACAATTTTTTTGTTCGAAAGGACAATCCTCGTTATTCGGCTTGTTTACATTCTAGTCAAAATTAATACGTGGCATTAGTAATTAAATTCTTAATATAAAATGATATTTAAAATAAAAAAGTAACTACATGTGGCCTTCTACATTGTAATAAAAATAAAAATAGATTTACAAATAAGCTTAAAATTTAAAAAATTAAAAAAGGAAGTGGAGAACCAGGTGGCGAGTGTGCCTAATTTCCATTTATTTTGAGCTTATTTTGTAATTTATTTCCAAATAAAATTTGTATTAAAAATCTAATTTGAATACAAACGATGTCGTATTAGCCACATCATTATCATAATATTAAAAAATGTCAATACTTTTCACCAGTACAAATTGACATAGTTAAAGAAAGGACTCGGTTGCACAAATTTGGCGAGTTTTGGGACTTGAATACGTTTTTTGTTAAATTTTAAGATTCCATTGCACTTTTGTTACAAGTTTTGGGACCTCTAGCACACATATTTTTTTTTTGAATTTTTAGCTTTTTTTGTTTGTTTAATCTAATTAATTTTGTATTTTGTATTTTCTATTGTGTTCGTTTTCAATTTTTAGCCCTTTTTATTGCTAACTAGACCTCCGATGAGCCATGTCAACTTTAAATATTAATAAAAAAACGCAATGTCGAATTTTCGGTAAGCAAATCAGAGTTGGCACTTAAGTGATATTTTTTCAAAAAAAACTTGACATTTAAGTAATCCGAGAAAAACTTTTGATATTAAAGTGAGTTTCGTATATAACTTTTGACACTCTTGATATTCTTCTCCCATCAAATGTCTAAAGTTTAAACCATTTAGGTAGGGCAAAAAGAAGGAACGTGTGCACATTTGTGTTAGGAGTTAAGACTATGGTTTGGGATAGATAACTCTTTCTTCTACCGAAAATGACGTGGCAGTAGTATCTGTGACATAATTCATTACACTCATCAACACCGAATTATCACTGTCTTTTGACAAGGAAAACACTTGCCGATAGCTGCCAATGAAATCCTAGTGGATGCCAAAATTTTCCTGTAACTCAAAGATAATTAGAAGCGAGCGATTTCAGATTCCTACATATTTTACCTAGAACTTGAAACTCAATCATCAAAAGAAATTCATCATGTTTTGAAATCTGAAACTTAGAACCTACTCTATCATTAGTTCTAGGCTCGGTTCCAAGGTTCTATCTGTATTCTTAATTAAAAGATTGCAGGAATTTCACTTTTAATGACCTTCACTTATTGCAATTTGTTTATCACAATTCATATTTAGACACATGAATAAATATGAAATATTAACAGAATAAAAGTTTGAGTCATAAATATCATTAGAAAGGGAAGTTTAGAATAATAATTTCAGATTATATATTCATCATCAGACGTCATGGAATACCACATCATCACGTAAAAACTCGTTGCAAGTTTCAAGTTTCATCTACATAAAATCTGAGCCTCCCCGTTGGAACAAGTTCTCCAATTTTTTGAAGCTGAAACTGGACAAGTTCCCCATAGGTTCAGTTCCAGGTTACAGGTTCTTCCATGAAATAATGCTTACCCTAAAGATAATTCATTTTTTTAAGGAAATTTAAAAAGTCACGATAATTGAAAATGTCTTCCAAGCAAAAGAGAAAATTGTAATTTTTTCTTGAATTTTTTTTTCGTCAGATGTTGTTTTGGAATTTGAACTTTATATATGTCAACGTGAAAACGGGCGAAAATTGTCTAATCAATTCTAAATTCTATCATATGGAGATCAATTCAATCCTAAAATTTTCGTTTTTGTCACATTTTTCCTAACTTTTTTGGGTTAATTTCAATGTAGTCCTTTCGGCTAATTTTAAGAGAACTTGCAATGATTAGACTGTCATGTTAGGAATTTTCGAGAAAATTGATTGTTAATACTATATTATAATTTCGCACAAAGGTTTAGGATTATGACTGAAATGCGATGATAAGGCCATTCATTAGACTCCATTTGTTTAGCGAAAAGTGAATGATTTGAAAAATATTTTTCTAAAAATGATTGTTTTAAATAATTGATTAATGAACGATGTTTTCCTTATCGATGACTATGTTGAAATATTCATGAACAATGAAAATAGTTTTCAATAATTCATTTTTATGAGCATTTACAGCAAGTTACTGTGAAAGCCAGATTACAAGGCCAATACAATCAAAAAAGGGACTTTCTTTGTTACTAAACCTTACCTGAAAGAAAGAGGGGATTACCAAAATCAAAAAAATGAAATGACTCGACTAAGACTAAAAGGACTTTGACCTACTTTTTAACTTGCTTAAGGGACAAGGACTTACACTCTATCTCAAACTCTCGTTTTTTTAAAAAATATTTTTAAAATTATTCTATTTTTCGCGAAACGAAGATAAGCTATAGTTTTTTAGCCCTTTCTTTTTCAAGGAGAATCTAGCAGGGGGTATTATTCTTCTACTTGACATCGTGTTTTCAAACTGAAAATGAACAGGGAATATTGTATACACAATTTACACTTTTCGTGCCTTTTGGCCAATGGATTGGCAGCCCTAGATGTTCCTTTTTGTTGTTGTTAAAAGTAACATGCCATTTCATTTTCTTTCTCCGGATGCAAGAGAGAAATATTGCAGTTCAACTGCAAATCAAAATATATCCCAAACAACTTCAAAACAAAACAAATTCTATATAACAATATATACACACACACACACACACACACACACACACACACATATATATATATATATTAGAACAAAATTATGGGCTACAAGCACAATGAGCACATCGCTGACTTCTTCACATCATAGTAGGCAGCTAATCACCAAATCCGTCTTCATTAATTGGCACACAACGAGAGATCCATCTATTGTTATAGCTTTGCCTTTTGACGTTACGCCCCTAAATTTGGCATATCCAACACAATAACCAAGCAGAGTAAAAAGTCTGAATAAGCATAAATTTGATATGAGCAATTTTTTCACAGAACTCTTCTAATCTCATTCAAAACTGAACTTGTTCACCAACGAAATTTGAGGAGAGCGAAACCCCGAAAATATACCCGTAAAAAATCCCAAATCTAAACTAGAATTGGATAGAAATCTAAAAATAAAATAAAATGAGAGAACAAAGATTTCAGATCTAAATTAAATTGGAAGAGAAAAGCTCTCAAAATAAGAAGATGAAAACAACATAAGAAAATGGTGACGAGGAGAAAAACACTTAGGAAATGTTGCTAGCAAGAGGAAAGGAGGGGAGCAATAGGCACAGGCAACCCCTAGACATTCAAGTGTTGTCAAAAGTCAATCTGACAGGGAAATTCGTTTGGTAAGATTATTATTGAAGTAAAAATGTGTATCATAAAAAAATTAATTTTTTGTAGGATTTTCTACCTCTAATTGGATTTTTAGTTAACTTTGAGAAGTTAAAATTTTTTATTTTTTAGCTCTAGAATCACTTTTTCGATTACACGAACCTCGATCGACCACCATTGCCACTCGTGGACGGACGCCGCCACTGCCAGATGCTGCCCTCGGTAGCGGCCTCCACCGCCGCCGCCACTCGCAGGTCATTGGCCGCAGCTAAAGATTTTGTTAATAATGTTTCAAAAATGAAATTTTTTTCAACAATTATCAAACGAATTTCTTTTATAGAAGTCAATTTGGAGTAGAATTAGAAAAATCAATTTTTACTTTTTAGGAGAATAGAATAATCAAATTCTGACTAGAAGTTGAGAAATTGACGAGAAATGTTACCATACGCTGCCTCAATTGCTGTTTCTGCTTCTTATTCTTCTTCTTTTTTCGTGTTATCTGGATTCCCACTTTTGGATCACTTTGCGAATCCTCCTTTCCCCGAAGAAAAAAAAGGAGGCGTTGACTAGTAGGAGGGCCTGTATTCTCAAGGAACAACTTTCCCTTTCCTTGGTTTCTTTTTTCCATTTTTTGTGACAAATATTTACATAAACTAAGAGAGCACTTTTTCGACAACCACGCGATTAATATGCACTTCCTAACTTTATTCGAAAAGCGAGACTCACTTTTTACGATTTTTATTTGTTTCATGAAATTTGATAATCTAGAAAATATTTTTTTTAAATAATTTAAAGAAAAATATTTTCATTATTTACGAAAGTGTTTAGATGTAATTTATTAATTAATCATTTCGAGCAATACATGTGTTCATTTTTAAAAAAAATTATTTTTTAAATTATTTATTTTTTACGAAATAAACGGAATCTGTATATTTACTAATCGGCGAAGGTTTTTTTGAAGGAGCCGTGTCGCTGTCTTAATTCATTTATTTTTATACTTATCCTACTCATCTGACTTTTTTCGTATGCAATTCCCAACTTTATTCAGGTACATACAGGTAGAGGACATTTGTCACTTCTTTAAGCCGTCCTTTTTTTTTGGTCGAATTTAAGCCGTCCTTTAAATGTTCCTGTTTTATTTTGTACTATCCAACTCATCTAATGTTTTTCTCTTTGCTCAATTTTATTTTTTGTTTAAATGAACGAGTTAATCCTACACTCTCATCACTATCTATTTACATTAGCTCACTCCATTTAAACATCTAGAGGTAAAAAAGGACTTCTTTTAATGAAAGGGTAGTATGAATAGCAAACGGGTGGGATTTTCTTGATTATGAAACTGAAAATTTGTTGATCTCAAGAGGACATCAACAGAAAATCACATTGGTGCGGTTCGGTTTGGAGTATCAACTCCATCGATGCCATGCCACCTCCAATTTTTTGGATATTTGAAGTAGCATTAGACGATGCATGCGTTACAAAATAAGTTTAGAGAAATGTTCATCTGATGAGATACCGGATGCTCATCAAAAGAAGGGAATTGCGCTTAAACAAGAGGGAATCCTGATGGATTCATTACCATTGATCGAAGGATGAAGGTACCGTGAGACCACATAAGAGAGTTGTGATTGGAGATGGCCTCGTGCTCGTTCTAATTGTCTGATTGCCCTTCAATCCGCAACAAGTGTGGTCCTATACGGTTGACAGATTTCCCTTGATTGGCACGGAAAAAGGTAGATGCAATCATGTTGAGGCTTGGAATTTGATTTTGGCATAAGAGTGCAAAGGCAGCTCTGGCTTGGAATAGATTAATTGGTGCTAAATCTAACCCAAAGCAACCAATTAGTTGCCAGTTGCAGGCTTTACGACAGATTGAAAAGATGGTTGTTCCAGTCCCAGCTCTAAGTCTATATGTCATGGAAGAACATCGCTCGACATTTTGATTGTGGGTCCTATTTCCGGTTCCAAAATTTCTATTCAAATCCGAGCGGTGATCCATCCTTCTCCAAATTGAGGTTTAGTTAATATTTTCGCACGGGTGGATATATGTTTAAGGATTGTATTGAATGGTGCCCCTCGAGCATCTTTAAGAAGCTATTCGAAGTACCTTAGCAATTTCAACCTACATTATTTTCCCCGTGTTATGTGTGATCAATGTCGAAAATCCAAGCATTTCATATTAAGTATGCTTAATTAATATCTCCAAAAACATTCTTCGAGGAAATTCATGAAAAATCCTCAATTTTGTCGACAGTCCCGTCTAGGGTTTCCTCCTCCTCCCAAAAACCGCAGCCCAACCTCCCTCCTTGTTGGGTGGTATTAAGCCTATTTCAACCTAAAAACTAGTTCAAAAGTTGAGGCTTGCCCTCATACTTGTAAACCGATCACCAGCCATTTCCACAACCGATATAGGACAATCCCAACACTCATATTGTAGCGGTTTGCTGTCGGAGAGAGAGGGGACTTCCCCTTCCTCCATTCCCACTTCCCCTCCCTCTCCTTTTTTGGTTCTTCTATCTCTTTATATCCTCATCTTCTTTGAGGCTCTTCATTGATTTCTCAAACAACCTCATCAACTTCCTCCACATGGAGGGTTTTGTTCGGTGAACTCAACGGTATAAAACGAGTGCGCCTCGAAAGAATCTGTTATTCCGGATCTGTTCACTTGCTCCAGCATTGGTGCTTGCTCCATATAGTCGAGCATAGCTCCTTTACTGTTTCGGCAGTCAGCTTATTTGAAAGTAATTTTATAATCAATCAATATCTATTTTGCAGATCTTCTCTCACTTTCTAAAGCTATATTTTAGATTTGAGTACTCTTTTATTCCGATATAGAATAGATTTAGGATTTAAAAAGCGCTTGTTGTGCTCTTTCAACTTGTTAATTTTGTTATAGTGATAGTGTTGGGAATATCGAATCTAATCGCACACTAACTTTCGGCAAAATCGCAGCTACTGGAGAGGAAAATCTCGGTGTGTGCTCATCACTAATACTAATATGAGATTTGGTGATCGATCGCTAGTTGTGCTTTGATGTTATAATAAACCCATTATTGTTAAACAAGCGAGTTCTACACAGGCTGTACTAAGTTGATTTATCTTTTAGATTTACTTGTTTTGGTTCATTTTCATCTTTTATCTAAAGTCACGCGCCTCTCAATCAAAAGAAATGAGAATTTTTCCACCGGCCAAAAAAATTCTCAACTTTCAGATGTCCGGGACTTTAACGATCGAAAAGTCTTGATTCGAGATAGTACCCTCGAATACCGATACATCGAGATCCTACGTCGCATTTCTATCCGATATGATCAAACGTGTGGCTATGTCGCCCCAAGAAAACTACTGGAGTTCATTGTTTTTCTATCTGATACGATCAAATTTGTGGCTTTGTCAAAGTCACCCCTAGGAAAACTACTGAAGTTGATCAGTGGGGAGAGGGAGGGGGAGGAAAAGGAAAAAATAACAAATACCAAGCATAAGTTAAACTTCAGTCGATTTCAAAGTAACACTTTTCTTTTTCCTCGACTCTGAAAAGCAAAAGGGAATCAAGAAAGGGTGGAGATGTGGGGGGGTGGGAAAAGAAAAAACGAGGAAGTACTTGAGCGAATCGATATCCAAAAAGTTCGAAAGTAAAACGAGGCCTTCCTTAGGCAAAAATCCATGAATCTAGGAACACATCCCTATGTTTAAATGGAAAGCCTATACGTGGCGGCATCTCAGCCACATATCATCTTTCGTTTTGATCTTTTTCCCCCCGTCGTCGTTTTTGCGGTGCTTCGTTTCCTGTATTTGGGTCGAACCAAGGATTGAACTCGAACCAAGGAGGGAGCCACGACAAGACAACCTTTTTTTTTGTTTTTTCTTTAAAGGATTTTCCCCCCTTTCACTCTTGTCGGTTTTTCCTCCTCCAAACGCCGACGAAACCTTTTTTCGGTGCGTCCGGGAACCTCGTGCTTTTTAAGATGAACTTTCAACCGTGAAATATTCGAAAAAATTTATCGACGAAGGCAGCCCGATTTAGGAAAATAGGAAGATTTGAATTTAGTGCCATTAACTCTAATATTTTGTGAGGTAGATTTGATAGAAGCTTCTTATGAATTAATCAAATGGTTTGTGCATAGAGTTAAAACACGGAAAATTAGGGAGCTATTAAAAAAGATGAAAATTAGTAAAGTCTTGAGACCCGATGGTGTTCCTATTGAAGTGTGGAGATGGTTAAGGAAAGTAACAATAAGTTGATTGATTAGATTTTTTAACAAGATCCTCCAAACTAGTAAGATGGCTGATGAATGGAGTAATAGTATATCTGTGTCTATCTGCAAGAACAAGAGGGATATCCAGAATTGTTCTACCTATAGAGACATAAAGTTTTTTAGCCATACAATAAAATTGTGGGAGAGAGTTATTGAGCATCGTTTGAAAATAGAAATCAAGATTTTTGTTAATCAATTTGGATTTATACTAAGAAAGTCTACCATGAAGGCTATTTTCTTGATATGATAATTGATTGAGAGATATCGAGAAAGAAAGAAGTACCTCCGTATGATGTTTATTGATCTCGAGAAAGCGTATGATAAAGTTTCAATAAAGGTTTTATGATGGATTCTTGAGAATAAAAAAGTACCTTTAAAGTATGTAGAGGCAATTAAGGACATGTATGACGGTGCTACTACATATTTGAAAGCTTGTAATGACACATCAAGTTATTTTTCAATCACAGTAAGCTTACACTAGGGTTGTGCTTTGAGTCCTTACCTTTTCGCTCTGGTTATGGATAAGCTAACAAAAGATGAAGTGCCGTGATGTATATTATTTGCAGACGATATTGTGCTTATTGATGAGATCATGACTGGAATTAACGTTAAGTTATAACTATGGAGAAGTACGTTATACTTTAAAGGATTTATGTTAAGTCGAAGTAAGATGAAATACTTGAATTGTGAGTTTGACATGGCAGGAAAAGGGGATCAAGAAGCCGTAAATATGCTCTGACAGGAGGTACCCAAGAAAGATACTTTTAGATATTTGAGATCAATATTGTAAAAGGAGGGAGAGAACAATGAGGATGTGAGAGATAAAATTAGAGCAGGTTGGATGAAATGACGTAGTGCATTGAGATTTTTATGTGACTGTAAAATTTCTCTTATGTTAAAATGAAAATTCTATAGAACAACAGTAAATTTCTCTTATACGGAGTTGAATGTTGGTCAACATAGATGAAACATGAGCATAAAACGATAGTAGTGGAAATGAGAATGTTAAGATAGATGTATGATCATACAATAATGGATTAGATAAGGAATGAAGATGTTTTACGAAAAGTTTGAGTAGAACCGGTGGCAGAAAAAATGAGAGAACATAGATTGAAATGGTTTGAGTATATTCTCCGAAGGTCCTTGATACTTCGATACGAATAAAAGTTTACTATCGAGAGCATAACACGAAGAAGCAAGAGGTCAACCAAAACTTACTTGGGGAAAAGTAGCAAAACGAGATTTAATGGAGTGAGAAATAAATTGGCGTACAGTTTGTCTTAGGACGGAGTGAAATAAGGCTATTAGTATTGTGGATGGATAGTGCATGTGTATATTTATCTTTATTTATTTATTTTTACACATTCATCTCTTTTCTCTCGATTGATTTTGCTTTTATTTTTATGATTCTTTAGGGTTCATCGACCGTCGATCCCAATTAGTTTGGGATAAAGGTGTTGTTGATGTTGATGTTGATGTTTATGCTACTCTAATATTTTGCGAGGTTTGTGAACCTCTAAACATTTGACTATGATGCTATATCAAAGTTGAGTGCACAATAATTTTCTATAGTCATCAAACCGTGTGAGTGGTTTCAGGTTCCGCATAGGTTCCAACTGAAACCTACATGTCATGTGTGTGTGTGTATATATATATTGAAACCCTTAAATATACCATGCATGTCTTAAAACCTATAACCTACTCTATCACAAGTTCTAGAATCGGTTTCAAGCTTCACCTGTATTCTTAGTTGAACATTGCAGTGAATCATCACCTTTAATAACCACTACTTGCTTTTACAATTTACTCGACCACAAGTTATATACATTAATAAATTAAAAATCTCAGTTATAAATGTTGTCCAAAATGAAAACTCAGACTAGTGATTCTAAATTACACACTTATTATCGGATGTCATGGAATACCGCAAAATCGTATATTAAAAAAAATACAAAAACTTATTATAGGTTCCCTAATTTTTAGTATCCGGAACCTACCCTGTAAATCCTGAAACCTAAAACCAGACAAGTTACCCATCGGTCCGGTTCCAGATTTTAGGTTCTACCTTGAAATTATACTCACCTTTAATTTGAATCTTAACCTAATAACATGGATTCAAAACTTGTATAGTGCTACTGACTCATCCAAAGAAATTCATTTCTTAAATTTTAATTATAAGCCATTTTTTTTCGGGTTTGACATGGCCATACTTTTTATAGGCTTTTAATGTCTGAGTGGAGGCTATAAAAGTGGATTTGGCTTGAGATCAACAAACAGAGCAAGCCCATTGGGAGATCAGCCAAGTTCATCGCAACCCCGCGGATCAACGGTTGTTTAAAGATTCTTGATTTTTGGCCTTGATAGTTTCAATTTTCTGACAATTAGAAAATTTTGAAAATTTTTGCATTTCTACCCTAAAAACCTAAGTCAAGAATAGTGCTTTTTCCACGTTCTACGCAGGGAAAAAAAAAACAAAAGAGGGTGCTGGGAAGTAATGCCTGGAATTCCGGATCATGTTGGTAATGATTAAAACCTTTGTGAAATGATTTTACACATACGTAAAGTCAGTAGTCAGCATTGATGCTCCCTCTTTGCGCTGCATTTCCACGTGGGGAAGAAAGCCTTTCCACCGGTTCAGGTCCGGATGAAGCACTTTGCTTGTCCTTTTTTTTTGGGTATTACTAACTACTAGTGAGTATACTTGGGCACAAGTTAAGTGTACTTAATTTAAAATAGTTTAATTTGTCGAAGTACCGATTACGCATAACACGAGATCCGTTCATGCATCGAGAACTGCAAGTGCCCTTGCATTGTTGCAAAACATTTGCTCTTAAGCACCCGCTAACAAGACGTCCTTTAATTAGAAAAAATTCACAGATTTTCTTTTGTACCTAGCTAGGTTGGTGCCGTCCATTACATGCGGATCGTTGGTTTTATTTCCATAGAATATTATGCGGTAATTAACATAAATGTTTTCTATTTTTCAAATTTGTATTGAATTTTAATGCTTTGTGATTGGTTTTGTATTGATGCCATGTACCTTTTTTTTTTTAAGCGAAATGAAAATGCCCTTCAAACAAAAAAAAAATTAATATGTTGTGGATGCATCATGCATCATTTGCCTTGACGTATTATACAAATCATCGCTCGATAATTTATAACCAGTCTCTTGTGCTACATAGATGAACTCCCAAGATTGGTATCTCCATTTGTTAAGTCGCTGAGTAGATGTAGATTTGTGGTTAGACTTAAGCGCATCATTTAACAAATTTAAAAGTTTTGCGTAAATAGAAAAGCATAACATACGAAATTGACGGAGCTTATCTTGTACACCTATAAAAATTGCATTTTTCGAATTGTTGGATTTGTGTATAACTAAGATGACCGGGGTACTACTTTTTCTGAATTGTCTCGTTTTATGATTACTTAAAACGTGCACGAGAACACTTTTAGATCAGGAATTCGTTTGTTTATGCAACTTTATTTTTCTACTTATGAAGCATTTTTTTTTTTGCTTAAGAAGTAATTTTGGAACCACTTTAAAAAGAAAAAAAAATTACTTCTTTTCAGAAGTTTAAGAGATAAATCAACAATTTTTCTTCTGAGTAGGATGCACGTTAAAAGCCTATATATACATTTAGCAACATATATGAAATCAAGTTAAGCTTTCTTTTTACTGTATTTTGTGAGAAGAGATCATATGAGATTAGGGAAAGCACGGAGTGTATGATGTCTTTTTGGGGGCAAAAACAGACCAATAATGCTCAGATTGCCGTAGTACACTGACATAAGAGCTCAGACAAACTGTACCCATTGATCATGTCACGTGGTTATGATACGGAATGTCTTAATCTAATTTGAGTAGAAACACTATTTTGTTCTTCGGACGCAACTTACCGGCGCTTTGTCTCGTGTAAAGAAGGGAACCAGGCGAGCGCATTAACAAGCTTGTTTACTTTCTCGAAGAGATCCCTGGCGGAAGTGGATCCATCTCTGGCTCGTCAGGTCCATTTCCACCTCGAGATTTTACTGTGTTGGTTGATGGAAGACCGAATTATGCAAATCATCTGCAATGCATTATCGTGAATCAGTGTCCAGATCTGTCCCTCTCGCCCTGCTCGTATCAAAGCCTCCTCCCCCCCTCCCCCCCCACGAAAAAAAAAAGCCAAACAAAAAGTAAACGTGGGATCAAATTTGATTATTCTCGGAAAGAGTGTTGGGTGCTTGTTTCGAGTATAATTTCACCATAAGGGAAAATGCTTTCCATACGAATCATTTTCAATAAGAACACTTAGTCTTTTTATTTGTTCGATGGTACGCTGAAAACGTTTCCGGGTCTTTGAATCTCTTATGGAGTAAGGGAGTACTGAAGATGGTGAAGAAGTTAGCGTTTGTTGAGAGACTTGGTACGCTTGGGGAAGCCATTTCCTCTTTTCAAAACTTTTTACCCTAATTTTAAGTGTGTGTATTTTTTTTTACCGCAAATGTTTTTTTCATTATTGACGAACTGAAAGTCCAAAAAATTAATTCGCAGAAACTTCTAGTATCGAGATAGACGCACCACCCTTAGGGTGTATTTATTTCACCTTTTTAAAAATTTTAAAAAAAGAGGATTTACGACTTTCGTCAAATTTAAAGAAGCATTTAATTTGTCAAAAACTAGATGGATCTCGATAAGGAGTGCCACCTTTGCGCATTTGTTAATCCTACCTAATAAGGAAGTTTTTGTCATTTCTAACGAACTAGTTATTTTGACCAAAAAAAAAAACGCACTAGTTTTGCACCAGAACCTTGTTATTTATGCCAAAATTATACATCAAAAGGTGTTGTGTTTCTGCTATAAATATCATAGAAAAAGCTTTGTGTGGTGCAGTTACTATCCCATAGTTAGCTTACAATACGTGGTTTGAACTTTGGAGTGATTCGACAAAAAAAAAACTTTTAAAGTGAATGTGAGTTCAATTGGATATATTGACAGGTTTGAATTTGAGTTCTATTTTTACAGTCGTACCAGATGAAGGCATCCGATAAGGAGACAGAGTAGGAAGGAGCGTGACCAATCTAATCCCGATGGAAGCACTGGTTTAAATAAATCTGGAAAAGGATGAATCAGTTGACGTCGAAGGACGCCCAAATTAAAAGTAGATTTTGCTGATTTAGAGATATTTGGATTTTTGCTATGCGCTTCCAACTTTTAAAGCGCACAACATTAGTGGAACTAACTTTTTTTTTTAATCGAAAGAAATTTTCATTTCACATAAGAAATGGCTTCAAGACAAAACCAATTCCAAAGAGTTATAATGCAGTGCAAATTTGAAAAGTTAATTAACTTGGTAAAGCCTGCGACTTGCTCATTCCACAAAAACGAATTTATCATAGCATTATAATATCACTGGCGGCCAATCACCGAAACTTGCGTAATCATCCATAATGGGCACACGTCGAGAATCTTCTCTATAATAACTATGGTTTTGCCAAAAGACATTACGTACCTAAGTTTCATGTCCCCAATACTATCATTGCGTAGAGATAACAACAGCACCCAAAGGTTGAAAAGCTACAGATAATTTTTGTAAATCCTAGATTTATAGAAGAGCTGCAAAGTAGATAACAGTTGATTAGACAATTTTAGATAACCCTACCATTGAATACCCCGAAGAAGGATTTCCTCAACATGTCAGATGAGCCTACCATTGAATATTACATGAAAGGAGTTTCAGAGACTTGCGGAATGCTCGACTTTCGAGAGTACGCATCTAAAGCCAAAGCAAGCGAGTAGATCGGAAGAAAGCAAATCCTTTGGGGACGCTCATGCTTCGAACTTAAGAACGAGGAAGTCACAACAGTACCACGAAATCAACGACGAAGCTTGAAGCTTGAAGGAGTCTTAAAAAGAGGAGGTGGAGAGATAAAAGAGAGAGCGGGAAAGAAAGATAATTTAGAAGCTAAAAGATTAAATAAACTTGTTATACTCAGACTAATACTTGACATTACTATTAAACCTATGCGACCTACTTCTGCCAAAAAAACCCAGCGCTACAATTAGGAACTAGACGAGCTCTATTCACAATGTACTCGGACTATTCACCTCTTCCAACCATGTTCGTCGTGCACCTAACGCAGAATACACAGTTCATTCTCGTTTCTCATCCCACTTTCTTTTCTGACTCTCTCGATTTTATTTTATTTTGCTTGTCAAATTTCACGAAATCTTTTATGAGTAAATATGGGTGAACAATTTCAAATTCCTTCCTAGAAAAAAAATCTTGATTTTTCAGAACTTGAAACTTACCTTGTTACAGGTTTTAAGGTTTGTTCTAAGGCCTACCCAGGGTATACTCATATTCTTAATTAAATACTTATAGTAAATTATCATATATAATAATCACCATTTGCTACTAAAATCAATGGACCACAGCTCATTTTCAGACGCACGAAGAGTATGAAATACTAATGATGTAAAAAGTTTCAGTCATGGACATTGCCGAAATTAAAAATTGAGACTAATGATTCCAAATTATACACTTATTGTCTGACACCATGAAATACCCTGTGGTTGAGCCAATATATAGAATGAGAAAAACATAAACACATGTTCCAGGTTCCAGATTTTATGTTCATTCCATCATTCGAAAACTGTTATGCGATTTTTGGATCCCGAGACATATCTCGCAAGTCTTGAAACTTGGAACCTACTTTATTTCTACCGGTTCTTGATTGTACCTTGAAATAATGCTCGCCCTAAACATGGCGATGGACCAACTTTAGGCAAGATTCTCTGTGAAAGTTCTTCCTTTGCTCTAGCCCCTTGAACGAAACATCCCATAATCAGCACCCAGTAGGCAAGATGTTCATCATACTTAAGGTCAGGCGTCCACGATGACCTAAGAAAAGGGGTTTACCCTGAAGAGACTCCATGAAACAAACTTCTGGTTGGCTACATCCTCGAATTCTATCAAGACTTGCTTTTATACTAAAATCTAGGTTTTCAGAGTGTCTCGTATTAGGTCATGGGCACTTGGCTAAAGTAAAGTGCTCGTGCAAGAGATTGGCAGATGAAGATTTACTGTACTAAAAAGGAAAAGTACGGAGGCTAAAATTACTGTAAGAAGGGAATTTGTTAAGTGGTGATTACATTCATGCCTTACAAACCAATAAAAACTAGACAAAGTAGGTCCTTAGGTGGCATGCTTATCTACAAAAATCTCAGTACGCGCATGATGAGATTTCAAAATAATTTCCTTCAGTTGACGAAAAATTACAAACTTTAAATTGTTACCCCTTACGCGCAGTAGATTGGATTTACGTTTAAGATAATTAAGAAGCTCTGAAAAGATTAGAATTCAAAATCTTTTGCTCTGGTGCTAATTTTTTTTTATGTTGAGTTTATAAATCGAGGTAATTAGACATATATAAAGAGCACGATGGGAGATATTTCACCGCGTTTTTGCGATCAAGCACTTTCAATTATATAATGATATGGTAAAATTCTGCACATGCTGACGTGGCCAGGTACGGGGAAACTAGGGATACTTCATTAATTGCATATCTAACTTTTTGTGAGGCTAACGCATCAGTAGTAATATCACAAGTTAGAGAGAGAGAGAGAAGAAGAAGAAGAAGCGGTAATCATGCGCTTCTGTGAAGTGATGGGAGGTATGGCTCCATCTTGTACGGAATGCCCGAACTCCTGTACATAAAAAGAAACGAAACATGACCTTATTCCATTTTAATAATCGACATAAACCTTAACCCCACCTTCACTGTCAGGAACAGGTTTTTTTTTTTTTTCTTTGCTATCTTTCTCTTTTGGGGTTTACAAGGAAAGAACATAAAAAAAAAGTGGAAACCCAGAAAAGAGAGAGAGAGAGAGAGAGAGAGAGAGAGAGAGACCAGAAAGTGACTCGACTCGTCCTAGTGTAGGAGGTAGTAGGAGAAGGCTTGATTGATACATTCTATACCGTCGTGAAGCGTCCAGCGGCGCAGATATTTCCTTGCTTTTTTAGGCAAAATGTTGAAAAATTGGCGATAATACAAAGAAGTCCTGTTTAGCTATAAAGGGAAGCCCCATCTCGTCCTCCCCCTTTCTTTTTCTTGCCTGTTCTCCCCCCCCCCCCCCCCCTCTTCCCCTCTCTCTCTCTCTCCGCTCAATTCTTTCTCGGCTTGGATTGGTGCTCTCTGCGTGGCTTTTTGATCGGCTATCACGACTTGAGCCCCGGCCTCCGTAAGCCAGGTAAAAAAATGAGCCAAGCAAGGGAAAGACCCACCAATCTTATCTCATCCTGCAGTCTGGTTTGCTTTCTCTTTTGAGGTTGGTCACTGTTTGGTGGGTTTTCTGGGTCGTTTTTGGAAGATGGATCTGGTTTTCCTTTTCTAGGTACTTCTCTTTTTGGTCTAGGGTTTGTGTTTCTGCAAGATGTCCTCCGCAAAAATCAATCCGACTTGCCATTGCTTTTCTGTACAATCTGCCTATTCATCATGTTGAGTGTACTTTGAGACAAGTGTGTGGTTTCCATGGTCTCCCTCTTGATAAAGTTTCCTTCTTTCTTTCGCTCTTGGGCTTTGCGGTGAAGGAAGAGGAGGAGGACAAGGGACATGGCGAGGGAGAAGATCAAGATCAAGAAGATAGACAATGTGACGGCGAGGCAGGTGACGTTCTCCAAGAGGAGACGAGGGCTTTTCAAGAAAGCCGGAGAGCTGTCGGTCCTGTGCGACGCCGAGGTCGCCGTCGTCATCTTCTCGGCTACTGGCAAGCTTTTCGAGTATTCCAGCTCCAGGTATGTGGTCTGGGTTACTGTCTTTCTTTTCCCCCTTTCCTTTGTCGTTCCTTCTGGTTTCTCTTTCTATTTTGACTTCTCCACTTCCCATCTTTGACCATTGAAGGTTGAGTGCTTATATCTTTCTTCGTTTGTCTAAATGTACCCTGTACGTGTGCTGGAGAAGGAGAGGGAGGGAGAGAGAGAGAGAGAGAGAGAGAGAGAGAGAGAGAGAAGAGAGAGAGAGCTTAGATCTCCTCTCGGGCTGAAGTGTCAGCGGTGATGCATGCGTCTCTCTCGCACCTCGTATTATAATAGCGCTTAATAAAACAAGCACCTCGAATCTATGTAATACGAGCATGCAATCTTGTCTTACTTATTTGTCCAACTAATGCTGATAAATCTCTAGGGCGAAGATTCTACAGATTCCATTTTCCAAACGAAAATTTCATGTCTCTCTCACTGAGTCGTCAAAGTTTCCCACTTTGGTATTCTGGTTTTCTGGCCTTGCCTTCTTCTTCTTCTTCTTCTTCTTCGACCTACAGAAGCTTAATTAGGGTTGTGATTGGTTTCGGCCACTCGTTGGTAAACCAGTCTTCAGTGTATAAACCAAGGAAACCGTCGAGGAGTACTTTATCTCCCACTCTGGACGGATATTTCCTTCGATCTGGTGGCATATTAATGCATCTTAAATCCGTACACACAACCTTATAAGCGGGTATACACGTATTCATACACTGGAAAGTTTTGGGGGACTTTTCAGTTATGGTTTCGTCCGAATGATTTCGTAGATCGCTTTTGAGACATGAGGAGACGAGGTTCTAGGTTAGGAAAAAACCACAACCACATGGTATCTTATGTGGGGGCATACACGGGGCAGTAAGAATATACCCACTTACAAAGGAAATAGATCTAGCTCCAGTCACCTCAGATGTGTGTGTGTGTATCCAAAAGAAAAGGCGTTTCCTTCATTCTCTACCTCACTTTCAGAGATGAGCTTACTCCATATTGGAAAGCTGGACAAAGGACAGAGAGATGAATCTCAGCTTAATAATCACGGCCTAATTAAAGTTCTTTGGAAGAAGACCTCTCAATATTGCTGTTTCTCTTGCTGGCCTACATGGTATGGTCTCGAGTTTACATCTGACTCAAATATGTCACGTTAAGCAATCGTGGCACAACTCCCATATCACAACATTACATGTTTAATAAGCGAGTTACACGGCACATTTGACATGTTTAGGTCTGAACGAACCCTCACGCACAAACTTCTAAAATGTTTCAAAACATGCATAAGCGCGTCTAAACGGATTTAAACAGGTCATGTCGACACTAATAACTCGTTAATCAATATAATTTTTTTTTATAGAAATAAACGTTAATCAATATAATTGAACTTGTCTAAGTGTGTTAACCTGATTGAAAAGGTCAACTCACACGACATGTAGAGTACTTGTGTATAAACGGGTTAAGGTTCATCCTGTTTATGTCAAAACTCGATTAACCTTGATACAAACATGCTCAAGTACATGTCATGTAGATTGACCATGTCGAAAATTGCGAATGCTAAGCTTAACCATGACCTCACCAATGACGTTCCGCTGATGATGGGAAAGTCCCACAGGCACCGAAGGCAGTCCTTTCTTCAGTGATATCCTCTGGTATGTGACCTGGAAAAGATTCTTGTGAAGACCCTACGATGAAGCTTTAGCTTGTCCACTTTAGGCATATTGCTGAGTACCTGACCATCACCGGTAGTTGTCCTTCCCTTTAGCTTCTGGATATCCGAAGAACAGGTGTCACCAAAGCTAAATCAACTTGTGTATTAAAATGATAATTCAAATGAGCAATATTGAATTCTTGAATGTTGGGGATTTCTAAGCGTAGAATCTCCACCTATTGAGGGCTTCATATGCACCCAAAAAAGAAGGAAAAACACAGAAAACAAATGAGGTTAGTGCTGGAGGAATAGAAATCAAACTGTTTGGGTTCGCAAAGGAAGCATAAAGCCACTACCTCCATTACCCTAAAACTTTTGGAATGCCATTCAGTTCTAAGAAGTGTAGCCCAACTTCTTTCCAACTTTTTATGAATGCCAATTCAACTCTTGGTGATCTCTACAAAATCCCTCTACTCGAGACTACTAGAATTTTGATAGAAGTATGGTAAAACTATTTAAATCGCTGATGAACTATGGCATCCAAGACAAGTTTATTTGCTTTGTTTAATTTTCCAATCGAAGCTTTACACATGGTTATTATACACATTAATAATATACTCTCTCTTGTAGCAAAAGAAATACACGTATGTCGCTTGATCTAGCGCAATTAATCACACACTTGCGCACAAAAAAGAACTCAGGCTGCTTACATGGGATATATGTCTCATCATATGCATACAATCGTCCAATTTTGTCTGGTCAAATTGAGTTTGTAGTTTGTCTCAAGGGTCTTTCATTTTGTCCTCAAACTCTATCTGCTTCAGCAAGCTGGTTTAGGTTCAACGAACAAATAGCTTCTCAATGGCATCCTGAATTTTCTTATCCTTGTTGCTACACTTATCTACTTTTTTCCCTTGTGACCTCTTGACAACATTGACTTTTGACAAGCTCCGGGTGACTTCTTTCTCTTTTCGTGAACAACAGCCAATTTAGTCCTTACTAACAACAAACTCAATGATATTGCACCTACCACTTGGTCAGAAACTACTGATTGTAGATCTTTGTTAGCTCCTTTGACGAACATATCCTAGGTTCAATCTTGCTTTTGAATTTTCTGAAACAATCCGGCTTTTGATACAATTTGTTAAAAAAGTGTAGCACAATTGAAGTCTAAGTATCACATTGGGTAATCTAATAGGCAATGGCTAAATGATATATGACTTAATATAACATTTACGAGAACTGAATGATCTAGATAAGTCCCTTACTTTATTAATATCCAACCGAATACACACGAATATTGGGCATAGTAACTCGAAATATATATGATTGTTCACCAACTAAAATGATTTATGTGCTTGATAGAAGAATTAGAAAGCTTTTTCCATTCATGAAGAGGTTAAAGCACTTTCAATTAATCTCAAATGCCTTGAGATTGTTTCAGTCAATTCCTTTCCCACTTTTGTCCTGTAGAGTAAGGAACTAAATCTAACTTCTTTGGAACTCCTCCTGACCTCTACTGGCTGAAGCATTTAAGTATTAAATGATGTATTCATCTAACTATTTGTTTTTCATTATATTATTGATTCACGTGCTTGAGTTTTAAGTCACATCTTAGTCTATGCTCGCAAGAACGTGTTACAAAATTTAAAAAGTGAAGGGGAAGCGTGTGGAGGAAGGAAAGGTAAAAATAAATAGGCAGTAGGAAAAACGGAGAGATTGCACAAGAAGGAGAAAAGATGGGCCAAAATGTTCTTGGTCTTTCTTCAATAGTTTCTGCTCTTTACATAGCACAATTCTCAATGGTTCGTAGGATTAGGTTTTGTGCGTTTGTCAGTGAAGGAAAAACAAAAACTAACCATGTGGAGTTTCCGAGAAATCATTCAATTTCTTCACTGGAAACATGCAAAACAATAAAAGAAAAGAAGGTAATTTAGACAGAAGAGAAAGAACGCCATTCTTGGACCTTCTACTAAATGTATTGATACCATACAGTGATAGCAAGGTAATATTTGGACTCTCTACGGTTTTTTATGAAGATAACTTCAGCTTAAAGAAAGAGCATAATTTATGTTATAAGAATCTTTGGATACAAAGTTGGATTGAAATTGGTGATATTGTACAACCCAAGGATATCAATACAGCCACAAAATTTGTGATTAAATGTGTTTACATCTTTAATCTAAATGTGGCGCATACATAGAATGGATCTTCTGCTGAGACACTGTCGAAGATAACTGAAGATGTCACACTCCTTTTAGATAAACTGAAAGTAGTAGTGGTCTCCTGAACCATGTAAATTATCGAGATTATGACCTTTAAATGTATCGAAGTTTTCCCTTTTTCTACATCTTTGAAAACTGACTGTTAAATTTCGAACTAGGATTTGAATCCATAAATATGTATAGTTAAAAGTAAATTATCAGCTAAATTGACGTATCCAATAACTTAAATTAGTCGTGGGATACAGATGTGCCACATGATTGATTTTTTCAATACAGAACACTTGAAACTTTCACTACATTCATATATTGACTTATAAGTCTGTTTGAAAATTTTTCATGATTTTTAAAGTTTGGCCGATACTTTGAACTTTAAGGGGAAGCAAAAGGTTGCTTTTAATTTTGAAAAGGCAAAAACAAACGCTTAGTCCAAAATAAATGAACAGATCAACTATTGTTATCTTAAAGCACAAGTAATTGATAGTGATACTTTTGACTAGCTAATTGGCTCCCGGCCTGTTCTATCTATATGGACGGATAAACAAATATGACTGGACCGGTGGACCAACAAGACACTATGTCGGGATCCCCTCATTGGAGGAGATAACAGTGTGGTCACTATCAAAGAGACTGGACATGCAATCATCCCTAACTTAAGTATGGAAGGCCATTCTGAGAAAAAAATCCAGATGCTTTAATCTGGAATAGATTGTGCAGGTCATTTTCCGGTTAAAGATCCAGCCAACCGTGCAACTCCCAGATCAGGCTTCAACTGGAGGTATAAGAAAACAAAGCATGGCACAATGAAACTCAATGCTCTCTCATTTAGGATGAGTCTAAATAGTCTTATCACATTTCAATTATCATAAGAGCAAGAACTTTATAAAAACATTAGTTGGTGGTGGAAGTTACCTTAACGGCCAACTTCGCCTGGTGAGTAAACTTTGCTTCCATAGTGCACCTAGTACTCTCTCTCAACTATATAGCAAAGGTGGTGTAGCCAATAATTAATGACGGGTACTTCTAATGATCACATTTCTAAAAAGTTATCGATCAACTTATGAATCTTCCTTTACTTGGCTTAACTGATCTCATACATTAGTGTTCAAGGGATACACTAGCTGCATCGATGATGTAAACCTATAGAATCATCAGTCGAGCGGGTGCCCACTGTCCACAGAATTGTCTCATTTGCGTATGAAGGCATGCAATCTCCAATATATATATAAGATCAAGTTGAAGGAACATCATCCTGGCTTGCCAAGAAAGGAAAATGGGGATCAAGAAAATTAGCCACAAGTCTCATGCTTCAGGACTGAAAACTGGGGCTGTCCTCAAATGTTAGTGTTACATTTTGGTATATCATAACTAGGACAAAAAGATAGTAAAGCTGAATTGAAAATAGATTTCTAGTGAATAGGCTATATATGACTTCCATTTCAATCATCCACCTTAACCCCAACAAGACTTGCATTGATACTGAATTTACTTAAGTATACTTGTACTGGGAACGCACATTTGTTTTCTTCCAGCTTAGGTGGAAGGAAGAAATCACAGAGTGACCACACGAAAAACTTCACATACAAATCTTAACACCTCCTCGGCGATAGATAAAAGAATGAATCTCAGGCATGACATTCCCAATGCCAGATCTAGCAACCCATATTTGTATATTTCCACTTGCGAGCTTTGTCATAGCTGTGTGATCTCTGTCTAACTAATTAAGATAGATTATCTTCATTCTACATTATGGGTGCTTAATATGAAGATTGTTGCTTGTTGTAAGATTTGATAAAACCATAGCTAACTGCTCTAAAAACTTAAGCTATTAGAAGAAGGCGTGGTTTAATATTTATATATTTAAACACTTGTCATGAATTTGGAGTCTACTTGAGCTATTCCCCCAGAATTACTACTTTGAGAAGACCTTGGTGTATGTACACGATCACAGTTACATTGATGGACTACTAACATTAGTCAAGAGGTGTCACACTTGTAGAGTAATTGATCCAGAGTTGATGTGTATGATGTTTTTTAAGTAGGGTGATACAGTTGATCAGAGATGTTTCTCAAATATTTTGTCTTTATTAGTAATTTACAATCATTGCGTACATGATGTTATGCGTGCAACAGGTCTGTTGTTGCTGATCTAGATTTTTTTTTAGGTTCATGAGTTTTAACAGATTAAGCTATGAGTTAGTGGCTTACAGCTCTGTGTATGAAGTAATCAAACAGCTCTCTGCTGCCATGTCTTCCAACATCTTGACTTTATCGAAAGGATAAATCAGTTTTATTTTATGCGGTGAATGCAAATTGTGATTGCTTCCTGTAGTTATGATTGTGCTAATTCTACATGCCTGTGAACATTTAATGTGAACTGTGCTCCTGGTCCACAAGCAGACATGAGAAGTTTTAGTTGATCCTAAAACATGTTTTGACTTCCAAACATCGCTAGTGACCGCACCCGAAGGTTTAGTGAACATGTTTCACTCTGAGAATTATTACATAGCGTGGCAGATGATTAGTTGCTCCTTAAATTTAGCTTCATTTATGCTCAGTCGCAGATGGGTCTGTATGTTAGAAATTTGAACTAGTATTTTCTGTTTGAGAAAGACCAGTATAGAGCCAATCTTGACCAAACCACTCCCATCAGCCACGCTACATTTCCAGAAGAAGCCCAAGTCAAATGACCAGACACCTCTTGCACAAAGGATTGAAATCCTCAGGGGATTGATGATGCTTGTTTTTTAGGTCTTTTTTTCTGTGGAAAAACTTTTCCACATTGTGTAGATCTGTTAACTTGAACCAGACACGAGTCCTACGTGTACAGCCATCTTCTTCTCCATTTGAGTGAGTGCTCCTCCAATTAGTATAGAATAATGACTCTTGACTGGTTTACAAAATGTCTTTACTGAGTGATGTGGCAAACTCTGCTTGAGTCTTGAATTTGACCCAATTGACTAAATAGAAACTTAAAATCGACCAGATTGCATACTATCATAGTTGTGCAGATAGGTCTTTTGCAAGTTAGCCCTCCTCCACAGGATAATTGCGTAAAGGGAGGCCCTTCAAAGTTAAGAACGACCACCTTGTATAGTTTTGTGACTAATCGTGCTTGAGTTTGAACGTATTTTGTTTTCTGAAGTAGTTACTTGGAGGTCCAAAGAAACTAGATATTTATCTTCTCAGCATGTCATCACATGCTATTCTTTCTTGAGATGTCTGTTACATATGTGTAGACCTAGTGTTGATTATGACTAAAGGAGTGACGTGCCTATTGTTCCCATTTATGTCTAAAGCATGAAGGACACTCTTGAGAGGTACACTCTCCACCAAAATAATCTCGAGAATATGGACCAACCTTCCCTTGAGCTGCAGGTAACTCTTTAAGATCCGAGCTTGAAATTTCTGTTTACTGTAACACTACTGGGAATGATGTGCTATGAACTTGACAGTTCTTTTTTATTGGAGATGTTCCAGAAAAAACAAAAAAATAGAAACTGTGTCTTGTTATTTGCATTTGAAGTCTAAGCAATTGCATCGGCATTTTCTGAGTTAACCCTCATAAAATGTGTCATTCATTTAATAGCTGGAGCATAGCAATAACATGAGGCTATGCAAGGAAGTGGCGGAAAAGAGCCACCGACTCAGGTACACTTTTTTTTCACTTGGCCTACACGAAGATCTTGTCTTGATACTTGTTTGCGTTCCGATCGTGGATCTAATTTGACTCCCGCATTGTAACAGGCAATTGAGGGGTGATGATCTTCAAGGACTGAATATAGAGGAGCTGCAGCAATTGGAGAAGATGCTCGAAGCTGGACTTAGCCGTGTGCTGGTGACTAAGGTTTTGTGATGTCCTTGTCGCTTTTTCACTCCATCGAGTTTGATGTAGCATATGCATATTAATCATGTGATAATAGCTGGAGTTGTATTATCTTTTTTTTTTTTTTTACAGGAAGAACGAATTAGGACTGAGATCACTGATCTAGAGAAAAAGGTCAGTTTGTGCACCAAGTGATTTTGAGCTGCTAAGCCATATCTGATTGTTTACTCAGCATATACAGTTGAAGGAAATAATTAGGGAGAATTGGTTTTGAGGCCATGCGCACAAACTTAGTCTAAGACGTCAAGTCTTTGTAAATCTATGTGTCTGATGAAGGTGCTTATGTCAAAGTATGGGGCTAATAAAATTTCGACACATGATCAACATGCATGACACGAATCCTTATATTTTCAAGAGGTAACTGGCCACAACTCTAATACTTATCTTTGTTGACTAACCGACAACCACTTTGATAGCTCTGGTACGGCAAGTTATATCCATCAAATTATTCAATATGCTTTAATTGTCATAACGAAGTGACAAACTGAATTATTTGGGTACGAGACGTCATCCAAGTGCAGGAAAAGAGTAAAACACTAATGTGGTGCATGCCCTTTCGTGGTGCTGATATTTATGCATGATCTTGACAGTTTGGGCGCTGTTACTATTCTAGAGTACTCTTTATCTTTTCACCGTTTTGATGAATACAGGGAGCGGAGTTGACTGAAGAAAACAAGATGTTAAAGCAGAAAGTTAGTCACTCTCGTTCTGTGTTTTCGATTTAAAGTTATATGTTCAACTGTATACATTCGGTAAAAGGGATCGGCTGATCAATCTCAGTTATGTTGCAGATGACTATGTTGACCAAAGGAAAGCGGCACGTTGTCGCAGAGCCAGATGCTGCAGTTCCGGAGGAAGGGGTGTCGTCCGAGTCTGCCGCCAATGTGTGCAGCTGCAATTCCGGCCCTCCTTTGGAAGACGATGGGTCTGATACATCCCTGAAACTGGGGTACACGCCAGTCTCCTTGTACTTCATCCTAATCGATATCACCTAATTTGACACTTAAGATATGATCTATCTCCGAAATTAACTGGCTCAAATTATGCACAGTACTACTCCAGTCATCAAGTTAGAAATCTAAAGTGAAGTTGATTAACGGATTAAGCCGATAGAGATCTATGATTCGATTGGGTCTTTATGGGCTCTAAAAAAATGGGTGTTGGATGTTTACTTTGCAGACCAAGCTGCTAAAGTAGTGCGAGCTACAAGATGAGCTCAGGCAAACCCTAGCTACGTATAGTGACTCCCATATACATTGCATTCCACAGTTAAAAGAGTGCCAGTCGTCTTCAGTTCATGGCAAGCTAGTCTTGCTTTTGCACCGAAGATTTGTATCTGTTTCACATCGATCTAATGCCTTAAATCACGTTGCAAGTTAAATTAAGAATATATGAGGGACAGATATAACCTCTTCCCTAGGACGAAATTGCGCACATCGTTGACTCGTCACGGCGATCTTTTTGCAATTATAAGCAGTTACTCTTCTTGTTTATATTTGGCTTCTAACTTTCTTGCAGGCTTCCTTTCTGAAGCTAAACTTGGAGAGCAACTGATGATTCAAAGGGATCTCAGTTTTCTTATTATTACAAAGGACCTCGGGATGTGTACAATAACGGAATGCGGCCTTAATGGTTATCTCGACGCATGTATGATAGTGCCTGTAACTCTTGTTCCACCCGCTGAAGCTTTGATCCGTTGTATGTATGCTTCAACGTGAGAGCTAAATATTTAGCTAATATATATGTTTGTATAGTTGGTTCCACCTTTTGGAGAAATTTCGTTATTGTCAGGCATCAACGTACGCTACAACGTACGCTGCACCTTGATTTTTCTATGTATCTTGTCATATGTGGCTGCGGTCTCGCAAAGTGCAGTACCATGTCAACTAATGACTGCGGTTTTTTGTGACCTGCAGCTTTGATTATGGTCTAAGCTGGTGATGTTTTAAGAAAACCTCTTTCTGAAACTCCCTTTTCATGTACCGAGATAGTGTAACCCTAATTTGCACTTGTTCTTGGCATTTCTTTATTGAGGTTAGCTGCCATTGCTCCAACCGGGGTCGTTGCCTTGTACTCTATCCGTTCAAATAGTCAATTCTTAAGTTGCATTTGATTTGGATCTTGACCCAAGTTTAGATCCCCTCTCCAAGCTGAATCTTCAGACAGCAGGGATGACGAGTCATGCCGCAAACGCCAATCTTGTGCTCTCAAGGCCAGAAATCAGAAAGGGCAGCGAATCTCCTACTGCTTCCCACCATTTCCTCACTCCTCTTTCAACCTTTCTCGAAGTCGATGGCAGGTTGATATTTGAATGAGTGATTTGAAGCTCAATGTCTGTTGGCTTGGTAAGTTTGTCGTTCATCTGGATGCATCAATTCAGTTCATCTCAAGAAGATGTTTGTCTGGTGTAATCGCTTTCCACTTAGTTCTCAAAGGAGGTGTCGATGTTAAATGTTTGGCCGTGTTTCCTATTTGAAGCTAGTTCCGTTACCTTCCTTCTCTTAGAGCTTTCCAAAATTTCTGCATGATTTTGGGCTGCTAAACAGCGGGGTTATGGAGTAAAACAAAGCGTTTTCTGTTGTTTTGATGCCATTGAGGTTCTTCTTTTAGGCTTATTCAAGCTTCCTGAAAAATTTTCTCCTTGAAGGGCCTATTTATGTAAATTACATTGCTGCAATCACGATTTTCTAAATTGAATGTCTTCCTATGTGGACATACCCACTGCTGCTTGCATTCTTATGGTCTTTGTTCCTTGACTAGAGTCTTCTCTACAATCACATCTGTTTGGTGAGGAGGCATAGACTTTGAATTGCCTTCTGTGGTGTGATTAACTTGATTTGCTTAAGCTGCATCATTTCTTCCCATGGCACATCAAACCCTAATTTCTTGACCAGGTGGGGGACTTCTGAATGCTCGGAGTGGAGGTGGTCCGATAAGATGCACTTTCTTAAAGATAATTGCAGCTTTAGTAAAATACTATCAGGGCTTAGAATATGATCTAGTATGGTCGATGCTGTTACCATCGATCGATTCCTTATGTTCGTGTTTATGATCTACCTTCTCCATTTACTGCATCACGGCAATCATCTTCAAATGGGTAATGAGATGTCACGTTAGTAGTCGTTTGTCAAAGAACCTATCTGAGCTCTTACCTCTCCATGGCTCCACTTATTTCCTTGAAAACTTTATCGTGACTCGCTTAAGATAAGTAGACAATCTTTTGATGACCCATTTAAAGCTTTTTTAAAGATCATTAAATTGTGAAATAACCCATCTATGATCCATTAAGCTTATTTTGGGAAATTTTCAAATAAAAGTCCGAAGTGCGCTTATTTTTTGAAATAAATGCATGAAATGGATCTTGTTTCGAATAAATGTATGAAATAATATGACGGTTTCAAAATAAGAGCTTGAAATGATCATGATAGTTTCGAATAAGAGCTTGAAATGATCATGACTATTTCAAATAAGAGCTTCACCTTGCCTGTTGGTCAAGGATATTTTGGTCAAAATATAGCTTTAATCTAATTTTTAATTAAATCAAATTAAAAATTAAAAAAGAGAGACAGTTAGCAAAGTCGTCGGCGCCTCAACAAGGGTGGGCTACGGGCGAGGGTCCCATTGCCCAAGCTCTCGCTGGGCGAGGTGAGGCTGTCCCTCCCTAGCCTCGCCAGTGGTTGGCGAGGAGGGTCTTATCTGGGCAATGCCAGTGGCCAACCACTGGCACAAAGGAAGGAAAAAAAAAGTAAAAGGCTAAAATGTTCTTAGGTGAAGCCCTTATTTGAGATCGATATGTCCACCATTCGAAACAATTTTCAATTCAGACTCTTATTTGAGTCAATAAAGTCATTTCATGCCCTTATTTGAAACAATGTCTACTTCAGGACTTTATTTGAAAAAATAATGAAACTTGATATCCTTATTCGAAATTTTCCTGCTTGTTTTTAACTTAAGGCAACCTATTTATGACGCACACCCTTAAATATAGGAAAATTTTAGTTTTTGGATTCATTTTGCCACCTCCTTTCTACTAGAGACTGTTAGCAGTATGAGAAATTTTTAAGGCTATGGCCTAGAGGGAGATCGTATTTAGTCATTTTTTCGAGCCTATGACGCGGTTGCTATAGCTAGAGCCAAGGTTATTAAGCTCTCTCCCTGTGGTTCGCATTCATTTCCAACGATGGGACTTGTTGGATATTTGTTCGCGAACTGATTATTACTCATGAGATTTGGTAGGTGGCCAATTCGGAGACAAAGAACACACAAAGCTTGAGAGATTCTTTCTTGCCTACATAATTGGCTTTCGGTTGTGCATTCTTTGGTATGTAGTTAGTTTCGTATGATATGCAACATGTCTACTCAAGATTTACTGCTGACTATCTTGATGTACCTTTCGGCAGATCGTCGGAATTTCTAGCCATGATAGGATTTGATAGGATATGATATGAAATTTAGGGTTTTTGTCATATTCTATCTATTGTTTGGAGAATCACAATAATAAAGCCGGATATATTCATATCTTATTATGTTTATGGTTTGATAATTACATATATCGATGTAAATGAACTAAAAATGCACAAACAGTGAATATAAGAATCTCTCATAATTCATTGTCAACTCTAGTAAGAGAGAAAATATGATGCAACTACGAAAGTTTTGTCTCTCTCCTTACTTTCATTAAAATTCAATTTGAACCATAAAATTACAAAGGAGAATGCGTTTTGACTCTCATTCTACTTTCATATACTTTTGACGTGAACCAGACATTTAAGGAGAAGAAGTTTCAACCAACTCTCTCGCCATTTTTGTCGAATTTTGTCGTGAACTAAAACATTACAAAAAGGTGGTGAAACTTCAACATAAATCAAAGATACGTAGATATTTCTATTTTTTTTTAGAAATATCATTGTGCCACATTTTTTAAGAATTCGAAAAATCATTTTCAAGTTCGAATTTGTTCATCTAAAATTAGGATTCTTCTAATTCATTTTTATTTACTTATTTTTTTAATTTTTATATCCCTTTTTTCACTATTTTTATTCCGTTTCATCATTTCTTAATAAAAATTTTATTAAATAATAAACTATACTAGCAAAAAAATCCTTCTTTAAATTTACCCAATAAAAAATCCTTCAACTCGTAAGACATAGTTATGAAGCGTGTGTTAATATAAGTGTACATAATTCATATTAATATTAGAATTCAAATAAAATTGATATTTAATTATTATTTTATTTTTGTTTTTTAAGAAATACTTTATTCGAGAAAAAATAGCTTTTGTAACATGAACTAAGAAATCTTATTCACCTTTATTTTACCTCCTCCATGGGACAATTTTATCTAGACTATATTCTCCTACATCCCACTTTATCTAGTTCTGTGTGGTAGCCAAACACATGATGTGATAAATTTTAAAAATAAAAAAAGAGGAAATGGTCCGCGATTTGCCGGCGCCTTAGCAAGGGTGGGCTGTAGGCGAGGGTCCCCTTGCCCAAGCCCTCGCTGGGTGAGGTGAGGCCGTCCCTCCCTAGCCTCGCTGGTGGCTGGCAAGGGTGGCCCTCACCTAGCCCTATATGGGCAAAGCCAGTGGCCAACCATTGCTAGAGGCCATCCACTAGCAAAAAGGAAGAAAAAAGAGAGTAAAAGACCAAAATGTTCTTAGGTGAGGCCCTTATTTAAGACTACTATAAATATTTTAGGTACTTATTTGAAATAATTTTCAATTCAAGCTTTTATTTAAGTCAGTAAAATCAATTTATACTCTTATTTGAAACGATGTCTAATTTACTTATTTGAAAAAATAAGGACATTTAAGATTCTTATTTGAAATTTTCCTGCTTGTTTTTAAAACCTAAGGCAACCTATTTATGACCCACACCATGAGATATAGGAAACATTTAGGTTTTGGCCTCATTTTGCCACCTCATTCTACTAGGAACTATCAGCAGTATGAGAAATGCTTGGGGCTATGCCTTGGAGGGAGGCCATATTTAGTCATTTTTCAAGCCTGTGATGCGGTTGCCATAGTTAGAGCCAAGGTCGTTAAGCTCTCTCCCATGGTTGGTATTCATTTTCAACTACGCGACGTGTTGGATATTTGTTTGCGAACTAATTATTTCTCGAGATTTGGCAGGTGGTCAATTTGGAGACGAAGAACACACAAAGCTTGAAAGATTCTTTCTTGCCTACATAACAAAAAGTGGGATATAAAAATTTTTGCTGAGTATCATGATGTACCTTTCGGCTTAGTTTGATCGTCATGATTTATAGTAATGATATGATTGAATAGGATAAGATATGAAATCCAGATATTTTTTCATATCCTATCTACTATTTGATTAATCACAATAATGAAATTGGACATATTCTTATCCTATTATGCTTATGGTTTGTAATTGCACGTATCGATATAAATGAATATTAAAATATACAAACAAAGACTATAAGAATCTCTCATAATTCACTGTCAACTCTAGTAAGAGAGAAAATATGATCATCCATATTTGCAACTACGAAAAATTTTATCTCTCTCGCTACTTTTATTAAATTTCAACATGAACCACAAAACTACGGAGTAGAATGAATTTTGACTCTCTTTATGCTTTCATAGACTTTTGACGTCGATCAGAAACTTACGAAGGAGAAAAAGTTTCAACTCTCTTGCCGTTTTTGTAGAATTTTGACATGAACTAAAAAATTACAAAGAAGTTGTAGAACTTCAACATGAACCAAATATACATAGAAGAAGGAGATTTTTAGGTTACTTTTTAGAAATATAATTGCCCCACATAGAATTCAAAATATCATTTTCATGTTCGAATTTATTTGTTTAAGATTTAGTTTCTTCTAATTCATTTTTATTTAGTTATTTTTATTTTTTATCCCTTTTTTGTTATTTTTATTTTCTTCCATCATTTCTTAATAAAAATTTATTAAATAATAAATTACATTAGCAAAAAATCCTTCCTTGAATTTATCCAATAAAAAATCCTTCAATTCGTAATGACATAGATATGAAGCGTGTGTTAATAAATGTGCACATAATATATATAGTAAAGTAGAAAGAAACTAAAATTTAAATATAGAGGAATAAAAAATTTATTTTTAAATTTATTTTTAATATTAGAATTCAAATATAATTCATATTTAATTATTATTTTTTAAGAAGCTTGATATTTAAGAAAAAAATAGCTTTTATATCACGAACTAAGAAATCCTAGCCATATTTATCCTACCTCCTCCAAGGGATAATTTGATCTAGGCTATATCCCCTTATACCTCACTTTATCCAGTCTCGAGTGGTAGACAAACGCACAATATAATAAATTATATTATATCCTTATTTTTATCTTGACAACCAAACACAGTCTTCAATGTTAATTCTTCAAGTGTAGTGTTTGATTTTGATAAATTCGACGAAGTCGATTTCTCATGTAATGAAGAGACAAATGGAGATGGAATAGACATAATGCTGTTCAGTTTTTTTCTCGTTCTCTATCCTTATCCCATAGGTACGAACTTTGAATCACTACAGAGCCTTTTATTTCTTGAATCGAGATATTTGTGAATTGGGATCCTTATGCATATATTGTATATATACAAACGGTCCAATGGGAGCAAGCTGTTAGATATATTGTATATATTAAGATTAGGTTTTACCCTTCCTTGTGTTAGAACATGTAGACTTTTCTTTTTTCCCTTTTGTCCCGTATAGGAAGAATACTAAACTTTTTGCCTCTTTGAAACCTATATAAATGCTTCTCATGTATTTTGTTACATACACCATTTATTAGAGAACGTATTTATTCTCTAAACCTAATACAAGCAACCAAAACCACACTTATTGATATGTCCCCATCTACACTTTGATGGTACAATTAGATCTAACCGTACCTAACCGACTGATTTTAGATGATAAGCAAGTACCAATTTGACGATTTTGTTCTTGATTTCAATTTTTTGAAACCGGCAGGTACCCGTTCGGTTCTCGATTTATGGTTGAGAACCATCCAACCGGACCGGACCTACTTATATAATATAGAAATATATGTATGTATTCTTTTAATCGAGGCTATCTCTCAAAGGCCCAGAGCCCAAAGTCTAGACCCAGGTCACCTCACCCACTCAGACGCCGCACGAAGTGGCGTGGTTCTTAGTGACTATAATCTGCTTCTCTCCGCTGTTGTAATGAAGAAGGAGCTACACTTTGAGTCTGCAAAGTGATTAGTTTTGGGTGTAATTGAATTGTATTGCAGAGCTAATGAATGGAATGAAGTTTTGCTCTTCAATGTGATTGTTCTCTTTCATGGGTTGATTGATTGTTTTCATTTGCTTCTGCGTCATCAACACACGAGAGTTGCGATATATAGTTTCTGAGACGTATAGTTACATTCACATGTGAGCTTGGAACTGGAAAGTCAGAAGTTTTGTTTTGGATAGGTCATTTTATTCTATCTCCACATCTTTTTGGCTGCCAATTATCAGTTTTTGTCATGTTTGCTTCAGAGAAGCGAGACAAATTGCAGCTTGTTTTTGAGTTAAAATCCTCCATGTCTTGCCATCCTTCCTTGACTGCTAAGTAATTAGTTGATTCCTGTAAATCTGTCTGTTAACTTGCTGCCTGTGCTAAAAGAGCATGGACGTGTCTGATGCTGGTCCTCGGGAGGACCGGTTTCATGGATCCATTTGGGAACAGAACTCAACCGGTGTTTCAGTTTTCGGGTGGGTCCATGAAGCGAGCCGGATGGTTTATGGTTCGTATTTTGACAAAAATTGGTCCTAGCGGGCGGTTCTCGGTTTTAGGGCAGTAACCATCCATTCTGAAACCGACAATCCCTAGTCTTAAACTTTTTAGTAGAAACCAAAATAATCAAATGGAGTAAACGATACGTTTTACCATAATTAGATTTTAAACCGGTGGGGATAATGTGGAGGACAGCGACAAATTTTAGGAGCTAAATGCACGGAACTAAAGTTTCAAAGTTCAAGTGCATTAAACACGACATGGTTTAGGACACTTACTGTAATTAATTTTACGCGCTCAACAATTTTCTCTTTTAATCGGCACAAGCTTTTGTTGAAGAATTCTAGAAAGAACTAAATGTGCCACGGGAGATTTTTAAAGCAAATCAAAAGGTGGGTAGGGAAATTAGGATATCACTATGGGAATGATAATTGCATCGACTTTTTAAATATAGACTATTGGAATAATTAAAAAAGATATATCTTCAATATATCGAGTCAAATTACCAAATTAACTCAAAGGTACTTCGTGTAATTGTTATACACGTGGCAATGACAAATTGTTATTGATTGCTTGCACCACATCGACATATATTATGCATCTTCCAACCTAGCTCCATCTATGTGGATTAAAAATGGAATTGCCGACATAATAGTTTTCGGATGAAGTGAGAATAACGGTATGCTGTGTGTGAGTCACAAAATCTTAAAAGAGTGGAACCCCATAATAAATTTTAATTGATTATTATTTTATTTTTTGTGAACCAAGACAGATTGCTAGCATAACCGTTAACGAAAGATTCTCATTATAAATTTGCCCTGCTAATTTTTTACATGGGATTGTGCTCGTCTCTGTGTGTGTTTTATGCGGGGGAGGAGAAATTATCTAGTGGTTGCAAAAGACCACGTCATTGGCTCGACAAGTATATCTTTTGTCAAAATCTAATAACAAATTGACTCAAATGAATATGTCGGGATTTGTTTTGCTCTCTAATTCCTCCTCTCCCTTCGTGAAAATTAGTTTCGAACGTGCATTAATTTGAGATTTTTTGCAATACGAAAGGAAAATTAGTCGGAGTCAAACGTGGCATGGATCTACCGATTTTTAGCCGTTACTCCTTAGCTACATGATGAAGTCTTTAAAATCATCCATAAAAAGAAAAGAATCTTGATTCGCAAACGTTATTTGAGAAGGAAGGAAGTAGGCTTCCGGAAGTTCACGTGATGGGCACGTGACGTTCTCCGACATTTGAATTTGGATCCCAGCGCCTCTCCATTTTCAATTCGATCCGCCGCCCTATGCATCATTTCCCCTCTCTCTCTGTCGTTCAAATTCTCTCTCTCTCTCTTTCCTCCGTTCAAATCCCCGAATCAAAGAGACTCTTTCTCTCTCTAGCCCTATCGTCTTCAGTCGATCCAGTACACTCTCGACTCGAGAACAGACAGGTCAGTTTCACACGTCAAATCTCTCATTTTCTTCTCCATTTACCAGATCCATCGTATCTCCAGCTCACGAACTTCGCATGGTTTCCTGGCTCCGGCGTGATTTCGAATCCACGCTCGTCTTCTTCTCCCTCGCTTGCATGGCGTCTGCTGGTCGAACGCGCGCTTCAGATTTCCATTCTCCGTTGCCAGTTCTTCTGCGTGTGTCAGCCGAATTTGGAGAGTTAACATTTTCGCAGTTCTAGGGTCTGGACCAGTCTCAGTTTTGCAGTATGGATAATTGTGAGGCTAAGCCGGTTTCGAGTACGTCGGCGAACGAGAAGGATTTGTCTCAGTGCGTGAAAGTCGCGGTCAACATCAGGCCTCTGATTACCTCGGAGCTCCTCATTGGGTGCACTGACTGCATCACTGTTGTTCCAGGAGAGCCTCAGGTACTCCGCTTTGTCCTCATTTATATGCATCCTGTTGTGAGGCACTCATCGGCAGGGGGCATGATTTCTTGGTCCGGATGTGCTTGGATTGTAATTACTGAAGTGGCATAATTTGTTATTGAAGTAATTAGCGAGTGGAGATCGAGTTGTTTTTGGGTTGGCAAGCTTGCTAAACTTCTGCATTTGATGGATTATCTGCCAGGTGCAAATTGGGTCACATTCATTCACATATGACCATGTGTATGGGAGCATGGGATTGCCTTCTTCAGCCATCTTCAATGACTGCGTTGCTCCGCTGGTCGATGCACTCTTCAGAGGCTACAATGCCACCGTCCTTGCATATGGCCAGGTCTTTCTATCTAGATTCGTGTTGTCTCCTTGTGGATACATACCCAATATGGATACTGATACTGAGCTTATGTTATTCTGAAGACCGGTTCCGGCAAAACATACACCATGGGAACTAACTATAATGGAGAAGAGAGCAACAGTGGAATCATACCTAAAGTGATGGACACAATTTTCAGAAAAGTCGAGAATATGAGAGATTCCGCTGAGTTTCTCATCAGAGTTTCCTTTATTGAGGTAAAGGTGTAGTGTCTAATGCTGTGTTTTGATCATGGTATTTCCTAGCATCAACTAGTGACAACGTGAACATAAATTTTGCTATCGCAGATTTTCAAAGAAGAAGTTTTTGATCTTCTCGATCAAAATTCATCAACTCTTTGCAAAGGTGAAGGGGTGTCTGCGGCAAAGGCAGTAGGACCAGCTAGAGTTCCAATACAGATTAGAGAGACAGTAAATGGTGGGATAACACTTGCTGGAGTGACTGAAGCAGAAGTTAAAACAAAGGAAGAGATGGCGTTTTATCTATCTCGGGGTTCTTTATCTCGTGCTACTGGGAGTACCAACATGAATAGTCAGTCTAGGTAATATGTTTATATTCTTTATACTTTGGCTTGCTTCTTGGAACTTACCATACATGGGTTTGTGTATATGAACCTTATCTCTTTCATATGCTCTAGTAGTTTAATATGGTCGAAGCTCACTATATTTTGAATTTAGATGAAGGTAAATTGTTCCAGGCCTT
Source organism: Rhodomyrtus tomentosa (assembly GCA_028455895.1). Taxonomy (NCBI): domain Eukaryota; kingdom Viridiplantae; phylum Streptophyta; class Magnoliopsida; order Myrtales; family Myrtaceae; genus Rhodomyrtus; species Rhodomyrtus tomentosa. Next base: position 2,715,272 of record JAPCWY010000001.1, on the reverse strand, counting down.
GTCATATGATTGTCATTTCTGCTCTGATCTACGTTTGCAATGTTGCAAGTTTTAAAGCTGAAGATATGTTGTTCAAACATGTTTCAGCCGATCACATGCTATCTTCACAATCACGATGGAGCAAAAGAAGATGGCTCATTTACCCAGTGATGATGAATTCGGTGATGATATTTTGTGTGCAAAACTTCATTTAGTTGACCTTGCTGGATCGGAGAGAGCAAAACGAACGGGTGCAGATGGAATGCGCTTTAAAGAAGGTAGTACTCAGATGTACTCAATACATAAAGTAGTATAATGAATCAAAGTTCTTTTCATCAGGTAGTGTATCTATCAAGACTGTTGGGTAACTTAACCTTGTTATATTTTGTGTATTCACCTGCAGTTCTATTCTTCTGGTATTCTTTTGCAGACACATCCAATAAACACTTTCTTGATTGTTGACTCTTAAGTGATTATCTTTTAGGCATTCACATCAACAAAGGTTTGTTGGCTCTTGGCAATGTAATAAGTGCGTTAGGAGATGAGAAGAAGCGAAAAGAAGGAGGCCATGTTCCATATCGCGATAGCAAGCTAACACGCCTGTTACAGGCATGTATTGAATTCCTTTAGTTTAAGTTATGTCAAATGCTAAATTTGGATAGTCATTTGCTTATTCTGTTTTCAGTGAAAGTACCAGTCCTTGATTTGTAGAGGATTACAAAGGCATTCAAATGAGAATGAATCTTTTTACTACCTATACCATCATTTGCGATACATATACCTGTTGGGAAGAAAGCAACAATGTGGTTGTGTGGGGTTATCATAAAGATATAATATGATCATGTGTAGTGACAAAGATAAAAAAGAACGAGTAAGGATGTGAGTAATGGGACTTCTCAAGAGCAATACAACACTGAAACCTTGATCTTAGAAGTGCTTAATTTTTTTTCCTGTCCTACAAATGATACCCTGTTGATTTTTTATTTTATTTTTACGGTCATAACCTTATTTGACATCTGATTTTTGCTATTTGGCTATGTAGGATTCCCTTGGAGGAAATAGCAAAACGTTGATGATAGGTATGCTACTGATTTGGTTTAGACTAAGATTTTGATCCTTTACGATCTTGAGGACATTCACCGGTTATATATGTAGCTTGTGTGAGTCCTGCTGAAACAAATGCCGAGGAGACTTTGAACACCCTTAAGTATGCAAATCGTGCTCGTAACATTCAAAACAAAGCTGTGGTATGTCTTCATGGCCCGCCATAACGTGCTTTATTTATGTAATATTTACCTTTTCTTCTTCGTGATACTTATATTCCTTATTTGGTTCTAGATCAATCGTGATCCAATGGCAGCTCAAGTGCAAAGGATGCGAAGCCAAATAGAGCAGTTGCAAGCAGAGCTTCTACTATATCGTGATGACACTAGCGGACCATATGAAGAACTTCAAGTAGAATACTAATTTTAAAGGCTCTCACAGTCCTTACAATCTGGTTTAGGTGCTGATCTGAACTTGCTTTTACAGATACTCAAGCATAAAGTTTCTTTACTTGAAGAAAGCAATGTGGAGTTACAACGAGAGTTGCAAGAGCGTCGTATCACTTGTGATCATTTGATGCAGCGTGCTGTTGATGCACAGGTACATCTGGTTTTTCTACACCAGAGCAATTGTTGCAGAGTTTTTGCACATGCTTTATGGAATCTTCCAATTTATGCTCCTTGGATGTGTTAGGTTGAAAAGGACAAATTGATTATGAAAATTGAATCAGCTCGAAGTGGCAGGTCGTGGGATGAAATTGATTGTAACTCAAATCAGGTCCGCAAATGTATTTGTTTTTGATTGTCCTGAGTCTTTTCCTCATAATTGGTTTAACCAAATTGCATATATTGTATAGGATTATGATTTGGTCAAGTCTTATGTGTCCAAAATCCACGAGTTAGAAGCAGAATTGCTTCGCCTACAAAGCTCACTTTGCGCAAAACGTAATGTTCTGGATTCCATTGATTCGGACGATGATGGTTCTCGCCCTAAAAAAGCAGTGGCTTCTTGCTTAAATGATTTTTCTTCTGGTTCCGAAGTCAAAACTGTGGACCTTGCAGGTATGATTAATATGCTTTGTATGGGTTTCTGCGTTTCAGCTAGAATTAATGCTACCTTATATGCAGTGGACTGAGTTAATTATATGCTGATTATTTTAGCTTCAGATTCTAAGTACCTGCTATTTCGTATAGGAAATATTAAAAGAGACTAATGTAGTTTATTCTTGGTCGTGTCCTAGTGCTTTCTTTGATGTAGGGGCTTTGCTATTTTTTATCTTCTTTAGTTAAAGATGCATGTTTTTCCCTTAAAACTGGGGCTTGCAACTTATATGCACTAACAAAATTCTTTGCTTATGCACACAGATGAAATTGAAGTTGACGAGAAAGAGCTAGAACACTCATCACTTCAAGAGAAATTGGGGATGGAGCTTAAAGAACTGGATAAAAAACTTGAGCAGAAGGAGGTAAAATGTGATGGCTCTGGTAAATTAGCAATACATCCGTGTTCTGTTTTTGCTGAGAACTGAGAAAAAAGGTTCATCTTACGGCATGTTTATTAATGACTGGTAATTGTTTTCTATGATCCTTTTTCACCATTGTGCCCAATAACTTAGATGGAATGTAGAGCTTTTTAATGGAGATTTATTTCAGCCAACAGAGAAAGGAAAATGATAATCTTGCATCTGAAAGATTCTTCTAGAAAGCTATGTGCATGGCAAATGTGACTGTAGAACAATATTTTTTGCACAGGATAGTTTCCTTGCTAGAACACTTAGTGTAATAGGGTGAAATCTTTATCTTGTCAGTTGATGATTTGCTTGGTGATGATTTGTTGGGTGTTCCACCCATCAATCATTGGGTTCATCCTTCGTTTGTTTTACATTTTGAAGGCTGAAATGAAGCGCTTTGCAAATGTTGACACTTCAGTTCTAAAACAACACTATGAGAGAAAACTTTTGGATTTGGAACAAGAGAAAAAGTCTCTACAGGTTTGTCTTTGCTCCCAAATACTACAGACTACGATTACATGTAGTGTGATACACCATTAGCTTCACGATCGTGCAGAAAGAGATAGAGGAACTGAGATGCAATCTTGCAAATATTTCATCTACATCCGGTGATAATGCTCAGAGATTAAAGGGGGAGTATCTTCAAAAATTAAATGTTCTCGAAGCACAGGTGAACTTTGAACTACAGATACTATTCAATTTTGATCTTATCCTGGTCTAACTCGAAAGTTCTCCAGGTGTTAGAGTTGAAGAAGAAACAAGATGCACAAGCTCAACTTTTAAGACAAAAGCAAAAAAGTGATGATGCTGCCAAACGACTGCAAGATGAGATTCAGAGAATAAAAACTCAGAAGGTTGCCAATACTTACTAGAACAGAGTGATGTATTTGAATTAGTTGTTTTATTTCATGTAAGTGCTAATGTGAAAAATTATGCTTTCTATAGGTTCAATTACAACATAAGATAAAGCAAGAATCTGAACAATTCCGATTGTGGAAGGCATCAAGGGAGAAAGAGGTTCTCCAGGTATGTGCAAATCAATAAACTAATAATGCTTTAAGTCATGTTCAGTTTACGTTCCAAAAACTTGTTATATGCTTAGCTAGTTGTTAGTTTTAACTCAAATTTCAGACTTTTTGACTAAAGGATTATTTTCTCTTGCGTTGGTTTTACCTAGAGTGTCCCCCTGGTTGCAACCTCGTTTTGTCTGCCTTGTTCTTTCCTTGAGACCATTCACATTTAAGGAATTCTTTTCCTTCTATATATCAGGGAATATGTTATGCCAGCCTTTTTGCTCACCTTATTGTTACAGACATTTTCTGGACACGAATTGTCGGGTTTGAAGAGAGAGAGAGAGAGAGAGAGAGAGAGAGAGATTGCTAGTATCTCCTATTGTTTGTTTTTTCATTAGAAATTGAACAGGTGATGCTATTTTCTTTTTGGACATTTTTTTTTTGAGTCTCTATACATCTGAATAGAAGTCCATCAAGTTCTTAAATGCATGAGGTCCATTAACCTTGAGTTCTCTGTTCTTTATTTTTTTTTTGGTACTGAAAAGAACATTGACTGTTGGGCCTATTGTTGTGCTTCCGTACATTTCAAATGCTTTTAATGTGTAAACTAAGAACAGAGCGACAATGAGCTTAGACTATCATAAATAAATTTAATAAATGTTCGTAAGATTGTGACGAGTCTTAGATTACCAACTAAAACTAGAGAAACCTGAGATTTCAAATGGGCAAGCAGAGAAAAATTGATGTGTTGGGCACCTGCAACTCTTGATGGAACCTCTGTCCCACTCGATCCCGACCAACGATGACCCGACCTGTGGTAACTACTACGCAACCCGTGATCGCAATTTAATTCCTTTCTCTTTTCTGCTTCTATATTTTCAAATTTGACATCAATTCGCTACTAGGTCATGATATATGAATCCAAGGTGGAGAAATAAATAAATATTTTTTTTTACCGAATCTTGTTTTGGTTTTTAGAACATGCAAGACCTAGCATCATGATTATTTGTATATCTACGAAGAATGTTGAATGTATAGCATGCACACTGCAACATCATATGGCTTTCTAAGAATCTGGCTGGACATTCAAGATTTTTAATGTTTGGCTTTGTAATCACCTGTATTGGAGGGCCACCGTCATCTTATTATTGGTTCCTAGAAATCAGGTTTTGCTACCCATATTAGGTCTCCTATGAATGTGTGATTCTCGTCTCACAGCTGAAGAAAGAGGGACGGAGGAATGAGTATGAGATGCACAAGTTATTGGCTTTGAACCAAAGGCAGAAGATGGTAATTTGCTTTCTTCTTTGATAGATTCCTAGAATTGTTTCTAACACGAGTCTACTATTCTCATCCTCTTTCTATTACAATATTTTCGTGGTCAATGTCAGGTCTTACAGCGGAAGACAGAAGAAGCTTCTATGGCTACCAAAAGGCTGAAAGAACTGCTGGAGTCTCGAAAAGCTTCCTCAGCTGGTAGGAAGCTTATATAAATATAGGCAGTGTCCTCATATTTTTGTCTTTATACTTGGTCAGTAATTTTCATTTGATCCGCAGGTTCTGGGAGTGGCAATGGTCCTGGCATTCAGGTATTTTAATCTTTCACAGGAGTATTTTAGCGTCCATCTTACATTCTGTTTATTGAGTGATGACGAAATTCTTCTCTTACCCAAGGGGCCTACAGTCTCATTGCACATGGATAAGCCCAATTGAATCTTTTATCTCATAGATATCTAGTGTCTTAGAGCATGTACGAGTTCCTTCTCTAATGTGATTCTGACAAATTGTATTTTGTTGAGAAAAGGCTTTGATGCGGGCCATTGAGCATGAACTAGAAGTCACCATAGGGGTTCATGAAGTACGTTCTGAATACGAGCGTCATATGGAAGAGTGAGTTCAATTCTTACTTTTCACAAAGGAAATTCACTTGAGATGTTCTCCTGATCTTCATGATCGAGTTTGTTGTTTGTTTGGGTCTAGATTTTCTTCTTCTTCTACAATGATTTGTCTCAGTTGTATAGTATATTATTGTCTTTCAATTAATTTTTTTTTGTTAATGTGATGCACAGATGTAATAGTATGAGTTCAGTATTCTGCTATTTAAGGCAGTTACTTCTTGTCCTTTGCATACATATGGTACAGTGTGTTCCGTTTCTTCTCCTAAATAAGTTCCATTCATTCTGTAGGAGGGCAAAGATGGCGAAGGAGATTGCTAGGCTTAAGGAAGAAGCTGATTTGCATAACCAGGCAAACTTAAGGTGGGGGGAGTAGCAGCAGACTCTGTTTGTGATAATTTTGCCTTCATATTAGTGTTGATCTGCTAACCGTTGCTAAACATCTTTGGATGGTGTATTTTGTAGCAACTGTCCCCCTGCAATGTCTCCTGGCGCGAGGAATTCAAGAATTTTTGCTCTTGAGAACATGCTTGCGACTTCTTCCAGTACCTTGGTGTCCATGGCATCGCAGCTATCAGAAGCAGAAGAGCGTGAAAGGGTCTTCAGTGGCAAGGGACGTTGGAATCAAGTTCGTTCCCTAGCAGATGCAAAGAATCTGATGAACTACCTCTTTAATTTGGCATCTTCTTCAAGGTACTAAGCAATAATCATTTACTATATATGTCAGATTGACTCAGTGTAGCACTATATTGTAACCTTCTAGTAGATTTTATGATTTTGTTACTCATACATGTCTTGTAGAAAGTATTATATATTTAATTTCTGAGATTGTTTAATGTCAATGCAGATTGTTTAATGTCAATGCATTTTAAGTAGCTAACCCAAGAAAAAGGAAAAATAGGAGCTAAACGTGACTCTTCTTGAATTTTAAAGGTGCCTACTGTGGGATAAAGAGGTTGATTGTAGAGAGAAGGACTCACATATAAGAGATTTAAAGGAGCGAGTTGTCAAATTAAGCACCGTGATCAGACAGTTGGAAATGCAGAAGACAGAACTCGTTCATCAGCTAAAGTCGCAGGTGAGAACTGTCGAGCATTATATGCATTCAGTAGCTAGAGCATCATGTGGACAGACTTGGGGTGTAGTCAAACCTGTTGAACCTGCGTCCTGCGTAGTTTAGGTAACTTGGAAAATATTGCCGCTATAGTGTATTTAAAGATTACTTTTATGAAGGCGCTGGATTTTTTTTTTGGTCCAAAGGTGCTGGTTATTGAAATGGTAGTTATTACCACTTCTTAGAAGCCAACCATAAGCATCTTGGTAGAGCATTCATCTGTTGATGCAGGGAAACTAGTCTAGTAACTTGTTCATCAATAGGTTTTTCCTGCTACCTATCCTAATTGATAGTTAAAGACTGTAGATGGGGTTTAGATGAAGCTTTCTTGGGAACTAGATTTGCTTTTATTCTTAGTTTTTGTTATTCTTCGGGTAAAACAAAGCCCTAATGCTCTTTTTTCTTTTTTCTTTTTTTTGGGGGGGGGGGTAAATTTTGTGCTTAGTTATTTTGCTAATAATTTGATTTTTTTTTTGGGTGATGTCACTGGTTGATTCTCTTGTATCTATTCTGGTCCTGATTATGTTTTTAAAGTGGTCCTCACTTGCAAACTGGCAGGACATCCTCTTGAAGAAGCACTACAAATCAAATGTAGCAGATTCAGGGGATTCCAGGCTAAATATCGGACCACATAAATATGGCCTACACAAGCAGGTTTGGGAGATGTCTGCCTTTTTCTTGCTCTATGTTGCATTCAAGTGATAGGAATTGGTATTTTTTCCGAAGTTTACCTGGTAGTTATACTTTGGTGATGCGTGCTTTATGTGTCTGCATAATGTTGAAATTTTCCATCTCACTAATTGGCTTGTACTGATTCATGGGGTGATTTCTGTAGGAAAACAGGGCATCGGTATTTCTGTTTGAGGACATGGACACATCAGAATCAGATTATTCAGATGATGCAGCATATGATGACGCATATGATGACGATGATGAATCGGTAGCAGACGACGACGATGAAGACTGGGTACAGTCGGGAAAACGGCCACGAAGGAGAAGAGCAAAAATTGGACGCCATTCATCTTCTTGTACCCAAGAACCAGAGGTTAATGAAGTAAATGACGTAAAGGAGAGTTCCGGCAAAAGAACAACAGCAAAGGATAATACTGAGGTTTGCTGCTCATGCAGCAAAAGCTCATCTTGTAAAACATCAAGATGTGAATGTCGGGGCACTGGATCACTCTGTGGGCCATCGTGTGGCTGCTTATCCAGTAAATGCACCAACAGAGAGTCTGCATCCTCAAAAGGTTTGGAGGAATCTTCCGAACAAGATAAAAACGGTGCCTTAAACTATGGGAACAATGAAGAAACAGGCGAATCCAATCTAGCCTCCCACGGTGCAAGTTTACTTCAGAGTGCATTTGGTGAAAAGCCCATTGATTCAACTGATGATGCTGGTGTGGGGAGGAAACCTTTATCCGACATTGGGAACACCTTGGTATGTTTCCTTTGTTACTGTTCTTTTGCCATGCAATATTATGCAGGTGTCTGTGTATCCCCCCACCCAAGGAGAATACTAGTATCTAACTTCTGGAATTGAACTCCAAAGTCCACGCCCAATCTGTAACTTCTTTTAAAACGATTGCAAGATTATCATGTTTCAATTTTATGCTAGTCTAGATTTAGGGGAAAGTCACTTCTTCTTGTTCCTTGCAAACGCATTTAACTCTCAAGCTGCTTTCTTTCAGGACAGTAGTCACTTTAGGACTGCCACGCACTAATTGTCACATGTCACTTTGGTTCTGATTTCTTCTGCACATTCTTGCTAATTTCACATCCCTCACAGGCCAAAACAAAGGCACCAAAGCCTAATCGAAGAAAGAAATGGGGGAAAGCTGCGGTCCAGCTTGTTCCTGTGGCTCCACCTCCTGCATTGCCTGAGACAACAATGAAGGCCTCTGAGAAGCCAGATGATGGTATCTCTCTCCAGGGAGACATTCCCTTGAAGTTACCTAGGGCTATGCGAACGTCGGCTCCAAGCGGCAGTAATGTGCTGAGAGAAAGGAATGCCGATCTGAGTGATGAGACAATTCTCGGCAAGGAGGCTGGTGTAGCAGCTCCAGAAGTTTTGGTTCCACAAGCAAGACAGTCAGATGATAAGGAGAATCATGCGTCTTGAATCAATTTTTTCCGATTTGTGATTCATCGTTTAGCAATAGCCATGCGGTGATCCTCGTCGATTAGGAAGGAAACAGACTGCATCATCATCTGGTGGTCCTCATTGATTCTGGAAGCAACTTGACTTTCTTCTGTATTCTGATTTTATTTTGTAAAGCAACATTGGCTGGGAACTTGAGATCTTGTTCGTTTAACCCTTGCTCACTGAAGATTTTGTTGCTAACAATCGATTGGCTGTACGATATGTTGGACAAGTTCGATGATTAAAATCTGGATGCCTTTCTGTTTTGATTGTAGCATCATGTTGGTCGTACGACATTGCCTCTTGGAGGGATGTTGCACACAGGCCAAGCTCCCATAATTTATCAGGTTAATCTGTCTGGTTGTCCATCCTATGTAACTTGAGCATGATTCTCAATGCATTGAGCAAGTGATAGAACGGTAAATAGCGATGATATAGCGATCTTCATGCGTGATTAATTTTCCTATCAAGCTTAGAAACATGGAAAAGAGAAACGCTAGCAAAAAGCATATTTTATCCATTCTTGATTTCTTCTCCATCTTTTCTTGTTTTGCACTTGATTTCCATATGAAGGAAATCTTTCTTATTGGATTTCTTAAACTGGAAGAAAGGGAGCCTAAAAAAATTTCTTGTTTTATAAAAATTAATCTACTTGCCAGTTAGCATGTCCACTTAGCTTATAAAAAAACCATTTTGTGCGGACGATAATTTATGGAAGAGCTCATCCCCAAAGCAAGCCAATCAAATGAGACTGAAAAATAGTATTAGAGCGACACACGATTTGATATATTACCAATGTAAGGCAGCCCCAGTATACATGTATTATTTGCCTTAAGATCAATTTCTAAAGGACATCAAGGATAAAAGTATACTTTTTTTACACAAAAAGGAATTCCTCGGAATCGCCTTGATGCAATTACGATGTCCAATTTAACAGAACATATACGAAGTTGAAGCAACATTAAAATTCGCAATCTTTACGAATCCACATGTGTATATGCATGCGCTATGATCAAACTTTTGTCATTAATGGCCACCAGTAGAACGAGTCTCTACATCGTTTCAGTAGCCGACACCCCGTCGTCGGGGCAAAATTCCCCACGTTTCGTTAATCTCCTCCTTGAGCTGTGCCATCTGAGCCTTGGGCAGGACCATTGTCACCGTCCTTCCTCCTCCACCACCACCACCACCAACCTTTTCATCCCCATTTTCTGGTCCTGAAAGGATCAACACCACCCCTTCATCTCCAACTCCACTTATTCTGTAATTTGCAAAAATTGGCTTTTGGCCCTTCAACTCTAGCCCATATATATCTGCGCCCTCCAAATTCACAAATGTTAAATTTGCCCCATACGCAATGAAGTCCAGCTTCCCATCATCTTTCTCCACCATTTCTTCAATCAAGCCATTCTCATTCGCGGCCCCGGTGATCAGCCTTGCGAGATTGGATACTTCCGCTTCCGCCACCGAGAAATTCACCTTGACCCTGCTCAAATCCATGCTGTTCGAGGGTGATTGGTTCGCTTCTCTATGGACATTACTCTTGCATACGGTTACGATCTTCGGCCCGCCGTCCCCCCTTATCTTCGACACGGATTTCCAAATCAAAGCGGACAGTAGTTTGAAATGCGGGACTTTACGTTTACCAACCAATCCACATTTGCTCGTGATGTGATCGAGTTGTTGCAAGGTCAGGTGAACGGAGTATGCCTCCAACTTACGGTTGTTGACGACTGACCAACAGTCCCCGACCAGGTCGACCCTTTTAACAGTCGATGGCGCCATGTCGAGCCCCAATTTCGTGGTGGATGCGGGCCGTTTGGGAATTGGCGCGCGGAGGGGGTTGGGCGGCGCGTGACCCGCCATGATCTGGCCCCACATGTTGATGAAGGACGAAGCTGAGAACGCATCTCCGAGGACGTGAGCCCAGCTTAGACCCACACAGATTCCTCCGCATTTGAACCAAGTGAACTGTCACTCCAAGGCAACATATATCATTCCTAAGATCTGTTACATCTGCGAGACATTTCTGAAGTTTCTGAGCAAGCTAAGGGGAACAGATATGTTTGTTCCTAAACCGAATGAAACCAAGGAGAAGTGATTCGATTGATGAAACAAGAACCTTCTTTTCTTCTCCCTTCTTTCCCTCTTCTATTTGAACGAACAAAACCGATGCAAGCAAACCCTCAATCCGAATCAATAATAGAAAGACTATGGTGAACAAGAACGATACAAAGAGGATAATTCTCCTCTTCTTCATCTGAAGTTCACAATGCAACACCGAATCGGGCGTTCGGACAACTAATAGGATTTAGCTGACGAAAATCCAAGTATTTCTTGCTGGAAAGTGTCATAATTAGAGGTCGCAATGTTTTTGACCTACTTTTTAACACACTTTTATTCACATGGTTTATATATGAGTTCAGTAAATAAAATAAAAAAGGGGTTAAATATGAATTTAAACTTATAAAGCTCATTCAGATATGTATTTTAATAGGTTCTAACTCAATCCATTTTTTAACCATTTTCGGCCCATGGGTTGAAGCTTTCCAACCACCACTTGTAAATGGGTCTCAAGGACAATTCTTTATAAGTAAAAGAAAGAAACAAAATCAAATTTGAAAAAATAATATAAAAGGAGTTTTGGAGCCCTCGGGTAGCAGTGTCTCGCAGCCAAAGAGAAAGGAAAATAAAATAAATAACTAAATAAATTTCTAAAAATAAATGATGATTTTTTTAAATAAAAATAAATATTAATTTTTTAGTAAAAAATAATTAATTTTTAATAATAAAAATTATTTTTTAAAAAATATAAAAAAATCTCAATTGTTCAAATGTGTTTTAGCAATATCATTTTGCCTAATAAATTATAAGAAACAAATATGATCGGGTTGATATGGATTGAATAGGGTATGAGTTGTTAAATTTGTATTGTAAAATAAGTCAAAATGGATTGAATGAGGTCAATATGAGTGGCACATTATTTGCCCCCGACTCAAATACGACACAACCCACCATTCTCGCACCTCTAATCGTAATGAATGCTCGATAGCAATCCTTGACAAGAATCGAGTAGACATCCCTGGTCAGGATGTACCATGTCCCCTTTCTCTAAGACGTTGAAAGCAGTCTGTATTTATTTTTTTTGTAGAAGTAGAAGAGCAATGAATTGGAGCTGGCGTGCCCGGAGGGTAGCCCATGAGCATTTTGGTTTAAGCTTTTTCTATCTTCTCGGGATGTTCATGTTCGGGCCAGCCATTCTTTAGGTAACACTTGGGGAAAAAAAGGGGGTCATAAATGAGAACCCGTTCTTTCGATGCCGCTTGCGCAGGTAAGAAGTTGCAGGACCATCCATCCAACATTTAAGACCTCGATAGCAACACCTTCTGTGGTTGCTTTGATTGTTTGAACTTGCGGGTCCATGCCGTTTTTAATGAGAAATAGTTGCTGATTTATTAATGATAAAATGAAACCAAGGACTCAAAACAAAAAAGGAATTATTATCAGCTCGGTCCATGTTTCTTTGCTATTTCTCTTGGCAACTGTATATCTTTGTTTGATCTAATTCATGATTATGTCGATTAATCCATATGTAAAAATACAATGATGATCGAATCCTATGCATGGTGAACTTGATGGAAAAGGTAGTGTTGCGTTAATGGACAGCACAAGGTCATATAACTGCTAAACAACCTTGGCCATTGTAGTATCTCCTGGGTCTTCATTCCATTTTACTGTCAGAAAGCTTGAAGGATGAGTGTCTGGTCCTAATGACTGACCAACCTAGAACGAGGTAATACGATACTAAATTGTCTTAATAAAGTTGCGGCCTAAGTTCACAAATAATATGTTACAGGTGAAAGAAATCATTGGTGGGCTAGATTGGCATGTTCCATGGCGTGAAGGGGAGAATTTCTTGCACAAATTCAATCGACGTAAGATATCTACAGTTTTAAAATGATAGACTGGCAAATATTGTAACTGAATTACCTGAACATAAATCAGGGGAGAGAAGCCAAGATCCGGGCCAAGAGCCTGAGAATGGATTAGCAACTCCTGGAGCTCCCAGCCGCCATCCTCCTGCTCAGTTGCCGTCAACCACTCATCCAACGACTTGTCGCACTGGGCCTCGACTATGCGGACCCCGCTGTCGTTGCACTTGATGACGGGCCTGTCGCTCTCGGACCGCCTGATCCTGCCAGACGCCGTGGGGTAGAGCACCAGTCCCTGGAACATGGGCTTCTTCAGGTCGGCGATGGTGAGCCCCTGGACGGCATCGCTCCTGAAGAAGTAGAGCCCCTTGAGGTAGTGGAGCTTCATCGCCAGGTCCACGCTCGCCAGCTCGTGCACCGTGTTGTCTCCCGTCACTTTAGCCGGCACCACCGACGACAGCTTCACGCTGTGGATGGCGCACTTAACGTCCGATGCATCCATTTTCGTGCGGGGAGGGAGAGGTGTTCAATTTGTAGGAATTCGTCCATATGTTATGGTTTAAATAGATGCGGAGAAGGGAATTGAAGAGAGACTACGCGGCCATCTTTTCTTGGTTTATAATGGATGAAAGAGAAACGACTCATTAAGGATCTTTCCTCCAAATCCCTTTCAATTCCTCTGCAGCAAACTTTTGAAAGACACTTTCGCTCCGGAGACACGACTGATTTGTGAGTGATAAGTTGTCGCTTTCAATTTCTACCTCCATCTAACCACTACGATTTGAAAAAGTCAGAAGCAATTTTTCATTTGCTCTTCCATCAGAATTCACAATATTATCCAATAAGGTTATGAATGAATGACACGTGACTCTATGTAAGACCATCTGTAAAGGGTTTCTAGCATATAACATTAGAAAAAAATCAGAAGTGTGTACTGTCATGAATAATCTGTCTTTTTACCCGATTGGAAAGGTGGATTTAGTAAGGCATAGGTAAAAGTTAAAGGCATCATTGGACTGCTGAAGCGTATATGAAAGTCTGGCGGGGTAAAACATTTGAATGGATTTTGTTAAAGAGTGGTTCAGAGGCACTTATTAATCAACCGACTAAAGAAATTTTGTAGTTTTCAATGCACTGATTGCCCCAGTATTATGTATGATTCATATTTGAAAATTGAAACATTCCAAGTTAAGTATATTTAACAAAAGTCCGAAGACACTCGATAATATGACCTATTTTAAATATTCTAGCACTTTTCATCACTCGTCAAGCGGGGCTTTGGCTTAAAACTGAACCGTGGAAAGTAATTCGTGGATGCAATTAGAGGCTTTGGAAAGATTTGTGCCTATCACCTCCCATTATGATACCGTTTGAAATTCTATAGGATATCTACCAACTTTAGATCTGTTTGGTTAAGCTTTTTAAAAAGCAATAAACAATTTTTTTTTGTTCTCCCTCAAAATTTTAAATAGGGTTAATACCAAGAAAAATTTCAAACTTACCCAAACTACTATACTTGCGATAATATTACCCTCCATTAGATTTTTTTTAAAAAAATTTTGCCATTAAATTACCGAGTTTGATGACATATGACAGTTGACAAGTATAACGGTTTGAGATTTTTATCCTTCATTCATCCTAGAAATACTGGTTTAGGGTTCTTGTGGTTATAAACCTAATTTAAAGGAAACTAACATAGTATAAATTTGTTAGAAGTGTACCAATTTGGGATTTTGATGGTCAAAAAATTAATCTAGAATAAATTTATCTCAAATGTACTAATTTAAGATTTTTTTGTGGTTAAAAAAATTTATTTGAGGTAAATTTATCACAAATATACTAATTTAGGATTTTTCGTGGTATTAATCCTTTTTAAAAATTCTCTAAATCTGAAGAAAATGTGAAACGGTGTACGTGAATTCTTTATGTCTATATTAATATATTACGAAAGTTTTCGAGTGTTTCGGATTAAGGAAAAAGCAAAGTGCATCAACTGTTACTTTAAGAGAAAAGTAAACAATAAAGTCTTTCTAGATACACTTTTAAGTTATTGGATGAAGGCTGATAGTTAATTATTCCGAAAACTTTGTTCTCCGCATCTAATGCTCTCCCCACAATTTTTTTTTTTTTTCTATTTGCACCCTCACACATTTCCAAAACTCTCTCCCACTTTCTCTCCTGACCCCTTCTCTGCCCTTAAGATAAGATACACTAGTAGATATGATGGATTTGCATCCCCTATCGAGACTCGAGAGCCCCTCGCACAATGTTGACTCGCCGTTCGATGCCATAACCCAACCCTGATGCTGATGACGACACCCTCGCCGCCCTAGCCTCGGCCCGCGCCTCTCTCCCCGTCTTGATTTGTGTTGAGATCGGTCGTGGCTCGTGACAGCAAGGCTAGGCGAGCTCAGCCTTTTGTGAGGTCAACCTCGACATAGCGAGGGCCACGGCCTCCGTCGAGCCTCTGCAAGAGGCACGCGAGCCGTGCAAGCTTTGTAGCAAACCTCGGCCTTGGCAACCAGGTCGAGGATGTCCGACACTGATCTAGTCTCGAGTTGGCATGGGAATTGCCGTCGGGCTTATAAATGAGGTCGGTGACGGCTCCGAAGCAGTGGGGTGTTGCACCTGGTGAAGAGGGGGAGACGAGGGTTTTGCTCGAGCAAATCTCTTGGGCAGGAAGAGTGTGCCAGGGAAATTATTAAAAATTTCATATATTTATTGTATGGATGTCATTCAGCAATGCACTTCTCAACGCGACCAATTTAGTTTTAAATCTTTTGACGATTTGTGAATATAGTCATTTCGGCTAATTTTGGCCGAAAATAGATGCCATGCATGACACAACCTGACAGTACTGTCATTATTTCTAATTCCATAATTCTCTAATTAATGAGTGTTTTATACAAAACACGCGGTGATAATGTGTATATCTACGATCATAAATAGCTGACAATACCGTCAAAGAATCATTTCCCTTTTTGTAAATCTTTGTAAAATAATGACCTTTTTAATTTTACTTTTCTTTTTTCTTTCTATTTCCCTACGCCAATCACCAGGGTTGATACACCTTCGCTAGATATTCGGCTAGGGCAACACTTGCTTGTGGCCAGTGACCTCGTTGGCCATCATCGAGGCTTAAGGCCTATGGAAGGAATAGGGTGAAAAAAAAAAAAACATAAAAAGAGGAAAAAACAAGATGATTCAGAAAATTTTAAAAGAATTGCAAAAAAACGTTCATAGCAATGTTGCTCATGTCCCAAAGGCTGGTTGATGCTAAGTAGACTACCATGTTAGTAAAATTTTGAGCCAAGATTGGCCCGACTTTGGCAGATCGTCAAAACGTCCCGCAGTATATTGGCCAAATTGGACAAAATTGACATCGGTACACCAGAATTACGGCTTTTTGGGTAATTATCCCGAAGAGTGTCATTGGGCGTAGGGCTTTGAGGGTATGGGAAGTCTGGGAAACAAAATCATCATTCGGTGAATTATGTATAGGTGCGAGATGCAATTTGATTTCTATTGTCAAAAGTGACGATGATGTTTGTAGCTTCAAAACATAAGAAGGACACTTTTAGTGTCAAATGTTGTGTACGAAGATCATTTTGGTACCAAAAGTTTTAATCAAATCATTTTAGTACTAAGTTGAAAGCAAAAAGACCACTTTGGTGGCTCCATCAAGAATTTCCGGAAAAAATTGCCGAGTGTGATTAATAATTATTTTTAAATGAAAAATGACATTTTAAAAAATAAATCCATGTGGGCTGCACTTTAAAATAAATCAAATTTAAATTTAAAAACTAGCTAAAAATTAAATTTAAAATAAGCTAAAATTTTTAACAAGAAACTTAAAAAAAAAAAAGATCTAGGTAAAGAACCAGACGACGAGGGCTATGCAAGCCTTCACGGTATGCAAACATTCACTTTTTTTTTAGTTTTTACTTTTTTTGTTAATTTTTAACTAAT
The DNA here is from genome assembly GCA_028455895.1 of Rhodomyrtus tomentosa. Lineage (NCBI taxonomy): Eukaryota > Viridiplantae > Streptophyta > Magnoliopsida > Myrtales > Myrtaceae > Rhodomyrtus > Rhodomyrtus tomentosa. The sequence continues at coordinate 2,698,676 of JAPCWY010000001.1, read as the reverse complement.
TTTTCAATTTATTTTGAATAAAAGTTGTATTTTTTGTTTTTTTTTTACTTTTGTAAACTAATAAAGTTTGTTTTTTTTAGTATTTTTTTTTATCAATCTTTACCTCTTTTAATTGCTAACTAGACCTCGCTGGAGCCACGTCAGCTTCAAGTAATAGTAAAATAAATAATGCCATGTCAAATTCTCGACGAAGAAAATCGGACTTGGCGCTGGAACGATCATTTTTCAAATAACTTGATATTTAAGTGATTCGATTGAAACTTTTGATACTAAAGTGATTTTCATACATAATTTTTTGGCACAGAAAAATGTCATTTCCCCTTATTCCAGAATCGGAATGGTTCAAACAGTTTCTTACATGATTGTGATCAGCTTTAGCCAAAAAAGAAAGACAAGATCTTAATCAGGATGATGCAAATCGAGGTTTGTCCATTTTTCCCCGCCAAAAATTGCTACTAATGCTGACCATCCGAATCCTGAAGCTATCCTTCCAACTTTTATTTGTTTGCATCAAATTCAGATGGATGTCTCTAGCTTCTCAATTTGGTAGCTCTTGAGACGCGAACATCCAATTTCTTGGCGGCCACTTTATATTGCATGCATCCGATCGAGACATCGAGATCCAGAGAGGGTTTTTTTAGGGTTCTGTATGAGTTTCTAACAAACATATGTATTCTATTCAATAAGGGTTTCGTCCTTTATGGTATAAAGGTCACATTTCTCAACTTCATAGAATTTATGATTTTGTGTGAATCTCTAACAAACGTGCGAGGGTATTCGATCCAAGTAGGGTTAGGATTTCGTCCTTCGTGATACGAACGTCACATCTCTCAACTTTGCGCGCTTTGCGAAGGAGACTGCTTCTCGTCCCTCGTAAGATCACGACCTCCATTGATTGAGGGTCGTTGGCAGCTAAGGCAGCTAAGCACATGCCGCTTCCCTCTCTTTGATAATTGCTTCGATGCGACTTCAAAGAAGTCGGGATCAGCTCGCACCACAAAACTCACTCATTGATGTGCCTCCCCTCAAGTGGACGAGCGAGATCAACGACTCGTCTCGGCTCGTCTTTCCCCTTCATCTAAAGAATGCGACTCCTCTACATCGCCATCTCATTTTTCTTGATGTCATCACCATTCAGCGCCTGTGGCCCATTGCGCAAAACCTAACTTTAATGGCCACTGGCTGATGAGCTGGATGTGCGGCTTGGCCGGTGAACCGCATCTTTCTTTAACGCTGTGAGCTCGGCACGCGGCACAATGTCCGAACTCGCACGTCATAATTAACAAAGCGCATATCATGGTACAAGAAATAATGAAACATTGAAGGAATGGCTAGAGTTGGTCCACCCAATTCAGTAAAAACTGATCTTCCCGTAGACGTTTGCGACGGGATGCTTGATCGCCGAGGCGATTTAATCATCAAGACTTGGGGGCACGAAACCTTGAAGGTGAAGGAAGAGCACCATGACCTGCCGAAGTCCCCCATCAGATGAGCTGAAAACGTTATTCACAAGTAAATTACACACCCTGAAAGTTTTTCGGAATGGCCGCCCTTGGATTTGGCCGGCTTGCTACGGCTTGGGTACTAGGTAGTGGTTTGACGAAATGGACATTTGCGTTTCTTATCCTTTCTCATTTCGGGTTCAAGAAGCGTTATCAATAGGAGATTGTCTTTGAAATAACTCCAATACATGGCATGTATTTCAGGAATTAATTTCCATATTCCACATATCCATGCCCAAAAGCATTGAGATATCTGAGCTTTTTATTGTCAAACTACGTGTAAACTTAAACTATTGCCAGCTTTTGGGGCCAAGTCGAGATTGAACAGAAGGCTAATAAGATGTCGGGCATCCAATGAGCGAATCAAGAAAATAAAACTCTTCGTACCCGTAGGAATATCGAGTAAAGTTCTTAGATTTTGTTACCCTTTACGTAAATACTGTATTTTCGGCTAGTAATGCTATTATGACTTGTGATTAACTGGAGATGGGATGGATTTCTGGACGAAGTATGGACACTTTACGGCCCGACACCGGAGGCGCAAAGACAGGCGCTAGAGGATCAAAGCATACGACTTAGGGATCTCTAAGGAACGGATTTGGGGATCGATGTGACGTCAAGAACCATGACCCCTCTTCTGTGGGGAAACGGCGTGAATCAATTCAAGCCTTAGCGGTTTGAGGAGGACGCACCCTATGGTGGGTGTAAGAATTCCAGAAGTTCCAACATAGAGCAAAATCAAAGGAGAGTGGCAATAGCTTGGTGAAACAGGAAAAAAAAAAAAACCCTTCTAAACTTATTGCACTTTCTTCAATTTAGTTTTAAACTTTTTCACATTTTACCAATTGAATTTATTCGACCAATTTTTCTTTCTCCGAAGGCTAAGAGAAAGATATGAACGAGCAAGATCACTTTTCGTGCTCCATCCCTTGCTTCTTTTTTCTTCAGAATTGGATGGCAACACTTTGCATTGGTTCTAGAGATGGCAATGGGCCAAAACCGGCCGATTCCGGTTCGTGGCCATAGGTGAACCGGAATCGGAACCTTAAGGAGCGGTTTCGGTTCCGATTTTAAATCTGCGGTTCCTGGTCGAAAATAAATTATGAAATGAAAATAAAAAATTATGAAATTACGAAGTAATAAATTATCAAATACAAATTATAATCGAATTATAATAAAATTTGGGGTGAAAAAATGGAGAGGGGAAGAGACTTAAATTTAATAAATTATCATTAGGCACCTACATATATTCTTAGGGTTAGAAGAATTAAAGACCATATATTTCTTTTACCTTTGATAATCCCATACTTATTTCATTGTCAATCATCGTTACCCGTCGCGATGGTATCTCCATCATCAAAGAATTTGGTTTCATTGTTGCGATCCATCTCTTGTTGTCGATATTAAGCCTTTGTCCAACCATCGAGACAAACTTGAGGCTCCACCGAATTCAGAGCTAATCTTGAATGTCAGTCATCCAAAATGCTGACTCTAGCGCTAAATGCTTGTTCAATTGCAACTATTGAACATGGGTTGCTCAAACTTGTCTTATTTAATTACTGGTCTCAGGTTCGATTCCCCAGATAAGCACTTGTGATTTAAGTGGGGGGCCATGGCGGTGGGTTGTTATGCTAGTCTCCCCCGATAAATAGTCGATGTGCGCGCGCAAGCTGGACCGGACATCTTGGTTATAAAAAAAAAATTATCTTATGATGAGAGCGAGAATTGTGAATTGGGTTGAATGCATCTTCCATCGCTCTAGAATAGGGAAATATGTGTCGCCTACGGATTCACCGAACTCAAAAGAAATGTTTAAATAGGTTTTTATTTTAGAAATATTTCATATTGCTTCATTTTGTCTTTATTGCCTATTCATTAGAAGTTTGTACCCTCTACTATTTTTGTCTTGGTCTCCACTTTGTACATCTCTAGGTTGGGAAGATCCACTATCACATAAATTATATTTACTACAAAATTCATTATACAATTCTATTGTTTTGTCTTTAACCACTGTTTGTATAGTTCTAATGTCTACTGTTTCAATCAAATATAAACAATCATAATACATATTCAAATAATAAGCTAATCCATCTAATTTGGTACATGAATAAAAAACACAAGCAACTAAATAAATAAGAAGAATTTCAATATAATAATTCAGCCATTTTTTTTCATTGCTATAATAATCGGACCCAATTGATTCTCCTTTTTCATTTTCCTCAAAAACACCAGCAATATTAATACATTCTATTAAAAATAAATACGTAGTTGGATAACAAATACCAGATAATGTATAAGTTGCATCATTAATTTTTTTTAAATATCTAAAAAAAATTTGCAAATATCTCACTCTTATGATAATGAAGTAATTTGAGAAACATTATTCGAAATACATGTACATAATAAACCTTTATTTGTAAAAGATTGAACAAGAAACTCGTATGTAGAATTCAAACGAGTTGAAACATCTCTTGAAAATGTTTTTAGTCTTGTTCTATCTGCTTTACAAAATTTGTCCAATTCTTTCATAATTTAAAGATGTTTAGATAAAAATTGAAGTGATATTTTTATTGGGATGAGAAAAACATCAAGAGTTTTTAAATCATATTATACACATGAATTTAAAATATGGTAGGCACATCTAAGGTGAAAAAATTGTCCACCAAAAGCGGGTTTACAAATCTTTTCTAACTGAAGAATTGAAGCGGTATTTGTCGGGATATTATCAAAAGCAACTGAAAAAATTTTATTAAACAAAAAAATATTCTTCTAAAACTTGCCTAATTATTCTATAAAATATTATATGTTGTATGTCTATAATAAAAAACGCGAAATGCAATAAATCTCTTTTAAATGTTTTAATCATCATCTATCCAATGACATGTAATACTCATATAAGAATGAATTTGCTAAGGATCACTCCAAATGTCGCTCTATATATATACAAGTCCATTAAGATTCATAATTTTTTTAAACTTCCTTTTCTCTTTTAAAGATATCAAAAAGCTGGCATTTGAGCGTATTTCTCGAAACAGATTTTGTGTGTGGAGTACATGCAGTTTGTTTAAAATGATTAATACTAAAATTTTTACCAAAATTAAAAGGTAAACGTTCAATGGCAACATATCTAGCCAATTATTCTTTACAAACTTTGTTACTGTAACGAAATAAAGGAGTGTCAGGATTGACATACTCGAAAATTTATTGTTGGCTGGTGTTGATCCCCGCTTGCATTGGATGTTTCGACCTCAAATGCCATTTAAATGTTCCATAGCCGTCTCCACCTGTAAATTTGTATTTTGCCCCCGCAATATTTATATTTTATCTGATACTTGTTTGCGCCTAAGTGTTCTTTTGTGAAACATTCCCATATGTCTTATGTAACCTTTTGTTTCGATTCATTTCTTGTTGACATTTCTTGGATATTGATAGGAGGATGGAGACTTTCTTTCGTTGGGACATGCTCGACGTTGGAAATAATGTTGATATCATCAACATTGTCTCCCCAATATGCAAAATCACAAGAATTATAAGGATATCGAATTCTCCCGTTGAGCTCTTTACTCTGTCATTATCTATGCTTCCGTTTGCTATTTCTTTAGAGAATTGAACGGAAACAGATTCAGAGCATTAAACTGATTGAGAGAATTCAAGAGAAATTATGAGAAAAAAATGAAATATGGAAAGAGATATTTATAATAATTTTGATAGACTTAATAAATTAATTAAAAAAAGAGTAGAGGAAATAGCCGTTCGGCTCTTTTCCCATTATTTTTTTTTCAAACGGCTATAAAGCCGATTCCAGGAAATATGGACCCGCAATCGATCCATATGGAGCAGGCCGATTTTGATTTGGAACCGGAGGGCCTGGCTAACGGGTCGGTTACAAGTTTGACCTGGGCCAGTTTCTGGCCCAAATCGGTTCATGGCCACCACTAATTGGTTCAACTTTTACCTTTGAGGCTTTATTTTCTTGAGGATAAACTGGTACAGCCTTTTTTTTTGTCTAATATGTTAGGTGCTTTTATAGCTAGAAATCTAAACATGTCCCTACGTTGTCTTGGGTGTTAAGACGGGGACGGTATCCATTTTACGTGACATAGTCAGCACTAACGTGGATTTTTTTTATAGTTCAATTAGTTTGGGATAAAAGTATTGTTGATATTGAATCAGCACTAAGGTGGAATTTTTTAATGGTAATTTAATTTTTTTATTTTTTGTTTAGTTTATCTTTATTTTATTTTATTTTATTTATTTTCTTTCCTTTCCTTTTTTTTTTTGTTTATTCCCTTCTTTTCCATTTTAATGTTCATCTTCTTCCTTTGTCCTCTCCATCTTCACTGAATGTAAAAGCAAAAAAAGAAAACAAGTCTTCTTATTACGTTGTCCTCCATGCTTGCCTGGAAATGATGTGGGCGTCTTCGAGATCTCAACCAATCTGGACAAATCGCGACCTCCACTGTGCGTCGCCCTTAAGCCCTAGATTCGCAGGGCTCAACTTTTTTCGCGAGGGTCGAGCTTGAGTCGCCAGATTTGGACAGCGAGGGTGAGCCTCGCCAGCCCTCGCCCGGACCAGGCGAAGATCGATGGCCCTCGTTGGTGGCTGGTGATGGTCGACCAGCGAGGTGGTCGACCAAATATGTACAAAAAAAAATCAAAGAAAAGAAAAAGAAACATAAGAACAAACGATGGATTCATTTGGCAAAACACAAAAAAGGTTTACATTAAATTAACAAAATTAAAATGTTTATGATTGAATTGACAAAAAGTGCAAATAAGTTTAGATTTTGACAATTTTTCCTTGGAATTTCCCAAGGCTTGCCTCTCATATTATGTTGCTCTTCAAACTAAGTAGTAGCAATAATATTTTAACTTTTTTGGTCAAAACAATACTATTTAGTGTTTTTTTTTTGTTTCGAAAATACTATTTAGACTATTTAATTTGAACATATATGGGCGTGCGATTTATAATGTTAGAACTGCTCATCGTGAGAGTTGTGGGGCGTCGAGCCTTGATGATGTACATTAACGTCTTATCTTATCGCTCTTCATTGTTGTTGTCATGAATTATAGCTATGCTAATTCATAAGCCATTTTTAATATATATCTCTTGAGAGGGTGCTTTCATTCCAATCATTAGAATTTGTCGCACCAAGATACGGGGAAAGTAACCCAAAAAAAAAAAAGTTTTGAACCTGTTGCAATTGAGTCCTAAACTTTTTGCATTTGTGTTAGTTCAGTCTATTCGATCAATTTTAACCGTAAATCGTTGAAATGAAAGCCGGACAACGCCAATATGGATAATGCGCAGCTATTATATATTAACTGCTTAGTTAGCACTAATTGTTATGTCCTCTATTTTGGGGGGAGAAATTATTTTGGATATTATGATGATTCAAAAGGATTTAACTCTGATATAATTAATAAAAATGATTATATTAATTATCGAATTAATTGAAAGTTTTGTAAGGGGACTAGAGCTTGCATCATAAGAACTACAAACCTTCGTGCATGGATCGGTAAGAGGGAGCTCAAGTCCAAGCCCGTCAACATATTCAGTTGTATCCACCTTCACTTAAAAACTTAAACTAATGAATTATGAGTTAACTAAGATATATTAACGGCTTAACACCACATCAATTTTTCGATATGGAACTTGTCTAATGCTACTCACATGTGCATCCTAACACGGTTTAGCGGTAACTTGGAAACTATTGCTGCTGTAACTTCCTAGAAGCCTACCATAAGCATCTTTGTATAGCATTCACCTGTCGTTGCAAGCAAACTAGTCTCCCAACTTATTCATCTCTATGTTTTCTCCTACTACCTTATCCCTAAATGCTAGTTGAAGTCTTTAGATACGTGATTAGATGAAGCTTTCTTGGGATCGAATTTGCTTTCATACCTTGCTTTTTGTATGTCTGAATCAACCCAATCTAACAATAGAGATTGATAAGAAATCTCTAAAATACAGGTATACTTCTCTTTCTAGCCCTAATGAATACTCTAGAACGTCTTTGTACATATCCCATGTTGTTCTGAAGTACGTTTCTAGAGGAGTCGAGAAAGGTTCGTAGAAGTTTCTAGGCTCACCCGATTATCTTGGATAGTTTCTCGCGTCATTTTGCTTTGAAAACCTCGGGACATCGCATGAGCATGGTACTTGTCTTTTGACCCTTTTGGTGCTGCACTTTAGGTACGCCGTTAGGACCTTTACTAAAGAAGTCTTTTAGGTACATCTGAGACCGGCAGATGATTAAATAACTTTGATTGATCATTTTTATAGGTTGGAGAATGGAATTAATGGGAGTACCTTTTTACCCAAAAAAAGAAAAAAGAAAAAAAAAAGTGATGGGAGTACATTCTGTTGGTTTCAAGCTCAAGCTATGAATCGTGTAGAGAATTTCCGTTCTGCATAATGGTTCTAATGGTTCTGTTTAGATGAAGTATATTTCATTTGTGCACTTGATATGTTTCTCGATAATTACCCAAATGAAGAGTCTGACACAGGCACTTCGAGGGAGAAGCTACTCCATTCCATGTACTTATGTCCACTTTGAAACACTAGAAAAAACACTAGGTTTTGTATATTGAAGCTCTATTATCCGACCCAATTTACGCATAGAGTACCTTAGCTTTATGATTCTTGTTTCTACAGCCTTTGGCCTTAGGGTGAGTGACCTTGATTTGTTTGCTCGATGGATGTGCTGTAAACTAGACAGTGTGAAACTTCAGGGGATGAAATGCTGAGATTGATGGGAGTGCGCTGCAAAAGTCCGATACCTTAATCTAAAGAGATCGCCACATAAGTCCGATACCTTAACTTCGAGAGATCGCCAAGAGATAGTCCATGTTCGAGCTCGTTAACATATTCAGTCAAACTCACCTTCACTCAAAAGGTTAAGCTAATATTTATGGGCCAACATATATATATTAACTGTTGTACACCACTTCGATTTTTCGATGTGGGATTTCTTTTTAACTCTTTAATACAACTCACTCACACGTGTATCCTAACAATCTTTAACACAACTAACTCACACATGCATTCTAACAATCTCACTCTCACAGTGATTTCTTCTTAACTCTTTAACACAACTCACTAACACGTGCATCCTAACAATCTCCCTCTCACGTGTGAGCTCAGCGTTAAGTTCGATTCACCGATGTGATATTTCTTTTTAACTATTTAACACAACTCACTCGTGTTAGGTTCGATTCTCCGATGTGGGATTTCTTTTTAACTCTTTAACACAACTCACTCACACGTGCGTCTTAACAATCTTCCTCTCACGTGTGATTTTTTTTTTTTAACTCTTTAACACAACTTAATTCAATTCTTCGAAGTGGGATTTCTCTTTAACTCTTTAACACAACTCACTCACACGTGCATCCTAACAATCTCCATCTCACGTGTGATTTCTTTTTAACTATTTAACATAATTCACTCACGCGTGCATCTTAACAATCTTACTCTCAAGTGTGAACTCTGTGTTAAGTCTGGTTCACTCCTTCTTAATTCAGATATCCTTCTGCATCAAATTATCTCAAGTCGAATAACCCAACTTCATAATCATGAAGTCTACCTTTGGGTCCACTCAGTAACCGCATATGGTACATTAACCGTCGACTCTGATACCATTTTATGGAAATAAGCAGCAAAAGTCCGATACCTTAACTTGATGAGATCGCCAAAAGGGAGCTCATGTTCGACCCCGTTAACATATCCAGTCAAACTCACATTCACTCAAAAGCTTAAACTAGTAAGTTATGAGCTGACATTTATATATTAACTACTCTACACCACTTTGATTCTCTAATGTGAAATTTCTTTTTTAACTTTTTAGCACAATTCAGTCACACGTGCATCCTAATAGAGATATGCCTTTGTAGGCATACATTTGCAGGGCAAGGAACCCTTCTATCAATAATATCCTGCATCAGAGTTCAATCTTCTCTTCATCAACACTGATTTTATTAGGATCGATTTAAGGACCTCCTCGGAAGTTGCACTTGCAGACATGAGTTGCGTGTATTTCTTGAAATGGACTCGGAAGCAAAGGGAGCATCTTTACAGACATAAAGAAAGATGGGAAGGTTGTTGAGTTCGGCCCGCCATGATTATCTGTCCGGACATGTGAATATCCGAGCAAAGATCGACCTTTACTGACTGGTATAGGAACATGACACTTTTGTTTTGAAAACCTACTTCCATTTCCCTATAGATGGTTAGGGTTGGTTTAACAATTCATTAGGCTCGTGTCGTAACATCCATCAAAGTCATCGTCTCGCTGCATATAATCTGTTGGGGGGTACGGCCGAGGGCAAAGATTCTACATCGTTTCTGGCAAATTGTGCTGATCTACAGACTTTAATCATCTCACAATGTGTTCTCTATCATAACCCTTTTTTTTTAATGCGGAAAACGGGCTAATGGATTGCCGATTGGGCCCCCCACTCTGAAATGTGGATCGCGGGCTTTCTCGGCGTGGGCCCTCTCAAGCCCATACCAAATCGCAACGGGAGTTAATTTTACAGAATTTTTCTACGATAAGAGTCGATCGAATTCGACCTTGGTATGGCCGTGGTAGCATGTGCTATGTGTGCATGTATTTGGAGTCGTCACCGATCATTCTTGAAAGGTGGACTGAAAACCTCACTAATCAATTGGGAGAGATCGATCAATTTTGCGGAACTAGAGATTTTGGGTTTGGGGACTTGGTTACGTTGGTGTCATTACCAATGCCCTTTCGGTACCTAACGCGAGTGATTTTCTTAACTAATATTTCATGTTGGCGCAATTTTGGGTGAGGTATGTTTGATTTAGGGGTTTCTTGCAGATCGAAATATTATCAATCACGATCAATATAAGGAGAACGCAATCAAATGCATAAATGAACCACGTCAATGCACATCAATTCAAATCAAGGGTATCCTAGTATAGCCTTAAAGGCTTCGAGAATGTGTGATTTAGGGCCAAGGGTAAAATGGGACGATTCGAGGACGATTCGCCTGAGGGGCGAAATCATCTTTTTTTTGTAAGGTTCGGGTGTTGAATTATCCAAAATAGTCTGTAGCCAGTTGGACAAAATTGTCATTTTTTAAAGGATCGAGAGTCAAAAGTCCCAAAATAGGTCATGCCCAGTTGATTATGGTCATTTTCTATTTTTTTGGATTTTTCTGAATTTCTTCAATTTTTTGAGAGACGATTTGCCAAAAGGGAAAAATCATCATTTTTTAGAGAATAGGGGATCGAATGACCCAAAATAGTTCGGACCATATCATTGTGGCCATTTCCCATTTTATTGGATTTTTCTGAATTGTTTTAGATTTTTTGGGAGACGATTTGCCAAAAGGGCAAAATCATCATTTTTAGAAGGATCGGGGGTCGGAAGACTCAAAATAGGTCATGACCAGTTGATTGTGATCATTTCCTATCTTTTGAAACTTTTTTTTTATGAATTTATTCAATTTTTTGGAATACGATTTCCAAAAAGGCCAAAATCGTCATTCTTGGAAGGATCGGGGGTGAAACATCCAAAATAGATCATGGTCAGTTGATTATGTTCATTTCCTATTTTCTGAAACTTTTTTGGATTTTTCTGAATTGTCGGGATTTTTCTTTGATTTTTCACATTTTTCGATTTTTTTAATTTAATACTTAATTCGGAAAAAAGAGCCGGACCGGGCAGATATACCCGGCCCAAGCCATAGACGCCCAGCCTGGGCCTTAAGGGCCTAGGCAGGTCTAGATAAGAAGCCTTGTTCAGACTTGGGCCCAAATTCTAATTCTTTATTCATCTTCTCTTCTATTAGGCCCAAATCCCCTTTTAGCCCGAATTGAATTAAACTTAAAAAAAAAAACAGGCCCACAAGCCAACCCAAAAGTGAATTTGATCTAATCTGCCAAAACAAGACCGCGTGCACCCAAATGGCATTCCACCCTTTTATATATATATATATATTCTTCATCTCTATTTTTTTATTTTTATTTTATTTTTATACATTAACAACTCTTCCGCAAGATCAGACTACAATGTCATACCCAAATCCGGCTCCTATTGTTTCGAGATTTTTTTATAACGATCTTTTTATTTTTATTTTATTTTTTTAACAATAAAAGACTTTAAGCGGCTTTGTTAATTAACAAACCAAACACACTGAACTGACCCAGGTTGACCAGCTGAGGTGGAATTTGACCAACCAAAAGAGAAGATTCTGACTAACTAACAGATTTTTTTATAATATTTTATTTCATTTTCCCTTTCTTTTATTCTTTTTCTGCGATTTCCTTCGTTATCCTCTCTTTCTCACGTCGTCTTCTCCGACGTCTTCTTCCCCGGACGTACTCTTCTTCCTAGACGACAGAGTGAAACCCAAGTTTCACCGCTCGCCACACTTTGCCAGCTATCGGCTACCGCCAGCGACCTCCCTACCGTCTCGGCATCGGCCAGTCGCAGTACCTGCCGAACCATCGTCGCCCTCACAAAAGAATGGTATCCCCAACATTTACGGTAGACCCAGATCTGACCTCAACCATGCCATGGTCGAAATTTCGAGCAACGACACAAGCAAAGAAAGGTCTAATACCGATTTCAGATACAAAACGAAGTAGAGTAAGAACAAGGAGCAAGCAATAACTCACGGTTTTGCCAAGAATTTTCGGTTCATGGAGCACGTACGGCATGGATATCTTTGAATCGGAGCTTTGCGAGCGAAACAGAAGCACATGACCACTCAAGCTAGGCTACCCACATCACTTGCAGTATCTACATCTACTCGGTTTAGTCGAATAGAAACCAAACCCACAGTGAATGTAACACGAAAACAGGGTAGGTCGGAATCAAACCTGCTCGAGCAATGGCGATGACGACTGCAGCGAGGTCCGAGCAACAGTCCAAAAGCCTTCAGTCTGGAACTCCCACTCTATCTGATCTTGGTCCCATCATCCCACCAATGAAGACCTCTCTTTTGTTCCTCTCGCAAGACCAGTTCACTCTCCTCTGTTCTCCCTTCTCCTCTTTTTTGTGTGCGTGGAAGGACCCATTCCGAACGTGTGTGTCTTTGATGTGAAGAATGGCCCCCTCTCCTCAAGTGGGCACCTTCCACTCCCTCTCGCTCTCTCGGCCCGCGGCTCTCTTTCTCTCCCGGTTCTCTCTCTGCTCAATGAGCAAAAAAAATCCATCCCCCCCCTCCCCCCCCCCCCCAAACTATGAACGAGCTCCCTTGTATATCGAGTCTCCTCGGATGCAGAAGGACCTTCACGCCATCTTCCTCTCTGCAAAAGTGGTATGCTCCTCTGTTTTTTTGTCGCTCCCGATCCCCGCTTTTCTCCCCGTTTCTGCTCTGCTTGTGCGTACGTGAAGGAAAGGACTGTTCCCGGGTTGCAGACCCGGTTCATCCGGGTCGGATCGGTTCCGACCCGGTTCTCAATTTTTGCCAAATCAAGCCTCCAATTGACCATTTTTCATGAAATTGATGCCAAAATCGGATTCCTCAACATGTTTTCCATCTAAAATGAATATTTTTTTAGAACAATTGAACTTTAACGAAAATCCCAAATTGTATTTAAGATCTGAAAATGATTTTTGCTTAATTAAGTACTCAAATGATCAAATTAGTCAAAATTGAGGCTACTAATGAGTTAAGGACGAGGAAAACTATAAGGTAGGGGTGTTTGATTTTCATGGATGTCCCTTAAAAGAATTTAATTTAAGATTTGTGAAATCGATAAATATTGACCAAATTGAAGGGTAAATCAACATAATTTCACTTCAAGGCTCTTGATATCAATGTTGGGTTGAAAATTAAAAAATCCAAAAAACATAGTGGCTCAAGTCGAATTTTGAGATTTAAAAATATCAATTTGAAGAGGAAATTAAAATAAAATTATTGATTATTTTTGTGTATTTTTCTGATCACGAATGGTATTTTTTCGATTTTTTAGGTATTTTTTATATTTAAATAAATTCAAAAAAATATTAAAAATTACGAATTTTTTTTTTCAAAATTAAATTCCAAAGGCAAGGTCAAGGCTGATTTTCTATTTTTATGAATTTTTTTTTCTATTTTTACTTAATTTTAGAAATAAAATATGTCAGGGATCAACAATCTCCACTCGTCTGGAGTCTCTACGACAAAGATGGGTTGATCCCTCCACGCGGTTGGAGCCTCTCTCTCCCTCAATGGGAGTTCATCCCTCCACTCTTTGGAGTCTTTCTCTCTCACAGTGAGAGTTCTCATCGCAGCAAACTTCATTTGCTTCCTTCATTTTTTTCCTCATCCGAGGTCGCTGACTAACTACTGATAGACACAAGGACGACCTAATCCTTTCGTCCTGTTATGTTCTCTGCTGATTGTGTGCCAGTGAATGAGACACTCCTTTAGCTGAGACTCGTTCGCGCGTGGTGATGTCGGTGCTCGAATGGTTCCCTGTTCATTTCTTTTGGTGAATGGCGCACGCCAAATTTTTGTTCTAATGCCTGGTAGATAACTATCACAGAATTGTGACTTGTCTGTGTGATTATCACTCCCAGCCTCGGTCCCTATACTTCTGGGGGAGCCAATTTTGGCTCGTACTTCTGAAAATTCACATACGAAGAAGTAAAGAGGGAGAAATTTTCAGCAACCAAGAAGGTGGAAAGCTTAAGCTCATCTGATGAAACTCAACTTCTCGAAACTCAAGTGACAAATGAAGGTAATAAGCTGGCACTGCCAGGGGCTGGGCAATCCCCTGACAGTTCGTGCTCTTAGAGTCCTTGTTTCTCAGGAAAAGCCCAGTATAGTGTTCTTAATGGAATCAAAAAATCGGGAAGCTGTGGTCCAAAAGATTCAGAAGAGTTTAAAATTTCCATATTGCTGTGTGGGGAGGAGGTCTAGCGCTATTTTGGAATGATAGTGTCTCCTTGAATATAATGAGGTTGACGGCGCAATTTATCGATATATTATGCGAGGAGGTGGAAAGTGGGAAAAAGATGCGCACTACTTGTCTGCATGCTCCAACGAGTTTTCAAAGAAGGTTACAGCTATGGGAGGAAATGAGAGATATCAGTGCCTTTAATAGCCTACCTTGGATAGTCGTCGGGGATTTCAATGAAGTACTTTATCATTGGGAGAAGGCTGGAGAAGGGATTGCTGAAAACTATAGAATGAATTATTCTTAATGACTGTTCCTTGATGGATTTGGAGAGCAAGGGTTGTGCGTTCACGTGGATCAACAATAGAGAAGGAGAGGAATTTTGTGAAGAAAAGATTGGATATGATGGTTTGTGCAATGGACTGGAGATTAATGTTACCGGAAGCTGAAGTATTTGCATTGTCTGCCATAGGTTCGGACCATGGTCCACTTCTGTTGATTCTTAAGGCGAAGCAAGTGAAACGAGAAAAGGTTTTTAAATTTGAGTCTTATTGGCTGGAAGATGAAGAGTGTCAAAAAAGTGGTCGCTGACTCTTGGGTGCCTTCTGGTCTAATCGATGTTACCCTTTCCAAGAAGTTAAGAAATGTATCTTTAGCACTTACTAAGTGGAGCAGGAAAAGGTTTTCTCGTGGCCATCAGAAAATTATTTCCTTGAAGCAGGAAATTCAGAATCACATAAATAGCAGCGGAGGTCTCTTTGATAGGGAGCGGGTTTGTCAGCTTCAAGGGGAAATTGAAAAAGCTTGGAGACAAGAGGAAATGTACTGGGTATGAGATCCAGAATCAATTGGCTTAATTGGGGAGATGGAAATACTAAATTCTTTCGTGCCACCACTATCCGGCGATGACAGAGGAACAGGATAACTATGCTGCAGAACACAGATGGTGCTTGGATTACAGACCAAACTCGGCTGAAGGAGATGACAGGGGAGTATTTTTGAGAAGTTATATCATTCAGTTGGGTTCCGAGATTTTCAGCCAGTATTGTCCCAATGCGGGTCTCCGAGTGTATGAATGACTGTTTAATGGCCAAGGTAACGATGGAAGAAGTGCATGACGTGGTTTTCCAACTTGGGGCTTGCAAAGCTCCCGGACCAGACGGTCTCCATGGGTTGTTCTACCAAGACTACTGGGCAATATTAAAGGACGACATCTTTTAAAGCAGTACACGAATTCTTTACTTCCGGGAGGATGGATCCAGAATTAAATAGGACCATAATTTCCCTCATGCCCAAGACACCCAATCCAAAAGGCACGATCAATTCCTCCCTATAAGCCTGTGCAACTTCATCTACAAAATTATATCCAAGGTGATAGCTAATCCGCTGAAGCCTTGGCTTCCAATCTTGTTGCCACGGAGCAAAGTGCATTTGTGAGTGGGAGGCAAATTCAAGATAACATCCTGGTCGTACAAGAGGTGCTTCATCAACTTAGAATTAGAAAGAGGAAAAGGAAATTTCAGGCTATTCTAAAACTGGATATGCAAAAAGCCTATGACCAAGTAGAGTGGTACTTCTTAGAGGCACAGCTAATCAACATGGGGTTTCATGCTAGGTGGGTGCATTGGGTTATGGAGTGCGTGACTACCGTCTCCTTCATTGTCAAATTTAATGGAGAACCATCAGAGTATTTTTATCCTTCGAGGGGCCTGAGGCAAGGCGAACCGCTATCACCATACCTCTTCATCTTAGTCGCAAATGTGCTCTCCACTCTCATTAAGAATGCTGCACATATGGGACATGTTAGAGGAATTCAACTCAACTCTCATCTATTTTTTTGTGGACAACTCTATGTTCTTCTTGGATGGGAAGTTGCTAGAATGTCAAAATTTGGCCAACATTCTGAATCAGTATTGCGTTGCTTCAGGGCAAGCAATTAACCTGAATAAGTATGGCATCTTGTTCAGTAGAGATTGCCCTCTTAGCTTGAAGGAAATTTTAGCTAGAGGATTAAGAGTTCCCGTGATTGATAAGACAAGAAAATACCTTGGCATCCCGTCAGATTGGGGTAGCTCAAAGAAGGAAATGTTCGCTTGGATATTGGTCGAGTGAACTTAGAAGGGTGGAAGGAATCATTAATGTCCAAAGCAGGGAAAGAAATCTTGATCAAACTAGTGGTTCAAGCACTCCCCCAATATGCTATGTCGATTTATAGGACACCTGTGTCTATTTGTAAGTCAGGTGAACAGAAAATTACAGCTTTTTGGTGGAAAAATTCAGTGACTAAACGGTGTTTGCATTGGAAAAACTTGGAACTCCTCTAAAGTTGGAGAGACTCAGGAGGGCTAGGTTTTAAAGACCTAATTGCTTTCAACAAGGCAAAGTTAGGCAAACAGGCCTGGCGAATCCTTCAGAACCCATCTTCTCTGGGGAGTAAGCCCTTAAAGGGATTTACTTCCCGGATAGGGACTTCTGGCGAGCGAAAAAAGGAACAAGGCCATGGGGTGGCAGAGCTTATTAACAGGAAGAGACGCTATTCACCAGCAACTGCAGTATTCAGTGAGAGATGGCAAGAAAGTATAAAAAAAAAAAAAGAGAAGATAAAAGTTTACGTTCGGTAACGTTTATGTTCTTGGAAATATATTTGGAACAAAAAAAAAATATTTTCTTGTGTTTTTATTCTCGATTATGATTTTTGAGAACAGAAACGCGTTTGGTAAGTTAAAAAAAATACTTTTTTTTTTTGCTAAAAGGTAGATCGCGGCGATCGGCAACCAACGGAGGCAGGTGGGCGACAGCAGCAACCAGCGATGGCCGGCGACGATTGGCGGCGACCGGGGAAGATCATTAGTCGTCAGCGGACGACAACTGCAATGGCGACAGTGGCTTGCACGAGCTCGCCCTCGAATTGTTTTTAAAAAGTGTTTCAAAACTCAAAAATAAATTTTTTTCATTTCTTTTTTTTTGCTTAAAAAATGTTCCACGAATCACTTTTGAAATATTTTTTTTACCATATGTATTTTTATTTCGAAATTATTTCGAAAATAATTTTGGAATAGAAATACTTTTTGGGGAGTGTTAGGGTAGTAATCGGAGGCCCAGCTCCTGGAGGATAACTGGAGCTAGTGGCTGAGGCTGACTTCATTAATTATGAGCAGAATTTATGGAATACTAAACTTTTGAGGAACAGTTTCGATGAACAAACGGTGAAGGAAATCCTATTTAGTACAGGTGAGACCTCAGGCAACATCAGACCAAATCATCTGGACAGGAGCAAAGTCAGGCAAATATGCAGTTAAAGATGGTTACAAATGTTTAAGGGCAGGCGACCATAACAATCAGAACTTAGCATCATCCTCTTACCAGGCATCAAGCAGCCTTTGGAGAGGCATTCGGAACATGAAAATTGCACCCAAAATCATATTTTTCATGTGGTCTCTTTGTCAAAACGCCCAACCCACGAAAGACAAATCTTTTTCGGAGAAGAATCCTTCCTGATCCAGTCTGTGAACAAAAACTGAAGTTTTTACCATAGAAGCAAGTCTTTTTTACCTTTAAATTGAGTTGTTTCACCTTCTCAAACTCTTTTGAATTTGTTATGTTCCGAGGCTCATTCATCGGGCTCCATCAATTTTTCTAGTTCAAAGAAAGTTCGTTTTCGACAAAAAATAAAAATAATAAAAAAAATCACCTTACAATGTCGAAGGCTTCGTAGCAATTTTCCATGGATTGATTTCAGGGCCGCGAGTGGGTAGGACACTCGGTCAAAAGCTGCCTCCTCCTCCTCCTCCTTCTTTACGGTTTGTGTGACCGAGAAGGAAAAAAAATTACAGCAAGTTCCATCCCGACCTTTGTGGCCTTTGCTATGATTGTTCATATGGCCGGATCAATAAAAATATGTATTATTTCGAGACGAATTTCATAAATCGCCCAGCCAAAATCGTGGCAGAATTTTTTTTTAAAAAAAAAACGAAATTAAAATGTCGTGGTGTCAAAATTACGAGGGTAAAGGTCAATTTCTTGTTTCAAGATATAAAGGAGCAAAAAAAAGAAAAAATGCATCAAATTTTAAGACTTTTGTCCTAATGTCCCCCAATTTTCACGAGGAGGAGGGGAGGAGGACCCAACTTTCTCCGAGTCTGCCTCAGTTCTGTGACTTTTGTCCAGTCGGAAGAGTCACATTCATGTCCAACAGCTTCCTTAATCCTTAAGCCTCTCTTCGTTCAGATTTTCCCCCCGTCGTGTCTCCGCCCGTCCGTCCGCCGGAAAGGATGCACGGCCGGCCTCGGACGGCGGCGAAGCCGGAAGATGCGGCGGCATCAGCCGCCAAAGCTCAGAAGCTAAGAGCTCTTCAATCGCAGTTTCTCTCTTATCACCACAACCGCATGTACTCTCTCTCTCTCTCTCTCAATTTTCATTTCACTTCTGTTCTGCCCTCGGCTGCGAGATGGAAACTGTCGCACGGATGGAACGATCTCTTTCGATCAGGTTTCTTGAATTGATTTTGATGCGTTGTTGCTCTTAGATACACGAAAGAGGCCCTCGACACTAGCGCGAAGCTCCTGGAGATCAATCCCGAGTACTACACCGCTTGGAATTACAGGAAGCTCGCGGTCGAGCACAACGTCAAGGAGTCCGAATCCTCTCCGGAATCTGTGAATTCCATCTTCGACGAAGAACTCAAATTGGTGCGTTCTCTGTTGTTCCGAGCTTTTTAGGACGGTTCGAGAGAATCCGAAGTGGTCCTGCTGCTTGTTCCACATCTGAGTTTTTATTTGCTGCTTCCAGACTTAGGTTGATACCTTGTTGAGATTAATTCGCAGCGTAATGCTTTAGCTATTCGTAGCTTTTCCAGTTCTCTTCCTCTCATATGCAATTTGGGGTCGTTTGAGGTTGTAAGTTTTGCTGCTATTAGGAATCAGGATTGCAGAATTTGTCTCTTCCTCAATCTTCAATGAGATTGTCTTCTCTTGCTAGCCCTAGGAGCAGAGTCTACATATTCCTAGCCTCTTTAGCTTTGCTCATATTAAGCTACTATAGTTGCAGATATTTCTCAACAGTGCGTGACTTGGATGTGTATGAATTATGTTTGTAGATTGAGAATGCACTGAGACAGAACTTTAAATCTTATGGAGCATGGCATCATCGAAAATGGGTGTTGAGCAAAGGTCATTCATCTTTAGATCATGAACTATGGCTTTTGGATCGGTTTCAGAAGGCTGATCCTCGAAATTTCCACGCATGGAATTACAGGAGGTGGCAAATTTCATTCTGCAGGATATGTAAATCATGATAAGTGCATCACTCTGATTTTCTCTTCTATCAAAATGTATTGCCAGATTTGTGGCAGCACTGCTGGGCAGATCCATGGAGGATGAGCTGCAGTATACTGAAGATTTGATAGGAAACAATTTCAGTAATTACTCTGCTTGGCATAATCGTAGGTATGCTTGCAAGGTCCCCACACTGCGTATGTTGATTGTTGTCAATTACACTGCTAGGAAGGTCATTTATGGACATATTATGGGCTTTTACTGGGAGTATAATATAATGAAGGGCGACATCACTTGTTTTAGCTGACTATTTCTCCAATTCCAAGGGATTTGTCTCATTTGTGATAGGGACTGTGTCACTCCCTTGCACTTCATATGAGTTAGTTTTCTAAGATGTCGAGGTATTGGGGTGGTTGTTTTTTGAGTTTAGACATGTGATCCTCAGTTCTTTGGGGTTCATCGACCGTCGACCCAATTAGTTTAGGATAAAGGTGTTGTTGATGTTGATGTATGATGTTGACATGTGATCCTCAAAATTAACCCCTCAATTTGTTCTTCTTGTTGTGCATCTACCCTGTGAAAGTATCTCTGCCTTTTTTTTATGCAAATTAGAGGGAGAAAAACAATTGTAAGTTGATTTTAATTGCTTCCAAACTTGTGACCTCATCTCTCACCTGGCAAGAAATTTTTGCAGTATGCTATTGTCAGAGATACTGAAGAAAAGGGAACAGGAGTCATATTCTCGAGATACCATAAGCAAGGAGTATGAGTTTGTACTCAATGCGTTATATACTGACCCTGACGATCAAAGTGGTTGGTTTTACCATCATTGGCTTCTTGATCTAACATCCAAAGCCAAAGCTCCTTTGCTTGTATCTTCTTGGCCAGTTCCTGGATCTGAACTCGTTGTGTCAGGAAATGCGTCCCTTGTTGATCATCCTTTGTCTTCATTCTCTGAGGTTACTATTGCTTTGGAACGATTTCCTGTTGTCCTGTATTTCAATCAGACTGTTGAAGGTCTAAACTCGTCAACAGTTGCTGTTCAATGTACATTTGTTCAGAATGAAGATGTCACATGGAAGCCATTTTCACCGCAGAATTCTTGGGCTTCTGAAGTTTGGGTTGGATATCTTGATTTATCTGGTGTAGATCATCATTCTTCAGCACCCCATACTGTTGAGGTTAAACTTGGACGTCATAAGGGCATCATGTCTTCAAATGGTCTACAGCTTAGTGTTCCTTTTGATTTATCATTCACAGTAAGTTTAAAGCCCTGGGAATCCCAATTTTCTAAAGATGAGAAAGTGGCGTGGGAGGAGGACAAGTTTTATGCTTGTGAAACGCATTTGCAAGCATCCATTCCAAGTCTTTGTTATGATGGAATATCAGTGGGGAGTAAGTACGAGCCAACAACTTCAGATTGGCAGATTGGAACTATCGCTGAAGAGATAAGTCAAATTAGAAACTTGTTGGCCATCTCAGATAGGTAAGCCTGATCCCAAAGCTGGAAAATTGTGCCTCCAATCAGAAATCCACTCTGATTAACTAATAATCTGTCTATTGTGCTTGTTCAATTTTTCAGCAAAATTGGGAAAATCACACTGGCAAGACTGTTGATGGCTCATGATGCAATGTCATCTCCATATGCTACGAGAACTGTTCATGCTGAAGAAGTTCTTGGGTTATACATTGAGCTGATGAAATTGGACCCATCTCACTCTCAATACTACAAGGATGAGAGAAGTTTAGTTTTGTTGCAACAGGTAACTCTTTCCGGAAAAGCAAGTCTTTTCTTACTTAGTGATTGGGGGCTGCACGGGTATTTGGATCTTTGAAATAACTGGTTTTAAAAGGATGACCTACTTTTGTGTGTGTCATTGCCGCATTGGTTATGTGATGCTCTATTGCAGAAGTCAAAAAGGCAAGAAGCTGGAGTTCATTAGTCTAGGACATAAAGTTTCCCCTGTCAACTGTTTGGATTCTCATGGTTTTTCAAGTGTCACCAAGGTGGGTTTAAAGTGTTTCTAGCACATTAATTGGTGTTTCCCCAGGATATATCTTATTCACGAGATATTGTGAAGGGCCACCATTTTTTGCACTTCATTGGGTAATAAATTTCATTTTTTTCACGTGATAAAAGTTTCTCAATAGCATTTGGGAGGTGTGCACATCTCAATGAGACTATTGTTTGAATGAGGATTGCCCGTTCTTCTATGCTACTGTGAATGAGAATGAAATGAGCTAAGAGACTAACATGTTTATAATTCTTTAAATGATGCTGCAGCTGCTGTCCAGCAAGGAGATGCTGTTGAGGCACTGCTTTTACTATGGAGGCATCACTTCGTCGAGTGCTCACGGACCCATATGTCTTCGTCTGAATAATCAGTCAATATCTCGAATGGGATCATTTGATAAACTATTATGGGTTCAAATGCTAGACCTTAGTGACAACGAACTCCATTCAATTGAAGGTAAGATATTTTCTGGATTTTTTTAACCTTTTTTTTTTTTTGGGGGGGGGGGGGAGGGGGGGGGCTAATTTTGTTTGCTTAGTTGACGTAGGCAACATATTCATTTATCTTTGTGCAGGCCACCGAAATTTGATTTACTTTATTCAGCAGCTGAACTTCAGCTTTTACAGTAATGTGCACAGTTTAATTGACCTTCAAATTTTTTTTTTCGTGGGGACTTTTCAGAGGCAAAAATAACACAAGTTATTTCACATTAGCACAGCCTCCCTTAGGTGTGAATATCTGCTGAAGTTCATTGTTGCTTGTGTTTTCCCATCTACACAACTGAGGGTGAGTGTGTTCGTTTTGTCTACAGTCCTCTGCCCATCAAATCAGTGGTTGATCACTCTTACTCGGCGCTTGTGTGATTTAGCTGCTGAGCCAGTACTTGTGCTTAGGTTGAACTGGGTCAAAATGTTGTGGCTGTTCAACAGTTCAAGTTATCTGGGCTATTCAGGTTTCTTTGTCTTATTTTAAGTGTGAATAGAATAAAGAAAGAGTTAGCTTTTCGCTCGTTCTGTTCCAGGACTGGAGGCTATGCAGCTTCTTCATTGCTTGAACCTGGGAAGAAACAAACTGCGGAGTTTCACTGCACTGGACCCTTTGAGATGTCTGAAATCCTTGAAGGTGCTGAATATTTCTCACAATGAGATAGGGTTGCACTCCGTAGACACCACTCGCTACTTGTGCTCTGCTTCTCCTCTGTCCCATAATGGGGAAGTTATGCGGTATGGTGATGATTTTACCCCCGAAGATGCTGGTGTGACAAACTATTGGGAAGCTTATATGGCGTTCGAAAGTTTGGAGTTGACACAGTTAGATATTGTAGGAAATGCGGTGGCCAATGAAAAGTTCAAGTCATTTTTGCTGAAGATTCTGCCAAAGCTACAGTTTTTGGATGGTCAGAATTTGCATCGTATCTGAATTTTCACAGTTCCTGAGTTTCTTGCTTTTGCCTTTTTTGCTTTAGGGCTAGTAAATTTGTCGATCTTCTCTGTTCTTTACTGTGATTCATGGGGACTTTCCATTTGCTATCCAAACATATCTTCTTCGTTTCCTTTTGTCCATTTGCCTTATTTGTCAGACATTCATTCCCATGACATCGCTCATTTCTATGCGCGGGCGTGTTCAATGACGAAATTCAACAATTCAAACAGTTCATGATGGGGGAGAAAGATTACAGCACATGGTGTGGCAGTCTTGGTGATAGATAATTGTTTTCTATCAAAAAAGTGTAGATAGATGATAGCTCATGACTACATGATTAATGAAGAGGGCCGACGTCTCTCACCTTGTGAGTATTGGTAATTATGTGCCTTCAATCAGGAAATGCCCCCATCACAGGATGTAAAAAATTATAAGTTTCGAGGCAATCAATTACATGTATGATGGTGTTACTACATGTGTGAAGGCTTGTAATAGCATATCAAGTTATTTTCAAACTTATACCAAGGTTCTGCTTTGAGTCATTACCTTTTTGCCATGATTATGGATGAGTTAATAAAATATATTCAAGATGAGGTGTTATGGTGTATGCTATTGCAAGTGATATTATGCTTATTGATGAGACTAGGGTTGGGGTTAACGCTAAGTTAGAAATATGAAGAAGCATATTAGAGTTCAAAGTATTTAAGCTAAGTTGAAGAGAATGGAACACTTGAAGTGTGAGTTTGACACGGTAGGAAGAGGAGGTCGAGAAGCCATAAAAATACTCTGATAGGAGGTACCCAAGAAAGATACATTTAGATATCTGAGATCGATATTGCAAAAGGAGGGAGAGATTGATGAGAATGTAAGCCATAGAATCAGAGCAGGTCGTATGAAATGGCGCGGTGCATCGAGATTTTTGTATGATCGCAAAATTACTCTTAGATTGTAAGCCATAGAATCAGAGCAAGTTTAATGAAATAGCGTAGTGCATCGGGATTTTTGTGTGATTGTAAAATTACTCTTAGGTTAAAACGAAAATTTTATATAACAGCAGTCATACTTGTCATGTTATACGAAGCTGAATATTGGCCAACACAAAAGAAACATGAGCATAAAATGAGAGTAGCGAAAATGAGTATGTTAAGGTGGATGTGTGGTCATACAAGAATGAATAAGATAAAGAATAAAGAGATTCGACGAAAAATTGGTGTAGAACCGGTGGTGGAAAAGATGAAAAAGCATAGATTGAGATGATTTAGGCATATATTTCGAAGTCTCTTAGATGCACCAGTACGAACAGAAGTTTACCATCGAAAGCATAACATGAAAAAAGCAAGAGGTCGGCCGAAACTTACTTGGGGAAAAATAGTAAAATAAGATTAAATGGAGTGAGAAATAAATTGGCGTACGATTTGTCTTAAGACGAAGTGCAGGAATGCGGTTAGTGTTGAGGAGAGGTAGTGTATAAATAGATAGATAGATAAATGGACATAGATATAAATTTATTTATTTATTTTTACACGTTTATCTCTTTTTCCTCGCTTGATTCTGCTTTGATTTTTATGATTCTTCGGAGTTTATCGACCGCCGACTCCAACTAATTTGGGATAAATGTGTTGTTGATATTGATATCGGCTAATTAGCCAATGCGCCAAACACCAGTAGGGGTGATCAGTTCTCAGTCCAGTCCAGTTCTCCTCAAGAATCGAAGACCGGATCGATGGTCCCGGTTATCATTTTTTAGAATCGGGGACCGGACCAATCACCTCGAGAATCGGGAACCAGACTATTGGTTCAGTTTGGTTCCGGTTCGATTTCAAGGAATCAATAACACAACCAAATTCTATTTAAAAATGATCGAAACATCTTCTCAGTATGGTTTGTGAAGTAATGATGTCATCTGTTTTGCAGTCCAGACGCATAATCCTGTGCTTCGCACCTACTTTTTTGTTCCCTGTTTATTTGGTTTTGATCTCAAACCATTCTTAACTTTTCGTGCTCCTTCTTTCACCTCAAAGAGAACGGGGCCAAAAAAAATCAGAGACTCGGCAAAGAAAAATTCGACAATGAACAACAGAAGAGGGGAATGGGACTTGCGAGAGAGTGAGGAGTGAAGGAAGAGGCAACTCGGGCGATGAGATGAGGGCTACAAATCGAAAAGAAGCGAATGCTAATTAGTAATCAATTAATGTTATGTTATTAAAAAAAGAGAAAAGAAATTCAATTGGTCTAGTCCGGTTTTATGGTTTTAAAATCGAGAACTGGACCGTTTGGTTACCGATTTCAATTTTAGAAACTGAGAACCGGACCACACCTCTAGAACTGGGAACTTAACCACCGGTCTAAGCTTGTGCGGTCCGGTCCCGATTTGAGCGGTCCGATTTGCTCACTCCTGTACACCAGTTTAACTGATACTTACAAGTCATCACCCAAATTAAGGCGATTGAACAGGAGGACAATATTGGGTTGCTACAAAATATTTGATAGATGAGGGCAATGGAATGCAACAGCTACAAAGGGCAAGCTAACGACCCAAATTTAGGCACGTATGTCTACTCTTCGAAGCTTATTTTGGGGAGTTTAAATGCACTATGACATAAACGGATAACCCTCCTCGAATAATAAACAGCGATCAATTTTACTTTAGTAACGGAAGAGCTCTCTTTCACCAATTTTTCTGTATATGATGTCTCAGACTTGAGAACCAACACATCTTCATAGAAAGGAACTCAAAATAGCCATTAAAGCTATCTGGGGACCCAAAACAGAAGAGAGCTAAGTGAGAATGCCATTGCTCTTTCAACCAAATTCCATGAAAATGCGCTTGTTTGAGTCGTTGGGCCACTTATTCATTAGCCAACGTCTCCTGATGCTCGGTTGCCAGCAAGTCAAAATCGGATATGGTTACCATCCAAAGCCGAAAAACACGCAACGGCTATGCAGAAGAATCGACCAGAACTTCCAGCTACTCTTGCAGTGTTTTCTTCATGGTTTTATGTTGGAATGTGAGGTAGAGATCGATTCAAAAGCTTCTTTTCATGGCACCACAAGTATTGTGCCGGATTTCCAGAGGTTCAGAAATTCTTGAGGAAAGATAAGAAACGTTTCCTAGTATTGAAGTTAAGATGATAGAAATCGAGTAAACTAGGAGCAAGTCACCCAGCTCTCATCAGGAGAAAATTTTGCAAAGTTTTGAAAAAGCAAAAGGATATCGAGTGAATTTTTTTTTTGGCATTTCCTATTTGATTATTATGTGTAATTAGAGCTACAAAAACGCACATAACAGTTCTCCCCTAACTTATGCTTTAAAAAGAACCAAGAAAATGAGACTCCTTTTAACCTGTTTGCGCAAAATCCCAACCTTCCCTGCCTCCCCTCCTCCCCCTCCCCCTCTCTGCCAGCAACTGGAAGGAGCGAATGCAGGGAAGTTTTCAACTGCGCAACATCTAAAGGCGGTTAAAAATATCCCAGAAAATTGTAGGTGCTTCACCCATGATGAGAGAGAAAGCAATAATTTCTACATGTGTAACCGCGGCATCAAACTCATCAATCGGCAGATGAAGGTCTCTTAAGTTATATCTGCTAATCTATTCCTGATGCTTGAGTTTCGTAGGTGAACTTCCAATTCCACTGCAACTAAAACACGACAGACTAACTTTAGAGATAATAGTTGTATAGAACTGGTATCGTAAAGCAAAATCTCTAACCCATCCCCCCCCCCCCCCCCCTCTCTCCCCCAATCAGGGAGTTGGCTGTTATCCGGTGAGGCAGACTTGCAGAGGTAAAAGGGAAAGATGCTTTAAGCCATCCCTAGCAAGAAAGTCATATGATCTCCAATCGAGCAAAGATACAGAGATAACAGGAGATAACAGGTAAACAAGTACAGCGCCTGAGAACATTTTGACTGACATATCCTATTCCCCCTATTATTCTACTGATTGATGAGAGTAATTCCTTACAGCAGAGATCAACAGTTTGCCCTCACATGCCATACTGCTGAGACCTGAGAGAATGGTCCATGACCTTATGCGCTGAAGAACAATCCCACAATATCAGATGCTAAAAATGACATTGTCATGTCATATTCCAATGCAAGTTCCATTTTTCACACAAAGAAACTACATGACTACGTGCCTTGGGGTGTGTAAAACATGTTGACCGATATTTAGCTGCCTGCAAGGGAAGAACTGTAAACGTGGAATGTCTTATTAGCTACGCAGCACATCTCCTTTCCATCTCCGTTACTGGACTACCTCAATATCTTTCTTGTAGGAATAGAGCAAGTTAAAATGAAAAGCTATACCAATAAATAATTAAGAAGTTAAATTCTTGTCATTTTGCAACTCACAAGTTGGATATCTGAAGGAGAGTGGAATTGAGTGAATCCAACAGTCTCAATACGTATGTGTTACGCATGCCTAATATACTTCTGTGGCTCTTCACACGCCCTGGCGCAGATATGAGTACATTGATTTCATTCTTAACAACATCACAACGATCAATTCAATTACCTATATTAGGACAAGTCGGTCTCATATGATTAAGCTCAAGTTTAAGCATTCATATGGTGGGTTTCAAGTCAAAAGCAAAACGAAAAGCAATTCATCTGTAAAAGCTTCTTCCAGAAATCAAGATCATGCATGTAAATTTGAGTAAGGATTGGGGAGTCGGATAGAACAGACGGGTCCCTGCTCTTTTACCACAGGCAGCCAGTTACTAGACAAACTTACAGCAATTAACTAATTACTTAGCAGTCAATAAATGTTGGCAAGACATGGAGGATTTTAACTCACAAACAAGCTGCAATTTGTCTTGCTTCTCTGAAATAGACATGATAAAAACTGATAATTGGCAGCAAAAAGAGGTGGAGAATGACCAATCCAAATCAAAACTTATGACTTTCCAGTTCCAAGCTCGCATGTGAGTGTAACTATACGTCTCAGAAGCTATATATCACAACTCTCGTGTGTTGATGACACAGGAGCAAATGATAACCATCAATCAACCCATGAAAGAGAATAAACCCCATTGAAAAGCAAAACTTGATCCATTCATTAGCGTTGCAATACAACTCAATTGCACCCAAAACTAACCACTTTGCAAACTCTGTTTAGCTTCTCCTTCATTACAACAGCGAAGGGAAGCACATTATAGTCAATAAGAACCACGCGTAGCAAAAGACAACTATGAGCCTAACCGGTCAAGAGCCTCTCGAGCGGCAGCGAGCGTCGGCTCCATCTCAAGTGCCTCCTCGTAAGCCTTCGCCGCCTCCTCCTTGGATCTCTTGGCCTCGTAGCACTGCCCTAATAGCAACAGAGCCTTGGCACCGCAGCTCAGCTTCACGGCCTGATTCAAATCGTCGATGGCCGAGTCGACCCGCCCGCGCCGGCTGAGCGCGAACTTCAGCTCGGCCCTCCTGAAGAGCGCGTCGCCCCTCTCCCGATCGGTCAGCGACTTGGCGGCCAAGGGGGAGAGGGCGACGTCGAGCGAGTCGAGGGCCGAGGTCTTGAAGCCCTGCAGGTCCAGGGCCAGGGCCTTGAGGATGTGAGAGGCGGCGTCGCAAGGGTCGAGCAAGATGGCCTTGTCGGCTTCGGCGGCGGCGTCCTGGGCCTGGGAGGAGGCGGCGGAGCGGGAGGGGGCGGATCTGGCCTGACCGAGGAGCTGAGCGCCGCGGACGAAGTGCTGCTTGGCGCGGAGGTTCTTGCGGCCGCGGAAGCGGAGCTTGGACAGGGCCTTCTGGGGGATGTCGTGCATCGCGAGGAACATGAAGACGGTGACGAGGATGATGACCGCTTGCAGGGAGATGTCGAACCACATCTTCGCTCTGTGATCGGGCGATATCTCGTCCATCGTGAATGAGATCGATGGAGTCAAGTTCCGTCTGCCCGGGAGATAAAAGCAGGAGAGAGGGAGGGAGGGAAGGAGTCCACGGTCAACGATCGCCGCCCCGTTTCGCTTCTTAACCGTAATAATAGGCCACGGCGACGTCGAAGAAGCATCCTTTCCAGACGACGCTATGGACTAGACGGTGTGCACTATGCGTGACTAATTCCTTTTTTCTCTCTTTCTTTCTTTTTCCCCTAATTGGTGGCCAACCCTTTTTTATTGGTGCAATATTATCCTCCCATTTTCTTTTTCCTTTTCTTTCAATTTTTTTTTTGAGACAGGGAAACGTAATTCTTTCATTTATAGTCCGAAGGGTAAACATAAGTTTCACCGTGCATTATAAAAATTTTCGAGCGAGAATTGATTCTAGATTTTTCAGTTTTTGCTTTGGAGTGGAAATTGAATTTTCGGCTTCTACTTCAAAAGTTAATTTATAATAGAGAAATGTGTTTAACAAGTATCATAAAAAAATGATCGAAACATTGGCCGCTAGCGGCCGGCCCCACGAAAATGACTTCTCGATTAGAGAAGTAAAAAATTTTTACTTTTCAAAATCGACCAAAAATCTTGCCAAAAGTCGAAAATCCTATCAGAAGTCAATTTTTTTACCAAACGATTTTCTACTTCAGATTGGATTTTACCAAATGAATTTTCCTACCAAAATGACTTGTGACAAGAGAAATGGAAAAAAAAAAGTGTTACCATGCAGCACCATGGGACGCGCATGGTAACACTTCAGAAGAAGAAATTATGCTTCTAAAGTGCTTATGAAGCTGAAATCCGTTTGATAAAGACATTTCAGAAGTGCTTCTGAAACTGAAATACGTTTGATAAAAATATTGATATTTTTCATTTCCAGAAGAGATTTCTAATTCTAGTTGGATTTTTGGCTAATTTTGAGAATCTAAAAATTGTAGCTTCTCAGTTTCAGAAATCACTTCTTCAACTATACCGGCCTCCGCCTCTCGCCGTCACCCGCCGCCGGTTGCCGACCGCCTACTGCTAGTCGCTGCCGCCGGCCGCCGCCAAGCCTCGATCACCACCGCCGTCACCAATCACCGGCCTCCAGTTGTTGTTCACCGGTGCCGCTAACGTCGATTTCTATCGAACACCACTGTCGGAGATTTTATTAATAATGTTTTGAAAATAAAAATTTCAGAAATATAATTTTTATCAAAGAAATTTATTTGATCAAAAATCAAATTTTGATGGAGAATTTGAAAAATCAATCTTCTCCTTATGGTGATATTTATTTCTGAAGCGTTGCTGCCCAATCAGCAGCCTTGTTAGCAAAGCGGGGGCAGAATGCGAGCTTCAAGCGGCCTAGGCCGTGAAGCAAGGAGATACAGTCAAGAGGTTAATGTGCGCGCCGTCCGTGGGCATTCGTATTGGCCCATTACCCAGAGTACAGTACCGAGACAGTCAGATTCTATCAGAACTTCGCGATCTTGAAGGTCAAACACCGTAAGTGTTCCTTTCATTTAGTAACTGCAGAAAGTGTGCTGCTGCAAGACCGGCGTTCGATCCTTTTGTAGGTGAGGGGAATTGTCACGATTTGTTTCATCATTCAACGGAAAACCCCACCCTAGGCAGATGAACAAGGGTGTAGTAAGAATGATCTGATTGACGTGTGATCATCAATTCGTAACTCAAATTTCAATTTGTTTTTTGCTTTTTTTTTTCATACTTTATATAGACGGAAGACTTCAATTTCATATCAATGAATCACATTTCCTTTCCGCCCAACGAAAAATACATGTGGCTGAAAAGAAGATTTGAGATTAATAAGTTACTGCCTGCCCCATTTGAGACAAGGTTTAAGCTTGAGATCGTTTTTGAAAGAATTCCTCAATTCCGAGGCACTATTCCGAGGAAAATGAGCTTATAATGGTTCCGAAGGTGCACGTCCGACTGTGATGGCGACCAGCGCAATGATCGATGGTTGGAATGGCGACAGGGGGTGGCAATTGGCGGCGATTGCGGTCGGCAACGAGAGGTGATCAACGACTAGCGAAGGTAGGCCGCGGCGGTGGTTGTTGGTGGTTGGTGATGGTCATGGGTGGCGATGGGCGGCAGTTGACTACTGAGGTTAGCAGGTGGCGGCAATGGGTGGCCACTTGTAACTTTGAGGGTGAAGGCATAATGAAAATAGAATGAGAGAACAAGTACTTCTTGAATTGGAGAAGCGGTTTTTTTATCTTTCTCAAATTGGGGAAAAAAAAACTTCATGAGTGAAAATTTCTTCGATAGTAAAATTTTTTACTAAACAAATTTATACTTTAAAATTTACGTTACCAAACGGATTTCTTTTCTAGAAATGAATTTCTGCTCCATAATTATTTTTAGATAAGAAATCCACTTTCAGAAGTGTTATCATGCGCGCCCTAAACCGTGCGAAACTACAAAAATCAGCTGAAGCAGCTTATCATCAAACCGGAATACAACCAAAGTGCCGAGGTACACCTTGCATGAAAAGGAAAAAGGTTTTGCTTGTGGGAAAAAGGCCGAACCCCAGACAATCATATGGATTAGATAAATGCATATGACACTCGTTCTCCCCTGAGGCAGTTGTCGCGGATCGAATCTTAAGCCGGAGAAATATTTACAATTGCCTAAAACCAAAATGTTTGGAGTCCAGGATATGCCGAGGATCGGAGGTACTGGGCCAATTAGACATGGATCCGGATTCCCTACCAGCATGGTAGGGAATCATTAGACTCCTCACCCTCCATTTCCCCTTGATATAGGGTGGGGATTTTAATTATCCCCACCTATTAGACATACCCAGATTCAATTGGTCTTCGGGATGCAAAAAAAATACCTAGAGCTTCTGTGTTGTCCCACTTCCCATTTGGATGAAATGTGCTGGAGACTTCAACAGCTTCTTCAGCGAGTCAACGATGCTGGCAAAAGATGGGCGCTGAGCAGGATCGCTGTCGAAGAAATAAACAAATGTTTAGACCCACAAAGCAGCCTAAGGTAATCAGGTAGACACCAAGATATTATTGAATGTTCCCAGTCAAACAATGTTTCCAAAACGACGGCGTTGAGATGAACCGCCTCGCGAAAAAAAAAATGATAAGGGAAGAAAAAAAGGAGTAAAGCCCCAGTATGGCAAAGTTGTTGTCTGTTTGCACCAGGAAAGCATCTAGACGCATTGCACGGATAATATTTATGCACGCGCACTATTCTCCCAAATCAAAGTGATAAGGATATGGCCCAACATTCTACTATGAAAGGCGTTCATCCGGTGCCCTCAACTAATTGCTCTTTTTCATATCTTCCCTCTATATCATGTTGCATCTTTAATCCTTCCATGATCTGGAGTCCATTTCCACACAAACATCAAAAAGGAGGCATCTCTAGTTACACCTAGTCCAGTACTGGGGCTAAGCTCAGTTCACTCTGAGAATGTCTAGTGACCTGGTAGAATATTCAGGAGGCTGGCCATGAAATTCAGCAAATGTATGTTTAGACGGTGAGCACATGCTGTGGCAGGTTACCTCAGCCATGACTCCTACTACTTATAATGGCAGCACTATGCAGAATTTACAAGCTTGGGGAATGAATAAAATAAACTCACGTACATATAATACAGAAAGTTTGAAATCAAGCAAGTTGTCTCAAAAACAGAACAGGGACACTTCACCTATCGCATCCATTGGGACAACAAAAAAAGCTCTATTAAGAAATTAACTCTCCCTTATGTATCTTTGAGGGTTCATCGACCGCCGACCCAACTAATTTGGGATAAAGGTGTTGTTGACGTTGATGTTGAAGAAATTAACTCTCCCAGCTAATATATTCATTTTCATATAATGTATGAGCCAGGAAGTTTAGGATGAGCTAGTGTCTACCACTTAGGGGCAGGCTTATTCTGCCTAACACTGCATTTTCAGGCACACAAAACCGCATTGATCTCTCTCCCTCCCTCCCTCCCTCTCTCTCTCTCTCTCTCTCTGAGTCCAATGAACATCGAGCTCTTTATACAAAATGGAAAAGGAAAATTGAAAGGCTTAAGGATCTTACTCAGCCCAGCAAGATTCCATCAAGGAAGCCAGCATAGGGGAGGTATTCTGTGGAATGGCTAGTCTTCTGTTCTGGAAAGCGACAGCCCCGACGACCTGCAGGTTTGCACCATCAAAACGAATCAAAACCAATCAAAAGGAAGTTAAAAAAATTAAGAAAGACAAGCTTCACGACATCTATATTCCTATAAATGTTGAGCGGTGGCAATGAGGAATCCAATAACCAAAACGAAGGGATGGAAAGAAGATACAGAGGAGCGGACCACCAAAGTAGCAGTCCATGGACATAATTCTACTTTTAATACCTGGGCAGGGCTAAGTCCACTCCAAGGCTGTTGCATTGTCACAAGTTCCCATAAAATCACTCCAAAAGAATAAACATCGGATTTCTCATTTGACCGCTCACCCCTAAGAAATTCAGGAGCCATCCACTCGGGCTGAAAATTAAAGCAAGAGAGTCACACGATAATTAATGCACTAAGATGTACATACGCAACCTACAAAAAAATTTGTCAAAATATGATTCAAGGAAGAAACAGGAAAAACCAACAATCACAAGAGAAAGCTAGACAATGTGGATCAGTGTGAAATGGAGAAACTCTTAATGCATAGAAGTATAAGTCAAAAACACGCACTTCTTAAACAGTTTCTGGAGGATGAAGATTTGAATTTACATCTCTTGTAATATATATTTCGATGGTATAAAATTTTTATTGTTCCAGCTAGAGCTGAATGGAACAGCTTGATCAACTGATATAACCATATACTACGTAAGCAATACTCAATGCTTTCCACTATCTTGCTATTTTTATCTGCCTAAAAGTGCATTCTATCCCTGATCTTCTTATGTTTATGACTAGTCGATGCAAAGGCAATAGAAAATGGACTACATATGCAACAGAAATGAAAATCAAGATGGCAGGCATGCGCTCCTGTGCATGCATGCTTACATGCGCTCCTCTGTGTGCATGTGCACTGGGCACAAATGCATGTGAGAGAGAGAAACTCACAGTTCCCGCAACAGATTTTGATGATATGAACGTGTTTGCTTTAAACCTCGACAAGCCAAAATCGGCTACCTGTAAATCCAAATAAAGGATAGAAATAAGCCACCAAGTAGAACTGTAAAATTGGAAATTCAATGAAAATTTTGGATGATCACCTTCACCGTCCAGTTTTTATCAACCAGCAGGTTTGGAGATTTTAGATCCCAGTGAACAATGGGAGGACTCAAATTATGGAGATAATTTAACCCCTTGGCCTGTTATACAACGTGATGGTGAGTTGTTTTCTCCGAGAAAGCTTCAAAGAAGTGGAAGCAAGAATTTTATACATAATACAGACCACGTCCAATGCCATTCGTAACCGCCTTCTTTGATCCAGCATCTCCCCAGAAGCTGGTCTGTGGATAAGACGATAGAGACTACCCCTGCTCCGAATCATGACATTGTACATGACAGAAATTACTTCAGATGGATCTTACCAAGCCAAAATAAGTAAAAACTAGTAGATTACCTAGGAAGATACTCTGTCACTATTGACAGATTCGGACACTTTGTGACTGCTCCCATGAAAAGAACCACATTTGGATGCCGCACGCGTTTCATTATTGCAACCTTAAAAGACACAGATACTCAAATCTTAGTTTGGGGGTGATGAAAGCAGATTTGTTTAGGGATTGCTTAGAAAGCATACTGATTTTGAAATGAATTCTCTGCATAATGCATATGGAGTATTCCTATACAGGTATTCTTCGGAGACACATGCCTCAACCAGTAAAACTGAAGAGATAAAGCTATAAAAACAATCAAGATAATAGATAAAACAAGAGCAATTCTCCCCAGCTCACACCTGTCTTTACGACTACATGGCTTACTTTTTTTCGCAATTAGGTTAATATTCAATTCCAAAACTTCCATATAACCGAGAATTTCAAGAATGCAGCTTGAACTGAAGATCTTTGAATGCTTATTTTTTTTACCAGATCTTAGTGAAAATCTCCATTTCTGAAACTTCTATGAAGTAATCTATCGGGTCAAGAATGCAACTTGGAATGTCTGCAACTTTTTGAACTTGAACAACTCAAGAGAGCTGTGAAACCAGTGCAAGATGAATAAGGTTATATTCATACTGGTTTCTCACGTGGAACGATATTCTAATCTAAATTAGATAAAGGCTACATAA
Source organism: Rhodomyrtus tomentosa (assembly GCA_028455895.1). Classification (NCBI taxonomy): domain Eukaryota; kingdom Viridiplantae; phylum Streptophyta; class Magnoliopsida; order Myrtales; family Myrtaceae; genus Rhodomyrtus; species Rhodomyrtus tomentosa. The sequence goes on along the minus strand of JAPCWY010000001.1, from coordinate 2,663,507 downwards.
TAAAAATGAATTTGCATAGGAACAAAAACATTGAATTGTCCTAAAATCCTTCAAAATGTAGAGAGTAAACATATAAAATTCTCCAGGTTGCTTTCAATTCAAGAATTTAACTCCAAAATGTATAACTAGTAGAGAAAAACATCAACAGCGATGTTACGTATCAGTTTGTGAAATACGCAGGAAGTGTAGACCACTCTTACTTTCACCCTTGGATCTAATCAACCTCAGAGACCAGAACTGAAGCATGCACTCTCAAATGAATTTAAAATGAATATTGAGGAAGAGAGAAAAAATGAGAGCAATAGAAAGAGCGACAGCAACGGAAAAAGACATACCGTTCTGATCGAGGATGGCAATTTGTCATGAAGACATTAATTTAACAACAAAAAAGCAAAGTTGAGACAACAGCTGCGAAAGGTACTTACCTCTCGTAGAAATTCCTTCAACCGATCATCGTGAAAATCCTGCAATGTTAGAACCTTGACAGCAACATCCTGCATTGTATGAGTCGAAGAACTATATGAAGTCAGTTGAGGGCTTGACCTACATAAACTAGCCCGGTTTCTCATGGTTCCTCTTCCTAAAACAATGTGGCTCACTAGCAATTTTTAATAGAATTATCTGTGCTATCCACTGTAAGTTCTCTAGCTTAGAAAACAATATTGGCCTGGCCTGATAAGATAGCATCCACATATGCTCCAAGAACGGGATCATCAGTGATTAAAGTAAAAAATCCAAGTTCCTAAAACTTGCTGAAACTCTGATTTCCCAGTTGCAGTTCTAACCTAAGTAATACGATAAGCACCAACTTCTTCAGCTAGAAAGGACCAAAATAAAATCTAAACCTGTGAGCACAATAATCACAGAATGCAATGTTCTCTTAGGCAATCAGAATTTTAACAATAATAACTATGTACAGCATTGCAATAAGAATAACAATTGAGTACAGGATTGCAACTCCGAGCAGCCTTCACTATAAATAGTCTCAACGAAATAAAAGCTCTAAAGATAAGGATACCCACCGATCCATGCCACTCTGCACGATGCACAGTCCCAAAGGAGCCTGCAAACAAATCAAAGTATGCATATTCATGCTACATTTATGTAACTGAAAATTGCAGAGTGAACAAGAAGAGAGAGAGCCAATACCAGCGCCGACACGTTCCTTAATATGCAATTCTTCCCACGAGATCTCGAGCCAGTCCATTGCAAGCGAAGGTTCAAGATTCACGAATCTTGGAACAGTAATTGCAGAAAAGTTCCCTCTACTCTCCAACTCCTGCAAATCCAACTGATTGGAGAGACTTACATTAAGTTCCTTGGTTGTGTCCTTGGTATTTTGGTTGCCAGCTAGAGTGATCTCTTTTCTGTAAGTTTGGTGCATGATATATTTTCCCTGAACTTGCTGTAGAGAATCAGTTGTTGATGCTCCAGTAGAAGCATCCAGAACTTCAGATACGTTTAACTGGAGAGAGGATCGTACTGGATTATCGTAAATGCAACAATTTATATTATGTTTTAATTCCAAAGGCATCGCTGCTATTTCTGCTCCAGAAAAAGTCATTTTCCCTGTATCACCTTCTTCCCAAATGCCTGCATGAGATTAACAGTGTGGTTTTAATTTCTTTAAGAAAATGTAGCTTCTGGTAAAAAAAGGAAAGAAAAGAAACTGTAGCATTTTATAATGCCAGCAGTGGGCCAATATTAACATCAATCAAAAGACGTTGCCTAGGAAAGCTATGATTGTCACGTTTAACGTCCATTTGAAAAGTAAGACTGCAAAGCAGTACTGGAAAAAAAGGGTACAACTCCACGGAGCACTTCAGGAACAATAACTAGCAGAGAGAAAATGCAATCACAAATTTCATTATCCAAGTAATAGAGGAAAGGAAGGGAGTGGATGCTGTAAGGGCAGATGAGGTTATTATCTGAACCAAATTGAAGAATTCACCTGCATATGAAAAGTACAGAATACAAACTTGAATGATTTTATCACGTCCGACAGTTATTTCAGCCTGCCGACAACCATTAGAAACAAGAAAGAAGAATGACCGTCTGTTTTTTCTATACTTACCGAACATTTGAAATCAAATAGAAGCTTATCTAGGAAATATGCTAACCAAAGGAAAGAGTTAAGTACAAATGAGAGATGAGAACTAACCCTATTGACGTGATTAACTCTTTACCTGGGGGGCCCTAGACCTGAGGTTGAAGTCTCACCCTTCAAACTATCCCACTTTTTTTTTCTCAGTCAGACAACTACCTTAGTACCCTAAAAAGACACAAAGATCTGAAGTTTAACTAATCACAAAGGCAGAAATGTTTAGTTGATTCGGTAGACAAATTTATACAGTTATTCAGATATGGAGAAAAGCCAAAATAAAATCCATGAAAGCAACCAGCAGGTTAAATAAATTTCACTCCACGATGCTCCAAATATTATCTATATTATGATAACGCTTATCCTCTTTTACTATGTTCATTCATCCTTTGAGTTTCCTTCGTTGAATGTAGATATGGTAAGTTCGAGTTATTCAAAACTGTATACCTGAATGGGAATCTTCAGGAAGACCACATCGCTCAGAACTTAAAGTTTGACATGATGAGGCTTCGTCCATATAAGGTTGTTGAAAATCTCTCAGATGAGAAACCTGGAATAGTGACGGCGTCAAAGAAAAAAAGTACCCATTGATTGATGAATCAGGACCATGGACATTTCCTGGTTCTCCAACAAGATCGACCACATATTCCCTGAAAGAAGAAACATAAATCACAATAACCAAACTTTAACGGGAGCAAAAGTTGAAAAATGAATTTTTAAACACATGCAAGGCCTCAATTGAACTTCAACCTAAGGAAAAGTTGCAACATATACTTGCAATGCCTCAACCGATACATAAACCACAAAACACTTAAGGAATTAAAGACATCAACAAAGAGCTACTCTTAAATGAAGCCGCATCTCAGCTACTTCTAAGTTTCAGTCAGACATTAAATTGTTTATTTAATGTTCCACATTAAACAAACAGAGGTACAGCGCCAATGGAAGAATACCAATCCTTGAACAGATAAGAGTTCATGACTCAGGAACTACAAACTATGCTAATGACATATGTAGAAGAAAGTAATCATCAAATGGACAACAGTGGAAACCATTAGAATGGTTTTACTGAGCTGAAAGTTCAAACCAATGTCATTCTATATCCATTTTACGTGAAGAAATCGAGGGAGTATCTTTTCAGTTGGACAAATTACCTAGATAATTGCCTTTCATCTTCAATTTTCACAAGACAAGATGACTGATGGTCCGTCGTACAATACATGCAACCTCGAGCTATCCGACATGGCAATCCAATGTTGTCCGCCAATTTCTGCATGTGCCATAGCCATTGTTATTTATGTGAAGTTAATCACATATCCTTACAACTAAACACCAGGCCCCATCATCTTTGCGCCGCAATAAAAAAAGTTGACAGAGGAACAGACAGTGAGAGGGAGGGAGGGAGGGAGGGGGGGGGGGGGACCACTTTTGTCTTGATTAGTTTCACAAAAGTATGTTGCTAATAGAGACCCTGGTAAACAGGATCTAAATTAACTTCTATATCCCACTGATACAAGCATCTATATAGCGCGTCCATTGTGCACTTAAATAGTACAGGAAGTTTAAAATTACAAAAGCTTCCAATCTCTTTTCTTAGTGATGACCTCAACGAAGAATTCAAAAGCTCATAATCTAGTCTAGATGTATCTAAAAAAGTCCAAGTAATATATCCTAAAACTCCAAATGCAGAGTTAACCCGGAATATTGCAAGATGTCCAATACTTCCCTAAAATGAAAAGGAGTTTTTTCCTGAAATTACCTATTGTGAACAGCATGTACTATAATGATTCGTTAGTTCGCTGGACAATGCTGCAAGGAACTCCACGAACAGCCTCAAACTGTTTCATCATACTAACAACTGTTCAACCCACATGGCTGTCACTTAATACCTCCCTATAAATTGTAAGTCTATTGCATATGGGCTCGTAATGTCCAACAACCATCGATGGTGGTAAAAATAAACAAGGGTGTCTAAATTTCAATAACCTTAATTTACGTTGTAAATTGAATAGTATTCTCTGAAAGTATTTATATGGCTATCATAGCAGATTCCTACTTTTTTTCTGATGGCACAATAATGCACTTGACTTTTTACCATTAAAATGTCCATGTCATCGAAGCCATGGCAGTGATTTCAGAAAGCATCCTCTGAATATTTAGCTTTAGGAAAATCATGTTAAGAGATCTGCCAATGCAACCTTCTGTCATGCATTATGTCAAGATTCCTGCAATTTTGCAGCAATAAGGAATAATATCTTTATCAAACACACTTCTGCCATAGAAGTTATATTACGACAATGGAATTGTATATTTTTCAAGTAGGACTTACAAACAAAGCAACCTCCTTACCTTGAAAAGGATGGCTCGATGTCTACAGAGACCCATAGACATGCTACCAATGGGAAAAACTATACACTTATTGAAGTCCTTTAATCTCTTGCTAACCACTTTCCAGCGCTCGTGAAGATCACCTTGCTCCACTGGGAAATTTCCCCTATATAATTCAACAGACTTTTACAGACTAAACATTAGAGAAACTTAAAATGGCTCGATCTTGACTGTACCATGCTCTCTTCCAAGGAATTTTTGCCTTCTATGAAAAAAATCACTTAATCAGATGACAGCAATGGAGAAGGTACAGGCATACCCCATTGAGATGGCGACAAGCTTGCCCAGTCTCTTAACCAGGACTAAATTATTCTCTGAATCGGAAAACAGTTCTTGTGCTTTATCTTCCAACTCCTTAAGATGTGAATCCCCGCGTTTATCAATAAGAACAACCTCCATGGATGACCCCCCAGGTTCGACCTCTTGAAGCGACATCAATGACGGCAGCCTTCTTCCCTCCCCTAAGTCGTTGCACATAACCCACAAATATGGATTCATGCCCAAGATGTTATAGAACCCATCAGATATTTTGTCAGCATATGATAAGCACCCACTAACCTGGAACAAGCAAATATCATATCCATCGTGAGGTTCAAAATTGAATTTAAGGAGTTGTTCAACTCTAACCCAAGTATAAACAAAAGCGTAGGTGCATTAACAAAATAACAATCGAAGAGTAATCAAGCTTTTGATTACTTGCATTAAAGCGGTTAAAGCGGAGGACCCAACGATCGGAACCCTTCCCTTCGATTCATTACAATGTGCATGTAAAAAGATGAAGTTCATCTCCAATGAAAGACTCGGAGTAGTAAGGTGATGTGTACCACCCCCTCCTAAGACCAATTTGATATGCAAATGCGACGAAGCAAATGTTTCCTTTAAATTGTTTCATATATTAGCTTGGAACTGAATAAACATCAAGCACATGCATAATCTTCAAGATAAGTTCTGGAAAAAAAAAAAAGCAAACGCCTTTCTTACCCAGAGACGATACGAGACGGTCTCTGCATTGGTACGGTCCTCGGGCGCGCTCGCTTGCAGAAGCGCGGGCTCAATGGAAAGGCTCGCTTGCGAAGTCAGTCTCCTAGCCAGAGCGACTTGCAGGTAATAGCTCTCTCTGGTTCTCTGAGCCAAGCTCTTCTTACCACGCTCCTCCTCCTCCTCCTCCTGCCTCGTCCGAGATGACTCGATTCGCAAAAGCGAGTCCTTAACATCGCTTGACACATTCCCGTCCAAAGTCGTCCCCGAGAAAAAGCTTGGTGCATAGCTACTCCCGCTCGACAGCCTAGGCAAGGACACCTGCCGGTCGAAGTTCCGGTCAATGCTCCGGTCCTTGATAGCGTCCGAGACAGAGACCTCGATCGGAACCGGGACGGGCTCTGCCGGCGTTGGAGGCAACAGAGGCTCGCGGTCGTAGTCGTCGCTGGATGACAACCCCGATTTCACGTGAAACGATGACGACGACGATCTGGTCTTCTCTCCTTTTCTCTCAACAAACCAGTCGAAAAAAGTCCCCAGTTGTTGCTTTTTGCTCTTGTGTTGCTTGCTGTTGAAATCGACTGTCTCGCCCGTGAAGAGATCGGATGCAGGTGGATATTTCCCGACCGTGCGCTTTGAGACCGACTTGCCGTCGCTTTCGATGTTAAAGCTGTCCCTAATGGCACCACTGTTGACGATGCCCGCGAAGCCCGTGGATGTAGTGGTGGTGGACGAGTTGTTTTTCTGCTTTTCGCGACCTGACAGCTGCTTGCTGGGAGATGCATCGCATCCTCGCTGATGTTGTTGCTGGTGGTCTGGGAATTGCCTCGGGAAGAAGTAAGTCGTCCTGTGAGGCATTTTCCCCTCACGAGCCTCACGAGATTCAGAAGATCAGCCAACACTCAACACCTCTCTCTCTCTCGCGCGCGCCGTGACTCTGCCCGGTCGAACCTAACCTACAATGGCGACAAGGAACCTGTTCGAGCGATCGAGGCCGACGCAGAAACAAAGCCAGAGAACCACAGCCCGCGAAGAGCCAATCCCCAATGTATTTCAAAGCTTCGACTAACCTCTCGGTACTTGCGTGGCGTGGGAATCGATTCGGACCGACAGAACGATGACGAGCAATCTCAATGCCGAGCTATCCCTCAGCGATTGCACCGCGCAGAAAGTCGGAGAACATAGAGCTGGACAAAGGACCTAGAGCGACATAGCCATTCGCAGCGAGAAGCAACAGTGGAAGATGATAACAGAGCGCTCTGCGAGATTTTGCGCGCAGGCTCCCGCACGAGAGTGGAGGAGAGAAAAAAACGAAGACGGCGAGGGGTGTTGCCGGGCGCAAATTCGCGAGCATCGTCTCTGGAGCAGCACACGTAATACTTACAACGCGAGCCGTTGCGACACGTAAGAGTGGGAGGGAAGGGGGTGCGCAGTGCGCACTCTCGTATGCGTGGGTGGCGAAGCCGGGGTTGTGGTGGGAATTATAATACTATATCGTGAGTTAGAGACGGTTGGACTCGGAGGAAGAGGCCCATTACAAACTCCGTTGGGAAAGAGGAAGCACCTGAAATGTCGTTATTGCCCTTCGGAGAGATCTATCTCTTTACTGTATTCTAGCACGATAAACCTTTGTTATTTCGTACCTATGAAGATTTTGTTGACCGTTGAGATTCGCACGGGTGTCCAGTGGAGCATCGTACGGCCAGAATAACTTCCCCGGTTTTGGAAACGCACGCAAAGGCAATTTCTCGAGAAAATAGTCCTCGACTTTTACATCAACCTTTCAATTTATTCCACATGATTATTAAACTTTTGAAACATGTTCAACTTAATCCTTGATTTATAAAAAAATATCCAATGTCCAATGAAAGTATTATATTAAATATCTTCCTATAGTTTAAGGATTAAATTAAACATATTTCAAAAGTTCACGGAACATATTGATTAAACTAAAAATTCATAGATCGTTTTGTATACTAAGCTAAAGTTTAGAGATTATATTAGTCAATTTAAAAGATTATGGATCACATTGCATATTTGGTCAAAGTTCAGAGACCATTTGTTCATTATTTCCAATAACTTTTACCGCTTAAATGAAAATGCTTCTGAATAGAACAACAATACATCATTCTTCATAAGTATCGTAAATCATAGATAAGTTATATCAGCTAACAAAACCGCTTGACACAAAAATGGTCGGCAATAGATCTGCCTCTTCCTGTCCACTATATAGTTCCACAGTTTTCGCGGATTAGGCATTCTTATCTTTTCACTCATTTTTAATAAAATATTTTTTTCAGCTCATTCATTCTCCGCAAAAATAGACACACTTGAGATACAGTCCACGTGTAAATTTGGCATGTGTTGTTCTCCTCGCCAATATGAGCTTGACTTTGATGAGTCTAAGCAACGGAAGCGCTTTGTAAGGATGAGCAAATTGGACCGTCCAAACCAGGATCGCTTGGACAGGATCGAGATCGGTGGTCCGATTCCCGATTCTATGGTTCTCTAGGACTGGACCGCTCGAACCGGACCGATCGAAGTTTTTTATTTTTTGTTTAAGTTTGGTGCTCTATTTCCCGATGCTATTGAGGTTTGGACATACTGCACATTGTAAATTGTAGTTTGCAACGAAGCACTAAAGAATGGGAGCATAAGAATAATTGTTTACCATGCAGGTTCTGAATGCGCCCTCGCAACAAGATGATTTCAATTTGAATCTTGTTGACTGGTTGTCTCAGAATGTGCTTGCGGTCGGTTGGGCACTTTTGTTTACCTATGGAGCGCAATTAACGGCAAAGTAAGTTGCATATCCAGTCGTTGTTGTCCCATAGTGGGATGGTATTCACCAGAGGGGTCACATTGTGCTCATCTAGATAGTCGGCGAAGCTTGTGTGTTTCATGTTTTGGGCACGTGTCTAGTCCAATGGAACCGCCCGATAACTAGACCGGACCGGTGGTCCGATTCTCGATTCCGTAAAATTGAGAATCGGAACCATCGATCCGGTTATCGATTCTTAAGGAGAACCAAATCGAATCGGGAACTGATTACCCCTAGCGCTTCGTACACGTCAGATTGTATGGATACCATTTCTATATAATCAAAATATAAGGAACCACTTTCATAGGATTATCTAACGAAAGAGACCACCGCATGACGTTGCTTGAGCGTTGTTCCGTTTATGGGGGTTTTTCTTGAATTTTTCTCTTTTTATTTTTGCGATACTACAGAGTTTCACAGCATTAGGGCTCAAATTCACAGGTGTCCAAGACCCGGTTCAAATACTTCGGGCGATTTGTGTAATACGCGCTTTCCAGATTTCTAGATGACAGGCTGATGGCATGACGCTACACCGTCCAACTCCGTTGGTTGGTTGCCTACGGCAGCGGTTGCTGGTGCGGGACACACTGCCTGTCAGAAGTCTCCTCTGTTTCTGTTGCCCTACGAATTTTTTTTCCCTCTTCTCCATCCGCGGGGCCACGTCTACGTCGACTTCCTATTTTAAGGTTAATCATTTCATTTTCACTCGAATCAAGAGTTTTGGATTGGATACGACTCATCCTTACCCTAAAAAAAAACACCAGCGACAACGCGGGATCATCTCCAATTTGTGTACTTTTATTGGATAGCCCGTTTGGTTCAGCATTTAATTAAGTTACTTTGAATGAATGTAAATACTTAAAGTACTTTTCCAAAACACAAATAGTATTTGGCAAAATATTTTTTAAGAACACTTTTGAAATCAATTTTGACATAGATACCGTTCAGTGAAAATTATATTTTGTAAAGTATTTTTATTTTTTTTATAAAAAAAAGTGACAATGGAAACCATCGGAGGCGGCTACGGCTGGCGACCAACGGCAACTGGGCAAATGGTTGCCGACGGCTGTGGCGAACGGTTGGAGGCAAGCAAGAGGCGGCAAGTGAATATAACAAATTAAAAAAAATTAATTACATTTGAGATGTAACTTCTCAAAGTATCTTCAAAATTACTTTCATCTAAAGATTTGTAGAGATCATTTAAAATGTAATTGTATCCATCTAAAATAAGCTAAAAAATAAATCAAATAACATTTGATTTAATCAAAATATTTTGCGGTCTTAATGATTATCTCAAATGTTGGACGAAACCTGACGAGTGTGATTACCTGAAATGCAGGGACTGTTGGGGCCGTGAAATAATTGTCTAAGTCAACAGCCAACCCCGAAAAGTTCGTGAGCCTTTTTGCGACAATCGAGGCTACTATGCAACAAAACGTTGACGATTCTTTGGTTTTTGAATGCTCTCCTCCTTCCCATGCTGTCCACGCGTACATGTGGCGTTTGATCGGTAGGACTTAGGACTGGACCATAGACCTTTCAAGCAATGGCCATGCATATTGATTTTATTAACACGCTTTTGTCAGGAAATTATGATCGTACCTGACATGACACCACACCAGATTACCCTAGTATAATTCACTCATATAACTCAACAATTTCCTCATCATATTTGAAATTAGAATTGAGTCTAATCTCCTTTAATTTAGATATCTTTCTTCGTCAATATATCTTTTTATGCCCAACTTCGTCCCTGTGAAATGATACTATTTGTTGAGAGCGAGCAATAGAAGCTCAATACCTTCTATTGAAAAGATCGATGAGAGGAAGCCTGAGTCTAATCCCTTCATCGTATCCAGATGGACCTATCTTCACTTAAAAACTTAAGCTAATGAGTTACAAGCTAATTATAATATATTAATTGCTTTATACAACACCAATTTTTCGATGTGAATTTTTTTTAACACATCTCAAATGTGCACTCTAACAATAAATAAGTAACCTATCTTCCACGCGATCAAAGATTCATTTTACATCATAAGAAGACTTCATAACATCAAGCCGTCTTTGTGGGAAACCTTTGAGTCACAAATGGTGCAGAGTAGTTATGACTCAAATCAAACACGCCTGAAGATCGCTAGTATAGGTCACCCTTCCATGCCTATTCACACTAAAGGAGGAAAAGAGAGAGAGAAATAGTGCAGGCTTCCCCTCCCTCCCTCCCTCTCCACCCCTTAGAATGTTGGCTTATTTATAATATGTATTGATGGATCATTACCTCCAAAAGACTAACCGTAGTTAACATCCGTTAAGTAAAACCAATTTAACAAGCAATAATGACCTTAACGTTATTGAACTTGTGATTATCGAACTTCCAATAGGTGCGATGCACAGCATTGGGAGAGAAAAATAATACTGGTCAATCTTGACCGTTAGTAGTTCAAACCAATTCACCAGAAACGATGACTTTCCAGATTGATCTTTCTTTGCTAACAAGTTAATCACATCCATTGGTCGATCAGTAATGAGCTGAATACAATGTACCGAGCAAGGACGGGGAATCACCATTAAATTAAGACGAGAATGTGGTCCTCACCCGCTAATTATTGTACCTTCAGTGATTATTTTAGTCTGCTAACGACATTTTAAAGAAAATGAGGGAGGGGAACCTCTTCCCCCCTCCGTTTGTTACTTTGGTTCTATTGCACCATTAGATGCTCAAACCATCCAATCGTTTTGTAGCTTAGTGACAATACAAAAGTACCCTATCTTGTTGGGTTCTTCATCTGTGGATTAGGCTGCTTGAATGAGTCCCTACTTGCACATGACTTCGGGTCTCTTTCGGGGACAAGAGCACTTCCATTTAAAGAAAGGGAAGGAGTAGATCTCGAAGCTGGCACTTTCTTGAAAAAGAAGACAGGCTCTAATCTCTCTCTCTCTCTCTTTTTGGGTGACGATGATATTAACGATTATTATAAAAATACTAATTAAGCATAATTATAACAAGTGATGATTCGATGTTAAATTTTTCATCGTATGTGTCATAAAACAAGCCGGTGCATTGCAAGTTCTTCCTAAGTTTTTCTTACCTGATTATTAAACAAGTATCCTACGGGCGATCATTAACAAAAACCCTTCACGATGAAGCAAACTTACATAGGTGATCACTCCTACTTGGATTGCAATAACGGCAGCCTTCTTTTCTCCTGGGAACTAATATGGTTTTACTGGTGATATGAGATGAGAATATGTAACTAGAATGATATGAACTGATCCCACATACAAGGGTTTTCTCCTAGGTTAAGCATTATTGCTATAAAGAGCACTAATAATAACGATTCTTTTTTCCGAAAATTATTTTCTGATTAGAAATATATCTTTTTATTTTTATTCTCTTGACAAGTTTTTTTATAAGAGAAATGTGTTTGATAGCAACATCAATTTTTTGTTCCCGCAACAAAAATTCATTTGATAACAACATAAATTTTCTTCGTTTACTAGTCCTGGAGACCAACAGCAAGCGACATGGATGTGTGTGTGTGTGTGAGAGAGAGACCACAAGCGAGAGAAGGAAAGTGAGCGATGATAAGAATTTTACAGAACAGTAAAAGAATCTCTACTTTTCATCAGCATTCTAAAATTTTGTCCCAGAAATATAAAAAAGAAATTATTTTACCAAACTGATTTCTGATCCAAATATGTGCCAAAAAACAGAAAAAAAAAAAATCAAAATCATCGTCAGTCGCGCTCTAAAAGAGATAAAAGTCTCGTAAGCAAATAGAAAGTGGCAAAGCATTGAAGAATGTATAAAAATTAATATAGGGACATAATGTAACATTTCATTTTCTCACGTTTTTTTTTAATGTAGAAGATATTTTGAATTTCGACAAGCATCCGAGTTTCATAATTTGTCGTGCAGAACCAATTGCATCATGAAATTTCATACCTTTGCATGGCCTAACCGTTCTTCATCTTGTTCTTCTTCGATTTGAGGAGGAAATATTGTCCAAAGTTCATAAACATTTTGTACGGGTATTAATTTAATTCTAAATCTTTCAGTCGTACCAATTTAGGCCAAATCTTTTAAAAATTTGTCAATGTAGTCATTCCAACAAATTTTGATCAGAATTCTACTAAGGTAGACACCGACCATCTGACGTGGCATAACTGACATTTATGAAATTTGTTGATTTCTCTTTTATTCTTTTCTTTCTTTCTTTTACTTTTTTTTTCCTATTTCCCTAGCTTGTCACCGACGAGCCAAAACACCCTCGTCAACCGCATGCGATGATTTTAGTCATTGGATTTAGGGATGGCTGGTGAAGAGACACTCGAGACCAATGAGGGTAGCCCTCATTAGATCTAGCAAGGATGGTTTACACCTAATCCAAGCGACCCTCACCGGTGGCTAGCGACCTCTATTTGCCATTGCTGAAGTCTGGCAATTGATTGAGAAATTGAGAAAGAAAAAAGAGAAAGAATGAAAAATGAAAAAAAAAGGAAAGAAAAGATTACGAAAAATTGTAAAAAATCAACGATTTTCAATCACAATTAACCGGAATGACTATATTGATAGATTGTCAAAAATTTCGGGACTATGTTGGTTGATTAAATAACATCACTCGACACTGATAACGTCCCCATGCTCTTGTCTCATCTGTATATGTCATTTCGCCCCAATTCAACCAGCACTAATGGCGAATTTCGGCTAGCGCATCTTAGACACTTTCGCTCGTTCCTTTTAGTACCATTGCAAAAGATGTTCGATCAAGCATTTTGGTGCTGTGAGGTTGGGATTCTTTGGGACTCCCAAGTCATGAAGACATTACATGAAAAAGTCATTGTAGATATTATTGCAGTTTGCATAGGAAAGATTGGCTAGGGTTTCCTTCTGATCTAATGGGCACACCCACTAGGCATCGAGCATGCTCCCAAGATATATTTTCTTAAACCAGCTGAAAAAAAAAAAATAAACACTTCGGATTATGCCATCTTTGACGCATTAACTATGTTCACGCAAGTTTGCCCCAACACATCGATTACCAAAAAAAAAACTATATTCTCGTTTAAAGGTTCAGGCCAATTGAAAAGTTGTTTTCCTCTTTTCGTTTAATTTATTGTAATGTGATTTATTTTCGTTGCTTTTAAGCAAAGATAGGAGAAGAACAAAGTGATTACCTAATAAGGAAATATCAAGTGGATGACGACTAGATTGTGCATTTTATTCGAGAGGTGGGTGAGCCACAATGCATGATTAATATTATAAATCTAGAGATAAGCAAAGCCCACGTGGCGCATGCCCTATTCATAGGACCATTCTATTTACATGCTATTTACATATTTCTAGGTTTGCTTAAACGGTCGACCAGGGTGGAGTCGGCAGATTTCCACAATGACTCATGCGCCGTCGGATAATGATCGTACGGTGGTCTCGTCAGAAGCGCACTGGGGAAACTCATCAACCACACTTATTTCATCGAATCAAACGAAAATCCCATCGCGGAAACATTCGAAAATTGTATGAAACCTCGCAAAGTAAGTAAATATAACATCTCGATGCTGCTACTGTGAGAGATTTCTTCACAGGCGTCGGAGGAAAATATTAATGAGACGGGGCTGTTAGGCTGTGTGCTTAGCAAGCAATCTTGGAATTGGGCCAAATTCAGCATTAGGCCAGGCGGAGTGTGCAGTGGGCCAGGCGGGTGCTGGTTGGTCAACGTAAAGTGAGAGTTGACTCTCTTGGATGATTTGATAATGAAACATTTTTCCTAGCAATTATCCCTTTTCTTGAGACGGCGAGGTGTGAGATTTGATGGCCAAACATGTTGCATTGGAAGTAATATGGCCATAAGGCCAATGCCCCACGAAATATACGTGCCCACTTTCTAGGAATAATTTTACTAACGAATATAAATTAATGGATGATAAAGTGTTTGTGCCGGCTTCATATCGCAAAATTTTTTATCCTAAAATTTGTCTCAAAAGTGCAATCGAGCTATGAATCTTTCAAAAAGTGCAATTAAATCTTAAAACTTATCAAATTGATACAATCGAGTTTTTTTTGTTGACACCATCAATTTATCTCGTAAAAATTACTGATGTGGCGTTTTTAAATTAATTTATCTATCCTACATGGTGTTTTTTATTATTATCTTTTCAATTATTATTTAAATAAAATTTAAAAACTAAAAAACTACTAAAACATTGAATTTAAAAAGATAAAGTAGAAAAAAGGTATAAAGAAAAAAAGGCTGGGCAAGGTTTCCATCGCCGGAGGGGCTGGCTTTGGGCGTGGGTGGAATGACATGAGCTTGAAATTATATGAAATACTTTAAGTCAAAACAAATTGAAAATAATTATGGAAAACTTTAGTATCGAACTTTTAAGGTTCGAATGGCGTGACCTTTGAAATTATTCGTACTTCGTGACCTTCGTGATCATATTATAGTTGGCTCTGCATTCCAACAATTTAAATAGGCTATGTTCATTTTGTGAAAATGAACTTTCAGAATTTTCTTTCTAATTTTTCAGCGTTCTTTTCACGGAAAACATAAGGCTGCGTTTGGTAAGTTTCTATTTCTGGGAACATATTTGAAACATAAATATTTTTTTGTGTTTCTGTTCCTAGCTAAAATTTTTTGGAACAGAAACGCGTTTGATAAGTTAAAAAAAATATTTTTCTTGCTAAAAGGAAGGATTGACGGCGGCGAATGACCGACGGCGGCAGCATGCGATCGGCGGAGGTGGCAGCGGCGGACAACTAGCGACAGGCTGCGGCAGGGGCGGTGGCGGCGGCAGCGACAGACAATCGGTGGCCTGCGATCGGCGATCCCGAGTGGTGGCCATGGTGGCAGAGGACGGCGGCGGCGGCTTGTATGAAATTGTTCCAAATGTGTTCCAAATCCCAGAAGTAAATTTTTTTTGTTTCTTTTTTTTGGGTCAAAAGTGTTTTTCGGAATATTTTTGAAACATTTTTTTACCATACGTATTTCTGTTCCAAAAGTTTTCTATGAATACTATTGAAACAAAAATACTTTCCTGGAATGTTACCAAACGCAGCCTAAATGAGTCAAGGAAAACAATTATCACCCATTAAAAAAAACACATTTAAAACTTAAAAGTGGCGAAAATGATTTTTTCTTTTTGAAAAGAGGAAAATATTTTTCCCCATCTAATTTCCTCTCTCTACTCCTTCACATTACTTTTCCTTTTCAAATTTTTTAGTATTCAAATATTATTTTTTCTTTCTCTGATCCCGGCGAGGTGAGCTTGGGAAGCAAATGTGGTCGTCAACCGGCAGAAGAATGAGTGTAAAGAAAATAAATGCAAAAAATAAAAAAAAATAAAGAAATGAAAAAAAGAGAAAAAGTAAAAAAAATTAAAATTAAATTGAAAGAAAATAAAAATAAAATATTAAAAACATTGCAAGGAATAAAATCAAATCCAATTTTCTGTACCAAAATTGCATTTTAAGGTTTCAGCCAAACACCAAAAAATATTATCATTTTCCTAGAAACGACTTCTTCTTGAAAAATATTTTCCCAGAAAGAAATCATTTCTCGCCAAACAAACACAACCTAATATATGTGGACTTGAATTTTTATCTCGTTCTATTAGGAGGCCAAAACTAAACATCCATTTTCCTAATCAATGCTAATTACCAACCCTAATGGAAAAGGCGATACTTTCTTCTTTCCGTTAACGGTTTGGTGGTCTGTCCGGGTCACTTGTCTGACGCGTCAATGGATCCACCTCTCCGGGCGATCCTTAGGGCACACTCCCGTGCATTGGCCACGCGATGCCTCTTATTACTAATAATCGAGGGTCTTGTGATAAAGCCCCTCTTATTGTTTAAATAAAATAAAATAAAATAAGAAAATTAGGCAGGCCCGTTCAAGAACGCCATGCAAATTGTAAAATATGATACTAGCTCATCTTCACAATTTGATGCACGCGTATATGCCGTGGCACTTATTTTTCACATCTAAGGACGAATGATGAAGGCAAAGAATTTGTCAAGTCATTAGCCAAAGTATAATAATCCCACTGTAAATGACGTGGCTAAAGAGAGGTTAGTCCTCAACTTTTTGGCAATTGCGTATAAAAGAACGAACTTGGGGGCATCGGGATAGGAAGGAAAATAATATCCTGATTAATTATCCTAATCAGATGGATTAGTGGCTCACCATCGAGCTGAACGGAGACCACATCCTAGAGGAAGCAACATTCGCTTTGTTAATAATTTACATGTACACAAATTATGAGGTTAGGAATTCCATTTGAAATGCTCGACCTTGCGCACCGAAGCAATCACCACCTCGTGAGCACATTTTCGCATCACTCGGAAAAGGTGCGGCCGTTGGTTTTCGTCCCTTCGAAGGTGCGCAACCATTGGAATTTTGGCGGAACCCGCAATCAAATTATTAATCATTCGCTTGATGTGCTACGCTTTTTTTGATTTTGCAACTGGTGCAGTTTGATCGAGACCTGACAGAAATTTTCCTGATGAAATGCCCACAGGACGCAAAACCGCGACTGTAGTAGCGTACCTTTGGTTAAGGATATCAAAATGTCCATCAAATTTCGGCAACCACTCATGTTTCTGCTCACCCAAATTACAAGTGTTCCACTAGGCACTGGTCCAATCCGTTGGTCATGCCAATGTCCCAAAAAAAGAGGGAAAAAATAAGAAGAAATCTTTGGGGTTCTGTAGATGAAATGAGCTCGTTCGGAACTTCACCGCATTTAGGTACGAAAAAACAACTGAACTTTAGGTTGCGTTAATTTCGCAAAAATTAAGTGGCATAAAAAATATTTTCTTGAAAACAATCATTTGTATCGTTTGCAAAAATGAATGGGCGAAAATTATTTTCATCGTACATGAAAATGCATGAACATAAATTATTTCTCACAATTCGTTGACTAATTATTTCAGGCGATACAAACGATATTTTTTCGATTTTTTCTTTAAATCATTTCATTTCGTGAAGGAAACGGAGCTTTTACCTTTATTTTAAAATTCACATCTACATTGGTTCGATTAGATTAACAAATTGTAGCAGGTTTTATGTAAAAATAAATGGGGCTCGATAGTTAACCATGAAAAAAACACACACTTATTTCTCCTTACATATATTGGCTGTAAAAAAAAAAAAAAAAATCACCGAACAACTTCAGGTGAAGATGAAATTGAGTCGAACTATTCGTTGGAAACTTGTGCCGGCTCGATGAATACTCGACATGAAGTAGCTTAATTTCTAGTCAAGTTCGTCTTCGAGCTACTCAAGTATGTTGTCAAGTCGAGCTCAAGCCTTGGCTCGGTAGGTTCGGGAGTCTAGCCTAATCAAGGTCTCATAATTTTCTGGTAAAACATCCAATACTCACAAAGCTACACAAGTAATACTTAAAATTACATTCATGGTTAAACTCAAGCTCGAGTTCGAGGAATGAGACAAGTGGAGTCAAGCTCGAGCGGGAAAATCAGTACTCGACCGGCATCATACTGGGCCGGGGTTTCCTCTTGACTGGGCCCACTAAGTAGCGAAAGTTTGAAGCCTATAGAAATAGGCCCGGTTGGGTAATTGAAAGGTGCTCCCTGTTTCCAATTATCATTGCTTCCCGGCCGGGCCCGGCCCGTGGCCCACACCATCAAGGCGAGCTTCCGCAAAATGATGGATGGACACGTGGACCTGTTTGGTAACGGTCCTGTTCTCTTATTCCTGCTCCTTTGTTTCCGAGAACGTAAAAAAATAGAAACTTGGTAGCATCAATTAATTTTTTTTTTTGTTCTTAGAAACAGAAAAGTGGCCAGAGAACAGAAACAAAAAGTGAAAATATTTACTTATTTGATCCCAATAACAGAATTAGGAAAAATCATTTCTGCTCAGGAATTATTCCAGGATCAAGATTGATTTTTCCTTTTTTTTTTTTCAAAAGTTGGAGGAGGATTGCCGAGGCGAGAGACGCTTGGCTTACAGAGAAAGAAGCCCGAGCCGCGTCACCCAATAAAACAGGCCCAAGTGCTGTGAAAGGATTGGATCCTGTAGTCGACCCAATAATTTTTTTTCCTATAAAGTTTTGCTTTTATTTTCTCTATTTATATATATGTCAGAAATTCTATATAATGTGTAATTAGCGAGGTTTATTGTGACTTTGCCAAATTAAGACTAAAACCATTTGAGATTAAACCAAACTCGCAGCCTACCGGACGTGGATTTTTTTTTTTCATTTACATAATATCTCGCTAATATTTTGTTATAATAGTTCAACAAATCGTGTTATATTTCATATAATTGTTATTCTTTTGAAGGAAAGAAAAATGAAATTCCTAAATCAATGTATGCCATAAGGGTTTGCCAACAGTTAGATTTTGTTGATTGTCACTACATGACATAGAGAGATTCTCTATTCGACCACTAACATTATTTATTATATCCGGAGAAAATGATTGAAATCATTAAACTGAATAACTAATTGAAAAAGTTACGTTGCTAATTTGCACATGAAGAATCATTAAAATCAATAGTATCGAACGAGACAAGCACCTAGGAAATGGAGGAATCCTAGTTGGAACTCGAAAGCAAGATAAGTGGAAAAGGGCGAGAAAAGTTATTTTCCCACCGACAAAGATCAACGATTTGGACTCATATTAATTGAGAGCATCTCGTAATGAC
Source organism: Rhodomyrtus tomentosa (assembly GCA_028455895.1). NCBI lineage: Eukaryota > Viridiplantae > Streptophyta > Magnoliopsida > Myrtales > Myrtaceae > Rhodomyrtus > Rhodomyrtus tomentosa. Next base: position 2,644,546 of record JAPCWY010000001.1, on the reverse strand, counting down.
ATATTTAGAATATGTAACTGGGGTTTATTATTAGCTAAAGGCAAAAGAATTAGGTTTTAAATTTGATTTTAGTGAGTCGGCCTCTTTGGGGTGCACAATGCGCATGACAATACTTTGGAGTAGAATTTTTGCTCCAAAAGTGATTTTGAGTAGAACTTCATTTAGTAGCGTAATTTTTAGAACAATAATTTATTTAGTTACACAATTTCATTTCTACTTTTGAATATTTTGTTTACTCCAAAAGTAATTTTGGAGCTACTTGAAGAAGTAAAACAAAAATAATTATCTTCAAAAGTAGAAAAATCATTTTTTGTGTCATAAATTAATTTCTAGAGCACAATTATTGACATCCGTGTCCTTAACAAAAGTTAATCGCAGTGGGATTTTGCGAGGTCACAAATACTCGATCACCTATTTTCACTTCATTAGAAGTTTCATAAGTCGTACAGATTAATAGCTATCAAGCATGGTACTCGAGATTTCGATGAATGAAAGTAGATCGGAATCGCATTCTTTGACGTGTGTGGAAGCTGTGCTTCGAGACAGAACAATAGAAGTCGAATATTAACAGAAGGACTGGGAAATGAGAAAAGAAAATTCCGGCGAGCGCCAAGGTTTTTAACATTTTATACTAATAAGAGACCATGCTAATTGGGCAAAGGCTCAATTAGAGGGCCAATATCGGAAATAAGAGAAAATATGGGGCTCAAGCATAATTACTTATCATTCTCCTCTCTTAATACTTTATTCTCCGTACAGCATCTTCATCCCGATCGGCGACGCCAGTGAACAAACGCTTCAACGCTATCGGAATTCAGATCTCTCCGCAAGACAAATCGAGACCTAAACCAAAACCTTAACCTACAGTTTTCATCCGGGGATTCCCCGAGCTCAATCCGATCAGGTACCGTCCGTTTCTGTTTTCAGCTATTACGTGCCCCAGTTCTTCCATAGGGATCATTAACGAGGATGCTCGGCCAGCTCATCCGAAATGTTCGGTGTATGATTGACAGTCGGTATCTCGGTATCTCGACATTCGATTGGATGTTTTCAATCCGCCCGGACAGTGAGTCACGGTTGAAGCTCGTTGATCGTTTCGCATTTTGAATTCGGGTGTTGCATTAACACCGTGGAGTGCTGAGAAAATGGAAGATTGATAGGTATCTTGGCGGAAACATGGTCCGTTCGATCTGTTTTGATGTTTTAGCGTGAGCTTGATTTACTCCCTGTCTGAGCTCGAACTTTGTCTCTCCCGTGTTCCGCCGTTTGGAGTGGAGGAAGCACGGTAGTCGTTTCAAGTTGACTTGATTATGAGAAACTTAATCATGTGGCTGTTCTCCTTTGTTTTTTTTTTTTTTTTTGGGGGGTGGGTGTAACCGGTGTGGAGAACTTAAGAAATATAGTTACTCCATTTTTTGTGCTAATTGTGAATCACGTTCCTTTGATTTCGTTTTAGCTGGTGGGTGTTCGGAGTTTCAGGACCGTGATGGGCTACTCTTTCAACGTACAGACTGGAGTACTCAAGCTGTAAATTGTTGCTTGAACAAGAATGAGTATCTCCTTGCCGATTATCAGAAGGTGAAGTTCCAAGATTTGTTGAAAGCATGAACATAGTTAAGGGCGTTGCTGATTTAATTCGAAGGACTTCAAGCGGACAAACTGGAGACTCCAGTACAGGGTTACAAGGGGAGAGGTTTCCACCTCCAGCGCCACAAATCCGCTTCAGGTAATATTGCCTGATCTGCTAAGAGTCTATTTTTTTTTTTCCTGTCTCCTTTTTCATTTTGCTAGTCCGAGCACTTCAATGGACTTGCAAGATAGACTTTTATTTTGGACAAACTAGTATGGTCCGTCAAGAATAGATTGTTTATTAAATGTGAAGAGTGAGATGGGATTGAAGTGCTTGTTTCTCACCTAAAGAAAGGTGAACCAAGTGTCAATGCTTCACTACTTCATTGCGACAAATGATCGCAAACAAAGGTAGAGAAACATTTTGAAGGTTTAGAAAAATGCATGCATCTTGCACCGGATGTATTAGTTGTAAAGACTTTTGTATGGTAGTCTGGAAGGAAGGAATGGGGCTTAAACGGATTCGCAATTTCACTCTGCTTTTGTTGAGCGTTTGATATAATATTCGTTGAGTGGTAATGGATATGCGAAGGAATGTCAATTCCATTGCATCATACCAAAACAAGTAGTTTAAGTTCCTATGTGTCCGTACTTTTTTGCTGTTTTGATTCTTTGAAGGTTAGGTTTAGCATTTTGACATTACCTGAATTAATTGTTTTGATTTTACACAGATTTTTTGTCGCAACCTCTGCCATCTTGATCCTTATACCCCATCGAAAACTGCATTCAATGAGCATTGTTCAAATTTTTGCACTCTTTTGTCCCATACGACCGAAATGGCAACATAAGTAAACCTAGTATGCATCATAAAATTATCAGATTGAACATTGAAATACTGCTACTTTCTCAGTTTGGAGAATGCATTGTACACAATTTTAATTGATAAATGAAGTTAATGTGACTTCTTATTCTCATTTTGAAAGAAGAGCTATGAATTTCTCATCCCATTCAGCCTTGATTTTAGTCCATGCTACTAAATGTGCTGTAAACCTTCTAGAGAGGCCTGGAATTGAGAATAAGTTGGAGAATGTTATGTCAGTGCAAGGACATGTTCTCATCTCTGACGAAACTGATATTTCTTGTGAAAATTCAGTTTCTTGGTTTTGATATGATTATGACTGGCGTCTGACTTCTGACTTTCTTGACATTCTTTTCAGTGAAGTTGGTGATGAAGCAATCTTGTATACATTGTGGGAGAGACATGAAAAGGAAACTGATAAGGTAATTAGAAGTTTCTCAAATTTCTACAGTTATTCTTTCTAGGTAGTTTTCTGCGGTTAAGATTCTTTCTAGGTTTGATTTGGCAATTTATAGTTGTTCTTATTCTATATACATTCATCTAATGAAGATGATTCATACTTCATGGCACGATATATGTCTCTAAATGGATGCAGTACTGTGCTTTATTGGATGAACAATCTTTGTCAGGAGCTTTTTTTTTTTCGTGTGTTTTGCTATCTGCATAATAGGACTGGTGTTTCTTTGCCGCTGGACCTAAAAGTCCAGTAATGACTGGATATCCAAAGGGCTGCTGCCAAGAGACCGAAAAAGATAAGGTGGTTAGCTGGCAATCCGTTATAAAATCTATCGGACTTTCCTTATTATGGAAATCCCTTCTATCTTTTCTTTCCAAACATCCCTAAATGAAGGAGTGGTTAAAGGCAGAAGAATTTTGTGACCTCCGGATGAAGTTGATACTGCCAAATTAATCATTCCTTTGTAGCAGATCCTGTCATGGCCCAAGGAATGTGTTAGGATGACAAGGCTGAATTTCAATTTTTTTCGAGAATATAATAAATCTGCTTACGGTGGAACAGCTGCTTATTAGCAGTCGATCTTTTCCCTTTAAATTTTCTGAATTTATCACGAGACAGACCACCAATGCAGGCGATTTTCTTTACCAGCATTTATTCAATGGAGAAAGGAAAAAATACCAGTTTCTTTTATGTCCTGGAGCTAATAAGTTGATTTGCTGAGGAGTTTTCTGTTGTTCAGTCCTAACAAATTATCCTCTCCCTGCTGGTATGCTGAATGCAATAAGCAAGTTACCAAAATAGCATAGGAATTTAATTGTACTACCTTTGGACTAGAACTTTTCCCTGATTTACATTTACACAACATTTCTGGAATGTTTGTATCACTATGGTTTTAGTGTTTTCCCTTGAGCAGATTTTATGGGCACTGTTGGACAGCTTGAAATCCCCACCCTCTCCTAACCGGAATATTCATTGAGATTTTCTTTTGTCTAAAAGATTCTACATGATAATTATATTCTAGGATGTCTAAGTGGCTTCAAACCTTTTCTTTGCTGTATCATTATTTATCTATGCTAACTGTTTATGATCCCCTCATTGGACCCTAGGTGGAAAAGAAGAAGTTGTTTCATGTATTCCTGAAGCAGTTCCTGACTGTATATGAGAACTGGGAACCGGTTAGTTATGGTCAGTTTTCAGAGGCTTCTGCTTCAAGTGAGCTATCGGGGGAATACTCATCACATTTCGATGACATTGCTATTGGATGCTCAATTGGACATCCTGCTGGAGTAATATCAATTTTCATTCAGGAGATTGTGCAGTTAACTGCACTAATTAACGAGCGTAAGTTGAGCTTTTGCACACGCATCGTTAAGTGCTCTATGGAAATGATTTTCTGATTTTACTTTTTTTTCCATCTATCAAAGGATGAAAACTTTGTGCACGTATATCCTTACCAAAAAAAAACAAACTTTGTGCACGTATAGTTATCTTTCTTGTTGATCACTAATTAAGAAAATTTTGCTTTCTAATTATTTTTCTTCATCTTTTTTTGTCGGCATTTAATTTTCATCATTGAAACACAGGGTTTTTACTACTCTTTTGGTGTGATGATGCCTAGTCTATGATCGATAAGCTCTTTGTTTTCTGTTGCCTCCTCAACTTTCTTTAGCCGGATGTCTTTGTGCAGAGGCTTGTGCATGCTTCTTGCTGATCTTCATGCTTGCTTTATAATGAGCAGCATTATTATAATGTGCTCATCCCATATAGTGACAGAGATTGTTATCACATAAAAACGAAGTGGAAGAGTCTAAGGTTCCAGATTAATCTCATGAGTTGCATGCATAGTGAACTGTATCTTAGACTCAGGTGTTAATAGAACTTTATCGATGGATTCTTCCAATCTGGAAAGATTGTTTTTCTCCCAAGTTGATATGAAATTAGGCTCTGCCTGCTTCCTTTTATTTGCTTTTGGAGCAAATGGTTGAAGTTTTCTGGTGTTTAGCATCTATAGCAGTTAGCTGAATCTTCTGTCTTAACATAAGCAACATCAACATCAACAACACATTTATCCCAAACTAGTTGGGGTCGGCGGTTGATGAACCCCAAAGAATCATAAAAATAAAAGCAAAATCAAGAGAGGGAAAAGAGATAAATGTGTAAAAATAAATAAGTAAATATATCTCTCTATCTATCTATCTATACACTACCCTTCACAACACTAATAGCCTTTCTCCACTCCGTCTTAAGACAAACCGTACGCCAATCTATTTGCCACTCCATTAAATCTTGTTTTACTGCTTTCCCCCAAGTAAGTTTCGGCCGACCTCTTGCTTTTTTCGTGTTATGCTCTCGATAACAAACTTTTGTTCGTACCGGTGCATCTTAGGGCCTTCGGAGGATATTCCCAAATCATCTCAATCTATGCTCTCTCATCTTTTCCGTCACCGGTTTTATACTAACTTTTCGTCGAATCTCTTCATTCCTTATTTTATCCATCCTTGTATGTTCACACATCCACCTTAATATCCTCATTTTCGCTACTCCCGTTTTATGCTCATGTTTCCTTTGTGCTGACCAACATTCAGCTTCGTATAACATGGCAGGTCTGATTGTTGTTCTATAAATTTTTCGTTTTAACCTAAGAGGAATTTTGCGATCACACAAAAATCCCGATGCACTGTGCCATTTCATCCAACCTGCTCTGATTCTATGGCTTACATCCTTATCAATCTCTCCCTCCTTTTGCAATATTGATCCCAGATATCTAAATGTATCTTTCTTGGATATCTCCTGTCCGAGCATATTTACGGCTTTTTGATCGCCTCTTCCTGCCGTGTCAAACTCACACTTCAAGTATTTCGTCTTACTTCGACTTAGCGTAAATCCTTTAGACTCTAACGTGCTTCTCCATACTTCTAACTTAGCGTTAACCCCAGCCCTGGTCTCATCAATAAGTACGATATCGTCTGCAAATAACATACACCACGGCACTCATCTTGAATCTCTTTTGTTAGCTCATCCATAACCAAGGCAAAAAGGTAAGGGCTCAAAGCAGAACCTTGGTGTAAGCCTACTGTGATTGGAAAATAACTTGATGTGCCATTACAAGCCTTTACACATGTAGTAGCACCGTCATGCATGTCCTTGATTGCCTCGACATACTTTGAAGGTACTTTTTTCTTCTCAAGAATCCACCACAAAACCTTTCTTGGAACCCCATTATACGCATTCTCGAGATTAATAAACACCATATGGAGGTCCTTCTTTCTTTCTCGATATCTTTCCATCAATTGTCGTATTAAGAAAATAGCCTCCAGGTAGATCTTCCTGGCATAAATCCAAATTGATTGACATAAACCTTGGTCTCTATTCTCAAACGATGCTCAATAATCCTCTCCCACAGCTTCATTGTATGACTCATAAGCTTGATGCCTCTATAGTTAGAACAATTCTGGATATCCCTCTTGTTCTTGTATATAGGCACATGTATACTCTTTCTCCATTCATCAAACATTTTATTAGTATGGAGGATTGTTAAAAGACTAGTCAACCAACTTATTGCTACATCTCCTAAGCATCTCCACACTTCATTACGAATACTATCGGTCCCAAGGCTTTACTAGTCTTCATCTTTTTTAATGCCTTCTTAACTTCCCGTGCTTTAACTTTACGCACAAACCTACTATTTGCATCATCAAAAGTATCTTCCAAATCTACCTCACTTCTATCGCTCTCCCCATTAAAAAGTTTGTTAAAATAACTCATCTACCTGCCCTTGCGTCTTCATCTTTTATCAAGAGTGTTTGATTTTCAATCTTGATACATTTAACCTGTGTCAAGTCTTTACTTTTCTTGTCCCTTGACTTTGCAAGTCTATAGATGCATTTTTCTCATTCTTTGCTCTTAAGTTTGTTGTACATATCGTTGAAAACCTTGCCTCCGGCCTCTCGTACAGTTTTCTTGGTATTTTTTCTCGTCAATCTAAACTTTTGCAAATTCTCTTCATTAGGACAGTTATGTAGGCATCTGAAACACTCATTCTTCTGCTTAATTGCCTCCTGCACCTCTTCGTTCCACCCCCAGGTTTCCTTTGTTTGATGTCCATTCTCTCTACTTTCCCCTAACATCCCTTTTGCCACTGTCTGGATGCAGTTAGACATCTCCTTCTACATTATATTTACTTCGCCCTCCAGTTGCCGCGGTCTTTCCTGTAGCATTATTTCCTTGAATTCTGTTTGTTTCTCCTCATGTAACTTCCACCATCTTAGTTTGGGGTGCTGTGCATTTCTCTTCATCTTCTGTATTTTGTTATACCGAACTTCTAAGACCACCAACTTATGTTGTGTAACTACACATTCATCAGGGTACACCTTACATTCTACATACGAAGCTCTATCCTCTCTTCTGGCAAGAAAGAAATCGATCTGGCTACAATTTTGACCGCCGCGAAAAGTGATTAGATGTGACTTTATTTTCCTTAGAAAGGTGTTTGCCAACATCAAACCATAAGCTAATGCCACACTCAAGATGTCTTTGCCAGCCTCATTTCTAGCCCCATATCCAAAACCTCCATGAACTCTGTGAAAGCCTCCACTAATCTGACCGACATGTCCATTTAGATCTCCTCCTATGAATACCTTCTCCTCTTGTGGTATCCGCCTTAAAATTTCTTCCAGATCTTCCCAAAATCTGCTCTTCTCGGACGCTTGCAGTCCAACTTGAGGGGCATACGCACTAAGGATATTCAGAATCAAATCCCCCACTATTAGCTTAACTAAAATAATCCTATCTCCTATTCTTTTAACATCAACAACTCTATCCTTGAAATTTTTATCGATCAAAATCCCAACTCCATTTATACTCTTTGTTGTGCCTGTATACCATAGCTTGAATCCGGTGCCATCCACTTCCTTAGCCTTCTCTCCTTTCCATTTAGTCTCTTGTAGGCAAGTAATATTCATTTTTCTTCTAGCAAAAGTATCTGTCAATTTCCTCAATTTACCCGTTAAGGTTCCTACATTCCAACTCCCCAATCTAATCCCTACCTCCTGGGCTTTTCTTGCCCCCCACACTCGCCCACGGAAGTGTGAGGACCCTTGCTCATTTATCACCACATCCGGGCACCGATGTGGCGCATCACTCTAGGAATGATGGCCCAAGGCTAGCTTCCTTACCCCTTGCACCCACCTATCTTGGTGCAAAGACCCCTGCTCATTTTTGGCTACACCCGGGCGCCGATGCAACGCGTCGTTAAGAAGGGTACGCTCCAACGAAATATCAATACGGTTATTCTCATAAAGATAGCTCTTTTTTTATAACCGACTTGCTACGCCTGACGTAACTCTCGTCCTTTACCTGGCTTGAGACAGGCTATATAGACTACATAGGCGGAGTTTGTCTTAACATAAGCATAAAAAGAAAAAGAAAAAATTTCCATTATTACATGACAGCGATGTTTATTTTTGGTCATTTGTTTAATTACTGCTTGAGGTAATCAACCAAATCTAGGCATGTGATTATTGAGCTTCAACCGTGTTATTCTCTTCCACCTTTCTCCGAGAATGACTACTGTCATTTGCAGTTCAAACGCAAGGATAGATGGGGTGAGAACTAGATTAAGTTGTGATCAGAATTTTATCAAGGATAAGATGATATAGATGACATTCTACTTTGTTACTTTGGTGCTAGTCTTGAAAAGGGCAGTTATAGGAGCTGGAATTTGTGTTTACTGAACGCGCTGGATGTCCAAGCAATCTTTTGAGGGCTGAAAAGGCTGTGGTTTGGATTTTTCTGTGGTCCTAATGTCAGAAGGATTGAAGTTCACCTATGATGACGTGAGCTTATTGAGGAACCGAATCTCGTGCTGCTAGTCCCTGTTAGTGGGGGTATTTTAGAGCAGTTATCTAATATAGCTCTCTTAAGTTATGACTATTGTAATAGCTTCTCATTTGATGTATTGCACATCCATTAAGGCAATGCGACTGATGGATTAATCAAAGATCATTTTCTCTCAATGCATGAGCAATCACAAAGAATCCCCTTTGGCTATTTTTCTATAGACAATCTTTTGGAAGCATTGTTTGGATGGTTTACCACAAAAGGTTATTGTGAACGCTGCATAACATCATCTTAAACCACCTTCATGGCACACTTCTCTGAACAACTCTAGTTTGCTTGTCTCTGTCGAAGGTGATATAGGATGAAGAGTCCCAAAGTAGAGAGGCTGAATCAGTTAAGTGATAATTTTATTTAGGGAAAGCGCTTAAACCTTCTTAAGCATCACATCTATGGTTTCTAAAGCATCACTCTTACGAGAAGAATTGCATCACACAATTCAAAAGGAAAGACTTGCTAAATCCAATGATTCATTATCTCGCTGTTGAATAGAAATTACCATGACATTTGTGGACACTTCTGAAAGTCCTACTACTAGTTGAAATAGAAGCCTCTGGGCAGGAAAAGATATTTCACTTGACTTACTAAACTCCTAATTTAATAAAGAAAATAGCTTTATTTACTATCCAATCGTAAAAGAACTCTAGTTACAATCCAACAATTAATTAATAACTTAACAGTCCTTCCATAGGTCTTTAAACCATGTTTCAAGCATTCTGCATCAGAATCTCAAAAGTTGAGTTGGCATTTCGTAAGTGTATCTGCAGTGGACACTTAGTAGGAGGAATATTATATCTACAAGTCTGTTTACTGAGCGAATTTCTATCCACGCTTCTTACTACTGGCTGGTTCTTTGATTTCCATTCAGGTGGAATAGCTTTTTGGTCTTAATCAAATTGGGTGAAGGACACACCGGGAGCTCGGTGGGAATCACGTTTTCTTGGAGAGAAACCTGTTTTGGATTAATAATTAGAAACAGAATTGGTGCTTGCTTGCAGTTAGGTCTTTAGAAATTCACAGACAATAATTTAATTAGCGACTTTAGAGGTCATACCTTAGTATTTCTGTTGGAAGATGAGCCCCTTTTCCATCTCAAGGCTCATGCATTAGGGTTTCTTCAGTTTATATTTACCATGTGCATTGCCCTTTATCCCCTAATCAGGGAATTAGTCCTAGTATGCTGCGTGCTTTATGCAAGTGATTTGCATTATAAAAGCAAATGACTGTTTCCCACATAAATTCAGTGAGTTCCAGCATCATGCAATCAAACATCAACTTAGTGGGGCCTTCTACGAGCTTCATTGTCACATCTGAAGGCGTGCCCGTGTTGGCCGCGCTGTCAGTGGTTACGCGTTCATTGCATAACTGCAGAGTCTTTGGCTACTATGGAGGGGTACAAAAGCTTACAGCATTGATGAAAGGTAGGATAATACATTCTCTCTGTCATGTGGAACGGCTTGGCATGTTTTTTCCTAGCTGTTACTGGCTGTTTTGTATCTCTGTTTTCAATTACTTTATTTAAGTTCTTTTCTTGTAAGACAATTGTCTTGATGACCATGATTGTGGTGTGTCTGTGCTGATGTCTAGTAAGAGTGATGTGCTTGAGCACTGTTCTTTTTCCCTCGATCTCTTTCTCTCATGTTTCATTATACCATTTTTCTTATTTTTGCATGGGAGTTTGGGGGAGTTAATTTTGTGCATGTGTAATATGTCCCAATACTTTCTGGGCTTGAATTAGTATTCTTCAAATCATATTCTTGACTCCCTATGCCCTTAGCACTTTGTGGTGAAAGTCTGAATGGGTTTACAGTTTGTCTTTACTTCTCAAGCATATGAAATCACTTGACACATGTAATGAAGTTGGGTTTTTGGGGTATGAACTTTGTATGGGAATTCTTATGTGTCTCTTGAATGTTTGCTCAACCATGGATTTAATAATGTGGGTCTCTTTGTTGCAGGTGCTGTTGTCCAGCTTAAGACAATAACTGGCTCACTCTCTGCAGATGAAAATTTCTCTAACTTTACTTTAGAGAAGATCAAACTTTTACAACAGATCCTTGTACATGTTGTGTCCATAATTTACAATTTCATCGATTGGATTCCATATTCGTATAAGAAGGCTCAGTTTGATAGCAGTAGCAGTTGCTGTAATCTGCCTTGGAATTCTCCCTCCGTATTTGATTCTGCTAGTGTCATGGACATTCGTTTTTCCCAAACAAGGTCACTTTGGCATGAGAAGGCCGTAGTTTCTTTGATGGAGGCTGGTGGACTTAACTGGTTAGTAGGTAAGGTAGGAGATTTCGAGTTTCTTCATGAACTTGACATGGCATGGGCGTGAAAAATTTCTGATTACAGAGTTTGAATAGCTAACGAGCATTGTCGTCAACGGAGTCTTTCTTCCTTTTATATTTGATGATTATAGACGAACTTCCCTTTTGTTACTTGTGAGACTTGCTATTCTTAATTAATGACCTTTTACTTTGAGTTCTGCAACATTTAAGTTATATTTGCTTCAGCTGGGGTGAATACAAATGGTGCAGATGTGCATACTGTGACGCTTTCTAATATAAGATTACTTCTTTATCTTTTTTTTTTTTTGCTCATTTCCTGTAAGAACTGCTTTTCAAGTGGGATATGACAAGAGGTAATGGGAGTGGGTTAGGCTTTCATTGGAAATGCAATGCCCCTACCTCTGAATTGTTTAATAATTCTTTTAGGGTTATCCCTGTGGTTCAGCTGTTGATTCAGAAAAATCCTTTTATGTTTCAGATCTCTTGCGTGTAATCCGAAGGTTGAGTATGAAAGAACAGTTTATGGATGTCAATCTTCAGCATATGACTTTGAAAAGTCTTCTATCTGCTTTATCTGGGAATCTGAGGGGCCAGAACCATTTTAAAAGCATTGGAGGACTTGAAGTTTTACTGGATGGACTTGGGCTTCCAACAAATAACGTGTATAATTTGAAAAATATCTTCAATATCATTGAGAAAAGGTATATTTAGTTAGTGACATTGTTATAGCTAAGAAATGTTCGTTGGGTCCACTTGAATATCCTCAAGAAAATGTTCCATTTACTCTTGCAAGCCTTACTTGGTGATTATAATCCTATTTTCACACATTGGCTTATCATTTCCTTGAATCAGCGAGATAAACAGCATTATTGATCAGTGACATGCCATAATATGTTTTTGTTGTGTTAGCTGACTTGAAGGCTTCGATTGCTAAAGGAATATCGTGAAGATCTCTCTCCCTCTCTTCTTTCATTTTTGGAAAAAAGACACATGATTCGAGATAAAAAGAAAAATAAGTTCATTGAAATAAGTCTACGCTTGAAGGTGACATGAGTTAGGTCTAAAAAAAGTTTCATTGGCCCGTCTTGAGTCTAGGCTAAAATTTTGGACATTAGAAATGCCAAAATAGGAGTAGCGCTTGATATTGAGGTCCTCACTTGGAAAATTCTAATGCTTTCAATGAATCTATAATGTTCCCGTACCTTAAACAGCGCTCATGTTCCAGATAAAATGATCTATGCCTTTGATTGTTGAGTACAAACACTGATATGTTATAATGCGTGTATTCTTTTTGCATTGCTCCAGAGGTATTGCTAATAGAGATATATTCCTATACACGTGTTTTATGACGTGTTTTGTCTAAAACACGTGATACAAATGGAATAATCATGAAGTTGTGTAAGAATGCTTGTATGTTATAATTTTTTTATTCCGATAGTTTGCAAGAAGTTATATTATGACTAATTATTCATGCACTATGGTGTAAGTGTCAATCGTTATAGTTGTCTATGCTAATTATTCATTAGTGGGATGAATCTATGTTCATGCTTACATTATTATGCAAGATATACAAGATTCTTATCATATCATAGAGTAGAAAGTGAGGCATTGGATTAAGAAATACGCCACCTTAGGTTGACGTTTGAAATAGTTTTCAAATGGCTATAGAGTTATGTTGTTTACTTGCTTTCAGTGATACTATAACCAACCTCAAGAAAATTTGATCGAGTTATCCACTTGGGTGCTGCTTGATTGTGTTGGAGGATAGACTTTTACTTAATGAAAATCTGCATAAATTAGTTGATTTAAAACCTCCAATGAAGATGATTCGGGGTTGTTTTTAGTTATTTTAACACGGCTAAGTGCCAAAAGCTGAATAGAGGGATATGTGAATATATTTTAGTCAATCAAAACAAGCGAATGAGACACATTGTTGACTCAATCCTTCTACTAATACAAGAAAGCGGGTGTAATTTACAAGTGAACCCCAAACTACATGGAGCATCAAGGGTACTTATGGCGAAGATTCTCTATAACTTGACTGGAACTGAAATGCATAGCCTCTATGACAAAGCGGCAGTTTTATCTTTATCTAAGGGAGCTGCTGTGCCACAGCTGATGTGCTAGTTTTTATTTCTCTTGAATTATCTGTTGAGAAATGTGCATCATTAATGGTCATTGGATGTGGTTCTGAGATAGTAATCTTCATTTATTGCATACTGATAGATGCTTCAATGTTGCAGAGATGAGAATCCTTTGCTGCATCTACTTCGGCTTCATATTCTTTCATTGGAAGTTCTCAGGGAAGCTGTGTATCCTTTACTCTATTTGGTTAATGAATCCGAGGATCTTCTTCATTTTTTATTTGATAGACGTGTTATAGCTGCAAAATACAAGGACCAAGAAGAGGGGGAGGGGCTGGGTGTTGCATTGTTTGTTACGTTAAGTTGGGAGTGTATTTCGAAAGATTTAGCGTTAAGTGTGGTAATCAGACAATTCAAGTAACAACATCAACAACATCAACATCAACATCAACAAAACCTTTATCAGCGGTCGATGAACCCCAAAGATTCATAAAAAAAAAGCAAAATCAATTGAAGGAAAAGAGATAAATGTGTAAAAATGAATAAACAGAGATGTACACACACAAACACTACCTTCCACAATACTAATGGCCTTCCTCCATTCCGTCCTAAGACAAACCGTACGCCAATCTATTTCCCACTTTATTAAATCTTGTTTTACTACTTTCCCCCAAGTAAGTTTCGGCTAGCTTCTTTCTTTCTTCGTATTATGCTCTCGATAGCAAACTTCTGTTCGTACCAGAGCATCTAGAGGCCTTCGGAAATATGCCCAAACCATCTCAATCTATGTTCTCTCATCTTTTCTGCCACCGGTTCTAATCCAACTTTTCGTCAAATATCTTCGTTCCTTATCTTATCCGTTCTTGTATGACCACGCATCTACCTTAACATCCTCATTTATGCTACTCCCATTATATGCTCATGTTTCCTCTATGCTGACCAACATTCAGCTCCGTATAACATAGAAAGTCTTACTGCTGTTCTATAAAATTTTCCTTTTAAATTGAGAGGAATTTTTCGATCACACAAATATCCTGATGCACTGCGGCATTTCATCTAACCTGCTCTGATTCTATGGCTTACATCCTTATCAATCTCTCCCTCCTTTTGCAATATTGATCCCAGATATCTTTCTTGGGTATGTCATGTCCGAGCATATTTACAAATTCAAGCAACAACAAGGCAATAAATAAAAGAGTTACCAAGAGTGAAGCTTAGACCGATCTTAATAAAGGTTCAGCCAGCTTTAGCTCTAGCAGCCCAATTATGATTGAATTCACTCATGAAACAAATTTTACAAAATTGCCCACAGTTTGGCAGGATTGGTTCCTTCCTCTGATCTGATGCCCCTTAGCCCCTTCTGCTGATACCTCATAATGGGAATGCACCTTTTGTTTACACAGTTGAATTACTAGGTTTTTCTTTACACTGGTTTTGTGGATTCCATTGCAGAACTTGGAGCCTGTGATATAGCTTGCAGGAGAACTCCACCCTCTACTTATACATCATGGTTAACTCTCTCTCAAATGTCAGTCCCTCTACCCCAGTGTTCACCAATATCAACATCAACAACACTTCTACCCTAATGTTCAACATCAACAACACTTTTATCCCAAACTAGTTGGGGTCGGCGGTCGATGAACTCCAAAGAATCATAATCAATAGGGTTTATCTCATAGAGGTAGCTCTTTTTTTATAACCGGCTCACTACGCCTGACGTAACCCTCCTCCTTTACCTGGCTTGGGACAGGCTATGTAGACTACATAGGCGGAGTTCTCTACCCTAATGTTCACCAAAAAAAAAAATAGAAAAGAAAAGCTTAAGAATGATCTGAACGAATTTGACAAACTGCCAGCATAATAATTACAAAAGGCCGAATGTATGAGGTGCAAGAGTAGAAAACTGCCAGAGTAGTAGACTTTTCTCTAATTGTAAGTTGAATATTTGTCTTTGAAGGGCTAGCGTTACTCTTTGAATTTCCATGTGAGTGACAGTTCATATAGGTGTAATAGACTTTGCACATCTTCAGAAATTGTCCCAGTCGCTAGCTGTACATGTGATTGGTCATCCAGATATTTTCAATTTCCAATAACTCAGTCAAATAACCCGAGATTTTCCTGCAAACCAAGACTCTGAAGATCCCTGACAGATGTAAATTCACTGCCGTGAGCTAGGTCTCTAATTATCATGTTTCACAAACAATACTGTCGTCTGCTTCCTTGTCACTAGCAGAACTTGGGATTTTGTCAATTTTTTTCTTTGGCCCTCAGTGTTTTCCCCTTTCCCATGCATGTCTTTCTTTTCTTTCGTAAATTTCTAGTGATATTTTGCAAATCTAGAAAATGATTGCTGTTGGATAGTTTTTTTTTATGGTTATTATTTTGGATAGGTTGTTTTGTATAATTTCTGCACTTAATGCATGCCACTTTTCTCAGGTACGAAATATGTAGCGTAACTTCCAACTTCTGCCTTTATGCTTTTGTCTTAGCACAGTGATTCTTGCATTCACTCAAATAACTCAGCATAGATCTTAATGAGAACTTGTGATCATCAAAATGAACAAGGGTGCTCAACATATGTTTCTAGATATTCAGACAACATGCCCTCCTTATTTCATGACAAACCCATGAGCCTTGTTTACAGTCCTTGGCTTGGTTACAATATTTACTGTTTCTCTTCAAACCATGCCATTTGATGTGATTGTTCCCCATGCTTCAGTTTTTGTTTGCCATGCAAGAAATTTCGTAATTGATACCATGAATATATACATCGGTAATTGTTTGTCACTCGATTTATCTTTGGTTCTTCTCTTGCTAGTGCTCTCATTAAAACTGTTATGAATTTTTGCACCTTAACTATCCCACAGCTTTGGGAATCTAAGCAACTTGCAGTTCCTTTGTGAAAATGGAAGAATTCATAAGTTTGCAAATAGCTTTTGTTCTCCTGCTTTCGTTTTCCAAGAACACGAACAACAGGACAAGGTATTGCCTCACCAAGATAATTTGGAAAATGATGATCAATCCACAACAAATCCTGCATCTCCTGTTACACCTCCATCTGATGGCTTCAGTTCTCATCTATGGGTTGATTATATAGTCAAGTTGAGCATCGTGCTATGCTCTTTTCTGTATGCTCCAGAAGATGTTAGTTCTCATCATGTCCAAGTAACACTTACTCGAACTGCAATGCTGGGCTACCCTGCATATGGTGAACTTTCAGTTAAGTGGGTCTTAAAGGTTCTTCTTACGGTCTTCCCTTGCATCAGGGTTTGCTCAGATCAAAATGAGCTGCCAAGCCATCTAAGGTAGATGATGAGATTGTAAAACTGATTGTCCTCTATATGATTATTTTATTTATGGTGATTGACATCCCTAATATCATGCTTTCTAGTCTAATATTGCAAGTGTGGTCTAGCAAGATTTGGATCCTAATTAAGAATGTCAGGATTGGTATGATTCTATTTGGAACTTCAATGTCCAGATGGATGAAATAGCTAACGCAGACTATTACTTGTTTAAGATTTTTATTAATAATTACTCAATTGCTACTTGCAAGTTTGCGTTGTTTATGTGGTGTATCATTCCTCTTTCTTAATATTCTTGCTGCTTACAATCTGCAGGATCTTCATGAATACTTTGCAGCACTTCACTGTTAACACCTTTAGGAAAGTTCTTGTTTCATTACCGGCATCGCTTGAAGTATTCAGGGATGAGGGGTTATGGGAGCTCTTCTTCTCTGAAAATTTCTTTTATTTTGGCCCAGTCTTCCACGAATCATGTACAGAGATATGCAAAGGTGACGAGGGTTCTTCGGCAATGTGTAGGGTATCTTCCTCCAATTTCAACATCAATCAATCCAAAGCCAGTCACATGGAAATTCTTCAGATGGAAATTCTTTCATTTGTTGAATTGGCTGCAACATCCCATGGAAATGTCCACAACTTGGTAGTTCCTTTTTCCTTGTTTTCAGAATTGTGTGCAATACATGTTTTTATCAAGCTGATGCCATGTATGTAGCAGCATAAGTAGTGGAATACAGTTTGAAGATTTGGTTTAGGCATCTTATGCAGTTCACAGCTAGTATTACCCAATAACATTGATATAAATGTGGTATAATTTTGGTGTTGCAAAAAAGATGTATAATTTGGCGCTATAATTGGCGCTATAATTGTAAGAATCTGGCGACTAGTCTGAATGTCAGATACAAGTATTATATAGCGATTTATATGCTTTTTGATGGACATATAATGTTGAAGATTGGACAAATGCTTGGAATTGTCAGTCTTCATGATTCAGTTTTCCACATGCTCTGATTATTAGGAGTACACCTTCTAACATAGGATAGAGTCCTTTATAGAAATTTCTTTAGCTTTTTCTAAAGTTTCTCATTATGGTAAACTCTTAATGTTTTTGTAGTTATCTGTGCACCAGTACTGCTGCAACTTCTTATGTTTTTCTTTCTCATGCTGTGGCAGCCTGAATTATCAATTTTGTTAGATGCCTTTGAACAGTCTGCTTGCAACTCCAGACTGTCGAGTGCTCTTGCAAGGAGTCTTCTTCATATATTACAACTTTCAGTGGAGAAAACTCTTGCTTCATTTAAGGCACTTGATGCAATTCCTCGCATACTCAAGGTGGTGTGCATTCAAGCCCAAGAACTTCGGCAGTCTGGAAACATGGGGCCATCTCTTGAGAGTGAGGAAACGATAGTTCCTGCTCATAAATCTCAGGGATCTGATTCATATGAGACAGCACCGAATTGGCAGAAAAGCATGCAAACGGCCATGAATATATTCTCAGAGTATCTGACATCAGATGATGATGCAAAGTTATCTATTTTGGTCAGCAGCACATCCGTCGATTGTTTATTTGATTTGTTCTGGGAGGAGGATTTGAGGGGCTGTGTGCTTAATCACATTCTGGACCTGATGAAGGTAATGCGATTCTCTGTTAAGTGTGCTGGCTTCAGTTCTTTGTGCAGCTCAGAGAACTTACTTAAAATCTATTGCCTTCCCAGATTGTTCCATCTTCTACAGAAGATCGAAAGGCAACCTTGTACTTATGCTCTAAATATTTAGAAACTTTTACTCAAATAAAGGAACGAGAGAAAAGCTTTGTGGAGCTGTCTATTGATCTATTGGTTGGGATTGGAGAAATGGTTCAGAGTAATTTGGAGGTAAACCTGCTTGTTCTTTATTTTTATGTTCCCCGGCCAATCAGTCGGCTGTATTTGGGATGGTGGGGTGTGTCCTTGGCCTCTGGGGGAGGGGGTTGTGGAAATGCAGTAACTTTTTCCTTGTCAAGTCAGTTAATGGGCTGTTTGATGTCTGACCGAGGAACTTTTTTGTCTTCAGTATTATCAGGCTTTGTTTCGAGAAGGAGAATGCTTTCTGTATGTTGTCTCGCTATTAAATGGTAATCTTGACACGGACAAGGGAGAGGAGTTGGTTCTGAATGTCCTTCAGACTCTCACTTGTCTTCTCGCTGGTAATGATGTCTCAAAGGTAATACTTCATACATAGTTGTTAATGCCTTTTACTTTATCTCATATGATCCATTAGACAAGCTGCCAGGGCATGGTGATAAGCAGAGCCTTTGAAGTCTTTGCCTTGTCATATCATCTCTAGACTTAGCTCTGTATGTTTCCTTCAGTAGTATATTTTGGATTATTCCATCTTTGACGACTTTAGCCAACAGCTTGTAATGTCAACGTCGTCAAGTCCTAACATCCTTGTTTGTAGTTAGTCCTACCTCTGTGCAGCTATGTTAGATATTTATTTTGCAGCAGGTAATCTAAAACATGGTTTAGATTGTCATTTCAATTTAATGTACTCTTGGTTGTTCTTTCACATGGTTGGATGCAATCACCTATTTGTGTTTGTGTTGCACGGGAAGGTTGCATCTTAATTCGTGATCGTAGCGAGAAATCCTTGTTTGTTTCAGAGAAGTCCTGGTAATCTGAGTGCATAACTTTAAGATATGCCTTACTTCATGAAGTATGGGACATGGAATAACTGCAGTGATACAACGAGATTGTGGGATGTTGGTTTAAGCTAGCTAGATAGCTGCACTAAGTGGATCTGTGCCTTTTGGAATAACTTTTGCAAATATTACAATGCTTGTAATCTTGCATATTGAAATTTTTCCATTTGGCAATGGTACTAAATCATTGACCCTATTGACTTGAATAACATTAGTCCCTCCAGTCAAGTGACTCTAGGTCTACAATGGGAAAAATTGGATAAATTCAGGTAGGCTTGTTGTGACAAGAGCTCATACATTGGTTATTGCTATTAAAGAGTTTGAGGTCACTATCTTCGTCAATTTCAAAATGCTGATCCTGTGGTTATGGAAGCTGTAAAGTAGGAATGCTGTCGGGATAAATTAGGAATTCTGTGCTTTAGGTAATAATATTAATTTAATAGGACGGTTCCTTCTGAGAATGAGGATTGTGTTCTCAGTGTCTCTTGGTAGGTGCTTAATATTTCAGCTTTATTTAGTGAATGATCTTACTTGAAGAAATTTAATGATATCATTGTATTTTGGTTAGAAAGGAAATTTCGATTATTGTAAACCCCAATAGTTTTTTACCTTGATGGCACAGCAATGACTGGTTCCTCATGGATGGAAATATTTGCAATACCTAACTTTGGAATAAGTAGCTTCTAATCCTTCCTTATTGAAAAGAGCCTTCAGGAAGAGTATCGATCATTTCGGATCCTGTTAATAAAACTGAGGTTTGATAAAATCATTTGAACATTGAGTGTAGTGAGGACAACAGTTTTACAGTTCCAGATCATACTTTATCCATTTATGCTCATGCAGGCACATCATTTTTGTGAAACCTGACCAAAGTATGGTGCGAAATGTTCAACCTACTTGTATGTGGATTTTCATGAAATGATTATGTTTTTCTTATAAGGGAAATCGATTTGGCATACGTTTAATGATCGCTGATCACTGGTAATAGCCTTTCATAGAACAATAAAGATGTTTTCATGTAAATCCGAAAAATGAGTAGGTCACTTTCAATGTGTTTTAAGATAGGCATTTAGAAAATGACCTATATATAAGTATGGTTATGGTTTCTAATCTGAGCATATTCATTTTGTCGATTTGACAAAATCTTTCTTTATACTATATTTTTCCACCCAGAAGAAGAAATAATCCTTGTGCAATAAATTCTAATTGCTAGGTTGTTCTGCTATTGAATTCATCTCTGCATTTGCGCAGATTGCATTCAGAGCGCTTGTTGGTAGTGGTTACAAGACGCTGCAAAGTTTGCTACTGGACTTCTGTCAATGGCAGCCCAGTGAAGCACTCCTAAATGCTCTCCTTGATATGCTTGTGGATGGAAGATTTGATGTGAAGTCTAACTTTATTGTCAAGGTGACTCAGTGATGCCTCTGTTTTTAGAAAGTCGCAAGAATGACCTAAAATGTGTTTCAATGCTCCTTCTTCTAAGACATGATTTTTTGCTTTTCATTTGCTTTGACTCAGAACGAAGATGTAATCATACTTTATCTCAGCGTTCTGCAGAAGGTTGGTAGTAAAATCTCTTCAGACTCGGTGAATAAGGGGCTATATACATTGTTATTGTGAAGCCTTATAGCCTTATATACACAGTTATTGCAAGTAATTAATGTTTTCTACTATATTTTTTGTGGTTGGGCAGAGCAGTGCTTCTTTGCGTCATCATGGGCTTAATACTTTTCAGCTATTACTTAGGGATTCCATCTCGAACCGAGCTTCCTGTGTCAGAGTGGGAATGCTCAGTTTTCTTCTTGACTGGTTTTCTCAAGAAGATGATGATCATGTTATCATGCGGATTGCCCAGTTGATTCAGGTCATTGGTGGTCACAGCATATCTGGCAAGGATATTCGTAAAATATTTGCTCTTCTTCGCAGTGAGAAAGTTGGAGCCCGGCAGCAATATTGTTCATTACTGTTGACTAGTGTTCTATCAATGCTAAATGAGAGGGGACCAACTGCCTTTTTTGACCTCAGCGGTAGTGATTCTGTAAGTGTGTACTCCAATCATTGGAAGATACGAAGAGAATAGTCTCGCTAATGGATTAGGTTGTCAACTCTATTTGTTGCCTAGTTGCTGGGTCTACCCGTCATGGAATATAGGATCAGCATGTGATAGGAGAGAAATATTCCTTGTCCAATCATGGCTTCCTTATACGGAGAGAAACTGAAGCGATAGCGGATTTATTGGTGAAGAGAACAACATACTAGTTGTGAATAATGCTGGGTCTTTATTTGGTTAACATTGGCAGGCTATCTTCCATCGAAGAGTTGTCTTTTTGCCGTTTTTTCCTTTCCATGCTTTTCCTCCATTTTGATGACATGGGTTGGGACCAATTAGAACTGTAGTTTGCATTGAATGTGACCCTTGGTAAATCTGCTGTACTCACCTGAGGACCTGGTACTTTTTGGAGCATTTAAATACTAAACCTTGCTTCCATCTAACTGCTTAAGATTTTAGAGCAATTGGCACTGTCACAAAATTCTCAAATTATTAGAGCATGATGTCTTGCATTCAAATCTCTCAAGACTCCTTTGCATCCTAAAGATGGTTAATTTCTACCCCTAGTGTTAGGCCAAATACGAGCCTACACGTGAGGAGGAGTATTAGAGCATATCAGTATCAAATCACACCTATATCTTACCACTTATGCTTCAAGAATTTGTCTCTATGGGATTCTTTAATTTCTTTATTGGATTTCTTATCCATGGAACTAGTATTCGTGTAGGTTCTTTAGTATTATTGTTTGTTGGCAGAGCAGATAATTATCACGGATATAAATAAAATGTGGTCAAGCTCCACTCAAATGGGACTTTATAAAAAAGAAAAAGAAAAAAAAGATAGGTGTCTTTCATGATTCACTTATGAATCTCTGTCTTTCCTATGTTTGGATTAATTCAGGCTAGTCATCTTAGATCCATTGGTAGTATCGTGTGGACCAGCAAATTTTACAGATTCCCCATCATGCAACATGGTGGAGAGAACTAGCCCAGGACAAGATAAGCATGTAGCTTGATGGACGTTTGTGTGATAATTGTACAAATTCATCTAGGCTTGATCACTTTTCTTGTGCCATTAAGCATTCATATTATATGTCTAGATATATTAACTGATCTTTTTGCCTTTTTGTTGCGAAGCAGGGTATCCAGATCAGATCACCTATACAGTGGCCTCTTAATAAGGGCTTCTCTTTTTCATGTTGGCTGAGGGTAGAAAATTTTCCTAGAAATGGAGCAATGACTCTTTTTAGTTTTCTCACAGAAAATGGAAGAGGTTGTGTGGCTCTACTTTCAAAGGATAGGCTGATATATGAGGTAGAGATGTCTCCTTCTGTCTTAGTCATTTCTTATTCATTTTAACTAGCATTTCTAGTGAGATGTCATTCTATATTGATGCTTCGAATATGGAACTTTGTGGTTCTTTGTGCAAGCAGAGCTGACACCGATATTTCTTGTTCACCTTTTCTGCAGTCGGTCAACCTTAAGGAACAGTCTGTTAGCCTACAAGTTAATTTAGTCAAGAAAAAATGGCATCATCTATGCTTAACACACAGCATCGGAAGAGCATTTTCCGGGGGTAGTCTTTTACGGTGTTTCTTGGATGGTGATCTTGTATCATCTGATAGATGCAGGTTTTGCCTCCTCCAATTTTTATGTTATGTACTTCTTTTACCTCGGGAAGGATTTTACTTCTATGGAGATAACTGTGAAAGAGACCTGTTCATATGCACTTCATCCTCGAAACATGGTCCACTGTAAAACTGAACCACTTAAAGGCATGGTAATAAATGCTGTTTCATGAGCCGGTCGATCTAATTTTACTCTCCAGTGATCTGAACTATAAGGGCCTTGTTTAAAGGGTATGTGCAATGAGCATATGTTGTGCAATGCTGTTCCATTCTGGTGACATTATCCTTTTTAAAACTCCGTGACTAAACTAGACAGCGACTTTTTCAAACATTTGCCTGGCCATTTTGATCTGTCAATTTTTTTTTCCTTTTCCTTTTTCAGCTACTAAGTTAATCTTTTGAAGTTACCCCTCCCGAATGCTACTAAACGCTAAGTTCGGAGAGAATTGGCTTGTCTTCTTGTTAATTAGGACTATTGAGGCAATATAGCTTCGTATCGGCAAATCAATATGGTAGCGGATGAATTAAAGCATAAGTGCATTTCGGCAACACAGGATTGTGTATTGGAAACAAGGGTTAATTAAGGAAAAGAGGCTGTGGGCACAACCTTTGAATTTAGCCAACCTCAGTGTATCTTATATACTTATGTTGAAGTGAAATTCTGGCTACTTCAAGTCTACTGTTGATGTTGTACTTCAAGGGGATGATGTGGCAGATGGAAATGCGGACTTCATGTCAATTATATGTGGGAACATGGGCATGTCACTTTAAAAGCAAACATCTACTTCTATCGTGCAATTAAAGGAACAGATGCGAACAACAGTAAGGAAAATGTACAATAGAAGAGATCTGCTTCTTTGTTAATACTATCGACTATTCCTTTCTTTGTTGACTGTCCTTAGAGTTGCTGAAAGGTAAGAGGATTTGCTTCAATTGACTGTTTCGGTTTTTGCATTCTTTATCTCCTATGTAAAAGCTTCTCCTTCCACCAGTTGAACAAACAAAAAGTTGACATCAACTAATATATGATATTTGATTGTATAATTTTTTTGCCCTCGTTTCATTATTGAAGTTGCTCGTTCTTTTAGCAACTTCCATGTTCGAGTATTGGGAAATTCATAGTACGGAGGTTCTCCTGGAATGTGGCAAATCAAGTTTCAGTTGCTCCTTGCAAATAAGTAGATGAAAAACAAACTCACATGCCCATAGCCTCTCTCTCTCTCTCTCTCATTGCTTAGTTTTGTTCTCATTTGGTTCTTCGTTTTTCGCTGAAGTAGAAGAACCTTTTCTGTTTATGTGGGTTTAATGTTTTTTCTTGTTTCTTAAATTCAGACAAATTGAGTTTACCTTGGCTTTTTTGGAGATATGTGCAGTCCACATGGCACTTTTAATTGAGGTGGAGCATCTCCATAGTATTTACCACGTAAATGTTGACAGAAAACTTAACAGCAGACTAACAGGACTAGACTCGTTGGACTTAAATATCTCGTGTTTTGTGAGAAATTCAAACATTTGGCACATTTGATGATCGGAAACCCTAAAGATAGTATGTTATATAACATGTATATGTAAAAGTTCTAGTAATTGTAAATGTACAAGGATGTAAGATTGTCTGACTTCCATTTCTTTTGTTGTCTTTCTGATTTCATAATTCAGGTATGCAAAAATTAATGAGCAATTGACACATTGTACCATTGGTGCAAAAGTCCCTTTATCCACGAATGAAGAAGACGGTGCTATTGAGTCCAGAAGTTCGTTTCCTTTCCATGGTCAGATTGGTCCTGTTTATTTGTTCAATGATGCTATAACTCCCGAGCTAGTTCAGGGTGTCTATTCCCTTGGACCCAGCTACATGTACTCGTTCCTCGACCATGAAATTGCACCTTTCAGTAACAACCAGTTACCAAGTGGGATTCTTGATGCTAAAGATGGTCTTGCATCCAAAGTTGTATTCGGACTTAATGCTCAGGTTATCTACTCTGCTTAGAAAGAGTTCCTATTACCCTCTGTTATCTTTACTTTAATAAATTCAATGGTTTTGGTTTTCTTTGTCAGGCTTGTGATGGCAGGAGATTGTATAATGCATCAGCAGTGTTGGATCATGCATTGGATAGGAACTTATTTGAAGCGACTGTAATGGTTGGGACACACTTATGTTCAAGACGCTTGCTTCAAGAAATAATATACTGTGTTGGTGGTGTCTCAGTCTTCTTTCCTCTGGTAGCACAGTCTGAGAGATATGAACACGAGGAAAGTGGAGAATTTGAAAATGCTTTGCTGGTTCCTATCACAAAAGAGCGCCTGACAGCTGAAATTTTTGAACTTATAGCTTGTGTGCTGGATGAGAATTTAGCAAATCAACAGCAGATGCATCTTCTTTCTGGTTTTTCAATTCTTGGATTTTTGCTGAGATCAGTTCCTCCTCAGCAACTAAATTTGGAAACTCTCTCAGCCTTGAAGCATCTATTCAATGTTATCGCAAATTGCAGTATGTATCGTGAACTTCTTCTTGCTTCTACTTAAATGGTGAAGTTCTTCTTATTACAATCAAGTTTAATAATATGGCACTTCAGTTCATTTGGTAATATTTATGAAAGCTTGCCAGAGGGAAAGACATTGTGTGATGTTCTTTTACTAAGGGAGAAGATTTAAAGTGAGATAGTTGAATTTGGGGACCAAAGATAAATTCATTTTTTGAATGCCATACCCATGTACAAGGTTATGGAGAGAGTTGACACAGCAAACTGTCGAAATTTAGAAGTTATTTTTCCAGTAACCTACAACTCTAAACCAGTGCCTATCTGTTCATATTTGTTGGAATGCTCAACACAAAAGATTAAGCTATCAAAAGAAAGGAGACTATATGTATATTTGGCCCATTAAACTCCCACATTCATGCAATGTGGGATAACTCGCTTGCAAACTCAACTAAAACCACATGAAGAATGCACGTGGGACTGAAGAATGGGAATCACGCCCGCTAGTTAAACATGGGGTATGTGGCTCTAATATTATGTGAGAATGTCCATCCATGAGCTTAAGCTACTAGGGGGAGGGGGGAAGGAGACTATATGTATGGGAGCTCCATGGAAACCCCAAATTCAAAGCGATGTGAGATAACCGGTTCAAAATATTAAAAGAGTTATCTAAATTCCGAAAGTCCTTAAGTTTCTTCTTTTCCAAGTAAACCAATAAATTGCTGGAGGCATAACAAGTATCAATCTGTTCTCATTAATTTGCAGAACTCGAGTTCTTCCTTAACATAGTAGCGCCAAATGAAAGCCTAAATGTCCCAATGCTGCTTTTTTAACGGAATTATATGATTGTATTGATGTTGCATATGTATTGTGAATTTCATGAGAAGTGATTTTCTGTGGTGGCATAGACCAACCTATTCCTTTTTGAACAATAAAAGAAACCCATCCCAACTCCCAAATGAATCTTTTGCCTTGTTGCTTCCATTCTGAAGGTGTCTCTTGTGTGAATCATATTGTTACCTATCAATTTTCCGTGATGTTTAGTTGTACCAGGAATCAACATTAAAAAAATTGTTTTTGTTGCCGATATAGTCCCATGTTCATGTTTGGTGATGTCCATATGTAAATTGAAAAGAAGATTAAAAAATTATAAGTCGTGAGAATTAGAGACATTTGTTGAGATAATACATATCTGCTAAGTAATGTAAGGCTAGAGCATGCAAGTATAAGCGCAAAAGTCATGTGGAGTAGCAAGATTGGTTGAATTCATATGGCTACTAGTTTGTGCGTGATTAAGGTCCTGCTGTACACTACCGTCTGTGCTTCTTATAGGTTTTTATACATATTTGCTCTTGGCCCAAGTATAGATAGGTTAGTGATATGTCTTATACCCCTTTCCTTGTTGCAGTACTCTCCCCCAGAAGCTGCTGACACACTCATGATTATCTGTTTATATTGAATTTATGATTGCTTCTCAGGTTTGGCAGAAGTTCTTGTAAAAGATGCTATTGCCGGGGTGTTTCTTGATCCTCTCATCTGGGTTTATACAACTTATAGGGTGCAACGCGAATTATACATGTTTCTTATCCAACAATTTGATAATGATCCAAGATTATTTACGAGTCTCTGCCGGCTGCCACACGTGATTGATATCGTACGCCAATACTATTGGGATGTCAAATCAAGATTTTCCATGGGAAGCAAGCCCCTTTTGCATCCTGTTACTAAGGAGATCGTTGGAGAGAGACCTGCTCAAGATGAAATACGCAAAATTCGTCTTCTTTTGTTGAGTCTTGGTGAGATGAGTCTTAGGTATGGTCTTCACTTACCTGTGCTGAATTGGCATCTTCTGTGTCTAAATGCCACATATAATTCAATATATTTCGTCTTCCATCTACAATTGTTACATCTTGTTGTGCAGTAGTCATTGATATGTTGTGTCTGGTGGATGTGCAGGCAAAACATTACGGCAGCAGATGTTAAAGCTCTTGTAGCTTTCTTTGATAGTAGTCAAGACATGGCGTGCATTGAGGATGTTTTGCATATGGTAATTCGTGCTATTTCTCAGAAACCACTGCTTGCGTCCTTTCTTGACCAAGTGAACATGATTGGTGGTTGTCACATTTTTGTGAATCTTCTTAATAGGTACGTTTACCTCTACATGGGAGTGAACTCAT
Source organism: Rhodomyrtus tomentosa (assembly GCA_028455895.1). Lineage (NCBI taxonomy): Eukaryota > Viridiplantae > Streptophyta > Magnoliopsida > Myrtales > Myrtaceae > Rhodomyrtus > Rhodomyrtus tomentosa. The sequence goes on along the minus strand of JAPCWY010000001.1, from coordinate 2,617,078 downwards.
AATTCTTTGTTTTCTGCTTGCAACTTGATTATTGTAACTTTCTTTTGAGGTTGGAAGTTTATTTGTCTCTTCAATTTTTCTTGTCTTGGCATAAGAATGGTGATAGTTTTGTAGGTTTTTATTGTTGTCCTGCTTATGAGCAAAAATAGCTTGATTTGAGTTTAGTAAAGTGACCATGTTGGTGTCAGATGCTTTTTCCTTTCTGGAAGGTTATCCTGAACTTGATTATGCTGTAGTTGAATAAATGGCGTGGCAGATGGTGCCAACTTGAGTTGGTTTACTCTGTTGGAAATAGCTCGGTGCACCTGTTCTTTACATATGGATGGAGCCATTTTGCTGGTTTCTTTCTAACATAAAAGGAAGATTAAGTTAACTGGATCTTCCAGTTACCATCCTATCTCCTATTCTTATTTAATTTTTTGAAGAATGTTTGATAGCCCCTAAAAAGTATAATCCATTTAACTAATCGTCTATCATAAAGGTCTACAATTACTTTGGAAATTCTGCTGGCATTTTTTGAAGCTACAAGGCCTGAAACTAGAAGTTTGTATTTGATAAGAATATTAGAACATTCGAAGCGTTCTGGTGGTGCAAACTCATATATTATCTTTAAATGCTAAACGTGGGATTTAAGGAATAGCACTTTCAGCATCTTTCTTGTGCGAGTATTTTGAAAGATAGTTTGAACCCTAGTAGTTACTCATATTGTAGTGCGGAGTCAGCATAGCAAGTAAGGAGATTACAAATTGTTTTCAGGAGGCTTAGTTACAGTAGCTAAAATGAATGATAACAAAGAGAAGGGGAGGTGGTCGAGAACCACTGGTCTTCCTTCCCAAAGCTGAAGTTGCGGAATGTTCTTATTTTTTCCAGATTAATGGGGTGCAAACGCAAGTTATGCTTTTTGATTGATATTCAATTCTGTGTATGTACAGGAACTTATTCGGCCTTATGTGTATGATTTCATATTGCCGATTTCTTGTTGACAAAATTCGGAATCCTGCTTCAAATTTAGTCATGGAGGAAATAGAGAATAAACAAACGAAACAGAACCATAACCAGACTAATGAGAAGGCTAAAGTTGAACAAAAGAGTACAACACTGGATCAACTGAACAATCCAAATTCTCAAACAATCTTTGATTTTCTTTCCATTGCCCATGAGACAAAGTGGTGCAGCGGTCCAAGGCTTCTTAGAAATTGAGTCCTCTACATAGGCATTCCAACAACTAAATAGCTAAGTGGCTGACTTGTCATGACCTGTACCACCTCAGACAATCTGAAAATATGGTTAATGTTGGAATATATAAATATTAAATCACTCATTCTTCTAATAGCTTAAGCTTTTAGAGTAGTCGGTTGTGGTCTTATCAAAATCTTACATGGTATCAGAGCAGGAGGTCCTGAGATCAAATCTTTCCAGGCCCTTATTTGCCTTCTCAATAAATTTGTCCACGCTTAGATCTAGGCAAAAGACCAGACTAAGCGTGAGGGGGAGTGTTGGAATAAATAAATATTAAATTACGCCTTATTCTAATAGTTTAAGTTTTTAGAGCAGTCGGTTGTGGTCTTATCAAAATCTTGCGGTTCCAAAGCTTGAGGGCAATCAATAGGTTCACTTGCAATTTTTGACAGGATTACTGCCTAGAGGGTTTTTTTTATGCCTCAAGGGCAACAAATACGTAGATAAGGAAGTGATAATTGCTTTTCTAACTTGAGTCATTGGGTGGTCATGAAACGGTGTATTAGAAATGTAAAATCATAATTTTTGCAAGCTACGAAAGATAAGGTAAAAAAAATATAACTAAACTGGCGAATTATATTATAAAGGTTTTATGACCAAAGTAAGCAATATTAATGGGTTGAGGGGTTAGTTGTTCTAGAAAAGGTTACTTATTGACTTACCCATAGAAATGATGAAGGGTATCTAGCTTTTTTTAAAAAATGTGAATAGGTTTTATGATGGCAAATGACCTTAAATATCTATACATTATTTTAAAGATATGGCGCATTCAGTATTAAATGAAAGTCAAATTTTAGGGGCTAAGAAGTAAAATAGTGGGAGTCCTCCGAATAGCTGAGTATTTCTATTATAGAAGTACTAAAATTTTGTACTAGAACTAGGATCCAACATATTCATCTGTTAGGCTTTAGGGCATTATAAGAACTGTTCAAGAAAATAATGTGTATCATTGTTCAATGAACACCATTACAAGGATATATAAAAGTGACTATTCTACCCTTATCCTTAACACTCCTCCTCAAGTTGGGATGTAAATATCTAATAATCTCAACTTGTTACATAAAAAACTCATTCTACTCCCCCTTAGAGATTCAGTAAAAATATCAGCAAGCTGATCTTCTGTCCTTGCTTGTTGAAGAATAATCTCCTCTTTCTCAACTTTCTCCCGTACGAAATGACAATCAATCTCAATGTGTTTAGTTCGCTCATGCAAGACAGGGTTATTCGCAATGTGAATAGCCGATTGATTATCACAATATAAGACCGATGGATCTGTTATTGGCAAACCAATTTTTGTTAATAACATCCTCAATTAGAGTAATTCACACGTCACATGTGCCATAGCTCTATACTCTTCTTCAGCATTTGATCGAGAAATCACATGTTGCTTTTTACTTTTCCAGGCGACTAAATTACCTCCGAGGAACACACAGTAACCTGATGTAGATCTCCTATCTATAGGACATCTAGCCCAGTTTGCATCAAAAAAACTTGTAGTGTTTAGATGTCCATAATTCTTGAAGAGTAGCCCTTTACCCGGCGTTCCCTTCAAGTACTTGATAATTCTAAGTAGTGTATCCCAGTGAGTAGTACGGGGAGAACTCATGAACTGACTGATTACACTGACAACAAAAGATACATCAGGCCTTGTAACGGTAAGATAGTTCAACTTTCCCACCAATTTTTTATACTTCCTTGGATCATGTAACAAATCTCCACTTTCTGCATTAAGCTTCATATTAGGTTCCATAGGAGTATTTACTGGCTTTACTCCAACATATCCAACCTCGTCAAGAATGTCAAGCACATACTTTCGCCGAGACAAATTGATACCTGCGTGTGAGTATGCAACTTCAACACCAAGAAAATATCGTAGACTTCCCGGATCCTTGGTACTAAATTCTGTGTGTAGAAACTGCTTAAGTTGTTGGATACCATTTGAATCACTACCAGTAATGATAATATTGTCCACATATACAATCAAGAGAATACATCCAGTTGAGGAGATAGAACTAAAAACTGAATGATCTACTTGACAATGCTTTAATCCAAACCTGATAATAGAATTACTAAATCTGCCAAACCAAGCGCAAGGAGATTGCTTGAGTCCATATAAGGCTTTATGTAAGCGACATACCAAATTCTCCCCCGGAGCAATAAACCCGGGTGGTTGCTCCATATAAACTTCCTTGGATAAATCACCACGAAGGAAGGCATTTTTCATATCTAGTTGATGAAGTACCCAACCAAAATGTGCTGCAAGGGAAATAAAGACACGAACAAATGAGATTTTGGCAACATGTGAAAAGGTATCGTCATAATCAACATCGTATGTTTGAGTATATTCCTTTGCAACCAATCGAGCCTTCAATCGATCAAAAGTGCCATTAGGATGAACCTTAACAGTGAGTACCCAACGACAACCGACAGTGTGTTTCGCCGCAGGTAATGAAGTGAGTTCCCAATTACGGTTCTCAATGAGGGCCTTCATCTCATCTTCCATTGCTTGCTGCCATCTAGGATGAGCAAGAGCTTCAGCAACACTGCTGGGCACAGAAACAGAGGACAAGGACGAGAGAAATATGGAGAAATTAGGAGATAAACGATCATATGACAAGAAATTGGATATAGGATGACGAGTACGAAGATACTCGGAAAGACCAGAATAAGGAGCATAACGATCCACATAACGATCCACAGAAGAACGTGTACCTTTTCGAGTAGCTATGGGCACATCAGGATCAGAGGATGGTGCAACAATTGATGATGGAACAGATGAATCATGTGTAGGTGTCTTACTGCGTCGTTGATAGGTGTGCTCAACAAACTGAAATCCTTGTGCGTCGTTAGAGGTAGCTTTTGGAACTGAAGTAGGTGGAATAAGTGGTATGACACAACAATTACTATCATCCGATGTTGTGGGAATAGGCCGAGAGGTAAAATATGACTGATCTTCAAAGAATGTCACATCTGCAGACACGAATACACGACGACGAGTAGGGCTGTAGCATTTGTACCCCTTTTGAGTACGAGAGTATTCCACAAAGATACATTTTTCAGCACGAAGATCCAGCTTATCAAGACTTGGAGTAAGAGAATATATAGAACAAACACAGCCAAATACTCGAAGAGGTAAATAAAAGGGGGGACGATCTGGATGTAAAGTAGTAAACAGTGTCTCCCCCTGAAGAACAGAAGTTGGAAGCCTATTAATTAAATAACACGCCGTAAGAATAGCATGACCCGAAATTTTTTTAGGTAGATTCATGTGAAAGAAAAGAGAACTAGCAACATCAAGAAGATGGCGATTTTTACGTTCAGCAACCCCATTCTATTAAGGGGTGTATGAACAGGAAGTGCGATAGATAATACCATCAGAATCAAGGAATGGCTGGAAACCAGAAGTGGTAGCAAGATTTTCTCTAGCATTATCTGACCGTAAATGTCTGAAGAAGAAGAAGAAAAGACGAGATTGATATGAATGAATTGTCTAACCCTCTAGGTTAGCATGTTCTCATATTTATAATAATGAAGAGGGTAAATAGTAATACGGTGGGCATTCCCACACATGATGATGAATAATAAAATAATTTATAACACCCTCCCTCAAGCTGAGACATAGATGTCAACCATGCCCAGCTTGTTACATATAAAGCGAATCCGTTGCCCAGCTAAAGGTTTAGTATACACATCTGCTAATTGATCTCCAGTGCGGATGTGTGAGAGAGTGAGACTATCACGTGTAAGCTCTTGTCGAACAAAATGACAATCAATCTCGATATTCTTTGTTCTCTCATGAAAGACGGGATTTGAAGCAATGTGAATTGCTGAACTACTATCACACTATAACGATGTGGGACCACTCAATCCATATCCAATCTCATTAAGAAGATTTCTAGTCCACATAATCTCTGAAGTAGCTTTAGCAATGACTCAATACTTTCCTTCAGCATTACTCCTTGCCACAATATCCTGTTTCTTACTTTTTCAGGAAACTAAATTACCACCAACATACAAAGCATATCCAGAGGTAGATCGCCTATCAATAGGGCAACCGGCCCAATCAGCATCAATATAACTCTCCATGCGAGCATGACCATGAGCTGCAAAAATAATTCTCTTGCCAGGACTACCTCGAAGATTTCTTAAAATCCTCGAAACAACATCCCAATGTGGTTGTCTAGGTGCTGCCATAAACTGACTAACCACACTAACCGATTATGCAAGATCAGGCCTAGTCATCGTAGTGAGGTAGTTTAGTTTACCAACAATACGCCGGTATTTTTCAGGATGTTCAAACAAGTTACCCTCATTAGGAAGAAGCTTTAATCCTGGTTCCATAGGGGACTCTGCGGAGCGAGATTGTTGCATGTTAAATTCAGTTAAGATATCCATAACATACTTACGCTGTGACAAAGAGATACTTTCTTTCTTCCGGGCCACCTCGATCCCAAGAAAGTATCTCAAATCACCGAGGTCTTTCGTCTCAAAGTGAGAATACAAATATCTTTTCAGTTCAGCAATACCATGCTCATCATCCCCTGTCAAGACAATATCATCCACATATAAAACTAGAAAGATACACCCAGTAGTAGCATGTCGATAGAATACTGCATGATCCTTTTGAGATTGAAACAAACCAAAACTCCGACCAGCTGAGCTAAATTTATCAGACCATGCTCGAGGAGACTGCTTCAAACCATACAAAGAGTGCCGAAGCTTACAGATTTTCCCTACTTGACTAGCAAACCTTGGGGGCTACTCCATATAAACATACTCGGCAAGATCACTATGACGGAAAGCATTCTTGATATCCAACTGATGGAGAGATCAAGAATGCAAGGCTACAAGGGATAAGAAGAGGCGAATAGAGGCCATTTTTGTAACCGGAGAAAATGTCTCAAAGAAATCAAGACCATGAGTTTGAGCATAACCCTTAGCAACTAACAGAGCTTTCAGACGAGCAACAGTTCCATCAGGATTGACCTTCATGGCAAACACCCAACGACAACCAATACTGAGCACCGGAAGGAAGATTAGCCAAGGACCAAGTTTGATTGCGTTAGAGGGCACTCATTTCCTCCTCCATGGCTATACGCCAAGCGGCATGCTGAAGAGCCTTGGAAACCGAAGCAGGGGGAGAAACATCATCGATATTGGCCACAAAAGCCGGCAAACTTACCGATACCTTTGTAGGAATGTGTATAAAGAAGGCGATCTCTACAGGCACGATGGTTCTTACGTAGAGCAATAGGTTGCTCGGTAGTATCAGTCTTAAGTGGGTCAGCAGCACGAGAGACTATCTTAGCAGGAGGATCCTCCACGGGAGAGATTGGCACAGAAAGAAAATTGTCAATGTGGGGGCATTGTCTAGTGAAGATGCTGGAGAGATAACTGGATGAGAGACCGTTGGTGGAGAATAAACAAGGATAGGGTCAGAAGATGTAGATTCGGACAATTGCGGGATTGGATAAGATGAACTAGAGCCACATGGAGAAAAGAAAGGTTGAGACTCTATAAAGGCAACATGACGAGAGGTGAGCATTCTTCCTAAGGTAGGAGAATAGCAACGATAACCCTTTGATACTCGTGAGTAACCAAGAAAAACGCATTTCAGTGCACGAGGATCTAGTTTTGATACACTTGGACGATCATCATGGACATAACAAGTACACCCAAACACTTTAGGAGAAAGAGGAAATGGATTGCGTTTAGGAAACAGGAGCCCATGGGGCGTATTGCCTCCAAGAGAAGAAAGAGGCATGCGATTAATGAGATAGCATGCTGTAAGAACATCCCCTAAAACTTTTGTGGAACATGCATATGTATAATAAGAGCACGAGCAGTATTCATAAGATGGCGATTCTTCCGCTTAACAACACCATTCTGTTGAGGTGTGCGAGCACATGAAAGACGATGATGAATACCATGAGAACGAAGAAATTGATGGAGATGATCCGATATATATTCCCTCCACGATCATATTGTAAGGCTTGGATATTATGATGGAATTGAGTGAGGACAGAAGAATAAAACTCACGAAATACAGAAAATAACTTAGAACGTTCTTTTATTAAGTAAACAAATGACATTCTTGTGAAATCATCGATAAAGAGAACATAGTAACGATAATCAAAGGCTGAAACAATAGGACTAGGTCCCCACACATCAGAATGGACCAAGGTAAATAGAGTAGTTGCTTGTTGAGCTACACTTAGTGGTAAAGAAACACGACTATGCTTTGCAAGCTGACATGACTCACAATTTATTGTAGACAGTGAACGAAAACGAGAAAACAATGACTGCAACCTAGACAAAGAGGGATGTCCTAGACGATAGTGAATGTCTAAAACATCAGTCTCTTTCACTAGTGGAGCTGGAATGGAAATACCATCCAGCTGATAGATCCCACCATTGACGCTTCCCTTACTGATAGTCTTCCGCGTCAAGAGATCCTGCAAAACACAATAATCAGGGTAGAAAGTAACGGACCAATTCAAATTCCGTGTGATACGACCAACAGATAACAAATTAAATGACATGCCAGGAGTATATAAAATAGAAGATAAGGAGATCTCGTTGGAAGGTCGTGCAGCTCCGTGTTCCTGAACTGTCATGGATGACCCGTTCGGAATAGTAACATGGCGTAATGGAGACGAGGACTTATAGGCAGTAAGAATACCTTTATTACCCGTCATGTGAGCACTTGCACCAGAATCAATAATCCAATCAGCGAAAGGAAGAGCTGCACATGCTGAGGTAAAGGAATAATCAGATCACTGCTGTAGTTTTGCAACAAAGGCAGATGTACCACTTCCTGAAGTCTGAAACTCCAAGTATTAAGCATTCATTCATATCATTCTCCTATTTTTTTCTTCTTCAGACATGGTATCAGAGTCAACCCTAGTCGCCCCAACCTAAACCCTATTCAACACCCGCTATCAGCGTAATCACTGTCTAGCACTTGCTTCTCTCTCTAATCTACTCTCTCGGCCAGCTTTGTCAGCCACGTCCTAGCTCTTGGGCAGGGATGTCGGCCAAATTAGCCGGTGAAGTCCCTGGGATCTCGGCCAGATTGGCCGGCCACGTTTAAGGTCTTTCGGACATCTTGGCCGGCCACTCTGGCCACGTTTTAGGGCTATAGGCCATTTTGGCCGGCCACGACCCAGGGATGTCGGCCAACTTGGCTGAACATGTCCCAGGTCGTTCGGATTTGATTTACATGTCGAGGTTTGATTAGATCTAATCAGATCCATAAAATGGTGGAGCTTGTGACTTTCTGATTAATCTAGTGTCTAGATTAAGTATTTGTCATGAGTAATACAGACACTCAAATAGCTGCTGCTAAATCCGGTGAGACTGGATTAGCCATGAATTGATCTGGTGTGGCTGAATCTGATATGATGTCATCACAAGCTCCGACCTTTATATCTACTTCATCTAAACTCGTCGAACGTGTTTTGACGGGATAGTCTACGTACACCCTTTGGAAGAAGAATGTCTTTAAGAATTTGCGTGGACAACGGCTATCTCATCATCTTACCCAGCTTCCTTCGAGCGAGGATGACCCAGCTTATGATGAGTGGTACACTGTTGATTGTCATATTTATAGTCAATTATTGAATGCTATGGATGTTTCTGTTCAGACTGTTGTTAGTAATACTGATACTGTTAAGGAGTTATGGGATGCTTTGGCAGATTTATACTCCTCTTTGAATGATTTTTCGCGATTCTATGATGTTTGTGAGTTTTTGAAGCCAGCTCCTGCTGGTCGGCCTCTAAATGGATATTATGAGCAATTTAAATCCTTTGCTGATGAGTTTGATCGGTTAGTCCCGTTTACATCTAATTGGGCTACTTTTCAAGTATAACAAAATCAATTTCTGGTCACCTGCATCTTAATGGAGTGGGAGCTCAGTTTGATACTGCTCGATCACAAATTTTTTCAGATGCTCGAGTACCTTCTCTTGGAGAAGTTCATCGCCGTGTTCTTCGTACCGAAAGTCGTGAGGAAGTTAGATATGCCCCTTCAGAAGTTGGTGAATAGGCTGTTGCTCTATATATGAACAGAGGAGGTGGCCGTGGTAGTGGAGGCCGTGACCGAGGGGGAGGTCGTGGTAGCATTGTTAGTTGTGGTTGGGAGACTCGTACTTGCAATTATTGTGGTATTGTTGGACGTCTTCGCTGCTATTGCCGAAATTTACAAACTGTACAAGCAGCTTCTGGTTCACGACCACACCTACTCATGTTGCATATGAAATTGTGCCTATTGACCAAAAAGTTATTACAATGAGTCTAGAGGAGTATGCTCTGATACCATGTCTGAAGAAGAAGAAAAGAGGAGAATGATATCAATGAATTGTCTAACCCTCTAGGTTAGCATGCTCTCATATTTATAATATTGAAGAGGTTACATAGTAATACGGTGGGCATTCCCACACATGATCAACATCAACAACACCTTTATCCCAAACTAGTTGGGGACGGCGGTCGATGAACCCCAAAGAATAAAAGCAGAATCAAGGGAGGGAAAAAAGATAAATGTGTAAAAATAAATAAGTATGTATATATCTATCCATCTATACACTACTCCTCTACAATAGTAATGGCCTCCCTCCACTCCGTCCTAAGACAAACCGTACGCCAATCTATTTCCCACTCGATTAAATCTTGTTTTACTGCTTTCCCCCAAGTAAGTTTCGGCCGACCTCTTGCTTTTTTCGTGTTATGCTCTCGATAGCAAACTTCTGTTCGTATCGGTGCATCTAAGAGTCTTCGGAGAATATGCCTAAACCATCTCAATCTATGCTCTCATCTTTTCCGCCACCGGTTCTATTCCAACTTTTCGTCGAATCTTTTCATTCCTTATCTTATCCATCCTTGTATGACCACACATCCACCTTAACATCCTCATTTCCGCTACTCCCATTTTATGCTCATGTTTCCTTTGTGCAGGCCAACATTCAGCTCCATATAACATGGCAGGTCTGACTGCTGTTCTATAAAATTTTCCTTTTAACCTAAGAGAAATTTTGCGATCACACAAAAATCCCGATGCACTGCGCCATTTCATCCAATCTGCTCTGATTCTATGGCTTACATCCTCATCAATCTCTCCCTCCTTTTGCAATATTGATCCCAGATATCTAAATATATCTTTTTTGGGTACCTTTTGTCCGAGCATATTTACGGCTTCTTGATCCCCTATTCCTGCCATGTCAAACTCACACTTCAAGTATTCTGTCTTACTTCGACTTAGCGTAAATCCTTTAAACTCCAACGTGCTTCTTCATATTTCTAATTAACCCCAGCCATGGTCTCATCAATAAGCACGATATCGTCTGCAAATAGCATACATTACGGCACCTCATCTTGAATTTTTTTTGTTAGCTCATCCATAACTAGGGCAAAAAGGTAAGGGCTCAAAGCAGAACCTTGGTGTAAGCCTACTGTGATTGGAAAATAACTTGATGTGCCATTACAAGCCTTCACACATGTAGTAGCACCGTTATACATATCCTTGATTGCCTCGACATACGTTGAAGGTATTTTTTTCTTCTCAAGATTCCACCACAAAACCTTTCTTGGAACCCTATCACATGCTTTCTCGAGATCAATAAACACCATATGGAGGTCCTTCTTTCTTTCTCGATATCATTCCATCAATTGCCGTATTAAGAAAATAGCTTCCATGGTAGATCTTCCTGGCATAAATCCAAATTGATTGACAGAAACCTTGGTCTCTATTCTTAAACGATGCTCAATAACTCTCTCCCACGGTTTCATTGTATGACTCATAAGCTTGATGCTTCTATAATTAGAACAATTCTGGATATCCCTCTTGTTCTTGTATATAGGCACAAGTATACTCTTCCTCCATTCATCAGGCATCTTATTAGTATGGAGGATCTTGTTAAAAAAACTAGTCAACCAACTTATTGCTACATCCCCTAAGTATCTCCACACTTCAATAGGAATACCATCGGGTCCCAAGGCTTTACTAGTCTTCATCTTTTTTAATGCCTCCCTAACTTCTCGTGCTTTAACTCTACGCACAAACCTTCTATTTGAATCATCAGCAGCATCTTCCTAATCCACCTCACTTCTATCGCTCTCCCAATTAAAAAGTTTGTCAAAATAACTCATCCACCTGCCCTTGACATCTTCATCTCTTATCAAGAGTGTTTGATTTTCATCCTTGATACATCTAACCTTTGTCAAGTATTTACTTTTCTTGTCTCTTGATTTTGCGAGTCTATAGATGCCTTTTTCTCCTTCTTTGCTCCCAAGTTTGTTGTACATATCGGTGAAAACCTTGCCTCTGGCCTCTCATACAGCTTTCTTGGCACTTTTTCTCGCCAATCTAAACTTTTGCCAATTCTCTTCATTAGAACATTTATGTAGGCATCTGAAACACTTCTTTTTCTGCTTAATTGCCTCCTGCACCTCTTCATTCCACCACCAGGTTTCTTTTGTTTGATATCCATTCCCTTTACTTTCCCCTAACACCCCTTTTGCCACTGCCTGGATGCAGTTAGACATCTCTTTCCACATCATATTTACTTCGCCCTCTAGTTGCCAGGGTTCTTTTTGTAGCATTCTTTCCTTGAATTCTGTTTGTTTCTCCTCATGTAACTTCCACCATCTTAGTCTGGGGTGCTGCGCACTTCTCTTTATCTTCTGTATTTTGTTATACCGAACTTCTAAGACCACCAATTTATGTTGTGTAACTACACATTCACCAGGGTATACCTTACAATTTACATACGAAGCTCTATCCTCTCTCCTGGCAAGAAAGAAATCAATCTGGCTACAATTTTGACCGCTGCGAAAAGTGATCAGATGTGATTCTCTTTTCCTAAAAAAAGTGTTTGCCAACATCAAATCATAAGCTATTGCCATACTCAAGATGTCTTCACCAGCCTCATTTCTAGTCCCATATCCAAAACTTCCATGAACTCTGTCAAAACCTCCACTACTCTGACTGACATGTCCATTTAGATCTCCTCCTATGAATACCTTCTCCTCGTGTGGTATCCGCCTTAATATCTCTTCTAGATCTTCCCAAAATCTGCTCTTCTTGGTCTCTTGCTGTCTAACTTGAGGGGCATACACACTAAGGATATTCAAAATCAAATCCCCCACTACTAGCTTAACTAAAATAATCCTATCTCCTATTCTTTTAACATCAACAACTCTATCCTTGAAATTTTTATCGATCAGAATCCCAACTCCATTTATACTCTTTGTTGTGCCTGTATACCATAGCTTGAATCCGGTGCCATCCACTTCCGTAGCCTTCTCTCCTTTCCATTTAGTCTCTTGCAGACAAGCAATATTCACCTTTCGTCTAGCAAAAGTATCTGTCAATTCCCTCAATTTACCCGTTAAAGTTCCTACATTCCAACTCCCCAATCTAATTCCTATCCCCTGGGCTTTTCTTGCCCCCCACACTCGCCTACGGAAGTGTGAGGACCCTTGCTCATTTATCACCACATCCGGGCACCGATGTGGCGCATCACTTTGGGAATGATGGCCCAAGGCTAGCTTCCTTACCCCTTGCACCCACCTATCTTGGTGCAAAGATCCTTGCTCATTTTTGGCTATACTCGGGCGCCGATGCAACGCGTCGCTAAGGACGGTACGCTCCAATGAAATATCAATAGGGTACATCTCATAGAGGTAGCTCTTTTTTTATAACCGGCTCGCTACGCCTGACGTAACCCTCCTCCTTTACCTGGCTTGGGACAGGCTATGTAGACTACATAGGCGGAGTTCATTCCCACACATGATGATGAATAATAAAATAACTTATAACAAAATATTTGACGGAGATATTATACTGATTCAACACTTCGAAGTAGAAGTATCGAAAACAATGAAAAATTTCCGTACGGTCCTTTATTAAAAATAACCAAGTCATTCGGGAAAAATCATCCACGAATGTAACAAAGGATCTGAATTCAGAAATATCAGACACCCGACATGGACCCCATACATTTGAATGAATCAACTCAAATGGGCCCGACACACGACTCTGAATACGGGAAGGAAAGGACGCTCAATGATGTTTACCAAAGTGACATGCTTCACATTGAAAAGAACTCATAGACTCGAATTCAGGAAATATACAACGAAGTATGTTTGGTTGCGGATAACCAGCTCGACAATGTGTCCGATATACATCAGTGGATGGATGCGTCATAGTTGCGGTAGCTAACACCTTCTTGTCAAGATAGTATAAGCCATTTGATTCATGTCTCCCACCAATCGTATGTCCAGTCCTCAGATCCTGAAAGATACAGCGAGAAGCAAAAAAAGTTGTTGAGTAATTCAATAGTTTAATCAATGAGCTAACATAAATCAAATTATAGGGAGACTGGGATATGTGAAGGACGGATGATAAAGAAAGAGAGGGACTCAAATGAGCAACTCCCGTACAAGTAACCTGCGATTGGCCATTTGCTAATGTAACCGAATTAGATAATGAAGGAGACAGAGAATGAAATGAAGATAGTAAATTAGAGCTACCAGTCATGTGATTGGTAGCTCCAGAGTCTATGACCCAAGAATCAGACGTTGCGGAAAACAAACCTTTGGAAGTTTGTGCCAAAGTAGCAGGAGTTGAAGGTCCTGTCATTTGTTGAGGACGAATCAATGCATCATACTCAGCACGTGTCAATGTAACTGAGTCTCCTACACGTTGTGTGGTGCTCGAACTAGATGGAGTCAATGAAGGAGAAACAACATGATTCTCCACTTCAGCATAAGTGGCAATAGTTGGTTTGAGCTCTAGTTGAAGAGAATAACAATAAGCTTTCGTATGACCAGTTCTTTGACAATGATGGTAATAGCGTGAACTATGACTATTCCCAGAACTAATGGCACCACGAGTGCTAGCCCCTCCATCACGACCTCCATGGCTACCATTATAAACAAAGCCACGTCCACGAGCTTGGTAACCTCGACCACGACTCTCACGTCCACCAGGACCATGGGAAAGCATAGCGCTCGTCTCTATAGTTGGCCTAGAGGAAACTTTCTTAGTAACCGTAGAACGAAGAGCATGAGAGAAGACTTCATCCACTGTGAAAGGTGAGCTCTGTGACGTAATGGGTTGTCGAAGAGATGAATATTGGGACCCCATTGACTAAAGATATAATATTGTCTGCAGATCCTCTTGTCGCTTGGCCAAAACACGTGGATCATCCGAGGCAGGAAGATAAGTACCCAAACGTTGACAAAGAGTAGTAAACTGAGCATAATCATATAAAGATTGATCTTCACGCTGAAGATCAAATAATGCTTCTCAAGTGTCACATACTCACGTCATTATTTTGTCCAGAGCAGGGCAATGCACATTTTTCCCAAACTGCCTTAGCAGTGTTACACTGAATAAAGTGGGGACTAACCTTTGGATCCATGCTATTCCATAGGAGAGTTCGAATCATAGCATCTCTTGCAGTCCATTTGGCAAGTTTCTCTTTCTCAGACGGTGCCATAGATGTAAGAAAATCAAGTTGTTCGACGGCAATAAGATAGATTTCCACAGCTGTTGACCATGATGGATAATTTGTGCCATCTAACTTGACAGAGGTCAATTGAAAGTGACCAAAAGGGGATCCAGAATTCGATCCAGTTGCCAGGCTTCAGCAACGTTAGGAAAGGGGTCGCCGGCCTTGGGCGACTTTGGTCGGTGGATCGCCGGTCCTGGGAGATCGGGGCCGGAAATAGCGTCACCAGGCTTGGGCGACTTCGGTCGGTGCTGGAAATGGGGATGCCGAGCCTGGGTGACCTCAGATCTGGCTTCGCCGGCTTGGGGCGATCTTGGTCGGCACCGGAAATGGGGTCGCCGAGCCTGGGCGACCTCAGATCTGGCTTCGCCGGCTCAGGACACCCTCGGATCTGGCTTCGCGATTACTGGGCGACTTCAAATCTAAGGTTTTCTGACGCTGGTGAGAGGCCGACGGCGGCCCGATGGACAATCAAGGGTGGTCAACGATTGATGATCAACGGAGGTGGTTGTTTTAGGTTTAGGGTGGCTCTGATACCATGTTGAAGAAAATAATGTGTATCATTGTTCAATAAACACCATTACAAGGATATATAAAAGTGACTATTCTACCCTTATCCTTAACAAGAATTATACAGAAAACTAGAAAACAAAAAACGAAATTTTAAGTGCTAGCATAAAAGCAAAATCACGCATGCTTGCTTGGGGAGGATCAAGTGACAAATTTTCCATTCAACTTGCAATATTATTGAGTTCAACAAGTCACAACCAATTCCTTTGAATCACATTTTCTTTTCTGGGACAAGTTAGATTTGAGTCCCGTCGTTGAACTGATTCCACAGTGTTCCCATGCAATTGATGTCTTGAAACTTAGTTATCTGCACTGCAAATTGCAGTATTTTGGGAATGTGCACTGCCGCTTATTTGAACAGGTTGACGTACTGTATTGAGTGCTTCATCGAAAACCTTGGATTGATGTTGAGGATAAAGTGTCAACATGTGAATCAGTTTCATCATGGTCTTTGATTTGTTATTAACACTAAGGAAATTTATGAATTATTTTTTTCCAATCATCTTCAAGAATGTGATTTGGGAGCATATTTCTGCTCATGTGGCGATGCATGTAATAAGCTGTTGCTTTGTTATAAAACTCTTGGTTCTTCTATTATCTTGACTGCTGAGATTAAACTGAGCTGAAGGATGCTAAACCATGACCATCTTGTCGGCCTTCATTTCTTGTTTGTTCTGTCAATTTGTTGTAGGGACTTTGAACCTATCAGATTACTCGGCTTGCAGTTTATCGGAAGACTGTTGGTTGGAATTCCATCTGAAAAGAAAGGAACAAGATTTTTTGGCCTAGGTGTCGGAAGAACTAGATCACTTTCAGAAAGTTATAGAAATGTCAGCACAAGGATGCAACCAATTTTCTCAGCTATATCTGAAAGATTGTTTAAATTCCCGCAGACAGATAATTTATGTGCTACTTTGTTCGACGTCCTTCTTGGTGGTGCTAGCCCAAAGCAGGTTATCAGCAATTCACAAAATTTTCCTTCAATTTAGTTTAATACATTTCGTCTCATATTCCCTAATGCTCTTATCTGGTGCAACGCGACTCTTAAAGTTCTTTTCAAAATCTTTGACTTTCATTATCTGTTTTTGACATTGACAGGTGCTGCAGAAACACTACCAGATAGAGAAGCAGCGAACAAAGGGTAACGGCTCTCATTTTTTTCTTCCACAGGTGTTGGTACTCATTTTCAAATTCTTGTCGGGCTGCAATGATGCTTCTGCAAGAATGAGAATTCTCAGAGATCTGACTGATCTGCTCGATTCAAATCCATCAAATATTGAAGCTCTAATGGTACTTCTGAACCAAGCCTATAATTTTATTGCTTCATTTTATCTTCCAATTAATCTGATTTATTTATTCGTGTGTTTGTGTAGGAGCATGGATGGAATGCATGGTTAACTGCTTCTGTTAAGCTTGACTTTATGAAAAACTATGGAGAAGAGTCCCTTGGAGATGGTGAAGGAGAAAAAATTGAACAAAGTCTTGTGAGGAACTTATTTTGTGTGGTTCTTGCTCACCACATTCGTTCTGTTAAAGGGGGCTGGCAACAGTTAGAGGACACAGTGAATTTCCTACTAATGCGTTCAGAGCGAGTATGCATTGTCGCTGATAATTCTGTGGATAGTTTTTGCAACTTTTGTGTTACTCTGTTTTATTTACTTCGATTCATTGTATTCTTCCAGGATGGCATGCCACATCAGAACTTACTACATGATATATTTCATGACTTAGTTCAAAAGCTGGTGGATTTATCATCCGAGGAGAATATGTTTGTTCTCCAACCATGTCGAGACAATACACTGTATCTGCTAAAACTGGTTGATGAGATGCTTATATCTGAACTTGACAACAAACTTCCGGTATGCCAAGTTTTAAAGTCTGCTTTCTAATTGTCACTTTGATAAAAAATAAGAGCTTTGTCTTTGAGGGAAAAAAGCAAAAATAGAAATTGGGGGGATCATGGGTTTACTCTGGTTGTTGCTCATGAAAGAAGGGATTTGAATTCTTTCCTTCCTTTGGATGCCATACTGATCGAATGGCCGGAGTATTTATACTTGATGGCGTTTTTTGCGCACTTTTTCCTTGATTTTCGTTCTCTGTCTAAATGTCCTCGAAAGGCTAATTCTTTCTTATGTGTGTATTGAAATGAAGAAGGGATAATGACTCAAATAGCCCCTGAACTTTGACCCAACGTGCAATGTAGTTCGTCAAGTTTTAATTTGACCAATATGGTCCCTGAACTTTGACCCAATGTTCAATGTGATTCCTGAACTTTTAATTTGATCAGCATGGACTCATTCAACATCTTCCCATAGTTCCGGGACTAAGTTGAACATGCTCTAAAAGTTCTATACTCATTCAACATCTTCCTATAGTTCAGGGACTAATTTGAACATGCTCTAAAAGTTTAAAGATCATACTAGTCAAATTAAAAGTTCAGGGACCACATTGAATATTGAGTTAAAGTTCAAGGACCATATTGGTCAAATTAAAAGTTTAGGCTACATTGCACATTGGGTCAAAGTTTATGGACCATTTGTATCATTTTGTCAATAAAGAAAGAAAGCTAGTTTGTGGTCAAATATGATTCTCTTCAAATAAAGTGTCTCTAAGTATGTCAATATGTACGATTTAAATATGCTGGTGCTTTGCAAGTACCTCATTAGATTCCTATCCATCACGTGTCTTGCAATTTGCAACAGTATATGGAAATATTAAGTACAACTCATGTTAAATGAGAACACCAGATAGAGCATGACAGAGTTTTGTGGTGTTTTTCTTGCAGTTTCCTGCTAGTAGCTCCGACTTTACATTGGTTTCCTTAGATTTAGACAGTCACAAAGAATTTAGTAGTGCCTTGCAAGAGGTTCTCCAAGGGGCATCTGATGAACAACAATCAAGGTGAGGTGATTTCCTGCTTTGTTCTTATGTGGAGCAGTCACCTTTTTATTTGCTTTTATATTTATTAAGAGTCATGCTTTTGGTGGTATTCGGGGTTATAGTTGGGCATACTTTATTTTTATGTGTCCTGAAATTAATTGTGATAGGACTTGAGCCATGCTTTTTCTACATGTATGTCTTTGAACTAATGGACATTAGTAATGATGTGACGGTTAAAGAAGCATCAGTGAACCCTTGTGGACTGGCAAGACAATGAATGCAAGGCAGTGCTTGCCATCTGTTGTGGGTCACTGAGATTGCAATCATGCCATTAGGAATGTAATTCATGACTTTTAGGCATCTAGGATCTTTCAACAAATCCAATTAGTACTTTTAAAGCATGTTTAGTTGGTGGTGTTAATTTGCCAGAATTGATCAGCTTTTGTTTCTAGCATTAGTTTGTATTCTGCTTTTGCAATGGCTCATCAAATTTGTTCTGACTAAGTTGTATACATCCTTGAATAGGAGAGAGACATATCTGTCTCTTCCAGAAGAAAAAGAAATTTAAGATGGTCCCTAAATTATCTTTTGGACCATAATTTGGTTACTTAAATTGGTAGGTGACTTTTTGCTTTCACAGTTTAATTTTATGTTTTCCTTTTATCTCCAGAAATCAACAATTTGGCAAGCAGCCATCTACAAAAGAAGATAAAATAGATGGGGATAGGTGGTGGAATCTGTATGACAACTTGTGGATATTGATCAGCGAGATAAATGGCAAGGGACCAAGTAAAATGTTGCCCAAATCATCATCCTCAGTAGGTCCATCTTTTGGCCAAAGAGCTCGGGGCTTGGTCGAATCATTAAACATTCCTGCTGCAGAAATGGCTGCTGTTGTTGTATCGGGAGGGATTCAAAATGCTTTGGGTGGAAAACCTTCTAAATCGGTTGATAGGGCAATGCTTTTGAGAGGGGAGAAGGGCCCAAGAATTGTCTTTCGACTTGTGATTCTGTATCTGTGCAAATCTTCTCTTGAAAGGGCTTCGCGTTGTGTACAACTGTTCGTTTCACTCTTGCCTTGTCTCATGGTTTCTGATGATGAACTGACCAAGACGAGGCTGCAACTTTTCATCTGGTACTTTGCTTTGTACATCCCAAAAGGATTCTAGTTTTCCGACGATGTCATCTGCTATCAGCAAGTTTTTACAATTTGTTTTTTTTCCCTAAATGTTTCTCCATATTCTGAGTATATTCCTCTTGTTTTATGGTTGTCAGGGCTTTGCTTTCTGTCAGGTCCCGCTATGGTATGTTGGATGATGGTGCTCGTTTTCATGTTATATCTCATGTGATTCGCGAAGCAGTTAACTATGGGAAAGCCATGCTTGCTACAAGCATTGCTGGCAGGGATGATCCATCAGATTCAGGAAGCATTTCAAAAGAAACGAGCACTATACAAAATCTAATCCAGAAGGATAGAGTGCTTTCAGCTGTGAGTGTTACTAAATTTTAAGTGCTTCACCACGTTACTAAGGATTTGTTTGGTGCTATACTTGCTTGCATTCTTTCCCTCCCTTTTATAGGCTTATGTTATAATATTTTTTTGTTAAAGCCACTCTAGAAAGAATTGGTATGATTTCATAGTGTCTGTTCAACTTAGTCAACTGGTTGGACCTTCAGATCTATATGTGTAAGGTTAAAAATATCTGAAGCATTTGTCACCAGTGTTAGCATATACTTCCATGAGCCCTATTGTAGAGGTGGCAATCTCTAACTCAACTCAAGGACCCCAACCAATCTACCCAAAAAGTGACTAGAGCCAACCTCAGATTGCTAAATAGCCCAATCCAATACAAATCTGTGACAAAATAAAAAATATTGAATAATCAGAGTGACCTAAATTTAAACCCGAAAAGAACCAAGTCCAATATCACCTTGGACCTGAAATAACATGGACCTGATGCGACATGACATGCCATGGTATTTGATGATCTGGATGAATTTGGAACCAGAATTGAGCACTCTGAGAATCGGACCTGACCCGTATCTGAAGAAAGTGAATCTTGAGATGATTGGAGAACTGTTGAACCTGAATCCACACTGGACATGTGCCTGAGAAGGAAGAACCTGAAATGACCCAACCTGTTCAAATCGTACTCGTGCGTCGGTCAGCTGTAACCCTATATGTGTGTATACAAGTGTTCTCCATCCAATCCCTTGTTTGAATATTCCGCACCCTTTCCAATTAGTTTTATTTGAGGCAGCTATGGGCTGGGCAATTTACCATACCATTCACATTCCCATGACCTAAAACCGAACGAATACCTTCAGAGTATTTCAAGACCTAATGCATTCTCTAGTGTGTTGCCAAAACTCTGCTCGAAATCACTGTCATACCTCCAAGGCTCCAAATCAGGTTATTTAGGTCCGCTGCACCATTTTACCAGTTTAACTGGTGGTCAAACCAGGTTTTGACCAAAATTCGTTCATGCTAACGAGACGGACTCGGACCGATACCATAGGACCAACTGGTCCTGTCCAGGTTGGAAAAGATTGCTTATAACGTTTTCAGTCAATTTTGCCATAATGTTTTTGTGCAATTCCTTGCTACATAGATGTCCTTTTAATGGCTAACTCATGTGTAGCATGAGATTGGGTGACACAACGGTATGATATCTGCTTGTTGCTGCAGAGAAACTGCTTTGTGTGTGCATACCCCTTGTGAAGTTTGCTTGACCCGGGGGGGGGGGGGGGGCAGAGCTTGACATGTTCTTGAAGAGTGCAATATCTTGCGGCCTGTGTTTTATGTTTAAATAGGACATTAAGTGATGAAAAATAACATGCATATTTGCTCATCATGAAACTTAGTGAGTTGTTGACCTTTCTAGGTTGCTGAGGAGGCAAAATATATGAAGGCGCTAAAAACAGATCGTAGCCGGCAGTTGCATGAGCTCCGTAGTAGGGTCGAGGAGATATCCTCTGCAGAACTTAGCAGCAGTAGAACTTTTGAAGATGAGATTCAAAGCAGCTTGAATAACATTATTGCTTCCGATGACAGCAGAAAGGCTGCTTTCCAGCTGTGTTATGAGGAGCAGCAGCAAAATGTCGCTGTATGTGGACCTTGGACATCATTTATGTTTTTTTCCCTTCCTGCTCCTTTATGATTTATCTCTTTCCATTTCCAGTTGCTAATGTATATAGTCATATATCTTAATGTTCACCAGGAGAAGTGGATGCATCTATTCCGTATTTTGATTGATGAGAGAGGTCCATGGTCTGCCAATGCATTTCCAAATAGTTCTGTGAGGCATTGGAAACTTGACAAAACAGAAGATAGATGGCGACGGAGACAAAAACTAAGGCAGAATTATCATTTTGATGAGAAACTGCGTTATCTTCCATCTATTGTGCCTCAGGATGAAACTACTCCTCCTGTAAATGAAAGCAAATATGGTTTTGCGGGACATATTCCTGAGCAAATGAAGCGTTTTTTGCTGAAAGGTGTGCGCAAAATTACTGATGAAGCAAGTGCAGAACCAAATGAAAATGAAGATGAAGTGTGTGTGCAGAAGATCTCCGCACCAGAGGATACTTCGGAGGCTCAGCGTGATGTAATCGTAAAAGATAGTAACGATCACAAGGATATTTCTCAGGATAGAGTAGATTCTTCTGCCTCCTCTCCTGAACCCGAAATTAGTGATGAGGTATGTCGAGTTTAACTTAGAAAGCACAAAAATTTGGTGGAAACATGCAACAGTATTCCTCATTTTAGATCCTTATTTTCAGGTTCTGATTTCGGCTCCATGTGTACTTGTTACACCAAAGAAAAAACTTGCGGGGCGTTTGGCTGTAATGAAAACCGCTCTGCATTTTTTTGGGGAATATTTGGTGGAAGGTACCGGTGGATCTTCTGCTTTTAAGGATTTTCAGCCGCCAAGCAACTCTGATTTTTCTAAGTTTGATCAAAAGCAGAGGTTTTCAAAATGGCCCCCTCATAGTTATATGGAGACTGACAAAGGGATTTCTATTAATTGCTTGGAGTTGCTTAGTGAAAATGTACATCAGAGACATTTGAAAAATCTTAAGCGCCATCGAAGATGGAGCATCGGGAAGGTTAGATGGTTCTAGATAATTACATGTTTACTTTTAATACTATATTTCAATTGAATCTGATTGTGTTGCCACTTTTTTCTCTCTCTAGATAAAAGCTGTGCATTGGACTCGTTATTTGCTTAGATACACTGCTACAGAGATTTTCTTCAGTGATTCAAGTGCCCCTATATTCTTAAACTTTGCCTCACAAAGAGATGCAAAAGAAATAGGAACCTTGATAGTCACAACCAGAAATGAATTCTTGTTCCCGAAAGGAAGCAGTAAGGATAAGCATGGGGCCATATCTTTTGTTGATAGAAGGGTAGCTTTGGAAATGGCTGAAGCTGCTCGAGAGAAGTGGAGGAGAAGGGAAATTAATAACTTTGAGTATCTAATGATACTTAATACCCTCTCTGGAAGATCTTACAATGATATAACACAGTACCCTGTCTTCCCTTGGGTATTGGCTGATTATTCTTCTGCAGTTCTTGATTTTAACAAGTCTTCAACTTATCGGGATCTTTCAAAACCTGTCGGAGCTTTGGACCCGAAGCGATTTGAGGTTAGTTATTGTCACTGTTGGAATGTCACACTGACCAGTAGACTTATCTATCAGACCCCCATTCAACTTCATGGTTTGTCACATACAGGTGTTTGAAGATAGATACCGTAACTTTTGCGATCCAGACATACCTAGGTACTATCTGTGCAAACTACTTTATTTAACTGCTAAAGTTACTCTCTTATTGATTTATCATGCTCCTATCAGTTTTTATTATGGGTCTCATTACTCAAGCATGGGGATTGTGCTTTATTACCTCCTGAGACTGGAGCCTTTTACGACCCTTCACCGTAATCTGCAGGTATGTTTGTTACAATTCCTTGAGTGTCTTTGCGATGGACTGTTATCTTTTGTACTACTGATGCGGTCTTCTTGTTTGCACGCTAAAATATCATCTACCTAGCTCCTTTATAGGGTGGCAATTATTATAATTTCTTTTTCCTAGTGGTGGTGGAATGTATCTATAAGCAAATTTTGTCCATCTTGCAGTGGTGAACGATATTTAACTGATAATTAAATTTAAATCCTGAAGATGCTGTATCACATTAGAGGAACTGTCACTGTATTTCCCAAGGATGAGCGTCCCTACGGATAAATAAATGTAGAGTGACATATTGACTTGATTTGAAAAAGCAAGGAGCAATCCCTTGAAAACCCTAGTTAAAGTCACCCAAAAAAGGTGTTCAGCAAAAACTTATGTTACATATATAAAAATTATGTATTTCCCATGTTCCTGACTGTCCTTTTCAGTCCCCCCTCCCCAAAAAAATAAATAAATTATGTTACATATATAAAAATTATGTATTTCCCATGTTCCTGACTGTATTTTTTAGTCCCCCCAACACACACACACACGCATATATATATTTATCTATATTTTTATCTTTGTTTATTTATTTTTACATATTTATCTCTTTTTCCTCGATTGGTCTTGCTTTTATTTTATGTATCTTTTGGGGTTCATCGACCGCCGACCCAACTAGTTTGGGATAAATGTATTGTTGATGTTGATGTTGACATATATAAAATAACGAAATATACTTTGAGTTCCTCTGAAATTGATATGATTTTTGTCCTACTGTCATGAGTGGTTGTCAAATATGAATGATACTATTCCTACGAAAATGTCAATGCTTTTTTGTACTGTTTCCCTTTTTGTACTTTACTAAAAGGTAGAATGCTGTGTATCCAAAAGCCTGCGATTTGCATAATAGCAGAGTCAAGAAGCGTAAATTATGAGTGGTTATATAATTCTTTATCTTTTAATATAAAATTACACTTATCGCTATTATATTTGCTTTGCTTCCATACCTCAAGCTCTAACAGTCATTTAGTTATTCCTGCTTTTTCCTTGATATTGCACATGCCATAGCACAAAAACTTCTCTAATTTATTCGTCTGGATCAGGGTGGGAAGTTTGACCATGCAGATAGACTTTTTCAAAGTGTTGAGGGAACGTATAGGAATTGCCTATCGAATACAAGTGATGTGAAAGAGCTAGTTCCAGAATTCTTTTACATGTCAGAATTCCTTGTTAATTCAAACTCGTATCATCTTGGAGTCAAACAGGATGGTGAGCCTATTGGTGACGTCTGCCTTCCTCCTTGGGCCAAGGTATTTGAGTTTCTTCCTTTAATGTTTTCTGGGGGATAAATTACTCTTTTCTTCTCATGGTGTCCAAACAACTTTGTAAAGTTCGAGTCAATCAGACCTATCCATAGGGGATACCATAGGTTCCTGTCCTCCCTGCTTCTTTCTTTGAGAGAGGGAGGGAGGGCGGGCAAGTACTTGCGCAGCAAATAAACTCTAAGAAAGTGAGAAGAGGGATCCAGAGAACTGCTTTCTTGGTCTCTTATTTAGATTTTGGCTTTTGTATCTTCAAATTCACTCTTATTTGTAGAACTACTTGCTCAACAAACAAACTCTAAGAATGCGGGAAGAGAGATACGTCCACGGGCTTTCTTTGTCTCTTATTTAGATTTTGGCTGTAGTATCTTCGAATTTACCGAAATTTTTAGAAATATAAGTGAGTTATGGCATCCGCTGCCACACTCCTTTCCAGAAAAAGAAACATCAACACATTAACGTCAACACCAACAACACCTTTATCCCAAACTAGTTGTGGTTGGCGGTCGATGAACCCCAAAAAATTATAAAAAATAAAAGCAGAATCAAGCGAGGGAAAAGAGATAAATGTGTAAAAATAAATAAATAAATAAATAAATAAATAAAAATATATATATATATATATATATATATATATATATATATATATAACTATCTATCTATCTACACACTACCCCTCCACAACACTAATAACCTTCCTCCACTCCGTCCCAAGGCAAACCGTACGCCAATCTATTTCCCACTCCAGAAAAAGAAACATCAAAAGCTGAAAACTAGAGTAATTCAGTGAAAACTGAACTGCAAAAGAAAACAGAATCCTCAAACCAAACGAGCCTTATATGTCATCCTTTAAGATTTGAAATAATATTTGCAGACACTGTTGCTATTGCCATTGGAGAGTCGGTTCCTTTTTTACAGAATGAGAACTATGCAAAGGACTAAAAGTAGTTTTCGAATTAATTTCTTTATGGTAAAAGAAAAGACAATATAGGGTACAAGGGTGTGCAAACCATATACAGAAAGGGAGAAATAATCTCCTCTTCAAAGAAGGCTCTTAGTCTGCTCTGTCCAAATCAACCACGAAAACAACCAGAGGGATTGAGAAATCTTTGTTTCCTAAACACAAGTCAAAATAAGACCTTGCCAAAGTAATAATTCTCCTATAGCCCAAGATAGCATAGTGCAGGCATAAGAGGCCAGCACGATTATTCTTCTCCATGGATAGCAAAGGAGGAGATGTCTCTCAGTCTCTGCCTCTCTTTTCCCCAAAAAAAAAGAAAAAGAAAATCTATTCACCAGCACCATCCCTCTTCCCAGCAAATTAGGTGAGAATATGTTCCCTAGATGTTTCCCAACCAAAGAATGCAACTATAATTGGCACTCTTCATTTTCAAAGAAAAATGCTCTGCGCCACCGAGAACCTTCTTTTGGGGCAATCTATTATAGGACTCCAGAACAAGTTCCATCTCTACCGCTATTCCTAGACAAAGTACCACAGAAGTGGGAGAAATAGTAGATTTGTACGACAAATCAAAGAGATTGACAAAAGCTTGAAGTCTCAATCCTTGGCTTGTCTCAAAATCTCGATCTCCTAAATGATTCTCTCTTCTGAGAAAGGATAGCAATCTGGTACAAGTGCCTCCTTGTTCCTAATGATGTCATAGCGGTTAGGTAAACAATATATGAAAGATGTATTCCCACACAAAGTGTCAAGCTGAAAGCGTACACACTTACCATTTCGTACAAAAGAAATTGCACAAGGAATAAACTCACTCATCTCATCTCTAATCTGCCTCCAAACACTGCTCCCATGAGCTATTACTCTGCTTTTATAAATCTAACCAGTTTATTGAATGCCAAATTAGGAACAACCACTTTCTCCCAAAGATGATAATTTTAAATGTTGAAGCGCCATATTTATTTGCCTAAAAGAGCCTTGTTGATTAATTACGACTTGTTGCCAAGACCACCGTAAGAAATGTTGCTTGACTGCTTTTTGATTTTACTAAATGAAATCCATGTGACTATCTCCCACAAGAATCTATCTGAAGAGCTTCAACCTTTTTGCAACCGAGCTAGGGATAGGTTTTGAGAGACATGAGATAGATGGGAAGATTGGAGAGAGTGCTTCTGATGAGAATCGATCTTCCTCCTTTCAAAGTAATGATCTTTTCCAACCTTGCAACTGCTTCTCAAGTTTCTCTATAATAGGTTCCCCAATATGCTTATCCTTGAAATTAGCTGTCACAGGAAGGACTAAATCGGTTGAGGGTAAAGAACCTATTTGACATCCCAAAATAGAAGGAAGCAAAGCACGATTGACTCCATCATCAGCAGAATAAGCTCAGTCCTACCCAATAGCAACATAAGCCTGTATACCACGTCAACTTATAAAGGAATGCACCTCAGAAAAAGTAACCGTTGGGCGTCGTCTCTATAGAAAACGATAGTATTATCTGTAAAGCGAAGATAATAAATAGTCAACTCCTCACCATGGCTAGCCACTCTGAAACTAGAAATCCATCCCAACTCGGTCGCCTTGCTCGACGTTTATCGTACGACCTCTACCACCAGAATAACAAGCAGAGGGGAGAGTGGATCACCCTGCCTAAGTCCTTGGGATGATTGGAAAAATCCAGTTGAAAAGCCCCATTAATCTAGACCGAGAAACTTGGAGTTGCGATACATCTCTTTGTCCAATGTTAGGCGAAAACCAGAAAACTCTTCCTCTTTTTTTTGGCTGAAAGGAGTGTCTAAAAACATTTCCTATTTCGAGTTTTTTTTTTTTTTAAAGCAGTTTATAGGGATTTTTTGAAACCAAAAGTGACCTTTAACGTTACTCGTTTTTTTTCCCCTTGTTTCTGCTCTATCAATTTCTGGATAAAGAATGCCAACACCAGCGAGGATTCTTGCATTAAGACATACTATTTCATTTGGCTTTCTTGTAGAATGCTTGGCATGCTTCCTCTCTCCGACAGGCTTAATTACACACCAACATTTGTTGCCCTTCTAATAATTTTATCTTCATGCTTATCAGAGAAAATGAACTAAATGTTTAATCTTTGGGATAGTCATATATGACACCATAGAGGAACTTATTTTTTGTTTCTCGTCATCCTTGGGTTCCTATCTAATGGGACTTTCCTTTTAGTCGATAGTGGTTTATGAGCACTACCAGAAATTATTGAGGCATTTATCGATCTATTAATTTTGGTAGTAATATGCAGTTCTTTATTAATGTTCAGGGATCGCCTGAAGAATTTGTCAGTAAAAATCGAGAGGCCCTTGAAAGTGAATATGTTAGCTCAAATCTTCATCACTGGATCGATCTGGTGTTTGGTTACAAGCAACGTGGGAAACCAGCTGTAGAGGTAAATGTAGAATTTTCTCGTTTTTGTACAGCGAATCACTTATCATCTATTGATATTTTGGAGTGTAATAATATCTACAGGCAGCAAATATTTTCTACTATCTAACTTATGAGGGAGCTGTTGATTTGGACTCCATGGAGGATGACTTGCAAAGAGCAGCGATTGAGGACCAGATTGCTAATTTTGGTCAGACACCCATCCAGATTTTCCGCAAGAAACATCCTAGACGAGGCCCACCAATTCCAATTGCTCATCCTTTATACTTTGCGCCTAATTCTATTAATTTGACTTCTGTCCTTTCTAGTATTATTGATCCTCCATCAGCTGTATTATATGTTGGCCAACTGGACTCCAACATTGTCTTGGTGAACCAAGGGCTCGTCTTGTCAGTCAAGATGTGGTTAACGACACAATTGCAATCTGGTGGCAATTTTACCTTTTCCAGCTCTCAGGTATCCATATATTTCTTTACTAGATCGACTGCAATTCAACCTTTAATGGTTCTATTTTGTTGGAAGATGTTTTTATTTAATACAGCTTGTGAAACTTCTGCAGGAGCCATTCTTTGGAGTTGGAGCTGATATTCTTTCTCCACGGAAAATAGGGAGTCCTTTGTCTGAAACCTGCGAATTTGGAGCACAGTGTTTTGCGACATTGCAAACATCTACGGAGAATTTTCTTATCTCATGTGGCAATTGGGAGAATAGCTTTCAACTTGTCTCCTTAACTGATGGGAGATTGGTGCAGAACATCAGACAGCATAAGGATGTGGTTAGCTGTGTTGCAGGTACTTATCAGGTCAATGTTCAATTGTCCTGGTGAAGATATGGATTGTACATATACTTTTCTGGAGAACATCTTGTTATAATAGCTTACTGTGTGAAGTGGGTGATGTGGTGTTGGTTAATACATTTTTTATTGTGTACTTTACAAGAAGGCTTTATTAGGTTAAATACGGTGTGTTATATGGGGATTTTAATCTCAGTCGCTTGTCCTTTCTGCCAAAATTAATCGCTCCTCGGAATTCTCACTGTGATTCCTTGCTACCTTGTAGATTCCATTACTGCCTCATTTATTATTATTATTATTATTATTTATTTATTTATTTATTTATTTGGGGTTGGGCGGGTTGGGGGGTGCCGGTGGGGGAGGGTAATAGTGCAGAAAGTTAGTCACAGGCTACGACAAGTTCGGGACAAATTAAAGCTTGATGGCTGGTATTCTAGTGGCTCTGTCCTTTGTGTTCTTTTTAGACTGTTAAATGATGTGTCATATGTACGTTGTTGGCTTATTGCCTAACAACTTAAACTTCCGGGAAAAATATGGTATAGGTCATAAATTTGAATTCTAACCAGCCCTTTCTTCCTTCTCCTTGTTTTTCCTTATTTTTCCTTTTTTCCTGCCTCTTGTTGTCCTTTTGATGTGATTACATCCAAAAGGCTATTGGTTCAAATGTTTCCTTTGAGATCTATGCAAGTTTTACATTATTAATCATGAATGTGATCAAGTTACCTTTTTCTTTGTACTGTTTGTGCTGTGTGCCCTTATACTGTTTTAATTAGGAATAATTGTGGCATGTAATGGTGGATGAAACTGCATAATCACTTTACAAATTATCTATTCTGCTGCAGTGGCATCTGATGGAAGTGTCCTTGCTACTGGAAGCTATGATACCACCGTAATGGTGTGGGAAGTTTATCGTGTCAAAGCTCCAGAAAAAAGACTTAGGAGCTTGCACACTGAGATTCACCGGAAAGATTATGTTGTTGCTGAAACTCCTTTCCACATTCTTTGTGGCCATGATGATATAATTACATGCTTGTATATCAGCATGGAGCTTGATATAGTCATCAGTGGGTCCAAAGATGGAACCTGCATCTTCCATACCTTGAGGGAAGGGAGGTATGTTAGATCTTTGCGCCATCCTTCAGGCAGTGCTTTGTCAAAGCTTGTTGCCTCGCGGCATGGACAGATCGTGCTTTATGCTGATAATGATCTCAGTTTGCACCTATACTCGATCAATGGTAAACGCCTTGCTTCTGCCGAGTCCAACGGACGTCTCAATTCTGTTGAATTGAGCAGTTGTGGCGAGTTTTTAGTTTGCAGTGGTGACCAAGGTCAGATAGTTGTACGGTCTATGAACACATTGGAGGTTGTTCAAAGATACAATGGAGTTGGAAAGATAATAACTACTCTAGTAGTGACTCCCGAAGAATGCTTCTTAGCTGGGACTAAAGATGGAAGCCTTCTTGTGTATTCTATTGACAATTCTCAACTTCGTAAATCTAGCCATCCACGAAATGTGAAGTCCAAATCAGCTTCAATGGCATAGGTGTATAAAAGAGTGCAAGTCATGGACTAACTGTTGCTGATATTCTTGAGAATGGAGGTAGGTTGCTGCTGTGGAGACATTGTTTAGCTTGCCATTTGTAAATCTTTCGTTTCTTGTCTTGTTTTTTCATTTCCACAATGCATTTCTTGCTATTGCTCATTTTCTCATACGTTGGACGAGGACAACTACATTTATTCATTTTGTTCTGAGACTTTTTTTTTAGATAATTTGAATCAATATCTGTGACTACTGACTAGTAGCTATTACAACATGTTGAGTCCAATGCATATTACTATTAATTTTTTCCAAGCTCTCTGACAGAGCTGTTGGCTTCCAAACCTCCTGTCTCTGTTGATGCAACAGATTCGATGAAATTGATATGTTCCTTTTGCTGTCTAGGAATTTCTAGGCATGAGAACCTATAATGAACTACTAGTAATTATAAAATGTTGAGTGATATGGTTCTTGCAGCTTCTAAATCATCTTATTTACTGACAATTGTGTTTATTTTGATTCTATCAGTACTTGAGAAAGTTTAGAGCACATACTGAGGGCCATAATTTCATTCTGAAGGAAGAAATTCCCATTCTAAGAAAGTTTCTCTTTTGGGTCAAATAGTTGATCTTGTGGTTGTGGAGATTTCAAATCCTCTAATTTACTTACAATTGTGTTTATTTTGTTTCTATTAGTACCTGGGAAAGTTTAGAGCACATGTTGAGGGCCATTACTTCTTTGGGTAAAATACCTGATCTTGTGGTTTTTTGGAGTTTCTGAATTATCTAATTCAAACGACCAATCCTTTTCTGAATCATCTAATTCAAACGACATAGATTTGTTCTATACCTTTGCACTCTGTTCTGTGCCTTATCCTCTGAACTAAAGACCGATTTTCAGAGTATCAACCTGCCTTTTGCCTCTTCTTTTGCGTTTTGCCCTGTGTCTTAATTGTAGCATGACATCTTCCCACTGAGACTTTTGCTCAATTCTGTCTTCACATATCCAGATTACCTTCAATAAGTCCTTCGTCTTTGCTCAATTGCGGTGACACAAAATCCTCTTAATCCGTTCATTGTCCCTTGATCCCTTTCTGCCCCCCAAAAAGGTGTGGGCAAAAATGAAGAATTAAACAGCCATGAAGTGCGTTGGATTAAATGATTGCGATCTTTAAGAACTTTTCTTCAGTAGCGCTGCTGATGGATCAAACTCAACACTGAAATATGTTCTCGAGTAATAGGAATGTGTCATTGAATAGCTTCTATTAGCTATTAGGAGTAAACAATTTACTTTGAATTTGTGTGTGCTTTCTATGTTGAGAACATGCTTCATGACATTTTGAAGCACTCTTATTTGATGATCAACATAATCTCCTCACATTTATCTATTGGAAAAGACAACATTGTATGGAATACCTTTAAGGCAAAATGTGAATTTGACAGTAAAAAAAGGTGCAGACTTCCTCCCAGCGGTTATTTTGCTCATGATAGTGTTTATGCAATTTTTATGAATCTTTGGGGCTCATCAACCGCCGACCCCAACTAGTTTGGGATAAAGGTGGTGTTGATGTTGATGTTGATGTTGAGTGTTTGTGCAATTTCTTTTTGTGTTGATGTCTATAGTTTCTCTCCTATTTGACAGTCTTAATTTGTACAATATTATATTTTGTAGGAACTTTGGGACACACCTCATGAACAGGTAAAGATAAAGGCTTGATGACCTCCAAACATATAGCCATGCTTGCTGAATTTTGGACTTGCTTCGTGATAGCCCTCTTCAACAAGTCCACTATGGAACACTTGCACATTGAAATCTTGAGGAAGGTGCAATGCTTTTGGTGATGTTCTCGATACATCAAATCCTAATTATGGTGTATTTGTGCCTCTTCGACTGGTTCCCTTGGAAATCATCGGTGAGTAATATGTGCGGAGTTCCACTCTCATGTATATCATCCTTCTTGAACAGGTGGAGGAGCCTTACGTAGAACAGAGGAGAGGTAGTTGTATTGATAGAAACTGGGGCTCACATTGGTTTTTGGCTGACAGCCCCATATAGCTTGTATAGATCACCTACATTTGTAATTCAAAATAAATAAAGAAAAATGTTTTCCTTTAGAAAGATGATATGTTTTCCTCCTTGTGAATAGTTGACAGACCTCAAGACAACTTGTTATTCTCAAATTTTTCCTTTTGTCCACTACAGACCACAGCTAAGAAGTGATAGGCTACGCAAAAGCTTAACTGTATGTATCATGCTGACATTTCTTGATCATTTGATTAATTTGGAGCTAAAAAGATTGGTTTGTGCAAAGTTGTATAGGATGAATGGTACTCTACTTATTTAAATACATTGGAACTGCCTGCAAATCTTGCAGTTGCATTTTTGGTGGAGTTACTGCTGTCCATGATTGTGAACTGAACTTGTGGATAATGCTGCATATAAGTAGTTATTGTTGAACGAAGAGAATAATTGGTAAAGTTCTGTGCATTCCTTTCCTCAAGATAGGTTGTGAGATCGTTATACACATAATTTATACTAGTTTCTGTTTATACTCTCCTTGTAATTTTGATCAACGGAGTGCTTCACGTGGTTATGAGATCAAATGTATTGGGGATATCATTCAGTGTACGGGTCACGTTTACTGTAAAATAGTACTTATTCCAAGCACGCACATATTGAATTTTTCTTCACTGAAGCTAGTTTATCTGGTGGGAGGGTGCGCACAAGTGAGCATGGGTGTCTACATATGTTCAGGGCTCTGCAAGAAGAATGCACTATGCCAAAGTGAAGCTGGATGTTGAGTTTGCGTCCCAAATATTAGCCGATACGAACGCGTTCTTCAGGTTGATGTGTCCTACCACAAATTATATGTACTTTTTATCATATTAACGCAAGGGCGTCATAATATAAAATGCGAAGTGTGACGTTGAATGTTTGGAAGGTTGACATTGGAAGCTTATCAAAGGATCGTTCATTGGAAGAGATGACAGGAAATGCTTGCTGATGCGACTGGGCTCACGTTCGAGTGATGCCTCAGACTACTCTTTACTTTTTTTCTTCTGCTCCACCAAGTATTGTATGAACTCGTCTATACAGTGCTGGTTGGTCTCTCTATCGCCGAATAATTTCTCCACTTCCTTGGTCGAAGCTCTCAAAGACGAGCCCGAGTCATCCACCATCGCAATCCTCAGTGATTCAGCCACTGCGTCACATGTGAACAGCCCATCTTCTTTTCTAGCCACCTCAATCCCTATTCCTTTTTCCAGCAACAGCGTTGCGTTGGCTCCTTGATCGTTTATCATGGAAAGAAGAATCAAAACCCGACCTAATGCTAAGCCCTCTATTATTGAGTTCCAACCACAGTGAGTCAAGAACCCACCGACTAAGTCGTGACTCAGTATCTTGATCTGGGGTGCCCATTCCGTGCACACTTTGCCACGACCCTTGACCCTTTGCAGAAACCCATTTGGTAGCATGTCGATTGCTTTTTGAGTCGACTCCGGTGGGTCTCTCAATACCCAAAAGAAACTCAATCCCGACTTCTCCAACCCGAGAGCTAACTCATTCACTTCCTCTTGACTCAGAAGGGCCTCTGTTCCTAGCGCAACGTAAACCACGGAGTTAAACCCCTGTTCATCGAGCCACTCCTTTATGCCCACCCATTTAACGTCGCCGGTATCTTCGTCGTCCTCCATGAATGGAGGTAAGACACCGATGGGAACAAGTGGTTTCTGATACAACTCCCGCAAGAGATCAAACCACTCGGGTTCGAACTCGGTGCAACTCCTGACGGCCACAACCTCACTGTCTCTTATTGTTTTTCCCATACGCACCGTATCGGGCATTACATAACTGTAATCGCTCGAAAGCTGAAGAAACCTGGTGATCTCATACGAACGGAAAGCAACATTGGACTCAAAGGGAACCCACTCGGGGACTCGTACATAATCCTCGACCGTCTTTCGAGGGTCTGAGCCACCGATGAGAAGTGCTGGCGGGCCAACTAAGCAATGCAACGCAGCGTTGAAGAGGCCGAAGAAGCAGCAGCGAACACCGAGTTCAGCCGCTTTGGAAGGAAGCCAGTGAGAAGCAAAGTCACAGATGATCCAATCGAGCTTTGAGGATTCAAGGAAACTTGTTATGGTCGGTTGTAACTCGTCAAGGGCAATTCGGAGGAGCTGTTGCTTGGAGTAGGAAACGTCAGTGGAGGACTCTGCATGGGGTGTCAAGTTTGGTACGTGAGGGAAAGAGAGGGATACGAGGTTGATGAGCGGAGAGAGGCTTTGGGGAATTTTGGGGAGCCTCCGGAGGTTTCTTGGGGTTGAGATGAAAGAGATTTTGTGACCCTTTTGCGCCAAGTGTTTGGAGAGATGGAAGAAGGGGATTAGATGGCCCATTGCAAGCCATGGGAACATTCCTATGTGCAGAGATTCATGGCCCTTATGAGCTTCACCTTTCTCTTCCATGCAAGCTAACTCTTGAGAGAGAGAGAGAGGGCGAGAGCGGTCCTTCTCTAAGCCGGGGGACTAACTTTGGTTTTATAAGGCATAAGTTAGGAAGAGTGCAAGTGTGTTTAGGTAGGGTTAGCAAGGTGATTAATGAATGTTAGAGAAATGATTATATGACTAACCTTGATTGATTGTGAAAATTTACATCATGTTCTGGGCCATATCAAATAATTAGACAATGGTGTGAAGTTCACTCCTTCAAAAATTCGAAACTCATAACATATTATTATTCTCATAGTCACCCAAAAACTGTTTTGCTAGCAAAGCTCGTAAAATATTAACTTGAAAAAGTTCGCTTTGAGCTCACATGAAATTCAAGTGACGACATTCAAAACAGTATTTTTTTTTGTTTTGACAGAGAGGCTATCTCAAACAATTTATCCCAACACAATGCAGGGTTTGATTTCCTCACATAGGTAATCCGGTAGAATCTATAGCTTCGAGCAAAGAAGATGCCCGCCTTTTTGAAATTATGCGGTTGTAGTATTTACTTATTTTTCTTGGAGAAGGGGTAAATGGAAAGGGATTGAGACCCGCACAATCAATAGAATTCTTGGCTGGTGGTGATTGTCAAGTTCGAACGAAGACGGCGTCATTAGAATTTGAAGTGGTAGTGCCGTTTCTTTCTCGTCTGAGAGATGCGAACCGCATTTCGCCGCCCTCCACTCACTTCGATTTGACGTCCATGTCGATATAATTAATCTTGTTCATGTAACATTTGTATTTATTATGGATGTAGAACAAGGAAGGGGAAGGGGAAAGCGTAAGGGGAAGAGAAAAAAAGGGGAAAATCAAAAGAAAATAAAAGAATAAAAAAGTTCCAAAAAATTATTGAAATATTAGGCCGCCAACCGGTCGGCGTCCATGTTAGTACCGATCAATCAAAAATTACCTGAAAGATTGAATTAGCACAATTGCAAAAGGTTTGGGACTGAATTGACACAATTACTACAAATTTATGATTTTTTTGGTAATTTTTCTCAAGATTACGAGGTCGAAATACAGTACTTTCACCACTAGCCTATTGACTCGTGCTGGGCGCGGAAAAGGTTTATTATGCAAAACAAATATATAAGGATAATTGTATC
Source organism: Rhodomyrtus tomentosa (assembly GCA_028455895.1). NCBI lineage: Eukaryota > Viridiplantae > Streptophyta > Magnoliopsida > Myrtales > Myrtaceae > Rhodomyrtus > Rhodomyrtus tomentosa. The sequence continues at coordinate 2,581,305 of JAPCWY010000001.1, read as the reverse complement.
ATTATGATTTATCAGCGTAGTGTTTATATATGAAGGTGAAATTTACATACTCGTATGGTTTTCCAGTTCCGGCCACAATAAAAGTGAGAAAAACTGTTAAAAAAGTTATTAACATATTGTAGGGCTGCCTATTTATTCCTAAAATTTTCAATTTATCCAATTTAATTATATACATAATATAATCATTTCGAGTAGTTTTAACAAAAAACTGCTAACGTGGACATTGGACGTCCTAGATAGCATGGCCAATATGGAAGTTGACTTGTTTTTTTTTTTTTCTTTCTTTCATTCCATTCTATATTTTTTCCATTGCAATCGGTGAGCTGGCCACATACGAGGGCTAGAAAGCTCTTGTGCGCAACCACGATCCTTGCTTATGGCCAACAAGGGCCGCCAACCATAGCGGAGAAAAAAAGAAAAAGAAAAAAAAGAAAAGCTTTTTAGAAATTGAAAGTTATCTAGCGATATCTACCAATTATGTACGGAAGGACTACATTGAAAATATTCAAAAGGTTCAGAACCAAATTAGCTCAATTGAAAGATTTAGGACTGTGTAGTCCGTCGTAAATAGATTTATGAATTTATAGATAATTATCCTATAAAATTGATATCTTATGAGTCATCGTATGATTGATGTCTCATTATTTAGCAGAATCTAGTTGTGAAGCCTTATATTTAGGTTAAACCATACTCATATTGTATTTATTTTAATCGTTATGCTGCTGCACATTCCAGTTGCAATAAGTAGACATATTTTTAAAAGGATGGCGCTATTTTCACTCCCATTTTGGCTAAGATACTTCTTTTTTCTAGTTAACTTATCAGAATACCCTCTTCTTTCTTTAATTAAATGTTTCTTTTTATATCAAGCTAATTCACAAATCTACCTTTATTTTAGTCGATCTTGATAAAAATGAAAAAGTACAATTGATCACAAAATAGAAAATATTAATTTGTTAAAAGTATCAAAAAATGTCCAACACATTTGTATTTAGATATATATATTAACAAAGGATAAATACATAAAAGAAAAAACATGAAATTTCGTGTTGTTCAACTATTGATATAAAGAAAGAAATTAATATTGACTGTAAATTCAATCTCATGGCGAGTAGATCAACTTATGTGAGTTTGAAAGTGCAAATGTCAAAATAATTTTCAACCCCATCTTACAATTCATATTAAAATGTAAAAAGATAAAAAAAAACACAAATAAGGGATTTGTAACTTCAAAAACCTACAAGTCTATTTGAAAATTACCAACAGATCAAAATCTGTTTGATAATTATATTAGATTTTAAATTTCAACTTTGTAATTTTTTCTCAAATTATTTCATAAAAAATAAATAGTTAATTGTGTGTTCATAAACCGTTATAAATAAAAATTTCTAACATTTTACATAGCTTTTCTAATTAAAAGCTTGAGATCATAAATTAAGAATAATGAACTTCCCTGAAAAAAAGTGATAACATGGTGCATTATAGAATGATATTTTATTGGGTGTAATTTGATGTTTATATTGTGAATTTGATATATTTAAAAGGAAAAATAGAAATAAAAGCAGTTATATTAGATAGGTTGATTAAAAAAATAAATAATAACTTAAAGAGGGAGAAGGGTATTTCGGTATGTTAATTGAAAAGAGGAGTGTGTTAGCCAAAATGAGAGTGGAAATAGTGTTGTCCTTTAAAAAAAATTGACCCTAATCCGTTTGTTTGAAAAAAAAACTTCTTGAGAAAAATGTTTTCTAACTTTTCATTGTTTAAATTACGGAAAGCTAGTTGATCTACGGAAAACATATTCCATGGACCGAAAACAACAAATGTAGATTGGAGGAAAATAATTTTTGTGGTAAAAAGGAAATCAGTTTCTCTGAATCATCAAACAAATTAAAACTAACCATTTTCCTTGATAATGATTTCTAACGAAAATATTTCCTTCATCATAAAATTTTCTGTGAAACAAAAACATTCCAAATTTAATATCAATCTCGACTCCAAATACGAGAGTCTCTCACGTATTCATATGTAAAACTCATACCGCTTTGAGACGATGATGATCAACTAAATCGAAACTGCATCTTGTAAGACATCCAAACAATAGATGGCACCCAGAAAAGACAAAGACCAGTTATGGCTGATGGATCCAATGTCATTGTCAACAATCACTAGCTCAACCGGGACTGTTGGAGCAGCATTTTAATGGCAGTATATTCAAGTATTTCTTCAGTTTCAGTTAAAAATGGCCATTTATATTCCTAACGAAGGGCAAGCAGCATCTCACCCCATTACAAAGAAGGGATAATTGCCTATGAAAATACATTTGTATTTGAATTAGTTACCAATGTTTAAGTTTCCAGCTCAAGTCGATATAATAGCTTATGAAAATGGTAATAATTTGTAAATAAATCTAAGATTAGAAATATCAAACATTATAATGGTTGGGTTGTGAACTCGCGACTTTAGCTGGAAACTTAAACATTGGTAACTAACTCAAATAATAAATGATAATTGCTCTAATTAAGATACAACTTATAATCAGAATAGTTGAGTGATTTAACGGCTACGAGACAAGGCAAACAAAGTTGATAACATAGTCAGAAAGGTTCATTATATAAACAGCTTCTATGGAAATAATTGCCACCGAGCAGGAACAAAAGGAGTCCATGCTCTTAAATGAAGAGTTCATTAATTATTCAAATTCTTTTTTTTTTGTAAAATAAGTATGTATATAACTTTCCAAAGTGCCAACGTACAAGAGGAAGCCGAACACAAAAACCTTGCACCAATTAGGACACGACTACATGTCCCCAAAAGTGCAACGGTGATACGGCAAAGCAGTGAAGATCAACAGTAAAGAGAACAAGGAAAATGCCAAACAAGCGGCCAAATACCCTACAAAATGCACAGCCTAAAAAACAGCAAAGAGAAAAGATGGGCCAAACAAGCGGCTGAAAGGAAGGAAGAAAGAAAGAGATCACAAGGAGCCAATGCGGTCTTCAAAGATCACAAGGAGCCGAGGCGATCTTCAAAGATCGAGGAAGAGAGATCCCAATTCCTTCGCAATCGCCTATTCCAAAGATTATCTTCAATGTGACCAAGCATAAGAGCTTTGTCTTTGACCACTTTAATGAGTTGCTTTACAATTGCCGGCACAAAAAGAAGCTTACCTCTAAAGAGGATGTGGTTTCTCTCGGTCCAAATAATATGGTATAGGACACCGAAAGAGAACCTAGCCAAACGATAAGGAAATGAATGACCACCAAGATGTTGCATAGCCCACCGTAATTGATCATGTCATGGACGGTTATGCCACGATAAATTACATTTCGAAGCCCAAATTAAAGCTATACTCCCGTGATAGAACACCAAAAAAATAAATGATCAACCGAATTCAGTCTACAATGACAAAAGTCACAAACTCCATCCTCTGTCCTACGGTATTGAAGCAAAAGAATCTGAGTAGGAATGTGATTTAGAATCACTAACCACGTGAGGAAGGCGTCCCGAGAAACAATGACACGATCCCAAATAAAAGAATGCCAATACACAATCGGCCTCCTGTTTCTGATGAAGTCCCAAGCAGAGGAAACCGAGAAAACGATGTTCGCAATACATGCCAAAATGCAATCTTCTCTGGGAATGACAGCTGCACATTCAAGCTCGCATAGAACCGGGCACCAATAAACGGACTTGGATTGCACATAGGGAACAAACAGCATCGATGCCACCATTATGATATTCACCTTTGACATTGCTTTCTCCGTGCTTATGGAACTCATATTGCTCGGCCTCCTTTCGAGATTGCGATTGTTCTCTAGGGTTTTCAAAGCCAAAAAAAAGAAGTTTTGGACCCGAGAGGATTGTAGATATGGGCTTGTTGGTTCTTGGAAAATCCCCATGTGTAATCCAAGTCCGTTTATTGGTGCACGGTTCTATGCGAGCTTGAATGTGCAGCTGTCATTCCCAGAGAAGATTGCATTTTGGCATGTATTACGAACAAATGCAAACCTCCGATCCCAGATGGTGTCGGCTATTGCAGGCTTGGTTGTCTGATCTCTACATGTTGGGGCTTCGGGAGTCACGTCGGTGCGTGCACAATTCTCATCAAACATTTTAAAAATGTGGGGTCTCTTCCGTAATCCGAATACTAGAAATCGGCAATTTTTAGGTACGAGACATCTTTGGTTGGATGGAGTAATTGTAAATAGGATGCCTAATCTTTTGATATAAAAAGCGTCAATTTTTTGCAAGTAGCAAGGTAGAAGGCTAGGAAATTCATGAAACCGACACCCCAATTAGAGCTTTGTCAACAATCTCAGCATGTGAAGTGTTTATTCATGTTGTTTTTTGCAAAAGAGTTGTGTAATACTAAAGAAACTATCATTGCAAAATGGCTAATTACATGTCTATGTTCCGATCTCAGACCATACATTGAATAACCAGCCGTATGCTCGCCGTTAAAGGCTACTCAACACGGTCGGCAGTCTCAATTGCTACAAGGCCTTGTTGAAAGTCCTTAAGAGGGAGGAGGGCTGAAGCTTTTTCGGGACGGGTCCAAACTATTTTAGGGACTACAAAAACCCTTCTTAAAACTTTAGTCTTACTGTGAATTTTCTTTTGAATTATGTTCAGAAGATCTTTCTTTAATGGTAAAGGTCCTACAGTTAGACACTGTCCTGATATTCTGATGATTTCATTTTACAGTATATTGTAGATTTGACCACAGTTGGATCTCTGTATTTCCGAATACCGTTTTGCGAATAAAACTTCTACATGAATGTCGGAGCTAGTGTGCATAAGTTTCACGAGAAACTGGATCTTTAATCTGCTTTAACATGTTGCCCGCTTAGTCTTTCCTCTTTGTTTTCACGCAGATGCCAAGAACGCGTCAAGATGTGAGGATGGGTGTTCTGATAATTGGGGAAAGTATTACAATAGTACCTCGGTTTCAAATTTGAAGAGCCAGAAAGCTATTTGAAGCAAATATGTTATTCTATGTTAAAATAAAGAGACGTGGCACTTAATAAGAGTTCGAAGACTAGCAGGTTTACATATCTTTCTCAAGTTTTGTACTGCCAAACAAATATTGCTAAGTAATAACCAAAGTGAATTATTAGAAAACAGAACAAACGTCGATGAGTAATCATAGAGTTCCAAAACTGATTCGTAATTTAACCGAAAAAATTGATGAGTCGCTCAAATGGAGATTGACAAAATCTGGATAAGAGTTGGTAAATTCTATAAAAAGGGAAAAATGGTATAAGATAAACAGCCACACCACTCAAAGCTACTACATTTGGAAATGATTGATAAAATATATGCTACAAAAGAAGTTGCTAATTCTGCAATAGTATCGGCAAAACTATCGAAAAATCTTGTGATTAGTAATTCTTTTTTCACCAATACTTTACTCGATATTTATCAATTCTTTCAAAAATCTACTAGCATTGAAATTAAGAAATAGAATAGTGAAATCATCCAGTGAAAAAAGGAGAAATTTTTTGACTTGTCCTGGTTTATCCGTCGACTTGGTGAGTTAAGCCTTCTTCCCCTTGGTTTAGTTCTTTCTTCAAGCGGGAGCCTGGACATTCGAGTCACAGACCGTCTGAAGAGAGGAAAGATCAACGATGAAGCTACTTGCGAACTAAAATGGAAAGGACAAGGCCACGTTTCATACATGTTAGTAATGGTCCATAATTAATTTTACTAACAATGTAAGATGCATACAACTAATTTCTGTCAACAACTATTGAATTGTATATGATGGATCCAATGGCCTTGTTTAGGCTATCTACGTCCAAGGGAATTTAACATGTTTTATGTGTCAAGTCTAGCTATATATACATCATCAAATTAATTTTATCACTTCTTTGGGCCTTGACTCGCTCTAGAAAATGAAGAATAAGAAGTGTCGGTTGAACTCATTTGGCAAAAAAGAAATTAGGATCGAACTGTACAAGTACAATAGGTTTAGAATTTTTTTTTGATAGTTTTCCCTTACTAAATTTTATAGAAATAGATAGCGAAGAAATAAAACAATGAAACCGCTCCACATGCACTTCAAACACGTACCTTAGACTGGATAGAGAGGGTCCTTTGTAATTTTGGCTTTGACTTGGTGAAATTTATTTGGACATTGATATCCACGAATTTGAAATAAATGCATGAATTTTAATGCTGTCTTTATTTGCAACGACTAATGGTTCCAGCTAGAAAAATCAGCACTATGCATATGCGCCACGAATTGGCCATGCATCATAAGATAACACGTCAACAAATCCTTCTTAAATTGGCAAATTGTCAAATAGTTCAGGATTAAATTAGGCACAACCGAAAAGTTTAGAATTAAATAGATCGTTGTACAGTAGGTTTAGGAATTACAGACAATTATCCCAAGAGATAATTGTGAAAATCGCTCCAAAAATATTAACTAGAAAGATAAGTGTCAGCGCAAGAGTACAAGCATGTGGAGAGGGAAGAGAAAAGGGTTTGAGAGTACTTTGATACTTGCACAATAAAAGATATAATAGCAAATACACTTAGTGAGCCTAAATAGGCACCTAATATTTTTGTTTTCTCCACTATGGAACAAACCAATTTTAAGCTATGCTCTCTTTACTTCCGACGCGTTGCATGTGCGCCACGTAATAGACATGCAGCAGGGACAACAAAATAAGTTGACCGCCCAAAGACATCGTACGTATTCCTTCAGAAGGGAGCCCACTTTTAGGACTATCATTTACTAAGAGAGTTTTTCGGAAAATTGATTACATGTATGTTATAAACTACTTATGAATCCGTTTGCCGCTGTTTGGCTCTGGTTTTTCTGTTTTTTTCCCTTATTCTCTGCTGGCCGTTGTTTGGCCTTTCTGTTGTTGCTTCTTTTGGCCGCTATTTGGCAGGGGATTAGATGCTTTTCTTCGCTCTGTTCTATCTTGCATGTCGCTACACCTTTGTACCCCTTAGGATATGAACTTTAATCCTAACGGGTTCGAGGTTTTTGTGTTCGACGTCCCCTTTGTATTTGGCGCATTGAAAAGTTCTATACATACTTAACTTATAAATAAATAAATAAATAAATAAACTACTTACGAGAAGTTATTTTAACTAAGGCTCCGTTTATTTCAGGAAAAATGAGCGATTTGAAAAATATTTTTCAAAAAGTAATCACTTATATTGTTTAGAAAAATTAATCAACGAAAAATATTTTCATCGTCGATAACAATCTATGCCTAAATATTTTCATAGGCGATGCGAAAAAATTCATTTATTCATTTTTTAAAGAGATATAAACGGTTATTTTTTAAAAAATATTTTTCAAATCACTCAATTTTTTGTGAAACAAACATATACTTATATCCACACTCAAACATATACTTATATCCACACTCTTAGTCAAATCTCAACATCGTATATAAAAGTACTAATGCCACCGACCGGGGAAAGTTGTCAATGGTCTTAAATGAGAAGGCCATAAATGATTCAAACGTCTTTTTTTTTTGGTGAAAGTCTACCTTTTCAAGAACCAACATACCCATATCGACAATCCTCTCGTGCCTAGGACTTCTTTCTTGGCTTCATGAACCAAGAGAATAATCCACAATCGCGAAAGGAGGCCAAGAAATTAATTGACAATGGTGGTGATGATGCTGTGGGTCTCACAGGCGCAAGAACCTTATTTATGGTGCTATTTTCTATGCAAGCTTGAATGTGCTTTTATCGAGCCCAGACAAGATTGCATCTTGACATGTATTGCAAACAGATGCAAACATGCGATCCCAGAAGCAGAAGGCGTCGGCTATTGCAGACTTGGTTGTGTGATCTCCACTTGTTCGGGCTTCCGTAGTCATGTCGGTGCGCGTGCAGTTCTCGCCCCTCAAAAGATTTCATCTATTCATCTCAATCTCAATGGGGAAAATTATCCAAAATATCCCAAATCTTTTGTAATTTTCATCAATTTAATTTTACACAATTTCACGTTTTGCAATTGAGTCTATCCAATTAATTTTAGCATGAAATTATGGGCATGGACAGCCGGCGTTAATATCCGTAATTTTTTAATATTTAATACTTTTATATATTTCTTTTCTTTTTCTTTTTTTTGTCTTTTTCTTTTATTTAACTTTGACCGGCCAAGTCACCTTACCCAGAACTTGGCGAGCCATGGTGAGGCTAGTCTCACTCGCGGCCATGGTGGCCTTGCCCACGGCACAGTAAAAAAAAGTAAAGAAGGAAAAGAGAAGAAAAGGAAAAAAATATAAATAAATAATTTCCAAAAAATATTATAGTATTATTAAAAATTCTCCACATCAGGGTTGATTGCGCCACATAGGATAGCTGGGGTCCATGTTGGCGGTTTTTGGCCGAAATTGACTAGATGGACTCAATTGGCAAAACGTGAAAATATTTAGGACTTAATTGGGACAATTAAAGGATTAAAACTGTATTGGTGAAAGTGCAATATATTTAGGACTTTTTGTATAGTTTTTCCCGTCTTAATGATATATGAAACAATGCAACATTAAAACTTTTTAAAATAAAATCTCTTATGAATCCTATATAAAATCAGTTCGGTTCAGTTTTTTCAAAAAATTGAACCTTATAGGGGGTATGATTCAACGTCTTTAAGATATGTTTGACCATCATCTAAACAATTGAAAGTTTAATACACGGTCTCAGATTTGAATATTTAATTAACCATTATACGGCGATAGTTTATTCTGTCTTAAACAACTCTTTACATGAAGTAACATTTACACAGGCCAATATTGTTGACATAGCTTTAACTGGGTTGTCGATTTCGTTCAATTATCTAGATTTCTACTCAGATACGGGCCTTTCATATAGCATGTGCTGTCTTTTTATTTTTTGGTCCCCAAAAATTGCCATTGCCAATATCTTTCATTTAAGCGTACAAATTAAACACGTGCGAGTCAAATGCTTTAATTAATTTATCATGATTTTAGTTAGGATTCAGAAGAGAACCCATCTTAAAAGGAAAAAGGAAAAAAAGAAAAGAATAATTTTAAAAAAAAAGAATGAATTTTTTTGGAGATTTTCAATGCGATTTGATTAACCAAAGCGAACCGAATTGAAATAATCGAAGACACAAAAAATGGTTATCATCAATAACCTGATTTGATCTGAGGATTGAATCGATTTGAAATACATGAAACTTTTAGTTTAGTTCAGTTCGAGTAGCGGTTCACTTTGATTTTCCAATTCAGTTTTGATATCCCTACTTATAAATTTAGGGATTACAGAAACTCTACTCTCACCGTCAATTTTCTTTGATCTTGTTTAGCAGATCATTTAGCGGATCTTTCTTCAATTGTTCATTTATAGTTGTACCTTCTCTGTCATGAATTTCTGGTTACTCCACTTTACCTTATATCTTACATTTGACCATAACAAATTATGCACTTCAGAATACAATTTGCAAATTAAACTTCTATATGGATATCAGACTAGTGTGCATAAATATCATGATAAACCTGATTTTGCATTTTGCTGTAATTTGTTGCCCTCTTAATCTTGCTTTTCTGCTTTCGTGCAGATGCCAACAATGCCTCAAGATGTGCGGATACATGTTCTGATAATTGTACAAAGTCTTGCAGCAATACCCGTATTTCGAATTTGAAGAACCAGAAACATTACTAAAGCAGATAGGTTCTTTTGTGTTTAAAATAAAGAGATGTGGAATAAAATAAGAGTTCAAAGGCTGTTAGGTTGGTATGTCTTTTCAAAACTCGAAGGACAAGATCCCGATACGTAGAGTAAACTGAAAACTCACATTTGCGAATCACAACTGAAGAGTGAGTCGCAGCATAAAGTTCGAGTATAATATTATGACTTTAATGCATATGAAGATATTGCTGCCTGCATTTTACTAACATAATAATCACATTGAAACAGAAAGTAAACATTCTTTTATGTTATTTCACTAAAATTACGTTCTACAATACGAAATTTATGCTATCAATAGAGGTAAACATCATCATACAAGAAATTTTGAATAGATTAAATCGGAAAGTACATATTGAATTGTCCAACCAGTAACAAATTCATAGACTCATTTGCAGCTGAGAAAATTACAAATTAACTAATAAATACATCAATTGGAATTCGAATCCATCGACTTGCGCAATACGAATCAGGAATCAATCAATTTTGATGGCTATGATCCATAAATAATTACTTAATCCGTTATTCATCTATGGCTGCTTTCGTCCTTGCTCCACACTGACAATAAAAAAAGAAGAAGCATAGGATAGAGAGATGTTTTTTGACAACTTTGTAGTTGTCTGGCTGAAAACTGCCAAGACAGTCAATGCATGACTTAATTAGCTATTGTGACAATTTTCCTTTTTTAAAGTCAATGCATGAATTAACTAGCTATCGTCGAAGAGGCCGAAGAAGCAGCAGCGAATGCCGAGCTCAGCCGTTGTGGAAGGAAGCCAGTGAGAAGCAAAGTCACAGTTGTGAGGTAAAGGGACCCTTCGGAGGTTTTGGAGAGAGGTTTTAGGGTATTTTGGGGAGCCTTTGGAGGTTTCTTTGTGTTGAGATGTTAGAGATTTGTGACCCTTTTGCGTCAACTTCAAGTGTCCGCCGAGATGGAAGAATGGGATTAGGCGGCCCATTGCAAGCATTGGGAACATTCCTATCTGCAGAGACTCATGGCCCTTATGGGTTCACCTTTCCCTTCCATAGAATCTGACTTGCGAAAGAGAGACAAATCACAAACGTCGACTCTGGCCATCCTATACGGCACAGTCCACACTAACATGAGCAATTTTTCTAATTTCTTTAAATTTTTTCTGATTTTTTTGTAATGTTTTAAAAATTTTCTATTTTTTTCTTTCTTTCTTTTTCAATTTTTTTCCACGGTAGTTGGCGAGCCGGCCACTAGGCAAGGGCTAGAAGCTCTTGCTGGTGGTCGACGATGTCGCGACCCTTGTTCATGGCTAGTGAGGTCTGCAAGCCACGGGGGAGAAAAAATAGAAAAGAAAAAGAAGGAAAAAATATAGAAATTCAGAACAGCTTACTAAAAATTGAAAAATTGTCGGAGTCATCATCTGTCGTGTCATGTGGTTGGCGATTTCTACCAATTTTGGGCGGAAGGACTTACATTGGCAATCATGAAAAGGTTTAGGACTATATTATTCAAATTGAAAAATTTTGAACTAAATTGACTATTGTTCGATTGACCGTCGTTCGGTAGGTTTATGAATTTTTAAAAAATTATCCTAGATTTAAGAGTCGTGATATGATGTCACATTATCAAGTAGACTGTTGTTATGAAGACTTTCATTGTTTGGATGGCAGCTAACTAATTGATCTACGAAAAACATTTTCCATACACTCAAACTTGGATTGAGAATTCATCACTTTTTCTCATAAAAAAGAAGTACTTTCCCTAAATTACCAAATAAATGAAAAATAATTTTTTTTTTGTTGAAAGTGATTTCTATGGATTTTTTTTCCTTTATTGTAAAGTTTTCAATGAAACAAATATATCCTAAATTTAATGTAATCTCAATTCAAAATATGAGCGTCTCTCCCATATCCACAAGTAGAACTAATACTAGCTCCATTTGTTTCGCGAAAAATGAACCTTTTTGAATTTTTTTTTTAGAAAAATGGCTACATTTTTCATTGTTTGGTTGAGACCTGGAATGAATTGGAAAGTATTTTTTGTCATTTGGTAAGGAAATCTAACTTGAATTTTTGCGTCATCTTTTGTTCGAAAATTGCTGACATCGACCCAACCATTTTAGGTGGCATGACCATTACTAATGTGGATAATTTTTTTTATTTTTCAAAAAAAAATTCTAATTTGTTAATAATTTTTTATTAATCATATATATATTTTCTCCTTTTTTTATTTTTTCTTCTTTAATTTATTAATTATCCAGTTGTAGTGATCCTTTGGCGACGTTGAGGCCAAGCCTTGCCTATGGCTGGTCTTTGAAAATTATAAAAAGCCAAAATAATAATAAAAATAATAAAATAATAAAAAACGAAAGGAATAAGGAATGACGGGTGAAATATGAGGGTAAATACTTTCCTCTTATCAAAAAAGGAAAATATTTGCTCCACTCTTGAAGGAGTTTTTTCCACGGGTGAAAATTATTTTACTAAACTAACTTATTTTTCACAAACCAAACGTCAAAAAATTGGGAAAAGAGAGACTAACTTATGGAAGTTTTTTTCCTTGAATCAAATAGAGCCTAAGAGGATTATCAACTAAATTGAAAGTTCATCATGTAATACATTCAAACAATATATATGACACCAAGAAAAGAGAGAGACGAGTTATGGCTAATAAATTGAATGCAATTATCAACAATCACTAGTGCAATTGTGATTGTTGGAGCTATATCTATTGAAGATATCACCGTCTACTCTAAAATATTCAATAATGTAACTCTTCGTATTTTGACGGTTGTCGAAAGACTGTTCGGTTCCCGATGGTGTCTTTTCGGCGAGCGTGTTAAAGTGTCTTTATTGTCTTTATTGCTTTGTTGTAGAGTTGTCATTAGTTGTGTGTCTCGAGAGTTCTTTAGTATTCCAATGTGTAATTATGACTATGTATATAGACGTGTCCTTTCACGTTCCTAGAGTATGCTAAGAGTCATGTGTCTAGTCTATATAAAGGCAAGTTCTGTAATCTTTTCGGTAAGGTGAACAAGGAAAACAAAAAGTTTATCCATCTTCTCTCCCGAAAGCTTCTCCATGAGTGTTATTGAGTGAGCCTTTCACCTTCAATTATCAGAGCTTTGTGCCTCCAAATTTCAACAAGTGGTATCAGAGCAAGATTGTTTGGGGCCATATCGAAGCACAGTTGCCAGGGATCATGAATTAAGTTTTCCGGAGCGTGGTTTGTGAAGACAGTGGTCAGGGAACATTGTTCGTGAGCAAGCAGTCGAGGACCGGAGTACGTCGAAGTTCTGCTGGAGTGCAGTCAGGGACTATGGATTGATTGGTCACGGACCAAGTTTTCTTGGAGTAGTGCGCAGGCATTATTTCCAGTCAGATGGTAGAGATTTCAAATTTGACGAATGGCATTGAGAAGCTCAACAGTTCCAATTATAACAATTGAAGTACTCGTATGCAGTTTTACTTGCTGGGTCAAGATTTGTGAGATATTATTGACGGTAGCAACACCACGGCACCCAGAGATGATGATGAACAGAGGAGATGGAAGAACAAAGCAGCTAAGGCTCTTTATGCTCTTGCTATAACTGTTGAAGATAACTTGTTGCAGCACATTAAGAGTACGCAGACTCCCAAGGAGGTGTGAGATAACTTGGCAGCGCTATTCGCGAGGACGAATGATGCCAAGTTGCAAAGGTTGGAGAACGAGCTGTTGTTAATGTTGCAGCAAAATATGATGGTGAGCCAATATTTCTCCAAAGTTAAGTCTATTTGTGACAAGATTTCAACCTGGATCCGAATAATATCATCTTAGAAACGAGAATGAGAAGGATTATTATTCACGGGTTAAAGCCGGAGTATTTGTTACGGCTACTCATGGATTGGCAACTTAACCGACGTTGACCGATCTGAAGAATATCTTGGCCAACCAAGAGACTTTAGATAATCAAATGTCTAAAGTCGCGATCAAGGGAGATGAGAGTGCTCTTTTTAGTGACAAGAGAGGGTTCAAGGGTCAGAGGAGATTTGATGCTGAAAATACAAATGGCAAGCCAGAGAAAAGTCATGTCGAAAGGCAATAGCAACCAGCTCATGAAGAATGGCAAAGGCGTCAAGGAGAGACGAGTTGCCAACCAGGGGGAGCTTGGCAGAGTTGCGACAAAAATGGCAATAACAAAAGAAGTAAAGGACGTTGCTATGTCTGCTGCAAGGAAGGCCATTTTGCCATATATTGTCGAGTCAAGAAAGTTGATGGAAATGTTGCAGCATCATCGAAGAAGATCGATGATAACGAGGAATGGGATTTCCATACGTTAGTTACAACGAAGGCACAAGACGAGCTCACTGCCTCGTCTATTGCCGAGATGAGCGATTCGACGGCTTTAGTCACTGTAAATGATAAGTCGATTAATTATGATGCTGATTGGATTGTTGATTCAGGATGTTTGAATCGTATGACTGGAGATCAAGGCAAACTGTTGAACTTGCTTGATTATGCTGGTGGACGTGTTGTCATTATTGTAGACAACACGAAGTTGTCAATCTCACAAATTGGCAAAACAATGATAAATTCTCGTTTCAATTCAGAGCAGGTCGAATTGAAAAATGTGTATCATGTGCCGGGAATGAAGAAGAATTTGTTGTAACTGTCCCAGCTCATAGACTCGAGTAATTTTGTGGTGTTTGGTTCACGATATGTTAAGTTGTACCAAAGTGTGAAGCCCATTAGTCGACCTATCATGGTGGGAGGTCGAATGGAGTCCGTTTACGTGATGTCAGCCCAAACGGCATACGTAAACAAAACCCGAAGAAATGATACGCCTGACTTGTGGCGTGCGCGGCCTGGGCATGTAAGTTATCGCAAGTTGAAGATTATGGTGTAGAAGAATATATTGAGGGGTCTTCCCCAGTTGAAAGTTGAAGAAGACGTGGTTTATGCCGGGTGTCAGAACAGAAAGGCACATCAGCTTCCTTATGAAGAATCATTGTTTAAAGCTTGTAGACCTCTCAACCTCATTCACTCGGATGTGCTTAGTCCAGTGAAGCAATCGTCTGTCAGCGGATTCAAGTACATAATCACTTTCATCGACGAATTCTCCAGGTATGTATGGATTGATTTCATGAAGGATAAATCCAAAGCATTTATTAAATTTAAGGAGTTTCAGAAGAGGGTCGAAAGTGAAGTAGGCAAGAAGAATCTTTGCCTTCGTACTGATAATGGAGGAGAATATACTTCCCTTGAGTTCACGTAGTATTTGCGTGAGTGCAATATATGTCAACAGTATACTTGTCCGTATATGCCGCGGCAGAATGGAGTCGCCGAAAGGAAGAATCGACATTTAGCAGAGACACGCAGGAGCTTGCTATTTGGGAAGAATATCCCACCTAAGTTTTGGGCAGAGTGTATGAAGACGACGACACATGTGATCAATAGATTACCACAATCGAGGCTTGAGTTTATGTCGCCATACGAGAAGATATAGAATCGCAAGCTTGTGGTAAGTCATTTCAGAGTTTTCAGATGTGTATGTTATGCTTTTATGCCAAAACATCTTCGTAGCAAATTCGACAAGAAGGCGGTTCGATGTATTTTCGTGGGTTATGATGATCAAAGAAAAGGGTGGAAGTGTTGTGATCCTACAACAGGAAAACGTTATACTTCGAGGAATGTGGTGTTTGACGAGTTATCGTCGTGGTGGTCACGCCAAGCTGTCGAATTACCAATTCACAACATTTCGACGAAGAGATCGAAGAAAGACAAAAAGAATTCGACAGACTGATCCTTGTGGGAAATCCTATCGAAAAAGATGCCGACAAGGATGTCGAAGCACAGTCACCATGATCGACAAGTTCATCTGGTGAGTGTAGAATATCAACAGAAGAACTCGACATCACCAGATGAACTTCGACCAAATCAGATCGAAGAAATCGAAGAAGAAGAGCCTCAATTTCAAAGATCGAGGAGGCAAAGGAGGCCAAACCCCAAGTATGCCAATGCGGCATTGACTGAAGACATTGGTGTAATTGAGCCATCGACGTATGAGTAAGCATCGAAGGATGTAGAATGGAGGAAAGCCAAGGAAGAAGAAATCCTGGCTTTGAAAAAGAATGAGACGTAGGACTTGGTGCCGAAACCTAAAGAGGTACGTCTTATATCCTGCAAATGAGTTTACAAACTTAAGACTAGACCAGATGGGTCGATAGAGATTTATAAACCACATCTAGTGGCTCGAGGATTTTCATAGAAGTATGGTGTCGATTATGAAGAAACCTTTAGCCTAGTGGCAAAGGTTATCATAGTTCGAGTTCTATTAGCACTTGCAGTAAGCAAGTCGTGGAATCTACGGCAAATGGATGTGAAGAATGCCTTCTTGCATGGAGAACTCGACAGAGATATATACATAGAGTAGCCGGATGGTTTCGAGAGCAAAACTCATCCTGGGTGCGTTTGCAAGCTAAAGAAAACGTTGTATGGCTTGAAGCAAGCCCCGAGAGCATGGTACGACAAAATTGCAAAATTCTTGTTGAAGAATGGTTATTCTGTAGCTTTAGTAGATTCGAGCTTAGAGTGTGCATGGTTTGGGCCGGTCCGGTGCTGGCATGGAATCGGGGACCAGACCAATAGTC
Organism: Rhodomyrtus tomentosa; assembly: GCA_028455895.1. Taxonomy (NCBI): domain Eukaryota; kingdom Viridiplantae; phylum Streptophyta; class Magnoliopsida; order Myrtales; family Myrtaceae; genus Rhodomyrtus; species Rhodomyrtus tomentosa. The sequence goes on along the minus strand of JAPCWY010000001.1, from coordinate 2,565,018 downwards.
CTGGCCCCCATATTTTCGGGACTACGGACCAGACTAGGACCGGCGGTTTGGGCCGGTCTCGGTCCAGGTCTAGTAGGACCGCTAACTTTAACTACTTATAAAAATCTAGCCATTAGAAATTACAATACAATGTTAATTTACAATCTATAATCAACCTACGACGACAATACAACCGCGTAAATGTTAGGGGTACCCAACGTGTGTTCGATTCGGCCTTGAAGGCTTCATGTGATCTTTTATGCTCATAATCGACACCCGCATGTGGCCCGCTGAACTCAGGTGGGCGATGGAACCGAACTCGGATTTTTTTTTGGTTGTGAAAAAAAAACATAGATTTATCAAATTTGCATAATGACTCGAGTTTCTATTCTCATGCACGTACATACTTATTCTTCGTGCACGTGCCCACCATAAAAAACAAATCTTATCATCAATTAAGACCTGATTTGTCCCAAAGTAATACTAAAACTCAAATTGCTAAATCATATGTGCAATAACACCCCTAAACTCAAGAGGCGTGAGATGAAATTTATGGACTCTGAGAATGTTAAAAATAAGTTAACTCTAGTATAGATTAATTTTAAAAAAAATATTGGCGGTCCGGTCCGAGCCGATCTGGTCCCAAACCATGGAACAGGGGACCGGACCGCCCGGTCACTAGTCCCATTTATTGAGACCAAAGACTGGACCGCCAACCTCAAGGACCGGATCCACTCGACCGGTACGGGCCGGTTCAGGCCGGTCCAGTCCAGTTTGCACATCCCTAATTGAAAATACTATTCGATAACTAAGAAAAGCCTCACTAGAACCATCTTGGCATATGTGATTCGTCTTTGATGACTTGACTTCGCGGCAATTTATGCCTGCATTTTTGGCGGAAAATGTATGAAACCGAGATCAGAATTCGGGTTAGGGACTATAAATTGTCAAATATACTAGAAAGGATGAGCAATGATATTGTAACTTCAAAAGAAGCTTGCATTGAACCTGTCCGCCAAATTAGAATGCTAATCTGATTCCAAACAAGGATGTCAATATCATTTCTATTACAGTTTCAAATCAGCACAAATGGTGCCAAGTGCCAAACATGAGCTTACAACTTGGAACTTCTGTTATTATTACTTATTTAGGATTTAAATGCGACAAAACAAAAGGAAGTCATGAAAAACTATGGTAGCATAACAAATGCAATCGTGATCTGAGTTAGGGTTATTACTTATAAAAGAATTCAACTGATACACTTATGATAAATTTATCCCAAATAATTCTTTTACTATAAAAAATCTTGACAAATTTACCCCAAACTAATTTTTTGATCATTAAACATTCGAAAGTGGTACAACCATGATAAATTTACCAAAAATTATTTTTTTAACATTCAAAAAACCCAAGCGGGTACATTATAGCAAATTTTATCTTCTTTTTATTTTGGTTAAATTTTACCATTAAATTACTGAATCGAATGACACGTATGAATTGACGAATGTATCAGTTTGGGATTTTTACCATCCATTGGTCACATATGTATTTATTTGATATTTTTCGTGATATTACGGAGGAAAAATTTATCACAGATATACTAGTTTGAGATTTAGTGGTCAAAAAATTAGTTTGTGGTAAACTTATCATATATGTACCAATTTGGTATTTAATGTGCCAACAAATTAGTTTGAGGTAAAATTATCACATGTGTACCAATTTAGACTTTTTTATGGTAAAAAAATAGTTTGTATTTAATTTATCGTAAATGCACCGATTTAGAATTTTTCGTTGTATTAACCCTTTAACTTATCTAAGTATTGCTGTACTCCAAACAAATCTATAATGGGCAAACCAGGAAAGCATTATTAAGACAGAATGGAAGCACTCGCAGAAGGTTATCCATAGGTTTTTTCGTATAGCCTAACCATTCCATTGTGAATTTCTTTTGTCTTAGGATGTAATGACTTTGAATCACCCTATTGACATATTAGATACTAATCCTTTCTACAGCTTCATATTTTTTTTTGGTAAGCCCTATTCTATCATATCCTATTTTATTATACAAGCCACACTGTGTGCTATATACCGTGTAAAGGTTGCGAGACCTTGCTCATTTTTCACGCTTCTCCACCCGATATCTCCTTGAAGGTGGAGATTCGAATCCCCCACTTCCCTCTTCCCAAACAGTAGTCATAGTCAACAGGGCCAATCACCACCTAGGTTAACAAATTTCTACCACTGATCTATCGCCAAAAAGCTTCATGATTGGCTAATCGGTGGAAGGCCCTCGGATTCCTCGATTGAACACTATATCGGGCGAAAACGAGCCAATACGAGATCCAACGTAGTAGGGGTGTCCAAACCGAACAAGAAACAAGGCCCGACCCGACCCAATATTTACAGACATGTCTTGTTCGGGTCTCCTGTGTTTCGGGTATCATATGCTAGTCTTGTTTTTGTGTTTGGGCATTGTCTCTAATTCTTGTTTCTAAGTTCGGACTCGGGCCTGAGCCCAAACAGGGGACAAGCCCAAAAAACTGACATGTCATGACCAAATCGTAGCCCAGTCTCTCGATCTCTCGTCACTCTCTCACACTCGACGGTCTCGCCTCCCTCTATAGCCTACTCCGGCGTCTACCGCGCCGCTACTTCCCTGACGCCCTCAGTCTCCATCACCTACTGAGTACTCTCGAAACTCCAACGCCTACTGAGGAAGGGGTCGAGCCGAGAGGGACTCCCCGAAAGAGTCGGACCTCCAGGTTAGGATTTTTAGCGCATCAGGGTTTGTTGCTTTTGTGTTGTCGTCGTCGTCGCTGCTGCTGCTGCTCGAATTCGAGGCAGCTCTCGTCGTTGGATAGGTGCGTCAGGGTTTGCGTGTTTCACCCAACAAGTTTAGAGGCATAGGAGGAATGTTTGCTCTCTGAATCGAGATTGAATGTTTTTTTTTTTTTGGGTCTCCTCTCTCCTCGAGCGAATGACGAGCATCTCGTTGTTAGATTTGAGTTGCTATCCTCTCCACACCCCCCCCCCCCCACCAAAAAAAAAAAAAAAAAAACAAGGGTTGATGAGAGTCATTGTGTTATTGGGTTGATGAGTCGGATTTATGCAATCGGCTGAACGGTTTGAAGGCCTTGAAGTTGTTTGTTTATCCTTGGTTAATTGGTTCTTTATCTTCCCTGTGAGCTTGAATTCTCGAGTCTTTGGGGGTCTAGGGAGGGTTATTTTGCTCATGAGATTGAAATCCTCATTACTTGTCAAAATCTACTCTATAATGATTCCAGTAGCAGGCATTTTGATAGATCATTTGATTTGAGTTGATTAATGGTGTTCTGTTCTCTTTACCTTGAGATAATGCCTCTCCTCTGCTCTCAGCGGATGGTGAGCTAGTGCTGCCGGACAAAGTTCAGTAGGCGATATCAGTTATTAGACTTAATTCGGAATCTGAAATGCATATTCCATGTAAGTACTAATGAGAGAAACACATCGATATGAATTTTTCCACAGAAAATAAGATATTTTCTAGTTTCTACACATTGAAGTGCTAATTTTGGAATAATTCGATGCGACAGGAGGATGCTCTACATTGTAGAGGATTGTGAAGGGCATGATCGCACAAAAGCCAGAGACAAAACGGCAATTGCCGGACAGCAGCGCCTCCTCCAGATCAGTCTATGACTTGGCAAACAAAAGATATCCAATGCCATCCCAATCAAAGCTGAGCCAAGTTTGTTTCTGTCCTACATTTTGTTGAGTTTGATTTTTTATTTTTTATTTTGTCGGAGTTGGGTCTGATTCAAAGATTATCTGTGAGAATTATTGCAAAGTCGCCTTGAGATGTTGGCCTAATGTTAACGTTGTGATGATAAATGTTTAATAAAGGACGAAGCTTTCAACTAGCCATTGCTTAATTAATTGGTCGTCCATGGCGGACGACTCTGGAACTGTTGAACCACATTTGCACAGAATTAAAAGAGTGCGAGCATACTTTAGTATGTTGCATTTTTAAAGGCTTAGAAATCACTGTTTTTCAAGAATTAACATTTTGTTTAACTTCCAACTTGATAGTCTGGGATGGAAATAAATTGGTTTCTTTAAGCTGCTGTTTCATAATTTTTGCGACTTTTTGCTGATTTTAGTGTTCTATGTTTTTATTATATTTGACCTTGTGCTAAGATGGTTTGCTTCTCCATGTCAATTGTGCATGCGAGCAACTGCACAAGCTCCTTCCAGCTGAGCTGTTTGGCCATTAATCTTTTACTCGTAAGTCTTGAATTTATAATAACTATTTACTCATGGCTTGAATTTGTTGAAATTGCTGCACCTAAATGTCCATGTTCATAGGGTCAATGATAGATCCCCGATGCTCCCTCGTATCCTTGGTTAACGCAATGCATATTTGGCCTTCTACGCATTTGTAATTTAGGAATCCATGCTTGCGCGTATTTGTTTCTCGGTGCAGCTTTGATACTTGCATCCGGGTTATTGTCCATTGGGTAAGTACTAATTCCATTCTTGATTTATTTTGTCGAGGAAGATTACCTTCAAGTTTTGCTTGCTTTTTTCTTTCTCAAGTTTGCGTGAGATGACTTTAATCCTTTTGCTCTGCAGGGTTCAGAATGTAGAGGTTATGTACTTATGCAAAAAAAAAAAAACTACTCATATGCAAATGCTTTGTTGTTTGTCCTTCAAGCTAAGAGTTTGGGCATCCATCAATGTTACTAGTTAAGTAGTTACTTATCACAAAGCAACAAGTTGATGTCTAGTTTACTTTTGCAAATGCTAATGTTTATACTTGTCACTTGCCGAGGTTGGCAGGGAAACATGGCAAAAATGCATAATCTTCAGTATCTAGGTGCTATGGTGCCTCCAATGCTCAGCAACCCATGAGAGCTTGACGAGGAACATCACATTGATTGAAGAACATATCAAATTTGATTTTTCTTTTTTCCAGTGGCATGATTTTTTGGGGCGCTCTTGTTCATTAATGTTTTCCCACAATTATGAACTTTCTTGATTTACCAATCTAGGATCACATGTCCGGTTGTAAAAATTGGTTTGATTTACATGGAATGAATGGTATTGGCCGAGATATTTTTGGTTTGTGATGATGTCTTGGTAAATACCTGAGTTACTACAGAGCGAAGAATGTTTTGCAACAATTGGCGAAGAAAAATTGCAAAAGTTGGCGAAGAACAGGGGGAGGAGCATTAATAAAAGTGATTGAGTTGAGAAAAAGGATGGAGAAGGCATCCGTTAATAAAATCTTGAAATTCCATCAATGGGAGTGACATTTTGATGTTCATTTGCAGCTTAATGAACATAGAGCACGTTATACTAGCTTCACTTTAAAAAAATTAAAAAATTAAAACTAAAAATTAAACATGGAAACCCGAAACCCGACCCGAACTGACCCAGTTTTTTCGGGTGGCACCTATGCAATCGTATCTTTTCATAATTAATGTAAATTAATTATAACATGAATAATTATTAAATCATTAACATTTTGTAAGCCACAATTATTTTACACTGATTGGAGGGGCGAAAGCAGATAACCAAAATGGAAAATAGGGAAAAAGAAAAGATCTCTTTCAAGTACCCAAAAATAGATTCGACCAAAAAAGAAATGGGCAGACAGCAAAAAGTTTCATGCTTTACTTTTGGGGCACGCCTGCCACCAAAAATGGCTACCGTGTGTTTAAAAAAGGCGAGAACAATTATATAAGAAAAGAAAAACGAACTAGTGATTTATCAATTTGATTTACAGTGGTTATATGGAATAAAAAAAAATTATTATCGAGTGTTCGAACATGATTCGTATTTTGCCTAAGATAATTGCTAATAATTGATTTAAGCCCCCCTCCTATTATTTCTTCTCCTTTTCTTTCGCATATTTACTTCTTAAAGTAAAATGCATGCAGAGTGGCACACGTAATTGAGAAATGAAATATCACCTCCGGACATTAATGATATTCACAAACATCTAAAATACTATGCCGCATTTTGTATGAACATTTGAATTTTAGTTCACTTCTCACTTATCACTAGGACACGAATTCTTTGTTCAAAGTGATGGTCTTATACACAGGTGCACCTAAATACCAATTTGACTCATCAATAACTTGCGAGGTCTCTGTATCATCACTTCAATCTTGAAGAATGGTCAAATTGATTGAACTCTCATGCCGTGCCCATATTTTCTATTGTGATAAAGAAGAAGAAGAAGAAGAAACCCGAATGTTAAAAGGAAAGTGGAAAAAGAACCAAAACACCACTTCAAATCTCAGGCTCTAGCATAGCATTCGTTCCTCAATTTTCTCCGATCGGGAAAATTTTAAAAAAGTTGACGGACGTGCCCTTCGATTTAACGACTCCAATTCTTTAACCACCTTACCCGATACATTACTTCCCATATTCTCTGAGAAAATTACCAAAAAAAAGTCATAAAATTATTACAATTGTGCCATAATTCCCTTTTTCGAAAGCGCGCAGGCCTAATGAAGCTAGAACCCAATTTTCATAATTCCATTTTTCTTTCTCCTTATTATCATAGTCACTCTAAGGTCTTTATGGGTCTAATGAGCCCACCGCGGAAGTCATATTACAACCAAATGTTCATCTTTAATCTAATTTAGCAAAAATACTGAATTATTAAAAAACCATATTACTAAAATAATGTGGATAGTTTTTATGATTAAAAAAGTTAAAATAGAAAATAACAAATTGATTTTCAGGTTCGTTGAGTATTTACACCATTGTGGTTACACGGTTAAGTATCACTCAATTAGTAATAAAGAACTGTGGGGTCAAGTCAACGATTGCGACTCAGCCTTCGTTTCCGAGTCACCAAACTTAGTCTTGGTTGAAAAAATAAATAAATTTGATTCCACATATTTTGTGATTAAAGATGGTTGCAGTGAGTAGTATCTTTATATCTTCCAAGTAATGTCACTAATCTTCTTGTTGATTGTTACTTATGACTCGTCTCCATTCAGTGCCCAAAGCTCCACCAAAATGTTATGCTTCTTCGTCATTCGTCGAGCTGAATTTGCAGTGCCACCTCTCCTCCTCCTCCACCACCACCTTAGCCACTGCTGGGCTTTGATTTGGTTCCAACTCTCGCAGGCGTCAATGACTCTGGTTCTTTTCTTGATAGACGAAGCGTCAGGGTTTCCCCTACAACTTAAATAAGGTTTCAATTTTTTTTTTACTTTTTTCTCTTGTCAATTTACATATACTTTTATGCTCTTTTTCCAGACGAAATGAAGCCGTGCTCTGTCTACATGGGGGTATAAGCCGATATGTGCACGCAGTTGGTGCAAACACGACTGGTCTGCCCCAAGATGGTTGTCGACCATTCGAAGCCACTTTACGAGGAGATGGGTCCAGGCATTTCTTCAGGGGTTGGTGAGATCCCCTACCAAAGAGGGTTAACCCACTAATAAGTCAATTTCAATGTAAAAGGCTAATATGAAAGAGCTCCAAATTGTCAGATGATCTTTATTAAGCAGGTCATTAGTGTAGTCGATGTTATCCCACTTTCTAGTGGCCCTCATAGAACGATCACTCTTGAAAGCTAAGAGTACCAAGTTGAGAATCGAGAAGTCTGATTGAAAAAAAAAAGGACCGATAAAGAAGCCAGAGAAGAGATCCAGTGACAGTCATTAATATCATCTGTTGGATAACACTGTTGAATTTTTCTCTCGGATTTGATTGGGCGCTGCGATACAAAAGGGTTGCTCACTTTTGTCATATAATAATATGGGGCCCATGAGGAATAAAATAAGAAAAAAAAAGGAATTACTTTTCCAAACATGCAGAATAAGTCGTAAAAAACAATACTAATAAAAAACGGAGGTGGACAAATTTCGGGGTTTTCTCCCTAATTCATCATCGAGCCGCACAGAAGCACAAGTAGCCGCACGAGAGAAAAATAAAGAGGTGGTCATGCAGGAGACTCCGAGAATTTAAAAAAAAAACTACGCGAACGAAAGAAGCTTGGTCTCGCTCGCGAAGGAGTCTTGAACACGGTGATTTGTGTGCAGTGAGTTTTGTATATCCAATTGATTTGTTTATTGTAAACACTTCGGGTTTTGGGTATTATCTAGGTACGGGAAACACGAGAGTATTGAGCGATTGTAAATCCGATTCTCCGATTATAGTGAATTGTTCTTGCTGGCTCTCCCCGTGAATGTAGGTACCGACATTCGGATCGAACCACGTTAAATTTAATGTCCTTTATCGTTCTTCGTTATTATTTATGAGCTTCCACATTGACGTATTTGTAAGATCTTGGTAGTTTCCGCACGTTAATATTACAACAATTGGTATTAGAGCTTGGATTATATTTTTGGATTGTGATTTGAGGCTTTTGCTTGTCTGGTTATTATCTGAAATTCTATTGTTGCAATTATGTCTGGGGTGAAAGCTGAAATTGAGAAATTTAACGGGAGGAACAACTTTAGGTTATGAAGCCTCAAGATGGAGGCATTATTGACAACTCAGGGTTTAGCAAAAGCATTGGAGGGCAAAGCTAAATTGCCTGAATCAATGAAAAATGCTGATAAGAATGTGTTAATGAGGAAAGCTAGGAGTGTAATCCTGTTGAATTTATCGGATGAAGTGTTCATAGAGGTAGGCGAAAAAAAGGATACCGCAGCATAATGGGCAAAACTTCAGTCGCTCTATGTAAAAAAGGGCTTGAACAATTGCTTGTACATGTTGAAGAAGATGTTCCAGTTCAAATATACTGAAGGTACGTCTATCAGAACCCACCTAGACGAATTTAATAAACTCATGATGGATCTGAAGAATGTCGGTAAAACTCTTGAAGATGTAGAGTAGGGCATGATGTTGTTAGTTTTTTTTACCAGAGTCATGGGAGCACTTTATTGATTCACTGTTGTAGGAGCGTACTACGATTACCTCAGAAGAGGTAAAGTCCGCCTTGTTTTCTAAAGAGTGGCAGAGAAAGTTGCGAGATGACAATTTGGCGCAAGATTCAACACGGGGGTTAGTGATTAGGGGTAGAGAGCAATAACAGGGGTCCAACAGCAGTAGAGGTAAAAACAAGTCTAAATCACACTATAGAAAATTCAAGGAACACGTGAAGTGCTTTGAATGTCACGAGGAGGGGCACATCAAGAGAGATTGTCTTAAACTGAGAATCAGAAGTGATATGTAGAAGGCCACAAGTAGTGTGGCGAATATTGTTGAGGAGAGCACTAGTGATGCAGAGGCTGTTTTATGCGTGACTACAGGTTCGTCAGTAGACGAATGGGTGCTAGATTCGGGGTGTTCTTATTATATGACGCCTCATAGGAACTGGTTTACTACTTACCAGACTGTAGATGGTGGTAGAGTTCTGTTGGGGAATAACGCAACTTGCAAGGTTGTTGGGATAGGGACAGTTCAGATTCATATGCGTGATGGTGTGGTTTACACATTGACAAATGTGAGGCATGTACTGGAGCTCAAGAAGAACATTATTTCCCTAGGGACACTCGATGATATCGAGTGTAAGTACACTGCTGAAGGTGGAATACTGAAGATTTCTTGAGGTGCCATGACAGTGATGAAAGGGAAGAAAGTGAGTTATCTCTATCATTTACTAGGAGAGACAGTGACAGGAGCTACTGCAGTTTCATAAGGTGAGTTAGATTATGATTTAACTCGTTTATGGCATATGTGTTTAGGGCACATGAGTGAGGCATGTATGACAATGCTGAGTGATAGGGGGTTGTTAAAAGGTCAGAAGATAAGTAAGTTAGACTTATGTGAGCACTATATCTTTGGAAAGCAGCGTAGGATTAAGTTTACTTGAGGTATTACTCGATCAAGTAACCGGCAGATGTTTGGGGTCCATTTCCAGTTCCTTCAAAGGAGGTGCCCGTTATATGCTGACATTTATCGATGATTATTCCAGGAAAGAATTGGTATACTTTCTAAAGAACAAATCTGATGTGTTTGATCGGTTCAAGAAATTTAAGGCATTGATTGAGAAGCAGTCAGATAAACAGATCAAGTGCCTAAGAACCGATAACGACATGGAGTTCTATGGTAAAGATTTTACTGAGTTTGCGAAAGAGAGGGTATTGTTAGACACAACACAGTATCTAGGACACCACAGTAGAATGGCGTAGTAGAACGGAAGAACATAACTTTACTTGAGCGGGCTTGGAGCATGTTATCGCATGTTGGAATAGGCAAGGAATTTTGGGCCAAAGCAGTGAACATGGCGTGTTACCTGATGATCTCCATCATTTGCTATTGAGTAGAAGATTCTAGAGGAAATATGATCTGAAAAAACTGTTGATTACTCCGGATTACAAGTATTCGGATGTCATGTGTATACTCATGCTAGTGATGGTAAGCTTGAGCCAAGGTCAAAGAAATATATATTTATGGGTTATGCACATGAGGTGAAAGGCTACCGATTGTGGTGCACCGATTCCAGATCAACCGATTTTATAATCAGCGGAGATGTAATATTCGACGAGACTGCAATGCTTCGACAGAGGAGTCCTAAGACAGCAGAGTAGACAGATCATGGTGTCAGTAGTGAGGTGGAGCTTCAAGTGGAGACTCCGGAGACCTTAGAGGTAACATATATTGAGATTGCAGATGAAGCTGCATTTCCTGAAGTTGGTGATAGTGAACAACCAGTATGGCCGCAACATACTCCAACTGAAGGCAGACAACGAAGGCAAATAAAACCACCGGTACGTTATGGTTATACAGATATTGCTTATGCTTTGAATGTAGGTGACGAGGTGGAGACAAATGAACCTTCGTCTTACTCTGAGGCAATGGATAGTTCTGAGTCATCGCAGTGGCTAAGGGCTATAAGTGAAGAGATGGAATCACTCCATTGAAATCAGACATGGGAGCTAGTTAAAGTACCAAAGAACCAGAAGATTGTTGGAAGCAAATGGGTCTACAAACGGAAAGAAGGCATTCCCGGTGTCGAGGCAGTGAGGTATAAGGCGAGACTTGTGGCGAAGGGGTTTACACAGCGAGAGAGCATTGACTATAATGAGGTGTTTTCTCCTGTGATAAGGCATACTTCTATTCGTACTTTACTTGTCTTAGTTGCTGCATAGGATCTCGAGTTAGAGCAGCTTGATGTAAAGACGACGTTTCTTCATGGTGAGTTAGAGGAGTAGATTTACATGAGACAGCCAGAAGGATTTGCTATTCCGAGTAAGGAAGACAATGTTTGCTTATTAAAAAAATCTTTATATAGATTGAAACAATATCCTAGACTGTGGTATAAATGCTTTGATGCTTTCATGGCTAGTCAGAACTATTCTAAGAGTCAGATGGAAAATTGTATTTATTTTAGGAGACTAGATGATGGATCTTTGATATATCTGCTACTATATGTTGATGATATGTTGATAGCAGTTAAGAATATGTCTAATATTGATGTGCTGAAGAGACAGTTGAGTGCTGAGTTTGAGACGAAAAATTTAGGTGCTGCAAAGAAAATTTTGGGTATGGAGATTTTGCGTGACATGACTGCTGGATTATTACGTCTGTCTCAAAAGAAATATATTGAGAAGATTGTTGCACGTTTTAATATGCAGTCAGCGAAGTCTGTGAGTACTCCATTAGCAAATCATTTTAAACTTTCAATTAAGTTATCACCATAGACTGAGGAGGAGGAGGAGCATATGTCCCTTGTTCCATATTCTAGTGAATGGATAGTATTATGTATGCTATGGTATGCACTAAGCCTGATATTTCACAAGTTGTCGTGTAATTAGTTGTTATATGAAGCATCTTGGTAAAACTCATTAGGAAGCTATGAAATGAATCCTCAGATATTTGAAGGGAACAACAGACGTTGGCATAGTGTACCGAAGGTACATTAATAGATTTGAAACAACTGATTTTGTGGATTTTGATCATGTAGGTGATTTGGATGAGTGTAGGTTTTTAGCAGGGTACTTGTTTAAGCTTGCAGGTGGTGCAGTTAGTTAAAATGCGTCCTTATAGGATCACGTGGCTTTGTCATCGACTGAGGCAGAGTACATGGCACTAACCTTTGTAGCGAAAGAGGCGATATGGTTACAGAGTTTGCTTTTGGACTTTGGGTTAGATTAGAAAAGTGTTGATATACACTGTGACAACCAATGTGCGATATTTCTGGTGTACAATCCGGTTTATCATGAGCGGACGAAACATATCAATATAAGTACCACTTCATCCAAGATGTTTTAGCGAAGGGTAAGATTATTATAAAAAAGATAGCGACAGCAGAGAATTCGGCAGACATGATGACTAAACATGTTCCTTTGGCGAAGCTCAAGCTCTGCTTGAGCACAATTGGCGTCTGTGGAGAACGATCGCTTTCGGGGCGATGGGAGAGCAGCATTGATGATGAGCGCTATTGGTTTGGCTTCAAATCTCGTGTCAAAGTGGAGAATTGTTGAATTTGTCTCTTGGATTTGATTGGGCGCTACAAGACAAAAGGGATACTCACTTTTGTTATATAATAATGTGGGGCCCATAAGGAATAAAATAAGGAAAAGAAAAAATGGTTTACTTTTCCTAACCTGCAGGATAAGTCGTAAAATAATAATAATAATAATAATAATAATAATAATAATAATAATAATAATAAAGAGGTGGACAACTTTTGGGGTTTTCTTCCTAATTCCTCACCGAGCCGCACGGAAGCACAAGTAGTTGCATGAGATAAAAATAAAGAGGTGGCCGTGCAGGAGACTCTGAGAAGTAAAAAAAAAATGACGCGAACGAAAGAACCTTGGTCTTGCTCACGAATGAGTCTTGAACACGGTGATTTGTGCGCAGTGAGTTTTGTATATCCGATTGATTTGTCTATTGTAAACACTTCGGATTTTGGGTATTATCTAGGTGCGGTAAACACGAGAGTATTGAGCGATTGTAAATCCGTTTCTTCGATTATAGTGGATTGTTCTTGTTGGCTCTCCCCGTTGATGTAGGTACAGACATTCGAATCGAATCACGTTATATCTGATGTTCTTTATCATTCCTCGTTATTATTTATGAGTTTTTGCATTGACGTATTTGCAAGATCTTGGTAGTTTCCACACGTTAGTATTACAACAAACACAAATGTGCAGGGGCACCTTTATTTACACTAGAGGGTCTCTTGACACAACCATTAATATCTATATGTTTAATGGCTAAGATTGCATCTCCTTATCTAACCAACCACCAATATTAAAGAAAATAATTCTAGAACACGGACCGTTATCATATCGCCCACCCTTGTGAATACCCTAGAAGACTCAAGAAAACCTTTGGACCAAGACCTTCGCCTACGTTTGGTCGATCGGATAAATCCTATCCTCTGATTTCTGTGTGCGTACAAACGCATTTTCCAATTACTTGCTGTTGCTAACATTCGCGTATCTGTCTACTTTTATACCAGAAAATTTCTACAGTGATTGAGATAACTTCATATAGCTAACCAAAAAGAATAAGTCTGAGTGAACAATCTACTTCTTTTTGGCCCTAGCACATAAAATCTAATTGGCTTGAGGATATTCCTCAAAATTTTTTTTTTATCACATCTTGAATTTTGCAATCTAGGATAATCTTAGAGATAGATGGGTAGAGTTCGTTTAATTCATTTGAAGATCTGACTTATAACTAACAATCTAGTGATAGTTCCTGAATGGGGCCTTTTTACGGTGAGAGAGTCGATGTTTCAATCACTCATGATGTGCGAACTCATTTTCTGTGTCAAGTTATGGCTGATCCGCTGATACTAGGAAAGTAAAGAATTGGAGGACTCTCATTTTTGCTATATTAAAAAATGTTTGCTCACCGATAGGTACAATTCCTTTGTTATTAGGAGATGAGGTTGGCTCCAGTAGTTTATTAGGCGAGTTTTGATGTAATTTTTGAGCTTCGCCCCTTTCATTATCCAAAAAAAAAAAAAAGGTTTGCTTTATGATGACCTGGGTCCAGGATTAAGTCAATATAACTACATCTTTATGAATAGAATAATTGGAATGTTCGACTTTGCTTACAAACTTTAATGTGCGAATTTCATGCATCCAGTTGTTCTTTTACTACGAAGACCTGGAATACTGGTTTAATGGAATCGAAGTTGTCCTTATTTCTTGACCTTTTGAATGATGAACCTAGGGGTATCCACCCCTCTGCCAAAATTGTAATATCTATGCACGAAACTGATTGTATTTGATATTCCAACAAACTAGTAAGTATAAAATTGGCCTTTCCTGCTCTATCAAAATTGAAGCGTCTGTGAAATAGCTTTCCAAAGTTGTTTCGGTGATTAGTAGCCACCTAGACATGTGGTGCTGCAGGCTCCCTCTTCGTTTTTACTGCCTGGTTCACCCTTGAATCTTTCTACTTTCAGTGTGTCCATACTGTATTTGAAGTTTCCATTTGGTACGGTGGAAATCTTTCAACCGATAGCTTGTAGAAATTTGACTTAAATTTGTTGGATTCATGTTCATGCCTATTGTCCATATCTATTCGTTATTCAAACAACAATCACAAAGGCTTGTTTATGTTTAGGAATGGAAGGTAGCGATTTTAGTCAAGGTCAAAGAAGGGGAACAAGGAGAGATCGACATATATGGACAATCGATGAAGAAAATTCGCTTCTTGATGGACATGAAGATCTAGTTGCACGAGGAATAAAGTCTGATAACGGCTTCAAGAGTGGTTACATGATTATGCATAGTTCTTGTCACTTCTTCTCATTCTTTTCTTTAATACTCATTTCTTTTTTTAACAAAACAATATACCTTCTTTGTAGACCTATCTAGGCATAGAGGAAAGTCCTTCCCTCAATATGATCGGCTAACAAACGTATTTGGTAAAGAATGTACCAAGGAAAATCCCAGTGAAGGCCCTTCAAAAACTCATGCGGTTGTAGATCATGAAGAAGACGAGAATAATGATGATGAGACAATTTATGATGCAAGTCAAAGCTCACCACCACGTGATAAATGGGCTACTAGTTTAGTTGAGATTGTAGACAATTCCGGCTCTTTCTTCGAAAAAGCCAACGAGAGAATGGAAATGATGGCTAGCCGCATTGGAGATGCTAAAGTTTTGGACAATAATAAGAGAACAATCAATGAGGAGCTTCTTGAAATTTCTCTTAATATTATGGATAGAATTAAAGAATGCAGAAAAATTATAAAGGATCCTGATAACATTCATCTATTTTTTGGATTTTAAGAAAAAGACAGGAAGATATTTGGGGAATAAGTTCTCCAAGAGATGATGAATGGGAAAGACTGATGATTTATTTTTTAAGTACTTTTCAAAGTCAGGCGACAAATCTTTCCTAATTTTTCCCAAGCTAAACCATTCTGATTTATCAAGACCGTACTTAACACACCCAGATTGTTTGTATGCGAAGCGTGTGCTCTTTTGCCTGATAGTATAGGGCGAGAGCACATGCACGCAATATATTTGAGGTAAAAATAAAAATAAAAATGGACAAGTGAAACCCAATTTACACCATGTAATTGTATAGACTGGTCGGGATTACATAAGATATAAAAAGTACGTACGACTTACAATCTGAAACCAATAAGGAAGAAAGTACTTCGCTTTTCTCCCTAAGCAACAAATGGCAACACGTGAGTGTGAAAAAGGCAATGAACGATTTGGCATGTCGTCATAACATCTTGATAATCAATTGCTATATAATCAACGGAAACGTCTTGTTTGGTATCTCTCTGCCAATACTCCAAAGAACTTGTACTCTTTCTTCTCCTTCCTCCTCGCTTGGATTCCCTCGCGGGGAGCGATAATCATCGACAATTCATATCTTCTTATATGCTTTCTTCCTTCATGTTTTTTTTTTTTTTTTGGGTAAGGAATTCTTCCTTCATGTTAATCCTCGCCCGTTTAAAAAAAAAAAAAAAAAAAAGAGGCCCGAGTCGATCGTTCTATCGAAAAACACCGTCAAAGGGAACGCGTTAGACTTATTAAAGTTCACAATGCTAACAAACGCATGACGTACATACATAGCGACGTGCATCAATCAAGAAGGGGAAAGGAGAACTGTCCATGTCTCCTCGTATGCTTCATTATATGGTTAAGAGGGGAAGGGACATTTTCTGACTTTTCATTTTTCCGTGGATAGTATGGTGCATCCGAACTTTTATTACATGATTGCAATTTGCAACACATGCTTGGGAACCATGTCAATGAACGATTCCCAAGACAATGCGAAAGCAACAAAATAGTTATTAGCAGGCTATTGCACAAGCGGTCAAATTATAATATGATCGAACTTCGGATTATAGTTGACATAAATTAACACTTACAGAAAAAAAAAAATCGGCTAAGGACTCGCCTTTTGATTTAATGATTAAGGGCATCAGAGTAATGTTACTATGACTTACCATTAACGAATTTAGAGTGAACCGAATCGTCAGCCATTATCGAAGAGAATGCGCGATCGCTCCCTTCGTATCAGGTTCGCTCTTGAAGACATGAAGCCAGAGCCAGAGAGTTTCTCCTTCGTCCACGCATTAGCCCCTCTCCATACTTAAGCCTCTCGAATTCTTGGCACTCGGAGGAACTGATTTTCCTTGCGTTAGACCATTTGCGACCCATATGTCCGAGACGACGAGCTACTACTTAGAAGTAATTCGGAATCTCCATCAGATAATCTAATCTTCTGAGAGCGATGATGAAGGTCTGCCTTGGAAAATTAGAGTTACCTTGACCTAAACAAAATGCAGGGCTTTCCTTATTTAGCTTCTGCCACCAACCCTAGAGGAGCCATACGAGTCGGAAGCTCCACGCGCAGTTTTGAAGCCAAATTGGAAAAGCTTCCACGCGAATTGGGTTGACAAGTCTAATTGAAGGTCGTATGTCACCAACTAGACGTTATGCTTCAGAAAATCGGTTCACGGTCACCTTTTTGTTTTTGTTTCCTAAGGCTGACGGCCTTTTGTCGACGTGGAAGAATTCATAACCTGAATTTAAAAGTTACTTTTTTCTTTCTCCTATTTTGGGCGCGCACGTGGAGAAAAAAAGAAAGAAAGAAAGAACCTTCTATGGAAATCTCACCACTTAGTCCGATTGTGAGTGTCTCACCGCAGCCGTCTGACCTACGTATAATTGCCGTCCCGGAGAGTTCGAGCTTAGCCAAACTTGCCGGCCTTAGCTGAACTTTCAGCTCGCTTGGATCTGACGAGCCTCGAGTTCACTAACCTCCGCGAGCCTGAGCTCGCTAGCTCGCATCATGGCCCGTGGCAGGTCTACTAACCATTGAATTCAGTCGGCAGAGGAAATAGGAGAAAAGAAAAGAGAAAACATAATAATAAAGCAAATTAAATCGAAATTATAAGAAAAGGGCCTCGATGTATCAGGTCCTAGGCGCTGAGGAGAGCTTCGACTATTTTCAAAGAAAAGCGAGAAACGCCCCTTCAAGCGGAAAAAGTCCGATTGAAGGTCGTACATCTTCTTATAAAACAAATCACGAAGGTTAGCCTCAGTTGCTGCTCTTCTCATTTGAGAAGGGAAAGATGATGGTTCAAATCCTCACCTTCAAGGGGAGTTGGGTGGGAATGCATTATGAGATAGCAGGGTTTCGCAACCTACGCACACATGTAACACATACGACATGTAAAAATGAATAGGACTAGATAAAAAAAAATCTCATTATAAAACCGAGTCGGTAAATATACACGTGAATCTTCTTATGAAAGCAAGTCAGCAACTACACACGTGTCAATTTGTTATTTGGGGGAAAGAAAAAAATGCACGACATAATCGTGTCCGTTCGCTGCCGAATCCTCGCCTCATGAAAAGGCTAGATTCGTATTTTGAAGCTCCAAATGTTTTCAGAGAAATCATCTTGGAAAAATGTTTCCCTTTCCTTGTCGTGTCCGTTCGCGTTTGGATCTGACGAGCTCTGAACTTGCCAAAATTGGGCGAGGTTGAGCCACCTTGGATCTGGCGAGCCTTGAGTTCACTAGCCTCGGGCGAGCCTGAGCAAGCGGGCTTGGGCGGCAGAGCTCGGGCTCCGGCTCGCGTCCCGGCTGGTGGCTGGCCTGCCATGCAAGCCCGCGAAGGAAGTAAGAGAAAAGAGAAAAAAAAAAGAAGGAAAATTTTTAAATCAAAATTAAAAAGAAAAAGGCGTCGAGGACATGGACCCATTGCCAAGAGCTCGAGAACGGGTGGTTGGAGTCTCCATGCCTCAATGCTAGACCTGAGTTTATGGTCCAAGTTAACTTTCAGAAATAAATGTAGGACTCATTTTCTAAAATTTTGCTAAGCTGGTGCGACATAGCAAAATCACATGAGAATTTCGAATTTCTATCATTGTACAACGCCACTTGATTACAATGGCCATAATTATCATCACACATCTAAAGTTTCTACTATTAAAGAAGTAACCAAGTTACTACGTTGAGTCAGATTAAGCAGAGCCAAGATAGGGCCATGAACCAATGTGCATTCATGTCTTCTACATGAACAGACAAAGTGGCAAAGTGGCAGTGATGGTTGCCTCAGCAGTAGATGGAACTTGTCAATGACATGGAAGCATTAGTGCAGTGTAGATGTACGCTGAGCTACTGCTAAGGTGGTACATACTTTGCTTCTTCTTTTTTTTGCCTAGTTCCCTCTTCATTAGAGAAAATGTTAATGTCTTTCATGTATCT
This sequence comes from Rhodomyrtus tomentosa, assembly GCA_028455895.1. Taxonomy (NCBI): domain Eukaryota; kingdom Viridiplantae; phylum Streptophyta; class Magnoliopsida; order Myrtales; family Myrtaceae; genus Rhodomyrtus; species Rhodomyrtus tomentosa. Next base: position 2,546,377 of record JAPCWY010000001.1, on the reverse strand, counting down.
TGCTTCTCTGAACTTTTACCGGAATTGAATAGGGATAAATCTATCATTATGTTTGGCACTACCCATGTTGGCTAAGAGGCATCAAAATACTATTCTGCAGTTGCAGCCCATTTAATCATCTATTCTGTGTTTCTATGACAAAGAAGCTAAGAAAATATAATTTTCTATGTTGAATAACAGTAGTCTAACTCTTATCTGTGCTTTTTACATTGTAGGACAACCTAAAGATATCAACTAATTACTTGATTAGTGCATGGTGATTTCTAGTCTCTTGGTACTTGTTATCAATTCAGATCGATTTACACATCCTCTTGCAAAACCTTGGGCAAGATTAATCCAGCTAGTTTAGCAGATAGAGATAGTTTCTCTCATATAGTTGCTGCCTCCGGCTCATTTGGGAAGATATCAAATTTGGTCGATGATAATAAGTTTATAAAATCATAATAGGCATCGGTTGCTTGTAGAACTATAGTGAATGACATGTCATTGACTACAATTTTTTTCTTATGAGATCCGATATAATGATGAAGAGGTTGGGTTACTGCTGGTGTTTTGTCTTTAGCTAAACTATACTTGCACTCTAATGCTGTCTTACCTCTATATGGCAGGCCTATTTATGTTATTTTCCTTTATAGGGTAGGAATGCTCCGACTAATGTTGAGCCATAACGAGGATGAGGATGATGACAACTTTATGGACGCTGATAAATCGGTCCATCTAGTTGACAATCATTCATATTTTCACCAGACCTATGTGAAAGAGACATCAATGTTGAGCCATAATGAGGATGATGGCAATTTGATGGATGCTGAAGTCAAAGTTCTCAAGACACAACTGATACGTGTCAAACAAGATGCAATAAAGTTAAAAAAAATTTGTCAAAGACAATGTTGGTCGTGTCACGGATGTTTATAGTCATCCTAGATAACATTTTGTTTGAAAATTTGAAGGTTGAATGATGTGATGAGATTGTCCTAACGCGCATCAATACTGATTGTGCTGTATAAGCTGTTTTAGTAGATGTTTTGTATCTGTTCACATGGAATTTGAACATGAATGACGGGCGAATTTTTTGCAATCTCCTTTGTTTCATATACAATCAGTTTCTCAATCTCAAAATCATATATATATATTTTTTTTTCTGTTGTTATGAGCTGCCATCGTGACCAAAAATGTACTCTTCCATTGAGTGTGAAAGAGCAACGATTATTGAAATAGATAAAGGCAGAAAGTGGCTGCACAAGCGACATAATTGTTGGGCAGAAACTGACCTCCATCTCAAGATCCTATCCAAAGTTTAGAGTCTTTCCAAAATGGCTAACCAATATATAAAACTAAATCTCACTACTTCATGAACAGACTATAGAGTAAACAAGCACCTAAAATATGCACAAAACCCATGCTAATGCGATAAGAGAGGATCCACAAGCATTGTACTTCACTGATCTTAACTGCCATACAAAAGACCGACAAAAAAATATATACATCCACAACCCTACTTCGTTGATCACATGTTAGATTAATGAACAAATGGATCAACCCCTTTCACCGAACTCATTGCCACAACGTATCGACCTTAACACATCCCTCACATCTCGTCACATCTGCATATTCAAGCATCTTTTGGCACTTGTACTTTTAACTGTTGATGCCTAATTTTTTATCAGTCTTTTTCAGTTTATTTTTAGAAAATTCATAAAAAGTTGAAAAATTGCAAAATCAACTTTGGCAGACTTTCTGGCCCAGACATCTTGGTTATATATATATATATATATATATATATATATATATATATATATAAAACTTTGGTAGACTTGGCCAAGCTTAATAAACCATTTTGACCAAAAAATAATTTTTTTGTATTTTTTTCGTGTTTTTTGATATTTTTAGAAAATAGAAAATACATAAAAAAGTCAAGAAAAATAGCATTTGAGGTCACACAAATACGGAAAAATGGTCAATATTTTTCTTTTAATTCCCTTGTCTTTTTGACCTCATGAAAAGTCCAAATTCAAGTTCAATTTTATGTGTTCCTTTGTTACACATAATGTTAAATTTGGTAAAAAAATGTCAATTGAGTTTTTTAATTTGCAATTTTGGCATTTTAAGACCTTTGTCATTCAATCTGATTGTCCTTCATTACAATTCAGTCCAATTGTTTTTACGCAAATTGCTTAATTACATTAATTGGGCAAAATTTGCATTCTTAATTGCAATTTAGCCCTTGAATTTGGATATATTTGAAATTACTTTTAATTCAAGGACTTCCATCACAAATTGGAACCACTACCCAATGTTTTTTACCATTCTGAATAGATTGGCATAGGTGGTTTGATCCAATTTGACCGTTTAAGCCTTTAATTTCATAATTTCTCCAATTACAATTAAGGACAAATTTGGGGCTTTCATAGAAATTGACATGAACTTTTGGGCAAAATCACATTTTTAGATAATATTTATGTCCTAAATTCGATTATGAGGTTTAAATTACGAAAATTTCCCGTCGATTTTGATTAATTTTGAAAATTGCAAGTCGAAACCGGTCAGACTGCTCGGTAAGACCGGTCGAACCGGTTGAGAACAATGTTGTCTTCTTCCTTAAGCTCTCGTGCGGACGAACAGTCTCCAGGGTAATTTTGATCCTCAAATTGAAGACCAATTCGCAAATAATCGGAAGAGAAATGGTGGGCATATTATCGTCCTCACCCTTCCCTGTCAATCGACACCGGTGGCATCGTTCGGAGTAAAGAGTAATTGGCCGGTCAATCCCACGGGGCTCGTAAAAGTCAACAAAATCAAATCTGTGTCAATGCTAGAGAGCCAAACGGAGCCAAACAGAAGCCCAATTTATTCCGTCACCATCCGATGACCAAAGAGCATGTGAGATCACGTGAGGGGTCTAAGACGATATTCCCGGTTCGACGCTAGAGTTTTCACAAGGAATATATAGTTTTGGAGGGTCTTATGGAAGGAAGGAGGAGGTTGATTTTGTTCAAGAGAGGAACATAATAGAGAGAGAGAAAAAGAAAGAGAGCTCACCTTTCATCGCCATTGTTGAAGGTTGGAGTTCGATTCTTTGAAGCACTAGTTAGGCCTAACTAGGCCAAACCAAAGCTTCTGAGTGTTACCAGAGGGTGGTCTGAGCTCCAAGGAAGCGATCGCCACCGGTCTCACCTTAGCAGACCTTGACATCATGTAGTTCTCTTCTTTGAACTCTGTATTGTGCATCAATGGCAGATCTCGCCTCTGACCTTGATCCTTGTATTTAATGTGTGCGTTTTGTTCCTTGAACTATTCTAACCATGATCGCACTTCATTTTTGTCTCAATTTTGCATAATAAACCATGTCTGAGCCTCTGAACCTCTTCGCCATAATCGAGCATTTCTCGGTCCTGCTTAGCCAAATCTAGGCCGTGCGAGCTCAATCGGAGCTCGAGGTAAGTCTCTTGAACTTCACATCAAGCTTCTTTGTGAATTAATTGGCCTGAAATGCTCTCGATCTTGTGATTGAACTGCCATGGTCGTACTCCGCATTTTGGGTGCTGCATGTGATTATGTGGATGAGGTGCTTTGATTCCTAGATATGTTAAGCTAGAGATCAAGATGAGTCGAATGGTACTAGTTTCGTGTCAATTGATCTAGGTTTGGTCGTCGATTGGAGTCGGAGAAGTCTCAGTCGTCTATTTAGTTGCAGTTGGGAGGTTGAAGACGAAACTGGCGTGGCAGGTCAAAGAGTTAGCGTCTTAGGTGGTGGCGTACGATTGGTCCACATGGGTGTCGAGTCAGCTCGATCGTTAGTCTGTTAGGCTGAGTCAGATTTGATTCAACGGCTGAGGTTAATCGAGTACTATTTTTAATGGTCATCCGATTAGTAATTAGAAATATTATGAAATTGGTTTATAATCATAAAAAATAAAAAATAAAAACGGTGTCGTTTAGATTAGTAGTCGAACGACGTCATTTAGGTTAGTGAAGATGAACGATTAAGATCAAGTCTAGTCTTTTAATCACGGCCGTAGGTTCAGGTAATTAGATCTGACAGATTAAATTTAGTTGGCTTTTAATCTGAGCCATAAGTTTCAGTCGATCGATCCAACGGCTGTGGAGCAGCCACGTGGTTCATTAGGAGACGTTTGATTAAATTGGAATAAACAGAAAAATAAAAAAGTGGAACGGTGTCATTTTGGAGTAGGTCGTCGTGTGAGTTCGGGTCTGGGCCGAGTATCCGATCTAAATAGGTTGGGCTCGGCCCAGACCCGGTCTGAATAATATTTTTTCAATAAAAAATCTTAAAATGATTTTAAAATTAAAAAAATGAAAAATTTCTAGAAAATTCTAAAAAAATATTAGGAATATTTGTAGAAAATTCCTAAACACTCCAGAAATTCCCAAAAATTAAGGAATAGCCATAGACAACTGATCAGTCTTATTTTTGAAATTTCTCCTCCGTTCTTTCAGAAAATGACAATTCTACCCTTTAGGAGTAATTTGACCCTACCTTGCCTATGAGATAGGTCGAAAATGCTAAGATGAGAATTATGGCTAGTTAGGTGGGCAATTCTTCTGCTTGGATTTTCGAATCTCATACCTTTTTCTTGAAATGATGAATTTACCCCTCAAAAGGTAAATCGTCTTTCCCATTCCAAAAATTATGGAAATTGCTCAGAATTAGGATTTGAGGTCTAGTGGTTGACCAATCCTTCTGTTTGAGATTTTCACTTCTCGTCATCTGCTGAAATGACAATTTTTCCCCTCAAAGGGTAAATCGCTCTCTAAAAATTTCAGAAAATTCTGAAGATTGTCGGAAAATAAGAAATGGATCAATTTAACGATCAATTCTATTTCTAACCTCTATCGACTCTAGATTTCTTATGAATCGAGCCTATTCGTAAAGGCAGAAGATGGAAAGATTGCAGCTATGCTGATTTATGTGGATGATCTCATCATTACTGAAGATGAGATACATCGAATCAGAGCCAACCTCTCTGTTCGGTTCCAGATGAAGTAGCTTGGAGAGCTAAAACACTTTCTGGGACTCAAGGTTAATAGGACAAATGAAGGATTATTCTTATGTCAATAGAAGTATGCACGAGGTCTCTTGGAAAAATTCAGGATGCTCGATTGCAAGCTTATATCTACTCTGATAGATGGGAATACAAAACTATGTGCCAATGAAGTTCGTGAGCTAGAAGATTCGATCATGTACATACAACTGGTTGGTAGTCTAATTTACCTTTCCATAACTCGGCCTGATATTGCTTTTGCAGTAGGAGTAGTGAGTTGATTCATGAAGAAGCCACGGAAGCCTCATTTGAATGCAGCCAAGCGTATCCTAAGCTATGTTAAGAAGACATTTGATTTTGGGCTTCTATATAAGAGGGAATCATTAGGTGAGTTGATTGGTCATTGTGACGTTGACTATGCTGGAGATCGATATACTTGACGATCAACTACTGGACACTCGTTTAATCTAGGGCCAGCAGTAGTATCCTAGTGTAGTAAGAGATAGCCGACGGTTTCGTTATCTACGACAAAGGCTGAATATAGAGCAACAACAATGGAAGCTTAGGAAAGCACGTGGCTAGTGCAGTTATTAGATGATCTTCATCAACCGATAAATTATTCGACAAAAATATATTGTGATAATCTATCTGTTATAAGCTTAGCAGAGAATCCAATTTTTCATGCTAGAAAGAAGCATGTGGAAGTCCACTATCACTTTCTGCGAGAGAAGATGTTACAGGGTGAGATCAAAATGGAGTACGCCAAGACAGGTGATCAAGTTGCTGATGTCTTCACCAAAGGTCTTGGAGCAGCAAAGTTGTTATCTACGACAAAGGCTAAATATAGAGTAGCAGCAATGGCAGCTCAAGAAAGCACGTGGCTAATGTAGTTATTGGATGATCTTCATCAACCCATAAATTATTTGACAACAATATATTGTGATAATCTATCCGCTATAAGCTTAGCAGATAATCTAGTTTTTCATGCTAGAACGGAGCATGTGGAAGTCCACTATCACTTTCTGCGAGAGAAGGTGTTGCAGGGTGAGATCAAAATGGAGTACACCAAGACAAGTGATCAAGTTGATGATTTCTTCACCAAAGGTCTTGGAGTAGCAAAGTTTGGAGAGTTTCGAACTTAGCTTGGTATGGCCGCGAGGACTATCCTCAGAGGGAGTAGTCGGTGAGGGGGAGTATTGAAGATATCATAACCTACTCTAAAATATCCAATAATGTGACTTTTCGTATTTTGGCGGTTGTCGAAAGACTGTTCGGTTCTCGATAGTGTCTTTTCGGCGAGCGTGTTAAAGTGTCTTTATTGTCTTTATTACTTTGTTGTTTTCAAGAGTTAACATTAGTTGTGCCTCGAGAGTAATTTAGTATTCCAATATGTAATTATGACTATGTATCTAGACGTGTCCTTTCACGTTCTTAGGTATGCCAAGAGCCAAGAGTCATGTGTCTAGTCTATATAAAGATAAGTCCTGTAATCGTTTCGGTAAGGTGAACAAGGAAAACAAAAAGTTTATCCATCTCTCTCCTAAAATCTTCTTCTATGAGTGTTAGTGAGTGAGTCTTCCACCTTCGATTATCATAGCTTTGTACCTTCGAATTTCAACAGTATATTCAAGTATTACTTCAGTTTCATTTACAATGGAAATTTGTCTTTTTAATTGAGGGCCAAGTGGCATCTCACTCCTTTAAGAATAGATGTACTATTCTAATAAAACATCCAAGAAGGAATAATAGCGCATGAAGAATACATCATCGTGGTAATGATTTTTAAATAAACGTAAGAATGATTTTTAAATAAACGTAAGAATATAAGTATCAAAACATTATAATTGCTGGTGAGCTCTCATTTGACCTTAATTATCGACCTTAGCTGGAAACTTAAACATTAACTAACTCAAACGACAAATGATAATTTCTCTAATTTAGGTACAACTTCTAAAAAACAGTGGATTAATTCAACGGTTAGGTGGCAGGGCAAATAAAAGTTAATAACACAGTTAGAGAAGCTTATAATTTGAGCAAAGAAATCAAATAGATGTTCGTAAGAAACTCAAACTAGAGTTGGTAAACTGAAATTTGTTTGCAACTTAATGAAAGAAAAGCTCATAAGTCACACAAATAAAGTCAAGTAAATTCATTTAAATGTTGACAAATGAAAGGCGTTTTTTTTTTTTTTTTGGTCGGAATGAAAGGCGTTTGTACAGTCAAATAAAAGTTGATAAACGTTAATAAAGAACGAGAAACTAAAAAAAGATCAACTAAACATTAATAGATAATTAACTCAATAAGTGGCAAAAACAAAACTCAATCTTCCGGGGAAACCGTAATGGCTTTAATTAACAGTTAACTAGAAATAAGTATCCCCATAAAATAATTTAAAGCAAACTTTTACTTGATATGACGATTTAGGATTCAACTATTGATAACCGTGATTATGTTGAAGCCCGCAAGAATTAAGTGATTCGTGACTCATAACAACTCAGGTTCTCTTCGCCCTTCCAATGACGATATGGAGAGAGTACTTAAACTAGCATCAATTAAAGCGAGCCATGTATAGTTTTGGTATTTCCACTTTTGGGTTGATCATTCTATTTCGCGCAATGCGAAAGGTGAAGCCCATAGTGCGATAAAAAGCATTTTATTGTTCGTAGTGGGACAAAATGTATGGTTTCATACACTTCTCATACGAATTCTTCTGTAAACTGAAAAGGAGTTTCGAATAGGAGAATTGATTTTGCAACAGTTTTTAGGTGACTGTTATGATTGCTACCAATCTATTTTTTGCCATAAAAAAATAAACAACAATTAATTAAAAATTAATGTGGAGTCTGAATTTATGGCTGAAAATGCCCTGTTATTCTTAGAGTCACCCAAATTTTATTATGCTAATAAATTCCTTCGAATGGTGGCCGGGAGTTTTGCACGTTACTGGATATATTCATCGGGCCATGAGCTTGTCAAAATAAAGGAGGGAGTTTCATAAAAAAATGAATTATCAAGGAAGGTTATTAACTTTCTGCCCACTATTAAAAAAAAAAGAGGAGGATACTAGCCTGACCATCCACTGTCAAATTTGTGGACGGTCAAATGCTAGCCACAAATCTGGGGTTGACGAATAAAGAAAATAAAAAAAGAAATTATTAAAATAATTAATGCCAAGCATATCACGATTAGTACGGTGTGATTCTTAGCTTAGAGTTTTCCTTTAAAAAGCGCTCAAAAGGCTAATCACCGTTACGATCTCGTCTATTAATGATTCCGGATCCGATTTCGTCAACAATCACCTATTGAAATTGAAATTCTTTGTATTGCGAGCGAGCGAGAGAGAGAGAGAGAGAGAGAGAGAGAGAGAGAGATGGATGCTAAAGGTGATGCAAAGAGAATAGCCATGGCACTGTTCATGGCGGTGTTGATCCTCCATGCACCGAGGGTCACAGATGCTAGGTCTCTCCGGTGCAAAGTAGCGATCGGAATCTGCAAAGGCGCTTGCGTGATTGCCATCAAACCGTCCCTTTGCCGCGATAACTGCATCCCGCATAGCTGCCAGAAGAAAAAGCCCGCCTAGGCCCTCAGCGGCTGCAGTCTCCATTGCAGGACCTCAATGTGCTTCAAACGCTATTCAGGTATCGGGTTTACCGCACTTTTTTTTTTTTTTTAACCACAACCAAGGGCAATGCACTCTGTGCAGATGCCGAGAAAATTGAAGACTGGTTGGATTCATGCTATGAAGAATGCGGGAAGCCTTCCACAAAATTCAAGAGTTTTCTTCAGCTTACGATATGAAGAAAAATGAAAGTGAAATGATCTTAAGCCCACTGCAATGTTGGAAAAGAAAAAAGTTTCCCTTCTGGCAGTTGTTGTCGTGATCTATTATGATGCGTTCAAATCTGTTACATATTTTTCTCCAACCTCATAAGATGTTTTCCTAATAATTAGTGTGTTTAAGGCTTTTTGAGCATCTCATTGCATGTGGTAATCCTCCTTATCAAGCATGACCCGTAACTACGAAATTGCTGTAGTCTGTGCTCCTAATATAATATCTGTAGAATATTTGATGGGGATATTGTCCAAAAACTATAAACCTATTGTTGTTTTGTTAATACAATTATAAACCTTTTAATTTTTTTCAATTGAGTGCTAAATCTTTTCATGTTTTGTCAATATGGCCCATCCAATTGATTTTGTCTAGAGACTACTCATTCAGCCTCCATCTGTCCTACATGGCATGGCCACGCCTAAAACTATGGTCGTCAAATGGGTGAGCATGACTGATTTTGGTTGGGTCGGGTCGTCAAATGGGTGAGCATGACTGATTTTGGTTGGGTCGGGTCGTCAAATGGGTGAGCATGACTAATTTTGGTTGGGTCGAAAATGGTACGATCCAATCTCCATATAATGTAAATTTAATTACCCTTTCTCGACACATATTATTAAAACACACTCATTTAGGAACAAATATACACATACATTTAACCCCCTTTTAAGCTCTTCATTTGTATATGTTGCTTCGATAAAAATATCACATCAATTTAAAAGAGCAGATTAAGCAATAAAATACGAGTAAATAAAATAAAAAATAACGTGAAAGATCAATAAATTGAAGTGCTAATACCATGAAACTCTGAACCAATACACATTTGACAAATTTACTCCAAAATATTTTTTTGCCACAAAAATCCCAAGATTACACACGTATGGCAAATTTAGTCTCTGTTTTCTATTGGTGGCTTTCCCCCCAAAAAGGTGATATCTCCAGTGCTTTAGTGGCTTCCCTCAGTTAGCCGGTTTCGGCTCCACAAGAAGAAGATGTTGCAAATGTTGCTGCTAATTCAATGTAAGTCAAGATTTGCCTTCCTTTAGCAATGTTCTCTCTCATAGAAACACAATATTTCTGTTAAAAATAGAATTAATTTCTTGATTATCATTAAATGCAGATTTGTAATGTAGTCAATTACGATGAAAAGTTGACAGATTGATAGATGGATTTTATGACGTGTATGGCATCGAATCAGACATAGTTGCACGAGAAAAGATGCGATTGTTTGTGGATCTTCGAGCTCTATCTGTTTCTGATGATGTTGATAACGAAGTGGCAACAGCGTTTAAGCTTCTACCGTTTGCTATTAACTTGTTTCTCTGTTTCCGATAGGTCGAAGGCGGCAATCATCGAGAATGACGGAGGAAGATCCAAGAAATTATCATTTTGTACGCTAAAATAGAGAGATCGCCGCTTTACGGAAACAACAACAAAGACTACAGACAGAAGTAAAGAGGGGTGCAACTCCTGTGCAAAATTCATGCCACGGACGTGCGACTCACATGTATGAACATGCGCTTATCGTTAGAAGAGATTTTACCTTCTCGAATGAATTTAGTAAAGCGTCATGATTTTACGTATTACAAGGATAATTCGAAATCAAAAGGTTATTTTCTAAACATGACTTTATGGTTTCCAAGTAAGGATGTCCACATTTTCCTAATAATCCACAATAAGTCAATTTTATGGCAGGTCTAATTTTTGCATGAAGCGCCTTCATTCTGTCAATGGCACTAAAAGTTATTCCTAAAAGAGATGATGAGGTCCAACTGTGTACGCCGTAGTCTAATTATAAAATGAAAAGAGTTGGACCCACTTGGTCAAAAACTCAACTCATCCATCCAGTAAATTAGGGTGAGTAGGTTAAAGTGATTAGAATTCAGACTTAAACCTTGAAACCGATCATGTTATAATTGATTTTCAGTTTTTGGAACCTAGAACCTACCTTGTTTGTCAACCGGTTCTTAGTTTTCGAAACCTAGAACTTATCTTATTCGTCCTGGAACCCGTTTTGAAATTGACCTCGTTTTTCGGTTCGGTTCAATTTCAGGCTCGAGAAATTGTTTTCCTTTCGTTATGTTTTTTTTTTTCTGATTTCATTTTTTTCATCAAAATAATATGAGTATCGATAAAATGATCCAAAATAAAAGGTGAATAATTAATAAAATTTCCATAAGTAACAATTCTTGATATGAGCAGTAAAAATAACAAACCATCAAAAGCAACAGTCCTACGTATAATGATAGATAATAGTATGATCTGTCAGAAGCATGATAGAGAGAAAGCACGGTGAGATGGTAAACACAAAACAGAGGAAATGTGGCAAGGGTGGCAAGGGTGAGTAACTCAATATGTGGCAAAAGCAAAACTCAGTCTGACGGGAAGCTTTAATTACTGGTTAATTAGAAAGTAAGCATTCTCATAAGTTGACATGACAATTTAGGGTTAGACCACTAATAACTATGATTAGGTTAAAGCTTGCAAGTATCAAGTGATTCTTGAGGAATAACAAATCAGTTTCTTGTCGCCCTTCCAATAACGAAAATGGCAAAAGTATTTAAGCTAAGCACCAATTAACGCGAGCGATATCCAGTTTTGGTATTTCTACTCTCCATTTTGCGCAATATCAAGGATGAAGCCCATAAGTGCGAAAAAAGCTTTTTATTCTTGGTACAGGACAAAATGTGTCTTCATGCGCTTCTCAGACGCATTCTTCCATAAAAGTACGAGGAAATGAGCGACACGTTACTTCGAGTGCTCGTCGTCCAGTATGATCAACGAACTCTGTTGAGAGTGGAGATCTACTAAGCAAAAGGAGTTTCGAAAGGTAGCTAATATATTTGTTGATGGATCAGGGAATTCCGCAATTTTCTTGCGTTAGCACCTAAAATAGTTCGCCCATCGACACACGTGCCTGAAACGTGGGGGAATATATTGAAACATGATATCAAGACACGAGAAGGTCATGCACCCGGCACGTGAAGACATTTTAGTTACCAACCAGTTGGAGGATGTTAAGAAGTTTGTCGACATCGACACGGATCAATGCCATGTGTCCCAACCAGCTACACACGATGGAGGAGATGAAACGCCTATGGATATTACACTGATAATAGTTACTCACTTGACTATCATAAATACCACCAGCACCCATTAAGGAAGTCCCCCGAACAAATTATCTTTATTTCTACTTTTTGCACTGTATTTTAATTTCCTTTACCTGTAACTTTCAAATTCTTGTCGTCGAGTCAAACTTAGCGTTTATCTTTATCTCAGATATTCTACCATTGAGTCAAATCAGGTGTAGTGTCGAAATGTGCCCGGTCGTTACCATTGAGTCAAATTCTGACAAGGTTTGGGTATGTTTTTTTTTTTTTCTAATAAAGGTAGAAACCCGGCAAAAAAAAAAAATCCAAAACAAGAAAACCACAGCTAGGACAACCCTCTACTTAGCAAAAAATAGTCGGATCAATGTCACAACTAGCTTGCATCCCCATGTTGACCCATGTTGCGAGGAGTGTCATCCACATGCTTAAAGGTCAGCGTCTTATTTTTGACAACTTTCTGTAGGTGCTTCTTAATGGTTGGAAGAAAGAATGCCTGGTGACGAAAAATGATATTATTCCTCTCCCTCCAAATAATATGGCAAAGAGCGCCAAAAGAGAAACGGGCAATCTATTGGTAGGAATTTCGGCCACTGGGTTCGCTCTTTTGGCAAGAATTGCACTTTCCAAGCTATTTCGTCAAGTCAAATTCTAATTTGGTTTATATTGTGTAGTTTCTTCCAAGTTCCTATGCATTGATTGTTTAGGATTCTACTTTCTGGGCCACCATGTTGAGTTAAACTCTAATTTGGTTTATGCTAGTGTAATTTTATTGAAATCTTTGTGTAACATACGGTGTTGATTTTCTGATATTTGACTGAAACCGGGTACCATCGAATTTGCCTTCAATTTCTGACATTTAGGAACTCATGCTATTCACATTAAGTAGGAAATAAATTTATTCTTGGCAAAAAAAAAAAAAAATTAAGTCCTAGATGATCAATTCCAACAAAAGAATTTTAATGGAGAAAGAACTATGGCTTCCAAAAATAGAGATACAACGCCAGCTCCTCGGTAGACATGATTAGTTCCTGATTGGTTCTAGGTTTCAGGGTGGGAATTGATCCAGCTTCAAGCCGATCACCCCTATATGGATTTAAAAAATAAAAACATACAATAACACAAAAATAAAAAAAAATAATACAATATTATTAAAAATTGCCACATCAGCTCCAGCCATTCCATGTAGGATAGCTTACGTCCATGTCCCGGCCAAAATTGGCAGGATAGATTCAATTGACAAATTATGAGAATATTTCGGACTTAATTAGCAAAATTAAAAAGTTTAATACTGCATTGTCAAAGATGCAATAGATTTAAGATTTTTTTGAATAATTTTTCTTATATTTGACTAAAACCGGGTGCCATCGAATTCAGATTTACCCTTGTGGACATCTCCATTAAAAGCACGAAACTATTGCAATGTTGGCCAATGAAGATTGCCGCGGTACTTAATTAATGATATTTACCTTTCAAAACAGTCTCCCGATAACACCAAGGACGGACGCGGTTGTTAGTCATAAATGAAGGCCATAACTGATTCCATTTTTCAAGAGTTGAAAATATGAGCGTTGCGCTGCGGAACTTGTTTTGGTTTCAGAAGAAGAAAACCAGAGTGTTCTTCGTGGAGAGAGAGGGCAAAACACGAGCTCCAAAAATATGAAGAAAACGAAGTCGATGTCGATGTCGCTGTCGATGGTGATGGTGATGATGTTGCTTTGGTGGGCACCCAAGGTGGAATCCGAAAATAAATTGAGCTTGTCATGCCCACTCAAGTGCCACCTTAAATGCCTATTTCATATACCCTTTCTCGATTGTTATATCCCATGTCTTTGGGTCTGCCCGATCAAGGCAACTCTCCGCTATTGCAACGTTGGTTGTGTCGAATTGACATGTCTCGACCTCAAAGGCGGTGCCGGTTAGTGCCTCTATTTTCGCCTTTCTTTGCAATTTATCTATGTTCCATAATGGAGATGATAATTTGGTCTGTGACATCTCTCCGGTCCTTTCGAATCCACTAGTTACAAACCATTGTCCATGAGAGTTTCTTCATGAAAGAAAGCAACAAAAAAAAAATAAAAAAATCAAAGAATCTCATTTAAATTCGTCTCCTAATCAATTCGAAATTTGACATGTACTTTTGGTTAATCAGATCTGGTGATGAAATATACGAATGCTTTTTGAAATTTCTTGATTTGCGGGGAAACTTTTCTTTGACGGTCTTTCTGTACTTCAATCTAGACTAGCAAGGAGCACAAGCTTTGCATGTGAAAGAAATAGAAAAGTAGGACCAAAAAAAAAAAAAAAGAAACAGAAAAGATAAATGAATTAAGCAAAAATAATTTTCTTGATAGTTGGTTTACGGGGATGACTTAGATTTTTCGGGTGACAAAAATAAATCTTAACTTACCAAAATTGAAAAATATTCAAAAGACATAATTTTGAAAAGCACGAGAGATTTAAAGTATCCTGCTTTGAAGGTAAGAGACAGAATTTACCTTTCAAATCATGATCTTATCCATCATTCACTCTTCATGGAATTCATCCGGAAAATTTTGAGGTTTAAAATAAACAATTTTCTGAATTTCGACCCAAAAAACCATTTTCCGAATTTATTTTATTGTATAGAGAGATTGGTTTGGGCGTTTAAATTAAGATTTTAATTTTAACCACAACAGGACAGGACCCCTTATTAATTTTTCTATTTCTCAGGTATTAGATCTAGTATTTTGCATACAAATTGCCAAAAGATTGAGTAATTATTTTCTTGATAATTGTCTCTATCGTTATTCCCTGAACCATCCCCTTTCTGTGCTCTTGCAGACCCTAGGAAAGCGAAAACATGTGCAGAGGCATGTTCCAAGGATTGCGACAAGTCGTTCAATAGCATTTCGAAGTCGGAGAGTGGGAAAAATAAGTAAATCAAATGACTCCATGTGATGTTAAATGTTGAACACATAATAAAGAGTCAACTGATCACCATCAGTTCGCTTTCCTGAATTCCAAAGGTTTATTATTCTGTCGATGGTCTTATTTTCACAACACATCTGATTTCATATGCGCCATGATCCTTAATAATGCCCACCAACTCCCCACCACCTAAGTATTCCTTTCGATAGTTTGGTCAACTTGGAATTGGACGACGCGATTATATAAGACATCATATCATAATCGAACTTCAATTTTTCCTGACTTGATTAAAATTTCATTTTCTGTATGGTTGTCACATGTTCACCAATTTCACAACTTATCTCTTTGTCTCTTTCACACACAAGTGCGATTTAAATGCACTATAACTTTCCCAATAAATTTGTCTAGTTCTTATACGTATTTATTTTCCGTACATTGAAATGTTTTAGATTTTTATTAGACGTTCTATTGGAATGGTCTGACTGGATCCAAAAGATCTTTTTGTCTTTGACGGAAAGGGTAGAAGTCTTTCTCAAAGTCAGAGGATTTCATAAAACAAAATCAAATAAGTCCATGAATGTCCATGTGTAGTGTTGAATTATGAAAATTTACCGAGGTTAGCAATTTCCATTAGATAAATGAATATAATGCTGTCTTTATTTCAATATAGCTTGATATTGACAGCTAGAAACAACAGCACTATTCATGATATGCCACGAAATAATGCATAGAAAGACAATGAATGAATGAATTGCCGTTAAAGCCGCGGAATAAGACAAGAAACCTTTGAAGCTACTTTTGGTCAAAGCACATCTCCACACATTGAGTGGACGGCTTTATTTGTCGATTCAAAATAAAACTACCAAGTAAGGTTAACAGCCAACTAATGTCTCAATTGAATCCTCCTTTTTTACTAGAAGAAATGGATTTTTGACCTTGAAGAGGTACTTCTGACGTGGATTTATCAACAGAGTTCCAAAAAAAATAAATTGAAAAAGAGGATATTAAAAGTGTCAAAAATTTCATGCGGAGCACACGTGAAAAAGAATTAACAGCAGATATCGTTTAATTAACAGTACGAATATAGCATTTCTTGAAAATTAATCACCAAATTTACCTGATCACATGGAAAAGAATTACGTTTTTGGAAAATTTCTATTTTTAATGATGCTAATATGTATTGAGGAGAGTCTAGTAATAATAATATAATGGCTAAGTCACTCCCCTTTTCATTCAATAGACCAAAATACCCTTCTCCCTCTTCAAGAAGTTATTTTTTTAATCAATCTAACCAACATAATGGCCTTTATTTCAATTTTCCCTTTTAAATATCAAATTCACAATATAAATGTCAAATTACACTCAATAAAATATCATTCTATAATATATCATGCTATCATTTTTCCAAGAGAAGTTAGTTATTCTTAATTTATGATCTCATTCTTTTAATTAGAAAAGCTATATATATTTTTTAGAAATTTCTAATTATAACAGCTCATGAGTACCCAATTAATTGTCTATTTTTTAATGAAATAATTTGAGGGAAACTTTATTTCAAAGTTGAAATTTAAAATCCAATATAATTATCAAGCATATTTTGATCTTATGGTTAATTTTCAAAAAGACTTTTAGGTTTCTAAAATTATAAATCGCTTATTTATGCTTTTTTTAGCTTTTCAAATTTTAATATGAATTGAAAGATGAGGTTGAAAATTTATTTACACGTTTTGCAGTTTCAAACTTGCGTAGGTTGATCCACTTGCTATGAGATTGAATTTACAGTGATATTAATTCATTTCTTTATATCAACAATTGCACAACACGAAATTTTATTTTTTTCTTTATATGTTTATTCTTTGTTAATACATATCTAAATGCAAATATGTTCGCAATTTTATTATGCTTTTAAAAAATTAATCTTTTTCACTTTGTGATCAATTTTACTTTTCTGTTTTTATCAAGATCGATTAAAGATAAAGACAGATTTGTGGATTAGCATGATGAAAAAAGAAACATTTAATTGAAGAGAAGATGAGAGTGTTTTAGTAAGCTGACTAGAAAAAAGAATTGTTGTAACCAAAATGGGAGTGAAAATAGTGCCGTCCTATAAAAAAAAAATATTGTGCTTTTAGTATGTATGGTAATACCCACTTAATAAAACAAATAAAAACCTTGTTATATTATCAAATCTGGCGACTAGAATCTACTTAGAACAAGAAAATAATTAAAAAAACGAAAATAAATAAAGTCGGGTTCACCACTTCAAATCTTCACCTGATGGTTAGGGATGATTTCATCTCTTGGTGAAAATGGGGCGGACTTTATAGAAAAGTGAGTTATAATAGCCAAAAAAAAAAAAACAAACAAACTTTGAAATAACACCGCATAGTCAATACTTTGGTCAATAAATAATACATTAACTTCTCGATAAACTTTCAAACCCCACAAATCAACTTGCCTGGTCAAATTATTTATTTATTAAATATGTATAAATTATCTTTACATTCAATGAAGACGTAAACGAGGAGTATCATATAAGCACAAAAGGAATGAAAATTTTCAAATAAGAGTCTGAAATGCATTTATTTCATCAAATAATGACTTAAAAGTGAACCTTATTTTCAAATAAAGGTATGAAATGTCATCATTTTCTCAAATAATGACATGAAATAGATATTATTTCAAACAGTGGAGTGAAGTGGCTATATTGATCTAAAAAAAGGGGCTGACCTCACCAAATGACCTATGGCATTTTCGTCGTTTACTTTTTTATTTTATTTTTTTCTTTGTTCCTTTTTTTTATTTTTTAAAAATTGGCTGCCACCTCGCCGACTAGAGGTGAGGACGGTGGGGTGTTGATAATGGCTGGCGAGGTTACTATCGCCCTCCATTTCCTATATTTCTTTTATGTTTTTTGTTTAACTTTTTCTTTTTTAATTTTTAATTTAGCTTAACTAAAATTTAAGTTAAAATTGTCTTTTGATAAAAATGCCCTAAACTGGCCAAAATATTTACTCAATCGGCAAGGTGAGGCGTGGTCCTCATTTGAAACAAGATTCTATTTTATAACACTATATGAAGATATGATGACACTTCGGTCTACATCAAAATACAGCAAAAAGATTACCAATAATCACTTAATTGAAAACAAATCAATGTCAAGAGCTCTCCTAAATTAGAAGCGCTTATGCTCCTACTCGTGGCCATGATGGCATCACAGGCATCAACAGTCGAGGCGGAATCGCTTTTGTGTAAATTGTTCTGTGCAATGGCTTGTGTAGTTTCCCGCAACCTACAGTTATGCTCTGTGAAGTGCTACAGAAAATGCACCGGTGCTTCAGAGGTTGAGACACCCGAAGGCCAATGCAACCTTTCATTGCGTGATCTTCAAATGTTTCGACCTCTATCCTAGTACAAAAGCAAAACCTTCAACTTTCAAATAGAAAAGATGTCTTCTTTCTTCATTCATCAAATGTGGTCGGCGAAAATCTAGATTTAAAGACATCAAGTGGTGATCATGAAATTACGAACGGTCCAATGTCTTCATAAATATGGACAACAGACTAAATTTCAAAACTATTATATTCCAATGGAATCATTCATGATCCTAGTTTTGATGTCTCTACATCATTTGAAGTCGTTCTTGATAGTAAATCACATTGTTTTGTGCACATAATCAGCAAAACTGAAAAGGCCACACACGAGCCTATGTATATAAGCTTATACTTCGATGAGGAATAAGGCATAATCTCTTGGCAAATAGCTGCCTGGTATGCCAATGGGAGGCCAGTACTCGTACCAAAGTGAAAATCGCCTCTCTGTCTGATCATTAGAATGCTCGTAAAAGCAAGAAATACTTCTACTGTTTTGTGGAATAAGACTCTAGGTACATTTAGGATCCATTTGCCATCAAATCACGCGGATTCTGCATGTTTAATGGTGCAAAGAGGCTTGGTCTACATATCTATGGACTATTTAATAAATTTTTTTTCCTGGCATCAAATCCTTGGTTTCTACCTTTTGGCATCTTGTGTCCAAGCTTTGAATGACATTGAGGTCTAAACGAAGTGTGAAAAATATGAGTTTTGATTTTTAAAAGCATTGTTCTGATTTTTGAAACTTAATGGTCACATTTTTAGATAATAAAAAATGTTTTTCTTGAATTAATTTTTTTAAAAGAAAACAAAGGATGAAAAAGCAGCAAAAAAAACACCCTTAGGGTACGTGGATGTTGAATAATTATTGACTCTTGCAAAAATTAGCAAATGAGGTTAAGTTGAAGACTGAGGTTCAACGAGTAACAAAAAAATGAGTACTTCCCTACTCTCCCCAGTTGCAATTTACCAATTAAAAATCCTTTTCACTATCTAATTTTATTATATTGCAACATTCAGAAATGTAAAACATGGGCTGTTATGAATTCATGCTCGGAAGGTTGCAAGAAATCTTAGCCACTCAAGAGTTCAGAGGCCTGCATTTGCAATTGAAGCAAAATACTAATTTGTGTATTCCTTGAGAAGAATCTAGTTGGACAAATCGAAAACTTAAATCACTTTGCTAAGAAATTGTCGTTCACCTAATTAACTGTCAATACGCTTCTTAAAATGAATCCCATGGCAGTGAGATGGTATCAATAATAGAGATTTCAATGGACTCATTTGTTTAGCTTGGTAGTTCAGAACATACCTCCAGATAGAATAACTTTTAAAGTATGCGATGCTTCGGGCAACGGAAAAATCCAAACATTTTGTGGGTTACCTTCTTCACCACCACGAAGGGCATCTTCTTCCTTACCACCACGAACGCCATCTTTAGCGAAGATTCAACTTTCAACCTCTGTACAACAGTGACCGCTCCTAGCCCACCACCTTTGTCACCTTCAACTGCCCGAACTCCTTCACTGGGCTCGGGAAATGTCAACTTCTCTTCTTTGCCCTTGCCGCCTCCAACTGTTCTACGCCTCCAAGCAGGTTCCACCACTAACCTCGACTTCCTCTCGTAGCCCTCCTCTCCACCACCACCTCATCAGATTCGCCTTCGGTCGTGCTTTCCGCAACTTCAGCTCCAGCTCTCTTGCTTTTATCTCTGCTGAACAAAACAAAATACGGCAGCTCATAATTAGTTCATTTTCTTCTTATTGCGGTGTCTTGGTATATACAAAATTAAATGGCCTGTAATGTGTGTAATGAGTTGTCTCTCTTTATAATTAGAAGTGAGTGTTGAGAGGGCGAAGCAAAACTTGATACTTTCACTCAAGAAGATTGCCAAGAGGGAGTTCAAATTCGAGCTCATCGACATATCATATAGATGGATAAATCTCAAAAAATCGTCAAATTTCCTTCTAATAACGAGAAAACTCATATAAAAGGTAAATTGAGATATCATGGAATATGCCACTCATCAAAGGATCGACATAAGGCAAGCGCTATAAACTGAGTGGGTTGCTAATTTGAGATTGCTTTGATTTGATTGAATAGAAATGGCCCATGTTATATTAAGAAATTTAAATGTCAAAGCACACCTTCATCTAACAACTTAAACTTTTATAATAGTAGACGGTGCTTCCCCAAATTTTCACATATATCAAAGCAAGGAGGTCCCGAGTTAGGAGAATTACCAAAAAAAAAAAAAAACTAAACCTATTGCAATTGTGCTAATTCAGTCATAAACATTTTGTATATGTGCTAATTTAGCTTATCCAACAAATTTTAGCCAAAAATAGCTGATGTGAATGTGAACTCTAATCGTCTTGCGTGGGACGGTCGACGCTGACATGTATATATTATAATAGTATATTACTAATATTTTTAATTTGTTATAATGTTTTACTTGTTTTCTTTCCTTGCACTTAGGGCTAGTGTGGGTCACCGATTGTTGTCGTCACTAAAGTTGGTCAAGCGAGGGTGCTACAGCCCTCGCTTAGGGCCGATAAGGGCATCCTAGCCCTAAGTACAGGGGAAAAAAAGAAAAAATTATAAAAATGAAAAGATTTTTAAAATATTATTCAAAATATCTATCTTAGCGCTAACCATATTGAATTGACACAAATGCAAAATGTTTAGAACTGAATTGACAAAAAATAAAGTTTAAGACTGAATTGCATAATTGTAATAAATTCAAGACTTTTTATGATAAGTTTTTCATCTGAATTCTTCTGGGCCCCTAGTTGCCTCTCCTTGGAAGAATGTGCGATAATTCTTCATGGGACATGATTGCGTGAGGACCTGTATTTTGCTACAGCCCCATTTTCCATTTTCAAAAGACAAGGGAATAAATCTGTTTTTCCTTTTCTTCAAAATGAAGAACCAAACGATGGCCAAATACGTTCCTTAAATTACAATCCCATACGCCTACTTTCTACTTCAATCGGGAAAAAATTTCCGACTCCAATTTCCAGTTCAGACATGGAGATGAGATTTGATTTTCTCCTTGGCGGTCAAATGAATAGTTTGTGAAAGATGGATGGACAAGGTTTTGTCCTTTCCATTTAACGATGAATCCCCCAATTCAAATGGAGGATTGAACCAAAGTAACCATATATAAGTTGCCAAAAAAATCAGCACATAAGCTAATAAGGAACTTCAACCGAAAAAAAAGAAAAAGATAATAAGGAACAGTATCCTTGCGTCTGTCGAAACGGACAATATGCACTTAATGTTTACATATATTTACAGTCCAAAATATTCAATGATTCATAGAAAAACCTAAACTAGGAAAATGTAATGAAATAACTTTCCTAAGCTACAGTCTCAATACAAGGAAAGTCAAAATGAAGGACACAATTGCTGGTAATAATGCCAATACTGATTCCATCTTTCGTGAGTTATACATATGAGTATAAATTCATGCTTATGTGCAAACTTATTACGCTGGGGAACTTATTTTGGCTTCACAACAAACCAAAGTGTTCTTTGAGGAGAGAAGCAAAACATGAGCTCCAAAAATTTCAAGAAGACGATGTCGATGGCGATGGTGATGGTGATGGTGATGGCGATGAAGTGGTGGGCCTCAAGTGCGGAATCCGGACCTAACTTGAGTTTGCCATGCCCCCTCAAGTGCCACCTTAAATGTCTGTTTCATATTCCCTTTCTCGATTGTTATGTCCCATGTCTTAAGGCTTGTCCTATCAAGGCAACCCTGCGCTATTGCAACACTGGTTGTGTCGCGTCGACATGTCTTGACCTTGAAGGCAATGCTGGTTAGTGCCTCCATTTTCACCTCTCTTGCGTTTACCTTTGTTCAATAATGGAGATGATAGATTGATCTATGATGTCTCTCTAACCCATTCTAATCCACTGGTTACAGCCATTGTCCTTGAGAGTTACCTTAAAACAAATAATCTCATGTAAATTTATCTCTCTAATCAATTGAAATTTTGGCATGTAGTTTTAATTAGTCAGATCTAGTGATGAAACGCACGAAAGCTTTTCGAAATTTATTGATTTTCTTGTAAGTTTCTCTTTGATGGTCTTTTTGTATTTCAATCTAGACTAGCAAGGACCATGAACTTTGCATGCGAAGGAAATAGAACAGATAATTTCATTAGGCACATACAACTTGTTATTTATTTATTTATAGATATTTGATCTATATGGGGAGATGAATTAGCTTTTTCAGGTTACAAAATAGATCTTAATTTCCCAAAATGAAGAATATTAAAGCATAATTTTGAAAAGCGCGAGAGATTTACCCTTCAAGTGACGATTTTAGCCATCGTTCACTTTTTATGGAATTTTACTGGAAAAAATTTGAGGTTGAAACCATTTTTGTGAATTTATGGTATCGTATAGTGAGATTAATTTGGGTGTTCAAATTGCTTTTAGAAATCGAATTTTCTGAATTTACGGTATTGAATTTTTTTTCCTCAGATCTAGTATTTTGCATACATATTGCCAAAAGATTGAGTAATTATTTTATTGATAATTGTCTCTATCATTATTCCCTTTCTATTCTCTTGCAGATCCTAAGGAAGCGAAAACATGTGCAGAGGCATGTTCCAAGGATTGCGAGAAGTCGTTCAATAGCATTTTGAAGTCGGAGAGTGGGAAAAATAAATAAATCAAATGATTCCATGTGATGTTAAATGTTGTACATATAATAAAGAGTCGAGTGACCATCAGTTGGCTTTCCTCAATTCGAAACTGGCAATATCTGTTGATGGACTAGTTTTGTCCGCATGAATTTGGATGACACGTTTATTATTTGCATCATAATTATGTTATATCGGTGGGACGTGCCAGAAGTAACTATTAGTTTGGACAAAGTGCTACATCATAAGGTTGTGAAGATACATTACTCATAAATCATCTAGTGCCCGTTGTACGGTAAGCTGCTTATAGACGATACACTTTTGGAGGAAATTTTTTTTTTTTAAGAGAAAGAAAGATAACGTCCTAAATCTATTGAAATTGTGTAAATTTAGTCAAAAATATTTTGCATTTGTGTCAATTCAATCTATCCTATTAATTTGAGCCGCTAGACACTGACATTAACATTCTTTTTATCGATATTTTAATAATTTGTAGAATTCTTTATAATTTTTTTCTTAATTTTCTTTCTTTTCTCTTTAGTTTTTTTTTTAAGGCTTAGGACTGTCAAGGGTTGCTAGAGGGTGACGGGGGCAACCCTTGCTGGAGGCCGGCATTTTCGAACTTGCAGTCGGTTGCCAAGGTGGAAGAATTATGGAAAAAAAAAGAAGAAAAAAATCAAAAAGAAAGAAAAAATAAATAAGATAAATAAAAAAATTGCCCAAATATTGAAATACTATTACAAATTGTCCACGGTGTCACGTAGGATAGTTAATGTTCATGTTAGCAGTTTTCGGCCAAATTAAGTCGAATGAACTAAATTGATATAAATATATATAAAAAAATTAGGATGCAATTGACATAAAAAAATTAGAACTGAATTGATACAATCATAATAAATTTAGGACATTTTTTGGTAATTTTCCATCTTTCATGGTGATCGGTTGGTGAGTATAAGTGAGGATAGACATGGCCAAATAAACCATGGGCCCGGAACCAGCCCGTTGACCGGGCCCACGGTTCCTGTTCTACATTTTTCGGAACCGGCCCGGAATTGCCATTAAAAAAATAAAATAAAAATGGAGAAAATGACAATTGCTTGAAGTAGGATTCAAACCTATATTCTTTTGGTTGAAACAAAGGCTCTAAACCACTCAACTACCTTCATTTTAATTGTCAATAATTCATATTATAAAGTTATAATATATGTATAATCAAATTGAACCGGCGAAACCAACGGTCCTTGAACCGGTTCAGAACCGCTGATTTCGAATCGAAATCGGAATCGCCCTCTTATGAGCCTATTTCGATTCCAGCTTTTTTAGAAATCGGCCACGTATAAGTGCGGAGACGACAACTTTCATTTCAATATGGCTAATACAGTGACAGCTTAGACCCAACTGCACGATGCATAATGTGCGCTTAGACCCAACTGCACCATGCATGATGTGCACTTAGACTCAACTGCACCATGCATGATGTGCCACGATACAGCCATGCAAAGGAAGACAAGAAATGAATGAATGACCATTAAAGCCACTGGAGTACGAAAAGACAAAAAGCCATCGAAAGCTACTACTGTTGGTCATAACATGTCTCCACGTATTGAGTCAAATTAGTGATCACTACTTTTTTAATTGAATCAATTTTTTTTAACTAGAAATAATGGTTCACTTTGGATTTTCTAACCATGGAGAGGTATAATTGACCAAAAAACAAAAAAAAAGCCATGGAAAGGTATTTCCGACATGGATTTGTCAACGAGTGCCTAAAAAATTGTTAAGAAATGTTGAAGTTTTATCTGGAGATACGCTGCACTAAATGAAGGGTTTTCGATAGGCAAACATGTGAAAATGAGGGTAGTTTGAATATTTGGTATTGTTTTCTTCAGATTAAAAAGGGCGAATTATAATTACTGCAATAAGTTGGTATTATTTATGTCTAATTTATTTAAGTTTGTGATCCGCGCGTCGAATGAAGTTTCGGCTCTTGAAAGCATTGAGAGTGAATTCAGGCCTCCACTTAGCACTTGAAATGGTAAAAAGCAAAAACAATTAAATAGTTGATAATGATTTCACAAAATTTCATATGGTATTAAAGCATGAAATGTTGAGTTCAAATCATTTCAAGTATCTAGCTATCTTCCCAATAACATATAAATGTTGACTAATTTGGCCAACATTGAACTTGATAAAATGAAATGGTTGAATAATTGAAAAATGAGATTATTCAAGAATACAAATTGAATGCTAAGATTACACGTTGAATTTATAATATTAGATCCATGATTAAAATAAGGATATATAAACAAGAACCAATCCTAAATAAAAGGCTGAATAAATTGGTTTGGTAAGTAATCACTCCTAAACTTCCTAACATAAGACCTGATCTCAGAAAAACCAAAAGAAAATCATGTATTGGTCCAGGTAAATCCAATATTTTATGTAAAAGAGAAATAAATTGAAATGTTATTTTGTTATGATTTTATTGACCCGACAAGGAATTTTTTTAATTTTTTTAGGATATGCTCCTAATTGCATTTAATTCTAATAGAATGGATTTAAAATGGGTCTAGGTCCAATCAGTAGACCAATAGAATATGATTTTCTCTTTATGAAAAAGATTTGCGCCAATGAAAAGGGTAATTTAGCTCAAAACTCATATCATATGTGAGATTAAGTTTACCCTTGTAGGCACTAACATTAATGCACGAATTTGATGGTCTCTCTTTACTAGGGATGATAGCACCAGTGGGAAGAAAACAACATATGCATGATGTGCCACGAAAGGAAATAAAAGAAAAACCATGTTACATTCTTAGCAATGGCGATGAGAATCTGCCAAGGCAAAAAAAAAAAGAAGGAAAACAATGAAAATTAATTAATTTAGGTTCACCATTTGAGTTTTGATTGGATGTTAATAGGCAATTTCGGTTCTTCAGGGAAAATGAGGGATTTAGTCATAATAGCCTTAATAGGGAGTTTGTAGTATCCCCACACACAAAAAAAAAAGAAAATCACAACTTGAATGATAATCGGTAGGTTTATCAAGTCTTATAGTAACAATATTTTCGGTGTTGATGATTATCTTTCTCCTTTGGGTTGATTATTGGGGAAAACCATATCCTCAAATAAATCTCCCTGCGTTAAAAAAAAAAAAAAAACAGACAAACTATCAACGGATAAAGCATTAAATCGACGTCTGTGGTAAAATAATTTGTTTGATAAATAGTATCCGATGATTGAGAGTTGAAACCAAATTACCTGATAAACAAATGAAAATAATCCCAGTGTCCTGCACCTATATAAACAGCAGATTGATCATATCACCCTTTTTTTTTTAATCGGGGTATTCAGGCCAGCTTGCTCATACCTCGATTATTTCTCGGGAAAGACTAGCACAACAACCTACCGCAATGATCATTCACTTAAATCATAGATGCTCAGTTGAGAAATCAAATTCGAAACCACTGTGCTTAGCTACACAATCTTAAATGAGCCATAATCAACTGAATTACTCATGAATGAATCACTATCACTCTTGTACCGTAGTACATCAAATAGACTTCAACTCATTAGTCATTTGATAACAAATCAAACGGGGATATCAGGAGATGTGCTAAATTAGTGGTGCTGATTCTGGTGGCCATGAGAGCATTGCAGGCATCCTCCATCGACGTGATATTAGTGAAATCAGTCTTTTCTAAGATCAAATGCTGGACGTGTCGTGTTGTGTTATCTGATCCAATGGCCAATAATCTCATGTGCTACAAGAACTGTGTCGGTGCATCGGAGGTCGAGACCCTCGAGGACTACGCAACATTGATTGCATGGTGTCCACATGTTTTAACCCGCATCCTGATACGAAAACAAAATCTTTGTCTTTTTAAGCAGAAAAGATGTTTGTTTATATTCATTCACCAATTGTGATAGGCTAAAACATTCAATTTTTGCCCGCAGCAGTGATGGTTTGGGTGTGGCCACGGATAAGGTAGCCTTTCCCCGATTGCAATGACCTTGCCCGAACTATGCAAGGGCATTCGCTGTCCTCACCAGCGGCTGACGAGTGCTCGACAAGCCTCGCCTCGTGGCCGGTTAGGACTTGGCAACCCTTTCTGGCCACTTCCAAGAAAAAAAAAAAGCAAAGCAAAAAAATAATAAACACCCTGAAAAATTACTAAGACATTATAAAAAATTATCCACGTCAGCATCGATCGTGCCATATAGGATGATTGACGTCAATGTTAGCAATTTTCAAAAAAAAAATAGTCAGATAGACTCAATTGGTAAAATGTGAATATGTTTATAACTCAATTGACATAATTAAATGGTTTAGGACTGAATTGGCAATAGCGCAATAGGTTTAGGAGTTTTTGGAAAAAAAATTCTCATTTTTTTGTATGGTATTTGTATATTTAGGGTCCATTTACAACTTGACTTTCCAAGAAGATGCTTACGTTTTTCAAGGAATTTACTTTTGACATGAAATTAGTTTCCCATGCTTGTTAACATGAAACTCAACTTTTTTTTACATATTTTCTTGGGATTGGTACTTGAGAATTGGGTTTGTGCCACAAGTCTGAGCATTGAGGAGAAGTTATTACATGGTTTGGAAGTCATGAAGATATAACAGTTGGGGTATTAATGATGTGGGTATCGTATGGTTAATGGTGCAAATGGGCTTGGTTTGATATCTATAACAGACCACACAATAGTTTTTTCGGACATCAAGATCTCGATTTCTGGCTTTGGAATATTTTTGTTCAAACAAGCTTTGAATGGCCAATGACATTGATTGAGGTTTTAATGAATTCTGAAAAAACGACGTCTACATTTTAAAAGCATAGATTTCATTTTTTTTTTCGACAATGAAAATATCTTTCTTGCCCCATTTTCCAAAAGAAACAAACGATGAAAAACTAACAAAAGAACACCTTTAGTGTTGGTGGTTATAGATTAGTTGTCGACTCTGGAAAAAAATTTACCCAGTAAAATTTTTTTTGATTATCTTCTCTCATTGTATTTCATATTTGGAAGTATTTAACATAGGTTGCTGTGTACGATCTTTTACTGCAGACGCCGAGAAAGTTGAAAGCTGTGTGAATTCATTCTCAGAAAATTACAAGAAATCATAAGCCACTCAAAAAGTTTGGAGGATCACATTTGCAATTAAAGAGACATAATAAATGTCGTACCTATAGAGAAGAATGGATGGGACAAAAGGAACACCAAATATCATCCTTTACATAATTAATTGTCGTTCGGCTTCTTTAAATTACTCGTCTCCCTATCGTTTCCCGCCATTCAAGTCTTTGAAATGTGTTGACACCTGAATTTTCTCTAGGTGAAAACGGGATAGTTGGGAACATTGATGCAAGTAAGCTCATTTTTCAATCAAAAAATAGTCGTTGTATGGTCTATAGAAGGTTGCGTGAATCCGTGTGCAGAAGGTTACAAGAAGTCGTATGTCGACAGTTCTCCGAGGATCTCATCTATGAGAGAAGAGATAAGTGAAATGTGTAATTTGTACGACAAATCTAGAAACTCAAAGTTTTAATTATAAAGCTCGTTGCCCACAGTCGAGTGATTTATTAATGATTTCTCCAATAATTAGCATACTTTGCATCCTTGGTCAAAGCCTTAAAGTTAATAATGCCCTTCGAGTAAACTCTTGAATGCACCGGTAAAATTTACCAGGAAGGGAATTAGTCGTGGTGCGTGAAAATTAACCTTTGATATCATCCAGCGCCCGCTATACAAAATACATAAGAGGTTAAGTAAAATGACCTTGTTAACAAGTGCTCTAAAACACTAGCTAAATCCATCAATTTCGCATGGTAGCTAAATGACTTTTACTTCTATATGTTTTAGACAGTTTTTATAAATAAAGGTTATTTCCTCAGAATTATTGTGATTGCGTGGTTCGTGTAGACATCTATGTACGCATGTGACCAATCACTTTGATGACCGTATAAATATTTTTTCTGAGTTTGGTGTCTCTGTCGCCGGTTCAATTTGCTTATATCTTTTTTTATGATGTATTTGCAATATGGACAATCAAAATGAAGGAATTTGAGTGGTTTAGGGCTCTTGTTTCAACTAAATTCGAATCTCATTTCAAGCAATTGTCATTTTTCTATTTTTTTCTTTTATTTTTTTTATAAAAATGATGGCTTGGAACCGGCCTGGAATCACGGTTTCGGGCCGGTTCTGGGCCCATGGTTTATTTGGCCATGTCTAGGATCACGTAAACAAGTGCCACAACTAGAGCTGTCAAAATGGATTGAAAACCCGTATTTGAACTCATATTCAATGAGATGTGTCAAATATGGGTTAGTTTTAATAAGTGGGTTGTTAATGGGTTTGAGTTCTAAACTTAATTATATGTGGTTTATAAATAATGGGTTTAAAGACAAATTCATATTTTAACTTATTTACAACCCATTTAGTTTATAAAGGTTATTAGTTAAGTCAATCCATCCATATGTCTATTGAACAAATTTTATATTTTTAACATTTTAATTTTTGACCTTTTTTTTAATTTGTAAATTTTTCTTTCTTTTATATGACAAAATAAAAGTTCGATCACCTGCCGCCCGCCCGTTATGACCGATGAGCTGCTCGTCTACGCTTGAGGTTGGATTGCTTGTTTGCGTTTGCCTTCTTTTGAGCAAGAAGTGGAAAATGGCCCAGAAACTGATTGCAATCGTCGCAGAGAGTGCTGTCAGTGTCAGATGCTGTGGAACATATCGAGCTCGTGGATCCTTCGCGGTCCACGCTGAACGAGAACATTTCGTCGCGCGATGTGCAACTCTCTCTAGCTGATGCGATCGCCGATATTGCCAAGCGTCATCATCTCCGTCGAGAACATCGGCAAAGGGAAATGTCCATCGGCGAACAATGGCTCTAAATGCCAGTGGAGGCCGAAGAAAGTAGCCGATGGCGCCATTCTAAGAGAATTGCTTCGTCTATGCCCGTCCGCCGGTAAGTCAGATTTAGTGCTTAGCAACATGGATTGTATTATATGGAAATTAGACAATATGGATCAAATCATAGTTTCGAACCTATCCACTCATTTGATGATCTAGTCACAACCTGAGTGGATTATGACATTGCGTTGATTTGATTGAATGGAAAAGAAAAAGGCAATATCTTTATACCTAATCATTAAGCACAATAATGTAGTTTAACAACTTAAGTCATTCCGTGGAGTTCAATTGCATGGGTTTAGTTAACTACCAGTGAATATGTCTCTTTGGAAGAAAGTGCAAAAAATCTGGCATGCGTAGAACTATTTGTCTCATATTGGAGGAGGCATCAATATGCCTCTATGTAGGCGTTGACACTCAAAATCGGCCTGTGCCTAAGCAGGCAGGAAGACCCGTGGAGCGTTGTACGTGTTCGCATCCGAGTGTAGGTCGTATCTGATGGTGATGGCTAAGAGAAGGAGAGTATCGGCAATGAGAAACGAAGCCAAAGTTTCAACCGTCTAGTGAATAAGGGGCAGATACTAAAGCAACCCATGGATATAGGAAGTGAAACTTGTTTTAAATAATGATTTGAAATGACTATAACATCTCAAAAAATAGCCTAATTTCAAGGGCATTTTCGCCATGTCACCATTTTTTTGTTTCTTTCTTTCTTTCTTTCTTTATTCTTTCTCTTTTAAAACAAATAAAAGAGAAAAACACAAAGGTAGGAAAGGCAAGAGGACTACCCCCTGCTTGTGGCCGCTGACCCCATCACTAGTGGGATGCCTCACCGTCCAGAGGCCGAGGCCTATTGACGCTCGCCAAAATCTGGAGAGGGTCAGGCCCTCTGTCGGATCTGGGCATGGTCAGTGACCCCCACTCGGTCTCGGGCGAGGGTCACACTGATCAAGTTTCGCTGATGCCCACCCTAATTCGGGCGGCGGCTGGTGTCCAGAGGTGAGGGCCTCTTCCCTATTCTAGAATGGCCAACAGGGCCTCACCTTTGGCGAGTGGCAACCCTGTCGACCTTTGGTGACAACCCACCGGTGGGAGGGGAGCCCTCCCGTTTGTGCTTTCATTTTTTCAGCTATATTTTAATTTAAAAAGAAAAGGGAAAAGGAAAAAGCGCGTGAAAAAGGGAAAAAAATGATCAAAATGCCCTTTAGATGAGGTCTTTTTTTTTTTTTAGATCCATAGTCATTTCAAGCCCTTATTTGAAATTACTATCCCACTTGAGGCTCTTATTTGAGAATTTTTTTTCCAACGGTTGGTTGTACATATGTTTTTCATTTATTGATTCTTCATGTTAATTAATTTTCCCAACTTTGATGGTCAATTTGTTTGTACTACGTAACTATATTTAACCCATTATAAGACATTCATGTCATGATAGTGAAATTCTGGTGGTCACGTACTTTGACATTTTTGTGAGAAAATATTGGTATTAAATCAAATGGAGCATGGGATACTTTAACATATCTAGTGAGAGGGAATTTGTTATTAGATTAAAAAAATTGATATTGAATCGATAATAAATATCTTTAATCACCAATAAATATTTATACATATTGGACTATGATAAAAAGTTTTTTATATTTTCCTTGATAATTAATCGGCAAATTTACTCTACCACATGAAATAAAATTAGGTTTTTCAAAGAAAAAACTCATTGAAAATGATAATATGTATAGAGGAAAATTCTAATAATACAAAATGAATTGAAAACATGGTGCTTTTATTGTGTCTGGTAATACCCATGTAAAAATAAACCAAAAGAATAATGTTATATTCTTAATTATGGCAACTATATCCTACTTAGAAAGAGAAAAACTTAAAAAAGGGAAAATGAATTAATTGGAGGTTCACCGCTTTAAATTTCAAACGGATATCAACGATAATTTTGTCTCTTAGCGAAAATGGAGTTTATTATTTATGTTTATAATCGCTGATTGTATTTATATTTTGCAAGTTGGAGATTTATCTTTATCCTTTGCATTAATAACTTGGGAAAAAAAATCCCCGCATTAATTTCCCTCTAAAAAAAGGCAAATTAGCAATAAAGAATACAATGGATAAGTTTTCTCCTTCCATTGAATAAGAATTATTCCATAAATGCAGGGTTGAAACAAGAAAAACCACACAAGCAAAAAAAGATTATCCTAGTGTCACGCATCTATATAAATCGCGGAGTCATATCAAACCTTCAACAAAATACAGCAAAGAGACCATGAACCCTCACTCAATTGAAAGCAAATCGAACATGAAGTTCAAGAGTTCCGCTAAATTAACGGTGCTGCTGATGGTGGTGGCCATGATGGCATTGGAGGCATCTGCAGCCGAGACAAATTCCTTCCACTGTAAGCTCAAGTGTGCGTTCGAGTGTCTAGGGGCCCCTAATGAAGAATTATGCTATGCTGTGTGCCGCAAGGGGTGCGAAGGTGGTTCGGAATTGGAGACACTTGAAGGCCAATGCAACCTTGCATGTGTGGTGTCCAAATGTTTCGATCCGCATCCTGGTAACGAAAGCAAAACCCACACCTATTAAATGAAAAAAGATGTTCTAGGGAATCATTTGTACTTCATTTCCTTCTATAAACCAAAAGAAAATAGAAAAGATGTTCTTTATCACAACAACAAAGAAAATATAAAAGATGTTTGTTTTTCTTCATTCCCCCAATTGCGATTAACAACAATTTAGGTTTAAAAACAAGAGCTTTTGAAATTGCGGATCGTCTAATGTTTGTTTTATTATGCGTAGCAGAAGGAATTTACTTGTGTAGGGCTGGACATGAAATTATTTCTCTATGTTCGGTAACAAATTCTTGGGATTGGCCCTTGAGAATTTGGATTTATAGTCCGAGCATCAAGAAAAAAAGCTTTTATAAATCATGTAGAACAATAACCTCAAGTTAATCATCAAACCATCAATCATCATGTGGGTCCCACATGATTGAGGTAGAGATGGATGGGCTTGATGATCGATCTACTTTGTTCATAGAACGGCTGCCTTTGAAGTCCTGTGGCCAAGCTTTGAATGGTCAATGACGATGATGATTCAGTTCTAAATGAATTTTGATGATTGAGTTTTGGTTTGTGAAAGCATAAATTTATTTTTGAAATAGTCGGTAGTGACAAAATATTTTTCTTGCATCATTTTCCTAAAGAAACAAGTGATGAAAAAGCGAAAAAGGATTATACCTCGTCACAAAAGCGCCCTAGGTGGATATTGACTTGTAATTGACTCGGGAAAATTTGCTAGTAATGTGATCAAATGGTTTTAAAAAAATACTATTTGACTATTCTCCCCACTAGCAATTTACCTAACTAAGATATTTTTCATTATGTACTTTCGCTATTTTGAAATGTATAACGTGGGTTTTATGTGGTTTCTTTGCAGACATCAAGAAAGTCAAAGGCTGTGTGGATTTATGCTCGAAAGGTTGCAAGAAAGTTTAAGGCTTTAAGCCACTCAAGAGCTTGGAGAATCGCATTTGCAATTGAAGCGAAATAATAAATTATCTTCTTTTACCTAATTAAGTGTCATCGGGTTTCGTAAATTCAATCTCATTGTGCTGAGCCGGTTGATCAATGATACAGATTTTCTGAGTTGGCCTTGAAGACATTTTTCTTTTATTCTCCTTTTCTTTTACTAGTCGACTTTTGGCTAAAAGAGATTACTTTATTGGTTGGCTTATATTCCTTACTTAAGATTTTTTTTTTCCCCTTTATCGTTTCATCTCAAAAAGACATTGTCAGTTCCATTCATTTATACTGTTGAAAAATTTCCTAATAATTTCGGTTTTACGACGTATACGATATGCAATAATTAGAGATTGAACCACTCAGAGAAATTGCAAATAAATGCTCTAGACCATCCACACTTTATCATATATTCTTTTGAAATAGAATTCTCATCGTTAAGCTTCTGATAATACTCAAATCGTAGGGATAAATTCTCAATATAACCTGCCTTTTATATGGAGGATGCTTTGGACAAACGCAATTTGTTGTCTAAACTAGATTGTATATGCAGCCATTTGTGTTATGGAAATAAACCTACTTAAATATTAAATGGGTATGATTTTGATTAGACTGTGTAGCCATTTATATGTTTTAACTTAAAATACCACCTAAAAGAATATCTACTAATCCATTTTTATTCGTTTGGTGGCATTAAATCTCGCCTATATATATGGCTCCAAAAAACGTTCACTCTCGATTAATTGTAGAACAAAATGAATTATGTCAAAGTAGTCGCCCACTCTTTATTCAGAGGCGCTTCGATAAAATGGTGACGGGTTACCAGCATCATATCGAACCTCAAATTATTGTACTCTTTTTTTATAATCAAGGTGTCCGAGCCAGTTTGCGCGCATCTCGACTATTTCTCGGGAGAGACTAGCACAACAACCTGCCGCCATGGCTCCCCACTTAAATTACAGGTGCTCATTTGGGGAATCGAACTTGAGACCAGTGCGCCTAACCACACAATCGCAAGTGCGCCCTAACCAACTGAGCTACCCATGGAAATGGATATCACAAAAGATTTTGTAAGTTCGAAACCTTTGTATGTCATAGTTTTATCAAGGACAAATGAATAAAAACTGTATTGTGCACCAATGCTAGTGTTAGTACAAAAGTGCATATTTCACTTTTTCAAAATGATAGAGTAGTGTTTCTTTCTCGAATATATTCCAAAGAGACTCTTCGAGGAAACATTGGATCATTTCACCAGCATTTTTTTTTAATTCCAGGTATCTCTCGA
Source organism: Rhodomyrtus tomentosa (assembly GCA_028455895.1). Classification (NCBI taxonomy): domain Eukaryota; kingdom Viridiplantae; phylum Streptophyta; class Magnoliopsida; order Myrtales; family Myrtaceae; genus Rhodomyrtus; species Rhodomyrtus tomentosa. The sequence goes on along the minus strand of JAPCWY010000001.1, from coordinate 2,511,766 downwards.
TATTCGACCTTTTGCCACCAAAATTAATCAACATAGTCGACGCAAATTAGGGTTCGTCGGATATCCACTCAATAGAATTGTTTGTGCTCTTGAGCAGCTCCGTGGTTCGTTTCGGACTTGGACTTCGTCGCCGCTGGCATTAGGTTTTGTGTTTTCGTTTCCATATTTTCGCTTCTTGTGGTTCGTCTAGGGCAAGCTCGAATCTGGAGCATTTGCGGGCGAGCAGGCTGATGGGCCAAATACGAGGACGAGGACGGCGAGCTTGAGAATGGTGGCCCCGATGATTGTGCCAATGAGATGAAGGAGGCCGGTCAAGTTTGTGGATGCTGTGAATTACTATGATCATCATCATATCTTACCTCTATGTTTAGATTTTAAAAAAAATCACGTATGTGCCAATGTAATTTGGTCCAGACGCTGCTCATGGAAAAACACTTTTTAACTAATAACATGTTATGTAATTTGGTGCTCATGTAGTGTTCTTATCAATCGAACTGCTCTGATCCCTTTGTTAGAGTGGATTTGGCGTTTGTAAAAATACTTGTACAGGAAATCAAACCTCAAGGAAATTTCTTCTTTGTTTGGCCAGACCTACAACTATGTCCCTAAGTTTATCGAAGAAACTCCAGTTCTAGACACTTTCTCGAGGCTTGACATCGAGAAATTTATTTTAAAATGGATATTAAATCAATAAGATGTATCTTAATCACCAATAAATATTTATACATATTGGACAATGTTAAAAAGTTGTTTATATTATTTTCTAGATTTTTTTGGCAAATAAAAATTAGGTTTTTCACAAAAAAAAAACTTTGAAAATATTAATAAGTATAGAAGTAAAATAAAATAATACAAAAGATATAGAAATGGTGGTTTTATTGTGTATGGTAATACCCACTTAAAAATAAAATAAAAGAACAATGTTAACTGGGTCCTAATTAGAAGAAGAAAAGCTTTTTTAAAAAAAGAAAAATGAATTAATTGGAAGTCCATCAGTTTAAATTTCGGGCTAATACCACCACGAACCCCAAACTCATACATATGTGATAAATTTATCTTAAATTATTTTTTTGACTATAAAAATTTCAAACTAGCACATTTGTGACAAATTTACTCTAAACTGACACAATTACGATAAATTTATCATCCATTAGTTTTCGTTAAATTTTACCATCAATTTGCTGAGTTGGATAACACGTGACTATTATTCAAATGTACACGTTACCCTATATTTGCTACATGTGTCAATTTGTGTCACGCCGCGTGCCCCAGGCACGAGCGCACAACTCCCTGTAAGCACAAACTCTCTCGAACGTCCCAAGATTCACATATATCGAGAGACACATAATATAAATAGCATGCGGAAGTAATAATATATAAATTCCTCCGTACAATAATAGATGGGGCCAGGGTAACGAGAGCATCCATATTCATCACCAAGGGTTCATACAAAAGAGCCAGTAAACTAATCCTACTGATCAGTAAGGGTGGTGAGACTAACTCAAAAGATGACTACTAACATATCAAAAAAAAAAAAAACAGAGCCTCGAAGCCATAATCGAAATATCAGACCAGAAAACAGGAACTTCTACGTCGAACTGCTAGAGTCATCCGTCTCCTCAACATCCTCAGTAGGCTCGTGCTCCAAAAAAGTCTCCGAGCAAACCTCCACCGTGTCTTCCATCATCTCATCAACGAATTGCTCCACCTGATCGTCCTCGATAGCCTTTATCTCGATGACCTCGTCGGTGTCTTCCAAGGTTGGGGTCCTCTCAGGGATGTTCCTTGAGCCAGTTGTTGACCTCTCGGCCTCCATAGAATCCCGAGCGAGATGACACCAATTAGGAATTTCCCCACAGGGTACCTCAATAGGCTTCAGTGGTCCCGTAGTGACTTCCCCTACTCTCTTCAATCAAGTCTCAAACCTATGAGGCTTCTAGCTCTTTTCACCTTCATCAACCCAGACCTCAGTGCACTTCCTAACGTATACGGTTCTCTGTCTGTCCGAAAACTCGTCAAAATAAGCGGACATCTCTTTCGGGTCACCAAATTTGATTGGCCACATTTTCACTACCTAGGATCTGAAAATGGGGTCCCACAACGAGTTAAGATTTACATCTCAGTAAGACAGGTCCTAACCCTAGGTTAGGCTGACCGTACACTCAGGCAAACGCAATCACAAACAAATTTGCACTAGTAATCACACGAGGCATTCAACTGTCATTAGATAACATACGGATGTCAAGCATGCAATCATGGCATCATATTACAATATTAGAATCAAGCATATATTACAAAGCCAGATTACACCTTCCACCGTTCCATGCCTCTATCTGAATCATGTCCGCATTTAGAACGCCTCAGGCTCGGTCCGTGTAAATACGCCTCAGACCGTCTCATTGACAAACCCGTGTAAACACATCAGGTTTTCAATCTCATTCCAGGCCTGTGTCGACACATCTCAAATTCTATCCCGCGTCTCAACGCATCAGGACATTGGTCATTTCAATCCCGCGTCTCGTACGCCTCAGAATGTCATTCAACTTAAACCCCGCGCCTCAGCGCCTCAGGGTATCCATCCACACAACCCCACGTTTCAACGCCTCAGGGTGTCACAAGTTTCAAGCATGCCAAATGCCCATTTCAATTTAGAATTCATGATCAAGTGCAACTCATGCAACCAAGCAACACATATATGGCATGTGAGGCAATTAAATTCAACACTCAAATGCGACAATCAATTCATGGTACAAGTATTGTCAAGCATTCAAGCCATCTATATCATTCAAGGACGCACAATGGACAATTACACCATAAACTTCCAAAAAACCAAACTACCTCACACTCAATTCACCCAATTGAGTCCAATCGTCCTAGTCAAGGTTTAGAAACTTCTTACCTCAAGCTTAATTCAACATAAATCTTTTTCCAAGCACCTCAATGGTTCGGTCCTAATGGTCCAAGAACAAGTCCGCTGCGCAACCTAAGGAAATTCATCTAATCGTCAATTTTTCTCGCTTAATTCGTTACTTCACTAAACATACACCTCATGGACCTATCATTTAACAACCTCATACTTCTCAACGATGAATTTGGAGCTTAATTCAACTCCCAACAGCCCCCACAGATTCGGTATGCACAGAACCGAAATAGGGCATTTTCGGTTCTGTGCATATCTCAACTATTTAGCCCCTAAACTAACTTGAATCCTTAATTTATCCACTAATCTACTTGCTAACATGTAGTTCTAAAAGTTGGGAAGCCTCACCGAAAATTTGGAGTCAAGGCAGCGCCGGAAAGTCCTCGAACGGCGCCAGTTCCTCCAAGTCCTCAACCGGTCAGTTTTTGTCCTTCAAACACAAGACCCATTCGGGGTCAAAACTCCATCAAATTCATCCCAACTTTTTACCACAACTCAATCTATAAGTCCTCTAGATGTCCACAAAATTTGACCGAAACATTCAAATGATTCGGGGTCCTACAGAGTCTAAACAGCAGCTTACCTCCAGCCGCGATGATTTTTGTCGACTTCCGGGAGAATGGCTGGCCGGAGCTCCTCAGTGGGTCAAATGACTTGATTCCACTTGAAGATTGTCGGCAAGAGGATGAGGAAGGTACTGGTAGTCGGTTCGAGTCCAGGCGGTAGCCGGAAGTGGCGGTCGGAGAGAGCGAAGACGGCGGCAGAACCTGTTCGGCTGGAGCTCTCTGAACCGAATGTGGAAGAAGGAAGAAGAAGAAGAAAATGGCTATGGAGGGAGGGTGTTCGGCTGAAGAGGGAGAGAGAGAGTGAGATATACTCAAATTCAAGAGTCAACAAGGTTGAATGGTAGGTTAAAAGTGTTCCCATCACTATCAATGCCTAATCCTTTGACACTTGTCATCATTTCATTCAATGTTTCATCCAATGGCTGCCAATTTCTCCAATTTTCGACAGCTATAAGGGGTATCAATGACCAAAATGCCCTTGTTCAATTATAAATGCAAGGCTAAGTCTTTGACGGGCAAAATGGTAATTTTACCCTCGACGTTCGGAACGTCGTTTTTCTGATTTCAAATTTCTCCAATAAGGCGACGGCCAATCCAATTAGAATGTTAAAATTCTTGATTCTTTATTTTCTAATTTTGAGACTCGTTTCTGAATCCTTTCTCTATCCAATGTGATTCCAGCCTATCCCGATTTGACGGATGGCTTTTGCAGACGTTACGCGTATCGACTCTGTGATTAATATCACACTTAGGGTTCAATTCATGGCGATTTTGATTGTCATGTAATTGTGAGGGTCTATTACTAGCTCCGACGGTCTCGATTGTCACTGTTCGATTTAGGAAAATTTTACAAATTATACATTGGTTAAGCGGCATCACCCGCACTCCAATAGTAAAACACTAGCAATGCATTCCTTAATCGTTCTTAGATCGACCTTTTATGGCTCTAAATGTCCCCTCGACAATCCTTATGGTCAAAGTGTCATTTCCTATTTGAGTTCCCTAGGTCCACGTACCTTGTCTCGCGTTAGCCTTTTCCTTTTGGTCAATTAACTCGAGATTGATCAGATACAAACGAGATACGACTGAAAGACATCGTTCAATACATTCTCATTAATAAGTCTCGAATTGACAGAGAAATCAGAATGTCACAATTTTTCCCCCCTTATAGAAATTTCATCCCCGAAATTTACAACAAGCCCAATTTGTCAAACAGAAGGGGGTATTGATGTCTCATCGTTTCATCGCTTTCCCACGTAGCGCCTTCGGTTCCATGGTGCTCCCAAACAACTTTGACCTTTGGAATCATCTTATTCCTTAGAATTTTCTCCTTTCAATCTTCAATCCTAATTGGCTTCTGTACGTAGGATACTTTGTCATCCACTTCGATAACTTCGTAATCCAGTACATGCGTCGGATTAGGCTCGTACTTCCGTAGTATTGACACATGGAAAACATTGTGCACTTAGGACAAATTTGGCGGCAAGGCAAGCCAGTAGGTTAAGGTCCCAACCCGTTCCAAAATCTCAAAAGGTCCTACGTACCTTGAACTCAATTTCCCTTTCTTCCCAAATCGAGATAATCCGCTCATTGGCAACACCTTAAGGAAAACATGATCGCCTACTTGAAACTCCAAGGGCTTACGTCGTTTATCTGCATAGCTCTTCTGACGACGCTATGCCGTCTTCAGTCTATCCCGAATTATTTTCACCGACTCTACTAATTGCTCTACCAACTCTAGGCCTGTAATGCTTCTTTCTCCAACTTCGTCCCAGCAAATCGGCGTCCTGCAAGCCCTTCCATAGAGAGCTTCAAAAGGTGCCATTTGGATACTCTGTTGATAGCTGTTGTTATATGCGAACTCTACCAAATACAGCCGATCCTTCCATCCACATTTGAAGTCTATCACGCATGCTCGTAACATGTCCTCGAGCGTCTGAATCGTCCTTTCCGATTGTCTATCCGTCTGTGGATGGTATGTCGTACTAAATTGTAGTCGAGTTCCCATGGCATCTTGAAGACTCTTCCAGAAGTTCGCCGTGAATTTGGGATCTCTGTCCGATGTAATCATCATGGGTACTCCATATAGTCTCTCTATCTACCGCATATACAATTCTGTGTATCTGTCCATCGTGAAATCCTTTTGCACAGGAATAAAGTGTGCAGACTTGGTCAATCTGTCCACGACTATCCAAATAGAATCATGGTCTCTCTGACTCCTTGGAAGTCCCATTACAAAATCCATCGTTATGTGCTCCCATTTCCATTTAGGGACTCTAATGGTTGTAACAACCCACCAGGCTTATAGTGTTGTGTCTTCACCTGCTGGTATGTCAAGCACTTCACCACATATTTCACCACATCCACTTTCATCCCGTTCCACCAATAATATTGGCGCAAGTTCTGATACATCTTCGTGCTACCTGGGTGAATACTATAATTGCTTCTATGAGCCTCTGATAAAATCATTTCCCTAAGCTCTTCGTCCTTTGGTATGCATAGACGCCCTCGAAATTTCAAAATTTCATCCTCTAATACTTGGAACTCTGGCTTCCTTTTTGTCGCGTCCATTTTCAGAATTTTCTGAATTTCTGGGTCTGTAGACTGTAAGGCTTTTATCCTTTCCTGGATCTCAGGTTCTATTCTCAGTATGGCCATCAAACTAGATAGCTGACAGACTTCCAATCTAAATTCAAAATCTCTCAAGTTCTCAAATAACGATCACCCTTTTACCAGTAGACAGGCAATGCTCGATTTTCGACTGAGCGCATCCGCGACTCTATTTGACTTCCCAAGGTGATATAATATGTCACAATCATAATCCTTAAGCAGCTCCATCCATTGACACTACCTCATGTTTAATTCCTTCTAGGAGTATAGGTACTTCAGGCTCTGGTAGTCAGTGTAAATTTGAAACTTCTCGCCACACAAATAATGTCTCCAGATCTTCAGAGCAAAGATGATTGATGCCAATTCCAAATCGTGAGTCGGATTATTCATATCGTGCGGTCTCAGCTGTCGGGACGCATAGGCAACCACTCTTCCATGATGCATTAGCACATAGCCTAGTCCCTTTAGCGAAGCATCGCTATATATCTCGTAACCTCCAGGTCTTGACGGAATCGTCAATACCGATACGGTCATTAACCGGTACTTGAGCTCTTGAAAACTCCTTTCACACTTATTCGTCCACTAGAACTTAGTTTCTTTCTTAGTCAATCTCGTCAGGGGAATGGCTATAGATGAAAACTTCTCCACGAAACGTCTGTAATATCCTGCCAATCCTAAGAAACTTCGGACTTCCATGACCGTAGTAGGTCTAGGCCAATTCATCACGACTTCATCTTAGCAGGATTCATCGCAATTCCTTCTCCAGATACCACATGGCCAAGAAATGCCACTTTATTCAACCAGAACTTAGCGTAAAGCGAGTGCTCCCTCAGGGTCTGCAAAACAATCCTCAAATGCTCTTCGTGTTCTTCGTTACTCTTTGAGTAAATCAGGATATCGTCAATAAAGACTATAACAAATCTATCCAAGAACTCCTTGAACACCCGATGCATCAAGTCCATAAATGCGGCTGGAGTATTGGTTAGTCCAAAAGGCATCACGGTGAATTCGTAATGACCATACCTTGTCCTAAAAGGGGTTTTAGGTATATCTTCCTTCTTAATTCTCAATTGATGATACCCAGTCGTCAGGTCAATCTTACAGAACACCATAGCTTCTTGCAACTGATCAAATAAGTCATCAATCCTCTGCAGTGGGTACTTATTCTTTACAGTCACCTGAATCAATTGTCTATAATCGATGCATAGACGCAAGGACCCATCCTTTTTCCTCACAAACAACACTAGCGCTCCCCACGGTGAAGCACTCGGTCGAATAAATCCTTTATCTAGTAATTTTTGCATTTGCACCTTTAACTCTTTCAGTTCTGATAAGGACATTCTATAGGATGCCTTTGAGATCGGCTCCGTTCCGAGAGCTAACTCAATCATGAATTAAATTTCTCGCTCCAATGGCAACACTGGCAACTCTTGAGGAAAAATATTAAGAAACTCACGCATTATCAGAATATTTTCTAATTTAGGCTCCTCGGCAGTCATGTCCATAACTGCGACTAAATACGCATGACATCCTTCAGTTATCAGTTTTGCCGCTTCAAGAGATGAGACTAAAGGAATCCAGGTTCCTCCTCGACTTCCCACAAATTCAAATCTAGGATGACCTTCTAGATAGAAATGAATTATCCTACTGCCACAATCCACTACTGCCATCTGTTTACCCAACCAGTCCATTCCTATGATCACATCGAAGTCATATATAGGCAATACAATCAAGTCTATACTCTACTTACTACCGCCAATTACGATTTTACAATCAACACAGCCCAACGACACCAACACATTATCTTTTAATGGGGTGGCAATATGGAGAATCATACTCAACGATTTAAACTTTATATCAACCAAATCAGCAAACCGAGCAGACACAAACGAGTATGATGCGCCAGGATCAAACAAAGCATATGTAGCTTGGTCACACAAATAAACCGTACCTGTGACCATGCCTGGCGTTTCTTCTGCTTCCCTATGGGCCACGGCATAAACTCTCCCCTGAGCTGGGGGTCGGTTCTAATCAATTTGGGGAGTGGCAATTGACGGTCTAGCCTGTGGTTGCTGCCCTTGAGGTCTATTCGCTGGGCCTTGGTTCTGGCAAGTCCTTATCTGGTGGCCCATTCGACCACACTTGAAGCACTCTCCAGTCCTTGCTGAGCAAGGTCCGTTACCATGCCTTTTGCCACAAAGTCGGCAACTCCAATTCATTAGGTTCGGCGGCTTCACAATGTGCTTTCTTACTAGAGGGACGAAACACCTATTGCCAGCCATAGGTCTTTTGCCGGTCTGGCGGTTATCTCTGAATGAATTAAATCGCGATGTAGATGCAGCATTCCTCTCCTTCAGGTCCCTCTCGATCATCTGCCCCATTTCATAGATATCCTTATAAGTTCTCAAGTTCAGAGCTATCATCTGACTGCGAAGTTCAGGCCTCAGTCCATCCCGAAATCTCCACGCCTTCTCCAGGGGATCCTCTACCGATCGGGGTGCATACCTCGACAATTTGGAGAACTCAGCTCATATTGGTCTACTATTATGTGATTCTGACGCAGTTGTAAGAACTCCACTTGTTTCCTTTCTCGAGCGGTCTCAGATAAATACTTGTCATTGAATGCCATAGTAAAAGCATTGCAAGTTAAGGCCATTCCTTCTGGAAAGACTTCATTCTTGGTGGCAACCCACCAGTCATTTGCGGTCCCTTCTAGTTGGTACACCGCCAATAGTACCTTTTCTTCATCCGTGCATCTCAAGACTCCAAAGGCCTTTTTCAGTTTCTCGATCCATCTCGGTGCTAGTTCAAGGTCTCCAGTCCCATCGAACTGGGTTGATTTCATCTTGATAAATTGCTCAACTAGTTGGCCCATCTGCCTGGCCACAAGAATCTCTTCCTAGGCATTCACTACCTCATTGCCCTGGCCTTGATCGCCATTGTTTCCATTGCTCCTATTATTGCTGTTATTGGTGTTGACGGCAGCTATTACGGCTCTCACCGCTTGGGCTATAGCAGCATCCCTATCCTGGGTCTGCCTGTCAATGAGGTCACCAATCCTTTCGAGCTCCCTCGATACTCTGTCCATCCTCAGGTCTTCCGCTACAGGTGCCCTCGAACTAGAGGCTCCACTTCGGGGTCTTCCAAGTCTTTTAGGCGGATTACTCATTCTTGTATGCTTTCACTAAGCCTTGACCACCATAATTTCACTAAGGAGTTAGTAACTCATTCATCCAACCAATTTTAGAGCTACCAAACTATGCCTTAACAGAGCAGTCATAACACAACGACCTGCCACACAACTAATTCCAAAGGCACTTCACTAAACAGTCCATGACCATTATCCCATTTCATACACTTCCACGATTCACCAAAACTAGTCATGTTCATCTACTCAACATAACAAAATCCAAAAATGACTTTCAACGCTGAGTATGGAACTTAATCCTCGTAAACTACCATAATCTTGTCAAGACCAAATGTCAACCACATGCGCCAAGTCATATGCCATGCATCTCATGCCTCATTCTAACAAGTTTCCTAAGATCTCGCTACATGTCCTGTCCCAACTTAATCCTCCTTGTCACTCCAATCCTTAATCAATCCTCAATCAACTTGGATCGAGCTGACATTGCTCTGATACCAAGCAAAAGGAGATGTTACGCTCCGCGCCCCGGGCACGAGCGCACAACTCCCTGCAAGCACAAACTCTCTCGAACGTCCTAGGATTCACATATATCGAGAGATGCATAATATAAATAGCATGCGGAAGCAATAATATGTAAACTCCTCCATACAATAATAGATAGGGCCAGGGTAACGAGAGCATCCATATTCATTACCAAGGGTTCATACAAAAGAGCAGGTAAACTAATCCTGCTTATCGGTAGGGGTGGTGAGACTAACTCAAAAGACGACTACTAACATCTCCAAAAGAAACAGAGCCTTGAAGCCATAATTGAAATATCAGACCAGAAAATAGGAACTCCTAAGTCGAATTGCTGGAGTCGTTTGTCTTCTCAACATCCTCAGTAGGCTCGTACTCCGAGAAAGTCTCCGAGCAAACCTCCACTGTGTCCTCCATCGTCTCATCAACGGACTGCTTCACCTGATCGTCCTCGATAGCCTCTATTTCGATGACCTCGTCAGTGTCCTCTAGGGTTGGAGTCCTCTTGGAGATGTTCCTCGAGCCAGCTACTGAACCCTCGACCTCCATAGAATCCCAAGCGGGATGACACCAACCAGGGATTACCCCACGGAGTACCTCAGTAGGCTTCAGTGGTCCCGTAGTGACTTTCCCTACCCTCCTAAACCAAGCCTCCAACCTATGAGGCTTTCAGCTTTTTCCACCCTCATTAACCCATACCACAGTGCACTTCCTAACGTATACGGCTCCCTGTTCGTCTAGGAACTCATCAAAATAAGCGGACATCTCTTTCGGGTCACCACATCTGATTGGCCACATTTTCACGGCCTAGGATCTGAAAATGGGATACCACAACGGGGTGAGATTTACATCTCAGTAAGACAGGTCATAACCCTAGATTAGGCTGACCGTACACTCAGGCAAACGTAATCACAAATAAATTTGCTCAAGTAATCACACGAGGCATTCAACTGTCATTAAATAACATAAGGATGTCAAGCATGCAATCATGGCATCATATTACATTATTAGAATCAAGCACATATTACAAAGCTAGATTACACCTTCCACCCTTCTATGCCTCCATTTGAATCATGCCCGCGTTTAGAACGCCTCAGGCTCGGTCCGCGTAAATACGCCTCAGATCGTCTCATTGACAAACCCGCGTAAACGCATCAGATTTTCAATCTCATTCTAGGCCTGTGTCGACACATATCAAATTTCGTCTCGCGTCTCAACACTTTAGGACATTGGCCATTTCAACCCCGCGTCTCGTACACCTCAAGGTGCCATTCAACTCAAACCCCGCACCTCAGTGTCTCAGGATATCCATCCACACAACCCCGTGTCTCAACGCCTCAGGATGTCACAAGTTTCAAACATGCCAAATGCTCATTTCAATTTAAAATTCATGATCAAGTGCAACTCATGCAATCGAGCAACACGTCTATGGCATGCGAGGCAATTAAATTCAACACTCAAATGCGACAATCAATTCATGGTACAAGCATTGTCAAGCATTCAAGCCATCTATATCATTCAAGGATACACAATGGACAATTACACCATAAACTTCCAAAAAACCAAACTACCTCACACTCAATTCACCCAATCGAGTCCAATCGTCCTAACCAAGGTGTAGAAACTTCTTACCTCAAGCTTAATTCAACACAAATCTTCTTCCAAGCACCTCAATGGTTCGGTCTTAATGGTCCAAGAACAAGTCCGCCGCACAACCTAAAGAAATTCATCCAATCGTCAATTTTTCTTGCTCAATTCGTCACTTCACTAAACATACACCTTATGGACCTATCAATTAACAACCTCATACTTCTCAACAATGAATTTGAAGCTCAATTCAACTCCCAACAGCCCCCACAGATTCGGTATGCATAGAACCGAAACATGGCATTTTCAATTCTGTGCATATCTCAACTATTTAGCCCCTAAACTAACTTGAATCCTCAATTTATCCACTAATCTACTTGTTAACATGTAGTTCTAAGAGTTTAGGAGCCTCATCGAAAATTTGAAGTCAGGCGACGCCGGAAAGTCCTCGAACGGTGCCGGTTCTTCCGAGTCCTCAACTGGTCTGTTTTTGTCATTCAAACACAAGACTCCATCAAATTCATCCAAATTTTTTACCACAGCTCAATCTACAAGTCCTCTAGATGTTCACAAATTTGACCGAAAGATTCAAATTCAGGGTCCTACGGAGTCTAAACAACGGCTTACCTCTAGCTGCGACGGTTTCTGTCGACTTTCGGGAGAATGGCTGGCCGGAGCTCCTCGGTGGGTCAAATGATTTGATTCCACTTAGAGGTTGTCGGCAAGAGAATGAGGAAGGTGATGGTGGTCGGCTCAAGTCCAGGCGGTGGCCGGAGGTGGCGGTCAGAGCGAGCGAAGGCGGCGACAGAACCTGGTCGGTTGGAGCTCTCTCGGCCGAATGAGGAAGAAGGAAGAAGAAGAAGAAAATGGCTATGGAGAGACGGTGTTCGGCTGAAGAGGGAGAGAGAGAGAGAGAGTGAGATATACTCAAATTCAACAGTCAACAAGGTTGAATGGTAAGTTAAAAGTATTCCCATCACTATCAATGCCTAATCCTTTGACACTTGTCCTCATGACATTCAATGTTTCATCCAATGGCTGCCAATTTCTCCAATTTTCGACAGTTGTAGTGGGGTATCAATGATAAAAATGCCCTTGTTTAATTATAAATGCAAGGCTAAGGCTTGAGGGGCAAAATGGTAATTTTACCCTCGACATTCGGAACGTCGTTTTTCTGATTCCAAATTTCTTCGATAAGGCGACGGCCAATCCAATTATAATGTTGAAATTCTTGATTCTCCATTTTCTAATTTCGAGACTCGTCTCTGAATCGTTTCTCTATCCAATGTAATTTCAGCCTATCCCGAACTGACAGGCAGCTTTTGCAGACGTTACGCGTATCGACTCTATGATTTATATCACACTTAGGGTTCATCAATTCATGGTGACTTTGGTTGTCATGTAATTGCGAGGGTTTATTATTAGCTCCGACGGTCTCGATCGTCACTGTTCGATTTAGAAAAATTTTGCAAATCATACATTGGTTAGGCGGCATCACCCGTGCTCTAATAGTATAATGCTAGCAATGCATTCCTTAATCGTTCTTAGATCAGCCTTTTGTGGCTCTAAATGTCTCCTCGACAATCCTTATGGTCAAAGTGACATTTCCTATTTGAGTTCCCTAGATCCACGTACCTTGTCTCACGTTAGCCTTTCACTTTTGGTCAATTAACTCAAGATTGATCAGATCCGAGCGAGATACGACTGAAAAACATCGTTAGATACATTCTCATTAATAAGTATCGAATTGACAAGAAAATCCGAATGTCACAACTTGAAATTTTTTGTGGTATTTACTCAATTTAACGAAAACTAACAGGGGGTAAATTTTTCATACATGTACCAGTTTAAAATTTTTTGTGGTAAAAAAAATTAATTTGAAGCAAATTTATCGGAGTTGTATCAATTTATCATTTTTGGTAGTCAAAGAAATAGTTTGAGGTATCCACCCATGGATAGTTCAGTTGGTTAGGGTGCACTTAGGATTATGTAGTTAGGCGCATTGATTCTAGGTTCGATTCCCCATATGAGCACCTGTGATTTAAGTGGGGGCCCATGGCGGTAGGTTGTTGTGGTAGTCTCCCCCAAGAATAGTCGAGGTGCGCGTAAGTTGGCCCGGACACCTTGATTATAAAAAAAAAATTGAGATAAATTTGTCACAAGTGTACTAATTTGGAGTTTTCGGTAGTAAAAAAAAATAGTTTTGGGTAAATTTATCACATGGTATCAGTTTGAGGTTTTTCATGATATTAACCTTCAATTTCAAATGAATATCAAGAATAATTTTCTCTTAGTGAAAATGGAGTTTACTAGTCCAAAAAAAATCCCAACTTTGAAACAACACCTCATAGATGGTAGGTTTATATCGTCGCTGATTGTATCGATATTTTGCAAGTTGGAGATTTATCTTTCCCCTTTGCATTGATTACTTGGGGAAAACTTATCCCCATTATTACTTTCCCTCCAAAATAGGGAAAATTAGCAATAAAGAATACAATGGATAAGGTTTTCTTTTTATATAGAATGAGAATTATTCCATAAATGCAGGGTCGAAACCAAAAAACCATACAAGCAAAAGAAGATTAATTATTCCAGTGTCTCGCGTCTATATAAACCGCGGAACCACGTCAAACCTTCAACAAAATATAACAAGAAGATTAGGAACCCTCACTCAATTGAAAGCAAATCAAACATGAAGGTCAAGGGTTTTGTCAAATTAATGCTGCTTATGCTGGTGGCCACGATGGCATTGGAGGCATTTGCAGCTGAGGCGGACTCTTTCGAGTGTAAGATCAAGGGTGTGCTCGAGTGTATCCGGGCCCCTAATGAAAAGTTACGCTATGCCGCGTGTCGCAAGGACTGCGACTGTGGTTTGGAGGTGGACACACTTGAAGGCCAATGCAATCTCGAATGTATATTGCCCAAATATTTTGATCCGCTTCCCGGTACGAAGCTAAAACCTACACCTGCTAAATAGAAAAGATGTTCTAGGATATTATTTGTATTTCATTTCCTTCTATAGACCAAAGAAAATAGAAAAGATGTCTGTTTTAGGGCAATTTTCTAAATTAGAATTTAAAAAAAATTACCAAAAAAACATTAATTAATTAATAAATATCGAATTAGGTGTCGCTCGGTAATTGGGCCGCTGAGTGGCGATTGGATTGTGCCCTGCTCGTCCGCTCGGCAAATGGGCTGCCAAACGGGGCCGCAGCGAGGCCGCCTTTTATTTTCTTTATTTCGTTTTTTTTTTGGAAAAAAAAAACTCAAAGATGGAACACGCTGAAAATGGAATCCACGACCACCAAAGCACTTCACCAAACGATAACTAGCAGAGCAAACAACACAATTAACAATATTATTTGCAGATTAATTAAGCTATGTACTTATTAAAAAACGTGATGCTGATTTAGGCATGAAAAGCTGCTTAGACCCCTATACCACTATAAAAGACATGATATAATGAGTCTGGTATGGAAAGATCGAAAAAAGAAAGAGAAAAATGACGATTCATTCGTGATCGAGATGCGGCATCAAAAGGAGAAAATGCAAAATTGACAAGGAAAACAACGTTTTTTGGAGAAAAAGAGCAGCTACGGCGGTTTGTCAATTGATCCGTCTCGAAAAATTACGCGAAATTAAAAAAAATCATCCAAAATGGACATTCGAGCAATGAGATATGCCCTTTCAAAATTTTCCCCTTTATTTACTCGTTTTTACTTTTTCGCGGATATGTTGTCCTTCATGAAAATGTCTCATAAAGGGAATCAATAGATATATTGCGGGAATATGTCGTATTCCGTATCTCTTTTCAAAGCCAATCGCAATATTTCTTTCCTAAGAATGCAATTATCTAGGATTTCCTTGAATTATTTGAAATAACAATTTTCACATTTTCTTTCCTGTTCTTGTGAGAATTTTGTGGCCATTGTTTGTTTGTTAATATATTTTTCATTTATTGATGATTCAGATTAATTAATTCTCCCATCTTTGATGGCCAATATTTTTTGACTACGTTACTATATTTAATGTATTATAGAAAATTCATGTCATGATAGTGAAATATTGGTGGTCTCATACTTCCACTTTTCTGTGAGAAAATATTGGTATTAAATGAAATGGAGCATAGGATATGATCTGACATTTCTAGTAAGAGAAGTTTGCTATCAGATCAAAGAATTGATATTGAATCAATAATATATCTTAATCGTCAATACATATTGGACTATGTTGAAAACTTTTTTTTTTATTTTTTAGATTTTTGTTGATGATTAATCGGCAAATTTTACTCAATCGCATGAAATAAAAATTAGATTTTTCAAAAAAAAAAGAATCTCTTTGAAAATGCTAACATGAAAGAGGTAAAATATAATAATAATACAAAAGAAATAGAAAAAGTAGTGCTTTTATTGTGTGTGGTAATACCCATTTAAAAATAAAACAAAAGAACCATGTGATTTTCTTAGTTATGGCGACTGGGTCCTACTTAGAAAAAGAAGAACTAGAAAGGAAAATGAATTAATTGGAGGTCCACCACTTTAAATTTCTGTTTGATATTTTGGAAGCTGGAGATTTATCTTTATCATTTGGTTGATTACTAGGTAAAAAAACATATCCCCATATTAAGTTTCCTCTGGAAAAGGATAAATTAGCAATAAAGAATACAAAGGGTAGGATTTTCCCTTTCCATTGAACGAGAATTATTTCATAAATGCAGGGTTGAAACCAAATAAGCATACAAGCAAAAGAAGATTATCCCAACATCTATATAAACCGCGAAATCACATCAAACCTTCAACAAAATACAGCAAAACGACCATGAACCCTCACTCATTTGAAAGCAAATCGAACATGAACGCCAAGAGTTTTGCTAAATTAATGATGCTGATGCTGGTGGCCACAATGGCATCGGTGGCATCCGCAGCTGAGCCGGACTCTTTTCGCTGTAAGGCCAGGTGCGCACTCAAGTGTCTCACGGCCCCTAATGAAGAGTTATGCTATGCTGTGTGCCGCAAGGGCTGCCCCGTTGGTTCGGAGGTGGAGACACGCGAAGACCAATGCAACCTTGATTGTGTAGTGTCCAAATGCTTCGATTCGCATCCCGGTACGAAAGCAAAACCTACAAATTTTTAATAAAAAAGAGTTTAGGTGATAACTTGCATTTCATTTCCTTCTATAAAAACAAAAGAAAAATAGAGAAGATATCCATTTTTCCGTCACTCTGCAATTGCGATCGGCGACAATTTAAATCTAAAAACAAGTGCTATTTAAAAAGTGGGAATTGTCTAATGTTCTCATGAATATGGACAATAGAGTAAATGTCAATGAATTATTTTACAGTTAGACTGCTCGTAAAAGCAAGATTCTTTACATTTGTCTAATGGAAACAACCTAGAGTCCATTTTATTTTTATTCATACATTGAGCATCCATCAGCTTTGCATACAACTTGATTTTGCCGGAAAATGCTGGCGTAGCAGAAGGAATTTATTTGTATTTGGCTGAACATGAAATTACTTCTCTGTGTTCGGTAACAAAAAAGTGTTTATAAATCACTTAGAACAATATAACCTCCACACCTCCAATCGAGTTAATCACTAATCCATTAACCATCATGTGGGTCCCACATAAATCGATGGTGGAGATGGGCTTTGTATACAGAGTTTATAGAAACTGCTGTCTTTGGAGTCTTGTGCCCAGGCTTTGAACGGTCAATGACTATAATTGAGGTCTAAGATGAATTTTGAAATTTGAGTTTTGGTTTTCAAAAGCATAGGTTTATTTTTGAAATTGCCAATAGTGAAAACCATTTTTCTTGCCTCATATTCCTGAAGAAACAAAGGATGAAAAACCGAAATGTGCGTCATCACAAAAGCACCCTTTAAGCGTAGGCGGATATTGATTTTTGATTGACTCAGGAAAATTAGCAAGTGATATGATCAAGTACTAAACAAATGACTATTGCCCAATTCTCCCCCCTCCCCCACTTGCAATTTAATTAACGAAAATCCTTTAATTATCTACTTTCATTAAAATTCAATATATGGAAATGTATGACATGGGTTTTATGTGCTTTATTTGTTGCAGACATCAACATAAAGAAAGTCAAAGGCTGCGTGACTTCATGCTCGAAAGGTTGCAAGGATGTTTAAGCCTCCATAGAGCGTGGAGGATTGCATTTTAATTGAAGCGGGAAATAAATTTTCTTCTTTTTTCCTACTTAATTGTCATGGGAATTTTGAAATTCAAATTCATTGCGCTGAACTGGTTGATCAATTATAGAGATTTGCTGAGTTGGCCATGGAGACCTTTTTCTTCTATTCTCTTTTTCTTTGACTAGTTGGATTTTGGTTAAAGGAGATTATTAGATTGGTTGGCTTCTATTCCATACTTTTTGAATTTTCTCCCCCTTTATCCTTTCACGTCAAATAGCTAAATATTGTGGGTCCCATCCAATTATATCGTTGAAAAGTTTCCTAATAATTTTTTTTACGGCATACAGTAATGAGAGAGATTGTAAATAAATGCTTTAGACCATCACTACTTTATTAAATTATTTTAAAATAGAATTCTCATCATTAAGTTTAAATACCATGAAAAAAAATTCAAATTGGTTCTTCTGTGATAAGTTTACGTCAAACTATTTTTTTACCATAAAATTCTAAACTTGTACATCTGTAATAAATTTTCAAACTATTTTTTTATCACAAAATACCCCAAATCAGTACATATGTGATAAATTTATCCCAAATTAATATTTTGATCATTAAAAATCGCAAACTAATATACTTGTGACTATTCCATCTTATGTTAGTTTCTATTAAATCTTATCGTCAAATTGCTTAGATGACATGTGGCAGTTGATAGGTGTGCTAACTTGGAATTTTTCCTATTTATTTGTCACATGTGTATTAATTAAGTATTTTTCATGGTATTAATTTAATTTAACAAAAATTAACGGAGGGAAATGTACCAGTTTAGATTTTTTGTGAAAAAAATATTTTTAGGTAAATTTATTACAGATATGCCCGTTTGAATTATTTTGCAGTCAGAAAAATAATTTGGCATAAATTGATCGCAACTAGTTTGGGATTTATTGTAGGCAAAAAAATAATTTTGGGTAAATTTATTTTCACTCGTATATCGATTTACGGTTTTTTTGTCAAAAAAATATTTTAGGTAAATTTATCGCATGTGTAACAGCTTGAGATTTTTTGTAGTATTAAATCTTAAGTTTATGATAATACTTAGAATCTTAGAAGATCCTTGTACAAAAATATAAAATCCGTAAACTGTTTTTTTATATTTTAACAGAATGGAAGAAATGATAGTTAAGGCAAGATGGATTAAAATCAGGATATCGGTTGATCTATACATTTAACTGAATTCTGTCACTTTCAATTATTAAGGTTCCTGAGTGTCATAATCAAGCTTGGAAAGTCTCACGTGATTCACTGTATGATATCCTTTTGTTTTTTTTTTGTTTTTTTTTTTTGGGGGGGGGGGGTGTTTCAGACACTTCATGATATTCCACGTCGCTTCTTCCGATAATTTAAAAAAAGTTGGTTGCCCGACTTTGAATATTAATTTTTTAAAAAAGTAAGACCTTAGTACAAAATGAATCATTGGGCCCAGTAATGCAAAATAAAACGTTCTGTAAGTAGATATTCAAAGCATTCAAGAATTTTAAATTTTTTGGTTAAAGAATTCTTAAAGGGGAACATTGGACCCACTAGCCATTTGTGGATATTGAGGGCAACAATCAACAAACAAACCGTGAAAATCAAATGAGAGATTCAAAAAGAGTCATGGCAGGTCATTGAGTTAGGAAGGGAGCGAGGGTTGAGAGAATCTAAAGTGGATTGGATATAGGCTTAGTCTATGACTCATTTTGACGGTTCCAAAGCTACAACAAGTTTGAACCCAAAAAAAAAAAAAAAAAAAAAGCCAACACCAGCAATCATACTAGGCCTACCTCCGTCACGAAGTAAATAGAAAAATTCGGTTTGCCAAATGGGATTTTCATTTTGCGGTGTAGACCTTCTGTCTCCCACATGGCAAATGCGACCTAATTTCTCAAATCCACTATGGATTGTGATTGATATTAGGTATACCAAATTATGCACTTTTTATTCACACATCTCATATTTTTCCCGATTTACATGAATAACTAGCCAATAGCTAAAATTTGAAACTACTTATCTTAAAATGATGTAGCTCCATTCCTTCCCTTCATATTGCAAACTCTAAAATTTGAACACTAAACGAATTTGAATATTGAGATTTCGTACAGTCAAATGTTCTTTTCCTTACTTTGACGCGCGTCTCAAGGGGGAAAAAAAGAAACATAAAGGAGATGTGGGGAAATAGAAAGGAAAAGATAAGGGTTGTTCTGGAAACGAATTTGCATGTCAATATGACTTGCCTTTTATATGGTGGATAATAAGCTAATAAAGTACGACAGTTTGTGATTCAATATGATGTTGGCAACCCGTCGCCATTGTTATGGAAGCACCTCTGAATAAAGAGTGGATGACTGCTATGACATAGTTCATTTTGTTTTACAATTGATTGTGGATGAACAGTTCCGGAGCCATATAGGTGAGATCTGACGCCAAAATTATACATATAATAGCTACGCAGTCTAATCAAAATTATACGCATTGCATATTTGAGTGAGTTTGTTTCCATAACATAAATGGTTGCATATACAACCTAGTTAAACAACAAAATGCTTTTGTTGTTGTCGGATGCATCCACCATATAAAAGGCAAGTCGTATTGATATTGCAAATTCGTTTAATATTCAAATTTTCCCTTCACTCATTTTCTTAAAGAGTACAAAAATACTGTGTTGTGACCTAAAAATTAGGAAATTTCAGGTTAATAGATTACCATATTAATTGAATTAACTAACCTAGCTCGAGTTCTCCCAAACTTTACCAATTCGCAACTTAAGTTTAATTATTGACATACCAATATTTTTAATTAGAGTCATCACTAATCTTTTGTGATAGGTAGATTAAAAACCTAAAATAAAGTATTTGGAAGAAAATACTTTATTTCATGCGAACCAGATATTAAAAGTGTTCTGGGATTTGGTTAGATTAACTTTTCAATTAATGCCCTTTCGACAACCGATTTTCATGAAAAATCCTTAGTTTGATTACTTGAATTAAAATTTATTTTGAAATTTATTTTATTAAATGCAATGCTAATGCTATCAAACTAAATGACATGAAAAAAATGCATGACGTGGCAAATATGCATGACATGACAAATATGATACTGCAAAGTAAACTATATAATATCAATGCAAATGACATTTTTTTTTGTATTTTTTGTGTATTTTCGGATTTATGAAAAAACTACTCTAAACAGAAATAACATTCAATTTAATTCAAGAAATTAATTCCTCAAAGTCTCAATTTTTGTTAGATGTTATTTCCATGCGAAAAGTGAAGAGATATGTGATTTAACTTAGGAAAACCTAACATCTTTTTTTGATTTTTTAGAAATTTATCTAAACCATGAAAACAATGAAAATTTCCACAAAATTAAATAATATTATCCATAAAACACCTTTAAATTCGAAATTCTGATTACAGTCGTCCATATATATATATAAGATAAACTTTGAAATTCTATTTAGAAATTAGTAATCCGCTCCTCGAAATCGAGGATTTAATATCTAATTCATACGTACGAACATAATTGTACTTCGAGATCAAAGTCATATGTTGCCTTTAACATACATTTTTCATGGGACAAGGCACAATTGGGGAGCATGTATTATGGGCGATATTGTTTACTAAAATTCAAATTTTGTAACAAAGCAAATAATAAATAATGTGCAGAATATAAACATGCTAAACATGGAAGTGAAGATCAACCGATCAAGGTCACATGAATTTCGAAAATCCCCAGGGTATTACCAAAATTTTTAAAAGAGATAGGCTCCTATATCCATATCTTTTAAAGTTTAGAACGTCATATCTTGAAATTTTCAAAGTGAGTAAGATAATTTTCCAAGTTTGAAAGATATGATTAGATTTATAAGGGGTTAATTCTCTAAAAAAGCATTAACGTTAGGTTTAATGGCAATTCTGACCCAAACCTTGTTTTGTCACATAAAAAAGCATTAATTTTAGCTACAATGACGATTCTGGCACAAACTTTTTTTTTTTTGTAAGGAGACACAAAATTTTTTTCATCTCATGAAAAAACACAAACTTTACCAAACTTTTTTTTCATCTCATGAAAAAAGCATAAACTTTAACTCGAGTCTCAAATTCGGCCCCTTTAATTTGGAACCACTAGTTCTCTAACATGACAATTTCATGTCATCATTAAATTCACGTGGCTTGTTGATATAAATTTAAAATACTATTTATCATCTTATTGAAATGAAATATGAAGTTGTTGATCTTCTTCGGGGAGAGGGAAGGGCTGGGGTGAAGGAGACAATGAATAGGTTAACTATCATCCTTTAAGGTGTGCCAGATGTGAAGCAGATGAACAACTTTAAATTTCATGCTAAGAAAACGATGTCTTAATCCACATCAGCAAGCCACGTGGATTTATTGATGACGTTAAACTGCTACGTTGGACAACTAATAGTTTCAAATTTTAGGGGGGCCGGATTTAAGACTCTAGTTAAAGTTTCTGCTTTTTCATGGGATGGAAAAAGTTTGGGCTAGAATCGTCATTGAATTTGTGTTTTTTTATGAAACAACAAAAAGTTCGGGCTAGAATCATCATTAGACTAAAGTTGATGCTTTTTAGAGAATTAGCTCTGAGAGGATATCAACTTTAAATTGTAAGATAAATCTAAAAATCCAAAAATATGTCCCTAATTCGAAATAATATGTTCAAGATAAGCAAATTTTGAAAAAATCATGAGGTGATATCAAAGACAAAATTATCTCGCCTTATCTGTCAAATCTCAATTTCCTTTTCAGATGAGGA
The DNA here is from genome assembly GCA_028455895.1 of Rhodomyrtus tomentosa. Taxonomy (NCBI): domain Eukaryota; kingdom Viridiplantae; phylum Streptophyta; class Magnoliopsida; order Myrtales; family Myrtaceae; genus Rhodomyrtus; species Rhodomyrtus tomentosa. Next base: position 2,489,450 of record JAPCWY010000001.1, on the reverse strand, counting down.
ATATTATCTGATAGTGATTTCAAAAGATTGGGATAAATTTTAATTTGTGAATATATCAAATCTAATCGAAACGAACCCAAATAAGCAATTCACTCAAATTTCTGAAGAATGCAAGATATCTTTTTGTCGAAGCTCAAAATTATCCAATTGCCTTTGAATCGTGTAAACCAATTCAGAAATTAACTAGAACAAGCAATTTCATGATAATGCGAACATCATTTCGAGACAAATAACTCAATCAATTAAAATTCACAAAGGAATAATCATAATATTCAAGTTAGTTAATTTGCCTTGATTGCGAGCTTTGCACTCTCCTCTCTCTTTCGAACTTGAGTGAAAATTACGTGACAAATTTGAATCTTTGAGAGCAGAGTAGATTTGTTAAATAGGGACAAGAACAAAAGAAGACACTACTGCCTTACCCCCTCCCCACCCCCCCCCCCCCCCCCCCCCAAAAAAAAAAAAAAAGAAAAAAAAAGACAAAACTAGAATTCAAGCTTGATCGGCAGGAACTCCAATTGATTTCTTTCACCGTGCACTTCAAGGAGGCAAGGACACAACTTCATACACGAAGAACACTTGTGACAGTGGACGTGTTTATCTACCGGGCACCGAAGGATTGCTTCCTCGAGAAAGAACAGGTCGCAGGAGACCTAGCGACGATGTTGCGATGCAGAACAAGCGAAGATTTGTAGCACAATCTTGGGTCACAAGAGAGCTTCTCAGCTAAAAATAATTTAATTACTTTTATTAGAATTAAAAGTTTAGCTCTAATTTATTTTATGCTAAACTGATTGAAAAAGGTCAGTCAAAATTTACGTGTCAATAGATGCCCCTTTTTGAGTGGAGGCTCGCAAGGGTTTCGCTCAAAGACCAAATTAAACCTTAATTTGTCAAGACTTCTCTTCTTCATGAAAAAAGAAATATGCACATGGATCACATATGAAAATACATGTTCAACCAAAACCCTTATAATGTTGGATGATTCCCTCAATCTCCAAGCTTCTTGCAAACACGAGGATCTTAAAGTACCAAGGTGTCTTTTCTATTACCAGAAGTTTCGCGTCTGATAAGAAGTTTCCTTTTGACACGAGACAACACAAGATATGTGTAGTATTGAATATATACTTTCCGAACTCACAAGAGCTACATCATTGTGGATCGAAAAAAAAAGGACCAAGATCACAAGAGGATGTTAAGGTACTGTGGGCTTTATCCATTACCAAATGTTTCTTTTTCATGCGGATAGCGCAAGATATATGTAGGGTTGAAATGTGCTTCGAGATCACAAGAGTTACGTTGTTGTGATTCAAAAAAAAGGTATATCAAGACCATGAGAACTACATCATTGTAATTTAATAAAAGGACCAAAACCATAAGAGCTACATCATTATGATCCAGCAAAAGGAGATTGAAAACCACAAGAGTTATGTCGTTGTGATTTGATAAAAGGACTAAAACTATAATAACTACCTTGATAAAAGGACAAAAATTATAATAACTACATTGTTATGATTTGATAAAAGGAGATCCAAAACCACAAGAAATATGTCATTATGATTTGGTTGGGGATCAAAATCATGAGTGCTTATGTCATCACGATTTGATAAAGGGGTCAAAATCATAAGAGCTACATAGTTATGATTTGACGATGGATCAAGATCGCAAGTGCATATGTCATTACGATTTGACAAAGGTAGAGATCATGGGTGCATATGCCATCATGAATCAATATCATCAAGGCAATATAAGACAATTATAAGGGATGTGCCACTGAACCGAATTGATAAATACAAAAGAAATGTGTTGCCTGAAATGAGTCATGACAAACACAAGAGATCAAAATGACAACTTAAATCAGGAAAGCTGTCGATCTAAAAAGGGTTCAAAAAACCTACTTGGATTTTCCAAATGAATGATTAAGGAATGGCTAGGTTGACTGCATCGTACTTGCTTATTCATTTGAGGTGCAGTTATGAGCAAATGCAACATCATAAGTTATCAAATCATGTGAGCTTTTGCTTGCATCACAAAGCTACACTGGGGAATTCACCAATAAGGAAAAATGTTTGATCCTTTTGACTATTCCGACCAAATTGAATGAGGAACCTTTAGTTAGAAAGGACTTTCTCTCGCTCTCATAAAAAGCTTTTGAAACCCGACTATTGATGTGGGAATGAGAATCACTCAAAGACATCATCACACTTGACAAGGGCCTGGGTATTCTTGCAATCAGTAATCCATGAGATCTTTTACAAGGACTGCAATTCGGGCTCGGTCAAATATTTTAGCAAAAGGGGCTCATATGAGTCATTTGACTATGAAGTGAACTAAAATCTTCATTAGCTATATCAGGTTTTCAAATCAGAAACCTTGCAAAATGAAATAAAATAATCTTGCTCGCACTTCTTCGAGCATCGTTTATAAGCATTTGAAATCCTACTTTAACTCAAGTTCCATAATCTGAAAAGATTTTGGATAAGGGTCGTAACGTAGGTTCAGGGTAGGCTTAGAAAGGAAAGGTCTATTTACAACAAAGGGATGTACAATGATGAGATTGGTGATCGTCCATCCTTGACACTTTCTTTCAAAAAATGATATTTTTAAGAACATTTTTGTGATCAAATGCAGCTGGGATCTCCCTTCCCTTCTGGAGTTTTTTTTTTTAATAGAGCTTCTTTCTCTTTTTTTTTTTATGGGAGTGGGCCCTTTGTCTTTCTGGCTGCACTTTTCTTCTTTGAATGCTCAGGATTTTCCGTAGAGCGAGCCATTACTTTTCTTACTCTCTACTCCCCCTTTCTTTCTTCTTTTTTTTTTTTAACTTTCTCTTAAAAGGAAGGAAGGGTCTCATCCGAATCTTCTGCACATTTTGCTGTCAGATCTTAAGCTTTAGCTTGCCCAAGGCACTTTTCTTTTCATTCGCTGATTCTTTGGGATAGTTCTCATTTTATCACGAGAAATAACCACCAGTCAGGCTACAAGAAATGAATCCACCACTCAAATTGGGTTGTGCAAGGGATTAAGTGTGTAGGGTATGGAAATGAAATTGCTCTTCGTCGTGTCTAAGGCACTTGAGCTACTACAGAATTGAAATGCAATAAATACACTTAAAGATTGACGCAAGTGAAAGCAAGGAAATGTCAATCATTCTTAAATTTCTGAGAACTTTCCTAATGCGAGGTTGTTCTTGACAAGGGCATGAAATGAAATGTGACATTCTGAATTCCTGTCATTTCGAAACCTTTAACTGCAAGATATCTATCGAAGTATTTCAGTTATGTCTCGCTCGGATCTGATCAATCTCGAGTCAATTAATCAAAGGGGAAAGGCTAATGCGTGATGAGGTACGTGGATCTAGGATACTCGATTAGAAAACGACACTTTGACCATAAGGATCGTCAAAGGAACATTTAGAACCGAGGTCAATCTAAAAATGATTAAGGAAGACATTGCTAGTGTTGTACGATTGGAACGCGGGTGATACCGCTTAACCAAAGTATAATTTGTAAAATTTTTCTAAATCGAATTGTGACGATCGTTGCCGTTGGGGTTAGCGATAGACCCTCGCGATTACATGATAATCAAAATTGCCATAGTTTGAGTTATCCTAAGTGTGATGAGAATCATAGAGTCGATAAGCGTAACGTCCGCAAGAGCCACCCGTTAATTCGAGACAAATTGAAATTCGATCGACGGAAAATCAATTATGAGATAGGATCTCAAAATTTGAAAATGGAAATGATGGATTCCAAAATTTCATATGGATTGGACGCCTTATCAAGGGTGAAAAATATCAGGAAAACGAAACTTCGAATGAAAGGTGTGAAAAGACCATTTTGCCCTTGGAGAGTTAATCTTGTTTTAATGATTTGAGAAGGGCATTTTAGTTATTTAACAAATTTCCTTCCTCTCCAAGGCTGCCGAAAAATCTGAGGGGCAAAGGAGTCAATGGAGCCTTGATATTATTGACTCTAAGACAAGTGTCAATATTTGTGTAATGGTCATTAATTTTCCACTCACTCTAACCCTTCTAGAAGCTTAATCAAAGTGATTAGAAGTATATCATTTGCTTCCCCAAGAAATTTCATGAGCCATCTCCCTCTCCTTCCCCTTCATTTTGTGTTTTCTTCCCAAGAGTAGAAACTGTTGTGTTCCGACCAATCGCTGCCGCCCGGATCGACCCGTACGAGCACCTCCTCTGGTGACCTTTTGGCTGGTCTCTGACCACCACAGGTTAGTTTAACCTGTCCTTGACAAGGTCCAATTGGTTTCGTGATTTTAGGAGGTATGGTTAATTTATGAAAATTTTTGGAAGAAAACTAGACAGATTCTAAGCTAACTGAGAAAGGGCTATGGTTCACCCTCTTAGAGATTTCAAATGGCTCCAAATTTTTTATGAAAGTTACATAACATGTTATACTTGAAGTCACTGAGTTAGGGTTACTAATTTAGTTGAGTTTTGAATGAGTTTTGATGGTTGGATTGGAGTTGATTTTCCAGACAGATTCTGACCGCCAGTGAACTGGGAAGAGTCGGACTGTTTGGAGGCCTTAGGAGTGTTAATTGACTTCGAATATTTCCATAGGGCTCTATAACATGTTGATTAAGGTTTCTTCAAGTGAATTGATGAAAAAAAATGGAGTTAAGGGTGATGTGTGGACTGTTAGAACAAGAAAGAGTATAACCGATTTTTGGCTCTGTATCAATTCTGAGCACACCGGTTCTGTTGGGGGATGTTCTCAGCATTATCATGCTCTAAATGTGGTGTTAAGGCATACTAGAATTTGATTTAGGGTGTTATTAAGGTGTACGATAGGTGGAGTTGAAGTTAGAAAAGAGAAATTGATTGAAACGATGAATTATCGCTGAAGTATATTGCTGCCTTGTTTTGGACAGCGGCAATATTGTTTGGAAGCTAAGTTTGACAAGGAATTTCGGTGAAAATTTGCTAATTGGAACAAAGGTAAGCGACCCCTAAATCTGTATTAGAACATTTGGACGCAATTGGATAGTTTTATTGCAGGATCGATGAGTTGGCGATTTGGTTATGCTTGGCTGAATGGAAATTGAATGAAATTGTTGAGGAATGAGTCATGAGTACCCGCTTGCTACTAAAATATTAGTTACTGTAACTGAATTGGTGATACACTTGTTGGCATGTTTTACTTGATTATGTGGCTATAGGTTACTAGACTCTCGAGTTACTTTTTGTGATAAAATACGATCATTTTGACAAGCAATTGATTTGTGATCGACTTTATGAAACTCTCATGATTTGAATGTGATTAAATGATTGTTGAGACAATTCTTGACTTGAGCTATTTGTCGAGACCTATAGTATCCTGAGGCGTCTTAATGCGGGATCGCATTGTGAGCACATCCTGAGGCGTCTTAACTCGGGATTGCATCCTAAGTATACCCTGAGGAGTTTTAAGCTATTTGTCAAGACCTATAGTATCCTGAGGCGTCTTAATGCGGGATCGCGTTGTGAGCATATCCTGAGGCGTATTAACTCGGGATTGCATCCTAAGTATACCCTGAGGCGTTTTAACGCGGGGTTGTGATTGAATGATATCCTGATGCGTCCTAACGCGGGATAAGGAATTGTACATATTAACATGAGTTGGAAATTGGTTAGTAAACTTGATGCGATACAGGTTTATTTGTCATGATAGTCTATTGAGTTGTGGATTAAGAATTGAATTTATTATTATTTCCTATGGTGTTGCTATGGTTCTTGGCTAGTACGGAAGCTTAGGCCACTTTCTTTATATCTGGTCTAAGATGTCATTTTCTTCGCAAGTTGCACGATGTAATGCTTTCGTATAAACGATATATGCCTTCATGCCACTGGTTGTTTGTTGTTGTTATAATAGTTCGTCTGGTGGGACTGATGGTCTAATTTAGAATTAGGGTAGCTTGTTGAGATGTAAGTCTCACCCTGTCGTGGGATCCTTTTTATTTCTCAGATCCCAAGCTTTGAATATGTTGCCTACGCGCCTAGGAGATCCCTAGGAGATGACAGCTTATTTTGAGGAGTTTCCAGATAAATGAGGTACAGTTTATATTAGGAAGAGTACAGTAGTATGGGTTGATGAGGGAGAGGAAGACTTGAAGCCACATCGTTTTGAAGCCTGGTTCAGGAGAGCTGGGGAAGTTACCACTAGTCCATTAAAGGCTCACAAGTTTCCAAGACATGTAGTTCTATCATGGTGCCATCCTTCTCGAGATGAGATCGAGGTAGAGGGTTTCGTGGTAAACTCAAGGAACGTTCCAGAGGAAACTCCGGCTAGAGAGGAGAGTATCGAGGTGATCAAGATTTCTGACTCGGAAGATGAGATGGAAGAGGACACTATAGAAGTACGATCCGAAACTTTCTTGGATTATGGTCCCGCAGAGGACTTTAGTCTAGCCGAAGATACTAGTATCACTTAGTGGGCTTGAGATCACACAACTGTGGAGTTGTCTTTTGGTAGTGACGATCTTTTTGGTGGGACTTAATGATTATCTTTATTTGCCCTTTTGTCTTCCTCGACCTTAGCTAGTGGTATTAGCTAGTACCTAGCCTCGTTTGCATAAAATTGATCTCTTGTTTTGTAAATCACTCTTTTCTTTATCTCGTGTCTCATTCTTTGTTTTGTTTGAATTACCTTGCATAGAGTTATGTATTTATTTTCTTTTACGCTTTCGCATGCGAGTCTCATTATTTATCGCCATAGAAGAATGGTATTCTGGGACTGAATCTACGGCATGAGCGAACGAGCACACTTGTAGAATGAGCAGGACATGACATGAAACCACCGTTGAAAGAGGTTAAGCAAAAATCAACCTGTAGTATATGGATAGACGAAATGAATGCCTCTCATCCCTTTGGCCCTCATATTTCTTGCAAGATAACCCTTTACCTTGTGAGTATGGAAATTCTCACATTTCTCATCGGGGATTATGACATAAGATGCGTGTAGGAAATGGCTTACCTTTCGTCATCCAGAAGTTCTTTCATTTAGTATGATCATTTCTTGGACCACAGAGATTGCCTCATTGAAACTATCTTGCAATGAAGCAATAAAAATATGATGAAATGAAATTCACAAAATTCAATTTGACTTCGTTATTCAGAATAAAAAAAAGTGAGCTCAAATCAAGTATAATAAATCTTTAATCAACAATAAATATATATAAATATTGGACTATGATAAAAAGTTCTTTATATTTTTCTTATTTAAATTTTTCTTCATAATTAATCGGCAAATTTTATCATTCACGTGAAATATAAAATTAGGTTTTTCAAAATTGAAAATGCTAATATGTATAGAGGTAAAATCTAATAATTCAAAAGAAATAGAAGGCGTGGTGCTTTTATGGTGTATGGTAATACCCACACACTTTAAGAATAGTACGAACGGCCATGTTATATATATTTTAACTATGACCACTAGATCCTATCGAAAAAAAAAACTAAAAAAACAAGGAAAACGAATTAATTAGGTCGACCACTTTAAATTTCAATAGGATTATCAACAGTAACTTTGTCTCTTAGGCAAAATATGGTCATTCGGATTTCTAATCAAAATATATGCGGAAATGATAGGATAAGAAATTCAGCGATTTTGTCATATTCCATCTACTGTTTGGTGAATTACTGATTTAAAGTCGGATAAGCATATGCAAAGTGTGGCAGAGATCGACCTTGTTTTGCTGAAACATTAGATTGTTGTAGATATTATCCAGTGATGAGTGAGTTATTGTTAAGCAAATGTTTGTGCCATCTGTATTCAGGCACGACATTGACTGAGCAGATCTTGTGGAACGAAGGATCTTGATTTGGATTCACATTCTATAATAATGACCCGCTGGCCTTGCTTGGTTGTGTTGTTCCATAAGTAAAAAAAGTGCTGAATAATTGAATTACTTAGTCTCCTTTCACAAGTTGAAGATGCACTCGTGTAGGTTGTCTAAGAGAGTAATCTTGAAAGTTGACCATCAACCTCGATTTTGTTATAACATGTCGAGCCCCTATCGAATGTTGGAAAGATTCAAGTGATTAATGAATGAGGGACATGATTTCATATCAGGCCATTGAAGAACGAGCCATTGAGATACCAAACTTTGCAGCCGGAGATCCCAGTCGGGCGCTGTTGGAGAGTCAGCCTATCATGCCCCGCACCCCGGGCACGAGTGCGACTCCCTACAAGCGAACTTTCAAGTCCTAGGATTCAGTTATCGAGAGATGCACAATAAAAGAAGCATGCGGAAGCGATATCATATAATCCTCCATACAAACATTTATGGAAACCTTGATAGTGAGAACATAACATTCCAAGAGTCCATACAAAAGTGTAGGAGAACTAGTCCTACAGATAGGTCGGGGTAACGGTACTGCGTCAAAAGACATCCATAACAAGTCTTCAAGAGAAACTAGCCTACGAGACCTTTATCAAAAGCAAACTACAACAAGTTAGAAACCACTAAGTCGAATTGCTGGAGTCGTCAGTCTCTTCAGCATCCTCGATAGGCTCGTATTCCGAGAAAGTCTCAGAGCGTACCTTTACGGTGCCCTCCATCGTCTCGTCCTCTAGCTGCTCCACCAAATTACCCTTTGAGGCTTCGACCTCAATTACTTCAACGGTGTCTTACAGGGTTGGGGTCCTCTTGGGAATGTTCCTTGAACTAGCTACGGATCCCTCGACCTCCACAGAATCCCAAGTGTGATGACACAAACTAGGAATAACCCTACGGGGTACCTCAGTGGACTTCAGTGGTCCAGTAGTAACTTTGCCTGCCCTATGAAACCAAGCCTCAAACTTATGAAGCTTCCGGTCCTTTTCACCCTCATCAACCCAAACTACTGTACACATTTTAACGTACACAGTTCCCCGTCCGTTCGAGAACTCGTCAAAATATGCAGTCATCTCCTTCAGGTCACCTAGTATGTTCGGCAGCATCCTTACGGTCTAGGATCTTGAAATGGGGTCCCGTAGTGGGGTGAGATTTACATCTCAGTAAGATAGGTCCTAACCTTAAGTCAGGCCGACTGTACACTCAAATTAATGCAAACAATAAATAAGAATATGCACTCAGCAATATAATGCACTCATTAGTCAAAAGGCCATAGAGATGCAAGCATTCGTCGACCACACAGTAATAGGATCATATCATGTCAATCAAGTCAAGCATGACGATACCAAATTAAGCCACAGATTCCACCCTTCCAACTTCCTCATGGTTCTCGCTCACGCTTAAAACATCTCAGGCTCGGTTCGCATAATTACGCCTCAGACAATCAGATTGGTAAACCCGCATAAACATATCAGGTTTCCAGATGCCATTCCAGGCCTATGTCGATACATATCAAATTCTGTCTCGCATCTCAACGCATTGGGACATTGGCCATTTCAACATCGCGTCTCAACGCATCAGGGTATAATTCAACATAACCTCGCGTCTCAACGCCTTAGGGTATAATTCAACACAACCCCGCGTCTCAACGCATCAGGATATCACAAATCCTCATGCATGCCAAATATCATTTCAAATCAAACATCATGATCAAGCTCAAGCTCACGTATCGAGCTAGATATCTATGGCATGCAAGGCAATCAATTTTATCACTCACACAAGGTAATCAATTCATGGCATATGTATTAGTAAGCAATCAAGCAATCATCCATCCACCACGACGAACATTGAACAATTATGTCATAACTCACGAAAACTAACTCAATCCGCACCCAAATCACCCAGTCGAGTCCAATCCTCTTAGCGAAGGTTTAGGAACTTCTTACCTTATGCTAAAATTGACAAAAATCCTCCTCTAAGCACTTCAAAGGTTCGACCCCAAAGAGTCCAAAACAGGGCAGCTATGTACCTAAGGGGATTCCATCTATTTCATCAATATTTCTTCATCCAATCATCGAACAATTAAGTATAAACCTTAATAACACATCCATCGACATTCTAGTACGTCTTAATGATGAAATTTGAGCTCAATTGAATCCCAAACAGCTCCCCATAATCTCAGCAAGAACAAAACCGAACAAGGCATTTTTCGATTCTGTTTAGTTCCTAACTAATCAGCCCATAAACTATTCTAAACCTCAAATTATCCGCTAATCTACTTGCTAACACAAAGTTCTACATGTGGAAAACCTCACCGAAAATGGTCCGCGAACGACACCGGTTCCTCCAAGTCTTCTACCTGTCAGTTTCTGCTCTTCAATCACAAAATTGTTTCAGCATCAAAACTCCATCAAATTTACCCAAAATTTTTACCACAGCTCAGTATATGAGTTCCCTAGATGTTCACAAAATTTGGCATTAAGATTGGGACAATTCGAAGTCCTATGGAGCTCAAAAGTCGACTTACCTCCAGCTGCGACGGATTCCGTCGGCTCTCTAGAGAACGGCTGGCCGGAGCTCCTCAATGTGTCAAACGTCGAGCTACCACTTGGAGGTGGTTGGCAAGAGGATGAAGTAGACATGGGTGGTCGGCTTAGTGGTTGGAGATCGTCGGCGGTGGCGGTCGAGCGGCGCGAAGTGGAGGTTGCGACTCGGTCGGGTAGGGGCAGTTCACGGTAGGAGAAGAAGAAGAAGAAAAGCTTGAAGATGGCTATGGAGATGGGGTGTTCGGTAGAAATAGGGAGTGAGAGAGAGCTATATACCAAATTGAGAGTCAACCCAAGTGGAATGGTGGGTTAAAAGTGAGTTAGTAAATGCCAAAACCTAATCCAATGACACTTGTCCATATGTCCATCAAGTCTTCATCCAATGGCTGTCATTTTTTCAAATTTTCGGCAGCTATAGAGGGGGTGTCAATGACCAAAATGCCCTTATCCATTTATTAAGGCAAAGTCAAGACTTGAGGGGCAAAATGGTAATTTTACCCTCGACATTCGGAATGTCGTTTTTCTAATTCAAATCTTCTTCGATGAGGTGACGTTCAATCCAATTATAATGTTGAAATTATTGGTTCTTCATTTTCTAATTTCGAGACTCGTATCTAAATCATTTCTCTATCAAATGTGACTCCAGCCTATCCCGAACTAATGGGTGGTTTTTGCAGACGTTACTCATATCGACTTTGTGATTCATAGCATACTTAGGGCTAGTCAGTTCATGGCGACTTTGGTTGTCATGTAATTGCAAAAGTCTATTACTAGTTCCGACGGTCTCGATCGTCATCGTTCGATTTAGGAAAATTTTGCAAATTCTACATAGGTTAAGCAGCATCACTCGCGCTATAATAATATAACGCTAGTAATGCATTCCTTAATCATTCTTAGATCCACCTTTTATGGCTTTAAATGTCCCCACGACAATCCTTATGGTCAAAATGTCATTTCCTATTCGAGTTTCCTAGGTCCACGTACCTTGTCTCGCGTTAGCCTTTCCTTTTTGGTCAGTTAACTCGAGATTTATCATATCCGAGTGAGATACGACTGAAACACATCGTTAGATATATTCTCATTAATAAGTCTCAAAATGACAGAAAAATCAGAATGTCACACAGTCACACTAGACAGTCGCCACCGCTAGAGAGGCAGCTCGGCGCAACTAAGAAATGGACTGGCAAGGAAGTGTCGCAACCCGTTGTTTCCTTTTAGGGAAAACACGGCGGGCTAATGGATTACAGGTCGGGCCCCTGTTCTGAAACGTGGATCGCGGGCCATCCCAGACCCGTACCAAATCACGGCGGGAGTAAATTTGAAGGGTTTTTTGACGTTAAGAGTCGATCGGATTCGACTTGGGTGTGGTTGTGGTGGCATGTGCTATGTGTGCATGCATTTGGAGTAGCCACCGGTCCTTCTTGGAAGGTGAATTGGAAACGTTATTAATCGATTAGGAGAGATCGATCAGTTTTGCGGAACCAAAGATTTGGATTCGGGGACTTGGTTACATTGTTGTCATTAGCAACGCCCTTTCGATACCTAACGTGAGTGATTTTCCTAACTAAAATTTCATGCAAACGCAAATTTGGTTTAGGTAAGTCTGATTTAGGGATTTCATGCAGATTGAAAAACTAGTCCTATCAACCACAATCAATATGATGATAGCGCAACCAAGTGAATAAATGAACCACATCAATGCATATCAATTCCAGTCAAGGGTCTCTTAGTAAAGCCCTAAAGGCTTACAGAATGTGTGATTTCGCCCAAAGGGCGAAATCGTCATTTTCAATGGGTTCGGGTGTCAAATTACCTAAAATAGTCAATGGCCAGTTGGCCGTGACCATTTTCTATTTTTTTGGGATTTTTCTAGAACTTTTGGAAGCCGATTTGCCCAAAGGACAAAATCATCATTTTCGGAAGGTTCGAGTTTCAAAGAACCCAAAATAAGTCATAACCAGTAGATTGTGGCATTTCCTATTTTTGAAATTTTTTGGGAATTTTTTGGAATTCTTCGATTTTTTAAAAACAATTTGCCAAAACGATAAAATAGTCATTTTAGGGAATCGAGGTTCAAAAGAACCAAGATAATTCATGGCCAGTTGATTATGGACATTTCCTATTTTCTGGAATTTTTTTGGGATTCTTCTGAATTTCTTCAATTTTTGGAAGAGAATCTGCCAAAAGGGCAAAATCGTCATTTTGAAGGGATTTGGGTTCAAAAGACCCAAAATAGGTCATTGTCAGTTGATTGTGACCATTTTCTATTTTTTGATTTTTTTTGGAAATTTTCTAAATTTCTTCAATTTTTGGGAGACAATTTGCTAAACGCGCAAAATTGTCATTTTGGAGGGATCGGGGTTCAAAAGACCCAAAATAGGTCATGGCTAGTTGATTGTGGCAATTTCCTATTTTCTGAAATTTTTTAAAAATTTTCTGAATTTCTTCAAATTTTGGGAGACGATTTGCCAAAAATGCAAAATCATCAATTTGGAGAATTAGGATTCAAAAGACCTAAAATAGATCATGGACAGTTGATTGTCGTTGTTTCCTATTTTTTGTATTTTTTTGGAAATTTTCTGAATTTCTACAATTTTTGGGAGAAGATTTGCCAAAAGGGCAAAATTATCATTTTAGAGAATTGGGGTTCAAAATGCCCAAAATAAGTCATAGGCAGTTTATTGTGGTCATTTCCTATTTTTTGAATTTTTTTGAAAATTTTCTAAATTTCTTCGATTTTTGGGAGACGATTTACCAAAGGGGCAAAATCGTCATTTAGGAGAATTGGGGTTAACCAAAATAGGCCATGACCAGTTGATTGTGGCCATTTCTTATTTTTTGTATTTTTTTGGAAAATTTTTTAGTTTTTCTAATTTTTCGAAATTTTTCTTTTTTAATGATTTTTCCATTTTTTAAATTTAATTTTTGAATTTTATTTATTTTGTTTTTCTTATTAAAAATATTTTCCGAACGGGGTCAAACCTGGCCCACTCCTCTCGGGTGCCCGACCCGACCGTAAGGTCGAAAATCGGCCTAAACCGACACCGTTTTTTATTCTTTTTTCGAATTTTCCATTTTTAACCTTTTTTTATTAATACCCGAAAATCCCTGATCGGACGTCTCATAGTGTGCCACGTGGCGTACTCTAGTGCGGCCGATTTAGGTTTCAAAAATTTGGATTAAAACCCTAGATCTAACGATTCTTCGAGAGCCACTTGGCACCACGATAGCCGCCAGATCTATTTTTGATTATTTTTTATATTTTCCAAAATCAATTAATATATTAAAGAAATTAATATTAGTTTTTTGAAAATCCTACGCCACGACCGTCCGATCTAGGTTTTACGTATTTTTTTTTAGGGAAGGCCTTCCCCGGCGGCTAACTTGACGGCCTACGTGGCACGCCACGTCAGCGTTGACCGGTCAAACATTGACCGGTCAGCACCCTTCGCCGGAAAAGATGACCGGCGACTTGCTGGAATAGTGAAAATTCTGGTGAGGGGGCCAGAATCTTCGCCGAAAAATTTGGACTGAGCCCAGAATTTGCGAAACTTCCTCCCAAATTCGCCAAATGGTTCCCTATCAACACAGTAGCCTATTTAACACCATAAAAAAGAGAAACATCGCCCCAAACACCCCCGGCCGACCATGAAAACTACCGGTTCCGACGATTTTGCGAAAAAAGTTTCCTGACTAAACTCGGTTCAAAACATTCATAAGACATCCCAATAAGTTTTAGGGACTAATATGAGGCCATTTAGGGGCCGACGACCATCATTCACGCTGGAATGAGTCCTCGGCTCGGTCATGCCTCGGGAAGCTCCGGCTAAGCATTTTGCGGCGAGATTCAATGCAAAATAACATCACAGCATGCTTAGAGCCGGTTTTAAGATATATTAGGAACGTAAACGGGCGCAGCAAACCCAGAAACGACATGGCCGGAGGCTAATATACATGAAATGGCTCGGCGGACATTTTGTCAAACATATGGCGTGCATAAAAATATAGGCATTCAAGCGGGAAACAAGGGGAACACGGGTTAAACCGAGGCAAACTAACACTTAGGCATCACCATAGAGGCTTGAAATAACATCGGTATACGATCGGTTCTGCTTGGTTTCGTCGAAAATTAACCAAGCCCCAAACTCACAGTAGCCTAAAAACATAGTATAGAGCAGGGGTAGAAAAACCTACCTGTTCGCAGATTGCCGGAGACTTCGGGAGTTCGACGACTGTGCTTCAGACGTCCGGAAGCGTGGAGACCTCCTGTTGATCGCCGGGGGCCCTTGCTTTCTCTCTCTCGGCCCCCTTTTTGCTCGGATCTCTCTCACTCTCTCTCCTTTTTTTTTGTTTAAACCGTGAAAACCTCCTTCCTCTCTTGGTCGACCAGGCTCCTTATAGCCAAAAACCGTCCGGGATCCTTGAGAGGACAATCACGCCTCTCTTAGCCTCTAAAAAAAAATGCATACCTCGCTCAGTTTTGGTCGCCAACGCTCCCTCAACCTCCTGCATTTTCTCCCCTGTTTCTGTACGTGAAGGAACAAAAATTGTTCCCTGGCTGCAGACCCGATTGGCCCGGTTCTTAATTTTTTTTTTTTTTGCCAAATTGAGCCTTAAATTGACCATTTTTATGAATTGATGCCAAAACCAGACTACTCAACATATTTTCCATCTAAAACGGGCATTTTCGCGAACGAATGAATTTGAATTTAGCGAAAACCCTAAATTGCATTTACAATACAAAAATGATTTTCAATTAATCGAGGGTCCAAACGATCAAATCAATCCAAATTGAGGCCACCAACGAGTTCGGGATGACGAAAACTATAGGTTAGAAGTGTTTGATTTTTATGAATATGCCTAGAAATAATTTAATTTTGAGATATTGAAACCAGAGACTAAATTGACAAAAAAATGATGTAATTAGGCCCTTTTGGTTAAAATTAATCAAATTAAAGGTTAAATCGACGCAATTTCACTTAATGGTTCTTGATTTCAATGTCATGGCTTATTGAAAGTAAAAATTGGGAATTAAAAGACTCGAAAATGATTTTTTATACTCGATTCGGATTAATGTTTATGAAGGAACATAGAGGTCCAAGTTGAATTTTCAAAATTTAAAAAGATCAACTTTAATAGGGAATTAAAATAAAATTAGTGACTATTTTTTTTTCTGACCACGAATGGTATTTTTCTGATTTTTGGGTATTTTTATATTTAAATAAATTATAAAAAAATATTAAAAATTATGAAAAATATTTTTTGTTCAAAACTGAATCTAAAGGCTAGGCCAAGGCTTCCTAAGTTGATTTTGTAATTTTATGACTTTTTTTGCTATTTTTAATTAATTTTAGAAATAAAATTGAAATAAAAATTGATTAAAAATCAGGTGTCAACAGTTATCCCTCTTTTAGAGTGAGCTTGTCAGAGGTTTCCCTCAAAGACAAAATGACTCCTGAGTCTTAACCGACTAGACTGGAAAAAGAGAAATGCCATGACATCGGATTCTTAAACCTCTCGATGAAAGCTTAAATCAGTCCTCGATTTGCCTTGACAACTTGAACATGGGCTTGAGAGAGAGGTTTACCTGAAACTCACCTGTTGGATGTTGTGCTTGTGGAATCTGAGGGTTCGTCGTTATGCTCCTGGGGTGTTGGAATCGTGGACTCAGCCCCCCCCCCTTTTTTTTTGCAGTAGCCTCCTATCAGCTGTACCAACTTTTTATTTTCCCGCCATAGTCTCTTATCGACTATAGCGGGGTTTTCGAAAATATTTTTCGTGACTACCAGCTGCAATATGTTCCAAAAGGTGAGAGCTTCGAGGCATGGCTAAACGGCGCGTACTTCATGGAAAAGGCGATCATCGTATCTCTAGGAGGCAAGTTGCAAGCGTTATAGGCTCCGATTTTTAATTGTGCGTTGAGACACCTCTATCGTGTATCCCTGTCTAGTGGGATTTAGGGGAAGAAAAGGTCTTTTCCATGGCTACCGGCTGCAATCCGTTCCAAATGGTAAGAGCTTCGAGGCAAGGCTAATCGGCGCGTACTTCGCGGAAAAGGCGGTCACCGTATCTCTAGGCGGCAAGTCGCGAGTGTTATAAGCTCCGATCTTGAACTGCGCTGTGAGACACCTTTGTCGTGGATCCCTGTCTGGTGAGATTTAGGGGGAAAGAAATCTTCTGAAGCTTAAAATTGGCGATCCGGTCTAGAAGATAACAGATCTGCAACTACCAACCTGTGAAGACTTACATAGAGATTTTTCGAGGTCATCGTGCATTCGAAACGACAAACGAGCTTTTTGGGCTTCGATCTTAGGTCGGCTTCTAGGCACTTATTAATTAAAAGGGGATCCCATGACGCTGACTAGCATGATCAAAGGGGATTTTTTTAAAAAAATTTTGAAAGGGTTTTCCCACGACGATGGCTCTTGATGTCAATGAGGGATTTTCTATGATTTTAAAGGGGTTATGACAAGCAAATGGGATTTTTTTTCTTGATTTTGAAAGGGGTTCCCATAACTAGTAGAGAGAATTTTTTTCCTTTGATTTTGAAAAAGTGGTTTCCATGACAAGCAAAGGGGATTTTTTCTTTTGGAAAGGGGTTTCCATGACAAACAAGCGAAGGGGATTTTTTTTCTTTTGGATAGGGGTTTCAATGACAAGCAGAGGGGATTTTTTCCTTTATTTCGAAAGGGGTTTTCATGACAAGCAGGGGGGATTTTCTTGTTCTTGAAAGCGTTTTCCCATGGCAATGACTCTTGATGTCAACATGGATTTTCTCTTGTTTTAAAAGGGTTTGTCCATGACGATGACTCTTGACGTCAGCGGAGATTTTCTCTGATTTTAAAAAGGTTTTCATGAAAAGCAGAGGAGATTTTTTCTTTGATTTTGAAAAGGATTTCCGTGACAAACAGAGAGAATTTTTTAAATTTTGAAAAGGAGTTTCCATGACAAGTAAAGGTGATTTTTTCCTTTTGGAAAGGGATTCCCATAACTAGCAGAGAGGATTTTTTCTTTGATTTTAAAAAATGTTTCCATGACAGATAGAAGGGATTTTTTTTTATTATTTTGAAAAGAGGCTCCTATGATTAGCAGATGGGATTTTTTCTTTAATTTCGAAAGGGATTTTCATGACAAGCAGAGGGGATTCTTTCTTTGATTTTGAAAGGGGCTTCCATAACAAGTAGAGAGGATTTTTTTTTCTTTGATTTTGAAAGGGGTTTCCATGACAAGCAAAGAAGATTCTTTCTTTGATTTTGAAAAAGTTTTTCCTTGATAAGCAGAGAGGATTTTTTTTTCTGTTGGAAAGGGTTTTCCCATGATGATGACTTTTGACGCCAGCGGGGATTTTCTCTGATTTTGAAAGAGTTTTCCTATAACGATAAATAACTCTTAACATCAGCGAGGATTTTTTCTTTGATTTTGAAAATGGGTTCCCATGACTAGGAAAGGGGATTTTTTTTTCTTTGATTTTGAAAAGGATTTCCCATAACTAGTAAAAGGGATTTTTTTTCTTTGATTTTGAAAAGGGTTTCCATGACAAGCAGATGGGATTTTCTTGTTCTTGAAAGGGTTTTCCCATGACAATGACTGTTGACGTCAACATGGATTTTCTCTTGTTTTGAAAGGGTTTTCCCATGACGATAACTCTTAACGTCAGCGAGGATTTTCTCTTTTTGTTCTCCTTTTGGGAAAAGTCCTGGAATTTAACGGGACTTCTGTTTAGATGTTTTTGAAAATTTCATCTTAACGAAATTTCATTTGGATATGTTAATGAAGTAGGGAGGTTATCCAAAATACCTCGCCTTGCAATGATCCCAATTTTCCTGTGGGAATGATTCTCGATTCAACCGATATCGGGTCATCGAAAGATTTGTCTAAATGCCAGCCAGAGTCTACTCGTCCAGGAGGGCTTCTCAAAATTTTCACTATTTTTTTTGTTTGAGACGACACTCGAATATTTCTGTCGAGTCTACGCTCAAGGCTTCGGAACTATTCGTAGTGTATACCCTTGGTTGATCAGAAAGGGCTTTTAAGGGACCGTAATGTTAGACTTGGTCTATGGTTTTCAAAGGGGACTCGCAATCGAGTCGAGGCCGATGAACTGAAAGTATTCATCATATGATCCGGGTTTACAAGTTAAGAACCTGCAAGAATGAGAGAGAAATAATCTTGCTCGTACCACTTCGTGCGATGCTTATGATCATTTTAACTCTGCGTTAATTCAAATGCCTTAGTCGGAAAAGGCTTTTCAAGGGTTGTAACGCAGGTGAGAATTGGGGATTGAAAAGGGGCATGTTTTTGGCTCAGAATATGTGAGATGGGTTTGACGTTGATGATCATTGCGGATCTGCCACTAGTTCCAACCCATTAGTCTCCACAAAGCACCATCATCACGACAGGGAATGAAGGCTGATGTTGTTGCTTGAATGTGATCTGCTGGAGAAATTCTTTATGCTCCGACTCCCTTGGGGATTTTCTTCCACTCCACTGAGAATTAGCATGTGGGTGTTGCTAATTTTTAGCATTTTCTTTTTTTGTCTGATATTTTTTTGAGAGCTCTAAAACTTACATTTACCTTAGCCTTGCTTTTACCAGGCACTTTGCTTTTTCTCTTCTTTGCTTTTTTGCCTGAGATTCTTTCTCTCTCTTTGAATCCCTTTTTGAAATTGTTACACTTCAAGAGAATCAATTTGAAAATGTTCTGTATCTTTGATCTTCTGAGAGTCCTCAGTTTCCTTTTGATGCAGCCTTCTTCTTGAAATGAACAATGATCACCGACGGGGTTTTTGAAAGAAATACGCAAGCTCAATTGGGTTGTGCAAGGGATTAAGGTGTGTATGATAGATAAACGATCGTTTTTCGTCGTTCTAAGGCACCTAAGTCTCAACATGAGTTTAAATGCAAAGAAACACCCGAAGATTGATGTTAGTCCGAGCAAGAAAATTTCTAACCATTTATCCCTTGCCGTTGTTTGAATTTTCTCTATTTGGCCCCAATGTGGGGTGGTTCTTAACAGGGCTGTAGAAATAAAACCTCCGCTCAAAATGGTTAACGATGGTCACCTGTCGTGTTTGGGATGAAAGAATGAATGCCTTTCGTCATCTCTACCTGGGTAACACCACGAATAATTCCTACATCCTCAAGTGCAACTCCTGTCCTAATGCTCACTCAACTCTCAAGTGTATGGGGACGTGTTTAAGGGTAGGCTGCTTCCCTTCATCCGAGTTTCTCCATGGCCTTTTCAAACAAAGGCTTTTTGATAACGTCGTTTCGGTTTGAGTAGAAATCCTTCCCACAGGTTTCTAAGTATCTGGGGCTCATCCCAAGATGTTTGGATAACCAAGATAGCTTTTGTTTTGCATGAAAATGTGATTTTCAAAAATCTTTCGAAATTTTTTTTCTTTAAAAGGGCTCCAAGAATTTCCTAAGTTGGAACGCAAACAGTGTGATTTCAAAGACTTTAGGCTTCAATGACAAGGGAAATGACACTTACCTGTCTGCGGCGATAGAGAGTTCCTATAGAAATAAAGGAAACCATGTCAGTTCATGCCGTTAAATCCAGGGCGAATTGAAACGATACAACTTTACCCTCAACTCTGGATGTAATCGCAAAGCTGCAGAATTTTGGAAGGCCATAGTAATTCTGATTCTTGGCTCTCCTTTCCCTCTTCTTCTTTTCCTTTTCCGGCATGTTCAAAGAGGTAGGATTATGACGGAATTCATCCTCTGGTCTTTTGCTTCCTCTCGCTTGGGAATACAAGTCGGATTTCTGCTGCCTTGTCTTGTTGTTCTCTTCTATGATTGCCTGCCCGTCGTGGTGGGGGGGTCCTTGGAGATGCAAAAAAGAAGTCTCAGAATACGTTCTCGAATTTAGGAAAAATTGGGACGATACAACTTTACCCTTGGTTATGCGTTCCAATTTGGATGCAATACATAGAGTCTGATGATGTGCGATCTAATCGATCATACGAGATTTGTCAAAGATCCAGAACTTCTTTGGAGCCTTTCGATTTGGGAGAAAAAGGACATTTACTTATCTGCCATGAAGGCGAGTTCCTATCAAGGTAAGACACAAAGAATTAGTGTACGTTCCGTATTAAAAATGAATCGTAACAATACCGCCTCACTCTTGATTCGATTGCCCCGATCCGGTGGCCTTTACCTTAGTCAGGAGGAATTTGCCTCAGCTGACTGGTTTAATTTGTTTACAAATTTTCCAATTTTAATTTTTTTTATGCCTCTCGTTTAGGGTTTCCTGTCTCTCTTCACCTGCATGTGAAGCAACAAATGTTAATTTGTACTTCGACTTTATTTGAATTTTCAGGGACAGTATACTCACTTCACGGCTTTTTCCTTTCAGCACTTGAGGATATCCTCTCTCTCAAGATATTTTGCCCCAGTAGACCATGTCTCGTCACTGGTCATAATGGTCTTGGCGACTTTGCCCCAATATGCTCTTTTGGTGGGGAGTTTGTTCCAAGTGTATCTTCAATCATATATTCCAGTGATTTGGACTGCTGGCTACTTTCAATCTTCTTGAAGTACTACTTCTTGAGGCACTCTATGAAGATCAAGAGAACGTAATCAGCAAATTTTCAAGTTTAAAGAGATTATGTTACAATTAATTCTCTTTCGCATGTGGTTCTTTTGACTGAATGTCATCCGGCATCTTGGAAAGTGGCAACTAGAAATCTGTCCCTCTTGAATGATTGTTCTTCTTGAGGATTCCCTACAAAAGTGAGGAAAAGTACCCGTATGTATACATGTATGCATGAGGTGTACGCGAAAATCTCTGAGCGACTCGCTATATATGCTTGGGGCAGTATGCCTAAAATGCCAAGAAGGTGGTTAGTTTGAGTATAGCGAAGAGAATCTACACGTGATGAATTTTTTAGGAAAACATTTTCAAAGATTTGATCAGAAGGCAGGAAATGGGAGCTAGTCCTCCTATTATCGGACATCCTCGCTTCCCAAAATGATTTTGAAAAGTAAGAGACTTCTGGGAAATCAGGTTCGCAGGAAATTTTCTTCTTTTCTCTCTTTTTTTTCTCATATTTTTTCTCTTAATCTTTTTTTTTTCCGTCACCGACCGATTTGTGGCTCCCACACGTCTCCATTTTTTTATTTTGATTTTTTATTTTTTTTCCGTCTTCTCTTTTTATTTTTTATTATTTTTTATTATTTTTTCAATCCCTTTTTTTACGAGGGAATTATAAAGGTAATAATCGAACTTGAAGTTGCGAATGAACTAAAATGCAAATAAGTTAAAGAACGATGATGGGAAGGTGGAAGTGACTCCCCTATCCACGTAGGCCGTTATTACCGCTCGTTCAACCAGTGGGGATGACACGGTCTTCGTCACGATCCTCCACATATGCCTTGTCTATTTCTTGATATTCCGGCGATAGGTCTTGTTGCATGTTCTGCTTTGGCTCTCCAAAACTCAAAATACAGTCGTCAATGAGTTTCTGAACCTTAAACTTCAGTCGAATACAACCATTTGTGTTATGCCCTTTCTCTCTTGTATGGTAGGCACACGATTTGGTTTCATCATACCCTTTGAATATGGGAGGATTATATATCGACACCTCATTGGTCACCATCCCCTTTTCCAAGAGTATCTGGAGTAGTTTTGATAGTGGCATGGGAAGTGGTGTAAACTACATTGGCGATTTCTTCTTGGGCCCACAAACTCTCGATGTTCCGTAATAGATGTCATCCCGAATGGGAGTTGGTCCTGACAGGCTCTCCTACACGAATGTCTTGTCATCCTCACATATCAGATACTTCCTTCTAGATGGCATCTCGAGTGCTTTTTTCGCGAGTTTTCTATCACCTCGGTAAACTATTTCTCTGTCAATTTTCTTTCCTTCAGTAGTATGAGACTTCCCTTTTTTTCTCATATCGAGATGGAACCATGCATGAGTGTTCATTGGGGAAACTCTTGTCCTTGGGGCCTGGTTAGTGTGTGAGGTATGGAAAGAATCTAACTGGACAGTTGGCCGAGGTTCTAGAGTTGTCAAGATTGTCCCTGGTGTATTGAGGAAGAATATCCTCATCTTTATTAGCATTTTAATCACCCGGGTCATCTGGCTTTTGATATCGATCAAGTGTTTCTCCATGTTTACTAGTCGTGTCTGAATCCATTGGCTCTCTTCTACACTCTGGACATGAGTCTGGGTTGTTTCATCAATTGCCCTAGCAATTTCTTGCTCTTTTGGATCGTCCATGCCTCCTCAACCGTCCGAAACTATGTCACTTGGATCTGTGTGAAAACTAGGAAGGGCGGAATATATTACCTTGAAGTTATAACCCACGCTATCCTATTCGAAATTGTCGAATGTTTTGCCTCTTTTGATGGCATCTCTCATGAACTTCCTATTGCCCTGACGCGCTTCTTCCAACTGCCTCTTATACTCATCTGGCTCTTCAACTTCTTCAACATTCTTAACGTTCAATAAATATCTAGAAGGGATATTCCCTGACTCCCCTCTCGTGGCCTTCATCACAAATTCTTCAGAGGTTAAGTTGACCTTTACGAAGAGTCCTCTAAAAATGGGGTCTTCAACCCTACCAATAATGCCCATGTTGGACATTTTGGCCAAGCATAGTTTCTTTCGCTCCTTCGAGATGGAACCCTTCTCTGGGTATTGAGAAGCTAAAGCCAGTATTGCCTGTAATTTAGGTACGTTGACGATGAACCTTAGATCGTCCTCCGATCTATCCTCGAATACAACATTGATTTCGTGATCCGAAAAAGGGTTTTGCTGGATGTTGGGATCTGTCATGTCGAACACCAGTAGATTGTTGTCGATAAGTGCTTGCACGTTGTACTGTAAGGCCCGACAATTGTCCACATTGTGGCCCTTCTCACCCATGTGGTACGTACATGTTTAGTTCTCGTCAAATCCTGAAAACCTTGGCGGTCTCGCCCTAGGTGGTTTCTTGGCTACCAAACTTTCCTCCAAAAGCCTATGGAGCAGTTCTGACATAAGGAGTGGGAGTGGTGTAAAAGATTGGGGAACTTTCCTACCCGACTGGCGAGACTTCTTTACCTTCGGCGCCGGTTGCCCCCAGTAAAGAAAGGAATCATATGATTGATATCTTGACTTGTGTTTGGAAGCTTGACTTGCAATTGTTATTCCTTGATGGTCGGTCTTCATTTCCTTGAATGGTACTTTACTTGTTCGAGAAGGCTCCCCATAACTTTCTTTGTTTCTGACCCTGTCATCGCGCTTAGCCCATTCCATCCTTTCACCAACATGCACAAAATGTGAGAATGATTGATAATGAGACATACCTAATCGATTATAGGATTCATAGGGGAGGGCTTTCAAACAGTGCCCTATCAACTCATCTTCGTCCAACGGAGGTTGAACTTGGGCCACTTTCGCTGTCCAACTTTATGCGAATGGCCTAAAGCTTTCATTTCTCCTTGGGTTTATGTGTACCAGATCCATCCTGGTAGGGGTAGCCTTCCTATTGAAATTGTATTGCTATAGAAATTGACCAGCTAAATTGTCTCATTCTCGGATAGTCTTGACGTCAAGCGTTGTAAACCATTCTAACGCAGGACCAATCAAGCTATACTGAAATTTCAGAATAAGCAATAAATCATTTCCATCATAATCGGTCATCGTTTCCAAATAAAACCTGATGTGAGCTTTTGGGCATCCAATGCCGTCATATTTCTTGGAGAATACTGGCCTTTGGAGAACCTCAGGAATCTTCCCCTTAAAACAAGTAGAGGAGATGTTGCATAGATGGATTCCAGTACTGATTAGACTCGTAGGACTTCCTTCCTCCTTTAGGTGGTTAGAGTCTTTATTCTAAATAAGGGATGTGACGAACAAAGCTTCTCCACTCATTCCGTCCTCCTCAATAGTACCAAATTTTTCTTTATCCTGTTTTTCCAGATTGGCCATCATAGGTCTGATTTTGAAGAAGACTTTTGCTCCCACGGATTGATCAATATCTGATATTTTAGGAGAAACTGATTGGATGGTTGGGTCAGAGTTTAAAATTGTCAGGGTTGCCCCTTGTGTGGTGAGGATGAGTGTCTTCATCTCTGCCAACAATGCAACCACCTGAGTCATCTGACTCTTCAGGGTGGTCAAGCGTTTCTCCATGCCATCCTGGACCATCTTAACTTGCGACTGAGTCTTCACACAGGTATTTGGATTTCGCTTCTGGAGATTACCTGTTTTAAATGACATAACTATGTTAGAAAGGGAAGGAAAGCATAAATCCTTTCAATTTTATGTTTTCTAGTGACTAACGAAGATAAGGACTTTTACACAAGCCTTAGCCTCGTGTAAACGGTTCTTTATCAATGTTTTTCAAAAGAAAACATACAATTGGAAGGAGCGTAATCCATGGTTATATTTTTTGGCAAATTTCCAGAAAAAATTGTAGAATGTCCAAAAAGTTAAAAAAATGAAATTCCAGTATGTCCTAAATTTAGTGGGAGATAGGACATCCAAATTGAAATTGTTTATCAAAAACAATTCGAACATCTAATCTCCTATTGAATTCAGAAAACACAGATGACTTTAGTTAATCACCATGGACTACCAATGATGCATGATACAGGCCGATTCAGTTCCATGTCCCATGCACCATGAAATGATGATTAGATTCTCGCACTTGCATTGAACACGTTAACTGCAAGCTCTAATAAGATTTCATCTGGATGCGACATGCAATTGAACTGAAAAATTCGAATGGTTGAGAGAAATTCAAACGTCGCATTCCAATGTTAAGACGCCTAGAAACGATTCAGAAATTAAAGTACAGAAAATAAATGGGAGATCCACAGACTAATGCTCCTTACAGACTCGATGACCCTAAAGAGAGACAATTAGAATGGAATCCTAAAGATCCTAAGGAGATGCCCCAGGTTGGGTCTTCAGGAGATGGTGCTTAGCGTCCTTTGTCTGGCTATTCTGGCCTTCATCCTCGTCGGATGAAATACTGATGGGGGTCGTAGAGGACGACTGATTCTTAGGAAAGTCTTCTTCGTCTGATGAAATCTCGATGACTTTTGGAGGGGGTCTTGGATCGGCTATCACGCTGCGAAAGGCCTTCTTCCACTTCCAATAAAGGTTCATCATCCTCTCCATTTTGTGTTCATGTTTGTGCTTATGCTCGGGTCGCTCAACAGACTTGGTGTAGAAGCAGTCCGTCCCTTGGATGAGCTTCCATTCAGTAAATGTCCTTCCTTGGACAAATCAGAAGGAGGGAATCCGTTGAATGTATCAGTAGCTTGATGGCGGATGACACGCTGTTCGTAGTTGAATACCTCTAGGATCTTAGACCAACCTGGAGAGGCCATCTCTACCCTATCCATAGCCTAAAATGGAATTGGACTCAACCATCGGGCTTGATAAATGCAACATGTTGTTGGAAATAAAAGATTGCAAGAAGATTAGACAGAAATAGAAGGACCTTACCATAAACGGTACCTAATGAATTTCAATTATAGGTATACCAACCATCCACACACATGCACACATGCGCATGAGACAAGTGAGACTTGACTCTAGAAATCAAAATGGCTCAGGTATGAAACCTAACGACTTCCCACTATTCGAGTCGATAAAATCGTCCATAAGCTCAATCCACCACAAATGGATAAAAGAATCGACTTGAATAGTGAGCGGGATCAAATATGGTCAACCCAAGAGCAAATCCACGCTAAAGCCTCGCATATCAATTCCTCATCTATGGTTACCTAAAAAAATGATTTCACGGCCTGGGCTTGGGCGCTTTGTGCAAAGTGTCGTGATCCTCAAATATGCAGGTGAATCGTGCACATCAGTTTATATCAATCAGCGCTTCAAATCATTCACATAATATACATTCCTACACCCAACCTGCATAAGACAATGTTAATCACATACTACTCCCCTTATTACTCCAATCTGCAAAAACATATAACACCTATCGTAAGCGAACTTACCTAACCTCCAAGAGCACCTGCAAAAAACAGGTCAGAAAATTCACTCGACGTTTTAAAAATGGCCTAAGTCCACTTAAGGTCTAGAACCATAGGTTCTAAGGTTCCTCCCCAGCGGAGTCGCCAATCTGTCGCAACTTGTTTTTCCTTTTCGGAAAAACGAGGCGGGCTAATAGATTACCGATCGGGCCCCTGATCTGAAACGTAGATCGCGGACCTTGATCTACGCGGGCCCTCCCAAGCCCATACCAAATCGCGACGGGAGTAAATTTGAAGGGTTTTTCAACGATAAGAGTTGATCGGATTCGACCTTGGTGTGGTTGTGATGGCATGTGCTATGTATGAATGCATTTGGAATCACCACCGGTCCTTCTTGGAAGATGGACCAGAAACCTCACTAAAGGATTGGGAGAGATCGATCAGTTTTGCGGAACTAGAAATTTTGGATTCAGGGACTTGGTTACATTGGTGTCATTACCAATGCCCTTTCGGTACCTAACGCGAGTGATTTTCCTAACTAAGATTTCAAACAAGCGCAAATTTGGGTGAGGTAAGTCTAATTCAAGGGTTTCATGTAGATTGGAAAACTAGTCCTATCAACCACAATCAATATGATAATAGCGCAACCAAGTGCATAAATAAACTACGTCAATGCACATCAATTCCATTCAAGGGTCTCTTAGTAAAGCCCTAAAGGCTTAGAGAATGTGTGATCTAGGGTTATGGGTAAACTGGGAAGATTTGGTGACAATTCGCTCAAAGGGCGAAATCGTCATTTTTGATAGGTTTAGGTGTGGAATTACCCAAAAAAGTCGATAGCCATTTGGCCATGGTCATTTTCTATTTTTTTGGAATTTTTGGAATACGATTTGCCCAAAGGGCAAAATATCATTTTTGGAAGGATCGGGTTTCAAAAGATCCAAAATAAATCATGGCCTGTTGATTGTGGCATTTCCTATTTTTTGAAATATTTTGAGAATTTTATGGACTTCTTCAATTTTTGGAAGACAATTTGCCAAAAGGGCAAAATCATCATTTTGGGAAATCGGGGTTCAAAAGACCCAAAATAAGTCAAGGCCAGTTAATTGTGGACATTTCTTATTTTCTGGAATTTTTTTGGGATTTTTCTGAATTTCTTCAATTTTTGAAAGACAATTTCCCAAAAGTACAAAATCATCATTTTGGAGGGATTTGGGTTCAAAATACTCAAAATAGGTCATGGCCAGTTGATTGTGGCCATTTTCTATTTTTTAATTTTTTTTGGAAATTTTTTGAATTTCTTCAATTTTTGGGAGACGATTTGTCAAGAGAGAAAAATCATCATTTTGGAGGGATCGGGGTTCAAAAGACCCAAAATAGGTCATGGCCAGTTGATTGTGGCCATTTCCTATTTTCTAAAAAAATTTGAAAAATTTTCTGAATTTCTTCAATTTTTGGGAGATGATTTGCCAAAAGAACAAAATCGTCATTTTGGAGAATTGGGGTTCAAAAGACCAAAAATAAGTCATGGTCAGTTGATTGTGGCCATTTCCTATTTTCTGAAAATTTTTGGAAATTTTTTGAATTTCTTCAATTTTTGGAAGACGATTTGCCAAAAGGGCAAAATCATCATTTTGGAGAATTGGGGTTCAAAAGACCCAAAATAAGTCATGGCCAATTGATTGTCGCCATTTCCTATTTTCTGAAGTTTTTTGAAAATTTTCTGAATTTCTTCAATTTTTGAGAGACGATTTGTCAAAAGGGCAAAATCGTCATTTTGGAGAATTGGAGTTCAAATGATCCAAAATAGGTCATGGCTTGATTGTGGCCATTTCCTATTTTCTGAATTTTTTTTGGAAAATTTTCCAGTTTTTCCAATTTTTCTTTTTTAATGATTTTTCAATTTACATTTAATTTTCGAATTTTATTTTATTTTATTTTTTTATTAAAATATTTTCTGGACCGAGTCAAACTAGACCCGCGCCTCTCGGGCGCCCAGCCCGACCGTACGGGTCAAAAATTGACCTAAAACGACACTGTTTTTTATTCTTTTTTTGAATTTTTCATTTTTTAACCTTTTTATTAATACCCAAAAATCCATGATCGGACGTCCCATAGTGTGCCACGTGGCTTCCCCTGGCATGTTCGATTTAGGTTTCAAAAATTCGGATTAAAACCCTAGATCTAACGGTTCTTCGAGAGCCACTTGGCGAAGCCAGACCGTCCAATTCAGGTTTTATAACCTTTTTTTTTTTTAGGGGAGGCCTTCCCTGGCAACTGATGTGGCGGCCTACGTTGCACGCCACACCAGCGCTGACTGGTCAAACATTGATCGATCAGCACCCTTCACTGGAGAAGGTTACTGGCGACTCGCCAGAATAGTGAAAATCCCGGTGAGGTGGCCAGAATCTTCGCCGGAAAATCAGGACTAAGTCCAAAATTTGCGAAACTTCCGTCCAAACTCGCCCAAATGGTTCCCTATCAACACAGTAACCTATTTAACACCATAAAAAAAAAAAAGAAACATCGCCCGAAACACCTCCGACCGACCGTGATCAGTACCGATTCCGGCGATTTTTGCGAAAAAAATTTCTCAACTAAACTCGGTTCCAAACATTCATACGACATCCCAAGAAGGTTTAGGGACTTACCTGAGGCCATTTAGGGGCCGACGACCATCATTCACGTCGGAACGGGTCCTCGACTTGGTCATGCCCTAGGGAGCTCTGGCCAAGCATTTTTCGGCGAGATTCAATGCAAAATAACATCACAGCATGCTTAGAGTCGGTTTTAAGATATATTAGGGACGTAAACGAGTGCAGCAAACCCAGAAACGACATAGCCGGAGGCTAATATACATGAAATGGCTCGGCAGACATTTTCTCGAACATATAGCATGCATAAAAATATAGCCATTCGAGCAGGAAACGAGGGGAACACGGGTTAAACCAAGGCAAACTAACACTTAGGCATCACTATAGAGGCTTGAAATAACGTCGGTATGCAGTCGGTTCGGCTTGGTTTCGTCGAAAATCAACCCAGCCCCAAACTCACAGTAGCCTAAAAATAGAGTATAGAGTAGGGGTAGAAAAATCGACCTGTTTGCGGGTTGCCGGCGACTTCGAGAGTTCGGCAACGGTGCTTCAAACGTCCTGAAGCGTGGAGACTCCCTGTTGATCGCCGGGGCCCCTTGCTTTCTCTCTCTGGGCCCCCTTTTCGCTCGGATCTCTCTCCCTCCTTTTTTTTTTTTGAAACCGTGAAATTCCCCCTTGCTCTCTTGGTCAACCGGCCTCCTTATAGCCAAAAGACGTCCGGGATCCTTGAGAGGACGATCGTGCCTCTCTTACCCTATGAAAAAAATGCCTGCCTCACTTAGTTTTGGTTGCCGACGCTCCCTCAACCTCCTATGTTTTGTCCCCTGTTTCTATACGTGAAGGAATAAAAACTGTTCCCTGGTTGCATACCCGGTTGACCCGGTTCTTAATCTTTTTTTTTTTGTCAAATTGAGCCTTGAATTGACCATTTTTTATGAAATTGATGCCAAAATCGGACTCCTCAACATGTCTTCCATCTAAATCAAGCATTTTCGCGAACGAGTGAATTCAAATTTAGCGAAAACCCCAAATTGCATTTAGGATTTGAAAATGATTTTCAATTAATCGAGGGTCCAAACGATCAAATCAGTCCAAATTGAGGCCACCAACGAGTTCGGGAAGACGAAAACTATAGGTTAGAAGTGTTTGATTTTCATGAATGTCGCTAGAAAGATTTAATTTTGAGGTTGGTGAAACCGATGACTAAATTGAAAGAAAATTATGCAATTTGGTCCTTTCGGTTAAAATTGATCAAATTAAAGAGTAAATCGACACAATTTCACTTCATGGTTCTTAATATCAATGTCATGGCCTATTGAAAGCAAAAATTTGGAATTAAAAGACTCGAAAATGATTTTTTATGCTCGATTCGGGTTTATGTTTATGAAGGAACATGGAGGCCCAAGTCGAATTTTCAAAATTTAAAAAGACTAACTTGAAGAGGGAATTAAAATAAAATTATTGACTATTTTTTGGTATTTTTATGACAACGAATGGTATTTTTCTTATTTTCTGGGTATTTTATATTTAAATAAATTCAAAAAAAATATTAAAAATTTCGAAAAATATTTTTTGTTCAAAACTGAATCCCAAGGCTAGGCCAAGACTTACTAAGTTGATTTTGTAATTTTATGATTTTTTTGCTATTTTTAATTAATTTTAGAAATAAAATCGAAATGAAAAATTGATTAAAAATCAAATGTCAACAATAAGATAGGCCAGGGTTATGAGAAAAACCTAATGCTCCCGTATATGCCCTCTTGAGAAATCCCATTTGAGTCTATCACATCCCTTAGATTATTTTATCCAGGCTATATTTTTCTATATCATTTTTATCTTATCTTGGACAACTACCAAACATATGATAGGTTATTCTAATGAAATTTAAACTAAAAAGTCAAGGAAAACGAATTATATCCTCTTTATCCTATCATAGACACTTATCAAATACATGATAGGATAAAACTTTGGAAATGATGTTTATTTAGTCATATAATAAGTCATCATAGCCCCAATATATATATATATATATATATATATATATATATATATATATATATATATATATATATATATATATATCCCAACTTGGAAATAACTCCTCATAGATGGTAGGCTTATCAAGGCTGATTGTATTGATATTTTGGAAGCTGAAGATTTATGTCTCCTTCGGGTTTGTTGATTACTAGGTAAAAACATATCCTCGTACAAACCTCCCTCCATCCAAAAAAGGACAAATTACCAGCAAATAATACATTAACATCTCGATGCTTTTATTCCATCAATGAGAATTGAAACCAAATAACCATACAGGCAGAAGAAAATTATCCCGATACCATGCATCTATATGAACCGCAGGATCACACCTCGCCTCCACCAAAATACAGCAAAAAAGACTACCAATCATCACCCAATTGAAAGCAAATCAAACAAGAACGTCAAGAGTATTACTAAATTAATGGTATTGGTGGCCGTGATGGCGATGGAGGCATCGGCAGTGGAGACGGACTCTTTCTCGTGCAGGATCAAGCGCGTGATCGGTTGTGCCCCGGTCCCTAACCCAGAGCTCTGCTACCTCACGTATACCCAATAAAAAAAAACATACAAAAAAATGTCTGTTTATGTTCATTCATCAATTGCGATCGGCAACGATTTAGGTTTAAAAACAAGTGATTTTCAAAGAGCGAATTGTCTAATGTTCTATTTTTATTTTTATTTTTATTTTTTTTGGTTCAAAGAGTAAACGTCAATGAATTACTGAAATATCGAGCTGTGCCTATAACCTTATACTCCAAAGAGGAATTAAGCACAATTACTCCACAAATCGTGTGGACAAATAGCCTTTGGACCTTTAGTCGAATTAATCACCAAACCATTTAACTGTTACAGGTCTCACATGATTGATGGTGCAGATGGGGTTGGTCTACATAATTCATAGAATGGGTTTCTGCCTTTGAATTCCTGTGTCCAAGTTCCGTTGATAATGAGAAATATTTTTCTTGCGTCATTTTACCTAAGTTAAATCCTTTACATTACCTACTTTTTTTATAATTCAATATTTGAAATGTATAACATGGGTATATGTACTTTCTTCTCTTGCAGACTTCAAGATAATCGAAGGCTGCGTGACTTCATGCGCGGATGTTTGCAAGAATTTTTAAGCCACTCAAGAGCTCGGAGGATCGTATTTGCAATTGAAGCAAAATAATAAATTTTCTTCTCGTAATATGGGACAAAAGGGAAATTAAATTCAAATCGTTGTTTACCTAATTGATAGTCATCGGCCTTCTTAAATTCATTCTCATTGTGCGAGTGTTAATCGGTGATAAATTTAAGTTGGTCATGAGGGCTTTTTTCTTCTATTCCCCTTCTTCTTCTTCTTTTAAGGAAAGTACTTTAGTGACAGTACTGTCACGGACAGTACAATATCAGCTATAAATCCACATATTATCATCGCATATTTTGCATAAAGCACTCATTGATTGGAATAAAATGTGTTCAGAAATAACTGACAATAATGTTAGAGTGTCAAATGACAGCTTCCTTTCTTTTACTAATCGTCTTTTGGCTAAAAGAGATTCATTGATTGATCGGCTTTAATGGCTTACTTATGACCATTTCCTTTATCGTTTCATTTCACGTTTCCAAATAATTTCTTCTTAAATTCATTCTCATTGTGCAAGCGCTAATCAATGATAAATATTTAAGTTGGTCGTGAAGACTTTTTTTTCTTCTATTCTCCTTTTTTCTTTTAGGAAATTACTTAGATGACAGTACTGTCAGGGACAGTACAATCTCAGCCATAAATCCACACATCATCATCGCGTATTCTGCATAAAGCACTCGTTGATTGGGAGAACACTCGTTGATCGGGAAAAGATGTGGTTAAAAATAACTGAGAGTACTGTTAGACTGTCAGGCTGGCAGATTCTTTTCTTTCACTAATTGTCTTTTGGCTAGAAGAGATTCTTTGATTGATTGGCTTTAATGCCTTACTTGTGACCATATCCTTCATTGTTTCATTTCAAATGGATATACCTTCCCTGCCATTTATATGGTTGAAACGTTTCCGAATAATTTCTTCTTTAGGGCACATATTTCCTATATTGATTAGAGATTGAATTGCCGAGAGATATTGTAAATAAATGCTCTAGACATCACCACTTTAATTGTATTCTTTTAAAATAGAATTCCGATCATTCCTACAATTTATTTTAAAAACGTTCATTAGAAATTTTGTTTCCGCTGCAGGACCCGGAAAACGTTGCAGCGATGTTCAAGTGATAGTTTTATTTTATTTTATTTTTTCCCCCGTTGGCCTGATGGAGATAGATCCACTGTCGTACATATCAAGGTAGATAAAGAGACATTTCGACCCCCCCCCCCCCCCCCACAAAAAAAAAAAAAAAAAAGATGAGAGAAAGAACGGGCAATCATGCTGGGCCAACCGTGTTCCAGTCTCCACCAGCACGAAGTTGATGAAAAATTTGGTTTGTTAAACTAATATTGCATTTCGGGAAAATTACTAAAAAAAATTGTAAATCTTTTGACAACATACCTATGCAATCCTCTACATTTTAACTTTGCCAATTTAGTCCTAAACCTTTAAATTTATCAATTTAATTTTAAATATTTTGAATTTTATGCCAATTTAATCTTAATTTTTTTTTATAATTTTTCATTTTAGTTGTAAACTTATTATTTGAATAATTGATCAGAACGACTAAATTGACAATTCGTCAATAGGTTTAGGATTAGTTTGGCAAATCATCAAAATATATAGGACTAAATTGACATAATTTGAACGTTTAGGGCTGACAAAAGGTTTATGATTGAATTGACACTATTAAAATTTTTATGATAGAATTAGTACAAGTGGAAAAGATTTAGGACTCTCTAGACAATTTTCATGTTATATTTCTGACCAAAAAAACTACTTCTATTGTTTGACAAAAAAAAATACTTCTATAAAAATGATGAAGCACACTTTCTTCCCTTCATATTGTAAACTCTACAATTTGAATATTAAATGAATTTACATATCGAGATATTCTATTGAGATTTTGTGCTTCATATCCTATTTCTCTCGTGAGTCTTACCCTTAAAAAAAAAAGGGCAAAGGCTTGTGAAAGGGACCGCAAAGCTTGTTCATTCATTATCAGTAACACTTGCCTAATATGTGGAGTATGTTTTCCTATAAAAGCAATTTGTTGTTTAATTTGATTGTATATGCAATCATTTGAGTTATATGAAATTTATATAGTTTTTCATTAGGCTGCCTAGCCACTATATACTTAATTAAAATAATACCATTTAAAATAATACCTATTGATCTTTTTTATCCATTTGGTAGCATCAAATCTCACTTATGACTCCAGAAACTGTGCACCCTCGATGATTGTAGAACAAAATAAATTGTGTCACAGTAGTCATCCACTCTTTATTTAGGGAACGCTTCGATAACAATGGTGTTGGGCCTCTTCTTCTTCTTTTTTTCCCCTTTCTTTTATTATTTCATCAAATACATACAGACCTATACACACACACACACACAATTAGACGAATTTTTTCTACAGGTGAAGCTTCTACAAATTAGAAAAATAGAATCATCTATAAATCAAGAGGAAAAATAAAATTCCAATAAATCAGTGGACACAATTAAGAACAAATCGTGCACCAATGCTAGAGCTAGTACAAAAGTGCATATGCCACTTTTTCGAGTGAAAAATCTGAAAATAAAGGGGGAAAAAACAATTAAAGAGATGAAGGAATTTTATTTTATTTTTTCTCGAATTTACTCCTTAGAGGCCCTTCGAGGAAAACATCGGGTCACCCCCACGGGCACATTCTCTTCCCATTTTCAGGTGTCTCTCGATTTCGGACCCTTTACCCCCAAAATTAATCAACAAAATCGACCCAATTGGGGCTTATTAGTCGTCAATGTCCACTCGATGGAACAGTTTTCGCTCTTGAGCTGTTCCGAGGTTCGTTTCCGACTGGGACTTGGTTGTCGCCGACGTTAGGTTTTTGTGTTTTTTTTCCCCCCCTTTTTCGGTTCTGGTGGTTCGTCTATGGCGAGCGCGAATTTGGAGCATTTGCAGGCGCGCGGGCCGATGAGGGTCGAGGACGAGGACGACGAGCTTGAGAATGGTGGCACCGATGATTGTGCCGATGAGATGGAGGAGGCCGGTCGAGTTTATGTGGATTCTGTGAGTGACTATGGTCATCATCATCGCGGTAATAATGCTACTAATAGTACAGGAGGTGTTGTGGCGCCTTCGAGGACAAGTGAGCTCACGCTCTCTTTCGAAGGCGAAGTGTACGTTTTCCCTGCTGTTACACATGAAAAGGTACGTACTTTGTTGGGAGTAAGTAGTTTCAAGTGAGTTGATGGTATGGTTTGAGCTAGCTTTCGGTGAGATTGTGTTTTAACTTGTTTATTCTGTTGAATGTAAGCTTCTGCACATTTACAGTTTGTTATTATGCTTATTCAGTTGGGTGTTGAGGCCAATGAGCTTGCAGCTCCTTAGTACTTCTCGTGAAGTGATGTGGGTCAATGCTGAAGTTAGTTGAAATTATAGGCGTTCCGCTTTATTTTTCTTTTTTTTTTCAAAATGGAAAAAATTATGCTTTTTTAAGTTCGTTATTGCTCAATTTACACGAAGCAGTTAAAGGTTATTCTTACATCTGATGCGCAGGTAGAGTGAGGTAATTGGGTTTCCCTTTTTTGAAGGGCATATATACTTGTTTTGCTGGAAGGACGATGCATAGTGTTCTGAAATGGATTGTTTTGGGTCCTCTGTTTAGCAGTTCCTTTTGCCAATTCAAGGTTCTAAGTTTTATGCTTAGGAAAGAGATGAGAGAGCATGCATTTGTAGTGAATATGCGTGATATGGGATTGTATGCCACTAGCTCCTTTTGATAGGTATTGTTGCGGGACATCAAAAGGAATTAAAGAACTCGTGTTTTTATCTGTTTCGGCATTTCGACATAGGTGATTTGCATTTGGATGGGTTACAACTCTTGGCAAACAATACACTTTGGATTTTTCCATGATATTTTCTGAATGTTGGTTGAATGGCTTTGCCATTGTAGTATTTCATCTGCTTATTCTTCTACAACAATCTGCAACTACTACTCTTGTCACTGCATTTAGAAGCCTATTCCATGCATGTTACCCTTCATGCAATGAAATCCATGAATTTTCTGCAATTTGTTGCCAGGTGCAGGCAGTGCTTTTGCTTCTAGGAGAGCGTGATATACCAACCGCTGTGCCTACATTTGAAGTACCTTATGCTCAAAGTACTATGGTATGCAGATGGTTATTTTTCTGAGAACTTACAGTTTCTTATGTGTAAATTTTTAATGAATTATCTCTATGCATCAGGATGTGGTTGACACGTCAAAGCGGTCCAATCTTTCCAGAAGAATAGCCTCTTTGGTTAGGTTTCGGGAGAAGCGCAAGGAGAGATGTTTTGACAAGAAGATTAGGTATACTGTGCGAAAAGAGGTTGCCCAGAGGTTAGATCAATTTTTCCCCTTGTTGGCAGTTAGTTCTTCTTTGTCAGAGATGCTAAGTCAGTGATTTTTATTTTTATTTTTAAATATTGTTGAACCCATATCATAAAGCATAGGAGTGATTCCAGAATGTTAGCCATCATCAATTGTTACGCATAACGCAAAATATAACAGAGTTAAAAAATGATAGTACATTAATGCGTGTCATGTTCTTCTTTAATGGGCTTTGCTACGCTGAAAACTTGGTGTTGATTTGATTCATCCTCGTGTCGTTATCATGCAACCAGGATGCATCGAAAAAATGGGCAGTTTGCTTCAGTAAAAGAAGGTTCAGGTGCTAGCAGTTTGGATTTAGCTCAAAGTTGTCATCTGGATGGCACCCCTCCAGAAACTGTGTGAGTCCCTCATTTGCTTTGGAGCATTGAAATTCTTCTTAGTCTGCTGTTTGTTGTCTATGGCACATCTACCCATCTCTCTCTCTCTCTCTCTCTCTCTGAGGCTGAGGCTGAGGCTGAGACTTGACACTCATTTATTCTTTGGTTCATGTTTCAGTGACCGGAGATGTCAACATTGTGGTGTTAGTGAAAATGCAACTCCTGCTATGCGTCGTGGGCCAGCTGGACCAAGGACTTTATGTAATGCCTGTGGTTTAATGTGGGCGAATAAGGTTCTTGACATCGGAATTTAGGTTTCAAAGACATGCTTGCACCTGCAGTTCTTGTGATTGTTCCTTAGAGATTGTACTGGGTAGCCTTTTTTTTTTTCCTCTTTTTTTTTGGTCAGATAGCCTTTCTTGTTAAGTGAACTATGATACCATTGTGCTTTCCATGCTACCTTGTCACGGGTTCCATCAATTTTTTAGAGATGTGCTTTAAACATTGAGCTGCTAGGAAAGAGGGCTACTGTTTGAGGGATTAGGATTAGTTTGCTTATAATGTGGTGGTATTCAATGTGCCAAATAGGATAGAATATGCTCACCAATCATGAAAGTGACACAGGTGCACATGTCTCCATTTGCTATTGCATGTAGTGTAGGAGCATAAATTCCTGAAGATAAGCTAAATAGTAAAATTCTTTAATGAGTTACTTGCGTGATAGGTTCATTCACATTTTCTATATTCATGTTGTAAATTAACGTCATTGGTATCGGGTATCTGTTATTTGAGTCTACTTTTTGGTTCAAGTAAGAAGGCATATTATAAGGGATAACAAGTGTTTTATGTAGAATTATTTAATAGTCTACCCTAGCGTTTTCCTTTACGAGGATCGTTTTTCTCCTTGTGTTCTACAGTCTACTAGTTTTGTAGCAAACTTGTTGAGTGCGTATATGGTTTTTGAAGCAATATATAACGTTTATTTTCGTTCGGCTCACTGATTTTATGAAAATATATATAGAATTTCCTTTTATGAACCTACAGGGAACATTGAGGGATCTCAGCAAGGGAGGAAGAAATCTTTCTCTAGACCAAAGTGAACTGGTATATGTTCCATTAGATTTTGCTTAGCCAGGTTATGATGCATCAGTTTGTCGGCACATTACCAAACAGTGTTAAATATGTTTTTGTATGCATACTCAATTCGCTGTACCCTAATTGCAATAGTTTAAATCTTCGGAAAATAGATGAAAATGTCACTTGTACCTTTCCACAGGGAACCCTAGATGTCAAGCCTTTGATTATCGATGGTCAACATTTCTCTAGCACTAAGGATGATCTTGTGAGTTTCATTCAAACTACTCAAAGTCAATTAGTAGCTTCTGTGCTTTTTTGACTCATTTGATAATAGTCCATGCAGGGAATTTCTGGAGAAACTTCTACAGCTGACATTAAGAGATTATCTGATCCTTCAGTCAACCCCAGTGGTGAATTGGAAAATCAAACGGTGCTCATTTTTTCCATTTTAATTAGTCACATGCCACTCTTACGTTGTTAATATGCTGAACTAGAGGAGTCAAATCACCAGTTCTTTGGTGATTTGAATTATGGAAACCAAATTATTTTACATGTCCATTACTTGGTCGAGTGTTTCTTTTATAAATGATTTTCTGATAAGGATGTGTTTCTCTTTTAGTTGTCATTTCAATTGCTGCTATGTGCAGTCGTATTGATTGGCTGAGATTCCTTAGAAGCTCTCTTATTCAATGAGAGTTAGATCTAAGAGCATTATATTAATGTAGGTTATATGGGGAGAGTTAATGAAAGCAAGTGAGAAGAGGTTCTTTTCCAGTCTTTCAATGCTGCGTTTGGTCGCCATGACAGGGTTAAGAATAGGACAGGATAATATGAAACTCGAAAGGTGGGGGGATTTGGTTTTGTGAAACTTCGGATAATCAGCGGACGTTCTAATAAAAATAACAATGAAACAAATAATTACTCAAAAAAGGGGTTGGGGGTCTGGGAGTCTGGGCAGCTGACCACCGTGAGCCACCATACCATAGTTGTGGCCAGCCCAGTGACAACCATCTGTTGCAGTGGGCGGGGACCACCACGACAGACAGAGAAACATGAGCTCGAGAGTCAGATCTAGGTTTGGTTCTTGGGCCGATGGTCGACCACCCACGAATGCAGAGACAGATGGGGGGAGAGAGACGGGAGGGTGGGGGTTGAAAGGCTCAAATCTCAGATGATTACTAGGGTCATGGTCACCTGAGTTGTGTAACCACTGTGAAGGGGTCACTCGAGGGGTGTGACCAAAACGCGGTGATCGCCAATGACGCCAACAACAGCGGTGCAGTTGGTGTCGTCTATGGCAGAAGAAAATAGGTTTTCCTTTTTTTTTTTCGGTGTTCTATTCTTATGCGGGCGGGATAGAATAATCCCACCCTTAGCCCCCGGATAAGTTGTTTGGGATTTTATCCGGACTTATTTGGGATCTCCAAATGCCAGTTAGGATAATTTTTATCCTACGCAGTGTTTCTATCTCAAATCCATGTTCTGTTAAAATTTAGGTTGAGGAATAATGGCTGGAACAAGCAGTAATTTTTTATAATCTGAAGCGAAGGTCTTTGTCATTTTGTTGGCCACATTGTTATTGAAAAAGGGGAACAGAGTTAGAAAGAGAAATTTGGAATTATAACATGCAGGTGTGGTTGAGAGGCTCAGATGAAGAAAAGAATATGTATATTTCTTATTTTGATTGAGTAATTACAAGGTGTACATTACCTAAAAATTAGGTAAGAAATCTATTTAAGGTATAGATCCTAATTAGCCCCTAATTTCTGTCAGTAGCTAATTGGCAGCTAACAAAATCAAATTACATAACATTCCAAATAATTAGGGAGAGATTGTAGGAGATTTTCCAACACTCCCCCTCAAGTTGGTGAGTGAATAGCCCAACTTGCTGATAATCTCCTGAAATCTCGACACTGGTAGGCCTTTGGTCAGTGCATCTGGTAGCTAATCTTTGCTAGGAGTGTAGGGAGTACTGATTAAACCAGATTCAAGCTTCTCCTTGATAAAATTTCTGTCTACCTCAATATGCTTGGTTCGATCATGGTGAGCCGGATTCTGAACAATGTTGATTGCTGATTTATTACCACAATAGTCTCATAGCTCCTTCATGTTCCATTTTGAGGTCTTCAATGACAAACCTGAGCCATAAAAGTTCACATGTCCCTTTTGCCATTGCCCTGAATTCAGCTTCAGCACTAGATTTAGCAACCGCATTTTGTTTTTTACTCCTCCAAGTGATGAGATTTCCCCTAGAAAAGTGCAATAGCCAGATGTGGACCTTCTATCTATTGGTGACCCAGCGTAATCTGCATCAGTGCGGGCTTCGAGATTCAGCTTGTCACCCTTTTTGAACAAAATACCTTTTCCAAGAGTAGCTTTGAGGTAATGAAGAATCCAGTAGACAGTTCTTTAGGATTATGCATGAACTGACTTACAACTCTCACAACATAGGCTATGTATGGCCTAGTGTGAGACAGATAAATAAGCCTTCCTACTAACCTTTGATATCTCCCTTCATCAACTATGCCACTCTCTTTCTGTTCATCCATTTTATGGTTTGCATCAACAGGAGTGCTATCGCCTTGCTACCGAGACATCCTATTTCCTTGAGAAGATCAAGTACATACTTCCTTTGAGATATAAGAATACCTTTCTTAGAGTAGGCCACCTCGGAAGTATCTCAACTTTCCAAGGCAGTACTCTTTAGAGACTTTTGTTCAGCTTCATCATTACAAGTCACAACAATATCATCTTCATACACAAGTAGAGCTATGACCATACCTTCGTTTGAATGTTTGATGAACAGGTTGTGATCCTCTCTACTTTGCTTGTAAGCCATCTCAAGCATTGCCTTCATGAACCTTCCAAACCAAGCTTTTGGGGACTATTTGAGACCATATAGAGCCTTTTTAAGCCGACACACTTGATTGTTTCAAAAGTTCTTGTCAAAACCTAGTGGAGATTCCATGAAGACTTCCTCCTCCAAATCTCCATGTAAAATGTGTTTTTCACATTAAATTGCTGCAAAGACCAACCAAAATTAGCTGCACGAGAAAGTAGCACCCCTACTGTGCTCATCTTTGCTACTGGTGCGAAGGTCTTTTGATAATCCACCCCATAGGTTTGGTGTAACCCTTTGCGACCAGTCTTGCTTTATACCTCTCCAAGGACCTATCAGCTTTGTCCTTAAGGGTATAAACCCATTTACATCCCACTGGTTGCTTGTCTTTGGGTAAAGTCACAACTTCCCATGAACCATTCTTCTTCAATGCATTCATTTCCTCCACCATAGCTTGTATCCATTTCCTATCCTCAATAGCTTCATGTACCGAGTTAGGAATAGTTATTGAATCAAGAGCAATAATAAAGGCTTTGTGTTGAGTAGATAGTTTGTGGTATGACACAAATTGGGAGATAGGGTATTGCGTACATTTCCTGGTAGCTTTTATCAAGGCAATAGGCAAATCCAAATCACTTAAGTTCATTAGAAGAAGGGTGAGTGATTTCATTTCCTAATAACGGTTCGGATAATGGGACTTGATCCAATTCCGGATTGAGCTTCATCGTTCTTGAGTAAACTTGCAGTTTGGTTGGTTCATTCTTAGGAGGACTAGATGCTGATGATGAACCAGGCAGACAACTTGACGGGAGACTAGGACTGGACAGAGGACTCGATGAAGGACTAGGTGGACTAAGAGGGCTAGGACTAGATAGAGATGGGGAAGGAGACGAAGTTGGATTGGACCAAGTAGGATTGGGCGACACGCTAGTAGTGGAGGCAGTGGTTCAAGCCCACTATCTTCATTAGGAGTCTCTCCCTAAAGATAGTGGTGAGAAGGGAAAAAACGACTGGTTTTCATTAAGATTAACGCCCATAGAAATAAAAACTCGACGTGTTAAAGGGTCATAGCATTTATAACCTTTTTGAGTATTAGAGTACCCAATAAAGACATTTTAGAGCAGGGGGTCAAGTTTGTTTTGGTTGTGATTTTGAATATGCACAAATGCAACATAGCCAAGACCTGAGAGGAAAGGTGATATTTGCGGGAAACATGAGGATAAAATGTAGACATGAGCTGTAAGGGACTTTTATTTCCTAAGGTTTTGGAAGGAACTTGATTAATAAGATATGTTAAAATTAAAATAACTTCCTCCAAAAAATGCTTTGGAACAGACATTTGAAAGAGGAGAGCCCGAATAACATTTAGGAGGTGCCTGTGCGTCCTCTCGGCTACTCCATTTTGTTGAGGGGTTTCAACACTGGAAGACTCATGAATTATACCGTGAGTTCGGGAAAAAATGATCAAGATACAGATTGAAACATTCCTTCCCATTATCAGACCGAAGTCTCCTAATTGACACCCCAAATTAATTGACTATCATTTTATGAAAGTTTTGAAATATAGATTGAACATTAGATTTGTCTTTCATAAGATATAGCCATGTTGTACGAGTACAATCACCGGTAAAAGAGAGAAACCATCTAGCTTCTGCAAAATTAGCAATTCTAGAGGACCAACACATCCGTATGGATAAGAGAGAATGGTGTTGAAAATCTAGCATTATTATTCTAAAGAAATGGAACACGATGATGTTTTGGAGTTCACAAACTTCACAATGAAGATTTTCAACAGCAACATCTTTAAAAATGGAAGTAAACATAGTCCTAAGAAAACTAAATGGTGGATGTCCATTGTAAATTAGATACTATAAATAAAACTTGACATGCAATTGGATGGGAAATGGTGACTTCAACTTTTGACAGAAGAAATAAGTTATCTTCATGTTTTAATTATCATAAACTCGATGTTGAGATGTTAAGGTGGATGTGTGGTCAGCACAAAGGAAACATGAGTATAAAATGGGAGTAGCGGAAATGAGGATGTTAAGGTGGATGTGTGGTCATACAAGAATGGATAAGATAAGGAATGAAGAGATTCGACGAAAAGTTGGAGCAGAACCGGTGGCGGAAAAGATGAGAGAGCATAGATTGAGATGGTTTGGGCATATTCTCCGAAGACCTTTAGATGCACCGGTACGAACAGAAGTTTGTTATCGAGAGCATAACACAAAGAAAGCAAGAGGTCAGCCGAAACTTACTTGGGGGAAAGCAGTAAAACAAGATTTAATGGAGTGGGAAATAGATTGGCGTACGGTTTGTCTTACGACGGAGTGGAGGAAGGTTATTAGTATTGTGGAGGGATAGTGTATAGATAGATAGATAGATATATACACTTATTTATTTTTACACATTTATCTTTTTTTCCTTCCTTGATTCTGCTTTTATTTTTATGATTCTTTGGGGTTCATCGACCGCCGACCCCAACTAGTTTGGGATAAAGGTGTTGTTGATGTTGATGTTGAAACTTGATGTTGAGATACAGATTTTAAATTCAATAGCATAGGCTTGATAATAATCCTCTTAACTTGAATCAGTAACTTTGTCTGCTCACATGTACTGTATCTGCTCTGGTATGCTCCACAGAGAGTTAATTAGTTGAAAGGATTTCTTTGTAATTTAAATTCAGGTGTTATCTTTCTTGGTAACAATAACAGATTGTTCTATTCTCAATTCTCTCATCTCTCTCTCTCCATAGCACAACAGTGCTTTTTCTGCGCAGGACTTTTGTGAAACTGCTGCTGATCTAACAAGCACATTGCCCATGGGAATCATGCAGTCTTCAGCTGATGATGA
Organism: Rhodomyrtus tomentosa; assembly: GCA_028455895.1. Lineage (NCBI taxonomy): Eukaryota > Viridiplantae > Streptophyta > Magnoliopsida > Myrtales > Myrtaceae > Rhodomyrtus > Rhodomyrtus tomentosa. The sequence continues at coordinate 2,445,870 of JAPCWY010000001.1, read as the reverse complement.
TGAGCAGGTACTCAATCCTAATAATATTTGAGATGTCCAATTGTTCTTTACTGTCCTTCAATTATAAACGTTTTTTAACCCTGAAACTCCTCTCTCTCTCTCTCTCTCTCCCTTCCACCCCCCCCCCCCCCCCCCCCCCACCCCAACAAAAAATATATATATATATATGTAAGGAAGTCCTAATATGCACATCTCTTGGAGCCTTCATTTTCAAGAGCTCCTCAGGCAACCATCATTATCTATACAGACATTGTACGTAATCATACAGCTGGGTTGTGGATTTGGCTTTCCTTTGCTTTAGTAGAGAACATACATATCCAGTGGGAAGCCTTGTCTGTGCAAGTCATGTATAGTTAGTATTGTCTCGCAGTATGCATTTCAAACCTTGTTGTACCGGTGGATTGTTGAAAAAGTTGAATAGTTTTTTAGAGTTAATTAGGACTGATAGGGAGACTTACTGGTACAGGTACATGTCTTCTTTCTAAATTTGGATCTATTGAGGCTCCTAATTCACTAATCGAGACAGTTTGACAGCTGGGCACAGAAGCAGTGGAACCTCATATCTTCCAGTCTCTGGGAGTCTTGAGTGTTCCTTTCAATCTTCATTCCTAAGCAGAAGTTTGGTTTGACTAACTGACACAGAACTTATCACAGTCTTCATTTGAAAGGTTAGACAGAGAAGCTCTGAGTATTCATCTCCAGAGGGCCCCACCAGAACCTTCAACATATCCTAGAAAAAGCTACTACTTAGCTGTCATCAGTGGAATCTGAGAAAGAATTAATGCACACTTGCAGCTTCTGCACCCTATGGCTTCATTTCGTTGATACCCTCTCATGATTCAGATCATTGATTGCCTCCAATGACATTTTTCTCCAACTTGTCGCCTTCCACGTGCTGCATTGATATCAAAGAGAAACATTATGATGACCTTAGTTGCAGAGATCTGTTTATCTTTGTATTTACTTTCTCAGTCAACAGATACTGGTTGGAAAAAGCTTCTGATAAATTCGCTCCTTTTCTGAAACGGGAAGAATTGTTTAAAAGCTAGAGCTAGCATTTTATGTGATGGCCTGTAAGGTTTAAATAATTAGGAAGATCCTCCCCACTGATGTCCTAGACAGCATTGCTTTCCCTGTGTACGTCCTGGAGTACGTGCATGATAGGATATCGAGTATTGCGTTTCCTCGAGTGTTGAAGTTGTTGTTGTCCCATCTTGCTTGTGAATGGGTTGTGTATGCTCTTTATATTCATGTGTCTCCCTCCACCTATCAACTTAAGCTTTTGAGTTAGACTTTCTAACATGGTATCAGAGCCAGTGTTATTCCTTTCTGCGTGTGTGGGCCCACTCCCCATTAGTTAATTTCCATGTGCTGCTCGTAATCCAGCTTGCATGTGAGAAAGCGTGTTGAAGTTGTTGTCGTCCCGCATCACTTATGAATATGCTGTGTATGCTCTTTATGTGTTTCCCTCCACCTATCTGCTTAAACTTTTGGGTTGGATTTTCTAACATAGAGAAAGTTGGATTTGGAGATCAAGGATATTATTGAGCATCATTTAGGGTGCAGTAGCATGCCCAGTGGCAAAATGATGCTCTCGTGAGAACATCGGACTCCATGTAAGGCAGATGTTAAAACAGGAAACAGTGAGGAGCTATGGATAGATATTCTTGCGAAAAACCTTCCAGATATGGATGTCAAGGAAGGTGGGGATGACTGTACAAGACTGGGCAAAAATATGTTGCTAACCAACTTTTGTTGGACAGTTCATGCCGTGTTGCTCCCATGGGGTTACATAGTGACATGTTTTGCACATTATGTATTATTTCTTTTCTTTTTGGATCTGTTAACGCCATTTAACGGTTAAGAAGAATTGAGGCAAGCTCCTAGCTGTAGAAGCTCTTTGCAAGGTCTCTATTCGATTTTTGAATTTCCGTTTATCTTGTTCTCTGTTTTTTTTTTTTTTTTTGGAAAATGCGAGGAACTGAAACATCTGGATGCAAGATGAGAAAGTCCGAGTTTTTTTGGCATTTCGTAAAATCAAGTTCGCTAAACTTTTTAGCTGTTTTTCCACTACAAAGTAAAATCAGTTGAAGCACTTCAGTCTTCAGTTCTATGACTGCAGTTAATAGCTGTCAATTGTTTCACACAGTCCAGCCTATTGCCTTTTGGTTGCAGCAAATTGACAGTGATTGTTTTTCTTATTTTGTAAGGTGTTTGAATTGCAGGGAACTCTGGTTGAGCTTGCTAATCCATCAGATACAGACATTGATATTCCTGCTAACTTCGATTAGAAGGTAATGTAGGTACCATGAGACTGTCAAAGAAATTGGTACTAACAGAGCTTATAGCTTGCTTTGGATTAATTTTCCTGGTGGTTCCAGGTTAAAGTTACCTTGTCTTTGGAAAACAATGGTGAATCCTAAAGGCTGTGCTTGTGACCACCTTGCCATCAAATCTAATGAGCTAAGGGTGCTACTCTTTTTTAACTCTGGCTGTGATTAATTTAAACCTATTGTATGTATAATAACTAGATAGAGTGAATGCATCCTACCAGCCTATTCTCTGTAATTTACCTTTCAGGGCTGTTGTTAAGGCAGATGTTAGCGTTTGTGATCAACATAGCTTGACATCAACATGTGCTGCATGGGTTGCTCTATTGAGGTAAAACCCCCCCAATGTAAATCTAAAGAAGAAACAGCACTTCAGTAATCAATACCAGGGCTCATTCATCTTAAGATCATTCTGTTGCTTCTGATTTGACCATATGGATAACTGCTGGAGATGTCTCTCTTTATTTCAGTTTCTGCCTTAATTCTTTTGCCGCTATTTTTACAACCATGCAAATATTATGAATCTAAGCTAATAGTTACCGCTAGTAATGTCTGATGACCAGGGCTAACCTCTTGTTCCCTTTAGTCCCTTGGGAAGGATAAGCTATTCCAATATGAATATAGTGCATGAAGTCCAATTCTGAGGCTGAGCTCTGAAACTGCTACAAGACCGCAAAAAATAACAGAGGAATCACGCACCCGTTAATTAGGCAGTTGGTCTCAATCACGTGTTGAGTTGCCAGCTTGAACCCTATCTGGATTAAGGTACAAATGTTAATGAATTGATATGGCTAGATTCACTCGATGGGAAGGCGTTTTTCACCTCCAACAATGTTATATAGAACCTCAGAAAACACTGAGAACACTGGAGGCTTAAGTAAAATACATTGTCCGAGGCCAGGTATGTTTATCCTTTTGTCTGAAAGAGTACATCCTTATGGAGATATTACATGGTTCACTTTTTGTGATTTGGTTCAAAGCATCCCATATGATTTTATTTGTGTTTGGTTGTCCCGGCAAAATCTTTTAATTAACCCACTTGATCTTGTTTCGCCAAGGATGTATTTGGATGGAAAGAACAAAAAAGAGTAAAAAGTTGAGTATGCTCTGTTTACTTTTGGGAATGCTCCGTTCAAAGTGGCCCCTGGCGATTATGTCGACTCTTACTAAGATGCATATTACCAATGCTAGAGATCATCGGCACTCAAATACGTACCAGTAGCGAAAGGGACTGATGGGCAATCATAATGGACCATGTAATGACCGTGCTGATTTTGGGGCCATTGGAAGTAAGTCGGATCCTGAGCCTACTGAGATAGACATGCGCAAGCCCTTTGGCCCAATGAAGAATCACATGGTTGTCACCATCGATAGTCTGGGAGCCATTCAACCTTGGCAAGGCGTTTCCCTGATGATCTTAATAAAACTTGCTGGACAAATGGCCTTCTATGCAAATTGGAAAGAAACGACGCTGCTCTTTGGGGTATAGACTTCGAAGAGGAAAGTTATGAACTTATCGTAATCTAAAGTAGTGTGGTCCTAAAGCTCAAGGAATCAAGTGGTGTATCCCTTTCGAGTATTTCATAATGGGACATTGATTTTGCAAAGCAAAGACAAAAGGGGAGGAACAAGAGAAGGTTGTATTTTAGACTTCTCTTTATCAAGCTCCGAAGTTTAGGGCGTGTTTGTTTTGCCAAAAATAAATAATTTGAAAAATATCTCTCTAAAGATGATTACTTATATTGCTTACAAAGATGAATCAACAAATTTCAAACGTTCACGAAAATATTTAGATATAAATTGTTGTTGATAATGATAGTATTTTTCATTGGCTAATTATTTAAAATGATACAAGAGATCATATTTAAGAAAATATTTTTCAAATCATTCATGTTTCAAGAAACAAAAGGAACCTAATAAATCTTCTTTTGGTACACCAGGAACGTTAGCTGGCCAATACTAATGAGGCTGAAGTCTTAAGTTAAATCCCTAATTGTCTTAATATTTTCTGAATTTTGTATTTATCTGCATACTCAGGAAGCATCACTCCTCTATTGTAGTTCCTATGGAGGTTTGGCTTTTCATCTTTGCTTTGAGAGTAAGTTAGCTAGTCGTTGCTTTACCTAAATCTCATATGAACATGATCGAAAATGCAGATTGCCTTTTAAACTTAGTGACATTGATTCGATGTTCCGGGTTGTAACTCTAATTTAAGATTTACAGATTGGCTTTAGTTTCTAAAGTTGTATTCGCAAAAAGGAAAACATAGGCCTAGATCCAAGAAGAATCAGCGATCACCAGGTACTGATAGACAATGTCCCATGAATAAAAGGTTTCGATCAAGGCCAACAATCAAAGAACGAGCGGCTACAGGATCAATTGACCACAGTTCTGGACCAAAAACTGTTCAGTGGAGATCCAGGACTAACTAGCAACAATCGGGAAGGACCAACAACCCAAGGCCAATTCACTGTGAACCAAGGCTAAATCAAATTATTAGGTTCGCAAGAAAGAGTCCAAACGAGGCTGATTAGGATAAATAATTAGCTACTTGGAATCAAAGACGACTTAAGACCGACCCAACAACCTAAGACTGAACAACCAGGACTTGCAGCCGAACGACACCGACTTGTGGATTGATGACTAGTCACTGACGTGCAATTTTGAACTGGAGCTCAAGATTGGGCCATTAGGCCATCTTGAATTGACCAGTTCTAGAGGCATTTAGTGACAACAAACGAATTTTGCAGGGCGTACCCAACAACCTGAGACTGCACAACCAGGACTTGCAGCCAAACGACACCGACTAGTGGATTGATGACTAGTCACTGACGTGCAATTTTGAACTGGAGCTCAAGATTGGGCCACTAGACCACCTTGAATTGACCAGTCCTAGAGGCATTTAGTGACAGCAAACGAATTTTGCAGGGCGCATTCTAGTGTTTTTGCCTAGTCTAGGGAAAAAAGGTAGCCGGAGATCAAAATCCTGATGCAGACTAAGCAAAAGCATTAGGATTTGAAGGAAATTGCAGAGTCGGTAGTCCCTCAGAGCATTTCTGTGAGAAACTCGCTCAGCCTAGACATGTTACAACAACATAAAAACAAATAAGTTATCTATCGTAGATAAATGAGCAGCCTGTGAGACTCGCTCAACCTAGAGAATTCATTTACCACAGATATAACTATTTCAAAACGTCATAACCTGCAGCAATTCAAAATATTTTACTTGCTCTTCTTGGTCATGCACAGACAGGTATCTCTCCGCTGACGAGGGCAAGATTCAAGGACTTCCTGTACAACTTTGCATATTTTACAACTTTGCTCATTAACGAGCTCGCATACTTTCCTAACAAGAAGCTACAACAATATACAAACAAATAAGCGATCTATTGTAGATAAATGAGCAGCCTGTGAGAAACTCGCTCAACCTAGAGAATTCATTTACCACAGATATAACTATTTCAAAATGTCATAACCTGCAGCAATTCAAAATATTTTACTTGCTCTTCTTGGTCATGCACAGACAGGTATCTCTCCGCTGACGAGAGCAAGATTCAAGGACTTCCTGTACAACTTTGCTCATTTTACAACTTTGCTCATTAACGAGCTTGCATACTTTCCTAACAAGAAGCTACAACAATATACAAACAAATAAGTGATCTATGGTAGATAAATGAGCAGCCTGTGAGAAACTCGCTCAACCTAGAGAATTCATTTACCACAGATACAACTATTTCAAAATGTCATAACCTGCCGCAATTCAAAATTTTTTACTTGCTCTTCTTAGTCATGCACGGACAGGTATCTCTCCACTGACGAGAGCAAGATTCAAGGTCTTCCTGTACTCTAAATGATGCATTTCTATTCATGGAAATCTTCATAAGGAGAGGATCCGCCGGATGAGTCACTCTCAAACGCTGCAGTCTCCCTTGGAGATGACGGAAGGGATTCTCTTACTTGTGACGATGAACCTAACAAAATGCAGCAATATATGAGTCCCAAGATCAAATTTTGAAGCATTAAGATCATGGCAAGCAAGTGGACCAATGCTCTTAAACTTCGTAAACATGCGTATTGTAGTAAATGCAAAAGTAACAAGAGAGAGAGAGAGAGAGAGATTATGGCCAACCTATTGTCAGTGAGCTAGAAGTCCGTATTGGCTTACCTTACTTTTATAACTTTTTTTGGACTTCAGTAACGAGAGAGAGAGAGAGAGAGAGAGAGAAAGAGAGAGAGATTATGGCCAACCTATTGTCAGTGAGCTAGAAGTCCGTATTGGCTTACCTTACTTTTATAGCTTTTTTTGGACTTCTGCCACTTAGAGAGAGAGAGAGAGAGAGAGAGAGAGGATATCAATGCGTTTATACAGTTTTACAGGCTTCAAGTGGAGATAAATTTGCTGACAGTTCCACAAAACCTTATTCTTTTCGGGTCCTATTCAACTTTTTCATCCAATGGGGAATAGAAGGCCAAAGGTATCAACATCAACATCAACACCACCTTTATCCCAAACAATAGAAGCCCAAAGGTATAATCAGGAAAAATTTGAGAAAGGAAAACCACAAACCTTTCTGCCCTCTGGTGCGGAACTTCTTCGTGTGTCGCCTAATGAGCCTCTTCGCTTTAGTTATGGTGAGCTGCCTAGCATATGGAGAGAACTCCAAATCACTTTCACTCCATTCACCATCATTTTCTGCTTCACCCCGCATTGTCCGTAGAACAAACTTCTTTGCCTTGCGACGTTGGTTGTTAAAAAGGCCTCTTATGGAAGTAACAAAACCATCACCTGCTCCGTCACTGGTGCGCTTAGGCCAGGATATGGGATTCTGTTCATTCTTCTCAGCCAGACCTCCTTCATTGTCACTAAAATTTAGATCGCTGTCAGGAACACCAGTCCCATTTTGCTCTCTCTGGGTATGTGCTTTGTCTTTGAATTTTTTACCCTGCGCAATACATGCAGAAGAGAATGTAAAGATGAAAATAACGGAGAAGGCTTAGCACCTGATACACGAGAAAAACTCAATTGGTGAAAATCCTAAAACACTCACACCTTGAATTTTTCTCAGGTCATACTTATCAAAGTTAATATCGCTACAAACAAATCCTACATTGCTTGTTGGGAAAAAGCACGGTCAACCATGTTGAAGTCTAAAAGCTTTAGCATGAGTTCCAACCAAAGGAAAAAAATCACAATTTAGCGGTGTGGGTTGCAATTAAAGGCCGCTCGATATGGATATTTGTTTATCATGACTCTTTAATACCTGCATCCCAGTCACGGACTTCAGGACTCCCCATATAATATGCTTCTTCACTCGCGAGAAAAGTCTTCTCCACGTGCCAGTGAACTCCACGCGGTGAAATGTATCCATGAGCAACTTAAGATCATTCACAACAAATCTCGATCCTTCGTAAGTTACCAACAGCTCCACCTACGCCCCCCTCCCAAAAAAACAAAAAAAAGACTTAAGACGTGATGAGGTTGCGGCAGTTCTATTGCAATAACATTATTACGCATGGATAAGAGCAACCTGACTGATCTTGATATTGTGAAATTCCATTAGCTTTCGTGGTCTAGATCTTTTCTCATTGTGTGACTTCCCTAATTTCTTCTCTTCGTGAGATGACCGACCAGCTTTGGCAGGTCTTGAATCCTTGAGTTTGTTTCGAGAAGATTCATCTTGTTGCTCGGCAAGACCAAGTGGTCCGCTCTTCAAGGTAGAAATGGCTGAAGACTGAAGCTGTAAAACTAGTTCATTGGCAACAGATTCTGCAACATTTTCTTCCCACGATCTGTCAAAAGAGGATGTCCTCCTCAATTCCGGGTTAGTACCACAGACGACGTTTGCTTTGAAGTTCTGCACCTTGGACAGCTTCAACCAGTTCCAGAGTTAATTAACAAATAAAGAGAGTCAGTAAGTTCTGATTTCAATGCCACTACTACATAAAGAAAAAAGTCCATCAATATGATAAACGCAGCAACACTGGTCTACATCTCATGGTAAGGTAACTATAGGAAACCAGTTACTACCAATCATCCAGTGCAAAAAAGATACCAGTTACTAGAATTAATGTACTGATTACCCAAACTGTACTTCTGCAGATAGGTTTCCCACTAATGCCATGATAAGGTAACTATAGGAAACCAGAAAAGAGCAACAATCAAGTACTAATTGGCCGAACAAAAATGGGTAGAAGCAGTCATGTACTGGTTGCCCGAACAATAATGATTCACAGGCTTTCCATCAATGACATAAAATAATTGAGGAACTCACTTGCAGTGTATCTGCTGGAGAGGACTGACTATGTGAGGGTACTGTCGGGACAGTAGACTTATAAGGAACTTCAGATTCTCTTGTTGAGGAAACATTTGATGTTGACGCATCGTGAGAGGAGCCTTTCTTCACACGTTTGGAGCTGACAGTAGTTGAAACCTTCCAGACTTCCTGCATTATTGTAAACTATCAATTGCAAGCCTTGAAAAGGTTTGCTACCACAAAAGGACTGCTCTAAGGAAAATTGTCACAAATGTAGAAGCACAAACTCTGATCTGACCTGTCGTCGTTGAGAATCCTGTTCCTCTTCAGGGAAAAAATATTCCCACATCATTCTGTACATTGTCTCAGTCAAATGGATCCTGAGGGGGTAAATCTCTACCTACAATGTCAGAAAATGGGTTGAACAATATAACCTGTCATGATGAATTCAACTTCCTATAGTATGTGCAAGTTTCAATTTTCTGAAATTTATCTGTAATTCAAGCTCCATGCATCTCTACATGATTTAAAAGCATATGCTCCAGCAGCCACTATTTTATAATTGGAAGTGACTATAGAAATAAATGGCATTACCTGGAAAAGTTCAAGAGGAGAATTCCCGTCTTTGGGAGCTCCTTGTTTTGCATCGACCCGAAGCATGACCTTTCTGAAGATGGAAAAAGAAAAATATTCAACAATTCTTCCAATATAGCAAGAGAAACTTTACAATGAACTTGTCTGATCTACCAGAAGCAAGATTACACAGCACTTAACAATGCAAAAGAATGATACCGGAAAATAGAAAAGCAGAGACAAAGCACAGAGATTTGAAAAGCAGTCAAATACTAGGCACATAACAATGCCTAGATGACAAAGTGATTAAACTTTGAATGCAATACACATAGAAACACATACACTCCAAATCATTGGTGGACCAGCCCCAAGCTAACCTGCGCATGATGTAGAAAATATACTGGAGAGATGTCAAACACTCTTCAGTCTAATCTTACTGGAACCACTATTGTTAGATGCTAGTTTGTTTGGATACCCAAGTTACCCATAATATAGTAGGAGAAAGCCTATCAAAATGATGCTAAAGTAAGAACACTGTCCTACCCAAAAGATTCATTTCAAAACATGGAAAACTAAAATCACAAAGAAAATGAAACTCTCTCTCCCTCTTATCTCTCCCTCCCTCCCTCTCTCAAAAAGAGAATTAGAAGGATATTTAAAGCAGCCATTGCTCTAAATTTCCTACTTTCATTGCTTAAAGTAGTTGCCAAACAAGTCAGGTCGGTATATGATGAGAGGAGCCAAGAGCAAACTGAATTATTACGCCCTCGCCCATGATGTACCATCTCGAAGATGATGAGTCCACCAAGCGCCAAAAAGGAATTCCATATGAGACGTAAAAAAAGCAGCACTGTAAAGATACTAATTCATCAAGACAACTGAAAAACACATGGTCATTTTGCAGGCAAGACTTGCCCATACATACTGTCAAATAAATTCCTACTAGCACCGTCAGGAGTGGGATAGGCGGCAACGACAGCAACAATGGTTATTATTATGCGAAAGGTAAAAGACAAGAGGGATAGGCGATTATCTTCCAAAAGATCAAGCGAGATAGAATAAGTTAATTCGGAGTAGATTTTCAGAATCATGAAGTAGGATCACATTCAGAAAGCCAGAAAAACAAACTAAAGACGTAAGACAATAACAATAAATGTCATCGTTGGTCCAATTATTACATTTAAGCTTTGCAAATATAGAAATGCAGAGACCAACATATCAACAAGCAATACTAAAAAAGTAACATGACTAAGCATCAGCAGTAAAAGTACTTACTTTCCCCATTCAGGAGGAGGATTCCACGCAGATAAAAGCATATCGGACTTGTCATCAGGCAGGCAGTTCCTAACAACAACGAACTTTGTTGTAAAACGTGCAACGCCAACGTCCTTGTAGTCCCGGTCAAAATCATAAATCTGCCAGAATAATTATATCAAGATACACACGCAATCATATAAATAAATCTAAGATAGTAAACAAGTAGATTCAGTCCGCCAAAAGGCAAAACTCAACAAACAAGAGCCAAGGGAGAAAAAACCAAAGACAAACCCTAACTCAAAGATAGCAAAAGGCATACATAAATCAGTAAATATACAATACAGGAATGGGAATACAAGAGAATTTGTTTACATCAGATAGCCTACAGAGTGATAGTATACAGTACCCCTACAACTAGAAGTTAATCAGTTAAGCAAAAACAAGAAAGAAAGTTGATCCCAACACCATAAAGAAACAATACAGGCAAAAACCTTTGCCAACAGCTTCCATGACAATGTTCAAAAGGAATGATCAGTCAAACAACAGTAAATTGTCAGTTCCTTCTGGAGACAGTGAAAAAAGAGTTCTAGCCATGAATGCACAAATAGCAACAGAAAGAGAAAACTTGATGTTTAGGAATCATCCTCCTAAACGTTTCAGACCAAGTTATATAAAGAGAATTCGCTAGCAATATCATGCAATTTTAAGGGACGTATCTTCAAAAATCAACCTCGACAGTGAGGCAGTAGAAATGAATGCCCCTAGGATCATCAGTTGCTCAACCTGGCTATTTCAGATACTAACATGACATAGGCAATCAACATCAACATCACCTTTATCCCAAATTAGTTGAGGATCGGCAGATCGATGAACCGAAAAATAAATTAAACAAGAGCAAGATCGATTGAGGGAAAAGAAATAATTATATAAAAACAAATTATAAAATAAATAAATATAGGGAAAAATGACTAAAAAGGATAGCCAGGAACATAGAATTCTACTCCTCCACAATGCTTTGAATAATTAGTCTACAATATAAGGCATCTGACATCTGCTTTATGGAGGGACCACAAAGATATGGCAACAGAAATTTCAAATGATAACTGGAAATCCATAAGACAGAAGGATCAACAATATACACTCCATAACATCCACAAAAATGCTGATAGAACAGATGAACAGAAATCCAATCCAAGTGCATTCAATTGAACTTGCATTCCACACTTCAAGAACCAGCCATGTTCTCAATTAAAGTTGAGTGACGGGTTTTTCATTCAATTTCACATTAAACAACCCAAAGGAAAAAACGAAAGAAAAGAAATCCATGGTTTAAAGATAGCATGTTATGCTCCAATTGCATTCTTATTTCTAAAGCAAGTCATGCACAGCAAAACAGTAATTCCCCATTTTAGCCCTCAGTAGACGAGTCTCTTCTAAATAATGTAATCCAAGGTGGGACCACCTTCAAACAGAAGTGAGCCATCGAGGAGGAAAGCCACTGTCCACTCTCCAGGCATCTGTACGCGCCGGATTGAAGCAAACACTGTCAGGAAGCCAAAGGCAAGCATCATGGTGGTTATGCCGTTTAAGCTCTTGCTGCCAGTGGTGTTGAGTACTCACGCATTCTTAATACAATTATATGAGAAAGAAAAGGCATCAACTTTCCATATATTGTTTGCCTCTTTGGACAATTAATCAGTTTCATTCGGTATCTACTGTACATTAAATCCAATTATACCATGCAAGGTTCGGTTTACACTCTTATTTTTGACTTAAATCCGGTTCTGCGTCCACATCCAATTTATCGTGTAAGGCGTAGCATACGCAATTGCTCGTATTTGGTAGTTTCCGTAATTACTGAATAGTTGGGGTATCTCTTTATGGATTAGCTTCAAAAGGCCATTTCCCAATTCTATCTTTCTTCAATAGGAACATATGAGGCATCCAGCGCACCATCAGGACCTTCTCAGCCTTCCAAGAGTGCTGCACTGCTCTTCGCTAGTTTCGATGAACTTCGAAGGAAGCAGGAGATGGGGGGTCTGGGCCCAGCCACAACTCCCATCCCCTAATCATGCAGATTAGTCAGACCAAAAAAAAAAAAAAAAAGAAAACATCATGCAGATTAGTAAATAAAAAATATAAGAAGAGCCTCCAGTCAAAGCGATTAACAGTATCTCATCTTTTCTTTCTTTCCCCTCTCTAGTGAGCCTCAAATCTTGGCATCCTCAGAAGCACTGCATTTAGGAGACGCCCTTTCATTCACGTAGCCAACCCACTTATCTATTCTTAAGGGACAGATCAGTTTTGGTGTCTCTCCTTCTTTTATCACCATATTTTTTTTAGCGTAAATACCACAAAAAACCCCACTAGTACAACTGTAACAAATTTACCCCAAATTATTTTTTTAATCATGAAAAACCCCAAACTAGTACACCTGTGACAAATTTACCCCAAACTGGTACAATTGTGACAAATTTACCCTTTATTAGTTTTCGTTAAATTTTACCATCAAATTGCTGAGTTGGATGACACGTGACAATTATTGGTGTACTCGTTACCATGTGTTTACAGGTGTATCAATTTGAAATTTTTCATGATATTAATTCAATTTAACAGAAACTAACAACGGGTAAATTTGTGATGTGTATCAGTTTGAAATTTTTTATGGTAAAAACGATTAGTTTGGGGTAAATTTGTCACAATTGTACCAGTTTAGGATTTTTTGTCGTCAAAAAAATAGGTTGGGGTAAATTTGTCACAAATGTACCAGTTTGGGGTTTTTCATGGTCAAAAAAAATAATTTGAGGTAACTTTGTCACAGATGTACCAGTTTGGGGTTTTTCGTGGTATTAACCCATTTTTTTAACCTTCAAATAGATATTACTTCGAGAAAACTTCCACTTAACTCTTTACCTTAATAATCACCATCCACTACTTTCTAGATTTATGCCTGGAAATTATTACTTATGTAGCGATGATTATACTGTCATGAACACTTGCATAGTGCGTGTTGGTGCCAGTCTTTTCACTAAGATGTAGTTTTATTGTTCAAGTTCTCATGTTGGTGCTAGTCTTTTCACTAAGATGTAGTCTTATTGTTCAAGTTCTCATAAAACCTATATTTAACTAGAACTACCCTGTTAGTCCTAACCATTTATGTTGAGGCCTCATTACAGCCTTGTTCCTCAAGAAAATCCCCCTCCAAGGTTTCCTCTCTCTTCAATGTCTAAGAGCGTTAGTGTTTCTAGCATTATCCTACCAAAAACCTCTCTTAAATAAATCAATCAAACAGGCCCCACAAATGGCCACTTAAACTCCACTGTCTCATTCGACCAAAAGAAAAAAATATCCACTGCCTCAAGCTCCACTAGATCAACATACAGTACAGTATTGAGAGCTCCAGCTGCTCCAATCTACCTAGTGAGATGTCACTAAAGTAGGGAATTGTATAGAAGCTAAGCCAACAAAATCCTTTAGGCACCATCATGCTCGAACCAAAAAATATCCATTTTTAATTTCCAGTTGAAGCTTTCGAAAGGCCACATAACTAAAGCAAGATCCCATACACTATGTTTCCAAAAAATGCTACTTTCTTTATTTTTAAACAGCGCAAGATAAGTCCATCAGGAAAGGCCTATTTATACAATTTCAGGCTGAAAAGATCTGCCAAGGCTTATGGAGTACTCACAACTCAGTCATGAAATATAGCAGAAAAGCATCGTCCAGTTCCAAGCAGTAGAAGCAGCAAAACCACCAGAGTAGCAAACAAACCATATACCAAAACCATAAACCACGAGGTAGAATCGGTTATGATCCTCTTACGTGTTGGATGTAATACCACATCCTCTAACCTTAAGAAGTGAAAGCACGAGAACATGCTCATCTACATCTTTTCAGGAAGTATCCTTTGACTACTAGTCAAAAAACCAGAAAAGGAAACAGAACCAACGAAAATGAGCATCAAATGGAATATTTCATCTCCAGAACCATGACTCCATAAATGCAATAGATGACCATGAACAAGATCACTTTGACGTGACAGGATGCAATTCCATCATAGGTGAAAGATAAATCTGACTATAATTAAAGGGAACAAAAACCATACGCAATCCCTTGAAGTACTTACCATGTCATTTATCTCAGCCTCAGCAAAAGGTTTACCATCTACAAGCATGCTCCAAACCACTTTTTTGATTTGTAAAGATATACGCATAGCATATGATGGACTTTTATTCTTCTCCTTCTCCATTAGTCGTAACTGGGCGGCCTTTTGTAGAGCCGACCTAAGTGCTAAAGATGCTGCCTTCTTCAACTTTTGTGCATTTAAAAGCTCTCTCTGAAGTCCTTGAACCTGCAAAAATGAAGTTTGTATTTTTTGTGATGCAATACCACAAAAGAAAAAATTTCCATAATATCAATAGCAATTCAAAGGCGAAATTAAAAGCATGCACACTGCTTGCATAGAAAATGCATGATTCATATTGCAGACTGCTCAAAATAAAATAAAATAAATAAAAACTGGAAAAGTTGCAAATAACATCAAAACCATTCGCAGAAAGAAAGGAACAGATACAAACAGAAGCCATTTTTATAAAAGACCAATCAAATCCTTGGAAAATTCAACTAACATACCAATGAAATCCTTGGGAAAATTCAACTAACATAACTGTCAGAAAGCCCTTATCTAATGTCCAGATTTCTTTTAAGAAGTTCAGGTTAAGTGAAGCGGCTTAAGCAGCTTCAGGAAAAAAAAAACAAATGTTACAGACACAGAGAGAAACCTTCTGGAGAGATGCCGCCTAATACTTTTAGCAATAATGAATCAATAACAGGGACATGTTACTGGATTCACCCTTCCATATCAAAGTTGCATGGCACATTTTGACTCGCATGGTGCATGTTGGTGCAAATTACGTTTTTGAATTTATCGTTATGTTTTAGTGCTCTTATGCAAATTACTTTTTCAGATAGAATGTGAACATATGAGACAACAGATCAGAAAACTATGCATGTGACCCAAAAAAAATATTCAAAAAAGTAATTTGCACAAGAGCACTAAAACATAACGATAATTAATTAATGCATGAAGATCCAATAAAAAGTGTGTAGTATGACTAACTATAAAGATTGCCATATACAAGGAATTGACACTTACAGCTAATCCTTCCTAGTGGTTCTATACCCCAAATCCAATTACTTTGCCCAATTGAGATGGTGTCACGAATTAACATACGCAACAATATCCTTACAACACATTTGTAATGTACTAGATCCTCTTTTAATGAAATTCTTTATTATTCATTCACTCACATGGTCACGTTCACATCAAGCCCATCTAAGAACCATGAATGTGCAAAAGCGTTTTCAAATTATTTGAGAAGTGCTGACGATCGAATTAATCCTCCTTAGTTTTGCCAAAAATCCTATAGATATCATTTAGTCGGGAAACTATACAAGGATTTCAGTGAATATTATTTATAAGTGTGGATTCTCACCAAATCAGTCTTTCCACCATTTACCATCCATAATTCACCTTCTTTCTCCTGATGCAGATCCCCTGAAGTTTCACAATTATGAGACAATTTTCTAATGTCATCAATAAGCAACTTCTGGTCCCATTCTCTCTGTTCCAGGTTGATTTTCGCAAGTTCTACTTCTTCTACCCCATCAGGAACCACTTCATCTGCCTCCTCTTCAACATCTTCATCGCCATCATCAATGGGGTATGTTAGACTACTTTTCCGAGGCCTGGCAATTAACGTAAATCCCGCTCAGAATTGACACATGTAAGCAACCAATATAATAGCACAAATATTATGCATTTCTGTCTATCCCAATATTACATATCAGTCCACAAAAACTAAAATGTGGATTATGATGGCCAGCGAATAGAGATATCCTTATGTTCAACCTTCAGCAAAACTCAACTTAGGCCTAACAAATAACGTGAAGAATATGCATGAACTCATGCCAGGGAATATTAGCAACAAAAGAAATACACCGATTAGCAAGAACATAATGATCAGAATTCAGTATCCTACCTCAGCTAGAAATTCTAAAAAACATTATCAAGCTCAAAAATAGGAACTAATCCTCACTTGGGGAGACGCGCAAACAGAAGATTCGTCAACACATCCAGCATAACCTGAAATTGCCGAGAAGTCATTGCTGCCGCTATATCATGAGAATTAAATGCAAGCTCTTTCAAGGGCTTCATCTGCAGAAGAGGATTAAAAAAAAAAAAAAGCAAATGAGATCTTATCGGTTGACTAGATAAAAGCCTCCGCTAAAGCTTGAACATAAAAAAATCATGAGCATTCCAGAAGATATACAAACACCAGATCATGTGCATTCCTGGACAAGTAGAGAGCTTTATCACCTTCAAATCTGGAGTACCACCTTTGTGCCTTGTATAGCGGAAATACATATCACATGGCATAAAAACTCTTTCAAGTAGAGCACCGGTGCGCTTCACATTAGCTGAGCTTTTTAGAACTTTTGGAAGCCACTGAAGTCCAGCCCCAGGATCAACATCAGTAGGTGCAACATGAGCTTGGACTTTCTCCAACATGACAGAGAGCTCCATGCGTTTCCATGTCATTTCAGGTTGAGATTCTGGAACATTTATCTTTCCAGATCCAAGTGCTTGTTCAATAATTTCATGTCCAAGATGGAGAACAGAATGAAAGGATCGCGCCAAAACACAGCCACTAACGGCAGCGAGCAGAAACCTACCCTGATTAGGTACGAATCATAGCATCACAGCATGAGAACCATTCCAAGGAAAGTTCCTCCTACTCTATTTTCTTAGATTACTTAATGAGTTCATTGAACTCCATTCACATATCATTAGACATCTACACACACACACACCCCATGCAAGCATGCACGCACACTAATATATATAAGAAAGCAGAAACAGTAAACTGTTTCAGGGATGCCTTCAACATTAAGAAGTGTTAGTTACATGCCATACAATTTTCAAGGAGGGTAATCTCTGTAAAGACTCCTTCACATGAATCGCTGACTCTGCCTTCAAAAGCACTCCCATCAGTTCATTTAAGTTTTGATTATTCTCACTGAAAGATACGATTCAAGCGATTTTGACTCTTTCCATGACATTCTCTGATGTGTTGACCAGATTATTCATCATGATGGTCCATCCATAAAGAAATTCAAATTGCAGGCATAACATACGTAGAGAGATGCCCAAAGAGAATATCAAACAATGGAAAGTTCTTTGTGAAGAAAAGGATGAGGCAAGAAAAAATAAAAAAAGAAGATTCAGCAGAAATACTATTGACAGGATTAAAAAGTGATGTTTCTGATGATAGGAATTCTATTCAGAACTTACATTGGCTTCTTCCGAGTGTAGATTAAACTGCGGTTTAATAACATTCACCATAAAATGCAGTGTTCCCTCCTCCTCAGAATCATTTGTACTTCCATTATTCACTGGCACAAGCACCACTAACAATCAGTTTATTATTACTCAAAGAGGCTTTCAAGTATGTGAGATAAAGCAAGCATGGTATTGAGGCTTAAGATACAGCCCAAGAACAAGAAAAGCACAGCTTCAGAAGAACTTCATGTGGCCCGGTAGTGACATGCCATTTTAAAATATAACCCATGTTAGAGGACACTTCCAAGCCAGCAAGAACTGTCACTTGTTTACAAAGCTTATTTCGCTGTTTTGTGTAAGGACTTATTAAAAGCATTTGTTTAGTACAACTGAATCTATAAATAGTAGGGTTAATATTTGGATTTTGAGAGTATAAATTCAGCGTTTTGGGTTAGGTTATACTATCGGACATGTACTATTATCAAGGGCCAGACATTCTGTGAAATCCCTAGCGGCTTCTGCATATGCCAACCTCTGACGCTTCTTAACTCCAAAGAAGAAAACAAACAATAATTTGGAAAGTTCTCAGTAAAAGAAAAATTAATTGAAGATTTCCTGTCCCTTCAAGAACAGTTCTTACATCAATCTCATCATCGCCAAACTTCAACAGCTCAGAGTCATCTTGTAGGTGTTATTGCTTGGACTGCCATGCACCACCTTGGGTCCATTGGCCCATCAAAATTGGTGGGTCCCACCGGGTTTAACAAGGGGCCACCAGATTCAGCACTTAAAACTAATATAAGGTTGCAAGCACCCAGTCCATTTGAAGTGGCTCATGTCCAACGAGTTATAAGCTACTTTGCCACATCTGGTCTAGGGCCAAGTCACATCCCAGCAGCATAGGTGCTTTGCCCCAAGGGCCAAGTCCAAGCATCTACCCATGAAGTGGCATAAGTGGATTCACGCATTATGCTCTAAGAAAGCCTATTCGCGGGTTGGCTCATTTTAATTGAAATGACTACTCTTTACCTTTAAGTAATTAAGAACCTGAGATATTTCTGCAGAACTCAACAATAATAATCTGCTTTTCCAAAATTTGCATTATCTTACAGGAATGCAATCCCCATATCTCCACATAGTGCGGACATAATTGTAAATTGGATTCTACAGTGACCTAACAGTATAGGTGCTTTGCCCCAAGGGCCAAGTCCAAGCATCTACCCATGAAGTGGCATAAGTAGATTCACACATTATGCTCTAAGAAAGCCTATTCGCGGGTTGGCTCATTTTAATTGAAATGACTACTCTTTACCTTTAAGTAATAAGAACCTGAGATATTTCTGCAGAACTCAACAATAATAATCTGCTTTTCCAAAATTTGCATTATCTTACAGGAATGCAATCCCCATATCTCCACATAGTGCGGACATAATTGTAAATTGGATTCTACAGTGACCTAACAGTACTAAAAGTTTCAATGCCCTAACAAAATTCAGGATAGAGAGTAAGTCAGATGCAACCAAATTTTGGGACTTAGATTATCATTTCATGATGATAACAACTTCTGTTCACACACAAAAGGTCCAGATTATAAAAATAGGGGGGGGGGGGGGGGGGGGGAAGCATTTGATCGGCCCTTCTAGTTTAAAATGAACAAAGTTATCAAATACCGCTTTCAACAAAAATTTAGACGTCAACTTAACAAATTAGTTACTTCCGATCAATCTCATTAGTATACAGACATACCAATGGCAGCAGATGGTGAACTCTCCGTCTTGACTGAAGACGATGGAGATGAAAGCAATGCTGAAGTCTCTGCAAGTTGTGTGGAAGGAGCACTCTCACTATGGCCAGAAGAAGAAGCCTTTCCCTGATCATTCTGATGCATATCAGCTCCATCATCTGCCTGGTTTTCCTGATGTAAACTCCTTTGGGCATAAAGTCGTGAAGGAGAAGGCTTGGGAGGCTCAAATGCTTTAGATATTCCACCAACCCAAGACCAAACAGCATCTCTGTTCTCAATTGTCCACAACAGCTTCAAGCCATAAACAAACACGCGTTGACAATTGTCAGCTATTACCACGTTGTATCCATCATCGTCACTCTGGTCAGATCGTGCATTCTCATCACTCTCGCTTCCATTTTCAAATTCAGACCTGACATAGGTCATCTCAAGATTTCTCCTGCCACCCTCTTGCCATGCTAATAACCTGGCAGGATCAGCTTTTGGAGCCTGTCTTCGTATCGTAAAATAATCAGAAAACAGCAAAAAACCATCATCACGATGCTTCTCCGTGCAATCGATCACATTGTTGCCCTTCTCACTAGGAACTCTATCCATGGATATGGATTGTGAACTTTTCCTTGTCCCTTGACCTGCTTTTGTAAAAATGGGACCATTACCAGTGTCCTTGCACAAAAATGCCTTGAGCTTGTGAAGGTTAAGACCCTGGTAAACAAGATCAATAGGTTCACGCTTGCATTCAAATGTGTATTTCTGCTTTCCCCGACTAAAACACATTTCATACTTCAGCTCTTTCATGTTGAATGTTAGGCCTCTGGCAGGGTCATCTTCAACTAAGGGGACATGCTTTATGCAGGTAGGAGTAGCATCTACTCGCAACATAAATTCTGTCATCACCTTATCTAGGGAAAGGTTGCCTGATCTAACAGCTCTTGGAACTCCAAAACGAGGCCATCGAGAGAAACTGCGCAGCTTGTGAGGAGGAATATAATTCATACCCCAGAACTTTAATATCCAAGCCAAGTCATGGGCTCCAAGGTTGAAAGTTGGTGAAACATTTGGAGCACTTTCAGAAGGATTGGGACCGCGGATGGTTTCATCAACAGCAACATCAACTCCCTGAGTAGACAGATATTGTTTCTCAGGTTGTGGAAGAGGTCTAAAAGAGAAATTCCACCTGAGAGAGAGAGAGGTAGATCTGAAGGGGTCAAACACTTTTTCACGAGGTTTTCCTTCATTGGGAAGTGCAAACAAATAATGATTGAGAGGATCGCCAGATTCGCACTCCCAGTCCATCATTACTTCAAGTGTAAAAGCTGGTGTTTCCAGGAAAGCATCAGATAAACCTGTAGAAAGTTTTAAACTGCGGTTCTTCCCTAAACTTTCCAAGCTGCTCAAAAGAACCTTGAAATCCTTAGTAGAAACATAAACTCGACCATCTGATTGCTGGATCTCCATATATCTTGAAACAAGTTGAAGTTTGTCAAGCTTTTCATAAGGATCAGTTGTGGCGAGAACATACCATTTCGTTTCTGAAAAGAATAAGGCGATGTTTCCATGGATGTAATTTCTTACTTCATCCCACCACGGCAAGCTCCGCTCTTTCTTTGGTGGCTGAATTTGCGGTGTAGTATTCCTAAGGCTCAAATTCGCCCGGCGAAGTGCAACAGTGAAAGCATAGCTCACATCAGTGAAAGATGGTTCATATCCCACTCCAAATGACATTTCTGCTTTTTCAAAATATATAGGCAAATCAAAGTATGTTTTCACTGGAGGAGTTGTGCCACTAGCGGATCGAAGCAGGCGCACTTTTCTCCATCTACCAATAAAGACTTCTTGGTGAATCTGGGGTTGAAAACATGTTGCCTAATTCAAATAAGAAACAAAGAAACATATCAGCTGCCCAGGAAGAACATGAATCTTACAAAGCGAGTGACTGAAGCCAGCAAAGAACAGAGAAAAATCCATTATTTCAATTTAAATTACCCTTGAAAAGAGAGAGAGAGAGAGAAAGCTAGAAGACAGTTATAATGCAAAAATCTGCTTCCAATCAACGCTATACTTGTTTTGTTAGACAACTTGTATATATGTACTCTGCCTAAGTGGAACAAATTAACACCTGAATAGCAATATCATCATAACTACAATGCCACTGTGGATAAACCAACGTATCATCTCATATTTCCATAGAATTCCCGCAAAGGCAGCTACTATGGACTGCAGAACCTCCATTTTGGCAATGTTATACATGAAATGAATGCCAGACGATGAATACCGACAGTAATTATCTTTATCTTCTTTTCAAAGAGTTACTGTCAGATATCATTTTCTTAGGAGAGTATCTATTCATAGCCTCGCTCAATCCATAAAGGCAATCCTGAAATGCCTCACTTTCTAAACTTACTACCTAAAGTTGCATAAATCAAAAGGATCCAGTGGCCTTGTCTTTGAGACCTCACCTAAAACAATAGGAGACATACTTAAAATCAGAAAACCAATATCAAATAGACAGAAAAAGTAGGCAACAAAAGATCTTCTTAAACTCAAAAGAGAGAGAGAGAGAGAGACCCTCTTAACTGAACAATGGTATCTTTATGACAGATCCACCCACTCAACCACAAAAAAGCATTTCATACAGACAAGAGTAACAGAGTGGACTTAAAAAGGTAGAGCATAAAAAAAGGAAAATAAACCAAAACATGACAAATTTCACCTGCTGCGCCAGAATTACACGGCCCTCACATTTACCAGAAGTTGCTGAGAACATAGGATGCGTATAGTCCCTTAACTGAACAACCAGAGTACCTGTGTGCAAGAGAATATTTCTTCCATAAAGACGAGAAAATGGTATGTCATTTTCACTGCATACGGGATCAAGTTTCCTAAGTATATCTATCATCCCAGCATCTCCACCATCAATGCTAACCAAGGTTAGATCTAAGTCAGTTGCAGATATTGAAAGAAGTGAAGTCCTGCTAGCACTAGGCCTAAAGCCAGCCTGAAACCCTTTACTGCATGCCCCTGAACCTTCAGAAGATCTTAACTTCTGACAAGCCTGATAATAAGATTGAAATGACCTTTTGTATATTTCTTCTTCAAGTTCATGCAAAGAAGATGCATCTTGTACGTCTATTTCAGTTCCATCATTATTAGATTTTCTTTCTTGAGCACCATCACTTGTCTCTGCACTTTTCGTAGATAAGTTGGCTTTCATTGCTTCATCTAGATACTTCAATCTGACAGCTAACTCACAAGCCTCATTTTTCATAAGCTGATAATGTTCATCAAGCCAGCCCTGAATAGGTTCTTCCTCAATATCAGCAGTCAGTTTACGTATGCCAAACCTTATACGCCCCAGTTTTGATGAACTGGACTTTTTTGATTTCGAGCTTTCTTTCTTGAATGGAAATATGAGCATGGTTTTAGCAGCAGCTATAAGCTTCAAGGCCCGTAACATATCCTCAATGGAGTCATCAATGGCACGCAATTGTAGCCTGTATGGCATACATATATGAAAATGAAGAGCTTGCACTATCCAATCCCATTTAGTAACTGAAGTTACTTTTACATCGGATGAAGCAGTACTGGTACTAGGAATACGTGAAACTTGCATCCGGGTGCTTTTGATTACTCTAGCCCCATTAAAACTTAGAGAAAAACCTTCAAAGAGCACTCCTATCCGGGCATTTTCAGAAAAAATAGACTGAATTTGTACCAATGCATCTACCCCATCTCCAACCTCAGCCGATATAGTCAACATCTCCACGTCTATTGCAAAAATAGACTCCTTCTTGTGTTTGGCACTTCTTCCCAGTTCCTCAGCCATTTCTTTACTCTGATGAACATTTCCCTGAGAAAAGGTATCATCATTACTGGTACCACCCAGTTGCTGAAGCTTCTGATGATGCATCATCGATTTCAAATTCAGAACAAAATCAAATAACGATAGATGTAGTTCAGGTTCCCACCGCGCTGTAATATCGGTTGCACTGAAAAGAGAGCAAACAGAGATCTCTTTGTGACCACCAGACCGTCGTACAAATTTAGCATTTTGCATGTCAAATACAGTCAATCCTGTAGAAGAATGATGCTCCTTCAGGTTTTCTTGATAAATTGATCTGGCTCTTTCAAGCTCCACCTGGGTTGTCTGTTTCTCTTTGTTTACACACACAGAGAGGTGAAAAATATCAAGCGTCACAGAATAGTTCAATCTCTTGCACTCTTTGTGCGCTGCGGACATTATGGTTGCACTACGTGGAGTACCATCAGCAGAAATGCTAACGATGACCCGACCACCCTGTGACCCATAATTCACACGCTTGGGATCTGCAACAGTCATATTTTCCAAGCCTGCCTCACCACAAATGTTTATAGAACATCGCTCAAGATTAAATTGTACAAGTCGAGTCCCTTTTCCTGATTGCTTAGATGCCCGGCCCCCTTGGCTCTGTCCTGATCTCTTTCTAGAAGCAGAAAGGCTTTTCAAAAGAGCTTGAAAAGCTAGAGCAGTTGATATGAGGGATTCAACCCGCTTTAAGGTAAAATAAACACCCATACCAGTAACGTCAACTGAAAGAGCCAGTTTAGATCTAGTAATGTCTTCTTCCAATGACTCCATGTCCTTTTTGGCCCAGTCTAGACTCACCTTAGCTATGTGCATCAAGGAACCGGAATTTGATTCAACACCAAAAAGGTTTTCATTCAAACATTCTTGATACTCATCTTCCATATGCAAATTTATCTCGCCAAGCTCCATGTGAACAGAAGGGCCTGTTGAAGATATATTATTTGCATAGACATGCGAGGATTGTGAACAACCCTGCAAAAAGAAAATTATATAGGATAGCAAAGAAATTAAAGTGAAACTTATGCTTTATAGGGTAAATTAGAAGAAGATAAAGATGAATGGACTAAGTGCATTTTACATGGACACTTGAGCAAGAAAGATTAACAGGGAAAATTATATGTTAGTCATAACACAAGATAAATCGAAACTGCTGAGCAAGTAACCTAAGAGCGGTATCCAAGCATTTAGAACTAAATAAAGAATCATCCTCAAAAAGAAGATTGGAAATAAGAGAATAAAATTAGAAGACTTTGAGAGAGAGAGAGAGTACTCATTACATTATTAGAAAAAGTCGTTTTCAACGGTAAGGACTTCTATGCAGTATCATAGATATGGTAGATGTGCCACAGAGATTTTGAAATCAAGAAGTAAAAGCATCAAAATGGGATAGAAAAGATCTCCAGTGACAAAACCTTGCCCATTTCCTAGAAAGCATAATACTGCAAGGTGAAGCCCAATTAAGAAGTTGACACAGAGGAAATGTTTTGGATTCATCATGACAGTTCAATGGATGATTCATCCATTTTACGAGGTCCTCCCATAGTTGAACTCATTCGTCTCGCTATGAACAAGCAACACTAAGAAGAGTGACTTTGGAATTTTCTAAGTTGAGCAATATCACTTAACTATGCACCAGTTTAAAAGCAAAAGTGCCCCATGTCATAAGGTAGTAACCAGCTGATGGTACTGGCTTGACAACCAACAATTCTTGTTAAACTAGCAATACTTGCGATATGGACAACTTTTCAGGAGGAAATTAGCCTGGGGGCTAGAAGAAGAATCCCTTCAATGTTATAGTCAAGACAAACTCATACATCCTCGAATTTAGTAGTTAAGACATGCAGACATGCCTTCTGCATATAATAGGTCTGCCATTCTAATTTCAGTTAAGTGATTTCTGAATGGAGCATTAAGGCACAATGGCATATCAAATGCAGCGACACGATTCAGGGGAAATTATCAACACAAAATTTCTAGCTACAAACAAGTCCAAGTACCCAAAAGCTCATAGCAAACTCACATGATAAAGAGGCAAACCACTGAAGCTATATAGCACAATAATCATTTCAGGAGCTGAGAGAGTGCAAGTCCACATAATCGCTTTAGAATCTGATGATAGTGACCTCTTAGATTGCACTGTCGGCTCATGTAGCACCATTTTCTTCTTGTTTGAGGACTGGAGATGCAGCCATGGTTTTAATCTACTTATGAATACGTTGCACTGAGTACCACCCAATTTGACATCAACTTCAGCTCTCACCGGCAGTATTGGCTGAAAATAAATAATTTATTACATGAGAAAATAAATTATAAAAAGAAGCGTGAATTCATGCAGTCAGGCTTATTAAAGCTAAGAAATGATACCTAATGATTGATAAGGGTATCGACACATAAGAATACAGTTGCAGACATATATGTGAAGCACCCCAACAGTCTACAAGCCTCTTTCATGCCATGTTGCAGCCCCGTTGATAATTCTATAGAGTTCGATTAGGTGGATAACATGATCTTAGATTATAGTTTTCATCATCATACTCAAATTAGAAGATTTATGACACAAGTCCGCCGGCCTTCTTATGAGTCATAAAGTAACTCTGATGTGTTACAAGCTTTCGCACAATTACAGAATGGTGAAAATTATCAAAGTAATGAGAACACACAGTTCAACTTGGCACTTATGCACAACTAAAAGAACAGGCCATGTAATATACATGTAAAAGGAGACAGTGATTAATGCCATAATAAAAAAAAAAAGGTTGGTTATTTGATTGAAATGTAATGCCATGTAAGGTTTTAGAGAGATGGAATCCTTATTAAATCGAACTTAAAAACACATTTCATACAGCTTACATAGCTTCCACAAATCATTCGTAGTTCCATGCAAGGAAAAGGAGCTAATAAGACCTCGTAGTCATCTTTATACTGCAAGAGCGTTGGTTAAAAGTAGCAGCTGCATGAAGGCTTTAAGCAGCGCAAATAGTAATGTAATGGTTATTCATGGTTTTATCGATGCCAGCAGATAAGACATTCTTTATTCTCCTGTTCTGAAACCTAGTAAGGAATTCTACCGCTAATTTTTTTGAGTCCATAAGGGATTAACAATTGTTGGAGTATTAACCACTTGTGGACAAGATTTATGGTGGCATATGCGCTTGTATCTCACTCTTGCTTTTGCATGGACATTCTAAGGTGTAATGAGAGAAAAGTTTAAATTGTTCGTTACCCATTTAATAATTCATCTCACATGTGAATTCTTGTTCGTTTCATTCCCCATTCTTCAACTTCATGCGCATTCTTCATATGATTTCATTTTAGCTAGCATATAATTTTTCTCACATAATTAGTCTAAAAAATCTGTTTGACTTCCTAACAACACTAAAGTTTTCTTGGTTCTCAACTTTCGGAAACCTAAGACAAGTGCTATCCAAACCCCTTATTCATTGTTTCCATAGATAAGTAACATTATTTCCAACATGCATTGAAGTTCAAACTTTCGCCAACTTCTTCTCCCTTTATTAATGAATCTATCAGACTATGCATTAGCCAGAATATGACAGGAAAAAACTTATTTTCCGAATCAAATAGAACATAACTCACCTCTAGAGGAACGTACACCAGAGATATGACATCAACCTTCAGAATCTCCATAACGGAAGCGCCAGCTTCTCTTAGCAGCTGAAATATCACAGATAATCACCCTTTAGAAAGGACAAAATGGAATGAAGAATATGACACTGACTAGCAAATAATAGATTCACAATTTAGTACATGAATCTCGCTGAATTCCACTTGAGCATCGAGACGTGTGCTCTCCCCCACATCCTCCATGGATCGAGTTTTCGAACATCTAAATCGAATGCCCATGATGTTATTTTCTACACGCAGGTCATGTTCTCGGTGACTAAACTTAATATCCACTTTTGGCAAACTGAAGGAAACCTGTCAAAAAAGGAATTGTTTTCGTTCAATAGAAGATTGCAATCAGTCAATGAGCTTCAGATAGCAATATGGTTGAAACTCCTGATCTAATAAACCAAGACTCTCGAACTTAAAGTAGACGATTTATGTAATCACCTAACCTTGTTCGATCCAGAATTGAGGAGATGATGAAAATCAAGGACTTTCATCAGAGATTTTAAATTTAAAAGGCTATCATGAACTTCGCTTGGTATGAAGTAGGGGGGAACCTTTGTGCTAGCTGGGAGGTCGTGTATAAACCAAGTTAGAAGGATGTGTTACTATTAAAACTTGTTTCTTAAGAACATAGTTGTTGTTCGGAAGCTGTGGTGCAGTCTGTTCAAAAAATTGTCTGCTTTCCAGGAGATGATCAGAAGTAGTATAGTTGGTGAACATGGACGGCATGATTACCGGGGCGTTTGTTTCCCAGGCCATCCCCAAGAAATTAATCGCCTCCAGTTATGGAATTCTTTTCTTTTCTGAATATGAAAAATAAAGTTGGAAAGAATCCTCAAATCTGATTAACTTTTAGAATATTCATAAGCACCAACCACTTTGTTCCTTCATCCGAATCTCTTTCATACTTCATGGAGGTTCCAATCACGTCCACCATTCATTTCTTGTCTTGTACTTTCTTTAACTAGTCACGATGAACTGCCACTATTGCAGGGTAGACTTAAATAGAAGTTAAGTACCAAACATAAGAATCAAAACAAAACTCCTACCCATATTGACAAATATGCACACACATAAAAACTGCAAACAATTTCATCATCTTAAAGTAACAAGTAGCTTGCTTGTGTACTTCTAAATTATTTAGTCATATTTTTAAATTGGAAACCAAAATTCATTGCATTATTTGTTTTTTTTTTCCTTCATTCATTTAGCCTACACTAAAAATACTTTACGACACCAAAAAATGCAAATATAATTCTTCAAATAAATGTCCCACAAAATAGTATGGCCGATCAAACGCCCCCCTAATACCCCTTAAGACGATTTATCATGCCAATGAAAAATACTGTTAGTAGGACGAGGTAATGCTACTTTCTTGAGCCACACAACCCTTAGATAGTAGTGGCAATATAAACTCACAATGCTCCACAAATGAAAGAAACTAAGAAAGTTCATAATGCATGTTTTGCAGAATATCTCATATGATGCGACAATGTGCCTGACATCCAATAGACTACATCTGTCGAGATCATCAATAATTGAACAATTTAGTAAGTTAACCACACCAAGAAGCTTGGTTAGTGTGGATTCAAAAGACAAATATATTGTCAATGAAGCATCATTCTACAAAAGAATTTACCATAAATACATCTTCATGCATTTGGAACAGAATGAAGTTTTTTATACTGTGATCCAAGAGACAGTGACGTGAGAGTGTAAAAACAGCTCAATCACTTATGGAGCCCAAAACATTGTTACTTTATCATTGCACAAAGCTTTCGCCTTATCAAGAGGCCTCAACCATATTAGAAGCTGGTCGTCTTTTTCTAACGCATAACCTTATTGCAATTTGCATCCTTTACCAAAAGATAGTTTTAATATGTGCTGCTTAGTTAATGAATATTAAGTTTGTATAATGAGAAGTTTCGATTTGCTGGACATAAATTCCATATTTCCCATCGAATCCCTACAGCTCTCTGCCTATCAAAACATCAAACAGTTCGGCGAAAAGATGTCACAGTGGAGAGGAAGTCCATGTAATTCAGTACAAAGACAAAACTAGAGACGCTCGGTTAGTACAAGACACCAGCTTTTAAAGCAATAAACTCGCTAACCTTCTCAGGAAAAATTGAACAGTACTTTGAAAGTGCTGCTTGTTTCCTGGGTGGATTTTTGCCAGCTGCAGAATCAGTAGTTTGCTCCATCTCAGTAGAAAAGGTATCAGATGACTTTTTGTTCTTCGAAAGTAGCGCCTCATTCAGGTTCATATTGACTTCTCCACTATGGATGTCTAGATTGTTGATAATTACACCAACTTCCCTACATACAAAAGGGAATGCAAAATACTTAATAGGTAGACCAAGACTGTTGTATCTAAAGCTACAAAGAAAGGTCGTAATCATATACTGCAATTAGTTTTGAAAGAAATAAATGAGTGGGAAAAAAATCACCTATCATGACCGAACTCGCAAGAAAGAAGCAGCTCCTCACAGCTAAAAGGAGCAGAAGACCTCTCCATTCCAGCATGTGCCATCTGGTCGGAAGAGTCACCATCGAGATTACATGACTGATCACAGCTCATTCGTGATTCACCCAGGTAAACAAGAATAGGTGATATCTGCAGCTTAACCAACAGATTAGGTTTGGAGCCATCATCTTTAGATGTTTCCACTTTCAAATCCTTAACTTCAACATTGGCCTTTGAAGTCTGCCATATACAAATACACCGTTAAGAAAAATATGAAATCACCCAAGCAGTGTTCTCTATGCTCATGAAAAAAGAAAAAAGACCAAAGAGTTCATTAGACTGAACATAGGAAAAGCACGTTGTGGAAAGCCAGAATTCGATCCATATTATCTCAGCAGTCAAGCATCAAAAAATAAACATGGCAAGACCTGGCAGCCTAGCAAAATATATTTTAACCAATATACCTGGCTATAATACAGCTTCAAGTTTACACCAGCTAACAAAGTACTTTCAGACACACCACATGCTAATCTAGCGATTCGATATAGAATTTAACAAGAATTATAGCGTCTCGGGGAAAAAAACTACCAGTATCTTAGAACCTCACAATAGGAGGAAGGGTGGGATGGCTGGCAAAGAGGACCATTACGCAGTAAGAAGAACATGAAAAGAACATGCCACCTAGAGTGTTGAATTGGAGAGATTGAATGAATAATTTCACTCCCTTGTCCTCTCCCCTTCAAATGCCTATCTTGGTCGAAGCGGTGCGAATACATATCTCTGCTGCAAGTCTATGTGTGTACGCACGAGTGTAAACAGAACATGAAGTTGTTGAATGATCATGCCAATTGACTATTTCCTTCAATCTTTATCACATGAAAACATACTTAGCACTTTGATAACAAGCAACATCAACATCAACAACACCTTTATCCCAAACTAGTTGGGGTCGGCGGTCGATGAACCCCAAAGAAACTTTGATAACAAGCAACGCACCCAAAACCTCTCAAGGAATTACCTCAGTGATCCCCTTGAAAAATAAACAAAGTAACTTAAAGTGACTAAGTGAAAACACTTTCAAAACAAATCACGAGTACATAAACTAACATGTGAGAATTGCAAGTTACCTTCAATGCTAAATCTGTAATACTAATAGACAAGAACCTTGCAATATTGGCTACAAGCATCCACTTTCCCCTACCCTTTCCTCTGCCCGAAGTGCGGGGTCTCCGACTTTTGGTTTTCTGCTTACTTTTATTAGGAGGCCTGATCACAACCTCTAAGTCAGATATCAGGACTTGTAGCTTGGGATCCCTCGAAAAAAAACTGGCCCCAAGCTTGACAAGAGACTGTCTCAGGCTGACTCTAATTTCTCCAACAGACACAGATTCGATTGGACCCTGCATATTGGCAAATTCATCAACCACAGTTTACATTTCCTAAAATCAGTTAGCAAATGAGTTCTTGCAGTCCTTTGAGTCCAGATCTACAACAATCCAACAAGAGTCCATGTTGTATTACATGATGCGTACTTGACTTCCCTGACTAATGTTGTTTTCACCTTGCCTAGGGTATATAGTCTCCGCTCCATTGAGGCCAGAAGGCAAGTGAAAAGAAAACAATCAGTGACATTTTGTCAAAAGCAGACTCTATATTGGCAGGTGATTAGGAGCATGGAATAAGAATGTGAGAACCCAGATTGACTGGACTAGATGCCTAAGATTTCTAAAATGTTTACTCTATATGAAGAAAAATTTAGCAGACCAGCCAAAAAAAAGTGAGAAAAAAACCTTTTTAAACTTCACCACAATGTCTCGTACACATTTCCACCCACCAACTTTAAAGGCAACAGAAGCTCCCAAAACCCGGCTTAAAGCCCAAGCTACCAATCGAGAAGCAAAGCTGAAAGGAAAAGAAAAACGAAGACATGGATTAAATGAAACAGCTGAAAAAGTAGTATAAGGACAATCCACTGATAATGAAGCCAAAAAAGAGGTACATAATTTCTGTGAAGTAACTTTGGCATGAAGCTTGCGAACAGTCAAAACTTCAATGGATGAACAAGCATTATAAACACCATGCAACAGCAAAAGAAACCTTATATCCTCAACATGGTCAACTTTCTCTGTGCAAGTAAAACTCGATTTTCTCTTTGTTACATGAAGTCGTAAACAGAAAGTAAGCTCGCCCAATGCTAACGCATGGACGCAGCAATCATCAGAAGAAACATAAAACATGTCAGCAGGAATTATATCCTGCATGGGAAATATTCGATCAAACGACCGCGCACGTTTTCGACCAGACTTTGATCATCACCAAACAGTTTCCAAAGCTCGCTCGGCTCCACTCTTTTCACCGCTCACCAACAGTCACTCAAAACTAAAGTCCCAAAGCGGCGTTTGCATTAGTTCCCAACAGCCGCAAAAAATCCTTTTTTCCCAATCCGTCACGAAGGCTTAAGCGCGATCTCAACACAGCACCGTCACATCCACCGCGCGTCAAGTTGATCAGTAAGCGGAATTTCAAGAGAGAAGGAAACAAAAGCGAATTCCCACGGGAGACGTACATGAAGAGCAACCACAGCACAATGGAGACCAGCAAGAAGCCGAAGAGGAAGTTGGCGGGCGAAGCAGACCCCATTCCTGGCGGGCACTCCGCGGAACTGGTGCGGTTGCCGACGTCGATCAAGACGGCCGCGGGCGAGGGCGAGGGCGAGGAGGAGGAGGAGGAGACGAAGCGGCGCGCACGTCGACGGAGGGCAATGGCGGTGAGAGAGGCCTAGGGGCGAGCCGGAGGGAGGTAGAGTTGTGGAATTCGTGGTGAGGGGAGATCATGTCCTCTTCAATGGCCTGAAGATCGGAGGAACTGATGGTGAGTTTTTATGGCAGAATTCGAAGGATCCGATCCGCGATGCTCTCGGTCGTCACACACAGAGCGCGAGAGAGAGAGAGAGTCTAGTTTCCGATCTAGTGCGTGAGGGTGCAGAAAAGGAAAGGTGTGCTCGGAGATTTTTTTCATCTTCGGACTTATTTGGTCATTGGAGCTCTAAAATCACTTGATCAAATGTAAATAGTATTTAGCTCATTTGGAGAGAAATAATTATATCTTTGAATGCTCTCCAAAAGCTTTTAATTCAAAATACCTCGAAAAAGTACATATCAAATGCAATTAATTTTTTTTCTTTTATCTTTGTCACCTTCACTTGCCGCCACCGCCCCCCAAAGTACATCTAGATTTTTTTTTCTTTGTCTTCTTTTTATCCATGATGAATTTAAGGATTGCATTCTTGTTCTCCCAAACAAGGGTGGAAAGTGACTTTATTTTTTCAAATAAGAGTTCGAGGTGAATTCAAGCGGAAAAAAAAAAAAAGGACTCAAGGTGAATATTGTTTGAAATGAGAATCTGAAGGCTCTTGTTTCAAATGAGAATCTGAAACACCTTCATTTTCTCAAATCAGGAATTGAAACGGCAATAAAGTCTCAAAAAAGAGTCTAGTTTCGAGGACATTTTTGTCATTTCACTTTTTTTCATTTTTTTTCCATTTTTTTCATTTTTCTATCCCCCACCGCCAATGTTATGTATGTTTCTTTTTTTTTCAATTTTTTTAATTTTTTTAAATTTTAAAAATAAAAAAATGAAAATATAAAGGAAAAAAATCAACAAATCAAAAAGGAAAAATGAGAAAATACCCTTTAAGCCATACCCCCTTTTTAGACTCTATGGGCACTTATTTGAAATTGCTGCACCGTTTCAAACCCTTATCTAAAATAAAATTCACCTCAAACCCTTATTTAAGAAAAAAAGAATATCACGGCCCCTTATTTGAAATTTTCATCAAAGACAATGTAGTTTTGCGTGTGTCCAAAAAATTCAACCTGCGAAAGATCGAGAAAAATCATTTTGAGGCAAAGGATTCGAATCATCAAATAATAAATCATTGATAAAAAAAATTTCAATATTGAAAATAAATTATATAATTGACATTTAAAATCTTAAGTGAATGTTATTACGCAGTGCAACGTAACTAAGAGAGTCATTTCATTTAGGTAGGGCAGGACAGAGTGGTATGAGAAAATATCTTTTATACCATAACCATATGTTAATTAATAATGATTACTGAAAATGTTTTGCATTTTCACGATGATTTGTAACCTTTGCATTTTCAATATATAACTTCACCCTTTTCATTTGCGATTTTAATAAATTAGTTTTGTTGAGGTTAGTTTCGTCGACTCAATAAAAGTAGGGAATGTTATAACTATTTGGACGTGGGAACCAGTGTAATCTTGGTCTATAATAAAACACATATGAGTTGAATATTTCATTAGGTACTCTTTATTCACTTCCATACCTACTCAATGCAAATCTTCCCCAAGCAAGAATCCCATATCGCATGCATCCTATTCAAGCGCTTTTGAACCATGAAATGCTTTAGAGTTTCATGGTCAGAACACATATCTTTTGAATAACGGAAAATTATTCGATTCACGAAAACAATTTTCCATGGACTAAAAAACCAAATTTAGATTGGGGAAAATGACTTCCCCTTTTGACAAGAAGGAAAACGTTTTCCAAACAAGTGAAAATTAACTACTTTCCTTTAAGTGATTTTCAAGAAAATTGTTTTCATTGCTATAAAGCTTTCAATAAAATAAATTTTAGCATAAATTTCAAACTACCTCTAGTAGGAGTGATCGGTTCAAAGTCAGCCCAAGCTTCTAATTTTGAAACTCAGAATCTATCCGATCACAGGTTCCAAGGTCAATTCCAAAGTTTATCCAAATTTCATATGCATTCTTAATTGGATAATTGCAATGAATCATCACATCTAAAGATCTCCATTTACTTCTACAATTCACTGATTACAACATAAGAAAATTATGAACAATTAACAAAGTAAAAGCTGCAATCATGGAAATTGCTGGAAATGAAAGCTCAGATTAGTGATTCTAAATTACACTTACAGTGAAAAAAATGAAATACAATAGGATCGTGCAAAAACATAGAACAATATAATACAAAGACTTGTTCTAGGTCCACATGGAACCTCCTGTGAGAATCGATACGTATCATGAATAACCTATAATCTGGAATTGGACAGGCTCTCATAGGTCCAATTTTCGATTTTATTTTGCAACCATACTCAACCTTAACCTCTAGCTCCAGATCAAATAGTACTTTTAATGCCTCAACGCTTGCACCACATCACGAAGAGTACGGGTGAGCATTGTTCCAAGGTTTGTAGGTTAGGCTTCAGGTTTCAAAATTTGAAGAATCCATTCTGACGCATAGCTTTTAGGTTATAGGTAAGCGAAACATGTAATTTATAACGAGTTTTTATGTTTTCTTGGTACTTGTCTTTGCGGAATCCAACGACATTCCATGACAATGATAATGAGTGTGTAGTTTGAAATCACTTGTCTGAGTTTCCATTTTCAACCATGTTTATTACCAATAATTTTATTTTGTCAATGTTTCATATGTATTGGTACATCTAAATATGAACGGTGGTAATTGGTCGTGGCAGTAAATTATGGTCATTAAAGATGATAGCTCGCTGAAATCGTTATATTAAGAATATAAGTGGAACCTGGGTAGACCCTGTAACTTATGATAAGGTAGGTTCCAATTTCGGATTCGAATCCTCTGACATTGGGATCTATGTCAGGGGTACCATAAATGCATATTATACCGTCGATTTTTCATTAGACGGCCAAGGACAGGCCACGTCATTTATTTAGAGGGAAAAATTTTGGGCGGCAATTTTTTTTATTTCAAAATTTTGGGCGGCAATCATTCTTGGGCATCCAATGAAAAATGGACGGTATGACATGTGTTCATGGTGCCCCTGTCATAAATCTCCAATGTCAGAGGATCCAAATCCTCTAGTTTCAGGGTATTAAGGGTAGGTTTTCAGTTTAAAAAAAATGAAGAATATATCCCGATGAGTAGGTTAAAGTTCCAGGTGAAATCATTATGAAACCTAAAATTGCTTACCCTTAAAGAAGTACTTTAGGAGTAGCAAGTTAGGGCGCGCATGTCAACACTTTTGCTTCATAAAATCAATTTGTGGCCAAAGGTTGGTTTTTTCTAATTTTCCTTATGAACAGAAGTTGATTTTTGATAGGAGAAAGGCATTTAATAACATGACAAAAAAAAATTTGGAACATAAATTTGTTTAATAACGGTTAAAAATTTCTACTCATAAAACATTATTAACAAAAAAAATTCCAAAAAATTATTGATCCTAACATAAAATGCATGCTTTCAATAAAAAGTAAAATGCAAATACTGTAGGATTTACGTATAATTTGTTGTTTAGTTACTGCACTAAAGAATACGGTTTTCTTTCAATTCTCCATCAATTCCAAAGCTTTTAGTTGCGGTTCGACATACTTCCATTGCTTACGTCGGAAAACCAACGCCACCATTGGACTCGCCGCCATCGGACGAGTGAAACCTCGAAATCATGTTGCCAAGCCGCAGCCACATGCATCCGCCACGCACCACCCCATCTCGGACCCAGTCTGGCCCCTGTTGTCGTGTTGATTTGGACGCCTTTCGCTGCTCATTCGAAAAACAAAGAGCCACCCACAGACCTTCGGCCTCGGGTGACTCAAACCTAGAAACCCTATGGCGAACAGAGATTCGACGCCACCGCGCACGCCACCATTCTCGGCGAACCATCGAGCCCGATCATTTGGGGGCTATTTCATCCATTTCCACCGCTCATATTCACCAACGACCACCACCAATAGCCTCCTAAAACTCCGACGAGTTGCCTCAACTCAACTGTGTCGCCGCCAACCTCTGTACGCGCCCTCACGTGCCACCTCCTCTCTCTGCTTGTGAAATCCATAGGCCAGTGGTTGTCCCGACGGTTCGGAACCTATTCTGACCAGTCAAGAGATCATGTTCTTCGTGGCGTTGTTTTACTTATTTCCATTCCATTTGCTTAACAGACTCTTGATATCTTCACCAATACACATCCACCAAAGTATCTTAGGAGATTTTATATATTTTTCTTAATTGATTGTGATTGATATTTTGCTAGGT
This sequence comes from Rhodomyrtus tomentosa, assembly GCA_028455895.1. Classification (NCBI taxonomy): domain Eukaryota; kingdom Viridiplantae; phylum Streptophyta; class Magnoliopsida; order Myrtales; family Myrtaceae; genus Rhodomyrtus; species Rhodomyrtus tomentosa. The sequence continues at coordinate 2,409,367 of JAPCWY010000001.1, read as the reverse complement.
TGGATAGTCATTCTGACATAATCTTCATTTATGAATATATATATATATATATAATATTATATATTTTTGTCACAATTTTTCTAAACTTTGACTTTGGAAGGCATGGAGCTCGAGCCCCTAGCCAGTCAAGATAAAAACAAGGCGACTCTTGAAATCTCAGAAACTTTTCAAATTTAATTTTTCATTGTCGTGTCGTCCCGCAACGGATTGGATTTTCCATATTTTCTAACTAAACTAATTATGTTCACTGCATTTTTTTTTTTTTACATGCAGCACGAGTGACAGTTTGCTAGTGACAGAAAATTAAAAGAATCTGAGAAGACCAGAAATTAATAGCAGAGTTAGTTTAAAATCCGAAAAAGAGAAAATCCCGGCAGCTTTGGATGCTGACTTGTGACCCAAGTAAGTGACCTGATGACCATGTATGTCACATCCTCGCATCCTCGTTTCTCCCCAGTTATCTGTCTTTGCCAGCACACGCCTCGCTCACAGAGCTGGCAATATGGGTCACAAACTCATATTTGACCAATATTTGTCAAATATGAGTTATTAACTTTTAAATGATTCATTAAAAATGGGTCAATAATGGATCACACTTAAACTCATTTTCAACCTATATTGGGCCTATTTTCGACCCATAAGGACAATATTATTTCATAAGTTACAAGCGGTCTCGGGACCGGGACCGGGATCGAGGTCGGCGATCGAGGTAGGGATCGAGACTGACAACCGGGGCCAGGCTTGAGGTGGGCAACTGGAGCCGGGAACGGGACCAATGCCGGGCCCGAGGCAGGTCCGAGGATCGGCCACTGGGGTCGAAACCGGTGCCGAGGGCCAGGGATCGGCGATCGGGGTCGAGACCAGAGATCAGGACTGGGGCTAGGGTTGGGACCGGAGATCGGGGCTAGGACAGGGACTAAGGCTCGAATCAGGGATCAGGGGCTAGAGATTGGGGCCTCGATCGGGGTTGAGGCCAGGTCTAGGACCAGGGGCCGGGTCGGGCAGTGGCCGGGGCCAGGTCCGGGGTTCGAGGCTAGGGGTTCCGGACCGGGGACTAAGGGCCGGGGCTAGGAACGAGGCCGGGGCTAGGGCTGGCGACTGAGCTCGGTCCAGGTCCAAGTCCAAGTCCGGGGGTTGGGTTCGGGGGCGGGGTACCTGGGTCAAGGACGGGGTCTTGACAGGGGGCTGGGACCCAGACCGAGGCCGGGACACGGATCGGGTCCGGGATCAAGGCTGTGCCGAGGCTGGGGCCGGGGCCGGGACTCGATCTGGGGGTGGGGGCCCAAGTCCGAGGTCAGGGCTAGTGCCGAGAACCAGGACCAGCGACTGGGCCGTGGTCGAGTTCCAGGACCGGTGCCGAAGCTGGGTCCGGGTATTGCAATTGGGGCCGGGACAGGTCACCGGCCCCGGTCGCGGTCCCGATTTCGATTGCTTCCGCCAGAAAAATTTCACTGGATTTTTTACTGTCTCGAAGTATTTTAATGATATTATTTTCTTAAAATATTATTATATTTTGATAATATGTGTCAAAACGGATTGGGTCGGGTCGAGTATGGGTCAATCGCGGGTTGAGTCGAGTATGGGTCATTAAGTATGGGTCAAATGAGTTGATATGGATCGGACCATATTCGACCAGATCCAAACCCGACCCGACTCATTCATTTGCCACATCTACTCACTCGAAGCTCACGTGAAAGTTGAAACGGTGAGATCTCGAATTCTCTCTTCTTCTTCTTAAATATGAACTTCTCGAGAAGGCAACCATTCCATTTTGATCTGTTCGAGCACATGTTGTGGTTCTGTGATCTTGTTGATCAATGAACCTACCGTTATGGTGATCAATGGACGTAGTGTGATGGCTTGTCGATGCGTTGCGCATTTCGAGTTCATTTGTGAATGCATCGATGGCAGGTGGCTCGCTAGAGCCGTCAAAATCCAAACATTTTCCAGTCATGGAAGCTCGTTCTGAAGGTTGGGCTGCTGGGAGGTGTCATTGCAGGCTCGCTGCACGACACGAGATATGCAACAGAAACACAGATACTCTCTCCCTCCTAAGACCAGCTGAAACACGAATACTTTCTCCCTCCTAAGACTACTGTCCAGATACAACTTGTTTTCCAAGGTCTGTGCTTTAGAGACTTTCGATCTGTGTACCAGGGTTCAACCATGTCTCTGGCACTTTAATTTTGTATCTGCAGTAAGCCTTCATACTCACTCCGAGCTCGTAAGGTTATACAATGCTGCATGAATCACATTTGATCGCAAGTGAAAAAAAAAAATGAATGTTGAAAGGCCAATAAAGTACAACCAACATACCCTTATCCATTTAATAACCACTATTACAACTCTCAAAAGTCACCAAGATTTACACACATGGACGGTAGAAATTGAGACAGTAAAGCGGCGAAACACCTCGTCTCCAGGCAGCATAAAGTTTCTGGAATCAAAACATGCAACTGGTACTCGAAAATCACTGAGTGAGCAGCTTCGAATCGCATGCTACAATCTTAACCCGACCGACATTTTCCTGGCACTCCTCGCTCTTGAAAAAAGCATTCTGTAGAATGAATGTCCACACATTGTCACAGAACCGGTACGTGTGCAGATGTCCCTGAACCAAAACATGAGAGAAGTTTGAAAAAGATGTCAATTTTCCTCTCAAGGTGCTCACAGTTTGAACCTCTACATTCGGACACGCATATCTGCTAACTAGGTACAATTCTCCTTACTATAAGACCAGAAGCACTGTGCTGACCTCAACAATCTCACAGCACACTCACATATTTCTCAACTAAAGTGATGAAACGATGACAAATCTCCTATGAGCATTATTCATTGGGAGGCAGTATTTGGTGCATTAGGGCAAGCATTGATGTCCTTGGCTGCAGTCGTCCCATAAGTCACCAACCAAGATCAAAGTTGAAAATTTCTGTTTAGATGCGTCCAATGGAGCCGATATGATAACCGGAACAGGCCAAACCCAAAAGGGACAACTACTTTCACTGAGATATGGAAATGTTAAGTAACCTAAATATGTCAGGGCGTCGATTGTCAATGCTTATTTAATAAGATTTGGCATCTTTGACGGTGACATTAGCATATTAGTTTCTTATGGAACCTTAAGGTGAAATATACAGATTTCTTTACAATCAGCGAATCTATGCTCTGCACCCGCGCCAATGTGTGCGTGTGGAGAAAATACTGTGACGATGATAATACCATTACAGTAAATACCATATAAGCAGCTAATTGAGCACAAACCATCCGGCTATTGGAACAAAAAAAAAACATGACAGTACAAGCCATGCACTCCTGTCCTGCAAAGTATCATCTACCAGGATGTATGAGGCCAACCAAAACGTAATTATCAACTAACCAGTTGAGGAAAACCAAAATGAGAAACAATCATCTAACAATCAGTTGAGGAACGCTTACCTACTTCTACCGGATGCCTTTTCAAAAGACAATCAACGAAATTAAGGAATAGCGCAGCATGATATTGCGAGTGAATGTGACAGGGGCATGACAAAAAGAGACTTTTACCTTGATGGAGACCTTGCTCTTCACCTGGGTATCCAGCGCCTCGGTCATGGACTAAAAACGCACAGCTATCAGCTCAACACCAACAGACAAACACAAAATCAAAAACAAAAAAGAAGAAGATCGAATCCAGATCCAGACCTTATCGAACTGGACGAGGACTTGAATGGCGAGCTCAGGGCTGAGAGTGCCGTTCGAGACCATCTCGTCCAAGGTCTCCGTCAGGCACATCCCGATCGTCGACCTCCGGTACAGCTCGAACGTTGCCATCCCCTCGATCCGACCGATCTATCCAAAGAAAACAAAAACGCAAAAACCCAGACGAATCGAATCGAATCGATTCGAGTCAATCTCAATGACAAACACCTCCGAAACTTCCACAACCCAAGAAGAAAATGAAAACCATTCGATACCAAAGAGAATACGAACCGAACAGAGAGAAGATAGCGAGCGATGCTTCAGCTGGAGAGAGCTCTCTGCTCGTCAATGCAGACCCCTAGGAAGAGAGAGGGAGAGAGAATTGGGGCTTTTTATACCTAGATTCAAAGCGGAGCGGCATATATAGCAGGTGACTGATGAGGAAGAGGAGACCGAATTGACCGGAATGCCCTCCCTCTGCTCAAGCGGCCATTTTGATGGGCTTACGGCTGGATCGTAAAGCCCACTCGATAATGAAATATTTATCTGGATCCGGGTCAATTGGCCCACGGATACCCGGCAAGCAACGTGGCATCGGCCACCGCCACGTACACGAATGCTGCGCTGACGTGGAAGAACCTAAGGAAGCCCAACACCCGAGACGCATGGAATGAAACGTCTTTGCTCTTCTCTACACGGTCTCGCTTTGCTGCATCCATAGCGTGAGACGGAGCAAAGGGAAAAAGCAGCAGCAGCAGAGTCAATAAGCCTCGCTCTGATGGACGAGATCGTCAGCTCATCACCACCGCAATTGCCAAAGCCTCCTCCGAGCTCCGCCGTCGCCGCCTCCGCCGGCCTCAGCACTCCTTCCGTCACAAGCGGGAGGGACCACCGAGGAATGCCGTCGTCGGCGATCTCGCGGGTGAAGAAGGAGTGTTTGTCCTTCACCGTGTGGCTGCAGGAAGGTCTTCGCCACGTCAAAGCTCTTCTACTCGGCCAGGTAACAAATCAAGATCAGCTCCGGTCGGAAATCAAGGACCAAAGGTTATGCGCGAGCGGAGTGAATGAACCGATCGATTACGTTGCGTTTCGTCGTGGCAGGCGAAGAAGATGAGGGCGAGGAACGAGAGGGAAGCGACTGAGGCTGAGTTGCGGACGGAGAAGACGCAGGTGGAAGCGGCCGACGCTGCCGAGCACGCCAAGAGACGAATTCACGGCAAATCCGCTTGATTTCTTGATTAGTAGCCGGAGACAGAGTTCATTAAGTTTTTTTTTTTATTTTATTTGGGGGGGGGGGGGGGAAGGGGGTTCCTTGGGTTTTTAATTTCTTGTGATAACGGCTTAGGCATTTCCGCTTTTATTAAGTCGCTTCGATTAGGCAAGTTCTTGTTAATAATCAATATGTTTTCTGGTGGCAAAGAACGGTAATGTGTGTGTGTGTGTGTTATTTTTCCCTGGGCCCCTCGTTGATTTAAAGAAAGATGAAAAACTTTTAATCTTTTAAGATAAATTCAAGGCATAAAATTAATTTATTCTGATTTAATTATAGATTAAAGTTATAGCAGAGGATTTTACTGTTAACATTACTATGTAGATGTGAAATACGAATGACATGAAATTGAAATTTTTGGAGCAGGTCTGAAAATCCATCGTCCTCCTTGTCATTAGGGGATGGGAGGGCCTTCGAAACGGATGTAGTCGTACATGATTCCTTGGAGAGGGCTCACGCTCATGGCTTGGGAGAGGAAGACTGTGTTGTCCCCGGCGGCCAGCTGAGCTCCAGGTACGTCGACGGCGTACGAGCGGAAAAGCCCGTGAATCCCGTGCCGGGCGATCGTGTTGTCGTGCCCGATCACGCCGCTCGAAAACAGAGGAGGGCTCGCCTGCGGGCTGTTGACTCGAACCTAGGAACATCGGGGGAAAAAAAAAAAAAAGAGCTCTCTGAGGCGCGGATTCAAACGAGAGCAAAATGCAGAACCAAGTAACAGGAGGTGGAATTCTAAGGCGTTCGGGCGCGTGTTACTACTTCTAACTGTGCCACATTGGCCGTGGCCAAAGCCAGGCGCAGCTTGTAAGTCCCGGGCCGATGAATGTCGTCGAGTCTGAACCTGATTTGCCATGTCGTTCCTCGGTACGTGCCATCGTCGATTTTCCTGTAATTCAAATTTGTTTTAAAAAGAAGTCAAATGTCGCTCATGTGTACCAAAACCAAAGACGATGAAGAGACGAAAGAGATGTTTTACCTGGGAACTTGTGCGAAGAACCAATCTTTTCTATAATCACTAGCGTCCACCGTATAGATCAAGTCACCGTCGGGATATAGTTCCGTGTACCTTTCCCATAATCCATATTGCCTAAACCTACTTGCGAAAAGAGACGTTAGCTCTGTTTATAGTCATTGGAAATACTTATGTTATTCCTATCTTGGCAGCAAACTTCAAGCCTAATCAATTGGTCCTAGGAAAAGCAAGCTCACCAATTTTTGACTAAAGACCTAGACACCATCCGAACTATTTTTTCCGGAGAATGCGCCAGTTAAATGACTCTTTGTTAATCAACATGATTGACTTAAAAAATCGAATATTAAGATAGATACGACCTCGACTTTTCATCGACATTACGATGTTGTCTTCACGAAGTAGCCACGGGGGGGCCGCACAGCGATAATTTGCGTGGTTTTTGCACGGGATTAATCACGATGAAAGGTTCAAATTATAAAAAAACAAACATCGTACAATTGGCTTTTTAAGGGAGCTTACTTGTCGGGATGGTTGAGATAGAGCTTGTTGATGTACTTCGGATCCGGGTCGGGCACGTAGAACTCTGCCGCGGAACGGTCGGGGATTCCAATCTCCCACAACGTGGGCCCATCTCTTGGAGGCTCATACACAAGCTCCCCCACGTCAACTTGACAACCTAATGCACATTCCTCAAGGGCGATTATATATTTATGGATTTTAGTTTCTCCATAGTATTCGTCTCCGTGTAAATTTAATAAATTGATTCTAATTAGTAAAAAAATTAGTCATCACCTGGCGTTATAGCAATCTCTCCGTCGTTTCGGTAATCTCCAACATAACAAGGTGCCCACGCGTAAATGTAATAGTTGCCAGTGTGTACGTTGTTGATCGAGAAGTAACCATCCGAGTCGGCTTTTGCCCAAAATTGATAACCCTGAGATAATAATAAAAAAACGTGTAAAATGGAACTCCTGACTCCAATGTATGTTCATCAAAGTAATGGGGGGTTGATTAGTTGTCATTCTTTTGGTCATAATATCTTCTTGTTTTCAAAAAAAAAAATTTATTGAAAAAAATCTTTTTTTTTATATTTTTGCCAATTCAATCCTATTCAATTTTACCACTCAACTCCTAAAATTTTTGACAATCTGGTAATTGATTCATATTAGCAAGAAATCATTGATGTTGATGTTGATTGTTACATGTGGCACAACCGATATTAACATGAATAATTTTTTTATTTTTAAATTGATTTTTAAATATTTTTTATTTATTTCTTTTTTTCATTATGCTGGCAAGGGTCACCGACAGGGCCAAGAAGGCCTTGGCGAGGATTGTTGGTGACCCTCTCCAACACAATGAAAAAATAAGAAAAATGAAACTAAAAAGTTTAAAAATAATAAATTAGTCAAATAAATTACAAAAATTATCCACGCCAACGACGGTCGTATCACGTAGAATGACCGGTATCTAGGTCAGCGTTTTTCAACCAATATGACTCAATTGATAAAATTGAGTTGAAAAGTTTATAACTGAATTTTATCGATAACAGGTTTATAAATTTTCATACAGTTTTTCCGAGTGTTCTCTATGCATTCACCTTGACTTCTGTTTGCCATGATCCGACTTCTCCCGGAGGTGCTAGTCCCACGTACGCCCCGCTCGCAGGGATTAAGGTATCACTGATGTACCTGGGGAGTGATTCGCAAAACACTAAAAGATGGACGTATATACGCAACTCAATGAACATTTAAAACAGATCTATAGTACACGACATTATACATACAGTTGTTATGCACATAAAATTGTTCCAGGTGTAACAAAAACCAGCGCTAAGATTTACGACATTGCCGCTACAACGTGGCTATATCCTTTTAGAACGTGTCACGTGGCGGCTCATATTAAAAACTTTAAAGATGCCAATTGCTAGACTTGTCAAAACAGGTCAGAAACTCATTTCTTATCCCATACTTATGATCTTGTTAAAAAGAAAAATCATATTTATGGGTTGAATTATCAAATGGTTTAGTTGTACTTACCACGTGGGTCATAAACGGGATTAGAACAATAGAGCCAACAATAATATATGCGTTAAATGAATTTACAACTTACATACACCTAACCCAATTCCATGACTCTCTACTCGTTCTCTTTCATTCTCACTCGAACTTGTACTCGCTCATTCCGTGCTTTCACCACAGTATATTTGGTTGCAATATGATTCAGTTTGGGTATGAGTTGAGTATCGGATGGATCACTAAATTTATATTCCGTGAAAATTAGTCAAAGCAATTTAAATGAGTTAATTTGGGTCGGATCAATTTTCACGGTACCCAAACTCGACCCAATGCATTGTTTGATGAGTCTACCAATTGCTTTATTTTTTTTTTCGGCCAGATACCAATTGTATGTTTAATTAGCAAGAAAACGAGGAACTAATTACCTGTCTCGAATCATTAGCCTCCCACTGACATAACCGCGCTGATCCGAAGTCTGGTATTCCTCCGAGGCTGGGAAGGCATAAGGCCAGCTCTGGACTTCGCTCAACATCTGCAACAGTCCACAGTTTTCTCAGGCGGCCGTCCGTCTGTAACTCTTGATTTCAAACTGAGAGAAAGGCGATTGTAATAACGAGCTCCAACACAGTTCGCTCGATCGGTCAAATTGATCATCACCTGTTCCTTGGCATCGTCCCAAAGCTTGAGCGGATCGTCGGCTTTCGGCGCACAGTTGAGGTAGAGAAGCACGGGTCCAAATACCTTCTTCCACGGCTCTCCCGGCGCGAGCTTCAGCACCAAGTCCTCTCCTCCGTAGTGAGCACTCAGAAACATCTGGAAAAATGTCCCAGAATTAGAAATTCGGGACAGGAAGTTGTCCACGAGAGTTCGAGAGTTCGAGAGAGAGAGAGAGGAACATACGGCCAGGGTAATGGGTCCGACATGGGAGCTAAGGTTCTGTTTGAGTAGTCCGCCGGAGCGAAACTCGTTGCTTGGCGTAATTTGCCAGAATCCCACCGGAGGGTCAAAGCATATCCACCCGTGAACCTGGAGATCTTTGTTCTCGCATGAGTACTGGTACTTGTCATCCACCTGCAACCCAAGTCACAACTTGAGAAGCATCTTCTAATTGGAGTTAGGATTTGTTGAGATGTACATGCAGGTTAATGTTAGAAAAGTCGCACGTCGAATAATTGATCCAGCATAGTCACTATATCTTAATTTGACCATAAGTCATTAGTGTAAACTTTTCGATGAAAGTAAAATCAACTCAAATATATTTATGGATAGGATGAATTCTAGTCTTCTCTCCTGTGTAAATGTACCAATAATTATATTTGACTTGTAACTCATTAACTTAAGCATGCTAATCTCCTTTCTTTTTTCTTTCTTTTTTGAAATGTGATTAATTATGTCAAAGAATGATTGTTAATTTAAATGCACCAACCGTGATATAATATCTCCAGACAGCTGCAACACTTCATCACAACTTTTCAAAAGAGAGGGAGAGAGAGAAAGAGAGTACCTCGCCTTTGAACTCCGGCTCGATGGGATCGACGAGAAGAACGGCTTCAGGAGTCGCCAAGGGCTGCCCTCTGCTGGGCAATCGGTCATCGGGAAGGGGCATGTATCTCTGTCTATTATCTCCCACCGCCATGTACTTAAACCTATCACGTAATCACCGCCACCACAACCCATCAAGTTAATCGACATTATGAAGAAGATAGAGGGGGGAAAACAATGATCTCATCAACCAAGACATATGTCATGTAGTCGGCGGCATAATCGTCATAACTCGTGCACTAACTTATCCTTTCTGAGCTTGAAGACGATCCTGGTCTGGGGAAGGTTGAAAGCAGGCCAGTCCCCTGAGTGCTCGTAGATTCCGTAGGAGTAGAATCCTGAGCAATTCCGAAGCATGACGAACCTGAAAAAATACTTGCCGGAAATTAATTTTTTTTCACCTCAGATTATGTTTTTTCCCCCCTTCATGTTTTGTGACATGAAACTTAAATAAAAATCACACCTTTTGTCGATATTGAGGGGAACCATCTCGCCCTCTTTGGGGGAATCCCACGTCCTCGTGAACGATATCTCCACCTGCTCATCGTTCTCCACAATCACGTCGAACTTCGTTGCGTTCATTCTGCACCACCAAAGCTTAAGAAGATGGATAACTTATAGGAAAAGTATTTCTCCTGGACTGAATGTAATTACTTTTGTCAGTCGTTAAATAAAGATGCATGACCAATCTGATACTATACAATATTGAGATCAAAGAGAAAATTGGTTTAAATTAATTGCGGAACGGGTTAATATTAGTCACACGATGCAATGCAACGGGACGAGGAAACTTATTTTGTCCAAAAAGCCTTAAATTTATTGTACAACGGTCAATTCAGTTCTAAACCTCTCAATTATGTCAATTTAGTCATAAACCCTTTTGATTATTTTCCAGTTCAGTTCTAGACATTTAAATTGTGCCAATTTAATTTAGTCCTAAACTTTTTGAATTTTTGCCAATTTAGTCATAAACCTAGTATTTGGATAACTGGCTGAAAGTACTCTACTGACAAATCGTTAAAATGTTTAGGACTAAATTGACACATGTGCAAAGTTTAAGATTGAATTGATCGTTGTATAACAAGTTTAGGGCTAAAATGACACAATTGAAAGGTTTAGGACTAAATTAGCTGTCATACGATAAGTTTACGACGTCTTCGACAATTTTCTAAGTCTAAATTCATTCCCGTCTATCCTTGAGTTACGTAGGCTGAAATGTGAAACTGTTTTCGCTAGCGACACGAGGCATGGAATTCGCAATAGCCAACACGATGGAAATGATAAGGAGGGCTTACCTATCATCGGTGCCGGTCGTGCCGGTACTTCCTGCTTGACTCCACACGAGGTCCCAGTACCTGCGGACCATAAGCACACGAATAACCACGTTTCGTTCGGATTATTTTTAATTCAGGACCAGATCGATTTTGACTAAATATCGACGCACCCTCTGTCGAATTCCTCGTTGCGAACTTCAAGCAAGTTGCTGACGCCGTTGTATTTGATCCCGGTGACGAACCCCTCCGGTTTCGACACCGTCACTTGGACCATGCCATTGTCCATCACCACCTGCGGCGCGTCCGTTCGGAAGAGAAGGTCAAACAGAGAGCCTTTGTCAACGCCGATCCATCTTGAGGGGACGGAGACGCTAGACTCCGGTCGCCGGATCGTTGGAACCGAAAACAACAAATGACGATATTGGAAGTTTGGAACAAACGCACAAATAAAGAGCGGCGGATGGAGAACTTATTGAAATGTAAAAAATTTTGCTCCGACGCGTCCGCAAGCCAGAATTTCACAACCTTGGTAGAGGTTGGTCGCACGTACCTAACGCATTAAATGAGGAAACCCAAAAAAAAAAAAAAAACCCCATCAATTGCAAATAGTTGTTCTTGCCTTCGGTCTTCTTCAGACTTTCTTCGTAGACCACCAACAAGGTGCTCCAATCGAATAATCAATTTTACATTATTCAAACATAGATGGTCGTTGCAAGCCCGCCCCCAGCCGACAAGATTCGACGCACGAGTAGAACGGATCTCGGATAAGTGCCGTCTTTCGGGTCGGATCGGCAGAAACTCGTTGAGTTTCCCGGTAAGGTTTTAGGATTTGCAAAATCACCATTGATCAGGTTTAACGGATGCTATCGAAACACAGGAATGTTTTCTTCCGGACAAGATGGATTCTCCAACATAAACTCTAACTGAAGGTGCTAAGAAAATAACATATGTCCAGATTCTGCATGCACCTAGAAGAAGTTAGCTGAGGACTCACGTGCTTATCCTGAACATTCAACCGCACCCTCTGGGACGACGCAGCACAACCATTACTTCCCATTTCACCGCCTTCTCGAGCAGCAAAAGCATCCTGGCTCTCCATTTTTGCTCTGAATCGAATGGGAAGAGAGGAGAGTATATTGGAATTAACAAAAAAAACACTATCTTGCAAGCTGGTTTTCTGGGCAAAACATCTCTGGTAACATGATGTAAGAGAGGTACTGTAAGCTCGTGGACGCCTTCACGGGCTTATAAGAAAGGCGTCTTTTTAGCTTGCTTTCTTGAAGTAAAAAACAAGCAATGCTGCTGCTTCTTTTGTCAGACTCGCCTTTATTTACTTCACTCGGTCGCCACTACTGCCTGGTGGCTTTATGGAAACTGAGGCGTGCAAGGATAGATATGACGTCTCTGTAGATGCCGAATCCGGAGAATACCGTTCTTTATGTTGTGACTGTGAAAGTATTTTGTTGTACCACATCGCTTGTGAATGTATCTTGTATGCTTTTTATATTTTTGTAGTCTCCCTCCACCTAATAACTTAAGCTTTTGGGTTGAAATTTCTAACATGGTATCAAAGCCAGTGTTATTTATTTCCACGTATGTGGGTCCAACTCCTTAGTTAATTTCCACGTGCCGCTCGTATGTGGGCCCACCTCGTTAGTTAATTTCCACCAGGTAATTTATTTTTTTTTTAGCGCACGACATTAGGTAATTGGCACGTCAAGACTTCGATCGATTTTGTCTTTGTAATGAGAATTTTAATTGGAACCATCTTAAGCTTTTTAATCTCTTGTCTGACACAATGCAGACATAAGAATGTAGAGTTGACAAGAGATGCTTCGCCATGGAGGCTGCGGCCCCTATTGTCGTCACTGCTGCAGTTTCGACATCGCTAAGAACATATGGTCTGAATTTATGACTGCAAGTCTTGCCGACGGGACATCAGTCGACTGCTTGGGTGTATTCGGCATGATCTTCCCCAGTAACTAACAAGTATACATAAAGACATCATTGCTTTGATCTCGATCTTAATACACATATATAGTCATAGTAGACTAAGGCATAATTGGCGGGTTTCATTGATGCAACGCTTAAGAAAACTTAGCTACTGAGAGTTGATTTTCATGTGATTGGATGAAAAGATATGGTCTCTCCCTGAACTTGACATGCCACATTGTTCGTCATAGACTGAGTTTCAAACTGTGGTCAAGACAAACCGTTGAACTAGATGCTGTTCATGTAGTAATCTCTCAATGATCATCGAGGTAAATATGGATGAATTGTTGCAAGGTCATCATTAAATGATTCGCGAAAAAATCATGACCATCTCATTTATGCTATCTGAAAAGAACGTCTGTGTTGGTTCCGCTACAACAGCCCTGATCTTGTAATGGATATGAACGTCAAAGAAGAACTAAAATCTGTATGTAGAATTGGAAGATGAAGGTGCCTCGAGGCGAATGTAGTCGTACATTATCCCCTGAAAAGGGCTTATGCTTCCTAGTTGTGTGAGGAAGACGGTGTTCTCGCCCTTGACCAGTGCGGTGCCTGGCACGTCAACTGAGAACAGCCAATACAGCCCGTGAATCCCATGTCTCGCGATTGTGTTGTCCCTACCGATCTCGCCGCTCGAGAATAAAGGAGAGCTTGCATTCGCATTGTTGACCCTTACCTTTAAGAAGAGAACCCGATGAATAGAAGTACTACGATGGAGCATCTTTCCTTTAAGTTGAAGCTGATTAAAATTCAGTAGGGCTAAGCTTAGCGTACCTGCAGCTCGGAAATGTGAGCGGTCGCAAGAGCCAACTGCAACTTATAGGTTCCAGTATGATCGATGCTGTAAATTGTGAATTTGATTTGCCAAGTAGTTCCATTGTATGTGTTATTTCCAATTTCTCTGTGACACAGGATAATGTTCAACTGATGAGTTATGTTAGACACGGAATATTTTTACATCAAAATCAGATGAAGCACCTGGGATTTTTCGAGAAGTGTTAACGACAATTGTTCTGACTTTTTCTTTCACGTTGAATTAGGTCCACCCAATCATTTGCATTCCAATATAAAGAAAGCCGCGCTTCCGCCGGCCGCTATTATAAGATGTTTATCGCGTATCGTTCATGCATCTTGAAATTTCCATGAATGCGAAAACAAAGAATGGAGACTGATTATGAAACCAAAACCTGGTAACTTGAGCGAAGAACCAATCCTTCCTGTAGTCGCTCGTCCCGACTGAGTATATCAAATCTTCATGTGGGTATAACTCTGTATATCTTTGCCATAGCCCATACTGTCTAAACCTGGTTGATGGAAGATCAAATGTCAGCTCTCCCAGGCCAAGAAAGGGCAGAGAGAGAGAGAGAGAGATCATATGGCTTTGAATATAACTGACCTATCAGGATGATTGATGTAGAGTGGGTTAATATATTGTAGGTCGGGATCGGGAACGTAATACTCTGAAGCAGTACGGTCAGGGATGCCTATTTCCCACAATGTCGGGCCACTTCTCGGAGGCTCAAACACGAGTTCGCCCACGTCAATAGCAGAAACTGCTTGTCGGCATGTATTAATCGATGTTAATTGTTGGAAAACAGAAGAAACTAACGGTCATATCCAACAAAGAAAGAATATACCTGCTGATACCGTGACGTTTTTCTCGTATTTGTAGTCTCCGATGAAACCCGGAACCCAAGCAAAGAGATTGTATTGGCCGGGAACAATACCACTGATAGAGAAATTTCCCCCTTCGTCTGTTCTAGTCCAAAATTGGTAGCCCTAATAAGGAGAGATTTGTTATATGGCCAGAACTCTCTGTACTTTCATTTTTCATTAATCACTGAAAACGGACTTGCATTAACCAAAACAGATCCAGGGCTTGCAGAAACTCTAGAACAGCTTCACACAGCCCTGGTAGGTGCCTGTATATACAGAAATGAAGAATTACCTTGGTTTCTCTTTGCCACGATCCAACGTCTCCAGGCAGCGCCAAGCCCACATAAGCACCATTTGCCATTATGGGTTCCTCGCTAATATATCTGGACAATCATCGATTCATAAGTTGATCGGATGCGCATAGAAAAAAAGGGCACCATTTTCCATTAAGTATTCTGGGTGCATTTGGCATGAAGGTAAGAGTTGTACCCACCTGTCTAGCACAAGTAATCGACCAGTCACATTGCCCCTTTGACTGGGTTGCACATAATCCTCTGAAGCCGGGAATTTGTATGGCCAGCTTTCGGCTTCAACAAGTAGCTACTGATAAAATCAAGTTAAACTCTGCGCACAGGAAGATTGGACAAAATTTGATAAGTTAGAGTATCGAAGGTGTTCATGCCAAACCTGCTCTTTTGCATCCATCCAAAGAGAGCGCGGGTCTTTTCCATCCAACATAGAGTTCACGTGGATGAAAGCCGGGCCGTAGACTTTCTTCCACGGCTCGTTCAGTCCAAACTTCATTGTCAGGTCGACTCCAGAGTAATGAGCACTGACAAAAACCTTAGGGATTCCAATTCGATAAAGCAATAAGTGATTGGTAAATGTGTTCATTGTGCTTTGTCACCAAGCAAAGAGAATTATGAATGTAACTTTGGAGTGATCAATTGAAGCTCCAACTAATGATTTTAGTGTCATCTGAGAGAAACCGAGATTGCCTCTTCTAGTGTCTTAGATTTAGGAGGAGAGCTATTTACATTGAGGGATGTCGGGCCGACATGAGATGTTAGAAACTGCTTCACGGGTCCACCACTGCGGAACTCATAGCTCGGTGTGATCTGCCAGACCCCAATAGGAGGATCCATGCTGATCCAACCATGGACCCGGATGTCTTTGCTGTCACATGAGTACTCATACTTATCATCCACCTGCAATGACCAATGGTAAGCTCACAAATGGAAATCATTCCCGGCGATCTTCATTTTCGCTTCCTGAAGCTGATCCTTAATAAGTAAAAGGAATGTCAGATCAGAAGAAACTACCTCTCCTTCAAACTCTGGTTCCATCGGATTAATGAGCCGAACCGCCTCAGGATAGGCCAGGACTTGCCCTCTGTCCGGCAATCTATCATCTGGAAGGGGCATATATCTTTGCCTGTTATCTGCTATTGCCAGATAATGAAACCTAGGCGCATCATCAAACGCATTCAAAAATTAGTTCAATCTGTTGAACTCCTCCACCATCAGGTCCATATTCTTCATTTCGAGTACTTCTGACTCATGAAAAAATGTTCGGGCAATGAACCTTCTTGAAATAATTTCGAGGCAGAAGAGACATACTTGTCCTTTCTAAGCTTAAGCACGGTCCTTGTGTTGTCAATGACGAAAGCAGGCCATTCTGCTAAGTGTTCATAAACTGCATACGTGTAGAAGCCTGAAGATCCACGAAGCATCACATACCTAACAGATCACCATTCATATTATCACCACCTGACATGTAGATTTCCCATTAAACACGACATGCTAACATTAGAAGGCGGCGGCATACCTCTTGTCAATATTTATTGGAACTACCTGACCCTCAAGTGACAAGTTCCACGTTCTAGTGAACGAGATCTCAACCTGCTCATCGTTCTCCACTACAACCTCAAACTTTGTGCCATCAAGCCTGCATAAAGTTCGGTTTTACTTGTTACGGAGCGGCAGCCGCAAACATTTATAAATGGAGCTTAACATCTTGATTTTGACATACATCTTTAGATATGTACTCACGGGTCACACAAAATTTACAGATAAAAATTACTTTAGCAGGTTGAGGTTGAAAATAAAAGGTTTTCGTTTTGGTGTATGAACAGCTACAAGAATGATGTTAAAATCGACAGTGCCAAAAAGATGGTCATCTGGGTACCATTTGTCTTCTCAGATGAATGCTTCAACGGTTTTATAAACGCTTTTAGGGCTCAAGTTGTTGAGTTGCTTACTACATTTACATAGCTTTCATATGATTCAGCTGAGTCCTCATTGCGGGCTACAGATTGACATTGTGGTCCCAGAGTTCATGTCTGGTCAAATTAAATGTCACCGGCAACTTCGACAGAAGTGAAGTTCGAGTGCAGAGGGTTGGCGAGATAACATACCTATCAAGTTTACCCTTTGTTTTGTTACTTTCCAGAGCACTCCAAACAACATCCCAGTACCTACACATTCCAGTAAAATAAGTCAAGTGTACCATTGAATGAAAAACTGGAGGATTGAAGCAAGAAGCAGCAATTCAACTAGTTTCTATGTATATTTGTGGAGCCTTTAACTAATAAAAGCTGAAGAATAAGACGGACACTAAGACTCATCTACTAAGTTGGTTTATTATATGATGTGGCACTCTGTTAAATGGTTATTGCAGTTGGATGTCCATTTAAACACTCATCATGGATGTCCATTTAAACACTCATCAGGAATCTATCCCATGCTAAGTAGGTATATTGGTAGAACAATATATGTGGCATTATTCACTATGTAAGACTGGACCAAAAACCAGCAAAGGAGGAATTCTCTCCCCAAAGTAAAAAATATAATCAGTACAAGTATGTTCGATATATTTAACACATATATGACGGGAACTGTTCTTAAAACATTAATGCCAACTGATAAATTGTGAAGGCTAACAATGCTGAGGCAAAAGAAAGAGTGGCCTTTAGATATTCTGGGGTTCTGGTAGTTGCAGATTGTCGATGATAACATGACAAGATAGACAAGTATGACTTGGTATGATTTTCTTTAGAGGATGGTCCGTTTACTTTGGTCTCGTGTGTTTTCTTGCACCAAGGCGACAAGAGAAGCATTAACCATGTCCGTGTCTACAGACATCTTCAACTAGATTAGGCCTGCAAGGGCACCATACTAGACCTATGCTTCATCAACTAGGATACCTTTTGAGTTGTTTCTTAAGTCTTCCATAGAACAATTTTGACCGAAGTAACCACTGGGGAAAAAAGTGGACAGATTTCTGCCTTTTTGCTATAGTTTCTGTGCTATAAGCTCCCAGTTTGACCAGGATTCAACAAGTGAGTTATAGGATTTCTTTTCTTCTTTTTGTGGATTTCTCTGACTCAGTACAGTCAAAGAAGCAAATGATCAACTAATCATCCATCCTAGCTAATATGGTGTTAAAGATGAGCTTGGTGCAATATACTAAAATTGGGATGAATTGTTCAACGCTGATGTACTTAAATTTCCTAAACAAATGAGACATAAAAACCACATCCTCAAATTTTGACGCCGTTATCGAGTGTATGATGACTTGCATCAATAATGAATGAGGAAAGGCAAATAAGAAGGGAAGAACTCAAGGCATCAACAATAATATACCCTCGGTTAAATTCGTCGTTTAGTTCTTCGAGCAAATTGTCGACGCCATTGTACTGAACTCCAGTAACACTTCCCTCTGGATTTGACAAAGTGACTTGGAGGATACCATTATCCATAACCACCTGCAAAGCACTTGATCAGCGTATTGGAAAAGAAAGACTTTTTGGATGGAAAGCAACTTATGCAATGGCATGCTTGTGATTCAATCATTCACAAGATTGCTCTTTCGTTTGCTGAACAAAAGAATGAATCTCTCTCTCTCTCTCTCTCTCTCTCTCTCTCTCTGCAGTCTACCCCTTACAGAGGTCCTGAACTTGATGACTATTGCTCCAAAGCAGCTTTTTCCATCGACTAATGCCAACTCTAAAGGAGGACATCATCAAAATCTACTGACTTTGGACTAAAATTTCTTCTCTCTAATAATATGGTGCATATGGCAGAGTGCACCCAAATGAAAACAAAAACGAAATAAAACAAGATACAAAGAATTGAAAGCAAAGAAAGAAATCTCATACATATTTATCTTGAACTTGGACTCGAACCGCCGCGGAGGGTGGTGCGGAGGGTCCAGGTCCATTGGCCTCATGATGTCCAACTCCAGCTTCTCCAACATGTTGCGAAACATCAATCTTGGTCCTTCTGACGCAGAGACCATGGACCAGAAATGCAGAGAAAAAAATCAGAAACAGAGGAGTTCTCACAGAACCCATCATTCATCAAATGTGATAAGGGAAAAAACAAAAGAGAAGTTTTTCAAAGGTAGGCGTACCTGCTTGAGGGGTGGATGAGAATGTATAAGTGGGTGTGCGTTTTGGTAGGAACATAAATCTCCAAAAGTCACAAAAGGGATGACTGCTGGAGTTTCCTTGAAACGGAGGACAAGGGATTATCTTCCTTTCTTCGCTTCTCTGCTTCCTACCTCTGCTTCTTCTTCCTCTTCCTCTTCTTCTTCCTCTGCTGCATAATCTCTCTCGTGACTTTGGAGTGACGACGAGATCAGTCTTTTATCTTTTCCTTCCTTAATTTTTGAGGGTTCTTTCCTTTGTCGTCACCTTTTGTTCGGTTCTGACGGTGTGCGGACATGGTTTGGGGTCGTCCACCCGTGGAAGGAGTCAACATGTGATGTGAGGAAAAGGTCCATTAAGGAAGAAAAAAGAGGAAGTGCCATGAAGTTGGAAGGGAATCATGTTCGAGTTGAATAGCGACAGAACGTTGGTTACACGAAAAGTCACTCATTGAATTCACTTTCTGTCTATTGCCTTGCGCCCCTCCACCAACCTGAGCAACCACCAGATAAATACCGAAATAGTCTTTAAGAAACGCGCCATGCTCCTTTGTGCTTATGGAAATAATATGAAAAACTGTCCCAAAAAATCGTAAATTTATTACATTTTTGAATATTCAGTCATGAACCTTTAATTGTCTCATAAATATGTTCATGTTTTTCCAATTGAGTTTATTTGGCCAATTTTGACCGGAAATCATTAATGCGTACGACAGTAGTCCTAGATAGAACAAACAACATTGATGTGGAATATTTTTATTAATATTTACTGTATTTTTTTTTCACTTATCTTTCTTTTTTTCTCTCTTCTTTCCTTATCCGAATTAGGTGAGGAAAACCTCGCCCAAGCAAGGGCTATCCTTGCATAAGGTTTTTTCTTTTTTTGGTCGAACCCTCACATAAGGTTGGAAGCTCCTCTATCCATCGACGAGGCTTGGCAATGGTGGTCGGTTAAAATCGCCACCCTTTCTAGACATAGTAAAAAAAAAAGAGGGGGGGAGGGGAGTTTACGCAAGCTGGTCCGGACACCTTAGTTATAAAAAAAAAAAATGTTCACGTTAACACCGATTGTGCATGTAGGACAGTCAACGTGGACGCCAACGATTTTCGATCGAATTTGATCGGGTAAGCTCAATTGGGCAGATTGAGAATAGGTTTACGACTCATTTGACATAATTAAAAAAAATTATAACTCAATTAGCAACATATCAATAGACTTGAAACTTTTTAGACAATTTTCACGAAATAACATCAACTTTCTTAGCTTAGCCATGCATGCATGATTTTGGTTGTGATTTCTAACCCGAATTGCCAATTTCGTAAAATGTTTGGATACATCATCACGGATGATTTGCACAATCAGAATGTAACCAATAAATAAAGAAACAGAGATCCAGAGATTAAAAGTCTTCCCATGAAGGAAGAAAGTTGAGGACGCTGATTTTTCTTGCTATGCCAATATTTATACTAGGAAAGTTCATGTGCCCACCTTCCCTCCTATTTCGCCATACGATTAAACTATTGGCCTTCATGATCTTTCATCTTTATGGTGCTTAATTGTTGTCGTTTGTTGGAAAAACAAAACAAAATAATGCCTTTTTTGTATCCCACGTAAGATATTTAACCGTTTCAAAGTCGGCTGCACACTTCAAGAATATACCGTGTTGCTGATGATGTCCGCCTGTTAGAGGAATCAGCTCTTACAAAAACGAACAACTCTTACAATTGCTACTTGGCATAGCCCAAACAGTAAAGGAGGTCAGCACACAAACATTTGTCAAAACTCCATGAATATTTGATTCTTGGGGCTAGGTTAACATCAACAACATCCAAGTAATGAAAGGACATGCATATTGTCTATTATCATTCCTAGATCCCGGGGACATCAAAGCATCCTCCAAATAGACAACTAATTTCCTTTTCATGATCAACATGACTGGTCAAGTCGAAATGCACATACATCCTATCCACAGGAATAAAATCAACGGATTAAGATGTGACGACGGCGCCTGGAGGAGCTTGAGTGTATGACATTAACAGATAAACGGTGCTATAAACATGGCAAACACGACGCACAGATGTTCCTCCTTCGCTATCTTGCACACGCACGCTTGGGCCGCAACGGCCAATTTCCCCACCACAAAAGATTCCTGCCACAGGAACTCCAGGGAAGTTCTCCACAAACGGGGAGCTATCGACATTGAAATCATTGAAAAATGATTCTCCACGGCCAAAAGAAGAGAAAATGAAACCTCCAAAAACCCGGGATTTACCAGCACTCGCGACGATGTTCCCCATTTTATCAGAGCAATCAGAATCACTTCCCAGATTCAGACTTCTCAGGTGCGCTGAGACTTTATGGCACGAGGCAAGGGCAGCTGCAGGATCAGAATAGTAAAACTGGAAACTATCTCCACTTTCAATGCCAGACCCCTCAACACGAAGGTGTTCAACACCCCTGTCAAAATTCAAGAAAGAGTCCAGAATAAGGAGGAGAATATGTAGTTTCACTAGGGAAAGCCAAAGGTATCTCTTGGGACGGGTTGTCCAACCAAACAGGCAATAAATTTTTGTGCTGGAATCACAAGTTGCATAATTCTAACGGCTGGTCATTTACATTCACATGATTGTTGCATGCCTGAAGCAGGCAAAAAATTTGATGCCATGTCAAACTTAATTCCAACTGAATAAGCAAAAGAATGTTAAGTGAAGTCAACATATATCCTAAGCTTGGTGTACTTTTAAAGCTTCTGACATCTATTTTTATGCCACTAAAGTGAAAGATGAGACACAGTCATAATCCCATAGAAAATCCTGAAATTTCCTTGTGTGAAAATCCTGAACTTTTCCTCAAGGGTAGCCATGGCCACGGGCCGGGAGCCACCAGTTCCGGTTCCAATTTAGGGGGAACCGGAATTGAGCCCTTAAGTGGCAGTTCCGATTCCGGTTTTGAACCAACAGTTTCGAGCCGGTTTCAAGCCCTATTCCGGTTTACCGGGCCCTGTTCCGGTTCAAAACCGAAAATGGAACTTTCGTTTTTGGTTACGGTTTTTGAGTTTAAAAATTAAATTGTAATGAATTTATAATAAAATTATAATAAAATTATCAAATAATGAATTATGAAATTTAAGAAAATAATGAATTATCAAATACAAATTGTAATTAAATTTGGAGGGGAAAAAGGGAGGGGAAGGGGGCTTGAATTTTAGTCACATTGTAAATTGTAATTAAATAATGAATTTATTTACTTTTAATTTTTCTTATCCCAATTTTTTCACTGTTTGGAACCGGCCCGAAACCGCCGATTCCGGGCCCGGTTCAAGGTTTGAAGAAGTCGTGACCGGGCCCATATGCCACAGGGCCGGTTTCGGGTTTAGGTCAGTTCCAGAACCACCCGGCCCGTGGCCATGACTACTCGTGGTACACCAATACCCCAAACTTTTTTCGTCTCAGCAAAATCACCAAACTTGTAATAGTTACCCAAAAGCACATTCCGTTAAACTTCCATCCATAATAGCCATTCAAAATACAATGTGGCATTGTCCCCGCATGCTGCCACGTCTAATTTTAAATTATCATTATGGAAGGAACTGTGATGGAAAGCATTTTCGGTCGCTAGAACAAGTTCGGGGGTATTGATGTCCTCCGCAGAAAACTTCAGGAACATTTGGAGAGATTTTCCCTGAGAAATAATAGGTTAAATATATTTCATCCTCCCCACCAACGATATAATCACGCAGAAGAATACCAAATTTAATTTAATCTTTCTTTGTGATAATGAAGATCTACTAGAGCCAATAGCACTAAGTCAAACTGAGGTATAGACAGTGCAAGAAAAGCCTTCCAGTTTCAATTGCAAAGTCGAAAAAGCATGGCAAAAATCAACGCAATAATGCCCTTTGTGTCCAACCTCACACCAAAAAACAACCATGGAAATATATAATTCGACAAAGAGACGGAGGCAAAGAACCTTCACAACTCACCCCATTACACCATGAAATGACAAGAACGACATCGACTTCGCCTTCTCTGCCCCAACTTTATATATCCTTCTTTTAGTTACTCCAATATACACGTCAGGATACTCAACACGATTTTCGAGCTGCCACAAAGTAAAACAGGGGCAATGATAAGAGTATTATAAGTTGGTAATAGTGAGCCTTTCTCCAGATTATAGAGTAGCTCAAACTTGAGCACATAACAAGAGGTGAAACTTCAGAACTTAAAGTATGGAGGATAGAAAGATTATGCATCGGATATCTACTGTACTGCCACACATAATAAGTCCATTAAGGTCATTGGTTGCTTGATACGGGAGCTTCATTGCTCCTATAGAAAATCGTGACCTGAAGCTTCCAAAGCAGCTAATGATGCACTGTTCTGAAGTAACTCTCACCAGATTAGCCTATACAAGTTTCCCTATTTCCATGATGTTGTAAAGACACGATCACTGGATTAGATCTCAACCAAATGGTCAAATGGATTGCAGAAGGCCTTGAATTTATGGTCCATCTTCTCAGGTGGACGACCACAAAAATCTCTGACATGCAGAACAAACTTTTGAACAAATCAAGGAGCTACTAATTCATGACAACAGTGCAGAAAGTTCCATGATTCCTTACAAAGTGTTTTGGTGCACTAAGGAAATACAGGAGCTCATCATAACCGTCACCACAACCCTCACGTGACTCTCAGATTCAATAAACGCTTGTGAAATAAAATGCCGTGGTTTAAAGCATGTTGACGCCCTTTTGATGTGGAGGATCCACATAAGTGGAGCAACTCTCAAGTGACTCTCAGTGAATACTTGGTTAAATATGCTTCTCTGAAGAAATTGGACAAGCTCATCACTCAGGCGGACGACTGTGCAGAAAGTTGTACGGTTCCTTACAAAGTGTTTCATTCCACTAAGAAAATACAGGAGCTTATCATAACCGTTTATTCCCAAGACAAACAATCTTTCATGGTCACAATCCTCAAGTGACTCTCAGATTCATTAAAATCTTGTGTAATAAAATGTGGTGGTTTAAAGCATGTTGACATCCTTTTTGGAGGATCCACACAAGTGGAGCAACTCTCAAGTGACTCTCAGAGAATACTTGGTTAAACAATATTTTCTGTAGGAATTGGACTAGCTCATACCTCATCATGAAAGGAACTCCAGAAAAGGAACTCAGTTCATGGCTCTGTTACCAAGGATCCAACGTTTAAGTGTAGACACGGGATCTAAGGACATGCAAATTCTTAGTGTAGTACAGCAGTGAGAATATTAACAAAGTAAAAAGGTAGGATTATCAACTGGACGAAACATGAGTGATGAGAAATTGTCAATCATTACTCAAAAACTCGGTTAAAAAAGAAGCTCCAAATTAGGGAAGCTCCAAAATTACTGGGCAAGTGTTTGGAACTGACACTGGCATTACTGAATCTGCAAGTTACGAAACAGTAAACTTTGGTCTCATACCTCATCTCTGATATCATTCAAAATTCCTTCACCGTCAAGAATTTCCTCGTGACCTTCTCTTCTAGCGGTGAGCAAAGTACAGCAATCATCAACTTTAACGGAAGCTGCCCAGTGCCTTGGACCAATAGTTGATAATCCATCCGATAATGCCACATGAAACTTAATATCACCGAACCCTGCTCACGAAACCAAGCCATGCAGGAAATCAAACATTAGCTGGAATAAAGCAAAATGAAATCGTGAAAAGGGCGGACCAAATGACAGAAGGTAAGTGCAGGAAACAGCAAGGG
Source organism: Rhodomyrtus tomentosa (assembly GCA_028455895.1). Taxonomy (NCBI): domain Eukaryota; kingdom Viridiplantae; phylum Streptophyta; class Magnoliopsida; order Myrtales; family Myrtaceae; genus Rhodomyrtus; species Rhodomyrtus tomentosa. The sequence goes on along the minus strand of JAPCWY010000001.1, from coordinate 2,384,785 downwards.
TGGGTGAACACGATTTTTCTTTACTTTATATTTACTTTTGGAGCCGACCCCAACTAGTTTGGGATAAAGGTGTTGTTGATGTTGATGTATATTTACTTTTGGAGCATTTAAAATAGGGGCGGACATCTACAACAAGCAAATAAGGAAGGGTACAACAAAAAAAGTATCCATTTTATCAACAGAAAAAGACAAATGTAAAGGAAAAAAAAGGTCCAACATATTGGGAGGATTAAAGCAAGATAAGCTTTATAACTTGATTCCCAGTGCATATGCAGGATCCTGTCCGAATGCGTCATACGAAAAATAAGAAAGACATGAAGGAGTAGAGTCATCGAATCATAACAACATAAAACTAGAAGACTAGTGCGAGAAACAACAAGGTCGACTAAATGTTGAGAGAGAGAGAGAGAGAGAGAGAGAGAGAGAGAGAGAGAGAGAGAGAGCATTTAAGATTAGAGCAGGAATCTTTTTTCTTTCTGCTGGAGGTAAAAACAGGATAAAAATTTGGAGAATACAGGAAGGGAAAAACAAAAGTATCGGGAATAATCAAAGCATGTAGATCTAGAGTCTTATGAAGGAGCGAAACCAAATCCAATTATCACCAATCGTGGTAGACAATTATTCTTGGATTCATTTGCAACAAAAGAAAGGAATGAAACAAAGAATTATAAGCACAGAAATAATACATGCATAAATAATAAGTACCAGGGCATCTGTGCCTATCTTTGGCAAAAACAAGTGCAACGGCACTAGCGGTATAGTCTTGGAGCCCAATCACAGAGACATATCTGGAATTGTCCACACTTCTGTACTCAAAATTGCCTTTCTCATCACCTACTATCGCAGTTTCCAAAGGCATTGCATAATCTGCAACGGACAATTATGTAAGACGTGCTGGTTCATGAGGCCACAAGAGCCAATGCCAACTGCATAAATTTGATCACGCTTGTAAGAAGCTGGAAAAAACGAGCTACAATGATGATAATGCCTCACTCAATGATTGTACTTGTTCTTTTAGACTATATGCCCCCGACCGAAGGAATGAGTCACAACACAAGGTGAATTGCTTCCTTCACCTTCCTTCCACAAGGTTGACTTGCTGGCCTGAAGACTAACTTGCCTTACGAGATTCTGTTAATTATGAGCCAAATTTGAGACCAGTCTTAATTGCTAATTTATGACAATAGTATTTTGTGCATGCTTTCAACCAGGATGGATTGCATGATTGGTTTTTGGGCTGTCGTTCAAGCATGCGACTAAATTTTTCAGTTTTATGAAGTCAAATGCTAGGGAATGCATTATAATAAATAATTCTATGAAGAAGTTCAAGACAATAGTTCCAAGTATTCCTCTGATTGGATAGTTGACCCAGCTCCTTGTTGTTTGAAGAAACCCTCCACTTCAATTGGTATTTTTTCACGAGAAGCAAATATGAGATAATAAATCCAGTCTTTAACTAAGATTTCAAACAGCTGTCATAAATTCAAGTTAATTATGTTTTGTCTCTTTCTCGGAGAAAGACGATAAAAAAATTCCCAATCATGGTCCATATTTTCACACTCAATAGTTACATAAAAGTCTATAGAACGTAGAAAGGCAGGATGCCCATAACTCAAACGTGTGAGATGAACCAAATCCTCATTAAAAATTTGATTGTCACAAGAAGAATCAAGTCTAAGTCTGGTCTTTTCCAGCAACAATTTCATAGTCCAGATCTCTCTTGTAGTAAGCTATAAAGGGCATGCTAACAGACTCAACTTGAAAAGCAATAAATAAAAGCCCATTATGCAAAATGAAGTGCACTTTTACCAACGATACTCTGATAACTTAAAAGAAAAATTTCTCACCTAATTCAGGTTCTAGTCCTGGCATTTTTAGATCTTGATCGAGTCCTCATCCACTCTCTTTTCTTATGGATATGGCTTCTCCATGAGTGGCGTTCAGCCACATAAGTACGCTACAACTTCTCTCCATCTCTCTCCCTCCCCCCCTCTTTTTCTTTTCTTTTCTTTTCTTTTCTCTCCTGCTAGAGAGCATTCAAAGGAATTACTTTAGTTAATTTGGATTATTGCCCTCATGTCTGCTCGCTGTCCAGTTTCCTGGTCTACTTCTCTTTGTTGACCATGTGATCCAGCTCTGTATTTCATATTTTAGTTCACTAATGAGCACTCTTGGGTTTTCTCTTGGGTTTTGGTATAACTTGGTTAGTATCATGAAACTTCGAGTTGCAATCTTGTATTGCTAAAGACTCAAACTAACTGTTTCGAATTTTTCCTACACTTAAAATTAGAGCTGTCAGAACCCAGGAGCCTGAGAAAACTTCCGTGAGATATTAATAGCACATCAAAAGGGGTCATTTATGCCATGGATCCATACATAAAGTATGAGCTATTCCCTTATGGCATATTTTCATGCGTTAGAACATCCTACCTTGTTCTCATGATATGTTATTGTTCAATTTCATCAACCGCAAGTCATTCAGAAGATCGCTTTTCTTTTTCTTTGGACAACCTAGCTGCTAACTCCTGTGAGAAGCATTGGGCAAAAAATGAATCCAATACTAAGCTGTAATTTACCCCTTACCTTATTATCTACCACCATATAATATAGATTCCTTCTTCCTACTGATGGAAGAAAATGAACGATAAAAAGGACTATTTCCACTTCCATCTAATTATCTAAGAGAATGAGATGAATTAACCAACCTAGATTCTCAGCGGCAGATTTGATCTCGGTAACTCCATCCTACAAGATCAGGGGAACATGTCAACTAAGGCATCCAAGAGCAACGAATTTTTGCTTTTATGAAAGGGAAAAGAATGTAACACAGGTGACGGGGGGGACATACTCCAAACATAATAACTCCAACTGGTGTAGAGCACCCTGACATAGCAACTGAGTATTCTGTTATATCCGTTATGAACTTGTCAACCATTAACCTGTCCTGGTATCAGCAAGAAATTTCTACCTTAAACCTTGTCTATGACATTTTGCATACCAAGCGTCAAAATAAAGAAAATCTCAAGTTCCATTCATGACAAGTGGCATAAGTTAGAATAGATCTCACCATTTTATCCAGTGGGGTAAGGCATAATTTGGGTTCTTGCAGCATCAATTGGTCATAGCCAAGGGTCAATGTTCAATGAAAATTGCTGTATATAGAGAAAACTTGTACGTGAATATAAATCTGGGATGTCTTTACCTCACTTACTTCCACCAGATGCAGCAGCGGGACAACATCAACTTTCAATCCTGGTACAAAACCCACAGTCAGGACAATACCCTGTTCAGCATTGTCAGAATCTTCATTGTTGTAGGAACCAACATCGATACCTCCTTCAACCTGCAATATTTGGGTTCCACAAATGAACCCACAAAGAAAAACCGAAAAAACAAAAAACAATATTCTTAACAACCTCTTCAGAAAGATTCCTCGTCCAACAATTTTTGTGTTTGACTTAATTTACGTTCTCTATGAATCTGTCTAACAGGAAATAAAACATAAGGCAGAATCTAACCTCTTTGACTTGATTAATAAGAGCATCTACTCCAATAATTCCACTGTCAGCAGATATTACTATAGGCGTCCTAGCTCCCAATTTACGACCAATCTGGAACATGAATATTTGATAAATCAAATAGCAACAGATCAATGGACTGGAACAAATTGAAAGATGAAATTGAATAAATATTACTGAAAGGCCTTTCATCAATATCATACATATTGAAGAGCATCCGTCATATTGACATTATTTCCAACATTGACAATGGCAAAATGGGGGCAAATTGGCTCAGATAAAACCTTATCGACAACCTCTTGCAAAGCATTCTGCAAAATAATAGAAGAAACCCATAGCTCAGTAGAACTACAGACCAGCTATCAGTAATTGCACAAAGACTTTAAGGAAAGGAGGAATAAAAGCTAGAGAAAAAAAAGCCAGCTCAACCCAACAGTAATGAATGAAGAAAAAGCAGCCCACTTATTTGGATGATCTTCTTTAAGGCTAACAAACGAGCACATTCTAGACCAAAAACGCAAAATCTATCACCATGGATGAGTGTCTTTAGGATTTTGTTCTCATAAGTCAGAACCATAATATTGATTCTCAGGAACTTCATATTAATTGTGACCAATGAAGGAAAATGAGTCTCATTTCAACTCCTAGTCCAGCACAACACAAAAGTAGAGCTCAGCGTTGCGCTCTCCGAAGCTTCGAGATAGCAAATCTGCAGTTAGCTCGTGGAGCTTCAAAATCCAGTTGGCCTAACTGAGCTTATATGGACTAATTGACAAGATATCGCGAGAGTTTCTACCTGGGGAACAAACCAAACCGATAATGCGAAATACCAAAAACCTAACAGTGAAATCCAAGAGAAAGACCGTCCCAGTTTGCCCCCCCAAAAGCTGGAAACCCACCAACTCGGGAGGCAACGAAAGAAAAGAGCTTGCGCTCAGCTAATTACTTGAGCACAAGGGTTGAGGGAGAGAGCAGAAGCGAGCTTGGGATGAGAGAGGATCCGCCTGCAGACTCGGTGCCACGACCTGCTGACGCACGCCGCCGACGCGAAGGTCGCCGCCGGCAGCCGCCGGAGGATGCTCTCGACGACGTCCTCGCCGATGGAACTGAACCCGGATCCTCCGCCGCCGCCGCCACGGAGCTTGGTCTTCGGAGAATCCGCCATTGGATCCACGCCAAGATCGCGAACACCTCTCAAACAAAGAAGCTCCTAAATTTTATGAGACACTGAAGCATTCTCGTCTTATATGACCGACAGTCAGCTTCGGTCTCGCTTAAATTAAGATTTTTTTTTATTGATTCGTCATGGCACAGGTGTCGCTCAGAGCGGTCTCAGAGCGGTCTCCAACTGCCCAATTCTGTCTGTATCCGACAATTCCTCCACCCCCCACCCCCCTCCACCCCCCCTCCTTTTTGTTTTTTGCTCTGTCGGGAACATCTGCACAAAATGCGTTGTTAGCCTGATAAGTAAGGAATAATAAACAAAATATATTCTTGAAATTATATCGACCCTCAATTTTTCATTTGCCCAATACGATATTTGAAATTTTACACAATGTATAACCTTCTAATTTGTTCAGTTCGGCCCCAGAATTTCGACTTGTGGTGTCATCCCTAAGTTTTTGATGTGCACAATATGATCCCGAAACTATTAATAAAAATTCAATGTAGTCATTCAACTACATGAAAATGTTTAAAAATTCACAAACTACTTCGAACGTTGAACCAAAGCTTATGGACCACAATGCATAAAATTAAAAGTTCGACAATAATATTGAACCAAAATCCATAAATTTCTTTAAACAAATTAAAAATTCATCACCAATATTCGAAAAATAATATCAAGAATCGCGAGAGGCTTGATACCTTCACAGGAGAGACTTTAGAGGGTGCTCAAGTCCATTGGGCAAGGCCAACCTTCCTAGCTGTGGGCGAGGCAACCTTGTCCAAATCTGCCTCGCCTAGTGCCTGGTGACGGCTCGACAAATAGTAAGAAGAAAAAAAAATAAAGAAAAGAAAAGAAGATAAATGGATTCCAAAATTGATTAAAGTATTATTAGAAAATTTCACATCGGCGTTAGTTGTGCAATATAGGTCAACAAATATCCACATCAGTCTTGGCCAAAATTGCCGAATAGACTCAATTAGCAAAAGGTAAAAAAAAAATTAAAATTGAATTGACAAAAGTGTATTCAGTTTAGAAAATTTTGAACAAATTTCTTCAATTCTCTAATGCGAGAGTTTTTCAACCTTAAATCACATGTGCATTTCAACGATATTCTCATACGTGTGAGCACAGCGTTAACTTCGATTTCCCTTAGTTTAGGTATTCTTGTATACATATATGACGACTCGCCATATATCAATGTTTTAATCTTTCAGGGACTCTCAATTTCCAAGATCTCAACATCTTTGGATGTGAGTGTTAGATTGCGCATGGTAACCATTCTGATCCAGAAAAATTATTTTTGGTTAAAATAATTTTTTTATTCTATTCAGGAATAAGTTTTAAAAAATTAAAATGTGTTTGATAGCTGCACAAAATTTCTATTTAAAAAAATGCTTCTTTTCTTATTTTTTTTTCATTTAAGCCAAATAAATATGTAACTAATTTATAAAATTTCATCCTAAATTGAAGACTAATTTTCAATGCACACTAAAATAATTTAAAATATATTATTTTTTAGCATGTCATGAATGAAATATAAATTTTAATATATCATGTTTAAAGTTCAATGAAGCATGGGACAGATTCTCATAGTAAGAACTCATTTTTTTTTTAAAATGTTGTGTTGTATAAATACAAGAGAACATCTTGTGATGCACATCTACGAGTATGCACGTTGAATGCCTTCATCTTTTGCAATATTCTTTTTAGGTGAGTGAAATCTACGAAATCTAAGCCCAACTTTATGAAAATAATGTCAAACTAGCCTAATCTAAGCTTTTTTTCTATTTTTTTGGATTTTCTAAATTCTTTGTTATTATTTAAAAAATTTCTATTTTTTATTTTTATTAGGTAGAGGGAAAAATGACGAGAAAACTATAAAAGAAAAGTAAGAAATATGAGACTTCATTCTATTTTGTTATTTTCAAAAGTGATTCTTTTTCCAAAATCAATTTTTTTTCTTGATTTTACTCTAAAATTGATTCTGATTCTCTAAAACTGATTCTGGGAACAGAATTAGAATTATTTACGCTACCAAACAACATTCTCATTTTTTACTGTTCATGGGATGAAAATCAAAGAATCAAAATTGTTACCATGCAACTATATAGATTCTTAATCTCGTCCTTATGTTCATGCTTCAACCCCCTCCTTAACTTCATATGATCGTCGACAATTGCTGATCAAATCTTCTCTCATATGTATATCCTTGCAATACCTAAATCGAAACGACAGAACAGGATGTAGAAGTTTCAATCAGACATGATTATGGAAAAGAAACATCAATCGACAAAGCTTTTGTCTGAAAATGTGGAAAACATGTTAAACAATGCCTCGGCACATTAATGTGCCAAAACAGGTTTACCACATGCTACGGCAATATTGGCCATATCCTAACTCTGTATTGTAGCTTTGCCGATCCCGTGGAACTCATGAATGGTGGTTAGCAAGATTATCAAAATTTGTCCTAAACTTTTGGAAATTATTGAGGGAATAAGTGTGTTAGAAGTTCTAAAACTAGTCATGAAAGTGTAATTGAATCCCAAAAATTTTCAAAAGTACAATTAAGTCCTAAATCTTTTCACGAGAGTGCAATTGAGATTTAAACATTTCAAAAAGTGCAATCAAGTTATAAATGATCAATTTGATAAGATTTAGAACTTGATTGTACTATTTGAAAATTTTAGTTCTCGATTGCACTTTCGTAAAAAAAATTTATGATTTGATTATACTTTTTTGAAAATTTTAGAATTTTCAATAGACTTATCTTATTATTATGGGAAAAAAAAATCGCCATGAGTGGCTATTTTATGCTTATTAATTAATGCGATAATTGACGGAAAGTGCACGTGAGATGGCCGCTTCCAATAAGCCAGCTTTGTGAATATTTTTATCCTGAAATTCGGCACTTTTGGTCCTTGGGAGTTTGGAAGTCAATTTTAAATGAGTGTCGGCAAAGAAAAAGCGAAGCACGTCTCCAGCACGTTGGAGATTGCTGTCTGAAAGCTCTAGCGAACCTTGGAGACTCCAAACGAACAAAGACAAAATGGAAATCCTTGGCGAATCCGATTGGAAATTTTGTACATATATTTGTCGCACTAGCCAGGGATGAGCATAGTTTTAGGGTAAAATCGAAAACCTCAAACCAAAAATTGAAACCATAACATGTGAAAATCAGTTCGATTCTAGGTTCTAAAGTATGCATTGTAGGTTTTAGGTTCTAAAAATTAAGAAACCTAATCTAACGGGCAGGTCTCAAGTTCCCTGAAACTTATAAATTTTTATATTTTTCTTGGTATATATCTTCGCATGATCTTACAGTAATATTCTTTGACTTCCGGTGATGAGTATATAATCTGGAGCCAAACAAATTTTTAGGTTTTAGATTTCAAAAAATTAAAAACTTGTTCCAACGAGTTAGGCTCAGGTTCTAAATTTAACCTGTACGAAATCTAAAACCGCTAATCTTTACTTCCCCTTAGTAATTGTAGCGTTCACTCTCATTTTGCTTAACTAAAAATGAAAATAGAATAGAAAAGAAAAGAAATATACAGGTTCCCGAGTACCTTGAAACTGACCCTAGAATCTGTGACAAGGTAGGTTCCACATTTTAGGTTTCAAAATCTAGAAACTTATTTCGACAAGTAGGTTTCAGATGAAACCTATAAGGAACCTGAAACCGCTCCTAGTGCTAGCCATACTACCGGTGCCATTGATATGCCTAATCACCATAGTCATGCGTTTATTTTGTGAAAAAACAAACATTTTGTTTGAAATATTTTTTTTTCTAAAAATAACTACTTGCAATGATTATAAAAATAAATGAATGAAAAATAAATTCATCGTCCATGAAAATATTTAAACAAAACATAAAAATGTTGTCGACGAGGAAATCTTCTTCATTGAATGATTATTTCAAGCGATATAAATGGTCTTTTCGAGGAAAACATTTTTCAAATTATACATTTTGCACGAAATAAATGGAGATCGAAATTGGTCCTCTTATTTAAGGCACATACCATCAAAAACCTCAAATCATGTCTACTGTGACACAAATATCCCAAACATTTTTTTGTGCCACTAAAAACTCTAAACTTGCCTGTTATGACGCAAATACCCGACTTCTTTTATGGCACGAAAAAATCTAGATATATACATGTGTGACGCATATATCTTGTATTGCACTCCTATCTAGATATTGTCGCATTAGTATAGGTTCGGACTTTTTTATGACAACAAATTCTTTTTAATTTGAAATTTTTTGTGGTACTTAACATTTTGTTTATGTCCGTTCCTCGAAAGCCTGATAGCTGATCCACCTCTTCATTGTTTTTTTTTTTTCGAGAAGAAAAAAAAAACAAAACTTAAACTTTCCCAATTCCAACTAACTTAATTTTCTCATCAATCTCTTGGAGAGCGTTAATCGCCACGTCAGCTTCGCTTTGTTGAAGTTGAGAGCTGTATGGCCCTCACTGAAAAGCAATAAAAAAGTTCAGGACTCGATTTCGAGAAAATTCCAAGTAATAAAAAAGTACTAGATTGAGAAAAGTACATAACTTCAACGACCCAATTTGTAACTTTTTCATCGCTTGCGTGCATCTGAAATCTATCAGCACAGACCCCAACGCGAAAATTAAGTTGCTAAAATAACCCTGACTTTTTACTTATTTTCATTCGAACGTCAACTGCACAAATGTCCCGAAGATGATGCCGCTTTTGAAGTCGAAGATGACGATGAAGGAGCTTCGAGACGAATATAGTCGTACATGATTCCCTGGAACGGACCGCTGCTCCTTGGTTGTGTGAGGAAGATGATGTTGTCCCCTTCGCTAAGCCAAGTCCCCTTGATGTCCACACTGTACAGCCAGTAGAGCCCGTGGATTCCGTGCCTCGCGATCGAGTTGTCCCTCCCGATCAATCCGCTCGAGAACACCGGGTTCAACTTAGGGTTGTTCACCCGCACCTATCGAAGAGAATAGGATCGCGGTTGTCATTTTCTTCTCGAGTCAACAATCGAAATTAAGAGATTTGCCGTCTTTGATGGCGATTTTGTGCAAATGTACCTGTAGCTCGGCAAGCGTGGCGGACGCGATCGCTATCCGGAGCTTGTAAACGCCGCTCTTGTCCACGTTCGCGAGGGCGAACTTGATCTGCCATGTCGTGCCCTGATATGTTTTATCATCCTTCTTCCTGAAAAAGAAAGAAAAAAACAAAAAAAAATCTTGAAAAATTCGTTGAGAATCTGCTGAAATTCTACATGATGTTCTTAATTAGCTCATGAAGGTGTCTATTGACTCGCAATTACATTCACCATAACGTGTTACGTTACCTAGTAACCTGAGCGAAGAACCAATCCTTGGAGTAGTCGCTATCGCCGACGGTGTAAACCAAATCACCATCCGGATACAACTCGGCGTATCTTTCCCATAATCCATATTGCCTAAACCTGAAAGCGAAATTACAAATCGCGTGATAATTTGATCGAAAACCTTCATCATCTCGCCAGGCACTTGTCTGATTTATCGAGAAAGCCATGCGCAAATCATGCAGAAACTGGAGAAAAGACTCGCCGTGCGAAGCAAGTGATTTGTGCCCAACCTCACTGGGTAAATTAGCATTCAAGTGTAACGTCCAACAGAAGTGATATCTTAGTTCATATTTGCTAATGGATGTATATCTGACCTGTCAGGATGATCGACGTAGAGCTTGTTGATGTACTTGGGGTCGGGGTCGGGCACGTAGAATTCTGCCGCGGAGCGGTTGGGGATGCCGATTTCCCACATCGTTGGCCCGTCTCTTGGGGGCTTGAACACGAGGTGGCCCATGTCGATGTCGTTGCCTGCACATGCATGGACGGCAAGTCACATCCGACGATCCAAAATTTGGTTACCAAAGTTGGAGAGGAATTGGAAAGTGGAGGCGACCCACCTGGCGTCACTGAGATCAGAATGCCATACTTGTAATCGCCGATGCACCCGGGGACCCAAGCGTAAAGATTGTAGTCGCCGGCCCGTGCGTCGTTGATGGAGAAATACCCGTCCTCGTCTGCTCTAGTCCAGAATTGGTAGTCCTAAATTCAAGAACACAAATCAACTCCTCTTAAAACTGTGCTTTTGAAGTCAACAGAAACAAAAATACCAGAGCTGAAATCAGAAGCACGCGAGCTAGAGAAAGAATCTCTCTTTTTTGCCTGCTGGCCTTATTATGAATGTTATGGTCATTAATCATAGGTGATGCCTTTAGTTCCGAAGAGCAATCTGAATAAATAGTGAAAGAAGCGAAGCCTAAGTCAGACGGACCTTGCATTCGCGTTGCCACGACCCGACATCGCCCGGTGGAGCTAACCCGACGTAGGCACTTTTCGCGGATATATAATCGTCGCTCATGTACCTACGGAGGCATTCATTTTCCCCACATGTACAGACAGAAAACGTCACAATAATGTCGGAGCAATTCTGAATGATGCTTGAACCTGATTCAGTCTAACCCTCAAATGAAATGGAGGTCACAAAGTTCTAAGCTCTCTTCCACAATAAAAATCCGACAATTATTTCGGCACAAGCAACGATATTATTGGGCGAATTTGCAAAAGTTCAACCGACATAGCTTGCAGATTTTCCAGACACTTAAGAGAGAAACCTTGTGTGATCTGGTTCAGCATACATACCGGTCAAAGACCAGTAATCTGCCTCGGACATTGCCTCGCTGGTCTGAGGTGGGAAAATCTTCTGAAGCCACAAAATTGTAAGGCCAGCTCTCCACTTCCACCATCATCTAAACAACAAGAACAAGATTCCCACGTGCATGTTGCAGACATCGGTAGGCAACTAGATATCCTAGAGCTCAAGAACAAATAGAAGAAAAGAAGGAGAGAGACCTGCAACTTAGCTCCCTCCCAGAGAAAAAGGGGGTCGACGGGATCAGGGACGGAGTTGACATGGAGAAACACAGGGCCAAACACTTTCTTCCACTCCTCTCCGGCCTGGAACTTGGGCACCAGATCGTCTCCCGTGTAGTGGGCACTCAGGAACACCTGTAGTTCACATAAATCAATTCTTCAAGGTATGGTTCTCAGAATATCAGATGGAAAAAGTTCGGAAAATTCGCCGGCAACGGATGCCACGTGAATGAGTAAGAGTTACTGAAGAAGCGCTGTCGAGCTAACTCGCCAGTCTTAAAAGAAAGCAAGGGTGATAATCAAGAGAGAAGATCGAGTGGCGCTAGGTATGCCGTGAAATACAACGTATTCTCTCATATTTTTTGTGCGCCAGCGTCGATTTGGTCCGTCGAACCGTTTATGAAACTGGTTTGCATGATAGGTTAATTGCGTTGTAGGCCGACGTTGCGCACCGCTAAGGTGGTTGGGCCAACGTGGGAGGTGAGGTTCTGCTTGAGGGGCCCGCCGGATCGGAACTCGTTGCTGGGAGTGATCAGCCAGAATCCCACCGGCGGATCACTGCAGATCCAACCGTGCACCTTGCTGTCCTTGTTGTCACATGAATATTGGTATTTGTCGTCCACCTGTTCCGTCAATTGCACACAAGGACGGTTCATTTTGCTTGGCCAAAGGGAAGAGGAAGTATTTCAATTCATATATAAATGATGTGGGAGATAAATTTCTAACTATAACTCAGCAATTGTAGTTGAATTTGTGCATTTCTGCAATGAAATACGATTCACTTGGTGTATTCGAATATATAGTAGAACGAGCCCATGCAATATTTATTCGCAATAGACAACGTTTCAGTCGACAACATGGGTCTGACTTGAAATAATCATAGTCTGGTAATAGATTACGAACTCAACAATATCCTAATAGATCATCAATATAAGAGTTGATCAACATGCCTCCCCTTTGAGCTCTGGTTCGATCGGATCGACGAGCAAGACGGCTTCAGGGTAAGCGAGAGGTTGGCCTCGTGGTGGCATACGGTCGTCCGGAAGGGGCAAGTACCTTTGCCTATTGTCTGCCATTGCCATATAATGGAACCTATGATTCCCCTCCCATGCACAAAAGCAACAGGACCAACATCAAGAAAAATCACAAACAATTTCTTTGATTGTGGAAGAAACTGTTGCAGATCGGAAAAATTGTAATGCGTATGTGTCTAGTTTGCTTAATTACTTGTCTTTCCTAAGCTTGAACGCAATCCTTGTTTCACCGAGGCTGAACCCCGGCCAGTCCTTCAAGTGCTCGTAGATGGCGTAAGAGTAGAAGCCCGAGCTACCACGCAGCATTACAAACCTGAAACGGGTCGTCATCGAACTCTTTCAGTTATGTTAAGAATATGCAAATATCAATCAACATGAACATATAAACGATAACCTAGGATTGCTATTCATGTGCGTGACCTTCTATCAATGTTGAGGGGAACGAGCTTGCCTTCAAGGGAGGGATCATAAGTTCTTGTGAACGAGAGCTCCACCTGCTCGTCACTTTGTACTACCACACTAAAACTTGTTCCTTTGATCCTGCATTTGAATTCTCAGTTCTTGATTACATAGCTGAAAATTTTCATATATGATAGTTTGCAATCAAAGAATATAGGCAGCGGACGAGCGAGAAGTGACTAATGTGGTCGACGAACAATACAGATTCCGAATTGCTGAAGCTTCGTGTATTGGAAACTGAGAGTCGATCAGGAATGGCGTGATTACTTACACGTCGAATATCCCTGTGGAACTTCCGGGTGCATTCCATACAAGATCCCAATATCTACAAAAATCAAGGAGAACTTAGAAAGGGTAAATTAATCTATTACAGAGAAGGCATTGACAGACATAAATGATCGTTCCATTGAAGAATATTTATGCCGAAAAGATTGATGGAGGAACTACATAAATGTACTTAGCTTTACTATCTTGGAAAATCTGTAAATATACATCTACTTATACACAACTTTACCCTCTGTTGGACTCATCGTTAATAACTTCAAGTAGATTGTCGATGCCATCATATCGAATGCCGGTCACAATTCCTTCTGGCTTCGATAGAGTCAACTGGACAATGCCGTTGTCCATCACCACCTGCACATTCAAAGTTTTAACTTCTGAACCCAGAGAAAATGGAGGAAGATGCAACAAAAGACAGGCGACAGAATACTACATGGCGATCTTGAATATGCAATTGCACTCCCAAATTTGACATCTTGAATTCGTCTTCGAAACACATTCAATCTCGAGTGCAATTGCGATATATATACTTAGTTCTAGTCTAAGCTAATTGGACCGCCACAATGGTGGGGATGTTTGGGGGGGGGGGGGGGGGTGGTGGACTATACACTTTCCTTGGACTGGAGATTAAGCATTCATGTGCACTTTTTGAACTGTCACTTAGTGGTCTCATCCAATCTCTCTTTACTTGGTCGCCACCATCAGCTTTGGTGTAGGAGGCGAACAAACGTGCAAGAGTCGCCAAGAATGGTAATGACAAAAGAAAGCAAATTACTTGAAGATGCATCGACCCGAAAAATAAACACGGATGCATGAATGGCCAACGATAAGTAAGTTAATGTTCGCCACGTTGGTCGATCACATGCGGCCTTTGTTTTGTCACTTTCACCGATCTTATTGAGCTAGGATAGGTTTGTGATTGACGAAACATACGTTGAGGACATCAAGAAGGTTGAGTGATCAGTACATGAAATGTCTCCACCCATCTAGGTGGGAGACCGAAAATGCAAGAACCTAGCTGAGGCGGACTTGGCTGCAATATCCAGATCACAGGAGATGGCAGAGGAAAAAGAAGGGTTCTGAGACCCCGGAGTGAATTAGAGAAAGGAGGTCATACGTTGAATCGTGTCATAACCATGGAATATGAACAAGATAACGAATGCCGAGAAAATTCGCTGTTACAGGCATATAGACATTCCCTTCTGAAAGGCCTCATGACGGCCCTCAAGTTCGGAAGATACATACTAGCATTTTCTTTGTCAAATTGACTGAGCGAAATGGACCAATCGGACACAAAGAGGACGCAGAATGTCCTATATATACTAAGACAACCAATTCTGGGTCAAATAGACAACCTCTGTTTTTCTGAATACCATCATTTGCCAAAGAAACTATTGTAAACAGAGCCGAGTCCAGCTCTACTTCAACCCAGAAGGGTGAGATTGGGGGCCTTCGAGACGCAAGTAGTCATACATGAGCCCTTGAAAAGGGCTGTCGCATCTAGGTTGAGTCAGGAATATGGTATTTGCCCCCTCGTTTAGCAGAGTACCAGGGACATTCACATTGAAGAGCCAGTAGAGCCCTTGAATCCCGTGTCTGGCGATCGAGTTGTCCCTTCCTATAAGTCCACTTGTAAAAAGAGGGCGTCTCGCCTTCGGATCATTAACTCGAACCTTCAAAAAGATTCACGTTTGTTTCTCAGCGAATTGTCTAGCAATAGTGCAAGCAGATATACCCGTCTATACCTGCAATTCTGCTAGCGTAGCCGATGCAAGTGCAATTCGGAGCTTGTATGATTTGCTTCGATCAACGCATCTTAGATTGAACTTGATCTGCCATGTAGTTCCTTCATGAGCACCATCGGGTTTCCTCCTGATGGCATGTCAATATTAACAAAATGATCAGGACGGACATCCTTAATTGGACCACCATGAGTCCAGTTTTAAGATGAAGAGACACTTGTCGGAAAATGACACAAACAATGAAATATGCAAGCAAAAATGACCAAGCAAGAACCTAGAAGGTTGTGTTGTTCTCAGCCGTTTTTAGCTTCCTATGACTACTAATGAGTCAGTCTCATGATCTTGCTTTCCATCTTTTTGCAACAATACCAGGATGCATGACACCAATTAAGCATGCTTCTTCCTTTTTGAGCCTCTTTTGGCCTATTACCTTGACCACACTATGTATGAGAGATGCGAAGACTGCTGAAAAGGATTGAAGGTCGGTAGAATTGCACCTGGGGACTTGAGCAAAAAACCAATCTTTAGTATGGTCACTAACACCAATTGTATAGACCAAATCCTTCTCGGGATAAAGTTCTCCATATCTGCTCCACAACCCATACTGCCTAAACCTGGCATCATAGCGAAATTGCTTAGGCCATGGGCTATTGCAGAAAAGGAGTCCCACAGTTTTATAGAACATCGGGTGGTGAAACCCATCTTTTGCGAGAGTCAAAATCATAGGAATCAGAGTGCTGACCTATCAGGATGGTGCACATAAAGTCTGTTGATGTACGATGCATCAGGATCAGGGACATAAAATTCTGCAGCCAAGCGATCGGGAATACCTATTTCCCACAAAGTGGCCCCATCTCTAGGAGGCTCATATAACAAATCACCCATGTCATGGTTCAAACCTGAGTTAATAGCTTTCTATCATAATTCTCATACAGAACAACCCTTGCAAATAAATAACAGAATGCAGGTTCAAAACCTGATGAAATAGTGATGATATTGTCGTGCCGGTAATCTCCAATAAAACCAGGGACCCATGCATACAGGTTATAGTCACCAGTTCTTATGTTATTGATGGAGAAATACCCGTCGTTATCGGCTTGCGTCCAAAATTGATAACCCTAACAGGCATAGTAAGGTCACAATTCCATAAAAGTGCATCAATGCATGACCTTATGTCAAACAACATTTAGGAGTTATCCAAGAACCGTTGGAAATATGCTGAGGTCATTTTGGGAAATTTTCATTCTTAACAAAATTTCTGGGTCAAAAATATGAGGCAAGCAATGATTGGAAATAGCACATTTGCTGCTATAGCCATTGAAACACTCCACCTCCACTTTATCCACAGCCTTACTTATTCTGCCACAAGTAAAGTTTGTTTCATCACTCCAACTTAGACTATTGCATGCTTCAGTCTAAAAAATTATATAGCATGCAGCCCGAGATAATAAAAAACTACGAAAATATCTAATATGAACTTCAAATAAAAAATTACTTGTCTGATCTTTGAGGGAAGTAATCAAAGCACGAGGGCTAATCCAGGGATATGCAGTTCAAAGATCATGAGACTGCTGATTATCAGCACTCTGTCTCATCAAAATAGCACCATGTAAATTCTCATGTAATTGTGGGAAAGTTAGAATTTGATTAATGTATGATTTGATATTTTCCCCTTCGATGATATGACTAAAAGGAGAAGATCCAGGACAATTTCCATGACTGTAACATGTGTCCCTCATGTGAGTGTTGCTTGCTTTTCCATATATGTACTTTTCAGGATAAAGTTAGCTAGTCTCATCATTTGATTCCACTAGATTAAACAAAGACTAAATGATTCTATAAAAACTCAATGATAACATCTGAAGAACAATGAAATCATAAAGATGATTTTGATCTCGCAAACGGACATGATCTCCACCTCATTCTGAGCCTTTCGTTTGGGCATAAGCAGGCTATTATACAGGACATTTTCAAAGGCCATGCTGGATGCAGGTTCATAGGCAGCACAGAAGGTGATCTAATATCAAGAGTAAAGAACTAGAAGCAAAAAGATAAACATCGACATGTCTTCCATTTACCAAAAGAGTTCATTGAGGTTACCTTACATTCTCTTTGCCAAGATCCAGCATCCCCTGGTGGAGCCAACCCAACATATGCTCTTTTTGCCGCAATGCAGTCATTGCTAACATACCTAAGTGTCAATGTTACCAATAGCTCACTATATTGCTCATATTAGAGTTTGTGCACTCAAGATGCACAGATAATCCATGATCCACTATTTCAAATTAGTCCAGATCCATCATTGTGTTGCAATAAGTCAAATTAGAGAATCCACCGTAGCAACACAAGATCACCAAGTTCATCAACATAGGAACTTCCAAAGTCATTATGTAGATTAATTAGATATTATGACAAAACATCAGTATGCACCTTAGATCTGTACCTGTCCTGGACTAACAGCCTGCCCCTGACATTACCCCTTTGATGTGATTTGGGAAAATCTTCAGAAGCTGGGAAATTGTAGGGCCACTTTTCAACTTCATTCATCATCTGATAACATTGAGTATGCATTTATCAGAAGAGAATTAGTCATCCAGCTTAGTTGGAGAGTTTAAGGTACACCACTTATTTCTTTACAAACCTGAATCTTAGCATCTTCCCACAGCCAGTGTGGATCATCCCCTGCTGATGCAGAATTAAGATAGATGAAAACAGGACCAAAAACTTTTTTCCATGGTTCACCAGGTCCAAACTTCGGCACCAGATCCTTTCCCGCGTAATGGGCACTGAGAAAAATCTGGTGACACCATTCAATTAAGAGAGAGAGAGAGTTGCCAAGGCATATGTTTAATTGCGTCATGAGAACCTTTAAAACTGCATCCTTTCTCTGAGGTATCACTTACAGCAAGAGTCGTTGGGCCAACGTGGGAAGTTAGGCTTTGTTTGAGCGGTCCACCAGATCGGAACTCATCGCTGGGAGTAATTTGCCAGAACCCGACAGCTGGATCACCGCTAATCCAACCATGGACTTGGATATCCTTGTTGTTGCATGAGTACTGGTACTTGTCATCCACCTTCCACAGAAAAATTCATAACTTGAATCCGCAGTCTGCATACGAAACTTTGGTATAGCATGCGAGTCACTCAAGCCAGATGTGAGTCTACATGGCTTGGATAAGTACCTCTCCTCTAAGCTCTGGATCCACCGGATTAACAAGTTTGACAGCTTCAGGATATGCAAGAGTTTGGCATCTTCCTGGTAACCGGTCATCTGGCAATGGCATTTTCCTTTGCCTATCATCTCCTATGGCCATGTAATGAAATCTGTTTAAATGGGGTAAAAAACAGTTGCAGTTAAGTTTTCCGGAGTTCGAGAGTGCAAAAGTTTGGAGCACTGCTTCTGCTTTAGTATTTTCATGCAGAATGGTTCATAAAGATTATTGTTCAGATGAGCTAATAACAAGTCTGATAGATTCATTTACTTGTCTTTTCTGAGCTTGAAAGTGATCCTTGTTTCGCCAATTTCAAAGGGAGGCCATTCCGCCAAATGGTCATAAATGGCATAAGAGTAAAAGCCTGATGATCCACGAAGCATAATGAACCTATGAATCAAAAGCATCAAGCTGTTAATCTGCTTAACAGTTGGTCGACCTTAAGTAGAGTCTGGCTTGAGCACGGACCTTTTATCTATGTTTAAGGGAACATACTTCCCTTCAAGAGAGAAATCCCAGGTTCTCACAAATGAAAGTTCAACCTGTTCCTCATTCTCCACTATTACATTGAAACATGTACCTTTAATCCTGTGAGGTAAATAATTCATGTTTCAAGTATAGGCATAGATTAATAATTATTACCTTTTGAGAGAGGTAAAACACTTCTGCCATAACAGCTTCCAACCACATGTCAATTTCTCAAATGAGTTTTGGCATTCCCAATACAACTTTGGTGAAAAACAAATTAATGGCCTTATGCTCTCAAGGGTCAATAATATACCATAAAACACCAAAAACAGAATCTGTCAAACCTGTAAGTAGACTTTCAGATATTTCGTTCATGCAGAAATATCCATACAAAATAAAAGGACACGGATAAATGTCCAGATGGTGTTGTTCACATGAAAAGTATCATATGCATAACCTGTGTTGCTTAGCCAAGAAAATGACATTCTGCTTACCTCTAAGAGAGGAGAAATGAAGGGATCAAAGAAAGAGGGTAGCGGACATACACGTCGAATATTCCCTTGCTTCCCGGTGCATTCCAAACCAGGTCCCAGTATCTGAAGTGGCCGGTGCAAGTACAAGAGAAGAAATAGCAAAAATAAGAAAGAGAAAAGACGGACAAGCTAGTGACAGTAGCCGCATCAAACGGTAATTTTTATATTGAGGAAAAAACAGAAAAGCATGGATTATCTCAGTATCGAAGAAACTCAGAGACAGAGAAACACAGCAAGACGATACATCCTAATTCAGAAGCCTGATATATGCGTCGTATAAACATTTTTCCTGGAGCTCTGTAAAAAACATGCCATGTCTCGAAATGCAAGGCCACGTGGACAATCTATCCTCTTTCATGCAAGCCTGCATTTTACCTAAAGAAACCATTCCTTTTCCAAATAAACACAAATGCAGCAAGAAGGAGACTGAAGGGTTCAAATCACACTTACCCTCTGTTAGATTCTTGGTTACGGATTTCCAGTAAATTGTCAACACCGTTGTACCGTAGTCCAGTGACTATTCCATCTGGCTTCGATAACGTGACTTGCACAATGCCATTATCCATGATCACCTGCAGAGCAAGTGAAGTGAACATTAAAATGCAAAAAAGAAATCTAACACAAATATATACCAGGTCATTGTTATCGAGCAGGATGCCTTATTTTATATGCATTTTATGCATATAAATGTCCAAGATGGTTTGTCCAACCCCCCCTTCCCAAACACAAAAAGCAACAAAAAAACAAATGGAGGAAAACTGACACTCTCTAGAAAATTCATACTTGATGATGTTGGATGTACAGATGAACTCCTGGCGTAGACATGACTTCTTGTCCTGCAAAATTTCCCCAAAAATGTCAATGGGCATGAGATTCTGGATTAAGTCCTGAAATTCCTGAAAACGTAACAACAGTAGGCACTACCGATTGGAACAATATGCCAGGCAAGCCTAGTTAGTCCATGAAATCTTTATGCTAACTGTTAAGTCCTTTTATATCCCCTCTAACGTACAAGTGCACAATCTATACAGGCATTATTAGCCAAATCAAAGTTTCAGAGAAATCTGAAAACGCACATATCATTTTAAATTTCAGTCAAATTGTCAGCAATAAAGATCGAATTTTTTTAGTGTACATAAGCACAAGACTGATCTTTTCAATATAGATAAATGGAATCATAGAGAGAGCGTGACGATGCTGTATTTTGCACGACACTGGTGGCTCTTCCATTAGAAACTGAGTTCGTGACTGGCTTAGAGACGTGGCAATCTCTCAACTGGAAGCGCAGAACATGCAAAAACTGCTCATGTTCTCGCTCATCATCATCATCTTCAAACACAGAACGGAAAAAACAAATGACCCAGTTCAATATAAAAGCTAGATCATTTCCCCCACGCTCCCAGATCACGGTAACTTGCAAGGAGGAGGAGGACAACGTACGGGGACCTGTTAAAAAAGAAAGGAATTTACCTCGGAGTTTTTGAGGATCAGAGACTTGGTCCCTCAACTTCTTGGAACTACACAGACCCATCAATCTCGACCGGGCAGAGGAACGAATTGCGTGAGAGTCAGCCTTTGTCTCGAGTTCCTTCCCATCACTGATAAATTTCAAGCAAGTCGCTGTTGGCGAATTCACTTTTGGGTGGTGGGTGGCCGTGGTGGTGGTGGTGATGGTGATGGTTGATAAATGGGATGCCAAACAGAATTTATAAGTTTCGGTTGGATTCTTATTCTACTGGGCTTCTAGTTCCGGACTTTCTCACAGTCTCTCGGATGCAATTTGATTCACATCCCTCGGCTGTGAACATAAAGATGCTGTGATAAGTGGGCACCGATATGGATGATCACGCGACACGACACGTTACGTCAATATCTTATTTTTTGAAAAATGGATAATTTCAACATATTTAAAAAATGTTGTATGTTTTATGTATAATTTTATATATGTACATGATAAATTATATTGTACGTATAAAGAAATAGAGCGGTGAGTTTCTTTTTCTTTTTATATTATAAATTTCTGATTTTCTTTTGCAGGCTGGGTACATGACAAATATATATATATTATAAATTTATATTCTGACTCATATTTTATTGAAAATGCTTAAAATTTGACTCCGTGAGTATCGAAATGGCGTGTTGAGATGCTGTATTCGCGTGTCGCTGGCATGTCTAGAGCGCTGATTATGTGTCAGTTGTATTCGAAGAATGTCGAAGTGTCGAGCACAATACAAAGGCTCTCAGAGAGTGCTTCCAAGGTTGTAAACTAGAGCAATGGTCACTAGATGAAAAATAGTCTTCAGTTATTTACTTTAATTATAACCTTCTTCTAAGCAACCGGATATTTAACAAAGATTATGAAATTAGGGCAATGATTAAGTATATTTAATAACGAATCTGATTCTCAAGTTATTAATCATACACACACATATATATAAGAAGAAAAGATAGTGTTTTGAAATTTATACTTGTTTAACGTTGTAACAAAATCTATTTAGTGAGATGGAAGTGTGAATTGTGTCAAAAAAGTTTCACATTGAATATTGATGTGGTGTCGAGCAGTTAATATATTCTAGTTAGCTCATAAATTATTTACTTAAATTTTTTTAGTGAAGATTCATCTAACTGAATATGTTGATACTTTCGGGCGATCTCTCTAGACGAAAAAGCGGTCCCAACGATATTTGTGCATGCCTCCACGCATATAAGTCGCATTCTGATTTTGCTAATATTGTAATAGAATTTAGCTTTGAAGAGATAAAATGTAAAATCGCCTCAAGAAAAGAAGTTATCTATTGATTTTTCGGTACAAAGCTCATTTCGATAAATTGGGAAAAGTGTCAAAAAAAAACTCTTAAACCTATTGTATTAGTGTCAATTTAATTCTAAACATTTATTTGTACTAATTCAGGCATAAAACTTTTACATTAGTGCCAATTAAACATTTTATTGGTGTCAAATTCAATACTTAACCTTTTGCATTAGTGCCAATTCAATTTTATACATTTTATTGATGCCAATTGAGTCCCAAACATTTTATATGAGTGTCAATTTAGTCCCACATCTTTTGTATTTATGCCAATTGAATTGAGTCAATTTGACCAATTTCAATTGAATTGTTGGTGTGGACTCAATTGTTTTACGTGGCACGGATGGCGCTAACGTGGATATTTTTTAATTTATTTATATTTTAAATAATTTTTAGAAATATTTTTAAGAATTTTAAAAATCCTTAAAAAATTATTTAAAATATTAGGATAGTATGAGAAAAAATGTCCAAGTCAACACTATCCGTGCCATGTAGAATAATCGACGTCCATGTCAGTGATTTTCGGCCAAAATTAACCAAATTAACTCAATTGACATAAATACAAGAAGATTTAGGACTAAATTGACACTAATGCAAAAGGTTTAGAACTGAATTGATACTAATACAATAAGTTTAGGACTTTTTTGACATTTTTCTTTTGATAAATTAATTAATTGTCCCCACTGTGCAACAACCAACTCCATCTTCGCTCATTTTGTTTTCCTTAATTTTGAGAACACTTTCAGAGTGGAAAAAATGTTCATTTAAAATGTTTGCTTCCCAGAAAGAATTCATCGTGGTAGAAACAGGAAAAAAAAAATTGCCTCGTATCATCGTATGCCATCCGCCATCCCATTAGAGTAATTAACTTTAGTCTTATATCATTTGTCTAAAGTACCCTTGAATTAAATAATACGAAGAATAAAAAGAGCATATTTAACATATCTCGAGTAATTTTTTATTTCATCCATTCCCTCATAAATAATTACCCATTTTCTTCCCATCACACAGTCATCCAAGTACGCATGTCCATATATATTATAAATTACTCTTTTTTATATAAACCGACTAGTGTAGGCCGAGTTGGGCTCAATTAGTAACGAGAGGGCCTGGCTAAAAATTATATATAAATACATAACCACCATTTGCAAAAGTATGCTCCAACAATATTAGCACCAGTTTGAGAATATACATTTAAATATTACTATATACCGCATCACTAATTCATTTTTGGTCCAATCAAACTAAACACCATGCACCAATATTTTGTGAAATTTAAGAATAAAATAGTATATCATTCTTGAAAAGTATGACTAACATAAAGCGATAACATGGGCGATGTCGCGTCCAAGGTTTCATTTCCTTCAATTCCATATGACCATAGCATTAAAGAATTCTTTGGACACTTTGGACACGAGACCAATACAGTCTCTTTTTCCTTGTCCTATTTATGTCAGCATATACTACCATAAACAATTCCCCAAGCCTTTAACGTGCCAAGTATATCACGTTAAACTCATTAATCCAAAATTAAGGCAGAGCTGTAATCCATGAAATTGAACTTGAGTTTCTGGATGAAGCTGTAATAGAAGTCTGGCCAAACCACTGCTAAGAGTACAACATGAGTACAAGGCAAAAAGTTCACAGCCACGTTGATGAAGGTAAGCTTGTGAGAAAACTAAGAAAATCTGTGTCAATTGAGCGTTTCGGCACAGGCAAATCTATTGTGACAACCCATATCCATATGTACCTAATTATCATTACAGTAGTATCATTTCAGAAGATTCGTAGCCTCTGTAAACGAAGAGCTTAATAGCCGATGTACATCGATCCAATGGTCTGCTGCTGCACGGACAAGCTCAATGCACCTGATTGTTCTCCATCTTTTTCTGGAAGAATAGCGAACCCAATAGAACAGCAATCCCCGTGATTGCGATGGTGAATAAGATGCGCCTTGAAGAGAACTCATTGGGTTGCCCTCGCGGAGGACGCTCTCCTTGAGGCGGTCTGATGTTGCTGAGAAAGAAACAGAAAT
Organism: Rhodomyrtus tomentosa; assembly: GCA_028455895.1. Classification (NCBI taxonomy): domain Eukaryota; kingdom Viridiplantae; phylum Streptophyta; class Magnoliopsida; order Myrtales; family Myrtaceae; genus Rhodomyrtus; species Rhodomyrtus tomentosa. Next base: position 2,360,627 of record JAPCWY010000001.1, on the reverse strand, counting down.
TTCGTCAAAATTGTCAGACAATAAATTTTGAATAGCACCTATCCTAACGTCTGGAAAGTTGCAAGATACTAAGGCACGAGATGACACAGAGACCATTTGTACACATATGGGGTGCAGGAAAGGCACGAGATGACACAAAGACCATTTGTACACATATGGGGTGCAGGAATCAATCTCTTATCGAAGTACAAGAATCTTGAAAAGCATAACAAACGATCAAGGGTAGTTCCACCCGCTGCTACGCCACATCAACTGCAGCTGATTCTTGGAAACAAATGCAATCTTAACCAGAATCACGTCAATTTTCCCGCAGGATGCTAGAGTGGTAGACTTGGAGCCAATATTCTAGACGGCATGTTATTTCCATGTCGCCACCACATCCATGTCTTGCGGAAAGGTTAATTGGTACTAGTTAAAGTGCATCAATTGCCCGACACGAATGAAACTAGAGTGATAAAATAATTCAATGACCTGATCGCAAAGTTCGCTATAATAAAGAGACAAACAGTGAAATTCTGTCCACAATAGATCATGTAATCAGTGTATCAGAGAAAACTACCAGGAATTCCAACCATCCGAGCCAAAAGGTGAACAGGAGGTCTACTTAAGTCTTCACTAATGTCAAGAAGTAAAGTATCTGAAGACAAAAAAAACAATATGAACTGCTTCCATGCCCTTGCTTGATGATTCAAGAGCAACGGAGCAAGGAGAAACTAATGGGGCTGGGTCAGGAGAAACATCGAAGGCCAGCATATCACATCTAAAAACATATAACGAGGGCAAAAAGGTCCAGCTAATCAGGCTAAGAGATCGATTCTGCAAATCTTTCCAAGAGCAACAAGGAATGAACAAAATAAGTGACAGAGATTAGTATAATTGCTGACAATTTTGAAATCCAAGCCTTTTGCAGAGAAGTGGTGGCAAATATTCTGCTTGCTAAAAATCCAGAGACAAGTTACGGTAGTTTACCTGGAAGGTCCTGCACTATGATCAGGAACACCCTCACAGCGACGGTCGTGATTGTACCTTTCTCGCAATCTAATGTATCTGTTGCAAAGATGACAAAGTTCTGTCCTACTTCCGCACACCTCCTATAATCATGAAGTAACATCGACATGACATACAGGATGGTTTGATAGCAGTTGCCCGTATTATATTTTCAGAAACACGGAAAAACTACCTGATGCTCAGCCAAATCAATTGCAGGCAATGGGAACTCGCAGAATTCACAAGTGACGATCCTTTGAGGGCAGTTTTCTCCTCTATGAACAGCTAGAATATCACGTTCCATCATCTCGCTGCACAGCGAACAAGAAACCTGCTCCAGCACATGAGGACCATGAAAAAATTCAGGAAATATCAGAGCTAAGCAAGAAACCTCAAGCATAAAAATCGGCCTGTTTTTTATATTTGAAAATAATATTTTCTGTTTTACTGAGGATCAATGGTACACCAAACTGAAGAATGTACACTCAAAAAAATCTTGACGCAGAAGTTATCCAACCATAGGATCAATTTAGATAAGAAAATTAGTTGGCAGGTACAGAAAGGGAAGTGTTAAAATGGCATCTAAAAAGTTGCATCGCGAAATTCTGGTTCACTTTTATTGACAAACAGCACAATCAAACAAGGAATTATCAAGCAGGGAGCCAGAAATTAATTATTTTTAGTCCAGAAAGTTAAAGCCACTTCCAGCATTAGCATAGACATCGTTCATACTAACAGGGGTCTGTTTGGCAGGATATAAAAGGTCTCAGCATTCAGGTCAAGAGTGCAACATATACATGACAACTAAACAATTCCCAAAGCACCCCCTCCCCTCTTTCTTTCCTCCTCCTCCTCAGTGCAGCAGAACAAGAAACTTCTTCCGCAAAAAAAGGCAAGAGGACTCCCAGATCAAGGAATACTTAGCATGACCTCAAAAAAGTTAACTTGATCGTAAACATGTCATACCCATCTGATACATATCAGTCAGGAAAAAGAAAGTCATGTCTAACAACATGGCCAAGTCTGACCATTGCAAGCAAGGTACATCAGTTAGTATTCATGGCTCAGGTCAAGGAATTAGCAAATTTCCCATAAAGTTCCAAAGGCCAAAATCCTCAAGTCAGTTTACTAGTATATCACAATACTATCATGCTTTGTCAGCAAACATCAGAATAACAGGTAGAAATCAGCATTGCTCAAACTACATCCTGACATAACTGCTCTAATCGATAACTCACATACCGGAGCATGGGTGTTCAAGAAATGTTCCTCAGCATGTCTCTTAGGAACCATGTCCCCACAAACTTTACATTTTTCAAGATTCCGAGAGCAATGGGCATAGTGTAGATCGATGTTTGAGGAAAGAATAGATCTTTCGCTGCATGAAAATTGAAAAGCAGCACACATGTCAGCTAAACTCAAGTGTTAAACCAGAAAAATAGAGTATGCAATGCTGGGTCAAGCCACTAGAATCACTGCATGCGTGAATTCGACAGAAAATGAGCCATTAACCATTGTAGATGTGCAGGCATGAAAAAACATGGTAAGGTCTCAAGCCCTAAAAGACCAGAGCAAGCCTCCACCAGAAAACATGTAGAAAACAGCCCGAGTTCGAGAAGATATAACAACATTTGCAGTGTACATGTTCAGTAAAACACCAGATGTTATATGGTGCCCAAAAAAATCCGCCATTTAGTCTCAATAATAAAAATGACGACAAAAACTATATCATCACTCGCTAGTTGATCCACTACCATACTTGAAAAGTACTTAACTCAGTTGGCTTTCCAACTAGGCCTATCCATAATGTGCAAGGCACTTGGTAACAAAACCTGCACATATTCCAACAGTGCACGACCACAGGACTCAAATAACAAACCATGATCTAAGTTACTACTACAGTTCTGAGAAGTTAGACATGCAGGATCGGGGTGAAGCAGGGGAGTGCTAGAGGGAAGGAGCCTAGAGTCATTTGCAGTCTGTGTTCATATTGTAGAATTTGCCCTCCCCTCAGCATCAAATTATTGTACACACACATGCTGTATAGAAGCAAGGCGTTATACTTGGAATCAGCTTAGCACTGGACATTAAAAGCTTTATAGAGATGGAACAATAATTCACATAAATACACAACATGCATTCTTGCCTATACTACCACCGGCGTTTGTTGAAGTATACACATCAACCATGAACACACCTGAGCACACAAAAATAAACACCGCATCGTCTAGGATCAATTTGCAGCTATTCAATTGGGACATAATTGGGACAAAAAAAAACAAATTGAGACATAATCACAATACGAGAAGTTGTGCAGCAATTCAGAGCTATTATTGTCTTCCCACACATCACCTACAGCGAGATCAAACACCAAAACCTCTAAGTTTCTAATTTTCACAACAAACATACAAATTTAGCTTACCCGGTCAAATTATACCATCAGAAAGCCAATGGAAGATCATAACAGCACTTAAAAAGGCTGAGAAAAAAATAAATTCGACAAAAATTACGCAGTCAACCCGGAACCATGAATCGAAATCCACCGTTCACCGTTCCAAATTAAAAGATAATTGAGCCTTAACTCAAAAAGAGACGAAAACAATTAAAAAGAAAATAATAATACCAGTGACTGCATATTCTGGTGGTGTCATCAGATACGACTGCCATGACGACAAAGGAGAGAATCCCACCAATTCGTCCGCTGATAAACAGAGGAAAATAACTCGTAAAAAACGAAACTTGAATCCAGAAATCAAGAAATGCAGCTGAACAAACAAAATTCTGGGCGATCGAACAATCATCCGAGGGCAAACACCCCGTCAAACGACTAACCCAGCACGATACCACGAGATTTCGACCTAAAGCAACAACGGGAGCAAAAGACAACCTTCGATCTTCGGAGAATATGTTTGGTTCCCGGCGATGCTGTACCTTAATCTCTGTGAAGAGGAGAGAGAGAGAGTTCAACGATCGCCCTTTTGTTCACCAAACAGCTCGATGTGGTTCCACGCGCCTTCCGGGTAGACGCGCCACGCTCTCCCCCTCCCTCCGTCAATTTTCGAGTTTTGACTTGTTACTGTTAAGGGCGCACACGGTAAAACCTCATGAATCAATTTTTGATGAGAAGTTAATTTATCTAATCGTACTCAAAAGTAAACGTTAATTATTATACTTCAGATTAATTGCTGATCAAAGAAATTTATTTGATAACAATTGAAAATTTTTATTTTTGAAACATTATTAATAAAATAGTGACCAACGAGATCGGCGCTTGACAGCGGCGTTGGTTGGCGATTGGCCAACTGTGGGCAACGTAGGATGATAGTCGCAACGGTAGTGGACGGGCGGGCATTGGTTATCGGCGACAGTGGTCATCGGGCAATCGAGTTGCTGTGACAACCAGCGGTTGTCGTCGAGTGATCGGCAATAGCGGTAGCCGACAGAGGCAGTGGTGCTAGTGGTCGGCATTGACCATGGGTGCTAGCAAAGGGCGATGGTCATCACGAAGTGGGCATTGGTCAGTGGAGGCCGGTGTAGTCGGAGAAGTAATTCTAGAATTGAGAAGTAAAATTTTTTACTTCTCAAAATTATACAAAAATCCAACAAAAAATAGAAAATTATACCATAAGTTAATTTTTTTTTTATCAAAAGCGTTTTTACTTCAATGGTGTTTTTACCAAACGAATTTCTCTGCCAGATTAACTTCTGGCAGAGAAATCCAAAAGCAAAAGTGTTGTCATACATCTCCTAAACTTTTATATAGTGATTGTCTTCACTTCTTATCAGGGAAAAAAAAAGATTTAACTTTCACATAGTGATATCCTAATCCATAAATACAATCTAATTATTCTATAGACTTTTTTACATATTAAAACGTCATTTTATCTAGTCAAGAAGTTAAAATATGATTTTGTTCATATAAGTGGCGAAAATTCGACTTCAGCAGACAAATAAAACTCGCCCAGATGTGCTCAAAAAACTTATTTGGTCCGACGCCGACTTGACTTAAAAGTAGACCTGTCAAAATGAATCTAAAACTCATTTATAAATCCATTTTTCTTTAAATGGGTCACTCTTATTTCTTTTGTCAACTATAAATAGGTTTTACAACAAGAAGGCAAAATATATGGGTCTTAATGGGTTTGGTCGAAACCCATTTACAACTCTTTTAATTCAATCTCTTCTTTGTCTCTCAATAGGCGAGGACAGGTGCTTGGGCTGGGGCCGGGGTCGGGATCGGGACCAGGGATTGAGGCTGGGTTCGGGATCTGGATTTGGGCCAAGGGTCGGGACCGGGGGCCGAGATCGAGGTAGGGGCGAGGGACCGGGATCGGGGCAGTAGCCGAGGCTAGGCCGAGGACCGGGGACTAGGGGCAGGAGCCGGAGTCAGGCCGAGCCAAGACTGAGTCTAAGGACTTAGGCCAGAGTCGGGTCCGGGCTAAGGCCGGGGCGAGGGCCGAGGTCAAGGACTGGGGCCGGGGCAGGGGCGAGGGCCGGGAACGGGGACAAAGGCTGTGATCGGGGACTAGGGACAGAGGCCGGGTCCGAGATTGGGACTAGGGACCGGGGCCAGGAATCAGCGACCTACTACCGGCGACTGGGGCCGGTGCCCGGACCAAGACCGAGGTAGGTACTAGGGCCGAGGTTGGGAATTGGGGGTCGGGTCTGGGGATCGAGGCTGAAACCGGGGCTGGGGTCAGGTCCCAGGGCTGAGTATGGGGTGACCCATATCCAATAAAAATGTCGATTTGTATTTCATGAAAATATTTCAGAAATATAATTTTATTAAACAATCATAAGAAATAATTTTTCATAGATTAAATTAGATATAGAATTGTTTTCTTAAATGAGTTGGGTTGGGTATGGGTTGGGTTGGGTTGGATTGAGTTAGGTATAGGTTAAAAATTTTGTGTTGTGCATAAATGAGTCATAAATGGGTTAATGGGTCGATTTGGGTTGGAACATTTATAATCTGACTCAAACCTGACCCAACCTACCCATTTGACATCTTTACTTAAAAGGTCAAAGATTTATAATAGACTCCATGAGTATCTAATAAAAACCAAATTCCAAGAGAATTGAATTTTTTATGAATTTGATGCAAATTCAATTGTATATCCGTAGTTAAAATTTTCTGGAAAACCGAATAAGATTGGTGTGATCATGAGCAGTAAAGAAGGCAACACATATTGGGATCCGGATCCCCTGACATAGAGTCGGGGGATCATGGGAAGAGGGACCGTCCGATCACCGAGGTAGGGGTGATCGGATGGCCTAGGGGGCTATGATCCCCTGACATAAATCCTGACCCCACATATTGACGTTCCTTTTTCATAGTTTTTTTTAAAAAAATGCTTCTTTAAGAAACGACCTTGAAATGTTATGGATGCTCCAAATCGCGCAATAATAGATTTTTTTTTTTCAGTGGCAACCGAAGTAAGGATGCATAATTTAAGCTAGAACCTTTCATGGTCAAAATTTACAAAATGATTCTAAATTACTTGGTTCATTAAAAAAAATAGGAAATAAGTTTTTATCTACTAATTAATTTCATTGCTTAATTTATCTTGAGTACGCTTTCACGCGGCGAAACTTCTGACCCCTGTTACGTTTTCTATATCTAATTACAGATAGCATTCACACACGACTATAGGCCCAAAATCAAGTTGGGCTACAGGCCCGACAATGTTGGGCCTTTAGCCCAAATTTAATACCGAATTTTCCTCTCTTAGCCCCACAGCCACAGAACAGAATGTATGTGCCTTTTTTTTTTTTGTTGTCAAAATTAAATTCACTTCATCGGGATACGAGTGAGAAATATTGCAATTCAACTACCAACCAAAATACATTTCAGATAATTTCAGAACAAAACAAGCTCTAAATAACAAGAGAAATTATTAAATAAACTTTTGTTATGGGAATATAAATTTTGTGCCGTTGTCAAACATGTTTCTTTGCTTGAAAACTTGACTAGGGAATAGAAATAAAAAAAATCTATTTCTTGCCCGAAATAGAAATAAAAAAAAATAAAATAATTATTACTCGCGCCCTAAATTTTCCCCAATTATATAGTCCTCGCTGCAACTGATAGCTGTTGACCAGGTTGTAGTCAATAATTTTTATCCCCTTTCTTAATAATGCGTTGCAATCTTAGCGACATTTCCAATCCTATAGGCCAAAAGACTTCCTATACACCAAACTCATATGTACCTATGGTCCATTTGGTTTGTAAGAAAGTCAAACTGAAAAGCTTAAATTGATAGATAAAGTAAGATCGCATAAATATAAAGAGCATACTTCAATACCCTATCTCACGTGCAAATCGAATTTAGAGCGACGCCGACACATGAAATTTTGACCACGCGGATTCGCAAAAGGATTAACAATAGCTATATCACATATTAGAAAGTCCAATCCAAAAACTTAAACTGATTAAGTAAAGAAAGACCACGTGAATATAAAAAATATTTAAGACCTACAGTCAAGCAACGTGAGATAATATTTCCAAATCTTTATTCCAAGTTATGCATACATGCATGCTCTAACATGATATCATGTCTATCATTGCAAGCGTCTTCTGACATGTATATCGTTATTGTCTTACTCCTTTTGTCTGGACAACAATCATGAAAATCAGACTAAGCAATCCATTCATTGGAAGATTTGCACTTATCTAATCCCCACGCCTCGGCAAAGTTGACGAGTTTCCCTTTTTAAATCCACCTCTCCGCCATTTTTTTTTTTTTCATACCTATTGGCAACACGTTGATGCTACGCTTAAATTATGCTATTGGCTGGCGAGGTATTATAATTACTCTTGACGTGTGCAAAGATGATGACACGCGCCTACTCTTTTAAGCATATTCCCATATGCCGTCTACTGTCTTTATGCGGAAAAATAACCAAACAAAATTCACACATCTATTTGTGATTGTGTCAATTCAATTTTAAATATTTCACATTTATGCCAATTCAGCCTATCCGGTCAACTTTTGTTGGCCCGCATTTACATGGAAATTTCTAATAATATTTTAACAATTTTCAAAATTTTATTTATTTATTTTGTTCTTCTTTTTTTTTTTTAAATTCTCCTTCTTCCTCTAGCCGGTTGGAGTCCAGGTCAGTGCCTGCCAGCCAAATTTGGTTATATGGACTGAATTGACACAAATGTAAAATGTTTATGACTAAATTTGCAGAAAAAGGTTTAGGATTGAATTGACGCAATTACAATAAATTTAAACTTTTTTAGTAATTTTTTCGTCTTTATGCGCACTTAGGGTCCGTTTCTTTAAATAGTTTCCAGGAAATCATTTTTCGTCTTTCTGGCATTTAGATGACGAAAATCTAATTTGATGTGCGAAAAACGTTTTCCATAGGCATAGACCAATTAGTTTTTTGGGAAAAAGTGTCAAAAAAAGCATAAACCTATTGTATTAGTGACAATTCAGTCTTAAACTTTTTTTGAATGTCGATTCAATCATAAACCTTTTGCATTAGTGTCAATTAAGGCATAAATCTTTTATTGGTGCTAATTCAGTCTTAAACTTTTTTGCATTTGTGCTAATTTAATCCTATTTTTTGTAGTTATGTCAATTGAGTTAATTAGGCTAATTTTAATTGAAAATCGCTGACGTGGCATCGCTTTTCCTACGCGTCATTGCAAACCCTAACTTGGATATTTTTTAATATTATTCTATAATTTTAAATAATTTTAAGCACCTTTTTGGTTTTGTAAAATTATTTTTAAAAATTATTTAAAGTATCAAAAAAATTTAAAAAATATCCACGTCAATGCTTGTCGTGCCATGAAAGACAATTGATGTCTGCACCTGTAATTTTTTACCAAAATTGTTTAAATTGACTCAATTGGCATAAATATAAAATATTTAGGACTAAATTAGCAATAATGCAAAAAAATTAGGACTAAATTAATACCAATAAAATATTTAGGATGAAATTGATATCAATGTAAAATGTTTGGGATTAAATTGATACAAAAAAGAGATTTATAACTGAATTGATATTAATGCGATAGGTTTATGACTTGTTTTACACTTTTCTCTAGTTTTCTGTCATCCAAACACCGAAAACTCAGAATTTTTTTTTTAAATAACGAACCCTTTAGATCATGCTAATATTGTAATAAAGCGCAAGAGGACGTAAAGGGTCCAAAACAAATTGTATGACTCGGATCTCCACCACTCGTTTATTTCGAATAATGTGATATGATTAAAGATACACAAGTTGAGAACATTAATAAATCTCCTAAGGTGTGAATACCCCTACATGCTCATTTGAGGTGGGTAGAAAGAAGAATAGGGTTTCACTTTTCCTTCACCTCCTTCGTGGTCGAGACGTGACCTTTCCATACAACAAAATGTAGCCTTAAGTACAACCTTTGTAAGCCTACAATAAACACCACCATCGCATATGTTTGAACAATAATTTGTCCTAATCCCAATATAGTAGAAATTATGTTTGAATGGTGCGATAGTAATAGTAAATTAACAACTGCAACCCATTTGCATTACTCTCTATTAAAGGATAATAAATAATCCCCAAAGATAATAAGATGAATTGGGATTTACCACTGCAAGGAATTCTTCTTTTGGTCGTCTAAACCACATTAGCTCTTAGATGTTTCTCTTTCTTTCTTTTACCTCTCTTCCATGTATAATTGTCTTTAAAATATGGTATAAGTACAAGGGATCTTGAGTTGAAATATTTCGAGACTTTATTTGCCTTTGCAATTAAATAAGTTCACACTTAGTAATTGGCAAAAAAGACCAAACTAAATGTAAAGAAGAATGATAAAATAATTAAATATCGAATCATGTCTTTATCTAACAACTTAAATTTTTAGAACGATTTGTAGTAATCTCATGAAATCTCACCACACCTAAGTCTTGATTAAGGACGACTAGTAGTGACGTTAAGTCGGATACCCCAGTCCCCTCCCCCCCCCCCCCCCAAAAAAAAAAAAAGAGTCGGAAATCAAGTGTCAAAGCTTTGTCCAACTGAATTATGATTTGAAAAATATCAAGTTTCTTACAAAAATGATTGGTCTTCAACACAGGCCCAGTTCAGGGTTTCTGTGTCGTGAAAGAAATATATCACCCAAGCTCGCGCATTGATACTCCAGGCCTGAGCCTCCATGGGTTTGGGCCTATGATTAGCACTAGGTTTAACTACAACAAAGAGAACGATCCGCGTACATTAAGCCTCAGGTTTGGATAATACATATAGTTTTTTTTTTTGGTCGGAAGGATAATACATATAGTTAAAAGTACATGAAAAGCACGTTTGACAATATATATTTTGTCCATGTTTTTGTGAATGTGTTGACAAAAAAAAAAAAACAACTGGGAAATCATCCAAAGACTCCCTGTATCGAATAGTACATTCAAGTGCATCTCAGTTCCCTTGAGCTCACCCAAATCTTGAAATTTCCCATACCTGGCTATTTTTGTGGTTGCTTGTAAGAAAATGCAAATTGCTCCTCTCTTTATGCAGTGGTAAAATGTCAAGAAATCCTATAGGTTCCACATGATTTGACAAGCTGGTTTGATTAGATCTGTAGCCGATGCTAAAAGATGGCCAGGTTTGTCAAAAGCATAAAGGGTTCCGGACCACTTGCTTTTTTACCCACATCAATCACCCGTCGAAATCCTATCCATGATTCGGCCGAGCACAATCAACACCACATCAAAACAGTGACGGCCACCAAACCGGCTATCGATGCCACGCTGTGTCAAGTGGACAAGCACAGTACGAAAAACCCTAGTTGGAGTATCGACGGCCATTTCGATTTCCCGGCCGAACCGTACAAATCGAATCCCCTCACCCCACCATGGAGCCACGAGACTTTTGATTCAGGTGTCGTGTGCCAAACCCAATGGCACAACTTTAGGGTTTCCTGGGTGGGGACGCTTCTTGATCGCCTTGGCTACGGATTGGCTGAGCCCACGTGAAGAAGACCACTGGGGGAGGCGCACCAGTAAGATGCGATACACATGGAAAGTAACGCCTTCTGTTTATTAATTCTGGGGGTTCTTGACATTGACGATCTTTGAAAAGCATGGCTCGGCCTTTTCTTTATTCATGGCACGAAAACGATCGCATTCCAAACAGTGGACAAGTGTCAATCATCAGCCAAATGATGGAAACTCGTGGACCTAAAAAGGGGGACTCCGAGTACCCACCACTAACCATCGCTTCCCTTCGCTTTTTGCAGGGCTTAAAATAAAGAAGTTTCTCTGCGATCATCTCTCGGGTGACGCCCTCCAGATTTAGATTTGCGGTGTTTGATGCAATAGAGAGATTGTTTGATTGTATATTATTGAAAAAGCCAAATCAAGATCTTCTCTTTACGAAAGATCGCTCCTCTTTTTCTAGTTGGGGGAAAATTTATTCTGAGCGATATGTTATCAAATATCTTCCAATAAATCTTTTCAGTTGGTCGGAATCGAGTTGCCATAAAATTACTTTATTTCATCTTTGATTTAAGGTGGTAGAAAATGTCGTCGTGCTTGTGTTAACAATTCTTATTTTGTCATGTCATAGCTGAAATAACCTAAAAAACCGTGTTTATCCGCTAAAAATGGCGTCAATTTCAAGGTCGACGAGCATGCTTGCACACATGTCGAAATTTGATTTCATGCCGGCTACTCTTTCTTAAGTTAAACAGTTATTTCACTTTTGAACGATAACCGTGTCCATGGACAATCTCCCATCTATCGTGCTTGTACAGTTGTCGCATCTAAGTTTCTCTAGTAGCTCTTTCTTTTCTGGAACATTCGTTTGACTTCTAAATGATAGTTGCATCTACCTTTAATCACATCCGTAGTGCGTGCACACATATCGAATTTGAGTTTTTGTCGGTAACTTTCGTAACGTTATTTCACTTCTCAATGATAATCATGTTTACGAATAACCCTATTGATGAAATCGCTTTCTCGTGATTCATAACTGGTAAAAGGAGGACGCCTGTGTCAAGAATCAAAGAAGAATACCAGCTCTATAGATCACTGAATTTGGTGAGAATTTGACCTAACCATCGCTAGAGCTCAACTTCGCCGACGCCCTACATTTATTCTAGATGTTCATCAAAGATTCAGTGCTCAAGGTTGAAGAACTTCATCTTTGCCGAGAGAATGATTGGAACTGTTTTAAATTTTCCTTTTCCCACAGTAAAAATCAAGGAACCAGTGAAGGTAATGGAAAGGGATAATATACATTACCGGTTCAATAGACACACTTTATTGAGAGCCTACCCTGTTGTCCTCGAATGTTGGCCCAGGTTGTTGTCAATTTGAAAGCGAAACTTCAACAAGAAAAGAAAGAAATAGTCGTCAATGATGCCTAACGTGATCTTATAACTTATTCTTGCTTCAAATGACGTGGGAGTGGGTAGTCATAGTGCGGATTTCGTATTTTATGTTTTGCTTCGCATTTAACAATACGATTCCATTTAAAAGTCCGTAAAATAATAGGGTCGCTGCGACAGGTCATCGATATTTCGTCTTTGTATATGTGATCCAGCTAAACGCTACCCACTGGCAGCTCATTAAATAACAATATCGCTTTGCACCAATCAAAGTAGCGTTATTTGCACGAGAACCGCGACTCTGCTCAAATGGCAAAAAAAAAAAGCAGGAGAAAAAAGGATAAATAACTGGCCATTTCGAAATTCACAACGCACGACTTACTAAGAACTCGACCTCGACGACCCCTTCTAATAGGAAGTTGTAGCCCCTCCCCCCCCTCCCCCAGTGATCACAGGTCGATCCGACATTCTCATGGGAGTCAGACTCACGATATTGTGGCTCTCGAAGCATAGATGTCCAAGTCACATATGCAAAAGCTTGAGAAAAAAAGAGGAAAATATTCCTTAGAACGAAGCAACAAACTTTAGGGCTAGAGACAGAAACAGTTCGTGGGTGTCGCCAACTCCAAAGAGCCAGAAATAGATCGTCCTTACGAGGACGGAAACAAGAGGAACAAAGCGCCCTCTGTCCAAAATGCATTCTATTGCCTTATTTGGTAGCCTTATAAGGGTCAAAAGGGGGCAATCTTTCCGTTCTCGACATCTGACTTCGACACGTGGATGTTCACTTCTTCTTGTCCTCAGCTATTTTCATGGAAATCCGCCGTCTCCTCAGGGCTTGGCCCATGATTCCTTGTTGAGGACCAGACAAAGGCCCTCGGAATCTTCCCCAAAATGACCACTTGCTCTTTGAATTTTTTTATGTGGTTAATTTCCCCCTTTTTCTTTTCTGCCTTTCTTCTTTTCCGTGTAACGCATGAAATAGTCAAAAATAAAAAATAAAAAAATTCTGGGTCATTCTTTTTGTGGCGTTCATGTAATCACGACGGTGAGATGATAACATACGTTACCAGACAAAAGAGTTGGTTTCCATGGTCGCTAATCCGATTTTCACTCGTTAACGTTACCTTTAATCTGATTTTTTTTTTCGATGATCGGGTTAGTCATAAGTAGGGTACGTGGAGCGTCTCTATAAAATACAGTGGTTTATAATTCCCATGATTGAGCATTTTTCGTATAAATCGCATCTACATTCCAACCTTACTTTCGTAAGGTGAATGCAAATCTCGTTTAAAGTAAATCAGATCTTACGAATCGTCATCGAAATGGATGCATTGTGCGAGTTTCATTGGTTCGTTGCCTTGTTACAAGAGAAAGAAGCAGTTGCACATAATTACCCGGAAAATTGTGGTCCGGGTGATTTTGCACGATGAGCAAAATAAATTTTCCAATTTATAGGCAGTTTTTATTTTCATCATTTATATATCATAACGATTTTTTTTTTTAAATGCGTTCATAGAGAAAAATATGCAAGTGATTTGTATCGGTCTAGGCGGTAAAGCTAAACAGTTGTAAGATGAGAGAAAGTGAAATACTTATGGGGTTATTTGTTCACCATAATCATGACTACTTTGATGAAAATTTCGTCCATTTTGTTATTGTGTATTGTAATTTGTCTTAATAAAAATGTGTGGATTATTGTGAAATTTTTTAAAAAAGGTTTGACAATAATTGTTTTATTTAGTTTTTCTATATAGTAGACATGCAAAAATTTTCTATCTATTAAGTATAATCTCACATCATTTGAATATGTAGTTATTGATGCGCCATATACATAAGTAGTTTCGTTCCACCTAGTGTCTTTAGTTTTAGGCTTTGACTTTCTAGGAGGGTAACACTCAAAATAGTTAAGCCGAGTTGAACGCATGTAAATGTGTGATTTACACGTGAGAGGGAGTATTAAGTGCAATTCCACATTACTTAAAGACGTGGCTATATTTATGCGATCTTCCTTTATGTAACAGTTTAAGTTTTTGGATTGGCCCTTTTTGACACTATCATCACATAGTTCTAATTTACATACTACATATTCTTGATCTCATTTGGTGGGTAGGTAAATTTAATCACACTTTTCTTATTTGTATGTGCTTGCAAGACATATAATACTTACGTTGTGTTTGGTTCAACATTTTGAAAACCTCTTTAAAGAAATTTGAGGCGTTTTGCAACTATTTCCAAGGAACTTGGGAATGAAAATTGGCCTTAGGAAGGCTGAAAGCTCAATGCTGATCCTTACTAGAATTGAGCTTTTGGCATTTTCGAAATGCTAAAGGCCCCAATGAAAATTAGTTAGCTGCCTAGTTTGCCCTTGAAAATTACTAAAAAACAATGTTATCCCTTTTAAAAAACTAAAACACTAAACTATTTCTCATCTTCTTGAGCAAAAGCAATCGGCGAGGCTAGATCCAGCTAGCAAGGGACTGGCGAGGTCGCGTGACCAAGGAGAACCTTGCATGAGGTTGCGCTACCCAGGCGACAACCACTTGGTCGCGTGACCTTAGTCCTTATTGCTTGGGGTTGTGCGGCCGCCGTTGGGGTTCCCCCGACCTAGGCGACCTCAACCTATGGCCGCTAGTGTCAGATCTGGCTCGTCGACGGCCTGAGCCTTTTACTGGTGTCTAGTAAGGGTTTATTTTTTTCAATAAAAGAAGTTGGGAATAAGAAATAAAGAACCGAAAGCCCTCTCTATTTTTTTTTTTTTGCCAAATACTACTTAACTCAAAAGTTATTTTTCAAATGATTTTTTACCAAATGTCATTTGCATTTCCCCAAAGTCTCTTAGGCTAAAGGTATTTGCTTTTTCTCAAAACTCATTTCCTAAACCGAATCTAACTTAACCTTAGTCATGTAGACTTAGCGTAGTGCACCTTTTTGTTCTTTCTTTTTTCTCTGGCCCTCTCATACCTAACACTTTCAACACTTTACAACCCAATTTTGCAGAACAGGATGCATACCAAGACCTAAACTTTACAAGTTAATATATTGAATATCATTGAGGACCCGCGTGAGATGAAGAGAAATGCTTTCATCGTCTCCTTTCTCCCCTCCACTTACTCTCCATCTCCTTTTTTGGGAAAAAGTTTGCAGACCCTTTTATTATTTACCTTTTGTTTCTTTTTTTAACTATTACTTTTTACTTTCAGTTTGAAGAAGCATAGCACGCCCCCGTTTTCAAACATATTTTCCAGTGGACATTGGATTATGGCCTGCATGAGAATAAACAAGTATGCCAACTTTCTCTCGGGGAAATGCTGAAGGATCATTAATCATGATGATTGTACTAAAGATGGGTGCAAGTTGCCTCTTCAAAGTGAGTGATGAGAATGTTTAATTAACCAGTGGCTTGGCTTCCACTAGTTAAATAGGTAATTAAGTTTTAACTATTAGATCTCTCTCTCTGTGACACATTAGAGATTATGTAGGGTTTATAAAAAATGATTTTATTTGGCGATTGAGCCATTAATCACGTGGAATGTGGTCCTAAAGACCTCACATTGGGAAGAAAAAGTATTTTCCATTACCGGTGCCATGTGCAACATGTACCTTAGTATATATGGTAGAAACGATTACATACTTGTGACATGTCACATTTTCAATTGATTGATGTGTGGCGCTTATAAGAGGGATAACGACACTTATGGCTCTTCAACTTTTGCTCAATGTCGATGTTATTTCTTGGACCGTCAATTATTGTTGTTAGGCCCCTGAGCTTTTATTAAAGGCGCAATACCATCCATGATCTTGTTATCGGTTTAATAGGATCTCTAAACAATTTGAAAAATTTTAATCTCATCCTCACATTAATTAGCGTGAATAAAATGTGCCGATATGAACACCAATTTAATATATCTAATAGATGGGGAAAATGCTGCATGTGGGTTTCATAAATGTAGATGGTCACTTGAAACTACATAAATTAACGACAAGTGTTTTCTTTTTTCCCGAAATGTATGCTATGCACTTTACATAGTTTTTTTCCCTCATTCAGTGACTTTAAACGTTCTCATCTGCTTGACCCTCTTCAACAGCAATTTTAGATTTTACCTTATCCCACAGAAGTTCCTAAATCTCTGCTAATGATTGTAACATTTTTGGGAGATTTTGTTACATCCTTTAAATGTTTATTTACGTGAGATATTGCTTGAAACTTAATTTGACGAAGAAGATGGGATTGTTCTTATTCATTGAGCCAACTCTTTCATGATTTGAAAAAATTCCATAAAAACGACATTGAATATTTAAAAAACAAATTAAGGACCTAATCGAAGTAATTGAAATTATATTCAAGAACAACATTTCGTATTGGATTTGTTAGAGATATTGCATGTCAAGATTATGCAATATCTCCTTTGACATTGCATATCCTTGATTGATTATATTTGATATTATCTATCTGCTATTTCCTTAGACAGTTCTATGATAAAGCCTATAAATAGGCTCTTCACGTACTCATTTCAATATATCGAAATACATCAAAATTTCTCAATTCTTCATTGGTATCAGAGCCTTCATTCTTGAGGCAACACCCCCAAAGAAATTTCCCAATTCTACTTTTCTACTTTATCATTCTCAAATTCGCCAAATATATACATCCCACTTGACAATGTTCATTGGATGAGAGCTTCATTCCGTCTGAGTAAGCGTCACCATAGTGATTGTGTCACAACGTCGGTGACGGGTCACCAAGTCCCAATTCTACTTTTCTACTTTATCATTCTCAAATTCGCCAAATAAATCCATCCCACTTGACAATGTTCATTGGATGAGAGCTTCATTTCGTCTGAGTAAGCGTCGCCATAGTGATTGTGTCACAACATCGGCGACGCGTCACCAAGTTGAGCTTTTTCTTTTTTATGGAGGTATTTTTCGACACAGCCATGCAGTAACTGTCGCTCAGCAATGCCTGGCTAATTCGCTTGTTGTAGCCATGCCAGCTGTATCGACCGCGTTTGTTCAGTTACTATCCCAGCGGCAAAGTCGACCGCAAAAGACGCATGCTATTCGGCTGAATTGCTTCTGATTCTCGACTTTGTACTTCTCGTTTCGAAGCCAACACCACCATCAGACTCCCTGCCCCTTAGATGATGCCTCATGCATCAACATTGTGGATCCAACCAAGCTTGACGTCAAGAAATGTGTTTGGAGCACAGTTAGAGATTGATTCAATTCAAACTCAAATGACTTAGTCACTTTGAGTTTGAGGGGATGTTAAAGATAATGCATATTTAGTTTATTCTGTATATCTGTCAAGATTATGCAATATCTCCTTTGATATTAAGGAGATATTGCATATCATTGATTGATTATATTTGATGTTATGTGTATGCTATTTCCTTAGACAGTTCTCTGATAAAGCCTATAAATAGGCTCTACTCATTTCAATATATCGAAATACATCAAAATTCCTCAATTCTTCTTCCGCATTATATTTTTCAAGTTGGTATCAGAGCCCGCATTATATTTTTCAAGTTGCTATCAGAGCCTTCATTCCAGAGGAAACCTTAGTGCACTGGGTGCACATCGCGCCCGATGCACCCCTAAAGAAATTTCCCAATTCTACTTTTCTACTTTATCATTCTCAAATTCGCCAAATAAATCCATCCCACTTGATAGCGTTCATTGGATGAGAGCTTCATTCCGTCTTAGTAAGGTCGCCACAATCGGCGAAGCGTCACCAAGTCGAGCTTTTTCTTTTTGATGGAGGTATTTTTCGACACAGCAAAGATGCATCTTCGCACAACAACCTTCATTCAGCAATGCCTGGCTAATCTGTTTGCTGTAGCCACGCCAACCGTATCGGCCACATTTATTTAGTTACTGTCCCAACAGCAAAGTCAACCGCAAAAGACGCATGTTATCGGCTCAATTGCCTTTGATTCTCGACTTTTTACTTCTCATTTCGAGAAGGCAACATCGCCATCAGACTCCTCGCCCCTCAGATGATGCCTCATACATCAACATTGTGGATCCACCAAGCTTGACATCAAGAAATGTGCTTGGAGCACTGTTAGAGATTGATTCAAACTCAAATGGCTTAATCAGTTTAAAGTTTGAGGGGGAATGTTAGAGCTATTGTATATTTAGTTTATTCTGTATATCTGTCAAGATTAAGCAATATCTACTTTGATATTGCATATCCTTGATTGATTATATTTGATATTATGTATCTACTATTTCCTTATACAGTTCTCTGATAAAGCCTATAAATAGGCTATTCATGTACTTATTTCAATATATCGAAATACATCAAAATCCCTCAATTCTTCTTCCGCATTATATTTTTCAAGTGGATTTAAGGACTGACACTATCATTATCCATAATCGGCGATCATATTATCAATTAAACAGTGGAGCCTATTTTCGACATCACAAAGAAAGCGGAGCAGGTGATTCAAATGCACCTAAGACATTGCATATTGCAATTAGTTGTTGTCTTGCATCGCGTGGCAAGTGCCACGATAATTTAAATCCATCCAAAATATTTTCTTTCTTTTTTTTGTCAAAATCCAAAATATTTTCCAACCACTGAAATTTTACTCTCGAATGAAGTTTCAAAAGGGTAATGTTCAAATTTATTATATTAAGCGGCCGAACATTCCTTTGAAAGTATTTCTTACCAGAGGATACGATTTCATAGTGGGGAATTGCTCTTTCACCAAGTAATAGCACAAGCATACAAAACACAACATTTTCTTGAACAAGCTCCTGTAGTCCAATAAACTAAAGATTATGTGATTCGTTGCTGTAATAGGTCAGCCTCCCATTTTGTAAAATTTGCCCATTTTTCTGTTCTTGGTAAAAAAAAAGGTGGGACATAAGTCCATAAAAAGTCATGAACGGTGGAACATTACCATATCATTCGACCGATGATTGACACTTGTTCATGGTCGCAAAAATCTTTTTAACTCTGTCAAATCTGACAAGACCTGTGTATCAGGCCTTGATTTCTGGCCAAGTTGACGGGAAAATGGACCCCTCATGTGATCAAAATCGAATCCCCTCGTTCGGGTCGGGAATCGTAATCACGTGGGCTCAGCCAATCGGAAGCAGAAATCAATCGCCAATTTGCGAGCTGATTAATACTTTAGAAATTGGTAAGTGGGGACGGTACGAGAATACACGACCCAAAAAAAATGCACATCGGCGTTGTGGATGAGATTCTTAACGAGTCATATTACTTTGGAATTGAAAAGGAATGATCAATTCGTGTGGCTATAAAATGGTAGCTTTTGAAAGTAAAGTGGAAATTCTATTCTCATACTGGTCAAGAGAAATTCCCGTCCATTGCCCTAAATTCAAGAAACGGGCCGAAATGAGTTTGGATTAATGCGCATCAGCAAAGCACATTTTTTACAATATGAGTCATAGCATGGTATTCATACTTAATAGGTGCACGTATTGTATTATTGCAACAAATGAATAGTGAGTTGGATATAGGGCAAACAAAAAAATAGGGAGAAAAACACTAGTAATCCCAAAAATTATGTACGGAGCTAATTTTTAGTGCTAGAAGTTTCTTTCGAATCACTTAAGGTGACCCTTCCTAGCGGTTGCGACAGCCACCAACTAAGGCTTGGCCACAAATAGCCTCCGTTTTTCTTTTTTCTTTTTTGATTTTGCTTCTTTTTAGTATGGCTTTTTTAATATCCAGAGCTTGTTATTTATTTTAAACATAATAATATGCCAGGAGACCTCCACATGGACTAAAAATATTTCGAAAATTTACCATGAAATTTAAAATTTTAATGGCAAAAGTATACTTTTAGTGCCAAAAGTTATGTACGGAGATCACTTTGATGCCAAAAGTTTCAATCGAATTACTTTAGTGCCAAAAGTCACAAAAAAGAATCAATTTGGTGCCTCCGGCCAAAATTACCACGTGGCATTTTTAATTAATTATTAAATTTTAATTGGTAGTTTTTAAATAAAAAGAAGTTCACGTTGGATCCACGTGGACTTCAATCATAAAAAAAAAAGCAATAGAAATTTTGTTTTAAAAATTATTTAAAATAAACTAAAAAATAAGGGGAAAAAAAAGGCGACGAGGTTCCGAGGATTGCTAGAACCTCGCCGTCGCCGCTCCACCGTCGTTGGCAATGGTGGCCGGGGGTTGGAGAGGCGAGGGCCTGCAGATGCCGGCCCTTGCCCAAGTCTGGCAGAGGGCTACCACGAGTGTCCGCGACCCTCACCCAGATCTGGGTGAGGTTCTGCAGGCCCTCGTTTGAGCCGGTAGGGGTCGTCGGCCCCTAGCCGAGGGTCGGCGAACCCCCTTGGTCATGCCCCACTCTCGTTGGCCATTACCGGCAATAATGGGGGGGCGGCAGCGATGAAGATTCCAGCAAACCTTGCCAGCTGCCATTTTTTTAATTATTTTTTAAAAAAATTTAATTTATTTATTAAATTATGTTAAATAAAAAATTCAAATTTTAAAAAAAATGCCACATGGATCGCCAGTGAGTCAAGTCAGTCGAAAATATTAATAAAAAATTACCACATTAGAATTCCGACGAAGCAAATCGGACTTGGCATCAAAGTGATCATTTTTTGTAACTTTTTGCACTAAAGTGATCTGATTGAAAATTTTGACACCAAAGTGATCTCTGTACACGACTTTTGGCACTAAAAGTGTACTTTTGCCAAATTTTAACTATAAAGGCCATGTAATCAAATTGGCCAGAGTTTTCATAAAAAAATTTGACGCTAAAATGAGCTCCGTACATAATTTTTAACACTTCTAGCATTCTTCTCTAAAAAAAAAGGTGTAAGTTTAAACTTTATTGCGATATCAAGAACCTAAATGATTCTGCTCCAACGTTTTCTTCTATACGTAATCAAAGAGGGTATTCCTTTGATCGGTAAATTAGCTTCATGTCAAAACTCATCATAGTTGTGATAAAAAGGGGAATGCTCCAATTTTCGTGACATGTTAGAAGAACATCTGTGCACATTGCTTTTAAAGTTGCGGTACCTGTTAGCCATTTTCAGAGAGCTAGTCTACTAAATTTTAAAAGCGATGCAATTTCAAAAACTTGTCTTGCCAAAGTTCATGGCAAAAAACAATCAGAATTAATCTTTGGAAAGGGATGTGGTGGATACTCAGCAAGCTTGCCACGAGGTAGTGATGCCAAAAGTGCTTCGAGGAGGTTACCTGAATAAGGTTATTCACATTATCATTGACAGTTTAACCACGGAACTATGTATTGAAGCTTACCTCCTTTTGCTACAACGTAACATCATTACGACTTTTTGTATACCTTTGCTTTACTTCGAAGATATATCTCCAATTCATCGCATCTTTTTTTATTCAGCAATTGAGAAATTTTATTATCACGCGTTTGAAATTATTTATTCTAATGCTTTTTAATCGCACTTTCTTTAATATATTGGGTATCGGGTCGTTGGCCGGGTCGCGGGGCAATATGACGTGGGGACCTGATAGTGACTATTTCATGATTCTTCCTCTTCTTTTTTGTGGTACTTATAAGCACGAGGTGCATTGGCTGGAACGACAAAAGGGTTTTACCTAGAACTCAGAAAAAGTGGTTGGCTGCCTACAGATATTACGGAGTTAGTTGAGCCAACAAAAGCAATTTGGAAAGAAAAGCATAAAATAGAAGAAAGCAAGTAGACAAAAGGACATTGAAAAAAATGAAGTCGTACCATTGTAATCGAGCCAATTCTCACTGGATTTTTTTTTATTTTTGAATGAATCACTTGTTCGAATTGAAGTTAGAATACCCTTCACGAGAAATGCGTAATGAGAGGGTTCTCTCAACTTGTAAGGTTTATTGTCCATGTGGTTACCCCGTTCTCAAATGCCATTGTCATTAATGTTAAGAACATATATGGTTCAAAATTTTATCGACTTGAGGTTTCAACCAAAATGGAAAAGGTTGAGATGATAGCATTTCTCCAAGTATAAAAAGAATGTCGTATTGCGATTCGTAATTGGATGAGCCTGTGAAATTAGTATTTGCGATGGATTGTATCATAACAACTATTTTAATCGCGAAGGCCGGACTATATGCAAGAACTGAAGCAGCTAATGACCGTAATGTTATTGGATCAAGACTTGAGCGAGTTGACCGCGACGAAATAAGAATGGATAAGATCGTATGTATCAAGTCAACGATAGTAGAAAAATCTCCGTCGACAAGGTTGATAGGAAGCATTATAGGCAATTTGACAAGCTCATCAGTGTGTCAAATGAGTGACATGACACCCACATTTTTTATGAAGAACAAGATTTACTCTTTCGGCCAACACATTTTACTTACCTCAATTTACTTCCATTGATTTTCGAGTTCTTATGTGGTTTTTGTGGGGATCTGATTAGAAATACATGGCATTCCATTCACATGCCTTGAGCATGTATAACTTTGTGCAAAACTAAGACTTTCTTATTTCCATGAAAGTAAGAATATTTATTCGCTAATTATTCCTTGCTATAGTGGAAGCTAGCTTCGAAAATATCTATAATGATTAGTTAATGGAGATATCTGCTCATGAATTGGCTTCTTTCAAACCGTTCAAAATCGAGTGGAGGGAGATAGCAAAAATCGAAACTTGAGAGACAATTTCTACTATCCGTTCGTGCGGTACGAGAAAATTTCCTTTTGATATCCATGAAATGTATGCATTGAGCAATCTGACTTTGCTTGCTTGAGTGTCCCGAATCGTCCCAAATTATCAATCTCTTTTAGGATTAATCAAACATCAACTGGACATATCATATTAATGGTGGTTTGGACTTACGGGAATAAATCGTTGACAGTGCCAACCTCGGAACTTGCTTTGTTTGGCGGAGAGACAAAGGAACAACCATGACAAGTCTCTGTTGTTCTTACCCTAAATGGAGAAACATAGTACTCCTTTTTTGACGTCACACTCAGGTTTTTGGATTTTTCCTTTTATTCATTTTTTCTTTTTTTAAGGCACGCCCTCCAATTTTTAATGTAACCTTAAAATACCAGAGGGGGGAAAAAACTAAAAGAGGAAAGCTCTTTTATATCCTACTTTCCATTTATTGCATCTCGTGCTGACACGTGGGGGGCACTCCACATAGACATTGACGAAGCACTGGGATTGGCGGTCCTCAGTCTCGGGGAAACCTACGACCCACGTCAGATTGTCTCTCGGTGAAATGACATGTGTATCCCTCTTAGTTTTTTGTAGAATGTTTCTACACCAATTAAAATTTTACAGCCGCTCTATTTAGATTTTTCGTGGGAAAAAGCCCTAATACTAGAATGAAGTACCATGGGGGAGAGAGAGAGAGAGATGTGAACAATGACTTTATTGAGTAAAAGATTGAAATCAGATCTAAGGTGGATCCGCATGAATTTTGTGTCAATCAATGAATGACAGGTGTCTCGTTTTTTATGATTAAATTATGAAAAGATGACATACTTTTTTTTAATTATTTTTCTTTTACATATGTCAGAAAAGAAGACCATTGATAAAAAGTTATTCCTTAAATATATTCGGATGGTGACCATACAATTATTTTACTTCGTACATCTGGCATTGCCTACCAGAACACGCTAAACCATAATTGAGGAAAATAATCTCATTGGTTTGAATATTGTTTACACTTAATCTATACTTTAGAAATGATTAGGTAGGCAACCATTGAAAAGAAAACCAATTATCCATTTTTTTAAGAACATATGTATTCGAGATTTTTAAATATTTTTCAAAATAGGGAACATTAAATTCATATAACCGTTGGGATGACATGTTGTTGTAAAGTGAAAGGGTCACCACATAAACTCCATCACTATCCAGTCAATAATTGCTATAATATGATAAAATCAAGTTTACCAATTTAAGACGGGCTTCTTCTTCGCTAAAGAAACATTGGTACAAGGATTTGTGGTTATAACCAAAGGCTTCGTCTAGTAATGTCAATGCCCAGAGCAAAACCATAAATTAACGTAGTACGCCGGGATGAGACGATAACGTAGTGATCACAACCGAGCGAGCTCCAACTCTGTTTCTTACGATAAACGTATGAATCAAGTCTTTGTACATTTCGACCACAAAAAGAAAGTCCTTGTACGAATCTGTAAGAGCACAACTTTTTTCCCAACCAGCGTAACGGGGATCGCACTTCTTCGTCGATGGAAACAAGTGGACCAACGAATCAGTCAAAACCTAGGAAGCGCGGTGATACAGTCATCCTCCTTCGTCGATGGAGCATGAATTTCGCCATCTCATCATATACGATTGACTTGATTGAGCACAACGAGCCGATCGGGCCTTCTCGTCCTTCTCCCAGCTGCTCGAGTCACGAGGCTATCATTTTCCAAACACTAAACCTTGCGACGCTCGCCGATCCGATCTCTTCCGTCGGCCTCTCCATCCTCCAAAAATTCACTAAAACGGGGCTAAAATCGGCGCGGGTCATCCTTCCCGCGACGCTATCATCTACCCCCTAACTCCGGCTAAATGAGGAATGCGAAGGGCAACAGCTAATAACTATCCGTCGCCGCCCTTCCGACCCAAAAAAATAGAGGTATCTATCTGTCGGCCCGCTACCAAAAGAAGCCAAATTCCCAAAATAGAAAACGCGCCCATACGGATTCGTATGCCACGCGTCGGTGATCTATATGCCGGAGCTCCACTACCGGAAACCCCCGAATAAACAATCCAGAGGAAGTCGCCCATTGGTCCACGTGGCGGGAGGAAGGGGAAAACCGCCTAGTGGTATTGTCCGTAGCGGAATCATCTCCCCCAAATGGAGCTTTCCTCATATAGCATCAAAAGCCAAAGAAAAGTTAAAATTTTTCCTCTGCTGGCTCGTTTGCTTCGGCTCTGTACGGACGGAAAACAAGACTGGTGATCCTGCGAGACCTCGTTTGTCTCCATTGACACCAAAGTGAGTCTCTTGTGCCTCAGTCTTTGTCAGTGGTTTTTTTTTTTTCGTTTTGTTTTCTTGGCTCTCGCAAAGTTTGCAACTTTTTTGGTCCTTCGAGTTCCTTTGCTCGTTTTTTTCCCCCTCTCTCGCGTCTGATCTCTCGGGAATGCGAGCTGGCAGCGACCGGATTTTGTTCTTCTCGCACCCCCTCCTTTGCTTTGCTGGGGGTTTTCCTGAGTCGGCTCTCTGATTTTTGGGTACGGGCTGGTTGATTGTTTTGTTTTGCTTTTAGCTTAATTCCTGAGTTCGAATGATTCTTTCTCTAATGGGTGGATGTGGGTGGCGAAGTTTTGATATATTTGTTGAAAAGGGTCTGATTTGGGCTTTCGTGTTGTGCTGTGGTGGTGATTTGTGTAGCCATGGGGAGAGGGAAGATTGTGATCAGGAGGATCGACAACTCGACGAGCAGGCAAGTGACGTTCTCGAAGCGGAGAAACGGACTGCTGAAGAAGGCGAAGGAGCTCGCGATCCTGTGCGACGCCGAGGTCGGGGTCATTATCTTCTCCAGCACTGGCAAGCTCTATGATTTTGCCAGCACCAGGTCCTACTCAACATCTCTCCTCCAGTTCTTTTATTTCTTCGCGTTTCGGTTATTGTTTTATTGTTATGATGATAATGCTATTAGACCCAATGATAAATCGTTTCTTACGCCCATGAATTGCAATGGCATTGCTTCGTCGCTTTTTCGAATAAGTGCGTCTGATGGAATCGATAACGCTTTTTTCTCCCCCTGGTTTTTGTTTCAAATGCATTCACTTCGGCTTTAGGGACTTGAGATTAAGGAAACTGTCCACCAAATACCCAAAATTGCTCTTAATTTCACTGAGGCAGCTGGGGATATGATTGTATAGAGGTCTCTAAGTCTGCAGTATAGAGCTTTCATAAACTAGGCTTTCACCGCAATGTGTTGCATGCATTGCTCAATTCTTTATTATCTAACTAAAAGATGACAGTCAAATATACACCAACCGTTATGTTCCTGCCGACGAATGTAGCCTGAGTTTGTACGATGGTAGTGCCACTAAATGTTGTAGTGTAACGGCGCTGTTTGAGCACGGTGCAAAGACAGTGCATATGAATGCATCACAGGTTTTTATTAGGAGGAAATGCGGTTGGAGAATTCAATTTGTGGTTGATGCATAGGTGCAAGCTCATAGAACATATATTGGTGAAATTGAGATAGCGAGAATACATACTTGACCTGAATTAGTGAATCTCTGTCAAGGCTGTTGAAGAAGAAGATTGTGTACTTTTGGAACAATGTGGCAGATATTTGGGGACAATAATAGTGCAGCTTTAGTTTCGTCAGTTGAATTCTGATTTTATGCTTACAAAAAACACAACGGAGTTAAGCCCTAGCGGGTTCTCGCTCCATTGAACATTGTCTAGCTAGTATCTCGACTTAGGACCTCTCGAGTTGGAAAAATTGGAAGATGCACAGAATCACCCTATGAGACCATTTGTCCATATTTATTAAGTCCTAACAAGGAAAAAAAAGATACCGAGTAGAAATTTTCGAAGTAACAAGTCTGCCGTCAACTGGCAAAAGATCATTTACAAAATTCCATCGACTTTAAGACAAACCCAGATCCCAGTTCAGGTGAATGTGGTAATGGCGAATCATTCAATGCTAGTCTCTTGTCCCCTCTCTCCGGTAGACCTAGTAAAAACCAGTAAAAACATGTTGGAATTCCCACCAACAATGGATTTACATGCTTTAGTCTTTTCCAGTTCAGCCTTAGGTAAAAAGATATTACTTTATTGCTAGTTCTACTTAAACGTTATACCAAATATGCTTGGCTAGATTGTCTAATTAAAGGCAATTTATCTAGGTACGGAAAGTTAAACGTGCACATGCTCTGCACAGATTCTTTTGTACGACCAATATTTTTTGTGGTGGCAAGACAAGCTCAGTTGGTTGGAGCGCACTTAGGATTGTGTGGTTAGGTGCACTGATCCTAAGTTCGATTCCTCAATGAGTACCTGTGATTTAAGTGGGGGGCCATGGCGGTGGGTTGCTGTGCTAATCTTTCTCGAGAAATAGTCGAGATGCGCGCATGCTGTCCTGGACACCTTAGTTATAAAAAAAAAAAAACTGAGAGCCAAGTTGATATTTTAGAGGATTCAATATCAGTCCTGAAAAGGAAGAGGCCTGCAGTAATAATTAAACTACGTAGGTTTTGCAGGATTAGGATGGAGAGAACTGTTCGTTGCGCAGTCATAAAGAAAGAAAACCTCGTAACCTTGCCCTCATGAATTGCAAATCATTAAGACAAAATTTGCGGTCAATTGGACTATCGACATTCACATCCTTGGAAAAGCCAGGAACAAGGACTCGGGCTAACGGTGGTCCATTCTTAACCATCCCAGACCTGGGCCTATCAAGTACTTTGCGGAAACAAGAAACCTTTGTTATTGTAGTCATATGTGGTTTTAGGTGATGAGCGATTCATTTCTGGTATTGTCGAGTGCATGAAAAGGAACACTCAATAACAGCTTAAACTCTTGAAGGAGACGAAAAAGGAACACTTGATTTTAGCGATGTTCCTACAAGAACGTGCGGCATTTCATCCATGCATAATGTGAATTAAGTACTCAACCACGATTTAACTAATCACAAGTCAAGGGTGATTAGAGATATGTATTATAGGGTGGTATTTGTCAGATGAAAATAGTTGCTAATTCATTGCTGGTGATGTCGTCCAATGGATATGCCAAGACCAAGAATATTGAAAGTCAAAAGGATAGGGAAAGGGATTTGTGTCCTGCGTAGCAATCCAGCAAACAGAAGACGATGGCCAAACCAAGAAGTCATGCATAGATGTCCAGATGAGTGAAAATGTCGAAGTTTCGATGTTATCACAAATTCATAGTTTGACCAATATATGTAATGACGACAGAATCTCTAACTTAAGTGCTCGAAATATCCGAAGAATTGCAAAGGACGGTAAGGCACGAATACGAGGGGGAACAAAGGGAAGGATAGGGACACGGGCTTAACTTCTTGTCTGGAAGACAATAGTTTGTGTTGCCTACTACTAGCACTAGGTATAAACATTGGCTTTGATATTGTCAGCTGGGTGCATGTAGTGTGACTTTTGCCCTAGTTTATCATCTTTAAAGATAGGAGCAGGTTGGGTTTTCTCCACTTATTAGAAGATATTCAGTAAGATAATGTCTGAATGCACACCGGATGTAGGCATCTTCCAATCTTTTCTTTCCCCCAAATTTTACCATTCCTAATCTAGGGCGGGTCATTAGGTTCTATTGGTTTTTCCAGGAAAATCAAATACATCCTCTAATCTAGATCCATTGAAAAGATTAAAACAAAAATGCGAGTATAAGCTTGATCAATAGCTCAATCCACTTATTCGAAAGTTTCTCTATGATCGGTCACGAAGATAGTTACCTCTAATTTTTTGTATGTAATTGCATCTGCCTCTTCATGAATTTCTTCATTACGGTCGAAATCGATTCATTAAATCAAGGCAACAACACATCACTGATCATTGGTCTTGAATAGCTAGGCGCATTAGCATGAGTTGGAGATGCTTGACTCCGTCTCTCCATAATCTCGATATTACATGGAACAATAGTCGTTTAAAAAGATGAAATGTGATTGAAGAGGTATTATAGATGTAACAATTTAGCGTATTTTTCCTATTGATTTCGCAATTTCCCATTGTGGTTTGTCTTTCAAAGCAAGTTTTGATGGGATTGTTAGCTAAAGGGAATACTTACTTAGCACTTGGTCATCGTAATCACTTCTTAGACAAAGCATTAAAGTTTTTCAACACCCTAAATAGTGGTTTTTCCTTGCTTTCTCAAATTCCTAAAACCTCAAACTCCACTCCTCAACCTAACTGTGTAGGTCCTAGAATTGATGTTTCAAGGAGACAATTGTTCATGCATATCATTTGTTTATTAAGATTTTCATAATTTGTTTATTAAGAAGGAGTGTTTCAGATGTCAATATAAATGTTCTAATGAAGAAAATTTGAAAAAGTTTAGATTGGCGAGAAAAAGTGCTAAAAAAAGTTGTGTGAGAGGCGAGAGGTAAGGTTTTCATCGATATGTACAAAAAAACTTGGGAGCAAAGAAGGAGAAAAATGTATCTGTAGACTTGCAAAATTAAGGAACAAGAAAAATAAAGACTTGACACATGTTAGATGTATCAAGAATGAAAATCAAACACTTTTGATAAGAGATGAAGAATTTAAAGGCAGGTGGATGAGCTATTTTAGCAAACTTTTTAGTAGGAAGAGCGATAGAAGCGAGATGGATTTGGAAAATACTTTTGATGATCTAAACAGAAGGTTTGTGCGTAGAGTTAAAGTACGAAAAGTTAGGGAGGCATTAAAGAAGATGAAGACTAGTAAAGGTTTGGGATCCGATGGTGTTCCTATTGAAGTGTGGAGATGCTTAGAGGATGTAGCAATAAGTTGGTGGACTAGCTTTTTTAATAAGATCCTCCAAACTAATAAGATGTCTAATGAATGGAAGAAGAGTATACTTGGACATATCTACAAGAATAAGGGGTATATCTAGAATTGTTCTAACTATAGAGACATCAAGCTTATAAGCCATACAATGAATTTGTGGGAGAAAGTTGTTGAGCATCGTTTGAGAAGAGAAACCAATGTTTATATTAATCAATTTGGATTTATGCCAGAAAGATCTACCATGGAGGCTATTTTCTTGATACGACAATTGATGGAGAGATATCGATAAATAAAGAACCTCCATATGATGTTTATCGATCTCGAGAAGGCATATGATAGGGTTCCAAGAAAGATTCTGTGGTGGATCCTTGAGAATAAAAAAAATACCTTCAAAATATGTAAAGACAATCAAGGACATGTATGACGGTGTTACTATGTGTGTGAAGGCTTGTAATGGCACATCAAGTTATTTTTCAATCACAATAAGCTTACATCAAGGTTCTGCTTTGAGCCTTTACCTTTTTATCCTGATTATGGATTATCTAATAAAGATATTCAAGATGAGGTGTCATAGTGTATGCTATTTGCAGACGATATTGTACTTATTGATGAGACCAGGACTTGGATTAACGTTAAGTTAGAATTATTGAGACGCACGTTAGAGTCTAAAGAATTTATGTTAAGTCGAAGTAAGACGAAATACTTAAAGTGTGAGTTTGACGCGGCAGGAAGAAGGGATCAAGAAGCTGTAAATATGCTCAGAAAGAAGATACCCAAAAAAGATACTTTTAGATATATAATATCAATATTGTAAAAAAAGGGAGAGATTGATGAGGATATAAGCCATATAATCATAGCAGATTGAATGACATGGCGCAGTGCATCGAAATTTTTGTGTGATCACAAAAATTCCTCTTAGGTTAAAAAGAAAAATTTTATAGAATGGCAGTAAAACTTGCCATGTTATACGGAACTGAATGCTGGCTAGCACAGAAGAAACATGAATATAAAATGAGAGTAGCGAAAATGAGGATATTAAGGTAGATGTGTGCTCATATAAAGGATGTATAAGATAAAGAATGAAGATATTCGACGAAAAGTTGGAGTAGAACCGGTGACAGAAAATATGTGAGAACATAGATTGAGATGGTTTGAGCATATTCTCCAACGGCCTTTAAATGTTTCGGTACAAACAGAAGTTTGCTATCGAGAGCATAACATGAAGAAAGCAAGAGGTCGGCCGAAACTTACTTGGGAAGAAGTAGTAAAATAAGATTTAATAGAGTAAGAAATAGATTGACGAACGGTTTGTCCTAAGATGGAATGGATAAATGCTATCAGTATTGTGGGGGGGTGTGTGTGTGTATATATATATATATTTATTTATTTATTTTTACACATTTATTTACTTTCTCTCGATTGATTTCGCTTTTATTTTTAGATTTCTTTGGGGTTCATCGACCGCCGATCCCAACTAATTTGAGATAAAGGTGTTACTGATGTTGATGTTGATGTTGATGTTGACGTCATGAATAGGTTTACTATCTATCCAAGCTTGGTGTGAGCCGACCAATTACCTTAAACATTGCTTAATATAACTGAGAGTACCATTGGTGTGTGATTGGAGGGCATGGGCTGGGCGTATGTAAAAGTCACTTAGGGTTCGTAGCTTTCAACAATTCCTATCCATGGAAAGATTCATCCGACAATCTTTCCTCAAGCCATCCTATGTTTCTTTTTCAGACGCGTCATAAGGATTTAAATGTTGTTTTTCATGATTTTCTTTTCTTGAGTATCTAATCATACGGTATGTGTTTCTTGAATTAGTTATTTGGACTTTGTAAATCATGTGTTTGTGTTCTATAAATCAGTTATATAATTAAAAGGGCATTCGCTAAAAAATCAATTGAGGATATTTCATAGTTTCGTATGCACTAATCAACTTCATGTTATTCGTACCTATTGTCTTGGAAATTGGAATATTTTGATAAGGTATGCCTAATAGATGTCATAGGGCACTCTTTCAACAAAACCTTAATTATATTAGTACGTTTTGATGTTGCACTATGCTAATGAGTTGGCACTCTTAGGATGGATTGTGTCACGTGTCGTTGCGATTCCTTTGACTTAGTCGCCCAAAGATAAAGAAAATAAGAATATTTCTCCTCTAGTTGCGAAGTATATTTGTTTACTATAGATTCGAGTGAAATAGCTAGTGATAATGATGCGTTCCCATTATTAGCATTGCCTAAACTCGTATTCCCCTCAATCAATCCTTCATTCGTTCGGCCTACCCTATAGCGTTCATAGTGATTTTAGAGAGAGGAGTGTCTTGGAAGAGAATGCTCAATTGTTTCTTATTAAGTTAGATATGGGATGATGCAAATGGGGGGCGAAGCACCCCTATTTCTACAAGTCCCTTATAATTATAAATATTAGGGCTAAACGGTTTCAGGATCGATTTTAAAGAGTCGATTTAGGTTCTATCTAGAACCTACCTATTTGAATTGGTACCATGAACCATATCCTATCACAAGTTCTGGGGTTGGTTTTAGAGTCTACTCAGGTTCCACCTGTACTTTTAATTCAACGATTGCAGTAAACCATTATCTCTAATGATCTGTATTTGCTCCAACAATTCACTGGCTATAACTCATCTAAAAATGCAAAGAATATGAAACATTAACAGGGTACAAGTCTTAAGTATGAATATCGTTGGAAATGAAAGCTCGAACTAGTTTTGAATTACACACTTATCATCGTACATCATGGAATACCACATGATTGGCAAAGATATAGAACAAGAAAAACACAAAAACTTGTTTCAGGTTCCACTTACTTGTCGAAATCCGTTCCTCAATTTTTGGAATATGAAACTTACTCTACATATGAAACCGGATATATGAATCTGGTTCTCACTTCTACTTTGAAACCATGCTCACCTCTAACAAACATTAATCTCTCATTGATCTAATGGTGGAAATCCAATCTCTCCGTCTCCCATCCACCCCCACTAATTACAGGAAATCTCCATAATACAATACTCCTGAATACACTGTAAAATGCTCATCAAACCGTTGATCTCTAGAAGTTTTAGACTTGCTCGGTCATCTTGGCGAATTCATCAGCCTATTGTGCCCTGAAAACCTCTGGTCCATCATACTCTCTCCTGTCCAATTGAGCGACTCCCTCAATGCTCTCGACTCCAGAGTCCCTTTGCTTGCCCGATCGAATCGTTAAGGAATATTTGCTCCCTCGGAGGTCGGTGGTTCTTCTGTCTCCCACATCGTTTAGTCTTTCTTTTTTCGACTTCACTGTTGTGCGACTCTTGAACCCTTACTTGTTCCGCAAGCGATTCCTCCCTCGACTTGGCCAACTCGATGTAGCCCAGCAAGTCCCTCACTTTAGGAAAAAGCACATGAGTAGGCATCCATTGTTGAGTTGGCTTGGACCACTCCAACTCCACCTTTTGCCTATTCAAAGTATGTGGTCTTGTCCTCGACTTGACCACGAACTTCTACCGCTTCGACTCCCTCATTTTGAGATAGCTTACGACAACACACATCTTGCATTTCAAAAAGATGGCTTAAAGCCATTTCCTTGCAAAAATAGTATGGGACGATTTTATGATTGGTTAAACGCAAATTACTCAAAATGTGCTAAACGTGACCCTTTTCATTTCAATGAGAAGGGCCAAGAGTAGAGCTTGCATTTACGCATGCAAAAAAAACTTGACATACATAAATTTGTAATGACCCAGCAAACACGATTAAATCTAAATCACAGAGACAAGGAAATTATAATCGCAACCTTAACTAAAATCTGATCTGTGACATTTAATATCGAGAATTTGCTTCAAAACTCGACTTATCTTGATAGACTCTCGCATCATACGATTTCATTAAACTCGACCTCGAGTTTGCAATATCAAATTAGCCTACTCAGCGAACTCCTTGGAAACATCTTGAATTTTGATAACACAACTTCAATATCATTGAAATTTCCTTCCCTCGTGAAAAGACATATTCACAACTGACTTTCCAATTCTATTCGGGATGATCAAACCAACCATACAAACCTCTTTTTCAGACAACAACAAGACTTTGGAGGAAGATTGACTTAGGTTTGACAATTATCTACTCACAATTAATTAATTTCTAAATCTGGATCTATTTCAGAAGATTGTTCTAAAAATGATCTCTTCCCATCATGAAAGCTGTCTTTATTAAAAGATTCATCATTTGAATCAGAACTCTCTTCTTTCATTTCCTTTTTGCTGAATCATTTCATTGGACTTAACAGAGTTTTCAGAAATAATAATCTCCTTTTTGTCGTGGTGATTAAATTTCTCTGTGACAATGAAAACATGGTCTTAGGGTTTCATTGCCCTCAAAAGATGCTTCTTCTCACAATTCAGACGTTAGATACCAGAAAAATGAACGGGGATCGTGATCAATCCACACAAACCTTGTGTTCAATAGTTTTTGCCATTAATTTCATGTAGTCTCTTGCAAACTATGCCCTTGAAAGAATTGTCCCTTCATTCCATAAAAAAACTATTTTCCGAGAGGATTTGCAGGTGGATGCAACAAAATTTTTTTAATTTACATATGCAGTGAATTCTTCAATAATCAAACAGCCAAGACATACTGAACTGTTGCAAGAGGTCCTGTTATTAAGCTTGCCTCTTGTAAAATTGAAAAAACACTGAACTGTTGACCGCAAGCATGTTCCCTTCTCATTGCCGATTTTGTTTCTTTGCGACTTAGGAGTGTTGAGCCGAGTAATCACTGCATCTAGCCTTCACATCATAGTTTGTCGAGAAGCTTGAAAATTATTGTTGAAGAGCCTACACCTTCGAATTATTATGATCGTCACCAAGGCTATCTCTACTCAAAGATGCCTAGAAGGAGGATAACTTTTCCAAACTCAATTCGCAATCAACTCAAACTAGTACGTGCACGGAAAGTACAAAACTTAGAGAAGAAGCTCCTAGACTTATAATTATCCAAGGGTAACTCTTACAAGTAGTAAAATTCGTCAATCTTTATAGCAAACTTTCGAATTTTATGTCCACATTTCAGATTAGCAAAATGCGAGTCTATATCACACTAAAGAAGCAACACCACTAGATATTGTAGACGCCCTTAAAGCTGTAAGAGTAAAGAGAGCCTTCTCATACTTTGATAATATATCTATGGCAAAAAGTAATCTTACAAGAACCGCAACAAATAAAAATCGTATAGAAGTTGTACATTCAAACAAGAAAACATATCAATATCTCTCGAACCTTGGATCCTGTATAATTCAAAATCTAATTGTCAACCAGATACTTGCAATATTAGGGTGTAAAAGGGGGTTGTGATCCACCCAATCTTCTGAACAAGGAATTCTTTTGCCAAAATTTACGTTTTTGGAATTGGCCAATAACATGATGATCACCCCTCTCAACTGAGTTTGGGGATTCTAATGTCCGATCAATTTGAGAGGCTCATTTCAAAATTGTCTTCTGCATGATGAAAATAATTTTCATTGAAATGTCATCTTTTCGTTTAGAAATCCTTACCGTTTTAATTATTAGCTTGATGTTGCGCTACTTCTTCCCTAAATTTGCTTTTGAAAGATGCTTCTTGCCTTTTTAAAGAACATTGGATAAAGCAAAGAAGTCATTAATAACAAATTACTCATGAAGATCAGAGTTTCAATAGCATCCCCATCTGTCCATCATGTTGTCTTCGCTTGAAATCTAGCAACACCTTCACCTGTTTTGATAACCCTTAGAAAGTATCTATAAATCTTATAACCAATGTCATTTCAACCACATACTTTTCTATCAATTTTTTGTTTTGTATATGAATATTTTTCTTACCGTGGATGTACTTTAGCCTTTGCAATATTTTGTATAAGCATCTATTTTCCTCAAGAACTCAGAACAATTAAGTTGTCAAAAGTCCTTATAATCATTTATCCATAGTCTTCTCTTTCACGACGACTCTTTCACAACAATAGAAAGGCAACATCGACACCTTTGGTCTTTGTTTAGTTCTCAAATAATATGTCGTTCATCATACATGCAAACTATCGGCTCTCTTGAATGTTAATTGGGAGGATACATTCTAAACATATTTACCATCTAAATATTAGTCAATTTAAATGAATCCTTACCTAATAAGGGAGGAAGGGATGGATCAAAAAACGTTTATTCACAGAGTACATCAAAAGTCGTCACTCATATTGGAGGGACAGAGAAGTAAGGGATAGATCAAATATAAATATGAAAAAAGAAAAAAAGACAAGACAATGTTGCAAATATGTAGTTCTTTGTTGTATCTATTCTTTGCCTTTTCTTTTTTGGAGTTGGGGCAAATAAAAACATGCTAAATTATATGATCTGCAATGCATAGGCAAGGGCCGCAAGGCATCACCATATGTAAGGCTTGACAATAAGTCCATGTACAAGGTGGCACTATACGTATCGATTTGACTTGGCTAACTTGCAAGAGAGCACATTTATATTCAGGAAGAGAGAGGAACTATCACACGGATCAATGGATAACATCAACAACACTTTTATTCCAAATGAATAGGGGTTAATGATCGATGAGCCTCAAAGATTCATAACAATAAAAGCAAAATCAATCGATGAAAAAGAGATAAATATGTAAAAATAAATAAATACATACACACACAACCCCTCCACAATACTAATAGCCTTTCTCCACTCCATTCTAAAATAAACTGTACGCCAATTTATTCCACACTCCATTAAATCTTGTTTTACTACTTTTCCCTAAGAAACAGATCAATGGATAAGTGTAAATAAAATCCCTAGCCTTGTATTAGTTGATTTTTGTTGGAGAATGAGTTCAAAGATGAGTATAAAGAAAAAGGCAAATGCAAAATGACCATGTTTTTCTCCAATCAATCTTTTGATGGTGAGTTACACATTATAAATATCACACACTTTTCACTAATAACTGTTGGATTACATGTAGAACGCGCTAAAAAAAATAATGTGTATACATAAATAATAATCTTCTAACAAAGGAGATTAAGGTATAGGAGAAATGCAAATAGCATTTGTAGTGGTTCGGCTTATCCACATGAACTACTTCACTTTCGCAATTCTTACGGTCCAAATCAAGGTTGAGATACACAATTTTTATCCTTGAGAGAAGATCATTTCCTTCTCCTTGTAGCTCAGCTTCTACATTTACAAGCAACCCTCGCTACGCTAAATCTCTCTATCTTATTACATGAGAAATACAATCAAATTTACACCACTCTGACACAAAAGAACAAGAAGATGAATACTCAAGTACAGAAAAGACTTGTTCATTTTTTCGCAACTGTCTTGACATTTCTCGGGTTGAATTCATCGCCATAAAATCTCAAATGATCGCTTGAAATTCAAATCCCACGAGTAGCCATTATCGTAGAATGTCACTCTATAGCTCTGTAGAGACAATTTATCAAAATAGTTGGTTTGGCTTCTTCAGCATTCTTATCATTCTGGCTTTGTCTGCCCAAATATGATAAATAGTTCTAGTCTTTCTCAAGTCCTTTTTCGTGAATTCCAAAGACAAATCAAATTTGATAAAGAGTCCGGGTCTTCCCTCCAGTATTGTAAGGGCTCATGGTAAAACCACAACTCTGTCGGTAGCGAAAGCACCTTCTGCGGTCAGATCCATTCAAGATTCTATGCACCCAAGCTTGTCCTCCACCCACATTTAAGCTTCCGTCAAGCATTTTCACGTCCTTACGTTCTGTAATATGTTCATCTTCTACTCGGTTCATCCAAACTCTTCCACAATTACATGCCTAGGGATGAGCATGATTTCAAGATAGAACCAAAAATCCAATAACCGAATCGATGGAAGTAGAGTATGATCCAAGTTCCAAGACATGTACGGAAAGTTTCAGGTTCAGAAATTGAAGAATTATTTTGATGGATGGGTTCCAGGATTCAATAGATTGAACCTAAAATAAATTTTTATTTTTCTTGTTTTATGATTTCGCGCAAACGTACAGAATTACATAGCATCTATTGATGAGTGCTTTGAAATCATCAACTTGAGTTATTATTTCCAACGATATACATGACTAAGACTTTTACTTTGTTAATATTTCATACTCTTCATATGTCTAAATATGAACTATTGTCGATAAATTAAAACAACAAATTGTGGTCATTAAAAGTGATAATTCATTGCAATTGTTTAATTATGAATACATTTTGAACATGAGTATATCTTGAAAAATGTGATAGGATATGTTCTAAGTCTATTCCTTCTCCTTCATTGATCTCTCTTGCTTAAAAGAGCAAGTTGAATTAGTGAGGTGTTCCATCAATTCACACAAAAGAACTCCTAATTGGTCATCCATCCCATTGAAGCTATTGATCCAAATCCAATCTAGATGCCTCAACGGATGGTTGGTTCTGTTTTGCTCTCCCCAACATTCTTCTAAGACAGTTGATTCTATGTCACTTAATACAGGAGAAAATCCAAGACAATTAAATTGATTCTATCTTGAAAAATGTGATAGTATGATCCAATTCCACTCGGAACATGAAACAGCTCTCCCATACGCATAGCCTTCAGTTTATTCACCACTGGCATCTAAGTCTATTAACATCTTCATGTCCACTAGTTCATTCACCTTCTGTTGGTCAATCCAAAGCCTTTTGACGTCACACGTCCTCTAGTTTGTTCACTATCCACAAGGATGTTCCAAACATCAACATATTCCTCGTCTAATATCTAATTCACAATTTGCAAGGTTCATCCCGTCTTCAACGTAAGCTCACATCCAATAGCTTGTTTGCCTTCTGGAGAGCAAATGTCTGACACCCTTAAACGTACAATCGCTAAAACCACTTGCATATGAATCTGTGTATGTAGAGGCAATATCTACTGCATCCTAGCATATGCTAGTTTACCTTAGAATGTTTTGCATTCTCAAAGCAACATAGAGATTTTTCCTAATGAAGGAAACTCCATCCAACTCGCGTGGCAGATAATATGGCCCAATACAAAATCTCACTTGATCTTTCTCAACTCCAACGTTTTATTAATAGGGGAGCTCAACTGAGAGAAGGAATCAGAATCTCATCTTTGAGATTCTTACCACTGCCCTTCAAACTCGAACCAAATGTATGTTGATGACCTGTTTGTCTATTTTCGTTATTTGATCATCACATATTTGTCACCTTTCTTGAGGTGAAGAGAATTTCCACTTTGATCAATGTCTTGCAAATGTAGACATCAATCAAATTTGAGGAGCTTAAATTTTCATCACAAACTTCTCTAGTTTGACTTTTACTTATCTTGTCAAGCTCTTTAGTAGCTATTCTTACATGACAACCATTCCTGGTGTTCATAAGTGAGAGCTTCTCAACAGGGTCAATGATTTTTTTGTTGAAAACGTTTCACTTCTAAACATGTTTGCAACTGGCTCTAGGGCTTCTAAACCCAATCTGTTCGATTCCTCATAGAATTGATAGCTTCATGATCAGAGCTAGAACACAGCCTATCCTACATTGAATACCACTGAAATAGTTTTGGCGCATGTTAGTCCAAACCCATCAGCTCAACTGTCTGTAGATCAATTGTTGAAATCATTGCATAAAAATTTATTTTTGAAAAAAAGAGAGAAAATATGACGTGCCACTCCGAACTAAACATGTCATGCTTCACAAAGCACTCCAAACTAAACACGTCATGCTTCACAAACCACTTTTCATAGATTCATATTTTTGATACAACCACAAAACCTGCAAATGGATAAGTAATTCAACTTCTAAATACAAATTGAGGTACCTCAGAACCATTCCATCCTTAAATTTAAGTTCTCTCCACTTTTCATGTCATTCACATATACAAACCTTCTAAAAAGAGAGCATCGCTTCTCCCAGACTAGTGACCATACTAAGTGAAGAAGATGGTCTAAAATCCTCTTTCTAACGTGTAAATAGCTTCTACACCTTCGTAATCAAATGATTGACACCGTATTATGTGTGATGGACACTATAGTCTTATTGTACTTGTCTTCTTTGTGCCTTTAGCTGAAGAACAGGTCCTGAATTTAATTGTCTTGGATTTTCTCCTGTATTAAGTGACATAGAATCAACTGTCTTAGAAGAATGTTGGGGAGAGCAAAACAGAACCAACCATCCGTTGAGGCATCTAGATTGGATTTGGATCAATAGCTTCAATGGGATGGATGACCAATTAGGAGTTCTTTTGTGTGAATTGATGGAACACCTCACTAATTCAACTTGCTCTTTTAAGCAAGAGAGATCAATGAAGGAGAAGGAATAGAGTTAATATGGCACAGGGCATTCCATCATCTAGGTTCAGTGCAGAAAACAAGCACCAAGGCTGTGAGGGCAAGTCATTGTTTTAGCTTTCTTGGCTACAAATGTCATGTGTCCCGGTTTAGCAAAAGGGACTGAAGAGAAATTGATTGGACTGTTATATAATTGTGAGGATCCTATCTGCAATGCTCTAAAAAATGCACCCTACATAGGTGGAGCTTAGGTTGTCCCAACTCTCATGAGGATACTTATGGTCCTACACTTGAACCTTATATGATTAGTGAGACGTCCAACACCAACATGTCAGTAGTCGGCATTCAAAAGACAAATTTCCTACCTGCTCCTTCCCTTCTTGTTCAACTGGAAAAGAGCTGGTGAGGCCCAAGCACAACTATAGTTAGACTGGTATTTACCAACTAACCCCTTTATCAGGTCTAACATTTGACGCAATCGACAAATAGCACCACAAAAGCTTA
Source organism: Rhodomyrtus tomentosa (assembly GCA_028455895.1). Classification (NCBI taxonomy): domain Eukaryota; kingdom Viridiplantae; phylum Streptophyta; class Magnoliopsida; order Myrtales; family Myrtaceae; genus Rhodomyrtus; species Rhodomyrtus tomentosa. The sequence continues at coordinate 2,320,099 of JAPCWY010000001.1, read as the reverse complement.
GGATTTAGGGTCTGAGGAGCTTAGGATTTAGCGTCTGAGGAGCTTAGGGAGAGTTTGGAAAGACTTCAAATAACAGCTTTAGACTTCAAATAACAGCTCTAGACTCTCAAAGAAATCTGGTAAAAGTTATTTTGACCTCTTTGAGCCCTTAGCCTAAAACTAAACACAGCTACTCATCTGCTTCATTCAAAACTTCGCCAATGCAAACCGCTTTGCAAAGTTGTCTTTAACTTACCACTCTCATAGTTGCTTCCCAAAATATTCAAATTTCCCCAACTTTCACACCCAATTTCACTTTCCACCCTCCCCTCCTTTCCCAAACAAGCCTAAAAGCTTCTTCCAGTTCAAAGGCCACTCAAATGTCGTCTGCGTTTAAGTGTACAAGCCCATTTGTTCATGCTCATTTTCCCAGACTTGCTTCTTCACATTATTAGTAGCAAGATAGATGCAGTGTCATGTAGTGCTTTATCAACTACCAACTATCAAGTTCCCAGATAGATGGAAGACCTCGTGAGCATAACAATTACTAACCGGCATAGTAACAATTAGATACCAACAATAAATCCAGTCAACTAAAACACCATATTATCTTGTAAGACTAATTCCCTCAAAATAGTTAACTACTCCATAAAATCATTAGCACTAGGACAGACCTACTCCCACTGACATTAAAATCACCGGTCAACTAGAATTGTAGAACATGTCAACCCACCTTGGACTTAGTAACGAGATAGAATTTGCAAAACATTATCCTGAACGCAAACGTGTGCACCAATTACTATCACAAAGAAGAAATTGAAAAGAGGAATAGATACGAGAAATTTACTCCAACTAGAAGGTTGCTGTGCCTTGACATTTCTTTCCAGTGCTTGATTCGAACAACTTCCCATTGCTTCTGTCCAGATGAACTCTCAATGGATGTAATTGTCACATAAACAGGCACAAAAACACACCATCAAAGAGCAATCTCTTCTAAAAGCAAGCAAAAGACGCCTCCACCCTAAGAACATGTTCTCAATTTAACCAAAATGACGAAAATTGTTTCCATCAGCACTGTGAAATAATCTAATGATTTTTTTTTTTCGGTATAGAACTTGTATGCCACAAAACCCAAGCAAAGATGCACCTGTTTCTCCCAGTAGAAGCAGAACGTAAACCATCTGCCAGAGTGTCGACATTTCAACCATCATGACCAGATGCAACACTATAATACATTAACATCTGCACATTGGTTGACTGATAAATGTAGCACAAATAAACAACTGAGTTTGTCTCCTTACCCAAAATTTTTTACCTTACCCAAAAAAAAAACAACAGAGTATGTTTGTAACTTATTCAAAAACAAGCCCTCTGTACACCGCTTGGTACACAATCTGCAGCTACCATAGGAGAAGACTACGATAGACCCTTGTCCCAAGCCATCACCAGACCATAATAAACTAAACTGAAGTGAAAAGAATTGCCTTCATCCCCTTTGCTTTCCATACATTGATCTAAGCTTTAAAGCGATTTTAAAGTCGCATATCTTGCTCTGCAAGATGGTTCTAAGTATAGAGTTCCTATTCAAGAAATTGGCAGTAGCCCACATGCTGTGGAAAGCAGACTTCTATCAACTTAGAAAACCACCTCCATCCTTCTGCCCACAGGGTGTAGAATCTTAGTAAAAGCATAATAAAGTTATCAGTTCAACTTAAATGCAGTCAGATCGATAAGGCTTGGCATTAACTCTATTTTCAGCTGTTGGATTTCCAGAAACCTTTTGCAGACTTGGAGAAAAACTGGTGTCATCCTTGGCTCTTTGACTTCCCAACCCGAGATATTAGATTTCCATCAGAAGCTGAAGTGACGTCGAAGTTGATGACCTAAAGATATAGCACAGGAAGAACATTTAAAGGCGTAATCATCAACTGCAGCTCAGATTACCCCCCATATTTCAGTTAAGGAAGCGTAGAAGAAGGCATATATTACAATGCCGAAAAGCATTTGAAAATAGATAATTGTTAAGGATAAGATGTTTATCCCGTTGCAATAGTAACCTCATTCAGGTTGGTTACAAAATTGTTCATTCAAAAGTGAAATTAGGTATGAAAACACACGTGTAAGGTGAAGTACTAAAAAAAAAAGACGAGGAGAAGTAGATTTAGCAGCCATGACTCCATTGTTAGCGTTAGGCAAATAAGATGTTAGGAGACTAAAGATTTGACCCTTGCATCCCTCGTGACATAATGGAGCTGCTGAAAGTTCAATAGAAATCTATATGTGGACCTTATTCCCTTCCATACAATCCAAAGAGGTTAATGCATCCTAGTAGAAGGTGTCCAATGCATATGTTGCCTGTTGTGCAGACTCTTCCTTTATTCTTATTTTTGTATGTGGTGACTGAGCGCTGGAGTTTGCACTGGACATGTCACACCAAAATAAGTTTTGCTCTAGTGCTGCACCATCAATATAAGCTCTCTTTCATAGTGACTATTCCTAATACTGTTGAATTCTTCCCATAGATCAATCGTTGCAGTTCCGAACTTGATGACATGCTAGTATTTGTTGCCTATCTCTAAGGCGCAGATGTGAAACCATCTGGAAGATAATCTCTAACTCTTTATGAAGGAAAGAAAACAATGAAATTATCCTCTCTTAATCCCTGCTGCACATATCCCCCTCCCTTATAAATGCACCAATCAAAGATCGTACGCTAATAGTATCCAAAGATTGGTGAATCTTATTATGATGGCAAGTGAAATGAAAGCTAGTCATAACTGCCTCCTTTGAAGGTGCAAGAATTCAGTGATTCTTTCAGCATTTGATTCTTGATTTATTTGTTATATCACCACACGGACTAACTTTTGCATAATTTCATAAGTAAAAGGATGATTGCTTGGACTGGAGGACTCCAGAAATGCAAAAATGTATCACCGACTTTTGTCATTCCAAGGACATATACTCCACTCTGTATAGAGGTCATAACGGTGTCATGTTCTCTCTCCTAAAAGCATTTACTCTTCAGACCACCAAGTCACTGCAATCCACTGATTCTGGTTTCTATATGCAATCCGTAGACCAAATATTTTGAGATTAAGCACCAGCAGACACTTAGCATTTGATGATCATCCGGTCCTTTAATAATCATCCAAGTCCACAACAATATTGACCAAAAAAAAAAAGTCCACAACAAGACCAAAGTTTTTACTCCCAAAGATTCTCCATGGTTTCAATTAGCAAGTACAGCACAAATTTAGGCATAGTTTCAATTAGCTATCATTTCTACAAATGGCAAATGGTTCCTTCCATCCTCACTTCAGCAAAATTTTAGGCATGGTTCTACCCATTTCAAATCACATAACTGATTTATTGTATACAGTAATTGTTAACCCTCACCCATTAGCAAATGCAAAAAATGCATCTAAACTCATTCCAGCAGTGTTTTAAAACCAGGCCGGTCTAGCCTGTTCAACTGGTTAGAGCAGGGATGAATCATTTCACTGTCTGTTATGGTTCAAACTAGTAAAATAGCTAATAGTCCATTAACATACTGGATAAATGTTGACCACTTCAATTGAACAGGGTGGGTGGGGGACTGGGTTAGAACTGGACTTTTGTTCAACAACATCAACATCAACAACACCTTTATCCCAAGCTAACTGGGGTCGGCGGTCGATGAAGTCTCAAAGATACATAGAACTGGACTTTTGTTAAAAAAACAAAAACAAGAAGTTGCACGCTTCAGGTTTGAAACAGCAACCTCGAGCGCATATGCTAGTCATTGCCACTGGGCCACAGATCACTCTTACTTTCTCAATTTTAGACGAGACTACTTGTTACTGACAACCCAAAGCATTAAAAGTGATTGCAGTGTGCCAAGCAAGGATCAAACCCACCAATTTGAAGTGCCTTTAACCACAAAGATAAGCTTCACATATGATGTACCTCAGCAAATGTTTTTAGTACATTGACAGATTTAATTAGTGCTTCCACCGGTTGAACCGACCAAGGGGGCAATATAGGTCCAGTATTGAAAACACTGGTATTTACTTCTCATCACAACTGATTTGCAATAGTGAGAAATCAATGACACCCATAAAAGCTTTGAATGCAGTGTTCTGAGGAATTATGAGCAAAAATTCAAAGGGTATGTACTCAGATACTTTATTTTGAATGTTTTTTCTTTCATGTCAAAGTCCTTAAGAATAGACAAGAATACAAGAGCATATAGAAAATTCACAACCCGTGAATTCAAATACCACTAAGTAAAGACAAAAGGATGTACTTATCTTCAACTTTCCTCCATACATCGTAATAGAGCTACAATTGACGGACTTTAAACTACGACAACCTGTTGGTTGGACATCCTATGAATGTACCTGAGTATAAATAAATTATTGGGAAAAGGAACCTGTTATTGAGCAGTTAAAAGTATATTTAACCAAACTAACCAACTGTTCCTCATTACTAGCACATCACATTCAGCATCTCCACTTAAATTTTTGCTATGCTGTTTCCAGCAAAATTGCATTTCTGATATGATTGCATCTGCTGCTCCAGCATGAAATCAATAATTGAGAGATACAACAAATCAAAAGGGGATCACCATCAGCTGGGAAATCCAACTTCTGAAGTTAAGGTATCCTTCGACCCACTAAGTGTAGTTTTAGACAATACAGCACCGCGCAATTTTTTTTCTTTTCTGCAGCACGATCAGGTATTGTATAGCACAACTCTGCCGCATTTCAAGAGCTGTGTCTTTAAACTATTAGCAATAACTGACTTAGGAAGGGCCAACATAGTACAATAATAGGAAACTGTTTTAGAACTATCAATCGCCAATATAGTTTGGATGAATGAAAAAGGGAATTACGAAAGCTGGATGAAACCAAGTAGTAAATCTCAGAGAAAATCTAATAGAAAGATAATACGAGCATAGCAAAGAGGGGAAGGAAGAAGAACAAGAGGCCCTAAGTAAACTGAATCTGTTGACAGCCACACGGTCATTATATTGAGAGATAAACAACACCCCCCGTTCCAGTTTCGGGACCTGTACATGTACCAATGATCATGCAGTTTTTTGTATGCGTTTATAGAATGAACACAAGACGCACAGATATTCCAAATATGTTTTATAGGAATCTATTGCCAGAGAGTTATCTAAAACTGACAACTAGACATCTAGAAAAAAAAAATGTATTTGCGGCATGAAATTTCGGCAGTTGAAAGTGAAATATAACATCAACCAGATCTAGTATGTATCAGGGGTAATGGTGCACATAATTTGATCCTAATGAAATAGACCTTACAGAATGAATTACTCAAATAAAAATTTCTTCAATGTTACCCATTAATTCAATCAACAAATGGACAGGGTAATCATTATGAAAATCCATTTTTCTGTTGACTATCTAGTCCAATCCACTTCAAGCCCACAACTCCTCTCTGACTAGAAAAATAGAGCCCAGTACACTAATAGTGGAGAAGAGGGGATGATCACACATTGAGAAATAAAATCTTGAAAAGCCAAGGAAACTTCAAGTGCCAAATTTTTTACAATGGTCCAAGACAACTGATAAAGGTTAATTACATTGATATTCAGAGTTATTTTAATGCAACTTAAGATTGGTGTGAATGCCAATATATCTTTCAGACACGACCTGAAGTACATAAAAACTGCTAGCATTGATAGTTATTATCATATTTTAAAAGCAATCTCCACAGAGTCATCCTAATCGTGTACCTTCTCGGTATTTGTCAATTCAGAAGCAACTAAATGAACAAGCACAATGACAAGGGTTTCTTGCATTTGAAGTGTCATACAGCCTTTCTGCTCATCTTTTCCTTATGGTTTGCCACAGTCAGCATAGGGGTTCATTGCTGACGGTAACTTTGAGAAATTGTATTAAATACTCAAAGCGTCATCATCCGTTAAAACCCATGGAATTTTATGCAGTTCTATACCAACTAGAAAAAAAAAAAAAAAAGTGCTACAATAGACAACTCAAGCCGATACAGAAGGGTTGCCTACGTATGTATGAGTCAGAATCAATGGCATTTGTGTTACTATGTTCTAAAAAATTTCGAATTATAAAAAATCTTGCAGAAGTTAACAAATTTGGCGCATTGGAAGTATTCATATTCTACATAACACATATTTGGTGCCATAGCGAAAGAAGTCTTGACCAAGTATTTCCTTCATATTTGACCAGTACGTGCATAACAGTTTGAAACATCACCAACATTGTCCTGTAACGCCATTGTGATTCGATGAAGCCATCATCATTCTATTTTTTTCGGTCATGTATGCAGTAATGTGAACTAATATATATGATGCTTCCATTCTCTAGTTTTGGCAAAGGGAAGCAACAGCATTGAGGCAACAACTACAAAGCTTGCAAGAAAATCATAGGTACAATTCTTACCCACTAAGTTAATTTACCAAGGAAATTTTCAATTAAAATTAAACAATTAAGGGAATAGAAATAAGATAGAGGAAAAAAAAAGCCAACAGCTCATGTCTAGGTTTGCCTTCTTCATAATCTCAACAGTAACCAAAAGATAGGAACTTCATTCCTAATTGAAATAGGACATGATGGGTCAATAACCTCTGAAAAAAGGGGATTGCATCCTGTTAGAGAAGTTATAGCCCATCAAGCAAGTCAGCTAATAGCCTACCCATTGTCATGTTCAAGGCCTTTTTGTATTCTCTACATACCGATGGTTTAAACCAGACTTGTGGCCAATTCAACCAGCAAGACTGATCAGTGGTTGAATGTCTAGTTCATGTCATTATAATGTGAGAACTAAGAACTCGTAAAAAAAAAAAAAAACAGGGTCTGATCAGGATCAAGAAATGTCAAACTAGTGAATCACTCACTTTGAGACAGATTTGACCATGACAAAATCTAACTATGTCAATTGCAGGGTAGGGATTTGAATCCATGCCCTGGTAGAGTGTCAACTGCATGCTTAACCATCTGTGCTGTGGCTTTCCCTGGCAACTTAACTGACAAACAAATCATCAAATATTAACAGTTAAGACAGCAGTGTTTTTGAATGGGTCGCTGCACTGTAGACAAGTAAGATTTTCCAGTAAAAAGAGAGGCGCAACCTGGAAGAAAAGTTCTCTTGCATTTGTGTTTTTCTAGCACTCTTGTATCCAAATTTTAATCATAGACAATCAACACAAAACAGGCAGATGATGGGAGAAGAGCTCTCGGGATTAACCGTCAAAGATCTACAGAATTTGGAGAACCAACTGGAAATGAGTCTTCGTGGTGTCCGCATGAAAAAGGTTTGAAGTCCTATGCTAATTAAATGCTTGTTGTCTGAGTTTCTCGTGCAAAAGATGATGAATATAGTGTCTGCCGATTGCAGGACCAAATACTAACGGATGAAATACAAGAACTCAACAGAAAGGTTAACGCTGAATCATTTCAATTTGTGCTCACTTCCATATTTACGCAGTTATCTAAATATCACTGTCTATTCAGGGAAGTCTCATTCATCAGGAAAATGTGGAGTTGTATACGAAGATAAACCTCATTCGTCAAGAAAACATGGAATTGTATAAGAAGGTATTGATTTGGATAATAACAGATGAAATATCTGCTGTCCCATTGGAATCTAGAACCAATCAATAATGTCATGTTGTCAGAACCCTATGTTTAGCCTTAGATAGAAGATTTTTCATTCCAGGTTTATGGAACGAGAGATGTGAATGGAACAAACAAAAATCTTCTGACAAATGGGCTAGAAATTGGAGAGGACTCTCATGTACCTGTCCATCTCCAACTTAGCCAACCACAGCAACAAAACTATGAAAGTACAGCACGAGCCACAAACTTGGGGTACGTAATCCTCTAAAAATGCATCAATTTCGGCAAAGAAGACTTCTTATTTCACCCATGTCTTACTATGACAAAATCTCTCTTCATATATGCAGCAGACTACAGCTGCACTAGCAAGGAAGCATCAACTGCCATGATCAATGGATCAGTTATATTGAACACCAGGCCGACTTACCAAAGCTAAGCTTCTATAACTGAGATGTGGTATATCAAACGGTATGAAACAAACAAGCTCTAGTTTGAGATGATCAATGGAATAAAGTGTAGCATTGTACAAGGACTTATGTAAAGGTAAAATCAACTACAATAAGTAAAAAGGTGGACTTTCTCTTGTGAATTCTAGTTTTGAAGTATCTCCAATTGCAATGAAATATTATGTCAACGAATAGCTGACATTTTGAATGTTTACATGTGTCTAATATATATTGCCAAAAGATAAGCATATAGAAGCATTTCAAATAACAACTTCACGAAGACAATGATGCACGGGCTTCAATGTATGTCAAACTTTCATAGCATACTGAAGGGAATCAGTAAAATACATTCCCTTCTAATTTCCCGATTATCTAATAGAGTAAGATTATGCCTAAATTACGTAAAAAAATTTCTAGTCAGTTAGACAAGATGATAAAATCCATAATATGAATCCTCATGAGAAAGCCATTCTATCGAATATACAGAGAGAGGAAACCATAGCAAACAGTGGTCCAAATGAAGTCAAAAGAGATCTCAATAGGCTCAGTGATGAATGGTAATTTGAATGTTTCTACATCCAAAAGAGATAGCTTACACGATATCTCCATATCATCATCAAACAAAAGCTTAACAACGTGGAACCGTCGATTAGAAAAGCTCATTCAACAAAAGCAGCAGTTCACATCATTCAACAAAAGCCCAACAACTCAGCTCTCCATCGTAGATAACTGAGCAGTACTTCAGTAAAGAGATCTTTCCGTACAATGTATCATCTCTACAAACTACAAACACAAAGCATGATGCCAGTGACAACTCCACAGACATGGAAAAACCCAACATGAATCGATTTGCAATTACATATGCAACAATGCTTTCATTTGTATGAGCACACCGTTATGTTAGAAACAAGACATATGAGCAATTATTACTTACAGTGCTGGAAGCCACAATACCTCAATTCCAACTTAAAGAATACAGGCCCACTTTTAATGGAGTGGAAGTCAAAGCTCCTGAATGAGGCAAGACCATAAAGTCACATAAATTGATTTCTGAGTACACTAGTTAAGAAGGTATCATTATCTCAAAGATTTCAGATTAACAATCAAGGCATCCAGAGAGAGCAAAGCCCTTTGCACCATCAAACAAGAGCTCAACAACTTAGCTGTCCACCAAAGATACCTAAGCAGCACTAAAGCAAATAGATCTCTCCGTAAAATGTATCATCTCTACGTACTACAAACACAAAGGGTGATGCCAATAGCAACTCCACAGACATGGAAAAACCCAGAATGAATTGATTTGCAATTACTTACGCAACAATGCTTTCATTTCTATGACGACATTGGTATTATGATCTTCAGTCTCGCATAAAAAGTAAGAAACAGGAAATATGAGCAATTATAACTTGCCAGTGTGTTTCCAATGCCAGAAGCCACAAGAGCTCAGTTCCAACTTAAAGAATAAGAGGCCCAGTTTTAAAAGTCAAAATGAGTAACCACGAGATGGAGTGGAAATCAAAGATCCTGAATGATAGAGGAAGTGAGGAAATGATGGTGGTATCAAACTCTAGTGGCAGAAGATTGCTTTTATTTCTAACATGTGCTATTTACAAGTCAAAATGAGTAACCATGAGATGGAGTGGAAGACAAAACCTAAAAGATTTCATATCAACAATTAAGGCATCTATTAGCAGGGACTACCCACTTACAAGTTGAAAGTCAACAAATTGACAGGCCCAGATGTTTTCCCTCTATCTTTGAAGGTATGGGCCCAGTGACCACACTCTTTCTAATACACATATCCTCAGCAACCGTATTTGAGGAGAGAGTATGTATAATTCAGATATTCGTCATTTAATGGACAATGACAGCACTCTAGATAACTCCATTATGGGTAACATATTGGGTAATTTCCACTAAGTGGACAATGCGAACTGCAGTAATCATGTGTACTCATTAGAAACCATAGCACACTTAACTAGGGGTCATAGAATTTTGCGGGACTCAAAACAATTTTAGAAAGCTTAAGCTGGGAGTCAAAGAATTGATGTGACATTTAAACGATATAACCCCTGGAACATGAATGAGAGAGAGGTAATGTGATACACTACACGCAATACAATTCAGTCCTACATCAAAAGAGGCTTTGCAACATTAACTGTGAGACTCTTAGGTTGATGGCCAACTAAAGATAAGAGGAAGAGGAAGAGAGGAAATGATGGTGGTGTTGAACTCCAACGGGAGAGGATTACTCTTGTTTCTCAAACTTGCAGGTTATTCCTTTGAACGGCATCCAATATAATACCCTAGTCATAGATTGCAATTATCTCTTCCTATTTATTCGAACTCCAACTTATATAATCAAGTGATTAGATATACTAAATGATAATTTAAACACCGCATACTTCAATAGGAAGCAAGTTCCATTTATACGAGAATCACTAAAATAAAGTTTAATAATTTTTCAACCTTCCAAATAAACTAAATTTTTTCCATGTTTTTCAGATAAAATGTTTCAATCTCTTTCAACTGCAACAATCTCCATGCCAAATTCTTTTAATACAGGAATATCAAGGAATGGCATCTTTACAAAATGTGGAATAATGTAATGCATTGCATGTATTAGATAGCTTCTAAATTATTCAACCTTGAGCACGCTTCACCCCTACTCTTTCTATTTCTTAAACAAAGCACGAGAGTCGATACAGTTGTCGAACTTCGATGAAGATTTGCTACCTATTGGTTTAAAACTTAAAAATGCTAATAGGATATCAAACATGATAGGATTTGAATATAGTGTTGCCATTCAAACTTTTTCTATTTTAGTCATCTCTATATATTTTGGGTAACGAAACCACAACGGCTCAAAATTTGCCCGAAATTCAATGTGCTACCTCTAAAATTGGCCAATGTCATGATTCAGTCCTAACAACTTTAACTGACGTGGAATTTGATGCCATTAAGTTGGATAGTTGCAACTATGTGTCATTTAGGTCAAATCCCTCTCTCTCTCTCACGCAAACACGCTCAAACACACGCATCTTCCATGAATCATAAACAAATCCAGTCCCCACCACGATGCACCTTGACCGCCACTCATTGCTACCGTAAAACACCATCACCAAGGACTCAAAACTGCCGCCACCGCTAGCACAAGCACCACTACAGTATTTAGACAAAGCTATAGCTGCAGCAGCAGATACCACTTGCACAAACAGCTGCACAGAACTCTACTGCCACCTCCATCACCACCAGCAACAGCACGGACATCACCACCAAAACTCAGTCATGACCACCATCCTTCTCTTTCAGGTTTGAGGAGGCCACAACCTCAGATCTGCGGTAGCAACCATTGTTGAAGGTTTGGCCAGAGAAAGATACATGCCCAAAGATAGAGGAGACCTTGGCATTACACACACACACATATGTATGTATATGTATGTAGAGAGAGAGGGAGGTGACATCTGGTGGTGATGGTGGTAAGGCGCAGTGGTTCGGCACAGCTACGACAATGGTGGTGGTCACAAGCCATAGGCAAAGAAAAACAAACAAAAAACGGCTTTTCTTTGCTGACATAGGAAAGCATAATGACATTGTCATCCACGATCTATGTCATATGGCGCTTAACTTAATAGAAGTTTTTGACATTCAGCCAATCTTGGAAAGTCTAGATACGCAATTCAACAGAAAAATGGAGGACCATATTGAACATTGAGAAAAAGCTCTGGCCCCTTGGTGTGTCATTACCCTTTTTACTTTCAAAGACTTCTCTATCTATATCATCGGGGTCGTGGAGCTCAACAACTTCCTCCTTGTCCAATTTCTCACCCTAATCATCTTTTAGTACGCCATTTGGGCATCAACAACAGTCTCTGAAGAAACTTATCTTTCAGATTACCCATCCAATATACTATAACGAAAGATAACAAATTTACATGATTTCAAAAGATAGACTCAAGTATCACACAAACTTGTGGAGAGATTACCAATCCTGATAGTCCATTCTATATCTCAAGGTGCAGGTTTGCATATTCTCTAGAGCCTTTGCTCCACCATTTTTCTGCCTCTAGTGGGCATAGTACTTGGTTCTTTAATACCAATATTTGATAAAATATACGTGGGTCTGAATACTCCAACCCTTGAAGTTGGAAAGTTTACTTCTCACTTCTCAGACATTAGAATAATCAACCAAAACCTTTTTGGATCAAGGCCCTAGTGTTGTTCCTCTTTCTGCTTGCATTTTAACAAATCTCTTTTCTCAGTCTTTTTAAACTCCTACTCAAGACAGATATACTGAGGTTGTGACACCAATTTGCTGGAGATATTTAGCATGTCGGAAAACTAATGTTAAGAGGCTGAGAATGACAATGGTTCCATACAGCTGTCGAAGAGGGGTGCGTTTTTTTTTTTTTTTTGTCTTCTAACAATTGCTCTTTCTATCCCAGTAGTCTTATGCATGACCATTCTCCTATTTATAATCTTCAATCATCCTTATCTATTAATTATGACCCTCCACCAGTTATTATTATTTAATTTACCTAGGTAATTTCTTTTTTCCTTTGTTTTCACTCTCTCAACTTCAAAAGGAGGGAAATTTCATATTGCCTTGACAATCAATTGAAATTAGGTGTGATCATTTTCTTCAGGTTAACAGTCTCAAGATGCAAAAACTAATCTCATCTCATTCTTTTCATTCGCTGCAGACAATAACAACCAACAAAGCACATAAAATATTATGGCATATGCACGTTCATACTGACATCTACATATGTACAGATACAAGAAGTGTCAAGCTGCAAGCATTCACCATAATTCAATACCTTATACAATGAACAACTCATGTGCCAGAACAATGAATTATCAGTTGATGTTCACGGTATTATTTCATGTGTCGCTTTTATATATTCGCGACGAAAAGACTGTAACTTGATCATGTAGAGAGTTTCAGCCAACATACACTGTGCTTTCCATGCACAGAATCCATTTATCGTAGATATATGATGCAAAGCTACTTGATTAGAAATGTCAAACAAGAAGGTTGTAAACTAGAGGAGAATCTAAACAAGGAGGTTGCCATATCTCATACATACAAAGGTTCCAAAAGCATATAAAATCATCATTCCTAAACAGAAGTCCCGGATTAAATGAAGAATAAAGGAACGAAGAGTAGTCCAGCCAAAATTTCCCATTAACAAAACATAAGGGAAATTTTACCAGACAAATTAGGTTTAGGAAGACATTAAAAGATAGCGAAAAGCAGAAAAGAGAAAATGAAGAACCAAAGAAATCAAGTGCTCACCGGCGATCAAAATCAAGCCGATAGCTTCAAATAGCAAACTCTCCTCGAACAGTTCCGGCATCTGCATCACAAGTGTAAAAAAGAAGAAGAAGAAGAAGAAACTCGTGGTGAGACAAACACTCCATCGGTCAGAGATCAAGCACGCATAAACACAAGATGCCTGATAAGCACGATTCAAACGATCTAATTCTTGTTCTCTTCTTATATCTCTCCAACGAATCGTGAATTGCAGGCTGATCCACTTCACCGTTTCCTCGTGAAGATTTGATATATGTTCGTACGTATCGATTGCTATCGCTCGGTGGTGAGAAATCGAGCTCATGCATAAAAGGAAGAGGGAACCGTACCGTCGTTCGATCATCAATGCGAGCTCGAAACGGCAGCGGAGAGCGCAGATTTCACAGAAGCAAGGGTTAAAAGGCTTGAGGCTAGATCGCAAACTGGAGGGGAGGAGAATCGGAAGGAAGCGAGGCGAGAGAAGATGAACGGAGAAGGTGAAATGGTGCTTTATGCGAGGAGACGTGGGAAAAGTCGGGAGGAGAAAGGAAGCTTGGGAAGGAGAGAGAGAGAGAGAGAGAGAGAGAGAGAGAGGGGAGAACGGGGGATTTACAGACGGATTAATGTCCAGTATAAATATCGTTATTTGTCATTTACAATAAATAAATAAAAAGTCAAATTAGTTTGAACCCAAAATAAAGCCGAATTAAAATAAAGTTAAACAAATATGTGTACGACTCTCTTACTAAGCAACCGAATAAATGAACAAACAAATAATTAAATAGAAAATTAAAGCACTTTTGGCATGAATTTTTGCATTTCTTCTCTCTCTACTTATTTTTCTAGGGTTTCAAATTCTACGATAATCCTGAACAAAGTGGAGATAAAGACTCCTCACCTGTCATGGCTTTCGTTCACTTCACTTGTACATTGCAACTATTTTTCGATCACTTTGTGCCATGACTATCGAAGAAAATTTACTAAATGACACAACTTTCAATTGATTAGTTGACATGGCAATTGTATTGAACATCTTTACAAAGTTTATGACATTCAAGTAATCGAACAAAAAGTTATATGACTCAAGTGATCGGAAATTATTGCATTGAAACGTGAGCATATCAAAGTTATGATATTTAAGTGTTTAAAAAAAATTAGAGCACACAAATTAACGTCTTTTACGTGATTCGTAATGTTATTTCCCCAATAAAGTGATTTGATTATGGGACAAAACTGCAGCGCGCACATTGTTTGGTCTAGCCCTTACATGGCTTCGGCTTTCTTTGCACTACCAATGCCCATAATGAATTATTATTGGATAAACGACTCTTCTTGCCTTACTAATTGAATAATTGATGATTGCTACTTATAATTATGGCCATTAAGTTCAGTTTGCATAATTATCACCCGTAGTTTTTCCACAATTTTTTATCCGACCTTAATATCTCAATACAGCATCTCATCTGACTTCCTCATTTCCACTCACTTTGCATATATATTCTTCATGTGTATTACATGCTAATGTCCTATGTTTTCAAGGTCCAACAGGCCAAGGAGCTGGCTAAGATGACCAAGCAAGTCTTAAAGTATCTAAGGATCTAGAGTTTTTATGGATATTTGTGAATACTCCTGGGACAATAGGGGAAATGCATGCACGTATTCTAGATGATTCTCATTATAATAGAGGTAGGTGATAGTTAGGAAGATGGGATCTCCATGATTAGATTAAGGGGAGATCTATGCTTATAATCAAAGGGGCTCAAGTATATTAAGTGTCCCTTTCCTCCCGTTTATGTCATTTAAACAGCAATAGAGCATTCTTTCACAAGCAATCTGAGCAAGTGAGTGAGTGAGCGATTCTCCGAAGGAAAGTCCAAGCATCGACGACACTACTAAGAGAGGGCCAAGCTTCGAAGACTACTAGTAAGGGTGGATGACTAATTCGGAGCCTAAGTGTTACATGGATGCAGTCTCAAAGTGTCGGCCGTGACAAGTGATGCTAAATCAAGTTGTAAAAGACCGTGATTGCGAATTGGAAGAGCATAACAAATGATCGAGAGAATGTGGAACCGAATGTTACCGCTCTTCCTGTTGTTGGGGATAAGGCTCAAGAAATGGACACTCGTGGGAAATCTAATAGAGCTACTTCAAAGGGTCTCATGTGCGCCTTTGAAGAAAGGCTCACAAAAGTATTGTCGACCGTGGGCAACTTGAAGAATAGGGCGAAGGAGCAACGACAGGGTCAAAGAGATGCTTCGTGACAAGTTCTCGAGCGCCTTGAATCAACTCGAGAGAAATGGTGCTTTCGAGTCCATTGTGGAATACCATCGAGAGGCAAGAGATGAAGAATCCGGTGCATGGAACAATACTTCAAAACCATAAGAATCGAGGGCAACGAAACTAAGATACAAAATGCTATCGTATACTTAACTCATGTTGCTATGATTTGACAGGTGACATAGGTGTGACGATGAAAGGTGGGGTGCCAAGCCGGTCAAACATTGGGCCGCCTTGGCCCTCACCTTTCAAAGAGCAGTTCTTCCTAGAATTTGCCATAGATGAAGCATAGAGTAAGCTACACCAGCTCACACAAAAGGGCAATATCCGTGAGTGTGTATGTGAGTTTACCAAGCTCTGGTTGGAGATTCCGGACATGACCAATTCCAAGGCTCTAATCATATGCAGGGATGCGCTCAAGCCTTGGGGCGAGCTTGGAGTGCAAGAGATGTCGACAGCTCTAGCCGCAACCGAGTCCTTGATCGATCTCCATCGATCGAACTCTTCCAAGTCCGAGGCAAAAGGTGGTTAGAGGATCACCACCAAGACGAGGATAAAGAGGACGAAGAAGTTATTCATGATTGAACGGGGAAGCCTTCAAGTGCCAAGTTTAATAAGCCGCAAGGGAATGCACACAAAAATCGAGAGAGGAAACTGGTCAAATGCTCTTTCTTTTCTCATTTTTATGATTGCCCACATCCTAGTCAAGATTGTTGAGATATATAAGTAAATTGCGTTATAAAAGTTCCAAAACATAGAATTGATGTGGTGTGAAACAGGTAATACATTCAAATTAGCTTTGTTCGCTTATTTTGTGTCAATAAAAATCTTTCACCGAAATCCGCTCTTCAATTTTTATTGAAGGAGTTCTGACTCAATTATCGAGGAGAGTTCTAGTAAAAAGTGTGTAGCAGGAAAAAAGTGTGGATGGATTGAATGTCAACGGATCGAATATGAATTGTGAGATCAACAAAAGGTCAATTTTACAATTTACAATACTCCTAAGAAAGCAGCAGATGCAAGGGAAACAAACTTGACTACTAGGATTGAAAAAGTGCAGGAAATGTAAAGCATAACAAAAGTTAACCTGTGAAGAAGATAAGTGTTCTTTGTTGGTATTATGTCGATATGTTTCCTTCTCTCATCTTGCCTGCATATTTGTATTCCCTTGCCTCTTGTAACTTGTCGCGACCGATTTTTTTTTTTTTTCAAGCTAATGGATTGCCGATCGGGCCCCCACTATGAAATATGGATTGCGGGCTTTCTCAGCGCGGGCCCTCTAAGCTCATACCAAATCGCGGCGAGAGTGAATTTAAAGGTTTTTTCGACGATAAGAGTCGATCGGGTTTAACCTTGGTGGTCATGGTGTCATATGTCATATGTGCATGCATTTGGAGTCGCCACCGGCCCTTCTTGAAAGATGGACCGAAAACCTCACTAATCAATTGGGAGAGATCGATCAGTTTTTTCGGAACCAAAGATTTTGGGTTCGGGGACTTGGCTACGTTGGTATCATTACCAACACCCTTTCGATATCTAACGTGAGTGATTTTACTAACTAAAATTTCATGCAGGCGCAAATTTGGATGGGGTAAGTCTGATTTGGGGTTTCAATGCAGATTGAAAGACTAGTCCTATTAATCACAATCAATATAAGGAAAGTACAATCAAGTGCATAAATGAACCACGTCAATGCACATCAATTCAAATAAAGGAACTCCTAATATAGCCTAAAGGGCTTAGGGAAGGTGTGGTTTAAGGACAAGGATAAAGTGGAAAGATATGGGGACGATTTGCTTTAAAGGCAAGATCATCTCTTTTCAAAGGATTTAGAAGTCTAATTGCCTAAAAACACCCGAGATAGGTCATGGCCAGTTGATCATGGTCATTTTCTTTTTTTTAGAATTTTTGGAAGACAATTTATGAAAAAGGCAAAATGGCCAGTTGATCATGGTCATTTCCTATTTTTAGGAATTTTTTAGAATTTTTGGGGGTGACGATTTACCACAAGGGTAAAATCGTCATTTTGAAAAGATTCAGGGACCAAACACCCGAGATAGGTCATGGCCAATTGATCATGGTCATTTTCTATTTTTTTTAGAATTTTTGGGAGACAATTTACGAAAAGGAAAAAATCCTCATTTTTTGGAAAAGATTCGGTGGCCAAGCACCCGAAATAGGCCATGTCCAATTGATCGTGGCCATTTCTCATTTTTAAGAATTTTTTAGGAATTTTTAAGAGGCAAATTTGCCAAAAGGGCAAAATCATCATTTTACAAAGACTCGGGGACTAAACACCCAAAGTAGGTCGTGGCTAGTTGCTCGTGGCCATTTCCCATTTTTAGGATTTTTTTTGAAATTTTTAAGAGGCGATTTGCCAAAAAGATAAAATCGTCATTTTGAAAAGATTCGGAGACTAAACACCCGAAATAGGTCATGGTCAGTTGCTCTTGGCCATTTCCTATTTTTAGGATTTTTTTTGTTGAATTCTTGGGAGATCATTTGCCAAAAGAGCAAAATCATCATTTTTGCAAAGACTCGGAGACTAAACACCCGAAATAGGTCGTGACCAGTCGATCGTGGCCATTTCCTATTTTTAAGAATTTTTTTAGCATTTATCTGATTTTTCAATTTTTTTGAATTGTAATGATTTTCTAATTTTTAATTGAATTCCCGAATTTTTTAATTTTAATTATTTTTAAATATTAAAAAAATATTTTTCTGACCGGGCCAACCCGGCCCGCGCCTCTCGGGCGCCGAGTCCAACAGTACTGGTCAGAAGCCAGTATAAAAATGACACCATTTTGGGCTTTTCAAAATTTGTATATATTTTTTAATCAATTTTCCGACTTATCTGAATTTTTGAAAATAAAAACTCATCGAACTGTCTCAAACTCACCACGTGGCGCCCTCTGGTGTATCTGATACACATTTTAATAAATTTTCAGAAGAGGATTCGATCGGACGATTGGCCGAGTGCCACTTGGCATGGTCTAGACCATCCGATTGTATTTTTTATTTTTCGAAAATGATTTTTTTATCCTGAAAAATATTTTATTAATTTTTTGAAAAGCCAAGATCTCGACACGTAGCCAATTCACGATCGTCGGATGAATTCGTTTTATAATTTTCTGAAAATCCATTTATTAATATAAAATCATTTATTAATTTTCGAAAATCATCAGATCACAACACGTGACACGTCCACGGCAGTCCGATTCGGGTTTTATTTATAAAAAAAAAAAGAATCGAGCCCACAATGCCGACGTAGCTGCCTACGTGACAAGCACGTCAGCCCTTTGACTCGCTGACCCAGCACACCCGCCGGAGAAGATGACCGGCGTCTCACCGGAACAGACATTATTCCGGCAACGTCACCGGGGTCTTCGTCGGAAAACACGAACCGAGCCGAAGTGACCATACTTTTCGATCCTTCTTGCACCATTCTATTCCCTAGGCATCCCACATTAACAAATATCATATTCATGGCCATGAACACGCCGGAAACCGGCGAACCAAACCTCCACAGTCTAGGCTTCGGCGAGTGTTTTTTTTTTTTTGCAGAAATTTTTTTTACGTTCAAACTTCGATTTCATTCATTCAGCCAGCATCCATATGGGGTAGAGAGGCTTACCTGAGCTAGCTAGGAGCTCGGCGACCGTGCAGACACTTCCGGCAAGCTCTCGGTTCGGACCAAAATCGAGGAGCATCAAACCACTTTTTTATCACGGATCAATGCAAAACAAAGACATTGGAGAGCGTAAAGTTGGTTCTAGACAATAGTTAGAGAGAGATTCACATAGAAAATGGTCGGGGAGGACACAACCGAGAGCTAATATACATGTGCAAACCGAGGGCATTTCGTTGAACACTTGGCAGGCATGCGAAAAACAAGCATTTGGGCTAGATCCATGGGCATTACGTGCAAAACCGAAGCAAGAAACCATTCAAATGTCCACATAGGCACTGTATAGGATGTCGTCATGCATTTGGTTTGGCTCAATTTGGTCAAGTACCAAACTGAGCCAAACTCACAGTACATTGAAGAAACAAAACAGGGGAAGGGATGGTCGGAGGCTAACCGACCTGTTTTGGATGAGTCAACGGCGAGGAAGGCTACGGCAACGATGGGTCGAGTGTCCAGAAGGTTGAGGATAGTCGTTCAAGCGCCGGTTCTCCTCCGAACTTGTCCTCGGTGCTCACTCTTCCTTGGCCCGAGTTGCCCTGTTTTCGTTTTTTTTTTTTTTTGCCTCTCCTGCTCTCTCTCTTTCTCTGTGGCCGATTCTCTCTTTTATCTAGCTCTCTCTTTTGCTCTCTGTGTCTCTGTGTGTGTGTCTCCTTCGAAAACCCCAAAAATGGTCTACCTCCCCCCCCCCCCCGAAGAAGAATGGATAGCTTGCTCTCGGTCCTTTTCTTTTTCTTTTTTTTTTCGTACCCGAGCTCCCCCCCAACGATTTTTGTCATTTTTCTCTCCAAGAAAAACCTCACGCCAGCTTGCTCGGTACCATTCCTCATGCAGTAGACGACGAGGCAAAGGTTCTAGGACCTCCAAGAGGTGAGGTCACACGATTGCCAACAAAAAGGGGAGAAGCGAGCATGATATGCTAGTGAGTGTGAGGGTTGCAGACCCGGATTCACCGAGTCGGGTCGGATCCGACCCGGTGAATTCGATTCTGATTTTTTTGGTCCAATTGGGGTCTAAATTGATAATTTTTTTATGAAATTGAAGCTGGATTGGGGCTTCTCAGTATGTTACACACTCAAAGTGGGTATTTTCAGAAATTTTTAGCTCGAAATTAAGTGAAATCCCCAAATTTGATTTATGATTCGAAAGTGATTTTCTATAAATTGAAGGCCTAAACGATTGAATCGGTCAAAATTAAGGCCTCCATCGGATCCGGAATGATGAAAATCATAGGGAAGAGGTGTTTTATTTTCATGTATCTGGCCCAAGAGAATATAATTTGAAGATTAGTAAAACCGGGAGCTAAATTGAAAAGAATTTTGTGCAATTAAGTCCTTTTGTCAAAATTGATCAAATTGGAGGCCGAATTGACCCAATTGCACTTCAAGGCTTTACATTCAAATGTCATAGCTTATTAGAAGTGGAAATTGAAAATTACAAGACTCAAAAATGAATTTTTATGCTCTATTCGGGATTATATTTGTGAAGAAACATAGTTACCCAAGTTGAATATTTCAGATTTGAAGTGACCATTCTAAAAAGGAAATTAAAATAAAATTATTGACTATTTTTGTTTATTTTTCTGATCATGAATGGTATTTTTTAAAATTTTCTGGTATTTTTATCATTAAATAAATTCTAAAAAATATTAAAAATTATGAAAAATATTTTTTATTCAAAATTTGTTCCTAAGGCTAGGCCAAAGTTTTCAAGTTGATTCTGAAATTTTATAATTTTTTTTTGCTATTTTTAATTAATTTTGAGAATAAAATTGAAATGAAAAGTTGTTTAGAAATCAGGTGTCAAGATAATTGTTTAGTCAGTTGTCCTTATATTTTCAAATCTTGAATTTTGGCGCTTTCAATAACTTCTTTTTCGCCCACAATCTTCATTGCTTGTCCGCCAAAATACGAATGCTTCATTTGATTTATAACTTCTACAGTAGATTCAAATTCGAATCATCTCAAACAAATTCTCATAATCTGCTTGTGCCCATTACTTCTATTTTTGGCTTGTAACTCCCTTGCTGACATGGCTAACTTGACAAATTCATGCTCAATTATGTTGTTGTCCTTCCTTTTTACTGACCTTTTGTGACTATTTCGGTAAGTTTTCGCATTACTCTTAACCCGCTAAACCTTGAAATTCAGTAATCTTGCCCTCCACTTATCGAATCTCGGGCGGCTCTGCAATCCCTTCAGTATATCGTTTCCAACTTACCAAATTTCAGGACGAACCGATGATGTTGCATGTTCGGTACATTGCTTTCAACTTACCGAGCCTCTAGATATAACAATGTCGTTGCTTGTTCGAGATGTAGCGATGCTATTGCCCGTTCAACATTTGTACTTATTACTTTTTGGTGTCAACAGGCTCATAACTATCTGGTTAAAGTTTTTGAATGAATATGAGTCTAACTGAATATGTTGATGCATTCAGACTTTGTTTACCTCTCAACAATCTTCCCAGATAAAAGTATTGGGCTTCTGTTGTGCGCTTCAACAAATGGTATTAGAGTCGATGGTAAATTGGTTGCTCTCAATCTGTTCCGATATTTGATGAATATCTCAAGGAAAATTTTGGTGACGCATGCGATTTTCTGGCAACTAGTCATTGCAGAGGAAGAAATCGGGAATGAAGTTAGGCATTGATGGAGATTCAAATTAATATCTTAATGTAGAATGATACCTGGATAAAGAAGAAGCAAACCTAATATTGAGTTCACATATTAAGGGAAGATTATTGAGATATACGTGTGAGTTGTGTTTGAAAAGTCCCACACTATAAAAATTAGTGTCATGTAGAGTAGTTAATATATCTAAGTTGACTCTTAACTCATTGGTTTATGTTTCTGAATAAATGTGGGTTCAATTAAATATATTAACGAGCTCGGACTTAGGCTTTTTCCCGACGATGTAAGGCTACTCAACTCCTTGAAGACCCAATTACAAGCATCCGATATCGAGTTTGCCATTCGTGAAAGTCAGTTTGGCAATACAAAACTCTATGCCTTGATTGACATAGGCGCAACAAATTTGTTAATGTCTAGTTAAGCAGCAGAGAGTTTGGATCTTCAATTGGAAGCAACCAAATATCAATTCAAGGCAGTCAATTTAGACAATGTAATGGCCATCGGCATTGTTCGGGTTATGGATATAAGTGACAGAGATTGGAAGGGGAAAGTTCACTACTGAGGTAACTCCATTTCACGATTAAGATCTTGTTTTGGGTATGGATTCTTCAATAGAATGACTTGATCGACCAAAAAACCGATTAGCTTATTGTCATGATCCGACATGCCAGTCCATTGGTGCCGATAGTTCATGGGTTGATCACAACCGAGACATTCGCAATCTGGCAAGTTAAGGGAAGGCCAAGAGCTGAGGAGCCTGTGGTCAAGTTGAGGGCGAGGCCACAACTTTCGAGAGGTTAAGGATGAGTTGGAGCGGCCCAAGCCAACTGTAGGAGAGATGCCGCTTCATGTGCTTTCTTCCGAAAGTGGGGGACTTGCTAGGTAACATTAGAGTTGGCCAAGCCGAGGGGGAAATCGCTTGTGAAGCAAGTTGGTTTGAAGAATTATGCGAGGACGAAGTCAAGGAGCGAAAGACAAAACGGCGTGGACAGAAGAACCGCCAACCATCAAAGGAGCGATGATCTAAGGGAAGGATGTACTCGGGCAAGCAATAAATCCGGGTCGAGAGCACCGAACACGTCACTCAGAAAAGTGGGAGAGAATGTCACATCGAAGATTTTCAAGGCTCGATAGGCTAAGGAGATGACCCCAGGTTAACAAGACAAGGCTTGAAGCTTCTAATCATTGACCTTCTATAATACTAATCGAGATTTATGCATATTTTAAAGGATTCTTGTGAAAAAGGGACTAGATGAAGGGTAGGAGATTAAATCTTGAGACACCTACTATTTCAATTAGAGGGGATCAACAAATATATAGCGGGCCCATCTCCCTCATTTCTATCATCCAACAATCCAACAAGCAATGGAGTGTTCTCTCACATAACACCACTCCCTCTAATATTGTCTCTCTACGATCCGCGGATAAAATGAGTGAGCGATTGATCGATGTTTGGAGGGAAAGGTTGAGCTTATTCGACTTTACTAAGAGATAATAGTCATTCAAAGCCAGAATGGTGCGGGATTGCTACCTCAGGCGCGCACAGCAACACTTCTGCCCTAAAAATCAACTTTTGATCCAAAGTTGATTTTTCCTACTTTTGCATCTGAACATAAGTTAATTTTTCCACTTATATAAATAAGTAAAAAATTTCACTTCTTCAAGTAGCTCTAAAACTTGACCAAAAAAAAAGTAGCTCTAAAACTACTTCTGGAGGAAAAAAAAATTGCTCCAGAAGTTAAAAAATGAAGTTGAATAGCCAAATAGATTTCTGCTCCATAAGTGTTGTCATGCAAACCCTGAAATGCTAGCCCGCGATACTAGTGTATTGGAAATCAATGATGTCGAATAAATTCATTCAAATTCAAGTTGAGTTCTTACATAAAGGCTTCAACCTCACCCATTTAGTTAACATCAATTAGATTGAAACTAGCAAAATCATCATCTCTCTCTATTCATTTACTTTTGCCACTATCTCATCTATATTGAATCTAAATATCAGAATAGCCTATATAGTCACGATTCAATTCGGATCCACTGACTTTTGATTGATTTCTCATTTTTCGGCTCTGAGTGGAACAATGAGAAGACTTTGGCGATTCATAATGGAATATCTAGAATATCTACGCAATACATGGCACCAGCACTCTAATATATTTTTGTTCATGAATTTCACAAGAAATAAAGGCATTGTTATATCACATCTGTTTGGAAATAGGCTTCCAGGTATATGTCAAAAAAATCTTGTGAAAAGGCCATATCAAGGATCAAGTAAAAGCTGAAACGATACCACTGAACCAACATGTAAAAACATAAAGGGACGTGATTGATCCGGTGATACAACCTTGGTGTTATACATGGTATAATAGCTGCACGAGATCCTTTCCATGATCAACTAAATCCTATAAATTCTCAAACATATCCTTTAAGGTTTTCTTTTTTGGAAAAGTATTAGCCAAAAAAAGAGAGACATATGCTGCGAAACTACTTGACTAGAAATAGAAATCTCAAACGGAGGTTCTGAACTAGAGGAGAAAAAGCAATTGCCTATCTCTGATACGTACAAAGAAGGTTCCAAAAGCAAATAAATCAATCATATACGAAAGGAAATTTGGGCGGAAAAGAAAGGGCTCACCGGAGATCGAAATCTGAGTCCATAGCTTCAAAAGCAAGCTCTCTTCCAACAGTAAATGGCATCTGCATCATGAGCACAAAAGAAAAAAGAGAAACTCGGGGTGAGACAAACAGTCTACCGGTCACAATTCGTACAGATTTCTGTATAACACAATGCCAAAATCAAGCACGCGTCGACAAATATGCCCGATCATCGCAATGCGAACGATCGAATCCTCGTTCTCCTCTGATGTTTCACCAGCGAATCGTGAATTGCAGGCCGATCTACTTCATCGTTCCTCGTGAAGACATATGTACGACGGCGTGTGTCGGTTTCTATTGCTCGGCGGTGAGAAATCAAGCCTCGTGCACAGAAGGAAGGGAGGAGGAGGAGGAGGAGGGAGCGTACCTTCGTCCGATCATCAATGCGAGAACGCAACGGCAGCTGAGACGGCTAGGTTTCGCCGGGGAGAGGGTCGACGCGGAGGGGGGAGGACGATCGGAAGGATACGAGACGAGAGAAGGTGAAATGGCGCTTCGTGCGAGGAGACATGGGAAAAGCCGGTGCGAGAAGGAAGAAAGCTCGCGAAGGAGAACGAACGAACGAGAGAGAGAGAGAGAGAGAGAGACCGCGAGGGGGAGGGGGGGTGGGATGGACGAGGGGATTTATAGATGGCGAAAATGTCGTTGGGGAAGAAGCCCCCACTCCATCGACCAGAATTCGAGTGAATTTAATAATGTCTGGCATACATGTGATTGATTGTCATTGATGAAAAAAAAAGTTAAATTAGTTTGAACCCGAAAAAATAAAAAAAGTTGAATTAGTCGAACCCGAAAAAGCGGATTAGCATAAGTGTCACGAAAATCAATGACGATTATTACTTAAGTTCAATTTACATCTATTTGTTTTTTCAAAAGGAAAGTTTGGGTGCATTTGTTTCCTTAAGAACTTTTTCTCGAAATTCGTTTTTTTCTAGAAATGATTTCCTCGAAAAATGATTTGCTTTTTTTTTTTTTGTGATATGTGATGGAAAGCGTTTTTTGGTGTTTAATTTTCATTTGAAAAATAATTTCACTCTCGCAACTTTATCTTGAGAAAAAAATCAAGATTTTAAATTATACTCTATATTCAACATTTATATTCTATATTTTTCTTTTTTTCTTCTCTTTACTTCTACCTCTTTATCCTTCCTTCTTCCTTTTGTGACGTCGACGACTGTGTGTGAGCTCTAGCTCATCAGAAGACGACCTCAAGGCTTGCCGAATCTGCCCATGGCCAAGGAGTAATCCTCGATGCCGCCAAATCTGTCTGAGGCCACTAGCAAACCTCCATGCCGCATATTTGGGGCTGCATTTTGGCGATGGAGTGTGAGGTTTCTTAGCCGTGGCCACCGCCAACCAATCCCAAGGAGGGTGGAAGAAAACAAAAAAGGGAGATTTACTTTCCTGATTTTATACATAAACTTTCCATTAAAAGGAACATGTTTTCCATTGGATAAATCATTTTCCTGTCCAGAAAACCAATTTCGAAAAAAACACTTTTTCCTGAAACAAAACATCCTCTCTCTTTTTTAACCTTACCAAAAAAAAAACATCTTTTTTTAATTGAAAGTTAATTCCATAATTACCGATTTTAGTAGTTTGTGAGTACTACGGTCCAACTTTCGCATCTCAATAAATGCCTTGTCTCTTCTTTTTTCTTTTTTTCTTTTCTCATTTTCCTCTTTCACTTTGCGTGTAGATGCTTACGTGTACGACATGCTAAGCATATTCGAACTCGATGGTGTCAAATAAATTAATCTGAGATGGGTTCTTAGTTGAATGGCTCAGCTTGACTCATTAGGTCATAAGAATTACCTTGAAGCTTGCACAATCAAAAAATCTCTGTCTATTTATTTTTATAAAATTCATTTCCCCCAAAATGAATTACTAATCAAATATCTTTCTCTTCAAATTTGCTTTACTCATTAAATTTTTCATAATTCCAACGACAAATTGTACCGATACATATCTTAAAACCATAATATTACGAGTTAATATCATGAAAAATTTCAAATTGATGCACATATGATAAATTTATCCCAAAATATTTTTTGACCGAAAAAAATCTCAAGTTGGTGTACCTATGACTAATTTGTCCAAAATTATTTTTCACTACAAAAATTTCCAAAATTATATAACTAAGATAAACTTACCCCAAACTGATATATTTGTGATAAAATTTACTCTCCGTTAGTTTTTAATTAAATTTCACCATTAAATTGCTGAGTCGGATGACTCATGGTAGTTGACGAGTGTACTAACTTTGAGGTTTTATTATTTGTTTGTCACATATATATCAGTTCAGGAATTTTCATGGTATTAACCCGATTTAACGAACACTAATAAAAAGTAAATTTATTATATGTGTATCAGTTTGAAATTTTTAGTGGTCGAAAAATTTAGTTTGGAATAAGTTTATCATAAGTGTACTAGTTTGGTGTTTTTTATGGTCAAAAAATAAATTTCAATAAATTTATCACATGTATACTAATTTTGATTTATTGTGGTAAAAAAATAATTTTTGATAAATTTTTCACAGGTTTACCAGCTTAAGACATTTCGTGATAAAAATAGTATAAAGTAAAATTATCATAAATGCATGAATTTGAATTTTTTTGTGATATGAATTTGTGTTTTCACAAGGAGTAAGAGTATTATTATATTACAAATGTTTGGAAATAGGCTTGAAGGTAAGGATGCGCGTGGTAAGACTGTCAGAAGTTGATTTCTGAGCATAGAAATTCGTTTGGTAACAGTGAAAATTTTATACTTTTGAAACAATATTAACGCAAAATCTCCTACAAAAAACATTGTTGACGGGCGAGAAATTTTTACTTCATTTTCAAACTTTTTAAATTTCTTTAAAAATTATTTTTATTATTAAAAAATTATTTAAAATTTTAATATTTTTTACTCTAACGGGCGGCAAAGGGCAATGTTCAGTGGTCACGACCGATGGTGGACAGCGGCAGCGACAGGAGATAGTTGGATGTTGGGGTGGTTGCAGACGGTGATGGGCGGTGGTTACGATGGCGGTGGTCAGTGATTGTCAGTGGTAGAGGCGAGCGTGATCGCAAAAAGAGTGATGGCATAATGAAAAGAAGGTGAGGCGAGAAATACTCTGTGAGCTTTTTTTTGTTCAAAAAGTTGCTTCTAGTACTTCTTAAGTTGAGAAGCAACTTTTTTAAAATTATCAAATTTGGGAAAATAATAATTTCAGAAGTGAAATTTCATTTTAGAAGTAAAAGTTTATTTCAAAAGTAAATTTTTTTACCAAACGGATTTTTGTTTCGAAAGTTACATTATCAAATAGATTTATGCTTCAAAATCATTACTTTCAAAAGTGTTACACCTTAAATGTGCGTCGTTTAATGAACATGTGCGTCTAATAAGTCTGCTGGCTTTGTAACTTCAAAAGGATCTTTTCACTTCCTTCTTCAAAAAAAAAAAAAACACGTGGTTCTGGTTTTGGGAGACAGCGAGTGTGGCACGTTAATCCCAGGGTTGACCACGTGAAATCGGCTACGATCATAAGAGAAGTGGGGCTAATTCCCTAAAAATACAAACTTTAGGTCCAATGAAAATTATGGTCCAATTTTTTCATCCCATAAAAAAGCATCGACTCTAACTCGAGTCTAAAACTGGCTCTTTTAATTTGAAATCATTAATTGTCCAATGTGATAATTTGAGGTCGTAAATAAATTCACGTGGCTTGTTGCTATGAATTTAAGTCATTATTCATCGTCTTCTTTGCACGAAATTTAAAATTATTTATCTGATTTACCTTTTCCTTATAAAAGAAATTCAAATTAAAATCGTCACTGAGCTTAAAATTTATGATATTTTTACGAGAAAAGAAAAATTCAGGTCAAAATCAAAAGGTGATGCTTTTTTTTTTAGTGAAGTAGCCCCGGAGAAGTGAAGTAGGTTTATACTATACGCGGCTCCTGCAGCCAATAGACATCGAACACGTAGCCTCGGTTCTTGCCTCGCATTCGGCAATATAAAATCCCATTGGGCTCTCAAATCTATTCGCTTTTGGAGGCAACCCCCAGTTGAAAGTTCGGCGTGACCTGCACCTAGGCAGTTTTTTTCTTTGGTCAAAAAACAAAAGTTGAAAAAAAGAGGAAATGGGAAAACAAAAATCTTACCTGCGGGGCCACGTGTCCTCCTCCAGACGATGTCCGGAGAAGTTCAATGATTCGCAGGTTAGAAAAGTGGTACAAGTACGAAGATATTTTTGGGATGAGGGCGCAAGTTGAGCCCAGATATTTTCCAGTCGAGAAGGTGAGAGAAATATTAAAATAATAGGGAGGGGTTTGCCTAGATTCCTAAAATATAAAGTGGAATAATTGTGTTCTGTCCCCCGTGCCACGTGGAGAAAATTCCGGCAAAAGTAGGGAGGGTTCGCATCACCAACCAAGCAAAAGGGCATAAAGCAATTTGTTGATGAACAGTGAAAATATTGAAAAAGTCAATTTAAAAAGAGACAAAAATCTTACGGCAACAACACACATGTACTGGATTTCATTCTTGTGGTGTCTGAATTTACGTTCAGATTCGACCGATTTCCAGCAACTTCGATGCACACCGTCTCCTCCGCATCTTGCGATCGCCATACAAACGTGTCCGATATTTCCGACACAATTCAACGGAGCTCGCCCCCTTTGTGTCCATAAGCAAGCACGACACCCCTCCTTCGTGTTGTTGTCGGACTTGAATACCAAAATGCATAACATATGATAGGATATGATATGAAATTCAAGAATTTTATCATATCCTATCATATGTTTGTTGAATTGCAATAATAAAACTGGATATGTTCATTTCATTTCATATTCATTATTTGGTATATACGATATATAGATGTAAAATGAATTTAAAAAAACACAAGAAAAAAAAAGCGAATCTCTTGTAATTCACTACTGAATCTAGTAAAATTAAGAAAATATAAACATTCAACTTTTGCTGAAAATTTTTATCTTTCTCGTGACATTCGTTAAATCTCAACATGAAACACAAAGTTATGGAGGAAAAGTAGGTTTAACTATATTTATGTTTTTCTTAGACTTTTGATGTGAATCAGAAAACTAAGAATGAGAGTAAATTTTAATTATATTGCTATTTTCATGGAGTTTTGTAATAAAATAAAAAGTTATAAAGTAATCATGAAACTTCCATATGAACTGGAGATAGAGAAAAATAATATGGAGATGCTAGATTTTTTAGAAATTTTATTACTCATTCTCTTTGAGAAATTGAAAAATCATTTTCAAGTTTGAATATATTTACTTAAAATATAGTTTCTTGTACTTAATTTTTTACTTATATTTAAATTATAAATCTCATTTTATCATTATTTTTTACTCCCTTCTATCATTTATTAATAAATTTTTTTCAGTAAATAACAAACTATACTATTATACTTAAAATATGTAATGATATAGATACTGAGTGTATGTGTGTGTATACTCATATACAAACTATATATTATAAAGAAGAAAGAAATCATTTATAAAAAATTAGAATGAAAATTATTTTTTATTTTGATTTTTCTTTCTAACATTGGAATTCAAATTTATTTAAAAATAATTACTATTTTAATTTTATTATATAAGAATATTTTTATTTAGAAAAATAATTTTTACACCATAAACAAAAGAAATTATGTCCACCTTTATCTCACCCCCATAGGATAATTATATACATGCCATATCCCATTATATCATGTTATATCATATTTTGAGTAGGAACAAAACATGTGATAGGATAAATTTTATCATATCATAACTTATATCTTGACTGCCAAACGTAGCCTAAAGACTTCAAGAGATATGTGGTTCATTGAAATTTTTATTTCCACGTATGGCCTCAAAATCACAATAGGCATGCATTATCATCAGAGGTGATTGATTAAGTGGAGCCACAAGGTGAGGAGGACAAATGCTGAGATGTGATTCATATTTTCCATCAACATAAAGGCATGTGGATTTGGGCCAGTCGCCCCTGGCTATCCCTTGGACACTAGAGGGATTTTATAGTTTAAGCCTATATTTTTTTTCTAATAGTTTGGGCTTGGACTCATAAATAACTACTACTATATATAATCTTTCTTTCTTGAGGGAGAACAAGAGGTACGAGATACTAATTATATTGAAATGCTCCGCTGGACGTAACCTTATTTTAATGATAAATCAAGATAAAATCTTATATTTTGATTTCTTTTTCTTGTTATTTTACGCTTTACTTCATTATGATTGTGTACCGAATCCTAACAACAAGCAGGATCCACCGGCACCTTCTCATATTACATTGTTATGCATTTACCAACTAGATATAGACGAAAACTTGTCGCTAGACGTAATTTTAGAATTATATATACTTATATTTATAGCTATCGCTAAAATCATTTTTAGAGGTCAAATGCCTATGTAGACTTAAAGAAAAGTTCAAGAACAATATTTATAAAATTTTCAGAAATGAAATTTGTATTTATTGATAGTTTTCATGCAAAACAAAATATTTACTACGTATTACGGCGATGAATATCTCCCCTTTCATCTAAACCCCATCCCCGTCTCCGAATTAAGCGTCTTATTTGTCGAGTAAACAAAAAATCTCACCGTGATATTCCTCGTAAAAATTCTAAAGTGCTCATTCAATGGACACATGGAGTCATCGTACCCAACAAAAAGAAAAGAAAAGAAAAAGAAAAAGAAAAAGAAAACCACGAACTTCTAGAAGAACTCAGGCTTGTACAATGTTAACAAGGAACCGTAATCCTTTTCCTCAAAGCCACCTTGGGATAATACTGGTGGTACGATGGTCTCATCTGGTCCAATAATAATAATAATAAAATCCTCAACAATCTCGATGAAATCCCGACGAAATCGAACCGAGAATTGGCTTAGAAAAAAGAAGAGAAAACTCGCGAAAGCGCCACGTGAATACAGCCATAGATTAGATTCTTAGTGTCGTGGTACCCAGCCATTGGGGATAAAAGTGGTAAGGAAAGTTCGATTTCGATTGATAAACCCCCCCTACCTATCACCGAAGACGCGCACGTGTCCCGAATTTTACCGAGAACGTAAGAGATTTTTTTGACTGATGCAGAGGAGACATCGCGGGCATGTGTCGGAAGAGAAGCGAACATTCCACGACCCTCCTGATCGAAAATGATATTCAAAGGGCGGGGAAAAAAGCCCGTGCTTTGTCGATATCCCATCCACCCCCATCTGTTCTTCCCTTGGGCGAAAGTGACGACATTGTCGTATTCCGCTCGTCAATTTAAATGAGAAGGACCTCCCGATCGTCATTTCTCAATTCATATTTGGTAGACTGTTTTATTACATGAGTTTGTTATATTCTATAAATTAATTTATAATGGTAAAATCCAAAATAATACATATGTTAAATTGATCCAACCGCTTATTTAAATTTAATACACCTCTACGACTCTCTCTTGATCTCGCGCTCGCTTGTCTCGCACTCTCGCCTCGGTTTGGGTATGAATTTTTCCTTGATTGAGTTGAACATTGAACTTTTTCAGCAATATGGACCAGATTGAGTATATATTGAGTCAGATATGAGCCACTCTATATTTGTTTTGCGAATAAATAGGTTAATTTGGGTTAATGCATTTTCGGCTCTGTCCAAATCTGATTTGATCCGGGTCTACTCAATGCCTAAATTAGTTCAATATATGAAATGAGAGGGATAAGTCATGCGAGATATAGGACATTAGACCATATCTTTGCAAGGGGTTGTTCCCTTTGTAGCTTGAGTGAGTGGAGTAGCTCACAAAATATGGGCCATCCACTTTTGGGCCCGGCATTTATAGGCAAACAATGTAAAACGAGGTATAATAATTTCGGATTTGGACTTACCTTTGATACCGGTCTCGAATAGAAACATTAGCACGACAAACGATTTCTATCCACATCACACAAATAAATATATTAATCTCTTGGTTCTCATTAGATAGTAACGGTTAGCACCAAAATTCAATTATCGAATAAGGTAGTTTCATAAAATCCAGATATTGAGATGATTCTGTCGTAACGTGCAAGTTTTTGGAGTTTAAAATGCAATTATTGTAAGATTGTGACGACATCAATTTTTACACCTTTAGTATAATAACGTCTATTATGGTACAACCGTGCTATATAGGGGTCCGAACTGGCTGGATTTTCTTTGGCACGGCACTCGACGTACAATGACATTCCAAATTAAATGAGATCGCCGAACATATTTTCAGCCGATCTTATGATACTTGAATTAAGAGCGCAATCTTTCAAGGGGAGATGATCTCCATTGCGAAGAACAATTTTCTTCATCTGTGCAGCCTTCCTAATACAGTTTCAAACACAATATTTGTTTATGCCTCATGACTTTACCAGAAAGATAACTCACAGTTTGCTACCACGCCATTTGACAAAATCATCGCTCAAATGCATACTCAAAGAGATTGCGAATAACAGCTCGAAATTGCAATTGGTATGTTCGGGCCGATATATTTCTCTTACGATCAACTGGATGAAGATTAAGATCGTAAATTAATGCGAACCTCAAAATCATACTAGGTTTGCAGTTGTAGATGACATGAAAAACGAGTTATTTTGTTTGGTGAAGGTATCTCTACGAGACCACAGGGAAGTAGTCGCAAAGTTACCAAAATGCGAAAACTATTCATTGGTGATGTACACCTCCCAAAATGCAGAAAACTATTCATGTGCCACGTATACCTTCTTTATTGGAAATTTTCATGCAAAAAAAGAAAAAAGAAAAAAAAAGGGACCACATTTTCATAGCGAGTTTCAACCCCTCAATATAAATTCAAGCCATGTCACTGATTAAGTGTATATTTTCCATGCAAAACAGAATTTTCACCGGCGACATTCCTCGAAAAAAAAAAAATCAAGGGTAATCATCAAATATATTCAAGAAGTCATTGCACCAAAAAAAAAAAAAAAAACATTGTGAACTTCTAGAAGAACTTAGTCTTATACTACTTTAACAAGGAACCATGCCCTTTCTCTTGAAACAACCTTGGAACAATACCTTATAATATGGGCCAGATTGACTTTGTGCGTACTGATGGTACGATGTTCTCCTTTACTTTCTCACCCGGTCCTAATAAAAAATCATCAAATCTCAACGTAATCGAACCAAGAATTGGCCAGAAGAGAATAGAAGCACGTAAACGTAATTAAAGATCCTAATATTGGTGATCTACCAAGATTAGATGCCTTTGTGGAACCCAACGATTGGGTGCGGAAAACAACACGACGAGATCGGGATTCGTTCCTCGACCGACCTATTGTTCCGATGCATACGTATCCTAACATCTACCTTTCATCGAGCCAATCAACCCGTGACACACGTAGCAAAAAAATAAAATAAAAATCACTTGAAGATCTTAGAGATTTTGACTGATGTAAAGGGGACATCGTGGGCATCTGTCCGAAGAGAAGCAAACATTCCACGACTCTCTTGATCGAACATGATATTTAAAGAAAGATGATGCCATGTACGTACATATCTGCCCTCTGTTCTCGTGTGAGGTAGACCTATTAAAATAGATTATCAACCTATTTCTTAAGCTCATTTTTCATGGTTGGTTGTTATACGCATGAGACTATTAGTTATATTCAGTAAATGAGTCATAAATCTATTTACGATGGTGAAGCACAAAATAAAATGGCTGTTAAATGAGTTTATAATTTGCCTAGACTCAACTCATCTTTATGACTCTCTTTTCAATTATAACTTACTTAAAACTCAACTCATTTCTATAACTCTCTCTTCACTCTCTCTCTCGCGCTTATTTAATCTCGCGTTCGCTATGGCTCTTTCATCATTCTCTCTCGCCCACATTTGATCTCGTGTTCGCTCACTCCGTCATCTCATCTCGCTTTGTATACGAGTTTTCTTAGATATTGTCGAATGTAGAAGTATTTTAGTAATATGATTCAGTTCGGATATATATTAGATATGAGTAACTAAACTTGTATTATATGAAAATGGGTCAAAACGAGTTGAGTGCGTCGATTTGGGTCCGACCTTCTTCTTTCTTTTTTGTCCCCTCAAAAACCCGAACTACTTGTGCGACAAATCTAGTTTGAGAGTGACAGGTTTCGGGTAGGTTTGAGCCGGCATCTTTTAGTTTCATCCGCTGTTGCTGTACTTATCCCTCCCTCTCCATGTGCCTCGGATTGGAACCTGATTTTTCTTTAGGGTTTTCGTTTAATTTGGAGTCATCTAAATGAAATTGTAGGATTATCGCCCCCACGTAGCAGCGAGCTTAATTAATTGGAACTCCTTTCATATCTATTTTTGTTAGCCGTTAATGATATGACATGTCGATTGATAATTATAATCCCAAAATAGGTTTTTGAGTCGATCGATAATTATAATCCCAAATCTATGAAAGAGGAAGAGGAAGAGGAAGCAATAGTCACCGAATCCTAATCCATACGTGAGCGCAAAGAACGTGCTCAAAAATGAATCCTCCCTAGCTGCACGTACTCTATCTCATCTAATTGACGATCATCGTGATGTTATACTCTTGGCCTTGCGGGGTGAACAATTCGGACGAGAATATCGGGAACGTCTCGGCGCTGAATGCGTTCAACCCCGATAGGCGATCGGTGTTGTTAGAGATAATCGGCACTTTCTATAGGATATTTTGCCATGCGAAAGATAATTATGATATTTTTACTGATTACCTCTGCCTCTCAAGATTTGCACATATATCTTCCTCTGATCATGCATATCTTAGAATAATTATCTAACAAAGCCTATAAACAAAATATACAAATTCAAATATATACAGAAAATTCCACAATACTCTTTTCCGCTTCATTTTGCTCAACTAGTATGACAACAACGTTCACAATGGCACGAGACGGGACATAAACAAGAAGGAAGCCACCGTTGACCAGTTCAAAGTGAGGGCTCCGGCCCCGAGCCCTTTAAGGCCCAACCCAATCTTTTGGCCCAGGTAGGTATTAGAGAAGGCCCGGTAAACCCACGAGATGCACGATGGGGATTGGAACAGGAACCCCGGGACCAAGTTTTCCGCAAGAAACTAAACACCATCGCAATCCCATGCAACTTGAACCTGCAGACTCTGTATCTTCCTTCTCGTGCAGCGTCCTGCAAAGTGCAAACTGTGGCATATCATGAAAACTATCTTTGATTAACTAAATTGCATGGATTTTGGCGGGAGTGAGAGATAAAAGTCATCCCAAGCATGCCAATGAGGCGTTGGCTGCGTTAATGAGATACTTATGCCTTAGACAATTAAACTGATGAGATCCCATGTTCGAATCTCTCCGGCTACATCTTGGAGGACTTAATCAATGGCATTGATGCTCCTACCCTCACCACCTCGAGAAATAATCTATTGTATGTGAGAAACCTTAGTTACAAAAAAAAAAAAAAGTCACCCCAAGCATGCGATGTAACTGGCAGGAACGAGAGATTTGAACGAGGATGCTGGACCACCACATTTCTGCCAGCTCCGCCATGTACTTCCTTGAGAGCCCAGCCCAACCGTACCCTAAAACTTGCCCAAAAAATGAGAAATTAGAAGGAAAGTTTACACAAATTGTCTCTGAACTTTGGCCCAATGTACAATGTGATCCCCGAACTTTAGCCAAATATGCAATGTGGTCCATGAACTTTTAATTTGTTCAATGTGTT
This sequence comes from Rhodomyrtus tomentosa, assembly GCA_028455895.1. NCBI lineage: Eukaryota > Viridiplantae > Streptophyta > Magnoliopsida > Myrtales > Myrtaceae > Rhodomyrtus > Rhodomyrtus tomentosa. The sequence continues at coordinate 2,283,822 of JAPCWY010000001.1, read as the reverse complement.
CTCCAAACTTTCAAGAATATATTCAACTTAGTCTCTGAACTATTGAAAAATGTTCGAAGTCGGCCTTGTATTTGAATTAGTGAAAGAACTACATTTAGCATCTTCCTATGAATCAAGGATCACGCTATATATTGGGCTAAAATTTAGGGATCATATTGGTGAAATCAAAAGTTAAAAGGTACATTATTGCACATTGGATCAAAGTTCAAACGCCATTTATGTGATTATTCCCCAATTAGAAAATATTAGTTTAGCGAATATGTTTGCAAACTTGAGAATTAAAAAAAAAAAACAAAACAAAACAAAACACGCTGTCCCACTTTTTACTGCCGTTTGAAAAATTCAAAATAAAAGATGATACTTAAATTCATCGCAGTTTGCTACCACGCCATTCGACGAAATTATCGGTCAAATGCATGCTTCAAAGTTCAAAGAGTTTGCACATAACAGCTCGAAATTGCACCGTACTTGTTACGTTCCATCCGATATATTCCTCTTACGAGCAACTGAAACGAGGGTTAAGATTGGAAACGAATAGGGAATTAGTCTTTCCACCTCGAAATCGCATTAGGTTTGCAGTTGCAGATGACATGAAAAACGACTTCTTTCATTTGGTGATGGTACCCTTCTGCTGAGATCACAAGCTAGTTTGTAGCCACGGACTAACCAAAGTGCGAACCTCGACATAGTTCTTTCATTTGGTGATGGTGTGCCTCGTTTGTTGAGTGATGCGGTAGAATCAAGGGGTCCTCGGAGGCATCAATCTTAAGAGAAATTACCATGCGCTTTCGCGCTTATTCTCTGCTGATGATTGCTCGATATCTCTCTTGGCTAACACAGGAAAATTGAAGGACCTCCAAGTAAAATTCATGCACATTGCCAGGCTTCAGGCCTACTAGTGAAGATAACGCAGCTGTCCATATCAGAAAAAGACGGGCTTTGTCGAGAAAGAACGAATGTTTACACTGTCTGGTTCACATGGAAAGAAGCTAGAAATGCAGCTATATTTCAAGGAAAAGCCCCTAGTCCTGTATTGGTGATGTGAGCAAAGTGCAGAAAACAGTGAATGGAGTTCGTGTTGATCAAAACGGAGGGTGGTCTGTCTAGGGTGGTCTGTCTAAGATGAACTGTCATGGGTCTTGCAGGTTGGCATTCTGTTCAGCCTTGCAAGGGAGAGACAGCGGAGGAACTTGTGCATCGAGATGGATGCTGCAGCTTTTTGTATGGACATTCATGGTTCTATTCTAGACAACAAGTTCGTCAAAAGACGGGGCAACCATCTACAGAAACACCCTTCGCTGTTGGGCAGGTTGCGAGCCCGCAGTGCTCGGGGTCGATGTCTGGGTTGGAGCCCCACCAGTGCAGGTTCCGGTTCTCTATCCCGAAGGCAAAGTATATGAAGACAGCCATGAACGCGACGCCGGCATCTAGGGCAGCCGAGAGGATGTAATTGTACCTCTGCCACCACCTCTTCCGGTACCTGAAAATGAAGAAGTTGAAGATAGTCCCCACGAGAATCCACGAGTTGTAGTTCAGAGCTGTCGCAGGAGGCATAGCGGCGGTGGCGCCGAGAAGGACGGGGAGATTGATGAGGGGAATCCACGAATGCTTGGGGAAGGACCTGTGCAGCAACCACACCGCAAATGGACCCAGCAAGCCGCCCAGGAAGAACCAATTAAGGGCCGCATAGTCTCCTTGGGAGCCGAAGATCCTCTTCGGGCCTACCAAGCCCCAGATCACTGATGCGTCAAAGAAGACGCGGTCGCTGGGGCATGTCCAAGGGCTGTTTGGTGGGAGGAGGTTCTTGTGGCAAATGTGGTCGATGGAGTCGAGGAGCCACCACGCCACGCCGAGATTGATCGTGCCAGCAATAATTGTTCCGATGAACTAAAAACACCCCAAAAAGAATACATGATCATTGGCACTGCTGTACTAATTTACAGAAAAGGCTGTCTCCATGGAAGCTGACTCCCCATGCTCGGTTGTTGTTATAAAGGTTGGACGACATACCTGAACCAAAAACATCGACCTTGGAGGGATTTTCATGTAGTGGCCTAACTTGAAGTCACTGAGGAAGGATATTGCCTGAGTCATGCTCATGTAACCATACGTCTTGAAGCAGACATTGGCGATCGGATGTCCTGGCAATATCACCCCCATTAAGTACTCTGTGATGATGTTGAGCCCCGGGGTCTGCGAAAACAACAGAACCGGCGTTAGGGACTGTTAGAACAGTGAGCAACCTGGTCTGCTAAGTCGATTAAACCATGGAAAGCTAGGCTTTCACCTGATTCGTGGTGGCCGTTATGATGCTGATCGGAAGGGTGAAAATGAAGGCAAGAGCCGCTGCGAAGAGCAGACCCCACCATGGCATTTGGACCTCCTTTTTAAGGACGGTACAGAGTATTAGAGAGACAACGATGGTCACTGCGAGTAGTGTGTAGAACCACCATTGGGGAATGTCTTTGTAGTTCCTCATCAGTTTCGTGTGAATATCCTCTTTTCCTTCCGAAGATGCTCGAAATCGATCATATATCTCTCTGAACAGGGTCACCATATCAAGTTAAATAAAAGTTATGCAATAAAAGCAATTCATAGCCAAGCAAAGGACAACACATATTATCTATGAAAGAATCAGAGGATTTTTACCTCCCATAGAACAGGGCCACATGGCTGAGGGTCGAAGCAATAGTGGCGAATCCGAAGCCATACGTGAGGGCAAAGAACATGCTCAAATGAATCCTCCCTTGCTGCGCATAAGCCGTCTCATCCAATTGAAATTGCTTATTAACGATCAGGGAGATGTTATACTCTTGGCCCTGCGCGGTGAACAGATCCGACGAGAATATCGGGAACGTCTTGGCGTTGTACGAGTTCAACCCCCAGTAGGCGATCGGTATGACAACATACATGATCAGTGCAAAGCCAACAAAGACGTTCACTATGGCGAAGAAGGGGCATATCAGGGGACTGAACAGGAAGGAAGCCACCGTCGACCAGTCCAGGGTGAGGGCTCCGGCGCCGAGCCCGTTGAGGCCAGACCCGATCTGCTGGGCCGTGACGGAGTTGGGGAAGGCCCAGCAGACCCACGAGATGCTGGCCAGGGATTGGAACAGGAACCCGGGGACCAAATACCACAAGAAGCTTAACACCATTGCAATCACAAAGAACTTGACCCTTGAGACTCTGTACCCTGCCTTGTCTTGCTCTGTTTCTTTCTCGTGCAGGGTCCTGCGAATTCCGGCATATCATGAACAGAAAAGGAGCTTTTTGATTAACTAAACAGCATGGAATTTGGCTAGAACAAGAGATGAATTCATCCTCAGCATATGAATATGATACAGTGAAGCTGTTGACCTGAAGAGGGAGATTTGAACGAGGGTGCTGGGCCACCACATATGCGCCGGTTCCACCACGTACTTCCTCAACAGCCCGGCCCATCCGTACCCCAAAACCTTCCAAAATAGGAAAGATTAGATAATGCTGTCAGCTCAGTTTAGTGAATATGTGTTCCCACACTTGGTTTACTAATGAATCTCTACGCTCTTGTTTGTATGTTTCGAAATCTTTCGGGCCTTTGATATCCATAAAAATCAGATCTTGATAGCCGGAAGATTCAGAAAAAAAAAATGTAAAATTTACGATACACGCGATAGACTTGATTTATAATTTGACAGAAATAAAGAATCTTTTCAAATCACCTACTGGATATCTGACAAATCTACAGGGCATTCAAATTTCTGTGATAATAACTATCGGTAATTGAGATTCAGAACTTCTGAATCTTGAGGGGAGCATCGTTTGTTACGAAGAGAGAATTAAGGATCAAGAACCTGAGTAGTGATGATGAGAATCCAGGAGGCGCCGAAGGAGATGCTCCGCCCGTAGAACGCCTTGATGATGTTGACGATCCCGACCGCATAGGCCGAGCCATTGCCGAAGGCGCTCCCGGCATTGGCGAAGATTGAGATCAGCACGTGTTCCTTCACGTTGAACGGCCCCGGGTTGAGGGAGAACTCCCTGCCGCCGAGCCCCGGGAGGCGGAACTTGGCGGTCGGGAGGGTGGAGGCCATGAGCCGCCCGAGGGGGAGGGTCGCCACCTGGACGGTGATCTGGGTTATGACGAGGGGCTCCCTCCGGTAGGAGAAGAACTGGTTGAGGAAGGAGAGGAGTGCGCAGGAGAAGAGGCCGAGCGTCCACATCCGGAACGTCCATACGGGCAGGCTCGGGTCGTCGGTGTTGGGCACCGTCAGCCGGACCTCCTCCACCGGAGAGAGGTCCGACTCGTCGGCGGGTGAATCCTCCGATGCCAGCTTGGTCGGCCCTTCGACCTCCATTGCAGTCCCCATATTTTGGTGCGAGCAGTGAAGATGGGGTCGTCTGTGGAGTGGGAAAGGCAGAGCAACTGACTCCGTCTTTTATAAAGCCTCGTTAGCACAGCAAATAAAATAAGATAAAATAAATATTAAAACTGTTTTTCTTCATCACGTTGGGAAATAAAAAGCCTATTTACTTATTTAATAGAGTTAATATTTTTTGTAAGAAGTATAGAATAGATAAAATTCTAATTTCATTTTACGAAAATGACCCAAATTCTCATTTTAATTTCTTAACACTTACATATTTTTTTTAGTGACGTGATATTTGAATTCCCAGCAAACAAATAAGTCATGTCAGGCTAATTGATGGTAACCTGTCATAGTTGACTGCTATTCTCAATCTTTTCGGGCACAATATTGTAATAGCGGATCATGTCGGGTACTATCTGAGAGTCGGTTGTCGAGATGAATACTATGTACTTCGTTTCATTGGCGACAAAAATAATGGGAAAAAAAAGAGAGATATCGATTGGTTCTTGTCTTCTTTTTTTTGGGGGGGTCAGAATTGGTCCTTGTCTTAGCATTTTATTGACATGGACATATTGTGTCGTGTGTCCGAGGCGATTGATACGGAGATCCATTCAATAGAGAAGATGTGATTTTCTAAGTTGATTTGACAGCGGGATTAGATTTAATTTTCTTGTTTTGGGGTCGAACAACAACGGAGATATATTAAAAAGCATTTCAAGTGTTGTTTTAGTTTGCTTCTGTTTTGGCAGAATTCGCGAAAGGGAGCCGATCCCAATCAACCCCTCTTCCCCGCCTTGACGGGATGCAGTCTAAGTTTGTACATGACAAAAAGAAGGATTGAGAATAGATGGGACCCATGCATCTTCAAAGCGTTTCCATTGGGCGTATCTGGATCCAATCCCCACGACGTCTCGCTCAAATCTGGCGATGGAATTAGAGAATTTTAATCGGTGGTCGAACCGATCTCCACAGCTTCTCGTCCGAGCCTAGTGATGGGGGCGTCATTAGGAAACTCCAATTTTAATCGGTCCATCCAATCTATCCGCGACAATCTCGTGCGAATTCAACCTTTGTAGCTTATAAGAAATTTGGAAACTTCCATTCACATTTGAATTTGATTCGACCATGCCAATAATAGATTGGAGATCAAGTTGTCAGATATCCAGGAAAATTACCAAAAAAGTCATAAACCTATTGTAATTGTGCCGATTCAGTCTTAAACTTTTTTTTCTTGCCGATTCAGTCCCAAACTTTTAATAATTGTGTTATTTCAATCCATTCAACAAATTTTGACCAGTCGGCGCTGATGGGACGTCGACCAGATCTGGGTTGGAGAGGCGGATCCTCGCCCGGCCATTGCAAGGGGCGACCTCACCGTCACAGCCTCGCTCGACGACGGTGAGGTCGCCCCCACTATGGCCGCGTAAGGCTCGGACTCTCCGGCCGCGTTTTGGCTAGTTGCCGGAATGGGCCAACGACTAGGGGTGGGTGGAGTGGGGTGGGGCCCGGGGGCGGGGGGTAGTGAAAGAAAAAAGGAAAAATTATGAAAAAATAATAAAATATTCGATCGCCGGTCGGTCAGCGTCCACGTCAGTGCCGGCTGTTCAAAATTCGCCGGATGGACTGAAATTGCACAATTATTAAAAGCTTAGGACTAAATCGGTAAGAAAAAATACGTTTAGGATTGAATGGGCATAATTGCAATAGGTTTAAGAATTTTTTGGTAATTTTTTCCGGATGATATTGATGGTGATCCCTTAAATTGACATGTGGTCCATGAGAATCAAACCAAGGAGCAGATTCGCCAAAACCCCATCGCAAAAAGGCCCTTCCTCACGATTGGCTGGCAGTGCCACTGCCACCATTACTTTTATGGAATCTTCTGTGTTCATACTATCCTTTGACGAATCAAGGACCCATTACGACCGAGGGATCAATCCCCAATTAGACCATAGAAGGCCCACAGAGGTAACATCGGCTAAATTATCGTCGATAAGTTTTCCTTTTTGAATAGGACAAAGCATTTTATTCGGAGAGTTTTGATCCTTGAGTAATTTTTTTCTTTTTTTGGGTTAGAACCAAATTTTCATTTCACTAAATGCATAACTTCAAGACAAAACCACTCACAAAATGCTTACACTCCAGCGCAAATCTGAAAGTAATCTTTATATGCAGGTTTCTTTTCACGTATAAAAGTAGATCGAACATCCGGATCATACAAAGCATCTCCCAATTGAAGTTACATAGGAAGGTTGAAAAACGAAACAAACGTATGAGGACCGATGCGAGCCCATACGATCAGACAAATTTATTGATGGTTCGATTATTAGAAAGACATTGACAAGAGTTTGATTCTGCATACCGACTAATTAGGGATTTGAGGCTAACTGGGCTTCAACAGGGACATTAGGGGAACCGGTTTTTATGGGCGGGAGGCACAAACATTTGTGATACGCCACATTGCACCTTGGAATCTTGGCTTCACATTGTGAAATGCAATCGATGTCTCGGTCGCAATACGCTTCGACTCCTGTCGCCTTCCATGGCTCACCTGAAAAAAGGAAGGACGAAAATACACACAAAAAAAAAAATCAAGATATTATCATTTTTTTTTGGGAGATTATTTATTGTAAAGTAGCATATGCCATGCACACGAAGGAAAGAGATTACAGTAATCAAACATGCGTATTCCTTGTACTTCCGTAGCTTCGCGTTAGCTTTATGAAAACAAAAATGTTTAAGCACCACCCTCCTAACGATTAACAAGATGAGATCAATGGCATAAACACACAAGAAAATCATGCATTAGGGATTCATAATCGAGATCGAGAGAGGATTACAAACTAGAGTCACCAAGAGGAAGACCAACATCAACTTGGAGGCCTGCTTCATGATTACTTCGGGATTAGGTTTCGATAGAGTGATGAATGGTTGATGGTTTGGTTATGCTACACAGAGGTTGCTGTGCAATGAAGTTCATGTGCGCTACTTAAAAAGCATTTCATGGATGATGTCAATGGTATGTGCAGATTTCTCTCTTACACCTTTGGTAATTTCGTCGTCGTGATGCCTTCGCCAAATATATTTGTGCCATTAAAATGCATTTGATGGTAATTTCTCTCTTCCCCCTTTGGTGATTTCATCATTGAGATACCTCCCTAAGATATCTTTGTCCTTGCTTTGCCAGAATAGATTCCCTGACGAAATATCTTTCATCAAATATTGTTCTCTATTGTTCTCTGTGCCGACTTGGGACATCACAAGCAAACAAGAAACAATGATAATTTCATTTTTGAGTCGGCATTTCGGGCTGAAATGCCTTTTTCCTTCGTCGTGAATAAGAATACAAGGGCATTACCACTTGCGAGCGCTTCTTTGGGCGATGGGAATTCACTCCATTAGTCAATGTCTTCTATTCTTCGCTCCAGGAGTTCCCTAAAATGAGCAGTCTGGTTTTAAAGGATTGAAATTGATCTTGTGATGGGCAGCCTTTTAGCGGGCAACTCATAGGCAGTAGCTTGGTTAAGGGTACACAAATTGCGCTGGAATTTAGACTATAAAGCTTGCAAAATACGAGATCAAACCTAAACGATCTATGCCGGAATTTGATTGACAAGAAAGCTTGAGAACGTGAATACGATACGTTGAAAATCATTGATGCAACATCCAAGATGAATATACACGTCGGAATTTTGGAAGACCTGTTGGTCAGAAAATGGAGCCATAATTTTGCTGAGATTAGGTGTGAGAGAAATTAAAGCAGGGCTTCTACTTCTCCTTTCCCCCAAAAATCATATTTTTATGATCGCAAAGTAGTTTGTCCTTACTTCGTTGAATTATGATGCAAAATCTTCATAAAAGTTTAGATTGAGATAGACTGCATGTATGTCCCCTTCCAAATTTCCAATTGCAGTCTAAGGTTGGTGAGATGTAATCTCTCCTCTCTCTCTCTCTCTCGGATGTGATTTCGACAGTATTTGTAATATAATCCATAACTCTCTCTCTCGGATGTGATTTCGACAGTATTTGTAATATAATCCATAACTTCTGTTTGATTTATATCTGTTTCTTCTTTGTTAAGCCATGTGTTAGAGGCTAGGCCAGTGTAATCAATGGTGTTATTAAGGCTTGGCCCCTTTTTACAGGGGAAAATAAAGTCACGTGTAGGCATTCAAAATACTCAAACTATTCTTTAATGTGATCAATGGTTCGCATGAAATCACTTCTGATTTCTAATTTCCCTGCCACATCGGGGTTATTTCACAGAGACTTATCATGGTAAGGAAGAAGTAGGAAACAAGCACACTTGGAGAGCGCAGTAGAAATCGGACCCTATGAGATGAGTTCTTTTCAATTAGGACACGCAACCATAACAGGGAAGCAGTCAGGAATGCAGCAAGAGTCTTGCTTTTTCCTACGAGATAGTCACTCCCGGAAAGTTCTACTCCTGCAATTTCAAAAAGAGTCTAGTCAGCTCGTCTCTGCTATGCTGTATAGATATGTGTACCCCATCGAGAAAGCTCTTCTTTCTTTCGTAAGCCTTAGGAAAGGAGAGATTCGATATTAGCAAGTGAATCAAAAGCGGAGGCTGGAAGCTCTACGGTTGTTCTCGAGGGTGTATTTCTTACTCTTACCTCAAGGTATATACTATCTAATCCTTACTGAGCGAGACTCCCTTGATAGCAAAGTTAAAAAGTTTCTTTTTTACTTTCCTATTTTTCTTTTCACACACCTAATCTAAATGACAATGAATCGCCAGTGAGGAAATGGTTTGACGAATAAGGGCTTTGCTCTTTGCCGACCGTTAGGTCGGATGCAGAAACTCCTTACTATGTAAGAATAACCAGGGCATTCGCAGACTCATACTGAATCGGTTAAGATGGTTCGATTCGCGCAGCGCGAGCGGCTCTATGTAGAGTAAGGGGGCAGTACCCCCAACGAAGCAAAAGCAATCTAGCAGAGAAATTCATTTGGTAAAATCAAATCGGAAGTAAAAACATCTTTGGTAAAAAAATTGACTTATAGTAGTATTTTCTAATTCTGACAAGATTTTTGATCATTTTTTTTACTTCTGGCTTCCAGAAGTCCTTCTTGCGACGGCCGACCATCGCCCCCAACCCCCACTAGCCGCCGCCGCCGGTCATTACCAAATAAAATGTTTTAATAATTTTTCGAAAATATATATTTTTAATCGTTACAAAACAAATTTTTATGATCATAAATCATTTTGGTCGAGAAGTTAAAAAATCAACTTTTGATTTTGAGGAGAATTTGAAAATTTAACTTCTTGCCAAAAATCGAGAATCTTGCCGAAAGTGATTTCATGCACAGCCTAAGTTACGAAATTATAAGGTCAAATCTTTTACATATATATAATTGTGCGGTGAGTATATGTCAACATTTTTACAAACTAGGATCGGTACATAAGGGCATTCATATACTTAATTGACTTGGAAAGCCATAGGTCTAGATTTGATTGTTGTCTTAGGGGGTTGAATTCCCTAAACTTAGATCTTACATTTTTACCAAGAGGAAACGGTGATAATTACCAATTGTACAGGTTCTACATAAAAGTGGATGTTGCCATTAATTATCTCCATCTGTAGGTTGCTTTTACATATAGAAATAGGTCTAATACTTAAGGACCGACCATAGGATCCTGTTCCATAAGTGGAACAAAAGGTTTAACTACCATTTGTGTAGGTTAGGTTCTCATTCAATCACTCTGTCCAAAACCATGTGTCATGCAAGAGAAGCATCATATGGCCATTTCTGAGTTATTCTAGAGCCAGCATCTTATACTTCTCATGCATAGTCATGCAAGACTATAAATATCTACGCACAAAAAGCTGTTCGTAAACATGTTCCTGCAATAGAAATCAGCAGAAAGCATATATCGTTCAGTTTACATCCAAGAAGGCCAGAAATAAAGAGGAGCCGATGCAAAGTTGTATGGAACTTACTTGGTCCTTTGAGAATTGTATTTGTAATCACATCTAAGTACCGAATTTTCCGCACGGCATTTTTGCTCTGCATCGTGCTCTGTTTTTGTGTGAAAGAATCGAGAAGAATATGTCTGTGTTAATTCCATGTTTGCTGAGTGACAGATTCTTCCTGTTTAGCAACCAGGTAGCTTTTCTATTATAGCAGGCCACCCAGATCATATTTGCGTTAGGAAAGTTAAGAATTTCAAAGAAGGCCCCAAAAGTCTCCACACGAGCACTTTCCGTTGACAAACTTATGAAGCCGCTTCCGATCTTGGATGACAATTTTCCTGGCAGTTAGAATCGATAGGCATTTGATGAAATCATGGCAGATTCTGTACATACTAGTATTCTTGATAATCTGCATTGGTGCCGCATTTGGTGTATTCAATAATCCAAAAGCAAGAGCGAATACTTCGCTCTGGTGAATCCTAGATGATACATCTGCTTTCTCATTATCCATTAGCTCTGAACTCCCAGAAAATTCATATCCAAGTGTCTCTGCTTGGCCAAGCAAGTCTTCCAACAGTATGCGCATCTCCATATCATTACCAGGACAGGACTGCTCATTTGGCTCGAATGAATAGACCTTGCCTTTGATGCAAATCCAGCTCCAGTCTCTTAGTTTAATGGGTTGCTCCTCTCTCATCAGTTTTTCCACATTCAACGCGTCAATCCACCTCTTTGTTGCTCTGTATGTCCTCAATAATAAGATGCAACTCTCGCTATCTCTTGGCTCTAGCTTGATTAACTGCTCAGCTGCATGAAGACCTAATTCCGGATTTCCATGAATACTAGCTCCAGTAATTAAAGCCGACCAGATAAACTCATTCGGCTCATAATCCATTTTCTTGACTAAATCAAAGGCTTCGTCCAACCTACCCGACATCACAAACATGTCAACCAGCAACTCAAAGTGGTCCATCACAGGCTTAATTCTATATTCCTTCTGCATCACCTCAAAGTAATTCAGAGCCTCATCTATCATTAGAGAACGACCACAAGCTGCCAGGATGCCAACAAAAGTAATTTGATTGGGTCTTACACCCACAAGTCTCATGTCCTCAAAGAGTTGCAGGGCTTGCTGAGTTTTACCATGAAGGGCGAAATTTGTGATCATGGTAGTCCATGAAATCAAAGTTCTGGTAGACATCTCCACAAAAGCTTTACTCGCTCTTCTAATGTTCCCACATTTACTGTACATGTTAACCAGTGCAGTCCCAACCACCACATCAGACAAAAACCCAGTTTTGATAGTCTGCGCATGAATCTGTTCCCCTTGCTCCTGTGCTACCAATTTACTGCATAACGTCAAGACACTTGAAAAAGTGAAAAGATCAGGTTTCAGGCCAGAGCGGGTCATTCTTAAAAAGATCTCCAGAGCTCTTGCCCCACCTTGGTATGCAGAAAGATTGTCATATGCAAGATCCATAATTTGCACGTGCCCAGCGATGATCGCATTCCATGTGACCAAGCTGGAGGATTCAATTTCATTGAACAATTTGTATGCCTCATCTACCAACCCACATTTGAGGTATAAATACATCACAGAATTCCTTACTGGTAGGTTCAATTGATAACCAAGCTTTATGCTCAAGGAGTGAACCTCTTTCCCTAAACTCAAAGACATCACTGTACAACAAAGGCTTAAAACACTAGTCAAGGTGAACTCATTGGGCTCAACATTCTCCCAAAGCATCTCACTGAAAAAACTCAACCCGGAAGCAGCCTCACCATTTTCGCTGCAAGCAGATATAATAGCAGTCCAGGAAATCACGTTCTTCTCCATAATTCCTCTGAAAGTTTTGACTGCATAATCCAAGTTGCCAAATTTGGAGTACAAGCTACAAAGCGCATTGCCAATGCTCGTATCGTGTTCAATCCGGTACTTAACTATGTAGGCGTGAATTTGCTTCCCCAGTTCTAGAGATTGCAAAGAGGAACACACATTCAGAGCGATTCCCAAGGTATAATTGGTAGGGTAAGATCCTGCTTCCAACATTTCCAGGTAGACTCGGATGGCGACCTCCGGCTCAGAGCTGTGGACGTAACCCGTAATCAGGGTCGTCCAAGCAACGACGTTTCTCGCCGGCAAACTGTCGAAAACCTTGCGGGCAGCAATCATAGCCCCGCATTGTGCATAAACATTCACAAGGAACGTCATGACAAACACGTAGGCTCCAGTTTTAATGATGTGGGCATGAACAGCTTCCACATCTGAAACCAAACGCCTGTCCATGCATTCTTGCAAAAGGGGAACATAATCAAACGGGCCGAGTCCTGTCCCATCTTCTAACACAGGAAGCCCTTCTCTGAAGTCTAAAGACTCGACCTCCAGAGTTGCGCTTGGGCTACTGTTGGTTTTACTCGTTCCACAACAAATGCCCGCAGGCTGAGTGAACAAATGGAGCTCAGAATCAGTCCCAGAAGCTCAATCGCTCTGACGGGCTAACAACTTTTCTAGGTAAATCCGTCCTAATTTTCCCTTGAAAAGACAGAGAATCGAATGAACTTAAGCTATTCGAAGCGAGACACGTGTCCCGAAGATGATAAGGAGAATACCTTTTTCCACAGCGAGAGGAGAGACGCAGCCGGAGATTCTCGAACGCGGGGAAGAAGGGTCGAGCTTGAGCGTGGTGGCGAGAGAAAGCGAGGGCAGAAAAGCCATGAGGACTGTGGGAGACAGAGAGAGGAGCACTGGCAAGAACGTTGCTGCATGGAAAGAAAGGTTCTTGGAGGAGGAGGACGAGACAAGGAGGAGTGAGAATATGATAAGACTGGCGATGATGTTCTTCTTCTCGTCACGCGATCTATTCAGATAAAAAAAGTTGGGGAGAGGGAAGAGATGATGATGGATCATTTGCCCCCTTTTATTTTTTTTTTGCTCTTTTTGTTAAAAAAAAAAAAGTAATCTCAATTTGGAAAGTCGGTTAATTCTTAAAAAGCAAAATATTCATACAGCGGCCCATTTCCGAAGTTGTACGCCACTTGATTTCATTTCTACATAATTATCATAACAATCGCCGACATTCTTTAAAATCTTTTATGTTGTGTTCGATACTCCGACATTCTCTCCAAATGCGATCCACGCGTAATCTGAACTCTAGACACATGCCAGCGACACACAAATACAGCATCCTGACAAGACATTTAAGCTCGCAAGGGCTGATTTTAAACAACTTCAATGAATTAAAGATCAAAACGTAAATTTATAAAAAAAAAATACATATACTCAAATAACCTCAAAATTAATATGATTAAAATCCCGCTAATATTTTTATATAATCATGTACATTAAATATATACTATATCTCAACATATCAAAATTTTTTATTTTTTTTTAGAAATAATGTATCGACGTGTAGTATCTTGTCACGTGTGACGTGTCCGTGCTGCTTAGGAATTACCCCATTTGCATCTTGACAAATTCCAAAATCTAATCTTGATAAATCTCAACCCCGCAAGCGTGCATCCGAATGTAAATCTCCAATATCCCCGCGAGAAAGCCGTCGGATCGAGAAAAACTATTGCCCATTCCAAGCTGGTTTTCTTCAAAACAGACTTAACCTGCAGATAATATTACGGTCCTCAACAGAGCCGCGCGTTGCGTCAAATCAATACACATTGATACAAGCATCCATTCCACAAAAAAAATAACTATACACACGAAAAAGGAGGAGATCTTCGTCTCCGGCAGATTCAGCGAGACTCAAAATCACGCTAGCCAGTAGCTAGTAGCTACTACCTCCTCCAAGATGTTAAGGGCCTGGTCACTCCAAGCACAGTTGGGTCAAACAATTAGCACAATACTCCTGCTACAGGGAGACGCCCGGTATACTCTCGTAAGATTCAGCGCTTCTTGCTTTTGCTCTTTGTGATCCTTGATTTGGCCGATTCGCCGGGAGGCTTCCAGATTATGTCCTCGAGATTGCCACAGAAACTCTTGTAGAACTGCAATGCAGATGAGTGACAAATAGTTATGAACCGAAAATTCGCTATACAAAGCTGATTGCAAGCTCTTGGCCGGTCATGACCCCCACTTTTGGGTACAGAAGTGCAGCAATCAAGAGCTAGTAGTTCAGGCCCGCAGCATTTCGTTTTCCACAAATACATGGGGGCTCGCCTTAGCCCAATGGACCGACGGTTTTTACGTCTAGCCTGCCCATACAATTGGCCGGCGCGTCGCAAAACCATATGAGCGAGCCCACGATGAGGTCTGCTTGTGAATTAGCTTCTCGAATGGTGGTGAAACAAAAGATATGAACAAGGAATGGTACAGAAGTGAACACTTAGAAATAACATGAGCGGTACCTTAAGGTACTCATTGGCGTCTCCAGCTGCTTTCTGAATATCAACCATGAAGTATGTTGGAGCAACCTCAAAAATCTGGAGACCAAAGGAGAGAGTGAGAAGAATTAGTTGACTGATTTGTCAATGAAAGAAAAAAAGGAACCCAATGAGGTAATGCTTACCTCCAAAATAACGGAGAAATGAGAGGTCTTGCTAGCTGAAAGACCTTCCACTCTCATCTGGCCATTGCCACAAAACTAGAGTAATTTTTTTTTGGGTCGGATCCACAAAACTAAGCTCTCTAACTACACACTTTAGGACAAAAATTAACATTATGGAAAACTTGACAATTTTTTTTAATTCACATAGTCATGCGGCAAACAATTGCAATGAAACCAGAAACCAAGAACACAGGTATAGGGAATCAAAGGAAGATACGCATGTGGTTATATGCATATGAGAGAGGGCAAAAAAACAGTGCTAAAATTAAAGCAGCATATGTCTGTAGTCTGTACCTTGTAATTACGAATATGTGTCTTGAAACCCATAGATTGTGCAACAACTTCCATGCTGGATAAAACCACCTTTGCGGGCTTCTGTGACACAAAGCGAGTTTGATGCTTCACAGAGTCCTGTCGAAGATGGGACGAATCAAAGTTCTGCAAAGTTTACGAGAAGAGGCCAGTATATGAAAGAGCATCGACAAAATTATACTACGAGCCATAATGTATATGTTTCAATAGTAGATTCAGCTAAATCGTGTACCTGACCCCTGTCAAAGATGGATGATAGGTTTAACCCTTGAGATAAGATTATTAAGTCAAATGCATTAAGGATTAATGGACCCGTGTCTTCATTCCCACCTTCCTCATTAGCCTGCTGTTCCTACAGAAACAATAGTTTTTCATTCATTAAATAAAAAGAGCATTGGAATGCCAACAGCAGACAATAGGAGTGCAGCAATGCAGGACAATGATTTAAGCAGCACAGCTTTTTACCTGAGAGCTGAGAACGGATGGCAACGTTCTACTAAAGTGGGACTCATAAATACTATCTCATTATGAGAACATAAGGCTTCATTTCAGATAAAATTGTGGAGCAATCTCCCAATCAGAAGCATGCCAAGCAGCAATATAAATTACTTCATAAATATTAATATATTCATCACTCCGTATATATATATAAGAGAACAGTTGATCACGAAGATTATAGCTAATATAAGTTCAGGAACATTTTTGTCAATTGAAACATAATACTAGATGCGACTGCACATCTTATGTGAGCTGAAATAAACACAGTTAAAGCTCTTAAAGTACTCCTTTGCCAAGCAAAAAGGGATAACTTCATTTCTTTAAATTTGAGGGAAGAGAAAGAACACATGGCTTATAACAATCTGCTAAATATCAGCAAGCAGGAGCTAATTATTTTACCCAAATCATTAAATAAGAAGTAGTGAGAGCAAAGTTAATAAAAAAGATCTCTTGACCAAACCTGGTCCTTAAAATACTAAAAGAGATCAGGCACTATGAACTTGAAAGACTCACGGACCTCATCATCGTCAAAGGCAGCATTTACATCTTCCAAGTTCACATCCTCAGATTCAATGACTCTGACAGGATTATAACCTTTCTTAAACCATTCGTCATCTCTGATCTGCTCTATTGTAAAACGCTGAAAATCAAGAAAGAGACTTCTCAAAGACAAAATGGATTAGCCAATTTCTCAGATAGTAATAATAAAATTTTCCGTCAACATGATGATTAGCTGCCAAGAAGGAGCAGAAGTAAGCCGTTATTAGCATCCTCCACAGGAGAAGCTAGTAAGTGACGGCAAAAATTAGGACAGGGGAAATTTTTTTCAATACCATGGAGAAAATAGGAAAACCTGTGATAGAATGTTATCTCAAACAAAGTAAATCCTTTATATACAATCTTATTCATCTCCACCTCACCGATTGGATGGTTTACACAACTGTGCATGGATTTTGGCTTCCACAATCGTAACAGGATAAACCTACATCTCTCCTCAGTTTAAGACAAAGTTATCAAGATCACCACAAAGAACAAGAGCATCACCTAGCCAAGACGCTTAAACTATTTTCCTCAACCATAACCAGTTGCCACATATAAAAAGCTGATTGAGTGCAAAATTCCTCCTCCAGTAGCATAGTACAGCGACAATCATGCCAAGTTATTTGTAATGAAATAAGTATGCACATGTAAAATTTGTATTCTTTGCGTGCGAATCCATTTTGAACATGCTAATTACAATGTAATAAATAGATGCACATTGATATGTGATATCAAAACCGAAAATATGGTTTTGCTGCAACATAACATGTGATGCTCAATTCAAGCAGACAAGAAGTTTGCATCCAAGCGCATTCTCAATGCTTACAGTTTCAGGATTTGGATCCAAAATCCTCTGAATCAAGGACTTAGCTCCCACGGGAAACCATGATGGGCATGAAAAGTCAGCATTATCAATCTGCAGAAGAAAATGAAAGTTCAGATTCATTTGACCAAAGGAGAAATATCTAAACAAAGTAACACACATTTGTATCTTTGGTTAATATGCTGAAGGACTTTGTACAAATAATATGATACTCGATTACTGATATTACAACTGAAGTGACAAAATAAGTAGCAGTGTTGACCACAACCTAAAAGAGTATGTATTTAGAAGAGACACATGAAACCAATAAGCACAACAATATGCAAAGCCCAACGTTCAAAAGTACTAGTTTACAATAAAAGTGGGTGATAGACTTGAGCTAGCTGCTATGTGTCCATTATTAAGCCTATCACCTGGCTGAAAAAGATTCGCCCAACCTTAAGTGAAAACAAATCGAGACATGGATGCAAGAAAAAGTAAATAAAGAACAACAAAATCGTGCCTTACTGTAAAGTGTGGTGAGGTCAAGTTCATCAAATGGGAGATATCCTGCCATCAGAACATAAAGGATTACCCCGCAAGACCAAACATCTGCTGGGGCACCATTGTAACCCTTGTGACTAAGTACCTTAAAAAGAGAAAAGAGGAACATTATGGAAACTTGGAGCACAAGGAAATACATGATAAACAACCCCCTAGCTCAAGAAGCATCGAGTTAAAATAGGATTATGTTGATAGTTACCTCTGGCGCTACATAATTAGGAGTTCCACATGTTGTCCGAAGTAAGCTAACCCCCTAAAGATAGATGTTAAGAGGAAAGAGAATCATCACAATCCTTTTTCCTCATATATGATTTCATAAAACTAACATAACATTGATGATCAAAATAAATTTTACCTGTTCAGGCAATGCACTAAGACCAAAATCAGAGATTTTCAAGTTTCCTTGGGAGTCGAGTAGTAGATTTTCAGGCTGTACAACGGCGGAAAAGAGAATCAGAGTTTCTTCAACTATCCAACAAATAGAAGCTTTAAGATAATAGGGATGCATCACCTTTAAGTCTCTGTGATAGACTCCTTTACTATGGCAAAAATCTACCCCATCAATGAGTTGTTGAAAGTATCTTCTAGACTCAGCTTCACTGAGACGTCCATGATGGACCTATGCAGTTTTGACTCGCACTTAAGTGATTGCAAAGATATTCCACACAAACAAGGTTGTACGCTCCAAGCAACTGGACCATTGATCTTATATGCGAGACTACTTACTATTTTGTCAAACAATTCTCCACCTGTAATAAACTCCAAAATTATGTAGATCTTGGTTCGGCTGGCAAGAACCTAGAAAGCAAGTTCAAAAACCAATAGCGAAAAATAAAATAAAATCAGATGAGCTGTGTAGAGAAGCATCATGCAACTAAGATTCTCAGTAAGTTGAATCCCATGCCTCGTGGAGACGAACAACGTAGGGATGCCGCACGAGTTTCATTATCGATATCTCCCTTTTAATCTGCACAGATGAACAATATATCATGAAGTGCAAGAAAAGAAAATTTTAGCTAGGTACAGAGGCCTACTTTAGGTTTTTAAATAAGCAATATAAGTAGGTACAGAAAATTACGTCTCTATGGCCTTACAAGAGAGAAATACTGCACAGTACATCCACAGAAGACTTTTGGTAAAATACTGCTTAAAATAGCGAGAATCAAGCCACAGAATTTTTAAGTGGATGATAAGCAAAACGAACCGAACAGGGGAAGGCACGTTGGCTTTGCCACTTCTGCAGCATAAATGAATAAATGTAGGATTTATGTATCTTCAGAGAGCATATGGTAAGATTTAATCAGTGCCAGTTTCCACACCCTAGAGTACCAATCAGTCAGGTGTCAAGGTTATGAAATTTCGAAGGACGTCATAGTGATTGTGCTAATGAAGATCTCTTTAGTGTTAGTTTTCCTCTTCTCTCCAAGTTGTGGATTTGAATGGAACAGAAATGCAGGCGTCTGCGACCCAAAAAATTTAGAAATAAATACGAATCCAAGTCACCAAGCTAATTTATCCTGTTTGAACACGCATACCCATTATCAAGTACATAGCATTTGCACAACCGAATAGATTGATCATCTCTAACAAGCTTATACTTTTAAACTTGGTGCATCATCTTCTTTCTCATAATTCAAAACCCAATTAAATGAAACCCAGAAAGAGAGAGAGAGAGAGACCTGGTCCACCATCTTGTGCTTGATGATGGTGCTGCGATCGAGCACTTTCATGGCGACACTCTCACCCGTTTCGGTGTTCTGTGCGAACTTCACCTTCGCGAACGTCCCTTCTCCGATCGTCCTTCCCACCTCGTACTTCCCCACCTTCCTCACCACCATCTTGTCTCTCTCCGGGCAGAACCTTTCGCTCCACTACATCAGTCAATCACCATTGGTGCAGCCGCTTTACCTCTTTCCAAAACCAAATATCACGCAAAGACCACTTCAATCCCAGGTTATTGCACCAAGAGTTGAACTCCCAGGAGACGTGAACCGAAGGAAGATACCGCAAAAAGAAAAAAAAAAGCAAGAACCTTGATTTCTCAGCCCACGCGTCGTCAGAGAAAAATCAGAACTTTACTTTGTCTCAAGAACAAATTTCCCAGAAAAGAAAAAGAGAAAACAAACGGCAAAAGAGATTTCCTTGCACTGGTTTCCAATCTCTAGAGGCACAGGGAAGATCCCATTTCCCGTGCTAAGTTGTTCGCTCAAGTGGGAAAGTGGGGGGTGGTGGCTGAATTTCAAGATTTGAAGGCCAAAAAGAGAGTGAAATGGAGGGGGGTTAGGTGAGAAAGTGGGAGTGGATTTTTTGAAAAAAAAAATTCTTCGGAGAAATTAATAAATGGAAGAAGAAAAAAATTGAAAATGAAATTTGATAACATGTTCGAGTGGCCGTTGACTAGTGCCCTTAATATCTCTCGATCTTGTCGTCAGGACACTGACCCCTGTAAATGATCCTCCTGCCCGAAGCCCGTGTTTGCCTACGTTATCCTATTTAGTTTGTTAATTAACTCCTGCTTACCTTATCTTCCGACTACTGTTCTTCTCGTTTCGATTTTCCGAGGAACATGTGTAGTCAGGTAAATTGACGTTTTCAGTCTATTTCTTTATCGCCTAATGCAGTATAAGTGGGGGTTGCAATGTTGGCGAAGATAGCATGACGTCGAGGCGAGCGCAACGAAGTCAAATGCAACCGATTTGGTGCCAGAGGAGGTCACGCCTCATGATAATGCTCTCGCCTGAGTACATTTGATATTGAAGTTCCACAATGAAGTGATGTGGTTGTATCACGAATTACAAGATACATTACGTAAATTACTCTTATTTCACATTTATCGATAGAATAATTAAATATTAAATTACGTATTCATATAACAGTTTAAGCTTTTAAAACAATTGACAAAACCTCGCATTTATAATGCAAATTTACCCTCCTTATGTCCACATACAATTTGATAGATTTATCTGTGTTCCCTTCGCCATGCTCGTATCTAATCCGAGCTCTCTCGCCCCACCATCACTCTTTGGCTTTGTCAAATTTGAACGTTTCGTAAATGCCGGTATGAAAATCCCAAAAGATAAATTTAGCATAGGAAATTCCATGCTAATTACTTGAAATTTTATATTACATAGCTTTTACTATGACAACAAATAGATGAAACTCCACTTCGTGAAACTTGTTGACATCACCAATCAAAAGAGATGAAGATGCTTTTTCGCCAAACGACAATTTACACGGCACTTATCTATTTGCATATTTTACTCTCCATTTATTTCGCAAAAAATGAATAATTTGAAATTTTTTTCTAAAAATATATTGCTCACAACTCTTGAAATAATTAGTCAATGAAAAATTATCGACGATAATTTATACTAAACATTTTGGTGGACCATGAAAATATTTTTTGCTCATTCATTTACGTAAGCAAAACAAGCGATCATTTATACACACACTACAATAAATTACATCAATTTGGTCCTTAGATTTATTTATGACCTTGAGGAGGCCACACTTTTTCGTAAAATAAATGAAGCTTAGTTTCAGTATTTTCTCTCTATGTACGCATAAAAAAGATTAAGGGAGGGTAAAAAAAAAACTTTGACCATTTATATGACTTTTCAACTTTGTCCATTAATAAAAATAGACAAATCCTCTGATATAGCTAGTAAACCAAAAAACATACACACACACATATATATATATAGAGAGAGAGAGAGAGAGAGTCAATATAGAGACTCGATACATTTTTCAGACAAATGAAAGTAAAAATAAAAATTCACCCAAAAAGTTAGTTTTGGAGATAACCGAAACAACAAGTAATTATAAGAGCAATGATGAAAGAGAGACTTTTAATATTTTACTACCTTCAAGAATTTATCTTTTTTTTCTTACTATTAGCGAGATACTTTAACACGGGAACATGTATCACATTATAAAAATGTCCAGGAATACACCAATTTTTTTTTAGTACACTAGAGAAAATAACCAAAATGGTTAATTATAGCAACTAGATTCTAAATATAAACAGAAAATAAATAGAAAATAAATAAGAAGGAATGGAGCCATCACTTTGCAATTGAATGATTAAGGGTTATTTTGTGTTTTTTTAGTGTAAATGGGGGTGGATTTAGTCATATATGAGTGAAAATAGTATCGATATATATATATATATATATATATATATATATATATATATATATATAATGTCCAGCGTGAGAGTTTCTAAAACTATAGTAATATTTTTTTTTTTGCTAAGTAAAACTATAGTAATATTTCGTAACCTTCTATTTGGATTTTATTATTAGAGTGTGGTTTATACTTTTTATCGATAAAAAGCCACATGTGTACTTTTATTCGCTTATAATTGAGTGATGTAACGAGAAGTGCGGGGTGATAATTATAGTAAAATTTTTGCCATACATAAATTTAGTTTAAGGATGAATTCGGATAAATTTTGTGTATTGATTGCTTTAACACTTTATTTCGTTATTATTGCGAATCCGAACATCCACTGCACTTGACATGGCTATTGACTTATCGGCCTGGAAAGCAATGCAAAAGCACGTAGTAAGTTCAAGATAGGCTGAGAAACCACGTGTGGCCAAACAGAGAAAGCAATGGGCATCAGATGATGCGATAGATGGCAAAAAAATAAAATAAAATAAAATAAAAGACAACGACCATTAAGATAATGAAAGTCGCTTAGACTTTGATAACACCTGTCTACTAAAGAGGATAGAAAAAATGCAACAACACGAAACTTTGAAGGGAAAAGTGGAGCTACACCTGTTCCTTCCACTATCATCTGTCTCGATTAGGCTTGCATCCACCAGAGATTTCACTTGAGCAGCATTAAATTGATTAATTAATTGATTAGCTAGTTCAGTAATCTATCTAGTTACTGTGATTTACCATCGAAAAGCGACTGTTATAAATCTCTCGAAAGATTACGAATGAAAGGAGAAATCATCAATGGAAAGCAGCCTCCACCAAAACACGTTGGCAAAGAACAAAAAAAAAACACGGTTGTTACAGTAAATTCTATCATCACATGCATTGTATCGTAGCAATCACATTGACTCTCACTTGCATGGGCAGAAATGTTTAGAGACAATTATGATTTTACGAGTAAATGTATTGAAGGTTTTAAAATTTATGGCGAAAGTGCAATGGATTTTTAATTTTTTTTAAGTGTAATTAAATCTTAAAATTTATCATGAAAGTGCAATCGAATCCTAAAATTTTCTAAAAGAGTATTCAAATCCTAAAACTTGCAAAATGTACTATCAATAAAAGGACTTGATTGGATCAAATTACAAATTTTAGAACTTATTTGCACTTTCTAAAATTTTTAGGTCTCGATTACACTTCCATTACAAGTTTTAGAACTTATTTGCACTTTCGTGATAAGTTTAGACTTTTAATACACTGATCACTACGATGGTTTTCTATGCAAGAGATTTTTGGTAACTCTCTTGATTTTATGTATCTCACAAGATTGCGCATATCTTGATTGATATATATACACACACATAATTTTCTTCCATAATGAACTCAAAAAAACCCATAAATAGGCTGATATATATAAAAATATATACAGAAAATTCTCCAATTCTTAGCTTCCGCATTTTTCTTTGTGCATTATAAATTTATAGTCGTCTTAGTGTACATGTATTTCAATTGGAAAAGTACCATGAAAAAATCTTCTTTTTATATAATGTCATCATCGTGCTTAGAGCTTCTGACCCCCCAAAAAAAGAATTATCGTGCTTATAGCTATCACCTTGGAATGATGAGGCTGTGCATTTTCATATGAATTCGCCACGCACCGTAAGATGTTTTTCTTTTCCTACTTCTTCGATCCAAAGACGTTCACAACCCTTTTTTAATTTGAAAAACTTAGATAACGAAAAGAAAGAAATGGCTTAATAGACATATATAATTGCGTGTACACTCAAGAATATAACCTTAACCACATATTCGAAATTTTCCGTTTTCTTTTGTTTTCTAATTCATATTACAATTCACAATCCAACACTCCAATGGATACGACGTTAATACGACATGTTTCGTGCTTGATAGCACGAGAAATTGGCGCACAACGTATTGGCCTAATCCGCGCACATATTTCCATTCCTTTTTTTTTTTTTTAACTCCTACACCCATCTCGATTTAGTCTTTGTTTTTTTTTTATCATCAGATTCCACGATTTCATCCTTGGTATTTGGGCTACATTGAGCAAACGATCGCGAGTCATGGAACGTGTAGCTCGCCAGAATCCTGTGTGTCTTTTGGGACTTGGACGGTCGCAAAGAATGTTCGATCAATGAAATCATATCGTCCATCGCCTTCCAGACTCGCTGCTGGGTACTCGCCGACCGATAACTAGAGCTTGCTTTGCTTTAATCAGCTGTCCAAAGGTAAATTCCAACATTGCAACTCCAGGCTGGGCTTTGCTTGCGCCCGTTGCCAATCCCGATTGCTTTGGCTTCAATCTCTTCCTTTTGGTTTCTGGGAATGTGAAAAAGGGCGTGGGGTGGGGGGCGTCCACAAAGTCAAGTAACTACTAACTAGGGCTTTTTTTTTTCTCTTTTCTTTTCCTTAATGTAAAGAATGCAAAAAGATTTTTCTTCTTCTTTTTTCCTTGACAGGTAGAAGCCGAAGAAACACTTATGAACGTAAGGAGAATTTCTTCATTAACCTTTTAATTTACAAAGCTTTGTATATACACATAACATAAAGCCTAAACCCTAGTACTCTTTCTTATCACGAGATAAAATAAAAATAGGACAAAATATGAATTAAATATTACAAATTCCTAAAATTGCTCTAATTTACAGCTCATGTTAACTTCCCCCTCAAATGGGTGAAAAGATATTTTTGATACTCAACTTGACAAGTGAGCTGTGAAAAGCCTCACTCGACATTGCCTTAGTAAGTATATCTGCCAATTGATCTTCAGATCTGACAAAAGGAAATTGAATCACTTTGGTATTCAGATTTTGCATTACAAAATGTCAGTCAATTTTTATATGCTTGGTTCGATCATGTTGTACCGGATTGTGAAAAATGTCAATTGCTGTCATATTGTCACAGAACAACCTCATCTCAGATCCGGCTGAAAGTCAAGTTCTGTCATCAACCTCTTGAGTCATAGTAGCTCACATAACCCTTTAGCCACCCTCTAAATTCCGCATTAGCACTGGACAATGTTACTACCTTTTGCTTTTTGCTCCTCCATGTAACCAAGTTTCCCCCACAAATATGAAATATCCAGACCTAGATCTTCTGTCCGAGATACTACCTGCCCAAATCTGTATATGTAAGTCCCTCCACCTCAAGATGATCATTCTTTGCAAAGAACAAACCTTTTCCAGGAGCTGACTTCAAGTAACGCAGAATTTGAGTCATGACATTCATATGATCCTCACTCGGAGCATGCATAAATTGACTCACAACACTTATAGTATAGGCAATATCAGGACGAGTGTATGACAAATAAATTAGTTTGCTTAATAACCTTTGATATCTGTCTTTATTGATTGGAACCTGATCCAAACACTCCCTAAATTTATGATTCTGAATTATAGGGGTATCAGCGGGCTTGCATTCCAACATTCCAACTTCGGCCAACAAGTCCAGCACATACTTTCTTTGTGACAAGAAAATACCTCTTTTGATCTGGCCACTTCAATGCCTAAAAAATACATCAAACCTCCCAAATTCTTCATTCGAACTCTTATGCTGGTTTTTTTGGAGTCTCGAAATCTCTTTAAGGTCATCTCCTATGATAATTATCATCTACATATATAATTAAGGCCATTACCTTACCTTCAAGTCGCTTTAGAAACAGAGTGTGGTCCGAGTTACTTTGAGAATATCCATATTTTCTCATTGCTGAGCTAAAACGACCAAACCAAACACGAGGTGATTGCTTTAGCTCATATAACGATTGTTCCAATTTGCAAACCATATATGGTTGAGTGACACAACTATACCTAGGTGGAACTTCCATATAGATTTCTTCCTCTAAATCCACATGAAGAAATGAGTTCTTCACATCAAACTAATGCAAAGGCCAATCCAAGTTTGTTGTGAGGGACAACAATAATCTCACATTATTAAGCTTCGCAGTAAGAACCCGGGTTGTAGAGACATTTGATACAAATGCATTCAAAGGTTTAGATAATCTTTCTGTTGAGACGTAATCTGTAATAAGATACCTTGATCTTCGTTCTTCCACGTCTGGTAAATATTGACTATGGGGCTTGCCACGATTGTGCCTGTCAGGTAATTTATATCTAACAACCACATCAAAATCATCAAAGGAATCAACCGCAGTAGGACAACTTACCTCAAGAGCATCCTCATGAGAATGGTCAGATACTAAAGATGGGACATCAGGAAAGAGAAAGCTATTCTTGAGGCTGTTCAGAAGCATTTTGTATCGATATCAATTGTCGATCATCTCCTGTTGAGGCTGGATTTTAATCCCTTGCAACTTCTATTGGGGCATGCAGCGAGTTAGACCTCGCCTCAGCCCCTGCCATAGTACCACCACTCTCCCACCAATGTTCTTTTTCTTTATGTATCTCTCCCTGAAAGGGATAATTGGTGTTGAGAAAGAAAAATTCAGACTCAAGAAATGTGACATCCATGGTGACATGAGTCTTCTTAGTGGCCGGGTTATAGCAACGATAGCCCTTCTGATAGTTTCCATAGCCAATAAAAACACACCGAATATCACAAGGATCTAGTTTGGTCCTTTGGTTTTTGTGAAGATGAACATAAGCTACACACCTAAACACTTTAAGGGGAAGTGTCAATATAGAAGGAAGAGAAACATGTTTTGAAAAGACTTGCAACAGGGCCTTGAAGTTTAGCGCGCAAAAGGGCATCTGATTCATCAAGTGGATTGCAGTAACAACCGCAGCATCCTAAAATCGAGTGGGAACATGCCCACCACCTAATAAAGCTTGTGTTGTCTCTAGAATAAGGCCGTTCTTCTTTTCCGTAACCCCGTTTTGCCGGGGAGTCTGAGCACACGATGTTTCATGAATAAGACCATGTTTATGAAAATATCCAGTGTGATATTGATTTATATATTCACCCCCATTGTCTGTACGAATGATGCGAATTTGTGCTCCAAACTGTGTTTCAACCATGGACGAAATCTCTGAAATACGGTAAAGACTTCATTCTTGTGCTTCATCTAAAATTAGGGAGTGTTCGGAACCTGATCCGAACACTCCCTAAATTTATGATTCTGAATTATAGGGGTATCAGCGGGCTTGCATTCCAACATTCCAACTTCAGCCAACAAGTACAACACATACTTTCTTTGTGACAAGAAAATACCTCTTTTGATCTGGCCACTTCAATGCCTAAAAAATACTTCAAACCTCTCAAATTCTTCATCTCAAACTCTTATGCTGGCTTTTCTTGGAGTCTCGAAATCTCTTTAAGGTCATCTCCTATGATAATTATCATCTACATATATAATTAAGGCCATTACCTTACCTTCAAGTCGCTTTAGAAACAAAGTGTGGTTCGAGTTACTTTGAGAATATCCATATTTTCTCATTGCTGAGCTAAAGCGACCAAACCAAACATGAGGTGATTGCTTTAACTCATATAATGATCGTTCCAATTTGCAAACCATATTTGGTTGAGTGACACAACTATACCTAGGTGGAACTTCCATATTGATTTCTTCCTCTAAATCCTCATGAAGAAACAAGTTCTTCACATCAAACTAATGCAAAGACCAGTCCAAGTTTGTTGTGAGGGACAACAATAATCTCACATTATTAAGCTTCGCAGTAGGAACCCGGGTTGTAGAGACATTTGATACGAATGCATTCAAAGGTTTAGATAATCTTTCTGTTGAGACGTAATCTGCAATAAGATACCTTGATCTACGTTTTTCCATGTCTAGTAAATATCGATTATGGGGCTTGTCACGATTGTGCCTGTCAGATAATTTATATCTAACAACCACATTAAAATCATCAAAGGAATCAGTCGCAGTAGGAGAACTTACCTTAAGAGCATCCTCATGAGAATGGTCAGATACTAAAGATGGGACATCAAGAGTGAGAAAGCTGTTCTTGAGGCTGTTCAGAAGCATTTTGTATCGATATCAATTGTCGATCATCTCTTGTTGAGGCTGGATTTTCATCCCTTACAACTTCTATTGGGGCATGCAGCGAGTTTGACCTCGCCTCAACCCCTGCCATAGTACCATCACTCTCCCACCAATGTTCCTTTTCTCTATGTATCTCTTCCTAAAAGGGATAATTGGTGTCGAGAAAGAAAAATTCAGACTCAAGAAATGTGACATCCATGGTGACATGAGTCTTCTTAGTAGCTGTGTTGTAGCAACGATAGCCCTTCTGATGGTTTCCATAGCCAAGAAAAACACGTCGAATATCACAAGGATCTAGTTTGGTTTGGTTTTTGTAAAGATGAACATAAGCTACACACCTAAACACTTTAGGAGGAAGTGTCAATATAGAAGGAAGAGAAACATGTTTTGAAAAGACTTGCAACGGGGCCTTGAAGTTTAGTGCTCGAAAGGGCATCTGATTCATCAAGTGGATTACAGTAACAACCGTGGTATCCTAAAATCGAGTGGGAACATGCCCACCTCCTAATAAAGCTTATGTTGTCTCTAGAATATGGCCGTTCTTCTTTTCCACAACCCCGTTTTGCTGGGGAGTTTGAGCACACGATGTTTCATGAATAAGATCATGTTTATGAAAATATCCAATGTGATATTGATTTATATATTCACCCCCATTGTCTATACGAAGGATGCGAATTTGTGTTCCGAATTGTATTTCAACCATGGATGAAATCTCTGAAATACGGTAAAGACTTTATTCTTGTGCTTCATCAAATACAGCCACGTCATACGTGTGTAATCATCCACAAACATTACAAACCACCGAATTCCCGAAAAACTGGTAATCGGTGAAGCGTCCCACACGTCAGAATGAATTAACACAAAAGATGTGGTGCTTTTATTAAAACTCACTAGAAAAGGAACACGATGACGCTTTACTAATGTGCATGTATCACATTGAAATACAGAATTTGATAGACTCTTAAACAACTCAGGAAATAAGTACTTCAAATACCCAAAAGAAAGATGTCCTAATCGACGGTGTCATAATCATATTTCTTTCTCCCTACTTGTAATCTGACCCTCAGTATGATGAACTCTACCAATAGTGAGATCATCCACGTTGTATAGCCCCTCTCTCTTAGTACAACGTCCAATAATCTCTCTCGTGAGGATATCCTGAAATAAGCAAAAATTGGAGTACATGAGAACACATCAATTCAACTCCTTAGTAACTTATCCAAAAGATAATAATCGATTAGATAATAATGGCACAAGCAAAGCATGAGTTAAAAAGAGAGAAGGCGTGAGAGCAACACTTCCAGCTCCTATCACTGGATAGTTATGTCCATTAGCATTATAGATACTTTGTCGTCGCGAAGTAGTGTGGTAGATGAAGTCATCAGGATTGAGTGTCATATAATCGGTAGCGCCTGAGTCAATCCACCTACTACCCTCACCCAGATCAACATTGATAAAAGTATACCTGTAATTACCTTCAGGAGCTGAGGCACATGTACTAGTGGAGTGTACCTATGAAATCAGTGAGAGAGCCGAGTTCCCAATAGTCAATGATGCATGTCCTTTACTCCTACTTATTGTAGATTCCGTCTTTTTCTTGGCTTGTAAATCTTTCCATCAATCGAGGTACCAATGTAACTTAAATCAAGTGTCTTTGGTATGTTTTGGATTCCCACAATGTGTACATAATCCAGTTGGTTGTGACTTGTGCTTAGAGCCTGTATTGGGCCTGCCACCTAGAGATGTCAGCTGTAAAGTTCTTGGTTCTGGGATCCCATAATCTTTGATATGTTTTGGATTCCCACAATGTGTACATCCCCCAGTTGGTTGTGACTTGTACTTAGAGTCTGTATTGGACTTGCCACCTAGAGATGTCAGCCGTAAAGTTCTTGGTTTCGGGATGCCATCAAGAATCCATGGCCCTATCCTCCCCCACGAGATATCATTGCAGCAACAGAAAAAGAGGCATCTACATTGGTCAGCATCACAGCTTGACGTACATCCTCTCGCTGTACTCGTGCATAATCTTTATTCCACGGTAGGAAACAATTGCATCTGTAGCACATCGACCTAACATTGTCAAGGCGATCATCAAGACCATTAAGAAAGGTGTAAACACGATCTTCTTGAATAGCTATGTTGTAACGCTTAATATCAGCAGCACACGACATGAGATTAGGGCGGCGAAAATCAATTTCCCGCCAGAGTCCTTGAAGGTCATTGTAGAACTTTTTGATAGAACCACTGCTTGTTTCAATTGAGCAACTCGACACTTCAAATCATACACCTGCGAAACATCGATGCCGTCAAAAAACGTGGGAGTCACCGAATCCCATACCATTTTTGCGGTTGGAAATTGGATAAAATTACCAATCAACGCTGGATCCATGGATTGATCAACCATCCGTTCACTATCAAGTCTTCAGTTTTCCACTTCCGAAACTGAGGGTCTGTAGGTAAAGGTTCCGGAAGGTCTCCGTTAATGTATCTCAATTTATCTTTGCCAGCGATATACATCTCCACCACTTGGGATCATAAACCATAATTGGTTCCATCTAGTTTGATTGCAATTTGTGAATTGGATGAATCACTGTGCGGTGTCGAGTTTTGAGTCTGATTTTGGGTGATGATTTGAATCAATCTCGATGTCACATTTTCAAGAAGTGCTTCAGTCTGATTTTGGGGAGCCTCTACTCCGGTAGAAGGTCAATGCAGTGACAATTCTACTTGCGGCGTTCTCGGAAGCAGCTACAAATGCGGCGGCGAGTCTGGTTTGGGTCGAAATTGCGTCTATCAAATTAGACACAATGGAATTGGTCGCGTGAGACGACGGCACAATAGAGAAAACGGGCCAAAAAAACCTCGAGAGCCCTGCCCCCGAACCCCCAACCCGCTCACCAGCAACCCTGTAGTCGGGGATCAGCGTACAGTACCCTCAGGGATCAAACCCTAGGCTTCGATACCATGAAGAAACACACATGAATGTAAGGAGAATTTCTTCATTAACCTTTCAATTTACAAAACTTTGTATATATACATAACAGAAAACCTAAACCTTAGGACTCTTTCTTATCAAGATATAAAATAAACATGGGAAAAAGTAGAAAGTAAATATTACAAATTCCTAAAATTGCTATAATTTACAGCTCATGTTAACACAAGCACAAGCACACATTCGAATGAGATGGGCAGGATTTTCTAGGATTTATTTTTATTCATCCTCGACATCTCTCGAGATTATCTATATCTTGATTGATATATTATTTTAGATATAATTTAGATAGTGACCTTGTAAAGCCTATAAATTATGTTAATGTGGTCTTTATTATTGATACATCTAAATACACAAAAATTTCAGAACTTTATTTTCCGTATTATTCTCAAGTATATGCTCGAAGAAAGTGATGCCCTTGTTGTACGAAACGAAAGCTCTCTTTAGCGCACACACTGTTTTTATCTTCTCTTTTTTCTTTCTTGGTCTAAAAATCTCTCTTAACGGGGGTGATCAGTTGAACTTGAGGTGAATCCATCAACGCAAAGACACTTGAGAAAACGTTTACACATGAGAAACTGGGGGCTTGAAATAGCCGTCCTTCCGTCTAACACGAGGGATACGATGATTCAAAGGTTTGCATCGTAATGGAAAAGCCAATGTCTCAATGTAAGTCTCCCACGGTAGAGAGCAACTACTGTCGCACATGTAGATTTTTCGACCATTTTGCGGGTTTCTTGATTCCTAATCGAAGCGCCGTCCTCTTTTCAGATATGAGTAACTCAAAGAGCGGCCGAAAAAAAAAAAAAAAAAAACGTCAAGGCCACTCCCTTAGTCGAAAGAGGAATGTAATTGGTAAATCAAATCTAGGACATCTCATTCTTAAAAACGAACAACTGCTAGTAGCACTCATCCTGTCTTTCGTGCATCGTGTCAAATGCCTCGAGAGATTTTCTTCAATTGACAGAGGCTAAAATCCCCCATTTTGACTCCATAAAGGTGTACAATACTCCGACGCCAAACATGGTCATTATTTTTCTTTAAAGCCCTTATCCCACTTTCTGCTCGAGTGTTTCATTTGAAAGGCCTCGTTGTATCTGACAATCCTTGATTACCGTCTCAACCCACTCAACTATCATCATCTGCTGGGTAATCCAAGAAGAAGAAAAAAAATCTATTTGAAAGGCTTAGACATGTCCGACAAGCTGTTGAGAATGCTGTCAATGCCAGAAATCAGGCATAGTGTGAGTGCCTTGCCGTTAAGACCGTAGGCCCAAACACTATCTAAAAGATAGTATCTACTCAGAGAAAATCGAAGTTTCGGGGACCCGAACTACTGATCCAGTGACCCCACCGTCAGGATCAAAGGCACAGATGCAGAAATTCTGATGATCCCACCACTTTTCCTGGACACTTAGTTACTTCATGTGATGGTGAACTCTTAACTAGCTATACTGCAGATATTATAACTGCAGTTGAGTTTGCATCCTAAAAGTTCAGGCCAGATCAAAAGAGAGCCTCAGTTTGCTAACGAGGAATGCTCATCTGTTGCAGATGGAGCAAGCCCTTAGCCAAGTGGAAGTAGGAGATATATGGTCAACCAATTCACCTATTCAATGAGCTGTAGTTGTACTCCTATCTGCCCTCAAGACCTAGTGATCAACCAGCGATCATGGTACAGGAAAAGAGTAGGTCCAGCGGAAGTTTAAGACAATAAGGCAAGAAATTTTTTGAACGAGGAAGGTCAGTATATAGCCTAAAAGAAGGGCATTCATGCTTGCGATCGTGCCCCATCACAGCAAGTCATACAACTACTTCTAGGCATACTACCCATTGGAATCCAGACACGATAAATAGAAGCATCTGTGTCAACACCACCGGACTGTTTTTCCAGTCCAAAGACCATCCTACGACTTAAGACTTCTTGTGAGGGGAAGGATGTTTCCATGGTGTCCCAGCAATTCAGTAAATGTGTAAAAACTGAGTCCTCAAGCTCCGCAGTCCTAACTAGTACCAAACTTAGATTTATAGTTTTGCTGGCAGAACTGCTTCCTGAGGGAGACGCAACGTAAGCAAGTAAAACTACATGGCATCTTATTTTTCGGCTTGGATGCCAAAAAGAAATGTCAAATTACCATGAATGGTATCATATGCTTCAGCCATTTAAAACCGGAAAGAGAAATCACGGAATTGAAGAGGATCCAGTCAACCAAGGTCAGAATCAAGATTGCAACATCTTGAGCATAATAAATCGACCTCACAAATATTTAGAAGATCCTCAAATTCCAACTCCCAATTCACGTTTCAATGCCTGAATTGAGTTTAGAGTCTTCTTTGCTCATTTTTCTTCTTAGGATCTCCGAAGAGCTGCGATGGGTCATATTAAGAACTCATATATTCATGAATTGCTCTGGTCTAGGGGAAGCATGATAATTACCAACAACTGCCACATTAACCCTAATCAATTGACAAAACTAAAGCATGTACACGAACAAAAAAGAACCCAACGCACAAAAGACACAGTAAGAAACAGAAAGAACGAAAAAGATGCACGTTCCAAAACCAACCACATGTTCCCCCACAATCGAATTAAAAAATCAAGAAACTTTCAACAAACCCGACCATATTTTTGATTTTCGAACTCACACAGCAGTTGTTTGCGGGATCTGACCAACAGCTTTACCATCCTGGGTCAACGCGCCACCACTTTGCATCCCGTTAACAGTCGCCGCTGCCGCCGCCTGATATGACGGAACCACCCCTCCGGCTGCCGTATAGTAAACCACCTGCGGGAAACCTGCCTCGGCCATGGTAACCGGCTGCTGTACCACCTGAATCCCCTCACCGTAAGCACCGACCTTGGCCTGCTGAGGTTGGGCCGCACTATAAAGTGCCTGCTCCCGGTAAAGCTCTGGCCCCCGTCTCTGCACTCCATAGAAACCCTGACTTATAGGTCCGGTCACCGGTTGAATCGCAGCGAAGTAGCCACCACCGCCCGGAGCAGGAACGTAATATGCTGCTTGGCCCCCATTCACCACCAATGGCAAACCTCCGCCCGTCACGGGCCGTTCTGGAAAGTACGTCGCCGCCGGTATGTGCACCGGCGCGGCCACCTGAGCCGCAGCTGGTGACGTAGTCGCCAATTTCTCTTGTTTGACGGGAGCAGCAAGGTACTCACTGGTGCAAACGCCAGGATTAACTACGTCGCCACTTACGTTCGTCACGGCCTCTTGTTGCTGATCGGAAATTTGCGCCCTGTCCAACGACTGAATCTGTTGCTGAATTTCCGCCGGCGGGGCAACCTGCTCTCCAGCGACGCGCCGATCCTCCACCCCATACTCGGCGACAACTGGCACACCGACAAAATCCTGCACGTTCGCCGGCGGCGGCACCGCCGAGAAAACCTTGTCGAAGCCAAACAGAAAATCGGGATTTGCCGCCTGGAAATTCACGGCCTGCGCCGAGTCCAACGCGTCCCCAAGCCACTGCCGTTCCGACTTCGGGTCGCTGCAGCCCGAACTCAGAGACCTGGAGTTCGACGCGAAGAGGAAGAGCCTCAACCTCGCGGGCTTTGCAGAAGCGGAGCACAACCGGTCGTGCTCTAGCAGCATGTGCTCCAAATCCTCGTCGTTGATCACGGAGACGAGAGCGTCCAGGTCCTCTCCGGGGAGCTGGTACTTGAGGCAGAACTCGGATGCCGCGGTGAGGGAGGAGAGCTTGGAGAAGAGGGCGGAGAACCGGATGGAGCGGTCGACGGAGAAGAGCTTGGTGTCGCCGCCGGCGTAGACAAGTTGGTGGTCGTGGGGGCGGGGCTGGATCCTGCCGCCGTAGCTGCAGAGGAGCTTGACCTTGGCGGAGGAAGGGGGCTCGTCGAAGGAGAGGTTGGGGTCGGAGTCGATCTCACGGAAGCGAGGGGAGGAGTCGCGGGATTCCGGGCAAGAGGGGGGCGGAGGCGCGTGGGTGTCCATGGTCGATCGTCCACGAGGGCTTTGGGAGTGGGAATGGCGGAGGTGGGAGGTGAAACTAGGGTTTCGAAGAAGACGAAGATGAGGTGAAGGCGGAGGAGGAGGAGGAGGATGACGATGATGGAGGAGGCATGGCGTTGAGCGTGAGCGTGAGCGTGAGCGTGGGCGGGAGGAGTGATTGCCGGAAGCAAAGGGGGTGGAAAAAGATTTATATATTATACTATTTTCTTGTTTTATATTATTTTTATTTCGCTTTTTTTGGATTTTCCGGTGGGGCCCCGGACTGGACTGGCGGTG
Organism: Rhodomyrtus tomentosa; assembly: GCA_028455895.1. Classification (NCBI taxonomy): domain Eukaryota; kingdom Viridiplantae; phylum Streptophyta; class Magnoliopsida; order Myrtales; family Myrtaceae; genus Rhodomyrtus; species Rhodomyrtus tomentosa. The sequence continues at coordinate 2,248,861 of JAPCWY010000001.1, read as the reverse complement.
TTGTGTGGAGCGGGAGCGAAGTTTCGGGTTCTTAAAGACAAAACGGGTTTGACCGACGCGGAGAAAGGTCCGATGACAGTTGGAATCGGATCATGTTATCGATCTTCTTTTTTTCTTTTTTCCTTTTTCTCCTGTGGAATTAGTTCTGGAGAATCTTCTCGAATTCTTGCTGAAGGCGAAAAGACCCAACTGCCCTCGTTCAAGAATGACCGAATTCACGTCGTTCTTCGTCCTCCCCATCGCCTCGCAGCGGGGCGACAGCGGCCGGCAACGACAGGGGAAGTTACGGGCTCAATGATTTTAAGGATGTCCAACTGGGTCGGATCGAATTGAATGGCCGGGTTGGTCCGGTCCTTGAGATGATCGGACCGTCTGATTCCCGATTTCATATTGCTGGGACCGGACCGCCTATAATATATAATTATTTATATATATAAATATATATACTTAGAATATATATATATATATATATTTTAAAATAAAACAGAAAAAATGATTTAAAAAAAGCTTACCTACCGGTCTAGTTAACCTAATTTGAATGTTCAAAAAAAAAAAATAGCAACCGATCTGGCTAAAATAGTAAGATTCTCGCGTTTTTAACTCACTTGATAATGTAATGTCATTCCCCATAGCAAGATAATGATAGTCCAACATGTTTTTTCATTCAACCGAGATTATAAATTGTAAATTAACATACAATCGAAACATGTTATATTTTAAGGGCTAGGTTTTTATAAGCATTTGACTGATGTTTACGGGTCTAATGGGTCGAGACCGTGATCGAACCAGTCTCAGTCCAATCCCTCATCCCGAAAATATGGAGAGAGGGACGATTGGTCCTGTCCTCGGTTCCATGCCGAGACCGGATCGGCCTGGATCATGCACACCTCTAAATGGCTCAACTTAAAAGACAATCGAATTGAACTGAATCATTAGGGTATAAACTTAAATTGAACTGAATCTCTCCCTTAACTAAATATATTGAATAAAAAATCCAATTAAGTTCGATTTGGTCAATTTTTCTCTTTTCTTTTTTACTTTTTTTCCTTTTTCTTTCTTTTCGGTTCAAATTCGGCGAAGTTGCCAGCCCCTGAGGGAGGGTCGCGAAGGGGTCACGGCCCTCGCCTGCTATCCTTGTAGACACTAGATTGTCGGCCCTTTGCTCCTAAGAAAATAAAAGAAAAGAAATAAAAAAAAGAAAATAAAAAAGAATTGTTATTTTGAAGTTTTTTTTAAAAATGTCTTTTGGTTAACCGAACTAAATGAACCGAATTTTAAAAAACAAGGAATGATTATTTTTTAATTACGTAAATCAAAAATCAAACCGAACTAAATGTCACAGCCCTCGCCTGCTGCCCTTGTCGACACTAGATCGCCGGCCCTTTGCTCCTAAAAAAAAGGAAAAAAAGAAAAGAAAAGAATAGAAATAAAAATAAAAAAAAGAATTGTTATTTTGAAGTTTTTTTTTTAAATGTCTTTTGGTTAACCAAACTCAATGAACCGAATTTTTTTTTAAAAAAGGGAATGATTATCTTTTAATTATCTAAATCAAAAATCAAACCGAATTGAAACGTACCAACTTTTAATTTAGTCCGGTTCAATTCGATTTTGACATATCTAATGGAAGTGACGTAAGTTCACCGTCGGCCCTCATCCATGAGGTCAAGTTGGGAAGGATAACGGTGAGAGTCCTCTTTGCTTTTGGAGGAGCGAGTGAGTTGCCGTAATTTTTGGTTTCTCTCTTTTTGGTTTTGTCCAAATGCATCTCGGCCATCTTCTTTTGACTTGCACTATCCAATAGTTAGGGGATGCGATTGAAGTCAACAAAGCAATGTGTACCGAAAAAATAAAAATAAAAAAAGGTGGAAATCCCCTCCATCGTGTAAAATCTAGACCGTTTATTTAAAGAAATTAACTGTAATTCCTCTAGCGATAACAATTAAAATACGAGTAATAGTTGGATGGATCGTGTTGGAGCACGTAACAGAAGCCTCATACGTCTCCATTGCTAATAGGGAAATCAAATCCGAGCCTCTAATATTTCCAGTTCGATTCGCCTTTGCTCAACTGATTGAACTAAATGATATATCAATTGCTTGTCGAAATAAAATTCATCTAGCACAATTCACACGTTTATCATAATAGATCAGGACAATATCGTCTTGCGACTTCCTGCTGTAACGAAGAATGAGCTCTTTTTTATTATTATTATTCCTCGCTTTTTTTTTTCCCCTCTCTTCGGGGTAAACAATCGGAGATTGAGACTTGACAAAGAATTCAACCCACGAACTTTGCAAGTAATGTTTGTTGACTAACTTTGAGTCGAACGGCCTTAACCATATATGGTGGTCAAATTAAAAAATTTGAGATTTGACTGGAATCCGCGGAATACATTTATGACTTTTTGGCAATTATCTGGTTGAACGGCCGTAACCATGCTTGGTGGATCCGATCGAGTAGACAAAGATGAGAAAGAAAGGATAGGGAAGTGCCGGGATGAATGAGGAGAGAGAGTGATCCGAAGGAAGAAGAGGTAGATCGGGAGAAAATGAAGGGCGCAACCGACGAAGTGCCCGGAGGTAAACTACAAATATATAAAGAGCATACAAGACCCATTTTTAAGCGACGTGAGACTTACAAAGTGAGCGACACATGAAATTTGGACAAACGCATATTTGCAAAAGGGACAACACTAGCTCTGATACAATGTTAGAAATTCCAACTCAAAAAATTAAGTTATTATGTGGATGAAAACCATAAGTATATAAAGCGCACACCAAATTCATTCTCAAGTGATGCGAGACTTATAAATTCAACAGTCGACATCCTTTATAACTTTTGGAAAGTCCTATTCCCATTGAGCAGGACAAGTCATGTACCGTAGCAATGTGGAAGCATAATCATGGTCCATCCGTCCATTTAATGGGGTGCAATCAATTTAGCAACCCCCTAGCGCATGGAGCAACATAACTAAAGGCGCATGGGCGCACCCACATTACTTCTAAAGCTCAAATCGCATCATCTCTCCGCGTTCCACGTGCGTGCGGGCCAAACAATACGTCGTGGCTAGAGATTCGTTTATTTTGCGGAAAAAAAAATTGATTTGAGTTTTTGCAAAGACAAGCAAACGAAAACCACATTCGTTGTTCACAAAAAAAAAAAAAATTACATACGAATAGTTGTTGATAATAAAAAATATAAATTTTTATTGACAGATTATTTCAAGCGATACAAATGCTTATTTGAAGAAAAATGTTTCCCAGATCATTCATTTCTCGCGAAAAACACAGTACCCTAATCTTGATTATTTGAAACTTGATTGATCGACTGGGCGTCGATCGCATGATTGGGAGAATATCCATGTGAGAGTTGATGAGCCGTACCTAGCAAGAGAATTTAGTTAGCTCTTTTCTCCTTCCTTTTTCATTTTCGTTTTTTTTTTTCCAAACGAAATGACACTTTAATGTTCAAGTCAACTTCATTGACTCGAGATGGAGATAGAGAAGGAATTTTTCTTTTATACTACGGTCAAGATGAAACCATCATTTTCCATGAACCATAGGAGTCATAAGTATAGTATGTGAAGCTTAACTTCTATCGTATTTGCTCCAAAAGCCTCGTAGTGACGCAATCAATCTAAATGATTTTCTCGACGTTATTTCGCAATAACCACGATTAAGTTTGTGTCCATTAACATATGTAAAACCGACTAGTCATGATATAAAGGTCGAGATTAGCCTTAGATAGAAATTATTGCTTTGTTTGTTTCATGAAAAATGACTGCTTGAAAAATATTATCCGGATTTTTCGGCATTTGTCTTGGAAAAGACTCATTCAAAAGTGGGAATTTTTTTTTTCCCTCAAAAACATTTTTCTCTTCTTTCCTTCTCCTCTTTTTCCTATTTTCTTTTTTTTTAATTATTTTTTACTTTCTTTTTATTTTCATTTATTTTTTCAAAAATTTTATAAAACTTTAATATATTTTTTCCTTTTTCCTTCTTTTTCAACCGGTCACCGGCCATGACCACGATCTGCAGCCGGCCACAAGCGAGGCTCGACACGCGTGTAGCTTACGTGCCAGCACGTTGACGGCGTGTGGGTGTCGGGCAAGCGTCCGACACCGACACACCCACTTTTGAGCGTATCGATGCTTCATAGCTGTGCGGTCGGCATTAGGATATTGGAGGACCGGAGTTTGAAAAAAAAGAATAAAAAGACGTGGTCTTTCGGATCAGCCAGCGAACAAGTTCAAACGGGCGGATGACAGCGTGAATCGTTGCTCGGCCCTTTGTTGAGAATCGAAAGTTTTCTCCTCCCTTCTGGTTATTATTTCGATCGAGAACTTGTCAGGTTCTCATATCGCAGATTTGTTTTCGTTGCAGACGCCGAAAATGGAGGAGGAGAATCGGAACAAGGGGAGTTGAAAACGGGATCCATAGTAACATAAGAAAAACGTAAAAGAGGAAAACGGAAAAAGATAACATAATCAAAACTTGAAAAATTTCAATTTTTTAAAAGTAAGAATGAAAAGAAAAAAACAAAAAAATTTTGTTGAAAGTAGCGCACGGAGAAAAATCAAATTCGATTTTCTATACCAAATAACAGGTCCCCATATCTCAGCCAAACGCCGAGAAACACAATTATTTTCTGAAAATTGACATCTTGATTTTTTTTTTTTCAAAAAAGACTTAATTTTCCCAAAATAAATAGAGCCCAATTGCACTTAGTAGCTGCACAAACTTTAAGTTATGCTTTTTTGCTTAAAACAAAAGTCAAGTTATGTTTTGCTATTATCGTCTTGCATTAGCATTTCACTGCATACCAGCAATCATTCAACGAGGATAATTGTCCGAAAATTCCTAAACCTGTCATATGCGAGATGGATAGAAATCGCCGTGGAGGATTTTTCAATTTTTTTTTAAAATTTTCTAAACAGATTTCCTTTTTTTATTCTTTCCTTCTCCTTCTTCTTTTATTTTTTTCCCTTTTTTTTCTTTGCCGCCGCTTGGCCTATGGATTATATTGAAAAATCATCAAAAGATTTACGGCTAAATTGATCAAATAAAAAAATTTAATCCTGAATTGATGTTCGTACCATAGGTTTTAAGCGTTTTGCACAAACTTTCCTATTCAATTATGCGGTAACAAATAAAAGATAAAAGAGAAAATGTGTGAATAATATTTAAAAAAAGCCTTTTTTTATTTCGGTAAATGATGAACTGACGAATCCAGACAAGAAGAAAAAAAAATGGAAATTGGATAGTTTCCCTTTCGATCCAAACCGTTGTTTTGCTTGTGAGGCGGTATCGCTCGCAGAAATGGTTGCTGCCTTGCTGGTGCTCCCCACATGCGAAACGCAACGCCGTTGCGCGCAACCACTTCGACCGCCCGAGACGGCGCGCCGTATGGCAATCCCAGTGCACGTGCACGTGCACGTGCATCCATTAACGTTGGGCATGGCATTTTGCTGTCACTATCTTCCAAAGTCGCACGAAACGACAACGTCAAGCCAGAGCAAAGTCCCAAGTAGGAAGGGACCATGTGCTTCCCCTCCCCAATCATTTTGAGACAATTTAGTGCTTCCTGCCCTAAATATCCTTTCCTTTGGTCTAATCAAATTAAGCTTTAAAAAAGATGCTTTATGACTTTAATTAACGAGAGAATTTGTGCGTGTATGGAATTAATTGAAGTGGTTTGGGCCTTCGTGGAAGTCAAACCAGCCAGGCCACGTGAGTTTACATCTAGCAAAGTCTTGGATTGCCTTGCTGGACAAAGCAATGCTTCATGTGGTTCGGGTCAAAGGTGATCGTTTGTCTCGCTCCGACGACAAACTAGAAATGTACAGATGTTGTTTAGGGTGTGTTCTACGTATTTTGCACCTATAAAGCTAAATAAAGGCATGAAGTGCCATCATTTTCTCAAATAAAAACATACAGTTAATCATATTAGTGTCAAATAAGGGTCCGAAGTGACCCTAATAATTTCAAATAAAGGCCTGACGCCGGCTAGCAAAATATTTCGTCATGTTAAGGAAATTTTCGTCTAAAGACCACGGGCAAGAGTGAGGGCGACCCTTGCCAAATTAGGTGAGGGTAGGTGAGGGCAACCTTGCTCAACCCTCCGAGGCATCGTTGATTGACTTTTGGCGAAAACAAAAGAAAAAGAAAAATAGAAAGAAAGAAAAAAAAGAAAGAAGAAAATTTCAAAAAAAAAGTAAAAGACGAAGATGCCCTTAACCAGTTTGAAGGTCAGACCTTTCTTTGAGATTGACGCAGCACTCCAAATTATTATTTGAAACAAATATCAATTTCAGGCTCTTATTTGATAAAATGATGGTACTTCAACCTTATCTGAAACATTGTTCACCTTAGATTTTTATTTGAGAAAATGAAAGCAGTTATTTTGCGATTTTCCGAAATATATAAGAGAGATACTCGAGCAAAGCACAACCATGAAGAGGGAAGATCGGTTTTAAGCTGCTTAGGACGCACTAGGCAACGAGCAAGCGACTAGCCTTTTCTTGTGATTTATCTTGGATGGGAAGGAAGGAATCATTCTCCTTTTAGGCAGGATCGCGGTGGAATGTTTGACCCGTCTTAGCTCGTTCTATCTACATTTTATACCTTCAGCTACGTTTGACTTTCTCTATTTAATGGCGCCTTTGCGTCTCAAGGGCCAGAAGTTCCCAAGTTAAGTAACTTCATCCCCGCTCGAGGCTTCTCCACTAGAACTAGACCTAATGATGCGTCTGGCTCAAGCCCAACCATGCCAAAAAAGGGCCCGATCGATCAGCATTTTTGGATGGATTTAAGGAGGAGGGAAATGGCCACCATAGTACAAGTTGGAGAAGAATTTGATCTCTTTGCTCTATTTGCAGTTGAAATATACAGTCTGGTTAATAACACAGTCAAGCAATAAGAGTTTGGAGGACTATCAACTTCTCAAGTTCTAACCATTATGAAAATTGAAAACCCAGTGTCTATGACCAAGATATTTCTTTTTTTTTTTTTCAGTTAAAATGTTGCGAACACAGCAATTGATGGACTGGAATAAAACCAGATGAAGCGAAATTCAGCCTCCATTGCGCCAAGATAGATGGCTTGGCTACGGCGTCCTTTTACTGTTGTAATGAATTGGTACCTAAGTATAACTATTTCCCTGGCTTCATATGCCTGGTTTTCGAAAGAAAGAATGCACTTTGAAGCTACCACCTAGCAGAGCTGAGAAGTTCAGAGTCAATGGTGTGCTGCAACTGATCCCCACCAAAAACAATAGGTGTCATGTTGCACACCTAAAATCATTAATTGAACCAAGACTATGGGAGACTAACTGAACCATGCGTTGCCTCGAATGGTTAGCATCCTCCATGGACCTTCCTTCAGTGCTTGTCTTTGGCAACATCACTTGGAAGATCAAGTCCATCAGGAATTTTTCCTGAATAGTTGGTCCTTGAGGCACCTGATCCTGTCATCCTGAAAACAGCAAACGGAATCAAAGAGGGACCTGTGTATGTGTTTCGGGGGAATGTCTAATAGTATGCTTTCAGCGCGTCATGCTTACCCTCTATCCACAATGACAACTGAACGGAGTTCACAGTTTGCAAAGCTGCAACCACAGATAATATATGTCTAATCAGCCCGGCATATAAAAGCTCCCACCCACTCTAAAAATAAAGCGCCACATCATATCGACTCCATTGCCAAGCCTCTAGGATCATGTGCAGTTTACCAACAATATTCATTCGTCACAACCATGTCATCATTTTCATCATCCTAATCTGCTACTAGTACCACCATCGAAACTGGGAGTGGCTGTTACTATTGGAAAGTTCCCCCAAGGAAAAAGAGAAAGCTATGCGATTGCATTTTAATGAAGCAATTAAAACCCATGTAGAGCTAAAAATATCATGGACAACTCAGAAGCCACAATCTCATTACACAAGGGTACACGACTTCCAATGTGTACTTATCAAAATTTTCTCTCCATCAAATCCTATTAGCTCTAATATCTGACATACATTATATCACTGCATCACTTAATGCAAACATGAAGCAAGACCAAAAGAACAGAAGGTGGGATTTTGTTGGCTGTCAGCATAGTTGGAAGAATGTTTATGCAAAACTTCACTACCAATACCGAATATAATATGAAGAGAAGATAGAGATCCAGCTTTCCTATTGACTGATGGGTAACACCCATCTACAATCAAGTTTTTCTGCTTAACAACCAGTAGTGATAAGATGATCAATCAACATACTCAACAGTGGATAATCAGTGGTAATTGCTAGTGTACACGTTACAAACTTTAGCATACAATAAAACCTTCAGAGTACTTTTTTGAGAACCTTAATTTCATGTCATTCACTCGTTATACATATAATCAGAAGGGAGACAACAAGGACCAAATCTAAATAATTGCTCAAAAATAATAATGCAATACACTAAGAAAATTATGTGCTCCCAATCATAATTAGAAATATAAAACCATTGACTAGAACCAACAACCAAATACGAACTAGGAGACACTCACTGCTTGCACATTTCGCTCCTCACCGATGGATGACAATCATCTCCAAAGGCGCTGAGGGTATGAAATAAGAATCCACTATGGGTAACAACTGCAATCTCCTTCTCTTCCCGTGTCCACAACCTGAAGACAAATCAAAACCTTGAGATGCAGAATCAAATGGCTTATTTCAGATTTTCTATTTTTACATAGCTATTGAACTATTTTCTTCCAAGATCATACAAGTTTCAACTCTATTTTGCATTGTAGTTTACACTCCAAAGCACCGAGCAGGAAGTTATGAAGTACCAGTTCAAGAACTTCATTCCTCGAACAGCAACATCCTCATCCTTTTCTCTAACATCAGGGGTCCACAAGACGTCGTCTTCATTCTCAATCTAAAGAAAAGTTAATATCAAAGTTAAAAACCGAGATTAGTTTAATGTTAAGACTTCCAAAGCAAATGCCCCGAAAAAAAAGCAGTTTAAGAAATAAAGCACTTGCCAACGAAAAATCAATTGCAGGAAAGAGCGGCCGATACTCGCTAATGCTTCGTCTTTTGTCACAAGGATGAACTCCCTATGAACAAAAATGTAAAATTTAGCAACTTGAAGCTTTGCAAGGGATGTTCAATACCAATACAAGAGGCTCCACAAAACTTTAGGAAAGAGAGAAATTCTGCAGTAATTAGTAGCAAAATGTCTGCACCTTCGTCTTGCAATAACTTCTTGTAGTTCTAAGGGAGGTTAATTATATAAGGGATCATTCAGCTTGGGGTTTTACCACTATACTTTGCAAAGTCATGTAATAACCACAACTCCGTTTCTAGGTTGTATCACTAAATTTGACAGAACATCTGACTCACTAAATACATGACATGACAAGCTAAATAGGACATTTTTCAACAGGATGGAATGATTCATGGTACAAGATCTGAGACCAATCTTATGGATTTTGGCGCTTGGACGAAAATCAGATCGCCGTGTGATGTTACCATCATGCCACATCATGTTAGGTCATCCACCTGTGCTAACACATCTATTTTCATCAAAATTGACATGAAATACGACGGGAGCAGTAGCTATCGAATGATTTCTATAGTAGTAGCCATAAGATAGGCTGAATTTCAGCTGCAAAAAACGAAAATTGGCAAAAGCTAAATGATGTATCATGTTATCCACTGTTCTAACTGCCAAAAGGAGAAACAATGCAACATGAAGAAACTTATCATTCTTTAACTACATGTATGGTTGGTCATCATTAACAAGATAAGAAGTCCTTTGTTTTTTTTTTTTTTTGGTCGAAAAGAAGTCCTTGGTTGAGAACTAGAACCTAAGGAAGTTTAGTCAATTGCTAAAGATGCACATGATATCCTTTTTTAAGTTCGCAAAATTATCATACCACTCAAGGACAAAGGCGAACTCTTTTTCTTATGTCATTTTAAGAATCAATAGAGATTGTAGGCATGAATAGAATGCACTACAATCTGTAAAGTGCCAAGACCATTTAAAGCTCAATGTGCAATCATTTAGAAATCGGTATTTTATTTTTTTAGAAATGGGTATTGCAAAGAAGAAAGGTACCAACATTTTCCAGAGACAGAACTTACTCTGGAGGCATGTCCATACAAAATGCTTCCGCTGAATAATATTGCAAAAAATAAACCAACATTCAGGACTTAGTGGATGATCTCTTTATTCCACAAGCATTCACTTACCAAATGTTCTCGACAAAGTTCTACAGCAGTGAATGGTGGGCAATTGAGACTTGAAATAGCAGGATGATCACTATTCCCTGCATTTGCAACCATCAAGAGAGGTGCAACTATTCCATCTGCATAGCCTTCACCACCGAAAACTCCAACAGCTGTTTGCATAGTTCTGCAAGTGATCACATAAATAGTGTAAAAACAGCAACCAAACAAACTAAAAATCCAAATTGTGTACCATAACATGCCCCTCATGCAAAGGCTAGTAGAATGTGAAGTTAACGACTTAAAGTATGCAGACCCAAAACATGTGGATAAAAGAATGATTAAAACCCATAGCTATGAAGGACAAAAACTCATAAATGGTAAAACAGAAGTGTGAGGAATTCAACACAGACATGCTGATATTTGTTGAACTGAGTAAGCACCTGTTTAAAACTAAAGTTTAAGCTATTAGAAAATAATACGGTTTATTTTCATTATCTTGACACTTTGCCCCATCGGCCATTCTTCATCAAATGAAAAAGGAAACACCATCCTAAATTTACCTCAATTACACTCTTCTCGTATGTTATAAACGAAAATGTCTCATTGCAAGGTTAAATGCAATCATTCATGATAAAGGACCCCATGCCAGAGGTGCCTCTAGCAACTAATTTCTAGGACTTATATCAAAGCCCTACTAACTTATTATCGATGATTAAATGAGTAAAGCAGTTAAGCGTAACAAAAACAACTAAAACTAGCATCCTATGCAACAGAGAACAAATGGTAAACAAGAATATAGGTCCTTAACAATCTAAAACAACAATTCATAACATAAATCAGTATTGAAGACGATGCAATCCGTAAGAACATATGAAAAGGTAAGGCAAGAAACAAATGTGAAGCAAATCACAGTACCTCATCAAAGGGGAAGTGATAACAAGATCAATCTTCTCGGAAAGTCCGCATGCTCGCACATGCTTGCGCAAGTTACCAACCTATCACCGCATCAAGAGATCATTAGAAAGTAAACCGGTCCAAACAAACTGCATAGAAAAAAAAAAGAATTATTGTGTACTTTTTCTAATAGATCTCCTGAAGGTTAAAAAACGAACAAAATATAGAGTTTAGGGTATTATAACTAGAACAAAACAGCAAAGCCTTCTCAATTCTCACACTAACTTAGGTTGGCTATGTCGTTGTTGCCCTATCTATATTATATTAATATCCTATCCAAGACCAACTTGTTTTTTTAATGAAGTTCTTCTGACAAGAATATTCCTTTTGTCAATTTCAGGGAAGCAACTCAATTCTTAATGCGAAATCCACTAAAATGCAGTCTCTTTTAGAAATTCCTCTCTTTAACATATGTACCCTTTGAAGTCAGCATGGGAAAAAATTAGCACCTGCTGCCAGCCGAGAGGGGTGAGGTGAGCATCAAAGAGATCATAAGACAAATAGGCATCGTGGTTCTTTTCTCCTTCCACATTATGAATTCCTTGGGCATGCCTCACCTGTACGTTAATCGTCAAGTCAGACCTGATATGCTTAACGCCTATGAATATGCCTTTACATGGATTAAAGAAGCCCAAAACATCGCAATGCCGCATACTAGGTGAAGTGTCTTGCACCGGTGCAATGGATATAGCCCTGTCACTGCAGCTTCCATATCTGAAACCAAAGAAAATGGATCATCCACGAGAGTCGTTTCATTTAACAAAAGTGACAATCATGCCAAAATTTCAGCGCATCAGAAACTGAAGAGCCATCGCCAGAGTCCAATAAAATTCCAGCAGTAGGAACAAATCAGCATCATCACCGATGAACGGACAATTACTTCAGTTCATCCCACTCTACGTATCATATCATCATCACAAAATAAAATAAAAATAAAGACACATGTTCCAACATTTCAAGAAACCATTTTGATAACATTCATGATGCGCAGCGCCAAAGCTCGTCACACTGCAAAAGGGAAAAGAAGGGATCCGTCTCCTGCACAAATTCACTACCTAGATCCAAACTCGACAACCCAACCGCCTAAAATCCAAGCGACGAAATTGTCGTAAAAAAAAATAAATAAATTTCTCAGTACCAAACGGATCGAATCGCACGCAATCCATCACCAACTAGAACAAACAGCAACGCAGAGCGCCAAACATAAAAGAACTGAAGAGCGACCCCAGGAATCATCAATCACAAGACCGAAACGCGGATTCGCGGTGGAATATGGATTACCAGAAGAGAGAGGGGAGAGAGAAGAGCGGACAGGCAGGTCGAGACGTCGTCGCCGCCGCAGCTTCGAAGCGGAGGGGTTGCGAGGGAGGAGGACAAACGAAGGACTGCTACGTAAGGAGGAAGGGCATAACGAGGAGGCATTACTTGTACACCCACCGGGCGGCGCACTACAGTGGATCACCATAGTCGTAGCGTTTGCGTGCGCCGTGTGCGAACCGCACCCCCCCGCCGAGAAACAATAATTCGATTTCTTTTTTTAATTTATTCTCCGAAAAAGGAAAAAATTTGGGAGTTTGGGGGGGGGGGGGGGATGGGGGAATACGAATCTTCGTCTTGGATCTCTCGCTGCAAGCTGGCTGCAACCAACCAACCAACCAGCCAACATGGCGCGCCGCCAAAAGAAGAAGTGGCACCGGAATCCGAATCCCGTCATCCAGAGAGGCACGTGGCTATGCTCCGTTGGTCGCGGCCGGTCAGCTCCCGCAAAACGGGATGGCACGTGTTGCCGCTCACGTGGCGGGAGGCTTCGGAACTTGGACAGTGGGGAATATTCGGACGGATCGCGTCGGCAGGAGCGTCCGGTTTTTCCTTAGCTGTCCTCGACGCACGAAGGATGCCTTTTCGTTCGCCATTTCTCCGGTCTGGCGTCAGCGTCATCGTTTCATGGCATTTTCGTGACGTCACGGGGTGAATCCCAAAAGCCCGACAAAATTTCATGAGGGTCTCGTGCCGGAAAAATATCATTTAACATTTACTTAGAATTTTAGTCTCTAACCTTACAATTCGGGACATTCGTGCTATAAATAGATGTCACAGATTATAACTAATAATAAAAATATATAAAAAATTCAAAAAATTGATCATAAAAATCGAAAATCTGGACCGCCCGTCTAAAAATGGATGGCCCGAATTGTAAGGTTAGGTATCTAATCTTCTGAGGAAATTTGAGGCGATTCGAATCCCGTGATGTCGGAAAGATGAACGGTAGTCCCAAATCCATGATGCCCGCATTTTTTGTGTCACCGATGGTTGTTCGAATGTGGATATGCCACGGTCGGCAGTGGAGTATGATGCTTATGCTAATGTTCCCGCCCTTGCGAATTGCTAAAAAAAAAAGTCATAAACATTTTAATAATTTTAAAATGAAAATTTTTTGACCAATTTATTTTTAATTGCAAATCGCTAGCACGGTGGTCTAGTTAGCGCCAATTGTTTACCTGGTGCAACTGGAAGCTAACATAGATTATTTCTTTCCAAAAAACTTTTATTTTTTCTTTTCTTTTATTTATTTATTTATTTTTTCTCTACCTACCGTTCATTTTTTTTTTTATAATCAAAATGTCTGGGACTACCGTTCATCTCCTTTTTTGCTAGTTATCGGTCACATGCAAGGGCAAGGGAAAAGGCTACACTCATAAATACTTGGGCAAGAGCTACCTCGCCTAGACCTGTCGAAGGCAAACCTCATGACTAGCAAGAATGTTGCGATGCTTGCTTATGGCAATTGACTAGAGGAGAGAAGAAAAAAAATGAAAATCAGAAAATTGCAAAAATAATTCACGTTGGTGTCACTTGGGCCACATAGACTGGACTGCCGTATTAGCGATTTTGGGCAAGGGCTACCTTGCCTAAACCTGTCGAAGGAAACCCTCACGACTAGTGAGAATGTTGCGATCCTTGCTTACTTAAGGCAATGGACTAGAGGAGAGAAGAAAATAAAATAAAATCCGAAAATTGTAAAAAATGATTCACGTTGGCGTCACTTGGGCCACACAGACTGGACTGTCGTATAAGCGATTTTGGCCAAAATTGACAGAATAAACTAGATCGAAATATCGTCAAAATATTTAGTATTAAGCCGGCAAAATTGAAAAGTTTATGACCGAAATGGTGGTAATACAACAAGTTTAAAACTTTATGAACAATTTTCACTAGAAAAAGATGACAACAATTGTTCTTGAAACTTCCAATTCCGACATTGATGGTCTGCCTTCAGCCGACTCGCATTGAAATGCCAACTTAAGTTATCGCAATCATCGATCTTCAGTGCAATATTATGATTATTCCGCTAGTGGCTAAAATATGAAACATTCAACTAGAATTTTTTTTTTTTTTTGTTATCTCCGGATATTCCATCAGAAGTTACTTCATCAATAAGCAAAATATACTAATCTAACTAAACGGATCAAGTCTAAGACATCGCTTTCGAAGGAGTTTAGCCACAGCAAGTCGTTACCTTAACCTTTCCAACCAAATAAAGTTGAAGGTGTAGAAGCAAACATCATCATCACTTTCTAAATGTGAACAGCCACCGCAACACCATTGGCTTTCCTTCTCCAATCACTGCCCTTTTTGGATAGAGGGGTTGAGGGGTTGAAGGAGGGAAAAAAATAAGAAGAAGTTGTTGATAATTGACGAGGTCTAATTTTCTAAAAAATCATCTAACTTTTTTGTCTATGTTCATTTTGCCCCGAACTTCTATTTGTTTCGAAGAAAATCCTCAAACTTTGCAGCTAGTCCAAATCTGTCCCGAATTGATGTTTGTCTTAAAAAAAACACCATCAAACTATACATACGGTTTCAAATCTAATTCGAACTTTTTTTTTTCTAGGAGAAAAATCAAAATTTTTTATTCTGATCCCAAATATGCCCCATTAATGCACTGTCCAATAATCTCTGTTAGTCGTCTCTAATTTTCACGTCCTAGAAGGCTATAATGGTTCCATTCTGGTGATAATTTTCCATTTCACATTGTCGATGTGGATTTGTTATTGACGTGAAAATGTCACGTCAAAATTGAGATAGAACATGGGGATATATATGAGAATAGATTGAAAGTTTAGGTTTTTTTTAGACGAAACAAAATCTGGTGTAGATTTGGGATTGAATCTAAGGTTTAAGATCTTTTATGAAACAAACAAAAAAAAAAATTCGAGACAGATTTGGAAGTGAACTTAAAATTTAAGGGTTTAGGGAATTAGGCCATTTGATGAAATAGCCGGAGAAGGGAAGACAACATTACAATTACATATGCACGACACCCTCGGATAAAGGGAACCTAAGAGTCGTGTTTTCCTCTGCAGACAGTCACTTTCTTTGACTGATTTTAGTTGCCGACATCTATTTAAGGTAGGAAGGGGCAGAGGCCAGAGTGACAGGAAATTGAGATTTTTCTAATTATGACTGGCGTTTCGTAATTGACTACAATTTTCTTTGTGACAACGAATCACGCGTCGATTAGAGAGAGCTTCGAAGAAAACAAAAAAATCCAAATGGAAGGGATAGATTCCAATTGAATAGCGTTTGGGTCAAACGTAACTCTAGTTCTTTTTTGCTGGCTTACAATTTTGCTTAGCAAAACTTGATTGTCTAGTTTCGTTTGATCAATATAATCAACAAAAACCCTAAGCGAATTGGAACGAACTGATTAGTACACGAATTTCTCATTCTTGTAGACATGAATATTCCTGCATAATTCATAGTCTCTAGTCATATATAGATGTAGTGCCACATTTTACGCACGATTCGAAATGAATAATTATATCAATCGCATCGGCTAGTTTCGTCGGTTTGGCTCCAGTCCATAGATTTCCATCGCGGGCTCGTTCAATTGAGCTCATACAATCAGAACTTGAATTTGGATCAGTTGGGACATGAGGCACTCGATTGCCATGACCAAATATTTTTTTTTTTTTCAGCTTTCTTAACTCAAGCTTTGTTTCGGCCTTGGGTATTGTCTTATTGTGATTAAGGCTGCAAACGGGCCGGGCGATCAACCTACATAGAATTATTGCTTGTACCTCAGCTACAGTACAAAACCAACCCAAAGACCTCAAAATAAAAACTTGAGTGAAGCCAATTACGATCAAAACCTACTAATTTACTTGGTATATAAATTGTATAGACCGCTCTTACCATGCATCACTTAGTCTGTGGTATATTTTGACTTTGACTTTGAGGATTACTTTACCGTTCTATTCCAAATATATATATATATATATATATACACACACACACACACACACACACACACACACATCCGTGATGGTAGATAAGATTGCATACTAGTTAAAGATCGTTAGTTAAAACAATTGTTGGTGACCTGATTCTTGCTAACTTATTTGGTAAACTTAAGGCATAACTAAAGATGGTAAATAAAAATTGGTACCCTAGTAAAAAGTCCTGTCAACAATAAAACAAAATAAAATAAAGCTTGACGAGTTATTCAAATAAGAGTTAATAACCAAAACTAGATGGTAACTTATATCTGATAAAAGTTTTATAAGTCGCCTTAATTTAAGCGGGTAATTTCATGAAAGTCTTCCAGATCCATCACAAAGGGAAACGAAAACTGATCTATTTCATGCTCTAGATAATCGAATAAATATCCGATGAGGTAAAACCTATGCAAAACAAAAGTTAATAAATTAGTACAAAAATTGGTAAATTTGCCTACTGTGGTAATCTTCTAATGGCGATGGTAAATTATCAACAAGTCACATAGAAAAAAAAAATCTACGGTTATTTCAAAATCAACGCTTAGGCTCTATTTGTTTTGTGAAAAATGAATGATCGGAAAATTATTTTTCTTGAAACAATCGTTTGTATTACTTGAAATAATTAGTCAATAAAAAATATTTTCATTGCACAGTAAAAATTTATTTATAAATATTTTATCGATGATGAAAATATTTTTCGACCACTCGTATCTTTAAGCGATATAAGCAATTATTTTTAGGAAAATATTTGTTGAATTATTCATTTTCGACGAAATAAATGGAGCCTTAATGTTGAACAAATCCGTGAGCAGAATCAAATCAATCTAATGTCAAGCACATCTAGCCACGAACAGAAAAAGAAAAATGATGTCAAGCGCTTGTATTATTTGTTGTTTAGGTATATATTGCATTTAGATAAATGCATGATTGTATGCAAAGATTATCACGAACAAAGTACATGAACCAAGCTAAATATAGACCGCAGAAAATGGAGGGACTGACGTGATTCTCGTCAGACTTTGTAATTCGAATTCAACTTATATGTATCGGGTTCAGTCAATACTTTGTCTGGTCGCACATATAATCCGAGAATCACCTGATCGGTCTAACACTTTCATTTACTACGAGGAAACGCACACCATGAGTGATGAGAGTGACTTTGACAGTTTGGTTTTTCAGGATAAGTTATACTACTAAAGTTCATCGAAATTCGGGAGAACACTAAGAAACCATTTATGAAGGTTTGGTCTTCTTTTAAGGAAGCAAACCATACGCAAAGGAAGAACCGAAAGCAAAATCTTGACCTTAAAACTCACAAACTTGTCCTTGCTTTCGCTCTCTCTGTCCTGACTCCTGCAGAGATTTCTTCTTCTACTGCAGAATGTAGCTTACAGATTTAGATACACCACAACTTGTTTTTTTTTTTTTTTTTGGGGGTGGGCAAAGGTAAGATATGTATTAGAAAAAGCGCAGCATACATACAGACCTCCCCCGAACACCACCGAAGTGTTGCCTAAGGTGTAAGAGCAGCTCGGTTAAGAAAGCTACAAAAACCAAAAGCCACGCAGAGAGTGGCAGCTATACAAAACAAAAAAGGAACTTGTATAACCTATACAAAAAGCTATGCAAAAACCAGAAGGCCATATAAGGCGGCCAAAATGCAAAAGCAAGGGAGGCCGAACCTCCACTAAACATCAATCAAATATCGATGAGGAGATATCTCAAGAAACTTGCATCCTTCGATTTCTGGCATTGTCATCAACGTGGCTAAATGTGAGGGCTTGTCCTTAACAACATTTTGTAGATGCTTCTTAAGGGATGTCAAATTGAGTTGCATGTTACCGAAGAGGATATGATTCCGTTCCGTCCATATAATGTGGCAAAGGGCGCTAAAAGAGAATCTAGCAATGCATTGGTGCAAGGAGTGGCCACAAATGTGCCTCATCGCTCACCAAAGATTGTCTTGCCAAGAAACGTTATGCCAAGCCAAGTTACACTTAGCCGACGAAAACAAAGCAAAGGCACTAGTGATTCGACAACCAAAAAATAAATGATCAAAAGAGTCGAGACTACAGCGACAAAATGCACAATTACTTTTCACAATAGGATGATGGGCAAGAAGAAGAATATGAGTCGGCAACTTGTTGAGAGTCGTAAGCCACAAAATGAAGGAGTATTGAGGAGCATGGTGATGCTTCCAAATGAATGAGTGCTAGCGGACAATTTGACCTTTATGCTGAAATACTCCCAAATCGAAGCTACGGAGAAGGCGCTAGAAGGATTGGCAAGCCAAAGCAAGTTGTCACGACTCTCAGGGCTGAGGGACGGCATGGGATCATACCAAGTTCCCATAACAATATTCATCCTCAAGGGGCAGTGAGTAGTAGTTAGGAAATCCCGAATCATGGCCATTTGAGATGCCAAACCTATATATGTATAGATAAAAAAATAATTTGTATAAGGGACCCCTCAGATGCTAAGAATCAGACTAGAAGGATATACTGTCGCCTCCACCCTCTAGTGAAAAAGTTGTTCACTATCTTGTCTGATGTGGAGTATCTTTTTTGAAGACCATGAGCAAAAGGGCGGTCTCTTTGCTTTTCAAAAATTCTTATTCTTAAGAAAATTCAAGTGTATCCATTTGCATCATATGGACTCTTTAACTGTGAAGAGTAACTAGATATGTTTAAGCATGGTGGCCTTGTGGTAATTGGCGAGCCGACGAATTCCAAGACCCCCTTCCTCCTTTGGAAAGCAGGAGTTGTCCCACGACACCTTAACACCTCCTGTGCTTAACTTCGACCCTTTTCAAAGAAATTGCTTGAGAATTTGCTATATGTGAAGAAGAACAGACTTAGGAAGAATAAACACACAAGCCCAACAAGCCTGGATAGCATGAAGAACTGTTTTGACCAGCAAAAGGCAGCCCGCGAAAGAGAAGAAACATTGCAACCACGAACGGGCTCTAGCATTGATAGTATTCACCAAAGAGGTGCAATCCACCTTTTTCAGTAGTAAGATATCAGATTGGCAAAATACCTTACCGAAAGGAGTTGCGTTGAAGTTGGGTCGAGTCACCGGAGCAAAAGAATTCACTTTAACTCATATTTGGTGTAAGAGCAGACTAGTCAGAGAACCTATCCAGACCTGACTTGATAAGTGCAACCTGATAAGAAAGAAAGATTAAGAGATAATCGTGTTGTTCACTATTAATGGTGTGTGACATAATGTACATGAGAAGCCTTTATATAGGCTTAGAAGAGCTAAAGAGCTTAGTGCTCTTCCTATGTGGGATTAAAAAGAAAGAAGAAGTGCAAGAGAAAGCTACAAGACTACAAGGCTATACAAGTATGTCTAACACCCCCTCTCAAACTCAAGGTGGATCAAACAACGAGAGTTTGGAAAGACAAAATTTAAAGCGTTGTAATGTGAGAGCCTTCGTAAAACGATCTGCAAGCTGATTTTTAGTTCCAACAAAAGGAAGAGAAATTGGGCGAGCTTGAAGATGATGATGAGTTAGATGACAATTGATCTCAATATGTTTTGTACGCTCATGAAAACTGGATTTGCACTAATATGGATGGCACTCTTATTGTCACAATGCAGAGGAGTAGGATCCAGATGTGAAACACTCATGTCGGCAAGTAAGAGGCGAAGTCAAACGATCTCAATGGTAATGTCGGCCATAGCATGAAACTCGAACTCTAAGAGAAGCGTGAGACAATATGTTGTTTCTTGGCATGCCAAGAAATGAGACAATCGCCAAGAAAAATATAATAGCCAGTGACAGATTTATAATTAATCACGTTAGAAGCCTAATCAGCATTAGAATAGGCACGCAACTTGAGAGCAGAAGAAGATGGCAGAAATAAGGAACGCGATAAAGTGCCTCGGAGATAGCGCAAGATCCTAAGAATAGCAACATAATGAACTGTGTGAGGAGCAGCAACAAACTGACTGACAACATAAACAGCATAAGCGATATCGAGTCGGGAGATAGTAAAATATACAAGGCTGCTAATCAAAGTCCGATAGTGGGTCACATCAGAAAGAGGCTCTCCGTCATTCGGATAAAACTTCTGATTCAACTCAATAGGAGTAACAACAATGCGTGAATCCGAGAAAGCAGCCCTAAAGAGAATATCGGCAGTATATTTTTGCTGAGAAATAAGGATACCGCGCAAATTGCGAGCAATCTCAAGCCCAAGAAAGTAGCGCAGTGGTCCAAGATCCTTCATGGCAAAATGTTGCTGAAGGTGACGCTTGGTATGTTCAATATAGTCGCGATCATCTTTAGTGATAACCATATCATCAACATAAAGAAGAAGAATAATGCAATCAGCAGAAGAGGTATGAACAAACGTAGCATGATCAGCCTTGCTTTGAGTAAAATCAGCAGATCAAATAGCATCATCGAACTTCTCAAACCAAGCACGAGGAGCCTATTTAAGACCATAAATAGCCCGTCGCAAGCAGAAAATGTGTCCAGAGATATGAGCAAGACCAGGCGGAGGTTGCATGAAGATATCGTCCTGAAGATCCCCATGAAGAAAAACATTCTTGACATCAAGCTAAAAGAGAGGCCAATTACGAATTGAAGCAATAGCTAGTAAAGCTCGGACAAATGTCATCTTTGCTATGGGAGCAAAGATCTCCTCATAATCAATATCATACTCCTGCGAGAAATCTCTGGCAATCAGACGTGCTTTGTAGCACTCAATATTGCCATAAAAACGGGTCTTAACCTGTATATTCATCGGCAGGATACCAAGGAGCGACCTAGAGGAAGAGGCACTAGCTCCCAAGTATTAGTACTGTCTAACACTGAGAGTTCCTCAGACATAGCCTGACGCCATTCAGCATGCTAAACTGTTTCACGATAATTGGTGATTTCTTGTACAACATGAACAACAGCCAAAAAGAACCAAACTTAGTGGAATAAGGAGCATAAGCAACATACCGGGCTATTAGACGCCGATCCCAAGGAGGATTACGGCGTGGCTCTAGAGGTGCGGAATCGTCGAGGGCAGGTGGAGCAGGAGGTGCAGCAGAAGTGAGAGGCAAAGATGGGGATGGTGGCGATATATCTAGATCCAAGGTGGAAACAGGACAAGGAGGATTAGGAAAAGGATCAATAGGGAAATCCATAAATGAAACAGGAGACGACACATAAGGTGTGACATCGGTAGGGAAGAAAGGAATGTGTTCATGAAAGGCGACATTGAGAGAAATACGTATGCGTCGCGCATTTGGGTCGTAACATCGATAACCTTTGTGCTGGGTGTTGTAACCCAAGAATGCACATGAGACAGAGTGAGCGGTGAGTTTCGTAAGTTCAATGGGTGGAAGAACGACAAAAAAGTTACACCCAAAAACTCGAAGATGATTATAGCTAGGAGATTGAAAATAGAGACGCTGAAAAGGGATGTCTTGATGGAGAATAGACGAGAGTAGGAGGTTAATTAGATGAATAGCTTTGAGAAGGGCCTCAGCCCAGAACTTAGTAGGAACAAATGTCCCCAGTAAGAATGCACGAATAGTTTCCAGAATATGACAATGCTTGCGTTCAACAACCCCATTCTAAGTTGAAACCCAGGACAAGATAGCTGAGGAAGTGTACCATCACTAGCCAATAGGGAACGACAAACAGTAGAGAGATATTCTCCTCCCGAGTCTGAACGAAAAACTTTG
The DNA here is from genome assembly GCA_028455895.1 of Rhodomyrtus tomentosa. Taxonomy (NCBI): domain Eukaryota; kingdom Viridiplantae; phylum Streptophyta; class Magnoliopsida; order Myrtales; family Myrtaceae; genus Rhodomyrtus; species Rhodomyrtus tomentosa. The sequence goes on along the minus strand of JAPCWY010000001.1, from coordinate 2,226,735 downwards.
ATTTTTGTGTTAAATTGAGTGGAAATCATGACAGTAAAAGATTGATAAACCGAAAAGAAATCACTGTGTTGACACATAAAATAGACCCATGTATAACGAGAATAATCATCAATAAAAGAGACATAATATTTGAAGCCACTCTTGGAAGAAAGCGGTGCAGGACCACATACATAATAATAAATAAGATCAAAAATTGAACTAGATCTTGAGTTATTGATAGGAAAAGGCTTAACAGATTGCTTGACCAAAGGACATATAGAACAAGGAAGAAGACTACTAGAAGAAACATGACCCAAATTGCCTCATTGACGAAGGATGGTGAGACAAGAAGAAGGAATATGCCCGAGACGCTGATACCATCGGGCAAGATTGAGGGTAGCCAACATAAGAGAAGGATCAGAAGAAGTTGGAAGATGTTGCATAATATAGAGCCCGTCCTGTCTACTGCCCTTCCCAATTATCCAGCCACTCAAACGATCATGCACAAAGCAAGAGCTATCTGTAAATCTTACAGTACATTCAACATCAATAAGTTGTCCAACATATAATAAATTGAGAGCCATAGAAGGAACATGTAACACATCAGGGACATTAAAATCTCGAGAGATGGTAAGAGTACCCCGCCGGGTAGCCAATAGAGTAGAGCAATCAACAGTAAAGAAATGTGCTAGATGCTTGAGCTCAGAGAGCTGAGCGAGACAAGCAGCGGAACTAGACATATGTTTAGCAGCTCCTGAGTCAAGTATCCAAGTAGTAGAAGTGTCACCTGAAGATGAAGTAGCTACAACAGTTTTTTCTGTAGAGGAATAAGGTGTAGGAGTGCCGGAACTAGGAAAAGACCCAAGCAAAGAAGGACTCAACTGAGCAAGCTGGGCTTCAAGAGTAGTAATACGGTCATCCATAGAAGAATAAACCAAAGTAACAGGTCGAGAGTGTCGAATAGGACGCGGTGTCGCAAAAGGCGTAGATCATCCTTCTTCTTTCGCCAACAATATAACTCTTCATGTCCAAAACGGTGACAATAAGTACATGAAAGAGGGCGAGATCCACGTATAGGTAGAGCACGTGGTGAAGCGGTCAAGATAAACTGATCGAAAACATCGATGCGATCACTAGAATTGCCCATGAGGATAGAAAAATCGTTGGTGAAGCTAGAAGTATGGGTTGAGGTGTACAAATTGATCGAAAGAATCGAAAAGCACTGATTTGAGGCACGAACAAAACCTCTAGAAAGATAAGCGAATATAGGGAAGCTTGACTAGAGCAAGCAAGTATGATAACACAATAGCCCTAAACTCACTGTATTAATTTCTGATGCGGAAGATCCAATTTATGGCGACCGCATAACATACTTTAAAAAAAACAATGAGCTCATTGTCTTAATTTCTGATGTGGAAGATCTAATTTATAGCAACCACAAAGCATACTTTTCAAGATAATGATCTTGGCTCTAATACCATGATAAGAAAGAAAGATTAAGAGAGAATGATATTGTTCTCTATTAATAGTGTGTGAAACAATGTACATGAGAAGTCTTTATATAGGCTTAGAAGAAGTAAAGAGCTTAGTGCTCTTCCTATGTGAGACTAAAAAGAAAGAAGAAGTGCAAGAGAAAGCTACAAGACTACAAGGCTATATAAGTATGTCTAACACAACCGAGGTAGGATTAGCCTTAGCAAAGATGAGAACATCATTAGCAAAGAAAAGATGGGACATCCGTGTTGCTTTGCATCTCCATTGAAACTGGAAACCAGGCTACCGAGTTTAGAGATTGATAATGCCCGTAAAAATCTCCATTACAAGAGCAAATAAATAAACCGACATTGGGTCACCTTGGCAGAGTCCCCTGCCGCTAGAGAAGAAACCATGAAACTCTCTGATAGAGACGAAAAATTTAGGAGTCGTGATACAAGTCATAATGAGATTAGTGAATCCTATTGGAAATCCAAAAGCTTGCAGGACCATTGGAGGAAATCCCAATCCAATGTGTCGTAGGCTTTCTTGAAATCGAATTTAATAACACTTTTCGGTAATCCGATGACCCTTAACAAAGGCATTTTGATACCATTCTATTAACCAAGATCTTGGTAATACATTTGTAAATTGTGTCGCAACAGGCTTTGTGTCTGAAGTCACTCATGGCACTAGCAATTGGGACTTTAGGCACCAACGAAATGATGGTGGTGTTGATTTCCTGAAGAGACAACTGGGGTTAAAGAAATCCTTTATCACCAATATCACATACTGACCAACAATGTCCCAAGAAGCCTTAAAGAATTCAACATTAAACCCATTTGGCCTTGGGGCTTTACCAACGGCTAAGGAAAATAGAGTAGATCGAATCTCAATTGAAGAAACAGGTTGAGATAAGGAGGTAACCTGGTCATGATTCAAGGGATGTTTGATCACTAACTTGACATCTTGAATCAATGGCCGAGGTGATGAACTAGAGGATGAAAGAAGTTCCTTGAAGTAGGAGACGATACGAAAACGAATATGGGTTGGTTCGGTCATAACAAAACCCAAGCCATCTATCACCGAAAGTAACCTATTACGTAGTTGTCTTTTGTTTACATAATTGTGGAAGTACTTGGTGTTCAAGTCCCTTTCCTTCAACCATGAAACTCGAGATTTCTGTTTGTAAAAAGACTTCTCATGAAGTTGAAGAGTAAAGAAGTGTTGGCGGAGGTCCATTTCAATGTCAGCCATCCCTTGGTTGAAAGGATCTAATTGGAGAGCAGCTTGAGCAGACTCAAGAGCTTCTCTAGCCTCAATAGTCTGAGCTGAGATGTCCAAAAAGGACTCCCTATTAAATTGCCTGAGATGCCCCTTAAGAATTTTAAGCTTTCTACAAACCTGAAATGGGATTCTTCCGAACGTTAGTACCCTAAACCTAGCTTACCAAAGGCAAGAAGGATTGGTGAGAAGTCTACAAGTTGAAGAACTTAAAAGGCTTCCTAGAGTTTGTAGGGACTAATATACGGATGGTCATAGTACTATGATCCGAGACTACCAGGGGAAAAAAGGAAGATTTGGAAAAGGAGAATTTGTTGCTCCAACGAGCGTTAATGAGCACCCCCACAATCTCTCTGTTTACGGGACTCACTGAAGGAGGAAGACCAAGGGAATCGAAGTCCTATGTACTAGAGATCATCCAAACCATCATTCGAAATACATTAACCAAATTCATCAAATGAAGGAAGCCGTAAGTCTGAGCTCCCAATCCCGTCCGACGGGTCGCGGATGGCATTAAAGTCACATGCCAGCAGCCAAGGGTAATCCACCAGCTCCTCGATACGAAGAAGAGTATCGGCCCAAAGATGATGCTGATTAACAAAGGTGTGTTTCGGATATACAGCCGAGAACTAACAAAACTTGTTAGAAGCCAGCAAATGTAAATGTTCGTGCATAACTTGAGACGAGGCAGATGACAACTCCAAGTTCACAAACACTGGATTCCAACTAATCCAGATCCTATCACGATCCGAGAACTCATAATTTGCAATCCACTTCCAACTTGAAACTAAAGCAACAGAGATTTCAACGAAAAGTGACATGGGTACCTTTGTCTCAAGGATACCAATACAACTCAGTATATTAGCCCTAACAATGTTCCTAATCTCAGCTTACTTGAGAGGATTCATAAGTCCTATAATGTTCAAAACTCCAAAAAAAACATCATAAAAAGGAAAGGGAGGGATAAGTTACCACCTCTTTTGGCAATTCGACATCTTCTTCTAAGAGGCCTTTTTTTCTTCTTGCTAGAGTCGGGGCTGCTAAACCGAAGTGGTAGCGCCTTGCTGTTGCACTAAAAGAGGGGGAGGGTCAGTGATAGCTTGCTTGTTGGCCATGAGTTTTGCCTCTTGAGAGATTGCAGATAGTAGTTGTGTATTGAGAGAAGGTGGTGAATCCACTTCGTTATCACTTCTTACATTCCTATATTCAATTTCTTCCTCATTTAATTATGAGGAATCGATCGAAGCAGCTCAGGAGCCTATTGTAGGCTCTAGAATGGCAGATAAGTGAACGTCACTTCTAGGAGGGGCAGGTATCTTGGGAACCACCGCAACTGTATTATTCTGCACAGTTGAATCTCTAACAGTAGAGGTATCAAGAGGGGCAGCCGAGGGGGAAAGTAACCCCTACTTCTTGCCCACGACATGCTAAACATCAGCTGCTGGAGATGGACTGGGAGAGGCTGTGGGATGATAGATGCTACGAGAATAGTAGGAGGGGTGGCGGGTGACACGGCGGGGGCACAACTATGGCCAGAGACCCCATACTTACCATAGATGGCAAGTTTTCACTCAAAATCAATTTTAATAGAGAGGTCAACCCCAATAATACCTTCACAGAGTCTCGAAGAAGCTGCCTGACATTAATCTCAACACATACACGAGTATAAGAAATCATCTTCGTACTTTTTGTTTGCCGGTCTACATAAAGGGGTTTGCCAATGGCACTAGCAATGGCACTTATACCCGAAGCAGACCAAAAGGAGTAAGGTATATTCTTGAGTCTAATCCACACTGGTATAGAATCATGTTGCTCTTTCTTGAGCTTCAGAAATTGATGTCATTGCTGTAGAAACAAAAGAACTCAAGAGACTGATATTGGCCCAGATTCAAGTATCTTTCTACGGAAATCAGCATTCGGAATGCAAACGAAGTAGAAACCTTCATCATTGGCCATCACTTCAACCAGATTTGCACCCCCACAAATGTTTAGCAACTCCTTCGGTAACTTTGAAAGGTTTTTTCTTACCCACAAAATAAACAACCATGCATTCATGCCATCTAGGTCTGTGGACTCTAAAATCTCATCCAAAATTTGCTCTACAACCTCATTATCGTCAATAGCATGAGGTATGAAGGTAAGGGCATAACATTTCTTGCTATGATTTGAATGGAATAAGACCTATCTGGATTGATTTTTACTTTTCATTTCTCGATTAATCTAAACCATAATAGGTCCCATGCATTTTCATTTTGTGTAAATTCGAAACTCGTTGAACTTAACTCGAAGGTTGCACAAAAAGATAAAGAAGAGAACACTTTTCTCCCCAGTGGTCAACGTTTCAACCCCACATGAAGTAAATTTCATGACATTGCTCAGTTCAGCAAGAGAAAATAAAGAAAACCCACAAATCACTGAAAACATTCTATTTGCAGAATTCAATCTCAGGCCTAGGAAATAGGAACCTTTCTAATTCTCTGCAAATCTTTACAGACATCTTCCTCCGTATCCGGCGTTTCTGAACAGCTCTTGCTTTATGTCCCCAGTGCTGGTAAGTTTCCTCTGCTGCATTTCCTATTGCCATCAGATGCAAGAGCTCATTACAAATTTGAAAGTTTACGACTTGAATTCCGCTAGAAAAAGAAAGAGGCTGCAGAAGCTATCATCACTTCATATAATAGTTGGTTTTAGTACCTCTGAGCAAGAAGCTTGCATGGAAAAGTCATTGAAGCAGCTAATGACACACTCCTGAATGTCAAGGCCCAATGCCTCCAATTTGCTAACCGTCGACAGCAACAAACCTGGTTTCGCAGCACAGCAGATCTCGACCCTCGTCTCCACATCTCTTCTCTCCACGTCGAACTGAAAAAGACATGGCCCAAACTCTATATTCAGATTCCGTCGACAAATGATTGATTCTAATTATAGGGAGTTTCAGTAAAAATTTACCTTTGGTGTATTTCTCACCAGCATCTCATTGGGTTTCATGTCTTTAATAATGTCCATTATGTTCAAGTGATAGAGACCGAATTTGCTGTTATATTGCAAGTGGTTGATCTTCTGAAGCAGCTCTTTCATGTAGTCAATCGTGTCACCTAGGATTGATGTTCTGTCCATCTGGCATATGACATATTTAGCATGGATGACGACAGAACCACAATTAGTACTTTTCAGGAACACCAGAAGTTCAGAATTCAGATAAGGACCTAAAAGAACTCAAAATGTCCACAGACCTTGCTGATTTTCGGGACGATGGATCTGAGCATCGAGAGCCGGTCATTGAGCCGCTTCCTTCGCCTCCTCTCAGCCATTAAGTTCTTCGAAGGCTGTCCCTCCAACTTCTTGCCAGCTCGATTGCTCTTCACCCCAACACGCGGACCTGCTTCGAAATATACTGGAACCTGATTATTCAGAGACTCCATTGATTCTGGTTCACAATCTCCTCGAATTCCAAGGGCCTGATTGAAATCATCTGCATGAAGAAATGCGGCTTCTCCTTCCTCAATTGTCATGGACAAGGGAAGTGTTATTTCTTGAGCCGGGAGAAGTGTAGCATCATCGCACGGGCTATAGGACAAACTGGTGATCCGCGGGGGTGAGATTGGCAAATCTAGGAGTTGGTGAGCCAAGGACTCAATGCTAAGTGGATATTGATGAAGTTCAGTGAAGATGTTCTGGGCTGGATGGTGTATAAGAGGAGAGAGCAACGGTTCGTGTGAGGAACAATAATTTGGAAAATGGAAGGATGGAGATGGAATCTGATAATCATCAAAGAAATCAAAATTCCAATCCCTTGAGAAGAGCTCATTCATCTCCATTGGAGCAACATTAGCTTCCCAAGGAGTGTTTCTCCCTTGATGGGCCAAGAACAAGTCTTCCAAGTAGCCATGCCCACAAAGCTCCATGTCTCTCTTTCTCTCCCCCTACGTAATGCGTGTTGAGAATGCCAATTCTAATTGTTCCAATGCGAAATATATAGCAAAAGTGCAGTCTTTGTAGTTAAAATAATGAGATTTATTTATAGAGAATGTGCATTGCTATGTAATTATTAGCGGCCAAGTCTTTAGATTGAAAGAGAGTTCTGTCTTCTATCCAACATCCTCTTCCCGCATTCCCCATCTGTGATTTGATGTCCTTTTCACCGAAATCTGAACGTACAAACTCGTTGTTTATTTCATGTTGTTTCCCTGAGAAGTTTGACCACACGAATGTTCGTCCAAATCAGAAAAAATGGAGTTCGTAGTGTACCGTGACAAAATATTTTATGCACCAATTACATTGCCAATATGAAGAAACTAAGCTCATCATTTTGTCATTTCTCAAGAGTCCGACAAATAAACAAAACAATATCTGGTTTCTTCCTTGAGTATTATCAAAAGTAAGAATTCGAAGGACGACAATCAAATTTTTTTTGCTTGTCCGATCTAGTATAATTAGAAGAGAAACATGACAGATTGTGTTCACCCTTATAACATCGACACAAAATAGAAACGATTTTTCAACTGCAGCTACAATTGCAAAAGAAGCGTTCAAGTTTGTATGAAGTATCTGGTAAATTCTTCAGAGCCACAGCACTCCCACAACTGTTGCAGCTTACAGCATCTTGACCGCCTGCGCAATATAACCATAGCTATACCAAATATATTGCGAGTTCATTCGATCTGGACAGGACAAGAATCCCCCTATCCAAATTAACTGCACATCCTTTGTTTTCTGCTTCCAGGATGAAGGAAGGATGACATGTTTCCCTTCTTATATCACTTGCCAAAGAGTCAAGTGGGTATGTGATGGGGACATCAAATATGAATTAGGGCTCAAGTACATCACCACATGCTGCAACTATCCATTATGTTATAATGTGCTGTATTGGCCTGTTTGTGTATGTACTTATGTCAAAGCCCTTCAAGGAATGAGGTCCTGTTGAACTTTCCCGATTCGGCAGGATCCAGATTACTTCAAAAGATGCCAAAAGCTTGCTCAGACCACTGGCTATAAGCCATTTGAATGCCAATTTCGCAGGAGTTATATGTATTGCAACTACTCACACAACTTACACTGCAATATAAATCAACATTTCGAAAATTTCACATTAACTTTTTGCAACTAGGGACATTTATTAACAAGACAATCACGAGTTAACTGAATATATGACGCTTTACTATGAGAGCTTGCGAGACTCAAGAAAAAGTAGAAATTAATAAACAGTGAAGATTATTTTAGATACATGCCCATTAATATAATTCTAACGAAAGATGACCAAATAAGACAAAAACTGAGGTAATAGTGTCATTCATCTAGTAGCTGGCGAGGGCCATCTAACGGAAGCCAATGATAGGGTGTTGCATGTCAATAGACTACAATCAAATTAAACTTTATACTTAATCAGGTTGCTACATGACTGGAACTCATTAATTCTTTTCTAACCTCGTGTTCCAAGTTCCAACTATGCAGTGATATGAGCATTGCCTCTTTCATTTGACCCCGCACATGATTCAAATATAAAGACTTTTTTTTTTTTTGTCGAAACAGTTGAATCATTTGACAGAACAGCGTAGTTATGTTCTCTCCCCCCCCCCCCCCCCCCCCCACAAACCCCCCAAATTGAATTCTCCATTCTAAGTCTCGGTTTCTTCTTTTACAGAAATTATCTTTTTTCATATTTTATGTCCAAAATTAGATCCCTTAACATAGTACTACCCTCTGCATCAACTACTGGCTTGTATAGCCGAAATTCCTTAAGAGACGTGTTTTCTTTTGCCGAGGGGTCTAAGGTTTTTGTCTGTTCTTCAATTTTGAGCAAAGAAGCAAAAGCTTGTGGCAGGTGAAATCGTCAAACAAGTACAGCTTCAAGAAGAGAAGCTTAAAGCATAAGTTGAGTACAGATTCTCCATGTTATTTTCCCCTTTCCTTCTCCGCTTCATGAGTTTCTAGGGTTCTGTGTTTTTACTTCCCAGTATCTGGATAGAACTCTAACAGTAACATTAATTCTTGATACCAAAGAATGAAAATGTATCAGAAGTATATAGAACCATCTTATTTAGACAGAACAATAGAAGTCAATGAAAGTCTGAAAGGACAACATTGCATGGCTCCAAAAAAAAAAAAAAAAACTAGAAAAGTAACAAAACTAGGCAAAACCGCGGCCATTTTCAGCCTTCACAGGAGCGGTTTTACATAAACCTCTCTCCTCCTCTCTCCAGTATTTTTGTGCTCTTTTTTGCCCGCCCACAATATTGCAATGGAACTGCAGGTATTACGTGTGGAAAAAGTGTGACCGCTCAAAATATTTCTCTATAACGTGATTTGTCTTCTTTCTCTTTGTTTTTTTAAGTCATGAGCAGTACGGATTTAGCCGCCCAAATGACGCCTCTAACATTCTTTATTCTAGACAGATTACCTAGTTAGAGACTGGCTTTTGGCCTCTTTTAGCAGTAACGCTGCTTCCTTGGGTTCGTCCATATTCATCCATTATTGTCTCTGAAGATCTACTTTTTGTTTCAAGTAACTCATTCAAAACAGACTAATCATACAATGGACCACACATTTGACTGAATTAAATTCACAAGAGATTTAGAAGTGTAGAACACATAAAGTTGATTGGCGATGTCTTGAATGAAAGAGCGATCAAGCAAAGAACAGAAACTTATCTTCAACAAGCTTGTTTCTACGGAAAATTCTGCTATCCTGGCTATATCATCTTAGAGTTGTGAAGCAACGCTTAATAATGCCACTTGCTGAATGCTACAAGGGGCGCGAGGACAAGAGCTCCTACTTGAAGCACATAAAAAATTGCAGACATTGTTGCTAATAATAGGAGCCATGCCTAGCTCGATGATCTACAAAAATCCACACATGAAGATTTAGCAGTTGATACGGAATAGACAGGGATTATATAGTGAGGGGTGCGAAAATGCCATTGCCAAGATTAAGGAATATGACAATTTGGGTCATTTATTTTTTATCGAAAAAACTAGGGATCAAACCAGATTTTTAAATGGTGAATAAGCGAATGTTAATGTCATATGACCAAAATTCAAGATAGTCGTCTGAATAATGATCCTTATGTCTTGGAAACCTGTGCTGTTGCATTGAAGAATGAAAAAGCAATGGAGAGTAAATTTGCCGCTCAGGTCAATGGAGAGTGTAGGTTATAATAGAGGAAGTCTCACAAATCTTCTAATCCGATCCCTTTTCTAAGTTTTCGCATGGAATTGTCAGTTTGTGGGGAACGGTCAGCTCAGCGTTTTCAAATTGTTAAGGGATGCCAAGAGAGAAAATAGGGTATTTTAATCTGCATCAAAAGCTCATTTTTTTCTTCTTCTTTTTCTTTTCAAGTTGGCGTTCTTGAACAAACCTAATCACAGAAGTTGATAGATCTTCAACACATATGAGAATTTCATCTCATGGCAATGAAATCCTTTAATTTTAGGGGGTAAATCTACATCTTCCTCCTTTCCTTCTCTCCTGAATGTATTCAACTTTTAATCATCTGTTTCTGATTTAGTTAGTATATATTTTCTCGTGTTATAGCTCTATGTGATCTCACGAGTGATGTCACTTTATTGCTACGTTCCCATAAGATAAAACTCATGACCATTTCAAGACACATTTAGAAGATCTTGAGATTGATTAGCGGGGTTTAATATTTGATGACTTGTAAGACAGTGGGGATTGGAAATATCTAAGAGTTGAAATGATGATAGCTGCTAGTCTTTGTCTATAATTGCTACCATTACCACGTTCATTTTAAAAATCAAGGGGAAAGGATCCAATCTTTCATTTCTTGTGGCCAAGAACCTTATTACTAACGATGAAAAAGATTGTAAATAAATCACCGTACTCGTCCAAGACTGATATCTCGATTCATATGACGAACAAACATCGAAATCTTTTCCTTGGTAGCATGTAGCGCATGAATAATATCTTTTTATGCGCAGAAGGGAAAGGACTCTGTTGACTGAGCATAAATGATTAAGCCTTGAGCTCATAAGATCCCTTTGCTTCTATTATTATTTTAGGCACATCACATGGCCATGAAAGATCTTCCTCCTCTATTCTTGTGGTTGGAGTGTTGTAAACACGATGTGCATTATTAGAAACCTCACAGATCTCGGGAAACCACTGGATTTGATTTCATATGGCTTCTTAAGCAACAACTCCCTTTTTGTATCTTATTTTTCTCTTCACGCCCAAGCAAAAATGAAGGCGTTTGAAGCCAATACAAGTGATCCTTCAAGTGCCCATACAAGCAAAATTACGTGAAATAATCTAGATAATCGATGATTTGGCCAGGGGGACAGATCCTATATCGCGACGAGCATTACCTACCATTAAGATCATAGAGAGATATTATATGGAACCAAGCATTACCTACCATCAAGATCCTATTTTGAAATGCAGTACATGGCAATCTTTCCGGAGGATGTTCTCCAATGAATGATTATACGGAATTGAGCACTTGTTGGGGAGTCTCACTACAGCTAAATCCAAGTCTGTCTTTCTAAAGATTTAGCATATAAGAATAGACGCTAAATATTCAACCTCACAACTAATTAAACGATATTTAAGGCAGATTTGAATAACGATTTTATCATATAATTTGCGATGGTTAAGCTTTTGGGAAAAAAGATCGATCTAATTTGATATCAAAGCAATGGCCAAAGATTCCAATTCTAGCATTCCTTCTCGATTGTCTTCTATTTACCATTGTAGTCATTGTCTGTTTTTATGTTCCATTGGTTGTCCCGTTATTGTAGTTCCATTCACAATTTGCCTTGTGCATGTAAAGACTCCCCGCGAGGTTATTGTTATGTCATGTACCGTAAGTACTTGTTGACTCGTTTTCTTATGGTTTAAATTTTATGTTGGATTTGCTAACATGGTATTAGAGTACATGTCAAAGGTTCCACTTTTAAATCTCCGCTACTTGTTATTCCTTTCATTTTGCTCGTTCACCATCTGTTATTCTGTTAAGCAGCTCCGTCCCCTATCCTACCCATGTGAAGATCGACTTATATTTGAGCTATCCTAGTAAGTCTTGTGATATTATACATTGCTGGCCCGTTTCCTAATAATTAAAACTTCTAAGAAAAACGGTTTGTGGTAACATATCCATTGGAAGATAGCAATGTGTTGTTATTTCGCATTTCAACGAAGAACTATAAGATAACTCGATGCCAAAGCGTTTGCATCTTTCAACCTTATTTACCAAAAACCTCAAAAGATTGAGCACATACTTGTTTTGCAAGATTTATTATGTACGACAATCTCGTGGAGATTTTTTGCTTTCCTTGTCGGTGAATAATCTCAGAATTCTTTTGGTCGATAATAATTTCATAAATGCATTTAATTTCCTCTAAACATATACTCTCCACCGCTGATCAATGATGCCTTGACTATCAATTACAAGTAAACGGCTAGCTATTCTTTAAAACATGTCTTTGACACTTCTACTGGTGTTTCTTCAACCTAATGCCTAGGTAACTAAGTTGTCTTAAATCATGATAAAGATCTGCGGGTAAGTAAGAAGAACATTTTCCGACCAAAAAAAAAAAGAGCAAGAAGAACATAATGATGGTTTTCCTTAGATCTGCCTTTAGGGTTATTAGGTTAGGTGCAGCTGTCTAATAATAATGCAATTCTTGTGGACACCGATTTGTCTCTCTAGCTACCTACTAGGGTTTATCAACATGCAAGCCCTTCGAATTAGGGTTTCTTTAATCTAGAAGATCTGGTTCCTTGGCTGTCTTGTTATTAAGAAAGTCCTTGGAAAACAGCAAATGATGCATCCATTTCAGTTTCACTCTTTTTCTCCGGTCATACCTTCGTACCAACTTGGAATCATCTTTAAATGACTTTCTTTCTCACTAAATGATTCATATTCAGATTGTGTGTGGACTTCCAAGAAAACTAAACCAGAAAATCAAGATTAAAGATTGGTGTTTGAACCCAGTTTCGTCGTTCTGTCCTAGAACATAGGAACTTGACTAAACCCACTTGTTCATTCTCTTACACCCTACCTAACGAGGAGTGAATTCAAGGAAGAAAGATAGCCCAACTTGCAGTTAGTCCATTATAAGTTGAAGATATGCTGGTTAGCTGTCCAAGGAATCATGGGGAGATTTCCTAAATAGTTGGAGATATTGACCGAGAAAGTACGCCGTGCTAAATTTCTTCTTCGAGCTTTTGGAAAAATTGTGAATTTTATTGCTACTTTTAGACATCCGATATCTTTGTAAAGCAAACTTGAAAAAAGATTTCAACCTTAAACTTTTTCCAGAAATTTATTCATGTGTCATATAAAATTAATTTTGACAATCACAATCCCAATCTTTACATTTCTAGCTTTTAAGGTTTGTGTTTGAATACTAATGTGCTTCTAGATATGTTGCCCATAGTTTCATGGCAATCTCCGACTAAAATTCAAACTATGGATCTTATTTCGAAGTGTTAGCAAACACGGTATTTTAGAGACTGATTGCCATTCTTATGCCTCAGTATTTATTCTAATTCCGTTAGTTTTTATTCCCATACTCACGTTTTATTATACAAAGGGGCCTAAGTAATTGTTGTAGGTAAACTTCACGTAGCTATGTTACTTCGCTAATTTTTCAAAGTTAAGTATTATGTATTTACAAATATTTCAAAAGCCCTAGCCTTGCATGACAATCTTCAAACTACATATAGTTTCTGTCCATTCCTTTCAAATCTCTTTCAGCATGATATAGTTGCCTCTTGTCAGGCATGTATCATAGTAATAAATCCATATGCTTCGACTTTAGGGAAAATTACCAAAAAAAGTCCTAAATTTATTGCAATTGTGTCAATTCAGTTCTAAATTTTTTTTTTTTTGCCAATTCAGTCCTAAATCTTTTGCAATTGTGAGATTTCAGTCCATCCAGCTAATTTTTAATCGGCCAGCATTGATGTGGCTGCCGACCAATATTTTAATATTTTTGAAAATTTTTTATGGTTTTTTTTATTTTTCTTTTTCCCTCCACCCCAAAAAGAAAACAAAAAGAAAAAAAGACATAAACAATCATAAATTTTTTTAAAAAAATATTAAAATATTGGGTCGCCGGCCGATCGGCTTCCATGTCAGCGCTGACCGGCCAAAATTCGTTGGATTGAAATAGCACAATTGCAAAAGATTTAAAACTGAGTAAAAAAAAAAAGTTTAGGATTGAATTAATACAATTGCAATAGGTTTATGACTTTTTTGGTAATTTTCTCTTCGACTTTAATATGCGAGATACAACAACATAAGCAATTAGCACTTGGGCAAAACGATACGCTAGGTTGAGTTGTCACTCTGGAGCAGGTTCTCCAACTCACACATAGAAGAATTATGCACACTCTGAAATCAGTCAGCATGTTTGTGACAATAGTTTCCATGCAGTATTTTCTATGATAATCGTTATGTCAAGTTCATTCGAGATTATGGTTCTACATGGATAAAATTCTCATCCTTTAGCGTAGACAGGGTGGCTTGCACGCATTCATGAAATAAGTCAAAGACAAGATTTGAGTATTCGAAATTATTCAAAAAGAGTATCTGCCGTCAATCGAGAACTTTTCTTTTGTAACTTCTAAACCTTTTTCGTAACTTCAAAGTCTGATCAAAATCATATGTTTGCCTCTCTATACCAACTAGCGGGCATGTCCCTGCTATTACTCCTAAATCATGGTTGTTAGAAATTGTTCACATCATATCATATTCATAAGCATGTAAAGGGTGGCGATTAATGGTATTTTTCCATTTTATGTGCCAAAGGACAATACTGAGTCCTCTAAACTATTTTTTTTTTATCGAGGTGTCCGGGCCAACTTACGCGCACCTCGACTATTCCTCGGGGGACTAGCACGACAATCACCAGTCGCGACCCCCACTTAAGTCACGGAGCGCGAGTTGGGAGATTTGAATCAAGAATCTGATAATGGATAGTCCATCTCTTAACCAATTCGGCCATGCGTGGATGTGTGAGTCCTCTAAACAGTTTATCACTTCAAAAACTTAAGAAGTGTCACTGGCCCAGTTTGAAGCAAATGGGAGGTCCAAAAGCAAAGGTTATTCTCCATCGATTGCTTTAGATCTGTTCGAAATGAATTCAGGAGTATTTGACACCAATTTCGACCTTAAATGTTGTCTCAGGAATGGGCATACAATATGGCCAGGTGCATTAGAGCCATGGCCGAGCCTTAGCTCGTGGATCACCTTGGTGAATATCAAGTCTTCAAGAGATTTAGGGCTAAGCTCGCGGATCGCACGACCAAAGAAAACTCCGCCATTGTCGACATCGTCATTTCGCAGAAAAAAAATCACCTAGATAAATGGCAAAAACTCATGAATAAGTACATTACCGATGCATGTACTATTATAGTGAAGTTGGTCACGTGTGTTTACTGCAATTTATAGGTGTGGCTGTTTCATTTTTATTAATTTCTTACGTCGTATCTTGGGGAAAGAAAATGCAAGAGACTTGCAATTCGAAAGGCTTGGCATTTGGGATTTTGGTTTGAGGATTTTTTGTTCGTATCCCCCACAATGCATTTGGTTCAATTGGGCTAATTTGGTTTTCTTGATTTAGTCATGCCAGGAAAAGAACAAGAAAAAAAGAAGCTAAATGAAGTACATTTTGAAGAAACACACGTGAATATAGGGAGAATTTATTCATTAACCTTTCAATTTACAAGACTTTGTATATATACATAACAGAAAACCTAAACCCCAGAACTCTTCCTTGTCAGGAGATAAAATAAACATGGGACAAAACAAGAAATAAATATTACAAATTCCTAAAATGGCTCTAATTTACAACTCATGTTAACACTTCCCTTCAAGTGGGTGAAAAGATGTCTTTGATACCCAACTTGAAAAGTGAGCTGTGAAAGGCCCTACTCGACACTGCCTTAGTAAGCATAACTACCAGTTGATCTTCAGACTTGACAAAGGGAAACCGAATCACTTTGGCATTCAGATTTTGCTTTACAAAATGTTTGTCAACTTCTATATGTTTGGTTCAATCATGTTATACCGGATTGTGAGAAATGTCAATTGCTGCCTTATTGTCACAGAACAACCTCATCTCAGATTCTGCCAAAAAGCCAAGTTCCGTCATCAACCTCTCGAGCCATAGTAGCTCACATAACCCTTTAGCCACCCTTCTGAATTCTGCCTCAACACTGGACAAGGCTACTACCTTCAGCTTTTTGCTCCTCCATGTAACCAAGTTTTCTCCCACAAATGTAAAATATCCAGACGTAGACCTCCTGTCCGAGATACTGCCTGTCCAGTCGGCATCTGTAAACCCCTCAACCTCAAGATGACCATTCTTTGCAAAGACCAAACCATTCCCAGGAGCTGACTTCAAGTAATGCAAAATTTGAGTCACTGCATTAATATAGTCTCCACTCGAAGCATGTATAAATTGACTCACAACACTTACAACATGGGCAATATCAGGACGAGTGTGTGAAAAATAAATGAGCCTGCCTACTAACCTTTGATATTTGCCTTTATTGGTCGGAACCTGATCCGAATACTCCCCAAGTTTATGATTCTGAACAATAGGGGTATTAGTGGGCTTGCATTCCAATATTCCAACTTCGGCTAACAAGTCCAACACATACTTTTTTGTGACAAGAAAATACCTCCCTTTGATTTGGCCACTTCAATGCCTAAAAAAATACTTCAACCCTCCCAGGTTCTTCATCTCGAACTCTTCTGCTAGCTTTTCTTGGAGTCTCGAAATCTCTTTAATGTCATCTTCTGTGAAAATCATATCATCTACATATATAATTAAGGCCGTTATCTTACCTTCAAATCGCTTCAGGAACAAAATGTGATCTGAGTTACTTTGAGAATACCCATATTTTCTCATTGCTGAACTGAAGCGACCAAACTAAGCACGGGGTAATTGCTTGAACCCATATAATGATTGTTCCAATTTGCACACCATATTTGGTTGAGTGACACAACTATACCCAGGTGGAACTTCCATATAGATTTCTTCTTCTAAATCCCCATGAAGAAATGCATTCTTCACATCAAATTGATACAACGGCCAGTCCAAGTTTGCTGCTAGAGACAACAATACTCTCACAGTATTAAGTTTCGCAACAGGAGAAAACATTTCTTGGTAGTCTATACCATAAACTTGTGTATATCCCTTCGCTACCAACCGCGCCTTGTATCTCTCAATGAAACCATTTGCTTTGTATTTAATAGAAAATACCCATTTACACCCTACCATTTTCTTTTCCTTCGGCAACTCCACAAGACTCCAAGTCTTGTTTTTCTGCAGCGCCTCCATCTCTTCTTTCATTGCCTGAACCCACTTGGGATCCCTCATAGCTTCTTACACCTCATTAGGAACTCGAGTTGTAGAGACTTTGATACAAATGCCTCCAAAAATTCAGATAATTTTTCTGTTGAGACGTAATCTGCAATAAGATACCTTGATCTTCGTTCTTCCACGTCTGGTGAATATCGATTAGGGGGCTTGCCACGATTGTGCCTATCGAGTAATTTATATCTAAAAATCACATCAGAATCATCAGAGGAATCAGCTGTAGTAGGAGAACTTACCTCAGGAATATACTTAGGAGAATGGTCGAGAACTAAAGAGGGGATGTCAGGAGAGAGAGAAGGCTGTTCGTGAGACTGTTTAGAAGCATCATGTATCGATATAAGTTGTCGGTCATCTTCTATTGAGGCTGTATGTTCATCCCTTGCAACATCTGTTGGGGCATGTAGCGAGTTAGACCCCACCCCAGTCATAATACCATCACTCTCCCACCAATGTTCCCTTTCTCTATGTATCTCCCCCTGAAAGGGACAACTGGTGTTGGGAAAGAAAAATTCAGACTCAAGAAATGTGACATCCATGGTGACATGAGTCTTCTTTGTGGCCGGGTTATAGCAACGATAGCCCTTCTAATGGGTTCCATAGCCAAGAAAAACACACCGGATAGCACAAGGATCCGGCTTGGTCCTTTGATTCTTGTGAAGATGAACATAAGCTACACACCCGAATACTTTAGGAGAAAGCGTCAATACAGAAGGAAGAAAAACATGTTTTGAAAGGACTTGCAATGGAGCCTTGAAGTTTAGCATGCGAGAGAGGATCTGATTCATCAAGTGGACTGCAGTAACAACAGCGTCATCCCAAAATCGAGTGGGAACATGTCCACCTCCCAATAAAACCCGTGCGGTCTCTAGAATATGGCGGTTCTTCCATTTTGCTGAGGAGTTTGAGCACACGATGTTTCATGAATAAGACCATGTTTATAAAAATATCCAGTAAGATATTGATTTACATATTCACCCCCATTGTCTGTACAAAGGATGCGAATTTGTGCTCCAAATTGTGTTTCAACCATGCGATGGAATCTTTGAAATACGGTAAAGACTTTATTTTTGTGCTTAATCAAATACAGCCACGTCATACGTGTGCAATCATCCACAAACATTACAAACCACCGAATTCCCGAAAGACTGGTAATCGATGAAGCGCCCCACACATCAGAATGAATTAACGCAAAAGGTGTTGTGCTTTTATTAA
Source organism: Rhodomyrtus tomentosa (assembly GCA_028455895.1). NCBI lineage: Eukaryota > Viridiplantae > Streptophyta > Magnoliopsida > Myrtales > Myrtaceae > Rhodomyrtus > Rhodomyrtus tomentosa. The sequence continues at coordinate 2,208,436 of JAPCWY010000001.1, read as the reverse complement.
AACTCACTGGAAAATGAACACAATGACTCTTTGCTAAGATGCATGTCTCACATTGGCATACAGAATTTGATAGACCCATAAACAACTCAGAAAATAAATACTTCAAATATCCTAAAGAAGGATGTCCTAATCGACGGTGCCATAACCATATTTCTTTCTCCCTTCTTGTAGTTTGACCCTCAGTATGATAAACTTTGCTAGTGGTGAAATCATCCACATAGTACAGCTCCTCCCTCTTAGTACCACGTATAATAATCTCCTTCGTGAGGATATCCTAAAATAAATAATAATTGGGGTACATGAGAACACTACAATTTAACTCCCCAGTAACTTGTCCAACAGATAATAATCGATTAGATAATGAAGGCATAAGCAAATTATGAGTTAAAGAGAGGGAAGGCGTAAGAGCAACATTTCCAGCCCCTGTTACTGGATAGTTATGGCCATTAGCATTATAGATACTTCGTCGTCGCGGAGTAGTGCGGCAAATGAAGTCATCAAGATTGGGCGTCATATGATCGGTAGAGCCTAAGTCAATAATCCACCCACTGCCCCCACCCTTATCAGTATTGATAAAAGTACACTTGTAATTACCTTCAGGAGCTGAGGCACATGTACCGGTGGAGTCTACCTGTGGAACCAGTGAGAGAATCGAGTCCCCAGTAGCTAACGATGCTTGTCCTTTACCCCCACTTACTATAGACTCAATTTTTTTCTTGGCCTGTAAATCGTTCCACCAATCGGGGTACCCTTGTAACTTAAAGCAAATGTCCTTGGTATGTTTTGGATTCCCACAATGTGTACATCCCCCAATTGGTTGTGACCTTTGCTTGGAGCCTGTATTGGACCTGCCACCTAGAGATGTCAACTGTAAAGTTCTTGGTTCCAGGATGCCATCAAGAACCGTGGCCCTATCCTCCCCCCACAAGATACCATTGCAGCAGCAGAAAAAGATGCATCCACATTGGTCAGCATCACAGGTTGACGCACATCCTCTCGTCATACCCGTGCATAAGCTTGTTCCACGGTAGGAAACGGTTGCATATGTAGCAAATTAGCCTTAACATTGTCAAGGCGATTATCAAGACCATCAAGAAAGGTGTAAACACAATCTTCTTGAACAGCTATGTTGTAAAGCTCAATATCAGCAGCACCCGACATGGGATTAAGGCGGCGAAAATCAATTTCTCACCAGAGTCCTTGAAGGTCATTGTAGAACTTTTCAATAGGACCTCCTGCTTGTTTCAGCCGAGCAACTCAGCGATTCAAATCATACACCTGCGAAGCATCGATGCCATAAAAAAACGTGGTAGCCACTGAATCCCATACCGTTTTTGCGCACCGAATCCCATACCATTTTTGCGGTTGGAAATCAAATAAAATTGCCGATCAACGCCGGATCCATAGAATTGATCAACCATCCTTTCACTGTTGAGTCTTCGGTTTTCCACTTTCGAAACTGAGGGTTTGTAGGTAAAGGCTCTGGAAGGTCTCCGTTAATGTATCTCAATTTGTCTTTACCAGTGATATACATCTCCACCACTTGGTACCATAAACCATAATTGGTTCCATCTAATTTGATTGCAATTTGTGAAATAGATGAATCACCATGCGATGTCGGGTTTTGAGTTTGATTTTGGGTAAGGATCTGAGTCAATCTCGATGTCAGATTTTAAAGAAGTGCTTCAGTATGATTTTGGGGAAGTCCTCCTTCGGTAGAAGTTGGATCTGCCATTGGTCAGAGCAGCGAAAATCCTGGCAGCGGTGTTCTGGGCAGCAGCTACACAAATTGTGGCAGATCTGGTCTGGGTCGAAATTGCATCGATCATATTCAACACAATTGATCGGTGCAGCGACGAAATCGACCGCGTGAGACGACGACGCAATAGAAAAAACGAGCCAAAAATTTTTTTCGGGGGCGCTGCCCGCGAACCCCTAGCCCACTTATTGGCGAGCGGGACCGCTGTAGTTGTTAATCAGTGTACAGTACTCCCAAGGATCAAAACCTTAAGCTCTGATACCATAAAAAAACACACGTGAATGTAGGGAGAATTTCTTCATTAACCTTTCAGTTTACGAGACTTTGTATATATACATAGCAAAAAACCTAAACCATAGGACTCTTCCTTATCAGGAGATAAAATAAACATGAGACAAAATAAGAAGTAAATATTACAAATTCCTAAAATTGCTCTAATTTACAGCTTATGTTAACACATTTTCTATCCATTTTCCATTGCATATTCAGTTTCAATTAGATCGTGAATTCTTAGGCTATGATTGTTTCGCAAAAAATGTGATGTTTTCAGAAAAAAAAAAATTCGATAATGCGTTTTTGAGGAAAATGACGATGTTTTCTGGTGTTTGACCGAGACTTAAAAATGAACTAGAGAACAATATCCATCATTTGGCAAGAAATTAATTTTCCTACAAGTAATTACCAAAAAATCCGAGTCTTTACATATTTTTTATTTTTATTTTTTAAAGTTTTTCTTTCTTTCTCTACTAGTCACCAACCACGACAATAGCCAGCAACAGGCCACAACTACTCTACCACGGCAAGGTGGTCCGGAGAGCGGCATAGAAAGAAACAACATCAATATCAACAACACATTTATCCCAAACTAGTTGGGGTCGGCGGTTGATGAACCCTAAAGAATCATAAAAATAAAAGCAGAATCAAGGGAGGAAAAAGAGATAAATGTGTAAAAAAAAAAAGTAAATATATCTATCTATCTATCTATCTATACACTACCCATTCACAACACTAATAGCCTTCCTCCACTCTGTCCTAAGACAAATCGTACGCCAATCTATTTCTCACTCCATTAAATCTTGTTTTACTGCTTTCCCCCAAGTAAGTTTCGGCCAACCTCTTGTTTTCTTCGTGTTATGCTCTCGATAATAAATTTCTGTTCGTACCGGTATATCTAAGGGCCTTCAGAGGATATGCCCAAACCATCTCAATCTATGCTCTCTCATCTTTTCCGCCACCGGTTCTACTCCAACTTTTCGTCGAATCTCTTCATTCATTATCTTATCAATCCTTATATGACCACACATCTACTTTAACATCCTCATTTCTGCTACTCCCATTTTATGCCCATGTTTTCTTTGTATTGGCCAACATTCAACTCCGTATAACATGGCAGGTCTGACTGCTATTCTATAAAATTTTCTTTTTAACCTAAGAGGAATTTTGCGATCACACAAAAATTCCTAAATGAAAGAAAAAGTAAAGGAATTTTTTTAAAAAAATTATTTTTCTATATTATAAAAAATTAGAATGATTTTTTAAATTAAAAAATAAAATGAATATAAAGGAGTTGGGGAAGCATAGATGAGGCCCCATTATTTAAGGATTTTTTTTTCATAGTTGAAAAATATAAAAAGAGTAAAAAATTAAAAATTTCAAAATTCAAATAATAACTGAAAAAACTACGTCGTTTTGATTTAGGCCGATACTAGACCCATATGGGTTTGGCTGGGTCAACCCGACCCGATTTCGATAACATATTTCAATAAAAATAAAAAATTCAAAAAATGGAAAATTCATAATAAAAAAAAGTTCTAAAAAATGTTGGAAAAATCAGAAAAAATTCCAAAAATTCTCGAGGCAAAACCTAGGTTTTTAACACTTTAAAAAAATGATTATGTACATGATCCACTATCTCTAAATGAATAAATACACAAGGTCAAATCTTGTTCTGATTGACAACTGATGGATTTCTTGTGATATGTAGGATCCTACTCCCATGATAGGCATGGATGATATAGAACTAGAGAAGTATCATGATCATAGCATAGTCTAGATGTGACCGGCGCCGTTGTCCCCAACCCCCATTGACCCCCTGCCACCACTGTCGTTGCCTTCGACATTGGCATTCCAACATTTGTGGGAACGGTGACTGCTGCCGGAATGACGATGTATGACTCCCAGAAAGTTCCAACCAGTGCAATGTACTAGGGTTGCTATGGTCTTATGGTGACGATGAATCTCACCATTATACTTCTAATTGTGGGGATTTGGGGCCCAAGTGATTTGGGTGGGGAGGATCTCAGGGTTCATTGACGGCAAGATTTTAGTAGCAATGGCCTTTATGTTTCTTGCCGAGAAATGGAGGAGTGGACAATAGAACAAGATATGCTACACCTCTTGTGTACGCTAGGAAGTTTGTGTATAGCTTGTGGTTGGTCTAGTTTGCTACAAATGATTTTGATTTAACCTGTGAGTTTCACGTGACACTTTGATTTTGTTATTGATGTTCGTTTTTACTAAGACTTTCGCCTATGAAATTTAGACGGAAGCATATATTTTCTCCTTTGGCGGTAAATGTCAAGCGTGAGCTATTTTACATGACATGTTTTTGAATAATTATGAACTTAAGATAGCAGTATGTCATGGGTCGAGAGATCGTGATTGATCCATGCGGTGACTCGGGCTAGTTTTGTATCGCTGGACACCCGAGCTAAGCCCTTTCTCTTTGTTTCTCTAAGGATCGTGTAGAGAGAGGAGAGCTCAAGAGAGAGACTCTAGGAGGAATGCTTTGAGTAGTTTATTTGTGAATGATCAAATGAGAAGGAAGACTCCCATTTATACAAGAGGGGGCTCGAATTACTACCATAGTTCTAACTTTCATACAACAACAGTCTAGATCATATCTCCCATCTTTCTAACCACTGACATTAAATAGAATGTTCTAGAACCTTGCCAAATGACTGACTCGCCCGTCCCTAGAAACATTCTAGAACACTACAGAGAAATCCAATAGAAAACCCTAGACAAACCCTACGGATCCAAGACATAGCAAGTCTTGGGGTATCTCTTGGCCAGATGCACAACCGGTTGGGACACGAAAACCTCAACCCGTGTCATATACATAGGGAACTTTTCATTGCTTTATAACACTATTACTCATTTGCAGTGTAAGATTTCTCGTGTATCTAAATTCTAGAAATAGTTACATTAGTAGTGTAGTCAATGAAGGTGTTAAAAAACCTTTTACAACTAATCCTAATTCATTACAACGGTTTCACCTAGTAGTAGGTAATACATTTGATGTGTAACAATGGCGAGGCCGGTTCGACAAGCGGCAGAGAAAGAAAAAGTAAAGGAAATTTTTTAAAATAATAATATTTTTCAAAATTATAAAAAGATTTAAATGGTTTTTAAAATTAAATAATAAAATGAATATAAAGGAGTTGAGGGAGCATAGATGAGGCACCATTATTTAGGAATTATTTTTCATAGTTTTTTGGGTCAAAGAAGCTGAAATTTCATTAGCCCGAAGGAAGTTTTTTTTTTCCCACATAGTTGGAAAATGTTTTTCTTGACTAATTTATTTTTTGGGAACCAAACTCAGGAAAATCTGAAAAATATTTTTCTGAAATTTTTTTTGCAGTGAGAGATCATTAAGACATCGAGATGTAGGAATTTAGAAATCAAGTGTAGGAGCTTCGAAAATGTTTGGAGCTCTATGAGGCTCTAGAGCGCAATCAACCGCATCATGCCTTTGAAGATGAAGAATCAACAAATAGAGAGGAATGGAGGAAGAGAGGATTAAATGAATCCTTCCTCTCTTTCTATCGTGTGAGAAGCCGTGCATCGAGTGATGAAGCTGCAAACAAATGGAGCCTTATCTCAGTTTAGGAACACCTAGAACCAATTTAGCTGATCGATAGACCTAATGAATATAATAGCTTTAGTTTAACAAATGTAATCTAATTCTAATAGAAAATAATGGTAAATAGCTTAGTAGAATTTAAGGTTCACCTCAAACATTGAATAGATAACGTAGGAAGTATCATAACTTATGCGAAACTTGAAAAGGACCAAAAAAATGTCTGCTGTCCAAAAGCCGGGTTAGGATCCCGACTTAGGATGATAGATTGGCAACCCGAGATTTCTCGTTTCTCCGAAAGCTTTGAGAGCCTATATTAGCCATTCTAAGATAGGATAGTTTCTACAGTCGAGCTTACAGGGGGTTGCTATCCTAGACCTTAACGACAAAGCCGTGTTATATCGTTTACTCGACTTGTATTGGGTTATTTTACTACAAATTACTTTTTACTTCTTCTTTTCGAGTTGTGATTTGACTATTTTAGTTGAATGGCTAGGTTACATCTTAGTACCATGATGAACACGAATATATTGCATGAAAACTCAGTGGAGGAGAAGCTTAGGATTCATAAGTTAGTCAAAAGACTATGTAATCATCTTTAAAAAAAAAATTAAAGATTACTAGTGTAATCATGTTTCTGTTTCTATACTAGATTTCTGATTGCGTAGGAAGTGAAGTACACACTTCATACCTCACTTGATTTCTAGTGGACGTCGATAGGCTAATAGTGACTCATTGCATAGAATTCACATAGGCCTAATCAAATTCAAATGTAAATCTCAATGTCGTGTGAGGCAAGAGTTTAGGAAAAGATGGATTTTTTTGAATCTCGCGATGGGGCCTCGAGTAGTTGGCTATGGACGGTGGCTCATCGCCAAGCTGATGATCCCATCCTCAATTTCTTCGTCCAAGATGGATTCGGCAACGGAGTCTTCTTGGGAACTTTCACAGCACACATCCAAGGGAAAGCGCTTGTCTTGCATTGAGTGGTGATGCGACAGCAATCATCGTCCACGATTCAAGAAGGAAGCAACATGCTCGCAGGATTCTTGGGCAACGATTTGATGGGATTTGGCGGATTTGCGTGGATGGCTTATAAGTTTTTTTATGGAGAAAATATTTAGATAAATTGTAAATAGCAATAGGGTGTATCGATTCCTAATCGGAAAAAAGTATAAAAAAAAATTCATAAACCTATTATATTAGTGTTAATTCATTTACAAATCTATTTTTGGTGTCGGCTCAATCCAAAATCTTTTGCACTTGTGTCAATTCAGTCCTAACCATTTTGCATTAGTGTCAATTTAGTCTTAAATCTTTTGCATTTATGTAAATTGAGTCAATTCGGCCGAAAATCGTTGGCATGGACGTCAATTGTCTTAGTGGTATGGCTGGCGCTAACCTCGACATCTTTGCAATATTTTTTTATATTTCAAATAATTTTTAAAAATATTATTTACAAAATTCTTTAAAATTTATTTGAAATAATAAAAATAATATTAAAAAAATATCCAAGTCAGTACCGACCGTGCCAAATAGGACAATCGATGTCTACGTCGGCGATTTTAGGCCAAAATTGACTATATTAAATTAACTGACATAAATGTAAAAGATTTAGAACTAAATTGGCACAAATGTAAAGGATTTAGGACTGAATGACATTAATAAAATATTTTGACTTAACTGACATCAATAAAACATTGAGGGCTCAATTGACACACATGTAAAAGATTTAGGACTGAATTGACATTAATACAATAAGTTTATGATTTTTTTGACACTTCTCACATTCCTAATCCAATCCGGTCCCACCCAAGAGTTGGGGGTCGGTTCTCACTTTATGAAATTGGAGACCGGACCGGCTAGTCCGGTTCCCCGCGGTCCAATAAAACCAGTCGAGTTCAGAATTCACATCGTCAGTTCTTCTCATCTTGACATTGTCTATGCAATTTGGCATTTTTGCTATATTTGTTCTCGGTGAATCTTCTTCAAGTCTAATACTAGATCAGATTTAGATGGATGTTTTGGATGGATGAACAGGTGTGTTATCTGAATCATGCCCCGATCAGTAGATGGGGCGTGAGCATTTTGGGGGCAAACAGGGAAAGACCGAGACGATGCATACATGAAATTTTAGATTATTAGGACCGCATTCAAAGAATAAACAGTTAAATAAAACATAACAAGTATGATTGGGCGGTCCATTTTCCCCCTGGAACCAAGAACTAAATGATCGAGACACTGGTTCTACTTTTAGGAACTAGGAATTGCACTAGCGCCTCTCGAAATTGGACTGAATCGGCTGATTCGATCTGGTCAGGACGGTTCTCGATTCAATCGGAAGTCTATTAGCCTCTCTTCCACAGTGGGATAGAGATAGATTTGCAAATTGGGCCAAGGGTCACGGGAATCGGTGACAAGCACTTTTATCCGCACCAACTGGTCTGTGCTCTGAACAGCTTTGAAGGGCCCATACGAAAAAAAGGCTTCGCTTCTGGTTCATTGTCCTTGAAGGGCCTATATAATACAGAAAATTTTGATTTTGATTGATTAGAGACCTCGTGGATGGGGACGAAGTTCCTCCCAAAGCTGCCTTGGTCACCCCATTCATCTGGCCAGCAACCTCATCGAGAATGTAAGTCTATCCTCAAAGTTACAGAGATGAATCCAGAAGGGTTTCAAGGCAAAAACCCTTTACGCGAAAATTATGTGGACCGACCAGTATTAGTCTGTCAAACGGGTTTGGTCGGGTCATAAGTAGTCCCATCCAAATTGGCTCGTTAACCCATTTATAAGCAAATAAAAATCTTAACACGTACCCGACCCGACTCATACACGACCCGACACATATTAGTAAAATACTTCTAAATCTAATTATTGTGAACAATTTTTATGCTTTTTACAAATTTTAAAAAAATTACAAATTTTTGTTATTTGTATTTCTTTTTTAAAAATATGATTTTTTTAAAAAAAAAATTAAATTTTGCATCTGGAATTTTTATTTTATTTTATTGTAGAGAAACTATTTTTTTTCTTATTCTAAGACCGAGGAGGGCCTCCCAGCCTTGGTTGACCACAGGGGAGATCTTAGGGGTGTGCAAACTGGATTGGACTGGCCTGGACCGGCCTAGAACCGACCCATACCGGTCGGGTTGGCCCGATCCTTGAGAATGACGGTCCGGTCCCCGGTTCCATGGTTTGGGACCGGACCTGAACGCCAATTTTTTTAAAAATAAATAAATCTACATCTAGACTAAATTTATTTTTAACATTTTGAGAAGCCCATGAATCTCATCTCACGCATCTTGAGTTTAGTGTTGTCATTATACGTATTATTTAGCAATTTGGGTTTTGATATTACTTTGGAACAAAACTAAGTCTTAATTGATGATAAGATCTGTTCCTTATGATGGGCACGTGTAGGAAGAATAAGCACGTATGTGCATAAGGACACAAACTCGAGTCATTATACAGATTTGAGAAATTTATTTTTTTCACAACCAAAAATAAAAAAATAAAATAAAATTTGAGTTTGATTTCATCGCCCACCTGAGTTCAGCGGGGCACATACGGACGTCGATTACGAATATAAAAGATCACGTGAAGCCTTTAAGTCCAGATCAAACACACGTTAGGCGTTCTTAACATTTACGTGGTTGTACTGCCATAAGTTAATTATAGATTGTAAATTAATATTGTATTGTAATTTCTAAATGTTATATTTATATAAGTAGTTAGAGTTAGCGGTTTTACTGAGCCCGGACCGCCGGTTCTGGTCCGGTCCGTGGTCCCAAAAATATAGGGACCGGGACTATTGGTCTGGTCCCCAATTTTATGTCAGGACCAGACCGGCCCAAACTATGCACACCTCTAGGAGGTCTAGTGTTTTGGGCGTGGGCCCCCCTCCGCTGCCCACCCGTCCAAACCGCAGCCGGACCACCGGGCGCATTGGTTTTTTCCGTAGACAATTCTCCCTGTTCTCCTCTTCTCGGGCACATTTAGTTTCCGGATTGGTTGTCATGGCTTCCTTTGTTCCTCCGTCTCGCTTCCAGTTCCTCTACTCCGCGCACCAACTCAAGGGTAAGCTCTCTTTGGGTCCGCATTTTCCTCTCGCGCCATTGCATTTTTGGTTCGTGAAGTGGGGCCGAGTCGTTCTCCTTGTGAATCGGGCTCGGTTCGATCTGAATTGCCTTTGATTCTTTTTGGTTCTTCGTCTTGAATCGCTCTCCGCATTTCTGACTGTAAAAAAAAAAAAAAAAAATTTGGTCGAAGGTAACCTTTTTTAATTGAATTCAGCAATGCGTGAACAAAATCTGCCCGTTTGATGTATTTGTGCCGCTTATTATGTGGTTGTTTTCGTCAAAAGTACTCTCATTTAGCTAGTTGATTAGGAACTGGATTGCAGTCCATTGCCCAAACCACACAGCATATCCATGCTAATGTAATATTCTGAGGCTGAATTGTACAAGCTGTGCTTCTGTACGTATCCATGGCCTGGGTGTTGACCATCACGTGCATCTACACCGATTTTCTCACGGCGTCCCTTTATCTGCTTGTTTTAAATCGCCGCGTAGGTGTGAATGTTAAAGCGGTTGATGATAGATATGGGCATCAATGGCCAACCGTCCCCAGGTGGTAATGATTAGCGAATCTGGTGGTGGTCCGGTGATGAGTGACGGTGGTGCTTGATTTAAAAGTTCAGAGGTGTAGATCATACACCAATGCGACCACGCAATAAATTAGCTGGAGGCAGCGGCGGGCGACCGGCTGTTAAGGTGCGATCAGGCTTGCGGCGGCAAGTGGCCGGTAATTATGAAAATATTATTTTTATAAGAAAATTAAGAAAAAGTTTCAGATTGTTTTTCTTATAAAAATTAAGAAGTTTCAATTACATGAAAGTATTTTAACAATGTCATTTTTCTTTGTAATTTATAAAAAAACTAATATTTCGTGATTTAGTTCAATATAAAAGTATTTAAGTAATATGGGTCCAATCAGGTCGAGTATGAATTAGGTATGGGTTAGATCTTGTACATATCGTTAAATTTCTATTGTACAAAAATGAGTCAATACGGATTAAATAGATAAATATGAGTTGGACCATATTTGATACGACCTGCCCATTTGACATCTCTACTAGTGGGTTATTAAATGGGTTTTGAAACCATTTGATAGGTCTAACCAATAGGGACAATTTTCTTTTTTTTTTGGGTTGGGGGTAATGAAAAGGGGGAAATCTAAATAGTACATTTAAACTCGCCTAACGAAACTTGATCCGACCATATCTCCTATCAATAAAGGAAGCAAACCTATTGGTGGCTTATTTTAAAGCTAAGGTGTCATTCGCATCACATGAATGAACAATCCAATTTGCTAACTAGTCAGCAACCTTCTATGAAATTTGCACATGATTAATGCAAAGAAATGCATTTTGGAAATTGCCTCCTTACTTGTGAAAGAATCTATTTAAATCGCCATCTTGTGAGAGAATATATGTAAATCACAATTATTGATGCAACAAATCAAATTACAATGTATCAGCTTAGCATAAAGATAATATATCAAGCTAAGCATTCACGAGCTGGTGATTCAAAGATTGTTCTTCGATTTGTTTCTGGAAAGTTGCTATTCGATTTGTCGCTTCTACACAATCATGTGGAGGTACAGAAGAAAAGTTGATGACGTACAATCTGAAAATTCCTCACAAACCAGGATTTAATGAAATCATAGGAAAAAAAAAAATCGTGAACACGAGCATATCACGGTACGTGCATTTTTTAAGACTTGCATAACACTGCATTATCAAAATTAGAATACCGAAAAAAAAAATCAGAATCTCTTTTGTTTTCTTTATTAGAATGCAAATTCACACGTGCTAAAATGGAATTGAAAATTAAGTAAAGTAAAACATTTATTATTGAAAAATAAAATGGTCATAATATCATAAAATGGCTATTTTGTCAATGTGATATGCCATTTCCGAAGGGATGATTTGGAATGGTGATCATGTAAATCTTAAAATTTTTAGATCTTATATCTCATTTTATAGGCTACTGCAAAATGGCGATTTTTGTAAATTTCACAGTTTAAATAGCACCTGTTGATAAGATGGTAAAAAAGGGTTCTCAAGGAAATTTTCGTGAATAATATGGGAGATTTAAATGATGGATAATCTCTAATCTATGGGATTAGAGGAGAGCAGAACTCGGTTTCAAATAAGATATTGTAAGACTATATCTCTCTATTTTCGTATCTTTTTATCTTTATTGCTCTTCCATCATCGCCTGTGAATCCACCCGCAAACCTTCAAGGGCCGGTCAGAAGAACAGGATTTATGGATATCCAAAGAGGAGACCTAAATGACACTCACCCAGCACATAATTGCGCACCTTGGTTCTTCTCTGACGAATGTACCAAGGCCGCTGACAAATGTATCAAGGCCGTGTGGGTCGGAGGCATCGTACTCTCTGTACTTATTATCAAGAGTACTTATTATCACTCCGGCCCCGGTTTATTTTGCCCTCAACTATCCCAATCTTGTTATCAAAATTTTGGCATGGTCATTCGCTGGGGTGGTGCCTGCGACTCTGTTGTTTCTGCTAGTCAGATGGACGTGCGGCTATGGCAAAATGGTGCGCATAGGATTATGGTTGGTCTACATCGAATTCATCCTGTTATTGTACGTCCTGTTGTGGTTATTGTACTTCACTGTGATGAAGTACGACAAGTAGGAGAGGGGTTAACGTTTGCATAAATTTCCTTTGATGACTTTGTTTCACAAACTGATTTTGGTTGATTTTGGTACTTCATTGTAGGTTTGGAAATTGCCTTTCTTTTCGTGTTTGCATCTTTTCTTGTCATTTTGTGCTGAAATTTAATTAGCTAGGATTTTCTTAGCTGTTTTCATTCTCCCTTTGAAGATATTGTTGCTCTTTTATCATCCATCGACCGTGTCAAAATATTAGTTGCTATTCCATCATCCGTCAATGAGCGGCGAATCCACCACCAAACCTTCAAGATTCATTGGTAAGCTCCAAGATATCATGGGACGGCAAGAATAAATTCCAACCTCAAGAGATTAGCCGAGTTAGCACTATAAACTTGCACGCTGGATTGAGCTAGGTTGACCAAACCCAAACCCCCCCGCGGCAAAATAAAAAAAAAAAGAAAAAAGGAAACTGAGGTAGAATCTCTAATAGATGATATATGTTCTTCACAAACTTCATTGAACTGTCTTGGTTGGTATAAATTTCCTGAATTTTTTTCAAATTTCTCGTCCTAATCCATCCAAAAAATTTTAAAAAATGCCAAATAAAATCATGTAAAGATCAAAAGTCAATTCACACTGCTCACGCTTGGGCCGGTTTACTTTTAGGTTATGGGCCAGTCACTATTTTTTCCAATCTATTAGTCAAAACATGCGGATCAGACAAGTTTTCATCTTTCAGTCCACATCTCTTTCTTTACCCATTCCCAGTCCAAAATTAATATAAATATCCAATCATCTCAAAATTAATATAGCCAGTCAAAGAAAAAAAAAATCATTCTCGTGAATCCCTAGCAAAAAAAAAAGAAAAAGAAAAGGTCATTAATATTTTTGGCTGAGATTGCAGATGATGTCCTCAACTCGAGATTGCCAAAAGTCCTATTCCAGATGATGTCCTCAACTCGAGATTGCCACAGAAACTCTTGTAGAACTGCAATGCAGACGAGTGACAAAAAGTTATGAACCAAAATTCCGCTATACAAAGCCGATCGTTGACTCTTGCCCCGCATGACCTCCACTTTTGGGTACCGAAGTGCCGCAAGCAAGAGCTAGTAGTTCAGGCCCGCAGCACATCGTTTTCAATACAATTGGCCGGCGTGTCGGTAAAAACCATATGAGCGAGCCCAGGATGAGGTCTGCATGTGAATAAGCTTCTCGAATGGTGGTGAAACAAAAGACAAGAACAATGAATGGTACAGAATTGAACACTTAAAAATAACATGAACAGCACTTTAAGGTACTCATTGGCGTCTCGAGCTGCCTTCTGAATATCAACCACGAAGTTTGTCGGAGCAACCTCAAAAATCTGGAGACCGGAGGAGAGAGAAGAATTAGTTGCTACTGATTTGTCAATGAAGGGGGAAAAAAAAACAATTGTGCCTTGGGATTATGTGCATACGAGAGAGGGCAAAGAACCAATGCTAAAATTAAAGCTACATATTTCTGTAATTTGTACCTTGTAATTGCCAATATGTGTCTTTAAACCCATAGATTGTGCAACAACTTCCGTGTTGGATAAAATCACCTTTGCAGCCTTCTGCCATACAAAGCGAGTTTGATGCTTCATCAAAGTTCGGCAAAGTTTACGAGAAGAGGCCAGTTTATCACTCCACATAAAATGTGAACATGACATGGATGCTAAGACGAGAGATCACAAAAACATACCATAGAACAGTTGGTCACCAAGCTTGTAGCTAATATAAGTTCACGAACATTTTTGTCAATTCAAACATAATATTAGATGCGACTGCACATCTTATGTAATCTGAAATAAACACAGTTAATGCTCGTGAATTACTTCCTTGCCAAGCAAAAAGGGCTAACTTCTCTTTAAATTTGAGGAAGAGGAAGAACATATGGCTTATAACTATCTGCTACGATCTAATTATTTTACCCAAATCATTAAATAAGAAGTACTGAAAGCAAAGTTAATAAAAAAAGATTTCTTGACCAAACCTGCTCCTTAAAATCTTGAAAGAGATCAAGCACTGCGAACTTGAAAGACCTACGGACCTCATCATCGTCAAAGGCAGGATTTACCTCTTCCAATTTCACATTCCTCGGATTCAATGACTCTGACAGGATTATAACCTTTCTTAAACCATTCGTCCTTTCTTATCTGCTCTATTGTAATATGCTGAAAACAAAGAAAGAGACTTCTCAGAGACAAAATGGATTAGCCCACCTCTCATATGGTAACAATAAGATTCTCCATCAACATGATGAATAGCTGCCAAGAAGTAGCAGAAGTTAACCATTATTAGCATCCTCTGCAGGAGAAGCTAGCAAAGTGACAGAAGTAAACATGACTGGATGCAAAATTCCTCCTCCAGTAGCATAGTACAGTGACAATTATGCCAATTATTTGTAATGAAATAAGTACGCACATGTAGAATTTTCATTCTTTGCGTGCAAATCCATTTGGCTAATTACAATGTAATAATAGATGCATATTAATATGTGACATCAAAACCGAAAACATGGTTTTGCTGCAAGATAACATGTGATGCTCAATTCAAGTAGATAAAAAGTTTGCATCCGATGGTGTTCTTTATTGAAGATATCACCGCCTACATCTCGTGAGTCTTCGTATTTTAGCTTTTGTCGAAATACTGTTCGGTTCCCAATGAATGCCTTTTCGGCATGCGTGTTAAAGTGTCATTATTAGTTTGTTATTTTTCAAGAGTCATTATTAGTTGTGTGTTTCGAGAGTCTTTTAATATTTCAATATGTAATTATGGCCATATATCTAGACGTGTACTTTCGAGTACCTAGGATATGTCAAGAGTCATGTTTCTAGTCTATATAAAGGCTAATTTTGTAAACGTTTTTGTAAGGAGATACAGAGAAGTTTTCCACACATAAAGTAGTGTATTTATCTCCTTTCTTGATAGCTTCTCTTGATTAAGTTATCAGAGCTGCGCCTCTCTGATTCAACAAGTGATATCAGAGCATGGCTCTCTAGTTTCAAGATTTGGTATCAGAGCATCCTTCCGAAATTCAACATTCTTGACACTTACAATTTCAGGATTTGGATCTAAAATCCTCTTAACCAAGGACTTAGCTACCATGGGAAACCATGATGGGCATGGAAAGTCAGCATTATCGATCTGCAGCAGAAACTGATAGTTCAGATTCATTTGACCAAAGGAGAAATATCTGAAAAAAGTAACACACATTGTATCTTTGATTAATATGCTGAAGGACTTCGTACAAATAATATGATACTTGATTCCTGATATTACAGCTAAAGTGACAAAATAATCTAAATTAGCCGTGTCGACCACAGCCTTACAGAATATAGAAGCATGAGGGAAATAGAGAGGTTTGAAGAGAGAGAGTTGGAAAAAAAAAAACAAAAGGAGAATAGAGGATTTTCGGACCAATACCGGTGAGGGAGAATAGAGAGGTTTTGAACAGAGGGAGTTTGAAGTGAGGTTTTGAGCGTGAGGGAGCCAACAGAGGAGAGCAAAAAAAGAAATCAAGAGAGAATGTGAGCTGGACAGAGAGTCCAGAAGGCAAAGAGTTCTAGGAGCTTAGAGCAGCCGAGAAGACAAAGCAGAAGGAGAAAACTTCTTTCAAGAGCGATTGAACGAGAAGGAGAGGGAATCGGCCACGTTTCAGTGGAGGAAGTCCGCCATCACCTGCTGGCCGTTGCTCGCCATTATCCGAAGCTCGGAACAGGTTGGTTTATCCCCCTCCCTCTTGCAGACGATCCTGTTCGAACAGAGGGCTTTTGCCGGGTCTAGAGCTCATGTCGCTCCGCTTGGCAAGCTCCAGTATAGGTGGCGAGTCAGTGTGTCCCGTGTTGATCCTATTTGTGTTGTTATCGTGCTTACCGACGGCTTCGTTTGCTCCCATCATATGTTCATTTGCCGTTTTACCCACCCTTCAGAGCTGCTCGTTCGAAATGCCGCCATCAAAGTCAAACCACAGCCCCTCTCGTCCGTTTTGTCATTTCATTAAACCCTCGCTCATGTTGTATTTCTGGTTGGTGGGGATTTTTTGTGTCGGTTTGCATAATGGGAGTCGACGGGAGAGATGAGTGTGTTTTGTTTGTTGGTTGAGTCATCATTCGGAGTTTGTCTCGGCGAGTCCAGTTATGGTCCGACGACCACGTTTGGTGGACGACCGGGATCGGGTTTGGGCGCAGATCGACGGGTCGGATTGGCGTCACGAGTGACCAGTCAGGAATGGCGTTGCCTCGCGTGGCGAGGGGGCCAGGACTGCGCCGTTGAACCGGGTCTGGAATAGAGCGATGTGGACTAGCGATGGCTAAAGCTGGCTTTGGATGCCGATGAAGAAGGCGCAATAAGGTCTAGGGGAGAAAAGACCCACGAAGAAGTGGGGAAAATATTTAGTGTACTAAATATATAAGACCCGTTAAATTTGTACATTTCAATTCAAAATAATTAATTAACGATTTTTTTTAAAAAAATAATGTGGACTGACCTGTGTTCATTTTGAATTGGCCAATCTATATATAAATGATAGAAAATTTTAAATAGTAGTAAGATGGGTCTAGCTTTCTAAAAGAAAGGAAATTAATAAAAACAGAAAATGCTCAGGCGTGGATGATGACAAGGATCAGTACACGTAGGGGGGACTCTTGCGAATCGGGTTAGGGAAATGATGATCAGCGTGCATCTGATCGGTCATTAAGACGGCAGACGTTGAGTGTCGCTGTTAGTGGGCGTTGGCGTTGAAGAGTCTTCGGGGGATAGGGGACCATCACCGGTAGTATTTCGCTGGTTTCCGTCGTCAGAGTCGGCATCTTGCGGCGTCGTTGGAGTATTTGCAGTAGGGTTCGTAAGAAAACCCATGAAGAAGTCGATCCAGTTGGGAAATGAAATGAAAAAAAGAATGACAAAAAAATAAAGAACAATGATACAAACAAAGGTTAAAAAAGAAGGGAGGATAAAAAACGTGGAAGGTCGGACTTAAGTAAAGTCTTTAAATTGCTTCGTCTGAACTCCGCGGGGTATTTATTAAGATGAAAGGAATAAAAAAAATTTCTCTCAATTAGGGTATTCCCTAGGAAAAGTAGACTCCACGTCATCTTCGGATAGCTATCGTCGGGTACGGTCGTATAATAGCGTCCCGCACCTCGGTAAATCATCTGAGTTTCGGGTCCTACGTCGTCAACATGTGCTTCAGATTGGAGGGGAGCACGTTGGTTTTGCTTCTTGCTTTTGTGCCCCTTTAGGTTTAGTTGGGTTCTGAAGTTAAGTTCATCCGAATTGGGCATAACCAAGAATTGGGCCTTACATTCAGTTGGGTGGTTTTGTTAAGAGATGGGTCTATTTCTTTCAAATTTTCTATTTGGGCTTCATGTCCTTTATTAGCCCGCAACTTTAGAAGGGTTGGGCTTGGAAGCCCAATCCGGATCACTATTTTGATAATTAAAAAATAAAAAAAAAATTCGAAATTCCTTTCTTTAAAAAAATCCAAAAAATTAATAAAAGGAAATTTTTTTAAAAAAAATCCAAAAACAATTCCTAAAAAAAAGGAAAAGGCCACAAGCAATTGGCCATAATCTATTTTGGATACTTCAACCTCTGGATTTTTCAAAATGACAATTTTTTCTTTTCTGATGAATCGTTTTAAAAAAATCAGAAAAGATTCTAAAAATTCCCAAAAATAGAAAAAAGCCACGATCAGCTGGTTATGAAACATTTTGGGTAATTCGACGTCTAAACCCTTCAAAAATAATGATTTTGCCTTTTTGACAAATAGTGTTTAAATCTTCCTAAATACCTCTGATTTTTAATCACGCGTTCTCTAAGCCCTTAGGGCTACACTAGAGGACTCTTGAAGTGCATTGATGCGCCTTATTTATTTATACTTGATTGCATGTCATTGACTGTGATTGATAGTACTAACCTTTCGATCTGCATGAAACCCCTAATCAAACTTACCTTACTTGAAATTCACGCGTGCACGAAATCTTAAGTAGGAAAAATCACTTGCGTCAGGTACTGGAAAGGCTTTGGTAACGACATCAATGTAAGTAAGTCCCCGAATCTAGATCTCTGATTTCGGATCTTTGGTTCCACAGAACTAATCGATCTCTCCCAATTAATTAGTGAGGTTTCCGATCTACATCCCAAGAAAAAAAAGATGGCGACTCTAAATGCATGCACACGTCGCGCATGCCACTCGACCGTAATAATATCAAAGTCTACAGACTTTCATTATTGCTGACCCAAAAAATTACTCCTACCACAATTTGGTATGGGCTTGGGAGGACCCGCGTCGAGAAAGCCCACCACCTTACAAAGTAGGCCTATCAATAGCCTGTTAATCCTTACCGCTTCTAGAGGATCGTGACACCCTCCTATATAAAATAGAGTCCTCTTACTCATTTCAGCATCGACTAGAATATAAATACAAAGAGTTTCTCCTAAAGACTTTTCCTCTCGAGCTCTCCTATCCTACGCGATCTTTTGAAGAAAAACTATATAAAAGGCTTAGCTTATACAAAATAGCCCGAGTTGCCGCACAAGCCGATCACCAATCTCCCGACCCGTGACACATGTATCTCTAGTTAATTTATTTTTGGTTAAGTCCCTTGCATCAAGTTGTCATGTTGTAGATGATAGACGAATGTGGTGGTCCGATGAGGCTAGCTAAGGGTCAGATGCGGAGGTCATCAAGAGAGATGTCACTGATGTCAATTATGCGGATACTGTCGGAGTCAATCGGTGAATAAGAGGCAGTCGGTGAATAGGAGTGAAAGTAATCGTGTCAGGTCATATGGTTGGTAAGTCGTCAAATGTTTTCTTTATGTGAGCAAGTTCGGTGGTGGCAACCAGGGATGGCATTCAGTGGTTGATCGTTGGTCCATGCAAGCTTGGTTAACCATGTGTGTTTCGACGACATTTTGTAGGTAAAATCATGAGGAAGGTCCAGAGAAAAAGACGATGTAAAAGAGAGAAATAGAAAAAAGAGACAAAACAATAAAAAAAAAATAGGAAAAGAAAAGGGAGTAAGAAAATGTGGGTTAAGAGATAGCTTATATCAACTGAGATGTACGTTGGTTTGGCCCTTGAATCTTAGTATGAGCTTGCTTTATTTTCTTAGTTAAGGTTGGCCGCAATGGAAAATTGAAAGCAAACCTTGGGCTACGTATTGAACTCTTAGATTGGGCATTTGGGGAGAGAACAGAAAAAATATTGGGTAACATCTAGTTTTAGTTGAAGTGGGCTTTGGAATAAAAATTAAGACTCTCTTAAAATCATTAAAAATACAAGAGCGGGATTGGCCATGTTTGTCTTTCAGGCTTAGATTAATTCGGGCCATTTAAGCCCGAGTCGGGCACTTATGGCTTGGGCCAAGTCCGTTGGCCCGATCGGGATAATTTGCAAAAAGAATGAAATAACAAAAAAATAAAAAAAAATTGATTTAAAAATGTAGAAGAATCATTAAAAAAATTAAAAAATACAGAAAAATTCTAAAACAATTCCCAAAAAATAAGAAATGATCACAATCAACTGGTTACGACCTATTTTGGGTGTTTTGATCCTCTATCCTTCCAAAATGATGATTTACCATTTTGGTAAATCATCTACAAAAAAAAATCCTAAAAAATTTCCAAAAAATACCAAAAACATAGAAGATGGCTCCGATCAACTAGTCATAAATTATTTTAGGTGTTTCAACCTTCGAACTTTCAAAAAGAAAATGATGATTTTGCACTTCTGGAAAATCGTCTTCAAATTTTTCCAAATCATTCTTAGTCCTTAATCGCACATTCTCTAAGCCTTTATGACAATATAGCAGACCCTTTGATATGCATTAATATGCCTTGTTTACATACTTGATTGTGCATTATTCATTGTGAGTGCTAGGATTCGTTTTTTCAATCGACATGAAACCCTGAATCGAACTCACCTTACTTGAAATTCACACCTATATGAAGTCTTAGTTAGGAAAATCACTCGTGTTATGTACTGAAATAGCATTGCGAATGGTACCGATGTAATCAAGTCATTGTAGAACTAACTGATTTCTGGCTCCTCAAATCTCTAGTTCCGCTAGGAGTGGGCCAGGTAATATTTTTGAATAAAAAATTAGAAAATGATTTTAAAAATCTATAAAAAGTGGAAAAACCTTAGAAAAAAAAGACTCAAAAATTAAGGAAAATTTCAAAAATTAGGAAACGGGTCATTGTCACTAGCTAATATTATTTTTTAGTTTTCACTTCCCGATTCTTCTAAAAATGACGATTTTACTCCATAAGAATAAATTGTATCCAATTATCCCGAAAATTCCAAAAAATGTCAAAAAAGAGGAAATTAGCATATTTAACTGGCCGTTCCTATTTTCGACACTTAGGTTTCCTAATCCCTTTGAAAAACTATAATTTTGCCCCCTTTATGGGCAAATTGTCCCATGTTCTAAACATGATATACTATCACAAAATGAATAAAACTCAAGATCAAACATTTTTTTGATTAACAACCGATGATTTTCTTGTGATATGTAAGATTCTACTGCCACGTTGGGCAAGGCGGATATAGAGCTAGACGAGTTTTATGATGTGGAGCAGGAGTTTGACGATATAGAGCATGGTCTAGATGCCTCGCCCTCCGCCGCCATTGTCGACGCCCGACGTGGAGTAGGATCAAAATGCCCTACCACTTCTACCCTCGTTGCTCGATGTGGAGTAGTGTTTGGATACTCCACATCGGGTGGCGAAGGTAGAGGCGACGAGGCATCTAGACCCTGCTCCACGTTAGGCGGCGGCGGCGGCGACGGCGATGATGGGGCATTCAGACCCTACTTCATATCATCAAACTCTTGCTCTGCATCATAAAACTTGTCTAGCTTTATATCTCATTGCCTAATATGGGAATAGGATCAGATCACAAGAAATTCTCGATTAAAAAAGGTTTGACCTTGAATTTTATTCATTCAGTGATAGTGGATCATGTGTAGAACATGAGATAATTTTCTCATAAAGGAGTGAAATTACAATTTTTTGAAGGGATTAGGAGCCCTAAGTGTCGAAAATAGGATCGGCTAGTTGAATGTACCCATTTACTCTTTTTCGACATTTTTGAAATTTTCGGGAGAATTGAAGACAATTTACCTTAGGGAGTAAAATCGTCATTTTTAAAAGAATCAAGAAGACAAAATCCAAAAATAAGATTGGCCAGTGACAATGATCTATTTCCTAATTTTTAGAAGTTTCCATATTTCTTTTTTTTTTTCAATTTTTTCTAAGATTTTTCCATTTTTTTAATCTTTAAATTCAGTGTTTAATTTTTTATTCAAAAATATTATTCGAATCGAGTCGGCTTGATCTGGTCTACGCTTCACAGAACTAGAGATCGATCAGTTTTGCGGAATCAGAGATCTTGGTTCGGGGAGTTGGTTATATCAGTATCATTACCAATACCCTTTTGGTACATAACGCAAATGATTTTTTAGCTAAGATTTCTTGCAGACGCGAAATTTGGGTAAGGTGAATTAGATTTGAGGCTTCATGTGGATTGAAAAAACTAATTCTAGCAATCACAATTAATAATAAACAATCAAGTATGTAAACAAGGCACAACAAATGGTCTCCTAACGTAGTTAATATGTGATTAAGGGGGCAGGGATGATTTGGAAAAATTTGAAGACGATTTGTTAGAATGGCAAAATCATCATTTTCTTTTTGAAAGTACGGAGATTGAAACACTCAAAATTATCTATGATCAATTGATTAGGGCCATTTTCTATTTTTTGAGATTTTTTTTGGACATTTGTTAGGATATTTTTTGGAGACAATTTGTCATAAGAGCAAAATCATCATTTTTGAAAGGATCGAGGGTTAAAACATCATAGCCAGTTGATAGTGACCATTTGTTTTTTTTAAAGATTTTTTTGAAATTTTCTGAATTTTTTTCAATTTTTCGATGATTTTTCTACATTTTTAGAATCAATTGTCTATTTTCTGATTTTTTTTGTTATTTTATTATTTTTGAAAACTATCCGGACCAGGCCAACGGACCCGGCCTAAGCCATAAGCACCCGACTCGGGCCTAAAGGAGCCGAATTAATCTAAGCTCGAAAGACAAACTTGGGCCAAGCCCGCCTTGCACTTTTACTAATTTTAATAGTGGCCCAATTTTTATGCTAAAGCCCACTTCGCCTAAAACTAGATGAGGCCCAATGTTTTTTCTATTCTCTTCCCCAAAGGCCCAATCCAAGAGTTCAATGCATTGCCCAAGCTTTGCTTTCAATTTTCCTTTTAAACCCAACCTTAACTAAGAAAACAAAGCAAACCCAGACTAAAATGCAAGGGTCGATACAGCGTGCATCTCCCGCTGATCTAACCTATTTCTTAATCCACATTTTTGTACTCCCTTTTATTTTCCAAATTTTTTTATTGATTTGTTTCTTTTTTCTATTTTCTCTCTGTTAAGTGGTCTTCTTCTCTGGATTCTTCATGGTTTCACCTAAAGAATTCCATCAAAACACCCATGGTTAACCAAGTTCACATGAACCAACTATCTAACCACCGGACGCCATCTCCGGTTGCCGCCACTGAACTAGCTCACATAAAGAAATTTGACGATTCACCGAACCATATGAACCGACATGACTACGACCATCCCTCTTCACCGACTACCTTCGATAGTATTCGCAGAACTGACATCAATGATGTCTCTCTCGGTGACCTCCGGATTCGTCGACCCTCAGCTAGCCTCGTTGGAAGATCACATTCATCTATCATCTACTACACGACGACTAGATGCAAGGGACTCAGCTACATGCATGAAGTTGGTTCAAGACTCGGGTGGAACATATGATTTGCGATGAAAAGAGGAGAGAGGCATGAGCATTCCAGACTTCCACTAAGCACCGAGACTTAAAAAAAAGAAAAGAAAAAAGATACATCACAAATACATACTACACATAGACAATGGTAGCCCAAAACAAAGCAAACAAATCATGTACGGACGAAGGAGTAATCACAACCTTTGTCCAACCTAGAACAAGGCTGAGAAGGGTGTTCGAAGTTACCTTGTCAGGAGTGCACTCCTGGTTACGATTGAGGCTCGAGCAATCCTAGAGAGCCAGATGAGATTGAATGGCGATGAGGAAAATCTCAACGAGAGAACTTCACTCCATGCCCTATGCTGTGTGTCTTTTTGCGGATGAGCTCATTGAGAAGCACCGAATTTTCGAGATCTTTCTAGAACCTTCTTGATTTATCCATACATTCTAGAGTTTTTCCCTACATTAGAGATCCTTCATGACTTGTCTGTCACGATTTAAAAAATTCGGCTAAAGGATTATTAGGTCAATTAAATTAACTAACCTAATATGGACTCTCCCAAGCCATACCAATTCGCAACTTAAATTTCACTGAAATGATTTATAAATTGAAGTTGTCAATAATCATTATTGGTAGGTTGATTAGAAACCTAAGTAAAATAGCGGGAGAATCATTTTAGATTGTGGATTCGGGGATTTAATTACATTATTTAATTAAGACTAATGCCCTTTCGATACCAATTTCATGCAAAGGTATTTTGATTGGTTTATGTGACTTGATTTTTTTTTGAATTTTTTCTTTTATTAAATGTGATGCTAATGCAACCTAACTATATGACATGTGACGTACAATGACATAAAAGATGACATGACATTTATGCATGGATGACATGTAAGAATGACATGGCAAGATGAGTGACATGAAAAGATGCATGGCATGGAATTACATTTTTTTTAAATTTTCGGCAATGCATATATACGTGGTATGAGATATAACTAGAGATATGCAAGGATATTTTAAAAAATATGTAATGCAATGGGTGATACTTGAAAACATGATACAAAAACGTTAAAAATATGAGATATGCATAGATATACTAAAGATATGCATAAATGTAATCCTTGCCTTTTCCTTTTTTTTAAAAATTCGGCCATGGTGGATTCCTTTTATGATTTTTATTGTCTTGACTTTATTTGCTTAATTGATGAGGCTTACTAAAAAAAATTAATCAGACATGATTTATAGGAAACCATATCTTACTAATTTTTTTAGAAATCTTCTGGATATGGCAAAAGTCAATCAATCAATCAAAATAGCAATATGACAACCAACATTCAAACCAAATCGCGACCGTCAACATTCCAACCATCATATTTTTGAATTTTTCTAAAAAATTCCAGATCTTGGATTAAAGATTGATTTTTTCGGAGATAGCAAATCGGACTTAAACGTTGATAGGTCAGATTAGCTATATTCGAGATTTTCTTGACAAAATTTCGATTCCGACGGTTTTGATAAAAAAGTCTTGGATAGCAACTCATTGCTATTTCCAACTCTTTTGGAGATTACACCACCTAGATTCATCAATTTTTTCTTTCATTAAGTTACCACAACATTTGTGTGCAATGTTTTATTCTAGGAAATCAAATTTCAGTTCTAATTCATCGAAAACCTAAGAACGAGAGTAGACTGACCAAAAAGGAAATGCTAACGCGAGACAAGGTACGTGGACCAAGGAAACTCGGATAAGAAATGACGCTTTGACCATAAGAATTGTCGAGGGGATATTTAGAACCATAAAAAGGACATGGAGGTTATAAAATATATAGCGATGCTTCGCTAATCTAAGCGAGGGTTGTGGGCCTCACCCACAGACCGGCAAAGCCTCACGACCCTAGTTCAGATCTGGGCGAAAGTCACGGGCCACAGCCTAGTGGCCGAGGAGAAAAGCAAGACCTAAGTAGTCGCGTAAAGTGCATTACATACTCCTCTCAGAGCGTCACCGACGGTTGCATCCGACACGATCAAAACGGTAGTCAGCAGCCCCCTTGCAGAGTTCAAATGGTCAGCGCCCTTTGCGTGGTCAAGGGCTATGCCGGATTCCCGTTGAAACTCGATGGAACGCCTAAGGCCAGATTACCGGCAAATTTTGGGCAAAATGTACAAGGCCGGTTCATGGTCAAAATCTTATCAAATCAAGCTTCAATTTTTGCCACAGCATTCTACAGGTAGCCTTACCCTGCACTTTTGGAACAGAAACAATTTCCCTGAAAAAAGGGTTCGCGGTTCATTTAATGTCGGCATCAATGCAGAACGACGCCAAAGCATTAAATGATTCTTAAGGCATGCATAACGTGGCATCTTTGACGAAATCAACATGCGAAACATACGAATCAGGCAAGGACAGCGGGCAAACCATAAAAAAATAACGTTAAATCATTCAAAACAAACATGTTCGGATTGACTCATAATGTGTTCGACGTTACCTTAGTCCACAGGATGAAAATGGGGCTGATTTAAGAGCAAGAAAACCCGTCGGCCAACAAGTTCAACAGGAGTAGATGAACAGTCGAGGATGGCGATGGCGAAAGGACGACAGTGGTGGCTGGATGCTGACACAGCAGCATAAGCGAGGACGACGGCCATATGTTGAGCGGGAACAACGGCACCAGAGGCCAGGGACGGCAACTGAGAAGAAGCGGCGGTGGCGGAGCAGAAGCGATGACCACGATCTTCTATGCGGCAGCAGTAGAAATAGAGACAACGATATGCGGCGTGAGAGAGAGGGAGCGAGAGAGAGAGTGACGCGCGCCCAAAGAGAAGGAGTTGTACGGGAGAGAGGCGTGAATAGTGTGTTAGAAAATTATGTCGTTCCCCTTTTAACGCCAAGCTATAGTATACATAATGAATATTAGGGTAATGCCTTGAGATCTAATCCTAATCGTTGAGATTTCTGACAAGATGTCAATCGTAGGATCGTAATTTCTGATTTTTGAGGAATACTATTAAGCTGGTATATTCAAAAATTCGGCCACCATGAAGGGATATAGGGCTTGACTGAAAATTTCACTGCTAATAAGCTTATTTGCGCGAATTTGAGGCTTAAACAGGCTTTAATTAATCAAACGAGTAATTAATTAAAGGACTTTCTATTAATTAAAATGAATTGAAATGAATTTAAATTGAGTTTGTCCATTAAATTTTGGAAATTCCCCTTTCATGATAAAAAATTTCCAAATTGATTTCTGTTCCACCACTCGTTAAAATCAAGTTCAATTGACTCGCCCCCGACTGATTACCGATGCAAAATAAAATGTGTAATGCATAAAAAATTCTTTTTGCGAAAATTATGGTTAATTCTCATTTTGTGAAATGAATGAATTTCTAAAAAATCAAAATTTAGGTGTCAACAAGATTTTTCCTCAATGTTCTAGAATTTTCAAGGTTTGTCTAGATACTTTAGAATATTCTAGTGCTTTGTCCAAGGACCATCTTCACCCTCTATAAATAGGAAGAAGTGCTCCATCTTGTATTAGGGTGTGAGAAGTCCAAGAGGGCAAGGCGTGAGTGGTGTGAGTAACGTGAGGAGTGCTCTTGAGAGTATTGTAAAATTGAGTGATATTCCATCAATAACAAAGGTGTACCACATTAGAGAACTTTCTTTGCTCGACCCATTCACTGTATTAGTTGTATAGGTTAGGTAATACAATGCATACACACTTTAGAGTTCATTATCAAAGTCTTGATTTTAATATACTCGCATATGATAAGCTTGATTCTGTGAAATTGATTGAAATAAACTTCATTTTGTCTCTATATATATACGTGCGCGCGCGTACGTGCTATTATATGATTCTAGAGTAGAAATTTGCAATACTTGTTGGGTGTATTTTAATTTTAGCTTAGTATTTTCCCTCGGCCAGCTCGTTGCTATCTTTTAGATGCTTGGTAAAATCTTCCATTGTCAAGCCAAAAAACACTTTTCCAAAGGAAAGAAACTTACTTCTTCTTTTTTTGTGTGTGGGAAGAGCGGAAATGTGGATTAGAGAAGAGCCGAAATCATCGTTGGTTTCAAATAATAGATACTCTTGCTATAGGATTAGGATCGTGACTATCCAATTCAAATGCATTGTAATTGATATTGTAAGACTATATCTCCATCTTTATTGCTCTTCCATCATCCATCAATGGCTGCAAATCCACAGCAGACCTTCAAGAGCCGCCGAAAGAACATGAGATACCCCAGTTGGAGATTTAGAATCGGTCATACCGAGGCCCATAGATCTCCAAGGAGGAGACCTAAATGCCCCTCAACCAACACATAATGGCGCAACTAGGAGGTTCTGTGATGAATGTAGCAAGGCTGCGTTGGTCAGAAGCATCATCCTCTCCGTACTTATTATCACCCCGACCTAGTTTATTTTGCCGTATCAAAATTTTGGCATGTTCACTCGCCGGGGTGGTGTCGTGACTCTGTTGTTGCTGCTAGTCGGATGGACGTGCAGCTATGGCAAAATGGTGTGCACGACGTTGTGGTTGTTCCGCATCGAATGTGTGATTTTTTATTTCTTTTTTTTTTGGGATCAGATTTGAGGACTATGTTTCACAAACTGATTTTGGTTCTTCATTGGAGGTTTGGAAATTGCTCTTCTTTCCATGTCCGCATCTTTTCTTGTCTTTTTGTACTGAAATTCAATTCACTAGGATTTTCATGCTGTTTTCATTCATCATGTCTTTTTCATCTTTGTTGCTCTTTCTTCTATCATCCATCGACTCTTGTCAATCTTTGTTGCTCTTCGATCATCCCTCAATGAATGTCGAATCCACCACCAGACCTTCAAGAGTCATTGGCCACCAAGATGTAGTTTTTCTTCTTCCATTGGTGAACTCCTAGATTCCAACTTCAAGAGATTAGCCGAGTTAGTAAGTCGACTACAAAGTTGCACTCTGGATAGCTGTGCGCTAGGTTGAATCAACGCCTCCCCTCCCCCCCCAAAAAAAACCAACAAAAAAAACAAATTGGAAAAAGGCTGAGGTAGAATCTCTGATGGATTATATATGTTCTTCACAAACTTCATTTAACTGTCTTGCTTGGGATAGTGACGAATTTAGCACTTTTTTCTTCCTGCAATCTTGATCCTGTGATGGCAACTTCTAATTTAGTGACACATTACAAACATTGATCACCCGCATTATTTAGAGACAGGGTCGATCTTTCTCATTTTTTTTTTCTTTTTTGTTCTTGTTGAGCAAAGATCAATATATTATTGGCACTCGATTTTTTTTATATCTTTTTTTTGAAAAAATTATTAAAATACAGTAAAAATTCACAAAATTTGAAATTCAACTTTGACGGGCCTGTTTGGTTCAGCGTTTGAGATGAGCATTGGGGTTGTAAAATCTCTTGGCCAAATGCAAATGCACTTTGGTTCATTTTTTGGCTCACTTTGGACAGATGCAATTGCTTCTCAAATGATCTCAAAAGTCATTTAGGCCAAAGTAGCTCTGGAGGTACTTTGAAAAGTTGCATCTCAAATGCAACTATTTTTTTAAAAAATATATTTTTTATATTCACTTGTTGTCTCTCAACCGCGGCCGGTCACGGCTTCCGCTGGTAGCAGTAGCCGCCGCCGGCTGCCGGTCACCTCTGACCGTTCGCCGCTATCGCCCGCCGCCGCAGGTCGCTGGCTGCCGCAGCCTGTCCCCGCTGTTACTTACTTTCTTTTTTTTTATATAAAAAAAGTAAAAATACTTTACAAAGTATATTTTTTACCAAACGACATTTACGCCAAAATTGCTTTTAAAAATGTTCTTAAAAAATACTATGCCAAGCCCTACTTGCATTTTGAAAAAGTACTTTAACCCAAAGGTATTTGCATTCACTCAAAGTCACTTGGCCAAATGCTGAACCAAACAGGCCCGACATCTTTGGTCAGTCCATTTTTGAACCAAAGATAAATTTCCCGATTTTTTTTAAAATTTCTCTTGTCCTAATCCATCAAAAGAATTTTTTTTTAAAAATGCCCAATAAAGATCAAAAGTCAAATCAATAATTAGAAATGATTTAAAAAAAAATTGGAAGAGGCGTGCATATGCCCACCACATTGCTCACGATTGGGTTGGTTTCCTTTTAGGTTTTGAGCTAATCTCTACTTTTTCAATCTACTAGTCGATACATATGGCTCAGACAAGTTTTCATCTTCTGGTTCACATCTCTTTAAAACTGACCCGGCATCTGACGGGGCGATGGTCAGCGGAGGGGTGGCAGATGGTGGTTGGCGACGGTAGGTAATTAAAAAAAAAAAGAGAGATCTTTATTTCTGTTTCTCGAAGAAGTAGAAAATTATTAAATTTTATTTCTACTTCAAATATATTTCTGGAATAGATAGGTTTGAAACATAAATTCTATTTCTGGAATGTAGTCATACACTCTCAAAGTATCCATTCCACAAAATATATAACAATACACACCCCAAAAGAAGAAGAAGAAGACGGCAATGAGAGATCTTCGTTTCTAGCAGATTCAGTAACCCTCAAATTACACTAGCTACTACCTCCTCCGAGATGTTAAGGGCCTGATTGATCACTCCAAGCACAGTTGGGTCAAACAATTAGAACGATCACCGGGTTTCCTCTGACGTAGGAGATTCGTGATCCTTGATTTGGCTGATTCGCCGGAGGGGAATTTCAGATGACGTCCTCGAGATTGCCACAGAAACTCTTGTAGAACTGTAATGCAGATGAGGTCTGCTTGTGAATAAGCTTCTCGAATGGTGGTGAAACAAAAGACGAACAATGAATGGTACAGAATTGAACACTTAAAAATAACATGAACAGCACTTTAAGGTACTCATTGGCATCTCGAGCTGCCTTCTGAATATCAACCACGAAGTATGTCGGAGCAACCTCAAAAATCTGGAGACCGGAGGAGAGAGAAGAATTAGTTGCTATTGATTTGTCAATGAAGGGGGAAAAAAAAAGATTGTGCCTTGGGGTTATGTGCATACGAGAGAGGGCAAAGAACCAATGCTAAAATTAAAGCTACATATTTCTATAATTTGTACCTTGCAATTGCCAATATGTGTCTTTAAACCCATAGATTGTGCAACAACTTCCGTGTTGGATAAAATCCCATCACCTTTGCAGCCTTCTGCCGTACAAAGCGAGTTTGATGCTTAATCAAAGTTCGGCAAAGTTTACGAGAAGAGGCCAGTTTATCACTCCACATAAAATGTGAACATGACATGGATGCTAAGACGAGAGATCACAAAAACATATCATAGAACAGTTGGTCACCAAGCTTGTAGCTAATATAAGTTCACAAACATTTTTGTCAATTCAAACATAATATTAGATGCGACTGCACATCTTATGTAAGCTGAAATAAACACCGTTAATGCTCGTGAATTACTTCCTTGCCAAGCAAAAAGGGCTAACTTCTCTTTAAATTTGAGGGAAGAGGAAGAACACATGGCTTATAACTATCTGCTACGAGCTAATTATTTTACCCAAATCATTAAATAAGAAGCTAGTACTGAAAGCAAAGTTAATAAAAAAGATTTCTTGACCAAACCTGCTCCTTAAAATCTTGAAAGAGATCAAGCACTACGAACTTGAAATACCTACGGACCTCATCATCGTCAAGGGCAGGATTTACATCTTCCAAGTTCACATTACTCAGATTCAATGACTGACAGGATTATAACCTTTCTTAAACCATTCATCCTCTCTTTTCTGCTCTATTGTAATATGCTGAAAACAAAGAAAGAGACTTCTCAGAGACAAAATGGATTAGCCCATCTCTCATATGGTAACAATAAAATTCTCCATCAACATGATGAATAGCTGCCAAGAAGTAGCAGAAGTAAACCATTATTAGCATCCTTCACAGGAGAAGCTAGCAAGTGACAGCAAAAACTAGGGCAGGAAATTTTTTTCAATACCATGAATAAAAACATGTGATGAAATGTTATCTCAAATAAAGTAAATCCTTTATATACAATCTTGTTCATCTCCACCTCACCTTTTGGATGCTTTGCATGGATTTAAGCTTCTACAATTGTAAGAGCATAAACCTACGTCCCCCCTCAGTTTAAGAAAAGTTATCAAGACCGCCACAAAGAACAAGAGCATTACCTAGCCAAGACACTTAAACTATTTTTCCTCAAACATAACCAGTTGCCACATATAAAAACATGACTGGATGCAAAATTCCTCCTCCAGTAGCATAGTACAGTGACAATTATGCCAATTATTTGCAATGAAATAAGTATGCACATGTAGAATTTTCATTCTTTGCGTGTAAATCCATTTGGCTAATTACAATGCAATAAATAGATGCATATTAATATGTGATATTAAAACCGAAAATATGGTTTTGCTGCAACACAACATGTGATGCTCGATTCTAGCAGACAAGAAGTTTGCATCCAAGGGTATTCTTGATACTCACAGTTTCAGGATTTGGATCTAAAATCCTCTTAATCAAGGACTTAGCTCCCACAGGAAACCATGATGGGTATGAAAAGTCAGCATTATCAATCTGCAGAAGAAAATGATATTTCAGATTCATTTGACCAAAGAAAAAATATCTGAAAAAAGTAACACACATTTGTATCATTGATTAATATGCTGAAGGACTTCGTACAAATAATATGATACTTGATTCCTGATATTACAGCCAAAGTGACAAGATAATCTAAATTAGCAGTGTTGACCACAGCCTAAAAGAATATATAGTTAGAAGAGAGAGACAAAATCAATAAGCACGACAATATGAGAAGCCCAATGTTCAAAGGTACTAGTTTACAGTAAAAGTGGGTAATGGACTTGAGCTAGCTGCTACGAATCTATTATTAAGCCCATCACCAAATTGTGGCTGAGAAAGATTCATTGCAACCTCAAGTGATAACAAATCAAGACATGGATGCAGGGAAAACATAAGTAAAGCACAACGAAATCGTGCCTTACTGTAAAGTGCGGTGAGGTCAAGTTCATCAAATGGGAGATATCCTGCCATCAAAACATAAAGGATCACCCCGCAAGACCAAACATCTGCCTGGGCACCATTGTAACCCTTGTGACTAAGTACCTTGACAAGAGAAAAGAGGAATATTACGGAAAATTGGAGCAAAATGACGTAAATGATATACAACCCCCTAGCTCAAGAAGCATCCAGTCAAAATAGGATTATGTTGATAATTACGTCAGGTGCTACATAATTAGGAGTTCCACATGTTAAGAGGAAAGAGAATCGTCACAATCCTTTTTCCTCATATATGATTTCATCAAACTAACATAACATCGATGCTCAAAATAAATTTTACCAGTTCAGGCAATGCACTAAGCCCAAAATCAGAGATTTTCAAGTTTCCTAGGGAGTCGCATGGTAGATTTTAACGATGTACAATGGCGGAGATGAGAGTCAGAGTTTCTTCAACTATCTAACAAATAGAAGCTTCAAGACAATAGGGAAACATCACTTTAAGTCTCTGTGGTAGAATCCTTTGTTGTGGCAAAAATCTACCCCATCAATAAGTTGTTGAAAGTACTCCTAGACTCAGCACGTCCATGATGGACCTATGCAGTTTTGACTCACACTTAAATTGCAAAGATATTCCACACGAACAAGGTTATACGCTCAAAGCAACTGGACCATTGATCTTATAGGCTAAACTACTTACTATTTTGTCGAACAGTTCTCCACCTGTAATAAACTCCAGGATTATGTAGATCTTGGTTCGGCTGGCAAGAACCTAGAAAGCAAGTTCACAAACCAATAGCGGAAAAAAGCATCAGATGAGCTGTGTAGAGAAGCATCATGCACCTAAGATTCTCAGTAAGTTGAATCCCATGCCTCGTGGAGACGAACAACGTAGGGATGCCACACAAGTTTCATTATCGATATCTCCGTTTTAATCTCCACAGGTGAACAATATACCATGAAGAAGTGCGAGAACAGAAAATTTTCACCAAATACAGAGGAAGCAATAAAAGCAGGTACAGAAAATTATGTCTCTATGGCCTTACAAGAGAAAAATACTGCACCGTATATCCACAAAAGACTTTAGGTAAAATACTGCTTAAAATCACGCGAGAATCAAGCCACAGGATTTTCACAGGGGATGACAAGCAAAGCCAATCACATCATATATCGAACAGGGGAAGGTACATTGGCTTTGCCACTGACTCCTTTAAATCATTGAATTCTGCCACTGACTCCCTTCTCTGATCGTCCTTTCCACCTCGTACGTCCCCACCTTCCTCACCACCAGCTTGTCTCTCTCTCCGGGCAGAACCTCTTCACTCCACTACGTCAATCGATCACCATTGGTGCAGCTGCTTCACCTCTTTCCCAATAACAAAATTTCGCAAAGACCACTTCAGTCCCAGGTTAATGCACAAGAGTTGAACTCCCACCGCCAAAAAAACAAGAAGAAGAAGCAAAAACCTTGATTTCTCAGCACATGCGTAGACAGATAAAAATCAGAACTTTACTTTGTCTGAAGAACAAATTTCCCAGAAGAGAAAACAAACAGCAAAAGAGATACCTTGCGCTCGTTTCCAATCTCTAGAGACACGGGGAAAATCCCACTTCCGTGCAAACTGGTAAGCTCAAGTTGGAAAGCAGGGGTGGTGGCTGAATTTCAAGATTTGACGACCAAAAAGAGAGCGAAATGTGTGGGGGAGGGGGGGGAGAAGGGATGGGGATTTTTTTGAAGGGAAAAAAGAAAGAAAAATTAATCGGAGAAATTAATAAATGCAGGAAGGGAAAAAAAAATTGAAAACGAAACGCGAAAATAAAAGCATTTGCACCTTCCAATCTCTCTCAATCTCAATCTGGTCGTCGGGGCAGGCAGTGACCCCCGCGATAATCCTCCTGCCCAAAGCCCGTGTTTGCCTACGTTGTCTTATTTATTCGTTTGTTAATTAACTCCTGCTGATATCATCTTCTGAATACTGTTCTTCTTGTTTCGATTTTCCGAGGAACGCATAATATTATATGTGTATGCGTCATATATAGAACTAAGAACACCGCATGGTCGAGGCAGGCGCAACGAAAGCAGATGCAACCTACTGGTGGAAAGGAGGTCATGGCTAGTGACGATGCTCGCCTGGCTGCATTTGATATTGAAGTTCCACAACGGAGTAATTTGATTGTATGACAAATTTCAAGATGCCTCATGTAAGTTGGCTCTATATCAACATTCCTAAAGGCAGATTTGCTCTCCTAGTGTTTCACATGCAGTTCGATAGATTCATTTGTGTTCCATTCGCCATGCTTGTATCTGGTCCGATCTCTCTCGTGTAGGCTGCCATTGCTCCTCGGCCTGGTAAGATTTGGTCATTTCATAAATACTATTATAAAAAATCTCTAAAGAAAAATTTGGCATAGGAAATTCACAGCTAATTTGGAGAGAAGGGAGGGCCAGCACAATGCGAGGATGTCATCTCGTGCGCTCGCGACAAGGATCCCTTCGGGCGAGCTCCTAGTGCCTCGGCTCTCGCGGAACCCGCTAAGGCTGACGAGCCAAGGCCAACGCGGGGTGGGAAAAAGAGGATTTTTTCCCAGAAGGGAAGGAAGAGATCATTCTCCGGGAGGATCGCGGTGGATGATCCGATATCTACATTTTCTACCTTTAGCTATGTTTGACTTATTCTATTTAATGGCGTCTCTTTGCGTGTATCAAGGGCCAGAAGTTCACAAGTTTTAAGTAACTTCATCCCCGCCGTTCCTCCATAAGTCCATATGATACTGAGGCTTCTCCATTGGAACTGGACCTAATCATGCGCCTGGCTCAATAAGACAGTCAAGCAATTAAGAGTCTTGGAGACTTGGGGGGCTATCAACTTCTCAAGTTGTAACCTTTGGGAAAATTGAAAACCCATTGTCTGTGTCTGTGTCTGTGTCTGTGTCTACGACCAAGATATTTCTTTTCCAGTTGATATGTTACAAGTACAGCAATGATGCACGTCTTGAAGCAGATGATGCCAAAATGAAACCCAATTACACCAAAGATAGGTAGCGCGTCATTCTTTTATTCTTATTTTTATTTTTTTGTAATGAATTGGTACGTAAGTATTAACTATTTGCCTGGCTTCATATGCTACCTGGTTTTCGAAAGAATGCACTTTGAAGCTACCACCTAGCAGAGCTAATAAGTTCAGAGTCAATGGTTTGATGCAACTGATCCCCACCTAAAATCATTAATTGAACCAAGAGTATGGGAGACTAATTGAACCATTCGTTGCCTCGAATGGTTAGCATCCTCCATGGACCTTCCTTTAGCGCTTGTCTTTGGCAACATCACTTTGGAAGATCAAGTCCATCAGGAATTTTTCCTGGACAGTTGGTCCTTGAGATCCTGCAAACAGCAAACGGAACCAAGGACGGACCTGTTTTTATCTGTTTCGGGAAATATCTAATCGTATGCTTTGGGCGCGCCCTGCTTTGCTTACCCTCTCTATCCACAATGACAACTGAACGGAGTTCACAGTTTGTAAAGCTGCGGCCACAGGTAATATATGTCTAATCAGTCCTGAACATAAAAGCTCCCAACAATAAAGCGCTGCATCATATCAACTCCATTGCCAGGCCGCTAGGATCATAGGCAATTTACCAACAGTATTCATTTGTCACGACAATATCATCATTTTCATCATCCTAATCCTCCACACGACTTCCAATGTGTACTTTTCAAAATTTCTCTCCACCAAATCCTCTGGGCTCTAATATTTGTCATAGATCATATATCACTGCATCACTTAATGCAAACATGAAGCACGACCAAAAGAGCAGAAGGTGGAACTTCGTTGGCGATCAGCATAGTTCGGAAGAATGTTTGCGCAAAACTTCATTGACAAAACCGAGGATAATATGAAAGAGGGAAGATAGAGATCCAGCTTCACTATAGAGTGATGGGCATCACCCATCTACAATCAAGTTTTTTCTGCTTAACAACCAGTTGTGGTAAGATGATCAAGCAACACGCTCAAAAGTGGATAATCAGCGGTACCTGCTAACGTGTACAAGGTAGAAAATCTGGCGTACAATAAAACCTTCAGAGTACTTTCTTGAGGAAAACCTTAATCTCATGCCATTCACTCATTATGCATGTATATACTAAGAAGGGAGACAATAGGAAGGACCAAATATAAAACAACAATAATAATGCAGTACACATTTCTGTACTCCCACTCATAATTACAAATATAAAACCATGGACTAGAACCAATCAACCGAATATGAACTAGGAGACACTCACTGCTTGCACATTTCGCTCTTCATCAATGGATGAAAATCGTTTCCAAAGGCGCTGAGGGTATGAAACAAGAATCCATTATGGATAACAACTGCAATCTCCTTGTCTTCCCGCGTCCACAACTTGAAGATAAATCAAAACCTTGAGATGCAGAATCAAATGGCTGATTTCAGATTTTCTATTTTCACATAGCTGTTCAGCTATTCTGCATTGTAGTTTACACTCTGAAGCACCGAGCAGGAAGTTAGGGAGTACCAGTTCAAGAACCTCGTTCCTCCAACGGCAACTTCCTCATTCTTTTCTCTAACATCAGCCGTCCACAAGATGTCGTCTTCATTCTCGATCTAAAGAACAGTTGATATCAAAGTTAAAAACCGAACCCAACTACGAGTATCTCAGTTGGTTAGGGCGTATTTGAGATTGTGTAATTAGGCACACTGGTCTCAGGTTCGATTCCTCATATGAGCACCTGTGATTTACGTGGGGCACCATGGCGGTAGGTTGTTGTGCTAGTATCCCCTCGAATAGTCGAGGTACGCGTTAGCTGGTCCAGACAACTTTGGTTATAAAAAAAAAAGAATAAAAAAGAATAAGTTGAGACTTCCAAGCAAATGCCCGTAAAAGAAAGCAGTTTGAGAAATAAAGCACTTGCCAATGAAAATTTAATTGCAGGAAAGAACGGCCGATACTCGCTAATGCTTCGTCTTCTGTCACGAGGATGAACTCCCAAAGACAAAAATGTAAAATTTTAGTAACTTGAAGCTTTGCAAGGAATGTTCAATATCACTACAAGAGGATCCACAAAACTTCACCCGAAATTCGATCTCACCTCACCTGAAACTCGCAATTACATAAAATCTTAGTTGGTAAAATTACTCACATTAGGTACAAAGTGACCTTAATAATGACACCAACATAATCAAGTCCCCAAACTCAAATTTATGTTTCCGCAGAACCGAGCAATCTCTCCCAATCGTTCAATGATGTTTTCAACCCATATTCCAAGAAAAATCAATGGCGACTCCACATGCATACACCCGACACTAAGGTCGAAATTGATCGACTTTTACTGTCGAAAGCTGAAGAAAAAAAAAATTGCTCCAGTTGTGATTTGGTATGAGTTTGCGAGAGCCCGCGCCGAGAAAGCCCGGTACCTCTTCCGAGGTGGGCCAATCGGCAATCCATTGGCCCTTTGGAGACGGATCGAAAAAGGGTCGCGACAGATTGGCGTCTCGACTATCACTGAATGAATAAAAACTCAAGGTCAGACCTTTTTTTTTATTGACAACTGATAAATTTCTTGTAATACGCAGGATCCTAATCTCGTATTACGTATGGATTATATAGAGCAGCATACGGATGCGCTCGTCGCCGACGCCGCCGCCACCCCTGCCCTATCGCTATCACCCGCACCACTGCCGTCGCCAGCCCCCATCCCGTCGCTAACCTCGCGCCAGTCCTCGACGTCGCTGCCACCAACCTCGACATGGACATTCCGTCATTTGTGTGATCAGTGGTGGTCGGTGCAGTTTTGATCTATGACTAGTTTCGTCCAAGCTGGTGCAGTATAATGCCTATGGTCTTCTCGTGATAGGTGTTCTCACCATTGCACTTTTGATATTGGGGATTTGGCACGGTTGGCCTAGAGTGATTCTAGCGGGGAGGACTGCAGGGTTAAGCGAATTCTTGATTTTAGTGGCAATGGCCAATATGTCGTTTATCGAGCATGGGAAGAGTCACCAATAGCAACGGGTGAGCTCGTTTTTCTATTTTAACAGGAGGAGGGAACCAATACTTAGGGAGCAATTACTTATGAGAGAAATAACGTGAGTACTTTCACTCTCTCTCTTGAATTCGAAACTTGAACATATATAGGGAGATGCATTCTAAACCTTGGTCACAAGCAACATAGACATGGGATTCAATGTTGAAATCGCGGTGTTTAGGGCTAGTTTTGACGTTGGAATGGAACTTTTGGTGAGGCCCTGGCACTGGTCTTCTGTTGATCCGTTAATGCAAACGTAGTGATGACCTGGCTGTCATGTTAAGGAATTCTTATAATCAATTTCATGAAAATAAAAATATTCATCGGTTGTCAAAAGCCAAGTGTTAAGATATGGACATTTTCAGAACAAGAATAAATTTTTTGAATAAAAAGTATTTTTTGAAAATAAAAAAGGATTTTCGAGAATTAAAAAATGTATTGTGATCGTGTGGCCGATCTGGACCGTCCGTCAAGTTTTATGATAATAAAAATCAATTTAAAATCAGATGTTTTGGATCAAGACACATGTCAAGTCCTAAAGTGTCAGATCAAAATTGGCGAGATTTGGGAAATTGAATATAAAGTACGAAATGTTTTTTTGAAAATTCAAAAAGAAATCGCTTATACGACGTCATTTTGTCTAGATCGATTTAGAGACTGTATCATCTAAGTCGGGCACCCATAAGACATGGGTTGGGTCAATCTGACTCGATTTGGATAATATTTTTGAACAAAATCATAAAATAATTTTAAAAATCCTAAAAAAAGGAAAATCTTAGAAAAAATTAAAAATAAGAAAATATTCAAAAAATCCTAAAAATTAGGAAACAGGTCATTATCGCTTCCCTATTCTTCTGAAAATGATGATTTTACTCCTCTCCAAATTTCTCGAAAATTTAAAAAAATGTAAAAAAATAGAAAATGATCACATTCAACTGGTCGATCCTTTTCTCGATGCTAAGGATTCTTAATCCCTTCGAAAAATTATAACTCGCCCCATCATGGGCAAATTGTCCCATGTTCTACACATGATCCAGTATCACTGAATGAATAAAACTCAAGGTCAAACCTTTTTTGATTGACAACTGGTGAATTTCTTGTGATCTGCAGGATCCTAATGTCACACTAGCCATGGATGATATAGAGCTCGGCGAGTTTCATGATGTGAAGCATAGTCCGGATGCCCACCGCCATCGGCTCTACCCCTCTCAAAAAATTGGAAATATTCATAAAAAAATCTAAAAATTCCAAAAAGATAGGAATTGGCTACGACCTATTTTGAGTGTTTGACATTCAATCATTCCAAAAATAATGATTTTGTCCTTCTGACAAATCGTCTCCAAAAAAATTCCTAAAACATTTCCAAAAAAGTTCTAAAAAATAGGAAATGGCCTCGATCAACTGGTCATAGATTATTTTGGGTGTTTCAACCTCCAAACTTTCAAAAAGAAAATAGTGATTTTACCATTCTAGCAAATTGTCTCCATATTTTTTTCAAACCACCTTGGCCCTTAATCACGCATTCTCTAAGCTCTTATGGCTATATTAAGATATCCTTGATATGCATTGATGTGCTTTGTTTACATATTTGATTGCGTATCATTAATTGTGATTGATAAGATTAGTTTTTTAATTTTGCGTATCATTCGAGTTTGGTACCAAAAAGGCGTTGGTAATGATACTGATATAATCAAATCCCACTAATCCAGATCTCTAATTCTGCAAAACTGATCAATCTCTCATGATCGTTCAATGAGATTTCTAGTTTGCCTTCTAAGAAAGGCTAGCGACGACCCCAAATGCATGCACACAATGCACATGCCACAACGACCACACCAAGGTCGAACGTCATCGACTCTTATTTTTCACAAGAAATTCACCAGTTATCAATTAGAAAAATATTTAATCTTGAGTTTTTATTCATTCAATGATAGTGAATTATATGCATAATCCTTTTTGAAAATGCTAAATAACTAGATTTTACCTCAAAATTTTTTTAAAAAAAATTCTGATTTTTACAACATTTTTAAGAATTTTTTTTATGGATTTTCCATTTATTGGGATTTTTTTTTATTTTCTATTTGTTTAATAAAATATATTATTTGGATCGGGTCGAGCTGACCCAATCAGCGGGCCCAGAGTCAGACTAAACTAAAATGATGTATTTTTTCAATTGAATTTTGAAATTTTGAAATTTTTTATTCTTTTTATATTTATCGCCCATTTCAAACGCCCCAGAGTGTGCCATGTGTTAAGATCAAGACCGTCCAATTATGGATACTCATTTTAAGCGTCTCAGATTGTGCCACGTGTCTGAATTCCTGTCAAATGTATAGAAAAATGGATTAAAATCGAGTAACACATCATTCTAACACATGACTTAACTAATGTACACTTATTTAACGATAGAACGACAACTACGCGTCGACGGAATCTCGCCAATAATTGATGCCCATTGCTGTCCGCTATGGATAGATATAGCGCCGAATTTGTTAAGGCCATAAATTTCTACTTCGAGAACCGTTTTAAGTAATCTTACAGTCTAAATGAAGCTAATTGAAAGTACTACAAAAGTACTGATATGTCAAACCCCAAACGACAAACGAAAACGAAGATACAAGCCCCCACAATGTGCTATTTGCACAAACTAGAAGCGCACCAGATTTCAAAAATTCACTCCGGGTAAACCATAGCATCAAATCATGATCCGCTGAGTATTATAAATTCTTAATATCGCCAAACGACCATGCAATCATACATAGAAATTCAAATTTGATTAAACTCAATATTTTTACTCTAAACTAGAAAATTTCCCTATTTAGATAAAAATGACTTTAATTCTTACCCAATATAGCAAAACAACATTGTATCGGGTGCGAATTGAAGACACACGAATGATTTCTTCTTCTTTTTTTGCATATCTCTTTAGAACGTTCTCCTCTCTTCTTTTAATTTCTATTTCTACCACGTCCCAATAACGACACCGGCCATGCTGCTCGTATAAGGTCAAAGGTCTGCCCATGAAGAACGAGAAATAAAGAAGTCAGAAAAAAATTCCATGTCAATATTTTTTAATTTATATTTCAGACACGAGTTGATTTTATAGTTGTGCAAATGTGCTCTTATGTACCACATGAGCTAATGATGTGAAATTTGACGAGTACCGAATATTTTCTCATTGTAATGAATTAGAATTAGTTATAAAAATTTTATCTAACACCTTCATTGGCTACACTATTTATATAACTATTTTCAGAATTTAGACACATAAAAAATCTTACTCTACAAGTGAGTAATAATTTCATAAAGTATTCAATAATGCCGTATGTATAACTATTTTAAGTTCATAGCTATTCAAAAATATATTATATAAATTAGGATTCGTTAGGACTTGACACGTGTGTTGATCCAGAACGTTCGATTTTATATTGATTTTTCCCATAAAAAAAAAAATTGACGGATGATCCAGGTCGGCTACATGATCGCAATACATTTTTTAATTCATGAAAATCTTTTTTTATTTTCATAAAATTATTTTTTATTCGACAAATGCATTTTATTTTGAAAATCTCCATATATCAACACGAAGCTTTCGCGTAATCATCGGATCTTTTTGATTTTCACAAAATCGGTTATAATACCAGACTGTCACATCATCACCACGTTTGCGTTGATCAAGTCAATTTTTGTTAACCGGTCAACGTTTTGTTGGGGAAAGCAACCGGCATTGGTGCCACACCATCAAAACTAGCACTAAACACGGCGATTTCAACACTGAATTAATCTCTACCATAGCTGCACCAACATATTTGAGTTTCAAAGTCAGAACGGTCAACTAACTACTCGCCCTAACTCCGGCCGAGCACCTATGTCTAATAAACATCAACCAAATTGCTTCTACGTTTAAAGAGGCCGTGAAAATCATTGAGCATCATCTTATGTGTATGAAGAAACTTACCTGGCCGTACTAGACCTCTTAAGAGGTTTTCTTGGTCGGCCAATTAAGATCCCAAAAGTCTACACTAACATATTTTTCAAATCATGGTACCTGTTTATTCCGCATAACACCTAACCAACATCAAAGCGAGCCACTTTTTATAAGAAGTATGATCATGCTGAACTTGAAATGGATCGACCGTTGGAGCTCGATCAAATTCTATGTATATGTTTGAGTTCTTTTTTTGCTTGTTTTCGGATCAAACGGATTACTGTGAAAGTAGAAAACATGGGCTCGTGTCTGAATTTCACAAACAAACGCCTTAGTAAAAACAAACGCCATCCACAATATCAAAGTGTAATATAAAACTCATGAGTCAAATCAAAATCATCTGTAGCAAGCCAAACCAACCACAGGGCATAAATAAATTTCTTAGCGTACACAAAAGGTGTGGAACATCTCATTTTATTATCCATCCATCCATTTCTTGGCAACCGCCATAAGGCCTATAATCACGAAAATCAAGACT
Organism: Rhodomyrtus tomentosa; assembly: GCA_028455895.1. Lineage (NCBI taxonomy): Eukaryota > Viridiplantae > Streptophyta > Magnoliopsida > Myrtales > Myrtaceae > Rhodomyrtus > Rhodomyrtus tomentosa. The sequence continues at coordinate 2,165,785 of JAPCWY010000001.1, read as the reverse complement.
ACAATGGATCCCGAGATACTTCCCGCTTTAATCACTGTGAGTGAGCTACATCAATTCCCCAAAGACATAAGTGCAATGGTGAGAGACATGACGGTAATAAAACCATAGATACTATAGTGCAGCGCCTTGGCCGGAACTCTCCGGTAGTCATATTATCGTCACTCAGTCAGCTACCATCGCTCTCGTAGATGTCAGAATGACCATGTCGACTATGGAGACGATGGCAATGAGGCATTCAGAACCTGCTCGACATTGGGCGGCGGGCGTGTGAGTGATGGGGCATCCAGACCATGCTCCACATCGAGTGATGTTGTGGTTATAGCAATAACGGCGGGGGAGGGAGGCGGGGTCAGCAGCGGCGGGGCACTCACACCCTATTGCACATCATAAAACTCGTATAGCTCTATATTCTCCATGGTTAATGTTGGCGTAAGATCGTGCAAATCACAAGAAATTCACCAATTGTCAATTTTTTTTAAAAAAAAGATTGACATTGAGTTTTGTTCATTCAGAGATAGTGGATCATATGTAGAACATGTGACAATTTACCCATAAAGTGACGGAATTATAATTTTTTGAAGGGATTCGAAATCATGAATGTCGAAAATAGGATTGACCAGTTGAATGTGCTCATTTCCTAATTTTTTTGATATTTTTTGAAATTTTTGAAAAAATTGAAAATGGGTAAAATCATCATTTTTAGAAGAATCGGGATGTGAAAACCCAAAAATAAGATTGGCCAGTGATAATAACTTGTTTCCTAATTTTTAGAAGTTTTTGAAAATTTTCTAAGATTTTTTTTATTTTTTTATTTTTAATTATTTTATGATTTTTTACTCAAAAATATTATCCCATACCGGTTGATTGACCCAGCCCATGCCTCATGGGCATCTGACCTAGATAGTATGGTCCCCGAGTCGGCTTAGACAAAACGACGCCGTATAAGCGATTTTAAAAAAAAAAATTCAAAAAATGTTTGATACTTTTCATTTAATTTTCCAAATCCCGCTAATTCTGATATGAAATTTTAAGACTAGACACATGTCTTGATCCAAAATGTCCGATTTTAAATTGATTTTTATTATCAAAAATACTGGCGGATGGTCCAGATCAACCACGCGATCGTAATACATTTTTAAATTCTTAAAAATACTTTTTTATTTTCAAAAAAATTATTTTGTATTCAAAAAAATTATTTCTATTTTGAAAATGGCTATATCTTAACACGTGGCTTTCGAGCAATCGATGAATCTTTTTTATTTTCATAAAATTTGGTTATAAGAAATGCGATAGTAAGAAAATGACCATATCTCACCACATTTGCATTGACTAAGTTAACTTTCGTTGACCTGTCAACGCTTCGTCGGGAAATACAGCCAATGTTAGGGCCTTGTCGGAAGGTCCATTTCGATATCAAAACTACCCTTAAACACGGCAATTCCAACACTGATCACACGTGACCAAAGTTTAGAATGCATCTCTTTGTCTATGTTCAAATTTCGAATTCAAGAGAGAGTTAAATACGCTCACCAATACTAGATTGTCCCCTAAGCATTGGTTTCATCTTCTTATTAAACTAGAAAAACGAGGTCACACGTTACTACTGGTGACTCTTCCCACACTCGGTAAATGACATAATGGGCATCGTCACTAAAATAAAAAGTCGTTCAGCCCCGCGATCCTTTCTGCTAGAATTACTCTCGGCTAGCCGCACCAAATCCCCAACATTAGAAATGCGATAATAAGAACACCTATCTCAACCAAACTATATCCACTATACTGCACCAGCTTGGAAGGAAGAGTCATACAAACTGCATTGAACACCACCGATATCACAAATGATAGAATGCCAACTAGAAAATCAACATGTATTTGAAATTTAAATTAAAAAATATTGACACAAAATGTCTTTTCTAGCTTATATCCTCCTTGTTGTTCATGGGTACAGCCTTGACCTTATACGAGCGGCATGACTAGTGGCACTACTAGCATGTGGAAGAATAAGAAACCGGAAAGAAGAGAGGGGAATGTTCGAGAGAGAGATGAAAAAAAAAATTCTTTATAGATCCTTAATCCGCAACCGATACAGTGTCGTTTGCTATGCCGGATAAGAATCGGAGCGCTTTTTATATAACTAGAGGAATTTTCTGATTTAGGGTAAAAATATTGAGTTTGATCAAATATGAATTTCTATGTATGATTGCATGGTCGTTTGCCAATAATTTTATTCGATGATAAAACTTTAGGATGTTGAGAAATTATAGGATTCGATGGATCTTGATTTGATGTTATGGTATACCCCAAGCGAGTTTTTGAAATCTAGTGCGTTGCTGATTTATGTGAACAACACATTATGGGGGCTTGTATCTTTGGTTTCGATTGTCGTTTGGGATTTGATATATCAATAATTTTGTAGTACGTTAAATGAGCTTTGTCTGGACTGTAAGATCGATTAAAACGGAGTTCAATGAAAAAAGTTATGGCCTTAACGAATTCGACACGCAATCTGTCCACAGCGGACAACAATGTGTATCCGGCGAGTCACCGCTGACGCGCAGTTGTCGTTCTGTTGTTAAATAAGTGTAAATTAGTTAAGTCGTATGTTAGAATGTTGTATTATTTGATTTTGATTCATTTTTCTATACATTTGATAGGAATTCAGACAGGCAACACAATTTGGGACGCTTATCCGTTATCAGACGGTTAAAATGGGCGAAAAAATATAAAAAGAACAAAAAATTCCAAAATTCAAATAAAAAAATACTTCATTTTGGTTTAGGCCGACTCTAGACCTATACAGGCAGGGCCGGGTCAACCCGACCTGATCAAGATAATATATTTCAATAAAAAAAAACCCAAGAAATAGAAAATACATAAAAAAAATTTCTAAAAAAATTGTAAAAATCAGCAAAAAAAATTCTAAAAATTCTCGAGGTAAAACCTAGCTATTTAGCACTTTAAAAAAGGGATTATGCACAGCTTTACCAAAAAAAAAGGGAATTATGCACATGATCTCTATGTTACATGGACATGGGACACAACACGCGACACGACTCGACTCGACTCGATACAACACAATGCCCCGACACGTGAATTCTAAAAAAATAGAGAATTCTGACAAGTTGGAATACGTTGTATATATTTTTATATATACATGATAAATTATTAATTTTTTGAAGTCACAATGGCATGCATAATGAGGGAACTCAAGTTTCATGTCTCGCATCGAGATAAAAAAAAATAAAGAAATTGATACAAAGCTCTAATAAAAATGAGTCGCAATGTAGCAGACCCCATAAGTTGGCTATCAAGTGTCCTGAGCTAAAAAACAATGAAAGTGACGGAAAATTTCTAATAAAAAGGAGGTAAAAAGCATCAAGTTAAGTGAGCCGCGATGAAGTGGCTGCTTGTTGGGCCTTTTGACTATTTTGAGTGTGAAAAAATTGGGTCTTTTAACTATTTTAAGAGTTTTGACCCAAAAAAAAGATTTAAGAGTGTCCATGTCCAGCCGTCCATGTCTGTGTCCGACACGAAAAAAATTGTCAAAGGGTCATGTCCGTATAACATAGCATGATCCACTATCAATAAATGAATAAAGACTCGGGACTAAACCTTGTTCTAATTGATAACTAGTAAATTTATTGTGATATGTTGTATTCTACTTCCATATTAGGCATGGAGGATATAAAACTAGAGAAGTATCATGATGCACTGCATAGTCCAGACGCGCCCGCCGCCCTCGTCCTTGCTGCCCTTGCCCTCGACCCTTACCCTCCCCCACCGCTACTGCCGTCTTTGACACAAGCATTCTAATGTTTGTGAGAACGATGGTGACTGCCCGAATGACTATGTACAACTCTCATAAAGTTCCAACTAAGACGGAACATTATGGTTGCTATTGTCTCATGGCAACAGTGGCTCTCACAATTGTACTTCTAATTACGAGGATTTGGCGTGGCTAACACAAAGTGAATTGGGCGTGGAGGATCTCAGGTCCATTGACGCAATGATTTTAGTAGCGGTGGCCTTTATGTCGCTTGCCAAGAAATGAAGGAGTGGACAATAGAACAAGTTGTACTACAAGAACATTCTTGTGTACGCTAGGAATTCTGTGTATGGTATATGGTTGATTTGACTTGCTACGAATGATTTGGTTTGACCAATGAGTTTCCCGTTACGCTTCGATTTTGTTGATGACATTTGTTTTCACGATGAATTTCGTTTGTGAAATTCAGACACGAGCGTACGATTTCTTCTTTATCTTATGCCCTTGGAATAATCAGATTTGGAACAACCCAACGGTAAAAATTAATGTGGAAGTCAACGTTGTGACCCGCATAGAGCTATGGATGATTTGAGCTTCTTGCTTTATTACTATGGCAAATCTGGAAATCTCGGAACGATATAGTGTTCAGAGCTCATAAGATGAATCCGCAACATATAATAATAACCACAACAAAGGTGTTAGAGCAAAATCTCAGCAGATGGTCAAAGAAAAGGAAGGGAAATTCGCAAATACTCACAGATTTACCTCCGAAGTGGATGGGTCATCATATGTTGAAGAAATTGGGGAAGGAGCCATCGCGATGGATGGATTTGCTTGATCTGTAAGAGTTCATCGCCAATCCAGGGGTAGGCAGCAGCAGTCTTTGAAACGCTAAAGTACTTCGAAGCCAACTCTGATCTGGAGTTGGAGTTGGAGTTGGAGTTGGAGTTGGAGACCAATAGAACTGATCTGGTCAAGGCGATAAGGGTGGGAGCGGATCAAGTTAGTTGGGAAGCACATGCGCTGACCACAGAAGCCCAGGTCCGTGAAAAACGATTTACCAATCTAAAGGTGACCCATTCTCGAAGAGAAAGTAATTAAGACTGACTCGATTTGCTAACTAGTGAGCAGATGAGTTTCGTTCTATAAAATTATGAACAAATTGTTAACTATAGGCATGCGCAACATCAGAGCAAAAAGGGGCAAGAATCGCTCCCAAACGAAAACGGATGCATCAAAAGGGACATATGCAAGTCGTGGTCGGTCTCTCTCTGGGCAGTCACCCGGTCATTCGAGCATCCGTCTCCCATGACATGTTGGTCCCCCGTACATTTCTTCTCATCCTGATTACAATGTTTCCAACTTCCCACGATCTTCAAGCCTTCAAATTCTGTCGCTCTGTGACTTCTGAATCCGGACGTCGATTTGACCCGATATAACGACCAGAACCTTGACTTCATCAGGCAACAACCCGCGATTGAGCGCGGGAAAGGGTAGTACGATCAATTTTTCGCCCTTAACGTTGTGTCACTTCGACTATGGACAAATAACAGCGAATACTTTGGAGATATCTGATCATTTTCAATTGATGTACGCTCGGTGAAAGTCGCATCACTAAGGACTCTTTTTGCCCGGTTGCCTTTTGTCGCTTTGACTATAGCGAATACTTTGGAAATATCCGATTATTTTCAATTGATATCTGCTCAGGGAAGTTGCATCATGAACCACACAACATCGCCTAAGGACTCGACATGGAAACAGGCACGTTTTGTTGGTGGGTGTTAGTTTGATGGGCCTACATTTGACTGGCAGAAAAGCCACGTGTCGAAAACCCAATGATCGGGCTCGGTCTAGCCTAGCCCGCCCGCTGAATTGGCTTGCCCGCCCGAGTCCGTCGAGCCACCCGATGCACGATTATGTTCATCTGAAAGGAGTGCACGACCATCGGCTTGAAAAATACACCCGCCAATTTACCTGAACATAAACAAAACTCAAAAAGAAAAAGACTAACAGTGCGCGTAACATGGGAAGGTTAAGATAAATAAAAATTAGTAAACATGATTACGACCCCACTAATTTCTGATTAAATACGAACGAGAATCGTATGATTCGTTATTCCTTAGGTCATCACTTCCCACTACGTTGCTTGTTCATCACGTTAATCTTTGTCTTTAAACTAAACATGACAAGGTTGTCAGAGATCCCAGCAAGCTCTATTGAGCCCCATTACATGTGCTTTAATAATGCACGACACCATCTCCAAATCGAAACAAACGAACTAAACCAGAAAGGCCAGGCGTCTTTTTTTTTTTTTTTTGGGTAAGGTCAGGCTTCTATTTTTATTTGCATAAGCTTCTATTTTTTATTTTAAAATTCTATAGGGCATCGGATTTAAACCTAACATTAATAAGCCCATCATCCATGTGACCGCAACGACCAACTGCGGGTGACCCATTAGAATAATGTCACGTAGGCCATCTGCTCGAAATCTCTTTTCGGACAGGACATCACTTGCGCACACAATTCATCAACTTCTTGACCAGTCCGCACAGATCATGGAGCTTCGGATGTGAGGTTAGGGTTCTTATTTTAATCCTGGGTTCCAATCATGTTGACTCAGCCAACATGATTGGGGTTGGCAATCATCATTTGTTTAAGTTTGGTTTGATTAAAGGGCCACCAAATCATCAGGATCGTCGGCAGATGATTGCATTATTATTTCTTTAATGATGGGTTAATTAGGTTAATAAAGAACATTGGAGCTACCTAGCTTGGACTCGAGTGGGGTCTGGTCGTGGTGCGGTATTAAATTAATGTAGGGAGTTTGAACAAAAGTCGCTGATTAGTTGTTTGGAGCTCTCAATCGTCTCGATTTTCGAGGGGGCAGAGGAAGAAACTTGTTGTGCTTTCAAGCATTTTAGGAGTTTGGCAGAAAATGGGAACTTGGATCTTGATCTGTTCACAACCTTGATCCCAAAAGTCTAAGCTTACTTAAAGGTATAAAAAAGAGTGAGATATGATAATTTTCTTTGATGTTCATTCACTGATTTCAGTTCATAGAACGCCACAAAGATTAATTACTTTTTTTCCCAAAAAAAAAATATTAATCAAGTTAAATAGTATGAAAAAAAATCCAGTAAGTCTAGATCTTTTGAATTTTTCGTGTTAGGCTCTTAAGCCTCTCTCTCAAACGTCGATTTCCTCTTTCTTTTGTCAATTAAGCTAAACAAAATGAAAAACGTTTATACAATGTAACGAGATCGCACCAATTAGATATTTTCTATCTTATGCATAAAGTAACTTCAAGGTGGTTTTTTACCATAAATACTTGCCCAAAAAAAATCTCTTGATAACCTATACTTATTCTTAAGGAAACCTGTATTTTTGTATCATCATAAAATCGACAAAAACCATAAACAACTGAAGATCGTTGACTATGTTTGTGCAATCTGTGTTTTGGCACATGTGTGTGTTTTTGCTAGTATAGACAAGAAACCCAAGTGTTGACCGAGAAAGGATATGTAATGGGAAAATCCATTGAACTCAATTCAACGCAAGAGGAATGTGCCCTGGCCACATAGCTGAAGCTAAGGATTAGGGGAAAGAGACATTCCTCATGCCCTTGTCTGATCTGAAATGTTCGATCCAATCCATGGCCTACACTTTAGGGATGTATCTATAGCTTAAAGATCACTTATCCATACCTTTCTATCGAGTTTCTAGAATGTCGAATGTCACACATTATCATCAACAATTATATGATAAGGATATGATGGAATCTTTCGAAAAGAAGAAGAGAGTAACGTATGAAAATTTCTAGGTGCTGAGTATTGGTTTCATTTCAATCCCTAACCCTAAAAAGTTGTCCTGCCCACAATGCATGGACTAGGATGCCATTGCTAGCTAGCTATGTCAAGGGTGTATCTACTCCTTATATGACACACAGACAATTGAAATTTTTCAAAATTATCCACGAAATAAGTTTGAAAGATTCCGTTTGATTTGTAAATGTTTTTCTTTTGTACTCTCGAATCGAATCAAGATGTCAAAAATCGCTTTGTGAGATTCGATTCATGAGCAGTTTAAACCGTCTTTCACGCGATCTTATCATGATACCGCGACCCGTAAAGAATACTGCATAAAGTAATTGGCGTTCTCCTCCCTCCTTATTTTAGCCTTCTATCCACTTGTAGGGGTTAAAAGCACGCAGTGGCACGTCACATGGGGAAAGGAAATGAAGATCCATCCACTGAAGCAAGTGATTCCCGTGGCTCTCTAAAAGATGTACTTTCGCTCCTCGCTGCGATGCATTTTACTTTAAATGCGATTCCTTCGCATGTGCATGAGTCATGTGCGTGCGTGCGTGCGTGCGTGCACCGCTTCGTTTTGACGGTCCTTGCTTCTCCGGTTCCGCCATTTTTCAAAACCTCCTCGCGTTGCTACACGCCGGCAGCAGCAGCAGCAGCGCGACGCTTTGGTTCCTGCGACTTTTCCTTATCGATTACAGCGATTGCTGAGCATGAGTTTATGAGGGTTGAGGAAACCTGTCTCCCCGCGAGACGATATATACGGAGGCAAGAGCTCCACAAAGTATACATAACACATGTTGGGGAATGGTTATGGTTTGAATCCATGAAATGCGTTGGAAAATGTTCTGTCAATTCTCTAGTTGATGAAATATGAGCAATATTTATCATCAACATCAACAACACATTTATCTAAAACTAGTTGGAGTCGGCACGAGGAAGATTTACCATCCGAGTAAAATTATGTTTAGAAAGTGCGCGAATCAAAAGGATCTATCTCATCGTCGCGTTAGTCGTTTGAAGTGCCGAATTGGTGGAAATGCGATTATGTAATAATTGTTGTGCATCACGACTAGGGGGAGCATCGGTTCAAGGTAGATCCTAAATTGGATTGGCATTGGGCGGTCCAATTCATGAGGGGAACGGTTCAGTCCTTGGTCCCTAACACTAGGGACGGGCACTATGCAGCCCCATCGTACGGGTGTTGAACCAAACGGCAGACTGACCTGGATATCTTGGACTGAACCCATTTTAATCATTTTTATTGTTTGTTTTGTTCCCAGGTTGTTAGACTTTGGAGCAATCTTTTATGGATAAACGAGGAAAGGAGTTTTCTAATTTATGTTTTTATGTTACATGTTTTGAACTTTTTGCCGTTTATTTTATCTTACGTGTTTATCTTTTACGGGCAGTTAAGTACCGGTATTTGGTTGCTAAGTATGGCGGTTCTAAATATTATGATTGATAGATGTGTACTTTCATTTCAAAAAAAAAAAAAACAAGAAGAAAAAAATGGGCCGATTCCTCCAGTAGACACAACCCTGGAACAGTTCATCCAAATGATATAATTCTACTATTGTCTCATGAAAAATTGTACCAAGCAGCCACTTAGTAGTCTTTGTTTGTGGACATAAAAAAAACATATATTAAATAAATTAAATTCGACCAAAAAAAAAGAAAAAATAATAACTTATAAACTGAGATCATAGACAATAAGACAGTGCTCTAATAAACTACATACATGACACTGAGGTTCTGGCGCTGTCGAAGCCAAACTTTTGCTACGACGTCTGAGCTCATTTTTTTCTATGTTAACATGAGTGAACCCATGCTTTTGGGGCAATCTACTGATGAGAGAAATAACGTCCGTACTTTAACACTCCATTGAATTCGAAACTTGAACATAGATGAGTCGCTGACAGCATAGACATGGCATTTTTTCCTTTGGACCCGGGTCTACTAGACCGGTTGGATCAGGATAAATTTACTTTGTGGGATTCACGTCAACCTCGCATATGAATCCTATAAGATCAACGGTCATCATGCAATCGGTATGGTGGGCGTTGTCTCCATGGACAGGTACTTGAGTGCTCGTTTTACATGTCCAAACACCTGGAAAAAAATAGTAATATGTAGCATCTTTTGACATTGGGTCTCGATAAAATTAGAGCAGGTTTTAATTACTTTTGCTTGTGGACATATTAAATAAAGCAAAACTCATAACGACGCTAAAATCATGACAGATGATTTCTAATTACGTGGCGTCCGAATATAATGAAAATCAATCTTGATGTTACTTGTTGATTACGTAAGTGCTCTTCGTATTGCCCAGTGTATCATAACCCATCCGCGTCACACAATCTTAAAGATGATTAACCCCCATAAGGGGATATAATTAAGAATTCACTCCCTTTAGGAAAAAGAGTTGGGGCGACAGGTCAGTAAACCTAACCTCCAAAGACCAAAATCCAAACGAAGTTTCTTCCACCAAAGGAGAATGAAATCGATTAGTGCTTAGCCACAACAACAACTAAAGCTAACCCAAAAGCCAACCCTCTCGGCCTTCTTACCCTGCCTAACTCGAGCAGAAAAGGGGGTGATTAGGTTGAGATTTCGGGACCATAATCGGATTTATAATTCCAACAAGGGAGTTGACGATTCGGACCACAAAGGCCACGAATCGTCGTCATCAGCATGGTAGGGGTTAACGTTAGGGATTTAGCTCGTACGTCTTCAAAAGTCTCCGAGAGGGGCCCACGTGGGGGTGTCGGAATTATTGATTGTTTTCGACGACGTTTAGAGGTCATGTGGTCGGCAGACAGGTCACTTCTTCCCGCTGCGGTGGGCTCTCGTCGGGGAGGTAACCTCCACACGACGCCGCGACCCGCCCTGGTTGCCCCGTCGGATCTATCTCATGACTTCTCTGTCATTATATTTATGTGAATGGAAAGTCGGTCACTTTTCAAACAGCGCCGAGAAGGAAGGAAGTTGATGAAATGTCAAAGATAAGGATACTCTAGTTATACCCGAACAAGGCGAGAACCGAATCTAAAATCCCCGAGAATTTCGGATCGATTTGTGTTTCAATTCGGATATGCAGTTCGGTTTCGACACAGCTAGGTACCAGCAGCAGTAGTCCGTGGATGTGCCATGCTATGTAAATGTAAATGCGACTGCGGCGTGATCTGGACATGACATGAGAATGGAGAAGCAACACAGACCCAAAACCCTAGAAACTACACCTGCATTCCCTAGTTAGCTTGAAGTTTGAACCGCTCATGCACGATCCTGGCCCTGTCAGGATCCTTAATGTTGCTTCATTGGGAGAACTGTTCATTGAATGGATGAATGAATTAATGTCCCTCTCTTCTTGCACGGCGACATCACCTCATTAATTTCCACGGCGCGTATCACCCAGAAGCAGAAACAGAACCAGAGAAAGATGACCACACATACGCACACGCACTACGCTCTGCACCAAGGACAGCAACAGCAGTAGCTTCCTTCCTTCCTCTTCCTCAGTCGTATTTGCGTGGAAATTTAAGAGGAAGACCCTCGGACAATGAACTAGGACCCTACGCTACACGGGACATGGATCGTGATTCGACTTTTTTGTTTTATGCTTTAGCTTCGCATGCTCTTCTGTTGTGGTCCTCTCTGTTAGTGGGGGGAGCGAGAATTATGCGAGCATGCCAACGAGGAAACCCTAGGAGGAAGTCAATAATGTTCACTGTGCTTGTCCCCTAAATGTTCACTGTGCTTGTCCCCTACCGAGGGGGAAACCAAAGTATTTCCCGTCTCAGAAAAAGTTGAAGTTGTGTTACCTAGATTTTGCTAATTAGGTAACAATCTTATTTCTTAAATTAGGATGAAAAACGACCTGTGGCTCACTTCTTAAGTTGTCGTGACTCACTCCCAAACGATCATCGCTCGAATTTGGCATGCGTTATGCTGTGATGCTTGACTCACAAGAATCGAGTTAGATTGCCGTAAATAATATGAGTACGAACTCCTCCCGTAAATATATAATTCGAAGATATATTAGGTTACACGTCAAACTGATAAGCGACAAGAGTGATAATCAGAGTACGACAAACGGACAAGGTATGACTCAATGATCGACTTTGAAGGTGTCAGAGAGACGAGAGCGGACTGTGTCACACATTGAGCAATGGGAGTACCATACTTAAAACAGGACTGGTCTTTTATCAAAGTAATTTGGGAAATAAAAATACCCATACGAAATGAAATACTTTGCTGTGAGATTGTGAGAGCCACATCGCGGATGAATTTATTAGCATAATCGTCTTTGAGCCACTGTAAGATTAAAGTTTTTTTTTTTCTTAAGGAGATGACCATATAATAATTTTTTTATTATATATATTTTTTTCTTTGTGACTAAAAATAGATTATTAATCTCACGAAAAAACTGTAACTTAATCATTTTTCCCTTGTGAATCCGTTTATTAACAAAGCTACACCGTCGGAGCTCGTCTTTTGAAGGCAAGCCGATCTTCGCATTTTGGATTGGAGGAAACCGTCCTTCGAGGAAATCCTAGAGAGATACAATGTGCAAAATGTACATATACTCGTTTTTCTTCCAAAAGCAAAAGTACCAACGAGGCGAATATTTTTACCCGGACGTGGGTCCAGAGAATCAAATGAATCGTAGCCATTGATATCATGGGTCTCACGAAATCAACATTTGGAACTCATTTGACCCGCTAGACCTGAATCTAAACACGTATTTGCCTGTTGAAGCAATAACCCCGATCCCTGCGTCTTGCGTCATTCTCGGCGTCTGTCGATCACCGGTCGCTATGCACTAACTCGCCTAAGGCCCGGCCGCCGATAATCGTAAAAATTTCATGGTATTCTTAAATAAATTTTTGTTCCGAAAATAGAAATTGTGTATTGTTGTCAAACACATTTTTCTGCTTATAAACTCATCAAAAGAATAGAAATGAAAAAAGATTTAGTTCCATCTAGAAATTGTTGCTAGGAACATAACAGTTACCATTCGCACATAACTCGTCGGATCAGGAGGGTCGCAACCGTTCATTCCCACGAATCCCACGTAGATCGCGGGGACGCGAGAGCAGACGAGCGCTTCCCTTCCCCCCGGAAGGGACAGAACCCCGAGCGGTCACCTTAATGTCGGTGGCCACTGGCTTACGTCACAGTGCGAAAACCAACACCTGCCTGTCGACTTAGAACAGTTAAAAAAAAAGAAAAGGGAAACGAGCTAAGCATGTCAGTACCCAACTTGATTAAAATCAATATTTTGCTTAATACAACGTCTCCCCAATAATTTAATTTTATTACCGGCAGTTCATCACATCGTTATCGTTCATACGGATCCGGCACCGTATTTTTGAATTGAAATGGCTGGCACTGGCAGAAAGCGAATCCCTGCGAGCACACCTTCCCATGAATATAATAAAGCATTGGAAATCCGAAGAACAATAACTCCACGCCACAGTCTCTCTCTCTCTCTCTCTCTCTCTGCACATCGTTCACGGGAGAAGAGACTCAAGACTCCAAGTGTGGGGAGCAGGATTTCCAGCCTCCGTTTGGCGTTGCAGAGAGGCAGAAAGAGAGAGAGAAAGGGATCTTTTCGGGTTTATCAATGCAAACAGACCGGAGGAGGAAATGGCCAAAAATTGTTAGAAATGGATTGAATGTGTTGCATTCCCCCGTATGACTTTTTCGTCTTCTATATATAACCCTCTCAAGCTCGCTTCCTTCGTTCGATCCCATATGATATGATGATATGATGCTCTTTCCCTTCTCCCTCTCTTTCTCTCTCTATCTCTAAATATCGGATCTTGCACTTTTTGTCTCGACCCTCGCAACAAAAGAAGGAGAAGAAAGAGTTCTCTCCCTCCCCTTCCTTCCTTCCTTCTTCCTCTTCCTTATCTCTCTCTCTCTCTCTTCGCCTGGCTCGCTCGAAAATGGGCACCGGTTGGAGGAGAGCCTTCTGCACCACCATCCCTCGAGACCCAGAATCCAAGGCTCTCGAGAGGCAGCAACAGCCCATGACCATCGGCCCCACCCCTCGCAAATGCACCGCTGCCAAGCTAGGGTTCTTGTCTGTAGGGAGCGACCCCACCCCCACCATGCCGCGAGTGCACGCTCCACGCGAACCTCCCCCTCCCTCTTCAACCACCCCTAGCCTGCTTCGATGCCGGACGGCTCCGGTATCGGCTCCGGCTCCCGGCACGGCGAGCGTGAGCTTGAGCGAGACTCCGAGACCCGAGTGCAAGACCTCCACTCCCAAGTCTACCAAGATGACGCCCAGATCATTGCCTGGCTCCAACGCTTCGTCTCCGCGGTCTCCGCTCAAGCTGTCGTTCTTCAAGAACAGCTTCAAGTTCAGAGTAAGAACCTCTCTTGGACCGTGATAATTACAACATGTCGCGTCGTTTTCGTGAATTAATCAGTCTTCCGACGTCGTGCTTCTTGTGTTCCAGACCACGTGCGGGGTGTGCTTCGGCAGTGTCAAGACAGGCCGCGGCTCGGCTATATACACAGCAGAGTGTGGCCACGCCTTCCATTTCGCCTGCATCGCCGCACACGTCCGCAAGCACGGGGCCTTGGTCTGCCCCATTTGCAACGCCTCCTGGACCGACGTACCCTTGCTCTCCATCCACAAGGACCTCCACCGCCAAGATTCTCAGCCACCCTCAGACCCACCACAGCCATCGCCGCGGGCCGAATCAGTCAAGCTCGAAGACAAGAAGAGGATCGAATCTTTTGCTTTACCCAGAGCAGCGAGACCTGCCACGCCGAAATTACCGGAACCGGTTTCGCCTAAGTTGGCCTACTCAAGATGCTATGACGACGATGAGTCCCTGCTGTCCCCCAAGTACGGGGCGAGATTCGTTCCGATCGACGAGCGAGAAGGAGAAGGAGAAGAGCACAAGGAGGATGTTGAAGAGTTTCAGGGGTTCTTCGTCAACCCGACTCCATCGTGCTCCGACGTTTCCCAAATGACGAATTGCAAAGAGTCGACGCACGTCGACGTGAAGATCTTGCCTCAGTCCGCCGTCGTGTCCGTGTCCAAGAGCTGCGCCACCTACGTCATCGCCTTGCGGGTCAAGGCTCCACCCCCCGCGGCAGCCACGCGGAGCGGCCTCGACCCAGCGCGCCGCGCGCCGATTGACCTGGTCGCGGTGCTCGACACCAGCGGCAGCATGAATGGCGCCAAGCTGCAGATGCTGAAGCACGCCGTGCGCCTGGTCATCGGCTCGCTCAGCTCGGCCGACCGGCTGTCCGTGGTAGCCTTCTCGGAGGCTCCCCGCCGGCTGCTGCCTCTGAGGAGGATGACGGCTCAGGGCCAGAGCGCGGCTCGGCGCGTCGTCGAACGTCTCACGTGCGGCCAGGGTAAGAGCGTGGGGGACGCCTTGAGGAAGGCCGCGAAGGTGCTTGAGGACCGGCGAGAGAGAAACCCCGTAGCTAGCATCATCTTGTTATCCGACGGTCAGGACGAAACGGTCCCTTACAGCAGCGAGAACCAAAGGCAGGCGTCGAGCCACGTGCCCTCCACGCGTTTCGCTCATGTCGAGATACCGGTCCACGCCTCCGGGTTCAGCAAGAGCGGCGGCGTCTTCTTCGGTCGCGAGCCGTCGGAGGATGCTTTCGCAAAGTGCATCGGTGGCTTGCTGAGCGTGGTGGTACAGGATCTGACAATCAAGCTCGGGTTCGCATTCGGATCGGACGCTGCTGAGGTCGCGGCCGTCTATTCTTGCAGCAACGGACGGCCCGCCTTGCTTGGCTCAAGGGGGTCGGTCCGACTGGGCGACCTTTACGCCGAGGAAGAGAGGGAGCTGCTGGTGGAGCTGCGAGTGCCGACTTCGACCGTAGGGTCCCACCACGTGATGACGGTGCGATGCGGCTACAGAGACCCCGCGACGCGCGAGGTCGTGGATGGATCGGATCGGTCGCTCGTGGTTCCCAGGCTCCACGCTGTCAGATCGTCGGACCCGAAGGCGGAACAGCTGAGGAGCCTCTTCGTCACGACGAGAGCCGTGGCGGAGTCGAGGAGGTTGACGGAGTACGGCGACCACACGAGCGCTTATCACATGCTGGCTTCGGCTCGGTCTATGTTGATGCAGTCGGGCTCGGGGTCAGCTCAGGAGTTCGCGAGAGAGCTGGAGGCGGAGCTGGCGGAGCTGTGTTGGAGCAGACGGCAAGACTTGGAGAGGCAGCAAATGATCCAACGGGGGAGAGGGAGAGAGAGGGAGGAGATGGCGACGGTCGATGCAAATGGGGAGCCGCTAACGCCGTCGTCGGCTTGGAGGGCGGCTGAGAAGTCGGCTGGCGCGGCGATTGGGAAGAAGTCGCTGGGTCGAGTCAGCGACTTGCATGGCTTTGAAAATGCCAGATTCTGAACCGCGATTTACTCGATAGTGAAAAAAAAAAGGTAAAATTTTGGAAGAGAAAAAAAAAAAGTTAAAGACACCCAAAAAAAAAAAGAAAGGAAAAGCCAATTTAGCTACAATTCGATAGGACCACAAAAAAGGCTCGATACATGTGATCCGCTGGATCCTGTAGATCCTATGCGAAATCGACGGCTAAACTATAACGGGGGGGAATTATGCAGAATAATATTTCTCGGAAATTTGGGAGGGTTGGGTCGGTAGTTAGTAGAGTTAAAACATGTCTTTGCGGTTAAGACATTCAGCACCTGTTTGTTATATTTTGAATGTCGTGAATTAAAAAGGGGGCGAAGTTGTAAATGAATGGGTAGTGCAATGGACTTTTTTTTTAAAAAAAAATTACCTTTTCGAGGAAGATGTTATTTTGGGTGCGTCACCGTCACCGTCACCTCACCTCACCTCACCTCGTCTTTATTATTACCCATTCATTACCCTATAAGCTGAATCTACATATCTTGTCTGACGTAATAGTTATTTATTGTTATTATCTCCTCTGTGTATTCATTACATTTATGATTGGTAATGCCATAAACCTTTTTCTGTGCATCCACCGGGCAAGTTCAGGTGCTTTAGCCATCATAGCATGACAAGCCTGACGCATCGTTAGTTTATGTTTACCAGCAGACCATGCTTTCTCACAGTATAGATAGCCTTTCAACATTAACCGATCTCTGATCCTTAACTCTGTTAGTATTTTGCAATCCTTTTGTGTGGTTTTTTTTTTACCCTAATGATTTTGAGTTGCAATGGCTATGCAAATACTCAATCTGCGCACATCGGAAAATGCCGGGGGATGGTAAAGAGGAGATGATTAAACTGCCCATCTCTACAAACACATCAGCCTTTGGAAAAGAACAAAAATCGACCCATTAATTACAACAGTAGTAGTATAACATACAAACCCGGCTCCACGGATAATAACTCGATTTATGTACCGAAGCTCGCGCCAGGAATCCCTCGCGTTGTATCCTACAAAGCCCGGACGAACATACACGGCAGTAAAGAACAACCCACGTAGACGAGGGTCGATCAGGAAGGACATCTGCCGTCCACCCCCTCAGCGTTCTGCAATCCTCATCTACCTTTCTGAAGTGAAGAGTGAAATAAACTTTGACAAGGTGAGGAACGTAATCCTCTTATTCCGATTTCAGAGGAAGTAATAGAGAAAGTTAATGTGAGAAGAATTGAGTGCCGGAGCTCCATCATTTCTGGCTTTGTTCGACCTTCGCTCTGATTTTCTGTTCCAAAAGAGAGATCTCCGTCTCGAGGCTGAACATTCTGTTAAGAGCGTGCATGTTCTCGAGGGTCTCGCTCAGAGTACGCCCGTCGGTTTCGTCACATCTCAAGTGTTGCATTGGTCCATGGAGCAGCTTGTTGACTATTCCTCGGCTGAGATCATCCACCACTCGCCTAGTTTTCTTCGGTACGTCATCGCCCATCTTCGACAGGCACTTCTCTAGCTCCGAGACTCTGATTCTTTCTGCGTAAGCCCTCAGCTTCTTGATGGTAGGAACAGTCTCTAATGAATCCCGCCATGCTTCAAATTGCTTAGACTCCTCGGCAATTATTGACTGAGCTTCCATGGCTTTCCGGAGGCGATCCTCCTTGTTGGCTGCCACGACCTCCCTAAGGTCGTCGACATTGTACACTCGTGCAGTGCTGGCGCCAGCAACGCAGGAACCCACATTCCTGGGAACTGATATATCAACGAAGAGCCTCATGCCCCCAACTTCTGAACTCACAGGAGGAAGAGTCTCAACATGCTCTTTCAAGAACAAAGGTGTTTCGGATGCTGTGCTTGTGAATATCACATCACCTTCACCAGCGCATTTGAGCATTTCCGTGAGGGGCTTGTAGATGATATCAACACCCTTCATCTCTTCGCGAATCGCAGCAACTTTCTCCTCACTTCTGTTCACCACCACCATCTTTGTACACCCTTTTGCCACCAAGTGCTTGATCACGAGTTTACCCATCTTGCCTGCTCCAATTACTACCATTCTGGCCGTAGCGTGGGAGGATTCCGGGATCTTCATCAAAGCCAGCTCGACGGCAGCAGAACTTACAGAAACAGCTCCAGAAGCAATGTTCGTCTCGGTTCTGACCCGCTTTCCCACAGTGATGGCGTGCTTAAAAAGCCCACTAATGTTTCTCCCAAATCCAACAACTCCTTGGCCAACTTTTACCACCTGTTTAACCTGAGCAAGAATTTGACCTTCTCCCAGGACAAGAGAATCAAGACCTGCTGAGACTTCAAAAAGATGCTGTGTAGCATCCCCATTGTGCAACAAAAACTGGTGTTGACAAAGCTCTGAGACAGGAATCCCACTCGTCTGTCAAGAAGAAAAGTAGTGATAAGAACTTGACTGCATGTTTTGTTAATTCTTTCCATAACGTCACACTAATTAGAACTGCTGATCAACTAGTCAACACTCATAACTGCAAACTGTGAATTAACTAGGCAGCATCAACCTTGTAAGGCAAGACCCAAAAGGCAAAATGCTGAAAACGCAGATGATACGGGTTATCTTTCGCATTTACCCAGAATGCTTCAGAAATCAACATCAATATCAACAACATTTTTATCCCAAACTAGTTGGGGTCGGCGGTCGATGACCCCCAAAAAATCATAAAAATAAAAAACAGAATCAAGCGAAGGAAAAGAGATAAATGTGTAAAATCTATCTATCTATCTATCTATCTATCTATACAGTACCCCTCCACAACACTAATAGCCTTACTCCACTCCGTCCTAAGACAAACCGTACGCCAATCTATTTTCCACTCCATTAAATCTTGTTTTACTACTTTCCCCCAAGTAAGTTTCGGCCGACCTCTTGATTTCTTCGTGTTATGCTCTCGATAACAAACTTTTGTTCGTACAGGTGCATCTAAGGGCCTTTGGAGTAATGCCCAAACCATCTCAATCTATACTCTCTCATCTTTTCCGCCACCGGTTCTACTCCAACTTTTCGTCGAATCTCTTCATTCCTTATCTTATCCATCCTAAGGAATCATTAGTTTAAATTATATAAACCCATTTAATAAGTTTAAAGGGCTATGACAAGGACAGGTGAGGTGCTTTTATTCCTGCAAGGAACTAACAGCAGGATATCATAATAACAACTGCTAAAAGATTCCTTTTCACCACAGAAGAAAGAATAGAAAAGAAGAATCCAGGACTAAAAAGAATTCAAAGGGAACTTGTGCCTTTCGTTCCATAAAACCAGTATTTTAGGGCAATTAATTGTAGCAAAACTCCAAGAATTATGGCCACGAAAAGACTCCAAGAATTATAGCCATGAAAAGGAACAAAAGTAATCACCTTAGACATCCATTCAGTCACTTCTTTAACCCCACGATGCTGAGACAAAGCGACAACATATAGCTCCATTCTGTTGCAGGTGCTAAGGACAGCCGCTTCTTCTATATGATTCAAACTGCATAGTTCTCCAATGGCTCGTGGCCATTCTGCCTCAGGAATGGCAAGTTTCTCACGCATTTCCACGGGAGTTGTGTGCACACTAAGCCCAATAACCACAATGCTGCTCCTTTCTTTTGTATACCCTGTCCAAAACAATTGAGATACATTGAGTGATTTCAACGTAGGAATCCTCGCTTCTGTGTTTTCTATTTGTATCATTGCTTGAAAAGCTACACCATAAGCAGATATCTGTTTAGTAAACCCTCACATCTAGAAGACCACACAAAACAAGTCTTCACCGATCACCAGACAGTGATTGCTGGTTATAAATATGGAAGGACTGAATTCATGCAACAGGAAGAGAAATTAGGTAACCACATTTGCGGCCCACAAATGAAGAGAAGAAAGTCAATCTCTATGAACATGCGGGAGTGCTTTAAGCTCAACATATCCAAGAAGAGAGGAAAATAAGTAGTTCCACCTCAAAGGAGAAGAAAGGGATACATCAACCAAAGGAACAGAAAAAAATCCGAATGACTGAACCCCAGACTAAATTCTAAAGTTCAATCAAATTATGGTTTTAACACAATTCGGACATAGAACCATCTTCAGTTGGCGAGCCTAGGCTACCACCTAACTCCAAACCTCTTGCTTGCTATTTTATGCATTTCTATCAAAAACCAAAAGTAGAAAATGGTCCAGACATAAATTCTCCCTCTTTCACTACTGAGAATTTACCTCTTTAAGCTTATAGATGACATTATCAAATGAAGTTCCATAATTTCAAAAAAACTAACAAGTTCACAAATTCTTGAACATAATGAAATGGAGAAGGATTAACCAATAGATACTAAAACCACCTAACCCCTCACCGCAACAATCCCAAAAGTCAATGGAAAATGCTCACCACATACTTCCATGAGATTATTGCACAACATAGCCAAAATCCCAGGTTCAAAGCACAAGCGAGAAATCCAAACTTCAAGCTCGAACACAACAAGGGAGAGGACTTACTATCAGCAGCAGAGGTCTTGAGCTGCTCGAGAGCGGAGATATTGGAAGTATCAATCTTGGGCGATTCGGAAATAACGTCCGAAGCAGCGACTTCACATCTCACAAACCGATTGAACCCAACCCCAACGCTCGCGCCTCTCTGCGCAAGAGATCGCCTCCTCGACAACCCAATTTGAGACGGCAAGGACAAGGAGGCCCTGGACGAAGACGAAGACGGCGACAGTGACCCATTACACAAAAGCAGCAGATTCTCCAACTTCGCCCCGGTGAAGCCGCTCGAGACCGCCATTTTCGCCCCTCGACCCTTTTCAACACACGACGCGGAGGGGAGCGACGATGGAGGTCAAGGGGGCGATCGGAGAAGAGAGGGCGTCTCTGGGTTCGTCGGCCGGCGAGATTGAGAGGGAAAGAACCCAACAGAGGAGGATCTTTCCTGGCGGCGGCGGCTCGGCTTGTGGTGGGAATGTGAAAGATGTCAAACGTGAGGTCGTTTTTCGTGGTCGCTGTTGGTGCGAGGAGGCATTGACTCGTTGCCAAAAGGGGTTTGTGTAATAGGGGAGTCGAAGTTGGGGAAATTGTGGAGAGGAGGTGACGATTTGGTGGGGGGTTGAGGAGATTTCTGCGCTCTGTGATTGGTGGGTCGAATGCACGTTTTATCCACACTTCTCCTCTCCCTCTCGATGTCAGCCTCCTGTTTGATCTTGGGGACGGGGAGGACCCACTGAGAAATTAGAATACTCCTATCATCAAATCGAATGATGATCCAAATCTGATAGTAGAGGTGGTGGTAAATGAGCGGGTAAAACCGATGCTCCAATTGAATTGTGTCGAATTCGAATCCTCTAAAGCCCGAGTCGATCTCGGGCTGTCTCCGAACAATTTGAGCCTGTTTTGGATTCGGCCCGGTTCCGTTAACGAAAAATATTTCAGGCATCCAAGAAATTATTTAGACATAAATAATTGAAGATTATGAAAATACTTTTTATTGATTAATTATTTTGAACGATGCAAGAGATCATATTTGGAAAACTATTTTTCAAATTATTCCTTTTTTTTTCGAAATAAACGGAGCCTTAATCTCTAAATGATCATCTTAGTTTCTCTGCTAGGTGATTTCGGTTTGAAGATAATACAAGAGTCGGAACAAAAGGCCAAAAGGTATGCCACAAAGCACTCTCACGACCATGTCTAGCATGCGCAAGCCGATAAAAAGAGCTGAATATCTGACGGTATATTTCATGGATTTTTTGTCTTTGAAGGAAAATATGCTTCCTGGAAAACAAAAAAATGCGCCATTTACGCTTTCATTAGAACCAACGTGCAATATGATTTATAAAACTTTTAATTTGTTCAATATGGTTCCTGATCTCTAGACGATATGAAAATGCCAAATGTTGTCCCCGATCTTGAATTAATGGAAGTACAATATTAAATTTGTCAGATAATTCTCAAACTGCATTGAATATATACCACAAGTTCAGAAGCCGCATTGAATGAATCAAAAATATCCTAAACCATTTGTATCATTACTCCAAACATGAAATGGTATGTGTGGACAATAACCTAGTTGGCATAATCGTGAGAGGAAAGATGCACAGCTTTTGCCTTGGATGCACGTCTTGAAGCGTTGTTGTCATCTATCTTAGTACTGAAAACCAGATGGTTTAATCGCAAGAACTAGTTTGATTTGGCAAACGGTCTGACCATGTGTTTCGTCGGAAGAGAAATTAAGATGCACATATGGTTCGTGCCAACAGTTCTTCAACCCACAGCTAAATGCTAAAAGTAATTTTTGGATCAAAGAGCATTCGTAGTTTCAAAGCCTCCTAGGTGCGCCTTTCAATATTTCCATCCTAGGACATAGAGACGATCGCGACTTCTCGATCAGTTATGACCGTTTGATTTGCTCATCCCCGGTAGTTTAGAAGCTTACATCCCGTCGTAACTCAAATCCGACAACCTTGTCGTAACACTTAAGAACCGCACTTGCCGTGACAGATGACGAAACCACTTGCCAAAACAATTGAAGAGCGCACGCGCGATGTATATGGCTTTCGATCGCCGCATTGTCCATTGCTGTTAGAGATTATAAAGCTAACAAAAGCGCGATCCCGACCTTGTTGGCTTGCTAAAAATGTCACTCAATGTAGTTTTTCTTAAGTTGCAATACAAGATTTGGGTACAGTTCAAGGCAACTGCACAAGTTGCAGACAACATCATCGGAGTTCTTGTTAGTGTCCCGTTTCTTTACCATATTAACTCTTAGAAAATGTTTGATCCCAGTACTGCAGGAGCTCTCCATCCGACAATGTGGACTTTGCGTTTGGTACAACGATGCATCCAATGTACTTCTTTTCAATTTCTTCAAAGTGAACTATGAGATCTCCTTTATGTGCACTCCAATGAACTGGACAATGTCGTCACAACCCTAATAAGATATCGGCAACCATGAAATAGGCGGTCGATATTCCATCGAATGAGAAAAGATGCTCCTAACGCCGTGAATCCTTCGATTAGTTTAACAGTGGGCGGACATGAACACGGAATACTCTCGCCATTAAGGAACCGATGAGGCGCTGATCCTTGAATGCTAAGCACCCGCAGCTCGGGCCCGGTCAATTGGATCGGAGTACATATGGTCACTTACATGTTTGAATCTCATTTGTGGATCATAGCGATCCGAAGAAACATGATGAATCTGATCAGTGATTTGGATGAAATTTCAGGCAATGTGCCAACCCGTGCCTGCAGATGCTTAAGACTTCCAGATATCTCGAGCAACGGTGACCACCACTTTTGGAATATTAGCTCCACGCTCATTGACTCGCATGACTAATTCGCTGGTTTACGGAAATTTGTCTTCTACCCTAAAGCATCTATAAAACTATTTGTATTCTACACCTTAAGCATCTATATCGGTCAAATTAAAGCATCTTTAGAGAGATTTGTATTCTACCCTAAAGCATCTATCTCAGCCAAAAAGTTATCCGAGTCTATGTGTGTATATATATTAAAATCAGATTAAAGAGAATGTTTGAAGGAGGCCCAACGAGGCCAACCCTCGCCCAGGTGATGCTCGGTGAGGCCGCTCAAGCCTGAGTGAGGGTCGGCTTCGCTAGAGCTGGTGAAGGGAGGCCTCGCCGGCCCGGGCCTTTGCCCAAGCGCAGCCCAGCGAGGCCAACTCTCGCTAGTGTCCAGCCACCGGCAAAAAGAGAAGGGATAGCGGTAAAAAAAAAAAAACGCAATATTATCTTGAAAAGCCAACATCAGTGCCAACTGTACCATGTAATACGTTGAGCATTTATGTCAGTGATTTCCAGCTTAAATTAACTGGATAGATTGAATTGATACCAAAGTGAAACAAATTTAGGACTGCATTGATCCATTTGAAAAATTTAAAACTAAATTGGTACCAATATAATAAGTTTAGGACTTTGTTAGTACTTTCCCCATCTAGTCTATGTAGTTCATGAAGACTTCAAACTCTCTGAGATTATACAAAGCAGTGAGTCTATATACAAGTAATCCTTTACTTCCAAACACGATCAGCTGTTCTTCGACAGAAAATAGAGCTGATGCTTCTCATGGCCTTCTTGAATTGTAAGCTAGTTTAATCTGGTAACGGAGCTGCGTAACATGTCTCTGATAAACGAGTAAACTTACATGCTCCCGCTTCCAATTTTAGTTCGACATAAAGCTTTTTTGCTTGCTGAAATGAGCTTTGTCACACCCATATATCCATCCCCGCCCCCAACCCAAACAGTTGGGACATGATCGAAACAGATTCAGGTATACGAATACGACGCCCTGCTCTGTGGAAGCTCCCTCGATCGTCTATGTCTATGGCCAGCAAGTACAGAGCTGCTGCTGTCCACTCTCTCACCCTATGATATGGCAGATGAACTGCTTTCAAACGGGGTTCAATCATGCGGTTAGGGAGGTACATCCGCAGGGATGTTATACAGACTAATGTTGCCCATGTCATGTTTGTTGTCCGTGACTGTCTTGACTTGAGGAAGTCGGCATGCTCTTGATCATTGATCAGCAAATGGGAATACAGACCGAAAGGGGGGAAGGGATGTGCACAAACAGAGAAGGATAAATTTTTTTTTGGCTTGGGTTGCTTTACTTTTGAATTGGCTTCTGTCTAGGTGAAAATGAGAAGCAAAAGATGATCATTTCAAGCATTCTAAGAAGAACACGACCATTCGGCAGACAAGCAGATCATATACTTCCCGGTAATGAAGATGGTCCTAGGTCGAGATCAGTCATATTTTGTAAATACAGATGACAGCAATGGTCCATGTACATCACTCTTACACAGCTATCGCAGAATACTTCAACTGTTGGCTGGTGATGAGATAAGGAGGATAAAATCTTTCATCTATGTACAGTCACTGATTAGCTCGGCAGCTCATGTTCAACATGTGCAGCTCAGGCCACATTGAAATATGTAATGGGAAGAGGAAGGTCCAATTCTCACTGCTTTACACTACACTTAATGTAAGGGGATATCGTCAGCAACACTTGAATTGTCACACGGAAAGAAACAACTACTCTCATGGTTATATAAGGAACTTTATGCCACTAAAGATAGAAGCTAAGCACAAGTATATCGTCAAAACAAACGACGTCAGCACTCATCCATGGCTCTATGTAATCCAGATCAATGAGTAAGTAAACAGTTACTTATTTTCTTTGAGCAAAGACTAGTCACTGACCAAGGTATTCTTTTACAGTCTCAAAATTTCAAACTGAATTACGATCCATCGGATGATGGAGCATCATCCTTGTGCTTAATCATACCAGAATCCACAAGTATAGGAACCTCAGCTGCAAGCCACGGAGCTAGTCCCAAACAAAGTGCATGTGCTATACCAAAGCGAGGGCTGCCAAAATTTCAGACAACAAAGTTCAGATTCCCATTGAACCACAATTTTAGTAAAATTTGAGGAGGTAGAGAGCAAATTAATTTCACATCAAGAACATCATTTTCTTCCTACGATAAACCAGCTCAAGCATGAAACAACTACTACTGTTGTTCAAACAAATCATGGAATTACACGTTTAGCGTGATAATCAAGAACTCAATTTGAACAGCAAGTGGTTCTAAGATGGCCTTCAGAAATCGTTGTTAACAATTTGCAAAGTCCATCCTATGATCAGGACAGTTGCATCATAAAACCATAAGGAAATTCCCGGGAACCAAAGATGCCACTCTCAGTAGCTATTATAGAAGCTAATAAGAACAAAACAGTAAGATCCCCCCACCCCACCCCAAATCAAACATTCAAGAGAAGTACAAGGCATGCTCATAAATAGCTGATCAACCCCTCAAGAATAAGGAATCTTCCTCTTCCCCTACAATTTGAACTCTGTTATTGATTTTCTTCCTCTTATCAGAGTCAAAGCACCTCCAAGTCATTGCATGATATAAACACGATTAGAAAACGAAGTGAAACAGCAACGATCCCAAGAAGCCAAAAATCTAAGGTTCAAAGAAGCCAAATAAAGAGAACTCCTATGAGATATCCTTTTGGCTTTTGTGGTGTGTCCCTCAGACAACCCAACACAGCAAATGTACATAAAGTACAGAACGATATTGACTACAAACTCAGCTTCATCAACATCCCAAACACACAAAACCACAGATATCACTCACAAGCTCCTAAGAGGCACAAAATAACATATTACCAGTTTTTGGCCCAGAGTGGCTTAAAATGCACCGTCAAGCATATCTTCCCTCCTCTGTACATCTATCCCATCACAAACACGAACACCCGTAAGTAACAAAAATCGAAATTGGACAACGCTAAAAAGCAAAAAAAACAAATGAAAAAAGGAGGAAGATAACCTTCTGGGTTTTGCCGTCGAGCTGAGGGAGCTCGATCTCTGGGGCGGTGGCGGGATAAGTGACGGGGATGTCGAATTGGAGGTCGAACTCGTACTTGAGGAGGTTGTGGACGTACCAGCACTTGCCGGTCCAGCGCGTGCCCTCTGGGTTGGCGGCGGAGATGCGGAACCAGTCGTTGTCGTTGGATTTGTTCATCTGGGTGTAGGCGATCAGGGCCTTGTACTCCTCCTTCAGCCTCTGCGTCCACGCGCCCCCATCCCTCGGGCCCGCGTTCGTCGCCAGGAGCGGGATCTGGGTCAAGGTCGACTTCGTGCTCGGGTCCCAACCCTCCATTTGTGTGCTCCGCGCTCTCTCTCTAAACCCCGAATGCTTGCGGCCGGACGGTTTTCTCAGCGATGAAGAAGTCGATATTTTTCGGGGCTCCTTTTGATACTTTGACAAATATTCGACTTGGGTTCGGCCAGGGCACGAATCAGTGATGGGGCGAGACACATGCTCCTTCAACTTTAACTTAACATGCTACCTGCGGTCCGAATTTTAAATTTGTTCCATATATATATATATATGGAGCCTTATACTTTAGCGCCATGTCCAAACTTTTAATTTGTTCAATACGATCCATAAATTTTATATATATATATATATATATATATATTTAATCTTTAAACTAGAAAATGTTCAATGTTTTTCATAACGTCCAGAAAATAAATTCAACGGATATAAAAAATACATAGACAACATCGAACAAATTAAAAGTTTAGAAATGACATTACACAACATTAACAATACATTTATCCCAAACTAGTTGGGTCGATGAACCCAAAAAATCATAAAAATAAAAGCAGAATCAAGGGAGGGAGAAGAGATAAATGTGTGAAAATAAATAATTGTATATATATATATATATATATATATCTATCTATACACTATACCTCCACAACACTAATAGTATTCCTTCACTCCGTTCTAACACAAACCATACGCCAATCTATTTCACACTTCATTAAATCTTGTTTTACTGTTTTCCTCAAGTTTATTTCTACCGACCTCTTACTTTCTTCGTGTTATGCTCTCGATAGCAAACATCTGTTCGTACCGGTACGTCTAAGGGACTTCGGAGGATATGCCAAAACCATCTCAATCTATACTCTCTCATATTTTTCGTCACCGGTTCTACTCCAACTTTTCGTCAAATCTCTTCATTCCTTATCTTATCCATCCTTGCATGATCACACATCCACCTTAACATCCTCATTTCCGCTACTCTCATTTTATGCTCGTGTTTCCTTTGTGCTGGCCAACATTTAGCTCCGTATAATATGGCAGGTCTGACTGCTGTTTTATAAAATTTTTCTTTTAACCTAAGAGGGATTTTGCGATCACACAAAAATCCCGATGCAGTGCGTCATTTCATCCAATCTGATCTAATTTTATGACTTGCATCCTCATCAATCTCTCCCTCCTTTTACAATATTGATTTCAGATATCTAAATGTATCTTTCTTGGGTACCTCCTGTCCAAGCATATTTACGGCTTCTTGATCTTCTCTTACTGCCGTGTCAAACTCACACTTCAAGTATTCCGTCTTACTTCGACTTAGCGTAAATCCTTTAGACTCTAACGTGCTTCTCCATATTTCTAACTTAGCGTTAACCCCAGTTCTGGTATCATCAATAAACACGATATCGTCTGCAAATAACATACACCACGGCACCTCATCTTGAATATATTTTGTTAGCTCATTCATAACCAGGGCAAAAAGGTAAGGGCTCAAAGCAAAACCTTGGTGTAAGCCTACTGTGATTGGAAAATAACTTGATGTACCATTACAAGCCTTCACACATATAGTAGCACCGTCATACATGTACTTGATTGACTCGACATATTTTGAAGGTACTTTTTTATTCTCAAGAATCCATCACAAAACCTTTCTTGGAATCATATCATACGCATTCTCGAGATCAATAAACACCATATGGAGGTACTTCTTTTTTTCTCAATATCTCTCCATCAATTGTCGTATTAAGAAAATAGCCTCAATGGTAGATCTTCCTGGTATAAATCCAAATTGATTGACAGAAACATTGATCTCCATTCTCAAACGATGCTCAATAACTCTCTCCCACAGCTTCATTGTATGGCTTATAAGCTTGATACATCTATAGTTAGAACAATTCTGGATATCCCCCTTGTTCTTGTATATAGACACAGGTATACTCTTCCTCCATTCATCAGGCATCTTATTAGTATGGAGTATCTTGTTAAAAAGACTACTCAATCAACTTATTGCTACATCCCCTAAACATCTACACACTTCAATAGGAATACCATCGAGTCCTAAGGCTTTACTAGTTTTCATCTTTTTTAATACCTCTTTAACTTCCCGTGCTTTAACTCTACCCGCAAACCTTCTATTTGAATCATCAGAAATATCTTCTAGATACACCTTATCATATGGTATTTTAACTCTACGCACAAAATTTCTATTGAATTTTGGATTTAGCGATTACTTTAAATAAATTTAAAGCGCAAAGGGTCAAACTTCAAAACCACTACGTCATTTACTCTTCTGTAATTTGTTAAAACGGACTTCTTTCCCAACAGTGAATTCTCAATGCAATATCTAATGAAGTTTATGATTGCTTCACATTGAGTTTCACGTGCATTGCTCACAATATTCCTTTAAATTTACTACAAACCTTTTTCACTTTTATAAAAATTAGGAACAAAAACTGCCAATCAAAATGCGTCCCAAGTGAAAATATCACAAGTACCGTCTCCTCTCATCCCGGACCATGGCAAGGAAAACTATAACTGAAGATGGGATTTTCGCACCGGAAGAGAACACATCCAAGAAGGCTAGGTTCACTTCCGAGGACAGAATAAATCCATCTCCTCAAATCACATAAGCCTGAGACGGATGCGCAAATACAATGTCACAGTAGAAATTGTCTTGAAAGCTTAGAGGATCCATCTTTCTGAGTTTACAGGGGAAGAAGAACGCTTAGGTTTATATACCAATTCGTTTGTGTATTGTACCCTTTTGCACATAAAATGCCTCCCTTGGTTCTTTTAATTGGCAATGTCATTCTTTTCTGAAAACCTAGCCCGAGAGACGTAAAACAGTTGCCGCTACAAGCAAATGCGCATTCTGCTCTTCGTTTTTAGACAGACGAGAGCATCCATCTGTCGATGGTCGAAGGATTGTCATTCTTGTGTACTCTCTAGACAAAATTAGAGACATGAAATACACCAAACCATGGATGACCGGCAAGAAAATCCGAGACAGTTTGCTTTTGTGGTCCTATTTGTTACAAGATACGATCACAAACAAAATTGAGTACACACAAACCCAACCCCCACTCATACCACAGTTTTGCATGTTTTAAGGGGCTAGAGGAGTAAAATGAATCCAAAATTCGCCTATCTTATCCCCTAAAGATCCAGCGCTACTTCTCTACATCCGTTAAATCCCGCTCTCCTGAAAAGAATATAATGTACCAAAGAATTCTACTTAGAAAAAAATAATTAAACACTTTCTTCAGTCTCTTCTTTCCCCGCTTACTATCTGATCCTGAGTTGTGATGGGTTGTAATCTAAAATGGCCCGACTGCAGTTGGGGATGTACAGTTCACCGACACATGAGAGAGGCACCGCCATGCAGAACCTGCTGAAACACGGGGAAAAACATGAATTACTGATGCAAAATCTGCATTTTCCAGTGGATCCCGGCTATAAAAATTTTCTGAATGGATAGATCCCAAAGACGATACCAAAGATGATGGAGGCAGCACGTAGTTCTGTGCACCTTGTCCTCAGGTTTGTTTGGTTTCAGAAAATGTTTGCAGGTTTCGTTTTTCATGAGCTTTGTTTTGAGAGAAAAGTACAACGAAAGCAGTTTCCAATTTCTAATATTTTCTGGAATATGTATGGTAAGTGATAATGAATCTTTTCAAGGAACAAAATCAGTAAAAATTTGCTCATATTCCAGCGAAATTGTGAGAGGGACTTTTCTTTTGATTTCTAGCCCTCCTCCTCGTTTAACACAAGTACAATGAGAACACCAAAAAGTTCTTTTCAGCTTAGAGCTTTATTTTGGGAAACGGTACCTGTCATTTTCATTCGAAAGCTGAACAAAACACTGCTAAACAAGTTCCTGGATAGTTTTCATTTTCTGTTGGAAATGATAAAAAGAAAAACTACAAAATCTTTTGATCCAAGGAAGACATAACCTTTGGTTGATGAAGTTTTCACGTGCAATTTCTGATGCAAACCAAATGAAGACCACTTTCAACTGAAAAGAACCACTGAAAGGGAAAAAAATTACGAACACCGTTGCATGGCAGCCAAACGACAGACCGTACCAGCATGGTTGAACTTCCATCACGTAACAGTCAGATCAGCCTCCAGGTTCTTGTCAAACAGCCACCCTTTTGGATATATAAGATCACGAGCTTCCAAATGGAGATGCCAGTTTATTATTCTTGAGCAGCCAAAAGGAATACCTTCCATGTGACTTTCATCTTCTACAACTTGTTCTATAAATGTGGTCTCCTAAGAAGAGATGGACGAGAGGAACAGTACGTGAAAAAAAAATTTCATATAAAGGACACCTTCGAGGAATTTCCAGAGACAGAATTCTGAAAAGTTATGAAGATAGGAACACCAAGATATTACCTGAAAACCCTCCTTCACTGTGTCCAATTGTCGTATTGGTTGCAGCGTCGGGCGCCTCCATCTCTTTGGATCCCACAAGATTGTACTGTTAATAGCAAACCCTGACATATCAACATGAAAACGTCGGAGTCTTTTACTTTTCTCATTTGTGTGCCACCCAATCACTTGACTTCCATTACAGACTGGACCTTCAAGAATAGCCTTGTTTTTGCTCTGTGCAAGCATGGCAACTGGCCAAGTGCCAAAACGCCTACATGAGAAGCAGCTGAATGTCAGGATTTGCCAAAAAGTTGAATGACGAAAAGTTCTGCAATCTAACAAACTTGGATACATAACAACAACTACTTACGGCCCCGAACAAAATCCCAACTCCCACCCTAAGCTGCTAGCCCCATTTGGGCTATAGGGAACCAGAAGTGCACCGACGGTCAACTAACAAATGTATCGATCTCAATTCAGTAGCCCAAGTACGCCAATAGAAGAAATGAAAAAAAGATCAGTCCAACTTTGCACCTCTTAACTGCCTACTTCAACTATTCGTTTTGGTGGAAGGAAACATGTGGACATGGAACAATCACCTCTTGTATAGGAACAAAATTACGACATATTTTCGCTAATGCTTTTGGTAATCACAATATCAACAATAATTTTAATAAAAGACACAGCAAAAGCCAGTATACTACTACAAATAAAGATCCAGAACTCAAGGGAAAACCACAACAAAGGAATAAAATAGCACAAAATGGCGCTAAGTTGTTCCTACAATGTGGGGAAACTCCAGGAACCTCTTGCCAAAAAAGTTTAAAACTATCAGATTAATTGGGACCAACTTGTCGGTCCAACCATTTATCACAAATTCCTTTACCAGTTATATGTACATATCGACAAGGAATAACGAACAACCCGTTGGGATGCAAGCTGCTATTACACTGAACTAGAAGTATCAGTGGACTTGAAAGAGGAAAAAGTGATTTAACTATCTCAGCTAGGAAACTCCAAAATAACTTTGAGCCTTTACAAGTTGACAAATTACTTTCCCGACAAATAAGGACAGAGAAAACCATTTTGTCACTAAGCCTATACAGACACTTATGCCAGTGGGAGTGTGAGAGAAGGATGAGTGGTAAGAATTAATAGAGTGCCAGCAAGGAGTTAGTTGAGTGCCAGGTCTACAACCTTTACTGCACCACATCACAGAGAATTTGTTATGGGTCAATTTAGCATGATAGCGTGTTTATGCTGAAACAAATATCTTGCTTGTAGGATACTATCTCATTAATATGCAACAATATAGTAAACAAGTACCCAACATAGAAGAGTAGAAATACATTCCAGCTTATGTTATATCAACATTGTGGAAACACACGTACCAAACAGATTATGGCAACATGTTAATACACACTCCCCAAGCAAAATGTTCCATGTGCAATATACTTGCCTTTGACGCAATCTAAATTAGCAATGAGTAAGGCAAAGATTTTGCAATGCTCATTCCAACCTACCCCCAGCAATCAAGACAACAGTTCATGTATTATTAACATGTGCAGCACTGATTAACCTTTAGAGACTAAACAGCATAAATAAACAAACAGAGGCAGCTGCAGCTAGCATCATTTCCAGATAACATTGAATCACCTAACTCACCAGGCATAAAATCCGTGTGACGTTGTAATTCTAGTGATTAAACATAAAACACTTAATAGAAGCTTGAAAAGGTACCTAATTTGCCTTAGGCTGTGGAACAACTCAAGAGAATAGATATTATCATCATCAGCAAAGTAAACAATTCCATCAAGCTTATGATGCTCTATATGCTCCAATGCTGTGTTTCTCTGATGCACGCCCCTATCCTTAATATCTGTGGAATTTTTCGTGCAAACCAAATGCCGATACATAACTCCACTTTTCCTCAATATATCTGCAGTCTCCATGGAAACAACATTCATCTCCACCACTATCCACAAAAGCGGAGGCGGCACAAGCCTCAGTACCTGGCCTAATCTAAGCAAAAAGTAAGCCTGTGCTGCTCTGGAATAAGTAGGCGTAACCACAATCAACTGCTTCCTAGGCACGGAATCAGAACTTCCATCTGAATTTGCCCCGACTCCTGCTCCTACTTCAAGATTCAAACGTTCGAGCAGAAACTCGCCGCGCCTTACCGGACGATCGATGGCTTTCTCCAACCGAGCGTTGACATTGACATTGGGCGGCTTGATATCCAAAGAGAAGTCATGAGCCTGTAATTCGTTCACATGCCCGAAAGGGGTCATGCCAAATAGAAACCCAAAGAGGAAAAACAACAGACACCTGTAGAGCGATCTCCTCCACGACCTCCTCGGCTTCCCCAGCAAAACGAACGCCAAGAATCGACAAACGCCAATCCCAAGCAAAGCCGAAGAGGGCTTGGCCGAGGCGGCGAAGGGCTTATGAGACTGAGAGGAAACCGGAACTGGGGTTTCACCGTTCTGGTAATGGCGATCGTGATATGGCGGCGACAGAGTTCTCCTGATCGACGCCATATCGAACGAACACGAAGCGAGACGCAGAGCAATCACATCATCCGACCAGCTTTATCAGCTGCGGAGAGATCAACGAGAAGGAGGCTCTAACAGACGCAGAGGATGCACGAACGGGTGGAGAAGCGACAACTTTACAAGAATGGTGAATTGGTGTTAGATAGATCACACGAATCAGGTGAGGAAGTCGAGAGTAATCGAAAGATCGACTAGTAAAGAGTAAAGACTCGTTTTTTCAGTCGCGCCGATTTGGAGGGGTCACGCGAGATGTCGGAGGGCGCCCTGATGATATGGGCACAGAGATGCGGCGAAACTGAACATACGTACGACCGACGAAGGGATTGTACAGCTTTCCCTCTAAGAGATCAGTGGACTGCTGGGCTAAATTTCAAGAACTGAGAGAGAGGGGGAAGGAGAGAGAAATTCTGGGTTGAGTTTTTCATTTGTCTTTATCTGTTTTTTTTTTTAAGTGAAATTACTCGCGGCGATGTACGACTAAGATTGAGTTTTTTTTTTTTTTTTTTGCTATTTTTGGACCGGACAAATTGCGGAATTAACAAGATACAGCTAAGATACGATGCATGTTGACCAATGGGCAACACTAAAGTAGCAAGTGAGTTTAAAAATGTGCCAACATTTTCATGTTCAGTTGCCTAATACAAATTTCCGTTTCATGACAAAATTCAATGAAGTGTGGTCAAACATTAACGGGTGAAAAAGCAACCGGGTTGTACCATTGATTGAATTGGTTTGATTTCAGTTTTAGAGATTGGGGGATAAATCAAGGTGATTGGCTCTCTAGATGAATCAATCTCAAGCTCGAAAAATGGAACAGACCATGTGGATGTCCGGGTATTGAATCGAATACATGGATCTTGCCTCGGTCTGAGCCAGGACTAAGGTAGTGGTTGGAGCGGGCATGGAACTAAACTGGCTGGCTCCAGATGTGTTCTTGATTTTACTTTGGAATCGAAGTTATTTAGCGATTAGCGTATTATGCTGATTACATTGATCTCTCCGTAATCGATGATACATGATTTCTTGTTGGGTGAGTGGAAATGCACTATGTCTGACCCGCAGTTCAAAAGGATTATTAGGGAAACCGAACCTACCTTGGCCCCGTTCCCAGGTTTTTACCAATTCTCATGTTTTAATATTGTTTATATATGTAAAAATAAAATAAAAATCAGGATGGTGCAGCTCCATGCTCAAAATCAGGTGACATGTTTTGTTTGTTTTTTTTTTTTTCCGAGCAAAATCCCAAAAACTTGTCTGGAGATTTCGGAGCCGTCCAGCCAAGGGAGGCAAAAGTAGAGTTTGGTTGATGATGTTGTAGTGGTTTTCGGCATTGATTTGGTGAAACGCTCTGATACCGTTCCTTATGGCGTCTTACCGACCATCATTGTCCCGCCTGATTTGAATTCTTAAGATCGTTTTCAGTTAGTTTTATTCCCCTATTTTAACGCACTCATTAATTTCGAATGCCTATCTAGTTTGACCTTTAGGAGGGGAAAATTGTTCATAAAGTTCTAAACTTGTTGCACTTTTGGCCAATTCAGTTTTAAATATTCAAATTTTGACCATTGAATCCTAAAGCTTTTCACGTTTTGTCAATTGAGTATGTCAAGCCAAATTTGGACAAACATCGTTGATGTGCAAACCGGCCGTCCTAAGTGGTACGGTCATCGATGACGTGGACAATTTTCAACCAAATATTATTGTCCTCGGCTGACCTCGCCCTCGCATGTGGCTAGCTATCGGATCAATGAAAAGGAAAGAAAAGTAAAAAATAAAAATAAAAATAAAGAAAGGAAAAATAAATGTAAAATTTGATAAATATTTCTAAAAATTGCCACGTCAACGTCGGTCGGATATACTCAATTGACACAAATGTAAAAGATTTAAAACTCAATCAGTAAAAAATAATAATAATTTAAGACTGAATTTTCAGGTTTACAATAAATTTAAAACTTTTTTAGTAATTTTTTTTTTAAAATGCTCGTCTTGAGCATCTTGTTTGGCGAATGAATTTGTTTTAGTTTAAGAATCGTGGAGAACAGAACAATTATCTCGTGAGCGACGTGAGTGATGGTTAAGTTCACCAAACTTGGTGGGAACCGGGAACAACCCCTCTTCAATAGGAGTAGTGTTACGACAAATATTGCATGGACACTCTTCATAACGAGGAGGTCACAAAGTTTTTATGAAGCAAGAACATAGTGTCGGCTCAAGTAAGTACGTAGAAAAGGCAAATTTTCATTCCTACCTCCTCACGAAGAATAATATTTGTTTAATACTAAAATAAATCTTGACGGAAAATCTCGAGCTGATTTGTATCTTGTTATCAGCTTCAGCACTCAACCAAAAGGAATGGATACACAAGGCTTTCTATGTTTCTTCATCCGAACCAAAACAGATGAATGAACCATCAACAACCCACCGTGATGACATGTGCCGGAGTTGTCAATCCTAGGTTCAGTGGACAGTCGGCCGGTGCCTAGAAGAGAGGAGCAACGACATCATTTTTTAAATACCCGAGCAAGAATGTACAATCGCGGCCATAGCTAATCCAACGAGTTTAGTCACACAAATTCGAATGCTTGAGAAAATTTTCATTCTAAATATTTTGATTCTGACAAAACTATCTTTCTTTATAAATAATCTATTTAATGCCTATGAATATTTTATTGCAGAGTAACCTTATACTATTCCAAACCTAACGATTAGACTCAAGTGGTGGTCTTCATGTATTTGCTTCTAAGATATTCAAAGTCTTTTGTCCAGATGGAAGAAGATGTTGCCTCCAAAGACTTCATCATGAGAAGACTTTTGTGACACGTTAGCAAAGACTTTACTGGAGCTCAGAGTCACTGTTTCAATCTGTTCATATTCAAACAGTCTTTACTTTAGAAGATTGATTTTGAATAATGCTCAGATTCTACAATATCTTTCAGAAATATTCTAAAGGCCTACGTTTGGAGGTTTCCGTTTGGATTGCGATATTTATGGAAGTCTGTAATATTTTATTGATAAAATTATTTTCTAATCAGTTGAAGAATATCTTTGATTGGATATTACCTTCTAGAAATAAGGTTTGTTGAATATTTGAATTCACGCTACTTATGGAAACATATGATTTAGTTGTATGACCGACTAAATCTGAAAAGTTCCAGACTCAAATCCAAGGATTACTATATCTTCTCAGATACAATCTCGTTGAATCAAAATTGATTGCATCCAATAAATGATTAAAGAGAAATCATTTGAAAATCTGTCGAACGGCTAGTTTGAAAGTAATGAAGTATAAAATGAAGATTCATGATCTTTAGGGGAGCACTTACAATTCCATAGTACCCGAGTTGTTCAAATTCACATATTTGATCTCAAGAGCTATAAGTCCTATCTTTGAGAGGTTTAAGATTTATCAAGACTGATATCTCTTGTAACCATTCAACGATTCATTTAGTAAAAATCCAGCCAATCAGCTGTTAGCATGAGTGGACATAAGCTTTCTAAAGCCGAACTACTATAAACTTTGCGCGCAATTCTCTCTTACTCTAAACTAGGGCTGTCAAATGGGCTCGCACTGGCCCGACCCGGTCAAAAAAATTGAGAAATTTTCGGACCGGATCCAATACTGTTTCAATACAGTATCGTTATTGTTTCAATAGTGGGCCGGCTTTGTTTCAGTAATGGCCCGGCACATGAAGACAAGCTGACGGTAGACACACAGAGGAACGCGAAGCCGAAGACGAAACTGAAGACTAGATCTGGAGCCAAGTGATGGCGAGAAGACGAAGCGACAATATTTGGTTGGTAGCCGAAGGCGCATGGACTGACCTCGCCCTCAAGGCTCACGGCCATGGACAAGCTTCAGATCTAGAAGTTTGCAGTTTTCATTCTCGCCTTCCGCAAGGGTCTTAGACAGATCCGAAAGTTCTCCTTGTTCGTCCGGGGCCGGTACATCCAAATCTGGCTTGAACGCAGCCATGTTCAAGATGTGGACTCGGCCATGCCTCCAGATTTGTTGCGGGTTCAAATCTGGACACGACCATGGCTCTAGACCGAGTTTGAAGGGAGGTGAAGACGACGGAGGGAATGGCCACAGCGAGGGGAGGGGGGTGGGAGAAAGCCGGCGAGCGGGATGCTCTGGCCCTTCTTCTTCTGCTTGGTGGCCGCGGCAAGGGAGGGGAAGCCGAAGAGCGATGCCGCCATTGACGGCGTCGATTTCTGCTGCTGGAGGAGTTCATGTTCTCCTTGGACTTCTATGCATCGTTTTGGAGTTTGATTCACCTCGGGCCGGCCTGACCCAGCCCAGCCCGAGTGGCATATGTACTGTTTCATTTCCGGCCAGCTCAAGCCGGGCCGAGCAAAGTACTGTTTCATTTCAGGTCGACTCGGACTGGATCTCAATCCGGCCCGACCCGACCCATTGACACCCCCTACTCTAAACTCTCTTTGTTGTTGTGTTTAGATCTATGAACATTGTTCCCTAAAAATATATCTAAGCTATTTCACTTTGTGTTTTGAAAATTGCTTAAGTTTCAAAATTATTCAGAATCACCTATTCACTCAACTCTATGTGATATTGCTAAATACGAAACGAACCGGCTATTTCATTGATTAAATAGGAAAATACTTGGTGCTTCCATCAGACTCAGACCAATAGCCACAATCCACTTGTGTCCTTAAAGTAATCACCGCATGTTTTGTGTTTCCTCTTTTCCCATTCTTGTGCTGAATGAATTATTTTTCCAAGAACAGTTGAGCACCTCATAAACCTCAAAAGCTAAAATAGACATGTTTTACACTCGCTGAGAAGATTACATGAGCTGTAACAGCAGAAGCAGGCAATGAGTCAACAATCTTACCACACTATTCTAGCTAATAAATATTTGAAGCACCCAAATTGAAAGATATGTACAGACCTGGGTTCTCCATATGGAAGCAATCTTTTTTATTCGAATAATTTCAGAGTCTCCTATGACATAAAACACGCATCAATGCATCTCCTGATGTAACAATGATCTTGACCCTGGCAATACAAGACTTCCAGGGATTGGACATTTACACAAAAAGAAAATATGCCCCTCAGAAAGTCCACTAGCTTTATTCTCCTCTTTCATGGACAGGGTGATGCGTGATTCGACCCGTCAGCTAAAAGGCAAATCACCAGCAGCACCCAAGATATCTCGCGTATAGAGCGCATGGCTGGATGGATATCATTCTTCTCCAGCATTCATCCATCATATCTTGTGAACTTCGGTCATTCCATTCCAGTATATTTGTGGTGTAGAGCAAAAAATTACGGTCCCTGTTGGCCGGTCTTGTCTCAAAATCAAACAGCAAAATTGATTCTCAAAAAGACAGTTATTGAACTGCTCTAGGAAACCACCCAAATGCCTCCAATGGACAGAATGAAAACAAGAGTACTGCAACAGACGAAGGAACGAGTTTCTGTAAAAAAGTCAGAAAAAGCAAACACATGCCTATTATAAAGTTTGTTGCACCCCTAGATGACGCATGATATGTGTA
The DNA here is from genome assembly GCA_028455895.1 of Rhodomyrtus tomentosa. Lineage (NCBI taxonomy): Eukaryota > Viridiplantae > Streptophyta > Magnoliopsida > Myrtales > Myrtaceae > Rhodomyrtus > Rhodomyrtus tomentosa. Next base: position 2,126,752 of record JAPCWY010000001.1, on the reverse strand, counting down.
CTCCTCAAGGTTCAGAAAGCAGAATTCATGTATAAATGTGACGCACAAAATGTAGAACAAATTTGCACAAGCTGCATGAGATCCTCTTTTCCTTATTGTAGTATTTATTTTTATCATTCCTAGGCAACCTATTTATAGTATTCAATGTGACGCAAAGAATGTAGAGCAAATTCGCACAAGCTGCATGAGATCCTCTTTTCCTTATTATAGTATTTATTCATATCATCCATAGGCAACCCAATTATCACAAGGACATTGTCCTGGGATGAATTGGAGAATCTACAAAAACTTCAAAATCTGCATAAAGAGACACGTTTAGCTATCAGGAATTGGAGACTGGAATTTCACAGGATAATTTTTTTTCATAGAGAAGATACTTCACCAAGCAGATGGATGATCACATTGAAAATGCAGAAATGATTTCGCTAATTTTGTACAATTCCTCACACAAGGAATGTTGTTTGCTCAGAAATCATCCAGAGCAAAGTTTTTAAATCTTTTAACAGTAATTATCTTGATTTCCCATGAATACCGATTCTCAATGAGCCAAGTCTTCTTCAAGCTACAAACACAACAATATCAATGCCTGACAATGGTAATACTAACGCAAAGATACTTGAGAAGAGTGCGCAGACAATGTTCTCTAGTGTTCCAGACAACAGATACAAACCCACTGATTAAGCCCTTGTAGTGAATGACACTGAAAAAATAAAAGCACCAAAAATCGTATATTTATCCATGCTGTCGCGTCACGTCGATCACAATGAGATATTGATGTGCAAAACAAGGATGTTCCATAGTACCTCATATGACAGCCCTGGGTTTCTGAGGACTGGATCGAGGAATAGCTAAAATGGATATAAGACCAGCAGTGAAGGCCGAAATTGCTGCCACCGCAAAAGCTGGTGAATTTCCACCCCCAAATAATTGATCCCATGGTCCACTTCCCAGGGATACCACCACCTGTTTTCAAGGATGAGATATGTCACAGTTAGCTGATTAGTAAAATGCCCCTCTGTGGGAGTGAAATGCATCAGAGATATGCATCGCTGGTGTAGGGCAGCCATTCCATTTTTGGAGGCTCTGTTGGCACACCCGTAACACCCATTTTATAAAATAATCGACTAGAATGCACTCTCTCACCCTTTAATGTTTTCAAGTTTCTCTTCTTATTATGGATAGTTGTTAGATATTTTCTCAGGAATTCATCCTCTCCAATTTGTTTCGTGCCACCACCTCTTCCATTAATTGAATGTCTATCCATGATTTCATCTTCCAAATCACAATGAATGGCATATTTTTGGTATATGAATTTAAGTAAAAGCAAGGCAAAAATCAAGGACTAGATTTTCATATGTAATATCTTGATTTATTGCTAGAAAGAAATTGTCAACTTTAGGTGATAGAAGTTCATCCTCCGGTGCTTCATCGAAGTGCTTCATGGTTTTTTACAAAGACTAGAACTCGGGTTCATCATTTTCTTTGTATTAACTTGTATCACTTCATAGAGGAAATTTTTTAGTATATAGATGTGGTTTGACATTCATATGGTATTTATTGATCTCTAGAATACGTATGATAGGGTTCCAAGAAAGTTTTTGCGGTAGGTTTTTAAAAAGAAAAAAACACCTTCAAGAAAAGAAGAAGCACCTTCATATGGTGTTTATTAATCTCCAGAAAACATATAATATAGTTCCAAAAATTGTTTTGTGATAGGTTCTTAAGAAGAAAAAAATGCCGTCAAAATATGTAGAGGCAATCAAGGATATGTATGATGGTATAACTACATGTGTAAAGGCTTGTAATAACACATCAAGTTATTTTCCAAGCACAATAGGCTTACATCAATATTATGCTTTGAGTCCTTATCTTTTTGCCCTTGTTATAGATGAACTAACAAAAGATATTCAAGATAAGGTGCCGTGGTATATGCTATTTGCAAATGATGAGACGAGGGTTGGGGTTGGCGCTAGATCAGAATTATGAAGAAGCACGTTGGAGTCTAAAGGATTTACCTTAAATCGAAGTAAGACCGAATACATGAAATGTGAGTTCAACACGATAAGAGGAGGAGATCAAGAATCCGTGAATATGCTCAGACAGGAGGTACCCAAGAAAGATGTTTGTAGATATCTGGAATTAATATTACAAAAGGAAGAAGAGATTGATGAGAATGTAAGTAGACGTTGCCACGGTTCCAGAACCAGCCCTTGAAAGGTGGTTCCGGTTTCAGTTCCGTTTTTAAATAATAAATTAACCCTTAACCGGCGGTTCCGTATGACCCCACACATACACTCGCTATGTCATCCCCATTTTCCAATCACGAGGAGGAGAGGAGGAGCGGGAGCCAAATCAAAGTACAGATAGATGGACTGATTGATTGGTCTGTTGCATAGTCAAGCCCATTGGTGAACAAAAGTGGGGTTTGTTTTGCTTTGCTCGCTCCTCGTTTCAACCTTTCAGAAGTGTGACATCACACATTGTCATCCACCAAAGAGGCTTGAACAGGAGCCTCACACGTCAACTTCTCTTGCTGAATTCATGGACGTCCACAGAAGCAAACAGGGAGAGCAAGTCGGAGGGGACGGGAGCAGATGGAGGAAGAGAAGTGAACAAAGCAGGTAATGGAACCGGAGGAGGGAAGAGACCCCAAAGGCCGATTCTGGGCCTGTTCCTAAACTTTCATGAACCTGAACCGGCCCATATGGGCTGGTTTCGGTTTAGAACCGACGAGCCTGGTCAATGGGCCGGTTCCGGTTGGTCAACAGGCAGGTTCCGATTGGTCAATGGGCAGGTTCCGGGCCCACATAGGCTTGTGGCCATGTCTAGATGTAAGCATAGAATCAGAGCAAGGTGGATGAAATGGCGCAATGCGTCAAGGTTTTTGTGTGATCACAAAATACCCCTTAGGCTAAAAGAAAAATTTTATAGAATAGCAGTAAGGCATACAATGCTATGTGAAGTTGAATGTTGGCCAGCACAAAGGCAACATCAGCATAAAATGGGAGTGGCGAAAATGAGGATGTCAAGCTGAATGTGTGGTCATACAAGGATGAATAATATAAGAAATGAATATATTCGACGAAAAGTTAAGAGTAGTTCCGGTGGTAGAAAAGAGACATAGATTGAGGTGATTTGGGCATATTCTTAAAAGATCCCTAGACGCTCCATTAAGAACAGAAATTTGCTACTGAAGGCATCACATGAAAAAAGGAAGAGGTCGGCCGATACTTGAAAGAAAATAGTAAAACAAGATTTGATGGAGTGGGAAATAAATTGGCATAAGGTTTGTCCTAGGACGGAATGGAGAAAAGCTATTAGCAATGTGAAGGGGTAGAATTCCTATGCTCCTACCTATCCTTTTTAGTCCTTTTTCCTATATATATACATATATATATATATATATATTATTTTTCTCCTCAATCGATCTTGCTTTTATTTTATTTATTTTTGGATTCATCAACTGTTGACCTAACTAGGTTAGGATAAAGGTGATGTTGATGTTGATAGATGTGCTTTAACTTGTCCGTAACTCCTGTCATGTAAATTAATTGTCCAAAAAAGACCACCAAAAGGTACTTGGTACAAGCTTTATGCAGAAACTAGGCTATTCATCTACTCTTCTCTATCTTGATATTTATCCATCTTTCATAAATTTTAAAAAGGTTCATATATGCACGATCAATGTTCAATGTCTTTTCATTTCATCCTAAGAGAGTTAAGATGCTTTTTACCAGAGTTAGAGAAAAGGAACAGCTCATAGTATTTTCCACTCAAAGTTTTCTTGATAGGGCCATAGTTCATAACATTGAGATATTTACCTAGATTAACTCTTGAAAGAAGACAAATATCAATTTAATAAACTCTCTAGTTGACCAGGATACATATATCTGCATCATTTTCTTCTTTCAGAAAACTCATACTTCTATTTTGCTCCTCCAGAGAAAATCACATCGATGTGCCTCAGTATAACACCAATGGAGCCCCTACTAGTTTTCCCCCTATTATAAGCATGCTCCTATAATCTTTCACTACAGTTGATCCTTCAAGTATCACATTGGACATGCAAATAGCTTTCCAGAACTTATTAATGTTTCAAGCTAGAGCTAAAGCTCTTTATCTCACACAGCAAGAGATAGAACTTTGTCACAACTCCCTCAGTTAAATGATACAGCATGAGATAAAGATCACTCTCACAGAATGGTCTACTTCGTCAGTGAATCTTTTAATGGTTGGCTCCACAGATCAGTTTACTTCGTCAGTGAAACTTTTAATGGTTGATCCTAAATATTTTCCTGAAGCACAGACCAGCTAGGGCATATATCGCTTTCTCATCAAATAGGCAATCTCAATTCAGTTACATGCGAAGTAATATAAAGATCATCCCTGGATCAGAATCTTATGGTAAGAGAACATAAAAAAAACTTCTCTTCAGTCAAACAGATTCACGAGAAAGAGCTGCTTACAGGAACGTAAAGACGACCAACATCGCTGGATGTATATGACTTCATCAACCACATGTCACTTCAAGAAGGTTTTGCACTTACTTTCTTAACAGTCAGGTAGCAGAAGATAATTGCAGCAGAAAACATACTTATCAACACATGGTCTATTTTCAGGGAAAAAAGAAGAGAGCAACCAATAATCCTAATTATAAAAAAATAGGGCTACAAGTGAATTGTACCTGTGGGATCACGATTGCCAGGTTTAAAACGCCCATAGACAATCCTAAAAATAATAATAAACCAGAGATCAATATAAGCAATTAAGAAACTATAAAATAATTTGAAAATAGAGCACAGATGCGGACCTTGCCCAAGTCCCAAAGACTCAATACGTGTTGAAACCAAGGCATATGGAACGCTATAAGTTACCTGCGATAGCAGTATCACATTAATCGCTTTCCCATAAAGCACAATAAAAATCACAAAGTTAATGTACTGTTACTCCATAATTTCTTTCTACTCCACACCACACACACTCCCTAAATTAAGTACCACAAAAAAGTAAACAGCAGAATCCAATCTCGAAAGCTTCCCTTGTTAGATTAGCAGAAATAGCTATTATTAAGTTTATCCTGATCAATATGATGTTTGCAACTGAAAATCAAGATGATTTCAAGTTCCATAAAGGAAGAACATTTTTCTTTTCATAGGAGATAGCGACTTACAGCCAAAGGAACGCCAAGTATAGCGAAAATCACTATTGCAGCGATTACAATGCCGTCTGCAGGTGAAGTTTTGTCACCCGAGTTCATGCTATTTATATATGTTACCACAAGCATGCCAAGAAAACAGAGAGCCATAAGAATGTCCGAAACCCCCCATACAAAACCTGCCCCAAATTTCCTGCAAAGTTTCTCCATGAGAACCGAAGTTATTCCCAAGACAACTGATTGCAACATGAGACCCAATGCACCCATCCTAACACCATCGTTGTAGTTCTTCCCTTCATTGGGTCGGCCACTGTAAATTTCTCTTCCCATCCAATCAGTGTCAAAGAGAAGAAAAGGAAACCATCCAATCCAAGTCAAAGCAGTAACAAGCAAGATTATCCACACAGGCCCAGAAAAATATCGGAAAGTCCCAAATAGTTCCCACATGAAAGCTTCCTGAGTGTTGCTCGACTGTTCAGGTCCATCAGCAGTGGACGAGGATCTGACACTTGAACCAAGAGGTAATTCCTGAGCTGCTGAGACACTTATATATGTAGTGATTGCAATAAATGCAACATCGATGAAGAATGCAGACTTAAGGTTGGCGCAGTCAGCATTGCATGCAGAAGTCATAGTAAATGGCAAAATTTTATACCATCCACTATATGACCCTGCGGCAAAGCCAAGGACATTACCGACAGCCATAAACAACGAGAAATATGCATTGGCTACTCGAGTCCTCCTATAGTCATTCCCTGAGATAAAAGAAATTATGCTGAAATTAAATGTCAATATTATGCTATTTCTGTTATAACAGCCTACTACTTTTCTACAACAGTGCTTCCTAAAGCCCACATACAGCAGACGCCAGAGAATAGTACTTAGTGTTCTCTTGTCACAATGATTTTTCCTAAAGAGGAACTAAGCCACACTGTTTTGTTCAAAATAAGAAAAACCTTACTTGTCAGAGAAAACTTCTTTACTTGGTTAGTTAAGCAAAAGACAATAGAAGTACGTTTCCTCAAGTTCTCAAGATCCAAGTGCACGAACAATTTGTAAAGTTCTATGGTTCTTGTTTTGCTTTCACTAACAACTTAATTAAAGGCAGTACATCATAGTTGAACTTATTCAATTATTTAATTGAACGCAGCATGACCCTTGCGCAGGTGGGAAAAATTATGCTTGAGGGAAGAAAGACACTCACGGAATCACTAAAAGAAATTAGAGAACAAAAATAAAAAGACAGAGCCACAGTAAAACTTGACGACCAAGACACTACATATGCACGAATAACTAAGAGCAACCACCCCAATGTAGAATGGAGTAGAGCTACTAGGTTACCGGGAGGGGAACTATGTGGGCTTGAATGACCCTGTAGCCGGCTTTGCACTGCAGTAACTTTCCACTTCAAAACAAAGCCTGCTCAACCCCCGTGGCCACTTTCCCACGCTTTCCAACAGAAAGAAGGGCCAAAATTTTTTAAAGGACAAGAAAGGAAGAAAAAGAGATACGCGGCTCCACATGAAAATCTTCGAAAATATTTATTTGTCCCACAACATCCACATGATTTTGTCACATAATATCTCCATTAAATTAGAAACCTCACTTTTGCTTTAAGAGGTCTGTAAGAGTTAAAGGATAAAGCAAATATGCAAGTTCCTCTAGAAAGGTAATTACCAGGTTCTAAAGCTATTGCAGTCATTCACCTAATGATACACCCACCTCAGTTCAACTAGCTTAGGACATCTTGTCCCGTTTCTCTCTACTATGAAAAGGTGAAAGCCTGACATTTCCTCAGTCTCCCAATCAACTAAATGGCATAAAAGATTGATAATGGTATACAAGAATCGAAAGGAAAAAAGCCAGGAAACCAAGAGCAATTGTCATGATGTCTCTCCCCTTCATAGGCAATAAAAGATGTGACGACATGTAAAGGCTCATAATGTTTATAGAGAACATCACTTAACAGGAAGATTTTTAATGCTTGTAAGCGAAAAATCAATGCCCCAAACGACTTGATAAACCAGAACCCCAGGCAAGAATCAGAAAAGAAGATTGTTCTTCCACACTGAAAGCCTTGTAATGTTCTCCACTTTATCTAACTTCCATACTGCATTCTTTTTAATACCTCCTTATTACATTCATCTGCTGGCCGACATCTCACCAGCAGCTTAAAATTATTCTCTGCACAATTCACTCACAAACATGCCAATACACTTACAAGACACCAAGAACAGAAACAAGACTGCATCATCTTTGTGGCACAATCCGGATTGGACTACATATCCCTGGACCTCATCCAAGCACATTCACCTGCCCAACATTGTTCATATTCCATGAAATATCTTTGTTTCCGGATCACTGGGGATGAAGGGAAAATGCCAGAAGAAGGGGGAAAAAAACTCGCTAGTTATTTTTCAGCACAAAAGCGGCTGAAAAGTTTCAAAACAATCCTTTCCTGTACATTTATAACGTAGCTAATTTCAGCTATAGCAGGCGATCCCTTCTAAATCAAATGATAAACATCAGTCACAGAAGGAAGAAATATACAACAGAAAACACTCGGGAGCAGTCAATCATCCACAACAAAACAACAAACTGTCCCGTGGACCACTCCGAACTACGTGCACCAAAATCTAAAGAGGTACGAGCCAAATTAACGATAAAATACTAGACAGCCATAGTTGTCCCATCTGTTTTGTCCGGCCAAAAGATGCCCAACTGAAGTCAGAAATACGACTCGCGTACGACAAGCCCCTTACCGTCAATTTGACACTAATAAAAGAGAAGCGCTTCGGAACAGTGATCACCTAGGGTTCCGACGAAGCAAGAGAAAAGCGGAAGCTAAAAATCGTCAGACAGCTGAATTATCGAAACAGAATGAGCTAAAATTACCAGTGAGGTCAGCGAGCAGAGCTCTGCAAGGACCCTGAGTCATGTTGTTAGCCACATCAAGGATCCAAAACCCGAAGACGAAAGCACCGATCGCTCGCGGCTTGGTGGTGCCCCTGTCTCCGAGCAACCACCCGATATCGGCGGAGTGGCCGATGATCAGCACGGCGACGGTGATCGACAGAGCCCCGGCAACGATGAACGGCCTACGGCGGCCGAAGCGGCTGGTGCACCGGTCGCTTATGTGGCCCACCAGGGGCTGGACGAGGAGCCCAGAGAGCGGTCCGCACAGCCATATAATGCTGGCCCAGGCGTGAGGGATTCCCAGCTCCTGCACGTACGGGGTCAGCAGCGAGAGCTGCAGCGCCCACCCGAACTGGATCCCGCAGGCGACCGAAGCCACGCGGAGGAGCCGCCGGAGCGGGACTCGCGACTTCGCCGGTGGCCTCGCAGACGCCGAGGCTTGCGGTGGCACCCTCGCCCGACCGCGGTGGCGCTCCGCCTCGGGGATCGCCATCGCTCAAGCTTCTCCGTCTTCCTCTGTGGCTCAGCTAGCTCTCTCCCTCTCTTTTCAACGGTTGGTGCGTGGCGCTGCGAGAGCTTTTTTTAGTGTTCCGATGGGCCGAGTGGGCGGGGTTTAGCGTAGCGGGGAGGAGTCTGCGCGGGTTGGTCTGCGCTCTGCACCGAGAGCATAGAATGTGCCCGTGTTTTCCTCTTATTCACGGTCTTGCCCTTTTCCATCGGACTGGCATTGGGTCGGGGAGACTGGATTAGAAAGATAAAAAGAATGCACGGTCGTTTTAGGACAAAGTCGTGGTTTTAGGAGTTGGTGGAGGGTAAATAGTGGAATTTACCGATTGGATATTTTGGTACGGCGGGGCCTAACTGCCAAGTTGCGGGGCGAGGAATGATTTCCGTTCCAAGTTAAGACGAAATGACGGAAATGCCCCCTCCCCCAAAAACCAAACGAAAAGTGTTTTTGTTCGGATGAATTGCCTGGCGCTAATGCTGCATATGGTTAGTTTCTAATCTTGAGAGTATTTTTTTGAAGATAAATATTTTGTTGTGTTTCTATTTTTAATTACGATTTTTGTTGTAAAAATACGTTTTGTAAATTAGAAAAATATTTTTTTTTTATCGACGGCAACCAACGGTGGCCGATAGCTACGACAGACAATCAACAGCGGCGACCTGCAATCGAGTGTAGTGGCCACGTCAGCAACGATAAATAGTGATTTCAAAATTGTTTCAAAATTTAGAATCAAGTCTTTTTGTTTCTTCAAAAGTGTTCCACGACATAAAAGTGTTTCGCATAACAATTTTGAAACATTTTTACACCATATGCGTTTCTATTCTAAAAGTATTCTCAAAACACTTTTAAAACAGAAACAATTTCCCTAGCTATTGTCCATACGCAATCTAATCTATACTCTACCGTGCCACGTCCCGCGAGCACAAAAACCGTAGTACATGGAATTCAGTTGATTGACCGTACTTATTGAACTCAAAATCAAGCTCTCAATTACGAGGTATGTGAAGTTATAGCCCCGGTAGGTCAATTTGTTCTTTATTTTCCTTCGTTAAGCTATTCATAAGATCAATTGTTGTTAAGGAGTTTATTTTCCCTCTTCGATATTCGTATTAAGAGTGCAACATTCTTGATTTGGTGATATGTGACCGAAAATATTTTTTTGTTTGTAGTTCTTATTTAAAAAATAATTTCAATCTTATGATTTTACATTAGGCAAAAAAAATTCAATTTTTAAATCATTTTTTTTCTTTTTTCTTCTGCCTTGTCGATCATGGGGCCACGACAAGAGCTCGCCAGTCACGAGCGAGGCCAAGCCTCACCAGGTTTGGCGAGCTTGAGCCTCGTCAGCCCATTCCTATAGCCGTTGTCGAGGCCTGGCAACCAGCCAGGGGAAAGAAAAAATATATACTAATATATTAAATGAAATATTAAAAAAAACTTAAGATGAGCAATTTCTAAAAGTTTTTCACCTCTTGAAACTAGATAATTCACTTTCTTGATTTTATGCATAAATATATTCATCGACTAAAGAGTATTCTCGATTAATTTGTCATTTTCGACGAACCAAACATGTGAAAGGTGGAAAAGCAATTTCCCATAAAATATTTTCATTTAAACAAACGCACCTTAAATTAATTTTGATGTTGATACCTTATGTTGCCAGTATTACTGCCTTAGTATGACGATTACAATGAAAACTTTATCGAATTTTATGTTCAAACAGTGCAATCGATCCGGTTCTACTTAGGAACCGAAACAAGTTTAGTTCCCAGTTCTAATGGAAGCAGGTTTACTTTTCGATTCCAAAAACTTGGAATCAGTACCATTCGAGTAGGTTTGAGGTGTTAAACCCACACTCACCCACCAACTCGAGAACAAGTAGTTGCTCATAATAGTTTGCTATAACTACTATTTATCTAGGTTTCAGGTTCCAATCACTCTTATTCTAGATTATAATTTTGTTCTTCGTAATACAAAAGTCGTATACAATCTATTTATTTTGAATTAAATGAAGCAACTATGTTTTTGCTTTTCAACCATAGGGATTGCGATGTCACGAAGAATAGATAATTACATAAACGTTTCCTGAATTTTTGTTGATGTGCAACACAATTCATCAACTTTAAACCATGATGTGCGGAGGTTGGTCGACGGAACTTTTTTTAACGTCTTGGCCTGCAAGTGAGATGACCCGATGCAATGAGTGCACCATGCGTATCATGTGGTAATTTTCTTTTCTTTTTTATTTTAGCTTTTTCATTTTTATTTTTTTTTCTGTTGGTGGGAGGAAGGGTTTTTAAAAAAAAAGGTCGCTGGACAGCGATTTGCCGTCGTCGTTCGATTGTGTTGTTCCCCGTGGCATCAATAATTGCGCCGTCGTGGTAGGGCTTGATGAATTTTTTACACGTTTTCCCCGTTGCTCCGAACGACAGCGAACGCTCTGTCGTTTTTTATTTCAAAGTTTGACACGTCTTGTATCAAAAGATGCCACTTACATGTAGGGTAATTGTGCAAAGCACAAAAAAAAAATTAATATGATAATTTCAAGACAAATATTGACTAGGATTGGGAGTGCATGGCTAGGCAATGTTCGAGTATGATCCGCCAATAAGAAGTCACATCTGCATAATATTTGAGAACAAATCTATTTTGGAATATTTTTTCAGAAAAAAAAAAGTTCATTGGTAAAGTCATACCATTTTATTGGAATTTCATGCATTAACCTTGTGATTATCCATTTACATGTATAACAAAAATAATGTGCAATATCTAATCATGGGTAGCTCATTTGGTTATGGTACATTTAAGATTGTGTGATTAGACATACTGATTCTCTAAATGAGCACATGTAATTTAAGTGGGGTAAAACTGATCCGGACGCTTTAATTAAAAAAAAAAGTGCGTGCAAGTGAACCCTAGGGAATCCACATTACTAGAAGGCCTCCAAGAGAGATTGTAAAATAGGTTACAAATTCCAAAATTCGAGAAATGCGGAGTACATAGCAAGTTTCGAGGTTCGTAGTCATAATCACCCCGCACCTATTTTTCTGGACTTCGTGAATTTAAGTGAACGTAAATGTACCAAGCTATTTATTAGTATCTCCCTTCTTTACAAATCTTTGACATTTAATCACATGAACCGATAGAGAAAAGAATATATACATGGTGTGTTTATTTCCGGAAAAAGAAAAGCGTTCTCCCTTTTTCTAGTTGGGAAATTCTATCCATAATTTTAAGCATGCATATTTTCATCGACCATAAATGATTTCTCCGCTGACTATTCATTTTCAGAAAACTAAATGCATGAATATCCGAAAAACTATTTTGCAGGAAAATTCTTTCACCTCAACAAACACAGTATTTCCGACCAAAAAAGGAAAAAACACAGTTTTTTTACTTTCTGCATTATTATACCTTATGAGTATGTTACAAATAGACACGAAAATGTACCTTATCATCAATGTGTCTGTGATTTTATGTCGAATGTTACATATTGTATCGTTTTTGGTTCAATAATTTATTTAATAATATACATGCTACTTGAAACCCACAAATTCTAAATTAGAACGAAAATCCCGTACGAAAAGTAGATTTCAAGTTTCAAAAATTTGGAACGGTGCCAACGGAGTTGATTCGAGAGCCTGTTAAAGAACATTTTGTTCCGTTAAGCAAACAAAACATTACATCTCATGATCAAACAAGCACAGGAGAAAGAAGCACAGGAAAGCACAAAGGGGTGTGGTGCAGTCCGAGGTGCTTGATGACCAACGAAACAAAACGGAAAGCCTAAAATTAGTTATAACCGCCGTCGAGGATCAAAGCCCAAAGCCACCACCACGAAGAAGGATTCAAAGCCTAATACAAGACCCGGCCCGATGAAGGCGAGGACCAAAATAGATTCAATTATTCCCTCCACATAGTATCTAAGCTAATTGAATCGGTAAATTCACAAGAAATCCGCCTAACTGACAATGAAAGGATGTATTTTGCATGCCATTTGCAGTTCCTATAACAACGAAATAATAGTCCGTCTGGCGAATTTATTTGTGTTTGCGCCGGTTAGGAGGAGATAGTTCACGATAGGGATGATCGGTTCTTACTCACGAACCGAGCATTGGCTCACCTAATCAGAAACTTAACCGACTGGTCTAGTTTAGTGCCCAAATGGATCCAAGAATCTGCTGTTTGTTTTTTTTTGCCTGCACCTGAAACTTGGAGCCATATAGATATTCACCAGTTTCAAATTTTTGAAATAGAGATTCGGATCGGTTGTTTTCAAATTTATGATATCGGTAGTTTCTATGAAGGTGACATGATGTGTTTTTATTCTTCCCATTTGATTTTTATAGCCAGAAAGATGTGATTTCTTTTATTTATAAAGTTGCTGGCATATCTTATTATGAATATTCCAACTATAAAGTTGTGATCATTGTTTTTTTTTCCAATTCTAAACAAATAAAAAATTAGATATCTTAAAATAGTCACACTAATTAATTTTATAAACGCGTTTTCAACCACTGAAAATTTCCTTCTAATACTCTTTTCGAGTACATTTTGGTGGAGCAATTGCATTTTCATGAAAACTCTTTTGGCAAAAGTTTAAGTTTTTGCCCGGATTATTATTAAAAAAAATTAACTCCTGTAAACAAAGAGGAGATCTGGCCGTACATAAAAAAAAACGGATGGAGGCAGCAAAGGAAAAGCACTCGGTCGTCACCGTTGTCATCCTGGCACCGCGTCATATCTACCCCTTCTCACTCTCAGTCTCCCGCCTTCTTAACAACGAAGGCAGCAAAGGAAAAGCACACTCCTTTCCTCATGAAGAAATCCAAACCACCGCCATGTCCGTACACCTATTTAACCTCCGGATCGCCGCATCCGGAACGCCCTCCCCTCCACGGCCTCCCGTCCTCTGCCGGACATGGAGAATTTCGAGACCTTCTTCGAGGACTGGCTCTCACAACAAGAGCCTTCCTCAATCAACTCCTCCTTCATGCCTCCGAGCCGGGGGACCAGAGCTGCCTATGCCACAACCGCAGCGACGGCGAAGCGGACAAAGCCTTGATCGGACAGGTACTAAGCCACTACCAGCAATTCTACGAGGAGAAGGCAAAGCTGGCGAGGGAGGATGCGTTTCTCTTCTTCTCCGCCCCCTGGCTCACCGCCTTCGAGCGCACATTCCTATGGATCGGCGACTTCAAGCCCACGCTCCTCTTCCGCTTCCTCGACTCCTCGGTCGAAGGCCTCACAGCGGCCCAGTCGGAGGAGATCGAGCGGATCGGGGTGGAGACGAGGCGTGGGGAGAGAGATCTCACGGAGGCGATGGCCAGGGTCCAGGAGAATGTGGCGGCGCCGCCTCTGCTCCACCTGCTGAGGGCTTCGGCCGGGCAGCCAGCGAGGAATGGGGAGGTCTGCGTCCTGGAGGCGGCCCTGGCGGAGCTGGGGGAGTCAATGGTGGCGGTACTGGAGGACGCGAACGCTCTACGGGCCGAGATGGCTCGGCGTGTGATGGAGGTGCTGAGTCCGGCCCAGACGGTGAAGCTGCTTGCGGCGGCGGCGCAGTTCCAGGTCCAGATAAGGAGGTGGGGGAAGCAGAGGGCGGCGCCGCTTCAATGAGCGGGAAGGCTGTCGGCGGTTTTTATCGTTATATCCCGCCTCAATGTCGAGGAGGAGTTGTCGCTTCTAGTTTTGAAGTGTGTAATGTAATGTCGTGGTCCTTTGTGTCACTGAGTGTGCTCCATGACTTGCTAAAGCAAGTTTCTGTTTCCAATAAATGACTATTTTTTTTTTTTTTGAGAAACGGTTGTCAGTGCTCAGGTGTTTCGACTCTGGAGCAGTTGAATTAATATAAAATTTCAAATAAGAATTCTAAATGGACCCGTTTTCTCAAAAAAAAAAAAAAAAGAGTCTTAAACCTCATGTCAAATAAGGGACTCAAGTAACTAGCTTAGTGTCAAATAAGGGCCTGAGCATACACGTGCATACGTGCATATCACATGCCATTGCATCAGGGGTATTCTCGTCACCGGAACATGTTTTTTTCTTTTTCTTTCTTAATTTTCCAGGTTCATTCCCTTCTTCCTCTTTATTCTTCTGGCCAACTCTCTGGTTCACTTTCTTTTTTGCCGAAGATGACCATTTCTCATCAATCTCACAAGCTGATCGATGGAGATAGCTTGGGCCTTAGTAGCAAGCAGCTGGAAGATGTGATGACACCGAAGACCACAAAATCAAGCCAACCTAGATTTCAGGGGATGAAAAAATCAGGCAACGGCATGTGAGATGCAATGTCAGTATCATCAGCTGTTCTTGCAGTGTCTGCGGTTTTTCTTGTGGTCCTGATTGTGCGGAGGATCAAGAACGCCGCTGTGGTCGAGCAGTGGGAGCTCGAAACCAGTCCCTACCGTTTCTCCTACCAAGAACTCAAGCAAGCCACCAATGGGTTTAAGGAGAAAGAGGAGAAAGAGCTTCTCGAGCAAGGCGGGGTTCCGCAACGTGTACCGGAGGACTTTGTCGAGTTCCAAGATTCAGGTCGCGGTGAAGCGGGTCTCGCACCAGTCAAAGCAGAGCCTCCGGGAATTCTTGTGAGAGATGGAAAGCATCGGACGGCTCCACCACCGGAACTTGGTCCATCTCCTAAGCTGGCACTGCGAGAGGGGCAATCTTCTGCTGGTGTACAAGTACATGGCGACGGGAGCTTGAATAGGTTCCTGTTCCATGGGCCTAAGATTACTCTGTACTGGGAACAGAGGTTTCGGGCAGTGAAGAGCGTTGCTTCAGGGATCCTTTATTTGCACGAGGGGTATGAACAAGCGGTCATTCCTGGGGATGTGAAGGCCAGCAATGTGTTGCTGGATGAGGATTTGAACGGGAGGCTCGGCGACTTTAGGCTCGCAAGGCTATACGATATTACACAGGGACACGTAGGTGTTGGCGGGAATGAATGACGAAGATACAAGAGAAAAAAACGAAAAGAAAGAAAATAGAAAAAATTTGAAAATGTCCCCATTATGCCTTTAGATACTGGCATGAGGTGATACCCTTATTTGATGCTAACTTGATCACTTGAAGCCCTTATTTGAGACATCGTCTATTCTTGACCCTTTTTTGAGAAAATGACTTCACTTTGGGCCCTTAATTGGAATTTTCCATTGAATTAACGAAAATAAACTCTCTTGCGAGTGGAAGACACGTGGCGAGTGGAAGACACGTGGCAAGATTAATAAGTGATTACATTTTTCCCGAGTTAGGGTAGAAAATCCCGAGCAAAAAGGTGGCTCGTTCCTAAATGGGCCCACAACTGTCCGAACTTTGGGCGGAGGTGATCCATTACAGTAGGCCCCGAAAGAGGGGGGCTTCCGTTCCGTACTCTACAGCACAAGCTCGGCCCGGTAAAATCTAACGGACAGACCAGCTTTTGCGGGCCAATGATATCTGCAAGCGGTTCGGAGTATCCCATGTGAGCGCCATCCCACCCATTTCCCCAATTGCCAAGTATCCCGTGACGGTACCTTTTTGGTAAAATGACGAAACGAAACGAGGCGGGAAACGGGACGGACAAAAGAAGAATAAAACGGAACGAAGATTTTAAGTCGCGTATGGCAACAATTCTGAAAAGGAAATCAGTTTAATTAGGTAATTTCTTTTTTCCTATTCTGGAGCATTTTATTTTTTTTTGCTCTGAAAGTAATTTTAGAGTCACTTGAAGAATTAAAAGAAGATAGGAGAATAAAGGGAATGAGAAGCTATAAATTGATTTCTAGAGTATAAGTGTTGTCTTGCGCCCTTCTAATCATCAGACCTTGTGGCCATTGACGAAAATTAGTCAAGTCGAATGCCAAATAGGGTAATATGTCTCTATGAAGAATACGTACAGGAAACTGAAATTGAGAGAGACCAAAAATCCCTGAACGCCCATTCCTTCACGGTTACACGAAGCATGCAGAGAGGGGTAAAGAGATTCGGAGGGTTGGAATCGCGGTTCCGTTCCAGGCTATCCAAATCCCAAGAATATCTCCTTTCAATTATTTTGGGTCGACCAAATGCAACATGGAAATAGATTATCTTTAAACTTCATGTATTTACGCAGTAATCAGTATGTACGGTTATCGCATGATTCATTTGGTGATTGGCACAAGTATGATGTTATTGTTAATCCAACAACTTTTTTTTTTTTTTTGCTAGAACTTCATTTTATTTTATTGTACGTTGGGATCACGTCTCGAGTTTGAACCTCCGAAGGAAATGATATTCCTCGCACCCAAATAGGATTTGTGGTTTGACATCTGAACAAGCTTGATTGAAATACTTCTTACGTTGGACTTGGATTCCTCGTTTGAGTCGATTAAAACACGTTTCGTGTAATTTTTTCTTTTTTTTGGAGGGGGGAATGTTTCCCATAATTAAGAGGCGGGTTTTGTTGGTTTTTGCCCATTAGAAAGTGAACGGAGCTCTTGGCCCTAACAATCAATCGTGCGGCTTACTTGTGAATTACGTCCCGAGAAAAGTTGAAAATGTTTTCAAGCCGTGACAAGACATTTGTGGGAAGAATTTGCGTTTCCTTTATGAGGTTGATAGAAATTGTTTCGCATAAATCCGGCATCTGGCTTTCCTTCCTCGTTCAGTTTATCATTGTATTCGATCGGTTGTTTTCCATGTCAATCTTCCTTCTATAATAAAGCCTCAGCATAATTAACTTTGGTTTTTTTTCTTCTTTGTGTGTGCAAAAATCGACAATGATATATGGATCAAGGAATAGTGGTCCTTTAAGGCGCGGATGATAATCATTCTGCTCTTAGGGGCTATTTTTGGCTAAAAACTTGATTTTTCTATTTCTATTCATTAGATGTGTTTTCTAAGAGAGAAACTTACTCGGCAACGGCACAAAATTTCCATTCTCGAAAGAGACATTTATTTAGTAACAACATAAAATTCTTACGGTTGCCGGCCGACGATGAGGATGCCAGAGAGAGGGAGACCGCACATGAAAGAGAGAGAGGGAGTGAACGATAAGAAGAATTCATATTTTTATTTTTTTTCCAGAGATTAAAAAAAGGTAGAGAATCTGTATATCTCATTTCCGTTCCAAATCTATTTATGTAATTAAAATTTTACTTAAAAACATAAAAATGAGTTCACATCATCAAGCAAATTTATGATACACACTCGTTCTCGGGAACAGGAAAATAGAAAAATAGGGAATCTGGCTGTCATCATGCGCAACCTTATTGATCACGATGCTCCTTTTGTTGAGGAGTCTTGTTGCTCCAAGAACACTAATCACCAAGATCCTACCCCCTAGCTTCAATAAATGCAATAATTTATTCGACTGAAAAAGTTTAGCACGTCTAGGTCTCCGCTCGTTTGGAATTGATGGTGGAGCAATTGGTGCTTGTTGGCTCATGCCATTAATCAACATGTCCATCCTTGCTCGTCGATGGAGCGGAAGTGTCCTTGATGAAACGTATGCTCAACCGGAAGAAGACCAGGTCAATGATGGATTTTGCGAAGCAAGAAGCACCAGCATCGTGCCCTAATTTTATGACGCATGCAAAATAAGAAAGTTAGGAAAGTGTGGCGCTTTCTGACGTCATCTTTTTTAAGGCCCCAGCGGGACAGGCTGCCTCTTAAAAAAAGAGCCAATTTTCTCTCACTACTGTCCTGTCCTTTTGGCTAGCCCGCTAGTGCTAGGTGTCCAAAAAGACAACCGAGCGTGTTTGTCCAGAGCGAATGATCCCTTGGCACTGTCCGTGAGCTTATCTCTACAGCGTGTGGTCAGATGGCCCCCACCACTAAGCAAAGATCAGTCATGCGAAACATGTTGATTTGCTTCTCCTTTTCTTTTTTTGATTTATTTCAGGAGGGAAAAAATTCCTTAATTTAAAGTGATTTAACAATTCATTTTCACACCAAATTGGCAAATTTGGCGGGAAGTGATACTAAATAATAGAGTTTATCGCAGTAGAAAGTTAGTTGAAAAGGGAATAAGGAAAACCCGGGTAAAATAAACGGAAAATGCAAAATTTTTAAGCATTATTAATCGTGGGCTACTGAAGAAAATTGAATTTGGCGTCTATTTCATGCATTTCTTCAACAACTCTTATCAAATTCTTGTGGAGTTCAATTTTTTTTTTCCCTCTTTCCATATTCCAAACCGTGTACGATGCTAAAGAGAAGATGAAGATGTTTTATTCGCTAAGTTTTGGTTATCATACCAACAAGAGCAAATGTGAAAGAAAGCACAAACATTCAATCGTGGCAATAAATTCAACTCGAATTTCGAGTGTATTTGGAGGAAGCATGACTTTTTATGACAATTATAACCAACTTTCAACTTAGTAAAGAAGACTGCACAACGCACTTGCGAACAAAATAAAATAAAATAAAATAAAATAGCATGTGTTAGTATATCGTTTTGGGGTTGAGGATGTGCTCGTACTAACCATTACTAACTGAGAGAATCGACATAATACGCGAAGATGCTATTTTTGTCGAAGTTGTGAACTGTCGTGTATTTCCTTTTTCATTATTTTGGAAGATCGTGTTAGGTTTGTTGCAGCGGTAAAAAATCATCTCTTTTTTCTCCATTTGAAAGATCGAGTTAAATTTTATCGTAGTCGAAAAAAGATTGCACTTCTTCTTCTGATATTTGGCCAACGAATAATGATGTCAGTGGCAAGAATATTCAACGTTCTAGATAGATTCGAAAAATTTGTCAAAAAATCTTAAAATTATTGTATGATGTCCAATTTAGTCACACACTTTTTTTTAAATTTGATCAATTTTTTCCTTGACGATTTGCTAATATAGTTGTTTTGGTCAATTTTGACCAAAAATATATATATATTGACGTGGACATAGGCTGTCATATAAGACGCGACCACAATGTCGGCGATTTCTGATCAAAATTAGTAGGAATAATTATATCGACAAATTATAAAAAAAAAATTAAACTAAACTAACAAAGTGTTAAAAGATTTAAGACTAAACTGACAAAATAAAAATTTACAATTGAATTGACATTGCCCTTTGAACACGTCAAGCATGGATTAGGATCCGATAGTCACGCGGGGCGATGACAACTATTCCAACAATTGCCCTTTAAACAAATTATTAATTTTGAATTTTTTTTTCCTGGTCAACAAAAGTAGGAAAAAAATAAAAGGAACAAAGAACTGCGAGCGCATCGCAATCAAGAATGTCGTGAATAAGCATATAATCAAGCAGGCATAATCAAATGGAAGTTGCTTGGTCAAAGGTGGTTTGGTCCTTAATTCCAGTGAAAATGAAACCTCGCGGACTATAATAATTAGCTTTAGGGCCTTCCCTTACAATATAATATTCATAGTGCGACACATTTGTCCTTTGCACAAATTACATAAATTTTAGGACTCGATTGTATTTTTTTCAAAATTTTAAGATTTAATTACAATTTCATGATAAATTTTATAACTTAATTACACTTTTTGAAATTTTTAAAACTTAATTGACGAGCATCCTATGCGTGGAACCAATTTCCCGTAAGGCATGCATTCGACCAATATGTAATGCCTTTATTATTTATTTTTAATTCCTAAAACACTTAATGCATCTTAACTGAATTTTGAATAAAATAGATAGACAAGAAAGATATCTTGAATTACCACCTGTCCACGAGATAAGCTTGGCCCGGTGACAACGTGTTCGAATCAATTAGGGAGGTTCTACGGTCCCCGACTTTGTTAAATTTTCCGAGAGAATTATCAAAAAAACTCATCAACATATAGTAATTGTGTAAACTCAATCATAAAGTTTTTGCATTAATGTCAATCCAGTCTATTTGGCTGGTCGATGCTAAAGTGACTAATTATTAATGTTTTTTTCTAAAATTTTTGTTTCTTTTTTTCTTCCTTCATCCTGCAATAAGGATAAAATAAAATAAAAACAAAAAAATAAAAAATAAAATAATATTATAAAAATTTGCAACGTCAGCGTCGACTAGGCCAAATAAATTGAATTCGCACAAATACAAAAATTTTAGGACGGAATTGACACAATTATAATAAGTTTAAGATTTGTTTCTTTGCTAAATTTTCTCGTATTTTTTCCCATATAAAGTATCGTAACCCGGGATGAAAATTGAAGAAGTTCACGATCAACGGACGAGATTTAACGACATTTTTATTCACGTGCCATCTCATCCGACTTGTGGAAATCTTCCATGATAGAGAATCCCATGGACATGACATCACATGAGAAACGTTGGTTTCGAAAGCTATTGCGCGAGCGATCCATCTCAAGCACGCATGCCATCGCCCACTTCAGCAGAAGACGAAATAAGCTTTAGGTGCGTGGGACCTGACGAATGATAATTTTTGGACGATACCTATCTCGGAATCACGTACGTACGTGGCACACCGAGTCGCGTTACACAATTGAGCGCGCTTAAGCTTAGCTTACCTGAATTTCGAACGATGACTTCAATTTATAGACTCAATCGCGCGGAAGTGGTAGAGATGTGCTTCTAAGGTTTTACGGACGTGACATGGATAGCATATGGCACGCCCGGCGTTGAATATAGATCGATTCGATACCACGCCTATTAATAATTGTGAAATATCAACTTCAGCTGATTGACCTGTCGCGTGATGTGCAAGCAGATTGAAAATTTGAATTAACTGGAGAGGCATCCAAAGGCAAAAACTGTTCCTAGTTATACACAAAAATTTCCCCGTGGGGACTAAAGATGTGTCTGGAGCTAACTGAGGATTTCCTTAGCTCTCTAGTTTTTTTTTTTTTTTTTAAATTGTGGATCCTACTTCCTTGTCGAAGGGAAAATATTAGGGATTTGGTCGGTTGGCATTTTCTCATCATAGAGTTGCTGACCATGTTATTATATTCTGTCCTGACAAAAATTAAGTCCCATCAGTCATCTAGGTAATCAATTATCCCAAGTTACAACGTCGATTTAATTCGTGCTTTATGGACCCGAAGCATTCAAAATGTCACGACCAACCATAATTTATTATGTAACCCAGTAGAAAAAGGCTTAGCTCATTGGAGCCCGCTAGCAATATACAACGACTTGAGATTTGCTTTTCAGTTTCATTAGCGACAGCGTGATGCGTGTTGTAGGATGATTCTTCCCCGTGTTGTCGATGAAAATTATATATAAAAAAAATCTTAAATTTATTTATAATTGTGCTAATTAAGTCATAATTTTTTTTATTTATCAATTCAGTCCATACAATCAATTTTGACTGCTTGACGACGACGTGACGCGGCAATTTTAAATAAGATTTTATTTTATTTATTGTCTTTTTTTTTCCTTTCTTTTTTTTTTCTTTCTTTCCTTCATCCTCTGGTTGGTCGCCAAACCTCAGCGATAGGCCAAAGTCACTACACGAGGCTCGGCCTTGTCGGTTCTAGCCTTTGGCTGGTCGCCGAGGTTCGGCAACTAGCTAGAGGATGAAGGGAATGAAAGAAAAAAGATAGAGAAAGAGCATAAATAAATATATTTTTTTAAAAAAATATTAAAATATCATTAAAATTGCCTTGTCACCTTGGACGCACGAGATCATTAATTTCAAGTCAAAATTGATCGGATGTATTGAAATGACATAATCGCAAAATGTTTAGGACTCAGTCGGTCAAAGAAAAAAAAAGGTCTTGGTCTAAAGTGTCAACATTACAACAGGTTTAGGACTTTTTTTTAGCAATTATCTCGTGATTCTTCTAAGCGATACGAACAATTACCTTTAAAGAATTTTTTTAAATCGCCAATCTTCAAGAAGTAAATGTATCTTAAATAATTTCTTGGTATGAACGGAGAGTGATTATGGAAAACAATTTCCAATGGCGATGTTATCACCAATATCATAAAGTCAATAAGAAAGCAATTTTGTCAATGGGGCGAAACTTGGAGCTCCTTGGTATGAAATTTGTTTATTGGACCTTGGGGCGCTTTGCCAACTTTTTCTTTTTCTGCACAAATAAAAAAAAAAAGGAGCAGGCAATTTTGTAATAATGTTTATTAATATTATTTTTTTGTTCTTATTAGTGAGGTTAATATCGGTGGGATTGGGATGCAGTGGATGTGTGAAGTTCTCCCGACAAAGAATCTAATAATTCTACTTAAGAATGCGACTCCCTCCTTCCATAACATAGACAAAAGACATCTGTTCATGTGTGATCGACTGTCTTTAGCAGGAAAATGGATGTCAGCCGTTCATTAGGACAACGAATACGACAATCTGACGGCCAAAAACGAATCAGAATAGGTTGATTTTGCACATCTCTTCCTGCCTTCAACTTCTCCGGCTGAGGATCGCAGGATCAGGTAGATCATATAGATGGATCAATTTTGCATCTGATTGAAACTAACGCTTGAAATTATTGAAGTAGTTCTACATTAATTGTTTAAGAGATTGAAAATTTGATGACACGTGTATGTGTAAATTCATGAAGTCACCCAAAGTTGTCGATGGGGAACAGTAATTTTTTATTGGTGCCAAAGATTGCTTGGTTCAGGAAAGGTAACTCTTTTAACTGGGGGAAGCTCGTCTCCTTTCTTTGTTTCGCGTTGAAATGGATTTGAATACTTGGTTTAGAATACTCTACAACATGCTTGTTTCCCTTGGAACCGACACCATTTCGCCTTGTTGATGCGTCTATTGTAATATGCAAGCATCGCTGGCCATATTAAGTCTCACATTAACTTGCATGGACGGTTACAAACCGGAATGCGAGCTTATAGCTTATGATACAATTCTATAGGTTAACTTGAAAGTTTCATGAATTTAACATACATGAGCTCTGCACTTTTTGCAGCGTGGTGCTTGCTAGGCGCCATGTGTTATAACGGCACAAATAAAAGAAATCATGTTAGCATTTTCAGTTAGTCAACTTGGACAAGATAGTGAAGGGATTGGATTGCATCAACTTGACAAATTTTATGATTTGATTGCATTTTTTGAAAGTTTTGGGATTTTGTTACACTTTTAGAATTATTATTGTACTTATTCCTAAACTTTTCGGCGGACGTAAGGGCCCAAAAGGGATTTCCTATAATATTCTCTTGGTCGGAAAAGGGATTTCCCATAAATTTTTTTTTGAAAGATTTCCCATAACTAGGAGGTGGATTTTGTTGGTTTTCTTCTATTTTTTGGCAAGTAATAACCAATATTGCGGCATTCTCATAAACTTAGCAAAATATTCATAAAAATGAAGAATGATTAATTATGTCTTCTGGAAAAAAAAAACAACTTCAATGAACTATTAAAAAAGTAGTATTGCCTTTAAAATCAAGCCCTAGAACATGAATAAAAATCCAAACACCTAACTAACTCGATAGGGCAAGAATTGATTATATGCATACAAATGTGTGAGTTGATTTTTAGCCTCTCTCACATCAAAAGCTAGCTCAAAGGATAAAACAATAATCCCCTATAATTGACGGTTGGTTTTAGAGGTCTCATCGAGTATGTAATCTTTTATATTGTAGCTTGTGGAATTGAGCATAAAATCGCTCATGCTTCTTCCACTGTCTCTGGAATTGTTTGTCAATAACCTAAGCTTTAATATCAAATTATCAATCAATGTTGAGCGATAGTAAGTCTTTCTCGTTTGAAAAGTTAGTTTCAAAGACACTTATAAATTAATTGTCGGATTATTGCATGATAATTCTCAGCCAAATGCTACATCTATAGTCGCTTGTCAGTCGAAGTAGAAGTGAGAGTCGATGAAAGGGGTGGTCAAATTGAAAGGACCCCGGGAGGGGCCAGCAAGGTAGGAAGAGAAAAATAAAATCATGCATAAGAAGACCGGTCAATGATGGATCTGTGACCCAAGAAGCACTAACATTATAAAAAAAAAAAGAAAAAAAAAGGAGGTTAGGAACGTGGGTATTGACGTCATCTTTTTTTGGATGAAAAGCCAAAGCCATCTCTCAAAAAGCCTCTTTTTTCATTCCATGATCGAAGAAAAAAAACCTCTTGAAAAAGCCAATTTTCTCTCGAACGATTGCCCTTTTGGGTCGATGTGTCCAAAAAGACAATGGACAGCATTGTCTAAAGCGAACGATTCCTCGGCACTGCGAGCTTATCTTTAGCACGGGCGGTCCGATTGCGCCCCACCCCTAAGGAAAGATCAGTAGCACGAAACATGTTGTTGGTTTCATTTTTTATTTTATTTTTTTCACTTTTTCGTTTTTGTCTTCAGGTTCAACTTTTGTTAATTTCAGGAGGAAGATCATTTCCATTTCCACTAAAGAGATTCTTTTTTTTTTATCAGTCACTGAAAGAGAATTAGCAACCTCATCTTCGTAACAAAGCCGCAATTTAGAGTTCATGGCATTAGGAGTTTGTAGAAAGGGGAATGAGGGAACCCCAGTGAATGAAATCAACCCAAGACAGAAAATTTAAGAGTTTTACTGATTTTTGGCCGTTGAAGAAAAACACAGACGATCAAATCAACAAGGTGAAATTTAATAAAAAGGCACCATCTTATGTCGTGACAAATTTAACAAGACCCTTGGACGTGAAAAAGGAAAAAAAAAATTACCACTTTGATGCGCTTCAAGAAAATAATGTGATCTTGGTGTTGAGTTAAAGAGACACCATGAAGACGATTTTCAGATCAAAATGAACCATATTTAGGGTTTAGGATATAGTTGGTACTACCTGTTACAAATTGTCGACGCGATGAGATTCGGGTAATTGACATGTGACAAGATAACAATTAGAATTGACGAAATACTAAAGAAAATAATTTTTTTCACGGCTGTAGTAGGTTGCGTTTTTTCCCTCTTAATTTGAAATATCATATTAAGTTTGTGGCAATGATAGAGAATGGTGTTACATTTCAAATTTGATACATCGTGTGAAATTCGGTTGTGTTTTTGTTTTGATATGTGAAAATTCGTTTTACGATTGGTCGTGGTAGCAAAAGGTTATACTTTTTTTTTTTTTCCTTCAGAATTTGGCCAATGAATTTTTCAGACGGGCTTATTTGTCTGAGGATGTGGTCAATTGATTTTAGTTATAAAGAAGGTATTCTTCAACTTCGTCATGGTTTGAAAATTAGCATCACCATGTGAACATGATAAGCATAAATAGGATCCGTTACTCAGCCCGGCAATGACAAACAACTCCGCCAATCAGGACAGAAATGAAGCTCTCTGCTTAAATTAGTACCGGTTATGAAAGATTTATGATTGAATCAGTAAAAAAAAAAAATTAAGACCGAATAGACACAATTACAATAAATTTAAGACTTTTCTGGTAATTTTTTTTTTCAAAATTTAACCATGAAGGAGAACTTTCTTGTTAAACAAATTTACGTATTAAGCAACTCCAAGAGGTAGGTTAAGTGCTAAAATAGATATATTGCGCCTCAATTAAATGACAGTGAGATCTCGGATTCAATTCTTACTCGAGACAAATCATTTACGATCAGTTTAGCCGAAGTGATTTTTTTTGCGAATTTCCCAGTCCCGACGTATGATTGAACTGAAGAGGCAGGGTTTGATCTGATGCGGAAAAACGAGTCTTCAATACCATTTTGAGCGTAACATGAAACAAATTATCATGTTTGATTGCTTTTATGTCTTGGTCAATGAATAAATCGACAAAAAGTACGAAATGACAAAGAACGGGGTGCGCATCGCAATCAAGAGAAGATGCTTGGTCAAAGGTTGTTGGTCTTATTTCCAGGGAAAATGAAGACTCGCCTAATATTATATTTGTCCTTGCGACAACGCGTATCTTTCACAAGTCTATTAGCAACTTTCTGCTGGTAGGGCCATCGAGTTGAATAATCATCCGAGTAGGTTTAATTATTTTGCATTCTAGAAGGGCCGAGTTCGTAGTTTGATCCAACGTGCAGCACATATATTTGTTACTCTCTTTAACAACTTTCAATTTCAAAAGACAAAAGTCTCACTTCGTGGTGTCGGCATATATTCTAGGGCTTTGCTGGCAAAACAGTTTTGTGGTAACTGCAAAACCAACATGTCGTGAGTTACAAGTTCTTGAAAGAGTGTATCTCACAATGATTTTTTAATCATATATTGTTCATTTCTTTGTGATTCATGACATGTAGATACAAAAACTGTCACACAATCATATTCCTAGATTTAATGTATTTAATCAGACTTAGAAAATGTAGCCCTTTCCTACTACTTACATGATTAAAGTTGAACTTGAGAGAGTGTTGGCTCCTGTGCTCGCCACGTGACACTTTGCTTTGCCTGATATAGTTTTTCCATGTGGCTATTGAATCGATTAGTATTGATTTTATTGATTTTGTCACGATGATATGTATTTTGTCATTATATTTTTTATGCAGCATAATGCAACACATGATGAAATTCGAAGAGGAAGTTTCACAATCAATGAACGAGAATTACCAACAATTCTATTCAGTTGCCAATACATTGTATTTGTAGGAGTATTCGAAGTTTATTACAATAGACAGTCGTGTCTAGGAGAGTCGCCATCTATATCATAACTACATTCTATAATTAGGGATAAACGATTTCAGAATATTTTCATCATAGAATAGGACCAAGTAACCGACCCACCTAGCCCTAGAACTGGCGTGTTTTAATTTTTTCTTTTTGTACGGTCTCTTCTATTCCTCGCAAGGAAATAACTATTTTACAAGGAAAATCTAAATATGATTACGTAGGAGAATCGAACAATTAATTCCACAAGGAAACTTACAACAATTGAAGGTTAGCCGAATATAATATAATAGAAAACATATTCAAGGCTGGTTTCGGCGATCTGGTCCAATCCAATTCCGGCCTGGAATCGAGAACTAGACCAACTCCCACGCATAACCAACCAGAATCGGCCAATTTGGTCCAATTCCCAGTTCAACTTGGGACAATGTTCACCCCTAGCTGCAACCCATATAAAATAAATGCTAGGACTATGCTCGATAAATGATAATTTGTCGCAAAACCTATTTGCACCTCACGTACAAGGTACACCAAGTCATGTTACGTACTTAAGCACGTTAAAATTGAATTCAACCGCATGTGTATTGCAGACAAATCAATGTAATTCTACAGAAATAGCAAAATACATGTCTTGCGGAAGTTCACGGTACCTATAGACACATCTATTCCCAATCGATCTTTCATGCGATGCGCAAGCACATTGAAATGGCTGATACTGAGCCAAACCGTATTCATTCCTGGGTTGTAACTTGTAAGTTTGTAACTGTAGTAGATCTTGGGAAGCACTGTTCTTGATCTTGGAAAACTGGGGACAAAAGCCGTTTGCTTGTGCAGCCAACTGATTCCCGAGTTTTCTAGGGATTTTATGTGGATCCTACTTCCTCGTCCATAGGATTTGGTCGGTTGGCGTTTTCTCATCATGGAGCTGCTGACTATGTATTAATGCTCGTGTTACGTCTGTGCCGACAGAGACTAAGCCCATCAATCAATCGGATAAGCTGTGCCTCTTTCGTTTTCTCGTCCTACCCTTCCAAGTTACCACCCCGATCGGTTTGATCTGTCCTTCATGGACCCCAAAAATTTTGAAACTTTTGCGAAACCGATCATGATTTATTATTTAACGAAGTCGGAATAAGCTTAATTTCATTTCCAGGGACCCTCCTTGAGTATATTATGACTTGAGATTTAATTTTTTAATCTTAGGTTGCGTTTGGTAATGCTCTAGAGAAAGTATTTCTGTTCCAAAGTTGTTTCCGGAACATAATGCGTATGGTTAAAAAATATTTTAAAAGTGTTCCGCGGAATACTTTTGTGCCGGGGAACACTTTTGAAAAAACAAAAAAAAAACTTGCTTCTGAGTTTTAAAACACTTTTGGAACCATCACTCACCGCTGCCGATACGACCACCATCCGTCGGTCACCGTTGCCGCCGACCGCCCGCCGCCTCCCCCGATCGCCACCAGAGTTTAACGGCGACGGCGAAAAAAGGTGTTTTTTTTTACTTAACATATGCGTTTATGTTCCTAAAAATCGTATCAGGGAATAAAAAAATAAAAAAGTGTTTCTATTGAAAAACTGAGCCTAGAAACATAAACGTTACCAAACGTAGACTTATTTGCTAAAAACATTTCCCCAAAAACAGTGTGATGCATGTTTTAGGATGCTGGATCATGTGTTGTTGAGCTCTTGGTAACTTGTTTTTTTAATATAATTTTTTTGTGTGTAAAATTATGTTTTTATTTATAAATATGCCGAAAATTTAGGAACCGACTAAATAAATCTAAAGATTAAGAATGACATTGCACATTGAGGCAAAGTTTAGAGGCCATTATCCATTGTATTTTTTGTGTCATAACCATGTCAAGCCTATTTGATGGGATTCAAGCACGACCAGTGTTTGGGTTTGCCCGTCCAACATGTTTGACTAAAGGGGTAAATGATAACCATTCTGTCCTAAAAATAGATTTCTAGTTAGAAATAATTTTTTCTATTTATGTTTCTAGATGAGTTTTTAAGCAAAAAAATATGTTTAATAATGACGTAAAATTTTATGATCCTATGATAGAAATTTGTTTGACAATAGTTGAAAACTTTTACTTTTAGAAAATGCGACGGCGGTAGTGGTGGCGGCTGGCAAGGGCCAACGGGGGATGGCCGGCTAGGGGGCGATGGGTGGTGGTCGGCGATGGGTGGTGGTCGGCAACGGCTGGTATTTAAGAAAAAGTGAGATTTTTATTTTTGTTTCTCAGAGAAGTAGAAAATTATTGTTTCTCATTTCTCATTCAAATTTATTTCCAAAACAACTTTTTGTTTCAAAAATAGAAAAATAGAATTGCGTTACCAAGCGAGTTTCTGTTTCAAACCTATTTCAAAAATAGGTTTGTAACAGAAATTTTATTTCTAAAACGTTTTCATGCAACCCCTAAATGAAGCATGCCTACCTAATTATTGTGTTAGAAACTGTTAAAGTATATAAATATTAAACCACGCTTTCTTCTAACATGTTAAGCTTTTAGAGTAATTGGCAAGTGGTCCCACCAAATATTTCATGATATCGGAGCAGTGTTATTTCCTTCCGCGTATGTGGGCCCACCCTTCATTAGTTAATTTTCACGTGCAGATTGCTTACACGTGAGAGGAGATGTTGAAGTTGTGCTGTTGTCCCATATCGCTTTGTGAATGAGTCCTGTATGCTCTTTATATTCATGTGATATCCTTAAATTTAAGAGGAACGATCAAAGTATAGTTGAAAAATATGATGTACAAAGGAGGAACTGGGGAAACGAGAATCGTCAGAATGGTAAAGAAGTAGAGAAGCAGCAGCCAGAGAGGCGGCCTTCTCCTGAAACATGGCGCAAGCTAGTGGAGTAACCCACAAAATCTTATATGGTATCAAACCATCTCACCATCCAAAACAGCAGCCAAAGAGGCGGCCTTCTCCTGAAACATGGCGCAAGCCAGTGGAGGAACCCACAAAATCTTACATGATATCAGAGTAAAAGGTCCTGACCTTAAATCTTTCCAGGCCTCTATTTGCCTTCCTAATGAATTTGTCAACGCTTAGTACCAGATAAAAGACCAGACTAATCGTAAAAGGGGAGTGTTGGAATATATAAATATTAAACCACGCATTCTTCTTAAAACTTTCACGCCTTACATATTTGGAGATATACGTAACAATGTTTGTTGTCACCAAAAAAATAATACCAAGGAGAAGGCGGTAACCACTCCAATATCAACAAACCGAGCCAATTTTTGCGCATTAATCTTTACAAATAAGGAGAACACAACAAATAAACAAGCTAGATACTGTAAACTCGAAAGAATTGTACAAGAGGTGATGTATGGTAACGAATCTCCTTGAGGTGAATAGTTCTAGTCAATGATGCTAAGCAGCTTCAGGAAATATGTCTCTCAAGGAACAACACATCGAACCCATTTGAATTAGCACCATGCAAATGAGACTATGTCGAACACTTCTCCAAACCATCGCACATGACGTAAAAGATAAGAGGTATTACTTCTTCAAATCTTGTTCGAAAATTTTGAATGAAGAATAGATTAACTCAATTTATAGAGTTTGAAAGTTTACCGAAGAAATACACGAATTCAAGAAGTACATCAATTAAATAAATACATGAATTTAAGAGATACATGAATCAAAAAGACGCATATTGTTTGCTCACTTTCATGGATCCATTGACCTATTAATTACAACATAGTGGCCTATCGAATCAACTGAAAGTTCCTTCGTATCTCTCGTGGTCATGGAACCATTGTAATAATATATTATATTATCATGAGGAAATTAGATTGAAATTTTCCATTAGTCCTACATCTATTCTTATGTTCCCACATAGCAAGAGACGATCTTAATCTGTAATGTATTCTAACGAAATGGCGACACGATATGTCATGTGAAATAAGTGCCAAATGATATATTTTCTCCGAATAAAATTGCATAGACTGTCAAAACTAGTATTATCGTCCTTCTCCAAGATCCCTTGTCGTCGGATGCCTTGGAGAAAAACTAAATTGCCTAACTCAAGACATAATCATATTTTGGAGGATCGGTATCCATCTTATGGAGGTACCACCTTGTTATGTATTTTATTACCCCCAAAATCTCGACCAAATGGAACCCCTTTGGCTTTGCGTTTTCCCCCTATTTGGCCATTTTAAACATCAATCCTCCCTTTTTTTTTTATAACAAATGTGTCTGAGCCAGCTTGCGCGCACCTCGACTATTCCTCAGGAATACTAACACAGCAACCCACCGCAATGACCCCCCACTTAAATCATAGGTGTTCATATGATGAATTGAACTTGAGACCAGTGCGTCTAATCATACAATCTCAAGTGCGCCCTAACCAACTAAGCTACCCATGGGTGGGTATCAGTCCTCCCTTTTCATCTTTCTTATGACAAAATTCCATTTTAGACGAACAAATTCTCAACTCTCAAGAACATGAAACAACCTACTAATCTCATAGATTAGGAAGCGA
This sequence comes from Rhodomyrtus tomentosa, assembly GCA_028455895.1. NCBI lineage: Eukaryota > Viridiplantae > Streptophyta > Magnoliopsida > Myrtales > Myrtaceae > Rhodomyrtus > Rhodomyrtus tomentosa. Next base: position 2,095,226 of record JAPCWY010000001.1, on the reverse strand, counting down.
GCCAAATTTTGATATGGTAGCTAGAAAAAAGAGGTCCTTGAATTTACCAGGACATATGCCAAAAAGATGCGTGCATGAACATATATGACAAGTATAACTCTACTTCTTAAAAGATCCAAGGAAATGCACAAACTCATAATTGAGAGCTGAAAATATCCGAAACGTCAAGCTTTTTCGTCTATGCAAAGCGAAGAAGTCGCTTAAAATTGTCAGTTAGAAAAACTTATTCATGAGACTCGATAATAACATCGCTTTGTTCACCAGAAACGATTCCGCCTTGCCCTCCGGCTGTGTCCGTTGTTAGCGGCATGAATTTTACATGCATAAGCTTTTTTATACACGGTCGTCTCTTTTTCAGTGACTAGACTTGACACGATTATAAAGTCTGACGCACGACGAGTCAGATGCAAATGGCCAGTCCTAATGGTCGGAAGACTTGAAAAAGTGGGTGTCTCAAATAAGAGTTCGTGCATACATTGTATTGGGTGGTTTCGAATTGCTCCGCACTCACTCCGTAGTCCGCCCTCCTCCGCCACTTTTGATTCTTTGACTAAGGAAATGGTCTCTTCCCCTTGATTTTTCTACAGCACTATAAACAAGGATGACCTAAATGGTCAGAAAGTACCCTCTTTCCTTTTGTTTACCCCTCCCACTGGTCAAGTCAAATCACCTGGGACTTTTATGCAAACTGATAAGATAAAAGTTTAAAGAGAGCAGCAATGTGGGCGGCTACTATGCACCCGTGGTTAAATGTCCTTCGACATGATGTGAACGCGCATCGGACAAATGGAAAGCGATGGATCATTCTCCGCGCAAGAGACCGAGGAACCGATGAAATGAATCGAGTTAGACGGTGTGTTTAATGCCAATCTTTTTATTGTATTTACCTAATCTCGGAGCATAAGAAGGGAGACCTCACGTCTTCCTATCTGCGCGAATAATATGATAGCGCAAAATATAGCAAACCAGATAACAAAGTGATGCGAAAAACGCAATGGGGGAGAGAAAAAATCAAATGCAAATACGATGGATCACTCAAGGGCGTGTAAGGCAATGTTTCTCTTTTAGAAATCAATTCATGATCAAAAATTAAATTGTATACTACTGAAGGGAAGTAAATTTATTGTATTTCTTCAAGCAGCTTCAAAATTATTTTTTGAGAAAAAAATGCTCTAGAAATAGAAAAGTGAAGTTACGTGACCAAATGAATTTCTGCTCCATAAATTACGTTACCAATCATATTTCTGCTCAAGTAGTGTTGTCATACACGCACCTAAATGCTCAATTACCGCCAGACAAAAATAGAGAATATATAGAAGTGGAAATATTATTTATGTTCATATTTTACTTTAATCCCATGGCCGAGATGACGACTGTGACATTACTCTGCAAACCGGTTTTAGCGGTAATTAACATGGCATTTCTTGTTAATTACAGCTCTTCTTACCAACAAAAGAAGGAATTAAAGCTTAGCGCGTGAACGCCGCACAAGCTCCGACCAAAAATAAATAAATAAATAATGCATAAGCACGCGAGATCTTCTAGAAGGATTGCATTTACTTTAGAGGATTATTAGCCGATCAATCACGGGATGGGTTCGACCAAAAAAGAAAAAATCACGAGATGGGGAGGGGCGTCTGTGCAGCACGCGATGCTGTCGGGAGTCGGGGACATATCGCGGCATTTATCCCACGTGCTCCTCGATCGTGTGGCTGTGGCCCGTATTTCACATTTTAGTCAACGTCGGCGGCTGGAAGCTGCCGAGCTTCGCCGACTCCTTCACTATCGCTCCAATTATTCACCATTAAACTATGGTGAATAATGTATGAGTATTACAAAGGGGAAAAAAATATATTGTCTAATGGACAGACCGAAAAAACAACCATGCTCTATTGTTCCGACCCCCCCCCCCCCCCCAAAAAAAAAACTATGGTGTTTATAGACTAATGCACCATTATCAATACCGCTAAAGCTATATATTGGGCCATTATCGAGCTTTTGGTATCAGCACTCTAATATTTTATTTCGATCATAAAAGCTCTGATGTCTATCTTTTTGGAGGTGCACAAATATCTTTGACGCACTTGGGTAGATTCGTGAATATGCGCCCCTTTTTTTCATCCCTTGCATCTGGATTGGAAACCCCATTTATCTTTGATTCCCAGCTCTAAGAAGGCCCACTTATCTTAAAATATGGACCGTGGTGTGGGCACTTTGCTGGAATTTGACCAATAGGTAAAGCATCGATTGCTAGCAGAGTAGGCAGGTCGATTTCGGTACACATCCGATCTGAGAACATTTCCAGAGCGAATCGCCCAGATAAGATAAGCGGAGGTTAAGAAAAAAGCATTCTTGTTTATCTAAAAAAAAAATAACAAGATTGAAGGGACGCGCAAAAAGAAATAAGGAAATAGAAGAGGGGAATTTTTTTTTTTTCCTCGTCAATGGGGCATTGACTAAATTGGTGAGATCAATAATTAAATTGATGAGGTACCAGGTTCAAATTTCTCTGACCGTGTCTTAGGAGACTCACAATCTCGATGAATAATCCATTACATGTGAAAAATCTCGATTACTTTAAAAAAAAGAAAAGAAAAAAAAAGAAAAGGGAGCCCCCGGTTTTATAGCTGCATGAATATCTCTTTACCGATTTCTTACATGGTAGAAAGTAAAGACATACCGAAAAGGGAAAGGGCAAAAAGAAAAAGAAAAAGAGAAGAAGTAAAATATGTGTCTCTGCTGACGTCAATATAGGGAGATTGACGGATTTGATTGCATTCATATCCTCTCCCCGGGGCGATGCCCTCTTTCGGTGTCTTGTGAATCACAAGAAGGAAAGGCAACCTCGTGCCTCTTCGTTTGGCTCCAGATAATGTCCCCTGACCAGCACGGCATCAACGTTATTTTCACCATAATTTTTATTTTCGATAAAATCTTCCTTTAAAAAAAGCCTCTTCAATCCTCTAAAGTTCATCACGTTTAAAATATTAAAAAAAAACACATTCAAACTTATAGAAACGTATAATCATGGGTTCGGATCGAAATTTTAGTTACTAGACTATGTCTTTTTGATCTGGCTCGATATGAAAATTGATACGTCATGAGAAAACAAGCATAAAGTACGGATTTGGGCCAATTGAACTTACCAGGTATGGTCACGGGTGGAGGAGAGGACAAGAACATTAATGCTAAGAAGCAAATAAGACCCCCGAATTTCCACTGTCGTAATAGTTTAATTTAACTTAATTTTGCACCTGGGAAATAAACCGGAAAAAAAAGAAAGTGAAATCACTTATTCTCCAGCAATATTCGTGGAAAGCCGAGGCGTGGACGGTGCTGATGAAGCGGAATCATACGTGCACGATGAATTGTTGAAGGAAGCTTCCACCGGGGCATGTCTCCCTGTGATCAACCCCATCACTACAGGACAAAAACGTTGTACCGCTAGACTTAAGGGGAGAGAATGTTTTGATATGCCGCGTCATTTACCCGTGCTTTAAGCGGCGAACATTTCATTAGCGAATTAATTGTCTTTGGACCAGCGGTGGGATGCGCGTAACCCATATATACTGAATTAGCAAATTCTGGTGGGGAGTCGAATATTCGGTCCTTAATTTGAGACGGCGCGAGATTTTAATAGTTGGCGCTAATTAATTATTAGGGTGAATTAGAGGGATCCGAATCATCTAGCATTTCCTCATAAAATTAGGTAACTAGTCTTGTAATCCGATCCGTCCATTTTTTGACAGACGGCCCAGATCTCTGATTTTTAGGGAGTAATTTTTTGAATTATATATATTTATTAATTATAATCTGCGACATTCATTTATAACATGAACAGCCCAGATTACAAGGTTAAAAGATTTATTTCCGAATTAGAGACGCGATTAGTACAAGATGTTAATTATGGAGTGCAGATGTGCCCTTGACTCGAGAAAATTCCAAATAAGGTGAAGTGGACCATGTTTTAAAGAAGGGCGTGAAGTGCCTACATTGTTTCAAAGAAGTGCTTGATCAAGGGTATTTTTGTCATTTTATATTTTTTTTCCAAATTTTATTTTGTTTTATTTTTTTCCATTTCCTTTCATCGGTAGTCAATCTTAGGCAATGGCCGGCCACCGACAAGGGTTGGGCGTGGCTGCCACTAGCCGTCATGACCCGAGCGAGGCTATCACAACCCTTGCCCAAGTGAGAGTTGGCCACACCTAGGCGAGGCAAACCATTGTCGGTCCCCAATAGAGGGGGAAAAAAGAAATAGCAAAAATGAAAAAAGAAAAAGAAAAAAAGGAAAAAAATTTAGAAATTATAAAATAACGAAATTGCCCTCAGTCAAGCAATTCTTTAAAATAATGTAAGAACTTCATGCTATTATTTAAGAAAAATGATGTTATTTAAGGTCCTGATTTGAAAATTTCCCTCTTGACTTTGGAAATCAATTCTTCCAATGTTATGAAGCAAAACATTAATTAAGACGTAAGCTTATTAAATAAGTGAATCGGGTTGAAAATGATCCCACCTAAATTGGTCCATTCAATCTGTTTTAATTTATTTATGTACAATATAAATTCAGAAACACATGCCCGGCCCATCTTGTACTCAACACATACCTGATCTGATCTAGAATCCACAGTAATTTTAATAATGGATGACTTTTTCACTGACTTACTGAGATTTACTTTTCAAAACTCATTTATGGTCCATATTTTGAGTTCAGGTCGTCCCATATGACCCATCTAAATAAATATGGAATAACGTTCGTGCTTGGGACTCATTTTGATAGCTTTAGAGGAGACACGTTGGAAACGGTAGACGGTAAAAATATCTCGCGCGCTTTCACCTCCGTTTAACTGTCGTCGACGAGCGAGTGGCGGTGGCAAACCAGCGATGATAAGGTCAATCATGGGCAGCTCCAAAGTGCGATGTCGCTGTGTGAACAGCCCGTCCACACTCGCCCCTTAAAAATGGCCTCTTGACTTTGATTTCGTTCACACTTCCTCCGACGGAGAATCACTCCACCGCCGCCGCCGCCGCCGGCGGACCGAAACGAGTATCTCCTCCTCCTCAGCTCCGGCCGCCACCATGTCCGTCGCGAACCTCCCCCCTCTGTTCCTTCTCTGCTTCCTCTCCCTCTTCTCTCTCGCCAGATCCGACCAACTCCAGACCCTCCTCGACCTATCCGGCGCGCTTCAATCCCCGAGCCCGGACGTCTTCTCTTCGTGGAAGCCGACCACGCCCGTCTGCAACTTCACCGGCGTCACGTGTGATGGTGGCGGCTCCGTCGTTGCCATCGACCTATCCGGCCGGCAGCTGACCGGCGTCCTCCCTCTGGATTCCATCTGCACGCTGCCTTCTCTGGAGAAACTTGCGTTTGGCCAGAATTCCCTTCATGGACCGATAACGAAGGGCCTGAACAACTGCGTGAAGTTGCAGTACTTGGACCTTGGCAACAACTTCTTCGCTGGCACGTTCCCGGATATCTCCGCCCTCGCTGAACTGCGATATCTTTACCTGAACGGAAGCAATCTCAACGGGACGTTCCCATGGAGCTCGCTCAAGAACATGACCAATTTGGTCTACTTGAGCGTCGGTGACAACCCTTTCGACAGCTTTCCGTTTCCTGGAGAAATTCTTGATCTTTACGAGTTGAAGTGGCTCTACATGGCGAATTGCAGCATCCAGGGTGAAATCCCACTCGGCATAGGGAGGCTCAATAAGCTCATCAATTTGGAGCTCTCGAGCAACAATATCACTGGTGAAATTCCTGCGGAGATTGGGAACTTGACAGACCTGTGGCAGCTCGAGCTGTACAGCAACAGCTTGACCGGGAAGCTTCCGGTCGGGATGAGGAACTTGACGAAGCTCGAGAATTTCGACGCCTCTCTGAATAATCTGGAAGGCGATTTGTCGGAATTGAGGTTCCTGAGGAACTTGGTGACTCTACAGCTGTTCTCGAATGATTTTTCAGGCCAAGTCCCGGTCGAGTTTGGCGAGTTCGAGCGGCTTGTGAACTTGTCACTCTACACGAATAGATTGAGTGGTCCCCTGCCAGAGAAACTAGGCTCATGGGCAGAGTTTGATTTCATCGACGTGTCAGAAAATTTCTTGACAGGGCCGATTCCGCCGGATATGTGCAAGCGGGGGACAATGAAGGAGCTCCTTATGCTCCAGAACAGGCTGAGTGGCGAAATTCCCGCGACTTACGCGAATTGCTCGACTCTGACTCGGTTCCGCGTCAGCAACAACTCGCTCTCCGGAGCCGTGCCTGGTGGCATCTGGGGCTTGCCCAATTTGAACATTATTGATGTCGCCATGAATCAGTTGGAGGGTCCTATCACATCCGCCATCGAAAATGCAAAGTCACTCGGGCAGTTGTTCCTGTCCGAAAACCGCCTATCAGGAGCATTGCCGGAGGAAATCTCTAAGGCTGAATCATTGGTTGCAATCGATTTGAGCGACAATCATTTCTCGGGAAGAATTCCGTTGAAAATTGGTGACCTGAAACAGCTGAGCAGCCTTCACATGGAGAACAATATGTTCTCTGGCTCCATACCGGATTCGTTAGGCTCATGTGACTCGCTCAGCGACCTTGACATGGCTAACAATTTGCTTTCTGGCAAAATCCCGCCGACTCTCGGGTCTTTACCAGTGCTCAACTCGCTCAATCTGTCGGAAAACCATCTCTCTGGCCAAATTCCCTCGAGTCTGTCCTCCTTGAGATTGAGCCTTCTCAATCTGTCGAACAACCGGTTAACCGGTCAGATTCCGCAGTCTCTGTCAATCGAAGCTTACAATGGCAGCTTCTCCGGCAACCCCGGCCTCTGCAGTTCCACGATCACCTCCTTCCAGAGGTGCTCGCAGGAAACCGGCATGTCCAAGGATATCCGAACGCTCATAATCTGCCTCGTTGTAGTCGTGGTTCTTCTATTGCTGTCCCTTGCTTGCTATGTCCAGGTATGCAGGAGGGAGAAGGATCAAGAACGGTCGCTAAAGGAAGAATCTTGGAATGTCAAGTCATTCCAAGTGCTGACTTTTACTGAGGATGAGATTCTTGATGCCATCAAGGAAGAGAATCTCGTAGGAAAAGGCGCTTCAGGAAATGTCTACAGAGTCGTGCTCAACAACGGCAGAGAACTCGCTGTCAAGCACATTTGGAATACGGACTCTGGCAGCAGAGAAGGGCGGAGGAAGAGCCGGACCACGAGCCCAATGCTCAGGAAGAAGAGCGAGAAGTCGCGGGAATTCGATGCCGAGGTGGAGACCTTGAGCTCCATCAGACACGTGAACGTGGTGAAATTGTACTGTAGTATCACGAGTGAGGACTCGAGCTTGCTGGTCTATGAGTACATGCCGAACGGGAGCTTGTGGGACCGGCTTCACACGTGCCGAAAGACGGAACTTGACTGGGAGACAAGGTACGAGATAGCCGCGGGAGCGGCCAGGGGATTGGAGTACCTGCATCACGGGTGCGAGAGGCCGGTGATTCACAGGGATGTGAAGTCCAGTAACATTTTGCTGGATGAGTTCTTGAAGCCTAGGATTGCTGATTTCGGGCTTGCAAAGATTGTTCAGGCCAATTGTAGCAAGGATTCAACCCATGTTATTGCCGGAACACATGGTTACATTGCTCCTGGTAAGAAAATGTCATTCTTTTTCATGTTTTAGGTCGATCTTGATCAAATCAAGAATGTGCAAAAATAAGAAATTCGATCTAGGAACGGTCAATTACTTTTGACACGATAGAAATAGCAATGGCGCCCACTTCAAATTTAATCTTTTGCGACCGTTCTCAATGTTGCAGAATATGGCTACACCTACAAGGTGAATGAGAAGAGCGACGTCTACAGCTTTGGGGTGGTGCTAATGGAGCTAGTGACAGGAAAAAGGCCGATAGAACCGGAGTATGGAGAGAACAAGGACATCGTGAACTGGGTCTCGAGCAAGTTGAAGACGAGACCAGACGTGTTCGACATTGTGGACTCGAGAATCCCCGAGCCCTACAAGGAAGAGGCCATCAACATGTTGAGGATCGCCATCCTCTGCACGACGAATCTGCCGAACCTGAGGCCCACGATGAGGAGCGTGGTTCAGATGCTGGAGGATGCGGAGCCGTGCAAGTTGGTCCGCGTCATCGTCGAGAAAGACGGCAACGGGAAGGCGCCGGTCACCGGCAGTAGGAAGATCAAGCCAGAGCCAAGACAAGCCTTGGGTCAAATCTGATAGGAACATAATTGGGCTTTAAAAAAAAAAAAAAACCTTTTGGAATTTTAAAGCCAGACTCAGCATAAGGTGCAGTTGAGGTTCTGAGATCACTTGTAGCATAACATAATTCCAAGAGCAAGAGCTTCCAATAAGATTCCCTCCCCAGTGAGTGAGAGAGCTTGGAGTTCTTATGCAAGTAGGTTTGGAGTAAGGAAGCCCACGGGCGCAGAGATCTTCCTCCTCTTCTTTCTGTACAATATATTATTTTCTGTAAGTCATATGAAGGTAGTTGTTTTGGCAGAACAATAATCAGAAATGCTAGATGAAGAGTAAGTACAATGGTTTCGAGCATGATCTGTTTCTCTGTAATAAACAAGTGGCATCCATTCCGACACCGTTTGACATATAAGGTCTCCCATGATTGAAGATCAGCCGATTTCCGAGATGCTTGGTCAAAGACGTCTGTCTCCTAACACATCAAGTTGGTACCAGAATCGGCATACAATAAATCGATTACCCTCCTCCTTCGTCTCCTTCCATTGCTACGACGATATTAATCTTCCCAAATTGACCAATTTACATGTAATATAAAACCAGCGACTCAGACTCAGCTCAACGCATATCCGATTCGACCCGTATTGCTAAAGCAATTCCATATTTAACCCAATCTAGAAAAACTCAAACCACCTAATTTGATATCGTGCAAGCCAAGCGTGCTTCTGAGCATTGGTACGCCAGTCAGAAGAGGGAGGATACTCTCGAGGAGCGCAAGGATCTTGCTGCCTTGGAGAAGGACTACTTCGAGGAAGTTGTCAAGTTGGTGCCAGACTCTGGCGAGGGCGAAGATGGTGATGAAGGAGATGAGCACTGATGTCGATATGAATTCACTGGCTTGCGTGCTTCATATGTAGCAGTTTCATGTTGTCTATAAAAATTGATTTCAGAAACCTAAGCCAATAAATCAAATGGAGTGTCGCTAAAAACAATGGGAAGCAAAATTCATTCGTTCAAAGAGAACGTCGAACGATATTTACTCCGAGCCTTCATCTCCAGTAACCTGCGGATCAAGCCCACAAATAACTTTGTTATTCAAAAACATCTTGTTTGGGAAGGGTATAATTCTAGACTTCTAGTGTCGTCCCAGCTTTTCAACTAGACGGTTCTCGATTTCCATTCTCTTTTTCATCAAGATGGTATACTTAGCAACTAGTTCTGAATTGCCAGAAGACACAGCGAGCTTGCAGTTGAGGGACGTCTTCTCCAATTTGTCCATATACATGCGCGATATCGGCACAAAACTGCCCTTCTTGTTGCACAGCCAGCCGTGTGCCGCTCGGAGTGCAGCTCCCAAAGAAGCCGAATCTGTTAATTCCAGATGAAAGCAGGGTAAGGCCTCTATGTCATTAAATCCTAAGGTCTGTGGAAGTACAGAGAGAGCATTCTCAAGGATTCTTTCAATTGTGACGAGTCCTCCTTGATAAACCCAACTTTAGGCTTCGTTTATTTCGCGAAAATGGACAATGATCACTTGTATCGCTTAAGAATGAATAAATGAATAATATTTTCATCGTTCATGAAAATGTTTAAACACAAATTGTTGTCCATGCTGAAAATATTTTCCAAATCTCATTTTCCTTGAAACAAAAACATGTTAATCTCCTTTGGAATCAGATCCCAAGAACCATAGAGATGGGCATGATACAAAGTGTTAAAGTGAAAGGAGGACTCTTACCAGGTCTCTGTACAGTATAGACGTCACAGCCAAAGATAGAGGCTATAGAACTAAGGATCCTTTGGTTTGCTGATGCTCCACCTGTGGCTATTATACGGTTTGGTGGAGCAGGCATCCCAAATCTTTCTGCATGAGCTCGCATTGAGAGAAACTGGCCCTCAACTAATGCTCGGATCTGAAAATAAATGTGTACTTTTTAAGATTAAAGAGCATGCAAGATGTAAACAAATCTCAAAACTTGAGAGTTCTGACCTCAGCAGGAGGATCAAATTCCTGCACTTCACGTTCTGTCAGGCCTTCCAAAGTGTCACCAGTGAAGTTGTCAAGAATATACCGATGGAAACCAACTGTGCGTACAGAAACAGGTTACTTAAGCTCATACACCTTTTACAAATACATGTATGAAATAACAGAGCGAACAGTCAAAAATCATGATTCGGGTCATCTTCATTACAAGTAAGGATCTGATGCCTGCTCAAAAGATTAGGTCCAAGACCTCCTCAGGGCCAAGACAATTTAAAATAAAATCTTGGGTAGGAATTAGAACTGTCAAACGACAAAGTACTTAACTTCTAACAAATTCACTTGAGTAACTTCTTGCCAACATCGTACAGAAACTTGAAGCAAAATTATCAAAGTACTCAGGCGAAGCTTTTTAGGGAGATCAGTTCACATGAAAAAAACTACACATTGGTGGCATCATACTAATGCAGCAAAAGAAACTCTCAGATACTGTTGCAAGAGATTGGACAGGAACCACAAAACTCACCAGGGAGAGGAGGAAGAATTTCATGATCCTTGTAGTAGAAACCGATTTTTCCACCTATCGAAGATAAAAGATGAAGCCTAATTCACAGTAACCCAAATTTAGTTTCGAAGTTGCTCAACATCTACAAACCATTTAGAGGTGGCGTTTGCTCCAGAGATTTATTGAAAGCATCCCAAGACTTCTCAGCATATCTGTTCCTGATATCTACAAGTGAAAATTAAAGATCACTTTCGTGTTGCCGAAATCCATACACCGTGCTAGCAGAAGCAACAGAACATTGTTGGAGAAGAGTATAACCTTCACGAGTTAGAGAGCCATTCTTGTAGACTAGCATTACCATGTAACTTTCTTTGTCCACAGGATTGGGAAAGACATGCCCTTCAAGCCTTGGTTGAGGATCAGAACTGATCCCGAAAACCTGAATGCGCACAAGATTGTTTAACAGAGCAGTGGCAGGGACTGAGTTTAATAAAATAAAGAGTTGAGGGAAACAAAGATGGATGTAAAGTACAGGATAAAGAATTACAGACTTGAGTTAAGACGTTTGGAAAAAGCATCTATCAGCCATCAACTACATCCTAAATAGAACTCTGCAGCAACAAGTTCACTACCGAATCTGATCCCCAGATGCGCACTGACATCCCAATGACTATTCTGCAGGAACAATATCACTATCAAATCTGATCCAGGATGACTCCTAAACTAAAACATCTACTCATATGCCATGGTTGGTCAGACAAGTATTGAGGGTAGTTAGGTAGAAATTTACAGTGTTATGAAGCAGACTGTTCTAAACAACAGAATAACTTGATTTACGGTCTTAAATGTAGACTTTAACGCAAGCCAGCTTGTGTCAACCATTTTAAATTTACTTTCAAATCATTAAACATGAAAAGGCAATTAGGCTAGTAAACAACCTCTCTGACAAGCGGAATGGGAAAAACCCTCAAACTTAAGCCATAGCTTAACAGCTATGTCATGTCATCTACTGCCAAACTGCTAACAATTTCCAGTCAACCGCTTTAGTATGCAACTGTCACTCTAAAATGAGACTCAAATCTGAAATATTGTATCATCCTCCAGAAGTACCTCTAGATTCATGATATTGAGGGTGCAAAAGTAGGTCATACAATATTCTAATGCAAAGCAACGATCCCCTCTGCGAACAATTTCCAGTCAGCCGCTTTAAATATCGAGCCGTCACTCTGAAATGAGACTCAAATCCAAAGTACCACATAATCCTCCAGAAATACCTACTAGAGTTTTCTACCAAACGATCCATGACATGGGGGCTGCAAATAATAGGTTACACAGGGTTCTTATGCAGAACAACTAAAATCTCTCTCTCTCTCTCTCTCTCTCTTATACAAATGATCCATGATACGGAGGGTGCAAACAGTATGTTACAAAATGTTCTTATGCAAAGCAAGTAAAATCTATCTCTCTCCCTCTCCCTCTCTCTATCTTCAATGCTAGTTCTATGCCACATTTCATATTTAGCAAAAGTATTAGCATCTTTCTTTTCCTAGCACATGTATCTACCTATGTTGATTCAAGTAGAAGTGTGAAAAACCACATAAATATACCACGCTTTTAGTTCCAACTCACAGTGTCACTGGTGCCGAGACTAATTGCCAAATCCCCGGGCTTATTGAGAGTCAAACCTGCATCGAGCATATTGCATAAGCAGGGAGCACAGTACACATAGGAAAAACCTTTAGGATTCCACGCATTATTTCCAGTATAACTTGCCATCTGCAGGAGAGCTAACCTATGCTATTCTAGTCATAAACGGAAAGAAACAAATCATGCTTTGATTCTATGTCTCTTCATGCCCAAACTTAGGGCCTAATACAGCCTCATCTATCCTCACCTACCTTTCAAAACCATCTGTGCAACATTCACCTTTTTTAGATTCATCTATAACAGTTGACATCCTAAAAGTAATTCAGGGTTTATAAATTTTTGCTGCAAATGATCGTTACCATGTAATACCACAGGTTATTTTCCAAAGTAATAACTCCAACATCGAATTAAAATATTTCATTGACTCGAATTCCCATTGGCAAGCCATCTTAACTTATCAGACTAGTAAGGTGGCATATGCAGAGACTCAAGTGAAACGACAATGCAAGATGCAGCTGAAATTTTTTACCTGCCAAGCTGTTGGGATTGTCTCCTGACCACTGAATTACCAAGCAATTTTTGTGGAAGTTGAACCTGGGAACAGAGCAGCTTGATATCAGGTTCAATAACTCGCAAATAGAAAAAACACAGGATTTCAGTAATCTGGTACCATTTACTTGCGACTAGTAGAAGGATGACCTTAACAACGCTCCTGACTTCATAATTAATTTTTAGTTTCAGCTATAGTGTAGGTTTCTCTTTGGATTCAGTTGGAGAAGTTTGCAGTGACCAGAAAAGTGAAACTTATACAAACCTCTGCACAAAGTAAGGAGCAATATGACCGGCAACAGCATAAGCAGGTGCTAGCTTTCCCAGTTTATAGTCCAAATCAGGCGCCGTGGCCTAAGTCAAGCATTGAAGCGTCTTTAGAAAAGAATGCAGAGAGTAGGATATTTTTACCCCTTTTCTTGAGATACGAGCAAAAAGCTCAGTTAAAAAAAGAAAAAGAAAAATTAGTCTACCTCCAAGGCCACTGTGGACCAGGTCTTTTGCTTAATATCCATCAAGTTCATGCCAGCACCATCTGTCTCATCTATACTAGCATACGCCCCAATAAGAAGACATGCCATGAAGGAGCTCACAAGAGAGATTCTCTCTGTATCCTGGTAAACTTCGGGCTGTGTCTGGAAAATCTTCTTTATCTGAGGCCCGGTATATCTCTCATGTGCGCGTGATCCAGTAATTCGAGCCAACTCCAAAGCCCCTCCAACAGCTTTCTCTATGTCTCTACATTGTGCAGTCGTGCTACAATCCATCCAAATCGGTGATTCCTTGACTGAAAAGGCATTCCCAAATTGATCCACCAATGGCTTGGTCGCATCCAATGATGAAAGAATTGCAGAACTTCCACTCTTCCAATACACGCTTCCGTGTTGCTGGCCACTACCGGAGACGGCAGCGATTTTCCCGAAATCAAGACCAGATTTTGCGAGCTTCTGGAGCATGAGATCAAGAGCTTCCACCCACATAATGGTGGGTGAAACGATCCTTCCGTTATCCGAGGGATCTCTGAAGACCCCATCTTTGGTATTGTAGTGGCGCAAATCAGAGTCAAAGTGAACAAGCTCAGTGGCAACAATGTTCAGATGTGAATCCAGCACAGTCGCCTTCAAGGACCTAAGTAAAAAGTGACGAACTTTTTTAGCACCGAGTCACAATTAACACGCTCATTTGAAAGATAGGCCTTCGGACCAAGCGAATTCATCACAAATCACCCGAATTAGCTGCTAAATCGCCTAATTCAGCGAAACCACATGGTAGCATCGCAATCGCACCGGGGAAAGGAGATGAAAACACTTGCTTTCGCCGATCAACACCGGCGGCACAACGAAAAGACACAAAGAACATGGACTTACTGAGTAGAACTATCGAACCCGAGGCAGAGAGCGTCGGAAGGGAGATCATAGTCCTCCATTGCGAAGACAGAGAGTATAAACAGACCGCTCAACTTCTGCTGCTACAGAGAGAGGGGGTGTTGCTCCGACTCGAGAGTGGCGACCGTTTCGAGCGCCTAATGAAACGTGAAGACGGTCATCTGATCAACACCCGGCGTATATATAAACATACGTACGAGTCGTGGGACAGCAATGGATTGTGGATGAGGACGACGAGATTAGATCTGCCCCGAGCTGAAATTGCGGAGATTTAGTTCGAGCTTTCATCAGATTTAGCCGAAAGTACAGAGGATATCATCCGCTGGATGATTGATCGACATCATGGATTCATGACCACCGTGAAAAATCATTCTATAGGCCCGATATTTAGAACGAGGCCGCCATTTTTCAGGATATGCCTTGCATTCTTCTTCCAATCAAAATTTTCCTACTCTGAAAAAACAAATCCAAGTTGGATTTAGCGTTTTCGACGAGACTTTATTTATCGGTAGAAGAAAATAGTTCTAACTACTAATCGACACTAGGAGCACATAAAGGCGGGGCTAATTTCCTGAAAAACCCTTTAACTTTACCTATAGCAATATTTTTGGCTAGAGTTTTTTTTTTGTTCTCGTAAGAAATCCACGACTTTCACTTTATTATCGAATCTGCCACACATTTAAAAATCGTTGCTGATTTTTGCAATATTATCAATATCCAAAGGTTGCTATTGTTTGTTTACAAGGTGATGGTGTTGATCAAAACGCGAGTTTGGATGATAAATTGCTAACTGATTCTGATGTCGATAATTTGAGTAAACTAGTGACGGTTTTTTGAATGTGTGGGCAGATTTTGGGACGAGTGAAAGTTTGAGATTTTAGACAAAAGAAGTTCGAAGCAAAAATTAAGACCCGGACCTAAAGTTCCAGGTTTTATTTTTAAAGGAATTAGGCCCATAAAGAGCCATTATCCGAACAAAGTCAAATCCATGGGGAGTGGGGAGGCTCAAAGAGCCCGTTAGGAAGGAGGAGGCCTGTCCGGTGGGCTTTCACACCTCAGTCCAGTGTTTGTTTGCACGAGGTACAAAAGTGACAGAAACTCCCATTATGTTGGGCCAGATAACTCTTGCGGTCGTCTATGATGGGCCGCCTGCCCAAGGGCTTTGAGATTGATATGATGAGAAGCCCACTGGTCCAGTAACAAGCCTTCTCCTTTACTCGGGTTTTTCGTGCCCCTAGAAAAATATATGAAGTTTTCTCCTCGTACGACTTAGAGAAATTATAAGATATGTCTATGTATACAATTTTAATGTCGAATAGATTTATAAAAGCATTAAGTCAAATGAATTAGTAGACTATGATTATTTAATACTTTTTTATTCTTCTTTTTGCAATTCCAAAAAAAAAAATCATTTGTATTCTCAAAACTCAAGTCGAGTGACTTTGAAATAGCTCAAAATAAAATATTTAGGCATTTGATTTTTTGAGTGGTCTCTTGATCTAGTTGTTGAGAAATTAAAGAAAAAAAAAGATATTTCCTTGTTCCAAAATATTTTATCTTTGCCTTGAATCATTGGGTTTGGACGTTAATTTGGTGATTTTTAATCGTTTCAAAATGGCAGTAACATACCTCTTTTTCTAATTTATTTCTATCAAAGAATCATAAACTGTCCAGTAACGAGCCTTCTCCTTTGCTCGGGTTTTTCGTGCCTATGTTCCGTTTGACGACGTATAGATTGTTTGCCGCAATAGCTTCCTCCACAATTGATCATGAAGCATGAGCGAGCTTATGGCTTTCCAAAATTAACCGAAGATGCTCGACGGACAGCTATCTTGAGGATAGGCTCCTGTGCCTATTCACACGGGATGGGCACGGGGCAAGATTTTTCCTTTGTAGGTAAATCGTTATTGCAAAAACTCCACACGTAAATCGTATTTTTTGGGTAGGTTTGTAGTCATCATTTCGTGTTCTGTTAGAGTCGGTGAATACTTACCTAGCACGCCCACGTGAGTTTAAAGAAAATAAAGTATGATCCAATAGCTTTGTGACCCTCTACGCATAAAATGCTGGGTCTTGACGGCAATGCCCCCGAAACGGGGGTCCGTTGAGTGGACATCTACTCCGCTCGCCGATGAGCAAACAACTGCCCTGCTCGTTGGTGGGAGTGTTCAAGAACAGAACCCCCAAAACAACAACAAATTTAGGCTTGTGTTTATGTTGGCCTGCTTATTATGGGATCAAAAAGGTTTGGATAGACTTAAGTTTCTGATCTATTGTAGGTCATATATATTGTGCTCGTATAAGGGATCATTGTAATGAGTTGTGCGACTGAAAACCTAAATCATAGTGAATTCTTTTTGCAGGAGTAGCCCTATCTTGGGGTGAATCCGAGTAATGTGACTTGTATGATATGATAAATGATATTGCGAGATGAATTTTGTTGTACCGAGTGGACATCATTACTCCACATATATCGGCTTGTCAGTAGTCGTACCGATTTCGACAAAAAAAAAAGTAGTCGTACCGGCACGAGTGGCAAGTGGTATCGATGAAATTTCTTGCTCTAAATTCTCTTCAGATATCATTGATAAACTTATGTTCATCCCATTGCTTAGACTCTTGATTAATTCACTCGGCCACAAATTGACGTTCGCCTTGATTTGTTGGTCCGGAAAGACATCCTCTGTATAGGTAAAGTGTCCTCTCTTATAGGAGTGAGCGGTTCCAGGTTCTGGGTAGGTTCCACCTACAACTTGAAACCTACCCGCTAATACAAATTTCTTATTTTTCGAAACCTGAAACCTACCATGTGTACCTTGAAACCTGCTCTACCACAGGTTTTGAATCCGATTTCAGGGTACCCTAAAATCTGTCGAGTCGCGAGAAAAGAATTTTTTTTTATGAATATGCAACCTCAAATGTGAACCAATGCTAAAGAACTTCATGCAAGGGTCAAATAAAGAAATAACACCAAATTCAACTCCTTCAATTTTACAAGGAAAATGATATTGATGTGGGATGCCCGATCATATCAAATGACATCCAAGTTCTATATAAGCACCATATAAATGAGGCAGTTCACTAATTAGATTTCCAAGATATTGACTAAGGACGTGTTTTTCTTGTCCTCATAAGCATTGCCCCTTAGCAAAATCAAATTCATGATTGAGACAGCCTCTACCCTCATACATTCTTCAGTGTTCTTCTCGACAAGTTGACGCATAAGTTCAACGACAGAAGCTTAGTCTTGAAAGAAGAACAACAGCACACTATGGCTCTTCATCAATTGTATTTCTTGATTAGAAGAGCTTAAGCACCCTGAACCATAGACAGTATGAGATCTCTCATCCCAATTCAAGCGAAGAGGATGTCCACTTATTCCACTTTCAAATTCTTGTATGTATGAAAAACTCTTCTCAGATATTAGTCATCTACTGTGATATTTTACCTGAGTAGAGTGCACTGGAAAATTCAAATTAAAGCTCATAAGCATCTAGATATTGCTTATTTAGACAGAGATAACATGACGTCAAAGTACACGGCCTTTTCCACCATTCATACCACCAAGAAGACACTTTATATGAGGAAAACATCACATAGCAGTTACACATGGTGTAACAAACCAATTCAACGTGAGACACATACCGATGATAATATCCTCATTAACTAAACCGAAACAATTGATAAAAAGCCTCACCATGTATATCATCACTTAATGCTCAGGAACCGACATGCATAAACTAGATCAACATCTTCAGTTTTACATTGCCCGAAACAAAACAACCACTATCTAAAGCTCAGCTGGGAATTAGCAAAATCAACATCCAACTCTCCCCCGGAAGAAGCAAACAAGCGGGACACCTAGTCCTTTAGTTTTTACCAACTCAGACTTCTTGCAGGCACAAAGGGAAGTAATACCTTTTTATGCTATAACATCCTTTGTCACCAAATGGCCATGTAAGACCGCAACCTCCTTGTGCTCATCCGCAAAAATGATACTAGTTACACAGTATTTAGGATATAAGCATGGAAAACAACCAGAAATAAGAGAACCAAAACCAAATTATACTAATCAGAATAGTAATTAATCCCTTCTAAATAGTGCTATTACACCCAGTAACCATCTTGAATATGCCAATAAAATTAGCTAAAAGGAAATTAGTTCACGGATTAGGCAGTGATGTGCGAGAGTAAAGTTCAAATCAGCAAAAGGATGAAACCAATATATCAGGAACTACATGAGCTCAGCCGCAGTATGCCATTGAGAAATTGGTCCATTTCAAGTTTTCAGCAATCAATAATTCCCAGTGGACGGTGAGGGAAGGGTCAAAATGGGTATTATTCTCGCATCTCAGAAAACCTAGAAACTTCAACTGACGCCAAGCAAGAGAACTTTCTCAGACAAACAAGAAATGGACGTGTCGATAGACTAACGTCCGGCTCCAATTGAAAACAGCAAATGAACGCACTAATAAAAAAAACTTCTAGGAACAGATAAACTCAAGGTAGCAAAGTGAAATTCGTCGAGCATTGGAGGATCAATTGCGCGCAACGCGAGTCCATAGGATGCTAGCAACACCTACAGATGAAGACGATTCAGGCGCGACTAGTTCCTACTTGCATCGAATCGAGTCGAGCCGAGCCGAATCGAATCGCAAGAACTGTGAATCGGAAGATGAACGAGATCGGATTGCGAAGAGATTACCAGTGCAGAAGGAAAAACGCCGCGAAATCGCCACGGATTGGGGGATTGAAATACTGGCGGGAGGGCACCGAGAGGCCGTCGGAGGGAGGGCGCCGCCGGAGACTTGGAGGTGTGGGAATGGGTGCCGAGGATGAGGCGATGAAGAGAGAGGGAAGGGTCGTCGTCGTCCAAGGAAGGGTAGGGAGTGAGAGGATCTGAGGAAGAAGCGAGAAAAGAAAAGAGACGTATGCTAGGTTCTACTGTTTAGATATTTAGGTTCCAGTTACAATTATGGTTCCGGTTATTCGATTTCCTAGAGAACCGGATTTCCTAGAGAACCGGAACCGGCGATTCCTTAAAATTCAGAACCGGGAACTAGTCTGGGCACATTAAAGTCAAGAATTGAATCGGAACCGTCGGTTCGATTATTTCGATTCTCGATTTTATCTTGAAATCGTACTCACCCTGCCCTTTTCCATCTACCGCCGACCAACTGACTCCTTGATTAATCACTTCTCTGTCCACAAGCAAGCCTTGCCATCCCCATGACGGGCGCAATCCTTTGTTTGCATTCGAAGAATCGCTTCTCAAAAGGTAAATTTACTTCATCAATTGGCTCCACAAGGCTGATGGAACTTGTACAATCCTCTACGCTTGCTTCCTCGACGTAGCATTGCTAAAGGCAACAATGTCTTTAAATCCACCACAATCTTTCCTCGTCTTCAACACCTCCCATTTCTTCCAATTTATTCCCCATGTTGAGGGTGCTTTTCCACCAAAAGGAGATAACTTGTTGTTCAATCGATGTAGGGGTCTTGAATATCGACATTGCATATTATGGTAACGCTTGCACGAGTATCTTGTTTAAAATCTCTTTGCCCGATTTAGTCATTAGTTGCTCTTTCCACGCCTGAAGTTTCATATTCACCTTGAAAGAACTTTATTAGAATCCTGCTAATGTAAAAGTGTTTGAATAAACAAATTAAAAGCGTAGCAACTCGATTTGAAAAAGGCCTTAAAAGTGTACAATTTTCTTTTTCAATTATCAAAATTGGCATCATTTTCAAATTCTGTCATAAAATGTGCACTATACTGTAATTTCATTTCACTATTTCACTCGTAACATATAAACACTATCACTGTCGACCAAAAAGGATAATAAGTTGTGTTGGACCTAAAATTGTGACGTCCCCGACTTGGTTCTCATACCCCGTGATAAGAGGCGTATGCTGCTTTAGGATTCTTGGTTTCTTAAATCCTTCTAAGAGCACTATGGCTCTACACCATTTAAAAAGTGAGACTGTATGAGGATCACAAACTCTCGACTTTGCAAGGGAGGACATATAGTGTCCTAGGTACACCATCCTCGAAATCGACCCTTAACCATTTTCATTCTTATCAATGATTCGCATGTGGAAGCGATTTCATATTAAGCTTTCGATTAGTTAAGAATCTAGGGTAAACACTTATTAGTAATAATATGCTTCATCTATTCATATCATTTACATCAAGCTATATCAATCTCTAACATATATATGGGCAAAATTACACTTTTAATGTCAAAATTTGTATACGGAAATCACTTTAGTGCCAAAATTTTCAAACAAATCATTTTAATGTCAATTTTTTTTTATAAAAATGATCACTTAAGGACCCACTTCTTTTAAAAACGATACTTCAGTGCTGTCTCCAATTTAAACTGACGTGACTCGCCAAAAATTCGACGCGTGTCATTTTTATTATTATTTAAGCTGATGTAGCACTAAAGTGATCGTTTCTAAAAAAATGTTGGCACTTAAGCGGTCGTTTAAAAAAAAATGGCACTAAAGTGGTCCTTTTAACTTCGACTTGGCACTGAAGTGATCTGTTTGAAACTTTTGACACTAAATTGATATTTGTATATAACTTTTGGCACTAAAAGTATACTTTTTTCCATATATATGCATCAAAACATGGCTCCATTTAGGTTCTCTACTTCGAGATGGTAAAATGCCCAAAAAAGTTGCCTTTCGGCTTCCAAAAATTCCTCCATATAGATCGATCGCTTAGGTTGCCTGTCATCTGTCTCCATGATATACTTTTCCTCATCCAAAAGGGCTTCATCTTTGCTTTGCTTTTCTATCTACATGTGGTAACCCTTGCCCACTTGTACAGTAGTTACGTGGCGTCTAAGAATTACTTCTTATTCCACAGCCACGACATCAACACAAGAAACTTCTATGGACATAATAATACCAAAACGAGGAGGGGAATTAACCATTACCTACAATTCTGAAAAGATAAATAGTGAGATACAACTATATCAGTAAGCGAATATTTAAACCAAACATAGGAAGCAATTTAAATGTACAATTCATAACGCAAATAATCACATCATATACGAATTGTTTTTTATTCCTTTGCATAACATTTTCGCTTGTCATATCACATCGCACACATTTTAAGGCCCTCTCACTCTTATAGATAAGGCATATACACATGTTATTTCATGTCATGTTATTGGATCCACCATTTTTCACATATGTGTGAGACCCTCTCATCCTTGCGAATGAGGCATGTAATAAGTCACATCATATCATGTAATTTAACCACCAAATGTAGCAAGATCAACGAGAATATGCATCATAAGTAACTTTTCAAATAAACATCAGAGTAGCTAAAGTTTCACGTCTTAGAAAAGGTTTAGATATCACTTACTTTACGTATATGAACTTAAAAATAAAGACGGATTGACCAACTATATCGTGTGTAATGTGACGTCTCCAGAGGCGATTCAGTGATGGTAGCTTGTAGTGGTGTTTGGTGGTCGAAAATGAAGAGAGAGAGAGAGAGAGAGAGAGAGATGGCTGAATTTTTGGGGGTTCAAGTGAGGTGGAGTTCCCTTTTTGTACTGATAATTTTCATTTTCATTTTTTTTTGCTACTTGTTGCCCAAGACAAGCTTAGATGGCTTTTATTTGTCTAATTCTATTAATTATTGGCCTTTTACATTTCTTCAAGAGCCAAAGTGAGCTTGATACATTTGCATTATTCTAGATTTCTCTTGGCTTGCTCTTCAAGTTTTGTTAATTTGTCACATGTTTCTAAACCTTACCTTGTTTATCAAGTTGTACTACGTGCCATCCTTTTATTTTGCTACTTAAGATCATTTTAAATTCTAGAAGTTCTCCCTAGCTCACGCCCATTCTAGGGCATTTTATTTCATTTTCATTTTTCTTAATTAAATCTATTAAGTATAACAATATTAATTTCTTTTGTCTTTTATAAATTAGAATATTCTAGATATGCTATTTACTATCGCCACATGGCTAATCTAAAATATCCTAATGTCCTAGGTTATTTTTTCTAATTCCATTTTGTCTTTTTAAGCTTGATTTATTCCCCAAGCCAAAATTATATTATATTGTTATTTTATTTATCCTTTATATTTGACTTGTTTCTCAACTGAAGGGAAAAGAAAAGAATTTTTTAAAAATAAAAATAAAATAAATAAAAAAATTCAAAATTTTAATCAAAAGAAAGTGGAAGAAATGTTTTCCTCTTCTCAAAAAGAGTAAATCGTTTTTCTCACTTTAAAAAGAGTTTTTCTCCATAAGAGAAACATTTTTTTTTTCCTTGATTCGTTTACTTTCAATGAACCGAAACCCGAAAAATTTGAAAATTATATTTTGAAAGTGTTTTTTTTTTTTTTTTGTAAAACGAAGGCGGCTCAACTAATTTAAGGTGCTTCGATTTCAAAGAAGATTCAGATCGTGAGCACAGCACTGACCTGAGGATCACGTCATCTCGTCGATGCCCTGAAACATGGAAAGAACCAAAAGAGAAGGGACAAAGGCAAAACATGGCGTCGTCCAATCATTATAGCAAATTGACCCCCCCAAAAAAAAAAAAAAAAATAAAAAAATCCATGCGCTGCACATATGGAAAGAAAAAGTCTTTACCCTGATGATAATTACTTTGTTATCTTCGGTGTTAAGGAACTATTCACCATACTCATCGCTATCCTACAAAGGTAGTAATAACACCATCTATCATAATGCTTTAGCGTGTTTTTTTTTTCAAAGATAGGACCTTGATATGTCTTCTAGCCCTAGGAGCATTTTCAGTGTACCTATTTCCCCCCATCTCTCGTTGTGCGCCTTCTTTCTACCGATCCATTCGCCCGCGATTTTATTGACATTTATTGCCGAAACAGGGGCACGAGACTCATTGCTTGTTCATAGCCCCAGTCTTTTTAACGGATTTCTATATGCTGCCGATTCGCCATGCACGACGACGTACGTCCGTCCGACATATCACTGGGTTATCGATCATCGTAAAGCCCCGATATCTTCCCAATTTAAAAAGAAAAAGAAAAAAAGCAACTTCCAATCCTCGAGTTAGGTGGGCGGACAAGCAAGAAAAGAAAAGAAAAGAAAAGAAAAGACACGATTAGGAACCGGATTCCCCCGCACACAAACGTCTGAATCCAATCCTCCCAAGTCGGTTGAGGTTGAACTCGAACTCTGACTTCTCCTTCACCTAATCAGTCTTTTCTTAAGGGAAGGGATGGCGTTAAGGAATGAATCTAATGCCCATTCCAACCTATCCCCACCTCCACTCCACTCTGGCCTTTGCCCTCTGAAAATTAAAAAAAAAAAAGTCAAAAGGTGGACTTTTTTTTCTTGTCCTCCTCCTTTCTCTTCCCTCTTTCTTTTCAGTATTTCTTTGGGCCTAAGAAATATAAACAGCGGCTGGCCGCACAGGATTAAGCCTTAGATTAACACCGACGTCATCACCGCCGGAAAAAAGATAAAACTCATGCAATTTGGGGAAATAACCCCGCCGCAAGACGGTCCGTTTGTACCACAGGCCAGACAGAAAGTATCTTGTCCCCTCAATACCGAAAACACCCCTCTCTCTGCCGCCGAAGGGGACCGCCATCCGCTCGGCCTCCTAGGGCCAGTTACGTAATTTCGGATCCTCTTTGCTCTCCCCCTTATAAGCTGGCCTCCCCCACGAGTTTTCTTTCTGCCAGGAGAGAGAGAGAGAGAGAGAGGGTTCGCTTTCGCTTTCGCTTTTCGATCGTGTCGATTCAGGAGACCCTTCGCGAGTTTTCGCCAGGCGGATTTCCGATGGCCTCCAACGCTATCAAGATTCGGAATGGCTCGAGCCGCGGTCTGGTAGGTCCTTCCGGGGCTGACGTCTTGCGGGGGTCGGCGCCGTCCAGAACCCCCGAGGTTCGAGGCGATCACTCCGGGTCGGTGGCGCGGCTGTTGGTCGACAACCGCCACAACTTCGGGCGGAGTTCTTTGCCGGCGCGGCTCATGTACTACCGTGGCGGGTCGTGGCTGGACTTCCCTAGCCGAGTGGTGGAGTCGCTCAAGCCCAGCTTCGAGGAGCGCATCCCGGTGGTGGATTCGTCCGTCGACGGGGCGAGGTACTTGTTCGATTTCTTGAGAATGTTGCAGATTGATTTTGAGACTGGAAACAGTAGGTCGATTGCGTGGATTGATGAGAACGGGAAGTGCTTTTTCCCGCAAAATTTTATCGGTGAGCAATTCGAAGATGACTTCGCCGCTGGTGACGGGTTAGGCGAAAATTCCCTGAAAAGAAAGAGAGACAAGATTGGAGGGAAGGAGGAGGAGCAAGAGGTGAGTTCATCGGATAAGAGAGACGACGTGTTGAAGAGACCGTGTCTGGCTATAACTAATGTAGGGAAACCGAGTTCTAGGTGGCCGAATGCGAGGTTGTTGGGCGAGGGAGATAGGGCCTACTCTCAGATAAAAAATTTCTTCTTGTCCGGTTTGAAGAATGTGGATCCCAATGCTACTGTAACTGCGATTCACCAGTGCACGAGGACGACACCTAGTGAGCGTGCGAGATACGAAGTTTTTATGAAGCAGGTCGATATCACAAGAGCTGCGAGAGGTGTGTCTAATACTGTATATGCCTGGCATGCGACGTCCGTGAAGGGTCTGTCAATCATATTGGCCCATGGATTTGGAGTTCCTATTGAGGTTCCTGAGCCTGAGAGTTATGGAGTTGGTGTGCATTTCTCTTCTGTGGGGTTGCCCCAAGTGTGGTAATGATTCCTTTTTTTTTTTTGGGTGTACGTTTGAATTTATGCTGTAATGGTAGCTGGTTCTTTGCTGATAATAGCTTTCTCGTTGATTTGTCCAAAGTGCTATGCATTCAGAGGCAGATGATAATGGCGAAAAGCATGTAGTTTTGTGCCGAGTTATATTGGGCAGTGTTGAGAAAGTGGATCTTGGTTCTAATCAGTCTCATCCTTCTAATGTTGATTTTGACACTGGTGCGGATGATCCTAACAATCCTAAACACTACGTGGTGTGGTTCGGCAATGTGAATACTCATGTTCTTCCCGAGTGCATTGTCAGCTTCAAGGCCTCTAACAATGTTAAGGGTAAGTATAGTTTTCCTTTTTCAGTCTGACTTTTATGATAAACTCTGTTTGTTGCTGAGATTATTATGGTGTCTAACATATGCCGGCTGAGGGGAATTTCAGGCATGAAGAATTCAATTTGCGAATTGATTTCGAAGATGAAGAGTGCTCTCCCTCCTGCCAAACTTCAGGAAGTGGAGAAGCTGTATAGTGTTTTTAGGGTAAGTAACTTAAGCTTTACATATAAGAATTCTGGACCTTTTATATGCATTTAGCTGGTCAATAGAAAGTGGCTTTGTCTTCTATTAGCTTATGTAGTGATTTTCCCTTTAATTATGTTGTTACAGGCTGGAAAGTTGGTCAAAGATAGTTTTGTGAAACAGTTCCGATCCATAACTGGCGATGACGCGCTACTTGCTGCAATTCGGGAGATTCGTGGATCCGGATAGTGATCATTGAGATTCTTTATTTTGGAAGCATTTGTTGTGATTTGCTCAATTGATAGAATCATAGGAGTACAGGATCATACATAATACTCAGTCAAAGGAGGGATGGAAAGAAAGGGTTTTAACCGTGCAAGCGAGAGACTTCCTTCTTTTTTTTTTTCAACTCTTTTTCTTACCACCTCATCAATAAATGTGGAAAAGATTTGAGATGGAGAAATGTTAGCTCGTCCGTGAATATGATGTCTTGAAGTATGTGAAGCCAAGTAAACCCATCTTTGAACGGCTTTGAATGACTTTCTCAAAAAGGTCATAATTATTATTTTCGCCTTTCGAATCGTCATACTCCTAATTCGCCTCTCGAGCTGAATTTTTGTTTAATTCGGTGGTTTATTGGAGTTCTCTTTTGGAAAAGATTTGGTCCCTCCTTGCATCCAATCACTTTGTCAATATGGATGTTGATGGAAGTTGATAGTCCTTGTTTTTAGAAGGAAGGCTAATAAATAGGATTATTATGAGGTTAACTACTCTTTACGCTTTTACCATCGGATGAATGATACGTGTGTAAGAGACAGTTATGTAACCGAATTCTTTTACGTGTCAAGCATATGATGTTGAATGTGTGAATGACATTTTACATCGGCAGCAACCCTGATAAAAATCGTGATAAGAAATACAATTTTATGTATTCAAGTTAATGGAAAATCAGTGCATGACATTTTTGTGTTTTAACTATTGAAGTGCCCAAATTAGTTAATATGGGATGCACTAAATCTGTCTGGCGCACTGAATTAATGGAAGTTGCATAGGAGTCGACAATAAGGAGTACTGTATTGAAAGGGACACTTTGTCAAGGATTGAATTTGGGACTCGACAAGTTCAGTCACCAGTATGACAATGTTACCAATAGAGGATGGCGGTTTTGGGATTCAGCTGCTGCTGATGTGTTTTTCATGGACTGTTAATTCTTTTCACCTCTTAAATGTTGGGAACTGTATGCCAGAGATAATTGGTGTACAGTATGGAGATTGTATGGAATCCTTTGGTCGAGGAAAACAATTGTAATTTCGCTGGCTTGGTTGCATGTTTCGGCTTGTGAAGGAAAATGAGGTTAGTGGACTAGATTGTTGTTATCCTTTTCACTGTTGAAATTGCAAATGCACTAGTACTAGACGATATATACGCCGAGAACAGAAAAAAGAGAGGAAGAACTCTGTTATGACCAGGATCTGAAAATATGTTGGTTCGATGATGGACTCCAGGAATACACATCTGCCTGTTGATTTGATTGAAGGTGATTGAAAGTTATGCGCTAAATGCTTTGTTACTTGAAACTCGCCGAGCATGACATTAGCTTTTGTGATTGAATTTTTCTGCCTCTGTTTACTTCTTCCTTCCTTGGAACATGTATCTAATGTTCACTTAGTTGGAGAATTTGTACAGGGGAATCG
Organism: Rhodomyrtus tomentosa; assembly: GCA_028455895.1. Classification (NCBI taxonomy): domain Eukaryota; kingdom Viridiplantae; phylum Streptophyta; class Magnoliopsida; order Myrtales; family Myrtaceae; genus Rhodomyrtus; species Rhodomyrtus tomentosa. The sequence goes on along the minus strand of JAPCWY010000001.1, from coordinate 2,068,004 downwards.
CCTATAGCGTTTCTGATGGCAGCTGGTCATGTTGCTTACTCAGTCGCATTGATTGTCATTCATTTCTGGAGAGAGTGAAAGATTTGTCTTTTACGACTCGATATAGTTGATAAATAAAAGTATTCCAGGTCCATGGAACTGGTTGAAATTTGATTTCTTATGCCTTCAATGCCTCCTGAGGGACTTGGAGAATGTCTCCTGTCGTGCTTGTTAGTCAAGCTTAGTATGTTGAGTACAATGATACCGCATTCGATCACTTCCTTTTGGATGGACAATTGGAATGAACTGATCTGCTAGAATTTCGGGTGACTTCCTGTGGCTAATGAGGGGTCCCGCGCCTTGTTTGTGTAAGTGTTTGTATTTGAGAAAGATGTGGGATGTAGCTAATGTAGGTGTAACTCTCTTGTGATCAGGTGCCTGTTGTTATCAACATTTTGAGTTCCTCTGGAAGGAATAAGAACATCCAAACAGATAATTGATAGTTGTTATGGGCAGTTGGAGCCTAGAGTCTTACTGGGATCCTCAGAATCAGGAAGAATGGTAGTGAGATTTCCGTACAGGAGGTGTTTCTGCATTTTGAAATGATAGAATCCTGTTTTTCAATTTGGGGTGTCATGATATATCATGAGCATATTGTATACTTGATGTATATAAACCGGAACCGTTGCATGCTTTCTCTTCAGACAGGTGTAAAGAGATTAGTTCCACGTTCGGGGAAACAAGTGCTGAGAAGCGTTAAATGGCAAGGTAAAGATGCATAGCAGTGGGAATTTCTGCATATGTGCTGGCTTTCTTGCAACTTTTCATCTTAGACTCAGCTCCAAGGAGAGGAAATGTTAGTTCTCTGGCATACTTAATATTTGACACTAGGAAGTGGGAATCCTATACCTCGTTTAATTGTCTTATAGCTGAATGGTGCATAATTGTGGTGACTGATGAGGCATTGTGTTAGGTGTCGTATAGTTTCGTTAAGACTGTAAGCAGGGATGGTTCTGTAGATGATTTTAACTATAAGCTTGACATAAAGTTTCATTGGACATATGAAACCGTTGATGATTCGGAATTTCCTCAAGGTGTTTGAGATACAAATCTGAAGGACTCTCATTTGCATATTTCTGTTGCAAGAGGTAATTTTCATTTTCTAGATTTGCCTCTGATTGCGCGTTGGAAGATCACTAATGAAATGTTCCAGATCATCTTCTTGTAATCTATTTGATTTTGAGAGCAAGTACACATCTGGCATTTTCAGTTGCTTGGATATCGTTGGCTGCTACTGAACCAACAAGCGGAGATGCAGGAAAGTAAGAAGTTTAAGTATTGTGAATTGGTGATTTTGAATCATTTCTCCTCGATAGTGAGAGTCACTTGCAGGTGATTGTGAAATAGTTCCTGTCGCTGCTTCTACTTGGCACTTCTGTAGAAGCCTTCACTTGCATTTCTCTTCTTGTTGGGAGGGAGCAGGTGCATGTTGAATGATGCACATCGAGATTATCTGATAGAATTGTTAGTAGTGTCTGTATTTTGTACGAATATATAACCCAATCAAGAAATTCACAGCTGCGAGTCTGCTATCTTTCTGAAGAGAATTCATATATCATTAGAAATTTGAAAACCAAGCAGAATCTATCCTTGCATCCATAGCATTTTCCATTGGAGATTTTGTAATCAAACGAGGCCATCCAGTGGCAAGAATGGTCGAACTCTTAACTTGATCGAAGAATGGGAAGACCAGAACGTCATGTTGATAATCCTAATTCGTCTTCCAAGTTGCATCCACAAGGTTTCTGCTTAACACGTTAGTGTTGTGGTACGTACACGGTGTTCTATCTTTCACCGCGTTTCGGACCATCTTTGGAAACCCAAAGTCTATGTTCACTAAACACGTTCACGCTATGACAGACTTTCGTATGTATCCACTATGCATAGTGCTTGGCATGATGACACTCCGACTAGAAGGTCATGGCGGTCTAGTCTAGTTCTCTTATCATGATAAATCTGTCGAAAATTCTTCACTAGGTTGCTCCTAATGGTCATTTGGATTAGAGCAATAACTTTATTTAGAACCTCGTTGGAAAGTATTAAATTATTTACCATCATGTGTCGTGTTCCATCATTTGTGCACACATGACATTTTTGTGAGCCTTTATTGGTAAATTCCACATATCGATAGACTGGATGGGATTCTGAACTTCATCCGACTTAACACTAGCTGCGGTTCAGGTTTGATTTCCTTTAGAATTAGTCGACAAAACTTGCTATTAGTTCGTTGTCTCTGATTATTTCTTCGCATTATATCCTTCTAGTTCACACATAAACAGACAGACATTACAACGACAAAGATTCATGGAAGTTTAGATTAGGTCATAGGTAAGATGAACGTTACCACGAGATAAGTTACCTGACATGCTGCTGGTGTTTTTCTCAAGTTTAGATGGCATTGTGACCGTGTCGTAAAAATCTTCAACCTTCGATTGGAAGATTTTCTCTTGGGAGGGGTCAATTGATGGCCACAGTTAGTTCTAGGACGCTATGTAGGAAAGAATAATTAACCCATTCCCTCGGCTATCTTTCCTTCTACTTCCCCCGCCGTGTAGGACTTGCGCGGAGGATCATGCATACAGTTCATGGTTTACGTTTCTATTTTTTTTTTATAAAAATATATAGTGTATTGATCCGTGTTAAAAGATTCGACTTTCCTGAGGAGAGTGAGAAACAAATACAATAGAGCTAGAAATAAAAGATCGATTCCGGTAGTATAGGATGTGGAATGTCCCTGAATTCCTTTCCTTCCAAATTCACGGTTAATGCGAGTACTCGAATCTTTTGACTTGACCAATGGACAAGGGCCTCTAGCTAAACTGCGCTGTCCGCACCCGGAGAAGTATATACTTGACCCTCCTTTTGCCTGGAATGTGCACCACGCACCATGGACGAGGTTAATCCTAAGATGGTATGTGTACGCATGACTAGGAGATGTCTCGAGGAGCTTCTTGCCCCGTCGAGCAGCTGAACCTGTAGCCAAAGATTGAGGCTTTAATATAAAGAGAGCTCGATGCGTGCAATGAGGGCCTGACAAAGAAAGAGTCGGTGACAGATAAAGAGGAGCAGAGAGAGAGAGAGAGGGGGGGTGAATTATAAGTTGAATAATAAGGCATGGGGAGCAGATGAGTGCCCACTGATCTGGTTATTGTATAAGGCCTTTTAGTGGATATCATTCATCTTCTTGTCACGACATCGGTTGTTCTTTTCACATGATGCTCGCTCAGACGCCAAACATGCATTCATTTTTCTTTTTCTTTTTCAAGGTCCAATCCCCATCCTATTTAAACCAAAACAATTTTATGTCACGTGGAAAATAAGTAATTTGAAAAAAAAAATCTAAAAAATAAACGTTTATATTGCTTATAAAAATGAGCGAACGTGAGATATTTTCGTAGTCCACTTAAACGTTTAGACATGAAATGTTGTCAATAATAATAATATTATTTATGGACTAATTATTTCAATTGATACATGCGATCATTTTTTTGAAAAGCATTTTTCGAACCACTCGGTTTTCGCAAAACAAACATAATATGAAACTCATAATGTTTTTATTCTTTCTTTCCTTTTCTCCCCCAAGCAACAATGAGTGTTTAGCGGATGCTGTTACCTATACATTCAAGATCCAGCAAGAACAGATTTTTCTCCCTATATATCAATTCGAGGTGACAACTTAAGTAGGAGCTAGTGCGAGCTGATTTCGTCGCGATGCTTGCATGATGGTCAACTTGTACAGTTTAGATGGTATTGCGCGGAGTCAAAACAAACCACGACGCAATAACGTCCTACATCGCTCGAGACGAGACAAATATCAATAAAGACGGTTTTTTTTTTATTTTCTTTTTCGGGACTATTGAAAGTCATTTGAGCACGCATCGCATCCACCGATACCATCCGTCTTGCGACATAGGATTGAGAGATCACGTCGGCAGTGGAACTGAGCGCTGATAACCATTTCCAATACGAGCGAGAGCACTCGGGGCAATGTTGGGGATTGGATGTGCTTAGGGGGCCATGCTCAACATCTAAATTTGAACCCCAATATAGAACGACAAGAATCGCCCCGAAAAGAGAGAGGAAAGAAGGCGAGCTAAAGCATAAGGGGGGAATATGAATATTGGGGGGGGGGGGGGGGGGGGGGGGGGATGAGGGGAATTGAAGGGAGCATGTGAGAGCACACTGCCCGGTGGGCTTTTGTGAAAGAGAGGAAGGGGGAGGGGAAGAGGGTGAAAGAGCGGTCAAAAGCCTTGGGAAACCCAAATAAGTCCTTTTGATTCACTGACCAATCTTAAGTTTTTGATGGCATTTGCGTTTCTGCACTCGTATGGCGTGAGAGTCTGTGTTGTGTTTTGGGCGTGTTTGGTCGTGACTCGTCATGTGGGACTCACTCCCTCAATTGCTGTCTTTTTTTTTTTTTTTTTTGGCGGGCTCCTAGTTTAACTGAGGCGACCAACCAAGCCAACCCCAAAACTCCCAACTCTTGAGAATTCGTGATGTTGTGGGGTTCACTCCTTTTGATTTGTCAGATTTTTACTGAGGCGACCTACCAATGAACCAAACCAAACCAAACCCTGATCTCTTTACTTACCACACCGCCTTCTTCACCTTTGACTCTCTCTCTCTCTCTGAATTATTAATATAGAGAGGCTTGTTGTCGGGCTACAACATTCGAATTTAATTGTTGGAACTTGAGAGAGAGAGAGAGAGAGAGAGAGAGAGAGAGAGATGATAGAATTGCTGTTTTAGACAAATTATTTTCGAGAGTTATTAAGCATATTTAAGGAGAGAAATGTTGATCTAAATAATGAGCATACATGCAACGAGAAAAGTCGGTAACATGCATCTTTAGTGGACTCCAGAAAAAGTCTTGTTTGATGGGTTGGATAAGTTAAAGGCCTAATGGCTAATGGTATGTGAACGATTGACTCTTAAAAATAATCCATGGACACGGGCCTTGGCTTAGAGCTGTCTGTACATAATTAGGGTATATGAACAAGTGGCCTCCGATTCTTGAACCGGAAATTCTTCGACACTCTTAACTAACCACACCAATCCTGGAGATTGCGAATTATCGACAAAATTCCACTTAAGATGATAATCGTTGAGGCTATGTTGTGCCTCAATAACTCCATTGACCATTGAACAAAATAAATTTTGTGTTTGTATGGCGACATAACGAGTTTTTTTTATAAGGCACTTGTCAAAATAGATCATTTTCCCAAAGCTCTTTTATTTGGTCTCCGACAGGATAAAAGTTTTGAAATTTTTGCCAAGTCATTTTTGGCCGTAAAAATAAGTCTTTTTCCCACTAAACTTCTCAAAAAACAAAAAACAAAAAATACAGCAAAGGAAAAAGTAAATAGTTTATCATGTTTGTTTGCCCCATAACCTGATAAAACTTGTTTTTAAAAAAATCAAATCGTGAAACATTGCTGTTGTCGTGGACAAATAAATCCTTGTATAATGTTAAATTCTGTCATATGGACAATATATTCACATGGAATGATTGATCAAACTTTGCCTCCACTAGAAAGAAAAAAAATTCTTGATGCACCCTTAAATTGATGCCAAAAGTTGGATACATCAAGATGGCTCCAGTTTCCCATAAATCATTGGCAAGCTAAGATGCAAAAGGACAAAGAGAAAGAAATAAAAGAAAATTCCCAACGTGCCTCCTCATAGGGAATTGACCTTTGTGAAGACCCGGAATTTCTGCAGATGTCGAAATATGTTTCGAAAACTTTAATGGGCAATCCTAATAGTGTCTGGTAAAAGCATTCACGGATGCACCAGCTGATAAAATCCCGATGTATCTGTTTAATCCTTTATACAGCAGAAAATTTGTAATTAATAGGATTTGGTTGGTTGCTGAGGTCGAAGGCATCCTCGAAGGATGATATCATTCTAGGACCCATGTCAATGAACTGTCTTGTCTTGTCTTGTCACTTCTCTTTTTTATTGGATTGAATGTCTTCTTTGGGGATCTCACAGTTTCACCGTGCATAAAAAGTGCATTTCTGTTTTAGAAAAGCAATGATTCAGGATGAAAAAAAGATGAACAAACCTCACGGTCCATTGGCTTTCAGCGAGAACGAGCGGGGAGTTCATGAATGTGCAATTCCTCGTGATGGTTGAATTTTCCAGAGCAAACACGCATCAGCTATGACACGTCTCGATCAATCCTGGCATTTCATTGACGAATACAACGTTTCAGAGAAGATGAAATGAGAAAGGCTTCACTATTTTAGCTTTATGAGACGAGGCAAATTGATTTTTATGGCCTGTTTGACAACGCTATTTATGCGACTTCAGAACATCAAAATGCAAAACCCTATCCACAAGGCCTCCTGAGCCTCTACCGGCCTAATCTGCTCTAGACAAGTGAGAAGGGTGAGTCTTGCTACCAGCAGGAACTCGAAGTGTTGATTAGGCTATCTGTTTATGATGCACCCAAGCTAATAATGGACGAAGTTATGATTAATTAGCTTCATTATTATCGTTGACACCGCAACTTATGACATGATTCACTCTACCTCTCTTCTGTCTTGTCTGAATTAGATACATGAAGATCCTATATTTCCTGAGATTCTGTGAACTTAAAGAGAGGAGATCTAGACTGGAGTTGAATGAATTCTACTGCATGGGTTGCAGGTATCACCATGTGAGCGGGAACTCAAATTTGTCACCTGCTACCCATAAGATCAAATCAAACATGGTGTGTGCCAATCAAAAATTAACTTCTTTTCTTGATCCAATGCATTGTCCAATCCATTCTAATGAATGAAGTAAGGTGGCAGTACTCTTCTCAAGGCTGTACTGGCAATGAATTTCGCAGAATTTTAAATGGGTCACCAGAGAATTTTTGACAAGCAGGTGGGATCATAAATTACCTAGAAAACCTTAGTTTATACCTTTTCTCTGGCTAGCACAATGCCCCAAGTTCAATCAGGATCATTAATCAAAACTCATCTGTTTAATTGAACAGAATTCTCAGTCTTTGTCCAACTGTTATTTGGCATAGAGTATTTTTTTTTTTTTAAAGAACAGCATTTACACGGTGATATATAAAAATGCTGTAGAGATGACCTGCCAATGAAGGGATTTACCAAGTGACGAACAACTAAGATTCCACATGAAACTCTGTCATTAAGACTTGCACAAGAGATAAAAACCCCGACAACGGTTGAAATGAAATAGTAAATAATCTTATTAACAACTACAAATATAGTTAATATTGTTAACCCTAACAAGTGAAAAAACAAAAAAAAACTATAACGATCGACTCTTTTGCTGATCGAAAGGAGACGACTGACCCAACTATCAAAGTGAGGACAAAAGGGGTATGTGGGTATGGCTAAACTAAAAAGCTAAGTAGAGGTCAGCAGAGAATATAAAGCTATCAAGAAGGCAATATTATATGATTTACGTACAACTGAAGTAAGAATTGTCTAATATATGTGCTTAGGTAGCCATTAACTGTGGACAATTAAGTTGCCTTTCGGATCTTGTGTCACTACAGATTTTTTTATATTAGGAAAGTCCGTTCTCGGCCATCTTGCACTGCTTGTATTGTTCAAACGTTATAATTATTTTTGTGCATATTGATCCCCAAAGTGTTATTGCACCGTGATTAAGGTCTAAGGGCATGCATGATAATGATTCTGATCCGAAAAGGTGATTTTGATTAGAATTGATTTTTTTTATTTCGTTTTTTGGATGAATTTTAGAGAATCAAAATGTGTTTGATAAATGCACAAAATTTCTATTTTAGATAGAGAAAAAGTGATAGAGAGAACTAAAAAAAAAGCGAGAGAAGTGAGATTTCATACTTTTTTGTGTTTCTAAAAAGTTATTTCTTTATTTTAAAAACGACTATTTTTATTCAAAATTTTGCTCCAAAACTGTGTCCTGAAACATAACTAAAATCAGAATCATTTATGTTACAAATAATGTTTCTTATCATTTTTTGTTCCGATAACAAAATTAGAAAATCAGAATCGTTGACATGCATGTCCTAAATGTTCGTGTGAAGGTCTTCATCTATTATCATAAAAAATCATTGATGAATTGATTAAACATATAATCTCCGAAAAATCAACCGATAGTCTTTTTGAGTAATGATAGAAAGATCGCATCGGAAATTGGCTAGGGCATGTGAGATTGATCTTGTTTCGGGAATCTTATCGGACAAAGAAATGTGCGGCGCACAACACAACAAGAACATGTATCTAATGTGATTAGATGGTTGGGACTCCATAATTAACGTTAGTTTAGCCCCTGACCGTCCAAGACCAAAAAAAAAAGAAAAAAGAAATGCCCTTTCTCCGACCTTGGACGGGAAAACCCGAGAAAACCAAGGAAAGAATTAGATAACGTGGCGGAGTTTGACTGGTCAGAGGGGTTAAGGCTCAGCCAGAGCCAGGCCGTCTGCTCCTGTGGGAGTGCAATTCCCACGTACTTACGCCTCGTACGGTTAATCACCTACCCATTCCGGTCTCACCTCGTCTTGTCCCGTCTCCCCATTGGACGGTCCAGGCACGCGCCATCCGCTCGCGTGACGGTGAACACTTGCTTCCCTGCCAGTTGGAAGACCCCAATCACACCTCGTGCTCCCAGTCAAACCTACGGTCTTCGACTCACTTTCACTTCCCTCGCTCTCGCCCCATAATAAGAAAGAAACGTACTTCTGTTTATTATTATTATTATTATTATTATTTTAAACATATTTAATTAAAAACAATTCAATTTTTATTGCATGTCGTGCGAGGGAAATCACTACATTAGAAATTCTGGAATTTCTTTAATTAATTATCCGATAAGCTCTTTCGGACACTACCGTCGAAAAAATGCACGGCTTTCGCCGTGTACTCGTAAGACATTATCAAAGATACCTTTTAAATCATCAGTACTTTTGACCCGATTTATATGCAAAACTAAACGGATGTTGCCCACCCCACACACCCCCCCCCGTTACGGGCATCGGATGAGTCTCAATGTTATCAGAAGGCGGGCGAAGTTCGCTTATAAGATGATGCGATCGAAATGTGAGATCGGCCGCATCCAAACCAAAGCCCCTTGCGAGGAGTACACACAAGCAAAGCTCACGCTGGCGCGCGCGCACCAACCGCTCTGTCACTACAATGGATTCTGTGCGGTGAACTGATGGCGAAACCCATACCCAACCTCTGAATTTTCGCTCCACAATCTCTTTGTTTCGTTGCTATATCCCCCGCGCGCACAGCCCATCTTCATCTCTCTCTCTCTCTCCCCCCTTTTTGTCAATGGTGGAATCACTTGGGAGTTGAAAAAGAAAATATTTTTTCCCATTAGATGACTCGCTGTGTCGACAGGAAATAATGGACGACTCTCTCTCTAGCTTCCTTTGCCAGGAGAGTGAGGCCTGCTTGGATGATCGTGGACTTGTCGAGGAAGAAGACGAGTTCGGTGACTTGAGCGACTGTAATGACGGCTCTGGCGATTGTAGTTTAGACGATGGGGAGTATCTGCAAATGCTGTTCGATAGAGAGACCGGTTCCGCCGGGTTCAAGAGAAACGAGGCCATTGATCCCGGGAGGAGGATTACATCGGCTCGCGTCGATGCGCTCTCGTGGATTCTCAAAGTCGGTTTTCCATCCAACGCCAACTGTCCATTTTCGTTTTGAAACTCCACAATTGATTGGGAATGCATGGATTCAGACTATCTGGTTTTATGGCTCTTTAATTTTTGCTCTCTTTGTTTGGTTGTTCGATTCCAGACCAGAGAAAAGTTTGGGTTTCGCTTCCAGACGGCGTATCTGGCGATGACGTACTTCGATCGGTTCCTTTCCAGGCGGTGCATCGATGTAAGTCTAGTCTTGCTTAGCTCACATATGTAGTCGCGGCTTCTTTCGATGTCATGATGATTGGAGCTTCATTAAGGCGCGATAGTTAAGGTTTTTGTGACAGTGTTGTGTGCTGTTGTTTTTTATGGTGTCTATAGAGTGAGAAATCATGGGCAATTAGGTTGCTGTCGGTGGCTTGCCTCTCTCTGGCCGGGAAGATGGAGGAGCTGTGTGTTCCGCCGCTGCCGGAGTACGAGACAGAGGCTTACTACTTCCAAAGCAAGGTGATTCAGAGGATGGAGCTTCTGGTGCTGAACACATTGGAGTGGAGGATGGACTCGATCACGCCTTTTGCCTACCTACATCACTTCGCCACAAGCTTACACACGGAGCCTTCGCAGAGGGCGGTCGCGCCTAAGAGCGTCAATCTCATCTTGGGCATCATGAAAGGTGGGATCTTGAATGATTTTCGATATGTCATTTGAAGAGAGCTGAATTGTCTTGCTGTTGCTTTTTGATTGGTGAGTTGGAAGTTTCTGTTCCAATTGCAGAGATCAACCTGGTTGATCACAGGCCATCCTCTATAGCAGCCGCTGCCACATTGGCTGCGTTAGATGATTCACTGACAAGAAATGCACTGGAGCGTAAGATAAGCGGCGACTGTTCTTTTCATCAAAGCCTGGACATTGTGAGTTGTGCTCAGAATATCAAGAAATCATTCATTTGTTCATTTTCTCTTATCAATCGAAGTAGTTTGCGCCATTCCTTCTCTCTTGAAATGTTCCAACCCGTTTGGTGAGTTCGGACTTTTTTCTTTTAAACCACTCCACAGGATGCCGTGTTCTCGTGTTACAGTCAAATGAGGAGGTTGGACACGGAGATGCTTCAAATGGCCAAGTCTTTGTGCGGGCCGGAGCTAACCATGAGGCATTCGAGGCCACTAGACTTTTCTGAGATCTCTTCCGTCACTTGTGCTATTAGCACCAAAAGGAGAAAGTCTCCATCCAATGATCAAGACCAAGCTCCTGTTGCTCGAGACGATAAGCGACGCTGCTAACGAAACCTCGGGAGGAACTCGGCTTTGATCATCGGTCATCTCAGTCTACACATCGAAAACAGAATAACAAGTATAGAATACAAAGTAGAAAAGCATAAAGGAGGAGGGGGGAGCATCAAAAGCAAGCTTTGGGCTTCATCCTAAAGCTGATTTTTCATTTAAGGGAAAGCCACACACCAACATTGGGGGAAAAAGGTCCAGAATCTCCAGATGGAGGGGGTCTTGAAAGCTGCTGCTTCCGAGTGGGTCAATTGTCTAATTGCGCATCGATTTTGATTTTCTGAGGATTTTTTTTTTAAAATTTTCTTTTGTTCTGGCCTGACCTTTCTCGAATTCTTATTTATTTGTTTATTTTATTTATTTTGGGGGGGGGGTCTAAGACCAAGAGGTCTAGAACAAGCAAACCCCTGGCTTTTGATTTGGGATTTGCTTTTGGTGTTTGCTGCCTGTGTTATTAGGTTTGATTTGATGCATCAAGTGTTGGAAGTTTGGCCAACCAGCCTGAGAAGAGAGAGAGAGAGAGTTGACAAGTGATGTAGGGGAAGAAAGGGTGAAGTGAATGCGATTGGATTTGTTTGAATGTTTGGGGGATAACCTTTCAACGGTAGGGGCCCTTTGTCCTCTTCCTGCGGAACCTGCCTGTTTCCAAGGGATCATGGTTCATCAAAGGCATTGTCTGTTGATCTTGAAGGGTACTTCCATGTTTGATGCTACTTTTTTGAATTGGACTTTTCCTCTGCTTCTTCTTCGTTGTCGTCATCGTCGTCGTCGAGTAGGAACTTCGCGATTCCTTTTTACGGAGTCAGCCGTTCTCTTATCCATTTGGAAGTCGTACGGTGCGCGGCGATCGTCCCCGGTGGTGGTATCTCGAATCGATAGAAAGGAGCCAAGCTATTTCAGTTCAATTGGATGAATGTGCAGGACCAGCTAGACCAAAGCGGGAGGGAGAGTGGAACTCCCTTCCCTGTTCTATTCCAACTTGCACCTCAGAAAGCGGTGTTGATACTTGATGAGTCCTCTAGGTTGGAAAATCCAGCATTTTATGGTGTTCAGTTCTTCCGGAACAGCAACTGTAATTCGTATCTAAGTTGTATTCGCTCATTCAAAACAACGGCGAGCATTATAAATCTTCATCATCAGGAATAACGTTGTCGAGTTTCGGTAGAAACGGGCCGAGCCGAGCGAGCAAGGTGTGTTTTAAGGAATCTGTTTGTCTGATCTTTCACTAACTAATAGGGAGGAGCAAGGCTTGCAGCGTCTCAATCTCGAGTTATTGCGTCACTAAGGAGGCGGTGGAAAGAAGCATTTTCACTTGCTTCAATTTCCTAAACCTATTAATGTTATAGTCATCATTATAAGTTTATATTAATAAATTAGGCAAAGTATAGGAAAAATCGTAAACCTATCGCATTGGTATCATTTTAGTCCTAAACATTTTAATTATGCTAATTTAGTCATTATCCTTTTAACCTAAAGCTAATTCAATCCTTCATGCTAATTTTAGATGGATATTATTGACGTGAATGCCAATCGATCTATGTTGCACAACTGGCGCTGATGTACATATTTTTTAATAATATTTTTCAAACTATTTTTTTTTTATGTCTCCTTTTTCCTCCTCTTACCTCTTGTGGCCGACAAGGCTCGGCCCCCGCTGGGCATCGTCTTAACCAGGGCAAGGCCAACCCTAGCCCAGGTGACACTTGGCCCAACCAAATCTATTAAGGACGGCCTTGCCGGTGCTCACCCTTGATTAGGTGAGGCCAACCCTCGCCGACCACCGGAAGAAAAAGAAGGAAAAAAAGAGAGAAAAATAGGAGAAAAGAAGAAGAAGAATAAGAACAAAAAGATGTAAATTATTAAAAATTGTCTCCGTAGGGACATCCACAGCAGCAATAATTTACACTGGCACTAATGCAATAGCCCAAATAAAAAATATATGCGCTAGAGGGTTAGGACTAAATTTACAAAATTAAAAGGTTTTGGACTATGCTAGCATTAATGCAATAGCCCAAATGAAAAATAATAATGGCATCTTATTGTTATTTTTATTGTTATTAATTATTATTTATCAAATGGTGAAGACGCTAAAGCCAAAAACTATAGTAGCAAGAAAAAGAAAAATAATAATAATTTTAGCAGTACTTTATTTTTTGTCGTTTCGATAATCACAACAATCTCGTAGTAGTTTGCACCAAGCGCATTAATCATTTAGGGCACACATGATGACCATTCTCATTCTCTGATTTTGATTATGGGAACAAAAAAGGATGAAAATACTGTTTGATAACACAAATAATTCTTATTCTGTTATCAGAATCAGTTTCAGAGAATCAAAATTAATTTTAAAGCAAAATCCAGAGCAAAAAAAAAGTTGATTTTAGAAAAAAGAATCACTTTTGAAAATTACAAAACAGAATGAAGTCTCATATCTATCACTTTTCTATTTCAGTTCTTTCGTAACTTTTTCCTCAACCTAATAAAAATAAAAAAATTCAAAAAATTTTGGATATTTTTTAAAAAAATCACAGAAAAAATTAGAAAATTCCTAAAAATAGAAAAGACTTAGATTAGTCTAGTTTGACCTCATTTTCATAAAACTGACCATAAATTTTCTAGATTTCACATCTTAAACTCTTTTGCAAAAAATATCGCAGAAAATGAGGCCATCTTACATTCGAATGATAATATATATACTCGTGGCCGTGCGTCACAAAATGTGATTATCTACATATGGAGCTGGAGTCAAACACTCACTTGGATTTAGAACATAAGCTACAAATTGATAGTATAGAACTTATAGTTCGTATTAAGGAGGATAATTTTTTTTTGTTAATGGATAATTTGGTTATTTGGCTACTATGTTTGTATGTATTTTGGACAAAACAACATTTAAAGAAATAAATGAGTTCTTAATATGAGAATTATCCTATACTTCAATCGAACTTCAAATATCATATATTATAATTTGAATTTCATTTATGACATGCTAAAAATACATATTTTAAATTATTTTATTGTGCATTGAAAATTACTCTTCAATTTTGAATGAAATTTTACAAAGTAACTATATAGTTATTTGACTTAAATGAAAAAAATTAGGAAGAGAAACAATTTTTCAAAATAGGAATTTTGTGCAGTTATCAATCGCGTTTCTATTTCAAGAACAGAAATTTTGGCCAGTTATCAAACGCGTTCTGATTCTCTAAAACTCATTCTCGTTAAAGAGATGTGTTGCGAAATGCATGCCAAACACTAAAACAGGTTGTCATATTCAAGAATTGTTGCATGACCTTAGGCTTAGGCAGACCGTCCAACCGATACGCAATGATGCACTACTACTCTAGTCACTTACGGGGTGTACGTGTGGTTATTAGACGACGCCGCTTATATTTTAAAAGGACATAACTCTCAGAACACAACTTAGAATAAATTTACCCAACAAAAAATGTACAGACAAAGCCCTAGATTGCCTATTTCTTCTGCAGTGATTAGGACGAAATGGGACAAACCCAAGTTCTGGTCGATTTATGCAAATTGCAAGGTGGGTAGTTCGTAGTCGATTGATGATGCAGTGGGTTATGAAGTTGGGCAATGTTTGCTTTTGGGTCTCCTCCCCCACCACCCCCCCCCCCCCCCCCCCCCCCCCCCCAAAAAAAAAAAAGAAAAAAAAGAAATGCGACAAGAAATTGTGCGGTCAAAAGACTACAAACTGGCAAGACCCAAGTACTTAGGTACTCCCCTGGCATCTTTTACTCTCTAACAACCACCTCCCCTTTCATTCACAGTTGGCAATTTGTACTCGCGGGGGATGTGTAGATTTCGCACATACCCCTTGGCTACCCTCTCTGACTTTTAGTGTTACCTCGGGTCTTGTCGTCTATGGTTGCCTCTGCTGCTGCCAGCTGGTGATCCCCTGGCCACGTGGGAACCACAGTCGAGAGGAGCTCCAGGGATATTTCTTCAAACTCAGGCTACATTTCGTCAAGGTCGACATGTTTCCCTGTAAAGGGGTACTACGATTTGTCATCAATGAAGAAATAAATAAGCGTCCACCCACTTATCGCAGCGAAGGATTCAAGTCTATCTGTGAATTTTCTTCAGGATGATTTTGATTGACGCATTATCCTCGGCAAGTAATCTCATGGATTAGCTTCCTGTTCTTTGAATTGGTCGTGTGGAAAAGATACCGCCTATAAAACTTCACCAAGGAACAGGGCACTGTAAAAGCACCTTTCCCTTTAAATAAAAACTGCAATATCAGCTTGTCTTTGCTTTTATCTCCATCCCGACTGCCACTAGTGTCATGCATACATCACCCAAAATCTTCACGAGAGCACGCGTTCAGCTTCACTTTGTCAAAGAGTACTTAGGGGATGCGACATTGCAAAACGCTTCGAAGAGTCGAATTGAACTTCTTCGCCATTAGGGTTCAACTCCCTAGGTCCTTCCCAGTGCTTGTAACAATGCACTATGCTTGTGTTTGTCACAGACAGAATGGTGGCAATATCAAAGCGTCGATCGCTATGTTATTCACTAACTCCTTATGAGAATCAGACTGGAAGAGGATGATTCGTACAGAGGCTCGTTCATGAAAGCCATAAATCGAAGATAAATTCACAGTTATTCAGCAACTTGGGCCCCCAACTTTGGTGGCTTCAGAAAATTTACAGTACCAAAAATTGTCAGCTCACACAAAGTTACAGATCGATGACCCAGGAAAGGAAAAACGAAAGCAAAAACGATAAAAACTAAGGTCCTAGATTTAGGCCCAGATTCATCGTCGAAAATTACACAAGGTTAGATTCTTCTACCTACATTACGCTGATCCCACAGGGATCATCTTCAAAGCAGCAGCAATTGGCATGCCCAGAAACCCAAGTAAAATGCTGACAAACCACTGTTGCAAGCTCAAAGGATAGGTGTTTGCAAACGTTCCCAGGAATTCGACGATTATGATTTGGAAGACAGCGGTGCAAGTGAGCACGGCCACGAATACGTAATTTTTCAGTATTCCCTTGAACACATTTATCTTCTCCATCTCCCTGGAGCTGATTTCATTGAAAACCTGTGATCGATGTAATGCCATGTAGTGTAAGCCCACAGGATTGGACAAGTTGCAAGCAACAGTTAAAGAATCAAATACTAGCCCTATCCATGTCAATAAAACACAATTTCCACCACCTGACTTCCCTAGCAAGAAACAGCTCAAATTACCATGTAATGACCAGTACACTGAAAGCCAAGGCTATTTGTCAAATAACGAAAAAAAAAAATTGAAGAGCAAATGCCTAATTCCATAACTTTGTGAACATGCGAAACAATGGTTAATTATGACTACTGAGACAAAAATTCGCTGCAGCCACTTCTAGAATATTCTGTTTCTTTCCCATTTCCAGATACAGTCAGAATTGAAAGATCACTTCTAATGCACCGTAAAATAAAGCGAAAAAATAAAAGCATGCTATTGTTGGGAACAAAAATGCAAAGCTTGGTACTTTAAAGTTTACCTGGCAAAAGACAAACGAGTTAAAGATAATGGTGTTCAATATCAAGTTAGAGTCTGGACCGGTGAGATGGAAAGCTTCTTTTCCTTTCGTTTGAAGATACCATATGATGACAAATTGATATGAGGACTGCCCCAAGATATTCCTCCACATAACATTACTGATGAAGTTCCCTTTCCTACCAACTGGTGGCCTCTTCATCAAGTCATCAGTAGGAGGTTCTGTTGCTAACGCAAGGGCTCCCAGAGTGTCCATAATCATGTTGACCCACAGAAGCTGTACAGCAGTCAAGGGAGCATTCCCTACACACATTTTTCAATCATAAGCATGAAGGAAGAATAAATTCCCAGTATGAAAGTAAACATGAAAACTATCTAGGATATTGAGAAAGTATCTAATTACCAGTTAAACATGCTGAAGAGAAGTTAACGATCAAGGCAACCACATTGACTGTCAGCTGAAACTGGACAAACTTCTGAATGTTTATATAGACAGAACGGCCCCATTTAGCCACTGTTGCAATTGTGGAGAAGTTATCATCCAGGATGATCACATCAGCACTCTCCTTTGCAACCTGACATGAGAAAAAAAAAACTTTGAATACTAGAACACTTGAGATTCGTAGAAATAAGCATGCTTAAAGATGATGACGACTGGCAACTGAGCTTCGACTGGTCATGATTTTACTAGGACATTCAGCATCAACATAATGAAGCTGAAGCTAGAGCAGTCTGGATACAAGCTTAAGTGTCACATTGAGACTTTGATTACAAGATAAATAATATGACTCACCATCTTCCCGAGCACAACGAAAATAAGCAATCTGCGTCATGAACTCTCATACCAGCTCTACTTATATTTTCACATGAAAATTAAAAGAACAGGCAGAAATGCAATCCTTCCTTAAGGTAACAAGCATTCATCAGGCGAAAGAATTTGTAATAAGATAGCACAAAGCACAAATCCAACGGGGAAGAAAGAGAAGATTTCAAGGATGAAGCAAAGAAGTTCCAGTTAAAAGATGATCCCTGAGACTCTGATAGATCATTATGAGGAAGAACGAGTTCCATGGTGTCAGAAGACAGAACTAGGCAAGACAAGGAGCTCAAGAAAGTACGTTTCAAGGAGAAGGCTTCCAAACACATAAGAGATCATAATGTACAAGCTAAGCAAAAAATTGTTATTTTACAACCGCAAGATCATTAACATCAAGCATTTTCTGTCAGAAGCACACGCAAAGAGGGTAAAAAAAGAAAAGGCACCTCAGTTCCAGCAATGCCCATTGCCAGCCCAATATCCGCTTCTTTAAGTGCTGGAGCGTCATTAGTTCCATCACCTGTCACTGCAACTACTTCTCCAAAAGTATTCTTCAAGTGTTTCACAAGTTTATGCTTGTCCAATGGAGAAGATCGAGCCATCACCTGCAAAGCAACAGATATCAGAACAAAAATGCATTTTGTGATTCTCATTGCACTTCCATATTACTCCTCCTAATATCAACTGAATAGTGGAGGTCGATATGCATATGCACCTGAATTTTAGGAATCAGCTCAAGCAGTTCCTCATCACTTTTTTCCCGGAACTCAGGCCCCTCAATTGCTATACCATCATCAGTCAAGATCCCGCACTCTCTAGCAATTGCCTTAGCTGTGTTTATGTTGTCTCCTGTGACCATCCGGACGACAATTCCAGCAGACCTACAAATCGCAACAGACTCCTTGACACCGGCACGGACGGGATCTTTGATGCCAATAATTCCTATACAAGTGTATCCCTGGGTAGGAATAGCATCTTTTAGAGAGGGTTCATCCCTAACCTCCATGTAAGCAAGGCATAGAGTTCGAAGAGCTTCATTAGCAAATTGTTCAATTGTTTCCTTCAGATAGTTCACTGAAGAATCATCAAGGGGAACCACATTCCCATTTGCATCTATGAATTTGTCACATGCAGCCAAAATAATTTCAGAAGCACCTTTACAATGAGCTCTGCAACCTCCTTCAGGGAGCTTTATTACCACCCCCATTCTTTTCTTTAAAGAATTGAAGGGTTCAACCTTTATAATTGTTGATTTTTCTCTTTCTGCATTGAAACCTCCTCCGAGCTTCAAACCAAATTCCAAAATAGCTGTTTCAGTGGGTGTTCCCAGTATTTCATATTTTTTCTCCTCGCTGTTTACAACTTCTCCCCCTGTATTTGTAAATATCGACTGAAGTAGGATTCCCCTGGCAAAGTCGGAAATTTCAGAGCAGAGACTGAGAGCTGCCTGAGGGCTACTGACTTCCTTAGTTTTCTGACAAATGCAAGCTTTCACGACAGTCATGTGGTTTGTAGTAAGTGTTCCAGTCTTGTCGCTGCATATTGTCGTGGACGATCCCATTGTTTCGCAAGCAGCAAGATGGCGAACCAGTGCCTTGTCATTCATCATCTTCTTCATTGCAAAAGCAAGGCTCAATGTCACTGCTAATGGCAACCCTTCAGGAACAGCAACCACGACAATTGTAACTGCAACTGCAAAGAACTCCAACATTTCCATCGCGTCATCCCCAGACCAGGACCAATGTGATCCTTCGTGCAACTTTCGGGTAAACAATCCTTGCACTAACACAGCGAAGGTTATAACAGCAAAGAATAGGCCAATTTTCCCAATGAGGGTCGCCACACCATTGAGTTTGACTTGCAGTGGGGTTTCATCATCTCCACTTTCATTTAGAGTGGCCATTAGTTTTCCCCACAGCGTTCTCATTCCAACAGTGGTCACAAGCATCTTGCACGAACCATCCTGAACTTTCGTTCCAGAGAGAAGAAAAGGATTATCAATGCTAACATGCACAGGTTCACTCTCCCCAGTTAAACTAGATTTGTTTATCGACAGGGAATACCCGGTTATAAAAAGTCCATCAGCTGGAACTTGATCTCCAATGTTAAGATGCACAATATCGCCTGAAAGAAGATCATATATAGATAGTTTTTGTCTATAACCGTTTCTGGTCACCTGAACTGTAATTTTTTTCTTCTCCGCATCCAAATCCTTAAACTGCAGAGATTGTCTATAATCACTTGTGGCAGTCACAAATACAACAAGCAGAATGCTAGCCACAATTCCAAGTCCATCATGGGCACCCTTTGGCCAGCCTTCCATAATTATACCAACAATTAGAGAGACAAAGGCACAAACTGCAAGTATCATTAAAGTCATGTCTTGGAGAGCTTCCAAGACAAAGAACCAGAATCCACGGGTTGGGCTCTCCGCAAATTTGTTAATTCCAAATATCTCTTTCCTTCTAATGAGTAAATCCCTAGAAGTAGAAATACCATTGGTAACTGATGTCGAGAGCTTATCTGCAATGCCTTCAACTCCCCCATGACTTTGTAGTTTTTTCAGATCGTGGCCCTCAACAATGGATCCTAATTCTTCTGCACAAATTTGAAATCCTGCATCCTTGACATCTTCAGGTACTTTGTAATCACTCAGGCCTGCAGGCATCGAGGTATGACTAACCATGAGGAAAATAACAAAGCAGAACAAGGAAAATATAAGGTTTTACTTTTATTGAAGGATCATCACCTTGGATGAACTGAAGTGCAGCCTGTGAAACTATGACAGCAACCCTAAAATTTCCCTGCAGCAATCAAAATGAAATTAGAAAAGAATGTAAATAATAATTAAGAGCAAGGAACACAAACACCTATTAACTGGTGCGATCACTCGCCTAATCTACTCAAGAACAGGTACCAAATAAGATAGAGCCATTTCAAAGAGCAATCACTCAATATAACTACATATTCAGGCCAAATACTCTGCATGAGTTTCCAAGTACAACCTCAAGGCATTCTTCAAAACAGTCTAATTAAATTTTGAACTACACCTCTGACACATTCAACCAGACTAACTTTCCACTAGAAAAGAGCTCATCCAATTCCCAACGAGCATTTAAAAGGTTCCTCAAAACAATTAGCATTCAATGTATTACTGCTAGCCCCACTTGTCTTGTCTGCTATAATAATACACTAATTGAAGCAAGTGTCCTACTAGAATGTGTTGTTTGGTAGCTGGAACTCTTGCCAATTTCTGTTTCAATTTTGGAAGTCATCTATAATCCCCCATTCCTCCAAGCTCCATTGCTCTGAGAATATATTAATGCAGCAGGAATGCAGAAATTTCACGATCGATTAGGAGAACTCCTAGTTTTGAAGATAGAATGGGGATAAAAATTATCATTGAGATCCAGTTTAGATATTCACTAAGTTCTTTCTTCTTCTTTTTCTTCTTCTCTTCTTTTTTGTTTCTCAAAATGAAGAGCGCGATTGAGAAAATAAACCCAAAAACAAGGAAAGCTGAGAGATGTAAAAGAAATCGATGGTTCTCTGAGATGAGGTGGAGTGAGATGGATCAGCTAATTCTTTGACAATTTCAAAACATATAAGAACTAGACAGAACATCCAAAAAGGAAATCTAGACCGCAGAGCACTCGACAAATAATTGATCTCGTCCTTGAGCTGAGAAAACTACAAGGTAGGGCAGGAGAATCAAGATAAAGTATCGATTGTCCGTTCATCAGCTGACTCATCGCTGGTTGACAAAGCTCATTTTCAAGACAGTCATATAGAAAAAATTTAGCAATTGCACAGGCACACGATGCAAGAACTACATCCACCTGATTTAAGAAACCAACGCGCTCTCTTTCCCTCTCTCCGGTCAGTGAAAGATCTCAAGTTCCTCAGCAGAAAAAGAAAGAGGAAACAAAACAGCGAGAGACCGACCTTAAACGTGCGACGAATATCCTCGGCTTCTGATCGCTTGGACAGGTTGGCCGTGAATCGGAACCTCCGTTTCCGATTCTTCACCAACCAGCACGCCCTTCTCCACCTCTGGAGCGCCTCTTCCGACGAGTTCTTCGCCTTCACATCTCCGAAGTTCTCCTTCAGATAGTTGTCCATGTCTACTAACCACCCGCTCACTCCTACTCAGCTAACAAATAGCAACTTCTATCTACACAGAAGAAGCCCTGACCCGACCTAATCTCGGGGAGGATCAGCAAAACACGAGTCGATCCTGAGGTTTTTACAGTTCTACCGAATCGGACGTGGAGAAACGTTACTAAAAAGCTTCGATCTGACCAGTGAATCGAGCTGGAGACCAAACCTTACTGCGGAAGATTAAAAAAAAATAAGGAAAGGAGGAAACGAAACCAAACGACTTTGATTCGATCAAGGATTGCTTGGCCTTCTAAGCCTGAAAATCCGACTTCTGTGGACCTTTAAAAGACGAAGCAGTATACGGCGGTCTCGTGAGATCTGTGAAGTGTAAAATCTCAGAGAGGCACAATGCGTCTGCGAGGGAAGTAGAAAGCCATTGACGACGATGGTGCAGGGAAGAAGCGAGGAAAGTGAGGAGGAAAACGAAGGTGGTCTGAAGCAACCATTCGACACGTCGTTGACCTTGGAGACCAAAAGCGGGAGGCTCTCCGTAGACTCGCAGTTGTACATATTGTCTTTCCCTTACTTAAAATAAACGTTTCGCCGAGGACATTTAAGGCGGGCATGACAACACCCCTCTTTCATAAATTAATTTATGATCAAAATTTAAAAAATTAATTTTTAATCAAAATTTTCATTTGATAAAGATTATTATTTTTTTACTTATGAAATATTAGTAACACAAATTCTTCTACGAAAAATTATTATCGACGGCCGAAAAATTTCTAATTCATTTTAATAATATTTACTTTTTAAAAATAAAAAATTATTATTTACTTTTTAATTCAACGATCGAAGACGACGACTCAGTGACAGGCGGCAGCAGTGGTCCACGGAAAGCGACGGCTAGCGATTGTCGCGACAGCAATGCAACAGTGGCTAGCAATAGTGGCTAGGAGAGGTTAGTGGTTGGCAACGATGGTCACGACACTAATGGGTGGTGGGCGACAGCCGATAAAGGTCGACAGTGGGCAGGGGCGAGTGGTAGCAGCTAGGCATAGGTTGTCAGTTGCTGGTGGGGGGGCAGTGGATGCAAGGACAGTGTAGCGGTGGGTGGCGGCTGGCAATGGGCGATGGACTATAGATGTCGACGGGAGGCGACAGTGGAGGCTGGTGGCGAGCAATGGCCGACAGTGTACGGCGATGGCGACCAGTGTGCTTAGAAGAGAGAGGTGTTGAAAATAAAAAGAAACTGAAGTAAGAGATATAGATGTTGAGTGATTTCTAGTTCTATTACAAAAGTAACATTTTTTTATTTATGGAATTGGCTCAAAACAACTCACAGAAGCAGTTGTTTCAGAATTAAAAATGCAATGTTCCGGGCTAAGCATAATAAACATTCTATTTCTTGTTCCAAACTTTCGGTCTAAAATTTAAGTTCGGTGGTGGCTCGAAAATTGACAAGTATAATTGACCTCTAATAATTTATTCTCGCAT
Organism: Rhodomyrtus tomentosa; assembly: GCA_028455895.1. Taxonomy (NCBI): domain Eukaryota; kingdom Viridiplantae; phylum Streptophyta; class Magnoliopsida; order Myrtales; family Myrtaceae; genus Rhodomyrtus; species Rhodomyrtus tomentosa. The sequence continues at coordinate 2,045,163 of JAPCWY010000001.1, read as the reverse complement.
CACTATCCGCGCACCTTCCTAGTTTTTTCATCAATTATGCAAATACATAATAACGAACTCTCTCTTAGGGCTTGTCTTGACAAGTATGACTCCGAATTGTAAAAGATTCGTCGTTTTCTCCCTGTAAAAAAATAATTGTCTTGCACACTCCACCCATTTTACGTTGGATCGGGACCAGGATTTGCGTTTGCTTCAATCAATATTATAAGTTATTTCCAATATACCAACGGTTAATATTACGGAAAATCCTAAAGTGTGATGCACGTGCGATAAATTTATTTTAAAATAATTTTTTTGATCACTAGAAATTTTAAAATGATTCACTTTTGACGAATTTATACTCCTTTAATTTTCGTGAAGTTATGCTAATACAAGGAGAAACCTCGAACTGGCACACCGGTCAACAGTCATGTATTATTTAACTCAACAAATTGACAGTGAAAATTCAACAGAAATTAACGGAGATTAAATTTGCTGCACATGTACCGATTGAAATTTTTGGCGACCAATAAGTTGATTTGGAATGAGTTTGTCATAGTGTATGGGATTTTTAGAGATATCAATTTGTGTCCATCACAATAAGAAAAGCTCTATTTTTTTTTTTTTGTTCTTTTTTTGGTCACGAGGAAAACTCTATTTCGAAACGTCAATTCCTTTGAACGCTATTAGTATTATTATTATCATCATCATAAATTATTTTTATTTTATTAGCAAGTTAGAAGAGGCCATTAAAAGCCAAAATCGATGAGGAGTCCCCACCTGTGCCTTTCGGCCCGTACCCTATGTGAGAGAAAACGTTCAACGCGGTGAGAGAAAACGCGTCAGCGGGTGCTAATTAGGACTTGGTACTCAGGACTTAGGACTGATAGAGAGAGAAAGAGAGAGAGAGAGGGGGGGGAGAAGATGTTAGGTGGGCCGGATGCATTTTACCCGATCCAATCAAGAAGGGAGGTTGTGACGGGTCAAGAAGGCCTGCGAAGCGGAAAAGTTTGCCAATGAGGTTTTCCCACGTGGCCCATGCCGCCCCGTCCCCAAGACTGACTTCTGGTTCTAACTGACGAGTAAGAGACGGGGCTGAACAGAGAAATCCGACATCGACAAAATTGCCGTCTACGTGGTTGTGGGGACCACGTCCCCTCGTCCTCAAGGTTAGAAGGGTGCTGAGCTCCGCGTCTTCGCACTTTGCACCTTTACGTTCTTTCCATTTTGTTAACGCGCCTCATGGAACCATTATTTGATGCGCATGCATGGAAAGAATACTAGCTCAATCAACATCACATAACTTGTCGACTCCAAGGTAAAATGAACCGAACAAGAGAAGGTCATGAAATAAACGTGTCCTTGACGTACCGAAGAATTCGAAGGGCTGCAGCAAAATGAGCCGTGCGGGGCGCCATCGTGTAAGGATTAACATTTTGTACAACGTGGATAAAATGTCAGGTCGAGTATATATAAGGTCGCCGACTAACTGCCACAAAGTGTTTGGATTCGAATTGGTCTTAATAGGAGTTGTAGCGATCTTGTTGTCGGTGAGTCCAACTCGATAAATAAGATTAGCCGCATATATTAACTTTTGAAAGATAATAAGCAGAGGCATGTGAAAGAATCTCGAATCTACAAGTAGCCGAATCACCCAAGACCTTTGATTTCAAAACATTATTGAGATATTCCTTGAGTTTTAACATGACAATTTTATTATCACAAATGACAACAATGTTTTTCACTTAAAAGAGCAGCATAATATAATCGTGAATTTTGTGCCAAACAAAAAGAGTATGATCATAGGTATTAGGTTTGAATCTAAGAAATTCCATGGTTGAGCTAGTATTGAAAATACCATATATGAGGAGCCTATTTCAGACCATACAATGTTCCACGTAATCAACACACATTGTTGGAGGATGAGCATATCTAGGTGGAGCCACCCTATAAACTTGATCATTGACACCACCATTGGAATGCATTTTAAGACAAAACGCTTGACCGCGACATCAACGAGAAGATTGTGAATAGAAATAAGGTGTGCAACAAAATCAGAAATCTTTTGACGGTCATCTCCGTAGCCCTAAGTAAAACATTTCACCACTAACCGAGCTTTGTTATATTGCTATCTCCCTTTGTTTCAATCTCATAACCATTTACAAACCTATGGAGGACTTACCGAGAGGCAAATCAAACAGGCCTGTTACTTATCTGCCATTACTTGCTTCAAATTGGGATCACTAATAGCTTTTTACGTGCGAGGTTCACAAAGAGAAGCAATGAAAGATGGACGCGTATGTGAACCTTGGCTTCAACGTTAATTGTTCTGTTAGGTAGGTTGCTTTGGTCATAATTGATAGAAATTCGATGCAACTAAAGGCTTCAGAATTGGCCGAAAAATGAGAGCAACGCGGCCGATGTGGCTAGTGCCGCGTGACAACCACCTTGGGAAAAACTCCGCCCAAGTCGTTGGCGATATCACGCGAAATGCTCAATGTATGATCCGCAGGTAACAACGATGGCTCTTGATGAAAAAGGAGACAAATTTCCGCACATCATTAAATAAAAAGTACGCAAACCAATTTCTAGATTCTACAAAATTACTATATGAAATAACAAAATATCAATTATAATCCATATGATCGTTCAAATAAAATATACATAATCTCCTAAATATTGTTGGGTGTGGTTCATATTCCCGTGCGACATGAAGTCACATGGGTCCCGCTCTGCCTCGGTAGGTGTTTCAAGGGGGCAGCGCCCATCGGACACTAGCGCGTTTTTACGATTTAATCCCAGAATTTTTCATTAGCGGTTTGAGCTTGAGTTCATGTTGTAATTGAGTAATGTAACGAGAGGAGCGAAGTGTTAATTATTGTGGAATCATCTATTGAACGTAGCACAAATTTAAGAGTGGACCGAGATAAAATTTCGTGTCTCGATTTCTCTTTCTTGCTACGTTTTACTTCATTGTAATTACGCGCCGATACTAACATCTGTTAAATTGTTATAATACACGTGCGAGTTGTGTTAAAGAATTTATATATTGAAGAATTGATGTGGGTGCTTACGTTGTCTTATCTATCGGCGGAATTTTTTCCGAGCTCATGTACATTTCGAAGCAGCTCTAGGTAAGGTAGCTTATACTCGGAGCGTATTACAAAATAATGACGATTAACAGCTACTATCATCTCTCAATTCGCGCTCCGTGACTTAAGTGGGGGTCGCGATTGGTGGTTATCGTACTATACCTCTGAGGAATAGTCGAGGTGCTCGCAAGCTAGCCCGGACACCTCGATCATTAAAAAAAGAAAAGAAAAGAAAAGAAAAGATGATACTATCATGGTAACGTTGAAAAAAAATTATGTACTTTTAACGAAAATGACGTTCCGCACTCAATCTATATCTAAACTGCTTATTATCCAAATCACGTGTGTAATTGTATTACTGATAAAGGGGCAAATGCGTAAGCTCATGATTCTATTTGATCTCTCGTATGTTTCGACATTAAAGTTCCGATCATCTCTATCCTACGAAAATTTTAAAAGGACGGTGCACATTTTTAAACTTTCTTTATCTTCCAAAAATATCTACACAATTCCTTTGTAACACTTCTCTCTTTCAAGGTTGTATTGATTGCTCAAACACATCCTAGTAAAGTGGTCGGACTTAATCGCTCAGATGTCAATAACTTTGCATACACGCGATGCATGTCGTGTTATGCAGTGACAGGTAGCGTGATGATCCTATGAATCGCCTTATGGTACATAATATCGTTTTTACGCAAAGATACTTTTTAACACATTAGTAGATGTCTTTGACGTTCTTCTTTGGATTCTTTTCCTTTCGGTCAATACGAATAGGAAATCGATCTCCCTTTATGCGAGTTCACCTTCTACTGGTGCTCTTTTGCTTTTCTGTTTTCCTTTGGCTGGTGAGATGCATCTTCCTTAAGAGAGAGAGAGAGAGAAAGAGAGAGAGGCTTCCTTCTCTCTCCCCCCAAAGATCTTGCGGAGAAAGCCGGGACGAATATAAGGAGACATTTTTATTAGATTTTAGGAAGATGCTTGCATAATGGTCACATAATGTATAGTGTGATGGTTCTATACAAGCCACAAAAAGGATTTTCGCAAATCTTTTTTTTACTTTTGATTACTTCTTTGCGCACGGTCCAATGTCATTAAGCAATGGACGGTTATGCTAGCCATCTTCCTTAGATTTATTGCTAGTGTAAAACATAATTTACACATTTACACTTTCATCGTTGGATGATCGATGTGCGGAGGGATTCGATTACAAAATTATAAATTTAGAACACTTGCTCCAGCAAGCACATGGGAGGCAGTAGGTGCACGACCGCACGTTGTCGCCCATGAAACCCCAACGATATATCGTCTCGGAAGTGGAGAAGTAGCGTTAAAGACAACTTTTTTTCCCACCCAAAAGCATCTCCAATCGATTAGTTCATCATGTCGCGGTTTGTGTATGTACATCGGCTCGCGTTATGGCAGTCCCGGACACATGCTCTAGGCTCAGTCCCGTCGTCATTCGTGTTTCGTTGATCATCTCTGTCGAAATGGGCTTCTCTATATTCACAAGAGAATATTTGAATGAAAAGGGTACGTATGACAACTACTCTAAAAATCCACTTATGATTAGAAGTTTATTTTTCTAATTCTCCTCTAGAAGTAGATTTCTTATCAGAGAAGGCTTGAGGGAGAGAGATAGACATCGATAGATTTGGCATTGATCGTCTCTTTTTTATTTTAACTTCTGGAGAGAATAACTTTTATGTTTTTTTTTTTCACTTTTTCAAGGAGCTCCAAAACCGATTCTAGAGCAAAATAATGCTCTAGAAGTAGAAGAATTTATTCGCGTGGTCAAACAGATTTCTGCTCCAAAAGTTACATTGCCAAACGGATTTTTGTTCTAGAATCATTTCTGAAGCAGAGATTCTATTCCAAAAATATTGTCATCCTTGCCCAAAGTGTTCAATTAAATCGCGCAAAGTAAGGTGGTGTATGATAACACTTCTTTTTTTCCATTTCCCTGTCATAAGTCATTCTAGCAGGGAAATGATTTGGTAAAATCCAACCTGAAGTAGAAAATCGTTTGGTAAAAAAATTGACTTCTGGCAAGATTTTCCACTTCTGGCAAGATTTTTGGCCTATTTTGAGAAGTGAAAATTTTTTAATCATCCATTCGAGAAGTCATTCTAGCAGGGCCGACTGCCGCTATTTTTTTTTAATAATGTTTCGAACATTTTCTTTTTTTATCATTGTCAAACGCATTTCTCTATCAGAAATCAACTTTTAAAGTAGAAGTTCAAAATTCAACTTCTGCTTCAAAACAAAAGTTGAAAAATCAATTTCCTTGCCAGAATCACTTCTCACCTAAGAAGTGTTGTCATGCACGCACTAAGTGCCCATGCGGATTGATATCTTGATTTTTCTTTTTTTGTAACTTCACTGTCCTTTTGCTGAATTGGAGTGCATCTACCTTTTTGGGTTACGGCCCAAATGAAATGTGTCATTTTGTCTGCCGACTGGGCTCTTTCTCTTCCGGATTTGCTTTGCTGTGTTTGGGCTGTTTGCTTTCCCATCAAGCTGTTAGTGAGTTAGGCCAGAGAAATCGACTCTCACTTAGCTTTGCTACATACATGGGCAACGCGATATGATAATATTTTATCCTATCTAGTGTTTGAGGGGATGCAAGATTCGGATTGTTTCAGATATAATTCGAATAATAAAAGTGTCGTGTGATCTATGGATCTCCTAATCCAAGTCTTGTCTAAGGATCGTCGCTCACGCTCGCTAGCCACTTGAGAATCTATTGCTCAATGTCGTGTGTCCAAGGTAATTACAATAAGAGGGAACACCTCTATTTATACAAGAATGGGGAGCCATTCGGGCGACTCCTTGGCTTTCCAGCTTTGTCTAATTACTTGTCTTACTTATTTGGATCTTTATGATTCATTTTACATGAATTGTCCCTTGTGGAACTCTTTGTTTTTCACATTTTGTAGGATCCCCTATGTAAGGTCTCATCATTGCTTGGATTGTTCCTTGGATGACTCTTGCGCTAACCAGAATCGTTAGGGATTGTGGCCGACCATGCGTTGAATCGTGTGGATCATGTACTGGAACGTTTGGATCATACACTTGGCCGCCTTGGTTGATGGTTTGGTCCATGACCGGTATTGTGCATGGTCCATGGTCTGATCCGTGGCATGTATCACGACATGGCCGGTCAGTCGTGTCACGACCCAACCTTGAATAAAGATCTTGTTTGGCGATGATACTAGCATGAGCTGTCGTACCTTCGCTGGCCATGCCCATCCCATCACAATGGTCCCCCTTTTACTCAAACACACATTCTCTCTATGTCGACTAGTTGGATCAATGTGGTTCGAAGCTTTAGACCTCGTATTTGAGGCTCGCCACATGAGACCCGATGTTGCCATCCTTAGGGGACCCTAGATCTAGGGTCACCTGAGGATGGGCCTTGACCTCGGCGTTGGTCCCTATGGTTGGGGGGGGGGGGTGACGACTGGATCTTTGGCAATCCATGAATGGTCGACGATGTCCGTCGCGATATGAGGCTGCTTGAGAAACAGATACCAATCTATCCTGTGGGAGGCTATCCGAGATGGCGTTGGAAACGACTCAGGGGCACACATCGGGGCCGCCTGAGTTCGCATAGATGCTCAGATCGGAGGGGGAAGCACTTTCTCTGCGCGATTAGGGCCTCGGTTGGGGTGATCGAGTCGGAGGTGAAGCGCTTCCATTTTTTCTTATGTCCAGTTTTCTAATTTAATCGGATTTTTTGCTTTTCATTTCGGGATTTGGTCTTATGGGTGCGCCAAATGCCTGATGGAATTAGACCAAATATAATCTCCAGATGGATCTCTTTATCACATCTCCTTCCATCATAATATCACACTCCTCGTCCCGACAAAACGAGCGCAGCCTCAAAACCGATTGGTCAACGAACATCGGCACGAGACTCGTGCCGGTGTTGACTTGAAGGCGCGACGCATGCACTTACGAGAATGTCATTCACATCAAATGCATGTAGAGCAGATATTCGGATAGAACAGTGAATCCGAGAGAGAAGTGGGTCGATGACTCGATGATGATGATGATGATGATGATGATGACATGAAGGAATCTCAATGCGTCGCGCGTGCGCTTTCTTCAACATCTAATCGCACCCGCCTCCTTCTGCTTTCCTCTCCGGCTTAAGTACAAAGCAGTAATCACCAATTATTGGGGGTTAAATTAATCAATCATTAGACAATCAGTTGTCGCCCAAATAATTAGAGTTAGGAATTTCAAGAAGTGGCGATTAAAAAAATATAGGGTGAAAGGAAAAGGCAAAAAATCAAACAAAAAGTAATAAAGAAAAAGAGAGAAAGGAAATAGACGAAAATACCCCTGATTGTATACTAGAATTGACTTTTATTTGAGACTAAGGGGGTGCATGATATCTTGCAAGAAATTGCTTGGCAAATCGTTTGATAATGCAATTATATTTTTCAATTTCTGAAACAAAAAATTGTTACAGAAATAGATTTGAAACAGAATCAAGAAAAAAAGTTACTTTTTTGGGAAACAAAAATAGAAATCTCCGTTGCCGATCACCACCCGTGCCTCTCGTGTCGGTTGCCGATCTCCGGTCGCCATCGCCGCCGTCACTGTGGCTCTGTAGAAACTTTCAACCGTTGTCTAAAATAAATTTTAATTCTAGGATCAGAAATTTGATGCCGTTATCAAACGCATTTTTTTTTTGTTCAAAAATTCATCTAAAAAGTGAAATAGAAAAAAACTATTTCTATTCTAGAGATCTATTTCTGAAACAAAATGGTTATCATTCATCTCCTAAGTCGCCCACTTTAGGCTTTTATTTGAGGCAAAATCCCGCTGTCACTCATCAAGCCGCTTTAGTTGGCAAGGTTATATAGTCTCGAATTATGCCACCTGTGAAAGAAAGGTTTTTTGAGAAAACGACCTCATTTTAGGCCTTCATTCGACTTTTTCGCAAATTTTTACTTAAGAGTGTCCCTGGGGCACTTGTCAAGTGACTAATTAAGAATGACGCTATTTCTGAGGAAACTCGGCGGACTCTGCATGATCACCAACGGACGATGCAAGAATTACTTGTCGCCATCCGACGGTTATCTACCAACCCTAACCCTAACCATGGCGATCTTCTAGCCGAGCGAATTCTTGTCGCTTGTGATTATGAAGTAGCCGTGGAGTGAAGGGCGAATTTTCGACAACGACGACCAGGCTATGTCGAGGATTCAGAAGCAGAAGGTGAAGACGAATTCCTGGATGTCCCTGTTCATGGAAACCGTCGATATAGGGACGTCTTGGACGAGCCTATTCGTGGGGATCGACGACAAGGAGGATATCGACGAGAGCCCGAGCAGTATCACCTAAAAGTTGATTTTCCTACTTTCAACGGTAATTTAAATATAGAAGATCTTCTAGATTTGCTTTGAGAGGTCGAATTTTTTTTTGATGCCATGAAAATCGAAGAGAATCGTCAAGTTAAACTTGTTGCGAATAGACTGAAGGGTGGTGCTTCAGCCTGGTGGGAACTGACATAACTTTCACGGAACCGACAAGGGAAAGCCCCTATCCGAACTTGGAATTGCATGAAAGAATTGTTGAAGGATCAGTTCCTACCTCCTGATTTTGAGGAGGTTTTGTTCCAGCAATTTTAGGCTTGCAATCAGGGAAGTCGAATTGTTCAAGCCTACACGGTGGAGTTCCTTAGACTTTCGGCCCGCAATAATCTGGCTGAATCGGAGGCACAACAAACAGCCAGGTATATCCATAGTCTTCGCTTAAATATTCAAGATCATGTTTCTTTGCATCGCTTGTACTTTGTCGAGGATGCGCAAGAGATGGCCAAAAAGGTGGAAGTACAGTTGGAGCAGAACAACTATTCGAACAAAGGAGGAAATTACATTCCACGAGGGCAATCTGCACGAGGAAAATCTCTGGAGGCAGGCGAATCCTCTAATCGGCAATTCAACAACACAAACCGAAATTCCAGGGTTAACGTTGAAGCGCCCAAACCCACTGAATCCTCTGCATCAAGGGCTCGTGAAATTGCTTAGAATCCCTATGCAAAGCCCTATCCAGGAAAATGCTTTAAATGTAATGAACCTGGGCATCATTCCAGTGATTGTCCGCGACGGAAGATGGCAAATCTGGTCTAACCTGAAGATGAGCTTTATGATGAGGATTGGGGGGATGAAGAGGAGATAGCCGATGAAGAAGGGGAACGTGTTAATTGCGTGGTTAGACGGCTGCTGTTAACTCCACAGAAGAAGGATTCGCAGCGGAATAACCTTTTTCACACCCGATGCACTATAAGTGGTAAGGTTTGCAATGTTATTATTGATAGTGGAAGTTGCGAAAATATTGTATCGCAGGCACTTGTTGATCATCTACAACTGAAGACTGAAGCTCACCTCTCACCCTATATGATTGGTTGGATTCGTAAGGGGTCAGAATTAAAGGTAACTCAGATTTTTTGTTTGCCTATTTCTATTGGGAAAACGTACAAGGATACAATAATCTGTGATGTTGTTGAGATGGATGCATGCCACGTCTTGTTGGGACGACCATGGCAATATGATGTTGATGTTACTCACCGAGCGCGTGAGAACGTTTATTCGTTCGTGTGGGGAAGGACGAAAATTACCCTTCGTCCCTTAGATGAAGCTGCTCGTGTTTCGCAACCCTCTCAAAGGCAGGCTAAGGGTAGTGTGACTGGTGTTCTACTTAATGTTCGTAAGAGGAACGGTATGTATTTAATTGTTGATGATGGGTCAAGCAGGAAAGCATGAGGTATCACTTCAAAAAGCTTTCGCAACCCTCTCAAAGGAACGGTATGTATTTAACGGTATTCCAAAAGCTTTGCAGCCTTTATTGAAGGCTTTATATGGTATTACTACTAAAGACCTACTTGATGGACTACCATCATTACGAGACATCCAGCATCAGATTGATTTCCTAACTGGTGTTATTCTACTTAATCTGCCACATTGCCGTATGGCCCCGAAGGAGAATTAGATATTAAGAGAGAAAGTGGAAGAACTTCTGTGAAAAGGTTTTATCCAAGAAAGCATAAGTCCTTATGATATTCCTGCTTTGCTTACACCGAAAAAAGATGGCAGCATGTGATGTGTGTAGATAGTCGAGCGGTAAGTAAAATTACCGTGAGGTATCACTTCCCTATTCCTTGTTTGGATGATATGCTTGACAAGTTGTCTAGATCAAAGATTTTTTCAAAAATTGATTTGAGGAGTGGTCACCATCAGTTTCGCATGAGGCTTGGGAATAAATAGACGACGTCATTCAAAACCAGCGAAAGACTTTATGAAGGGTTAGTCATGCCATTTGGACTTAGTAATGCTCCTAGCACTTTTATTCGTCTGATGACACAAATCCTTAAACCTTTCTCGGGCAAGTTTGTGGTGGTTTATTTCGATGATATACTTATCTATAGCCCAAATGAACAACAATATGTAGAACACCTTCGAGATGTTTTGCAGGTTTTGGAGGGGAATCAACTTTATATTAACCTACCCAAATGCAGCTTCATGACGAATCAATTGTTGTTTTTGGGATATATTGTTGGTGCAGATGGGCTTCGAGTTGATGGAACGAAGGTTGCTGCCATTCGAGATTGGCCTACACCCAAGACTGTTGGTGAAATACGGAGTTTTCATGGACTGACGACATTTTATCGCAGGTTCATCCATAATTTCAATACGATCTTAGCACCTATTGCAGAATGTTTAAAGAATAAGCAATTTAAGTAGAGTAAAGAGGCCGAGGCGAGTTTTGCCTTGATAAAAGAAAAGTTATCTACTGCTCCTGTTCTTACTTTACCAAATTTTGATAAGTTGTTCGAGCTAAATTGTGATGCCTCTGGAGTAGGAATTGGCGCAGTCTTACCGCAGAAGGGAAATCAGTTGCTTATTTCTATAAGAAGTTGAATAAATTTCGACAACGATGGTCCACCTATGAATAGGAATTCTATGCAGTAGTTCGAGCTATTAAGCATTAGTAGCCTTATCTTTATCAACGTGAATTTCTATTGAACACTGACCGCCAAGCGCTCAAATACATGAAGGGCCAAAAGCATTTAAATAAGATGCATAAGCACTGGGTTTCTTTCTTGGAACAATTTAATTTTGTGCTTCGACATAAGGCGGGTCATCTAAATAAAGTGGCTGATGCTTTAAGCCGCCAAGCTCCTTTACTTGTCACTATGACAAACGAAGTAGTGGGCTTTGAGATTTTGTGCAACCTTTATGCTGAAGATGAAGATTTTCGAGACACATGGGCAAAGTGTCGAGCCGTTGGTTCTGAAGATGATATGATTGTTCATGGTAATTACTTATTTTATGGTAACAGGTTGTGTATCCCGCGTAATTCTCTTTGTGAGAAACTAATTCGGGAATCACATGGTGGAAGTCTTGGAGGACATTTAGGGCGTGATAAGCCTATCACCTTGGTAGAGTAACGTTACTTTTGGCCACAATTAAAGCGCGAGGTTGGACGTTTTGTGCAGAAATGTCCTGTTTGTCAGGTTAAAGAAGGGCATTCTCATAATACTAGCCTTTATACACCATTACCAATTCCAACTGGACCTTGGGTGGACATGGCAATAGATTTTGTTCTGGGACTACCACGAACACAACGAGGTGTGGATTCTGTCTTTGTGGTAGTGGATAGATTTACAAAGATGTCGCATTTTATATCCTATAGGAAGACATCCGATGCTTCTCATGTTGATGGTCTATTCTTTCGCGAAGTTGTTCGTTTATATGGTGTTCCCAAGACGATTACCTCTGATAGGGATACTAAGTTCCTCAGTCACTTTTGGAGGACTCTGTGAAAATTATTTGGCACTAATTTGCAGTACAATAGTTCTTTCCATCCTTAGACTGATGGGCAGATCGAGGTAGTTAATTGGACAATGGCGTACATCATTCGCTACTTTTATGGCGACACGCCAAAATAGTGGGATCGATATCTAGCACCAGCAGAATTTGCTTTCAACAATACAATTAATCGTTCCACTGAAAAATCACTATTTGAAGTTGTTTATGGTCGTGTACCTCTGCATACACTTGATCTGGTTCCTTTACCTAAGAAACCTGATTATAGTGTGGCGACAGAAAATTTGGTGACGAAAATTATGGAGGTTCAAGTTGATGTTACACGCCAACTTGCTGAATCCAATGCAAAGTATAAGGGCATGCTGACAAGCGGCGTTGTTCCAAGACTTTTGAAGTTAGCGATGAGGTCATGGTCTTTCTACGCAAGGAGCGTTTTCCTGTTGGTACTTATAACAAGCTGAAGAATAGAAAGATCGATACTTGCAGGATCATTAAGAAAATCAACGATAATGCCTACGTTATTGATCTTCCTGGCGATCTTAATATTTTTCCACCATTCAACGTGGCGGACTTATCGGAGTATCATTCTCTCGACATTCCGCTTTACCATGATGATAACTCGATAGCGAGTTCTTCCAAAGAAGGAGGGAATGATGTAGAACAACTGACATATAATTTTCTTGACAAATTGAATTGCCAGAAGTCTGCGAGACTTTATCAGTAATTTCGGATCTTGGGTCAAACGATCTCGGATCGCGCTCAAAATTGGTCGGTTGAAGCGAAATGGTTGTTTGATTCAAAATCACTGCTTTGCTGTGAGATATGATATATTTTAGCGTTTCGAAGTCGTTTACATCACTTTTCATGCATTTTTCTGTTTTAGGCAATTTCAAATATTTCAATTATTTGTTATCTTTGATTCAGATTCGCTTAGATAAGATTAGATTAAATTCAATTAATGTTATCTTTAGTTATCTGCATTCCATTTGGAGTCCTATCTATATATACGGGCGTAATCTCTTTGCAATAATTAGACTTTCATTAATCGAATCCAGAGTATTCTGATAAATTGATTTCATGTTTATCGCTACCCTGCGTCATATAACTATCTATATCCTCTCGGAGTTTCGTAACAATTTGAACCCTCTCTCTTCACCCTCATCGATCGTCCCCGCGCCTCTCGCTTAGCACAATCTCCTTGGCTATGCCTTCATACGGTTGTTTAGAAGCCTTTCTAACTGTCGATAGCTATTCTTCTATCGGATGTTCAGTCGACAACTATCCCTTATTTAGGGCGCTCCCTTAACACGAGTCCCCAGTATTAGGGGATCCGTTTCCTACGGCATGTTGTTGGTACCGAAATCTAGAATCAGCTCAATTCCCTTGTTATATTTGTCGGCTAGATATGCGGCACCAATATATGCCATTACTGATTGACATATGAACATCCGCGCAATTGATCTACTCATGTTCTAATATTTGACTTGATTTCTTCCCTCGTGACGGGTATCTTTGGTGTCGACAGTATGTGAAGAAGAGAGACGATGAGATTAATTTTACTAATTACCTAGGGGTAACGTTAATTATATATTGAACCAAATCATGCGAATGAAACATCGGTTAGCATGACGAGGGTCTGTTTTAGCAACCCAAAAAAAAAAGGAATGTGGAAATTGGGTCACTTTAGTAAGTAAATACTAGTATTTCAATGCGTCCACTGTTTTTGCAAAGCGTGTAATTAATATTTGGAAGATGATATGACATGATGAATTGACACACACTCCATCACGAAAACGAATGTTCATTTTTACAATGCCCTAGAGTATGAAAAAGGAGGAAAACATGGCACGAAAAGGGTGGAAAGTAAATAATTTTTTTTAAGACATAACGGGAAACAATTTTTGGAGAGAAAATAATTGGAACGAAAATCCCATCGTATCCAATCTCTTTAAGCTAATGATGAAATCATGAAACATAGTGCTTCCTCGTCCAAACTATACAAACGTGCCTTTCTATTTTTTATTGCATTTTTTGTAGTTGTTTTGGGCCCGACTTATAAGAACTTAATTTGATAGAAATGAGGCTGTGCGACCAAGTCCTCACTTTCATTGTGGAATATCTCACATCAGTCGACACCTAATTAGATAAGGATACGATATCATATCAAATCAATCATATTATAATTAACCTGGACCATGCACAACTCATACGGACTAGACCTTGCTTTTTAACAAAGCGATGCATTTTGTATAGACCACCAATAATTCGGGAGAATAGTCCACAAAGTCTTAAAACTTTTGCACTTTTACTAACTTAGTCTTAATTCTTTTAATTTTATCAATTGAGTTCTAAACTTTTTCAAGTTTTGCTAATTGAATCTATCCGGCCAATTTTATCCGGAAAATGCTCAAAATGGCGTGCCTTATTTTTTAATTTTATTCAGAAAAAGAAAAGTTGGAATATTTTCGACAGAAATTTTCCTAATTTGGTCCCGATCTTTTCCCAAGAATTTTCTCCGGTGGAAACAAGTTGTCGACAATATATGGCGGTACTTGGTGCATATATAATGATGTGACAATTTTTTTTACAATGAACAAATCATTTTATTTTAGGAAAAAAAATGATTAGCTAACGATTACACTGCGCATGATAGTATGACCGTGATTTGCTTATCACCAAAAATTGAAAAAAAAAATTGCTGTTATGTGCTAGCCACAAAACAATTTGTGGCTAGCATTGGACCGTCGGTCAGCATAGCAAGACCCCCCTAAAAAAAATAAACTACCTATTTCATTTCATTTGGATAGCTCATGTTTTCGAGATTGCTTTCCTCAGTGAGTTCATGACTTAGGCTATTCACAGAATATGCGGGTGAGATGAACCGGTTTTGTTGCTAAGCATAAAAACCATGTTCAGATGGATTAGTACATCTAATTGCATATGCATATACATACATAGCGCGCGCGTATATATATATATATATAAGGCATATCGACACATTAACTTGTTATATACCATGGAAACTTCTGCTTGATTTGTTTAATTCCCTTAATTTTTTCCAATGCTCATGCGTTGCCACAGAGCAACCCTTCTTCTAGACGGCAATGCTTGTAAACTCTATAAACAAATTGTTCTCTCGCCATCGCTACCTAGACGAGGTCGAACCTATTTCTAAAGAAGATGCTTAAAGCCAGAAATAAAGCAAAGGAGAAAGAAGAGAAAAAGTAAATGGATAAGATAAGCCTCGTGATTCATCATGCCAATTTTGACTTCGTTGGATTGGAACTCCTCTCCACTCCACTCCACTCCACTCCTAGGGTTTGTACCTCCCCCCACAATTATGATCTCTCTCTCTCTCTCTCTCTCTCTCTCTCTCTCTCTCTCTCTCTCTCTCTCTCTCTCAGGTCGTTGTTTTCACAATATGCCAGTGTCGAGAGGAGAAGGGGCCCAATCTTTGGCTGACTTATCTGAAACTTTCTGAAATTTGTGTCCTCACATGACCTTATCTGATAATATACATCGATGCAAATGAGGAAAAAAGAAGCAGAAAGAAGAAGATGAAACCCTAGGGCTATATTAGAGTGCATGCTCGAATTTCTTCCCCCAACTGAAACGATGAATTGGGGTCGGTGGTGTATATGATGCCCACTTCGTCTGGTGTGCTTCTCGCATGCGTCACTTTCTGCGGTCCTGGATATGCCCCCCCGCACGGATTGTTCTCTCTCTCTCTCTCTATTTAATTACACGGGTCCCTCTCTTATTAATGCCACATCGAACGCGACCCGCCATTCTCCGAGCTCGGTCGAGTATTCGAAGAAATAATCTCGACCGGTCGTGTGTTTCGCTTAACTTGGTGTCCGAGCCAACAAAACCTGACTTTTGATTATTGGAGGCCTTTCCGACACGAGTTTCAATCAAGTCGTACTTTGTTTAGAAGAGCTTTTTCGACATAAGTTCCTCCTAGTGGCGACGCCAGAAAATGCAGTGCAGAGAAGGAAAAGAGTGGCAATGGAGATAGAGACCTTGGTCAATCGTGCAGCCAATGAACTAACTTGGATGAGGCAAACAGATTAAAATGGACCAGTGGAGATTGCAAAAATAAGATGCAGTGTGGAAGTATATTTCCTCTTTTTCCTTTCTGCATCCGATGCCCCCCGTCCGACCCTACCCCTACCGTATTCAAATATACTTCTCATGTTATGTGATTTTTCTCGGTACGATATGCTTCTTCATTTTTCTACTTTGCGAATTGATGGAAATACGTAGTTACTGCTGTAGATGTGGACTACAATATAATTCATTGTCATCGAACAAACAAAATGTATTTGCTGTTGGATAAGTCAATGTCTAGCATGAGTTCTTTAATTTGTGTGGATGCATTATATAGCGAGGCTTATTTCAAGAACAAGCCTACTTCTTCTTCTTCTTCTTTTTAATCTTTTCGGCTATCTATACACCACCTTATAGAGATAGACGGTGAATCGCCATGAATGTTAGATCGTTAGCAGGCAAGGCCTATCGTTGCATTCTGGGGGAGAGAAGAGAGACCACGGATGCAAAGAAACCTAGTTGAGATGTTGCCATGAGCCTCTGGGGGGTCTAACGATGAGTATTCACATTTTGCTCTTTGGACCGACGGGGGTCCGAATTTTCAAAACCGCTACCCCAACCCGAATTGCTCGACCCGACTTTGGAATTCTACCGTGCATCGTTCCTCACGCCTAGACAGGAATGGTGTGCCGAAAAAGGAATGACGCTGCAGCATCTAGAATTGCTTGATAATAAAGGAAAGACCCACGAGGAGAGAAAAAAGAAAAAGAAAAAGGAAAGCTAACACTAACCCTGCGTTTACGTGCATGTTTTTGAATGGCGGGTCGTTTTTCCCGATCCTCTTTTTCGAAAGAGAAACGTCCCACATGTTGTTGCTCCATTAACTTGCGTGATCGACATGTTAAAAAAAGAAAAGAAAAGAGAGAGATCCAATCATGGTCCGCCCCAAAAAAAGTAGTGCCCCCGTGTCGTAATCCTCTGTTAATGGAGATAATGTCGGCCTTCAATTATAACCTAATCACGGAGATCAAAAGGCGTCTGGGGATGCTAATCCTAGTCACGGAACTTAGTCGATGTCGGAAGCAAAGGGAAGCCTGTCTTATTGGATGCCTTGCTTTTGCTGGAGGCCGTGCTCGTCCCATTCCATTCCATCCCATCCCACTTTAGGGTTTTTTCCACACTCGTACTTCTCAGTCATCAAAGTGGAAGCTTCAATGACTGCTTTTGGCTCTTGAATTATTATTTTTTCCGCCCTCTTAAAGTCCCCAAAGAAATGGCAGGGAGAAAAAGGCAAATTCGGGACAAGTGCGGCGTATTCACATCATTATCCTAAACAAGCAAAGGCCGCCCAGAATGAGCCGGTCTTTTCTAATTTCCCGTTTTCTCGTGGCTTTCGGAATTCGACTTTTATTGCATACCGAATTTCGAAAACACTGTGAAGTTAAAAAAAAAAAAATTGCGAGCATCGACAAGCGGGGGCGCCGGCGGGGGAAGGTTATTTAATATTTAGAATGCACAGCAAGGGAACGAGAGTGTCGGTGCAGATTGATGCCTAGCTTAGGGCCAAAACGGTGAAGGGAGTCCGCGCATTGGACGATCACGTCTAGCATATTGAGACATATATGATACAACCCTTGGCGAAAGAATCGCGTCACGTGCTTTTCGACAGCGATACCTCGTCGCGTAGGATGAAGGAAACCCTTGGCATTGGATTCAAATACGTCCACCATGACCCTAAAAAAAATTTGACGGAAAGTCAAGCCGGGAACGGGCGGGCCTTCGGGTCAAAGACTGGAATCCCAAAATTCATCCGTCATGACCCCTCGAAACGGGACACCTGTCGCGACTGCATTTACCGGCAGCACCGAAGGAGAAAGAAAGAGGAAATATAGAAAATTTTAAAAACAAAAGAAACCACGCGCACACGCAGCAATATAAATACCACCTAACAAAGCACGCACAGAGACGGACAATGCAATATGCATAAACCAGGCACAGCAAGAAAGTTCTAGACAGAGCCCCATGCCATTCATTTTTTTCTCGGCTGCTTCGATTTTTCCCCATTAATAAAAGGAGAGATAGACTCTCTTTTTTTAACCCATTTTTTTAAAAAAAATCTTTGTTTGATTCCGCCGTCGTCATGGGCAACGTGCTCTTGGAGGCGCTCAACGTGCGGGTGGTCGGATCCGGCGAGCGGTTCCTGGTGCTGGCGCACGGCTTCGGCACCGATCAGTCGGCGTGGCAGCGCATCCTCCCCTTCTTCACCCCGCACTACCGCGTCATCCTCTACGACCTCGTCTGCGCCGGCAGCGTCAACCCTGACTGCTTCGACTTCCGCCGCTACACCTCCCTCGACGCCTACGTCGACGACCTCCTCAACATCCTCGACGCCCTCTCCGTCGACCGCTGCGCCTACGTCGGCCACTCCTTCTCCGCCATGGTCGGCATCCTCGCCACCATCCGCCGACCCGACCTCTTCACCAGACTCATCCTCATCGGGGCATCCCCGAGGTAAAGCGCCGGTACCCTCAAATCATCTTTTCCTGTTTGCGTTGTCTGAACTTTCCGACCAGGTGGTCTTTATATGAGCTGAACTTTTGTGTTTCTGGATTTTTGGTAGGTTCTTGAATGACAGGGACTACCACGGAGGGTTCGAGCAAGGGGAGATCGAGAAGGTGTTGTCGGCGATGGAGGCGAACTACGAGGCGTGGGTGAACGGCTTCGCACCTCTGGCGGTCGGGGCGGACGTCCCAGCGGCGGTTCGGGAGTTCAGCCGCACGCTCTTCAACATGAGGCCCGACATCTCGCTGTTCGTGTCGCGCACCGTGTTCAACAGCGACCTGCGCGGGGTGCTGGGCCTCGTCCGCGTCCCCTGCTGCATCGTCCAGACGGCGAAGGACGTCTCGGTGCCGGCGTCGGTTGCGGCGTACCTCAAGAACCACCTCGGCGGGAGGAACACGGTGGAGATGCTCAACATCGAGGGGCACTTGCCACACCTCTCTGCGCCGACGCTGCTGGCGCAGGCCATCCGGCGAGCCCTCCGGTGACCCATCAACGATAGCAGAACCATCATTATTTTGACTCTTCTCTTTTCTTTTCTTTTTTGCCCTTTTCTCTAGTTAATGTCGTTTTCGTGGGCCCCACGGAGAAAGTTTACACAAAAAAAAAAAAAGAAATAAGGAGGGTGTGGAGACGTTGACAGTTGACACCTGGCGAATAACCTGTGGACGCTGGTCTAGCGAAAGGATAAGTCTACGCACGTGGCCATCACGTGACGCGACCTTTTTGTCCCTTCTATTCTCTCGTGCTTTTCCTTTTCCTTTTTTGTTTTGTTTTGTTTTTTTTTTTTGGGGAGGGGGGGGTGGGTATGAAAGAAGAGTTCGGTTTGTGCTATTTTGTCTTGATTGTCAAGATACAAAAGAAGGTTGAGCCCACCAAGCTTATGGGCTTTTTGTCTGATAGATTCTCTAGCCCTTTGTGGGAGATATTTCTAGCCGTCCATTTATAAAATTAATTAAATTGACACTCCTAATTTGAGCCGTAAACAAAAAATAAAATTATTAATAATAAAAAATAATAGTAACAACAATAATTAATATAATTAATTATTGTTGTTACTATTATTTTGTCTGTAGATTCTCTAGCCCTTTGTGGGAGATATTTCTAGCCGTCCATTTATAAAATTAATTAAATTGATACTCCTAATTTGAGCTGGTTTATCAAGAATACGCAAGAAAAGCACTTTGAATTGTTGATTTATCGCCAGAGATGGCTTAGAACCAATAGTTCATTATCTAATGGATTTTTCCGTTCTAATACTCCATCCGAGAGTTATCAGTATTTATCAAATTTGTTCCTATCTAACGGAAGGTTATTGGATCAAATGACAAAGACATTGTTGAAAAAAAGATGGCTTTTCTCGGATGAAATGAAAATTGGATTCATGCAACAGTAGAAAGGTTTCCCGTTACTTAGCCGGAAAAATATGTGGCCATGAAATAGGGATTAAGTGGAACAGAATTGACTAAGTGGTAGAGTCGTGAAAACACCTCTTTCTTCCCTATTTTGGACCTTAGCTCCCCGGAACAATATGTTACTGCTGAAACACGGAAGAATTGAAATCTTAGATCAAAACACTATGTATGGATGGTATGAACTGCCTAAACAAGAATTTTTGAACAGCGAATAACCAGAGCTATTACTCACTACATCCAAAAATTTCCATTAATGAAAGATGTAAATCCATTGGAAAATCAAAACTGCGCAATAAAATAGATAGACTTTTCTCTTCGTATCAGGTCGATGGATCGTCTCGATTGGAAGATCCCCTATATGGATAATACACATTCCAGTTGACCGAGCCTAATTCTAATTGTTTTGTTTCGAAGCAAAGATATCCACGGAACGGTTCGTACTATTCAGATATTCACGACCAAGAAGTACTGTATTCTCTTTCGGATAGGCCTTGAAAGGAGAAGGAAAGCTGGAATGCCAACAGAAGTCTAGTATTGAATTCACCCGATACGATAGTACCCATTTTGGGAATGTCCAGTTTCAAAGTCACTGAATGGGAAAGTCGCCAATCCCTAAAACGGACTATGGAATGTACTTTATCTGCTAGATTACGTTACGGGCGGGAATTTTGCCAGAGGTTTATATTGTATCAATCTACCCTTGTGTGACCAAACAAACAAACTGAATGTGATTAACCGCGGCAAACTTTTCATAAAGCGTCGGCATATTGTCCAGATGTTGCCGTTTGTCGACGTATTAATTCGAAGGCATACGTATACGAGTATGTATTGAGTTCCGGGGGTAGAAATACACATTTTGGGATATAGATTTGTTGTGTGGGTGCGGGGTAGCTCTCATTGTGGAAAGCAGCTCTTATCGGCCGAGAAAAGACGGGTCATAGTGATAAGATCCCGATGCTATTGCTATTGCTGCGCACCTTATGTTATGTGCCCTATCGATGGACCATATGATTCTCAGTTTCTCCTATCATACAAGATTACGGAATCCTCCGCGCGATCCCCACCACGGGATTCATAGGTACCTTTCTCCACAACCCCAGAGAGCTTAAAAATATCCAATTTTTCGGCTTACCGATCGGGTGATGGCTCGGCCTAACTCTCTCTCTCACCTCGGCCGGTACATCATGTTCGTCAGTAGCTCCCGACGGCACGTTTGAGGAATTCGACCTTTTTCCGGGTGGTTCGAACACGTCGGAATCTGGCGCTTTCGTTCTGAATTAAGTTGGGTTTGGATGACTGGATTATTCGGGCCTTTTTTTCTTTTCGGACTTGATTTATTTCGAATGCGGGTCCATCGTCACCGGTCACTGATACATGATGAGGAGATAAGAACACAGTATAAATCCAAACCAAGTGATTTGATCGTTGAGCTGACTCCTTAAAAGTACGAAGAGCAGAATTTGGAACGCGTAGTTGACTTTGGTAGAAATATAGGGGGAGGAGTGTCAAAAAATTCATAAATATATTGGATTAGTGTAAATTTAGTCATAAACATTTTTATCGGTTCTAATTAAGTCATATACTTTTTATTGGTGCTAAATCAGTCCTAAGCTTTTTGCATTTATATCAATTAAGTCTTAAATCTTTCGTATTTCTGCTAATTGAGTTAATCCGGCTAATTTTAACCGACAATGGCTAACTTAGACGTCGGTTATCCTACGTCACACGACAAATGCTGACTTAAATTTTTTTTAATATTATTTTTTAATTTTAAATAATTTTTAAGCATTTTTTCGCTTTTTTCAAAAATAATATATTGTTAAAAATTAATTAAAATATCAAAACATTATTTAAAAATATTCATGTTAGTTCAAATCATGCCACGTAGGACAATTAATGTTCGCGCCAATAATTTTTTATCAAAATTAATCGAATTGACTTAATTGGTATAAATGCACAATAGTTAAGACTAAATTGGCATCAATGTAAAAGTTTTATGACTGAATTGACACTAGTCCAATAGGCTTGAGATTTTTTTGACACTTTTCCCAAAAGGTTGGCGTTGCCTACGAAGAAAACAAAGATTTAGAATGCTACTTTGGTCCAATTTGAGAAGAAGGCAGATTGAACAATAAACAAATCAAGAACTCGAAGTCCTACGTTACAAATTCCATCAACAGCGCAATCTGCTCTAGATCTCAGGGTCACTTATAGAGGTCAAAAGCTTAGACTGAACTGGATCACAAGATTTTAGGGTGCTCCGCGGACTTCTAACTAGTCGTGCATTTTTCGACCAAATAAAGATAAAACCAGACTAAGACGTTCGAATAACCGCAAAACTATTCAATTTCACAAATCAAGCCGTCGATCTTCCTGTTGCAAAGTCGGGTCGGGTTGGGTTGGGTTCGGTTCGGTTGGAATCGGGGGCGATGGAATAGTTGGAATTGTGTGGAAACATCGTCCTGCCTACTTAGGAAGGCCTTACTTGACTTTATAGCCAGTTTCGGCCCAAGTCCAAAGCCTGTGTACATGGACTATCGGGAGGCTTTTGATACTATAGCTGGTTTTGATACATACGACGCAATGTCTATTCGGAATAAATTATTTTTTCAATCGTTTGTTTCGCGAAAAATGAAAATAATTTAAAACAATATTTTCGAGAAAACGATCGCCGGTGTCGTTTAAAATCTATTATTTAGAGACACCGGTCGAGGTTTCCAAAAATTCGGGAAAATTGTAGGAGTTGAGCCAACTCATTAGAAGTCCGAAGTGCAGGATTGGGAATGCACTTAGTTACTTTTTTTTCATAGAAATCTAGGGCATTACCAACGAAGAAACAAAGATTAGAATGTCTCATTTTGTCACTGACTACTGCCTAGTATCCTCCGCCTTGCGAGCGAGAGGAGAGAGCTGCGATTTCCTCTGTGTGGATCTAATTATTATTATTATTTTGTCCGAGCGCGCCGCTGAGGATGCTTTGACTTCAACAGATGCAAGTCGAAGAGGGGAGTCAAGTGAGCTCAAGCTCATGGTTTAGGGATGTGTCGAGCAGGCTTGAAGACCGCGGGAGGTTCGAGGGCATAGTTGCAAAGAGTGATATTGCCGTGGCTTGGATTCGATTCTTGTGTGATCGAACGAATGGGTGGAAAAAAGTCAAAGCCTTTGGTAGCCCATCGTCTTATATCATCGAAATTGACTGCCGTTGACGCTGAAACGAAGCTCACCGTGGCGGAGAGCGAACGACGCCTCCTCCAATTGTCGAAGCCGATCGTGACCGCCTATGATCAGTGAGGGCGTCTCGTCGTTGCCGAAGCCCTAGACAAGCGGAGGGAAATTTAAAATAATAATAATAATAATAATAGGACACTTGACGTTCATATCCAGCGATTTCAAATTAAATTTGGCCAAAAAGGATTATGCCGACAAATCGTAAAAAGTGGAGATGGTATTTTAAACAGGATGGAAACCCTGTGATGTTTCTCGCAATTATCCCTATAGTGAGAAAGCCACCAGTAATCGCAATTTTGTTCCGTAACAATCACAAGATGTATGCAGCTTTGTAATAATTGTTTTCATGATAGTGACATGTCATAGAAAGGAGAACCATTCAAACGCGCTGTTTGGTACGCGGCATGCAAAAGACAACCGTTCAATAGGCAAAGCGAATTTGCGGGCAAAGGATCGAGGGTGAAGGCGCTAGTACAATAGGTGCAGTCTTTGATCCCTGCGCTCCGTAGAGAGTTAGAATCAAAGTTAGAGAAATAAGTACTACTTACTTTAATACGTGCATAGAATATACTAGGTTACTAGCCAGCTTCGTCTGATCAATACGACCGACTTGGCCAATCGTTCCCACAAAATTCTAAATATGAGAAACATACTATATTAGTCTTTGTTACGATTTATTGTTGTCTCGGAGAGCGAGTGAAAACCCTTTCATCTTGAATTTTATTTGTTGACTTGGAATCTCCTAAATTTCACCTCTAAAAAAAGTGTTTTCAAATATAATATTCATATATAAAATTAAAAAAGTAAATTCCTAAATTTAAACAAGCGAAAACACTTTCTGAAATTGCATCTTTAAAAATTTTTAACTTTTTTTTGCCACAATATAATCATAAAATTAAAATTATTTTTCGAATGAGATCCGAACACGGAAAAAGGTATTCGACCATATATCACCAAATGCAGCAAAACTAACCCTTTTTTTTTTCTGGAAATGCATTTTCCTTTATCATGGAATTTTCTCCCGGTCAAAAACATCTTTAAGTATGACATAGAAATGATATGGTCAATGCTTTTTCAACTTGGTGTGGTGCAGAACTGGAGATGTATAATAAGATGATGGAGAATGACGAGTCGGGTGGACTCTCTCAAGAAAGTTGTACGATATAAATGACGTGAGCGTCGATTCCACGAAAGGACATCAACCAGAGATGTTATAACCGGTTCATGTTTCAAGAGATTGCGAAATTTTCATCTTAATTCTAAAATTTATTCGTGTTCTTAGCATTATCGTTTGCTTTTTTTTTCCTCGGGCAAAACATTCTACGTCGTATGAAAATACTAACTTTACAATTTTGAGTCAACTGTCGAAACGAACATCATGCCACAGACCTTAATTTAGTTATAATGTCGGAGTTAAAATTGAAACTTTTTAAAGCAACTGGCGATAATATCTCTTCAACTTCAATTATAAGCGATTGACCGAGACTAACAACTGAAAAAAAAAATAAAAAATTAGTATCTCGGCACTTTTCTGATTTTCCTCGTTTATAAATGAGTTCACGGCATGGCATGGCATGGCATTGCGGACGCACTTGACGTACTCGGAACGTGAAACGATTACTCAAGGAATGGGTCCTGTCGGTTGCTTAGTTTTTAATGAACACGTGATTTTCAACTCTTTCGTAGGCACTCTTTGTAAGGAGGTTTAAGGAGATTGCGTTGTGTTCTGTTTACATAAATTCACGTTACCCCTACTTGAGTGCGCCGACCTTAATAATCGAGTGTCTATGTTCACATTTGGTATTGAAAACGAGTATAATAGAATACACGGGGAAAATTGTCCAAAAAATTTTAAATCTCATGCACTTTTATAAATTAACCATTAAAACATTTCAATTTTTGTTAATTTTATTAATTGAATCTTAAACATTTTCACGTTTTGCTATTTGAGTATCTAGTCAGAAACTGCTATGTTAATCATCCTACATGACACTAGTGCGAATACTTTTTCTTATATATAATTATGATTATCCTATAAAAAAATAAGCTTCAAAAGATAAATAATTATAATAACTATCAATAATTAAAAAATTATTAATCACAACATTTTTATAACATAATCACAAGTCATTAATTAAAAAATTATTAAGATAAATAATTTATATTTATGTAGTTAGTAAAAGATAAGCTTCAAAAGATAAATAATGATAAATAAAATAATTATAATAGCTATCAATAATTAAAAAAGAGAAAAAAAAATACAAAATCCAAAAAAAAAATAGGCTTATGGGCCTCTCGTTTGGTGGCCCGAATGCTGAGCAGAGTTTTTTCTTCTTTTCTTTCCCTTCTTTTTTTCCCAACTTTGGGCCGGTGATGGTCGGCCGACAACCTCGTCGGCCCAGAGTTGTACAAAAACAAAAACAAAGTAAGAACAAAAAAACAAAAGAAACTAAAAGAGAAACATTTAAAATATAAACTTCTTCAACATCAGCACTAGTCATGACATGTGCGACGGTAAAAGTCCATGTCAATAAATTTCGATCAGCTTTAGAAATCACTTGGTACAATTGAAAAGTGTAGAACTCAATCATCACAAGTGCAACAAATTTAGAATTTTTTTTTTTTTGGTACTTCTCTATTCTCATTTGCATGCTTCATCTCCCCAAAGTTTCCGATTGTATTCGAGATTAGGGTTCTTGTCGGTCCCTATTCTCTCTCCTATTGTTAAGACAACACTGGACAATAGTTGTAGCCAACCCCATCCGGCCGCCAAAGCGACATTTGTCCACCGTGCGGTAGCGCAATACCTATTTAGTAGCACAACAAAATCGTGCAGAGGAGATGTGAGATTAATGACATATCTGAACAGCCCCCACCCGAGCAACACTTAGGTATTGTCCGCTCTTGCCGCTTGTTCAAAATCTTGAATCACGATGCTTGTCTCGATCGAGAGCAGCCTCGAAGCCCCGACGCCTCCACGTTATTGACTTCGGAATGCGTCGATCGAACAAGAAAGGAGGGGGGACAAACTTGGGGCGGCCTCGAAAGGGTTGAAGGGACGAAGAATGATGACAGGAGGAGAGAGGCGAACCGAGTCAGCCTTTTTGTATCTTTGTCAATAATAAACTATAATTAGCAACTAACTTAGTACAAGAAAGCGGTTTCGCGTGCTGACTTTCTCGCTCCCCGTGGCTGCTCGCTCGTATGGAGGCTCTGACTTTTTCTCTTCTTCTTCTTTTTTTATTTTTGCCATAATTTTCGAGCAGTAGGTGGAGCTTGGGTTGTGTGGCCCACTCACGACTCCACGTCTGACTTGGTCAAAGTTTCCGTAAGCAATATAGCTTCACGATTGTTCCGGACGTAGAGATTTGTTTGTTTGTGTGAAAGATTTTTTTTTTTTTGGCGAATTAATTTTTCTGACTTTCACGCGCTTATCTAAAATGATCAAGCTTTGAAATATTCTTCGGCATGTACCTACAAATATCTATTATTCATAGGGAAGTCATGCCCCACGCAGACCGCGTCGCTCTAAAAAGTTACTGTATCCGGCGACGGTTCACGCCGGAGTTGGTCATCTTGAATCGGAATCGAATTCGTCGGGTTCGAACGGCCCACTTTCGTCAGGTTGTATTGGTTGCCATTGAGTATTCCACGGCGACCTTAATTAAAGGCAACGAAACGAAGTAGTACAAGGCGAGGCGGAGTGGAACCACGTGGACCAGTAGATACTCTGTAAGATCTTAATGGTCACATAAGCTAAAATGGAACGCGCAGTTTGTGCTTTATGACGACTGCCCACCGTACCAAGTCATTTCTAGTGTTCCAAATCATACTTATGGTATCGTCTACCGAGATATTTCCGGATTTGACGTGCTAAATAATTCCTTAGCACTGTTTAATATTGGAGTGTTTCCTTAGCACTGTTTAATATTGGAGCTAACACGTACAAAAACTCAAGTTTATAGACGCAAGAGAACAGGGATGAGCACATGGGACTCCCCCAAATCGGTACTACCGAGATCAGATCATGACCGGTGATCCGATTCCCGATTCTAGAGGCTTATGGTCCGATTTTCGGCTCCTAAAATTGGAACCGGTGTCCGAGCTGTCCGATTTCCAATTCCAATAATATAGGACCGGACCAACTGCCCGTACCAAATCGGTCAATTTTTTTTATTTTTTTTTAATGTAACTAGAATCATTGACAAAATAAGCTTCATAACAAATTGTAGAGGATCAATCTTCATCTATCAAAGATGAATACTCCAACACGTCCATAAATACACAAGTAAATTTTATTATAAACAAGATCATGAGCAAAAAATATTGGAATGAAAAGGAAATAAGGATAAATTTTTCAAGTGTAAGATTCATAGAAATTTATCATATCTGGTCCTTAGAATTGTCCGAGAACCGGTCAGACCGACGGTCCGGTTCCCGGTTCTTAAGGAGAACTGAGCCGGAGCGGGAACCGATCACCCTTACGGAATACTACATATATATATATATATATATATATATATATATATATATGTATAGAGCATGCCAATTGAGACCGTACACAAATTGGGGCGGCAACTGTTTCAATACTACGTTAGAAAAATTCAACTCAAAAGCTCAATCCTCTATGTGGAGGAAGACCACACATATATAAAGGTTGCGATTGGTGAACCACATAAAATTACGAGTATGAGTTTTTCAAATTTCACATATTTTATCTAGCGTTTGGAATGACGTGAAATCAGTATATGATTAGATATAAGTCGGATTTTAAAAAAAAAATATCACCTAGGGATAGGATAGACCTGGGTAGGATATGTGAAATTTGAAAAATTCATAAATAAAAAAATAAAAAAATTATGCGTTTCGATTTATTTCACTAAAATGGCCATGACAACAGTCTAAGGAGACTCCAATGGCCACCGCTCACCTCAGCCATAGCGACTGACCTGCTTCCCGCTTTCAGCCGCCAGGAAAACCGACGCTGGAGCTTGCATGCTCTACCTATTCTGTATGTCGCTCAACTCCATATCGGTGACGAACTTCGTGATCCCAATCAGAGCCCGACGCTTCCTTCTACACAAAGAACATATCCCATGGAGGCAGCAGACGGGGTGACATAGCTACTCAACCGATGGAAGCAGCGAGGAAGATCTTTGAGGTGATGAACACAATCGAAGGAAGTAGCTATTGGAAAAACATTAGATAACACGAAAAATACGAATCACTAGAAATCTATTTTCGAAAATATGATAGAGTAAGAACAATTATTAGATGCGTGTAAGCACCGTCTTTAAGGATAATTTCGTATCTCGAAGTACGAAACTCGATAAGTAAGGCTCTAGCGATTATTCTCCCATAATACGACATAGCTTCCTTTATATTCTGCGGAACAGGAACAACAATGATAAAGTAAAGCCTAGCTGATCGAGGGAAAGAAATAAAGGAGGATATCTTATTTCGGTATGTCTTGGTATATCTTCATTGTAATAAGTAATTCTCATTATATGCAAATAAAAAAGGGCGTTAATAAAGAAATAAATCAAATCAAATCAAAGCCATCACAAATTGATTGAAGAAATAAATTAAATCAGAACCGTCGCAAATTAATCGCATTGATTGCGATCATAATTATCACTAAAACTTCTACGAATTGATTGCATCGATGACGCAAAAAACGTTGAAAGATCCAACATTAGCAAAGAGGAAGAATAGGAAGAAGAGGATGCACGCGGCGTGGCGCCGGAGGCCGCAGAGCGGATTCTACCTGTCGCCTTCGTCTCTCAATTCTGGACGCATAGCAAAAGGTAGCGTTTGCAGAAAGGCTGTGATGTTGCAAAAAGTTGTCATGTTCCTGAATTCGAGTTGCTTATTTGGCTTTTTTGGATGGCGTGCTCATATAGCGAAGGAGGTTCTATCAATGAATCCTGGCTTTGGCATTTGTTGACTCGACGACCAACCACCCTCCAGCGAGGCCAAATCCGGCTGTCGGCAAGCCATATCTGGTGCCGGCAGCCTTACTTGTTCGGGGTTTGACGACTCTTGTGCAAGGTTGTGAATGCTAGATTCAGCTCGCTGAGAGCCACGTTTGGCCTCGTCGGCCGCCGACGGGTAGCGTGTACCCACCCCGCTAATGTCATGTGAGGTAGGGACATTTTCCCACGCCATGAAAGTTTAGAGAGGAGCAAAGTTGGTAGGGAAATAAAGTGTAATTGCATTTCGAAAATGCAAAAACCTCCTAGCACCCCAGCCTAAAGCCAAATGCCTTGGGAGATGCGATTGCTTCTCTAAAAAACTCTCCAAAAGAATTCGCCAAAGCACCATTTGTGCATTTGTGATTGCCTTCAAGGCCCCGAAAGGCTTTGTCAAAATATTGCGAAATGCATATATTAAAATAATCTTTGAACGGGAAAAAAAGAGAAACATAGGGAACAAAAGGTTGAAGATTTTGTGTGGTCGAAAAAGGGACATTAAAGACTAGTCTGCCTAGTGAATTTTACAAACTAACCTAATTAGGGCGTGAACAATAATCATTCTATTTTCAAGAGTTATTTCTGCGATTTTTTTATTATTATTTCCAATACTTAGTGAGTTTCTTAGCTGAAAAACGTATTTGATAACGACACAAAATTTATGTTGCCCGAAACCAAAAATCATTTAACAATAACATGTAATTTCACGGTCGTCAACGGCCGAGCCTCGGCCTGCGATTGGTAGCCTGCTATGGGGATGTGGGAGATAGACGGAGTGAGTAACGAAAAGAATTATCATTTTTTGTTTCTATTTTGAAAATAAAAAATAAAAAAATTACCTCTCATTTTTGTTTAAAATTTATTTTTAGATTAAAAAATTTATCTCGAAAATAAAAAAAATTATTATTTGACTAAAAGAATTTCTATTTCAAAAAAATTAATTTCGGGAAAAAAATTAAAGAGAGATAGAGAGGTTGACATGGCACCGGGAGTTAATAGGCCCGTCCTACGATGGGGACGACGAGTGAAAAGTAGTGGGAAAAGCCAAAGAATTAATTGGGACATAAAGCAGCCACCCCGCGATGTCGACACATGGACAACGAAGACTCGTACGAGGACAAAATAAGACGACGACCAATAAAAACCCGCCACGTGGTCAGTCGGTTTACCTTAGAAAAGTCATTCCCCCGCAGGCCTTTTGCCCCCGGTGGGGGAGAGCGAGACGGGCGAATTACCCTTATTTTATTTTTTTCTCCTCTTTTATCTTAAATCTGCATTCTGCCCCCCTTTTTAAAATAATAATGATAATAATAATATTTTCCGTTTTTTATTATTATTTTTTCTTTTAGAAAGAAAGATGTGGCCAGCCAGTGGCACTTCCCTTTCGCAAATCCTCTCTTCCCCTCTTAAACAAACCTCAAATTACACGCACACGTAAAAAGAGTAGGCGGCACCCATCAAAATTTTTTTTCCCCCCTCGGTACATATGGTGCCGGGAAATCCAAAGTGACGTCATCGAATACTAAATGCAGATCTGCACATCAGAAATCCACTCATTCCGTACCCAAAAGAGGAAAAAAGTCGAAAAGAAAAACAAAACAGCGTCGTTTTGATTCCCCAAATCAACGAGAACAAAAAAAAGAAGAAGAAGAAAATTCACACGTATTTACAGTTTCTCTCTTTTTGTGCGACGGGTGGGGCTTAAACATATGATTTTCTCTCTTTCTCTCTCTCTCTCTCTTTTTTGGCGGGGCGGGGGGGGGGGGCGGGGTTTGGGGAGGGAAGGGATTAGATACAGTGAGCATGTGGCGGTTGGTGGGGGGACACCACCCTCAGTCTGACAACTCTGATGTTCTGGCAGCAGCGGCGTCGCCGGATCTCGGTTGCCGTAGGAGCTGTATCAGTGTCTCCGCCTGTCCACGTTTCCGCAAACCAAACCACCATTTTAATCAGTTACCCCACCAATTTTAAACCCTAACTTACAAACAACTAAAAATCAACGAAATCGTTTCTTATAAAGCACAAGAACAGGACAATATGATTGCACCCCACGAACTGACTTTCAGCGGGAAAAGACTGTTTCAGCCCTCACATCCTCTGTCTTGACCCCGGAAGGGGCTTATTTGGGTCACCGTGACACGATTACGACGTCGAATCTTTAGTCGCCTTGCATTATCGGGGTCCTTAAGGACAGGACAAGGATCGACATAAGACTGAATTTTTTTTTTTTAATTTCCAAAAGCAAAACTAATCGGAAGGAACCTACGTCGGCGGTCGGTGTGGTGATGCTCCTACTCCCTCCCGGCAAGCAAAGAAGATTCGTGAGCGGACAGTGTCCCAACGGAAGAAGTGAATTTTAAAGACGAAAAAACCGCAGTTCAGGAAATTGAGAAAAAGTACAGGAAAATTACGAAATGTTAAAAAAGAAAAAGGGCCAGATTCCACGCGACGACTGACGTGGCAAGTCTCAGTTCACTCTCGAAAAACAAAACAATTGGCATGCCCGCCACGTCACTCGCCGAGCGGAGGAGTGCGTCGCAGGTGTGTGTGTTACCTTTTGCTTTCCGCGATTGGTGCCGGACTGCGACAAGGCGACAAGCGGCGGAATCGCCCCTTCCCGAGCCACCATCGTCCGGTGCGCGACGCTGTCCTCGCATAGCTGTAACAGCACAACCACCGCGATCTCCTTCTGCCTCTGCGTCCCCACCTCCACCATCTCCACCAGCACCGGTATCCCCCCCTCCTCCACCAGCGCCGCCCTCGCCTCCGCCGCCCCCACCAGCGTGCTCACCACGAACGCCGCCTTGTCCACCATGCTCGACCTCAGGTCCGCCATCAGCTCCACCAGCGGCCTCATCGCCCCCGCCTGCACCGCCCTCACCTTGTTCTCCTTCGCAGAGCAAAGCGAGTAGAGCGCCGTCGACGCGTCCTTCTTCCCTCGCGATCCCCCGCTCTCCAGGAGGCTCACCAGTAGCGGGATCGCCCCCGACCGCCCGATCGCTACTTTGTTTTCGTCGATCTGCGAGAGGCGGAGCAGCGCGCACGCCGCGTTCTCCTTCGCCGTCGGCGTCCCCGTCCTCAGGGCCCTCACCAGCGGCTTTATCGCCCCGGACGCCGCAATCAGCTCCTTGTTCTCGTCGCAGAGCGAGAGGTTGAGAATGGCCGTAACTCCATACTCTTGCGCCTGAGCAGACAACAGAATATTTTATGCAACGGTACCAATTCGACAAAATTTAACAGTGACGGACAACGAATACCCAATCCACGAAATACTTTCTCGTAGTTACCTGAGAATCGGAGGATGAGATAAGAGCGATGAGAGGCTTGATCGCGCCGGCTCGGGCGATGCGGACGCGGTTCTCGGGCTTGTTCTTGGCGAGGAGCCTGATCTCGAGGGCGGCCTGCTTCTGCTCGTCGAGGCTGCAGGAGTCGAGGTCGCCGACGAGCTGGCGGATGAGGTCGTCGGAGTCGTCGGAGGCGCATGCGATGAGGAGGCGGCGGCTCTGGGAGGAGGCGATGGGGAACTCGCCGGATCTGTCGCTGTTGCAGTCGCTGAAGGCGGAGGAGGAGGAGGAGGTGGAGGAGGAGTCGAGGGCGGCGCCGCTGAGGTCGGCGAAGTTCCTCCGGATGTAGGGGAAGCTCACCGGAATCTCGGTCTCCATGACGGCGAATTCCGGTGCTCCAAATGCATCAATCAAAAAAGTCGGGTGATTGGACCCGGGACGATGCTGTTCGCGTCGTTTAGCTTGGGAGGGTTTTTAACTTCCAGAGGAGAGAGGGTAGTTAACACCTGGAAGAGGTCATAGGGGGGTGAGCCGACACGTGCAGACGGTACCAAATCCCTCGGTCGAGTGCGCACATGCGAAAGGCCCCCTCTTCTCTAAACGCGTGCGGGGGAGATTCGCTGTTCGATGGAGCTCTTCTTTTTCGAAGTCGAAGGCCCTTTTTGTTGTTTTAATTTCTGTTTAATTAGATTTTATCATCATCACCGTTCCAACCGTCACAAAAAATGCACGCATTCTAATACGGTACCGTTTGAGTTTATCAATACAAAAGCTTATGAATACGCTCAAAATCATCTATTCGTGATCAAGGGTAGCAATAATAGGAAATCAATTCCGTAAAATAATTTGAATTCAATTAATAAAAATTTAAAAATTACAAAGAGATAGACGACCTTTGTATAAATAATACTCCTAAAGGAAATAGAATTACGCAAAATAACACTAAAATGAATCAAATCTAATCTAATATAATCTAAAAGTAATCAAGTCAAATATTGCAAATTATTCAAAATTCAAAACTGTCTAGATCGAAAAACTATCGAAAATTTGTTTAAATGATTCTGAAACGCTAAAACCCATTGTATATTATAGCAAAGCTGTGAGTTCAAATTAAACGGCATTCTCGCATAACCGATATTTCAAAATTTTGATATTTTCCTCATTAGACATGTTTAACAAAGCGCTTCAAAAACGCTCTCTGAGTAATGTCTTCATTTGACGACATAATGCATGTCCCATGGCGTGAGACGATGATTAACGACATCACCCTGTCGATTTAACTATTCGGAGTTCGTACGCCCTCGCCCAACCCTTTTCAATTTGGTACCCTTCGTTCCTCATTGAGCCATGTGATGCGAACCGGTTTGTTCCGTATCCCCCGTCCATACAAATGTACAATGTGACACCTCGAGAGTTCTGTGTCTCAAGTCCTCCCAAACTCGTATATCCTTGTGAGTGGAGCTTGATAGTGTGCGTCGTGGTGAAGGATGGGTGCAAGGGGAAGATGCAATTGGGTCGTGGGAGTGATGTTAGGGCAGTTTGTGTTAGGAGTTCTAAGTTAAAAAGAATATAACACCCTTAAGAGCCCCGAAAACGTTGTTGGCATTTTATCTACAAACTGATCGGGAATTAATATTGTTCTTCTGATGAAACAATGATATGCCGAAATCAATTGTGGTACACATAGCAATTTGCTTATCTTGCTCAATATAACAGATACCTAAGCTAAATTGGGCGTGGTATGGTTCCCTATGAAAAAGTTATTTGCCTAACTGTTCTATGGGACAACACGAGGTAGAAGGCTTGCCTGGCATAAACAACTCGACTGACACCGCGCGGGCTATTCTGCCTCTAGGACAATGTTGATATATGACACATGGTTGCCATGACATTTAATGACATTGCATGCCGCCCTTTTATATCCCACAAGCCCGACATGAGGTGATACACAAAATACGAAGACGAAATTCGGGAAAAATCATCAATTTTTTTTTTAAATTTATTATATTTTTGTCGATTCAATTTCAAAATTTTCAATTTTGCCAATGGGCACATTTGATCAATTTTGATTGAACATTGATGATGTAGATATACCGACCATTCTACGTTGTATAATTGGCGCTATCATGTACAAATTTCATTTATTTTTTAATTTTTTAATTTTTCTTTGTTTTTTTTTCCTATTTTCTTTGCCAACAACACTCGCGGGCCGTGATGTCTCTCGGTGAGGCTATCGCCAGCCCATAGTTGGAGGGAAAAAAAAGAGAAGAAGAAAAAAGGTTAAAAAAAGTAATAAAACATTAAAAAAGCTGAAAAAATTGCTCAAATTGGCGATCATCTATGCCAACGATTTCTAGTAAAAATGATAATATAAACTAGATTGGTGACTTGTCGAGAGATTAATGACTCAATCGTTACAGTTTAAAAATTGTAAATCAAATTGACACCGAGGGCGATATATTTAGGTGTTTTTTTTTTTTTTTGGGGTGTTGAAACTTTTCCCTCGATAAAGTCGAATGAATCAGGTCTTTTGAGCTACTTAGAACTTTCTACCCACACTAATGAGCGATATATACTAATCGGTACGATTAAAGACAGTGGCTTGAAAAAGTCAGGAGCTCGCCTGACCCGACGGAGACGTGGGGCCGGGCGGCTTCTGGGTATGCCAAAGATATTTTCGTTTTTGATGCCCGCCATGAATTTTCAAACCGACGCTCAATCAAGCCCCTCGATTTTCTAATTTCATGATTTGACGGTCATTGTGAAAACGCCAATGGGAGAAAAAAGAAGAGCTTGTTGTCATTTCTCTTGGGTATAATTCGTGGATATTTGACCCTCCCAAAAAAAAAAAAAAAATTCGTGGGTCCATCGGTCGCCTTCATTTTCCGCTGTAGCAGCAAGGATTCCTTCATTTTATAAAAATTATACGATCCATAATTTTTTTTTAAATAACCGCTTATATCATTTAAAATAGTAAATTTATAACGACGATAATTTATGTCTATTATTTTTGTGGAGGATGACAATGTTTCTCATTATTAAAATTAATAAAAACAATATATTCTAAATTATTAATTTTACACGAAACAAAACGAAGCCTTGGTATCGATGTGGCGACTTTGGCAAACGTGTAGGCCATAAAGCTCAAGGACCACGAGCCAATCAAGAGCCATATGAACAAAGGAAATAGTTTAGCAAACGCTTAGCTGGGCCTTAATGGGCTCAGTAAATTGATCCGAACACAACCCGAATAATATAAACGATTCGAGTCAGGCTATCGGGTTTCCTTCACTTTGTTCGCAGATGTGTTTAGCAAATGCTGTTTACTTTAATTGTTTTGGGTTTCGAAATAGGATTAATACTGTGTTTCGGGTCATTTTTGTTCTATAACGTGAAAACGTTCCGGAATTAAAAAGGAAACCCAAACTAGAATAGATCCAATTTTGTTCTAGTAGGTTCGGTTACGTTCCGAGTTTCGATTCCGACAGTCCTTTTTTTGGTGCCCTATTTTTTTGTACTTTATTTGGTAATATAACTCATGAGGAAACTAAAGGGAAAAAAAATTAAACAAATTAAGGCTTCGTTTATTTCTCAAAAAATAAATTATTTGAAAAATATTTTCCTAAAAAGAATTGTTATTGCTTCAAAAATGAATAAGAGAAAAGCATTTTCATCATCCACAAAAATAATTAGAGATATATTGTTATCTATAATGAAAAATAATTTTTATCGACTAATTATTTCAAGCGATATAAATAGTCGAGTTTAAAAAATATATAATTTTCAAATTATTCATTTTATTCACAAAATAAATTGAGCCTAAATTTTAGCCAAAAAGATCCTTTGGTTTTATTTATTTTCTTAGAGGTGAAGCATGGAAATTGGGAAAAAAAGCTTCGATAATCGTAATTTCCCTCTACGTCCTTCCGTTTTAAAGGGAAATCCAAAAGCTCCTGTTATTTCTCTCTCATTTTAAACATCCATACAGAGGAACTTCTTCTCAATTTAATTACTTGCTTCCATTTCCACAAATCAAACACCACGGTAAATCATAATAAAACGGGAAAAAAAACTCAAAAAAACTTGTTACACTTTTGTCAATTCAATCATAAATATTTTAACTTTATCAATTTAATCATAAACATTTTCACATGCCTAATGCCTAAAAAAACCTCAAACTTTTGCATTTGTGACAATTATATCCAAAACTTTTTTTGTCTCATAAAAAACCTTAAACTTTTACATTTGTCCCAATTTTACTTAAAACTTTTACTTTTGCTTCAATTTTACCAATCCAGTATAAAAAAAATCTCAACTTTAACATACGTCTTAATTATATCCAGAATTTTTTTTTG
Organism: Rhodomyrtus tomentosa; assembly: GCA_028455895.1. Taxonomy (NCBI): domain Eukaryota; kingdom Viridiplantae; phylum Streptophyta; class Magnoliopsida; order Myrtales; family Myrtaceae; genus Rhodomyrtus; species Rhodomyrtus tomentosa. Next base: position 2,008,389 of record JAPCWY010000001.1, on the reverse strand, counting down.
TCTCATAAAAAACTTCAAAACTTTTACTTTTATCCCGATTCTACCACCGTTGATTTTCTGTCCATAATCACCATTAGTTGATCCAATATAGCTCGAGTTTTCTTGCCCAACTTACCAATGATTCTTCGCAATTTAGAAATAGTAGGATTCAAGGACAGCGAGATTTTAGATCGTTAGTCCAAATATCTCCATGTATAGCAGTTTTTTGGTTTGTTGAGTGATGAAAAGAATACGAAACGTACCGTCTTGAGTGACTCTATATCTCCCGACAATGTGTAAAGGAAGCAAACAGTAAAAGAAAAGTTCATGAATTTTTTCATATCAATTTTGCTAAGATGTAATTCATTAACAATAGGGAAATGCCACGTAGGTTTAATTAATGGTGACTATGGACAGAAGGCTAACGGTGGTAGAATTGGGATAAAAGCAATAGTTGGAGGTTTTTTATGAGACAAATTTTTTTTGATATAATTTAGACATATGTTAAAGTTGAGTCTTTTTTTTAATCCTAGACTAGTAAAATTGGGACAAAAGTAAGAGTTTTGGATAGAATTGGAACAAACGTTAAAGTTTGAGATTTTTCATGAGACAATTTTTTTTTGGATATAATTTTCACAAATACTAAAGTTGAAGTTTTTCTGGGTATTGGATCCATTTTTACATAGCCAACTAGCTAGCCTTCCCCATTCCTAAATGCTAGTGTTGCATTTTTTTTTTGTCGAATGGTTAATTTTAATATATTAAACATTTTTTTATTACTTATTATTATTATTATTTTTTCTTTTCTTTAATTTTTTCCTCTTACCGTGGCCAACTCCTTGTTGGCCACAGTTGAGGCAGCCTTGCTTGGATCCTGGTGAGGCCATTGGGGTTGCCACTAGGGTTGTCAATGGGCCAAGTCTTGACCTGGCCCGAGCCGGCATGAAACTAGATAGTACCAAGCTCGGCCCAGCCCTACTCGAATTACATATGCCCCAACTTTTATGGCTCGGCAGAGTCGGGTCGGATTCTTTTTTTTTTCTTTTGGAATTAAAATCACTTGACAAAACGTCGAATGAAAAAATATAAAAAAATAAAAAGAAAACATGGATGCCAAAAAAAGCCGAAATCGACCCGACCCGATGAACAATACCAAGTCCGGCTCAAAAGTCTCGAAAATTAGGTGAATTTTTTGGGTCGGTGCGGGCTTTTTTAACACCCCTAGTCGTGACCCTCATCTGTGATCAATAAAGGACGTCGCGGCCCTCACTAGTGGCTAGCGAGGGCTTCCCTGCCCTAGCCAGTAGCCAACAACAGCTTGAAGACCCTTGCCTGCCATTTTAAGAGAAAAAAATTAAAACAAAAAATTGATAAAAATGTCGAAAAAAATATTAAGATATTATTAAAAATGTCCACGTTATTGCTGATTGTGCCACGTAGAATGGATGATGGGCATGTCATCAATTTCCGATCAAAATTGGCCTGATAGACTCAATTCACAAAACTTGAAATTGTTTAAAATTCAATAGATAAAATTTAAAAGTTCAGGATAGAATTAGTAAAAGTGCAGTAGATTTATGATTTTTTTTGGACAATTTTACCAATTAAAACCGTTCATATGATTGCTATACAATCGAGTCTAAAAAATATTAGAAATCGTAAACGGTCGGAATTGGCATGTCCAACAAGTATTCCAAAAGCATTTCCTTAGATAAAATATATCTGACATGCCTCCATAATTTACAGATAAGGAATTCCCATGTTTCTGCTCCACTTTCGAGGATTGTTAGCGACGTGCCGTTTTTTTTTTTGTTTTTTTTTTTCTTTTTAAAGTAAGCCTCGTATTGAATTTAACAAAAGCATAGATAGGATGAAACAAGACACCAACAATGAGAGCTTGTACTCATGGTGACATTAACCAATGTCACAAAGGGTGCAAGAGTGTCGTGGATTCAAAAGAAGGGCATGGCTAGCGACATATTGTTTTTCATTACAACAATCAACAACGGTCGTGTGCTATACAGCGTTCTAAACAGGTTTATTAAATATTCAGCGTATTTAACAGAAAAAAGAAAGAGAGTTTGATTAATGTTCGTAAATTAACTATAGAGCAAAATGAGGGCAATAACCGAATAGTCAGACGCCAGCTTTTGTCCTTTTGGGTCGAATTGACGAGTTGCAACTTTGAACAAGCCGAGATTTCTAGACGCACGCTGCCGGGACTTTCGAACTCAAACAGCGGCAGACGGAGACAAACAAAACACGAAGAGACGTGGCAAGTCGGTCGTCCAGTCGGACAATCAAGACCGGCACTCTGAGAATTTTTGGACAGTTTAATTGGCGAAATCCTGGTGGGTATGCGCGCTCCATCAAACTTCGTGTCCCACTAAAATTCTGTCTTGAATTCGCCCCAAATTGATAACCGAAACAGGGAAACGTGACCGGACTTGAAGGAATTTTCTGTGAATGATCTGCAACGGGAAATGAATCAAGATTTCAAATAGAACAGAGCATCGTGGTTCTGATCTGAGCAATTCGCACGCCAAAAAAATATGGGACTTCGATTTTTTCCGACAGGTGCAACAGCAGGCTTAACCGTAGTGTGAATCCAGATCAAGCCTCAAGCCACGGCAGATATCTCTGGAAGGAAAGAGTACCACTTAAAGCCACAGCTCCATTTCTCAGGGAGCGAAGGGCACTTGGGCAACCAGTGCCATGTCCGCCTGGAAGCCCTGTAGTACAGAATCTCCGGCCATGTGTAGCAGCAGATGCACACCATCCCTTGGTGCCAGAGGCAGTACACGTGCTCGTACTTGTGGTAGCACACCGACATGAACTTCCTGCACATCAGCTCCGGCAAGCTCTCCACCTCCTCCCACCTCCCCGCTCCTCCTCCTCCGCCGCACAGCGCCCACAGCTTCATGCCCCTCGATATCCCGTTCGCCCCGATCCCCCCCACCAGGTACAGCCTCTCCCCGCCGTCGCTCACCAGCCTCGCAAAGGTGAGCTCGTCGGGCGGCCGCAGCAGCTCCGACCCGCAGTGCTCGGTCGTCCCGGCCTCCGGGTTGAAGCAGACGATCGAGAAAGGCTCTGATGTCGCAAAGTACAGGCGCCCGTCGAAATACACGCCTTCCTGGTGGTGGGTGTCGCCCAGGTTCCGGTCAAACCCGTTGACCTTCTGCCATGAGTGATATCTGGAGTCATACAGGAAAGCATCAAACCGGGAGGAACCGGAGGCGAGGATGAAGATCTTGTAGCCGAGCTTCGGGGTTGAGACGAAGTTGAGGAGCTGGAAGACGAAGGGGAAGGACGGGAACTTGATCTCTCTCCGGGACCTGGTCAGGAGATTGCATACGAGGAAGGAAGAGGAGTTGGGGAGGGAGAAGCAGAGAAGGCCGTTGGAGGCGGAGATGAGGGAGGAGTTCTTGAAATTAGGGAGGAGAAGGGCGGGGGAGAGGGCAGAGGAGCGCCAAGTGCCGGCGGCGGAGTCATAGAGAGGGTAGTGTTGGTGGCAATGGGGGTGAGAGAGGAGGAGGAAGGAGGAGAGACACTGCGAGGAGGAGTGTTTGGAGACGAAGGAAGGAGCGAAGAGGAGAGAGTCGAAGTGCTTGCAGGTAGACCTGAGGATGAGGAAGGCCTTGAGAGGCAGGAAAGAGAGGACGTGCTCGAGCAGCTCCTGGGGCAGGAGGCTCCAGATTCTCGGATCCATATCTCGACGATCCAGGCCGATGTTGATGCTACTCACCTCCAGTGCACGGCTCTTCTTCGATCATATCTGCAAGAACAAGAAACGGTCTAACCAGTTTTAATGACCCTTACACGGGGGGGGGGAGAGAGAGAGATGTCATTTGACTTTTTTTGAACTTTGACAATGGAGAAACAATGGGCACTTTCCCACAGCATCTGTCTTAACGGGCCATCTGTCCGCATCTAATCTCTAATCTAGATTAGATGCTCATCTGGGAGAGATAAATCCATCTGTCAACAATACTCGGGATGGTCCAAACACATCTGCCAAATCCCTCTCTTGCTACCCTAGCATCTACTCACGACCGCCGGCACCATAGAGGGCCACAACGATCCATGTACATGTTGCCATTTCAGGTGCTTACCATGGCCAGCTTCAGAATCATAGTCGAGAGGGAATGGGAATCTGTTTCTTGGGACGGTTCCAAATTTTGAAGTATTGTTGATTTAACAGACGTCAAGTTGATTTTCTTAGCTGGGACCAAAAAGGGCAAGTCAGTGGAGAAAACCGAGTTAAACAGAAATGAGTGTGGCATCATGCAGCATTTACTCGAGGAAGTCCCTGGAAGGTGATGCCGCCATATGAATTGTCGAATGAAACGAGATTATCGAGAGAGTAACAAATATTTCTACTTGCGACAAGTTTATTGTCCTGCCTCGAAATAAGAGAATGGGCTGCAATAAACGAAAGCGAAATTAAACCTGGATGTACACAGATTACAATAATGTACAGTCATGACTCGAGACCTTTATTACACAGAACTGGTCTTTACAAATGTAGGTAGAGGAGAAATGCATGTCAATCGCTCCATGAGTCCTCATTCCTTGTAGTTTCTTCGTCCTGCACGTATGATTCAAGTGAATAACAGATTGACTGCTTCATCAAACTTATGAACTCAACCCTTTGGTAATGAGGTCTTACTGCTTCATAAGAGATGAATGGTGACCATACAAGTATCTGTCTATCATTGCCACCAGTGTATAATTCCTGTGGGCATTATTGTCTATGTCAACAATCAGAAAGTATGCAATATACTTTATCCTCAAGGGGAAAAAATGGACGTTCAATGAAAATCTCCGCAAAATCTTCTTCATGATACAGGAGAAACAAGGTATGAATTGCGCACCAAGGCACAATTCACTGAGGCAGATGCCAATTTCGGCCGGAAAAGAAGACATCTTCATGCGATATTCCAGCTTCTAGGTAATGCTATCATCATTAAATGGAGTAAGTAAAATAGGTACGATTGCCTGACAATGCAGAGATTGACCATTTTTACCTGATCCAGTGCACTATAACAGCAACAGTTCACATACTCATAGTGGCCCCGAAACGTGAAGTTTGTCTTTCCTGACCAGAAGTCAAATGCCTATAAAAATACAATAGGAAACTTCACTCAATCGTGCCGTTGATTCTCCAAGTAAATCATAGTAAAAAAGGAGGGTGTCATATACTTTCACCACCGTCATGCATGGGACAAAAACAAGTGCAGAATCCTCGGACACTGACAGCTGTAAGGGCTTGTTCGTCTGCAGGCGCACTGTTTCAAAGTTTACAAGCGTGTTGCAGCCTGATTCAATGTCCCATAGCCGTAATCTTGAATCAGAACCTGTGAGTGAGAGAGAGAGAGAGAGAGAAAGAGAGAGCAATTAAATATAGACATGTAAGGTGCAATTACAATTGTCTAGCTGGCTTTTTTGATAAACTCAAAATTAAGTACTGAAAATTTGAGTACTGAACATCTAGCACTGAAGTCTTGTGAGTGTTGAAAATAAAAGTAAAATCTGCTCAATACCATATGAAAGTCAAGCAGCAAATTTTACTGTAAACATGAAACTGTAAACATTAGGACGACGCTATTTTCACTCTCATTTTAACTAAGACATTCTTTTTTGCTAGTTAACTTACTAAAATACCCTTCTCTTTCTTCAATCAAATGTTTCTTTTCGTATCAGGCTAACCAACAAATCTACCTTCATTTTAGTCGATCTTGATAAACACAGAAAAGTAAAATTGATCACAAAATAAAAAAGATTAATTTATTAAAAAGCATAATAAAATGTCGAAGATATTTGTATTTAGATATGTATTAACAAAGAATAAATACATCAACATCAATATCAACAACGCCTTTATCCCAAACTAGTTGGGGTCGGCGGTCGATGAACCCCAAAGAATCATAAAAATAAAAGCAAAATCAAGAGAGGGAAAAGAGATAAATGTGTAAAAATAAATAAGTATATATATATATATATCTATCTATACATTACCCTTCCACAATACTAATAACCCCCCTCTACTTCGTCCTAAGACAAACCGTACGCCAATCTATTTCCCACTCCATTAAATCTTGTTTTACTGCTTTCCCCCAGTAAGTTTCAGCCAACCTTTTACTTTTTTCGTGTTATGATCTCGATAGCAAACTTGTGTTCGTACCGGTGCATTTAAGGGTATTCGGAGAATATGCCCAAACCATCTCAATCTATGCTCTCTCATCTTTTCCGTCACCGGTTCTACTCTAATTTTTCGTCGAATTTCTTCATTCATTATCTTATCCATCCTTGTATGACCACACATCCACCTTAACATCTTCATTTCCGCTACTCCCATTTTATGCTCATGTTTCCTTTGTGCTGGCCAACATTCAGCTCCATATAACATGGCAGGTCTGACTACTGTTCTATAAAATTTTCCTTTTAACCTAACAGGAATTTTGCGATCACACAAAAATCCCGATGCACTGCGCCATTTCATCCAATCTGTTCTAATTCTATGCCTTACATCCTCATCAATCTCTCCTTCCTTTTGCAATATTGATCCCAGCTATCTAAATGTATCTTTTTTGGGTACCTCCTGTCCGAACATATTTACGGCTTCTTGATCCCCTATTCCTGCCGTGTCAAACTCACACTTCAAGTATTCCGTCTTACTTCGACTTAGCGTAAATCCTTTAGACTCCAACGTGCTTCTCCATACTTCTAACTTAGCATTAACCCCAGCCCCGATCTCATCAATAAGCATGATATCGTCTGCAAATATCATACACTACGGCACCTCATCTTGAATATTTTTTGTTAACTCATCCATAACCGGGGCAAAAAGGTAAGGGTTCAAAGCAGAACCTTGGTGTAAGCCTACTGTGATTGGAAAATAACTTGATGTGCCATTATAAGCCTTCACACATGTAATAGCACCGCTATACATGTCCTTGATTGCCTCGACATACTTTGAAAGTACTTTTTTCTTCTCAAGAATTCACCACAAAACCTTTCTTGGAACCCTATCATACGCCTTCTCGAGGATCCTTCTTTCTTTATCGATATCTTTCCATCAATTGTCGTATTAAGAAAATAACCTCCATGATAGATCGTCCTGGCATAAATCCAAATTGATTGACAGAAATCTTGGTCTCTATTCTTAAACGATGCTCAATAACTCTCTTCCACAGTTTTATTGTATGGCTCATAAGCTTGATGCCTCTATAATTAGAATAATTTTGGATATCCCTCTTGTTCTTGTATATAAGCACAAGTATAATCTTTCTCCATTCATCAGGCATCTTATTAGTATGGAGTATTTTGTTAAAAGGACTAGTCAATCAACTTATTGCTACATCCCCTAAGCATCTCTGCACTTCAATATGAATACCATCGGATCCCAAGGCTTTACTAGTCTTCATCTTTTTTAATGCCTCCCTAACTTCTCGTGCTTTAACTCTACGTACAAACCTTCTATTTGAATCATCAGAAGTATCTTCCAAATCCACCTCACTTCTATCGCTCTCCTCATTAAAAAGTTTGTTAAAATAACTCATCCACCTACCCTTGACGTCTTCATCTCTTATCAAGAGTGTTTGATTTTCATCCTTGATACATCTAACCTGTGTCAAGTCTTTACTTTTTTTGTCTCTTGATTTTGCAAGTCTATAGATGCCTTTTTCTCCTTCTTTGCTCCCAAGTTTGTCGTACATATCGGTGAAAACCTTGCCTCTGGCCTCTCGTACAGCTTTCTTGGCACTTTTTCTCGCCAATCTAAATTTTTGCAAATTCTCTTCATTAGGACATTTATGTAGGCATCTGAAACACTCATTCTTTTGCTTAATTGCCTCCTGCACTTCTTCATTCCACCACCAGGTTCCTTTTGTTTGATATCCATTCCCTCTACTTTTCCCTAACACCCTTTTTGCCACTGTCTGGATGCAGTTAGACATCTCTTTGCACATCATATTTACTTCGCTCTCTAGTTGTCACGGTCCTTCTTGTAGCATTCTTTCCTTGAATTCTGTTTGTTTCTCCTCATGTAACTTCCACCATCTTACTCTGGGGTGCTGCGCACTTCTCTTCATCTTCTGTACTTTGTTATACCGAACTTCTAAGACCCCAAATTTATGTTGTGTAACTACACATTCACCAGGGTATACCTTACAATTTATATACGAAGCTTTATCCTCTCTCCTAGTAAGAAAGAAATCAATCTGGCTACAATTTTGACCACTGCGAAAAGTGATCAGATGTGATTCTCTTTTCCTAAAAAAAGTGTTTGCCAACATCAAATCATAAGCTATTGTCACACTCAAGATGTTTTCGCCAGCCTTATTTCTAGTCCCATATTTAAAACCTTCATGAACTCTGTCAAAACCTGAACTACTCTGACCGACATGTCCATTTAGATCTCCTTCTATGAATACCTTCTCCTCATGTGGTATCCGCCTTAGAATCTCTTCCAGATCTTTCCAAAATCTGCTCTTCTCGGACGCTTGCAGTCCAACTTGAGGGGCATACACACTAAGTATATTCAAAATCAAATCCCCCACTACTAACTTAACTAAAATAATCCCATCTCCTATTCTTTTAACACCAATCACTCTATCCTTGAAATTTTTATCGATCAGAATCCCAACTCCATTTATACTCTTTGTTGTGCCCGTATACCATAGCTTGAATCCGGTGTCATCCACTTCCTTAGCCTTCTCTCCTTTCCATTTAGTCTCTTGCAGGCAAGCAATAATCACTTTTCTTCTAGCAGAAATATCTGTTAATTCCCTCAATTTACCCGTTAAGATTCCTACATTCCAACTCCCCAATCTAATTCCTACTCACTAGGCTTTTCTTGCCCGCCACACTCGCCCACGGAAGTGTGAGGACCCTTGCTCATTTATCACCACAACTGGGCGCATCACTTTGGGAATGATGACCTAAGACTAGCTTCCTTACCCCTTGTACCCACCTATCTTGGTGCAAAGGCGCTTGCTCATTTTTCGCTACAAAGGATAAATACGTAAAGAAAAAAACGTGAAATTTAATACTATTCGACTCTTGATATAAACAAAGGAGTTAATATCGATTGTAAATTCAATCTCATAATAAATGGATCACCGTATATGAGTTTGAAAGTGCAGAATACGTAAATAAATTTTCAAACCTATCTTGCAATTCATATTAAAATTTGAAAAGATTAAAAAAACACAAATAAGTGATTTGTAATTTTATAAACCTACAAGCCTATTTGAAAATTACCTGCGAGATCAAAATTTGCTTGATAGTTATATTGGATTTTAAATTTCTAATTTCTAATAAAATTTTCCCTAAATTTTTTAATAAAAACTAGACAGTTAATTATTTGTTCATAAATCGTTATAACTAGAAATTCCTAACATTTCTAATTAAAAGCATGGTATTATAAATTAAAAATAACAAACTTCTCTAGGAAAAGTGATCATATGATGCATTATAGAATGATATTTCATTGGGTATAATTTGACATTTATATCGTGAATTTGATATTTAAAAGGAAAACATAGAAATAAAGACAATTTTGTTTGTTAGGTCGGTAAAAAAACAGAAACAATAAGTTGAAGAAGGAGAAAGGTATTTCGGTCTATTGATTGAAAATAGGTGTCTTAGTCAAAATGAGAGTGAAAATAGCGCCGCTCTAAATATTATTGGCATGTTTTCACAATATAATTGGTAAGACTTTATTTTTTGGGGTCAAAAATTGGTAAGACTTTACTTTCCATACTATATTTTATCACTTAACCAATTAAGCCATTCATTTTTACTAACCACATTAAGTGATTTTTTACTTCAACCAGTCGATCAAGTTGTGTGTAGCTAGTGATATCATAAGCACTTAAAGACATCTGAAAAGTTCAAATTTCAGCACTTATATGGTTATCAAACACACCCATGAAGCAGAAAGTCCTATGACAATGCTAGTTCTGCGAACTCATGAAAACTTGAGATAAACAAACACAGAAGAGATCAACTGATTCTGAAAAAGTTTTTAAGAGTGGAACATCTTTGAGGCCATTTTGGGCCAATCCAAAACACAACTATGGCAGAATGTATGACCAACCTTAGAATGAAAGCACATTTTTCTAAAAGCCATATCATCGTAAAACTATTAGCCAACCAAACAACTTCTTGTCCTTTAATATCCTAGTAAGCTAATGCTAGTTGCAAGATGAGGTTCAATTTGGGACTGGACAGAGCTGAACCTGCACTAAAGAGGTACATGCCGTCTTCTGATATTTTTAACCCAGTGACAGCACCATAATGAGCAGTAGCACGATCCTGACTAGACAACATCCCTGGATGTAACCTGTGTTTGATAGATCCCTTCGCAGAACTTCTATTTGAACCTGAATGCTTAGCACCGTTTCCATGGGAAGATTTCCTTGGCACCGCTGTCGCTTTTGACATATTTTGGCCTCCAGACAATGATCTAGAAGTTGAACCCTGCGCAAGAATTCAGCAAATAGTGTCTTTTGTCCAAATGTCTCAGCAAGGGTGCAAATTGTCAACAATTAAAAAAAATCAAATCAAGAGAACCAGATATAGAAATTCTCAACAACCCATTAGCTTGAGATTAAATACCCGACAAATTAACTTCCTTTAATTCAGAAACAAAGTATCTTATCCAATTAATTGGATGCTCAATGATTGTTGTGATTTACAATCCATTCACTACATTAAACCTTCTTGGTTCCTTGATAAGGAAGAATTTTGATCCAGAGGGCAGCCTTCGTGCCAACTAACTTAAAAACAACTAAAAACAGACTTTAAGGGCAATTCTTCCCAAGAAAATACAGAGAATATATTGAAAAGTAGATCTCACAAATAAACAAATCTTTTTCCCACGTTGGAAAAAAATAGGAATTTGTCACCAAGGACATTTTCTTCAAGCCCCCCATCAAGTTAGATGTCCATTAACATTTCTTCAATTTAAAACACCCACTACTTGATGTGCTCATCTTGTAAGATTTCATATTAGATTGTTATAAGGACCGGTATAGCGTGAGCAGTAAGCTAACTTCACAATAACTAAAAACAGACTTCAAGAGCAGTTCTTCCGATGAGGATTTAGACAATATACTGAAAAGTAGTTCTCACAAATAAAAAAGTTTTTCTCACTGTGGACAAAAGATCGGGATTCTCACCGATGACATTTTCTTCAAGCCTCCCCTTAAGTTAGATGTCCATTTACATTTCCTCAATTTGAAATGCCCACTAGTTGATGTACTCATCTTGTGACATTTCATATTAGACATTGACCATGTTTTCTCATAATGTAGGGTTATTGGACTCCACTCTAGGCAATTCTATTTGTAATATAGTCATAAAAAGGGATAAATGCATTCGAAATCTTAAAACTTGCAATTGATTCCTTAAACTTCCAAAAAACGCAATCGAGTCCTAAAACTTGTCACAGAAGTGCAATTGAGCCCTAAAACTTTCAAAACATGCAATCAAGTCCTAAAACTTGTCGCAAAATTGCAATTGAGTCCTAAAACTTTCAAAATATGCAATCAAGTCCTAAAACTTATCAAGTTGGTGCAATCAAGTCTTAAAACTTGTTAGCATTTTCCGTTTGTTAAGTTGGGCGGAGTTAATAGAAAGACAAATTTGTCAAGTTGGTGAAATCAAGTCTTAAAACTTGTTAGCATTTTCTGTTTGTTAAGTTGGACGGAATTAATGGAAATACTTGATTGCACTAATTTGACTAGTTTTAGGATTTCATGGCACTTTTTGAAAGTTTTAGGATTTAATTGCACTTTCGTGACGATAGGACTTCTAGTACACCTATCCTTAAAAAATTAGAAATTAAAAGCCAACAATAGAGTCAATTAACCAAAATAAGAAAAAGGTCATCTTTATGATTCAGTAAGGCACACCAAAATGCAGATGGACACACAAGACACAAACACCTTGGTCATTGTAGAACGCTCCAAAAGAGGTGGCCGCCTCCCAAGTTGAGACTGAGATTGATCTAAGACACGAAAACATCCTGCACGTCTGATGTCCCAAAAGCGTATTGCACCATCGCACCCTCCAGTTACCAGGACATACTCACTAGAATTAGACCACTGGACTGTCATTACTCCATCTGCTACCATGAAAAGGATAAATTATATGCACTGAGTACCCCGGCTATAGCACAACATACTGCATGTTTTCCCCTTTCACCAGAAACATTCACTCACGTACTATGAAAATGCAAGCAATTCGCTACTATTTAACCAATCAAAATGAAGCATAAATGGAATTTGCAAATACTTAACAGAAACAGCGAAACAGAGACTATGAAATGGTAAAAACATAGGAACACCTTTATTTAACCTTGAGCAACCACTCAGAAACTGTGATGCAAGATTTGCTGTGGAGCCATCACCTTGTCTTATCTTGATGAAAATCTTGCTTATAGAAGGTTCTGAATGGTGTGCTCCTTATATGATCCTAGACCAACCAAGTTTCAGTGAGAGATAATTACCCTAGCTTTTTAAAGCAAAGGGCGAAGGTTCTTTTAAAACAGTCATAGATTCATGTCTACCAGAACATATCTTCAAGAGGGTACACTAAGAGTAGTCACTAATTGAAGCCAGCTTCTATATGCTGTATCTCTTTAACACCATACACTCATGTCAGGTAACCCGATCATTGGCAACAAGAAAATGACAACAAGAAACTGACTCTAATACACAAATTTATTATCAACTGGAAGGGGTCCTGAATGGAGCGAGATCTAGTTCAACTGCCGTAGAGGGAAATTTATCGGAAAAATGATTAAGACAACTGGTTACCTCGGTGACCAGACAATGTGTGAGCAAATGCACCTGAGGCAATATCGCACAGTCGGACCTGAACATCTTCAGTTGCAGCAGCAATTAGCATGTGAGACGTTGTCAATGAGGACATGGAAGTACTATAAACTTTCCCAGGCATTTTGAAATTCATCACCACCTGTGGGCAATACATAGATTACCAGGAGAGCAAGATGAAAAACTCCAACAGGCATATGGAAGAAGAACAGAAAGAGCCTTTGCCTGCGTGGAATTTGTATCCCAAACTTTTATATAGTGATCGTATGAGCCAGTTACAAAAAGCCCAGTGTCAATGGGATACCATATGGCTGAGGAAATTGCATACTTATGCCGGTGCTCATGCTGCTTATCAATGACAAAGATAGGTTTGTGCTTTGCGATCAGGCCACCTCCCTGAAGCTTTTGTGGTTGTTGGACATCATAAACCGCAGCCGATGCATCGGATGCACCGGACAACAGATAGCGGCCCTCTGTCAAATCAACCTGCTTTCACAATTGAAACTTCTCATAAATTCTATCAAACTAATATCGTGACAAGACCAACCTAACATTGCAACATCATTAGTCGGGCACACACAATGTCAGATACGAGAAACGCGGCGACGGTAATGCCCTTCAGTTTGGAACACGAGAGAGGGGTCGAGCAGCTGGTCCAAAGTCATCAGCGTCACATCACATTATAACCTCATCTTTTCCCTTGCTTAGCAGTTCTCCAGCTCAGCAAGATAAAGCTACGTAATACAGAAAAATTCTCCGCGACGAACACTTCCAATCACAACCTATATTCATACTCCTTAGTTTTCATTTAATGTCAACCTCGTTAGAATCATCAGCAGCCCCCGACATTGAACCAGCATCGACCATAAGAAGATGCACAAGAAGTCAATCCACAATCGGCAATGAGGATCGGATAAAAGAGGGGGAAGAGTACCAACCTGGAGAGAGTTGACGGAGCCTTTGTGGGGAGAGACAATGTCTTTGTGATTGGAGAGTTGGAGAGAAGCGACGCGCCTGGATTTGACCCGGTTCGCGAAGGAACGTGGGCGGAGTCTGCCCGATTCTCTCTTCTCGATCTCCTTCCACATTCTTCGAGCATCTTCGTCCTCCCTCCCTCCCTCTCTCTCCCCTCCAAAGCTGTGAATGAGTTCAGAACTCGGAAAGTAAGAAAGAGATTCTGGGCATCTGTTGTTATCTTCCTCCTGTGAAATGTTCCCGTTCAAGAGCAGGAAGAAGCAGAAGACGAAGAAGACGACGACGACGACGGTGAAGAAAGAATCTGATTCAAGGATCCCAATTTGTCTTTTTCTTTCCTTTTTCTGGGTCGCGAGTTACCGGCCCAATTGGGCACACTGTTGGGAGATTGAGCTGAGATCCTGTACTTCTGATTGGGCCTGCGATTCTCTTGGAGTGGCTCATCTCTAAATCCTCTTTCTGAACGATTCCTTCGGTCTTTTCTTATCAATGCATTTCGAGAATGGAGCACTAATCGCCTCCACATTAGTCTGCGTTTGATGTGCGCTGCGGTGGCCACCGGCGACGCGGCCCTACTATCTGTTCGGTCTCGGCCATCGCGGAGGAGAGAAAGAGGTCTTTTTTTTTTTATAACAGGCTAGAATCGTTTTTTTATTTGGTATGTTCAAGTCACAAATTAAATGTGCACATGATAACACCTTTGGAAATAGATTTCTGCTCCTGAAGTACTTCGAGCCGAATTTCATCTGGTAAAAATTTTTACTTTTGAAGTGAATTTTTACTTTTGAAATTATTTTCACCCAATTTTAGAAGCTAAAAAAATTTGCTTCTTAGTTCAAGAAGTACTTATTGGACAAAAAAAAAAGTCACAAAGTATTTCTCGTATCTCATTCTTTTTGTCATGCCCTCACCCTATTTACGACCATGCCCGCCTCCGTCGTTCTTCGTCACTACCCATTGACACCCACCATCGCTGCCGACAACCACTGACTACCGCCATCGCAACCACCGCCGGTCGCCGCCATCGTCCATTGCTGACCATCACCTATTGTTGCCCACAACCATTGCTAACCGCCGACCATCGCTCGCCACCATCTGCCCCAGCCATGACTATCCACGACTATCGCCACCGCCCACCACTGACCACTGCCCTTGGTTGGCCGTCGAAGTAAAAAAATAAGTAATTTTTTATTCTAAAAATATATTATTTATTTATAATAATAAAAATTATTTTTTAAGAAATAAAAAATGAAATATAATTTTTTTGACATCCGATAAAAATTTTTCGTAGAAGATTTTGTGTTAATAATGTTTCAACAGTAGAAATTTTTCATAGTTACCAAACGAATTTTTATAATCAAAAATCATTTTTTAGCTAGAAATTAATTTCTGAAATACAAGTGTTAGCCCTTAAAAAACCACATTTGCTTTAACAGGCTTGCTGACTGAACAATCGACAGACTGTTGTCTGAAAACCAACGAGAGAGAGTTTGGTCGGGCAAGACGGCCCAAAGCACGTTCTCGCCATCGAAACCAAAACCTATTCCAATTACAATGGCAATGTTAGACTGTTAGGTGGAGTGATCGAGTCAAGAGCCGTTTCCACAACTCTTCCGCGCGAGCCTATCGCAAAACCCGATTGGCTCGAAAGTCCGCTGGAGTTCTAGAAAAGAGACTCCCGGAATAGAACTTGTGTATCCCACAAAGACAGAGAAAAACAGAGACACCCACTTTCTAGAAGCCCCTTATAAATTAAGAAAAATAACCTCTCTGTCATTTGGTCTCTCCTTGACAAAATTACAAAGGCATGCTCTAGTTTTCCTTTATTAATTAGGATAATGGAGCACCGGTCTCATTTGGGAATTGACAAATCCTCCCACCCTCTCTTAAACTACGCTTTTATCCAATTACTGTCCTCCTTCTCCACCTAAGATGGATAGGCATATCAGATCACCATCTTGCATATCGGGCACATATACAGTTATGTTGGAAATTTGAACTCAGTTAATCACGTCGATGGTGACAGACTCCCCAGTCTAGACCGTTTAACTCGCCGGACGTTGCAAAATTTCCTATATCCAATCGAATATTCCGTAACGGGTGTGAGACCCTTATGATGTAGCTCGAAATGAGTCGCTAGCACGAATTTTCCTTCCCCATCCTTTATGTTAAAAAAGAATAAGAATAAGACGAAATGGGTAATTGGTTAGATTTGGTATCCCTTTCGTGATTCTTCCGTCACGAAGTGTCTTTTTCATTAGAAATGTCGTAGCCATAATCGCTAATTTATAAACTCTTGTCATTCTTGTATTCGCTTTGAGCTTTTTGCCCTGATCATGGATAAGTTAACAAAATATATTTATGATGAGCTGTCGTGGTGTATACTATTTGCAGACGATATCGTGCTTATTGATGAGACCAGGGGTGGAGTTAACGCTAAGTTAGAAGTATGGAGAAGCACGTTAGAGTCTAAAGAATTTACGCTATGTCGAAGTAAGACGGAATACTTGAAGTGTGAGTTTGACACGACAGTAAGATAGGATCAAGAAGCCGTAAATATGCTCGGATAGGAGGTACCCAAGAAAGATACATTTAGATATCTGTAATCAATATTGCAAAAGTATGGAGAGATTAATGAGGATATAAGCCATAGAATCAGAGCAGGTTGGATAAAATAACGCATTGTATTGGGATTTTTGTTTGATCGCAAAATTCTTCTTAGGTTAAAAGTAAAATTTTATAGAACGGCAGTCAGAATTGCTATGTTATACGGAACTGAATGTTGACCAATACAAAAGAAACATGAGCATAAAATGGGAGTTGCGGAAATGAGGATGTTAAGGTGTATATGTGGTCATATAAGGATATATAAGATAAAGAATGAAGAGATTCGACGAAAAGTTAGAGTATAATCGGTGACGGAAAAGATGAGAGATCATAGATTGAGATGGTTTATGCATATACTTCGAAGTCCCTTAGATGCATCGGTACGAACAGAAGTTGACTATCGAGAGCATAACACGAAGAAATCAAGAGTTTGACCGAAACTTACTTGGGGGAAAGCAGTAAAATAAGATTTAACGGAGTAAGAAATAGATTGGCGTACGGTTTGTCTTAGGACGGAATGGAGGAAGTCTATTAGTGTTGTGAAGGGGTAATGTATAAATATAGATATATATATATATATATATATATATATATTTACTTATTTATTTTTACATATTTATCTAATTTTCCTCACTTGATTCTGCTTTTATTTTTATGATGGGTTCATCGACCGACGACTTCAACTAGTTTGGGATAAATGTGTTGTTGATGTTGATGTTGTCATTCTTGTATTCAGAGCGTTTGAAACCTTTGCTAGCCTTTGAGCTTTTTCGGTGACTAGCGGACACTTCTAGCTTCTATTCTCAGGTTTAGCAAGGTCATGCTTCAGATTAATTAGACCATGTTCGGGTTTAGCAGTTGTCTGGTCAGTTTGGTTCAACAAACATACCTTTCTTCATCATCGTCTTCTCCCGTCGGTTAGCCGATAATAATCTTGATTCTCAAGCAGCATGTGTTTTATGTTCGGTTTCTGTTTAGGACAAGAACACACGAAGCACGAAATGAAAAAGGCGAAAAATCCCATCATTCGATGGATGATCAGTTACAGCAGTTTCTCACTGGACTCTAACCAAACCCACTGTGCCATTACAGTTCTTACATGACATTGGGGGGTGTGTCCTGCGTCCTAATGCATCACCTATATAGTCATAATTTACACTGATCAAAACCGACCTACATGTCAACACGAAGCTGAGAGTGCATAAAAAGTTTGATGCATCAGCGAAGTCGAAAAGGTTCTTTGTACACCTGGAAAAGAACAGAAAGAATGTGCAGGGACGGTGAATCGTGCGAATTCGGACCGTCCTTCACCAGCTTTTGCGGTGGCCGTGGCGGTCGGGAGACTTGTCTGCCCCGGAATTATTGTGACTCCTATTAGCAGGAGGAGAGGAAGATCTTCTGTCGTTGTTGGTCGCCATCTTGTTTTCGCTCAATCTTCGGGCAAGTTCCTTCTTCTTCCCCGTCGCTGGCTTTTGCGAACTATTCGAGCTCCTGGCTTTGAGTGTAGGCACTATGTACCACCCGATCGAGGCGCACAGGATCGCGACCGACCGCCCGAAGAAGGCTAAGAACAGCAGAATCAAGAGGATAGCCACCGGCATGTAATACGAAGGTCGCCTCCAATTCTCCAATCTCAAGAATCCCTGCTCGAAGCTCTCGTTTTTCGCCTTCTTATCCAAACAATCCGCCTTCGTTCCATTCACTTCCTTGACGTCACTCGAAGTTTCGGTAGCTAACTTCTTATCCCGAGTGTCCTGATCTCGCGCCGCATGGCCCCCAGCAGCGCCGGGATCGTCGGTCTTGGCTTTGTTAGCTTTATCCTTCTTGACCACTATAGGCACGCAATCGTTCGAGCTCGTATAAGCGAACCGGACGAGGGATATGTCGCTGGAGCCCTTCTGGGTGTAAATCTTCTGCCGCTTCTCCTGGAGGTCGGACAGGAGGGCCTCGAACTTGTCGAGGCCGCGAGACGAGTACGGGTTCTTGTTCTCCTTGTTGTGGTGGCTCCTCCTTGATGATCTCCTCGGCGTCGAGCCAGGGCTCGTGCCGTCGAACAGCTGGTCGTCTTCTTCGGGATGGAAAGCGCCGCAAATGAAAGGGGTCAACATCTGAGAACTGGGTTTCTGATTAGCTTTGTTTCCTGAGGATTCGTCTGGTGTTGGCCTGATTTCCTCAAAGGAGAGCCGTTTAAGTACTCGTCCAGACACAGCAGCTTGGAAGACAAGATCAACCAACGCGGTCAAGCTAAAAGGTTTGACAAATCAATGAGGAAAAAATAAAATAAAATTGGGGTAGAAGCTTCGCAAAGTGGACCGTGTCTTGTTTGACTTTCTTGGAGACAAGGTAACCATGAAAGGAGAGAGAAAAACGAACCACATGAATTATTCAGGGTTGAATTAATACATTCTTGGTAGTTGCACGTTCATCATGATCTTTGGAAAAAATTTGGAAAAAAACGACAATTTTGAAAATGGGCAAAAAATAAAGCTCTAGAAGGAAAAAATTTCGTGGGACATGCCCGTGCCTGCGGAGAAAGGTAGCCTATTCATCTCATGGGGATTGGGCTGGACACGTGTCAAAACTAAAAAAAATTCCAAGATGTTACATCATTTTCACATATCACATCGCTGTATAATCTTATGACCTATGTCCATCAAAACGCATTTATCATCACTTTAAAACCTCAATTTAATTCGTAAAAAAAAAGAATGATTTCAAAAAGAAAATTCTTGAAAATGATCGTTTGAAATGATTCATTAAACATAAATATTTTCAATATCGACAATAATTGTTATCTAAACATTTTCTTAAATAATGAGAAGTTTTTTCCTTTAAGCGACACAAACAATTATTTTTTAAAAATATATTTTTCGATTCATTTTATGCAAAACAAATGGAATCTTAGGGCGCGCATGAATGTCATTCTGTTTCACGGCTCTATTTCTGGCAAGAAATAGTTTTTTTTTCATTTTTATTTCATAGATGAGTTTTTCAATCAAAAATCGCGTTCGATAACGATATAATTTTTCTATTTTCGAAACAGAAATTCGTTTGATAATAGCTTAAAATTTATCTTCCCTAACCCTATTTTCGGCAGCAGCGGCCGCAGCGGGAGGCGACAGGAGGCGACCGGCGGGAGCGAGTGGCTGCCAGTGGTCAACGGTGACGAAGAATGAAGAATGAGCAAATTGTTTCAAATTTTCATTTCTGAAACAAAAAAAATTAGCTTTTTATGACTTTTCATTTTTCTTCAAAAACCTATTTATGAGTCAAAAGTTTGGCCTGGAAATAGAAAAGTTTCATTGCATTGTCAAATGAATTTCTGTTTAAAACCTATTTCGCGAAACAAAAAAAAAACAGAAAAATAAAGAAAATTACATTCATGCGCACCCTTGATATCCTCTCATTTTGTTTCTTTCCCGAGACTTAAAACGCCGGTCTTTTTGAGTTCTTCCACGGAGCGTAGATGTTGGCTTTTTCTGTCCCGGGAAGGATATCTTGATAGAAAAAATCGACAAAAAGTCTTGGCGTCTATATCTTATCCTCTGTATGTGGGAGTCATTTTCTCGTCCATACATTATGCATAATCCAAACTTATGGAGTAAAAAAAAAAAATCGTGCTCGTCGTCGCGGTGAGTTTGAAACTCGGTGGCGGAGAGTTCGGTGTGAGAGATAGAATCTTCCATATATTCTTTCGACCAATCTTACATTAAGCTCGTTTCATCTTATAGAAGATGAAGCACATGGGAAGGGCGTATAGTGGTTGGCTTGGCGGCCACGATTAAGCGACGACCGCATAGTTCTAATAGATTTCCTAAACAAGAATGACGTACTTGGTGACCCAAAAGCTTCAAGATTGATTAAATATTCAAGGATTGTCAAAGATGACACTATTTGTATAACTACATCTTCGATATTGAATATATATTATACAGGGGCTTTGAAAAAAAAAAACTATGTCCATTGTTTATAAAACCTCGACTTGCTTGTCCCATACCTCAGCAACGGATCTGTGGAAGACCAGACCTTGTCTCCGATCTTGAGTTAGTGCCGCAAATTTAAATAAAAAAAAGGGTTGGGGGGGGGGGGGGGAGAGAACTGAATGCTTGGGGATCACGGAAATTCAGATGTCGAAGGGTTTTTGCTAAATAAGTTTAATGGCATACTAATTGTAATAATAACATTACATAAAGTCAGGATTAACAAAGCGACCATTGATGAAGTAGCTGGGGAGGATCTCTAATTACAGCACCAAATCACCAAGCTCAACTTGTCGTCCAGTTTTCAAATTTTACATTTTCAAGTTAGCCGACATGAAAATGTAAACTTTAAAATCGCTTGCTTTTACCTTTTTTTGTGTTATTATTTTGAGCAGGGCAAATTCAATTAGTAGGCAATTATGGCCACTAATTCATTGCGAGGCTTGCGAGAACTAGGGGCATACTGTTATAAGTTATTTTATTATTTATCATCATGTGTGGGAATGCTCAACGTATTACTATATACCCTCTTCATTATTATAAAAACGAGAGCATGCTAACTTAGAAGATTAGATAATTCATTCATATAATTCTCCTATTTTCTTTTTCTTCAAACATGATATCAGAGTCAACCCTAGTCGCCCCAATCTAAACCCTATCCAATACCCACTATCAGCGTAACCATCATCTAGCACTTGTTTCTCTCTCTCTAATATATTCTCTCGATCAGCTTTGTCGGCCATGTCCCAAGCTCTCGGCCAGAGATCTCGGCCGGCCGCGTCCCTAGGATCTCGGCCAGATTGGCCTGCCACGTCCCAGGTATATCGACCATCTTGGCCGGCCACCTCCAAGGCTCTCGGCCAACTTGGCCGGACATGTCTCAAGCAGTTCGGATTTGATTTACATGTGGAGGTCTGATTAGATCTAATCAGATCCATTAAACGGTGGAGCTTGTGACTTTCTGATTAATCAAGTGTTTAGATTAAATTTTTTTCGTGAGTAATACAAATACTCAAATAACTGCTGCTAAATTCGGTGAGACTGGATTAGCCATGACTAAATCTGATATGATGCGATCACAAGTTCCGACCTTTATATTTACTTCATCTAAGCTTGTCGAATGTGTTTTGATGAGACATTTTACGTACACACTTTGAAAGAAGAATGTCTTTAAGAATTTGCACGGACAACTGCTATCTCATCATCTTACCCAGCTTTCCCCGAGCGAGGATGACCCAATTTATGATGAATGGTATACTGTTGATTGTCGTATTTATAGTCAATGGTTGAATGCTATGGATATTTCTGTTTAGACTGTTGTTAGTAATACTGATACTGTTAAGGAGTTATAGGATGTTTTGGCAGATTTATATTCCCCTTTGGATGATTTTTTTGCAACTTTATGATGTCGTTTATGGGTTATTGAAGTCAGCTCCTGCTGGTCGGCCTCTGAATGTATATTATGAGGAATTTAAATTCATTTTTGATGAGTTTGATCGGTTAGTCCCGTTTACATCTAATCGGGTTACTTTTCAAGAACAACGAAATCGATTTCTGGTCACATGCTATTTTAATGGAGTGGGAGCTCAGTTTGATACTGTTCGATTATAAATTCTTTCAAATGCTCGTGTATCTTCTCTTAGAGAAGTTCATCGCCTTGTTCTTCGTACCGAAAGTCGTGAGGAAGTTAGATCTGCCCCTTCAGAAGTTAGTGAACAGGCTGTTACTCTATATATGAACAGGGGAGGTGGCTGTGGTAGCGAAGGTCGTGACTGAAGGGGAGGTCGTGGTAGCATTGCTGGTCGTGGTCGGAAGACTCGTACTTGCAATTACTGTGGCATTGTTGGATATCTTCGCAACTATTGCCGAAAGTTACAAGTTGTACAGACAGTTTCTAGTTCATGGACCACACCTGCTCATGTTGCATATGAAGTTGTGCCTATGGACCAAAAAGTTATCACAATGAGTCCAGAAGAGGATGTTCGATACTTGGAGTTTCAGACCTCAAGGAGTGGAACTACATCTGCCTCTGTTGCGAAACTACAACAGTCATCTGATTATTCCTTTACCTCAGCATGTGCAGTTCTTCCTTCCGCTGATTGGATTATTGATTTTGGTGCAGGTGCTCACATGACGGGTGATAGAGGTATTCTTACTACATGTAAGTCCCCGTCTCCATTACGCCAAATTACTATTGCGAACGGGTCATTCGTGACAGTTCGAGACATGGAGCTGTATAACCTTCCAACGAGATCTTCTTATCTTCTGTTTTATATACTCCTGACATGCCATTTAATTTGTTATCTGTTAATCGTATCACACGAGATTTGAATTGCCCCGTTACTTTTTATCCTGATTATTATTTTTTGTAGGATCTCTTGACGCGGAATACTATGAGTAAGGGAAGCGTCAATGATGGGATCTATCAGCTGGATGGTACTTCCATTCCAACTGCACTAGTGAAAGAGACTGATGTTTTAGATATTCACTATCGTTTAGGACATCCCTCTTTGTCTATGTCGCAGTCATTGTTTCCTCATTTTCGTTCGATGTCTATAATAAATTGTGAGTCATGTCAGCTTGCAAAGTATAATCGTGTTTCTTTACCACTAAGTGTATCGCAATGAGCAACTACTCCATTTGCCTTGGTCCATTATGATGTGTAGGGATCTAGTCCTATCGTTTCAGCCTTTGGTTATCGTTACTATGTTCTCTTTGTCGACGATTTCACAATAATGTCATTTGTTTACTTAATAAAAGAACGTTCTGAGTTATTTTCTGTATTTCGTGAGTTTTATTTTTCTGTCTACACTCAATTCCATCATAATATCCAAACCTTACAATCTGATCGTGGAGGAGAATATTTGTTGAATCATTTCCATCAATTTCTTTGTTCTCATGGTATTCACCATCGTCTTTCATGTGCTCGCACACCTCAACGGAATGGTGTTGCTGAGCGAAAGAATCGCCATCTTATGGATACTACTCGTACTCTTCTTATATATATGCATGTTCCATAGAAGTTTTTGGGGATGCTGTTTTTACAGCATGCTATCTCATTAATCGCATGCATCTTTCTTCTCTTGGAATCAATACGCCCCATGGGCTTCTCTTTCCTAAACGCAGTCCATTTTCTCTTTATCCTAAAGTGTTTGGGTGCATTTGTTTTGTCCATGATGATTGTTCAATGTATCAAAACTAGATCCTCGTGTACTGAAATGTATTTTTCTTGGTTACTCACGAGTGTCAAAAGGTTATCGTTGCTATTCTCCTACCTTTTGAAGAATGCTCACCTCTCGTCATGTTACCTTTATAGAGTCTCAACCTTTTTTTTTCTGCATGTGGCTCTAGTTCATCTTATCCAATCTAGCAATCGTCCAAATCCACATCTTCTGACCCTATCCTTGTTTATTCTCCACCAACGGTCTCTCATCCAGTTATCTATCCAGCATTTTCACTAGATAATGCCCCTATTGACAATTCTATTTCTGTGCCAGTCTCTCCCGTGGAAGATCCTCCTATTGAGATAGTCTTTCGTGTTGCTGACCCATTTAAGACTGATACTACCGAGCAACCTATTGCTTTTCGTAAGAACTATCGTGCCTGCAGAGATTGCTCTCTTTATACACATTCCTACAAAGATTTATCAGTAAGTTTGTCGACTTTTGTGGCCAATATCGATACTGTTTCTCTACCTGCTTCTGTTTCGAGGCTCTTCAGCATGCCAGTTGGCATTTAGCAATGGAGGAGGAAATGAACATCCTCCAATGCAATCAGACTTGGTCCTTGGTTAATCTTCCTTCTGGT
Source organism: Rhodomyrtus tomentosa (assembly GCA_028455895.1). Lineage (NCBI taxonomy): Eukaryota > Viridiplantae > Streptophyta > Magnoliopsida > Myrtales > Myrtaceae > Rhodomyrtus > Rhodomyrtus tomentosa. The sequence goes on along the minus strand of JAPCWY010000001.1, from coordinate 1,984,196 downwards.
GCTCAAGTTATTGGTTGTCGTTGGGTGTTCGCCGTGAAGATCAATCTTGATGGAACTGTTGCTCGTTTGAAAGCTCGGTTGGTTGCTAAGGGTCATGCTCAAACTCATGGTCTTGATTACTTTGAGACATTTTCTCCGGTTACAAAAATGGCCTATATTCGCCTCTTCTTATCCCTTGCAGCTGTGCATTATTGATCTCTCCATCAGTTGGATATCAAGAATGCTTTCCTTTATGGTGATCTTGCTGAGGTTGTTTACATGGAGCAGCCCCCAGGGTTTGCTACTTAGGGAGGGAAAATCTATAAGCTTCGTCGCTCTTGTATGGTTTGAAGCAATCTTCTCGAGCATGGTTTGATAAATTCAGCTTAGTTGTTGGGAGTTTTGGTTTGCTTCAATCTCAAAAGGATCATGCAGTATTCTATCGACGTGCTACTACTGAGTGTATCTTTCTAGTTTTATATGTGGATGATATTGTCTTGACAGGGGATGACGAGCATGGTATGGCTGAACTGAAAAGATATTTCTATACTCACTTTGAGACAAATGTCCTTGGTGATTTGAGATACTTTCTTGGGATCGAGGTGGCTCGGAAGACAGAAAGTATCTCTTTGTCACAGCGTAAGTATGTTATGGATATCTTAACTAAATTTAACCTGCAGCAATCTCGCTCTGCAAAGTCCCCTATAGAATCAGGATAAAAGCTTCTTCCTGATCAGGGTAACTTGTTTGAACATCTTGAAAGATATCGGCGAGTCGTTGGTAAACTATACTATCACACTACGATGATTAGGTTTGATCTTGCATATTCGGTTAGTGTGGTTAGTCAGTTTATGGCAGCACCTAGACAACCACATTGGGATGCTGTTTTGAGGATTTTAAGATATCTTCGAGGTAATTCTGGCAAGGGAATTATTTTTGCGGCTCATGATCATACTCGCATGGAGTGTTATACTGATACTGATTGAGCTGGTTGCCCTATTGATAGGCGGTCTACCTCTAGATATGCTTTGTATGTTGGTGATAATTTAGTTTTCTGGAAGAGTAAGAAACAGGATATTGTGGCGAGAAGTAGTGCTGAAGTAGAGTATCGAACTATTGCTACAGCTATAGTAGAGATTATGTGGACTAGACATCTTCTGAATGAGATTGGATATGGATCAAGTGGTCTCACATCGTTATGGTGTGATAGTAGTTCAACAATTCACATTGCTTTAAATCTCGTATTTCATGATAGAACAAAGCATATAGAGATTGATCATCATTTTGTACGACAAGAGCTTACACGTGGTAGTCTCAATCTCTCACACATCTGCACTGGAGATCAGCTAGCGGATATGTTTACTAAACTTTTAGCTAGGCAACATATTCGTTTTATATGTAACGAGCTGGGTATGGTCGTTATCTATGCCTCAGCTTGAGAGTGAGTGTTATAAGTTATTTTATTATTCATCATCATGTGTGGGCATGCCCACCGTATTATTATGTATACTTTTCATTATTATAAATATAAGAGCATGCTAACCTAGAGGTTTAGACAATTCATTCTTATCATTTTTCTCTTTTATTCTTCTTAAGACACATACATGTTTGAGGGGGATAGGTTTTAATCTACTTTGGTATAGGTTTCCAAGTTTTTCGTAAGCTTGCCTCGAACCATCCTCAGATCAAGAATTGGCGGTACCTATAGGGTGGCAAGATATCCTATACTATTATGTACATTTTCAAAAGGAAAAAAAATAATTTTGGATAAAATTTTGTAAAATTATTAACACATTAATCGGGAAAATTGTAAAAAAAAAGTCATAACCCTTTTATACTTTTGCTAATTCAATCTTAAACCTTTCAAGTTTATTGATTCAATCATAAACTTTTCAATTTTGTCAATTCAGTTACATTGATCAGAAATCGCTAACGTGGATACTAGCTATCTTATGTGGCTACATGGTGCTGACATGGATAATTTTAATAGTATTCTAATATTTTTTGAAATATGATGATTTTTTTTTCATATTTTCCTTTTTTTTTATATTTTTCTTTTTTCTTTTGTTTTTCGCTTTCGGCATTAGGCAAGGGTCGCCCACTCAAGCGAGGGCTGCCCTAGCTTGATGCAAAAGGAAAAAAAAAAGAAGGAAAAAAAAAGGAAAAAGGAAAGAGAGAAGTAAAAAAAAAATTATTCACGTTAGCATCGGTGGTGCCATGCAGAATAACCAATGTTCACGTTAGCGATTTCCGATCAATAAGATTGAATTGGCAAAAGATAAAAATGTACTGAATAAGAAGACTTAAAAAGTTTTATGACTAAATGGACAAAGTGTAAAAGGTTTAGGATTTTTTTTAAATATTTTTCCCCACATTAAACATTTAACCAAAACATATATCAATCGCATAACATTATAAAATATTAATATAATCATGGATCGATACTAACATTGAAAGTGAAAACAAAAAATTATGTGAATCAGCTTCTACCAATTAATTATTTCAATAATTCAGATAAGTTTGACACCAAACTTTAGGCCTAAACTTTGCTCACCGGTTTCATCATTTTGGAACATGAAACATTCTATGAGAGCTCTTGCAACCACCCCGGAACCTATTGGACCATGTCGATTTTCTTAGGGTTTGCAGGATCCACAGATTCTTGTGTACACCTCTAGTGAGATTTATGTACGTACGGGTGAAATTGAGTCAAATTACCTGCGAATAACTTGAGCTCGGTTGAATGACAACTTGAGAGGGAGAATTGTCTAAAAGGTCATAAACCTATTTTATATGGTTAATTCGGTCCTTTACTTTTTCAAATTGATCAATATAGCCCTAGACATTTTGCCGATTTTTTCAATGTAGTTCTTTCGGCTAATTTAGACCGAAAATCGCTAACATGTTCGCAAGGCTAAAAAAAGACTTCATTTTGAGAATTTTTTTCAACTTTTTTTTTATCATTTGTTTTCTTCTTGTCCTTCATCTTATTGAGTTTGGGCAGGCAAGGTCATCGAGGCCTCATATATGTACAATGAATCTCGCCCACATCCAGGCGAGATGTCATAACCCTTGCTCAAATCTGCGTGAGCACAACTATAGCTTAGATCTCAGCGTTACGGCTCTTATCAGGTGAGGGTCGCCTTAGGTCGATGACGACCGCGATGCCCTCACCAATAACCATCGACCGCCGAAGAAGAATATGAACTATAGAATAAGAAAAAGAAGAAGTAAAAAGAACAGATTGATCGTGTTAGTCACCAGTCGTGCCACATATAAAATGATCAATGCTGATTTGACCACCAAGTCATCAAATTTTATCCTAATGTAGCTAGAGGTGCTAAATTGAAAAATCGTCAAAAGATTTAGGACTATGTCTACCAAATTAGAAAGAGAAAAATTATCAAAGAAGTCTTAAACATATTGCATATATACCAATTTAGTTGTAAACATTTTGACAATTTGCTAATTGAGTCATTCTGGCCATTTTTTTTTTGAGAATTGCTGACATCAACATCGGTTGTCTTATATGGTATGGCTTGTGCTGATGTGAATAATTTGTATAACATTTTAATATTTTAATTATTTATTTTTTATTCTTTTAATGTCGATTTTTTAATATATATTTTTCTCTTTTTTTCCTCCTATCGACTAGGGTTACTGGCCATCCCTTGCCGACCACAAAAGCTGCGCTTAGATTGGGCAAGGGCATCCTTGCCCGTATACAGCACGAGGTGAAAAACAACCAAATTAAAAAAGGGAAAGAAACACAACAAATTCAACACTAAAAAATTAGTTTTTAAGAATTTACAAAAAAATTTCACGTCAGTATTGGCCGTATCACATAAAACAATCGAAATCCAATTCAACAATTTCTAGCCAATTTTGGCCTGGAGGACTCAATTGGTAAGTTGTGGAAATGTATGTTACCAAATTAGTCAAATTAAAAGGTGCATGAAGAAATTGACAGAAATATAATATGTTTAAGACTTTTTGGTAAATTTTTTCCAGTTATAAAATTTATGGCTAAATTGCCTACCATACAATTAGATTGTGACCTTTTGGACAATTTTTCCATACTCAAGATCAACTTGCATATTTTCAGCCGAGCTCGAGTTCAAGCCGCTCGGATATTTTCTAGAGTCAAGCTCGAGCTTGTCAATACTAGCTTGTTAGTCTCGCGAGCCTAAACGAGCTTTACTTAAACTTTCGATATTTTCCTAAAAACAATTCTAATATCAATACAAAATAGACACAAAATACTTAAGGTGCGTAACATTCGAGCTTGTTAAGCTTGAGCTTGAGTTTCGTTTCTCAAGGTTGATCGCACTCGAGCGGACCCAGAGCGTCGCAATTTTCCAACCAAGTTATAGAGTAGTTGACTTACCAAGCCACGATTAAATCTGCGGCGGCATAGTGGTAATGGGTTTCCTAAACAAGAATAACGTACCTGGTGATTGAAAGAGCTTCAAGATTGATAGAAGACAATTTGTATACCTGCCTCTTAGATCTTGAAATATATATATATATATATATATGAGAAAGGGGCTTGAATATTTTTATGTCTATTGTTTATAATACCTCGATTTGCTTCTCCCACGCCTCAGCATCGGATCTGTGGAAGACCAGACCTTCTCTCTAATCTTGAATTAGTGCCACAATTTTTTTTTTTTTAAAGAACTGAATGCTTGGGAATCAAGTAAATTCAGATGGCAAAGGGATTTTTGCTAAATAAAATTCGTTGCATGCTAATTGTAATTATGATATTCAGAAACCGGGGACTGTTGATTTGCAAGTTTTTCGTAACCCCCCCTGGAGCCATTTTCGGATCAGGAATCGGAGGTATCTCCATAGGTTTCAATATTAACACATTGAACGCTTAACCAAAACATAGATCGATTACATAAAATTTTGTAATAGTTACATAGTCATAGTCATCAAACGATACAAACGTAGAAAGTGAAAAGATGACATAAATCGGCTTCTACACATTAATTATTTCAATACTTGAGCACCATATGTTTACTTAAGAAATAGCATAGATGCTGTCGTATACCTTGCTACAGGGCACCCTACACAAACAATAGGGTGGTATGGCACCAACCTTTAGGACCAACCTACCATGTGAGCTCTTAGAACCTACTGGACCATGTCGATTTTCTTAGGGTCTGCAGGATCCAAAAGTTCTCATGTGTATCTCTAGTGAGATTATATGTACGTAGGGGTGAAACCGAGTCACGCTATTCATGAATAACTCCGGCTCGTTTGGATGACTACTAGATAGGGAGAATTATCTTAAAAGTTCTAAACCTATTGTACGACAGTCAATCCAATCTTAAACTTTTCAATTTGATTAATATAATCCTAAATATTTTGAACGATTTTTCAATGTAGTTCTTCAGACCAATTTGGTCGGAAGTCGCTAACGAGTCCGATTAGGCACAAAACAACATCGTTTTGAGAATATTTTTCTAATTCATTGGTATTGTCTTTTATTTGACCCTTCATAGCCCTCGCTCAAATTTGGATGAGTGTGACCCCCATCTAGATATGGACATTGAGGCTCTAGCCGATAAGGGCCACGAAGCCTTCGCTTGTAGCTGGTGAATTACTCGAGCTCCTGTGGATGACAAATAGAGAGGAAGAATTGTCTAAAAAGTTCTAAACCTATTGTACGGTAACCAATTTAGTTATAAACTTTATAATTTGATCAATATAGTTCTAAACATTTTAACGATTTTTCAATGTAGTTCTTCAAGCCAATTTACCTTGAAGATCGTTAATGGGTCTGACGAGGCTCAAAACGACCTCGTTTTGAGAAATTGTTTTTTTTTTGAATGTTTTGGTATTTTCCTTTCTTTTTATCCTTCATCTTCGCGAGTTCCAGTGGGCGAGCTTGTCGAGGCCTCAGTACTAGAGAGCGGCCCTCGTCCACATCCAAGTGAGGCATCATGGCCCTTCCTCAAATTTGGGTGAGCATGACTCTCATCCATATATGGACATTAGAATGAGGAAAATGACCAAAGAAGTCATAAATCTATTACACTTATGTCATTTTAGTACTAAACATTTTGATAATTTGTCAATTAAATCATTTAGGCCAATTTTAACTGAAATTGTTGACTCCAATATTGGTTGTCCTACGTAGTGTAGCCACTGCTGACGAGGGCAATTTTGTAATTTTTTGAATTTTTTTCCTTTTTGTTTCTTGTGCTAGCCAAGGTCACCAGCCACCCTCATCGGCTGCAAAGGTCGTGACCAAACTGGGTGAGGGCCACCTCGACGACGAATGGCATGAGGAAAAATAAAGCAAATAAAAAAGGGAAAATAAACATAAAATTAAAAAAAATCATTTTGTTTAGAATTTTCAAAAATTATCCACGTCAATCCTGGCCGTGCAATGTAAGACAATCAGAATCCACTTCAATAATTTCTGGTTAATATTAGTCGGAATTACTCAATTGATAAATTATGAAAAATGAGATATGACAAAATTAGTCAAATTGAAAGGCGTCCAAAGGAATTGACACAAATATAATATGTCTAAGAATTTTTTGATAATTTTTTCAAGTTAATCCCAAGCAAGAGGATTAATATATACTAGATCAAGCTCAAGCTTAGTTTTCGGCACTAAATACACGAGTCGAGCCGAACTCGAGATTGGCAGCGACTAGCGTAGCCTGCTGCACCAGGGAGGAGGAATCGCGGCCCTCCTACTCTAACAATCACAAAATTGCAACTTTCTTTCGTCCTCTTTTTCCTTCTCCTCCTTTCTTGGTCAGCTGCGATGGCTGCGAGCTCATCCTTGATTGTAAATGCTTACCCACTCGGAATTAATTGTGACGACGGGCTAAGTACGTCTTCGTTTCCCCCACGAAACTGCCCCAATGCGAAGAACAACATAGCACGACATGTTTCTTTTTCTTCAATTGTTCTTTTTATTGGTTTTCTCGGATGTTGACTTTGATTGGTCACGGGCAGGTTGAACTGTTGCCCTATTTTTCTTATCAAAAGCGTGTGCTCCCTCCCGCAGACCCCGCCACCCGGATTGAATCACGTGAACATCAGCCCGGACGACGACAGGGATCGCCATCAGACCCGCAAATGAATCACCGCGTTCGACCTTCTCTCGAGTAAGTCAACGTCTCCACCGGGAATAACTTCAGGCCAAACTCAGCAAATCTTTGGACAAGCGCGAACATATAGGAAAAATATAGCGTAACTTTCGTACGGCGCTGATCTTGAATGCCATTAGTTCTTATTCCACTGCTTGAGTGGAGTGTAGTAGCTTATGTACGGCGTCTGTTTGAGTACACCATATAACTCTTCAGTCGATCATTTGAGTATGCCATAACTATTTGAAACGTTCAGCATAAGGGTTATGCTACATAGGATTTCCGACACTCAAGTGAACGTCTTTAATTAAAATGTTTTTGGCACTCAAATGAATAATTTTTAGAAGTTATGGCGTTCTAGAGAACAAAAGTCGTGGCGCTTGCGATGTCCTTATCTTCACGTATGTACATACGTCACGTATCTGTATCACCTGAAATGCCTTTCTAGATGATATGCCCCGGCTTCTGTTAAATTCCTTCTGGTTGCCACAACCACAATTGGTCTTTCGTTTGCTTTCTTTCGTTTTGCTCTTCTTTTTTACAGAAAGGCCGATGGATTTTTACCATGGATGATTACGATCGACTTATCGCTCACCTGGTTTTCGATACAACTTCCGGACGCTCGCCAAAATTGCGAGATCCAATATTTCGACTTCCCCAATAGATATTCCATTAGTCAAGGCAATGATGCAACATGTCACATATCCTTTCTGCGTAGATATAAAGGTTACATCACATCATATTCACCCATCTGAACATAGATTTCTTTTAGTTCTGATCAATAGCACATCGTTTTAGCAAATCCATTGAACGGGCAATCGCTGGTCAGGAAACCCGTTTAGAAAAAGCGGAATTGAACATGCTATATTCGATATTCACAGCACGTGACGTTTTAAATAACTTTTTAAAATTCGAGGTTCGAAGCGACACCTTATATTTATCTAACAATACATATGCACCATATATAAATTCGTCATTTATTTGGATTGCTGGGTATAAGCACGAATCTCTTGTTGCATCTGTTTTTAATTATTCTAATAATATCAATGTTGGGTATGTGTCGAGCCATCTAGCTAAGCTAGAGGATTAGCCCTCACAAAGAGAAAAACGAAAGCCATGTAGCTAGAGCAGTCCTATAATACAAGTAGGATCGCTTTCTGTAATCAAACATGACACCCAACCATTTTATCGGAATGCCTTCATAAGTAATGGCTGCTGCATGTGCAATGGATTAGGTATGTGTCGCCGTTACTGCGAGGATCTAGACGCCTACGATTACGTGACCAAGTTCGTAGTTCAGAACTTCAGGCTCGTGGCCCTCCAACGTGTTTGGCTCCCGATTGCGAGCAGGCATATCCATGAGTTTGGTGGACCGATGGGCCCGCTCGGCCTGTCTGAGGGCACGGGCCCAATCTACGACATGAGATCCGATCACCAGTTCTTTTCGGGTGGGTGTACGAGATTCGAGCCCAGAACAGATACCTCCGATCGGGGAGGGCTCTTGCCGCATTATCAACGACACTAGGCGGAACAAGTTCATCAAAATTTAAACTCGAGAGAGATGCATGTCAACGGGAAATGTAATTGGTCGGTCACACTGCATTCACCATGCAAGCGGCACATAAGGTATGTTCTCCCCCTCAAGGGGCGCTTATCCAGGATCAGGCTAAGACATAATCGGTTGGGTTACAAGCCGGTTCCAAAGGTGGCTGACTGGCTGGGTCGATTTCCGGTTCCACCCTAGGCTTTGGTGTAGGCACGTAATCCACATGCCACAGTAAGTACTACAGCAAAGTGGAATAAATAAAAATCTTATGAAGGCTTATGGTTAGGAAGTAAATGGATGAAAATGAACCGATTGATATTCTTATCTAGAATTTCCACATGAGAAGTCAGTGGACGGGCTGGGACTAGACGAAAGCTCGATGGACCGGGCCATTCAATGCAAGGCTGTCACCCAAGCCCGCCAATTTGCCTTTCGGGACAGAACGGGCGTCAGTAGAGTTGAAAAACCTGATGGTACAACTTGTCATGGGACCAATCTCGATGACCTTTCCATGTCAAATTCCTCAACCACTCACATGAAAATGCCACAGATCCTTTTTGTCCTCATCTCATTCAAATTCAAGCAAAAGTTGCAGATCAGGCAAAAGGCCAGCACAAACCCCATCCGTTAAAAACATGCCGACGACCGAACTGTGGACGACTACTCCCCCATGCTATAGTACCGGTCCAAGTGCATCATCTTGTACACGGACACTGTTCGATGTGCGATTTCCGGACGACATGCGAAGCAACAAAGATTCCGTGACGTGGAATGCTCGCCCATATATACACTAGAAAAGAATACACAGGCCAGACATGTTGCAAAAAGATTCTCTCCCCCCCCCCCCAAAAAAAAAAAAAAACCATTGTCTATGTTTCGCAGTAACGTGCTCCGTTAAGGTGCCGATGGATCCGCATCTTTCTCGACCGGCGGAGCAGAAAAGGATGAGCAAGATATCTGCGTTAATAAACGATAAGGCGAGAACAGCAAAACATCTTAATTTGGCCAGGACAGCCATTCATTAGCTGAGAGCTCGTTGGAATATTGTCGGAAACAGGGTTCATGATGGCGGTGCACATGGCATTGCACATCCGTGTGATTGAGTTCCCACCAATTTAAAGCTAAGTAGTAGCCACTTTTGATTATGACTTTGGGAGGACCTAAATAGCGGGCGGGTGCTTCAAATTCAAATATAAATGATTGCTTTTTTGGCTGGACGCTTCAAAATAATCAACACTCTTGGTCCCCCCATTCACCTGCAAACCGGCGCTCCTCCATATTGCCCTTTTTTTTTTTGCCTCACTTTTGCCTTATCGTCCACACCATCATTTGCTTTCTACTTCAGACAACTGATTTCGAGACATCCCCAAGAGACTCACTCCTGCAGTACTTGGGAGGGAGGGAGGGAGAGAGAGAGAGAGCAATTAAGGGGTCATGGCTTTCGCAGGGACGACCCAGAAGTGCATGGCGTGCGAGAAGACGGTGTACCTGGTCGACAAGCTGACCGCCGACAACCGCGTTTACCACAAGGCCTGCTTCCGGTGTCACCACTGCAAAGGCACCCTCAAGGTAAAATCGTGTCAACAGTCTGTGTCAAGAGTTGTGTGGATATGAGGTTCGATCCGTCAGGACGGGTTCATTATCTTCGATACCTGGTCTGTTCTGATGTCGCTCTCAGTGTCATTCGGATCATGTCGGTGCAGAAACAAGACATTTACCGCATTATCCCACTGAATCTGCATTACAACGACTAGGGATGCCTGAGTTTCTCCTGCAACACTTAGACAGTCAAGCATTGATCAGATTATGTTTGTATATAATTGAAAGATCTGGTTTTTGAAAGGCGTTTGCCTTTGCCAAGCAGAACGTTTAGTTAACCTGGAAATCTAATCACTTATCGCCCAGCTTGAAATCTACTATATCCCACTGCCAAAAATGCAACAAATCCGAAATCTTGGTTTCACCAAACCGGCACTGTGGCTATCTGCTACAAATGGTCCGAGTCTACTAACATGAACAGCTTGCATTTCCACAAGTAGCTTGATACACTTTGTATAATTCTGAAAACTCGATTGACCTTGCAGCTTGCAAACTACAATTCCTTTGAAGGAGTTCTCTACTGCAGGCCGCACTTCGATCAACTTTTCAAGAGAACCGGCAGTCTTGAGAAAAGCTTTGAAGGTCAGAATCTATCTAAGTTCCTCTCCCATCCAACATCAATTCGAATCTGTCTCGAGTGAAATTTTGTACTCTCAGGTATCCCGAAAATTGTCAAACCAGAAAGACCTTCGGGGGGCGAGGTAATTTTCCATGACCAAATTTTCCTCCTTTTCGTCCAATAATTCCTAGCAAGCATCATGAATCTTAATCTAAAGCTGCTTAAACAGAAACCCACTGCAACTAAAGTCTTGGGCATGTTTGCGGGAACAAAAGAGAAATGCTTCGGTTGCAAGAATACTGTATATCCAACTGAGAAGGTACCTACTCAACCATCCTCGTTCTCAGTATTATAGCCAATACAGAACAAGCATATATGCAGACTATGGATTCCGAATGATTTAAGATTGGGAAATCTTCTAAAATTGCTGCAACAAATTCTTGATGCAGGTGAGTGTGAATGGAACTCCTTACCACAAAGGCTGCTTCAAATGCTCCCACAGCGGCTGCACAATAAGCCCGTCAAACTACATCGCACATGAGGGCAAACTCTTCTGCAAACACCACCATGCCCAACTCATCAGAGAAAAGGGCAACCTCAGCCAGCTTGAGGTAGACCATGCAGGAAATGACAAGGTTGCAGCTAGAGAAGTTGCTGCGTGAGACATAATAAGCAGCGATCTGCTATACTATGTTCTTTTCTTCCTTTGGCATTCTCCTTCCCTACTGGCCGAGACAGTCATTCTATGGTCTCAAAGGCTTCCTGTATCCATTTTGTTCTATTCGAAATGTATCGATCACCGTTTCTTGCAATTTCAGTTTCCTTCCTTAGCACTGGACACTCGCTAGAACATGCCAGCTTACACTTACAATTGCTTATTCAGATCTCAGATGACTCTTGCATATGCATGTCCCTAAATTCCGCTATGATCTGTAGCAAAGAATCCGCTACTGCCACCATCCACTCTACACAAGCACCGTCACAAACAAGCTACTTCAATCTAGTTTTCAACACATCAAATTGAAAGAGCAGAATAGCAAAGGCCTATCTTCCTTATGCTCAAGAAAAGAGTCCGCACTATTATGTGGGGAAGTTGGGATTAGCTTCGAGGGGAAAAAAAGTGTCACTTTACATCATCCGTGGTAACATTTTTTCAGAGAGATAAACTTTATCATCTTATTATAAGCTCCCATGACAGAACCTATGGCCTGGATAGTAAGGTGGGGTTAGGCAAGCGGAAATTGAGATAAGAGAAATGGGTCAAAATGAAAAATTGCCAGAATAAAACTTTGAACAAATGTCATCATTTCCAAATAAACTACGTCACAAATCGGCCTAAAAGGTGAAGCTGAAGGATAAAATCTAAAGAACATGACACCAGTGCCACATTGGATACATGGCTCTTCTTTCTTAAGATTCCAGTATGTACAGAATGAATCCAGAAGACTAAATCAATTATCACAAAGCTTAAACTAGTGAAGAAGACAACCATTCAGGGCTATGTGCTTCAGGTTTATAATAAAATTGTCCCGCAGAAACCCGAACCCAAATGTACCATTTCTATACTGCCAGATCCTTCCCTCATTATGCCTGTCAGTTTCTGTATTCCCAGCCAAATCAGGAATTAGCAAGTCATGACTTGAATTTATGTACAGGATGCGAGAGACCGGCTCATTTTCCATTGGAAGCTCAGTGGGGTGGAGGTGCACACGACTATCGTACATGATTGCCTCCTCTGGAGAAAAAGGAGGCTCAATAAACTTAGCCTTCGATGTCCAAAAAACTGGGGCAAAACCAGAAAAACGGTCTGCTGGTTCCCCAACCCTTCGGCAGGCAATTCCCCCAATTTCATCATAAGTCATGAGATAGAATTCCAATTTCATGCAGTCACCGATTCCCTGCAACAGCAGGCAAGAAAGAGCTTCAGACATGAAGGAGACGTCAAACATATTCAAGCCAATCCCCCAGATAAATAATACATTTACAGCATACGATGTCATAGTTCATTCTTGTTCCCTTGAGTGTGTTGGAACTGGAAGGAGAGCACTAAATTCCCAAGCACACAATGTCCTGGCTTTCTGAAAAGCACTGTCAACCCACATTTATTGAATGAAAGCCTCAACTAATTTCAACCCAGCATAAGTCAATAGCCAGAACAAAGCACCAATTTGACATGATTATTTATATGCAAAATAATTCACCAGAGGAATGAAGAGGGGAAGAATTCATGTAACAGAATTTACAAACACAAGGCACTGGCAATGGATCTTCTCTCATAACTTGATTTCTTAATTCGAATACTAGCCGACCAATCCCTACCCATCTTTCTTAGCATAGGTAATGAAGTGTCAACACAAGGCATATCTCGAGATATCATTGGCATAAGCTATTTCTTAAATCCTAATGTCTTGATACCCAGTTCAAGTTTGGCATAAGCATTCCACGGACTCAACAACAACAGCCATTCTGAGATATATAATTATCATCAATTGCGGGCACAGATTGGCATAAGAACAAATATGTAGTATTTGCATCATTGACATAATTTGTTCGCAACAGTCTGGTTAAGAGTTGAACATTTTTAATCCATCTCTATTCAACAAATAATGCAGTGCGATCAGCCCAAAGCAGGAAATGCTTGCATATATTAAGGGCTGATTAATCAAGTGTAATGAAATTCCCAAACAGCCAAAAAGCATATAAACTCAGCATTTAGCACAAAAGATCCAACCTTTCTTCAAAATGAATTCGAATTATTTTGAGCCTACCACCAAATTACCCATTCTAAACTAGAAACTGGGAGTTCAGTTTCAATGGGATGATCAGATTAAAAAAAGGCGCTCCAATCTCTCCATGCAAGACACAACTAATTTAGACACAACTAATTTAACTCATAAATGCAGATGCACTGATCGAGATGAGATGATTAAGATCAGAAATAAAAGGTCAAGTCACCTTCCATAGCCCCTGCAAAGGCCGAGAAGGAGTAGGCGAGCAATCTATTATTTTCACGAAATGCTCCGCCTCCCATTTTCTCTTCCCCTGCCTCTCCTTCTCCCTCTTCCTCTGCCTTCTCGCTGCGCCACTCCGACTCGGGCTCGTCCGGTTCGCGAAGTTCTGATACATCTCTGACATATACCTATCCGGTAAGCTCCCGAATGTCCCATTCTCGCTGCCACTGGCCTCCTCCTCATCGCTACTCAAATTCGCCGAGCTCGAACTCCTCCGAAACCCACTCCTGTGTGAATTGCACCCGAGCCCCATGTTCTCCTCCACCACCAAATGCGTACACCCCATAAAATTCACATCCACTGGAATCAAATCGGTCTTCCTGATCGAATCGACGCAATAATTAGAGCAGAATTCGCCACTTTTACCATCTGGGTCAACGAAATTTACGGGTTCCCCGCTGGAGGAAAGCGACATCCACAAAAATGGCGACTTGACCACGCCGTAGGTGCCGTCCTCAGAGGGGGAGACCCTGGAACCGGCGACGAACGACGGGCCCCACTCGAAGCAGACCAGCGGCGGAGGCGGGACGATGGCCGCGGTGGCCACGGCGGAGGAGGAGGTGGATCTCTGGCCGCTGCGCCGCCAGAAGCCGATGAGACTGTCCCACTCGCTAAGGGTCTTGTAGAGGAGCCTGTAGCCTATTTTGCCGTTGCCCCATTTCCGGATTTGGGTCTTCGATCCCCACCTCCGGTCGCACAAGGCGTGCCAGAGCTTGGCGTCGCTCCTGCAGAGCGAGACGAAACGTTTCGAAGTGCAGGAGAAGTTGGCGATCTCGGGCGGAGTCAGGAATGACAAGATGCAGAGCTGGACGTCTTCCGGGAAGTCCGCGAACGACGTTGGGATGAAGTCAGGTTCCATTTTGTGAAGCTCTGGGATTGGGGGCAATGGAGATTGCGAGTAATTCGACGAGTTGCCGAGATTTTCTGGGGAAAGCTGCGGACTTTCTCGGGAAATTGGGAGAGAAATACTGCGGTGGTGATTGTTGGACTCTTCGTTAGAATCCTGGACACCGAAGGGATAATTCATCCGGCCCGATTCACCGTGCGTGTGGGATTGGATCGGGTGTTTCTTCTAGCGGACGACACGTCAAGGTTAACACCGTAGCGTCTGGTGCAGTCGACAGTATCGGATCTATTCCCAAGTTTGTATTGTTCACGTATCACAACTCCTCTTTAGGACAAAAGCAGTTCCGAATTGCGCAATGTCTCTCCCGACTCTCTTTTTTCTTTTTTGCAATTTTGATCCTCAACTAAAGTTCACGTATTAATTGAAAGGGATAATTACATAAATATTTCTTAAATTTTAACAAAATATGCAATCTAATCCATAAATATTTAATTTATTCAATTTAGTATCAGAACTTTGGTAGAATTTACAATTTGATCCCTAAACTTTTGACTTGTTCAATTCAGTCCCTGAACTTTCAGTAAATATTCAATTTAGTCCATATATTATATGAAAATGTTCAACATTGTCTTTGATCTTAAATTAACAAAATGATTATATTGAATATTTTTCTATAATTCAGGGACTTGATTAAATATTTACTAAAAGTTTAGAAACTGAATTGAACAATTCAAAAGTTTAGGGATCAAATTGCACATTCTGTCAAAATTTATAGACTAAATTAAATAAATTAAAAGTTTATGGACCAAATTGCATATTCTGTCAAAGTTTATAGACTATTTGTATCATTCTGCCAAATTGAAATATAAGCCAGCCCAATTGAGATAAGTTCAAATGATATATCCGGTGGAATTTTTTCAAAAATTG
This sequence comes from Rhodomyrtus tomentosa, assembly GCA_028455895.1. Classification (NCBI taxonomy): domain Eukaryota; kingdom Viridiplantae; phylum Streptophyta; class Magnoliopsida; order Myrtales; family Myrtaceae; genus Rhodomyrtus; species Rhodomyrtus tomentosa. The sequence goes on along the minus strand of JAPCWY010000001.1, from coordinate 1,968,613 downwards.
TTCAATTCAATGCTTTTAATTCTTGATGATTCTGGGTATTCTAGTAGTCATCAATTCTCTCTCCTCGTCAAGTATGCTTTCTAGATGTCTTTCGCTCTAATTGATCCAGATAAAGATCATGTTTTCTTTATAGCATTTGGCTAAGTGTAAAAGGATCCTGTCGAAAATTTCAATTTTAATATTCATACCAGTTTTTAGGGCATGCATTAAAGAACAAAGATCATAATACAAATTGTCTTCCAACATTTTTTTCCTCTGAAGTTCTGATTTTTAACATAAGAAAGTCGAATATTGCCTGCTATGTTAACCCAGATCAAGCCCCAGTTTATCAACAAATTAATGAGGAAAAATCACATTTTACCAGCTACAACAAAGGGTAATCACCCTATGGTGGTTAATCTTGAGAAATTGCACGAAACATCAATCTCTGGTAATACCTTCAATTCCTCATTTAGCGGCCGAGTCGACTAGATCAACAAATCACTAGCATCTGATCTGGACCGTCGAAAGTCCTTTCCATCACCATCGACGGCGCCACCGCTTCCGCCACCCCTCGAACCCCGACGCCTCGGCCTCTTCCCGTCCCCTTCCCTGTCGCCTCCTTCGAACACCTGACTCAGCAACTCCCGAATCGACTCGGCGCTCGCGTACGAGCCCTCCTTCAAGACGGAACCGTGCGCGCACACGAACTCGGCGTAAGCTGGCACCACCAGCTGCACTGTCGCCTCCTTGATCTGCTCCCTCAGGTCAGCGTCCGGGATGGCGTATGAGCTCCGGTGCTTCTGCGACGCCTCCTCCAAGCCCTTCAAGAACGCCTCCATCCTCGCGCTCGCTCTGGTCTTGTTGCCCGAGTCGTCGGCCTTGGCCTCGAGGAGCCGCACCAGAGATCCCCATGCTTGCTTCTGATACAGGTAGGCCGACTCCTCGGCCACCACCTTGTAGCCCTTCTTCATGTAGTGCTCGCCGAGGAGCTTCCCGAGCTCCGTGTTCCTCGTCCTCATGTAGATATACCAGTAGGTGTTCATCGCGAACACGTGGGGGAGTATCTTCTCCTTGTACCGCCCCCTCTTGGACTCCACGTTCCGCTGCAGCGCCTCCATGACGTTGGATACGGCGTCTCGGAGCAGGTCCTCATCCGACTCGGGCTTTGACAGGATGCCCGCCTTCCACACCTGCTCCGTCTGCAGCACCTTCGCCATGGGGCCGCTGTAGGTCTCGGCGACGAGGTACTTAAGGTAGTTGATGGCGTACCTCACGAGCTTCGGCACCGAGCCGTCCTGCGGCGGAGGGAGGCCGTCGGAGTTCCCCTCTATCTGGAGGCCAAACTCCCAGAACACCTTGCTTGAGGCGGCGACGAGCAGCTTCTCAAGCTCTCTGAACCGGCTGCAGATGTCGGATCCAGACTCGCCCTCAAAGATCTGGACAAACAAATGTAATTGACAGAGTCAATCGCAGTACAAAAGACCATACAAAGAGCTTGTGATTCATAACCGGATTTAAATAGTACAGCGCGACGGCTGTTCTTAAAGTTTACGGTTGGGCACTAAACTTCACTTCGCCGTCAGAGTTTGTTGCCTCAAGTCCAATTCTTCTCTTCACCCCCGTTCAGCTACATGTGAATTTCCTTTCATGATGTACTTTACTATTCATTTGAAAGTTCCTTCTCCAACATGTGATCCAATTCACATGATTAACACTTTTTTTCATCAAGGAGCGATAATGTACAAAATATCTAACATGACAATTCTGTACATTTCTCTTGTAATTAGGCATTTAAAAACGGAATGAGCGTACGCAGTACTTACTTGGATGAACTCGGCCTTGAGTTTCTCGAGGGAGTCGAACATGTCAAGGAGCTTGAAGAGCTTCTGGGGCTCTTTCTTGCTACGAGCAACGCCCTCACCGAATCGGAAGAAGACGGCCATGATCTTGTCAGCGATCTTGACGAAGCACTCGGGCCAGACGAGGCCGTCCATGAGGTTGCCCAGGACCTGGTTGCACAGCCTCCTCTCGGAGACGAGAACGGTCTTGAGCGCGAGCTCGAAGTGCTGGATCCACAGGCTAATGGCCGTCTCCAAGCTCTCCCACTCCATCTCGTCGATCTCTTCTGGCGTGTACGTCTTAAGGTACTCTGGATTTAGGCGCATCAGTGCCTTGGCTGCTCTTCTGTATCTCACCTGTAAAAATTCGCATTCCGAAGCAAAGTTGAGTTAGGGTGCCAACATCTACTAATTTCTCACTGAAAAGAGCAATTAGTGGAATATAGAAATATTATTGTGATGTGTAAGGCTAACGCAAATTGTAAGAGTTCGTTACAATTTGTTATGCAATGACCTACGTGACATGCTTTGTGTCGACAAATAAATGTGGAATCAGCATAGATTCGCCGAAGATATCGATGCAAGACTTCACCACTCCGTCATATACTAGGTTCCAAAAAGTTCGCCTCCGCATTCATGTGTCACTCACCTTGATGAAGATATCGATGCAAATGTCCAAACAGTCATTTGCCGCCAACGTTTCCGATATCCCCCTCAGAGCCTCCACCTCCTGCTCCGACCCCAGCTCCGACCCAGCAACCTCGCCATCGCCGCCCTCCTCCGCCTCCCCGATATTCTCGTGCTTCAGCTGCTGCAACAACCCTTCATATTCGTCCTGCAACTGAAGCAAAGCCTCGTCGAGCAGCCCTTCGAACCGCATCGCCTCGACCTCTGTCTCGTACAGCGCCTTGAGCGTGATGAGCGTCTCCCTCAGCCGGTGCGTCCTGAAATTGTCGGTCGCCTTGGTCCGGCTCAGGAACTCCACGACCTCCTGGAGCTTCTGGATGGCCGGCTCGCCCTCCTCGGTGATGGACCTCACGGCAGTGTTGAGCCGGTCGACGCAGTCGACGTACTCGAGGAGCCTCTTGAGCCGGTTCGGGGACGGCGCCACCTCGCCAGAGAGCCTGGCAGAGAGGTCGACAATATCGGCCTGGAGGGACTCAAAGAGGCGGAAGCCGTGGATGAGAGAGAGCGCCGCGGTGATGGCGCGGTTTATCCGGGTATCAAGGGCCTTGTTGGCCATAACCATGGACTGCAAGGGGGCAATACGTCGGGACGCCAAGGATAGAGACTCGTCGATGAGGTCGAACCTCTTGTCCATCTTCTCCATGTTGCGGTCCAGGTCCGCGGATTTCCGGAGGAGAGTCTTCAGGTCTTTGCATGCTAACTCGAGCCTCGCTATGGTGGGTTCGTCTTCTTGAGACGCCATGGATGAAGATGGAGAGACAGGAGAGAGAAGGATTATGTTGGCCAAGGCAACGCGGAGGAGGAAGAGTATATGAAGAACGACAAGGACGAGGTGGCGAGAGGAGAAGAAGACGGAGAGAACCAAATGGCGTTTTGGTTGGGAACGATCCAAACAAGTTGGGGCGAGAAGAAGAGGGAACGAGCTTGGAATTATACGGACGCACAGCCGGTGCGTCCGAGCATTGGAGAATAAGCCCAAGAACATTTTCTTAGTGATCCGCGCAAATTGATTTACATTTTGCAAACCGGATCTCAACCTCACGACTTTGTAAATTACAACTCATTAGCTCTCTAATCCCTCCCTTTCTTGTCTCTTTGGTTATGTTCAGTTCACTTTGTAATATTATACTGCGGCTACAACGATCACGGCTTATCATGAATAACTGGAGTGATTGTTGTATGGACTCGTCTTTTTTTAACAAAAGGGATGACGTTTTCATCAAAAAGATGCTCGCTCCCCACGTGGGGTAGTGTTAGGGGAACGGTCACCGTTAGCAATGGTGTTATGTGGAAATGTGAACCACCAGTTGGGCTTCTAGCATAACATCGACGGGGATATGTGGGCTACAGTAGCCTTTTTCGTGTTATATCTTTGTGGCCTTTATGTCACCATTACTTGCAAATACTAACGATGACGGTCAGTTAATCTTTTTCCTTCCTCGTTTACTTTTAATTTGGGCAAATCTTTGAATGCATTAATGGTATACCGACAGAGAAAGACTATGTCATCTTTATTTTATTTTAGGGGAAGTTATCAAAAAATTCCTATACTTCTTAAATCTTTTGTATTTTTGTATCAACTCAGTTCTAGACCAAATTTTTTTTATAATTTCTTTCTTTTTTTTCTTTACTTTTTCATTTTTTTTGGCTTAGGGCTGGCTAGGGCATCCCAGCCCTCGTCTATGGCCAGCGTCGGGGGAGGGGGGGTCAATTAATTTCCCCTCGTAAAAAAGAGGGGGTGGATGATGAGATGTCAGGGGCAAGGGATCTGGATCCATTGCCGAGGGAGGGGGGCTTTTTTTAATTCTATTTTTTTATTGTTTTAGTTGCTCGTCACTTTTGAGTGTGGAGCAACATTCTTTTTTAATTAATTTTATTTTCTTTTTCTTTTTTCTTTTAATCTTTTAATTATTCAATTTATCTTCACTTAATCATTTTTTAAATTTCTTGTCTCGTCGCTCCGCGACTCTATCGCCTTGCTCGTTCGATTACGCGCTTTGACTCCATGGCCCCGTCACCTCGCTTGCTCATTTTTCTTTTTCTTGTTTTATTTTAATATTTTTATTATTCAATTTGTTTTCTTTTAATCATATAAAATTCATTTTTATTGTCACTCAGCGGCCGTGTCGCCTCACTCGCTCGCTCGCTCACTCAACAGCCCCATCGCTTCACTTGTTTGTTCGTTCGCTCGATTGCCCGTGCATCACAATGACATGTCTTTGTTGGGAAAAAATCCCGTAAGCATTGAATAAGAAAAGAGTGATGGAAAGTACCACATAGGAAAAAGAATAGATGATTGGTGTGTTTAAATATTAGAACTTCACAAATTGGTTTGGATCTCAAGGGGCACCACACTTTTGTGAACGAGGAGGATCTACGCAAAGTTAGGTCGGCCCACGCGCGTGCGCCACCGCTGCCGGCCGACTCAACTCGATTCTGGGACACAACTTGAATCTGGACATTCCTTTTCTTCCGAAAACAAGTTCGACATATTTGTTCGAAACTGAACCCCTTCAAAGGAACGCGATCCGTTCTATCCTTGAATAGAGAAGTATCGCCTCAGAGGAACACGATCCGTTATATCCTTGGAAACAATTGTCCAAGGTCCTCGGGTACTGATTGATGGGGCAAATTTGTCTTGAAGACACGGCGTAATTTCGTTGAGCTCGAATCAACATTCTACCTACTCGTTTGCATTAGCTGCAAGTTAGTCTTTCAATTACAATTTTGATTATACAAACATAGGCAATAATAGTCTCAACTTCGCAACACATCGCCTCGCTCGTTTGCTCGCTAGCTCGTTCGATTGAATAAATAATTTTTTTGTATTATTTTTGTAAATATCTTATTTTTTGGATTATTTTGGGAAAAAACCCATTTCTAGGACGCTATATTGTGTTTAACTTATATGACGAATTCAAATATTTGTTTGCATGGATTTCACGTTGTTTGTGAACAAGTATCGAAACTTTTGTGCAAAATTTTCCAAACTCTATCTATTGAAGAGGAAAAACAAATACTTATAGTTTGTCTGTGAGGTCCGATATAACATATATGTAAATGTAATATACGAAGAGAATAACCCACATTTCACTCATTGACCATTTTTATATAGCTACCCTTTGAAAGTACCTTTTTGAAATTTGAAATTTTGACTATACATACCACTTTCCAATTCTCAATTAGATATCGATGTGCTTTTTTATGTATAATTTTAATATTTTCTTTCTGAAAATACCCCAACCACATGCCAAATTCCCCACCCATCCAATACTAAAAAAATTAGGCGTGATGATATAGAAAGGTTGTACCTTAATTATCTTGAAAATCATGATCGGCAAAAATCGAAGAAATTTCACTAATTCGGGGTAAATGATCTCTGATCGTACTCAAATTCGGCCGGTTGAAGCGTAGCGGCCGTCTGATTCAAAATAACCGTTTTGCTATGATATACAATGAATTTTAGCATTTCGATGTTGTTTAGATCATTTTTAACATAGTTTTCTGATTTAGGCAATTTTGAATATTTCGATTATTTGCAATATTTAATTCGATTTCTCTTAAATTAGCTTAAATATGATTTTGAGAATATTTTCTTTAACGATTCTATTCCCTAAAGGAGTCTTATCTCTATATATAGACTTCCGCCTTTGTAATAATCCTATCATTCAATCAAATTTGAGTATTTTTTAGAATTATTTTCCAAGTTCACTTCTCTCTTTGTGTCACGTAAGCATGGTTTCAGGATAGATTCGGGACTAAGAGAATCGAAACATGAAAACATGACAGGTTTCAAAATACACATGGTTGATTCCAGGTTTCAAAAATTGTGGGACTGATTCCAATTGGTATGTTCCAAAAGGTGAAACTTGAAAAAGTTTTTGTTTTTTTTTTCTTATTTTATATCTTCATGCAACCTTGTGGTATTCCATAACACTCGATGATGAATATACAATATAGAACTTCATCAGTTTAAACTTACATTTTTAGCAACATCCATGACTGAGATTTTTACTTTGTTGATGCTTAATATTCTCTCTGTGCCTAAACATAGACTATGACTAATAAATTGTAAGAACAAATGGTGGTCAATGTGATAATTCAGTGCAATTTCATGCAAGTAGTAATATAGTTAGAACCTAGATAGATCCTGCAACCAACCCTAGAGGGACTATGCCTAGCACGTTGGCCATCAATGAACCCCCTTTGCTCGCTCGCGCGCACAACCAGTGTCACTTTGCTCTCTTCGGTAAAGTTGTAGAGTTGCCATTCGTGATGGGGTTGAAGACACCCTTGGTTCAAGGTTGCCACGGTAGCCGGCAACCTCAACTCGGGGTCGTGGGCCTACTGGAGGCATGGAGGTCGTCCCCACGACCTCTAATTAATTTCACAAGCCTCTTCGAGGCATTTGACGACCTCAAATGGTGGCTCATGCCCTTGGATCGAGCTTGGAAGACGAAGGAATCGCGAGCTTTCGATCATGAGAATATAATTTAGAAGATAAGAGGTATGCCAGGGGTGAGCTAATGGAACGTGAGGTAGAATCTCGATATTTTCCCGTTTACTTTCGTTATAAACGAAATGGTACTCATGACGACTCCCATGAAAAGTACGATGTTATCTTGCATGAGAAAATATTAGGTGCTCGAGGAGTGACAGCGCATCTCTCCTCTTCACCATTCAACGACTGACACGAGGCAAGAGGGCCCCACGTTTTCCCCAATCAAGTTTTTCTTTTCCGTAAATGCCCTCACCTTCTCCCTCCTTCATCTTCATCTGTCCTGTTTATCCGCCTTCTCTCTTCTGGTCAAGCTATGAATTCGACCTCAATCGGGTGTCAGAAACGAGGATGACACCCCCGACGAGTTGGCCCCCGTGGATGCCAAGCCAGACGAGGTCCGCCGTGAGATGTTCGATCTCCAGCACGCCGCCGCCTTCTTCCCCCGCACCAAGATCAAGGCCTCTGTCCGCTACTCCATCCCCGACGAGTTTGCCCCCGTGGATGCCAAGCCAGACAAGCTCCGCCGCGATATGCTCGATCTCCAGCACGCCACCGCCTTCTTCCCCCGAACCAAGATCTAGGCCTCTGTCAACTACTCCATCACCGGCCGTCTCCGTCGACTGCTCCTTCGAGGCCTCGTCAGATCCGATGAGGTCGGCCCTGCCCACCCTCATCCAGGCAGCGATGGTCGACGCCCGCCCTCGCCTCCTCCTCGTCGTTGCCTCGTCCTGGCCCAAAACAGTCCCCCCGCATCCGACTCATCGTTGCCTGGTCTTCGCCCAAGACAGACCCTGCCTCGCCTCTTCTTCATCGCTGCCGCGTCCTTACCGCCCGCAATCTCGGCAGCTCACCCGCAGCTACCTCACCACCGGCAGCAGACGGGTGCGTAACCACCGGACTAGTCGTTTTTCGTCGCTTGCCCATCCTCGCTCTGCCCACCTCCATCAGAAACAGAGACCCTCGTAGAAGACAGATGAATGAGAGGGAAGGTGGGACGGCATTTCCGGAAGAGAGAAAATTGATCGGGGAAAACATGGGGCCCTCTTGCCACGTGTCATTCGATGAATGGTGAAGAGGTAGATGCGCTGGCACTCCTCGAGCACCTAATATTTCCTCTATCTTGCATAGGGATTCTACTCATAAAGTTTGTTGAGGCCCGAACTATGTTCCTACGATCCAGTTATTAAGAAGTATCGATGTTCGTGGGCTTGGCTTCGTACTCTGAGATGGACCAGGCCGATTCTTAGCACGAAGCCAAGCCCATGAACATTGAAATTTCAAACGTCGGTCGATCCCGTCGGATCCAAAAGTAGAGCCCACGCAATCGGCGAACGCCACATGATCGACGTTTCACGTGGGACTCGAGTCGAAACAGAGTACTTGTCCCCACACAGTGAAACAGTTTCTATGGTTTTTCCACGAGCATGAAATTTGCCGAGGAAGAAAAAGTCGAAGGCTGTCTTCGTTTCAAGTGCGAAAGTGAATGGTGGTTCCGGATATTCAGCCTCGGATCCCGGATCGTGTCCTTGCTTCCCCCCTCCCCCCCCGCCCCCCCCAATTATTGCCCTCCCTGAAATGACGTGGGTATTTATCCTTTTTCGAATTCCCTTTTCTTTTTCTTTTTTGGAAAACTAAATTCTTTTCGGAAAATTCACTGATTAATCGACGAAATATCGAAGGGACTTCATAAAATGTATCGATCCTTTTTCTTTTTCTTTTTCTTTTTTTTTAAAGCCGAATCCTAGAATCGAGGGGCACGTGCATGGAGCCTAAATGGTGATGTAGATGGAGAAGGAAAGCAAGAGTGGGTGGGAAAGTCTTTTACAGCGAGACTGTTTGCTTCATCATTAGATATGGGTACTGAGTCCGTAAATTATCTTGGCCAAATATAAATATTGTTTGATGCATTTTTTGAATCATTTTGAATAAATGCAATTGCATCTCAAATGCTCGTCTTTAGGCCAAATTAATTCTTAAGATACTTTGAAAAGTTGCATCTCAAATGCAACTAATTTTTTTTAAAAAAAATTTCATATTCACTTGTCGCTTCCCGCCCGCGGGCCGCCGTCGCCGGTCGCAGTCGCCGCCGCCCGCCGCCGATCGCCGCCTTCGCCCGCCGGTCGCCGGCGGCGACGGTCCCCTCTTCCACTTTTTTTCCTTACAAAAAAAGTAAAAATACGTTACAATGTATATTTTTACTAAACGACATTTACGTTAAAGTTACTTTCAAAAATGTTCTTAAAAATTATTTTGACAAACAGTACTTGCATTTTGGAAAAGTACTTTAACCCAAATATATTTGCATTCACTCAAAGTCCATTGGCCAAATATTAAACCAAACAAGCCCAGTGTCTAATCACAACCCATCAGTTACTATCTTGTCCCATAGGAATGGCAGCCGCCTAAAGCGAGAACTGTCGATAGCCATGTCAATCTGTGCGGTGGTGGTGGACAGCCAACAGTGGTCGAGGTGCCACCGGCGGTGTCATCAGATTAGCGCAACCACCGCAATTCTGTCGCCTTAGCCACAATTGTCGCGTGGAAATCGGTGAGAAAGAAGAGTGATGCAGGGCGGCGGTCGCGTTTTGCCCCACCATGGGTGTCGATGGCAGCTTCAACAAGTAGAAAGCTTCAAGCCCGCAATCTTAGCGACAGTGTCATGCCACTCCAATTGTGAACTTATTATTAGACAGTTTTCTCCAACATCTATGAATTTATCTCATCCAAAAAAGTAGAGATGGATTTCTTTCTATCTTTCTTTCTCACGACATAATATTCAACTTAAAAGCGCAAAACATCATTTTAAATGTATATGGACATTGAAGATGATATAGTAATAATCGACATAAACAACTCTTTGATTAGGAGATTATAATTGAGAATAAGATTAGGTTAGCAGCTTCTTAGTTATTTCTTTCTTTCCTCCGACATATCGTCCAATCCAAAATTGTAAAATATCGTTTCAACTGTATTCGGAAATCGACGACCGTGGTGGATTTGCGCGAAATAAACTACAATAGCAACTCGCACAGGTGCGTAGAAAGCGCATTAAAACTTTACAGATAAAAGGGATGTTAGGTACTCTCAACATCCGTCCGTCAGTCCAATCCACGTGAGATTGGCTGTGACAGAGAATCCAAAAGGCTCCCCTCGAAAACGACCAGGCAATTTGGAAAGCTGGTGAGGGGTGTGGTGTGACCTCCCCCTTTATGGGGGGCAATCAGCTAACAAGCGGGAGAAAGAGCACACATGAACATGCACGAGCGCCGTGTCTGGTCCACACATGTCCCGACGGATTGCATTATTTGAGCTGGCGGCCAAGGTTGATCCAAGAACGTGGAACGAGGAATTATTGATCGTGAGTTAAAAAGTTCATCTTCCATTGATGCACCTGATTCTTTTCGGATCCTTTCGCAGCGAAGACAGAGAGGAACGTTTCTGTTAACAACAGTCGCTCTAAACTTTCTTGGGGAGAGATTAGACTTTGATGGGGACTTTGGGGTTGAACTGCTAGTCCTGGTGGTGGGAGAGAGAAACAGTGAAGATTTGCTGGAACGCGTCGAGGCGGACTGTGGAGGCAACTAAAGCGCCACAGCATTTGACCCTTACCAATGCATATGTAGGGGACCAAATGCACAAGCCCAACAGTTGCTCTGAACTGCAGGCAACAGCCCATGCTACAGAAATTATTGGAAGATATGTTGAGTGATGTGTCTGGACCTCCTAAGGTCTTCATCAATGCCCAATGCCTCTCTTTCAGGCAAACCTTAAGATCCAAACTTTTTCCGGTGAGATAGAGTCTATTCAAGCCTAACTTCAGTCCGGATCCGAATCCATGGAGCTAATCAAGAAACGGTTACCAAATACGACTGGATTCAAACTTTTATGGGTGAAGTAGGATGTAAAGCCGAACATATCAAACCTTAGATGCTCCTCTTTGATGATGCGACAAGAGCGATGTGTTGAGAGCTTAAAACGAGAAGCATCAGTTTCACCTGTTGTTATCGGCTGTCGATGAGTAGTGCATTGCCCTTTCTGGGTCGACCTCATCTACAGTGGACGCGGTTTCGGGAGTCCAAAGACCCGCGGCTTGAATTTGCAGCAGAAGCCAGCAAGCGTCCAAGCGAGGGACGCTGTGACAAGACAGAGAGAGCAAGTGGTTGGACAGACGACTTTTCATGCTACACGACAGCACAAGCCCTTCCCTGTCTGTCTACGGTGGCGACAAAGGCTCAGCTAAATAGAGTGCCTTTCTAGGGCATCTCCAATCATAATTACTCCATGATATTGGCAAATTGGATCATCATCACTCGATTACTCCAAAAGCTTCCTTCCAAAAATATGGGCAGCCTGATACATCATCCGAAAGGGTCAAGGAGCTCGCAATATCATCTAGAGAGTACAAATAGGTAATTATATGAAACTTGTTTCTACAAAAGTTGCAGAATTAAAACAAACAAGTTCAGACTACGATCAAAAACAAGTTTTAAGATGATCTCAAAGTATGTCCGAGTACAATTCAACTATCGTTAGTAAAGCAAATAGAGTTTTTTTTTTTGGTCGAAAGTAAATAAAATTTAAGGGATAGAGAATACGCACATAAATCTTATAGTTATTCGGCTTTATTCAAGCCTACATCCATTTGTGCATGTTGATAGTTAATTGGTTGGATTTCACTAATAAATAGCTCAGAAGTTATAATTTGATGATGATTCTTGAGTTAGTAAGCGTCCCATCTAATAACATTCACTTGTTTTGGTAAGAACCTCTAGGTATTAGGGTGCTTGGATTAAGAATATATGAAGGACGTTGAAACTTTCTTGAACTTTGGAATTATAGATTTTGAACTCTTTTTTTTTCTCTCTCTTCATATTTGAAGTCTCCTTTTATACTCCTCCACCTTCAAACAAACCATTGCAATGTCTCTAAGGGATCGCTCTCCAAGTTTCCCATTTAGATGAGATTGTTTACAAAAGATTTCGTAACCGTTTGATTGAAAATTAGAATCTCTTATTAGAGCAAATCGCCCACATAATCATGTTTTGGGTTTCCAAAGATAGAATTTTTCGTTTGATAAACCTTCTTCTTCTTCATTAATCCACGCTCTTGAATGATCTCTGCGATTGATAATCTTCAAGAATGAATCCATCTTGATTTGCTAGTCGTTGTGATAATATAATATCCCACATATATTATCCCAAAAGTATTTCATGACAATCTGATTGTTGCAGCTTCTTCTAACAAAACAATTGAATGTACATTAGGATAATATGCAAAATAAGTATTTTATTGTATTAAATCAGATAATAAAGAATATGAATTGTTTTATCAATTTCAAAATCAGTTTTTTCTCGACAAAGGTACTAATAATACACCCCAAGTGTCGACTCTCGTGTTTGAAGGGAGTTTATAGAATGATAAAAATCTAAGAATTGCGTGAGGAAGTCGTGCGCGGGCGGCGCCTTTCATTTGGTTCATCGAAAGACCGAACCTCGGTGCATGACTAATAATAATGGTCGTGCTTGTTATCGCATCTTATGCCAAAGTGTCGCAACACATTTTTGAAGTCGTTGACTGGTGAGATTTTTGTTTTGTTCCTCCTTCAATTTGACGGACGCCGCATCCTTGAAGAATCAGATTCTCCATGAAGCCCATTGCTCATATACATTGTGATGTCATTATGGTAAGGACAGTTTAACACGGGGGAATCGAACAACAATTGCAGTGGATTGAGTTCGAGAATGAAGTGAATCCGGGAACTAGAATGAAATTATCAAAAGTGGATAATGACATTGGACTCCTGACGAGAGAAGTTGTAGATTATCCAATGTCATTATCTTCAAGTATAAAAGAAGATACTGTGCCATTGAAATAGTGACCTTCCTTACATCAATCCTATAAAAAATTAATGATTTGTCACCACATTTTTATGCGAATTTGACAAAAGACTATTCGATAGATTGATTAATAATGCTTGAAACATACTAAGCTAGAATATTCAGAAAGGGCATTGACTTCTTAGTTCTTACCATGTCAAGGAAAAGGATAAAGGAGGCCTCAGATTTTAATTCACTCTCAAACACACGCTCGTGGACGAGGATGTGGAAGGACAGCCAACTGGCAATACTGTATGGATTGCGCGGATTGGATAGTTAGAGCAGGAGGCCCCCAAGAAAGTCGTGTGCTATTTATTCGAACTTGACCTGGCCTCCTCTGTTTCTACCATAGAGAAGAAAGAAACGAACAGAGCTTGAGCCAGAGAGAGAGAGAGAGAGAGAGAGAGTGAGGGAGGGAGGGAGCATTAAAGCCCGTTTTGCCGCGAAGTAACTGTCGGAGAGCAAGATGACTAGTGGTAGTGGGTGCGAGTCTGGTTGGACTCTCTACCTGTACGGGTCGTCTTTCTCTTCCGAGAAAGTTTGTGGCGGTAGAAGCGGCAGAATCCTAGAAAGTTACGGAGTAAAAGAAGAGGAAGGAGGAGGAGAGAGTTTGTCAATGGTCTCTGACGCGTCCTCAGGACCTCCGTGTTATTATGACTACGAGCCTTCCTCCTCCTCTTCCTCTGCTTGCGGCAAAAAGAGATCGAAGAAGCCTGAAAGTGCCGGGAGGCTTCACCATTCGTGTTTTGAGGACACTGCCACTTCCCCACAACTGAACTCTCCCAAGGCAAGTTTTGAGCAAAGCGGGAGCGATCTCTCTTTTTTTTAAAGATCGTTTTACCGAAATTCATGCAAACGACTGAAGTGTGACTTGCTTGCTTTGATTCACCATTGCGTCATTGATCTTTGCTTGATAGTATTAGATGATTCGGTTATTGAGTTTTGTCTTTGCTGTTTCCGCAGAAGAGTTCAACAAATCTCTCGAAGAATAAAGTGCCGGCCAACCGTGTTTGGGATACTTCAGATAGTAACTCTGGGGGCCGCGTGAAGGTAATGCCCGGTGTTCCATTGCCGCCGCTCCAAATTCTTGATCTGTGGGTCTGCTCTCTTTTTTTGGTCTTGATTTGGAGGACATTCGCCTGAAACTCATGCTCATGGCTCCTGTGAGCCGCAAGTAAAAAACTGGGTGATTGCGTATTGGTTGCACTTGGTAACTGGACGGACTGAAGCTTATTGCGCCCTAATCCTCACACTCGCACGGCTATACTACTCGACCTTCAAGTCGATTCAACTGCTTTGAAGTTAACAAGCGTAAATATGAAGTGTTCAAACTGTGTGTCACTTGGGCTTGATGATTGCTCTGTTTTCAACTCTTTCAGGGAAAGCACCATGATTTCTTGGAGTCCTCTCAGGACGCGAGAGCGAGACAGCTCAGGAAAGCAGCGAAAGGGCTCTCGAAGAGTTCAGCTTGACATTTCAGTTCACGAATCGGCGAAATCAATTAACTTCACAGGAGAAATTATGTAATGTTCCATGGGCTGAGATGGAACTCCTTTATTAGAACGCATGTGGTCTTCGTTGTTTTTGTCTGTCAGCTACCTTTAAAAAGGCGGCTTCCGCAGCTAAGTTGTCATACAACTCCTAAGCAAAAAAGGGAGAAGAAAAAGAGAAACTGTTGATGCAGATTTCGCAGGGGCGAAACACTGTTTGATCCGAACAGGACACTGAAATTTTCTTGGACCGTCCCCTTTTCTTTTATCTTTCTGTGGATCATACAATCATTTCTCCCCCTTTCATTTACTGGGAAATGGAATGAAAGGAAGAATGTCTTGCATCTTTCTGTCACCACCTTGGGGAACATCCTCGGATGTTGAGCATGTATAAAGATGACGTACAACACAGGTTTAATTGTCAGATTAGTTTCCTGCTTCTACTATATATTTTCTGTGACAACTTCATGCTTATTTTATCGAGAGTAATGCCCTGGCATCTAATTCTGAGAGTTCGTTTGCAAGGTCGCTGTTCAGAGCTTTGACTAAATTGGCTTTGCCATTAATTTTTTGAGTGCTAAGATAAAGAAGGCGATAAAGATAAACGTCAGCCATGCATATCAATCATCCTACAAGAACTCTGACTGGTTTCGCTCCTGAATTCGCCACAGATGATCTTGCAGTGAATTTGCATGAACACACACTAATCCAGATGACCAGATGTGCAGATCATCTGAATTCTAAGCATAGATCAGAGAAAGAGCTCTGTCTGAGCTGATTCTTAGGGATGATCTTGAAGTTTTTAACAGATGCTTTCCTTGAGCACGGTCGGAGGAGAAACAGTGTGAATGATGAGAAAGGCACTGTGCGATCCGAATCAATTCTAATTGAGATGAGTTCATCTGTTCAATCAAAGCAATGGGGAAAATTTAACCTGACAGATGGACCAACCACAAGAGAATCACAGAGATGCAGTTTGCGAGAGATTTGCACTCAAACATACACATTTTCCCCTAAAGATTACAAGAAAAAGTAAGGACCTTTGTACACGGACACCAAGAAAAGTGTCATCCGATTTGGATCCAACACCCACGAGAGCCCAACCTGGGAACAATCACGCAGATCGAGATCAAACAACAAAGTCATCTTTTGTTTTTCGTTCGTTTTTCTGGTTCTTCCCATGATCATCAACGCACGAAATTTCTGTTTCCGACGGCACAGCTTCTGCTTCTCGGAAACAGCAAATCAACCTTCTTCGCGCCAACCCCATCGTCGTCTCCGAACTCACAGGGCTCCTCCTCGTCGATCCGGCCCATCGCGACGCTGCAGCTCTTGGGCAACACCTTGGGACCCCAGTCCGACGACGGCCGCTGCTTCAGATGCCGCTGCTGCTGCCGCAGGATCGCGTCCACGTCGATCTTGCTCCCGAAGCTCCTCGCGGAGGCGGCACGTATCAGCTCGCCGAGGTCGTCGGCCTCGCTGGGCGGCCTGGACGAACTCACGCTGAAGCTCCGGGGCATGGCGGAGAACTGCCCAGCTGGGCACCCGACGCTGCCGTGGACTCTGTCCGCGTAGTTCAAGCCCCGGACGTACAGGTCGCGCGCCTTGGTCAGGGCTCTGAGAGGGATGGTGATGATCCTCACGAACCGGTTGTGGCCGTGCTTCTTGGTCCTCATGGTCGCGCTTCTCTCGTTCGGTGGAATTGCAACGAGAAAGATTGGAGCTCGAGATCAAGAACTGGAAGGGAAGAAAAAGACAGTACGCGCTCGAAACAGAGGTAAAAGAATCGAATTCAAGTTTGCTTTTTATCTGGCTTGGCTGAGGATGAGTGAAGTGATGATGTTGCAGGATTGAGACGATGGGTTTGGACTTGGGAGAGCAGACGTTATTGGAGAAACCAGGGGCGGGGAGAGTGGATATATAGAAGAAGAAGAAGAATGGAGGCTGCTGGTTGCTGAAACCAAGAGCAGAAGCGAACCAGAGGATTTGCGTTTTGTTGACCGTGGAATGGTCAAACCTTGGACTGGCTTCATGTCCCCGTTCTCATCATGGCTGACTCGTTCGTTGGACTTCATTTATTCAAAAAAAGTTTGGCCCCCACCAGGCAACAGATTCACACGGTGAGAGGGGATGAGATGCTTTCCTTTCCTTGCCCAATTGTCAAACTAAGCCAAACGGAAAAGTCCATGTCTATGGCACGCCCTTGCTACTTGAATTAATAATTTTTTTTTGCCTGATCTGATCACTCTATCTTGTTGATAACGGATATGGTCATGACATTAGATTGACAGCTCTCCAACAATTTCTCTGTTTTTTTTTTTTGTGATCTGCCTAATTTAACGAGGATACTCGACGACGATTTAGTTAGTTTCAGATTCGTCGAACTCCGAAACTCAGTATTGATGGCTCCTTCATGGAAGGAACGACTAGAGGTGCGGTAGCATGCGTGCGCCGCGACTAGGAATTTGCACAATCTATGAGCGCGAATGCCGCCAACACATGCTGAAGCTCTAGCTGGTTAGAAACCCTCGAGCAGTCGCGCTCTCGATATTTGAGCTGCCCAAGCGCGAGTGGGGATACCTCAAACTGGATAAGCTATCTAGCGAACTCGCATCTCTTTTGCTCGCCCTCTGTGTGTGTGTGTGTGGAGGCGTGTGCGCTTGTCACCGAATGCAAGGAATTGCTGGCCCGAGATTCCGATTTACAGTGAGGCTCTATTGTAATAGAGAGTTCAATCGACTGGCAGATAGGATTGTGAAAATCTCTCGATGGGAGGCCCTGCCACGCAACTGAGTTTCTCTCCGACCTCACGAACGTATTCATGTTTTTCTTGTCGGTTACTAGTACTGGCTATTTGCTACAGCACTCCTCAATCCGCACCACTAGCGGATCCACTTACCTTTCCCCTGCGAATTGGTCCGAATGAAATAAGGAGGTCGATGGGGGAACAGCACACCCCGTCTTTGTTCGGAACAGAGGCGAACGCATTATCGAGAAAGGGACAAGGAAGGAACGGCGGCGTAACGTGAGATGAATCCAACGTGGCCGTGAATGGGGGTCAGGGTTCCAGAGAATTCCACTAAGGCGACTCTGTTGCCTGCCTGTCCTCTTGCGAGAAGCTTCGTCCTGTGATTTTGGACATGGACAAGCGTACGTGTCCTGACTCCTGACCTTTGCGAGACTCCAGATCGGGTGCTACTGCTCTGGTCCAGTCTAAATCCTGAGAGAGCGAGAGTGAGATGCTTTGGCCCTTTGGGGGCGTTCGGCTTGACCAGCGCGACAGATGCCAGGGGGAGCCTTCCACCTACCTACCTTTTGAGCTTGATGTCTCCCTTCTCGTATTTTTTTGGGCTTTGCTTATTTCGCTTCTTTGGATTGCAAGACTGACCTCGTGGAATCAGACGAGGGAGAGGAAAAGGAGACCTTCCGATAAAATTCAACCACATAAATTGGAATGATGTGATGCCGGCGCTGGACAATGGTCAACGTTATTAGTCCATTTGTTGAAAAAAAAAATGATTACTTAATATGAATTCACACGTCATCACTGCGTGTTTCACATAAATCACTCATTAATTATGAGTAAAAAAATTCGACAGTACTGCCAAACTGTCAAATTAGCAAATTTCAAAAGTGAAAATGCAAATTGATGTCTCGATATAAAAAGCGAGGATGAACGAATTAACGATAAGGAGGAAGTGGGATTAGATCCTCGTTACCAACTCTATACGATAAATCGAGGTCGGTCGCCTACATCATCCACTACCCATCATTTGCTTTGCAATTCGTGCTGCAAGACTTTTGTTCTTGAAGTGTTTTTTTTTTTCCTGTGAAATGGCGACGGGGAAAAACAAATCGCTTCGGTGGACCCCAATTCATTGGTGGAGGATGTCTTATCTTATTCTTAATCCCAGTCAGCAAATTTGAGGCTTTAATGAACCTTATCTACATCACCAACAAAGGATGGTGATCATTTGCTGTCCTTTAGGAACAAATCAAGAGGTAAACCCACTTTATCCGCATGATTAGTAGTGGGGATGATTCTAAAGGGGACTTTAACTTTGCACACAATGTTGTCAATTTGTGAACTATATCGAGTCTCCTCTTAATCATTCGCCACACGGCTAGAAAGGTATACGTGGACGCGCATGACTGCTATATGGTGATAGAGATGAAGTAAAACGTCTGGATAGCGACGAATTCAATCTTTTCGACTAAACTGACAAACTTAAAAAAATTTAAGATTGAATTGACATCCGTACAATAAATTTATGACTGATTTATTAAGTTTTCCTAATATTATGGTACTAGTGTTATTCTCGATTACTCAACCATCGCACGCTTGACTCTCGAAATTTTGATCCTAAATCTCAAACTTCAGCTCAAACTTTCATCTCTGTGTCCCAATTTAAAGAGTTTTTAAGAAAGTCTTAGTAAGTTGCATGGACATGCTCAATCCCAAACTCATGGGATTGCTTAAACACTCAACCTAATTGGTCTCCTGTTATGATTGTATTACAAAAATCATCTTAAAAAAAATTTCAATTTTTGATTTTGTCTCAATTTT
Organism: Rhodomyrtus tomentosa; assembly: GCA_028455895.1. NCBI lineage: Eukaryota > Viridiplantae > Streptophyta > Magnoliopsida > Myrtales > Myrtaceae > Rhodomyrtus > Rhodomyrtus tomentosa. The sequence goes on along the minus strand of JAPCWY010000001.1, from coordinate 1,949,672 downwards.
ATCGCTATAATAAAAAAAAATTCATAAACTTAAGCAAATGTACTAATTATATCCAAAAAAAATTTGTCACATAAAAAATTCACAACTTTTTCTTTTATATCAATTCTATTACCGTTAGCCTTCTGTCCATAATTATCTTAGTTAACCCTACATGGTATTTTCACATTATTAATGAATTACAATCTCGCAAAGCTAACATGAAGGAAAAAAAAATTGCGACTTCTCTATTGTTGTTTGCTTTCCCCATACATTGCTGGGGGATATACAATCACTCAAGACGATAATTTTCATATTATTTTCGGTACTCAACAATCGAAAAAAATGATTAGAAGTAGATATCTGACTATTTGGACAAACGATCTCAAATTTCGTCGTCCGTAAAACCTGCTGCTTTCGAATTTTCAAGATTCATTAATAAGTTTAAAGATAAAATTCAAGCCATATATGATTAATTAACGGTGATCATGGACGAGATGCCGATGATGGTGGTAGAATTGAGACATCCATAAAATTTTGGAGATTCAAAGGGGAATTTAAAGGGGAGAAGAAACCAAGGAGGGATTCGAGTAACAGAACTTGAAGGTCAAAAAAAAGAAAGAAACCGCAATTTCTTGTCCTCATTGCACTCAACCGCGTTGTCCCATCGGCACGGCCCAGCATCGTGGGCACGCGATTTCCCCTTGGGGTCGCCACCGATCCATGATTGCTCTGGGCCATTTTTCTCGAGTTAATTTTAATTTTTCCTGAAAGTAAATTACAATAAAACGGTTAAGTTCAAAATCAGAGTGTTCAAGAACAATTAAGGAACCGACCAAAAAAAAAAAACAACAGACGAGAAATAAAAAAAATATATGATAATAATTAGTAATAACTAAGATAATACCGATACATTTGAAACGTGACATACTAGTATATTAATAATATTTAGGATCTGATTGGACCTCCATACTGGATCGACTGTCCCAGGCCTATCTGAACGCTTCAACCAAAGGCGATTGCATTTTTTTTTTTTTGCCCGTCACAGATTTTTCCTCCCATCATTTATTTTGTACACAAACTTTCAGTAAGACTGTTTGCACATTATATGGGGAACTTTTCTGAAGCTCGATTGTATCAAGACGGGAGGATTGATGAAATTTACTTGGGTCAAATCTCCATTAGTCCTCTTTTATCGCCTCAAACGTGAACGATGGCAAGCAAAGTCAAACATGAAATTTTCTGAAAGCTGTGTCCCAACCAGGCCATCGGGTCTAAAACGTGCCGGGAAATTATTATCTCATCAGTCGTTTCGATTTCCAGGAAAAAAACAAAAAAACAGTTTCGTTAGTTGTAAATTCATTTCTCGAGGTAACATTTTCAATACATTAAGGCTTAAGCACCGACATTGTCTTTTGTACGCAACTCTCTACCGTCCCACGTGGCAATCCATCATAAGGTAGCCTTCGCAGGCTCACATGGTTCTTCCAACACTTGATTCGCCCCACCTCTGAGCACCTTTCAAACTGCAACCTCTCTCTCTCTCTCTGCGAATCAAAATCCAAAAACTCAACCCAAAAAAGAGAAAAAAAAGGAAGTAACGGAATAGTAAAACAAGAGACGGAGAAAGGGACAGAGGGAGAAAATGGCATGGTTGGCTCGCTCCCTCGCCGACTCTCTCCGGCTCGACGGCGACGAAGCCGATGGTGATGAAGAAGACGATGACGAAGAGGACAAAGAGGAAGCAGAGGACGACGTCGCGCCCACTTCCCTAACCACCGCGTCCAACCATTTCTCCCCTCGAGATCAAAAGCGATTCCCGAACGAAGTCGCGATCGAGCCGCCTGAGGGGGCGCCATCGCGCGGCGTCAAAGAAGACCTGACCGAGCTCACGCAGACATTCACGCGCCAGCTCTGGGGCGTCGCCAATTTCCTGGCCCCGCCTCCGTCTCAGCCTAACACGCCCTCTCCGCCGTCGAATCCGTCGGTTGATGAATGGAGCCGATTGGAGCCCTCCGATCGGTCGGATCGCTGCGACGGTGGACCGCGAGAGCGATCGAGTGATGTGGTATCCGGATCGAGAAGCGACGCCACCGAGGAGGCCCTGAAACTGGACGCGATTGAGTCGGGAAGTGAAATTGGAGAGGAAGACGAGGATTTTGGGGAAGACGAGTGTGCTTATGGTAATGCTGTAGGGGTTACGGACGAGGTCTTGGCGTTCGCGAGGAATATCTCGATGCATCCTGAAACTTGGCTTGATTTTCCTCTTGATTCGGAAGACGATTTAGGTGGTACGTCGATCGTGAATTTTTCCAATTGATTACGTGTTTACGTTCAGTAAGTTTTCATCACTGCACATTCACCGATTCCTCCCGTTGTGATGATGAAGCCATAAGTCGATTCTAGGTTCTTTGTCGCCTAAGTTTCAGCTTGGTAGTATATATGCGGAAGCTTGAGTAGAAACGTTCGATTGTGCATAGTATTCACCGGAGAAGCGGAGCGGAAATGTTGAAGTCTATGCAATACGCCTGAATTGTATTATCTAAGCAGGAATTTCAAATATTTTTTCGACTTCAAGAAACCATTTACTTAGGTTCTTCTGGGCCACCTACTTGTTAGGATTGGCCTTCAAGTGCAGTTGTCTAATGGAAATCAACTCTTTAAGTACTGTGCTTTGGTGGAGTTGCCTAGTCATTTGAAAATATGGGCTGTGACAAATAATGATAGCTTGGAGCACTTCTCTTGCACTTATGACAAAACTGAGCTGATCGCTGGGGATTTCTGTGTTGTCTCTTTCCTGACGCTACGCGTCACAAAAATTTTCTACGTGCTCAGTGTATTGGATTTGAATGGAATAAAAGGTCAATTGAACCACCTGACCATCTATGAGCATGGCCGGACGTAGTAAGCAAGAGCAGATCAGTGTAGGGAAGAAGTCTGGCGCTTTCTCATTGCATCCGTGCACGATAATTAGACGAGGCGCACACTGCTTCAGATCCAGAGCCAGAAGTAGCCCCCATCTTTTACCTCGAGTTCTTACTTTGTTCGGTAGATAGCGAGACAACATTGGTTAGACCAGTAATTGTTGTGATTTAAAGAAATAGCTCCAGAAGGAGCACTTCTGCCCTGCCAGCCCGCTTTCTAAGCTATCATTTAGGTTGCCTTCTAGATTAGAGACGGTCTAGTTTGTCCTTGTCACTAGTGATCTCAGAGGTTTTAGCTTCTTTTTCTTTTTTTTTTCCTTTTAGCAAGATAGTTCTTCGCCGAGATATTGATTCGGAGCCTACCTTATTCTCATTTGCTTAAATGTTTTCTCAGCTCTGCTTGATAAAGCAGACAGGGAAGGCAAGTCAAGGTGCTGCAGTCTGTAGACAAAACCTAAGAGTACCGCAAAGGAAGACCTTCGTAGCTATGGTCACTGTGCAATGAAGCTAAGAGTTTTCTTATTTTTGCTTGTGGAATCGCATCTAGGAGTCGGTATATGCAATAGACTGAGTGTTTCTCTTTCATGGACATGCCCTCTGTGTTCACTTGTATAGTGATGTTTTCTGTTAATAATGCTGTATCAAATGTGATTGATAAGGTTCTTAGCTGCCAAATATGAAACACTTGTATAGTGATGTTTTCAGTTTTGCAACTGGACGTTTTTAGAACCACTGATGATAAGTTTGAAACTAACAATCTTGGGTTCTCTGCTGAGTTATAAGTTATAACTATGTTACCTCATTTACATTCTAGTATATCAACTTCATCTTTATCCCATGATGAACGCTTTGGTAAACCTTTTATCTCCTGTTTAGATTTCGAGATGTCAGTTGCCCAGCGAGAGCATGCTGTAGCTATTGAACAATTAGCTCCTCGATTGCGTGCTCTGAGGATTGAATTTTGTCCATGTCATATGACTGAAAGTTATTTTTGGAAAGTCTACTTCGTTCTTCTGCATTCAAGACTGGACAAACATGACGCAGAAATCTTGTACACACCCCAGGTTAGCTGCATTTTTTTCTCATGTCATTTGTCAGGAAAAAAAAAGCTGAGTTTGTTTTACATGTCTTTACGTTTGAAATGATGTTTTGAGACTTTAAATTTTCTGAAATTTGATAAAATGTTTGTCATAAATCTAATTGTCTCTTATAAACTTCCTTAGAAGAACCTTGAAGTAATGGAGGTTCTAGTTTTTGTATGACATCTGATATCTCAAATAGTTTGACCGTGGGTATAAGACGATTCATGTTCTTAGATATGCTATGAGAAAGCCAAAGGTATACTCGAAGATTTATCAAATCACCTTCATCTCTTTGATTATCCTGGAATTAGGACAATTAATGGCTTTTTGATTATGTAACCCGGTGGTTTCCACATTATATTCCATTACATCAACATCAACATCAACAACACCTTTATCCCAAACTAGTTGGGGTCGGCGGTCGATGAACCCCAAAGAATCATAAAAACATTATCTTCCATTAATTCAGAAAATATTTGTCTGTGACTTCTTGTAATCGCTGTTCTTCCTTTGTTGAATCATTTTTGAAATTGGACTAATTTTCATTACTCGTTTGGTTTGTATAATCAGCTGTATAATTGCATCAAAGTAACTTTTTAGTTGATATTATTACCTTTTCTTCAATTGAATGCTATAATAGCTGAGTTTACTCTGGAGCACTGTTTAGGACGATGTTGCTCTTGGGTCCCGAATGTTATCTGGATTAGCTGGCCTATCCATGAAAGTAGTTCCTTGATAAACCTTTCTGTTGGTGCAACCTATTGCTGGCAGGTTGTGGAGGCGAGAAAAATGTGGATGCGGGAATTACAGAAGCAGACAAACACAGAAAATGACTGGTATGGAAGGCAAATTTATCATATGACAGAAAGCTCAGACATGCTGCAGGAAGATCTCCTTCCTGGTTCACCCAGTTACATGCATTCTGCAGGCATGGCATATAGGACTAATGATTTCGAACCATCAAAATCCTCCATATCAAGATTTAGTGACCCTGAAAAGTGTCCTAGTATAAGTTCGGGGACACATATAACTTGTGAATCTATAGCTGAAGAAAATGCAGTGCAGAGTAAGGATAAGGATTTACTATTAGGTGCATCTTCTAAAATTTCTGTTCAAGACTTCGATGATGGTGATGATGATGATTGGCCGGAGGAGGAAGATTCGGATCTCCTTGGCTACAATGCAGGTGTTTTTACTGTGGGAATCGAAGAGGATATTTCCTTTAGTGATCTTGAGGATGATGATTGATGAGGATGTTTGTATGCCCATCAAGTCCAAGCCAGTTTCATGACCAACGGTTAAAAGAAGTGACTGGGTTATCATTTTGGAATACTGTTTTGAGTGAAGGATCCATTATCCGAGCGTTGGAAATATGCTTAAACATGGTTTCTGCATCAGCCTACCATCCTCGCTTCCTTCTCACCTTGTGTTCATGCTGTTTTGGATCTTGTGACTTAAAAGGTGTCTGAAGGACTAAATCTTTTCATGGTGAATTCAATCGGTGGTTTTGCCTGCAATCAACTGCCATGCTTTCATGCTTGTTGGACTATAATTCTTCACTGGGTCGAGTCTGCAATTGGAGCATACATAACATCAGTTCTTCCTTTGCCAGTGTTATTGAGCTTATGCATTGGGGTGAGAAGCTGTACAGGACATTGTGTTCGGAATTGCTTTTTCTACTTGAAGGAACACCATTCAATTGAAGATCACATACTTTTTGATTTTTTTGGACTTTTAAACTGAAACAATGTGCAGAGGACTTTGGAACCTCATCCTCCTAAAACTTGTAGGCAGAAGGTTCTAATTCTCTCGCATAGTTGGTTTGGGCAACAATGTGCATTGGATTTGGGAAATTCGTTTGCTTCATGAGATTGCTATTGTAACATAGTGGACTATACAAGGAATGACAAGAATTTAAATTCGTTTGCTTCATGGGATTAATGCTGGGGTCTTTTGTTGAGGATTTTTAGGGAAATTTTCAAAAAAGTTCTGAAATGCCATTATTTTTTCAAATAAGGGCGTAAAGTGGATCTTGTTTCAAATAAGGGTATGAAGTGCCCTTATTGTCTAAAAAAAAATCCCGAAGTGCACGTTGTTTCAAATAAAAGACAATTTAGTCCCAAAATGGGCCTTGAGTTACTTTAGTTAGGGGCATTTTGGTAATTCTCTATCTTATTTTATTTTTCATTTTTCTATTTTTAAGATATTTTGGTAAAAAACTAAAAAAAGAAGAAGCAAAGAACACAGACAGGAGGACTAGTCTATGGCCATGGTCGCTAGCGCCTCGGCGAGGGTTGACAACCTTGCCGGCCAGGAGGTGAGGGCCGCGGCTGGCTGGGACTGGACCAAGGTGGGTCTCGCCGCCTACACCATTTCGACCTAGACCGATGGTCGTGTCCTCGATCGAACTTACGCAAGGGCTACCGACCCTAGCCCAGATCTAGGAGAGAGGGTCGCCAGCAACCCCGACACTAGTTCCTTTTTTTTTAACTTTCTATTTTCATTTAACAAAAAAAGGATTAAAATTATATTTCTAAAAAAAAAAGTCCTTGATCATCCAAAAAATTTGGCCGGTCGACGATTTAAGCCATTATTTGAAATAATTATAGTCACTTCATGTCTTTTTTTTTTAGATAATAATGGCACTTCAAGCCTTTACGTGAAATGAAGTTCATTTTAGATTCTTATTTGAGAAAATACGAGCATTTGGGGCCCTTTCTTTTCGAATTTTCATGGATTTTTATGGTTTCATAGACATCAAGTTGATTTTGGTACTTCCCATGCGGTAATTTGTAACGAGGGAGTAAAGAGTGACCGCTATTGGTGCTTTCCCGTTTAATCTTTGTTTTGATATTTTTTGCCTTTTCCCCTCTTTTGAGCGCAAATTGTTATCTGCACGATTATAATGTGTACAGCTACATCCCTGTTGTAGAGTGGAATACTATTTACGATCTTAAAATTCCAAGTGAAACTTGACAACAGAAGAAGATATAAGTTTGCATTGCTCCTCCGGCGAGCAAACCAATTACGTACCTTAGAGCACATCGGTTTTGCGGAAAATCAAATGGTTGTTTGTAAGTACAATGATTAGTTCGACAAAAAATAAAAGTTAATATTATTGGACATAAATTATTATTAATAGTAACTAATCCTTCAAAGAAATAGAAATGAATATTCTTGGAAAAAGCGCTTTTACCATCGTTGATATTTTATTTTTTATTTTTTTGAGAAACAAGCATCGCGCAAGCATAAGTATCATATTGCATCAAGAGTGATTGCGCTTCGTTGTGGAAAAGATTCTTGTCCTCTAGATGTAACACATAAACATGCCATTGATTGAGTTTCTCCATGGCACTTTGTTGCGCATAAAATTCCCTTAGTCGGACCTGGTCGAGCCTCTCAGGGTTCGGCCCAAGAGTTTGAAGCCCAAAGGAATCACGAATGCATAAAATTCCTTTTATCAAACGTTAGCAGTTCGTTTAGTAAGAAGGGTTCCGAATAAATTTTGGACAGAGAGTGAGTGTTAGATGCAAAGTGTATTGATAAATGCGTGTCTTTCGACAGCCTAGTAAAAGATTTCGACAGACCTCCTAGAAATTGATTCGATGAAACTTGTTGAACTGCTTCGACTGAATCGTAACCTTAGATACAACACCGGAATTGAATCGGCGATGTTGGACCTTACTGTAGTACACGATGCCGAAATTTAATCTACGACACCGAACGGGTGAAAATATAGGACACAGTACCGAAATTTAATCGATGGCACTGGACATGTGGAAATAAAACCAACACAACACCGAAATTTAATCAACAATATTGGATTAGACGAGCAAACGTCGAAATCTAATCGACGACACCTAATTCTGGATATGAAAGACGTCAGAATTGAATCGATGACGGGAATCTGAAAACTATATATGCACTAAACTAAGAATTGATTGAAAAGATAAAAGGCTTATTTTGTTGTGTGTGTGTTGTATGTGATACCTTCAGGTATTTATACCGTCGAACTGCCTTGAGCTCCACGTTCTCCTTTGATGATATGGCTTCTTCTGATAACCATCGAACAGCCACTGCCTTAAGCTCCAAGCACATTTTATTTCGATAGTTCTTGTGGATAAAGCTTTTAACAGATTCTTTGCTTTTCACGCTCCATTAATCGCAAAATCTCGTAACTGCTTTGATCGTGTTTTCTTTTGTGCGCCTTTTCTTTCAACCTTTTGGGATAAGTACAACTAATATTAACATGTACACATGGCATCTTCATAGTCAATATGTATCTGTCTTTGTGTATAGTCATCCGTAGCGAATAATTCCTTTTCCATGTATGCGTCACGTTACTCCTAGGGTAATTTCAGATGTCAACACATCTATACCGTAAATTGATATGGAAAAAAAAAAAGAAAAAGGAAAACGACGTGTAAAGACGCGAACGAGAACTCAAAACAAGTCGGGTTTAATCCCAAAATCATCGTGCAGCGTCATTTTCACAAACTGATTTTGTAAAATTAGTGGTTATATCTCAAGCCTAATGTTGGGAGGGACAAGTTCTTCTACTCATATGGGCCGAGGCCCATTAGGCCCAAAATAACCGTAGCCAATCATCCAAGACTTCCCAGCAGACGCGTCGTTTTTTTAATTATTATTATTTGGAAAAAGGAAATCCAAAATTTCTGAGAAAATCGAGGTTCACGCAAGACCATAGCCAATCAGCTCCCACCACTCCATTTTTTTTTCCTATTTCCCACAAAAAAAAAAATTCCACCAATCACACGCGCCAAATTTCTTATTCTAGGTCAATTTGCAGAAGCTCCATTCCCGTCTTTCTCTCTCTCTCGCGCCTGCAACTTCCATTATGTCATCTCCAGCACCGCGGGTTCGTCTTTCGGTTTGCCACGCTTTTCTATGCTTCGGTTCGTTCTTGACATGTTCCCGTAGAGTCCAAATTTGGTAGTTTAGATACCCATTTGCGTGAACTTGGCAGCGATATAATTGACGATCCAAGGTTTCCCCGTTTCTTCTGATCGTCGAAACCCTGCCTGACACCTCTCTCTGATTCGCATCCTTTGCCTGATTCACTCGGGACCCTTTGGCTTGCCATCACCGAAGCCACGAGGTAGCAATTTTTAATTTTACCCATTTTGTTTTCGAGAGCGTGGCTTTGGTTTTGGTTGGCTCCAAGGTCCAGGCTTTGATTCATGGATCTGGAGCTTGTGAAGAGGTGCTTGAATTTTTCTCACAGGAGGAGGAAGCTGTTGATTTTGTTGGCTGTCTGTGGGGTGTCGAGTTATGGTGCGTATAGAGTGTATCAGATGCCCTCAGTGGCTAGAAAGAGGAAGAGGGTGATGCAGCTTTTGGGGGCAGTGACCTCCATGGCTGAGATGGTCTCAGAGTCGGCAGAGACCGTTGGTATCGTCTCGAGGGACCTGAAGGAGTTTCTGCAGTCTGATTCTGACCAAATGCCCAATAGTTTGAGGCAAATCGCGAAGATTGCCAAATCGGACGAGTTCTGCGAGGGCGTGAGTAAGGTCACGGAGGCCTTGACTGTTGGAATGTTGCGGGCGTATAAGGATGACTCGGGAAATGGAGAGATATCACAAGGGAATCCGGATATCACCGACAGGGTTATGGATAGGTTCTTCTCGACCGCGGGGTCTGGTTTTGCGTCGGTTGTTGTTGGAAGTTTTGCTAGGAACTTGGTTATGGGGTTTTATGCAGCTAGCTACACGGAATGTAGTGAAAATGGAGATGATTCTTCGAATGAGTCAAAATGGGTGAATGCCGTCTGCAACGACAAGTGCAAGGAGCTCATGGCTAATTGCATCCAAAAGTTTGTTAGCACGGCAGTCGAGGTGTTTCTTGACAAGACGAAGCATATCAACATGTATGATGAGCTCTTCTCCGGCTTGACAAACCCGAGTCATCAAGATAAAGTGAGGGATGTCCTGGTTACAGTTTGTAATGGTGCTGTTGAAACATTAGTGAAAACATCCCATCAAGTATTGACAAGCACAAACTCATCTTCACCTTCTGGTGGTTCCATCGGTCAGCATAGGGAATGGCCTAACATGGCGGCCGACAAGGTCTTTGGTAAAGAAGTTATTTCAAAGCTGCAGGCAGAGAGAATATCCTCTAATGGAATTCAAAGGAGTGAATGGTTATCCAAAGCTTCGTCTACATTGGCCGTGCCCAATAATAGGAAATTTGTGCTTGATGTGACGGGTAGAGTGACTCTCGAAACGATAAGGTCTGCCCTAGCCTATCTGTTATGGAGGCTGTTAGATGGTATTAGACGTGGTGTTGATGTAGTTAGCGAGAAGTTTGTAGACAGGGGACTCCAAGTGATTAGATTCTTCAAGGCAAAGTCTCATGTCATTGTTATTGTATGTCTCGCCTTGTATTTGCATGTTCATGGTGGTAGTAGAGTCTTCGTGCCTGCTTAGATTGATGGTCCTTACTTGTATCGAGATGTCGCCGAAGCATCAAGTAGTGGTTCCTCAAATTGTTCTGTATACACCCCGAGAACATGCGGCGTCACAATGTTCTGTATCCTCCTGGAAAATATGGAAAGATTGTTTCAATTTCAAACTGGAATTGCTGTGCTCTATTATTCGACACTTCGTTGCGGCACTTTGTTGCGACACTTTGTTGTCTTGCTTCTGCTTATTGGTTGGCTGTACAAATTGTGTAGATGATGTAAATTGATGTATGAATTCTGGGTAAGCTTCCTGATTTAATTGCTGCTATTGATGCTGTACGTAGCTCAATGCACTTCCTTTTACATTTGGGATAAAGTGTAGTTTATATCAAGTTTGAACTGTCATATCCATCAGTGATGCTATGGAGGGTGAATTATTCTGTCACCCTCCATTAGGTGTATGCCGAATCCATTATTGTTTGGTGTGAAGATAGTGTATTTCTGCTGCTGACGAGAAAACTGTATACGCCGCATCTGGATTGGAGCACATTGTGTTGGTTTCTATTGACTAAGGAAGGGATGTTTGCAAAAACATTTTATTGCTAGGCATGTCACTTGGGCTCTGTGTTTGTGACTTGTGAGCAACCATGATTTCTGGGGGGGAAAGAGCAAGGATCGACAGTGCCAATAGCCAAAGAGCTGGGACACCTTGTGCGAAGACTAAATCCTTAAATCAGCTCTAATGGTGAAGTCGAGATGGAACCCAAAGATACTTGCAAATGGGGATTGCTTAGGGAAGGCAGTTCATATGGAGATTGTAACATCGAAGGAGGCTACAGAATGTTGCAACAACCCCGGATTCCAAGTTCTTCGGGGACGAATATGGAAGCTCGGGGCTCAAGCTCCATGGGCGACTATCCATCTCTGGAGAGCGGCTGCTGATACTTCCACCCGTCAAGAATAAGAATGAATAAATTCATAACCATTGACGGATTATCAGCACCTGAGTCAACGACACAAATATTACTCAGACATCGTCCTCGGACCAGAATAGAATAGAATAGAATCGACAAGGAGGTTGGAAGTCGTGGAGATTTGACATAGCCTCAGTTGCATCATCCTACTTTCAGGTGGAATTTTACCATTGAATGCCACCTAAAATTGATCCCTCTTGCCTTGATCGAATTTTACCCTATAACTAGCGCAGCTTGACATTCTGGACATATATGGTTTGTTGATCAAGCAAGAGAGTAAGAGCCAGTGGTTTTTCTTACCCACGCCCCTGAAAGCGATTGTAAACCGACCCGATTGAGCAGTGCTACCACTCGTGAGATGGCCTTACACATCAGTAGCTTATGTTTTATTACTCTTGACTAGTTTAGGATGATAAGAAAATAAAGAATTGGAATGACCATTGAATGATATTCTACTCTCCACATTAAAAAAAGTCGACAAGGGCAGTTTCAAATCGCATTCTTTTCTTATATGCGCACATGATATGGTCATTCGAAATATTGTACTATCGAGCGTAGATGATAATAATACACAGCCAATGATACGATAGTAGGTCGGGGCAGTCGCGACAGCAAAAATTGCATACATAATTGAAATCCCATTATGCGGTTTCAAAATTTTCTTTGACTTTACTCACATGCTCTTTATGTGGTACCAAATCTCATAAAGTGCTTTCTAGCAACATTAATTAAACACGTTGAACTTCAATTATGGCAACTACTGGCAAAAAGTATCAAGTGACCACGGTGATGGGTTAGCCCCTAAACATATAGAACCAATTCTCTCTCTCTCTCCCCCTCCCTCTCTAAATCGAGAGACCTTGAAAAAGATCTATCCACCTCTCCAAGACCTCTCTCCTCAATATGGCCGCCACAACCTCAACAAACTGCACCGGCTTCTTCAGCTTCCGATCGGGCTCCGACGCTCCGAGGGCCCGCGGCCAAGCCGGGCCGCCGGGGTGCGGGAGGGTCGATGGCGTGGCCATGTGGCTCATCGGCGGAGTCGCGTCCGCCTTCTTTGCGTCCCTGGAGCGATGCTCATGCATCCGCATCGCGACCGTGGAGGACATGGACGATGGGAACGAGCTGCCCCTCATTCACAACGACGGGAATCTCCGTCGAGACGGAGGCGGCGGCTCCGCCTCCTCGCGGAGGAGGAGGAGGGGGACGATGAGCACTGGCGGGAAAGGTAAGATGAAGAACGGATCATCGTTTCTCGAGGATTAGCAGATGTTACTGTTTGTGAGCAGAAGAAACCTAAATAATTCTCGAGTCATCAGTTATGAGACGCTGTGACAGGGTGGCGGTTGTTTGGGCTCGACAACTTTCGGTTTGAATCCAGACTAGTGGGGGAACGAAGATCAGTGTTTACTACTGGTTACCTAAAATATCAAATGGATATCGGTAATTGTAATTTAATTTTGGATGTCGAATGTATCCTTAGCTTTCTCAATTCCATTGCTTTTTTTTTTTTAAAAGAAAATCTTTGATCAATGTTGGTTTTTTGCATTAGCCAACTCGATTGGTAATGCCTGGTAACCGTGACCCACTCACCGCTCGCTGCAAAGGAGGATAAGTCGCCTTGTCGTCCGTCCGGGGCGAATACTCATTAGACGAAATCTTCGAAGTAACGTAAGATGCGAGTAGCCATCGTTATTGGCGACCATATTTCGGAATTCACTGTAAAGCTATATCCTCTTCGTAGAACATGATTTACCGTATAAACTTCCACCCAACGCATAGGGGCGGGAACATTGGATCTGGGTGCGCTCTAAATTAATCCGGCGTTCCTCCTGCCAATTTAATCATCAACTCCAATCTTCTTCTTCTTCGTCTTCTTTTTTGTTAAAAAAAAAAAAAAAAAAAAAAACTCACGCGTTGGAAGGCAATGATAGCGGCTTTACACTGTGCATGCGACATCATAGCTAATTCCCATAAAGAAAAATTAAGGAATTTGGTGGGAGAAAGTAAACCTGCGTTAAAGTCACTTTAATTAAATATTAAGAAAGCTTCTTTCTCTGCTCATGATATTGAATCATGCTGTCATTTCGGCTCGACAGGAATCATGATGTTGCGTCGTGGGTGGTCTTGCACCCGAAGAGGATCCAATGTCGGCTCTTTTTATCTTATTATTATCAGAATGCTTCTTTTTTCTTTTTTTCTTTTTTCTTTTTGTTTTTGGGTGGTTTTGAAGAGATACCCAATGCAACACTTTCGACAGTTGAGTATGAAGATTTTAAAAATAAGTTTTATTTACGCAACTTCTCAACATCTACGTAAAACTAATCTTTTGCTAATCGGTAATCCGGCTTGCTTTGGAACAACCAAAGGCGGCCCGATTTGAATCCGGCATCGAAACTCAATCGATCCGATACAATGCACTAATGTCTTCTACAGAAAGAACTCAACCCAATTCATAAATTTTTTGGATCTCTAGAGGTGGTAAACTGTAGCATTACGGGCAAAGTTTTAGTGACAAAACTTTGATTAGATTCTCCCTCGAGCGTTGTTAAGCGTAGACTTACTCATTTGTCGAGCTCGGGTCGGGCCTACTTGAGACCGAACCCGTATAGACCCTGCCTAAGCCCAAACATGCGGTACCCAAGCCCGCCCTAGGGAAAAAAAAAATGTAAGGCCACTGGGTCACCTTTTTTATTTTTCTAAATTTGGACTAAAAATTTAATAAATATTGAAGATACACGAAAATTAATTTTAGGGCTTTGTGTTATTTTTTCTTCTCCTCTGTCTATGAGTTTTATCTTATTTTGCTACCCTACATTAGATGTATGGACGGGCCGGAGCTCACAGCCCTCACCCAAGCCCGACTGGCCACTGACTGGGCCTGCGATCTTTGCCCAGGCTTACTAGCCCGTCGATCAGGTCTAGTTGAACCCATAAACTCCTTGAACTAATAAAAGAAAAGCTGTCAATAGATCTACCGACAACATAAAATTATACATTTGACCAATAATTCTTGATGCCATGAATTACAGATGCAAACTGTTCAATAAGGTGGAGCTTACTAGCAAAAGATATGTATGCTAGGTGGTCCAGCTTCTAAATCTATCACAAATCTTACTGGAAAACGGTTGTCGCTCTTTCTCAAATAATTTGCCAGGCATAAGAATCACCCATGAAGTTTTAAAGAAGTAGCTTCCCCTCTCGAAAACAAACAATATCAAGAAAATGATGAATAGTAAATTTCTTATGAACTTGTTGCAAAAAGCTCAGTTTTCTGTGAGTGCAGGCTTCAATGCAGAGCTCTCATGAGATAATTTAAAGATAATCTTGAATACAGCAAGGAACAGATTTTAAATAAGCAAAATCGACAAAAGGTTATCATAATGGAGAAGTAGGTTAATCATAGTTATTACTCCACTAGGAACCGTGCCATTCTTATTTGCGCCGGTTGAGATCGGTAATCCCTCGCAGGAGTATGAGGTCGCCCCTTACTCCACACTCCGGCGAGATCGAACCATTGACCTAGAGGGATTCGAACTCACGCCAGTTATACGATCGAAGCAGCATTCGACCACCGGGGCACCACAGCTTAGGCCGGTTTTCTGGTAAAGGGTCCAGGTCCAAATAATTGTGAAGAAGATGCATTAGAAGGCTAAGCTTGCCTCCAAGCCAAAAATCAGGTCCAATCACCGTCCACACGCTCACCCGAAAACAAGGTTTAAACATTCGGAGTTTCGTCGATCCTTTTGGTCATTGAAGATAAGGAATACTCAGTATACTTATCTATAAGTCGATTTTCTCTTTCGATATCGAAACTCCGGACATCACTTCAAAAAAATACGTCCAAAAATTGTACCTCAAGTCAGAAAGGACTTTTGAATGTTGCTTAGTCGTAACGGGTTAAACAAATCCAAAATCTTCAAGCAGGAGAGGAATGACGAGTCGAACGATACAGGTTGAAACGGCCGGTCTTATATCCAACTTTTTATGACACTGCTCCGAGGAGGAGAAATGGGTGAAAGTGAAACAAACTAGTTTGATTTTGCAAATGAAAAATAAGAAATAAGATCAGGTTATTTCGTCATGTTTGAGGAACATCTTGTATGTACTCTCGTTAGGTGTTGCGAAGCATACTTCGTGTCCAATCTTCTGCAAATTTAGAGCGAGAACACTGCCCGATCGCGAAGCCTTTCACATCTTGAAGCCCATCAACTTTTTTCTCGCTCAAAATGAGAAACTCTGACCAGGTTGTCATCCCTCACGCTGCACGACCTCTTACATGAAAAGTTAGCGAGCATGTGATTCCTCAGCCCAAACCCTAGGCCTCCACCGTCGTGCTTGGACTTGTGACGATGCCCCGCCTTAGTACCCTTCGTGCACTCCTTGTAAGCCGCGAGGAACGGGTCGTCGTCTTGTTTCTTCGCACCCTTCCTCGAGCCGCTCCTCGTCGGAGGCTGGAAGGTGCACGGAGGGAGCGGGATCTGCATCTCCCGCGCCATCGAAACCCTCGCGCAGTCCGCCGTCGGACACGGGGGTGGCGGCAACTTGGTCGGGAACCGCCTTCTATCTTCGATCGATGGCGGCGGCGGTTCTTCGCGGTCGCTCCTCGTGGTCGCCTTCGAGACTCCGGGCCTGTTCTCCCACGCAAAGGGGACGTTCCCTCTGGGGTCGCTCATCCTTCTCTTAGTTCTTCGGATTGCTTGATCGATGGAAGTAGCAAACTCAGGTTGGATGTGGATTATGGTGACTAGGGATGTGCTTTATACGGCGAGATGCGTGTAAATCAAACGCTAATCCTTGTGATTAACGGCAGGAGTGCCAAATGGTCAAACAGATAAGACACGGAAGAGGAGGGTGTTTGCCTGCGAGACGAAAGTTGGACAGGAAAGGACAATGGAGGTGGGTGATTAGGGAGACCAAGTCCCCGCGAGAATGCCTACGTCACAGAAGTGGGCAAGGAGAAAGGTGGCTAAGAGCTCATTAGCAAGGGGACAAGTTTGGAATGGTTGACTCAGTTCATGTTCAGATACTTTGCGATATTGAATCGATGATGACATCTTGCCACTCTTTTGCTTCTTTATTCTTCATTCTTTTTGTTTTACAAGTTCACCTCGAAATGCCATCAGAGTCTCGAAATCTTTAGAACTTTGCGCATATTTCCCAAGACTTTGGTAAATCGAACGGCAAAACATTCGATGCCAAATCCTAATTACCAGGACTTTCGATGAAACACCTGCAAAACCGAGCCAATTTCACTGCGCGAAGAACCAAAAGCGGAAACCCTAATTAACTTAGGATATATTGAGAAAAGGAAGGACTAAATCAATCGGGGGAGAGGGGGTGAATTGATAAGATCCATGCTATGTTTACCAAGATTGGTTTACGGAATCCGTATCTAAATTGTTATCGAGTCGTTGAGTACGACGCAATCGTTTAATTAACACGTATTTTAGTATGTACTTCTAATGAGTACATACTTTTGATCTTCTGTTAGGTAACTAATGGAAAACTATCGATTTATTGGACACCGTTAAATACATAAAATACCCAACCCATGTTATCGCAATATGCTCAAAAAATTCATGGGACTTCTCCAATATCATCATGATCCCTTCCTCTTCGATTGGCTTGGCTGATATCATTATCTCCAAAGCGACAGACATTAGTCAAGTAATTTCCTCTACATCTTTTCCTGTGCCGTCTCCCGGAGTTTAGGCAGAAAAAAGTTTAGTATCAACAGGCTGGAGGTCGACGCCATTAAAATCGAGAACCAGCACCTTCCACGAAAGGACCGACCTTTTTAATTTTAAAAAAAAAATTTGCGTCTGAAAGACGAAAGAGAAGGGTGGAAAAATCTTGCGTCGTGAGGGGACGGCTCGTATTAATTACTTTGCGTGATCTGATTTTTCTTTTCAGCGTTCCAACGTGGTCTTTACTTCAGCCACGACTTCGAGAAGACAAACGAAAACTAGGGTTTTGTAGCGAGTCTCCAAGAGATCATGATGCCGGGAGAGAATTTCCAATGGACCAACGAGTCGTGGCTTCGCAGGCTTTTCGAAATCCGCGGTCCCAGACAAGCTTGACGGCTGATTAAGAACCATAAAATAATGAGTAATTAAATTCGGCTCTTCCAACGAAACGAGCTATAATTGGCCCGATTGTTTTACGTCGATGGTTAATGCCTTCCGTTAGCCGGCAAAGCTGAAGGTTTACTAGTCTTAAGAAAACGACGTGGCATTGGCTAGAGCACATGCTGGCTGCTCAATCGATCTTGGATCTGTTTTGGGAATGATCATCCATGTATGGGACAACGAAGACAAAAAACCCTTGACAACTCTAACCAGCTTTAGAAAGTCTTGGAATTAGGTTATTATCATGGGCAAGAAGATTCGAATTTGTTCCGATGAGAAAAGATGGAAACGACTGTCGAGCCCGGCATTCGTTTCCTTAATCTCTGCGGATGCGCACAAACTTCTTTGTACCCGTACATTGGCAGTAGATCATCTTACTAAGTCTATACTCGCAATGTGGCGGTGATGCCGCCTGAGGATACTTTAGATGAGAAATGTTGTGACTTGAGCACGTGATCTCTCGCCTCTCTTCTAAGTGTTTAATTATCGTACCAACCTTAATCTCCTGATATTCCTTGCTCGAGTTTCAGATTTCACACATCTTTCAAGAATAAGAGATTCGTTGCAACCATTGAAAACAAAGGAAAGATATTATGTTTATCAATAACAGTATCTTAGGCGGATATTATAAATGGTAAATACATCTCTAAATAAGCGCATTATTAAAACCTATCACATCGATTGCTATGTCTACTTAACCCCTGTTTGGTTTAGCATTTGACCAATAGACTTTAAGTAAATGTAAATATATTTAGGCTAAAGGCTTTTTTCGAAATGCAATTAGTGTTCGGTAAAGTATTTTTTAAAAGTACAACGCGGTTGCAATACCAAACCAAATACGACAAGTAGTGGAGTCCTAAGCTAAGCCTTGGCTAAACCTTGGAAATCTTAATGCTATAAGGCCTTTCAAATCCTCTTAGCCGTATAATTCTTGGTAAGAAGAATGCACATGTTGTGGCAATTTCACCCAGAAGGTAATGGGTTACTCCTACAGCACGTCCTTGTACAATGCTCAAGGCTCTAAGCTGAGTGGTAGGAGCAACTTTTAATTTGTTATGAGCCTAAACGATGGATTCAATAAGTTCTTATCAATAACCATGCCCACTGAATGAAAACATTAAACTAAAAGCTCATACAAAATGAGCACCTAGGAAAAAAGCCCATATGCAAATAATGAAGAACCATAAGACTAAATTACTTGGGATGCTTGTGCCCATAAGAAATCGCGAAGCCACCCATTTGGAAAGCAATTTTGACATAAATGTATTTTGGTGGAAAATATACTTTGTAAATATTTTTAATTTAAAAAAAAAGTCGCGGATAGCGGGCAGTGGAGGTCATCGGTGGTGGTCGACAATCAACAGGAGGCGACAACGGCAGGCGACGACGTTTGGCCGAGGTTGTCGACCATCGGCGAGCGGCGACGGTGGCAACGGTAGTTGGCGACAGCGGCAACGGTAGTTGGCGATAGAAGGTGGTTGAGGATGGCTGCGGGCGACTGCTGGCAGCCATTTCTTCAATGGTCGGCGGCGACGAGCTGTGACAGTCGGCAATGGGCAGCGAACCGATGGCGACAGGTGGAGGTGATAAAGCTAAAATAAAAAATTTAGTTGCATTTGAGACGCAATTTCCCAAAGTGGGCTAAAAATATTTGATGAGCATTTGAGATGCAATTGGATCTCCTCAAAGTAAGCCAAAAAATGAACCAAAACCATTTACATTTGGCCAAGGGACTTTAGAGTCCCAAATGCTCATCCTCAATGCTGAACTAAATAGGGAATAGGTCTTGTATTAGCCTCACGCGCATTTGCATCCAATTAAATGTTGGATTCATTACTAAAACTCTGTATATTCAGGCTCCGTTTTTTTTTTCGTCTAATCAAGCGCCGTTTGTTTCGCAAAAAAATGAACAATTCGAGAAAAAAAAACTGAAATTGAGCCTGTATCATTGACAGAAACGAACAAATGAAAAAATATCGATATCATCCACGTTACAAAAATAAGCGAAGGAAAACTATTTTTATTCTCCGGGAAAATGTTTAGACATAAATTATTACAAATAATTATTTTTAGAAAAATATTTTTTAAATATTTATTGTTTGCTAAACAAACGCACACTCAAATCCTGAATAGTGAATAGTGAACATAATCACAAAAAATGGTGCGCCGTAGGCCGTTGGAAGTTTATGCCCATCAAGAATGGAGGTGGGCTTGATGCTATGAAAAGCCCTATTCAGGCTCCCGATTAGAGAGCGCAAATTTCCAATGGCGCCACTAGGGTTTCGTGCGAATCTCTCTATATATTCCCCCATGTCTCTGCCCTCCTCACAATCTCAGTGTGCGGCTTCTCACTGTATCAGTCTCCGCTTCTCTTTTCGTTTTGCGTTGTTCGTGACTTAACGGAATTCTTGTCTCCTTTAGCTTCGGTTATTGTTGTCGCGTGATTCGCACACTGCTCGAGCACTTCTCCATTATCTGTGATTAATTTCGTTCGTGCGATTTCGTGTTTGCGTCTCGTAGATAGCTTTTGTAGGATTGTTTCTTGATAGCAGATGAGATTTGTGAACTGGGAGATTCATTTTGGTGCGATGATTGTAAAAAATTCCTCGTTCTGAATGCCATTGCCTTGGCATGACAGACTAATTTTACACCCATAGAATATGAGCACCTGGCAATCAAAATTTCCTCTTTTTACTGTTGGTGGGCTGAGAAAGTTCGAATCTTTTTATATGGTTTTCATTACACCAGGGCACTCGTTAGTCTTTAGATGTGTTTATGAAAAGAAGGTTGCAATTTCGAGGACGTTCATTGCAGGTTCGATGAGAATATGTCGAAATCCCTTTTGAAACGAGAGGAAAATGTGTTTTGCATGTTGGAACTTAGAACGTTGGAAAATCTGTGCGCACGTTGATTCGCAGCTGTAATGTTCTGTGAGGAGTTGAAATGATGTTTTCCACATGGCAGTTTTGCATTAATTGCTTTGTGCTTGCTCTAACTCCTGAGATTGAGATTGGTGGTGTTTAAAGCCCTTATGCGGTCGATGCATTAGGGTTACGCACGCCTCCATATTCGGTTGGATTTCTGCAGTTTACTGGAGTAATGGCGTGGCCTTGGCGCTTTATTTAAAACTGCAGTTTTAGCTTGCTGAAGTTGGGTATGGCTTCTGGTTTTGCCAGATAAAGCCTGAGAAAACGATTTTTGCATTTTGAAGTGTTCGGAAATCACATCATTTCTTTCTTGCTGATCCTTGTGTCTTACCCCACCATGGATAAAAATCAATTTCCATGTGCATTTGAAATCAGAAAAAAAATTAGCTTACAGCTTAAGCTGTTGCCAGAAACCTTCGAACGCACGCACATGTGCCTCTCCTGTTGATCGGCAGTGTGAAAATGAATTCTTGGTGGCCCTTTTGAGGATGGATGGATTGAGAGCTTCTTTTTCAAGAATGAGAAGCTACTCATGGTGGCTGGATTAGGTATGCTACACTGGGAAATCTTAACGTTGAAACGGATATTGAAACAGGGGTAGAAATCAAAGTCTAGAGAGATGTCGGCAAAAGTTTTGCAGCTGAGGGAACATGAAGATGGGTTGGCTGAACCAGTACAGTTGTATGGTAATCCATAATTTGGATAAAAGGTTGGCGGTCTAAGAAGAAGCAGAGCATGCTCTGCCTAAAATAATGGAATCAAAGTTGAGGATTGACAAGTCGATGCGGTTTTGCAAAGCAAGCCAGTGGGCACATCCACTAGCTGCTTGGGACATATCAAACATGGGATCCTCTGTTTTGTATCCTACGGAACTTGTCCGCAAAGTAATATGAATTGAGCCACCATCGTACGTAGCAGAGAACTCGTGGTCTTCTATGGCCCTTAAGGTCCCTGTTCACCGCCCTGACATTGTTGTTCCTCCCACCTCCAATTCTTTGAAGGTTTTCAATAGTCGATTTGAGATTTGTTCTTTCATAATTCAATGATCGCCAGTGCTCGAGATCGTACCCCAGAGAACCCGTCTGCATTTCTACACCCTTCTAAGTGCACCCTAATAGTAGACTCAGGTATGATGAAAAGCCATTTGTGGATGTCGCAACTGGAAAAATCCCTCCACCATGTAGTACCCGAATAATTAGCCATTACTTTGCCGGAGAGTCTGGCAAAACGGGGCGTATTGCCGTAGAAAACGACACAGAGCAAGTACCATAAACGCTTAGCATATGTTTTCTGCTAGAAGCACAACTGGAGCTGCTGTGTCTGCTTATGATGAACCACTTGACATGCTTGGACAGGAAAGCCAGATTGTTCTTTTTCCCGTGGAGAAATATCAACTAGTCTGACTGCTACTACTACCTGTGGCAACAAGGATGACTGGACCACCCTACGTTAGAGTGGGAGCACAGTGGTGAACGAGTCACGCTGTCTTCCATTAGATCATAAAATTTGAGTCTGTCATGAGCGCTTTCGGTCAATTTTTGTATTGTATGGTCGGCATTTGCTAATCTCACGTGACCGAGACGAGACGACCTGCCTTCTCGTATGGTGGTGGAGTTAACTGTGCTCGTATAGACCGAGTAACTATGGTTCGAACACAACATTCTGTATCGGATGTAATGTTTTAGATATAATTCGGTTCTGAATCAAACTCTTATCATGCTGCCCCGTAGCATAACCGATGAAATCTGCCCACTGAAGCAGGGGGCAAACTTCATTAGAAATATTGCATGAATTCAACTTAAATGAGATTGTGATCGACGATTAGGGTGTTTATTTCGGATATAAACTTCATATAAAGAAAAGGGGAATCATATTTCAGGAAAATGGCCCCCTGAAAAAGGAATTCATTTTCCTAACTATTTTCCGCATTAAAGACTAGAAAACTAATCTACGAAAAATTCTTTCACTGAAACAAACACGCCATGAGCGAACTTTGCAATGTAATGTAAGGTGTGTTTCGATGGGAATTTTCCAAAGCAAATTAGTTTTCTCCTTTCGCGCGGTTTGATTTGTTAAAAGTGGTCGGTCCATGAAAAATCATTTTTGGTCAAAAGAAAATAAGCATGCTTAAATTTAAGAAAATGAATTCTTAAAAACGAAAAAAAATTTCTTGAAAGATCAATTTTTTGGAAAGTATTTTCTTTTTAACATGAAGTTTTTTCTTTGTTTAAACAAATACAAAATACATCTGGGGTACGCCGACCATTTGTACAAAGTAGTCAATGATTTGAAATGGAGGAAGGCAAGTGCTTGTTTTCACTTTCCCCCACAAAAGTAAGCTTTATGCACCCAAAGATGCAGTGGCTGGCCTCCACAAACTACTCCCGCTAAGGAAACAACTCATTGACGCTGCAAAAGTTCTCTTGGACCTTCCCAACCACCAGTCGTGTTTTCTTGTTTCTTTGAACACGAGTCGAGCCACAGGCGGCTCATTGAATGGCCCAGGGTCCATTACCGTCAATGCAACGGAGTAAAAATACTTGTAAACATGAGAAAAGACCCATGAATTGCCGTAGCGTCACGACCTGTTTTGTACATCAAGGGACCCCCGTCGATGTATATAACTCTGTCCGCAAGGGCCCTGTGACTGACCATGCCAATTGCCACCCTCCAACCAGCAAACATATAGCGATACGTCCCTCCTTCAATGCAAGCGAAGTTTTGGTCTGATAAAAACACAGATGACTCAACATACTTAAGTCTTTACTGCAAAATTTAACATACTTTACTGTGATACAAACCTATAGGCTGATGAGCAGACCATAGCGAACAAAAAGGAGAGATTATGACAGTTAAGCGAGCAGAAAAAAGGAACAAACAAACAAATTTCGACATTTAGGTAGTACAGAGCAGGGTGAAACTCAAGCAGTTGCCTTGTGGTGCCCTTCCCCGGTAAATCAAAATTCGTTTACATGGCAGGTAAGGAGGACGAGTTCATGAGGGTTGAGCCAAGAAGGTCGTTGCAAAGAGCCGTCCCTTCGTGGGTTTTTCCATTCTCCGCCCGAGGGCTGCTGCCTGCGCTGCTGTTGGAAAGGGACCGAAATGTGGTCTTCTGTAACACCCCCGTTGGAGATGATCCAAGTGGGGGACTACCATCCCAACCATCTTTCATGAGGTTGAGCACCGAGGCGTTCTTGCGTTCGGAGGCGCTGTTGCTTCTGTGATGCAATACCTCGCCCAGGGGTCCGCCCATGGAAGTCTCCCAGGAGATGGGTAAGGAATTTGCCAGCTTATGCGTGGGTTCACTGAAGAAACTGCCTACTCCTAGATTCGTCTGAACCGGATCTGATTTATGGGACAGTCTGAGCGGGGAGGGCATGGCCTTCTCACGGTTGGGAGAGGAAGTGGCAGAAATCAAGTCCGAAGAGGACATAGGGATAGAGATTGATAGGTGTGTACTGTCCGACTGCATATCGATTTCTGACCATGACATGGCGGAGCGATCTGCTGGGTTTACAGGCCAATCATCCATGAACTGGCGAACAGAATGGTGCGACTCGGTATCTTGCTCACCCAGCTCTTGGGAAGAGCCATAGTTTCGAGAGTCTAACAAGGAAGGGTTTTTCACAGAAGCATTGAGGTAGTTGTCAGAGTTGCCGAGTCCAAATTGCTGCTTCATTATCATGAATGCATTTCCCTTTGAATTAGAGTCAAAAGTCGGTGACAACATAGAGAGGGTCGGGGGGTTTTGCATTTTCTCACCTACACTACCTCTGTCAGTGAAAAACCTGCCCAACAGAGGGGAATTTCAATTAGCATGAAGAACATAATACTAATAAGGTGATTGCATATCATTAAGGATTTACGGCTGATCTCCTCAGTCCAGACAACCTATGAAAAGGGATTCAGCCAAAAAGTATTCTACATAGATAGAGAACAGGCTCAGCAAACAGAAAGTAAAGTTTTATATTTCCAGTAACGAGACTAAATTTAGATATAAAGGACATAGATTGCTACCACTAGGGCTCGACATTATAGGATGTGGTTTTTGCTGGTAGAAATTTATCTTTGTTCAACTCTCAGGCTCAGGTAAGAAAATAGTGTGCTATACCTCCTCATTGAAGCATCTCCAGTTAGATTAAGAACACCATGTTGCAAGCTCTTGACCTGTTCACGAGCACTGGTGAGGCTGTTAGACGCTCCGCCGCTGGGCACCATAGTTGCAGCCGATGCAGAGGGTGCGGCAGGCAGCTGTTTTGTGGAGGAAGTGGTGTTGGTGGCCCCGGAGACGGGATGACCGGTTTGGCCTTCCACAGGCTTTCTTGAACGATGGCGGCCTCTGTTCATGTGTCGCTCACAGTACTTTTGATCCGCAACTGCGTCTCTTGAGCACCGCCATTTCTTCCCATCGGTCCTCCGACACCTTCCTGGCTCAGGATCGCTGGTGTTGGAGAACCCCAGATGGAAAGAACCCCATCCCACTACAACAACGCCCGGAACTTTAATTAACAAGCAGTTTGGGTGATTTATAACAGGTCAATCACTTAAGAGCACAAATAATTTCCATAGGCACTGCCGAAAACCGCAACCGATAACCATAAGCAGAGCACGGTGGAAACCAAAGGCTTAAGTATTGGTCCGAGGGCTACAAAATATAAAATGGAGTCCCCAGTGATGCTAGAAATATCTGAAGCATTTGGACCCCATGTCACAACGGAAGGAGGAAAAAAGATAAACAGTAACTATGCACCCAATAGAAAAGCTTCAATCTTTTTCTCTTTTTTTTACACTCACTGGAACGAACAGAGAAAACTTACAGGAATTGGATCTCAGGAGCCCACCAGGGTAGCAGGAGAAACCAGCAGAACCAAATGCATTCCTGATGGGAGTGAGGAGGTTGGAGGGTACAGGGGTATTTGAAGTGATGTACTTGTAGATCAAGGCCTGATGTTCCAGCTCCATCCACTGAGATGGAGTAAATGGACCTCTTGTACCTGCCAAGACCCCTTGCATGCCTGCCCCATTCAAACTTGCAGCAGAGTTGAAGCCTGGAAAAGAGCATGGAAAAGGGAGGATTAAGTTCACATAGCTCGTTTGACCCCCACGACCCGCCAAAAAAAAAGTTCACATAGCTCAAACATCAACAAATACACGGCTACAGAATCAAATCAAAGAAACAGAGAAGCCAGAACATTTCGAGTCAGCAAAAAGAGAAGGAAAAAATTGAAGGCTGTCTGCTCCTGTAGAGTGAAGCAGCCCCGAGGGAAACAAAACTGCATCTTGTCTGCTGGTATTAAAAGAGAGATAGAACAGTCATGGCTAAAGGAGGGCAAGTAGAGATAAGGAGACCCATAAAAGAGCCAGTAGCAAATTAGCGGAAACTGAAAAAGATTCCAACCCATGAAATCTCTTTGCTTGTTATGGGCTTTTCTTCTTTTGTGCCCACTGCACTCCCTTGAAGAGGAGACAAGACCCTCCCCGCACTCGACAGCAAGCAAAAAGAATTCAGAGGAGCGCAAAAAAAAATATCTCGGCTTTTTTCTTGACAACAAACGGAGAGCAGAGAACACATGGGTAGAGATTTTCAGGTAAAGTCCTCTTCGTTCAGCTTTGGACTAGACAGAAAATGGCCAGTGACCTCCATGTTCTTGGAACCAAAAAATAATGCGATCCGCCCCAAGTCCTACCCATAAGATAATGCAAAGAAAGATTGAACCGTTTTCATGGACACAAAAGGGGGGAAAAAAAAGCACGAAGCTTTACCCATTCCAGTGAAAACCGACATCAACAGTTCACTACCCTGATGAAAATCAAAGATGAACACTTCCACACTTCTCTTGAAAATGCCTCGCGCGTACGCGATGAACGGTGTCTAGGCAGGAATTTTTATTTAGCTGCTGAAGGAAGATGCTTTCGGTACCAACGCATGTTTATACCTGCATAGTTACTGCACAAGGATGGGGTGTAGTTAAAGTAGGACGGCAATGCAGGAACGTGGGAGTTTGGGAGAGCGTCTGATTTGGGGGAAGAGAAACTAAGCATCTGCTGGCCATCGGACGAGAAGAGACCGGTTGAGTTATAAGATCTCAGCGAAGTGACGGGGCTCCTCTGGGGCTGCAGCATCGCCTTGGGAGCTGAGAAATCGTCGGTCTTGACCAGCTTAGAGCTCCTCCATTCATCCTCAGCTGACGAAGCAGATGACCGCTCTTGCTTGAACAGCCCAGATCCGTACAGCCTGTGCTTCGCTCCAGGATCTGAAGAGTGAGGAGGTAAGCCACCACCAGGATCTGTACCCACCAACCCATCCAGACTCCCCGTCCCAAAGTCCATAGAACAAAGGGCCAACCAGGAGAGAGAGAGAGAAGAGGAGAGGAGAGGAGAACGAAAGAGAGCTACAAGAAAACCATTAGACTGAAGAAACAAAGGATTGGGTCATCGGTGGAGAGCGTGGGGGGAAGGGGGGAGATACGCATTAGGACGAGACCTGTTGATTTTTGCTTCGAGGATGGGTGATATTGGTGAAGCTCTATATAAGCTGAAAGTGAAAACCATTGTTTGGGAAGCTGATGTCTTGAAGAAGATAAAATAATTGGAGAGAGAGAGAGAGAGATGCTGGACAAGGCAAGTACTAGAACTGTAAAACACTCTAGCCTTTGCATATCTCGAAAATAGACAAAAACGAAACGAAACAAAACAAAATAAATATTAGTATCACGAAAAATTCCAAAACAATACACATATAATAAATTTATCTCAAATTATTTTTTTATCATAAAAAATACGAAATTAATATATTTATGATAAATTTATTTCAAACTAGTACAATTATGATAAATTTATTCTCCGTTAATTTTCGTTAAATTCAATAGTCAAATTGCTAAATTAGAACGCACGTAACAGTTCATGGATGTAGCAATTTAGGGTTTTTAACTTCTTTTTTGTCACAGATGTATAAATTTGAGATTTTTCGTAATATTAATCGTATATAATGAGGGGTAAATTTGTCACTAGTATATAAGTTTATAATTTTTTATGATAAAAAATAATTTGGGGCCACAAATGTACCAGTTTATAATTTTTAGTTGTCAAAAAAGTAATTTAGAGTAATTTGTCATGAGTGTACCAGTTTAAGATTTTTCGTGATATTTATTTAAAAAAAATTAAAATTAAAATTAATAAAATAATAACCTCGAAGTAGCAAGGAAAACCCACTTCAACGTTAAGAAATTTCCTTAATCAATGTTGAGAAAGCTCCTCCCCCTCTGGGTGATACTTGAGCAAAAGGTCTCTTTTTTTTATTTTGTGGCCTGAATCCTTAGAAATGTAGGACCAAAAGGATGCGAAAATTTGGAGGATTTGACTCGAGAGAGAACTCGAATAAGTAAATACGAGAGTAATATTCAAAATGCATTTGCAAAGCTCTACACAAAGAGAAACACAAGCTTAATTATAAGCCACGGCACAAACTCGCAACTGTCTCTAACGCTATCACAAACCATGTTGAGAATTCTATGGCTTACTCTCTCTCTCTCTCTCTCAAAGGAAAACTAACTATTACGCCCTCCATATTTATAGGCAAGTTCAACTGCCTACATTCCATTGCCTTATAAGGTGAAAGAGTGAGCCGAAATCTTATCCAAAAGGAATTCAAATCGAAATTGTTTTCTACTTTGACGAAAAACCTTATTCTTATCTGTTAATGTGGATAATCATTATCTATAACAAGTCCAAAGCCAAATTGAACGTTTCTTCTAACTTATCTATTAATATGAATAAAGATTATCCATAATAAATCCAATTTCAAATTGGACTATTCTACTTTAAAAAATCAATTTTACTATTTTCTAACAAAAAAAAAAACATGGGGTTAATTAGTCAAATTGTTATTACAGTCCTCCAAAAATCCTATCGCCTAGCCGAGGCTCTAGAGGGGGCCGAGCTTCGACGTCCCAGAATGTGTAATTTGGTCCCTGAATTTTTAATTTGTTCGATTTAGTTTTTGAACTTTGATAGAATGTGCAATTTGATCTCAAAACTTTTGACTTGTTCAATTCAGTCCCTAAACTTTTAGTAAATGTTCAATTTAGTCCATGGACTATATGAAAATGGTCAACGTTATTCGTGATCTTAAATTAACAAAATGACTGTGTTGAACATTTTTCTATAATTGAATGATTAAATTGAACATGCGCTAAAAAATTTGAGATTAAATTTAACAAATTAAAAGTTTAGGAATCAAATTGCACATTCTGTCAAAATTCAAGGGCCATTTATATAAATATCCCAATAAAAAGGTAGAGACGTAAATTTGACTCGAAAGATTAAATTGCACATTTTGTAAATGTTCGGGGTCATTAATATAAATATACCAATAAAAAGGTAGGGACGCAAACTCCAGGAAATTGACCAAACGGGGAGTGGCGTTTATAAGATTTTATAAGATGGCATTGAAGTGGGATGGCTTTGCCTTGCAAAGTCCGCAAGACGATGAGGGCGTTCCATATTGACTCTCTCTCTCTCGTTCTCTTTAATTAAGGATGCCCGGGAGTGGTGGGGTGCAATGACCATAGATAGATTCACAGGGGCGTTGACACGTGACCGTCCCTCTTATTTTATTATCCACCTCATGTTCCCTACGTACGCTCTGCTCTCCCTCTCATCAATTCCGTATTTTTAATTTCAAATTGAGTATTCCCATCATAACACACCTTGAATACGCTTGATGGGCCGGTAGATTTCGGCCGCGAGATCAGCCCGTGCGGCGCCCAACCGGATCCGAGAACACGCTGGTCTAGCCTGCCTGATGTCCGATGTTGCCCCCTCCTGGACAATACAACGAAATGGCTTCCACGCATGGGATCGTTACCACACCCAGCTTGACTCGGGCACCTTTGCCCATCGAGTGAGGCCACCAGAACACTTCAGACACGACATCTAACTTCGCCACTCCATGGTTTCTTTAGGAGAGCGGTGTCAACTTCCGATCAGCCTGCACACGGGAGGTCAGTTCCTGCTTTCAATGCGCTTAAGAGATATAATATTTCTATTCTAGAGCTCCTGTCACAAACCGCCCCAACGCCACCCTCGCGGATCAGTTTGCTTCTTCCTTGCTACGTCGCTCGCTCACCACGATAACACCATCAAATTTCGATCCAAGGTTACATGCGAGTGGGAGGAGTTGGGGCACAGGGTTATCCAATTCGACGTATCGCCCATGCGCTCGGGACGGGACACGAAACATCCAATCCATGTCACACAAGTATGGGTGCCTTTGTTTTAGTAACAAGTTAGGCATTCTCTCGATTCAGACAATCACATTTTATAATCTTACACGACTTATCGATTCTCGACGTGTCGGCGGCATATTTTGGAATCTCATGAGGTAAATCGAGTTGATGACTCAAGAAGTGCCCTAACGGTCTTTCTACTTAATACTATCCTTGTGCATAAGGGGGTACCATTGCCCCCACGTTCAAGTTGCATTTTGTTTCC
Source organism: Rhodomyrtus tomentosa (assembly GCA_028455895.1). Classification (NCBI taxonomy): domain Eukaryota; kingdom Viridiplantae; phylum Streptophyta; class Magnoliopsida; order Myrtales; family Myrtaceae; genus Rhodomyrtus; species Rhodomyrtus tomentosa. The sequence continues at coordinate 1,919,745 of JAPCWY010000001.1, read as the reverse complement.
CTTGGTGGGTTGTGGATCTTAGCCTTAATCAAAAGATTCTATAGCTTAAGAAAATAATTTTAGGCACGTGCGTGGCTGTCCAAAGTCTTTGGTATGGTTTTCCTTCTTTCTGCCTTTTTTTTTTTTATAAATCCTGGCGTTGTGACATCTTAGCTCTTCACGAGGAATCAATTGACTGGATTTCATGACAGATTGCAGATATTCTAATGAACTATCGACCAAATAGGAAATTAACGATGGCTTCTAACGTCACGCCGAGTTGAAAAGAACAAAGGCAATTGAAGTAAGGTGAAGTTGAGATGAACTATGGAAAAATCACCCATCCATGAGTAGCTTATTTGGTTAAGGCGTATTTGCAACTGTGTGGTTAGGTGCATTGGTCCTAGGTTCGATTCATCAAATGAGCACCTGTGATTTAAATAGAGGGTCATGGCGGTGTATTGCTGTGTTAATCTCTCCTCTCCCCCCCGAGCGATAGGTTGCTGTGCAAATCTCTCTCCTCTCCCCCGAAGAATAGTCGAGGTGGGCGCAAGTTGGCTCGGGCATCTTGATTATAAAAAAAAATATATGGAAAAAATCACGATAGTGATTCAATCTGTTGTTCTTATTCATACTTACTTATTTTTGGGTCATCCACTTTGATGACTACTTGGGTTTTCGAATATTTAGATTTTCATGCCACCTCGTTTAAGTGAAACCAATTTCGTCTAGAAAGAAAATGAAGGTTCCCCTTCTCATTCGTCTGGCTTCATTTCCCTACAAGCCTTGTATGATCCGAAGGTTGTCTATTACTCGACGGGCAGTGATAAACTTCCCGAGCCTTCCGATCATAACATGAATAGTCGTACTGAGATGACGTCAAAAGGGTATAGGATAGACTAGTTAAGAACATGCAAACTCTCTCTTGTAATAATACACCTATAGACATCTAGGATTCCTTTGCGGATCCATCTAAAGATCGAACTAACTTCAATTCGAATTTGCAGATTGTAGACGTCAAGGACACTCAACCATTGCATACGCCTGAAAATAAGTTCCAAACTTGCCTCGAAAGCATGGCATGGTCCAGGCAATAGTGGTGTCAGTCTGCATGCTCACGGATCTAATGAAACCAGCAACAAGATTCAAAGCCACGACCTTGGCTCCGTTTGTCTTGTAGATAATATACCATTTGGAAAACGTTTTTGTTTTTTAAGCGATCGCTAGTAAAAATAAATAAAAGAAAATTATTTTTCATTATCAGATAAAATGTTTACACATGAATTATTTTCGCTGACAATTTTTTTGATTAATTATTTCAAACGATTGTGTTTAAAAAAAAATTCAAATCATTCGACGTTTTCTCCAGACATGATAAGCTAATAGATGTCTCCCGAGCAAGATCACACACGAACACAAAAAACAAAAAAGGGGGGGGGGGGGGGGGGGGGGGGGGTGTGGGGGGGCGGGGGGGGGGGGCGGGGGGGGGAGACAACACCTGGGATGTGGCCTTCGTTTGCGATTGCTAGATCATTACTTCGCGTCAAGGAGGGTTCACGCAAGGAGCCATTAATAGAGAAATAGTGATTTGGGTGTCGTGTTTAGGCAGGGCCCCATTATTTTCTCTCCCCGGAAGTGGGTCCTCCGAATTTGAGGCGATCTCCAGCATCAAATTTGTGCGTATCAGGCGTACAACACGTGTTTAATTTCCTATAGTCTCAACTGCAGACAATTTCGTATTTCAACCGGCCCCTCCGATTTGAAAAAAAATTACCAAAAAAAAAAATCCAAAAATTATTGTAATTATGTCAATTCAGATTTTTTTTTATCAATTCAGTCTTAAATTTTTCGCAATTGTGCTAATTCGTGAAAATTTGAAAGGGACAACCTATATGGAATTACCCTCGAGACTTCAAATCAAATGACAGAATATGGCATGGAAACTAAGAGTGTTAAAATATTCACAAGGGATTTTTCTACCATCGATACGATGATTTATATTTAATGGTGTATCGTAAGTCGGATTGTGTATCTTGTGCAGATAGGGGAAGATTAGCCATGTCATGGGTTCACCGAAGAAAGCATTATCTCTCGGAGAAGTGAGAATCATACCGACGGGGCCGAGATCTCATGCGAAAGCTGAATACAAATCAATGAGAGATGCACGACGTGAAGTCCAGAGAGTCTAATTTAATTCAGATTTAACGGTTAAAACTATGTATGAGCTTTGAGTAACAATGGTTGCCATTTTGGAAGCTCGATACACCACGGGCCGCCCGTGAATGGTCGAGATCAAGCAACCGTCGCTATCCATACCTTAACCATCTAATTTGGCATGATTAGCGACGAGATCTTACTTTGCTTGGCCGGAGTGAAAAAGAGGAGGCATGCGAAGTTGTGTCGCGGCATGAGCCTTGAGGGCAAGAGAAAGATCAGGTGATGAGAGGGCATGCTTGAAGTGTCCTTGTCGACCTTGAAAAGCCGGAAGCCAAGTTGAGCGCGAACCTAGTATTAAATTTTAATACTCCTCTCCAATTATTACTGTCGTTGCTCTTTTGTTTTCTTCTTTTGGAAAAAGTAAAAAAAAAACGTGGGGGCATCTGCTTGACTAATCCCTGATAGCTGCGTGCAAATCGCCTTATTCACGTGTATTTGATAAGACTTTAACACGCTGGCGGGCGTGACCCCAAAGAGAAATTGTCCTATCAATCTCAAACGTAATGTATTATCATCCTAAATCTTTTATTTTTGCTAATTTTATCACAAAACACTAGGACGAAACTTCAATCTAGTTCTTTCAACAAATTCCTCGCTGGAAATGGCTAGCGTGGCAGCGTGATACATAGAATGGCAGGTAGGCTGTGCCTATGCAGCAAAGGATTAGGATTAAATCGGTAAAATTGAAAAGTTTAAATATGAATTACCGGTTGTATTGTGCGGCAAAGTCAATGAATAGGGGACTATGTTTTCATTCTTGCCTCCATAATTGAGAAATAATTGCCCACCCTAATCTCATTTCTTTGTCTTGGGAACGATTGGTTGCATGGATTGCTGTTCCAAACATCTTTGGCGTGGCTAAGTCTGCCTGGGGAGGATGACTGAAGCCCGAACATTTAAGACCCAAGTAAAGCTACTCTACAACCATCAGTGTCATGCTCTCACTTTTTTCGTACCTTTAATACGTTACAGTTCGTTTTCTAAGCTGTGAGGTGGTCAACAATACATGTGCATATTTTCCTTACCCCCCCCCCCCCCCCCCCCCCCCCCCCCACAAAAAAAAAATACGCGTGCATATATTAAGCTTCTAGGTATTCCCTAAAAAAAAATAACTCTAATTTTAGGTCAAATTTCAATAATGTCTCGAACTTTTTGTATCTTAAAATTTTTAAAACTTTCCACTACAATTCCAAATCAGCCCCCGAGTTCAAGAATTGTTGCGAATTATTTCGAATTTATCCATAATAGGAGGGAATTAGGCCGCTATGTCCAACACAGCAGGCATGTCAAGAAAGTTATGTTATTAATAGCTAGTCACGCATAGGATCAGTGGAGGAATGTCAGTTGTTGCAGCGTGCTAGGCTGCAACTTCTAGGTCGGTACATGTTGCATTCGACTAGAGATCATGGAGGGAAGTATTTTGGAGGTTTTTTTTTTTTTGTCGGAATTTTGGAGGATAAACGTCAGTATAGGACATCAATTCCTGGTATAAAATACGAGGATAGGATAATTAAGCTCTCTTGTCTTGTTAATGAGATAAGTGTGGTATTTGTTTTTTTTATTTATATTTTTGGGATTTTATTTAGAGCCGGGTTTCCATTGTAGGGAAAAAGAAGACGAACGAATTTCTATTTGTGCGTAGAGAGGAAGAAAAATGGGGAGGGCGGAGGAAAATCGATTTTCGAGGAAGATGTATAGAGAATTAAAACCATAAATTTCAAGTATATATCTATGCCTTATTAGCGTAACAAAATGAAGAGATCGTGGTGTGTACAAAGAAGTCCAGAGGAAGAAGAAGAGATAAAAAAAAATGTAAATGAAAGTAAAAAATTTAAAAATATATATAAAAAACATTACGTAGCCGGATGGCCAACATGCAGGCCAGCACTAGCTGGGCAAAATTAGTTTGATGGACTAAATTGACGTACTTGCAAAAGATTTAGGACTTGATCGCAAAAAAAAAATTATAATTGAATTAGCATAATTTCAATAAGTTTACAACTTTTATGGCAATTTTTCCTAGACCAATATATTTTTTCATGGTTATTGCTGCTCACCGGAATCATTCCTCATATACATATTTTTCCCTAGACCAATATATTTCATCGTGGTTATTGTTGCTCATCGGATTCCTTCCTCGTGTACATATTCATCGGTTCTAATGCCATTTGTTGGGAACACGCAATGAAACTCTAATACTTTCATTTGGAGAGATCGCTAAGAGAGAAAGCCCAAATCCGAACCCATTCATATTCAGTTAGATCCACATTTTATCAAAAGCTTAAGTCAATGAGTTATAGATCAATTTTAATATATTTATTGCTTCACGCTACATTAATTCTTCAATGTGATATTTTTTTAACACAGCTCACACGTTCATTTTAAAGGTTAATTTCTCATCTTTAAGGAAAAATTCGGAATGTAACCAGAATGAGCAATGAATTTTAGAAAATTCTAAAAACATACTTACACAGTGAGTGCATACATCATTTCGAAATAAACATGAGAAAGAAATGTAGACCGACGCGAAATTTCGACAATGGCAATGTCAGGACAAAAAAAAGACTTTACTAAGGAGTTTTCCTTGAAAATATTCCTCGGACGCATATAGGGCGGAATTGTTACTCATTATGATTTTTAAGATGTGTGCAACTTGTTTTTTACAGCTAGAATTGTCTACTTTTAATGTAACATTAAAACTGGACCAACTCGATAAGTGTCGGAACTCCGTTTGGAAAATTAGAGAAAGGGAAGGGAATTTAAATTTTAGGGAGAAAGATCTAGATTTCTTAGTCTATGTCTCACACGAAAGTTTCAAATTCTCCTTTATTTTTCTCCTTTTCGCAAACGAAGCATTAAGAATTACTTAAGCACTTCATATTAACTCTTCTTATAAGTAATCTCCGACGGATAGGAATAGATGATCAATATAGTGGCAACTCCCGAGAAAGTTATCGTGGGAGCTTCTAGTTATAAGCTACTGATCCGAATGAACTCTTTATCATGATCGCAATAGTATTAAGAGGAGTAACCAGCAACATGGGGTACTTTAAAAATAGTATATCCGAACACGAGATTTTATTGCATAAAAATTGGCCTGGGGTAAATACAACGCGAGCACATAGCTTTTTGGTTATATATATATTTATACACGCGCCGCGTATGGATCAATAAGAAAGGCACGGTGGGCCAACCGAAGCAAACACCGTCGGAATTTTTGTTAGGAAGGTCCGATGGTCGTCGCTGCGCTCAAAACGGGCGGCGAGTGGGGGCGGGAGAGGAAAGGGTAGGAGCAATGCTAGCTGTAGGCTCGGAGAAGACAACTCGAGGGGGGGGGGGGGGACTGCAATAAAAGAGGCTAGAGAAAACAGACAAAAAAAAAACCAACAAAGGTTTCAAAAAGACAAAGGGGCTCAAAGACACATCTCCATCCCATCGTATCATCTCGGATTTCCCACGCTCCTCTAGTGTGACAAAAGAAACGATAGGATGGGAAAAAAAATATTTGTTTAAATAATTATATTAACCAATTAATTTCATGTGTTTCAAATTTTTATTGAGCCACGTGGAATTAATATTTGTAGAATCGAAATTCTGCGTAATGAGTGCTCGGGATGCATTTATTGGGAAAACCCTACACAGTTTTTGACCTTTTATATTTAGCTAAAGACATTGATTTGCAACTATCGCATTCAATGCAATTTGAGCAAGCGTTGGTCCAAGCGATGGTCGCTATTCTGCTCATGCACTTGATAAGACATTACGGAGTAGGTATTTGAAATCCAAATAATAATTTTGTGCATTTTCATAATGACTCGTAAAGCTTTTTGAACATCTAAGTTTGTTCGAAATGATGTTTATGTTTTTTCTTTATAGGATCTAACTGAGTTCACGTGATTCAACTTTTCATTAACATAGTATATTTATGACTTCTCGTCATGTGAAATTTCTCAAGTTTATTTTTTAATTTGTTGTCGAGAATTTAATCAGTAACTTATTTTCCGTAAAAGACCGAAAGTATTCGAGCCTTTAACACGTATTGAAAAGAAATATCAATAGTAAAATAGCCGATAGAATTTGATTTAAAAAAAAAATAGGGGATGGAAAATGGAGGACAACGTACGATAAGAGGGACCTCCTGATGTTGACGTGTCAACGGTGGGTACGGGACGGTGGAGTCACATCCACCGTCGCTCCGTTTTCACCTAATTGCGATGGTTAATTGATGTTCTCGAATTATCACAAGAAAATTTTTTTTTCAAAGACGCGCGCGCGCGCACATATTATGTATACATATAAAAGTTATTTATTCCTAACGTAACAAAAACGGTCTAATCTTAAAAAAAAAAGAAAAATATTCAAACTTTAACATATGTCTCAATTATATGCAAAATATTTTTTGTCTCTTAAAAAAATTCTCAACTTTTATTTTTGTCTCAATTCTGCCATCGTCAGCTTTCCGTCCATAATCAGCATTAATTAATCTTACATAACTCGATTTTTTTTTTGTCAAATTTACTAATAAATCTTTGAAATTCGAAAACAACAGATTTCAAGGACAATGAGATTTGAGATCAGTCGTCCATTTAATCAGATCTCTACGTCTACTTGTACATTAGGCTATTGAGTGTCTATGAGAATTCGAAATACACAGTCTTTAGTAGCTATATATCTCTTAGCAATGTGTAAGGGAAGTAGTCAACATAAGAAAAGTTGAAAAAAAATTTCATGTCAATTTTGTTGAAGTGCGGTTGGTAGATTTAAGACAAAAGTAAAAATTGAGATTTTTCAAGAGACTAAAAAAAAAGATTTTCTCACCTATTGGTAGCTCAGTTGGTTAGGGCGCATTTAGAATTATGTATTTAGGCACACTGATCCTAGGTTCGATTCCCCAAATAAGCACATGTGATTTAAGTGGGGGACCATGGCGGTAGATTGTTGTGATACCCTTCTCCAATGAATAGTCGAGGTACGCGCAAGCTGGACCGACCATCTTGGTTATATATAAAAAAAAAGATTGAATATAATTGAAATAAATGCTAAAATTAAGTTTTTTTTTTTGTATTAGGACATTCGAATCGAAATAAAATTTAAAATTTAAATTTTTTTATGGAACAAAAAATTGGCTATAATTGATATGTATGCTACAATCAGACGACTTTGTTGGAAATTGGGCCTAACAAAAGCTGGTCATTTTTCCTATACCTCGCGTGAACTCCCTGGTTGCAAATTAACATGATAGTCATCAAACACGTTAATGGAATGGCTTTTTATTTACTATTCCTACTTAATGATTAAATGAATGAAATTTGACCCTTTTTTGTGTCAATCGCTTGTCACTCTTTGAAACCTGCATTCCTTCTTGTTGAACGCTTGGAACCACCCGGGGGGGGTCGACATCTTACATGGTTAGAACTCAAGATAAGGCAGCGACATGAGAGTGCAGCATCTCGACATGTACATGGTCAATTTTAAGCATTTTTATTAAATTATGGATCAAAATATAAATTTATTAAAAATATAGATCTCATACCTGGTTAGCAAAAGCAAACCTAATCATGAATTCGTAATACAAGAAGAAAAAGAAGAAAATCATAATTGATATTTTTACATATACATGATAAAAAAAAAAACTCCAACGTGTCGAAATTTTTTATTTTCTTTAGAGATGACATGTCGTGTCGCATATCTGTGTCGGTACTACTTAGATCAAACGACGTTTAAAAATTTTATTTTCTATCCTTTTTTTTCTGAACTCTAAACTCGTTTGTATTTTTAGCATGAATACTTCTAGTTGGCGTATCTATAATTTTTCGGGTGCTTGCGCCTCCAATTCATATACATAGGCCATCGCAGATTGGCTCTTTCCCTTTAAATTCAATTTAGAAGGGTCGTGTATGATTTTTCTTAATAAAGTTGAATTTACCACCGCTCCATAGTTGGCGTGCCACGGCATTGCATGATTTCCAGCTCATGGGCTCGGAGGTTACTCATTTATATTCTACAAATGCGGGCGCGGCTACCTAACATAGACCAAGAAGCCTGAATTTAACCGATTCATGAGACTTGCAAATTGTTTCATCAATGCTCCGGGATCATGATAGTAACATTTTGTATTAGCTTATGATGATCCGGTAGCAAAACATTCCATAAACCTAAATTATTGTCTTTAGATTTTCCGCTGAATAAAGAAAAGCCCGTGGAGTGGCTGCTGAGGTTGGCGTGCCGTTTTGGCATCACCATAGTAGTCCTAGGCCCGCGCTGCATCCCGCTAAGAGTGACCTTGCGTAGCACCCTCCGGAGATCTCATATGCCAAGCAGGTATTCCTGGGACGGAAGGATTCGAACCTCCCCACGCGAGGCAGCAACGTCCAAGAGTGTAGGCTAGTCCAAAAGGATCGTCCTCGAGATGCCCTACCCCAATCCTGCCACGCCATCTCCGCGCTTCTCTATAGTTTCATATATCAATGGCAAACCAAGCCAAACCCTGATCGAGCCGTGCTCCTACCCAATCAGGAGGAGGAGGAGGAGGAGGAGTAGATGATGGGAGGCAGAATCAAAGGGTGAAAAATATCGGGCGGACGTCCGCAAGACGACAGCGTCGACAAGTCGTGGGAGAAGGCACCGCCACCGCGCGTTGCCCTTTAGGTCGTACGCGGTACACAGGAAAAAACCCATGAACAATAGGAGCTCAAAAATGGCAATAAATAAATAAATAAAAGAAATAATAATAATAATAATAAAGAAAAGGGGAGAAAAAAATAATAATGGTGGGGGCAGTGTTGGGGATGGAGAGAGCGAGATCGGGTTCGCCTCCTCATTGCCGACAGGGGCGCGGTGGGCCCCTGCTCGCATCAGTACAACTCACATCACCCACGACTTTACTGGTCGATCGGGTCCCCACCCGAAGCGAAGCGCGTATGGATGGAGCGTCGTCGTTCGTCGGGCCCCAAATCGCGCGGTTGACCTCGACCTCCACACCCACCCGCCCCCCCCCCCCCCCCCCCCCCCCCCCCCCCCCACAACATCATTCTACTCCCGCTTTTACTGAAACCATCAAACCTTCGACGTTGACAAGGTACGGGGCCACTGGCTTTCTCTCTTGGAGGACCATTCCTTCGTTCTCTTTGCTTCTCGCGAGATGCGCCTCAAACCCTAAAGTTTTTCGCCTTATCCGAACTTTCGTCTCGATTAAACTTATGATTCGATTAGTATAATTCCCCAACTTTTAGGAGTTCCCAACAATTAGATCTCGAACTTTTGATTTGATTTCTTGAAAACTTTATATCGAACGTGCTGGAAATAACATCCTTCTCGTGATTTCAATGGATTTAATATAAGTTTCGCTTGTTTCGCAAAAAATAACTTTTTAAGAAAATATTTTTTGAATTTTTCAATATTTGATTCACAAAAAATAAATTATTAAAGAAAAGTATTTTTCATCAATGGAAAAAAAAAACTCTGAGAAAATGATTTCCCCTTTTTGAATAAAAGAATATCATTTTTCCTCACCTATCCTCCTTCCACTCATTAACCTTATTTTTCTTTAATTATTTCTTAAATAGATTTTTATTTATTTAATAGCTTTTTTATATCTTATACCTTGTATATTTCCTTTTTTCCCCTTATTCCACAGCCACCGAGCGTCGACAATGCATATGGCTGGTGGAAGCAGAGAAAGAAAAAAGAAAGAAAAAAAAAGAATACACAAAATTATATTAATTTAGATTTTTCTTACCAAATGATTGAAATTTTTTTTCAAATTTTTTATTTAGGTCTTATTGTCATTTTCCTAAAGAATGATTTTCAAGAGAACATTTTTGAACAAAAAAAAACTGTCATATATTTTCGCAAAAAGAACGGAGCCTTGGATCCAACAAACTTTCTACTCTTCATGCGACTCTAGCGCGATTTTTTCTTAGTGTTTTTCTACTCTCTATGCAAAATTTCGTCAATTGGCCGCTCTGAACTCGCATTCACGAAGAGGGTTGAGTTCGAGAGCGTAAGTAAAAAAGTTACCGAGTGAAGAAATGATCGCTATTAAAAACAGGTTGTGGTCCACGTGATAACAATACTAACAAACGCATAGCTTCCAATTTGACGCTTGACGATTGATTAGCATCAGGCAATATTATGTTATTAATAAATTGATTTGAGAATGACGGTCAACACTTGAAAAAGTCGTGAAACTTGAAGTAATCGAAAATTCAAGACTTTTGGCCCGTGGAACGAAAATTTAGTGACATAATCTAACCAATGACATAGCACGCGGGTAGGAACAGATGATGTTATGACATTATTGAGAATAAGCAATACGATGAAAAAGATGAACACACAAAAGGTAAAGTTGATGTTACTGTCAGTGGTCCTATATTTTGATTGTGACGGAAGAAAGAAAATGAGAATCCGACTAGCAGGAGAAAACTCCAAACATCAAACATGTCACTTGAAAGGAGTAAAGTAAGGTCTCCGGCTAGGAAAACAAAAAGAAACAAATAAAGTAAAGTCAGAGAAATCAAACAATTTATTTAATAATTTTATGGAATCGCACTAGTGTTTCTTGTAAATTGAAGACATCAAAAGTGCCAAAAACTTATGTATAACGTTCACAATAGTATCAAAATTTTTCATCATCTCATTACACTTGCCAAGCCTCGCCATGTTCAGGCAAAGGCTAACTTCACCAGCCCAAATCTAGCGATGTCAAGCCTCGCTCGACCATCGTAAGGCTGGCAAGAGCCTCGCCGAGATGCTCGCACAATCAATCGTCATAGTGGCCCTCAGCACGCAGACCCACCGCGGGGGCATTGCGGTTGCTGCAACTGCGATGGGGAGGTGAAGGATGTAAGGAGGTGGAGGGGGCAAGGTGAAGGCGGCGAGGAGGTGGGGCTCGGGGTTACGACGATGGATGCAGTTGGTTCCGTTCTCTTCTTTGGTGAATTGCTATAGTCAAATCATAAGAATAGGGATGTTGAAGCTAAAGAAGAACAAGAAGGGGACGAGAAGGGGAAAAAAATAAACATAAGAAAAGTAAAGGAAATAAAAAAATTAAAATATTCGATCGTCGGCCGGTCAATGTCCCCGTCCATGTCGGCCGGCCAAAAATCGCTGGAATGACTTAATTGGCATAATTGCAAAAGATTTATAATTTAATTGGCAAAAAAATAAATTCACGACTGAATTGATACAATTGCCATAAATTTAGGACTTTTTATATAAATTTTCCCTTTTGCAGTGCCAAATCGAAGAAAAAAAAACGATAACTTAAGTGTCAAATAGGAGAAATTCTAGCAAAAGTGATTATGTGGCATTTGCAATGCAGTTTTTAATATAAAGTGGCGTATTTAAAAAAAAATCGGTCCACATAGAATTATAAACTTAAAAAACCCAACAAATTAAATTAAATATCAAAATAAGCTTCTTTTTTTTTTTTACATTACAAACTTAATACATATTTCACTTATATTTAAATTAAAAATAAGTCAGGAATTACAATTTAAAGAGAGAGAGAGAAAGAGAGGGAAAGAGCCTCGAGAACCAGTGCTCGTCGGCCAATAATCGGGCCCGACAACCCCACTGTCCATTCCTCACCCATGTTGGCGAAGGTGCGACGGCAATGACTAGGGCTATGCAAGGCGACGACAATTTTCGCCGCCTTTTCTTCACCTTTTTTAATTTTTAGCTTATTCTTTTATTTTTCCAAAATTTTAGCTTTTTTTTTTATTGATGATTGGACCTTTGGCAAGCCATGTCAACTTTATATCCTAATAAAAATGTCAAGTCAGATTTCAGCTAGACAAAAACTGAGTTGGCACTAAAATGATCACCATATATAAGTTTTTGTACTTCTAATGTCCTTTTGCCAACGTTTTACTATATGATCGATTGGCCAAAAAACAATTGAGATACAAAAGTATTTTATCGGAGAATTGATATGGTACGAAGTAATTAATATATTTTAGTTGGCATATAAATTATTGACTTAAGTTTTTATAAGAAGGTCGGTCTAACTAGATGTATTAGAACGTTTAGACTTAGAGTCTCTCTGATAATCTCTTCATATTAAGATATCGAATTTTTGTCGCACTCTCTCAACAAATATACTGCTATTTTCCCAGCAATTCGAAAACAATCGGGTGTTGAGTACAAATGTAAGATTCAAAGAAGATTGTCCTCGCAATTTCATTAAACTGGTGGGGTAGTCGTGAAATTTGCCTATGTTCATTTGACCAAAGTGAACATGATCCTTTTACCATTCTTACCGGCCAAAAAGAGACATTCTCTTGTTAAAGATGGCGAGGATACTGATGTTGTTGTTTTTTTTTTTTTTGGTTGTGTTTGGGGGGGGGGGGGGAGGAGGAGAGTGTTGGTCAGAGTATGTTAGTTCAATGTGGACGGTGAAAGTCATGTTTGGCCAACCACCACGTGAATGAGAACCGCTTGCATGAATATATAGAACTGGGAAATATTTTGAAACTCTAATCTTCCGTTCGTTTCACAGAAAATTATTTTTCAAGAGAATAATAATATTTTCGGTGTTCGACAAAAACTTAAAGATAAATCAAAAAATATTTTCGTCTTTAGGTAGGAAAAATGGAATTTGGTTTTCCTCCATGCAATCCTTTTAATATTTAATATTTGAATATTTTTTTTTTCTATTCTTACTTCTTAAAATTCACTTTTTTATTTTTCTTTATATTTTCCCTTCTACTTCGCCTAGTTGACGGCCATGGTGAAGGCCAGCGACCGACCTTAGGTGAGCTCGAGGCTCATCGATCATTGTCGTGACCAATGGCCAGCTGAAGAAGAAGAAAAAAATAATTAAAAGGAAAACTAAAAACTAAAAAAAATATATTTTCAAAATATTGAAAAATTAAAAGAAGGTGGAGAAATGGAAGGAGAATAGATGAGGAAAAACTGTCTTCAAAAAGAAGAACTGATTTTCCCCATTTTGAAGGTGTTTTTTCCATGATTGAAAAATATTTTCCTTGACTTATCTATTTTCCTTGAAATGAATGCCGAAAAATTTAAAAAATATATTTCTGGAAGTTGTTTTTCATAAAACGACTTAGCTTATGATAAAAGTCCAAGTTTTTAGGAGACCAAAATTTCTCGATTCCGGCATGTCGTGACATATTGCAATTGGGCGATTGCAAAGTAATTCCTCACAAATCTCATAGCTCGGTGTGAATGGTTTGCTACTATTTAGAATAAGCATGAAGTATCCCTTCTCCATAATAGGAATGCATAGAGAGATATAAGCTTTTTTTGTTTTGTGAAAAATGAATGTTTTAAAAAAAAATCTTGAAGATAATCACTTATATCACTTGAAATAATTAGGTAATGAGAAATAGTTTTGTTACTACGATAATTTATGTCTAAATATTTGTGTAGAAAATGAAAATATTATTCAAACGATACAAACAATCATTTTTACATAAATATTTTTCACGAGACTAATACACCCGGTTTATTATTATTATTATTATTACTATTATTATTATTATTATTATTATTGCATTGCTTATGGTTTTTCACATGCTTTGGTTTAGCTTTCATGGCAATAATTAGTAAAGGAATATTACTTTTACAGTTGTGAAAGACGGTTTCGGGTGAAATTTGTCTGGAACGGGTCAACCACAATCGTGGATCGCGAGAGATTCGCATGCAACCTTTTAGGATTCAATGTATAATCACAACAAAGTAAAATGTAGTGAGAAAGATAAATCCAAACGCGAGGTTTTACCTTAATTCACCCTTAAATTAGGACTACGTCTAGCAGATGATTTCATTATAATTAGTACGTCACACTTCTTATTACACCACTTAATTACAAGTGAAAAAAATTATATATAACAATATTTATTCATGAACCCAATCTCAAACTACTAATGAAAAATTATAGGCTTAAACTGTAAAAACCCAATGATGTTCAGGGAATGCGAAACTACGGATCCACGTAATTTCTCACCATAGAAGGGTATGAATAACATCCCAACATATCCCAAGTCACTTTCATAAAAATCGTAGATTTTGATCCTACAAAACTCGTAGGATCGAATCAATATAGGTACCCTCCCCTCAAAAGATGGGAGTTTATGGATCTATCCCAGGAACGGTTTGGGGTAGCTCTTACCAAAATAATATCAGGAAAAAGTTTCACTTAATGTTGTGTACCCAGGAAATTTTTCTTGTGCATAGCAACTCGTACGAACGCTACTTGTCAATTAGTTTGACTTTTTGCGAACCATTTCATGCGACATGGGACCATTAATGGCACATTGGTACCATATTGTACCGTGCCATTTTCCCTCGACGATTTTTAAAATGCAGTAACTAATCTAATTATTCATACAATCCACGAGTGACGATGGACCCAATCTAGTTATGTAGAACGAGAAAAATACAGCATATATCTATTTTCTATGGGCTTAAATGAAAAAATTCACCCGCAAAATTCACGAGTGTCAATAGAAAATTTGGTGCATTTTGACATTAGATCACCAAGCTTTTATTTCAACTATCTGGCGTACTATATTATTATCTTAGATGCTCTCCCCTTCGGTCTAAATGTTTACGGTCTCTGAATCACCAGAATTTGAAATTTTTGACGATCTCGTAGTTCCTGCAAATTGATTCTTTGAACACAAAATACGCAATAACTCTTGAAAACATCGTGCAATTATTAGCATGCAAAACCGAATATATGTTTTCCTAACCTTCTACGCTCACAACACTTTTTATATATCGAAATATATAAAAAAAAAGCCTTAAGACTATTGTATTTGTATCAATTTAATCCTCAAAATTTCAATTTGATCAATTTAGTATTAGATTTTTTTCGTTTATGCCAATTAAGTTTATCTAATTAATTTTAATAAAAAATTACTGACTTAGATACCGATATCCTGCTTAGCTAAAAGTTCACTTAGCCGGTCAACGACGGTCGCCATAAGGACAATAATTCTCACTTAGTTAACTAGGAACTAGTCCACCAAATTTAGCGGACCCATCAAATCTTCCATCCACCAACATAGAATCTCTTGCTCGGGCACCGACCAACAGTGGCTCTATATTCACGCACCCATTATTGACTAAGCAGGGAGCTCCCTTTAGCTTCCTCTGTAATAAATTTACAACATCTTACGGAGCCAACAGCCACCAACCCCTGTAATCTAATGCACGCGCCTCATTCAATACTTTGCTGCGAGCTATGCACGGACACGCCACGGATAGGCTCTAGGGGGAGAAAGACCCGAGAACAAAGTAATGGGATATTATAGATAGAGACACAAGCATAATATACTCCTCAGACCAAAAAAAAAGGGTGGGCTACAAGAACCCTAAATTTGACCAACGAAGATCGATCCATGACGTACAACATCAACGGAAAGTTCAAAGGCATTACAAATCACAATAACATAAACAAAAGCGCACAGTGCTCGTGGCTTTGTAGCTGAAAATTACGAGGGTTAGTAGTAGGTTTTGTTTAATCTCTATTATCTAATAGGAAAAAATCATCAAAAAAATTCAAATTATGCACGTTGCGACACATTTATTTTAAATTATATTTAAAAAAAATCAAAAACCCTAATTTATACCCAATTTTTTTCTTGTAACACCAAGTAAAAATTTTTCCCCATGCTTGGTGTCACAATAAAGAATTTAAAATAAATGTATCATGCCAATATAAATTTAGAATAAATGTGTCAGATGAGTAGGAATTTGGGATTTTTGCTGTGCTACAAAAATTGTTTTCAGTGAGTCTGTGACATCGGGTGTAGTTCAGGATTTTTACTTGCTTTTTTTCCTGGTCTAAATCAACTTGAAAACACGCTCCATATAATTTCATCAGGATATGGATTCTTAGGAAAATGATAAACGTCGCTCGCTAAGACATAGGTTTAGGTCATTGGACTTTAAAGAAGGGACATGTAACCTCCTCCCTGAAAAGCCTAGCCAAAGCACAATAATGAGGAAGGAGGCTGAGAGGCACGCACATCTATCATAGATATTCCAGAGTGCGGTCGTGATGCTCACGTGAGTTAGTGGCTTGCTTTTGTTCTCCTCCTCCCTTTTCTTTGAACCTCTCTCTCTCTTATGGAACTTTTTGAGGGGCGATTTGACTAATTGGAAAGAGCTGCTGACATAAAGATCACTTGTCCCCTAATTACAGCTAATCCATGGCACACCCCCATTGTAAAATCAATTATTCAGACCGTGGATGAGGACATGATTGCGTCCCCTCTCTCCCCCCCTTTCCCTTCTGCGTTTGATGAGTTTGAGGGAAGAAGATGCCCGTTTTCGAGAAATGGAAGACACAAGCATTGGGAAACGTAGGACAAATTAAGAAATGGAAGAAATATAACTGGGTTTTTAAGCAAAATCGAAAGAAAAATGAAGAGGGAGGCAGTTTGAGTTAAGATCTGATGAAGATGCACTAGTGGGTTGCGAATGCCTTGTTTAGGAATAAACAAGAGTATTTTCTGCGGGTATATCGAGGCACGAACACTACGAACCAAACAAGAAAGACCTACTTTAAGTTCTTTTTTTGCCCTAGAGTCTGCAAGTCCAAAGAATGTGTAATCCCAAAGGCATGTCTTATCACTCTTTTTCTCTTTTTCTATTTTGCTGGGTCAAAATAAAGAGGAATAACGTGGAAAATGGACATGCAACAGCAATGCCTGTCCTTTCGATGTCCGTCTTTGAGAGAGAGAGAGAGAGAGAGAGAGTCAAGCTGGGGAAGAAATCTAGACAGTCTCCAAAGGTTCTCTAGGGCTTTGTCTTGTATCGATTCTCAAAGTTTCATGTCATCCCCATCGCCTTGGTATTTGTTTTTGTCTGTGTCCATCTACTCGCCCTCGTCCATTCCCTAGCGGCTTTTAGCTTTTCTAGGGTTTGGACAACCTTTTTTGTTTGCTCCTCCACAGTGATGACCTCTTTCTTTCTGCCGAAAACACCTATTTTTTGATAAACTACATCCAAGATACTACCGAGAGAGAGAGAGAGAGAGAGAGACAGATTCATTTTGAAGCCCCCACATTTATCGTGAAATTTAACATGTTTGCAGAAGCTAGAACATCCATGGAGACACCTTATTGGGATACAATCTCCATTCCGATTATTCTTAGCCTCGTAGGTATTTAATATCTTCAAAAAATTGGAGACCCTTGTCATATTCAATTAACAAATTTCTCAAAGTAGCTCGTGCTTAAAATTCAGGTACAAACAAATATTGAGTAGGGTTTTTGAGCATGGCCTTGGGAAAGTAAGTTTTAAAAAAGAATAAAACACAAAAAGAATGAAAGCATGCAATATAGAAACGGAGACGAGCAGGGATTCAAATATATTTGCCTCTTTCGCTCAGTCGGATATTACATACTATATATGAGACTACTTTCGAAGACATCGAGCGATGTGTTGTTTTGCCATTTCGTGGTATGCTACGAAACGTTGTTCAGAACTTCTGTATTATGCACCCTGAAGCATGTGGATGCCCATCTTATTGCCTTTAATTTCTTTGTATCGGAAGCATTAATTTTCTTTTTCCTTCTCAAGCCTCTAATAATGAATAATGTTCTCTAGAGAGAGAGGGAAAAAAAAGTGAAACGTGACTGAACTTAGACCAACCCCTCGCCGCTGCTTGACAATGGCTCGTCCTGAAAAGAAAGTAAGAGATTTGTGGTGCTTACTGCTTAGACGACATCATAAATATTAGAAAGTAATTGTTCCGGTTAGAATATACACCTAGAGGTGAATAAATGTTTATAAAGTCACAAGTATTAGCAGAATCACGCAATGTTTCTATTAAATAGTAAATAAAGAGTAGAGAACAATACACAAAAGATTATAATGATTCCGCTTTATGAATCTTACGTCCACTCTCCCACGCTAACAGTCTACTGATTGGATTCTGCTAAAAAATCAAGTAAGAGATTACATAAAGAAGTGATTGATTGAGTACAAGCACTTTCAACAGGAGCGAGCTCTACCTTTACCAAGGGTATTACACTTTACACACTTGACTATGTATAACACCTCTCATGAGATTTCTAAACAATGCTCAAGTAGACAACAAAGTAAAGCTCTCTTTTAGTAAGGGTGATGAATTCTTTAGAGATATTTCTAGTCGTCAAACTTCATGCTCTTTATATTCCTCGTCTTCCAAGCTTTCCACTAGACATGACCACTTTGATGATCAATCACCAAAATTAGCCATTGGTTGATTGCCAAAAGATCACTAGTCATTGAGATGAAATACTCTAGAATTTTGAGAAGATTTATTCGTCCATACAAATAAATATTAAGACCCTTTAAACAAAACAACTAAATCAAGTAAGTGTCTAACGGTTTAATTTAATTGACGATCAAGGCTTTTTACTTTGAAAATAACTTAGGAAATCTTTATGATTGATTTAACAATCAATATAACTTATGAACGAAAACCTAACCAGATCATTAACCATTAATGGAGATATTTAATCTGCTTAGACAATCAATAATAAGATTGATTGAACAATGAGAATAAATCAAAGATCAATATACATCTCGCCAGGATTATCGTATCAGTGTGCCTCTGGCTCTCTGCTATAAAGCTTGCTTGCTTCTATCAAGATAATAGCCTTAAACTCATTATATAAACATCACAGAGATATATTTGTAGTAAATCATCAAAGTACAAATAAAAAAAAATCAATAAAATATGTGAGTTTTGTTTCCTTAAAAATCAAATATATTTTCCCAATAGTACTTACTTATAAACTTTATAATCTCGGAGCAGATAGTTGATCTTTGATCATATTTAGGAAATGGACTTAGTTTAGCGTGAAAGGCCGATCCAATAAAACACAGTTACGTGATTGAATAAAATTTGGAATTACTCATTTTCGCACGGGGTCCATTGCACTTTCAACTGTACTCTAAATACTTAAGTTCATTAACAAACAGTTTTTATCTCAGCAATGGCAATAAGAACCAGAAGCAAATCCAAATGTCATGAACAGAAAATTTACGAGAAACCCCACGCAAAAGGGGGTTATGGAAAAGAAAAACCCGCAGCACATGACAAGAAACTCTTCATGCTATTATCTCTGTCAAGCAAGCACGCATCCCGCCACTTCAGAAAAAGCTAAACCGTTTCCCCTAAACAACATCATCCTTGAAAAGCGAGTATTTACACGAGAACGAGATAAAAACCCCATTAACGTTAATCTATGTGTAATCTCGAGGCCAGCAAACTTTTACCACGTAAAGGGCCTTGGGACCAAATACCAAGAAACTTGTCTACGTCGCTTATGGGTCAATCTTTTGCGTGAGGGTTTCTATGTCAACATGAGCCCTAAAATAAGATTTGAACACGTTGGAGTTTGGGTTTCCACTCATGACATCCATTGGCACCGGCTCGAAACCCCACGCATCAAACAAATAAAAAAAAATCGATAAAGTATAGTAGATCAAATTAAAAAAATAATCAGACGCATAAGTTTTCATCGAGACTTACCAAGCTCTGGGTATTATGTGGCTAGTGTTTTTGGCAACGAGAAGATGACAAAGATTAGTCGTTCAAGATTTGCCAAGCCCGAGAGACGAATCAATTCTATAACACCTAGAGATGCTTCTCCTGTTATAACCATTGGACACCCCCTCATACAATTTTTAATCAATCTAGGGCTACCCGAAAAGTCGATTTCGCCACCCCCTTCCCGTTATTTAATCACCTCTTTCGGGGGTATTTTGGCGATTCTCTCGGAGCTCTTATAAAGATTTAGCTTCTCCAAGATAAATTCCTATTGATTAAGTAATCTCCCACATGGTTTTACGTGAAGAGAGCTATATACATATTCCTTTCAGATTTGCTTGAGATAATGGTGTATAATATAAGCTCGCCACCCCGCTCGTTCAACCATGGCATTATTTAAAGCTCCGGTCACATGCACCCAGTTAAATAACGAGGGAAAGAGGATTGATTATAGAAATGATTAATGCGTGGATCCTTGTGTTCACATATTCCTGGGAAAAACATTTAAGTAAACCAGCGCATTTCTCGAATATTCGCACGCATAGGGCTCGGGCCACTATGTTAATGTAAAAGGATATGGTCGATTGTTGTAAACGTACAAAGATAATTTCTACTTCTAGCATTGAGCTGCAACCCCGGCATGTGAGGGGATCTTGGGATTGAGTCTCCTAACCTTTGCTTCCAGCTCCGCATTTCGGGTTTTGTCCTTCGGATCCAATCGTCGACGACGACCAAGAATCTTTTAAAGTTGACATGTCCCAAAGGGAATGGAGATTGGTTCTTTTTGTTGTTATAAGGTTAAAATGATAGGCAAAATTCTATGCTAGTATACTGAAAAGAGGGAAATTAGAACCAACACATCGGACAGGGACCCGGTGTAATTAAGAGAGGAAGAGTCGTATGGTGATCAAATATTTAGGAGGAACATAAGTAATGCTTGCTTTCAGAAGAGATAGAAGCTAACAAGTTAGGGAAAAACAATAAATTTGACTTCAACATGTAATGGGGCATGTAAAACTTTAGTGATGGTATGGTCGGTCAAGTACAAAAGGTGGATCCCATCATAAATGGCTCCCACCTCCCCCAGTTATTGCCTAAAAGCACTAGAGAACCAGACATGGAAACTCTCGTGTGCACAGATAAAGCGTTCTACTTATAAAGTATCTAATGCGAAATTCAACACCTAAGAATTTTTGGTTCGTATGGAAAAGGATAAGAGATGGGAGACTTAGCTATTGCCGCTCTTTACACAACACTAGCTCGAGAGTCCTGCACTAGTTGCTCAATATTCGATTTCACCTACAGCTACTACCGAGAGACCTCGGCCGGAGCAACGGTCCTAGAGCCGAGATTCGGGATGTGCGCGACCTCTCTTGTGTACTTCGGCTTAGTGTTAGACGTCTGTCCTATCATTGGCCTTTGGGAAGATGGACTGCCCAGCAAATCCGGCTAAAGCTAAAACATTGTTGGTGTTTGGGAGCAGAGCCCGGCAAATGAATTTAAATTGTCCATGTTGTGGCCCACCTGGCCCATCATGCATAAAAGAGACAAGTCGGTCCACAAGCCCATAAGATTTTCTGATTTCCTTTGTCGGTACTAAAAAGGCCTGAAATCAGAATGCAAAAATGTAACGTAGTAAATCTAAGATTCCTATTTTTCGACCAAAAAATAATAATAATCTAGGATTCCTATTTTATCACCTAATAAAACAGGAATTTACTCTGTAGGAGGTAATGGAAAAAAAAACTAATATCCAAGCGCTTACCGATCTAAAGAGTAGCAAGCCAATAAACATGAAATTTCGACCAAAAAAATAAAAATAAAACAGGAAATTACTCCGTGGGAGATAGTGGAGAATTTCTTTCTTTTTTTTTAAAAGAAATTTACAACATAATTTGAAAGTTCTTTTTTTTTTAATTATGAAAATCTTTGTGGCAAAATCAATTGAAACTAATTGGTTAGTAAAATTGCGATAAGAAATAATCACATCATAAACTTAATATCACCGCGGAAAATAGATATAAGTTTTTCTTATGTGGTTCTCGAATTTGTGACTTTGTAATCAAGTCTTTGTATCACCGTTCTCTTTTTAAGTCATATCCTTCGATGCCTAATTCCAGCAAATTGAAATTGACACAAGAAGTTACGCCAGCTAAAATCTAATGTAAAATAAAATAATGGTTTGTGAAAATGGAAAAAGTCCTATTGTCTTAATAATTTATCTTGACTGTAGTTTGATCGGCACTCATTAATTTATTATTATTATTATTTTCATGGGATAAATTGTTAAGTATCCCCAAAAGGCTCGCCCTCACAAACCTTGAGGCCACCACAATACAGAGTACAAGGAGATGCTGCTGCTAAGCCAAGCTCCGGCCGGGGCTCTCTCCTCCAAAAGCTGCTGTTCCACTTCCTCTCCCTCCTCCGCTTCCATCGCCTTCACCACTCCACGCCCTTCTCTGTTCTCCAACCGCAAGCCTAATTTTTTCTCCCGAAATCACCCCTCGAAGCCCTCCAGGCTCGCCCTCGCTAGAGCCGACGACGGCCTCGACGCAGTCTCCCCGGCCACGAAGCAGCCTCCGTTAGCTCCCCCTCCTCCGTTTGATGGTGGCAACACCGTCTTCGTGGGTCAGGAGAGCGTTCCTCTCGAGGGCGTCATCCAATTCGAGAAGCCGAGTTCCGCCTCCCGTTTGAAGAAATGGGGGTACGTTGTAAATTTCCCTTTTTTGCTGTTGAAATTGCTTCTTTTTTGTTGTGTGACTCTTTGGTGCTGATTTTGGAGGGTTTAATTTGGGTTCTTTCTTTGGTCATTTTGTTTTAGACGGATCGCGCTGCTTGCTGGTGGGGATGTTGTGGCTTTGCTTCTGTTCACCGCAATTGGTAGATTCAGTCATGGATTCCCGGTTTTCGATCTTGAGACTGTGCGAACTGCTGACCCTTTTGTTGCCGGTATGTGTAAACATTCTCCGTTCAATCGCAAGTACAGGTTTTTTTCAGCAATGCTCCAATTTTTCATGTTAATCGCAGGGAAAATTGGAAAAAATTAGATCCTGTGAATGCATTAATTTGTTTCTAATACGCTTGGGGAACTTAACATAATGTTAGAATGTGTGGAAGAGTTGGGTTACGGAATTGTGAGCAAAGTAAATGGGCGAATATTGGCGTTTCTCTTTTTTCGGTGAGCATTGGAGATTGACTTGTGGAACCAGGTGTCAATTTTTTTTTTTTGGCATCGGCCTTACGTATTCTGAACACTTGCGAATTAGGGAGTTGAGTGATTGCAAAATTACTTGACCAGTTGGTTCGAAGACGTAAGAGGTGAAGAGAATGAAGGTAAAGAAAGAGGCGGTGAAGACTCTGGTTAGAGAAAGCGAGGGGGATGAAGTGGTCAAGAATTTGGTTTTTGCTTTGTTTGAAATGAGACGGGCGATGAGACATTTTTCCTTTTCTTGTCGATAGCAGAGAGGATGATTGTTATATCCTATTCAACAACAGAACCTTGAAAATAACCACTCTAAAGAAAGCCAAAGTAATCTTAAATGTACCGGTTATTTAAATGTTATTGTTTTCCTTAAAATGTATGTAGTAGTAATCACCTAATAAAAACTCTCTAATAATACAATTCATTATGTTCTGATATTTGTAAAGCAATACCCAATAAGTATTTTTACTCTTCTATTGCTGACACAAGTTAAAGTTTTCATCCATAGTGATAGATGTTTGGAGTTTGCTTTTATTCACTACAACTCAAAGTGAAAAGGTGTCATGTTTTTTGGGCTCATTTTCTTTCCTTTCATTATTCTTCCACTTCCCATAAATAGCAAAAATTAAGAAAAAATACGGTGTTTTTACCTTCACTTCCTACCTTCCAAATTACAGGAAGGAAAGTTATTTTGTTCACACTTATTTCTGCTGCTCCATCATAATAATTCTTCCTAATAATGTGGGAAGCGTGCAAATGTATCTTTCAAGTTTTAGAGGCTCTCTTGCTGTTTAGCTGAGGCAATGTGCTGCATATTGGAAAGCGTGGAGTAAATAGTTTATGATTGCCACTGCTTTTGGAGAATTAGTGACCTTAAAAACCTGATTGTTTGGTCCTTACTAAAAAAAAAAAAAAAACCTGATTGTTTGTTTTAACAGGCTGGTTTTTGGGTGCTTACTTCCTGGGGGGCTATGCTGGTGATGGTCGTGGCGAGAATGGTTTGTCTAAGGCAGTCCTCTCTACCACTAAATCATGGACTCTGGGAATTCCGGTAAGTTCAAACTCTGAGTTGCTGATTAACTTGTACTTTCCTTTTCTATTTGTAACCAATTCCATTGCTCTTCACCTGGAAATGATTAGCTTGCCGCTAATCTTGTGCTTCATGATTTTTGTGATTGTGGTTAAACTTTGGGATCTGATGAGTTCATCAATGCGGAATAACTTTCTGTTTCATCCTCTTTACTATCTTATACGAGTAAGTCCAAATGTCTGCTCTGCCCAAAAGTTATTAGTGATAAATGCCTGTCATAGAGATGCGGGGTGATATATTTTCAGTATAGGTATAGGAGCTGTCTTTCTCTTCTGTTTTCAATTCGTTTCTTATTTTTTCTGCAAGACCTAATTGCGACTTGCATGGTTGTAATTTTTCTCGATTGACGACGGATGTTGATGGGTAGGATGCAGTGCGAAGGTTCTGTCATATTAGAGCTTGACATTGACAATTTTGTGGCGTAATGAATGCCCCTTTTGACTCTGTTGGCAGCTTGGAATAGCTATCAGGGCTGTGTTATCAAGCCACATTCCTCCTTACAATTTTATCTTAGTTACAATGGGAAGCACTGCTGTTTTGCTTATTGGCTGGAGGATGCTGTTATTTAGTGTTCTCCCAAATAATACGAGCAAGAAGACCGATGTCTATAAACGTGGAAGCGCATTTGAACTGTTTGAGGTACGAACTTCCTCTTTGAACTCTGATCAGAACGTTAAAATCCTTGTTAATTTATTGGGGTGGATATTGTACTGGGTATTGAAAGTTGTGACCTTTAACGGTCGATCTTCTACAACCTTGGAGATCTCAAATTTATGACCATAAAATGCTTAGTTCGTGGTGGCATTTTCATCGACAGAGAGCTTTTGTGCTGGGAACAAGTGGCAAATTTTCCTCTTGCTCGTAGTTGAACAATAGGAACTTTAGTTAGTTTTATATTGAGATGGTTAGTTTGACATGGTATCACTATCTGGTGCAGCTGCTCACATCATTAGTGCGAAGGTGGTGATGGTGATGGGTTATCTCCTTTGTGCACATTCCAGCTTCTGTATCTGTGCCTGTTTGTTAATGTACATCTTTAAGCATCACAAAGAGGTAGAGTCGCTGCTTTCTTAGGCGACGGCCGAATTTTTGAAGATTGATCCGTGCTTTACTCGTATGTGCCAAAAACGAGCTTCCGGAGCTTGTTTGAGCTCCATTTAAGAGCTGAATGAAATCTTTTGAGAAAGTAGTGTTAAGGAATAACTGTTTCATAGATCACTTGCAGAGTTCTTGACCTGATATGTAGATGCCATCTTTTGTTTGCTGTACTGAAAAATGAGAGGGAGGGAGGGAGGGATGGGTTAAGTGGGCCAACCCGTAATCCAGCAACGAAAAAGTTCCTTGTAATTGTTCAGAGGATGTTGACGCATTTATGACATGAACACCATCAAGCTCATTATCAAGCATTCGTGTCTCGAATTCAAATGTTGACTAAAAAAAAAATAAAAAATTATAATCTGTCTTGTTTCCTCAATGGTCACTACTTCAAATCAAAATTTTCTTTTCAATAGTTTACAATGAGTAGGTGGAGTTGCATACGGCCCTAATCTCTTGACCCTAAACGCTGAGTATTACCACGGAGTCTGACATGTTGGCGAGTTAATCTTAGATATTGATTGTCCGTCCTAGTCTCAAATCGTGCTAGATGTGTATAAGCAGAGTAGCATATGGAACCTACTTTCACGATTTCAAAAGCTGTACGCTCTTTCGGATTAACCCGGTGCGCTGGGCTTTCATTGCTTCTCCAGTCTAGCAAGGAGGTTTTAATGGATGGCCAGTGGAGCTCGTCATCAGGGTTCTGCTTGTCTCCCCGCATAGAGCAAGGGGGAAGGTAGAAGAAGTTAATGGGCGACCACAGCCATAGGAGATGAGATTGGTCGTCTTTGAGATCTTTTAGGATAAAAGACCAAAACTTGTCGGAAAGCGTCTCGCGGCTTCTTCCCATCTGCCATTTATTGCTCATCTCTTGGTTAGATCTCCTTCCTCCACACATCACCGCGGCCTCACCAGTACAACGGAGGACCGAGTTTTAACTCCATTGAAGTCTTCTCGGATGGCCAGCTGAAAGATGCAGAACAAGCATTACCTCTGTCCTCCGACAGCAGTAAAGAGAGCCGAAAAAATGTCTTCTTTTAGCAAAACCCCACCGTACCATCTTTGCTTACCCACTAACGAAAAATGGATCTCGTGAACAAGATGATTAAGCTGAGACGTAACGAGTGCTGTCAAAAGACGAAAAAAAGGTTTCCCAAGTGGCCTGGCCAATTCACTGTTCGTAATGGATTTTACCATCATTGCGATATAATCAATACGTGCAACGCACCACGCCCTTTTCTTTTTGCTTTTCGTACTTCAATCTTTCCCTCCCATATTTCAAAAATCATTCGGCATTACCCCCCGATTTCATCATTTCATGTTGGAAAATCTGTCTCCCCGTTCAAACCCTTTTCATGCAAAACTCCATGCACTCACGCGTTCCTGGATTTTTCTCCTGAAACCTTTCAGCAGCAGCATCACCAGGAGAGGACAAACCCGAAAAATCGCAGCACAAACAGAGTATGAATGGAGGAAAACTGAAGAAGTACATTAGTTGTCTTATCCAGATAATCTATTAAAACACCATCGATTTAAGGTGTGCAGCTATTTATAAGTGTCTGGCTTCCATCATGCGATACGATGTGGTCTTGGTAAGGAAACTCTATTGATTATCGCAATCACTGTCTTATTTTCTTTTCTTATAAAATTAAGTTGCATGGACACTAACTGGATTCCTACAAAGGTGAAGTTCACGCGCATTGTTCTGTGTAGAGAGCCTTACTCAGAATAGTTTGCACGTAATTAATGAGATTCGAATAAATAACCTTCGGTTCTGAAGTTGCAATCCCCCGTGCCTCGACCAACTCTAGACATTAGAGAGTGGCTTGAAAAATTCTTACGCGCTTTTGATGTATGTAAGTCCACTTAATCTCAATCCTCGGATCATGAGTTATTATTATTATTATTATTATTGGATTTGTTGATTGATTCACATGGTTAAGGAGAATGCAAGACTTTGCTTGAATGCCGCAGAGGCAGGGCTGAAGAAATTGACAAAAGAGACGCCAAATGGACAGAGTTCCTGTCCCACAAATCTGTCGCCGTGAATAAAAGCAAATCTGCCATTTAGACTTGTGCCCTCCCTGTCTCCACTGGCGTAATCCACCCACCCGATACGCCATTTTCTTACCCCCTCGTTGTCATTGAATGTGTATGTCCAAGAGAGAGAGAGAGAGAGAGGAGAGAGTCAGCGACAAGGCGCGGAGAATTTGCGAACGAGTGTTTCAAGAAGTTCTTTAAATCTCCGAACAGAGAAACATGATTAGCTTAAAATTTTCCTCCCAACTATGAGGATTCGAACAATCTAAATAAAACAAGGTTTGAGGCTCTTAAATTTCAAAGTGCCGACCGTTCTCGTATTATGTGTGAATATAATTTTGAAGACCTAATTATTCCTTATTTAGGATGCTTAATAAGCATCCCGAGAGTATTCAATAACATGATAGTCGTGAACTGAAGAGATAATTCAGGCATGTCTGTCAGCACACTAATTAGCAACGAAAACACGCTACCCTTCAAATTTTTAGTGAAAATTGAGCTTGAAAAAGCTTTTGGCTGGAACCCATTCCAACTGTCTCCCTTTTTCTTTCTAACTATGTTCACAGATCCCCATGAAAGTTACATATAAGGTGATTAGAAATGGCGCACTCTCTCCATCTCCCGACCATTGCCTGCTGGCCTCCTAAGGAACCAGTTTTGTTCCTTTTCGAGAGAGAGAGAGCGAGAGAGAGAGCGCTTCTGGGTGCTTTGCTTAGCTGAAGAGTTAGAAGTTCCATAAATATTTTGTTGAATGCCCGAACAAAAAACCAAGCTTTGGTGAAGGGAGAGAGGGAAGCAGGAGATTTTGAAATGATTAGTTGGTTTTATTTAGCTCCCCAATGATTGAATATTCTGGCAGATGCAGCCTCTTAGAAGACAAGCCATATTTAATCCTCCTACATGAAAATGGATGTTTCTTCATCTCAACCCCATCATCATCATCATCATCATCATCATCCACACTGTCACCAAACCCAGTTTCCTTCTGTCACTACTGACTCTCGTTCTGTTCCTCTCAGCCTTTCCTATAAGGTTGGGGAAGTTGGTGATGCCGGCTTCTTTCACCCTCCATTGTGTGCAATGCCCGTCAAGTCAGATGGGTCTCTTTGTTTCATGGAAGCTCTCGCTAGGTCACAGCCAGAAGGTGCTTTTCTTTTCGTTTCTTTTCTTGTTTTCCTTAACCAACAGTAAGATGTGATTCCGCTTCCGCTCCCGCTCCAAGATTGGCTCAAAGCTTTAGTTTTATCGTCCCCGGCAAATTCTTGTCCTTTTATGGGCATTTTTTTTTTTTTTTGGTTCTTCAGGGATGATGCCAACTTCAGCACCAAAGCTAGAAGACTTTCTTGGAGTTCACTACAATGGAAGACAAGATCGGGAAGCCCAGTTGGGATACTCTGAGCTAGTGTACAGAGCATCAATGGAGGAAGAAACAAACACTCGCTTGGGAAACATTGTCGGTGTCGATGCCTGTGCATTACCTGGGAGCGTGAGTGTGAATGGAAAAGAATCTGGAGGTTTCTGCTCGCAGATTCAGTCCGGTTGTGTCGCCCTTACAGCTTCAAGGCAATTCTCACCAGCCATCAGCACCGAGTCCTTGGCCATAGAAAATAGGAAGAGAGCGCTAGAAGCGGACAAAAAGCTGCCTGTGCCTCGGAAGTCCATTGACACATTTGGCCAGAGGACATCTCAGTACAGAGGGGTTACAAGGTTAGGGCGTTTTGTGTTCTTGTTTTCGCCACTTGTAGCGAAGTTAAGTGCACAATAGTTGTTAGTTCAAGATGAACCCTTCATTATTCTTGACCGCAATCCGCGCTTTCGATGCATTTGTTTACTAGCTGAACCGTCTTTCGGTTCGTCTGTCCATTTCCCCAGTTCCTGGTTTGTGGTTTTACAAGTGCGGTTTACCTTCTTCACCAGGCATAGATGGACCGGTAGATATGAAGCTCATCTTTGGGACAACAGTTGTAAGAAGGAAGGACAGTCTAGGAAAGGAAGGCAAGGTTAGTTTTTCCTCTTTCTTTCCTAAAAGCTGAATCATTGTACAGGCATGTGTGTGTTTGGCCTTTTTCTCTTTTGACTGAAACTCGTGGTCCCTCTGATATTCATGAGCTTGACTGGTTGCTCTTTGTTTGTATGCTCCCTGGGAATGCAATTGCAATTGATGTCGCGCCTCAGTTTACTTAGGTAAGACCTTTTCTCTAAAATTTGAGACCAGATTTAGGTATCACATTGATGGAAACACTTTTTGTTTCTTCAGCAATTGTGCATCTTTCCTAATTGGTTTTTTTCAGGGGGCTATGACACGGAAGAGAAAGCCGCAAGAGCGTATGATCTTGCCGCCCTCAAATACTGGGGACCTTCGACCCACATAAATTTTCCGGTATGAGAATGCCTTGTTCCACTTTGCCACATTATGTAAATCTTTTCAGCTATCACAGCACGATGCCATAGTCTTCTTGTGGAACACTGCAGTTAGAAAATTATCGGAAAGAACTCGAGGAGATGAAGACAATGAGCCGCCTTGAGTACATTGCGCACTTAAGGAGGTAAATCTTTGTGCGTGTTGTCTCGCGTAATTTGCTTATTCCGATCTGGCTATCCGTGACTGACATTGAACAGTTGCATACATAATGCAGGAGAAGCAGTGGATTCTCAAGGGGAGCGTCAATATACCGAGGAGTGACAAGGTTTGCCTTGTTCTACTATCTGTTGAATCATTATTTTGGTTCGTTTGTCCTATGTATTTCTTACGAACATTGTGTTCGGCTATTTGGTACCTACAGACACCACCAGCATGGAAGATGGCAAGCTCGAATTGGCAGAGTTACTGGAAACAAGGATCTTTATCTCGGGACGTTCAGTAAGTTCTCAAAGCTACATTATTAGTCTGCTGTTGTGGGGTTGCCTCTTTTCTTTACTTAGTAAGTTCTCCCGATTTTCTGTAGTTCCATGGCGTTCGATTTATGTTTACAACGGTCCTTGTTTTCTTGTTTCTGTTCAACGGTCTATCGCAGAATGAAGATCTAATTCCCAAGTTGTCTTTCCTTGCATCGATGACTGGTTCATTATTTTCCTGTTCTTGCCTCTTTCTACCCGTCTGTCAAAAGAAAGAAGATGTATAAGGATGAAGATGGCAATATAACGTTTATGGGGCAGGACTATAGGCTGTGCTCCCTACATATGAAGGATTGGCAATCATCATCATCATTGTTTTCTGAAAGCAACATTTTTTAGGGTATCGTTTGATTTAAGTCCTAACTTTTCCATTGTATCAGCCACGCAGGAGGAAGCAGCTGAGGCGTACGACATAGCAGCCATCAAGTTTCGGGGTGTGAATGCGGTCACCAATTTCAACGTGTCGAGGTACGACGTCGAGAAGATCATGACCAGCAATACCCTTCTCGCTGGAGAGCTCGTGAGGCGAAACAAAGAAGCTGCACCTGGATACGACATCGGCTATCTCACTAGTGGTGTAGCCAACGGGCCAGAGAGCATCGACGGGAGTGGCCAAGGCTGGAAAATGGTTCTACACGAGTCCCCTCGGGGAGAACCGGATGATGTTGCTAAATCGCTAGATCAGAAATGGATTGCCAGGTGTAACCAAATTTCATCTTTGTCAATGGCGCTGCAGCACATTTCGGATGAGGGGAATAGAGGACGCGATGGTTTCGCTGATCCATCCTCTGCTGTCGCCGGTTTAGGCAGCTCGCAAGATGGTGCCCCCGATACAACGTGCTTGAATATGCTGCTTGGAAAGCCCGTGTCAGTTCCTGAGTTTACTAGTGCTCCAGGTTGCATGAGCACTTGGTTGCACTCAACCCGGCTCATTCCGGCTCCAGTCACCGGTTCTCTGTCACCAGTTTTTACAGCATCGAGTGAAATCTAGCTAGTCCTTTTGGAATATCATTCGGTCAAGTAGTGGGACTAAGAATGGAAAAGCTAAAAAGCCTGAGAAGCAAGGTGAGTGGAAACTTTCTGAAAGAATGAAAGTTAAAGGCTTGTATCGGGATTATTGAGATGTTGCAAATTGGAGGGAGTGTTCAGACAGAGAGTCACAGAGCTAATGATTAATGGCAATTGCATGATTGATGAGCTTTTCAATTGAGGTCCTGCTAAGTACAAATTCACTGGGAATGTTCCTGCACATGCCCAGAAAGGCCTCTCTCTCTCTCTCTCTCTCTCTCTTTTCACTTTGACCATGCAATCTCACACTCTGTTTCTCATTCTGAGCTTCACCAACATAATTACACTTACTCCTATAGCAGAATTCTGGATAAGGAGGTTCTGTTTAAGCTTGTTTTACGATTTGGTGGTCATAATTAGTTAGGGCCTTGTCTACTACAGTTGCGGATTATCACTTTCCTTGTGTCCTTTTAACTGTTGCAATTGCGATTAGAGAGAGATTAGTCACCAAGGGTGGAATGGAAGGTCCTGCACGGGTGATCGAAACAACCCTCGCATGTCTGTGCTCAATTGCGGATCTTGACTATTTGAAAAATTGGAAAAAATCACGAGGGAAAGCAAGAAATTGTTGTCTAATGTGTTCGTCTGAATCGTTTTCATTCTAACCATGGGCATTTGACCATTTTATGCATATCAATCACATCAAGCTACAAGGTCTCTAAGTGAGATAATATGATTGGTTCAGACTATTCAGGAATTAGCGAACAAACTACACCAAGAAATTTCCATACCGCATGTTGTCCTTGCTCAAGAGATGGGAAATTCTCAAGGGCAGATGCCAAAAGTCAGGAGGGAACAAGACAAACAAGACATCGTTTGAACTGAGGGAAAAGCGGTTCCATATAAAGGGGGAACACAATCAACAACCACAGCACATCAGAAGAGAACAAAGAAAAAGGCCACGTTTTGGAGATTGATGGTCAAAAAGATTTGCATACTTAATGGAAAAGCTCACAGTGCAAAAAGAAAAAGGACATCCCCGTGTTACTTCCTTTCTTTTTCTTTTTTTTGAAAAGAAGAGTGAAAAGCAAGGCCACTAGTGTCAATTCCATCGAATCCTTGGAGTTGCAGTCAACAAGCATGATTGCGCACCTTGTCATTTGACAGGTTGGCCATTGGCAAAACAAAAAATGGCAGGAGTTAATGGGCGAGTCGCATCAGGCGATCTATCCGAGCGTGTATCTATCCTCGTGCAAAGCATGTGGAGAAGTCGGAGCTCTACCGATGTCCGTAGCTCAAACGGAACGCCAGAGTCTCGATATTACATATGTTAAAAACTCTAACCTAGAAGCTTGAGTTATTAGCTGAAGATATGTCACGCAAAAAATATTCACGAACAACAATAGAAGAAGGGGGGAGAGAGAAAGAGAACAACAATAGAAGAGGAGGAGAGAGAGAAATAGAGATATTTCTAGTACCATGTTGGAAATCCAAATTTAAATGTTTAAATTATTAGGTTGAGGGATACTATATGAATATAAAAAACATGTACGAGACATTCGTAAGCGATGTGGAACAACATACAATTTTAACAATATGGACGCATTTCATGTGTCTCGTTGTTGTGGATGATGGAATGGTGTAGTTGCGAACAAAAACGAGCCAATGTTTACGATTCGTTCTACATCAAATTTGTCAGCAAATCAAGCGGGGCAGGGCTAAGACAAGCTAATCTAGTTGGAGGGGTAGGCATAGGATGAACGCAAATCTTCATTGTCATTTTTTTTTTCAACACTAGGGGAAAAATTCTGTTCCCCAAGATGGGAAAACTTTCGAGAGCTACATTGACAGTTGCAAGTATCCAAGAAAGAAACACACGAACACTTTGTCAATGTCGTATCTTTAGCAAGTTGGACGCGTTGATTTTAGATTGATTGACGAATTCCGGACGCCCGTCGAATGCGCTGCACGAACCACATGCACATGAACACCTCGTCTAAGTACTGTAGCAAGATAACAAAAGAAGGCAGTAAGTTCATTCTGTATGGCCAGCACGAGGGGACGTCTTCGAGAGAACAAGCGTCCAAACTCTTTCATAAGTCTCAAGGAGGCTCATGAACTTTCCGAGAATACAGCACATGAAGCTGAATAATAGAAGATGAGAGTATAAGCAGTTTGAGCACGTCGAATTTGGTAACGCCTCAAAGTCTTAACACTATTGGACCTGAGCAGGTCCTTGAAAGGCTTAACGAAAAGCTGAAAAAAGAGATATTTCTGGTATTTCTCTCTTTCTCAAGAAAGGAAAAATAATAATTTGGAGGGAATTAGGGGTGTAAAGTGTGCGGATATCAACGCATAAAAATAACAAACGTATTCAGGTCACCCGCCGGGTTACTAGACAGGGACCGGAGGCCTTTACAGAAGCCTTCGGCCTCATCCTTCTGGTGAGGTTACCTTGTAACCGAAAGCCAATGAACCAGAGGGCGCCCAGCGGTGATGGGACTTGCAAGTTGTGCCAAGATCAGAAAAATGGGTCAGTCGCAGCTTAATCGGTGAGATCTCATTCTCAACAAGTACTTAAGCCCAAGTCGTCTTCAGCCATCAGCAACCACACCGTTATCTGGGCCAACCCGAATTACAGAAAAGGAGGGTTGGGTCGACTCGTATGGTTTACGGGTTATCCAATTGCGTCAGGCCCATGATGTCAAGAGCTACAAGCTTATGACCCCTCATCTAGTATTGTCTTTCTTCTTTTTCCATTACGAGAAGCCACTTCTTTTGTCGAGCTTTTTCGCTGGCCATTTGTCTTATGACGTGCAGCCGAATGAAAGGAGGGGAGATCATTTGCTTCTTGCATCAACGGGGTATGCGAGAAACGGACATCCGACTAATCCGCAATCTCGCTTCTCACATGCCGTGCGATTATCGAAAACCCACAGGTCAAAGCTGCCGACAATGGGACTGAAACCGCCGGGGTTGCCCCGTTTCTCTGATCTCGCGTCCAATCCAAAACCGGGAAAATTAGTTCATTGCTTGACGAACACGATTGGCTCAAGCATGATCGCTCCGATTCTGAGCCCACTTATTTCCGAGCGTGTGGCGTGCGTGATGAGTTGAGTCTCCACACACAAGCTTTAGCTGTACTTGCATGCTCTCCTAAACCCAATTTTTTTTTTTTTAACGCAGTTTGAAGCAGAAGCAAAGAAGCAACAGGATGATGATTGACATCTCCTGCGCTGCGCATGCCGTTCGCTTTGCTTGACATCGTTGGAACCTCATGGCTGTTTCGGATTCTTACGTACGATGTTCAACATACAACACTCCTTTTTTTCCTTTTTATAATATGCTGCACTGCACTCGCCATTGGTTTGGTTCTGCAGTCCTGAAATGCTATAGTCCAATGCAGAAGCAGAGCCAGTGGCAATTCCCATGATCAAGCTTCTCTTTCTTCTCTTTTCTTTCCCCTCCCTGGAATAAGTCGAAGCTGTGCTTTCTCCTTTTGATATGAATTTCCAATGCTATTGGCTGTGGTTCTTCTTACAAGATGCCCTTTTGAAGATGTTTTTTCCCTAATGTTATCTTGACTCCTAAGCCAAAATTTTATTACTAAGCTTGATTACGGATGACAATTGAACTTTAACTTTTCAATTTTGATAATTTAGTATCGAACCTTTGCTTGGTATTCCAATCAATTTTCGCCAGAAGTTGCTGATGTGGCAGTGTGCCATGTAGGATGACCGATGATGACTAGACTGCCATGTCAGCGATTTAGGGAGAAATTGACCACAATGATTATGCGTGAATTTCTCGCAAAAGTTTTGGTCTAAATTGAAAAAATTGAAAAGTTCAGTACAAAAATTAGCATCGGTGCAATAGATTTAGAATTAATTGGCTAATTTTTTCAAATTCTAATGAACGAGGCTGTATGTTCAACATACTTAAAAGTTTATCCAATATTGTTTTTATTATATGTAGGAAAAAAAACGAAGTAAATCAGTATAAAGTTTCGACAAAAAAAAAGAGGTACGTGGACAAGGTTTTGAACCAAGGAAACATGGACAAATTTTTGTTAGTGGTGTTGGAATGTAGAGGTAAACGTATCGGGGGAATACGTACGCTGTTTGTTGTATTATATATAGCGATAACAACTTCAATAATAATAATAACCAGACTATACATATAGAGAAGCTGCTACACCTCACGAACTCCTAATAAATTAGTGCTTTATGAAAAAAACGCGATAATGACAGTGTGAATCTACAGTTGAGATTGTACCGTCTTTGATAATACTGTCAGAAAAATATTTTTCTATATATATTGACTTTTACAAATAAAGATTAGAACACAAATAAACTTGCTAGCTGTTATATAACTCGAACAGATTTAGAGAAAACAAGATATACGTCTAATCTAATCTCTGTAAGGTAATTAGTTCCTACCAATGACGCTAAGCAGCTTCACAAATTATGCATTTCAAGATACAATACTTTGAACCTGTTTGTTTTAGCACTATACAAAGAGGATTATGCTGAACTCTTTTCCAAAACGAAACACTTAGAGAACCCATTTGTATTGACACTATAAGAAGAGAACTCCGCCGAACATTTCTCCAAATCGAAACAACTGTAGAAAACTGAAAAAACATGAACTCAAAAGTCATCTCGTTTAGTTGAGAAATTAACACTCAATAGTAACAATATTAAAGTCAGAAATTTTACCAAACAAAGAGTGACGTGAATTAAACACGTCTACGCAATTGTTGAGCCATTAATCCATAATAATTACAACAAGTGGAGTAACTGAAGTTTACTTTATGTAGTTTCAACTTTTTTAAAGATGCTAATTAATCATCTGCTTCCGGAAAAAATCGAAGAATTTTTTGGGAATCCTATAATGGAAAATAGGAACATTTGGCAATTCAAGAGATGAATTATCATTATTCATTATAATAAATATAAATATTTATTTAGTACCTCTCAAGGATTAGGATTTGCCATTCCATTTGATAAGCCAATTTTTTTTTCCATGTTTCAGAATTAAGTTAGTCATTCTACGAATAGGTTTGTCATTTATTATTTTTGAACCTCATAAAGTTGAAAGAAATAATAAGTTAACCATGAAACTTAAAATAGACCATAAAAAGTTATGTCATGCTAATTTTTAAAATGCGCGATTTTTATTTCTTGGATGAAATTTGTTTACTTAAGTAAATCTATGAAAAGTTGTTTGGCAATTGTATATTTGAGTCTTGACATTTGATAACGTATAAAATCTTTGGAAAGTTGTTGATACTCAAAATTGACTCACGGATGAAAGACACGAGAATAGGCGTCCATGAGCATTAGCATCGGTAAATTACCGATAGTTGAAAACTTACAGATAGTTGGTAAGTATTGGCGTCGGCAACTTATCGATAGTTGATGAGTAATGATGTCGACAACTTACCGATAGTTGGAAACTTACTGATAGTTGATGAGCATTGGTGCCGGCAACTTATCGATAGTTGAGAACTTATCTATAGTTGACGAGTATTGGCGTTAGCAACAAACCTACTTACACATCAGGTGGTTACTTGAATGTAACAGTGCCTATAAAATAGGGGGCATGAATGACAATAACTACTATAAGAAAGTTATTTTTATTTAATTTTAACGTTGTAACCACACGTAGGGGATTTTCAATACCCAAGCGTGTTTTTTTTTTTTGTAAAACGCTCCAATCAACGACAGAACTCAAAGTGCTTTATCATTTTATCTTTCATTATCTTTATCTTCAATGTATTTCAAATTTCCTTAGATATAGTAACAATTCTCATATTCATGCTGTTGAGTCTAACTCCAATATGAATCTTTATCCTTGGTGCTTCGTTGTTGAATCAAACTCCAGCTTAGTACCGCCGCGTTTTCAAGTTTCGTTGTCGAGTCAAACTCCGTTGAAGTTTGTTTTCTTTGTATTTTCTAAACTTTTCTGTTGAGTCAAACTTCGGTTCAGTTTATGTTTGTACAATTCTACATTGATTTTTAGAACTGCTTGGATATTTCCTGTCCGGAATTGCCAGAAGAACTTCTTAATAAAAATCGAAGAATAAATTTCGGTGAAATATTTTCTTTGTTGCGAAACCGAGCGAACAAAAACTAATTTCAATAATTAAAAATAATCGGGTTAAAACCTCGTGCCAGCATGAACGGAACCAAATAATTTTTGTCTGAGCATTTTCTTTTGCTCAGGCCAGATTTCTTCGGGTCGGATAAAAAATTCATTGAGACGTAGCCTGTCCGACCCATTTGCACCCCCATTACTACATTGTTCGGAGTTAAGATTGAGGTAGATTATAGGAACTTAAGGCGTACACGATACTTGACTATCGTTTCGAAAGCTCAAGACCTTAGATGGTTCTCAGTTACCGCCCACAGTACGAAACTGGTAAATCTCTTTAAGATCCTTTCTTTCCGTCAAATTCAACACGTTTAATTGTCAAACTCGATAAGAATTCATTCATTGATTTGAACATTTTAGATCAATGTACAGCCTACCGACAGCTCCAAACGAGTTGAGAAAACAACAAGAATTCAACATCTAGAAAGAGGGTCTCCAATATGTTAGAAACCGCAGCGGAAGCTCGATACCGGGCGATGGAAATAGTAGAAATTTTGCGAGTGCGTCAACGAACCAAATTGGACTCGAGCCTCGGACGACGATCAAAGTTACACCAGCATGGGAGAGCAAAGTGTTTGTTCAACGCTTCTCGAGGCATGTTTTGGATTACACTGCACTGCACCTTCCCACGCCCACACGGTTGATAATGATCATTACACGGAGAGAGAGCCACACACAGACAGACGGTCTCCACACGAATTAATTATGCCGCTGATGTCGCAGGATCTCGTTTTGCCCCGCATAATCCCAATCGAGAGGTTCGTACCGACTGAGGACGCTTCGGGTTTGACCAGGTTAGTTGGTCTGGGGTTTGGATTTTGAACGTGCTACAGCTGGTGGAGATGAGATCGTACGGGGACAAGAGGGAGGGGAGTCATTCAAATGGTGGATTCCATTATTCCATCCGTTCCTCCAGGACAAAAGCCACCAGTTTCTTTGTTGGAAAGAAAAAGAAAGCTATTGCAGCTGTAACTGTCATTAATTTATCAAACAACTGTGCTGGGATTATTTAAAACAAAAACGAGGAGTCATCATACTCTGCATTCTGCATAAGATTAGGTGATTGTCCTTGTTGTCCGGCACTCCCGTCACATCGGACTTATATGTGCAATGCACGTATCTGAATGTATTTCAATGTTTATGTAGAGGGTTAGAAAACCGCATGTAAGTTCGTTTACGGCTAGCTCGTGAAATCAGGGCACTGTGGTTTCGAAAATTGGTTGAGCGTGGCTGCCAAGGATTTGTCGAAATCTCGATGAGGGTGAACCAGATCAATTTGCGCTTCTTGAATAAACTTATAAGATCAAGATCGATGCTGTCAAGAGTGTCAATGGATCTTATGTACTTCTTGATTTTGTGATCTATCGGGCATTGCCACCCTTTGCACACTCCTCCCAAAGGTTCTATTCTTTGAGAGGATCTTCTTATTACATGTTTTCACAAAATCAAAGTTTCAAATATCATCATCACCTCTCTCGTAAATTGCGACACGGACACCCCTCTGATCATGCTAATCATCAGGACATGCGTGAATCCACAACTTAATTGGTATGGAAGGAAGGATAAGGTGGGGGCCATCATAAACCCTTGTACCACAGACGGAGAAATAGGGCACATGGGGAATCATGGAGCTTAGGTGCATAATGAGTGTTCTAAACCAGAAAAATGAAATGGGTTAGTTGTCACTTCAGCAAAAAAAGGAAAAAAAAAACTGAGTGTGTAACAGCAAAGATAGATGTGTTGGAATAGTTGGCAGATTGTGTCAGTAAAAAAAAGAAAAAGCATGGCAAGCAAGCAAGCAAGCAAGGAAAGCTAGCTTGGCTTGGCCTTGAAGAGAAGAACCTATCCAGCTATCTTCTAGTTCTGTCTGAGATAAAGCAAAAGAAAAGCTTGAGCAACTAGTGATTAGGATCTGGAAATAATAATTTACCCTGCAGGGGCGGTTAGCAGTGGTTAAAGTCTGTCTTTTAAATTCACACCATGTCACCTCTTTGCTTCGGCAGGTAAGAGATCCTCTCAACTCCTACAGGCACTTTTTCTTTCTTCTATTAGTGGCTTCTCACTCTCTACCTTTTCTGGTGCTATAACACTGTCAGTGATCAACAGAAGTTTGGAACTTGATTCTTGCTGTGTTGTTTCTAGTGATGTGGGTCTTTTCTTGGGGATTTAGATCAAGGCACTAGATGCGCTTCCCTATTAGGAGGACTGTGAGCTGAAAGACTGAATAATTATTTCAGTCCTTCCATGATACGATCCATGCAGTATTGGATGCTTTTTGGCCTTTTCAGGTACCCATCTGGGGATATCTCAAAAAGGTGTCTGCAAAACTTGCCCTTTTTTTCACAGTGTTGGTTTTCTTTTTGGTATTGCTTCGAGACTTCAATTTGTCACTGCCTCCGATGAGCCTTTTCCTCCCGAGTCTTGAGCACCAATATTCACCCTTCAATGGTTGAAGCGATTCTGTCCCGGTTTGGGTGTAGTGTGGTCAAAAACATTTCATACCATACCAGTTACTTCAATCACTCTGGCCTGCCCTATGAAGTGTTGGATGTAGTAATTGTTTTCCAATTGAGAGGAAAGGGAATTTGCTTTCTTTTTTTGGTTGGTCTGGAGCTGTCTCTGGGACTAGTGTTGCTTGCTCCTTCAAATTTTACTTTCTGCTTTTACGGGTTCACTTTCTTGTCTATAATTATTAAGGACATGAGCATTTTCTCTGTCATTGCTTCTTTGGCATAAGAGTACGCTCAATGAGAAGGTTTTGAAAAAGAGGAAAGAGTAGCTGGTACTCTGCAGATTCTATGCCTGACAGATAGGATTTGTCCTCCTCCTTTTTCTTTTTCTTTTTTCAACTATGTGCTTCGTGGGGATGCTGCAAATAAGAGACTTCTTTTGCTTTTCCAAACTCCAGTACTATAAAGCTGACAAAGTCCATTGTGTTCCTTATTGAGTCTTGCAAGATATCACCAGCTGGTTTTGGTCAAACCCCACTTTAGACCTTTTCACTCTTCTTCAGCTTCTCTGTCTCACATATCCTCGAGTCCTAGTTTACGGTGACGTTTGCTGGTTTATTGAAATTGGTTGAAAAGACTTGCTTTAGTTCCTGGGTCATTGTGTCTCAATTCTGAAGATGGAAGGCTTTGACGGTGGTGATATCGGGTTCAGACATGGTGGTGACAATTTCTTGAATTATACACACTCAGGGATGATTCCCAGTTCAGCCCCAGAAGAAGTCTCAGGGATGGCAATCAACCCTTGTGTTAACTCTGGTTGGGATCCAGTTATTTCCCTCAGTCAGAGCTACAATTTTGCAAATCCTTCCTTGGCCCCTGGATTCCTCTTTTCTTCACACTCCAGCATCATGGAGAACCAAGGAGCTGGTGGCGACTTTCCTCCACGGCTCGATCACAACCTATCGGCATTGACCGAGCATGTCTCACTTTCACGGCTTCCCTGCTCACAGAGCCGGAGTTACCTGGATGCGGCCGGCTACTTTGGGTTGCCTGACGTTGCTAGTTCTGGGTGTCCTCCTAACTATGGCTCTCATTGGGAGGATGATCATGACGGTAGTGAAGGGGCCTCAGTTAACAATAAACTGTCTCAGGGATGCCGGATCGAAGAGGATGCGGAGGGATCATCGCCGAGTGTCAAGAGAAGAAAAAATGCTCCTGATCATGATACCATTTATGATAGGAAGGTCAGTCATCGGTTGTTAATGTGAAAATATGAACATTGGCTGTGTTTTTATTGCTGTCCTTTTTTGTGGAAATGACTCGGTCAAACAAATTGCTCTTTGTCTGTTAATCTGGGATAGGAGGTTAAAAAGGATTCTGCCAGGGTGAACTCAGATGTCCCGAAGGAGCGGGACGAGCAGAAACAGACGAATGAGCAGATTTTGTATCCTGATTCTCAGGGTAAACAACAAGGTAAACAAGTGAAAGACAATGTTGAAGATCCGAAAGAGAACTATATTCATGTGCGAGCTCGCAGAGGCCAAGCTACAAACAGTCACAGCCTTGCGGAGAGGGTAGACATTTCGTTGCCCCAAATAATTTTAGGTTTCTGTATGTCTAGGCCTTGAACCTACTAGGGTGGTTCTGCTTTCAGGTGAGAAGAGAGAAAATTAGTGAGCGGATGAGAATGCTTCAAGAACTCGTCCCTGGATGCAACAAGGTAGTTGAGTCGCTCTAGTTTCTGAGATACTTATTTCGCTTACTTGAGATGGTTAGTGATTCGGGGGGGGTTTCACTTGCCACAGATCACAGGAAAAGCGGTAATGCTTGATGAGATTATTAACTATGTGCAATCGCTACAACAGCAGGTTGAGGTAGGCCAGCTGTTTTCTGACTCTGGTATGTGCATTGTGTCTAAGTCCTGAATGAGTTTAACACCATCCACCTTTTAAAACAAATACATTGATTGGTGTAATGTGCTATCCGATGATATTGTCCTTTGAATTGAACTTAAAAGATCTGAATAGAAGGTAAGTTTCTCTGTACGGTAATTATTTTGTGTGATCTTGAAATCGAGTCAATTTTTTCTAAACAAAAAAAATGGCGATCATAGGAGGCCATGTGGGTTGTATCCTTTGAGGTTTTTATTGGGGCTATCTTTTTTCCTATTTAACTATGCAGTCTAAATCTCCCATTAATGCCAATTATTAAGATCTGACCATTGAGCAGACCAAATTGAATTAAATGTCCGGCGATAATGTTAGTTTCTTTCGCAGTTCTTGTCCATGAAACTTGCTGCTGTAAGTCCAGAACTCAGCATTAACTTGGAGAGGATACTGTCCAAAGATGTAAGTTCACATGTTGCTGAAAGATTGATTTCGGCCCTTAAGGTTATTCAGCGTATATAGTTGGTAATCTAAGTTTTACTTTTTCATCTCGCAAAGATATTCTGCTCACAGGGTAGCTCTGCAACTATTTTGGACAATGAGCGTGGAATGGCCTCATCTTCTCCTTATACACAAGGATTTTTCCCAGAAGCTTTTCCAAGCATCCCGAGCTCGAATCATCCTTGTCCTCCCTTAACACAGGTCTC
The DNA here is from genome assembly GCA_028455895.1 of Rhodomyrtus tomentosa. Lineage (NCBI taxonomy): Eukaryota > Viridiplantae > Streptophyta > Magnoliopsida > Myrtales > Myrtaceae > Rhodomyrtus > Rhodomyrtus tomentosa. The sequence goes on along the minus strand of JAPCWY010000001.1, from coordinate 1,877,502 downwards.
TGAAAAGATCGATCATCTATCTAGGCCAACTCTATCTCATGTTTTTTCAATTACTCTAGGACTATTAATGATTGATATGTTCTTTACTTCAGGCTTTTTGTGAGAGTGAGCTGCAAACACATTGTCAATTGCGCTTCCATTCCAGTTCAAGAGTCGACAGATTGGGTCCAAATGGTAACTGGAAGAAGGCCATATAATGTTCCCACAAACTCCACTGGCTTTGCTTTACAATTGATAACATTATTCTGTTTGGGACTTTGGCAGGGCGCTGAAAGTCAGAGAGATGAATTTTTAGGAGAAGGGTCTTTGTTCAGTCGACTCAAACTGGGAACTTGGTGAATTAGGCTAACTGTATCCGACTGATTTGGATGAGAAAATAGAGTTGGTTTTTCCTAATTAAAGAGAAATGTAGAATTGTACAGATGGTGAAACAAACTGGTTTACTCTTCGGGTTTTTAATCGAAGAGGATACTCTGAGGTGCCAACAGATTTTTGTATATTTAGATAGCACCGACGAATTCTCTATCGGCAATGTGCTTATTTTGGTGGTGTTCTGGACTCCTAAAGGGCATTGCAAAGCCAGCCAAGGTTTCTTTATTAAGTTGATCAAGTAAAGGGATGTGTTTTGACGTTTCTGTTCACAATCTTTAACGTTATAAATTCATCAGCTATGCATCTGAACTTTTAATGACCCTTCTCTTCTATCGGCATATGAATTACAAAACTGCTGTCATATTTTGAAATCGGAATTGGCGGTAACTAAGACGCAGAGAGAGGAGAAAAGCAGGCCTCCTCTTAAAGATTGCTTACGATAATGAACGTGTATCGTAAATGGCGAAGTTTATTGTACATGTAGAAACTGTGAAAATCTGCGGTTCTGTTGTTACTATTGCATCTAGCATTCTATTGAAGATAAAAGCTATTATTTCGGGTTGTTATAATCTTCATAGGCCCTTCTTTCACCTCCATGCTTGAAGGGGTCCAACAATCTCTATTAGACACTCCAACGACTCGACACCCAAAAGCTATCACAAATGATTTTAAGAGCGGAATCACTCACAGCAACAGTATCATTGTCTCAATGAGATATCACAAGGACGACAGTTTGCCAGCAAATTTGAAAGGGTTGGTCTTCGTTTTGGTAACGAATTATACAGGATTAAATCAGCTATCTGAATATAATAAGATTCGAAAGGCAAGATGCCAGGTAAATTTAGTGCTCAATGAGGAAGACGGTGACATTTGGAGTAGCCATACAGATACCTTGAAACCACAAATCTTCTGCGAGCCCAGATCTGTGGCGGGGGTTGTAGATGCCAGACATGTTTGGCATGTTGCTCGCCTCCAACAGTGGACACAATGAACAGTTACCTCCGTTTCTTTGACTTGCCTTGTCTTTATCCAGCAGGCACTTTGACTTTGTGACATCTGAAATCTGATTCATAAATAGCCTCGGTTTCAAGCCCGTCACATTTCAAAAGCCTTTGAGAATCGACATTGTAGCCTCAGAATAAGTGACAGGAATATGTTGCGAACTACGAAGTGATATAAAAAAGAACAGAATAGACTCTCGATGAGAAATTACATATCCAGTGATGTTTTCAGACTCCTTTTGGCTAACAAATGGGGAGTTAATTGAGTTCTACTTATAAGTCAAGTCACTTAGTTCAATGATAATCCCATAAATTCCCACCTTTGACCCAAAGGGCAAAAGAGAGAAAAGCCCCGAGCTAGGTGCCCATCTCTATGAAGGATTTTCTGTAATCGGTATAGATATTATTGGTAATCTTTGTCAATTAACACATCTTGAATCTAAATTATAATCATAACGAGTTCACAAACCTAATCAAAGAATTCCCCTAAAAACTTGAAAACTGTAGAATTGAATATAACAGGGAGTAATTGGGGATTGAACTTTAGAGAGACACTGCCAATGAATGCCCTTTATTGATGTTCTTTTAAATTAGGACCCGATCATTAAATTTATCAAAGTACTGAAATCTTAGATGATTGTCGTGTAAACACGCAATGGATATGTAAACTTGTCCGATTTAAACACAAGAAAAGAAGAAGCAACGGTTTAAGATAGCTTAATAAAAATTACAAGATCATTTGATTAACAATAAGGATATATTTTTCCTCTTTCATCAATCTTATCAGAATGTGTTTTGAGTTGTTTGAAGAGTGGATATATACGCTAGAAAAATTCCTCTATTTTGTTTCATTTAAATTGTTCGCATAATCTTTTCCATTTTCCGCCCTTTCCCTTTTTCAATCCATGATGTCATTAGTTGTCAAGAAACTTTCAAATAATGTCTAAAGTTGCCCTTATTTCAAATAATAGCCTAAAGTGCCTTAACAGTTTCAAACAAGGATTTGGCCATGCTTGTTCAAATAAGGGTCTGACCTCGTTGGAGGTCATTTTCATCAAAAATACAAATTTAACCTTATTTTTAGTTAAATTTCATTAAAAAATAAAAAATAAATAGAAATACAGGCAGGCGGACGTGCCTGTGGATGTTGTCCCACTGCCATGAGTTTTTTTTTTTTAAATTAAAATTTTTAAAAAACAGAAAAAGGAAGAAAAGTTTTAAAAAAAAATTAGAAAATAAAATGACGAAAATGCCCCTAACTAGTAGGTGAGTCAGACCTTTTTTTAAATTTTTATTTTTTTGATATGGCCACTCCAAGCTCTCTAGTATTTTGGGTTTTTATTTGAAAATTTTCTTGAGTTCGACATGCCTTGTTCCAAATGATGTTGAAAGTTACATTCTTCTGTTTCCCTCTAGCTGAATCCAACAAAGCCAAAAAGCTCTCTTTGAACTTGGAAACTTCCAAAATCTTCCAAGCATTAAAACTCATCATCCGCACCTGCGCATCTCAAACTGGTGAAATAAACAGGAAAAGAACAAAGCCGTACAATAAATGGAGGAACCTTGAATCTTTATGTTGAATGCTTTTTCCTGTTTGAGGGGGAAAAAAATGACATTTGGATCTACATTTTTTTTTTTTTTTTGGTAAGGACATTGGATCTACATTTCTTCCAACCAAAATGAAAAATTCACATCTAGACAAAAGAATTTTCCAAAGAAACATAAAAAAAAACAAAGAGAAAAGAACATGTTGTATGAACATCATACTCATAGAGGAGCACTGCCAGTTTTCTTCTGTGTCTCCTCACTTTCTTTTATGGTGGTTTTGTTCTTCTATCAAGGTCACTTATCAGAGTTCCGGTTGGTCAGGAAGAGTGCTCCAGAAACAACAAATGCAGCAAGCAGCAACTTTGAGACTCGTGAGAGCAAATAGAACTCTCTTTGCTTGCCACTTGCAGCCGCTCTCTCTGGGCCGGATTTCCCATGCTTTATATACTAGCTATACAACCCGAAATACCATTCCCTCTTCACTTCACTCCACCTGCTCGCCGATTAAATCCAGACCGACCAGCAAGAATGATATCCCTTGAAACAGCAGGAAGTAAAAATGAATTCCCTGAGCCGATAGGAGGCTTCTGGCTGAAGCCGTGAGGAGGAGGAATGCCAATGTGAGCTCTTTGGTATATATTCGGTTGTGCTTCTTCTTCCAAGACGCCTTCTGCTGTTGCTTGCTAATTTCCTCTTTCAGGGCCTCCAGATCATTAGCAGAATTGCCCCTTTTGTGTTTCGTCTCTTTCTCGACCAAGGATAAGAGATCACCCTCTGAAGAACGGCCGGATTTCTTGGTAACGACCCACTCATATGCGCTCCCAAGCTGGAACAGCCCCGAGATCATTGCGTGGAACTTGGTCACGGACATGGTGTTCTCGAAGAGAAGGTAAGGGACTATAAAGGGGAAGGATTTGGGTGCTGGGAGTATGTTGAGAAAAGACATGGTCGCTGGAATGTAGCAGACGACCCATGCTGGGAGCTGGGCCTCGGGAACGAACATTGTCATGGGAAGGATTATGCAGAAAAGGGTGAAGGAATAAAATGGCAATATTAGCTTCCTCAGAAGGAAAAAGAGGAAGATCAAATTGAATTTCTTCCAAATGCTGATCTGCAATTACCAGAAAACACGTGAGAACAACACCAAGTTAGCCCTCAGCAACTTTTTAAGTGGGGTTTTGCATTTTGCAATTGTTGTGCTGAAGAAAGTACGAACCTTGGATTTGATTATGGCAGGCAAGCAGAGGCGAAACAACTGCATGGGCCCGGAATGCCATCTATGTTGCTGCTTCCGGTATGCTTCATAAGACTCCGGTAATTCACATTGGGCCTGGTCAAGACAACATGAAAATTTCCATGAACACTGCAAACACTGGCTCAGCTTTTCGAGGGAACAAACACATTCTGATCTCATAAAGCTATAATTTTAAGAATGCTCCCAATTTCTGCCTATTAATCAGATAAGTACCTCAACATCATTGAGAAAAATAAATTTCCACCCATGAAGATGAGCCCGGACCGCAATGTCCATGTCCTCGACAGTCGTCCTCTCCAACCACCCCCCAGAATCCTCCAAAGCCTTAATCCTCCATACGCCAGCAGTCCCATTGAAACCGAAGAAATTTAAGAAGACGCCATTCACTTGCTGCTCCACCTCAAAGTGGAAAGCCAGATTAATGTTCTGGAGCCTAGTTAGGAGATTCTCATCCTTGTTTACAAATGACCACCTCGCTTGAACCAAGCCTAGCTCCTCATTATCCTGCATTCCCACCAAATTACAATTTAACATCATCAGCGAAACTTCATTTCCTTCAGTATGTGTAAGCAGTAAAATTCTCATCTCGCACACAAGACAATCTGCCACATGAAACTACAATCAAGTACCTTAAAATGAGGAACTGTTCTCTTTAGAAAGTCGGAGGCAGGCTGAAAATCAGCATCAAAGATGGTGACAAACTCGTATTCTTTGACGTAGCTGCAATTCATAGCAGACTTGAGATTACCAGCCTTGTATCCTTCTCTAATCACTCTATGCCGATACAAGATGCGAGCCCCTTCTTGCTGCCACTTGTTCACTTCCTCTTTAATCAGCGACTGTGCAGTAGGATCATCAGAATCATCGAGAACTTGAATCAGCAACTTCGATTTTGGCCATTCCAAGTTGCAGACAGCAGCAATTGACTGCTGGTATACCTGGCGGATAGTTGAAAAATTGCCATGTCAAGCTCACTAGTCTCGGTTAATGCCCCAACAATTTCATTTGGACATCGATGTACTCAAACACATAAATGACAAGAAATTGGGAGGTTTTGATTTGTACCTCCTTTTCATTGCACATGGGGAGTTGCACTAGGACCATGGGGAAGTACCCCTTCTCGCTGGATTCAACATCCACAGAGGCGTCCTCCTTCAGGACCGGCTTGATGTTTCTGAATCTGATCCAGAAACAACCCAAGCAGAGGATAAGCCGATCCAAGCTCTGGATAAGGAAGAGAACTATGCAAGCATTGGCCAAGAACTGCAAAGGAGGAGCAAGATATTCCACCCGGATCCAAACCCACTTTGAATACAACCGATCGAAAACACCCTTAACTGAGAAAGAAGTAGCCAACAAGTATTGCAACTCGATATTGTGTGAACCATAGTGCCAACCCTTGAAGTAAGCAGCCAATTCAAACCCTAAAAGGACAATGGACAGCCAAAGGAACACTTTTATGCAAGCATAGAACCTGGCCTTGAGATTGGGGCTCTCTCTCACTCCGCCGCCGCCACGAGAAGCCTCGCTGACGTCGTTGTCGGTCCTGCCAGAGGCGACACGGCGCCTGACGGCGGACGCGAGACCAAGGGCGGCGGCGGCCATGGAGGCCAGGCAGCCGGCGGCCCTGTGAGCCCTGAGGAGGAGGACCCACGTGAGCTGCTTCGCGTTCTTGTTGCGCGTCCGGTTGGGCGCCGCTCCCTCGCCGGCGGCGGCAAAGATGTCATCGTCCGACGTGCTCTCGAGCTCGACCATGGACCAGTTCAGGTTTTCCATTTTGACGACGACGGGCGTGCCCTTGTGAATGCTCTGCTTTGCCCACGTATCGAGCGAAGGTGCCATTTTCGTTCTCGATTTTATTGAATCTTGATCTTTGAAGCACACCCACTACGCAGTAATGGTCAAATCCTGGAGCTTGTAGAAGATTCCTTCAGGGAAGGTGAGCCAAACAACCGTATGTATTGAAACCAGTCGGTTTGATCAAATCAACGCTAATGACAACGAGGATTGGGGAAGGAAATGACGGAGTGCTTGTGGGGGTGTCTGCGTGCACAGAGGGTATTCACGAGTCGTGAATGAGGAGGCAACGAAGGGCCAGAGGCTCATCACTCAATGACAGGTCTGAGGAAATGAGAACTGGATGAACGTAATAAGGGAGAGAGAGAGAGAGAGAGAGTGGAAACAGCTCAACACGTCTTTGATTTCGGTTCCGTAGCTTAAATTATTAAATTAATGAAATCCTCCAACCAGGAAGGAAAGCGCGCACGTTGTCTGCCAATGTCAATGTCTCTCTCACAAACGATCCCCTCCTTTCGCAGAATCCGTCGTTTTCACTATGAATGTCGAAAAGGAAATCTCTTGAATCTCCTCGTATGATCGCTAAACTTTCTCCAACTCGATAAAAACTTAACATAATTTGCCAGATCTCGTTCGCATGCTGACAGCTAAAAGAAGAGGTTTTACGCGCGGAAAGACTAGAACGGATTGACCAGGAAGCGCGAAACTGGAAGGGGTCAGTTCACTGTTGTTGACGAAGGCGGTGCTTTGTCTTTTATGAGGTTGTTTCCGACAGGAGAATCGACGCGTGAAATCGAACAAGTCGTTGATTCCACTTCCCACGAGGTAACTAGAGCGCGCTTCCTTTTTTCACTTAGATTTTTCTATGCTTTCGTCCGTTGGTTTTACACGTTACAAATTAGAAAGGGAAATAATAATGAAGAATTAATTTACTAAATTTTTAATTTGTTCAATGCGATCCCTAAATTTTTAACTTAACGTGTAATGTCATTCTTGAAATTTTAACTTGTTTAGTATCGTTTTCAAAATTTTGATAAGTATTCAACCTAGTCTCTAGACTATATGGAAATATCCAATTTCATCATTTTATTTATTTAAGTTCAAGGGCAATATTGATCATTTTCATATAGTTCAGGAATTGAATTAAATATGCACCAAAAGTTTAGAAACCATATTGAACAAAGTTTTCAGGACGACATCGCACGTTAAGTTGAATTTTAGAGATTGCCTTGAGTAAATTTAAGTTTCAGGAACGACATTACAAATTGAATCAAAATTTAGGGATCATTTGTGTCTATTTCCCTTCTGTCTATTATGAGCGCATTAACATATCCCATTGGACTCGTTATTGCTCAAAATCCTAAATGGGTGGTCGGTTATTGGCTAATTGAAATGTATTAGTTGCTCTACGCAATGAAAAATATTCAATGCGTCACTTCTTTAATATAATTTGCACATGCATCTCAATAATTTTCCTTTCACTTCTTCAATGCTGTGCGTGTCGCCCTTAATGTCGATATTCTTCTATATTGACATATATCAACTTAAATCTCCATGTCTGGTGATGAATATGGACAGTGTTAACTCAAGATTGCAACACCTGCTTTCATCCATGGTCTCCAACTCCGTTTCAGACCAATTATCCAAGATATGTTTTAGCCAAACTAACCTTGAAGGCAATTTCCCAATGAAATATGTGTTGATCATGAGATCTTCTCGTTAAGATATTTAGCACATACCAAAACAGGTTGATACATTCATTTAGGGAGACCACTAAGAGAAACTCAAGTCTAAGTCCATCCACATATATAACTTGTTGAAACTTTGATCTCAAAGTCCCATAAAAAAAAAAATTGAATGATAAATGAGGAATGGAGAATAATGAGAGGCATGTCCCGAATTCGGTAAATCGGGAATGTGCCAAATTCCCGAAAATCGGCAAGTCTTCTTGAAGCTCGATAAGTTGAAGATTGGTAGATCGATTACCGAAATTCGGTAAGATGAAGTTCGGTAAATCGACTGTAGTATGCCGAAAGTAGTAAAAATACAAACTTCATATTAGGGAAGTTTTTTTTTTGGACGAACATGTATGTTTGAACGTACACGTTTGTTCATAAAAGAGCGAACGAACATGTTTGTTCGAAAAAAAAAAACCGATTCAACTTCGTAACTCTTCAATCTCTGAAAGACAACTATTTGGATTAGTGACTCGTCATTCTCAATCGTTGTTTCGTGACTCTTCAAATCATTATTTATAAAAAAAAAAGCATTGATCGTCGCATTAGAAAAACAACGACTACAGTCATACCGTGCATTAGAGACCACTGCCATTTTAGTTATTCATTCTTCATATTCGTTATTGTGTGCAATTATTCCGTCAGGTTGCGTTCGAAAGTTTTCTTTAAAGGAGTACCGCTTTAAAGAAAAGACGATCAATTCTATGTAGGTAGAGAATTGTCCAAGAATCTTGGGTATCGATTGAGGGGATAAATTTATTTTGAGGACACAACGTAAATTCATTGGGTTCATATCATTTGTTTGCATTTAGACTTTTCATTCGTGTTTGTTTTCAGGTTTGTCTATCAACCCAATTTTCATATACGAACTTCAAGTCACGTTTGTAGGTTCCTACATAACTAACATATTTTCACTAAAAACTCAAGCAAATAAGTCAATGACCAATTAAGATTTTGTGCTTATTCTATAAAATATCATATTTTTGTCGTAGGAATTCTCTAATATAACTTACATGTGTATTTCGACATCCTCTACAGAGATAAAGACTATCGGATCATCGCACAATGTAAACGAACTTAACATTTCTAAGACTTATCATAACGTGTATCCAACGAATACCATATTTACGGTAAAAGGTTCATAGTGCCTATAGCACTTCTTAAGTTAGCAAATAAGTAAGGAAAAAAGTTACTAAAATTTCCAAACTATGTTCACTGGACACATTTACCTGAACTTTTATTTATGACATAAAAAACCCTAAACTATGTACCCTATGACACACTTGTTCCAAACTTTTTCTTGTAACATCACAAGTTCCAAACTTGTATCCTTATAATATATTTATCCTCCGCCAAAGTTCTGTCGTACGATTTTCCAACAATAACAACGTCCTTAATTTAACTCCGCCTATATAGTCTACATAGCATGTCCCAAGCCAGGTAAAGGAGGAGGGTTACGTCAGGCGTAACGGGCCGGTTATAAAAAAAAGAGCTACCTCTATGAGATGAACCCTATTGATATTTCGTTGGAGTGTACCCTTCTTAGTGACGCGTTGCATCGGCGCCCGAGTGTAGCGAAAAATGAGTAAGGGTCTTTGCACCAAGATAGGTGGGTGCAAGGGGTAAGGAAGCTAGCCTTGGGCCATCATTTCCAAAGTGATGCACCACATCGATGCCCAGATGTGGTGATAAATGAGCAAGGGTCCTCACACTTCCGTGGGGGAGTGGGGGGGTAAGAAAAGCCCAAGGGGTAGGAATTAGATTGGGGAGTTGGAATGCAAGAACCTTAACGGGTAAATTGAGGGAATTGACAGATACTTTTGCTAGAAGAAAAGTGAATATTGCTTGCCTGCAAGAGACTAAATGGAAAGGAGAGAAGGTTAAGGAAGTGGATGGCACCGGATTCAAGTTATGGTATACATGCACAACAAAGAGTATAAATGAAGTTGGGATTTTGATCGATAAAAATTTTAAGGATAGAGTGGTTGATGTTAAAAGAATAGGAGATAGGATTATTTTAGTTAAGCTAGTAGTGGGGAATTTGATTTTGAATATCCTTAGTGTGTATGCCCCTCAAGTTGGACTGCAAGCGTCCGAGAAGAGCAGATTTTGAAAAGATCTGGAAGAGATTTTAAGACGGATACCACACAAGGAGAAGGTATTCATAGGAGGAGATCTAAATGGACATGTCGGTCAGAGTAGTGGAGGTTTTGACAGAGTTCATGGAGGTTTTGGATATGGGACTAGAAATGAGGCTGGCGAAGACATCTTGAGTGTGGCAATAGCTTATGATTTGATGTTGGCAAACACTTGTTTTAGGAAAAGAGAATCACATCTGATCACTTTTTGCAGCGGTTAAAATTGTAGCTAGATTGATTTCTTTATTGCCAGGAGAGAGGATAGAGTTTCGTATGTAGATTGTAAGGTATACCCTAGTGAATGTGTAGTTACACAACATAAGTTGGTGGTCTTAGAAGTTCGGTATAACAAAGTACAGAAGATGAAGAGAAGTGCGCAGCACCTCAGAGTAAGATGGTGGAAGTTATATGAGGAGAAACAAACATAATTCAAGGAAAGAATGCTACAGGAAGGACCATGACAACTATATGGCGAAGTAAATATGATGTGGAAAGAGATGTCTAACTGCATCCAAACAGTGGCAAAAGGGGTGTTAGGGGAAAGTAGAAGGAATGGACATCAAACAAAAGAAACCTGGTGGTGGAATGAAGAGATGCAAGAGGCAATTAAGCAGAAGAATGAGTGCTTCAGATGCCTATATAAATGTCCTAATGAAGAGAATTTACAAAAGTTTAGATTAGCGAGAAAAAGTGCCAAGAAAGCTGTACGAGAAGCCAGAGGCAAGGTTTTCACCGATATGTATGACAAACTTGGGAGCAAAGAAGTGGAAAAAGGTATCTATAGACTTACACAATCAACAGACAAGAAAAGTAAAGACTTGACACAAGTTAAATGTATTAAGGATGAAAATCAAACACTCTTGATAAGAGATGAAGACGTCAAGGGCAGGTGGATGAGTTATTTTAACAAACTTTTTAATGGGGAGAGCGATAGAAGTGAGGTGGATTTGGAAGATGCTTCTGATGATTCAAATAGAAAGTTTGTGCGTAGAGTTAAAGCACGAGAAGTTAGGGAGGCATTAAAAAATATGAAGACTAGTAAAGTCTTGAGACCCGATGGTATTCCTATTGAAGTGTGGAGATGCTTAGGGGATGTAACAATAAGTTGGTTGACTAGTCTTTTTAATAAGATCCTCCATACTAATAAGATGCCTGATGAATGGAGGAAGAGCATACTTGTACCTATATACAAGAATAAGGGGGATATCCAGAATTGTTCTAATTATAGAGGCATCAAGCTTATGAGCCATACAATGAAACTGTGGGAGAGAGTTATTGAGCATCGTTTAAGAAAAGAGACCAAGGTTTCTGTCAATCAATTTGGATTTATGCCAGGACGATCTACCATGGATGCTATTTTCTTAGTACGACAATTGATGAAAAGATATCGAGAAAGAAAGAAGGACCTCCATATGGTGTTTATTGATCTCGAGAAGGCGTATGATAGGGTTTCAAGAAAGGTTTTGTGGTGGATTCTTGAGAAGAAAAAAGTACCTTCAAAGTATGTCGAGGCAATCAAGGACATGTATAACGGTGCTGCTATATGTGTGAAGGCTTGTAATGGCACAACAAGTTATTTTTCAATCACAGTAGACTTACACCAAGGTTCTGCTTTGAGCCATTACCTTTTTGCCCTGATTATGGATGAGCTAACAAAAAATATTTAAGATGAGGTGCCGTGGTGTATGTTATTTGCAGACGATATCGTGCTTATTGATGAGACCAGGGCTGGGGTTAACGCTAAGTTAGAAGTATGGAGAAACACGTTGGAGTCTAAAGGATTTACGCTAAGTCGAGTAAGACGGAATACTTGAAGTGTGAGTTTGACACGGTAGGAATATGGGATCAAGAAACCATAAATATGCTCGGACATGAGGTACCCAAAAAAGATACATTTAGATATCTGAGATCAATATTGTAAAAGGATGGAGAGATTGATGAGGATGTAAGCCATAGAATCAAAGTAGGTTGGATGAAATGACGCAGCGCATCGGGATTTTTGTGTGATCGCAAAATTCCTCTTAGGTTAAAATGAAAATTTTATAGAACAGCAGTCAGACCTGCCATGTTATATGGAGCTGAATGTTGGCCAGCACAAAGGAAACATGAGCATAAAATGAGAGTAGCGAAAATGAGGACGTTAAGGTGGATATGTGGTCATACAAGGATGGATAAGATAAGGAATGAAGAGATTCGATGAAAAGTTGGAGTAGAACCGATGGCGGAAAAGATGAGAGAGCATAGATTGAGATAGTTTGGGCATATTCTCCGAAGACCCTTAGATGCACCGGTACGAACAGAAGTTTGCTATCGAGAGCTTAACACGAAAAAAGCAAGAGGTCGGCCGAAACTTACTTGGTGGAAAGCAGTAAAACAGGATTTAATGGAGTGGAAAATAGATTGGCGTACGGTTTATTTTCGAACAGAGTGGAGGGAGGCTATTAGTATTGTGTAGGGGTATTGTATAGATAGATATATAGATATATATATATATATATACTTATTTATTTTTACACATTTATCTCTTTTCCCTCCCTTGATTCTGCTTTTATTTTTATGATTTTTTGGGGTTCATCGACCGCCAACCCCAACTAGTTTGGGATAAATGTGTTGTTGATATTGATGTTGATGTTGAACAACGTCCTTAATTTACAAGATCAGTTTGAATAGTAAATTTGATTGGCTTGAAGGACATCAATCGTACAGTCATAAAATTATGAATGAGTTTGTTTTGTGAAAAATTTCATGTGTAACGACAATGTTTTACATTGAAATTGTTTGCAAGAAAAATAATTAGTTTTCTCTTATTTGGCGATCAATTTCAAAATGTTTTTCTAGTATTTGGTTTTTATTTATGGAGATAGTTTTCCCCGTATATAGTATCAGACGATAGATTAGGAACAATAAACATATGAGTTTTCAATTTTTTCATTGCAATGATGGAGCAACTTAAAAAAAAATTAACAAAAAAGTGAAAAAAAACGTATATATTTTTCTTGACAACCAAAAATATGGACCCTACCCGCCCATGAATAGTTCAGTTTGTTAGGGCACACTTGAGATTGTGTGGTTAGGCACACTGGTCCAGGTTCAATTATTCAGATAAGCATTGTAATTTAAGTATGGGATCATGGAGGTAAGTTGTTGTGTTAATCTCCCATTGAGGAATAGTCGAGGTGCATGCAAACTGCCCCGGACACCTTGGTTATAAAAAAAAAAAATGTGGACCGTAAAATTTTTTAAGCTAACAATAGCTAGTATTCACATTTTAACAAACACCTTTTGTGCTTGTTTGGACCGTAGAAAGCTGTGAATTCTAATCTCCATCATATTCTACCGAAACACCAAACAGAAAAAGTGAAAAAAAATCAACAAAAAATAAAATTCTGGAAAATTACAAACAGATCTCTACCCATTGCTTAGAAATTCCAGAAATTTATTCATTGATGTAATTTTGTTTCGGTTAATTTCAGTCGGACAAGAGTTGGATGATCCATTAATGAGTTGGGGTCATATCGATTGTTGAGTAACGATGGAGAAAAAAACAAAAAGTCCTAGGGGAGGCGTAGATAGACTGCGTTGATTGATTTGGCGGATCGGACTATTATGGAAATCAAACGAAGCAGACTGCGACTAAATAATATGAAAGCAGTGTGGCGACAACACGTGGAGTATAGGGAGAGGTGGTCAGAAGGGCAAGGCCAAGACAGGCTGGCCACCGCAGCCGGCCGAGCATGTGCCGCGGGATTCGAACGTATGCGCGCAATCTCCGCCGCCTCTCATCCCTCGCCAACCAACGCCACTTCCCCCATTCTTGTCTCTCTTTCAGTGAATCACTCTGGCATCTCTCTTTCTTCCTTGGCTCGACCAAATTCGAAACAAAGCGAAATTTTGCTGCGTGCACATCAAATCAGGGCATGATTAGATATGATTAGTATATGAAATTAAAAAATTTTACAATATCGTATCCAGTGTCTGATAAATCGCAATGGGCAAAGCCGAACATTTCCACATCCTATCCGTTATCACAAAAAGCAATATGGTATTCGGTAAGCACATGATCGGCAAGTGAGCAAAGGTGAACGAGTGAATGACGCGTGAGTACCCGACCAAAAAAAAAAAATTGGCACATGAGTATATGCAACACGTGAATTTTGATATACATGTTCTAGCTTAATCGACAAGCACATGAGCTAACAAATGATAGTCGATATTGATGTTCGTCAGCACTACATATTCGATTATTGAAATACGGCGATGAATAATTGATAGACGCTAATATAGAAAGTTAGCAGCGGACATTTATTGAAACAACTTCTAGATACTCATATCAATTTGAATCTTGATGTTGGCAATGGCATGCAGGTGAGGTCGAAGACGAACGCAGGTTTTTAGAGGGAACGATTACCATTCAGTAACGAGGAGAAGGGATGTGGATCGGTTGGTTAACACACGATAAAAGCAAATGATTGAGAACATGGATGCAAGGTTCGTGGAATCAAGGAAGCGTGTGTAAAACCACTGTCGTTATAAGGAAGAACAACGTGGAGCAGTTCACACACGGCAAGGATAACTGATCGAGGACATTGATGCAACAATTGCGAAAATTTTCGCGTCTCTGATTAAATTTCAGCATGTATCTCTATCCTTGGTATTGTGTCATCGATTAGATTTCCCATAATACTTTTGTGCTCTCAAGCTATGTCGTTGATTAAATTTTGATATAGTTTGTTTATATATCTGGTTATGTTATGGAATCCATATCATCAATTGCGTAGTTCATATTTATTTTTTTCATTAAATTTTCCTTTTTCTTTTTGTAATTCTTTTATTCTTTTTTTTCCTTTTTTCACCATTCTCTAATAAGAATTTATTAGATAATAGACTATAAGCTTGTTATTTGAGAAAAGTAACTTCTATATTTATGGATATTTAAACTCTTATCTATATTTATCCCATCTCCCTTATAATATAATTTACTGACAATATTATATCTTGTGCAGGCACCAAACACAAGATATGATAAATTTTGAATTTCGTCCTCACTACCCAACGTCGTCGTAGAGTGTTGATCAAAATCAAATCCTTTAATTTGTATAATGGTAGATACCAATTGAAAAGAACACATTCGCCGGTCTCGATCGAACCGGAAAATGCACGATTGTCGTTGGGTCTACACCGTTGAAAAAACGATTAAATCAATGACAGAATTAGCGCCTCACCATGGGAAAATGACTCTACGACTTTTTTTTTTCTCTTTTTCCCCAACAACCCTGTTGAATTTATAGTTAAAATCTTATCTGCGGGTTGATTAGTTAAATCTTCTTTGCCGGTCAATAGAGTCGATAACGAAGAAAGTTCAGAGAAGGCGTCATTGGACAGAACATTCGGGTGGCCGAAGGAAGATCCATGGATGACAGCTCCGCCATGATCATTTTGCTTCTTGTGTTTCGATCGCACCTTAGAAAACCATCTGTCCGAGTTTCGTGTCCACTTACAACATCGATCACATGATTCATTAAGACAAAAAAAAAGGGGGGGTTGTTTGCTTTAAAAAAGATCGTTTAGATCAATTTTAAAAGTTACGGGTCCCATTGACCACCACTTAGCCGCAATAGTCATCATTAATCAAGTGTATATCACCGACAATTGAAAAGATTTTAAAAATATCGTAGTTGGTATATTCTCTTGGGTGCCTTTTGAGTTTTGACTGGAGAGAATGCTCTTTAGCACATGTGGAAATGTACACAAAGGTGAACATATGTGAACGGGGTTTTCATTCCTGAAAGTGTTCATATGAGTACTAATTAATAATTCCTTATATCAAAACACATTTTACTAGAGGTGTCAAATGAGTGAGTTGAGTTGAGTTGGATTTGAATCTGGTCGAATATGATCCGACCCATATTGACTCATCTAACTCATTCTAACCCATATTCAATAATTCATGCTCTACCCGACCTACAACTAACCTATATCTGACTTGGCACATTTTGACCTATATTACCAATCACAATAATATTCTAATAAAATAATATTACTAAGATACTTTCATATGGTAACAAAATCTAGTGAAATTTTTTCATATATATATTTTAATTTTTTTAGATTAATCCATTTTTAAATATTAATTATTCAAAATTGCTTTATTAATAATCATATATTTTATTAAAAATTTATTATTAAAAATATTTCTAAAATTATTTTTATTTTTCTTCGGAGGGCGGTGGAGGCGAAGATCGGTGACCACCGCCAACGGCCAGCGATTGGCAGCAGTGGCTTTTATATTTTTTTTCAATTTTTGTCACTTATAAAAATAAAAAATTACAATAACAATAATAATAATAATAACAACAAAGACTTTGAAGTATTGAGTCCATTTGCAACTTGTGGAAATAAGCTATCCTTATAATTAAAAATGGATCCAATATGGATTGAAAATGGAGTTTAAGTGTGTGACCCATTATTGATCCATTTAGTTCTACTTCAACCTTTTAGACTCATTTTTAATGAGTTCTTTAAAAGTGAATAACCCATATAAGACTCATTTTGTATAAAATATGGGTCAAATATGGGTCTATGACCCATATTGACAACTTTACATTTTACCAAGCACAGCTAATCATATTTCCGAAAGAAAGAAAAAAAAAAACTGCGGAACGTGATCACTTCATCTATTTCATATCAATAATGAAAGTCCTAATATCCTAAATAACCCTCAACTTTAGCTATTGTCCCAATTTCAACCTCAACTTTTCTTTATCTTATAAGAAACTCCAAGCTTTATGTTCAGTCACAATTTTACTATAAACTTTTTTTTTATACTATCAAAAACCTTCAACTTTAGGTCCTATTCCAATTATATTCTTTTTTTTTGTCTCATAAAATAACTACGCTTTAGGTCCTGTTCCATTTTTACCCTAATATTTATATCATAGAAAAGCATCAACTTTTATTTGTGTCTCAAATGTCCCTCCATTTATCCTCCTTCTAAATTCGCCTTAATGATCTTCCATGATGTTTCTACGTCATTGCTCTAGTTTTTCTCCAAATTTCATATCCAAGAAGATATCTTTTGGAGACGGATTTTCGTATTAGCCTAAACAATATTTCTTGGATTTGAAATTAAAGTAAAGATTAGTGCAATTAGGGTTTACTTTCTTCAATTTTTCTTACTCTTAGGAGAGTATTCCTTCTGTCTCGCTCGGTAAATTTTGATTGTACACGATCCTCAATCTATTGTGCTCGGGTGTGTTCCATCTATCACGATCGGAGTCTAGTGCTCCGACACTAAAACAACTCGTGCTTATGAGTTTTCCATCTCTCAATTGTCAATGAAGAATTTTGGATAGAGGGTTGACGGTGACAAACATATAACTCAGAGTTAGTGATTTTTTATGGGATTAAAAAATTTTAGGGTTAAATTGGGACTATACGGTAGAACTGGGACATGACCTAAAGTTGTGAATTTTTTATAAGACAACAAAAGTTTAGGGTATAATTGGAACTGGACCTAAAGTTAATTTTTTTTTATAGCGGAACTAGTCTATCTATTTTTCTTTTCTTTGAAAATGGGCAACTTGTGAGATAGAGAGAGATGGGCATGGCTGAAAGTCCCTCTAGGATCAAGAGAAAACCAAAAGCCGCATCAGCTAGACGGTGTCCAAATTCATCCAGAGTTTATTTTCTTGGTTGGTGAGAGCCAGAGGAAGCAAGATTCAATGGTGAACGTGCACACATCAAGAGGTTTGATGCTATGCCGGCCATCATGTCTGTTCTCTTCCGTTGTCGGTAGCTCTTCTTCTGTTGGGCCCTTTTTTAGGTCGTAAACCTAGAAGACGGCTCTCTTTCATGCGACTTTTTAGTTGTTGTCCAGGTTCGGCGATCGGTCAATCCGCCACGTTTCGTTTGTCTAATTCGCCGGATCACATCCCCCACGAAATTTCAAAGATTCCACGCCACCATACGTCGGAGCAGAACACTCGGGTGCCCTCCGTTTCGCGAATGATTACATTAATCTCGATGGACGTCGGTGTTGTCTCGCGTGCATAACCCTTCCCTCTCATTGTCAACTCAATCTCATTTCCATGATTAGGGTCTTTGAGAAATGCCCAGATGGCTCCGAGTGCGTGATTATAGGATCTCTCGTTCACAAGGGGTTTTCTTTTTGCCAACCTGAGTCAGGTTGGATTTGGGTCGGATCCAACATAGTTCGACTCATATTGACTTGTCTAATTCGTTTTGACCCATATTCAATAATACATACCCGATTTGACCTGACCCGCAGCCAATCCATTCTCGACCCGACCCGTTATTCATATTATCAAATCATACCTATGTAACTCATTTAACCTACGTTAAGCTCTTTACATGTATATGTTATCAGATAAAAACTTCCCATCAAATTAAAAAAGTGAAAAATATAAAATATAAAATACTTTCATGCAATAAAAAAATAAGTGAAATTTTTTCTTTTCATTTTTTTTGACTTTTTTGATTTTTTAAAAATATTTTTTAATCAACTGAAATGTTTTACTTTTTTTAAAAAAATATGTTTTTTTTATTTTTAAATATTTTATTCAAAAATATTTTTATTATTAAAAATATTTTTTATTTTATTATTTATTTCTTCTCCGGGCGGCAACGACCGGCGCCAGGCGACTGACGATTGGCGACCAGTAGTTTTTATTTTTTATTTTTGTTATATTTTCCTTTTCTGATTTTCTTTCATTAATTTATAAAAATAGAAAATAAAAAAATAAAAATAACAAAACCCCCTAGCCCATGTGCAATTTGTGGGGTTGCTATCATGGGTTGAAAATGGGTCAAATACGGGTCAAAATGGGTTTAAGTGTGTGGCCCATTTATTACCCATCTGATTCAACTTAAATATTTCAGTCTCATTTTTATTAAGTAACTAAAATTTTATAACCCACGTATAACTCATCTAGACGAAAATATGGGCGAAAAATGAGTCATTGACCCATATTCACATCTCTACTTTTTTCATTGGTTTAGCATGAAAATCATGTTTTCATAGTGAATCATGTGGAGTTATTCATGGTTTTGCCCTGCTCTGCAGTTAGATCCAGTTTGGTAGACACCAGAACTAAAATTTTAGGATGAAGTGTGAGTGAGAGGCAGGACATCGTATGTAAGAAGTTGAGTGGAATTTGATCCAATTGCGAAAGTGTATGGGCCAACAAGTAATTTTCTCACAATCCAAGCCCAAGTTTCATCTCTGCCCGAGTTCATGGTTGCCACCACCCAGTCCCTTCAAATTCACTCTGCACCAAAACAAGACTTGAACTTCGTAGAAGGACATGCAAAAATACATCTTTTAACGTCTGAATCTTGACGTGTCTTGTGGAGTATATCCTCACTCTTCAACCTCAAGAATGGCAAGAGAGGTCGCTGCTTCCTATGCACAAAACGGCTAGGGAATGTGAAAGTACTACGGACGGGGCGAATGAGCTCTTCGGGCAGCTGAATCAAACTATAGGATGCATCCTCTTCCTCCCCTTGCCCGTATTAATCAGTTGATTTCGATGTCTGAGACCGAAGTTCCGCGTCGCTTGAGAAAAGGCAAACCAATCCCCTCATTTTTCTGTCAGCTTCCAACTCTATCGTCGCTGCTAACAAAGCTATAAACATCACTCGAGAGTGCCACTGTGCTCGATGATACAGCCAGCAAGATCATGATCCACGACACCACTCTGTCTTTCTTTGTTGCAATCCCATGAGTATCCCTGCAAAACAGGTGCGGGATGTTGAAGTCAAGAGGAAGGATGTCATGTTCAAAAAGAGACAAGACAGAGTCAGAGTCAGAGGATGAAGGTGATAAGGCCATCCAGGACAATTGTCCACTGAAATTTTCCACATGAAATTCATGCTATCCTTGTAGCATCGTGCAAGCCTCTACTGAATCTCTGATTATACACTTCATCAATGACATATCCCGATGTCACGGCTTCTCGAAGGAAGGGACTTCAGCATTATCACTAGTAATAGCACATACCTAAGAGCGATTGCAGATGGAAATATGAACCCTACAGAGGTTGCTGCGGTGGCCCCGGTAACTTGAAAAGCATCCCAGATGCTGGGTACGAAGTTCGCTCCCAGAAATATAATACCCATTAGTGCTGCTGTCATTGAATAAAATCTCCGGTTGTCGAAGTTGATTGGAATTTTTGCATGGGGAAAAAGGAGGCCATCCAGATTGAGCCGAAGTGAGAAAAACACGATCGGGAAAACAAGCATGAGGTGGATTCCGTAGCTTATTCTTACTATATCATTGAGCATCATGCTGTAAGGAATTCCTAGATCCCCATCAAAATTTGCTAGCACATCATCCAGAGTCTGATCTCCAAAGAGAAGAAACCCGAAGAAGCTGGTTGCGACGTAGACAGATGAGCATAGTATCAGTGACGAACGTACTATCGACTTCATCTGCATTGGGTCTTTCAGCTCATTCTCGATTGGGTGTACTGCAGCACATGTCAATTGGGCAAACAAATTGATGTAAGCCGATGGGAAAAAAGAAAAGGAGTCGTGAGCTGGACTAGATGCAGCATGGCTTGAGTAAGTTCGTCCATCAACTGCATCGCTTGATCTCATTCATGCAGGGCATCTGAGAAAATTCTACGGTGGTACTAACATCAGACATCAACAGGATAAAGATTGCCTTAATTTGGCTGACTCGCAATGTTAAGAATAAAACATCTCAAAAGAATTCCAGCATGGAGCATCCTTCTAAGCATTCACAAAAACTGCAAGACAATTGCGCATTGTGACTATCCAATTTATACGATTATTCTCTTTATGGACAAAGTTTTCGCCTTTGAACGATTCCAACAACAATCAAGCCTCAGAATTGACTTTGCTAGATTGAATCAGTATCAGTCAGTTTCCTTCTTATTCTAGTAACCACATTCTGCATATATATGAGAGCCGGAAATGTGCCACTGTGGTGTGACAAAATCTTCACCTATGCAGTCGTATCCATCTACTTTAACAATGCACATTCTGCATCCATGTTGATTATGACAGCCACTTTCTGAATCCACATCTAATTCCATAAAGCTTAATGCCACATAATGTTCACTTATCCAATAGGCACGAGCGCTGATTACAAGAGACGGAGTTCGACTGCTTACCATTATGGTGACAAATATAAGCAGTGACCAGAACAGGAAAAGTCGTGAACAGCTTCCAAAACGATGTTTGATCGACGAGCTCGGGCATCAAACGTGGCCTTGTTATGCTTCCATTCGCCAGCTTAATGATTGCTACTCCAGCAGTGATTGCAACAAATACCACAGCCAGACCGACGGACAAGGCCGACGTGTATCTCAACGAATCTATTTAAAAAACAGCCACGAGAGTACGATCACAAGCTTTGTATGATGTAGGTCACTAGCAAGTATTGAAATCAAAAGCAAAACGACGGTGGCGATTCGCCAACCTTGTGAACGCGGCATTTCAGCTTTGCAGTGTTATCGGATTAGCAAATTATATACGACTTGTGAAACCAGTGCATATTCAGTTCGGAGCAAAGAAGACGAACCATTTATCTTTTGGCTTGAGCTACAATCAAAATGAAAAGACAGGATCGCAGGACCTTACCAACTCGTTTGAAAGAGATGAGAGGAGCGAAGACGAGGAGCGTGGTGGACAGCAGCAAGAAAGCGCGTGAGGTCCACCAGTGTTGACCAAGCCATTCCTCCATTACCCCTGTGTGGTGGACCCAGTTTGACCACGTCCCTGATAACACGTCCCCTGCCATTGCCAAACATTCCTAATCCTCGAACTTTAGAATTCCTCATTCTCCGGTTCCAAAATTAGCACAAGAATAAAAATACCCAAAAAATCTCTTTGCTTAATACTTCAATTTGGACTTTTTTTTTTGGTCGAAAATTTGGACCATTCAACAACACGTTATTAGCTAAAAAAAATCATGCTTTGTCATTCGACTAAGTTAATCCCGGGATTGAGCCTAATCTTTCAAGAAAACTAAAAATAGCACAAGGTTGATGTCCATACCTATGATGATCATGTATACGACGAGCATCCCGAGGTTGTTGACGACGATGCAGGACTGCAGCAGAGCCCTCCCGGCCCCGCCGTACGCGTCGGCGGCGGCGGCAGCGTAGGTGGAGGACTTGGACGCCCGGCTGAACTTCAGGATCACGTCGATCGAGGCATTCGTCAGCACGGCCCCGAGCGCTATCATCGCCAGCCCTGGGATCAGACCCAGCTGCTTCAGCGTGGCCGGAAGGGCCATGATCCCGGCGCCGACGATGGTGGTGGAGAGGTTGAACACGGCCCCCGAAAACGAAGCGCCGTCGAAGCCCGCCTCCATCGGCTCCTCGACGGTGCCGTGCTTCTGCGGGAGGAGGGGGACCCTCGGGCTCCGCCGGTGCTTCCGGTCGGAAGAGGAAAGGAACGTCATTTTTGCCTCTTCTCCGAGAAGTGGGACGAGAGAGAGAGAGAGGTGGGGCTCAGAGAGAGAACGGTTAAAGTTATGGTGGGGGGGGGAGGTTGTTTTTTCTTAAATTGATAGAAGGAGAAGAGAAGAAGGGGGCGTTGTCGACGTGGACAACGATTTTTAAGAGAAAATAGCCAATCAGAGGGCGACGCGTAACAACGATGCCATCAAGGCTCCTGGGAGGATCCGTCGGGTCGGCCGCCACGAAACGGTCCAAGCAGCGCGTGGGGCTACGCGCTAGTGCTGTCGCTGCAAAGTGCAAGAAAGAGAGGTGCATCTACCCGACGCCCAACGGCTATTTGTCCGAATTTCCGGACGCTGAAAGTACTTTTTCGAACTTAGACAAAAAAAAAAAAAAAAATTAAAACAAAAGGTTTTTTTTTTTTTATCGAATTGGAGTAAACGTCGAGTCGTTTCGGAACGACGAAAAGCCCATTACCGTTTTGGCAGAACAAGCTCACCCCACCCTACTACATTGCCTACTAGGTCTGCCCCATTCCCTGTTATGTTACGGAAGCAAAACTGGAGCCATGTTCTCCATTGCCCGCGAAGCAAACCTAGCATTCGTGCGGTCAAATGAAGAATGTGGCAAATGCCGAAACAGTACAAACACAGCAAGCGTGACGGACGACATAGCAAAGCAAAAGCGATCGTGAGGACACTTGAATCAAGAGAAGGCAAAACAAGCAGCTCATCTCCAACGCGTTCGGATGAACCCCTTCCCACTGCTCAATCGCAGTCCGAATGGGCAAGAGGAAGCCTCGGACAAACTGCCCATAGATTTCAACAACTCCAAACCCGAAAAAATTGCCAGAAATTCATTTTTTTTCTAATTAAGTCATTAATATTTTGCATTTGTACATGTTCAGTACATCCCATCAATTTTGATTTGAAATGTTTAACGTGGCAAGACTAATCTTGACGTGATGTTGCTTGAACTGACATGAACAATTTTAAATAACATATTTTGTTAATTTTTTTTTTTTTCATTTTTATTTTTTTTCTTTCTCTTCATTCTTTCTCTAGCCTGTCATCGAGGTCCAACAATTAGCTAGAGGCAAGGGCGAGCCTTGCCCACCCCTGGCGAGGTTTGCCCTTGCCAATGGCCGGCAGGGGCATGCTTCACCAGAGGCTGCGAGGTCGACCTCACCGGCGCTCGCCTCTAGGCGGTAGTCGAGGTTCGATGATGGTCTAGATGAAGAAGAAAGGGAAGAAAAATAAAATGAAACAGTAAACAAAAATTTGATTTTTTAAAAATATTATTAAAAATTGTCCATATAAATTAAATGATGACTGCGCTGAGTTAGCGATTTTTAGGTTGAATTGACTAAATTGACTGAATTGACATAAATGCACAAAAGTTTATCACTCAATTGATAAAGAAAAAAAATTAAGAACTAAATTGATACAATTACTATAGGTTTAGAAATGTTTTGATAATTATTCTCCTCAAAAGTCGATAAGCTTTGAGTAGCTAGGTGATCAAGCATCCGAGCTTAAGTTTCGGGAGACCATTGGAGGTGTAGAGTGCAATCACCTATAGAGATTAAGTTTCGGGACTTTTCAGGCCGGGTTTAGTACTCAGATCGGGTCGGGTCGGGCCGGCTCGCCGCCCAATTATATTTATTATCCATTTTTATTTTAAATTTAAATTATTTTTATATTTTCCTTTTATATTCTTTCATTTTAAGGGTTTCTTAATTGATTTTAATTCCAAAAAATGTTTTAAAAGGAAAGAAAAAAAAAGAAATAGATCCGAATCCAGCCTGACCCGACCCGGCCCGGTTCGATACTGCTCCATTCGGGCTGGCTCGGCTTGGCCCATTGACACCACTACCTCTCACCTATACGGAATTCAGGACGAGGCTGGAGATGAAGAAAAGGATGCCCGAGGGGATGATCGCATCTGGCGACGCAACCGCCATGGCACAAACATCGAAGGTCGAGCGAACCTAGGTGAGGTGACGTGGAGGGGCTTGCAACTCCAATGACCAGACCTGCAACCATTGATCTAAACCATTGGAGAGCATCAAATTGACGACCAGAGTTGCATCTGGAGTTTAGATCTGGGTTCAACGAGGAAGAAGACGAAGCGCTAAAGTGGCCATTTGGGGATAAAAGCG
The DNA here is from genome assembly GCA_028455895.1 of Rhodomyrtus tomentosa. Classification (NCBI taxonomy): domain Eukaryota; kingdom Viridiplantae; phylum Streptophyta; class Magnoliopsida; order Myrtales; family Myrtaceae; genus Rhodomyrtus; species Rhodomyrtus tomentosa. The sequence goes on along the minus strand of JAPCWY010000001.1, from coordinate 1,853,045 downwards.
AAAATTTTAGTGAGTTTTCGAAGGTAAGAAAAGGCCACCGAAAAAGTTCATTAACCCTTGGAGAGAGTTTTCCGAAATACTGAAAGCCAAAGCAAGAGTCGAACTACTTTTTAACCTTTGGGCTTTGCCGATATTATTGGGATCACATAACAAAAATTCGAGCCCGTCAACATATAACTCATCTTCACTTAAAATTTTAAATTAATGAATTATGAGTCAATTTTGATAAATTAATTGCTCAACACCACATTATATTCTCTAATATGAGATTTTTTTAGCACAATTCATACGTGCATTTTATCAGATATTAACTTCCATTTAAAGTAGTCATTATTTTTATTATTATTATTTTTTTTACCAAACACCACAAATTTCGCTACAAGGGCTTTACCGTCCCGAACACAACCTAATTCAGGTAGAAAGCATCAGATTCTTTTCAATCACAGGAGTGTCGTTTTAAAGCAGTCTCGGGATTCCTGCCCCCCACTCTATTGGTGGAGCTCTAATCCCGATCCACGTGAATGAGTGATTTACATTTATATGTGGAGATTAGCGGAAACATAAGTTCGAATACCTATTCTTTACGAAAAGAGAGTTGAATATGACGCATATAATGGCTTTTGTTAGATAAATTACAAATTAATGCCAACTTGAGAAACTAACTTTGGCTACATGATGAGTTCGGTCAATGGGATATACTTTGACTACCGTGAACACATTGATTTGAGTATGGACTATGGAATGTACAAGCTCTTAGTTACCTTTCTATTGTGAAAAATTGAATGATTTTGAATATATTTTTCTAAATATGATCGCATGCATTAGTCAATAAAAAAAAATATTTTCATTACAAATAATAATTTGTGTCTGAATATTTGCATAAAAGATGTTATAAGAGTTGCAAAAGATGATTTTTTGAAAAAAGTATACTTTAAATTATTTAAGGTTAATACCATCCCAAATGAGTACACATGTTACGAATTTACCATAATTTATTTTTTTAATCATAAAATTTTAAACTGATGCACTTGTGATGATGTTACCTCAAACTGGTACATTTGTGATAAATTTACCATTCGTTAATTTTTGTTAAATCTAACAATTAAAGTGTTAAGTTTATGACACGTGGCAATTGACAGGTGTACTAACTTGAGATTTTTATCCTCTATTTGTCACACGTGTATCAATTTAAAATCTTTCGTGATATTAACACAATTTATGGAGATTGAATTTATCACGAATATACCCATTTGACGTTTTTCATGATTAAAAAAATTAATTTATGACAAATCTATCACAAGTATATCATTTTATGATTTTTAATGGTTAAAAAATAATTTAAATAAATTTGTCATAACTATATTTATTTAGAGTTTTTCGTGACAAATAATAATTTGGGATAAATTTATATTCTGTGTTTTAATTTTAAATTTTTCATGATATTAATTAATTTATTTAATCCTCGCGGACAAAAAGAAGCATGATGTGAAATCTCTCACAGCCTGATAAGCCCCACGAGGGGGGCAGAGGAGAGAAAGGACAAAGATAAGCGAGCACAACGTGGCAAGAAAGGAAGTCCATTCATTCATGTGATCATTCCACCGACAACAGCCGGGGTTCGTGACCATGCATCCACCACAACTCCATGGGGGAGTACAAACAATCAAACAGACACATCATCAACAAAAAAATGAAGGAATTAACACGTTCGTGCTCGAGAGCATGGGCGTGTACTTGTTTTACCTGATTATATGGACTTTTAGAACTTTCTAGATGAATTATCTGATCATTTTAGCAAATTTTAAGTATGGATGTCCCGAAAGAGAGGGCAAAAAAGGTTCCCATTGAGATCATGAAAGTATCCATGTCGCTTTGATAAATAAGGTGTTGTGGCGGGCATTATATACTTATGGTTCCACTATATCATAGTATAAACTTTTAGGGTCGAAATTTTCAAGTCAAGATTAAGGTGTGTGTGAGATTTGGCGAGACCATTGTCAACTATTTTAAAAGTTTAAGCTATTAAATGAGGGTGTGGCTTGATATATAATTATTCTAATACTACCTCTCATATATACTCTTCTTACCTAGTATTAAGCGTAAAAAATTTCATAGGGGAGTCAAATAAAAGTCTGAAAATATTTAAACTTACATACCTTTTTTTTTGGAGAATTTTATGTATAGTTCGATAGACCATAATGAGATTCCATCGGCCTATTTATAGGGCTTTATGAGATCGCTAGAGAATATAATATATATCAATCAATTATGCAGAATCAAATGGAGATATATGCGCAATCTTGAGATATATATATATATATATATATATATATATATATATATAAAATCAAAAGAATTATCAAATATCTCTAAAGATAATCCTAATTATCTCTTACATCTCTCTTCAAAGTCAAGCTGACTTAGTCAGCTTAAATTTGAAATAACACTTGCTTAATTACAGTATTGATTTTAACTTTTTTATTTTTATTTTTTGCAACTGTGTTGAGTATTGTCCAACAAATTGTTTATCAATGATTGAAGAATATGAACTTTCTACTTGTGATCATCACGAATTGAATTATATTCAAATCACTTTGGGTCGTTTACTAATTTTGAATTCATAATAATAAAATAAAAAAATGCTAAAAAGGCTGATCGTCGAAATATTTTTTTTCTTTTTAATATTTTTCTGTTGGAGATTATCTCATTCCTTTTATCAAGCATAATGATGCGAATTAAGTTTAATAAGTTTGAATATGCAATGCCATGCAATTTCACTTTCTCGGTTTGGGAATTGCATTCTTGGAATTGGGTTGGAACGTCAAGTGAAATCAGCACCCAACGGTGGGCTTGGCGGAGATCTGCAGTGAGACGGCGTTCAACGACTATTCATGATGAAACTTCTTGGTCTAGCTGGTTTGAGGGCGGCAAATCTAGAGAGGTGGTATTTGCTTCTTGAAATGACGTGCGAAAATTCAAGAATCAAACGGGAAACAACGAAGTGCCCAGTGCCGTTGACTTGCGAAAAAGAAATTGAGCGACGCGACCTATACGACTAGTATCGTAGCATCAAGCAGCCCATTCGGGTGGCTTGAAAAACTAGTGATTTAGTGATGCGACTTGTGTTCCTGAAATCGAAAAAAATACCTGTGTGAAAAAAGGGCTCGACTTGGCGACGCGTCATCGCTGTCGCGACCATCACGGTGATTTGCTTAGACGAGATTGAGGCACACATGTGAGCATCGTCCAGCGGTGGGATGGATTTATTTTTCTACAAGGTACATGAGGTAGTGCACCCGGTGCATTAGGGTTATCTCAGGAAAGGAGGCTCCAGTACCAATTTGAGAAGGACGCAAAAGAGCAAGAAATAGAGTTGATGCGAAAATCAAGCCATCCTTCGTTAACAAAGTGCGTGGCAAAAGAACGAACATGATAGAGGATACCTATTTTAAGAGCCAATGAGCACAGACTAAGTAATTCATCCTTCGTTAGCATGTGATTATTATTTTTTAAAAAATGTTGAATTTATTGTACGGATGTCAATTTAGTTATGAATTATTCGATTTAGTTATTTTATCTTAACCTTTGGCAATTTTGCCGTTAATGTAGACGTTGATTGTTCTACGTGGCATGATCATCACTGATGAAGAAAATTTATATAACTTTTTTTTAAATATTGAAAACATTGTCCACTTTAGTACTAGTCATGCCACGTAAGATGATTGATATTTGCATTACCGATTTTGGGCCAAATTGGCCGAAAAAATTAGATTGACAAGTTATCAAAAGATTAAAAACTTTATAACGGACTTACCCATGGGTAGCTCAGTTGGTTAGGACGCACTTGAGATTGTATGGTTAAGCGCACTAATCTCATGTTTGATTACTCAGATGAGTACATGTGATTTAAGTGGGGGCCATAGCCGTGGGTTGCTGTACTAGTCTATTCCGAGAAATAATCGAAGTGCGCGCAACCTGACCTTAACACCTTGTTTGGACTTCGTCTCGTGAATTTTTCATGTTTAGCACTTTTACCAATGACCGTCATGGGCTGTGGACAGAGTATGCTCTGCCCCAGTTGCCATGGCTAAAGCTTCTACCGGCTCTTCCTAATTCTTTTAATGGAAATTAATGAACGAGCTATGCATCTGGTTCACTGGCTCATTATTTTCTTACTGGAAAAGAAAGAAAGAAAGACGAAGAGACTCTTCTCTCCTTTTTATAAGTTAATACCTTCTTACTCCATATCCGTCAACCACCGAGGGTTGCTCTGCTCCAGTGGTCAATCTTTTCATTTGGAAAGGAGGAGGTATGGAGATCCATTCTCCACCTTCTCGAGAGTTGGGTTGAGACGGCTTGTCATGAAGGCATAGTAATTAAATACTAAAATTTATCAAATTTGTGCAAACGATAAATGATAGATATTTATTATTATTATTATTATTATTGTTATTATTATTATTATTATTTCTCTTTTACGTGATATTGACATGGTTAAAACATGAAGAATAAAACTAAAACCACCGCGATCAGAGTACGTGCTTGTCTAGACCCGTGGTAGGGTCTTGTGAGCCGACCCCTTAGGGAGTGTGATCTCTCTTGAGCACCCGCCGGGCCGTTTTAACAGGGCTTGAGATCGTGATGGGAAGTGACGCAGCGTTCAGTGAAAGAAATAAGCAAATTTTTTTTTGAGAGTAAAATTACGAATTCGATATCAAAAAATATATATCATGTTTGCTCAAATATCATAAAATAAATTTTATATAAGGTGTTAAACCTACTGGATACAAAACTCAAAATTACAACATTGCCACTAATAATAAAATTTAATCCAAAAAATACTAAAAATTTGAAAAATCCATCTAAATGATCTCGGATCGCCGAAATCCATTGTAGTTCATCGCCAAAAAGCGATGAGTACTTATTAGAATGCTATTTTGCTTCAACCGATATAATTTAAGCTCAATCCAATGTCGTCGCCTAATTCCGTCGGTTCTAGTCGCACCATTTTTTCACTTTTAGATTGAATTTTCACCTGTCCAATCAGTCCAAAAACGCATTACTAATAGCGTCCGCATCATTCTCCTCCACTCGAGAAGAACTCATCCTCGAGTGAGAATCAAAATCTGAATACATTGGTTCAGAGTACTCATGAAATATTGACAAATCAGCAACATTGAAGATATTAGATATGCTCATGCTTTGTGAAAGGTCAATAACGTATGCATTATCATTGATCTTCCTGCTTATAGTGAAAGGCTCGTATTTCTTTAGTTGTAATTTGCTGTAAGATCCAATTGGTAACTGCTATTTACGAAGAAAGATGATGACTTGATCGTCTACTGCAAACACCTGCTTGCGCCTGTGTTTATCTGCCGCAGCCTTGTACTTCTGATTAGCCGCTTCCAATTTCTGCTTCACTTCCTGATGTACCTTGACAATCTGCTTAACCATATGATTCGCAGCAACACTCTTGTTTGCGTTATAGGACAAGTGAATCAAATTCAGAGTGTGTTGAGGCTCCTTTATATAAAGGACAAAAAAAGACGACCTATCAATAAAACTATGAACCACATTATTATAAGCAAATTCCGCCTGTGGTAAAGCAACATCCCACTATTTCGGTTTATTTCCACAAAGACTTCTAATCAAGTTGCCCAAAGTTCTATTGATCACCTCTATTTGTCCATCAGTTTTAGGGTGGGCTGTGTTGTTGAAATTCAAGGATGAGATAAATAATTTCCACAAAGTGCGCCAAAAATGTCCTAGAAATTTGCTATCCCTATCTGAAGTAATAGACTTAGGAATTCTGTGCAAACGAACTATTTCTTTAAAAAATAATTTGGCCACACTTACTACATCATAAGTCTTCATACAAGGAATGAAGTGTGCCATCTTGGAAAATCTGTCAATTACAACAAAAATAGAATCCACGCCTCTTTGAGTTCGTGGCAAACTCAGTACAAAATACATGGACGGATCCTCCCATATATTGTCAGGAACATGTAAAGACATATATAAACATGTGTTCTTAGATTGTCCCTGAGTAGTTTGGCAAACATAATATTTTTGCACCTATTTGCTGATGTCTTTACGCAATTGGAGTCAGTAAAATCGCACCCTAACTGTAGCAATAGTTTTGTCTCGACCCAGATGTGCAGCCAATCCACCATCATGATTTCACAAATTACTTCTCTCGTAATGATGCCTGAGGAAGGTAAAGTTGATTGCCATGCATTAGATAAATATCCAAAATATAGAACTCCTGCACAGGTTGATTGACAACACTCATATCCCAAATTTGCCCAAAATCTTCACCGCCTGCATAACACTCTTTCAGCTGCTCGAACTCCAGAATGTCCTGACGCAATGTAATCAGCAAGCTAGCTCTCCTGCTCAACGCATCTACTAGGACATTATGCACATCAGATTTGTGCTGCAATCTAAAAGAGAATTTTTGTAAAAACTGACACCAATGCGCATGCATATCTTTACAGATCCTCTTCTGACTATTTAAGTACTTCAAACCTTCATGGTCAGAATAAAACACGAATTCTTTCTTAATCAAATAATGTTCCCTTGTCTTCAAAGCCCTTACAATAGAGTATAATTATTTGTCATAAGTGCTCCATTTCTGTCTTGCATCGCCAAGCTTCTAATTGAAAAAGCAAATTGGCCTGCACTCTTGAGTCAAAATAGCTTCTATATCCACTCCACTAGCATCACAATCTACCTTAAACAGCTTATCAAAGTTAGGTAGAGCCAAAACAGATGCAGTACACAACTTTTCCTTTAGAATAACAAAACTATTCTCGGCTTCCTCTCCTCACAGAAATCTATCTTTCTTCATACACTCAGTAATTGGGGCTGCGATAGTGCTAAAATTCCTAATAAATAGCCTATCAAAAATAGCCAACCCATGAAATCTCCTAACTTCATAAACTGTCCTTGAAGTAGGCCACTCTCTGATGGTTTTCACCTTCGTCTCATCCACCTCTATTCCCTCGGCAGTAATAATAAACCCCAAGAATAACAGTTTATTAGTTAGAAAGCTGCACTTCTTAAGACTCACATACAACTTATTAGTCTGCAAAGCTGTCAATACTTCCCTCAAGTGCATCAAATGATACTCCTCAGTCTTACTATAAATCATGATATCATCAAAATAAACTACGACGAATTTGCCAATAAAAGATTTCCGAACCTGATTCGTAAGCTTCATGAAAGTGCTCAGAGCATTAGAAAACCCAAACGGCATCACCAATCACTCGTACAACCCCTTCTTTGTCTTGAAAGCTGTCTTCCACTCATCTCCAAGCCGAATACGAATCTGATGGTAGCCATTCTTCAAATCCAGTTTCGTAAACCATTTAGCTCCGTGCAGTCTATCTAGCCTCATCCAACCTAGGAATTGAAAATTTGTAGCCCACAGTTATCTTATTAACGGCTCTACTGTCCACACACATCCTTCAGCTCCCATCTTTTTTAGGAGTTAGCAAGGCAGGAACAACACATGGGCTCATGCTATCCTGAATGTGCCCCTTCTTCAGCAATTCCTCCACCTTCTCCTTTAGAATGTCGCTCTCCTTATGACTCATCTTGTAGTACGGTAAATTAGGCAGACTAGCCCTAGGAATTAAGTCGATATGGTGCTGAATATCACGCATAGGAGGTAACCCATCTGGGATCTCTTCAGGCATTAGCTCTCTAAATTCTTGCAATAAAGGTCTAACTGCTTCAGTCTGCTCCTCCACTTGCAGTTCAGTCTCTCTCTCAAATGCTTGTTTCACTACCAGCGCATGAATTTCCCTAATCTTCTTAATTTTATATTCAAATTTCCTTGTAAGAGTAAGGAATTATTATTTACAACTGGTTTTCCTTTATTCTTCGGGAGCAGCAACGTCTACTTCACCCATTCTCTCACCAGATTATACTGATTGCTCCTTCCCGAAAATTGAGCATCCACATCAAATTGCCACGGCCTCCTAAACAACACGTGGCATACATTCATATTTACCACATCACAATACAGCTAATGGAGAATGAAATTTTGCAATGTTCAGTTATCTAAATTCTTTATGCTTCAGATTTAATCCATCCTAACTTGTAGAGGTTAGGATGTTTCTCCACAGGTATCCCCAACTTCTTCACTGCATCCTTCCCAATGATATTTTCCATACTCCTACTATCAATGATCATAGCAAAGATCTTCCCCAGAATAGTGCATTTAGTTCGGAATAGCTGATGGCGTTGTGAATCATCCTTCAGTTTTGGAGCTAACATCATTCTGCGCACTACACAGTTTATCTATCCCTCTTCCTCATCTTGAAAATCTTCTTCCTCACCATCTAGTTCGCGACAATATCTATCTTCTTCCTCTTCTTCTCTTGCTGCCACATTTACTGTCTTTCTCTGAGGGCATTCATTAGAGCGGTGCCCAGGTTGATTACACCTGTAGCACTTAATCGTCGCTGGTTTAGCATAAGGATTCGGGTTCACATTTTTCTAAGATTGTGACCCTTTGTCCATTGCCTCGTTCAGAGGACGCTTTTCAATCGCTTTATCCCCGTGATTTCGTTTTGCATTAAAGCGATTGTTGAAGCCGCTCTTATCCATAGAAATGCCTGAGTTACTAACCCTATAATTTTCAAAGCCTCTTTTACTTCGTTCTTGCTGCATCAATTCTACCTTTCTAGCCATGTTCTTAGCTTCGGTTAGATTTTCCAAAAATTGTGCCTTAATTTTATCCCGAATGAAGGACTTCAATCCATTGAGATATCTGGCCACATGTTGTCCTTCTGTTTCTGACAGATTGCTTCGCTTTAACATTCTCATAAATTCTGCCGTATATTCATGTACAGTTCGATTGCCCTGCTAGCAACGCTGGTATTGCTAGAGCATGATTTGCTCATAATCAGGCGGAAGGAACTCCTGCTTTAGCAACCTCCTCATTCTATTCTAGGTTCGCACCCTCTCTTTTCCTTCTCTCTCCCTCCTATTCTACAGTCTTTCCCATCAGGCAGACGCGCCCCCTTTCAATCTACATGCTACTAATCGCACATTTTCTCACTAGGGGTTCCCATATAATTGAAGAATCTATTTACATCAGCAATCCAATTCAATTCATAAATTCTTCTATTCTTGTACTCCTATTAAAATAAGAGATATTGACTTTTAGATTAAATTCGTTACATTCACGATCGTCGTAACGTCGTCTACCATCTCTTCTATCATAATCATCATAATGTCCCCTTCGAATTCCTCTATAACGATCTATGTCTTCATAATCAGCACGTCATTCATAAAAAAAACTTGTGCTCTTCTTCTTCTTCCGAGCTCTCCGAGAACAAATGGTTATTCTACCTGCGGACATGAACAAGCCTATTGACAGGGTCACTGCGAGCAAGATCTACACCCGGCCTTTTGTTATTTCACCGATTTCGGTTCACATCAATGCGAAGACCTTCAAATCGATATACCAACTCTTCAAATCGCTACTCGATGCGATGAAGTCCGAAATCAATTCATTGATCTATGCGTTCCATTAAACGCTGCTCCAAACATTGCGGCGCTTCGTCCCCAAGGATAGGGGCTCTAGTCTCCTGATCATCGTCATGAAGATCACCGCCAGTTGCCATAAGCTCTGACACCACCTAACGCAACGTTCAGCGAAAGAAACAAGCAAATCTTGCTTTGATAGGAAAATCACGAATTCGATATCACAAAATATATATCATGTTTGCTCAAACATCAAAAAACACCTTTTATATGAGGTGTTAGACCTAACCATACTAGGATTTTGGATATAAAACTCAAAATTACAATGTTACCACTAATAATAAAATTTAATCCGAAAAAGACTAAAAAATTAAAAAATCCATCTAAACGACCTCGTATCGTCGAAATCCATCGTAGTTCATCGCCAAAAGGCGATGAGTACTTATTAGAATGTCGTTTTGCTTCAATCGATAGAATTTAAGTTCAATCCGATGTCGTTGCTCGAGTCCGTCAATTTTAGTCGCACCATATTTTCACCTTTCGATTGAATTTTCATCGGTTCAATCGGTCAAAAAACGCATTATTAATAGCGTCCGCATCAGGAAGTGAAGAAGTTTTGGCCACAACGAAGACGGCATTAACTAGTCATATCCTCAACAACGTCGATCTAACCCACCAAGAAATAGCTTAACTAAACTATTTACCGACTTCCTCGCTCTGAAATTATCCCTTTGAAAGCTTATTCTTCCGGATATATAGAATGGTTTTCTGGTCATAATAGAAAAAAAATGTGATCTTGTGGGTGAATCATGAATTTGGTGGGAAAACATACACGGAATCAACCAAAGAAACAAAAGAAGGTTAAAAGATTAAACAACAAAAAAAAAAAACACGAAAGAGGAGGTCTTTGCTTTATCCTTTTTCTCGCCATATGAAAAATTGGAGGCGTAAGCCGTTCACAAGGATCGACCATTGTCCATCGTAGAGGCCTACGACTACATCGCGAGGATCCTCCTCCTCTCTCCTCCAACATGAGGCCGTCAGATGAATCTTGGCCGGAGTTCATTGCCGCCGCCCCGTCGGGCCGTCGCTCGCCTTTTAGAGTTGCGGACGATCAGGAATGTGCGGTGGAGAAAAGCTGACAAAGAGAAAAAAGAAAAGAAAAGAAAATCAGGGCGGAAAAGAGAGAGGAGCACGAGCACCGACAGCTTTATGAACAACTATAAAGCACAAACTATAAAGTTTTGTCTATATTACGACGTGTTTGTATGTACTGTAGTATTAACTACTATGTCACTTTCCCAACTTTTTAGCATTTCGTTGATGATTTTTAGAACACATTATTTAACAAGCTTAAAAAAGGATCGGTACTCTTGCCAAAAAACAACAAAAATCGAATTGTATATTCCGTATTTTCAGTTCGGCTAATAGATTTTCTTTTCACGAACCTAAGACGCTATATATATATAAAGTCGAGAACAAAAATCTGTTTTCATTTTATCATTCGCTGAAAATGAATTGTGACGTCATTTTCTTGAACTCGCGAGTACATCTATGGTGCCATTATAAGGGAGATTACACCATACGATTGTACGATATATCGTAGAAGCCATTCGCAAAAGTGACACAACATACCGCAAAATTGCTTACGACATCATGGGGTGAAGAAAAACATGACTCAATGGTCCGCCATTGTACCTTAGACCAAGCAATTGGGTAGAAGTAATTGCCATGGCTCAATGGTGGCCTTCGTCGATCACTTCTGCTCTTTCTAAGGCACAACGACTCATTGGCCAACTTAAGAATGACTTCTGGTAAGAAGTTAATTTTTTAACTTCTTCTCAAAATCAAAAGTTAATTTTTCTACTTCTACTCCAAATTGACTTTTGATTAAAGAAATTCGTTTGGTAATAATTGAAAATTTCTATTTTTGAAATATTATTAAGAATATAAATCTTTGGTGGCGATCGGTGATCGTTGGCGATCGGCAGGATCGGCGGCTGGCGGGGTCTGGCAACCGACAGCGGCAACGGTAGTCGGCGAAGGAGAAAATGGCTTTTGGTGGCAAGAAGTATTTTTTTTTTTATACTTCTCGATATAACTCCCTAGAAATTTTAATTGCACTTCTATTCATCACCGTAGAAATTGGGTTCAAGCTTTCACTAGTTGCTTCTCAATGGCAAAAAATCTTGCCATAAGTTGAAAATTCTGCCATAAGTTGAAAATCCTGTCATAAGTTAATTTTTTATCAAACAGCTTTCTACTTCCTGAATGGATTTTATCAAATGAATTTCCCTACTAGATTGAATTCTGGCAGGAAATTAAGAAGTAGGTGGGTTACCATGCAGGCATTTAGCCCTTGCATGGTAATATTTCTGACCAACTTCTCAATTTCCAATCAAAAATTGATTTATCTATTTTTTCTCAAAAGCAGAATTTGATTTTTCTATTTCTCTTTCTATTTTGTATAAAATTCTGATCAAAGAAATTCGTTTGATAATGATTTTAAATTTCTATTCTTGAAATATTATTAACAAAATATTTGACGGTGGTGGCAGGCGAAGATTGGCGATCAGGGCAGTGATCGATCGAAGCTCGTGTGATCGAAAAAATGATTTTGAAGCTAAGAATTAAAAATTTTTAACTATTGAAATTTGGCCAAAAATATGACCAAAAGTAGAAAATTCGATCAAAAATGATTTTTTTTATCAAATGTATTTTTATTTCGAAATTGATTTTACCAAACATATTTCGCTTGTTTTAGGAAAATTAAAAAAAAAGTTGTGCTTTCTTCCCTTAACAGGAGGAGCGAGCGGCGCAAGATAGCAAACAGGTGGCGCACTTATGAGCTGTTCTGTCTCTGTCGTGTGACGTGTCAGGCCTCTCTCGCTACAGGCGGACCTCTCGGGGGGCGCAACGGAAACTCCGGAAGAAAACATCGACAACACAACACAATATAACGCACGTCGATCGAGAAAAAGCATAAGGGCCAGCGAAGAGCCAGCATTACCGGCCAAAGGCGAAACAGAAAACCAGGAGCGCTTCGTCGGAGAGCGAGAGAGAGATTCTCCCGAGTTGGTTGGCGGTTGCTGCTGCTGCTCTCTCTCTCTCTCTCTCTCGCTCTCTCTCTCTCTCTCTCTTTGGTTGACCGCCGTCGTCTGCGTCCATTGGCTGGTCGGAGAAGATGGTGGATCAGTCCGTGGTGGGTTGGATCTTGGCGGCTTTACTGGGTCTCTCTGCCTTGTACCGTCTGGTGGCGAAAAGAGGAAGGAGACGCGGAGAAAGGAGAGAATGTGTTGTCGAGACCGACAGCATTGTGACGACGGGCAAGCAATGTGGATCCGAATCCGCGAACGGTGACGGTAGTGAGGTCGATATCATCATCGTCGGGGCTGGTGTCGCCGGTGCGTCTCTCGCTCATACACTTGGCAAGGTGATTCCATTCTTTTTCCCTTTTTCTGCTCTCTCACGTTCGGAAACCTCGTTGTCTGTTTCATTACGCTTCTGTGATTTTTCCTGTATTCTTTTTTTCTCTCGGGGCAACAACCAGGTGGAGCATCTTCGTTTCTTTAGTGCCCTTAGGACTCTTGTTTTTCTCTGTGTTTTTCGTTTCTAATTCCAATTGTTATACGCAAAGACATGTTCTGTTTAGAAATCAATTTGACGACTGGAGATAAGAGTTTCCTGGCCAGGAATTGACTTATTTGGGACGTAGCTACATCCTGCAAAATCCCATTTCCCGGAAATTTTCTAATCTAACAGAGTTTTGAAGGAATTAGCAATCTCATAATCTAGATGGACAGCGATAAAGATTTGATTTTCGTGAATGATTTGATTGCGCATGGTTTCGCTCTTCTTTCCCGCATTATATATTTGATAAAGATGTCGGGATTTGAGTAGTTTTATAAGTTTGGTATCCAAAATGCTGGTTCTTGTTCCTATTGTTCATAAGTGACTTTGTATCGCAAATTTTAGCGGACGGTACTCTGTAAGCATTTTGCCAGCGCCTCCTGTCCATGTCAACATCAACATTAACAACACCTTTATCCCAAACTAGTTGGGGTCGGCGGTCGATGAACCTCAAAGAATCATAAAAATAAAATTAGAATCAAAGGAGTAAAAAGAGATAAATGTGTAAAAAATAAGTATATATATATCTATCTATACAGTACCCCTCCACAACATTAATAGACTTTCTCCATTCCGTCCTAAGACAATCCGTATGCCAATCTATTTCCCACTCCATTAAATCTTGTTTTACTGCTTTCCCCCAAGTAAGTTTCGGCCGACCTCTTGCTTTCTTTATGTTATTCTCTCGATAGCAAATATCTGTTCGTATCGGTGTGTCTAAGGTACTTCGGAGTATATGCCTAAATCATTTCAATCTATGCTCTCTCATCTTTTCCGCCACCGGTTTTATTTTAACTTTTCGTCAAATCTCTTCATTCCTTATTTTATCCATCCTTGTATGACCACACATTTACCTTAACATCCTCATTTCCGCTATTCCCATTTTATGCTCATGTTTTCTTTGTGCTGGCCAACATTCAGCTCCGTATAATATGGCAGGTCTGATTGCTGTTTTATAAAATTTTCCTTTTAACCTAAAAGGAATTTTGCGATCACACAAAAATTCCGATGCACTGCGCCATTTTATCCAACCTACTCTGATTCTATGGCTTACATCCTCATCAATGTCTCTCTCCTTTTGCAATATTGATCCCAGATATCTAAATGTATCTTTCTTGGGTACCTCCTGTCCGAGCATATTTACGGCTTCTTGATCCTTTCTTCCTGCCGTGTCAAACTCATACTTCAACTATTCCGTCTTACTTCGACTTAGCGTAAGTACTTCAAGTATTCCGTCTTATTTTGCCTCCTGTCCATATGATTGGCTGTAATGATTTTCTAGCATCCACCTTATCTTCAGTAGTTCAATCAAACGAAGCTCATTACTGCAGTATTCACAAGGATTGGATGGATTTTAGTTTTACTTGAGGGAATATGTAAATGCATTACGTTTTTGTTCTTGTTTTCTCTGAAAACCTTAACTTGTTTTATTTGAATATCCCAAATGAGTTTTAGAAAAAATTGGGCACTTACCATCATGTGAGGACATAATTTGAAGGGCCATAAGAAACAATGACCAATTTGTTCGAGCAATCCTCGCTGGATTTGATGGGAACTCTGTTTTTCTGATCTTTCGATACTGACTGGAGTCCAATAGCCAACCTGGGCCTCTGTCTCTTGTATTGTTACAACCAATCACATGCTTGCCTAACTGGTGGGGCCTGTAGATTTGGCTGCTAGTTGTAGGGTTAATTGTATCCATTTGGTCTTTTGCACTTATTATTCATTCTTTTAACCTACAAAGAAATTGGTACCACCAGTAGGGCCCTCCCGCTGCATGATACGTAGAACAATAATTGTGGATCACAGCACATGGCGGCATCCACTGAAGGTAAGTTATATGTGCATCAATTAGCGATTTAAGATGATTTGAGAAAACTTAATTATCCATCAACCAAGTGAGCAGCGCTGGAGAGGTCCTTCAATATCTTCTTTCCTGTAGAAAGTTCTTAAGTTTCATAACTATTGGGTGATGTAATTAAGATTGACCCATTTTTTCTGCTGTTTTTTTGTTTAAATTAAATTGTTGGAATCGGTTATCTTGTTTTCTGGAAGATTAATTTTGAAACAAGAATTTAATCTCTTAATTGACTTGCAGGATGGACGCCGAGTGCACGTCATTGAAAGAGACCTGATGGAGCCCGATCGAATAGTTGGGGAATTGCTGCAACCTGGTGGCTATCTTAAGCTAATTGAGTTGGGACTCGAAGGTGCGGAGATATCATACGTTTGGGGAATTTTCTGATAGATCTTTATTCAAAATTTGGGATTTTTGTTTTGATGGTTGTTGGCCTCTCTCTTAATCTCCTCGTCTAAGTTATAGCTAAAGATGGACGTTAATTGATATTTGTATCCTTTAGATTGCGTGGAGGAAATTGATGCTCAGCGGGTGTTCGGTTATGCTCTTTTCAAGGATGGACAAAATACTCGACTATCCTATCCGTTGGAGAATTTTCACTCAGATGTGTCTGGGAGGAGCTTTCACAATGGACGTTTTATACAGAGAATGCGGGAAAAAGCTGCGACTCTTCCCAAGTAATTTTTTTTAATCAATATGGATATATCTCACTGTTTCTGCGTAGCCTGCTTGAGAATTGTCCAAGCGTAGTACTGTATTCTCCATTGGAAAATACACTTTCTGAAATGTATAAGCCGTGTGAACTTGGAACCTGAGTTAATGTTTGTCCAAATTTAGCTTAAGCTTGTAAATTCATGCAAAGTTCTATCGCGATGTTCATGGACAAAAGTTCTTTGCTTTGTTCTTATGGACCACGTTTTCCATGTAGATATATTAAGCATGTCGTACGCCCATCCTCCTTTGTCATTGGTTTTTCATTTGTTTAACTGTAAATGAACTGCGATGAAGCTGTTTTGAAAATTGTAACCTTCTGTGCCAATTATATGCTGGGGACTTCCTTATGTAAGCTTTTTGTTACTTCTTCTTTTGTTGATAAGACTGTTTCTCCTTCTTCTTTTTTCATTTATCATCAGTGTAAAGCTGGAGCAAGGGACGGTTACCTCTTTGATAGAAGAAAAGGGTACCATCAAAGGTGTGCAATACAAGACAAAGGATGGAAAAGAGCTGACAGCTTATGCACCTCTCACTATTGTCTGTGACGGATGTTTCTCAAACCTGCGTCGCTCCCTTTGCAAACCCAAGGTGGAGAAAATTCACTCGTTTCTTACACTTTTCTGTTTCTTGAGTTGAAATTAAACTGCATGATTTCTGATCTGTGCGCATGTTTCTTCTCGAGATGCAGACCTACTCTCCCAATTCCTAATTTGTCGTCCCTGCAGGTTGACATACCATCATGTTTTGTTGGCCTGGTTTTGGAGAAATGCCAACTTCCTTATGCAAACCACGGGCATGTTATTTTGGCAGATCCCTCTCCTATCTTGTTTTATCCAATCAGCAGCACAGAGGTCCGTTGTCTCGTTGATGTACCCGGGCAAAAAGTGCCAAGTATTGCGAGTGGTGAAATGGCTAACTACTTGAAGACGGTTGTAGCTCCTCAGGTATGTAACCGTGCATTATTGTTGTATGTCATCTTTGTAAGATACTATCATGCCAGAATTCCCATCTGGCATCTGTTGAACGGTGTTTATTCTATTTATCTGAGTATGTGGGTTTTCCTCTTCAGGTTCCTGACGAAATTCATGAAGCCTTTGTTGCCGCCGTTGATAAAGGAAACATAAGGACAATGCCTAATAGAAGCATGCCTGCTGATCCCCAACCTACACCTGGAGCTTTGTTAATGGGGGATGCATTCAACATGCGCCATCCGTTAACTGGAGGAGGAATGACTGTGGCACTCTCAGATATTGTTGTGCTCCGTGATCTCCTCAGGCCTCTGCGTGACTTAAATGATGCACCCACGTTGTGCAAGTATCTAGAGTCCTTCTATACCTTGCGCAAGGCAAGTCTTGTCCCTTCTCAATAACATTGCAAACATTGGAAAGTTCATTTTCTTATGTTTCTTTGTTTCACTCCTAAAATAATTCCTAGTTTTCACTCAGCATGTTTTCTCTCTTTCTGGTACATGCAGCCGGTGGCATCCACAATAAATACACTGGCGGGAGCCTTATACAAAGTCTTCTGTGCTTCACCTGATCCAGCAAGGAAAGAGATGCGACAGGCTTGCTTTGATTACTTAAGCCTTGGAGGCATATTCTCAAATGGACCAGTTTCTTTGCTGTCGGGCTTGAACCCTCGACCATTGAGTCTGGTTCTCCACTTCTTTGCAGTTGCGATCTATGGCGTTGGTCGATTAATGCTGCCTTTTCCTTCCATTAAGCGCATGTGGACTGGAGCTAGATTGATATCGGTGCGTTATCTACTTTACCTGTGAGCATAGTTTGTTGGTCAGGAGTGTCCTCTTAAGTCCTATCCTCTATGAAACGCGTAGATCGTGGATGATCACAACATTTGAGTTCTGTGCAGGATGCATCGGGAATCATATACCCCATCATTAAGGCTGAAGGGGTGAGGCAAATGTTCTTCCCCGCGACGGTTCCTGCGTACTACAGAGGTCCACCTGCGAAGTGAGATCCATAAGCGGAGCTCAAGCAGTGGCCATAAGCTTCGATGAAAACAAGGACAGTTTGTGGTGGCATCTGCTTTCCCCTGTTCCAAGGTCATTGGGAGGGTGTTTCAACAGCGTAAAAAGTTTTGGGAATTCAGATGTTGTCCATAACTCGGTGTAGAAACTAGCATGTGGAATTTTCTCATGTGTGGCTTTGTGACTTCGAATGAGAGTCAACTTATCAGATGAAATTTTTTTGTTGTCAGTTTGCCTTTGGGTAGGAAGGGCGATCTCCACGCAGTCCTATGTGACCAATTTATAGAAATGAGTGCCAGAGCATGACACGGAATATGTGTAGATCTTAATACTCCTGACATGAAGGTCGTCCATTTGATTGATCCTCCGCGTTAGCGTAGTCCCAATACGCGAGGCCCGTGGGCAAGGATTGTTAAAAACCAAGGCATATAAACAAGGGACACGGGCCATGAGTAGGTAGAAAGCAAAGTGGAGGAATCAAATTCCAGACTTTCCACTCCGATATCACTTTTAGAACTGATTGCGCAACCGTTCACTCCAAAAACTTGAATTATTTATGAAGGTTCATGAGGCGGATAATCAATCTTTTGGAGACTGAACTCACCCATGCCCAATGCATTTCTCGATCATGATGCAGCTCATTTAGTTGATATCATGCTGCCAATACAATGTATACTGACAGATATTTTCAAGAAACAGCAATCTTCAGGCCTAACTGTTTCAACCATTTTCATGTTATTCTTTACAACAGTTGACACCACCAAGCCGAAAAACCCTTGGGAATCCACCAATGCGTAAGCCGTGTGAACTTTTTATATGTTCTTCAGTACATTTTGTCCCTTCGTTCTTGTTTTACGGCTTCGTAGGATATCATGACTTCTTTGAACTTTGCCTCTGCAGCTTCTGTCCGTAAAATGAAAGACATTAGAAAAAGAGGAATCTAATCCGTGGAACCGGCACAAGCTAAACAATTTCTTGTCTTTATGCAACGAACAAACACAGCCCACCTTTATTAACCTGGTGCTGGTCCGGGTGGAACTCCTTTGCCTTGGCCCTAAATGCTGTCTGCAACGATCGAAAGATGCAAATCTTGTTCATTATATAAAGCAATAGAAGGTGGACAAGTCACAGAAAAGAAATATACACTATGCAGCACGATCAAGCTCGGATAATGCGTACGGTGTCTGAGCCATGCAGATGGCACAGTAGAAGAGACAACAGCAGTCTCATAGGCGTATACATGCTCAAATCAGTGAACTCAAGCAAATGCTCAACAAACGTTTCCTCCCCTAAACAAAAATCATGTGACATGTTTCCAGTTAATGTGTAGTGAAGTATTTCTCTGGGGGCGGTATTGGAGGATGCACATATCTGACAATCAGTGCAAACAGTCTGGTAAAGACATCCTCAAACACATCCTGCTTCATACCTTGATCTCTGCTTCAGTGTATGGTGTTCTTCGGGACCTATTGCACAAAAGAACAGTCAGAAAACATAAATTTCAATGCTAGAGACAAGCTCAAACATTTTATAGGTTACTAACACCAGTGAAAATCAAGTCAATGGAGATGCAATATTTGGAACTCCACATAATGAGTCTCCATTACTTCGATAAAGGAGAATATTTTGAGCATAGTTATAGAATTCCCGTTATCACATCATCATACAGAAGATATGTTAGTCGACAACAAGATGACAAGCGTGAATTGACAAGTCTGTGCTGCTTCCAGAAACAGCCCAACGATAGATATCAAGTGACAGCTGCAACATCTAAAAACGCATTCAAAGTAGAAACATACCTTATCCTCATGCATTAGACAATGGATTGATGCCCAATATAACAGAGTAGTACAAGCATTTATGGAAAGGTGATGATCCTTGAAGTAGCTTACTTATTACCTATCAAGACCTAAAACTGAATAATGGTGTGATAAAGGGTAAGTTGATCTATCCCTTGACGTTTCCTTGTAATTGGTCCAATGAGCTCCATAGGATGTGTGAGCCTTCCAATGCCAATCATCCTGCTGGAAATGATAATTGTATGCACCGGGATCGTTTTGACTCCATCTGTCATAACTCCTTTTATATTTGGTCCTCTCTCTGTTAAAGATTCTTTGCATACGCCTTATACGCTCCTACAGAAGGACGACTGGCAATGTCATTGATTGACACTGGTGTGATAAAGAAAGCAAAGAACGCAGCCAGGTCCCCTATAAATGAAGCCATTAGACCAGACTAAAGTCATATTACCTTAAAGCTTGGATAAAGATATATATGGTCTTAGGCACAGAATAATCTCTAATACCTACCCATTCAGCAACAGAATCTGAAATTCTGAATACTGCTCTCACTAATTAGTTCCTTGGAAAAGTACAGGCAGTGCAGCAATCAAAAGAGCTAGCAAGAGCTAGCTTATCTTAATATTAAGTCACCCAAAGGACGAAGCTATAAAGCAGGGGACAAATTGGATGGTGAAAGTCAAAGATTATAACTCAATCTACAACATCTGAGCACAGGGTTATGAGTTTCATATGTGGTTCTTCTTAGGACGCTTGTTAATCATATCTACTAAAGAGAGATTTTCTTTTTCACTGCACCAGTAGTGCATAACGTGAGGAAAACAGTGTTTTGAAAATGATAAAGTTTGTTTATTTGGACGTTTAACAAGTGCTCCCAGGGTATTCATTAACAAAATCCTTCATATTTACCTTTCATCCACAAGTCCACAAGTCCATTATAAGCCATAGAAACTGTGCGTAGACATCTATTATTGACCTGTGTCACTACCTGTCCCAAAATCTGATACTATCGCGTCATCAAAGAAAAGGATAGAAATGCTTAATTCCTTTTCCAGACTAGAAGATCATCATAAGTAAACTATTAGTAATGTGTCCGACCAAAAAAAAAAAAAACTATTAGTAATGTGATAAAACTACTGCTGTTTATTATGCTTCCAGCTGATATTTCCAAGGGTAAAGGAATTGCACTACTGAATTTCTCCCGGAAGTGACTAAATTCACACACATATCTTTAGTGGCTACAATAAATTTCTTCCAATCGAAAACTTACCACTCGTTCCATTTCCTCTTCATAGGCCTCCTCAAGTCGCTGATTATACCTGCTCCATGCTTCCTCCTGAAAAGCTGAACGGAATGTTTTTCCTGATGCTTGTGACTTGGGTATCTCTCGCATTGCAAATTACAAGATCATATCAACCTCCAAAAGAATTCATTACCAAGAACACTAAGAAGGACTTCATATCAATCTTTTAAAAGCTTTTTGACATCATGAATCACATGTAAAGAAACCACACACAATTTTCAACTGATTCAGCTGGTCTGTTGCAAGTCGAATTTTGAGATTGACAATACCAACTGCGGGGTTAATGGAAACGACCTATGTCAAGTTGATATGTTAATCCAATCTTTTTCTACCTGAGAATAGAACCTATCAACATTTCTCCGCAACTGCAAAACCTACAACAAACAAGGGAGAAATAATCACCACAGAGCAACAAAACGCGAAAGCGCTTTTAAACTGACAAAGAATTGCAGAAACACACATCAGCATAGACCCCAAAATTAATGACAAACTCTCTAATTCAGCATCAACTCGCGCCATAACCTGCCCACCATGTCCACTGTCCAGTAGCTTCCTACCACAGGCAATTCGTCAAACAAGTGCATAAGATTACGAGATTTACCGCGAAAGTGGTGACTAGGGAGCCAATCAGACCGAACACGAAGATGCCGTAAAGCTTCAAGCTTTCCTGCTTCTGCCGAAGATGGCTCTTTGTCGACGACGGCCATTGTTCGTCCTTGCTCGGATTGCTATCACCCCCCGCTGTCATTTTGATTCAATCCCCTGAAAAAAGTCTTTTTTGACGGTCGTTGTTGGCAGCCATGTTTTTGGGGACCCTTTTGTGTGAATTGCGCTTCTCAATCCCTGAATCCACTTAGTTAAAGGAGGAGAAAGAGTATCGAAACGCCGGCTCGTCGGGAATGAAGGTTTGGTTTTGGTTATGGCGGTGGATCAATTCTCGGGGTGAGAAGTGAGAACACAGAGGACGTTGGGTATCTGCCAGACTGCCACGGAGGCGGGGAGGAGAGTAATGAGAATGTCTCCCCTCGTTCCCGTCCCGGGTCCACGCTTTCTTTGGTGAGTTCTTCTTGACGTTGAGAATGTCTCCCCTTGTCATTAAATTTGACCCATTCAATTTAAAAATAGCGGCACGGATTAATCAATAATTTTTTTAGTAAAAAATGACGTGAACCGAATCTTTCAAAAATCGACATTTAAAAAAATAGAACCCTTCAAAAGTCACGAGCATACTCTGTCGATATACAGAAAATAATCGTGTAAGAATATGTAACGATCTTAAAAATTTGACTGCTAATCGGTAGTTGCACTAATGATTATTTTGTTCATTGGATCTCATACGAGATATTACATATGCCCCTCGTGACTATGAATAGTCCTATAGTCTGAACTACATTGTCAATTTATTCATGGTGCTGACTCGAGAGATATAAAAAGTTAATAAAGAGGCACAAGGAAGCACTCCATAATTTGAGCAGCTGCCGCACTGCAAAGAAGATGATGCAGAGATAGAACTCACATTAAAGTTCATATGAACAAATTTTAACTCGAGCAAGTGAAGCTCGACCGGCTCGGCGGAATAACCCCGATCAGAACGACGGCATTATTTGAAACAAATAATTATTTGCAGGTAGACAGTTTCTTGATGACAGGGTGAAGAAAGCAATGCTCTGTCTATTGTTTGTCCATGTCCGATCTCTTGCAAGGTGGGTCACAGGGGTCAATTGATTTCCACGACCCAGCCATACTTGTCCTTGATATGACCCATCTGGATACCGACAAGGATATCGTAGAGTCTCCGGCAAGCAGTTTGAGGACCTGTCCTAAACTCGATCCTGCAATTTCCATGAACGAGATTTGTCAGAATTGCACGTAACATTGACATGAGAGAACGATGGACTGATTCCCCGTTCTGACTAGTCTTTGGTGTACTAGTTCAATGATTGTAGTTGATAAAGACGGCGAGAAAAAGGTCAACCTTTTTTCTTTAGAAGTAACACTACCCACGGGTGCAACTACAACAGCAGTTCCGGTGCAGAAAACTTCCTCGGCCTCCATTAGTTCTTCCACCAGAATAGCACGCTCCTCGACCTGATACAATTCACAGGCATTTTAAACTATGTGCTTAAGATGGCGTGCAATGAAGAAACATTCCAGATCAGGTCTCTAAGGCTGCGATGTTTAGTGGAATAACTCCTACGTATTCTCAAAATTCAAAAACTATTCTAATCACGCAGAAATCCCATAATGATCTGTGAAACTAAGCATTTTGTTGCTACAATTTTCAGGCAAAGTGTTGCCTGTCTTCTCTGTTTCGGAGTTGAAAGACATATACCTGGTATCCTAGATCACGAGAGATTTCTATGATGCTTTTTCTGGTGATTCCAGAGAGAATAGTTCCATTTGCAGCTGGAGTTGAGAGGACATTTCCCTGGTAGAAAAAGAAAATAAATAAATGCACGAGATGACTGCTAAGAGTTACTTCATAGATACAAAACGACCAACAAGAGATTCAAGTTTCAGATTCATATTTGATTCATATCCCACAGAAACTTTCACTTGACGTGTCCTCAAATTTGTTCAGCCCATAAGTCATGACTTGTCCGGGAACTGGGCGAACATCACTTCAGACGGTTGAACTTAAAGGCCATTTTACTATGATACCTTCAGGACGAAAATGTTGCAAGAAGAAACCTCCTCCAAAGTATTCTTGGCAACTGAGTCAAGGTATAAGACATCGGAAAACCCTCTGCTTTTTGCTCTGGCTAATGCTTTCAGAACCTGCAAATTCAGTGGAGGAATGATCCCCATCAGAAAATGAGAAGCAGTTGTAAAGGAACTTCAAATCTTCCTCAACAATCCTATGCTCACCGGTGCATAATTGGTTATACTCTTGACGCCTCCAGTGCCACCTCGAGAGGCTCGATCAAACTCGTCCTCAATGTACAAATTCAAGGGCGCCGTGCCCTCCTGTACCCAAACCACAAGCATTCAGTGCCCTGGGTCCAAATTTTGATCCGAAATAGCTTCTTTAGAAAAGGGGACTCACTTTGAAGTAATTACGGACAGGTGATGCGTATATCAAAAATGTGAATTCAGGGGCTGGTGCCAAACCCAATACCGGACCACTTCCCATGAGCAAGGGTCTTATGTAAAGAGACCCTTTTCCAGGAGGAGGAACCTGAAATAACCACTGCACTGTAAATAACCGGGAGTCCAAGACAATTTCGAATTTCCACATTGTTCTTTTAACCGATCGGTTCTTCGAGCAGCAGGAGAAGAAAAAAAAAAAAAACTTTTACCCAACGCTTGTTAGCTAGAGCAGTCTCTCTCACAGCGTCGACAAACTGTTCAACAGAAGGAGCAGGCATACACATCCTGTCAGCGCCAACCTTCATGCGAATCGCATTCTGATCGGGACGGAAGAGCAGAAGGCTACCGTTTTCTTTCCTATGTGCTTTCAATCCTTCAAAGAGCCCCTGGATTTATTTTGCAGACTGTTAGATTTCGAGGTAAACTTCATATGCATGGTGTCATTTTAGTCAAGTTTCAGTCGCACTGTTCTTTTTTAGCATACTTCATGCTGCCATTTCATCCTCAGAAACTTCACTTCAAGCACGATCTTGTTAGGACAATTTCAAGCTCGGGACATTATTCTTTGTTCTTTCTTTTAAAATCGTGCGGACTTCCATTGAAACTGTCGTTTGCTTGGCTAACTATCAGAGCTCAGAAGCAGAGATCAGATCAAAAACTGACCTGCCCATAGTTTAAGACTCCCGCCGAAGGGCTAAGCTCAACGTTTCCATAAGGTCTGACTTGTCCTCGTTCAAATGCCCCAATTTCTGTGCTCTTCATTTGGTACATGTAGTCCGTTGGCATCAGACCGAACCCGAGGCTGTCCCAATCCACGTCCGCATACTCATCCTCCAGCCTGCAGGTACTGCCATCCAGAGCCAATCAATTAAAAAATCGAGATAAAAAAGTTGCACCAAATTTTCGCCTCTTTGTCAGTTTCATCTCTACAGTCCACGGGTTCACACGCTTGGTCTACTCAAAATTTATATTTTTTTCTTGCCTGCAATTTTCTTGGCTTCTCTGGGAATGCAAAAGTTGTTGCAGATGTTGATGACATAATGTGGAAACACAGCTGATGATGCAAGTTCCGAATCAACCATTAGCAACTTGCTTAAAAAAAGTAAAATCACCCACTAAACATGTCAAATTCCCCTCGTCTTCTTCAGAGAATCTAGCTCGAAAAGGCGGTGCCAACCGGCCAGGACTCTGATGTACATGCTGAGTGCCAAATTAAGGCTGTCCTCACAACAGGAGCCACGAGAGCCCCAACTGCGCATAAAAACTTCCTAGTTGAACGTCGGTCTTTTTTTAACTCCGCAATCGAAGACCAAGTGCCA
The DNA here is from genome assembly GCA_028455895.1 of Rhodomyrtus tomentosa. Lineage (NCBI taxonomy): Eukaryota > Viridiplantae > Streptophyta > Magnoliopsida > Myrtales > Myrtaceae > Rhodomyrtus > Rhodomyrtus tomentosa. Next base: position 1,827,847 of record JAPCWY010000001.1, on the reverse strand, counting down.
ATTAAACAAATTAATCAACGGGCCCTCAGCTAACTCAGTTTGGTCGTTGGGTATTGTGTTTTCCTCCCACACCGAATACGGGTAATCAAAATCTTTCGGTTTAAGAGGCGTTCTGAAGCCGTCATGACGACACCGAATCATGCTCTGTTACCTGTGAACGGATGGCTCCAATGCCTGCAGCAGGGACGACGCTGCCTGAGATGTGTAACCCCAGCATCCTCCGAACTGAAAATATTTGCGTTAGATTCACCAAATTGAAGCGATTGCTAACTTTCGCATGCAAAAAAAAGAAAAAGAGAATCCGTTCCTGGGATCTTCAGCAACTTTGAGTCAAGCAGAAGAAAACTCTGTTACAGAGTGACAGTTCTTTTCACCTACTCGACGAAGCCAATAACGTTCAACACGAGTCACGGTTTTTGCTCTGAGGTATGAAAGCATCGTGTCTCGTTCCTTTTTGAGACAACTCGACGAGAATGTCCTTTGTCTGTTTTTGGCTTTCCTTTCTAAAGATTTGTTTTTTCCCTGCCGGGCTTCTCTCTCCGTCGGAAAAAAAAAATTGCAGAACAGATATGACTAACATTCTGACGGATCAAAAGGGTCCTCAACCCCGGAAATAGAAAAGCAAGAATACGAGCATCGTGCTGGTGCAAAGCTATAAAAACGACAAATAAGAGAGAGAGAGAGATACAGGTTAAGCCACTAGCCTTTGATAGGGCAGAACAAGGGCTGTTTCTCAAAAACGGCGCCACGATTCTGCGACAGGCAAGGCTTCTTGAAATCATGTCTCGGCCGGCAATCGCTCTATTGGCTACGAACGGTTTCAGAGACTTCACCTCACCTTCTCGAGTTTCCAAGGGGTTCTGATCAAGAGCATCACCAACCAAAAACAGAACAAACCTTGATCAGCAACGAATTTCATGGCCAGACCAGAAGGGGTGACATGTTGAAAAAGCGAGTGAAAGACGGGAGGTGACGGAGACAATCGTGGAAAAGAAGAAAGGAGCTCTCTCTCTCTCTCTCTCTAACCGGAAGCGCTTGAAGGGGAAGTGTACAATGCTGAGACTCTGACAGATGCTCACTGGACTGAGACAGAAAAACGAGCGCGCACCAAAGAGAAGGAAAAGATAGCGCCACGATAATAAAATTAGAGGCACTTGAGTACGGAGCCTTCAACGTCTATCGATGAAAAGGCTGAATTTTTATCGTGCTGCTCGCGGCAGGAGGAAATTACGAAATTCATAGATGATGTTAGGATGTGATGCTAATAAAAAATTGATCAATTCAAAAACCATACCTGCCTGTAATTTTAATAGAGATTCAAAAAAAAAACCACCTTTTCTGATCAACGGTTGATGAATGAAAACCCCATTTGAATTCATTGACTTCACACGGGATTTTGAATATATATTCATGAGGTTTCATAGACAAACTCCTCGGCCCGACCGTAAATCATGCGGGTCATACGATTGGATCTACCTAATTACTAGACGATATTAATTTAAACGGTTACTGATCTAAGTTTTGAAAGGAGTAGACGAAATCGAGATTATCATCACGGACGTAAATGATACGAATCACACGACGGAATCCGCGTATAATTAATGATTGAGATGATATTAATGTACACGCTGTGCATATCCAAATTCGGGTGGATGTTGCTCAAGTTTCCACGTTGGATGAGAAGGCATCCAAAGAGCCTTTTTATCAGGTTGACCCGTAATGTTTGTGTACATCCTCATCAGGTTCGTTGTTTCTCACGAGCAGTGCTGGAGGAGGACAGATCATGGAGTTTTTATCTTTATATAATATACACTTGTTTCATTTTATGGAAATAGAAAAGTGTTTCCTTTTAAAAGCTGGGCGTACTTATCCTGAAAACCTCCGAATCAAATACCATAAAAAGTATTGTAGAGCCACCGTAAGATTTTTAAAAGTTTAAATTGTTAAACGAGAGCGTTGTTCATGCTGTACTTGGTACCGTTTATGAATTATATCGAATGAGCCATATTCGTCCACATACAAATAACACAATTCAAATTCGGGTTCCTTGTCTTCATCTTGAATCAAGGTGCCATTTCGTAACGCAGTTTAAGGAATTGCTCATTCGTCTAGACGATTAGATCGCGCAGTAGAAACCCGACATCTTCACCTAAAGAGATCAATAAAAGTGAACTTAATCTGAGCTTGTTAACATATTCAGATGTAATTTCCCTCACTTAAAAACTTAAACTAATAAGTTAATTAAACCGCTGCATATCTACTCCAATCTGAGGCTATTCTAACACAAACATGCGTACATATCAATAATCTTCCCATCACATGTGATCTTTGCTATGTGAGTAGGACGGCAAACTCGAAAGTTAACGACATCAGAATGGGCTCAAATTCGGTCCGTTCAAGCGAAACGGTCATTTGATCAATAATCATAGCCTTTGACTGTGAATTGCGATGTATTTTGGTTATTCGGGTCGTCTAGATGGGTTTCCAGGCCTTTTTTTGTTTTAGGGTAATTTTATATTTTAATGGTATTTTTGTAATTGTGCGTTATTTATTGTCATTAGAGTTGACACTTTATAAAAGTCCGTCTTTAGGATTCTTACAAGGGATATTATAGATTATTGAATATTGACATAAAACGATTTGATATCTTTTTGAGTGAACAGAAATTGTTTCTCGTTTATTGGTTCCGATTCTTCTTTCTAGCCTTGCTTTCTATCTTGCTCTGGAATCATTCGATATCAGAGCATTGTCCTGTCCTTTTCTTACAAAACCTCCATGAACATTTTGCCAAAGATGCCCACAAAGGACTTCTTTTCCACTAGAAGTTTTCCTTTTTTTAGTGAGCCCATAGAAAATGTCACCTGAGATGTTTGAAATCAATGGCTGAACAAAATCGAGATAGTCGAAGACAACATGCTTCTGCGGGCCGGGGATGTGGAGTCATTCCTAATGCGGATGAATAGCCGCGTTTGAGACCTTTGAGACATAGAAATTAACGAGCTGCGGAGACAAACCTAGGATTTGGAGCGACGTCTTGCAGAGGCAGGCTAGACGCTCAATTCGAAGAAGTAGCGGAATCTGTTGGTCCATCCGATGTTGAAGAAGAGGATGAAAACCTTTTGTGGTTCTAAACTAGAGGCGAAATCGAGGAGTATGACCTGAAAATCAGCCTTTTTCTCAAAACTTCGGGATTAAGATCATGATTCCTAAGTTTCTTGATAAGAGTAATCCTAATAACTTTATTGATTGATTACATACGGTAGAGCGGACTTTGATCTTAAAGATCTGAGTGAGGAGCAAAAGGTGAAATTAATGGCTAGTAGGCTATGGAAATATGCTTCGATATTGTGGGTGCCCGTGAAAAAGCAGCGTGCTAGAGAAGGCAAATCGAAGGTCGATCATTGGGATAAGATGAAAAAATTATTGCAATTTTTTTTTGCCTACTCATTATAAGCAAAAGGCATTTATTGAGTATCACAATATTAAGCAGCGAGATTTGACAATCGAGGAGTATACAGAGGAGTTTGATCAATTGCGGATGTGTTGTGCTACAGCCGAGGCAGAGGAGCAAACAATTGCTCGATATTTGGAACAATTATGTTATGAAATTTTTGGCATTGTCCAATTACAATAGTATAAAACATATAAGGATGTGTGCAGGTTGCCCTAAAGGTGGAAAGGCAGTGTAAAAGGAAGGGCAGCAGTTCCAAGTGGTGAGGAAAAAAATCCCGAGGGAAAGCAGGGAGTTCTTCAGCTAATTCAGTCCTAGCAACAGTTAAGGGTGCGAGTTTTAAACCAGCATCAAAGGGGGAACAAAGTAGTGTTGGAACTAGCAGGGGAGAAGCTGCAGCCAAGTGGTGTTACAAATGTCAAGGACTCGGACATTTTGCTGCTAATTGTCCGAATCGGCAGTTTGTGACATTGGTTGATAATCTCATGTTTGTTGAGGATCTAGTTTATGACGAATCTGATGAAAAACGAGAAGATGTGGATCCAAATCAAGAAGAAATTTTCTATGTCGATTCTGGTGAGTCCTTAATCACGAGGGGAATTTTAAATATTGCTGAAGTTGATGATGAATCATGGCTTAGGCATAACATTTTTCATACTAAGTGCACAAGTGAGGGAAAAGTGAGTAGTATGATAATTGATAGAAGGAGTTGCGAGAATGTGGTGTCTACTACTATAGTATATAATTTGAGGCTGAAAATTGAAGATCATCCTCAACCATATAAGTTGTCGTGGCTTAAGAAGGGAAATGAAGTGAACGTAAGCAAGAGGTGTCTGGTGCAGTTCTCGATTAGAAAGAATTATGTTGATGAAGTTCGGGGTGATGTAGTCCCCATAGATGCTTGTCATATTCTATTGAGGAGGCCATGGCAGTTCGACAGAAAAACACAACATGATGAATTCAGAAATACATACAACTTCAAAAAGGATGGTCGGACCATTACGCTGACTCCTTCATATTTGAGGAAGGAGGCGAAGAATAATTTGTTATCCATGTCAGAATTCCAAGAGGAGGCGATGAGCGTACCTGAACTTTTCGCCGTTGTGGTGATGAAGCAGAATTCTAATAGTCCATAAATCCCTACACAAGTTTTGTCTCTACTAGAGGAGTTTGCTGATGTCGTACTAGAGGAGATGCTACTTGGGTTACCGCTTATGAAGGACATTCAGCATTGTATCGATTTCATTCCAAGAGCTGTTATTCCTAATAAGGTAGCTTACAAAATGAATCCTAAGGAACATGAGGAGATGCAAAGGCAAGTGCAGCTGCTGTTAGAAAAGGGTGCATACCGAGAGAGCATGAGTCCTTGTGTTGTGCCAGCTTTGTTGGTTCATAAGAAAGATGAGTCGTAGAGAATGTGCATAGATAGCAGAGTTGTCAATAAAATCACAATAAGGTATCGCTTTCCTATTTCGCGATTTAATGATTTGATTGATCAGTTATTTGGGGCAACTATCTTTTTAAAGATAAATTTGAGGAGCGGATATCATCTGATTAGGGTGCGACCTGGAGATGAGTGGAAGATAGTAGTTAAGTCTAGAGATGGTCTGTATGAATGGATGATAATGCCATTCGAGTTGTCTAACATGCTAAGCACCTTTATGAGGCTGATGAATTAGGTTTTTCGTTCTTTTATTGGCCAATTTATTGTCGTTTATTTTGATGATATTTTGGTTTACAATGCTTCAACTAAGCAATGCTTGCAGCATCTGAGAAAGGTATATGATGCCTTCAGGGAGCATAAACTATATGCCAACACTAAGAAGTGTCAATTTTTGGCTGATCATGTGACCTTTTTGAGATATATTGTATTCAAGGAAGTCATTTAGATGGATCCAGCTAAGATTGAGGCTATTAAGAATTTGGAGATTCTAAAAAATATTCATGAGGTACGTAGCTTTCATTGGCTAGTGTCTTTTTTATAGGAGATTTATTTGAGATTTCAGTTCTATTATGGCACCTCTTACGGATTGTTTGAAAGGAGTTAGATTTGTGTGGACCAAAGAGGCGGAAACTGCAATTATTGAAGAAGAAGGTGGCTGAAGCCTTTGTGTTAGGGCTTCTCGATTTTAGTGAATTTTTTAGGTGCATCGTGATGCCTTACGCGTTGGAATTGGGGGTGTCCTGAGTCAAAAGAATAAACCAGTAGCGTTCTTAAGTGAAAAGTTGAATGAGGCGAAAAAAAGTATTCGACTTATGATAAAGAATTTCATGCCATTGTTAAGAGCTTGGAGCATTGGCGGCAATATATTATTTTGAAGGAATTTATTTTGTATTCTAATCATGAAGCTTTGAAGTATATCAATGGACAACATATGTTGAACGCTAGGCATTCGAAATAGGTGGAGTTTCTTCAAGCTTTCAGTTTTTCCATTAAACATAAGGCGGATGCGTTAAATATAGTGGCTGATGCGTTAAGAAGAAAACATTTTGTTGTCCACATTACGTGTGAAAATTCTAGGCTTTGATTCTTTTAAGGATTTGTATATTGATGATCCTTATTTTGGTGATATCTAGAGGAAGTGCAAAACGGAGCCTTTTCGGCAGTTTTAGATTGTGGAGGGCTATCTTTTTAAAAGTAACAAGCTGTGTATCCCTCAGTGTTCTTTGAGGGAGTCCATTATTACTGAGAACCATGCAGGTGGTCTAGCTGGACACTTTGGCATTAATTAGACAATGGCCTTGATGTGTGAACATTTTTATTGGCCACAAATGAAGCGCGATGTCACTCGATTTATAAGGAGATGCAGGGTATGTCATGTGCCGAAAACCAGATGTACTAATGCTGGATTGTATATGCCTCTACCTGTCCCAGTTACATCATGGGAGGATGTCAGCCTAATTTTGTCTTAGGATTGCCAAGAACACAGTAGAATAAAATTTCCATAATGGTAGTTGTCGATAGATTTTCAAAGATGACGCATTTTATTTCCTGTAACAAGACTTTTGATCTTTCACAGGTCACGCGATTATATCTACAAGTGGTTTAAGCTGCATAGAGTTCATAAATCTACAATCTCATATCGTGATCTGAAATTTGTGGTTCATTTTTGGCACACTCTTTGGAGGCACATGGAAACCAGATTGCAGTTTAGTTTCTCTCATCGTCCTCAAACCAATGGGCAGACTGAGGTTGTCAATCAAAGTTTGGGAAATTTACTGCGAAGCTTGGTTGGAGATAGTCCAAGGCAATGGGACTTGGTGTTGCCTCAAGCGAAATTTGCCTACAATGAATCGTAGAATCAAACTATAGGCAAAAGTCCTTTCGAGGTAGTTTACGGGCATAATCCAATTACTCCTCTAGATCTCAAGCCATTGGCGGTGGACAAACAGTTCAGTTCAGATGCTGATGAGCATGCCAAACAGATCAAAGAGCTACGTTCAGATCGACAAGTAGAATATGAAGTATAAGCAACGGGAGGACATACGCAGAAAAAAGGGTCTTCTTCAAATAAGGTGATCTAGTCTGGATTCATCTCCGAAAAGAGCGATTTTCGGCTGGCAGGTTTGGCAAGTTGTAGCTTAGAGCTGACGGACCCTTCAGAATTCTAAAACGAATTAATGATAATGCCTATAACGACGAGCTGCTAAGTAAGTATAACATACCCAGAACTTTTAATGTAGTGAATTTGTCACCTTACCACATTGATGAGAAAGAACCTGAAGAGCTCAAATACGATGAATACGAAACAGATTCGAGGCGAATCTTTTTTCTAGCAGGGAAGGATGATGCACCTAGGATTGGCAGACTCGAAAGTCAATGACATCATAATGGGTTCAAATTTGATCGTTTGAAGCGAAATGACCGTCTGATCAATATTCACAGCCTTTAGCTGTGAACTGCAATGGATTTTGGTGATTTGGGATCATCTAAATGGTTTTTAAGGCTTTTTTCTATTTTAGGGCAATTTTATATTTTAATGATATTTATGTAATTATACATTATTTATTGTCATTACGGTTGACACATTATAAAAGGCCGTCTTTAGGGTTCTTACAACTTACAAGGGATATTACAGATTATTGAACATTGACACATGGCGATTTGATATCATTTTAAGTGAACAAAGATTGTTCCTCGTTTATTAGTTTCAATTCTTCTATTTAACTTTTCTTTTTATCGCGCTTCGGCATCAATATGCTCCTCCTTAATCTGGCTTCTTCTATATCAACAAGTCTCAAGTTGCATATCCAATGCCTACCATTCATCTTGGTCTTTTTATCCGAACCAAACTATGAGATTGTGTTGCCACACCACAACAATTACTTTCGCTCCAAGTCTCTTTCGCCAAACCAAATCATGACGATTGACTGTAAACTACGTTAGTCACATTTTTTTTTTAATAATCAAGGTGTCCGGGCCAACTTGTGCGCACCTCGACTATTCCTCGATGGAGACTAGCACATCAACCCACCGCTATGGCCCCCACTTAAATCACATTTGCTTATCTGGAGAATCAAATCTAAGACCAATACGCCTAACCATATAATCCCAAGTGCGCCCTAACCAACTGAGCTACCCATGGGTGGGTTTAGTCACAAAGTTCTTCCTTAAGATATTCACTAAATATCGATATACAATGGAAGTGGATCACCAATCAATTACCAACTAGATGATACCTATTGGGTCGCGTGGCAAAAGACCAATACTTTTACTTGGAGATATAGCCAAGAGAAAGGACAAGTGCGAAACTTTTAACATATACAGTTGAATTTATTTTCACTCAAAAGTTCAAAAGAATGAGTTATGAGCCAAATAAGATATATTAGTTATTTCACGCCACACCAATTCTTCGAGATGATTCAAATATAAGTCAAAACCGGCATATCTAACATAGACATTGGGACGGGACGGGCCGGGCAAACACTAAGATGAAATAGGCGCACTATTATGCCTAAAGTACCCGTTGCTATATGATGAGAGGTAATTCACCTGGAACTTGTGGTCATAGAACATCTTACAGGCTTGTGTTTGATACTCTGAATGGAATAATACTTTCCTATCAGCGCTTAATTTTGGACTTTGGATGTGAAAAACTTGAATAATTTTGGATAAAATACTTGATAACTTATTCGGACCTGAGTTGGCATATACCAGGATTTTGGGTAAGTTGGTTGGAAGGGCGTCTTTGGACTATTGATGAGAAACCGGGGAAAAAAAAATCATAATAAAGAAGGAATGAACACTCCCTCTTTCATTTGAAAGAATAATTATCCAAAAAATCTTAAGCATATTATACAAATTCCAATTCAATTACGATTTTTTTTTATTTAGCAAATGTAGTCCTAAACATTTTGATGATTTTTCAACGTAGTCTAGCCAATCAATTTAAGCCAAAAATCGCTGACATGGCAATCTAATCAGCGTCGACCACCTTACGTGGCACCAATAATAATTAACACGAAACAAGTGAATCAAAACAGCATCCTTTGTAATTTGATTTTCTGAATTTTTCCTCTCCTTTTTTTGTTCACGTCACCATTCATCACCTTCTACAGCATCGTGAGCAAGACATCATTGTTTATCTTCTCCTTATATTGCCCCACCATAGCTAAAAAGGGTTTGGGGGGTTGCGGGGCCTCGATATTGCCAGTGACTTTTGTCTGGATTTGAATGAGGGCCACAACCCTCGCCTAATCCTACATTTGGTAGATGAGGATGTGTAGGACCTCACCTATGGCTAGCAAGGGTCGCCATTCATTGTCGAAGCCTTGACGATAATGGGACGGCATAAAAAGAAGAAGGAGAACGGTGAGGAAAAAGGCTTAAAAAAAATCAAAACATTAACAAGTTGAAATAAGAATGAAGAAGAAGACGACGAACACTAAAAAAGAGAGGAAAAAAATAAAAAAAAACTTAACATCTTATGACGTCATTTTGAATAGTCGTACACATCGGATAATTAGTTGTCATGTAGTGGTCACCGTCGCGATTAGACCGCAACACAGTGGTAGTGTCCCTTTGGTAAACGCTTCTCTCATGATTGGGGTCACCGTCGTCAATAGATCTAGCGCCCCTCATGATCATCGTGATTTGACATTTATGTTTTTTGTGGTAAATATTTTTTTATTATTTTTCTTATTGTCCCTATTCAATGTATTCATGCCTTTTCTAATCTGAATATGTATGATTTTAATTTATCTAATCAAGTCATTTTACTTTTCACATATTTTCAAATCAAATCTTTCTGGCACTAGATCCAGCCAACACGCGCGCGCAGTGGGATGTACAGAGACGACCGCTCGTCATCGTAATCTACCCGGTGGTCGCTGCAATATAAACTCTAGATCTAGGGATTTTTTTTCCCTTTTTAAATAATTTTATTTATTTATTTATTTTTATGGTGTGTTCAACATTAACCTAGATTCACCAAATACTTTCTATTATTGGATCTAACTTATGTTGGACGTTGTATGCGATACTATGTCGGATGGTAGAATAGGAGATAAGGAATCCAATCAGAAAATTTCACATCCTGTGAAGTGTGAACTATGAGCTTGGCTCTTTTATTCACTTGCTTTTACATTTTTTTCCCTCTTATATTTGCCATGCCTCAGGATGGACTTGATGGGGATGGTGGAGGTAATAATTGATCTCCGACCATAGGTAGATTTAATATCCATTTTTGGTTGTGGAGACTCAGAGATAGAATATTTTACTATCAAATCAATCGTCATATTGTTCTAGTAGTTCTCGCGATATCTGATACAATAGCAGCTTATTCCTCACTACTAAACATGACATCGCTTATGTTCAAACGAAATCATCAGAGCATGACGCAAGTTTAGCTCCCCCGACCGGGCTATCGAGGATGACCGATCGCTGGCCTTGACTCCGAGCCAGTCCCGGCAGAGGCACTGTAGCTCCTCCGGGACCCATTCATAGAGACGGATGCCACGTGCCTCCCGCAGCCACCTCAGGTGGTCTTCTCGCAGCTTGAGCACCTCACCTCGTAACGCATCGTTTCTCCCGACGTGACAAGGCGAAATCTACTTGGGCATTCGATGGTGGCGTGCTATATGGCCGGATGCTTAGACTATGGAATGAATGCGCCCACCACGAACTCTATGGATGGTGACGATGCTTTCGCTGGCCATTTTGTCCACTTGGTGATGACTCCAAACATTCCTTGCCTTCTCTTGCATTCACCGGACGGAGGCCAGCTTTTTCTTTTATGAGTAAGGAAAATCATTTCTCTCTTAATAGAGGCCAACTTTCCTTTCAGGAGGAGGAGGGATTTCTGTCTATTTTGGTGTTTGTACATCACTGATGCCGCATTGCTGACGCAGGCAATGAGCCAGCACTCCTACCGGTCAGGCATCTCGACTTCTCCAACGTCTGTTCGTCGATCGCGTGATGAAAATGACAGAGAGATGGCTTCGATCGGGCCAATCCCTTGTACATATACATCGATAATTTGAATTGGTGTGAACTTAAGTTATCTTATTAACGAGGCATTCATCGAATTTTCCTTCATTAGATCCAAGTAAAGAGAGATTATGATCATTGATTCCGATGCAAGAACGAGATCGAAATTCGATCCAAAAGTTTTGTAGTGCAATGTTCATATCCCGAAAGGCCAATACCAAGTTGTCCAACGCGGTCGCACTGTTCGCGAGGTAAAAAGCATATTCTTGTATCTCGTGAAATTATCAAATTCTCTTCAATTTTTTAACCCTAATTTTCATCTTCCTCCTCTTCTGGTCCTTTTCCCCAACGGAGCAACGTGACTCCAGCTTTAGCCAATCTACGGCACTCGAAAAGATTCTTTGGTCGATTGGCCAATTATTAACCTCGTAACCTCGGTTATCAAATCGATCTTGAATCTTTTCAAATTATCATTAATAAACTCTGTTTATCTCAAGAAAAATTAATAACTTAAAAAATATTTTCTTACAAGTAATTGCCTGCGTCACTTATAAAAATGAATAAACGAAAAATATTTCCGTCTTCTATAAAAAAAAAATATTAGATCTAAATTGTTGTCGGTAATCATTGACTAATTATTAATCATTCTTAAGAAAATATTTTTTAACTCATTTGTTTTCCTCAAAATAATTGAATGGTAAGACACACCCATTTTTTAAAATTTGTTTCAAATGCATGTGATGGTTGTCATACGGTGATCACATGGTGCTGCTATAACATTATCTTATTCTTAGTAGATACAAAAAAAAAAATTGTAAAATACCTTATGAAAGAAAAAATAAAAGAGAAATCAAATAATTTTCCAAAAATTCATAACGTCAAAATCATAAAATAATGTCATGATGGTACCGTGTACCCACGATGCGCCGTAAAAGTTTTGAACGTGGAGTCATCGTTACGTGCAAAAGCGTCGTAAAAGCAGTTTACATGTGAAGACGCTTTGTTGTTATCATATCACAAATGTAATAATTTCATATGACTATGTTGTGCCTTAATGAAAGAATTCCGCCATGTGGACGCCATATTTTAATAGCATACTAATGATATTTTTTTTCCTTCATCAAGCGATGCAAGTGATCATTTAAAAAAAAATGCAATCCTTTTATTGTCCACGAAACAAATGCACCTTAAAACTCCTAGGCTCCATTTGTTTCGTAAAAAATAAGTGATTTGAAAACTGTTTTTCTAAAATCAATCGCATCCATCGGTTAACGAAATTAGTCAAAGAAAAATATTTTTAGCACTGACAGCAATTTGTGTATAAACATTCGAGTGGATGATTAAAATATTTTTTCGTTCATTCACTTTTTTTTAGCGATACAAGCAATTTTTTTTTGAATATGTTGTCAAAATCACTCATTTTTCGCGAAGCAAACATAACTTTAGTTTCTGTTTGTATAATCCCATCACCGGGTTTGCACGTTCGAATTCATCCATCCCCTCCTCTATCCACCCTTCTCACTGGACCTCATTAAACCGGTCACGGAATTAAGTGCTTATAATAGTCGACTTGTGCAGTCTATTGCTTAAGCAACCCACCTCTATTGCCACTATCATAATTAGTAATAGTTTGAAAATTTGACCGATTATCCAAATCGATAATCGTGGACGTGGGAACACAGCTTGCGTACTTAAATTTATTCACGAACTTCAGACAAGATTTGATCACTTTGTAGTGGATTAGTGAGTGCAGACAAACAAAATTAGGGGTTACCCCGTGGCCCATGACTACTTCAATTAAAATGGGATTACCATTATCAAGTGGCTGCATTTTTTCCAATTTAAGAAGCTTGTGCTTCGCATTTGGCACGAGCATTTGAAGATAGATATGCTTAACGTGTACTTAGTGATAATCTATATTATAAATTATAATCGACATGATCTTTCCAGGTGGGATATGGTAATCATCATTATGCCAAACGACAAAGTTTGGTGCCACGAGAATAACGTGGACAACGCCCAGCAGATGGGCGTACGTTTGGAAGCCTTATCCCCCGTACTTTTCCCCTATTTGTCCCCAGTCCTATGGTCTTCCGCGCTCCATGATCATCGGCGTTATCCTCTACTCCAGAAGTTAATTAAATCTATGATTTTACTGTGAATATATTATGTTATTTTTGTCCCTCTTCATGCCTTTTTTAAACGAGTCTATATACTTTTAGCTGTCTAATCAAGTCCTCCTTTTACAAATTTTCTGATCAAGTCTCTCCGACACCAAATCCTGCCAAATCTAACCGGCTTGGTATTCGAAGACAGCCAAATTACTGCGTGCACCGATGCCCACATGGACGTGGGCGGGAACAGATTAACAAATGTCGACAACTTTCCGGTATGACTTAACAAAATTTAGCCAATGTGGATGACTACGTGGACGTTCACATAAATATATATCCAAGTCACATTACGATATTGTCCGACGGTCAAGTTGGCTAAATTAGGTCGGATTTCGTGTTGGAGAGACTTGATTAGTAATTTACGAGAGTAGAAAGACATGAATAGATAATAAAACAACCCGATTAGAAAAAAGAGTGAAACCATAGGGACGAAAAGTTGAATATTTTGTATATTTTAGGCTTTGTTTATTTGGAGAAAATGAATGATTTGAAAAAAAAAATCACGAAAAAATTCAACCTACAGATGACAAAAAAAATTCACAAAAAAATGATCGCTTATATTGCCTATGAAAGTCAATAAAAAAAAAGATATTTTCTTCATCCATGAAAAAGTTTAGATATAAATTGTTATCGATTTGAAAATATTATCAATTGACTAATTATATCAATCATTACAAGGAATCGTTTTTGAGAAAAAAAAAATTGAATTTTTCACGTTTTGCGAAACAAACAGAGTTTTAAACTTTAAAAGGGACTATTCATGAACTTAGACGAATATGCAAGCATTTTCAAGTCAAATTAAATGCATAGAAGTCTCGGGAAACTCAAAAATCACTCTGGGAATATTACACCAAAGTTTTTCCTGTTTGGCCAAATGTACAATAAAGCCGCATGGCCTTTTTTACTTTTTAGGAGCATTGATGCGGCGTCAAAATAAACGTGAAAAATCCAAAATTTCCAAACAAAAAAAGCTCTTTCTGCTCGTCTTTAGAATGGAATTTGAAGTGACTTCACGATTAAAATTATATAATACACGTACAAACCCCATCCATATATATATATATATATATATATATGTATGTGAAAGTAAGAAAATCGGAGCTTATAAAGGGGGAAAGTCTCAAGAGCGAACCAAGAACAATGGACGCTAGACACGAGGATTCTTTTTCTTTTTTTTTTCTTTACAAGGAAAGAACAGTACAAATATTCAAACGATTTTGCGAGTGCTTCTTTTGAATATTTGTACTGATAGTTATAATAAACTTTTGGGAAATTTTTTTTTTTAAAAAGTGCCTCAATTCCATGCAATTTTTCAAATAAGGCCCAAACTCAAATTTATTTCAAAGAAGTACCTCAACTTTTTTGTTTGTTTCAAAGAACGGTCTGATTTTTGTATTATTCTATTTTTTCAATTTTATCTTTCTTTTTATTCTTTCTTTTACATTTTTTTTTTTCCTTTTTCTTTTCCACTCCCCTCCCCTTCCCCAGCCATTGTCCACCGACGACGCCTCTGTCCCAGTCCCCTGCGACCACGCCGCCGTCCTCTACTGCCGGGCTGACTCCGCCAGGCTCTGCCTTCCCTGCGATCACCACGTCCACTCCGCCAACCTCCTCAACCGCAAGCACCTACCCTTTGCCACGATGCGACCTCGATGCCCACGGCGGCTGCTCCGCCTCCCACGTCCCCGATCCCGTCGAGGGCTTCTCGGGTTGCCCGGCCTCGCTCGAGCTTCGGTCGCTGTGAGTCCTGGTCTCGGAGACGTGGTTCAGCTTTCAAGAAATGACGGTGCCCGACGAGATTCAGTTGGGGTTGGTGTGAGGAAATTTGGAAATTCGGAAGGCGCAAGCAAGCCGTACATAAGCATTTGATGGAGTTGTTCGAGAGGGATTGTTCGGTGAGCGGTGGTGGAAGAGGGGAGGATCTTGGGACGGCGACGCCGAATGCGGCTATCGGAGCGGAGAATGCGAGCGGTTTTTTTTTTTTTTTGGAGATTCACGGCACGTCGTTCGAGTCGTTGCGGATGTTAACGTCTTGGAGGGATTGGGAAGAGAATCTCGAGAGGGAGACAATGTGGGATTGCAATCCTAGCAATCAAACCACCCAGGTGCTTGTCATTGTTTCTGATCGGCGATTCTTGTTCTTGCCTAGCTTTGTTTGCTTCAGCTTGGCCGAATGAGTTTGCCTTTGCTTCTAAAATGTTATTTATGCATTTGCTCTCTTTTCTTTCTGTTGAATTTGCGTCGTCGCCAGCAGTTCTTGAACCTGGTCGCTCCGGAGACTGATCTCGGTCTGCTCGAAGAAGAGAAGCAAAGACATCAACGCCAACGGTGGACAGTGGCTAGGGAAGTGGAGGGGAGGGGAAAAGAAAAAGGAAAAAAGTAAAAGAAAGAATAAAAAGAAAGATAAAATTGAAACATGAGAATAATATAAAAACCAGAAACTTCTGAACAAAGCGATTGGGGCAATTCTTTGAACTAAGTTCGAGTTTGAGCCCTTATTTGAAAAATTGAACCGAGTTGATGCCATTTTATTGGCATTTTCCCTAAACTTTTTTGAGTCTAGATAGATATGCAACATGGTTAAAACTTATATCGGAAACAATATACATACGGATACGCCATGTGAATATTCACATGTTTAAGATTTGTTGCGGAACACTTTTTTTCTTTTTTTTTCTTTGAGGGTACGATTATACACTTTCTAGTCGTCTACATACGTGTAAAAACGAGTAATTGTTCGAAATGTTCCTCCATCTGAAATAATGACAAAATGAATAGCACTCTTGATGTGTAAAGGGCTCAGCCCAGTAAAGCAGGTTTGGATTTCCTAAGAAATCGTTGGAAACACCCAAGCTTGACATGGGCCATAAGCACCAAACAAAACCATGTGGAGTTCCTCTTGTCTGTCATCTTTGAGTAGAGCCCCACTCCACACTTGTTGGGCCAAGTAGGAGGGGGCTTCCAAGTAGAGATTACCGCACTAGTCATACGAGGAATTCTCACATGGGCCGCATCATGCAGCCACAGCCTTTAGATCATGTGGGATCCACGTCAAACACAATGTCGAAATAAACGTGAGATCGGAGGATTGATGTAGAATAACTAGCGCATAATTTCCTTGAAAAATAGCGATCGCCAGAAATCAGGGCGATTACACTGTTGATTAGCATTTGACCTTCAAATTTGGTCGGTGGCATGGAAACGGGTCTTTGATCAATATACATTGCTTTGCTGTGAATGACATCGTATTTTCTTATTTCGGAGCAGTTTAGATAGGTTTTCAAGCAATTTTTCAATTTTAGCCAACTAAGCGATATATCTAATCTTAATATTTGATTTGATTTATGTTTTGATTAGTCTATATAAAGGATGATCATCCCTTCTATATATTCATAATTTGATATCAAACTTCAGTTTATTCTTAAGCAAGTATAGTCCGAACAGTCGCCATGAAGGGCTAGGAAAGAAAGATAATTGAAAAAGCAGTCTCGTCGCTTCGGTTCCCTGAGATGAGCTAAGCTAGGAATCTAGTCATGCGAATATAGCGCTTAGCAGCTATTGAATTAAAAACGGCGATTGAACTCGAAAAGTGCATTTGAAACCAAAATACTTTATATCTCACATATCGAGAAAAGTCTTTCATTTACCAAAATGGCTAAGTGAATGACAAAAATGGGACCAGGGCGAAAGGAGCTTTTAAAGTAGGTGCAAAGCCAAGCTGAGCCTAAGGCAATAAATGCAAAGCTAGAGGAACCCAGACATGAGATAGATCTGATCCAAGGTGAATTGGGTTTGGTTACGCATCTCACTTAAATCAAATTACTTCACTTAGGCTTCATTTACCTCGGATTAGGGAAACCGGCAGCGAATCTGATATGACTCATTCCCGCAGCGAAGATGGCAACAGAGCAAAGGTTGAGGGGAATGATTTGAAGGTTAACGACGAAAACACAATCAAATTCTTCAGGTTGCACAAGAACTACCCGCTTTGTCCGGGTGAGAGACTAAGTCCGAAAATCAAAAGCTAAGTTGAGGAACCGACGGGCCCTCGACCGGATTTGTTTAAGATCCTACAATTAGATCAGACAATAACTTTGGCATGGGATTATCAAGACAAGGACATTCGACCCATTGTAGTCACACAAATATGGTAAAATAATAGGAACACGAAGACATCCACATACCACCCTTCAGATCAAATATCAATATCCCAATCAACCGAAGCATTGACTCCTGTCACCCAACTAAAGATGGCAATTCTTTCAGATAATCAATGGGGATTGGTTCCTCCCCTTCTCTCTCTCTCTCTCTCTCTCTCTCTCTCACTGTTGCATCCTTAATCCAACCTTTTTAGGAACAATAATGCACGTAGAAGAAAAAAAAATCTCAATGCTGGAGATGCACATCGGGCAAAACAAGAGGTAGAGGTATGCCCCACTTGAGGGCGAGATTAATATCCTCATTAAAACATTAATATATATTTTTTATTTAAATATGAACAAATTAGTTCCCCACACACGGAGCACATTTGAGGAGGTGCAAGTGCAATCATTAATGACTTCCAAAGAAAAAGACCGAAAGAAGGGGGTGGAAAAAAAAAGAAAGTTATAAAAATAAAATAAAGTTTAATGAAATGAGGAAAGGCGCAAAAAAGAAAAGAAAAGGAGGGGGAAAAAACAACGCTCCAATTCCCTCAGCCAAAGCATGGGCCCCACACCATCACATCATTGATAGACTCCCACCACCATCTGAGCGTCTATTACAATGACGATGAGACCTTTTGTAGACCCGAATCCATCAAAAAACAGTCCCATCCTTGTCTCATTTTTACACGGCTCCCTGGGCCCCGCCTCCCACATGGTTGCATAGTGACATTTGCCGGACACAACATGCAATTGCAATATTGCAAGCCCCCTCCCCTATTCTTTTCGTTGAATTTAATGTGCCACATCATATTACTATCAAATTTTTTAAAATCTTTTTTAATAATAAAAGATTCTCTGACCGTTATCAGAGACGGTACAATCTCAATCGTAAACTTATGCATCATCGCTTCGTGTTTTGTTAAATTACTAATTGATTAAGAGATCGTATAATCATAAATAACTGATACTACAGTTAAATTATCAGCATATCATTTCTTTGGTGTTGTTGATGCATATCATTTCTCTCTAATTTTTTTTTTTAGAGGGCTTCAAGTTCATTTGTCCTAGAATGAGGTCCTTCCCTTTCTTTGGAAAATTCGTCAAGCTCCCCTAGTTCACCCAGCTCGCTATAGCTAAAAGTACTCTTTGGCCGATTATGGAGGTGTCCCCTTTTCTTTACTTACCTGGTAATTTCCTTGATCGGCATGAAAAGTTGGGCAACGCGTACAAGGAATAGGAAGAGCTAGGGCGGTGAATTTGTCATTAACCCCCTTCTTGCCTGCCAGCCCCACCTCTGGCAGGGTGGAAAAAAAATGAAAGCAAAAAGAAGTAGGTCGTCTGTGTAATGTAGGAGAACATGTGTGATGGATCCTGTTTCACCTTTATGCTAATCCAAAGTCTAATCTGTTGATTAGTGTGCGAGACATTCATGTCGCTTGCATGGACTGAGCAAAGGACACGATGGCTAGGGTTTTAGGTGCGAAAAGTTTGACCTAAAACAGAAGTAAAAGAGCAGACGAAAGAGAGGGACTGTAACCAATGGCACCATCTCATTTCTTGCGACTAACCCATCTTTGCTGTCTGATCTTTGGTGAACTTACTTGACATAACTTTCTTCATTTTCTCATGGATTACTACGAGCTCACTCGTACCGCGTTTCTGCTATAATGATCTATCTCAATGCGCAGAACGAGAATGAAAAAAGAACCCAGAAATTGCGTTGGAGAGAGAGAGAGAGAGAGAGAGAGAGAGAGAGAGAGAGAGAGAGGTGTATGCGGTAGGTGTCGAGGGAATGGGGGTCAATCAAATTGGAGTGAACATGTTTGACAAGATGGAGGGTTGGGGAGGGGGGGGGGGATTGACGGTGATGGGGACCCCCCCTTCTGAGCGTATCAAAAAGCAAAGATAGAGCAGAGAGAGAGAGTGAAATGTGTCGCTCTGGTGGTGCGTTGGGAAACAGCTCGCGCGCTGTTTTCGCGAGTCTCTCGTCCGAAAACCACATCCTGAGATGGCCCATCCTCTTTCTCTCTGCCCAGAGACCCACAAACTCTCTCTCCCTCTCTGCTTGTGCTGGTGTGTCTGCCAGATGAATTATGCACAAATAAAAGATAGTGGGGGGGGTGGGTTCAGGCTTCGTCTGACTGATCAGGCTTCGTCTGACTGACTCTGTGCACGAGCACCATCTCACGCTAGTCTTGTTCTCAGATGACTTGTTACTTCAGGTTCAGTCCCAGTCTCAGTTGCCTTGCAGTACCTCTCTCTTTCTCTCTCTCTGTATATCACTTCTACTGTTACTGAGTACGTCGAGCTGTCTTTCACCCGCTGCCTCTCTCTCTCTACCATGTAATTTGTTTGACTACTCGTGAGGCCTCCTCCACCCTCCTCTAATCTGGATTTCTGAATTGAGTATCAGTAAATGAAATATTTGATAAAATCATTTATCAATTAATTTAAAAATTTAAGTAATTAGAATAATGCGTAGTTTAATAGCTATATATTCGGTGTTGACAAATTTATTGAAGAGTCAAATAAGGGCTTGTAAATATTTAAATTCAGAACCTTTTACTCTAATACCACGTAAGATTTGATGAGACTACTTACTAACTGCTCTAAAAGCTTAAGCTGTTAGAAAAATACGTGATTTATTATTTATATATTCAAATTGCAAATATAATAAATTTGGAACACCCTTGTCCCGGGAGAGCGAGACCTATCCGTTGCGCTAATATGAAAACAGGAGTTCCTCAAACTTGCACAGCAGATAAAAAAACAGAAGGTAGAAAAATACTGCATGTGAGCTTTGTTTCATCAACCCCACTTTTCTCAAACTTTTTTTTTATAAATTTTTTGCTGATTTTCATTGCATGAATAATTAATTGATTTCTCACGTTTTGTTGTTTTCAAATGTGCCAAATACATAAAATATTTGCAACTTCGGTATGGATGGTTTTCCCCATAATTGCCGCGCATGAGATTCCATAATGTTAGTTCGTTTTCCTACCTTAGATGCATATTCTTTTGGTTTATCTGATTGCGAGATTTTACGGGGAAATCGTAAGTAGTGTAACACGCAAGCTTGAAGCACATCACCGTGATAATTAACGTGCACAAACAATGCATTCATTTTTCAACAATTTTTATAGGCGAAGGATACATAATACAACGTGAGTACCAGATTAATCCGAGTCATTCATGTAAGCTTACTCCTATTCGTCGAGTTCAGTGTTTAAGAACTTGAAATGGACCGTGCGTCTGTAACTACTACTTTCGAATCTATGCCATCTAGCCAAATTTTCAAGCTTCCTTGGTTCCATGGGTTCTCCAATCGTACTAAAGTACATGTTGTTTATATATATATAAAAGGAGAGAGAGAGAGAGAGACAGGAAATAGGGAAATGAACAAAGAATAATTGAACTTCACATTAGGATGCCACACTAATTTTTTTTAAGAAACACTGATGTCAATAGATTATAAGGCACGTTAGCGAAATTGTATTGTGGCACAATATGTAAGCAGTATATGCCCTTCACTACTTTTGCCCCAAAGGTAGCTGGGCACTTATCAAGATCCACTTGTCAAGAAAGCGAGCAACTAGTGGTCTAGGACTCTGCTCAAGTTCTTACGTGTCAAACATGCATGAGAACATGCTTAAGTTGGTCAAGCTAAATTGAACAGCCGAATGAATTAACTAGTAAATATCAGGGCCTTAACCACAGTTTTCACATCAGAAAGAGGAGCATCGATCAAGATTCTCTCGGTCGTGGCCGTGGACATCGCTATAATTGCCGATGGACATCACGGAGCTCTTGGAAGAAACAAAAAGATTCCATTTCTTTTAATCTTTTTTGTTATCAGTTTTCTGCTTTTTTACGTGCATTAGCTTTTTGGCTTTCCCTTGCAAAGAAATCGTAATTTTCTTTTGCATGGTCAATCCCGTGAAGACTTTAGGATTTGCCATGCAGATATAATATTGAGACGGAACACTACCCTTTTTTTTTTTTTGGTTATTCCTTTATTGAAGGCTTTTGTTGTGATGCGGTTGAGCAAGTCCGTGAAAAGCAATGGATCAAGCGATTTTTTAAATATCATACATATGAATTATTACAAGCACGAGCTTTGCACGTGCAGAGAAACGTAAAAGGTTAGGGTTTACATAACATAAGAAAAGATATTATCACCTAATAAAGTCAATGATGAGTATCAATCCTACCTATCTATACACTTCCAAGAGGATAATCGTTGAAAAGTCAAATGAAAAGGTAGTCCAGGTAAAAACCAAAGGATGGAATATTCGGCCTGAGTTTTGTATTTGATGTAATGATCAATAGAGGATTCACGATGATCTTTACAGAAATTGAATTCGAAATCGTTTTCATAAGCCATTGAATTCAAGGAAAAAAATATGTGCACGCAATAAATCTTGCAAAATTATCACGGATTAAATGTGTGCACACAGAGAACTTGAAGTCGAGCTACGTGAGAAGTTCTCTTTTGTAGGCAACATTGTGATCACGACAGGATTGCAGTTTTCACAATAATTGCGCATTTGAAGTAAGCACGTCGTGATTAGAAGACCGCCAACCACTGCTCATAATGAAAATCCTCAGGATATTTTAGATAATAATTGTTCTTGGCCAACATGGTTGGACTGTAATCTGGAGTCGTGTTAACTTTTCAAAAATGAAGATAAACGGGTCACAGTTTCGACCGACGTGTCGCGAGTTGCTTGGGTGAAGAAAATATTCGAAGCAGCCTTGCGGACGATTACACAGTAGCCAATGAGGTGACGTGCGACTTTATAGTGTTGAACTTCAGGCTTTCTTGCTAGGGTTTATGCGTTCATCTTCCCCAGTTCCTCCTCTGTCAAATCATCTCTTGGAGGAGCCCTCATTTGAATCAAAGCTACAACATAGGCCCCTAATCTTCGGTCAATACTTAGTGCTTAACACTGTTTAGGAGGCTTAAATTATCCACAAATCTCCCTTTCTGAATGGAATCCTTTGTTGACTCTCTCTCTCTCTCTCTCTCTCTCTCTCTCTCTCTCTCATCAAAACCCTTCCCGTTTCTTCCCAAATCCCCCATAAGCAGACACAAATGAGGAATATATATTTACCTTACCTAACAAAGCATTTGGACACTTTGCGTTACCTCTTTCTTAAAATGCTAAGCAGCTGGAGGGAGGATTAAGCTAATGATCTTGTTGGCCTTGGAACCAACCTTTTGTGGAGTACATCACCCCACGTAGCTCCAAATGTTGGTGATGTGTGATTCTTGGGCCAAGTATTATCTCCTAGGATTCCGGTAATTAACTTTTGAATGCGTTGCTTGAACGAGAATTAAAGATAATATCTTTGATACCTCCTCTTTTGGCCATT
Organism: Rhodomyrtus tomentosa; assembly: GCA_028455895.1. Classification (NCBI taxonomy): domain Eukaryota; kingdom Viridiplantae; phylum Streptophyta; class Magnoliopsida; order Myrtales; family Myrtaceae; genus Rhodomyrtus; species Rhodomyrtus tomentosa. The sequence goes on along the minus strand of JAPCWY010000001.1, from coordinate 1,805,272 downwards.
TCCCAGGAGCCAAAGTTGCACTGTTTACGTTTCTTATGTTATACTACTTGTGAGGCCCCCCTAACAATGGCAGAAAGCGATGACTAATTAGTACTCTATTTCTAAGTTATTACATAATTAGAAACATAAAGCTTGATGTCCGTTGGTATCTAATGATAACCCACTTATTTAAATACCTATTTATAGTCTGCTGATGCATTTCATTTCTTAATCAATTTTGTGAACTAATAATGTTCTCGTATGTGGTACTATTCTATGAATTTTTCTTAGGCAATACAAGAGGATATCAACAATATGTGACAATAGCGAAAACTATTAATAATCTACTTATGAAAAGGATAGAATCCTTTTTGCCTATATCCAATGCAAATGAAGGATGTAGTTAATATCAAATGGGAAACTTTCGTAAATTTAGACATATCGCAAGCAAACTTAATCTTATTGTTTTTTTACTCACGTCGACTATTCTCTTGGCCAAAGTAAAACAAACCAATGGAGTTACACCTGAAAATTAAATCGCTAGAAAAACATAAAAGCACATTGTCTCAAATAAAAATTTACTTGAATGAATCAAGTGAAACTCACGTGAACTGGGATATATATATATATATATATGTTTGTGTGTGCGCACACATGCGCGCAATCTGGATGAGTGGAGATGCTAAGGGCGCGAATGAAAACCAATCTGTTCGCAACAATATCTATATATCAATATATATATATATATATACATTATTTCTATTCTTGGTTGAGTTTCTAAGCACAACATAAAATTTCTACAGTTGCCAACCACCAGGACTCAAAATGTGACTAACGGGCGACGACGAAATGGCTAATGGCAGCCAACCACAAAGACAAGAGAGAGAGAGAGAGAGAGAGAGAGGGAGACCATATATGAGAAAGAAAGGGAGTGAGTGATAAGAAGAATTCGTATTTTTGTTTATGTTCTAGAAGTAGAAAATGAGAAAATGTTCACTTCTTATATATGTTCCATACCTATTTTTGAACTAAAAATTTGTTTCAGAAATAGAAAAAAAATTGTGCAACTAAACAAATTCTTGTTCCAAATATATTTATGGATTAAAAATTTATTTCAAAAATAGAAAATAAAATTATATTAGCATACATATTTTTACTTCAAACTTGTTTGTAGATTTGAAAGAGGAAAAGAAAAAATAGAATAATTATCACGTGCGCTTGGTAATAAACATAGGCAAAAACATATGCTTTGGGAAGAACAAAAGAAAAACACAAAAACATATGTTACAGTTGGAGGGCCGTTATATTCGTAGAGGACATTTCATATGACTTGAAATCACGAGCCTTCTGTTTTCCTTCTACTTGTTGGTGACATGACAGGAACAGCTCATTCATAGAATGATGATGTGATAGGCAAAAGACAATTGCCAAATAACTATATTCTGACGTGCAAACCCCACAAACCAGAATTAGGTTAAATTAAAGGGAAACAATTTGGTCCAATCTCTAAGGAAAAAACAGCTGGTTCCTTCACACCATGTATTCTCGGTAGCCGTGACAGCCACAGGAATCAAACGAAGTTGACGAATCATTTCATTGAACTGTCCATGCAATACTGTTATTCGTGATAATATTTGCTCATAAGAGAATGAATAGCAGTAAAGGATAACACAATCTACCTTTCTTATATAGGGTCCATATAAATTAAGTCATTAATAAGGTCAAAACTGCCCATATAATAAAACAGGTCGTGCAGATCAACTTCAAGTTGTGCTCGGTAAACTTGTTTATTCGAAGGTTTTCGACATATTGATAGGACAATGACACAAACAGAATTATAACAAAAATCAATCTGTACCATGTTTGAATCATGTGTTCTTGTCATGTTAAGGATTAGTATTGTAATTTGAAAGAATCAGAGTTTGGGCTACTGAACCATGACCATCGAACTTACAAGAGCCACAGCTGATGGAACGAATGTTCTGAATATTGATGGCTTGGTGTGTGGCCATGGTCTTAAGGTATGGAAAATTAATCTGTCTTATGACGTTTTAAACCAAGCTCATGTTCCTTATTGATGAGTGAACAATCCAAACGCTTGGTGAATTTTATTTCACAATGATAGGAAGAGCCCATATTGAAGGATAAAATGAACACTTGGCTGCCAAAAGCCTGCTATCCTTATGGTAACTTTTTCGACACTTATAACTTCAAATTCCGAACGGTACTATCCGAGGATAAATTTCAGCAAATTTCTACTTTCTTCTTGACCTTGTTTTTGCACATTCAGTTGTATCTTTTGAGTGTGAGCTTTATGTTAATATACAACGACCATAGACTCATGAAAGTAAATGTCATTTCAATTGACTAGTGTAAATGCTTAGGATTAACAGAAGCTCTTTGTAATTCTCCAATCCATTAGGGGTGTCGAGACCAGCCTCCCAATTTTTGAAATTTGGAATCTATCATGTATACCCCGGAACTTACCTCTCAATTTATTGGTTTCGGGGTTTACCCGGAAATCGGCTAATTTCCTTTTTTGTGTTTCATTTTTTCTTCTTCTTTTTTTGTATCTTAAAGTGAACGTAACAAAAAAAAAATACTCATTTTTCCAATAGCAATAATACATAAAATATGAACATGTTAAACAAAACAAGTAAAATAATTTCAAAACACACAACATAGAAAGGCTTCCGGTTCTCTAGTTCCCAGTTTGGTTCTTACCTAGGAACTGGGCAAGCATAAATTTTTGATATGTTTAGAAGGTTCTTTTTGTTGGCGTGAAGCCAAAATATATCAAAAGATATCATAAGATTTCTTTTTGTCTTTTTTTTTCTTTTTCTTCTAGGTTAAAAGATACACCTCATATATTAGGGATATATAGGTTGTAACCGTCAGAAGATGAGGGCAGATAGAAAGCGCAAGAGTAGATAGAACGCGCGAAGTGGCGAATAGATAGAAAAAGAAAGAGAGAGGCTGTGATGGCATTTTTTAGTGTTTCTGTTTTTTTTTTTTCCTTCGATCTTGTGAGAAAATTGTCAGTTATGTTCATACTTTTCTCGAAAGTTAGTGGATTCGCAGAGTGCCTCTGCGCGAAGACGTAGCCCAGATTTGGGTGAACTTCGATAACAATTTCTCTAGTGTGTTCTTCTGATTATGTTCTTTTATTATTATATTTTTCTAGTATGTATTGTTTGATTGATTTTTCTGGAATTGGAGCAAGATTCCTATCACTTTTTTTGGTCAGTTACGTTTGTGTGTGTGTAAAATTTTGGTACAATTATGTAAGTAGCATTAATCAAATGGAGTACATGTTGAAATAATTTGCTATCGTGAAACGAGGTTATTGTCGGACATGCAAAGATGTGATCGTTGGATATGAGAAGAAGTGATTGTTGACATGACGAGAAGTTATGATTGATAATGAAAAGTGTTGATGGTGGAAATAAGGTACATGTTGTCAATAGATATATTGATTGGTTGCCTATAAATACGAACAAATCATACATTATTCAATACACCTATATTCAAGAACAACAACCTTTTCTTCTTCACAATATTCGCTATTATTATTATTTTTCTTTTCACACACAACTTTGACAGCATATTCAAGGAGAATTTCCAAGAGAGAAATTAAGAAATAGCTGAACTCATTTTTTCTATAGCTCTGGTGTATATCCTCGAAGTATATTTGTTCTAAACTCAGCAGCAACAATAGTAGGGGGCATCACATCATCAAAGATCTATAACTACTGCTCTATCTTTATCAGCAATTAAATTTCCCCAACAGCACATAAGTTTAGAGGCATTCTCAACATTACATATAGAACTAATTATGCAAGAAGATGAAGATAAGAAGTCTCCACATAATAGCCAACAAAACATTTGTTTGGGAAGGTCTAAAATTTTGGTAGAGTCGGGCTCTGCCTCTCACAATTTTATAATTAGCCAAACGAATAGGAATCTTAGTTTACTTATTTGGAAAAGTCCGCAGTTGCGTTCCATGCAAGTGCAAAATATAGCATGATGTGCCAGCATACTGTGTCATATACTCCAAGCTCAATTACACTTCCATTATGAATGGTATTGTCTTCTGTATCAGTTATATAGTGATTATAGTGAATATCAACTGAAGGCATCCATTGTGATGTGGTCGCCGTTGTCGATAGTCTATCTTTGTAGATAAGCTAGCCAATCAAGTCGTGCTTACTAATATCGCTGGTCCAAATTAGGCCATACAATTCCACAGTTGTTCCCACCTGTCTAAGTTCCTTATACATTTTGACCCAAAAAAAAAATTCCTTATACATCTCTTTGCAATAATACCTTGAGCTAGAGAACATCGAAATTAGAGCGGGTCTCAACTTAAGAAGAATTCATCAACTCCAAGCCAATATTGTCCTTTACGTGGAGCTGCATAGTTAGAATGCCTTTGCATTTAGTGCTAAGAACCCTCGAGGTGGGTATCATGAATTAAAGCATCAAATGCATTCATCATACCAAAATATTAGGATTCACCAAAGTACTTCAAGTTAGTTTTTCTCATCGCGGTATATTAAAGTTAAGTAGGAAAAATCATAAAATAAGAAATTCCGATTAATGTCCTCAATTAGAAGGAAAGATCGTAATTTTAGAAAAATCTTATAACTTCTAAAAATACGCATCATTATAAACATTGTTTTTAAACTTAAAGACAAAGTTAAGGAGTCATTACATGTTCAATTGAATTGCAATTTGCAAAATTTAACTAGCGACAACCATCCAATGCTTATACCAACGTTCCCAAGGCACACATCTCTTTCAAGAGGATTCACAATATGTCAAACCTTTATAAGGTTAATTAATTTGCATCGAATCAAACCGCATGTTGCACCGCTTATGCGGGCCCCCATCTATTGCCTTGGCTTTAATTCTTACGAATGTAATCTCTAAACAAGATGCCTAATGCATTAGCTACAGCATTGCATGGGTCGATAACCACCGTGCCTAGTATCCATTATTTACAGCTAGTACTATTGGGATTTGTAATCCAATTTGCTCCCCTAGCTTAACTACTAGAGAATGCGGTATATGACTAGGTATTGATAGCTAAAGTTACAACAAAATATGAATTGATGTGAACGACAAGTACAAATCATAACGTTGAATTTACCTACGAATTAATAGATTTTTTGGAGGTACTTGTTAAACGATGAAATGAGAAAGTACTAAATTATCAACTCCACCAAACTTTTTTCTTTCCCTCCCTCCCGTAAACGTGAGGAATCAATGGTCAGAAAGGAATAGGTGCTTGAGGCGCTGGTGAATGTGGGTGAATTGTTGACGTGACGAGGAAACCTTGAGTGACAAGTGAGAGGGATGAGTACGTTTGGAGCTGAAAGTAGGTATGTATGTAAGGAAGAGACGCCATGTGTGTGTGTGTGTGTGTGTGGATGGACACGTCCAATCCTTCACGAAGCCACGAGCTCGAAAGATGAAGAAGGATCGAAATGAAAGAAAAAGGAGAAAGAGAATTGCAAAAAGGACCGCACTCCCACTCATCAACCATCCCTGCATTAATACTCTCTCTCTCTCAGTCGTACATGGCGGATGGCTCCCACCTGCTTTAGAGCGCGGGAGTCTCGGGGGGTGATGAGTGGTGGTCACTGCTCAGTCTGTGTGGGGCGACCGGTGAGATGAGACGAGGGAGTCGTCGCCGCCAGCTACCCTTCTCTCTCTCTCTCTCTATCTAGTTACAGTACATATACATTTATATATTCTACAAACCTAAATCTCACAGCACAATTATTTTAAGTTCTCGTTGAAGAAAACCACTTGAAAATTTACCAAAGACCGTGGATCAAGGATTGTCACGTGATCGTTTTTATTTTATTTTATTTAGGATCTTGCTAACACACTAATTTATTGTGGATCACAAATTCTTGCTCGAATAGATCTCACGATACCTTTAATTGTTATTTTTTTAACCTAGAATGAGCTATTAATCTCACAGAGATCGATTTCCCGTCAAATTTTGCCGGATGGACTAAATCAACATAAATGCAAAATTTTTAGGACTCCATTGACAAACAAAAAAGTTTACGACTAAATTGAGACAATTATAAGGAAAATATTTTCGTGACAATCTGACAGTACTATCAGTTATTTTTTACCGTAGATTCACACACCATCATTGCGTATTTTGTATAAATCACTTATTAATAAAAAAATCGTGGGGGCTGTCAGGGTAACAACTTCAATTAGAATATGTTTACAACTTTTGTTGTAATTTTTCAAATGATTTCACGCTTAATTACATATTCTTTCCAAATTTATACTTCTCTCTAGAATATTGGCCGTCTTTATGATAAGTGGATAACAAGTTATCGATATTATCGGCAAATAAAGTAAATTAGATACCAATATAAATTATGTTCAGGGTTAGAAACCATCGTTTAGAATTGGCCGTGCACGTGCGTTATTCCTCCTGCAAGCAAAAACTAGGACTGGGTCAGGGTCGTGAGGGAACAGTAGACAGGTTTCAGAATTGGCCCTTTTCCTTTTCTTCTTGTCTTTTCACTGTTTAACGTTGAATCTTCGTACCGAACTCGAAAACACAGCACAACCCTCCACAACTCATCTACGGCACCCAAGCGCATGGTGTCGTCTTCGTGTTTCAGTACTTGAATAGACAGAAATTAGGAGCACCAGTTCAATGGTTCCTATGTCGAAACAAGCGTGCTAATTTGATGTTTCTATTTTTTTTTTTTTTGCCAGTATAGTCTCGGAGCTATCCAAATTTAGAGAAGCTTGAGATGCGATAGTGTTTTTTTAATATACGAGGGAAGGAACATGCGAGGAATTCGAACTTGGGATAAAATCAAAAAACCTCATTGACGATAGGCGTTATAGAAGAAACAGAGAAGTTATTACATGGATTAAAGCTATGTAGACCCGCATGATCATAGTCATCCCTTTATGGATGTCATTTTGGGGTTCACATGCCGGCATAACTTTAACTACTACATAGTGGATCATACTAAACAAGTTATGTTTGACTCGCTTGCCGAGTCAACTACAGTAAAATGGTAGATTAAAATACTCTAGGTCGTAAAAAATTGGGAGAAATTGAGAAGTGTGATGCATTTTTATTGGGGGTCAAAGAATAGATGTTGTTGAAATGTCATATTGTCATTATTATCACTACTCAAAAAGGATAGTGAGATTTGCATCCTTCCACAATTTGACCCTAGACTACAAAATTGTAGCCCGTCTGCTAATCTTATCCCGCCCATTATTAAGGAAAAAGTGTAAAAAAACTCATAAACATAATATTTTTTTAATAACCGAAGTTCCCCGCATGTAATAAATTATTTCTCAGGATGATGGGGGTATAAGTGTCAATGCCACCAGTTAAACCTCCTAAGATGCGGCCGGGGAGATTCGAACCTGGTACCTCATCAGTTTAACTGTCTAAGGCTCATAAATAAATCTAATGAATTGGTGCCATTTAATTATAATATTTTGATATAGAGTCAATTCACCTAATTTTGGCTGAATAGTACTAACGGGGATGGCCTACATGGCAAAACAGGTATTGAGCTAACATTTTTAGCAATATTTTAATTAAATATTTTAATTATTTTTCCCTCTTTCCTCCGATGGCTGACAATGGCGATGGTCGGCCTCACTGTGGGGAGGGTGAAAGTCGGTGAGGCCAACCCTCACCAAACCTAGGCCGGCCTCATTGCGTATCGCCTTGGTCATCGACCATTGGGGGAAAGAGGGAAAATAAGGAAAGAAAAATAAAAGAAAGAAAATAATAATAATAATTCAAAAATTATTAAAATATTATTTAAAAAAGATTTCGGTTAGCATTGGCCGTGCCGCATAGGCTATTAGGCATCGACAACAATATCTAGTCAAAATTAGTCAGAATAATTGAATTAGCTCTAGATCAAAAGGCTTTGGTCAAAATTAACAACATTGCAATAGATTTAGGACAACTAGCACTATTGTGATAAGTTTAGGATTTTTCATACACTTTTCTCCTTTAACGTGGCGGCTACCACACAATAGCTATCGTTGCACCCTATCACCGCCTCCGGTGAAGCAGTAGCCAGCCATTATGTGCAATGGCTACAATTGTTGCCACCCATCTCTATCCTCCTCTGTAGTTCTCGCATGTGTCAATCCAAGGTTGTAATCGCATATATGCGAACCAAGATTCTAGCAACGGCAAGGTTGCAATATTTGAGGGGGGCTTGTTAGAATATTCAGATATTAAATCACGCTTTGTCTAACAATTTGTCAGAATTAGTAGTACCCCCACTAAATTTCACGTGATATTAAAGTAGGAGGTTCTAAATTTAAATATCTATGTGCCCCCATTAAGACATGGCCAATTCCGGTTCTGCGCCGGTTTCAATTCCGAACTTTGAAATTTATTTTTTAAAATAATAAATAATGAAATAAAATTAATAAATTATAATCAAATTATACATTGTAATAAAATAGAAAAAAGAGAGAGGAGGAATGGGCTTGAACGGAAAGCTGATTCAAAGAATTGAGACGAGATTAAGAGAATTGAGTGGATTGAGAGAATTTGTGAGAAAAAATGAAAGTGGGGGAGAGGTATTTATAGAAAAAGTTTCATTTGTAAAAAAATTATATATATATATATATTTATTTAATGGTTTGCAATCGGCTCAGAACCGGTTCCCAAAATTATAGAACTGTGGACTCGGTCAAGGGCCGGTTCGGGGCCTAAGGTTCCAAATGGTCACATCTACCCCTATTTGCATCTCTCATGAAATATTTACACATTAAGGTTGTGTTTGGTGGTCCGGATTTGGGCGGCCCGGATAAGATAGGAAACTGTTGGATTAGAAATCTTCCTATTGTCTTTTGGATTTTGTAAAATTCTATCATATGTTTGGTAGATGTCCGGATATGTTATGATATTCATACTTTGTACAGCGTTTTGGATTTTGTCATTGCCATCAAAATAGTCAACACCGCTTTGCACAGTTGCACCACCACTGTTGTCGAGTTGGACGAATGAGACCGGACTGAAACTCTCGAACGGATTTGTCAACATAGGCATAACCAACAGGTCAGGTATCGTGTGAGAGAGAAAGATCAATGAAGGGAAAGTTGAAGGCCACACCAAAGATTGAAGAAAAACAACCAAACATTACAGATGAAAAAACTCCATTGAAAGAAACCTCCCGTCAGATTCGAGATCCAAGGGGTCGATTGCTAGGGCTTGGCCGACTTCAAATTCAAGATCCAAGGGTCGACCTTATCAGTTGAGTTTGGGTTTGGTGACGATGAGGATGACTGCAGCCTGCTCAGAGAGAATCAATGGTGATGACGATGGTGGGTGGGGATAGAGCCGACTGCGATGGGTGAACGGTGACAAAGATGATTGTGCGATGGTCGTAGCCGATGACAAATGCGCGGTGGTCGGAGGCGACGATGATTGGGTGGTGGTTGTAGGCGACGAAGTTCTCGTGGTGTTGACGTCCTTTCCGCAGTGAATAGTGTTTATTATTTTTATGCAATCCGGGTGTATCCTACCCCTTCCCCCGATTTTCTTATACGGTGTTTTATCCGGGTATATCCGGTCTGGACGACATTGTCAAATATCGGATCGGATAATTTGTTATCCTATCCATGACCAAATCCAGACCACCAAACACAGCCTAAGTAGTAAGAAAAAAGACAAAACTAAGCTTGAGATGAGGAATAATTAAATATTTTATCACATCTTTATCTAATAGGTTAATTTTTAGAACATCGGTAGTCCCACAAAATCTCATATAGTATCATAGCTGAAGGTCCTGAATTCAAAATCTTTTCAGGCCCCTATTTGTTTAAATCAAAGTTCAACATATGATTGAGGAAGAGTGTTAGAATATTTATATATTAAACAACATCTTTATAATTTTTTTTAAATTTTTTTAGAACAATTGATAATGATTTCAGCATATTTCATCGGATTCGTGGCAAAGTTGGCCGGGGGTGTATGTATGTATGTATGTATGTATGTATGTATGTATGTATGGAGAGAGAGAGAGTTCAAATTGATGTAACATAAAACCTATTAGTCCGAAAGTGACGTGGAGAGTCTAAAAAAACCATAGAACCCCTAAATTACACTAATGAGTAAAATCTCTTTATGTTTATAGACCAGCCTTCCCTCTCCTTTTAAGGCCTATTAGAGAGTACAATACTTATTGGTCGTAAATATCTGCGTAGTATGAACCGTTCTATGGATGTTTTTGCTTCTAAACAAAACAATTAGAATTAAGTGTGGTCAACTGAAATATATGTGTTTGTGCATGGAAATCTAGATTCAGAGTCGGTGATTATGATAATAGCTTACGGTGGTGTGCTAGGCTAGCGATGGCGGCAGCATGTGGCGGCGTTCCGCGCGAGGGTGCGCTCTATGCGGGGGTGTAGGGGCGGACTAAAAATTTTCAGGAGTTGTAAACAGAGAGCCGATGTATTAACCCCGCCCAAAACGTTATTTTTGTTGACTTGGTTTTGGCCACGCAGATTCAAGCCAGTCACTAACAAACAGTTCACCATCTTGTCATGCGACGAATAAATGTTTAACGAATAAAAAACCGATGCTCTCGTTCTTTATTCTTTGTTGTCGATTGTGTCAGCTAAGCTTGTGTGCCGAGTTGAAGTACTCATGGCCTTAAATAAATCATCGGGAGACATAAGACTGGCCAATCGATTGAACATCCTTAAATTAAGGTGTATGGGTACGGAGAAATTGACATTATATATGCCATTCACATGAACTAGTGACTCGAGTGTTGGATTCGAAACGTCGACATTGCCTATATTATTTGTTAATCAGTGTCTTTTGAGTTTAAAATTATCTAGCAATGGTACCGAAGAAAGCCGTGGTAGATGACATTTTAATTGAACAAGTTATCCAATATAGAATATTAATTAGGTCAACTTTCACAACAGGAGCCCAGCTTAATACATAAAGTAAATGCTAAAGTTTATAAAGTAATCATCAAGCTATAGAGTAGATTATGAATAATGATAATGGAGTAGAATTTCGTCGTGGGGCAACACGTGCCATTCGAAGTCTCCACTTTCCCGGCACGACACTCGCAACTCACAACAAACAATACAAACAAAGTAGAATTAAAGCTCTTGCTGAAAATCTTGTATTTGGCAGCAACAAAAAAAGACTTGCTGAAAATCTTGTATCTCCTTAAGTAGTTACCCAGAAAAATCTCCCGCTTTCATGTGTGTTTATAAATAGCTTCGCCTCTGAAATCCTCGTACTTTTGTCTTTGCCAAAAAGCATCCATGTCCATCAAAATCAACAAGGGAGGCGCATGGCATGTGCAAAAGAAATCGCAATGTTAAAAAAACTCTAACTTTATTATTTGTATCAATTATATTTAAAAAAAATTATCTCATAAAAAATTCATAAATTTTGTTTTTGTTCCAATTCTACCCAAAACTTTTACTTTTATCCCAATTTATCGACCTAATACCAAAAAAACCCTCAACTTTTAATTTTGTCCTAATTCTACCAAAAAAATTTATTTTTGTCCTAATTCTACCGGTCTAGTACCAAAAAAACCTTCAACTTTTACTTTTATCTCAATTCTGCCACCATCAACATTTTTTTTTTCATAATCACCGTAAATTAATCTTACGTGACTCGGATTTTCTTGCCTAATTTATCAATGAATTTTTAAAATTTAGAAACAGTAGGTTTCAGAGACGATGATATTTTAAAAAGTTCATCAGAATATCTCCATGTCTGGCCATTCTTTGGGCTATTAAGTGCTGAAAAGAATACGAAGCATGACGACTTTAGTGGCTATATATCTCTCAGTAATATATAGGGGTAGCAAAAAATAAAAGAGAATTTCGAAATTTTTTCATGTTAGTTTTGTCGATGTGTAATTCATTAATAACATGACAATGTCACATAAGATTAATTAACAATGATTATAGACGGAAGACTAACGGTAGTAAAATTGAGACAAAAGTAAAAATTAAGGGATTTTTTTTGTACCAAGCCGGTAAAATTGGGACAAAAATAAAAATTTTGAATAGAATTGAGACAAAAGTAAAAGTTGAGAGTTGATAAAATCGGAATAAAAGTAAAAGTTGAGGGTTTTTTTTTAACTACGTCAGTAAAATTGGAACAAAAGTTAAAGTTTTGGGTAGAATTGAAACAAGAGTAAAAGTTGAGGATTTTTTTCGTACTATACCGGTAAAATTGAGACAAAAATACAAATTTTGAATAGAATTAAGATAAAAGTAAAAGTTTAAGTTTTTTTATGAGACAAAATTTTTTTTGGATATAATTGTCACAAATGCAAAAGTTGAAGGTTTTTTTGGGTATTGGGCCTTGTTTCTCCCTTGCACTTTTTTTTTACTTTTTCTTTTCGTGTAATTATCTTAGTAACATACATCTAATGATTCGATAATTCTTCCTGATACGAAATGCGGTGTGGTACGATACATCATGATACCATATCGTGACTTGATCTCGACATACCATTAGCAAATTTGAATGATGTGATAATTGTTTTATATGAATAATTATGATTTCATATAGTTACGTCGCCTACACGTTAGATATGAATGGCGGTTTCCAATAAAGATCAACATGATTTTAGGTAGAATTGAAAATTGGAGAACATGACTGGCATCATATTTTGGAGTATGCAGTATAGGTTTTGGGTTCAAAAAATTGGGGAATCAATTCTTACGGATAACTGAATGTGGAACCTGAAATAAGTCTTTGTATATTTGTTGTTTCATGTCTTCACACGATCATACAATATTTCATAGCGTCCAATGATGAGTGTGTAATTTGAAACTATTAGTTTGAGCTTCTATTTATGATAATATCAACAATCGAGACTTTTACTCTATTAATATTTTATATTGTTCGTGTATCTAAATATGAATTATGATCAGTAGATTGTAGCACCAAATTGTGATAATTAGATTTGATAATTCACTGTAGTTGTTCAATTAAGAATACAGTTGAAACATGGGTAAACCCTAGAACCAACCTGAAATTTGTGACAGGGTAAGTTATAGGTGAAACTTGGATTGACCTTGGAATCATTAGCTCCTATTTTCCAACACAAAATGAAACCATGATTTGAACCCAAAAAAGAGCAGCCATATATAACCTCGAATGAACTTTGTCTGATGTCGAACAATTACATAGAGAAGCATATAGGGAAGGTCCTGAAACTATGGTCCGACATCGTTTTTCCAGAAGGTAAACACATTATATGGAATTACATCGTCTTAAAATGTAAAGGCACGACGAAGGCGAACGAGTGCAATATGATAGTTGAAACTGCACGAGAATTGTTAGAACTGAATTCGAGAGTTGAATAGCTATCCATCCTCGTTTCATTTGAGATTGGGTGATGTGTAATAATGGAAAGTGTGCTCCCTCTCTAGGTTTCTATGCGCCATTTTGAAGTCAATTCTCAATTCAATTAATCTGAATATCTCATTGTTGTGTCCATTTTCAAATTCATCACGACCACTTAAGAATTACGCCCCAACGACTCGGGGCATGTAAATGACCACTCAGCATTCTTTCTTGATTATCGCACTCGTATTGTTTTTCAAAATTTTTCTGGATTTGACATTGATATTAATTAGAGAAATATTTTCTTCACAATATTATTAGAAATAATATAATTTTAATCGAAAATCTATATATTATTTTTATATATTTTACATAAAATACTCATAAATTGAGTTAAAAATATTGACATTAGAAAAAGAGAGAGAGAAATAATGGCAATAAAATCCAGAGTTCCCAGTCGCCTCCCTTATCTCTGTCTGGTTCTATCTGATCTCAAGAATTTGCCTTTATACAATAATCAAACATTTCTTTTTCCTTAGAAAATTTGCGTCGTCTCTTCCTCAATAGAGCACGTCTTGTCAAAGGGCAACTAAAAGAAAGATAAAAAAAAAAAAGCAGAGCCGAGTTCCGGTTAATTCAGCCCTCTCTCTCTCTCTCTCCACCATTCACATTTACCTCTCAGCCCCACCTTGATCGCCTTCTCTGTTCTCCCTCTCTCTCTTCCGTGCGATTTGCAGTGAGCCTTCCGGCTCTCGCATCTTTAACATGTTCACCACCTCCTGGTGCAACTTCACCTCAAGGCCTCCGTGACCTAATTGTATGGGTGTGCTTCTCTTCTGGTAATAATTCCAATCCTAACATGGTGGTATAAGCGAGACAAAACCATACCAGACCCTCCATGGCTTGTCTAGTCCCTTTCCTATCCGTTTCATGACCCACCTGGGCAACTTCTATTTCTCTCTCCCTCTCTAGGGTTTCCGAAGATAACTCCTCTCCCTCGAAGCTCGCTAGGGTTTTCGATCATCGAATCTCATCTTGGGTCGTCGTGTTGGGAATGGAGGAATATGGCCAGATGAACGAGAACAGTAGCACTGGGTCGAGAGGGAACAACAGCAGCTTCTTGTACGCGTCGCCGGTTCTTGGGCCGAGCTCCTCTGGCAATAGCAATTACGGGAGGGGAAATAGCAGCAGCAGCCACTTCTATTCCCAGTCCGGCGGTGATCACTGCTTCCAATCCGAAGCGCCGCCGCACCCGGTGGTAAAGACCGAAGCAGCCGCCTCTCACCACGGCCATGCTCATAAGTTTCATCACTATTCTCTGGTGAGAGACCATCATGACCCATCAGCTTCTCACCATCACCACCACCACCACCACCACCACCAACACCAGCATCAGCAGCTACAAACAGTGAGCGAGAGCTCGCGCGAGGTCGATGCCATGAAGGCCAAGATCATCGCTCATCCTCAGTATTCCAATCTCTTGGAAGCTTACATGGACTGCCAAAAGGTTAATTTCCCTTTCGTCTAATTTAATCGAGCTTTTTTTTTATTGCTCTTATTTTCCGGTTAGATGTTATACCACTTCATATGGTGTATAACACAGCATAATGTGAATTGCGTGAAAACATTACCGCCTAATTTCTTCCTTTTCCAAAACCATTTCCGATGACCAGAATTTCCGAACTTGGCTTGATTTTCTATTTATTTTGCATTGCTAGGTGGGAGCGCCGCCTGAAGTGGTGGCGAAGCTGTCGGTGGCGAGACAGGAGTTCGAGTCGCGGCAGCGGTCGGCGGTGGCTTCGGCGGACGGGTCCAAAGACCCGGAGCTGGACCAATTCATGGTCACTCTTGTTATTATCTTTTTTCTCGTTTTCCAATTATAGCATGTCTTTCGTCATAGTAATTTTCGGCGATAATGAAAAAGGAAGCCATCAAAATTAAGAATTATAGTGACATGAAACTTTGATCAGGAAGCGTATTACGACATGCTGGTGAAGTACCGAGACGAGCTCACGCGGCCGTTGCAGGAGGCTATGGACTTCATGCGCAGGATCGAAACTCAGCTCAACTTGCTCAGCAACAATGGCCCGGTTCGCGTCTTCAACTCTGGTATTCTCTCTCTCTCTCTCTCTCTCTCTCTGGGTCGTCGTCTTCTTCTTCTCCGCCATCCATTTCCTTTTCTTGCTTTGTTTTTCCATAATTCAAAGGCTAAAAATCTCGGTCATTCCTTGCTATTCTTCTCCACCATCCACTCCCTTTACTAGCTTTGTTTCTCCATAATTGAAAGGCTAAAATCTAGGTCATTTCTTGCTAGGTGTTTGGTAGAGAGAGAGAGAGAGAGCGCGCTCGCAACGCACTCCCTACGAGCCCTATCACGTGTCTATAGTAATCGAGATCCAATTTTCATTAATTTCCCACTTGAAAAGCTCCAAAACTTAATTAATCCCAGGTTGGCATGTGAGTTTAATTTTGGGTTAAGACGGTGTGGAGATCTTGGAATTATCCTTGTAAAGATCCAGGCATTACCACCTCGAGATGAATTTGCTGTCATCATTGTTTGTCGTCGCCATTTCCCGGAGCTGTGGCTTATAGCTCTCTGGGACTGAGAACAAAAAGGCAAAGAATACATCGTTCTTTGTGTTCCAGTGAAACTTGGGAAATTTAAGAAAACTTTGGATGCTGTTCCACTTAATGCTGCACCAACATCTGTACGGCATTTGTGTCAGACTTCTTTAAAATATGTGTCTCTGTGTGTATAAATCCTGGAGTAAACCTTATTATCCTGTCTTCTTTATTTGTTCATTTTTCTGGCCATTTATATACGCATCCAAGGCAAGGTTTTCGACATTCATCGCACAGCTATAATTGTCGAACTATGATTGCCAGTTTGTCGCTCCACATTGACAGAAATTGTTTGCAAAATACTCAGAGGCTAATGCTTATTTCTTGAGTTGCGAAAATATTGTAAATTGGTGCTTCGACTCCATCCTGTTTGTCATTTCCCCTCATAAGAGAAAACTGGGTAAACAAAGAGAATGTAATCTTCCGCTCTTTTCTTGTCTTCTGCAAATGTCATCTTCTCTGGTAGTTCATGTTAATAGCCATTTGAGTTTACGTGACATTTGAGAGGCTAGTTTTGTGACTGGTGCCTGAGTGGATCTGCTTCCACTAGGCAAGATTGTTTGAATTGTTTCTGGTAATTTCTTAGTCTTGGAACTGGCTTCCGTGGCCTGTCCATCTAATATACAAGGACGACAGGCTACACCGATGCGTTCGTTATTTTCACATGCCGGTGCTCGCATGCCCTGCAATTGGGATCATATATTTTTCTTCCACACTGGCGGAGAATACCCTCTATTTTCTTTACGTCTGAGAGATCCCGAGGTCCGAACAAGACCTCAGACAAAGCAGTCTAGGAACTCATTATATGTAGTAGTGAATTCCAAAATAAGTGGGGCCTTTGCATCTTGTCTAGTGTGCAAAGTAACTCTAGGGAAACAAAATGGGTACAAGACATTGGTAAAGTGAAGCCAATATATGGTATACGACCACATTCATATGAGCTATTTTTTTTTTGGGATAACCGAGGTTTCCACGTGCGATGGACTAAATTCTCGAGGTGGTGGTGTACAAGGCCTATGCCACTAAGTAAGCTCCCAATACGTGGCTAGTGAGGGTCGAACGTGGGACCTTATCAGTTTAATTGGCCCAGGGATCGGTTCAATTCGGCCACGCCCCATGGGCCACATTCACATAAGCTTTTGTGTACCTGTCTTCGTAGAAACGTTGCGTCTTCAGCATTACTCATTGCAACGCAAAGAGGGAGAGATGGTTGACTTCTTTATCCTTGAAGATAGTCACAAAGTAACTATATGTTGTCAAATCATACTGTCCAAGTCACATGCTCTTCTGAATTTGTATTCTCTCTGTCAATAAGTGCGAGGTGCTTTTAAAATATGTATTTGGTCATCTCTTTTTAATTGTATTCTGGAAAAGCAATTGCTAATTATAGGGCATGTTTAACCAGTATCAAATAATCCCATAAGCTGTTATTGTAATTTGGGGAGCTAAACAGTGTTACAATGCGCTTATGTTTATGTGCATTACTGGAATTAGACAATGTTTGCGGATTGATTGCCATTGGCATAGTTTGTGAAGAGCTATTCTCCCTCATGGACTAAGATATGTGCTGACGTAGTCATCGAAATACTTCTTGTACTAGTCTTCTTCGCTCTGTTGTCCAAGTCTTATGATCTCTCCAGTAAGGCCGATTGAAATAATCTCCGTCATCTTTGTTACATAAAGAAATGAAAGGAACCACGTACTTGCTTCAGAGGATGCTAACTTTTTCTTTCTTACTCATATTTCCTCCTTTCCTTGTGGTTGAAAGTACCTTTAGAACAGAACCTGTTGATGTCTAGAAATGACACGGTTGATTCGTTATATTTCCTAAGAAAGATATCCATCATTCTAAAGGAACATGATCATCCACCCCACTTGTTTCTTTCTGTACTTCTCCATAGAAAAATTTCTAATGATAGCAAGGGTAGTTTGTTTTTTGATTACTTCATTCATGGTGGTTTGAAATCTCGTGTTGCTTTTAAGGTACTTTGATTTGCATTCTTTATTTTCCTCTGAGTGTTGTTGTACTCTGAAATAGATGCAAAGCTTCCTTCATTTAGAAAGAGGCAATATACTTTGGTCATTAGGACACATTCATCATGCTAGATATATGCTTTGCGGTCATTGCCACCATTATAGCAAATTTTCTTGGCCGTGAGGATTATATCCGTGTTATATTCTACTTGCTGAATGATTGCATTGAGTTCACACAGGATGTATCTTCTGCCTTTGTTGACGTTCCTATAATTCTGATTTTCCTGAACTTGATAATTTTTTGTCGATCTTCAATACTACTTTGTTTTTAGCACTCATATTTGTTTGTAGTTACAATCCGTATAAAGCAAAGCAAATGCCTTTTTGTCCCATGGAATTGTCTCTATAAATACCCTTGTCACCTCAGTGAGAATGTACGAGAGATAGATAATATGAATCAAATTCTTGGTCACAGCTAGAGTTCTTCACAAAAGGTGCATCTAACTCTTGGTTTAAAACAACAATTTTTTATTTGGGTGTGAGCCCTTTCTGGGAAAACACTAGCACCTATAAATAGTTCAGGAATCAAATAGCAGCCATTGAGTGTTTGGCTGATAGTTAAGTTGATTACATACAAATGGCACTTTGCGTAAGGCAATTTTCAGGCTTTTTTTTTTTTTGAGTCCGATTGCATTGTTTAATCACTATGCATATACATCTTCCAATTTTTTTTAATAGAAACGAAACATCTCTCAGTGCTATTTGTTTGCATTGAATAAGTAGCTAAATTTTTTGTTTCAGTTCAAACTGATCATGATCCTGCGTGTATAATAAATTGCCCATGTGCACCATCATATGGACTTTAAGTTAAGCTAGAGGATCCACTGCCTTCATTTAGGCTCCAAGAAATTTCTAATTTTGTTATAATAGCTTTTATTGTTTTTTTTGTCATTCGGAAAAAAATCGCAAATTGCTTTTATTTGATTGTAATGGGTTCAACGCATGAAAATTAATGACAGATGAGAAGTGTGAAGGGGTTGGTTCATCAGAAGAGGATCAGGATAACAGTGGCGGTGAAACAGATTTACCTGAGATCGATCCACGTGCTGAGGATAGAGAATTGAAGAATCATCTGTTAAGGAAGTATAGCGGGTATTTAAGTAGCTTGAAGCAAGAACTCTCCAAGAAGAAGAAGAAAGGCAAACTACCTAAGGAAGCCCGGCAGAAGCTGCTTAGCTGGTGGGAGTTACACTACAAATGGCCATATCCATCGGTACATGCTCTTACTTAAGCATTTTTCAAATGTCTCGGCAATTTGTGCGATATAATTTGTTAGTTTCCAAACTTTTTCATGCGTTGACGGTACATGGTAAAGCTCCTATTCATAACAATACAGGAGACGGAGAAGGTGGCATTGGCTGAATCCACTGGTCTAGACCAGAAACAGATAAACAATTGGTTCATAAATCAAAGGAAACGCCATTGGAAACCTTCCGAGGATATGCAGTTCATGGTGATGGACGGTCTTCATCCGCAAGGCACCGCACTATACATGGACGGTCACTACATTGGTGATGGTCCATACCGTTTGGGCCCATAGGCCGTCAATCGATGCGCCATAATTGGATATGTAGGTTTGTCGATCTTGCAGGGTCCTCTGGCGGTTGCTTCGCCTTTACGTTGTGTGTCTGAGTATAGTGTATGAGTTGTTAGTCGTGCCGCCTGATCAAATCATGTTACCGAGTGTTGGGTAAAGTCCATGGCAACCCAATGCAAGAAATATTTTTGATGACTAAGGTCATTATTAGGTCATACCTATGTATCCTTTCTATATGTCTTGGTTGTCCTTTGGCACTCAAGCAGGTAGTTTGTGGTTCTGGTGTTTATGTTGATTCAGTATGCAGTATGCTTTTACATGAATGTGTTTTACTTTAGTTAGGATTTTTAGCTTGCTATGGCGTATGTAGTAGTACTTCTATTATTGAAGGGAAGCACTTGTGAATGATTGTGTGCATTTGGCTAAGTCACATAACTGAACTTTCCGGTTGTTGTAAGACTAATTGACTTCTGTATTTCAATGAGTACAAGACCATTCAGATAATATAGGACAGCCAATTCTAGAGATTGAGGATTCGCGGTTAGGGTTTCCAAACGCTTCTAATTGAGCCCCCATTTGTTAAGTCGGAGTAAATAGATGGGTCAAACTAGGTCGTTTTGTTGCTAGCTTGATTTCTGCCGGGGATCCGTGTTGGTCGATTTCGAGTTAATATCACAGGGATTTTTCATGTGAACATTTTTTTAAAAAAAAAATGGGGCACTTAAGTAATTGAGAAAAGAAAATTATGGCACCTGAATTAGCGGCATACGAAAATTAAGCTACTTGTACGGTTTTACCTCTCTTTTGTGGACTACATATATATAGACACAGAACGAGGAAAGTGTCAATATTCAAGACATCGATTACCAGTCTTGCAAGAACACTTGCATTATTTGGTTTGGATGGGAGGGAAATTTTAACTCTAGTTTTCCTTCCCATTCTTGATTAACGAATTTATGGATATAGAAATTACAAACGAGATCTATAGATGTCGGCTTGGGTATGGCGAGCAATGGTAACCTAAATGAGCTACATTTCACTAGTCACTGATTACGTCTTGCTACAATGTCGAACTTGTTGCGCGCGGATTACAAATTTATTCTATGGCTCCCCTTTTATAGATTAACTATTAGACACCCCATCTTGCTACAACTTTCTTCTATAGCCCACGTTAGTATTGGCCGGCCAAATGGATTCAATTAGTACAATTACGAAAGGTTTATAACTCAATTAGAAAAAAAATAGGACTGAATTGGTTCAATTGCAATAAATTTAAGATTTTTTTTGTAATTTTATCCGCTTTTACATCCATCTAACTTCTGTTCATAGCAAGTTACCTTCCAAGTTTTGGTAGGTTTTGATCACGCCATCTCATCAATCTTTTGAGCGAATTAGTTTTGCTATGATCTGGGTTTTCAATTGAGAAAACTTCGAATCTACATGCAAAAAAATGCTTGATGACCTGCAAGTCCAACTATTTTGGTTCTACTCCCTCTCTTTTGTAGTTTTAACACCTAATGAAATTTGGCTCATATACTTAAGAGTCGGATCCTAGCTTCTGCACCATTTAGATTTGAGCCTCTACGCACTTAACTGAACTCGTCAAATTCTTGGATTCGATTTTGTTGTCATCAAAATCTTTTAGGCATATTTTCCACTTCTAAGAGCTAGAATGGAACGTACTTGCGAAGAAGGGAAGAGGGTAAGCTAGGTTGACAGCTCTGGATTGCATAGTTTGATAATAATAAAAAAAAATTAGCAGGATTTGTGAAAGAATTTGAATAATGTAATTAGGAGTAAACCTTTGTAACATAGGATTTGCCTATATTGCAGCGCAGAAAGCATACAGAACTTACTGCAAAAGCTTGACAACCGCCTTAGCTGTTGGGGTGTAGTTCGTATTCCTCATCGACAGGAAAGCACGAGAGTCTCACTTTTGTAATTGAGATGCAGTGTGCTGATTATAGCAGAATCATTTACTGGACGTAACCTTAGTTTAAGGGTGAACCAAGATAAAATCTTGTGTATCAATTTCTCTTTCTCACTTTTACGGTGTACTTCGTTGTGATTGTGTACCATATTCTAACATCAGCAATGGTCCGAGCAAGAGCAAGAACAAACAGAGGCGCCACTAACTTTCCAAGAGATTTATCTTTGTTTTTTCATGCGCTTTCCAATTCCCGCGCTTTAAATTTCTATTTAATTCCGTTTCATCGTGGCTCCAATTCCAAGCATTTCAATTTCAATTAATTTTCGTTCCAATGCAGCTTAGTTTTCATTGCACTTAAATTCGTAGAATTAGCGCCCAGTCTAGCCCGATCCGTGCGGTTTGTGCTCGATTAAGGAGCTGCGGAGCAATCTAGGTCGCAGTTTTCCAAACGACTGAAGAGAAGTTCGGACTCCCTAGGGGCATGCCCATTTTAGTAACAATCTATTTGATTATGCCGGTAGATCTATTTTCACCGACACAAAATGTTTAGTACACTCGTCACCCACGTACCATGTTCCTTTTGGTCAAAATCCACGCACTATCTTTGGTATGCAAGAGTTGAATGGAAATTTTAATTCTCATTCTTGTGTTGAGGTTTTCAAAAGTGACCTACATTTGAAAACTTCAGGCACTTGATTAGGGAAAAAAAAAGGTTTAGGTACATGATTGTAAAAGTGGTGAAAGTTCAGGTACTTATGATGTTTTTACCATCATATAATTCTAGTGGTTGCAGGCAAGGCCACGATGGTTTGGCCGAGGGCTTGGCGACCCTCGTCGGCCATAGCAAGGAAGAAAAACGAAGAAAATAAAAAACTGAATAAATATAAAATATAATTAAAATTGGCCACTTTAGCAATTTCTGGGCAAAATGGCCGAATGGGCTCAATTGAAAAAAAACAAAATTAAAAAGTTTAACAATGAATTGACGAAAATGCAATAAGTTTATGATTTTTCGAATGGTTTTCCTCTGTTGTGGACACATCCGATGAATACTTTCTTGATTGTCGACGGGCGTTCACATCAACAACGGTTTGTTGGCTCTTGGCAATGAAATAAGCCCTTCAAGAGATGAGAAGAATTAGAAAGGAGGAGGCCATTTTCCATATCGTGAGAGCAAAGCTAACATGCTTGTTACATGCATGTATTGCATTCCTTTGGTCTTTTAAGCCATGTCAAATGCTATATTTGTAGTATACGAGATACAGGACTTTTGAAGTGAAATACAACACTGAAATCTTATATCACCTAAACTCCGTTTGTTTCGTCAAAAATAACTTTTTGAAAAATATTTTTCAGATTTTCCGTTGTTCGATTCACGAAAAATAAATGAGTCAAGGAAAACATTTTGCACCCATGGAAAAAACACTTTCAAAATGGGGGAAGATAATTTCCTCTTTTTGAAAAGAAGAAATTTTTTTCCCTCATCTTTCCTACCTCTACTCCTTCACATTCCTTTTTTTTTTTGTTTATTTTGTTCTTTTCTTTTCTTTCTTTGTATTTCAAAATTTTCTTATCTTTCTTTCTCTGCCGACCAAGGTGATGGCCGGCGATTGGCCACAAGCCTGTGGTCGGCAAGCTTAAGCCACGCCAGCCTCTCTAAATGTGGCGAGGCTCTACTAGGCCTCACTTGATGAACTCGCCTGCGACCAGCCAAAAAAGATGGGAAAAGAAAATAAAAATAAAAATAAAAATAAAAGACAAAAGACAAATGATATAAAACATTATTAAAAAGAAGTGTATATCAAATCTAATTTTCGATACCGAAAACCACATAACCTAAAATAAAGGGAGTCTTCTTTGTTATGTACGGTTAGCTTATACACATTAAATATTCTCATGACATATGGAAGGAACTTTTCATATTTCGATTTGATTGTGACCTATTTGCAAAGGTCTATCAAAAATGTAAAATCATAGAATGAGAACAACAGTTCAATCCCATGTTCGAAAGATAAGCTGGGAAAAAACACAAGACAAAATTGTTTTTCAATAGATTGACGAAAAGAATAAACTAAAGAGGAAAATATAAAATAAGTGAAAACGAGATTGTGGAGAATCTTATGTTCTTTTGAGAAAAAAACGCAAGGAACAAATTTGCAAAAGTGAAAAATCGAAAACGACATAAACTAGTACAAATGACACGTGGCGAAACGCGGTGTGGATATGCCACTTCAATGTTTTCAAAGAATTTCAAGGTCCTTTTGACATTGGCTACTGGGAATCAGGCCCTCATAAATTCAACTGATCCAAAGGTTCAATCAGATCCTTAGCAAGCAGCAATCAAACCATATCGTTATCAGATTACAATAAAGACACGAATCAATCCCTTCGCAAACCATGCTATGTACAGTCGTGTCCCCCCTTAACATCATGCAATTTGATCAGGAATTTAAAGATGACAATATTCAGTTGCAGCAACTCACACGTGACTCAAAGACTTATAGGAACGACGAGCGGGTACTCGCCCTCATCCACGACAATACTCTTCGTAGTCCGTTTAGCAGTGGTAACGATCATAACGTCGTATGTCCCGTGGAATCCTCTGAACGCGAACTCGCCTTGCTCGTCAACATGTCCGTGAGCATGAGACGACCACTCTTTCCTGAGTGCGAGGTATCTCTTGCCGGCTTCATTGACATCCCCTTCAGCGTTGACCAGGTGGGAGTTTTCTCGGCTCATAAACAGCTCCCAGAAGCCCCACAGCATTATCCCTTCGACTGCAGCATGTGCAAATGCTTCTCGGAGCATGACTTCCAGATCATCAGCTCGTACGTACTCATTAACGGAGGACACATCGAGCTCGGTGAACCATACCGGAAGGCCAAGAATGCCCAGCTTATCCAAAGCCGAACTAACGATTGGTCCCACTGGACTATCTATATGCCCTTGAATCCCGATTCCGCCGACCAGTGCGCCTTGTTCCTGTAGATGAAGAATCTGTTCTATGTAGCCCTCAGGGCATGACTTGGGATCGCACCCATCTTCCACATGGTAATCATTCACAAACAGTGCGGCAGATGGATCTAGTTGGTGTGCGGTCTTAAACATATTTGCTCGGATATCTTTTCCCAATCTACCCTGAAAGAATGATCCGTGCAGCATCTCGTTGTTCACGTCATAGTGATTGAACTTGCCCTTGTAGCGAGAAAGAAGCCCGCTTAAACGGTTTTGAACAGCGCTCATCAAGTCATTGTTGTTTAGGGATCGGACCCATGACTGAACCATGCTCTCCACTTCCCAAAAGATACAATGGCCTCTGGTGTCTATGCCGTGGCTCTTACAAAAGTCAAGCATCTCATCAGCATCCCGGTAATTGAAGTTTCCCTTTTGTGGCTCCGTCCAGTACCACTTCAATTCGTTCCCAAAAACAGCCCAGTTGAAGTTCTTTACAAAGAAATCAACAAAATCTTCGTTATCTATGTTTGTTCTGCTTATGCACGAGCCAAATGGAAAGCTATTTTGGGTCTGTTTGACAATCACAGTAGCACCAAGCAAGCTGCTTGAATCCGCACCAGAAAACTTCAAGACAACATCACGCTTACGGAGCTGCCATAGTGAAAGGAAAACATGAAAATTAGGAACCAACTCAAATGACTGTGAATCTGTTAGAGTCATCTTACTAGGCTGAAAGGAAGAGTGGAAGCATAGAACTCGAAATCGACAAGTTATAGATACAATTCAGACAATGCAAGTGTGTGGTAAAAAGTAGACTGTCTTTGTCAAAAGAGAAATCTATGTCGGTTAAAGTCTGCATTGGGAAATGTCATCAATCTAGTTAAGCCATGACACCCACTGATTAATCATTATACCAAAAATCGTGCACTAAAGTTATCCCAGTAAGTTACCTCATCAGTCAGATTTTTCAGATGCTTAAACCTCGCATGTCGATCAACAGGGAATATTTGAACCCCTGCAACCATCAAGTCAACACCTGAAGCAGGACCCTGGATGTAGACCATGACCTTTGATGGTTGCTTTTCGATTCTGAATGAACCACTAAGTTCGTGCCATCTGTCATCATTAGCATCCACTTGCCCACCATTTACCCACTGGTTGTCCACACCAAGTGCAACATTAATATTTTGAGGACCACTCGCACCAGAACCTATCCGTACCCACGCAGAAACTTGATATGTCAAAAAGAGTTTGAGCTTATCAGTGATCATCTGAGCAGGGCCCATCCAAGTGTCTGTGCGATTCGTCACGAGGATGTAACGGCCACTCAAAGGTTCATGAGGCCCAAGCGAATCTCTTGCCAACGGGGGAAGAATGTGCGGCGAACCAGTTTGAATGCTCAAAGTGCAGCTACCAAGGGGAAACCATCCATTAGTCCCATTGTTTAGGTCACCGTTCTCAATTATATTTACTCCAAAAGCTGGATTCTGCAAAATGAAGAGTGGGGGATGGGTGCTTAAACATACAGGTTTGATTTCTAGATAAGCAATTTTCAGAATGTCTAAGGGAATCTTCAGACGTTAAAGATATGGAGAACATATATCAGTCGAAAAATTCGATAGCTACAAACCTCAATAATTGGTGGAGGAGAAGGAGCAGCTTTTGCCGCATGCTTTACCGTTAAGCTGTTCACAAGAATATCAGTACCCGCAGGTGGACCTTCAATGTAGATTACAACTTTTGACGGGGAACTATTCAAGAGAAACTTCCCCTGCATTTGTGTCCAGTCCTTGTCTGTTGCTTGCACGCTTGAGAGAAATAAAAAAGTCGAAGCGATTAACGAGCATGAAATTAAATCATTGATACATGATACTAGAAGCTACAGAAAAGAGAATAGAATATCTTTCTCATGAACAAAAAATGGAAGGTTTCACAAGAAATAATTGACCATTTCGGTCCTTTTGGACACTCCAGGATGAGAGAAGTTTGGCCTACCATTCCATTTTCCTCTGTCCTTGGAATCGCTGGCTATAACCATATGAAGATTATTAAGGTGAGGGGAATTCAAACTTACTTGGCTACGCCTATGTACTGCTCACGGAGATCTGGCATTTGTGTCCACAGTGTGATCTGGACACCAGTGCTGCTGACATTGTTACCAAATATACGAACCAGTGCAGTGACTTCATAAGCAAGTTTCCTTTGCAGCCTTCCAGTAACTTCTTGCTGAATCCCATTCCAGGTCTGGGTCCGTTCTGTTGCAGATGCAAAGTACTTCCCAGACCGTGGAACTATCTTCCCATCAGCCATAGAGTCGTGTAAGACAATCTTACAACCTCTCCCAGCCCAATTGTTCAATCCATCATCAAATATGGGATTGAGGATGATGTTTTCATCACCAGCAGCTATGCATTCCCTGTCAACTCTCTTTTGCAGCAAATAAAGAGGAAACTGTTAACAATTTAAATTCCATTTTTCATAATTCCGAAGCCATTAAAAGAGGTATTTTTTTTTGGTAAGTAAAAAAAAAAGGGGTAATTTTTTGTTTTCATTTCTTCTTAGAATGCCTAATTACCTCTTTTCCATTTGCACTGGGACAAGTTATCACCACTGATTTTATAAGTAAGTCTATTCCAGGAGAAGGCCCTTCAAGGTAAAACACAACTCGCTTTGGCAGACTTGACAAAGAAAATGAGCCCTCCACTTTGTCCCACCTCTCTTTTGATACAGAAGTTCTGCAGCCGGTCAGTTTGGTTAAATTGTCACAGCTTTGGTGATTTGAGAAGATGTAGCTACGTACGACGTAAGAAATCTTACATTCCAATGCGCTTATATGTAGTTGCACAATCTTGGTGTTCTAGCCTCAGACTTGCCAATACATCAGCAGAGCCTTGAAGAGAACCTGACACTCCAACACAGGCAGAAACAGAATAAGTGGAACCTGGAGAAACCCTGCTTGTGATGTCTTGTTCCAATCCTTGCCAGCATTCTTTTCTATTTGCAACCACAGCATAGGAGTCACCCAATTCTCCAGAGACCACCCAGCTTTCACAGCAATTGGGATGCCATGAGTGCATTCCACCAGAGAAATTATGATTCTGTATGATATTTGTCCCTTGACTACCGCTTGAGTTGGCCATGACCTGGTTCAGATACTGCCGGGAGTAAGCGATTTCAGAATTCCATAATTCTTAAGCTTAAGCTGCACATTATCAACATGCAACGCTGGTTCTCCTAAATAGGACAAAAGGGAATACTTTAACAAATGACTGATCAAGTAACTGATCATCAAAGCAATTAGCAATTCCAGCCGTAATGTAGGCCATACTTGATGTTTATGCCATCTGAGCATCATTGTCCACGTTCCTTGATCAGAAACCCACTCCTCAAAATGTGACAAAAACATGAGATAGTATATGGATTATTCTGTTGTCTTACTAACATTGATATTCGATATCAAGTTCCAGGCCAATATGCAGCCTCTTAGCATACTAAAAACTGGCAATAAGTTTTTGACAGTTGCCGCATTCATAAAGTGATCTATGAGAGCACATTGTTTGTTTCTGAATAGATCGGGACATCCGACCAAATTTACATGAAAGTCATTTGAGTTGCATGTATTCCCGTAAAGCGAGATCAAGGAGAGCCACCACCTCAAAGCCACAAACAGGCTAAACAAAAACAATAATTTCAGTATGAGATTGCAAGCTAAAATGCTGAGGCTGCCCAAAAGGAGGAAGGGAGTACCTACCTCTGAGTTGTCGCTAGCGCTTCTACTCTTTTGGTTATTAGCAGTTTCTTTGGATACCTTATAAGTCACAGGGATCAGGAAAAGGAAAGAGAACGACAATGTCATTAAACAAAGAAAGAATACAAAAACTGAAATAGGATCTCAGTGGACACCACTAACAACACCAGATCTTCAAGAGAAGGACAGGGAGAGGAAGTACCTGATGGCTCCGGTGCTTGGGATGGGTCTGGGCAAGACTTGTGAAGCAGCAGGGACAAACCGTTCTCATTTTATAGACTCTGCAACAAGATGATCAAGTGAAGCATAAGAAAAGAGCGGGACCACCCTATCCACACGAAAAATTCATTTGAAAGCCCAGAAAAACCCTTCCATTAATCTGGGTTGATCAAGACAGAGAAAACCCATCAATGTCGATCGTCAGCACTGATTCTAGAAGCTACTTTAAAAACAGAATGGAGAAGTTGGCATCTTTGTTTTACCTTGTCGAAGATTACGTCGAGAGGCCGCATTCCTCTGCGGTGGGGCTAGCAGAGCATCATCAAGAACAAATAGAATTGCTTCTGGGTAAGGCTGACGCTTCATAAATTCTCGGCTCGTTTTTGCTTTGTCTTGCAGATTTGGGTTGTAGCCCAAGTTGCGCTTCGGATGCTTGTATTGGAAATGAAGGTTCTCATTCCTTCCGGGAGGCAAGACTCCGTAATCTATTCATGTTTCCAGGTCCCCAGCTATCTTTTTGGAGTCATCGATTTGGATGGAAATATAGTTTGTCATTCCATCTTGGCGAATTAGATGAAATCTGACTTTCGACCAGTCAAACATCCAATCAATGTGATTTGAGAACATTAACTTAGCGTTTCTCGGTGGGAGTCGTGGCTAACGAAAGAGACACCAGCACCGGCAGTTAGCACCAGAGACTTCCAATTGCAAGACATCCGGCTAGACTGGCACTGTATTTCTGCAATAAATTTAACATCTCCATTGCCATCTGCAGCTAAAACCTTGCTATCAAATCTGGTGAAGAGCACCTTCGGCCGGCAATCCCAATGTTGAGATCAGTTCATTTCTGCGGTTGGGTGATCAATAAAAGCTTTGCATTAAAACCCCCGAGTCAGCAAACTTGCGCAGACTCCCCCATAACCCAATCAAGCTAAAAGGGTCCACTAGAGGTGGATTGGTCCTGAAAGCCCAGCCCCATGTATGAACCGAGCCCATGTCGATAGCTCCGGACATGTGGATGGTGAAATCGCGCCGGAAAAACGAGCTGCCTCCGCCCCAGAGAGCGAACATACCGCTGATGGAGTCGGAGTCGGCTGGAGAATTGGGGGCTTCCCTCGTGGACCACCTAAGTTAGTTCGACGAGACGATGGCACTTTTCTGATCATGGAACTCACAAGCGACGTGCTTGTGAGGAGCGTTGGCCGGCCCCAAATCGGCCGGAAGCGGCGGGAGGGAATGAGGACTGCGCCGCCAATTGATACGTGAATCTGCAAGCTGGTCGCTTACGGTAATCACGAGAGAGAGAGAACGAAACACCCATTAGCTGCAACCTGGAACTTCCCTGAGATGTCCCAAGCGACACTATGTTCCAGGAAACAAAACTCGAAGTCTCTACTTAGAATGTCCCAACAAACAGGGTGTTGCAATTCAAATCAACTCTGGTCTCTCCCTAGGAAGTTCCAAACAAAAGAGCACGACTCGACAACATGATGATAACCGAAAGCCGTACCAGCAACTTATATATTAAACAGGATGAAGTTTATCAAGGGTAGTTTCGTCATTTTACAATGAAATTAAAGTGTTGGTTTTTGTTATCCTACATTATAATTTTTAGATAATAAATATATAAAGGAAATAGATATGCTAAAGAATAATGGAAGGAATTTTCCATATTTGCATTCCATTGTACAACATCGCTAAGGTCTATAGACAAAACAAAATTATATTACGAGAATAGAGGTACAATTCTATCTTCAAAAATATAAGTTGGAAAAGCAAAAGTAAAAAGAATGATTCATAATATATTTTTTCTACAAATAATCGTCCGTGTTGCTAATAAAAGTGAATTAATGAAAAATATTTTTATCGCCCATGAAGATATTCAGACATAAATACTACGGATAGTAAAAAAAAAAAATCGTTGACTAATTATTTTTAGTGTTATAAGCAAGTGGGAAAATGTTTTTCAAAATCAGCCATCTTTTGCAAAGTAAGTGCACCGAAAAGAGGAAAATATAATGCATAAAAAGGGTATTGTGGAAAATCTTATTGTCTTGAGGAAACAAAACAGGAACAAAATATGAACAGAAACGAAAATCACCAACTCATTCGAAGGGTCAGTAAAATTCTCAGTAAGCAGCAAGCAACCATATCTTATCTTTATTGTATTCAAAGTACAATAAAGATGATAGGAATCGATCCCTTTGCAAACAATGCTATGTACAGTCAGGTACCCGCTTGCATCCTGCAATTTGGTCAAGAACACCAGAGGGGAATGACAACATTCAGTTGCCAACACTCACATGCTCACTCGAAAGACTTAATGGACACGACAAGCGGGGACTCGCCCTTCTCGACGACAATGCTCTTCGTCGTCCGTTTAGAAGCGGTGGTGATCTCGACGTCGAATGTCCCGTGAAAGCCTCTGAACGCAAACTTGCCCTGTTGGTCGACATATCCGTGAGCATGAGACGACCACTCTTTCCTGAGGGCGAGGTACCTCTTGCCGGCTTCATTGACATCCCCCTCGGCATTGACCAGGTGGGCGTTGTCCCGGAACATCAGCAGCTCCCAGAATCCCCACAGCACTATCCCATCCACTGCAGCATGTGCAAATGCTTCTCGAAGCATGACTTCCAGATCATCAGCTCTTACATGCTCATTAACAGACGACACATCGAGCTCAGTGAACCAGATCGGAAGGCCGAGAATGCCCAGCTTATCCAAAGCCGAAGTGACGATTGGTCCCACTGGACTATATATATGCCCTTGAATCCCTATTCCGCCAACCGGTGCGCCTTGCTCCTGTAGATCAAGAATCTGTTCTATGTAGCTCTCAGGGGATGATTTGGGATCGCACCCATTTTCCACATTGAAATCGTTCACAAATAGCGTGGCAGATGGATCTAGTTGGTGTGCGGTCTTAAACATATTGGCTCGGATATCTTTTCCTAATCTACCTTGAAAGAATGATCCGTGCAGCATCTCGTTGTTCACATCATAGTGATTGAACTTGCCCTTGTAGCGAGAAAGAAGCCCATTTAAACGGTTTTGAAGCGCGCTCATCAAGTCATTGTCGTTGAGGGATCGGACCCATGACGGGACCGTGCTCTCCACTTCCCAAAAGATACAGTGGCCTCTGGTTTCAATGCCGTGGCTCTTACACAATCCGAGCATCTCATCGGCATCCCGGTAGTTAAAATGTCCCTGTCGTGGCTCTGTCGAGTTCCACTTCAATTCATTCTCGAAAACAGCCCAATTGAAGTTGTTTACAAAGAAATCAAGAAAATCTTCGTTATCTATGTTTGTTCTGCTTATGCAGGACCCAAATGGAAAACTACTTTGTGTCTGTTTGACGATCACGGAAGCACCAAGCAAGCTGCTTGAGTCCACACCAGAAAACTTCAGGACGACATCACGCTTACGGAGCTGCAATGTAATCAAAGGAAACATGAAAAAATTAGAAACATGTTAATACAGTAGTAACTCGGTCGCATATCTAAGTAACTCAACCCAAGTAAATTATGAGCTTACTCTGCCATTTCAACAGTAGGGAGCTGTTACTCAATTTTAATGGAAAGTTATTCCCCGAATTTTTTGGGCAATCCCCTCTTATATATAGGTGATCAATGGCAAGATTTTAAATAACAAGTTCTAAGATATTCTAAGCAGCAAAACTCCAGGAGCCTTCATCGTGCAATGGCTGAAAAGAGAGGGTGCAGACATATCATCAATTCATAGACGGAACTCAGAAAATTCAAGTGCGTGGGAAAAAAAAGAGACCTTATTTTTGTCGAAAGAGGAATGTAAGTCGGTTAAGTCAGCATTGTAAATGTCATCAATCCGGTTAAGTGACGACACCAATTGATTAACCATTATACCAACCAATCTTGCACTAAAGTCAGTCCTGGAACTCACCTTATCAGTCTGCTCTTTCAAATGCTTAAATCTCGCACGTCGATCAACAGGGAAAATTTGAAACCCCGCAACCATCAAGTCGACACCTGAAGCAGGACCTTGGATGTAGACCATGACCTTCGAGGGTTCCTTTTCGATTCTGAATGAACCGCTAAGTTCATGCCATCCGTCATCGTTAGCCTCGACTTGCCCACCATTGAACCATTGGCTGTCTACATTCAGGGCAGCGCCAATTATTTGAGGACCACTTGCACCAGAAACTATCCGGACCCAAGCGGAAACTTGATATGTCAAAAAGAGTTTGAGCTTATCATTGATCGTCTGAGCAGCGCCCATCCAAGTCTGAGTGCGATTTGTCACAAGGATGTAACGGCCACTCAAAGGTTCATGAGGCTCAAGCGATTCTGCTGCCAATGGGGGAAGAATGTGTGGTGAACCAGTCTGAACGCTCAAAGTGCAGTTACCAAGGGGAAGCCACCCTTTAGTCCCATCATTTAGGTCACTGTTCTCCAGTATATTTACTCCGAAATTTGGATTCTGCAATAGGAAGAGCGGCAGTCAGGTGCTGAACATACAGGTCTCATTTTCAGAATAAGCAACTTTCAGAATGTCAAAGACAATCTTCAAGCATTGATGATATGGAGAAGAAATATCAGCTGGAAACTTCGACGGCTACAAACCTTAATAATTGGTGGAGGAGAAGGAGTAGCTTTCGCTGCATGCTTTACTGTTAAGCTGTCCACAAGAATATCAGTACCCGCAGGTGGACCTTCAATGGAGATGATAACTTTTGACGGGGAACTATTCAAGAGGAACTTCCCCTGCATTTGTGTCCAATCCTTATCTGTTGCTTGCACACTTGCGAGAAATTAAAAAAAACCGATTTAGGGGCATATAATGAAAATTTATTAGATACAGGATATTAGCAACTACTAGAAAAGAGAATAAAACCTCTTTCTAATGACTCTTTCTAATGACAAATTGAAGGTGATTTCAGGAAGAAATCAATCATGTCTTTCCCTCTGGAAACTCTAGGAAGAGAGGAGCTTGGCTTACCATTCCATTTTCTCTTTGTCCTCGGTATCACTTGCTACAATCATATGAAGTTTCTTTAGGTGAGGGGAATCTAAACTTACTTGCCTATGCCTAAGTACTGCTCACGGAGATCTGGCATTTGGGTCCACAGTGTGAGCCGCACGCCATTGTTGCTTACATCGGTACCAACTACACGAACCAGTGCAGTGACCACATAAGCAAGTTTTCTTTGCAGCCTTCCAGCAACTTCTTGCTGAATCCCATTCCAGGTCTGTGTACGCTCTTTTGCACATGCAAAGTACTTCCCAGATTGTGGAACGATCTTCCCATCTGCCATACAGTCCTCTAGGACGATCTTGCAACCTCTCCCAGCCCAATTGTTCAATCCATCATCAAATACGGGATTGAGGATAATGTTCTCATCATTAGCAGCTATGCATCCCCTGTCCATTCTCTTTCGCAGGACAAAAAAAGGAACTATTCAGACAACTGTCAACATCTTAAAATGTCCCCGTCTTCTTCAATTCGGAAGTTATTAGTGAGAGGTAAACTTTTTTTTTCCCCTTGAAATGTGTCATTACCTCTTTTCCATTTGCACTTGGACAAGTTATCGCCACTGATTTTATAAGCAAGTCTATTCCAGGAGAAGGCCCTTCAAGGTAAAAGACAACTCGCTTTGGCAGACTTGCTAATGAAAATGAGCCCTCCACCTTGTCCCACCTCTCTTTTGATACAGAAGTTCTGTAGCAGATCAATTCGATTAAATCGTTCACTGCTTTGGTGATTTGAAAAGACAAAGGTGCTTAAAATGTACGAAACCTTACATTCCAATGCGCTTATATGTAGTTTCACAATCTTGGTGTTCTAGCCTTAGAGTTGCCAAGACATCAGCAGAGCCTTGAACAGACCCCGACACTCCAACACAAGCAGAAACAGAATAAGTGGAACCTGGAGAAACCCTGCTTGTGATGTCTTGTTCCAATCCTTGCCAGCATTCTTTTCTATTAGTAACCGCAGCATAGCAATCGCCCGATTCTGCAGAGACCACCCGGCTTTCACAGCAGATGGGGTGCCAAGAACGCATTCCACCAGAGAAATTATGATTCTGTATGATATTTCTCCCTTGGCTACCGCTCGAATTGGCCATGACCTGGTTGAGATACTGCCAGGACTTACCTGTTTCAGAATATCATTACTCTTGAGCCTCAACTACTCATTCAGAATGTCAACATGCAATGCTGGTTTTCCTAAATAGGCGAAAAGGGAACACTTTTAACAAATGACTGATCAAGTAACCGATCCACGAAGCAATTAGCTGTTCCAGCCCTAGTCTTGACCATTCTCGATGGTCATGCCACCTAACCTCATTGTTCACATTCCTTGATCTACTGCGCAAAATTCGACAAAAACACAGTAATGTGGATCATTGTATTGTCCTATTTAACATTGATATTCGATGTCAGTGTCCAAGTCAGTGATGCAACAGCAAATCTATGAGATTCTGATCGTGCTATATAGACTGTGCAATAATTCGGAGAGTTCGACATTCGGCACACTCCTTAAAGTGACCTGTGAGAGATCACAGTCCACACTGCTGACAGTACTCTTCAAGAGGAGGACATACCTGATGACCCTGGTGCTTGGGATGGGCTTCTGGAAAACGAACTTGTGAAGCAGCAGGGACGAACGCCTCTCGTTCTATGGACTCTGCAACAAGATGACCAAGTGAAGCATAAGAAAAGAGCGGGATCCACCTGTCCACAAATTTTTCCTTTTGAAATCCAGAATGTAAAACCCAAAAAAGACCAAAAGACAAGAACCCAGAAAAACCCTGTCTTATCTGGGCTTATAATCAAGAGACACAAAATTCATCAGAACCGAATACCCAGGGCACAGATCCTCCATACCTCGATTGTGCATAAATCTTTGTAAAATCGTGTGATCTCTTTTTGCAGTCAATTGATCTGAATGAAAAAAAAAAGAAAAAAAAAAAAGAAAATGTTATTCCACTGGCGAATTAGGTGAGAAGTCAATTTCGACAAGTCAAACACTCAAATCAATATGATTTGAGCATACTAACTTAAGACTTTCTGGGTGGCGATAATTGGCAGCTCATAATTCGCACCAGCAATTAGCACCAGAAATTTAACATCTCTATAAAAATCCCCAGTTAAAACCTTGCCAGCAATGTGGAGAAGAGCACCCTTGGTCAGCTTGCTATTATCTGAGAAACTAATTTACAAGTGGTGGATTCCACACAAACCAAAAAAAGAAAAAAGAAAAAAGAACTCAAACCCATACATTCGTCACATTTATCCATTATTGTATCATAAATAAACATTTAGTATACTTGTGTCACATTTAGCCCAAACTAGTCCATTTGTACCGCATTTGTGCAACATTAATTTTTGCATTAAAAAAAACTCAAACCAGTACACTCACGTCATTTTTACCTCAAACAGACACATCGCCGCATTTTCCCAGAAAAAAAATTCGAATTTACCATAATTTGGGGTAAGTTTTACGCAAATGAACTAGTTCGGATTTATTTATTTTTAACTCAAAAAGTAGTTTGAAGTTTAATGCGGACATGTGCATCGGTTTGAGAGTTTTTGCGACAAAAAAATTAGTTTATGATAAATGTGATAATGACGCACTGATTTTTGGAGTTTTTAGTGGTATTAGCCCGTGAGAAAACATGTCGTACAGGACGCGTGACGTGTGTAATGCCGGGGGAAGAAACTCTCCATGGAAAATGGAATGTTACGTGGGTAACGAACAAGATGCCAATGGCGATTGATCTTGAAAGCCCAGGCCCGCACACGAAGTTACGAACCAAGCCCATGTGGACAGCTCTTCATGGGAACGTCTGTGGATCACGCTTGACATTGTTCCTTGAAACTTCGAGGTGCACGACGAGTTCTACGCAGGTCACTGGTGCTTTCGTCTCATCTCAAAACTGAAGTTGAGTAACTCTGTAACAGCTCAAAAGAAAAACGTGAATTCTTGGCTTTTCAATACCCTTCGAGCATTCCAAATTGCATGAGAAAAATTACACGTTCAGGAACACTCACTCTAAGTCATTTGTAATTTTGTACTCTTTGATTAGATAATTTTCGCTTTTTGGTATATACAGTATGACGCGAAATCGAAATCGGTCGTGGAAAGCGTTTTTTGCCGCCATCGTAATCTCGAAAGAAACTGATGAAACAAACAAAATGGGGAACTGGATAGAGAAAAAAAACTGAATACAAAGGCGAAATCTATTCGATTCTTCTAATTGTACAGGGAACATATTGCATAAGGTTGGAGTTCAAGGATCAAACTGAACAAAGATCAAAAGTGTGTGAACTAATTTGGATATTATCCGATGGATACAACGATACATTGCAATGGGATCCAAGGGACACTTGTTCCACAAATGCTCACGTAGCACACGAGAACGAGGAAAAAGATGCCGACCGGCAAAGAGTAGGAAAATTTTCTTTGTTTTCCTTCCCTGACATTGTCGATAATCATCCTTTATTCTCCATCTCCATTTCATTGAAATAGTTGGCCTTTATGTGACGGGTTTTGTCTCCATTTATTCAATGACGAAACAAAGAAAAAAAGATTTCAAAACGTTTCAATGACATAGTTTAATCAACCCAAAAGAACGACATTGCATATTTAACAAAAATTTATAAAATTAATTGAAAAAGTTAAGAAAAATTTCATACGACATTGCATATATGAACACCAAAAAAAAAAAAAAAAGTTCAGGGACTAGTAATGATATCAACATTGTTTCTTTTCGCTTCTCAAAACATATTTACTACCTATGGTGTCTGTCTGGTTATTGGCAGGAGGACCATGGGCCATGCCCTGACAGACCTTGTAATCCTCGTTCATCTCATCTCTCTCGAGAAAAGCAATGAACATGTCATATGAAAACTTTGCATCTGATATGATGCGCTCCTATTACACGACAACACAAGCATTTCCCGATCCTGTTCGTCGCCAAAGCACGACAGCCGCGTTCGTCCAGAAACCAAACCCAGGAAGAAAAGAAACTCCCACACACATTCCCACCGAATGACCTAATCTAACAATACCAGCCTGGTAGGAACGACCAGATGAAAAGGTGGGGGGTCAGAACAGGAGGTCCAAATTATTATGACGACCATCTATTTTGAAGAGGGGGATAATAGGACTTTTGCTTGGATTTTAGCATGAATGGGCAGGGTAAAAGTCAACCCCATGGGGCATAGAACTCCATAATGAGCGGACTCCAGAGGACTTGCTGTTACCTTATTTTGCATTAACCTTCTCAAAGCCCATAACATTAGCCTATTGTCTGAGGCACCTAGGTTTAAATCCGAATCGTCTAATCTTTTCTCCGAATTTTAGGCACCTAATCTTGCAATCTGATCTGTCCATTTTTGGACGTATGACCCAGATCTTCGATTTTTAAGGATCAATTTTTTAAATTTTTTATATATATTTTTATTAGTTATAATCTGTAACAAATAATCATAACACGAATGTCCAAAATCGTAAATTTAGAACCTAAAATTATGAGTAAATTTTATACGATTTATTTTCCCCTGCTCCCTTACTACCTGCCCCATTGCATCTTTCTCTTGGCGTGTTACAGTGGCAACTACAGCTCAAATTTCGATCCCTCTCCCCAAAAAAGTCAGGCCACACACATGAACAAATCTTGCGAGAAAGACAAAGCCCCTCCCCCCCATTAATCTCTCTCCTGTCATTTGGAGTTTTCTCTCTTCTTTTTCTTTGTGAATGCGGATGCTCTTGTCCTTTTTTTTTTTTTTCCTTTTTTGCGACTCCCTTTCAGTTTGATTTGGGGAGATGGGCTCCTGGAACGAGGCTTGAGGCTCATTCCCTTTTCGGCTTGATGTCCTTTTGATGATCTTTGGTTTCTTCTGGGGGCTTTCACTGTTGTACTTTACCCTTCTTCCTTTTTTTTTCTCCCCTCGTTTCGCTTTCCACGTTCCGTCGCTGATTCAGAGCTGAGAGGCAGAGAGATTGATAGGTCTCTGTGCATGCATGAATTCAGGAGTTGGGCATTCAATCAGTCTTCCCCGAAAAGCCTGAGCCAGCTTCCGTAAGATCACCCGTCTTCTCATCCCTCTCCCACATTCTTTTATATATAACCCAGCTGTTTGTTTAGCCACTCTGCTCTCTCTCTCTCTCTCTCTCTCTCTCTCACGATACTGAGTGTGTAAAACAATGGGGAGGATTCAAGAGTGGCTATTTTGGCCCAGGAGTGGGCAAACAAAGGCCTTTTTGCTCTTGCTCTTTCTTTGGGGCACAAGCCAAGTCACCTATGTGGCTCAAGGTAGAGTCATCTCCTCCAAGCTTACGGTACGTACCTTGTCATCATACTTCTTTTCCCATGAAGTTCTTTCCCTTGTGATTAGCTCAAGAAAGTGTTCATTCGTGACATTAGCAAAGAGGAGAGGACGAACAAGGGAAGGAGATGTTGACGAAGAGAATGAGGTCGCTGATAGGGTCGAGGCCTCCGATGTGCGAGAGGAAGTGCAGCTCCTGCGGGCACTGCGAGGCCGTGCAAGTCCCTTTTGTTCCCCAGCAAGTTCACGGCCCGAGAAGAACTAGGAGCGCTCGTAGCCACATCGCTTCTGCATCCACAATGGTCGCAGCCGCTTACTACGCGAGAGGCGATGACATCTCCAACTACAAGCCCATGACCTGGAAGTGCAAATGTGGAGACACGCTTTTCAACCCTTGATCTGAAAAAGAAAGATTTCGCCATCTTCATCACACACAGATCAAGATTATTATATTCAATTCGCCCTTTATGTACAACCCTTCTTTCTTATTCTCGTTTTTGGCCCTTTCCTCCAAATTTTTTGTCTTATCATATGGCTTATGTAAAAAGCTTTTTATCCTTCTCGCGTACAGCTCTTAAATATTTTGTTATGAGGAAGATTGTGAGACTAAGATCTCTCCTTCATGTGTTTATGAAAATGCAGAAGTGGTTCCTTTTCTCTTTTGCCTCTTTTGTGACACAAACAAAGAAAGAGAAAGGTTTTTATCTGGTGTAAGAAGGCTGCTCGAGGAAGATGATCCCATAATACCTGCATTTAAGAATATTTTCCCTTGTTTAGGTAACTTTTAAATGGTTAAGATGGGTGACAATTCCAAGGGATGGGCGAGAATTATGAAGATACCGAGCTCTTCTTCCCACATCGAGTGGGGGTGCTCTTTTCTTGTCAGGCATACGAGTGGACCCTTTTCGTATACTACAAGATTTGTGCATCAGAAAAGCCTGTGGACCTGGGTCAGGGCCACAAACCTCGAGTGTATAAAAAATATACAGACGAAAAGAAGCAAGTGGGAAGAATTTGCACGAGCTGCGATTATTCCACAGATGATGCCCATGATCACAAGCGTTAGATCCACAATCATGGATGAGTAATGGTGAACGCTTGAATGCAACTCTTTGCATGGCTTTTTGCAGTTTAACAAGAGTAAGGCATTAATGAGATTCACCAGACGATTGGGACGAGAAAAACGGAACAAGAAGAGAGAAAGATGTGCAGGTCGTGCAATTATACTGTGCAGAGTGAAGGGAAAGAAGGCAATAAATGCATTGCCCAATAATGGCACTGAGAAGAGGGTAAGAGAAGAGAAGAGAAGGCCACCTCCATCGCCTCTCATCAGTCATGATCGTCAAGGCTGCAACAGACTGCGATCTGTTACGTCTGCCATTCACTTCTCTCTCTCTCTCTTCAAATCAAAGTGATTGGAGTTTTAGTGGGCAATAACTACTCATGGGGTCATCTCCACCATCTCGTTGCTAATTTTGGGGTGGCATGTCGGTGGCCATGAACATGAGTTCTCATTTGGCCGGTGAATCTGGGCTGTATAGATTGTGCACAGGGTGCAATGTGCACAATCTTCCAATCTCTCCGAATGTATCCATGGCTGTGATTTCTAGAAATTTTTTGGTGGGTGTTGCAGCAAAATATTCACATTTGTCTGGTGGCCTCACGTCAAAGTTAGTAGATACATTAAGGAAACTTAGGTTTCGGAGCGTCGGGTTCGCTCTCCAACGCCCATGGGTTAGCCCAACCTCCTCGTCAAGTGCTCAGTGGTACCCTGATCCGTGAGTAGACCTGTCAAATTAGTGGGTTGAATCGGATGTGAGTCAATTTTGTAAATGGCCCGATTTATATAGACACATTTAGCCCGTTATGATCTATTTATTCTATATCATGTTGGAAATATGGCTTACAATGCTTTAAAGATGACATAATAATCAAAAGTTACTAATGTGTTTATTGATTAATAGAATCGGGTAAAAGATGTATAAGCGTTATACAAATTATGTTAAAAAAGAATATCTAAAGGTTATGAGTTTTCTATTAATAATGAATATATCAGTAGGGTTACAGGTGTCTACAGACAGCAGTTACCTAAGTTAAGGTCAACAAGTCTAGAATGGAAATTACGATAAAGTTTGGAGATATCTTGTATAGGTAAACTTCAAGGTAGAGTCAACGATTGCTAATATGTTTAAAAGAACTAGAAAATAGAAGATTGTGTTATCTTGATATCAACAACGTAAGCTGGATATCAACAAAGCACTGAAAACTGAATATAAGCAAAAGTCTGGGCATTGTCTCATATGATCACATTATTGGGAGAGTTGAATATTATCGTAGCCGCTTCATTTGAGCGTAGCACTAAACTACAAAGAACAACAATATTTTATCTCACCCCTTGATAACTCATGATTGGGTATGGATTCCAAGTATGAATAGACATCATTGACTATTAATCTCAAAATATATCTACGTGAAAGATTCTGGACAAACATTACATCTTTGTGGATTGTCAATCATCAAGAAGGCAAAATACGTCCCTTAGATGAACTACTCTAATCCTGGAAATCAAGATTTGATGCTATGAGCAACCAAATCTACAGGAACTCTGATTGATTCACTTCAGTGGCTAATTGTCCAATGGATAGTTTGGAAATTGATCATCTTGACGATTCAATCTGAGCAGTACAAAAGAATGTCAAGGTGCCGAAGAGGACAAGTGATCAAAAGCTCGAAAATCTAAATTTAGAAAGATCTTTAAAATCAAGACTTCTTCATCTGATACCATGAAATATTTTGTGAGACTAATTGCCAACTGCTCTAGAAGTATAAGCAAAAAAGACCACCCGGATTGGGACCGTCCGGATTAGACTGGGACCGATGGTCCGATTCTTGATTTTAGGGGAATCTGATCCGGTTCCCAATTTCTAAAATTGGAATCGGTGATCGGGCGGTCCGGTTCCTAATTACAGGGACCAGGACTGGACCGGACCGATCCTTTTTTTGAATTTTTTTTTTATAAAGTAAACATAATATTTACTTGTTTATGTTTTGGTCTTTATGGTTTTTTTTTTTTGCTTTGCTTCAGCCCAGCGTCGTAGACTCGCAGAGGTCTCCACTCTCCATACTCTCTACTTCTCTGTTCTCTCGCTAGTCTCGCCTCAAACTTCAGTGGCGCCGTCTGCAACCAAATCGCTAGTGGACGAGTTCAATCCGGAGCTGCCAATTGAAGAGGCCTTGACTCCGCCGAACTCGTGGCACATCGAGTCTGTTTTCGCCTCGAATTTCGGTGTCATCATCGATCCTTTTTTCCTTGACCTTGAGCTCGATCGTGTCTTCTATCGAGGCTACAGGCTGCTGGTCCGACCTCTTTTTACTTAATACCCTCTCCTCAAGCTTCATGCTTTTAACTCAATCCGTTCTCAAGTGCATGAATTCACTGAATTGGCTTTGTTCGTTTGGTTTCTGTTCCGTCCGACCCAGTTTCACCTTAGGACTTCTTCACTAGCAGGTAGTAAGGGGCGTTAGTAAGCAATTACATCTTGACTTGCTCAATCGCATCTCATGCGTGCACCTCTCGCTCGGCTCGTTCAGTCTCTCTTGCCCGTGTCGCATTCCTCTTGCTTGATGCATCTCACTTACGATCTCAGCTCAAGGTAATGAGTGCTCTAGGGCCAAAAACAGAGCTTTGTAGTTTGTATGTCTCGATGGCCTGTCTTTACTGAAATGTACTTTTCTCAATGCATCTGGAAATTAAGTGTGTTTACTGATTTCTGCTTTGCATCCTGTGGATGTTTGCATATAGACTTCATTGAATATTGAACGTGTAGGTTGTAATACATTACTGATGTGTGATTGATTGGAGTGTGCATCCAATTTTTGGAACCGTGGACCGAAAATCCTTAGAACCGCTTGGTTCCGAGGGTGGCTGGTCCGGTCCGCGATTCTGAAAAGTGAGAACCGGGACCATCGGTCCGGTTCTCGATTTTTTATGGGAATCGGACCAGACCGAGAACCGCTCACCCCTAATTAAAATAAGGCATTGCTTGATATTTATATATTACAACAAGAACATTATCATATTTACACTCGGTCATATTCATATTCAACTTGACTTTTTTAATTTCACATTTCTTTGTCAAGTTTTTTTTTTAATTACCTATTTACTCTCTCTAGATGATACTGCTAGCTAACATCGTACTCGACCGATCCATGGCCAACTCATATCGGCCTGATCAATATTCCTAAAGTACTTTCATAGTTAATCCAATTTAGGAAAACTCATGCTCGAACTAATATGAGAGTTCGGAGTGAGTTGGAGCGAGATCAAGTGAGAGCGAGATAATAAAGAGATATAGAGGTTAGTTGGATCTACATAAGTTATAAACTAATTTATGACTCATTTTATGCTCATAATATGTTTAAACCATCCATGTCCTATTTATTGATTATAACTAATTCATCTAATAACTCGACCCATCATATATGGGTTAAAATTGAGTTTTTTTTTCTTTCCTTTCTTTTTTTCTTCTTCTTCTACATCTTGCTATGGTAGCTGGCAACCAAAGGATAAGGGCTAGTGACAACCGGCCAGATCCCGATGAGCTCGAGGCTCACCCGAACACCTTGCAAGTTACATACATTTGCTATCAAATGAATTTTTATTTAAAGAAATATAAATTTTATGTTGTTATCAAATGAATTTATATTTCAAGAACATGAACTTCATGTCATTATAAAATGAGCTTGTCTACTCATAAAATCTAGTTGTGACAAGAAATTATTCCCAGGAACATAATGGTTATCCGTTGCTTTCTAGTAACTCGCATGATTGTCA
The DNA here is from genome assembly GCA_028455895.1 of Rhodomyrtus tomentosa. Classification (NCBI taxonomy): domain Eukaryota; kingdom Viridiplantae; phylum Streptophyta; class Magnoliopsida; order Myrtales; family Myrtaceae; genus Rhodomyrtus; species Rhodomyrtus tomentosa. The sequence continues at coordinate 1,761,735 of JAPCWY010000001.1, read as the reverse complement.
TTTCGAAGAATGCGCCTTGGTTAAATTCACCTTAATCATCGACATTAAATCTTATTACTTATAATTTCATATTTCCTGAATTACATAATTGCCCCGATAATGTTTCTTCTTTTACAGTCCTTAACTTCGGATCTTCACTTAACCAAACCATATCAATTTAATTAAATACCTAAGGCCATTCATTTGTTAACTAAGACATATGAATATTCATACTATAGACATGCCAAATATTTCATGAAATTATCGAAACAGCCCAATTTCAACTAATTATGGAGTTATATCCGAATTTTGGCTAATATGACAAATTGTCTACATTAGACCATAAATTGCGTAACTAACTGAGAACTAGCCAACATAACCATCGTTGACATGTAAACAGCCGCTCAAAATTTTCAGTTAAGTACATAAGACCCCTAGCTTTTTGACATACAGAATAGCCATATTCTACACTACTTAGATTCGTAGCCAAATTTCAATTCTTTTGATTAAATAATGTAATTACTAACTAACAAACATTTTAATTAGCAAAATTTCATCTTTCACTAAGGACTTTCTACGCGGTGAATTCACGATTTTGCACTTGTATTGAGCTTAGGATTTTGCACTTGTCTTACACATAATTATGAGAAAATTACCCAAAAAGTGCTAAATCTATTGAAATTGCGTCGATTCAGTCTTAAACTTTTTTTTTATGCCGATTCAGTCCTAAACATTTTGCAATTATGTCAGTTAAGTCAATCCGGCGAATTTTGACCGGCCGGCATACGACATAATATTTTAATTTTTTTATTATGTATTTTTTTATTACTTTCCCTTCCCAACCAACCAAATCCGCACTCTCTCTCTCTCCCCCTCTTCTTCTTCGTGACCTTCAGGCTTCCATGGCATCCGCCCCTTCCATCTTCTTCCTCCAGCCGTCGTCGGACGTCGGCTACCAAGAAGAGAAACGGCTGACCTCGCCAAAGGCTTGCGATGCTGAGTGTCGATGGCCAAGATCTTTCTGCTCTTTCTTGAGCTCGAGATTATGCCTTAATACTTTTGCTTTGGACCATAAATCCAAGGAGCCAGATACACCAGACAAGGGTCGGTATATTAACTGTGAGCACGGCATTTCTATAGGTGAGAACACCACCGGAAGTCGAGCCCGTGATCGGGAAGAGAATAGTCTTCAGGCCACGTTCCTTTCTCCACTTCAGGTTCAGGCGAGAACTGAACGGCATTTTCCGCACTGAAATCGATCGTTTGCTACTGACGACATTTTCCGTCCCGAGACCTACTTTTTCTTCGGGCATTTTCCGCTGCCCCTTTTTTCCCTCTCGCTGGATCTCTCTTTCTCAATGGAAAAAGGTCCCACTTTCTTACCTTCTCAGCACATTCCCAGGGGAAAACACGAAAAATCGAAATTGCGAAATTGCTTTTCGTCCTCGATAATTCAAAAGGGCCCTCACCTTGAGATGAAATGTTTCCAGAGTTTTCCCTGATATGTAGTTCATCAGTCTCAGTACAAGAAAATGTATATTAAATGGCGAGGTCGGCCGTTTCTCTTATCAGTAGCCGAGATCCGGCAACGGCTGGTGGAAGAAGATGGAAGGGCACTAGGAAGAGGCGGATGCCATGGAAGCCTGAAGGTCACGTAGAAGAAGAGGAGAGAGAGAGAGGAGGTGGAAAGAGAGAGAGTGCTCCTGCGCGCGCAAATTTGGTGGGTTGGGAAGGGAAAGTGATTAAAAAAAACAGAAAATAAAAAATAAAAATCGGAAAAAAATCAAAAGAAATATACATTAAAATATTATGTCCCGGTTGGGTAACACGTCAGCACCGGCTGGAATGTAATTTTTTTTTTTGTCAAGCCAAATGGACTTAATTAACAATATTACAAAAGATTTATGATTAAACTGTTACAATTATAACAAGTTTAGGAATTTTTTAGTAATTTTCTCAAAAATTACTATCTTGCCGTTTTACATGCACAGTTTCATCTCGAACATCGATCCTCGTAGATCAATCAACCATGTATTTAATTCATGAAATAGTCATGATTATCGTACATATTGTATTGCCTCATAACATATGGTATCAATAAACGTTGTTTCAGTGAGTAATAACTACGGTGCACAATCATCTAAAATCATATATATATATATATAACACATTAACTTGATTGACATTTCGTCCATCTAATTTTGTCCCTCCCATCCACGTCCTTTGCTCAGAGATTTCAACAATTATTTGCTGAAAAATGCATCCATATCTCTCTGCAAGCTGTAGTTAGACCCGTACAAGAAATGACATCCGGGTTTTATGCATTATAAACAAGTATATCTCACCAGCTCATTACGTGTTAATAAGATCGATACTGATTTTTTTTTTTATAATTAAGATGTCCGGGCCAGCTTGCGCGCATTTCGGCTATTTCTCGGAGTAAACTAGCACAGCGACCCACCGCCATGTATCCTACTTAAATCAAAGGTGCTCATCTGGGGAATCGAACCTGCCTAACTACATAATCCCAAATGCTCCCTAACCAATTGAGGTACCTATATGTGAGTGATATCTAATTACATTGGAAAGTGGCTATTTTAAGCATACTAGCTACCGACATGCATTTGAATCTTCAATTCGTCACCATTTATTTACCATTGACTTTCCGGAGAAAGTACCCAAAAAAGTACTAAAAAATTATTGCATTTAGTATTTATTTAGCTCTAAATTTTTTAGTTGGATCAATTTAGACTTAAAATATTTGTCTTGATACCAATTCAATCAATTTAGTCAAGAAATCACTGATGTGGATGTTGGCCGTCCCGGTTACTCTCGCTAGTCAAAGTGAAAAAAATAAAAAAAAATCTAAAACAAAATAAAAATTAATTTTTTAAAAAAATTTATCAAAAAAGTCCACATCAGCGATTTTCGGCTAAAATTGGCCAGATGGACTGAATTGGTATCATTACAAACTGATTTAAGATTAAATTACTTTAATTAAAAGGTTTAAGATTGAATTGATATTAATGTAATAAGTTTAAGATTTTTTTTATACGTTTCCAAGGCCACAGAATGTGTCGAAGCAGGTTTTCTACCAACCCTGAATTTCATTCCTGATGGCAAAGCAATACCAGGCGCATGAGAACAAAAATAAGACAGAAGAATTCTCTAATAGAAACAGGGTGCAAGCAAGCACCGACGGGGCAATTGGGTGCTTCCAGGCCAACTCGCACCTAAATTAGGACGGATCTCTCTCTCTCTCCCCCTGTTCTTCATTTGACTATCTGCGAAAGGATGTCGGCGCTGACATAACCTGATCCCAATATCTACGTGCCGAGAGCTTGAATGTTTGAAAAACTCGTCCCGAGCCCAACTAAACCCACTAATGTCTTCAACCCCTCATTTCCTGTCTGCTTCCTCAGACCAAAACAGCTCATGTAAAGCCAAACTCATTCGCCGATCATCAATCCTCCTACTCGCTTATATAATGCAAAAGAAAAAATGGGTCTTCATTCATCCAAAACTGTATCTGCATGCGACCCTTTTGATTCCATTACGAGTATGTATCGTCATAATCTTTCTCCTCTTTTGCCCTCCTTGAACTGTTGGCATCTTAAGGCGTACAATGTTTGCAAACCGTAGCAAAGGAAACTCTCGTGGATTTTTCAGGTCAGGTTTTCCATCTTGTTGCCGACAACTTATTTCAAGCGGCGTCAACACTAGGAAAAAGTCAATGACCGTGTTGAGACTGCTATCTGATAGAAACCAAAGGACCAGGGCCTTCGAACCGAGACATGTGATTCTCGTATGTCTCCTCCTCCTCCTCCTTGTAATCTGCTTTGTTTTGCTTTATGAGGTGAAGCCATCTTCCCTCAAGAATCGTCACCGGGAGATCTCGCTGGTCGGGAGGAAGGAATTGCGTCTTCGAGATGCTGGCCAAGCTTCGAGGAGTGAAAGGATAGAAGAGAAGGAAGAGAGAGCGGGAGGAAAGAGAGGAGAAATCGACAAGCTTCGAGAGAGCAAGGTCGACGAAGAAGATAGTGAGGTCGGAGATGATGAGAGGGACGTCGCGAGCGAGGAAGAGATAGAGGAAGAGGAAGAGTTGGAAGCGATGGATGATTCGGTCGACGAAGAAGAAGAATGGGAGGAGGAAGAGGAAGATGGAGAGCGAGAGAGGGACGTGATGGGAAAAGCAAATAGATCGTCCAAGTAGCGCCATTGGGGGAACATGCTCCAAGCGAAGGAGAAAAGAGCTCTCTCTCTCTCTCTCTCTCTCTCTCTCTCTCTCTATGTCCCGATGATTGGTTCTCAAGTTCCCGATTTTCGACTTCTATTTTTCGATGTGTTTGTCTGACAATAGTTTCGCTTGTACATAGACTTAAAAGACGGGAAAAGGACAGTATGGTGTCAAAAATTGTACACGGATATCGCTTTGATACGAAAATTTTTTGACGGACTAATTGAATGTCAATTTTTTTTTTAAGAGAATCACTTCAGTTCTAACTCCAAAATACTTCATCGGAAATCTGACTTGATATTTTTTTATTAATATATCAAGATTGTTAGAATGAATTGTAAAAATATATGTTTGAATTGTAATTAGCGAGATTGAAATATTGTAATTAGTTAGGTTAGAAGATATATCTTTTTAGGATTCTTTCATTTATCTGTATATATATACCTCTAGATTATTGTAGAAAGGTATGAATAAGATATACAGAAAATAAATGGATAACGATTCTTCTTCGAAATCTTTCTATGTTAATATGGTATCAGAACCTAGGGTTTAATTCTTGGGAGTACTGTATGCTAATTCCTAACTTCAGCAGTACAGCTCGCCGGTGAGCGAGCGGAGGTTCGGGGGCAGCACCGTCGAATTTTTTTTTTGGCCATTTTTCTTCATTTCGCCGTCGTCTCACACCGGTCTACTTCGCCCTGTCTAATCTTCTTCATCTTTCTCGTGATCGGCCTTGGATCTATGGCGGATCAGAACCCTATTGGAGTAGTGATTCTCCACGAAAATCAAGGGAGGAATTCGACCATGAAAGATTTTTTTTTGGAGAATCTGACTACCTGATTAAATCAAATTCTGACTCAGAACCACGCCCCTCCTCCTCCTCCAGTACCGATGACACAGAATGATTTGGCTTCATCCTAGATTGCAATTAAATTGGATGGATCCAACTATGGATTATGATATTAGGTTGTCGAGATGTACATCACAGGTAAAGACAAACTGGGATATATCAATGGAGACCTCCCTGAGCCACCGCCTACAGATCCTGGCGTTCAAAGGTGGAAAATCAAGGACTTGACTGTGAAAGGATGGCCTATCAACTCCATGGATTCGAAGTTGATTGGCAATTTCATTCGGTTCCCAATAGTGAAGTCTATCTGGGATGTAATTGCAACGACATTCTTTGACTGAATCGATGCCTCTCAAGTTTATGACTTGAGGAGGCTTGTGGCTCGGATGCTACAAGGAGGAAGAGCAATTGAGACGTATTCCAACAACCTTCAAGGGTTGGGGAGAGAGATCGACTTTCGTTGCCCGAATCCAATGCGGTGTCCCAAAGATATTGGAAGACATAATATGGCTATACAAAAAGATCAAGTTTACATATTTATTGATGGTTTGGATGACCGTCTTGACAAGATTAGAGTGGATGTCTTGCAGATGCAGCGGCTTCCTACGATTGAACAAGCCTATGTGCGTGTCCGTCGAGAAGACATGAGACAAAGTGTGACGCTTTTGGCAGCCATGATATCTCGAGGGAATAGGGTGAACGTCAACACAAATTAAAAATCCTTGCTGCAAATAGCTAAGCCTAAAATTGCATAAGAATGAGGAAGGCCTAGCATAGCACCATGCCACAAAACTTCCCCTGGGGGAGACTGCTCGAATTGTGGAAATTCTAAACATACTAGAGAGACGTGCTTTAAACTTCATGGGTATCCAAATTGGTGGAAGGAGTGAAAGCAAGCATAAGGAAAAAGGAAAGCTTCTCTAATGGCTGCTGAGTCTCAACCGTCATTGATACCTCACATTGATTCACAGAATGCGACGTCAGAAGATAACCTTGGAAGTGTTTTGGTTAGTCACAATCAGGCCGATTGTAATCATTGGATCATTGATTCAGAAGCCACAGATCATATGACATTTGCTCCTAATGATTTTGTCCGTACTTCGATGCCAAGGCGAGAAAGTATCTCAAATGATAATGGATTCACCTATCCAGTGAATGGGGCTGGAGTTGTTGCAATCTCCCTTGCTTTTTTTCTCCCTAATACTTTACTTGTCCCTTCATTATCAACCAAGTTAATTTCGATTGGACAAGTTACTGAGGATTTAAATTGTGTCGTTATAATGTATCCTCATTTTTGTTTATTTTAGCATATTCTCACAAAGGAGATAATTGGGCATAATACTAAGAGATGGAGATTGTATTATATGGATGATTTCAGTTCCGGGAGTACAAATCATGCTCGAAGTGCGTCTGTTAGTAGGGAGAAACAGATATGGGTTTGGCATCGACAGTTGGGCTGTCATTTGGTTATTTGAAACGGTTACCTCATGATCTTTTTTGAATTTGAAGGACTCATATTTACAATGTCAAACTTGCATATTGGCTAAGAGCCATAGAGTTTCTTCTCTTATAAGTTTGAATAAAATTGAAGTCCATTTTTCATTGGTACATTCGGATGTTTGGGGTCCATCTCCTATTACTGCTATTTCGAAATATCGAGAGTTTGCGATATTTGTTGATGACTATACTAGTATGACATGGCTCCTATGTAGCACGGGACACGGAACACGATACGACATGATATGCCGATACGTGGTTTCTCAAAAAATTACACGTTGGGATACGTTATATATTAATACATATTTTTATATAAACATTTAAATTATAATTTTTATGAACTTCAAATATCACATATAAACATCACATATATGTCTAAATGTCATAGTTATTTTATATTTGAAGAAAAATATATATTTAATAGGTATATGATAAAATATAATGAAGAGAACCCTTTGCGAATATGGGGATTTGCTGGAAAAAAAAAAAAATTGAGCGGACTATCAATTTGCATTTGTGGGGCTCTTTCTCCTTATTAAAGCATCAGTTACATGAGCGGCCCGGTGAAATTGGTAGTTACTGTATGGGCATCAGTTTCAATAAGTCGAATCTCCAGGTGCGAGGGATTTCTGTTTCAGTGGCTACTTGAGGATCTTGTCTTTGAGTATGTCTGATAATTCTGTTGATGGAACCACCGCGACGGATGAACTTTCGAGAGTAACTTCTTAACTGCTGAAAGACCACCGTAGGCAACCCAACGTATACGGTGCGTGTCAGATATGAATGTGTATCAGATACGCAAAAATTGCATGAGATAGAGGTAACCAAGATATTCATAAATTTTTATACTATGTTGAAGACCTAATTTAGTGATGAGATTAAAGTGATTAAAGTTTTGAGAAGTGATAACATACAGGAGTACATGAATGAACATCTTAAAAATTACTTTAATACTTTCAATAACATGGTTTGATCATGAGACATCATGCTCCTAAACATCTCAGCAGAATGATGTTGCGGAGAGAAATAATAGACATATTCTTAAGACAATTTGAATTCTGTTGATTGAGAGTCATGTGCCTCAACGATTTTACGACAATGCTGTGATTATAGTTGTCCATTTTCTTAATCGGATGCTGTCGAAAGTGTTAAATTTTCAAACACTATTGCAGACCATGTCTACATATGTTCTTTTACCATCTATCATAACCGTTCCTCCTGGAGTGTTTGGGTGTGTTGCATTTGTTCACATTCCGAAAAATCAAAGGACAAAAATTGATCCATGTGAACATCAATACTAGTTCTTGGGTTATGGCACAAATCAAAAGGAATATCGCTGCTATGACCCTTCTAGCTAGCGAACCTATGTCACTATTGATATCTCGTTTGTTGAAGCTGAATACTTTTACCCGAATTCCAATTATTCTTTTCAGGGGGAGACACGGATAGAAAGGATGAATTTGTAAGAGTTTTCTGGTAGTATATTGTCCAGAGGAGTAAAGAAGTTATCGTTTGAAAAGGCATCATCTAAGAGGGAGCCACCATATGAGGGAGATGAGAAGGCATCGTTTGAGAGGCATCATTTGAGACATCATCATTTGAGGAGGCATCGTCTGAGAAGGCGTCATCTAAGGGGGTATCTTCTGAATAACAGCTTCCCTCTTATCTAGTACCCGACCCAACTCCTGATAATATTCCTAAGGTAATCTCTCCTATCCTTCTTGTGTCTTTGATGAGCCTAATACTTCTATGAAATATAAATTACCTGCGAGGCACAATCGAGGTAAGCCCCTAAATAGATATTCATCGGATGCTGATGAGAAGAGATCTACATATCTTATAGCAAATTATGTGTCAACCAGAAGTTTGTTAGCGAGTCTTGTTGTCTCTTGCTACTAATTTAGACCGGCCATTACACTAGTATGATGTCAATAATGCATTTCTTCATGGTGATTTTGAAAAAAAAAAGTATATGAATGTTCCACTGGGTTATAATTTATCCTTACAACCTAAGATAGCGTGTAAGTTAAAACGATCATTGTATGGTCTGAAGCAGTCCCCACGAGAGTGGTTTGGCCAGTTCACTTTGGCGATGAGAAGATATGGATATTCCCAAAGTGACTTGGGTCATACATTATTTCTGAAACGACATCAAGGAAAGGTAACAACGTTGATTATCCATGTTGATGATATGATTATTACTGGAGATGATTTGACAGAAATATCTAAGCTCTAAAAAAAACTTTTTGAGGAGTTTGAGATGAAAAATTTTGGAGAATTGAAATACTTCCTTGGAATTGAAGTAGCAAGGTCAACATGAGGAATATTTCTCTCACAAAGGAAGTATATGCTAGATTTATTCGCAGAGGTGGGAATGTTGGACTGCAAATCTGCAGACACACCAATTATTCAGTACCATAGACTTGGGGAGTATCCAGATCAAGTGCCAACGGATAAAGAAAGATATCAAAGATTAGTTGACAAATTAATTTATCTATCGCATACGCGTCCTGACATTGCATATGCGGTGAGTATTATTAGCCAATTCATGATACATTTATACAAAACCTCTACCCCGAGCACACGCAATGAAGCCGGTGGAATGTCACCTTTGGCGAAACTCTTGTCTATGCTATGGTTTGGCAAGCTGGAACCGAGATTGAATACCGTAATAATAGTGCGGGCGAGACTTAGCTTTCTTTGTCCTCTCTAAAACTGGTGAGTATATAGTAATGGTCCCCTTCGTTGTGACCCTGAATGAAGATCATATAAATGTAGTGTTGCGTATACTTCGCTACTTGAAGTCTTCTCCAGGATGGGGTTTGAGATTCTTGAAAAGGGATCACCTTGAGATCGAAGGGTTTATTGATGCAGACTTGGCCGAGAGTGCCTATAACCGGAGATCAACATTAAGATACTTCACTTTTGTGGAAAGAAATTTAGTTGCTTTGAGAAGCAAGAAACAGAAGGGGGTGGCATTATCAATGTAGAAGCCGAATTTATAAAAATGACCAAAGGATTGTGTGAGCTCCTATGGCTAAAAAAATTAATTTCAGAGATTGGGTTTGCTCTGAGAACCGAGATGAAGTTGTTTTGTGATAATAAAGCAATAATTGACATTTTACATAATCCGATTCAGCATGCCCATACCAAACATGTTGAAGTGGACCGTCATTTTATCAAGCAAAATTTGAATAACAAAGTGATTCAATTTTCATTTATTCGATCTGAAAATCAGTTGACAGATATTTAGACAAAGGCGGTATCAAGCAAGATCTTCTACAACTCATTTGGCAAGCTGGACATTCACAACACCTATGCCCTAACTTGAGGGGGAGTGTTAGAATAAATTGTAAAAAGATATGTATGAGTTGTAATTAGCGAGATTTGATGATAGTAATTTGCTAGATTAAAGGATATATCTTTTTAGGATTCTTTCCTTTATCTGTATATATATATATATATATATATATCTAGGTCATTGTAAAAAGGTATGAAAAAGATATACAGAAAATAGAGGGATAACCTTTCTTCCTCGAAATCTCTCTGTATTGACAAAGATGACGTGGCACGCCGAAATTCCAATCAATAATTAAAAAATTCTAAAATTAGTAAAGAAGAATTAAAAATTACAAAAATAAACTTAATTACTTTTGTGGCAAAAAAACTTATATTTTTTAAAAAATAAAATGATAAAAAAATTTAAAAAATATATATTTGAAATAATTTAAAAATTAAGCTTAAAAATATAACCAAAAAGCTAAAAAAAAAATGTTGTGCATGTCTATAGCGAGGGTCGTCGGGCTTTGGTCGAGAGCCAGCAACCCTTGCCCAAGTATGGTCGAGGGCCGCTAGTGGCAACCCTCGCCCAGACCTAACCGAGGGCCTGAGGCTGGCGTAGGCTATGCAAGCCCTCACTGCCTCTGCCGATTTTCATTTTTTTCTATTTTTTCTTTTTAATTTTTGTTAGTTTTATTTTTAATTTTTTTAAAAAAATTTAGAAGTCCATGTGGACTTAATTTTTTTAAATACCACTTAATAGTAAAAAATTAGTTTAAAATGCCACGTATTACCTTTGGCCAAAATTTCTTGCTAGAAGCATTAAAGTGATCCTTTTTGTCTCGATTTGTTACATGAGTGATTTGATAGAAAGTTTTGGCACCAAATTAATCTTTGTACACAACTTTTGGCATTGATATTGTCCTCTTTCCCTTAAAAAACCTTGTAACTTTCACACTCGATTCTCTCGGACTCAATCATATAGAGATTAGATCCTAAAACCCTAATCACGATGTTCATGGAAAAAATGCAAACAAGTGTTAAATTTATTGCAATTGTGTCAATTCATTCTTAAAAATTTTATTGATGCTCATTCCATTACAAACCTTTTACATTGTTGTCAATTTATTTAGAAAACTTTTGCATTTGTGTTAATTAGGTCAATTCAATCAATTTTGATTGGAAACTCTCTAGCATGGACGTCGGTTGTCTTATGTAGCATGTCTAACGCTAACGTGGATATTTTTTTTTAATTCTACTATATTTTTAATAGTTTTTCAATAAATATTTTGATTTTTTCTTCTTTTTCTTTTCTCTATCAAAATATTAAAATAATTTTAAAAAATATCCATGTCAGCGCCAACAGTGCTATATAGGATAATCGAAATTTATGTTAGCGAATTTCGGCAAAGATTGACCACATTGACTCAATTAACACAAATGAAAAATGTTTAGGATTAAATTAGCATAAATGCAAAAAGTTTATAACTGAATTGGTATCAATACAAAAATTTTAGGACTGAATTGACACTAATAAAAGATTTTTTTTTAAGTTTGGCTTGTATTTTGCAACCGGTTTACCGTTGAACCTTTCATGGCATATAACGATGTCATTATTGATTCATGACTTTTGTGGCTGATTACTTCTTGTACCTAGCGTATTGAAAAGTTAAATACATACTTACCTTACAAATAAAAAAGGGTTTAAAACTGAATTGACATTGATGCAATAGATCTAGGACTTTTTTTTGACACTTTTTCCCGATGTTCATTGATTCATGATGGCGATTATGGTATGAAGATTTGATTTACCCCTTTGCTTAGGGTCTTGAAACCCACATCGCGATAGCAATTTAAAATTGATATACTTGCATAGTATTGGCTAGGCATAAAGACACTTCAAGTGTCAATATTTGTGTATGTCACTTAGTTTGGCATCAATATTTTTTTTTGGAATCACTTAAGTGTCAAATCGGAGAAAAAATAATCACTTTATTGCTAATAGCGAGAAATTCCGACGACCTCACCGAAGTTGTTGCTTAAATAATCGTTTCTAAAAAAAAAATTGACACTTAAGTTATCCAAAAAATAATTACTTTAGTGCCAAATCGGAAAAAAAAAATTTCACTTAAATATTTTTTCAGAATCACTTAAATGTCAATTTTTTTTTATAAAAAAATGATTTTTTAAATGCCAAATCTGGCTCCCATATCTCCAATCTTAAATATTGACATTTGATATCTACTTTTGTTGTTTTGGCTCTGATAATATGGTCATGCTACTCTTTGAGACTGCCAAGGAGAATCGAGGCAATCGTGCAGGTAATCCCCACAGGGAAAGATAGAAGTGGTAGCGTGACTATGGATGGAGCTGTGAAATGACTTTTTGAACCAAATTACGGGTAATGTTCTACTTTTGACTTTAAAAAAGGTAAGATCACTATGTTCATACCACCAAGGAGGTTGGTCTAGTGATTTAGGAAATTGTCCTCCGCGAGATCACGAGTTCGATTTACATCGTCGGCCTGATAATATTATTTTGAATTAGATTGGAACAATCATCTTGAACTTCAAATAAAAATACAGAAGGTATTAGTTCCAATTTTGCCTTTTTAGGGTACTAAGTTCCATCAGGAATTAGGAGCATTAGAAAGAATTTTTAACATTTTGAAAAATGAGTTGAGTTTAATCGAAAAAGTACCCAATCAAATATAAACCTATTATTACGGTTATTAATAGTAATATAAGCTTTTTTAATTTTGTCAATTTCACCTGAAATCTTTATGTGAAATTTCAATGAAGTTCTTTTGATCAATTTTTGTTGAAAATCGCTAACGTGGTGATCTAGTCATTGTCGACCGTCCTACGTGCCACATTGCCATGTTATCAATTTCCTGCTAAAATTGGTAAGAAAGAATACATTGAAATTTCGCACAAATATTTAAGACTAAACTAGCAAGGTTGCAAAAATAAGAACCGAATTGACATTTGTGCAATAAATTTAGGAGTGATTGGATCATTTTTCAGTTTAATTAAGTTTTAATTGATAAGCAACTTCTGTCTGACCAGACTTAAACTGGAAAATTGCAACCCAATTGAGCTAAAGCCCTATACAACCTTTTGGCCCTTAAAAAAAAATGCCAGCAAAGTGAAAGTTAGCTCTCTTTTTTGGATTTTTCTTGGGTTTGACTTATTGAAAGTTGGCTTACTTCCTGGATGTTGCTTGGATTTGACTCTCACGATTCACACCTTACTTTATGGAAAAATGTATAAATTACAAGAATGGGGGCGAACTTCAGTACCAAAGAAACCGGTAGATCTGATTAAATTAACTCTTCTCACCGAACAAAGGAAGGAAATTTGCGTAGTTAATATATTCAATACAATTACGTATTTACAAAATAATGTCTCAATTCATCCTATTGTCGACTATAGCATTGATCTATTCTCAATTTTCAAATATAAGGACATGTACCGTCCTTATTTGTATGCGTAGATACTGCGGTTGTAAGATCACTGTCAACCCACCTCGAGGGTGTTGATCTAATTGAGTAAAAGCTTGATCCATTACATAAATACTCTATGGCGTAGCAATTGGCTTATGATGTTACAAGTAATTGTGATGATAAAAAAATCTATCCCCACATTGAATTAAACACAAGTATGTCATAGCATTCGCGCCTACTCATGTTGGGCATCGAAGTTCGCTTGGGGCCACAGGCATCTCAGCTAGGCATTGTCGACGCCTTTCGCTTTGCTATGCCGCCAGGGAAAAGGCGCCGATAATGCCAAGCGGAGACGACTTGCCTTGACTGGTTCTAAACGGGATAGGGCAGCGCAGCGGATGGCGGATATCATGGCATCGGGCCTGGCCTGGCCGAGCGGTTGCAACCGGGTATGCACGTAACGGGGCGGGCCTAAGTTCCGGCGCAACATCGTTTTATTAAACCGCACAGGCCGAACCAAACCGGCCGTCTTGACTCGGTCCAGAAAAAGTGAGAGTACTTGGATAACGTCCCCCCAAATCCTATCCTACTCGCTCTCTTCACTCACCCTCGTTCCTGCAATTTCCCCTGTGCTGTCAACAAGAAGAAGAAGAGCGAAATGTCCATCTCCAACATATTCGGGACTCGAGTCCCTGTTGCGCCCTCACCTCCCACCGGCTCCGCCTCTTCCAAGGCGGCTCCAAGATTCGCCGACGGTGAGAGCATCAGCTGTGGAGGGATGGTTTCGATTATAGAGTGCTCCTCGAGGCCGCAAAAGAAGGCGACCGCGCACCACATGAAGACGAGGCCCCGCAAGACTCAGGCTTGGGACATTCGGCGCAAGCCCACCGTGTACGCGCCTCTTCCTCCTCTCCCTCCTGACTGGGCTCTCGCCTCTAGTGGCGGCGGCGATGACGCAGACGCCGCTTCTGGTACCGCTTCTCCTTCTTCTCCTCCTGTTCAGGCTCCATCCACCAGCTAGTTCGAGCTTGTTATAAAGATGTCGCTTTTTGTTTGTATTCGATATTATGACAGTGGTGTGTAATTCGGTGTTTTGTTATTGGGTACTTCGCTGATATTGTTTTTGAGTCGGTCTTTGAAATGCGTGCATGCTTGATTGTTTGGTTAGGTGGTTGCGCTGATTAGTCACAACCTGTTTGATGATATTCTCGTTAGAGTGAATCCGGATAAGGCTAGGTTTTAAAAATTTTAAGCACCCGTGAGGTTCCTGGCAAGTGATACCTGTTAGACTTGTAGATAAGTTTGTTCCATAGGGAGCGGCTGGATAAATTAGCATCATGAGGTCATCATCATAATAGGTTGCAACTTGCCGGGCGGTTAATGATTGTGAAGAGTGACAAGATTCTATGGAATTCAGAGCGTATGAAGCTACCCAAATTGAACCTTTGTGTTTTGTGAAGAGAGCTTTTCCTTTGTTGCTCTTAATTCATTAGAAAAGATTCTTGTCAGATACTTGACTGACCTGCCATTTCATATGCTCTGCTTGAACACTAGCACCGGCTAATCTTTTTCATCTCTCCTCTATGGATGTTGGAACTTGACATTGATCTGCTTGTCGTTCGTTATCCAAGTGTGTCTATCTCAGAGGTGTCCTTCCTTAGAAGGTCCCATACAAGAAATCTTGTGAACTAAATTTTGACATTGTTAGGTTTACGCTCTGGGACGAACTTGATTGGGCATGGTCGTTGCTTATTATTTGATAAATGCAATCCTTAGGGAGTGAAACATGTGGCCCGTGGGTATCCCATAAACCAAATAAGGGGGAGTATAATAGGTGCTCATGACTGAACTTGCCATTACGTTAAAAACAAAAAAAAACAAAAAAAAAACTTGTCATTATGGTACATAGGGATCTTGAATGAGGACATGCACAAAGAAACTGTCATGTTGTGTTCACTTTCTCATGTAATGAAGTTATTGTGGTTTCTGAATGTATGTATACATATGGAAGCGTATCTAAACCCCGTAAACCATCTGAAATTACTGTCGAGCTGTCAAATGTTCCTTTAGCTTCCTGGAGTTTCTTTGAAATGGGAAAAGGAGAAGAGAAACTCAATTACTCCAAGGTCATAGTCGAGGAAAAATAATATGGCTCAGATCAAGATCCATTCCGTTATAAGCGAGAGGAGCGTACATCCACAGCTCATCTGAGCTCAAGAGCTGAACCAAGACAACAAAAACATATTTAGTTCATGTTTTATGTATATTCTGAACCATTTGTGTGATCCAAATTTTGTTTTTTCTCACCTTAATTTGCAGCCGCAAGAATTTCACATAGTGAACTGCCTCCTCAAGCATTGTGTTGATGTCAACCTGCCACAAAATCCCATGAGTATTGTCTGGTTTGCATAAATTCTTTCAACATCCTGAAAGTACACAGAAGCTACTGAGCACTTCATCAGAGATGCTACCTACCTTGGTTCCATTGGGAACAAGGTTTTGAAGAATTCTCAATCGTTCATTAATCCCCGCTCTTCGTTTCTGTGAAATCGGAGGGCAAAGTTTAGAGAAGAATCATATGAATGTAATGAGAAAATGAGCATGGGAAACTTGTTTCCAGGAAGCCGAACTGATTACCCTTGCATAGAGGCTTTGAGGATCGGTCATTGAACCCCTAGTAGCTTTGATCTTTCTCATGTTTCCATTTTCAGCAAGTGTTGTCGATGCCTTGAATGGTGGTGGTAGTTCTCCATTGAGCTCTCCAGAATCACTATCCTCCGAACTGCAAGTGCTAGATCCATTTGGTCTAACATTACTTCCATCTCTGTCATTGTCATCAGACAGGAGCTTCTTTGGATTCCTCGGACCTTTAATGTTCTTTCTCAGCTGCATATAACAAGATTGTCTATGAGGAATAACAGTACACAGGATAGAAACACTTTCATTCATGGAAATCGTCTGAGAAAGCAGAATATTGAAACACAAACTGAAACTTACGTCTCTCAAAGTGTGACGCCTCTTCTTTGTATTCTCTGACACATAGGTGCAAGTAGATTGTCCTGTGGCAGCACGTATGTTGTCGATTCCAAAAAACCTCCTTTTGAGTTGCAATTGCACAAGAGGCGTGCTAACATCTTCTGGCTGATTATTACCCAAGCTTCCGCTTCTTTCGCTTTGCATGTCTGTCAAACACGCACCTTCTTCCATCAGAGTGTTACTCAACTCCAACGCAAAGGAGTTGCTATTACTATCCGTGTTGAAAGCAATGGAGAAAACATCAAAGTAGGGAGAGATTTCTTCAGCTACTGGCATGTGGTTATTGGAACCGATTCCCTGGCATGTAGACACAGCATAACCAATGCTCTCACCATCAAGAGAGCTGCTTTCTTGAGAAACAGTTTGCAGGTTTGAGTCGGGAATGACTAGAGGATAATGTGAGCTCCCGCTCGTACTTGCAAAGTTGGTATTGAGTTCAGGATTTAGGCAAAAAGTTGGGATTTGAAAGTGGTATTCACCATCATGCTCATTCGAAAATGGGTACTGGCTCAGAACATATGGTGTGAAATCAATAAGCTCCTCAGTGGATGCAAATAAGCTCAAAGAATCCCATTCTTCATAAGCAGAAGCTCCCAGGGTGTCCATCTGTGCTACTACTGATATGAGAGGTTTGTTGAAAGAAAGTGAAGGAGTGCTGAAACTCAAGTCACACTTGAACTCAACACACAAACTTGAAGCTAATTTATACCCGAGATCAACTAGCTCAGAACAAATGGTACTAGGAGATTGACCTCGCATGGATAATCATTTCCCCATTCCTAATAATTGATCTGGTGAAGGTCCTAATTAAAATGTTAGTCCAACCACCTCAAAAGTCAAGCATGTGGCCAAATCAAAGCAAACTGTAACTTGTATCAAGGACTAGTTCATACCAATGGATCTAAATACATGAAACAACTCTGACTTTGAGACAATTGAGACTTTCTAAACATTTGATTGACGTTGACAGAAAGGGTCTTAGGCCAATGATAGGAATGATCAGTAAGTTATGTTGAAAACGACGGATCGGTGTAAGGAAAAGATTACGCTGAAGAGCGATATGATAGAGCAAGGGCAAGCATGGAGAGAGGACTCCTGCGTTTCGACTTTGAAGCTGTGAGAGAACGTGGCAGTCCAAAAGTGAATTAAAATAAGGGAAAGGATAGCAGGGAATTCTGTCGGCAGGCTTAAAGAATTGGGATCCATGGACGGCAACTTCGTGGGGATGAGTCGACGTTCTTTGAGGAACTCGAAACCCGACAGGATAACCGAAGAATTCGGTTCTTGCTCTCTCCCAGGATGAGCTAATTTAAACTGCAGAAGATCTCATGGATCTGCCACCTCCATTCAATTTACATGCGGAACAATGGTCTGTCAACAGCTGTTGAAGCTGAGAAAATATTCAGCGGTTGTCAACTGCTAGTTCATTTGTGCGCCCACAGGGCTCCACTCATAAATTGACATCTGTCTCTGAGGTGGAATAAAAAAAATTAAAACCAAAACCCATATTTTCTCTCTTAATCGCTGACAGGTTTCGAAAAGTCTGATCACAAGTGAACGTTAAATGCTCACATTTACTTTTTGTTCTTCCTCTCTCCTCTTTGCAACAAAACCCGTTTCAATGGACCTTCCCTCCTAGCTTCCTCCCCCGAATCTCTTGCTCGCCTCAGCCCTCCCTTCCTCCTCCTACTTCGCCTTTGTCCGGCTTTAGCTCCCGGCTCCAAAAACCGCCGACTGGTTTGAGTTTCGATTTTGGGCTCAGGTACGTGCCAACGATTTTGCTGCGGAAACAGAGCAAAAGAACAATTAAGGCATTCTCTCTCTCTCTCCCTAGCATGTCTCCACCGCCTCCCCCAAGAGCCTCGCCGGTCCCAGCCTGTTTTCCCGTGAATCCGTTTTTATCCTTCGCATTTGACATGCAAGTGAACACCTTGGACTCTGGGACTACAAACCCAGAAGAATAGGATGAAGATGAGTGTCATACACAAACTTTGTTGGGCGGTGAGAGGTTTTCAATCTTTCGATTATGGTTGTCAGTTGTCGCAATACTAACTGTTACTCCTGGTTTCAGTTATAATGACAGTTACAGAAGCCAATGACTAAGAACTTTACGTGAAGTTGGAAGGGCTCTCAAGTGCTCCACTCACTTGCAATGCTTTGATGTTTACATTTGTGGTTCTAGCATGAATGGATGGTCCATTTCTGCTTTTGTGTGGGCTCTGTTGCCCATCGTTAGAAAGCACAGCTCTAAAACCGAAGCGATGAGACGAACAACTATCCACAAGTGCAGTGAATTAGTATGAATTGTAGTGAAAAATCGAAGCTTTAACTAGACCACTACCGCAACTGTAGACCCATAAAGAAGGCAATGCGCTTTCAGTACACATATCTTAAAACTGCATCAACTGCCAATCTGTTGCATCCTGTGACTTGACTCCAGCAGTTGAAAAATCATCCGCGACACGACAATGCCGGTGTTTATCTCACATCCCTCAAGTTGAGCTACTCCTCTCAAAAGAAATCTGGGTCCTCGAGGTTGAGTAGGAATGAGTGTTGTTATACACGTTTCTCTCTTGTTTCATCCAAGTGAAAAGCAAGATGTGATTTAAGGGGGGGAGGTCCCGAGAGTGACTTGAGGGTGGTCAACAATACAGAAGTGGTGTATTGACTTGATTGAACATCACCGGACAGAAAACCAACTTCCATGACTGGACAGAATCTATGAAGTAGAGTTCACAGCCAATGAACATGCAAGCCAGAAAGGATATTAGTACTGTGTAGCTGTATTAGCAGCTGGCCATTCGATATATGGCGGAGTAAACTCAATCATATCAACCTGGGAAATTTTTTCTTGCGTTCACCTGATGCTTATGAGCGACAGATCTCAGCCGCTGAACCGTGCGGCCCAGGCCAGAACTTCTCGATCGTATGGTTGATATTTGCAAAAGAAGGCAGCTATTTTCTAGGCTACTGGCATGGCGCGACCCCGATAGAATGAGCCGGGTACTCTAAATTTTCGGACAACCCCACTAAAAAAATTATTTAATAAAATGACTCTTGAATTCGGGATTCATTAGGACGTGGAACTTCTTGGAGGGAAAAGAAGATCTTGAGTTTGGTGCCATCCATTGTTTTATGGGAAATGTTCTTCTTGCCAACCATTGTTTAGGGAAATGTTCTTCTTCAATATCTCAAATACAGGATAGGTTCTGTTTGGCGCTCAAATCTAGATGTTTTCTCCAACCCTATGCAGAACAACTGAAGATCTACCCAGTCTTCAATTGACCTAGATAACATATGTAAAAGCCAGATTTCTTGTTTGGTGCAAGCAAAGGAGAAAGGGTCTTATGCCAACGGACCCCGCAAAAGCTAGGTTCAGCGGCAGCTATTGTGGCCTGCATCAATGCCAACGACAGTCATAATCTCACCTTAGGCGTCAGCGCAACCAGCTACAACGTCTCCGAGATTGGCAGAAGCAATGTTGTTGCTTAAGTTGTTTTTGGATCAAGGAAGAAGACGGGCCTTCTCTGTTCATGGAGTTTGAATCTCAAACTGATACCGTTTAAACCTAATTAAGATCACGGTATGCAAAGGCCTGTGGCAATAGATGCTTACCTTTTAATTAATTGTCTAATCTATCGGAATTCTTATGAGCTTTATTTAGCACTGAATCTAGTCTTTTGTACTTGAACTTTGGAGTTAGCTAATGAAGTCCTTTGTCTGATAAAATAAAAAATAAAAAAATCCCAGCATTCTTATGCTTCGCGTGTGCTGCATTCATCATATCATATGTCTAAGGTTGCCATCAAGTGAACTAGAAAAAATGAATGGACCATCGGATTTTCACATTTTGATTGCATAAATACTTTTGTCACGTGAGTTTCATTTGAACACGTCTAAGGAAGAAAATATTCAGGCTTAGTAGTTTCAATGGCTGAAAAAATAAGTTCACTTGATAATTTGACACCCTCGCTTCATAGGAACAGGAAAAATTATCCGAAAAATCTCAAAACTGTTACACTTTTGTCAATTCGGTCCTAGGATTTTTTCTTTGTGAATTTTGCTAATTGAGACCTAAACTTTTTTGCTTTTTCCCTTTGTTGCTCTTGAATCATGAGAAAATATTCTTGTCAGATACTTGACTGACCTGCCATTTCTTGTGCGCTGCTTGAACACTAGCACCGGCTAATTTTATTCATTTAGCCTCCATGGAAGTTGGAACATGACATGGATCTTCTTGTCGTTCTATGTCATCCAAGCGTATCTATTTCAGAAGTGTCCTTCCTTGGAAGGCCCCGTACTAGAAATCTTGCGAACTAAATATTGATTGTCGTTAGGTTACGCTAAAGGACGAACTTGACTGGGCATGGTGGTTGCTCATTATTTGAAGAAGGCACACTCCTTAGGGATCGAAACGAAAATTTCTCATTACGGTACATGGGGATCTTGAATCAGGACATGCAAAAAGAAACCCTCATATCGTGTTCACGTTCTCATGTAATGAAGTCAATGTGGATGTTCCGACTGTATACATATGGAAGCCTATGTAAACCCCGTAAACCATCTGAAATTACTGTCAAGCTGTCAAATATTCCTTCAGCTTCCTGGAGTTTCTTTGAAATGGGAAACGAGAGAAGAAACTCCATGGTCATAGTTGAGGACAAATAAGATGGCTCAGATTGAGATCCATTCCGCTATAGGCGAGAGGAGCGTACATCCACAGCTCATCTGAGCTCAAGAACTGAACCAAGACAACAAAAACATATCAGGTTCATGTTACGTGTATTTTCTGAATTATTTGTGTGATCAAAGTTTTGTTTATTCTCACCTTAATCTGCAACTGCAAGAATTTCACATAGTGAACTGCCTCCTCAAGCATTGTGCTAATGTCAACCTGACACAAAATGCCCATAAGTTTTGCTGCATTTGCATAAATTCTTTCAACTGTTTCTGAAAGTGTACAGAAGCTACTGAACATTTCGTCAGAGATGCTACCTACCTTGGTTCCATTAGGAACAAGGTTTTGTAGAATTCTCAATCGTTCATTGATCCTCGCTCTACGTTTCTGTGAAACCGGAGGGCAAAGTTTAGAGAAAGAATTATATGAATGTAATCAGAGAATGAGGATGGGAAACATGTTTCCAGGATGATAAACTGATTACCCTTGCATAGAGGCTTTGAGGATCGGTTGCTGAACCCCTAGTAGCTTTGATCTTCCCTGTGTTTCCATTTTCAGCAAGTGTTGTCGATGCCTTGAATGGGGGTATTAGTCCTCCATTTAGCTCTCCAGAATCGCCATCCTCCGAACCGCAAGTGACAGATCCATTTGGTCTAACATTACTTCCATCTCTGTCATTGTCATGAGATGGGAGCTTCTTTGGATTCCTCGGACCTTTAATGTTCTTTCTCGGCTGCACATAATAAGATTGTCCATGAGGAATGATAGTACACAGGATAGAACCAACAATCGTCTGAGAAAGCAGAATATTGAGACACAAAACTGAAACTTACATCTCTCAGAGTGCGACGCCTCTTCTTCGTATTCTCTGACACATCGGTGCATGTAGAAAGTCCTGTGGCAGCATGTATTCTGTCGATTCCAAAAGACCTCCTTTTTAGCTGTAATTGCATAACAGGCATGCTAACATCTTCTGGCTGATTGTTACCAAAGCTTCCACTTCTTTCGCTTTGCATCTCCGTCAAACACGCACCTTCATCCATCAGGGTGTCACTCAACTCCAACACAAAGGAGTAGCTATTACTATCTGCGTTGAAAGCATCGGAGAAGACATCAGAGTAGGGAAAGATTTCATCAGCTACTGGCATGTGGTTACTGGAACCGTTTCCCTGGCCTGTAGACACCACGTAACCGATGCTCTCGCCATCAAGAGAGCTGCTCTCTCGAGAAACAGTTTGCGGGTTAGAGCTGGGAATGACTAGAGGATAACGTGAGCTCCGGTTCATTCCAGCAAATTCGGTATTGAGTTCGGGATTTAGGCAAAAAGATGGGATTTGGAAGTGGTGTTCACAATCATGCTCACGCGAAAATGGGTACTGGCTCAGAACATATGGTGTGAAATTTGTAAGCTCCTCAGTGGATGCAACTAGGCTCAAAGAATCCCATTCTTCATAAGCAGAAGCCCCCAGGGTGTCCATCTATACCGCTGCTGATACGAGAGAATTGTTGGAAGGAAGTGAAGGAGTGCCGAAATTCAATCTCACTTGAACTCAGCACACAAACTTGAAACTAATTTATACCAGAGAGCAAGTAGCTCAAAAGGAATGGCATTAAGAGGTTGACTTCGCATGGATATTAATTTCCCCCTTTCCTGATAATTGATCTGGTGCAGGTCCTGATTAAGATGTTAGACCAACCACCTCAAAAGTCAAGCATGTGGCCAAACCGAAGCAAACTACAACTCATATCAGGGACTACTTTATCTAATAATGGATTTAAATTCATGAAACAGCTCTGACTTCGAGACAACTTAAGACTTTCTAAACATGCTATTAACGCTGACAAAAAGGGTCTTAGGCCAATGATTAGGAGATTGTAAGGGTCTAAACCCAATGATCAAGAAGGAATGTTGAAAACGACTGATCAGTGTAAGGAAAAGAATCAAAGATGATGCTGAAGAGCCGTATATTAGAGCAAGAGCAAGCATGGAGAGAAGACTCCTGCATTTCGAATTTGAAGCTTTGAGAGAACGTGGCAGTCCAGAAGTGAATCAAAATAAGGGAAAGGATAGAAGGGAATTCTGTTGGCAGACTTAAAGAATTGGGATCCATGGACGGCAACTTCGTGGGGATGAGTCGACATTCTTTAAGGATCCCGAAACCCCGACAGGATAACCGAAGAATTTGGTTCTTGCTCTCTCCCAGGATGAGCTAATTTAAACTGCAGAAGATCTCATGGATCTGCCACCTCCGTTCAGTTTAAATGCTGAACTATGGTCTGTCGACAGCTGTTGAGGCTGGCCAACACATATGATATAACTACGTGGCTAAGTATGTTCATCTGGATGCTTACATTTTTCGAAGTTGTGCAGATGTTAATGAGCTTCTTGTTAGGAATCTCATTCATAGTATTTGTCTCCTCAGACCACCTTTGAGATACATTCTCTGCTCTTCGACTCAATATTTGCTGTTAAATTTGTGAAATGGGAACATCCATATCAGCATTCGTTGGTGCTTAAATAGCTCGAATGGCCACGTGTGTAAACTGTGCGTTTGCGATTTTCAATAAAGCAAAGAATAACATTTTGCTTTTCCGTCAAGTTTCATAGTGCCGTCCAAATTTCAAAATATTAGACTCACTTCCCGTAAAATCGCAATTGAAATCCAAATTTTTTATAAAAAAAAATATAGGTTAATACCGTGAAAAACCTCAAACCGATACACTTATAACAAATTTACTATAGACTATTTTTTTTGCCATAAAAAATCTCAAACTGATACATCTGTGACAAATTTACCATAAATTATTTTTTTTATCACAAAAAATCCTAAACTAGTACAACTATAATAAATTTAACTCAAAATATTTTTTTTACCATAAAAAATCCTAAATCGGTACATATATGACAAATTTGCCCACTGTTAATTTCTTTTAAATTGAGTTAATACTATGAAAAATTTCAAATTGATACATCTATAGCAAATATAAGGAAACGTATACACCCGATAATTGACACGTGTCACTCAACTCAACAATTTGAAGGTAAAATTTAACAAAAACTAATGAATGGTAAATTTTTCACAACTGTACCAGTTTGGAATAAATTTGTCACATATGTATGGGAATGTGCAAACTGGATCGGACCAGCTGGGTTGGTCCAATTCTTGAGGTGAACGTCCTGATCCTCGGTCTCAATAAATGGGACCATGATCGAGCAACCCGGTCCCCTGTTCTATGTGTTAAGACTGGACCGAACCGCCTATAATATACAGTATTTATATATATAAATCTATACAATTAGCAAAAATATATTTTAAAATGATTTAAAAAAATTTACCTACCTTTTCATTCAATCGAGGTTATAAATTGTTAATTAACATGCAATCAAAGCATATTTTATTCTAAGAGCTAGATTTTTATAAGGAGTTGATTGGCGTTAGCGATTCTGTCCTTGTTCCCGAAAATGTGGGGACCAGGACTACTGGTCCGGTCCTCGATTTTATGCCGGGACCGGACCGGCCCTGCTCGGATTATGCACACCCCTACATGTGTATTAGTTTAGATTTTTTCCCAGTCAAAAAAATAATTTGGGGTAAAATTATTATCACAAGTGTATCAGTTTGGGATTTTTGGTGGTATTAACAAAAAAAAATGCAATAAATGAAAGGACTTGATTTTATCAATTCGATAAGTTTTAGGACTTTATTACACTTTTTAAAAGTGTTAAGACCTAATTGCATTTTCGTAATAAATTTTAGGACTTCCAATGCACCAATTCCTTTAAAATACAATCAAAATTTTCATCACATTGTACTTGAGGTTTTCCATCATGTTGCTGATTGGATCTCCAAGGCCTTCCGTTTAAACTGTCTCCCTTCTACATGGTTGTGAAATCCCATCCCCTCAAATCTTAAGGGATCTTTTGAGTTGTGATGCCCCTGTGTTGGGCTTGTCTTATACACGTTCACTGTGCTAAATAAAAAGAAGTCTAGTTTTCTGACCATAAATGCATAGACACGTGCTCGCGCGCGTGCGCCTGGAGAGTAAAAGTCTATCTAGACACGCTTTGTCATTTTGAAATTTTCTAACGTTAATCTTTTAACATATGAATTGGTACAAATTGCAAGTTGCATGGACGGAAAAGAAACTTTTAAGGGGCCAGAAGATGATTCATGTTTTAAGTCTACTAAGCTTATTTGCTCTTGCCATCAATGTGGCTAACCATGTAGGTCAAGATTTGCTCCTATGTGACCTGAAACCTCCTTAATCGCAAGTTTGAAATGGGAAATTCTTGTTTATTTGTGATGTTGTTTCGACTTATATTAACGTCTGGCGTAAGGATAACTTTGACTTTACTCCAACTCAGATACGGGGGGTGGCATTATAGACTTGCTCAAAATGCGCAATAACCGCAATACAAATCGAGCAATCAGAAGAAAAATTTGAAACTTCTTATCCATTTGTCATGTTATTAACTTATTATCTCCAATTTGTCCTCTCCCAAACCCAAAACAGTCCGAAGACCATCAAGGCCACTTAGGCCAGACGGGCCTGCACAAGGAGCACTTTTTTTTTTTTTTTTGCCCTTTTTCGCTTTTGTAAGCATATGATTAATTATTATATCACTCCGCGGTATCACGCCGTGAGTGAATTTCTAATCAAGCTCTTGTCATTTGCCACTTCACGTGGAGAGAAATCCTGCCTTCTGGCACTCCGATGGAGCAACCGTGATCGGTTTTGCACAATTACGGACGGACTAAATAGTTATAATCCAAATCGAACATTCTGTGGAAGACGTAAGATCTTGTTATGATGCTTAGAGGATAACGGTATTACTCGTCTCTCCTCGCCCCGCTTACCAATTCCATGAAGAGGGAAAGGAAAAAAGGCAATCCAAAGTGTCTTTCTCCGTCTGTTCTTGGAGAATAGCATCCACCGGCCATAGTTGCCGACTTCATTTGATTACTAAGAAGAACACCTTAGCACCAAGGAATAAAATCTTCAAGCCACGCTACCGTTGAAGATTCAGAGGAATTATGGTATCCTTCTCGGCAACATCGTACCTTGTTGACCCTTGGATTAAATACAATTTTGTGCACGAACTCCGCGGAGTATTGATCATATTCAATTGTCTAAATGTAACAAGTCAAACATTAGATTAAATTATCTCCTGATGCATGCAATAATGTCTTTATGTCAAATTGCACGAGTCATGTTGCTAATACTATGTGACAGTTGTTTCACCGTGTCTTCGCAAGCTACTCCCTGTATTAAAAGATGGGCTTTGCTAGCATAACATTATTTGGGCTATTGTGAAAGTAATAGCATCTTGTGAGCCGCAAATTCTTAAAGAAGTAGACCATCAACGATTTACAATCATTTTGTTATTTATATTTTTTGGCCCAAAACAAAAATTGAGAACAGTTACTTGACCATTTCACTAAAATGATTGATTTTACTGCATACTTCAAAATTTATCTACTTATTCATTCTTCGAACGATAAGAGCAATGGTGCGCAAGAGTCATGTGATCCTTGTCGTGGCAAAAGGTCGCCCAAACCCTTGTGCATGGGTACAAACACTGCCGGACCTCCGCCATGGTGGAGCGAAGGTTTGTACAACCTCACGATCAATTGGTGCAAGTCTGCTCAATCCTCAGTTATCTGTGAAAATAAGCCGCTCAAAAATGCCATCAAATGGGAGACAAGGGTGAAAAAAATGTTTGTCAATAACAATACTAGAAAATCATCCATGCAAATATTTAGACATAAATTGTTGATAAAGAAAGAATTGTCAATGACTAATTTTTTCAAGTGATAAAAGCTATTATATTTCAAAAAAATATTTTTGAAATCATTCAATTTAACAATAGAAGCGAAGACTAATAATATTAAGAAATTTATTCCAAGAAATCATGTGGTATCCTTACCCAAAAAAAAATAATATTAAGAAATAAAAAAAATAATATTAAGATATGGATGAGGCCGGGGTTGAACCATTTGGACGACTTTAACATGGGCCTGCTCCTAAAGACTACAAAGTCAACTATCAGGAGATGACCATATAACGCCACGTGTAAGGAAATGAGCATTTGAAAATGATATTTTAAAACGATGTTGTCAGTATCATGTCAGGTGGTCCAAATGAATTACTTGAAATTATCATGAACTTAGTCAGCGCGTGCCCTCTTATTTATGTGTAATTCTTTTCCCCTGGCCTTTATTGTCTTCAACTCTAAACATGTTTTTTTTTTTTGCCGTTATATCTCCAGCTCTCCTCTTTCTGATTTTTGCTTTGAATTTTCCCAGAACATGGGACTCAAACCCGGCACCTGTAATATTAGAATCACCCCCCTAAACCATTTATCAGTAGTACCGCATGCCTATTGACATTTTCAATGATAGGCAGAAAATTGGATATATTTGAGCCTAATCAAACATTGCATAGCCCTTCTATTCTTATTTAGATGTGTGTACATGCACCCAATCCTTGCAAACAGAACAAATAGTCAGACCTTCATTCTCAACCTCCTTCACGTTTCTTCAATCCTACAACACCCAGCCACTTCAGGCCATTGGAGCTGCCGATGCCGCCTCCATTTCCATGGGCTTCCCCATCGACCGCCATTGCCTTCGCTCCACTCCATCTTTTATTCTCATCGCTTTTGCTCATATATTCATCTCTCTTTCTCAAGAATTGAGTCAATTCAATCCTAAATTTATTGTAATTGATCCAATTCAATCCTAAACTTTTTATTGTGTCAATTCATTCTTAAACATTTTGTATTTATGTCAATTTAGTCCATTTGATCGGTGGATGCTGACGTGGCATGGCCAGTGTCGACATGAGTTTTTTTAATAGAATCTTGAATTTTCTACGATTTTTTTCAAAAAAAAATTCTCAAAACCTTGGGGCCATGACGCCCTCGCCCAATGTGACATCTTAGAACGTCACGCGCGGCACATTCCTTTCTCATTTTATCATTTAGTCGGTAGTTATGCATGTGGAAACACAAAAAAAATTTTCACAACATCGCATACAAGAATTCACACGAGTTGAATTAATATTCTTATGTAATGGTTTAGTGGTAGTAAACTCAAGGACGCAAAGTTTTGGGCCCAAAATGCAAGAAGTTTCAAATTCTCCATTCTCCCTAAACATTGATAAAAGCCCAGCCCAAATAGAACATCTTGTTAAGTCACTTTCCTCTGCGGACAGCTCAGCCCAATTAGTGGCTGTCCCGCTTATTACATTCTTGTAATTGCTGTATTAATTGGTTACATCAAAGAGGTGGTCCAAGGTTTCTTTGCTCATAGATCCTCTCCTATCTCGTCGGTCGTTGCTAGCCATCGTAAAGACTGACCAGCCTCAATTTGTTGGAATTGAAGAATAAGGGGACATAGTGAGAAGAGATTTCCAAATTTTAATGACTCAGATTGTTCATATGAAGAATTAGAGGAGCCACGTCGAAAAGAAAGCTGTACAAGCTTACTAATGTGTTTGCTCTTCATTTTCATTGATCAAATCTGCAGTGTGAGTGCGAGCGCTCCATTAACATAGTCCGATATTTGTTCTAGAGTCTCGAGTTATTTTATCGCAGTGACATTCACCATCAATATACTCGTCCTCAAAAATCAAATCCTACAACCCATCCGGTCCGTGCCACGCTGTGTTTTCCTACCATTGTTCCAAGAGGTGTCGATACCCTTCACACAATACTAATGAAGACAATGAAAGCGTCTATAGCCAAGTGTCAACAACGTGGACGCTCTCAATCCGCAGCCTGAAGAAATATTGAAGATTCTTGTGTATCTTTCCCCGACTCATGAGCATCGTTGTACGTGCAAGTCAAATTTTTCATCGATCAATTACTATTCGACAAAGCCTTGGTGTCTCACAGTACACGCGTATGTAAATTTGGGATACCAGCTTGGATTTTGGCTTCGAGTTTGGCCCGATTTTTAAAGTGGCCTATTTCAATGGCTTAGACCAAACGTGATGAGAAAGACCAAGGAACTTTCTAATTGGAGGGGAGAAGTTTGCCACTTGCCAGTGATGATTAATAACATCGACACGAGATGCAGGTGCGGCCCGATGCTTTCTCTCTGAAACTACTGCTCATCTTTCGATTTGAATATAAAAAGAAAGAGATAAGTACATTAAAAGTATTAAAAATTATCAAAAAGTGAGATTAAGTCCTAAAATTTTTAAATAGTATAAGTAAGTCCTAAAACTTGTTAAAAAGTACACTTAAATTCTAATTTTTAATCAAAAAAATGCAATTTAAGTCATAAAAATTGTCGAATTAGTGAAACCAAGTTGATTGTATTTTTTTTTTGAAAATTTTAGAACTCGATACTTTCATGTCGTGTTTTAGAACTTGATCATACCCTTTGAAAGTTTTGGAACGCAATTTCTAATGTATTTTAAAATTTGGTTATATTTTTTTAAAGTTTTAGGATTCAATTTATTTTCATGATAAATTTTAAAATTTTCATATAATTATCCAAAAAAAAAACAAAGGAAAACCAAGGGGGTTTGTCTTGTGAAACGTGCATGGAACTTGGTTCCTGGCCACGTGGCGATAAGTACGACCAACAGTGAGGGTAAGCAATGACTTCATGGGCCGAACATTGCCGTTTCGCTGCCGAGCATTCTGTTGTTCTTTTCTCATCCTATCCTTAGCACCGATGCATCAAGGGAAGTTCTTGGCTGGAACGACACTGCATGCATCTTCGTAACTCGAATTACTGGGGCTTTGCATTAGAAATTTACCTTCGGTGGTGCACGTCTGTCTTGCCATGTTGCGAAGAATTCGTGCCTTCATCGTCCGGTGAAAATCCTCCATCTCGACCCTGAGATCGCGAACCCATTAGCAAACGAGGAGATCCTTCGGGATTTACATGCATGACTACTAAAAAAAAAAAACATGTGAGCTTTGTTGTATTAAAAATGCATTTCACCCTTGACCCTGGTTACGTGAGGGGGAGGCGATGCTTGAACGGACGGATCCAGATCTCCTGCCCTAGTGGTAGGAGATCCCTCCATTTGTGAATCCGGAATTTTTTAATCTTTTAAAAGGCCGAAATGCCTTAAATTAGAGATTGAAGCTATGGTCCATTTGTTTTCCTTTTCGGTCAGAAATACGAAGTACGAATTAAAAGGCAAAAAAATAAATTGGGCAAAGGAAAAAATATATATCATGTAGTACTTCTAGTGGATTTTAGCTTTGAAATCGTTGACATGAGTTCTTATCTGGAAATATACGTACCCATAGTTTCCACCACGGGTATATTTCTAATCATTGTCATCCTACGTGGCATAATCGACACCGACTTCAATAATTTTACAATTTTTTTTCTAAAAATTCTAGATTTTTGTGTTTTTTTTTTCCATTATGGCCATGCGAGCCTTGTCGAATTTGGGTTATGTTCACCTCGCTCGCGACTAGCCAGGCCATAGCCACCCTCCCATGCCAGAATAGAAAATATATGTGTGTGTGTCGAATTTGGGTTATGTTCACCTTGCTTGCAATTAGCCATTCCTATATCATCTGCAATTTTCAGCCAAATGCATCGTAAATTGTTAAAAAATTTAAGACTAAATTGGTCAAATGAAAATGTTTATGATTGGTATCCGTATAATAAATTTAAGAATTTTTTTTTTCACAATCCCGTCGGGCACTTGAATCATCAATAGTCTCTCTCTATTTAACCCTCTTGTGAGTCACGAACCATGCTCTGTACTCGTTAAGTTGCCGTCCATCAACATCCACTAGGGTACTAGTGAAAATTTATTAAGGTTTTGCTAACATACTTGTCTTTTAATGATTGTGTGAGTAATAATATATTATGAGTCATATATTTTTATTATTTGTCGTTCGTTTTTCTTATAACTTAAAATAAAGTCTCAATCTCACAACAAATTAGGGATTATCAAATAATCATTTCTCTAGCTCGGGTAGGAATTTCTTCAATGTTATTCACGTGGACTGACTTTATAAGTAACAGGAGCACAAATCATACATGTTGTCCTTTATCTGGATTCTGGTGTGAATACTTCTTTATCATCTTCAACTCTAACGGTTTATTTTTTCTTTGTCCGTACTATCTCCAGTTCTCTCTCTGTCTTTTCGCAAAACGTGAGAGTTGAACCTTACACATATAATATTAGCATCCTCACCCCTAAATCCTTTGGTAACAGGATCAAATGCCTATTGGCATCTTCAGCTCTAGCTTGATATGCAAAAAGTTAGATATATTTGAGCCCAATCAAACATTGCATAGCCCTTCCATTCTTATTTAGACATGTGTACATGCACCCTATATTTGCACACATAACAAAAAGTCAAACCTTCGTTCTCTTTTTTTGAAACATTTCCATCTGTTTTGGTACTTCTTACTATACTATTAGATAGTGCCCATAAATTTCATAATAGGTACCAAAAGATTCATAGTGAATCTCGATCTAATTGTATTAGTGTCTAGAATTGATTTCTTCTGTGTAATACTAATCGGACATACAATGCATTACAGACGTATGATCATTACGCTTCAATAGGGTTATTCTATTCCACCTCCCAGGAGATCCGTGCAGCGGAAGATCCTGAATTTGTGGTCCTGGCGACCTCTTGGTTCATCATGCGATTGCTATAGGTTTACGTACAACTACATTGATCTTGGTACCGAAACGTATAAAATGCGGTTAATTCCAAATCTGCATTCCCCCTAAAATTGATAAAAGCCCAGCCCAAATAGAACATCTTCTGAAGTCACTTTCCTCTGTGGTGAGCTCAGCCTAATTAGTGGCGGTCCCACTCATTACAATCTTGTATGTGCTGTAATAATTGGTTACGTAAAAGGGGTGATCCGAGGTTTCCATTGTATGCTCATAGATCATCTCCTATTTCGCCGGTTTCATTGCTAGCCTTTGCAAAAACTGATCAGCCTCGATTTGTTGGAATTGATGAGTAAGGGACTCGGTCCGAAGAGATTTTCAAATTTTAATGACTTGATTGTCCATGTGAAGAATTAGAAACCCAAGTCGAAAAGAAAAGCAGTACGAGTTTTAGAAAACGTGTTTTCTCTCCAATTTCATAGATCAAATTCTATGGTATGAGCGCGAGCGCTCCATTTACATAGCCCGATATTGTATCCAGATGCTCGAGTTATTTTCTTGCTGTAACAGTCACCATTAAAATGTGTATAACGAACCCTCAACAAATCAAATTCTACAACCTATCCGACCGTTCCACGTGGCATTTTCACAGGTGTTCAAGAGGCGCCGATAGATGTCCGTCACACAACTGCTAATGAAGACAGGTGTCGATGGGGACGCTAAGCAATCGAAGAAATATTGAAGATTCTTGTGTTTTTTTCTCCGACTCATGAGCATCGTTGTTTGTGCAAGTCAAATTCTTCATCGATCAATTATTATTCGACAAATCCTTGGTGTCTTTACGGTGTACACACGTATGTAAAATTGGGACACCAGCTTGGATTTTGGCTTCGAGTTTGACCCGATTTTTAAAAGGATCTATTCCAAGGACTTAGACCAAACGTGATAAGAAAGACTAAGGAACTTTCTAATCGGAGGGCAGAAGTTTGCCACTTGCCAGTGATGATTAATAACATCGACACGAGATGCAGGTGCGGCCCATTGCTTTTGATTTGAATATAAATGGAGTCTTCCCAGACTCCCCATATTTCGATTTGAATATAAATAGACAAGGATAGGTGCGTTAAAACTCTTAAAAATTATCACCAAAAATATAATTAGGTCCTAAAATTTTTAAAAAGTGTAATTAAATTCAAAAAAAAAATTTAGAAACTTCACTTAAATCCTTAAAAAAAATCAAAAAATGCATGATAAGTCATAAAAATAGTTGAATAAGTGAAATCAAATCATTTCGTTTATTTCACTTTTTAAAATTTTTAGAACTCAATTGTATCTTCATAATATGTTTTAGGACTTAATTGCACCCTTTGAAAATTTTAAGACTATTTTCGTTATAAATTTTAGGACTTGATTATATATTTTCTTTTAAGTTTTAGCACTCAATCATAATTTCGTGATAAATTTTGAAATTACATACTACTTATCCCAAAAAAAAGAAAAAAAACAGAGGAACAAGGAAAAGCGAAGGAAAACCAGGGGTTTGTCTTGTCGAAACGTGCATGGAACCTGGTTCCGGGCCACGTGGCGATAAGCACAAGCAACAGCAGCGGTAAGCAATGACTTCACGCCCCGGATGTGTCCCCTTCCTCTCCCGAGCATTTTTTGGTTTCTTGTCTCGTACCATTCTTTTGCATCGATGCATCGGGGAAGTTCTCGACACGAACGAACACGCACCGCATGCATCTTCGTACCTCAAATTACCAGGGCTTTGCATTAGAAATTCACCTTCGGTGAAGCACTAGGTCCGCCATACCATGTTTCGAAGAATTCGCACCTTCGTTGTATGGCGAGGATCCCCGATGTCGACCCGAGATCACGGAATCCAAGTGACTACTTAAATAAAAGTTGCGAGCTTGGTCGTATTAAAAATGCGTTTCACCCTTGACCTCGGTTACTTAAGGGGGAGGTGATGCTTTGAATAGGAGCCATAATCGGGAGAAGAGTGAATTTCTCGGAACTTCTATCATCTACTTTCAACTTTCAAGTGTTTTGAAGGATGGAATCATGTATTTGAACCCAGTTGACCGCGATCCAGTTTTTTTTTTTTTTCCCTTTTCGGTCAGAAACATGTAGTACGGTTTAAAAGCCGCAAAAAAAAATAAAAAAAAAAGAGAGTTGAAAACATGTTATACAGATACCAAATCGATCATGAACTTTCAATTGAACCAATTTGATCCTAAACTGTTTGATAATTTATCAGGTAGTTCTTTCGATAGATTTTGACCAAAAATCGCTAATATGAAAGCTTATCATCCTGCATGGTATGATAAATAATCTTCAGAATTTTGTAAATTAAAAAAATTCTAGATTTTTGTATATATATTTTTATATCCATTGTGGCCACGCAACCCTTGCCGAATTTTGGTTAAGTTCCCCTCGCCCGCGGCTAGTCAAGGTCCAACGACCCTCCCGAGCCACAATAAAAAAAAAGGACTATGAAGATTTATTTGAAAATCCAAAATATTTATAAAAAATAAAAACATCTACATCAGCGATTTTCAGCTAACTGCATCGTTAAATTGTTAAAAAATTTAGAACTAAATTAGTCAAAATTAATATTTTATAACCAACATCCGTATAATAAGCTTAATATTTTTTTCACAAAAATGTCCCGTCGGGGTCGGGCACTTGAATCATCAATAGTCTCTCTATTTAACCCCCTCATGAGTCACGAACCATGCTCTGTGCACGTTAAGTCGCTGCCCATTAGGGTACCGGCAAAAATTTATTAAGATTTTGCTAACATAATCGTCTTTCGATGATTGTGAGAGTAATAACATGTTATGAGTCATACATTTTTATTATTTTTGGTTTATTTTTCTTATGACTTAAAAAATAAATTATTAATTTCATGGTAAATTAAGGATAATCAAATAATCATTTCTCTAATTCGGGTCGGGATTTCTTCAATGTCACTCACCTGGCTTGACTTTATACTTAACAGGGGCACAGATCATACAAGTTGTCCATTGTCTGGCGTGACTTCATTCTACTCCTTCGCACACTTATAAAGGCAAGGAAGAAAAAAAAAATACTAAGGAGGCGGTGGTCCTAGTCGATTAACATTAGCAAAGTTACAGCAAGCACATGAGCAAAGTGGTGACGTGTCTTTCGTGGGGACGGCGGGAGCAAAACGCCCCCCCCCCCCCCCCCCACCCCACGCCACCGCCTCCACCTCCACCACTATCCCCCTCCTATTGTAAACACACGTGTGGGGGTCCACTTTGAACGGCCGACGCGTGTGAGTCGGACGTGATCCTTCGCGTACATTCTACGTGCCTGCACTCTCGCACACGCCACAGAAACCCCGAATCCTAACGACACGAGAAAAACGCACAAGACAGAGCAGAGTCCAACGAGACGACTCTGGAGGATCCTCCGCACACTCCAGAATCCGGCTTCTTGCTCTTCTGGAAGACTAGAAACGCACGCAATCGTCACATGCTGTCGCCAACGTTGATGAGTCGTTTACGTGATCGGGACGAGTTTACGCTGGATCGAAAATAATCCGGTCAATCCATTTAGTGAATTCACATATATCGCTCCATCTTTATCCAACGCATATCCCACGCGGCGAAACATATGATCGTACCGACACGAACGACGTGGACCCATTGTTCATTGTGTTGACCGCGATGAGCACGACCCCGTTTCAGTGTGTACGTGTGCTGTTGTGTTGTGTGCATGAATCGAGCCGACAAACGTCCCGAGATGACAAATTCGAGGAAATAGCGTATTCGGTAAAACGTGTTTCCCATTGGAGGTCGATTGCAATTGCGATGTGTGTGCGTGGCTGCCCCCACATCAGTCGCGCAGCTTTTCCGCTGCAGATTCCCCCCACCACACCAACAGTGCACTCCGCGCATTACTGAATGAATCGAATTTGTGGGAACAGGAGAATCGGATGATTTCCTAAGGATATGCTAAGTATGTTTCAGGTTATAAAAATAAGATAACAATATCTTCGGGGTTGGTGAAACCTCAAACAAGCCTTTATACTTTTCTTATTCTTCGTCTCCACGGGATCATGTTGTGACAAACGTGAAAATTAGAGCCATAAGTCTAAACTTTCACTTTTGACCATATTGATAATCGAGACTTTTACTTTGTTAATATTTCATAATTACGATCATAGCAGCAAACGATAGTCATTAAAAGTGATAATTCAATTCAGTGTTCAAATTAAAAACATTGGAGTAACTTAGATAGACCCGAAAACCCACGCGTCAAGATCAACCTGCCTTAACGCATTATAACCGCCCAAAACCCTCCCTCTATTTCAAGAGGGGAGTGGAGGGGAGTAGCCAAGATTTTCCGAATAATCCAGATCCAAAGTTGACCCAAGAACTTATGACAAGGTAAGTTTTGAGTTTTAAAAAATTAGAGAATTCATCTCGAGGGAATGGTTTAGAATTTCACTTAACCGGCCCTAGAACCGCTTAGACCTATTTATTATGGGTTGGAATGGAAATTCCATGCTATAACATGTCAGAAACATTTGCCGCAAAACTTTGAAAGTTAGAAAGCAGGGCATGAGCGTTCTTTCTCGCGTATCAAACAAAAGGGATGGCTTTGATAAAAATGGCTTTTCGAGTTTCAGAAGAAGGCAGGACTCGTTCAGAGAAATGGCAAATATACACACGCACGGGAAAGGGAGCGATTATGCTTTTAATGGGACTGGGACTACTTTTTGTTCCGATGAGTGATGGATGACTCTTCAAGCCTTCCAAAGGGGGCTGCGGCTCGAGCTATGTGGTGGGTGGGGGGACATGCCCGAACCGCGTTTGGTTTGGAATATTATACGAACGCCAAGACTCGTTCGGTGGCGTTGACTTTGAAGCAGTCTCTGGTCTCCTCCACTGGAAAAAGCCCTCCCTTCGCTTGCTTCCCCACCCACTCTTCCAGCGGCAGCAGCAGCAGCAGCAGCAGCCGCCAAGGGGGCTGGGCTGGCCGCCTCTCTAGAGAGAGAGAGACTGTTTGACCGACTTGGGTCGTTCTTGGCCACCAAGGAAACTCATCTCTCTCTTTCTCCCTTCCTTCCATTTTAACCTCAATCGATGGACAACGTGCTCCACTCCCCCTTTAATTTCCATTTTTTTTTAATGTCTTTGAGTGAAGGGAGACACCACTTCACTTGTTTTCCAACCACTTGTCCCGCAGCTTCCTCATCCCCACCTTCCCTTTATAAAGAGCTCCCCTCACACTCACTCACTCTTCATCCCCACACCCATTTCAATTGAACACCTACTCTCTCTCTCTCTCTCTCTCTCTCTCAGGTCCATCTCCACTCCCAGAATTTCAATTCAGACGCAAGCAGTGACTAAGATTTGCTTCAGAACCATCGTCCATGGCCTTGGAAGCTGTCAACTCTCCCACCACAGCCGCACCGCCTTTCCACTTCATGGAGGAACCCCTCAACTCCCGCTTCATGGAGCCCTTGATTAAGCGCAAGCGCTCCAAGCGTCCCCACCACCCTCCCACCGAAGAGGAGTACCTCGCCCTCTGCCTCATCATGCTCGCTCGCAGCGGCGCTGCCTCCAACCCCAAATCCCACGCTTCACCAGCTCCTTCTCCTCCTCCTCCTCCTCCTCCTCCTCCTCCGCCGCCGCCTCAGCAGCAAGAAGCAACGGCGACAGCGACCGTCGCCACCGCAGCCCCGGCAAATAACTTGAGCTACAAGTGCACCGTGTGCGGCAAGGGCTTCCCCTCCTACCAGGCCCTCGGCGGCCACAAGGCCAGCCATCGCAAGTCGGCCGCCGCAGGGGGCGACGAGCCCTCTACCTCTACCTCCACCGCGA
The DNA here is from genome assembly GCA_028455895.1 of Rhodomyrtus tomentosa. Lineage (NCBI taxonomy): Eukaryota > Viridiplantae > Streptophyta > Magnoliopsida > Myrtales > Myrtaceae > Rhodomyrtus > Rhodomyrtus tomentosa. Next base: position 1,724,259 of record JAPCWY010000001.1, on the reverse strand, counting down.
ACTCCGGTGCTGCCGCCGCGAACTCAAGTGGGGGCGGGAGGTCGCACGAGTGCTCTATATGCCACAAGTCTTTCCCCACCGGCCAGGCCCTGGGCGGGCACAAGCGGTGCCACTACGAGGGCGGCGCCAGCGCCTCTGCCAACAGCGGGGTCACCACATCCGAGGGTGTGGGGTCCGCGCCGGCGCTCGGATACAACAGCCACCGCAACTTCGACCTGAACGTGCCCGCGCTGCCGGAGTTCCCGACCGGGTTCCTGGTGTCGGGGGAGGACGAGGTGGAGAGCCCCCACCCTTCGAAGAAGCCGCGTCTCTTGATGCAGCTGAAGATAAAGCTTCCGCAAGAAGAGTGAATCTTGGCTTGTGCTTTTAGAATTAGCAGTGTCAGCTATCTAGCTGAGGAGCTTTGTGGGATCTTTAATCTAGAATTCCTGGTGTACATACGTATGCAGGTCGATCCAGGGTGGATGTCAGTTTGCGTTAGTTTTTTTCATTTTTTCGGAGTTGTAATACCGCATGAATTCATCAATATTCAATATTCTTTGATTTCGTGGATATCAATCTGATCGTGTTTGATTATATTTTTCGATTGTTCCAATAATTGCGAAGCTTCAATGGAGTTCGTGATATGATTGGAGGAAAGGGGAGAGGAGAGGATTCAGACTGAATCCGAATGGCGGTCAAAATCCTGCGGTCGGGCCACCGAGTTAGGTTTGGCGGCGAAGTGGTAGTTGAGTTTACCTGAGCTATCGAGTGCATTCTCCTGTTTTAATTTCTTTTTTTCTAACGATATTTTATTATTAAAAACCGTTAGCGTGACAATCCAATCAACGATATTTTCAATATATGATTTTTTAATTAATGAGTTATTTTTGTAAATTTGCGTTGATAGTGCATGAAATTACGATAGATGTTTTTTTTTTTATAATGTGTGAATTTACGATTAATATTTCTTAAAATGGCAAAATCGATGCGGCAGACTCCGGCGGTTGTGAGGAAAAAAAAAAATCAAAGGGGGCTTCTTCGGAGGGAGAGCTTCTCAACTCGTCGACTTATTTATTGGGTACAGAAGAGTAATTCCACGCATATTATTCAGACATGGGATGTCGTCATGCATCATGTGGGACGAGAGCCGTGGAGGGCGATGTGTCCACAATGTTCGGTGAGGATAAGAAAGAGTCGTGCCTTTGCGGAAACGGATTGGGACGAGAGGTGGCCTTTTTTACTTAAAGCTTTTATTCTTCCCCTTTGTTTAGGCGACTAATTCCTCTTCTTTCTTTTGCTTATTCTACGCCATCGCCATGTAGGGCGGAAGAGACTTGTACACGTTCAAGGCTTTGAATTCAGATTGGCACGAACCGACCTAAGGGTGAAGTGTGAAGTTCCCAGTAGCTTCTGATATTCCTCTTTAACAATGTCGTGGTGGGTATTCGGTTCTAGATGAAGACGAGCCCGTTTTAGCTTTTTCCTTAGCGAGATGGGGTTTTTTTAGCTGTTAAGCATTCACCCACTACAGTCCTCCCACTGGTTGAATACCGCGTGCAAATCCGAACGGACCTGGTCTTGTGCTTTTTGTGAAATCCATTTTAATTTTGACGACGGTGACGAAGTGAGCGTATACATGCCGAGATTTCATTTAAGGATGACTCCGTGATTAGAAGAAATAAGAGGGGAATACTAAAACTTCACATCAAGACTAGAAATCATGTAGAAAACGATGGCGGCGGGGTTAAACAACCGGAACTGAATCATCACAAACTTGTCTAGACGCCTCGTTTCATCTTGGATTCGACAATGGATCATCAAATCTCGGCTAATTTACATACAAAAACAAGCCAGTCGTGAGATTTTTACGAGATTGTTGCCAATTGTCTTGAGAATTTAAGTTGTTAGATAAAAACGTTATTTTAATATTTAAAATATTCGATCACGAATGACCCAAAATGTGCGCAATTTTCTCGTAACAAGTAAGTCCGCCATGTAGCTGGGGGTTGTTCTCCGTTTCATCTTCCAAGTGATCAAATCCTCTCGCTCGATTTTGTGGAAAGGATGAACAATTGAGCCCGGGATTGGGTTAATTGTCAACTCTGATTCCGTGAAAAGCGTTGACTTCGACTGCCGGTTTGAAAAGGAAGGGGAGGAATGCATTCAACACCTAAAAAAGAGGGCGGGATGGATTCCGGTGGCAACTGGTAAACAACCTCGCGTGGCAAAAGGAGGAATCCACGGCGCCCAGAAAGCAAAGCCAGATCGTTGTGAAAAGAACATCGACTGTCAAAAACAACACGGAACATCACGCGTGTCTCCCTTGCCCTACTTGGTTTGCCACCATTACTTTAAGATTTACGGACCTCGACTTACATGGGGAAAATTCTAAATAAGGATTTGAATTTGCTCACATTTTTTCAAATAAATATCTAAAGTAGACTTTATTTTAAATAAGGATCCGAAGTGTCTATTTCAGTCTCAAAAAAGAGTCTGTACTTTAAGTTGGATAAGGGCATTTTCGCGTTTTACTTTTTTTGAATCTTTTTCTTCTTCGTTTTTTCTTTCACTTTTCGCCAATGGTTAGTTAGGCCGACAACCAACAGAGGATCCGGCGAGGCCCGTCCTCGCTCTCGGCCAGCGATGGATGGCCTCACCTAAGCAAGGGCTGCTCTCGTCGGCCATCTCAAAGACAAAAGGAAATAAGAAAAAAAAAATGAAAAGTAACATATAACAAAAATTATATTTAGAAGAAAATGTCATCGACTAGCTGGCATTAGGCCTTGGTTATTTCGGACTTACATTTGAGAGTGATATGGACACTTTATACCCTTCATTTAAAAAAAAAAAAATAGAACACTACATGTATTTATTTGGAATTTTCTTTGAAAGAAGAAAAGACTGATCCTCGATTGACCCGATGAAAAAGGCTACCTTGTCGTGAGCGAAAAGATGTCGTGGCTCAACGAGCGTTGAGGACCAGAGGTTTCGTGCGAAAGAGAGGATGGGAGGGAAGAGGGCGAAGCAAATTCACGGACGTAATGCAGTTGGGGGGTTTCTTGGCTGTCTTCGTTGCAATTGCAAAGCAACCGAAGCAAGCCATGCCATCATAGTCTCACACTGATCCCCCTTGTTTACTGCTTGAGAAGTTGTCAATCGTATCTAACAAAACGCCTGGGAATTGGATGACCTCTTTGGCTTCTTTCCCCACTCGACGAACACGAAATGGGACCGCACGAACGCTCTTCGTTTCAGGATGGATCCGAGACAGCAATGGTCAAGTGCTTCCATATGATCCCTCTAAAGTTGCAAGATGACTGACTCCGGGCACTTGATTAAGATCGGCGACCCCTTCTCCTGTCACTATATTTGTGCGATTACCGAATGCTCCGACAGGATTATGATCGGCCTTTTGAGGAAACGTCCATGAGAATAGTTCCACTTGTGACCTTGACAGTCTCGGAATGGACGAGTCGGGTCCGATTTGTTCTGGGGTTTCTGAAAGAAAAGTTGCGACGCTTTGAGATTGCGCTCCGTATACGACGTAGGTGTCACGTAATATGTGATTTTATTGAACGCGGGTAAGGGTGATCACATGGTGTATCCGTGGCATTATATACTTTGACGCAGTTTAGATGTATTTTTTGTAAGGCTGTAAGCTTCTGTTCCGTATGAATGTCCTCTACCGATTGCCAATTAGAAAGAAAAGAAACAGTGGATACAAGATTTAACAGCTAGACTTTGAGGTCTATGTACTTAAAACAACAAAGAGTGTTGTCATGAAACTATGATGGCCATGTTTCATGAATAATATGGAAGTCGATTTTCTAATGTTTGTCGCACGAATGTCATGACACGCACATTTGAGGAAAAAGTCTAGTATAACCCCATCTCCCAGGTATGGGCGTTTGGGATCAGTGCCTCGATCAGGGCCGATGTCCCGCCCGACCGCTTGGAACTGGGGCACCACCATCGGGTGCCAGTCACGGCAGCGCAGGGACCTAGGCATGAGCAAAGGAGCTGCGGAACTGAGTCCGATCGCTGGGGCCTCATACGGGTCTTGGGCTTGGCATTAAAAAAAAAAAAGCAAACAAACAAACCGATGAGATTTCCCTGAACTAAATAATTGTTCCGATGAAACTTTTTCTTCTACCGAGAGACCCCGGCCCGGCAGCTTTGTTCCCGGGGACCCGAGTCCGACCTTAGGGGTCGCGGGAACTGAGGTCCCAGGCCCCGGCTCCAAAATCTGGGCTCCTGCCCTAAAACTGGTGCAACGCAATCACCTGGGAAATAATTTGAAGAAGGCATGAAGATCCGGGCTCAAGAGAGTCTGGACCACATGCTTATAAGTGTCTCATCTCATCCCATTCAGAATCAAAGCCCATAGAGAAGCCCAACTCAGTCCAGTTCAAATTCCTTTTCATTTGCAGTGGAAATTGCTATTATCCGTTGATAGTGGGAAAACACTTTTTCACTGTGGACTCGGGCGTACCTACTCACGTCCGACGCACCAATACGTGATTTTTTTTTATAAGTTTAATAGAGAATTCTAACACGATAAAACACGTAATTTATTAAATATATATTTTTATGCATACATGATTAATTATCGTCTCTCAAATCAACGCATGCGACAAAGGATTACCTAGCGCAAAAGAAAAGCCCAATGCCGGTGAGAGCCGTTAGTTCGACGTCGTGTGACTATGAGAGAGAGTAGAGAGGGAGAGACCATGAGAGCTGGCCAGCCAAGAGGGAGAGGACGACGACCATGAGGTCAAGTTGCTGCCGTGTAACGGTGCAAGAGAGAGAGATGAGAGGATGAAGGGATGCAATTAGGGTTTGGGTTTGGGCAAAGTGTGTGATTAGGTGGGGTTTTCTTTAGAATAATAGGTTTCTTAAATTTGTAATTTTTACCCCTTAAAAATTGAAAATTTTCAAAATTGTCCAGCTTGTCGAAAGCCGATCACCCGTATCGGTGTCGTGTCCGATGTCCAACACATATCCGACATGACATGGAGCTTTCCGGAAAGTGTTCGTGCTACATAGCTCAACCATTCAGCTAAAAATCTCTTATATATATATATATATATATATATATATATATATATATATATATATATATATATATATATAGTGATCAATCTAATTTAGCGGAAGTTTAATTGCACACGTGTACGCGACGTGTTAAGAAGACATTCATAATTTACGCGGATAATCCGCTCCACGGTTTTCACAAATTCCATAATTGCTCAGCAAGATCTTGAGCTTAAAAGGTATATTTTTTCCCGTGAATTCCTAGATTAGACTTGACCGATAAGTCGGGCTATTGGATAATTTGGCCTCCACCCTCCGACTAGTGTCCATTTTGCGACGCACCCATGTGGGACTCCTTTACTAGTGGACCTTTCCCTTTTATTTTTATTTTCCTTCTTCCAAAGTGGAACTGCTTTGTCGAAAAATCGATTGCAATCAGTGCACAAACACATCCTGCATCGAAAGCTCTTTTTGACCCGCGATCCATTTTGGTGCAAAGTTGATTCTGGGATTTTTTTTCCTTGCCAATGCCATGGTGATTTGCTAATTTGTCGTGCTCTATTCTAATCCAATACGACGTACACCAGGCTTCATCTCCTCCTCGCGGCGAAGCCGCGTGGACAGACTGCTCCATCTGGCTGCTCTCCTCGCTTGCCACGTCGCGTGTGGGCGTCTCGCCCGCTAATTGTATGCATCGAGGGTACAAGACCAATTTACTAATATATTAAAAGAGAAGTTTCTTAGGAGGCTTTTGCTTGCGACTTTGGGGTACCTTTGTTTTGTTTTGTTTTGTTTTTTTAAGAATGGATTGTTTGGAAATTATTTTACCAAGGACGGGTTACCACTTAGGAAAATATCTGTCAAATCATTTGTTTTTCACCAAACAAATAGACTTTTTAAAATGACAAGAAGGCTAAGTCGAAAACAGATTTTAATACAAGGGATTATGGAACACCATTTTGAAAATGTCCATTTGTCTAAGGACAAACCCTCGTCGAATCCGATGGGAATGGAATTTTAATGAAAATAAAACAGCACATATGATACTTGCACCAGATTGAAAATAACGGGGATCATATATAAAGATGTAAATGTATGAGGAATGTTTGTATAATTTTAAAATGAAGAGGATTGTTTTGAAATCTATGGCTACCGTGAAGAATCTTTTTTTTTTTTAATCAAAATGTCCAAGCTAGCTTACGCGCATCTCAACTATTCATCGAGGGAGACTAGTATAGCAACCCACCGCCATGTCACCCCACTTAAATCACATGTGCTCATTTGAAAAATCGAATCTGAGACCGGTGCGTTTAACCATACAATCTCAAGTGCGCCCTAACCAATTGAGTTACTCATGGGTGAGTGAAAAATCCTTTTTTGATACACGAGCACAACGCTTATGCTTCCTCTTTTTTTTTTATGGTAATTTTCGTACTTCTTTATTTTATTTTATTTTATTTAGAAAATTCCATATAAAATCTAACGTAGTCTCATTTTCTAAAATAAAGTCTTACATTGGATCTTATTTCAAAGAAAAATCTGAAATGGACTTGTTATTTCAAAGAAGGATCTAACCAGGAGCATTTTCATCATTATTTTATATTTTTTTCCTTTGTTTCTTTCCCTTCATTTTCGCAGGTGTCTAATCATCTCATGGCCGGCAACCGGCAAGGACTGGGAGGCCTCGCCTGTGGCCATCATGGGGAGGTCGCCCTTGGTGTCTACGAGGGACGACCTCATCTTGGTGAGGCGAGCCCCCGCTTGTGACAGGTAATGTTGGTCACAAACGAAAACGAGAGGAAAAAATTAAAAGAAAAAAGAAAGAAGCAAAAGAACAAAACAAACGATAAAAAAATTTCTTGAGCACTTTCTTTGAAATAGAGAGGATAATTTAGGCTTTTATTTGATTTTGTTTTAATTTTTTCCTTTTATTGCAATTTTTAAAAAATTTTTAAAAAAATTGGTGATTCTCTCTCCTGCTTTTCCTCTAGACGCCATCCACTACTGCACTCGGATGCGGGGCGGGCCATGGGGAAAGTACAGCACGGTGGAACTGACGAGAGCATCAGACGGTCCACCACGAGGCGTCGCGCAAGAATTAGTGGCCATCCAAATTTTAAAAAAAAAGATAAAAGGGAAAAAAACAAGAGGGGGACAAGACCTCTCGCGGAAACATGCAGCCGCTCGAGCTCAAACTTTGGAGTGTACATATTCGCCCCCAAACAAATCTCCACCGTACACAGAATCTCCACCGTCGAAACCGCTCCCCCACATCGAGACCTCGAGTCCTTCTTAACTCAACCCTAGTTCGCCTCTTAACCCCACCTTTCTCCCCTTTTTATTCTCCCTCCCCCCCTCGCCGAGCTCTCATTCCTAAGCTCCCTCTCTCCCTCTCTTCCCCCTCTCGCCTTCGGTAATTTTGCGGCGCTGAGGGAATCCCGATTCAGGAAGGAAGCGAGAGGATATTTCTTTGTTTGCTGGCGGTCATCGGACGGCGGAGATGAGCTGCAACGGTTGCCGAGTCCTGCGAAAGGGTTGCAGCGAGTGCTGCGTGCTGAGGTCGTGCCTGCGGTGGATCCCCTCCCCTGACGCCCAGGGCAACGCCACCCTCTTCCTCGCCCGCTTCTTCGGCCGCAGCGACCTACTTTCCCTAGTCACCGCCGTCTCCGATTCTCAGCGTCCCGGTACCTCCCTCTTGTTAAATTGATTTTCGGAATTTGTTTAATTTGCAAGTTGATTTTGTAAATCAAGTTCCACGTTATGTGAAATGTGGGGCCTACTTGGTGGTGGTGATGTCGACTTGGGGGTGTAGTTACATCGGCTGGACGGGTTTTCGGGCTTACGGGGCTCTCATTTTTTATTTTTTTTTGGTGGGGTTGAATTTTTTTCCAGCTCTGTTTCAAAGTCTACTGTTCGAGGCGTGCGGGCGGACGGTGAACCCGGTCAGCGGGGCGGTGGGGCTGCTCTCGAGCGGCAACTGGCACGTGTGCGAGGCGGCGGTCGAGACGGTGCTCGACGGTGGCGTCGTCCAGCCCCTCGGCGGAACCGCTCTGGCCTTTGGGCTCGACCAGTCGGCGGACTCGCCGTCCCCCACGAGCACTTGCAGGGGGCAGAGCCTACAGCAGCAGTCCCCGCAAGTGCCGGCGTCGATTCAGGTGGACGTCAACCTCCCCCTCTACGACCCGAACCTCAGCCTCAAGGCGAAATTGCCTGGGAAGAGACGCGGCAAGAGGAGCCACTTGATGGAGAATTGGCCGACCAGGACGACGGCGATGACCCTCGTGAGCTCCGAGGCATCGGAGGTGATCGACCCCAGGAACGGTTACGATCACGGCGTGGGCCAAGAGATGAAGCTCCTGAATCTGTTCGTATGAGAGCAGAGCAATGATTTTGTGGGCGATTTTGGCATTTTGTTTTTTTTTTTTTTTTTGGTTGATGGGGGGATAAACCGGCGGTGTAAAAATGAAGTAATGAATGGAGGATGAGCGAGTGGCCGGAATTTTGCTCCGGCGGGGTTTTGGTTAATGGTATTAGAGACTAGACAAAACAGAAATAACCTTAAACGAGAGAATCTTACATGTAATGTCTTTTTGATTTATTGTAAGATGATTTCGGTCCTTACTTTGCTCTGTTTTCTCTGCTGTATATGTGATTTCTGATCTTAATTCATAATTCAGTGCGGCGAAGGCACCCGATCTAGTTAATCTAAATCTCAAAAATTGACGATCACGACGGTGTAATCATTAGACCACGTACAGAAATTTTGATGGCTTAGTGAAAGATTTCAAGTGCTTCAGAAACTTCACGTCAAAGATGGAAGTGGAAGAATCCCTTTTGAAAAGAAAACGTAGAGAGGATGGAAACAAACAGAGATTGGACACGACAGGTCTTCGGACATTGCTAAAGACATGCCACTCAAATCAAACAAACATTAAAAATGAGCAACTCATTTCCGAACATTTCTACTTCGCACAGCTTCCCTTGTGGGACTCCAGCCGCTGAAGGTTATTATATCTATCTACCCAATAGTCACCACTTCATTAGTCAGAGGCCCCTAAGTTCTTTTCAATTATTTTTCTCCCCTAGAAAGAGTGAATACGGAGAGAAATTACAGGGAGATACTTTCGCCGTATCGGAGAGTTTTAAGTACCTGTTGAGATCCAAAGATCTTCAAACTTTTTCCTCGAAAGCTTAAATTGTTAGGTAAATAAGTCGATTTTTCCTTAACGACCGGAAAGCATGGGTCTCAAAGGGTTTTTTTATAGTTTGAGCTCGTATCTTTTCATCGGTAGTTTGTGCTCGAGCTTTTAAATAGCTACTGTTATACATTACATCTTATTATTGTAATTGAGATATATAACAGGGATTTGTAAAGTGTTAATTATAATAGAATCATCTGCAAGCCAGAATAAAATATTGTGTTTCGATTTATCTTTCTCGTTTTTACGCTTTATTTCGTTGTGTTTGTGCATTGAATCCTAACATAGAAATAAATTTTCAAAACTTAAGGTAATTCTAATTTATCTCGTATCGTTAGACATTTGTGTATTAAAAAAAATCGAATTGTTTTGCATTGAACATTATTAACAAATTGACTTCGAAGAGGACCCAAGAATTTTAATAATAATAAAAAGGAGAGAAACGATTTGTCGGTCCGTTCTACCGGTCATGACGGGTGGTCGTGCCATCGGAACTTATGTGTCGGCTCGTACGAACAAAAGGGCTTCCATCATTGGTGACTCGAAATTGCATGAGGGGCGAGTAGGGGTCCCTATCTCATCTCGTATCTCGTCCGATTCGCCCCTTCTAGTTGCAAAGCGCGGTCTTTCGCTTTCTTAGACTCGTTCGCAAATCGAAATCGAATCGAAGGTTTTGAGCACGACGGAACCTGATAAGATGAATTTGAGCGTGCAAACTGGCGAGCCGTCTCAGTGTCACTCGCCACGTAAGTGAGGTCGGAAGGAACTTCAGTTCTTTCATAACACTTCTCGTCTGGGTCACCTTCGATCCACCCGATGATTTTTGTGTGTGTGTGTACTTTAAGGTGGTTTGGGAAGAATCCCACGTCTGATGATGCAACCGCGAGCAAGCGAAACATGAGAATTCAAAAGAAACTCGTGTTTCTCTTCTTCTTCTTTTTTAATACAGATTAATTATATGCGCAATCTAAATCTACACCAATAATTGCTGGATGAAAATTGTTGGCTATAGTAGGAAATTGGGACATGGGTCGTGACGTCGGCTTGAGTTAAAGTTCGTACTTGAGTGGGTTAAAGCCTTAAGGGCCCGAAGATGGAGATTCCTCGAACCAAGTACTGACAAATGTTGATGCGCCACAAAAGCAGCACAGCTCCAACCACGTCATTTTGCGAGCAAAATTTTAAAAAGAGATGAGGAGATGGGATTATTATACCTTGGCTTTTAACGCAGGATCGAAAGCAGCCCTCTTTTGAATGGCTGGTCTGGTTGTCTTAATTATCCAGCAATTGCAGAGGGTTGTTTCTCCAGCGGAACTGCCTCCAACCACACTGAGAAGCACGACTTGAAATGGGAATTTTTATCCGGTACCGGTTTAAATTTTGAGCGTTGGATATTTACAGCCACCGGGTTCAATAGCTTTTGAGCTGCCCGTTCGGAGTTTTTAATCCGATTATCGTTGGTAGACTGCGGTCCAATACCTTCACTTGGGAAGATCGTTAAAGAGAGAGTTCAAGTCCGAGTCCGTGAGCATATCCAGTCGAACTCAATTTCACTAAAGAGTTAAATCAATGAGTTATTAGTCAATTAAGATATATTAACTGGCAAATGAATCCAATTCGTAAGGGGTGTTGAAACAATCCAAGCGACTCAAATCAATTCGAAGAAAAATGATTTTGTATTCCTATTTCTAGGCCTAATTTTTTTGGTTAAACTTTAGATTTGCGTCATAGGTGAGTCCATAATTTTTTCACGAGTTCGAGGTTTACCTATTTGAGAATCGATTTTCTTGTCACTTCCAAGTGTTCTTGATTCTCCATGTTATTGATTTGATTTATTATGCTATGAATGTACTGGTAAAGTAAGTCCATATATGTGATTATAGTACAATATGAACATGGTCCTTACGGTTCCCCATGGTCAGCTTTATCCTTAGTGTTACATATTCTTATTCATCCATTTTCTTTCACCCTTGAAAAGGACGCAATTTTTTTTTTCTCCAAACTCTATCTTATGCTCTGATTTTACATCAATACTGGTACACCAATTCATATAGAAGCATTAAACGTACAAGTGAATAAATTCAAAAACGTCAATAACTTGTTTATATTTCTAGACAAATTTCAACCTCGGGTATTCTCACATTTTTATGAGAATACGGAACGACCTATAAGGCTTACCCAAAGCAATTTGTGTGGTGAACAAGTGAATTTTAAATTCCCAAATCATAATTCTTTACGACATTCCGTTCAATTGTGGATGCCTTAACTTTATATATGTATAAATATATATCGCATAGGTGATCGACATTTGTCCTCCATATGAGATGACCTTTGTGGTGACGAGATTGAACGACGAGGAGAAATTCATGAATTATTTTGAGCATTGAATTAATCCGAAAATGAAAGATAGTCGGAACGATCCATGTAGAAATGGGCAGTCAAAAAAGAGGAGGACGGAGCCCCCGGGGTGCGGTGCACGTAAGCCTACTCCAATCCCGAAGTCCTTCTCCACAGGAAGTGGGTTCCACGTCATCGCACACAACAAAAAAAGAGGGAAAAAGATAAAATAACAAAAGAAAAAAGAAAGAAGCACATCACCAGATTCATCATCACCGTCCGATTCGATGCCCCACCACGAAAACGACAATCACCCCTCAAAAAACCAAAAAAAACAAAAGAAGCCCCCCGAAACAGGATTGCGTCTCAGTTTCGCCGCGTCTCGCCAGCAATGATTATGTCTTTTCCCCACCTCCTTCCTGCGGGCCCCACGCCCTAAGCATTTTTCTTTTAATCGCATCGAATCTCATCTGGTCTTCTCTTTCTGTTTTGTGCCATTATAAATTTCTAAAACATTTTATTAGGTCGCGGGGCGGGGGTTACGTACGTAATCAACTTTAACGAGCCAACCATTGGGGGAAGCAAGCAACTTGCCAATGACTAATAATGTAATGAATGAGGGGAGGGGGTGCGTGAGAGATTTCCCAATGACCCTTCTCGTGTGCGGGGCGTGCGTCCTCTCGGAATCAACTAGGGATATTCAACCCTAACCTTATTTTATCCCAATTATCCCTCCGCTGTGTTCAAACGACCCTTCTTCCTTCTTCAACCCCCCACTCTCTCTCTCTCTCTCTCTCTCTCTCTCTCTATATATATATATATATATATATATATATATATATATATATATATATATATATATATATATGATAAATGTACACATCACGCATGCCATACTCGAAGACGTCCATCTCATGTCCACATCCGGAATGGGAAAGAAAAAAAAAGGGAGTTCTCAAACCCCATCGCGGGATTCGACGTTGCAATTTTCTCACGTCGCTTGTGCATAAAAACTTTTAAGAGGTCGAACATGGATATCGGAGCCGTCCGGGCTTGTTTCGCTTGCCAGTGCGGCCCTCCATTCGGCAAATTCTGCATACCTTTCCTAATCCGACCTGATTGTGAGAGAGCTGGGAGAGGTGGTGCTAAATTACCCCTCACATGGACTCTGTGCAGGGTTTATATGCATTTAATATATATATATATATATATATATAGGTGTGTGTCTTCTACCTCCATCTATTCAGTTTATAACTGTTGGGTTCAACATTCCAACATGAAATCAAAGCCAAAGTTCTGTCCCGGCTTATTTCGCATGTCTTTTTAGATCTGATTTGCACATGAAAAGGGATGCTTAAACTTTGTTTATATGCTTCGCCAATTAACTTAAACTTTTGAGTTGGATATTTTAGCAATCGCAAATAGGATTTTTCCCGTCACTTCTTTTCGTAAGGTTTTCTATGTTTGGGGAACGAAATCAGGAGAACAGAACGGAAAAAAAAAACACGCATAAATAAAAAAATATTACTAAAATTTGTGATGATAATTACCATCCACTCCGCAGTAATCGTAAGTCAATGGGGCCGTAGAAGAAGCCAATTCCCTTCCGCCTCCAAACGATCTTTACAATCATATTTTTCTCGCACCTCCGTTCCCTTTTTGTGCCCGCAGCACTCACCATGTAAGGCCTGACCCACATGAACTGGACTCGGGTCTCCGCAATTGGCATCGGAGCATTGCGCTCTCTCGCGACCAGCGCTTTCCCCGCCAAAAAATGTTGCTTGCTTGGCTGCAATTTAGTGCTGCACGAGATTTAGAGTTTTATATATATTGTAATTGTGCCAATTTAATTCTAAATTTTTTGCTTTTGTAATTAAATCTTAATTTTTTTTCCATATTTGCTAATTCGATTTATTTGGCCAATCGATGTTGATGTGGTAATTTTAAATAATACTTTTACTTTTTTCATTTTTTTTATTTTTTTTTCTTTCCATTGTGGCCGACGAGGGCTGCTAGGTGAGAGCCGAAGCCCTTTCGTCCACTTCAAGCCAGCCAAGTGGACTGTATTGGCACAAATGCAAAAAGTTTTAGGACTCAATTGACAATAAAAACATATTTAGACTTGAATTGACACAATCACAATAAGTTTAAGATTTTTTTTTGGAAATTTTTCGAGCCATCGTTTTTCAGAAATATTTTCTGTATCTTGAGTTATATGTGAAACAAATGCACCCTACATGTAACTTTGCTCTGCAATGTAAACAAGATATTTAAATTCGAAAAGGGTAAAGGGTAAGAAATTCTAGAACAGCGCTTCGTTCTCGGTTCGCTGGTGGCTGCACACAAGATTGCAGTACTGACATATCTTTTGCTTGACTAATCTTATTATGCACAGGCATTGGAAAACCAGTTGGTCTGCTAATAGAAGCTTGTATACTTAATTAATGAACGAGGCTCTCTGCTGGTCGATCTGGGGACCGAACTGTAAGATTTCTTCCATCTTTTTTTCCTTTACATGGGTTTATTACTTGGTTCGATGAAAATCATAGTCGGCAGAGAGAAGATCACAGCCGTCCATCAATGGCATTTCCTAGTAAAAAATAAGAGCTTCTTCCCAGGGCCTGGGAGAACAATTCCAGACCCAAAGTTTCAATAGGCCTAGGTCTGGGCCTGGCCCTTTGTTATGTAGGATATGGCTGGACAGGACGCTTGGAGATGGAGCATCCTCCCTAAAGAATGAATGTAGGAACTTATCGCCCAATTAAGTAGGTTGATGAAGTAGTAACTAGGTTGATTGGCCGATGTCTTCCAATTCAATCACATTGAGGAGGAACAAGGAAACCAGGCTGTGTCCATTGGCGAGCCGACGGCGATACTCTGTTATCTAGCGCGCGCTCGTCTTGGCTTATACAAATCAGGGATGGGGTATGCCCGATATCATTTGAGATCATCATCGGAACATCATAGGGTATGAACTCATACTCGTCCCAACATAACGTGCATGATATCTGGGCTACCTAGTTAAGTTTACACGGGTTCTAGTCTTCTATATCACACATGCTAGATTCTGCCGTATGTACCTACTTATACACAAACTCAGCTCAGAGCTACAGCTCTTTCTTTTGGCCGATACGGGTATGACTCACCCGCCATCCTGGGGGGGACTAGGAGGTGAAGGCTTTGGCATGAATGGCATAAGAGGAGTGCCGTGGTCGATCGGTCCGGGCCTTATCGATGCCTTTGAGTTTGGGACCGGATCGATTGGACCGTAGTCCTCCAGATTTGCTTTCCCAGTGCTCTCCTTGCGAGTGCTAGGACTATGCCCATCTTCCTGTAATTCGATGTAACGGCAGACTTTGTGTAAATATATTGCGCTAATCAAGAATTCAACTGAGGCGTTCTAGTGGGAAAAGAAGAGATTATTAAAGATTTTTGGCTGCACAATTAACTCAGGCTATGTACCTTCAGCTTCCGGCATGTTGCTCTGTTGGCCAAAATGCCCGTGCCGGCAAAATTGACTCCATCTCTAACTGAAAAAGCTTCGCCTGTGGATCAGTGACCCAAGAGCGCAAGAGATGTAAGTTTGTGCCGCAAAGTTTGATAGATATTGGTTCTGGCGAGTGGCTCGATCAATCTCTTCAGAGAGATTCATCATTCTGGCCTTAAACAGTTAGCCTAAAGAGATCATTATTGACTAATTCCATGCTCAAGAGACACATTTGCATCAAGTAAAGGAAACAAGAGGGGTTTCATCGTAGCATTCTCTGCATGTGATGAGCATGAGCATCTAAAGAATGATCTCTTTTTTTGCTATTAATTCCAGCCCTAACATCAACATCATCAACGCATTTATCCAAAACTAGTTGGGGTCGACGTTCGATATACTATACTTTCTAACTTCTTTGGAACTATTAATTCCAGTCCTAAAGAAGTTAAAAATTGTAGGACATGGAGAGTAAAATTCCCCTGAATTTAGTAAATCCCGGAAACACGAAGAAACGGAGCAAGAACCCCGAGAAAGATATAATACAGTACGCGAAGAACAGATGCACTCTAAAAGCACAAAGCCCGGGTCTGTATGGTAAAAGGACTCGGATTTTGCTTACCGGTGGACGACAGGCCCAGGAAAGTCAAAGCTGCCCCGACCAGAAAGAAGGCAAACCAGAAGCTCGAAAGTGCCATTGCTGTTATTGTCCCTTTCAGGAAGTCAAACCAAGCAAAGCCTCCTCCTGGACACTGAAAAGTGAAAACCCATATCAGAAACTTCCCTCTTCCTCGCTAAAACTTTTCCCGTAAAAGACCCTAGATGCCGGGGGCAGAGAGAGAGAGAGAACAACATCAAGTTCGGTGGAGACTTAAGGAAAAAGGTTGTGTCTTTCCCACGACGGTTTTATCGATCACACGCCTCACCGCCATGTTCTCGTGTGGATGTCGTTATGCAATGGAAGCAAGGCACACTACCTGTGGTCCGTCCGAGCCCCGGTGACGGAGAGAGAGAAGAAGAACACAGCAATATAAGAGGTCGTGCGTGTGGGTTGGCATTAAATATGGGCTGCTACTTGGCGAAAGCAAGGCGCAGAGGTCACAGAACCAGAGGAGGAGAGACTTGAATTCCACTGCAGATAGGCGCGGTGGAATGCGAGTCGTTCGGGCACGTCTCCGGATGCAAACAGTGAGCACTCATCTTGAATTATTTAAGGCGGCAAACACATTATTAGATATAAAAAATATAAATGATTAGGCTAACACACCACAACGGGGGTGTAGCTCATATGGTAGAGCGCTCGCTTCGCATGCGAGAGGCACGGGGTTCGATTCCCCGCACCTCCATTGTTTTCTTTTCTCCCTCGGTATATTACGTAACAAAACTGTATTATCTTTTTTCTGTATGCTTTTTACGTTCTTCGTTCACGGTAATTTTGAATCAATTACAAAAGCGAAGCCACGAGGCGAACATGGATCCAGATTGATTTTAGAGATCATCCACCTCTCCGATATGTTCTAAAGACAAAGGAAACATTACGCCAATAGTATTACAATCCCGGCAACATTGCTCACCGGTTTTGTTCGTCCCAACAATTGGACGAAATTAGCACTCGAGAGACAGCATTTCAAATGGAGAACCATCGTCTAGACGTGTTTTTTCTAGCTACCGATCTCGAGCAAAGTAGAAGCACGCAGCTGCAGGATCTGCATAGAGAAAGCAGGTCGAATTTGCAATCACTGTCTAAGTCGACAAGTGCCATCACAATCTAAGGCAAAGCTTTTCATGATATCTGCTGACTGACACCATAGTTTTTCATGATATCTGATGACTGACACCATACCGAGAATCTAATGCGTCATGCACTTGCCCTTTTGACGTTGTATATCAAGTAGCATATTGTGGTTACATTACATAAGTCGAGAGGCAGCGATCCTAATTTTGATCGACAGGATTTGCTCTTAAGCAATTTATATTAATTTCTTGAACCTCTACCATCAGTCCGTAATGATCCTCAATTCACCGATTCCTAAGAGCGTAGCATATTCATTGACCAAGAGTGGCAAATGAGTGTTCCTGCTTCCTCACACGAGGCATTCAATAACCACAAAGGTGACCTGAGAGACCACAGCAAAAAATCTAGACGACAAACGTTACCTTAAATATACCAAAAGGTAAGTACCAACGCAAGAAACAAAAAGAATGTCATCAACATTCTATAATTGCTCGAATGTCAAACGATTACCATCACCAACTACAAGACAGGTAACTCTTGGATCCAGAGCCCTTGCACGCAGGAGCAAACCAACTGGCTGCTGCAAGGGCAACTCATCCATCAAGACGTCAGAAGATTTTTATTCATCTCCCCCAAACCATCACCGATACTGCAAGACGGAAGCAATGTGTGACTTTTGTTCAACTACTAAAGGAAATGCATAGGAAAACAATAACTGCTCTAGAAATATAAATGCACAGAATTCGCCCTTGTCAACTTATCCACAAAAAACCAACATCATACTCATGGCGCAAGCAAACTCTTACAAATGTGAGACAGTCTAGATAACTTTGCTCATTCAACAGGTATCAAAGTCCACAAAGACAAACCTCACTAACTATTAGGATCGGCACACAATCGCAGCAAAATAAAAAAGATGAGAGAAAGGGAAATCGAGACACGATATTTATCCCGGTTCACCCTTAAACTAGGACTACGTCCAGCAGAGGATTCCACTATATCAGTACCTCACAACTCTCGTTACATCACTCAATTACAAGCGAATAAGAGTATATATATCGATAGCTATTCATGAGCCCAAGCCCAAACTACTAAAGAAAATTTACGGGCTTACATCATAAAAGCCCTCTGGTGTCCAGGAGGAGCTGTCCCCACAAGACCCCCGTCGGGGCAGCTCCCCTGGACCCCCGCTTGCTCAATGTGGAGTGGGACCCACGTGCTTTCCCGTCGCAGGGGAATATGAGCCACTCCCCAACACTAACAAGATTATAGAAGAGTTCATTGCATAAACAGATCCTAAAAAATTGGGTTAGAATCGCGAAGGACCACCTCAACCCAAATAATGCAGACCCACTTTTTCACCGGCAATCTACAGTAATGCAGCCAAAATACTGAATATGGGGAATAACAACCATAAAGACTTTTTACATGGAATTCCTACTAAGAGGTGAAGTTATCATCGGCAAACGGCAATGGAAGTAACAAAGCATATCATGTCACAGAATTCTATGAAGTCAGCTCTTATGGAACAGAAACCAGGCCAGGAAAGAAAAGAACTACCTTGATGAAGCCGATTTCCTTAGCATTGCTGCGGAAGCACTGCCTGCAGCACATCAGCCCGTACTTCCTGATCAAACCATGAGGGTTCCCACATACTCGACTGCGGAAAAGCCACAGATGTCAAAGAGTGAGGGCAACGCACATACACGTCCATTATCTCATTTTGCCACCAAAAACCATAAAAGAATGTAACTGGCAGAAACCGACACACAAAATCGGAACTTTAGATTAGGTAACCGGATTAAGAAGCTCTAAGTCTTTCATATCATATCAAGTTCACGGTGAGCTAACATCTCCAGAAACCATTTTGAGCAATTCAGTGTCAGTCCTTCGACGGATGTGTGAGTTGTCATGAAAAAGCAGTAGAACAATCCTCACAAGGACCCAATTCTGTTCCTCTTAGGAACTTTTAAAGAATAGATCGACCACGCTACGAGGGGAACAAAAACGCAATCGAAATCCTCGTACCGGAACAGAAGCAATAAACCAATCAGACAGCTCGATTTGGTTTCGTTTGTCAATAGCGCCGTCAACATCGAGCATACAATACAGAGCAGAAAGGAAAAATTAACATACATACCAAGTGCGAGAGCCAGGACCGTAGTTCTTCGGATGCGAGTTCCACACGTTCGAATGCCCCATTTTTTTTCACCTTCCTCCTTCAAACCCTAGCTCGGTCGAGCGGCTTGAATACTTGGGACTTTGGCAGCCAAAAGAGAGCACGGAGCCATCACAAAACGGGAAAATTGCAAATTTGGCCCCAGTAGTTTTAGCCCCTTCTCCTTTTGAGCCCTATATTTCTCAATCGGACTCAATTCTCAATCGTGAATTATCAATAAGCTTCGCGATCTTATCTGATTGATTAGGAATATGTATATGAATTATCAACAAGTAGGAAAACACTTGACTTCCAAACCACTAACCGCACATAATCACAAGAACAGATGGTGCTTTAAAAATTGTAATTAGTGCTTCGTTATTTAATCGCTTCCAAGTGTTTATGTCACTTCCCATCAAAATTGTCTACATAGTACACACATAGTTTTACGTGTTATGAATGGAAATGCCACAAAGCATGCGAAGCTTAACATAAAATAGGCATTGTGACCTGATGTTGCGTTTGATACGGCAAAATGTAATAGAACAGAATAAAACGATAACTCTATTATCTTTGATTGGTGAATTGTGCGAATGAAATGGAATGAAAATTCACGAGTTTGTATTAAAAACAGGTACTATCAAACAATGTTATTCAAATTGAATAGCTTACAGATTTGCATTTCTTAAACGTTGTATAACTCATAATTTTTCAACATTATGAATGCCATATTTCTATCAATAATAATAATAAAAAGAACATTAATCATATCAAGCATAATAATTAAGTTCATAAAATTAGGTTTATAATCGATTTTTCCGTATAATTCAAAATAACAAATACTTCATAATTATCAAACAGATTTTCATTGACTATAGGTTAAAATTATCGAACATTGATAATCAAATACAAAAATAATGAATATTTCTTTAATATTTATATTTACATTTCTAGTTGTTCCATGGAATGCTCGTTTCTTCAAACCAAACATGCAAAAACTTAATTTTTGAAGTAAACAATTGTATTTCAACGAAAAAAAAAATTGTTAACCGAAAAAAGAAGTAAACAACTGTCTTTCCACAAAAAAAAAAAAAAAAGGTAAACAATTGTGTTTTCGATTTCAATGGGGAAATTACTAGAAAAAATTAAGCCAATTACATTTGCGTCAATTTAGTTATAAATATTTTCATTTGGCCAATTTAGTCCTAATATAGTCCATTTGGCCAATTTCGATCGAAAATTATTTATGTGAATGTCAATCATCCTATGTGACATAATTGACATTGAAATAGACAATTTTTGTAACAAAATTTTCTCAATTTTCTGAATTTTTTTTTCTCTTATTTCCCTCCGACGTTCCACGGACTTGATGGAGGTTTAGGCCACAAGCGAGGGCCGAGACACCCTTGCCAGTGCCTGCGATATCCGCGAGTCTTGTTTAAAGAAAAAAAAGAAAAGAAAAGAGAAAAAAAATCACAAATGATATTGCAAAATTGCAAATACTATCCATGTCAGTGTGGAGCGTTCCCCAACATCAAAATCAATGATTTTCGATTAAAATTGGCTACATAAATTACATTAAGATCAGATTGACCAAATCAAAAAGTTTATTACTAAGTGTGCGCATGATAACGCTTATAGAAGTAGATTTATGTTCTAAAAGTGCTTTTGGAGTTTGGTAATGTAACTTTTAATGCAGAAATCCGTTTGGTAAAATTTTTTAGTTCTAAAAGAAATTTCTACTTCTGAAGTCATTTTTCCCAAATTTGATAAGTTAAAAAAAGTTGCTTTTCAACTCAAAAAGTACTTCTTGGACGAAAAAAAACCACAAAATATTTCTCGCCTCAACTTCTTTTCATTACACTCTCACCCTCTTTTTGACCACATCTGCCTCCGCCGACTTCTGCTGCTGTCCATCGTTGACCACCGACACCCGTCGCTGCCGCTAACAACCATCGACCTCACAACCACCGCCGACCACCGTCCATCGTCGCTTGTGACCACGGCCAACTGTCAACCCTTGTCCGTTGCCGCCGCCGTGTCCGTTGACCACCGCCTCTGATCGTGACCACAGACCACTGCCTATCCCCGCCCATGACCATCACTAACAATCGCTCGTCACCACTCGTTGCTGCCCGGGACTGTCGACGACTGCCGTCGATCGTCGCTGTCGGCTGCCTGAATAAAAAATAAATAATATATTTTTAAAGAAATTTAAAAAGTTTAAAAATGAAGTAGCAATTTTTCAGTCGATGTTAATAACTTTTTATAATATTTTGTGTTAATAATATATCAAAAGTAGAAATTATTCACTGTTGCCAAATGAATTTATATGATTAGAAATTAAATTCTGGAGCAGGAGTAGAAAAATTAACTTTTATTTCTGAAAAGAATTAAAAAAATCAAATTCTGACAAATGTTATATGTTTGGAATTTCTTTCTAATTATCACTCCCCCATGCGCCGCCCAACCCCCCAAACAACAAACACACACAATTAATAACAGCAGAATTCTCAAGTTCGATCCCGTTTGCTCCCCTTTCGACTAGGATCTCAACAGTTGTTTTGCTCATAGATCACGCACGTTTGGTTCCTCTCTTGTTATGGTCCTTGAATTTTCTATGACCTTTCCCTTGTAAATGTTCACCGCTCCACCTGACCAAGTGGACCAGGTGCATTTTCTTCTTTAACACGACCAAGAATCTACGGAAGGCCTATTATATTAATCCTAAATATTTCAATGCCGATCAATTTAGTTCTAAATCTCTCTGTATTGATATCAATAAAGTCCATCCAGCCAATTTTAACCAAAAAATTTTGACGTTGACATTTTTAAATGATTTTTTTGTTTTCTTTCTTTTCTTTTTTCACTTTTTCTGGCACATCGGCCGACATTGGCCAAGGGCTAGCTAGCCCTTGCCAAATCTAGGCGAGAGGGACTTAGCTGCTGCGGGCGAGGCAATCCTCGCCCAATTGCCTGCGAGAGTTGCCGGCGACCCTCGCCAGCCAAAGCGAAAAAAAAATAAAACAAAAATTAAAAAACATTAAAGTACTATTAAAAATGGTCAACATCAACGACAAACATGCCACGTAGGATAGTTGGAATCCATGTCAGAAATTTTCAGCTTGAATTGGCCGGACGGACTAAAAAGATACTAATATAAAAAGGTTTAAGATTAAATTGGTACAATCGAAAAGTTTATGCATGCTTATGACTTTTTTTTATTATTATTACTTTTTTTCCGATGTTTGAGACGTCAAGCAATCTGCTGGCCGAGATCAACAACGGAGTGGTGGGTCTGGTGGTTGAGACATCAAGCATCTAACGAAAGGTGGCCATTGTCAACTGCTATCATCATCTTCCCAGTAAAGAAGGCCGATGGGCTCCTGCGACAACTTCCAAATGTCGATTCCATGCATCACGATGTGCGCCTTTTCGATTTCTTAATACGAGCATTTTCACAGTAATTGGCTGATTGGCTCATCCTGCAATCATAGCATTTATGGAGAGAATATGAAGTCAATCGATGAATTTGGGTGACACTCATCCCCGCCCGCCAACCCTTCCTCGGTATCCATCGGACAGGTCAAAATGCATCCTGAAGGGCGGTTCACCTACTAACTGATAACCGATAAAAGTAGGGCATCCCCAAATCCTAGCAAACTTCCCTAAAAGAAATGATCGCTTTCGGCCGATAAATTGTACCAACTTCTTCGGTTATTAATGTCGCGATAGTGATATGGACGACCCACCACCTAAACAAGGCCGACCAACTCCTCCGGCTTTTCGAAGCATTGACGACATTCTTGTGGTATAATCCACTGTCCACGATAGACAAATCAGTGTTGCCGGTACCTTTGATGAAAGACCCGTCTGACAAAAACATGCTTTGAGCACATCTTTAACCTAAGCATCAACCCTAAGGGAAACCCCAGTGAAAAATGCTAACGCTATTCCTTCGCTTTGTGCGGTCTCTCGGCAACAGCGACTGGCAGTGTCTTTTCAAGCATTTGACCGAGGCAAGAACTCAAGTAGGAGAAGCGAAGAGAGGAAAAAAGAGCAGATGAGGCACCAGAGTAGTAATATACACGTACAATAGCAGATTATGTTCTTCAATTTAGTTCAGGCGAGGGAGTATATACGGAGCTAACTTATTCCATAGAAGCGCAAAGGTGGTGAGTAGGGAACAGGAGGAATGCACTAAATCCATCTGGGAGGCACTTTTTAATATCTACAGATAGCTTACTTGAAGGGGAGAAGCAAATCCGGTAAATGGGAGCGAGATCCTCTCTTATTTCTGGTTGGCCACTTCTCTGTTTGGAGATACTACGACAGTGTGCTGGCAAGCAAGTGATTATGGTGTGTCGGTCAGATGCTGCGACGAAGGTTTGGAGCACACCAAGCCCATCCAAAGATACTCCAGAACGATCTTTTCTTGATCCGCCTGGACGACTGGGCAATCTCTTTCTCGTTTCTCTCTAACATCTCCCACATCACTTGCACATCATCGTACTCACACCTCTTCACATCATGTCGCAGCTCCACCAGTCCTACATTTCCCAAAAGAAAAGGAGTCAAAACCTCACCTGAAAAATACCATGCTTGAGAATGAGGCAACTAATTAAGCAAAGATGCAGAAAGTGGCGTGCCTCACAAAAAGAAAATGGTATGGGAGATTCCATTTGCAAAACTTACTAAGATTGAATCGCGGTTAAAAGGAATCAATAGACGATCATCAAAGAACTAAAGACAAGTGGAAGCACTTAAGATAACAAGATCCTTCCATGAGTTCAAATTCAGCAAACTTAGTTCAAACAATGCTTTTGGAGGACCCACATTTTTGCCAATCATGTGCATTAGTCTCCTGGTAAGCTTCTTAGCTTTTGGACAGGAAAATCGGAAAAACGAAAAGGAAAGATAAAGAAAATCCCACTCAAGACAGAATGGAAACAAAATGAAAGCATACAATGAAATCATCATGGCCTTCAATACACAGCAACTAGGGAAATGAAGGTGCAAGTGAGCAATGTCCTCTTTCCTATCAATAACAAAACTAACCATGCTTATTGCTACCATCATTTAATTTACTCGACACAAGAAAAATCACGAACTAACAACTGCAGTACTAGTCGTAGCTTGACTGAAGCTACATTATGGATAGTTGGCACCACAACCAGCCTCTCTTGCCTGTGCTTGGTGCAGATTAGCATACTTTGAGAAGTGAGAAGAGAACATACAACTTCGAACAGGTTTAGCCAAAAACAAATTGCAAGAGATAACATTCAACAGGAAGCCACACTCACATCGTCACCGGAATAGAGAAAATAACAAAAAGAACGCAAAATATCGTCAACAACGCCCTTTTCTAATCAGGACATTAGTCAACAGAAAATTTCTGATAGGAAAAGGGTTAGCATATGGACACTAAATTACAATCCGCGACTGGGTATAAGCCTAAAGCAGAACGAGAATGGTTATCAGCAACAAGAATCTCCAACTGTATAATCCTAAAATGGATCTGCCAATACCTCGTTTAGCCGTCAGCCAACTGCATCCCGTAGTCGAACAATGCTCAACAAACCAAGGGAAATAATCATACGACGCACGAACAAGGGAAAAAAAAAATTGATCTTCCTTGATCTACGATCCCTAAATACATATTTGATTTCGCCAATCGAATCACCAAAATTTCACAGAAAAAGAAGATGGTCGAAAACAGCAGACGCTGAAACCCATTTTCGGGAGAAGGGAGGAACCAAGACGAGATCGAATCAAAACGGAAAGACCCCGAAGGCTGTCTCAAGCCGGCGACATTACCTTTTTTGCGGATCCCGAGGCGCGCGGCGACGCCGATCCAGACATTCTTAAGAGGGTGCTTGAATGTGTCCCAACACTGCATTCTCACCCCCGGCGGCGCGAAGGGCGTTCGAAGAAGTCTCGCGCTTGCTTCGATTCTCGCTCCGGCCGCGGGGGAGAGAAACAGGGAGGGGAAGGAGGGTAGACAATCTTTCCCTGCAAAGACAATTAACGAGAAAAAACACGCAGACGCCAGGGTCAAACTACAACATCAGAGGACTGAAGGCGTCAACGATAATTTGCTCAAATTAGATGATCGGAACCACAAGTTGTTCAAGGAAGATACCTTCCTACGGTTGCAGATCGATGGACGTTGAGCCCGACATCTTCCCCTGTTCTCTCTCTCTCTTCCCCCCCGGAGGAGTCTTTTGGTGTAGAGAGAGAATGTGTCGGTCCACCACTCGACGATGAGAGATCGTGGCTTGGTTGATCGCCACGTGTGGACCGTTGTGGTCGGCTCGCGGTCGCATTGATTGCGACTTCCCTTTCGGCGGGATGTCGACGGTTGACTTGCTCGGCTCGCCCCACGCGTGCGGCAGCGGGTCTGGTTGGGAACGATGGCTCGGACGATGACTTGCTACGGGCGTGAGGCTTTGAACTACTCTGCATATTGTCCAAGTTCACGTAGCAAATCAGTTGGCACTTGCATAGACAAATGTCAATGGCACCGCATCGAATTCACATGAATAATCATGTTGTTTTATTGCTTTGTTACTACTACGCATTTGCTTTGTTTAGAATCTTGTCAAGATTAGGCATACAAACTGTTTGCTTGTTTTGCAACAAAGAATATATTTCACCGAAATTTGCTCTTCAATTTTTATTAAGAATATTTTATAGCTTAACTATCGGTGAAAATTCTAGCTAGAACGAGCGATAACACGAGTATATGGATATGGACTTGCTATAGATGGATCGGATGTGGATTTGGGATCAACAAAGAACTTAGTTCCTACAAATTACAGTATAATACTCCTAAGAAAAGAGTAGATGGCTAGGAAATAAACTTGATTACTCAAATTGAAAGTGTATGCGATGCAAAGGACAAGGAAAGTTAAACTGCAAAAGAAATCAAGTGTTTTGATCTGTCTTCTTCTTTTTCTCTTCTGAATATTTGAATCTCCTTGCGTTTTGTAACAGCTCAGTCAGTTATGTTTATGTTTTCAAATCTCGAATCTTGGCACCTTCAATAATTGCCCATTTTTGTCCATGTTCTTCACTACTTTTATCCGCCAAAACTTGATATTCACTTGCAACAATGACTTTGAATTTGATTTTTTTTTAAGTAACTTTCCATGATTTACTTGTATCCATTATTTTTCCTTTTTACTCGTAACTGCTCTGTTCTCATGGTTAACTTGGTTAACACGATTCGCCATTTGTCTTTACCATTCAATTACTAACCTTCTGTGACTTTCAGTGTGTTCTCAAATCATGCTTAACTTACCGAACATCGAGACTCGATGGCCTTGTTCCCCCACTTCTCGATTATTAGGTTTAGCCTCCTTGCTAATTTTGGTATGTCACAGTCAACTCACCAAACTTCGGGAAGTGGTTTATCGCTCCCAATTTACCGATTTCGGGACATGGTCACATTGATGCCCATTTAGGATTTGTGGTTGTTATTATTTTGGTGACAACACAAACGTAACGAAATAGAGAGCAAATATGATAATGAAAAATCGAGATACGAGGTTTATATTGGTTCATCTTAGACTAAGGCTTCATTCAAGAGATGATTCCACCTCTGTTACACGGACACGAGATGATTCCATTCCACCGGAATCAGCACATCTCATCTTTTTATTACAACTGCCTACTACAAGAGAAAGATATTATATATAGACAACAACAAAAAATGGTAAGAGGTCGAGAAATCTTTATCTTTGTGTAGTCATTTTCTATAGTCGAGTTATTCTCAACCTAAAACGTGCTCAAAATCCCTATTAGTGTGTTCATCCTCCCGCCCATCATCTGAGTTCCAGTCAGTACACTTGGGCGTTCTCTTGTGGTCATAACAATATTTCTTATTCATATCATCACACAATTATGCGGATATTTGTTTCCTTGCAGTTTTCAGGATAAAAATGATGAGATGCCCTTTCTTATTTCACATTGTGTAATTTTAATTCCGTCTATCAAGGACAAATACGTACATTAGCAAAATGAGAAATTTGTTAAATTTATTGCATTTTTATCAATTCAATCATAAACTTTTTATATTTTTGTCAATTCAATCGTAAATATTTTTTTGTGCCAAAGTCCTACATATTTTTGCATTTATGTCAATTCGACTAACTTTGACCGGTCCGCGTTGATGCAGACGTTGGAGCTAACGTTGACAATTTTTAGTAATATTTTCATTATTTTTCCTTTTTCTTTCTCTAGCAGCTCGACCTCGCCTAGGGCTCGCATACACGTCAGTTTCGGATGGATTAAATTGATACAAATACAAAATATTTAGGATTGAATTGACAAAAAAAATACAATCCAATGAATAATAACAAAATAGAATAGAGATCAAGAGATATGTCTAGAACAAATCGAATTTGTGTCGCGACACGAATGACACCCAAAGCTCACCAGTGATTTAGCTTGAGAAGATACACATAGAAGCAGGAACAAATCAAAATTGAAACGACTAGATTACTTAAGGATGAAAATTGGAGAAGATGAAAGATAGGAACATTTATATTGGGCGTGCAAACATTATCCTTAAGGATAATCTTGACTCTCCAAGTATGAAACTCGATGCAAAAGGCTCTAGCGGCTATCTTTCTTGTTCTTGTACACAACATGCCTTCCTCTTTACTCTACACCGAATAATCGAGGGGGCGCGAACAATAAAACTATATATAAAACCAAGCAAAGAAAGGAAGCAAAATAGAAGGAGAGAGAAGAATTTTCTCATTTTGATGTATACATGTTTTAATTTCGCCTGGAACAACACTTTGTTTGTAAATGAAATAGGGAGTCGTTCTTCCTTTATCAGCTCTTGCATAAAATCGAAAACCGTTAACAATTGACGACTGTCGATATTTTAAAACTGCCGAAATATTCATCAATTTACTTTCGTTTGGTTGATTTTTTTTCAAACATGATTCGTAACGTCGGAAAAAAGCAGTTTGGGACTCAGTTGTATGACGTATGACCACGGCACCGTGGGGTTTGGGTCCGGCTACCTTAGGCTCAAGACGGGCTATATGGTCGGGTCGAAGCCTGAAGTCCAATTCGAGCCCACTTGCGCATGGGGACTGGTTTCAGCTCCAGTCGACCATCTTGGACCACGTTCAGGCCCAATTGATCTCGATCCGACCAGCAAAATCCCCAGTTCAGGGTGTCGGGTGCCGAGGACTCTGGTCCGGTCCGGTCCGACCGTTGGGCTTTCGGTTGACGGGATCAGGACTTTCGACGACAGCTTAAATGAATTTTGTCAATGACTTTCGGTGTTTAAAAGCATAAATTAATGCAGAACTTTCCTTTTTTGCAGAATGTTTAGATGTCTAGGAACCGGTTTGACATAGTTTTTGGGCAACAACTGTGCCGTGGCAGTGAAGTGAGGTGCTATAACTCATGTATTCGATGATGTATGATTTAAAGTCACCTTGAAACTCAATGTAATTAGAATTCGTTGTGGCTTTGGAGGTGGAGAAAATTATTCAAGTCATAGACTCTTTTTTTCCCCTTTTCCAATTGAATCATAAATTTTTTGTATTTGTGTCAGTTCATTTCATCTCGCCAGATTTGATCAGTCAATTTCAGTAATATTTTAATGTTTTTTTGATTTTTTTTAATTGTTCTTTCTCCCGACGAATAAGCAGATAAAAAGAAAGAAAGAAAAGAAAATAATATTAAAAAATAAATAAAAAATTTAAAATATTATTGAAATTATCATCTCAGTTCCGACCAGTTAAAGTTGATTTAATGGATTAAACTGGTGCAAATACAAAAAGATTTAAAATTTGATTGGCAAAAAAAATTAAAACTAGATTAATATAATTATAATATATTTAAGACTTTTTTATATATAATATCGTTCCGTTTCGGAGGTGCTATGGCTATGAAGTGTTTGTCAAAGACCTTCAAAACTGCAGCATCTCTTCTGACGACCGAACTTGCCGCGTGGCGTCGAAGCTGTGCCAAACCGGGGGGCGGGGGTCCATTTATGTACACGTCATGCAAGTACCTTTTGTTGCGTTACAAAGTTGCTAAAAATAAAAAATAAAAAAAAATCACCCTTGTGCAAATGGAAATAACTCTCGGTTAATTTCTCCAGCACTGCAAAGCAAAGCCCGGTGATTCCCAACTTCCAAGTAAGTAAATCTTTAGCAAGTAAATCCTAACTGTCAACAGTTTCTGCTGACGTGGCATTATCTGAGAGACGAATAGATATATTCTCTGGCATTAGATATTTTCAGCTGCAAAAGCCCCGAAGGGAAAATGGAAAATCTTAAAAAACACGCGGATCGATAGATTCATCATTTTTTCTTTCTTTTTTTCTTGTGTGCGCGCTCAAGAGAACAAGTTATCGGAATCTTTCGGCGTCGCAGCTCGCTATAGGTTCGGGTCACAATCCGCGAGTCCTGATCTTGTCAACTGAGGATTTTTCCTCCAAATTTTGAGGTTGCGATGTCGAGGGCTCGGGTCTACGCCGACGTTAATGTGCAGCGCCCCAGGGATTACTGGGATTACGAGGCTCTCACCGTTCAATGGGGGTAAATCCCCTCGAATCCCCGATCTGTCCCTTGCTATCTTCTTTCGTTTGGTTGATGGCGGCTCGGCCAGACGCGTTTCGATTGTGATGCTTGTTGGTTTCAGCTCAAGCTCTTGGCTTTCGCGATGGGTTTCTCTTTCTCTCCTCTTCTTTACTTGTTTTTCCCGGGTTGCGTTAGGGTTGGGTGCTGTGTTTCGGAGTCTTCTGCTTCCGCTGCTTGGTCTAGGCTTTGCTGAATCTGTTCGCGTGAGTGCGGCGAAGAGAATGTGTGGTCATTGTGATCCTCTTCGGTTGTTAATATCCTTCTGTAGAGATGCGAATGGTCGGCAACGAGGTTGATGTCGCCTTGATGTCAACGAATACTGTGAAATTTAGCTGGAGGATGCGTAAGGAGGATTTGGTTGTGAAGTGTTTTAGCTTGACGAAGCTCGTCGTGCTGAGACGGAGCTCGAGCGGGCCAAATTTTCTCCTTAATGTTCGTTGATCTGGTTCAGCTGAAGTTTTTTCTACCATGCATGCTAAATGGTTTGATGATAGTCAAAAGGCGGATGTTTTAAGACAGATGAGGTTATAGCGAGGGGTGATGTGACAGTGATGTGTCTTTTGTTAATGCTTGCTCCGAAGGTTTTTCTTTTTGGCTTAATTAAGTGTCCCTTCTATGTCATCGATTCAATGGAGTTCTCTTAGATTTAAGTATCTTTTACAAGGTGGATTATGGGATCTGGATAGTTGTTGGCTACTAGCAAGAGCTGTTGATTGTTTTGGCTCTTATGCTTCGTTTATTTCGTGAAAAATGAATGATTTGGAAGACATTTACCTAAAAATAATCGCATTTATCGTTTTGAGATAATTAGTAAGTGAAAAATACTTTCATTACTGACAAAAATTTGGATCTAAACATATAAGTGAATGATAAAAATATTTTCCGTTCATTCATTTTTGCCAGCGACATAAGCAATCATTTTAAGGAAAATGTCTTCTAAATCACTCATTTTCCGCGAAACAAACAGAAATATCTTCAGCTGCTCCTAGGTTACACTAGATGAGAAATCTGGCTTTTGTTTTTATGTTCTCTTTATCAATATGTTATCTTCTATAATTAGTGACACTGAAGCGTGTTTTTGATATTTTTGACTTTGTGGAAAATTTGAACGGTCTATAATTGAGGTTTCCTGTTCTTCTTTGTCTCCATGGCCAGAGATCAAGATGACTATGAGGTAGTTAGAAAAATTGGGAGAGGAAAATATAGTGAGGTTTTCGAAGGAATTAATGTCACCAATAATGAGAGATGCGTCATCAAGATCCTCAAGCCTGTTAAGAAAAAGAAGGTAACTCTTGCAATTACTCCTTCCATTTAGATTTCCTAGCAATGTGGATATTTATGTTGCCAGACCAATGCCTGTTGGTCATTCTCTAAAACATGCTTTTCTGTATAGTCAATATAATGCTTTGTGCTTGCGCTTGAATTTGTGGAGTTTGAACAATGAATTAGGCAGGTATTTCGTTATAAACAGGGTACCATTGATCGTGCTTCCACTGCACGGAATTCACGTATAAGATATGTTAGTAATCAACTTCCATATCTACGGTAGTAATCACCTTTCCATATCTACGGATGTTGACATCCTGTCTGCGTGTCATATCTGCAGAACAATTCAAATTCTACAAACAGATTTCTGCACATACCTTGAAGTGTTTGTTCATTGATGTCCTCTTGATCGGTTGCATGATATCAGTGTTGAAATTATTTTCCACGCCTGGCATTTAACGATGCTGCAAAATTTCGTATCCCTGTCTTGCTGCCTCTTAGACTATCCAGGGAGTAGTGACTTTATAATTGATGTCAGTGTGGACATTGAGTTGTAAGCAGACAAGTAATTTATCAATTTCCTGTATTTGATTGCTATAGAAGGTATTCAATTAACAATAATTATATACTTCATTGATTTCTGAGTCCTTTCTCTTTCTTGTTTTTACTATTTTTGCCCTTTGTATGATTCATGCGTTACTTTCCTTGGTTTCTCATTTAGCTAGCCATTTTAGCATTTGCTGCAATCATCTTGTGCACTAATATGGCAGTATGTCTGTATCTCTGCAGATCAAGAGAGAAATAAAAATACTGCAGAATCTCTGTGGTGGCCCTAATGTTGTGAAGCTGCTTGATATCGTCAGAGATCAGCACTCGAAAACCCCTAGCTTGATTTTTGAATATGTGAACAGTACAGATTTTAAAGTTTTGTACCCCACTCTAACAGATTATGACATACGATACTACATATATGAGCTTCTTAAGGTACAGTTCTTATTCAATGATGCATCAACATCTTGGCTTTGTGTCTCTTTTACTAGGGGTACATCTCGTATGAAAATAGTGCGTATATGGATACACCTTTATTATTTACATTTACTATGTACTTTTTTGAGGAATCCAAGTCTTGCATCATACGCACCTTAACTTTATTTAATTAAACAGTTGAACTTTCATAATATACAAATATTGACACGTATATTAGCATATATTGTGCTCATAATTTTTTGAGATGATAACATTCTAAATTTTGGCGGAAAAGCAAAAAAAAGTATGTTTTGCTTAAACTTAATTCAAAACAAACAAACCGTAGTATTCATACGCTGAAGTACTCTCTCTGTGCACTTTAAAGACTTAGGCATCTTTATAACTTCAGGCATTAGATTACTGCCATTCACAAGGCATAATGCATCGTGATGTCAAGCCGCACAATGTTATGATTGACCATGAATTACGGAAGCTCCGTTTGATTGATTGGGGACTTGCTGAATTCTACCATCCTGGTAAAGAATACAACGTCCGTGTAGCTTCGAGGTAAGGTTTATGAATTCCATAAACTCATTTGCACATTTGATTTTGTTGGACCTGTTATAGCTTTTTCCTGAAGAATGTAAAGTGAAGATTAACTGATCGTGTTACATTCCACCTTCCATATTATAATCAGCAATTAAAATTTATTGCTACGATAAGATAAACTGAAACTTTCGTTTATGTTAGTTTTTAGAGGCACAAGCTGGTGTGTTTCCTTTGAGAAATGATCCTCTTGTCAAGGAGTTAATGGTGATCAATTGATTGCCTACTGATTTCCTGCCCTCCCTCTCATTAACCTCTTGAAGAATATAATTATTCCGTATAAGGTGGAGCCATGTGTTCTAGTTTGGTGTTCTGTGAGTTGCTTCCTTAAGGTATGCTGTTTATGTTTATTTCTAGCAACTTGTTGAATTTATGGGTTATGACTGGCTCCATGAAGACAATTTAAGGATTTTAAGGGAGCTTGTTTTTTGTTCAACTTGAAAGCACTCTTTCTGAGGGTTAATAATCAACCTTATCAATTATCAGAAGACTATTGATTAATTAATTACCTGGCTCATGCATTTTGTAGTACCTTAATTGAACAGGATCTGTTCTATAGGCTCGTATCTCTGTGGAGACAGGAAATGTGGGATGATTTTTTGAGAGACCTGGTTAATAATGGTTAATAATCCTTGTTTGTCTCATGGCATCCTTTCTGCTTTTCATACTTGTTTATACTTATTTTTTTGTGTGGGTTTTGGATAATCCAGTTAGCGTACTGAGATTTTTATGCAACATATTAACTATTGAACCTGGATTCTGCTCAACAATGTCAGATACGTGGCGATAGTTTAGAGTATATGAATATGACCCTGTTGGTGTCTCGGATAAACCTCATGCTATTTGTTCAGAGGCTCTACTTGATATATCTTTGAACTTACTGTTGTATTACTATGGTGTTCTCTCTACACAAAATTAAGTAATATGGTCTTTCAGATATTTTAAGGGTCCGGAGTTGCTTGTTGACCTCCAGGACTATGATTATTCCTTGGACATGTGGAGCCTCGGGTGTATGTTTGCAGGGATGGTACGATCGTACAGAAAATTTTAATAGCGTTTAAGGTATTTCTTTTAACAAATTTTGATGTGTTCAAACATCCTTGCAGATATTTCGGAAGGAGCCGTTCTTTTATGGCCATGACAACCATGACCAGCTTGTCAAAATTGCCAAGGTAATGTGGAATCTATGTGGTCAATATTATTTAAATTGGAATGTTTGGTGGGTGAGTAATGCTTGGGGAGTTGGCTACTGAGAAGCTTTCGGAATAAGGAAAAAAAAGCATGTTGCCAAATGGTAAAGTGGTAATCTTTGTTGTCGTATCTTCTAACGTGATTTTGTGGTCATGCTTCCAGGCATGGACCCTGACATATAGTTCAACTTTTCTTTGTTCTTTGGGTTAGACTAGTAGGATATGGCCTTAATGATTATAGCCCCGAATTACATAATTGAGGATACTTGTTGGGCTGTCTTCAACAAATTCGAAGATTGAAATTTTGACCACTTTTTAATGGGCGAAATGGAATTTGCTTGTCATCTGAAATGCTTGCTGTTGCCGTTGATGCAGCAGAATGCTAAAGTGCAGTTGCCTCTGAATTTTAGGAGTACAAGCACAGTTGGATCAAGATATTGTTATCTGTATAAGCTAATTGACATACTTAAGCCTCAGTCTGTGTTAGATATCAATGTAACGCAGTGAACAGTGATTTGAGTGAAAAGCATACCATCTTTAATCTCAGTGTTGACAGTGTATTTGCCTTCTCAAACTAGTATTCAAACTTTCCTTCTAACTGTTTGTGTCGCATATCCAATGCATCGCAGGTCCTTGGAACAGATGAATTAAATGCATATCTGAGCAAATACAACTTGGAGCTGGATCCACAGCTAGAAGCTCTTGTCGGAAGGTTTCCATATTCTGTTTTTTTACTCCTTAAAATGCTAGCTAATCATCCTATCTCGCACATCTTTAGTCAGCTATGGCCTTTCGGTTTGTAGAGATGGCGAAAGTTGTTTGGAGGGATTGCCACTTGCAGATAGGTCTAACTAGATCCTCCCCTCTTTGAGGACAGGGCTATAAAAAAGTCAGTGCTTAGCTCAGTTTTTGGACAATGGTGCTTCCTGAATATAATGGAGGCTGCAATCATCTGAAAAGGGTCGGTTATGTTGTTGGGAAGGATGTCAGAGATACGGTTATATCCTCTGATAATTTGCATGTATCCGAACTAGGCTTTCTAAAAAACCGATGTCTGAAACCGAAACTTCAGCGCTTTTCAAGAAGCTGTTAATGGGCAGTGTGCTTTCCATTTCCAGCAGGACAGTATGTTTATTCTATTTGTGGCTCCTTTCCCCATTAAATTGGTAATTGCAGGCACAGCCGGAAACCGTGGTCCAGATTCATTAATGCTGATAATCAACATCTTGTTTCTCCAGAGGTTAATTTTCTGTCATTATGTTGTTTTTTGGAAAACCTGCAAAAGGATTTCTGATTGGCTTCCTTGGAATTTTTCTTGTTCTATGCCTCTATTAATTGTTCATTCTTGATCCCATGATATGTAGGCAATTGATTTTCTTGACAAGCTCCTCCGGTACGACCATCAGGACAGGGTTACGGCGAGAGAAGCAATGGTATGTTTTTGGGTGAAACTGCCCCTTTTGCTATCGCTCATCATTTCGTCTATTCCTAATATATTGCCATTCACAAATTCAGTCCTTCTTGGACCATGGACCTAATGGTAAGCCTCTGTCTTTGTGATAAACACGTGAAGACTTCATTATTTATCTTGAATCCCTTCTAATGTTGTGCTATAGGTTCTGTGTCATCTATGGCTTCCTCTGTCCAAAATAACTCTTTATTCTCGTCACGTAAACTCTGAGAAAATGGTGATTGTCAGTATTTAGAAGTGTATAGAGGAAGAGTTTTACTCTCAGCTATCCCCCCTGTGTTTCCGCGGATAAGATTCTCAAATTTGTATGATCACTACTCGTTCTTTTGAAACTCCTGACGTTTCAGGGACACGAGATAGTGAAACAAGGAAAAATAAAACTGGAGGATAAGATTAGTTTCCCCTGTTTATCTCGTTGCCCTTTCTTATGTTCTCAAATCATTGGATGTAAGATATATTTATCCCAAATTGTCTTGTTTCGAGCCTACAGCTTTTCATCTAATATGCAATTTTGCCACGAATGGTTTAAATGAACAAAGTGTGAGCAGGTTAACTTCCAGTACTCTTTATATTTCGCAATACGCAATGTTGGCTGTCACTTTGTGATGTCGATCGTGAAGTCCTATGCATTCTATTGTTTGGAAGAGTGGCTTGTGTCAACACGTTCATCTTTTTCAGGCTCATCCATACTTCTCCCAAGTAAGATCCGCAGAGAACAGCAGGATGAGGACGCAATAAACCGCTCGGGGAGTGTCATCAGCTGTGGTACTCTATTCTAGTTCAGGCTGCTTCCTTGGGTCTTGCTCGAATCTTTATGACCAGGAATAGCTTCAAATTTTGCCCCATATATCGATTTGAGTATTTCCGGTTCTTGAACTTGGGGCCACGGAATGTGCCTTGAATTTTACAACCGTGGTTATTCAGTTTGGACATGATTGAATGTACGGCAAACGCTGATTTAGATTTGCATGCTATAAAACACTGCTTGGATGGTTTTTCGCTTGATTTTGCTATTGGCTTGGCATCTATATGTAGTCCAACCGATTGTTAGCCAGGACACTCCGATCAGCCTTCATTGTGGAACTTCCCGGATCATCGGTACTTTGGTATCCATCCTTTTTTGTTTTGCAAGCGGTCACGATTCAGATTGAAATGAAAACGCGAAACGGGATGTTGACATCGGTGAGATTAAACAGAAAACTGCCGCTCTTTCTTCTATTGTATCTTATCCCAAGGGGAGGAGATGGATGCTTCTTAGCTATATTACAATGAACATACAAATCTCCTCGTGAATTCTCTTCCTCCCCTTCACAAGAGGAAATCGTTATTACTTGGGAGGCTGATAACCTAAGTTGATTTCAAAAGGAGGCTAAACTTTTGCCTACCTAGATTTAGAGCAAGCAGGTCATCGGCTCGAATAAGTTTCCTTTGTGGCTACTAGTAATACAAACTTGAACTTATTCAAATTGAATGTAACAAAGGCAGCGGATTTTTTATTGGCATATACTTTGTAACACACAAGCTCCAAACTTGACCACAATCACAACAAGAACGTGACAAGTCCATAGAACCATTGTCCGTTGTCATCGCCTGATGTCATTTCTTCAGATGAGGAAAACATGCATGCAAATCCGATTTGGGATGTTTTGCCTCCGCGTGTTCTCTGCACTTCACCTCTGTTGTAGTGCAAATGAAAGTCTGCATGCAAACCTTGCACTGCGATGCCAAGAACATTTGCATTAAAAGCGAGAGGAAGGACCTTGAGCTTGTATTTTCATCGCTAAATCATGATCATGATGGATTACCAAACTTAACAACTTACGATACACGTAATTATAAACCACAAAGAAGAGAATGAAGATTATGGTATGATTTGGGACGGAAAAACTGGCTGTCGCACTAAGTAATGGGAAAAAAGGCATCTACATGAAAGTGGCACCCAATGAGAGTAAATAACAGGATGAAACAGAACAGAAAGATGATCTTAAAGAACAGAGACTACCATGGACGATTAATATGTTGACTACTAAAGGGCTTCACTAAGCCCTGTCGCCAAGCTCGACAAAAATATACAGGTCAAGCACCACAATGTTCTTCACCTACACATCACTCATAGATCGTGATCCATAATGCATCAACCAAAAGGTATACGTGAGTGTTCAAATATCAGAGAGATTTACTTTAGATTTGGAAAACACTTGGAAACACGCATATCTTTCCAC
This sequence comes from Rhodomyrtus tomentosa, assembly GCA_028455895.1. Lineage (NCBI taxonomy): Eukaryota > Viridiplantae > Streptophyta > Magnoliopsida > Myrtales > Myrtaceae > Rhodomyrtus > Rhodomyrtus tomentosa. Next base: position 1,686,996 of record JAPCWY010000001.1, on the reverse strand, counting down.
TTATCAGCCTCATAATTCATATAAGTGATACCACATTGCAGTCTCCTTCCCTCCATCTTGTGAATTGTTGTAAGCTATATGTTTGATGACACATTTTAAAGCTGCAGGACTAAGAAGCTGGGTGAGGCAGCTCCTTGTAAACTGTTGTAAGTTGCTATAGCTTTTGAGGTGTTTGCCAAACACCTCTAAAAACTGCAAACACCTCAAAAACTGCAGCATCCTTTTTACAGCTGGAACTGTTGCAGAAAAGTTGTACCAAACAACCTCTCAATATAGCAAACCACCAATCTAATCTAAAATATGCCATTCTACTCAATTGAAAAGCATGATCCACCACCAGAGCAACAAAAGTCCAACAATATGGTTGTATAGATGCTCGAAAACGATTCATGACATGATGTGCATCTTAGCTAAAGAGTATACACCCTTGTATACTCTTTAGCTAACATAAATAGCTTATTCAACTTAATGAACTCATTTGCTTTAAGGTTCTCACGAAATATCAACTAATACCCTGACTTTGCTAAAAAAGAATTTATTCCAACATTTTTTCCCCTGCTTCCCACTTATGAAATCGAGAGAAGTTCACCAATGGTCTTGTAAACCACAATTTTAATCCTAAAACTATAGAATTACTCACATACGAACTACTGCTTGGTGAAACTCATTCACCCAATAATAATGCTTCCACTAGTCTGAACTCTCAAGGATCTTACAAGATCTCTTCATATTCAATTTTAGAGCATAATTATTAATTTGCACAACGTGAAATTCCAATAGATAATCTGTTGTTCCGGAATAAAAAAAGTAATTCCCAGACGAGGCATTTCCTGTTCGCTTTTTCATACTTCTATTTGTATATTCCACCTTCTTGTCCCAATTACTCGTTCCCTCCAAACAGGACTTCAGAAGTAATGAGTTGGGTTTTAGCGAACCTGACCCAATATCCAACAAGAGCCAAAAAAAACTCTGGGCTACTAGACACTTCCACCCCAATCTTGAAGAGAAGACGATGCATCAGGATTAAAAACCATTCCCATTGAGCTAAGCTATAACCCACATCCTACTCACTCGCCTCAGTCAAGCACCCGGGAATAAAAAAATCAAGTTAACAGCAGAGGAGCTCCCATACGAACCTAAATGCATAAAAAGCAGCAATGGCTGCATCAAATCCATGCTCTCGCACGGGCCAGGAGAAGTATACGACTTATGGAAACTCAAAATCAACTTAATAACTAGGACAAACAAACGGTGTTACCTGGATATTCATGGCTTTCTTGTTTGACTCAAGCTGACTTCCTGCAAATATACACACGCTCAACAGAAATGACACAACGAGAGGAAAAAAAAAGAGAACTGGGCTTACAGGTATCTTGGGGCTATTTCCTTTCAAATTACATTACAATATCAGTTTCCGACTAAATCAGGAAAAAATAGAGCAGAGTTTATCAATAAAGCAACGAAAAAGGGCATCAAAATTGCAACTTTTTTAGTTTCCCCTCTTCAAGTAGGAGCTAAAGATTGACCCGAGAAGCAAAGGTTCACCTCGCAGCCGGTAAGCTGGAATGTCATCTTCTCGAATAGTTTCCGATTATATAAGCTTAACAGAGAAACTAAGGCTCAATCCGAGATCTATAATCTCTATAAAAAAAAAATAGAAACAGAAGGGAGAGAGAGAGAAGACCTCGAGCGCCCTTTTGCTTCTCCATGTTCCTCTCGCGAGCCATCTTAGCTTTCTGGCCGTTGCCTCCGCCCATCTTGCCGCTCCCTTCTTGCTTCGATGGCAATCGCGAAATGATCAAGGCACAGAGACGAGATCACAACGCAGATCACGCCTCGTCAATACGAAAACCGGAAGAGAAGGCACAATCACTACAGGACAGTAGAGACACGGCTCGCTCGCCCCGGCTGCCCAGGAAATTTCCTAGAGTGGGGCTTTATACTCGCGTTTGTTTGCTTCGACACGGTCTTGTGCTGCAACACATTTCCCTTTTTGCCCTCTTTTATAATTTGGAAAAAGCACTGCAAGTATCGTTAGCGCTCGCTTTGACTGCCATAAACTTTTTTTTATCACTTAAATATCATAATTATGCGACGTTTAATTGAGTATCATATTTTTTTTTAAATCACTTATAAATTTTCAATCTGTCACTTGAATACCATAAATTTATTTCAAAATATTCATCATAAATATTATGTCACATCGTATTTATGACATTTGAGTGAATATTTTAAAAAAAATATTGACACTTAAGTAATTAATTAAAAATTAAAATACTCAAGTAAATATATTTTTAGAAGTTATGACACATTAGGCGACCTTAAAAAAAAATTATGATGCTCAAGTAGTCATTGAAAGTTACACTATTTGTTTCGTACTCATCCCAAAATTACATTTAGCTTTACACACATTGCCCCTCCTCAATATCTGAAGTAAATAATCTCGAAAATGGATGTTAGCAAAGCATCCGTTAACAAGACTCTCGGTTTTAATTTTTCTGTTGCCCAATGTACGGCACGTGACATGTGGCAAACCATCATTGGCGCGTATATCCTAACACGTGACAACCTATCCACCGTTCGATCCTCTCCACAAGGATTGCCGGTGTTCCATCCGCCAACCGCCTTAATCCTCTCTCATAAGTACTTCATCAATTCGTTTTTTGAAGGCTTCTTTCGGATTGCTGGATGTCAAGACATTGACGTCTTCGCCGAGAGGAAATCGAGTTACCGTCATAGTTGTATAACGACATCAAGTGAATCAGATTCTTTATTTCTCATCTTAGCGCGAATCACCCGACGTACACAAGTGATTAAGTCTATGTTAGCATCACTACCTTGGTTACTATCTTTTATCTCGAGAAGTCAGCGTTCTCACAACAACCATAGCAACGGTCGAATCATGTCGGCCGGACGATGGAAATGGGACTAATTCTTTTGACAAAAGTTATGCACTAATGCTCTTGATTGCGCAATTGAACCGGCCGGCTGGCGGCCGGTCCTCTTCAGAGATAGTGATAGAAGTGAGAAGCCCACCGGATGCTCTTGGAGCTGGAGAGAACAGATGAGCCACTGGAAGTGCTGACCTGAGAAACACTCACAGCGGGATCTCACCACCATTGAAATGGAAGGTGGGTAGGGGGTGGGCGGGAGCATCGGCCCCCCCTGGGGCCCATAGGGCTTGGTATTAATATGAAGGTGGGCCCCATTGCAAGAAGGGAGGAGAAGACGGGTCAGACATTGCGGCTTCTCTGTCGGTAATCTGTCGAACGTTTTTTTAAGTATTTTTCTCCTCTTGTCTTTGTGGCCTTTTTATTTTTTTTTGGTGTCACGGGACAAACCCTTGACATTTGAAGACAAGAAGAAGCTCTCGACAAAGCTTTCGTTTGAGCCACAAGCCGGTCCAGGTGCCAAGGCCGCTCCACCGAAATTGTGTTGAATGAACTCACACACTCCCACGTTGATTTCCACTTAGGGAGTCGGGAACAATCAAGATTGTCGCTACTTGGCTGACTTACTCGTGAGGCCATTGACACAATGATTGCTGCATCTTTTGATAGCTGTCCTAACAAATTCACGATTCCCACCAAAATCGAGACACGACATATAGACATGAATCTTTTTGGGTCGATGGCTTGTTCCGTATTTTGGGCTCTGAGCAGGGCGACCCGGCCCAATCTCTCACTCCTCCCAAACTTCTTCGCGCGCTTGGCTCAGGTTCAGCCCTACATGCCCCCAAGCAAAGCATGAGACTCGCTCCTGCGGAGTTCACTTCATCAAAGTGAAGCGATGGGTCGCGCGCGTGCACTCGGACGATTTGGACATAAAGATGAGGAGAGACGAGTTCGCTATATGGGCCTTCCTTACGCGACGCCCTCCTTCACGTGGTCAGTGGTCACGCCAGGCCAGCTGGTTTACCAACATGGCAAAAATGCGTACGACTCCCGATTAAATGACCTTTAAGGCTTTACCAACAAGCACATGGCTAGTCTAGTCCGAGGTAATGGCGTTAACAAGCAACAGGGCAGCTTTAGCCTTTCGCACGTTGTCCAACCTTCTTGCGTTGTCGCTTTTTTGGGTAATTTGAATTTCTCCACATCTTCCATGTCGTTGTCCCCACTCCTCCTCAGAACTAGCACGAGGGAATCGTGGCGCATTCTCCAGTCCACAAACGTGTCAAGTCCATCTCTGTCCAAAACGAGGCGTTGAGTCGTCGTCCTCGCCGTCAATTAACTTATTACGGTGCAGTTCTCTCGTTTCCCTCATTTCTCTCGTTTTGGCCACTGTTATCTCTTCGCATTCTTAACGCATCTCTCCTCTCTCTCTCTCTCTCTCTCTCTCAACAGTTAGCAAAATGATAGATTTCAAACAGTCAGATGCCTCCAAGCCAAGAAGAAGATCGAATCAGAGTTCCTTTAGGTAGCCACCGACCTACAATAGCCTTAAGACTTGCCGTGCTCGGTGGAGAAAAAAACAACAAATATTTGTCAAACCTTTACTAATCGAAGATTCCTGGGACTAGTCGTCCTGCGCGTACGTATCAACATGCCTCGCTCGCTAGAACGTATCGCCAAATCAATTCGCGACTTGGTTTCCATTAGTTGTTTACATCGAAGAAACGGAGTCATTATGCGTAGGACCTTGACATGGTTTTAACTGCTCTCCTATCTAATTGATCGCCGACATTTTCCGTTGCTCAAATCAGACTTCATCGGCGAAAGGACTTTAGGGCACTGTCTCAATAGCTTTGATGACTCGATTGCCTGCCTGGTTGGCTGGTTGGTTGTTTCCTTTTGTTAGCCGTGATCTCACCCCTTTGCGGGTCATTAAAGATCACGGTCCTCACAATAGGGATAAGCACGAAAACTATCCGGAAGTCAACAAAAAGATGCCAAGGGTCTCGAGCTGGCAATTGTGAATTCCTCTTGTAAATCAAACATACGAATATCTTAATGCCACGAGGAAAGAAAGGGAGGGAAAAAAAAATCATGATATGTCCAACTTCTTTATTGTCGCTCTAAATTGAGGAAAAATATAAAAAAAAAAACTAAATTTATTGTAATTGTGCTGCCAGTATTAAATATTTTTCATTTACGTCAATTCAAATTCAATCAATTTTTACTATAGGCCTACCACCTTATATTGACCACATTATATTTTGTGGGTCCGCTATTATGTTAATATTATTTCTTACTTTTACTTCTTCTTTTTCTTTGGTTTCAAAATTTACTAAAAGACAAAACTACCATTATCCCTCCTCATTACCTTGAGTCCCACTTTAGCATGTTTTGGAAACTCAAAAATTTTCTAGTACAATTTTATCAACACACTAGATCTGTTTGGTTCAGCATTGGGCTCTAAAGCTCATTGGCTAAATGTAAATGGTCTTTGGTTCATTTTTTGACTCAATTTATGGAGATGCAATTGCATTTCAAATGCTCTTAAAAATTTTTTAGCTCAAAGTATCAAACGCAATTAATTTTTTTCTTTTAATTTTTTCATCTCCACCTGCTGCCACCCGCTCGCCGTCGCCCACCATTGACTGCCGCCAACCGCCGCCCGCCAACCACTGCCATCGTCGCCTCCCGCTAGTCGCCGATCGCCGTATGTCAATCAATATTTTTTTTTAAAAAAAGCGAAAATACTTTACAATGTGTATTTTTCACCAAACAACATTTATATCAAAGTTGTTTTCCAATATATTTTTAGAAAATACTTTACCAAACAGGCAAATACTATTTGAATTTTGAAAAAGGCCTTTAGCCAAAGTGTATTCGCATTTACTCAAAGTCCTTGACCAAATGATGAACTATACATGGCAATAAAAAAATCAAATGGGGTTTACTCTTGATTTGAGAACATTTCTTGCATTTCTAACGTTCTTGTTTGTTTGGTTTACGTTTCTTCTTCTTCTTTCCCATTTGGGAAGAAACTGATGTCCCTCTTTTAATTTTAAAAAAAAATCACATTTCAGATATCCAACTACCAACCCCCCCAAAAAAAACAACTAGTTATTGTGTTAATTAGTTGTATATTTCTGTTTTTAATTTTATAATAGGAAAATATTATTATAACCTTAGCCTAAGCCCAAGTAAGAGTAAAAAGAATCATCTAATGATTTTGACAAATACAATTGGTTTAATTGTAACTTTAATCTGTGTCATCACATTATATTATCCTTTTTTGGGTCTAATCATTGCATTTTACATTAGCTGCTAATTTGCCATTTCATTTGGTAAATCTAATATCATGATGAAAGATGTTAAATTGTGTGTAGTGCATACATAAACCGCAATATGCTCTCTTTGTATATTATTCTTTTTTCACAAACTTGCACTATAAATTGAAGTAAAAGTTTCATGATCATGAGGAGAATCTAGTGGAAATAAAGGAAAAAATGTGCAAATAAAATCAACCTTTCTAAACTTTGACGTATGATTAGTGCTTGCTCAGATGGTTAAATTCTCGTGTAAGTGGACAATGGAGAATAAGTTCAGAAAAAGACAAACTAACATGAAGGAAACATTGAAATATAATGGATATACAGCAAACGGCTAGGATGAAAAAAATGTTGTTTGAGATGTGCAAGAATTTTTGTATTTTATTTAAAATTAAAACCAAATAAGAAGAAGATAAAATCACAAAAAAAAAAAATTAAATCAATAGTGGGACCGACAAAAGACAACGAAATTATTTTAAAATAGTAGGAGATGCTTGCGTAAAAAAAAAAATTGGGTGAAAAAGCGCTGAGCCTTAGAAAATCGACGAACTTTCTTTTGGCATGCATTCCTTCCTTTGTGGGAAGCTTGAGCGAGTAGTCTAAGGAAGGAATTTTCGTAGGAAACAAGGATTTGATTTGCAGTCATATACTACTCACGTTGTTTGCGATTTCATTAGACCTTCTGGCGAGGAAGATGTTGTCAAGCTTGTCCAAACATATTTAATCGGTTGGCCTTATGAATAAGCAAGATCCATGTCATTTAGTAGCAAATTCCAACGGACCGGAGAGGTAAGAAAGATCCGAATCGGTTCTTTGCTTCAAGTACAACCCGGGTCACGTTTCGGGTCGATGACAACATCGACCCGTCTTGTTCGTTTCGGTTTGGATCTTTGCCAGAATGTCCCCCATGTCGTCGTCCATAAAAACTTAGGCAGTTGATCTGTCCTAAGGACGGACTCCTCCTACAACAGGCCGTAGGATATATCGATGGCTCACACTGGACTTGCAGAATCTGGGGGCATCATCAAATTCCCTTGAAAAAGTTACCAAAGATGGGGTAGGGCGTCAGCATGTACCAACCAAGGGAGTAGGAAATGGACCATGTCATTCCTCGGCACTGTCGGTTTGAATTTGCGCATGTGAAGGAAAAAGGAATGATCCATGTTGCCTGCGGAAAAGGTCATAATTAAAAAGTTTTCTTAACTAACCGGAGGACAAATTATCCAATTTTTTTAAATTTTTTTTTATCAATTCAGTCCTAATTTTTTTTTATATTTTATCCATTAAGTCCATATGGATAATTACGTCGGAAAATCAATGACGTTGCATGGATAAATTTTTAATGGATATATTCGCTAAAAGTCCTAAAATTTATCAACAAAATGTAATTGAGTTCTAAACTTTCATAAAATGCAAACAAGTCCTAAAACTTATTAAATTGGTGCAATCGAGTCTTTCTATTACTCCACTAATTAGACTAATGAAAAATACTAACATATTTTTTTGTTACTTTCTCTCTTCTACATGATACTGACGTGACTGAAATAAGAAAGATAAGCCCAAAACAATATCGTTTTGGTTAAAATATGTTTTATTCATATTGGTTAAATTAAATTTAAAATATACTAAATAAAAAAAGAGGCAAAAGCAACGAGGGTTTGTCAAGCTCGTTGGCCTTTGCCCAGATTTGGTCAAGGGTCGTGCTAGTTGGGTTGAGGCTAGGCAGCGACCTCTCAAGTGGTGCCCTTAGCCCGGTGTGCGTGGCCTTACTTGCCATCAGTCAGGACTGTCGGCCACTGGCCAAGGCCTGGCAATGGTGGAGAGCGGTGGCGGCGAGAGGGCCAATAGAGACCCTCATGGTTTTGCTTCTCTCTCTCTCTTTTTTAATAAAAAAATTAATTAATATTTATATTGAAAACCAATTTTGAACCAAAACAACGTCATTTTAGACTTATCTTTTTTATTTTAACCACATTTAATTAACATCAGGTAGGAAAAAAAAAAGTACTAAAAATGTCATGTCAACATTTTTCGCTAACTGAACTGGACAAAGCTAACGAAAGTACTCAATCGCATCAATTTAACAAAATATAGTACTTCATTACACTTTCTAAAAAATTTAGGATTTAATTGTGAGTTGCCGATAAATTTAAGGATTCCTAGGTATATCATCTCTCTCTCTCTCTTTATTTATAATGCTTGTTTTTTTTCGTCTTTTTTTTCTTTTAGTCGAGGAACTCGCCCGGAAAAGCGACGGGGGAAGTTGCTCAAATGCCACGTTGACAGTTGGCTGCCCCATGGTCACTGGGTAATTGGGATGGGCCGATGGGGTTTGTGCGCTTTTCGTTACCGGGTCCCACTCTATCCCTCCTTCATTTTTCTTTGGGGTAAGAAACGAGAGATGCGAAGTTCAATATGACAGCATTTCTAGAGGTGAGAAAAAAAGAAAATTGCCCGGACCGAAAACCATCCGGACGATCGGTTTTGCACGAATTTTGGGATATTCGATTCGGTTTTCAATAGACACGAACATGGTACGCGACACGATGCGATACGTCATCACGCAAATTCTAAAAAAATAGAGAATTTTGACATGCTGTGACACTTTGTATAATATATGTATATTTTTATATTTACATGATAAATTAATATTTTTATGATTTCAACAATAATAACATCATGATGTTGAAACTACTATTAATCTACTCCTTAAAAAGGTCTCACAAAAATATATAATGTGAAGAATTCAACTACGTTTCATTTTAAAGATCCATAAAATTTGGAGGTGGAAAAAAAAAAGCAATCCACATTCCACCTTAAATTTAACATTTAAGGTGGAAAACAAAAAACGAACCCCATTACATCATAAAAAATAACAAGAACATGGACCAATAGGGATTGGTTAGAAATTAGGTCAAAAAATTGAGCCTTTTTTTTTGTCTATTATAACGCTAGGGGCTCGTGTATCCGTTGCGTTGACCATCAGTCCGGACTTGGACACTTGTTGACCGCGTGTCTTAGACGAGTTTGGCGGTGTCCAGACATGTCGGACACATATCCGAGTCTGACACGGAAAATGTTTGAATAAAACAAGCGAGTCCGTGTAACATAGGAACCGCCCATTCGAACCACTTGGAATGAACTGAATTTTTTTTTTTTTTGGTTGTTGTTTCGCCGGAGTGGGAAAATTCATTCATTTTCTTTCAAAACTACGGCTTGATTGACTGGCTATACGCTTGGTATCGAGCTGCTTTCCATTTTGTTTTTGGTTCATAATTAAGTCGCTTTCGAGCATCAAATTAGATCAAATGCTGACGAATTTGTTCTGCGAAGTTTTTAGCTAAGCTTGCTTAACTATGCGCAGCACATGACGTGTGGTCCAGCAATTTCGGGAAATTCATGGTTGGTTTGCAGAAGAAACCCACAAAGAAAGTAAAAGTGGATGCCGCGCACCTTGAACGGAAAAAGAGAGAGGAAAGAGCAAACAGAGAGAATACAACAAATCACAAAAAAAAAAAGAAAAGGACGGATTATATTGGCTCACCTGAATGCCGTAACAAATCCATCGGTCCAGTTTCAAGATCAAGTGCGCTGATTCCCAGTATAGTCCCTCTAGTCTGTTTCCCAGTTCTAGAGTGGGAACTGGACCACCGGAGAATTGATCTTCCCTAATTTCCTCTCCCTCACGACTTCTAAGCGCAATCGAGAAAAGTGCGGTGCTTTTTAGTGATATAAGAAAAAAAAAACGAGCGTTTATTTGTAAATATTATAATTTTACACATATGGCATTCATTTTCTTATTAAAGATGTTACGATAATGATACCATACAACATGCATACTCAACACTCCTGTTGAAAAAAAAAAAAAATTAACAAGGAGTGTCCACCAAATTTCCTTCTCAATGCCTGACAAGTAACCGGTTTACCTTATAAAAATATTACGATGGTCAATATTTTGACTTCTTTTTTCCATGATGCGTTAATATTAACACTATCGGAAATGAAATTCTGTTCATACGGCGATATTCAGTGCCTTAATGCACTTGTTAACGAGAAAAATAGTGATGCCACCTACAGTGAAATTAGAATACATTGGTCATACCCTCCTCGTCGGATGTAATAGACCACAAGTGTGCGTGTCTATCTATATATATACACACACGTATTCAAGTCAGTTCAACCTCTATATGGTATTCATGAAGATTAGCGGGAGCAACGGTGCCCGTTTGGAGTAAGCTCCAAGTTGATTGACAACGAGAACCAACCAGCTCGGTTCCCATGTGAGTAATTTGGGAAGGGGCCTTGAACCGATTTCAAGGCTGGCACTTGGGTAGAATTTTATTTTGAACCAGTCCAAAACAAAATCCAACGGTCTCTTATTAAGAACTTTTGCAAAAAAAGAAAAAGAAAAAAAGATGAGGTTGGGCATTTCAATTAGACCTGTCAAAATGGGTCTAAAAACCTTTTATAAATCCATTTTTCTTTAAATGGGTCATTAGTGTATCACTCTTATTTCTCGCCATAAATGCGTTTTAAACAAAAAGTCAAAAATAGATGAATCTTAATGGGTTTGGTCTAAATCCATTTATGACCCATTTAATTCAATCTCTTCTTATTCCCTTAATACCAAGGGATTGGGCCGGGGGCCGAGACTAGGGACTTGAGCCAAGGCTAGGGCCGAAGATCGAGATTGGGTCGGGTCAGGTCTGGGGACCGGGGCCAAGTCTGCGATCTGGTCGGGGACGGGACCTGGGGCTAAGATCGAGTCCGGGACCAGGGGGCGGTGATCGAGGCTAGGGCTGGGGCCGACGACAGGGGCGACGATGGTATCAAGATCGAGGCAAGTACTGGGGCCGGTGACTGGAGACTAGGGTCGGCACCCGGACCAGGATAGGTCTCGGGGCCGGGGACTGGGGGTTGAGTCCTGGGCTGACGGTAAGGACTAGGGCCGAGACTGGTGGCGAGAATCAGGGTGCGGTATGGGGTGATCCATATCCAACAAAAATGCCAATTTATATTTCATGAAAATATTTCAGCAAAATAATTTTATTAAACAATCAAAAGAAATAAATTTTCATAAATTAAATTAAATATAGATGTGTTTTCTTAAATGTGTTGGGTAGGTTATGGATCGGATATGAGTTGGGTTGGGTATGATTTAAAAAATTTATGTTGAACATAAATAGATCGTGAATGAATTAATGGGTCAATTTGGGTCGGATCATTGACCTGACCCAAACCCCACTGAATCCACCAATTTGACATCCCTGATTTCGACTAAGCATGTCACTTTGGTGTATTAAGCAAGAAAAAAAAGTAACTAATCTGATTGATTTGATTTTAGATCGGTTTCAAGATTGGCGGTTTTTTTTTTCCCTCGATTCAAAAAGTTGGGCATGGCCTCCTTTGAAACGGTAGGCTTCTCCGATTCATGAACCGAGCATTTCGGACAATAAAAATAAAAATAAAAAAACAGAAAATCAATACATCATCGTACGTCAGTAAACATTTCGTTGGAAATGATATTATTATTTCATCGTCCGAATGTCTTGACTATCGACACTTGTTAATAATCAATTTTAAAAAAATACAAATTGGAAAGGAAAATCAATCCCGACCATGTTTGCTCCTCAAGCAGAAGAGCAGTTTTTAGCATTATTCTAGAGAGAGAAACTCCTGGGGGGTTTGTTTGCAAAAGAATATACCTTTCCTCTGCTCCGCAAATATCCCTCTCCTCCCTCCTTTTACCTCCTCTCTCTCTCTCTCTCTCTCTACACAATTTCACAGTCGTTTCCTTTTCTTCTCTCCGCCTAACCCCCAGCAGTCTCGTGACCAGCTTTTCAGTCCTTATCGCTTCGTTTTGCCTTCTTACATCGTCTCTGTCTCTCCCATCTCTTCTTCTGCCCGTGTGTTGTGTTCACGATCATGGAGTGGGTCCGCGAGCTGTTCGCGACGGCCGTTCTCGCCGTCCTTTTCTCCTTCGTCGTCGCCAAGCTCGTGTCGGTGGCCATGGCTGGCGACGAGGTTCGCGATTCCGAGAGCGAGCCGGGGAAGGGCGTCGATCGCGCTTCCGTTGCGGAAGATGTCAAGTTCGAAGAAGCGAGGTTGAGTTCTCCGTCCTTCAAGAGCGAGAAGGGAGTCCAGTCCGCGCAGGAAACTGCGGGTAAGGTCCATCGGTTTCAAGAGGAGGTTGTTTCTATGGAGGAAGCTGTTGACCCAGTGCGACGCGGCGGAGAAATTGGAGCAGAGCGTGACGAAGCGGTGGAGGAATCATCTGTGGCTGTTGAATTGCAGGCTGAGTCAGAGGAGGAGGAGGAGGAAAAGAGTGTTGGTGCATCGGAGTTGATCGTAGAGAAAGAAGGCGAATGTCGTTGCGGCGGGGCCAAAGAAGACGATCACCTTACTGTTATTGAAGGTAAAGACGAGGAGTCGCAACCTCATGAGCCTAAATGTTGGGAGACGGCGACGGCGCGAGCAGAGCAGTCAGAGCATGAACTAGAACAAATTGATAAAGAAAAAGAGGTGTTCAGGGTGGACAGTGACGACGACGGCTGGGAGGGTATCGAGAGGAGTGAGTTGGAGAAGAAATTTGCAGTGGCGGCGAAATTTGTTGACGATGCAAATATGGATGATCGGGTGGAGAGCGTCGGCGGCGATGTGAAAATGCAGCTCTATGGGCTTCACAAAGTGGCCACCGAAGGGCCTTGCCACGAACCGCAGCCTATGGCTCTCATGGTCTCTGCCCGTGCTAAGTGGTACCATAGCTCCTGCGCTCTCTCTTTTCTTTCGTGCGTGGTGATGTATTTGTTTCTGTTAGCGGCTTTCGTAATCGAACGATCGAGGTATCTTTTGTTTTGCACTTTAGGCACAATTAGAACGAAAGAAAGGATTTGACTGTTGAACTCTGAAGCAGAGATTGAGTTGAAAGCATCTAATCAGGATATGGGAAGTTTTGATAATGTTAAGGAAAGAAGGACGCAAGGACTTGTCAATTAGCCTTTGAAATAACGGAAGGGAGAAGTAATTAATGATTTAGATCTTCCCTCATTGAGTGCAGTGGATGATGCAATCCTTCTGCTTGTTTTGCCTAAAAGCTACATAAATTTATGAAACTATTTTAGTAAATGTTTTATTGACTGAGGGTACAATATTATGATTTGCAATGCAGCTGATAAAATGATAATTTACTCCTGTGTAAGTTTCTTGTTGTTGATCCAAACATTTGTTTTCTGGCGTCCAAATCAAAATCGATGTAGTTCTACCTTTCATTTTGGACTGGTGAATCCACCTCGACAATGAGGGCATTTCTAGTTCTCTCTCTCAGCCACGTTGTGCAGGTGTCTGGTTTGAGTCACTTACTTAAGTTGGGAGCTGGTCATCATTGTATAATAAGATAATTGTTGATAACATAGATGGTAAGTGTGCTAAGTAAAAATCGATTGGCTAGAAAGTTTGAGTCCCTCAAAAGCACCTGCAGTATGAGGAGCCGTGATAATTAACATTCCATAGGAAACCTTTCAAACTGAAACCAAGCAAGCAAACATGCACAAAACTTAGGGCTTGCGCTGTGCCGAGTTACACGGTATAGTTTGATTGCTAGGTATATAACAGGGTTGACAGCTGCTATGTGTGAGTGATGGAGGGAAGTGCTTACGTTGTGCAAGGAATGCTTGGCAAAGGCTAGGGAACATGAACCCGGATGCGGCAATGGAGCGATACATTTCTCTTCTAGCTGAAAATATTCCAGACTGGGAAGTAGCAAGAACTGCTGTAAGTTTCTTTTGCTAGGGTAAACTTCATTGCTGCTCTTCGTCAAATGTCGACTATATACGTGTGCTGGCGTTTGCAGGATGAGAACAAATTAGATGTTGCCATGCCTGGAGCTCAGGATTATAACTTAAGCACTATTTCATGCGATCAATTTAAGTTCACTAATCTAAGGTAGTACATGGCTATACTGGTCTAGTTGATCATCTACTATGTTCAAGTCTGGTCCATTCTACTATGTTCACGAGTTGTCTCCCAAATGATCATCTTTCTTGCAGGGAACCATCAATAGCATCTGTTACTGGTCAAATTGATCCTAGTAAGGATGAAAATCAGTGAACAGGGTACAGTTGCTGATGCATGCACTTTGTAATGGCAAGTTTTTCCTCTGATCATTCAATTTTACTTTTTTTTTTTCACAAAACTTCACTGTCTGAGCTGAGATGTATAGTTAGTATCTTTGTCGATGTTTCTTTTCTGAGAAGACTGGAGAAGAGTCCATTCAGATGGACTAAAAGTTTACCAACATTCAAAATTTTCCATTCTTTGCATGTCCGTCTAGTTATATTATTGCCTTATAATGTCAAGCTCATGATGGTTATAGGGATCCTTCATTGCCTGTCATGCTTTAGCGAGAGCTTGATTGATACTTTGAGCTGTAACAGCAATGACAACAACCATAAATCTACAAGTAGACAGCTAAAAGCATCTAATGGAAACGCTTAGTTGTCTAGGAAATCTGTGTTCTCTCTTTTTATCCTCTAGTTTAGGATTCGCCTGCAGCATCAGGGAAGAACTATTTGATCTTCCCATGATGAGTATTTTTAGTTAAAGCTCTTGAACAACCTGCCGTGAGAGATCGACCTTATTTTATTAGTTTTGAAGGCAAAAAAATTGCAAATGCTGGTATGTTCACTCCGTTGGTTCACATGATCAATTTCTACCAATCCTTTGGTGGTCTTGTTTTTTTGGAAACAATAACTTCATGTTGAAGAATTTAAATCATTGACATAACCTTTTCTATTTCAATTTGTCGTTTGAATTTCCTCAGGTTACAGAGTGATTGGGATTACATTGTTTATGTCCTTTGACTGTGGGGAAACTGGATCTGCTGGGAGTTATATAGATCGGCAGCCACAGTTTGAGGTTCCTCCTTCCGTTAATATTATCAATTGTTTGTCTAGATTGACGTCCATGATTGTGTTTAAGAAGCTGCGCATGTGGCACATGAGCATGTATATGGGTATGTACATAGGTATGAAGTCTGGTTAAAACGGTCCTTAAAAAGGTTTCTGTGCTGGGGAAACTGTATGCATTTACTTTCTGCTTACAGTTTGCCCGTGTTCTGAGTTCTCCAAATGATGAAGAGAATATGATTTCGCGTTACCTGAAAAATGAAAAGGTTCGTCCTTCTGGATTGTTTTTGAATGACCTATTGTTTTGTTTGTGCAATCGGTCATACAAAATACCTCTGCAGCATCGTGTTCGCCGTGGTCCAAAAATAGAAAGATGCTAGTTACTTAATCACTAAGTTTGGATTTTTATCCCTAAGCAAACCCAAATTACCAAACGTTTTGCTTGTGCCACCAATGAACCGTGTCTCATTTCTCCTTATCTTCAGGAACGCATTCTACATTTCCTTTAACTACACTGCACGACTTTTCTGCCTTATTTCGTGGTGTCTTCTGCCAGAGTTGTCCTGTTTTGCTTGCTTTTGCGTCTTTTTGAACTTTGACTTTGGAACTGCGTGCATGCTGGAGTTACGTGAAAGAATACCCATCGGAGTTGTGCCAGTTAACATTCCTTTTGGTGAAACTGAATCACATCTTGAATTTGCTTCCATGAGTTTTTGAGTGCGCCTCAACACCCTTGTTCCTGAAGCTGTGTTCTCTCCCATTTTTTTGGAGGGTGTTTCCCCTGCTTGTCTATGGCCTTATAACGTTGCTTTATAGGTTGCCTTGAACTCTGGAAAAGATCAACTTTGTTGCGTAGCTAAAAATTGTTCAATTATTGACTCATCGTGATTACTTTTGCTTGTCTTTTTGGTGGGAAGGTAATGAATTGAATAGCAGGCGTTAGGCATATGATATTTAATTTTGCACGAGGCACTAGCTGTATTCTATGAACCTCGAGGTCGAGGATCTCCTTCTCCTGTAGTAACCCCCGTCATGTCATGTCGAAGTTCATTTTCTAGCCTAGTTCCTTATAAAAGTCCCGTGCACATTTGATTTCTTTCAGATCTTCAGTTTTTGTCGATTGGATATTCGACTTGCCATGTACGGCTGAAATAATGTGATCTGCTTTTTCTATGGCTTGTTGACCGGAGCTTTGTTTTATTAGTAATTCCCCTCAGTGACCCCCCTCCTAATTTCGTGACAACGCCAACTAAACTATAGAAAGACCCATCGTAACTCCTATGCGAGGAAACTATGGTCGTGTCTGATTTTGACTCTCTCTGCTGTTTGGGTTTGGAGCAATCCCTTCTTAGCTGCTGTTTGTGTCTCTTCTCCATCGTACCATTTCTGAGAAGCATTTCTTAAAATATATTGCCGAAACATCCGCACGAAAGTGATCCCCTACGTCTTGTTTTGGCCAATAGAAAGAGACCACATAGGCTGTCGTGTATTCCTGGATGACCGCGACAAAAGAATCCTGGCTGGCGCTAGCGCGGAGACATCGTCCAGAGCAGAAACATTCCGCGATCGTCTATTCTTATATTCATGTTTGGTATCGGCTTCATTCGATCTATTGATTAAACTATTCGAAGTCGACTTATTAAAACTAAACGTGAACATTCAATTGCTTAAAGTACCTAGTCATATTTGGTTCAGCATTTGAGATGATCATTGGGGCTGTAAAATCTCTTGGTCAAAGACAAATATTGTTTGGTTCATTTTTTGGTTCACTTTGGGTAGATGCAATTGTATCTTAAATGCTCTCCAAAAACCTTTAAGCCAAAGTAACTCTGGAGATATTTTGAAAAGTTGCATTTCAAATGTAATTAATTTTTTTTTAAAAAAATTTGCCATATTCACGTGCCACCTGCAGCCGGCCGCCGGTCGCCCCGGTAGCCACCGGTCCCTAGTCGCCGTCGTCGACAGTTGTCGTCCGCCGTCAGTCGCTGGCTCTACCAATTGCTGGCGCCACACGTCTTCAATCCCTGCTGTCACTTTTTTTTTTTATATGTATAAAGTAAAAATACTTTACAAAGTATATTTTTCATCGAACGATATTAACGTCAAAGTTGATTTTAATTTTTTTTTTAAAAAAGTACTTTGCCAAACAATACTTATATTTTGAAAAAGACCTTTCAAAGTCTTTTAGCCCAAATGCTAAGCCAATCATGCCTAAATTCTCGGCGCAAGTGAGGTGCACGATCCATTTATGATCGATGGGCCAAGTTCATCTTTTGAGTGGTCCCACCGAATGCGTTCTCTCCAGCATGGGAAGAAATTACGGAGAATCGTGTGAAATTTTTTTACGAAAAAACAAAAGAGAACTCATTTTCACGATTCACCTTTGCCTTTTCAAATTTCCCAAGCTACCCCTCTACTTCTTTCTTTATTCCAACATACTAGTAACTAGTAAGGTGTACTGACATGTCTTTACCCCCTTGGATATGTTTTTGTCACTGAGATTTTTCTTTTTGATTTCAGATTACAGAGTCAAATTTTTCACTTTACCTCCATTTTTATACCCTTTCAGTCGAGAAAACATCTGAGGAAATCTTTTTACTCACCTTTTCTTCCTTTGCCGTTTGTTTTCCTAACCCATCTCGGAATCCTTCCAAACATGGGTTTTAGAGTTCGATTAAAGCATTCATATAAACGCAAGGAGAGCTATTTTGTTTAGCGTGTAATCTTCTTCATGACATCTAACAACCTAGGAAGAACAGTCTTATCATGGATGATACGCTACGTCACTTCAACTGGGAAAAGGACAAAAAGAAAGAAAAAAAAAGGTCATGAGCATATTACATATTTATGTTGATATTCATTGATTTTCTTGTAAGTTTCGGGCCGGTTTGGGGCTCTTTGAGCTTCAACATCTGAAGCCCTATTGTCGGGACCGGCCTGAAGTAGCCCAAACTTTTTGGCCCAATAGATCAGCCGGGAGCAATCTTAGCTCGGAAAAGGCGGTCTGGGCTGGAGTAAGCTCGCAGGCTAGCGGGCTATCCTGTACACACCTTAGCAGCGAGACGACGCTCTGAACTTGGACTTCAAGAAAGCGTTGCATATGTATCGTTATCATTAGGTCATCGGACTCAAAAAAGTTTTTAAGTCTAACATGTGAAAGTGCCTAGATGTAAATAAGATCAGTTCACGTAGATAAGATCCTCACGAGAGACAATTACCTCTTGAATGTTTTGAAAGTTTTCGATCGCGAAGACAGCACCACCAATTAAAAATGTTCTTTCCCAATTATTTTGGAGCTTAAAGATTTCAATATGCTGTGAAACTCCGGAAACTCTTACCATAATCATCACACCACGACACATGGCCCTGTCGATGGTGGTACGGTTTCAGGCAAATCACCTTTCCGAGAGGCGAAAGGCAATAGGATGCAGAGATAAAATCAAGCGATTGTTGCCAATTAAAGATTGAAATTTTTTGCTAATGAAAGTTTCAAGTAGAGCAGGAATTCTATTGCCAATTCGTAAGGCCCGCATGAAATACTTTCCTGGCGTACGAGTTTATCGTACCAATAACCAATGGGTGACTATTTTAAAGTATGAATAACAAGCCTTTCCCAGAGGAAAGGCCCTTTAAGGAGCACTTATTGGCTAACCAATGGTTACCAAGTGCTAAAACAACGTGATCTTGGTCGTGTGGAGATTCGAACCCGTGCCGTGTGCCGTATATTCGTTAACTACTAAGCCAACCTCATGGAGTTACCTGGTTGTCCGGGCCTTCCGGCCGGATTCCATGGTTCCCGGAATAGGTCCCTCGCTGCAGAACCTGATGAGCTCATGTTTGATCCCAGTATGGTCTAAGTGGAGATTTGGACCGTAACCTCGTACGAAGTAACGCTTGAGCAACCCCCCCACTTCGCTTCTCTCTTTTTGGGCAGGGGGTTTCGCTAAATCATGGGTTGGTTTGGGTACTTCATGTATTTCATGTTCAGTACAAAAGTTTTACGCACCATATCAGAGAAGAAATTTTCTTCAAACACGCAAAAATTACGATGCCAATCATATAATATCATATATAATCGCTACACTACACTAGGATCTCTTAACTTTTATACCACTGAGATATATCCCAAGTTCGAGTCCGTCAACATATATAGTCAAATCCATTTTAACTCAAAAATTTAAATTAATGACTTATGAGTCAACATGAGTATATTAGCTGCTCTACACTACTTTCATTTTTCAATATGGAATTTCTCAACACAACTTGCTCACATATGTCTTCTAACAGTAATGATAGTTGAGGTGTAATTCTCGCTCCATATTGATAGGAAAGTACGCGGACGCCTCTCCCCAGTGAACGAGCCAAAGTTTGGGAGAGCCATATCCTGGTAGGGGTCTCGAGGGATAGCGCCCCTTACCCCCGGGATGCCATAATATTTTTATAGTTTGAGCCCGTATTTTATTGGTATTGTAAGTTTGGTTCATGAATACCTATTGTTATAATAATTTCTTTCATTTGTAATTGAGAATTGTAACAGAGAGGTAAATGTGCTAGCTATAGTGAAATCTTCTATTGGATGTAATCCCAATTTGAGGATGAATCGAGAAAAATCTCGTGTCTCGATTTTTATTTCTCGTGTTAATTCTCTACTTTGCTATGTTTGCGCATCTAATCCTAACAATAATGGTATCACCATGCTACAGATCCCTCGAAACAGATTTCACCATCCATAGTTTCTCAATCATCGGAGAAAGATTGATTGAAGTTATGGTCGTGTCTTGTGAACTTGGTGCTTTGTCGGTACGTCATGACAAAGAGAAATATGAGGATGCATCGGAGATAATATATGAAACGTCGAGGGTTTGTCGTAGAATTCAACGCCTATTAGAATTAGGATGGTGGCTTCTCACCATTAAAATGTGTGCATGAATGGATCTTTGGATTCCACCAGAGATCTTGTCACTGATTGACGATCGATTTGTGCCTATCTTTGTTCAATTATTAGCCAATAATACTGCCCGAGTCCAATCGTGGACGTTAACACATTAAGGGAGCAACGACCCCTGGAACTTCATAGATTTGGGTAAGTAATGTTCGATTTACCAATTCCGAAGTTCTTAAGCCAATTTGTGAAAGAGATTACTCGCAAAAAAAAAAAGAAAGAAAGAAAGGAACGGTCAAACTACATAGACAAGATGATAGGTGAGACCATGAGAGCTTCACCTTCGAGGGATTCTAAAAATTCGACCATGTATGGGCAAAGACAAGACTATAAAATTATTTCAATATGTTGTTAAACTCATGTCAAGACAGTTCGATATGGTTATTAAACTTGTCATGTTTGGGTTAACTACACTTGTATTACGCACTTATTTCGACATGACATGGAACGAATTGTTAGGGCTTAAAAGAGTCAACCGATATTTGGCAATTAAGGCTACGTAATGGTTGTATTATCTTGTGTGTGTGTGTGACCATATTGTGAGTGTGTGGTCTCAAATGTATCAAAATTTTTTGCATCATAAACTTATTATAATTATGCCAATTCAATCATAATTTTTTTTAACATGACCAATTTAGTGTTAAAGCTTTTGATAATTTGCCAATTTAAGTCCATCCAATCAATTTTGACTGGAAATTATTAACATAGATAATTTGTATTTTTTTTTTCAAAATTATATAAATTTTATTATTGTCATTATTATTCTTTTTTTTCCTTTTTATTTTATGTATTTTCATTATGGTTGGCAAGATTGGCCTCGCTAACGTTGGGATGACGAGGCTCGACCTTGTCGTCATTGGGCGAGGTCGGCCTCGCCAACGATTGGGCCCGAGGAGGGTCGAGTCTCCCCAAATCCGTCAAGGTCGTGCCTCGTCTAGCCACTAGCGAGGGTCTAATCCTCGCTAGAGGTCGCGAGGTCAAAGGCCAAGAATTTCGATCTCGGTGGCCATAATGAAAAAAATAAAAAAAATAAAAGAGAAAATAAGAAAAAATTCATAACAAATTTAAAATAATTGTAAAAATTATCCATGTCAACATTGACGCGTCGATGACATCCGCGGTCAGCGATTTTCAATCAAAATCAATCAAATAGACTGTATTAGTAAATTGTCAAGAAATTTACAACTGAATTGTTCATATTAAAGTATTTAGTACCGAATTGGCATAATTAAACTCTCCATGGACCCCTGTCAGCAGTCATTACCCGTAACATCATCTTAGTTTGCCGCCGGGAATACGAAAACTTCTCTTCCCACCCAGAATGGTCCAATCCTCTATGTTGCTTTCGCCCATTAATTGTTGGACAGTTACGATCTCCGAATTATCATCTTCCCCATTCCATTCAAGCCAGAACTCTTTGCTACGAAGGCTTATCCGATATTAGGTTCGTCGTATGAATCCAAACATCATCAAGAAGTCTTGTCGTCGCACGCATTTGCTTCGTACATGGCCCTTCACTGTCGTCGACACTTAAAATTAATTATTGTCGAAAGCAGCCCTCGATCTCAACCGCATGTGCACAGAATTTATGAGTGGGTAGGGTCCAATTCCAGCTAACGGCCCGCCAACCCCCAAAATAATCCCACGTAAAGTTGGGGAACAATCTCATGGTTATTGCTTCTTGGTCATGCATTATTGGTCATTAAGATTCTAAGTGTGATGTCTTTTCATGATCGACCGACCCGTCTTTTCTCTTTAGTGCTCTTAATTATTGTCTTTTGATCACGACCCTAGACGGCCTGATACATCCAGTATGTATGATTGTCTTGATTAAAACCCTAGACAGCTCGCTACGTGCAAATGCACCTTGTTCCAATAGTATGGTTCGACAAAGTTGTCCGGATTCCCTGCCATATTGCAGGGGATCATTATCATATCAACTATTGAATCTTCCCCTTATAAAGGGGGGAAAATCCAATGGTCCTCCTTATAATGATCCCCTGCTTTTATGGTATGGGATCCTCAACAAAGACATAAGAATTCGAGTGTTCAATCACATCCGACATAATTTTTTTTTTCTCTTTTTTTTTCCTATCTCTCTCTCCTAGGGTTTCTCCTTTTCTTCGAGAAAGAGACACCGCTCCAGCTTGTCTTCGAGTCTCTCCCTTCCTCCTTTCTTGTATTTCACTTCTCTCTTTAAAACTTTCATTTGCCTTGCGTGATTAAATTTCTACGACTGATCTTGAGTGGACGTAAAGATTGGCTCGATCATTTGTTCAATCGACAATCGTCAAGGAGGATGTTCGAGATACGGTTCCACAACCTCTCCTTGAATAGGCCGCTCTTCTTGTCCGATTTAAATTTAGGTTAAGATTCGGGAATTTCATTCTCAGGAGTTCTCCATAGGTAATAAATCTATGTTCTTTTAACATATTAATGTTAATGTCTCTACACGGTCATGGTGATGAGGATGTCGAATCTAGATGCGTACCAAATGAAGTGAGAAATCTCGGTATGTGCTCATTATTAATGACTGGCCGCCGAAGTTTTACAGCGAGAGATTTCTTCTGAACGGTTGAGCATGCTTCTAACTACAGATTGTGCTTTATTATTTGCTTTCTGGCTTTTATTTTGTTTAGAAGTTATTTAGAATTTGCTAGACTTGAAAGATTTAACTCTCAAACTATTATTATGATATAAATGTCATCTTTATTTCAACCGACAAAAAAAATTTAGTATGGTTCCTCTTGATCTCCACGACTCATCTACGAAGAATATTAGAGTGAGAATGAACCTTGAGCAGGTGAAATTTTCATAAAAAAGATGAAGAGAAGATAAGATAGCCCGCCAAGTAATATGAAACAGAGATCAGTGATGATTCCACCACATGCTTATCATCGAATACAATTCACTCCCATTGCAGTACACTAGAAGTGCTATATATATATATATATATATATATATATATATATATATATATATATATACGGGGGCAGCTAGTTCAATGCCTATAGTAATAAGATGACTACGAAAAAGTAGAGCCAAAAGTAAAGCGATTTTTGGTAGCGATTGGCGCTTTATATCGACACGTTGACACGGTAATAGTAAATAATTGAAAGGGCAATGTCGATTTGCTCTGTTTCTGAAAAATGCAATCCGTATTTTAATTAGCAAAGACGGTGACAACCTCAATTTCTTGTGACGAGCTGCCACCAGAATTCCTACGGCAATTGACTCGTGCTTCAGTTGGTAGTAATTTTTCGTTTGGTCGTGATTTTGTTTTAAGCATTGACCGCGTGAAGATTAGCATTAGCGTGCCAGAATCGTATTTGTAATTCGCGTAAGCGTAATAACATCATAATATGAGTTTTATAAGCTAAATAACTGGCTTTTCGCGAACACGTGTTAAGTTCATATGCGGATTATAAATATCGTGACGTATCGTATTTCGTTTATTTTGAGTTGACTTTGCATGAACGGTTCACGTTCATCACTGTTACTTTTTAGACCTAAGATCACGAAGCGGTATGATTTGGTTCCACAGGATTGAGGTGTGTGAAGCTGTGTATACTATGAGTTTTCTAAAGGCGATTAGATACGACAGGATTACTTGAAATGAAACAAAGAATGACTTAAATGAACTTTTTTCCTTTAAATTCTTCACGGGATAGATTCACCTTGAATCACTAAGGGGGCGATTGATAAGTATTCTGCTCTCAGAAGCTAGTTCAAGCTAAAAATCTGGATGAGTTTATAAGCAAAGATATGTGCTCGACAATGATACAAATTTTCTATTCTCGGAAGATAAATTTATTTGGTAAGAATATAAATTTCTACGGTTGTCGACCGTCAGGCATCAGATGGAGAACAGTGTCCAGCAAAAGGGACGCGAGAAAGAGGGAGACCTCACGTGAAAGAGAGGGAGTGAATGCCAATGGTGATAAGAATTCTTATTTTGTTTCTGTCCTAGAAAAAAAAATTAGAAAAATTTCTACTTCTCATTGATGTTTTAAACATAATTTCGAATTAAAAATTCGTTCCATAAATAGAAGAATGGAGTTGCGATATCAAATGAATTTTTATTTCAGCACTATGTTTGATAATAGAAGAATTGGGAGAAACAGAACCTAAACAGCCAAAAATCTTTTTAATTGATTGATGGCAGTTGGGTGCACCGCTTTTCAACTTAGGCTCGAAAGCAACAGCATTAGACAACGGATAATGACTCGTAAAGAACACCATCAGCTGGCCCATCCTGTCACAATCATGTCCGCAGGCTAGGGTCCGCAACACAGTCCCACTAACACGGATTCCTGACGAAATAATTGGACCATCGGCCCCCCCGAACATTGTTAATTCTCGGCTGGCCAACTGCTCATGGGCAACACTGTTCTCCGAAGATTATTCAGTGCCTCATATCCTGCAAGAATGTATTGTTCATCTCAATAATGGTGCTATTGTGTAAGACTACCAAATAGTTCATTAACGACATAAGGATCCTCCTGGCTTGCCCCCTTATGTACCCATTTATTCAGTGCAGAAAAGAGCACGCATAGCCGAGAGAAAATATCAATACGAACTAACATGTTTCGATCGTAACTTAACTTGTTAATAGATTCTGTGAATTGATAAACGGCAAACCTCATCTGCAAGCATAGGTCAAATCGCAAGATCAAGATGTCACATGGAGGGTATGATTATATTAATGGAGAGTATCTTTTTCATCTTTTGATTCTTGATATCTTTCCCTCTATTACACCCCCCGCAATAATGGCGTACTAACTTTTTCATTCATCCCTTTCCTGATATATTGCAAACTCGTGGCTCTAAACCATCGGGGAACACAAAGGAAAAGGCTTTGAGCGTGTCCGTCTAATGTTTCAATCGCATGATGCTCCCCAATGATTCCGATGTACTGTATGATTGATATGGAGTTAAATCTCTCGAGTGGCATCAAGAAATCTCTCGTGAGCGGTCCTTGTAAATAATAGTAAGCATGATTTCAAGGTAAAATCGAGAGTCGGTAAAAATATGGCAGGCTCTAGATTTTAAAAATTGAGGAATCGATTCCAGCAGGTAAGTTACGGATTCCAAAAGGTGGAACCTAGCGATGTTAAATGTCGTTCAATGACGAGTGTGCAATCTGAAATATCATTATGAGCTTTTATTTTCTTTTGATATCCACAACTGAGACTTTTATTTCGTTGATGTTTCATTTTATTCATACACAAAATATGAGTTATGATTAGTGAATTGTAATATCAAATTGAAATCATTGAATTTGATAATTTACTGTAATAGCTCAATGATGAAAGCTAGGTATACCCAAGAACCCGTGTGACATGACAGTTTCTAAGTGCCAAAAGATGGGAAATCGATTTCGTCGAGGGGTAGATTACAGAACCCAGGTGGAATATGAACCTACCCACCCCTGTTCATAGATAGGATTGCATGATGCCTTCGACTTTCTACTGTGAGTAGTGAGGCACTAGGCCGTTAGCCTCCACGGCGACATGATGTGCCCGCACCCACCAAAAGAAAAAAGTGGCCTTTAGAATGGCTTAGTGCGCTTTAGATATTAAGAAATTCTCCGTGCATGCTTCGCAAAGGCGTTGAGCCAGTGAAAGTAAAGAAACCCCAATTTTCAACGGAAAACGAACGAGGTGAAAGAAAGCGAAGGCCACGACAGGATTCTGTCCCGTATTGCGGGCGTAATTACATTATTGGAGAAAGAACTTGGGACGAATATGTTTGGCTGCGAGCGATGGTGGGGGTACGGAAATGTGTGTGAAGACAAACTTGCATCGGTCGGGTCACACGCTTTTCTTGGATTAGCATGGTCCTCTCAATTCCCAACTGCTGAATTCTTAAATCCCTTACCTCAAATTTCTTCGATCGACAGACCTCTGTAATCGGTAATCAGCCACCTTTGTCGTATACGCAAAGTGGGAGCCGAAAAGTTCGTGAGGAGATTATAAGGTATTTGCCTACGTAGAGATCATGCAGCCCAGGGAAAAAGAGAATGTTCACCAACCCAACCAAAAAGACTTGCCTCAGAAAAACCTACTTTATGCGGAGTATTACAGCTCAAAGATAAATTTTGTTTTCAATTCCCAGGCAGATTACTCCACGGTCATGACTCCAAGATAGTTACCATCCTTCCAGTTTCACTTTGTGCTGACATCAAATTCTCAGATAATTCTAACACGAAGTGAGTGCTTGTCTCTAAATTGCTTCCAAAACAATGCAAGTTCAAACCTCAAGAGATCTACTAAGAATCTTATCTTCTTTGATCCCTCATTTGTTTTATCTTCGGCGTCATTTTTTAACCCCATGAATAGGAAACGATGAGGTCAATCTTGTATACTGTACTACCACTAGTCATGCCCCACAAGAGAACATAAGCAAGCATCAAAGCTGAGACAGCCGCTAATAAAAAGGCTAGCCTCCACCTGCTCCGTTTCGTCACTTCATTCCTCTCCGCTTTCCCCTAAGCAAAAGCTCCACAAAAATAGAGAACTTCGCTTGAATCCCCCGGATTCAGCGAAGAGGATCAAGCTTAGGCTTCTGCATATGGTGGCTCTAGCACTTCTAGTTCTCTCCCAACAGGCTAGCCATTTCATCACTTCATTCCTCTCTTCTTCCCCCTTCAGTAAAAGCTTCACAAAAAAAGATGAAGCTTAGGCTTCTGCACAAAGTGGCTCTCGCACTACTAGTTCTCTCCCAATATGAGGTGGCAGGAGGTACCGAGAAACCAGCTAGAACCACCTATATCATCCACATGGACAAATCCAACATGCCCACGACCTTTGCTGATCATCTAGAATGGTATGATTCTTCGCTGAGATCGGTATCGGACAGAGCAGACATGCTGTACACCTATAACAGTGCGCTCCACGGCTTCTCCGCGAGGCTCACAGCCAAGGAAGCGGAGTTACTTGGCAAGCAACCTGGAATTCTATCGGTCATGCCAGAAGCGAGATATGAACTCCACACCACTCGGACGCCGGAATTTCTAGGACTGGGAAGGAGCGAAGCTCTCTACCCCGAGTCCAACCTGGCGAGTGACGTGATTGTTGGAGTGCTTGACACTGGCGTGTGGCCTGAGCTGGAAAGCTACGATGACACAGCACTCGGTCCGGTGCCCAGTACCTGGAAAGGTGCCTGCGAGTTGGGGAAGAACTTCAATTTATCGAGCTGCAATAAGAAACTCATTGGCGCGAGGTTCTTCTCAAAAGGGTACGAAGCAGCATTTGGACCGATAGATGAGTCCAGAGAATCGAAATCACCCCGAGACGATGATGGGCATGGGACCCACACCTCTACTACTGCGGCTGGTTCGGCCGTAACCGGGGCCAGCCTCTTTGGTTTTGCTTCTGGAACTGCACGGGGGATGGCCACAAAAGCCCGTGTAGCCACCTATAAAGTGTGTTGGCTAAGCGGATGCTTTGGATCAGACATAATGGCAGCCATGGACAAGGCCGTCGAAGACGGTGTAAACGTCATATCCATGTCCATTGGGGGTGGCATAACCGACTACTACAGAGATACCATCTCCATTGGAGCTTTCAACGCAATGGCACGGGGAATCCTTGTGTCGTGCTCTGCTGGGAACGGTGGGCCTAGCTCTGAGAGTGTGGCGAACGTAGCTCCATGGATAACCACAGTAGGAGCCGGTACTTTGGACCGTGATTTTCCAGCCTACGTCACTCTTGGAAATGGCAAGAATTACCAAGGCGCGTCACTTTACGATGGGAAGTCATTATCTAGTCCAGTTCCACTCGTGTTTGCAGGTAACGCAAGCAACTCCTCCAGTGGTGAATTATGCTTTACTGGTAGCTTGGTTGCAAGCAAAGTTGCAGGGAAAATAGTGGTCTGCGACAGAGGAGGGAACTCGAGGGCACAAAAGGGTGTGGTGGTGAAGGATGCGGGTGGGGTGGGAATGGTTCTTACAAACACGGAGTATTATGGTGAAGAGCTAGTTGCTGATGCATTTCTCTTGCCCTCGGCAGCTGTAGGACAAAAAGCAGGGATTGAGATAAAGAAGTACATTTTCTCAGATCCGAGTCCAACAGCAACCATTGCTTCCGGAGGCACAGAACTTGATGTCCAACCTTCACCAGTGGTAGCATCATTCAGTTCCCGTGGTCCTAACCCGCTCAATCCTCAGATTCTCAAACCAGACCTCATAGCACCTGGTGTGAACATCCTCGCAGGGTGGACGGGTGCTTTGGGCCCAACTGGCCTGGACACAGATAAGAGGCACGTGAATTTCAACATACTCTCCGGCACGTCAATGTCTTGCCCGCATGTGAGTGGGTTGGCAGCCCTCCTCAAGGCTGCTCACCAGGAATGGAGCCCAGCGGCCATCAGATCAGCACTCATGACAACAGCCTACACAAAGTACAAAAATGGTGAAACAATTGAAGATGTTGCCACTGGGAGTTCATCAACTCCTTTCGATTATGGGGCCGGACATGTTGATCCAATGGCAGCCCTTGACCCTGGTTTGGTCTATGATGCTGCCGTAGATGACTATCTCCGCTTCCTCTGTGCCCTAAACTACACCTCAGACCTGATCAAGCGCTCCACAAACAGAGACTTCACCTGCGACTCAAGCAAGAAGTATAATGTGGAAGATCTTAATTACCCATCGTTTGCAGTTCCCATGGAAACGGCTTCTAGCAAAGCAGGTGGGGCTGGTGCTTCAAGCACAGCAAAATATACAAGGACTCTAACAAATGTTGGTAGTCCTGGTACCTACGAGGTGTCAGTTTCTTCACAGATCCCATCAGTCAAGATCTTGGTTGAACCCGATTCGCTGACTTTCAGCACCATGGGTGAGGAAAAAAGTTACACAGTCACCTTCATTGCTGGCTCCATGCCATCTGGTACAACCAGCTTTACTAGTCTTAAATGGTCAGATGGAAAACACACTGTTGGAAGTCCAATTGCTATCAGTTGGACATAACCATTGTTAGAACATAGGTTGCTACCATTGTAATCAAGCTCTGAGAAGGGGCATGTGGATGTGCTTTCTCTGTTGACATGAATGCATAGAAGCTGGCATCATGTAAGAGAAAGGCTGGCCAGATTAGATTGCTGCTACCCTTCTCTTGAGATAAAAATGTAGGCCAAGGGAAGACTGTAAGTGTACAGAAACGCATCGCTCCACTATCTAGCGTACTTAAGATACCTTTCAACCTTTGAAACCTGGACATGGTTCTCCTACAAGTACATTAATTCGAAATTGAAGCATTTTGTTGTCATCCGTTGTATCTACAGCACTGGCAGCATCAACAATGTGAAATACCGTATTGTAATAAAAACTATCTTCCCAAATCCTTTCCTCAATTCAAAGTCATTAGCAGATCCCCACTTCAACCTCAGAACTTGTAGTTATAACATAAAAGAGACCCCCTTGATTGGATGAAAATGGATGAAGAAATACTAAGAGATCCTCTCTTGAATCAAAATCTTGACCAGAGTCTATTTTAAGTGCTAAATTATGATGCATTTATAACAAAATAATGAATCAAGAAAACATTAAATTCTTGTCTAGCTTAATGAGTAAAGCAAAATGACATTAGTACACAACTCAAGTAGAAAAAAGGAACAAACAGGATTTGTATGGATTATGAGGAATGAAAAGAAATCTATCAATGTTCATTCTGGAGAACATTCAGTAACAACATACAATATTTCCTGAATTGCCACCCTTGAGCACTTTTGATCTGAGGGTTTCATTCTGCAAGGTGCAAATTACTAACTTAAAGAGGTGACCGGAGGTTAATAAACAATAGCACACAACAGCCTAAAGGCAACCTCTCAACTGCTCATCAAAAGTGCTTTATTTTTAACGAATGGAGAGACTTTACGCTAAAGACAACCTCTCAAAATGTTGATCAAATTTTCTTACATTGAGATTTCAGATAAAGGTGTTATAGATGATGTTGATGTTGATGTTGAGATTTCAGATAACCTAGTAAGAACCAAGAGGAGAATATGGCTGTTACAAGAAATGATGTGCCTTGCAAATCTTATCCAAATTTCACATCATTACGTGCAGCATGTTCTTGACACTTGAAAGAGCTACTGGATCTCGAGAAGAAGAGAAAGTTCTCATTGGACTCAGCATCCCACAGAAAAAAAATAATAACGATCCAAAGAACTAAAATTCCACCCTTAAGCATTTGAATGCCAAGATCGAAGTTGAATTGCAACAAGAAACTCAAAATTGTCCATTAGTCCAGGTCTAGCTTCAGTGAACTACAACACATAGAACAACTGCTTAACGTACCAAATGCATCTCTTCAGGAGTAGGACACGGCTTCACTATCAATTTTATATGTATTTTCTGAGTCTAACGTATAACATTCTGCTGCATATTTCTACTGAAGAAGATGAAGCCTGAAGAACACTACCACTGATTGAATAGCAAACCTCAAAAAATACTGCATAGACGGTAGAACATACCCATCCTTTCCACCAATTGCTTATAAAGTTGCAACCCTATCCAGATAGTGAAAGCCAACTAAAAAAGCCATTTTAAGCGCCTTCAAGACAGTGCTTTCAGAGCTTAAGTGCAAACCAAACATCATTCTTCGTCTTGTGTAGTTTGACAAACTGGGAGGTAATATGTATCAAGCTGCCAATATTTCTGTTTCACACCTTCCCAAACTTCTTCTCCCAGACAAGCCTTCACAGGCAGGGGAATTAATTGCGTGGAGTAGCCCAGGTTCTCCAATTCCAGAGAAACCAAATGACAGTAAACAACATGGAAGAAGGCATTATCTCCACAAAGCCCATTGAAAAATGAGTAGATTCCCCCAGGTTTCAATAAAACAGGAAGATGCTGGTGGAACTCCCTCATATCTTCATAATATTCTCCATATGTGTCGAAGAATATACCTGAAAACATCAATTATATTACATAAGCAAGACCGTAGTCACATAAGAATTTCATCCGAATAGAAATTAATAACTGAAAGCGATCCAATTATATCCAAAAAAAATCCTAGCAGCATCTACTGGGCTTTTAACCATACTCTCATGTGCACACTCTCCTGAAATCAGATTGGGATACTAGGCTGTAGCTTCTCCAATGAAATCTGTCTGCATGAGGAGATGGACCATTGTAGCCAAGTAATTGATAAATGGAAATGCATACTTTAAAGATGATAAGCCGGAAAAACAATTAAAAAAAAATGGACTCAAGCAAAACACAATTCTAGCTGCAATCCCTATTGACTGGTATAGTTTTAATAAACACACCAGAAATCTCATAAACATTGTCTTAGCCAATTCTGGTTGCAATTAAAACCATGGTACAGAAAGGAGGCCCAAGAACTTCTCTTTTGCAGAAATTTCTTTAATTATGGATATAGAGGCCTTGTTGGAATTTCACCGATGGTAAGAATTTATTCTTTTGGAAACAAGATTATAAGCTTGACAAAAAAGAGCAGACAAAAAACTGAAAAATGGTGTCTTGGCAGTCTTGCAAATCCTAAAAGCACCAAAATTTGAATCTCTGTGCAAAAGTGGAGGGATCGAGGGGAAAAAAAAATCACAAATGAAACGTTATGCAACACTCAGCTATGGATGCTAATATTCTAGTTAGATAGGGAATGATGTTTCTCTTACCGTCATAAGATCCAAGTTGAGAAAGAACATCTTGCCAACGACCAAATATCATCCTTACGTTGTCCTTATCACCCCAACCAGTGTCGAGCATTCGTTTATAAACGTCAGGGTGAGCCTCTACTATAGTGTGTGTGGCAGGAGCATATTGCTGAATGGCTGTATCTACAAGACCCATTCCAAACCCAATGTTCAGGACGTGACCACCCTGTGAACAAACGGCTTTGGCATGAGCCTCCATCAATGGTTTTTCCCACTCCATCATGACAGCTTTGCTACTTGAGTCCATCAGCTTATCCTCACTAAAATTAACCCTGTCATCCAAGTAATCCCCATGAGAGCCACCGGCTTTACTTTTCCTTGCAATTGTCCCCAGAATAAGCTCCGCTTGAATACCTGTTGCATATAATATCGATGGTCAAAGTCCATGATAAGAACAATAAAGCTCCCTTAACTGGACTGAAACTATGCACATACCTAACCTGAAAATCATTTCTATGATCCTTGAAGCATGCCAATAAGTAATGCTAAATATCCAGAATTTGACAGGTTATGCGGAAGTATTTGAGCCAATGAGTTCCAGGGTAAGAAAATTTGGCTTTCCTATTAATACTACCGAGAAACTTCATAATCCGTAGTCCTGGCCACAAAGGGAAGCATCTCATCATGTACAACATCAACATCAACAACACCTTTATCCCAAACTAGTTAGGGTCGGCGGTCGCTGAACTCCAAAGAATCATAAAAATACAAAGTAGAATCAAGGGAGAGAAAAGAGATAAATGTGTAAAAATAAATAAGTAAATATATATATATATCTATCTATACACTACCCCTCCACAACATTAATAGACTTTCTCCACTCCGTTCTAAAGACAAACCGTACGCCAATCTATTTCTCACTCCATTAAATCTTATTTTACTGCTTTCCCCCAAGTAAGTTTCGGCCGACCTCTTGCTTTCTTGGTGTTATGCTCTCGATAGCAAACTTCTGTTCATACCGGTGCATCTAAGGGCCTTCGGAGGATATGCCCAAACCATCTCAATCTATGCTCTCTCATCTTTTACTCCACCGATTCTACTCCAACTTTTCGTCGAATCTCTTCATTTCTTATCTTATCCATCCTTGTATGACCACACATCCACCTTAACATCCTCATTTTCGCTACTATCATTTTATGCTCATGTTTCCTTTGTACTGGCCAACATTCAGCTCCGTATAACATGGCAGGTCTGACTGCTATTCTATAAAATTTTTCTTTTAATCTAAAAGGAATTTTAACTCCACCAATGTAGTCTACATAGCTTGTCTCAAGCCAGGTAAAGGAGGAGGGTTACGTCAGGCGTAGCGAGCCGGTTATAAAAAAAAAGAGCTACCTCTATGAGATGAACCCTATTGATATTTCGTTGGAGCGTACCCTTCTTAGCGACGCGTTGCATCGACGCCTGGGTGTAGCGAAAAATGAGCAAGGATCTTTGCACCAAGATAGGTGGGTGCAAGGGGTAAGGAAGCTAGCCTTAGGCCATCATTCTCAAAGTGATGCACCACATCAGTGCCCGGATGTGGTGATAAATGAGCAAAGGTCCTCACACTTCCGTGGGCGAGTGTGGGGGGCAAGAAAAGCCTAAGGGGTAGGAATTAGATTGGGGAGTTGGAATGTAGGAACCTTAACGAGTAAATTGAGAGAATTGACAGATACTTTTGCTAGAAGAAAAATGAATATTAATTGCCTGCAAGAGACTAAATGAAAAGGAGAGAAGGCTAAGGAAGTGGACGGCACCGGATTCAAGCTATAGTATACAGGCACAACAAAGAGTATAAATGGAGTTGGGATTCTGATCAATAAAAATTTCAAGGATAGAGTGGTTGATGTTCAAAGAATAGGAGATAGGATTATTTTAATTAAGCTAGTAGTGGGGGATTTGATTTTAAATATCCTTAGTGTGTATGCCTCTCAAGTTGGACTGCAAGCGTCCGAGAAGAGCAGATTTTGGGAAGATCTGGAAGAGATTTTAAGGCGGATACCACACGAGGAGAAGGTATTCATAGGAGGAGATCTAAATGGACATGTCGGTCAGAGTAGTGGAGGTTTTGACAGAGTTCATGGAGGTTTTGGATATGGGACTAGAAATGAGACTGGCGAAGACATCTTGAGTGTGGCAATAGTTTATGATTTGACGTTGGCAAACACTTTTTTTAGGAAAAGAGAATCACATCTGATCACTTTTCGCAGCGGTCAAAATTGTAGCTAGATTGATTTCTTTCTTGCCAGGAGAGAGGATAGAGCTTCGTATGTAGATTGTAAGATATACCCTAGTGAATGTGTAGTTACACAACATAAATTGGTGGTCTTAGAAATTCGGTATAACAAAGTACCGAAGATGAAGAGAAGTGCGCATCACCCCAGAGTAAGATGGTGAAAGTTACATGAGGAGAAACAAACAGAATTCAATGAAAGAATGCTACAGGAAGGACAGTGGCAACTAGAGGGCGAAGTAAATATGATGTGGAAAGAGATGTCTAACTGCATCCAGACAGTGACAAAAGGGGTGTTAGGGGAAAGTAGAGGGAATGAACATCAAACAAAAGAAACTTGGTGGTGGAATGAAGAGGTGTAGGAGGCAATTAAGCAGAAGAAGGAGTGTTTCAGATGCCTACATAAATGTCCTAATTAAGAGAATTTGCAAAAGTTTAGATTGGCGAGAAAAAGTACCAAGAAAGCTGTACGAGAGGCCAGAGGCAAGGTTTTCACCGATATGTATGACAAACTTGGGAGCAAAGAAGGAGAAAAATGCATCTATAGACTTGCAAAATCAAGAGACAAGAAAATTAAAGACTTGACACAGGTTAGATGTATCAAGGATGAAAATCAAACACTCTTGATAAGAGATGAAGACGTCAAGGGCAGGTGGATGAATTATTTTAACAAACTTTTTAATGGGGAGAGTGATAGAAGTGAGGCGGATTTGGAAGATGCTTCTGATGATTCAAATAAAAGGTTTATGCGTAGAGTTAAAGCACGAGAAGTTAGGGAGACATTAAAAAAATGAAAACTAGTAAAGCCTTGGGACACGATGGTAGTCCTATTGAAGTGTGGAGATGCTTAGGGGATGTAGTAATAAGTTGGTTGACTAGTTCTTTTAACAAGATCCTCCATACTAATAAGATGCCTGATGAATGGAGGAAGAGTATACTTGTGCCTATATACAAGAATAAGGGGGATATCCAGAATTGTTCTAATTATAGAGGCATCAAGCTTATGAGCCATACAATGAAACTGTGGGAGAGAGTTATTGAGCATCGTTTAAGAATAGAGACCAAGGTTTCTGTCAATCAATTTGGATTTATGCTAGGACGATCTACCATGGAGGCTATTTTCTTAATACGGCAATTGATGGAAAGATATCGAGAAAGAAAGAAGGACCTCCATATGATGTTTATTGATCTCGAGAAGGCGTATGATAGGGTTCCAAGAAAGGTTTTGTGTTGGATTCTTGAGAAGAAAAAATTACCTTCAAAGTATGTCGAGGCAATCAAGGACATGTATAACGGTGCTACTACATATGTGAAGGCTTGTAATGGCACATCAAGTTATTTTCCAATCACAGTAGGCTTACACCAAGATTCTGCTTTGAGCCCTTACCTTTTTGCCCTGGTTATGGATGAGCTAACAAAAAATATTCAAGATGAGGTGCCGTGGTGTATGCTATTTGCAGACGATATCGTGCTTATTGATGAGACCAGGGCTGGGGTTAACGCTAAGTTAGAAGTATGGAGAAGCATGTTGGAGTCTAAAGGATTTACGCTAAGTCGAAGTAAGACGGAATACTTGAAGTGTGAGTTTGACACGGCAGGAATAGGGAATCAAGAAGCCGTAAATATGCTCGGACAGGAGGTACCCAAAAAAGATACATTTAGATATCTGGGATCAATATTGCAAAAGGAGGGAGAGATTGATGAGAATGTAAGCCATAGAATCAGAGCAGGTTGGATGAAATGGCGCAGTGCATCGGGATTTTTGTGTAATCGCAAAATTCCTCTTAGGTTAAAAGGAAAATTTTATAGAACAGCAGTCAGACCTGCCATGTTATATGGAGCTGAATGTTGGCCAGCACAAAGGAAACATGAGCATAAAATGGGAGTAGCGGAAATAAGGATGTTAAGGTGGATGTGTGGTCATACAAGGATAGATAAGATAAGGAATGACGAGATTCGACGAAAAGTTGGAGTAGAACCGGTGGCGGAAAAGATGAGAGAGCATAGATTGAGATGGTTTGGGCATATTCTCCGAAGACCTTTAGATGCACCGGTACGAACAGAAGTTTGCTATCGAGATTATAACACGAAAAAAGCAAGAGGTCGGCCGAAACTTACTTGGGGGAAAGCAGTAAAACAAGATTTAATGGAGTGAGAAATAGATTGGCGTACGGTTTGTCTTAGGACGGAGTGGAGGGAGGCTATTAGTATTGTGGAGGGGTAGTATATAGATAGATAGATATATATATACTTATTTATTTTTACACATTTATCTCTTTTCCCTCCCTTGATTCTGCTTTTATTTTTATGATTCTTTGGGGTTCATCGACCTCCGACCCCAACTAATTTGGGATAAAGGCATTGTTGATGTTGATGTTGAATCTAAGAGGAATTTTGTAATTAAACAAAAATCCCGATGCACTGCGCCATTTCATTCAACCTGCTCTGATTTTATGGCTTACATCCTCATCAATCTCCCCCTTTTTTTGCAATATTGATATCAGATATCTAAATGTATCTTTCTTGGGTACCTCCTGTCCGAGCATATTTATGACTTCTTGATCCCATTTCCCTGCCGTGTCAAACTCACACTTCAAGTATTCCGTCTTACTTCGACTTAGCGTAAATCCTTTAGACTCTAACGTGCTTCTCCATACTTCTAACTTAGCGTTTACCCCAGCCCTGGTCTCATCAATAAGCACGATATCGTCTGCAAATAGCATACACCACGGCATCTTATCTTGAATATCTTTTGTTAGCTCATCCATAATCAGGGCAAAAAGGTAAGGGCTCAAAGCAGAACCTTGGTGAAGCTTACTGTGATTGGAAAATAAATTGATGTGCCATTACAAGTCTTCACACATGTAGTAGCACTGTCATACATGTCCTTGAGTGTCTCAACATACTTTGAAGATACTTTTTTTCCTCAAAAATCCACAACAAAACCTTTCTTGGAACCCTATCATACGCCTTCTCGAGATCAATAAACACCATATGGAGGTCCTTCTTTATTTCTCAATATCTCTCCATCAATTGTCATATTAAGAAAATAAACTCCATGGTAGATCTTCCTAACATAAATCCAAATTGATTGACAGAAATTTTGGTCTTTATTCTCAAACGATACTCAATAACTTTCTCCCACAGCTTCATTGTATGGCTAATAACTCTCTATAGTTAGAACAATTCTGGATATCCCCCTTATTCTTGTATATAGGCACAAGTATACTCTCCCTCTATTCATCAGGCATCTTATTAATATGGAGGATCTTGTTAAAAATACTAGTCAACTAACTTATTACTACGTCCCCTAAGTATCTCCACACTTCAATAGGAATACCATCGGGTCCCAAGGTTTTACTAGTCTTCATTTTTTTAATGCTTCCCTAACTTCCCGCGCTTTAACTCTACGCACAAACCTTCTATTTGAATCATAAGAAGCATCTTCCAAATTCACCTCACTTCTATCATTCTCCCCATTAAAAAGTTTGTTAAAATAACTCATCCACCTGCCCTTGACATCTTCATCTCTTATCAAGAGTGTTTAATTTTCATCCTTGATACATTAACCTGTGTTAAGTCTTTACTTTTCTTGTCCCTTGACTTTGCAAGTCTATAGATGCCTTTTTTCTCCTTTGCTCCCAAGTTTGTTGTACATATCGGTGAAAACCTTGTCTCTGGCCTCTCGTATAGCTTTCTTGGCACTTTTTCTCGCCAATCTAAACTTTTGCAAATTTTCTTCATTAGGACATTTATGTAGGTATCTGAAACACTCATTCTTCTTCTTAATTGCCTCCCGCACCTCTTCATTCCACCACCAAATTTCCTTTGTTTAATGCCCATTCCTTCTACTTTCCCCTAACACCCCTTTTGCCACTGTTTGGATGCAGTTAGATATCTCCTTCTACATCATATTTACTTCGCCCTCTAGTCGCCACAGTCCTTCCTGTAGTATTATTTCCTTGAATTATGTTTGTTTCTCCTTATGTAACTTCCATCATCTTACTCTGGGGTGCTGCGCACTTCTTTTCATCTTCTGTACTTTGTTATACCGAACTTCTAAGACCACCAATTTATGTTGTGTAGTTACACATTCACCAGGATATACCTTATAATCTACATAAGAAACTCTATCCTCTCTTCTGGCAAGAAAGAAATCAATATGGCTACAATTTTGACCGCTACGAAAAGTGATCAGATGTGACTCTATTTTACTAAAAAAAGGTGTTTGCCAATATCAAATCATAAGCTAATGCCACACTCATTATGTCTTCGCCAGCCTCATTTCTAGTCTCATATCCAAAACCTCCATGAACTCTGTCAAAACCTCCACTACTCTGACCGACATGTCCATTTAGATCTCCTCTAATGAATACCTTCTCCTCGTGTGGTATTCGCCTTAAAATTTCTTCCAGATCTTTCCAAAATCTGCTCTTCTCGGACGCTTGCAGTCCAACTTGAGAGGCATACACACTAAAGATATTCAGAATCAAATCCCACACTACTAGCTTAACTAAAATAATCCTATCTCCTATTTTTTTAACATCAACAACTCTATTCTTAAAATTTTTATCGATCAGAATCCCAACTCCATTTATACTCTTTGTTGTGCCTGTATACCATAGCTTGAATCCAGTGTCATCCACTTCCTTAGCCTTCTCTCCTTTCCATTTAGTCTCTTGCAGACAAGCAATATTCACTTTTCTTCTAGCAAAAGTATCTGTCAATTCCCTCAATTTGCCCGTTAAGGTTTCTACATTTCAGCTCCCCAATCTAATCGCTATCCCCTGGGCTTTTCTTACCCCCACACTCACCCAC
Source organism: Rhodomyrtus tomentosa (assembly GCA_028455895.1). Lineage (NCBI taxonomy): Eukaryota > Viridiplantae > Streptophyta > Magnoliopsida > Myrtales > Myrtaceae > Rhodomyrtus > Rhodomyrtus tomentosa. The sequence goes on along the minus strand of JAPCWY010000001.1, from coordinate 1,648,216 downwards.
GGAAGTGTGAGTACCCTCGCTCATTTATTACCACATCCGGGCACTGATGTGGTACATCACTCTGGGAATGATGGCCCAAGGCTAGCTTCCTTACCCCTTGCACCCACCTATCTTGGTGCAAAGACCCTTGCTCATTTTTTGCTACACCCGGGCACCAATGCAACGCGTCGCTAAGAGTGACACGCTCCAACGAAATATCAAGAGGGTTCATCTCATAAAGATAGCTCTTTTTTTTTATAACCTGCTCGCTACACCTGACGTAACCCTCCTCTTATACCTGGCTTAGAACAGGCTATGTAGGCTATATAGGCGGAGTTGCATCTCATCATGTACAGAAGTGCAAATTAAAAGAATGTTTGTACTTGCTTATGCAAATCATTAAACGACAGACAAAATAGCAAGGTGAGTCTATCACTGATCTTCCATCACATATTCCTTGCGTGTGGCCACAGTTGAGATGGGTCTTATGGAAGCTTTTCAGGTGGAAGCATAGCATTCCTTAGTCCAATTCTACTTTGAATAGTCATTCCGATAATCCTATTGGAAGGTTCATTGGTTTGATCCTTGTTTAACTGTCATTTTGCAACGTTAACTTGAATCAGTGAAAAAACTGAAAATATATCAATTCCTCGATTGTTACTAATTGTAACATCAAACATCTGTCGCTCATCAATCTGTGTGTTAGCGAGGTTTTAGAACCTAATAGCGATCCCTCTTTAATGACTTTCCATTTTCCTTGTTGGCCAAGATAGACGCACCATTATGAGTATGAGATTTTTAATCATGCTGTTAAGCAATAATCCAAGAGCATTATCTTCCATCAAACCCAACTTGTCATGGGCCCAAGGTGAATCTTAAAAAACCTATCTCTCCCAAACTATTCTTCCTTGTCCTCATAAAAGAACTAGAGTTGAACATCGGAACGGCAAGTTATGTGTAGAATCAAGCAAGCATCACTAGCACATTCGAAGCTCATCACTAACCATCACCAAGGACAAACGACAAACTGAAGCAGAACTACAAATGCGCACATACCGGTGTTGAGGAGGAGTTCGAAGGCTTCCTGATGTCCGGACGCCATGGCGAAATCGCCGGCGGAGAGAGCGGAAGGCGAGAGAGCGTTCCAGGGCGCGCCGGCTTCAAGGAGCGCCTTCACCAGGTCGGCGCGGCCACACTTAGCCGCGTGCATCAGCGGAGTTAGGCCGTCGGCGTCGAAGCGAGAGACGTCGGCGCCGGCGCTGATTAGGGACTTGAGCCTTCCGATGTCGCCGTTCTTCGCCACCTCGCGCAGCTGCTCCGCCTCTCCCATCGCCGCGTCGCCGCCGAGCAGAATACTTCTCTTTCACAGCCGATTTCCAAGTCATTTTATCCTCTTCTCACAAAAAAAAAAAAACATTTTTTTAATTGCATTTTCCCCTTTTACTTTCCTCGATCCATCCTAACATAACGGTCAAACAAAGAGGAATTAATCCATCCACAGAAAGAAAAATTTTAATGGATATAAAAATAACCAAACATGAAGGGACGAAAATGAGGACTAACGCTCCTCGGGCGTGGCCGTATCGAGCAATTGTCGAATAATGTGATCTCAGAATGATTTCAAGAGATCGTGTAAATATAATGATTCAAAATCAATTTTGAACGATCGGGTTTATCGTTTAAAAAAAATTATTTCCAGCTATTCAAATTATTTCTTTGATTTGGGATAACAAAGTTGAAAGATTTTGTGACACCACTTATTTAAACTGTTAGAAGAATACGTATCTTATCACGCTTAGTCTAGTCTCAAGACCTCCTATTTTGATACCATGAAATATTTAGTTAGATCACTTGTTAATTGCTTTAAAATTTTAAATTATTAGAAAAATTCGTTGTTTAATATTTATATATTATAACGGAATTTAAATGAAGATTCGTTAATTTGACTTTAACGAGAAAAGTTTGCATAAAATGGACGCAAATTTAATGAGTTTTTTAAAATATTAATCGAGCATTCATTTTATTATGTCAAAATCCATTAGTGCAATACTATGTACTAATAATTGATCATACAACGGTGGTGCATCATGCGCTATTTCCTACCATAATTGATAGGCGTCTCTTTTTTGGTTTATCTCATGGAAATGCCATTTTGTTTCATTAGCTGTTTTTTTTGGAATGCCCGTAATGCGAGCTCCGATTAATTAAATCGTGGGAGTTGAGTTAAATTATTGGATTTACCATATTAATTCCGCAAGTAAACTATTGAGGTAAATAGGTTAATTACAAACACGTGTTACGTTAATAATGGACATCATTTGAAAATCAATCTATTAGAAAAATCATATGCAACAATAATATACTTAATTTTTCGATAAAAAATTTGATAATTTACTTGTTAACATATTCTTGATCCTTAATCTCAAAATTAACATCGCTTGCGATTACCGTGATTTCCCCTCTATTGATAATGTCATATATTTTGCACGTACTTTTCTCATTCCATTCGAACAAAATTTTTTTTCATACAAAATACGATTAAATACTATCTTTTAATTTCATTCCTACATTTCCTGCTGAGATCTTAACGAATATCAAAACGGTGCCATCAATTAAATAAAAATTTTCCCATTAAAAGTGTTCTAGCACATCGTGTTTTTGTTTCAAAGTTTTTAGGTCACATATGACAATATTTTTGGAGCAGAAATCCGTCTGGTAGCACAACTTCTGAAACAAAAATCTATTTAATTACGGAGTTTTTTTTTTCTCCTAGAGTAGTTCTAGAGTCACCTGAAAAAGTAAAAAAAAATATTTTTCTCAAGAATTAGAAAAATCAATTTCTATCTAAAAATTGATTTCTATGGTAGAAACATTGCCATGCGTTGGCTTCCCAAAATTTATGTACTTCTCCGGAAAAATGAAATACCTTTCAAAGTAAATGAGTCTCATCTACAAAAGTTTGAAAGTTGTTTTGTTGATTCTTTGTTAAAATAGTAAACGCCGAGAAATTTAGAGTATAACTACTAGGAACAATCGTTACTAGCAATATAAAATTGACTAAAAATGTAAATTCAATCGATGTGTTCTTTCATTCATTGGATAAGCCTTCACAAAGGATGCATTTGGAGTATTTACCGATCCCAAAATCATTAGCTTTCACTAACCAGGAGTTGCATCTTCTCGTGCTACCGCCATGGGACCAAGCGTACATTTTGCTAGCCCATCTGCCTGAACACCTGGCCAAAATCTAGTGGCCGAGGTCGACATTCTTGTCGATCGGAACCGAGCTCTTTTCTATCGAGCCCCCTTCGCGACCGGTCGATACGAACACCAGATCATTTCCCAAATATACTTTGCGTCGATTCAATGGGGGACTGGCAAATGGCGGGTTCTAGAAATATCCGCAGGCGAATTTTGACCGCGGAGGAATGAAGTAGCGAGTCCCAGTCCAGTCCATACTGCCCAGGTCCGAGTGGGACAACCTTGACTGGCTCCCCCTGGTGTGTCTAGTCCGCGTGGAGACCCTCCTTAAATAATGACGTCAGCAGGCCTAATAATTATCCAGTTTAATATATCAATTACCAAAAAAAGAGAAAAAGAAAAGAAAAAAGAAAAGGTTGCTCGTTGAGAAGCTGAAGCACGTGAACAAATCACGTGGCCACACGGCCATGGCGCCTTTCATTTCACGCGTTAAATTAAGTAAATAAATATATCCATCTTTAGGAGTCGTGCGCATTGCTGATTGCTTTCCTTTCTCTCTCTCTGTCTCTCTCCCTTTCCCTCTTCCTGGATCCCCATTTCTGTAATTTTCTTTTTCCTCTTGAATCCTCCCCCATACATTTGGATTTGTTGATCCGCTCCGTTGGCGATCAAGCGAGGTCACTGGGATTGAGGAAAAGATTTTTCTTTATCGATTAGGGTTTCGATTTGGGGGGGGGGGGGGGGGAATCGGAGCGAATTCGTCTTGCGGTTTGGCTATTGGGGCTCGTTGTTTCCCTCCGCAATGGCTTCGAGTTTCGGTCGATGGGAGAAGGATCCTTTCTTCGCCGCTGCTGAGGAGGTTCAGGAATCAGCCGACAGGTACGCCCATGTCGTCATGTTAACGATAGTTTGTAACGTCGGATCCTCATTTCGAGCTGCTATTGGTTGCAGATTGGTTTCTGATTTCGTGCCTCTTGCTTATTGCTTGAGATCTCTTGAATGTACTCGATTGCTGCATTTAGCAGGACCAGTTTCGGCCTTGTTGTATGAAATTCTAGGCTTCGGTTTGGGGACTTTGTTCGTGAAATGCTGTTGATCGCCTCGGTTTTTTATGGGTTTTGTTTGCTAGTTTTGGTTTTATGCCATAGCCCATAGAATTGTCCTTATGGGAACCTTATATGCCGGTATTTGTGTTGTGAATGTCGTTTACATGGTTTTGAAGGATGCAATCGACATATAGAACATGGATCCATGCGAAAAAGGACTCCTCGGTCGTGTGGAATCTGGAGGAACTCCAGCGGGACCTCCATACTGCTTTAGGCACTACGAAATGGCAGGTCATCCTCTCTCTATAGCTGCATGTCGTGCTTTTCTTTGACATGCTGGTTTTGTCTGCAGTTTAGTGAGGGAAGGAAGAAAAATAGATGGAAATGCTGACGTTGAACTTCTTAATTGGGTTTGGATGCAGTTGGAGGAGTTTGAACGAGCAGTGCAGTCAAGTTATGGCAATAGTTCATTTGATGATGCAAGGGACAGGCACCATGATTTCATTGTTGCCATTAATGACCAGATTTCGAAGATTAATAGCTCATTGCAGGAATCTGCACTCTTAGATGGCAAGCCAGCACCATCTTGGGTGCATTTGGATGAGCGAGAGTGCAATGAATTTGCATCGTTTCTTTCTGGATCATCAGCATTTGAAGCGGCAGGCACTGAGTTGGGCCATGTTATGGACAGTGAGGACCATAAAGAGTTGCAGAAAGAGTCCACGCCTGAGTGTTCGAAGAATTCATGCCAGTCAACTGAGCGGAGTTCAATGGATGCCAGTGAGGAGAAGTCATATGGGCATAGGAGAGCAGCCAGTGCAAGTGCTGACATCAGTGCTTGGAAAATTGCTATTGCTGGAGAAGCTTACCCTCAGAGTTCCTCCAATGGGAATTCTGGGTTACCTCCCCGCAAGGTACCTAGTGTTTCAGGGTTCCTAAATTCTATGGGCTCTGTCTCCAAGTTGAAGTGGTCTAAAAATGGCTTTAGGAAGTGGAAAGCAGATTCTCATCAAGAAGATGATACTGCATTATTGGGACCGGCTCAGCTAGAGAGAGTGAGTTTTCGAACTCTTTTCTCTATGTTTTTAGTTTATGTTCTGCAATTACACGTATTGTACATTTGGGCATGCATTGATTTCTGCTGTGATTGCTGAATAAATACTTGTATTTGTTTTACAAAGGGCGTACGTGCATGCTATGAACGGAGTAAGAGTTGCCTGGATAACTGTGATGACTGTTATGAAAAGCAACTTTATGGATGGTATGGAGCTCTCCAAAGGCAGCTTCAGAGGTCTCAGTATCAGATGCAATACAGCCGGTCTGTACAATTGGCCTTTTCAGCCATTCTAGTTCTCTGCTTGATTGGTGAGTTGGCTTATTTATAAGCCCATATTGGTGTTGCTTTTTATGACTAAGCTGCTATTTGTGTCTATATGGGTGCAGACAGAAATGTTGTTTATGGTTTTGAATTTATTACGGTCACGTATAGAATAGATCTAACATTGCTGAATTTGTTGAACGGTTTATTCAGTTGCTTTGTGCACTTGAAATGACTTGAAGTTGCTATGATATGAGTCCGTTTTATGTTTGGACTGCCTGATGTGAATGAACGTTTTGCTTGTTTTGTGTATGTTTTCATTTTGCTTAATGCTGGTCAGATAACAGCAGTTTTCTTCAATGCAAATTCTTTCACATGAGGATTGTCAGATATTGATGCAACAAATTTTACTTTCTTTCCTCCTTGATGCTGACCAGATAACTGCAGTTTTCTTAAGGTCCATTAATATAAAATTGAAAGTATGTTCATGGCTGTGATCATGCAGATTCGTGCTAATTGGTCAACAAATCATAATTTTTATTGTGTTTTCTCGTCCTCGTTTTGAGACCTCTGTCCCTACTCTGTTAGAACTTTGCAAATGTGTCAAATGAACTCGGGCCATGAGCTTTTGCACAAAATTGCATGTTTTAACATGTTAAATGGAGGAGAAACCAATCGAACAAAAGAGTTTGGTATATTTTTCTCTAAAACGAAACCAAACTGAGTTACAGTCATCAATCAAATGAAGCTCACCTGAACCGATTCTGATTCGGTTTGGTTTGGCTTTATGTTTAGTGGATTTACAACCGCATTTTTTCGCATTCCCTTGCTTTGGATGTGTGTATTTTCGTGTAATCAAATTTGCTTGTAAAGGTACATGTAAAAAATAGATTATTTATTAGCTAATTATTTTGACAAAATTAACACCTTGGGAAAGTTTAGAAACATGACACTTTTACCTTGGATAGACCAACATATTATATTAAATGAAGTCTTTCATATTTATTGGATGTTTTATGCTTCAGAATGATCACTATTCGAAAGATGAAAAGCATATCTGGATTGATATATAAGTTATGAAATGCAATCTGTTGCATATTATTTTTGAATAATGCTAGGTACGCTCACACTGGTCTACTAAATCAGTATACCAAGTGATGTTGGCGGATTGTCACCCTTCAAAAAAGTTGGCCATATTTCATGTGAATTAACATATGTCACATCAAATAATTCGTATACAAGTCTCAGTATACATAGCATTATTCGCAGTTTCTTTAGAACTCCGAAAACAACTCACTTTTTGCGACCTTATTAATTAGAGGAGGCGACCTTATAGTATTATTTAAACTACTCTAGGATCTATGACATAATAGTAGGATCCGTAACTATGATAATAGAAACTTCACCTATACACTTTTATTTCACAGTAGTGGAACTTGTTGTTATAGCATGTTGAACTTTGAAGCTTAATATTTGAAAGAAATGAACCACATGGGAGAAATCACCCAAATTGTCCGTCAAATATTGATCAATGGGTGGGCGGCCACTGTGCCCGCCAAGGCCCAATTGACCCCAGGGGCAATATGGGTGGATTTGGGCGAACAATCTCCTGGCTCCCGTCCATTGATGTGTCCTACTATTAAATGCTACACTGCATTACCTTCTATTCTGTCAATATGATCAGGCCAATACACTGTTGTATATATCCCAATTACTTTAATCGAACACTTTCGTTCACATTTTTAGTTCTCGCCTGACTATTTTACTAAGGCATATCCTCTCTTTTTAAAGGTTGTTCTTTCTGCTTTTTTTCCTTGATTTTGTGTGTGTGTTGGGAAGAAGGGGAGTGCGTTGGGTTGTATTGTTAGTTTTTATATTTATTTTTCTCAGTTGTGAGATATGATGAATGTGAACGAGAAAGGAAAAAAAGTACTATAAGCACAGAAAATTGGCAATGAAATCGCGGACTTTAAATTTTCCTCTGTTGTTGGAAAAATGTGCTCAACTCGGTGAGTTTTAGTTTCCCGATTACAGAAATAGTGCCCTTCAAGGTTGTTACTTAATAAAGCAAATATGGTAGTGAACTTATGCAGATTATTTCTTTATGATGTTATACTGTTGAGAATGAGTGAATGTGAATTCTCGTATGTTTGAGAATGGGAAATGTATTTCATGTTGAGCGTTTGCAGATCAATTCCGATTTTAATTATGAGGCCAATTGGTCTATTTCCCTTATAGGGTTAGTTGAAATGGGCTATTGTTAAGAAGCATGCCCGTATAGACATCTAAATATTCTGATATTAGGCAAACTTGAGAACTGGGCACATGATACCTGACGCGTGCCTGAGTGCACTGGACATGGTTGCTTGTCACTAATTACGCATGGCAATGGTTTTTACTTTTTGAGTGGAATAATTGCGATATGCTTCCTGATGCTTAATTCTGTTTCTGCTTTTTTGCAGTTGTACTCGCTTTCTGTGTAATCTAAGGTGGAGGCCCAATTATAGTTTAGTTTATTTATGTCAGCGTGAAGTTCCATGCTAGAATGATCAGGACCAGTCGTGAATTATTTATGTCAGCAGGGGAGCAAGAGAGGAACTTTGTTTCTTACGTTTTCTATTTCCTTCCAAGGGGAATTATGTCCCACCAGACGATTATGGAGTCCATGATAATGCAATAGACATCCTCGGTGCCCAAGACAAGCTTGCACCTGCGACCAACCTAAGGTCCAGGCTGATCACCGAGCATGTTGCAGGGTCTCTACGCTGAGTGAGAAATTTTTGAAGTTTTGCCACAGAGAATGTAAATGCTTATAGAGTACAAAAATGTTACGATTAGAAAATGTTTTATCCCCGGATATTCTGGCATTCTGACTCGAGACCGTGTATCCTGTTGTTTCCATCTTTTTTTTTTTTGGCTCGAACTGTTGTTTCTAATTCTCTGGGTAGATTTTATGCCCGTCTTGTCACTGTAATCTGTACAGCAAATTTTTTTCTTTTGGTCGAATCTGTACAGCAATTGAATGTTATCATTTTAGCCAATTTTTTAGCCTGAATTTCACGGCTCATGTGGACTTGGGTACTGCGAAATGCAGATGCGGAGGAGAGACTCACTGATCCTGGAGTAAAAACTTTGCAAAGGGGTTGTCTTGAAGACTCAATCATGCGTTTCAAGATGGATGCAGGCCCAAGAGAAGCAGATTGGGCATTAAAAATAAGCTGAAAATTAGAAGGTTTGTTAACAGACGTGAACTTCTAATATTTGAATGCAATTTTACTGTCGGCCGGTTGTGGAAAAAGCCTGTCTATAGAGGGAGAATTACCCAAAAAAGTTTTATTGCAACTGTTTCAATTCATTTCTTATTTTTTTAATTTAATTAATTTAGTCTTAAATATTTTGATAATTTTTCATAATAATCTATTATGCTAATTTGATTGGAAATTGATGACATGAGTGTTGCAACGTTGATGTGGATTTATTTTTGAAAATTTTTAGATTCTGTTTTGAAAATTTTCTTCATAATTTTGTCTTTATTTTATTTTTTTAATTGTTAATGGTTGGTGAGAGTCGCCGCCTTGATTGCCGCTTGCGAGGACATGCAGTTGGCGAGGATTTGCAGCCCTTGCCTAGTGGCTGGTGGCCCCTGTTGATTCTTTATCAACAAAATGAAAAAAATTATAAAAAATTAATTTTTTTAAAAAAGTTTTTTTTTTTAAAAAAATTCATGTCAACATAAATTACGCTATATAAGAGTCATCAATTTTCAGCTAAAATTGACAGTAATCATTATATTGACAAGTTGTAGAAAATCTTACTATTAAATTAGTCCAATTTAAAATTTTAGGACTGAATTGATATAAAATTTTAATAGTGATAAAAACTTTATTGGTAATTTAATTTTCCCGCCCGTAGACAAGTTGTTAGTGTGGCCAGATGACTAGCAACGTGGCAAAAGGCAGAAGGAACCCAAGAATGAGAAAAATACACACCTACGTATGTGTACTTCTTGCTCTGTTAAATATGAAACCGAGTGTGGGTCCCACTTTCTTCTCATATTTATTGAGCTTGTTCACTTAACCACATAAGTTCGTGTGATATTTAAATGGAGGGTGGGGGTGGAGTAGATACATCCGTGCCCAAGCAATACCTAACACGAATGAAGCTCCCAAGGAGGTTTGAAAGCGTCGCCCACCCAATTTGGGCTCCCCACCTGTCCGATAACTACATCAAGCAGGGCTTGAAACCAAAAAAAGAAGAGAAGAGAAAAATATGATAGAGAAAAGCGGGCCTCTACTTTTAACATTTTATGCCATCACATCACACAACTGATATCTCATCTCTTTTAAAGAAGAGTAGCTGCCAAATGGGTTCGACAAGCTTGGGCCTCTCCACGTCGTGTCCTAAACAATACGCTATTAATGTCATGATTCCGCCCCGATTAGTCCCGACCCTTTCCAGCGCGCTATGTCTTTTGGGCACTTCCATTCAAAGACGCATGAATGAAGCATGTAATCCGGCAGCTTTTTAAGACAACTTTACTCCAACCATAGGAAGGAAGGATACTCGTTTCCCCATGTTGCAACTTTTTTTTTTCTTTTTTTTTTCCCCCGGTTTAAACGGCATTCGTCTCCAATCCAGGAGCTTCCGCCCTTCTTTTATTCAGACCCAAAAAACAAAACGGAAAAAAAAAAAACCACAAGTTCAGAGTCAGACTGAGAATCTGGGACAAATTAAAACTGGTCCTGGAAATCACATGTGGCTGGCGACGGCGGTGACGTATCTGTAGGCGAAGTAGGAGCCGGCGACCAGGAGAGGGACGACGAACTCGACGAGGGCCGCATACTTTTGAACCGGGGTGTCTTTCACGACGAAGGCGCTCATGCCCTCCTTCTTGACCTCTTTAGGAGCAGCGTACTTGTCGGCATCCTGGTCCTGGATGGTGTGCCCTTCGAGAACGCCCACCTGGTACTTCAAGACCAGTGCCTGAGCTGCTTTGCTGTGGCCGATGTCCTCGAAAGCCTTGCTCGCCTCTTTCCCCGCCCACTCCAACAACACCTCCTCTCCTCCTGGGTGTTCCTCCAGAAAGCTCGTCACGTTAAGCACCTGTTTGCAACATCAACACGTGTAAATTCATGTAGAGGACGAGTCGATGCAGATTTCCGAAAAGCAAACCCAAAACCCCCGCGCAAGCTCTTTCGGCCTAAAAATCCTGTCTTTTGGCTCAATGTCCAGAGCTGTTCTTCACGGGTTTTCCCCAAACTTCATTCGTAGAGACACTAAAGGTTAAGAAAAAGGGGGTGGCGGCGGAGGAACTCAGTGGATGAGATTTGACGAGTTAGCGACGGAAATTACCCGGCCCTTGATGACGAACCAGCAATCCTTCCTGGACTTGTGCTGGGCGACTTGCGAGAGAGTGAAGACTCTTTTGTCAGCCATCTCCTCCTGCAGGGAAAGTCGGGAGTTCAAAGCAAAAGATACATTGCACTAAAAACGACGAAGGGTAAGGCCAATTTGTAAGACTCGCGGGAGGTAGTTGGGCACGCGGGTGTTTGCCTGTTTGGTGAGAAGGGAGTAGTTGCCTCGTTTTCTTAGTTGGACCAAATGTTGTCGAAATTAATGTTAATAATTTCTTATGCAGGCATCGGTGTCCTAGTGACACTCACTTGCAGATCGATGACAACGCCTTCAAATGAACGGATCACGACGCGGCTGCGCTGTACCGGCCGAAAACGTTACTGTAGAAAAATCGATTATCAAGAGAACACGTTAATGATATGTTAATCACCCGTTTTCTCCTAGGGGTTAATTAACTGATGAAACAAAAGCATGGTGGTGAAGTGCAGAGGTACGAATATTTCGCAGCAAAACACGAGAAAACGAAACAAACCCAACTTTAACACGCAGCAGTTCACTATCAATCGTAATCTGCAGCAAGCTTGAGAGTTAACACTGATCAAAGCCAATGCAAAATTTTGCAGACAAAATCGTAGTTTGCGAGTCATCATCGAAGAAGCTAGAAATAATTCGGAAGAACGGGTGAAATCTAACCAACGTATAAACACAGTTTTTGCCACAACACATCAAACCTGCTTTCGCCCAGTTCTCAGCGTGTGGTGAATCCAGATACTGGAACACAAGGAGTGATTCGGAGTCTTTTATAGCCGATCCTCGGATCACTTCAGACTATGCATATTTGATTTCCCGATCATTCAAACATAGAAGCTACTATCGTTTCCCCGATATTTTTTAGCGGCGATAATTAACGCGTATCCGCTCCCCTTAACTGCAACGATCTCGTTTTGATGTTTCCCCATCAAGTGGATCTCGATGGCAATAGAGACACTACAAACTACAATCCATTTCTCTGAGCACGAAGCTCCTAAAAGTCTGTCCCGGGGACGACCCTGTCCTTGTTCTCAGGTTTCTTTTCCAGAGGAAGATAAGTGACCTTAACGTGATGAAAACCTGCTAATGGTTGTTGCGCTTCAACAGCAGTTCAATGCAACGATTGTGCGAAGGTGATGTATCCATTACATCTGCGATTTCCCCCAGACTCGTACAGGAATTCACAAGTCGCGAATGCAATCTATAAATACTTTGGTTTGAGCACTTACCAGTCAACACTTTGCCCACATACACAGCAGTAGAATGGTCGACACTGACGTAACTTAATGAACCATGCATTCGCTATGCATAATTCATGATCGAACTGAGAGGATGAACTTAAAAATATGGCGCACTTCCCTTTCGCTGACACCTTCCTGAGAATTACGGGACAAGCACAACCAGCACAAGAATGCTTCTCGACTTTCTTCCAGAATCTCTCATTATGAGAGGACGGCTCCTTTTTGTTAAGTTAGCCATCTGTAACTCATTAACAATCCTTGCACTGCCTCACCATCTTTATCAGGGCGAGAATGGGTTAAAACAATCTCTCGGTGGGATAAAGTCCATTCACCGTTCCTATGTGGAAAGTTGTGGTATGACGAGCTTCCAATAATTCGAAATCCTGCAAAGACGCTTTTCAGTTCGCTGAAACCATGCAAAACCATCCCTACAATGTTCTCATTTTCTCGCTTACAATTAACTTCCCGGATAAGAAATGAAGACCACACAGAAGCAGAGTTATCGTGTATCATTAAAATGGAAAATCCAAGAGCTCTTTCAGTTGCACAAACTTCCCAGATTCATACTCAGTAGTATCCCTGTATGAGGGCAAAGAGCACATACAATGGGATATTGCAGGCTTCTAGATTAGTGGGACACAAGCATAGCATGTGAAATATGCAGAAGCGGCAAGTTACTCCAAAGCATGAACTCCAGAGCTACTTGGTTAAATCTTTGAAATCCTTATCTGCACCTTGATCCTTGCTTGAGAATTCAATTCCTTGGAACGTTAGCGTAGATGACCGATACTGACTTCCAAAGGCAGTGCCAAATCCCCATCCAAGGCCTAATCCAACACCACAGCCTCCACCTTTTGAACGGGCATGCAAATAAGAGGCCAACATAATTAGCCTGACAATAGCCAACATTTTAAACCTGTAAACAATTAATTAAAAGCACAATACACTCTTATTTGTAAGTTTCTTAACATTTACCTGCACCAAGGCCCAGGAAGTTTAATGGCATGCCTGCCATCAAAAAATGTTTATAACAATGTTAGAGATGTCTTCATTGCACCTAAACAATTATCATTTTCACATCTACATCATATCTGAAATGAAAGCTTAGATGCCCCCTATCTCTAAGATACATCAGCAATTCAGGTCATCCAGTCCAAGTGAATTTCAGCGCAAAACCTATAAAAGCGAAGCATGGCAGATATTGCTAAGCATCTCCAATGAAACAGAAATAGAAAATACAAGGTCAACAATTTCAAAACAGAACAAGGAAAACCTATAGTGTTGGCCACAATATAGCAGAAGGACAGCCCTTGCATGCATTATATTAAAGTTTTTCAACTCTAACCGTGCATTTCTTTTCTTATTCTTCCCAATAGACAAATCACAATCCAAGAGAGCTGATTCACCGGCAAATGAGAGAACAAATTGTTAATATGGTAATTTGAAGTCAGATAAAGCATTGCCATATGAGAGTGCTTTCTAAGAGAGTAGTTCGAGTGCGGCATCTACATGATACAACATTCTAGGATAAGGTCCAGTTAATTTGGTTATGATCTTCCTGAGCTTAACTTGATTTTCAGAAGGATAAACCGAAGAACGCGAGTTTTAGTCCAAACGATTCTAAGATACAACAAATTTGAAAGCTAAAGCATTCAAATTTTCTGCAGAGAAAAAACCACATTTCCTGGGTGCTAGCCCACATTCCAAAGACAAAAAGCTCAACACATGACTAATAGCCCAATCAAAGAACTGAATTTCTTAAGATTAACTTCAGAAGCACACCTCCAAAACCCCAACCGACACCGAACCCGCACCCGACGCCGAACCCTGAGAGGAAAAACCCACAAAAGTTCATACATCTTAGCAACACGAGCGACAATCAAAACAAAGACGATCATCTTTGCACATCTGGTAAAAATAAGCTTTCGCGGAAGCAAAGGGCGGAAAAGAATGATTCGGGGAAATTTACAGTTCTACGTACCAAATCCAACCCCAGTGCCATTGAAGTTCGTAAGCACCATCGTCGCTCGTTTCAACACTGCCAAAGAAGCTTAGACGCGAGCTGGGATTAGAGCGCCAGCGGCGATGTAGCGGCGGCGTTGCTGTCACCAGATCGTATCCTGTGGGCTCATGGGCCAAAAACTCCCGCAAAAATTGTTGGGCCGCGAGCAAGTTAGCAGGTTCAATAGAGGAACGGACCAACCCCTTCAATGTCGGACTGAAAGTGGCGCATAATCGAGCGGTGCCCACTTTCTGGAGCCATACAAGATTAGCAAACGCAGTTCAATTCGTCCCTGAATGGTCAAAATTCATATCAAGGAAATAAAGTCGACAGAAGAAGGATGTTGCAGATGAAAACCATCCCCGTTCAGAACGATTACACCAAATCCTAAAGCAGAAAGGGACGAGAAGGATGACAATGACCCATTTGATCCCCAATCATGGATCGCCAATCAATGCCCCAAGGATGCAAAAAGTCACAACTTTACCGCTTTCACGCGTTAATCATGTTCAATTTCAATCTAATTTCATGCACCAATAGATTGGGGAGTAGGGGAAGGGAGTGTGGAGTCGAGGTGGAAAGCGATGGAGCTGATGCATGTAATTTGCTTAAACTTTATTTAGGGTCTCGATTCTCTCGAACACCAACTCCCCCAACACACCCACACCACCCCCCCCAAAAAAAAAAAAAAAAAAAAAAAACAGAGAGAGGAAAACTTTATTTAGGGTGCTAGCTGACAAAGAAAGAGCGTAATGACATCCTCATATTGGGCGGCTCGAGATTTGCTCAGCCAGAAACGATGAAAATTTGTATGAGACCCAAATTCACGTGCCAAACGAAACAGATGAATATACTAATAAGCCGCTCAAATCCGACACTCCATCGGATCGAAACAATTTTGGGTTGGATTGAGAACGACCGGTAGCGTCCCTTCTTCATCTACTGGCCTTTGCCCCCTTCGCTCTCCCCATCTTCTTCCCCCAAAATAATCGATCGCTCTATCTATCTCTCTCGCGTGCGCCCATCAATCTATCTGGAGAGAGCCAAGATGAGTTGGTGGTGGGCCGGAGCCATTGGCGCTGCAAAGGCAAGATCTTTTTCTCCCTGTGCGATGTCACGGGACCTGAATTTGAGAATTCGATCGATTTTGATCTCAACTTTCGATCTTTTTGTTCATTTTTGCAGAAGAGGATCGACGAGGAGGAGGCACCCAAGAGCTACCAGAGCGTTGGGCTGATCCTGGGGGTCACCGGGATCGTGGGCAACAGCCTGGCCGAGATCCTCCCGCTCTCCGACACCCCTGGCGGCCCCTGGAAGGTCTACGGTGTCGCCCGCCGCCCCCGCCCCTCGTGGAACGCCGACCACCCCATCGAGTACATCCAGTGCGACCTCTCCGACGAGTCCGACGCCCTCGCTAAGCTTTCCCCTCTCACCGATGTCACCCACGTCTTCTACGTCACCTGGGTCAACCGCTCGTCGGAGCTCGAGAACTGCCACGTCAACGGCGCCATGTTCCGCAACGCCCTCAACGCGCTTCTCCCCAAAGCCCCCAACCTCCGCCACGTCTGCCTCCAGACTGGGACCAAGCACTACATCGGTCCCTTCGAGTCCTTTGGCAGGGTTACCCCCCACGACCCGCCGTTCACGGAGGACCTCCCTCGGCTCGACGTCCCTAACTTCTACTACACTCTCGAGGACATCCTCTTCGAAGAGACCTCTAAGAAAGACGACCTCTCGTGGTCCGTCCACCGCCCGCAAGTCATCTTGGGCTTCTCCCCCTACAGCCTCATGAACCTCGTCGGCTCCCTCTGCGTCTACGCCGCCATCTGCAAGCACGAGGGCGTCCCGCTCATGTTCCCGGGGACCCAGGAGGCCTGGGATGGCTACTCCATCGCGAGCGACGCTGACCTCATTGCCGAGCAGCAGATTTGGGCGGCGGTCGACCCGTACGCCCGGAACGAGGCCTTCAACTGCAGCAACGGCGACGTGTTCAAGTGGAAGCACTTCTGGAAGGTGCTGGCGGAGCAGTTCGGGATCGAGGAGTACGGGTTCAAAGAGGGCGGCGAACGGCTGAGGCTGACGGAGGCGATGAAGGGGAAGGAGAGGGTGTGGGAGGAGATCGTGAAGGAGAACCAGCTGCATGAGACCAAACTGGAGGAGGTCGGACTGTGGTGGTTCGTGGACTTGATGTTGGGTGGGGCGGGCTTATTGGACAGCATGAACAAGAGTAAGGAGCATGGCTTCCTGGGGTTCAGGAACTCCAAGAACTCCTTCTTGTGCTGGATCGATAAGGTGAAGGGATACAAGATCGTCCCTTGAAATTGAATTGAATTTAAAATGCCCGAGTTCTCACTGTTGAAGATGACGATGATGTCCATCGTGTTTGTATTGTAGTTAACTGATTTCCCAGTTTGTTTCTTGTTTCCTGGGTACTCCTTTTGAGGTTGTATCTGTGGACATTTTGTTCCAGGACCGAAGTAAGTCTAATAATTGAAGCTGAAGCATACATTTTCCTGTAATGACTTTGTTCTCATGGTGTGGTGTTTCTACAGAAACTCTGATCTAAGAGGCTTGATCTCAAACTCGTTCACACTTAGGATCAATGGAGTCCTGCACTATCTGCCGTGCTCTGGGAGGACTCCTTTTTGTTTTCTGTTGCTAAAAGCCGTTCCTTGCTAGAACTAGAAGAAGGTTATTCTGTCCAGTTGAGTTTCCTCTTATTTAGTTAGCAAGGGAGGAAAATTCTCAAGTAGGTTTTCCTTGCTAGAACTATCTAGCATTGGTAATGCCTCAATGATAGATTTTCTTCTTAGACCCTTAAAATAAAGACTCGTCGAGTGCTAGACATCGAACAAGCTCGATGAGATGTTGCGCTCTGATGGCGTCAATCAACTCCACTGCTGTAACCATCTACTTTGATCTGATACATGTAACAGGCGAAATAAATCTGTCATCCTAGAACTTGCATTTTAGCCAGAACCTAACAGCAAGCAAAGACCAAGATTGCCAAATGGAGATTCATCAGAGGTTGGGACGTGGACTTTTTAGTTTTTATCATCAAAGGAAGTTACATGCTCGATGCAGTTCTTCAGGGACTCACGCCCTTGCCTTTCACACCATTGCCTTCTGCAAGAATCAGTTTTGATGGTTGTGAGTACCTAGATTCGATGATATGTAGCATGATATCAAAGCCAGCAACTTGTTTACAGCAATAATCTAGTAAAATTTTTCAGTTTAACAAGCCTGGGGTCTTCCTGAAAAGCCATGGACTACCCTTCTATTTACAGTTGAAGGAAACTAGAGTACATCTTAATGGCCAAACTCCCAAATACATCCATGCCTCAGCCTTCTAAATTTGTCAGCAATTACCAGAATCTAGCGTACATGACTGAAATCAGCTCTGAAGCCATCAATTACTTTCCTTCCTACTAAGTGTTGTATGTTACCCTCATATCTCACTGGATTTCTCTCGGGCGGCAACCCTGGCCCGAGCAGCAGGAACATCGTTCCTAACCCACGGAACGCGACGTAATTCACATGTTTTGTCAAGAGAAGCGAATCTCAGCTCAGCAGGGGGGATGAAGCAGTCGACAGACAGGCCTGGAACGTTGAAAGCCACCTCCTCAATCGTCCAAGCTTCCTCCATCCAAGTCCTAGTTTGGTTCCTCGCTGTTTCTCCAAACCTGACAAGCGTTGCCACCGAGCGCCCAGAATGCGCGATCATGATCCCCTCAACAGGCCTGTAGTCATCAAGGAACGAGTTGATTGTGGTCTCCCAATACACTACATTGCCTCCGTTGTTTTGTATGCGGGTTAACTGCGAATCTTCCAAGTGAACAACGAGGCCGGTTTTCTGGCTGAAATAGCCAAAGAGAACGTGCCGTATAATCTCTGTTGGTCCTTCACACCTGGCTTTCAGAGTAGTTGGATCTGCGCAAAGCTTGAGGACAAAACAATCTTCTCCGCCAATTTTCTTCTCCCCGACACATCTCGCATGTGCAAACATGCTTGCTGTGGTTTTTGGGTCAAGGCCCTGGAAGAAGAAGATGGCAGAAAGTGGTCAAAGCCTTCAAAAGCCAATGACGAAATTTGCCAGGGTATTCACCACATTAACTTATGTTTTCGTATACAGGCTTTAGTCTTGGTTTCTTTATCTTCCAGCTCCCTTGTACACCTCCTAACTAGGAAAGAAATTCTCCAGTATTGACTCAACAGTTCCATCAACATACTTTAAAAAACTCATAAAATGCCAATTGGTAATGGAATCTCACCTGGAGTGCTCGTCGTAAGGGTCTAACAGGCCCTTTTGCAGCATGGGCACCGAGCCAAGGGGTGTGCCTCCACACAAGCTTCCCATTGCAGCCGGCATGAACTTTGCTACCACCAAGAGCAAGCTCCACATACCACATGTCCGGATTCATTTGCCAAAGTACAAACCGACCTGACTCTGTAGCTTTGCAGGAATTCTTGCTCCTTGCAACTTTGTTCGCCGTTTCAAACTCGGAAGCTATCATCCTCAATTTCCCCATGGCATAAGCATTATTAATGGCAGTGTGAAGCCTGTGTGCCCCTGATGCTGCTGCATACTGCTGCAATATGTAGTGAGCGGATGAAGTTTCCTGCCAAATTCACCGCAAGCAACCACTTTTAGAGGTTCTCCTTTCTAATGCAGCTAAGATTTGAACCAGATGACAGCCAGAGTATCCATTAATTGGTTCCACAAACACATACCACTGTATCACTTGGTTTCTAGGATCTTCCATCAAACAATTTCAGAAGTCTAATCACTGTGTTTGTCAAACCTATAGTGAACACGTGCAACAAAACTTTTCTAATTGGCCTTCTGAACATGGACCACACTAAGCCAGACCAGAGCTTCTCAGTCCAAATTGGATCAAAGGTTTCAATATCCAACCAACAAGGAAGACAACTTCACAGCTATGAACCTAAAGAAGAAGTAGAAAGTCACGAGCATAAACAAATCTTAAACAACCCATTCCTCCAGTCCACCGCCTACAACGAGTATCACCAGGTGCAAATCTACTTCAAGACAAAACTTAGAACTTGGACAGGCTAAGGCAATAAAGGAGCAAGACAAACGAGAAGTAGCAATGAAATGTACAACACGGTACCATGAGGAAAGAAAGAGGGACTAACAATGGGGGTGTCTTTGACGCTTAGGTGAGGCAGAGGTTCACCGGCATTCACGTGCACTGGCGCGAGCGGCGCACCCAGCACCCCCAGCAACAACCTCAGATTCGACCCTTTGTCGCGCCCACCCGAAGAAGACGACGACGAAGACACGGAGTGTTGACGTTGACCCTTCATCCACTGGCTCCACCTCCCTTCCATCCTCGAATCCAGGCCCTCCGCGCCGTCCGGGTCCGGCCCTTCCTCCAACGGCGACAGGGCCTCCGCGTGCCTCGCAATCGACGACTCGAGGCGCTTCACGCGGCGGCTCCTCCTGCCCCGGTGGGAGCGGGAGGTGGGAGACTCGCTTCGGGCGGCCCTCGCCGGCGGCGATAGGCTCTTGGCTCTCGGCCGCGACCTTGCCGGCGAAAAGCCTCGCACCACCTCGTTCTTGAGGGACGAGAAGAACCCCGCTCTTCTCTCCATTTTCCACCGAACTGCCACTGACCCGAGAGACTCAGAGCTCTCGGCACTAGCGACGGAGGGATGCGGTTTAGGAGGAGGAAAAATCTGCGCCCTTGCGAAGACGGAAGAAGAGAGTGTGGAAGCGAAGAAGCTAAGCAAAGAGGGGGAAATCGGAGATTTGCTGATGTATGGTTCATGGCATGCTATCTATGCTCATGGCAAAGAAAGAAACAGACTTTGCAAAACGGACATATCTTCTGGTTTGGACTTTTGACACAGACATGCACATAACCAATCATTTTTATTTTAAAACAAGATATATTTACATAAATGATCTATAAACTTTGACGAAATATACAATTTAATTCATTAATTTTTAATTTATTCAATTTAATCCCTGAACTTTAAAGAATATACAATTTAATCCTTAAAATTTTGACTTATTCAATTTGACCTCTAAACTTTTAGTGTATGTTCAATCTAATCCCCGAATTATAAAAAAATGTTCAATATAATACTTTTGTTAATTTAAGATCAGAGATAACGTTGAATATTTTCACATAGTCTATGGACTAAATTGAATATTTACTAAAAGTTTAGGGACTGAATTAGACAAGTAAAATATTTAGGGATTAGATTGCACATTCTGTCAAAGTTCATGGACTAAATTGAATAAATTAAAAATTCATGAATTAAATTGTATGTTCTGCCAAAATTTAGAGACTATTTGTGTTATTTTGTGTTAAAATAATGAATCAAATTTTTAATATCACAAAGGCTCAATAGATAAAATTCGAAAATATTTATGATTAGCTTGACAAAAAAAAAATTATGGCTGAAATGAGATAATTAAAATAGATTTAAGTTTTTTTTATTCAGTACTAATATTTCTTGATCATTCGAGGCCAGATCTCGAACGGGGTACGCTGATAAGTTTGAAATAGTGACGTTTGATTAATTGATAATCATTGTAGTTGTAGCAGGGGAGAGATGAAATGATGGGATCCATGGGGCCTATGCCTATGATCGGGCATGCGAACGAGGCCTGGCACGCGGCAGGAGAGTTGCATTCATTGAACATTAATGGACAAGAAGATGAGCATGGCATCTTATCATCACGCTCTCTCTCTCTTCTAACACCACCTTTCCACTCTACTCAAAATTGTATGATCACACAATTCGACGCGTAACGTCAAGAGAAGCGAGAACCAAAAATTAACGCACGAAAAAAAAATTCCTTATCTTTCTCGCCGATCGCCGACTGTCCACGTTAGCGTTGGTTGTGTCGAATAAGACGGCCGAACTTCACATTCACAATTGGCGATTAAAATTAGCCGAAACGACTATATTGACAAATTCCTAAAAGATTTATGAATAGATTGGCTTTATTGAAGGATTTGATATCGAACCGGCATACATACAATAGATGTAAGATGGTTATTTTTATTTTTGATAATTTTGGCAAAAATGATACGTCCCTTTGTCTTGCTACTGATGAGACGTGCTTGGAGAGAAAATCTTTCAAATGAAAAAGTATGAGTTGATTTTTAAAACAGAAATGTTGTCATGTGTGCGGCCTTAAAGTGCAATGTGATTTCAAATTATGCGAACCGAACTCATTCCAACATCATCAAGACAACCTTATTTTCAGTACACGATATCCGCGCGCACCCAGTAAAAATTAGGCTTTCGTGGAAGCAAAGGGGGAGTAAAGAATAAGAAGAAGAGGAGTCGGTAATCTGCAGTTCTATCCTACCCCCAGCTCTAGCGAAGCTCGTGAGCATCATCGTCGTTCGTTAAAAATGCCGAATAAACTTCCAACGCGAGCTAAGATTGGATTAGATGTTGTAGTGGTGTTACTGTTACGAGCTTGGGGGCTGTGGGCTCATCGGCGGAGAACGTATGCAAAACGTTGGGCCGAGAGCAAGTCAATATGTCAACAGGGTAACCCGAAAACCTCTTCAATTTCAACTAAAAGTTACAAGAAATCTTAAGCGTTTACTTCGACCAAAAAAAAAAAAAATTTTTGAGCGTTGACTTCTATTTCTGTAGGTAGGGTGCACATGACAACACTTCTTTATCATAAATCAAATTCTGACCAGAAATTGATTTCTCTACTTCTCCTCAAAAGCAGAAATTAATTTTTATACTTCTGCTCCAAATTGATTTCTAATTAAAGAAATTCGTTTGGCAATGGTCGAAAATTTCTATTTTTGAAACACTATTAACAAAATTTTAGGCGGTGGTGAGGGGCGGTTGGCGAGCGGAAGGTGACGGCGGCGACGGTCGGCGGAGGTGGGTGTGGTCCAATGAGTGATTTTGGAGTCGAGAAGCTAAATTTTTTTACTTCTCAAAATTAGCAAAAAAATCCTATCATAAGTGATTTTGCACTTCAGAAGTTAAAATCCTATCATAAATTAATTTTTTTACTAAATGAATTTTTACTTCGGCAATGTTTCTACCAAAATAATTTTCTCTGCCAGATTGACTTATGACAGAGAAAATTAATTACTGAAGTGTTATCATGATTAATTACTGAAGTGTTATCATGCAGGCCCTAGGTGTGTGCAACCGGACCGATTTTACCATGGAACTAGTCGAACCACCTAAAAAACAAGTTCGGAAATCGGTCCCAAATATTTGGAATGGGTTGGAATAGGTCCGGTTCCACATTTCGCCTGAATACCCACTCAGGAACTCGATCGATTATGGAATCAGTTTCGAAATTGGTTTCATGACTTTTTTTTTGGTCGAATTTTTCATGACTTAAATAGCCAAACTTTATGTGTTTTCTCCCTTAAATCTAACCTCATCAGGCGCGACTAAGTAACTTGGAAACACTCATTCATCTTTCCTCTTAAAGATTGTTAGTTTTTTTTTTTTTTTTGGGGGGGGGGGGGTTTAAGTGATTGTTGCATTTTTTGTGTGTGTAGATATTTGATTTTTATTATTCAACTTTTACTTTCAATAGTTTCATTGCTACTCATATTATTTTGCTAGAAAAAATTGAAATAAGAAAAAAGAACCAAAGAAAAATAGGTTCTCAGGTAGATATTGAAATAGGACTAAAAATCATAATAGGTTCTAAAATAGATTTCAGGGCAAACATGGTAAGTTTTAGATTCCAAAAACTGAAAACTAGTTATAAGATGATAGGTTTCAGATTTTAGGTCTAGAACCTACCCACCCTACTACCGATCTCTCCTATTTGTAGCCATTCAAAATGCATTCATTTTGTCCCATAGGATAGAGCCTCCACGTGAAATGGGTCAACTTCTACAGTCATACAAAATTGGCAAATGCATAGTTGTACCAATTTGAAACTTTTGATGATAAAAAAAAAATTAGGTCGGGTAAATTTGTCATAAATGTATCAGTTTGAGATTTTTGATAATATTAACCCTAACTGTCAATGACTTTTTTCTCCATTCCTAATTCCTGAGCAACCATTTTTTCTAATTAAAATCTGCTTTGTAAAGCTTCCTTTTCTGGTCTTTTTTTTTTTTCCAAGAAGAAGTAAACTTGTCTTTTTCCTCCAAAACGAGAAAAAAAAAATCATGACCTGAGTTGGAGCTTAAGAACGCAAGGGGATCGTTGCCTGACCAAACAACGTAAAGAAGTTTTCTCCCTAGAAGTGTGGTCAGATTTTAAACATGAGTATATCCAAATATTAACAAAAGATGACCACAAAAAGGAAAAGTAAATGGGGATTTTCAAGAGCAGTTAACATCAATTGTATATCAATTAGTGGACCAATACTTTAAGAAGTGCTAAAGAAATTCCTTTCAATTAATTTGATGTGATTTTTTTTTCTGGTCGAATTTGATGCGAGTTTGAAAGTGAAGAAAAAGATGTAACTAGAGCTTCGCCCACCGATATGCAATTTTGAAAAAAAAAATCGAAGTAAAATACTATAAATGATCGTTAAATATAAGAACTTACTAATTTATTCCGATAAAGTCACACGAAGTCAAGATCGGTTATATTGCAATGAGTTTTCCATTTTGAGATATACTTTTGTTCAAACTATTCGATTAAAAAAATATGCACTTGATTATGTATTTATAAGCCATCATACATAGAATTTTCTATTTATTTTTTTTTAACGTAACTTTTGTGATTCAGAAGATGAGACCATAAAAAAAATTGTAAAAACAGCCTTTTTCGGGGCAATAGAAAAAGGCTGTTTTTATTATTATAATGACGCATTGTTGTGAGTTATGACGGCCTTTATATTATTATAATGGCGAGAAATAGTAGAAATAGCGTTAATTTTCTTTGAATAAGGAACATTTCGCTTCGTTAAATAAAAAAAAAAGGAATAGAAACAACCTCACTCGATATACCATAGTCTCATAATAGCCAATGGTGGCACTAACAAAGTGGTTGAATGCACAGTTTCTTCTTTGAATCGACAGAAGTGACCCAAATGAAAACCAATCCTCTTTCACATGGTGTCTTCAAAGAGTTATAACTTGTCATGAAACTTGCCAAATAATCCTTTTTCAAGGGGGTTAGAAAATATGAAGGACCAAAGAGGTTGCGAAGACACAATAACGCAGGAGCCTGTGGAGGGAAAAAGATACTTTAAACAAAAGGAGACTATTACGTACAAACAAATAAACTATTCAAGTGAAATCATGCTAGATAGATGTTTAAATCTGCCCAAACTCCCTATGGTACAAAAAGGAAAAATTGCCCAAAAAAAATCCTGAGCCTCTTGTTCGGCTGCTCATTCAGTCATAAAGATTTCAATTGTATCAATTTAGTCCTAAATCTTTTGACAATTTATCAATTATTCATTATGTCTAATTTTGATCGAAATCACTGCGGTTGCGGTCTAGTAAGCTTCGGTCGTCCTACTTAACATGACCGACACTGACGCGAACAATTTTTATAAATTTTTAAAGTAGTTTGAATTTCTTTTGCTTTTTCTCCTTTCTCTTTTTTCTTATTTCCTTCTGCTAGTTGCCAATCTCACCTCAGCAGTGGTCGGCACGCCTTCCCCGGTTCTATTCAGAGATACACATATTTTGTGTTTGCATATGGTGTGAATCAAACTCAAAAGCAACTTTCAGTCTGGATTATTTCTAAAAAAATTCAAACAAAACCCGTGTTACATAGAGGATGATAATAGTTGTGATTCATAATAAAAATGGCTGCATAGTATTTTTGCTAGACCTACGTGGGACGAGCGGTACATATTGTGCTTTTGGACTTAGATCGGGTTGCCAATTATGGGCTTGGCTTGACCCCGCATTCCGAAGGAAAGAAGATTTCATGACGTGAAATCAAAACAAGCGCACGGGCAAAACACAAAAAAGAGAATAAAAACGAAGACTCTCAAAATTCTGATTTGAAGGATGGTTTTCTTGGTTCGAGCATTTTCCTTTCCTACAGATCACATGTTATAGGTAGGGCTCTTTGTAAGTTGCGTTTCTAAGGGTGTGCATGAAAACAATTTTCGCCTGAGAAGTCGATTAGGCAAGGAAGTTGATTTTTCAGCTTTTACTTTGGAGTAGAATTTGAATTTTCAGCTTCTGTTTCAGAATTTGATTTATAATAGAGAAATGCGCTTGATAACGATTAAAAAAGATAATGTTTGAAACATTATTACAAAAATGTTCGATGGCGCCGGCGGAGGTAGGGGGGCGGCCGAGTGATGAGAACGACTTCTCAAGGCGGAGAAGTAAAATTTTTTAAGTTGACAAAAAATCTTGCCAGAATTAGAAAATCTTGCTAAAAGTTGAAAATTCTACTATAAGTCAATTTTTTTATTGAACGGCTTTATACTTCAGATTGAGTTTTACCAAACGCATTTCCCTACTAGAAAGTGATTTCATGCATGCCCTAAATAGCCCCACGAATTAAAGATGCCAAGAGAAGAATGCAACCAAGAAAGTTGCAGGTCTTACCTAGTGGCCATGATGAAGAGAGATGTCAGGATTAGGCGCATAATTATAATGAAATAAAGAATAAAAGTGATAAAAAGAAATCGAGACACAAATATTTATGTTGGTTCACTCTCAAACTAAAGTTATATCCAACAGATGATTTTACTATAATTAACAACTCTCACTTCTCTATTGTAACTCTCGGCTATCAAAGAAAGAGATTATATATAATAGAAGCAATTCATGTTTCTGAGCCCAAATTGTTAATAGAACATAAGTTTAAATTACAAAAACTCTCTGGTGTCTAGAGGGTTCTTCCTCCTTGAGACCTCTACCAGAGCGGCACCTCTAGACGCCCTATCTTCTCATAGAAGAATGGGATCCCTGTGATTTCATGTCGATAGAGAGCATCAACTGCACCACATCGTACCTCAAAGAGAGAGAGAGAGAGAGAGAGGGGGGGGGGGGGGGGGTTGGGGGGATGCATATAGAGCATTCAATTGGAGGTAACAACCCGATCAAAGGCCCCCATTATATTATTCCATATCTTAGCTGAGAACTCCCCTTCCAAGGAAAAGTTCATTACAAGGAAATAGTTCACAACAGCTGTAGGTTACCCAATTCCTCTTCAAAGTGGCAGGATCGTCCATCAAAGTCGCGCGACGTTGGCATAGTCAAAATCGGCAAATGCTGGGCCGGCCATGCACAAATCTCATATTCTCACACCCCATGCTAAAAAGTTGATTAAAAAAAGATGCTTTCCATTTTCTCCCGACCTGCCAGACTTGAACTCCCTCTTCACGTTCCCAACCCATCAACTGAGCAACCCAAACCAAAAACGAGTGCTTGGCTGGCCCAGCCAGTCAATTTGTAGCTCCAGGGGATTAAATAGTTTTCCTGATTCGACGATAATAATAGCATTATTCCCACAAATGGTGTCAAGCCCAGCTATCAAATTAGTGGTTCCTCCAGCTGGACTACTCGTTTTGTGTTTCTATTCCTAGAGGGGCTCACAGACGACCTCCCTCTTGACACGGTTGGCAACTTTAAAAGCAACCAGCAATTTTTCTTGTCTTCATGTGTATAGCTGGGGGCGGGATGTGCTTTTAAGCCAAGATATGCGAGCTTTGCTGGGGAAGAAGTTGAGCATGCATGTATTCTATGCAAGCCAAGCAATACAATATGTCACATTAAGGAACCCCCAGAATTTTAATTGGAGTAATCTTTTCAATGGTTATTTCGTTGACTGATTCCACATTGTAGGCGCACATTAGGAAACTAAAGTCTTTGTGTTTAGGGTTTGGTACAAATCAAAGTCAACTTTGATGATCATTTATAGGATCAATTAGAGCAAAACAAGAAGCGGACATGAGAGAGAGCCGGTGACACCTCACTAATTTTTTTTTCTTCCCCACACATTACCAACTTTTCTAAATCCACGATAAAAGGGAAAAAGAAAAGCATGAGAGAAGGGTTGCGTTTGTAGGGTAAAAGCAACTCTAAATTAATGCAAGAAGCAACGTAGAAGACGGTCAAGGAGCTTCTCGTGACCTTCGTATGGTTCCCTGCATGATGATGACGACGATGACTACCAACTTGTTAGCTTCTACGGAATGGGCTTCGATAATAGACGCTCAGAAGAATCGATGCTTTTTGACAGACGGGATGGGATGGGAACTCCCCGAGGTGGACGAATCACCACGTTCCACGTGTTAGGAAAGTCAAACCGTCCCTCACAAGAATTTCCTCGAGACGTCAAGTGCGTGCATTCAGTAGCAAGTTTTGGTCGCTCACGATGCTAGGGCTTTCCTGTTATCCTTTTTACCACGTTATCAGCAAAAACGAGCGATTCCCACGCCGAGAGCGCAGGCGCTTTGTCCTTCTCATCCAAACCAACCTAGCAAACACCTCTCCCGAGTTTATCATGCGGGCTTCGTCTATTCCAAAGA
The DNA here is from genome assembly GCA_028455895.1 of Rhodomyrtus tomentosa. NCBI lineage: Eukaryota > Viridiplantae > Streptophyta > Magnoliopsida > Myrtales > Myrtaceae > Rhodomyrtus > Rhodomyrtus tomentosa. The sequence continues at coordinate 1,620,606 of JAPCWY010000001.1, read as the reverse complement.
CCATTGAACAAATCCGAAGCCTCGACGTATTACCCACACCAGGAATAACCTTATCTAGGATCCCCCCCCCCTTGTCTGTTGAATATGTTTTTTCATCGAAGTGTCTCGTAATGATGATCCTGACGTGGAACCCATCGTTTTCTTTGCTTCGTAGGCACTATCTATTCCCCCACACGCCCTATCGCTCCATGTATAAATACCCTCCCACTGGCCCATTCCATCACCACCTCGCACTCATCAATCACGAGACTCTTCCATCTCTTCTTTTGCCACCATTCTTGTAGTGGCGGACACATTCGGGATGATGAAGAAGTTTGCTTTGGCAACTTTCCTTCTGGTGGCTCTTCTCCTCAGCTCCTACTTCTTCGACGCGGCCACGGCCGGTTCAAGTAAACCCTCTCTTTTACTCGATCCCTTCTGTGCGTTTCAGTATGATCTTTGGGATTGTCTTGGTGATATTCTGACGCGTTTTGTGTCGGTTTTTGTGCGTTTCGAAGGCTTTTGCGACTCCAAGTGCGCGGTGAGGTGCTCCAAGGCCGGGAGGATGAAGCGGTGCCTGCAGTACTGCGGGATTTGCTGCGAGAAATGCCAGTGCGTGCCTTCCGGGACTTACGGCCACAAGGACGAGTGCCCTTGTTACCGGGACATGAAGAACTCCAAGGGACAGCCCAAGTGCCCTTAACGTCGTCCTTTTCCCGTTGATTCGTGGTGACCTATATGATACTTTGATGTGTCTATAACTAAGCAGTCGTGGCTACTTATGTCCGAGCTGTTGCTGATGATTCTATGTAATATTGTGTCGTGGATTGATGTTTTCATTTTTTTGTTGATGGTGTCGCTGTTATTGTGTTCATTGGAGAACTAATGAAGAATAAATCGCTACCTACCTTGCTCAGATCATTGCCCTTGTAGCCTTAGGGAAGGAAGCGTTGGATAATATTGCTGTCGTTCCGGGGGAGAACCCTGGGCAAATGTGTGCAGAGTACATGAAAGCGACGCATGACATGTGATGCAATTCAATGGATAGTGTTGACACCAAATAATAAAGACAAGTACCGAACGGCATCAAGGTCATTAAATCCCGATTTGGTAAAATAAAAAATGGCAAAAGATTTACTGAAGATTCCGCAAGTTGGCCGTGGTGCACTGAGAATTGCAAAAAGCCCAATATTCAGAAAATGGACAATAAAACTAGTTATTCCCAAAAATTTGTAAGTAGTCATGAATCGGTAACTTCTCGAAAAAACATAAAAACCAATGAAGAAGGGTCACAAACATGCAATGGATCAACCAAGTTAGCCACGTTAGGGGAAAATTATGAGCAGGGAGCAAAGTAATGGGCACGAGCAGATTATGAGAATTTATTCAAAAGGTTCAAATCATGGGAGCAATTGAAAATCAATTTTGGCGGACAAAAGTAATGAAGAACGTGGGCAAAAAGGGGTAGTTATTGAAGGCGCCAAAATTCAAGACTTGAAAATGATAACCGTATGAACAGTTGCAAAGTGCGAGGAAATACAAATATTTATGAGAGAGACGAAGTAAGCAGATTAACAACTCATGCGGAAACATCCAGTATCCTTTGCAATTTAATTTTCGTCGAGCTTTGAGTTTCTTGTACTTTCAATTTCTGCAAACCAATTTCTTTCCAAGTCGTTTACAGTTTTCTTAGGAGTATTATAATGTAAGTCAGACCTTTGTGTTGATCTCAAAGCTATCTACAATCTATCAATTTCCAAATACATTTCTCGTGATCTGTTCTTCGCCAGAAATTTATTTAAGCATTGAGCCACAGAATCCTTATAATAAAAACGAAGATGAAAAAATTTCCTTGTCGCAAAAACAAGTGAACAGATAGATCATACGGTGTGATTTGTATTCAAAAGTGATAGTCGTCCGTCTCAAAAGCCCTCGAAATGAAAAAAAAATAACCAAACTAAAATACACACGATGAAATAATCTGTCATGTGTTGGATATTTAGGCAGCTTTCATATACTTGACAGTAACCACTTTGGTAGTAGTTATGACCGCTATGAAATAACGATTTTGTAACGGACGTGTAACGGATTTGTAATGTTTGATTTATTTCATTATAAATAATTCATTATTTCATAACAGCTTTACAATGATCATATTTTTTTTTTTGTAATTGCCAATTGATATGTAACAGTTTCTTAATGGCTTTCTCTTTCGTTTGATTAAAAAATTCAAGCTACAATCCTTTAAAAAAATCTTGTTGAAAAGAGAATTCTCCGTTACTTCATATATATATATATATATATATATATATATTTTGCCGGGTCATATTCATAACGTTATTCCTATTAATTCCATTATTATGTGCAGAATAAAGTTTGAATGAACTACTTGGTTCTTCGCAGTCTCTTTCTCGTGCAAACGGATTCCCTCTCATCCTCCAGATAGATTTAGAGACATTGTTTGTCTCTTCCTGGTCAATATTGGTTCAAAGTCGGTCCTCCATTCATCAAACTATGGTCTCAACCCGTGGACCGGGCATAGGGTTAGGTACATAAATATAAATCTTTTGGAGATAAATACTGGCATCTGACGGCTATTGTAATTTGAGAACAAACTTCAAAACCATAGTGCTATTACGAAAAACTATCCATATATGACAGCAAAATTGGTGGTTGAGTAAGAAATATTCAATTAGTGTTAGGTATACTTGGTTATTGAGCGATCTAATAAAATTCATTTTTAAATGTGTGTAACACAAAATTGTGCGGTTGTTGTCCATTGTCCAGAAGTGACCCTATGCCATGTTTGGTGTATTTATACAGTTTTGTCTATGCATGAAAAATTAATAAAAAGGTCTTAAACCTATTGCATTTGCGTCAATTCGGTCTTAATCCTTTCAATTTGGCTAACTTAGTGCTAAACCTTTTGACAATTTGTCAATGTAGTCATTCTGGTCGATTTTGGTCGGAAATCACTTATGTGGAAAATATTAGTGCCACGTAATACGGCTAACGCTAATGTGAATAATTTTTTTTATCTCTTTAAAAATTTTCAGAGTTTTTAACAATACTTTATTTCATTTATTTTTTCTTCCGTGCTTAGAAGAAATAAAGGAAAAGAAAGAAACAAAAAATTCAGAAAATTTATTAAACAATTGCCCACATTAGCGCCAGCTGTATCACATAAGACGGTCGGTGCCTACATTAACAATTTTTTTTTTTGGAAGGACTAAATTAACAAATCATCAAAACAGATTAAGAACTAAATTGGCCAAATTAACAGTTTTAGAATTGAATTGGCACATGTACAATAGATTTAGGATTCTTTTCATAATTTCCCCTGTTTATGCGTGTGATCCTGTCCAGTTTAGCTTCATGTATGTAAAATATGTTTTCATTGAAATCGGCCAAACCTCCGCTTATTGTTTGGACGTGGCCAACCACTTTCTGTTTGGGTAAATCTCAGCCTCGGGGAAGCGACTGGCTCACCACCGAACCTATCGTTTCCTTGGTAGAAGTTTATTGTTTCGTGAGGAAAAGAAAAGCGATTTTTTTTTTTTTGCGTTTTTCAATAATGCCTTAAATTTACCAACTCTTTTTGAAGTTACTAACCTTAATTAGAAGTGACTTATAGAATTTTGTTCGACTAACTTACAAACTTTTTTTGGGTTACCGACTCTTGTTTGAGTTGCTTACCAAGTTTTTTCTCTTTTTAATGACCAATCTTTCTTATCTTTTGCCAACTTTTATTTGTATTTGTTAATTGGGTCGTAGACTTGCCAACTCTTGTATGAAATTATTAAGGTAGAATCCAAACTAATCGGTAACGTAAATGTAGAAAAGTTGGTTTTTTTTCCTATAGTTGCTGGTAAATTGGAGAAGCTAATGAGAAATGTAAATAGAAAAATTGGTTTAAGAGAATTTTTTTTTTTTGCAGAGATTAGGGAATATATATATATATAAATAAATAAATATTCCAAATAATCATTGAGAACAAAGTCAAATAACAGTCGATAATACAAAGTAAGGTCAAATTGAACTTTATATTGGGGTAATACAAATCGTCATTGCCTAATTAGAGCTTTTATTTACTTATGTCGAAAAGAGAGGAAAATTACTAAAAAAAGTCCTATATTGTGCCAATTCTATTGTTTTTTTGGGCTAAATTGAGTCTTACACCTTTTGCAATTGTGCGAATTCAGTCCATTTTGCCTATCGTCACCGACGTGGCAAACTCTTACTATGATTTTAGTATATTTCAAAATTTTCATTATTTTTTGATAATGTTTTCTATCTTTTTTTTTTGTTGAGGGTCACTAAAGAAAGATAAAAAAAATTATTAAAAATTTGTCACATCATCATTGACGAATTGGCACAATAACAAAAGGTTTGAGACTTAATTGGTAAAATAATAATAATTTTGGACTCAATTGGCACAATCGCAATAGGTGTAAATTTTTTTTTGATAATTTTTCCTCAAAAGGAGAGGAGAAAACCTAATTGTAACGGCGAACAATTATCATTAGGTTAGAAATTTTTATCGATAGCGATAGAAAATTTAAAACTTACCAATTCATGGGATATTAATCCCTATGATCGCAACAAAATCTTGAACACATCATCAAGGAGAAGCCTCACTGGCCAAAGTGTGTCCTCCGTCCATCGAACTAGTCTAGTGGGGAGTTTTTGCGACTGTGCGCCCAAAAAGACAATGATGGTTTAATACAACGCTCAAACTTGTATCGCATGAATTGACACGAGCATAATCAGAAAGACATATTAAAACAAAAAGCAATGCGAAATCGCAATGTCGACGAACACAAAACACACCTTCAATCACCTAAGAAGAACTAGTAAAAACCTACAAAACATGCCTCGGATCCACCGACGACAAGACAACAAAAGACCTTCCCTGCCGGAGGGGACAAGCTCTAACACCTCACAACATTGCACTTGCACATACTATAATAATTTTTGTTTGGTATTTAACCACCGGTGCAATCCTCCAGTGAGACAAACTGAGAAGACGGCACTTGGGTCGACTCCGAATCACGATAGTACTGCACAAAATCATACACCGCATCTCCGCCTCTGCAACGCCCTAAGTTTGGTCAATACGTTCTTACCGAAGCTATGGATTGCGAGCTCCGACTCGCGCTCCTCAATCATCCTCTCCAGATAGTCGAAGATCTGCCCCCAGGACTAAACATGGAATAAGAGGCGTGACGAGCTTCAAGCGTAAGTATGCATAATGGGGGAAGAGAGAAGGTTCGAAGAATAAAATAGCGCTCCGTATCTAACCTGGTGCGCTTCTTCCAGCAACGTTTTGGCGACGTAGTTTCCGAACTTATGGGTGAAAAGTTCCGGGCAACTCGGGCTTGTCGCCAACTCCAGCGCAACCTCCTGTCTGGACTTCGCTTCTGTGAGGGTGTCGAGGCATCTCTCGACCACATGAGAAGCATACTTGTTAGTCGACAGAGGGAGAAAACTCCCTCGAAGCACTTCTATAACCTTGTTCGTAACTCCCGGCCTCATCAAACTCAGCAAAGTCTGCACCACATAGTTGCTGGAGGAAAGAAGAACAGTAGCACCGTAAAGTTAGGGTGTTTGTAAAACCTGAACATTCATGGAATGAAATGAAAGCGAGAGAGGACGATTGAAACGGAAGCAAACCCGTATGGGTCTTGGGCTAGTTGCAGGGAATATGATGGTAGCTCGACCAAGAGGCGATCTCGGCTCGCTCCATCGGAGTAGTGGATGCAAGCTTGCAGCGTGCAACACCCGGTTTGATTGGTCGCAATGTGGTAGCAATTCTTCGCCAGCTCCACCAAAAGGGACTGCAATAGATTCGGAGCAACAACATTGATGAATCCGCAAACTAAACCGACTACATTGCTAATTGCTCCTACGTGATGCTCAGTATATTTCAATCACTCGCGGCACAAGAAAAAAGCAAGATCAAGATCAGAATAACGAGCTTCTTTTTTACTTTCATGTACCATAGAGTTGCGTTGATTTGATCTTCAATAGTTATGTATGGTGCTTTATTCTTACGCTCAATTAAAGATACAATTCTAACAAATGGAAGAAAAGATGTGGAGATGGCTAGCACATGTCGCAATGCTTAGATCTGCCCCATACCAACAAATCAGATTTGAATTTCATCTAATACACAATTAGATAGTTGTGGAGAAAATGAAAGTTAGACTATATTGAGCCGTGCGTCGAGCAATGGGAAAACGTCGTGCCTAGGCAGGACTGACTCAAAATAAGAAATTTCAAACATTCCACTAAGAAATGCTGCAAACTTAAGCAAGATTACTTGCACACCCATTATTACCTCTGTATACTCGTGTGGGAAGTTCCGCAAGCAATGCTCAATCACACCATTCTTCTCCAGAGCCAGCGATACCACGCCGGGCAACAAAGCCGATACGACGAGTTTCATCTGATATGGCGTTGTAACACGGTCAAGTAGTTTCTTCACGGCATGAATTCTGCGAAAGCATAACTATTAGCGACTGATACAACAATCCCATAGGAGAACAGTAGAGCAGGAAAAGATTTAACCCACCCATACGAGTCAAGGCAAATCCTGACTAGTCGGCGGTCCTGAAGGGTCACCTTCTCTAGGATCTTAGTCTTCTGCACTTCGTCGCAGACCTCCACGAGACTCTGTATCACATGGGTCCAAGTCTGATGAACCATAAAGTCGCCGATACGGTTAATGACCTGATCGAAAAGCCTCCCTACTTTCTCCTTGTCCAAAGGTACCCCAGTCCTCGGCAGCGAGCAAGAACCATTCCTAGTAGACAACCGTCTGTTTCGGCGAGAGTTGTACATCGCCGCTGAGGAAACCGGCGTCCTAGGCACCTCGAAAAGCCTACTGTTACTCACATCCGGCCTCGAGAAGCTCAAGTTATAATGGCAAGAATCGGCTCGACCCATGGCGGGTAGAGATGGGAGGTTCTCGTTCTCGACAGACATTCTCTCCCTCGAACCAGCCAGGGCAAACAGATTGGGATCGGTCTGAATCCAGCCATCACCGATCAATGCGGGAGAGTGATTGCTTAAAGATTCGACCTGTACAGAAGGACCATAGCCGAACCTAAAGATATTTCGGGCAGCGCCAATCGAATCTGCGCTTAGACAACTCGCCCCATAGCTATCGGTCCTAGGAATACCCATGCTGAAAAAATTAGTAGGTGACGGATATGGGTATGCGTCAAGAACATCACCAGTGAATTCCTGATAAGGAGACGACAAATTCGAAGGCACACTGGAAACGTTAGCAAGGGACGGATATGGGCATGCGTCAAGGACATCACCAGTGAATTCGGGATAAGGAGAGGACCGATTCGGAGGCACAGTGGAAACGTTAGCAAGGGACCGATATGGGCATGCGTCAAGAACATCACCAGTGAATTCCTGATAAGGAGACGACCGATACGGAGGCGAGAGACGGAGACTGCGGAGACCATCCTCAAGGGACTGAGCATCGCTGTAGGTTCCGAGAGGAGGGTTTTGCAACAAAGCGTAAGGGACCGTGAAGCCGCGGCTCTCCAAGTCGGAGCATGCCGAGGCCGCGGAGGCGGCGGCCCGAAAAGATCGATCGTTGCCGGCGTTCTCCATGGTTGGCGAGAAAGAAACGGATTTCGAACTGGAGGGGAAGAGGAGAGGAAAAACAACAAACAAAAGATTGGGTTTTTGGTTGGGGGGGGGGGGGGGGGCGATCTTAAGGAAGGTGGGGATTTTGAAGAGAAGATCAGATGACTTGGGGATGAATCTTTATATGAGGAAATCCGAGGTTGACTAGGAAACACCTCGTTGACTCGAAGGAAGAACTGATTTTGAGTCTTAGAGATAGGGTTTTCTCTCTGTTTTTCCTAGTTTTTGAACGAGGATTTTATAGGTTTCGTGGGAAGAGGCAGGAGAGGAGAGGAAGTGGGTGGGCCCCCACTTGGTTGACCAATTGAATCTCTCTTTTTTTCGAACCTGGTAACCAACAGAAACGAGGATAACAGGAATTTTTTTAAATGGGGCGTGCAAGCTGTTTTGTCGAATGAATGGAAATATCTCACCTAGATTCAGTTATTCCTTGATTTTTCCCGATTCTAAATTTTTAGAACAGGTTGGAACGGTTCCGGTTCACCCGCTTCGGACCGGACCTATTTTGAAACCGGTTCTTAATTGGAGCAAAAAACTGACATAATTTCTCTAAATTGAATCTAATTTTATATCGCCTTATTTGTTTTTCCTCCATTCTTTGTCGCCTCTCTCTCTCTCTCTTCTTCGGAGCAATATTTTTATGGATGAACGGAGAATGGTGTTTAAAAAGAAACTGAGTTTTATAATTTATGTTTTATGTTACGTGTTTGAACTTTTCATGTACGTCGCTACATATTTGATCTTTTCGTTGATTATAGTTATACGTAACCACATGTTTGGTGGATTGAGATTTATGCTGATCATCTTTTACTTTGAGCAGTTCTCTTACTCATATTATTTTGCCGCAAAAAATAAAATAGAAAAGGGGGAAAAAAATAAGATTACTGTTATATCTTGAAATCGGATCGAAAAAACAGCATAGGTTCGAGTCTTTCACGTTTCGAATATGAAACCTACCCACCTTACCATCCCTAGTAAATTAATGATTATGTTGATATAAAAGGGCTCGGACCAATATCTGACCAACCTTTCGAAATTAAGGGTCGTTGTTGACTATCGATATTGTGTGACTGGACGCACCTTCTTTATTTTTGTAATGGGATAAGTCTCGAGCTGGTTCTAAATAGAAAAAAGAAAAGATTTCATTGAAGTACATTATTGTCTTCGACCAAAAAAAAAAGTACAGTATTGTCATATGATTTGGTGGGCTTGGACAACAACATTTTACATTTATTTTCTAAACTAACATAGAAACAAGCGATTTAAAGATTGGACTAAATTTTAAATTTTAATTTTAATTTTATTGGATTAACCAAGATAGATATTATGATGGTACCCTTGTTTAAAAGGGTATCAGGCCAATACTTTCGTCACGTGCAACTCAAATCTAGAACTCTGATTATGAATGATAAAAATGATCAGTGACACCTGATAAAAGATTAGTGACAACTCTAGACTTCTAATATTTGACGTTCGGTCCAAACAGGCTCCGACAGGAAGGATATAGAGTAAAAGATGGTGAAACATCGTATTCATACTCAAATTATTTTACCCGATTACTTAAAACGACGTGGAGGTTAATTTACATGGAGAATTTGCAGTCAGAAAATTATACATGATTGCAAGCTAATTTGAAAAGGGAAATTACAGTGTGCATGTCATCGGCGTAAATAAAATTGATAACGCACATGAGTTAAGTCGTGGGCCATATTGCGATAAGTACGTGCGTAATTGAAGGTCATTCCACGAGGCATACTTCTTTCTGTAAACATGTAAACAACTACATCAATAAACATAAAATTAATGGGTTGCCAATTAGTCCTAAATTTATGAATGCCAATTTAGCCATAAACTTTCTAGTTTTATCAATTTAGCCATAAATATTTAAAAGAAATTCGAATTTAGTCAATCTGATCAATTTTTGTCGAAAATCGTTAACGTGGCGATGTACCACCTAAGTCGGCCAGTGATGGCAAGACCATCATGTTGGCGATTTCCGAGCAAAAGTTGACCTCTAGGATCCGGGTCAAAATTAAATTCCAATTAAAAGCCATTGCCCCATTTTTACAATAAAAAAATTGCAGATCAACGAGAAAAGGACACAAACCGGTGATCTTTTGCTCCCTAAAGTCAAAAAGTAAGGAAAAAGAGGAGTTGAGAGGGCGACCTGCTAACGATAGACCGTCCAACTGCAGTGTCCATATTGATGGTTTAGTCGATACCCTACTTCAAGTGAATATGTGAAAAAGAACTTGGTCATCCCATCGAGTTACGTGTATCATGCAGCAATCACAGAAATGGCAAATCTTCAACAGACCCTCCTCAGAATTTTCATTCCTGTATACTGCCTTTCTTACACTTTAGCAAAAGTCGGGACATTTAACTATGATACACAGCTCATATAACCAACAAATAAAAAAGGTTAAAAGAAGAAGCATGAGTGACCAACTTGCTCTAAAGAAACTTAAAAGCAAATCAGACTTTACAAAATAAGCAGATCGTCTCGCAGTTGCGGGTCTCCGAGAGAAAGCATGATCGGGGTAAAGTGGAGGAAGGAAATCCTGAATCGGGTTGCATCTGAAGTCAGAGCGCCGCGCAAAAAGTTTGGTTGACCTTGGATTTCTTCACTTTGAATGGGGACACCCCAATGAACTCATCATTTCACCCCCAATTGTGTATCATCTTGTAAGATCGAGCGTGTCTGCCAGAATTCGCAGACTCTGGCGCCGCCACAGATCTTTCATCAATCAAAACTTGTCTAATAGGGCAGAGGGCCAAGATACGGATCTCATCAGGCGAAGCTCTTCCACAGCACTGAAAGCGATCCATCTCGCGGAATGAGGTATACGATGAATGCTACGTATGCAGTGGTGATGCTAAACACAATAAAACCAAACAGAATTCCCTTAACTTCGGAAATGAAGAAATCCAATAACAGGTACCCGTTGATCATCATCACCAGTGATGCCACAGCCCATGCCACTCTCTGCATCGTTTTATCAAAAAAGTATCACAAGACATCACCAGTAGACAGAACGATAGGACTTCTCTATGTTATTTACAAAAGGGCAAGAAAACCTCAAGTGAAAACGTCATATATTCAGTCTTTGAATCCGAAAAATGATTATATCCCCTTGATGAGTACATTGAAAATGTGTTCACTAAGTTGAGCAAGACACGATTTTCACGTATACCAGTCCTTTGATAAGTACTGGCACAGATGCGCTTTTTTTGCAGACAATTTGGTCAGGTAGCTATCCACTAGCAATTTCTACGGATAAATTATGCAATAGATGTTCAACTTCCAGAGAGTCGTCAGGGAGGAATTTTCCAGTGTCGCACAAAGTTTGACTAGACTCTAATTGCCGAAACTCTTATCAGACAACTCTGATTAAAAACACCATACTAGCTCCACCTAGAATACACTTTTCCAGCTGTTAACTACATTGCAGAGAATATTTATGCAGAACTTAGTACAATGGTTGAGAGGGATACGTAAAGGAGGCAAATCTTACATCAATCTAAATAGTAGAATTCCTCAGTAACTCATGCTCCGTTTACTTATATTGGCATTAAGACAGGATAATTTTGGAGCTGAAGCATCGTCAACACAATCATCATTCATCAGAGCGAGGCATAAAATGAATCGGAACAATTGGCAACACCAGAATTTCATATCTTAGAGCACAAGTCCTCCTTATCATGTCAATATCAATACAGGTATCGCTCAAAAAATGTACTATCAAACCCTACGCCATTGGTAAAATTTTATAAAAGACTTGAAAAGTTCACGGTGCCACCATGCCAGCCATGAACCAAGATGCGAAACTCCCAGAAACAAATATAGAGAACCTCAATTGCGGTTGTGAGGAAGGGGGAGGACCAGATATCTTTAACCTCCCCCATGAAATGCAGGTTCAGTCTGCTACTTGATTGCATTACCTCCATTTAATGAAAGAGCAACCTTGTTGTCATGGCAATGTTTTCAATTGCGAAACTCATAAAACAAATAAATCATGACTAAACCTTTGTCGATTCCATTTTAGATTGTAATGGAAAAATGTCAGGTGGCAATAGTACTAGTATGACAGACATATGGAAGGTAAGCTAATCTCACGTTCTCCTTACCTACCTATGCCACAAGTTCGTAGAGCAATAGTGAGGATAAACATGAGGAGACAATATCACCAAGAAAAACAAGAAGAAAGCACTAACAGTTCTATTCGACTAGAGCAGTACCGACAAATATTGAAGTCATATCAACTAACCTGAAGAGTCTGTCCAATCTTAAAAATACCCATGACTTGCTCCTTTGATACTAATGTAAGAAGCGGTATGAGCGCAAAAGGGATCTGCATAGATTGAAGCACATTGAGCCATTCATTCAAAACATCCAACGATGCTTCGGATGTGTTAAAAACAACAGCTACTATGATAGTCGGCACAATTGCAAAGCTACGTGTGATCAATGCCCTCATCCATTTCTTCAAACGAAGGTTAAGGAAACCACCCATGATGAACTGCCCAGCATATGTTCCAGTAATTGTGCTGCTCTGTCCCGCTGCCAGTAACCCGATGCCCCAAATATAAAGAATAGGAAAGATTCCTCCCCCATATTTTTCTTCAAGATATTGGCCTGCGTTTACAAGTCCTATTTTTTGGGCTTGTTTAGTACCATAAAATCCTTTGGCAAAAACTGTTGTGACAAACAAGTTGATCATAAATGAGACCAGGAGGGCCGCAGACGACTCAATTGAATAGTACTTTATTGCCTCTTGAATGCTGCCCTTCTTCTCAGGATTAATTTTCCTAGACTGGACCAGAGCTGAGTGCAGAAATACATTGTGAGGCATTATGACGCAACCCACAACTCCCACAGCTTGACGAATTGTTTTAGAGCCAAGTCTTGGAATCAAAAGACCTACAAAACCAGGAAAAATATGACTTTACAAAAAGAAGTTAGCAGAACAAGCCAGCTATCAAAGAACAGAAAAATGACATTACAGGATTCTCACCGGCTAAAAGCTCTTTGCCACTGGGCTGTGTATCGCCAAACATCCAGGCAAATGACAGAGCCATGGTTCCAATGAGCACGGCAAAAAGAGCCTCCAATTTTCTCACTCCGTAATTCTCCAGAAACAAGAACATGAAACTGTTAACATTGGGAGAAACGAAGATGTCAGAAAGAGAACAGAAACGATCACCAAAGAAAGAATCTTGCAGGAGCAATTAGATTGCGTTACTCCAGCATCTAGATGCACAAATTGTTTTCAGTAGCAATCTACCGGAGATACGGAGAAGAAGAGACACAAAAATTTCATTGATGCTAAACCAATCAATCTGCAATCTTGTGCATTTTCACATAGTCCATACTCACTAGGAGAATATGTCAACTGTCATAAACTTAACCGACAAGACCCTGGCATATTCAGCTTCTAGTCTGACCTCCCATCCCATGAACTGTTGGACAACCGAATCACCCATCAAAATCAAAAGGAAACACACAAGACCCACAAAATTAACTTGACTAGGTCAACGAAAGTATGATGCTTCCAATCCACCCAAGCTTGATCCTAGAGTAGCCATCCTGTAAAAATGGAGACTCGACATGACAAAAAAATTGTATGCAACAGTCAGAAACATCTACATCAGAGATTAACAGCCACGTAGCATTTCATATACCTCGAGAAACATAGTGATCAAACAACAAACAAAAAGACAGTAATTACCTACCAATCGGAGGCTGTAATTAGGACTCCAGCCCAAAGCGGCAAGTGACCATTACTCAGAATCTGAATGGCAATAGCACTCCCAATAACCTCCTGTATGTCCGCCCCGATCAAAGCCACCTCCGCCATGAACCATAGCACCAACCTCGCCCAATCAGGGTACTCCTCCCGGCACAGCTCCGCCAGGTGCCGGCCCGTTGCGACACCAATCCGGGCAGACAACAACTGGATCAGCAGACCCATGACCGTGGCCCACATGAGGAGCCACAGGAGCGAGTACCCAGCAATAGCGCCCGCCTGCAGATCGCCCTCCAGGTTGCCTGGATCCAGGAAGGCAATGCTCATCAAGAAACCCGGACCCGTGAACAGCCACAGCTTCTTCCACGAGAAGGGCGGGGTCGCCGTCCCCGTCGCGTCCGTGGATTCCACGTCGACGATAAGGATCTTTTCTCGGGACTGGAACGCGACCTCGTAATCTTCTTCGTCCTCGTCATCGCCATGGTCGGGCGAGGGCGGGGCTTGGGGAGGGGGTAATAGAGTATTGGACTCTTCGTCTGGGCCTGGTTCCTTGCCCAGGCGGTCGTCTTCTCGTGATGGGTTGGTGCTCATGGTGGCGTAGCCGGAATCTTCTTGAAATTTACCGTCGTCGGCGGCCGATTGGGGAGAGCAGGAGGGTAAGGATGGAGACGAATATTCTAGAAATTCCACTCCTGCATGCTTGAGCTTGTGGGTCGATGAAACAGTGAGGATCTTTAAAATCGATTCGAAGAAAGATGGCGAAGTTTTTCTCTCTCTCTCTCTCTTCACCGTTTTCGTAGAAAAGTCTCGTCCTTTTGCCCTTTGGGATTAATCTCTTGATAAAAAAGCGTAGTTCATGAAGCCGTTAGACACAAGTAACATTAGACATACATGTCCAAACGTATGTGTAATATTGGAATACCAGGTAACCACGCTTTATGCTAACTTTGAATACGTTAATTTTGGTGTGCCGTCATTATCTCAATTGCGGTGCTGGCAGGAAAAAGGAAAAGAAGCCTACTTTGCCTCTTTCGACGTGAAGAATTAGGTGAAATTATTGTAATTTCGTAATAACTCCCAACGATTTGATTTGACTTGAGATGTAAAATTCACGGCATATTCATCGAATCTGATTTGCTATTAAATTTCATAAAAAAAACAAAAGCAGTCATTGATTCTCCTAGTCAAAAGTCATCCATCAAAGACGAATATTGTTTCGAGACTTATTTGCCTAATGAATTTCTTTAAAATTGGGTCAAAGATAACATAATATTGAGTATTACCCATTTAAAGGCCTGAAACGACATACTTATGGGTTACTTTTTGATTTTTCACTTATGGGTTACTTTTTGATTTTTCACTTATTGCTTTCCCTCCAAATTTTGAAAGAAAAGGATTTGTCCTTTAGGTTTTCAAATATTATACGGATCTACATAACAATATTTAAATTTCTAGAAAATTTTCAACCTTCAAGTATTTCGAGGGTATATAAAAATTGATCTAAGTTTCATAAAATTTTAGAAAATGTTAAAATTCAAAAGTAGAGGTCGTACCCAGCAGACCAGAATATTTTGTTGAGTAAAAATAAGATTGTGATTATAAGTTATAACTTAAAACAACTCACACAAATTTTTATTTTTATTTTACTCTTCATGTCTTCAAACAAGCATACATATGCTGCCGTTTGTAAGCAAGACACAAACCCCAAAATACATTAACAAGTGCTGGGAAGGAGAGATTAACAAGTTTACATCCTCGTTCAAGATTTGCTAATATTAACTTAATTATATTGTCGTTACTCGTAATGTCGAACGTGGGTACAGGTTGGATGAGGGAAAGGCGCTAGAGCTCTATCAATTCTGGCGAAAGTTATATTGATGGGCATGCAGATTCACAATATCTGATTTGCTTTAATGATTCTCACTAAAAATGATCTAACCTCATGCCATTTGTCATTAGAAAGAAACAATTACTCGTACTTCAATCATTATAAGTTAATGCCGAGTAAAATCGAAGTCACATTTTTCTGCTCATCTTTACTCTTTGCTTGGTTCGTGCATAATAAAATGGAGGGAGGCATTGACCACCCTTGTCATCGACCTCACTAATGCGTGACAATCCATACTTTTAACATTTTAAGTTTTTACCTTTTGCAAATCGTACAGTTTCCATGCTTTGATTTTAATTAATCCGGACAAAACAAAAACGTACATAATATACGGATTGGCAAGTCGGTCTTAGAATTCTTTTAAAATATGAACATATCCGGTTTCTAAACAAAGAGAGAGAGAGAGAGTAAAGTAGATTTTTTTTACTTTATGGCCTTCACATGACCGTATTTTAGTTCAAGAACGAAATTTTATGGGAACTCGTTTTTTTCTTTTTCTTCTTCTTCTTTTTTTTTTTTTTTGAAATGCCTGTAAAAAGCTATTCATTTCTCTAGTCGAATGTGACAGACATCTTAGAGCAATGATAATGGTTATTGACATCTTTATCATCTCTCACTCACCTAGAGTCATTTTGCTCTTTTTGGCTAAAATATTGTCAAAAAAAAAAAACAAAAAACAAACAATCTAAATTCTGACGTATTGCGAAGTAACCCTCTTTCTCTGTCTCTCTATCTATGGAAAAGTTGCAAAGCAGAGACGGGAGTGGGGTGGTAATCGGCACTTCCAAATGGACAACCTGGACAAATCAATGGACAGATGACTCTTTTCGCTTGGCCCCATTGGTTTGGGACCGGGACTTCTGGAAAGACAGGGCAGGGCGATCGAGGCGTGTGGAAGCCACGAGTACCCTCTGTTTTTCCCACGGTTCTCGTTTTCTGTGTGCAGGAAGAAAGCACGTACCACTGACCTGGACTTGCGTGTCCAGAGGAGATCGCATCCACAAAAAGCTTCGACTTTTTACTTAATCAAGTCATGGTATTAGTGGTTTCACAGCTGTAATTCAACTAGTGACCATCGTGATCCTGGTGGTTTATCTTGCTAAGTATCCAATTCATCATGCTCAATAATTTGGAGCAGGTTTGAAACTCTGCATTGCTCTTCGACTGCAAAGAATCTTGATTACGCAACCTAGGTTCACCCGTGTTTTGAATAAAAATAGCAGATCAAATATAATATTTACTAAAGGGTTCAAGGCCCGGTAAAATGGCCCTGAAGCGGGCTTTTGATCCTGCGAGATCGCAACCTCTTAAACGGTTCGGTCCACAAGACCCAACTCCTTTATACGTCTCCTAGGATGGACTATGCCTCCCTGGTCCGTCTCCTTCACTTACCTCCCTCCATTCGCCGTCCACCACGGACTCGAGTATCAGATCCTCCTCTTGAGACCGAGGCTCAGAAGATTTCCTTCGTTCTATTTTGGGCATTTAGGCAGGCCCCTTCAGATGTCCGAGCAACTCGGCATTCCCCGTACGTGATTACGACGACAACACTTTCGTCGTTAGTTACGACAACCCCGTGGTACAATAGTACGATACAAACTCGGGTACTATAAAAGCGGTGGCGATGAATGTGCCAATCAGGTGGAATCCGTAACGTCGGAACACAATTCTATAAACTCTCTGCCTAAACTGAAGGCGAACTCTGAAGTTTACCCGAGTGAGTCGCCCGTTTGCAGAGCCAACAAAAAATAATTTCGTCGGAACAATGACACAAATGATACATGAACTTTTGATTTAATGTGCAATCTGACCCATGAACTTTTAATTTGACTAATATATTTCTTGAACTTTGACCCAATGTACAACTTTTTTCCTAAATTTTTTATCTGATCAATATGATCATTGAACTTTTGAAACATGTTCAATTTTATCCATAAATTATAAAAGGATGTCCAATCTAGTCCATTTCATTAATTCAAGTTTGGGGGTGATTTTGATTTTTTTTTTGAATAGTTCAGGGATTAAGTTAAACAAGCTCTAAAAATTCGAAGATCACAATTAATAATTTGAAAATTTAAAAGTCACATTACGCATTAAACTAAAATTTATGAATCATTTTGATCAAGTTAAAAATTTAGAAATCATATTACATATTAGGTAAGCATTTAGATCATTTATGTCATTTTTCTGATCTAATCCTCAGATCCAGAGAGCCGCACACGAGGATGGATGACTCCGCGACTAGCGAGCTACCTGTTCCCTTCCCATCGTACGCGGCAGAGCATCGCCATACAAAGATCCACAGTCGATTACCTTATCCTGTATTCTAGTGGAAGACTTTGACTATCTTGAAAGTCGAGCTTGTCGCTACGTTCTCCGAGGTGCATCACGTGTTTGACCGTAAGGCTAAGGCTTCCTTATTCAAAGAAGAACGCATGTATCGACATCAGTGCGCTATATCTCAATGTCATTCTTTAGAACTGAGTCTCCGAGGGGTGGGTCATCCACCCACCCCTCGATCCATCGATCGATTCAAGCCTGAGAAAGAAGGTCCCACGTAAAGGAGCGAGGCCTACATTTAGCCAACAACGGCTGAGCTTTGGGCATGGTCAGTCCGGTCCCTTCCGTCATATCGATCGGTTCATCGCTAATTCGGTTCCATTCGAAGCACTGGATCAACGACCCGAGCGTCAGCCCGACCATGCGCAAGGCGAGATTCTCGCCGGGGCACCCCCTCCTCCCCGAGCCAAAGGGCATCATCTTGTACCCGTCTCTCACGCCTTGCATCCCTAGGAATCTCTCCGGCTTGAATTTCGTCGCGTCGGGCCAGTACTTGGGATCGTTCTGTATGGAGAAAAGGTTGATCAGGAGCATCGTGCCTCCCGGGATGCGGTAACCTCCCACGCGACACTCCTCTGCCGATTCGTGAGGGATGAGGAGCGGACCTACAGGGTACATGCGCATCGTTTCGTTCATGATGCAGTGGAGGTAGGGGAGCTTAGGCAAGTCCGATTCGCCGACTAGGCGGTCGTGACCCACGACCTCGTCTACTTCGGCTTGCGCCTTCTTCAGAATCTCCGGATGGTTTAGCATAGCCGACATTGCCCATTCCATGGTCGCGGCCGACGTATCGGTTCCTGCTGATAACAACGCCTGCCAAAAGAGAAGACCATATATCACCATTTCACGCTTCAATAAACTCGTGATAAAATAAGATATAGGTGTGACTAGCTTCCAAGATAATCGCTGCGTTCCGAAAAGTTTGTAAATCGAGCTTCATAGTTTTGGAGATCCGCTCAACACTCACTCACTTCAGCAAAATTCAAGATTTTAGGCCTGCTCTGCTTTTCTTTGGTATTAGATTTATCGTATGGTCTCCGACTCTCCAGAAGATTGAAGAGATGATAGATTAATTTGGGGGTTTTTTTTTTCCAATTTAATTCAAAAAATAAAAATATTTACAAAATTAGGTATTATAAAAAATATGTACAGATTAAGGTCTCAAAATGCCGCACGAGACCTGTGGCAATTGCGCCGCGTTTATAAGCGCCGCGCAAGACATTTTCTTATTTTTTTTACTTTTAATTTTTAACTTTTTAAAGAGAATTAAAAAAAAAAACAAGTGGTTGCAAAGACATCATATAAATATGTCCTAATCAAACTCAAAACTTTCCCATAGTGATGCATTTAGGGTCGGCAAACTCCGAACAGACTCAAATTCAATCGGCGGCATGGAAATGGGTCGTTGATTAATACAAACTATTTTGCAATGATCAACGCCATTTTTCGCGTTTTGGAATTGTTTACATGAGTTTTTAGGCAGGTTTTATAATTTTACGCATTTTGAAATGCGAAAAACGATGTTGATTATCGCGAACCAATGCGGAAAATTATAAAAACTGCCTAAAACCCATATAAGCGACTCTGAAACACGAAAAAATTACATTGGTCATTGTGAAACACTTTAAGTAAATATTTTGTGACGAACGTGTCGCAAGAAATATATGCTATATATTTTGCAATAAACGTGTCGCAAATTAGCGTCGTGCAAGACTCACGACAAAGTGCTGCATAAAGCACTCGCGCATTTTGTAAGACTCAAAGTATATGTTCCGTGATGAAATTTACGACACGTTTATCGCAAAATATATAACATAAAAATTTATTGTATATTGGCAACAAATATAAGAAAATAATTTTTTGTCTAAAAATATAAAATAATTAAAAAATATAAAAAAAATTTAGCCACCAAAAATTAGCAAATAAAGAAACATTACTTGCTAATTTGCAACGAAATATCATATTTATCATAAATTTAATTGCAAAATATATATCGTACATTTTCAACTCTCGTCGTAGAATTTATTGCTAATAAAATTTATCTATAATAAAATTTGTCGCAAATTGACGACAAATGCAAATATATTATTTTTATCCTTAGAAGCTTTAAGCACGATGTGTGCGATGCTTGCAAGGCTCAAAACAAACTTTTTTTCTTTCTAAAAATATAAAATAATTTTAAAAAATCCAAATTAAAAAAAAAAGAAAAAGTGTGGCTTGCTTTGTGTGGCAGCAAATCTGCTGCACAAAGCCACTTGCACGGCATTTATAGAGCCGCGCAAGTGTTCGCGCAGCACTTCAAGTGCGGCGGAACTGCGCAAGTGTTTGGGCGGCATTATAAGTGACTATCGAGACCTAAATCAATAAATATTTTTTTTTCCTACCTAATTTCGTAAATAATATTTTTTGAATTAAATTGAAAAAAAAAACCCTTAATTTGATGCCGTTCGTCATTTAAAAAAGAAAAAACAGAGGAAATGAAAAAGTAAAGAAGCACACCAGCATGAGGCTCTTGATGGTCTCGTCTTTGTAGTACTCTGGCTCCGTTGCTCGCAGGGACCAGAGCACCTGAATCAACGTTTTCCGCTTCCCTCCTTCCGACGCCCCCTCCTCCGGCGATTCGTTGTCCTCGCCACTCCGGCTCTCGTCGATCAAGCTCTGCATGAACTCATCCCTCTTCTTCTGCAAGTCCATCAGCTTCTCCTCCACCCCCGTCAGCCCCATCCGCCTGAGGAACGGCAAGAACTCACCGACGTTGGTCGCGCCGCCGACCCTGAACGACTCCGTCACAATCTCCCTGAACTTTCTCGCCTCCTCCACCTCCCCCACGTTCTCTCCGTAGTACCTGCGCAGAAGAAGAGGATTAATTGAATTTAAAAGTTCGAACCCCTAAGATGAGAGGGCGATTAATGTAAAAAATATTCCGTCAGCACCTCTTCCCAGCGATCATCTGCATCATCACGTTCAGCATCAGCTCGAAGAAAGCGGACTTCATGTCCACGGTCTGGCCGCCGCTCTTGGCGAGCCGGCGGACGAGCGAGTTCACCTCACCGGCCCGGATGCTGGAGAGGGTGAGGAGGCGGTTGGTGGAGAGGATCTGGAGGGAGGCGATGCGGCGGAGGTTGCGCCAGTGGTCGCCGTAAGAGGACCAGGCGAGGCTGGTGTAGTTGTAGCCGAGGTGCTTCCCGGCGAGGAGGTGGGGGCGGTTGGCGAAGACGACATCGTTGGTGGAGAGGCACTCTTCGGCGGCGTCCGGGGAGGAGACGAGGAGGACGGGGCGAGAGCCGAAGTGGAGGAGGCAGACGGGACCGTGGCGGAGGGAGAGGCGGGAGAGGGAGCGGTGGAGGGGCTTGTTGAGGAGGTGGAGGTGGCCGATGACGGGGAGGGCGGGGAAGGGCGTGGGGGGGAGGTTCCGGAACTTGTGGAGGAAACGCTTGGCGAGGGCGAAGAAGGCCAGGAAGAGAAGGAATTGGATCACCATTTGGGCGAGCGGGGACTAGGTGTGTCGTGTCAGAATAACGTACAAGGACTTAATAAGTGGTGGTGGGTCTCTATTTATTTAAACGTGTGAAACGTTCAAAACTTGAAAGAAATGTAATAATAATTATTATTAGTGTCGTGAATTAGGCTTGGAAGTTAAAAGAGGAAGTGTCGAGTAATGAATGACCTTTTGAATTTGTATATTTATATTGTGGCCAAAAAGTCAAAAAGGAGAAAGGCAAGAGAGCAGTCCGTGTCCGTGTCAATCAAACGGCAGGCAGTCGCAAAGGTAGACCAATGGCCCGATCCAGCCCATGCTCTAAGGAGCTTCGGCGAAGTTACCTCGTATGATGCTCATTTTTCTAGAAGAACTCGATTTGGGGGACTCATGAGGTCGTAAATCAATCGTAAGCACGTTCCGGTTTTTATCTTAAAATATTAATGGAAGGTGCTCACCCTTATATCGCAATTTGCGTTGATTACCAGATGTCCGAAGATTGTGGCGACCTGTCCCCGAAGCCCGACTTACCCACAGGATTTTTTTTATTTTTTTTAACTAATGTGAAACAAAAAAAAATTATTTTTATTTTTTGCAAAAAAAAATCCTACAAAAATTATTCATGTCAAATCGTGTCATGTAGTACTAACCGCGTCTAGAGATTTGGACCAAAATGATATTTTCCTTATCAAACATTGAGATATATTTTTTAGTTCATTTCAAGTTTTAACCAAACAAAAAAAAATCATCATTTTTTGAGAAAAAGGAATTCTCAGGAAACATTTTCCAGAATTGACATCTTTTTCATGAAACAAGTAAAAGTTTTGTCAACATAACATATCTCAATGTAATTTTCTATGATTGTTAATAAAAGATAATGAGTGCAAGAGAAATTGATGAGACTGTACAAACTGCCGAAGACGCAATCGGTTGGGAATCAAACGCGAATCAAACGACAAAGAGGAAGGCGTGCTACGTCACGACAACAAAGAGGGAGAGAGACTCACCTCGTCCCGGTGGAGGCTAGGGCTGCGACGAGAGGCGCAACTACTCTTGCGACGACAGACGTTTGACGGTGGCAGCGAGGCTCCATGCGGGGACGAAACTCGAGCGTAGAGGAGATGGACAAATTCGGCCGACTCTATGCATGCGAGAGATAGGGACGCAAAATAGAGGGAGAACGCACGTAAGAGAGAGGGAATGGGCGATGAGAAGAGTTTTTATTTATGTTCCAGAAACATAAGAGTAACATTTTTATTCCAATACCTATTTCTGAACCAAAAATTTCTCCTGAAAATAGGAAAATGAAATTACATTACAAAATGGATTTCCGTTTCCATATCTGTTCCGCAAGCAGAAAAAAAAAAACATAATGGTTATGATGTGTGACCTAAGAGTTTACTAACCGGTCTTTCGTCGGCCCATTGCTAGAGTCAAATATAAAATCCATGGACTCTTCATTAGGCCCACATGTATATGAGGATCTTCGGCCTTGAATGGCCTGTTTATGGTGGCAAGAAATTCACCGACTCAGGTCAACCTTTTGATGTTACAAATACATTCAATTCTTTCCGCACTGCAAAAACCATGCTAAACCCAATTAAGCTGAAACGCACATTCTTAAACCTGCAACGACACTTCATTAAAAATGTCCAGTCGAATCCACATCAGCTAGTCACGGCACTGGGAGAGTAGGTGCGACACCGCTTTACGCGGCCGGCACTTTGCGATTAACGGTTGAGCTTTGGGCATGGTGAGGCCCTCCCCTTCGCTCATGTCGACCATTTCTTCTCCTACTCTTTTCCAATCGAAGCATTGAATCAGCGTCCCGAGTGCCAAGCTGACCATCCGATTTGCGAGCGCTTCACCGGGACATCGCCTCCTCCCCGCCCCGAATGGAGACAACGTGAAGCCTAGATTACTTTCCATTCCAAGGCCTTGGAACCTCTCGGGCATGAACTTTCCAGGTTCGGCCCACAACTTCGGATCATTCTGGATGGCCCATATGTTGACCAAGAGCATCGTGCCGCGTCGGACCAGGAAGCTGCCGACCGTGCAGTCTTCGGATGATTCATGGGGCGGAATCAGCGGAGCAGCCGGGTACATTCTAAGCGTCTCGGTGACGATGCCTTGGAGATAAGGAAGCTCCGCCAGGTCCGATTCCTCGATCAGCCTGTCCCGTCCTGTGTATGCGTCGATCTCGGCTTGGGCTTTCGCCATGGCCTCGGGATTGTTCAAGAGCAGAGACAGTGCCCATTCCATAGTGCCGGCGCTGGTATCGGTCCCTGCTGTTAGCATGACCTGAATCCACGTCCCATAGGATCATCACTAATTCGACGAAGTATCATATCAAGATGCTGACAATATTGAAATTTTTAAACCTAGAAATCCTAGTTCTCAGTAAACCTCGATAACTTTTTCTAAGGCACAAAAAGAAAGCCCTTGAATTCCACAGCAGACCTTCGACAGAATTATCACAGACGATGTTCTTCAAGTTGCTTATCGGTACCAATCCAGCCAGAGCAGATAAAACAAGAGTCACAATCCATGAACACTTCCCTATAGCATAAGGTACTCAATGGTAATGACAAGTAAAACAAGATAGAACTAGAGGGCGGGCTTACCTGAATCATTCCTCTGATGATTCCATCGGTGTAGTACTCGGGCTCTGCTTCTTGGCGCGACAGTAGAACGCCGATCATTGTTCTGCTCGTAGCTTCACTCGTCGAAAGCCGCCTCGTTGACCTTTGTTCTTCAATCAGATTCTGCAAGAATCTGTCCCTCTTTTCCTGCAATATGAGCTGCTTCCTCTCTGTCCTGCTCTTGCCGAGCCACTTCAAAACGGGCACGAAATCGACCATGTTCGTGGCCCCGCTTAGCTGGAAGGTCTCTGCTACAATCTCCTTGAACTTTCTGGCTTCCTCGAGTTCCTCTGATTTCTTTCCATAGTATCGTTTCCCGGCAATCATCCTCATCATGACATTCAGTGTCAGCTCGAAAAACAACGTCTTCATCTCCCCGGTCCCAAACTCTTTGCTCTCCGACGCTCGGAGAAGGCGGCCGACCAATGACCTGACCTCCTCGACGCGGATGCTGTAGGACATCTGCAGGCGATGGGAGGACAATATCTCCGCCGAAGCTATGCGTCTCAGGTTGCGCCAGTGGTCACCGTAGGGGGCCCACGTGAGGGTGGTATAGTTGTAGCCTAGGTGTTTCCCCGCCAGCAGCCGGGGGCGGTTGGCGAAGATCAGGTCATTCCTGGTGAAGCACTCCTCCGCCGCATAGGGGGAGGAGATGAGGACGACGGGGCGGGACCCGAATCGCATGGACAGGACCGGACCGTAGCGGTGGGCAAGGTCAGCAAAGGCCCGGTGGATGGGTTTCTTGAAGATGTGCAGGTGGCCTATGATAGGGAGGCAATAGGAAGGGCTTGGTGGGAGGTTCTTGTTTTGCTGGAGGAGTTGGTTTGTGAGGAAGTAGGAGATGATGAAGATGAGAATACAGAAGAAGAAAGCTTCAATCTCCATGGATCTAGCCTTTCTATGATTACTACCATACCATTGACAACCTTATCTAGTGCTTATATTCAGGGTCATATTGGGAAACGCAAAGAAGGAATTATTTCACATACCAAGATGAAGTTGGTTGATTGAGTTTGATGCGTTTGAGGTCATTTTCAGAATATTTTTGTGAAGTTTCGGATAATCTCAGCATATTGTAGAGAGAACATTTCTATGGAAATAGATTCTACTTGGTCCGATTAAAGTGTCTTGGTCTGTGTGTCCTTCTCTTACGGTTGTTCTGATAAATAGGCAGAAACAGCGGATTTACTGTCGTTATATGCCATTCAATTCCTGCCCCGTTGGTCATCTTGATTTCGACGTATACACCTACATCACTGCTCGAACAATTCGGACAGCTCAATCCGTAAATGACTGCTTCTTAAAGATCAGCGCATCAGCGGCGTTAAAGAAGCTGGTAATGCAGGAGCCTCCAATCTCCGAATCAAGATGGTGGCTAGACCTTTTGTGTATCTTCGGATGTAAGAGATCTGCTCATGTACATTTACATTTATGAGACATTGGATTGGTCTTGATGGAATGAGTTCTCTACGGTGAAAGCAGGCTGCGCATTCTAACAAACTCTTCCACGGTCAATACGACTTTCATGGAGATCAACTTTCTGCCACTTCGGACATGTGGTGATTGTCAAAAGCAACTTCGAAACTCGGATTTACAAATCAGTTTAAAGACTCTGGCAGGATGCTTGTGGCCATTATCAAACCAATTACGAACTTCACGCTGACACAAGTAGATGCAGAATGACACGAGAGACTTTTCAAGTGTACAACTGCACCGATCCTTTCCCGGTTGAATTCTAGTTCTGAATGAATCACAGTTCATGCTGGTAACAATAGTTCAGTTTCAATCCTCACAAAATTCCTGCCAACTTGATCCGGCAAGTTTAATGGCAACGAAGAATCGGAATAGAGAGTTGAGTTGTCGGACAGAGGACTCAGGTTACAAAAACAAATGACCCTCTCTCTCACTGGACTGTAAAATTTCTTCTTCCTAAAGATAATCACTCGATGTACAGAGTCAGATTTCTAATTATGGGCTAAACAATCTCCTGACTTTATGAATAAGCCTCCGGCAAATTGGACATACTTTGCTCTCCCCCTCCATGATCCTGCAAAAAAATGTTTTTATGTGAATGATTTGTACTTATAACACATATTTCACAGTACAGATCATCGAATGAACACCTTTGAGCACAGTCGTAACAAGTAGCACAGTGCCCACAAGGGACGAAGAAGCAATTCCTTTGCTCGTCATAGCAGATCACGCATAATTTCGCATCATATAAATCCTCTGAAGAGCTACTAGATGATCCCGAATCATCCTCCTCCTCCTCATTGGTTCCATACGTGGGCCTACTTGATTTCTCCGGCATTATAGGAGCGGTCTCTGTCACTTCCCGAACAGGAATTGTGGGGGTGTCGTCTACATAGACCTCATTCTCAACATCACATACTCCAAGGTACTTTAGTATTAGAAAAATAACAATTACAATGAATCCTGCAAATTTAGAAATTGTTAGGCTGAATCCTAATCACTAGTAAGGAACATAAAGGTATGTTCTCATGGGAGATTCCTCGATTCCCTTACCTAGAATTGCTATGTAAGTTATAACACGAGCCACAAAAGAGAGCTCGATATACCAATCGCCGAGGTCGCCCTGAAGTTATCGTGACTACCAGAAGTTAAAACTTCGGAGGTTCCACTGAGTTCACAAAACAACCTAGGGGATAAGAAATTACATTGCTTGGTGTGGTTACCACCACATACTGAGTATTAGGGAAGAGGAGCTTCAGCTGACAGGACCCCATCAATGTCGAGCACATGATCTTTGCCTTTGTTATGTCATATATCTTCGATGAAGCGTTCACGCTCATCGACATGATGATGCTCCTAGAATTCGCATTTATGACTCTTACATAGTATTTGTCGTCTTCTTCAATATAGTACTCAGCTTCTTTAACTGAAACGAAGTAAATTCGATCCAATCACAACATTGTACATCTCAAACTGCGCACATATATCTCTCGAGCGATTGCTCTGCCAATCATTTACCTCCACAGACAAGGTCTCATCAAAGCTGCAAGAAAATTAGTATTACATTGACCAGCACCATCATGACCTCCCTGAAATACTATCGACATGGAAGATCTTTTGGTCCAAATTGAGGTTAATATAGATCTATAACAAGATATGATGCAGTATTGGTGTTAATGTGTGGAAAGAACCAGGGAAAACTACTCTCTGTACAGCCAAAAAGTCCTACTTCTGAAGATGAACAAAAATGCTGAGGGCAAGACAGTATATCTGAGAAAAGAACTTGGTGTCACAACATGAAACTGTTGCAATAAAGTCTTACAGTTAATTGGTTCTTTGAGCGCTGCAGCATCAGGGGAACTCGTAAATCTCGGCTGCACCATTTCGTACTTAAGCTCTCCTGTGAAAATTTGAGATCACTAGCCTGAGAAAACAATCCAAGACTACAGGGCCATTTTCCCCGCCTGTCACATTTCTAATGCAAGTGCTGACTTACCTTTGATCATAGCGACTTGCAGTTGATTTAAGTGGCTAGTCTGAGCTTCCCATCGCATTCGGATTTTCGAACCTCTGTTTAACCACAGGTTGAATCCCTGCACCGCAGAATTGGAACCATTCAAATCTCACAGATTCAAGCCAACATCATACATCGACGTTTTCTGACCTACTACAATGAAAATCAAGCTCCAATAACAGAATCGGATGAGCTCTTGATGTTACCTTGCGATTGTAAGAGCCCACAATCAGATAATTCGACGCAGTCCAGTTCGTCTCGTAGCTCAACTGAGGCTTCTCAGAGAAGCCGTAGACACTGACCCCTTTCCTATCCTCGTCCCGCATGTCGACCCGGTCCACGAACAGCGAGCTCGCTTTGATCAGCCTCGACGAGCTCGGGCCGATCACCATACGAGAATCCCCATAGTACCCGTACCTCAAGCTCACCGAAACTGCAAGAACAAGAAGTAGATTCTCGATTCAATCAAAGGCTTCACCGAGAAACGCATTGCCCGTGAAAATCTAGAATTTACATGCCACATAGCCAAAGAGTCAGAGGAGCTAGCAACCGAGCCCAGGCCTCCTGCCACCGCTGCGGCGGGGAAGAATAACGGGCGTTGCTCGGAAGAGTGAAGACGGGTCTGTACATGGCGAACTCTCCGGGTGGAGAAGAGAGGGAGAGAGAAGGGGGGGAAGAGAAAAGGAGAGGGGAGATGGGAAAAGCTACTGGTCTACAGAGCGAGGGAAGCTTGAGAGAAAGGAAAGACTAGTAGATTTGATGCCGTGCAATGAGTCTGGCGTTGCGTTTCCTTTGTTTAAGAGTTCAGCTAACCGTTGTTCTTGGGTTTGGCGGGTCATTCAATGGCTTAAGTTTTTTTCTGAATGTTAGGTATCAGTTATTTGGCTAAGGCTGCCTCCGATGATTTTTTTTTTCTTTTCAAGCGGAGGGAATTGTTTAGTTGCGATGCCGCCCATGTCGGAATCAGCCTAACGCACGATTACTTTCGTAATGTCAATAAGATGTTTCTTAAACAAAAAAAATTCTTTGAAGATGTGTGCGCGTTTTGTTTTCTTTTGGGCTGTAAAAGAATGAAAATAGGAGATTAGTGTCAGCAATTCGCTTAGACACCGCTATAAGAATGTTACATCTCCTATGAAATATCGGTTTATTGCTTCCAAGGACGACCCCATACAGCCCCATCACCGTGCAAATTCTCACATGTCTAGAGACTTACCCTGCAGATTCAAGGGCTCTCCATTGATGAACATATGTTTTGCGAGACCAAGATGCTTCCCAACCACTTCGGAGTAAACCTTGTACCGCTTGGCCAGCTATTCACGTGGTAAGTGCTCCGTACGATTGCTCGTTAATCTGTCTAGCAATATCGTCAGCTGAATTGACCATTCGGAAAAAAAGATCTCCGATTTCAATCGCAAAGCGCTCATTTTGCATCCACAAGTTCGTGAAACCTCCTTTCGCGTCGAGGTTTCACAGACAAGAAAAGAGGACTTAACGAAATAGGCGGAATTAATTGAAAAAGGCGCGACTCGAAGAACTGTTCAGTGAAATAAAATAGAGTAGGGATATCCGATCCCCGGGTTCAACGCTAAGTCGAATTCTAATTTAGTTCGGTTATGGCATCCAAAGTCGAAATTGAAATGCAGGAGCTTTTTGTCTTCTTCTCAGGATCCTCTTTCAGCCGGGATCGATGAATCCCGGTCAAAAGGTGAAGTTCCTACCTTTCGTGCTTGACAACAAAGGCTTCCTCTTCCTGTCTCCGTCCGCCTATTGCTGTCGTGGTTTTTTGACTCGTCATTAGTACGATGATCGATGCCTGGGGCAACAATGAAAAGTGATTTTATACGACGCTAACTCCAACTTTTTCTTAAAGATGACGAGGCTTTCTGAGCTTTCTTTGACGAACTCGTGCTTCCGAAGTATCTTTCGTTGATTCATCTTGGGCCAAGCAAATTGACATGTGACTGAATCTTAAATTCTAGTTAGTGGGAAGATATGAAGGACACGGTCAAACCCTATGTGAGTCCTGAATGTTCAACGAATGATTTGCAGATGGGATCGGTAATTTTGTTTCATTACCTCTGTTTGCTTCGTGGATACTCAGGAACTTTGCACAACATTTTTCCAGTTTTAATCTTTTCTGTCCTTAAGTCAATGAGGTCCAAAATCGCATTAAAAAAAAAAGGAAGTGAATTCGGGAAAAACTATAAAAAAAAAAGTCCTAAATCTATTGCAATTGTACCAATTTAATTCATTTTTTTTTTGCTAATTGAGTTCTAAATATTTTGCATTTGTGTCAATTTAGTCTATTTAGCTGGCCGATGCAGATATAGAAGAGAAAAAAAAAGGCAGAAAAAATTATTTAAAAAATTAAAAAATCAAAAATATTATAATTTTATTTAAAATTTGTCACGTCAGCCCGACCGGCCAAATATATTGAATTGACACAATTACAAAAATTTTAAAAGTAAATTAGTTAAAAAAAATATTTAGAACTAAATTATCACAATTACAATAATTATGATATTGTTTTGGTAATTTTTCCCAAAACTTTTAGTATATAAGGCTACGATTTCCGCCACCCAACTACGAAAACCAATCTTTAACCCGTATTTTTTTTTTTTTTGGTAAGGATCTTTAACCCGTATTTTTTGTTGTTGTTGTTGCCAATATATCTTTAATTGACGGTGGTCAATAACCTCGAATCCATGATGAATGACCTCTGATCTCAAAGGTCGAAGGCGTCGGTCCACTGTGGTGACCACAAGTTGGTGGCAGGAGAGGGAGGTGGCAGTACTGCGGCAGTCCTGGCTAAGGTTTTCGTGGATTATGAAAATAGATCAGGAGAAAAAACCAAAAGAAAAAAAAATTGAAAATGAATCTCAGCCCTTCAAGATCGCTAATACATGTACGATTAATTATATGAATTTTCACTTGCAATGATGCCATCCACCTACTAATACTTCAATTGCCATCTCTTTGGAAATTTTTTTTTCCACGTGTTGGTGAAAGCAGGCAAGATCAACCCTTAAGAAGAATGGTGACGCTCCGACGACGGAGGCCAGACATTTGTACTAAACTTCTGCCCGAGAACAACGACAGAATCCTCCTCCTAAGCTCGAGGCAAGCACAGCTAGACCAACTGATGATGCTCTGGCTTTGACCAACCACGCCCTTTGCCATCATTGTTGTATCAGTGGGATCGACATGCCAGCGACACGAATGGCCGACGGTAGAAAACGAGGAAGAGCGGACACGTCCACGGGGAGCAGACGAGGTGGCAATGGAAGAGGGGGATAATCTTCCTCGTCAAGCTCGCGTCGAACCCCACTCCCCCTCAATTTCTGCATTCATAAATGATCCTTACGTCTCCTTCTCCTTCTTCTTTGCCGCTTTTCGACACACACATTGAATTTTCACAACCTTTTTCCCAGATGAGGTTCACCAGAACACATCATTTGTTGTCGCGCGTGGATTGACCAGCAATGTCGTTCCGTGGAAAGACCGAATTTGCGCTTCTTTAGCTAGTTTTCCGGCAGAAAAAAAGGGTTTTCATAGGAAAATCATCCTCGGAAATGGATGCACTACGTCAAACTCATCACTGCCAATTTCCCAAAAGAAGCTCGCGATTCATAGCCTCAATTGTGACATGCGCATGCTTGAAAATTGCACCAACTTCTGGACGTTACGTATCAAATGCATTTGGCTCTCAAGCTTTAAATTTATTCAATCAAGTCCAAATCCTTTAACATAAAGTACAATTGCGTTTCACTAGATTCAATTAAATACTAAAACTTATGTTGAAAAGTGCAATTTAAAGATGCTACGCAAACATTTTTTCAAGTGACTTCTAGGTGACTTTTGGTACTATTCATCGAAAAGGCTTAATTACACATTTCAAGAAGAGTTTAAGATTTAATTAAATCAGTTGAAAAGCTTATAACTTAATTGTATTCAATCATTTATGACTTCTGGTGCACTTTTCCCTATCCGTGCACATGTTTTGATTGGTAATGCCCCTATGAAGCAAAATTATCAACTCGTATGATTAATTTTTTATACCAAGTTCGTGCTATGAAAAAACTCCACATTTTCAATAAATAAAAACAGAATCTTACAAGCAAGCCTGTAGGGAAAAGAAGCAAACTTTCTGGTAGGAAAGTACCAGGCAACGTGTAATTTTTGAAGTCTTAAGATGTCGTCAAAGAAAATTTAAGATGTCATCCGAACGGTTATCGTCTTCAATGCCCCTTTGGCAGGTTTTGAGCTGGACGAACAAGGCCGAATTGTCACGGATGGTGTCAAAGCAGAACCTCCCTTTATGATATCATGTGTTAAGGATGAGTAGGCCCAAAGCCAATCTGATTGGGTGAGGTGTTATTAAAAGACGAGCTGATGATGTGCTTTCAACTAAGGTGCTACATGATAACACTTCAGAATGGGAATTCCACTGCCGGAAATCAATTTGGCAAATAAATTCGTTTGGTGAAATCACTTTCGAAATAGAAATGCTTTTGGTTAAAAAAAATTTGATTTATGGTAGGATTTTCTATTTCAAGTTAGATTTTTGGCCAACTTTAAGAAGTTAAAATTTTTTACGTCTCAGCTCTATAATCACTTTTTCGACAATACGAGCCTCGGCTGACCACCGTTGCCATTGCTGTCGACCGCCAAATATTTTGCTAATAGTGTTTCAAAAATAAAAATTTTCAACCGTTATCAAATAAATTTCTGTGATCAGAAGTCAATCTAAAGTAGAAGTATAAAAATCAACTTCTACTTTTGAGAAGAAGTAGAGAAATTAATTTCTGATCAGAAGTTGAGAAGTTGGTGAGAAGTGCTACCAACTCGCACGGTATGTATAGTAAGGTTCTTTCATATTCGATATGGCAACAGAAAGAATAGAAAAGGCTATTACATCCTAGATTTTGAAATTTAGGTGTCTTTTATTTAGGGGGATAAATTAAAAGGGATGTATACATTGTTTCATTAAATGGGATTTTTCTCTCTATTGCTTACCTCTAGATATTTTATTTGTCTTTCTTACAAATGCCTTATCAACTAACTTAGCTACCTTTATTTATGTGAGTAACCAAAATTTTCTCATTAAGTTATCAACTACTTTTGATTTACCAAGTCTCACGTGAGTTGTTTATCAATGTTCTTTTTACCAATGTATATCCGTGTTTACCAAACGTTAAATTTATCAACCATATTTTGTTTTGGTCGAACCAACTATACTTTAAATGGTCAATTTTAATTAGCGCGATTATTGACTCTTATTCAATTAAGTCGCTCACAACTTTTGCATTACCTCTTTACCTAAAGGAAGAACAAATTGCATTACCAACTGCTATTCTAGTTAATTAGAGACATTTATATAGTTTCTTTAAGTTACCAACTTTTGTCATCTTTGGAAAATAAAAACTTTCCTTATCATTTGCAAAATTTTATTTATTTCCTTAACGACACTTTAAATTTATCAACTATTATGTGAAATTACCATCCTTTATCTGAGCGACTTATCACTTTTCTCCTGTTAAATAACCAACTAATTTTAAGATCCCAACTCTCGTTTAAATTGCTTATTACTAACACATATTTTTTTAATACACTGAATTTTCTATTGAGTTACCACTTGTTGCCTTGCTTGCGAACTTGTTAAATTCACCAACTTTTTTTAAGAGTTGTTAACCTTCATGATTATCAACTTTTCTTCGATTAATTTGTCAAGTAATTTTGCACTACCAACTCTCGCTTGAGTTAGTTACCAATATTTATTTAATCTTTCATAACGTCTACTTTTCTTATCACTAACTATAAAGAGTTCTTTTGTCATCTATCATATTTATTTATCTTCTTTACTAACAGGCTAGAT
Organism: Rhodomyrtus tomentosa; assembly: GCA_028455895.1. NCBI lineage: Eukaryota > Viridiplantae > Streptophyta > Magnoliopsida > Myrtales > Myrtaceae > Rhodomyrtus > Rhodomyrtus tomentosa. The sequence goes on along the minus strand of JAPCWY010000001.1, from coordinate 1,587,499 downwards.
TTACCAACTATAATATGAAATTATGCACTCTTTGTGTTCTTTCAAACTTAACTCCGGTCAATTGGCTTTGGATTACCAACTCTAATTTGAGTTACTTACCACCTTGTTATTATTTCGTTTATAATTCACTAACTTTTCAATTAAGTGGCTATTTGTATTTGCCTCACTTACCATTTTCTTATATTTGTCAACTCCTTGTAAAAATTTACCAACATCAATTAGAGTGGTTATCAACATTTCTCTGATCAAGTAACTAACTAATTTCGCATTTCTATTCGAGTTCGTTACCTTCTTTTATTTGGTTGCTATTTTTAAATAAATTTTGTTATCTCTTATCTTTTACGAATTTTAATTACCAATTATTTAGTAGCTTAAATGCAAGTTGGTGACCTAAAAGTTTATGGTAATTTAGTGAAAGAAAAGATAGCAATCGTTCTAATTAAGGTTGATAATTTGTAGGAAATTTTTTTTGTCTAATAAGGCATTGCTAAATAATAACAACAATAAGCAAAGTTGGCGCATTTTAAAAACATTTAAGCATTGATAAGCAACTCGAATTAGAGTGGGTAAGCCAGTATTATATGGTAATTGGAAGGGAGAAAAGTTTGTGAGTTATAACAATCTAGGTTGGAAATTTCTTTTAAAAGAGTTGGTACATGTGAAGGGTTGCTAAGTAAGGCAAACAAATTTCGATAGATCAATAGAAAAGTGAGCTAATTAAGGATAATAATTAAAATTGGTAGGTAGCTTAAATTAGAATTCATAACCTGAAGTTATCGAGTAATCCAAAATGAAAAAAGTTGGTAAATCCTTGAGGTTGGTAATCTCATATACGAGTTAGAAAATTTGGAATTAAGTTATTCAAATAAAAGTTCGTTAGTTAGGATTAAAATGTAACTTTGAAAACTATTAAAATAAGGTAGTATTCTTGAAAGTGTTGGTAGCTTTTCAGATATGAAACAATAGAAATCTCCTATCTGCAAATTATTTACCTAACTCCTGTTTTTAGGATCGCAAGTCCGCCAAGCACCGCCATATCTCTCTCTTTACTTCTCTTCCGTCATGTTCTTCTCCACCCAGCCTGATACTGACAACACACGTCGTATAATGGTCATCACCATTCCTGCACTTTTTCCTCTTAACCCTAAATTTCTCAACTTTCTCTCCGTCTGTTCAAAGCCGTTGCAATTTATTTCAGGATCTGAACGCGGAGTCTCACGCATGCAAATGACTGAATAATCCTGTGTTCTTTAAATTGATGTAAGAATATATGAAATTCGATCCTCCGGGAGGGAGAGAGGAGGCAGTGATGGGGAGAGTGAAGCTTCAGATCAAGAGAATAGAGAACACAACAAGCAGACAAGTGACCTTCTCGAAAAGAAGAAACGGGCTGATCAAGAAAGCTTACGAGCTCTCCGTTCTTTGCAATGTCGATGTAGCCCTCCTCATGTTCTCTCCTTCTGGGAGAATGAGTTTGTTCTCTGGGAATAAAAGGTTTGCTTAATCAAGAAAACTAAGCACCGGCGCTCTTTATCTTCTTATTCACAGTTCTCTCTTTCGAAATGCTTGAAACGTGCAAAGATGCCGACTATCGTGCACTGATTGTTGTTGTCCTTTTTCTCCCGACGAAGCATCGAAGAGGTTTTGGGAAGGTATGTGAATCTTCCTGATCATGAGCGAGGAAGGTAAGTAGGTTTTTTGCTGTTGTTTTGATGATTCCTATTGTAATGATCATCTGAAGAGGTTGATGCTGACGTAGTGTCTTGTTAAACATTTGCTTCCCGCCACCGAAGAAGGCTCCATAATCAAGAGGTAACCTCTCCCCCTGGAAATCGTATTCCCAGAAAAAAAAAAAAAAAACAAGGAAAGTTAGTTTTGTTGCTGAAGATTAATTTGGAAGTTCCTTTTGCAGTTTCTACGAAGAATTATTTGTAAACTGAAGGACGAAGCCAAGGCAACCGATCAAGTGGCCAGGTAATGTAAAATCCTCTTGATTGATATGAATTTTCGTCTACTACTTGCCAATTAAGCTCACTAGACAGAATCGCACATCAAGAAACCGTTCATCACTACTAAGTGTGTCTTGGTTCTCTGACTTGTGATTGCTTTCCTGTGAAGCAGCCTTGTGAGCAGTGATTCTCAACTCAAGGTACTTCATAACTAGAACCAGATTTTCTCTTAGGAAAATCAATGGGAAGCTTCTTCGCTAAAGCTTCTCTACATATCTAATGGCTTTGGCGTACATACGTGAATGTTGCAGGATGCACAACAGGAGCTCCGGAAATGCATGTACCAGCTGGAGGAGCTGGAGAAACAACTCAGGCATGGTCAAATATCGGTTCCTGTTTCTTGATCCAATTTGAACGGTTGACTTGAGAAGGCCATTGACTTAATTACTCACAATCCATGCTTTGGTAGTTTTCACTTGAGGTCTAGCTAATGGCTGTCACTGTAGAATGTATGAAGGTAATCCTTCAGAAATCGCCACTGCGAATGAGGCTGAGCACCAGGAACAGATCATCGAGGAAGCCTTGCGACGAGTCCAGATACAGAAGGTAAAATGTTCTTTTTCTCTTTTGACAATAATTTCGTACCTAGACTGTACTTTTATGGGAATTCACCTGATGCTGTAAGCAATTTTCCTATGCAACAGCAAAATTTGGAGGAAAAGTACCTACCCACAATTTCCCAGGTATATGTGTTTATGATCTTGGCATGCCAATATGCTATTCCCAGAAATCCCAATCCACTCAATAGATGTGTAACGATTTTATTGTGAAGTTAAACCTTTCAATTCACTGCAGTTCGCAACTATTAGTACGCCACCATGGGTGTCCAGCTCTTCCTTCAATATGATACCAGATTATACGTGGGTTTACTTTACACAAAAATTGGTCACTATTTGCCGTATCGTGTACAGAAGAATTTCAAACAATAACATGTCAGTTCATTAGGTGCAACTTTCCAGAAGCGAGAAATGTCTAGAAAGTTGCCGAAATGAATGCCTTGTGGAGTGACGGAGATCTCTTTTGCTAATGTTAAAAGGTACATCTACATCTGGCAGCTGGTGTGGAAGATGGTTTTGTCGCAAGAAATTCAATCATGTCAGATTTGCTTACACAAGAAGACCCTCAGTTGCAAATCTTGGATGCCTTGGACTCAAATGTGCTACTTCCCTCGAGGTAGGATGCTTCGGAATCATTGCTTTTGAACAACTAATACGGGTTATTAATCTATTATTCTCTTGTAACAAGCAATGATGAATGCACATACGGGTTCGCTCGTGCAGTTATTTGATGAGAAAAGGGACACATGTCATGATCAGAAACATTTTGTGGGGGAAATAAAAACTTTACAAGCAGACGATATGCTTTATAAAAACCAAATTATATGCAAATAGCTACATAAGGAACAGATTCTCGGTTCAATCTTTCATCTGCAGAGATCAATGGCAGCCAGGACTGGGAGTGTTACCACCAGTTTCAGCACTTCATCAGCAAATTGGAGAAATGAGCCCCACAATTGCCATAGAGGATCACAGCCACACTGATCAAGTTGAGTTCGGACTGGTTGTCGAAGCGGCTTTCTCTTCCTGGACTGATGGATTCTGTGCAACAGGTATCGTGAAAGATCGACTTACTCTGGATTACTGTTCATTAAACTTTGGCTTTATCATCAGAGAAAGTCACTTTAAGGAAGAAGAGAGCTAGGATAAACGTAAAAGTCTCGGTTGGTGATCCAACTCCATGATGAGCTAAACAAGGCTCGGGTCATTGGCACTTGCCTTAATCAGTGAGCACATCCTGCCAAAGTCCAATTTACAATCTCAAAAAATTGTGAAATTTGTTGGATAACTCTAGGCTAAACTGTGTGTTGGGGCTAAAGCGAACTGCATCTGAACTCTTGAAGCTCTTTGGTCACGGACAAAGCCCAAGTATCATTTTTTAGCACAAGTTGAACTTGGCAGTATAGCATGTAACTAAACTTCAATTCTGCAGGAAGTGAACCCTATTCGGCCATCCAGAACCATGAGCAGGTTCAGATCGAACCCTGTTTGGCTGATCAACTGTCATCGTCAACACCGGCCGTTGTAGCACGAGATCAGAACTTCATTTAAATCGAGCAAATTCTCTCACCAATGCACGAATGCATTGAAAGTTTAGCAGTTAACCAATGCTATATCCAAGGCCCCTGATGGAGTGCCATTATTTTATGTAAAAGATATCAACAATGAAGCCTTAAAATACGTCATTTGAACTCTTATACGAGATGTGTCGATACAAAGATTCCACAAACCTTGAGAGCATTGAAGAGAGAACTAAGAATGTGCTTTCACACTTCATCTGTTGATACAAAAGATAACGGGATGCACGAGCATTTGTGGCGTTTTTACGGGCCCGAATGTATGATGATTGAATTTTAGCTAAGGGCACTATGTCAAGAAGAAGGATTCGACTGTAGGAAGAATTGTGCCAAAATTCTTATGCAATAGCTCGCTAATTCAGTTTTGAACTTTTCAAAATTTGATAAATATTGTCCTAAATATTTTGATAGTTTTTCAACATAGTTCATCCAGCTGGACGAGCATCACTTAAGTGGCGATTTTGTTAACGGTCGTCATCCTACGTGTCATGGTAAGCGCTGACATGAACGATTTTAGTAGGTTTTACTGAATTTTGGTCAAAAATTGTTGCCCCCACACAAATATGTTGAGGACTTCAATGCCCTCCCATGTGGCCAACAGAGGGAAGAAGATGAATAGGAAAACACAAGGGAGAAAAAGAGATAAATTCAAAATAAAAAAAATTACAAAAATTATCCAAAAATTATCCACACCAATAATTTTTGGCAAAATTAGCCTGTTGAACTACATTGAAAAAATTCATTTCAACGAAAATAAAACTACATTGAAGAAATTTAGAAAGATTAGAACTAAAACTATTGCACTTTTGCCAATTTAGTGATGAACATTTTAATTTTATCGTTTGAATCTCATACCTTTTTTATGTTTTGTTAATTGAGTACATCCGATCAATTTTGACCTGAAATTGCTCACGTTGACATCTGTCATCCTATGTGCCATGCCCTTTGTTACACGGACACGCAAGTTTTCAATTTTTCCCCTTGTCGGACTCATGTCAGACACGAACTCATGCCCGACAGGGAGGGCCTCGGCTGGACTCTCCTCGGACACGCGATCAATGCGTCTCTGAGACCGGACTCCGAGTCAACTGCCCGGACACGCACGGGACTCGCGTGTTCAGCGTTAAATGGACACTGACTCACAGATACAAAACAGAAGCCCCAATTGCTTTGACCTAATTTCTTCGCCCGACTCACGTCACCTCTCCCTCTCCCTTGTCGACTGGCCTGGCCTCTCCTTCTCCAACTCTCCCTCTCGCGATTCACAGCCACCGGTTCACATCGAACTCGCCCATCTCCGGCGTAAGTCACGACTCGCCGATCCCCCTCCTTTGGCCTTCATCGATTTCTGCTCGCGCGTCGAGCCGTCGACTCGCTGCCTCGATTGACGGCGTCTACTCTCGCCTCTACTCTCGCTGCACTCCCTCTCCTTTCGCCGACCTCTGGTCTCGTGGCTCGCCTCAGCTTGTCACCTCAAGGTATCGCCATCCTTTGCTTGCCCTTGAAAAAAGTCTAGTCATTTGAAGTTAGATTATAATGGTTTTGCAAGTTATGTATTACCGATGCACTGATGCTATGCTCGCCTCAAGGTATCGCCTTGAAGATGGTTGTGCTTGCTTACACTTGATCGTGTTCTTCATTATATATAAAAAAAACATTTGGGACATTTTCGATGGCTTCACTATTTACGCCAAATCGGCGGATCGTCCGGCAAATTCCCACATGCATTTTGCTCAGCTTAAAATGATTTTGCTCTCTTTCTTTTTTATCTTTGTTTGGATTTTCTATTTGGGTTAGCTGATCTGAGAATACATCTGTTGAGTTAGAAGACTTCAACCAAGGGACTTTTTTTTTTTAGCAGTGAGCTTCTGTTTTATCGATATGGTATTGAATTGTTCAGTCATCTGTCAAGAAATTGCTAATGTATTGATTCTATGCGGGATTTCTAGCTCTTGTAACTTGAGGTGAATTTTGAGAAGTAGTATCTTGTCTGCCAGAAGTACATTTTGTTTTTTTTTTGTCTAGGGACAGGGGAGGTAACCAATTTCAAATGCATCTGGATGTCCACCAAAATATATGTGATTCTTATAATCGGGTAGATCGGTCATCCAAGTCTGGCACTTTGGTCAATCTCTTGACATTGCTGATATCTTGTTTCACTGTTTTAATTTGATGGTATCGTCTTTTCTTTGTTCTTTCCATAACTCCGTTGGCAGAAACTTTTGTCATTCAATATAACTGAAGTCTAGCGGTACTTGTATCGGGAGTCCAAAGGATATTGCTGATTGTCATACTCACAAGTAGATATTTGCGGATCAATATGATCTTAGATAACTATTTGTGTTGACAATATTTTTTGTCGACGGTTGAGAATAACCTTTGTATCGAGATGATATGATGGAAATGCAAGAATCACAAGGTATTCTAGTACAACTTCCTATTAAATGAGATCCTATGAGAACTGTACAATTGAAGACCATACGCTATCATTGTCGACACTTCTTCCCCTAGTGATGCACTGCTGATACACCAATGCTCTATTTTTGAGTTTGCTGTTTGATACATTTGATGCATTTGATGCACTGATCTAAAGTGGCTGAATATCTGCTAATTTGATGCATTTGAGTGTGATGCTCGTTTCCATCTTGTAGTGTTATGCTTGTTTTACTCAATCACAATGACTGAGGTTTGTTCTAGGGTCTTTTAACTTTTTTGTTTCCTTGTAGTTGCATTTTTGGAGAGTGATATCAACTTATCAAGCATGGACAGCAGTAGCAATGAAGATATAAATAAACCATTGTTGAGGTATATTACTAAGTTGGCTAATCCTGGAGATGCCGCGGGGGGAGGGGGGTGAATTGCTTTTGGAAATGCAATTTTTGTGAAAAAGATTTTATGAGTTCCTACACGAGAATTAGGGCTCATTTGTTGATGATAGGTGAAAGAGGGATTGCAAAATGTAGAAAAGTAGGAAAAAAGATCTTTGGGGGATGGAAAGATTAGATAGGGAGGTTAGTGATAGATTAGAGAGTAATACTCCTAGAGATGTGCCTTTGCCACCTTCTGGTTTTAGTGGTGTACAAATGGATTCATTCTCTAAGAAAAGGAAAATGGGAAGTGGGAGTGGGAATGGAGGACCAATTGAGAAAGAATTCAACATGTCTGAACGAGAATATTTTGATCATTTGATTGCTAGGACGTTCTATTTAGCGGGTTTGCTGTTTAACCTAGCAAATAACCCTTATTTTCATGAAGCTTTCGCTTATGCCGCTAATCACAACATTGCGGGATATGTACCACCGAAATTTAATTTGTTGAGGACTACTTTATTGCAAAAGGAGAAGACAAATATTGAGAGCTTGTGTGCACCTATTAAAAAAATGTGGAAGTATAAGGGTGTAAGTATCGTGTGTGATGGATGGAGTGATTCTCAAAGGAGGCCACTTATCAACTTTATGGCGGTGTTGGATAGAAATCCTATATTTATAAAATCGATTGATTGTTCGAATGAAAGGAAGAGCATGCATTTCATTTTCAACTTATTGAAAAAAATAATCATTGAAGTTGGACATGAGAGTGTGGTCCAAGTTATTACAGAAAATGCTTCAAATTGTAAGGGCGCGGGACAACTCATTGAACAAGAATTTCCATCCATTATTTGGACGCCTTGTGTGGTGCACACGCTTAATCTAGCTTTGAAGAATATTTGTGTCGCAAAGAATGTGGAGACCAATGAAGTAGCATATGAGGAATGTAATTGGATTACAAAAATTGTTGATGATGTTATGCAAATAAAAAATTTCATCATGAATCATTCGATGAGATTGGCAATATACAACGAGTTTGTTCACTTAAATTTGCTTTCCGTGGCGGATACTTGTTTTGCATCGATGATTGTGATGCTTAAGAGGTTTAAGTTGATAAAAGGTAGTCTTCAAAGCATGATTATTTGTGAAAAATGGAGTACTTATCGAGATGATAATCAAGAGAGGGCTAGGTTTGTCAAGGAGAAAGTGTTGGATGATCTTTGATGAAATTCAATAGATTACATACTTTCCTTCACGGCTCCTATTTGTGACATGCTTAGAGTTTGCGACAATGACAAGCCTTTCCTTCATTTGGTTTATGGCATGTGGAATTTGATGATCGAAAAAGTGAAGAAAGTTATACATATGCATGAAGTGAAAAGGCCACATGAGGAGTCTACGTTTTATGAGGTGGTTTTTAAAATTTTTGTGAATCGTTGGACTAAGAACAACACTCCACTTTATTGTTTGGCACATGCGTTGAATGGTAAGTAAGTTCTAAACTTATATTATATTTGTTATTCTTTCTTTGACACATTGATATAATGCTCCTCTTACTTATTTATGTTTTGTTAAATAAGGTACTGTAGTGATTAATGGCTCGCTGAAGATTCTACTCGAGTTTCTCCACACATGGACTATGAGATCAATGAAGAAAGAAAGAAATGTCTTAGGAAATAATTTCCTAACAAGGATGAGCTCTACAAGGTAATGTGGAGTATGCAGATTTTGCGTGCAATAGTGGGCGTTTTCAAGACCCTCATTCCATTCGAGATCGGCATTTTATGGATCCTAAGATGTGATGGGTTGAACATGGTGCATGTGCACCTATGCTTCTGAAATAGCCTTCAAGCTTCTTGCATAACCTTCTTCTTCATCTTGTGCCGAGAGGAATTGGAACACCTACTACTTTGTGCAATCGGCGAGAATACATAGGATGACTCCAAGACGTGCAAAATATTTAGTTTTTATTCATAGCAACCTTCGTCTTCTATCAATAAAAGACCCACGATAATTAGAAGGAGAGACCAAGATGTGGGATATTGACAGAGATGCATTTGACATGTTTCAAGATATTGGGGTGCTTGAAGTTGCAAGTATTTCACTTGATGAGCCGGATATAGAGTCAGTTCTTTTATCTGGAGGAGCGAATAATGTAGCTCCATGACTTCTTGTTTTTTTTTTTTTTTGGTGAAATGAGATTTTTTTTCCACCTATGGTTAAATGTTAAATTTAAGGTGTAATGTGGATTGTGGATTGCTTTTTTTCCCTTTCAAGTTTTATGGATTATTGAAATGAAATGAAATGTAGTTGAATTCTTCAGTCTTCACAGGATATATTTTGTGAAACTTTTCTAAGGATGAGATTAATAATAGTTTTGGTATCATGATGTTATTACTTATTATTGTTGAAATCATAAAAATATTTATTTATCGTGTATATATAAAAATATATATAATGTACAACCGTGTCCCAACGTGTCAAAATTCTCTATTTTTTGAAAATTATCGTGTCGACATATCGTGTCGTATCGTGAGTTGTGTCCTGTGTTCGTGTAACATAGGTCACGTTGATATTGACATTAAAATTTTTAATGACATTCAATTTACTTTTTATTTTATTTTTTTTCCTTTTTTGATATTTTTCTTTTTTCTTTTCCCTTATTTCCTCCACCAACCACCGTCTAGCCTTGTTGATGGCCAGCGGAGGTCGCTAACCTCACCGAAAACTATGATGGCCAGTGGAGGAGGAATAATGAAAGAGAAAAAAAGGAAACCTATTAGAATAATTATGTCAACCATATTATTATAAGAGAAAATTTCAAATAAAGGATTAAAATGCTCTCATTTTCTTAAATAAGAAATTGAAGTTGTCATATCAGTTTTAATAAAGGCCATGGAGGTTCCGAATCCTCGCCAATTAGGCAAGCTTGAAGGTCAGGCTCGAAAATGCATTTGATCAACTTGAAGGGCCTCAAGCCCTTTTTTGAGATTGATATAGCCACATCAAGCTCTTATTTTGAAGCAAGACCCACTTAAGCCTTTATTTGAAAAAAAAAATGAGTGCACTTTAGATACTTGATTGAAATATGATCCATTTTATACCCTTATTTGAGAAAATGGGAGAATTTAAAACTCTCATTTAGAATTTTTCCTAATTATGTTGACACAAGCGTAATTAAGTATTCACATTTCGCAATACATTATTGTTTTGTTGAGAATCTCCTATTTAATTTATGAAATATGGTGCCAATATGACATGCTAGGATGCCTATGATTACGCTTCTAGAGCAAAAATTCATTTGGTAATGTGACGTTTGAGCAAAAATTCATTTGTTTACTTTTTTTTTTGGAGCATCTTTTCGCTCTATAAGGAGTTTTGAAGTCAATTGAAGAAGTAAAAATAATTACTTTTCTCCAGAAGTATAAAAACCAACTTATAGCAAGAAGTTGATTTCTAAATCATGGAAATATAGACAAGATAAAGATTTCCGTTCGTTTCGATGTTCCATTTGAGTGTGTCACGACTAAGTAACTTCAAAATTTATTTCATATGTGCCATATATATATGTATATAAAAAGTGCTGAGTGTTATTATCTCAAACTTTTAGATAGGAATTTTTATTAAATCAAAACAGGAAGATATTAGAAGAAATGTGGTATTTATTTCGTCATGGCTAAATTAAGTGTGCGAATCATGCTTACCTTTCTTTTTGAAATACACGTATTTTTTATTTAATTGCTTGAAATCGAAAAGTAATAACTCACGACCAGACCCATTGTCTTCTAAAAGTTTTTGAACATTACATACTAGCTACAATCCAAGCTTATGTTCTCGGAAAAACAAAAAAACAAAGAGTATAATCAAGCTCTTCCATTAAAAATTACCGGCGCAGGTTCTGAGGCGAGAATTTTAAGAGAAGCCGCACAAGAAGAAAGAAATTTTGACTACACTAAATGCAAAATTTTAATGGCCGATTGCATTCTTTACGCAAGGTTTAGGATGTATGTAATCTTCCCCGCGATTAACCTGCAAAATTCTCTCAAAATCGTAATCGCCAAGTCAATCGAGATTATAAAAAAAAAATCGATCTGGATCAAAACCAATCTTAACCTGGGGTGAGGTTGTAAATTCGTGAAATTGACAGCTGGCCCCCGATCATTTATTCCATCTTTAGAAAAAAGAAGGAACACCGGTCGGGAAATCATCGCGCCCAAATTCACCGAAAACTCGAATTTTTCCGGGTTGAATCCCCGTGCCCAGATCCGAAAATCTCCCAAAACCGTTTTCAAATTTCGAAAAAACCACCTTCCCACCCAAAACCCAAACCCGATAGGGGTTTTCAGTTTCACTTTCATTTCGAAAGCCCCACGCACGCCAAAAGAAAAGAAAAAGAACCTGCGAAGCGCCAAGAAAATGGCTTTCAAACATGGCGCTCCTGTCAAAAAATTTTCCCTTCTCGCTCTTCTCTACAAAACTCCCCCCCTCTACCCTTCTCGCATTCCACTCGTCACTCCCTCCTCTCTCTTCTCTCTCCATTGGCAAAGACGAAACACTTTGTGAGGAGGTGAGGTCAGTGGGGGAGTGCGCGTCATCATTGGACTAATGGCAGAGCAGGGGCGGAGCTTGCGCATCACCCGCGCGGCCAAGAAGAGGGCCGCGACCGCGACCGCGACCGCTACGGCGGCGGCCGAGGAGCAGACCCTGGCGACCAAGAAGCGCGTCGTCCTCGGGGAGCTCCCCAACTTGTCGAACGTCGTCGTCCAGGCGGAGGGCGAGTTGAACGCGAAGAAGCCCAAGCTTAGGCAGCCCAAGGCGGTTAGAGGGAAGGTCAAGAAGTCCGTGACGGAGAGCACGGCTGGAAGTGCTCCATTGAGCGGCCCCTCGTTGAAGCCGGAGGATGTGGATCCGAAGATTGACGTCGAGCCCGCGTCCGACGATCCCCAGATGTGTCGAGCTTACGTGGCCGACATTTACGAGTATCTGCATAAGATGGAGGTCAGTGTTTTTCGCTTCAATATGTCAAATGGGTCTTTTTTTTTGTTTGTGGTGGCAACACGAGAGTGTTCTTTGGATCCGGAACCCTTAACATTGCCAACTTAGGGGTGATATTGATCGGCCAATGTTACATGTGACATTGATCAAATCAGACAGATCAATGTCACCCCAAATATTGAATTGCCTAGGTTAGTGGATCCATTTTATTGTTCGTCGAGGTAAATGAGTTGGGTCAAGTCGAGGTTATGATATGAAGCTGCGAAATTAATGTGGATGCTTAATAGAGCATCATCCATTGTTTGGTCCTCTGTGTGAGATTGTGCTCGTCTTAACAAAGCTGATCTGAAATCAGTGAGGAAATCGATCAATTGGGGACTAATTCGAGTGATTGTGTCGTTGTCTCCAGATGGAGCCTCATAGAAGGCCTTTGCCCGATTACCTCGAGAAGGTTCAAAAGGATGTGACAGCAAACATGAGAGGGATATTGGTGGATTGGTTAATTGAAGTTGCCGAAGAGTACAAGCTACTCTCTGATACGCTCTACCTCTCCATCTCCTACATTGATAGGTTCCTGTCTCTGAGTGTTCTCAACAGGCAAAAGCTTCAGTTGCTGGGCGTTTCCGCAATGCTCATTGCCTCGTAAGGATTTCAACTCCTTTTAATGATGATTACGTCTGTTGGAAGTTAACCATTTGTCACCTGAATGGGTCATGAATATTCCTAAAATGGGTTTTGCTTCTTTTGTGGTAAGTAGAAAGTATGAAGAGATCAGCCCTCCTCATGTTGAAGACTTCTGTTATATAACGGATAACACTTACACTAAGGAAGAGGTATGCCCTCATCATATTGTCTCAATTTCCACATCTTCCCTTTCTTGAATCTGCATAGCATAGTTGGCTAAGTATGTAATTTGTCTGACAATCTTTTCATTAATATGAAGGTCGTTAAGATGGAGTCTAATATACTCAAGTCGCTGATGTTTGAGATGGGCAATCCTACAATAAAGTCTTTCTTAAGGTAAGAACAGTTGGAATTTCATTGCTTTGGATGATGCTTTTTTTCTTCTTTTAGACATATGTAGCTAATAGTTACTCTACCTTTAATGATTGATGCACAGAAGGTTTAATCGAATTGCTCAAGAGGGCTATAAAGTAAGTACAATCTGCTATCATGTTTTGATGTGACCAGTTCTTTATGCATTGGTATTTGTTGTATTCCATCGTCTAACTTTAGTTGTTTCTTGCTTATGCTGCTATCTACAGACAAATAGTCATCTGCAACTAGAGTTCTTAGGCTACTACCTTGCTGAGCTAAGTTTGCTCGACTACAGTTGCGTGAAGTTCTTACCTTCTCTGGTAGCTGCTTCTGTGACATTTCTTGCCAGATTCATGGTCCAACCAAAGACCCATCCTTGGGTAAGAATTTGGTATTGATTCAAGTATACATTAAGATGTTTTTTTAGTGCGATGTCTTGTGTACTTATGGTCACATTCACCCTACAGAGCTTAGCCCTTCAACAATACTCAGGGTATTGTCCCAAGGATTTGAAGGATTGTGTGCAAATCCTGCACGACTTGTATCTAAGTAGAAGGGGTGGATCTTTGCCTGCTGTAAGAGAAAAATACAGACAACATAAGGTGATTTCATTTTCCAATTATTCATAAACGCCAGCTTTGAGATGAAATGAGTGCTGATCTGTAGTGAAACTTACTTTTCCCCTTGGAAACACAGTTCAAATGCGTCGCAAGCATGGCCTCTCCACCAGAGATACCTGCTGCTTACTTTGAAGATGTTGGAGAATGATGAGTTGGCTTGCCATTGATCATGAAACCAAATCTCATTTTTTCAGCAAATGGATAGAGAAATGCATGAGTTTTAAGACCGGATGGTTTGGCATCAGCTCTTAAATGTTGATTGGGCTCTTCAAAGTTGCAGATTAACTTAGCCTGGAAAGCACATAAAGCAGAACATGTAATGCTGAAAAGGAGCTTGGTACTGTTTCAACGTTGCTGCAATCGGAATGCAAAGTTGATATCCTGGATAGTGGATACCACCATGAGCATTTAAATTGGTTCTACGCCTGATTCGTGGATTGGAAATTAGTTTATATTTGTTTCTGATTACCAGACATTGACTTCCCACTGTACATAGATTGACAGTGGTCAAATTTTGGCTTTGTCGTTCTAATGATTCTGATCTGGTAACTCGTGTTTAATCCTTTTGTTTTTTTGTCACCATACATGAGGACAGTGAATTCTCAGGTCCTTCGTAAGGACAAGCTCGTTTGGCTAGAACATTGGTCTGCCAGAGAGCCATTACGAATACAGAGGAGTGTAGTTGGGGGAAGGAAAAGTGAAGTTTTCTCTTTATAAATCGCTATTGAGGAATGTTTCTCAGGGACTACAACTTGGTCCATTGATAAAAGACTCGAGAGCAACTAGTTGAACAACCAGATTTTTCTCCCCTGTGACTGAGCACACCGGGAAGATGGTGCACAGAGGTGATTACTAGGTAATTAGATTCCTGGGTGGGATGATGATTTCTGGTAGGAATCTAGGATTAGTCTCTGGACATGAAGAAAGATTCGGTTCCCAAAATAGACATTGAAAAAAAGGCCGTGCATACCCATTTACAAAGATCCAGAGATTAGAAACCACATGCTGCTCTCTGAGTATTGACATTTTTGGCGCACCTAAGAAAATCTATCTCAAATAACAAGCTGAAAAGTTGGCCAACCAGAAAGGGGAACAATCAGCGTAGCTTTATGCCTAAAAGATTCTCTCAAATTTTATTCTCCCTCCAACATGCCAGACTTGACCCGATGAACAGTCTCGTTTTAGCTATGCAGCAGAACAGAGCCAAATTTGAAAACTGATGAATTATTGTACTAGAGAGGATTTTTGCACCCTCTTTTTCCTGGCGTAGGCCAATGGATTTTCCTTGTCATGAGAAGAAAAAGAAGCTTTTTCAGGGGGACAGATTGACCACCTGCCAAAGCCGACAAACACTACCCCCACAAAGTAAGAAGGGAAAAGGCACAAGAGCCAAACATGCAATCCTGAAATGCTCATGGCTGGGAATTGGGCTTGGAAGAGGCAGAGAGAGAGAGAGAGAGACAGAGAGAGAGAGAGAGTGAGCCTCATTTCAGGAGACTGATGAATGCAAGAAAGCATGTTTTCCGAGAAATAAAGAAGAATCATGAAAGGGAAAGGTCTCGTGAAGCGTAAAGAAACACATTAAATGAAAGGTTAAAAACAAAAAGCTAGCCCTCGTTGGACGTGTCCCTTGTTTGCAGGGCAGATACTCATTGTGCGACTGCGACACTGCTTCGGCTTTGTTTTGCTTCTTACTTCTAAAATTCTCGCTTCACATTGCCAAACAGAAAGCCACATACCTTTCTGCTCTCTCTCTCTCTCTCTCTCTCTCTCTCTCTCTCTCTCTTCCCTGTGTGATGGCGATGCTCTGTTATGATCTGGACCCATCATCCGCATAAGCACGAGGTCTGTTCTTCATTCTCGCTTCTTCTTTTTATGTCTGGTGTCCATCCTTCTCGCGCAAGAGGAAGAAGAGTTGGCCATTGGGTAATGGAGATTCCGCACAAAGTTTTGGTCTTGCTGCTTCTCTCTTCGTTGTTGGTGTCGGGCGATGAGTTAGAAGAGGCTGTGAACAGCAATGGCATGAGCACAGAGTCACCAGGAGCGAAAGAGAGATCTGAGAAACAGCAGAAGAGTCACCATCCACAGCCACGGTCGGGGGGCCACTCATCGCCCGACAGGTGGTCGTCGAGCAAAAGGAGAGTCCCAAACGCTTCAGACCCTCTCCACAACCGCTAAGCCGTCGCTCTTCCTTCGGCCGTTCTTGGGAGCGTTTCCGGTCGACTTGAAAACCCTGATCGCTCCAAAATGGCCGGCGCTGTTTTGGGGGACTTCATCGTCTGTGTTTTGCCCAACTTTCCATACTCATCATTACATGTGTCTTCTTGCTTTTTGACGGCAAAAAGAGATGTATAGTGTGGATTTAGTAAATATATTTCGTTTGCTTCTTCATCAAGAGACTCGGCCACTGCGTAGAATGCTTGAGCCTATGCTTTCATATTCGTGGCAGCTTTTGCTCTACTCTTCCTCCCTCTCCTCTTTCGAATCGTGTAAAACATTACGTAGGTTTTTGCAGATCCAATGGCTCGCCAACAAAGGACTCAGCTTAGAATAAAGACTAACTTCTCGTAATCGCAGTTTACAATAATTAGGCACAAAAAGGTCATAAAGTCAAATTAAGTAGAATGATCATAGCTAATGAAATATCCTTAATTTGAATTTTAATATATACTGGATACCATGCACACGATAGTCTTTTGACTAACACGGTCCATATAAAGACCCAATACAAACTTTGTGACACTAACTTATGTACGGGTTCAATTTCGTGCCTACCTGGTTTGACGACACATGATAGGTTTGACGACACATGATGCAACAATGGATGTCGTGTTTGTGGGTTAACACGAAATTGAGTCGAACATGATTTAGTCTAACCCAACTTCACTAACTCCGTATAGGGTTTAAGCCGTATTATCATGTCAGTATCATACGTTGCTAACCTTGATAAAGCAACCTCGCGCTTTCGAAATAGAGATGTGCATCTCCGCATACTGTTCGACGCACACGTTCGACACTCTCGCCAGATTCGCCGAGAGGAAGTAGCTGACAAACAATTTGCCCCCACCATTCACGTGTTGGGATTGTTTCACATCGGTTGTGGAATGGGTTGGTGATCGATTTATAAGTGTGAGGGAAAGCTTCATCCTTTGAGCTAGCTTTAGGTTGAGATAATTCCAAGACTACCCAACACTGATATCAGAGCTACTTACCAACAAGTTCAGACTTAACAGTCACATCAGAGAGATGCGGGTTGTTGCAGCTTTTGACCCATCTCTTGATGTGTGAGGGGGAGACCCAACAATCACACCAGAGAGATGCGGGTTGTTCCAACTTTTGACCCATTCCTCGATGTGTGAGGGGGAGATTATTGGTATTGTCGCACATCGATTTGATGTGTGAGGGGGAGACCCAACAGTCACACCAGAGAAATACAGGTTGTTGTAGCTTTTGACTCATCTCTCGATGTGTGAGGGGGAGATTGTTGATATTGTCGCACATCGATGGTGGAAGGGGCTGGTGGACGAGCGATCAGCTTTCTAGAGGTATATTTTTCTAGCTGTGGATCTCTCAATGTTGTTTTTTGAGCGATAGAGGACAATTCATAAGATAATGCTAATATAATATACCATGCTTATCGGTCGTACACTTGCCTAATCATAATTTATTATTTAAATGGTTTTAAATTGATGCTGTCCTCGTCACTTAAGCCTTCAAGAACTTCAACTCGACTAACAGCTCAATCCATACTTTTCCCCCTTAGAAAATGGAGGAAGAAGCTCCTCATCAATGGCTGAACCTAGCACTCATCTCTCTCCCCCTCCTCTTCCTCCTCTACAAACTCCTCCTCCGTAGGAACATAACTCCCAGCCACCACCTCCCGCAGAGCCCTCCTTCCCTCCCCATCATCGGGCACCTCCACCTGGTCAAGGAGCCCCTCCACCGAACCCTACACCATCTCTCCCTTGAGCACGGCCGAGTCTTCCTCCTCAGGCTCGGCTCACGCAAAACCGTTGTTGTCTCCTCTTTTATGGCCGTCGAGGAGTGTTTTACCGAGAAGGATGTCGCCTTCGCCAACCGGCCCCGCTTGCTCTCTGGGAAGCTCCTCAACTACGACTACAGCACCGTGGGCCTATGCCCTTACGGTGACTACTGGCGCAACCTCCGCCGCTTCACAGCCGTGGAGATGTTCTCGGCAAGGCCCCTTGCCGATTACTCCCCTGTCCGGCACGAAGAGGTTCTTTCCCTGGTGAAGCAACTGTTTCGAAATCACAGCAGTCTCGGAGACAGGAGTAAGTATTGCCTAGACACAGTTTACCTAGCCGCCACACATGATGAACCCGCCTCTGATCCACAAAAACCATAACTTATCTTGCAGTTTTCTCAACAAAATTGATTTTTTTCTTTTGCTTTTCTTTGTCCAGAAGATAGGGAATGGCTGAAGGTGGATATGCGACGGAGGTTGTTAGATCTTACATTGAATGTGATGATGCGTATGATAGCCGGAAAGAGCTACTTTGGGACGGACCAGGTGTCGGAGGAAGGGAGGGAGTTCAGAGAGATCATGAGAGAGTTCTCGGAGCTCTTCGGAAGCGCCACGTACATCGGGGATTTCATCCCAGCGCTGTGGTGGGCGGATTTTCAGGGGGTGAAGAGGAAGATGGAGAGGGTGATAAAGACGGCGGACAGGTTTTTCCAGCAGCTAGTGGATGAGCACCGCAGGAGAAGGATCGAGTCGTCGTCCTCATCGTTGAACGGGGTCGGTGGGACAAGATCATCACGAACGACGTTGATCGATCGGATGTTGGATCTCCAAGAACAGAATCCGCAATTCTACACCAATAAAACAGTCAAAGGCCTCGTTCTGGTAAGCACAGTAACCCTCTATCGACCATGTTTGATTTGCCAGCACGTCAGTGATGGTGCAACCCTTTTTTATCGACCGTTTTAAATCTCGAGTTGTACAATCTGAGATACTAAAACTGCGAATAAAAATTTGAAAACTTGTTAATTATGAAATGAAACTGCGATCGATTTTTACATGTTGAAACATGGTTTTGATTGAGTGACATCTAACTACTCATTTCCTCGCAGACTAACTTCGAAAAATTAAGGAAAAATTCATAAGAACTGATTTCCATAGGCTCTTGTTTAATCATCAGACAAGAAAAATCAACTTTAATGCATCTAGAATCAACTCTTAATTACGTGTCTATGTGTCTATCGTTCCTTTGAAACGACTAATCAATTAACGTTTTCACCGAGACAAGTTGATAAGTGATGTAGGATAATTAGCGTATAATTTTTTGAAAAACGCAATATTACGAATTTATATATCTTCAAAAAAAAGTTTTGGGGACAAAGATCAAAATGGCCACGTAAGAAAGCCAATCCCGTACGCTTGGGATAGTGCCGATGTTGGTAAAATTCGTGCGTCAACAATGCATTAAAGCATTGGAAAAAGTCACTAATTACTGCCATGGAGATGATATCTTTTGATCAAATAGCCTTTCTCACAATCATATCATATTATTATGAAATTAATGTTTCATTTATTTTGTAAACAATAAATACTTGCAATATTTTTCGAGTAGATAAACGTTTGTGTTGCTTAAAATAATCGGCTAATATATAATAATTTATATTTGAATGTTTTCAGAGTGATGAATTCTTTATTTATTTATTTATTTTTATAAGGTTGGGTGCCTTTAAGGATGTGACAGAAAGCAGCCTTAATCAACTGATCACCTAGGAAAAAAAAAATATCGTTTCGTTCCTTCCAAGCAACTGTTCTACGTGGTCAAGAGAGTCAACACCCTCCGTATTCCAAACCTCAGAAAAGAACAAGGGGATACCGGACGGTCCTCACATCCTTATCTAATCAAGAATAGACAACTGAAACTAGCCATTCGTATGTGTGGTTTGAGTCCAAGATAGTCTGAGTTGAATGGCACATGAAATCTTATTCCACAGATTAACCGTTTATGTTGATCCAAGAACATAATAAGCATGCACCGCATCTAAAGCGGATGGGACAGGATAATCCCGGAAACAAACATGAAATGCCATGAGGCCCATGACAAGTTGAACAAGTGATTTTGTTCGATGCAATCTTCTTATGAACTATGCCGGTGGATGTACTAATTATGGGTGTCAACGGGCCGGGTTGGGCCGGGTCTCAGCCTTGCCCGAGCCGGCTGGAAAATGAGCAGTACCAAGATTGCGCTGGCCTGATGCAAGTAGGGTCGAGCCGGATTCGAGCCGAATTATTTTTTTTCTTTCATTATTATTTTTTATTTTTTTTGAATCAAAATCAATTAACAAACTCATCAAATGAAAGAATATAAAAAGAAAAAGAAATATATTAAATTGAAATGAAAAAAACGAGTGTTAAAAAAAGTTCGGCGGCGGGCCGTCCCGACCTGAGTACCAGACTCAGTCCGAAAAGGCTTGAAAATTCAAGCAAAATTTCGTGTCCGATCGGACTGGGATGGGTTGGCCCGGGTATTTTTGATACCGCTAGTACTAATATCGGTCTAGAGAGTCGATTTATTAACGGACCTTCAAACTGTAAGTGGCAATTTAAAAAATGAGTCATATTTAAGCAAAACCAATTTTGTTAGCTAGCTTGGTATTAATTTAGATAAAGTGCGTTGTCGATGTGAAGCATTTTCTATATAGATAGACATGACTCTAAACTATTGATTGTAAGAGTTCGTTTACCAGGATTGATAAGTGTTCATTTGTAAAGGTATCGATCCTCTACATTTAATGATTTTTATTCCACGGTCGGTGAACGAGATAAAGCTATTTTCAGTAAACCTAACAATTCTCCTTTCTGGTGATGCGACGACCCACTTTAGGTATACTATTAATCCACTGAATTATGCAGGCAATGCTGCTCGCCGGAGCCGACACCACGGCCACCACGATAGAATGGGCAATGATACTTCTCCTCAACCACTCGGAAGCAATGCAAAGGGCTTGCGACGAGATAGAATCCACGGTAGTACATGACCGCCTCCTCGAAGAATCCGACCTCCCTTATCTCAACTACCTTCAAAACGTGATCAGCGAGACAATGAGGCTGTATCCATCAGCTCCGCTACTTCTTCCACATGAATCCTCGGAAGACACGACCATCGGGAACTTCAGCGTTCCCCGAGGCACGATGTTGCTGGTAAACGCGTGGAGCCTTCACCGGGACCCCGAGCTGTGGGCGGATGCCGAGAGATTCGATGGCGGCCAAGAGAGCAACGAAGGGTTTAAAATGATTCCTTTTGGTGCCGGAAGGCGAGCTTGTCCCGGGGCTGTGCTTGGGAGGAGAGTGGTGGGGTTAGCGTTAGGAGCACTGCTTCAGTGCTTCGAGTGGCGGAGAGTTGGCTTGGAGATCAATGTGACGGAGGGCAACGGCGCCACTGCACCTCCAGCGGAGCCCTTGCAGGCTTTGTGCAAGCCACGTGAAATCATGAGGCCCTTCCTGTCCCAAGCCAGGGAGAAAATATAGAACAAGCCTGAGGTAATAATTTCATATTAATCCAAACCAATCCATAGGCTCCCATTTTTAATAAAATCCCGGTTAGAAGCACACAAGTACTATATCTCCATGGGTGTCTAGTAACTATGTATATAAGGGTATAATCGGTAATTTAATAGGAAAATCAATAAGGAATTCAATATGCCTTTGAATCGGGGAAATTACCAAAAAAATACTAAACCTATTGCAATTATGCTGATTCAGTCCTAAATTTATTTTTTTGTCAAATCAATCCTAAACTTTTTGCAATTGTGCTAGTTAAGTTCATTTGACGAATTGAGCCGAATGGCGCTGACGTGGACGACAGTCGCAGCGCCATTCGGCTAGTGACATAATATTTTAATAATTTATTTGTTTTTGTATTTTTTTTCTTAATTTTTCCTTTCCAACCCACCTAATCCTCCCCCTCTCTCTCTCCCCACCTACTCTCACTCCTCCTCCTCCTCCTCTTCTTCTTCTTTGTGAGTCTGTGACCTTTCATGTACAGTCAGTGACGCTTCTGTGCACAACGGCTAACCAAGCCTTGGCTTCAGCTGTTCCAATGGCTCCGATCACCCAATCATCTCTTCCCTTGATGGAACCCTGACTCTCGACAACATCAATTTTGCTTACCAAAGATGCCCCAAGGCTCGCCATAACCTCACGATCGACTCCCTCTCGCTCGATTACAACTCCGCCCGGCGTCAATCTTACTTTTTCTTCAACTGTAGTGCTCCTCTTGCTGAGCCTCACTTGGCCATTGACACTTGGCATCGTAAGCCTTTGTTGAGGTCGGTCGTTTCTCTGATCGGTAGCCGAGGTCCGGCGATGGCTGGAGGAAGAAGATGGAAGGGTACTAGGAAGAAGTAGACGCCATGGAAGGTCACGAAGAAGGAGAGGAGAGAGAGGAAGTGTACAGAGGGAGAGAGAGTGCGGATTTGGTGGGTTGGGAAGGGAAAGTAATAAAAATATAGAAAAAAATAAAAAAATAAAAAAATATTAAAAATTATGTCGTTGGCCGACCTAGCGTCTACATCAGCGCCCGGTGACCAAAATTCACCGAATGGACTTAATTGACACAATTACAAAAGGTTTAGGACTGAATTGAAAAAAAATAAGTTTAGAATTTAATCGGTACAATTGCAATAGATTTAAGAATTTTTTGGTAATTTTTCGCTTTGAATCAATAGAGAACCTTTTCATCTGTATCTCTATGAATAGATATTATTATATTTCAATTCCTTCCCAATACCTCCCAAGGAAAATCCCAAATTGGATTTCAAATTGACGGGTTAGTGTGAGCTTATCCATGCGATTATGCACTCTTCAAATAGGAATTTATTTTCTGAAAGATCCTAGCTTTCGTGCTTTGGTGGGTCTCTGAGAATGACCTATATTGTGTTGAAGGGATATCTATATGATCCGATTGATTCGCTTTGGATTAGGAAACGACGCGAAGTAATATGGAGTAAATCTTACTTGATGTTTCAAAGAGTAAATTTATTCAACACTAGACCTATAAAGTCGGGGTATTTATTTAGAATGGATCGGTCGACTGATCCTTTTATTTTATTCTACCGAGCGGTCTAGTCCAGATCCCGGATGAATCCAGAAACTAGCGATGATATCTTTGTTTTTCCTTATTGTGTTGCTGCATAATCTAAACTCTCGTTCTTTTTAGTGTTTTCGATATTTAATCAATGAAAATCTCGGTAGAAAGACACTAAAGGTATCATAAATCATGACCAAGTATCACTAACTTGCTAATGAAAATAAAAAATGTATTGCTTCGTGTAGTTGTTTCCACATTTGGATTTGGAAACTAGATCGATAATCATCGATTCTAAATTTTAGGAATCGGGAACCACTTGTGGTAATCACCTCTACTTCGATTGTCGAATTTTACAACTGGACTAATGTTACAGTGGGTCTTTTTATAAAGTACACTGACCATTTGGACAAGAAATGAGATTATTTTGCATTTCATCCAAAACTTTTTTGATGAAAATTACCAAAAGTCATGAACTTATTGCCATGTACCAATTTAGTCCTAAGCTTTTTTATTATTATTATTATTAATTCAATCATTCCTGCCATTTACAATTAGAAAACTCTGAAGTGGAATCCTACTCACCGTCGGCTAGAGGTGGCAATATGGGTCACAAACCCATATTTGATCCGTATTTATATAAAATGGGTCGAATATGAGTCATTAACTTTTAAATGATTTACTAAAAATGGATCAATAATGGATTACACTTAAATTAATTTTTGACCCATATTGACCCACTTTCAACCCATAAGTACAATATACTTCCACAAGTTACAAATGGTCCCGGAGACTGGGGCCGGGTAGGCGATCGAGGTCGGGATCGGGACAGGGATCGGGGCCGACTAATGTTGCTAGCGCTAATATGGACGCCGGAGACCAAATGACGTTGTTTTGCTTTGTAAACAAATCCACGAAGTTTGATCGGTGTAGGTCACAACTGGAGATTTCTCGCCCACCTCATCTTTGCTCAACCAGGATGAAACCTAAATTGATCTCAAAATTTTTGCCCCAAATTTGAGTTGACACTTGCCCGACGTCATCTAGCATTCGCTCGACGCTTGCCGACCACTTCGCCCAGATTCGGTCGTCTTAATCGAAGCTTCCCCAACGCCCACCGCCATCTTGTTTTTGGATATGGGATTAGAAATGAGGCTGGCGAAGACATTTTGAGTGTGGCATTAGCTTATGATTTGATGTTAGCAAATATTTTTTTTAGGAAAAGAGAATCACATCTGATCACTTTTCGCGACGGTCAAAATTGTAACCAGATTGATTTCTTTCTTGCTAGGAGAGATGATAGAGTTTCGTATGTAGATTGTAAGGTATACCCTGGTGAATGTGTAGTTACACAGCATAAGTTGGTGGTTTTAGAAGTTCGGTATAACAAGGTACAGAAGATGAAGAGAAGTGCGCAACATACTAGAGTAAGATGGTGGAAGTTACATGAGGTGAAACAAATAAAATTCAAGAAAAAAATACTACAGGAAGGACTGTGGCGACTGAAGGGCGAAGCAAATATGATGTGAAAAGATATGTCTAACTGCATCTAGACAGTGGCAAAAGATGTGTTAGGAGAAAGTAGAGGGAATGGACATCAAACAAAAGAAACCTGGTGGTGGAATGAAGAGGCGCAAGAGGCAATTAAGCAGAAGGAGTGTTTCAGATGCTTACATAAATGTCCTAATGAAGAGAATTTGCAAAAGTTTAGATTGGCGAGAAAAAGTGCCAAGAAAGCTGTACGAGAGGCCAGAGGCAATGTTTTCATCGATATGTACAACAAACTTGAGAGCAAAGAAGGAGAAAAATGCATCTATGGACTTGTAAAATCAAGAGACAAGAAAAGTAAAGACTTGACACAAGTTAAATGTATCAAGAATGAAAATCAAACACTTTTGATAAGAGATGAAGACGTCAAGGGCAGGTGGATGAGTTATTTTAACAAACTTTTTAACGGGGAGAGCGATAGAAGTGAAGTGAATTTGGAATATGCTTTTGATAATTTAAATAGAAAGTTTGTGCGTAGAGTTAAAGTACGGGAAGTTAGGGAGATATTAAAAAAAATGAAGACTAGTAAAGTCTTGGGATCCGATGGTATTCCTATTGAAGTGTGGAGATGCTTAGGGGATGTAGCAATAAGTTGGTTGACTAGTCTTTTTAACAAGATCCTCCATACTAATAAGATGTTTGATGAATGGAGGAAGAGTATACTTGTGCCTATATACAAGAACAAGGGGGATATCCATAATTGTTCTAATTATAGAGGCATCAAGCCTATGAGCCATACAATGAAATTATGTGAGAGAGTTATTGAGCATCGTTTAAGAATAGAGACCAAGGTTTCTGTCAATCAATTTGGATTTATGCTAGGAAGATCTACCATTGAGGTTATTTTCTTAATACGACAATTGATGAAAAGATATCGATAAAGAAAGAAGGACCTCCATATGGTGTTCATTGATCTCGAGAAGGCGTATGATAAGGTTCTAAGAAAGGATTTGTGGTGGATTCTTGAGAAGAAAAAAATACCTTCAAAGTATGTCGAGACAATTAAGGATATATATAACGGTGCTACTAAATGTGTGAAGGCTTGTAATAACACATCAACTTATTTTTCAATCATAGTAGGCTTACACCAAGATTCTGTTTTGAACCCTTACCTTTTTGCCCTGGTTATGGATGAGCTAACAAAAGATATTCAAGATGAGGTGCCGTGGTGTATGCTATTTGCAGACGATATCGTGCTTATTGATAAGACCAGGGCTGGGGTTAATGCTAAGTTAAAAGTATGGAGAAGCACGTTGGAGTCTAAAGGATTTACGCTAAGTCGAAGTAAGACGGAATACTTGAAGTGTGAGTTTGATACGGCAGAAAGAGGGGATCAAGAAGTCGTAAATATGTTCGGACAAGAGATACCCAAAAAAGATACATTTAAATATCTGGGATCAATATTGCAAAAGGAGTGAGAGATCGATGAGGACGTAAGCCATAAAATTAGAGTAGGTTAGATGAAATGACGCAGTGCATCAGGATTTTTGTATGATCGCAAAATTCCTCTTAGGTTAAAAGGAAAATTTTATAGAACAACAGTCAGACATGCCATGTTATTTGGAGCTGAATGTTGTCCAGTACAAAAGAAATATGAGCATAAAATGAGAGTAGCGGAAATGAGTATGTTAAGGTGGATGTATGGTCACACAAGGATGGATAAGATAAGGAATGAAGAGATTCGACGAAAAGTTGGAGTAGAACCGGTGGCGGAAAAGATGAGAGAACATAGATTGAGATGGTTTGAGCATATTCTCCGAAGACCCTTAGATGCACTGGAACGAACAAAAGTTTGCTATCGAGAGCATAACACGAAGAAAATAAGAGGTCGACCGAAACTTGCTTGGGGGAAAGCAGTAAAACAAAAATTAATGGAATGGAAAATAAATTGGCGTACGATTTGTCTTAAAACGGAGTGGAGGGATACTATTAGTATTGTGGAGGGGTAGTGTATAGATAGATATATATATATATATATACTTATTTATTTTTTCACATTTATCTTTTTTCACTCCCTTGATTCTGCTTTTATTTTTATGATTCTTTGGGGTTCATCGACCGCCGACCCCGACTAGTTTGGGATAAAGTTGTTGTTAATGTTATTTTATTGGGTAGGGCGTGGATGGTCATAGCTCGTTTGAAAGTGTTGTCAAGGAAAAATTGCTGACACGTGTTTGTGAATGGTCACTGCTCCTTTGAAATTGCCGCAAAATTGCTAACATAGGTTATTGGATGGTCACAGCTCGTTTGAAATTGTTGACTCGGCAAGAATCATGCCGTCCACATGAACATGCAAAGGTGCAAGTGGCAGTGGTGGTCGCCCTACCAATGTGCATTGTCCTGCTCAGGTTAAGAGTACAAGTGCCATAAGGTGCTCGAAGATGCAGATGTGACAAGACGTAGGGGATGGTTTAGGGTTGATTTATTATGGCTATATCTATTTTTTATTCTGTGATAATGAGTTCAGTGAAGGGGTGATGGTCCATTTGTTCATCTTATCGAAGATGTTATCAATGAAGTAGGGTTGTGGAATGTATTTTGTTTTATCTGTCTTTTGTATAGCCGTTAAGATCAGTGAAGTACTGTGCTTGTGCATCCTCTCTAGTCGCAATAAAATGGGTTTTGTGTAAATGTTATGTGCTTGTTTACTCCATAGTCCAGAGTAGTGAGATTTAGTTTCATAGCTTGGTTAGCCATTTTGAAAAAACCTGTGAACTCTTTGATAGGATCTTGAGATGGAGATCTGCTTTTGCCCTGCAATGAAGTCTCTTGTGCAGCTACATTCTGCCTTTATCTATTTTGATAATAGTTGTGCGGTTGAGTGCCACTACATTCTTGGATGACGGGATTACATAAATCCAGGGCTTGATATGCTGCACTTTTTCATGAAGTCGTGAGGTTGTACATACCTTTATTTGCTCTTTCATACTCAATGGAAGAGTACTTCTTTTGTCACAATGGCAGGTCATAACAACAGAAATAATATATATTTGATTTTGAGGTTGGGAAACCGATTGCATATGAAACAAAGGAGATTGCAAACAACTCGCCCTTCATTTGTGTTCATATTCCATGTGAACAGATACAAAACATCTACTGAAATAGCCTGTATGACACAGTCAATATTGACACACCAGCCCTATATTTCGGGCAACTCTGACACTTTCTTCCTGATTGATTAATTTCCGCATCAGCCCAAACGAAAAAAAAACCGCAACTTTCCCCAGTCCAATATTTCGGGCAAATGTGATATCTTCTTCCTCGATTCTCCTTCATCTTTGCTGTTTGTAGAGTACATTTGAGGCCACAATAGAAAAAATGCTTGTGAATCATTGTTGATTAGGCGGATTGATTGTCATCGACCGTGACGAATTCATTGATGTCCTCTTCAATTGTGATGATTGTGGTAGGACTTTTCTTACGCTTTTAGAATCAGCGTCAATCGGAGCATTCCTATCCTGTAAAGAAAAACAGCATAAACGGGCTTGCCATATGGAAATAAGAGAGCATTAAAGTGAAGTCTAATTTAACTAAGACAAAACACCAGTAGTTACCCAGCATCTTTGTCATTATATTGAATCTCATTCACTGTATCGTATCTCATAAGAAAAATGTATAGTCAATGACATGTCATTCACTATAGTTCTATGAGCAACCGATGCCTGTTATGCTTTTATAAACTCACGATCATCAACCAAATTTGATTCGAGTAATAAATTTAGCATGTATGGAGCTTGCAAATTAAGTCTGTGAATGGGCTTTGTTAGGACAAAATAAACAAAACAGTCCTAAATTTCACATTAAGCTTTTTCCAATATGTATGGAACTCATGGTACCTATCAACTGCTAGAGAGATACCTAATAGAGCAGCAGCTCGAGGGAGTATATTCTTCCCAAACGAACCAGAGGCAGCAACTAAATGAGAGAAATTATCTCTCTCTACTAAACTAGGTGGATTAGTCTTGCCCATGTTTTTGCAAGAGGGTGTACAAATCGATCTGAAACGGCAACAAGTATCTACAGAGTATAAATCACCACACCAGTCAAATAATTAGTTGATATCTTTAGGTTGTCCTACCATGTAAGAAGCACAGATGCAGAGTTAGACTACTGTTATATCAACATAGAAAATTATATTTTCTTAGCTTCTTTGTCATAGAGAACATGGGAGAGATGATTAAATGGGCTATAACTGGAGAATATCATTTTGATGCCTCTTAGCTAACATGGGATAGTGCCAAACATAATGATAAATTTATCCATATTGAGTTCGAGGAAAGTTCAGAGAAGCAAGATACATGAAAGACGGGGACATTTTCTTTCTCTTGTTTGTATGCTCTATCAATGAAGACAGAAACTAGAACAAAATCAAAGTAGGTGCCACCTTAGTAGTAGCTCAGCATACATATATATATATATACTGCACTAATGCTTCCATGTTATTGACAAGTTCCATCTGCTGCTAAATGACCGTCCCAAGGGATGAATTGACAGCAACAAAATGAACAAAAACATACACAGCAGCAATGACATGAAATTGACAGCAATAAAATTGACTTACATTAGAAATGTTTTCATGTAGGCGACATGATTCTCGGCGAGTCAACAATTTCAAACGAGCTGTGACGTTCCACAAACACATTCCATCAATTTTCCCAGCAATTTCAAACGAGCTGTCTCCCATGACAACAACAAATCAATGGCAGCAATTTTCATATGGCAACAATTTTAAACGAACAGTGACCATCCACATCCAGCTCATTAAATAAAACCCTTGCGAAGTCAAGACGGCCAAGGCATTGGGGCAAGTGTCGAGCCGGTGTCAATCAAATCTGGGCAAAGGCATTCATCAGGCGTTGAGCAAGCATCAAGCGAATCTGAGCAAGGCGTCAGGCGGGCGACGAATAAATGCGTCCGGCGAGTGTCAACTCAGATTTGGGGCAAAAATTTGAGATCAATTTGGGGAAGATCTCAATTTTGGTTCATCCAGTTGAGCGAAGACGGCGAGGAATCTCCAGATTGCCCGACGCCATTTGGGACTTCTTGAAATTCTTTTTTTTTTCCCTTTCAATCAAATGACGTGATTTTTTCTCTCCGGCATCCATGTCACACTATCAACGTCAGCCGGCAATGAGTAGTATTCCACGTCATCATTTTCGCATTATAAATGATCGGAAGAACTGAATTGACACAAATACAAAAAATTTAGGACTGAATTAGCAAAAAAAAGGTTTAAGACTAAAGTCGTATAATTGCAATATGTTTAGGACTTTTTTGGTAATTTTACAGTCATCATAGACCATGTTTAAAGTGCGCGAACGGTTGATTGCTAATGTTGTTGCACAACCTTGAGAAGTTCTTTCTCTGGTCGACTGATTTTGATCGTGTAGGTTTATGTTCAGGAATGATCGATCTCATCGAACGACAACTTCATTGGGGAATGCTATGTCGAAATTTTGTGGTACATTTGAGGAACAGTTAGCATCTCCGATTAATCTTTTCGGCACCACATATTTCATTTCAGTTTTAACATGCATGTGACGTCCTAGAAATTCAATCCTTGTAAGCGCCGGAAGTCGATTAAATGATATGAATGTATAATCATAGTCGACGTCTGTTTTGGACTATAAGGATTGAAAAGACGAAAATTTGGACGAATTCCGAACTTTAGTTTATTTCGAATTGAGTTTCGAAATTAATCCGCGGCGATTTTTGAATTGCCTTTTTCGCAAACGAGCTTAACCTTGATCGAGCTTGGCCAGTGAAATTACCGAAATTACCCTTCGTTCAGTACACCAAAAATTTTGTTTCAGTCCCGGCGCGCCAAAATTACCATTTTACCCTCCCTCAATTATTCATTCATATAGGACAAAAAAATTTAATTTTGGCCCTTGAAGTCCAGGTGGGCCATCTTCCCCTCCGCCCAACGCACGTCCTCTCTGCCGCTTCCTTCTTCTTCTCCGTTTCTTCTTCTTCTCTGCTCTTCTTTTCTTCATTTTCTTTGACCGACGACTCCCTCCTTCAATCGATCAATACATCTCCGTTCGTCGCCATTTTTCGCGACCAACGCACCACCACCGGCAGCCACTGTCCCCAGCTACTCACCGTCGCCGCCTTGACCCCGGTCGAGCCGCCGTCGCCGTCGTTTCGCCGAGGAAAAGTCACGGCCGGGCCTGCCCTGTTTTCGGGTCAGGAGACCCGAGGACTCCGCGGCCTCCTCCGGCCGCCACGGCCGCCACCGACGCCGACCACCACCACCCAGCTAACCCCCGACTTCCCCTCGACCGATCCGACCCCTCGTCGCCGACCATCAGCCACCGGAATCGTCGGAATCAGGCCTTGAAGTTCCGGTGCTCTGTTTTGAGTCCGGTTCATTTCGGTCTTCGATTCGGCCGCCACAGTCGCCGCCGTGCCACACCGCCACCGCCAGACGACTCCCCTGAGTCTCCTCTACCACCACCCAGCTTGCCTCCGCCGGTTGCCGCGCGTGGCCGCCGGAAACGGCCGCCGACCGAAACCCCTGTTTCGGTGCAAAACAGGACAGACACTGATCGTGGCTGTCCGCCGTCGCCGGCCGCCTTCCGCCGCTGTCCACCTGTCCCGACCGACCCCCACCGATCCCTGGGTGAGCCCCCGACCCTTGGCCGGCCTTGTCCCGGCCCGTATCGCCGGAAAACGGCCAAAACAGTAAAGTGGCCAAATGAATATACTGATTTTGTACTGTTTCAGGCCGCCGGCCACCGCTCGCTGGAGCTCCGCCGCCGGCCACCTGTTCCGGCGACCTCGTCGGACTCCCACGGGGTGTCGCCGAAGTTTGAGCTCGATCCGCCGCGCGATAAACCTTAGTTTCATCGCCGCCGCCGCCGCCGATCGAGCTAACTCATATAGTGAGTTGACTCTAAACCTTGGTTAGGGCGCTAATTGCGCTTAGAATTAGTCTTATTTATTTATTTATTTTATAAAAAAAAATTATATTCGATCGGGACCGGTATAGATAGAAACCATGGTTAGGATACATGGTCGATCGATTATTTGTCTGTGGCTATTTGTGGTAGTTTATCAATTAATTGATTGATTGAGTTGTTCGCGAGTGAGTGACAGGTTAGAGACGAGCGAACGATTGATTGATATAATTTGACTGAGAATTAAGATTTCTAATATGAATTGAGCTTGAAATTGCCGGGTTAAGTTGATTACTCGAGAGTGAGTGGATTGCTTGATTGGTTTGTTTGCTTGGCTGAAATACTCAATTGGGAGTTTTTGGGCCTTGGGGCCGAGTTGATTGTATTTCTTGTAGATTTTGGCGTTAATTCAAGATAATCAATGAGTTGATTGCCGAATGCAATTTGTGTGGTCATTTAAAGGATCAATGACGCTACTTGGCAAGTTCGCATTGTACCGTGGGTACTTGTGCAGTACAGATTGTATGGAAATTCGTGACTTGTCAGAAGCACGATAATCCATGCCCCGTGCTAGTTGTACGATTTTAAGGGATTATCAGATGCAGGTCGCAGCTTGTGATGGACCGAAGCTCCTTTTTAAGGAATGCCTACTTGCTGTGCCGTGCCGGGTGCACTGGATACACCGCTTGCAGTAGCCGTCGCTGAGAGGGTAAAGTAGACGTAGCCTGATTTTGCTAGAAGAGTGCGGGATCGCACTATTGATGTATCTATCACGCCAGTCGCGTGGGTCATTGATTAATAACGGACTTGTG
This sequence comes from Rhodomyrtus tomentosa, assembly GCA_028455895.1. Classification (NCBI taxonomy): domain Eukaryota; kingdom Viridiplantae; phylum Streptophyta; class Magnoliopsida; order Myrtales; family Myrtaceae; genus Rhodomyrtus; species Rhodomyrtus tomentosa. The sequence goes on along the minus strand of JAPCWY010000001.1, from coordinate 1,555,569 downwards.
TATGCCTGAGTGGTTGTGCTTCTGTTGGTTGTAGATTTAACAAATTTATTTGGATTGATATCTATATATATTTTTGTTGAAATCTTGTGATCTTTTTGTGGCGCTTAGGATGTTCTGGGCGAATCAATGTCCTAACCGAGATTAGGCTTGATTCACTGAGATTCATCTCTCACCCCGTCGTGGGACAAATTTTTCAGGTCCGGAGTAATGGAGAGACCGGTGCGGTTCGACACTCCCACTGACTCATCACTTGATATCAGTCTCCATCCGGTACTAGGTACGGACCAGATGTGGGAACGTCACATCACGACGATATGGGTCGATGAAGGGATGCCACATTTGGTGGCACACCTCTTTAAGGCCTGGTATCTTCGTGATGGGATGGATCTCTTTGGTCAGCTTCGAGGATTTGAGGGGCCACCTCTTCAGGGGGTCCCTAATATCCTCGTTTGGGACCCGATGGATATTGATACACCTGATGGGGAAGTGGTGGACCCCGCGCCTGGTATGGTGCTCGAGCTCGAGCCTGAGCAATCAGTAGCCCCCTCTGTGCATTCTAACCAAAGTTCTTGTGATGACCCGAACGACCCGGCTCTCCCAATTGGTTATGACGACCCGGATGCCGAGTTTTCCCAGTAGAGGGTGAGGTTCATTTTGTGGTCAGGGAACTGATGATGTTTTTGTGGGGGATACTGTTTTGGAGTAGATGAAGGTTAAACTTACCTGTCTCCTGTATCTTTTTGTGAGTCCTAAAGGGCCGCCCCGAAGCATGGGGTTGTAATTATTAGTTGATGGCTCTGTAAGGTTATAAATCATCTATTCTCATCAGCCTTTAGTGTTGTGATATCTGGCTTTACTTTCTATCTATTCCATATGGTTTTATTGAATGGAAGATTGCACGTTCCGCACGCGCAGTATAGTCTTAGGTCGATAGCAGTTGCCTGGAACGCCATTTATTATGACCTGGTGGCGTTTTGGCAAGGGATGTCGCGGGTTTGAGAGTCGGGACGTGACAATGCATTTATCAACTAATTTTCCTAAAATATTAGATGCAATTTCAATTTTCGGTGACATAATGAAGCGAAAGATTCACATCATGTCACTCTTCGGCATGATTGTGTGTTTCATGAATGTTTCGAGTATGACGTAAGCAGAATGGGTGGCTGTTGACACATGATTTTTTTTAATTAAATTTTCATTAGAAAAACCCTTTTAAAAATTCATAAAAATTCGCTAAATTAAAAAATCAACTTTGGAATCTTTGGCCAAACTTAAGGTTCCATCTTTGTGCAAAAAAAATATTTTTCGTAATTTTTGAATTTTTGAAGTTTATTTTTATTATAAAAATATCCAAAAAAAAGAAAAATAGTATTCGTGATCAGAAAAATACAAAAAAAAAGTCAATGTTTTTGTTTTAATTTTATTTTTATCTGGAGAATTTAAAACGTGGAAAATTCAAATTGAGATCACATGAGTCTTCACAAATGTGAACCCAAATTGAGCCAAAAAATTCATTGGAGGCGCTTCTGTTATTTTTATCACTTCATCCAAGTTTTGACATTTGATTCTTATAACTTTAATTTCATGTTGGTACAATCGATTTCGACCTCTGAGCAGATTGCAAAACGGACTTATTTGCATTTCAGATTTAATCCTCGATTTTCGAATAAGTTGAAATTGATCACTGTCAGGCGCTTCTATCAAAATCTAAGTTATTTCCCAAAATTTTATGCATCTTTGAACACAAGGGTAAACTCAGTACGGCTCAGTTTGGTCATTAAACGCCTTCATTGATCAAGTACTTAGACGAGTCAAGCTCATGTTGATTTTTTTTAAAAAGGGAGTTGACCAAGTCAACATAGAAGCACACCGAGAACCATTATTGGTGCTTTTTCCTTTCAGGCACAGAGGAGGGTTTTTCCTGTCCATCTCCTTTAGCAGGCGAGAGGAACCAAAAAAAAAAAATGAAAAATGGAGAGAAGACAAAAATGGCACTTCTTCTCCTTCCCTTTCACGTTTCAACGGCTAAAATGGACAAATTGTCCAACTCTCCCCAAATGCCTGCATCTCCAGCGATTGTTGAAAGGAGAGGAAGAATGAAGACAAAAGAAAAAGAAAAAGCAACAGCACAGCAAGAAAATGCAAATGGGGTGGGCGACCAAAGACTGAAGGGCAGGATTCCTTTTCGGAGCAGGGCATAGCGTGAGGTTCCTTTGGGGGGGATTGCTTCGGAGATATAAGAGGGTTTTCTCTCGGTTTTGAAAAAGAGAAAACGGATTCTATAGAGAGGTGTTCTCTGAGATGATTTTCGGTTTGAAAGAAAAACAGAGAGAGGAGGAGAGAGCTCACTATGAACGTTCAAGCGTGAGAGTCCGGAGAAGAGGAAGGCGAGCTGAGCGAGGGCTCCTCAAGCAGGGTTTGGTTCCAAAAAAAAAAAAAAGGCATAGAGAGAACATGAGCGCTTCTGAGTGACAGAGGAGGCCTCTCTCCGCCATTCCTTTGCGACCTGACGTTGTCGCTCGGCTGCTTCTTCGCGTGTCCTCCCATTGATCGCATCCGACGAATCGCCTCAACCCGCTTGACGATCGTCGAACCAATACGTCTCACCCCTCATCAGGTAAAACTCGAACCTCCAGTTGCCCATTTCTTAATGATGGGCTGTCGCTCCTTATCCTCTGTTTGCGAACAGTCTGAGTTTTTTTTTTAGGAGGCTCGTTGTAGATCTTGGTATGCCTTTCGTAGTCTACGCATACATCCTGTTGAAAGTGTGTTGATGTGCCTCGCTTCGCCTTCTTGTTCCCGACTATCCCAGAGCGCGTCTCGTTCGAACCCTTGAGTGTGGAGTCGTTTGTTTTCACCAGAGCTACGACTGGCGCTTGGGGATCCCTGACTCGTTCTCTTTGAGATAGAGCTATGCTTGGAATGGTCTGTTAATTAATATAGGCTTTTTCGACAAAAAAGGATGAACCTGTTTTGAGTTGGTTTGGGGTCGATGGATTCCGGAGCGTGAACTAATGAGTCTCGACTTGATGAGGGTTGGTCGACGGTAAATTTGGTGGTGGATGTGGCGTTGGCGGTGGTCAATAACGTCCATGGAGGATAGTTTAGCGTTGAGATTAGTTGGCGAAGGTGACGGAGCTTACAGCGGGAACTAGGAAGAGAAGTCTATGAAGAAGATGATCACAGACGGGAGTAAAAAAATAATACAAAAAAAGAAAAGAAAAGGAGAACCGAGGTCTTGGTCAGTGAAGTTCGGGGAAAAACCATTGAAGGAGGATTTTGTTTATCCTTCATGGAGCAAGGGTCATCGTGAAGGGAACAGCTCGAAGGGAGTAGAATAAAAGAAACAAAAAAAGGAAAAAAAAAAAAAGAAAAAGAAAGGGAAATCAAATCAAGATGAAAGCAAGAGTGGATGACGAGAGATGGCATATTTTGGTCGTAGATTTGATCGTGTAGACATCATCTTGCAAATGAAGTGTAGCTCTTTGTTTGTGCGTTCCCATTCCAAAAGCTTGATCTCTCTTTGCGTTTATGGTCCGGTCTTCGCTTCGGTTCACGCCGGCAACCTTTTTGGCGTTCAGTTTAATAATAAGAAAGGGGTTTCGAATAAAAAAAAAATCGAAAGAGTCATTAAAAAATCAAGTGAACAAATTATTAAATTAATCAATAGAAAAAGTCTTGAAAATTTTAAAAATATATAGTTTTTCTTAGGATTTTACCCTAGTTAATATCTTTATACCTTCTTTCCGCAACGGTGAATGGCTGACGTCCATTCCGGCTCGTTTCTTTTATACACCCGACTTTGTTGTTTAGTTTCATTTCATTTTATTTGCGGCTTTGTATCTAAATACCCAAGGGCCGCGGGCTTTTATTTATCGTTTAGAATAACTAGCTCATTATGCTTCTTCTTTATGCCCTTTAAATGCTTTAGTTGATTTTTTTTCTTTTTAAGATAAAATTCAAAAATTCGAAGAATGTCATAAAATAAGGAGGGCTCGTTTGGTTCAGCATGATAGATGAGCATTTGGTCCATTGGCCAAACGCAAATGATGTTTGATTCAATTTTTTGCTCAAATTGGTCTGATGCACTTGCATTTTAAATGATTTCTAAAATCCCTTAATCCAAAGTACCTTCAAAGGTACTTTGCGAAATGCAACATATTTTTTTTTTTGAAACTTTGTCATCTTTGCCGACACTGCCCATTGCCACCCGCCACACCCTGCCGGCCGCCACGGCTGACGGTTGCCATCGTCGCCAGTTGCTGCCGGTCGCCGCGGCAGCCGGTCACCGCCGCCTTTGGTCGCCACCACGGATTGCTGGTCTTTGCGGTCACCAGTCGTCACCCCTGCAGGTTGCCGCCCCCGGTCGCTGCCGTCCGCCCACCGCCGTTAGCCGCTGCCGTAGTTTTTTTTTATAAAAAAAATATAAAAATACTTTACAAAGTTCTTTTTTCGTCAAACAATATTTACGCCAATGTTGATTTTTAATGTGACTTTAAAATATACTTTATCAAACACTACTTGGCAGAACAATTTCATGACATGTTACAGAATCTTCGAACTTAAATCTCGAAGATGGGATTGCCCTGTTACAATCGAGGTGCGATAGAAGTGTCGTCGACTCCGGAGTTGGAGTGCCTCTGGAAATATATATGGTATCCACTTGTCGGTAAGGATAAGACCCGACAATTTCCATATGCTTTTTCTTCCACAATCAACGGCCACAAAGTGAGGAGCCTCGTCATCTTCGACCCTACCGGTTCGATTCTTCTTTTCCGCACGGTGAGTGGCCAGGACACTACGCGAAAAGTAGTGCAAACGATTGGCAAACAATTCGTATCCACTTGTTCCTCGACATGGTTTTTCAGATAAGACTGATACAGCATGCGTTTCTTTTAAGAAAAAATAAATAATTTTAATATATATATATATATATATATATATATATATATATATGGAAATAACCGCTTATATCAATTATGATAATTAGTCAAGAAGAAATGTTTTCATGATTGATAGCAACTCATATATAGACATCTTCGCAGACGATGAAATTTTTTTTCATTCATATATTTTTAAAAGGAATTATTTTTAAAAATAAATACTTTTCAAATTATTTATTTTACACTATAATGCGCGAAAACTAACCAATATTTTGCAAATAAGTCAATTGAAAAAGCTAAAAAAAAAATAACGAGGAATGACGATAAAGGTGATTCGGTTCCATTATCGGTACCTACCTTTACGAGGAGAGACAGTAAGAATAATTCACTACAATACAACTTGAATGTAAAAAAATCATGAAGAATAATCAACAGAGATGTCAAACGAGTGGATTGGGTTAGATCGAATATGGCCCGACCCATATTGACCCATTTAACCTATTTAACCTATTTTCATGTAGTATAAATCCAATAATTCGTACTTAACCTAATTCGTACCCGACTCAACTCATATTACTTCAACACTTTCATATATAACAAAATCATGAAATTTTTTTGTTTCTCATAGTTTCTTAATAAAAATAATATTATTTAATATATATTAACAAATTTTTTATTTTTTAAAATTTGTTTATTTTTCCAAAAATATTTTTTTTTCCCGTTCTACCGGCAACTAGAGATGGAAACATGCGGTGATCGTCGGCAGGCGGCTAGTGGTTGTGGTCTACGAACGGCAGTGGCGACCATCCACGTTTTACTTCTATGAATAGTTTTTATATTTTATTTCAAATTTTCTTTCTTTCTTTTTCTAATAAAAATTAAATAAAAAATAAAAAATCAAACCAATATAAACTAATAAATTTTACCAGCTAAGTGACTGTAAATGAGTTGGGTTTGTCTAACTAAAAGGGTTGTAAATGGGTTCAAAGACAAATCCATTTACAACCCACATATAATTAGGTTTAAAATTCATAACTATTTACAACCCATTTATTAGACCTTGACTAATCTTCATTTGACTCATTTTATTGAATTGGGGTTTTCAATCCATATTGACACATCTAGGAACCAATAACACACAGATGGACCGCGTCGTTATAGTTCGGATTGAGGTCAACCACGAAACCTCACTTGGGTCACCAAATTGGTAGGTTTTAAAACTTTAAAGGAGTTCTGAGGTACAAAACGATTCTGCATGCTTACGAAGAACCATATGTTTTTTTTTTCCTTCTTGTCTAAATTTTCAATTAAAGCATAATTTTACCGCTCAAGTATCTATCTCATGAGTTACAAATGAGGACATAAGTCACAATTATTTTGGAGTTTTAAACTTTTAAATGGATTTTGAGTTCACATGGTAGTTTCGCATCCTCAATTACTAAAGAAGGGAGTTTCCCATCATCCTCGATCGGACAAAACTTCTCCAACCGGATAGTAGTTACAAATGTGCCTACTCTCCAACCGGGGATAAAGTGAAACAACCAGTTACAAGTGTAAACTTTGCCTAGAGTAAAATATGACCTTTTGTTATACTTTATAAGTTTCTTAGATGAGTTTCAAAGTTCACTTAATAGATATTATGCGAAAGCAAATACAATAAAGCATTCGTAAAATTACCCTTCTCCGTTGATAGAAATTAGTTTTAATTGAAAATAACATAAATCCTAAAATCGAACATTAATGATGTTATACTTAGAGGTGAGCATGGTTCCAGGGTAGAACCGAGTACTTGGAACCGGAACCTGTAGAAACCAATCTGGTTCCAGGTTCCAAGGTATATAGGATAGGTTCCAGGTTCCAAAAATCAAGGAACCTGTTCCAACGGGTAGGTTCCATGTTCCATTACCTAGAACCTAAAATCGAGAACCTGGATCCTGAATCTTGATTGTGTTTTTTAAGTAAATATTTTCGTACGATTTTATAATGTTCTATGGCGTTTGATGATAAGTATATAATCTAGAGCCAAATAAATTTTTATGTTTCAAGTTCTAAAAATTGAAGAACCTACTCCAACAAGTTAGTTTCAAGTTCTAAATGTGGAACCTAAAACCGCTCACCTCTACTTCTCCTTAGTTGTTGTAGTATTTACTCTCATTTTGTTTAACTAAAAATGAAAAAAATAAAAGAAATTGATAGGTTCTCGGGTACCCTAGAACTGGTCCTAGAATCTGTGATAGGGTAGGTTTCAGGTTTCAAGATATGACAGTTAGATTCTAGGTTTCAAAAAATGAGAAACCTGTTCTAACTGGTAGGTTTCAGGTTCTAAGTGGAACCTGTAAGGAACTTGGAACCGTTCATCCCTAGTTATACTATGCCTCGAGTTTGAGCCCCAGGAGAAAATTCGAATTGCAAAAAATAAATAAACATTTGTGGACGACATCCGTGGAAATTATATTTCCTGTTCGGTGTTACGAGTCCAAGTTGGAAATCTCCTGTTTTGTTTTGTTTTGGTATCAAAATTGGTGCTCAATATTGTCGGTCAAGCAAAGACGAAATATGATGTATTCCAGTTGGATTCGGCATGGAGCACTACATTGACTTATATATAATTTCGTGGGTCACCGGGTTTGGCTTCATGCAAAGTTGATGTGCAAAGAAAACTGCTTCATGAATTGTGTGCCGTTGCATCCGATTGCAAAATTGCATCTTGGAAGAACCACATGTGTTGCGGCAAATAGAAAATCTTGTTTAAGATTTGTTTAATTCTTTCGTGAGATTGAAGTATTATTTCGTAAGAAATTACAAGGCTAAATACCGCATGAGTTATTGAACGTAATTGAGGCTAAAAAATACTGAGTATGTTTAAGTGATTCGAGTGCAATTTGTAATCTCCTTTATATCGCTTTAATTTATAGTGAAATTAGTCATCGCTCTCTCCGTGTACATAGGCCTCTACGATCGAATTACGTAAATCTGGTGTTCAATTTATTTTCTTGTTTGTCTATTTTATTGTTCGAAACAAATCTACATTTTTGTTAACTTTCCTCATTTAGAGCCTAACTTCTCAAGTAACATTCAAACCTATCGTGGAATGGTCTTAACTTTTTACTATCTTATGTTTACAATTCTTTTTTTAAAAAATTTCCAATTGCTACCATTTTTTCTTTTTTTGGGCAGTTGAAGAAATGGTTGTTGATGTATACGGCACCATTATTGGTTCATGATTTTTGTGACCGGTTCATCCTTGTACCTTGCGCTTTGAAAAGATTAATACACACTTACCTTACTCAAAAAAAAGAAAAAGAAAAAGAAATGGTTGTCGATGTGATTTATTTGTACACTTAGTGTGAAATAATTTATTTATTAGAACGATACAATGATGAGTCGCTGCTGGTATTGCACTGTCATGATAAAGCTAAACTTTATGCGAAAAAAAAAATTGATGTTAAATTTGAAACTTGGTGTGAAAAAATTCGAACAAAAAAAGAAAAGAAAAAGATGAAGCTAAATTTGACATTTTATGCGAAAATGTGTGACGGGTCTGAAACGGACTATGGCAATAATAGAGTTTTATTATTATTATTATTATTAATTATCAAAGCACACTTTGTTGATGATTTCAAAGGTAGGTAGGCCTCTGAACAAAGCAGGGCCATTAGTCCAGGCGGCGTGTGGATGAGATTAACCGACCCAAATTCACGATAATTGCTTTCCTGTCTAGGGCACGTGTTTGCATGAAGTTGGTACATGACAAGCTTTAGGCGTCGTATTTGTATGGAACATTGTATGTTAGAAGTTGCTGATACAACTAAATGGTTATTAATTTACAAATCATTGAAGACAGACTTATATCAGCTTAATTATTTCATACATGATCAATTTAATTTATTGAGTGCTATATACCTGGTGGCACCCTTAAAAAAAAGTCAAATTTGATGTCAAAGGATTAAAGTTGATAAGAATTTTTGCCATTCACCATACATCGATTAGCAACGAGTTTTATTGCAGTACAGCTCATTACCGAAGGTGTTGTTCCAAAGTCCCTGTCACACGATTATTGCAGTAGAATCAATAATGGTGTTTCGTCGGAGATGTATCCCGCGACGAAATATCTTTTCTCGAAATTCGTTCTTCGGCTCTTAATTAAAGAGGATGAGATCCTTGGGGCAGCTTAGGATAGGAAACGTCACAGGCGGATGAGCAACAATCAATTCAGTTCAAACATGAATATACAGATCGAACCATTTCGGAATTTCATGGACAGCAAGGTTTGGTAACACAGATATGTATTGAATTTTATACACTCAATTTGATTTATCATCCGATCCGATATATTTTTTTGTGCGGCCTAAAAGTGAAGAAGAAATTGAGATTTGGTTTGCGGCGAGGAGAGTTAGGCCGATAGGCCCAATTTGGATCCTATTTTTATGTTGCGGATAGGGTTTATTTGGTTGTACGGAGTATTTTCGTCATATGATAGTTTTATGAGCCGCCTGCTTTGTTAACTGGCAAAAATCAACTTCTGTAATCTGTACTCTCTTTGATTATAGTGGAATCTTATCTTTTGCCGCGCCCGTGGACGCAAATCACCACGTAAATTCTTGTGTTCCGTATTTATTTTTTCGCATTTGTTTCAACTAACATAGACTCGATAAATTAACCAAATAAAAAGAAATGATGCTAGTATTTAGCAGACGACACAGCTTGAGAACACGAAAGTATTATACCAAAATTTTTTTAATATACGACATAATTCTTAGGATATAGATGCACGCCGTAATTTAATCAACGACTCGAATTTGAAAACAATAACTACGAAAGATAAAGTGCTATTTATGAAAGTAAAGATGAATATACATCTGCTTGATTTTTGCTGGGGGCTTCTGATGGACTGATAGTATTTATAATAATTTCTGATTACTGTTTTCTGACGATTTCCAGTGATTCCACCTCTTCATGTAACTTCAATGGATCCTTATATAATAAGTCCTGGTAACTGTTTTTCCTCCTCAACGATCCTTGTATCCATGTCCCCGAACATTAACTCCTGTCGGGTGTTAGCTTCTCCTTGACCTTTGTAACCATGCTCTTGCTTCTGAACGATAACTATTCCCTCCAAAAACGTATGCCTTTGGCTTCAATTATCTTGTCGATTTCAAACTTCAAAATGGTATTTCAAAGTCCTTTTTAATAAATAATCGTCACCAACGTTGTTATCTACGACTATCAATCGTTGGTCGTTGTACTTCGACAACTGAATATGTGGTGTCCGATGAAAATCGTCATATGTTAACCGTCATTCTTGTCGATTAAGCTGACACATACATATCAATATTCACGTGATTATCTTGATTCATGTGCTACTCACGTGTCTATTCTCATTCACGTACCAAGCATGCGCTCATTGGCCTCCACGCTATTTTTGGTGTCAATACACGGTCAAGCTTCCGGAAGCGAGAACAATTATACAATCTAACTTTGCAGTCCACATTTGATTTCAATGAGTGGGCATAACTATTGGTAGAGGCCAACCATCGATGACTACAAAAGGAGCGCACAAGAAAATGTTCTTTGCCCTTTTTAGTGCACAATCATTCATCAACTGAAAGTACAAGGCCTGTGACGTTTGATTAGGGTGTTTGACATACAGAAATGTGATAATTCTTGCCATTGAGTTGACGATTTGAAGGGATTGATTTTCAAGCGAGCAATACCTTATTGTTATTGTTAGAAAGCATGTAAATTGATCGATGAAAAAAAGAAGTTACGTGCCAAACGATAACTTATTGGAGTTACAAGTCACAAATAAACTTTAAATGAGGGTCGCGGTTAGTGATTGTCGTGCTAGTCCCTCAAAGAATAGTCGAGATGCGCGCAAGATGGCCCGGACACCTCGGTCATAAAATAAAAAATAAAAAATAAAGCTTACCAGAAAAAAATTAAACCTTACCTAACTTTCTTTACAAAAATAAATAAATAAATAAAACTTACCCAACAAAAAAAAAATATAGACATAAAAAAAAAATATAGACAACATAAAGTCCCGTATACAATCTCTCTCTCTCCATTCTCTCTCTCTCTCGCTCGGCCTCCATCACGTTTCATGGAAGGCGCATGGTTGTACATTATCTCAGCATCCTCCTTCCTCTTCCTTCTCTTCCTGTTCAAGTTGCGGAGAAGCAACAAGAGAAATCTCCCCCCGAGCCCACCTTCACTCCCCATCATCGGCCACCTCCTTCTCATAAGAGAGCCGGTCCACCAGACGCTCCAGTCCCTCTCCGACTGCTATGGCCCGGTCCTCTCGCTCTCCTTTGGCTCCCGGCCCGTGGTCGTCGTATCCTCCCCGTTGGCGGCGGAGGAGTGCTTTACCAGGAACGACGTTGTCCTCGCCAACCGCCCCCGCAGGCTCGCCGCCGACATCATGGCCTACGGCGACACTACCATCGCATCCGCCCCCTACGGTCCGCACTGGCGTGACCTCCGCCGCCTCACGGCCCTCGAGATCCTTTCCCCGCACCGCCTCGCCAGCTCCCTCTCCATCCGGCAGGAGGAAGTCAGGCTCCTCGTGAGGAGCCTCTGTGATGCGGCCGCGGGAGCAGCAGCGGGCGGTGGTTTCGCCATGGTGGAGATGAAGTCGAGGCTTCAGGAGCTGTCCTTCAACATCGTCATGAGGATGATCTCCGGGAAGCGTTACTTTGGGGCTGCCGTCGACGCAAGCGATGCCGAGGTGGCCAGGCAGTTCAGGGAGGTGATAAAGGAGATATTCGAGCTCAGCGGGACAGACCCGGGCGATTTCTTGCCGGCGCTGAGGAAGGTGGTGGACTTCAGGGGGAGAGAGCGGAGGATGGTGGACGTGGCCAAGAGGTCCGATTTGATCTTGCAGGGCATGATAGACGAGCTGAGGTCCAGAAGGAAGAGAAGCGACGGTGACCGAGAGGTGGAGAGCATGACGATGATCGGTACCATGCTGTCGGAGGGGTACTCGGACGAGATCATCAAAGGCCAAATCCTGGTATGTACAGTTCTGTATTCTCTGTTGTTTTGCTAAAATTGAAAATTGTGTTTGCTAGTGTAGCAGTTTTCGGGTGATTGTGAAAGTAACATTGTGTTGTTGAATAAGATTTGGATCCCCCGCCTTATTTCCACTAAGGCAGGAGAATACCCACCCCTCAAATAATAAAAAAAAGACCATAAATTTCTGAAGGGTGAACCTCACAATAATTTTTAATTATTTATAATTTTATTTTTTTTTGGCCCAGTTAAACTCACAATAAATCTCCAGAACGGGCACATAATAATTTTTTTTATGGGAAGCAAGTCATTTGTTCCAATATTGTGCATGTGTGGCTTTGTTTGGAAAGAAGCGAAAGGGTACATGAGGGACCAAATGAACGTAAATGGAAATATTCTCCAAAAAAATCTTAAATTTATTGCATTTTTATCAATTTAGTCATAAACTTTTTAATTGTGTCAATTAAGTCAATCCATTCAATGTTAATCAGAAATCGTTGATGTAGACGTTGGTCGTCTTTGACAAGAAAAAAAAAAGACGGTGGTTGTCCGATCTATCACGGCCGGTGTTGATACTAACAATTTCTTATAATTTTTTTTGTATATTTTCCTTTTTTTTCCTTTTTTCTTCTTCTTTTTTTTTAATGTAGCGGGCAGGGTTTCGCTACCCTCACCTAGTGGCCAGAAAGGGCCCAACGAAACCCTCATCGAGCATAGGCAAGGATCGCAACTCTCCCACAAGGCAAGGCCATCACAGCTGTGAGCAAGGGTCAGGCGACCTCTCGCCAGTTACAGTAAAGAAAAATTTAAAAATTGGCCAGATAAATTCAATCCAAAACTTTAAAAAGTTTAGAACTCAATTTGCACAATAAAAATTACTTAGGATTAAACTGGAAAAAGTGTAATAACTTAAAGACTTTTTGAAAAAATTTCCCAAACAAAAATATGACCACTTCCCTAACAAAAGTTGACATTTTTTTTTTTACCCTCAGGTTTGCACAACGGTTCAAAAGTTGAAGTTCATATATATTGCACCTTTAAAAATGACAGCACCACAAATCTGACAGTCTATATTTATTTTTGTATCAGGTTTGACAAAGTATAGAAGTAGGAGAATTGCCTCTTCCTTTTTTTTTCTTATTTATTCTCGGTATGGTCTTCTTTCTTAGTTTTATCCCGTGCACGTGAGCACAATACATATGCTTCATTAGATCATGTGGGTGTCCTATGAAGCCAATACGTTACGATGCATGTGAGTTAGGGATCATGCCGAAACTTGTCATTTTCTAGAATGGTAGCAGCTATTTAGATTGTCCACGCCATGCTATGCTCTGGCAGATTTCTTTAGCTCGAGTTGATCGAAACCGGGGACTGAAATACTTAATTAAAAACCTTTTGCAAGTTAAATGATTTGATTAGTAAGACTTGTGGAGCACAGGCGCAGGCTAGTCGAATCACTTCTATATCTACATATTTGCACTTTCCTCTTTTCGTCTGATCTTGGAAACAAGTTTCCATGTCTCTCTTTGAAACAACTGAGCATTGTTAATTCATTACTTAAACCACATTTCGCGGCAGACAATCTTAGGAGCCGGCACGGATACATCCGCGGTGACAATAGAATGGGCAATGTCCCTCCTACTCAACCATCCGGGTATGATGAACAAAGCTCGAGCAGAACTAGACGAAGTCATAGGCCGAGACCGCCTAGCCGACGAAGCAGATATCCACAAGCTGCCGTGCCTCCGAAAGATCATCAATGAGGCCCTCCGGTTGTTTCCGCCGGCCCCGCTCCTACTACCCCACGAGTCCTCGGAGGACTGCACGATCGGTGGGTTCGACGTGCCCCGAGGCACCATGATCCTGGTGAATGCGTGGGCTATTCAGAGAGACCCAAAAGTGTGGGAGGATCCGGCAAGTTTTAAACCAGAGAGATATGAGGGAGTGGAAGGGGATCACGCGTTCCGGTTGTTGCCGTTTGGCATGGGGAGGAGGAGTTGTCCCGGCGCCGCCCTGGCCAACAGAGTGGTGAGTTTGGCCCTAGCGGCGCTTCTCCAATGCTTCGAGTGGGAACGAGTCGGTGAAGAGCCGGTGGACTTGTCGGAAGGAACGGGACTCACGATGCCCAAGAGAGAACCGTTGGAGGCAATGTGCAAAGCTCGTGAATGCGTGATTGCTACTGTTCTTGCACAGCTTTGAAAAGGCCGCTCTCCAGTGAATTTATTTTCGTCAGGTTCAACCGCCATAACGCCTATGAACTAATATGTAATAGCAAAGTAAATTGACATGAATGAAATGATACAGAAATGAATGGAGGGGGTGTGTGTGTGTGTTTTTTTTATTTGTTTTTTTTTGTGGGGGGGGGTGTTGTTTGCATATCTCGTAGGATTATCTCATGATTTTCTATTAAGTGTCCAAACATATCATACAATTTTCTTATATGTGTAATATTTTATGGACTATTTGGTGTTTTAACGGTCTAATAATAATCTTGTAGTTAAGATGTACGTATGAGTTAGCTTAGAAAAACATCACGTCAGAAAATTGGTGAGGTCAAGAGTATGTTTAGATATTGTGGTTTGCCCATAACTCGATGTCTTGAGTTTTTCAAGAAATGTGGGTACAACTGAATACATTTAACGGGGGCAAATTTGAGCTTCATCTTGATGATCTCCTTGATAAAGACAATAGGCTTATTCCGCACATGTTTTCTATTGGAGATATTAACGAGTTCGAACTGAACTTCGGCAAAAGCATGAAAAAATCCCCTTTCAGTGATCCCTCTTGCCTCCCAACATTTCTTCTGCACTAACTAAAATTAGATGGAGCAATACCTTCGGCATTAAATTGACTCGTAAAACGAGAGAATAAACTTTGATGAAGGAGGAATATTATTCCTTTAATATAGATCAATCAATCTATTGATTTTTTTTCATCCTTTTTTAAACTGTTGTTCTTTCTTCTTTTGTGTCTGAATCGGAGACGTTTACATGTTCATTGTCTTTTTTTTTTTCCGAGAATCATCAAAGATTTGAGTATTTTAGTAAAATTAACGATCGAGATTCTAATTTATAAGAATACTAACAAAGTACACATTTTACAGTATCCCTTTAAAGTTCAATCTGGAATAACAATCGTTTAGTCCACGTTTTCCTTAGGAGGATTCTTTAGTTAGAGTCATGAACTCTTCATAATTTATGATTTATGAGTATACTATGCACACATATACCTTAGCACACATTGAAACTACAAATTACCATCCATATCAAAACTATGCTTCCGCGAAATATCAAATTTTCAACAAAAGAAAATGTTCATTGCTAGTCCTACTTTGTCGCCTTTGGTTATACAGACAACGGAAAAAATATTACTTTTGTCACCTTAGTGGGACGAATTGAATAATTTGTCATCTCAAGTTACTCATTTTTTTATCATATTCAAAGGTGATGCAAAATGACCTTTGTCGCCTTTGGGTTATTCTATCGTTGGTGGCCTTAGGATCGACCAAACGTGACCGAATCCTAGTTTGTCGCTTTATTGTCATAACCAAAGATGACTAAAGAGTGATTTTGTTGCCTTAGGTTCACCTTAACTATGATGACCCCAAAAGGTGACCAAATCCTAGAATTTCGGATGGCGTTTGCGACTTTTGCTGGAGCCAACCGGATTCCATTAATCACCTTTTCTTTGCTTGCCCTATCCCTAGCAATCTTGCATTAAATTGGGCCGCTAAGGGTGCTCATGAATGTCATTCTATTTCTCATTTTTTTTATTTTTTTGTTCCAGAAAATAGGTTTAAAAGAGAGACGCCTTTGACAACGTAATGTAATTTTTTTTTTATTTCTGGACAAGATTTTTGGCTAAGAAATAGGTTTGGATGAGAAATTAGCAGTGAAAAAAATCTTTTTTTTTTCAAAAATAAAAACTTGAAACAATTTGCTCTTTCTTTTTCACTCATCTCGCCGGTCGCTAGTCGCCGTCGCCCCCTGCCGCCGGTCGCCAGCCGCCGGTCATCCCCGCCGATCGCCAACCGCCGCCACTGCTGGTAGTCGCCGCCGATCGTCGGTCGTCGATCGCCGGTCGCCAGCTGCCGAAAATAGGGCTAGGAAAGAGAAATTTTATGCTATTATCAAACAAATTTATATTTCGGAAATAAAAAAATTATATCGTTATCAAATGCATTTTTTGGTTGAGAAAATCGTCTAGGAAATAGAAATTGAAAAATCTATTTCTTGCCATAAATAGAGTCGTGAAACAGAATGACATTCATGCGCGCCCTAAGTGTAATCTTTCTTGGTGGAATAAATCTTGGGATGAACATATTCGGTGGGTCAAGAGACACATAGGAGGACGATCCTTCTTGCATCGTATGGCTAGATTCTCTCTTGGGGCTCTATGCCATATTATTTGGTCGGAGCGAAACAACATCTTCTAGAATGAGCCTATCTTCTTGCCAAGTATCAACAATCATCTTGCCAAGCTCATAAAGGACAAGGCCCTTTCCTTTGGACGTATAGAAGATAATCCGTGCAATAGGAAATTGCAAAGTGATTGGGGTCTTTCCTCGAACATCTTTGAAAACCGCTCTCATGCCTATTAGCTCTTCCTTTTTTTGCTGTTTCAACTTGCTATTGGCCGTGTTTCTTTAGGTTTTTGGCCGCCTGTGTTAGAATATATTCTTTTTGGATATATTCAATTGTGGGCTTTATTAATTGTTATTGTAATTATTAATTTGTCTGATAAAAAAGATATATACAGTTTTCTAATTCTAGTCAGATATGGGGTTGTATAGTGTGGGCCGAGATAAACCTAATCTTTAATGAGAGTATATGTTTCATTCTCTATAAATAGAGCTCAAGGAGTCGCGTCTCATTGAAGCCAGCAATAAAGGGGTTCACAGAAGAGAATATCTTGTGCATCGGATCGTCGCAATTCTGCATCAAGAACGATGGATCCGCAACAAGGTGCGTTTATTCTTTAACTCTATGGAGTGATAATTCGTGTATCTATACGTATGTATCTTGGGTCATTGCATACGGATAAAATACGCAGCCTATATATGGTGTCAGAGCCTACGAGTATTAGGTTGCGAATTGCGTTTTCGGTTAGTTTCGAAATTTTATATTCGGTAAAATTATACACACGATACGAGCATGTTCGTGGCCTGGAAGTTCGGTACTTGGTGTTTTCTACAAGCAGAATCCGTCCAAGTGGGCGTGATCAAGAACCAAAAAAATCCAAAGGAACTTTGACGGTGGATTTGAGATTGGTAGGGGTCAACGGACGAATTTGTAACCAACCACACTACTGGGATGTTTCAATTTACGCACTTCTCAAGTCAATTTGGCACCATCCTCTAAACGAAACAATTGCACAAAATCATATTATTATTATTATTATTATTATTATTATTATTATTATTATTATTATTCTGCTTGGTGCGGCTGAGGCTTCTTCGTAAAGGATTGTCCATCAGTGAAAATCCGTATATCCGTCTTCTTTTGGCTTGGTGCTGATTTTCATTCTTTTTTGTGTGTGGCTTTTAACGTTCTCTTTATTCTGGTCAAAGTTTGCACAAGTCAGACTTCCACCTTTGCTATAAAGGAAGTTCGGCCATGAGAACGTAGAAAAACCAAATAATTTTTTTTTTAAATTATATGTTCGGATTGTATAGAGTCTACGCACCGGTTATCCCCACGCAAGCTAGACCTGGGCCCGCACGTGCTCGACACATGCAGGCTGATGTCACCTGACGTCAATCAAGCCGGGGAGACTCGAGCCGACTCGGTGACTCGATTCGATTTGTGAACCCGATCTGACTAATTGACTATTAACTCGGGCCATTTGGTCGAAACGGTAGTTGACCGTTCCGGTTGGATTGCATGACCTAGTTCGTTGGTCGGTTAAGGGGGTAACCAGTCGAACCGATTTTCAGTACTGGCCGAGATCGAACACGTGCGATGCACGTGTTAGCGCGTGGGAAACATGTACAGAAAGTGAAAGACGCACATATGATGCGTTCGAGGTATTTCAGGTATCGATATGCTCGTATCTCATGCTCTACAAGGTAATATTTTTATTTTACATGTTTGGTATTTTTATGGATGGAAAATACATACATAATGCCAAATACGTGTATATTTTGGGTGTATTCTGAAGTATTTTTTGGTATTTCTATATGGGTTTGTGAAATACAGGTACAAGCTTACATGAAAGTACCACATACAATTATGTGGAGCATGATTTATCAATTACATGTTTATGGTTTGACATGTATTGTTGTGTGTATCGATAAAAATTAGCAAAGCGTGTAATTTTAAGGATGATTGCCCCTAATTTATGAAATTACATGCATACAGTAAATGTGAAATATAAAGTTATATCCCAATTTCAGGTAAATTCAGTTGGGCTGTGACCGCCAAAGCGGCACGCTTGATTGAGTTTAATAAAGAACATGTTGAATAATATTGGGATGTCTCCTGTTTTAATACTTAGTTATACTCCCAAAGGAGGTAATTACGTATTCTTGCATGGAGGGTTACATGTACAGCATATGGTTGAAGATTGATTAGTCTAAGTGTTGTCATACACCCAAAGGTGGTGATTAACGAAGATTGAAATAAATTCTCATGGCCGCTGTAATATAGGGAATATACAACTGCATGTTATATTTTCTGCCCAAAGTTGATTATATGATTATGTATGTATCTCTCAAGTGAATTTTCACATCATACTAATTAAAAAATTTGATATTTTTTCAGTCACCGTTTTTGTGAACGGTAACTCTGTTAACATTGAGAATTGAGATTCATACGGGTTCAATTTTTTAGAATTGAATGAGGATTTTCTGTTTAAAAAGGATTAACAAATATTTGTATTGTTATTGTTAAGAAAGACCCCGTAGTTCTCAGTTTTATTAGTGAGAACTTCCAAAAGCATTATGTGCTTATTGGGTAAAGAGCGATTGGATTCGCCTATTTGATAAAAAGCGATCTATTAAATAACACTTGAAAAGTGTTTTGCTAATAACTGCACTGTTAAATAAATGAATGAAGCCTTGGAGGATTTGAAATTATATATCATATATTACTAAAGAGTGGTACATATTTGTAATGACTCATCAACATCAGTGTGATGGTTCTATTAAGATTAAATATTACGTCTTAAAGTTGGTGGAATTGCATATTAAGCGATTCTGAAATCATACTCATAAAGAAATAATAAACCATCGGTCATACTGACCGTTTGGGTTCATTGAAAATATTCTTTGAGAAGGATGGTAACCGCTACTTCTTTTATAAGAAGAACGGTTACATAAAGAAAGACTACAGTTGATACAAAAACTTGGTTGTCAAAATATGAGCATAAAGTAATGACTCTTTGGTATTGGTTTGTGAATTTATTTTATCTAAAGTTTCATCTGGTTTGTGATGGCTAGATAACGGTGCAACATATTATGTTACATTTACCATATAGGAATTCATAAACTAAAAGATCCAAATCAGGATGAATCAAGCTCACTATAAAAACAACTATAAAGCTGATGTTGAATTGATGGGAATGTCATTCCGGATTTTGGTTTTATTATGACATTAAGAAACATATTTTATGTACTCTCCTTAAAGACGAAATTTATTTTCCGCATCAATTTTGGACATGTGTAGTTACTCTTTTGAGATTTCAAATAAAATAATTATTATTTCTTTTAATTAAAATAAAGTTGGGTGTTACTCTATGTCCAATGAATTGTATAGATTATGTTTATCTCCCAATGAATTATACGTCGCTTATACAGCTAAAACGTTGTTTGCAAAAATTCTCTACCTAAGGAACAATCATGCGTGTTATGGAATAAATTTATTGGTCACATCAGTAAAGAAAGAGTAAAAATACTGATAAAAGCAAGCATTTTGCTCACTTTTAAAAGTGACCTAGACACATGCGTAGATTGAAGTAGAGATAAGATAACTAAGATAAATGACGAAACTGTAGTCGATAGTTATGACATATTGAAGGTCATTTATACTGGTATTAGTGGATCATATATGGCAATATTGTGAAGAGTTTTTATTTCATCACATTTAAATGATGATTTTTCTTTATATGTTTTTGTACTTGATTAAAGAAAAGTTTAATTTCGTGACAAGTTCAACATATTTCTGACTATAGTCAATAAACTTTTAAAATAAAAACCATAAAGATTATCATTTTTTACCAAGGTGGTGAATATCGTAGTTGACATGACAATGTTGGATAGCTTTAAAAGAGTCATTTACCAAATACATAATGGATTCTTGGATAGTGACTTAGTTTACTATTATTGAACATAAAAGTGTGGTTGAAAAGCGCAATCACCCATTACGGATATGAAGAATAATATGATTTATAAAACTAACTTTTATGGTTTTCTATTGGGGTTCATGTTCTTGTTATTAAGACAATTCCTGATGAAGTTTATCAGATCTCAAAAGCAAAAAATAAAGGTTAAAGTAACTCCTCTTAAAAGATCTATCAGGCAGAGGCAATCAGTTGTATCAAGTCATACTATCCAGTTGAGCAAAACTGCAAAATCAATTATATAGTTGATCTAGTAATTTATACAGTTGTTATTTCTTGTTCATAATTAGAACTGTGGTTCGGTGCATGGTAGATGAGATACATAATATGAAACATATAATATTTGAAAGCTTATTAGCATGTTTTAAGGTCACAAGTCCATCTGCTGCAATTGGGTATGTAAAACTTCAAAAGTACTTCAAATAAAAGTTTTTAAGTTGTTATATCCGATTACTTTTTAATCAGTGCTTTATTATCAGAAGTTTAAAGACAGATTGGTAGTGAAATTTTTCACTCATAAAGAATGGGTAGACTTAAAATAATTTTTATTCTGTCTCTCATAAAGTTTTTTTTTTGGAATGATTGAGGTATTAATAGCTCATTATAATAAGGAGCTTTATCATACAGATATTGAAATTTCTTCTTAATTGGATATTTCGAGGAAGTCTATATTATATAATTCGAAGGTTTTGCAGCAGATGATTCAGATAAACTTGTGCGCAAAAAAAGAGAAATCCCATATAAATGCCATGGAATAAAGTTTGTTCATTTTCATGAGTATTCTCGACTGAAAGGTCTGTTTATGGGTTTAAGTAAGCTTTTAGACAATTGTTGCTTGAAATTTCATAGTATTGTTGTTATATTCTGTTCAGTCAAGAACAAAGTAAATTAGTATATCTATAAGATCGGTGGGAGAAATTTATTTTCCTTGTGTTCTCTGCAAACGATATCTTGCTTGAAAACAATTTTCTTGAATTATTGCATGAGATGAAATAGATATTGTTGAAGTATTTTTTACATGATTGATCTTGATAAAAGTGTTTTGTCTTAGGCATTGAGATTCGTGTGGATCATTCTTGCCATGTATTGGTTAAATCCATGGCAAGTTCATTGGGTGACTACTAAGAAAGTTTTAAGGTACTTAAAAAAGACAAAAGGTTATATACATGACCTAAAGCTAGGAGGGCATTTGGATTCAGACTTTGCTAGCTGTCAGGATGATATGAAGTTTACGACTACATTTATTTATATGTTTTAATAGAAATGCAGTATTATAGAAAAGAGTAAACATAAGTTTATGTCATCATCTATCAAGAAAACGGAGTTTATAGTATGTTTTTCAGCTGCTATTTAAGGTATTTGGCTCCGGAATCTCATTAAAGAATTGGTCGTACTTAATTTTATGGATAGACCCATATAGTTGTATTGTGACAATAACTCTACAATATTATTTGTTAACAACAATAGAAGTCCCAAGGGGTCTGAGCATCTGGCGGTCAAGTTTTTTGACCATAAAGATAACAGATGAACAGGATGACACTACAGTAGAGCTTATTACACAGATGATAAGGGGATAAGGGTGTAGGCACACTAACTAAAGATCTTTGCTCATACACATTTAGATGACATGTCGCAAACATAAAAGTATCGTGGGATGCTGATATGACATGTTAATTGATGGGATGAGTAAGCATGATGAGATGTTGTTGTTCAGTGGGAGCTGCTTTTGACATTTGCTCTAATAAAGATTATATCTGTGTTTGTTACATTTTGTAACATCTAGGTATGTATCAACTCTATTGCATACAATAACTCATTTATAATTACGATGATGTTGAATACATATATCAGGTGAAAATTTTAAGGAATTTTGTAAACCTTGAGTGATGGCTGGGGCATTTATTTTAGCCAAAAGGCTTATGTCTTGTTACATGTAAATTATAGTTAACTATAAAGGTGAGACATATGTTAGTTCGTTGGAACCGTAAAGATATTCTCTAGTTACACATCCGATTTCGTGACACGTGAAGTGAGAAAATGGTGACTAACAAGGAGTATAACATATAAGATATCTCTATTATTTGAAATGTTATCCGTTTGTCATATTATTATATCAAATCCATATCAGTAAAGTTAAGAGTATTCATGATCATGGATGGCTCTGTGTCTTCTAATACAGTTATTGGCATGGTTCGGTGCTTGAGACTTTATGGGATCGGATTGACTTTTAGGAATTATATCTAGACCAATATAAAGATGCGCATATACAGTAAAGTTACAATTAATTTAGCCCAAGTGGGAGAATGTTAGAATACATTCTTTTTGGATATATTCAATTGTGAGCTTTATTAATTGTTACTGTAATTATTAATCGATCTAATAAAGAAAGATATATACAGTTTTCTAATTCTGGTTAGATATGAGGCTGGATAGTGTGGGCCGAGATAAACATAATCTTTAATGAGGGGATATGTTTCATTCTCCATAAATAGAGCTCAAGTCCCTCCTTTAAACCATGATGTCCGCAAAACCTCACATAAGGAGTCGTTAGAACGATAAATGAGGGGCTGTCTCATTGAAGCCAGCGATAAAGGGGATTCATATAGGAGAAAATCTTGTGCATCGGATCGTCGCAATTTCGCATAAAAAACGATGGATCTACAACAAGGTGCGTTTATTCTTTAACTCCATAGAGTGGTGATTCATGTATCTGTATGTGTGTATCTTGGGTTACTACATTCGGATAAAAATATGCAGTCTACAGCTTGCTCTGTCTTGCTGCTGGTTTGGCTGATTGTTAGCTCCTTGCGAAGGTTTATCTTTGGCGCAAGGTGGCTGCTACGTTGGTTGCTATTTATAAGCTGTGTGTTTGGCCTTTTTGTCGTTGTTTATCTTGGCCGTGTGGCCCTAGGTTGAGAGAGCTCTTTCACGTTCTTGCATCTTGCAACCGGTTCACCGTTGAACTCTTTATGGCACAAAATGTACCATTTGATTTCATGATTTTTGTGTCCGGTTACTCTTATACCTAATTTTTGAAAAGTCATTATATACTTACCTTATTAAAAAAAAAACTTTGATGACCCCCTGCTAATTTTTCTGGGGATAAGATAATGTTTTAGACTTTCTTGTTGCTTTGGGCATCTTTCTTGGCCCTCGGGTTGCTGCCTGTTCTATTTTGCCGCCCGGTTTTGTTTTTGCTGCTTTGTGGCCTTTGTTTGGCCTTTACTAGGTTATTTGGTCGTTTTTTGGCCTTTGCTAATTAGTGCGCTTTAGCTATTGTTGTATCTTGTAGTGCCTTGCACCTTTGTACCTGCTAGGACACTATCATGTGCCATAATCGGTATGAGATTTTTGTATTTGGTCACTTTTTTGTACGTAACGCTTCAAAAGGTTCAATATATACTTTACTTACCTTACTAAAAAAAAAAAAACTTTAAGGCGATGATATTATTTTCTCGTAGCCATAAGTTCGAAATTTTCCCTCTCAACGATGACTAATCTCGAATTTTGTCGCTTAGGCCTAAACCCCTTTTTATGTCACTTTATGTCTGAATTGAAGCGATAAAACTACCATTTTGTCGTTTTAGGTGTAATCTAAGATTGACAAAATGTAATGTTTGCTGCCGTGGGTCCCAAATTTTGATTGAATCCACGGCGACAAAGCACGAGCTTTGTCTCTTGCCTCAAGAGAAGAAAGGAAGTTCTCAATCTCTAAATCTACGAATAGATATGATAAAAAGCTCAAATTGGGCGCATGTTCTATAGTAGAATTTCTGTCGCTCCAGAAGTGCTTCTTTTCTTTTTTCTTTTTTTATCACGTAACTTTATTTTTGCTTTAAAAGTAATTTTAGATTCATTTGAAGAAGTAAAAAAAGTGTTGCCACGCCGGATGCAACCTTATCTTTGAGCACAAAGTAAAGACCGTTATCCTCGAAGGACCGTTTGATTTTAGTTGATTTTGCTACGAGTGGTGAGGGAAACGAAACGAAAAGTTCTGCTTACGTGGCCGTCCAAGTTATTGGAGTTGGTGAATATTTCGGAGACTCTTATTTTTCACACAAGGCACGCCTACGTGAGCTTAAAAAAATTAAAGTATAATCCAACGATATATGATCCATGCGCACGAAATGCGGGGGTTCAGGAGCGCGATACGAGGGTCCCGCTGACGGTCAACAGGCGGGAGTTTGGGTAGGCTTAGGTTTTGAGCTCATTTAGCGTATATATATTATGCTCATTTTTTACTGATAAATGTAATGAGTTGTGCGGCTGTAAATAATAATTAATAAAATCTCTTTGTAGGACATGGCTCTATTCTAGTGTAAACTGAGTAAACCATGTGTCGTCTATTTTTTTTTTCTATTATACGTGTGTTCATTTTAAATCGATTTGCGATACATCCCTTCAAAAGCTTCACAAGTTTCTACTATTGTCCGAATAGTTTAATCGAGCTTAGACTTTCCATTACTCCTCCGTCTTAAAATTGGACTGGTGCGATTAATGGTGCATTTGGGAATGAATTATCTTGAATGTCATTACTGCAAAAAAAAAAAAAAAAGAAGACAAATTTCTCAACATCTCAAGACCTAACCCATGATTGAAACTACCTAATATTTCGTAAGATTTTGCTAGCATAACAGTTTTTGAGTGATTGTGAGAATAACAATATGTTTGAACCATAAATTATTAAAAAGGTGAATCACATAATAATTTTAAATTAATCATCTTTTTTTTTTTGTGATCCAAAAGAAACTATTAGCTTAACAGTTACTCAAAAACTGATATATAATTAATTCCATATCTGGTAACCGACCCATCTAAGTTAATTAGGTTAATCGTATGCCAACGGAAAAATAGGAATGAAAGTTATTGAACTACGTCTTTTGATTGGGCATTTGAGGAAGTTTAGCGGGACGGTATGGATAAAGACACGACAATTTCCACGCGTTTTCATTCTCTTCTGTCCCCAAATCGACGGCCACAAAGTATGAAAAGATCGCTATCTCTGAACGCACCCGTTCGATTTTAGATTTTTCATTATGAGTGGCCAGGGAAACGACACTGGGAGATTTGCTTTGCAAATTTGGCCCATCGATCTTCACAAGTTCATGTCTCCATTCGTTCCCCGACAATGATTGAGATGCCCACCGGACAGATACTTCGTCTACATCCGCCCAGCAACATTGAGAATGGCCGCTGAACACCGGCCGGTACAACTGCCCCCGTCAACCACCACTATTCCCGACACTGCCTGCAAAAGCAATTAAAGAAAAAATTGCACATTCCTAACCCCTGAAACATGATTCGCAATAGAAAACGAAAAAAAAAAAAAACAGACGTTAGGACAGGAGAACACATGAACCAAGCTTAAACTGAAGTGGAGCAGAGCATCCGATGCTCCGCGAGATCAAATCACATAACAGTGAACTTACTCACACACATAATCTCTGGAAATATCCACAATCGGCGATCCTAAGTTCCTCGGCAGATTAAAGAAGGCGTATAAGGGGCACTAAACCAGACCATCAGAAATCATGAAACCAGTACCGAGTCCCACCCGCCTAAATTCCTACAGAAAATAAGAACAACGGACAATTGGTGATCTTGTGGTGGAAACGCAGAGGAAGCCTACCTCCTCGGAGCAGGAGAGAGAGAGAAAGTACGGTAGTTCGCAGCGGCGGACTGAGGTGGCTATCGGCAGGGGCGGTGGTGTCAGTGATCGGCAGTGGAAGGCGGGTAACAATAAAAAATTATATTAAAAAAAAAGAAAATAAATTTAAAGTCTTTTTAGAGAAAAAAATTCAATTGCATGAAATTATTTTAGTAATATCATTTTTTATATAAATTATAAGAAATAAATATTTCGTGATTTGATTAAATATAGAAGTATTTAAGTAGTACATGTCGGGTATGACATGGGAGTTAAATTTGTACGGTATGAAAATGAGTCAAAACGGGTTATATGGATTGTTAGGACCGATACACAATTGCGGCAAAGTAAAGGATGAGAGAAAGAGAAATCGAGACACAAGATTTATTATGGTTCACCCTTAAACGAGGGTCATGTTCAGTATAGGATTCCACTATGTCAGCACCTCACACCTCTCATTACATCACTCTCATTACATCGTTCAATTACAAGCGAACAAGAGTATATATCAGTAGTTATTCATAAGCCCAAACCCAAACTACTAATGAAAATTTACGGACTTAAATCACAAAAGCCATCTCGTATCCAGAGGGCACCTCTACCGAGATGGCTCCCCCAGACCCTTGCCCGCTTAGCGTGAAATGGGATCCACGTGATTTTCTGTCGCAGGAGAATATGAAGCACACCCAAACATGGATCAATATGAGTCGTACCATATTCGAGGAGCCCACCTGTTTGACACCTCTACGTATATCCAATCGTCCTACGCAGTAGGGCCTACGTTAACGTGGATGATTTTTGTAATTTTTTTTTAAAAAAAGTTTAACTTTTTTAATAGTCTATTATTTCTTAATTCTTTTAATATTTTTTTCTTTGATTTTTTTTCTTTTCGTACTCAGCTAGTTGCTAGCCACGGGCTACAAACGAGCTCACCGGCCTTAGGCGAGCTTATCCCTCTCTTGTGGATGATAGCCGGCCAGGCAGAGGAAGAAAGAAAAGAAAAGAAAATGAGAAAACAAAAAATCATTAAGAAATTCAAAATAAAAAGAAAGAAAGAAAAAAAAAGAAATGTGAAGAGGGTGTAAAGAACAAAGAGGAGGGAAAATCCCCAGTTTTGAAGGTGTTTTTTCCATTGGTGAAAATATTTCTATTGATTAATTTATTTTCTCTTACCAAACTCGATTCGGAATTTTTTTTTCCCGGAGATTGCTTTCCGTAATACAAACCGCCCTAAGGTGTGTTTGTTTCACTTAAAAATTGTAATCGACTAGTTTAAACTAGTAGTTCATATTCAATAAGCATACTTTGCATATCACTTAACCACGATCTGCTGCAGTCGATGTTCATCTCTCTCTGAAGCCAATAAGCATACTTTGCAAATCTCTTAACCACGATCTGCTGCAGTCGATGTTAGCTGCGGGCACGGACACGTCCTTGGTGACGATAGAATGGGTCATGTCCCTCCTACTCAATCGTCCGGACCTCATGAAAAAAGCTCAGGCGGAACTAGACCACGTCGTTGGCCCAGACCGTCTACCTGACGAAGCAGACATCCACAAGCTGCCTTGCCTTCAAAACATCATCAGCGAAGCGCTCCGGTTGTTTCCGCCGGCGCCACTCCTGGTGCCTCACGAATCCTCTGAGGACTGCACGATCGGCGGGTTCGACGTGGCCCAAGGCACCATGATCCTAGTAAAAGCGTGGGCAATCCAGAGAGACCCAAAAGTGTGGGACGATCCAACTAGTTTTAAACCAGAAAGACACGAGGGATTGGAAGGGGATCATGCGTACCGGTTGTTCCCGTTTGGCCAGGGGAGGAGGAGCTGTCCCGGTGCTGGCCTGGCCAATAGCGTGGTGGGTTTGGCTGTAGCCGCGCTTATTCAATGCTTCGAGTGGGAACGAGTTGGGGAAGAGCCGGTGGACTTGTTGGAAGGGACGGGACTCACAATGCCCAAGAGACGGCCATTGGAGGCTATGTGCAAAGCGCGGGAATGCATGATTGCTAATGTTCTTGGACTGCTTTGAGAAGCTCGTTCTCTAGTGAATTTATTTTGGTCACGTTCAACCGCCATATGCTTATGAACTAATATATAATGTCTGACTAAATTGGCATGTGTGAAACGAGGGGAGATAAAAATTAAAAGTAGAGTGCAATGGAGCAAGAATTCTAGTTCTAGTGTCTCGTGATGATGTATTGGAAAAGAAAAAGAAGACGGGATGTATAATATACTAAAGAAAGGAAAAACTTTAAATAAGAATTTGAAGTGACCTCATTTTTACAAATAAGGATTTTAAGTGTTTTTATTTTTTCAAATAAAGGCTTGAAGTGGCCATGTAATCTCAACTAGGGTCGACCCTAGCCCAAGTTTGGGACATCCCCTCTCGCCTGAATTTTTTCTTAATTTTTTTAATTTTTAAATAAAATATAAAAAGCCCAAGTCCGAGGGAGGAGCACAGCACTCGGCCAAAGCGAGGTCATCGGCCATCGTGACGGCCCATCGATGGTGGGGCAACGGCCACAGGCAAAGCAACCTTCCCACCAATATTTTTAATTTTTTTTTGGGTAAGTAAATATTTTTTAAATTTTTATCTTTTATAATTTCAAATTTTAGAAAAGGGAAAAAAGATAAAAATAAAAATAATAAAAATAATAATAAATGACGAAAATGCTTTCAAGACTACATGGTCACTTGACGCAGGGTAACGATAAATAGTAAATCAATTCCAAAGCAATATTGAAATTCAATTGATGATAATTTGAATATTATAAAGAGAGTACATCCATATATATATAGAACTCCTAAAGTAATGCGGATAACTAATTATAGCATTAATCGACTCAAACATAATATAATCTAAAAGGAATCAAATCAAAATCTTAAAAATTACGCAAAAATTCAAAACTGCCAAAATAGAAAAATTGTCAAAAAGTTGTATAAACGACTCATAAACGCTAAAATCCATCGTATCTCACAGCAAAGCGGTGACTTTGAATTAAATGGTTGTTTTGCTTCAACCGGTCAATTTTGAGTGCAATCCAAGATCGTTTGACCCAAGATCACAATTACTAGTAAAGTCGCGCGGGCTTCTGGCGATCCAATTTGTCAAAGTAATTGCATGCCAACTGTTCTACATCATCGCTTCATGCCCTTATTTGAAACTGTTATGCCACTTCAGGTCTTTATTGAAAATAAAGTTAATTTTATTTGAAACTGTTATTCCACTTCAGGTTTTTATTCAAAATAAGATTCATTTCATATCATTATTTAAGAAAATGAGTGTATTTTGGATCCGTATTTGAAAATTTTCCTTAGAAAAATGCCCATTCATATGAACTTTCATTATGTAGTTGAACGGTCTAAGAATATTGTGGTCTATCTTTATTGTAAGATGACATGCACGTTTGAAGAAAGGATCTGCCATTTACTGAAGTTGCAATACGAATGTCATCTCCTTGGTATTATCTGGATTTCTATGTTTGATTGGCATCTCCTCGAGAATTACATGAGTCCCTAGAGAAATCCACTATCATGGGGTTAGAGGCTATTGTGTAAGTTCAAGATTTGGTAGTTGTAGAGAAAACACATTGGTATAGGGGTGTCGACAGTTCGGTTCGATTTTTTTTATAAAAAAAATCAGAACTGTTGGGACGGGGAGTTGAGTCAAATCAGAAATCTGGTTTGGTTCGGCTTTCCTTATATTGATTTTTTTTTCTTTTTTCTTTATTTTCTTTCCTTTTTTGGTTTAGACTCTGAGCTTCAAAGGGCCGGAGGAAGGCTGAATTGTACTTGTTGAGATCAATTTCGACTTTGAATATAACCTTGATAAATCACATTCAAATCGAGACATAAATCTCAGTAGTTTGTTTGAGAAATGTATGTTGTCACTAATGTTTTGTAGACACTTGCAAAGCTTAATCTTGTCCTAGTATTTCGTTGTGTTCTCAAGAATTTATCATTGCAATGTGGAAGCTAAACCTTGGAGGACATGCGGAGTAGAGTCTAAAGTCGGCCCAAAGTTTATTTTCGCAATTCTTTTTTCTATATTGGGTTGGTCGATTAGGTGCAACTCTCGCCCTGTAGGAAGTATTTCCATCTTCCACGTCATGAGACAACCGTTTGACGTGTCATGCACAATGGCGAAATCGAGAGAGAGGGGGGGTGCCGCAGGGGAGCTTTCATACTTTAAATTTTGGACTTTATACCTTAAATCCATTTACGAATCAGCCCCTTAAAAGTCTAGCAGCTCATTTACAACCCGACACAAATATATGAATAAACAAATGATTTTATTTTGACACCTCTTACAATTTATGCCTTGAATTTAAATTATTCCAAAGAAGGTATACTTAATGAGTGCCTAATATGACCCCTATAATAACATGAAAACTCGCAAGGGAAGTTCATGTCGATCAATGCAAGACCATTTGAATGGATTTCAGCACAATATGGCAGTCATTGGAGACTTTGCTTGTTGCCAACAACTTTTTTGGTAAGCATGACAGTGCATCCCCCTGCTTGGGAAATTCTAATATTCTATGGTCCAATTTTCGGAACTGGTCCGGTTGGTAAAGTGCACCATTGTAGAGAAAAATTCCAAAAACTATATAAAGATAGTAGCTTATGAACATCTAAGGAGATAAATGACTATAAAATTGAGCCTAATATATTAAAAATTACCTTAATTTTTTTTTCCCATAAAAAACCCTCTAACTTTAGGTTTAATTCTAATTATATCTTAAACTTTTTTGTCTCTTAAAAATCACCAACTTTTTCTTAAATCTCAAATCTAGCCCGATTCTAGCCCGGTTCACTCTTCGTCCAAAACTTATAAAAAAAAAATTTACTGTTAGAAAGGTATATTGTTAGTAAGTGTAAATCAATTATGATAGGTACATTTAAGTATTAAGAAAAAATAAGTATCTATAAATGCAATAAATCTTAGGGTCCTTTCATTTCACAAAAAATAACCTCCAGGGAAATGTATGTCTTTCAGTGTTCAACTCATGAAAAAATAAACAAGTCAAGGAAATCATTTTTCTCTCGTGAAAATGTTACATTCAAAAGTGAGCAAAATGTTTTCATCATGAGAAGAGGAAAATATTTTTCCTCCGCTCCTTCACATTCCTTTTTATTTTTTATGTTATTTTATTTATTTTTTTCTTTCAATTTTTTAATATTTTTTTCTTTAGTTTATTTGTTATAATTCTTTCTTTTCTTTTCTCCCTCTTCATGTCGTCGACCATGGCAACCAACCACAGGGGAGCCTTGAGCTCACTCACCCTCACCCTCACCTTGCTAGAATCTAGCGAGCTTGAGCCTCGTCTGCGACTGATCGCTGGCCTCGCCATGGTCGGCGATCGGCCGAAGAAGAATGAAAAAATAAAAAAATATTTTAATATTTTAATACTTTAAAAGAGGAAATGGTTTTTTATTGGATGATAAAAAATATTTTTAGATTTTAATTGAATATCGAAAAAAATTATAACTTTTTTGAAAAATGACTTGTCATACTTTTCACGTGTATAATGGAGTTTTAGGATGCGCATGGCAACATTGCTGCTTTAGAAATCAACTTTTGATCAGAAGTTGATTTCTGATAAGAGAAATTTATTTGTAATGATTGAAAATTTCTACTTTTGAAATATTATTAATATAAAATCTTCTATGAAAAATTATTTTCGGGAGCCGAAAAATTTCTTCTTTATTTTTAAAATTTTCAAATTTCTTTGAAAAATAATTTTATTAGTAAAAATATTATTTACTTTTTAAAAATAAAAAAGACTGTTACTTATTTTTTACTCCAACAATCGGAGACGATGGCCAAGGAGGTCTGCAATAGACTATGGCAGCAGGCAGCCGGGTGGTCGGCAGTGGCTAGTGGGCGATGGATGGCTGTAGCGGTAGTCGGTGGCGAGGGGCGACCAACGGAGGTCGATAGTGATCGGCAGGGGGCGGGGTTCGACGACGACGATGGTTGACGGGCGATAGAGATCATAGGCGGCGATGGGTGGCAGTCAACGAAAGTCAATGGTGCGGCGATTGGCAAGAGGCGGCCGACCACAATCGGGAATTGCGTGGGCGACAGTGTGCAATGGTCGGTGGTCGCAGACGATGATTGGCAACGGCCAATAGAGGTCAGCAGTGGGCAACGACTGGCGTTGGTCGACGATTAGCGATGAGGGGTAGTGGGTGGGTGGCAGTGGTTGCGAGCGACGGTGGACGATGGTAAGTGGTCGACGACGGCAGAGGTCGACTAAGGTGGGCTTGGTTGAAAAGAGAATGAGGGCGTAATAAAAAGAGATTGAGGCATGAAGTACTTCTTAAGTTATTCAAAAACAACTTCATAAGTAAAAATTTCTTTTAAAAATAAAAAAATTTATCAAAGAAATTTTTACTTTTATCAAATGAATTTCTGATAAAAACTTCTAAAAATTGAGATCTCCCACCAACCCCTGCCCCCCCAAAACAAAATTTTTATGCCTTCTTGCGGGCTTTTTTCCAATTTAATGTTTTAAAAAATATATTTACAAAATTAGTTACTATAAAAACATATTTACGATTTTAGGTATCCCGCGATGGTGATATTTGCGCGCGAGACCCCCCGCGTAGGGATGGATCGAGCGCACGACGGCCGGCATCGCACGCTGGAAAGGCCAGCGGAGGCCAAAACGCGCTCGGCCCATTGGCGCTCGGCCCACGGGTGCTGGCAGACGCGGCCGGCCCGCCCCATTAATTTAGTATAATTAATAAGTAAATTATTAAATAAAAATATGCATAACATTATGATAAAATACAACATACCCAGAGTTAAAATATCATCTAACCATGAAAGTAATCATAGATAGCAAACTTCAACCTAAATTACATTAACATGCACTAATGATATCGTCCTCCTGCATGACCTCCTGTTCCGCAATTAGGTGCTCTCCGTCAATGGGCAGGTCTGGTGTCGTAACGATGAAAACGAGCATCCGGAGGAGCAAGACGTGTGGATGACGAATGCATATGTTGTGATGGCTCATGAATCTGTAATAGAACCGTATCATCAAAGTTTGAAAATATGACACGCTAAGACTGTGCATAACCTATTGTAGAATAGACTTAAAATTGAGGAGTGAAATCGGATTCCCATGAAGCTGGAGAAGTAGCGGGTGTATATGGCTCTTGATTATCACCATATTGAAAAGTAGAACCTCCATGAGATGGGCGAGCAAACTGGGCAAACCCCGTATCGAAATTTGACTAGGCAAACCCTAAAGTGAACCCTGGACTGAAATTTGATGTATGATATTCCACGGGATATGTAACAACATTACCACTTGGATAAGCTCGAGTGGTCCTCCGGGTCGGCTGAACAATCTTAGGCGGGTCATTATCTTGTGGCCCAACTGGTGCTGTTGTAGTTGTTGGTCGGGGTGGTGGCATTATTGTTATCCGTCTTTTCTCATGCTGGGCATATAACGTTACCCTAAGTATCCGCTGTATTTCTCTCCAAGCCTGACGAGATGGATTGATAGTGTCCAAAATATGTAAGGCACGTTTGACGCCATCACTTTGGTAATGATATAAAAAACCATAAAAATTTTTAAATGTCAATAACTTATGTTAATAATAAAAAAAAAGTAATGATTTAATTTGAAAGTGTTTGCACTAACCGATGAACCCATTCCGGCTCCCAAAACGGAAATCCACTTCCGTGTACACCTACGGAACCACTCTATATATGCTGAATGAAAGTGAAGTGGCTCCTCTTCATGAGCATCTTCCACTATATATCTGTCACGATCGTCTCATATGTCAATGGGTTGTCTGTCCGTGGCTATCTAATCCCTCCCAACTGACCTTAACTTAATATCATGCAAGGCCGCATGATCACTAGGAGCAATTGGTATTGATTGATGCATAGAAAACTATCATAATACTCAATTTGGATAATGCCACTCAACTATCCAGTAGCATATGAGTGGGACACGAGCCGTCCAAAATGTATTGTCCCTACCGGCAGTAATTTGGTAATTGCTGCATAATATCGTTGGTGTAGGCAACCAAGTAATATGTTATTGCAATAAAACATATCAAATTAAACGAAGAATTAATATAACATTTAACATTATAATAAACTCATTTATTGCTATCATTACTTACATCTTCAGATGACATTCTATCGAGTAAGTAGAGTAAATGTAGTAAAGTATGTGTGAGCACCTCCGTTATTTGTCGTGCCCGACTCCATCTGTAGGGAAAAATGAGATCTTCATATATTATTCGTACTAGAAAGAATTAATGACTCACGAACTGAAAAAGCATTAATTTACATTCCGGCTATCAAGAGGTGTATTTGGAAAAGGATTACGGTCCCTTAGGGATGGGGAGATACATCTGAAACACTTCCACGCCCAAATCTGCAAAACATGTAGGACATCGCCAATTTGCTTTGTGTTTGAATCAGTTGCACTACAAAGTTCTCGATACAACCACGCAAGGGCTACTGAACCCTAACTGTATTGGGTAGGGTCGTTAAAGTTCTCCAGTAATGGAATAAATAACAAATTAATCCCGGAGGATGATTTGTCAGCAAAAATATATACTCCATGCAGCCTGAGAATGAATGCTCTAGCATGCTGCTACATAGCATCGTTTGGAATATGAGTAAAATTGTCTTTCAGCCAGCCCAACCTCAACTGCGTGCCACGTAGATTGTCTAGACGAGTACACAGTAGCTCGACACAGAAAGCGCCTCAATTCCTATTAGTAGGGCCAATAACTGCATGTCCATCAATGGAAAGGCCTGTCAACACTGAAATATCCTGTAACGTAATCGTTCATTCGTCATCCGGCATACGAAAGGTGTGGGTCTCCGGCCTCCACCGCTCAACCAGTACAGTAATTAGATGTCAATCCAACTAGAAAAATCCCATCATATAAACTTGATAAAAGCTCGAAGCTCGCAGATATGGGACTATGCGCGGATCAACTTCAGGTACGTGTATCATCGCTCTCCAACACATGAGCACTTGATCATGATGACCCTGTGAAATGTGACATGGAGAAGTGTTATTAGGAATTTTGATAATGATGTTACAAGTGACTAATCAACTGCTAAATTAGTCAATTATCTTAGCGTTCTATATAACCTGCGATCTATGTCTATCATGTCCTGTAAGTAGCAAATCATCCATAGGTCTCGGCTGAATGTATGTTGTCCTCTCATCCATATCTACAAATACATTACAGAAGGCCCCAATAAATATCGCACATTTGTTAATTATAACACTACAAGAAATTGAAATGCATCATGTGCGCATAGCACAGACGAACGGAGTGAATAAGTATTGCGCAATTTGTCATATTCTATTATTAAAAAAAATGAGGCGATCAATGCTACACAAAATTCAAAGAGGAACTGAATCAATGTCGCATAATTGTCATATTATAACATTATAATAAATTAAAATATCTATTTTACACAATTCACATAACCGTGATCTATTGTCGATCAGATCTCACTGCACAAGTTTTTCTATTATGCCATGGATTTTCACAGTTGTTGCAATGGTTACGCACATTACTACTGTTCACCGCCTTCCAATCCATCTCATTACGTATTCGTGGTGTACGGGGCCTTACTTTCTTTCTAATATGTCTTTGGTCTGGTACTAATGGCAGGTCGTCAGTTCCAAACCAGTAGTCAGGACGCCTCAATGGATAAAACATGTATTGATAGCACTGAAGGGTTTTATCCAACGAGTAGCATTCATCTACGTACTCATGGGAATCAATCCATGTGCTTGAAATGCTGTAATTACGTGAGAACATGGAATTTTAATCTCTTCAAATTTTTCACATATACGGGTTCGCTCGGCTAGGGACACTATCTGTTTCTGACCCCCTGATCTTCTGCTTCTATCGCGTCCAGTTTTAACTTTGAAAAGTCATTTATCAGAGTCGAAACATGCAACTTCTTGTCTATTTGCTTTAGCACTGTTTTCATCGAGCATCACATCAGCAAATTGCGTATGTATACGTCCTTGCTCAACCTGCGTCCTATAAGTTGTTCTTCTAGTTTCGAAATATTTGGACAATTGAGAGAATATCTTATCGACTATAGCTGTTATTGGCAAACCACGATAACCCTTCAGCATCCCATTGACAGATTCAACTAAATTAGATGTCATCGCTTCATATCTCCTCCCTCCATCATAAGCTTTCATCCATTTTTCTCTTGAAATCTTGTTATACCATGCAGCTGTGCGTACATCTATATCCCTAATTTCGCTCGTGATGCTAACGAACTTCTGTCATTGATTCGCGTAAGTTGTATATTATAATAATAATTAGTATTATCACATTCAAATTTATGAATACGCACTTTCCTCAAATGTTAAAATTTTAAAATTTACCTGTCGTCTCAGTAAGTCTTTTGACGTTCTCGTTGTTGAATTTTTTATTGTAATTGCTGACAAGATGCCGAACGCAAAATTTATGGTGGTCATGTGGAGGAAGCCACTCCATTGTCTCCATTGCGCTTATAATCCCAGGATGTCTATATGATATTACATAAATATTCTCTCTTCTAGGGACATATGTCCACAACATAGTCATAAATCAAGTCCAATTCGACCTATCTTCTTTGTGGACCACAGCAAATGCCAACGGGTATATATGATTGTTCTCATTAAGTGAGGATGCAACAAAGAGCATTCATCGGTATTTCCCGTACATAAAAGTACTATCAACTAATATTACAGGCCAACAACTTGCAAAGTCATGAATCGTCTCCGCAAATGTCCAAAACATCCGATCAAAAATCATGCTGCTGTAATCATTGCTCAAGCGATCTTCGATCACAAAATGGTGAACCTGGATTCTTTACCACCATTTCTTTCATGATTATCCTCAACCCGTACGACTCATCACATCCTCCAAAAGCTTCAGCAATTGCCATTTATTTAGCTACCAGGTTTTGCGGTAAGTAAGTTCGAACTCCACCTTGTCTTTCATCTCTGCCATCAGTGTAGCGATTTTGATATCTGGTTGGGCGGTGACAATTGCTTTAACTTGGCTGCACAAGTACTTTTGGTCAAGTTGCCGATGATCTCGTGATGACGTCGTCATCCTGCATATGTGTGGCCCATTGTACTTAGTTATTTTTTAGAGTAGTTTATCCGTTTTTTAGTCCCGCGAAACCTCCAACCACACTAATTGTCTCGATTACCACACTTTATCACATTTGGAAATATTCGTTACATAACTGCGAAAATGATGATTTCTTCTCAGAGAGTACTCTTTTGCAGCCAACTGCAGCGCGTACCGTGATGAAAATACCATGCCAACTTCAAATTCATTTGATGTATCAAATAACGAACGATCTAGTTTGTCTCTTATATCTACTTGCATTATATCGAAGTCGATTTTGAAATATGACAGTGGATTTACCAACAGCATAATGGGATTGCCGCAATGAGCATTGTAGTAAGTGTTCATATTATCGCCTTCGACATCTTCTTTACCATTGTCATCAGTGTCCATCCAAAACTCATTATCTTCTTCAACAGAGTCATATCCATCATTATCGTCAACACTATCTTTACCAACATTAAAGTCTTCCCCAATATAATTATAGTCTTCATCAATGTCATCTTTATGAACATGTTGGTGTTCATCTACAATTACATAAAACTGTAAAAAAAACCTGTAGAACCACCCGAAAGTGCAAACTATTGGATCATCATAATTGCACCATCATTTTGCACCTCCATAATATCATGTACAACATAATGTGAATCCATTGCACTCGGGTATCTATACATCATGCTCCGAATATACTGATTTGTTGTTATATTCAACATGCGCTCAATCATAGCACATAACTCCTCAAATGAGGATGTATTTTTAAACTTGAACATAGCATATTGTCCGTCATCGTAATCAACTCTATATTGATTTCATATTATTGTATCTCCTCAATGCACAATTGCAAAAGGTGTAGACGACATTCTGCTAAATAAATGAATTATAAATTATTTCGCTTATACAATTACGTAATTATTATCCTACTATAGTCAGTTGATTGTGGTCATTTTACATTTTTGAAAATTATTCGTTTTCAGAAATTTTTTGAATATTATTTGCCAGAAAGGAAAAATCGACATTTTTTAAAATTCGGATGCCAAATTATCGAAAAAAAACAATCCATGGTCAGTTGAGTGTGACCATTTTCTATTTTTCGGGAGTTTTTCGAATTTTTCGTACATTTTGCTAGACCATGGTTACTAATTTCAGTTTAATTATTTAAATTTTTAATTTATTTAAAAATATTCTTTGGAACGGATAAAATCCAACCCACACTTCTCGGGACATAATATTAACAATCTATAAATAACATGCATTATTTTGGTATAAATAACAACCAAATATATATTTTTTGTAAATATATTTATATGCGTATTTTTGAATAGTAACTAATTTTGTAAATATATATTTTTAATATTTTTGAATAGTAGCTAAATTCATACATGTTTGAAAATATATATAATTTTATAAAATCATAAATAATAATAACAATAATACTGTAACAAATGTAAATAAATTATTCATTTATGAATAATAAAAATATATATAAATCTATACCGAACAAATTGGGAAAAAAAATTACTACATAGGAATTTACCTCAAACTGATGACGGAGAGCACGCACTGAGTGAGGACGCCGATTGGTTTTTTCTTTTATCTCAAATTCTACAAAGTAAAAAATTAACAAATTATTTGAAATATTAAGAAAAAGTATTAACAAAAATAAAATACTTTATCTTTGCTCTCATAGGTAAGAAATAACTATCAATTAACTTTTTAAAAAGAAATATTAAAATTTTTTTCCTTGACCTCTTATTGAGATTACGTGGGGATTAAGGGATTTATAGTAGTTCTTAGGTCACCTAACAACCCACAAGGAAATTGATACTCTCGTTCTGGTGACATTAATTGTTTCACGATAATTTGGTATATTAGTTCCCTCTGTGGTACCTTTAACATGTCAATAATACGAACAATAATACTATAACAAATGTAAATAAATTATTCATATATGAATAATAAAAAAAATTGACGCCAAAACAATAGTGCCTAGAAAGAAATACGAAAAAAATTTAAAAAAATACGCAAAATCATGTTTGTGTGATCTAGGAGCAGAGACCTTTCGCAACCACAACAAAGACATCGTTCAACTACAGTATTCCATTCTTGCAAGTTGCAAAATCGTAATTTACCGAACAAATTGGAAAAAAATTAATATATCGTAATTTACCTCAAACTGCTAACAGAGAGCACTCACGGAGTGAGGAGGACGATTGATTTTGATTTTATCTGAAATCATGCAAAGCAGAAAATTCATAAATTAATTGAAACATTATAAAAATATTATCGAACGAACAAAATATATAACACGAGCGTCGAAACAATACATTGCAAGAGAAAATGAGGGCGAGTAAAAATAAATTATCGCGAGACATGCGAACTATAGCGAGAGCAAAAAAAGAGGCAAACATGAGAATAAGAATGCAACTCAAACGAAACAATCAGTCACATAACCTAAGAACAAGAAGATGGGCGCAATTTGCACCCGTGAAGGGCTATGTCCTAAATACTTCCTGAGCCTGCAGAGCCTACGAAAAATCAAGACATAGCTTTTCTAGGCTTTGCCAGGTAAAATTTGTGCCCGTGAGCCTAAAGTCTCTGCCTAACGCAAGGGTAGAGCCTCAGGCACCAGCGCGACCGTCGCACACTGACCTCAACTTCGCGTGCATATCGCGCACAAATCATATCATCACGCGAGACCTAAAATTGTAAATATGTTTCAATATTGACTAATTTTGTAAATATATTTTTTTAAAATGTTAAATTGGAAAAAAGCTTTCTTTCTTGCTCTCTGCTCTACTCGTCTCTCCCAATTCTATAATGCCTGGATCGGAAGGAGCTATGGCATCACCACCGCTACCACTTCTACCACTACCTCCTCCGGAGAAGATCTCGCCGCCGCCTCAACAAACGAAAGCGCCTCCCCAACGGCCCAACCCCGACGTCGCCTTTCGCCTTTGGCCTCCGACGCAGCCCACGCGCGACGCGGTCGTCTCTCGCGTCGTGGAAACGCTGTCCTCTCCATCGGCGCTCTCCAATCGCTACGGAAGCTTGCCCCTGGACGAGGCGACATCCGTCGCCCGCGCCATTGAACAGGAAGAGTACGCCTCCACCGTTGCCGCCGCCTCCTCCTCTGACGATGGCACGGACGTCCTCCAGGCGTACGCCAGGGCGATCGCCAGGCGCATGCTAGACTCCGTCCACCCGCGCACCGCCCGCGACCGCGGCTATCTCCAGCCGAAGACCCCCGAAGTGTTGGATGTCTCCCCTTCTTTCGATCCCGAGGTCGAAAGGTCTTCGTCTGTTTGAGGTGGGCTGTTCTCTTTTTGGTCGCGCCTTCCTTTAGATGACAAGCTCGGGGTTTTGAGGTAGTACTGTGAAGTAGTATGCCTGATAGAATAATATGTGATGTTGTTTGTTGTGAATTTGTGCATAACTTCTTCTACCTTCACTCGAGGAGTATCCTTGATCTCGTATGTGTTGTAATTAAGGTAACGTGGACGTCTTAAAGCCTCTCGGTTGTTAATTTGCTATGAGGAAAGTCTCTCTTTTGTGCTAGATTGTACTTTTATGTTTGGTCCTGATCGCACTTCGTGTCGACGCGAAATTATTCGGCCCTCTGTTTTGATGAATTTTCCTACTTACAATTGGGCTACGGAACTGTTTCTTAGGGATTGTAGGCATCAGATCACCCTAGATTTTCAAAGTGTGCATTGTAATGTGATACCTGGCAATGCGGATATGTGGCGTGGCTACGTACCCTGTGGTACAAGACCGTCTCTTGAGGGCCAGGGACATAGAAGAACCCTTATGAAGTTCAATGTGATCTGTCTTCTCCATGCAAGATTTATTGTTGAAAATGGGGCCTCTTGATCACTAGTTGTACATGCGGTGAAGATTACAGGCATTATCTTGTAGGTAAAAATGTGTGTCCAAATGAGGAAATTAATTTGGTCAAATTTGGGCAAAGTTTGAAAAATGGTTATTACTAACGAAGGTCAAATGGCAAAATCAAATGAAAACCCTTTTCAACAGCTTTTACGGTTTTAAGCCTCCATCCCCTTTACTTCATGTTGCCTTTCTTCCTAATTTTGTGCTTGAGGTCGCTTGCTTTGGCTGTTTCCTATTAGGTTATGGTGACTATCAAAACTTGCAAGTAATACCAACCAATTGTTATCACTAATGAAGGTCAAGTAGCAAAATCAAATCAAACCCCTTTTCAACAGTTTTCTGGTGCAGCTTGGCTCATGGTTTTAAGCCTCTGTCCTTTTTACTTCATGTTGCCTCTCTTCCTATTTTTGGGCTTGAGGTGGCTTGCTTTGACTGTTTGCTATTAGGTCATGGTGACTGCTAAAACTTGAAAGTAATAACTGCCGGTCAAGTTTTAGTTTGCAGGTGAAATTGGCTTAGCATTTATCTATTTAGTGATGCTCCTTTCTGTTATCCCATCTGCTTCTGAAAGATGTTATACTAGTTGCTGCTGGGAGCGTTTTGATGCACTGAGTTGGATTATTTTGATTACCCTCATTCTTCTGGAACTAGTTGTCTTTAAGTCAATTGATTCAGACCTCTTGGAATCTTCTGTTTACCTATTTCTTTTTCTTTGATTTGTTATTTGACAGGTTCTATCCCCTGAGGGGATGGACCGACAGATGGCGGTGTGAATAAATGTCTTGTTGCCTGCCGTAGTGTGAAATAGTAGTAATAAGAATAGAGATCTTAAACTTGTTTCTCTTCTTTCACATAGATAAATATCATAGGGTTCGACCCTGGACAGGCAGTGGAAACTATGGAGGAATATTGTAATCCTTACCAACTTGATCCTGTAGCCCCTGGATCTGACGTTACTAAGTGGAAGGGCCATCGCTCAACGCATTTTGGTCCTTGGTTCGTTCCGCAGGTTTACCTAATGAACCTAATTGTCTGACTCAGACATCAAACCCTCTGTTAAGTGCAGTTATGCATAAAGTTGAGGTATCCTATCTATTAAACTTATCAAATAAACTTCTAATTTTTGTTTTGTTTCGGAAGGAATATATCCTGTTGGGAAAACCTGTTGGAGAAATGTAGCTCAGTTGTTAGAGTGGTGTAAGTAGACGTGCTTCAGGAATAGAGTTTTTTTTTTTTCCACGAAGAACCCTCCTCTCCATTGTGTCGGGAAAATGGAAGCTAGCCTTGATCACTGACCTCAAAGTCCAGTCCATCAATGATCCCCTGAATATCCGTAAACAAAGAGTTTTGTAGATGACCAAAGACAGGATGATTCTATGAATACCTAAACTACTATTTATTTGTGATTGTCTTAATCTTAAATCTACGCTCAGGCTTATTAAAAGTATCTGAACTGCAGAATCAGATCATTGAAACAGCATCCGAGTCTGATTGTGAAGCCCATGTTGAGCTTAGCAGATGCCTCTTATCTCTAAACATTTGCATCAGAGCATTGCTTCTTGCCATAGAACTATATTGAATTATGAATCTGAGTACAGGGTAGAAAGATAACTGGAAATAAGTTTCTTTCGGTAGAGCAGTCACTTATTTTAGCAGTGTAGTCTTCTAAATGCAGGGTTCTTAGGAGGTCATTGTCCGTACTTTGGGTGCATTTGGTGATACTATGGACACGGATGCGTTAGGTGATATTATGGACTAACTTTTGTGTTTGTTGTGTTCAATTTTTCAAGCATGGGAATGCTTATTCTTTTTACCACTGAAATTAAGATCAAACCAAGTTGAGTTATGCTTTTATGAGGCACAATATGAAGCCAAGAGGATCCGTCTTTTTTACTTGAGATTTGGCTCGTGGATAGTTGATCTGTATTGCCTTGCACATTTCGTTAGATTAGTTTCCTTTGTCCTTTCCATTGCCTCTGGTGATAACCAGTTAGATCATCTTGAGGTAGACTTAGCAGCATCGGCACTAGAGGAACTCTGCAGCATGATGGACGGGCAAAGGATTTTTAGGACCTGCAACAAGTTTTGGGGTCGAGTCTCGGAGCATTGTTAAATGGGAGCAAACCACCTGATCTACAGCACGCCGACGCCACCATTTCACGATACCTGCTGCTTTAAGTTGACAAACTGGTGGCAGCTTCTTAGCTAAGCGAACAGGCTATTTTCAAGCTGCTGGTCATCTTTCATTACCCTTCTCTATTGCTCTTTTTACCAGATGATGCCCAGGCATCAGATGGTGATATCTTTTGGTTCTACGGCTAGTCGCAAGAACTTGTTCAATGTGAATAGATTCTGTTCAATGTTCAATAATTTAAGTCTTTGTGCATCTATCATACACACTTCCCACAAGGTTGGCCAGGAATGCAAATTTTTTTTCGATCTTCTAAGATTTGAATGCCTATATGTCCCGCATGAGTATATTAAATTGCACTTTCACTTTATTGTCAATGAATCAAATGGTTTTGGCGATTTTTACAAGGATTCCCTCAAAGTTCCTTCGCCGTATTAATTGCAAAGGTATTTCTCTACCCAACTTGGCAGAACTCGCGGACAATTTTCGTTAGCAGATCCTTGTCATACCCAAGGAACAAGAAGCTAGCAATTTTTAAGCTAACTTCTTGCCTCATGAGTCGCAACCTAGACTCGGCACATATTTGAACCATGACAGGTTCAGGTTAAAGTCTCGACCGAGATGAAGAACTGTCCCCAAAGTAGTGCCATCAATGTGCCGATCGCAACCCAATCTACCAGGTATGCACTGAATTAATATCCCGACTGATTATCCTATGATGTACTCTGCTAACTCAATGCCTGAACGAACTGCTAACTGCAATGTCACTAAAAATTGTCCATCTGGCGAGCAAAAACGATGAGACAGGCTACAGTTGTTTGGCTCTCGTCCCTAGACTAGCAATTTTTCGCTAATATGGTCTTCGAGTTTGTGATTTGTGCTATCAAATTCTAGT
The DNA here is from genome assembly GCA_028455895.1 of Rhodomyrtus tomentosa. NCBI lineage: Eukaryota > Viridiplantae > Streptophyta > Magnoliopsida > Myrtales > Myrtaceae > Rhodomyrtus > Rhodomyrtus tomentosa. The sequence continues at coordinate 1,511,639 of JAPCWY010000001.1, read as the reverse complement.
TTTGGGCAAACTCTATGCGTATCGATTGAAAAGAGAGAGAGAGATCTCCCGAGCCTGTGACGAAAATTCACGGGATTAAAGAAGTAATGATACGCAATCTTTCAACAATCGATTGAACCCCCATTTCGTCAATCTTGGAGTACTTCCACCATCTCGCTCCCCGTTATCTTTAGTCCCTCCAACAGCTAGCACTCGGTTTTAGCATGTCAATCTGGTCTATTAAATATCAAACCGTGGAGGACACTAATCGCCAAAGAAGCTGCAAGCATGAAGCATCAATGGCTTCGTTTCATGTCCTGCCCGATATTGCTCGGCATGGCCCTGCTTCTTCTCTCGTGCCCAGACATGGTGGTGTCGAGGCATCTTGCTGCTAATGAGATGTCCCCGACCTGGTCCTCGCTTCCCATGTTCAAGGCAGCTCGTGCTTATTGCGGCCCCAGCAATAAAGGAGTTGGCCACTAGATGAATAATCGGTCACGTCCACTGGAGACCCGCCTGCGTGAAATCGTGTTTCGTTTGATAATATGATCCAATAACGGCATCTGATCCTCTGCAAGATTGCAAAATTCTTGTTCTTCCGCTGTCTCATTTAGATAAATATAGCAGGGTTCAAACCTTGGTGAATGCAAAACACTTCTATTAATCAACAGAAAAAAAAAAAGGACAAATATGTAAGAATGCTTGTGTCGGAAAAATAAATCCTCAATTAATGCTAAACGGAAAGCCATTTGCGGGGCCCAAGAAGCAAGTTACGTTATGTCAAATTCATGTTATATTTATCTTTTTACAGCTTAAATATCGCGTTTGTGTCGGACTATATCACGTGTAAATCGCTGCACGCTTCATCTTTATCATTTCTTTCTTTAGAGGTCAAAAGGCAAAATCAAACATGAAATTAAACTAGACAAGGAGAATAAAAAGGTTCGGGAGGTCTTGAACCGGATGAAAGATCCGGTTCAATATAAAGCGAGCAGGGTTTGGAACGTTAAAAAAAGGAAAAAGGTAACGCCAAAGACGTCCTTGTCGCAATTGATCCTCGAAAAGTTTGCTTGTAATCTTCCTATCAAAACAAAGCATTTTGGACAACAATAAGAAGAAATGAACGTGGATTTAGTGCCGACCGCTTAATTTGCGCTCTCATCTTTTTTCAAATTTTCACCCTTTTGTTCTCTCTAACCTTTTGAGCACTTTTCGTTTGTTGTCTTCCCTTCTCAACGCATATCCCCAAAATTCCGTGATGGGCTGGCTATATTGATTAGGGTTCTTGGGCTCTAGTGCTATGTCTGAAGAGATTTTTTGGATGCGAAAAAAAAATTCAAGGTAGCAAAATGAAAAATAAACAGTATCATAAGTGTCGTAAATTTCATACAATGCTCATTTGAGTTCAGTAATTTTTTATCGACCGTGAAAATTGAAAAGTGGAGGTGAAAATAGCATGAATCTGAGTAGTAACTTGTATGGAGAAGAGTGGAGAAGCGAAGAAAATACTAGAATTTTCAAATGAACGCGGGCCTGAGGTGACAAAAGCAATTTCGTGAAAAAAAAATGGTGGTTTTCGACATTTAATATTTTCTTTTTGTGAGATTCTACATGTTTTCTTCACCTAACCCAAGTGATAAAAAATTTAGTGGTTTGACTTCTCTCCACACACTTCTTTTCCCGAAGTGCCCAATTACAGATGGCATTTGATAATTCTTTTTAGACAATTTTTGCGAAAATCCAATTTTCATTTCCAAGAGCTTGAGATAGGTCCGGACGTGATTTGGAATGCTGCATTTTCGAAATGCAAATAAACTTTCTTTCCTTCCAATTTTACTCTTGCTATACTTGCATAACTACTGAACCCTAACCATCCCAGCAAAGGCCTCAACATTGGCAGCCAACCAACAAGTTGCCTCCAGCCTCACCTAAGGTCGCACAAACTCGGTCGAGGCCTAGATCACGCAAAACTGGCGACTGCTAACTAGGGTCATGGTACCTCAGGTGATCGTCGCCTCCATTCGAGCAACCCAGGTGACAGTTGTCTGGAGTCGCCTGACCTTAGGCGAGGCAAGCGGCAGTATAGTTGGCCTCGCTGGAGTCTTGTCGGTCACAAATCCTTAGATGGTTTAGAGGTTCTTTTTTATAAATAAAGGGAAAATGATTTTGCAAAGTGTGATTTTTCCAAGCACCATTTTAACCCAAGTTGTATCACAATATGTTTTTAAAATGCATTTTATCAAACACAACTTGCATTTAAAAAAAAAATCCATTTAGCCCAAATGTCTTTGCATTTTTCCACAGACATTCCTTAAAAGTGAACCAAAAGAGCCCAAAGTGCACAGTTCAAGAGGCCTAGTTAAAAAAAATGGCCACTCCACTATTTAAATTGATTTAAAATGAAAAATGTCGTACATAAGAAGGAATTGAGAAACACATAAATGAAAAAAAAAATTACGCTTATCAAATAGGAAACTTGTGATTTTGACAAGAGTTGTTCTTTCAATGAAAATAGAGGTTAGCTGTGTAGGACACATCAACCCTTTATGTCGGGTTATTCTAGCATGCCATAGCGAGGAATCAACAAAAGAGAGGGTGTGCCACTAAGCCTTCATCTTTGGATGGGCTTGGTTAATTCAACACGCGAGTAATTATCAAGTAAAAAATAGGAATCAAATTCACCATAAGCAGCCCTTAGCACATGAAGCACGCGTAGCTTTTACATTGTTTAGCAATTAGGATAACAATAATCGATATCTAAATCCGATTCAGCTTGCTCAATAATTACCTCCGTCGTCAACTACAGCTTGGATTAGGCGCACGCTATGCGGGCCATCTGTTTTCTGGATGGGAAAACGAGCGCTTTTTTATTTAATTTTTGGTTAGTTTTTGCTTGAATTAGAATTTGAAGAAAAAGAGATTGTTAGTTGAAAAAGTAGACATACATAGATGTAAATGGATAATACAAGTAATGTACTGGCAAAAAGAAAAAGGGGCAAAAATATTCCAAGAGAGAATTTGTATTGCAAGAAATCAGCTACGTCCCTGCCGCAAATTAGGCATAGTCGTGTCAAATCAGAGCTTTATGCCTCCGACAAGAACAGTTAAAATGGCAATTCACTTTATGCTCGAGAGAATCTCACGAATTTCAATCATTTTCCAATTAGCAACGACAATTCCTTCATTTTTTTCTTTAGGCATGATCGAGTGGTGAATATTATCAATAACACGGACGTGTCAACGGTGTGGTATGCCACATTAGTAGAGAATTGCCATCTCTCTGTCATAAGTTTCGAGTCAATAGGCTCTCACCCCACAAGTATATGCAAAGTTTGCAAAGATCTTCAATGATGTGCAACGGCAAGGGAGTATCTTTGCTACATTAGCGATCGAAATTATGGACCGGTAATAGCATGTAGTGGAAGAATTGGATCATGCCAATGGAGTAAGTTAAAGAATTGCACCCGAAAAAAAAAACTTGGGAACTCATTTGAACTTTTGATGGGATTGAAGGGATCAAAAGCATGATTGGCCCAAAAAAAAAAATCTGCTACATTGTTAGATCATAAAAATGCTCAAATGATAACAGGGATGACTCAATTGGCAAATGAAATTGACAAAAAAGCAATACATTGAGATTTTTTTTGGACAATTTCTCCCGTAATCACACCTCTAGACTAGAGGAATAATAAATGCAATAATGAAACGAGGATAAGCAATTTCAGTCGACCAGGAGGGCTAGTTTTGCCAGTAGACAAAGGTGAGGAGGAGCAACCGGAATGGCTAACTCTCTTTGACATTGAGAAGAGGGTCATCAATGAATGAACGCCACCATCAGTCCATTTGTCCGATGGGGACAAGTCACGTTACAATAGTCTTTCTAAGTTTGATGGACGTCCGGACCCCATTCGCTAAAAGCTAGCCCACGCACTAGCTATTGCAAATCGGTTCGAACCCCTCCCCCAACTCGTTTTAGATATTCTTGCGCCACCGGGTCCTATCTCTTTCTATTAGTTTAATTCGTGTCTTACTTACTAGTCACCAACCCCCCCCCCCCCCACAAAAAAATAAAAATAAAAAAAAAACTTTAGCTTTTGACGGAAGGGAGAAAATGGTAAATATGTAATCAGCAAAATGCACTCAATTTGGAATTTAATTGTATTTTTCAAAAGTTTTAAAACTCAAATATATTTTCGTGACAAGTTTTAGGACCTATTTAAATTTTTTGAAAATTATAGAACTCAATTATACTTTTGTGGCAAGTTTTAGGATGTCGATACACTTATCCCTTTTCATATCTATACGATATGACTTCCTCTATTCTTTTTTTTTTCCTTTTTTTGGTGAGAAGGTTCCGTGTGGATCGAAGTAGAAATATCAATGTTCATAAGTTACTCTAATAACCCTTTTTTCAGACCAAAAAAATAAATAAATAAATCTAACAACCCTTTGTTTTAATCCCTGGTAAAAGAATAACGATTGCCCGACGAGGGTGATTTCATAAAGTACCCCGATTTTCATAAATATGGTTTCTTGTCTTGTATGTTCTTTCTTCAATATGCACAATTTGGATAATTTGAGGTTTTTGATGTAAGCGCGAGTGGCATAAGGGGAATATGGTGTAAAACATACTCTTGACGAGCACACGTTTGTCGGTCGTGGTTTACGCCGATGATGAATTCAAAAGGGTTATTGGATCGGATCAATGGGAATCGAGATTACGGGTATTTTGGATTAAAATTAGGTCTACAATGAATTTTTTTTTTTTTTTGGGGGTGGGGGGGGGGGGGGGGGGGGGGTGGGGGTTGGGTTTGGTTGTTTGTGTGGGAAGGGAAGGGACCCACATAAGACACCTTGTCTTGTATAGAAAACACCCTCACAAATTAAATGATTTCTCCGGGCGAGCACCAAATCAAAAAAGACACTGAAATGAATTATAAGTTAGAAAACAGAGCACAAAACAAAAAAATAGCACCGCATGCTAAAGCCCACTTGTTGCGGGGTTTTGACTTCTTCTGGTTCAGGCCCAAACAAAACGCATCGTTTTCGGATGAATTATTAAAATTAAAACAAAAAACAAAAAAAAAAAACAAAGGAAAACGACGAATTTAACAAAAAAAGGAAGAAGAGGACAAAATCGTCAATCAGAGAAAGAATCGAAGCGCATTCATTTCTTCGCTTGTCGTCTTCCACAGCACCCCTTTCCATCAAATCATGTGCTTCCCCCCCGCCCCAATCCCCTCTTTTCCCTTAACCACCCCTCCTCCTCCTCCTCCTCCTCCATCATCACCATTCCCATCTTCTTCTTCTCCTTCTTCTCCTTCTTGACCTTGGCGATTTCGAGTTCAGCCGGTTAGCTGATTCATAAGCCTTCTGGGTCTTCGATTTCAGACGCGGGGAGTGAGGTCAAGATGAAGCGCCCTCTTGCCGGCGAAGACGCCAAGATGAAGAAGAAGCTCAGGCCCGACCAAGAGCCCGATGAAGAAGGCGCGATCCCTCCGACCGGGTTCGCTCACCTCGACGAGAATTTGCTCTTCGAGGTGCTCAAGCACGTGGACGAGCGCACGCTCGCGATGGCGGCTTGCGTGAGCAAGCTCTGGCACAAGACGGCACAGGACGAGCGGCTTTGGGAGCTGATCTGCACCCGCCACTGGCCCAACATCGGCTGCGGCAACCAGCAGCTCAGATCCGTCGTCCTCGCTCTCGGCGGCTTCAAGCGGCTCCACTCGCTCTACCTCCCCCTCTCCAAGCAGCAACAGCCCGGCTGGGCCTCCAGCTCCGCCTCGTCCTCGTCCTCGGCCTCCGCCTCGGCCTCGGCCTCGGCTCCGGCTTCGGCTTGGGCGCGGCCGTTGCCGCCGATGATGGGGATGAAGCCGCCGGCCAGGTGGGGTAAGGACGAGGTGCATCTGATCCTGTCCCTGCTCTCGATTCGTTGCTATGAGAAGATGAATTTCACCAACAGGGGAAGATGATGAAACATCTCAGGAATCATATGATTGTTCTAATGACAGCTATAACTGTGTATTTCCCAATATCCTAACTTGGGTTATTGATTTTCCTCTCTTATGGGGGCTCTTGGGTTTGTTCTTGTCCCTCCTTTTTTTTGGCTTTTCTTTTTCCCTAATTCATCACTTGGAGTTGGTTACATTAGCCTAGGACCTGGGGATTCTCTTCTGATTTGATGTGAAATAGTATGGGTTATGATGATTTTTGCTTCTTTTTTTCCTCTGTAAACCTGACTATGAATGAATTATAAAAAAAAAAAAAGGCCCTTCCTGTAAATTGAGGCGAATTTTCTAAATTTGTCCCGTTATTGGCATGTCATTTTGCCTTTTGTGCGAAGGAGAAAAAGAAGGAAAAAAATGTCGTGTTTGGATGGGAAGCATTTAATTTTGGGGGAAGAGGGAGAGGGGGGTTGGGTTGTAGTGGGATGCAGTTGCAGTTGCAGATGCTTTTTACTCGAATGAGCACAAGGAGACAGAACCAAAGGTTCCAGTTGGGACTTTAATGTCTGGTTCTGCTCATGTTTTCTCGACTGAGAGAGAGAGGAGAGAGGGACAGCGATATGCTGTTGGATCTGCAAAAGCCAAAATGCTTCTGGCAACGATGTTGTCGTATTGGTGGGCAATTTTCCCTTGGAGCAGGTACTGCTTTGACTCATGTGCAGGTACAATGTAGCTCTCTCCTCTCCCTCCGCTCTTACCATCGAAAAAGAATACGGTGTAGCCGCCTGGCCCGAGTTTATTCTCTTTACCGGATTTTGACTAGCAGGCTCGGAGGTTTTCGTTTAGTATTCTCTTTTGAACCGTTCTGCGACTCAACGACGGTGCTTGTCTATACATAGTAATGGGCCCAAAACACGACCGTCTCTGATATGTTCCCATTCGAAACCAATACTAAAACGTAACTCTGCAATGGGAACTCGCTATAAGGGATGAGTTTGGAAGGCCACTATCGAGCAGCGATGTCGCGGGTGATGCTGATACCGAGTTGTTTATTCAGTACAAAAGCTATAATACGGACACGTTAAAATGCATCACGATCTCAATCCTAGCGATGAAATCCTCATGCCTCGTGGACCGAGACCAGAACGCATATCCGGAAGGGAACTCTCATTTCCCCTCTTGATCTGTGAGTATGTCAATCTCGAGTCAGCTAATGCGGCGACGGCGACGGCGACGGCGACGGCGACGAGGACGGCCTTCCAAATTCAACTCCTTCCCCTCATCCCGGGCCCGGCGTAATTTGCTAATTTTCGTCGTAGCAAATGATGTTATGTTCATGGACTCCTGGAAGTCAACTTGGATAGTCAAGGAGCAATTACATCTGGTTTCCAACGACCCAGACATTTTGGTGTTTGCGCTCCTGTGTCATGGATAAGCGGCAAGAAGGAAGAAGATGGCTGTTGACGACACGGGGCTCTGATGGATAGCTTTCGATTCACGACTGGTTGACCAATTCTCATATCCATTTAAAATTTTCTGGAAAATTTATCACAAAAAATCATGAATCCATTGCACCCATGGTTTGTGACAATTTAATTCTAAATTTTCAATTGTGTTAATTTAATTCTAAACCTTCGGATAATTTGTCAATGAAGTACTTTCGAGCAATTTTGACTGGAAATGTGGGGTCTAGTCAGCATCGATCATCACATTTTTTTTCTTTAGTGATTTTTCCAAAATTTTTTGGACACTGTTTCTTTCACTGCGTGAATTGAGTTATGTCTTTTTTATGATTTTCTGACATCTTTGGCCCAAAATACAATTTTTTCGGACATGCATTTCTGCAGCTCTTTGCAATATTTTGTTTCTGTGTCGATTTGAGAAACGTCTTAACGCAAAATCTTCCTAAATATTCCCTTATCTTTAGTTTTTCTCTTCGTTTCTTTATAGAACCATTTGTCCCTCGAGAATATTTTCAACCCATGCAAGAAAACATCTTACAAAATGGATTAAAAAAAATGTTTTCCTCCCTCGTCTTTCGTCTCTTCACTCTTCCACATTCATTTTATTTTAATCTCTTTTTACTCTTCTTTTATGTTATTTCTTTTTATTTTCTAGTTTCTTTTACTTTTTTATTTTTAAATTTTTCCTATTATTCTTTTTTTATTCCTATGCTGGTCTCTGGCCAAAGGTGAGGTGAGCCTTACAGCCTCATGGCGTTGCACATGGCAAGCTATAGGCTCGCCGTTTCTGGGCCTCGATCGAGGCCGAGGTTGGTGCTACTCGCCTGTCAGAATCTGGCGAGCTCAAGCCTCATCGGCCAGTTGCCAGCGAAGTAGAAAGTAAAAATAAAAGAGAAAAAAGAAAATAATTAGAAAATCAAAATTTTAAAATGAAAAAGCATGTATGGTGAAAATTGATTTTTCTTACTAAACGACAGCTCGTTTTTATATTTCGCCCAAATATAAAAAAAGTTCTGTCATTTTCTTGGAAAACGGATTTCTAGAAAACACTTTTTTAGAAATGCGGCATTTTCGGCAGGCCAAACAAGAAATTTCAATGTCTTGGATTGAACGTTTTGCAAAGGTTTAGGAACGGTCACTCTCTTTGTCCGTGGCGCAATTAGAGAGAGGATTGCACGTGAATTATTACGACCGCTGAAGAAGGTCCAAAATTTTGAAATAGAAGAACCATAGAGGAGAACACATCCTCAAATTTCACCAAAATTCTACCAAACTTTTGTTTGAGGAATCTCCTTTTCAAAACGATTTCTTTCCATGTGGCTTGTAATCGCAGCGTGCATTGTGAATGCCAATATAATTTTCGTTTCCATTTAAGTTTTATGAATGTGTTTGTAACTTTTGATTATTATCTCAATAATATCTACTTTCTAGTAATCGCCTGTAAATGATTGCTCATGTCACTAAGATAATTGATCGATGAAAAAAAAAATTGCTGTTGAGGATAATTTATGCCTAAACATCTTTGTGATAGATGATTTTTTGGTTATTCATTCATTTTTCTATACAACATATGCAATCATTTTTTGAAAAATATTTTTTAAATCATTTATTTTTCGCAAAATAAAGAGCCGCTTTTATTTGTTTCCAATCGTACAATCGTCGGAATGGCCGAAGATCGGATTAGCCCCAACAGACGTGCATGAAGTAACTTCAACCTCGTCCTCTGTAAATCTCAAGCTGATAGGCCTGGGCCTTCCGGCCCATTGGCCAACCTTTGTCACGTGTGTTGCGTGCGACCGGATCTAGCGGCAAGGACTTGGGAAAAAGGAAAAACTGCCCCTTGTTAGGAAAATACGAGGAACAAAATGAGACCACACGAATTTCAAGGGACAAATGCTCTAATTTTGTACCATCATCTACTAAACAGCATCAAGAAATTTCTTCCCATTGATAACAATAGTGAATGGCTTTTTCGTACAAGAAAATGGGAGGTCTGGAAAATTCTAGGGCCCATTTTGTTTGGCGAACTTGTGAATGATCTTGTTAATATTTTCTCAAAAGCGATGGTTTGAAATTATTAGTTGATGAACTTTTTTTATTAACAACAATTTGTCTAAATACTTTCATGGATGGTGAAAATATTATTTTTCATCTGTTCATATTTTATGCATGCGATAAAAGCAACTTTTTTTTTAAAGGAAGATAGTTCTTCACGTCATTGATTTTTCGTGAAATAAACACACGCTAAGATAACTTCTTTTTTTCACGCTTTATCGAACAAATGGGGAGTACATTTCAAGAAAATCATTAAATTTGGGCCGCTAGGTATGGCTTAAGATACATAAATTTTAGGAAACTACTAGTTGGACAGTCTAAGGGCGTGCATGATTGTCATTCTATTTCCTAACCCATTTCTGACAAGAAATAGATTTTTTCATTTCTATTCCATGGACGAGTTTTTCAACTAAAAAACGTGTTTGATAACATTTCAGATTTAATATTTCTGGAATAAAAGTTCGTTTGATAATAGCACAAAATTTCTCTTTCTTGGCTCTATTTTCTGCGGCGGCGGCGATCGACTGTGGCAAACGGCGACGGAGGCAAATGGGGATCGGCAGCGGCGATCAACAACCGCTGGCTGCGACTGTCGTCGGCGGCCGATAGGGGAGGAGGCGGCGGCCGGCGACCAACTACGGTGGCCAACTACGGCGGCAGCGGCGGAGGAGGGGGGCGGCCGGCGGCATGTGGTGAGGTGCCGACCGACGGCGGAAGGTAGGGAGGGAGGAATAACTTGTTTCTCGTTTTTGTTTCAGAAACAAAAACTACTTTTTTCTACTTCTCATTTCTCATTTAAATCTATTTCTGAGCCAAAATTTTGGTCAGTAAATAAAAAAAAATCAATTACGTTATCAAACGCATTTCTGTTTCAAACCTATTCCCCAGAACAAAAAAATAAAAAAAAAATAAGAAAATAGAATGACAATCATACGCATCTTAATAGTACCGTCAGTTATTTATGACCACACGATCTCCCAATCAATGAGTGCTTTATGTAATATACGCGGTGATGGTATGTGGATCTACTGTCCCTACTAGCACTGTTAGGGAAACATTTCCCAAAATTTTAAGAGACAAGCTAATCGTGGGAGCTATCTATTCCGCCGTAACACTTAATAACCAAATTTTAACCTCCAAAAAACTTAACGCATAACGAAAATTTGACTATTGAAGGCCTTAATTTGGGGCTTTGTGCAAGAGGAAGTGGGAACCGGGGAAAAGAGCCTTTCATCAATGGGAACCCACCTTTGCTTCCCCGTCCTTCATCCACTGAGAAATTCTACTTTATATGCTTTGCGCATTAACTTCGTCGCATTCGCATATTCAACTTCTCCCTTTCCCTTTTGGAACCACGCTAAGAAATTCTGTTTCCCTGCCAAATTGTTTTACTTTGACCGATCGTTACATATGAATCGCAAATGACATGTGCATCAAGCTCATCGGCACACCGATTCGTTCCACCTTTTCCGGATTGTTACGCAGGCGATTACGTCACAGCAGTAGGAGCAGGAAGAAGACGACGACGAGCAAAGGAGAAACTCTCGAGGCTCGGAAGAATTGGCAAGGCGTCCGAGATTTTTTCCACGCTCGGTTCTTTGTTGTTCGAAGTCGTGTTTGAATAGAAATAGCTGAGTTGACCAGATGGTTTCTTGGACCTGTGTTGATGGTCAAAGCAATTACGACGTGTCATTTGCTAGTATTGCAGGTTGCATGACAAGGGTTCCCTTGTATTTGCGTCCTTAGGCTGCGCAGCCCTCTGTCAAAAGGTCCGTGGAATTGCCTTTCTAGTTACCCTTTTTACGTTGAATGAAACACATGTTATGTCCACCATTTCGAAATTCTCTGAAAAGAATTGAAACCAAATAGTTATGTCCTGCGCGGCAACATATGACCAGATGGTCGCAAGAGAGTTCAGATTTCGAGAGCTCACTGGTTTTGGGATGAAGAATCCGGAGACAAGATTGAAAAGAGAGAGTAGAAGCGGCGGCAAAGATGGCCGCGACTTGCTGGTTGGGTGTGAGGGATACTGTCATCATGCCGTAGTATGTGGAGTAGAGGAATGAGAAGAAGCTGATGAAGAAGAACCGGAGGAATTTTGCCTCTGTCCACTCTGAAGGAGACCATTGCATACACAATCACCGTGTAATATGTTCCCTGAAATAGCACATACGGCAACTCACATATCACCTTCACAACAGCGAACAGCTAAAGTTTCACGAATTGAGTGGCGGGCAGCAAGGGAAGGGGGCGAGGGCGGGGCCAGTCCGCCGCCCTCCAAAACAGTTTTTACTTCTTTTAATGTTATCGTTTTCTTGAGGAACATTTACAAGTGATGCTTAGGGAGGTGCAGGGCATGGTCGAAAATGGGTAAAAAATGATTTAGTTAAAACTCATATTTGTATGTACTTTATAAGTATAAATCCATAGTTGACCTATTTTTAAAATCTGTTGATCTCATATATGACCCAAATGAATACAAGTGAGCTAGAAAGTGGGTCAAAGATCCATATTGACGCCTCTACTCTACAGGTGGCGCAGACACACAACACAAAGTGAAAGTGAATCGTGATGTTCAAAATAGTAATGGCTTGATTTTGTAACTTAAGTCCCTTTAAAACAAATACAGGCAATATCTTTTCTCTATTAATTAGTGCCCCCGGGACCATCACACTTGACGGAGATTATTCGCATGTTAAAGGAACAAGGAAGATTCAGGGTGAAAGCCGACCTCCGTCACAGTATCTTTTGAATTCCTCGGACAATGAACGAAATCTAACTCGTCATGGTTTTACTGCTTCAATTCAAAGTTCAGGGGAAGGAAACATTGCCATCTCACGTCGCGAAAAGAACCTGCCCACATTATTTCCACCGCTTCACTTTCAGGACAGTTGAAGAGGAATTCGCTGTTCAAATTGGACTCAAATTAGCATATAGTCACCTTCTAAAATGGACTACTGCATTAGTTTCTGTTCACGAGCTCGGTTCACACCGACAGTGAACTTCCATGATGGTTCCGGGCATCAAGTACTACTTTTCCATGCAAGAAGATCGCACCGAGTCGTGGAGGTGGCGGCAACATCGCCCTACCACGTGCTTGAAAGCGCAGAAAGAATCAAATTCTAACTTAAATTCATCTACGATTGGTTCACTTGGTCCTTGCTTGATCCACCTTAGTATGAGGACTAACCAGTCCCTGAATCTCTATATATACGCACCAATCCAAACCTTCACTCCTCCGCTCCAACACTCCCGAAAAACATTATCCGACTTCACTCATCCTGTCGCATATTGCCAATAACAAGATCGCTTTGCTTTCGTCTTTCCCATAACAATGGCGAGAACCACCAAGAGTTGCTCCACAGTCGCATGCGTTCTCTTGCTTCTGGTGCTGCTCGTGAGCTCGTCGCTTCTTGTGTCGGAAGCTCGGCCTCTGAGTAATGTCGCTGCGGATTCTGTTTCCGGCGACGCTGTGAAGAAGGGGATCGAGGTGTTGATCGAGGGCCTGTACGTCCACGCGATCAAGGCAGAAGGCGGGCCGAGCCCCGGAGGGAAGGGCCATGGCTTCCCGGGCGTCGCCAACAAGAACTCCGGTCCCAGCCCTGGCGAGGGCCATTGAAAAGAAGCGGACGCGACCGCATGGGAGAGATTCTTTACATTATCATCCTCTCAGCCCTCCAGCTAGAGAGGGGGGTTCAGTTTATTTATTTAATTCGATTGGTGGAATATGGTAGTAACTTATGATTTCTTAATTGGTCAGAGGATTCGACTGTACTTCTGTGGGTCATTTTCCAATTGTGATCCGCAATAGATCGTGGGATGTAATCATTCTTTTGGGAGTATCATGTATGTTACGAGCGATATGGTCATGTTTTCTTTATTGAAATTGTGTCTCACCAGTTTCTTTCTTTGCGATCATAATGCTTATGTGGTGAAAACATGATTTCGATCAGGTAGGTCGAGCAATATACTAATTATTGAAGGCCCTTAATCGGTGAGTACAGCTCGTCGACAAGCTGATTAGTTCTAGCCAACGGAAAAAATAAAAAGAAATAACCAACTCCTGGAACATAGGATTCAGCAAACGAGGTTCGACCTAATCGAGAAAGGGTCACGACTTACGCTATCTGTGATGAGCTGAATACATAATTATTTAAGTCATAGAGCCAATAATTTCGGATGTAATCATTAAGACTCATGAAGAATGGCAATCATCTTGGCTGTGAAGAAGTGAAACCAACACAACCGGAAGATTGAGGAGCCATAGATCATGGAAGCAATCAATGATACAAGTCGAGAAATTCGGGTTGGTTCCACCATCGAGTCGTGGAACAAGGGACTTCGCAAGTAACTAATGAGGAAATTGGAGAAGAAATAAGGTCGAGTAGAGTAGAATCGTTTGATTATTTTGTAAATACATTTTTGCTGGATTTTAAGATTCACGAGAGATGCATTTGATATATTTTGTAACAGTTATTAACTGTTGATAGTATGTATAAATTCTCATTTCGTTGGAAGAGAAATATATATATATATATATATATGTGTGTGTGTGTGTGTGTGTGTGAGAAAAAACAAAGATTATTGGAACACTTTACAAGAGACTACATCACCTCATTTTGTGTATCCTTCAATAGATATTACACCAGAAAGAAGAAAAGGATGTGTCGGGACACGATTCCACGTGTGCTTATAGAAATATCATTTCATATCTTTTAAGTCACAACTGAAATAACTTCCGATGTTACAAACAAACACTCTGTCCTAATAAGAAATCAAAGACTTACACCATGCCCTTCCAATCAAATTAATTAATAAATCAACTGCGTATATCCTCTTTATCTAGCTAGAGGGCTAACACAGTACTGGTGCATAAAAATCTTTCCGGTGCTATCGCAACGGATTCCCGGCCAGTGGCCCTCACTGGGGCTAGGCCTAGAGTTCTTGAAGACTAAGGTATAGCCATGGCCCGTCCCTCCGGGGCTCGGACGTCCTTCGGCCTCGATCTCCCCAACATACATCCCCTCGATCATCACTTGGATCCCCTTCTTCACGGGGTCGTCTGGAACGGAAGCCGTGGCAACATTGCTCAGGGTCCGAGCTCCCGACACAAGGAGCGATGAGCTCCCGAACAGCACCAGAAGCAAGAGAACGCATGCGACAGGGAAGCAACTCTCCATGTTTCTCGCCATTTTGAAGGGGGAACACCAAAGAACGGCGATCTATACTTATCGGCGAAACGTGAAAGGCGAAGTCCGGCGATCTCTGGGATTGTGTTTAAGCTGAGTTGAAGAGGGTGAGTGGATGGGTATATCGTGTATATAAAGGATATCAGAAGGTGGTAAGGGCTCACGAATTACAATTGAATTTGACGGTTCAAATTACCGATATTTTCAAAGCACGTGGAGGGTGGTCCTGCCGCCACCTCCACTCGTAGGGATCCCTTGCGTGGAAAGATGGATGTTTTATGGGCTTTTTTCGAAAATAGGTTTAAAAATAAAAGAAAATTACCAAAATGGGTCTACTCTTTTTTTATTTACGGATTTGGGCCCGCGCGGCCGTCTGAGTGCCGCACGAGCGGCACAAAGCTTGTCACTTGAAATGCCACACAAGAGTCAAACTTTGTTTACCCCCATAGGAAAAAGAAAAATTGGGTCGAAGGTAAATGAGAGTCTATGGACACATGATAAGCAAAGGGACAATTTTATGCACCTAGAAGCAATTCCCTCGACGTGATGCTCTCTTCTTCGATTCTTCTTCTTCATTCCCATCACTTTTCGCTTTGCAGTCTCCCAAAATTCCTAAGATGAATTGAATAGGAGCGGCGGCGAACAGAACCGATGTTTGTTGATGATCGTTGCGCTTGGCGGATGACGAGGCTCGACCAAGGCTACGGTGGTGGCAATGGCGTCGCGGTGGCGTCTTCGACTCTTCTGACGAACCCTGTTATGCCTGTAGCGGAAAAAGAAACTCCGACGGATGGCGGTCTGGTCGTGACCAGGTGGCTATATGATCGGTGATGGACGTCAGGTCAGAGGTGGACCGACTAGGGTCGAAATTGGCGACAATGGTTGAAGTTAATGGCTGATTACGTCCACGGAGTGTCGCAGTGAAAGATGGGGATGAAGAAACCCACGAACGAAGAAGATGATCTGGAATAACAAATTAAATAATAATAAAATATTCAAAGAATACAAAAAAAAAGTTAAAATGGGGGTTTATGGATACATGACAAGCAACACATGATAAGAATACAAAAAGCCCTGTCGAGAGAGAGAGAGGGGGGCTTCAGCGGCGGAGGTAGTTTGGGCGGCGGGCGCCGGGGCGAGCGCCATCACCATCAGTATCTCAATGAGTTTTGGGGAAGGCGACGGCGGAGGCAGATCTAAGCCTCGGACCCAGCAACGGAGACCAACGAGGCTTATGGGTGAGGCGGAGGCGGAGGGGGTCGGGACCCAACAGCTGAGACCGGCGGCGCTCTCGGCGGAGGGAGCTCAGGAACTGGCGGGGTTCTGGGGGAGGCGACGGCTGAAGATAGAGCGAGAATGTGAGATACGAGAGAGAAAGGAAAAAAAAACAGAGAGAAAGATGGTCAAGATAGGGGAGAGGAGAGGAGAGAGGGAAGATCGTCTTGCTACAGATAGATATTGGGAAGATAGAGAGAGTGACAGCGCGCGTTTCAAACAAATGTTCGCAAGTGGGGCCCGCTTTTTCTACATTCCCGCTCATTTTTTTTAGCTGAACCTTGCCGATGACGTGGCGTCATCGTATCCGTCGGATTGAAATGAAGGGTTGAGATTTAAAGTCAATCACCCATGACATACAAGTTGTATGTCATGGGATCCGGATCCTCAATCCAGTCCCATTTCGAAATTGGGAACCGACACCTCGAGTCCGGTTCCCAAAATTTAGTAT
This sequence comes from Rhodomyrtus tomentosa, assembly GCA_028455895.1. Taxonomy (NCBI): domain Eukaryota; kingdom Viridiplantae; phylum Streptophyta; class Magnoliopsida; order Myrtales; family Myrtaceae; genus Rhodomyrtus; species Rhodomyrtus tomentosa. The sequence continues at coordinate 1,495,282 of JAPCWY010000001.1, read as the reverse complement.
CAATTATTATTGCGAATGACAATATAAATAGACAAAATGTTGGATATCACTTGAGTGCTATATGGAGTTTACACAAATCCACTTAAAGCACAAAGAACCTAATGTTCACAAGGAATATGTATTCTTCATGTTCCGATCGGGTCGGTCTCCACTGATACCCAACCCGACTGGAACCTGGATGAATATATGAGACTTGATGTATGTGAGTTGTCATAAACATGATCCATAGATATGCGATCTTTAAGGTAGTCATTGCACAAATAACCTATATTCTTGTTAATTGCTAGAACCCATATATAGAGAAAACATGAGATAAGCTCATTTGAAGTGCCATAATTTTCGTACGACGTTCACTTGAGCATCGTAACTTATTTTGTGCTAACTTAAGTGCCACATCGAAATAAAATTGATCATTTGAGTGTTATTTTCGAAAGATCGTCTTACGTAAATTTTTTATTAATTGACATGTGTGTTCTTATTATTTTTTTATTTTTCTTTTTCTTTTTTCTTTGGCCTGCAAAGGTCACCGGCGATCCTCTCTCAAAGGCAATGATCACGATGGCCTTAGGCAAAAGTGGTCATGACCTCGTTGGCCGCAAGCAAGGGCGTGAAGGCCCCGTCAACCATGAGTAAGGGCCTCCTCGACCATGGCCTTCGCCCTTCGACCATGGGCATGCAACGGCCTCGCCCAGGGCCACTGTGGCCCCAACGGCCGAGGGCCAGGCTTTCATGGTCGTCAAGGGTTGCCGATGACCCTCGCTGGCCAAGGAAAAAAATGGAAAAAAAAGGAAAACCAAAAATTCAAAAAACAATTATTCGGGGATGCCACATCAAATTTTCTGGTGTTCACAAAGGATTTTCATCAAAGCAAATTACCGATGGCACTTAGGTGATCAATGCGGCACGTAAGTGAATGGAAAAAAAATAAATGACACTCAAGTGAACATCGTACAAAAGTTATGGCACTCCATGTGAACTTATCCCTGAAAACATTGGACAGTCCTTGAGTGCCATATGAGATTTGCAAAAAGGTTTTGTTAGCATAACAATTAATGGGTCACTGTGAAAATAACAGTATGTTTTGAGCCATCCAAATACTGTTACATAATTAATTCTCTTTATGTAAAAAAATCCACATGGGAGAACAAGTAAATGCGTTTGGTAGTTCCTACGTGGCACACAAGGAATACCCAATTTTTTGTCATCAATATTGTGACATTTTCTGATTTTTCTTACATAGTTTATCTTGGAAAACCTATAAAATATCTAATGTAGCCCTCATTATAAAACACACAGAAGTTTCATATATTCTTATCCTATAGAAAGTGAATGCAATGGCAAAAGGCAACGAGGAACAAAATTTGTAGTACTTCTATCTCAAGTCTAATGTACATGGATTTTGGGTAGTCCAAGTAACATGTTAGTGAAATATGAAACCAGTTCAAAGCACTGAACCCAACGATCAGGTTCTTCGCTGCCAATGTGAGGCTCCAAGAGTCTCTAGACCAGAGGTCTTGCCATATCTCCTTTAAGAAAGCTCAAAGACTGGAAGTCTCGAGGAAAATTCTAAACCAGTTATTATGAAAGGTTATATTATAACGTAACTCACGAAAGAAAGAGCAACCCATTAGTGCACAAAGAGAAGGGGTCGACGGCGGCAACACCAAAATGGCGCGGTGTATGTGGAATGGCTGCTGTCAGCTGCGGCGGCAGTGGACGGGGGATAGAGAAATGAGAAGTGTGCATAGAATTTCTGGTTTCTAATTCGGATGCGTGATTCAATGAACAGACTATAAGTGCAAAATGCGACTTTTGTACAGGCAGTTTAGAGTTGAGTCGACTCTATGTTTCAAGCTCAATCTTTAGCAAATACACGCAAATGGGTATCCCAACGTAGAGTAGAAGCACAATTTTGGCATGGCAACCCGTACTCAGACCCGGTGAGGGGCAAGGGTGTCGATGCTCTTGCCCAATGCAGAAACCCTTGTCAGCCCTCAGTCCAAAAAAAAAATGTAAATGGAATAAAAATATATATATGTTATTAAAAAAATATTCATGTTAGCTTCATGTCCTCGGTCAAATTTGACCAGATGGACTCAACTGACAAAATATAAAATATTTAAGATTGAATTGGTACAATTATAATAGGTTTAACAGAGAAATGTAGTTTATAATTTCTGGAATTGGACAATCGCTGTCGAAATTGGATGTATCTATTTTTAGGTTTTTCTTTTTTTCATAAATAGCCCATTTGTCCCAAAAACGATAACGAAGCTGCTGATTGGGTAGCTAGGGCCATATGAACAAGCTCTCTCAGTCCTAATTGGTTCTTCAAACCTCCTCATTTGTTTCGGGTTTTACGGTGTAAACTCGGGTGTATTTGGTTGTAAGGGACTGCATGAGAATCATTCTGGTTCTGAATCTATTCTCTTGAACAAAAAAAAAAAAGATAAGATTCATGTTTGGTAACGTAAATAATTTTGATTCTAATTTTGTTTCGAGAATTAGTTTTAGAACAAAATCTAGAACAAAAAAAAATATTGTTCTGAAAAAAAAAGAATCAATTTTGAGAATCACAAAACATAATGAAGCCTCACATCTCTTGATTTTTCTTTTTCAGTTCACTTGTCACTTTTCATTTAACCTAATAAAAATAAAAATAAAAATTGATTTTTTTAAATCACAAAACATTTTAGAAAATCCCTAAAAATAGAATAAACTTAGATTAGGCTAGTTTGACCTCATTTTCAAAAATTTGGGCATAAATTTCCTAGATTTCACTGTTCTACTAAAAAATATTGCAGAAAATGAGGATGATAATATACATACTCGTAGCCGTGCGTTATAAAATGTGACCATATGCATGTGAAGCTAGAGTCAAATACCCACTTGAATTTAGGACAAAAGCTGCAAAATGATAGTGAAGGACTGTATTTCGTATCAATGAGGGTAATTTGCATTTTTTTTGTCAGTGGATAATTTAGTTATTCGGCTGCTATATTGGTATGTATTTTGGACAAAGCAACATTTAAAGAAAAATACGAGTTCTTAATATGGAAAATATCTCATGCTTCAATAGAACTTCGAACATCATGTATTAAAATTTATGTTTCATTTTTATATGCTAAAAAAATATATTTTAAATTATTTTAGTGTGCATTGAAAATTAGTCTTCAATTTAGGGTGAAATTTTACAAAGTAACTACATAGTTATTTGAATTAAATGAAAAAATAAGGAAGAGAAACGGTTTTTAGAAACAGAAATTTTGTGTAGTTATCAAACACGTTTCTATTTTAGAAACATAAATTTTGGACAGTAGTCAAACACGGTCTGATTCTTTAAAGCTCATCCAAGAATTGAATTAAAAAAATTCATTTTAATCCGAATTAATTTTCCAAAACAAATAGTTATCGTGCGCGGCTCAAATTTTCAACTAAAGAAGTTGGCTTCTGGACTTTCAAGATTGGATCCTGGGCCATTATGCCGGGTTCCACTTCCATGGACGTGCTTCCTGCGTAAGCGATCGCATAAGTCGTGGAGATGGCGGCAACCCCAACCCGCAACGTGCTTTGATAACAGAGAGAGATCAAATTGTTTCTCCTGTCAAAATTCAATTACGATTCGTGCGTTGAGTCCTTCGTTCGACCGTCCTTTGCCCGAGCATTCATCACCTTCCTAAGCCTCTATATATAATACCAATCCAAACCTGCACTCTTGAGCTCAAACGCATCCCAGCAACAACATCATCCGACTTCACTTGTCCTGTCACATTTTGCCTGGAGTTTTAGACCACCCGTTGTATTCCGTTTCACGTATCAAAAATGGCGAGAAACACCAAGAGTTGCTTTGCCGCCGCCTACCGCCTCTGGCCTCTCGTGCTATTCATGTGTTCGTGGCTTCTAGCGTCTGAAGCTCGGCCTCCGAGCAATGTCGCCACGAATTCTGTTTCCGGCGATGCTGAGGGGAACAGCATTGAAGCATTGATCGGGGGGCTGTACGTCGAGGCTATCAAGGCCGGAGGAGGGCCCAGCCCCGGAGGGAAGGGCCATGGCTACCCCAACGTCGCTTTCAAGAACGCCGGTCCCAGCCCCAGCGTGGGCCACTGATCTAAAGCGGTTTCGGAGCCGGAGGGAGATTTTGACATCATTATTCTTGTAGCCTTCCGGCAAGAGAGATATTTAATGTGAGGAATATAGGATAACGTGTGATTTTGTGCTTGTTGAAAATTGCGTGGATTTCCTGTCGTGACTTGCAATAGATCCCGGGATTGCATCATACTTATGGGAGTACTTCTTTTTATAATAATAATAAAAGATAGAGATTTTCTTAGCATTCCTTCCTTTGTACCTTTAATCATCTCCACGGTCGTGAAAAAGGGTTGGTATCGAGACTTACCACTCATGTAAAGGGAGATAGAGGATTTTCATCCCTAGAAGAAGTCGTTCTTGCAGCGAATATATCTTGGATTGAATGCCCCTATCTGTAAATATGTTGTACCTAGCAAGAACGTTATCGCCATTTCATATCGACCAATATGGGCTACTTTGTAATGCAATGACAACCTTAAAGATCGCGGTGGTATGGGAGGATCACGGCTATGACTTCTTGCGTACATCAATAGTCAGCTCATACGCCCGGCCGTCTAACAAGTCAATTCGATTAAACAATGGCAGGACAACGAATATCATCATCATCACAAATAAGGTCGCATGGAGGAAATGAAAGGTGGTCGGTCCTCTCACTTTCTATGAATTCCTATAAAATATCAACAGTCCAATTCCAATGTACTGTGGTCTAAAGTCAAGCTCAATCTCAAGCTCAAACTCAAACTCAAACTCGACAGGCTTTCGGTGCTTGCTCCTGAATTTTGAAGATTTTGCAGATGCCCCCACAAGCAAGAACATCATCAGGAGCGTCAAGAGTTCCAGTGGGGACCATATGCTGCACAGGAGGAAAATGAGCTATGGCATGATGGTCCAAAATAGTGATCGACATTGGACCTGAATAAAAGAAAGAAACAGTCGGTCGATAGGGACCAAATGCTGACATCACCACCTAGAATCCCTTAGTTCAAATCAATTGACAGCATGCTAGCGGTCGCTATGCCATTTCCAGGCAATTGTTCTAGTGTGAGTTTTGTGCCACGTAAAATCAAGGGTTGTCACCTTGGCAACAAGAGCAAAAGGTTCATATAGTCAAATACATTCTTCACCAATCATCGATTTGTCAATAAAGTAATCGATGATTTTATCCAATGGATGCTAAAAAAAGATTATGTACTGTCGAGTCATTACAAAAAACGAGCAATTTCAGTAAATGAATGCCATGAAAAGTCTCTATTGATTCTACATGCCAATGTATCTGTGAACTTTGAAAGGTTTTGAGATATCTTACCTCCAACATAAATCAAAGTGTAATGCCGCAAGATTTTATAAGAAGCATACATATAGACATACACAAAAATCCAATGAAAGTCGATTAAATTCCTCAATTCGTTTGATTGGGTGCATGAAACAAAATCTATGAAATGAATAACCTTGATACACTTATGTTAAGTGCGGCTCGTATCTTTAATCGAGCAAGAGGAATCTCAAGACTCAGATAATTGACATCAAGTTATCCGATTTTTATTGAGCAATTATATCTTTACAAAAAAAAAGTCATAATTACATTACTAATTATGTAAATGCAACCACATAACAAAATTGTCATTTCCATGAACTATTCTGATTATTCTTAAGCAAAAACGGAGCATCAAACTCGATAATCACGGGAAAAAGATGGGTGAAGAGTGAGGGGTCGCATATCGCTGGGCTTTTACTTCTGTTGAAGCTGCACGGTGATGGATTTATGTATCTGGGCCTGAACTTCGATTCTTCCACCACAAGTCACAGTTCAAGAGTCGTCGTCGTCAACTTTCTTTTGCGCGATCTCTCTCTCAGTCACCAACGTCCCCCATTGATCTCTCGAAGATTTTCCATCGAGACCCATCCTGAACTTGAGAGAATTTACCCCCCAATTTCAGTTACTGCATCCCTCGACCTAACGGCCGCCATAGACGGAGCAACAAAATCCTCTCTTTCTACGGCCTTGCACCTTCAGCTTCAGCGACCTAGGCTAGGTGGCACATCATGGGTAGCTCCAAAAGCGGCTTCAACGACGTTTCCGCCAGCGAATCCTATGGCGGCGCCGCCACAACGGAGAGCGACACGGAAGTCGACCGGGACGACGAGTGCCCGCCTTCCCTCGAATCGAGCCCTTACGCTGAAGAGGAAAAGGTCCTCGCTTTCCATAGCCTTCACATTTACGAGGCCAAGGTGCTTGCTTTTTCCGTCTTTTCTCTTTTGCTCTCCTGGGCTTTCTTAACTTATTCCCCTCTTGGTTTTGATTGTATAGTAGATTGTGATTTGACGATGAAATAAAGGACATTTTCATGTTGTGTAGAGACGAAGCTCATTTGTAGTAAGTTGTCTGAGGTTTCAGTGGACTTGATGGGTATTGTCTTGTTGTGTGGACAGAGCCCGTCGCAGTATTGGAACGGCATAGGAAGTTGTATTTTTTCGCTAACCCGGTGTGGCATCACTATTCATTGATGCCTGATGCTTGGTTGACTTGGACCAGTAAAATGAGTTTAAGCAATAATAACTCGTGTGCCTGCCTTATGCATTGGTGCTTCAGCTTCAGTGGTGATAAGCAGAGAGCTTTACTTATAATTGGATCAAAGATATTTCATCATCTTGTAAGCTACAGACAGTTAACTTCAAGGCTTATGGTGGAGTCATCTTTCTTTCTAACCTGCTATTTGACAGAATCAACCGATGTTGTGGTATGAGTGCATCGGGATTAGTTAAATTTTCCTTAACAAAGTCAAGCACCAGTTATGGACTTTAAGCTCCACTGTTTTTCACGATCCTTTCATGTCATTTTAATTGACCTTCTGTGCATGGAGCTAATGGTTTCTATCAGGAACTCTTATGGTTGATGTTAATAAAATGCGGGCTATTGCGTCCTTTAGTTATATGATGAATTTGAGGGCAGACGGTCCATTTCCTGAAGCATTTTATGCTCATATTTCACTGCTCTTTACATCTTTTGCCTTCAAGCCAGCTTAACTGCTTTCCGATACAATATATTTTCACTCACTGTATGCTCTATGTGCAAGGTCAAAAAAATTGAATATCGACTCAGGGAATGGAGATACTATGTTCATTACCTGGTAAGTAGTATCCTTACCAATATCCCTAAGCAAATCTCTTTTCTTTGAAAATGGCACATGTTGATTTTAGACGCATCTCTTTTGCAGGGTTGGAGCAAAAAGTGAGTGCATTGTCCTTCTCGAGTTGATCTTTAGGTGGTTAAGTTGCTGAGTCTTATGTCCAGTCCTGCTCTAAGATGTTCATTGGCTTCTTGTAGTCTTCAGATATTACATTTTTTTTTAAGCATGTTGTTTCTTACTCTGTTTGTCATGAGTCAAAACTATGACTTCTTTTGCCATATATGGTCGCATGGTCTTCAACGTAAACTTTCTATATGTTAATATCCATGAAGAGTGTTTGATATGTCTATGAATCTAATGATGTCTTCATCACATCTTCTCTTCTTGTTATCTTTGTCAATGTCGTCATATTCATTCTCTTTTTCTAATTACCAAACCTTTCTTGTTAATTCATCTTATTTCATGATTATTTTTTCTATCTTTCCTTTAAATAGTTGGGATGAGTGGGTTGGCGTGGATCGACTGATGAAATACACTGATGAGAACCTTCAGAAACAGCGGGAGCTCAATAATAAACAAGACGCAGAGAAAACTACAAAACCCAGCCGTGCATATTATTCTAAACCGAAGGGCTCGAATGGTTAGTTTGTCCCCCCTCAGAATGTACATGTATATGATAATACGGGTTCTTCCTTCCACTATACAAGTGGAATTGGCATTCCATGATATTGGTCCCTAATTCTCTCCCTGATTGTACCATAGTCCTATCCGCATCATGAAAATTAGGTTCATGTGATCTCCTTGAATGTTTCCTTCCATGGAAACTTTGTTAAAAATTCTTGAGTGACCAGCATGTTTTAGTGCACAAAACTTTACGGTGAAGAATATTAAATGACTATGCCTAACATGAGCAAGCGGCTAGGAATGACTGCTGGAGCTTTCATACTAATAGAAGTTCAGGAATAAAAAGTTTAAAAGTCAGAATTGAGAGACTCAAATCTAATGCCTGACAGACCTCGAGGACCGATAAAGGAATCACTACTTCTCCATTTTTTGCTTTGTTCATTTCCATTCTATTTGGGAGATTCAAATTTAAATATAGCATGATGTTCTTTCAACTAGTATATTAGTTTATACTTTCCTTTCTTGTGAATGGACATATTAGTAATGTTCCAACGGGATCTGTACAAAGTCATGCCAGAGATCTAATCAGTTAAAGGGCTTTGATGCTTTTCATTTCCGACGTTTTGCTTACTATGCAGCCTTTCTCTTTACAAACTTATGGTTCTGCTTCAGTTCTCCTCTCAATAATGCCATAGTGCGACATGCCTGTGAAGCTTGACATCCTATCTCTCCATTATAATTAAGGAAACTTGAAGAGTGATGATTTCTTGTTGAAAGATGGTGCTTGTAGAGGCTTCCGTTCTTCTCTCTTCTCCATTTATGTGCTGATTTTTATGCAACTAATTACATCCCCGTGCTATGCAGTGCCAAGAGGCAAGAAGCGAAAGAACGATTCTATTCTGAAGGTACAAACCTGTATCGAAATTCAAACATTGTCTGCACATGCTAAAGAAACCTCTCCAAAATAATGTTTACTCCAGTGAAGATAGCAGTTTCAGACTTCTACGTTAGTTTTGGTTTTCAGAAAGGTAATCCCTGGTAATAATCTTTGCTTCTCAGGAGAAGGGTGCTTTACCCTTGGAGAAGCTTGTGAATGTACAGATTCCAACTGCACTGAAGAAGCAACTCATCGATGATTGTGAATTCGTTACTCATCTGGGCAAGGTAGGAAAGTTTGAACTCTTCCATGTCTTGAGTTGGCCTTCATTGTGAATACAAACATAGCTGTGTGACAGAGCTAGAGCCAAAGCTTCATCATAGTGCAACTGGATGTATCTTGCTTGAGAAGTCAGATTGACCACCATTAGCAACATCCTGCTCTGATGAAAATCTTATTTACAGCTGGTCAAACTTCCACGTGCGCCAAGTGTTGATGACATCTTGAAGAAGTATCTTGATTATAGATTAAAGAAGGATGGAATGTAAGTCCACAATTAAGCTCTTTACTTTGCTCATTGTTATAGGCTTGCTACCTTATTCTTATTTTAAACTGTGTCTTGGTGAATTGATTTCAGTTGTGAAATTGTATCATGCTCTTGGTGTTCCCAACTCAATTTTGGAATCTTTTATACTCATTGTTTGATAATGCTACTCTTCTGACTGAACTTAATTATCTTTGCAAATAAACACCAAGCTTGGTAAACCATAAATTTTTATGAACAGAAGTGGTACTACTAGTTTTCTCATGGATAAAATGTGTTAAACTTTATTTAAATTGGCATTTGCAACTAACAACAAATCCGAGATTCAATGAGAAGGGTGTAAGATATAGTCAATTTTTACAAGCTGATGCAGGAAGAGAAGCATCACAAGCATGATTGTGTCCCATAAATGAGAAGCGACTGTCAAACGAAAGTTTTTTTTTTGTTCGGAAATGGTACTTTTTGGAGCAAAATTCCAACTCCATTTCACCTTTGACGTTGTAGTCAAGACTCTTTCATGAGTACTCTGTTCTCTTCATTCTCTCGTAAGTCCAGTTGATAAATAGGTAGAAGAAAAGCATCAGTGCTTTTAAACATGAGTAACTGAGGCAACTGATGGCTTACCTTGAGATATGTTATTATCGTGTGGGAAATGGTACTTTTTGGAGCAAAATTCCAACTCCATTTCACCTTTGACGTTGTAGTCAAGACTCTTTCATGAGTACTCTGTTCTCTTCATTCTCTCGTAAGTCCAGTTGATAAATAGGTAGAAGAAAAGCATGAGTGCTTTTAAACATGAGTAACTGAGGCAACTGATGGCTTACCTTGAGATATGTTATTATTGCGTGGGAAATATTTCAGGCCAATTTTCTTGGCGTGTAAATCCCATTATTTTACTGTCCGCTAAAAGGAAAAAGTCTTATTTGTTTTACCATTGCCACGATTGTATTTACTCGGTTTTCTCTACCGATGTAGGATGGCGGATTCTGTGGGAGAAATAATGAAAGGTCTGCGCTGTTACTTTGATAAAGCCCTGCCGGTGATGCTCTTGTACAAAAGCGAGCGTCAACAGTATGAGGAAACAGTGGCTGATGACGTCGATCCTTCAACTATTTATGGTGCAGAACATCTTTTACGCCTCTTCGGTATGCATCAAGTTACTATCATGGATGTGGACAAAAGTTTGTTGTGCGTTTCGAGGAGTTCATGCCACATTTCCTCATTTCCCTTTGTATTAGCCTTGCTATCTTTCAGACTAGCACCTATTCCTCGAAAATGCTTCATCAAACTGTTAATGTTTCTGATCTTCAAAGTATGTGCGTTCCCTGATAGTGTACTAAGAATATTGCTAGCAGACCTTATCTTTGCGTGGCTATCCTAATTCATGGCTTCTGCAGTCAAGTTGCCCGAACTGTTGGTATATGCAAATATCGAAGAGGAGACACTGAGAGAGTTGCAGCAGAAATTGAACGACTTTCTAAAGTATGAACTCCTTGTGGTGTTTTTATTTATTTATTTGATTATTTTATCTTTTTGACATTTTAATTGGATCTCCAACAGATTTCATCGGGTATGATTAAGCACGCCTACAGAAGGGCGTGCTTGCCATCTTACTTACAATGGAATGCTAATTCTCATGCAGGTTCCTGCAGAAAAATCAGAGTTTGTTTTTCCTATCAGCGTACCATGTTCGAGAAGAGATGGAAACCAGCATGAACAATTTAGTGGGCTGATTGGATCAGTTGCGGCGATTGCATGTACATACTAATATATAGATTAAAAATCCATAGTGTCTTGTGTACTTTTTATGCCATCCGCATTCTTGTTTTGAGGTTTTTGTGCTCGGGCAAGCCAGGGAGATGCGGTGGGAAAACGAGATGCGTTTGTGCTTCAGGGCGGACGATTTTTGTTTTGACTACTGTCTCCGGGATGATGACAATCCCAGTCTTGGCTAAAGATTGTCCTGTAATATCGAAGGAAGCTTGTCTGCCGAGTCATCCTGATAGCAGAAATTGTGTGTCTGTCTCTATATCTTCAAGCGAGTTGATGATGATCTGCTGCGAGAGATTTATTATTGATAAAAAAGCATATTCGGCCTATTATATCTGGTGGGGATGTATGTAGGCGTTGAAATGGAAATGGAACGAACCTTTGTAGGTAAGACGATGAAGCTTGGATCATTCAGGCAGGGGACTGAGATTTTTAGACAAAAGATATTTTCTCTGTGGAAGAGACAGGGTACGGCGATTGTCTTGCGACCCGTGAGACGATAAAGGCCTCATTAAAGTGAATGATGTGGTATTATTATTATCACTATTATATTGATTTAGGATTAAGGTCGATATTAAATATACCAAAGAGACTTGAGCTGGAATTTCCTTGTGCTCCAGAGTTGCGGATGACTTAAGACGTAGCCCATGAAACGTACATATATATCATATAACCAGAAAATCTGACATGGCATTTGAGATTTTAACACAATCGTGACGTGAAAAATGGTGGCAATAGTGGGTTGCTGCCACCCAATTAGTAAAAATAGCAAAGATCTTTCACCCCCTCTCTCTCTCTTTTAATATTACCTATAGTTGGGGTTGGGGTTGGGGTTGGGAGTCGATCTGTCACTGGTGATTTGATATTAAACGAAAATCAGCCCACCCGACCCACTTTGACCGGGTCCAAAGATTGGGAAGGGGTAGGTAAGTGGATGACAGGAGGAAGGGAAGGGGAGGAATTTCTTGGACTTTGGGTTTTTTTGGAAGGACTCTCTCACTTGTCAGACCATCCATCCCCACCGATAAAATATTAACCGAACTCAACCCAACATTTAGCAAATATCATTCACTGGACCAACCCCCTCCCAACCAATTCCCTTTGGTCGTTTATCTTTGTCCCCTCTCTTCGCGCGCTCTCAAACAAAACCTCGGATCATCATCTCCTCTCCTCTCCTTCGTCGGTTCGCCAAAATGCCCTAAATATACAACAAAGTCAAGGTCTTCTCCCCTCAAAACCACTTCTTCTCTCTCGTTTTTTCCTCTCTTTTTTTTTTAAGTTCTTTTGAACTCTAATTATGGGTCTTTGGCTTTGTTACATGGGAAGGGGAAATAGACTTCTTCACGCAAGCAGAAATGAAAGGAAAAAGGAAAGGAAAATTTCCATGGAAATATTTCTCTCCTTTTTTTTTTTTTGGGGGGGGGGGGGGGGTGTTGGTTCCATCTCCCGACAAAACACCGCCATTCTCCTCGTCCTTTATGTACAAAACCTTCCCTCCCCCCATCCGCCCAAGTTATTACCATCTCTATAAAAGATGACATTAAACTACCAAAACGATTTAAAAAAGAAAAAACAGAAGGAAAAAAAAAAAAAAAGGCTGAAACCTCCCTCTTCTCTCCCTCTCGCTCTTTAGCGCCGGATTCTTGTTGCGCTTCTTCGATCATTAAGGAAGATGATCGTGATCGTCAGCATACCCATACTCTTTTCTCTCTGCTAATTTCCCAATTTCCCTTCTTGTTTCAGTCCATCTTCGTAACGCCGATGCGCTTAACGGCCGCATTCCGAACCGCTTCGCTCTCCAGACGCAGGCCGTTTTGCTCGATCCCGGACATGTAGCTCCTCACCTCCTTCCTTATCATCTCCTGCATCACCGCCATGAACTCCTCGTTGAAGAACTGCTTCTCGTTCCCGGCCCCTTCCATCCCCCCTTCGCTGCACTGACCATCATGATCGTGACGAATCTGTATCATCGTCGGCGGCTGCGGAGGAGGCTGCATCGCCTGGTTCCTAGCTGAGAACAGGCTTGGACTGGATCTTGAATCGGACCCGCTAGCCAATCCGTGGTTCGAGACCTCGGCCGAATCGAATCCGGGCAGCGACAGGCTGAGCAAAGTAGGGGGATCCGTGGTGCTCGACGATGACGCGTCGGCATGGTGGCCCGACGGCGCGGGCATGATCGGCCCTGTCCTCACCACGGGGCGGAACACGCGCGGCGAGGGCATCCCCACCGGCGGCAAGCCCGAGTCGCTCAGGTCGGATCCCGAGGGGCTGCTCGGGCTGAGGAACAGATCGGAGAACCCGTTGTTGCCCGTGGGCGTCCCTAGGCTGGCCGACCGCTTGAGCGGCTGCTGTTCAGCGAGGGCGTCGGCGTCGTCGCCGGCCGAGGAGGAGGAGGAGGAGCACTTCCTCTTGAGGGTGGAGTTCCAGTGGTTCTTAACAGCGTTGTCGGTACGGCCGTTGAGGAGACGGGCGATGGTGGCCCACTTGTTGCCGAACTTGGCGTGAGCGCGGGCGATGGTGTCGTCCTCCTCCGGGGTGAAGGGGCGGTGCTCCACCTGCGGGGAGAGCTGGTTGCACCAGCGGAGGCGGCAGGACTTGCCGGACCGGCCGGGGATGGATTTGCTGATCAGGGACCAGTTCCTGGGGCCGTAGCTCTGGACCAGCCTCTGCAACGCCTCGTCCTCCTCGGGGCTCCACGGGCCCTTGATCCGATCGGCGTCTTTCCTCGCAGAAGCAGAAGACGCCATGGCCGAACCTCGATGCTCGATTCGCTACGTACCGAATAAACTAGGCGAAGAAAACTAAGACAACGCCACAAAGAAGAAGAAGGGTAAAACCTGATTTTGATCAAGAAGCTATGACGGCGGAGAGTTTTTTTGTACAGTGGGTGGCGGCGGCGGAGGCAGCGCCTCACCTCTCAGTGAATTGAGAGAGACCGAGAAGAGGAAGATGAAGAGCGCGTATTTAAATGTGGGAGAGAGAGAGAGAGAGAGAGAGGATAGGGATGACTGGGCTTTGCCGGTTGCGGTGACCGGTCCATATGAGCCGTTGGGAGGCGGGATTCTTCCAGGCAAGGAGGGGGGCAGTTACTCCGGATACAGCTGTCATCGGGACACGCGTCGCCTTTCCGCCCCCTCGGGACTTACACGTATTGTCGCTCCCGGTTACTTTTGCTACTCTCCACGTACACGTCGTCCCCCCCCATTGCACATACCCTTTTTCTATCATCTTATTATAACTCTTATATAATAACCTCTTCCTTCTTTCTTTCCCCTCTTTTTTTTTTTTTTTGGGGGGAGGGGGGGGGGGGTTTGGGTCAAAGTCAAACAACTCTTCCTTCTTTTTAAGGAAAAAAAAAACCCCTAAAATTCTTCAAATTTAAGTGGAACGGTGATTTCAAACATTTCTATGCCCCCACGTCATGCGACCCGTAGAGTTTTCGTCTTAACGCCATATTAATTATTAACCTGAGATTGGAGTACTAAGAAACGAGTGTATGAGCGAAAGACCCTCAATTTTACTCCACAGGTGGAGGGGCACGGGGATGGCAAAGGCACGACCGGACCGGACAGGACCGACCGTTTTGGAAGTTAATTTGGGTTTGTGGGTAGATAAGGACGGACAAAATAAATGAGAATAAAAAGGAAATATTTATTTTTGAAATTGAACGAGTATTGGTTGGGTTTCGCGTAACGATCACAAAAGGAAAAAGGGGGGGAGGAGGAAGAGGAGTAGAGAAGTTGGATCACGGATGGATGACAGTTTGACCAAGCCTCCAGCCAGCCTGTACACCATAGAGAGATAGAGAGATAATGATAATGATATTTTCTCTCTCCTTCCTGATTGAGTTTCTTTTATTTCAAGAAAAATTAATGAAAAAAAAAAAAAGAGAAAAGGGCGCACGGAAGTTGCTCGCTACACGACAAAAGTGAGTAGCAGAATTGGAGGACGACGATCGGATCGATCTCTCTGCTCTCTAGTCTCTCCCCCTATAGCTGTGTCAGTCCAGCCTGTCACTCCAGTCCCACACAACCCCCTCCCCCAACGGCCATCTGAGAACCGACACGCGTCGGTCCACCCAATCTGAACCGCCTTGCCTGTCCGTCCGTCCGTCCGTCATCTGTATTCGCAACGGTGCGCCCTCCCCTCCATCCCCTTCCGCTGTTTGATTCTTTCCCCCCCAACCGAAAAGATTTCTCCGCTTGGCCCAACCCAAATATTTTCTATCTTTAGTCATTTTGATTCTGAGATATCGAATATCGTCGATATTCAAATCGTGCTTCCATTATGATCGCATAGAATTATCATAATATAATATTCATTAGATTTTATTCATCGTTTGATTATATATAAATTGTATTTCAAAAGACAAAACAACGCATGATATCCATGCGAAGGGCGACGGTGCTACTCCGATCCCATTCACACGACGTGTGAAGCTCGTCCAGTGGCGGGCAAACACAAACCGTCGCTATACTTCCATACCCTTGATTTGTCTCCCGAAATAAGATGCAGAAATTGAGGGCGGACCATGGAGGGTGGTGATCAAAAGCCGTGGGCCTAATCATGATGGAAAATGACACAAACTTATAGTGCAATCACCGACCATTATTAATACGTTTTTCATGCGCCAGTTCGGGTCGAGATTAGGACTAAGCAATAAAGGTGGGTAATAAAGCAAGGAGTTTATAAAAGAGAGCAGCCTCCCCAAAAAAGGAGAGGAAAGCAGGCAAAAGGATGGACAGAGAGCGAGAGAGAGAGAGAGAGAGAGAGAGAGAGAGAGGGAGTCCCACTATTTACTTTACGCGGGAAACAGCTGGCTGAAGGAGGAGGAGGGGCACATCTGAGCCATACAAATACAAAATATAAACATGTAGTCGTGCCCACTCTCACGTGCCGTCCTCCCTCCCCACGTAACTCCGTCCTCTTGCCCCGTACTCGCACGTTTCGTAAATTGGCTTCTCACGTGACCGGTGACCCCATCCCATCCCATGGCTGCACGTGCACTCTCCACTGTTCCCAAATCTTCCCCGTTTTTCTTGTTTATCTTGAGAAACTAGCATTTTTCCTCGCTTTTAAGTTCTTCCAGCGGCTTCTTACTGGAGAGAAAAACTTGGATAATCAGCCAAGAGAATAGAAACGGCCCCAAGACAAGAGGGACATGCCATTGCCAGTGACCTTGGATGCCTTTTTCTTTCTTTCTTTTTTTGCAGCAAATTGTATGCTTCGGATTCTCGCAATTCTGCCATTATTTTTGTCGTCCTTCGGATGGCTTTTCGTCGGCCTTTCTCTAATTCATAAAGTAAAGTTACAGCCTCGACATTAATTAACCGAATCATACGTTAAAGCATGTCTAAGGAAGGGGAATCTAGATGGTTGTGATCCTAACCATGGGTGTAGAAAGTCGTATGATGTTTCCATGCGCAGAATACCGTAATTAATAAAAATGAAGGAAAAGTAAAAAAAAAAAAAAAAAGAGGCAATGAAATGAGATCATATGTATGTTAAAGATTGTTGAAAGTTATCCAGTTTAATTTAATCAAATGCTCCAGGATTCCAAGTCCCCACGAGCTTTTTGCGTTAAGCGAGACACATCATGGCATGGGAGGGAGGGAAGAACCTAGAGAGTCACGAGTTGGCGAAGGTGACGCCATCGCATCGTGCGTGTAATATACAAAAGGACACCGATTCGTCTCGACGAGGCAAAAGTCATCGGTAGGAGAAGCACTCCTTGTTTGCTGTGTTGCCTATGGGCCATGGCAATTTCTTCTTAGGTTTTTTTTTTTTTTTATTTCTCCCCCCAATACAAAACGTGAAGTAAAGAAAACAGGATCGTCCTGTTAAAAAAGGAAACAGCCGTCTCTATGGTGCCTGTGCAGTATGCACTTTGAATGCTCCACATTTCGACGTTAGGTTTGATCGTTTTAGGTTTCCGGCCAAGTAAACTCAGCCTTCGAATCGTCTGCCGCCTTCCCATTGTCCCTTCCTTGCGGGAATGGTACTGGAATAACGAGTAGTATTCATATGAGTCTCCAGGTAGCTAGTCTCTGTACAATTTGAAGGGGGTACGTTCTAAGTCTGATTCCAATTTGCCGAGGATGGAAGTGCGCGCGGCAATAACCGGTCCAGAATCTTTGAAAGAGAATTAAATCAGATTGCAACAAAGAAACTAGAGATATAGCGGAAAAGACGAGTGTATCTGATACAAAAGACTCGAGATTAGGACATGAAAGCTGCGATTACACATGAAAAAGAACGAAACATCCCCGTAATATATGTATGTTTCACCAGAATGTCAACGTCCGCGATCCTTATGACCTTGCTCGACGGGGTTTGCGTTCGGTAAGATTCGGGTCAAATATAATCACTAAATTTGTGTTGTGTACGAATGAATTAAAATGGATTAAATAAATCGATTTTGGTCAAACCATACCCACTCACCCATTTGAGGGCCCTACTCCCTCTGTCGAGATGAACGGCAGGATCTTGTTACTTGTGGTTTAGTTTATTATAACTAAGAGAGCTTCACAAAGATAAGGTTCGCATGAAAGCCAAAGGAAAGACTAACGTAACTACTCACTGATAATTATCACTAGACAGTAAGGTCAGGTTCTACCGTTCTAGTCATGATCCCAACTTTAGAAGCCAATTCACGTTCTTTTGCTACCATTTTTCAATACAGTAAGCCACTATCTTGATCATCAAGGTATGGTATAAGGAGACTGCCGTGAGCTACCGTCCTATGTCGACGCAGGTCTCGTGACTTCACCTAGCTTTCACATTCTGCACCATCAATGAGTGCCCATTGTCAGTCGTCACAGTTTGATCCCAAGTCTCTGTTTAAAGATGGCCAGCCAGGCCAGGCCGGTGATCAGCGAGCGAAAGAAAAGTTGCACATGAAGATAAGAATGTTTTGCGTTAGTCTTGCTTGCGCAGGAGTTTCTCTGTCGTCGGACCAGATCTCATAGCCTCGTCTGTAGACTTCATCGTCAAGGATGCGTAGGGATCGAGTGATACAGTTGTCAGTTTCTTGAGCTTGGACTTTCGCAACCGAAGCACTGAGCAATTCAATGGAGGGTGTGGAAATAATCGCTGGTGCGTGCATTACAGACACACGGTGGCCCCAGCAATTAGGGCAACGAATACAAACCGCCAGCTCAAGTTGCCCAGTCGGGTGTGACTCTCAAGTGGCTTCACGATGAAGAACATTTGCTATCACAGTAAATCCTTAACGGGCGTGGCTAAGGCATGTCAATTCATGACCTTTATTTGACCAAAAAAATAAAATTTCATGACCTTCAGATCGTTATCTAACTCCACTGACAAAGGGAAGACCAACGATGAAGAAACCCCCCACCGGCATTTTTGAACGCATTTGGGGATAATTATAGTACAATAGTTAATTTAGTCCTAAATATCTCAATTGTGCTAATATAATCTTAAACATTTTGACACTATGCCAATCGGCCCTAAACATTTCAATTATCTCAATTTAGTCCACAATCTTTTTGACGATACGATGATGTAGCCCTAAATATTTTGATAATTTGACAATGTAGTCATTTCCGCCGATATGCGTTTAAGGACTAGATAAGCAAAACTTCCGAAAGCTCTGGATTAAATTG
This sequence comes from Rhodomyrtus tomentosa, assembly GCA_028455895.1. Lineage (NCBI taxonomy): Eukaryota > Viridiplantae > Streptophyta > Magnoliopsida > Myrtales > Myrtaceae > Rhodomyrtus > Rhodomyrtus tomentosa. Next base: position 1,476,625 of record JAPCWY010000001.1, on the reverse strand, counting down.
ACAAAACTTTAGAAGGTTTAGAACTAAATTATTATGATTCAACTGATAAATTTTTAAAATATTTAAAATTAAATTGACACAAATAAAAAATTAATGACCGAATTGATCGGCGTACATTAAGTCTAGGATTTTATTTTTCCTTCTCATTTGTATTCCGCTAGGAATGATGGAGTAAAATTTGATTTAACGGCTCTTTCCACGACACGACATCTTGATAACTGTAATCCGAATCACCCTGCGCGAATACGACCTGGACAGTGTCGAAGAAGATCCTCGCACCGTCGCAAAGGAAAAAGTCGGAGATTTTGCTTGAAGAGACGTCAAATCCTTACATGATCGAACGTGGCCTTAGCTGTTGCATTTTGTGGGGCCCGCATAATCAACGGCTGCATTTAACGTCGTCCATCATGAAACGGGTCTGATTCCCTGATGCGTCGCTCACGAGATTAAAGGACGATTCTCATCCAAAATCACTCCACGGAAGAAGTTCTAAAGATCTGCTCGGAACAACTTCTACCCTTTTTGCATGTGATTTCTCGAGATGCAATTGCCATCTGATAACTTACATTTAAAGTCAAACGCAAATCAACACGTCAATTGCATGACTCCTCAAAGCCAAAACAGTTCATTTGGTTTGGACCAGAAATGTCACAATGACTTATTAGTTTTGCTCAAAATATACTAAGCGACTTAACTTTATCTCTCTGACCAGAAAAGGGGAAAAAAACTCGACTTGCATCTCTTTTAGTCAGGGCCCGATCATCAATCGGGCGCGACATCGTACATTCTCTATGCAAAGATCATGTTGGCTTTTTTCGCCCATGAATTATTAGGCCGCTGAGGACTTCTCTATTGTCCGCCACCGCACACACAAACATCGGACAAAACGCCCAAAAAACCAACCAAAAAAGAAGAAGAAGAAGAAAGAAACGGGACCCACAGCGACACGTACGCAAACACACGCCAAAAAGCGGGAAAATGAAAAATTGCGAAGCATTGCTCCGCCACGTAGGCAGGTCAGTGGCCGCGCGTGGGGGCCCTCATCCTCGAGCGTTTCTTTCAAATCCTTTTGTCCGTTATGGGATATGTATTTCTTTTTTTTTTTGGGAGGGGGGGGGGGGGGGCTTTTTACGGGCCTAACTGACGGTAACGATCGAGGGCGCCCCTTTTTTTTCCGAAAGTTCAAAAGCCCCAGCTTCGACCAAAAACAAAAAAACAAAGCCCCCAGCTGGATGCCAGCTATAATCCACTGCGACTGTTACGCACGCGCTCGAGTCCCGAGAGAATAATTCCCCTTCCACCGCCTACTTTCATGGGGATTCCCGACGAGGAATCCGGGACCCACATCAACGGTCCCCACGCGATTCAGCTCCATTTGCATGTTTTTAACGTACGACGCGATCCTTTGACGTTGTCGTGTGAGGCTGCGCCCCGCGGTGGTTTTGTATATCGCTCGAGGAACGCTCTCCGCAATTGCGCCTGTCTGGCGATCGCAATTATCGAATTGTTATTATTATTATTTTTTTAAAAAATCACTTCTTTTCTTAAAGTGTGCTCCCCTAAAATTTATCCGGCAAGGACATTCAAAAATAGATTCTGCAGCTACTTCGAACAGGAAATATTACAGCTTATAGATCTATAACTTGAATTAAAACGAGACTCTGCAAAATACAGATCGAGCCGAAATTTAATGGACAACAATACTTGAAAAATACAGACAATATAACTGAACCGAATGTGAAGTGCCAAAATTTAATCCACGACAACGCTTGGGGATGCACAGATGTTACACCAAAAACTAATTGACAATACGACACCGTGATGAAGATACGCACCATAATTTTACCGGCAAGAGGATTTGGAAACTACAACTAAAAACTACGTTAAAATTTAATCGACGACTTGAGTCTGAAAACTAAAGTTACAGGGTGCAGGAAAGCAAAGATAACTCAAATATGGTAAGTTTGTTTGATTTGTGTGGAGGGATCTCCATTAGCGGATCGGTGGTATCTAGAGTGATTGCAACATAAATAACCGCGTACGAGCAGTTGTCTAATATCTCCATACATCTCGTTCTCCCCGAAAGTTTTGAACTCATACTCTCACCATGCCATGATTTTGTCTCGAACGATTATTTTTAGTTGAAAACGCGATTTTGTACCGCCCGACCCAAAGTCACTATGTTCTCCGACAATTTCAAAACTTGTAACGGCAACTTGATATGCTTCCTTGTGCGTCCAAACTCTTTCTTGATGCCCCGACAGTTCATCAATCTCATTTGATCGATATCTTTGTTGACTACATCGATCAAGTCAACGATAATATCGATCGTTGTAGTCGTCAACAACGAATCCCGTGCTTGGTGGTATTCACACCAGTGCTCATATCAACGATTCGGTCATCTTTTTTTTCTTTTTCTTTTTCTTTTTTTTTGTTGCAAAAAGAGTGTTTGTTAACAAAGAGCTTTCGACCCAGGGGGTGTAAATGCTCGGGGGTATTGACTTGTTATATAAGTTTCTACAGAAATTACGGGAAATCAAAGAAGAAATCGAAGTTCCTAACCGTTACGTTGCTATTATGATCCTTGCAACATGGTTTCACGACCGTGGAGGCCGTTGGCGCGCCCCTCTATCTCATTCACCCGCCGAAAGGATTAGATGACCCACGTCCTCCGTCACATCACCATCCTCGCTGCCGTGGTCCACCCGTCACCCACCGCCCGCCCCCCTTCGTGTACCACACCACCCATCACCCTAACTCGAGGCAGGATGCGCGAGGGGATGGCGCCAACTTCCCAAGCCCTATTGAGATGCCATAACTAAGGAATATTTGGTCAAAAATATATTCTAAAAGCATCACTCATTTTGACAACTGTAATTGCTATGGAAAGAAAGGGCGGCCCAAAAAAAGTAGAGATCGAACATGTAATGTAAGTAATGGCTTTCAACAGAGAAGCATCGCCATCATCACTAACCAGCTTTTTCATATGTAATCGGATCCCCACCACACCAGTATGCCCAATTGCCTAATTCGATGGGCGCAATCAAATGAACGTCCTAGTAATAAACGCGAACATATGGAAGGAGCCAATGTCGTGAACCTCGTGTTCAATCTCATTCGCTGGTTTAGAAGGGACCCCACTCCCGATTTGACTGATTTAGAGAAAAAAAAAAAAAAGTCAGCCCCATTCCCAAACTCGTCGATGTCTTTTGTCCCCACTTTCACTACTTTAGACTCCGAAATTAACATCAATCACCTAACTCCGGATTTGTCTTTTTATTATTCTCTAAGTGGATTACAACTAACAAAAGTCCCTCCAATTTAACTCGTCACATTAAATAATTAGTTTGGGACAGAAATCCTGTAATTCAATTGTACACTAGCCATTGCCTGGTATGTCGGTGTGTATACTTATATTTTCAGAAATTCATCAAATATATCAATATCAATAACGATAAAGGTGGCTCGTTGAAACAAGATTACATCGCTTGATTATAGCATATGGATGTGAAGAATACTTTCCTACAAAGAGATAACGAGCAGTAAATTCGACGAACAAAGGAAAATATATTAGTACACTTCCAACTAAAGGAACAAGATGATGCATCGGATGGTGAAAATGTTTGTTGATAATTGATGAGATTAACTCCATGCCGACTCTAACGACAAATTGAGCTCTTGAGTTGAGTATTTTCCATAAATCATACATCAATATAAAGTGTGCAATTTGCAAGAGTGGACACAAGTTTACACTCCTTTTTTTAAGATACAAACGATATAGATTCCTTTTTTTTTTAACTGGTTATATCCTATCTTATTCCATTTTACAAATTACATTATGCATGCTATGTGCAGGTAGCAAAATCCTACTCTTTCATTCACGCGTCCCTATCCCAAACCACCCTTGAGAAGTCGGAGAATCGAACCAACTCTCCCTTCCTAAGTGGAAAGGTGTGACATTTTGATTTTTCTGTCATTTCAAGACTCATTAATGAGAAAGTATTTAGCGATATATTTCAGTCATATGATGCGTTTACGGGGGTTTGTCAATGAGACGGTCTGATGCGTTTACGCGGACCGAGCCTGAGGCGTTTTAAACGTGGGCATGATTCAAATAAAGACATGGAAGGGTGGAAGGTACAATATGGCTTGATAATGTGTGTTTGAGCTTAACGATGAAACAAGATGCCTTGATTGTGTGTTTGACATTCGTGTGCTATTTCGTGCAAGTTGAATGCCTCATGTGATTTTGTATAAATTGCTTGTGATTGTAATTGCCTGAGTGGACGGTCAGCCTAACCTAGGGTTAAAACCCATCTTACTGAGATGTATATCTCACCCCGTTGAGGGACTCAATTTTCAGATCCTAGGCCGTGATCATGTGGTCAATCCGTTTTGGAGATCCGAATGAGATGTCAGTGTATTTTGATGAGTTCCAAAATGGACAATGGACCGTTTACTTTAGAAAGTGCACAGTCGTCTAGATAGATGAGGGTGGTAGCAACTGGAAGCCTCACAAGTACGAGGTATGATTCAGAAAGGTGGGGGACGTTTCTACAGGGTTACTGAAGCCCACTGAGGTACCTCGTGGGGTGATACCTAGTTGGTGCCATCCTGCTCGGGATTCAGTGAAATCCGAGAGGTCCGTCCCTGACTCGAGGATTGGTCTTGAGAGGACCCCGACTCTAGAGGACACTGATGAGGTGATAGTGTCCTGCCATGCAAACTATCGATGGAATTAATGAAGGAAAGGGCCAAAAAGTGTTGCTATATAACGTTCCAACCACCGTAGATCCAGATTCACGATTGCACGCATTAATGGAGTCATGCAATACGCATGGAAAAATGGTACCGCCAATCGATAACGTCACCGAATATTAGATTGCCTTTGGCCAATTCCTTTACTCGTGCAATTATTTAGCTCGATTTCCCCTACACTGCTTGGGATCCAATCAATCTAGGATTACCTCTACTGATCGTTGGCGGCTCTATTCTCAGTATTCTGGTATTTATCTTTGCCAAAGTGCCATCCCATAAATGAGACAAACACTCGTACTTAGATGGACCTGTAGTTTATGGTAAGTGAAGATATTATGGAATAAGCATTTTGATTAATGTTTTTTATTCGAGACACGTGAAAACTTTCGCGATATACAAAATTTAATGTGTAGACTCATCACCTATATATTTTCATGACTGCACCCTTGAGTTTTATAATGTTTCACTGTTATATTAGAAATTTGGGCTTATTTCATCTTATTAGTGTCTACAAATGTTATAGGGAAAATTTCAATTAGGGGCCTTAAGTGCTATCATTTTCTCAAATAAAGGCTTGAAGTTGATCTTGTTTCAAATAAAGACTTGAAATACTCTCATTGTTTCAAATCAGAGCCTAAATTGGATATTTTTTCAAACAATAATATGAAGTCGTTATATCAATCTCAAAAAAGTCCTCCACCAATTAATTAGGGGCATTTTCAACATTTAATTTTTTTAATGTTAATTTTTTTAATTTCTTAAATTCTTTATTCTTTTTTATTTTTCTAAAACACACACACACACACAAGGGCAGCCCTCATGCCTATGTTCTCTCTCTCTCTCTCTCTCTCTCTCTTGCATTTTAGTATTTATTTTTTATTTTTAATTAAATTTAACTTAAAATTGAATTAAAATCGTATTTTGACGAAAATGACCTTGACCGGCTAGCCTACAGGCAAGGAGAGATCCTTATTTGAAACATGCATAAGCAGTTCAGGCTCTTATTTGCGAAAATGAAGACACTTTGGTCCCTTAATTGAAAATTTTCCCAATATCATATGTTAAAGTAAAATCATTAGCAATTAGTCATTATCTCCTTTAATTACACGTGGTCGGGCCGTGTGTCAAGGCCCTTGACCAGGCCCAGCCTGCCCACTGATTGGGCATCGAATATTTGTCCAGGCCCACCTCATGGTCCTAAGAAGTCAACGCCTCTACATTAATATTTCCTTCACATTTTGAAGCTCTTAATAAATACAATCCAACGGCTAAGCGCCACAATTAGAAACTCACGAACAATGTGATGTCCCATACTAACTAAGGACCTAAATTTTAACTAAATGTGCCAAAGGAGTTGGTGTCCCCTATCTCGCAGATTTGGTCTATTTGATAACCCCATTAAATGCTGAAAATCTAAACTTTTAACATACAGGCTATTTTTTTTAAAGCAAAAAATAAGTAATTTTAGAAATTTTTTTCCTAAGAATGATCACTTACATTTCTTGAAATTATTAGTCAATGAAAAATGTTTCATAAGTCCAAAACATAATGATTTTATCTAGTAGTGAACGTAAATTCAAAATTAGAGTATCAAATCATATAAAATAGATTTATCTTATATACTTTGGCAGCCACATTGTTCCGACACTTAACCTTCACATACTTAAAATTTTCAGTGCTTCAAAGTTAAAACCCAATATCGACTAGAGGCATCAAAATGGACTGAACATCCTCTTTTAAATCACATTCAATGAGATGGATTATAAATGAGTTAGTCATGTTCTAACAAATGGGTCGATATTGGGTTTGAATTGTCAGCCTGATTGTATATGGGTTGTAAACGAATTTCTCTTCAACCCGTTTACAATCATTGAGCTTATCAAGGTAATTAGTTGAGTCAGCTCATTTATGAGTTCTCTTCTTCTTTTTTCCCCTAAATCTTGCGAGGGTTGCACGATCGACCCTTGCTCACGGTAGGCTAGGCCCGGGGATCCTCACTGGACACAAGGCAAGGGCCGCGAACTTCTTGGTCTTCGAAGTTAAAAAATAGAAAAAATTAAAAGAATAGATGAAAGATTTTTTTTTTAAAAGACAACATGTGATTTAAGTGGTTTGAACGCACTTGAAATTGTGTGATTAGGCGCACTGGTCCTAGGTTCTATTCCCCAGATGAGCATCTGTGATTTAAGTGAGGAGCCATGGCGGTGGGTTGTTGTGTTAATCTCCCCCGAGAAATAATCGAGGTGCGCTCAAACTGATCCTGACACATTATTTATACAAAAAAAAAATTGTCCAATGTTTTAGTAATATATATTTTTAACAATTTTATAAAAAAAATTATTGTGGAGTGTTTTAACGATATATATCAAGTTGGGTACAAAAAAAATGTGAACTGTATATACATGAGTCATAAGCGGGTTAATAAATTAATTTAGATTGGATTATCTATGATATGATCCAAATTCGATCGATCCATCCGTTCGACAGGTCTGATATCAACCAACATGCCCTAAATAAATCACAACCTAAAATATGAAAAGTCAAAATTACTTCAAAATTAGCTATATTATTGACCATAAGCAAATTTAATGACGAAAAAAAACTTTGGGAAAATTCGAAAATGAAATGGGCAAATTTATATATTTTCCCGAGTAGTCAACTGCACCGTTGTTCGACCAAAAAAAAAAAAAAAAACTGTACCGTTGAATGAGGCCGTTTTACCTTTTGTCCGTCCGTTTTTGGGTCAAACGTCCGTCCACTCTTTGACGAGTTACAAAAAGATGTCTTGAAAAAATCAATTTTGACATTTCTTGATCGGGCGGGGCAAACGGTGATTTTGACATTTCTAGAAGCCTTTTAACCTCTTGGAGGCGGCGACGGAGTGGACACGTGGCACCGTTTTTCTGTAGCAGATCGTCGTCCGGCTGGCAAATTGGACTCTGTCATCATCTAAAATATTCGGGTTTAGGACAAGACAAGCAGCCACTCGTTAAAACGAAGATTTTATCATGCGCAGACTGTCCACGTCCGATAACGGCCGAATTGTTTGACGCCGACCGATTTTGGCGATACTACTTGAACATTGCTAGTTGTTTCCCAACTTGCTGTAAAGGCTACAAGCATATGAGGGCGCGCACGACAACCTTCTCGCCACGGAATCAATTTCTCATCAGAATTTCATTTCTTTACTTTTCTTCAAAAATAAAAATTGATTTTTTTTAAAATATGCTTCAAATTGTCTTATGAACACAAAAATTACAAAATATTTGGCGGTAGTCGGCGGCGACCGCCGCGCAACTGGCAGACGGTGGTGACCCGTGTGGTTGAAAAAGTGATTCTAAAGTAGAAAAATGAAATTTTTTTACTTATCAAAGTTGACCAAAATCTAATCATAAGTAGAAAATCCTATCATAAGTATATTTTTTTTAACCAAATCTACTTCTAAAGTGATTTTGATTTTTGCAAAGAAATTCAAAATGGGAAGTGTAGTCATGCAGGCCTATAATTCTTTTGAACATTAATGCTGGCTCAGATCAAATAAATCTAAGATGGAAAACCCGTTTGAAACTTGATGTGAAAATCCAAGTGATTGATTTTATATTTATCAGAATACTTAGGCTACGCATGACAATACTTCTCTGTCTTGAAGTAACTTATGGCCAGAAGTTGATTTTTTACACTTCTGCTCCAGATTGACTTATGATCAGGGAAATTAATTTGGTAACAGTTGAACATTTCTAACTTTGAAATATTATTAACAAAATCTTTAACGCCGGTGGTCGGGCGGCGGGCGGTGGTGATGGTGGTCGACGACGGCATCAACTAGCAGTGGTGGGTGGGCATTGGACGCGACGGACACCGATATGATCGAAGAAGTGATGTATGTGCCGAGAAGTAAATTTTTTCTTCTCAAAATTGACTAAAAATCTTCTAAAAAGTAGAAAATATTGCCATAAACAGAAAATCCAATGAGAATTCACTTTTTTTACTAAACACATTTCTACTTCGATAATATTTTTACCAAAAAGAATTTCTCTGCCGGATTGATTTTTGGTAGAGAAATAAAAAAAAACAGAAGTGTTATTTAGTAAGCATGTTTAGTTTGGAATAATCTAATTTTTAAAATCATGATTCCGATAACACATTATTCATGTATTGGGAGTTGTAGATTTCTTTAAAAAGGAATAAAAAAAAAACATACGTAAATTTCATTCGATACTTGAGTTTACATTCCATGACAAAAACAAAAAAAACAAAAAAGTATACATCTCTATTTTTGAAATACATCTTTCAAACCCGGAGACAAAAACTCATAAAAGAAATGCCAGATTACCATCTCTTTGGAAAATCCTCAAGGCCCCCAAATCATCCACAAACCCTAATCACTTCGGCAGCAGATAATCTTTGCGATCGTTGGCATTCACTGCGCCCCATAGCTCACCACCAATGCCTCGACTCTTTGTTTTGTATCTCCAAATGGCCAAATGATAGACCCCTCACCTCCTCTCTCTCTCTTGTGCTTCTTCTTCCTTCTTTCTTCTTGATTTTCGTTATTTTCTTCTTCGTCCAGGACCCTCCTCTCCGACGACCTCGACTCCCTCCGCTCTCTCATCTCTTCCTCGCCGCAACCTCAACATCTTCACCCCCCCCCCGGCCCCCACAAAGATGCCCTCGAGCGCGACCTCGACCTCGAGCACCCCCCGCTACGAAACCCTCTTCTCTTTGCCTTGATTTTGAATTTTGAACCGTGGAACCGGGCTCGGAATCGGCGGTTCAGAATCGGAACCGGGACTGCCCATTCAAGGGCCAATTCCAGTTTCATATTTTGAGGAATCGGCGGTTCTGACCACAACTATTTGTATCCATCCCCATTTACTATCAATTGGATGGAGAGATAAACCAAATTACAGAGCCTAGTAAATTTTTTTTCAATTATTTTTTTTTATGACACCCAGACCCGCTAGTTATTAGAGTGAGCCACCTAAAAATAAAATCAAAATCAAGCTATCTATTGATAAGATTAATCGCCGATTTAATAGTGAGCAAACGCAACCGAAAAACGAGTTAAAATTGGGGAGTGGCCTCCCCCGTAGTTCTTCCTTTTTTCGGACATTGTGGTCCATGTTTCGCGATTATCAAAATCTACCCTTTCTGTTCGTCCAAAAACAGTAAGATTCATTCACTCAAACAAGGAACTAAAAGAGTACCGAAATAACAAGATTCAAAACAAAGCAAATCCCACGTTCACTAGAACGATATATATATATATATATATGAAGAAGCCCGTGCCTATATATATATATATATATATGAAGAAGCCCGTGCCATGGAGTCGTGACCAACTCGTAACACGTGTGGGTCTTCATACCTCGACGATTCAGCATGTGGGACAAATAGGATCACAAGCCATCAACTGGGTTAGGTTTTAGATACCGTGCACGGATGGACGACGGACCGCCATGGTCAACGTTTACCATGACAGTGTCAAACCTTTCAAAAGTACGGAGCCGTCAATCCATTTTCACACATCATTAGCTCGCAGCCCCCATAGGATCACGTTATATATCAACGCGGACCACCCCCACCCCTCCCCCGTCCCCTCTTCCTCCCCACCCCCGGAGATTCACTGCACTTGTCCTTCGCCGCCGGCTCTTTATGGCTCCACCATCGTCTCTCCTCCGCTCCGTCTTCCTTGTCCTCCTCCTCCTCCGATCTTGTCAGCTCTCCACCTCGGCGCTGCCCAGTCTCACCAAACGCGCGTCCCTCTCCGTCGAGAACACCGACGACGTTCTCGTCTCCCCCTCTGGCGCCTTCTCCGCTGGCTTCTTCCCCGTCGGCGACAACGCGTACAGCTTCGCCGTCTGGTTCAGCGACCCCCCCTGCTCCGAAGCCGCCTGCACCCCCGTCTGGATGGCCAATCGCCAGACCCCCGTCAACGGTCGACGCTCCTCCTTCTCCCTCCTCCACTCGGGCAACCTCGTCCTCACCGACGCCGGCGACCCTGCCGCCCAAGTCTGGTCTTCGGGGACCATCTCCCCCTTCGCCGCCGTGCTCCGCCTCAACGACACCGGGAACCTCGTCCTTGCCGACGACAGGGGCGCCGTCCTGTGGCAGAGCTTCGACTCGCCGACCGACACACTCCTCCCTCAGCAGCCTCTCACCAGAAACACGTTCTTAATCTCCGCTCGGAGTCGTTACAACTACTCGACCGGGTTCTACAAGCTCTACTTCGACAACGACAATGTCCTCCGCCTCCTCTTCGACGGCCCGTCGATCTCGAGCGTGTACTGGCCCTACCCGTGGGAACAAAGCTCTCAGCTCGGCCGATTCCTCTACAACAGCAGCCGCATCGCTGTGCTCGACCAGCTCGGCCGCTTCCAGTCCTCCGACAACTACTCGTTCTCCACCTCCGATTACGGCGTGGCCGCTATGCAGAGAAGGATGACCCTCGACTTCGATGGCAACTTGCGGGTCTACAGCCGCGAGCCGGGCTCGACTGGCTGGGCAGTGACGTGGGAGGCGATCAGCAGCATCCCCTGCTTCATCCACGGCGTGTGCGGCAACAACAGCCTCTGCAGCTACGACCCGGCCAAGGGTCGGAGCTGCTCCTGCGTGCCTGGGTACGTCCCCAAGGTCCCGGGCGACTGGTCGGCAGGCTGCGTGCCCGATTTCAAGTTCTCCGACGGGTGCGTCGCCGAGATCAGGTTCGTGAAGCTCCTGTACATCGATTTCTACGGCTACGACTACAACACCATTTACAACACTACTCTCGAGAAGTGCCGGCAGACTTGTCTGAGCCTGTGCAATTGCCGAGGATTCCAATACACCGGGTCGAGCTCCGGAACGTTCGATTGCTACCCGAAGATCGAGCTCCTGAATGGGCACAACCTGCCGAGCTTCACCGGCGAGTTCTTCGTCAAGGTCCCCAAGAACAAGACCTTCACCGAGGACCAGCTGGTGAAGAGGACTCAGTACAGTTGCTCTCCCACCCCGGAGGTGGTCTTGGACAGGACTTATGCCAAGAAAGGCAAAAACGGGGCGTTGAGCTTCATGCTCTGGTTCGCCTGCGTGACGGGAGGGATCGAGATCGTGGTGGTGTTCTTGGTGTGGTTCTTCCTGATTAGGAACCAGCAGGACGTCACTTCTGCGCACCAGAGCTATCTCCTCGCCGCGACCGGCTTCAAGCGGTTCACCTATGACGAGCTCAAGAAGGCAACGAGGAATTTCAGCAAGGAGATCGGGAGAGGCGCTGGCGGGATCGTGTACAAGGCCCTATTACTGGATGATCGGGTCGCGGCAGTGAAGGTGCTCAGCAATGCCACAACAGGAGAGGCCGATTTTCTGGCCGAAGCCAGCACGATCGGGAGGGTGAACCACATGAATCTGATCGAGATGTGGGGTTACTGTGCAGAGGGAAAGCACAGGCTTCTGGTGTACGAGTTCATGGAACACGGGTCGCTGGCACAGAACTTGTCGTCGCCGGAGCTCCATTGGAAGAGGCGTTTCGACATCGCGGTGGGTACTGCAAAAGGTCTAGCTTATCTCCACGAGGAGTGCTTGGAGTGGGTTCTGCATTGCGACGTGAAGCCTCAGAACATACTCTTGGACTCCGATTACCAACCAAAAGTTGCCGACTTTGGGCTCTCCAAGCTAATGGACCGGGGGAAGGTGACGAATTCCGATTTCTCGAGAATCAGAGGAACCCGAGGGTACATGGCTCCCGAATGGGTCTCGAATCTGCCCATCACATCCAAGGTGGACGTCTACAGCTACGGCATTGTCATGTTAGAGATGGCGACGGGAATCAGCCCGACGTCCAGCGTCCACTCGCTGGAGAGCGGAGGGGACGCCAAGCAAGTCCAGCTCGTCCCGTGGGCGAGGAATAAGATGAATGAACCGGGGAGGACGGGGTCCCGTGTGGAAGAGATTGTGGATCCGACGCTCGGGGGCGATTACGACCCGAAGAAGATGGAGATGCTGATCGAGGTGGCGCTCAAGTGCGTGGAGGAAGATAAAGACGCGAGACCCACCATGAGCCAAGTGGTGGAAATGCTTCTGAGGCATGAGAATGATGGTTAGATTGAGTCCGATGTTAAATAACGTAGCCAAGGTTTGCATTATTGAGGAAGGATAACACGACACGGATTCTGTCTCCGTTTGTTGGGCTTGGTCGCACGGATCACCAAGCAAAGAAGCGGGTTCGATACTCTTCAATTTTGTCCTCCGAAAGCGATTCGTCCCTCACAATTTGTATTTATTTTTATAGACTTGAGTTCATATAGATCTGATCGAGAGGAAGCCGACCGACAAGTATTTGCCAGTGGTGCAACGGGTACATACTGATTTGTGAACTCGCTCAATAATAAGCTATGTCTGCGGTCAATCATGTCGTCTGTTCGAGAGCGCGTGCATGGACATACAAGGTGGGCTTCGGCGAATTTGGATTTTACCTGAAAAAAGTCGTAGATCTAGTCCATGCTGTTGGCTCGCTCTCTCTCTTTCTATCTCTCAAAGTTGACATTGTTTATGTGAAGAGAGAGAGAGAGAGAGAGAGCAATGACTCGATCACGGAGAAAGTAACGGGAAATGTCTTGGGTGGGTTTCCCTCTAGGACAAAAGGAGAGTATATGCAGGCAGGGGCAACTTACAATCGATGGAGACCGACGTTATCCGCAAACAAATTGGCGTACGCAATTCTTTTTTTTGGGTCCATAGTCAAGACAAGTTGATGTAGTGTTGTCCAAAAATGGGCACCCCACCTCTTATAATCAATTGCTCAAAGCTTACGCTTTTCTTTTGCCTTCGGATTTTATTTTCGAAAATACCGCTGGGGCCGTCCGGCACAAGTTGACGAACAGGGACGACCGGGGCAATCACAAGAAAATTCATGAATTCATCATTTGAAACGGTCTCGAGTGAAGAGTTGCTTGCGCTCTTCTGAGTCTATTTCACCAACACTATTCCCCCCCCTTCCACATTCTTTACACAGGCCAGTTTCATAGTTAAAACAAACGAAAGTTAACACTACAAGCTATCCCTTGTCGATTTTAACTGGACTTTTTTGTAACCATATGTAGAGCTTGGTGTTGTTAATGGTACGAAATCACGACGTAGATACTAAGTTAAGTACAAGTGCAAGGATGAGCCCAATAATTAGATTGAAGTAAACGCAAGTCTGGTCACGTTCAACCTCGACCCGAAACTCACAAATGTACGGCTTCGACACAGCGTGAAGAAACGAGTGTCAAAATCTCATTTACTCTTTTATATCATCAAATATTAGTTTATCTCAATCCATACTATCTAGCCTCATATTCGATTATAATATAAAACCGTATATATTTTAACTTTATTAGACCAATTAATAATTACAGTAACAATTAATAAAACTCATAATTGAATATATCCAAAAAGGATATATTCTAACATTCTCCCACTATGGCTAAATTAATTGTAACTACACTGTATATGCGTATATTTTTATTGGTCTAGAGATAATTTCAAAAAGTCAATCCAATTCCATAAAGTCTCAAGCACCGAACCATGCCAGTAACTGCATCAGAAGACACAGAGCCATCCATGATCACGAATACTCTTAACTTTACTGATATGGATTTGATATAATAGTATGACAAACGGATAACATGTCAAATAATAGAGAAACATTACATGTTATTCTCCTTTTCAGTCACAATTTTCTCACTTCATGTGTCACGAAACCGAACGTGTCACGAGAAAATATCTTTACGATTCTAACGAATCAACATATATCTTACATTTATAGTTAACTATACTTTACGTGTAACAAGACATAAGCCTTTTGGCTAAAATAAATGTCTCATCCATCACTCAAGGTTTACACAATTCCTTGAGATTTTTAACAGATATGCATTCAACAACAATGTCACATTAAAAAATGTTTCAAAGAATGTAAAAGTTTAATACATATATCAGAATCATTATTAAAAGTAACATAACACTGTAAACTTTACTAGAGCAAAAACTAGAAAGCTCCCACTAAACAATGGCATCCTATGATGCTTCTAAGTCCATGTTAATGACATGTTGTTTAAATGCACAAGGGCGTAGACTTTTCGTCAGTGGATCAGCAATCATAGCATTTGTAGTTATATGCTCTACTGCAACGTCACCATTCTACACAGATTCTTTTATGGTCAAAAACTTGATCCTCATATACTTAGATCCCTTGAGACCTCTATTGTTGTTAATGAACAACACTGCAGAGCTATTATCACAATACAATTATATGAGTCTATCAACAAAATCAAACATGGTCAACTCCCTAATAAAATTCAGGAGCCAAATAGCTTGAGTAGCAGCTGTAAAGCATGTTATGAACTCCGCTTGCATAGTAGATGATGATACCGTTTTCTGTTTCTCGCTTTTCTATGATACTGCACCATTTGCTAGCATAAAGATATACCATGTTGTCAACTTCTTGTCATCTTAACAACTAACATAATCTGAATCTGAATACCCCACTAGCTGCAAGCTCTGAACACATTTATAAATTAGCATATTGTCTTTAGTTCTTTTTAAATACCTCAAAACCTTCTTGGCAGCAATCCAGTGGCCTAGTACAAACTTGGGCACACATGCTACTACCAAATGCACTAGCATAAGGTACATCCTTCATTTGTGCTTTCTCAATATCTGAATGAGGACATTGCGAAAGACTCAATTTATCACTTTTGCAGACTAGAACAATCCCTGACTTGCACTCTTACGTATTGAATCTTTTCAAAATACGATCAATGTAAGCTCTCTGAGGTATAAGCCCAATATGCGGCGAGAACGATCCTTATGGATTTCAATACCAAGGACAAAAGACCCATCACCAAGATCCTTCATATTAAAATTTTGTGACAACATCCTTTTTATCTCATGCATCAATGCAATATTGCTACTAGCAAGCAAGATGTCATCAACATAAAGAATGAGAAAAATAAATTTTCTCCCACTGACCTTGCAGTATATACATTGATCTAGCTTGTTTTGAACAAAACCAAAAGAAGTAATAACACTATGAAACTTCAAATACCACTGTCTAGAAGCCTGCTTCAAACTATAGATAGACTTCTTCAATCTACAAACCAGATTACCTGTATCACCTGTCACAAAACCTTCCGGTTGTGCCATGTAAACTTGTTCATCTAGATCTCCATTCAAAAAAATAGTTTTAACATCTATTTGATGAAGCTCCATATCGAAATGAGCTACTAAAGTCATAATTACTCTAAAAGAGTCTTTAGAAGAAATTGGAGAAAAAGTTGACTCATAATCTATTCCTTCTCTCTGAGAAAATTCCTTAGCTACTAGTCTAGCCTTAAAGTTTTCAATCTTTCCTGTGGAGTCTTTCTTGATCTTAAAAACTCATTTACAACTAATAGGTTTATAGCCTTCTGGTAATTTAACAAGTTCCATAACATCATTATGTTTCATAAACAACATCTCATCTTTCATTGCATCTAACCATAAATCAGATTGAAGACAAGAAATGGCTTCTATATAAGTCACTGGATCAACAACACAACCTATATCATAATCCTATTTTCCTAGATAGATTATATATTTCGGTGGTATAGGTGATCGTTTTTGCCTAACAGATCTCCGTAGAGGAGAATCTTCTATCTCATTCTGTTCTTGAGAGACTTGAGAAACTTCATTATGAACTGCTTCAATAACAAGTTTCTGAGCCTCAACAGGTTCAATTTGTGGTACTGGAATTTTCACAATTGTCTGTATAGGTATAGAAAACGACATAGGAGTACTCACCGTGCCGTTATCCTCAACAGTCTGTGAGCAATCACTCTTTTCTACTACATCAAGCTTCAAGAATTTCGCTGTCGGTGAATCCACAATTCTCGTTCCTCCATTGGGATTATAAAATCGATATCCCTTTGAATGATCTGGATAAGACACAAAATAACAACGAGTAGTTTTTGAGTCCAACTTGCTCAAAGTTGGATTATACAATTTTACTTCTGCAGGGCATCTCCAAACCTTCAGATGATTCAAGTTAGGTTTCCATCCAGTCCACAATTCAAAAGAAGTAAGTGGCGTGAATTTAGTGAGAACACGATTCAATACATAAAGTGTCATTTTCAAGGCCTCACCCCATAAAAAACCAGGTAAATTAGATCTGTTAATCATATTCCTCACCATATCCATAAAAGTACGATTACACCTTTCAGCTACACCGTTCTGTTCAAGACTACCGCACATAGTAAATTGAATCTTCTAAGTACTTGGCGAATGGCCTTTTAAGCTGTCCAGCATCTCCATATCAACCATAATACTCACCACCACGGTCAGATCTGACAATTTTTATGATCTTCCCTAGCTGTTTCTCGACTTCAGCCCGGAAAATCTTGAACTTATCAAGAGATTTAGACTTTTCCTTAATCAAGTAAAGATAATCATATATAAATGCAATGAAATAAAAATTTATATACAACGTTGCTATATAGGGTCCACTTATATCTGTATGGATGATTTCTAACAAATGAGAACTACGGACTGCAACTTTCTTCTTTATTCTGGTCACCTTACCTCTACAGCAGTCTACGCATGTGTCTAGGTCACTTATAAGAGTGGAAAAAATGGAAGCTTTTGTCAGTCTTTCCACTCTTTCTTTAGAGATATGACCAAGACATTTGTGTCATATTGCATAGGATTGTTCCTTAGGTAGAGGACTTTTGAAAATAACTTTTTCAGCTATATAAGCGACGTATATTTCGTTTGGAGACAAACATAATCTGTACAATCCATTGGACATAGTGTAATACACAATTTTATTTGAATTAAAAGAAATAGAAATTACAGAGTTTGAAATCTCAAAAGAGTAACCACATATATCCAAACTTGATACGAAAATTAAATTCCGTCTAAAAGAAGGTACATAAAATGTATTTCTTAACATCAAATTAAAACCAGAATTTATAATTAAAATGGCATCTCCCACGAAGATGACATCAGCTTTATTGTTGTTTCATACGGTGAGTTTTGATTCATCCTTATTTGGCTTCCTTCGGTTTATGAATCCCTGTATGGTAAACGCAATATGGTTAGTTGCACCGCTATCTAGCCACCACGAACAAGATGGGGTTTCTGATAAATTAGATTCACAAACCAACGCCAAAGAACTATTACCTTTGGGCTTATGCTTAGATAACCAATTCTTATATTTAACGCAGTCTTTCTTTACGTGTCCTCCCTTCTTACAGAAAAAATAAAGACCATCATTACCAGCATTACCGTCCCCTTTAAAGGTCGGTTTCTTTGGACCCAAGTTGTCATGCTGACCAGCAGATGAATGAGTTCCTTTACAATTTTTATTGTCCTTTTCCTTCTTGGCACCAGAACTAGAAGTAGCATATATAGCCATATGCACGTTACTTTTCTTCAGCTTGGTCTCTTCTGACACCACCCTTGCAATCAAGTCGTTGATTGTCCATGCCTGATCAGTGGTGTTATATCGTGTTTGGATAATACCAAACTCAGGTGGAAGAGAATTAAGCGCAAGATGTATGATACATGCATCAGGAATTGGAACATTAAGCCCCTTGAGCTTTGATTGCAAATCTACCATCCTCATGACATAGTCCCTAACACCAATAGAACTATCATACTTCAAACTGAATAATCCTAAAATATGTGTCTCAACCTCAGCATTAGGAGAGTCACGATTTCTAGCCACCAAGGCTTCCATCAATTGTCTAGCAGTGTTGTCAGTAGCAAAATCACTTCTAAGATATTCTTGTATAGCTGATGGATATACAAGATTAAGACCAGTTTTGATGGCAGTATTGAGCGGTACAAAGCACGTCTAGTTGCCAGAGGTTTCTTGCAAGAGTATGGTATTGATTATGATGAGACCTTTGCTCCCTTAGCAAAGATGACATCTGTCTGAGCTTTACTAGCTATTGATTCAATTCGTAATTGGCCTCTCTTTTAGCTTGATGTCAAGAATGCTTTTCTTCACGGGGATCTTCAGAAGGATATCTTCATGGAACCTCCGCCTGGTCTTGCTCATATCTCTGTACAAGTTTGCCGCTTGCAACGGGAGATTTATGGTCTTAAACAGGCTCCTCGTGCTTGGTTTGAGAAGTTCAGTGATGCTATTCGATCTGTCGATTTTACTCAAAGCGAGGCTGATCATGTTATGTTTGTTCATACCTCTTCTGCTGGTTGTACTATTCTTCTTCTTTATGTTGATGATATGGTTAATACTGGAGATGATCGCGACCATATCGAACATACCAAGCGGCACCTTCTGCAACATTTTGCCATGAAGGATCTTGGATCACTGCGCTACTTTCTTGGGCTTGAGATTGCTCGCAATTCGCGTGGTATCCTTATTTCTCAGCAAAAATATACTGCTGATATTCTCTCTATTGCTACTCTCTCTGATTCGCGCACTACTGCTACTCCTATTGAGCTGAATCAGAAGCTTTGTCCGGATGACGGGGAGCCTCTTTCTGATGTGACTTGCTATCGGACTTTGGTTGGTAGCCTTGTATATCTTACTATCTCCCGACCCGATATTGCTTATGCTGTTCATGTTATCAGTCAGTTTGTTGCTGCTCCTCGCACAGTTCATAATGTTGCTATTATGAGGATCTTGCGCTATCTCTGAGGCACTTTATCGCATTACTTATTTCTGCCATCTTCTTCTGCTCTCAAGTTGCGTGCCTATTCTGATGTTGGTTGGGCTTCCAATGTGACTGATCGCAAATCTGTCACTGGCTATTGCATTTTTCTTGACGATTCTCTCATTTCTTAGCGTGTCAAGAAACAATATATTGTCTCACGCTCCTCTACAGAGTCCGAGTATCGTGCTATGGTCGACACTACCGTTGAGATTGTTTAGCTTCGCCGCTTACTTGCTGGCATGGGTGTTTCACTTCCGGATCCCACTACTTTACACTGCGACAATAAGAGTGCCATCCATATTGATACAAATTCAGTCTTTCATGAGCGTACAAAATATATTGAGATCAATTGTCATCTAACTCGTCATCATCTTCAAGCTCGCATCATTTCTCTTACTTTTGTTGAAACTGAGAATCAGCTCGCAAATTGTTTTATGAAGTCTTTCACATCACAACGCTTTAAATTTATTATTTCCAAAATTTCATTATTTGATTCACCTTGAGTTTGAGGGAGTTATTAGACACACTTGTATAACCTTGTAGTCTTATAGATTTATCTTGCACTTTTTATTTCTCTTTAGTCTTGCGTAAAAATAGCACTATGCTCTTTACATCTTCTAAGCCTATATAAAGAATTATCATGTGCATTGTTTCATACACCATTAATATAAAACAATAACATTCTCTCTTAATTTTTTTTCCTTATCATTTATCACCTCCCTGAACTGCCTGGCCAGCGCGGCATCGCTCGCGTCGACGGCGGCCCCAAAGTAGTGCTTCCTAGAGACCATCCTCGTGATGATGCTGAAGGACAGCTCCTGCAGTCTCGACCTCATCTCCACCCTCGCGTAACCGCCGCCTAGGGTGGAGTCGGCCGCCTCGTAGAGGCTCCTCAAGAGGAGCCTGACTTTTTCCTGTCGCACGGCGAGGGAGCCGGAGAGGCGATGCGGAGAGAGGATGCAGAGAGGCGGCGGAGGTTGCGCCAGTGGGGGCTGTAGTGGGCGGCGCCCAGCCCATGATGTGGCCAGCGAGCATGCGGGGGCGGTTGGCGAGGACAAGGTCGTTGGTGGTGAAGCACTCCTCGGCCACGACCACGGGCCGAGAGCCGAAGGAGAGGGAAAGGACGGGACCATAGCGGTGGGAGAGGGACTGGAGGGTTCGGTGGACAGGCTCTTTAATGAGGAGGAGGTGACCGATGATGGGGAGGGAAGGCGGGCTCGGCGGGAGATTTCTCTTGTTGCCTCTCTGCAATCTGAACAGGAAGAGAAGGAAGAGGAAGGAAGTCGCGGAGAGGATGTACACCCACGCGTCTTCCATCAACACGCTGGAGAGAGACCCAAGAGAAGAGAATGGGGAGAGGGAGAGAGAGATGTAACAGGGAAGATGTTTTATAGAGTAATTGCTCTGTGTCGATTGATTTGATTGATCGAAAGCCGAGTCAAACTATCGCAGTCGTTGTTCTTTTGTTGTTTGTGCGTGTCCTTTCCTTCTTGAGATGGCGCTCCTTTTACAGTCCATGAATGGCTAGTGTCTCTTAAGAATCGTTCCCCATTCATTAAAATCCAATTTCGGTTCCACTTGGATTGTAAAATTTGTTCTTGCCTTAGGAGCTCCACCGCAATAACTGCTCAACTGCATCTGTCGGCGAATACCTTTGATAACTAGTACCGCCTCAGAGTTTGACTACGATAGATGTTCCCCACTGTTTTTAGCCTTACGGTCAATTTGATTTCCATCGCAATGTCTGTGCTTCTGGTCACGTTGTCATGAATATTGTCGACTCGACTCGGCTCAGCTGACAGATGAAAACCCTTCCTCCCTTGTCAACCTATTTATGTTTGTTTTTCACGGTCAAAATCATTTCGACCTCCTAGTATGCTCATTAATGATGGTGATGCGAGATTTGATGATTGGGCAAGCTTGAATTTCATCACAAATCCGGTAAAATGTCAGGTGGAATAAAGAAACAAAGTGGGCACCAGAGATGGATGATTCTGTAAAAGGTTAGGAGGGAACCTTAGAGAGAGAGAGAGAGGGAGAGAGAATTGTATTTAGAATTGTTCCTTTCTGATCTACGCCACGTGACTTAGTTTACTGCACAAAAAAACAAGATATACGAATCATTCGAGTTCGAGTTGTTGCCCAGATGAAATTGACGGGGTTACGGTCAAAGATAATGTCCGCTGCATTTCGATTGTGGAAAGGAAAGAAGAGGGTCTCCGATCAAGGAACGGGAAGCCTCCTGTTTGACCACGGTAGAAGGTCAAATCCACCGACTTGGACACACCGTCCCTCCCCACCCCCCCCCCGCCCCCCCCCCCCCCCCCCCCATTTTTTTTTTGAAACAAAAGACGAACCGCCTTCACACAGCAAAATTTGCAGGGAAAATATTGCGTAGGACCGGATGCCACCGCATTTTTATGCGACACGTATCCATCAAGAGGCCACTTGTTAGAATTTTTCTCTCTCCTTTTTTGCCCTCTCTCTTCCCAGTTTTCTTGATAACCCTCTCGCCGCCATGGCCACGGACCTCGAGCGCCGTGGGCTCGAGTTTTGCGCCCAAGACAGAGAAGACATCGGCGGCTGCGTGTCGTGGGCTGGAGCTCTGCGGCCAGGGACGGAGAAGACATCGGTCATGGATGAGCTTCTTGCCGTCGACGTAGAATAGGGACTTGTTGTGGGAAAAGATGTTGCTTCTTTGCACTGCTCATTAGACGGAGCTTCGACGGGGACGAGAGAGAGCAGAGGGAAGAGGTGGACACATTGGACAAATCGGTGTCACCGACGTCTTCCCTATCCCTGGCCGCAAAGCTCGCAGCAGCTATGGCTGTGGAGCTCGAGGTCCATGGCCGTGGCCATGGCGGTCGCGAGCTGCGGGCTCGAGCTCTCCAGCTATTTGGCCATGGCGGCCGTGAGCCTCAGGCTTCAGTTTCGTGGCCGGGGAACGGAGAAGACAGCTTGTAGCCACCATGGCCATGGAGCTAGTCTCATCCTTCTTCCTCAGAGCTTCGACGAGAGGAGTGAGAAAAGACAGACAGAGCGCAGGGGGAGAGCTAGGCAGAGAGAAGGGGTGGACCCCATAGACATGTGTCGCAAAATAAATGGCCCTCTGGACCACGTCAGCTTTCCCAAATCTGTTCCTAATATTTTTTTCAAATTGGGACGCCCCTAATTTACACTTATGCGATATTTATTGTACCAGCAGAGATTGACAATTTTCCTTTTTGAGATACGGACGAACATTGCCAATATAGTTTTTTTTTTCGAAAATAATATTTACAAAATTAAATTTTAAACAAATATTTACTATTTTAAATTACCGGGGCGAACTGAGTTGGTTGTTGACCAACGGAAAGCATGGGAGTCAGAAGGGATCAATCTCATCTCATAGTGCTAGGATGAAGAAAGGAAGGAAGAGCGAATCTTTCTACGCGGAGATCTTTCTTCCCACCCGTGGGCCCCCCTCCCTCTCCCATGACAATTCAATTGTCGAGATGACCTCCCCCCATACCTTTTTTTTATTAATAATATAAAATAAAAAATATTTTATAATATTAGATTAAAAAATAATTATTTAAAATATTGGGTCTAGCATCTTTAATTTGTTTGCTTTACTCCGTAGTTGGACTGTCGAGCAAAGTATTTTATTTTTTAAAATTTATGTAAATATTTTTTCGATGCCGCCTTGTAAATTCGCGATCCTGTCATAAAAAAAATATTTATGCTCTTGGACTCCAAGAAAAGCGAGCGAACGAGCGAGGCGACGGTATTTGTTCGTGGAGCCGCAGAGCAATCATATTTACATAAAAAAATATTTACGCGCCTCAACTTCAAGAAAATGGAGCAAACGAGCGAGGCCACGGTGTTTGCTCGCGAGGCTGGAGCGATCATATTTTCTTGTCTCGACTTCGAAAAAAGTAAACGAACAAGCGAAACGACGACGTTTGCTCGCAGGACCTCGAAACAATCGTATTTACGTAAAAAAAATATTTGCGCTGCTCGACTCCAAGAAAAACGAGCAAGGCCACAGCGTTCGCTCGCAGGGTCAAGGAGCGATTATATTTATGTAAAAAAAGATATTTATATGCCCGACTCTGAGAAAAGTGAGCGAATGAGCGAGACGACAAAGTTCGTTCATGGGACCGCGAAGCGAACATGTTTAGGTAAAAAAAATATTTACGCGCCTCGACTCCGAGAAAAGAGAGCAAATGAGCGAGGCTTGCTCGCGGGGTCGCGGAGTGATCATATTTACGTAAAAAAATATTTAATTGTCTCGACTCCGAAAAAAGCGGACGAACAAGCGAGGCGGCGAAGTTTGCTCGCAGGATCGCGAAGCGATCATATTTAGATAAAAAAAATATTTGCGCCCCTCAACTCTGAGAAAAATGAGCTAGGCGATAGTGTTCGCTTGTTGGGTCAAGGAGCTATCATATTTATGTAAAAAAAATATTTACATGCCCCGATTTCGAGAAAAGCGAGCTATGAGCGAGGCGACGACGTTCGCTCATGGGACCACGAAGCGAGCATGTTTAGGTAAAAAAGAAATTACGCGCATCGACTCTGAGAAAAACGAGTGAATAAGCAAGGTGACAACGTTTGCTCACGAGGCCGCGAAGCGATCACATTTTCGTAAAAAAATATTTATGACAGGAACGCGAAGCGACGAGGCGGAGTCAGAAAAATATTTACATAAATTAAAAAAATTAAAATGCAAACAAATTAAAGATGCAAGACCCAAAAATTTAAATAATTTATTTTTAATCTAATATTATAAATTTTTTTTTATTTTTATATCATTTTTTTGGGCCCTTCATGTGGGGGCCTGCACTCCCACTCCTCCCATGGCAATTGATATGCTGTGGGCCCATAGCATAGCAAATCAATTGCCATGGGAGATCTAATGTAGTAAATATTTTTTGAAAAAATTAGTTTTTTACATATTTATTTTTTAAATATTATTTAAAAAAAAACCTTCTTCGTATCATGACACTTTTTAATCAGAAAAAGGAAAATGGAAGTCAAAGTTTGATTAAGTTACTTGGTCAGCAATAGAAAATGCTAATAGAAATTTTATGGGCACGTGAAGGAAAAAAATATTACGTACAACTGTGGCCAGCTCTTTTTAAAACATTCCACTCGAAGCTCACCACGTTTCGACCAAAAAAAAAAAGAAAACCAAGTGTCCAAATTGACTTTTTTAATCATATTAGGTTTTGACCCAAAAAAAAAATCATATTAGGAAAATTTGAAAATGAGAAAACAAATTGATCTCATTTTCTTAAATAAATACATGAAATGAATCTTATTTCAAATAACGATCTAAATTGACCTCATTTTCTTAAATTAGCGTCTGATCTAGATCTTGTTTCAAATAAGGGCTTGATGTAGTCATGTTAGGGCATGCATGATAATCATTATGACCCAAAAAATGATTTTGATTAAAATTAATTTTTTTATGATTCTATTTTCTAGATGAGTTTAGAAAATCGAAATATTTTAGTACCTGCATAAATTTTTTGTTCTTGGAACAAAAATGTGTTGGTAAATCACATAATTTCTGTTTCCGGAAACAATTGTTCTTCCCAATTTTTGTCATTTAAGTTAAATAATTATCTAGTTGCTTTGTGATTTTTCATCATACATTTCAAATTAATCGAAGATTAATTCATATTAATTTTCTTATATAATATATTGCATATTGAAATGTAAAAATAAATACAAGAATCATCACAAGTCATTTTTTTCATTTATTATGATATTTCGTCCAACTATTTTAAACGTGCGAATAATCAACATAAGCGACATTCTCGTTTTTGCAAGGAAAATGCACTGCACTATCCTACATGATGTGCGTTTTTTGTTCAAGGAAATCTAATCTTAGTCTTAATTCCCTTGCCCAATCTGGCGAGGGCCACTCTCGTTGGCCATAGGCAGAGCCTGCGCAACTCCTTATCCTCAATGGCCGAAATATATAGCCGACCGGCGAGGTCAAGCTTTATTTGAGATCGTCATGGTCATTTCAAAACCTTATTTGAAATAAAGTTCATCTCCATGCCATTATTTGAAATTTTCGCTCATATTTATCTCACAGGCAGAGATTGAGAGCTATAATTTTTTCAAATGAGACATGAACAATTACAGGTGCCATGATTTTCGTAATGTGCTCACTTAAATATTAGAACATATTCATACGAAATAGAAAATGAAAGTGGATGCTTTGATTACATAAACCGGCAAGGAAAATGCTAATAGATATTCTATGGGCATGCTCATTCACAAAGTTGCAAATATTAATAATAGAGAATTGAGTGTGCGCGAAAAATAAGGAAAAAAGAAAAGAAAAGGAAGAGATTCTGGCGTGATTTGAGTTTTCCGGCCCCTACGCTTCGAGTAAGTAGAAGGGATGAGCAAAGGAGACGAGGACGGCAAACTGATACCTCCATAAATTAGTCTTTGCGGCTTGCGATCCATTGGCTGCGAACACTGGATCAAGCGTCATGATTGGCCGTGGAAACTGTAACGCTTTCTGTTTCTGTAATTGGGCCTTTGGACTTTGATTGATCGCGGGAGCAATAGGTATCGTTCCACCAACCTCAAAATCCGTCATTGAGAGTATTCATCGTTTCCCCTGCATCATGTCCAACGATTTGGATCCTGTGTTGCTTTTGAGTGAAACGCCATGAATTAGACCTTACGGATGCGAGGACGACGCTCTTCGACAATGATCTTCTTCTCTCAGGATATTCTTGTAAATCGTGGCCAATATGTCATTCAGTGCATCCGGAAAGTTTGGGTGTTTACAGGACCCGTTTGTGAGGAATTCGTACCCCAACTGGAAGTGCCAAAGTTACTCCAAGATGTGCAGTTGTACTCCAGCCAGGCTTTAAGAACCGTGCATAACAGCTCGCTGTGCTGAGTGGTGGGCTTCGAGGAGTTCAAATAGATCGATGCAGGGCTTAGAAGGAAGGTCGGGAGTTAATGATGATGACCTGGTTCCTCCCGGTTTTCGGCCGAAAATGATGAGTGTGGACACGGGCGACTCCAGCGAAGATGATGACAAGCTATCTAGGGGTGAATCTTTGAGGTCCAAAAGGCCAACAAGTGTTGCCGAGAAGTGCTCGGTCGGCGACTGCAACGATTGCTCGGGACCGACAGAATGCAGAAAGCGCCGATGTTGAAACGAGAGGCACGCCAACGGAACCTGTGGAGATGGACAGGCCCCACGATACCGATGCTGGAGGAGCTCAGAGAGACAATCAGGAAGGCAAAAAGGGAATTGGGCAGAGGTTTACCGAAGGAGGTTCAGCTGACGAAAATGCGGGATCAAGCAGTGATTGCTAAACGTGTGAAATGCTAGCGGTGGATCTCGAAGCTCAGATTGGCAAGCTGGAGAGAGCCTCTTTTCTTCTATCTGCTGCACCTATTTCAGATTCAGCTCGAAAAGCATACTTTTCTCTATATCTATCCGCCATATGAGAAAATAAAGTCCTGCTATATATACTGTATTTCAATAACAAAGGAATGTAGTCTGACTCTTCAATCAAATGGGGTAGATCTGGGGAAGCTCTTTCAAAGTCTTAAGTATATGAATCCGCAGAAGGAAAGAAAGACCTTTTCCTAGATAAGTAAGCAGATATCCCTATGGCTCGAAAGATAGCGAGCGCTATTCTCAACTCAGTCTCTCAAAGGCCCCAGCTCATTGTAACCTTAAAACACGGCGTTAGCAGGGTTGAGCTCCTCCTGCATAAGTACAACAAACATAGGACAGCCGAGAACGATGACCCTTCCCCAAGCAAGCCTGACGCCTAAGTTGGACCTTCTCTTTCTACCGCTTGCCACTCCGAAGAAAAGGAAGAAAAACCTCCGATTGATTGAGTCGGTGGGCAAGTGAGCTGATCTCGCCTTTGTTGATCCGCTTGAAGAGAGTTCTCACAATCGTGATGTAGCAGGGTCTGTCTGCTCCAGTCTATGACATACCATTTGCTTTGCTAAGCAGTATGCCTGGGATGAAAAAGACAGGTGGCATAGGTATCCCTACCAATAGGACTGGACACCCTATCTTGTCCTTAACTCATTGCGACACTATGAGATCCTATGGTCATGACTTAGCCCGAAGGGCTCTAGGGCTATTGGGCATTATTAAGAAATGTGATTCTCCACCTATTTTCATTCTGTCTTTACTCCCCTTCTGCGCTATCAAATATTCATATCCCTTTTAAAAAGGCGGGACGGGAAAGCAGCAGCTTCTTATCACTCTTTCAGACAGGTAAGAACATAGCTTCCTCTCTCTCCACAAGGAAGAGTCGTTTGTTTACTGAATGCCATGCTGCTGGTACTGGTATTCTACTAGAATTGGTATTCTTACTTTTTGACCGACTGACTAAAGGCACTGAATGATGCTGAATGAAGCCTGATTGAGGGACTGAAGGAAGGACTTTCTATCACCGTATCGCCATATCACCTATGCCTTTCTCGGGTGGGATTGAACGGCTTTTAGGAACAGAACAACAGCACTGATCAGCGAAAAGCTCGGATTACCAAATGAGAAGTCACTTCGAAGAATTCCAACTGTGGTGCTTTCATGAGAACCGTCTACTGTCCTTACATGTCTCTAGTATTTGAACTGGACCTCTTTCAAGCTAGCGCTCTTGGGCATCGTTTCTCTTTCTTCTCCTTCTTATTCTATTACATCTCGTTTGTCTTGCTTGGGGTTCGCAGAGATTGATCTCAATGCTTTCTGAATGTCTGGATTTCCTGTTTTGCTCATCATTTGGCTTGTGTGATAATGGCAATGCTTTGTGGCTGAGCTGAGTGTCATGTAGCTGATGCCGTAGACAAGACTTCACATTTTGCGATGAATATGAACCTTTTTTTTTTTTGGTAAGGTAAATGAATATGAACTTTAAGTTCTCTAAAATTCCAGAAGAGAAATTACTCGCCATCGGCTTTTCAATGACCTTATCTATCAAGTACTGACCAGAATTAATGCCTGCTGAGGACATGTCCAGCACAATGATGTTTGGTACATTCGAGTGTCAAAAGGTTAGTCTTTCCAGGGAATACGTCCTAGATTTTGTATAGTTCTGCCTTCCGTTGCTTCAAGGATTAGAATTCGAAGTCTATGAGGCTATGATTATTGCATCTCGCTCGGAAAAGATGCTGTTTTTTTAAGGAAAGATCAAGATGATACAGAAGTATCTTGAAATAAAAGTATATTGATACTTGTCACTGCGGATGATACATATTTGTCTTGTGCAGCAGTTTGTGCTTCAGTTGAGCTAGTTCCCTCGTTAAGTCTCGCCAAATCCGTGAAAAAGATGTATAGCGGCGATAAGCTGATCCCTATGCAATTTCGATGGGAATTCTCAGATTGAATGTCTTTCACTCAAAAGGAATGGTACAGTACAAGTGCTTTGGCTCTTCATTCAATATCTAGTCAGAAAATGTAGGTACTGTTGCTCATTTGGATTGATCAGATAGCAGAGGGTCATATCGCACTCCACTGATTTGGAGAAAAGGGTACTTGGAAATCTCGTTCGCGCCGTTCGTTCTACATCCTCCCAATCCTAGCTGAGGACATATCCCATGAAGAAATGAGATTGATCCCCATCTTTAATCCAAGATGGTGTACACCAGAAAAATAGAACAAGAAAGCCAATTAACCTTTTCGAGCTCTCTGGCTCGTTCAGATGTTATCTTGCTCATAGTTCCATTTAACGTTGACATTTGTCATGGTCTTCAAAATCCCATTTTCTCAATCTTCCTTAGCGCTAAGCAACGGCTTGAGCTCATCAGAACTAGGAAGCTTTTGGAAGCTTTGTGATGCAGAGGGATATGGCGGGCATATGCAGCATTGCAAATCCCTCAAGGCTTTGCTTGCATGGCCGGCTATCATTGGAAGACACTCAATTCTCTATTATCAATGTTTGCGACTTTGTGAATGAACTTACTATATGATCCGACCGAATAACTGTAAAACTAGGTGAGGATGATGACTTGTAGATAAGGTTAAATGAATTCACATCAACTCATTTAACACCTGCGGAGACAATGGCACTGCAAGCTACCAAATTTTTGCACATCTTGACGTGTTTATGGTTCACCTGCATGTTCTTCACGGCAATCTCTCAGAGTAACGGGATCGGCACCTTCTACACTCCACCGTACCGGAGTAAGCAATCACTTCTCTGTATTTGTTTGCTTTTTGTCGCGGGCATACAAAGTGACGCGAGTCTGTCTGTGCATCTCGTGTGTGGTTCAATCCAAATACTGCAGACTCTGCTTGTTATGGATTTGAAGACCAAGGGGGGATGATAGCTGCGGTGAGCGAAGCACTTTGGAGCGACGGTGGAGCGTGTGGTCAACACTACCAAGTCAAGTGCGTCAGCGCCAAGAACCAAGGAGTTCCGATGCCATGCCGCGGAATTCGGACCGTGGTGGTCAAGATTGTGGACCGCTGCCCGCCCAATCCGTGTCAGGGAACGATTGATTTGTTGCAAGAAGCATATACATCAATAGCAGATACTAACGCTGGTGATATCAACGTACAGTACCCACACGGTATGCGACATTTTCTTTAGTCCGCGGTTCATTTCACAGCCACAAAAGCTCTATGGAAGAAATCATTAACCGGGATCTGTATCGTGGTTACGCAGGGCCTAAATTGAGCCGGCAGAAGCTCCGCGGCTCGTCGAGGAACACGGTTTTCGGAACCATTTCCTTAATAAATGGTAATAACGGAGACTCCAAAGTCTCAAGTTCTAACATTTCTTCATTTGGTTCAGTCTTGCTTCAGCTTGATTGTACTCGTTGACTGCAAAGAGTTGGAAAGTGTAAGCTGCAATTGTGATGACTGTTGATACAGCTTGTCTTGTCCTTGTCCAGGAGAACTCCTTTGCTCCTCCGACCCGAACCTCCGATCCCCTTGCTGCGACATCACTTATAGCAGATCGGCCTTAAACCTCAGCTCCGACATCTCGGCAAAAACGCGTCACTTACCTAAAAATTGTCAACGATAATGGAGTGAGATCTCCAGCAAGTAAAGCGTTCTAAGCTATCCACTAAACTAACCAATAAACGAGAGAATAACGAACACATAAAGAATAACTACTCGCGATACTACAGGAACATTTTAATCAATTAAGGAACATTCGTCATCACATTCTATCGAACCATGTAATGCACATGGTACAGATGACACTCATGAACAAGAAATCTGGATATGCGACTCAATCTATTTGCCTCTTCCGCAGTTTATAACTTTCAGGTGTATCGCCTCATTCCACCTTCGAGGCCGGCCTAGAACACACAGCAAGGCCACCCATAACACACAGTAGGGTCTTTCCATACACTACAGTCTCCATGGGGTACAATATAGAGTATCGGACCACCACCAGGAATCACATCGGGTTCTTTTTATTACATGAATGATAACTCATGCAATGTTCAAGAAGATGCACATGATAATGAAATATATACCAAGATTCGACAATGCAAATATTTATGCTTTAAAACGTAAAGTAACATTTTGCTAACACAGAGTTATCCGTCAACGTGGATAGAAGGTCACATTACGCTACGTTCACAAAGAAATATATTGTCTAGACACCCATTTCGACCAATTTCGAATACTGTCCATTGCCATTAGACTAAACTCTTGAAGAGTACTCAAGTTTTATTTCAATCCAACCAGCCGGCACAATGGCCCCGGATAATACGTCTTTCAATACCAGCTTGTTTAAGAATTCTCTACTCATTGAGCACACTAGACTTCACCTTGGTTCGGGTGGTTTTATATCGTGCATGAATTTTCGCCTGACAAACCTAGCAATATCAACAGTATTAAAAGTCCACCCACTCATTTATCCCTAATTACTCCAGCAACTTTCCTTCTTTTATGGCATTCTGTATTCTCGACCACTAGGTTAGAATCTGTAGAAATTTTCTCCTTTGTATAACACCATCAGATACTGGTTCTCTCTTTCTATCTTGGACAACTAAATATGAAACAAGCTTCCACCAGACCACCTCCATGATTTCACACCCAACTAGCCACAGAAGACCCGAAGAGCATCCAGACATCCCATAACAGTTTACCCCACCTCACTCTAATTCGATGCACCAGTCCCTCTCCAGTGACTCATCTTACAAAAATTCACACCGAGTCAAGCTTTACTTCGTCAACCTCGCAGCCGAAACCCATTTTTGGTCCTACCCTTCACCATCGAACCATCACCCCGTCAAAAACTGATTAGCCCTCGACGAAATCTGCCATCAAACACTTCGTGGGTCTCGTCTCAATCAAACTTAGTAATATGCAATCATTTTCGAACTTCGATCGAACGTCCTCCCTACGGTCACCTTCCCGCTCATTCTTGTTTCACTTTGCTTAGGCTAGAGAATAGGTTAGAAGAGTTACTTGCCTTGTTTCGGTTGTCAGTCGGGTCAAGGTCAACGGGTGAGGAGTTGCCGGGAGCGCGACGGACGGAGGAGCTATAGCCAGAAGTCAAAGTGTCGTTGGGCGTGCGAGCAGAGAAGAGAAAATGAAAACGGGTCAGCTTCCTTTTTTATTCATTTAGTACCTCTGCTGAAAAATATTGGGCCCTAATTGTTCCCATTCGTGGCTCAACGTGAAGGAGCTTCAAGATTGGCTAATTGGGCTTCAAATGGCCTTAATTCTTTGCCGACTCCACCTCAAATAGGCCAATCTTTTAATTTTGACTTATGCCCATAAGGAAATTAAAAGGGGTTGGCTGAAGACAAACCCAATAATTGGGCGACTGTTCTTAGTAGTTCTCGCTGACCGGCGGCTTGCAAGGCCTGAGGCTCCCATGCTTGAAAAAATAAATAACCGCTGCTTTTTTTTTTTAAATTTTGGTTCGACCAAAATCGACTACGCCAAATAAGATTATAGCTACTTCCTTTGGAACAAGTCGGCTTTCAAATCATTTTCGTCATATTGCCGCTTAATTAGAACTATCAAAACGGGATGTCACAAACTATTCCCCCTTAAAAAGTTTCATCTCGAAACTTGGAGTGTTACTTGTTCCTCTAATATACTCCTTTTATCGAGCCATTATATTTGCTTTCATTGGCGACTTTCAATTGAGAGCATCCACCATGTCATTCGCTTTCCCTCCGTGGCATAGGATCTCATTGTTTTAACCCTCTCATATTTGTGTCCATATTAATATCCCAACATCTCCAAAAACTTCTTTCTAATTCTTTAGAATAACAACTTACCAATTGGATGTGTCCTCATTACGCTTCTGTTGCACTACTCTGGTAAATCATCTTGAGGTCTCTAGATTGTCATACTAGTATACAAAAATCTTCAATACTTTTCTTGATCTTACCATTTCCTTAAGTAGCCTCCTCACTAGCATAACTCCAAAAGTTGTCATTGCCAACCAAGTATCGCCACCTAAAGATCACATTTTAAACTAGAAGGATTATTATCTTGTAAATCACCAAGATAAAGGTTATACTTAATTCACGAAACTTGATAACTATATAGTCACCCAATTGACTGACAATCTGATTAACTAGCCCCATCTTTTCAAATCATCAAAGATCAGAACTGATCTAGCCTCTATCCAGTGTTCCTCAAGTTCTAAACCCAAGGGTTCATTAGTAAATTTTCAATTTTGATATCATTAGACCATTAAACGACAATGGCATACAAATATCGATTGCCTACGATTCATACTATTCTCTTTCTTATGTATAAGGGGTCCAAGCCCTCCACTCTTTTCCAATATGTCCAGTGGGTACACACCCTGATATTAAAGTATTCCCCGATTTGATGTCTCATGAGATCATTATGTTAAATAGAGTAAATGAGGAGGAAAGTTCACGACGTTCACAACAAAATGCTAGAAGAGCATTTCTTTCTTCAATTTCACATCTCCACTTCTGCTCTTGAGCTTCGTCAAGGTTTTTTTTTTTTTTTTTGGTCTAAAGATTACTCTATTGAGTATTTTTATTTTCTCTATAAGACACCGCAATCTAATGCGTACTGGCATTAGTTATCGTAAAAGTTACATTGTCTGACTAATTGAGAGGGAATCATTCTCCCAACAGCCTCCTCAAAGACCTCGCTTCTCGTCATGACACCCCAAATATTAAGAACGTCGACAAATACCTATTTAACAATTTCCCCCATTCAGTTATGGATGTTCCTTTGCATTAGATACTCCCAATAGTACAGCTAGGAGGAGAGAATGGGAGCTTCGCGTTCGCACCTGTTGTACAATTTCTTGATATTATTTAATGATCTCCTATCCTCTTTATTCGTCTTACCGACATCATCAGTTGGTGATACAGAATTGATAACTCTTTTGGCAGCTTCTCCAACTTAAGTTTTATTTAACCATAATAAATTGGTTGCTGAATCTTATTCTCGCAAAACTTTATATACGCACACTAATGACTCTTTGTCAATTGTGACTTTGGTATGAACCTCTCAAATCACCTAGAAATCCTCAATCACCTGGTGACCAGTTTCCAACATCTGAGATAACATCACTGGTGAGTTCTCCAACAGCCTTTTTTTTTTTTTCCTCTTCACTGGTGAGTTCGGCAATGTTTGTTTCCGAAGTACTCGGTACTCAGGTTCCATGTTAGGGATTATCTCAACAAGCCTTTGCATATCCGTCTTCATCTGAATTATCTTTGAATCTGCGTCCAGACATTGTTTTAGTCTTCCTTCACTAATTCCTTTTTTTTTCTCCTTATAGTTTTCTCAGTGTCATCAATTTTCTTGTGTACAGAATTGACCAATCCCTTGAGGGGTTTTTTTTTCACTCGAAAGCATCACCGTCATGGGATGATCAATGACAAGAACCTCTTGCATAAAAGGAACTATCTCTGCTACTCTTTTTGCAGCGTCCTACTCCTTTAAAAGTAACTCTTTGGTTTACTTGAATTGAAGTTTATGTCATTCAAAGCAGACTGTAGTTTTGCATTTCCTTGATCCTTTGACTCTTCCAAATCAGCTCTCATGTGTTTCTCCAGTTGTAATCTCCATGTAAGTTCTTCTACGTGCTTTTCTGATTTTTTTTAAAATTTTTTTCATAGTCGAAAAGCTGATCATTGACAAACCGGAAAGTTTCAGGGCCTCCATGGTCATCGTAGACTCCAACAAATGTTCCTTGATGACCAGATTTAAGAGAGCTCATCGGCCTTGATTCAACTTGACTCTGGTCTTCCAGAAGGGTATTTACTTGAATTACCTCGATGGAAAAATTACCATTTACATGGTGTCCTGAATCTTTATAACATAACAAGCCATCGAGACAACCACTCTCATCTTCACATTTTTTTTCCTCGAGTCGTCACCCTTAACCGAAGGTTTCCTACTGATCTGGATACCATAACTTATATGTTCTCACCCAAATGATCGAGTAATCAATGTACTTCCAAGGTAGTTGTCTAAAATAATATCGAAGCCTAAGTTCTGCTTTGATTCATTTGCAATTCTCAAAGCCACGCCACAAGTCCCAGAAGTCAGATTTGCATTGTTTATCACAGACACCATTAATCTTTGATCAATGGACCAAACGATTCCTTGTGATTTCGTCCAAAAAAGTCATTTATTTTTTTTTATCCTAAGGACTGTCAGTTTGTTTGCGCCATGTAGGATAACTATTTTTTTTTTTCATTACCACTATCTAACTTGCTCCATGAAGAAATTCTTTCGTCACTCTATAGTGAAAATTGCTCACCCACTGCATTCCAAATTTCCATCTGCTTTATTCTGAGAACCGCCCGCTTGTTTGGCCCAACGAATCCTTATTCTTTCCTCCAAATGGTGTAACGCCACTAGAGCTATCGAGATGACTTTCGCCTTAAGGTTGGCAATATACTTCTTCATAAATTT
The DNA here is from genome assembly GCA_028455895.1 of Rhodomyrtus tomentosa. Taxonomy (NCBI): domain Eukaryota; kingdom Viridiplantae; phylum Streptophyta; class Magnoliopsida; order Myrtales; family Myrtaceae; genus Rhodomyrtus; species Rhodomyrtus tomentosa. The sequence goes on along the minus strand of JAPCWY010000001.1, from coordinate 1,441,312 downwards.
ATCGAACACAGGCCTTCCAACCTTGGGTTCAATTTTCCATAGAAACTGGAAACCTTTCTCGCGAGGAACTTGTGAATAGACATCATTTGTGTCCTCTCCTTACTACTTGATTTTGAGCTTAACGAATTATGGCTAAATATCTCTACGTACTCATTTAAGCCTCTCCAACAAATTCTAATATTCAATGCAGACCTCTCCTCCTTTTAGACCACCACCACGGTTCTCCTCTCAGAACAAGTTGTAAGTCTCTTAGTTAGCCAAAAGTACTCATTAGTCTTGTTATGATTAGGTTCCCCCTCCATCTGTAAGCAAGCTCATGGGCCACGACCTGTTCATTGTTCACGTCCCTTAATTCACCGTCAGAGTCAAGAAGACCATATGGAGTTCTCCATTACTCCATAAGGAAAACCTTGAGGCAACACCAACAAACTAAACCTCTTCCACTCATAATCTCCGAACAACCTCTCCCTTTTCCTTATCATGTCCTCTATCTCGGTGAACTCGACCGCCGTGTCCAACACTGCATGTGTCGCCCTAAAGTAAACTCTTGTCCTAAGCCTGACATCCGTGAGACCTAATTCCCCATCCTCAAATGCAAACAAATAAGATGAAGTTGTCTGTTCTATCATGAACTCCTCTGTGTGGCTATTCCCAACGTAACTTGCAATAAATGCATTCTATGTCACCAAATTTCTGCCAGGCACCTCTCGAAATTGCTACTCTGCAATTTCAACCTTTCCAAATCTCATGTATCCATTAATCATGGCTGTCCAAATCAAGTAACTAAATCTCAAGGTATAACCACAAGTTCAAGCCCAACTTTTTATCTTTGCGCGCTTCCTTACTAATATGAACAATGATGTCATGTTCACATTCGAAGGCCTTTGGATAAAATCGAGATCTACAACCATTGATAAATTGATACAGATTCAATCCCATACTTCTCAAATATAATTTACTTTGTTCCCAAATCTACAAACATCATTCGCAATGCGATAGCTTCATAATCCAAAGGCAGATATATCAGACTAACCACCAAATTTCACAATTCAAGTCTATCAATAGATAATCACCCTTTCGACACACTGCCTAATCCAACTGTCGATCCCTACTACATCCATAAAATACCGAGGTCATCAATTTCCTGCATAGTGATTGACAAAAATATTCACATTAAATGGCATAAGCTACTGTCAATCCTGTAATAAACACAGCCACATGCACCTGTTAAAGCGTTCGCACCTATCAATTACTTTAGCCACTAGGCACACCTTATCACTCCATTTAACCTAAGCTATGATACCAATTAATTTATGTGATGACCCGAACCTCTGATCCTCTTGCTCTGACATTGCCTACAACAGATCGGCCTTAAACCTCAGCTCCGACATCTCGGAAAAAAAGCGTCACTTACCTAAAAATTGTCAACGATAATGGAGTGAGATCTCCAGTAGGTAAAGCCTTTTAAGCTATCCACTAAACTAACCAATAAACGAGAGAATAACGAACACATAAAGAATAACTACTCGCGATACTACATGAACATTTCAATCAATTAAGGAACATTCGTCATCACATTCTATCGAACCATGCAATGCACGAGGTACATATGACACTCATAAACAAGATATTTGGATATGCGACTCAATCCATTTGCCTCTTCCGCAGTTTATAACTTTTAGGTGTATCGCCTCATTCCGCCTTCGAGGCCGGCCCAGAACACACAGTAAGGCCATCTAGAACACACAGTAGGGTCTTCCCATATACTACAGTCTCCATGGGGTACAATATAGAGTATCGACCACCACCAGGAACCACATCGGGTTCTTTTTATTACATGAATGATAACTTATGCAATGTTCAAGAAGATGCACACGACAATGAAATATATACCAAGCTTAGGCAATGCAAATATTTATGCTTTAAAACGTAAAGTAACATTTTGCTAACACAGAGTTATCCGTCAACCTGGATGGAAGGTCACATTTCATTACGTCCACAAAGAAAGATATTGTCTAAACACCCATTTCGACCAACTTCAGATACTGTCCATTGCCATTAGACTAATCTCTTGAAGAGTACTCAAGTTTTATTTCAATTCAACCAGCCGGCACAATGGCCTTGGATAATACGTCTTTCAATACCTACTTGTCTAAGAATTCTCCATTCATTGAGCACACTAGACTCCACCTTGGTTCGGGTGGTTTTATATCATCCATGAATTTTCGCCTGACAACCTAGCAATATCGACAGTACTAAAAGTCCACCCACTCATTTATCCCCAATTACTCCAACAACTTTCCTTCTTTTACAACATTTCTTTATTCTCGACCACTAGGCTAGAATCTGTAGAAATTTTCTCCCTCGTATAACACCATCAGATACATGTTCTCTCTTTCTATCTTGGACAACTAAATATAAAACCAACTTCCACCAAACTACCGCCATTATTTCACACCCAACCAGCCACAAAAGACCCGAAGAACATCCAGACAACCCATAGCAGTTTACCCCACCTCACACTAGTTCGATGCACTAGTCCCTCTCCGGCGACTCATCTTACACAAATTCACACTGAGTCAAGCTCCACTTCGTCAACCTCGCGGCCGAAACCCATTTTCGGTCCTGCCCTTCACCATCGAACCATCACCCTGTCAAAAATCGATTAGCCCTCGATGAAATCTGCCATCAAACACTTCGTGGGTCTCGTCTCAACCAAACTCGGTGACATGCAATCATTTTCGAACTTCGATTGAACATACTCCCTACGCTCACCTTCCCGCTCATTCTCGTTTCGTTTTGCTTAGGCTAGAGGATACGTTAGAAGAGTTACTTGCCTTGTTTCGGTCGTTGGTCGTGTCGAGGTCAACGGGTGAGGAGTTGTCGGAAGCGCGACGGACGGAGAAGCTATAACCAGAAGTCGAAGCGTCGTCGGGGAAATAGGAGGTGTTGTCGGGCGTGCGAGCAGAGAAGAGAAAAGGAAAACGAGTTAGCTTCCTCTTTTATTCATTTAGTACCTATGCTGAAAAATATTGGGCCTAATTGTCCCCATTCGTGGCCCAACGGGAAGGAGCTTCAAGACTGGTTAATTAGGCTTCAAATGGCCTTAATTCTTTGCCGACTCCACCTCAAATAGGCCAAGCTTTTAATTTTGACTTATGCCCATAACGAAATTAAAAGGGATTGGCTGAAGACAAATCCAATAATTGGGCGACTGTTCTTGGTAGTTCTCGCTGACCGACAGGTTACAAGGCCCGAGGCTCCCATGCTTGAAAAATAATAATAATTGCTACTTCTTTTTCTTTTTCTTTTTTTAAATTTTGGCTTGACCAAAATCGACTACGCCAAATAAGATTATAGCTACTTCCTTTGGCACAAGTTGGCTTTCAAATCATTTTCGTCCTATTGCCGCTTAATTAGAACTATCAAAACGGGGTGTCACATTCACGGACTGTTACGAGTAATGAACTCCTCTTCCTCTCCATAACTATCGATGTGTACACTATCAATTTAACCTCCGTGTGGCTCGGACTCGAAGCACGCGACAATCCTCTTCATGCTATAAACTTTTGAAATTTGAAGCGAACCGAACAGATGTAACTAGACTATTTGCCAATTAACGAGTTTTGAGACTGCAATTAAATCCAAGCAAAATACATGGCCTACGATCAACAGAGATCTATGGGGAATGAAATCATTATCCGATTTTCTGGAGGTCTGTAGAATGTCTTTGTGAATTCTATAAGCTTGGGCCAAATCTGTAAGTGAAGTAGAGGGTGCTGGCATAAGCAGCCTAGTCAGTGCTTGGTGCAGATTTGAGAATTACTTAGTTTGATGTTGTTGTTTATAAACCTTAAATAAATTCTGGTGTGTTCTAAACGACACAAAAAAGAGACCAATTTGTATTTACATGAACACGCATATTCTCTGGCCGGACTGTCACGTCTACCTTTAATGGTTTTGACTTGACTGCGAATGTATGATGGGAGTCAAACGTGCTTTTGTGATGGAATGAAGACTCTTTTTCACGTGGTAAATTGAATTCGAGGTTTAACGAGATTGGTTCATTATAACCTTAATGCAAATGGCTAAATTATATATTGGTTCATATAATTATCGATCATATAAAAAGTTAATCTATGTATCAGTCCTTAGATCTCCTATTTTTTGGTGGGGTGATAGTTTTGGGATGTTGGGAGATATCTTATTTTCCAACCTAATACGTACATTGCATTCGCATGTAAAAATGTAATTGACAAATAATGAATAAGATAATATCTGAAAGTTGACAAGCGACTTGATATTTGTTCCATAAAGACAAAATCGACCCAATCGTACTGGGGGTGAATAAATTGGACCGCCCGGACCGGGACCGCCCTGACTGGATCGAAATCGGCGGTCCGGTTCCCAGTTCTAGGGTCCTCTAGGATCGGAACACTCGGACTAGACTGATCGAATTTTTTTTTTATTTTTATTTTCCACTTTGGAGATGCAAGATAGTTGGGTGACTTAAGAAGATGCTAAAGAACAGGTTTTGCTTAAGCATTCAGAATATTCTCTTGTGTGGAAGGATGTTGAAAACAGGTTCTGCTTCAAAACTAGATTGCACTCTCTTGGACCTGGTGAATTTCAGGAGTAGACCTTCCAAAGAAAGACTAGGAACACTCAAATCCTTGTAAAAAACATTGAAATATAGAATTCACTTAAAATAAACGGACACTTATACATTAACATATCAATTTACGAATAAGTAAATTCCCAGAACCTGATGTAGGGTTCGAGGTTCTTCCAATCCCATTTGGAGTTCTTTTAAAATAATGGAGAACCTGTTTCCATTTTTATTTTCTACTTTCGAGATCATTCACAAGGATGCTAAAGAACAAACCAAGATTTAGCGAAGTACATTCAGTTCATAATCTCAAGTACTTACTTCGAGTCCAAGTAGTTTTGTGTCTCCTTATCATCGTCATCTTCCTGATCGATTATCGCTCATAGTGTTTGATGTCAATTACTTACAACCATCCGGGAACCAGACTGGATCGACGGTCCGGTTCCCGATTTCGAAAAATTGGGAACCGGTTCCCGATTCTTGAGAAAAACCGGATCGGGAACCGATCACCCTTAAATCGTACCATGTAATCCTTTAAAATGTGTACATAGTGAGTTATCTAAGATCCATGCTTTTTATCCTTTAAGTGGAGCTTTAAGAAAAATTATTCTCCTTTTATTTAGTTATATTATTGTATTTGAAGCGGATAATTAGTTTATCGTAATCATAGTAAAAATTTTAATAAAGAATTTCTTTTTTCTTTGGTGACCTGATCATAATTTTAATTGTAAATAGTATAAAGAATGATGCGGATGGTTTTTTTTTTATTATACTATGTTACTGATTATTAATTAGGAAAAACCATATCAATTTTTTTTTTTTTAAATCGAGGCAAATTAAGTAAACCGAATGTAATCTTCCTTCTTTTGCTTGGTACGTACATACACTACATAGCATATATAATAAAAACATAGAAAATCTAGATATAGAGTACTACATCTTTCAAGAATCTCTATATTTGTTAAAATTGAATTCTGATTTTAAGATGAGAGTAAGAATAGATTTAATTACCCATTTCCTTGCATGCATTATTTAACATATATCGAATATAACTATATACGAATTATAATTGTTCTAATATCTGTCTAACTATAACAAGTACAAATATCAAATGGAGGTGACCATTCTACGACAACTTTTAACAACTTACCCTCTAACTCGATGCCTTTAGGGAGCCTAGTATTTTCTCAACCGTAATGTCTTTCTTTATCTCTTCATATTACAAGAAGGAATGGAAACACAGGGGAAGGAATGCCCTCCCACTGATGGGGCAGCATCCACAGGCGGGAGGCAGCCCCTCTCACCTGTGTTTTATTTAGTTTTTTTTTTTTTTCAATTTGTAGAAAAAGAAAAAAAAAAGGGAAATAGTGAAAAATAAAAAAGAATATATGACGAAAATGTCCTTAACCAATCGGTGAGATGCCCTTTTTTGAGATAGATATTGCCGCTTCAAATATTTGTTTGAGAGTGTTCCCTTCGGATAGTAGCTATATGTACATATCTCAAATAATTGAAATTTGGACATTAACTTATGACGAAATCTTTATTTGAGAAAATGAGAACAATTTCGAGTTATTAATTGAAACTTTTTTTTAAAATCTCTTCTTCATCTTTATATATATAAACAATCAGACTTGTTTGAGAGTCACGAGGGAAGAGAACAGATCCTTCATTTTATTGGGATTCACTGGTCAAGTACAATCTCCTCACTTCCACGAAAGCCCATCACTACATCATTTGTCTTTGTGATAGTCCCCCGAACAAGTATTTGCTTATGCCCGTATGGCTACATTCAATAAATTAAATGCCAAACTTTCTATCTTACACTGCTCAATAATCTTCCACAAGAAGAAACGTAAAATTTCAGATTCCGTCCCTAGGCCATCATAAAATGAATTTAATTCATAGAATATTTTCTAGCAATGACCACTTTATCACATTCCCCGTCCGGGCCAATCATCATGACATGATCAGCCGAATGACGTCTTTCCTAAAACGAGCCTTCATTGCTCGAAATAGATATGCCCCACTGTGTTTCCTTAAACGGCCACATTATTGTGGAAAGCATAATCTCCCCCCACCTTCCCTCTTTTGCTCCTACCATGTTAGTGCCATTACCACCAAACCCTACTCCGGTTTCAGGCACTTTAAAAAAAAAAACTTCTCATTTCTTCTTCAAATCACAAATTAATCTCTCGTCTTGTCGCTTCCCACCACAATGACAATCCCAATCTTGTTCTCTCTGCTCTCCATCCTCCTCACCCTCCATCCAAGCTCGGGAGGCGCGCCTCCTCAGGACATATTCATCCTCGCCGGCCAGAGCAACATGGCGGGGCGGGGCGGTGTCGAGAACGGCAAGTGGGACCACTGGGTGCCGCCACAGTGCAGGCCCAACCCATCCATACTCCGGCTCAGCGCCCAGCTCGCCTGGTCTGAGGCCGCAGAGCCGCTCCACGCGGACATCGACGTGAATCACGTCTGCGGGGTTGGCCCCGGGATGTGTTTCGCGAGCGGCATCAAGTCCAAAGACCCCAAGCTCGGGGTGGTGGGGCTCGTGCCCTGCGCCGTCGGTGGGACCAAGATCGCGCAGTGGGCCCGCGGGACCCCCTTGTACAACCAGATGGTGAGTCGAGCCACGGCGGCCATAAAGAGCGGGGGCACCATAAGGGCGGTGCTTTGGTACCAGGGGGAGAGCGATACGGTGGTTCAGGGGGATGCCGATGCGTACAAGAGCAACATGGAGAAGCTCATCGGCGACATTCGCACCGATCTTAACAACCCTTCTCTTCTCATAATTCAGGTAAAATTGATTAGAGCTTGTTCATCGTCTCTCTATCATCATAATGATCAATGGTCATGTTTCCACGTCGGTTCTTTTAATTTTAACGTTTTTGATGTGATTGGATTCTCTTCTATGGAATGCTGCAATATATCTTTGGCTACACAAGTATGGTATAGTTTCGACACAAATTAAAAAAAAGAAAAAGGAATAAGTATGGTACAGCGTCTTTTTGCCGATAATGAACCAAAAGCAACGTGTTACTTACGTCATAAAAGAATGTTTCATGTCTTAGGATGTGGAGAAATCAATGGTTCGCTTTCAAATTTAGTGATCATGGTTTTTCGGAGGCGTTGTATGTGTACAAGCAATTTTGTGAGTGACGCAATCCATATAATAAGCAAGACCTGTTCGAGAACATCTAACTTTTGTTCGAATCCAACATATAAATATCGAAAAATCTATGTTTTAGTGGCATGAGCCTAGGTAAGGAAATCATATTAAATTGCCTGATAATTTAGAATTCTATTTTGAAATTTGAATTATCTTTACCGCCGGTTATTACGGAAAAAAGAGAGAGGTTGGGCCTTTCGTTTTTAGTACTCCTAAACAACCACTATCCAAATTCCCGAGAAGCTGCCAACGCCTACGAGGGTCAATCTCGGACCTCGGAACTAAGCCTACATAATTCACACAATCCTGACTGAAGCTTTGAATTGTCTTAATGAACAGAATTCTTAAATAGGAGAGTACTCCGATTCGAGTTCTTAACATAAGGTATGTGTCTCGAAACCTTGTTAAGACAACCAATGGCTCCTCAATCGCCCTAATGATGCACGTGCTCATCTGCTCCTCCGCAACGCACCTGCAAGAAGATAGACGCATAAGAAGATTGAACCTGACTGATTTTTCGACATGGCATGTCTTTCGCCAGCGACACGGATTAACATTTACTAGCTTCGTCGCTGTAGAAATTAGTATATGTTTGGTTTTCGATCTTAGGTGGCCCTTGCATCAGGAGAAGGAAAATATGTGGACAAGGTCAGGAGTGCTCAGCGGGGCATAACGCTTCCCAATGTGAAGTGCGTGGACGCAAAGGGGCTGGACCTCAAGACGGATCATCTTCACCTGACCACCACCAGTCAGGCTCACCTCGGTTCTATGTTGGTCGATGCCTTTCTCGCTTCTCAGTGAATGGTTACTTCTTCAACATCAACAATTCTTCGAAATAAGTGACTCTTTCTGATGTATAAAGTGCTTGTTACGCTACTTTTCTTTCAAAGAGGTGCAACCTTCCGATACCTTTTCTGAATTTTCCGGTGGGTTGAAGGATCGCAGGCATAAGAATTAGATCATGACAGTAATGAAAAAGATAAGTAATTTCAAGATGGTAAATATGCCTCTAAAAGTAGCATGATTTTTCTTTTGGTCGAATCTCAAAAGGGAATATCATTCAAAAGGTTATTGCAAATTTTAGGGCCATCTAATTTTGGACGCCATGAACATGGTTTAGCAACAGAGAATGCAACTAGGATAGCCTGCCATTGTAGTGCTCGACGAACACGATGGCCAATTCTATTCTCATTCCGGCTTCTTTTGTTTAGCTGAAAATTGAATGATTTGAAAACATTTTTTTTTTCTAAAAACGATAGCTTGTATCATTTATGAAAAAAAATGAAAAGTATTTTCGTTAGCTAATTATTTTAAGCGACAAAAGCGATTGTTTTTACGATAATATTTTATAAATTATTTAGTTTTCTGCGAAACAAATGGAGACTTCATCTCACTTCACTTATGAAAAGCAAATGATGAACGTTGCCTCGCCCAAATAAAAGGGTCCACAAGATTAAAATCATCCTGTTTAGCATTTGACGGTGCATGTTGAATCGGAGAAACCCGGGTAAATCTCAAATAGAGCATCATAATAACTTATGGGAGCCCAAAGGCGGGAAAGATTTTATTCAACTCGAACCGAAAAAACAAACTCTGCTAAAAATACAAAAAGCAAAAAAATTCGGAAGCTGAAGCAATGACACTACTATCGGTGCCACTACTACTACAGAAGCTGCAACCACCTTGCGGCGGTTGCCATCTCTTGGGCGACTACAGCAAGGTGGCCGGGGATCTCAAGTGAGCCGCATCATTGCCCGGGCTCTCGTGGGACTGCATCTGCATGGCACCCATCATCTTCAATCCTATGTCTGAGAGAGCGGATATGAACAAAAAGAGAGAAAAACGCACCCAGTTTTGAAATTTTCTACGGCTTTTCAATCCCTCCCTCCTTGTTCTCAATATTCGAAAACAAATCCTAATGGTCTAAATTCAATCTAATAAGTGTATACCACCCTCGTAGATCAATTCATCTAATAAGAGAGACAGGGACAAGCTTGAATTCGTCCAAAATATTCAAGCCATGTCCATCTATCTGTCACTTGTTATTGGGTAATTTTGTCATCATCGACATCTGAGAAATTTAGTAGATGCGAGTGATCATCTATGAATAAAATTATTTATAACTTGAAAAGAATCGCCAGTGAAGTCATGAACAACACATAAAAGCAAAGTTATTGACGATAGCCCTGAAGTTGATTGACAAATTCTTCCAATATCGACAGGAAGCAATCATCAAGGGAGTAACCGCTAGTTGGTTATTTTGCCACTATTTTAGGCTTAGTGTAACATCTCGTAGTCTCTAGGAATTTATTTCTTTGTCGGTACCCATTTGTAACCTCTGTTTGGAATCTCCCTTTGTGACCTCGTTAGCCACTATGATTGTATATTTTAAATAGTCATATCGCACTCTTCGAAGACTCTTGCACGCACAAACAAACAAATCCATTATCTTTTAGCTATCTTTACTTTCCTTCGCTGTATCTTCAATTTTTAAACTCGTGTTGTCGATTTAATCCAACGTATTTCTAACTGTAACTTCCATCGCTGATTAAATTCCAACTTTGATCTTTATCTATTATGTCACGGTGTTGCATCTTCGCGTTTTCAAGTTTTATGCTCGATTAAATTCTAGTATGATTCGTGTACATACAATTCTGTTCGAAGTAAAATTATATTGCTTCTTGTTTGCCCCGTGATACTTTGTGTCCGGAATTGCTACGACCTGTCTCCTTCAATAGAGTTGAAGAATGACTTTTGGTGAGAAATATTTGGTCGCCGGATCAATTCTGACCAACGATGAGATTAAAAATAAACGGCACAAACCATTTCCCATTTGTAAGCTGAGTGTGGCGACTCGGAAGAGACATGGGACCAGGATTCGTCCTCTTCACCCGACTTCTAAACGGGTCAGGCCTTGCCAACATAATGGGCCAAGGCAGGGACACAAGGCCCAGTAAGGCCGTCACTGTACAATTGTTGTACCCCCATTTCGCATGATATACACTGCCACGCTATGCAAATCAAATTCATACAAACCAAAGCTCGAAGTTGGAGTATGTTTAGTCTATTTTCTTCAAGAGACGATTCATGGGCCCCGGTTTATTGACTTAGCCCCGATTTATTGACTTAGAATCGATATTTACATTGTCCATGAAAAAATCGAGCTAGGTCAAATTCATTCGATGTTTTGGATATTTAGATGCCAGTCGAAACAGGGTTACTTCGGAAGGACCTAACATATTCACGGATAAGTCACTGTTTGCACACTCGTACCATCGCTTCACCTTGGTTCTACAGTTTGGAGAGCATGAGTCAAATAGGCATGCTTTGTGGTGGACTCGAAAGCGAAGAATACATAGCTTAAATCATCAAGAACTAGATCTGTCAAAATGGGCCATAAATCCATGTTTTATCCTATATATAATGAGATGTCATAAATGAGTTTAAATACTATATGATAGGTTGTGAATGAATTTATAATTACTTAGACCCGACCTACATCTCTCGTCCTTAGTCGTTCTCATGCTCACTTACTTCACACACTCACTTTAGTTTTTTTTTTTTTTTTGGTGAATACACTCACTTCAGTTTGAATGTGGGTTTTTTTTAGATTTGATTAAACCTTGAAGCATTTTAGAAATATGTGTCGAGTCGAGTATGTATCATTGGATTTGCATTGTAATAAAATTGTTCATAAAAGGGTTAAATGTGTTTACTTGGTTCGGATCATCCTATGATCCTGTCCAAATCGGACTCGACCTGCCTATCAAGAACTAACCTCAAAAGATGCGGACAGATTGGCGACCGAGCAAAGCATGCTTCTGTTCAATTCAAGAATTAAAAAGAAAGCAAAAAATTATCGTATTTCTTTTGGGGTGGAAAGCTCTTCCGTGATCAAGGACGTCCATGTGCAAAAGAAACACAAGAAATGACAACCCTAAATATCCGGAACCCCATATCTTACAAACCGGCCAAGTCGCCATGAAAAGCCTCTGCAGGCGAAATGCCAGAATTTTCACAGGTGGTGCATTCGGTTGTTTTGCATGAATTGCTGTTGGGATCTTGGCCTCTTGCAATTATTTTAACAGGACCACCTAACCTAATATTTACCTACCATCGCATGGCATGGCAAGCAAAGCAAACTGCAACCGCGAGTGGAAACCTTCCCTCCCGCGCGCCTGCGATGCACATTCATAGCGCTCTCTCTTCTACATCTGCCGAAAGCAATAATTGATAAGGAATTGCCCATTTGGCATTTACCTGAGATGCGGAGTGTTGCAGAGAGTGGTGAGCCCAGAGCCCAGCGAGCACCCCATCGGATCCAAGGAGGCGACATCTCCTCCGAGGTGGTCCATGTCCGAACGGAGAATCTGACAAATCTCATCTCGATCGTAGTTATGATTGTTTCTTTGGATCGATTGTACAGAGAGAGAGAGTGGGTCGTGTAGTTTCACCATTATAGTATTCACGCATGGGGTGTGCCGTGTGCGCCCCTCCCCGGCAACTCCGACCGGACCGAATCGGGTTCCAAAAACCAAACATTATATCTGTCTCCCAGTAGAGTGGACCTACTCCATCGATTTTGTATCGTGTCATGACTCGCTAGCGTTCTAACTCGTCATTTTCTTGAAAATAGATCGTTTAACTTTTCCTTAGAATTTTAGGCTCTAAACTTCCAATCTGGACTGTTCGTATTATGAATGCATATACCAGATTATAACTAATAAAAAAATAAATTAAAAGATTGCTACAAAAAAATTAAAAATTCGGGTCGTCCGTTTAAAAATGAACGGCCCAAATTGTAAGGTTAGGTGTCTAACCTTCTAAGGTAAAGTTATACCATCCGAATCCCATTTTCCCTCGTTTTATATGCTCGGAATCACACCTCCTTCTCTTTGGCTCTCAACTAGAAGAAATGTTCGTCCGATCTTTTCCTAGAAAATAGTAGTTGTACATGAAATATATGAGGGTTGAATTTAAGGATGCGAATCCGTTCTCCAGGTTTGTTCTTTCACATGCATGGACTGATCCGACGACTTAGAAGCGAATCGGACCATCTTAGTTGACAAAGGCGTATCATAACTGTTGGAAAATATAATGAAATGAAGTAACAATGTAATCGAACTTTGAGGCGTGCAACCACTTTCGTTTAGGATTAATTTATTCCCACGAAGTTGTTATAGGTTTCTGGCAAATTCCCTTCAGGATACAACAAAGTCACGGTGATAATACATGATAGCAATTCCAGTAAATCTCCTAAAACTCTATGCGAAACAATGAAAAGATGGTTCTTTCTATTTTGAAGGAAAACATCGAATGAAAGTTGATAATCAAAGACTAAACAGAATTGTATGTTATATAAAATGCCCATGTATGAACGCATCTATTCATGCCTGAAACATCGCAATAATTCATATCCGAAAAAAAATTATTTCGAAATATAAAAAAAAATAATTAAGTATTATTTTACGTCAAAATCGCGCAAGCACACTCGGATATAGTAAGGTCTAGCCCATTTGCTCATTTTTTTATTCTAAAAAACTATAATAGCCTCCTAGTTAATAAATAGACTTTCACCCTTCTTTCTCTTCCACGTGAGATTGAGAAGACAGCAATTTTTTTGTCGCAATGGCTTTAGATAGGCCACAACAATAAGCTAGGAAGGGTTTGCTAATGATGGGAGGGCCCATCATTAAAATTCGATTTTCTTGGTACTTAAGGTAATTTCGTTGTGTGAGCATTTTAACATCGTCCTTGGAATTGATGGTTACCTTGAAGCACCGGCGAGGTCAAAAGAGAGAGCTTTTTGGTGTGTAGGGTAATTATTTCCCACATTAACCCGAGCGAGGGAGACGGGGAGACGGTGGCTATAATCCTCAAATCGAGAGATGACCGGAGACGGTGTAAAACTTCCTTTACATTGACGGTGTAATGCATGCTATATATAAATTTTACCGCATTTTCAAACTCTTCAATAGCCTATCTTTCACACCATTGACTTGAGAGAAGAAGAAGAAGAGAGAGAGATTGGAGATAAGTATAATCCTCGAATCAAAGGCGACACAGGAGCTGGTGTAGGTTTTTCTTTACAATGACCGTGTAACGCACGCTATGATTATTAGAAACCATGCCATCTTTGTTTAACTCTTTGATGGCGAACGCTCTATTCTTTTCGCTATCAACTATTCATGTCACGTTTGTACGGGTTTGCAGTATGTTTTATGGTAGACGTGAGGTATTTTTGTCACATTGTTAGAAATTTATGGGTTTTGGTGATTAAAAAGATTAGAATATTGATTTCACGATAGTCATAATTTATTTATTTTTTTATGGTATTTTCCTATATACATACAAAATCCACTAAATTTACTCTCCCTCTCTCTCTCTCTCTGTCTTCCACTCGACCGATGATGATATGCCGCACCTTACCACGAAATCTTCACTTTCGCTTTTTACGTTGAAATACGCCACCAAAAACTAAAAGCAAAGAGCACAAAGAAGCACGCAACAAAGACAACTCCATGGAAAGTTGAAAAAGAGATTTTCATCCGTTTTCACCGCTGCAAATTTTTTATTCACTACGTAAGTTCTCTCACAGTTAATTTTCTAAATCACGTGGCTGCCTTTATGAGAAGATTTAGGTTTTACTTTCTTTTTCTGAGTTATTTCCTTACTCTTTTGCTTTTGCCTCCGCTCCTTGACCACGGTACAAGGCGCATGACAATACTTATAAAATAGAATTTCTGCTCCAGAATTGATTTTAGAGCATAAATCCGTTTGGTAATGCAACTTCTCGCGTAGAAATCTATTTGATTACACAACTTCATTTTTCTACTCCTATAACATTTTTTTTTTTTTGCTCCAAAAGTAGTTTTGGAGCCACTTGAAGAAGAAAAATAAAATGTACTTCTCTCCATAAGTAAAAAAAATTAACTTTTGGCCAGAATTTTATTTCTAAAGCAAAAGTATCGCCATGCGCGCCACTAAACTTTCTAGTGAAATTCCATCAATTCAAAATGAGGAGATCAAAAGCGTAAAACATTCCTCTAAACAAGTTAAAAGAAGTTATTGCACGTCTCAGTTGCACTCTAATTCTGTTTGCTTTGTGAGGATTGGATTCGATTCAAGTCGCGCCAAAACAAAGTAGTCAATTGATGACTATTTAAGGATTTGGATCACCTGACATTAGGGTTTCCGTGACATGCTTACCATTACTCAAATCAGGCCGTCCAAATGAAAATGGACGTTTTGATTTGAGAGATGGTTGTGATTCAAAATTTTCGAAACCCAATAAAAATTTCCGCCAAATTTTTTTCTCTTCCCTCAACAAATGACGTGGTTCCTTCTTGGTCCTCCATTATTATTTGGATTGCCTGATTTGAGTAATGATAAGTATGTCACGAAACTCCAATATCAGGTGATCCGAATCCACAATTCAAGGGCAAATCTCCCCTTATGTATGAGGCAATGGGCTATAGGATGGATGTCTTGGCCGTTCAGTGATCAATTGGCTGAGAGAAGAAATGAACTAGCTGGATTTTGTAAAGTAAAATAGATATTTGAAAGTTTCAAGAGATAAAAGTGCAATTTTTCCTTTCCCCTCATTACATTTTCCAAATAGAGAAAAAAATCTTATATCATCAAAAGCGCCAAAGGCGTGGGTCAATGGTCGATCTCAAAGACAAGGAGCAGACGAGGTAAAAATAAAAAGGCTAATACTCCGAAAAATCATAAATTGGTATGTTTGTGATAAATTTATTCAAATTATTTTTCTAACCATCAAAAATCCTAAACTGGTACATCTTTGATAAATTTACCCCAAATTGGTATATCTATGATAAATGTACTCCGTGTTAATTTTCGTTAAATTTTATCGTCAAATTGCTAATTTAGATTACAAGAGGCAGTTGCCGAATATATACATTTAGGGTTTTTGCTCTTTATTTGTTGCATATGTATCAATTTGGAGTTTCTTGTGATATTAATTCAATTCAACGAAAACTAACAAAGGGTAAATTTATTACTTGTGCGCCAGTTTGAGATTTTTTACGGTTAAAATTAATAGTTTTGGCTAAATTTTTCACATATACACCAGTTTGGAGTTTTTGGTGATCGAAACATAGTTTAGGCAAATTTATCACAGGTGTAACAGTTTAGGATTTTTTTGTGGTAAAAAAAATAATTAGAAATAAATTTATCACAAGTGTATCAATTTAGATTTTTTTCGGTTGTATTAACCCAAAACAAAGCAATGATGATGAGGCAAACATTAATGAAGCAGAATATCTTTAATACCATGCGCAGTTCACCAAGCATCTCGCTCGCGGTTGCTGCCAAGTGCCGTCATCAAAGGGGAGTGCTAGCGTGACAGTATTGTTACTCCAGGTGAGTAATGGGGCAGTATTGGCCACTCATTTTAGTTGTGAAAGAAGTAAAAAAAAAATTATGGAAATCTTTTTATGGCTTGCATAAAATCGTTACACTGTCATGGAAAAATTCCAAATAATGATCTCAAATGCCCTTAATTTCTCAAATAAGGGCCTTTATTGCCCTAATTATTTTGAAGAAGGGCCTAACCGAATGGAATTTTCATCATTTACTTTTTTGCAATTTTTCATTTCCTTTTTTCTTTTTCCTCTCCCCTCCTTGGCCATTGTCAGCCTTAAGCGACAATCGGCATCAAGCGAGGGTAGTCCTCACTTGGCCAGAGGCGCCCTCACCCGACGCCAGTGAGGGTTGCCCAATGCCTGGCCATGGTCACCTTCACCGGCATCGAGCGCGGAAGCCTTGGCAAAGCGAGGGCTACCATTGTCCTACACCGGCGACATCAGAGGAGGGGAGAGGGAAAAGAAGAATAAAATAAAAATAAAACAAAACAAAACAAAATATAAGGAACAAGTTGCAAAAAAGTAAATGACGAAAATACCTTTGAGCCAAGCTTTTATTTGAAATAACAAGGGCACTTTAAGCCCTTACTTGAAATAGGGTTCACTTTGGGACCTTTTTTTTCGAACCAATTTGGACTTTTAAGTGAAACTTTATTTGAAAAAATGAATGCAATTTGAAAATTTTCCCCGACTATTATGCAAGTATTTTCCGTCGATGAAACAGTAAAAAAAAAAGAAAAGAAGCCGCTTTGGACGCACTAGATAAGCATCCCGTCATTCACGGCGCTTCATTCTCTTCTAATTCTTTTGCAATTAAGCTCGAATTAGATCAAAGCATTTATTACGGGAACCTACGAGGAATCTCAAATAAAAAAATATAGAGAGTCGCGGTGATTCACTTCTTTAAGTTGGAAGGCGGTAAGATGGCACATGAGCGCAGGCCTTTTAGCGGGTGTCCCTTTGCGCTCAGTCAAACAATTCCTGAGGCAAATCTAGGGATATGTCGAGAGACATTATAAAAAGAAAGCTCAAAGTTGTAATAAAAATAAAAAAAAGAAAAACCCAATTACGTTGAGATTTATAGTCTGTCGCGACTCAAACTTGTTTTTTGTCTTTTGGTCGTGACCCACATCTGGTGAAATTAGACTTTGACTTCCAGGAGATTTTGCTAAATGTTAAGCGATTTGCTAAAAATATCTCTAGGAGTTTTTTTTTTTTTTTTTTTGGAGGAGGGGGGTTTCAAACTCAATCCATCTGACTCGGGAAGTAGTAACGGGGATGAGAAACTTCGCATTTCAATTATAATGCTCGGCTCGCATGAATCCTGACAAACTTTGGGTAAACCTAGAGCGTGGATTCTTCGGTGGACAGATCTTCAAGCTCTGTTTTCTCGTGGAGGAGCAAGGAGGATCCGTTTTTTTGCAAGAATTCATGAAAATGCCCGAGAAGCAGCGGAAGCTTTTAAAGCAGGAGAGGAATCATTCATCCCTCCGGAAGGAGCAGTGCATTGCAAATCGAACCGGGGCAGTGTTAAACAGCTGGTCTGGTCAGGACAGGCCAGTTCGTCACTCCTGTCTCGGTCATTTCGATCCATTGCCAACGGCGAAGCACACAAGTCATACACAGAGACACCCTCCTCCTCAACTGTGCCCCTAAGCTCTTCTCACGAGGTCAAACCTACAGATTTCCCTAAATTCCCAGTGGCCGACCAAAAAAAAAAAAAAGAGAGAATTTCCCTCTCTTTCTCCAGCTTTCAAAACATTTTCATTGCGCCACCTGCATTTGTGCTCTTACTCCATGGAAAGGCGTGCGTGCGATGCATCGTATTCCCATCGAGTCCGGTGATCTCCCCACCTCTCTGCTCTGCTCTGCTCTGGTCTTCGCTGTTGTGGAATCAAACGAAACTTCACTTGTTTAATCAATGCCCAGCTTCAGCATTAGCTATTCATGTGAATTAGGAGAGAGATCTGAACATTATATGGGTTTTGTTTAATGAAGTTCCCTGGAGCTTCTCTTTAATAGGACTTCTCTCAGAAAAATGGGATTCCACGATTCCATCCACTTTCGAAAATGTGAAAAAGATGGTTCAAGTTTACTTCCGTTTCACGCCAAAGAAGAAAAAGGCCTTCCCTTTAATAAAGAGGGGACGCATTTGGATTTCATGTCCGGTTTATGTCAATGACATGACCAACTGTGTTCATACAAGCATGGAGAAGCCCCGCTAGGAGCCTTCGGAGATTCGGGTTTCATTTTCAAGTACTCTTTTTTACTGACTGAGCTCAAATTCGCCTTCCGGGTAGAATGCCGCCAATCTCTAATTTGTTCAAAACCCGAATCGCAGATTCGTGCCCAATGTACAGGGGAGATTTGAGTTTACAGAACAAAGGAACGTCTAATTGCCAGGCGATTTAACTTGCACATGAAAAAAAGTGAGAAGGAAATGTGTATTATTATGAGTTATATACTTTATAATTGGCAAAATTAGGAAGGACTAAACTACTGAGGAATGAGGAGAATCTCTGAATTAGCAGTAACAGAGTTTAGCCTAAGTCGCCCCTCAGCCCTGCTCTTCTTCAGCAGAGACTCAGGGGAAGATGAGACCAATTCCGTGACAGAACATGAATCATTCGAGCTATCGGAACTGAAGCAAACGTCCACCACTCCGTCTGGACTTCCGGGCATCGATCCGAACTTGCGCTTGCTCGATCCGTGTCTGCGAATTGCTGATGCCAGGTCCGAGACTAGCTTAGTGCACTCATCCATAATGTCCTGTCAAGGAGATATGGAATGACATTAAGATTTCAGGATCATGATTCATAATTCAACCCCGAAAGAAGGGAAAAACAAACTCATTTGGGTTCAAGGAAGGGTACAGGGCTAACCAATTCGATTCCCAGAATGGGCAAGAGTTGGTTCTGGCATTGCAGTCCCAGACAAGGGTCTAGACCATTTATGACATGTAGTATCACAGCAGTAGCCATTACAGAAGCAACATAGCTCGTTGACCTGCAATCTGTTTGGGCAAAGAAAGGAACAACGATGGCATTAGCAGATGCGACCAAAGCGGGAATTCACAGAGAAAAACCCTCCCCGTCTTTTCCATTTCAACGGGATCAATTTTTTTACCTGAGAGAGAAGCGAGAAGGACCTGTTCGCACCTCCTAAGGAATTCACAGCACAGATGGCCCTTCAAGCCGAGCATCCTCGCGAAATAATCAAGAAAAGACAGTGGGGTCACTGGGTTCATCTTCCACTCGAGCGTGGACAGCACCAGCAGCTCCATTCTCTGTATTGTTTTGGCCTCAAACATGTAATTGCTCTCCTCCACCTGAAAGAAATGGAGTTGCACACCATTAATGAAGAGCTCGAAAAGAGGCGACATTCGAGGAACAAGAGATCCTCAATTGGCACGCACCTGGAGGTCTAAGAGAAGGGGGACCTGGGTCTCCTCCACTTTGGCGGCAAGAGAGAGACAGGCCACGGCGATTAGCTGGGTCATCCACGGCTTCTCCGCCCGCGAGCCGAACCCGAACAAGAACCTGTCGAGGTAGTCGACGGCGAGCACGGCGGTGAGGGCGGAGAAGTCGCAGTGCGCGTGCGCCTTCATCATCCAATCCAAGGCCTGGCGCCGGGCTCGGGCGAGGCAGGGGTCGGTCGCGAGATCCCGGCGCAGAGGGTTGGGTTCCTCCCTGGAGGTGAGGCGGGTCAGCTCTTCGTCCTCCCAGAACAGATCTTGGTCCACGAGGAAAGTCGTGGGGGGGTGGCTCAAAGTGTCATCCTCGTCACCGAGTTCGTGTTCTTGGGCCTCCCAGGGCTCCTCGGAGCAGTAGAGAGAATCGAAGAGAGAAGCCGGGCTTTGCTGGCGTGTTTCCTGACGAGCCATCATCGTCTTCCTCTGGAGAAGAAGAAGTCCGGGACTGGTCTCATTACCCACAGAAACGTCGAGCCACACCTTCACTGCTCGACTAGAACCATTTCCTCTCTCTCTCTGTCTCTGTCTCTCCCCCTCCCTCCCTCCCTCCTCCTTGGACAGAGTCTGAGCGAGCAAGCCACCACCGCCAATGGGGTCTTGACTCTCAATGGCACAAAGGATCTGATTTTATGGATTCGACCAAAGCATGTATTGGGAGAGTGCAGAGGGGGAGTGGGGGCGTGTGCGAGAGACTGTATTATGGCTACATAAGTCCTTCCATTCGCAACATTAACTGGACACGTGACGGTACTGTGATCCTCGATCCTTTGGTGGAGCCCTCCACTCCAGTGGACCCCCCGACACGATCACGGTTCACGAGACGACACCTCTCTCTCTCTCTTCCCCTCTCGTTTCACCATGAAACTTCCCTCTCGTTTCACCATGAAATTTGCTTTGCTTATCTACTACTTCTTTCATGTTTTAAAAGATCGCGGGGCGTTCGAGCTTAAATCAGATTGTCGTCGCGTTTGAGTGATCCGATCTTCCATCTGACGAGCTAAAATACATGGCCAATGTGTTTTTACCTGTGGCGGATGTTTGAGTTTTGAATTTTGAATTCGTAATCCCATCTAAGGATCTCTCTCAAACACATGATGAAAAGAGCCAACATGATGTATGTGTTGCGACATTATAGCATTACCTTACCTGTTGGACTGACAAAAATTAAAGATCTTCCTCATTTCAATATAGCAAGAAATATGTTGAGTTGTGCGATATATATAGTTACCAAATTCATAATTATAACGCATCGCATTATTCTCTATTAAAGAATAGTAAATCCTAAAAAAAAAGAAGATGAATTGGGGATTTACCATCGTGGACATAAGCTTTCAAGGGACTTCTTTTTCTCTTAGATGTCTGAACCATGTTAACTATTGGTTGTTCCTCTTCTCTTATTTTATCTCTTTTTATTGTCATTAAAACATGGTATTAGAGTCGTGTTCCATCCTAAAGTTGGATTCTTTGTCAATGCTTCCACTTGTCTACCGGTGACGGAGAATCTGATTTTTTTTTGTGTGATTTTTGGTTTGCTCAGAGGGCGATCATCTTCATCACACCTTCATTGGATTCGATTGCTCCCAAATAAGTTTGCTGAATTTTGTGCTATCTTTCTATTTAGCACAATGGTTGATAATAACAAATCTATTTTCGAGATTTCAAATAAACTTACGACTATTCTGTTAAATCGGTGTAATTATTTGCCTTGGTCTAGAGCTATCTCTATAGCCCTTGGGGGCAAATCAAAGTTGGGTTATGTGAATGGTCTTGTCAAAGCACCTATAGCTACGGATACGAAATTTGCTAAACAACGGACAAATAATAATATGGTCATGTCGTGGTTGTTTAATTCAATGGAATCTTAAATTTATGAGATATGTGCTTATTCAGAGATTGCTAAGTACCTGTGAGATTCTTTGAAGGATATTTATGGAAATTTTGATAATTCATCCCGTGTCTTTGAGTTGTAACATGAGCAAGCACCTAATCAATCGTTTACTGAACATCTTGGTAATATGATAAAGAAGTGGGATAAACTGCGACAATATCGACCATTTGCCTAGAATGTTGAGATATATGCCCAGTGTGAAGAGCAGGACATGATTTTCAATTTTTGGCCAGTCTTAGGCTTGAATATGAAGATCTTAAGAGGCATATCCTAATGAGTTCTACTCTTCCCAATTTTGCTACCATTTGTGCTATATATACTCTTTCTCGATTTCAAAGGCAGGTTGGTTGGTTGATCTACTTGAACATTACTCGGCTAGATATTACTTACAAGTGAAATGGTTTGGCTTCATTTGCTTGTGCAAGAATTGAGATTTGAAACTCCTAAGTCTCCTATGAAGTTATTTTGTGATAATCAAGCTGCGATGGATATTGCTTCAAATTCAGTTTTTCATGAATAGACGAAACATATAGAAGTCAATTGTCACTTTGTTTGTGAGAAAGTTCAAAACAAGACAATTGAATCTAATATTCGTAGTGATGAACAACATGTGTGGTTCGGATACTTTGGTTATAAAAAAAAAACATGCTGATATAATCACCAAGGCTCTTGCTAAAGGTGATTTCTAGAATATGATGTCCAAGCTAACCTCTAAGGACGTTTTTGCTCCAGCTTGGAGGGGAAATGTTGGAACTATAAAGATTGAAAATCTTCATAACTTTAATATAGCAGGAAAAATGGCTGAGTTGTGCGATATGCATAGTTACCAAATTCATGATTGTAAAGCACTGCTTTGTTCTCTATCAAATGATAATAAATCCTCCAAAAAAAAAAGATGAATAGGAGATTTATCGTCGTGGGCGTAAAATTCCAAGAGATTTCTTTTTCTCTCGGTCTTCTGAACCACGTTAATTATTGAGTGTTACTCTTCTTTTCTTTTATTTCTTTCTATTGTCATTAAAACATTACCATTGCAAAGGCCTTGGGCATCGGCCTTGGCGGAATTCTATTATCGCATGCATATGATGACGTGAGTCCGCTTTATTTCAATCATTAGTGATTTCAGATATGATCATGCATAAAACTCACGTGTTTTTGTGGATGGAATCGATGAGATCTCATATTTGTGCGCATGCAAAACTTTCCTTATTTCAGGACACGAGTTTATAATCTTTTATTTAACCATTAACAGGATCATATATCCATCTCCTTAATTTATTTTTCCCTTGACGGATTAAAAAGTCGAAATTGGGAAAAATTTCATACTGAATCTCGTGGATCTTCAATTAGGTTACTGAATAGCAATGTCATTTACCCAATGCACCATTGCAATAAGCTTTTCGTTTCATTTCATCAATGGTCGCTTTGATTGGAAATCCGACAGTTATTTTGTTTCGTGCGCAATTGCCGAAATGGCGGATTTGTGGCCAATTTTCTAAACGCCATGTGAGGTTGACATGATTATCAGGGCAACTTCGTAAAACTAAAAATAAAAACACCCGATAGAATTTTGGTCAAAGCCATCATTGTTGAAAAGCCAAAGAAAGTTAGTTGTTGAAATACAATAGGGTAATTAAAATGGCAGTGACTGAAAATTACATTAAAATTAGTAACCACCGATAAAATTTATCCATCGAAAGTAGGACGTAATTGTCCCTATCGGGGGAACCAACATTAAATACGACCGTCTAGACGATACAAATACGACACGAGCCTAATTATGAATTACAAAGAGAAAATACAAACATACTTCTCTATAAACTCGATATGTATATGAACACGAGAGTCTTCGGTCATTTATTTGGGTTGTACAATCAAAATTATGAGATTAAACTACAACCCTTTTTACGATACACTAACACAAGTTGTCGGTCTCGATTACATCGAAGGTTAAAGTACACATTCAACTACCATGAGTTTTGTAACGAGACAATTCTTCTTTGACGGAATTATGGCAAAATAATTTATTGCTCTTGTATCAAGTTCATGCAAAAGCATGGTCCGAACATTTTGCATCCGCAGGCGAACGGGTCATGTGCACAAATGGCGATTAATCCATTTGAAAAACATGGATACCTGACATTATCCAGAATAAAACTAATAGTATATTTTCTATCATTATGGGGAATATACGATACGTGCATCTCATAAGGATATTGTCTAGCACCCACCACTTTTTTTTATTTGTAAATAATGATACTAGTATAGTATGTGACATCCTAATCTGACGGTTTCACCACATTTGACCACGAACATAATCTAAGGGTGCGCAACAATGGCCGGTTGCAATAAAAGATGAACCCAGCTTCCGATTTTCCTAATTTTGGAGAGACCACATCTTCGGACTTTTCTCAATAATGGGTCATAATTCATCGCCATGGGGGCAAGAGAGAAACAATAATTTTAAATCGGGGATTCAATCTAGAGAGCATCAATGATTCAATCCACACCATGTTTCAATATGATCAGCCCCAAACCCCAAAATGGAAAGAGCGCGGAAGGTAAATTGGTTTAAGAGGTCGTGCCTAAGAAATTAACGAGTAGTGTACCCGGTTAAAAATTCACTCGAGAAGAAGTAATGTCAAATAAAGCCTTTTTTTCGATCAGCTTGAACACCACCCGACCTCGAACCAAAAAGAAGAAGAAGAAGGGGTTTTGCAATGGAAAATAAACACGTCACGTTAATTAGGTCTTCACTAAAGAAATGTGTGAATCATGGGAATCGACGTACACAGTCAAACGAACGACAAGAAATTTGCGAATTAGTATTCGTGACATGAACTCATAATTAGGGTTTGAGAAAAAAGCGTAGCTCGTGCAAGTGTCGCATGATTCACAGCTCCAAGGCGCAACATTTGGAGGCATGAGTGAATGGTCTTTCGGCGCGTATGGCCACGATTATGGAATCGAATTCAATGCATCGATCCTGTTGGACCGTATCGGTTGGAAGGTGGGAGACCTTTTGCATTGTTAAGCTTCGTGGAAATGCATGATTATGTCGTGCTATAAAAGGTTCGATTGCTGTGATCAGCAATGGGCGGTTGCTTTTGTCCCACCTCTAGACCCATTATTTTCCAAATTATGCGTGTACTTAAGAAGGCAATATGAGTGTGGAGCTCCAAATCCATAATTCCAAAGGTCAATGAATTGCCAAAAAAATATCCATCTCGAGCTAGTTTTACTTTTGTCTCGCCGATCTGTGGACCAAAATGCCAATGGATGAGCTATCTTGCTCCTTCGCACGACATCTACACATGCGAAGACAGTGTAGATTACTATTTCCTTCCACGAACAACCACTCGTTTGACCTCTCTTTTTCTCTCGATTTAGGAATAATCCTTAGTTTCCCGTTTAGAATTCAGGTCAACGAATTGTTATTTCCATTCCATGGCAAATCAACATCAACAACACATTTATCCCAAACTAGTTGGGGTCGGCGGTCGATGAAACCCAAATATTCATAAAAATAAAAGTAAAATCAATCAAAAAAAGAGAGAAAAATGTGTAATAATAAATAAACAAATACATACACATATTAATAGCATCCCTCCACTCCGTCCTAAGACAAACCGCACGCCAATCTATTTCTCACTCCATTAAATCTTATTTTACTACTTTCCCCCAAATAAATTTCGACCGATCTCTTTCTTTCTTCGTGCTATACTCTCAATAGCAAACTTCTATTTCTACCGGAACATCTAAGGGTCTTTAAAGAATATGTTCAAACCATCTCAATCTATGTTTTTTCATTTTTTTTGCCATCAGTACTACTCCAACTTTTCGTCGAATATTTTCATTCCTTATCTTATCCATCCTTGTATGACCATACATCCACCTTAACATTTTTGTTTCCATTACCTCCATTTTATGCTCATGTTTCCTATGTGCTGGCTAACATTCAGCTTCGTATAGCATAGCAGGTCTTCCTGCTATTATATCAAATTTTTTTTTAACTTAAGAGGAATTTTGTGGTCACACAAAAATCCTGATGCATTGCGTCATTTCATCCAACCTGCTCTAATTCTATGGCTTATATCTTCATCAATTTCTCTCTCCTTTTGCAATATTGATATCAGATATCTAAAAGTATAATTCTTAAGTACCTCCTGTCCGAGCATATTTACGGTTTCTTGATTTGCTCTTTCTGCTGTGTCAAACTCACACTTCAAATATTCCGTCTTACTTCAACTTAACGTAAATCCTTTAGACTCCAACGTGCTTCTCCATAATTCTAATTTAGCATTAACCCCAACACTAGTCTCATGAATAAGCACAATATCGTTTGCAAATAGCATATATCACGACACCTCATCTTGAATATCTTTTATTAGCTCATCCATAACAATAACAAAAATATGAGGGCTCAAAACAGAACCTTGGTGTAAGTCTACTGTGATTGGAAAATAACTTAATGTGTCATTACAAATCTTCACACGTGTAGTAGTACGGTCATACATGTCCTTAATTGTCTTTACATACTTTGTAGGTACTTTTTTATTCTTAACAATTCACCACAGAACCTTTCTTGGAACCTTATTATACACCTTTTCGATATCAATAAACACCATGTGGAGGTGCTTCTTTCTTTCTCGATATATCTCCATCAATTCCATGGCAAGTCAAACAATATTAATTTAGTAGCATACAACATCACATTAAAGAGATTATGGACCACTCGGGGAAAACTTGAACACACACCCTCAAACTTTTAACCTCTTACACACTTAAAGTTATAGATCCTTTTGCTTTACCGCCGAACTCATTCTCTCTTGCACCATCAAACCTTGAAATTTATGTTCTTTCACTTTACACTCCAGGAACTCTCAGCGCTTTTGCGCATTATGTGTAATCGAAGTTTTTGAACCCTTACCGGTAAAATAATCTTGTAAAATAGTGGGTACACATTACCCCCATACAACTTTTTTCGGCATTAACACCATCAAATTAATGTGTCGCTAAGACGTGCAATTTGCACAGGAGGTTGATTCTTAAGCTGAATATACCAGCCGCAATGCATTAAATTGTTTGCATGGATGAGAATGCCGTCTAGTGCAATCCATCATCGCAGCTTGAGAGTGGACTTTTTAACAGGAAAAAAATTGGTGGTTACAAGCGATAAAATAATTCCTAAGTTTCGAGATTGAAGTGAAAGACTTTAGAGTTCAGGATTTGATGTGTAAGGGGGGTAAACAGAAAGACTTTGACAAGAATTAGCGGATGCAGTTCTTAAGCTCCATTAATTTTCCCCGAAAGAGGAGTGAAAATTCTGAGAGCCCTTCACACGTTGTCCCTCTTGTTGTTTGGAGGTGTTGCTCCCATTCCCGAACGGCGGAAGGGGCAAATCGCAAAAAATTGAAAAAAAAATCTGCAGGGGGATGGACGAGCGTGCAGTGTTGTTTCACCCTCCGACTGCAACGTGATGTCCCTGTCTCTCTTCATTGATTTTTCCTCCCATCTCTCTTCTTTCGACCTCGATCTCCGAGAAAGGGGGGGTGGGGTTGGTGCGGGATGGTCTACTGTTGCATCAGGCAATTCGAGGTGGAAACGATTGGAGTCAAACCAGATGGGGTGTTGGTTGGCAAAAGGAAGATGGCTTACTGTAGTGCTTGATGAGATTGGTCTTTTGCTGATTTGTCCCAGCAAAATGCTGCACCAAATTCCATCCATCTTAGCCTTAAGCTCCATCAGTGATGGAAAAAATCGCACCCCCTCCCTTAAAAAAAAATAAATATTATTTCCTTTTTTTCCTATACCGTCAACCATCTCAAGGCAATTTCAAAGTTATGTTCGGTGAACTTTCTTTTTTTGGCCTTTTGAAGACGTTATTACAAGGGTTTTACTAGCATAACATGATTACTAGAAAAAGAATAACAGCACGTGATCACGAATTCTTGAAAAATTGGACCACATAATAATATTGAATTGATCGTCATTTGTCTCTTCGGTTGTCCACAACAGAATTTTAGTGTTACAGTCACCATAAAACTGTTGTATAATCAGTTGTCTTGTGATGAGCCAATGACCTGCCTCGTCAAAAGTTCACTGTAGTGACTGCATCCTTCCTTTTCTCCTTTTAATTTTTGGGTCACAGCTGTTTCATCATTGTGGTCAAAGTTATTCTTCTTCTCAGAATCGGAGAGAAGCGTGGCTAACTCACTATAATCACAAGAACAGAAAGCAAAAGCCCCTTCATCGGAACTCGTCAGTTCAATCTCCCTCGCCGCAGCACTCCCACGCCATCCCACCCCATCCCTAGTCCTAAAAGACTCTCAGCAGAGCTAGGACCAATCTAAAAGCACGAGAGGCAGAGGGCTCACACGACACCCCCATTTCGAATCAGGAAGATTTGGGATTTAATGGAGTTGTGGGAACTTCTTCTGGTTAGGATTCGATTGTTCGTGGATGGCATGGAAAGTCCATTACGAATACGACATGTGGGGTGAGCGGGTCGAGGACTTAGGAAACGATTCCCACATGTGTCGTGTAATAGCAGCTTCGGATACAAATGATATCCCCATAAAACGTCAGAGAGGAAGAGATTATGGTCCATGATATTTCACTATGCCATCATTATTGGACTCCTTGTTTGGCCAATGAAATGTGGTACTAGGTTTTCGTACATGTGACGGGAAATGCTATAGAATACGGAAGACATTCATTACAAGTTTGGTCACCCGCTTATCGCTAGTACCCACGCATGATGGTCGAGGCTCAAAGTGGGTACATTTGTAAAACTAATCTTTTTTTTTTCATTTGTTCTCTTTTTTATTTTCCATGTGTGCACCCAAGAGTAAGACCAGCGGATTAAATATCATGCATTACTGTTTATTGAACACCGTATTTTGTGTTTGCTTCGTCTGTCGGCGACCTTTTTGTTGACTAATTACTTGACATAATGACATTTATTAATCGAGGAAAGAGCGTCTAGTCAAATCACCGACGTGGTCTTAATTGCTCAGCCTGTCATTGTGCCACCGTCAGAATACGCGGAGGTGATGTTTCGAAAATAATCATGCATTCGAACATAAATCGATCCGGTCTTTTCAACATTCAGAATTACATAGAAACAAAAGAAAAAATTATTAGCAGAGTGTGGCAATTTGCAGACAGATTGCGTATGTTTGCGAGTATGATCGCATTGAATACAGAATGGCAATGTGTTATTCACTAAGCACCTAGCTTATGGCTACAATGGAGTACCAGTTTGCATGGTTAGGGCATCTTGGAGGAAGCATTCTCTGAGCTCGCCCACGACCCGTTACGCATTTTTCTTTCGCAATGCTTAATGATCCGAGGCAAGCCAACTAAAACAGGTAGGCTTTGAAGTTGTACACTCCATACATACATTTTGTGACCAGGAAACAAGAATGTGGTTGGAATTCGACTAGAAATGGTGTTTAAGGTCACGTCCGGAAGAGAAAAAGGTAACATCAACTTGGACCATACGTTTTCAGCATCTCCATCTCAAACGCTCTATTTCTCTAGCCCAGTTGACAAAACTCACGTGAATTCTTGCTGTCGTGGTGCATAGACTGCGCCTCATTTCCCAATTCCTCCGTTCATGCATCACTACGTGCAACCTTGTTGCCGATCTCTCTGCCTAAGAGTTAGAATTCGCTGGCTTTTCTTTCTACGTCGTTTCGAGGTTGATCTTGATCGCGTGTAGGGGAAGGCCAAAGACAGAGAAACAGCGTGGTCAACGAAGCGCGTTTCTTGCCTCCATAGACAAAGCAAAATTGAGTTGCGAATCTGAGAGTTGATCAATTCCTAACAGTACCAAAGGGAAAGAAATGAAATGGGCGCACAGCGCTGCAACATTAAGCAACTGCCCCTCGAAGAAAAATCAAATCAAATGGAACGAGGTGCCCCATCATTAGTTGCAAGCAAAAAAAAAAAAAGGGGTAGAAAGACTCTCCCTTGGGTCAATGTCCTTTGCCTTTAGAGCACCAAACAAACTGTTAGGCACTAAAGAAAGAACCAAGCACAGAGCAAGAAAGACAAACAGTCAAAATGTGTTGCCTATAAATCCACAGCTCTTGCAGATGTGGGCCATTTGTACCCGTCGAATGGCCCAACAAAGGTGCCATGTGAAGAGCCGAAAATAGCCAGCAAAAAAGCCGTGGTGAGATGCCTACCTATCTCTACCCCGCCTAAAGTCTACGACATTCAACCCCCAAAAAAGAATTATGCTCGATGGTGATCCCCATTCCCATATGCACAGCGCTTTCTCTGCTGCGAACATATTCAAAGGAACACAAAGCCAAAAGTCAAGGAAGAAGAATCAGACCCTTCTTTGCCAGAAAAGTCACATCTCATTTCTGTCATCGCTCGATAAGAAGGAGCTAACTTTACAACCTTGAATGAGTTGAATTTCTCCTTTCCCCTCGATGAGAAATACTTTGCATCGCAACATCAACATTGGTCATGGTGTGTTGACTCCACAGCACAAACGTTGTTCTCATGGCGTTAAACATGACCCTGGATGTCGACCCGTTTTATGGAAATGCGCCTCGGTGAGCTGGACACGCTGATGCGTGGTAAAAAAACATTAGTCCAAAATTGGATTTCGAAAATGATATAAAATCCCTATGCTCTGTACCACGCTCCACCTTCAAATGCCAAAGAATCTGATGTAGCAACAGCACTCTTGAAATCTCTATATCATGAAGAGAGAAGTTCACTGAAGTAGGTTGGCCCAAGTCCTATGTCCAGATGGGCCTTGCCAAGGTTGATCATGTCACTTACTCAAGAGCCCAGGACTTGGAAATATCTATTCCAAGCTAGGGCTTGGTCTATGCTATAAGGAAGCCTAATCGGGAGAAATGGCACTGCATGTTTAAACTTGGCACAACCGGCGCGCGACCATGACTGCTTTAACATAGGAACTGGAAGTGGAATGAAGGGGATAGTTTTTTCGGGATCAAAGATTGGACCATGCAAACTAGTAGCAAGTTATCAAACCGAATATTTGGGTACCAAATTTGGGTTATTTTACGTCCAACAACCTCCACAATCTCTCATCACGCAGATCCGAGGAATGAGAGACTTTAGGAATGTGGTGCACAGTTCTTGTTCTGTTCTGGTGAATCAAGGACTTGCGTGGCAACTGGCATTCAGCCATGGATCATGAAAACTTCGAACTTGCGATGCCTCTTTTAACTTTCGCGAGGTTATTTGCTGAACACGCCATTACAGGGGATGATCGTGTGTCATGAGGGACGGTTCTATTCCTGGTGGAGTAAGTATTCCCAATCAAAGATTCCCACTGACCCTAGAAATGTTTTGAATTGCGAAAACACATAAGAAAGGCCCATGAGGAGCAAGCACCGGACAAGAGCAGGCCCGCTCGAATCGCTTTAGGCCAGGGAGTAAAAACACAGAAGAGGGAATATACGAATGAAAGTTAGCAAATTGGCATAGGTAACCTAAGTCAACAGTCATAATCCCAATCATGGAAACCGAAAGCAACAATCAACATACCAAATGACGAGCGTTTAGTGATAGCAGCACCGGAGATAGCGGCGGCTACAAGACAACTGATGGAAACAGGTGGTCGTATTGGCTGTGGTTGCCAAATAGCAACAGCGTCGACGGTGAACGTGATTCCCTCGAGGATGGTGGTGACCAAGGTGAAACTCACAGATGGCCTGATAAATTGAGCAAAAAGCCGCTGAATTGACCTAGACGAAAATGGTATACCCTACACAATTATTTTTCCGAGAGACAACAGCAGAACAACTGCACCAAGGATTTACAGAACTGGTGGGAGTTGCTCGCCCACTTACTTCAGCCAGACTTGACTCTTGGACAAATCGAGCTCAACTAATGCTCGGGAGTTCCAAGTTGAGCTTCAAGCTCGGTCCGAGTTTGGTTTTCGGTTTGCTAAAGCTCAGACCCAAGT
This sequence comes from Rhodomyrtus tomentosa, assembly GCA_028455895.1. NCBI lineage: Eukaryota > Viridiplantae > Streptophyta > Magnoliopsida > Myrtales > Myrtaceae > Rhodomyrtus > Rhodomyrtus tomentosa. The sequence continues at coordinate 1,409,823 of JAPCWY010000001.1, read as the reverse complement.
GACTCCCGAACCGATCTCGCTTAAAGAGTAATTATCTTGATAATCAAACCAATTCAAGATGAATGCTTAAGCTCGATGTTAAGAAGTGGAGCTTGAAAAGTTAAGCTTAATCAAGTTCGCGTCAAGTATTGTATCTCAATTTTTTTTTTCCCGCCGGAGCGAGTCTAATGATCTGAGCATACCTTTGATCTCCATCCTTCCTCTTAAACTCACACATTTTAGGAAATTACTGTTCAATATTGCTATATTAGATCAAGTTAATATCATATATGAAAACGATGGTATCTTGCAATTTGATTGACTTTGTTCTTACAACGATATAATAATTTTGATTAGATCGCGCAAATGGTACATCCATGAAGAGTCTTGAAGATCTTTGCTTTTACATATTCGGTTTAGAGCTCATCATTGGTGGAGTTTAGGCATCAGATTTCGACACGACTCCAACGTAAAATATTTCTTCATCTCATAGTATCGTACGTCATTTCAGATGTTTGAATTTTTAACAAACATCCGTTCGACTTATCAACTATTATGTGACCTTGTCAATTCTATTAATGTAACTTACAAGTTATTCTCCTATTAGTTTACCCCAGTAACTTTGGTAAATAAAGGTTTCAATTTCTAAGCTGTAAAAAGGTAGTAATTTTCATGATAGCGTAGGAAGTTACTGACATTATTAATTTGAGTAAAAAGAAGTCACTACTCTTTTTTCACCATAGTTTTGACACGTGCCTGCACTTATTTGAATTTACCAACATGGAGAAATATCAACAATTTTTGGGCAAAGAAACAATCTTATTTTGATTTGTATCGATATTTTAATATTCAATCCAATCCTACCCACTTGCAAATGAAATCAATGAGCCATAGTATAGTATGCGCTCATATCAATTTTATATCTGATCAACTTCCAAATACTATTTCACCAATTTTTTCCCCCTAAATAGTGATAGATATTCACAATTCTATACTAGATATAACACCTATCTCATCACATTCAATCTAATCAAATTTTCAAACGATTGGACACAACCTAATTTTTTTGAGAAAATAAAGTCTTTTTTTTTAACAACGATAATCTCTTGCTTTTATGGAATCTTAATCATTTTCTTCATTTACGTCCTTAATCTTTCCTTGTGGAGAAATCCTATTCACGAGTAGAAGGGCAAATTAATTATCCTACTTCATTTTTCTCGAATTTTTAATTCTGGAATTTGTATCTTTTCAATTATAAAACCGCCTCTGCAGAATTCTTTTTTAGATCTCGAGATATTTTTATTTTCCAAAATGCATTGATGCAATATTTTTCATGAATCTCTTAAATAACATTCAAAGTTTTTTTTTTTTTTTGGGGGGATCGAAATTCAAAGTTTTCTTAATAAGGTGGTCTTTTGAGCGGACAGAACGACCGCCTGACATATTCGCGAGCAGGAAATAAAAAGGCTTCGGAAAATGATTTTGGTCCACAGAGCGAGGGGGTCGTCGTTCGAATTTTCTCTACCGAGGACAGAGATTTAATTACCTGCGGCGCATGGTGGAGCCCGTTCCCTACGATCATCGGACTCTCATCAAGTCCCAATGCCACGTCAGATAGATGCGATATCTTATGGCCCACGATGGGTTCCAGTTCGAGTCCACGATAAGTAATGTGAGTAAGCTCGCCCCAGATCTCTACCACCACATCGATTTTAACTATTCTAATCAAAAGGGATTTAAAGCGAGCGAAAAACTCTAGAAAGGCCAATTTAAATCCGCATTTCGAGTCCGTCACTTGACCAAACTTCGACCCACTGAAAGCGAAGAAGACGAAGAAGATAGCCAGGAGACACCGTCCTCTCTTTAGCGGCCGCCTGAACCGTTGTGAAGCCGTGCCGTCCTTCCTCTCGAGCCTCCGTGGATGGGCCAGTCAGCTTCGACGGCCTCATTCCAGGTCCGCCGCGGCTCCATCAGCCATAGCCACCGCCACCGTCTCGGGTCCCAATCTTCGCCCCTCATTTCGCCGATGCTCGTCGACGGAATCGACGGCGATGATGCGCCCGATGCGTCTGATTACATCTCTCATCTTCCTGACGAGTGCCTGGCTTGCGTATTCCAGTGCCTCGGCACCGGCGATCGGAAGCGGTGCTCTCTGGTGTGCCGGCGGTGGTTTGTCGTCGAGGGACAGAGCCGCCACCGGCTCTCTCTCGACGCGCGGTCGGAACTCCTCCCTCTGGTTCAGTCCCTGTTCTCGCGTTACGATTCTGTCACCAAGCTCGCCTTGAAATGTGACCGCAGATCGGCTAGCATCGGTGACGAGGCGCTGATTCTCATCTCGTTGCGGTGCCGGAACCTGACGCGTCTCAAGCTCCGCGCGTGCCGCGATCTGACTGACGCTGGCATCGCGAACTTCGCTAAGAATTGCAAGGGCTTGAAGAAGCTCTCGTGTGGATCCTGCACCTTCGGAGCGAGAGGCATGAACGCGGTGCTCGATAGTTGCGCATCCCTGGAAGAGTTATCGGTGAAGCGGCTTCGTGGCCTCGCCGGCGATGGAGCTGCGGCCGACCCCATAGGGCCCGGTGTAGCTGCAGCTTCACTCAAAACAATTTGCCTGAAGGAGCTATACAATGGACAGTGTTTTGGTCCGCTGATCATAGGTTCCAGGAATTTAAGGACCTTGAGACTGTTTAGGTGCTCAGGTGATTGGGATAAGCTCCTCCAACTAATGGCGGACCAAGCAAATGGTGTGGTTGAGATCCATCTCGAGAGGCTCCAGGTAAGCGATATCGGTCTTGCTGCCATCTCTAATTGCCCTGATCTAGAGATTTTGCATCTTGTAAAGACAGTAGAGTGCACGAACTCGGGGCTCGTGTCAGTCGCTGAACGTTGCAAGCTATTAAGAAAGCTTCACATTGATGGATATAAAGCAAATCGCATTGGCGATGAGGGCTTAATTGCTGTAGCTAAGCATTGTCCGAATCTTCAAGAACTCGTTCTTATTGGTGTTAATCCCACCAAATCAAGTTTAGATTTGTTGGCGTCAAATTGCCAAAACTTGGAGCGCTTGGCATTGTGTGGTAGCGACACTGTTGGTGATGTAGAGATTTCGGGCATTGCGGAAAAATGTATAGCGTTGAAGAAACTGTGCATTAAGAGCTGCCCTGTCTCGAATGATGGTATGGAAGCATTAGCTAATGGCTTCCCTAATTTGGTAAAAGTGAAGATTAAGAAGTGTAGAGGAGTGACTTGTGAGTTCGCCGAGTGGTTGAGAGCGAGCAGGGGGTTGCTTGGAGTGAGTTTAGACAGTGGTGAACATGAAAATGCTGATATCAGTACAAGCGATGGCGGAGTGCAAGACAATGGGGTTGACTTTCCACTGGTAGCCAGCCAACTGGCTGCTGCTAATGTTGCTTCATCAAGTAGTGGTCCTACTCGATCTTCATCGTTCAAATCTAGGTTAGGGATGCTGAGTGGAAAGAATCTAGTTGCTTGTACTCTTAGAAGGTGGTCAAATGGCAGTAACCTTTCATGAAGTAAATAGAATTCTGCTAGCAAAAGGAAAAAGGTATCATCACCTTTATCTGTTCAAATTTATTTTGGATCTTTTTATCAGTTCTGTTTGAATTTCCTCATGTAATGTTGGTTTCTGGTTACTGAATTGAAATCCCATATTTAACTTCACAAGGTTTTGTTTGTATTTGCACGCATCCGTTTTTATACATATTTATCCTGTTCTGATTGTTGTTATTTTCAAAGCGAACTTATGATGCCAACAACACAGCATAGCAAATGATGTTGCCAGTATAGATGTGGTAATGTTTTGGAGGATGCAGAAATCCGTACCTGAAACCTGCACCTATTTTCCACATTTTGTTTGGAGAACTTTTGTTGCGCTCATCTCTTGAATAGGTGAGTTGTCCTTGAAGTGATGGTTGATAGCCCGATCCATGAAGTTCTTTTTACCTTCCAGTTTCAGATCATTTCTTTCATCCTTTCATTTTCTCGATCTCTATTCTGTGCTGAATGTGTGGAGAAGTCAACAATCATTAACATTTAAAGAGGTTGGTTACACTTTGGTTGGCAGTGGTGGTGTCGGCTGAGACCCTGCTAATGTAGTGATATGCATCACTTGAACAATCTGTGCATACCGGAGTATGCTGTGGTTAATTTTCACTTTGCACCGTCAAAAGTTCAACATCAAACTGCAAGATTTTAAATATAAGTAAAAATTACGGGGGTGGTAAGCAATGCGCTTGTCGAAGGAGCCACATTTTTGTGCATGTACATGCCTTGTTGCTTGTAGTGAAGATTGATATCGCCCGGGCTTTCAAGTCTTCTGCCTCAATCTAGACTGGCAGGACGAAAGTGACTTAGTTTCACTTCCTTTTGAGCAGAAAAGATGCTAGATCTTGCAAAACAAGTAGGCAGGTCCACATATCATCGTTTTAATTTGTATCCGATCTAGTGTACATCCAAGAGGTACCGGTGGGACGATGTCTTTCTCATCCTGCAAAGCATGCCCAGCCCAATTCCTTTTCGATGTATCTCCGTTTACAAGTTTGGGTATGTTTCGATACTATTATGTGAATGGTGCCATGCGCGATTTAAACATGCTTTAAGTGTTTAGATGATAAACATGGGCTCGTTACTTAGTAAAGATGGTTTATGTAGGCAGGTAGGTCCAACTGGGGTTGGGGAGAATTCCAGCTGTAATTGATTCTAAGCTTCAGGAACTACAAGGTGAGATGGTTTTGGTTTCGATCTCATCTTGCGACGCCAAATTGCGAACAAATGACTTTGGAACTTGGTAAAACTGTTAGGCCTTGTGCATGTGTAAGTGATCGATGGCTGAGCTGTCTCTCGGGGGTGCCTTTTTTGGGTCTTCTCTACGATGCTATTAAGCAATAAAAATGGTGGCTTTAGCTGGAAAGTTGCATTGGATGGCCTCAACCGGGTCATTCCATGTAGAAAAGCATGGAAAAGCACATAAAGAGTCTGCACCACCTTCAAAAGTCATTTACTTTAAACTTTAAAGGCGGATATCATGTGATACCTTAGTCATGAAGACATGGGTTGGAGACTTCTATTTTGTATGAGATAGAAATTAGATTGGCGAGTTCAAATGTCAGGCTTGTACAAGTTAAATGATCTTGACCCAAGTTTGGCCGGCCTCGACCAGGTCATTCCGTGTGGGAAAGCATCGAATATCACGTAAAGGTTTTGCACAACCCCCCCGCATTAAGTCATTTCCTTCGAACTTTAGAGGCGGATGTCATGTGATGTGAGTTACTCATGACGCGACGACTGATAGTTATGAAGATAGGGGCTATCGACTTCTATGAGAGCGCAATGAGACTGGTGGAATCAAATGTGGTTCTCGTGCAAGTTAATGACCTGCTCCTGTCCAGTCAATCTTCGAGCCAAGGGCAATTGAAAGGAATATCTTCCCCCAAATTCGTCAATTAAAAGCAACATCGTTCCAAGTTGTTCGGAAAGCACGATATTCTCAAAGCGACCCCCCCTATAATATTGGCGAGGTTGAACACATACCAGTGCGCAGAACAAGTGACCAACTGTTACCACCATGACCTTGTTTTAAGATATTCGGACAGGAGATTTTAGGAACTTGATAATAAAAATGGTTCTTAGCATTAGTATCATATTTCTGAAGAACTCCAGAAGCCTTGTCAGCATCTTTTCATTCGAAGAAACCTAGGCGTCTCCATTAACCAGTGACGACACAGAAGATAAAGCTTGAAATTCAAGCAGGCAAATCACTTGAGGTGACAATTTTACCTATCAATAGGGGCAGTTAAAAGATGAGAGCAACAAGTCACTAGAAACGCTGGTCTGTAAGCGCAAACATGGGAGTTTGATTTCTCCATGATCGCCAGTCATTTTAAGCTGCTGGAGCTTTTGCATCTGGAAGGAGATCATCAAGTGACCATGACGAAGGATCTGGCGATCATGATTCTGTAACAAGTTTCAAAGGTACACTAACAAAAAAGAAGCAGCAAAAGGGAATGAGGAACAAACTGTACAAAGTTTCAGGCTCGCACGTTACCATAACATCGAGCAGTCATTGCTTCCTTGACAGCTGCTACATGATGCTAAGAATAATGGATATCGTATTAGCTTATGATTAAACTTATGAGGTGGGAATCGCATTATCTAAGGTGCATAAAACATGTGTATTATATCAAATCTTTTCCGTAGAACATTGAAAAGTGCTTTCAAGATACCAGAAAACAAAAGTTCCTCGCAAGAGATGTATAGATGGTTTCGTAAATGCATCTGCATCACATTTCATCTAGATACTTCACCTGTTCAGCTCCCAGTTATGTTGTAATTCGAGATACAAAAAAAGAAGAAAAGAAGGACATCTTCAAGAATGATGGACCCCACTTCCTTTGCAAATCCGTTGTCCGCGGCAACAGTAAGGCATCATACAAAAATCTCTCTACTTCATTTTCTTCTCTTTTACTGCTTGTGGCTTGCTGTACATAATGATCTGACTCAAGATCGTTCCGTTTGTCACAATACCAATGACTGAGCCCAAAACAACTGTAAAAAGGGTTAAGGACACCCAAATGCTTCATGATAGAATGAATGGTATGAAGGGCTCGTATCATAGAGGGAAATAATCTAAGGAAACAATCAATCTACACTACCTAAGCTTCCATCTTGAAGATACAGGTACAAATGGGCTGAACCAATAGTTGGCTTGTCACTCAAGGCGTAAATATGGGAAGAAGATTGTGAGTTGGAAACACAATCTCTTGTGAAGACAGAAAGACTTTTGAGGACAACTCACATCACAAAAGAAATGATGACAAATTATCAACAAATAAAGTCATAATTGCTTTTGTTTGCTGGCTTACAAAGTAAAAGGAGAGGGAATCAGAATGCGTGCCTATTCCACAGTCAATTTCATGATTCGAAGTATTAAACTGTGCATGTCTAGCAGAACAGCAAATAGGAGATGCAGCCATTACTGAAAACAGCTCGAACATTGCTTTTTTTATGCCAAGAGTTTCAGTATTAAAGGAATTACAACATAGTTAAATAAAGTTCCCTGACGTTCCTTTAAAAAGTTCAGAGTTTTGAAGAAAGTCAAAATAAGATAATTATTCATATATTTAATGGTCTTTGATTTACAGATATTCTCTAATTAATATGAAATGACTTGAGTTCCCAGTACAATTCCATGCAAAGCGCACAAAAATAACTAGCTTTCAATCATAGGCGCTCTCAACGCATATGTAGGAAGAAAGAGTTAAGGATACCGCTTGTAGGTGCTTTTTCCTGGATGCTGGTAAAAACTCTGACTGCAAAAAGATAACATACCAAAATCCATAAACCAATCAAATAATTCATCCTTGAAATGCCAACTTGGTCACTGAAATGCAATTTGACTCACCAATGGAACCAGCAGAATTCATCAATGATGTCAAGAAGCTGAGTTCCCCTGTGCTTTTGTTCTGCAAGAAGAGATTGCAATCATTTTCATGACAGGCAGAAGAGATTGCAATCATTTTCATGAGAGGCAACTAAAGCTACATGTACAGTGATTGACCAAGGATGCCAAGTAGAATTTAAATTGGAATGTACATGCATAAGATATAAGTTAAAAAGTTGCGAACGAGTAGCACATCCCTTGGTGCAGCATGACAAGAAACATGAGAGAAGCAGGTCTCTTGCAACATCCATTGGCCTTATAAAGCAACACCATATATCCATGATCCTATATTAGGGAGGGCATGAACTAATTCCCAATTCTCAAAGAACCACTACACGCAAATTCTACGGAACTACAACCTTCGCTATCCACAACTAGCAAGTTCAAGTATTGTTCTTTTAAAGCTTACATAAAAGTTAAGTAGGATAAGGACCATACTCCTCTCCCCCAATATTTTCTATCAAATCATATGGGAAACTCAGAATCTGAGATAGCTTTGAGAGTACCTACTGTGTCTAGACAACTTAGCATTATAACAGTGAATGCACTGCAATTTCTTGCATAAGAGATTCTCGGCTTCCACTTACACGGAAGTTTTCCCATATCTGTGGAACTCTTGCAAAGAAAAATATCGCATGCTGAGAGGCCTGCATGACAGAATCTCAATTTTAACAAAGCTTTTAAAGGCACAGATGGATGGCAGTTGGAGAAGAAAGAGACTTGTTAATTGGTACTCACATATAATGCTTCAAAAAGAAGAGGATCAATTTGACCAGCTAAAATGGTCGGTGCTACTGCACAGTATCTGAGAAACCCAGTTGAGGATAGCAGCTCATACTAACTTAAAGACTCTGAATTATAAGACAAACTAGAGGTGAACCAGCGAAAACGTAAGCAGGATACATTAGAGGCCTGATCCATGTCTTGATTCCCATTGGTTGCGAGAAGTAATATATAATAGCAACTAAAATTATAGCTGAAAAGCACCCAAGTGAGAACATTAGATCCAGTAGAGTTTCTTGGAGTAGCATTATACATAGAAGTACATGCACTGATTCGGAACATAAGATGGAAAAAGATATGCCAATTACATTTGCATTTTGACAAACATACTGATTGAATAACAAACCCTGATGGTGGCTAGCCTCATTCGATAGCTAAATGCAAGATTGCAATCCTAGGGAAAACAGTTTTTGGTTAAATACAGAAATAGATCTCTTAGAATTTATAACATATTTAAAAACCTAAATTTATCTCTGGGGTTCTTGGCCAAGAAACTCTTAAACTTGGCTCAAGTTGGCATTGGTCTTGGATGCCAGAACTTGCAACATCATAATTCTAAGGAGATTCAAATGAAAGGTCTAATTCAATATTGAGTGTGCCCAACACAAAAAAATTCAAGTGCATCCCATGGTATGCTGGAAATATAGAAAAACTGTCACTTAATATAGAAAAAGAAAAGAAGCCATTGTGCAATTAACAAACTCTTCACGGATTCTATTTACAATTGCTATGCTATTCCAAATCATATTCTCCCCAATCGATAATATAGAAGGAATATTTAACAGCAGCACACAATTTTTCTAACTAAAATTAGGCCATACTCTTAATTTCTTTAATAGTATGAGTGATCTGATCAACAGAATTTGATTGTTGAATAAGCTCTGCTGGGCTGACACTGACACTTAGAGGCGAAAGCTAGGGGAGCGAATGGGATTAGATACCATATTTCACAGAAAAGACAACGCAATTAGGTGCTGGTCACTCTCCATCACCATGCCATATTTCTTCCATCCCTGGTTGGAGGCAGAAAATTTCTCCAACCATGCTTTTGATTAGTGGGTTACAACCAAGGCTATCACTCATACTAAATTTTGCACTTTGATCATGTCTTGCAATCAACTAATTAGGGATATGGTTGGAGAAAATTTCCTCCGATCAGGAATGGAGGAAATTATAACCCTATAGCTTACATCAAATAGGCTGGTAGCAAGATATAGTTGCCAGTGATAAAATTTTCATTATCATACAACCATTGTTATTCGGTAAAAGATGCATGTGCTTCCGATAATGCTAAGTTGATGTGACCAAATGAATGTTTCTTTAGGGAATTCCTAGACCACTTAATTTTGTAACAATAACAATAAAGAAGAGCTCACACAACCAGTCACTTCACAAAATTTCAGATAGTTTTTTTCCTCATCCTTTTTTTTTCCCTTTGGCCAGAGTTTTTTCCTTATGCTAACTACATTAGATTCGCACAATTGGCCCATGTAAAAATAAAATAAAATTAGCATCCACTTTGGTTTTACTATTCCCCAGCCCAGTCAACTTGTGATTCTGATGTTTGTACATGAAATGCAAATGCTTTACACTTTAAGTTTCAGAGTATTAGAAACTGTATTTGACTCATGGGAAGCATCACATTACGACACAGAAATTTCTAGCATCGCCTATGCATGAATGTAGATTAAGACAAACCTTGGATAAGAAGAAATGCCAATTCACCATAAGCCGAAAAAGGGAGCCCTTTGTGGAGACAGTATGCCAAAGCAATAGTATAACCCACCACTTCAAGCTCAAAGGCGACCATGCTAAGGCCCCTAATACTCCTATGCTTCAAAATCTTCATTATCTGCAAGAATATAAGCCCAAAACCACAGAATCAGACAACAATATCAATGCAACTAAAGCCCTACAGTAACCTGTTCTTAAATAGCGTCTCCTGCGGGAAGATTCAAACTTTGGCCCCAAATCAACCTCTAAATTTGCTTTCCGAGACGAACAATTTGAACCCAATTACTCAAGTTATCCAATTTTGCAGAAACGGGTCGAGCCTTGCATCAAAACCTCGTGTTCTTTTTCAAGAGAACAAATCAAGAATAGAGCTCTGTCCTCAGGCACTCCGCGAGTAGCAGGGGAATACTAATTAATCATGGTTTGGTAAGGATAGAATTCGGACGTCTCATGCTGCTGATCAGATAAAAGAAAAACCTGAGGGACTTTGACAGTGGTGGAAGCAGCAACGATGCCATAACCGAGGAGCTTGGACAGCAGCGGGAGGAGACAGTCTTTTTCTGGGATCTTCCCATCGCGAAGAGATCCAAAAGCACAGCTGAAATCGATCCCAAAAATCTCCATCTCCCTCTCTCCCTCTCTCCCTCTCTCTATCTGCCGATCCAAGAGCTCTTCAGTTCTGACCAACAGAAAAAGTGCCAATTCTAGTACTCCCGGAACTGATCTGAAAATCAAGGATTTGGAAGTTGCCGTGTCGAGTTGGGACGATCCTTGTTTATTTTTGCTAATTAAGGGTATTAAAATTTGTCTCCCGTTTAGATTTGCCATATAATCGAATTAAAACGTTTAATTCTCATAAGAAATTCTTAGAAATAAAAGACCCGACCTTTCGAACACACCCCCCCTCCCAAAAAAAAAAAAAGAAAAGACCTGACCCGAATTTTTGGACTTCTTATTTAATTACATGTATGCTTAAATCTAGATTAGCTATTTTTATTTTTATTTTTTCAATAGCTATGTGCATGTTAACAATTTTGAAGCAAAAATCAGTTTGGAAACAAAATTTTTAAAGTAAAAACTCGTTTGGTTTACAATTTTAAATTTCTACTTTGGAAGCAACTTTTTGGCATTTTTTTTTTAATTTTTGGTCGAAAAGCAACTTTTTACCTCAGAAGTTGACTTTAAGAAGCTTTTGACAAGTCAAAAAAAAAAGATACTGATCACCAGAAGTCATTCTTTTTTTATCCCTCCCTCTTCACTCTCTGTTTACGGGAGCGCATGTCTATCTCTTCGAAAGAGAAACAGAGTGAGGGCCTAGCTCGGAGGAGATGTGCTCTCAGTCCCAGTAGTCGTTGAAGCCCTTCTGCGATGAGTTGATCAACACAAAAGAAAGAGAAGCGATGAAGATTTCTCACGGGTCGCGCTTGACGCTCTCCAACACATTCCTCTCGCAAGAAGGGAAAAATATCTCTTCTAATTTTTCAAGACCCACTTCTGTAGTTGTGATTTGTGAATTTATATTCAAACAAAACGAACCATTAAAAAATAGTCATTAGGAAATAGCTGTTAACCAAACCGATACAAGATCATTAGTAGATGGTTAGAAAATTAACCGTTTCAAAAATCATTATATATTCGTTGGAAATCTGACCGTTAGAAAATCGACCGTTGAAAATACTTATAGCTAATAATTATCATCATAATTTTATCAAAATGATTATAAAGTGATATTTCAAAACTATTGAAATATCCTACAATCATCCACATATTTCAAAAAGTTTTGAAAAATCAAAAATAGAATAATTCTGAGTTATTGGAGCGTAATGTATCAGAACTGGTGTTGGTTAGGCTATAAACCTGCCCTAGAAATAATGAAATACAATTCACGAAATCATTAGTGAAGTTTGAAACTTCTATGGACCAACAAGTTCTTTTTGTGAATCATGATTTTCACCAATCGCATGTCACTCCCACAAGATTTGTTGTTCAGCTCCGTTTTGCGCTAATAGGTCACATGCGTGCTTGATTTATTCATAAGTGCTCTAGAGATTTTTGCTAAAAATTCTCATACGAGCGGCCCCACTCCACACTTATTTAGGTGATTCCATCAAGTGTATTTTGCAGCTTAATACACAATCAATAATGGCTATGGAATTCATTAAGAGCTTGGCTCAACCTCTTCTTTCTTGCAATCTTGCACTATTTGGACATAAATTTTAATAGTGCATAGCTAGATCAACAAGTGACTTGTTATTATCCATATGAACCTAATTTATGGGATCGCCAATCACATAGGTTGGGTTATCATCACTGTTGATTTTCCTCAATTGGTTTGTCTCATTTTCCTCAATGAATAGTTAGAGGATTGGCCAAATCCACTTTTGACTTCATAAAATCAACGAACATAATTCTATAATTAAGCAATTGCTCTACCACATCGTCTCAACTAAACGAATCTCTTTTAATCATTGTAAGTCTCTTTTTTTGTAAAGACTAGTGTCCCTTGGTAATCACAATGCCTATGACACATAATGTGTCGATATCATTCACTTTTCCAAGAACTCGAGTAGTTCTTGAATCACCAAGATAAATATATTTTCTCCTTTAACCAAGATAAATATATTTTTCTCCTTCTCCTATCAAAACGTAGGAGGATAAAGCATTATGTTTTTACATATATGTTTGGTAGCATCTTAGTCTACCACGCATTCACATTGCCACAATATTGGCATGAGAAATGACCGCAACAATTTTCACCATTAAAATCATCTATTTCAGTCAAATTAACTTTTCGTTTAGCAAGATTTCCCTAGAATATTTTGTTTGGCTGAGTACCAAACTAGTATCTCCACCAAATGTGAACACATAACAAATAGTGGAATTGTCTCATCTAAAATCTTCAATCCAAGCACATCACTACACAGTGGGAAATCCACTTCATAAAATGTCATAGTTTATATTCACATGGCTGCAAAAATTATACACATTCACACATATTAGACAACACACTTAACTGATATACAACAACTTACATGGTAGCACATTTCAAAAGTTATACAAGTAGGTAGCATCAATTGCACCATCACACCATCAATTTCAATTGTTTCACATCTTTGATTTGTTCACTCTCAACATCTTCAGATCTTATACACCGGCATCAGAGACATGCGAACAATGAACATGCATAAAATGAATAATAATTCACAATTCAACATATTAACACGAATGCATACGTAGAGTATACGCTAAACTTTATGGAAAGTGTTTCTATTCTAAAAGTGATCCTGCAACATTTTTGGAAAAGAAACACGTATGGTAAAAAAATATTTCAAAAATATTCCGGGGAAGACTTTTGAAAAAAGAAACATTTTTGAAGCCAAAAAAAGAAAGAAAAAAGTTGTTTATGTATTTTCGAACACTTTTTAGAAACAACTCGATGGGGAGCTCGTGCAAGCCACCACCATGGTCGCCGCCGCCGCCGGTCGCCGGTCGCCAGTCACCGCTGCTGCCGCCGGTCTTCGCCGATCCTTTCTTTTGGTGATTTTTTTTTTAATTTACCAAACGTGTTTCTGTTCCCAGAAATCGTAGCCAGAAACAGAAACACAAAAAATTATTTCTGTTCCAAATACGTTTCCAGGAATAGAAACATTACCAAACGTAGCCGTATTCTTCGATTTCAACGTAATCTTAGTCTTTTTCTATACAAAAAAATAAGTATTCTCCCGAGCTCGGTAGGTGATGTCAACATCATATTGCCATGGTCGTTCCGGTAAAATATGGCATGCGTCCATCTCTACAACGTCATAAATAATAGTATCACAATATGATTTTCCAATCAAAATAGGTAAACGACATAATTGAGTTATCTTGAGTTCTGCTCCTTTATGAATCGACCCGATTGTATAAGGCGAAAGATACGGCTCTGTATTCAGTTGTCAGCGATCCACGAAGACCTTGGACAGACTTTCTTCCCCCGTAGATGTTCTGGGATTATCGAGCGCCCGTACAAGTTTTGGCCAGGATAATGGGGAAAGATCAAACCAATTTGAACCGCTAAGTGGAGCCTAAAGTAAAATTGTTTTAATTTAGTTACATTTTTGTATTTGTAGCGAACGAAAATAAGAATGAATCAATGAAATGTTGCTTGATCTTCACTGCTAACTTGAGTAAGGAGTAGATTTTTGGAGGTCGGCTCCTTTCCAGGATGAGAGGAGAGGGTGTAGGAATCGAAGGAAGTTCGTGTCTCGAGAAGAAAAGTTCGTTCACTGTCTCGCGACTTGTTGGTTAGTAAGAAAGTAAACTCGGTCCGATTCTACGAGAATTTTTATGAAAGCCTTTCATTTGCTTCTCTTCGATGGAAGTTTTATTTTCCCAGAATGTATCCTAATTTTTGGCCTAATTCTTCTTCTGATGATCGATTCAACCTCGGATCAAAAAGATATACCTTCCGGAAAGGATCAATTTAAACCCTCTAATTGTTTCTGCTAGACCATATTCTCACAACTCTTGCTGCTAATGATGACATCACATACTTTGCGGTTGACAATGCATCGAGTGCGAAAAAAATGATTTCGTTGGGTGTCGTCTATCCGTGAGGCAAGTAATAGTCATCGAACGACATAGTTAACATACTCGCCCACTTCATCCTCTACTTCCTCTTCTTCTATCCAGTCTTCTCCGTATACATTATTATCATGCTCAACTATATTAGCCATACTCCGTCATGGACAATTGCTTGAATGATCGCCCAGTTCGTTAAACTTCTGTCATTTAATTGGTTGAGGCTTGACATATGGACTCGGATTGGAGTTACGATTGTTTGTTGTGACTGGTTCCTTGGACACCCCTGCAATATTTCCCGAATTTCGGTTAGTATCGCTGGATTGCTGATTAGAGGAGCTCAGAACTTTCGATTGCTTTCCTTTGTTGAACGATCCACGACTCGAGTAATTGTTAATTTGAGTATTAGGGCTAGTCCTCTCCAATTGCATCTCAATTTTTCGTGCCATCTCTTGGGCATCCTCAACTGAAAACAAACGGTGTAAAGAAACACGATCCTAAATATTAAGTCGCAAGCCGTTGATGTACCTAGCAGTTTGTTGTGCCTTCGATTCTGCTAGGTTGTTGCAAGCGGAGAGTCAGAGAAACTCTTCCATATAGGCTCGAACTGATCAGCTCAACTGCTTGCAATTCTGGAATTGCTTAAACAACAATTGTTCATAATCAATAGGAAGAAACTGAACCTTTAACATCTGTTTCATTCGATTCCACGTTCAGATTGGAGCTTTACCTTGTTGGCGTCGGGTTAGCTGCGTTTGCTCCTTCCAGGCTGATGCGCCGCCCTTCAATTTGCATGACACCAATTCTACTTGGCAATCCTCTTCGATATCCATGGCATCGAAGAAATTTTTCGACTTTCCAGAGCTAATCCAAAAAATCTTTGATATTCAAATTGTCGTTGAAGGTTGGTAGATCAACTTTTAATTGATATTAATCAGGATATCGCCGGTATCGTCCATATTGGCAACCACCATAAATTTGCTTTTCCTAGGCTTCCACGTGTCGACGGCCTCCACAAACAAGTTCATGATCCTTTTGGAAATATTTGTCTTTTCTTTAGAATCCTCCACATAACCTTGTCGTCTTTGTCGGGGATTGGCCTCACGTTCCATAGCTATTTTCAAAACTCGAACAGCTTGAGCACGTACGACCGGAGGAATAAACGCTAGATTGTAGCAAGCAAGTCTTGCAACGTTTGGTTGGTTTGCTTGCCGAATTGGTTGAACTCAGCCCATGTAATAGGCTCGTTTTCACGACCTTCAACTATGGGAAGATTCACATTCACATTATTCACCATTATCGTAGGAGAAACTAGCTCTGATACCAAATGATGCAGATGAAGTGCAACTTGGAAAACAATTCCTGAATTGATAGAAAATTAACGTAAAGATTACAAAAGGCGGACGTAATTTTTAGGAATTAAAATAACTTAAAGATAACCCTAGACAAGGTATTAAGAATCAAATCAAATCTCATCAAATAAAAATCAAATCAAATATTGCAAATTATCTAAATAACAAAATTACCTAAAATAGAAAACTGTCCGAAAACTCGTCTAAACAACTCCGAAATGTGAAAATATGACATCAGTTGCAACACATAAGCGAGTACGAATAAGAAGTCCCTTTCGTTTCAACCGATCAAATTTGATCGCAATTCAAGGTGGTTTGCAAGTCTTCGGTGAAATCGCATTAATTTATGATGATTACGTTTTTCAAGAAATTTATGTGTCAGTTGTACATCACTGAACCTGCGTCACAGTGATCATTTTAGTAATGAAAACCACTGATGAGGTTTTTCCTATCATAACTAGAAACAGTGTCAGCCAGCGATGTAAATACAAGGCGGATTGAGTTTACCTGGTGGGTAATAACTCGAGCCGTGAGGTGAAGGCAGACACGGCGGTTGAGACCTGTGATAGGGGCCAGAGGTTGCCGGATACGTTGCGGAACTGTATTGATGGGGATGGGGATGGGGATGGGCAACACTGGAATGATGGTTGCTGCTGCCCGAGAGCAAACAAATGAGCCGAGGTCAAGGTTTGCATATGGTCGCGGCAGTGGTTGATAAATGTTTGCTGTAGCTTGCTGCAAAATCACGACAAATTACATTGCTCTGTTTGGAACAAAGACGTAAAGTAAATATATAGGTGCTAGAAACTATGTCGAACTAACTGTAAAATTCGACGAGCAATGCATTGTGAGCTTAACTTCTCCATAAGTCCTACAAACCAAGAACCACATTAAAAAAACAGGTTTCAAGAGTCGAGATACAAAAGGCAAAGGACAGAAAAAAGGTTCCGCGGCAGTAGAAAATCTGTAGCAGTTGTCTTTAACTTGTTACTCATATGTTCGTAAACTGGCCGGGCATTGTCATCGTATCCGAGCAAGATAACCTTGTTCAATTAAATCCTAGAGAACAACGGTTCTTGAGAGTTAGAAGACACTTCGAATTATCTGACTTCTGAACATTCAAAACAGTGGTATGATCTACACTTGCCTTCCGTCTACCATTTACCTTCCCGAGGCGTAATTATGTACTCTGCTTCCTAGTACGTGAATCATTGGAAACTGATCACTCGCCGCGGAAGTGCTATCCATTGACATCCGAAACCAGTCTAATGGAATGGACAACAGAAGAGAAGATCGGTTGTCTTGAGATATCTTAAACTCCATTTGTCCCAGTGAAGATTGCCAAGCAAAACCAGTAACTCATAGTTCCCCAATTACAGAGAGTATTCCTCTGTTTAAATGTCCAGAGATCACCTTATCTGTATCAGCACATAGAAGCTCACTTGTTCAGTACCATATAAAGATCAAACTTCAAGAAATACATCTGTGGGTGAGCTAACGTGGTATGCTCGTGAGCATTCCTTCGACGCATAAGACATTGACCAAGACAAACACTTCCAACTGTGCACGCATGCTAACGTGGTGGAATACGTGTATGGCGCTTTCCGAGAGAGCAGTGGAGCTACAAAGGAAGTACTAATTTTCAAAATGCCCATCAGACCAATGTATGAGCATTTTTTTGCAAATCCTCCGGGCGCAATTGAAGCTAACCATGGATACTCCTTTTCAGACAAGCTTTTCATGCCTGGGATGATGCTGTCCATCCTGCATCTAAGAGCTTCCTTGGCGATGGAATCTTCAATTCTTATTGTGTTAGGGCGGAAATATCTATCTAGCTTCCGTCTCGAGCATCTCGTGCAATCTTGCATGGAAACATCTACTTTCATTAATACATTGAGTTACGTTAGGACTTCGCAAGGGCTACCAAACCTTTTGCAGAAGTACAAGATTTTTGCCCAAATCGTTAGTTTCGAGCATCTTCTCAAATGTACTGTTCTTCTTTGAATGTGACATGGTATGATAAGGTGGCGGAGCTGGCGTTAGTGCTTCAACAGCATGTTCATATTCTGATCGACAAATATCTCTGAATCTCTACTCAACATTCAATGAGGCTTTGCAACAAGGAAATGTTCTCTGATCCCTCCACAACCCCACAGTAAAGACTAACGAGGCGGGAAAAAAGGAATATGCATCATTAAGCAGCAGAAAGCATTCATGGACTAAGCATACTTCCTTTTAATCCATAAATAGACATGCTGGAAGCCAGGAACAATCGGTCTGTTGATCAAATGCAACATGAACAATAAATACAGCACCGCACTATATACAATCAGATGAAACTTTCAATCTCTGTTTGGTAATACTGGGGCTCAGCTGTCATCCCCTTAGTATAGTGAAATGAAAGTAGGTGTATCATAGTGACTCAATGCAACTGCTTCACTCTCCGGCAAAGCTGTTCATCCCAATGCTTAAAAGGCAAACCTTCTCACTACGCGCTGCTCTTCTTGCCACCGCTCCCGTAGACCCAGTGAAACTGTGCCGGGGTACGCTTCAGTGCCTTGATACTTAGAGGGTTGTTCTTGCTCTGCGGTAAAATCAACATCAGCAAAATCCAATCCACACACGTAAAAAGACATACCCTCAGACGGCAACAAGGCCAGTACTGAAGTATTAACTGATCAAAGCAAGAGCTTTTACGATTTATTACCATTAAGCAGGTCCCTTCATACATGTTGCAGATGGGGTACTCATGGGGGCAGCAGCTTTCATGGTCCTCGCAGCACGTGGCGGCCTCAAGCGGGCAGCATCCCCAGGCAAAGCAATAGTTGGCATACTGATAGACGCAGCAGCAAGTTGTGCTCTCGGGACATGAGTAATAACGATCGCAAGTGGTTGGTGGTTTTATCGGAGATGGAGGAGACGGCCCTGGGTTCGGGGGATTCTGGCCTTCCTTGACTGGGTAAGATGCTTCCATTGCGATCCCGCACTTGCCAGTCACAGTATTGGCCACGCTACGCTCCATTCTGATATAACCCTGCTCTCCCCAGCTCTTGCCCCAAGAGTTCTTTACGATCCAGTAATTCATGCCGCCTTCTGTGCCGTATCCTACAGCAGCCACTCCGTGGTCCAATGCAGTACCACATCGTCCAGTGAAAATACCCTGCAGAAATTACAGTAGAGAAATCGGTTGCCGATGCAAGTGGTACAAAAATTTTAAGCTCCATAACCATAACTCCCAAGGGATGCATGTTACAATTCAAGAATGCTTCCGGGAAAATGATGGCTGATGATATTCTGTGGGTGTAACTTGAAGAACAAGCCAGCTTCTCAATTCATTTAGGATGAACGCCCGATAATGCACGAGTTAAACAAACAGGAACTGATTCGTGAAAAGGGTTTTACAAAGTTGTATAAGCTGCAGATTCACAGCTTACTTCATGTTGATTAATCTCACTCTTTGAAAGAGACGCAAAAGCTGTCATGCTCAGGAGAGGATATTACCGACTGGTACAACTGAAACTCCCGACCGCCGGCTTCAATGGCCACGCTGACTGGTTGATTAGCGACTGCCTTTTGCAATGCTTTCTCGTCGTTCGCTGGAACATCTTCGTAATCATTTATCGTAACAACCTTGGCATTCTTCTGCACAAATGAATAGGAAATAAAAAACATGAGAGAATCCTTATCGAAACGCTTCTCTCTAACTGCTGAAAGACACGAGGATCAATACTGACTCGATATTGGTCGCATGTGCCATCGACAGCTTTATATGGATAATCTTCCTCAGAGTCAATTCCGCCATTGTTGATGATGAACTCAAAAGCGTAGTCCATGAGACCTCCATTACAACCTTCGTTATAAGAAGTATCGCAGTCCACCAGCTCCTGCTCCGACAGTGAGATCAGGTCGCCGGTCACGAGTTTGTTTATTCCCTCCACAGCGGCAATGGTGGAGAAGGCCCAGCAACTCCCTGATTTTATCAGATTCAATGCAAACACAATCACATATCTTCGGAAATGAAGTATTAGTGATCACTATTAAGACTTTTGATAAAGATTTACGACCCCAAAAACTTGTTAAACAAATGCACATAAGTATACGGCAATCCTTAAGTGAGCTATGCAGGTTATTGACCTGAAGACCCCTATGATCAGAATAAGACTTCAGAGGTATAATCATCTAAATGTTTCTCGTCCCTCTTAAACCATGTTCCATGTTGACGACGCCATTTTCGCATATGCACTATTCAATCTTGTTCCTTTACGCTGCGAGCCTAATGGGTCCCCGTGCCAATAATCAAGTGTGAAGCGGGCACGTGAATAATTTTTAGTCGGGTAATGGAACCAACCACCATACTAATCACGTTTCTCATGCTCTTGCTTTGGCTGGTTCATTGTGTCTACCGACACAATATTTCACATGCATTAAAGGTATATTCTGAATTCTTCTTACTGCAATATGATCCAAGATAATTATTTTGTTTTGGCAGAAACTTAATCAGATAAGACGATGAGATCTACTGACCGCCATAACATGACACACATTCCCGACTTATCCTTATGCTTATCTTCTAATCTGGCCTCTCGATTTAAACTTTAATTTAGTCACACGAGCTGGTTCAAGTAGGTCAGTTCCGTAAAACCTCTCGCTACGTAAGAGGCGAAAGATATCATTTTCAAAAGGGAGTCGGCACAAGCAGCTTCATGAACGCTCTCTAACATTGTCACATTCAGAAGAAAAGTCAAATTCAACCTAAACTCTTCCTAATAAAGCACTGCACAAATGAAACACGACACTCTGGCTCCAGTAAGGACAAGACTGCCCTTCACAATCCGTCGTAATTATCAGCCCGACCAAGCCAAGAAACATATTCCCAACATTGTCGTCTCCCAAGACTTCCTCTGAACGGAAGAAATGACGGAAGGAAATGGGGAAGTCCGACGAAGACAAATAAAATCACCCGAAGATATAAAAACAACAAAAGACAGCAACCACATGATAAATAAGGAAGAAAATTAGGTTTTTTTTTTTAAAAAAATGAGTATTCTTTTTGTTTTCAGTTTCTAACTTGCTTTTCCGAATTAAAATGTATTATTACTGTCGGAAGTTTTCATTTCTGATTTTCACGTCCAACTCAACTACAAGTCTACAAGTATCTCTCTCTTGAAGTTTATATTTTGCTCCGAGTCAAAACCAAGATGCCTTTTTTTTTAGCACGGAAACCAAGATGTCCAAAACTCACTTTTTTTTTCCAAGAAATCGTGAGTTGCCAAAAGTAGAGAATCGTTATCGGCAGAGCGACTCACCGCAGCTTCCCTGATCCTTGACGCCGACCACCGCGCCTTCCTTCCTCCAGTCGACGGACTCCGGCAGCTCCTCCCCGAGCCGCGGCTCGTAGCGGCGGCTGCTCCGGCTCTTGGCGAGCCGCCTCCTGGCGTCGAGGCGGGTCCCCAGGTAGATGGATCGGTACTCCTCGTTGGTCAGGTCGGCGAACCGGTTCAGGCCGACCGTGTAGGTCCGGTTCTGGGAGTTGTGCTCATCGATGAACCGGAGGTTGTCCTTGAAGATCTCGAAGCGCCTTTCCTTCTCGCCCAGGGCGTTGTAGCCCTTGCCGTGCTTTACTAGCCACGACTCGTATAGGGCCGTGACCTCGGCGTCGGTGCGCCGGCCGGGCTCGCCGCCGTGGGCCCGGTCGTAGCTGACGATGGACATGTCCGCGGCCGACAACAAGGCCAAGAGCATGAAGAAGAAGAAGAAAAGCAGACCCATAGGTGATGTTGATGGCCCGAGAACACCCATCATCATAATCATCTTCTTCTTCTCCTCCTCCAACTCCTCTCTCTCGTTTGAAGATCGGCTTATCTGGAGAGAGAGGGATGCTGAACGGGAAGTGCGAGTGACGACTGACGAATGATGATGATGGGATTATAAAGAAAGAGAGAGAGAGAAAGAGAGAGAGAGAGATTTATTGGGATGAAATATGAGGGAATGTAATTAAAGAGTTAAACTACAAAGGCAGTAAATAAATAAGAATACCGGGGAGAGGCCAATGAGGAATAATTGGGAATGGAGGGTGGCAAATGATGGTTTGACACGTGCGACCCATGCGGATGAGGTGTATTTTTTTCGGCTGGTAGTAAACGTATGAAGGAAATTCGACGGCAGGGGAAAATTGCTCCCTCTTGTTGGCTCTCTTCTTTTAGTGAGAACAACTAGGGTTTTTTTTTTTCTAACTTAATTAAAAAAACAAATATTTACGAAATTAGGTTTAAAAAAAATGTAATTACAAAATTAGGTCTTGCTCGGCATTGAGAACAACTCGGGGGGGTTTTTTTTTTTCGTTCGGTCGATTTCTTCGGAGTCGAAGCGAGTAAATTACAAGGCTCCATTTATTTCGCCGAGATTAATGAATTAAAAAATACTCTGTCTTTCAATATAAATAATAATTAATATTTAAACATTTTCGAGGATTATATATTTTCCATTCATTCATCATTCTAAGCTATATAAATCAATTTTGAAAAAGTATTCCTAGATGATTTTGTTTGGCACAAAAAAGCAGAGCCCGAATAAGACTTTGGATTAACAAGGGACAAATATCCAAAGATGGGTCCTGGTCTTTCGGTGTCGTGCTGAAGGGACAACTACGAGGCATGCTGCAATTATGGAGCTGCGTGGGGGCCGCGCAATAGATTCCTCATGAGCCTTTAATGGTCAATTATGGGGTACAAGACAAACCACTCCCTCTCTTTGGATCCCTTTGGTTGGTTCCTTTTGATATTTTGATATTTCCATACATGTCACCATTCCTTGATTTTCCTTGTCAAAGCTGAAGCCCTTGGTCAGAAAGAAAGAAAGACGAGTGGACGTTGTTCTCTCTTTGGTCACGAGTTATTTTATTTGGTCCGAGCGCAAGTCGATGCCATCGGGTGCCAATATGGATGGTGAGCGTTGGATAGACTCTCCCGGTTCATCCGCTGCCGCATGCCGATCGGGTGGATGAGTCATGATTGCTAATCCATCGTCAGTCATACGATGTGATGTCTATGCTGAACAAATTGTCATGTTACGTGATTTCGTTAGAGAGAGATATGTCTCGAATTTGAACAAATTTACAGTACAATATATCTCTGTTGGCGCGACATCGTTTCAAGATATCACATTTGGCATCAATACGGTATATTCTCCATGTCGACACCATCCATCAACGATATTAAGAGAGGCCTCATATTGACCTACATTTTGAAAGATCGAGATAATGCAGTAAAAAGGAGGATAAATGTTCTGGCACTTTTGATGTCCTTATTGCACATAACGCGCAACGATCCAAAGTCATCGGTCTCTGCCTCCCGGGCCCGTTTGATCAATCATTCACCGGCGTCATCTGAGCAGCAAGTGGCGCACATGGATCTCCCCATTCCCGTCGAGAGATTCTCGAGATTCCGAGAGCGTTTTTTCCCCCCCCCAACCTTTTCCCAGCTCAAAAAGATGGGCGCTGGCCGCTGGGGGAGTGAATTGGGTCCCCGCTTATCCGTCTCCACACGAATTTTTATCTTGTGCAGATAGAACATGCCGCTCTTTCTGCGGACAGACGAGGGAGATCCCCTTTCATGTGATGGGAAGATGGAAGCGTCAGAGTATCAGGTTGAGTGAGCACCGAAAGTTCGATTTATGGAGAGGTTCAGCACTTAGTGCCTACGTCCTCGTTTTCAGCTCTAGCAAGGCCCAATTTGGCGGAACTCCACTAGTTTTGCCGAGGGTGCAAATACCACCTCGCTACGGGTGTAGAGGCTTCCTCTGTGCATAAATAGATGCCTTTTTATCCGAGAGCGCCATCGGAGCACTCTAATTGCTGCTCTCGCACCCGATGCGCCTAAAGATAGAAAGGACCTTCACGCACTTTGCTTCTCATCTAGGCAAAATTATCTTTTCCCTAAGTAGAAAAACTCTGTTGTATGTTTTCCAAATGGTTTCAAAGGGCTACTGCATCCCTGCACAAGAGATGGAATCGCAAACCTGGCGATAAATCACAATTTCTCTTGTATGCCGCTCTTGTTGACAGTATAAATCATGCTCGGCCAATCAATAATTTCTTCTAATAATGGCATGTTTTCATTGGACCATCTAATCAGTCTCTCGAGCTCATTTGACATTGATTTTTTTGTACATGTAATCTGGGAATATTTATGCATGATTGCTGGGTCTTCAATTAGGATCACTCACGATCATATGTTTGGAAGGACAGGGTGGTGGCGAAATGATAACTCAAGTGTCAATATTTGTATACGATTCTCACTTTGATGCCAATATTTTTTTTTATCAATTGAGTGCCAATTTTTTTTTAAAAAATGATTAATTAAGTGCTCCAGTGAGGTTGTCGAGATTTAAAGTAATCATTTTTTTCAATTTGGCAATTAATTGATCTCCAAAAAAATGTCAGCACAAAAAATGAGCGCCATACCGAATGAAGAACCTGTGGTTGAAGCTACTGGGGGCGAGCAAAATGAATTGCCAAGACCGGGAACCACTCGAACCGGACCAATTGATAGGTTTTGTCCGGTTTTTGAGGTCATCGGTCCGGTCCACGGTTCTTCAAGGTGGAATCGGTATCCGGGCGGTCCGATTCCCGGTTCTAAGGGAAAACCATACCGATGGACCGCCCAATCGGACCAACAGTTTTTTTTATTTTTATTTTTAGATATAAACATATGGTGTTCGTACATTTGATAGCAAATTCAGGTTTCTACATTTGACAATCTATTTGAACTAGATATAGATGGCTTTGATCAATATAGAGATGATGAGGAAGTCCCTTTTTGGCCCCACGGAGCACATGCCTGCTCTCTACCTCATACTGGCTCATCAAGGCAATTGGTGTACACAAAATGTATATTGCTCTCCAGAATTCTGGCTTTATTTATGGAGACAATTGATATGCACAGAAGAAATTTGGCAATTGGTATACACAAAGAACTTTTCATTTTGTAAGTATCTCCCAAGCCAATTTCATTTATGCACTGTACTTGGCGTCCAAGATCGGGTTTCTTATTTTTGTTTTCATTTTACCAGTCCAATGGACAACCAGACCGGACCGGACTGGTCCGATCCACGGTTCTTGAAGGAACCGGACCAACCCGGACCATGCTTACCCGTATAAGCTACATATTCCTTCTGCATTTTTCCTGACCACTTATGGTTGCAGAATCCAAAAAACTTCTACAATAAACCTCTGTACAATTAGATAAGCTCGTTAGACATTTTTGTTACCATCAACTTAGGGATAAGCTGCAACACTTTTACCTCCTAAAAGTTTTTCCATGTGCAACTTATGCCAAACCCCTCTTGAAATAAGGGAATTGTGGTGAAATTTCGCAGGTAGTCTTGTCAACGAGGCTATCTCGTGACCACCCGCAATGGATTAGGCTTTAATAGCATGTGAAAATGGCACATAAATTTATTTCTTAAACTATGTATGAGGAAGTGTTGTAATAAGGATTAGCTATATTAATAAACAAGTCCTAAATGGGCTTAGACGTAATAGTTAGATCATAAATGTGGTAAATGGGTTTACTCGTTAGACCGAACTTACCTCTATGACTTTCTCTTCATTTTCTCTCGTCCTCACTTGATGTTGCGTCCATTCACTCAGTACTATTACCTCAGCTTGGGTATTTGATTAAATATAAAATTAATTTAAGAATATGGATTGGGTAGGAGCCGGATCGGGTGTGAGCAACTAGATTAGCATTGCAATAAATGAATCATAAAACGGGGTAAAATGATTCTATTATGCCCAATCATTTATGATCTAATTCAAACCCAACACGACCTTCTGTTTGACGGGTTTAGGCTTTAATTACGCACCTTTGTTTTCTCCATGGCACGGACCCCATGTTGATGCGAAATGACATACCAACCACAAGATCCATGCAGAGATAGCTGAATATCGGAAACTCAAAGCCCGGCCCATGCGCTTGATAAGAAGATTTTTTTTAAGGCCCAAAATTACTATAAAGTACCGATTTTTCAATTTGACCGTGTTTCTACCATTTGGGTTCGAGTGTGAATTGATTTATGCACTAAAATAGACTCTTGAACGGAGACTGAGTCGGGTAATTGTTGCATCTATTTAAAACTCAAGCACTCGAAATTTTGCAGTCACGCCCGAGCAATTGGAGTCCAGTATCGACCCATACATGTCCGACTCGACTCATTTATACAACTGCCCCGATGCAACGGAAGTGAGCATATATGCGAACCTATAGTACGCTAAATCCGTAACACGAGTTGAAGTTCCAGACATGAGTGAGAAGCATAAGGAGAGAGAAATAAATAAAGAGATGAAATGTTGGTACAATTAAAATTAATCACGCTCATGTTCGTACATGCTTGTTTTCCTCTCTCTTTTGGACGTCACACGGCTCACGGGTATCCATATCTTTCTTTGAGGTTGACTAAGAGTCGACCTGGCAATTCATATCGCACGAGTCAGCTTGTCCGCGAGCCTTCGGAAGATTCTTGCAGCAAGATTCACACGCACGCCTCGTTGTTTGGTGGGTTTTGCGTTTTCGCTCAGTTATTCTCAGATCGGATCACATGCATATCGATCTGATACGATCAACAAATCCTTGATCAGTTCAGGATTCGCACAGCATGAAAGCATAAAAGCAAAAGGGCGAGGGTCAACACTCAACAGGCATTGTTTTATAATACGAGGAACGAAAAGAGAGGCAAAGATGGGGAGGATTCTTGTCGTATTTGGTTCTCATATGCTTTTGTGTCTTTGCTTGCGCGCGGGAGAATATGAAACCATCCTTGACTTAGAGAGATGGCTCTGGCCTCCTCTTTTATCAAAAGAGGAACCAAAACAAGAAATTGGACGTCTAATTTGGGGATTTATGTAACGACACGGCTAGCTTTGAATTGCCCGAAA
The DNA here is from genome assembly GCA_028455895.1 of Rhodomyrtus tomentosa. Taxonomy (NCBI): domain Eukaryota; kingdom Viridiplantae; phylum Streptophyta; class Magnoliopsida; order Myrtales; family Myrtaceae; genus Rhodomyrtus; species Rhodomyrtus tomentosa. The sequence goes on along the minus strand of JAPCWY010000001.1, from coordinate 1,383,023 downwards.
AAGAAGTACTTCGAGTAATCACAAGGTGTCGACATGAGTACGTACCCGCGTGGCTAAAATATAAAGGGGTTGTCAATGCTATATAGGCCAGTCATTCGTTGACCAATAGAAGAGCGGACACACGGCATATGAATGACGATCCTCGTAGCAAAAACCGATCGGCAAGGGATACCGATGGAAAAGAAACGGTGAGTTACCGATTGAGACACTGGACGAAGTCTAGATGTCCGAAGGGCGCCAAGAGAAACAGCCATGACTGTCCAATTTGATGTCGCTCGTGGAAAACACAATAAAGTCTTAGTGTATCATGGAGAAGAGATAAAGGCAAAAGAGCAACGGGCTGTTTTAAAGTAATAACCACCTAAAAGATCATATCCTAGCATAATGAGTCGGCCTTTTTTTTTTTTGGGTGTAGTTTTTAGATCCGCTTCCATTAAACTCCAACGTAAATCTTTGTTGTATATCCTACATGCATCGTCGTCAATAAATTTTGAAGATGCATCTTCATGTTCTCGGGATTTGTCATTGACTGAATTGTGGCATAGTTTGTGTACAGTTGGTTCCGTCTGCAGTGATTACTTCCGTAGATTTTGTCGTCTATTAAATTTCGGCACAGTTTGCGCACGTTAAGTTCCGTCTAAAGTGAAGCTATTCTCTTATCTACTCGTGACATTTCCTATCCGGAAACGCCACAAAACTTATCTACTTTAAGAAAAAGCGGCAAATGGCTTTGGGCGAAAGAAACGTTATTGCAGTGTCGAACTCCGATTTCACAAGACTCGATTTATTGACGACATGTCGTTGGACCAATAACTCGGATAAATCCTGTAACCTCGTCTCGCACCATCTCAAGCTGGACGCGTGGGCCGGCGCGTTTGCTTCCATATCGGTATGAACCGCGCCGAAGGATCCGGTCTGCTTGATTGATGCATGTGAATGCGCCCGAGGCGTATCAGGCTCATGTCCCCGCTGTCGTTCGTGAATTCGATGCGACGACAAAAGCCAAAGGTGGGGCACGCCAAGTTTTGCCTCAACGAGGTTTGAGTAGCGTCCTTCCCCCCGCAAAGGCAAGATTGCGTGAACACCCGAAACGCTTTTGGGCCAAAATTTTCAAAGCGATTGACGAACAAGTTTTGACCGGGAAGCAACAAAAGCATGTCAAACATGCAATCTTCGAGCCTCCTTCCTCGTTTGTCGTTTTTTTTTTTTTGTGGCTTGGTTTTTGCCGGTATTGGAGTGCATTATTATCTTCGATAAAAGCGTCAATTCCACGGTCAACGATGAGCACATAAAAGTCTCAGATTGCCCCCGATTTCCATTCGCCAATCTCACCCCGCAGATCCATTTTTTTTTTATAATATATATGAGGCCATTTTGCCCAGTGGAAGGGGGATCCGAACCGTGAATTTTGAATTTAAAGGAGATGAAAAAGAAGAGAGAAAAAGAAAAGGCTTTGTTTTTTACGACGTTAAATTAAAAAGAGTGAGATAAACGGCTCGAAACGCATCTCGTGGCCGGTGGGCCCCATCGCAAATTGACCGAAAGAACAAATTTTCCGCCCCTCCCTCCCTCCCTCCCTTCCTCCACTCTCTCTCGCGGGAGGGACATGAGAGAGAATCCCATGTGACTTGCGGGTGCGGGCTTTGTCGCAGCTTCCGGTTCCCGGTAAAAGAGAGAAGCACTCGACTTTGGGGAGACACCCCCCCCCCCCCCCCCCCCCCGCCCCCCTTCCTTTTCTTTTGCATTAAAAGCTGATAAAGGTCAACTCTTCCTCACTGGCACCAACGTCGACCCTCCATCCAACGGCTCTCCTTCCATCATTATCAGTCTCAGCTCCTTTTGACCTTATCGCCCTCCCCCCTCTCATCATTTTCAAATCTTACACGGTCTCCAACAGGTCTTATCGATCGCTCCATGTGGGCCCCCCCGCCACAATTGAAAAGCCGCGGTCAATCACCCTCGCATGATCGCCACGTGGAGCGCTCCTACAGGCCCAACCGTTTGACCACAAAATTGACGAAGAAGCGAAGCGACGGGCCAAGTGACCAGAGATGCCCTTTGTAATTTATTAGCCAAGAGGAAGAAGGCCAGGGGGCGTCAGTTTGACTCGAATCCTTCCTGCTTTTCTTCCTCCTCTCCCCCCCTCTCTCTCTCTCTCTCCCCCCTTTGCTTTGCTTTGCTTTTTTGCTCTTTTTCCTTTGTCAGACGGAGATCTATCTATCTATGTACCGCAACTCCTTCCCTCTCTTCTTATAGACCCTTTCCGGACTCAGCTTCTTCATGTGTGCTTTCTCTAATCGCTCCGGGGAGAGAGATATGGCCGTGGAGCTGATGATGGGTTACGGAAACGACGCCGGTTTCGCTGTGAAGGAGGAGGAGAGCGCCCTCCGAGAGGCGGCCTCCGCCGGCATACAGAGCGTCGAGAATCTCATAAAGATGTTGTCCTCCGACGGCAGCGGCCGACGGGCTGGGCAGGACTCCCCTTCGCCGTCGTCTTCCTCCTCCGGGGGCCCGAACCCCGCCACGGACATCGAAGCCGCCACGGACGCCGCCGTCAACAAGTTCAGAAAGGTCATCTCGCTGCTCGACAGAGCGAGGACCGGTCACGCCCGCTTCAGGAGAGCCCCCGTCGCTCCACTCCCTGAGAACCGTGAGCTTGAAGTGCTTGATCCGGCCCGACCGGCGGACAACCCGGTCGGAAGCGCCCCGTTGCATAGCGCCGAACCGGGCTCTGCTTTCAAGGTCTACTGCCCGACGCCGATCCAGCGCCTGCCTCCCCTCCCTCACAATCAACCCCACCCCCACCACCAGATCCAGCAGAACTCGAATCCGGCGGCGGTGGTTCCGAAGGCGGAGAGAAAGGAGTCCGCGACGCCGACGACCATAAATTTCTCGGCCTCGCCTCCGATCTCCGCTGCGAACTCCTCTTTCCTGTCGTCACTGACTGGGGAGACGGACAGCGTCCAGAGATCCTTCTCTACGGGGTTCCAGGTGACGCACCATCTCTCGCAGGTTTCTTCGGCGGACAAGCCTCCCCTGTCGTTTTCACTGAAGAGGAAGTGCAGTTCCATGGACGACGCTGCTCTGAAGTGCGCGTCGTCCTCCGGCAAGTGCCATTGCTCAAAGAAGAGGTACGTTGAAGATCTCGGTCTCTGTCCTGATAGTTGGATGATTTTAAAACGGGCTTGTGTCAAATTGACGAGATTTGGATTGGTTTTGCAGGAAATCAAGGTTGAAGAGAGTGGTTAGAGTCCCTGCGATCAGTTCGAAAATGGCGGACATACCACCAGATGATTTCTCATGGAGGAAGTACGGACAGAAGCCCATCAAAGGCTCTCCTCATCCAAGGTCGGTCCCTAGTGTTCTTGGTCTTGTTCGTGTTGTTTTATGTCTTTGTCAGTGACGGAGCAGGTCGATTGACGATAGTATATCGATCCTGATAGCTGACTCACATCCGTTATTTAGCCTGCGTTGGACTTGTACCCTCCGCCCATCACCATCCCGATGGTCGATACATAATAGCTGGTCGTCTTCTCCGGTCTCCTCGTTGATTTTGGGACGCGCAACTCGGGGCCATATGACTCGGCTTTCACTCGGTCTGACTCATTTGACCCGTTGACGACTGTTCTCTCTCTCCCGCACAGCACACGTAACCCAATCCACGTTCCCAAAAAAGCAACCCACGTTGCTCCATCTCCAGATACACCTGTCTCTTATCGCTTGGAGCAACGTATTCATGATTATCTCCTTTGGACCCATTTTATCATAATCTGGAGAATGTGTTTTAAAAAAATCGAGTCTTGAGCTTGACTTGCGAGTCAACCATACAGAACCGGTCTCCCCAGTTTTTTTTCTTTTTTTGAGTTAGACGATTGATTGCATCAAAATAATTGACGGAGGATGTCTTCGTTTCTCTTATTTTTCTTTAGGGGCTATTACAAGTGCAGTAGCGTGAGAGGATGCCCGGCGAGGAAGCACGTGGAGCGAGCCCTGGACGACCCGGGCATGCTCAGCGTGACCTACGAAGGCGAACACAACCACTCCCAGTCCGTGGCCGACGTGAAGGCGCCGTTGGTCCTCGAATCTTCCTAGCCCTCCTTTGATCCAACTGGGTCCACCCGCGACTTCTTGGTCCTCCCCCCCGCTCTCGGCTGTTTGATTGAACGTGAAGGAAGCGACAGAAGCTATTATATTCTGCTTTAGAGAGAGAGAGAGAGAGAGTGAGAGAGAGTGGGGGGCGCTCAAATTGTCAACGCGAAGATGCTTTGGCTCTGTTCTCAAGGAGGAGGAGGAGGTGGGCGAAGTTGGATTCCTTTGTCTTCGGGTTCTTTTGTTTTACTATTTTGGCCCCTCCTTTTTTAAGTTTTTTCTTTTTGTGACTTCTGGTACTTAAAAGAAAGACCTTGTGAAGTGATTGAGGGAGATAATAAAAAAAAAAAAAAGAGGGAAGGAAAGGAAAGGGACTGTAGATTTGGTGGGGGAGTGAATCGTCCGACTAGTGGGAGGGGGGGGAGGGGGATTTTATTTGATATCTTAAAGTAATATCTTAGTGATCTTAGATTATGTTAATCGAATGAAGTTTTGCTATCTTTTCGATGCGATACAATATTTAAAAAAGAGAGTAGGAAAAAGAAAAAAAGCATGTTGTGTTGTGGTGGATCGTGCGAGGATGCGCACCATCTTCACTTCAAGTCGTTCGATCGGGGCCAATGCATTGTATATTGATTTAAGGTGGAAAGCATTCTGGTTGGGAGTCAAAACTGAGTCGGGGAAACTCTCCTTTTTATTAAAAAAAATCCCGGGAGGAATTCGTGCACGCTAACGCTACAGCGGACCCTGGGCAACGGGGACGGTTGACTACCCCAACTGTGTTTTGCTCTTGTAATTCTTGAATCGCGCGTGTATAGATTGGACGTACGACAGAGGCATTAAAACTGCAATTAACATTCTTGGTTACCTAATAATTACCAATTTATTTTGGGTCCTTACTTTCTATTCTTGGGAGATTCTGACTTTGGTTGAGTATGAGTTGGTAAACCTTCTTCTACCGTCTACTACTGTCACAACTCGGTACGACAATCTTAAACCTTAGTCGGTCCTCATGGTCGTCATGGGAAAAACGTTCATTGTTCGCTGTTCAACACTTTCTCTTCCTCTGTGCTACTTTTGAAAGACCATTTAGTCAATCCCAAATTCATATGAAGAAGACAGGAATGTTTTGCTGTTGACTATGGGGGGAAAATGAAGTGGGAAATAAGCGCCCTTATGGGTAGAAAGTAGAAACAACGTCGTATTAACACAAGTAGAATAGTTGACCTAAGTAGTAATACGGTCAACATGAGATCTGGTAGCAATCCTGGGAGCCCATTCATGAATCATGATCGGAGCTATAAATAAACGTCCTCAAATGGAACTCGAAACGCCGTCAAAAGGCACAGGGCCATTTTTCTTCCGTTCTTCGCACCCTCAAACCCATTTGCATGCCGATTGGCTCCGCGCGAGCGACTTTGTAAAAAGCTTCTACCCGTTCGGATGCAATCGGGATTAGCTTTGGGAAAATGCAAAGTCATTTCCTATCTTTGTTTCCAGATTTGCTCCAAGCAAATACGGTTTGATTAACTAGTCTTTTGGTGTGTTTTTGCAAAGCTAATTTGAAAGTGAAAAACAAAATGAAATATATGGATGGCATGGCTGCTGAGACCAGCAAGCCTCGCCTGTGACAAAGGCCGCCGTTGGCGAATCTTGCGCAAGCATTGCCTCCCGTGCAACCAGCGACCAGGCGAGCGTCGGTGAGCCTCGACCGGCAACACCCTCAACGGGTGAGCCTCGGCCAGCCTCGCCGATACCCTCCACTACCCCCGCTTTCATTGAAAGTGGTCCCGAAAATTCTTATCAGAGGCCCAAAGCCTCTTCCGAACACCAAACGCAGCACCATCTCCGGCATTCATCAAAAGCGGCTTTAGCGACGATTTTCTTTCTTCCCTTTTTTCAAGATTGCTGCTCTTAACAGAATCAACAGGACAAAGATGAACGTATTTCTATTTCGAGAGAGCGGATATCTCCGTCTAATGCCAAGAATTGCCCCGTCCGACACTCAGCTCAGCCATTCTCTTACGGAAGCCTAGAATGAATGTAATTACGTTTATCCTCTTGCTCATCCTTACCCGTCAGGCTTCCAATTGACAGGCGAAGACCGGGTCAAACCAGTCCAATTCGGGTCCAAAGCTTGACATTAGATCTTGGTCCACAAGGACCACAGCCCCCCAACTTATTTGCATGGATCTGCAAGTTCATTGCGCTGTTCACACAAGGCCATCGAATCGTTCCCATCGAGAGCATTTTGTCTCTCTTCACGAAATACCCTATTAAATAAGCACATCATCACCGCTCACGAGTACTATTGGTTAGAGATAGATTTCATGTATTTTTCTCTACGATGAATAGACTTGATTAGGGAAAATTATATATTTTTTTAAAAAATCTTTAAACTATTGTGCGAATGCCACTTCAGTCTTGAATATTTCATTTTAGCTAATTTAGTCGTAAATCTTTTAATAATTTGCAATATAGTCCTTTCAACTAATTTCGGCTTGACAATTGCTGATGTGACGTCAAAGTGGACCATCTTACGCGACACGGTCAGCACTGGACTGTATAGTTTTTTCGATTTTTCAATAGGTTTTTTAACTCTGTCTCTTTTCATTTTTTTCAAAAATTTTCTTTTCCCTTATTTCCCTTTGGAGAACACAGGCCAAATGGCCTCACCGGTTGACGAGGGCTTTGGGCAAGGGACCCTACAACATGTCCAATGCTGGTCACCGGCCACCGTCTCTCTATATATGTGTGTGTGAAAGGAAAGGAAAGGAGATGAGAGGAGACGAAAAGTGAAAAGAACGGAAAAGAATAAAGCAAATAACTCAGAAAATTTATTTAAAATTCTACAAAATTATCCACGTGAGAGATTTTCAGGCAAAAATATTCAAAATAACTACATTGGCTAGTTATTTTGGATTAAATCGGTCAAATTGAAAATTTTAGGACTCAATTGACGTTTGTATAATAAATTTGAGACTTTTAAATTTGCATAGAAGTAGCTTTTTCGCTGCCACGCGCGGGTAACCACTAACCACTAGTAAGCGATATTGTGTTACATGACGGTGAGTATCATATTACCTTCATCCACGCACATGCGCATATACACACATACACGGGTGTGCATTCAAGAAATAATTTACCAATAACGCCTAGCTTCGTCATCTAAGTAACGACAATGAAAAATAGACGACGGGAATTTCAATAAATAGCGTACATAAAATGTCCCGTTCATGAGGAGTTGCGCGTAAACGGACCTCAACAAAACATGATTTATGCACGAGATTAAACCCACTAAAAAAGAAAAAAGAAAAAAACTCCACTCAAATCTTCGAGATATAACATATTAAATCCAATTAAGCACAACTTTATCAATCACACGTAAATCATATCTCTAATACAAATACGTGATGTCATTCGATATTCTTTCTATCAAAGTGAGAGGGACTTTTTTGTTTCTGAAACAAGAAAAGAACATTTGAAAATAAATATTTTAGAAAATATTTTGTCTTATTTGCATCACTTGAAATAATTAATCAATAACAAAAAATTCAGTAATAATTTTCTGTTGCGACCTAAAAATTAAGCTAATGGATTATTAGGTCAATTAGATGAGTTAACTAACATAATACGGATTCTCCCAAGCCCTAGATGAGTTGACACTTAAATTTTGATTTTTAGGAAATTCATTTATCTATTTCATAAAATGAGAGTTAATTATAATTCTTGCAAAAAAAAAAAATCCTCATGCATAGCATATTTAATTTAAGCACGCATTGCATTTGTATTATTTTGCATCGATAACGGGATTTGGGCCTGAATTGACACGCGAAGGGCCGGAGCCCACATTGCATAATTTGACCATTATAAGGGAGCAAATGACAAAAATCTCAAGGCCTTGGGGCCCAATTTAAGCATTCTAGTCCACTAAATTTTAATTCCGAGAGAAGGCATTTTATTAAAGCTTATCGATCGAAATGAGGCTAAAACTTAAGCCCACGTTATCAGAGTTTAACCTAGGTTTTCACTATATAAATGCCTCTAGGTCAGACAAGACAAGAAGAGCAGGAGGCCACAGAATTTCTCATATACGGCCAGAAAAGCGTGAGAGAGAGGCTCAGGTGTGAGAACGAAAAAATCCAGAGAAGGCAGACTTTTAGAGGGAGCATGTCTATGGTCTTTCACGAGGACAAAGTGAGGGGGGACGAACAAGAATAGACAAGGAAAGGAACGGAAGCAATTTAGGCGAGTTCAAGTCAATCGACGAGCTGCTCTGGAAGGATTCCAATGAATCCCGCTGCCCTCGTAAACTCGCCCTTGACGCCACGGTTCAGCCACGATTCATCCCTCGCCACCGAGAAACTAATATTCAGCCATGCGCTGAAGCCCGACATGGTCTAGCAGTATTCATAAAAGAAAAGTTACTATTTTTCTCTCTCTCTCTCTCTCTGCAGGCCATGCATTGGAGGTTCTCCACGTAGGAAAACGTGAAGGGAGGAGATTTGCACTATGAGAATTGAACATGTCATCGTACAACAAGTATTCAAGCCCTTGGTGCCCAGTTTTAGCTATGATTACTTCAGCGATGAATCACTCACTGTTCGAGACCTCCGTGACTTCTTGGTGCATTCTTGCAATTATCTCCCGATCTCAATTGTCCCTACCCGTCTCTGAACATCGGGAGATTCCCTTTGATCTGTGGTTTCTTGCCGACCATCGAACTAAGCACCAAACTAAGCTACTGTCCATTTGCGAAACAGCCCTTGTTCTGCCAGATTTAAGGTCAAAACAGCCTTGCTTTTCATTGAATTTGGCTACTAACTCTGCTGTTGGTTGGTGTTTGGGTCCTCGAGGTCTCGCAGCACATAACTGCTTAAAAGGAAACCATTTTAGGCGAAGTTTGCGGCTGGCACATGTGCTGGAATGTCGATCGAAAAGGTACGAATTTCTTGCTTTTAATTGCAAATCGCTGCCTCACTAACTTGGTTACATGCACGTTTGTCCTTACGTCTTGATGAACGTACATGGTTTGCGATTATAATAAAGAAATCGAGCCCTTTCTTTCCACTTTTTACAAGAACCGGAGATTGGCATCCTTGGCATGAAATTCTGATTTTCTTTGAACAAGTTTGAATTGATCATCGGCCAAGCTTCTTGAATGTTGTGAGAATTGATCTTAATTGAAAAACACTCTCTCGAATTAAAACTGCTCATCATCTTAATCCAAATTGGACCAGAAAAAAACCGGGCTTGTTTTGTGAACGAGGTTGATTTTCGGCACACTCTCATTGCGTTGGTCGAATTGCTTTCTGCTCGTGGATTACACATGCACTAAAATTCTATCCATGATTGGTTGTTTGGTATCATCCTTGTTAGTTGATGTTATGGGTGAGGCTTATCAGTCCAAATCCTATCTAATTTTCGAGAATATTTAAATCAGATGAATCAAACTTGTCATGGATAATATTTTGTGGTGGATGCTCATCATATGAGTGAGTTGGATGAACTCTGAAGTTATCTTATTGTCTTATCTCTAGGGAATTTGTTCGAATATGTTTGGTTAGAGATGAGATTTGTTGGATATTTATCAAAATTCGATTTTCGTCGGTTATCTAAATCTAATATTTCCAAACCTTAAAAGATAACCTTCTCGAAATCTGAAGATTTAAGATAGGATTTTCATCCAAGATAAGATATATTTTAAAATTTTAAAGATTATCTAAAAAAAGTTAATATCCTAAAAGATAATCTTTCTTAATTTAAAAGATGTGAATCCTTTGCGGATAGGGATTTACCCCTTTAAAATTTCGACTACCCTAGGTGATTTTCGAAATTCCTTAAGTGACTCATCTTTCCTCTCTTAAAACATTTGCAGATTTTTAAATAAACATGCCAATAATATATGCTCCCCTCGTGCCTTGACCCGTAGGGAAAATTAAATCATGCGCCTTGCCTCAAAACTCCAACATTTCGAACTCCAAAAGAGTCATGAAGGTGGTCCAAATTCCTCGCTTTGGTGGCAACCCGGGTAACTCCTGGGGAAAAATGTTGGAAAACTCACGTACTACCAGAATGCTTTTTAGTTTAGGCTTCTCGGCATTCGTGTCCATAAATGCAACTAAGTACGCCGAACACCCTTCAGTCATCAACTTCGTTGAGCTTGATGTTGCTCCCTCATACTCTCTCTCTCATGCCAACAAGATTGCATGTGAGAGATGATCAACTTCGTTGAGCTTGATGTTGCTCCTCATACTCTCTCTCTCTCTCTCTCTCTCTCTCTCTCTCTCTCTCATGCCAATAAGATTGCATGTGAGAGGTGATTTAGTATAAGACTTCGTATTCTTTCCCTTTAGCAAAAGGAACGTTATCGTCTTATACATGTACTCGCATACCGACTCGAATTTTTGAGGATGTAGCGACAAAAATTCTACTCTAACCCGAATATTTAAGAATAAGTGAATTATCAAAAATTCGAATATCAACATATATTATGGATATTCTTGTTTAATTTTGTTCAAATCCTTCTTTCTAAAGAAATTCGAAAACATTAAAAAAAAAACCAAAAACACCAAAAAAGAGAGGAAAAAAAAACAGAAAAGACAAAAAAAACATTCAAGTTGCATAAATTAATCAAAAAAGGGCATTGTCATAAAATTAGTACTGAAATGGAATTAATTTTTAATTAATGTAACCCCGAACTCATTATCTCTGGTTAGTAGAAATAAAATAGTTCTCCCGCTATTTCATTTAGAGTTCCTAATCGACCTACCATGAATGATTAGTGACGGCTTCTAAATTAAAAATCATTTCATAAAATCTAAGTTGCGAATTGGTAGGGCTTGGGATAGTCCGTATTAGGTTAGTTAACTCATCTAATTGACCTTGCAACATTTTCATTTAAAGATTTTCATGAGTGATAGAAATAATTTTTCGCTTGCTCAATTTTGTAATTGATGTAAGCGGTTATTTTTTTTAGGGAACCATTCATACTTCGCTACATAATTTCACCATCAATAGGCGAGAATTGCAGAGGATCATCTCGAAAAGGGGGACATTACCCAAAAAGTCTTAAACCTGCTGCAATTGTGCCGATTCAATCCCAAACTTTTTTTTTCGATTTAGTCCTAAGCCTTTTACAATTGTGTCATTTCAGTACATCCAACGAATTTTGGCCGATCGGTGCTGACGTGGATGTCGGGCGGCCAACGATCGAATATTTTATTTATTTTATTTTATTATTTTTTAATAATTTTTTTTTATTTTCCTTTTTTTTTCTCTCCCTCCCTCTCGTCCCTTCCCCTTCCTCTCACCAAAAACACCTGGTTGGTCGCCACAGTCTGGCGACCGGCCAAAGGTGCTGCCGGAGTGGCCTCGCCTGGCCGTGGTAGGGGCCAACCTCGCCGTTGCCGGGCGAGGCACCCGGCCATGGCAAGGGTCGACCTCACCGTCACCGGGCGAGGCAGCGACGGTGAGGTTGAGCCCCGCCATGGCCGAGCGAGGCTTGACCTTACCGATCCAGATCTGAGGATCGAAAGGAACGTCTTCTTCTTCTTCAATTATCACCTGCATGAAGCTGAGATGGGTGTGCGGCCAGAAACGACCACCATCTTCAACAAGAGAAGGAAACGATTCATCGTGCCTCGGTTCACTCCAAACCGTGACTCTCCTCTTACTTCCCTCGCTATGGCTGGGCGAGGCCTCTTTGGCTGCACCTCTGGCCGGTTGCCGGACTGTGGCAACCGGCCAGTGAGGGGAGGGGAAGAAAAAAAGAAAATTATAAAATTATTAAAAAATAATAAATTATTCGATCGTCGGCCGGTCGGCGTCCATGTCAACGCTGGACAATCAAAATTCGCCGGATGGACTGAAATGGCACAATTGTAAAAGGTTTATGATTGAATTGACAAAAGAAAATTAGGACTAAATCGGCACAATTACAATAAATTTATGACTTTTTTGATAATTTTTCCCTAAACAAACCCTGTGTTGGCCGACCCCGAATCCGAGATCAATATATACTCCCTAGATCTTAGCTTAGTTTTTAAGCCAAATATAAAAGGAGGAGTCGGCATATGGTGACTCACTCTCCACCTCATATTCCTTTCGTTTCCTTCTCGTTCTAAGCTAATAAACAAATAGATTCCGATAGCTGGAGATGTTGCACATACGATAAAGATCACATCCGGTAAGACTTTCATTTTCTGCAACCCCAGTCCACCCAGAAATCTCTCATCGGAACACCACAAATGGGTCCTTGTCGAACTTACAAGAAAGAGAAGCTCCCTTTCTCTACCTATGATTCTGAGGATGAGGACGAAGTAGATCCTCCTCCTCCTCCTCCTCCTCTTCCTCCGCCACCGTCGCTGCCCGTTGCACGAAAGCCGTGTGTGGCCAGCAAGGAAGAGCTGAAGCAAGCGCTGAAGTACATCAATCCCAAGTACAGAGACGAGGAGGTGGAGAGTATCATACAGTACGCCATCAAAAGCGAAACCATCGTGAACGTCATCTTCAGCTGCGCCATCCAATATGGATTCATCCCAAAGAGCTGGTGAGTGATGGTGAATTGGCATGTCGCTGATGTTTTAGTGTGCTTCCGCCGTTGTAAGATCCATGCTATAAAATAATACCATTTCCTTGTTTTAGGTTAACTTATTATCCGGTGTCGATTCGTATCAGAATTTATATCATAAAACCGTGCCATGTCGTGTGTCATGCAAATCAGCACGTTTAATAAAAAATTGGGATTTGTGTTTTAAAATGATATATTTCTCTTTGTATTTCGATCAATATAGTGAATGAAATGTTATTTTTGAAAAGAAAATCTATGATTTTTGCATATTGGATTAAATTCCAACACAGCAAAAAAGACCAACCTGCCCTTACTTGGGGGACACCCTGAACCATCCTCCCAATCGCCCAAGACGCCCAATCACCAGAGAACCCAACCTTTGGGGGTGCCGCCAGGGGCGGTGACGGCTGGATTCGGGGTTATAGGAAGCGTCTTTCGGTGGAATGTTGTCACATGGAAAAGGGATGGGGTTGCTTTGGGAAGGTGTGTGCAACCGGATAGAACCGGCCCGAAATTCGGATCGGCTCACCAGAAAAATGGGATCGGGAATCGGTTCCAACTTTTAGGAACCGGTTGAAATCGATCCGGGTATCGATTCTAAGTGAAGGTCCAACCGGACCGGTTTTAAAATCATTTTTTTTTATATCGAGGTGTCCGATTTTTAGTTACCCAAAAAAATTATTGAATGAGTATATTACCAAAGTCTTTCTTGATTTTTAGATATAGATTGTCTTACCGAAGATGTTATCATCAGTAAATAAACTTCATTTCGTGAAAACTACGATTTTGTGGTAATTAAATAGACTTCATCAATCAGCACTTTTGCAAGAAAAACAGGTTGGGTCCAAAACAGGGCAGAAACTGAAAAACAGGATCGGTTCCAAAACAGGTTTCAAGAAAAACAGGGTTGGATCTCAGTTTCGAAAATTGGGAATCGATCATAACAGGGTCGATTTCAGGGTCTAGGCCTGGACCTGACCCATCCGGCTCATGCTCTCCCCTAGCTTTGGGTATGGAATTGACCATGTGGTAACTATGTTTTTGTAGAGAGATGGAAAGTAGCGCTACCAAAAATGTGTTTTCATAAATATAGGATATTAAGAGATTACTTGGACAATCGTCCAAAAAGTACTGAACTTATTGTACGACAACCAACTCAGTCTTAAAATTTTCAATTTAATCTATTTTTTTTGTCGAAAATTTAATCAACTCAATCTTAAATCTTTTTGCAATTTTTCAACACAGGTTATTCTGGTCAATTTTCGCGAGAAATCACTCACATGATGCCGGTCATCCTACATAGCTGATATTTACAAAATTTTGAACATTTTCTGAAATTTTTAGTTTTTTCTTTCTTTTCATTTTCTTTTTTTTTTTCTTATTTCCCTTGGCCGATTGCCAAGGCCTCAACGATGGTCAGGATGAACTGGTCAGGATGAACTTGCCGGCTACTAGGCATTGGGTGAGGGCTTGCAAGCCGTCTTGTGGTTAGCGAGGGTTCAAGGTTCTTGCCAAATCTGGGCGAAGGCTTGACGTGGCCCATGCTTGATCACATTGAGGGTATCATAGTGAGGGGCATCAAAAAAGCCTAACCTGGCCTGACTTGAAAAGTCACCCTACTTTTTGGGCCTTTTCGAGCCGGCTTCGTACTAATGGTCGAGCTGGGTCGGGCCGACCTTGCTTCGGTTCTTTTTTTTTTTCACCCACATTTTCTTTTTTATTTAATTTGTTTTTATTTTTTACATTCTTTCATTTGATCTCATGTCAAGTAATTTTGATTCAATAAAAGAAAAAAAAGAAATAAGAGGTGAACCCAACCTAATTTGAAGAAGGTTCGGGCCAAGTTGGGCCATGTACTGTTCAGTTTCGGGCTGGCTCGAGTCTGGCCGAGACTCGGCCCCTTGACACCTCTAGTCACAACTCTCGTTAGTAGCCGACAACTGGCAGAGGAAAATAAAAAGGAAAAAAAAAGATAAAAATGAAAAAGAAAAAAATATATATACATTGTCCACGTTAGCTCCGATGTGTTATATAGGACGCTTGACACTGACTGAACCGCCACTTTAGTGATTTTCGATGAAAATTGACTAGACGAACTATATTGAAAAATCGTTGAAATATTTAATACTATATTGTCTAAATTGAAAAGTGCAGATTTAAATTGACTTCGGTACAATAATAGCCTAAGCTTTGCTGCCGATGTCAAAATTGTGAATAGAACATAATATGCATTTACTCCCGATTTGTTAAATCCCGACTTTTGATCACTTTTCCAGGAGTTAATTACGATAAAGAAATATCTAAATTTTAGTTGCTCATTAAAAGCTGTTAAAAACTTGCACGTTACGACACACAATGTTTTAGAGACCCCCGCCAACGCTTTTACAGTCAAATGGATCATTGCCAGAAATTATTGATTTGAGACAGTACAAATCGAGCCATGTGGCTTTTGACTCTCACTTTAAAAAATAAAAAAAAGTTAACATCACAAAAAAACTATACATGGTGTGATAAATTTACTTTGAATTAATTTTTTAATCACAAAAAAATCATAAATTAATACATATATAATAATTTTATCTCAAATTAATTTTTTTCATGAAAAAAATCTCAAATTGATAAACTTGTGATAAGTTTAACTCAAGAATAATCATGTTATTATTATGAAAAACTCCAAACTGATCGAAGTGTAAAAACTCTAAATTAGTACACTTATCAATTATCACGTACCATTCAACTCAATAAATTGACGGTATAATTTAACGTCAAAACGGGTTGAATATACAAGTGTTTTAGGAAAATATATCAGATTGAGCATGCACCATTGAATTTATATTGAGCGTGAATGAATCAAAACAGGTTGAATGAAATTATATCAGTCCATCAATTTTCGAACCGATCCGAAAGAGACTCCACGTTGAAGGAGGGGACGAGCGAAGGGGGCACTGCACGTCTACAACTTAAAGGAGGGTGGTAGCCGGGGCTTCGACCGTCAGCCTGGTTCAGTTTGGGAAAAAAAGAAAAGAAAAAAAGACACATCCAAACCAAACCAATCCCACAAAAAATCTCCATTTTCCCGAGTAAAGATGCCTTGGCGGAAGTTGTTAGCACTTTCCCTTCCCTCACCGTTCGGGAAAAACCCACATTTGGTGAAACCCTCATGTCCTGTTCTGTTCTCGCGTCCCTTCAATGGAAGTTGTTGGAATCTGTGTCCGACGAATCGAGTGAGGCGTCGGCGTCAGCGTTCCTTGCAAGAACAATTTCCTCTCCTCGTCTCGTGAATTGCACTCTCCTTTTGCTAAAATAAATAGCCTTCGGACATGGCCAAACCAAACCAAAGCAAAGCCTCATCTCTCACTCACTCACTCTCAAATCTAAACAAATCCCATGAAGTTCGTTGGTCGTTACCCTCGCGAGAAAGCTTCGGAGAAGATAATAACTCCCATGGGAAGATCATGAGAGCCTTTCTTTCTCATGTTTGCCACGTCTCCAGTGGCTACTAGCCTACTTGTACTGTGACCTCACATGTCACCGCAAAGAGGGGAAGACAGGAGAATTTGAAAAGTCTCCGGGGAGAGAGAGAGAGGACGGGGGTGGGTGGGCCCGTCGGGCTCGTAGGTCACGGCCCAAACGAGGAGAAGGGGTGGGGTCCATAAGCAGACAACCATCTGACGCAGGAGAAAGAAAAGCCAACCGTACCTGCAATTCATCTTCTTACACATCAGATTCTTTCACAGACTTTTCTCCCACCTTCACGTGATTCATCTTGGGCTCGGTCGGTTCAGTCCCGAGACGAGACGATAGCTCCTACCTTCTTCACCTCTCTCTAGTCTGTAATCTACATGCTGTTGTCACGTACCTCCTTCCCCTTATCTGCCTCCATGCCAATATTTTCTCCAGCAAAAGACTCAAAGCTACTAGCAGAGAGGATGACAAGTCGTGTGAAAGCAAAAACAGCAGGAAGCAAGAAGAGCATCGATACACCAGAGAAGAAACAGAAGCTCTCTCAGGCCCCTTCCCTCCCATCAACGACAATGCTGACGAGAAGAACCCCACCACGTCTCTCCATACTCTCGTTTCTTGCTCTCCTTTGCCCTGTTCTTGCTCTCGCCGCTTCTGGGTTGCCTCCGCCGTCGAACCTCCTGTTACCGCCCGACGCATCCGCCCTCTTGGCGTTCAAGTCCAAGGCAGATTTGAACGGCGTCCTTCGCTTCTCTCCCGACACGAGCTTCCTTTTTTGCCAGTGGCAGGGCGTCCAGTGCGTCCGAGGCAGAGCCGTCCGTCTCGTCCTCGAAGGGCTCAAGCTCGGCGGCGAGCTCTCTCCCAACTCACTGACTCGCCTCGACCAGCTCCGTGTCCTGAGCCTGCAGAACGACTCGCTCGCCGGCCCGATCCCCGACCTTTCCGGCCTCGTCAACCTCAAGACCCTCTTCCTTGGCCACAACGACTTCATCGGCTCTTTCCCTCCGTCGATCCTCTCGCTCCACCGGATCAGGACCCTCGACCTCTCGCACAACGGCTTGACCGGTCCATTGCCTTCCTGGCTGGCCGAGCTGGACCGGCTGTACTACCTTCGGCTCGACGGCAACCGGTTCAACGGGACCGTCCCTCCGCTCAACCAGTCCTCTCTGCAGACGTTCAACGTCTCCGGCAACAACCTCACCGGCGCGATACCCGTCACGCCGGTCCTAGCTCGCTTCAAGCTCTCGTCCTACTCGTGGAACCCGGGCCTCTGCGGAGAGATCATAAACAAGGAATGCAACCCTTGGCCGCCGTTCTTCGAAACGTCCTCCCCCGCTGCGAGGGTCAAGCCGCCGCCTCCGGCGACAGCACTGGGGCAGAGCGCGGAAGTGCACGGCTTCAACCAGACCCAGCCGGCTCAAAAGAAGCACAAGAGGACGGCGGTCATCCTCGGGTTCTCCTCGGGGGTGGCAGTGCTCGTGTGCTCTCTCCTTTGCTTCGCTGTGGCCTTTAAGAAACAGAGGGAATCGTCCCGGCTAGCGGCGAGTCCAATGATGGCATCAGACGCCGCTGCGGCTGCGCAGGCCGCGGCCATCATGCAGATAGAGCAGGAGAACGAGCTGGAGGAGAAGGTGAGTAGGTGACACTACTCATTTTAGTTGTAAAACGAATGTGGTTATTTTTCATAGCCCAATCGTCACTCATTTTTACTTTGCACGGGTTGTTGCAGGTGAAGAGGGTGCAAGGAATGCAGGTGACGGCGAAGAGCGGGAGCCTGGTGTTCTGCGCGGGGGAGGCGCAGGTGTACTCGCTGGAGCAGCTGATGAGAGCGTCGGCGGAGCTGCTGGGGAGGGGGCCGACGGGATCGACGTACAAGGCGGTGCTGGACAGTGGGCTGATCGTGATCGTGAAGAGGATGGACGGGGGGAAGATGGCGGGGACGAGCAAGGAGGCCTTCGAGCGGCACATGGGGTCGGTGGGCGCGCTGAGGCACCCCAACCTGGTGCCCCTCCGGGCGTATTTCCAGGCCAAGGAAGAGAGGCTCCTCATCTATGACTATCAGCCCAACGGCAGCCTCTTCTCTTTGATTCATGGTAATCGCTCTTTTCCCTCTCGATCCCCGAGTTGACTCGGGCTGGACTTTTGGAAAGGTTGTGCTCCTCTTCCTCAGAGTCACGACATCCACCATCAAGATTTCGACACGTGACAAACATACAGTGTGCTTAAGATTGAACAGCTCTGCATCAAATTTAACCAGTTGCCTGACCCAACCCATCCGCCATAATCGATCATTGGGATTTTTTTAGGCTTTATTAACATAGGAATCTTGATGGGGACGTGGGGTGCATTGGGAATCGAGGGATGTGTCGTTAAGTTAATTGCGGGAAGCACGTTGCTGCAGGATGGGATTGACGTTAACTCGTTGTCTGAGCTTTGATTAATTATTGGTGATTTCTGCTTAACAACTGTTCTTGATTACCTCACCCTCCCAAAGATCATTTCTTTCCTTGGAAATCATCGAATCAAGTGGCAAAAATCCCAGTTTTAAACTGGAATTCACACTTCACAGGACCACAGAAGAGGATGAGGATCAGATCGGAGGGGCTAACCCCCGAAGAGCGATAGGAGGGGGAGGGGGAGGGGGGAAGGGCCGCTACTTAATCAGACCCGCCAGCTAAAAACTCGAACGGTAGTCGGGGGACGCCGTCTGGTTGAAGTGGAGTCCGCTCCATTTGAACGTCCCCAAGTTTCGTTTCTCCTTTTCTCTTGTCCTCCTCGTGAATGGTCAACTTCCGATTACAGCACCCTGGGGACAACCAACGAGCAGACACCGAAAAGACAGTCATGAACCTAAAAAAAAAAAAAAAATTGTAGTGAAGTTACTGTCGTATGCTTCTGTTTGCTTTGCGTTTGCTCGAACCGCTTTTGTCTAAATATCAAATTCATCCATCGGCTTTAAGCTAGAAGCGAAAATTGACGGTGAAGTGACTTTGAGTACATGATATATTTTGCCTTGTGAGGGTACGGTTGACACG
The DNA here is from genome assembly GCA_028455895.1 of Rhodomyrtus tomentosa. Lineage (NCBI taxonomy): Eukaryota > Viridiplantae > Streptophyta > Magnoliopsida > Myrtales > Myrtaceae > Rhodomyrtus > Rhodomyrtus tomentosa. The sequence continues at coordinate 1,363,865 of JAPCWY010000001.1, read as the reverse complement.
ATACATGACATGTTTTGCAGGATCCAAATCAGCGCGGGCCAAGCCTCTTCACTGGACATCCTGCCTCAAGATCGCCGAGGACGTGGCGCAAGGCCTCTCCTACATCCACCAAGCGTGGCGCCTCGTCCACGGCAACCTCAAGTCCTCCAATGTCCTCCTGGGCCCCGACTTCGAGGCCTGCCTCGTCGACTACTGCCTCTCGGTGCTCATCGCCCCTACGCCCCTAGACGTCGACGACCCCGATCTCGCCGCCTACCGGGCGCCCGAATCCAGAGACCCTCATCACGGGCCAACCAATAAGGCCGACGTGTACGCCTATGGCACCCTGCTGCTGGAGCTCCTCACGAGCAGGCCGCCGTCGCAGCACCCGCGGCCGATGCCTGGGAACGTGATGGGCTGGGTGAGGTCGACGAGGGAGGACGACGGCGGGGGCGGGGGCGGGGGCGACGACAGGCTGGCGATGCTCTTGGAGATCGCCATGGCCTGCGGGGCGAAATCGCCGGAGCAGAGGCCCACGATGTGGCAAGTGTTGAAGATGCTGCAGGAGATTAAAAAGGCGGTGTTGGATGACAGCGAACTGGACCTGCACGAGGAACCGTGCTAAGCTTAGTTATTGCGGGTCCTTGTTTGTGTGTACTGGATCATCAGAGCGTCTTTATTGACAGAGATAGTAGACAGAGAGATATTGAGTTGTGTAGAAAAAAAAAAAACATTATATGTTCTCATTGAATGCCTTTTAACGACCTTCGACGGAGACATGAAATTTTTGTCGGTTTTACCATTAGGTTAATTTTCTTGTGCGTTCAATTAAATGTCTTAAAACTTTTCAGGATTGGTTCGATGTGAAGCCTTATTTCGCAAGATTATGTCCATCTCCTTTCAAGTATTTGAGTGATGAGGAGATTGAGGAGGGATAATATAGAATGTCGATTTTAGCCAACCGATGTCTCTGCTGTAGGGTCATTATCTGAACAGGCTATTTACGGTATAGTCTACACGAAATTTAGCAGATGGCTTTTCTAAAACCGAATTTAAAAAGTCGAGTTTCTCTCTTGTTATTATTATTTTATTTTTTTTTTGGGGTGGGGGAGTCAAAGTCGAGTTACTTGATTAAATGAAAAGAAAAAAAAAAGAGTGAGGTACTCAGAAGATCATAAAATGGGCAAAAGTTAAAAAGACCTATAGTGCCAATTACATCCTTATTGGCACTAAAATGCTCTCCTCAGTAAAATTTGGGGGCGGGGTGAAATTAGGGTGGGCTTACATTTGGCGAGGATGAGCCAATCACAGACCATAGAACTTAAAAAGTGTGGTGTGATTTTTTCTGGCGTACTGAGCTTAAGGGCATCTTTTTTTGTTGGGGTTTTTAGTATAAAAGTGAAATTTTTGGGGTAGTTTTCATCACGCACCAGAGTATACTCAATCTTTTCAATCGATCAACAAGACGTCGTATATTCATTATCCTTAATTTTATTTTATTTTTTCCCCTCATTTCGATTTCATTGTGCTTGAAACTGCTAATCGAGTTGAATTCACGAGACCCCCTCTGAGTCCTTGCTCTAATCTCATCAAAGAAGCTATTTATTTAGTTTGGTAGAGTATCGTGAGGATTTTAAACAATCAACTTACCACCGAACTCAATACCCATTTCTTTGTTACCACCCTTGATTATTTTCACATGACATCAAAGCATTATAGATGGGCTATACTGAAATGAGTTTATGTAATCTTGTTTGGTATTCAAGTTAGTTTTCTAGCTTTAATTTTGTCTAATGTGGTCTTTGTACCTTTTGAATGGAATATCGGCGAACTCACCATGAAATTCCAGTCGATGGCGCTGGCAGATCATAACATACGAAAGATTATGCTGCCAAATTGACAATTACGGCAAGCCCTTAAGCCTCAAACTTGGGTCGGTTCTCGTTTCTCGGTTCTCGTTTCCGATCCGACCCTGCTCTTTGTGCTTCATCGATCGGTCGGCGGAGAGCGAGAGCGAGAGCGAGAGAGGAGGATATGTCCGCTGGCGTCGCTCGGGGTCGCTTGTCGGAGGAGCGAAAAGCCTGGCGTAGGAGTCATCCCCACGTTCGTTTTCGACCCTTCCTTCTCTCTTTCGATGCATCTGCCTCTTCTCCTTTCCGCTTTCTAATGTTTCTGAATTCCTGTAAATTCTCCGTCGGCTGAACCTGGAAACAATAGGGTTTCGTGGCAAAACCAGAGACTGCTCCACATGGGTCCGTGAACTTGATGGTTTGGCATTGCATTATTCCGGGCAGAGCTGGTGTTAGTCCTCACTTCCCTAGCCCTGTAAATAGTATAACTTTGCTTTTCTTTTTCGCTCTTGGGTATCCATTGGCATTGAAATTGTAGCTATTGTCTCTCCATTTAGACTAAAATGACCCCAGTCAGTGCTTCATGGTCATGTGCTTGATCAGTATATGGTGTAATCTGCAGTGTTAGATGGTGTGAACTGTGGCTTTAATGTCGAAGGTATGATCACCTGGAAGATATGCAATGAATTACTTTTGCACCTCTTAGCTAGTGGTGGAATCTTCTTATTGCACTTGGCTGTATATCTGCATCTCTGGAAACCCAGTATGCGGTTCTGTATAAGCTAATATATTCTGGTTGCGATGTTCATATCGAGGCTCGGTTGAAATGTATCAGATCCTGGGAAGACCCCAAATACTAAGAACTGACTACTTTGTGATTAAAGTTCGTGCTTTTTGGCCTCAAGTAGGTTAGTTTTTTGTCTTTGATTTCAATTGACCCAAAAGTTAGAATGACTCGGTAATTAGGTTTGAGGACTAGCTTAAGTTCAGTCGGACGAGTTTGCCTGTGGTTTTGGGCCTTGATATTGGAGTGTGTAGGTGATAATTTGTTTTAAAGTGAACTTGCCAGTCAGTGACACTGTTGCTTTGATCATTGGCTGGTCAGTTTCCACCATCACGAGGAAACATAATTCATGAGAATCTGCTGCCTTGTATTTGATACATTGCAAGGCATTGATGATCGCTTCTTGCTAGGAAAACCATTAAAGCTTACTCTTTAAGTTGCAAGTTGCAACTGAGATGATAAGATAATGGGCTGTGGTCTGATTGACAAGGAACTCTGTCATATTTTGTCAAAATAACGTCAGGAACAACTGTCATATGAGACCGAATGGAAGTAAAAAGTTAAAATTGATAGTCTTTTTGCTAGATAGGTATTGTTAGGTTTATCTGTATAGTTTTACCAGATTGTGAACGGATGCTCATCCTGCATCATCTGTTAACTAATTACAGTATTACATGTATAAGCTTACATTTTGGCCGTGGTGTACTAGCAAGTTTAATCAGTGAGGAATGGTCAGTTTCAGGGATAGACAATTGACCTTTTTAACAGCACCATTGTTCATCACTCTCACTTCAATGGAATGACAACAAACCACAATGCTAAACCAGAGGATGTAATGGGAAGTTGTTGGCATTAAAGAACATTAGGTTTGAATAGTAATGACCCTTTCCTTGTGGAATTTTCTATGAACTCTCTCGCATTCAAGGACAGCTATTGCTGCTGAAAAAGGCTTTTGCAATCTGGTACAGGCATTAGGTAGTTATGAGAATTTAGAGACATTGTGGATAGATTTGAGAAGCCTATGAATTGTGTGAAGTACTTTGAACATAGTACGACATTTCTTCTAATGCAGACTGACTGGGAAGGTGGCAATTATCCGCTTACACTATACTTTACAGAGGATTACCCCAGCAAGGCTCCAAAGTGCATGTTCCCCAAGGATTTTTTCCACCTCAATGTCTATGCTTCAGGCATGGTCTGTCTGTCAATCCTCAACGAAGATGTAAATACTCAGTGTAATTGCTAGTTAAAATTTGTGATGCTTGAAATGAATACTTGAATTCATTACCAAATCCATTTTTCCCTCATGATGTTTTGAAGGGGTGGAGACCCTCTATCACGGTGAGACAACTCTTAGTGGGCATTCAGGATTTGCTTGATCAGCCCAACCCTGCTAGTCCAGCAGACCATGACGAATACCAACTTTTCGTCAAGGTTGTCTCATTATACCTATTTTGAATGCTTGAATTTTTTTTTCCCCATGTCCTTAATGCTTTGTGGCACTGGTCACTAGGATCCAGCTGAGTACCAGAGAAGGGTGAGGCAACAAGCCAAGCAATATCCGCCTCTTATGTAGTGTTAAGCTTTATGATTGGCAGAACCCTGTGCTCTGTGCAAGATGGGTACCAAAGTTAAACTGAGTTGATCGCAAAACAAGGCTCAAGTGCTGCTCTTTAGTTTATTTACAGTCTCCTCTTTGAAGCTGGAGTGCTTCAATTTGTTGACAGATTAAGTTGCTGGCTTCGGAGTTGAGGACAATGGTTATTCTCTGCTACAAGAGGTATCTGTTTCGGCCTTACAGGCGATGTGTATGTAATATTGGCTCATTCTTTTTGCTTTTAAAAACTCGTGATACATGACAACTCTCTCTGTCTCTCTCATGGACTGACATCAATGCCATTACAATTAAGAGCCATTCACTTGAAATTCTTACCTTCAGCTTAGGCGTGGGCGGGATTAGTGGCAACATTCTAGTATGAACAGATTACTTTTATTGTATCGGGAGCATATGCATGTACACTGAAGTATGTCGGTCCATGTTTTTTTAGAAACCCTGGAGTTGGACTTGATATGACATTTCTGCTAATTCCTCCTTAACTATCATAATCAATAGTTATTTTATTAGAGTGCCCTCTCGGTTGTGAAACTAAACCAATGCATCTGGTTGTCACGCTTGATTCCCTCCCTTTTAAAATTCTGTGAAGTCAATGACTGTTGTTTTCTTCCTGTTACCATTGGCCATACAAAGACCTGAATGAGTGCCGTCTAACTATGATTACGACATCAAATGTCAAACACCTCATTGTACGCCTACTTGCATCTACTTTCATTTCGTTCTCGTTGTTCCTTTGGTGTGTTTGGTACTCATGCCAATCAGAAAAATGTGCATAACACTATCTTTAGTTCTAAAGTTAAATCGGTGACCCCTGATCTTGTTTGGAGGGAAAAAAAAAACTGGTCTGACTAACTACCTGGTGGTTTCACCATAAAGATAGTGAACTTGATTGCCTTGCAAGCATTTAACACCAGATTCTATATTGCTCAGTAGCACGGTGATTGAAAGATTGGCGTGTCATACTCTTCATGGCCCTTCTTCCTGTGATTTTTCACCTAGGAGTTGCGTTTCTCCCATAGGTTTTCGCTATTTGCGGCACTGTGCTGTGGGGGGGGGGGTTGGGTGTGTGGTACTTCATATTGGCCCCAAATGCTAGCGCCCAGATGCCGCAATCTTCGTCCATAATAGATAATTTAACTGGTTCCAGACACTGAAGGAGCAAGATCAGAGGTGAATGGACATTTGTATTAGGATATGGACAAAGTGAAGTCTCACTAGGAGTAAATAACCTTCAAAATAAAAGAATAACTGCTACTGGAGATGTACAGGAACTATCCTGAATCCTACAACAATTAGACTCTCGAAACGGCTTCTGATTTCGATCGAAAGGCGTAGATCTCTCTGTCAAGCTTGGTATCAGTTTCTGTGATGGAAGGAAACAAATGCCTCTCAGACTATAATACTCGCACACAAGCAGTGTGCATCAGCTTTCTGGTGCCAAAAAAATTCAGATTTTGATATATAACACGGTGACATTTCCACTTCTCGTAGCTATAAAACTGTGTTGGGTGATCTTCCGCTACTATCCAGAGCGATCTCAAATAGATCAGCCTCAGATTCATCATCGAAATCCCGTACTCTGCTGTTGTTATTACCATGGTTGTGGCTGCCTCTGCTCATGAACTGGTTAAGCCACTGGGAGTCGATCCTTCCCATCGAAAACAATTCTCTGCTGTCCTCGTAGCCCAGAGCCGCAGCAGGGTTATTCATGAGTGGGCTGATGAAGCAAGGATTCGATGTGCGCTGCGTGTTCGCGGGTCCGTATCTGAAGGCAGCTTGTCCGAAGTTCAGGAGAACCATGACGTCGCTGTTTGCCGCGAGCGTCGGATAGAGCGGAGCACCAAACTCCTCCGTCTTGCAGTGGATCACGTGCATCAGCTCTGAGTCCACCGTGAAGAAGACCTTCTTTTGCCTGGGATCGAACCCGCATCCGATCACCTTCTCTGTCCTTCCCCATTCTGCCTTCTCGGATTCAAACACGAGTTTGATCCCTGAATGAAAGAAGACTCCAAAGGGTAAGTTAACCGCTAATAGGCCAATAAGCTCAAATTTTCACAACTTTAAAAACGAAGATAATTAGCAAGATTCAGTTTACTCGATCGAGTCAATCGTGACTCAAAGGACAAGACTTTCAAGAAAGAATCCAAGAGTAAGTTGCATGAAAGCAAGACAACTACAGGAGGGAAAACGACACAACGACAGCAGCGAACTGTACTGTCGATCTAAACAGGAAAAGGCCTTTCATTTTGATTGTGGTTCTTCTTGTGGAGCAAATCTTGGCAATGTCAAAAAAGCAGGGGCCTTTCCTTAGGATTGACTCTTCAATTGCGCTGAAAACAAGTATTCGTGGCAAGAAAACAAAAAACACATAAGCCATTGGCCTCCACTTTTCATAATGAACGACCCATATGAAATCAGAGTGCGATTCTGGAAACCGAAAGCCATTCCATCAAGAACTTTTTTCCTTACTGCCCAGTAACTGTCGATGATAAAGGTCGTTCCTTTTCGGCTTTTCTTATCAAAATGTGTACAGGAGATGATAACGCAAGGACCAGGAAGTTTTACCGTCAAGAAAGACAGAGCCATTCGAGTTGAACCCGATGGAACCCGGATAGCTTCCGGGCAGCTTCAGAGGAAGAGAACCTCCTGCCGTGAGACCAAGCGACAGCTCCACAGACTCGCCTTTGCCGCCGTCCTTAATGTTGAGCTTCAATTCTTCGACCTTGTGGTTATTTCCTCGAAAATTGCTAGTAACATGGGCCAAGGACTCCGAGTTGGCGTTCAAATTGGAACTATCGTGAATGAGTTTAGTCCTCTCGCCTTCCTGGGACTTGCTAATATCGGAATCGCTCCTGGAGTACACAATCGTGATCTCGAAATAGGCTTCCTGAGGGAAAGAGGAATTGCCCAATGGAGGGCCCGGCAAGGGCAAGGCGGTTTTGATAACAGATGAAGCTGCCATGGGATTGTTGTTGCTTAAACTTATCTTCTTCAGCAATCCAGGATTCAATCTTATCTTCTGCATGAAGTCCGCGGAGCCCTGGCACACTTCCCAGCTTATCTCCGGCTCGATTCCGCTTCTCTGGTCGCCCACGGCGCAGACGCCGAGCAGCGACGACCGAGTCGACGGGGACGACTTGTAGCCCGTGAACGCGAACCTCGACCACCCGCTCTCCACCGCGTCCGTTACGAGCAACGGGTGATCGGCCCAACTGAAGAGCGGCCTGGTCGAGGCGCCGCGGCGGAACGCGTGGTAACCCGGCCGCCTCCTGCCTTCTCGATCCAGCTGGTCGTGCGGGCTCGTCTGGTGGAGCTTGGCAATCCCATCGTGGAGAGGGTCGGTCGTCCTAGTCCTGGTGACGAGCTGCCCACCGCCGTTCCCTTTCGAACTGCAACGCCGACACGCGAAGGCGGCGGCGAGGATCGTTAGGAGGACGACGACCGTGGCGGCCAATGTCAATTGGATCCATCCTTGCATCTCCTCGCCGTATCTGACGACGATCGAAATCCGCTTCCGTACTCTCTGTATTCCGTTTCTCCTCCGAAATTGTTCTGATTCTGAAGACCTTTAGCTTCCGTGCTGCCGCTGAGAGAAGGGGTTTGCGCGATAAAAGAGGTGCTCGGTGAAGAAAGACGGCACGGGAATGAAGGAAAGAGGATGGCAGGGCGTGGACTGAAGACTGCTTCAAGAAAAGGCAGCAGCAGAAAAAAAAAAAAAAACGGTCCAAAAACAATCGGCAAAAGTCACAGCACTAGAAAAAAAAAAAAAAAAAGCAGAATTCCTGACAGATTGTCATATTTTTACGGAACGTGTTCATTTTTCTGTAGTGGGTTTGTCTTACGGTGCCCGTCACACGGGACAGATAGTGAAATCGGGTTGCCCTTCGTTTGACCGCAACTTCTTGTTCAAACCATAAAAAAAATAACAAGTGGGTCGTCCTGGTTTTTTGGCTCCTAAACAAAAAAGTGTTCGATGATTATGATAACACCGACCGGTTAAGTATCGATAAACACGTGTGAATTGTGTTGAAAATTATCTTATCGAGTATAACTCTCGTTATCTTAAATTTTTAAATAAATTTAATCCCAATCGAATATGTTAGCGGGCTTATATTTTCAAGCTTCCTTTTTTACGATCTCTTCTAGCAAAGGTACAGAAATCATCTTGCTGCGCGTTTTATATATATATATATATATAGAGTGAGAGAGAACGCTAGGATCAAGTCTCCTGACGTGGAAAAGTCAATGGATGCGATCAAGGAACCAATTTTAATAAAAAAAAACTGATTAGTCTGTCCGAATAATTTAAAAATAAAAAATTATTCCTTCTTTTGCAGTTTATGGTCGCCTCGCCGTCCCATTGATTTTGCTGTAGAAAAGGAATTACGCGTTGGTTGGCGATATTGTTGTCATTATTGCATTTGAAAGATGTAGTGCTGGTGTGCCCACACGAGTCATTTATTGAATTGGGTGTGGCTTCTAGAAATTCGCAGTTTTTTTTTTTTTTTTCGCTTTGCGAGAACGCGAATGCGTGGGGCTGTCCAAACGTTGAAAATCAATATCATTCCATCGTCCTTCTTGTCTGACGTTGTTGTGGGATTTCCGGGAGGGGGGACCTCCGAGCTCTCCGAGCGGCGACCCCCAGGGGGCGGGGGGCGGCCCTTGATGTCTTAGCGTTTTCATAGCACTTGTTAAGCATTCTATAGAATAAATTAGTTATTCATATGCTGATTGTAAATTATTAGATGTGTCGAATGGGTGGATTTGTTTGAGGGGAAGGGGAATGTGATTTGTAATTCCCAACGACATGAAACTACGTAGGCGAAGGAGACAGCACCCTCAATACCATATGGCTTTTATGACTTAAAGTCCATAATTTTTCATTGGTAATTTAGATTTGGGCTCGTAAAATAGGTTGCTACTATATACACTCTTTTTCACTTGTAATTAAACGATGTAACAAGAGATACAATGTATTAATCATAGCGAAATTCTATGCTCGACATATCCTTAGTTTAAGAGTGAACTGTGATAAAATCTTGCATCTCAATTTTCTCCTTTTTCGCTTTTGAGCTTTACTTCAATGTAATTGTGCACCGAATCCTAACTTGATCGAGTCATAAACGATCCAACCTAAATTGACTCATTTAACCATTTATGACATATTTATGCTTAGTATAAGTTTCTTGACCCCAACCCAGTCCGACCTATATTACTAAAACACTTGCATATTTAATCCAATCTAAAAAAAAAATTACTTCTTATAAATTTTTGAAAGCATTATATTACTAAATCATTGCAGACGCTTTTTATAATTTTTGTCAAATAGACTTATTCCGTTAAATCGATACACGACTTTGTGTTCACATTTATAACAATTTAATCCAATCTAAGATATAAATTTATGTGTAGTGCGAGTTTACGAGTAACAGATGTGCATAGTGTTGGAGGTGGAAGAAGAATCTCAGTCTCACAAAGTGATTTTCCATCCGCTAGCATTTGCATATTTTTCAAATCTTGACTTGTGGGAAAAGTCTTGCCACGCTACTTACCCCGGCCTAAACAATGATGCTAAGCATGTGTCTTTTGACAATTCCAGTCCTAAAAAGATCTACCATTCTTTGGTTCATCAACAAAATGATTTTTTTAAAAAAAAATTTACATTTTACATGCTTGACATATCAGACGCTAGTTCAGATTGGTCAGTACTTTTATCTTTGGTTTTTTCTATTAATTTTTTAGATTCGAGATTTAATTTCTGCATAAATATTGAACACCTCGTATGAAACATTCATGAGTTGACTGCGTGAAATAAATATTTTAACTTTGATTTCATTTCCTGACAAAATTTAGGGATTTCAATGTAATTTTTCGTCTGAAATCACATAGAACTTTCTCTTGAGTGGGAAAATATTTTTCATGAAGTTTTTTTTTTTTCAAGAACGATAATTATTTTTCGCCTGTTTTTAGTGGTTTAGAGAAAATGATTTTATTCTTGTTAAAAGGGAAATTCGTTTTCAGTGCATAAAAAAATATTTATTTTTTTTCCTATATCGTTTAGTTTTTCGTCGCCCAAAAATCCAAAAATAATCACTCGGTAACCGTTTTCCTTCGTACAAATGGAGTCGGGTCTTGTTAACAAGCAGATAATAAGCACGTGTTCGATTTAACATCAAACATCGGGACAACTGTGTTTCGTGTCGGGGTCGTGTAATATCCTCAACCAACTTGTTCTCTTCTCGATTCCTCTTCCTTCAAATTGGTTCTCTCTCGTGGCACCACAAAAAGTTGAAATTCGTAAGCTCCAGACATGATTGGGCTAACTCGAATGGGCCCGGCCCACCGACTATTCGGCCTTAAACCGACTATTTTTACTTTTTCTATTTCTTTGGGCCGTGACCAAAATGGAAGAGTCTGAAGGAGATGAACATAGTCAGAAAAAGAAAGTCAGACACATATGTCAGTTGTTCGATATTTTGAGCTCTGGTTGATATCGAGCTTGACTTGATCATTTAAATCACTCGATATCAGATTGGATTTGCTCGTGTAAGCGGAGTCCCATGCGCGGGAGATAGACTTAGATCGAAAATGGTCAAACTCAAATTGCCCTAATTAACCTATTTTAACCAAACTTTATTCAAACTTGACTCTGCCTGACTCAATCCATATTATTTAAACATTTCAATATTTACTCCAATCTAGAAAATGTAATATTTTTAATCATAACACTAAAGCACTTTCATGAAATACGAATCTAGTGTTTTAAAATACTTTCATGCAATATTTATAATTCTTTTTAAGTAGTTATAAATTTTTTTTATTTGATTTTTTTTTGTAACGAAACCTGGCGAAGATCGCCGGTCACAAGCAAGGGACAATAGACTCTTGCCGACCATAGGCGAGGATAACGGTCGTTGCTCACACCTGGCAAGGGCTGGGTAAGGTGGGCTACAGCTCTCGGCCACGACCAGCAAGGGTCAGCCAATAACCCTTGCCAGACTTCATAAGAAAAAAGGCAAATGGAAAAAAAAAATTAAGATTAATAATTAAAATTAAAAAAATATAGAAACTGTTCAAGAAGATGATATCTCGTTAATGGGTTGACTAACTAATAACCTTTTTAAGTAAAATGAATCGTAAATGAGTTTAAAGGCAAATTCATTGACACTCCACATGTTATAAAAGCTTAGAACTCAAGCCCATGACGACACGTTTATTAAAACTTTTTTTTGTTGGATATTTATTAAAACTTGACCAACCCATATTTGACTCAATTTATTTAATACGGATTAAAATATAGATTTTCAACCCATTTTGACATCTTTAACCAGAGATTTAGTGTGGTTAGAAGCAGTTCATATAGTTTTATTGGCTTATGACTAATCAGGTTAGGTTTCTAAGCGAATATTGTTGCTTGAATATGTAAATTTAGATTTTTCTCTTGGTGATCCCCGATCAAGTTTCTACTGGGGAAGCCCAAAAAATAGCATCATAGTTGATAATTAATTTTAAGGATGTTTACATAAATGATCCCCGAACTTTGACAGAATATGCAAGCTGGTCCTTAAACTTTAATTTGTTTAATTTAGTCCCTAAACTTTGGCAAAATATGCATTGGTTCTCAAACTTTTAACTTGTTTAATTTAGTCCTTAAACTTGTAATGCATGTTCAATCTAGTCCCTGAATTATAGGAAAATGTTTAATATAGTCCTTTTGTTAATTTAATATCAAGGATAGCGTTAAATATTTTCATATAGTCTAGGGACTAAATTGAACATTTACTAAAAGTTAGGAACTAAATTGAACAAACCAAAAGTTTAGGGATTAAATTGCACATTCTGTCAAAGTTCATGGACTAAATTGAATAAATTAAAAGTTTAGAGATCAGATTGCACATTCTGCCAAAATTTAAGGACCATTTATGTCATTTTGCCTTAATTTTAATGGATTTAACCATGATTTCAAGTGACAATTGTCAATCACGATTGGTTCGGGAAAAAAGAGAAAAAAGACAAGTTGGTTTTGCGAGAAAAGAAAACATAGATGAAGGCGGACATTGTCGTACATCAAAATAGTCCGAAGTTGCCATATGATGGTGGTTGTTGTGCATGAGTGCAAGTGTTTTAGTAAGGAAATGGAGTTTCATTTTCCGATGATGCATTACTAAATCTTGGAAAATTTTAAAATAAGTCATAAATCTATTGCACATATGTCAATTCAATCTTAAATTCATTCCCACACACACTTCACTGACGTCGATGCCAATCGTTTTATGTGGCACAGCCAAGCTGGCTTGGACAATTTTTTTAATTTTTTTTTAAAATATGTGTTTTTATACATTTTTTATTCTTTATTCTTTTTCTTATTTTAAGACCACAAAAGGCCGCCAATCCCTCACCGTCCATGATGGAGGGTTGCATCCCTCATTCAATGGTTGTCTGGGCAAGAGTCGCGATTCTTGCTCGTTGCCACAAAGGCTTCATGACCCTTGCCCAGTGGCTAGTGAAGATCAACCAACGACTTTAGCCAACTTTTGTTAAAAATAGAAAGAAATAATTTTTTTTGATAACCAAAGTATCTAGCCAGCTTGGGCGCACCTCGATTATTCCTCAAGGGATACTAGCACAGCAACCCACTGTCATCACCCTCCACTTAAATAATATAAAAATTTAAATAAATTTAAATAAAATTTAAAAATTATTCACATCAGCGCTGACTATCCTATGTTGCACTATTGGCATCTACATTGGCAATATCTAGTCAATATTGGTCGGAATGACTAAACCGATAAGTCATTAAAAGATTTAGAACTGAATTGGTCAAGTTGAAAGGTTTAGAATGGAATTGGTAAAAAAGCGATAGGTTTAGGAATTTATTTTGGCAATTTTTCCCTAAAAGCTCACAACATAAAACTGAAAAGTACACATAGGTCGAGCAAGGTCTTATAGGTTGCTTTGGATTTCATAACGTTGTTATTAAATTTGGATGGGAAAATTATCAAGAAAGTTCTAAATCTTTTGTACTTTTATCAATTTTGTCCTAAACTTGTTAAAGTTGTGGATTGAGTCATAAACCTTTTCACTATGTATCAATTCAGTTCCATTGAATGAAAATCGCTGATATTGACGCCGTTTATCCTATGCGACCCTTTTAGCATTGGAAAAATTTTAATATTTTTTTGAATTTTAATATTTTTTCTTTTTTTTTTCTCTTTCTAGGTTCAGAGGTTGGGGTCGTACGCCCTTGGGTGAGAGTTGACTAGTGCTTTGCGGCCTTCGCCTAGGGTCCAGAGAGGCAACCGGACCCTGAACCCAAAAAGAAAAAAAGAAAAAAATAATTAAAAATTATCCATGTTAGCAACGGAAGTGCCACCTAGGACAACTAACGTCCATGTCAGCGATTTTCGATTATTAGGACTAAATTAGCAAAAGGTGAAAATATTTAAAAATGAATCGATAAATTTAAAAAGTTTATCACTAAATTGTAAAAGTGCAAAATTTTTAATTTTTTAAATAATTTTTCCCTTGTGGAAAATTAGCCCGGATATCTTATCTATTATTTGGTGAATCACAGTAATAAAGCCTGATATATTCATATCTTATTATGTTCATTATTTGGTATTTACATATATCGATGTAAATGAATATGAAAACACACAAATATGGACTATAAGAATCTCTCATGATTCGCTGTCAACTTTAGTAAGAGATAAAATATGATCATTCATATTTGTAACTACAAAAAGTTTGGTCTCTCTCGTTAATTTCGTTAAATGTCAACATGAACCGCAAAGCTACAAAGAAGAGTGAGTCTTGATTCTCCTTTCGCTCATAAACCCAAAACATACGAAGGAGAAGAAGTTTCAACACTCTCGCTGTTTTCGTAGAATTTTGACGTGAAATAAAAAACTATAAAGAAGTTGTGAAAATTCAAGATGAACTAAAGATACATAGGAGAATGAGATTTCTATTTTTTTTATAGAAATTTCATTGCCTGCGTTCTTAAAGAATTCGACATATCATTTTTGTGTTTATTTGTTAATTTAGAATTTGGGTTCTCATACTTCATTTTTATTTATTTATTTTTTATATCCCTTTTTCATTATTTTTATGACGTTCCATTATTTCTTAATAAATTTTTGTTAAACAATAAACTATACTATTGAAAAATCATTCTTTGAACTGACCCAATAAAAAATCCTTTAATTCGTAATGACAAGGATACGAAGTGTATGTATAAGTATGTGCACATAATATATATTTTAAAGTAGAAAGAAATTAAAATTTATTAATAGATATAGGAATAAAAAATTATTTTTAGTATTAAAATTCAAATATAATTCATATTTAATTATTTTAATTTTAATTTTTTTAAAGAAGTTTGTTATTAAAAAAAATAATTTTATACTATAAACATAAGAAATTTTATTCACATTTATCCCATCTCTTCATGGGATAATTTTATTCGGGTTATATCCCCCTCATATACTACTTTATCTAATCTCGGGAGGTAGCTAAACACAGTATAAGATAATTTTTATTCTATTCTATTTTTATCTTGACCACCAAATGTAGCTTAAATATATGGAACCAAAATTGACTTTTCAGGAGTAGTTATTAGTGGTCTAGAATATCACGAAATCTGTATTAAGATATTTAGAGAAAATTAAAAAAAAATGTTTTAATTTAAGACGGGATCCTCTGAATTTGTACTGCACTACTTTCGTTACGCGTGTACTTCAAATTCTTGGAGCAATAATTGAATACGTAGCGCTTAGTTGGGTCAAACGTTAATCATAGTGTTTAGTCCACACTTCACGCAACCTGAAGAAATACGTAGATAGATATGGATATGGATTCATGTCCTGTGGGCCAGCTATGTCCTGTTCGGCCTCAGCTGGCGGTGTTTTGTTTGGTTCCTCTTATCCAACATAAAGAAGTGCTGTATGGAAATAATGTGCGGTTGTGCCGCGGTCCACATCGAAAGGTGGGGATTTGCCGACTAATTGAAAATTTTCTTGTTAATCGGTGCCATCCAACGATGGACAAATGATGATGCGCGGCGTAATACGAGAGCCCAGTGCAAGAGACAGACTTTGGGAATTTCGGTTGATCCCAATATGTGGTTAAGTGTCGCACGTTACAGGAATGATTCCAAAAAACAACTAAATTCATTGCATTGATATTAATTTAGTCATAAGCCTTTTTAATTTATTTAATTTAATCATAAATCTTTTTCATGTTTTGTCAATTGAGATCGTCCGGCTAATTTATATCGAAAATTGTTAACACAGAGGCTGACAGTCCTATGTAGCACGACTGACGCTGACATGGTTCGTGCTTGATTAAATCAAATGAAAAATGGCATGCGGCTGTCCGTAAAAGAGGTCAAACTACGAGCCAACAGGCCGTTCTTTACTCACTTTTGAACTCTGTTTTATTCGGCTAACAAGGCCGTTTTTTCAGGGTCTCTAATTCAATATGCGCACGTGCAGGATTATGCTTTAGATTATTGCAACCGGTTTCCACTACGGCTCCATTACAATCAATAATGAAAGTGCATTCATGGCGTTGTCGGCATACATATGCCGGCTGGGGGGCGCCGACTTTTTGTCATTTTCATTGATTCAGCCTTTGGCTTTGTACCAAATGTTTTTTGACTTCATGTTCTTTTTCCAACACTTAACTAATTCTGGAGGCAGAATCCTATCGCGCCGTGCCGAACATATATGGATTGGGTAGACTTTGCTTATACAAGCTAAATCTGAACTAACCGAAATTAAGGCGGTTATTGTGTTATTTGACTCTACAAGCTCCATGTCCCAACACCAATGCATATTTCGACTGGCCTCTTTTTAATGATTGTCGGTAATGCCAATGTTGAGCAAATCATCTCTCACGTGACGTTTTTGTGGGATCACTACCACGCTTTTAAAAACTTGGATTGTTAGATGAAGATGTGGTTTAATATTTGAATATCTAGTCACTCTCCCTCACGTCACGCCTAATCTTGTCTTTTTGCCTAGTACTAGGCGTTGACATATTTAATTGAAAAGACAAATGGGGACCGTAGAGTTTCTAACTCGACTCCTGCTTTAGTACCATGTGACATTTTATAGGATTATTGCCAACTGTTCTGAAATGTTAAACTTTTGGACGGTGATCCTAAAAAAATCTCATATCTTATGTATTCACATTATATGTTACAATCCGTGCGTAGGCTGATTTATCCCATATAAAAGAAAGAAATTAAGGACGTGTGTGGCAACACTTCTGCTATAGGGAATTTGATTTCTTTGTAATTACATCTTCAAGTGACTCCAAAACTACTTATGGAGCCAAAAAAAAAAAATGTTCTAGAAGTAGAAAAATGAAGTTACATAACCATACTAATTTTCTGCTCCAGAAATGGCATTACCAAATAAATTTATACTCTAGAATTATTGTCTTGCGCACCTTACGATTGCCTCCAAATGGATGTTCGTTTTTTGGCCATGGAACGACTAGTAGCGAAAGATGCTCAATATTGGAAGGACTTTCAAAGGATCGAAATGGGGAGCCATCTACATCGCGCTCCTTCTATTTGTATCATCCTCTCTATCAGTCCCTTCGCTCCGTTACCTCACCTCCTCCACCCTTGAAAGCCACTCCATCACCGGCTTCATCTCCAATCCCACATGGCGGTGACAAGACATTGAGGTGGACGACCTCGGATCGAGCATCGAACTAGATCTAAGACTTGATCATGCCTAGCCGAGCTTCGGATTCGACCGCGATAAAGATAGGCTGCCTGTCACAACCCGTTTTTTTTTTCGACGGGTTAATGGATTATCGATCGGACCCTCACTCAGAAACGTGGATCGCGGGCCTTGATCGGCGCGGGCCCTCCTAGGCCCATTCCAAATTGCAATGGCAGTGAATCTGAAGAGATTTTTCGACGATAACAGTTGATCGGATTCGACCTTAGTGTGGTCGTGGTGGCATGTGCTATGTGTGCATGTATTTGAAGTCGCCATCGGTCCTTCTTAGAAGGTGGACCGGAAACCTCACTGATCGATTGGGAGAGATCAATTAGTTTTTCGGAACCAAAGATTTTGGGTTCGGGGACTTGGTTACGTTGATGTCATTACCAACACCCTTTCGGTACCTAACATGAGTGATTTTCCTTGCTAAGATTTCATACAAGCGCAAATTTGGGTGAGGTAAGTCTGATTCAGGGGTTTCATACAGATTTGAAGACTAGTTCTAGCAACCACAATTAATATGATGATAGCGCAATCAAGTGCATAAATGAACCACGTCAATGCACATCAATTCAAGTCAAGAGTCTCTTAATAAAGCCATAAATGCTTAGAGAACGTGTGATTTAGGGTTCGGGGTAAAATGGGAAGATTTGGTGACAATTCGCCCGAAGGGCGAAATCGTCATTTTTTTATAGGTTTGGGTGTCGAATTACCCAAAATAGTCAATGGCCAGTTAGCCATGGGAATTTTTTATTTTTTTGGGATTTTTCTGAAATTTTTGGAAGAAGATTTACCTAAAGGGCAAAATCATCATTTTGAAAAGGATCGGGTTCCAAAAGACCCAAAATAAGTCATGGCTATTTGATTGTGGCTATTTTCTATTTTCTGATTATTTTTGAAATTTTCTGAATTTCTTCAATTTTTGGAAGACGATTTGCCGAAAGGACAAAATTGTCATTTTGGAAAGTTGGGGTTCGAAAGACCCAAAATAGGCCATGGCCAGTTGATTGTGGCCATTTCCTATTTTCTGGATTTTTTTTTGGAAATTTTCTGAATTTTTTCAATTTTTCCGAATTTTGTTTCCTTTTTCACGATTTTTCCATTTTAATTTAATTTTCGAATTTAATTTTGTTTTTTTATTTATCTTTATTTGAATTTTTTATTAAAAATATTTTCTGGACCGGCTCAAGCCCGGCTTGCGCCTCTCGGGCTCCCGGCCAGGCCATACGGGTCGAAAACCGGTCTAAACGACCCCGTTTTGTATTTTTGAAAATTTTCTATTTTAATTTTTTAAACCATTTTTATTAATATCCGAAAATCCCCGATCGGACGTCCCATAGTGTGTAACGTGTCCTTTTATCAACCGCCAGATCTTTTTTGATTTTTTTAAAATTAATATAGAAAATATTCTTCTTTTTTTATTTTGAAAAGACCGGATCGTGAAAAAGACTGGATCGTGACACGTGACAAACCCACGACCGTCTAATCCGGCAGATTTTTTTTATATAATTCTGAAGATCCTCGATCGGACACTCCAGGACGCGCCACGTGACTTCTCCTGGTGCGTCTGATCTAGGTTTAATTGATGGTACTAAAAGCCTAGATCCGACGGATTTCCGAGTGTCACTTGGCGCCATTCTGACCGTCCGATTGATTTTTTGATTTTTTAATTTTTTAATTTTTTTTCAAAAATCTTTTAATATTATGAAAAGATTATATAATTTTTTTTAGAATCCTAGATCACGGCACGTGGCAAAATCACGACCGTTCGATCTAGGTTTTTATTTTCTTAAAGCCGCCAACCCCACTGGACAATGTGGTGCGCCACGTTAGTGCTGACCGATCAACCTTTGACCGGTTAGCACCCTTCGCTGGAGAAGATGATCGGCGACTTGTCGGAACAGTGGTATTTCCGGCGAGTTCGCCGGAATCTTCACCGGAAAATTGTGATCGAGCTCAACATTTGCGAAACTTTCGCCCAAATTCATCCAAATGATGCCTCATCAATATAGGAACCCATTCCACATGAAAACCGTGATAAACGCCGTCCGAAACACCCCGACCGGCCATGAACAGTGTCTTTTCCAGCGAAGTTTTTTGTGAAAAGTTTTATGACTAAACTCGATTCTAAGCATTCAAATAGCATCCAAGCAATGTTTAGAGACTTACCTGAGCTCTTCTTAGAGCCCGGCGACCTCTGTTCGCGCCGGACCGAGTCTCGACTTAGGTATGCCCCGGGAACCTCCGGCCAAGCCTTTTCGGTGAGGTTCGATGCAAAGCAAAGACATACAAAGGCTTAGCCTTGGTCCTAGGACATAATGTAGGATAGAAAATGGGCTAAACGACTCTGGCGAAGCACAATTGAACATTAAAACGCATAAACGACTCCAGCGACCTTTCGTCGAACAGTTGGCGTGCGTCGAAAAATCGGTATTCAAGCGAGAAACGAGGGGAACAAAGGCTAAAATGAGGTAAACTAACATCCAAGAATCATTATAGAGGCCTAAACTAACATCGGTATGCGATCGATTCGGTCCAATTTCATCTAAAATTAACCCGGGCACGAAACTCACAGTAAGCAAAGACAGGATATAAAACAGAGGAAGAAAAAATCGACCTTGACTGAGGGCCGCCGGCCGCTTGGGGCTTCAACGACGATGCTTTAGGTGTCTTGGACCTTAGAGGCTCTCCGTGGAAGCCGGAACCGCGTTCGATCTTCACCAAAACCTCTCCAAAATCTTGGATCTCTCTCTCCCCCGTTTTTTCTTTAAAAAAAATCGAGAGTACTTTTCTCCCCCATCTCTCTCTCCGGCTGAACCTTATAACCGAAGGCGTCGGGGATCGTTCAAGGACGATCACGCACTCCCTTCGGCCTGAAAAAGAGCTCGCCTCCGCTCAGTTTTGGTCAAAATCGACCGCTGCTCCTCCTCTGCCATTTTTGCCATCCTCCCCTGCCTTACTGTTCCTAGTCTGCAATGTTGTTGCAGATCCGATTCGGCTGGGCTGGGTCGGGTTCGACCTGACTGACCCGGCTCTAAATTTTTGCCTAATTGAGCCCTAAATTGACCAGTTTTCGTGAAATTGATGCCAAAATCGGACTCCACAACATGTTTTCCATCTAAAATGGTATTTTCATGAACAAATGAATTTGAATTTAGCAAAAATCCCAAATTTCATTTAGAATCCGAAAATGATTTCTACTTAATTGAGGGCCTAAATGATTAAATCAGCCCAAATTGAGGCCACCAACGAGTTCGGGACGACGAAAACTATAGGGTAGTGGTGTTTTATTTTCATGAATGTCCCTAGAGAGAATTTAATTTTGAGATTCGCGAAATCGAGGACTAATTTGAAAGAAAATTGTGCGATTAAGCCCTTTTGATTAAAATTGATCAAATTGAAGGGTAAATCGACATAATTTCACTTCAAGATTCTTGATATCAATGTCATGGCTTATTGAAAGCCAAAATTGGAGATTAAAAGACTCAAAAAGGATTTTTTATGCCCGATTCGGGTTTATGTTTACGAAGGAACATAGGGGTCCGAGTAGAATTTTCAAGATTTAAAAAGACCAACTTGAAGAGAGAATTAAAATAAAATTATTGACTATTTTGTGTGTTTTTTTTTACCATGAATGGTATTTTTTCGATTTTTTGGTATTTTTATATTTAAATAAATTTAAAAAATAATAAAAATTTCAAAAAAGATTTTTTATTCAAAAATTGAATCCCAAGGCTAGGCCAAGGATTCCAAAGTTGATTTTGCAATTTTATAACTTTTTTTGTAATTTTTAATTAAATTTAAAAATAAAAATAAAATAAAATGTGATTAAAAATTAAGTGTCAACAGCTGTCCCTCTTTGAGAGTGAGCTCGTCAGAAGTTGCTCTCAAAGACAAAATGACACCTGAGTCTTAACCGACTCGATTGGAAAAAGAGGAAAGCCATGACATCGGATTCTTAAACCTCTTAATAAAACCTCGAATCAGTCCCCGATTTGCTTTGATAGCTTGAACATGGGCCGGAGAGAGGAGTTTACCTGAAAATCACCTGTCAATTGCTATGCTTGTGGAATTTGAGGGTCCGTCGTTATGCTCCTAGAGTGTCGGAATCATGGGCTCGGATCCTTTTTTTTTTTGTAACCTCCTATCAGCTACACCAGACTCTCTTCTTTGTAGCTTCTCACCCGCTGTATTTGACTTTGATTTTTTCTTCCATAGCTTCCCATCCGCTATGCTAGGTTTGTGATGACTCTGCAGGTTAGAGATTAAACATTTGGATTCGCTCTTATGGGTTGATGCGTGACCTTTCGGGTTCGCTCTTATGGTTTGAAACATAACCATTTGGTTTCGCTCTTATGGTTTGAGACATGACCTTTTGATTTTGCTCTTATGATTTGAGACATGACCTTGGGGCTTATGGTTTAAGACATGACCTTTTGGCTTTGCTCTTGTGGCTTGAGACATGATCTTTTGGTTTGAGACATGACCGTTGGGGTTCGCTCTTATGGTTTGAGACATGACCATTTGGGTTCGTGCTTTTGAAACGGCAAGAAAGGTTTAACTCAAATCTTGGTCGGCTTCTAGGCAATTATATGTTTCAAGGGAATCCCATGGCGCTGACTAACGGGGGTCAGAGGGGATTTTTCTCTTGTTTTGAAGTGGTTCCCATAATAAGCAGATGAGGTTTTTCTTATTTGTAAAGGGTTCCCATGATGAGGGTTCTCCACGTCAGAAGGGATTTCTTTTGTTTTGAAGGGATTTCCATGACGATGGTTCTCCACGTCAGGATGATTTTCTCTATTTTGAAAAGGGCTCTCCCACGACGATGATTTTCAACGTCAGATGGGATTTTTTGTTTGATTTTGAAGAGGTTTTCCCATGATGATGACTCTTGACGTCAACAGGGATTTTCTCTGATTTTGAAAGGGTTTTCTCATGACGATGACTCTTGACGTCATATGGGATTTTCTCTTGTTTTGAAGGGATTTCCATGACGAGGGTGGGTTCTCCCCGTCAGGAGGATTTTCTCTAGTTTTGAAAGGGGTTTTCATGACGAGGGTTCTCCACGTCAGGAAGATTTTTTCTTGTTTTGAAAAGGGCTCTCCCACGATGATGATTTTTAACGTCAGATGGGGTTATTTGTTTGATTTTGAAAGGGTTTTCCCATGGCGATGACTTATGACGTCAGCGGGGATTTTCTCTGACTTTGAAAGGGTTTTCCCATGACGATGACTCTTGACATCAGCAGGGATTTTCTCTGACTTTGAAAGGGCTCTCCCACAATGATGGCTCTTGACATCGGCGGGGATTTTCTCTGATTTTGAAACGGTTTTCCCATGACGATGGCTCTTGACGTCAGCAAGGATTTTCTCTGAATTTGAAAGGGTTTCTTCTTGTTTCTTTTTTTGGAAAAGATTCCCATGATGAGGGCTCTCCAAGTTAGATGAATTTTTTTTTTTGATTTTTTTTAAAATTTTGAAAAGAATTCTCATGACTAGCAGAGGGGATTTTTTTTTATTTTGAAAGGGGTCTCCATGACAAGCAAAG
Source organism: Rhodomyrtus tomentosa (assembly GCA_028455895.1). Classification (NCBI taxonomy): domain Eukaryota; kingdom Viridiplantae; phylum Streptophyta; class Magnoliopsida; order Myrtales; family Myrtaceae; genus Rhodomyrtus; species Rhodomyrtus tomentosa. The sequence continues at coordinate 1,341,347 of JAPCWY010000001.1, read as the reverse complement.
GGTATTTTTTCTTTGATTTTGAAAGGGGTCTCCATGACAAGCATATGAGATTTTTTTTTATTTTGAAAAGGGGTTCCCATGACTAGCAGGGGGGACTTTTTGAAAATGTCCTCGGATGTTTTTGAAATTTTCATCGTAAAAAAATTTCATTTGGATATGTTAATGAAGTGGGGAGGTTATCCAAAACATCCCGCCTTGCAATGATCCTAATTTTCCTGTGGGAACGATTATCTATTCAACCGATATTGGGTCATCGAAAGATTTGTCAAAATGCTGGCCAGAGTCTACTCGTCCAAGAGGGCTTCACTGGTTTTTTTGTTTGAGACGACACTCAAATTTTTCTCTCGAGTCTACGCTTAAGGCTACGGAGCTATTCACAGTGTATACCTTTGGTTGATCAGAAAGAGTTTTTAAGGGACCGTAATGTTAGGCTTGGTCCATGGTTTTCAAAGGGGACTCGCAATCGAGTCGAGGCCAATGAACTGAAAGTCCCCATCATATGCTATAGGTCTACAAGTTAAGAACCTACAAGAATGAGAGAGAAATAATCTTGTTCTTACCTATTCGAGCAATGCTTATGATCATTTTAACTCTGCGTTAACTCAAATGCCTTAGTCGGAAAAGACTTTTTGAGGGTTATAACGCAGGTGAGGATTGGAGATTGAAAATGGGCCTGTTTTTGGCTCAGAATATATGAGAGGGGTTTGACATTGATGATCATTGCAAATCTGTCACCAGTCTCAACCGATTAATCTTCAAAAGGCATCATCATCACAATAAGGATTGAAGGTTGCGTTGTTTCTTGCGTGTGATCTGCTGGAGAGATTTTTACGTTCTGACTCCTTTGGGGATTTTCTTCTGCTCCACTGATGATTAGCATGTGGATGTCACTAATTTTCAGCATTCTCTTTTTTTGTCTCATATTTTTTTTAGAGCTTTGAAACTTACATTGGCATTGGCATCAACCTTGCTTTTACTAGGCACTTTGTTTTTTGTCTTCTCTCTTCTTCTTTTTTTCTCTTCTTTGCTTTTTGCCTGAGATTCTTTCCCTCTCTTTGAATCACTTTTTGAAATTGTTACACTTCAAGGGAATCAATTTGAAAATGTTCTATATCCTTGATACTCTGAGAGTATTCAATTTCCTTTTGATGCAGCCTTCTTCTTGAAATGAGCAATGATCACTGACTGGGTTTTTGAAAGGAATGTGCAAGCTCAATTGAGTTGTGCAAGGGATTAAGGTGTGTATGATGGAAAAACGGTCGCTTTTCGTCGTTCTACGGCAACTGAGTCTCAGCATGAGTTTAAATGCAAAGAAACACCCGAAAATTGATTTAGTCCAAGCAAGAAAATTTCTAACCATTTACCTCTTACCGTTGTTTGAATTTCTTCTATTTGGCCTTGATGCATGGTGGTTCTTGACAAGGTTGTAGAAATGAAACCTCTGCTCAAAGTGGTTAACGATGGTCACCTGTCGTGTTTAGGATGGAAGAAGGAATGCCTTTCGTCAGCTCCACCTGGGTAACACTGCGAATGATTCCTACATCGTGGAGCGCGGCTCCTATCCTAATGCTCACTCAACTCTCTAGTGTATGAGGACGTGTTTAAGGGTAGGCTGCCTCCCTTCATTTGAGTTTCTTCATGGCCTATTCAAACAAAGGCTTTTTGATAACGTCGTTTCAGTTTGAGTAGAAATCCTTCCCACAAGCTTTGGAGTATCCGAGGTGCATTCCAAGATGCTTGGATAACCAAGGTGGCTTTTGTTTGCATGAAAAAGTGATTTTCAAAAATATTTTGAATTTTTTTTAAAGCTCCAAGAATTTCCTGAGTAGGAACACAAACGAAGTGATTTCAAAGACTTTAGGCTGTCAATGACAAGGGAAATGACACTTACCTAACTGCGGCGGTAGATGGTTCCTATAGAAATAAAGGAAACTATGTCAGTTCATGCCTTTAAATCTAGGGGGAATTGAAACGATACAACTTTACCCTTGAACGTGTATTTTAACTCTGGATGCGATCGCAGAGCTGTAGAATACTGGATGGTCATGGTAGTTTTGATTCTTGGCTCTTCTTTCTCTTTTGTTCTTTTTCTTTTCTGGCACGTTCAAAGTCGGATTACCACGGATTTCATCCTCTGGCTTTTGCTTCCTATCGCTTGGGAAAACGAATCGGATTTGTGTTGTCTTGTCTAACTATTCTCCTCAATGATTGCCTGCAAGGAGAAATAAAGAGAATGCACATGTCTAATTATGCATGTATGCATGAGATATATGCGAAGGTCGCTGAATGAATCGAGTTCTTTGAAAAGAGTACCGCTCAGGGCTTCTGATTCATTCAGGGAAAGTACTTCTTGACCGCATCGGAATTTACGGGGTGCCCAGTTCCATTCCATCCATGTTTACAAGGATTAAGGCTCTCCAGGTAGGACCTTTTTAACCACGTAAGGTCCTTCATAGTTTAGAGTGAATTTACCTCCGGGGTGTGGCATGTTGGGGAGCGTCTTCCTTACAACAAGATCATCAACCTCGAACGTCCTTGGTCAGACTTTTCGATTGAATGACTTAGTGACTTTCTTTTGATACGCTTGCCCATGGCAGATGGCCTTCAGACGCCTCTCGTCTATCAAATTCAACGGTCCGTGTCTCTGTTGAACCCATTCTGCCTCAGCAAGCTTGACCTGGGACAAGATTCTTAATGACGAGATCTTTGTTTCAAAAGGTAGTATTGCCTCCATTCCGCACAATAGAGAGTAAGGTGTAGCCCCAGTAGAAGTCCGAATCGAGGTTTGATAAGCCATCAGCGCGTAGGGTAGCCTCTTATGCCAGTCGCGGTAGTTCTCCGTTGTCTTAGCCAAGATCTTCTTGATGTTCTTTTGCGCTGCTTCTACCGTTCCGCTCATCTGCGGTCAGTAAGGCGACGAATTGAGATGGCGGACATTAAAGCTACTCAGAAGATTATCCACCGTTTCGTTGTTCAAATTGGAGCAATTATCAGTCACGATGGCTTGAGGGGTCCCATATCTCGAGATGATGTCTCGCCTTATAAATTTAGCCACGTTCTTTGCAGTCACATTGGTGTAGGAGGCAGCTTCTATCCACTTCGTGAAGTAATCGATTGCCACCAGTATGAGCCAATGTCCATTTGAGGCCTTAGGGTTAATTGGCCCTATCATGTCTATCCCCCACATCGAGAATGACCATGCCTCAGACATTTGATGCAGCTCTGTAGGAGGTGCGTTGATCCTATCCCTATATACCTGGCATTGATGACACGACCTCGCGTGTTGATTGCAATCCGATTCCAAAGTCAACCAGTAATACCCTAGTCGCACGATTTTTTTGGCAAGGAGATGGCCATTCATGTGCGGGCCACATTCTCCCTCATGAATTTCAGTCACAAGTGACATGGCTTCGTTGGCATCTACGCACCTGAGGAGCATTGAATAGTAAGATCTCTTGTATAGAGTTTGGTCGCTGAGGAAAAACCTGCCAGCCATCTTTGCTATGTACTTCCTATCTCCTGCCTGAGTACCTGGAGGCAATTCCCCTTTTGCCAGGTAGTTCTTAATATCGTGATACCAAGGATGATTATCGAACCCCTCTTCAATTGTCATGCAGTGCGCAGGTTTTTGGGTGATACCAATTCTCAGTGGCTCGATATCTATGCCATTCGTTACTTGGAGCAGGGCGGACAAGGTAGCTAATGCATCAGTGAAGTGATTCTGCGCCCTTGGCAGATACCCGAAATCGATCATTTCAAATTCCTTGGTTACTTCCTCTATGAATTTATGGTACGGGATGAGCTTAGAATTCCTTGTTTTCCATTCGCCTTGGGTCTGCAAGATAATTAACATCGAATCCCCGTAAACCTGCAACTTGCGTACTTTCACGCCGAGAGCCAATTGCAATCCAAGGATACAAGCTTCATATTCTGCCACGTTATTGGTGCATGGGAACGTTAACTTCGCTGCCACAAGGTAGTGTTGACCATATGAAGAAATTAAAACTGCCCCGGTTCCTGGCCCTGCTAAATTGACCGCGCCATCAAAATGCATGGTCCACTTATCATCGGAGAATATGTCAGAATGTGCCCCTCGGCCTCTTCTTCTTCAAGGGGGTCTTGCCCTTATGAACTTTCAGCAAGCATGTCGGCGATGGCCTACCCTTTTACTAACTTCTGATTCGAGCTCCTTATGTCAAACTTAGAAGGGAGTACCTGTCACTTAGCCAATTTCCCCACCAACGACGGTTTCTCTAGCAGGTGTTTGACTGGGTTATTCTCCGTGATTAACTGGATAGTGTGGTGAAGGGTGTACTGCCTAGTCTGTGAAGTACCCAGATTAGCGTGACGCACGTTTTTCCTACCTCCGAGTATTTTACCTCGGACACAATGAACTTCTTGCTTTGGTAATAAACAGCTTGCTCTTTGCTATCCTCGGGGTTTGTCTGAGCGAGTAAAGCTCCTAGAGACTCGTGGTGGATAGTAAGGTAGAGGGTCAGAGGAACACCAGGAACCGGGGGCACCAATATTGGTGGACCAACCAGATATCCCTTGATCCTGTCAAAAACCTGTTGGCACTCGTGATCCCACTTGATCTTGGCACTTTTCTTCAGTAGCTTAAAGAACGGCTTGGTTGTTTTCGAAAGTTGGGATATAAAGCGAGCGATGTAATTTAATCTGTCCAGTAGGCTCCTAACCTCTTTAACCGTTGAAGGAGTGCCAAGACTGAGGATAGCCTAGACCTTGGTAGGGTCTATCTCGATACCACGATTGCTAACTATGAATCCCAACAACTTGCCAGACTTTGCCTCAAATACACACTTCGCGGGATTCAACCTCAGCTTATACTTTCTGAGTCGTTCAAATAATTTCCTCAACACTACCATGTGGTCTTCACCATGTCTGGACTTCGCTATCATGTCGTCCACGTACACCTCTATCTCTTTATGCATCATATCGTGGAAAAGGGTAATCATCGTCCTCTGATAAGTTGCCCCGGCATTCTTTGGGTCAAACGGCATGACCTTGTAGCAAAAGGTGCCCCAAGGTGTGATGAATGACGTCTTGGGTTTATCCTCCTCCCTCATGAGGATTTGGTTGTAGTGAGAGAACCCATTCATAAAAGAGAACCGCTCAAATCCGGCCGTACTATCAATCAAGACATCGATATGTGGTAACCGAAAGTCGTCTTTAGGGCTAGCCCTGTTCAGATCCTGATAATCCACGCAGACTCGAACTTTCCCATCCTTCTTCATGACGAGGACAATATAAGCAATTCAATATGGATATACGATTACTTCGATAAATCCTACTTTGAGGAGCTTCATCACCTCTTCTTCAATTTTCTTTGCTAATTCAGGCTTCGTTCGCCTAAGTCTCTGCTTTTTAGGTAGAATACTAGGATCGGTCGGTAGAGCATATTCCACAATACTGGGGTCTAATCCCGGCATGTCTGCATATGACCAGGCGAAAACGTCTTGGTATTCTTTGAGGAGTTCAATTATCTTAAACGCCTCCATCAATGATAGACTTTCACCGATCTTCACCTCCCTGACATTCTCTGAGGTTCCTAGGTTTGCTGAAACGATACCCTCCGCGGTGGGTGGTTTAGATTCTTCGTGGCGGCCCAAACTATACTCAATCTCTCTCAAATTCTGCTCCTCGTCTTCTCCTTCAATTTGGAGGGTAGCTCCCTCTCGAGAACCCGAGTCATTTAACAACCTGCTATGCATGCTTGGAATGGTATGCCTGAAATGTCATGAAGATGGTTAGTTGACATATAATAGAAAGAGTTTATGCATGATGAATTTCTTTGGAAGATATCTCGAAGAAATTTATATCTGAAAACGCGAGATGAGGGCTAGCCCTCATATCATTGGACATCCTTGCCTCCCAAAAACTTTGAAAATTAGGAGATGTGTGGGAAATCAGGTCTCAGGGCTTCTCCTCTTCTTTTAACTCTCATTTTTTGTTCTTTTCTTTTCTCTCTTTGGGTCATCATCGATCGATTTGTGGCTCCCACACGTCCCCATTTTTTTATAGTGTTAAAACGTAAAACATGGGTGAAGGCTCGAGGCAACTAATGTGGATTCAGATGCATCGGAGAGAGATAAAAATCTCTTTACTCAATAGAGGGAACGTCGCTGTCGATCACTTCGATGACGACATTGACGTAATCCTCCAGGAATAAGTTGGTCAAATTAGGTTTTTCCATCGCAGTATCCATCTTCTCATCCTCTAGCAATTTGGACGCTTCACTGAAGAACCGATTTAGGGGAGTTTCGAACGTCTTCCCCTTGTCTTTCCAAGTGCTTGACCCTAGAAATCAGTCGTTGCAACTTTTACTCCTCGCCTAGCTCTCTGACTTGTAGCGGTGACTCGGCTTTGCTCTATAGCTTAGTCCATGACAGCTCTTTACCATTACCAGACTAATCGGTTCATGAATCCCTTGGTAATACTTGCCTAAATCCAGGCCCGAGACAAAACCATGTCGTCTCAGTATTTTCCTTGCCATGATCGACGACCTGGAGTAACTTGGAGTCCTCATGGCTGTACTGGCTGACACATGCATAATGTACATCCTCTCCATGGCATAGAAGCTTGACTCCTCCCCAAATGATGGTTCCACCAGTGGAATAGCGTCTATGTGACCCGTCAAGTGATCAGTTTCTGAATGTACCGTGATCAGTTTGTTGTCAACGACCATTCGGACTTTCTAGTGCAAACTATACGGTACGGCTTTAGCCATATGAATCCAAGGTCTCCCCAATAATAGCCCAAATGATGCGGGGATATCCATGATTTGGAATTTGATCAGGAACTCTGTCGGGCCTATAGTGACAGGAACTTCAACCTCCCAAATTACTTCACCTTTTGCCCCATCGAATGCTCGAATGGTAGACTTTGAAACCTTAATTGAATCCTCCTTCACTCCCAGACTTCTGATGGTTTTTAATGGGCATATGTCAAATGCCGATCCTTTGTCCACGGGACTCGAGGCACTCGCTTTCCACGACATATTGCAGATATGTAAAGCGCCTTGTTATGCCATCGCCCCTCCAGCATGAGATCCTTGTCCGAAAATGAAATTTGGTCTTTCAAAAAGACTACGCCGCAAAGTCTTCTAATTGGGCCTCATTGATCGTTTAGGGCACATGGGCCTCATTAAGCACTTTCAAAAGGGCGCTTCGATGTTTCTCTGATGTCTTAAAGAGTTTTAGAAGTGAGATTTGCGCGAGCATTTTCCTCAGCTGCTCAACGATCTCGAACTCGCTAGTTCTCACAATGGCTAGGACGTGTTTGGCATCTTCTTCCATTACTCCTTTCTTTTCAGTTTCCCCCTCCTTTTGGACTTGGCATCTCCCGGAGCGGGTGATGACATCTACATCGCCGGTGTTGTAATTCCAGTGTACCGCTTTAGGGTTGTAAGCCTCTACTACAGGAAGCGCTATCACCAAAGGTCTGTCTTTTGTGACTTCGTTATCGTGAAATCTGCCCGATTCCTTTACCGCCTCGGTCCTGATCTCATCATCCTTCTCCTGCGTGCTGTCAAATTCAGCAAGGTTGATTACAAGCGGGGTCATTCCTTCCACCATGTAAATAGACCCGTTTAAATATAGCTCTTCTGAATTATACCCCTCTCTCGGGCTGGGTGGACAAGTCTCGGTAGAGGTGGATCTAGGCTTAGAGGGTCGAAACTCTTCATTCATTCTTTTTAAGAATTGAACTGCACTTTCCGTTCTTCCGCCCCTCGAGCCTCGAATTTGATCCTGCTGCCAGGCCCATTCTATCCTTTCCAAATCGCTTACAAAATGAGTGAATGATTGATACTTATAGGCGCATATAGACATGGCGGTCTCGTGGGGCATGGCCTTCATGAAGCACTCCGCCAATTCCTCCTCTGTTAATCTAGGGCATACTTGCGCAGCAAATCTTTTCCATATGTGTGCATAAGACTTAAGTCCTCGTCCTCTTCCTTTTTTACGCGAGTCAGGTTCTCACGACTGAAGATGAACTTCTGGCTAACGTCATACCTCTCTAGGAATCAGGCTATAAACTCATTCCAGGTGATTGATTGGCGATGATCGAGAGACTGAAACGAGCTCAGGGCAGGCCCGTCCAAGCTGAGCCCAAAGTTCTGAATAAGAGCTTCTTCATCTTTGGAGAGATTGAAAATCATCCTCAAGTAGAATAAGGCATGCTCTCTCGAGCACCCCTTCCTGCTGTATGTTCGACCAAAAATAATATCACCATCCTGCTTTGGCGAGAGATTTTTGACCTGTGGAGGAGAAGAGCCCATCAGGACTTTTACTTCAGCAAGACTGCTAGTCAGGTCTCGACACCAGTTCTCTAAGTCAACGATCTTGCAATTCTATATATCTAACATTTTTCGCTGCTCCATTAGCATGGAGTCGTTCTTTTCAGGCTCGTCGGCCATCATTCGTCCGGTTAAGCTAGTCAACATCTCTACTAGATCGGTCATTCAGGCCTCCAAGCCGGCTAATCTCGTAGGCATCCATTGGTCGCCTTCCGCTCTCGGAGTTTGCGCGAAGATAGCCTCCTTGGATGTTCCCGCCATTTTCGGTTCTTAGGGATCATCCATGCCTCCCCAACCTCGGGTGCTACATCTTCGAGACTGTCGAAGAAGCTCGGAGGAATAGAGTACGATACCTTGAAATTATAGCCTACATTGTCCTGCCCCAGGCTATCAATTATTTCTCCTCTCTAGAGAGCATCTCGTACGAATTTTCTATCACCCTGGCGGGCTTTCTCCAGGTTTTGTTCACATTTATCTAGCTTTTCAGGTTTTTCAGCTTCTCCGATGCTCTGCAAATATCCCGTAGGGATACTCCAAATCTCTCCTCTAGTGGCCCTCATCACAAACTGCCGTGAGTCTAGATTGGTCATCGCGTAATATCCCTTGAAGTAGCGATCATTAGCTATGGCGACAACCCCCATGTCAATTAGCTTGTTCAAGCACTTCAGCTTCTATTCTTTAGTGAACTCATCCTGCTCCAGATATTGTGAGGCTATGGCCAATACCGATTCCATCCTAGATTTTTCAACCAGGAACTCCAGATCACCTCATAGGTCTACGTCAAACACCGTGTTCATCGTGTGGTCAGGTAGAGGATTCTACTGAATATTCAAATCTGATCCGTCAAATTCCAGCAAATGGTTATCGACCAAAGCCTGCACATCGTATTATAAGGCTAGGCAATTGTCCACATTATGCTCTTTCTTGCTCATGTGGTATATACATATTTGATTCTCGTCGAAACCTAGGAATCTCAGTGGCTTTGATCTCGGTGATTTCTTGGCCAGCAGCCTTGCCTCAAGGAGCCTAGGGAGCAACTATGACATTGGAACCGGGAGTGGCATGGAAGATGGAGGACCATTCCTTTTTGGTTCGAAGACTTTTTGGGCTGTCTAGGAGGTGTTCCCTTGAATAGGGACAAAATCCTCAAATTTTCTTGATTTGGGGGGATTAGAGACAAAAGCTACTTCTGCATTAGTTTCTCGCTCTTTCTTTACAGGGTACGGCCGCTTAGGAGCTGCTTCAGGCATGCGCCTTTCTCTCATGGCCCATTCATGTCTTTCCGCTACCTTGATTAGGTGTACGAAAGTCTGACATCTAAAGGTGTTCAATTTATCAAAGTAGTCGTACGGTAGCGCCTTTAGGAAGATGTCCACCAACTCTTCTTCTAGGATAGGCGGTTTGACCTGGGTAGCTAGTGCCCTCCATCTTTGGGCGTATAGACGAACGCTCTCATTTCTCCCCTTCACGATTCTGAGCAAATCCTCCCTAGTAGGGGCAGTGGTCGTGTTGAACTTGTACTGGCGCTGAAACTCCGCTACAAATTCCTCCCAATCTTCGTACTTTTGGATATCCAACTCAACGTACCAAGTCAGGGCCGCACCTGTCAGGCTTTCTTGGAATGTGTTGATGAGTAAGGGGATGCAGTAGGAGTATTTTTCCATCTTATAAAGGTAGTATTTCAAATACGCCTTGGGACAGCCTGTCCCATTGTACTTCCTTGCAAACTCGGGTTCCTTGTAGTCGGAAGGGACCTCAATTTTAGCGAAAGACGTGATCTTATCATATTTTGACAGCTTAAAACCCTGGCTGGTAAGGCATTCTTCAATCTTGGCAATCCTCTTTACTCATTCATCGAGTTTTGGAACAAACTTCTCTTTCTGTTTCTCCTCCAGGTCAATCATAACGGGTGGGGGCCTTGGCGGAACCTCAACACTTGGAATTTGATCGGGAGCAGCTGCAGGATTTGTCCCGGCGAGTGGTAGGTATGTGCGGATTTGCGGCTTGGTTAAGGTCAATCGGTGGAGCATTCCTAGCATAGGCTGCAACGAGCATGGCTTTCATCTCGGCCATCATCTCAGCCATTTGGTCCAATCGTGTTTCTAGAGTTCCAAAGTGAGCATCAACCTGTTCTTGCTCCATACGGGCTTTCAAGCAAGCTTGGGCTCGAGTCCTCGTGATTGAGAATCACCTATTTGAGAAGATTTAAGTCAGGTTTGTTGGGATGAAAGAGAGATCATATGGTGCGTAGCCTTTCTAGCAACATGTGCGACATGGACGACAGTCTAGCCATGAGTATGTTTCCTTGCCCTAGGCTTTTTATGTCGTCTATCCGGACAAGCATGTTGTTAAGCAAGGAGTAATCCATGATAATTACAACAGGAATTTTGAAAAGATGCCTGGATAATGCATAAATTAAGAGCGTTCATTACAACTAAAAAGCTCTCGAAAGAGTTTGATTAAAGTACAATATGAAAATGCTCCGATATTCTAAACTCGATGGGAAGTCTCGTTCTTCATGTCTGGATGTCTGTTCTCCATCGTCCTCTACCATTATCGAGAAAGTGCAGTCTTCAATCGTAGGTCTCTTCATCCTCAAGATAGGCGAATGGTCCTACATCTTTTGGTATGTACAGCTCCACTCTTAGCACGTACGAGACTACATACTTCGGGACATACGGCTCTACGGGGGTTGGGCAGATCTTCTTGAAAGCTCGAATATACTCCTCCAAGGCCTGATGGATATCCATCTCAGAGCTCATATGACTTGGCCACTCTCCTGAGGGGGAGAGCCCTTCAGAGCCTGTTCTATGCCATCAACCATAACCTGGAGGTGCACCCTAGCCTTCTTAGTGATCGGCCCTTGGGGAACGTCAAAAGCGAACTCGTCTAGAGGGCTTTGAGGAGGAATTTCTTGTAGCATGCCAAACTGTCTAACGACTCTGATTGAGTAGTATGACACTGCTCCGGTAAATCCCAAGAGTGGAATCGGCCTCCATCCTCGGTAGTGAGCGAGTTTTGCACATCTTCAACCGTCTCAAACGCTATCGGAGCTGTTCAGGCTCTAGCTTTTCCAAGAGTTTGCGCCAATCGTTGAAAGAATGATCGGTAATGAGTGACTGGCACTTGAGGAATGATATGATGGGGTGGACATCCTCGTCGATTTTATAGTAGCCCGTGCGAAGATTGAGGCTTTTAAGATGAGAAGTGATCCACATGAAAAGAAGACTGTTGGATGCTTGGAAGATGATTTTTCGAGGGGACTTAGATTGGCCAAGGGTGATTTTGTAGCAATTTAGGGATAGAAAGGTCTCCATGATGATCATATAAGAATAATCTAGCTGATCACATGCCTGTTGAACTATGTGGACATGAGGGGATTCAATGTGGCCCTGGAGGCAAGAAATAAAACGAATCCAAAGAAAGTCAGGATAAAAACCTTCTCGGCCCTATGACCGGTGTCGATAGATAGGTTGGAGTAGTTGTCGAATAGGAATGATAATGGAAACCTACCAGAGTGAGCTTTAAAGATTTTTTCAATTTTAGAAATCTTGAGGCAAAGAAATTTAGAGAATAGCTTCGATGGGTCAAGGCCCAAAGGAGGTTGGATTAACTGGCCCCTAAACTTAACTCCAATGACGGTCGTGTACTCCTCTAATGTGGGCGTAATCTCCAGGCCCCTAAAACTGAAGGTCAGCGTGGTTGGATCCCAGAATTGCGTCATTGCTTGTATAAGCACGGGTTGATATTTGACCTTGAGAAGGTCTACAAGGTACCCCAGCCTCTGCTTGACGTAAGTCTAATTGATCCCATTAAGGCGCCCCCACCAAATCAGCAACTCTCTATGCGGGACCGGAATGATCTGGATGTCGCCTTTTCCCATCGAGTCTAGAATATGAAAATGTCGCCCCAAATTAATTACCATGGATCATTCGGTCATTAGATTCGTTCAACTCATTATTTACTCTTGATGTCACGAAGGTTAAGTTCCCCCATTTGATTAAGAGGAACATCGAATGAGGGTTCCAACCCGGATTCCACTAAAGTGTATAATGAATTGGACGGAAATAACGATGTAATGCAGATGATATGCTTGTGCATGGTGTGTACCGATTCAGTTTCATGTCTCACGCACCATGAAATGAGGATTAGATTCTCGTACTCGTGTTGGACACGTCAAGTGTAAGTTCTAATACAGATTTCATTTGGATGCGACATACAATTGAATCAGAAAACCTGAACAGTTGAGAGAAATTCCAGTGTGGCGTTCCAATGTCTTGATGCCTAGACACGATTCAAAAATTAAAGTGCAGCAGGTAGGGGAGACCCACATACGAATGCTCCTTACAGACTCCATGACCCAAAAGAAGGACATTGAAATGCAACCCTAAAGTACCTAAGGAGACGTCCCAAGTCGAGTCTCAGAAGATGGTGCTTGTCGTCCTTGGTTTGGCTATTTCGATCTTCATCCTCGTCAGACGAAATCTTGATGGGGGTCGTAGAGGACGACTGATTCCTAGGAAAGTCTTCTTCATCTATTGAAATCTCGATGACTTATGTATGGGGTCTTGGATTGGTTCTCGCACTGTGAAATGACTTCTTTTGCTTCCGATAAAGGTTCATCGTTCTCTCCATTTTATGCTCATGTATGTACTTATGCTCGAGTCGCTCGGTAGACTTGGTGTAGAAACAGTCCGTTCCTCGGATGAGGTTCCGTCCAGTGAGTGCCCTTCCTCGGACAAATCGGAAGGAGTGAAATCCGTTAAATGTATCAGTAGCTCGATGGCGGATGACAGCCTGCTCGTAGTTGAACACCTCTGGGATCTTGGACCAACTTGGAGAGGCCATCTCTACCCTTCCCATAGCCTAAAAATGGAATTAGACTCAATCATCGGACTTGATGAATGCAGTATGTTGTGCAAAATGAAAGATTACAAGTAAACAAATAGAAATGGAAAAACCTTACCATAAGCGTCACCTAATAAAATTAGGTTTAGGTATACCAAGCATCCACCCACATGCGCATGAGAAAAGTGGGGCTTGACTCTAGAAATCAAAATGGCTCAGGTATGGAACCTAACGGCTTCCCACTATTCCAGTCGATAAAATTGTCCATAAGCACAATCCACAACAAATGGATAAAAGAATCGACTTGAATAGTGAGCGGGATCAAACATGGTCAACCTAAGCGTAAATCCAAGCTAGAGCCTCGCATATCGATTCCCTATCTATGGTTACCTAAAAAGGTGATTTCGCAGCCTGGGTTTAGAGGCTTTGTGCAAAGTGTCGTGATCCTAAAATATGCAGTGAATCATGCACAACAGTTTATATATAAGTCAGCGCTTCAAATCATCCACATAACATACATTCCTACACCCAACCTGCATAAGACAATGTTAATCACAAATGACTCCCCTTATCACTCCAATCTGCAAAAATATTTAACACATATCGTAAGCGAACTTACCTCACCTTCAAGAGCGCATGCAGAAAACAAGTTAGAAAAATCACTCAACGTTTTAATTACGGCGTAAGTCCACTTGAGGTCTAGAACCAGAAATTCTAGAGTTAAAATCCCTAGCGAAGTCGCCAGTCTGTCGCGACCTGTTTTTTTTTTTCAACGGGTTAACGGATTACCGATCGGAACCCCACTCTGAAACGTGGATCGCGGGCCTTGATCGGCACAGGCCCTCCCAAGCCCATACCAAATCGCAACGGGAGTGAATTTGAAGGGGTTTTTCTACGATAACAATTGATAGGATTCGACCTTGGTGTGGTCATGGTGGCATGTGCTATGTGTGCATGCATTTGGAGTCGCCACCGGTCTTTCTTGGAAGGCAGACCGGAAACCTCACTAATCGATTGGGAGAGATCGATTAGTTCTTCGAAACCAGAGATTTTGGGTTCGGGTACTTGGTTACGTTGATGTCATTACCAACGCCCTTTCGGTACCTAACGTAAGTGATTTTCCTAACTAAGATTTCATATAGACGCAAATTTGGGTGATGTAAGTTTGATTCAGGGGTTTCATGCAGATTGGAAGACTAGTCCTATCAACTACAATCAATATGATGATAGGGCAATCAAGCACATAAATGAACCACGTCGATGCACATCAATTCAAGTCAAGGACCTCTTAGTAAAGCCCTAAAGGCTTAGAGAATGTGTGATTTAGGGTTATGAGTAGAATGGGAAGACTTGGTGACAATTCGCCCGAAGGGAAAAATTGTCATTTTTGATAGGTTCGGGTGTCGAATTACCCAAAATAGTCAATGGCCAATTAGCCGTGGCAATTTTCTATTTTTTTGGGATTTTTCTGGAATTTTTGGAAGACGATTTATCCAAAGGGCAAAATCATTATTTTTGAAAGGATCGGGTTCCAAAAGACCCAAAATAAGTTATGGCCAGTTGATTATGGTAATTTCCTATTTTCTGAAATTTTTTAAAATTTTATGAATTTCTTCAATTTTTGGAAGACGGTTTGCCAAAAGGGCAAAATCATCATTTTCGAAAGTCGGGCTTCGAAAGACCCAAAATAGGCCATGGCCAGTTGATTGTGGCCATTTTCTATTTTCTAGAATTTTTTTTGGGAATTTTTTGAATTTTTTCAATTTTTCAGAATTTTCTTTCCTTTTTCATGATTTTCCATTTTTTAATTTACTTTTCGAATTTTATTTTTTATTTATTATTTAAATTTTTTATTAAAAATATTTTTCGAACCGGGTCAAACCCGGCTTGCGCCTTTGGGGCGCTCGACCCAACCATACGGGTCAGGAACTGGTCTAAACGTCGTCGTTTTGTATTTTTGAAAATTTTCTATTTTATTTTTTTAACTATTTTTATTAATATCTGAAAATCCCTGATCAAACGTCCTATAGTGTGCCACGTGGCCTTTTCTCAACCGCCAAATCTTTTTTGATTTTTTTTCGAATTTAATATAAAAAATATACTTCTTTTTTTTATTTTCAAAAGACCGGATCATGACACATGGCAATCCCACGACCATCCGATCCGGAGGACTTTTTTTATATAATTCTGAAAATCTTTGATTGGACACTCCAGGATGCGCCATGTGGCTTCTCCTGGTGCAGCCGATCTAGGTTTAATTGATGGTACTAAAAGCCTAGATCCGACGGATTTCCAAGTGTCACTTGGCTCTATTATGATCGTCCGATTGAATTTTTTATTTTATTTTTAAAAAATTTCGAATATATTTTAATATTATGAAAAGATTATATAATTTTTTTTAAAATACTAGATCGCGACACGTGGCAAAACCACGACCGCTCGATCTAGGTTTTTATTTTCTTAAAGCCGCCGACGTGGCCGTCTATGTGGCGTGCCACGTCAGCGCTGACCGGTCAATCTTTGATCGGTCAGCACCTTTTGCTGGAGAAGATGACCGGCGACTCGCCGAAATAGTGTATTTTCGGCGAGTTCGCCGGAATCTTCACTAAAAAATCATGATCGAGCCTAAAATTTGCAAAACGTTCGCTCAAATTCATCCAAATGATCCCTCATCAACATAGGAACCCATTCCACATGAAAACAGTGACAAACGACGTCCGAAACATCCCAGCCGGCCATGAACAGTGTCTTTTCCAGCGAAGATTTTTGAAAAAAAATTTCTATAACTAAACTCGATTCTAAGCACTCAAATAACATCCAAGCAAGGTTTAGAGACTTACCTAAGCTCTTCTTAGAGCCCGACGACCTCCGTTCGTGCCGGACCGAGTCTCGACTCGGGTATGCCCCAAGAAGTTTCAGCCAAGCATTTTTGGCGAGGTTCGATGCAAAACAAAGACAAACAGAGGCTTAGACTTGGTCCTAGGACAGAATGCAGGATAAAAAATGGGCTAAATGACTGGCGGAGCACAACCGAACATTAAAATGCATAAACGACTCCGGCAACCTTTCGTCGAACAGTTGGTGTACGTTGGAAAATTGGTATTCAAGCGAGAAACGAGGGGAACACAGGCTAAACCGAGGTAAACTAACATCCAAGAATCATTATATAGGCCTAAACTAACGTCGGTATGCGGTCGGTTTGGTCCAATTTCATCGGAAATTAACCTGGGCAAGACACTCACAGTAAGCAAAAACAAGGTATAAAACAGGGGAAGAAAAAATCGACCTTGACCTAGGGTCGCCGGCGGCTTGGGGCTTCGACGGCGATGCTTCAAGTGTCTTAAAGGCTCTCCGTGGACGCCAGAACCGCATTTGATCTTCGCTCAAACCTCTCCAAAATCTCGGATCTCTCTCTCTCCCCTGTTTTTCTTTAAAAAAAAATCGAGAATGCTTTTCTCATCCCTCTCTCTCTCTCTCTGGCCGAACCTTATAACCGAAGTCGTCGGGGATCGTTCAAGGACGATCACGCACTCCCTTCGGCCTGAAAAAGAGCCTCCCTCCGCTCAATTTTGGTCGGAATCGACCGCTGCTCCTCCTCTGCCATTTTTCCCATCCTCCCCTGCCTTACTGTACCTGGTTTGCAACGTTGTTGCAGACCCGATTCAGCTGGGTTAGGTCAGGTTCGACCCAACCGACCCCGCTCTAAATTTTTGCCTAATTGAGCTCTAAATTGACCAGTTTTCATGAAATTGATGCCAAAATCGAACTCCTCAACATGTTTTCCATCTAAAATGGGTATTTTCACGAACAAATGAAGTCGAATTTAGCGAAAACCCCAAATTTCATTTAGGATCCGAAAATTGATTTATGCTTAATCGAGGGCCTAAATGATCAAATCAGCCCAAATTGAGGCCACCAACGAGTTCGGGACGACGAAAACTATAGGGTAGAGGTGTTTGATTTTTATGAATGTCCCTAAAGAAAATTTAATTTTGAGATTCACGAAACCGGGGACTAAATTGAAAGAAAATTGTGCAATTAAGTCCTTTTGATTAAAATTGATCAAATTGAAGGGTAAATCGACATAATTTCACTTCAAGGTTCTTAATGCCAATTTCATGGCTTATTGAAAGCAAAAATTGGAGATTAAAAGACTCGAAAGGGATTTTTTATGCTTGATTCGGGTTTATATTTATGAAGGAACATAGCGGCCTGAGTCGAATTTTCAATATTTAAAAAGACCAACTTGAAGAGGGAATTAAAATAAAATTATTGACTATTTTTATGTATTTTTCTGACAACGAATGGTATTTTTCCGATTTTTTTGGGTATTTTTATATTTAAATAAATTCAAAAAAAATAAAAATTGTGAAAAATATTTTTTGTTCAAAAATTGAATCCCAAGGCTAGGCCAAGGGTTCCAAAGTTAATTTTGTAATTTTATGACTTTTTTCTATTTTTAATTAATTTTAGAAATAAAAAATGAAATAAAATGTGATTAAAAATCATATATCAACACTACCCAAGTCGATCGACCTCCTATGCATTTGTCCAAGTGCGTAATGAGAAATCACATTTATGAGGTTCCCAACTCAATTTCTCCGCTATAATTTGAAATCATCATCACGTAAATTTTGAATCATGATGGTCAATTATAACTTGAAACGGGCCTCGTGAAATACACAAGATAGGATATGCATGGAAAATAGGGATGATCGGTTCCATGGTGGGTAGGTTTCAGTCTTCAAACCTAGAACATGCCCTGTTATAGTCGGTTCTTAATTTTTGAACCCTGGAACCTATCCTATTTTCCCAAGACAAGTTCTAGAACCTACCCTGTTTTCTGGTTGGGATTATAGGATCTATTCGATAACTTATTTTCCTTTTCCTTTATTAGTTTCATTTTTTTACAGCAAAATAATATAAGCAACAAAACGACTTAAAGTAAAAGATGAACAACACACATAATAACAATATATAAAATGAACACGTAGTCACGTATAATTATAAATTATATAAAGTACAAACATGCAATCACATACAATTATAAATGGTGAAAAGTTAAACATATAATCACGAACAATTATAAATAACAAAAAATTCAAGCATGTTACATAAAACATAAATATAAAACTACAATCCTTATTTGTCCATAAATATATTGCTCAACTTAGAGAAATTAGGGTTTTTGTTTTATTGAAGCTAAAACCCGATTCCAAAAACATTTCAGTTCCGGATGAGTCTTCACGAGAATCGGAAACCAAACTGATTTTTTAGATGATCCGGTTTCCGAATCTAGTCATTTCGATTGCACATCCCTAATGAAGATACAATGATCCTTCTTTAACGCACTATTAAAAAAAAAGTTATTCTCTTCGATTGTTATATTTGCACTTTGAAAGAAGATAATCGATGGCGTGGATGGAAAGGGACTGTGATCCGTCCGTCCATTCCGCCACCGCCACTGCCACTGACCTGTAATTCCTTTTGGCTCTCACCACTCCCCACCCAATACTTTGTCTTATTTTCTTCTCTCCACTTGTCCCCATCGAAGCGGCCCGTGCTTAATCATTTCTCCCCCACGCGAAGCCAACATATGGTATCCTCCGAAAACTCCGAAAACAAAGATTATATTTAAAACGTTTTGCAAATCAATAACTATTTGCTATACATGGTTCCACGGAGCCGCCGGTTCCGATTCTGATTCCGATTTCGATTTCGGTTCGGAACCGGTGGTTCCGGGTAGGTTTTCGGTTCTGATTTCGATTCTGAACTTTTAAATTTATTTTTAAAATAATAAAATAAACAAATTATAAATTATAGATTTTAATCATTAATCAAATTATCACTGTAATAAAATTTGAAAAATAAAAATATTATTTTTTGTGGAACTTTATTTTTTGTGTAATAAAAAAATATTATAAATTATAAATAAATAATTATTATTATTTTTTAAATGGCGGTTCAGAGCCAGCCCGGAACCAGCGGTTTAGGGCCAGTTTCGAAAAATCAGGAATCGTGGATCCGGTCAACCGGTTGGTTCCGGGCCTACAGTTCCAAATGGGCATGTTTACTGTTTGCACTTGTTTTAAAAAAATAAAAATAAAAATGTCGGATATCTTACCGTTAAAAGTAGAAATACGACTTCACGAAAAGTATGAAACATAGCTCTCCATAACTTACAATTTCGCCAAACTCACAAGGATCAATTTCAAGATGCTCGACTCGTTAAATAACGGGACATCATTTGTGATCTCGTGGCGAGTTCGCTCGATTTTAATGATTCGCATGCACCATTATAATTCAATCCGAGGCTTACCTAATTTTTATGTTATGTGGGGTTTAATCATGCTCAGTTTGACATGGCGAGACGGGCGTGGAACTTCGTGCTTGCGTGGTCAAGCCGCAACTGTCCACGTCGGCACTCCCTCCGCCTACTTCAGCCACTTGTCACCGGCGCCTCTATACACTCGAAAAAAGGCAACGTTGCGGAGACCACTTGCATCGTATGTTGTGACATTTCAAAAGCAAGAAGATTTGACTAAATTATGTGATAATTATTTTAGTACGTTATAGTCATAAAATATATTATAAATATTTCAAACCTATTATAATTGTATCAATTGAATTATAAAATTTTTGCATTTGTATCAATTCAATCTATTTTGAAAAAAATTGGCTATAAATTTTAGCCATGGCATGTCCAATGCTGACGAGACGTGATGCGCAACCTCGATAGGGTTGGGCGAGGCTCGACTTCTCCAGATCTTGGAGATATCACACCTAGCTATGGTTGTGTAAGGTCGCGCATCGCTAGGGGCTCCATTGGTGGGGGCGAGCTCTGCCAGAGGATTGCAAGGTCAACCTCGCCGGCCCTCGCCTCTAACTGGTCACCGATGAAGAAGGAAGCTTAAACAATTCAAAAAATTATAGAATATTATCGAAAATTGGCCATGTTGGCGCTGGTTGTGCCATATCAGCAGTTTTTGATTAAAATTGATTGGAAGAATTGAATTGATACAAATGTGAAAGGTCTAGGAGTGAATGGATAAAAAAAACGTTTATGACTGAATTGACATAATTACAATAGATTTATGGTTTTTCGATAATTTTCCTCAATGTCCGATCATCGAATCAACGAGACATACCACATTTCCTTCATATTTTCTACGATTATTCGGATTCCATAGTTATTGTCACTCTTATAGCTCTGGAAATACTACATTTCTCACAAAAGTTGAACGTGGAAAAAGCAGAGGAGGAGTTTTAGCGAACACGAATTCGGAACTACTTTCGAAGTATAAAATCTATGCGAAGTATGGGAAAGAACACTAGTTCAATCATTAAAGTTAAACCAAAACTATGCGAAGTGTGGGAAAGAAAACACTGGATAATTATTATATTGGTTGTTCTTTTGCATCATTATGATTCATGGGTGTTCATTAAACATCGTATAACTTGATACAGAAATGCAATTGGCTCATAAAACTTATCAAATAGATGCAATCGAGTCCTAAAACTTATTAAATTGATGTAATTAAATCCTTCCATTAATTCTGATCAATTTGGCTAGCGAAAAATCTTAACGTAGCTTTATAAATAATTTTTCTCTCCTACATGAAGATGAAGTGACTAAAACGACATTGTTTTGATCTAAATCTGATTTTAACATGAATTTTATTTAAATTATTTAGAACCAAAACTAGCGTCGCTCGCAGCCCTCGCAGCCACTACCCCACCATCGTAGGGAAGGGTCGGTGATGGTGGAGCAG
Source organism: Rhodomyrtus tomentosa (assembly GCA_028455895.1). Lineage (NCBI taxonomy): Eukaryota > Viridiplantae > Streptophyta > Magnoliopsida > Myrtales > Myrtaceae > Rhodomyrtus > Rhodomyrtus tomentosa. The sequence continues at coordinate 1,320,410 of JAPCWY010000001.1, read as the reverse complement.
TGGTCAACAGGGTCTGCCGGCCCTTGGCCGGGCCCAACAGTCAAAGTTGAAGCTGCGACGGAGAGCTGAGCTGGACTTGGATCCGTGAAAAGAAAGAAACTGAGTCCGCTTCTTTCTCAGGCATTTTCATCGGACATCTTCTTTGCGCCGAGAATAAACCTCTGTTTCTAAAGATCGACGAAGGACTGCGGGAATCTGGCAACAACGATAGAATCACTCGGTGGAGGTATTCAAATACGATTGGCTCCGGCCTGAGCGAGATGAAGAAACTTGTATTGAAAATAGCCAAATCAATGACAGATCGAAGGCGCAACCTGAGAGATTTGCCATGGAAGAAGCTCGGGACTAGCGTTCTGAAAGCAAGAGGGAGGTGTCATGCGGCTGAGATCACTCAGGATTAAAAAAGAAAAACCGAAACAGATCGAGTCTTACTGGCCCTTGGCCAGAGCCTGCCGACCAACGCCGACCACTTCTCGGCCATTGTCGGCCCTTCCTAGCTGCGGTGTGGCGGCAGCAGTGATGGTGGTAAAGCCCTCACTGCAGGTTCTGATTTTATATATATATATATAATTTAACTAAAAAGTTATATTAAAATTCAGATTTTGATCAAAACAATGATGATTTAGTCACGTCATCGTCACGTAAGAGATATAAAATATTTAAAAATACACATCAATATTTTTCATTAGCCAAATTGAATGTAGTTAACGGAAGTACTCGATTGCGATAATTTGACAAGTTTTAGGACTTAATAGTATTTTTTTTTGTAAATTTTAGGACTCAATTATACTTTTATGAACCCACCCATGGGTAACTCAGTTGGTTAAGGCGCATTTGGAATTGTGTGGTTAGGCGCAGTGATCTCAAGTTCGATTTCCCAACTGATCACCTGTAAGTGGGGGGTCATAGCAGTAGGTTATTGTGCTACTCTCCCCTAAAAAAATTACATAAATTTTAGGACTTTTGATAAACATATCTTTTTATTTTAAATATTTTAGACATATTTTCAATTTTTTTTATAATCAAGGTATCCGGATCAGCTTGCGAATCTAAAATCCATATACAACTCATTTATATCAAATATGGGTAAAATTTTTTACCCATATCGAAAGTTTAATTAATCGAACAGTTTAAATCAATCGTGTCATTGCTTACATTTTTCTGGTTACTTGTTCATCGTTTTCGTGTTCACCGATTTTGTAACATTATAAGTACATAGTAACAGAGGTTATATTTTCCCCCATCGCTAGTTGAATAAATTTGAAAAAAGTGTCTTTAATGTACTAAACCTGTTATACAATACTTGATTCATTGGTCAATTCAATTTTAAATTCTTTTGACTATTCGTTCATGTAGTATTTCCAATCAACTTTGGTAGAAAATCGCTAATGTCGACGATTTTCACAATTTTTTAGTATAAATTTTCTGAATTTTAGTTTCTTTTTCACTTTTTTATGTCATTTTTCCTTTTGCCCGGTATATTCTACTAGCCATTGCTGAGATACCGTGGGCAATGAGAAAACAAGAAAAGAAAATTTTATAAAATTTTACAATTTGTAGCCACGTAAGCAATGACTGTGCCACAGAGGATGATTAGTGCTCACGTCCTCAATTTACAACTAAAATAGTCATAAAAACTATATTGACAAATCGTCAAATGATTTATAATTTAATTGACCAAACTAAAACATTTATGATCGAATGACCGTTGTATAATAAGTTTAGGACTTTTTAAATAATTCTATTACAGAAACTTTCCAAACCATGCATCTAATGGGTACGTTATAAGTTATGATGGATACATTGGATAGTATGCATATGCAAATGAAAACAAATATGAGCAATGCCGTATTATATGTCGCGCAATTTGAAAATAATGGTCAACAGGAATGGAGGAAGATAAGGTCCGTAGCTCAATTCGAATTCGGTCTATTGACTGGATAAAAACAATACAATAAATCCTCGTACTTGTCGAATCATTAGATTTAGAAGTTTCAGAAAAATTATTTCGTGGAACCGAACCAATCCCAACTAACTTCATTAGTTTTTTTTTATGATTGAGTTGTCCGGCCAATTTACGCGTATCTCTATTATTTCTCGAGAGTACTAGCACGACAATCGCCACCTGCGACCCTCACTTAAATCACGGAGCGTGAGTTGAGAAATTTGAACCAGTGACCAAGATAATTCATTTTTTAACCAACTCGATCATGCGTGGATGATTTCATTAGTTATTTTATAAGGTCTAAACCTAATAAATTAAGATATTGCTTCAAAATTCGTGTTGCTCTTTAGGTTTCGTACGGAAAAAACTCAATCTCGATATCCAATCGGTGTTTCACGCCTTGAAATAATTTCATGCGTGAAGCTTCTCCTTGAAAACTATGTGCGTCAGATTTTTTTTAAAAGCAAATCCACATTAAATTAGATTTAAAAAATGAAAAAGCTAAAAAAAGAAAAAGAATCATCAACAACAACAAACTCAACCCGAAAAACACAAACTCACTAATGGCTTGGCCAAGGCCTCGCTGCTAGCCGGTGGCCGCCACCACAGCTGTCGAGAAGGCCTGGCTAAGTTCGTATAGCGACCCTCGTTGAGCCTGCTAGCCCATATATGCAGCTAGGTTCGACCCTCACCCCAGATCTAAGTGAGGGTCATCGGCTGTTGCCTAGGTAATCTTTGTTCAAATTTGGGGTGAAAGTGACGTTCAGCCTCGAATCTGGGCCAGCAAATTCTTGTCGGGTTTCGGGAAGGCCTAGGCAACCGCCATCTGCCTTTCTTGGCCGTGGCCACTAGCGAGGGCTTGGCTAAACCGTCGTTGATTTTAGTTTTTTTTTTCTTTTAAGCTTTTTTAGTTTTTTAATCTTATTAAATTTGTATTGGGTTAGCAAAATAAGACACCTCGGTATTTTTCATTAGTCTAGTTGGACAGAGTTAACGGAAAAACTCGATTGAACCAATTTGACAAATTTTGGGGCTTATTGCACTTTTTGAAAATTTTAAACTTTAATTACAAAATTTTGGACAGAGTTAATTAACGTAAGATTTTAGAATTTCTACTAATGCCTGAATCTTTTTTTTGGACTTGTCTATCAAGACCAAACTTTGCCCTAGCCAGAGGTACTAAACGCTGATCATTCAAATGGACGCGCACCCGTCTTAGTTCTGTTGGCGATTAAATCGATAACCAAGCTCCCGACGAATCATTACCCAATTTACCAAAACCTAATCACACAGACAAAAAAAAAAAAAAAGTCGAAAGAAGAGATGGGAGCGATGGATTATGTCGGCCAGGTTTGGATTATCTTAAAGGGCAAATCAACGTGGCAGCCGTCCCCGGACGACAGACTCACAGCCAAGTCGGAAACTCTCTCTCTCTCTCTCTCTCTCTCTCTCTAGACAATCATATTTATATACTCCTTTGAAACGCAAACCAAGGTTCTCTTGCGGCAAAGCGTTTTCTGGGATCATTCGAGTTTGAGAATATCCCCATGAGTGAAAGGATTTTTTTTTTTTTTTGGCTCCTCTGTTCCGAGTTTTCTGTAGCTCCTGAGCTTAACAAGGAAGGGGAAGAAGAAGTCCCCCATCATCAACCATGGAGGGTGAGTTTTTAACTGCAACACCGTCCTCGACAGCGACGGGAACAACCGCGGAGAAGCGCAAGCAGGGACAGCAACATCATCACAATCGCCAACAAGCCGAGAAACCGTACAGGGGAATAAGGATGAGGAAGTGGGGGAAGTGGGTGGCGGAGATCCGGGAGCCGAACAAACGGTCTCGGATCTGGCTTGGCTCCTACAACACCCCGGTCGCCGCGGCCCGCGCCTACGACACAGCGGTGTTCTACCTCCGCGGCCCCTCGGCCCGGCTCAACTTCCCCGAGCTCGTCTTCCAGGAGGACGACGAGCTGCGGGACCTGTCCGCCGCCTCCATACGCAAGAAGGCCACCGAGGTCGGGGCTCGGGTCGACGCTCTCCAGGCCACCGCGGCCCAGCTCCAAGGCCCGGAGTCGAACTCAAGCCAAGTGAACACGGAGAAGCCAGACTTGAACGAGTACCCGAAATCGGAGAACTCGGACGGAGATTGAATTAAAGCGAAGGATCGCCCACATAATCATCTAGCTTTATCTGATATTTTTTTTTTTACTTTTTTGTTGAAGTTTTTTCCGTCTTGCTGTAGTTTGTAGTGGTGGGTAACCGAGTTTTGATCTTTTCTTAGTTTCCACGCGTCGGTTGATCAACTGAACATGGGGGAAAAAAACTTGGCCCTGATGAAGTTTTTCCATTGCTTTTGATAGAGAGATGACAAATATGAAATACATCTCTGACGCTCGAAATACACAGAAGCAATCAAGATCATATCGTCTGCGCTCTTTGTTTGTTTTGTTTTTTTTTATTTTAGGTTTAACAATACGCAGAAGCGATCAAGACGAAGGGGAAAAGGGAGACGAGTCCATTGGGTCATGGCCATTCAATTGTCTGTTTCTATATTTTCTGGGGGACGAGGATGGACCTACTCTCTTCTTTTGCACTTCTGGGGCCAGCTCTGGTGGAAACTGGCGTATAAAGAAAACAACAAAAGCAGATAAGGAGATAAGGTGGAGTTAGCCACCAGGAACCGTTACTTACGATGTTCCTTTGGACACCACAAAAGCAATGAAACAGTAACATGTCTAGAGAGATAGTGAGTGGCCCAGAACGAGGGAGGTTGTCGCCGTCATGGAGGAGGAGGAGGAGGAGGAGGAGGGTGGTGGTGGTGGGAGATTACGTAAAAGCTTCGTCTGCAGGAGGTGGGTGGTGAATATTATTGCCTTTGCCTTTCTTCTCTCTTGACTAAGTTTCTTTATTTTGGTCGGCGCATCACAAAATGAAGAAGAAGAAGGGGAAAAAAATAATCATAGACGGGGCCGTCCAAGTTACTATAGTGTATAGTCGTCTGTAAATCGTAGGGAAAACATGTTAGTTGTTTTACTTGTCAACTTGAGCGTCGCAATCCAAGTATAATATAAACGTGGCCGACACATTAACTCACAGCATAATTGAATGATGCTCGATTTATTCTTTTGATTCGGAGATATTTCATACTTGTGATTACGCACAAGGAAATCCTTAATACTGTCTTCGTCTTCACCTCCATCACTTGCGTCCTCGTCAGGGCGGCGCGTCGCACTCGCTCCGCGGCTTCTATGACTCAGCCTCTCCCTCTCCTTCGATCTCGTGAGTATACCTTTGTCCATTTGGATAAAACGAACACAGACGCATCACATTTACACACGCAAGCAGAGAAAGATAGAGAGAGAGAGAATATATGAGACGCTGATGGAGACAAACTGGTGGAGAGAGAGGGACCGCGACGGCAGGCGGTGGTAATGTCTCTTGGGGGAAAAGAAAGGGGAAAATACAAAAGAAGACATTTCTCAACTCCATAACTCCTCTTAGAACATGAATATCCAAAAACAAATACATAGCGAAGATTAAACAACAAATTCTTAGCACACGTCTTGACCAAATTTACCATTTGTAGAGGTAATTTTAAATTCCGTCATCTATGCCACGTGGAATGCATATACATATATATGTATATATAATGTGTCGGTCCACTAAAGTGAAGTGTGAAATAAAGTAAAACATGTGCGACGGCTGCTGTTTGACCGGAATAAATACTGAGCCAAACATTATTTGGGGGGATCCTTTAACATAGGAATCCCACTTTCGAGGTCTGATTTTCTTCTGAAGTTTGGAAGGACGGCGGAGACGTGGCCACGTGGGCAGCCACGTCACCATCTACGGTCACGGGCTTGACACGAGGAAACACTAAGACCGAAGCGCCCATAAAAAAGGTGACGTGCCTTGATTAGAGAGATTATTCTAAGAGGCATATGCTCGCGTCATTGGACGGTCGTCCCGCATGCATTTTGGGAAAAAAAGAAATTGTCGAGACGTTCGATGCACTTTCCAAAGGATTTGCGTAGGTTAGTTCCGAGGTTAAGGCAAGGAAAAACCAAATTAGCAGCATTAAATTCTCCATCGAGAGGCTGCCGCCTGTCTATCTTTTTCAATCTATCAAAAAAAAATCTTTTTTAGCATGATATGATCGCCTAGCCGTAGCCACATATCAGCTGCGCTCAATATGCGGGTTGGATCAGATTGAATCTAACGAACCCTTCGAGAATTTATAAGAAACTCTTTACTCATTATCTGGATAGCTTTTACTATTCTCCCAGGCCGAACTCGGAATTATCTAGGCGTTCCCTTGACGCGTACTGATGATAACTTGACTCTGCGTGAAATTGAGCAAAAAGCTGCCGAATTGGCCTATTTCTTGCGCGTACCGAAAAATAAAGATAGATTCGTATTCACACATATGAGAATTATATAGGAACAAGAATAATCTTGGATTCCCTTTTGAAATGTAAAACACGTTATGTGATGACTTACGAGAGTATTGATTAACTTGAGCTCTGATCGCTGGTAAGCATCGGGCTGGCTCGGCGGGCTTTTATAGAAATTTTGGTCCAGCCGGAGGCTTTTCGGCCTAAACTGAGGCAAGGCAGTTTGGCCAGAAGCGAGTAGGATTGGCCATTTCGGATTTAGAGGCTGGAAATTCAATTCCACGTGTAAATGTATTGTGAATTTTCTCTAACTTTAGCATTAACATCTTCTTCAACTCTCAAAAATGCACCATCCATGCCGCAAATCTACTGAGCCACCCAAATTTCTCAATCCAAGTCCACCTCCCCACCGTCCGCTCGGCGCTCGCTGCTAGTCACCACTCCTCCCGCCTAAGACCGACCTGCGGATGCGCCTATCACAGCCGAAAACAAGGGCAAGTTATTTCTCCAATCAGGCTAATTTGAACTAAAAAAAAGGACATTTAAGACGTGTGGACCAACATGGGCCTAGTAGAGCCCGAAATGTTTTGGGCCAACTTGGGCAGGCCGATCCAGTAAGTCTTTTCTTTAGCCCACCCCTAATCGCTACCATACACGTTGTGCTGTCGAAATGTGTTAGTATAAACACAGGCCGAGCAACTAATAGATACTAACAAATACGGGCGTGGGGTTGACCAAAAATAAAAACTTACGGGCGTGGTTTTTTTCGGGGTTGGTTACTCAACTAATGCCGAGACCTCCACGCATCATAGGGCGACACGTGCACTCGGCCCGAATCCAACTCTACCCTTCCGTCCAATATCGCGTTAAAATCCATATGTTTGGATGCACATGGATTTTTCACGCCTCATCTGCTATTTTCCATGTCAAATTCATCTTACAGTCGCCCCTCGTGCGTTAACACTTAGGCATTTTAGCGGGATTTTGCACAAGTGTTCACGGAAGGCATTATCTGGACCAAGGTACCGATTTGAAATTTAGTCAGGAGTAAATTTCTTATAGAAATATCAGTTTTGGATTTTTATCGGCGGCTCCATGTAGATTAGAGTTAGACAGACCCTTCATAGTTTTCAGTCTTGAATTATGTGGATAAAGGGTATCAGATTTGTGACCAATCGAACAAGGACCAACGAATTCAACGGAGGTAAAGGCCTTTGATGGCACGAGTGGCGACCGATGAATAAGCCGCTATAAGAATTCTTATGAAGGAGAGACAGATTTAGGTGAAAATGAAAAACGAGAGACGGATTTTTGTTTTCTAAGCAAAAATAATTATAACGTTTCATGGAAACCGTAATAAGAAAATAACCAAATTGAAAGTAAGGATATATATCTCTCGATTAGTTTTAAGCTAAGTCTGTTTCGCGAAAAATAAATAATTTTAAAAAATATTATTTTGAAAATAATAATATATATAACTTAAAATAATTAGTGAAGGACAAATTATTTCATTATGGATAACAACCTATGCCTAAATCTTTTCGTGGACCGTAAAAATATTTTTCGTCAATTTACTTTTTTTACATAAATGATGCAAGTCATCCTTCTTACGATAATATTCTTCACGTTATTTATTTTTCTCGAAACAAATAAATTTTTAATACCTCTTCTTTTCTCTTCTTTTTCCCTCTTTTTATTTTCTAAGCATGAGTTAAACTCCTCCATTTTATTAAATGCATCGATTCACGATGTCTTTAGGTCTGTACGACAACCATTTTGTTATGAAAAAAAATGATTCTAATTAAAATGACATTTTCTAATTTTGTTTCTTGAATGAATTTTAGATAATCATGCGCGTTTGGTAACTACATAAAATTTCTATTCCTGGAACAAAAACGCATTTGGTAACTGCACATAATTTCTTTTCTAAAGAGGAATCGTTCTTTTTCAATTTTTGTCATTTAAGTCAACTAATTACATAGTTGCTATGTTAAATTTCATCATACATTTTGAATTAATCGAAGACTAATTCATATTGAGTCTCTTATATAACATATTTCATATAAAAATATAAAAATAAATATCAAGACTCATGAGTAATTTTTGCCATTTATTGTAGGGGTTTCATTCAACTCTTTTGAGTAAACAGACAATCGACACAAGCGACACCTTTATTTCTATAGGAAAATGCATTGCATTGCATCGCATCGGTGTGTGCTTTTTGTTCTATGAAATCAAATATCGATCTTAATTCATAAAAAAACTCAAGAACTCGAGTTTGCTATATGCTTACGCTGGTTATTTTTGTTTTTTTCCAAAATTTTCTAAAACTATACTACGTCTAAAGTACATTAACCTAGGAAAATCACAACCAATAAAATCAAATGCACAATCAGGGAATCATTGTATTGATAAAAGGCACTATAAAACGCTAACGAAGCCCTAAGGGCTTAGATAAATATGGTTCGAGTTTAATTTCAAATGTGTTTTTGACTTTTCTAAGAAATAACAAAATCTATGAAAGTAAGGTCAATCTAGTCTAATTAAAGTTTTTATATTTTTAGAGATTTTTCAAAAATTTTCTTATTATTCAGATTTTTTCCTTTTTCCAATTTCTTTTAATTTTATTATCTTGTATATTTTTATTTGAAAATGAGATCTCCTTCAGTTTTAGGTCAGGAAGCAAGCTGCAAGAGAGCTTAAAGGAAAAAGTGCCACATTTTGGGTTTCATTATGTTTTATGATTCTTAAAAGTGATTTTTTTTTTAAAATTAAATTTTTTTGTTTTCGTTATGTTCCAAAACTATTTTCGAAAAAAAATAATCAAAATGATTTACGTCATAAAATAGAATTTTCATCCTTTTTAATTCTAAAGAGCAGAGAGTACCAAATTTCTCGTACCCGAATTTCTTGTTCTTTCCACATTTTCGCTCGTTTTAGAGATGGTGTCGCGCGAACGGAAAAGCGACGACTTTTCCACGCTAGCTATTAGCTCGGCTCGTGGACAACCTCCGGGACCCGGCGCCGCGGTGAGCTGCCGAGCCGCCACGTGGCCTCCCGTGTCCTATTGACCCGACCGCACCAACCCATCATCTATTCTCTCTCTCTCTCTCTCTCAAACTTTAGCCGTAGAAACTGCCACGCGGGCCCCCCGCTTATGCAGCAAACAGATCGATCCAACGGTCCACAATCCATCTTGGACTCCGACAGGACCAAACCTAGGGTTTGCTGAAGCCCCCTCTGTGGCCTCCGATGGTATATAACCTCCACAGCTCTCCGTAGGCCGGCGCGGTGCAGCTGGTTCTGCCCTCCCACCCCCAAAAAAACGAAAAAAAGCTCCATCGTTGTTTTTTATCTTCTTCGTCGTCGCTCTCGCCGTCCGGTCTGGCCTCCGCCTGGTTTCTGCGGTGATCGATCCTATCTTCAGTTTTATCTGCTGGTGGTCTCTCTTGTTTCGAAGAAAGCACAAAAAAATATCGCAGGAAAGTTTACGGTTTTATAGTCCGGTCAGGCTATACTGTTTTAGGCTTCAGATTTAGGGGATTATTTGTTCGACCTGAAGGGGAGGGATTTTCAATTCTTATCGGGAAGAGGAAATCAACAGTTTTGTCAGAGAGTTAGGGTTTAGGGTTTTCCTTTTTGCGATTGGACTAGTTATGGCGCAGATTCAGGTGCAACATCAGGCTGCTGCTGCGCCCGCGGGGGCGATCGGTAGCCCGAACGGCGTTCCGGTGGCCGTCGCCGGGGGCGCCAGCCCGTATCCCTCGACCTCGCTGTACGTCGGGGATCTGGAGTTCACTGTCAACGACTCCCAGCTCTACGATCTGTTCAACCAGGTCGGCCAAGTCGTTTCAGTGAGGGTTTGCCGGGATCTGAGCACTCGCCGATCTCTGGGTTATGGCTATGTCAACTATAGCAATCCTCAGGATGGTCAGTTTGTCTACACTGGAGTATATTCAAATTCAATTATCTTTTTGCCTAATCGATTGTGTGCTTTGGTGCGGATGCTGAATGAGACTGAGTGTAAATTGCTGCTGTCTTGGTTGGTATTTTGTTAACGAACACTGTTCAACGCGTATTAAGCAATGTAAATGTTACGATTTGCAATTGCATTTGGCAGAGAACGGTCATTTTTTAACCTTCAGTTTATAATGTGATAAAGAGTTATCTGATTGGGTAAAGATGCGAAGATTGCCTTGGGAGGGGCAGCGTGGAGTTTCATGCACATGATGTGGTCATGAAAACCCATTCATGATCTCTGTGGGGGTGTTATCTTTTTTTATCTGTCCCGGTCTTCTCCTTTTATTAGCCACGGTATAATATGAGAAGCCATCTTATGGAACTGCCCCTGTGGTGAAGTAGGCCAATTTGGATTTGTCGTGTAACTTCTAGAACATAGTTTTATCCTGGCAATGCACAATCACTTTGTCAAAACGCTAGATTGAGAGTGACACTCGAGTGACGGGATGCTCCACCTGTCACTCTACTTTTAAAAATGACTGAAATTTTTCCTTGAAGTTCGTAATGAGAGAGTTTGTGTCCTTGGAGAAGAAGGAAATATAGCAACTGATCTTGTGAAGACAACTTGTTAAAACCCTTGTTTCTGAATTATGCTTCTATCTGAACTGCCGAGGAAGAGTTCTGCTTGAACGTGTAACTTAGTGCGGTTTTTAGTCTGTCAGCTTGTATTTGACATCCTTTCTTATCAGTCACAAAGTCTTTTCCAGTTCAAGCTGTTCTCTTTTTCACAGCATTAGTTCTGCAGCTTTTGCTAGCTTCGGTAGTCACTATTTCTGTGCCTGTATCACTACATTTATAGCCTAGCCTTTGATCTCTTTGCCATGCTTCATCTCCCTGCTAACAGTTATGCTTGTATGCACACATTCTCGTGCTTTTCTTTAAAAGTTCACATGTATATCTATGTTGACCTGATTCACAATAACGCAGCGGCAAGGGCCTTGGATGTACTGAACTTCACTCCATTGAATACCAAGCCCATTCGAATTATGTATTCCCATAGGGATCCTAGCATCCGCAAGAGTGGGACTGCAAACATATTTATCAAGGTACTACTATTTACTTTAGTACACCTTTTGGGACTTTCCCCCCTTAAATTGGCTGACTCAATATTTTTTTCTGTATTAAATGAAGTGATGGATGTTTAATCGGAGCATATGTCTAGTTTGTCTAGTGGCTCAATTTAATATTGCTCCTATTCTTTTTTTTTTTCCAAGCATTAATGCTTTCATTTTCTTGGGATATTTAGAACCTGGACAAGACGATTGACCACAAAGCGCTGCATGATACTTTTTCTTCATTTGGCAACATTCTTTCCTGCAAAGTGGCCACTGATGGTCAAGGCCAATCAAAGGGTTATGGTTTCGTTCAGTTTGATAATGAAGAATCGGCTCAAAATGCAATAGATAAGTTAAATGGAATGCTGATCAATGATAAGCAAGTTTATGTTGGACACTTTCTCCGCAAGCAAGAACGGGATACTGCTCTTAACAGGACAAAATTCAACAATGTGTATGTGAAAAACTTATCAGAATCGACTACAGATGAGGATTTGAAGAAGACATTTGGCGAGTATGGGCCCATAACAAGTGCTGTAGTAATGAAAGATGGAGATGGAAAATCAAAGTGTTTTGGATTTGTCAATTTTGAAAATGCAGATGATGCTGCCAAAGCAGTTGACTCTTTGAATAGTAAGAAGATTGATGAGAAGGAATGGTATGTTGGAAGAGCCCAAAAAAAGTCTGAAAGAGAGCTCGAGCTGAAATCACGGTTTGAGCAGAGCATGAGGGAAACAGTAGACAAATATCAAGGTGTAAATCTCTATGTTAAGAATCTCGATGATAGCATCGATGATGACAAACTCAAGGAATTGTTCTCAGAGTTTGGAACAATTACTTCTTGTAAGGTCAGTAAGTGGTGTATCTACGAATCGTAACAATTCCTTTTTCCCTTTTCTAATTTTTGAATGGGGAGCCTATAAATTATCTTGTTCCATGCGGTTATACAGGTTATGCGTGATCCAAATGGAATTAGCAGGGGCTCTGGATTTGTGGCATTCTCATCGCCTGATGAAGCATCTCGAGCTGTAAGTCCTAAATTGTCTCTGTCTGCTTGTCATGGTATTTTACTTGTGCAATATGCATCTGGGAAGTATCATGTCTTTTGTGTATACAGCTTGCTGGTATGGCCAATAAGATAGTTGTCAGCAAACCACTGTACGTTGCACTTGCCCAAAGGAAAGAAGAGAGAAGAGCTAGATTGCAGGTAAATATCTGCGGTGGCATAGTGCAGGAAGAATGATATCCTGGTCGATTTTCCTTCCTCATTTCCCGTTTTATCTGTTGTATGGATTTTTACGTGCTTTATGTTGTTTGGCTATCTTTGTCATAGTGGCGGCTTCACAATTCACAAGTTCATTTTCTGTTGTTCAATTCAAATAATTACTTTTAGACTGAAGGGTGGGAAGATATGATTCTCAGTGTCTCCTTATCTGACAAGGCTTGTACATGCAAATAATTTTAGGTTTTGATGAATCAACTTGGGTTCTTCATTCATTAGGAGTTTTATATAGTTTGTCTGAACATTTTGCAAAAGTATCTCGTCAAGGTCATTAATTGAAAAACGAAAGAGAATATCAATTCAAGATGTCGGTTGTTCCATGACTTTCCCTCTTTCCATTTGAAATCAGCATTTAACGTGTAACTACTATGGTCACTTGTCTCCTGGCATTCAATTGCTGGAAATGTGACTAATTAGTATGTCTGGGTCACTTCTCGGCCTAGATTGAGGAACTGATTGTGTGGCTCCTAGGTCCTCAACTGGCAAGCTCCCATCCGATTCCTTGTTTAACTCGAATGTGTCCATTATATTTTTTATGTAGAGAAACCTAATTCTTATCCAAACGCTATTGAAATTACACAATTTCGTTCGTGTTGATATCATAGTTTGAATGCCCATGTTTGCAAAAGAATTTTTTTCCCCTATAGAGGCTTCGAAATCAGTTTTGAACCTGTTGAACCTGTTCGGAACCGGTTTGAACCTGTTCTTGGGTTGAGCAATTCCGGCCTTGGAACTGAGAAGGTTCTCGGTGCAGGCTGGTTTGATCCAGTGCTCAATCCTAGTTGAAGTATAACCAGTCCATCCTGAGAAAGTTATTCTGATTTCTGTTGTTTTCATCTTCAGGCGCAGTTCTCTCAGATGAGACCCATTGCCATCACACCATCTGTCGGGCCTCGAATGCCCATGTATCCCCCTGGTGCTCCAGGTTTGGGGCAACAATTTTTGTACGGGCAAGGTCCTCCTACCATCATCCCTCCACAAGTAAGTATCAATTTCTTCACAAGTCAATGTGGTGATGTCCACTGATCTGGTTCTTTGTTTTTTCCTGGATAAACTTCGTTCTTCTTGTCACTGATTGGTTAAATGTTAAGTAGCTTTTCTTTGATAATCTTTTCTTTCTCGAATCATTCTTGCTATCACTTTTGTGACAATTACGTAGCTTTCTGTCTGTGGCCCTTTCATCTGGCCTTTTGTGTTTGTTGAATAATGTGTCCGTGTGGTATTTGGATGGAGTTTATTTTTGCCCACAAAAGTGTGCACTTTTATATGTTTTCCATGCACAATCTTCGGTATCTGTTAACTCTCATTTTGTGTCTTATGATTTGATTAAATTCCAGGCTCAAGGTACCTGTATCCTGGATCGATTAAACTTTGAATAAAACAGGTGTATCACTGAGTCAACCTATTCGGCTGAAACGACATTTGTTATATTGTCGCATATTATCATTTTCAAAATGCATGTAAATGTTTTCTCTCCACTATTCTAATTAGAATTGGCAACATTGTTTTACAAATTTCTCCCTCTGTGGTCCAAGTCAAAGGCATGTGTTTGGTGTACTTGATGTGATATCAATTCATTGCATGCTGGCCTCTGAGCTTTATTGAAGGTTATCTGTTCGATTGCTTGGGCATTATTCAAATAGTTTCTGGAATAGTAGCAGATATGTCTGGGTGAGAGGCAATGTGGCTTGTGGTATAGTTTGTGAATTCGCGATGCAATTTCGATGTTATTGATCTTGCGTACCCTCTAGGCTGGGTTTGGTTATCAGCAGCAACTTGTTCCAGGGATGAGACCTGGTGGGGCTCCCATGCCCAATTATTTCGTTCCCCTAGTCCAACAGGGCCAACAGGGTCAACGTCCTGGAGGACGACGGGGAGCAGGTCCTGTGCAACAAAATCAGCAGCCTGTGCCGTTGATGCAGCAGCAGGTAGGTTGGGAGTGAATGTAAACATTGTGTTTTCCAAGACGGGTTATCATCTGGTCATAAAACCTGTTATATTTCGTGTACTAGATGCTCCCAAGAGGACGCATGTATCGGTACCCACCTGGTCGCAATTTACAGGAAGTCCAAATGCCAGGTTCTGGAGGCATGTTTCCTGTTCCTTATGGCATGGGTGACATGGCTTTGCGGGAGCCTTCGGTTGCACAACCCATGCCCATCACTGCACTGGCTACAGCGCTTGCAAATTCTTCACCTGAACAGCAGAGAACAGTAAGTCGAATCTCTTTGCAGTGCAAAGGTTTATCTTCCCTCAATACTCGAGTCTCATGTTGCAACCTCTGCTTTCTTTGATCAATCACTCAGATGCTGGGTGAAAATTTGTACCCATTGGTGGATCAGCTGGAGCATGATAATGCAGCCAAAGTGACTGGCATGCTTTTGGAAATGGACCAGACTGAGGTTTTGCATCTGCTTGAGTCACCGGAGGCACTTAAGGCGAAAGTGGAGGAGGCAATGGATGTCCTGAGAAGCGTTTCTCAGCAGCAGGCTAGCAACCCGGTGGATCAGCTGGCTGGTCTATCCTTGAATGATAACCTTGTCTCTTAAGTATGTGGCTTGAACGAGAGATGTTGGAGCGCAGGAGCCTTGACCTATGTCTTTTGAGAGGCACCATTTGTCTTTTTGATGGAGTGCTGAAAATTTGCTCAGTTTGGTTAGATTTTGGTATCACTTCTTAGACTGGTTTGCATATTTAGCTATGAAACCTGGTGTAGGATTGGAGAGTATTTTAGATACTCAGATTGCATTGGTGTTAATGTTTGCTGTGGATTTGTTTTTCCCTTCCTTTCTCATTCTGTTCATCAGTTTATGTTGTTGACTATGTTGGGTAATCTTTTTTCAAGAACATAGAACAGCGTTGCCTGCATGTGCAGTAACGGAATAGAACTTGGTGTGTTGGGTTTTGGGGAAAAGGGGAAAAGGACTTTGGTTGATCAAAGTTTGAAACTTGCGACGAGGTTGAAGATAGAATTTTGGCGATCTTCATAGGAGGAATCCGGAAAGCCCCCTTTTATCTGGTGATGCAAATTTTCTCTGTGAATGTCTGCTACCTTCAAGTGTATGAAATTTTACTTGGTCGGTCGCATGAATGATTTAGCCTGCACCTGTCTCAACGTCCAGTTACTTGGGGCGTAGTTTGCTTGCCTGCCTCCCTTAGGGAGGAGAATGTGCTTATGGAGGTTGAAATTCGCGCTTTGCGTCCAATTGTCTATAATCCCCTCTTATCATGAATTTCCTTTTTTGACAGTTAGAGAAGTTATGGAAACGCAAATTTGTGGAAAAAAATTGTGGAAAGTAGAATTCTGTAGGTCAAAGATTTAGGTTTCGCATGATGACATTTGGCAAGAAATTGATATTTCAACTTCTCCTTAAAAGCGGAAGTGGAGAATCACTGCTGGCAATAAGATGATTTTTTAATTTCTTCTCAAAAGAAGTTTATTTTTTTTAATTTTGCTTCAAATTGACATTTGATCAAAGAAATTTATTTGGTAATGTTTAAAAATTTTTATTTTTGGAATATTTTTAACAAAATCTTTGGAAGCAGCGGCCTGTAATTGATGATCGCCGGCGGCGACGGTGGCGGTGGCCGGTAAATATGAGAATGACTTTTAATGGCGATAAGTAATTTTTTTCTACTATTTGAAGTTGGCAAAAAATATTGCCAGAAGGAGAAAACCCTATCGAAATTCAATTTTTTTTTTGACCAAATGGCTTTTTATTTCGGGATGAGTTTTATCAAATGGATTTCCTTGCTAGATTGACTTCTAGCCGGGAAATCAAGAAGTATATGAGTTATCATGGAGCACATCAATGGCTTTTCAAATTGGGATTGGATTTCTTGATTGACCAAAAAGGATAGGTTTGCCAGTTGAACTCTTCGGTGCTTATTGAATTTTCGCTGGAATTTGATGTATGTATAAGCTCTACTAGCTATGAAAAACAACACCTGGATTTTTTTAAGTATTCCGTAGTAAATCAAACTCAAATTGCAGGGGTCATTACAATTATGAAGTGATAAGTCCAAATAGATTAGAGCCCGATTTGTGAGTTGCATTTTGGTATGGAGACAGCAATAAAATTTCCAACGAGCACTATTTGTGAGATTGAGGCCTTTAGCAAGAGTGAGACGCTAGGGCTTCTCCCAACAAAAAACATGTTGAATGAGAACAGATCTTGTATTGAAATCTAGTCGTCAACGGAAGGTTGGAGCCTTCACACGAGCCACGCGCACTGCCCCACCTCAGATTCGTTGAGCTCATTTTATTGCACGATCATCGAAGATTTTGTGACATTGTTCGCATTATCTTTCAAACTCAAGTTCATTTGTTGATTTGTTTCAAATCACCTTGCCGATTGTGGGGGGATCTTAGCAGATATTAGGATATTTAATTCAGTATTATGCATATATCTCATTGATAGTGTATATCCTTAATTAATTATATCAACTATTTATCAATACATCGAAATATATATTACAATTAGGGGTGAGCATGGGCCGGGTCTAGACCTAAACCCTGAGATCGACCCTATTATAAATGGTTCTCAGTTTTTGAAATCGAGAACCAACCTTATTTGTTTTGGAACCTGTTTTGAATCCGATGTTGTTTTTTGATCCGGTTCTAGGTTCTACTCGAGAACCTGTTTGTCTTTTTTTTATAATCAAAATAATATGAATATCGATAAAATGCGCAATAAAAATTAGAATTAACCAAAAGCAATAATTAAAAATATAAATAGTGAAATTTTAAAAGCAACAATCTAAAATAGATTTTATGATACTAATCAATTTAAACATTAGCTCTAGTTTTATGAAACCAATTAAAGCTTAAATATATAAATAGTATACTTTTAAAAGTAACTAGAAATCGGTTCTAAAATCGAACCGAGAATTGGACCGGTTTCAATCGGTTCCCAAAAATTGGAACCGATACCCATACTAATTTGAGCGGGATCCGATTCACGACCCTGTTTTTCGAAAGGCTCGATTCGGGTTCCCAATAAACCCGGTCCGGTTGCACACCTCTAATTGCAATTCTCTCTCCCACATCAACAGATCTAATGTCAACTTGCCATTCAAGTCATTGAAAATGGGAGATCCAAAGTTGTTTTTCTTTCTCTTGCCTCAAGCTTTCACTCTCCAAAAAATCTACTTTGCTTCTCCTCGTCTCTCCTCTCTCATTCATCCGCTGCTCCACTTTGCTCAAAGTGGTTTGACTTTGCCATAACTTTTGTACGGCATTTACTTGAGTGCCAAAATATTTAAAACGTTCACTTAAGTTGTAAAATTCTGATTTTTCCCTGTCATTTCGAAACTTATCAATGAGAATGTATGTAACGATGTATTTCAATCATATCTCACTCGGATCTGATCAATCTCGAGTTAACTGACTAAAAGGGAAATGCTAACGCGAGATAAGGTACGTAGACCTAAGGAACTCAAATAGGAAATGGTACTTTAACCATAAGGATTGCCGAAGGAATATTTATAACAATTAAAGGCCGATCTAAGAACGATTAAGGAATGCATTGCTAGCGTTATACAATTGGAGCGCGGGTGATGCTGCTTAACCAATGTATAATTTGTAAAATTTTCCTAAATCGAACGGTGCCAATTGAGATTGTCGGGACTAGTAATAGACCTTTGCAATTACATGACAACCAAAGTTGCCATGAATTGACGAGCCCTAAGTGTGATGAGAATCACAGAGTTGATACGCGTAACCTCTGCAAGAGCCGCCCGTTAGTTCGGGATAGTCTGGAATTACATTCGATAGAGAAATGACCCAAAAGCGAGTTTCGAAATTGGAAAATGGAAAATCAAGAATCCTAACATTATAATTGGATTGGACGTCGCCTCATCGAAGTAAACTTGAATTAGAAAAACGGAGTTCCGGAAGACGAGGGTGAAATTACAGTTTTGCCCCTCAAGGTTTAGCCTTCTCTTCATAAATGAATGAGGGCATTTTGATCATTGATCACACCCCTAGGTTGCTGAAAATTAGAAGAATTATTGGCCATTGGATGAGCTTGATTATTGACTAGAGGACAAGTATCAATGACCAATTAGCATTAATTATCCAACTTTTAACCTAACATTCTTACTAGTTGACCAAACTCAAATGGTGTATAGCCTCTCTCTCTCTCTCTTCCCTTCAGCCAAAAACACCCCTCTCCATTGCCATTCTTCTACTTCTTCCTTGCCGAGAACTCCCCTGCCCGACCGATTCTGCCCGCCTCCATCGCCGCCGTCGAGCACCACTTCCGGCAGCCACCAGACCTCGCGCCAACTGCCAACACCTCTTGCCAACCACCTCCAAGCGGTAGCTTGCCATTTGGCCACCGGTGGAGCTCTAGCCAGCTGTTTCCTCGAAAGCCGTCGGATTTCTTCGCTGCAGAGGGTAAATCTTCATTCAGCGTTCATAGGACCTCGAATCGCTTTAAATTTTTGGTGGTAATTTGTAGACATGTAATACTAGGATTGAATGATCTGAGGTAAAAAGTTTGGTGGAATTTGATGGAGTTTTGATGGCGAAATGTTATTGATTCCGTGGACAGAAAATGACCGGCACTGGACCGAGGAAAACCGGTGTTGTTTTGGGACCTCCAGGCATCGACTAGCCACAAAATTTTTGGTGAGACTCTTAGACGTATAGAACTATATGTTAGCAAGTAGGTTAGGTGATAAATTGAGGTTTAATGTTGATTTATGGACTGATTAACCGGGATTAGGGCAGAATCGACTAGGTCCCCTGTTTTGGCGGGTTAAACTCGAACTCTTAGGGGCTGTTCGTGGTGTCACCGTGTCCAAATTTCTTCGTAGAAATGTACGGGAATGTCAATTGATATGTTATTAAGGTTTAAGCCCCGTGGTTCGACGATTGGGCAAGAAAAATTGATGAAATGGGTTGGATTTCCCTAGGTTATACGCTGCCCTATTTTGGACCCTCAAGGCCAAACCCTTGGTGTGATTGGGAAGGAGATTTTTGTGGAATTAAGCCTAAGGTAAGGGGTTTCTAAAACTTTGCTAGGAGGATAAGCCTCGAATGGGTGAATTGGTTGAGAATTGGATGAATTTTTGTGAATTTATTGTGTTGTTGTTGGATGCCTATCATTATGGATTGGTGAATGTGAGTATGCTCGTGAATACATATGTTCTGTATTGAATGCCAATTGTGAGTGATGAATTTAATTGTCTCGCATGCCGTAGATTGTTAGCTCAATGCATGGGCTTATACTCGATCATGAAGTCTTGAATTGGAAAGGAAATTGGTATGCTTGGAAACTCTTGGCACCATGATGCGTCGAGACGCGGGGTTGTAATGGCTGATGTCCTGATACGTTGAGACGCGGGACGAAATTGATTATGTGTCGACACAGGCCTGGAATGACAATGAATATCTGATGCGTTTAATGCGAGTTTGTATTTATGATGGTCTGAGGCGTAAAGACGCGGACCAAGCTTGAGGCGTTTTGACACGGGCGAGAATTTTGAGGCAATTCTGGAGGATGAACTGTATGAATTGACCTTGTGTTACCTTGCCTGTCTTGAGTGATAAATTATGTTGATATGCTTGCTTGATTATCAACCGTTTGATTCCGTATGGCATTTTACGATTGATGGTTGCCTTATGTTGTTGTGCGTGCTCTTGCTCATTGTTTGCATTCATTTGGGTGTACTATTAGCCTGACTTCGGGTTGTGACCTATCTTATTGAGATGTCAATCTCATCTCGTCGTGGGACCTTATTTTTTCAGACCTAAAACCCTGAAGATGCTATCACTAGTTTAGGCGATCCGAAAGAAATGACTGCCTATTTGATGAGTTCTCGGATGGTCGGGGTACCATGTATGTGAGAAAATGTACAGTTGTGTGGGTCGACGAGGGTGGTAAGGACTGAAAACCGCATAGGTTTGAGGCTTGATTTTGTACGATAGATGAGGTTACTACTGGCCCGTTGAAGTCTACGGGGGTGCCTCGAGTAGTCATCCCTAATCGGTGTCATCCCACTTGGGATTCTGTGGAGGTAGAGGTGTCTGTGGCGAGCTCGAGGAACGTACTTGAAAAGACACCAACCCTGGAAGACATTGTAGAGGTGATAGTGATCGACGCCTCGGAGGATGAGTTGGAGGATACTACGATGGATGACACTGTAGATGTGCGCTCCGAGACTTTTTCGGATTACGAGCCGGACGAGAATGCGGACGAGACCGATGAGTCTAGTGATTCGACCTAGGGGTTTCTTGACTTACTTTATAGTCTTTTGATGATGACCCTCGTTAGTCGGTGATCTTTTGGGGACTTAGAACTGTTGTTGTCTTTTGGTTAAGTCCCGTTTGCAGGATTAGTTGACTTGCGCTTTTTTATGGACTCATGATGTTATATGCATATATTATGTTCTTGTTATCCAGGTTCCCATCGATGTTTGTACGGATGAATTGTTTATTTCGTTTCCGCTTGTTTGCTTACGTTATGCATCTCTCGACAAGTATTTCTTGGGACTTGAGAGTAAAGTTAAGGGAGTTGCGTGCTCGTGCCTAGGGTGTGAGGCGTGACATAAGTGCCATAACTTTTAAAAAACGTTCACTCGAGTGTCATGGCTGATGTGGTCGCCGGAAATGGTGATGTGGCGTTGGAAATTTTTTTTTTCTAAGTGCCATGTGGATTTTCTTTACATTTTTTAATAGTTTCTCTAATTTTTATTATTTTTTATTCAAATCAAAAAATTAATGAAAATTAATGAATTTTTTTTGTTGGAATATATAAATATTAAACCACGCATTCTTCTAATAGCTTAAGCTTTTAGAGCAGTCGGTTGTTGTCTTATCAAATCCACATGGTATCACAGGGGATCCTGAGTTCAAATCTTTCCAGGCCCCTACTTGTCTCCCTAATGAATTTATCCACGCTTAGTACTAGGCAAAAGACCAGACTAAACGTTGGAATATAAAACTATTAAACCACGCATTCTTCTAATAACTTAAGCTTTTAGAACAGTCGGTTGTGGTCTTATCAAATCTCACATCTAAAAAAAATCATTAATTTTTTGATTTGAATAAAAAAATTCAAAAACTATTTAAAAATATAAAAAAAATCCATGGGGCACTAAAAAATTTAATAAAATAATTATGAAAAGTCTATGTCAGCTTTTTCGGCAAAAATAACACTCAGTTGAATGATTTTGGCTGGAATTGATACTTACCTGAATATTTTTGCTCCGATTTGGCACTCAAGTGAAAGTTTTGAAAATTGTGGCACTCAAGTGAATACCTTATAAAAGTTATGGATATGACATTTCTAGTGTACTTATCCCACTTCTCTCTTTATGTATGGGCTCACTCTCTCTCCACTCCTCCCCTTCTTTCTTTTTGGATGAACCTTCGAATTTCCATGCAGTAAAGGACGACTCAGGCAGAGCAACATTTCATTATTATTTTATTTTATTTTTATTTTCGTTCTCTTTCATTTTTTTATCTCCAGGCCGATGCGCCAACTAGAGAAAGAACAAAAAAAAAAGAAAAAAAAAAGAAAAATAAAAAATGAGAAAAAATTATTTAGATATTATAAAAAATTATCCATGTCAGTTTCGATCGTGCCATATATGTTGGCTATCATTATGTCATTGATTTTCGACCAAAATTAATTCGAATAGACTGAATTGACACAAATACGAAAGGTTTCTCCGGGATTTTTTTCCCTCTCTCACAGTTGTCAAACCCAACTCTACCTCCATTGAAGAATGTCCTTGAGAGAGTGGCTCTTTGTCTCTCTCTTTTCCCTCTTTCTCTCTATATTCTTGTCTGTCTTCGAATCTTTTCATCTTTAAGAATTTTCAAGGCTTCTTTGATGATTTCGTGGACGACTTCAAATGCTCCATAAGTCTTTGAAGCTCCTCTTAATTGTAATTGCTCTATATCTTTTAGATCTAAATTTGAGAGTTCTTCTGTTCCGATTTAGATATAGATCTAGGGTTTACAAGATGTTATTTATGCTTTTGCAACATATTAGTATTGTTGTTATTTCTGTATGGTGATAGTTCTGGGGGCACCGAATCTGGGCAGGCATCGCCTTTTGGCAAAACCTTTACTATATATGAACATTTCGGCGTGTTCATCAACAATGATGATGCGAGTTTCGGTAATCGATCGTTGATTGTGCTATGATGTTATGACAAATCTGTTGTTGACACATAAATTTTGATTTTTAGGAAATTCATTCATTTAAGCATAAATGAGAGTTAATCATAATTCTCGCAAAAATAAATTCTCATGAATTGCATTTTTGTTCGGTCATGTGATTTGCATTTATGGTTGGAGGTGAGTCATTTGAGCTTAACTTGACAAGCGATTGGACCCAAATTTATATAAAAATTCTGCGGGGGCATAATGAGGTATGCTGAAAATTTGAGAAAGCTTGGACTTATTTTCAGCTCGTTTTGCTCATTTAAAGTTCGAAAAAGTCTTTAATTAATTGACCAATTATTCGAAAAAAGCCTAAATCGAGCCCAAAAAGAACAAGACAAGTCCATTGATATGTGCCAGATTTTTCATCGAAAAAAAGCTTTAAAATAATTAATTTATTAAATAGCATTACTTGGACAATAATTCAAAACATTGTAACCCTACACTACTCTCTACTCTATAAATAGATGTGTTTAGGGTTAGATAAGGGCCGGAGGCCAATTCAATCGAAAAATACGACGGATTGAGAGTAGAAAGAAAGAGAAACGTAGAGGCCAGACATTGTATACATACGGTCAGAGAGAGAGAATTCTCTCTTCTTCCTGCTGTCAAACTCACATGGAGGAGGGAGTTTGACATCAATCACGTTTAGAAAAATTCAGAAAGTTGCAGAGAGAGAAAAACATGGAGAGATGCAGTGGAAGAATTATTATTGTTATTGTTTTCTATTCTTTTGGTAGGTTCTGAAGGGTAGCCATACAAAAACAAAAGGTGAAGACTTTGCGAATGAAGCCTCTGTAACCGAGAAGCGACGCAATAAAACATCCCAGCCGTTGTCCGTCTTTGCTAATCCAGGCTTCCGTACATCTGCAAATTCAACAAAATCTGACCAACCACGAAAAGTTCGACTTCGTGTTCTACACCGCAGACGATGATTCCAGATTTATTACAGTCTCTTCCTCCGACGAGTTCGCCAATGTGTCGAGGAGCCCCCAATTACACAGTGCTTTAAACTTGTCGAGCCACGGACGAACACCACGAAACAGCCATCTGCGAGCTCGAACAACAACTTATTGCTGATCCGTTGCACTGCCTGGACTACATGGACAACACATTCTGCCTGATGGAGAATAGAAGGTGTGGGTTCAAAAGAGAGATCATTCATCCATGACGATGAGAAAAGAGACAAGGATAGGGAGACGCCCTCGGGTCTTCATAAAATTTCATCTTCAACATCCCATGATCATCTTCTCTTCGTTATTATTACTTTTTTTCTTCCTTATCGCACACACCAATGTCACGTTATCCACACAGGTAGTAGTTGCTTATTTAATGTTTAATCTTCTCATGGATATTTATCTTCGGGGGCATTAGAAGGTTCAAGCGGTCATCGAAGGACATACGTGAAGGCTTCCTCTCTCAGTTTCCGCTTCTCCACTGAGCGAACGTGGCAAGTGCAAATGATTATTTTTTGGGCTGACTTTGGGCGATTTTTACTGATAATCCAGGGCTAACCGAGACTATGGGTATTCAACGTAGCCATCCGATCCGCCGGTCCATGATCCGCAATCTTTAGTTCAAATTTGGAATGACAATGTTCGGAATAGGTAAAAATTTTGATTTTATTAATTGTAATATTTACTTTTGCCTATCTCGGATTTTAAACATTCACTTGCCTATCTTTGAATATTTTGCACATGATATTTTTCAAAATATAGGTTGATTAGGAAATTTTCTTTCTAATCTGCAACTTGCCATACGATCGGGAATCTTCATTTTTAAGATTATTGATAGAATACTCAATTAGACAAGTATTTGGGTTCAATCATTAATAAAGATTGACTCAAATATTCGCAAAATATTTCAAAACTTAGATATATCCACTTTCTTGATTTGCATTGATTGATATATTTACTTTCCTAATTTGATATGAATTACTCGATTGTCATATTTTTTAGAATATATTTGTGTCATGATATAATCTCGAAAATTCTAAAAAGATTTGTTTTCATTCACCTTCCATATTTAAAAATTTCATATCTTTTTTAAAATAACATCATTTAGATAATTGCATATCTAATACTTCTTGTAAAATATTTAGGTTAGATTGCATTTTAAGATAAAAATTGCATGTTTAAATAAATTCTTATGTTTAAAATAATTTATCTTTAATATATTAGGTTAATTTAAACTCTAAAATATGCAAGATAAATATTGTTTTAGCATAGTTCTATTTTAGGAAAGAATTCATCCGAAAATAAATAAAAAAATTCATCTTTGCCACGTCATCCATGCCATGTCATCTTTTCTATGTCATGCATCTTATGCCATGTCTTATTAGGTTGCCTGTTAGCCTAAATTGCATACTAGAGTCACATGTCCAGGTTTTAATTAATTTATGTGTTTAATTTAATTAAATCATGGCCTCATTTGTGCATTCGTTTAATTTGCGTGTCATCTAGTCTAGTCTTACATTTAATTCATGTCATTACATCATAGAATAATACCATGCATCACATGTAGTATAATTTTTCATGCATTTATATAAAAATCAAAAATTAAAAAAGAACTAACTTGGGTGGCGCATGCTCCTTTGATTATTTTGATTTCTGGATGTTCAATTAATTGATTGTGCACTCGCATGATAACCTTTGTTAATGACTTAGGTTAAAATCAATTAATGTTGCATTCTCAAATAATTTTTCACGAAATAAAATAGTACCGAAAGGGCGTTAGAGTAATTCAGCGTAATTGAGTCCCCGGACTCTAATCTCTGGTCTGTAGGAATAAAATAATTCTCTCACTATTTTATTTAGGTTTTTAAGCGACTTGCCATAAATGATTAGTGGCGACTCCAAATTTAAAATACATTGCATGTTAATCAATTGAACCTTAAGTTGCGATTTGGTATGGACTTGGGAGAGTTCGAGTTGGGCTAGTTAAATAATTAACTTGATAATCCATCAGTTTTAGAAATTTATTTTTAGGTCGACAGCTGTTCTTATGGAAGGACAGAGTTGCCACAGCCAAGTTGATCTATTTTTCAGTTTTGCACTGGATTGCAACACTTTGTGATTGATTTTGTCTTGATGTCATATACTTCTTTTTTTTTTCAAGTGAAATGAAAATTTCCTTCTAACCATAAAAAATTGACCCCCAAAAAAAAATTAGGGTTGATTTGACATAATTACAATAGCTCTACAATATTTTTTTTATAGATAATTTTTCCATAAGACCACCTATAAGGAAAATCTCAAAACTTATGAGTCAATTGATGGTCAAACCTACAGGACCACTAGAGGCGGTGACCATGGAATTGGTAAAATAATGCCAACGATGATTTTGGTTTTGAAAAGGTGTTCCAGCTCATGTAGATGTTCTTTTTTCTTTTGTGGAAAATGATGCACTCTTTGGTCATTGTTTGTAGATTGATGACTACATTAGATCTGGACATTATATTCTTAATTGGAACACAAAAGTTTCAATTACTGGACCTCCAAATTGAAACAAAAGAATTGCATTGTTTTGACATCAAACAAAATTGCTTACATTACCATAAAAACAGAGAACTATGGAGACCTAAAAATTATTTACATTCGCTTGACTAATTCACTTACACCTTTTAAAAAATCTCACAATCTTACTCCTCAAATGTCTCAACAAAATAGAGGATTAAGAAAGATTTTCCCACAAACTCTGACATGACATACAACCGGCACAACAATACAATGCACGAACTAAACCAATGCCAATTGATGTATCATCTTTTCTTTCTTCCCTAAGAAAGAGCTGCTCCTATGCTTCGCCTTTGGATTCTTGATTTCAGCTAGTAGTGTGCTCACGTCAACTTCTTCACTCCCCGATCGTCTTGATTGGCATAGGCAAAAATACACTTTTACTGCTAAAAATTATGTGCGGAGGTCATTTTAGTGCCAAAAGTTTCAAACGGACCAATTTAGTGCCAATTTGGAGATAAAAGGATCACTTTTAGTGCCTTCGACGACATTTTCGACCAAAATTGCCATGTGGCATTTTTAATTGATTTTTGAAATTTAATTGCATTTAAAAAAAAAAGACCTCCACGTTTGTTCCACATGGGCTTCAAATTCAGAAAAAAATAAAAATAATAAAATCAGATTTTTTAAAAATAAAAGTAACAGAATAATTTGATAAATTGGAAAAAAAAACTTAAAAAAAAAGGTGAGGCAGCGAGGGTTAAACACTCGCTGCCGCCGTCGTCATCACCAGCACCCCACCATCGCTGGTAATGGCTAGTAAGGGTGGGGGAATGACAATCGGGGGTTGCTGAGCCCTTGCCAAGGGTCAGCGACCCCTATTGGCCTCAGGCGAGGGCCTACAGACCCTCGCCCAGATCTGGTCAAGGGTTGTGGCCCTCAGCCAAATCGGGCAGTGGTTGGGGTTGGTGCTGAGGAATTCAGGGGTGAGAATGCAAAGCCATCTTCCTTAGAGATTCGAGCGTGGTCGGCTAGCTAGTTGGTTGATGGAGCTTGTGAGCTGGCGTTTGTGCTTGCGAGAAACTGTGAAGAAGAAGAAAGAGGTGGAAGTTTTTGCTCGAGAGAGAGAGGGAGAGAGAGTGCAACACATAGCAAAAAAAAAAAAAAAAAAAACGGAGCTGTTTCACAGCAAAATTATCCGAACTCCAATCACAATGCAGCCAAAGCTAAAGCCGATTCAATAAACCAAAGACTCGATCATGTATCACGAACAAATTTCTGTAGGTAGAGGTGGAAGTCAGTGGAGTCGGTCGCTGGTGGTGGGGCGACCTTCCCCTAGCCCAGATCTGGGCGAATTCAGTGGGGTTGTCGAGATCTTGAACTCCGATGTGACCATCAAATTCATGATAGCTAGAGTTCGACGGGAACCCAGAAATTGTGTAGAGAAAAGAACCTAGAAATTGTGCAGAGAAGAGGACTTCCAATCTATTAAACCCTATTTTGAAAAAAAAAATGTGTAGAGAAGAGTACCTAGAAACTGTTAATGCAAAATTATGACAACTAGAGCTCGACAGGGGTCGTCGGCCCCCGAATGTCGTCCCTCCACCCTCGCTGGCCATAGTCGGCGATGGGGAGCAGCGGAGGCGAGGGTGGCTGCGACTCTCGCCTTCTGCGACCTCTTTTTTTTGTTGAATTTCTATTTTTACAAATTTTTCAACTTATTTCTCAAATTATTTTCAATAAAAGAACTTAAATTAAAAAATCCATGGTGGACAGGCGGCGAGCCACGGTGGACAATCAGCAAGCCACGTCAGTCGAAAATATTAATAGAAAATGCCACGCCAGATTTCCGGCAAAGCAAATCGGACTTGATGCCAAAGGTGATCGCTTTTTGAAAACGTTGGCACTAAAGTGTTCCGTTTAAAACTTTTGACACTAAAATGATATCCGTACACAATTTTCCATTGGCATAGTACTCGGTTCCTTTCAAGTAGGTCAACTATCGTGTTCCTTGTTCTGTTTGTTATTTTCAAATCAGTCTACATGAAAAATTACCGCAACCCGGACCATCGAACTTACCATAACTGTGATTTTTTTACGGGGCTTTTTCTTATCTTTGTCGTGATAATTGGTGATTTTTTTTGGTCGAAGTAATAATTGGTGATTGAAGATAACAATTATGGGTTAGCTTTGAGTCGACCTCATTTGGAGTCACACTAATTGATTGAGACGTTGGTGCCCTCATTATTCTAATCGCGATTCTTTGATTTGGCAATTTAGGGTTGCACGGCTAAAGTCAGTGATTACATGTTCCCTCTAAATTTGATTGTCTCTCCGCAATTCGATAAGGGTTCGATTGAAGGCGTTCAACTTGGGGTTCGTCTTTCAATGATTTTAACACCGTTTTGAAGGGCTAAAGGGGAAGGACAGATGCCATTTGAAATCCACCATGGACGTCTTAGTTAAATGAATGGTTACGTAGAAGAGAGAAATGAATAAACAAAGCGAGGTTATCATTTTCCGTCTAGCAATTTGGATGGACATAAGGGAGAAATTCGATAGTACTAATTTAATAAATTTTAAAAATTGATTGCCTTTTTCTCAATAAGTTTTAGGATTTAATTATATTTTCGCAATAAGTTTTAAAATTTCTAATACATATATTAATTTTAGTGATGATTAATTGCATTTAAAAGGGATATCCCACTTAATTTAATGGTTGTCAATTATTGATTGAACTAGGTTTTTATTTCAATGATTGGACTAGGTTCGATGCCCAAATGAAAGAGACAAACTTGTTGTGCGAAACCAAACGATCGATTAAATAAATAGACAGGATGAGTAAAGAAAATCGAACACTAGATATACGTGGTTCGGTCGTAGAGACCTACGACCATGGGAAGAGCAACAACGAATTTCACTATAGAACGTGGTTCGGTCGTAGAAACCTACGTCCACGGGAAGAGCAGTAATGAATTTCACTATAGAACGAGCAATACACGGAGATTACAGATCACTGGAGTTACACAAACACACTCTTTATGTTTCTCAAATCCCAATTACATCTAAGAACGCACCCAATGTTTAGCCCCCCAATTCCTAACAAAATAATATATCAATCTCACAGAGGAATTACATACAAATCTTACCACAAAAATTTCGACTAGAACACTCTTTCTTTTGGATGCAATTTGTGAAAGATTCTTCAATAATTTCACGAGAACTCCAACAACATGAACGGTATCCGACTCTGCACAATCACGACTCACTTGCAATACGCATGTAATCCAGAGCACTTTATGCCAAAAACCTTCGGTATATATTTATACATAAACCACCAAAGAAGTCCGCCTTTGAAATTGAAAAAAAAGGAACCCAAGTCAGAATATGAATCAAATTTGACGCGTGACTTTCCAGTTGTACTTTTCTTTAACCAAGGATTTTCGTATATTCGTGTCGGATTGGATTTCATTCACGGATTCAAATTCGAGACATATTTTAACAATCTCCACTTTGGCTCGACATTTGAGTCAATTCACAATCACTTCGCTGAGAACCCAAACATCATCTGCTACTCTCCCAACAGCCCCAATGGGCTTAACCGTCACAGACGTCTTTCAAGTCCAAGCCGTACTTGAACTTTGCCATAACTGTGAACCTCATCAGAATACCAACTGCACATGTACCTTTAACTACTCCACAAGAACTATATGATATAAGCTTCTTAATCAAAGATAAGACAAAACCATCGTTGCTTCCATATCTGCCAGAAGATCGAATACACACCTTGTTAATATCAGCAGTTACAACAACTGTTGGCTATATAACCATCTGTGTCGATTACCACGTTAGTATCAGTTACGTCAGGAGTTTCTGATTGCAACTCCATCTCAAGTTGAACACCGTCCAGATCCGTATTAACAATGCCACAATCACTCCTAGCCAGAAGTATTGGAGACTCGTTAAAGATAAATTCTCTGCTGTAAACAAGTGAATTTATATTCGGACATCACAACTGATAGCCCCGCTCACCTCGTGCATAGCCATGGAATATGCATCTTGCCTCCACATCGAGCTTACCATCACTTACTCGATAATAATACGAGCAACTAAATATTCTAAAAATAGAATCATCAGCAACATTACCTGACCACACTTCTTCGGGAATTTGATATCTAATCGCAGTCGATGGGGATCTATTCACCGGGTAACTTGTCATACTAAGTGCATTCGCTGAAATTCTCCTAGCCATACTAGCACTAGAGATCTTTTTACGGGCTGTCTCTAATAATGCCCTGCTTATCAATTTTGCAAATTGTTGTGGCTTACTGGCATTAGTGCGGTACTTCACTATGCCCTCTTTCATGCATAATTTATTTACCATCTTCGAATAGGACTCCATGCTATTGTCAGTTCGCATATGCTTGATCGACTTACTAGTCTCCGATCCGATCAAAGCTCTTAACCGTGTATTCCTGACAATAGCATCAAACTTGTGCTCTCGCACAAACACTCAGTCCTTCCTTGAGTAGCCATTAGACTCTCGAACAGATGTCGACGTCTTAGGAGCGAAACTTATCAATGTCTCACCTTGAAGTTCATATAGACCGCCATGCTTGATTCCCTTCATTATCACTAAGGCACCTCGAACAATCTTTAGAACTCCACCTCGTGAAGAATACTTGCATCCAGCTGAATCTAGGACACCCAAGGAAATTAATTTCTTTTCAATTCTAGAACATGTCATACTTCAGTCAATGTCATCATAATACCATCATACATTCTGATTATAATATCACCAACACCTATAACATCGCATTCAACGTTGTTTCCCAACTGCACTTTACTACTATCCATTTATTGATAAGAAGTAAACCAGTTTCTGTTTGGTGTAGCATGAAAAGAACAATCAGAATCCATAATTTATCCGTTAAACGACGAATACTCAGTAATAGACAAGACACAATCAACATCATCAGAATTTTCAGCTATAACTACAACATCATCGACAGATTTAACTCTAATTCCTTTACCCACTTCGTTTTTCAACTTAAAGCAATTTCTTCTAAGATGCCCCCTCTTGCCACAGTTCCAACAGACAGCATCGCCAGTCTAGATTAACCGCGTCTATTCATGTTCATACTATTTCTACTAACATGCATATTAGCTCTTCCTCTTTCACCTACTAGAGCAGCAGATACAGACTCGCCAGATTCTCTTCTACGGATATACTCACTCAGAATTAAATCTCGAATCCCATCAAACGTCAAACTTGTCGACCCAGATGAATTACTAACAACAATAACAATAGTATTCTAACTATCAGGCAATGAGGATAATAGAATCAAAGTACATACGCCATCTTCAAAGTTAATCTCAACTGAATTCAATTGACTAACGATCACATTGAATTCATTGATATGATTCGTAACTAACGCATCTTCTCTCATCTTCAAATTAAACAGACATTGCATCAAATAGACCTTGATGATCGCAGATGGCTTCTCGTATATGTTCGACAGGGCTTTCATCAAACCCACAATAGTCGTCTCCTTGACGATATTGAATGCGACGTTACGAGTCAACGTCAGCCGAATAACACCCATCGCTCATCTATCCAGTAATTCCCAATTGGCTTGCTTCATCATTTCTGGTTTCTTTCCAGATAGGGGCTCGTGCAGCTTCATCTGATATAAATAATCTTCTATCTGCATCTTTCAGAAACTAAAGTACTTCTCCTCAAATCTGTTGATTTTCTCTTTAACTTCTTCTGTTGCCATCGATTCGCTTTAACTCAAGCAAGCCTAGCTCTGATATCGATTGTTGCGCGGAACCAATCGATCGATAAATTAAATAGACAGAATGAGTAAAGGAAATCGAACACCAGATATACGTGATTCGGTCGTAGAGACCCACGTCCACAGGAAGAGCAACAACGAATTTCATTATAGAACGAGCGATATACGAAGATTACAGATCACTGGAGTTACACGAACACACTCTTAGTGTTTCTCAAGCCCCAATTACATCTAAGAACGCACACAGTGTTTGGCCCTTCAATTCCTGACGAAATAATATCTCAATCTCACAGAGGAATTACAAACAAATATTACCACAAAGATTTCGACTAGAACACTCGTTCTTTCGGATGCAATTCATGGAAAGATTCTTCAATAATTTCACGAGAACTCCAACAACATGAACGATATCCAACTCTGCACAATCACGGCTCACTTGCAATACGCATGTAATCCAGAGCACTTTATGCCAAAACCCTTCAGTATATATTTATACATAAACCACCAAAGAAGTCCATCTTTGAAATTTTTTAAAAAAAGGAACCCAAGTCAGAATATGAATCAAATTTGACGCGTGACTTTCCAGCTGTACTTTCCTTTAACCAACTGGATTTTCATATATTCGTGTTGGATTCGATTTCATTCACGGATACAAATTCGAGGCATATTTTTACATAACTAATGCTCCAAAAATAAAATTACAAGAAGCAATCATATCGCCATCAGTCCCCACATCTTCCTGCATCATTATGATTTGGCACCTATGCTCTTAAGTAGTAATAGTATCATCTGCACGAGGGCAAAAGATACGTACAGTAGCAGCCCCAAAATGATCGAGGCACCCGATAGAAACTTGTTCTAAGGAACGATAACTTCATCACCAATGAGGATCAATCCGATTGAAGAAGCCATGACCAAGCAGAGCTACCTCGGTTTTGGAGAATTGACGCAGGGTAGCGATAACAGGAAATCAATTTAATTTCACAAAATACTCTGAGTTCAATTGATAGAAGTCTTCCGATTACAAAGAGATGAACGTACTTTATATAGATAGTACTCTAAAGGAAATAGAATTACGTGAGATAACACTAAAACGAATCAAATCAAATCTCATTTAAAAGCTAATTCAAATAAAATATTACGATTAAAGATAAAAGTTCCATTTTCTAAAATAGAAAAACTGTCCGAAAATATATTTAAACAACTCGATCACGTTTCTCCAGGCAACTACATGTTAGTTGTCCTACATCATTTCTTCTCTTCTTTAGAAGAACTTGTCCTCGAGTTTGCCGTATCTAAATCCGCTTCCTCGTATACTTCCAAGGCCTTGTTATTGAAATGTTGAACACATCACAAAAGGCAATCAACTTATCTTTGACACAATTGTCGATTTTTTTTTCACTTTTAACTCTCTGGTCATCTTTCTAATTCCTAGTCCACACATATCTAGAAAAATGGCCTATGTTTCTCTTCAATCCGTGCACCTTAGCTTTCTTTTTGAAAAGTATTGTGTGAAGTATCTACAGGTTGTCATCATGTTTTCTCTTTAATAACTTAAATGAAGAGAAAACATAGAAAAACTATCCGAAAAGATCTAAACGACTCGATCACGTTTCTCTAGGAAAATACATGCTAGTTGTACTACATCATTTCTTCTCTTCTTCAAAAGAACTTGTTTTCGAGTTCGTCGTGTCTGAATCTGCTTCCTCCTCTATTTTCAGTGCCTTGTTATTGGAATGTTGAACACATCACAAAAGGCAATTAACTTA
Source organism: Rhodomyrtus tomentosa (assembly GCA_028455895.1). NCBI lineage: Eukaryota > Viridiplantae > Streptophyta > Magnoliopsida > Myrtales > Myrtaceae > Rhodomyrtus > Rhodomyrtus tomentosa. The sequence goes on along the minus strand of JAPCWY010000001.1, from coordinate 1,286,519 downwards.
TCTTTGACACAATTGTCGAATATTTTTTTTTCACTTTAACTCTCTGTTCATCTTTTTGATTCCTAGTCTACATATAGCCAGAAAAATGGCCTATGTTTCTCTTCAAGCTGTGCACCTTAGCTTTCTTTCCGAAAAGTATTATGTGAAGTATCTGCAAGTTGTCATCATATTTTCTCTTCAATAACTTGAATGCAAATTTCGGAATGTCGTTAAGTTGTGTTCCACTATCCTTCTCGATAGATAAACCTTTACTGGAGGGCGTCTTGACGAATGCAGGATTGGAATATCATTCCGCCGATCTCCTTTCTCAAGCGAATCGCTCGATTCCAGGCGTCACTGAATCTTTCTTCAACTTCTTCGACTTGCTCTGTTTGTCCACGATGCTTACTTTTGGACCCTTTTCGCTTTTCTTCACTTCTAGACATCATCCTCATCTTGTTCGATCGGTTTCTCGACGGAAGTCTCGTCTTCAAGAGCTATCTCCGGGTCTTTTTGCTCCGTTTCTTCTCTCACCTTCGGTTCCTCCTCTAATTTCACGAAAAGCTGATCCTTGCACTCTACAAGAGTCGCCCCCTCAGGTTCCCTAGTTTTGAGGGCTTTGGAGGCCATGGCAGGAAAATGGGGGAAAGAAGGGTACAAAAACTATAGCGAGCGGTTTGAATTTGACGAGTATTGTTCATAGTCAGATGGAAGGAACCGAACCATTAACATTCGTTTCATTCGTCTCCACGTTCATATGGGAGCTTTTCCTTGTCGGCGTCGAGATATTTGCGTTTGCTCCCACCATGCTAAAGCGTCACACCTCAACTTTTTCACCATGAATTTTACTTGGTTGTCCTCATCGATCTCCATGGCTTCAAAGAACTCCTCAACCTCCCAGAATCAATCCAAAAAGTCTTCGAAATCCAAATTGTCATTGAAGGTACATAGATCAACTTCCAATTGATATGGCTTGGGATATCGTCGGTATCCCCTATGTCGACGACCTCCATGAATATGCTCTCCTTGGAATACTCCATAACGTTGACTTTCACAAATAGGCATGTCCAGAAAATATTCTTCTTCAAAATCATCAACATAGGCTTGTCGCCTTTACCGGTGATGTTGGTGATTTGCCCCATGATCCATAACTACTTCGAGATCATGAGCGACATGAATTCGCTCAGCTGGAAGCACGCCGAGTGTGTGGTTTGGATTTACATACAACCGTTGGGTAGCGACAAGCAATTCTTGCATCGTCCGTTGGCGATCTTGCATAGTTCGTCAAGTTTCCTCGGCAAAATATGTTGACTTATAGGCTCACCAAGATGGCCCTCAACTATGGAGGTATATCGATTCACGTAATGAGACATCATCGCAGGGAAAACCTCGCTTTGATACCAAATGACGCAAGGCAGCGACAACAGCAAAGCAATTCCGTAGAATACTCTGAATTCAATTGATGGAAATCTCCCTGTTACAAAGAGATGGACGTATATAGATAGAGCTCCTAAAGGAAATAGAATTACGCGAGATAACACTAAAATGAATCAAATCTAATTTTATCTAAAAGATAATTCAAATCAAATATTACGATTAAAGATATAACTTAATTTCCTAAAAGAGAAAAACCGCTCGAAAAAAAATATTTAAACGACTCGATCACGTTTCTCCAGGTAACTACACGCAAGTTGTACTACATCAAGAATGCCCAAAAATGCATAGCTAACGTCGATCCAAAACATTCGCAACATTGCCTTCCCTTTTATGACCTCCATTTACAATTGATTGAAGTGAATAAGGCTAGTGTTTGCTGATGTCGACTCGGAAGAGTCAGCAGCGCAATTTGAAGCTTGTTTGGTCGATTTGGCCCATTTAATTTTGACTCAGAGCGACACGTGAAATTGGGTGGAAATGAAGATCTATCTGCAGGTCAATCGAAATTCCAACTGCGGCGCTACCTCATTGTTATTCGATTTTGGCTTTATGTATGATCAAATCACAAGCAAGCGGGTCACTTTGAAGCCGAGTGAGAAGCGGGGCCGCCAGCGAATCCGAGGTTGTCCAAGCGAAAGCAGGATACGTTCCGAAGAAAGAAAAGCAAAAGGAAAATGCTCAAGCATTGCAGTTGAAGAGTCGTCCCGGTGGTTGGTGTGAGCTCTCTTCGAATTTAGATCCCCTGTCTTAGTACAACTAAGGCAGAGAATCCCAACCCTCCATTCCTCTTTTTATAAAAGGAATGTTTTATGGAGGATGGGTATGAGGGCAAGTCACCGCATTTAAGGTAGGTGATCCCCACGCGCTTTCTGATTTACCAATGACTCCCTATTGAATGGTGGGGATACTCCTGCCCTGTCGAAAAATGGGCAGGGATCCGGGTCCTAAACGGGTCACGCATCCTCTTCAAATGTAAACAGGCACAGTCATTAAGGCATCGTCCTCCTTTTGAGCCCGACAAAAGAAAGCCCACACAATGACGACTCCTCCTTCTCCTTCTCAATCCGTCCGACTCATCTCCGACTGTTTCGTCAAACCGCCCCAGCTTCTGCCACATCTGAACCGCCCTATCCACTTGCCGCCGTGGGACCTCGCCCTGCTTTCCGTGCACTACATCCAAAAGGCCCTCCTCTTCCCCCTCCCTCCTCCCTGCCTCGACCCTGCTTTCGACCGCCCCGCTTTCATCCGTTCCTTCCTGGAAAAACTCAAGCGCTCTCTCTCTTCTCCCCTCTTCCACTTCTACCCTCTCGCCGGCCGCCTCGCCACCCTCAAGCGGACCGACCCCCCCTTCTACACTGTCTTCGTCGACTGTGCCGACAGCCCCGGGGCCCGGTTCGTCCATGCTGCGCTCGACCTCACCGTGGCCGACATTCTCACCCCTACTTACGTCCCGGAGGTCGCCCAGTCCTTCTTCGACCACGACCGGGCGATCAACCACGATGGCCACTCCCTGTCCCTGCTGTCCGTGCAGGTCACTGAGCTCGCCGACGGCGTCTTCATTGGTCTCTCCATGAACCATTTCGTCAGCGACGGCACCACCTTCTGGTTCGTCATCAACTCGTGGTCCGAGATCTTCCGAGCGCAAGAGAGAGGCGCCATTGATGTCGTTCAGCTATCGCGTCCCCCGGTCCTGACCAGGTGGTTCCCAGAGAACCACCCCGGTCCCATAAGCCTGCCTTACACGGACGACCCTTCCTCGTTCCTCGCCCGTTTCGAAGCCCCAGAGCTAAGGGAGCGAGTCTTCCACTTCTCCGCTGACACCATCGCTGGGCTCAAGGCGGAGGCGAACTGACAATGTGGCACCACCAAGATCTCGTCCTTCCAGTCCCAGATTGCCCTTGTATGGCAGTGCATCACGCGCGCCCGCCGCTTCCCGCCAGACCAGGTCACAGGATGCCGAATGGCTGCGAACAACCGGGGGAGGCTGGACCCCCCACTCCCACCTGAGCACTTCGGAAACTCGTTCGGGCCATTGAGGGTGGCAGCGATGGTGGGGAATCTGCTGGGCAGCGGCATTGGGTGGGCGGCACAGCTCCTGAATACGGCGGTCGCGAAGCACAGCGACTCGAAGCTGCGGGAGTGGAATCAGGAGCGGATAAAGAGGCCACAGGTATACCACCTGGACAAGACGTTCGATCGGTTCAGCATCATGTTTGGGAGCTCGCCGCGGTTCGACATGTATGGCAACGAGTTCGGGCTGAGGAAGGCCGTGGCTCTGCGAAGTGGATACGGGAACTAGTTCGACGGCAAGGTCATAGCCTATCCGGGCCGCGAAGGAGGCGGGAGCATCGACCTCGAGGTCTGCCTTCCTCCGCGACAATGGCAGCCCTCGAAGCTGACCCGGAATTCATGTCCGCCGTGACGGTTCCGTAGGTTGGAGGGCCAACATCAACACGGTGAGTTATGCAAGTAGAGTCTACGCGCATTGAGAATTAGGTGGAATAAAGATTGGGATTTCTTGTTTGACTATGAATTTTAAGTTGACTCTTTCGGCCAATTAAAACTTGACTTACTTTTGAATCGGGTAACAACAATAGGAGTGCCATAACTTTGTATGCAGATCACTAAGTGTCACAAATTTTTCTTTATCAATTAATTACCATAACTTTTAAATATGTACCAGTTGAGTTACATCGGCGATTTAGGTTATCGAAAAATCCTACGTGACATTAAAATAATATAAATCCAGCCCACGTGGACTGTTGGAAAGGTGAATCAACAAATAATATTGAAAACAATGTCGTATGAACTGAATGATACAATCAAGCTTCAACGAAAGGGATCAAATCACTTGAACCCTGACCTCTTTCAACAAGAAGGTGAAATCTTTAAATTTTTGCTCAAAAATTCTTGCAAAATAAATCTGAAGAACCCTGACCCTATAGAACCGAGCTCAACGAAAGAGAAATCTTCGAATTACTATTGACACCTAAATTTTGATTTTTAGGAAATTCATTCATTTATTTTATAAAATGAGAGTTAATTATAAATCTCGCAAAAAGAAATTTCCATGCATTGCATATTTATTTTTTTCTGTCATGCATTGACATTTAAGCAAGACGAGTCAATTAAACTTAATTTAATAGGCAATGAGGCCAAGATCAATTTGGGAATTTTCGATCATAAAAGGGAAATTGCTGAAAATTATATGGCCTCAATTTAAATTCCATTCGGTCCATTTTAATTTTTGAGAACAAGGCTTTTAATTAATTATCCATTTAATTGATTAAAGCCAAATTAAGCCTTAAATTACCGCGAATAAGCCCATCTATAAAGAAATTTTCGGCCAAAACCCTATTCCCCGTGGTGGCCGAAAATTTGGGGAATCCTAGCCCAAATAGGACTCCTCGAAGTCAAAGATTACAATACTACGGCCATTATATCGTCTAAAATCTTAACGGACAAGGTTCAATCTCGGAGATTACCCTAATATTCACTATATATATACTTCTTTAGGCTGAGGGTAAGAGGAGGCCACTTTTATTGATTATACGGCATTATTGAGAGGCCACACAGTATACATACACGGCCAGAGAGCTTCATGCGGGGATCTTGACGCCAAATACGCAGAAAGAGTAGAAGAAGAAAAAAAGAGGGCTGCAATATGATGAGAGAAAAAGCTTCTCTCTCTGGGGGCTTCATTCACAAATTCACGATCACTTTGAAGTTGGGATGCGCAGATCATCGGGTCAGCGGTTTGCTCCCTCCTACGTTCTCTCTCGTAACCCGACGACAAACCAGTCACCTCCGGGGAATCCTGTAGCAGCAACATCACTCGCTGTGCCAGTGAAGTACCGTGCGAGAACCGTAGATTCGGGAGCCCCGACGATCCTGACCGTGTGCTAGCTGATTTGCCGCGCGTACAGAGAAATAAAAGGAAAAAATCGGGAAGGTTTGTTCTAATATTGAAAGTAAGGGGGGATTACTTATTAAATTAAAGGGGGAGGTCCTACGTTGAGGAGGTCTGTCCCTTCTCGTGCTTCTTGTGGTCTTTCCCCGCCCTACCTTATGCTGGGTACTTCACCATCAAACCAACCTAATGGTTGCCTTTGGACGGACTTGCTTTAACCGAAGGGGAGAGTTACACGCCTTTTGATCACCAAGTGTTACAGGAAAAAGAAGAAACACAAAAAGGAGAATTCTTGGAGCACCCAGCGTACTCCAAGCGGTGGTTATGGAATTATTCAATGGCTCGGTCAAGGGAAAAGTCAAGTATTGAGAGCAATTTCCAGCAATCCACCGAGATAATGATGGGGATTTGGATCGCTGTTCAGAAAGTTAAACCAATGAAGTCATTGTCTTAAGTTATTGAAGAATAAAAGTTCAAAGTTCGCGCATACCACCACCAAACCACCGCCCAGGAGCTCACTATCCGAACCTCAACAATCCCGGAGATCGAGTCAAGCTTGAAAGTTGCAATCTTGGGCAAGTTTGCAGCTTGCGCACGTGCTAGAATTTTGGGTTAGAAAAGGTCCTGCATGAGGTGATGGAGACAAGAATCAGGAGCCATCGGTTGACGTTTTCTTTATGGCCAAGCTCGAGAGGCCAGAGAGAGAAATTCTTAAGGTGCGGCATCACACACAAATAGCTAAAGCCACTCAAAGGGAAGCACGCGGCCACAGGGAGTTTTGCATCATGATAGCTCTTTCTCTCGTCACCTTCACTTTCATTATGAGAAAGATTCATCCATCACTATTTTTTTTTACAGGCAACCTTAGTGGATTTCTCACACGTGGATTTGGGTTCTCGTGGGCGTCGCAGAGCTGGTCAAAGTGTGGTCATTTTGATCGACGTCGCCAATATTCTCGATACCGACTACACTTTTTCGCGCCATTGTCGCACGAAACTCCAACCGGCTGCTCCACCGATCGACTGAAGCCTCATTTACTTGCTGTCTCACACGTCTCCTTCTCGATTTCAAGAGCTGTTTTGTTGTGAGTCGGGCCAAAACAGAGCCTTCTTTTTGCGAATTTACAACTTGCGGTGTGCAGAGGTAACTATCTCATACTTATTAAGGTTGATTCGTCGCCGTTTTGGGATAAAAAACATACTGTTCTGACATGCCCTTGATGCTATTTAAATACTGTTCACAAGCTGTTTTTGGTCCGATGTCAAGCTGTTTCCCGCGTTTCATGTCATAAACTCATGCAGAATTTTGGCGGGATTAACGGGTGAACTATTGAATTTTATGGTGACCGTTTTGCATGTTTTTGGTGCCGTTATCAAAGAGACTTTTTCTGATCTAAACCGTCAAGACCAAATTTTTGTTAAGAAAATCTTGAATTTAGTGAACTATCACTGTTTAGGTCCGACTTGCTATCTCCAATAAGCTAATTTTTTTTTAATTCAAGATGCGAAAATTTCTGGAAAATTCGAAAAGGGAACGATGCATGATATTGACGATTTATTTCCTTATCTTGTTGTGAATATTGTTGATGGATTGATGTCTTGATTGGTTTTGCCATATTTTGAAAATTTCCTGAAGATTTGTAAGATAGGGTAGTCTCCACTCGTTGCCAACAGTCTTTCTTTGAAATTCTACTGAACGGATCGATCCTCCCCTCCCCTTTGTTTTAGCAACAACTCCAAAGATCTCCTTGCCAAGAGCTTCTCGGCAACGACAAAGGAACCAACCCGTCTGCTGTGGCGGGGCGGCTTTTTTGTTTCACAATAAGACCAGGACGATTATCCCTACCCTCGGTAGCCTACGAGTTTACGTCCATCCCCGGTTAGGTACAATTTCCTTTTGATTTCTCCCTTGTAGCCGTTACCAGAATTAGCGCAAGTGTGTCTACACCCCCCAAACTGACTTGACGAAATCCTATCTAATTGAAATTTTAGGAAGATGAGGTTTCCTAGAAACCTTATCTCATAAAACTTTAGGTATTTAAAGTCAAGATAACAAAATCTTCAAATATATCTCTTGGCGGCCGAAAATTTCAAAAGGGGAGGAGCAAAAATCACATCCAATGCATATCATCTCATCTTGCATATCTCATGTAGTCTAGAATTTTTTACATTATCTATTGCATATAATGCATATCATATTTTCGAGTATCATCTCATATGTTCCATATTCTCAAAATATACTCGCATATCTTTAAGTTATATTTTTGCATCATCTCATGTCACTTGCATATCAAGTTTTCAAATTTCACTCATTTTCTTGCCATATTTTTTCGAAAATTTGCATTATACATAAATTGCCATCTCATGTTTGCCATATCTCATATCATATCTTTGCATATATTTCATGCATATTTCATGTCATTCTGTATATTTGCATATCATTTTTTTCTCTCAAATATCACCTATATTATCCACCATATTTTTTTTTCGAGAATTGCATTCATGCATAATCACATTTTTTTCGAAAATTATATAGGCTCATTCATCATTTTTTTTAAAAAAAAAATCATGCATTGCATACCAAATTTTGCTATGTCGCATGTTCATGTCATTAGCATATCATGTTAGTTTGAATTCTTTATCTTGCATGCTAGGTAAATATCATGTCATTTGCATGTTTTTAATTTGATTAGTTAACTTTTATGCATAGTACAATTCGACCTTAAATTTGCATGCTTTGCATACCATCGCATTCATCCACGTCATTTAGATAGTTTTGCGTCATTGCATCCATGTCATTCATGCATTGCATATAAAAAGCAAAAATCTAAAAAAAAAAAAGAAGAGAAACACCTCATTTGAGTTTCAAATTGATTCAATCCGAGTCGTCAATTTAGGACATCTCATATGGAATTAAGGTACCGAAAGGGCATTAGTTTTAATAAATTAGTGTAACCAAGTCCCCGAATTCACAATCTCTGGTTCGTAGAAGTAAAATGGTTCTCCCGCTATTTTACTTAGGTTTCTAATCAACCAACCAAAAATGATTAGTGGTGATTTCAAATTCTAAATTATTCTAATTAATTTAAGTTGCGATTGATAGGTTTTGGGATAGTCCGTATTATGATAGCCATTAAAATTAACATGATAATTCATTAACCTAAAATTGATTTAATTTTAGGTCACGACAATTACCCAAAATCGTATCGTCAAATTCGCGATGGGGAGCAAAAGTAGGACAAGTAGCTCCCAAGTGAACGAGCAAAGCCAAGATGCAGCTCCATGTTTTTGTTATTGTGGGTTGCGAAGTTCAACAAGAATGGCTTGGACGAGAGATAATCCTGAGAGAAAGTTCCATGGATGAGCCAATTATATAGAAGACTTCAATTGTGGTTATTTTAGGTGCTCAATTCTCTGTTTTACTCTCTCTCTTTTTTATGCACCCATGATGCTTATCGATTTTTGGATTACTTTAGCCATGAACATGTTTTGGATTTAGGGAAATTTTGCGCTTTTTGTGGTACATGTTAGGTGGTTTGCCGAAACTTTGCTCAATTTTGTGGTTGTGTTATGGTGGTTTCCCCTGCTAATGCAACAAGCATAAACGAAATTGTCTTGATAACTCATTTTATTGTTGTCAACTTTCTTGTAGGTGGCTTGACTCGAAATTCTTAGACCGAGCAATTGAGGTTATCTTGGAGCTACTTCAAGAACGAGATCAACATCGACATGCATTGACAGATGAGGTAGATGATGGCAACTCAATGGAAGTAGAGAGAAAGGGTCTGCAATATTTGTTGAACCACTGGAAGAAGGAATTTTCAAGGATGAAAAATCAAAGAGATATTTATCGAGTGATTCTTATGATGTTATTATTGGTGGGCTTGTTCTGATTATGTAACTCTACTAAAGAGAAGATTTTTTTGAGTCTACCGTAGTGGTATGGTAGATAATGTCGAACTGAACGTTGACATATAAAATGTTTTGCCAACTACTAGTCAACTTGTGGAAATTTTTTATGATAATGCAAATGCAATGTTCATATGCAGCAAGAGCACAGAAGATCCTTTTTTTGCATCTTCAGTTACTGATTTTTGCACATTGTGTGCAAGATCGAAATGACAAAAATTAATTTTATGAATGATCGTTTGAGTGCCAAGATGTAGTTAAATCGACCACTTAGTTTACTCAACTTTTAAAAAGTGACCACATAAGTACCATATTTTATTAAAAGTGACCACTTAGGTTCTGCAATTTTTGAAAAGTGATCCGTTAGGTTCCCTAATTTTGAAAAAGTGATCACTTAGGTTCACCTTTTGAGATCAATCACAGATTTATTTTTTCACCTGTTTCGGCATCAATAAGCAAATACTAGATACTAGATATAATAAGGTAAGATGAACAATTGCACTAATAACACAATCATTTGTTCCTTGCTGCATGTTCTTACATCAACAACTATGATACCAGCATACATCAACACCAAAAAATGTAGCAGTTACACAACTACTGCTACTGGTTTACATAAACAACAAAAATGCAGCTATTGTTGCATATGCATTTTAAGCCAAAATGTCTCACAACACGTTGCTGCACAACATTTATCAAACCAAGTTGCAGCATTAACATTAAACACAACTCTAACAACTTCAAAATTCTAAAAGACACATCAATAGACAGCAATCACCTTCAGATCTTCCTATCAATCATGATGAACAACCTTATCACTTCATTGTTTTCTCTTTAAAGGCTGCACTTGATTCATGATCCTAACACTTTTCCGAACTGGAACTACATTCACACCCTACATTACTGTCTTATTTTGCACTGTCTTATCTTTTGAAGGAGCCATTAGACTTGAATGTTCAGGCATTTTGTTGTTGTCTCCTACCGAACTCTTTGTCCTAGATGTTGGCACTGTGGCAGCAGGTTGTGCAGCGACATTTGCAGAGTGAGATGGAAGTGAGGTTGGGCCGGTAGCTTGTTTTCTAGCTAGCCTTTGTACATTCTGCTTTTGAGGTGACATTGATTTTTTCTTTTTTGCTCGTGCTCGAGTAACCGTTGGTTGCTTCATCACCTCCTGTTGGCTTGTTCTTATTGGTGCAGTCAATTCTTGAGTTGGTTTGCCTTGAGAAATCAAGACTTCTGAATTTCTCCCAAGCAATAATCACATAACCTACACTTACTATATATCAATCAAATAACATATCTTAAATGTATAACACTTTAAGAAACTAATATGCAAAATTGTCATCCCGGTATTCTTGTCTGTGAACAAGCCATAGCCATGTTCACTTATCCTTTTTTCCGATTGCGATGAATGTACATTGTGGTGCATAAGTTTGAGAAACGTCTTTGGCTATCTCCTTTTGCCCTGTAAAAAAGACAAAAAGCAATGAAGTTAATGCATCAACTATTTACTGTCAAAAGCAAAGGCAATAACAAACAGCTTACCAGATGTTTCTTCATCTATTGTACACTTGTGGACTGAATTAGGTCTGGAGTTGGGACTGTGGGGCTGCTAATGTTGTCCTGCGATGCCTCTGCATGAGTTTCATGAGGGTCTTCAGCTAGTCTCCTTCTGACCTGCAAAAAAGAGAGAAAACAATAACGTAAATGCGTGAAAGATTTACTGTCTAGAAAATAGAATAAGAACCAGCTTACCGGATATTTCTTCCTTTGCTGTACACTTGTGGACTGAATTGGGCTGGAACTGGAACTGCGAGAATGCTTGTGTTGCCCGATGTCCCTGCATAATTGTCTTATGTTGTCTCTAGTTGTTGTTCCTGTTGGTGTTGTTTTTTAGCTCGATAACCTGTCTTATTGTGCCATTCCTTGTGGCAGAATGAACACCGAATTCTTCCACCAGCCCTACTCATTCTATTACCGTTGTTCTCAATTTCCTCCAATCTCCTTTTCTTTTTAGACCTGCCAATTTGCTTCTAGCGATTTATGGTTTGTTTCCTCCCAAAATTTACTACTTCTCAGTGGCTGCATCATGAACTGATATGCAGCAACATACTGATTTTTCTTATAACAATCATCAACATAATCCTCTGCATTGAGGTTCTTCAACTGAATGACACACATGGCATGTGAACATGGTATTCTAGTCAATTGCCATGCTCGGCAAGAACATTTTTTCCAATCTAAGTGGATAACATAGGTGTCACCATTATTCTTAATCTTGAATTCATCATCCTCATTCCAAAACGTTCTTAAAACCTACTATCCCGTACACTCTCCTTCAATTTTTTCACAATTCTAGGCCCAATCTGTCTAGGCCACCTTGCACACTCATCTCTTTGTTTGTATAGTCTTGTCATGACCATAATTCTAATGTCTTCAAACATATTAATGATTGATTTGCATCTGGCTCCTAGAATCGTGCAGTTGAATGCGTCACAAAGATTGCTATCAATGATGTCGCACTTGAATTCTTCGTTAAAAAAGGCCCTACACCAATGTTTTGCTTCAGTGCGGAACAAGTCATCAAAGGCTTTGGCAGACCACTTACATAGGCCTCGCTTGTGAACTATGAAGTCTGTCATGTTGGTGCTCTTTGTAATCAACCAAAATTGCTTTTGTAGCTCATCGCCTCTCTACTTCTTCGCCCAATTTACGTATATGTGCCGAGCACACATTCTGTGTTTCATCAATTCAGCTATAGCTGGAACAAGTCCCTACAAAACCAGCAAAGATTATGAACATACACGAAATGAGTATCATTAGAAAGACAAGAACTCAATCACAGTATCTCACCTTTTGTTGATCGCAAATAAATGCCCAACCACTTCCGTCAGTTATGTCAAGATCAACCATTAGATTTTTCAGAAACCAGGACCAAGTGTCCTTGTTCTCCGATTTCATAACAGCCCAAGCTATTGGAAATTTGGTTGTTTCCATCTCTTCCAATTGCTTCCAATACCTTTCCTTTGCATAAACCCTTCAAGAAACAACCATCTAACCCTATCACTTTTCTGCAGCCAGCTAAAAACCCCCTTCTGCATGCCTCAAAGCATATGTACATCTTGTGAAATTGTGTCTCATGCTCCTCCAGTGATAGCTCCTCAACCTCGACATGAATTTTATTAGGTGGATTTTGAAACCTACACTCCCCGGCATAGTCCTAAATCTGTGTATACTCTTGCTTGTACATGCCCATTAATTCACTCATCACCTTGTGCTTAGCTCTTTTGCATTGAATTTTAGACACATTCACACCTATTCCTCTCTGACTAGTTGCTTCAACCGAGCATTGTTTAGCTCTAGCATGGCCTTAATGGTGTTGAAAAAATGCTTGGCCAACCACACACTTGTTACTCTATTATTACGAAAATCGATACCATAATTATGCTCCTCCTGGAGAGATTGGATTTGAAATGAGCCAATTCTTCTATCCAATGGAGCATATATCATCCATGGACAATTATCTTGTGCACACTTCACCTTAATATAATTCGTCATATTTCGAATGAACTTCAGATTCCTTTGTTGAGTGATTGAATACTTTATGATAGCCTCTCTAAATTGTTTTGCATTATCAAATCTCATTGATAAGCAAAACAAAGGGCTTGCAGAATTTGAAATGTAACGAGGGTACTTATTTGATCTTTTCCCACTTTGACGCGTTGCATCTTCACTGTTGTCTAAGCTGCTGCGGTCATCCTCATCATCCTCACTGCTTTCCTCATTGTCTGTATCATCAGCATTATTGATAGTAGCTCCAGTAGCTCCATCTTCCCCACGCACAGAAGTGCCCTCATCAACTTTCCCAATTTATCCTTCTTTCCTTTGCCGAAATGTTCTTACTTCTTCTCTTGCATGTACAATGTCTTCATCATCAGCATCGCTTGGGCATTGTGTATGCAGCAGTATTTCCCCATCTTCATCACTAGACAATGCAACTTCCCAAGTTCTCACATCTATTCGAGTCTATTCTTAAGCCACCGTCTCTTCACCATCACATATGTCACCAATTCTTTGAAGTAGCTAACGTAGCTCTAACACACGAGCTGTATGGAAAGCTTGATTGCCCTCTACTTGCACATTTTCTTCTAAAATAGATGCATCCTTACCCTGGGTTTCCACAGGAGCTTTTAATGTTGCTTCTTCACCTCCATCGCCATCAACATACGCCGACACCTCTTCAACATACACCGACACCTCTTGACCATGAAGAAAATAGTCAATAACATCCCTAACACCACTATCATCATGCATGTATCTCATTCCATCCTTCAGATTATGACTAGATATTAGTAATATAGCTTAGAAATTTTGCATTGCAACTATTCCACTATATCATTCTTAAACTCATTATAATACAGTCTACTCACACTACTGAGGACCAAAGCCACATCTCCACCAACATATTTAGTCTCATTATCTCCAATTACAAACTTTCCACCATAGAAAACTTTGATCGTCACAGTTGTATTGCCTGTAATAACACTGTTCATTCAGAGAATAATTATTTCTATAACAAAGACCACAATGTAAGCTATGTTAACACTGTACGAAAGATAAAATAAATTTTTTATATAACAATGACCACAACATAAAACATGTTAACAGAGAAGTTATAAAAAGTAATAATTTTTCTACCATTCTCTATCATTAGCCAAGTTCAATTTTACTAGCCGTTGCACGCAATTACTATCAATCTTTCCTCAGCACAGACACCAAAACGACAGAAATTTTGAACAATGCAATTACAAAAAAAATAATCTTTTTTATAATGGGGACCACAATCCTCAACATTGCACCAAAGAAAGAATAATTTTTTTTCATTACAGACATGGACCACAACAAACGCACGATAACTTCAGCACTCAGTCTCCACTACCCCATCACATTATGTGAAAAACAATCTCCTTGTCGGCCAGTGGACACAAAACGACATTAGGTACAACTCTGAAAATGAAGCTCACCATAAAGTTTGCCAGTCTTTGACCCTTTTTTCCCTCCAACAGATCGCCTTTTTCTTTTGCTTTCACTAACGCCAAAATGAATAAACTTGCGTGTATTTTATTAATCACTCACACAAATAACAAATGACTTACCAGCTTGGGTCGAACCAGTTCGTTACGCGACAAAAATTTCCTCTGCCTTCAGATACACTGACGCAAATCACAAGGCCGAAGATCGATTTGCTTGAGACACTAAGAGTTGATGAAGATCAGAGCCCAAATTTGATTTGGCGAGAGTCGGACAGAGATTGATTTGGGAGAGAGATTTCGAGCCCTAATTTTGCTTGGCTCTTAGATCGTTCTCCCTCTCTCTAGGCTATAAGAACCAAACTTTTAAGTGTCGTCGTTTTCTCTTTGAAAGGGATACGTTGGACAAGAATTTCCACGGTGGACGCCTCAGCCTTTTTTTATTTTCCACGTCACAATAAAAAATTCAGTAGAAATTTTACTTATGATGTTTGGCCGGAAGTGGCACTCAAGTGATCCCTTTTGATTCGATTTGGTACTCAAATGATCCAAAAAAAAGTTGTGGCATTCAAGTGATCTCCATACAAAAGTTGTTGCACTTTTGCTATTCTTACCCCCTTTTGAATCTATAACGGTTAAATTATAAGTTCACATTATGTATACACTCAGTCTATGAGTTAATTCACAAGAAAAGTAAGCTTAACCATAAACAAAATCTCACTTCGAAATTTTCAAAGTTGATTTATTAAGTATAAAGTGTGGTTGCTAATTAGACATATGGATTATTGAGATAGGTGGTAACCCAGGATAAGATTAAGATTGCGAGATGTGGCAATTAAGGAAAGCTAATAATCAGAGTGCACATTGAAAGTATAGTGCGGCCTCACAGTTTCTTGGAGTGATGAGCATAAGGGTTTTGCTTTTGGATAAAACAGAAAACATACTGGAACCCATTGTAGTAGCCATAACATTAGTCTGAATAGCTTGTGGTAGCATCAAGATTCGAGGTAAGGTTATTAAGAGATTTATAGGAAGGCTGATATGGCCAAGCAAATGGCGAAAATTTTGGTATATTGATAGGTCAAAGCGTAGCATTACAATCCTAATGGACTGTTGTCGCCGTTAGGAATTCTAGAAGTAAAGATGATAGCATATCACAATGAACTTGATATGGAATTACCAAGAAATCAAGGGAGAAATGACTTAGTTTGGAGTGTAGTAAGCAAACTGATGAGGCATGTTCAAGTTATAACAGTGTGAAGAGATTCAGCTTGGTATGAGTGTGATGCCTCAAGACCTAGGACCGGGGACTACTTGCGAACATTGACTAAAGGTTGAGGAGGCCACCAAGAGCCTAGATGTCGCCCTTGACATGAATGATGGCCTGATTTATTAGTCGGTTGTGTTGTTGATTAAGATTTGACTGTGTGACAATCTTAACTCGAGCATGGATCAAATTGGGTTGATCTTGTTCAGCTGTAGGTCAATCACAGGATCACCCTGAAGTTGACCAGGGATTGATTCGTGGTATGATTTGCGAGCTGACATTGATCGGTAATCAAGTTGGCTATGGACCCAGTGAGGGATAATTTGTACCAGAACCCCGTACTAACCACGCACCAAGCAAAGGACTGATCATCCTAAGCCGTGTGACGTGTTGTTGGAAGAATACGGGTTGAGACAAACTAATCCTGCATCAATTTAAGTTGGTCATGAGAAGCGATCTCGATAGTGTTCGATTATACCATCGTCTAGGAACGGGTGATTCCAATCCTAAACCGAAATATTTGAGGTGGTCCTGGACTCTCCAGTCACTTGTGAGCTAACCTTGTTCGGCGGAATGGACGGCCTAACCCTCAGTTGGGTTTAGTGCCTGAGTTCGGTGATTCTTCAAATGTTTCAATAGTTGACAAGTGGTGATTTCAAATCTCAGGACATTAATGAGGAGGCTAATCATTAGTCGACCTTCTTGTGTAAGCAAAATGCCCAAATTGCCATTAATGTTAGTCGTGAT
This sequence comes from Rhodomyrtus tomentosa, assembly GCA_028455895.1. Lineage (NCBI taxonomy): Eukaryota > Viridiplantae > Streptophyta > Magnoliopsida > Myrtales > Myrtaceae > Rhodomyrtus > Rhodomyrtus tomentosa. Next base: position 1,270,241 of record JAPCWY010000001.1, on the reverse strand, counting down.
TGACATTTATGAAACAAGAGGAGGAGCGATCTTAAACTCTGCTCATTAGAAGTTAAGAGATGGTCAATCGATTCGTGGGAATGGAGAATTACTATGGTTAATAAGACAACCAACAGTTGGACGGGACAACAAAGATATATGGTCATAGGTTGAGTTGAATCTTTGGAATTGGATGGTTCAACCTGTTTAAACGGATTGTAGATATGGAATTGCGTCAGATTGGTAATCAAGGATCATAAGTTTGAATTTGACTTGGGTTTGATGTTGCTTTTGTGATTTCGGTGCATTGAGTGGAGATGAGGATTGATTTGAAGCGAGCATGGTGTGAATTTTGAGGAACGAAATTGCAGTTCAATATGGCCTATCATCCGCAGGCGGATGGCTAGTCTGAAAGGACGATTCAAACTTTGGGGAACATGTTAAAGGCATGTGTTTTGGATTTGAAAGATAGTTGGGAGGAATAGTTGCATCTGCTGTAGTTTGTCTAAATAACAGTTATCAGCAGAGCATTAAGATGGTGCTTTTTGAGACATCATATGATAGAGCATGTAGGATGTCTATTTGTTGGAATGAAGTTGGTGAAAGAAAGATCATTGGACTTGAGTTAGAAGAGCAATCAATAGAAGCAGTGAAAGTCATCAGAGACAGACTGAGAACAGCTCAAGCGCCGAGGGAGGGATAGGATGAGATTTCCCCTCCCTCGGCAATTGAATTGCCGAGGGAGGTGGCCCCCCACTCCCTCAGCAATAGAGGGAGAAGGGCCATGGGTAGGCCCCTAGATCTCCCTCGGCAATTCAATTGTCGAGGGATACCTAAAATTGTAAATATTATTATTTTTGAATTAATTTTATAAATATTTATTTTTTTAATATTAATTTGGAATAAAAACTCTCCCAACTGCCCAACCTCAACTCCATCCGGGAGGGCGGATTACGCTAATTGATTGAGATGTCGGTGCCCCCATTATTCCGATCGCTATTCTTTGATTTGGCAATTTAGGGTTGCACGGCTAAAGTCAGTGGTTGCATGTTCCCTCCAAATTTCATTGTCTCTCCACAATTCGATTAGGGTTCGACCGAAGGCGTTCAATTGGGCCTTGTCGTTCAATGATTTTAACACCGTTTTGAAGGGCTAAAGGGGAAGGACAGATGCCATTTGAAATCCACCGTGGACGTCTTAGTTAAATGAATGGTTATGTAGGAGAGAGAAATGAAAAAAAAAAAAAACAAAGCTAGGTTATGTTTTCCGTCCAGCAATTTGGACAGAGGTAAGGGAGAAATTCAATAGTACTAATTTAATAAGTTTAAAAATTGATTGCCTTTTTTTTGAAGTAATTTTTAGGATTTAATTGTACTTTCGCGACAATTTTTATACATATGTTAATTTAGTGATGATTGGATGCATTTAAAAGGGATATCCCGCATCCCGACTCCGAGTGAGGCCACGGAGTTTGCTAGAGATAAACAAACTAATGCTCTTCAGTAGTGACGTCTTTCACAAGGGCAAAAGATGATGTACAGTATCAGCCCCACAATGATCAGACCACCCAATAGAATCTTGTTGAAATTGTGTGGAAATGAAGATCTACCTGCAGATCAAACGAAATTTCCAACTGTGGCGCTACCTCATTGTTATCTGATTTTGGCTTACTATGTATGATCAAATCACAAGCAAGCGGTTCACTTGGAAGCCGAGAGAGAGAGAAGCGGGGCTGCTAGTGCCGGCGAATCCGAGGTTGTCCAAGCAAAAGCAGGGAACGTTCCCAAGAAAGAAAAGCAAAAGGAAAATGGAAGAGCATGGCTTGGGGAGCAAGTGTTACATGACGATTAGCTATAAGCTACCCACCGCCACCATTTGTCTTATTTCTTTATTCTGCCTTTTATGACAAAAAACAGTCACCTTAGATCAGGTCCTGCAGTTGACGGACTCGTGCCCGTAGTTGGTGCGAGCTTTCTGAATCTCCAACTACCCCTTATAAATAAACGCATCCTCTTCAAAGTTAAAGAGGCATTAAGGCATCGTCTTCCTTTTGAGCCCGACAAAAGAAAGCCCACATAATGACTCCTCCTCCTCAATCCGTCCGATTCATCTCCGACTGTTTCGTCAAACCGCCCCAGCTTCCGCCACATTCGAACCGTCCTCTCCACTTGCCGCCGTGGGACCTCGCCATGCTCTCCGTCCACTACATCCAAAAGGGCCTCCTCTTCCCCCTCCCCCCTCCCTGCCTCGACCCTGCCTTCGACCGCCCCGCTTTCATCCGTTCCTTCCTGGAAAAACTCAAGCGCTCTCTCTCTTCTGCCCTCTTCCACTTCTACCCCCTCGCCGGCCGCCTCGCCACCCTCAAGCGGACCGACCCTCCCTTCTACACTGTCTTCGTCGACTGTGCCGACAGCCCCGGGGCCCGGTTCATCCATGCTGCGCTCGACCTGACCGTGGCCGACATTCTCTCCCCTACGTACGTCCCGGAGGTCGTTCAGTCCTTCTTCGACCACGACCGGGCGATCAACCACGATGGCCACTCCCTGTCCCTGCTGTCCGTGCAGGTCACCGAGCTCGCCGACGGCGTCTTCATTGGTCTCTCCATGAACCATGCCGTCGGCGACGGCTCCTCCTTCTGGTTCTTCTTCAACTCGTGGTCCGAGATCTTCCGAGCGCAAGAGAGAGGCGCCGTTGATGTCGTTCAGCTATCGCGTCCCCCGGTCCTGACCAGGTGGTTCCCAGAGAACCACCCCGGCCCGATAAGCCTGCCTTACACGGACGACCCCTCCTCCTTCCTCGCCCGCTTCGAAGCCCCCGAGCTAAGAGAGCGAGTCTTCCACTTCTCCGCTGACACCATCGCTGGGCTCAAGGCGGAGGCGAACCGGCAATGTGGCACCACCAAGATCTCGTCCTACCAGTCCCTGACCGCCCTTGTATGGCAGTGCATCACGCGCGCCCGCCGCTTCCCGCCAGACCAGGTCACAGGATGCCGAATGGCTGCGAACAACCGGGGGAGGCTGGACCCCCCACTCCCACCTGAGTACTTCGGAAACTCGATCACGCCATTGAGGGTGGCAGCGACGGTGAGGGAGCTGCTGGGCAGCGGCATCGGGTGGGCGGCACAGCTCCTGAATACGGCGGTCGCGGAGCACAGAGACTCGAAGCTGCGGGAGTGGAATCAGGCGTGGATAAAGAGGCCACAGGTATACCACCTGGACAAGACGTTCGATCCGTACAGCATTATGATGGGGAGCTCGCCGCGGTTCGACAAGTATGGCAACGAGTTCGGGCTGGGGAAGGCTGTGGCTCTGCGAAGTGGATACGCACACAAGTTCGACGGCAAGGTCTCAGCCTATCCGGGCCGCGAAGGAGGCGGGAGCATCGACCTCGAGGTCTGCCTTCCGCCGGCGACAATGGCAGTTTTGGAAACTGACCCGGAATTCATGTCCGCCGTGACGGTTCCATAGGTTGGAGGGCCAACATCAACACGATGAGTCGTGCAAGTCCAGTCAACGCGCATTAAGAATTTGGTGGAATAAAGATTGGGATTTGTTGTTTGACTATGAATTTTAAGTTGACTCCCTTCGGCCAAATAAAAATCGACGCATTTTTGAATCGATAGCGGTTAAAAATTATGAGTTCACCTACTGTATACACTTGGTCTATGAGCAAATTCCAAGAAAAGTAAGCTTAACCGTGGACAAATCTCACTTAGAAAATTTCAAATTTGATTTATCAAGTGTAGAGTAACAAATCAAAAGGTCGTACTACATTTTATTAATTTGTGTCGCTGCTATAATACTTGAAATATGTCCTTTTCGGAACAAAAAATTGTTATTTCTTTTTTTCTTAGAAGTTGATTTTGTCGTCCTTTTTCGAAGAATAATATGCCCTTAGAGTCCGGGAATACTAATCAACAGCTTTTATTAGGTCAGTCATAGTTGTTAAGTTAGTTTAGATGGGAAATGAGCTCACTCGTCTTTTCGTAATCTAGGGTTCAAATATTGTCGAGAGCATCTCATATGCACCGAGCCACTGTGCCCCTAATATCGCTCAGCCTAATACTAAAAAAACTTCCAACTTTAGCATTTATGTTAATTATATCTATTTCTTTATCTCATAAAAAAACTTCAACTTTTATTTTTGTTCTAATTTTGCTGGATCAATATAAAAAAAAAACTCTCAACTTTAGCTTTTGTCTCGATTATATCCAAAACTTTTTTTTTATTTCTTAAACAATGACTAACTTTTACTTTTCTCCTAATTCTACCACCATCAGCTTTCCGTTCGTAATCACCGTTAGTTAATTCTACATGACTCGAAATTTTCTCGCCGAATTTATTAATAAATTTTCGAAATTTAGAAACAGTAGGTTTCAAGGACGACGGGATTTTAAACAGTTCGTTGGAATATCTTCATGTCTAGCCGTTCTTTGAAGTTGCTGAGTACCGAAGAGAATACGAAATACACTGTCTTGAGTGATATATCTCCCGACAATATATAGGGGAAGCAAACAGCAGAAGAGAAGTTCGGGATTTTTTCATGTTAGATTTACTAATGTGTAATTTATTAATAACGTGAAAATGCTACGTAAGATTAACTAATGGTGATTATAGACAGAAGGCTAACGGTGGTAGAATTGGAACAAAGGTAAAAGTTAAAGGTATTTTTTATAAGATAAAAAAAGTTTTGAATATAATATTAGACATATGCTAAAGCTAAGGTTTTTTTTTTTTGGGTACTAAGCCGGTAAATTTGAGACAAAAGTAAAATTTGAACGCTTTTATTGGATAAAAAAATGGATATAATTATCACAAATGCTAAAGTTAAAGATTTTTTTTAATATTAGGCCCGATCGCTCAAAAAAGTATACTAGTCGGGATGCACGAAACTAGCCGGAATCCCACCTGATCCTGAAACAAGCAGAAAAGCTATTATTCTTCTAGGGTTTTTTTCCCCCCCTTGAAAGTTGGGGCAGTAGAGTGGGACAGAAGTAGAACTTAAAAAACTGTCTCATCTAAGTAGGGCGATGCAACTTCCGAAAATGAAATGTCAAGTTAAGCACTGGAAAAACTCATTGGCTCTTGCCTCTCGGTCGTGGATAGAGGTGTCAATAGGATATAAAATTGACATTGGATAACGTGTTCTGCGTTTATGAAAGTCCTACATGTCACCGTCGCGTCTGTTGACTTTGTTCTAGGCCGTGGCCGTCTCGCTAGTCGCTCAAGACGTGCACTCCCTTGGAAGTTGATGGAACAAGTCATGCGGAAGAAAAGATCTTATAAAGTTAAATGAAAACATGTCTCAAGGTGTCAATTAGGCGGTCCGTGGACCTTTGTGGCGTTTTGTGTACTAAATCCACGATAACAAAAAAGTTAGATTAAGAGTAAAGAAATCTCTCCATGCTTGATTTGAGTATGGAATTTTCAAGTCCAACTTTTGGGATATCAAATAAGGGCGTCAGGGTCCCGAGCTGGATCCTTGAGGACAAGTCTTAAGCCCTAAAGTCAAAGGTCTGAGAGTCAAGTTCAAAATTTCAGGCGTTAAGATTCCGAACACAAAATGGAATGGAATGGAATTTCTGGTCATAAACTCAGGAATTAGAAATCCGAATGGACTCGAAAATATCGAGACCGTGCATTGGATTCACAGCATTTGCTTCTCCGTGAAATCTTCTAACGTTATTCGGCAACGAAGTCACATTCATCGTAAATCGTCCAACAACACACACGAAGGGTATGATAGATTAGCCAATGAAACTAAAGAAAGCAAACCACTTTGGTGGAGTGGCATCGCCTGGAAGAATTTCATCAAAACGGGAATTTCTTTCCCCCACTTTTTAACTTACATTTATTCATTTGGATTAAATATGGATTAAACAATCTTAAAAAATTAGATCAAACATAAGTTTAGGCCTATAAAGCCTATTTAAATATGAGTTTTAACCTAACCTATTTTCGATCCTTGACCGATAGCTTTGCAAAAACACTTTTATTCACTTGTAAACCAGCGCTCATTGCTGTTGCGCCGTCGTTGCCTGGGCCCCCCGCCGTCTTCGGGGATGCGTCACGGCGGATACACACAACTTACACATGCCGCAACTTACTCATGCCGCTTTTGGTAATTCTCAAGCCAAAACTGATTTCATTTTCTCTAGTTTCATTTTTTTTTTTTGGTCGAATCATTTTCTCTAGTTTAACAAGAATGAACTTGATGCTAAAGAGAACATTGACAGCAAAAGGAAAGAAATAATAAGAAATTCTGATTCAGCCACGTTCTCTAGTTTAACGTCGTGCGAATTATTATGTTTTAGGCGAAAAGTTAGCGAACTGGTTGGCGCTATTCCCCTCGTGTACCTCGCCGGAGGCACCTGCATGTCCCTGATCATCATCAGCGGGTCAACGTGCAAGACATTCTTCGAGATCCTGTGGCGGCACCCCCTCACCACGGTGGAGTGGTACCTCGTGTTCACCTGCACCGTAATCCTGCTGTCCCACCTGCCCAACCTGGCAGGCGCTGCCGTGCAGTGGCGGGGGCCAAGCGGCAGTGGCGGCGAGTTTGGCAGTGGCGGCGAGTTTAGCAGTGTCGGCAATGGGCAGTCGACAAAACAGTTTTTATATTTTTTTTAGCTTTATGAAACAAATATTTTATAATTTGATTAAATATATGAGTATTTAAATTGTACAGTCGTGTCGTATCGGGTATGGATTATAAAATTTGTATCGTATGAAAATAGGTCAAAAAGAGTCAAATGGGTCAATATGGGTTGGACCATATTCGACATGACCCACCCATTTGACACCTCTAGTCATAGATAGCAATGAAGCCACCGTCTATATTGTTGGTGATTGACGCTATTGTCGGGATCTCAAAGTAATATATCTCCATTTGAGTTGAATATCTTATATAGATAATCCACATGGAACGTTATTTTTTTGTCCATAGTTCGAAATTACCAAATTGAAAGTCAAAACAATAAATTTCGTTAACTTGAATAATTAGAAGGGTCCAATTTTTTTTATCATTATTGAGGAACTAAATTGAACATATATTGAAAGTTCATGGACCATATCGAACAAAATAAAAGTTTAAGGACAACACTGCACATAGGTCACGTTAAACAAATAAAAAATTCAAAAATGACATTTTATATTGGACTAAAATTTGGGAAATATTTAGATAATGATCTCATAATTTTTGTTTTCATATTTGTTGCCATCGTTTTCCAGGAAAAATCGTTTGAAAAGTGTCATGGAGTTGCCCGATGATTGACACTATTCTCTATCGCCCATTTTTGGATATGAGGCCCAACGTGCTCAAAGCGGTATTGAAGCTTTGTACAAAAGCCCATTTTTTAAGTTGTTTGAAAGAATTGAATGCTAGAGCAGGGTTGGGAGTGCGAGGTTCAGAGACCTCTAACACTTATGATTTTTTTATTGAAATTCGTTTGCTAAAAATATTATTGAAGTAGAAATGTGTTTGGTAAAAAAAGTGACTTATAATTGGATTTTTTACTTCCAGTCAGATTTTTTACTTCTGGCAAGATTTTCGGTCAATTTCGAAAAGTAAAAACTTTTACTTCTCAGCAGAGAAATCACTTCTTCGACCATACGGCGTCTGCCGCGGCCAGTGTCCGCCCATCGCCGCCGGCCACCCCCATCGGCCACCGCCGGTCCTCACTACCGATAGCCACCGGTCGCCACTACCCGTCGTCGTCATCGGCCACCACTCATTGGCCATTGCCGTTGGCCACCGACCCCTCTGCCACCGTTACCACAGCCCTCCGCCCGACCACCGACCTTGAAGATTTTGTTAATAATGTTTTAAAAGTGAAAATTTTCAAACCTTACCAAACGAATTTCTCTGATCAGAAATCAATTTGGAGTAAAAGTAGAAAAATCAACTTCTGCTTTTAAGGAGAAGTAGAAAGATCAATTTCTGACCAGAAATCACTTTTAGGTAGGGAAGTGTTGCCATATGCAGCCTAACCAGTCCATAGCATACTACTTTCCTTTACGGTGAGCGCTTATGTTTTTACGAGGACGAACAGTAAAAGTAAATAACTTCACAAAATATTGTGATCACTTGCCTCTAAATTGCGGTTTTCTCTCTGCTTTTGGCACTTTTCTTTTGTCCAAATGACCGAGCCTCAATACCTTCAAACAAAGATCGGCGGTGAAGTCATGACTCGTAATTAGAGGTGGCAAAATTAGTCTAGAATCCATATTTGACCCCTATTTAACGGTTGGGGGTCATCAATGGGTAGTTAAAACAAGTTAAAGTAGGTCATAAATGGGCTACCTAGAAATTTAATAGCTTCTAAATGGATTTTATATAGATCATAAGTGGGTTAGCAAAGATAACTATCTTAAGTGAGTCATAATTTTTTTAAAAAATTATAAAAATTTGGTTGAGCAATAAATAGCTTTTTAAAAATGTATAAGAAATAATTTTATCTAAATTGAATTTTAATATTGAGGTGTTTTAACAATATGGGTCGAGTGAGTATGAATCGATAAATTTGTATAACATGAAAATGGGTCAACATGGATTAAATGGGTCAGTTTGATCATTTTCAACTCGACCTACCCATTTGACAGCTCTACTCTTAACTCAGGTTGCCTTTTGGTTGTTTGGATGTGTTGTGAAATAAGATTGGATGGGAAATTACATACACTATGTATGTTCAATTCCATATATTAGATATTGGTTGGATGCATCAGAAAGGGGTGAATTATTAAAAAAAAAAAGTCTTAGACCTACATAAATCTTTTTTTGCCGATTGAGTTCTAAAATTTTTGAATTTTTTCAATTAAGTCCATTTGATCAATTTTGATCAGAAATTGTCGACAAGGCGCGAGTGATGCTAGCGTAGACAATTTTAATATTTTTTGGAACTTATTAATTTATTTTTTATTTATTTTTTCATTCTCTTTTTCCTCTTCCTTCCTCAATCAGTCGCCGAGCTCTGACGGCTAGAGGTGAGGGCCAGCGAGATCGACCTCACCGACCTCTGACAAAGCTCTCCCTACTGGCCACCAATGAGGCTGAGCCTCGTCATGGCTAGGCGAGACTATACTTCCCCTTGTCCTCACCAGGGCGAGCTTCTCTGGAGGTCGACAAGGCCATCCTTGCCGACCATCGCTCGCCTCTAGCCGGGCGCCGGATTCGACAACTGATTGGAGAAAGAAGGAATGAAGAAGAAAGAAAGAAAAAGAACAGAAAAAAGGAAAAAGAAAACAAAAAAGAAAAATATAGCCAAAAGATTTGAAAATATATTAAAATACTATTAAAAAAATTATACACATTAACAACGGCTAAGTCACGTCAATGGTTTCTAGCCGAAATTGGGGAAATGGACAGAATTGACACAAATATGAAAATTTTAGAACTGAATTAACACAATTATAATAAGTTTTTGACTTTGTGAATTTTTCCCATTCAATGAATTGCTAGTTCTTGAATCTGACTGGATAGAATATCCAAATGACCGAAAAACAACTCAAATTGAGAATTGTTGGCTACTTATCCTCACAGATCAAGTTGCCGATCATGAAACAAGTGATCAAAATCATCGTCGAATGTGGTCGTGAGAGAGAGACCGCCTCTCGAACATCGTTGCCTAAGGTCAAAATTAGCCGCGACCCACGATAGAATGGCAGCATCCTGAACCAGTCTTGTATTATCATGTTGTTGTCACGTTTAAGTTCTTTATTAGTGCGTTTAATTACAGCTTTGATTACTTATGATTTTTATGGAGGTGTGTTTGATAATGGTTCCTCGATCACAAAAACAATAATATCACTGACACGAGCATTTCTGCGATCATTAGCTCATATGATTTGAATACACGATAATGCGTTTGAGGTTGAATCATATCAAGGTTAATCTCTTTCTTTAATGTTAATGCAAAGGATGAAATTATAGAAAAAGAAGAATAAATATTGTTTTCCAGAAGAAACCTGCAATTGTTTTTTTTTTCTTTTCCAAGACTTCTTTCCTTTGATTCTTTCTATCTCGAAATAATAAATTTTATTTGTTTAGGCATTCTGGACGCGGTTACTGAAATAGTCTTTCTGGCTATATTTTTGCAACTCCAACCATTTCAAAAAATATTTGGAAGATCCTTTAACCCGAACTCTACATGTTTCCGTAGGTTTTACTATAACTGGTTTGTTGAGAAACATACGTATCCATATTTTTTCCAACACATTTCTTGTTATTTCTTGCCATCCTGTTTCCATTTGTCTGAATGTGATGCGAGCGAGTTCAAGTGCATGTTACCAAAGTAAATATTATTATCTCGATGACATTTTCCTTTCATACATCCTCTATGTTATTCAGGAAATTTAATTCTTTTGGGATTAGAATTGATGATTTTTTCCCCCTCAATTCCATTGCTATTACAAAAAACGGACACAAGAGTTTCTAGATAACTACTGGTAATTCTACATGTGTGTGTGTATAGAATGAGTCATAGTTTTGTTTTTCCTTTGATCATATTATCATATTGGAAAGACCGACATTCAATAATTTTTTTAAAAAAATCGAATAAGGAAGCAAAAATAAGGCCAAGGCCGACGAGTTGATCACCATATTGAAGCTCCGTTCGAGTTTCTCGGTGGCTAGACCTCTTTCCGCCGCAAATCACCTGTCCATACTAGTCTTGTCGTTCAAAATGTCTGTTCCCATTGCTTCACAATCAATGGTTTAGGTCAAAATTCTCCAATGGAGTTCCCCGTGAAATTAGTTCTAGAGTCAACTTCTCGGTTGTTATTGGCCCAAGGCTCTTGATTTTTTAAAAAAATTGAATAAGGAAGCAAAAATAAGGCCAAGGCCGACGAGTTGATCACCATATTGAAGTTCCGTTAGACTTTCTCGGTGGCTAGACCTCTTTCCGCCGCGGATCACCTGTCCATACCAGTCTTGTCATTCAAAATATCCGTTCCCATTGCTTCACAATCAATGGTTTAGGTCAAAATTCTCCAATGGAGTTCCCCGTGAAAGTAGTTCTAGAGTCAACTTCTCGGTTGTTATTGGCCCAAGGCTCTTGACTTTTCTTTTATGAAGAGATTCTTATAGTTATGGATCCATTCTTTATTACAGTTACTTTTACTGGTTGAGTCATGCACGTTACTTATTTTGATATTGGAATCCTATGACATTCGTACTTCTTTTATTTGTTTCCCTCAACCTTGCTTTTATCCACATACTTGTCTTAATAATATAATCAGATTGAGTTTTCTTTTTGTTCATGCCAGAAAGATTTTAGATGTTATGATGAAATAATCAGTATAAGTTTTGACAACAAAAAAATACGATTTCGTTGATGTGGCCCTTCTTGGTCAATGCTGAATTGGCCATCTAATCAGATTTACTACACTTCAGAACCAGCTGGAATATAACTAGCTATATACATAAGTGGATAATGAGCAGCCCCTACAAAGGTACAAGACATAAACGAAGGTAATAAAGTGGGTTTTTTTTCCCGATTTAATTATTAAAAAAATTATTTACAAAATTAAGTTTAAAAAAATAATTACCGATTTGGGTGTCGCGCGCTTTGTGCAGCGTGCCACTATTGCAAGCAAGCAATCATTTGCTTGCTTTTTTTTTGGCTTGTTTTTTCTTTTTCTTTTTTTGTATTTTTCACCAATATGTGTTGAATTTCTAGGGTTTTTTCAATTTAATTTAAAAAAATTATTTACAAAATTAGGTTAAAAATAATTCCCGATTTGGGTTTCTCGCGCCACTTCAAGTTTGTCGTAGAATTCGTCCAATGATATGTTCGTCGTAGAATTCGTCGCTAATAAAATTCATCCATAATAAAATTCATCGCAAATTCGTCGTAGAATTCGTCGCTAATAAAATTCATCCCTAATAAAATTCATAGCAAATTCGTCGTAGAATTCGTCGCTAATAAAATTCATCCCTAACAAAATTCATCGCAAATTCATTGCTAAAAAAATTAATTTCTTTATATTTGTTGCCAATTTACGACGAATTTCTACGTTATATATTTTGCGCAAATTTCGTCATGCGACACGTCTATATTTTGCGACAACTCATGCAATACGTTTGTCGCTTGTCAAAAAGTGTACATTTTCAACGACGCGTTTGTCACAAAACATATACTTAGTATGTTTCATGGTGATGTCTAACGTGTCGTTGGAAACGTATGCTTTATATCACGCGACAAACGTGCCGCACATTTCGTTGCGAAATATATACTTTGAGTCCCACAAAAGGCGCAAGCTCATTGTGAGGCACTTTGCCATGGGCCTTGTGCAACACTCAAAGTATATATTTTGCGACGAAATATGTGACACGTTTGTCGCGTGATATAAAGCGTACATTTTTAACGACACATTAGACATCACCATGAAGCACACTAAGTATATATTTTGCGACGAACGAGTCATTGAAAATGTACGCTTTATATCATGCGACAAACGCGTTGCATGAGTTTATCGCAAAATATAAACGTGTCGCATGATGAAATTTGCGCAAAATATATAACATAGAAATTCATCGCAAATTGGCAACAAATACAAAAAATTAACTTTTTTAGCGATGAATTTAATTAGCGACGAATTTTACGACAAAAGTGTCGTTGGACGAATTCTACGACGAACTTGAAGTGGCGCGCGAGACCCAAATCGATAATTATTTTTTAACCTAATTTTGTAAATAATTTTTTTAAAAAAATAAATTTGAAAAAAACCCAGAAATTCAACGCATATGGTGAAAAAAAAAAAGCAAGCAATAAAATGCTTGATTTCCTGCGGTAGTGGCGCGCTACTTTGTGTAGCGCGCCATGTAGCTCTCAAGTAATGGTGCGCTGCACAAAGCCATGCGCGGGTCTCGCGCACCAGTCCAAATAGCGCGCGAGACCCAAATTGGTAGTTATTTTTTTAAACCTAATTTTGTAAATAACTTTTTTTTAATAATTTAATCGGAAAAAAAAACCTAATAAAGTCCATATATCTTCGGCGAGGGTTTGCTACGATTTAAATATAATCAAAATATTTGACTCAAAAAGGAAAATATAAAAATGAAAAAAAAAAACCCTCATCTGATTTCATTCGAGCGGTGACGGAAAAAAAAATTATAAAATGCAAACCATCGAGACCAACCATCCTCTCTCCTCTTCAAAGGAAGGGCGCAACCCAAACGAATGTCTCCTCGTCCTCCTCCTCTGTCGACTCTCCGACTCATCTCCGACTGTCCCGTCAAACCACACCATCTCCCGCCGCAGTCGAAACGCCCTCTCCACTTGCCGCCATGGGACCTCGCCATGCTCCCCATCCACTACATCCAAAGGGGTCTCCTCTTCCCCCTCCCGCCTCGCTGCCTCAGCCCAGGCTTCGACCGCCCCGCTTTCATCCATTCCTTTTTGGAAAAGCTCCAACGATCTCTCTCCTCCACCCTTGCCCACTTCTATCCGCTCACTGGCAGCCTCGCCACCCTCGAACGGTCCGACCCCCGGTCCTACACCGTCTTCATCGACGGCGCCAACAGCCCCGGTGCCCGATTCATCCATGCTACTCTCGACATGACCGTGGCTGACATTCTCTCCCCTAGGTATGTACCGGCTGTCGTCCGGTCCTTCTTCGACCATGACCGGGCGGTCAACCACAACGGCCACGCCCTGTCCCTGCTGTCCGCTCAGGTCACCGAGCTTGCTGACGGCGTCTTCATCGGCCTCTCCATGAACCACGCTGTTGGCGACGGCAGCTCCTTCTGGCACTTCTTCAACTCATGGTCCGAGATCTTCCAAGCGCAAGAGAAAGGAGCCCTTGATGTCGTCCAGCTGTCGCGTGCTCCGGTCCTGACCCGGTGGTTCGCTGAGAACCACCCTGGCCCGGTTAGCCTGCCTTACACGAACGACCCATCGTTGTTTATCTGCCGCTTCGAACCGCCCGAGCTCAGGGAGCGATTCTTCCGCTTCTCCGTCGATGCCATCGTGGGGCTCAAGGGAGAGGCAAACCGCCAATGTGGAACCACAAATGTCTCGTCCTTCCAGTCCCTGACCGCCCATGTATGGCAGTGCATCACACGTGCCAGCCGTCTCGCGCCCCACCAGGTCACAAGCTGCCATATTGCCGCAAACAACCGGGCCAGGCTGGACCCCCCGCTCCCGCCGGAGTACTCGGGAACATGGTCACGCCGTTAAGGACGGCAGCGACAGTGGGGGAGCTGCTCGATGCCGGCCCTGGATGGGCGGCGCGGCAACTGCATGCAACAGTGGCGGAGCACAACGACGCGAAGCTGCGGAAGTGGAACGAGGAGTGGATAAAGAATCCGCAGATGTACCACCGGGGCAATTTGTTGGATCCGTGCAACATCATCATGTGGAGCTCGCCGCGGTTCAACATGTACGGCAACGAGTTCGGACCGGCTGATCCGTTAATGGAAGCTGCTAACCTTGCATGCTAACCTGTACCGTTAATTATTTTTTACTAATGAGTACGTAGTGATGGTGTGCGCCTACGGTTGTGGTTGTACAATTCCTAATATTACTGTCAGAGAATCATTTTTTTTCGTTAATTGATTTGGGAAATGCTTATCTAGTAGTAGAACGACAATTGAAGATCCACACATCATCACCGCGTATTTTGCATAAAATATTCATTGATTGAGATATCGTGTTGCAAAAATTAGTTGACAGCACTAGCAATTTTCATATGATTTTGTTGTCCTTTATTAGGCCATTCTCATTTGTTTCCAAGCAAAACGTATTCTCCTAAGGGAGTTGATATTTTGACGTTCTGACAGTACTGTCATTAGTTCTGATCCCGTGATTTTTTAATTAATTAGTGTTTTTATACCAAATACTTGGTGATGATATATGTATATACGATCAGAAACAAGTGACAATATTGTCAAATTGTCAGGGAAGCATTTTCCTTCTCCTAATGAGCCGATTTGGTACGTGGATTTACAGTAAGTGATAATATTATCAAATTGTCAGGAAAACATCTTCCTTATCCTAATGAGCCGATTTAGATGTAAAATACTCGGCGATGGTATGTGAATCTACGGTAAGTGGCAATATTGTCAAATTATGAGGAAAGCATATTTCTTCTCCTAATGAGCGGATTTAGATGTTACAGTAGCGTGGCCATCGTTTTGTGATTTAGAGGGTGACATGAGATGTGCCGTGGGAAGTAGATGAATTACTAAGCCAGGGCAAATGGTTTCTTCCCGCAAAGTGGCACGGGCGGCGGCCTTTTCGAGCCTTACCATTTGCAACTTGATTTTTCTCATTAATTGTGCATTGAAGATTAGATTATTATGTGCTGGTTAGACGCGCGGATAGGACGCGGAACTTGGTCACGCCAAATTACTTTCATTCGATACATTTCTTCAATGAAGAGGTTTGCATGCAATCTTCATCCGTTTTATTATGCGAAACAATTAACACTTGAAGGTGATCTACACCCACGCCAGCGGCCTTCTAATAACCCGGCGGCCCCTTGTCGGTCCTTAACAATAAGAAGAAAATAAAAAGAACAAATTTAATTAAAAAAATTGTAAAAATCTGAAAAATAAAAGTAAAAAAAAAATTGTGTTAGCATTGACTGTGCCATATAGGATGATAAACATTCATGCCTGCAATTTCGAGCTAAATTTGGCTGTAAGGACTAAATTGACAAATTATCAAAAGATTTATAACTAATCAATTAGCACAACTACAAGATTTATGATTGAATTAGTCAAATTATAACAAGTTTAGGAGATTTTTATGAGCTACTTTCTTCTTCTTTTTCTTTAAACTTTTGTCTAATCACGTTTAACAAGCACTATGGATTGGCAAATGCATTATACCCCGTTTTTTCTATCCGGCACTTTTCATAGATGGGCAATGAAAATTGGTTGAAGACGTGGCTATATAATCGTGTCCTATCCCATCGAATCCGACTTTATTCCTAATTGCCAAACACATCGACAATTATGGGTGCATGAAAACTAATCAGAAACAGTTTCTGGAGCATATTTCTATTTCTGGAATATATTTGAAATATAAATTCGTTTGGTACGTAATTGTAAGAAACTATTTATGGAACAATTTTAAGAAACATAAATAGATTTGAAGCAGAAATGAGAAACAAAAAAAAAGTTAATTTTCCAAGAAATAGAAATAAAAATCTTTGTTGACGACCAACCCCACCGTTGCACGTCGTCGGCTGCTGCCGCACCCCGATTACCACCGCCGGTCTCCAGCTGTTGCCGTCGGGGGCCTTCCCTGATCAAATAAATTTTTATTTCGGAAATAGAAATTATTTTCCATTATCAAACGCATTTATTTTGCTCAGAAACTAATTATGAAATAGAAATGAAAAAAAACTATTTCTATTGTTAGTAATAGTCGAACCCGTTATCCTAGAACGCTGCAATAAGGCTTATTTGTTGCTAAGGTTTTAGATCGTGCAATATTCATGGATTAACTGATGGGACTTTATCTCCGTTTGCGCATTCTCGTTTTCTTTAGCATTGAATTATGGGAGGTTTTTACCATCTTCGTTTGTACATTCTCGGGTTCATTAACATTAATATGCGGTTTATATCAAACAATTGACATAGTAGGATATGAAAATATTCAGATTTATTAGTAGTTTTTGTAAGGAACCATTCGAAATGTGTCGGCGAGTTACCTCGATGATTGGCCCTATTGTTCACTGTCCAATTTTAGATGCGAGGCCCAACTCGCTCAAAGAAGTATCGTGGTTTTGGACAATAGCCCATTTTTAGTCATTGAACAAAACTGAAGTGTTTGGGTTAAGGCCTTTCTTTTGTACAGAACCCTATAAAAAATTCCTCATAAAAGTATGAATTGTCAACAAGTTAAATTTACACTGACGATGTACCCTGTGAGAATTCAATATCTATTGGATGTGTGCTAGCCGCTACACTTGATGGGATTGCCAGGGTCCAAAGAACTTTAAGCAATCCGTACTAGTTTCCTTTACTGTGAATGCTTGTTCTTTTCCAATAAATTTTCAATTGATTACCATATTGAAACTTTGATGATTTAAACTCGATCCGTCCTATTTACCGGGGCGAATATTAAAAGGAAATGATTTTACAAAGGTCGTGTATGATTGCTTGGTTCTAATTTGCGGTTTCCTCTCTACTTTTCACATTTTTGTTTCCTCCAAATAAACCAAGCCTCAACATCGTACTTTAAGATTCTAAAAATTAGGCTAGTCGAGATGAACATTATTGAACTCGTCATACTTGATTAGTCTCGCATCAGTAAATCCAAATTTCGAAGATTCCTGCTAAGTCGTAACTCAAGTTGTCTTTTTAACATGTTCAATTCCATATTCTAATCCAAATAAGAGAAAAACAACTTAAATCGGGCAGTGGCACCAATGAGTTCGAGAGGGACCGCCGAGCTGACAGCGGATGTCGCTACCTGCTGTCAAAATTAGCCGTGACACTCGGAACATCCGGAACCAGGCAGTGATACCCACTTCCGTGAGCAAAATCAAACTAAAGCAAGCATATCATTCTCATTTGGACAAGAGAAATGCTAGATTTTTATTTTGCCCTCCTTAATTTTGTCATATCCTATCCCACTGTTGAATTCACCGTTCACCTCATCGGACCAACTGCCCCTCAACACAAGTTAAATTTGGTGCTGAAACCATCACCGAATGGTCATTTCCCACGTTACAGGGAAAAAAAAAAGCACAAAAACAGTGGCTTCTCTTCTCCTGTGGATCATTTGACTTCCGCAAGCATCGTTTGAGATCGGCACGCTATTTCAAACGGTGACAAAAAGTGGGTGCACCAAAGTTGTGACCGGCGGCTGCTGGTGGCGACAATCGATCCACACTTTGTCCTCTTTGTCTTTGTCTTTCTTTATTTCATCATCCACTCGGTGATAATAGTCCCCGTTGTTCTCGATCATTTAAGCCAAAGAGAGAGAGAGAGAGAGAGAGAGTAATCAAGCTTAGGAACATTAGTCTTTTCGACCTCGTTCCCTCTTTCATGCCTCCACCATCTTCCTTGAATGAAAAAGACTGAACCCAAGAAGAAAAAAGTTGAGAATCACGTATCGAGCTCTCACGTGTCCCTTCTTTTTATCCGACCTAAGTTGGAAGAGGTTGGTGGATCGTTTCAATACCCTTTAATCACGCGAAGGCACAGTACGAGGCCGTGAGTCTTGGCTCCCTGTACAATCAATTGAATTTGTTCACAGCACGACTCCGACACATAAAGTTCAGAAAAGGATCCGAGGGAGGAATGTCATCACGCACAAAGACCCATCTTTTCAAATTTTTTTCACCACCCCCTTCCTGGGCTCGTGCAGAGTGCCCAGGACCTTCGTTGTGTCGAATGGGTCAAAAGTGCTCCGATATTACCTCTTAATTAATCGATGGTTAGTGCACAAATGGTGGTAGGTGATGGGCGCACCAATGCCTAATGTAACCTTTATCTTCCGGGGTTTCTAGCTCACTCGTTGGCTTCTTCCTTAGAGTTTTGAGGCTGTCAATGTCTGCCCACGTTCCATAGTTTAGGAAGATGTTGTGTCATGCGGGGTTAGTGGTGGGGAATTTTTGCATCCAAAAAATTCTGATATCCCTTTCATTAGTTGTCCATGCGTATTATTTTAGAGGAAGCAATATCTTAGTACTCCCCCTTTGTGGCCATAAGGAAACATATGGGATATTGCGCATAGGAAGTGGAAACGTTCCAAACTAATTGTGCTTTGATAAAGGATAAGACTTGCGTCTGCTTCTTTTTATAGAATTCGGGCACATCAACCCGAAATTACTGTTGTTGTTGTTTCTTTTATGTTGTCCTAATATATGATAAATATCCTCTTTGTGTTGGTAAATCCATTTGAAGTGTGATTGGTTATCTTTTGATCAAAGGAGTTATATTATTTAATTATTATTTTTTTATAAATGCAATGCAAGTAACATGTATACCAATACCACGTTTCATATGATTAATTAGAATGGTTCCACACGCAGATCTTCTCGTCTTTGGCCAAAGAAGAACACCCTACAATCTTCCACTGGATCTTCATTTTCATATCTCTAGATCTTCATTTTCATATCTATCGATGAGCTACTGTAAAATTTGATGAGACCACTTGCCAAGTATTTTAGTCTGGTCTTTTACCTAGTACTCTAAGTGTGATGTCCATGAGATGTCCTAATTTGGTCATTTTCATATCCGAGGGAGGAATGTCTTTTACCTTAATTCCATGAGATGTCCTAACTTGGCAACTTGAAATTGAATCAATTCAAAGCTCAGAAGATGAAGTTCTTTTTTTTTTTTTGGATTTTCGCTTTTTAGATGCAATGCATGAATGACATGGATGCAATAACGTGAAATTATCTAGACGACAGGACGATATGCAAAGCACACAAGTTTAGCGGTTCAGTTAGTTTATATGAAAAAATTAACTAATTAAGTTAAAGCATACAAATTGGCATGTTATATGACCTATGAATAACAATGAATATCATGCGGACAACTTTGTGACCAATTAAGCTAATATGCATGCAAAAATATTATCTAAACTAACACGCGATTTTAAACTAAATGGCTCTGTCATACAAATTAGTTAACCTAGGATGAATAAACCTAGACATAACTTCTATATGACGTGCGAATGACATGGCAAAATGACAAAATGAATACGACATGAGGACGTTGCAAGCTAATATATGATTATGCAAACATATGGTATGCGTAAATATGACATGCAAAATTCAACGTTGTAGAATGAGAATGCAAACATGCGAATGACTATGAGATATTGAAATATGATATAAAAAAGTAAGACAAGCAAATATGACATAGAAAATGAATATGCAACATGCAAGTATGATATGCAAGTCAAGAATTTACGCCTAACCTATATGAAATGATATGAAATGCAATGTGTGATATGCATGATATGGATTTTCGGAAAATATGATACGATGATATTCGTCTAACTAGGGATAGATGCCGAAATTTTAAAGGGGATAAGCCTCTATCCACAAAGTATCACATCTTTTAATTTAGGAAAGATTATCTTTTGAATTTTCCAATGTGTTTCAGATAATTATCCAAATTTAAAAGATATGCTCAGAATTTCAGAGTACTTCAAATTGAGCCGCGAGATAGCTTGATTATTCCGAAAGACATGCACAATATCTTCAAGATAAGATCGAGATTACCTCACGGATTGAGCCATAAGAATATCCGCACTCTATCAAATATCCCCTCATGCGAAGATATGCTCACTACTTAAAGGTATGCATAATTTTCTCAAAATATGGGCAATATCCACGAAAGATTCAAATTCCAAATTGAGCAATTAACATGTGAGATATCTTTCATCCAATAAAACATCCAGATTGTTGAACCAATATTCAGAATATCTTAGGATAAGGACAATACCTAATTCGAAAACTTGAATCGAAAACTTACACATCAATCTCTGATGACTGGGCCGATCGGCTACGGGATGATGCACGGCTTGGAGAGTTCGGCAAAATTTGTTTGCAACAGCCTTAATTCAAGCAGAGTTTCAGTACGAGCGCTCGGAGTTTTTGCACTCCAAACAGCTCACTTTTAGGCTTGATTCGCTAACAAAATACTTGGAACGATCTACCACAAATAACAAACGGATTAAACCTTCGAATAGTGATAAAATAGGAGCCGGTTGACCTCGAACCGAGGCTAAACAGCGGCTGTTTTGTTGGCTGGACAGAGGCGATTCCAATCGGCAGTTGGTGGATATCATGGCATGTGACTTTCGGATTCCCGAACTGCTCATGGTGGACCTCGGCACGGCTAGACCTTCACGGATCATAGAGGGCTTTGAGTATTATTGATTTTGCTGAACTGTACCTGAGTAACCTCCTGTTTTTATCTTCTTTATATGGATGACTTCCCATCTCTCTTGTCGGGACTCCTTCATGCATTATGCTCACAGCGATGAGCAAACATCAGAGGTTCTATGGCGGGGATGATACCATGTAGCCATCGGGTCGGTATGGAATGCACCGCTGGATTGCTCGAAGTGCTATGTTGTTCGTCGGAGGCCCCTGGATAACCGATGACGTAGACAACGGGGAACCGTTCATTTGGCGGAATTAACGACGGAGCTCGCGGAAAAACTGTGGCGGTTTGTTTAGTGCTCTCTTTCTCTCCACAATCGCAAATGACAAATCTGTGGCCATGAGTGTCCTTGGAAACTTCTGAACATGAATCGATTGTTGTGCCCGCGTCTATATTACGTGAATGCACTTGTTGTCCTCTATTGCTTGAGAAAACGTGGACTTTCTTCTCACCATCGGCATGGCATCGTTGATCAAAGATGTCAGCCAAGAGAGAACCTTCGCCGAGAAACACCTCTCCGCCCCCTTTCTCTATAACCTGCGGTATGTTGAATTTTTATTGGCTTCCCAAAATCTGCCGTATATTCAATGAAATTTGCCTTCCCCTTTTTACCCTAAGCATAGAGAAGTATATATATAGAGAATATTAGGGTAATGCTATAAGATTTAATCCTGGTCGTTGAATTAAAAAAATTCGTACAAGAAAATAGTCGTAGGATTAAATTTAAAGGTTAAGGGACTTATCCCTTAATTTTCCTGAAAATTTCGGCCATAGGCCACCTTGCGCGATTCCGGGCTCAAATAAGGCTTTAATTAAATGATCAATTGATAAAAAGCCTCATAAAATTAAAATGGGCTAATTTTAAATTAAAAATAGGTCCGATTCCCACATGAATATTTTCAGCACACTCCTCGAAATTTCAAATTATGCTCGGCCCAAATCGTCTGTCAAATTATGCTCAAATGACTCTCTTCCAACCATGGATGCGAATCACATGCATGATAGAAAATAAATATGCAATGTACGTGAGTTTATTTTTGCGAGAATTATTATCAACTCTCATTTTATGTTTAAATAAATAAATTTCTAAAACATTAAAATTTAGGTGTCAACACTTTTAAATCTTGATTTCCTTGTCAGAAGTCAATTTGGCGTAAAAACCCATTTGATAAAATCCATTCCGAAGTAGAAAGCCGTTTGGTAAAAAAATTGACTTCTGGTAGGATATTCGACTTTTGGCAAGATTTTTGGCCAACTTCTAGAAATAAAAAAAAAAGGTTACCTCTCGCCATCAAAAGTCATTCTCGCCTTTGCCAGCCGCCAGCAGCCACTGCCAAAGATTTTGTTGATAATGTTTCAAAAATAGAAATTTTCAATCATTACCAAACGAATTTCTCTGATCAAAAGTCATTTTAGAACAGAAGTAGAAAAATCAACTTCTTCTTTTGAGGAGGAGTTGAAAAATTAACTTCTTGTCAGAAGTCATTCTGAAGTGGAGAAGTGTTATCATACGCAACCTAAATAAGATCGTATAATTTGTGGTCTCCAACCCAAGTTATACATTGCTAGATTCTTAATAATTTTGTCTTCCTCCATATATTCACGATGTTCCAGAAGGGCAAACTTATCGTCAATTGATACGCAAATACATATAACTCCTATCTGAATGCCGTTATGTAACATAGAAAACACTTTATTAATAGATAGACGTTTACTTCCAAAAAAAAAAAGGAAGGGATTCGTATAGTACGGCCAAGTTTCTAAATTAATGACAAACATCGATTGACTCTTTTTAATTATTTTATGGCATCATAACAATCCTCTGTAAAATGATGAAAATGTAGGATTTACGACAAATTTATCCTTGATAACGCCATAGCGTGCGAAGATTTTGGTTTCATAAATATGTTATGGAAAATGTTCGTCTAATTGAAGCACGACACAATCATTGAAAGTGATACATGAATGGATATATTTAACATGTTCAAACATGCCACGTGCACTCACATTACCTCACGTGATCAATTAACATATTAAGTATGTGCATAAATTGGCCTAAAATCCTAAATAATCTCAATTGTATCCTAATTTTTTTATCCCGTAAAAAATCCCAAACTTTATGTCTAGTCCAAATTTTACTATAAACTTATTTTTGTCTCATAAAAAATACTATATTTACTTGAGTTTTAAATCTGCCCCTGTTGATGATCCGTTTAAAATTTATTTGTACAACAAAGAGATGGTTCGACAAAAAAAAAAAAGAGATGGAAAACTTTTGGCCGAGCTGTTCGAGCATCCTGAGTTGAGTGTCTTGAGCGCAAACTCTCTAACCACAAGAGATTGAAGGCTGAGCACAAAATCGAAAATACTTGAGTGAGACGTGTTAGATTTTATGGTGGGACCACTTGCCAACTGCTCTAAAAGCTAAGTTTTTTGAAGAGGACGTGATTTAATAATTATGAATTCCAACAAGATGGAAGGAAAATTCTTTTAAGAGTAAGAGCAATTGAAAAAAGCCAACCCTAATTCATACCCAAAAATACATGTTCTTAGATATATCATTTGGGAAGAAAACTAAAGCAATGACCAAGGGCGACTTTGGATGGAGGGTTTTTTTTTTTTTTTGGCCAAAATGGATGTAGGGTTGACGGGGCCATACATGAGACTCAAGTAATACTACTAATTGTTTATCTCAGAACAAAAAGTTCCCGATAGAATTGGGATTGGAGCTAAATTTTAAAAGTTCTAGGGCGTCATATATTGGTAAAAAAAACCTCAATAAATCACAATGGTTGTATATAAAAGGTCTCAACTATTTATTCGAATTCCTACAAAGTAAACTTGTGAAAATCTTGCCGGATGTATCTCATTGAAAATACTCACAAGGGTGAAATTGGGTCAAGCTATTCCGAATAATTCGGGTTTGACTTGATGACTACTTAATATCTACTTGTTTGATTTTGAATCGAGGTAGAACTCAAGTTATTTGATTATTTTGTCAATTCGACGTTGAGTTTGTCAACACTTGGCTCGAGAGGCTCACAAACCTAATCGAGCTTTCACGGATCATTATTATTTTTTAAAATTCTTAATAATCAGAAGAATGAAGATAAAATGCTTATAATTGCATAATGCTGGAGCTTATAGAATCCGATCTCGAGCTTTATTTACAGGTTGACTATGATCGAGTTGAGCTCAAGTATCACGATTTTCCAGTCTGAGACGTGCTCTAAGTGTTCTATTTTCTAACCAAGTCGAACTCAAGTAGGAAAATAGATACAGGTCAAGCATCGGATTGGCGAGTCTAGCTAGCTTTGAACATTGGGTAACGGTCGAGTCAATTAGCATACTCGTCTTGATTACACCTATAGACATCTAGATGCTCATAGAATATTTGGAAATTATACGACATTGCGTTATTGCTAGTGGGTAGAATAACCATCGCAAGCTTTTCTAAAGCGTCAAGATACAAAATTCCCTTTTTCACTTCTTTTTGCTCTTGTCACAAACAGGTTCTTTTCAAAATTCTTGACTGTTTGTAAATGTATAGGCGTTACGACCAAAATATCATAATCGGGTTAGTCATGACGGTTTACAAAGAGTTCCGAGTTGTAACCAAGAATAAAACATCGTAAAATTCGTATTATTTTTAAAATGACGACGCCGTAAAATATTTACATTGTTACGCCGTTACCGACAATATTTTGTCATATATATTAATATTATTTCATTTTCAAATAACAACTTTTCATAAATGTTCATGATTTAAAGCAGCATATTGTAAATTTCCATGTTCTTAATAATGACTAATTGCAAACGTTTATGATAGTCCGTAACAACTTAGAGCAAAACGTAATAAATTTTTGTTTTTAGTTATGACGATTTATAAATAGTGAACAATATTTTGTCATAACCAAGGACATGACATCATAAATTTGGAAGTTTTTATATTACAAGATCCGACAAGTGTCATTGTAAATAAGAAGAAAATGTTTTAGATTCTAATGTTCTTTTTTAATCACGACGTCTTGCAAGAGTTACGACGTTTAGTTGTGACCGAGAGAGTAATATGTTGTCAATTATATTTTTTCTTTCAAAGCAATATTAAATTTTGCATTTTTTCTTTCAATTACCACGGTTTCCGGAGGCTTACAATGTTCTATGGTAACCTATTAAATTACGACTATATACAAAGCTTTGCAACTGTACGTTGCCGCTTGCCAGCAAGATCATAACGTTGTAAAACGTCCTAAAACGTCATTAAATTTGACTTTGTTGTAAAATATCGCGTTGCAAGTATATAATAGAGAAAATAGAGAGAGAAAGTAGATAAAATCGGAGGAGAAATTTCCTTATTTTAACTTATTAAATGACCAAAACTAAGCTCCTATTTATAGAAGAATAAAGATGCTCTTGTCATTAATACATACGTTGGATAGGGAGATGTACATAGAATGTAAGATACAAATGTACCATACTGGATACATGAATATAATGAATATTCATTCATGTATTTCATAACACTTCCCCTTGAATATTCATTGTATTCATTATGTTACGGATGTGCATTGAATGATACTGCCTCATTAAAAACCTTAAGCAGGAAAAATTCAGTGGGACAAAAACCGGACAAAAGGGAAAAAGAGTACAGAGCACAAATCTTACGATTTCTCCCTCATGCATTAATTGCCTCGTTAAAAGCCTTCAGACGAAAAAACTCTGTGGGAAAAAACCGGTCAGAAGGAAAAAAAAGTGCAATGCATAGTTCATAATATCTCCCCCCAAATTGAGCCATATAGCCGCTATTGGAGCTATTCAATCTTGCATCTTGTGAACTCGCCGCATACCAATGCCATATACTAATTTTTCAAAAGTTGGCGTTGGCAATGATTTGGTAAAAAGATCTGCAAGATTATTTATGGATTGGATCTTTTTAACATCGATTTGTCGATTTTCTTGGAGCTCATGAGTATAGAAAAATTTCGGCGAGATATGCTTGCTCCTATCTCCTTTGGTGTATCCTCCTCTAATTTGTGCAACATAAGCAGCATTATCTTCATTAATTATAGTGGGAGATTTTGTAACTGGTGTTAAACAACAAGAATTGTGAATATACGTTATAACGGATCTTAACCAAACACACTCTCTTCCAGCATCACATAAAGCAATAAAATCAGAGTCGTTAGAAATTGTAGGTACTAGCGCTTGCTTCATAGAACGCCAAGAAATGACGGTACCGTTATAACAAAATAAATAATCGGTTTGAGAGCGAGCCTTATGTGGATCAAATCTATATTCAATATCAGCATATCCAACTAAACCAAAGGTAGTGGAATCCTTTGAATAAAATAATCCCAAATCAATGGTTCCTCAGAGATAACGAAAAATATGTTTAACTCCATTCCAGTGTCTCCGAGTTGGCTCAGAACTAAAATGTGCCAATAAATTTACTGCAAAAGCGATATCTGGTCTCGTACATTGTGCTAAGTACATCAAAGCCCGTATTTCAAGATCAAGTATCTCTTCATCAGATTCTCTAGGACGAAACTGATTCTTTTGGGGATCTAGAGACCTTTACAACCATAGGGGTGCTCAATGGGTGAGTCTTGTCCATGTTAAAGCGTTTAAGTAGTCTTTCAATGTATGATGATTGATGGACAATTATTCCATTTGCTTTATGCTCAAGCTCTAGATCAAGACAAAGTTTGGTTTTTCCCAAATCTTTAACTTCAAACTCACTTTTCAAATACTCAGCAATTTTAGATAACTCTTCTAGAGTTCCAATTAAATTCATATCGTCAACATAAACTACTACGATAGCAAATTCGATTTTTGATTTTTTAATAAATACGCATAGGCAGATAGGATCATTCTTGTATCCTTCCTTAATTAGGTATTCACTTAGGCATTGATACCACATGCGACCGGATTGCTTTAACCCGTACAAAGATCTTTGCAATTTTATTGAGAATAAGTTGTGGGGACTGCATGAAATAGGCATTTTGAATCCCTCGGAAATTTTCATATAAATATCAAAGTCTAATGAGCCATATAGATATGTCGTCACAATATCCATAAAACGTGTTTCCACTCTTTCAGAGACTACTAGGCTAATAAGAAAACAAAATTTAAGCATATCCATGACATGTGAATATGTCTCATCATAATCAATCTCAGGTTGCTGGGAGAATCCTTGGGCAATGAGTCAGGCTTTATACCTGATAACATCGTTTTTCTCATTTCATTTCTGGACAAATACCCATTTATATTCAACGGGCTTTACATTATCAGGGATTCGAGTTGTGGGTCCGAAAATCTCTAGTTTAGCTAGGGAAGCTAATTCAACCTTTAATTGCTTCCTCCCACTTAAGCCAATTTGGCCTTTGACGACATTCAATAATAGATTGTGGCTCATAATCATCATCCATAATTTTATAAGCAACTGAGAATGCAAGAACATCATCAATGATGATTTCATTCCGATCCCAAATCTCATTACAATAAGTAATGGAGTTCTCAGTATTCCCCGGGTTGGTGATCTTTTCATTGGTTTGTGTTTCTTCAGGGACAATAAGCTCTTGGGGAGCAAGTAGAAAACTAGGCTCTTCTAGAGCAGATTACTGATTCTTTCTCCTTCGTTTTCGAGGAATAGTATCTTTTGATCCTATTGGTTTACCAAGCTTCAAGTGTGGTGGATTTTGATCCATTATAGCATGTCCTTTAGGAACAACTATCCTAGCTAGAGTATTTGTAGCTGAAATACGAGACTTCGTTACCTTAGCAGCATCATTAAAAGAGTCAGGAAGTCTATTGGCCATAGCATGTAAATGGATTATGCGCTGCACCTAGTTTTCACACTCAGGAGTTCTTGGGTACTTTTCATTTCTGGAGATAACCTTAACTGGTTTCTGCTTTGTAGCTATGGAAGTTGTAAGTATCTCAATTGATGGAAAGACTGACTCATCGAAATGACAATCTGCGAATTTGGCAGTAAAAAGATCACCGGTAGTTTGTTCCAAGAACCTAATAATGGACGGTGAATTAAACCCAACATAAATGCCCAAACGGCATTAGGGACCCATTTTTTTTTTTCTTTTTGGCGGTGCTACAAGCACTTATATTGAACAACCAAATGTGCGTAAATGTGAAATATCATGTTCATAACCAAGAAACACTTAAAGGGGAGATTGTAAGAGACTAAAAGTGGGCACAATCTAATTATAACTGCCGCATGTAAAACTGCATGACCCCATGCCATGTCATTGAGATTCGTTCTCAATAATAAAGTGTGGGCAATGATTTGGATAAGTTTAATCAAGGATTCAACCAATCCATTTTGAGTATGAACATATGCAATTGGGTGTTCAACCTCGATTCCGAATGAAGCACAATACGCATCAAAACTCTTTGATGTAAATTCACCAGCATTATCCATCCTTATGCTTTTAATTGGATAATCAGGGAGTTGTGCCCAGAACTTTATAATATCTGCAAGTAAACGTGCAAAGATGACATTGCGCGTAGATAATAGGCAAACATGAGACCATCTACATGATGTGTCTACTAATGCCATAAAATATCAAAACGGTCCACTTAGTGGTTGTATTGGTCCACTTATATCACCCTGAATTCTTTGTAGGAATGAAGGGGGTTTAAGATTAACCTTTATTATAGAAGGTTAGATAATGAGCTTTCCTTGTAAACAAGCTTCACAATTATAATGTTTGGACATCAATACCTTTGTATCCTTTAAAGGGTGTCATTTTGTATTCTGAATTATTCTACGCATCATTGAAGCGCCAGGGTGACCAAGGCGATCATGCTACAGTCCAAATTGATCAAGGCTTACCAATTTCCAGGACATGGTAGCGTAGGTTTCAACGGCCTTAATCATGGCACAATATAAAATCATAGGAGAAGCTTCTAGCTTCTCATGGATGGTCTTCAAGGCCATCTTATAAGAGATAATACCAATATATTCCTTATTTTGCTCATGAATAGTCTCAATATGGTACCCATTACGGCGTACATCTTTGAAACTGAGCCAGTTCCTTTTTGATCTACTGCTCAGAAACGTATCCTCAATATGCAGGATAGTGCCATTTGGAAAAACAATTGTGGCATTTCCAAAACCATCAATAATCTGAACAATACCTGATATTGTATGGACATGTGCCTTACGCAATGTCGTACTCGAGAAAAAGTGTATACTATGAAATATAGTATGTGTTGATGCACTGCCAAGCAAACAAACATCTTCCTTTTTCTCGGTATTTTCCATTTGCACATATATTGACAACTCCAGGTGTCAAGTATCATAAAATTTACATTTTAGTTATAAGATTAAATAAAATTTGAAAATAATAAATATTATATAAGCTTCATAAGCATTTCATTACATAATTATATTAAAGAACAATAAAATGTAATACATTTAAAGAAAAACAACCAGAAAAGAAAATATTAGAATCATAAAATTCGAAGGTTAAGTTGTCATCCACTAATTTGATGTGTCATCAAAGCAATCAGAAGTCCTCAAAGAAATTAGAGACGTCCAGTGATGCATTTGCTACTTCAGGAGCAAGAGGAGTCCCACCAATAGAAATATTATTGACCTCAATAGTGGTTATGGCAGTAGGATTAATTTCAATGACGTGAGATTCACCATGCTCGCCCGTATTTTTTTTAAAGATGCATGGTATAGATCAACAAAATGCTTTGGCGTACGACAAGTATGTGACTAGTGCCTAGTCATGCCACAATGATGGCAAATACTTTCATTAGTTACCTTTTTTTGGCTTCTTTTCTTTATTCGGTCCAAAGTTAGATTTCCTAGGGCGGTTAAATTTTCTGTCACCCTTTTGGGGACTATGTTCTTGCCTACGCTTATAGCCCTTAAAATGGCCAGTGTTTTTCTCAAAGTTAGCATATGCTTCAGGCAATGTTTTTGAGCTAGCAGGTCTAAGATCATGATTTTTGAGCAGCAATTCATTAGTTTGCTCAGCAGTGAGAAGCACATAAATTAATTTAGAGTATGTGGCAAATTGATGCTGCCGATACTGCTGTTGCAATACAATATTCGAAGCATGGAAGGTGGAGAAAGTTTTCTCTAACAGTTCTGCGTCAATAAGCCTGACATCGCATAACTCAAGCCGAGAAACAATATCAAATAAAGCGGAGTTATAGTCAGACACTAATTTAAAATCTTGCAGCCTGAAATTCTGCTAATCATATTGTGCTTGAGGGAGGACAATAGTCTTGGGATGGTCGACCTATCATTCAACCTCTTCCACAAGGTCTGAGGGTCTCGAATGGATAAATATTGAGTCTGCAGGCTCTCATGCAAATGACGACGGATAAAAATCAGTGCATTTGCTTTATCTTTTGCATTTGAAGTTCCGTTTTCTATAATTGCATTAGCAAGACCTCGCCCTTGGAGGTGCATTTCCATGTCAAGGCGCCATGACAGATAATTATTTCCACTCACTTCTAGGATGCAGAATTTGGGCTTTTCAATAGTTGCCATAATTCTATACCAGAATGAATCCTTAAATTAAATAGAAGGATTTTCAAATATCCATCGCCACTTCAGGAGCAGAAGGATACTTTTAGGTTTGAAATTGGCTTCAAGCCAAGAAAAAGAGAAAAATGAAGAATTGATAGAAGATTATGAAATATAAATCGATTAAAGGAAACAAAGAGAATACTTACTCAGAAAAATAAGGAGGACATTCTTACCTTGCAAAAGTTATTTACTCAGTTGGTAGATTCTCGTGCTGATAACGTGTTGTAAAGTATCGCGTTGCAAGTATATAATATAGAGAATAGAGAGAGAAAGTAGAGAAAGCTGGAGGAGAAATTTTCTCATTTCAACATGTCAAATGACCAAAACTAAGCTCCTATTTATAGGAGAACAAGGATGCTCTTATCATTAATACATACGTTAGATAAGGAGACAAACGTACAATAGATAGGGAGATGTACATAGAATGTAAGATACAAATATACCATAATAGATACATGAATATGATGAATTGTCATTCATGTATTTCATAACAGACTTCTTATTCTTCCTTTTGTTGTTGTTGTTGTTGTTGTGTCAGACCTTCATTTGTTGGTGAATCGGACGTCCATTTGCTATTATGCGAAGCATTGCAAGATCTCAGTTTTAATGCAACGGACATTAATTTTCTAGTGCGGTGGACGGTCGACCTTGCATGAAAATAGGCAACCAATTGTAGTTGGCTCAAATTTGACAACCAATGTCTTTTCATCTTAATCTACTAGTAGTAACTTATATATGTGTGGTTATGGCACAACATTTTACCTTAAAAAAGTCCTCCCAAATAAAACGAAAGTCCCAATGTTTATGAGTCCTCCTCAATTCACATCCATGGTTGTAGCAAGTATTAGGGATGGTGTTAGGATGCATGTGTGAGTTGTGTTAGAAAATTCTAACATCAGAGAATTGATGTGGTATTGAATAGTTAATATATCAAAGTTGGCTCATAACTCATAATTTTAAGTTTTTGAGTGAATGTGAGTCAAACGGGATATATTAACTGGTTCGGACTTGGGCTCCCTCTTCGCGATCTCATCAGGTGAAAGTATCGGACTTCCGCTGTGTGCACCCAACAAATAGTATTAGAGCCGATGGTTGATTGGTGGGTCTCCAATCTGTTCCGGTGAATATCTCAAGAAGGAATCTGGTGCCAATGTGGTTTCCGAGCCA
Organism: Rhodomyrtus tomentosa; assembly: GCA_028455895.1. NCBI lineage: Eukaryota > Viridiplantae > Streptophyta > Magnoliopsida > Myrtales > Myrtaceae > Rhodomyrtus > Rhodomyrtus tomentosa. The sequence goes on along the minus strand of JAPCWY010000001.1, from coordinate 1,238,674 downwards.
GTGGGCCTTGTGGTGTAGCAGCGTAAACCCGATGGATGTTGACAGATATTCAGGTTGATATGGAGCCAACGCGATTTCCGGGATGCTGTGGTGTAGCAGCAGGCCCGATGGGCGTTGATGGATATTCAAGTTGAGATATATTGGTGCGGAAGGATACTTAGATTAAGGGGATCAAACCTAACACTGGAGCTCACACATAAAAGAGAGATTGTTAGGATACACGTGTGAGTTGTATTAGAAAAGTCCAATATCGGAGAATTGATGTGGTATGAGCATTTAATATACCCAAGTTGGCCCATAACTCATGGATTTAAACTTTTGAGTGAATGTGGGTCCAACTGAATATATTGACGAGCTGGGATTTGGGCTATCTCTTGACGATCTCCCTAGGTGAAAGTATCAGAATTTCGCTGCGTGCACCCAACAAATGGGACTCTCGCACAAGGACCTTAATTATCATTAGGAGATCGAATCGTACACTGAAGAGACAGGTCATCAAAACAATAGCACGTAATAATCAACCATCTTTGATTAAAAAAAAAAGGCAATTGACACAAATAATTCTCGAAATTTGGCTCAATATGCAATATGGTTCGTAAGCTTGGTCAATGAACATTAGCTCAATGTGCAAAGTAGTCCTCAAAATTTTAATCGGTTCAAATGTGATTTATGTATTTATGGTACATCTTTAATTTGATCTCTGAAAAGTATGAAAATGTTTAACGTTGTCATTGAATTTGAATTAAAGGAATGACATCATAGAACATTTTCACGTAGTTTAGAATTGAATTGAACATATATCAAGATTCTATAGATTACATTTGAACAAATTAAAAGTTTGCGAATTAATTTATATATTAAGCTAAAATTTAAGAATTACATTAAATAATTTTAAAGTTATGAGATCATATCACACGTTGTACCAAAGTTCACTTGCCGTTGGGGTAATTATCTCGATCAATAAATATGCCAACGGATGATTCAAATGCCTGCCGTATGGCATCTGACTTTCCTTCCTTTGCTGAAATTTGCCCTGGCAATTTCTGACCCCTTACCATTATCATTCATGGAAAACGCAAGGGAGTACGCAAAGTCAACAAAAGCACGCATAAAGCAGCCCCGTGCAGGGTTCTCTATATTCGGGCTTTTGGGACATTGTGAGGAAAAGAGAACAAATCGGGAAGATAATAAGTTCCCGTAGAAGGGCCCCAGAAATTACTCTAGCCACGCGTCTGCATTTCCTTAGTTGTTTTTGTTAAAAATCGTTTCTTTGTCACAACCACAAAACCCCCCTAGAACAAGAAGTCACAAGGGGGCTAGCTCCTCAGAAAACGAGCGAGGAAAAAAAGGGAAAAAAAAAAGGAAAAGCAGACATGTGATGGTAATGGGAAGGTGCTTGTCGTGAAGAAGATGTTACCGAGCAAAGCAGAGAGAGAGAGAGAGTGTGTGGGTCTGCCTGCATGACTAGCTTCGGCGTGTATCGGGAGACGGGTCTTTCTTTTCTTTAATTATCATGTTTATGGATTTGGGGGGGGGGGGTTGGGGAGAGAGAGAGAGAGACATAAACCAACCAATGTAATGTAAGAAGAACCAGCAAGTCTCGAGAGGGAGAGAGAGACGCTCACATACATTTGGTAAAACAGCTTTGGAGGACTTTAATTTTAGTTTTGGTTGGATTCTTGGCATTCAATATCTAATCTTTATGCAGTTCTTTGGTAGGAAACTGCTCAATAATGACCCATTACTTTCCCCCTCTCTGTCTGCTGTCTCTCGCTGGGTCCATTTTCCCCTAAATTAGTGGTTACTGACCTCCTTTTTATTCCCTTCTTTGGTTCTGTCTGGATTTTATCTTCTCATTCTTACCCCCTTCCCCTCATTCTCCATCCAAGACCTTGCTTCGCTTCTTCTCGGTAGCTGGTGTTTCTGTTTCCTTTTCTTTTAATTGCTATCAACTTCTCCTTAGAAAGTGAAGGAGTTTGTTGTGAAGCTCAGATTAAACGCCTTTATTTTTTATTTTTTTCTGGAGGCGTTGATTTCAGATCGGTCAGCTTGGTCTGAAGTATCTCAAAGGTATGAACTTTCCGTATTTTCCTTTCTGATATTTCTCACCTGATTGATGGATGGTAGGTGATTATCGATCATTGATTTGGGGAATGATTGTTTTTTTTTTTCACAATTTCTTTGGGATTTTTGTTTTGTTTCGTTGTTCGTCAGAACCAAAACAAGATTTTCTGTTGGATAAAATCTGAACTTTACAGTTTCTGGGTTTATTATAAGCCCTGTTTTATTTTGTTCCCATAGCTAATCAATGTTTTGAGGGGGTGTTTGTTTTAGCTGATGTTTCTGTGGAACCTGTTTGTGCTGATCCTACATATGTATTTAGATTCCCATGTCTGGGTCATTGTATATTTCCCCTCCTTTAGCGTAGAAGCTTTAGTATAGAGAAGATGTAAATTGCATATCACCTTTTATCGTCCGCAAATTAACCTTTTGTTTTTTTTGGAGCATTGATATTTCTCTCATTCAAATGGCTATACCGCTTTTGATGCTTTTTTGGCTTGCTTGAGAGGTGGATGATTGCCATTTGTGGCTGCACAATTTCACTGTTGACATTGATGCCATTTCATTGAAGGGCGCTGTACAACTTTGAACATTGTTTGTGATGCTCTGTCTTTCCCTCTGGGTGCATTTGAAATTCAGTTCAACACTTCGAGGCGTATTGATATTAGAGTCGTTATTGCTGTTGTTGCTTTTGATTGCTGTACCTGCTCAGTTTGCCATTAGATTCAATGGTGTTTTGAAGTGAGTTCAAATGAGGTCTTTCTGTGAGGCTATTTAAAATTTGCTACTCTGCTCCTCAAGTTTCTGTTTGGAATAACTAGCACACGCAGGGTTTCACAGTTAATCTGAATGACCAAGCTCATTCTAGTTTGTTTGTTTTAGGATATTGTGTCACTATGGTGAAATAGTTGTCAGTGACAATTCCTATACTGCTTCTTTGAACTTTGGATGCACTTGGCTTGTTCTGTGTTAGAGGATCATGAATATCAATTTTCTTTCTCCAGTTCTCATTGCATCTCACAAGTCAAAATGGGTTTCATGTTTGGTGCTAGAACATAAGTTGATAGAGTCGCAACACCATTTTAATGGCAAAAGATTCATGAAATTTTCTTAGTCTCAGTTTGATGGAGCAGAATAAACAATGGAGCCTGTGGATAGGCAATTGAAGTGGATTAGCCTTTATTGTATCTGTAGTATAGTTTTGTGTCTTGTAAGCATTGCTAATCTCTCTCCATTATTGATTGCGCATCAGAGTCGATGTTTATGTTAGATTTATCTCACTGCTAAAGTTTAGGCAGAGTAAACCGGTAACGGTGAAAGACATATACCACTTGTTAATTTGTTCCTGCATAAATGGAGCGGAGCGAATAACTGGGCTTGATGAGTGGTGATTTTTCCCAGAAAAAGTGTCCAGGCTTATCAAGAATCAAATAGGTTAAGTAAGTACTATTAAACATTACAACAAAACATAGCGTGTCAAAGTAATGTGTTCTCTGGTCCTTATACCTCCGTTCTGTGTCTGATGCAAATCTTCGCATTTAGATTTGATTTATGGAAACTCGGGAAAATTTAAGCTATGAACTTTTTTCCTCCAGAACTTGATCCCTGTTCTTTTTTTTTTCTTCACTACGTCAGACATTCTTGGAGCTGACTGTGGGAAGTGGAAGTTGATTAGACATATATATCTCAGCCCTAATGCAAGGGCAGAGAAGTGCAATAAGTTCCTCGCCAGAAGCTCTTGATATTGATCATCCATCTTCTTCTTCTTCTTCAAGCAATGGCATGAATAGTCATCAGCTTTGTTGGAATACTGCACATGGTTCATCAGAGAGCCAAATTTCAAGAAGTACGGTACTGCCTAGTGATCAAATGGCATTTTTGAACTCAGTCAGTCATGAGAGGCAGAACCTGCTGGGCGGCGGCATACCTGAGCGTGGTTCTAGCAGTTCATATCATGAGGTTGGTAGTAATGAGTGGAAATCGGAACATGGATGGTTGTCTTCAGCAGGATTTTCAGGTGGTTCTGGTCCACTTATTGAAGATCAGCAAAGAAGTGCCGACAATAGAAGGTTCTTGTTAGATGATGTCAGCGTCAACCCGCTGATGATTCAAAGTACTCGTTCTAGTTGGATTGGGCAGAACCTAAACCTGAATACAGGTCATGGCAGTGATAGTTCTTTTTCTGAGTCTCCAAGTTTATACTCGTTGACTGGACTCAATGGTCAACAACTTCCTCCCGCTGGTTGCTCTGATCCTTTCATGATACCTCCAGGGAACGGTAAATGTATTGTGGGAGAGAATGATGGTGGACAAGGTGGCTCATTGGATATCAGGCACATACCTTGTAAAAGAAAGAGTCTTGATGGACATGTTGGTCAATCTTCTATAGGTGAAAGCTCTCATTTTCTTGAAATGGAAGAAACTAGTGCACAGCATGCTACTTCTGCTCACAGGAACATGAGTACTAACTCAAATATGTCTCGTGTGCCAGAACAAGCAGATCCACGACTAGGGTCAAGCGTGAGTCATGTGACGGGGATAGTTTCTCATGGTCCTCCTTATAGAAGTGTTTCGGAAAGTGTGGAAACCTCACAGAGAAGTTCACGCCTGAGGATCAATTCTTCTATGCACAACTATCCAAACTCTTCCATCATACACCCTGTGGGAGGCGCTCTTAGCAACTCCAATGTCTTGTCTACCTCCCAGTCATCAAGATTGATTTCAGTCGACCATTCCTTGGACTTGCCTTTGGCACCTGGATCTAGCAATGTCAATGTCCAAGACCAGCCTGATATGCTTGATCTGCCTACTTGGCCGTACCCTGAACAATCAATTAGGTGGGGCAGAGGTTCTATCACTAGACCTGGCACCTCTTCTAGTTCAGCTTTCACTAGAAACAGAGATGATGAGCTGCAAGAAGCCAGCTTGGGCGGGTTTTCGAGAAATATTGGGAGACACCCTATGTATCTACCTGCTAGTGAATTGAGAACTTTGGTTCAAGGACAAGTATCTGGAGATATACCAGGTGGAAGTAGTGCAATTCCAGGAAGTAGTGCAATTCCAAGGACATATAGTACTCAGGCTGGATCCAGTACATCTGTCCCTCAATCATCTCAACCTAACTTGGTGCCTCATCGCAGTCGGCATTCCCAGTACCCTCGAAGATTATCTGAATATGTCCGCAGATCGTTGTTAGCTACTATTGGGAGCGACACGGATCATAGCAGCCATTCTTCAGATGTTTCAGGCCATTCTTCTTTCTCACAAGATGCTGTCCTTTCATCTGGGTCTCGTAACCAGGGTCATCGTCGGTCATTCCCCAGGTCAGCTCCTTGGATGGAAAGACATGGTGACGCACTAGGAATTCCGTACTCCGTGCGAGCTTCGGCTGCGGCAAGTGAAGGGCGAAGAAGGCTTGTTTCAGAGGTTTGTCCTGCTGCTATACTATTGTCAGGTTGTGCTATTTTATGTCCGTGCTGGATGTGTGGCCATGTTCTGTTCTTACATCTTTAAATATGGATGCTTTGACTGCAGTAGTTGTTTGACTTGCTACCCTCGGGTGGTCACTGTCTTTCCTTTTCTTGGTTTCCTTCCCCATGTGAATCAACCATCTACTGGCTGACAACAGCTTAAGTACGAGACATTGCTCTGAGTAATCTTATTGGCCTGCGAAATCCATGCGGACACGACGAAACGTTTGTGTGGTTATGGCTATGGGACATGAAGTCCATCATGACGAATTAGTCAAGAAAGGTTACCCAAATGTTTGAAGTGACAAAATGATGCATGTCTGCCCACATTTCCTTTCTTGGTTTTGGTTACTTGCTGAGCTGAAATTCAGAGGTAAAACATGTCAGATGCTAGAAAGTTACAAACACGCATGCCTATATCAAAGTGCTCAAGTAACACAAGATGGATTAGCTTCCGACTTTAGCAGTAGCTAAGCTTGGATCATATGTTTGCCTCTCTTTCACATGTATCTGAACATTTATTACAGCTACCAGTTTCGTGGAATCGCTATCTTTCTTAGTTCATAATGAATGCTTGCTTTGTTTCATGGTTTGAACTGCTTAAGTATACTTTCTCATGGGATCTATATCTTTCTTAGTCGATAATGAATGCTTGCCATGTTTCATGGTTACTGCTTAAGCATACTTTCTCAATCCATGCTAATACCTAGTCTCTTGGTCTGAGTAATCGTGATACCATGGTTCAAATTTTACTCTGGCCATCACTTTTTTAGTGCTTTCGACTTTAAAATATTTTGATAGGTATGAGCGATTAACTGGAGCATAATTGACTGAGTAGTAGAGTCGTGGACCTATCTGTTTCTTCGACATTTCTGATTGTGCATTAGCCTTATGTGGTGTCATTTATTGTGGAACAGATTCGGAATGTGTTGGACCATATGCGCCAGGGAGAGGGCTTACGTCTTGAGGTTAGAATTTTGTGTCCAATGTTATGAGCTCAACTGCAGATTGCTGGAAGCATATCATTGGAGAACGGAACCATTATGGATTCTAAGCAAAAAAAATTGGCTCTTGCCAATGAATCTTTGGGATATTAGACAAGTGGTGATTGTCCACATGGTGCACATAAGATGCTAGAAGTGTTAGGAGTGTACTGTTGGGACACAATGGTTAATCAATTGCAAGAAATCGTTTCGTGTAGGGCCAATCACATCTCACAGTCTGAACTGAGCAATCCTACATGCTTCCCCACTGTATCCCATCCATGGAATCATTAGAACATTAAAAATTCCTATGTCGCTACTTAGCAATTTATCTATGAGATGCAATTTGTATTCGTATCACAGTCAGCGAGTGCAAGCCCAGACAATGACAATTATGCACGAGTCAGATTGCACTGGCAGGAAAGGATGCTACTTCGATATTTAACCTTTGCATGTTTTGTTTCATGTTTAGGATGTCATGATTCTCGATCAATCAGTATTCCTTGGGGTAGCTGATATTCATGATCGGCATGGGGACATGCGGCTTGATGTCGATAACATGTCTTATGAGGTAAATGCTGAAGCTGTTTCTCTCAAAATTATTGTTAATTTCTTGAAATCGTTAAGAAGCATTAACATATTTTAAATGCTGGGGTGCCAGGAATTATTGGCATTGGAAGAGCGCATTGGAAACGTCAGCACTGGGCTGAGCGAGGAAGCCGTCTTAACTCGCATTAAGCAGCGCAAATACACAGATCTAGTTTGCATGGATGTGGAGGCTGAACCCTGTTGCATTTGTCAGGTAGAGAGAAACCCTTTTTGGCTGCATCGCAGCGCAACCTTAAAGTCTGCTTGTTCGCGACTGTTGAGAGCTTCTATGACAATTCGGTGCCTAACAGGGAACTTTTTTATATGCAGGAGCTGTACAATGAGGGAGAGGGTGTTGGGACTCTGGAATGCGGGCATGATTTCCACACCGACTGCATAAAGCAATGGCTGATGCGCAAGAACTTGTGCCCCATCTGTAAAACGACGGGTCTGACCACGTGAGACGGGGCCGTCATTTTTTTCTGCTGATGTCTTGATGATGTCTGGCCAGATGAGATAAAGGTACTCATGGCATCTAAGCAGTTTGCGGAATCATATCAAGTCAGTGCATGCCTGGTGTGGGCATGGAAGATCTGAAGAAGCATGTAAAAGTTGCATATCTTTCGAAGCTAGCTATCTATTGCTTAGGAGTTAGCACTAAGACGGCGGTGTCTCTAAGGGGACCGGTGAATCATATTAGTCGCCAAAAAATAAACTGCAAACTGCTGCGCGGCATCGCCCATAGATGGCCATGTTTGGGTACGGCTATAAAGGGTGGTGACTCCGTCTGAACTGGAAAAAAAAAATGGAGCACTCCAATTTGCATCGAAGCGGATTCATTCAAGACTCTTGTTTCATGCATGCCCTATTTTTTTTCGTTCTAGAATTTGTGCAAAACAAGATTCATGTGTCTTCCATGTTATGGAGTTAAGATTGTGCTTCAATGACTAAGAAATGGTGTGTGTTTCCTTGAGAGCTTTCATTACACTATAATGTCGATGTTGCTCATAAAGAGAATCATGTAAATGGCCTCTGCATTTTTTTCTCCGATCTGTGCCCTCGTCGGTCGAAATGCTCGGTTTGAGTTGCGACTACCATTTTATGTCGAGGAGAAACGTCTTTGCCTCTCGCCAACACGTTGGGCGCTAGAGGCGATCACCGGGTAAAGCTGGTTCGGCCCGTAGCTTGGTCACTTCCGGACTCCTTGGCAACGTCATGCCTCCATCCATGAAGCTCGTCCTTGGCCAAGTCACATCTCGATTCGTGTGGCAACGCAAAGTGTCGCTCGCGCGCTCTCTCTCTCTCTCATCTCTCATGTTTCGCTCTAGCGCAAGAAACCAAAATTTGGCTAATCTTAATACATGAATCAGCCACAAACTTCAAAAGAATGTACATAGAGCTTAACTCAACTCTTTACTCATTCATGTCGTTTTTTCGTACGTTGCGCTCGCTCCATGCATGCACATCCCCAGTATGTATCCCGCGTCCAGTTTGTACACAACTCGATCCCTATGCAATTAGAATTCATTTAAAAGCAATTCAACTTCACATGACACGGTATAACTCGAAAACGAATCTTGAATTACCAAAATCTTTTTTAATTATCATAAGTTTCTTTTTTAATTTTTTTTAGGTGAAAAAATTATCGCAAGTACTACCATAAGTTTCGCACCCTACTTCCAAGTCACTACTAGTCTCCCCCGAGCACGGCCACGACACATGCGATGTCGGCAATGATGCCGTCGATTTACACTTCTTCCGCCTCCATTAAATTCGTTTGAATAGAAATATTATTGTTTACTTATAGAGTAAGGTCCACAACCCCAGCCATAGTAAAAAAAGCCAATAAAAGAAATGTATTAATTAATGCCGGATAATTATCGCTAATCACAAGCACAACGACTGTCGTTTACTCTTTTGTTTTGTTCCCCAACACGCCGCGCCAATTTCTGTTGGTTTTGTTTGCTGGACCTTTGAAGTGTTCCCTCTATTGTTCCCCTTCAATTGGCCCATTGGCGTGTAAGTTAGACCTTGGGATCATATGAAATCGGACAAGATTTAATTCATCCGACCATCCACGTGTGCTCGTCATACCGATGTTGTAACGTTGGACGTTGGAGCGAGGGTGGAAATTTAAGCGGATTTGTCGGTAGGCTCAAGTCCCCACGACCTATAAGACACGGGAGTCAATTTCGGCGTTAATTCCGTTCCCATTTCTCCGTAGCCATCGCTCCATTTCGGAGTTGAAAATATGCCCGGTTCGGTTGCTCGATCGCTGGTCGCGAGAGGCTCGAGTCATTAGTTAATCGTAGTTCGGTTCGATCATCGGAACCGGCGCTCGGATCGATCCGCGAACCGTCTCGAATGATTTAAAGAATCGTCGGATTCCGAAGGGAGAAAATCTACTGTCGACCCACCAGATTCTACCGACATCCCGGGACCACATGGAATGGGGGACCCTCCTCTTTCGATTGCACCGAAATATAAACAACTGTCGGATGACACGTCCCCACCAAAAGAAATGATTTATTTTGACCCGCGTAGGGAAGAATGCAGACGAGATAAAAATAAAAATAAAAATGTGGGCGAGAAAAACTATGAAAGAGAAAAAAAAAAGAATTAGAAAAAAAAGGCGGGGCCCGTGTGGGAGTCTCCCCACTCTCGAAGTGCCATCACGCCAGCTCCTCTCCCTCCCTACACAGTACGCAGTGCGCGCGCTCGGTCACAGAGTCTCACTCGCTCACTCAAGCGCCGCCCACGAATTCAACCCCACTCGCTCTCTTTCCACTTCTTCAACCCCCTCTCGGAGAATTCGGCTGCGAGGGTGGAGGAAGCCGAAGAGGAAGAAGAGGAGCGAAGATGACGGAGCCTGCGTTCTTGAACGACCGGCTGTCGAGGCGGACGTTCATCTTCGGCCTCCGCCTGTGGGTGGTCGTGGGCATCTGCGTCGGAGCTGCTATCGTCATCGCCCTCTTCCTCGTCTCCCTCTACTTCACCTCGAGGCGCAACACCGCCTGCTCCAAGAGCAACAAGAAGAAGAAGCAGAGGCAGGAATGCGCTTCGAGACCCGTCAAGCCCATCGTCTCTCCCGTCAACACTACCATCCCGAACGTCTCCAAGGAGATTCTCGAGATCCGGGTCGACCACCCTAAGGGCCCGGACTCGAACCCCGACTACCCGCATGCTCTCGCGTTGGTCCCTCAGCCGAAGGAAGATAGCCCGGCCCGACTCCACATGGAGATCGGCAAGGACCACCGGATTTCGTACCCGGAGCGGCCCGGGAGTGGCGGGTCCGGACCCGGTGAACAGGGGATGGCTGTGACGGCGACGCCGGAGGTTTCACACTTGGGTTGGGGGCACTGGTACACGTTGCGAGAGCTTCAGGTTTCGACGGAGGATTTCGCCGACGAGAATGTGATTGGTGAAGGTGGGTACGGGATTGTGTACCGGGGTATGCTCGAGGACGGCACTAGAGTCGCCGTCAAGAATTTGCTGAACAACAGGTAAATGCGGGGCTTGAAAATCTTCGCTTGGATCATTTTTCGCGGGGCTTGTTTCCGGTTAGTCGATTGTGTTGTGAGGGGTTTTAGATGACGGTGTTATGTGGAATTGAGGTTGTTGCCAAATTTAAGTGATGTTTGTCGGAGAGACTTTTTGTCCTGGTAAGAGCGAAAGCTTTTCTGGAGAATGTGCGGCTTCAACGTTGCCAATTCGGTGTTCTTGTGTGGCAGGGGACAAGCGGAAAAGGAATTTAAGGTGGAAGTAGAAGCAATTGGGCGGGTTCGACATAAGAATTTGGTAAGGTTGCTTGGTTACTGTGTTGAAGGAGCTCACAGGTAATTCAGTACATCCAACTGATGTGCTTCAACCTTATATTTCTACTGTTGGTTCTTAGAATTGAAAATAAGCGGATAATGCGAATTATGATACCCTCTTTGGCTGTCGTAGGATGCTTGTTTATGAGTATGTTGACAATGGGAATTTAGAGCAGTGGCTTCATGGGGACGTTGGGCCTTGCAGCCCGCTTACGTGGGAGATTCGCATGAACATCATCATTGGCACTGCAAAGGGGTAAGTCTTTGTGCCAATCCAATTGTAGCAGGGCTCATTTTTGGTTCCATATTTGAAGTCACTGACCTTAGGGACTGAACATAAAGCACAGCTTAACTTACCTGCATGAGGGGCTCGAGCCTAAGGTTGTTCACCGGGATATCAAATCGAGCAACATTTTACTCGATAAACAGTGGAACGCGAAAGTATCTGACTTTGGCCTTGCGAAGCTCTTGGGCTCAGAAAGGAGTTATGTGACAACTCGTGTAATGGGAACATTTGGGTGGGTTAACATTCCCAAGCTGATTGGTTTCAATTTTACAGTGTTTTATGATGTCATCTATTTTTTTGTTCAATCCAAATGCATGATGATCACACTGGTTTCCTTTTCCCCAGATATGTGGCTCCGGAATATGCCAGTACGGGCATGCTGAATGAAAGAAGTGATGTATATAGCTTTGGGATTCTCATAATGGAGATCATTTCCGGGAGAAACCCAGTGGATTACAGCCGCCCTTCTGGAGAGGTCAGTCTTGTTAATACGATGTTGTCAATCCTCTGTCATCTTTGAGCATTTGAGAGGCATCTTCTTTTCCTCTTCAGGTTAATCTTGTTGAATGGCTTAAGACAATGGTTACGAATAGAAACCCAGAGGGAGTTCTAGATCCTAGATTGCCGGAGAAGCCTTCATCAAGAGCCCTAAAACGTACTCTTTTGGTAGCTCTGCGTTGCGTGGACCCAAATGCTCAGAAGCGGCCAAAGATGGGTCATGTAGTTCATATGCTCGAAGCTGATGAGTTTCCTTTTCGAGATGTAAGTATTCATATGCGTGTCTTATATTCTGGAGTCGCACCTCATTCCCATAAGACTTCAAGATATTGGTGAACATTGATCCAGTCAATATGTTAATCTCCTCTCTACCATGTAATATCAATTAATAACTGAAGTTACCATCATTTGACACTTTAATATCTTCTTGCAAAGGTTAGCATTGTGAGATTGTCTTGCAAGTGGTCAGTCACTTTTTGTCCTCCTATACGTATTCCCCAAAGGTTTTTTTGGCTTTGAGCAACCATCATTAATGAGAAGTCTTTTTGGAATCAAGGAATTGGGGAGGAACCTTTATCCTTTCATCATGTAACCTATTTATACTATGCATTATCCTCTCTTATTGCTAGAAAGTCTTCAGCAGCAAAATGTTGTCTACGAATGACGATGCGTCTCATATGATTCATTCCGTCTCGCTAAAGTTTAGTTAAATTGACTTGCTTAAACCATTGCAGGACCGGAGAACTGGACGGGAACAAGGACGTTCGCATCGGGATATTTTGAGGGATAGGTTGTTGGACAAGCATGTAACTGAATCAGGTGATAGTAGTGGATATGAGAGCAGTGTGCAAAGCAATATATCAATGTTGAGAAAGAAAGATCCTGAAGAGCAATAGCCTTGATAACTCCTTAACAAGGTGAACTGTTGGACATAATCTTGCCTATGAAGAGTTGGTTTGTCTATCTCTATTGTGTATCTAGTTCACAATATTTTTGCCTTTAACCCTGTGTAGATTCTGCTGCAGTTTGTCTCATTCTTAGAGCTGTGTGAGCCATATCTGCTTTTGAAGCGTAATCTTGGTGGGATCTCTGGATGTTGTAGATGTCTTTTATGATGTAGCGTTCTATTCAGAAGATTTTGCCCCGGTGTCGGATCTCTGTATGGTTTCGGTGTCTTTGTATGATAGTGGCTTCTATTCTGAAGATTTTGCCAAATGTTGTGATCCAACTCACTGGAGTTATTAATCGAATGCTCTCATTGCATTGACAATTGTGCCATAACGTGCCTTATTATATGCACATATTTGTCCTTTTTAAGTGTCCTCCTCTTTTTAATTATCCATCTGTGGTAAAGGAATTAAAGCTATGCTGACATATAAGGAGCATTATTTGTCAAGGGCCATCCTTGGGATAATGAAGTTGCTCGACCATTACATCTAAGTTCTAAAAGCCGAGAGCTTTTGCATTGGCCTGATTGTCTTCACTGCGTTGAGGAGGAATGTGTTTTGTCAACCAAAGAGGGAAGAAATATGAACTGTACTCATGTCAAACTTATTGAAGCTGAATGGATTGAATGCTTTTGCGGAAAAACGTTGCAAAGAGAAAAGGTAAAATCCCTCACTGGACGTATCATGTTGGGAGGAAGGCGAGCTTAAGCCTTGAGTCTAGAGCTATTAAGACAGGAAGCTCTTTTTGGCATGGAGTTTGGTGGGTATGAAGACTGGGTCCTGCAACTCACATGCACCTAAATGTATTTCTTTTGGCTTGGATGTGAAGGAGGTGGGGGACTCTCTGACAGCTAGGAACTGTACTATTTTGAGGAACAGGGGACCCTTCCATGTTATTGGCTCTTGATTTTGATGGAAGAGTGGCAAGCGGGTCCTCTCTCTTTGGCACAGATCTTCTTCTCTTTCCTGAGATGGGTTCTTTAATTCTCTTTCTCATCAACCTTCCTTCGAAGCAACTGCGACTGTGTCCTGTGGGATTCATTCTCTTTTGCAGGGTTTCCTAAGGTTCGTAGAGAGGTGATGTGGGCATGTTTGGTTCCTTCTGATAGGTAACTTTGAGGTGAAGAAAGTTTTTACATGTGGCAATTAGGAATTTTGATCCCTGTTTTGGATTTCTACCGAAGCGGCAAGGGAAGAGAGACAAAGATAGTTGACTTCGAGGAAAATCCCGAAAACGGGCTAATTGGAATCACAGGCAAACTAAAATGTTCTTTACCTGCAGCATGTAGACATTTTAGAATGGATGGAAACCAAATGAATACGATAAATTGACTGAAGATGCCATTCCCCAAGCATGAATCGCATGGTTAGTGCCTAGTGGTAAGGTGAAGGAGGATGAAAAATTTGGGACGAGCAACTTATGACAAATTTCTTTTTTGGTGAAAAATTTGGGAAGCACATTGTTATCAATCGCGAAATCCCTACTCATGAAGAATAAGCTTCTACTATTCTCGAACCTGGCTTTATCTTACATGTCATTGAATTCTTTTCTCGACTTGTTTCGGGGTATTTGATTTCTGTGATTTCCGTCACAAGCTCTGTTTCTTAATTTCATTCCTTCAGCCAAATACCATGCTATAATTGCAAGTTACCATATGCTTATCGTATCACAGATCGAAGTGCCACAATGGACATGAGACATGAATCTACAACACCTGCCACTGACTTGCGAATTGCAAAAGCTGGCTTTCTTATAGTTTATCAAGTAAGAGCCTAAGAGGTGCGGTATGGTTTCGACATCCTATCCAAGTACAAGCTTTCACGTAGCCACACCAAGTTAGCTTGTCACAGAATAATGATGGGTTATGCTGGACGTAAGGAGTTTTACCAATAATTTGCTTGTGTAGGCGGAGGTTTGGTATTTTCTTAATCCTTGTGTAAGGAATTACAACAGAAATTCTTTTAACAAAGATGTGAACTATGATTTGGTATCGTTCGGTTTTTTAGATATTTACGACACAGTACAAGAAATAGCTATGCATTGGAGATTGTCAAGTCTCACTATTGGTTTATTTAACAAGTATGTTTGAAAACTTGATCACAAAATCAAGCTTCGGACGTCAATGCTTTTGAGCTTCGGCTTGTGGCAACAATGGGGCTTTTAACCACGTACTTGCCACCATCGTCCATCCAACTAAGAGAACCAAACACCACAATCTGTTTTCGACCTAGCATCGTCAGCTTATAACTCAGCTTCTCATACTTCTCTTCAAAAGTCAATTTATCAGGCATAACACTGACCTAGGATCCCTCCATCTGATACACCTTTGCTGTGTAGGTTGACGCCACATCTCCCATGTTTGTCACCATCCCGTAGAATTCTTGCCCCATCGGTGAGTTTGAGCTGTTTGAACTAAAGAAGGCGATGAAGGAAGGGTAGTTCAGGTCCAGCGAAGGGTTTGAGCAATTGTCGGAAGATGACCCGGTGAGTGGGTGACCATTTGAATTTGCTTCAATGTGTAATTCATTGCACACATGAGGTTGACATGGTCTTGGGGCGTCACGTCGTATATGAGCCCCGGATCCAATGCCTTGTTTGGATCAATGTGGCCAGATCCCATGCCTAGAGGGCTAGCCGGTTTGTAATCATTCCCAATGTCTTTGATAGGGCTACCTGTGCTGTCCATTATTGTTTATATACTATGAAGACATCATGACCGACCGTATGGCTGCAGGACTCCACTCGGGGTGTGATCCCCTCAGGAGCGCAGCCACTCCAGCTATGTGTGGGCAGGCCATCTACGTTCCTGACGAGAGGTTGAAGTCATTAAATAGTTCATGTGAGTCCACTTCAGTCACTGGATTATTTTGAGGTCACCCAGTCAGGATCTGTGCCGGGAGCCGAAATACTGGGCTTCAGGACGACCGGGCAACGCGGGGATGGGCCACGAGAGCTATTGCCCGCCAAGCTTGGAGCAGGCTTGCTATGGATGAATGTTTCCGAAATTGAATACTCGCTGTTGGTTCAGATGAGTTCCTGATGTAGCCTTTGATGGTTTCACCTAGGGGTGAGCAGCAAAACCACGATCCAACCAAACCGGACCGGATTGTACTCAACTGATTGATTTTGGATGTTTTTTGACGGATATAATTCGGTTCTCGGTTTCAATCTTTTAGAACCGATTTTATCGGTTAGGTTTACGGATTTGAACGCAAACCGTCCAACCGGCCCCCTTATATAATCTGAATGTATATTATTTTAAATGAGACTATTCCCTCAAAGCCCAACCCAATCCTTAAAGAATAAGAAGAGCAGCTTATATCCATATCCACGCATAAATCAAATGAAACAAAACTCTGTGGCTTTTTGCATTAGTGCTGTAAAATGATTGGTGAAGTTCGTTTATTTTGACCTTATGCTTCCTTGGAGCATAATTCTGTGGCTGCTTGCGATGGAACATGTGAATTTGTCTATGCAGCGAAGAAAGAAGTACAAGAAATCTCATTCTCAATTGCACAAATTAAATGGATGTGCTTACTGCTTATTGTGTTTCACTTTGCAAGTAGTTGTTGTACGTAGGTTTTGATGGATTGGCAAGGCATTGCCTTTTAGTTGATTTAGCTTCTTTTGTTGTTGATCTACATGGCCTGAATGATGTTTGAAATTTGATAATAGATATTTCTATTGGTTCATTGAAACCTGTCGAGAGTAGCTTGGGAGATAATGTTAAGTGAATCATCTTAATTTGGTAGTTTCATCTCAATGCTTCAATCTGTAATGTGACAGAGTCTATTTCCAATTTGATATTATCATTAAGAGTAGTGAAGGGTTCATTTGAGAAATGGTGTGGTGAAACCTGTAAATATCCCCTCTGGCTGTCCTCACTAGCCATGGCTAGATTTCATTGTCTTCTTCTCATTATTCTATAAGTGTTATACACCATGTTTTACTGAGTTCTTATGCTTCCTTGGAACACAATCCTATGGCAGCTTGCGATGGAACAAGGTGAATTTTTCATGTTTTGCTCGGTAGAAATGTAGCCAGAATCCAACCGGACCGATAGTTCGATTGGTTCACGGCTCACATTTTGCTGAATCGGTTCCTAACGAATGGTTCTCGATTCTAGGTTAAAATTAACCATCCTCTGAACCAATCACCCCTAGTTTCACCAGCTGCAGGATTAAAAAAAACGGCAGGGAATGAGGTTAAGTAGGAGTAGGATCTGTTTACTACGAACACACCACTGGCGACTTTTGCTCCATCCGGCATTGTGGACTTGATTCCATACAGTCCCACGCTCGTCCCACACACAACAAAATCAGAGGGACTGAATTTTTTTAATTCGACTGAATTGTTGCACGCGTCCATGAAGACAATTGGAGATTACTCAAGGACGGGGTGCCTGTAAAGAGAGTCGAGCCTGTCCATCGCCGAGAGTAGCAGTTCCCCTCCGATGTCACGGTCTATATCCCCTGCAGCAACAGTTATGGCCCAGGGAATCCTGTTGTGCGAGGTCTCGAGGAAAGGCCCGTTGTTTCCTGCGGACCGTGATGCGAAGATGCATCTCTCTATGGCCGCATATGTGGCTATTGCAATAGGGTCCTCATGCAATGAAGCACCCTCAACGGCAAATGACAAAGGACAGGACATCGACACCATCAATGATCGCTTGATCGATTGCAGTAAGGATATCAGCAGCAGATGTGCCTTCCTCCCGCAAGGCTTTGTACATGGCCACTCGGGCCCGTGGAGCTTTCTGGCAATCCCTAGAGCATAGCTGTATGAGGCATTTGCAACATAATTTCCAGCTGCCGTGGTGGATGTGTGGGTGCCGTGCCGTGTCCCTCAGTTTCGCGCGTACAGTTCATGGAGATCGTGATGTTGGGTTTTTCGGCTACCAGGGCCGAGTTGAAGCACTGGGCTCCGATGAGTTTTTTGTTGCACATCAAAGCGTTGCGTTCCCGGCCTCACATTGGCCTTTCTATTTCGATGGGATTGCCGTATCAGAATCACAACACTCTTCAACGGATTCCGTTTCGATGTCGAACACTGAACAGTGTTTGATACATGTATTACACTCTCCGACTCGTGGTCAACTCTATCAGACACGGAACACACACCATTCTAGAATTCGGACATGCCATTCCAACAGGCATAAGGTCAATTTTGAAAATTTTCAATATTTTAGGGATACAATTAGAAATCTATCAAAACCTAAAAGTCTCCTCCTAATCGCCCGAATTCCACAAAACCTGGTTGCCCGAATTCCACAATGCCTTACCGGCCATCCTACCAGCTATGCTCGACAACCCTCCCGCCTGAGTCTTCTTCTTCTTCTTCTCCGTGTTCTTCGACGAAGTTAGGCCCTTATCTGAAACAATCATGGCTACTTCAAGACTTTATTTAAAACAATAAACTCACTTCAAACCTTTATTTGAAATAACTTATACTTCAAGCTCTTATTTGAGAAAATAAGAGTACCCCTTAATTGAAATTTTTCCTTATTATTTTCTGCTACATAAATGGTGCCCAAAAGTAATTTCGCTTCCATCCATCATAACTATCTAGTAGTCCATGGTATCTTATAAAGAAAGGGTTTTTTTTTCAATTTAATTCAAAAAATATTTATGAAATTAGGTATATAAAAAATTTATTCACAGACTTAGCTCTTGCTCGGCAGTTGAACTGTCAAGGAGAAAAAAATGATTTGGGAGGTTTTTACCTATTTTGGTTTTAAAAAAAATTGGACCCAAATCGAGTAAAAAAAACAGAACTAGGTGGATTTTGTGTAGATTAGGTCGCTCGTTCGCTTGCTTTCCTCGAAAACGAGGTGCGTCATCGTAATGCACGACTCGAGTTAAAAAAAAAAGAAATATATTGCTCAATCTACACAAAATCCACCGAGCTCTGTTTTTTTTCCCTTGATTTGAGTCCATTTTTTTATATACCAAAATAGCTCAAAACCCCTCAAATCGTTTTTTTTTCTTGTTTTCTTTTTAAAAAAATTTAAAAAATAGAAATGGCATTGCTCGGCACTCCCACCTCCAGCCGGCGTTCAATGTCGTCTCGTCACTCGGCGGCCCCACCTCGCTCATTCGCTTACTTTCCTCGGAGACGAGACGTGTTATCGCGGTGCACGACTTTAGCTAAAAAAATAGAATGCATTGATCAATCTACACAAAATCCACTGAGCTCTGATTTTTTTTTTCAATTTTAATCCAAAAAATTCACAAAAAGGGTCAAAATCCCCCAAAATCATTTTTTTCTCTTTTTTTTAAAAAAATGAAAAAATGGCTTTGCTCGTTCAAGTGCCGAGCAAGAGCTAATTCTGTAAATATTTTTTTTTACCTAATTTCGTAAATATTATTTTTTGAATTTAATTGGAATAAAGAAAACTCTTCTAAACCAACCATGGCACGAGCCAGGGAAGCCACAATAATAAATTAAAAAGCGCCAACTTTATTTTATTGGGAGCGACTATCTCCCCCCATGTGGTGAACCGCACTCAATTCTAGATGCCTCCGACGGTGCCAACTGTAACATGGCTGTCGGAGGCCAAGAGAGAGAAAGAGACAACCACCTCCCTCTTTCCTCTACCCGGACAGAACAGCCGAGAATCTCCAGTCTCCACTCCCGGCGGCAGCTTTCTCTCTCATTCCCACTCTCTCCACCACTGAAGCCCACCATTATTCCCCTCTCGCGCTAACATCCCCATTATTTTAATCCCAACCCCAGTTGACAAAACCCCATAAATTAGCAAATTATAAGTTTTTTGCCAGTAAATTCACGGATCTTGATCGCGTTAAAGTCACCACCTTCAATCCTTACTGTCACACAGCCTGAACTAGAGAGAGAGAGAGAGAGCGAGCTTGTGCGAGGCTGTCCAACCCGACACGGCACCTCCCAAAATGCACGCCAAGACGGATTCCGAAGTCACCAGCATCGCCCCTTCGTCGCCCACCCGATCCCCGCGCCGACCCGTCTACTATGTCCAGAGCCCGTCCCGCGACTCCCACGACGGCGAGAAGACCGCGACGTCGTTCCACTCCACGCCGGCGCTCAGCCCCACTGCATCCCCGCCCCACTCCCACTCCTCCGTTGGTCGCCACTCTCGCCAGTCCTCCTCCAGCCGGTTCTCCGGGTCGCTGAAGCCCGGATCCCGCAAGATCTCCCCCAACGAAGGCTCCCGTGGCGGCGGCGGTGGCGGCCGGAAGGGCGGCGGCCACAAGCAGTGGAAGGATTGCGCCGTCATCGAGGAGGAGGGGCTCCTCGACGACGAGGACCGCCAGCGGGGCCTGCCTCGCCGGTGCTACTTCCTCGCCTTCATCATCGGCTTCTTCGCCCTCTTCTCCTTCTTCTCTCTGATTCTCTGGGGGGCCAGCAAGAATCAGAAGCCCAAGATCACCATGAGGGTCCGTGCACTCAATTCTCACACTTGACATTTCCTTTTCTTATTTGCGGGTCTCTTTCTTTTGGAGCATCGGTGTAACATTCCGAGATCGAGTCTCATTTTCACGAGTGAATTGCGAAGTCGGGATTTGATTGATTCCTTTCTTGGGTTTTTGCAGAGCATTACCTTCGAGCAACTGAAGATCCAAGCCGGGTCGGATAGCACCGGAGTGGCGACGGACATGATCACCGTGAATTCCACGGTCAAGTTCACTTACCGCAACACCGGCACGTTCTTCGGCGTCCACGTCACGGCGACGCCGGTCGAACTCGCCTACTCTCAGCTCACAATCGCCTCCGGAACCGTAAGAGCCGACCCCAATCGAAATTCTCAAGATTTTACATTACACTCGTTCATTTCGTCAATTAATTCCGACCATTTTCGACTGGGATTTCGCAGTTGAAGAAGTTCTATCAGCAAAGGAAGAGCCAGAGACTGGCGTCGGTGTCGGTGATCGGAGACCAGATCCCGCTGTACGGAAGCGGGTCTGGACTGAGCACCTCGTCGGACAAGCCGACCGTGCCCGTGCCCCTCAGCCTGAGCTTCGTGCTCCGATCCAGAGCTTACGTCCTGGGGAAACTAGTCAAGCCCAAGTTTTCCAAGAAGATCGATTGCTCGGTCACCTTCGATCCCAACAAGCTCAACGTGGCGATGTCACTGGCCAAATCTTGCACATACAGCTAAAAAAAAAAAAAAAGAAGGTAGAAAATTGCGAAGGAAGGTCGCTCCTTTTTCTTTTTTCTTTTTCTTTTCTTCTTGGGGAGTGAATTACAGCTAAACGGGCAGGTCAAAGGGTAATTCGGGCAGGGAACAGGAGACGCGGTTTCGGACATTTTCGGTTGCCCGGAGTGCCTCCGCGAGTGGGGGGAAGGCGCGATTCGGTTCTGTGGGCCCGGTTGTGAGTCTGTGACTGGGGAGTGGTGGTTACTGTTCCTTTATATTCTTTTCTTCCATATATGGCGATGATGAATAATTTTTTTTTCCTTAATTAAAGATATGGGAAGAGTATAAATTACATTGTTTACTGGAAACAGCATTGTCTTTTTGCTTTAGAATGTGTCACCGGCTCATGTTAGGTACAGACGCGAAGTCAAATTGAATTGTTTGTTTGTTTAAGAGAATTTTCTCGGATTAATTTTTGCCCTAATTGTTTGGCTTTTGCAATCGGACATCTAGTCTCCATTTGGTGGCAGAGCCAAGAATTAAAATAGGATATATCTTATGACTTGATTGATGCTTGAATAGATATGTGATTGGATATCGAGATTGTCCTGATCCTATCGAGGTTCTTTCCCCAAGCGGGCTCGCACGGCTCCCCTTGCGAGGCGGCATCTAAGTCTAGCACGGGGCACTCCCAGCTCTACAAATTTCGACTTGGTTTTTGGATTACTTAAGCGATCCACTTTTGTTTTAGGAGCTGTGGTTGCGGGCACCGCATCTGCTCTCCAAGTTTAAACCCTAGCTTTGTCTCCAAACGCTCGAGCATTTCTGAGCTAAACTTAACAATTGAGTCGGACAATTCCACTTTGATAAGCCTTCTGACTGCTCTTGGGAAGTACAAGCTCTTATCACGGTTGTTCAGTTTTCACCTAAAATTTGAACCTATCCTATTAGAACCAGTTCATGATTTTTGAAATCTGAAACCTATCACGCATATCATACCAATCGGTCCTATAGTCAAATCCAGGTTCTACCTTGGAACCTGCCAATTTCTTCTTCTTCTTCTTCTTCTTCTTCTTTTGTTTCATTTCTAGTTAAGTAAAATGAAAGTGAATTAAAGATTTAAAAAAAAATCCTCATTTGACAATAGCAACAATCCCTGATATATGAACACGAAAAATAAAATTTCAAAGCACTTAATATAAAACCTAAATTATATAACTTCAGACATCAATCATCCATGAAAAATTGCTCCAAATTCTAAGTGCCCAAAATTTGAAACAACAAATATAGTTAATAACTTAATTGTAGTTTTAAATAGAGTTGCCATTGGTTAAACTGAAATAATCATAGAAAACCACATTACATATGTTCATTCTATTTCAACTCGTAAAATTTAACTATCGACGACAATCTACACAACAAGACAAAATATACAGTGAAAAAGAGAGCATTTGTTATTGTTAGTATTAGTAAAAAGAGAATTTAGAGTTCACTCGAGTCTAGTTCATGGGTTCTCAGGTCTTACTCCGGAATCGAACCGCACAATACCAGTTTCACTTTTTTTAACCGAAAATTAGACTAGTTCATGTGGCCGGTTTGATTTGATTCCCGATCATCGTACCAGGAGCCCATGATTATCCCTACGTAGTCATTCAATACAGCAAGAGTAAACATAGGAGTGACTGAGACGTGTGGGGCTCGCTCTTGAATTCAAATTGAATTTAGGGCCCAAGTTCAATATTGGATCATACATCCGACCAATTTTAATGAAATTCGCAACCAGACTTATATTTAACTCAACGTAGATTGCTCAAATTGTTTCTAGTATCTAAATCCAATTCTGGGGGCAAATTTTATTATCATCGAGTTCCCCTTTTTTAATGTATTTGTGATGAGTATATAACTCAGTATGAATAAAACTCTTGTGCTATAAGTGCATAAGCAGGTAAAAAGTACATGCGTTGAGCTACCAAGAAAGTAATGACACCTAAAAAAGTTAGATCAAGCCCTAATTGAAAATGAATCGAATTATTAATTGTGTCATAAATACCTTTTATGAAATGCATGAGGGATCTTTAAACAAAAATCGATTCGACAGTGCATAAATACCACTTTGGTCACCTAATAATATACAAATTAGATATCTCGGCAGCATGTGGTCGCTAGTGTTGCAACAAAATCCGTGAATTAATTAGTGCACCTACGACCTTCTCTATACATATGAATAAATTCTAAATATGGACATTATAGGTGTGGGTGAGATTTATAAAAGTGTCCGATGCTAATCAAATAATTTCTATAATAAAGATAAGATAAAATTTCAAATAAAAACTAAAATTCCATCCTTATTATAAAAAAAGAGCATATCAAGGGCATTTTTCCCTTTTTTTTTTTGTGGCCGATCTCAGGCATGGCCGGCCATCGGCCACCTGCGAGGGCTGAACAAGGCAAGGCTTAACCAAATCGGACAAGTGATGTAGGGTCCTCGCGACCGCAACAAAGGAATAAAAGAAATTGGAAGAAAAGTAAAAATAAAAAGTTAAATAATTAAAATATTCTTGAAACAAGATTCAAATTCATACCTTATTTAAAATAAAATTCAATTCAAGCCCTTATTTGAGCAACAAAAATCAATTCAAGCATTTATTTGGAATTTTTCCTAAAATTAAAGCTTAGCCAAAGGATAACAAATTGAATTCGAACTTGATAATTTTGGCCGAATGTGATTTCCCCAAATTTATGTGCCCGATTATTCCGGAAATTAAACTAGTTCCCGAAACCTAACCATTACGCCGCTCCTCTTTGTCGACGGGAGAAACCTCTCTCTCTCTCTCTCTCTCTCTCTCTCTCTCTCATGGCGTTTCTGCAACAATCCCACCAAGCCCCACGACAGAAACAGGAGCAACCGTCCTACGCGTTCCGGTAAAATTGATTCTCTTTCTCTTCGAAATCATCGTATAATCTTCGAATTAATCATTGATTGTTGCCCCAATTTATGGTCTTTTCCTGCAGAAATTTGTACCCGATGGACGGTCCGATTGCGGCGCCCGTCTACTACATGCCAGGCGGTGTGCAGGATCAGTCTCAGCATCCTCCATATGTCCCTGAAGGTGAGAAATTTCTCATATTCGCCTTGGTTTTTATTTCGATTTGTTTGATTGGAGAAGATGTTTCGCTGTGAAATGGAAATTGTGATTAGACTCTCTATCGTATTATAACCTAATTGGGAGAAAAAGAGGAACTTGAGTGTTTTGTAGGCTCGCATGAGCTCAATGTGGACTTGAGTCTTTGCTAATTTTGCTGCCATAATTCTGGAGTACAGTTAAGTTTGGTTTTCAGATAGTATGTGCTCTCAGACGAATCTGTGGGCTAAAAAGATCCGTTCTTAATTTACGTGGGGCAGGCTCTTTTGTTGGAGCGCACTGAGTAATTTTCATATGTGTCGTATATTCAATCTACAGATCCATTTTCTAATTGCCGTGTATGGTTTTGGTTTCAGTAAATGGTCTTGGCTTTGCGCCAATTCCTGTGTGCGCCACTGCCACAGATGGAGGTGATGGAGGAGCTCATTTACAGTATGATTATGGGGAACCGAAGAGGAAGAAGCTGAAAGAGCGAGACTTTCTGGACAACACTTCACAAATATCATCTCTTGATTTGCAAGCACGGCCAATCTCTGTGGGCTTAGGTTTGTCTCTTGATAACCGCCCGCTGCTGTCTACGGGAGACTCTGCTCTGGTATCTCTTATTGGGGACGATGTTGATCATGAATTACACCAGCTTGATGTGGAGACCAACCGGTTTCTTAAACTTCAGGTGTTGTGTTTATATTGGCATCATTAGCTTTTGTCTGATTTTATACGAAACAGAGGATTGATTTGGTGATTCCATGTTTAGGGAAATTTGTGGCTTGCTGGTAAAAATTTTCGAACCATTATACTCAATTTGGAAGGAATGATTAGGAGGGAATGGAAAGGATTCAGATAACAACAAAAGAAACTGAAGAAAGGAAATAAAGAGATTGAGTAATGTTGTTTGGATGCAATCTAATTGGAAAGAATGGAAATGAATGCCCATGACCTGGATATCTCTTTTTTTTTTTGTGTGTTTTTGTGCTTTTATTTATTTATTTATAAAATTTGAGATTAAATAACTTTGTCCACAGCAAAGAAGAATAAGTTGCATAAACAAACTACATAGAGTTGGTTGCACTACTCCATCAGAACACTTTCTTTTCTTCTCCCTACATCTTTGCAGGGTTATCAAGGCGTCGCCTAGGCGACAAGGCGACCTTGGATGCCCAAGGTGTCCTGTCGCCTTGCTAGTTCTCCTCAAGGTGGGCGCCTTGGTTGTCTAGGTATCGCCTTGTGGACGCCTTGGACATTTCTGACAAGTGATGATTTTTTTCATTTCTATCGATTGTAGTATTTGTATTTCAATGATTTCACTCCCTAACAATAAAACCCATTTCGTATATCTCTCGAACAAATTAAATTCACACATATATTTGATAGTTGTTTATTTTTAATAATCTTTCATGCATATTTTTGTTATGTTGAATCATGAATGTAAGTTTTGAAATTCAAATGTAAAATATACAATTATACATATATAGATTTAAAAATTTAGCTAGATTGTCGCCTTATCGCCTTGCGGACAACTAGGCGGGTGCCTAATCGCCTAGGCGTTTTAGAGGCCTCTAGCTCGCCTTGTCACCTTAACAACTATGCATCTTTGTCATTCCAATTAAATGTCCAATCATTTGAAAATCCTCTCTTTCCTTCCAAATCTTCCTACTAAACTGAGTGTTAGATAGTTGATTGATGCAAGGATTTCCTGATTGCACATAATTGTGTTCTCTAACATGAGGCCCTTGTTAAATTTCTCTACTCCAGGCTTCATCATATCGTCTAAGAAACTGGAATGAATGTCCTCTTAGTTGCGACGTAATTTTTTTGCATTGTGACAAATAGAAGTGTGGAAGCTCATTTTATGGAACGATGACCAATATTTCCTCCTTTTCATCTCTAAGATACTCAAGTGAATGTCCTCCTTTGCCTGATTAAAATCTGGCGGCTCCTGTTCAAATGGCTTTTTTTTAAAAAATAAAACTCGAAAGATTCACAAATTGAAATGTTGACGTGTGGATGCACATATAATGTTTATCCATAAATATTTTGACATTTGAGTAATTATTTAATTTTTAGGGAACCGAAGCTGAAACAAACAGGCCCTTGGTTGTAAGTGATGCTACTTGGTTCCAGTGTCATCCTGATAATCTCTGATATTTATTCTGGGTTTGGTTAAATCGGACTGTGGACTCTTTTATTGATTGTTTTATGAATTATTCTATCAGCCTGGGTTTTGTTGCTGTCAGTATTGATGAGGGCACTTCTTGTCGGGTGACAATTGGAACACTAAAATTTCTTCTGCTCCCTCTTTCAGTGTTGTTCTTTTGCCTGATTTCTTATCCATGAGCATTATTTTCCTAGATCAATTTCCTTGCTTGAATGGATCTCATATCTTTGTTATTAGGCTGATCGAATGCGACAAAGTGTCCTTCAGAAGATCAGATCTACTCAACTCCAGACTCTCTCTCTTCTGGAAGATCAAGTAATTCAGAAACTAGGGGCGAAGGAAGCAGAGGTCGAAAGCATTAACAAGAAGAATGAAGAGCTTGAAGAACGTATAAAGCAGTTGACTTTAGAAGTAGGTGCTTGGCAGCAACGGGCTTTAAATAGTGAGAACATGATTGCCGCCGTCAACTATAACCTTCAGCAGATTTATTCTCAAAGTAGAGATAGTAAAGAAGGATGTGGTGATAGTGAAGTCGATGATACTGCTTCTTGCTTCAACGGCGGTGCCACAAATTTTCACGGCCTGCTGCGCAGAGAGAAAAATGGCTCTCAGGAGTCAATGACTTGTAAGGTTTGCAGAGTTAACACAGTAAGCATGTTGTTGTTACCTTGTCAGCATCTCTGTGTATGTAAGGACTGTGAGGGTAAGGTCAGATTTTGTCCTCTGTGCCAATCATATAAACTTTTCGGCACAGAGGTCTTTATGTGACAAGGTACATATGAAAGCTCCTGATGTGATATAGTAAAATTGCTAGTTTCACTCTCTGCTCGTTTGTTATGATTGTCTAGCGTCATTTCTATATGCACTTTTTCAGCTTTCAAAGGGTCTTGCTTTTACGTGATATAGCGCATTAAGCTGGTAACCCTTATTGGGTAGCATATCTCCGATTATCTTTTTCCAAAGCTTTTGATGTTGATGTTAGCATGTCTCGTTAGAGTTAGTAGTTCTAGTTTAATTATTGGACTGAGATGGCAATCACATTGCATGCAGTGTATGAAATGGCAACGACTTGGACTTTGCTGTATTCTTGAGGGTGATTATTGTAGAACTGGTGATATTGTCCTGTCTGTCATAAAATAGTAGTATAGTTAGAGAGCAGACGGTCGGAAGGGTTCACAGGCTATGACAGTTTATGCTGCAAATCGTTCTATTTTGGTTCCATTCCTGCATCACATTGTCTGTTCCTTGGTTAATACCTCAACCAAGTTGAACTGTTCTTTTGTGTATGCGCGCGCGCATGCGGTTGGGGGCATGTGCATGTAAGTGCGTGCGCCCGTGTCAGTCTATGACAGTTTATGCTGCAGTGTATGTGTGGTCTTGGACATCTTCAGAACTCGGGCAGAACTCGTACTCAGTTGGAAATAATTGTCTCTGCTGTCATACGAGGGCGTTTTGCTTGATTGCAATCATCATTACACATTGCATTGTTTAGGTCTAAATTTATCTTATTCGAATACCACCCACAAAACGTTATTACTATCTGTCTACTTTGGGAGAGATGTGTCTTTGAGCATTTTTCTATTGACTTGGATGATTCTCCATCATCTGTTGTTTTGTCTTCCTTTGCTCCGATTGCCAGCATCCATTATATTTCAGAAAGTTATCTGCTTTCTTCTCTATACCGCATCGAACATCAGTTTGTGTTCTTCCTAGACAAGATCGTGTTGCAGAATCATAAAAATGTAGCTTTGGAACATCATCGAGGATAATTTTATTGATCGCAGGTTTCACCTTTGATCCCACCCTGTTACTATCGGAGCCTCCACACATCGTTTTAAGACATAAGCGGAGAGAAGGTTGCATGTCTTGGCGGTTGATGCTAGTGGATGGGCCTCTCTCGCCGTTGAATACATAGAGTGACGAAGCTGACTTAGGTTCACTTTCTGGTCCGAGAAAGCTCTGAGATCACTCACCCATCGTCCCGACAGTCGACGAAGTGTCTGTCTTCTTTCTATTCATAAAGGCACTCTTCAGTAAGATCCAATTAAGATTGATTTTCCAAATATATTCATCTGCCTTCCTTGGATCGAACTGGGAGCTTGAGTGAAAACTTGTAAGTTGAAGGAGGGGGAGGGAGTGTTAAGACTGTTGAGTTCGATGGCTAAGTACCACATCTTTGCAATCGTTATACATTCCCTAGGTGCTCGATATTTGAACGTAATCATGGAAAGGTAAAGAGTGACAGAGATTTTCGTTGTGGGGGGAAGATAGATGCCTACTCAAATCATGCCCATGCAAAGTGATGTAGGAAACACCTGCCTGGGTTTAATTTAGTGACAAGGGTATTTTCGTGCTTTCGACTAAGAAAAAAATGATCATGACGATTCCATTCCAACCCTAGGAAACCTGACTCAGGTTTAAGTAGGTGGTCATAACTGCGTTCGGTTAAACTTTTTTAAGGGGATTTGGAGGCCTACCACCCTTTGGTGAAAATTTATGGTGTTAGGCAAGTTTTCCCAAGGGGCTTTAGGTCAGATATTAGCCTGGGAATACTAAAAGCCCTGCCTTGGCATCATTTGTAGAATGCCGAAATTAGGTTATTATAGATGTTTTCTTCCAAAATTGCCCTCGCAATTTTTTTTGGTTTTCTGGATGTGCCCCTTTCGTAGTTATTGTTCATCTTCTTTGCGCGAAGGAGGCTGGCGAAGGCCGATGAGGCCAGCTTTGGCTAGCATAGTTCGATCAAGGTCGTGCGACCCTAAGAGATGGTGGTCTGGGGTCGCGCCGCCTAGGGTCGCATGACTGCAGACGACCCTCGTTTAGGTCACTTGACTCTCCTCGTCAAGGGTTTTATGACCCATGTTGCTTTCGCAGGGGTTGCCTGAGGTTGTGACCTCAGCCGACGACTGCCGATGTCAAACCCGGCTAGTTGGCGAAGGGTTTGACTTTTTTTCTAACAAAAGAAAAAATGAAAAATAAAAGTTGTAGCCAAAGCCCTTTGCAATTTTTGTTTTTAAATACTACTTAACCCAAAGGTTCTTACAAAGGTTTTTTTACCAGGTATCGTTTGCATTTCTCCAAACATCAACATCAACTCCACTTTTATTCTAAATTAGTTAGGGTTGACGATCGATTAACCCCAAAGATTCATTTGCATTTCTCCAAAGCCTCTTTGACAAAAGGTTTTTATTTCATTTTCCCATAGTGATGGATTAATATGCTAATTTTCCCTAAGATAATTCATTAATTACAATCATACCTTGAATTACCAAAAATAAATTGACGACAAAAAGAGAGTGAAGATGTTTTTTTTTATTAGGGGTGAGCAAGACCGACCAATCGAATTGGAAACGCCTAGATCTGTCAGTTATAGGTGGTTTCCGGGGGCTTCGGTCTCCTTCTCGATTGTTGGGGTGTGGTTTATACTCCCCATTGAGAGAAAAACACAAGGGTCTTGCTTTTTGGTGAGCGAGTGGGGGTTTGGGGGAATCGTTCCGTTGGGGTTCTCAAGTGGAGAATGATTCTCTGGATACCGGAGGACTTTTATAGTTTGAACCCATATTTTTTCATTGGTTATTTGGGTTTGGACCCATAAATATCTAATGTTATATATTATCTCTTTCTCTTATAATTGAGAGATGTAAATGAGAAGTGTGAGATTCTAATTATAGTTAAATCATCTACTAGATATAGCTCTAGTTTAAGGGTGAACCGAGGTAAAATCTTGTGTCCTGATTGTTCTTTCTTGTTTTTATGCTTTACTCTATTGTGATTATGCACCAAATTCTAACACTGATTTCAATTGTGATTTTTGATCTGGTTCTTGATTCTAGGGGAACTAGACTGTCGAAATCGAATGGGGTTTAGAGTTTAATATATATATATATTTTTATGTCTCAAATGTAAACCTAAACCAAATAATCTGTCTCAATTGCTCAAGCCTCCCCCTCATGTGCACCCCTTCTCTTTTCCTCTCCTCTCTAATGCCTTGGACCTCTTTCACAATCATGATTCATAAGAATCACAACCTTGCTCGAATCCATAGCTCATTGGAGGCAAATCCTAAGGCTGGATTTGGTCGTCTGGATTTAATTAGGATAAGACTGGATAGGATAGGATATGATAAGAAGTACAAGGATTTGATCATATCCTATTTCCCGTTTGGTGTACTGCGGATTTAAAGCCGGATATCTTTATATCCAATCATATTCGTTGTTTGGTAGAAACTTGATATCAATATAATGATCCTTGACTAGTACCATCCGAAGGCTCTTTTTCAAAGCCGACACGGCGGATTTCCAGCCACTCGTCGGGGCTGTCGAGTCGGAGTTCTAGGGGGCGGCCTCTAGGGCTTAAAAACCCACTCGAATGTTGTATTGTCATGGTTTCCAAAGACTCTAGTGAAGGGAATGCCCCTCGATCTTGTTGGACAGAGAGCTTGATCCCCAGACAAGCTTGGATTCAGTATGGATCAGACGAAAGGCAGTTCCCTAACTCGAGCTCGTCCACCACATCACACTCACATTCTCGATTGCAGTGAAGTCAACATATAGCGTTTACGTCATGAATTCTTTCCTGAAGTCAATACGATGTGTCCATTTGTAAGAATATTGGGCATATAAATGAATATGACTCGGCCTTTCTTTTGAAGTCTTTTGCTTCAGAAAACGGCAAAGAGGAAAAACAGGAAAATAAATTGAGTGTAGTGCTTACTAGCTAGTTACCGATTAGTGATCCCCTTTGAAATAGAGAAAAAAATCACCAAAAATCTTAAAATTATGCCCACGACGACATATTTATTTTGAACATTTTTTTATGATAGAATTGATCTGGCCGCACGCCGTTCGAGAAGTTGGCTACCACAACTAGAGAGGCGGCCTGTCGTCGGAGAGGTTACCCGCCGCACCAAGAGAGGCGGATGGGGCGTAGTGGAGTGGAGATGGCTTAAGCAATGGATATAAGAAATCTTATCCGGCTCTATCCCACCCCCTCTCCTAGGATAATTTTACCCCCCTACATCTCCTTTATATCCCCTTTATCCTGTCTCGAGTAACTACCAAACGCATAATATGATAAACTATATCATATCCTAAGTTTTATCTAGACGACCAAATGCAGCATAATTGCCTCTAGCCCCTCGCTCGACGCTCTTTCCCTCTCGCTTCTCAACTCTCATGCCTTGCTTTTTCCCATTAGCTTCTGAACCCTCATGCCTCGCTCTTTCCCTCTTGCTCAAGCTTGACGCCTCCCTCTCGCTTTGAAGGTGTTTATGTAGCCTTGGTTAATTGTTTTTTTTTTTTTTAATTTTAACCGCGAGCTTGAATGTTTGACTTGGGTTTATTTATCACTATTTTTCATTTGCTTGATTTAGGTTAGTCCTCTCGGAAACCCTAGCCAGAGCATCGCTCCC
Organism: Rhodomyrtus tomentosa; assembly: GCA_028455895.1. Lineage (NCBI taxonomy): Eukaryota > Viridiplantae > Streptophyta > Magnoliopsida > Myrtales > Myrtaceae > Rhodomyrtus > Rhodomyrtus tomentosa. The sequence goes on along the minus strand of JAPCWY010000001.1, from coordinate 1,207,204 downwards.
GTGTTTGACAGTTTGATTTAATCATTCAAGTCATATATATTTTTTTTTGGTAAGTTAAGTGTGTGTATAAACTTTCAAGTCACTAGGTACAAAGATGAAGCTGGACATAAAAATCATGAACTCATATTGGCACCATGTATGTCAGTATGGGTTCAATGATGAACCGATTGCAAAATGAACAACGCGGCAGCGTGCACCTACCTAGAGGCCAAGATTCGGCCAACACAATAGTAAACAAACAACCAAACAGATGGCCAAGAAATCCCAGAATCGGGCAAGAGGAGTAGTAAAAAATATGGCCAAACAAGCGGCCCAAACACAATAAAAGTAGAAGGAGCAGCATTGCTCTGAATGAAGTGGTCAAAACAACGGCCAAGCATGCCTAGGTCTACACGAATGCAGCAGCTAGTAGGCTCATTCAAGTTGTTTGTTTATGATTTAAAAGATCTTTTCATTATTCTCATAAGCTTGGGATCTTTCAAATGCAAGAGACGGTTCTGTACATGGGTGTCGCTACCTTGAACATTTGCTTCTTGCTTCTTTGATTCCAACAAACTGATCCAACTATTCTTGAACCACCATCAAGACAATCGGCATTCTTAATTGTTATTTCAGAATGATGGGAAGCCGTTCCCTACCTTAATGATTGAATATCTCCCCTCCCTTTTCCAGTAGTTTCATTGGATCACATGAGAATTGGACCAGATCGGTCGATTTGGTCTAGTCTACTCCCATGACTAGGTGGTTCGGTTCCCGATTGCAAAAACTGAAAACCGGTTGTACTAGTTCAATTCCTAATTCTTAAATGGGATTAGACCGGAAACCGATTACCCTAACTTTTTATGCTCCCTCTTCAATCATTTCCATCTCCACCTCCGCCCACCGCACTGCAAGGACAACCAGTTTCGCTGGCAAATTGGCGATGCCTTTTGGCTCTTTTCCCCCTCTCTTTTAGAAAGGAACTAGTGAAATGAAAAAGGCTAGAGTAAATCTCTATGTTGCAGATTCTGCACTTACCACGCCACTCAAATCCTGTCTCCTAAAGACAGAATGAAGCACCCCCTTTTTCCCCTCTAGAGCTGGCTTTCCACTTTCTTTATGTTGTACCTCTTTCTTCGTTCTTTTTGTTTTTTGCCCTCCTTTTGTTAGATGTATTCGACCTTCTCTTCGTCCCAGATTTGCCGAGAACCTTACTGCGGAGAAGAACGTTACAGCTTCTAAACTTGCAAATCAAAGCCAATCCTTTCGTGTCGATTGGATCGTTTGGTCACTTTGGTGGCAGAAACCAAGGGGTTCCGAATGCATATCGAATAGTTAGGCATATCAATGTGTATACTAGAGTAGCAAAGAAAGTATTCAGCTCAAGCCAAAATGGAATTAATGAGTCGATAACCTTATTAATATTGGTCCTATTAAGTGATCTTGGGCCTCTCTTAGCCCAAAAGCCAACTCAAAGAATGGGAGTTTCCATCATATTTATAATCCGACCACCACCCTCTTCCACAATCGATGTGGGACAATACTAGTACTAATATAGTCGAATTTCCTCGTTGATCCCACATCTGAGCCTTCTTTACATAGATCCCTAACTAGTCTTAGACTTGAATGACCTACTAGTACAAAATTAAAGCTGCTCGATATGTGAAAAGTACCTACAAGTTAGATATATACGCATGGTTCAACCGCACCTGAGACTTGTCTGTAGTGCTGGAGGTTGTCTTCAACCGCTTGCCAGGTCTCATATGACCCGGTTATGGATCTTTCGATTCCAACAAAGAAGTTGGACACCAATTAGATGGAAACCTAGACGTCAATTCAATGGATCTCGACATTACGAAAATAGGTTCGCTTGATCATGTCCATCGAACAACGAATCAAGCTCAAAATTACACATAAAATCGGTGAAAATGGCTACCTAATCTTCATCTCAATGTGATGGCAAAAAAGGTTCATCCCAAGTTTCAACTAGTCATTCACATAGGTATTGCATATGCCAAACATTCATTACATCGACTGACCTTTATCTTTTTAGATATGATGATTGGGTCGATACGATCATTTGCTCCATAATTTTCGCAAAATTCCATGAAGCAGATTGCCAAGTTCATGGCGTGCAATTATCGATCGTCCTTTGACGATGATAATGCCGCTTCAAAGACTACTTTTACCATCGGTGAAACCCGCTGCAAATGGAAAAGAAATCACTTTTTTCGAAAAATAAGTGATATGTGTCTCGTGATGTTACCAAAAAACTAACTTATTTATGAAATAATCGAGCTTTAATCGTCATTCTTCATAATGACATAATTAGATAGGCAGTGCCTTCAATCAAAGGATCTTGTGCATGAGATGATTGGCGATTGATAATCATGGAGAGTATGGGACCGGCGCAATTTCGATCATTAGGATCCATTTAATTAGGGTCCAATTCATATTGCCACTATTACCGATCATATTCAGACTCGTGTCCGTATAGGCTGCTTTTATCTCTGTTTGTTTATATATGTTTTTCTTTTTATGAACATATTGAATGCTGAAACCAAGTTGTTAATGTAATGAAACCTGGTCATATGTGTAATTTTTTGGTCATTATGTTGAATTACAGTATGATAGAGGTTACTTAATCTATGCTCGGATAGGAGCCAAATGTCTTGTTTTCTTGGGACCCCCTTATATGTTCTTTTATAGATGAATGTCTAATAGTCGCAATCATGAAAAGAAGAGAAGAAAGAAGGAAAAAAGGTGTAAATGCATGTGATCCAACACCCTTTTTGTTCCCCATTCCTTTCTTTCTTTCCATCTTTTTTCCGCAAGTTTTTTTACGTATCAAGTCTTTGCTTCTTTTGGCTAAATATACGTAAATCCTTCAGTCCCATTGACCTATGAAACAGCAGTTCAGGAGCAACGACCTGCATACATGCTCAGATTAAATCAAACGACAGGCTAAGAAGCATCTAGAATTGAATAAAAGACAAATCGATAGATAAACTTTCTGTCCCCCAACCCCCCTCCAAAAAAAAAAAAAAAAAAAGGAAAAATCTCTATGAAAATCTCACGTGAATCTCTAATTTCCAGATGTTCAATCTCAACCAATCTGATCCTACCTGTCGTAATTATCCGTCTCCCTCCTCAACTGCATAACAAGTGAAGACCTCTGTTGGCGTTGAATTCATGCTCGAAAATCTTGGTCAGTTTCTTTCTTTCGAATAACTACTACTTTCTGCAATAGACAGAACCAATAGCACGAGCGTCTTCTGGAGTCAGAGCGACAAGACCCGCTTAGTCATGAGCTACAGACGCCATTCGTTGTGCATGCAGAGGGGTCAATGGAAAAACAGAAGACGCTCACGCTGGAAACTGAAAAGAAACTCTTATGGCTTGTCCTCTTGCTCACAGTTTCGATTCTTTTTTTCACTTTACGTGGACCTCGAAACTGTCTTCTTCTGTACCCAATAAAAGATGCATAGAAACCATCAGTCATCAGCTCTACATCATTGGATTTATCTGTATTCTGTCGGAGGGTCGGTCTTTCTTTTCTCGGAATTCTAAAGAGGGACGATACGAATAAACTTGATATTATGGAAGGAGCACTTTGGAAGTTTATGGAAGCCATCTTGACTCATGTTTGGAGTGTTTTCACACTGGGAAATGATTAAGTGACTGTCTTTAATTTTCTTTTTTGGTTTAATCTGTCGTTATATAATTCACTGTGAAACAAAAAATGAATAACAAACAAGTAAGAAATATTGTGGGGTTCATTTCTTCAAGAATTTGTAGTTCTCTATATACGGTCACTCTCACAATCACTCAAAAAAAAAAAAAAAAATTTGTGCTAGCACAACCGAGTTTAGTACATGTACGCTGGGTTTACCATATTGTAATGATTCAAATTTGGTTTTATTGCGTATACTGGAAAGTGCAAGACTCGATGAGGCTTCGAGGTTGTTTCTCGATGCCCCCAGAACTGGAGTTCGCGCAGATTGCAGGATCTCCGTGTGCATCTTAAATTTTTAGAGGAAGCTGGATACTGTCTAGATCGAATTTCAATCAAGATCGAAATAATAATTCTAAACATCACAAGTTATCTTTTAACTTGGTGAACAAAAAATTAAGAAGCTACACATTCTCGCATGTTGAAAGAGTTCTTATAAGTAAATGTTATTTTCATGTCAATGATTAGCTGATCAAACGTTAGTTATAAGTTTTCAATTTATAGGTTGTTTATGTTTTTATTTTATGTACCATTTTTTTTTTATTTTTTTATTTGATGTAAATTTTTTATTCGAGTAACATACAGAAATAAAGAGCTTAAAGTGGAGTGTGCATGAGTTTTTCTAGATTGGACTCAATATAAATGTGTTTTGGTAAGATGAATTGGATTGAATATGAGTCAAGTGCGGGTCAGGCCAAGTGTGGGCCATTAAATTTGCGTAACATGAAAATGGGTTAAATGAGTCAATATGGGTCGGAGCATTTTCGACTCGATCCACCCATTTGACGACACTAGTTCTAAGTGCAGTAATGTTCCTAGGGTAGGATGAGAGTATTTTCGTATATGAAATCTTGGGAATAATTATCCAAAAAGTCGTAATTTATCTTACGACGGCCAACTCAATTCTAAAGCTTCAATTGTGCCAATATAGTCATAAACCTTTTGATGGTTTGTTAGTTCAGTCTTAAACTTTCTAGTTGTGCTAATTTAATCTTAAAACTTTTGGCAATTTTTGGATTTTGTCCTACACATCTTGATATACCGCAAAAGAGAGGAGGATATGTGGTCTCCAAACAAGTTAATGCCCTAATCACGCACTTCGATGCAGCCTTGACCTCTTGTATGTGTATGCTAAAACAAGATCGAATAGCGATTGGGATTCGAATCTTGGAGTGGTGTTGGGTTGGTGACATTAAACAACAAATAGAAAACTACAAAATGGAAAGGAGACGCTCGTTTGACGTGAAGCGAAAGCACCTTCCTCCCCTTTCTTTTCTTACAACTTTTTCTTGAGATGCCAAAACTTCACCCCATTTCACAGAACTACCCTTCTATCTCTCGCTCTCCACACACTTTTGAAACTGGATTTGGCATCAATATTTTGGTTTGTACAACTTTATACTCTGGCTCCCATATAAGCTGCTTTGACCTCAAGTTGAATGAGATGTAGACATGACCACGATGAACAGATAGCCGGCAACGGAACGAAGAAATACACAGAACAACACGGGAAAATACGGGCATAAGAAAGTTGAGAGAGACCAATAACATTGAACTCATGACCTGCGGTCCGTAATGATGTTAGAAGCATAAATTTTACCAAATGATAAAAGATGATAGATTACTTTTAGAGATGTTGAATTTGTATGAAAATAAATTGGTATGTGAAAACTCAACTTCCATTGTAACAATTTTTTTCCCCCCTCTTTAACAAACGGACACGATATCTCCAACTTTCGACAGGGCATCATCGACTTGCCCACCCATTTTTCTTGACTCATAAACCGAACAAGCTCTATTTTTGACCGACAGTGAGAATAAGTATTTTCGACACAAAGTTTAAGATTTTAAAAAAAGGAGAATAGAATTTGCGTGTTCGATTAAGCAAAAAACAGAATGCACTGAAATCGTATCCTCTAGAGTGTACAGTAATTGGATTATATAATCCAAATTATGCTCAGCATCTTCTGGTACTTAATGATCAGTAATATCGTTGGCTTGCCTACATTTTCCTGGAAATTTCAAAGCCGAGCGGACTCAATGTCAGAAAGCGGAGTGAGACTCACGGGTTTCGTCTCGAAAGCCCCTTTCCGTTACACTGTTCTAGGCAACCCCGACACGAGGAATCCTCACCAACGCTCCGACAATCGTGAGCCCAGCTCACCTCCGCCGTCGGATGAGGTGGGCTCCAAATGGAACTCTGCTATGTAGCGGTTGAATGTAAAAAAAGCTCACATGATACGATTGCACCCGATGCTCGCTCTTCTTCGGACACATATTCTCTTCCCGCTTCCAAATCTCGAGGGACGCAAAACCCCATGTGCTTTACTACTGAACCGTGTCAAGAGGGGTGATTTTCTTTTGAAGGATGTCTCGTTAGCTTTTAAATATGTAGTTAGTTCATCGCGCGGCATTGGAGATATCCCGATTGGTGAACACCGAAGTCATTTCACCAAAAAGATAAGACAAATTATTCAAAAAAAAAAAAAATTTAAGTGTTTGAATGAACGGATCGTACGAACATATTCAAACATCAAATAAAAGTCCCACCTATCATATTAAAAAAAATTCAAAAAAAGGTTTAAAGTGCCATTATTTACTCAAAATATTAGGCCCTTGTTTACTCAAAATTAAGTATTTAAACAAATGGGTCATATGAATATCTTCAAACATCAAATAGAGTCCAACATATCATATTGATAATCATGAACACCCCAAACAAAAAAAAAAGAAAAAAAACCTAATACGCCGCATCATTTTAGTCGTTTTGTTTAGATTCTCACTTGCGGTCTCCCACGGAATAATTTTGCATAAATCAATCTCGGTGTGCAGGGTGCCTTTGGCTTTTAAAACCAGAGGGAGACTGTTCGGAGCACCAGCCAGCCAGTTATATCTGCAACACACAGTCCCACCAGTTCACTTCACTAGCTATCGCTGTCCTCCATTATTGCCCCTTTGCCAAAGCTTGGCGTACTGCACAGTCCACACTCTCTCTCACATCTCAGGCTCAGCCACCAGAAGATCATCTGTCATCTTCCCTCTTCTCGTACGTGAACCATGGCTCTTCTGCTGGAGAACTCGTGTGACAGCGTACTGTTATCCTTGGAATCCCAGAAGTCCATACCTGCGCCGTTCCTGACCAAGACCTACCAGCTGGTGGACGACCCGCCGACGGACCACATCGTCTCGTGGGGCGACGACGGCACCACCTTCGTCGTCTGGCGGCCCCCAGAGTTCGCTCGCGATCTCCTCCCCAGCTACTTCAAGCACAACAACTTCTCCAGCTTCGTTCGGCAGCTCAACACCTATGTATGCGGATTCTTGATTGTTTCTTCGGCTAGGTTTTCCCCCAGTTACTTAAGAAACTCAAATCTTTAATTTTTTGAATGGGATTGTACCGACAGAAACTCTTACCGCAGTTGATTGTGCGCATTCATTAGCAGATTTCATGAATGAATCATAATGAATTCATTTCTAATGAGAAGCAGTGGAAGAGAAAATAAGTGAAAGAACATTTCAGCTCCAGTATCATGTAAAATCTAGGTAAACTACTGCTAGCAGCCTTACATTTTTGCTGAGAGGTTTTTGTTGTTCTATGTAATGATTTTAGGGTTTCAGAAAGATCGTACCAGACAGATGGGAGTTTGCCAACGAGTTCTTCAGGAAAGGAGAGAAGCACCTGCTCTGCGAGATCCACCGGAGGAAATCTCCGCAGCCCCAACAAGTGCCCATCAACCAACAGTATCCACCGTCCCCAATCGGCGGATGTGGCGGCTATTTTCCCTTCGTTGGCGGCCGAGTCGGCTGCATCTCTCCTCCCGATTCGGACGAGATGGCCTGGTGTGACTCGTCCCCACTGATCAATAATCCTAACGTTCCAATTGTCGACAACTTTGTTAGCTACAACAACAGCACAGCATCATCGTCGACATCATCGGTTGTCGCGGCTCTCGTCAAGGACAACGAGAGGCTGAGAACAAGCAACGACATGCTCACGTCCGAGCTCGCTCACATGAGGAAGCTGTACAACGACATCATCCACTTCGTGCAGAATCATGTGAAGCCCGTTGCACCGAGTAATTCCGCCATTTCGAACCAGGCTCCCGGGAACTTTCCTGCGATGAACGGACTTCAAACCCACGTTCCTCGAGTTGGTAATAATGTCATGGATTCTCCCACGAACACTTCACAGAGCTCCGTCACGATTCTTGATGAGGAAGATGGGACTAATTGCAGTAGCAGCAAGATGAAGCTATTCGGAGTGCCTCTCCAGTCGAAGAAGCGGTTGCATCCCGATAAGTACACTCCGTCGAAGATCTCGGAGACTAACAACAAGGCTCGTTTGGTGTTGGAGAATGATGAGTTGAGGTTGAATCTCATGCCCCCCACATTTCCAAGTTACTAGTATTTTGTTATCCCCCCCGTAGCGAGTAGACTACGCAATGAATGCGCGTATGGGTGCTAATGCATTTGCGATTTGTACAGTAAATTATTGCTGGTATCATGTTGTTCCGCTAGCTGAGATTTGAAAAACAAGTCTTTTTTTCTCGTCCTTCTTAATCTTACTTGACTTTCTCTTTATCTGTTTGGAAGATAAGCGATTTGTCGCTCTCTATACATGGATTATTAAGCCGATCAATCTGAAGGTACTCATCACGGAAACTAGATTATAGATAATGCATGCAGGGTAAAAAGAATAATCGCTAGACATATAAAGCTTTTACTAGATGATTAGCAAAAATTCAGGCCCTTTACACGACGAATGGTTTAAATAATCGGTTTTTGGCACGCTGAAGAGGGTTTTTCAACTTCAATTTACTAAAGGCACATCTGTTGGAACCCATTTCAATGGATTTGAAGAACATTGACGAGGCCCTAGCAAATGAAAAAAAAAAGGAATGATATTGTTGGCGTCTCTATCGAAGACATGAGAGCACTTCATTGATTCATTGTTAGAGGATCGTATTACGATCACTTCAGATGTGGTATAGTTCACTTAGTTCTCCGAAAGAATCGTAGAGGAAGTTACGAGTTGACAATCCGGCATAGATTGTGCCATAGGGATTGGAGATCTAGGATAGAACATGTCATATCGTTTTATAGATAGCATGAGACCACTTTGAATGACACCAGAAGGGGCACATCGTGGAGAGATTGTCTAAACTTAAGAAATAGATAGGATATGAACGATGTCACAAATAGGGTGCGAAATGATTGTACCTAGAGAAATACATATACACAAAACCTTTCAAGGCCTGGTCGTATTGGCCTGGTGGGTGTTTTCTTGCGGGGTTTGCTTTTTTATTTGTTCAACTTTGTTCACAGCAGATCAGCTTTGGTCTCTCTTCACTACGAACACAATGCTGGGATGGTATTAAAGGAAAAAGGAGTCGGTCTGGGGCTATCGAGCGGCCAAAAAAGGGTGCTTTAGGACTGTATATGAATTGCTTCCAGCCGCACCGCACTGAGAGATCCAATTTTGAAACGGAGCTGCTCTAACGAAAGAGACCAAAAAGAGAGTGCAGATTTGAAAAAGGAGAAGATGGCTTCGTCTTTAGTTTGAGCCCCCTTTTTGGCGCACTTTATTGACATTTCTCTCCGCACGTTAACATGGCTCGATGAAATGATTCGGAGTTCGATTGCAGATTTATATTTAAAGCCCGGAATTGCGACTCACAGCTTTGTGAACAGTGGGCGGACACGATGCACAAGAAAGTGTGTTATAAAGGGTTCTTGACGCAAAAGGGAGAGTCCTACTTGCGTCGCAGTTAGCGAATAGCATTTGCATTTTCTCCAGTCTCCAAGTAGGGTTTACCATCGTGGAGGCGAGTGTGGAATCAGAATAAGGTAGCATCTGGTGTATTCTGGGATTGAAGTCGCTAATGATGATGAGGAGTGATGACCGATTAGGGTTTGCTGATTACATATACAAAAAAAAAAAAATTCCATAAATTCACAGTGAGAAACTGATTGCGACCAAGCCAAGTTTTTGCTCTTAGGCGTGGAAGAAGATTCTTGATCTTCGGATGGAGTTTCAGGATCTTTTTAGACGGCAACTTGGTAATGGCCGCAATGTTTCCTTCTGGCTTGATTCCTGGCATCCTCGAGGGCCCATCAATAGACTCTTCTCTGATATAGACATATACATGTCGGGTATATCCCGGAAGGCCACGGTAGCGGAGTTCTTATTATCCTTGAGCCACCCGTCATAGGTTTTTGAAACTCTAAAGGATTGGTTTGAATAGCTCCCAACTCTTGATATGAGGCGCGTTGATTGGTTCGTTTGGCTTGGCCATTCTTTTGGTGTTTTCTCTATTGCCTCTACTTGGGACCATTTACGGCCTAGAGGACAATAGGTGCTGTGGCACTCCTTCACTTGGGATCAAGCACTTACTCCCCGACATTCCTTCCACCTTTGGCTGGTCACTTTGAATAGATTACCCACCTAGATTCTTTTGCTTAATTATAACCAAATTTCATATGCTTCTTGTGCCTCTTGTCAATGCATTCCAGACTCGGTTAATCATCTTTACTTTGGCTGCCATTATTTGGGGACCCTCGCTTCTTTTGGGGTAGCCAAGTACAATTTGGCCTGGGCTAATAGGTGTTGGAATGATAACCTACATTGGGCTAAACAACGCATTAGTGGCCGAAGCTTTTACCAACAAATTGCCCGCTTCTCCTTTGGCGCCCTATGCTACATCATGTAGAGGGAGAGAAATTATATACTATTTCGTAACAAAGTTTTCTTTCTACCTGCCATCAAGAAGCATCTTGAGAAGTTTGTCTAAGATAAGGCACTGAATTTCAAACAAGTTGAAGATACTCCTCGCAACGGGAGAATGCAATCTAACTAAGATATTGATTCGACAAACTTTTGCTGAATTGAGGGTCGTCCTGTTTGCCTTTTCTTTTTTGCACTTTGGCCAGGTACCTTTGGCCTTGTTGTTTTTCCTTTTCTTGAGGAACTCTAGTTCCTTTTTTGGACTCACGACACCCTTGCACTCCTAGTGAAGGAGTGCAAGGCCTCTTTGTGGTGTCGGATTTCGCTCTTGTGTAGTTGTGTTTTGGTGAAAGTTAATACATATCTTATCTTTATAAAAAAATAATTTTTTTGGTAAGGTAAGAATGTATTGAACTTTTCAAAGCGCTATGTATAAGAATGGAACCGGTTTATGAACAAAAAAATGGCACTATTATGTGCCATAAAGGGATCAACGGTGAATCGGTTGCAAGATACAAGATCGCATCGAAAGTTGCGCCCAAACCCAATGGCAAAAAATGGCCAGATAAAGCTGCAAAAGAGCACAGCCAAACAAGCAGCCAAGAGTAGACCAACAACGAACAGAAAGGAGAAAAAAAATAAAAAAATGGCCAAAACAACAGCCAAAACATCTAAAACCTACACGGCCAAAACAGCGGCCAAACACCAAGAGAACTAGTTGAGGCGGTGTTGGGACGATCCTAAAAAATAGCGCTAGAGATACCCCAATTTCTTTGCAACTGCATATTGTGGGGAGTATCTTCATTGCGACCAAAGGAGAGAGCTTCGTCTTTCACCACCTTAACAAGGTGCTTGATGATACCCAACACAAAAAGAGGCTTATCTTGAAATAGGATATCATTCCTCACGATCCAAATTATGAGGCAAAGTGCCCCGAGAGAGAACCTGGATAAGCAATAAGAGAAAGAATGGCCACCAAAATATTGCATAGCCCACCTAATATGCTCTTGCCAAGGACGGTTTCGCCAAGACAATTTACATTTGGACGCCCAAAATAAAGCAAGGCTACATGTGACCGAAAACAAAAAAAGAGATGATCAACCAAGTCAGGTCTATACCGACAAAACACACATGCACTATCCTAAATCCTACGGTGTTGAAGTAGCAAAACCTGAGTGGGTATACGGTTAAGAGTAACTAACACATGAGAAAAGCATGACGAGAAGATATGGCATGATCCCACACAAAAGAGTGCCAATGAGCACTTCGTCCCTTAAATTTGATGAGCTCCCCTGCCGAAGCTACCGAGAAAGCACCGGAAGAACGAGAAACTGATGTTAATTTACTAAAATATTACTAATTTAAGTGGCCACGTAAAGCTTTTCTCACACCACTTTATAGGGTAAGGCCCTTACCGTAAGGTGTATGTACAAAATCTTCTACTTCTCGCATGGTACTTCCCGGTGATTTGATAAATCTCAACCATCGATAAGAACTTCATTTTCCCCATTAAAGTACTGCATGGTTCGACAAAAAATAAACTGTGGGGATCCATCTTCAGGTCTCACCTAATGGACGGTCATTTTTTTTAATCATGATTTAAACAACAATTGAATTCATATCACCTGAAAATGATTATGCATCACACTAAAATAACCCTACTCTATCTTTCTCACCCCTCCCCCAATTTCTTTGCAACTGCATATTGTGGGAAGTAACTTCATTGCGACCAAAGGAGAGAGCTTCGCCTTTCACCACCTTAACAAGGTGCTTGATGGTACCCAACACAAAAAGGGGCTTATCTCGAAATAGGATATCATTCCTCACGATCCAAATTATGAGGCAAAGTGCCCCGAGAGAGAACCTGGACATGCAATAAGAGAAAGAATGGCCACCAAAATATTGCATAGCCCACCTAATATGCTCTTGCCAAGGACGATTTCGCCAAGACAATTTACATTTGGACGCCCAAAATAAAGCAAGGCTACATGTGACCGAAAACAAAAAAAGAGATGATCAACCAAGTCAGGTCTATACCGATAAAACGCACATGCACTATCCTGAATCCTACGGTGTTGAAGTAGCAAAACCTGAGTGGGTATACGGTTAAGAGTAACTAATCACATGAGAAAAGCATGACGAGAAGATATGGTATGATCCCACACAAAGGAGTGCCAATGAGCACTTCGTCCCTTAAATTTGATGAGCTCCCCTGTTGAAGCTATCAAGAAAGCATCGGAAGAACGAGAAAACGATGTTAATTTACTAAAATATTACTAATTTAAGTGGCCACGTAAAGCTTTTCTCACACCACTTTATAGGGTAAAGCCCTTACCGTAAGGTGTATGTACAAAAATCTTCTACTTCTCGCATGGTACTTCCCGGTGACTTGATAAATCTCAACCATCGATAAGAACTTCATTTTCCCCATTAAAGTACTGCGTGGTTCGACAAAAAAAAAAGGTTCTCTATGGGGATCCATCTTCAGGTATTACCTAATGGACGGTCATTTTTTTTAATCATGATTTAGACAACAATCGAATTTATATCACCTGAAAATGATTATGTATCACACTAAAATAACCCTACTCTATCTTTCTCACCCCCCCCCCCCTACCTATTTCCTTGCTTTGTCTCCACGTGTGGTGATGGAGGTTGTTGACAAGTCCTCGCAATCTTGAATCAAGGTTGATCCTAGGTGGTCGACCACCTTAAAATACCTCAATGTAGGAGGTTGTAGTATTGTCCGATGGAGCTGGAAACGACGATGGAGCGTAGTGGTGACAAGATTGGGTGTGGGGGAGGGAGAGAGAGATTTTGGATTAGGTATTTGGTGGACACGTGGTACAAATCCAAGGACAAAACAGGTGTGAACAATGGATAGGTACAATATGCGGGGACACCTCTCTCTCTCCCCATTTTTCTACAGTATACAAATGATCTTGTTATTGTTGTATACATATGTATGTATATACGATGTACTTACCAATAATGTTTATTTTAGATTGATTTTGTAAGTTTTTCATCGTGCGTGTTCATATACGTTTTACGTTAAAGGAGAAGAACAAAAATAAATAATAATGGGTCGGTCAACTTTGTTTTTGTTTTTTTGTTTTTTTTTGAGGGGGGGGGGTGTCTGTAATTGATTTGTAAAATGTCCTTATTGCATGAAATGGGGCAAGGAGCAATTTATTTCCTAAAGTTTAATGCTTAGGAAAAATTCTGTTCTAAATGGAACGAGACACACCAGAAAGGTTCTATCTGTTACCTTTTGAGGAGATACAATTTACAACTTTTCAAAGTTAAGGCTTCTATTCACATTTTCATATCAAAGGAAGACTGAAAAAAAAGAAGAAGCAAATCTAGATTTGTGATTTTCTTGTTTTTCTACACCATATAATGTTTCTCTTGAATTATGGATTTATTTGAGTTCGTAACTGAAAAGCACTACGAAGTGCATTGATATCGCCTTCTTGTAGAGGCATTGTCTGTATCCTAGAGTTACTATTTCCGTTAAAGCCATTCTAATAAAATCATGACTAACACACAGTTGGGTCTTGTCTCATGTCAACTTGTCAAGAACATCCAATTTGACCAAATTGGATGCCCCGCGCTTGTTAAATTTCAAGTGTCATTCCTGATCCGGCTTGCACAGAGACTTTGTTAAATATATATCTTGTTTACAAGGCATATGTGCTCTTTATATGTACTTATTAATCTTTCTCGACTTAGAAGTTTAGAGCTTTTGTGTTGTAGAAAATTGGAAATTGACGGAGAGATTTGTAGAACGGGAACAGGAGAGGCGAGTCGACTGAGCAGAGACAAGCATTTAACACAGGTTTCAACAAGGCCTTATATGTTTTTTGGGTTGGGCTCTAACCTGCATGAAGCAATTGCTTAGGAAATGATGTCTAAAATAAACTTACATTACAAATGCTTGTCATCGACATCACTAAGATTCTCCACAAGTGACATGTTATTCAAAATGACATGCGTCATTAATTCTCTATTCGCAAAAATCCATGCTTGTCTTGTTAATTCTTTTTGATAAAAATAAGATTTCAGGAAAAATAGCTAAATATTACAGTATGATTGTTCATCGTAGTAGAGCACAAGACTCCAACCATCAAAGAAATTTTTAACATACAAAATATTTCACGATCATAGAATTCGACCATCAAAGAAATTTTCTAACATACAAAATATTGTCAAAAAAGACATAAATTTTTTGCACTTTTTTCAATTTTTTCTTTTGTATTTTTGCCAATTAAATCATAAAATTTTTCACCTTATGCCAATTCGGCCTTAATGGCCGAGAATCGCTGACGTGAACGTCGTTTGACGTGGCATTGCCAACAATGATGTAGATAATTTTTAATAATTTTTAAATATATTTTTAGAATATTTTCCTTTTTCCTTTTTCTTTTTTTTTATCCTTTCTTTATCCCTCCAATATCACACGAGGGCCGCCCTCGCTACGGGTTCGGCTAGGGCGACCCTTGACCGACATCGGCGAGGGTAGCCACGCCTAACGCTAGAGGGAAAAAGAAAAAAACAAAAAAAAAATAAAGTTATTTTTAAAAATTGTCTGCGTCACCACTGCGGTACGCCATCTGATTGCCAACGTCCACGCCAGTGATTTTCTGTTAATAGAGCTGAAATGACAACATATGAAAAGGTTTATAATGGAATCGTTAAACTTAGAATTTTTAAGACTGAATCGTCAAACCTAAAAGGTTTAGAATTGATTTGGCAAAAGTATAACAAATTTAGTACTTATTGGATAATTTTTCCTATGAATTGCTTTCGACCCCTCAACCTTTTTAATTTACGCACGTAAGTCCTAACTATATATTGCAAAAGCTGATGAGAAATATAATTAGATTCCGAATCTTCCTATTGATGCAATCTAAGTACTGAATATTCGCCAGAAAGTACAGTAAAAGCTCTAAGCTACATTAAGAACTCCGAGATAAAGGTTCCAAAGTATAAGAGGTAAAAATAAGGCAAATACGATGTGGATTCAATCTTAACCATTAAATATCTGTTTGCTGATACGTGGGTTATAAAGACACAGTAAATTTAATTCACCACAAATTTTACGATACATTGTTTTGCAAGACAAATGGTTTAATTTTTTTTTTTCAAAGATGATCGCTTGTATCACTTACAAAAATGGATGCAAAAATATTTAAATATAAATTATTGTCGGAAATGAAATTATCATGCATTGAGTAATTATTTAAGTGATGCAAACAATCAATTTAGAAAATATATTTTTCAAATCATTCATTTTTCTAAAACAAACATGTCGTAAGACATTTAATTGTGACATTGCATCTTCTTGGAACGCAAGCACGAAGTGTTGTAAGTGTTGAGAAATTTCGTCGGGAATAAGATGAACAATAGAGTTGGATTCTGTGGCGTGATAACATTTTTTAAAGGAATTGTTTGCCTCAGTTAATGGTTACCGGCAAAGATCCTCCAAGATACAGCAGAGTCTCAAACGAGATTATTAGATAACAATTTTAATAATTCTCCGAGAACTCTTTAGAAAACAATCAAAAAAAGAAGGTTATATCTTTTTAAAAAAGAAACGAAAAAATTGAAATTAAAAAAATGAAGTTCTGAAAAAAAAAACAAAAAGTAGAATATATAATGAGAATATAACACATCTTTTCGCGTTCGAAATGTAATTAATTTTCGTACAACTTTTCGTGTAAGAAAACAGTTTATTTGACCACAACTTTTCATTGTTTGAAAATAGCTTTTCCTTGTTTAAAAGTTGGAACTTTTTGTATCTAAAAAAATATTGAATTCGATCGCAACTCTTCTTATCCGAAATATTGCAACCCTTCGAAGGTTGTAAGAAATTAATAAATTGATCGAAATTACGAATTATCAATAAAAACTTAACTTCAACTCTTACGTGAACAGTCGCACTGTTTCGAGAGAGTTCAACAGTTAAGGTAGAGTTCAATAGTCAATTATTTTTATGATTTCGAAAAATAAAAAAAATAATTGTTGAATAGTGCTAAGTGCGTCTAATCGCATCAAAATTGCGCACCTGCATGCGTGTATAGTGAGATATAGCCCACTTGTACATTTCTTTATTTTCAAATACCATAATTATCTTTTAACTAATAAAGAGGCCTATACTCTTCTTTCCATCTCGCGAGAGATTGGAAATGGCAACTTTTTATTTGTTTTGCGAACAAACTTCAATAGTAAGGTGGCGACGTGGGTGAGAAGGTACAGTGGTGCAACCGTGATAATGCACAGTAAAGACATACATGAATACAAAAGAAGAACGCACCCAACATCAATATCTTTCTCGATTGGATTCTTTTTATCCAATCGAACCTGTTCTTGCAGAGAACGTGTCCACTTTATTCATGTCTTCTTAGCTTAAGAAAAAAAGAAACCTACAAAAAATATAACATTAATGTATTAATATTTTCCATTGAAATCAGGCTGCTATTGAGATTTTCTGAGTTTTGGATAGGCGTTGTCGAAAAATGTAGTACAAATTAGGGACCAGGCGACAGCCATTCCAACATTTTTCACCCTTCTCCCCACAAATATTTCGACAATTGATCACTAAGAAATCCCAGAAGTCAGGTATGTCTTTAATCCCCCATTACTCGTAGATAAGGTTCTTACGTTGGTAGATGAGTCTCGCGCAATCTCAAATTCAATTCGGTGCCTTAAATGCTTGGATGAGTCGCGAAAAAAGTGGACAATAACGGTGCGGCGTTGTAAGCTTGAATTGCATTGACTGCCATTTCGCACGAATTTTCAATTGTCAGACTATTGTTATTGTTATATTACTTAGTTCCATTATGAGCAATGCCTCTGGAAATGAATATTCTTGTATTGGGTATGCAGATGATTGTTTTCAAAGGAAAAACCCTAATTGCTTAAACGGAGAACATGTGACGATATTAGCCATATCAGGAAATTCTCAATCAAAATCCCAATTATAAATTCAACTGGAAAGCCAATTTCTTTGCCCCCATGGCTGTCACCGGAATGCCGTCTCCATCTTCATCTAGGGCAAAATCGCCACCGCGGCCACCTTGTTCAACCGGTCATTCCTTGATGTGATGACTGATGGTTAGTCTGTCTAGTCCTGGCTCTAAGGTCGATCTTATACCGTCTTCCAATACCACTTATCTTAAAAATTGGTTTGCTAGTGGGACTTCTTCTTGGCATAGAGCGACGTTCACCTTCTATACCAATCACAGCAAAACCTAATGGGAAACGAACGTGACGCAATGAGATTTCTATCTTCCTCTTTGCGCGCACATTGTCGCGTAGTTGGCTCTCTAGCCTAGACCTATTTGATGCGCCATAAATGTCACCTAACAAAACGTCCGCAGCAGATCAACAATTGCACTTGGCAATTCTTCTTTCTTCTTCCTTCTTCTTTTATTATTATTTTTTAACCTTTCATTTTCAGATTTTGGCATTTTCGGAATCGAAATTGCAATGCACTCCATAATTCTTCCAAAATGAATAAATGGGGGAAAACAAAGGTTCCTTTACTCGTGAAAGTTCGTCAGCTATAAGTCGGTCCAGCACATGAAACCAGTGAGCAGCAATCAGAAGAACCTGATCCGTCTCGAAAAGCGTTCCTCTGCGCCATCTGATCAGGATAATGCAAAAGTTGTCTAATTGCATCCCCTTCCCCCTCCCTCTCCCTGGGCATCCGACGTTAGAGCCCTCCTCATAATTAATTTCGGGTGTGATATCTGACACCTGTCATGTGAGTGGGGGCTTTAGGGTTTGTAAAGAAAGTTAAATTTGGAATTTGATTTTATTTTTTTTTGTTTATGAATTTTTTGGATTCACTCTCAACACAGCGATGCGTATTCAGATGGAATAATTCATGCACCATCAAGAGCACCTACTTTTGGTAGCCCCCAGGAACAGTTGGCACATATTAGCCCTTCGAATTTTGACGTCAGGGGCATGTCATATAGCGTGCCATGTAGGTTTACTTCGTCTGCATATACATCTCTCTCATCCTCGTGGTTACCACACATAATCCCTTATCAATTCATTTATTTGGGAATTGATCTTGCATAAATTCAATCATCAGAAACGATTATCATTCCTCCGAATTGTTAAGTGAATCAAGAACGAGCCGGGCATGCGTGTACACGTATTTAGCAGATGGTTTTGCACCCGTCATGGCAATTATAAGTGTTGTGCAAAACGTTTGGTAACCTTGAAATCACGTAACTCTAGAATCTTCCACTCAAATGTGGACATCTCTCTCTCTCTGTGAAGCCACACCTGCAGTGGCAGCAATGGCTAGATGTGTAGAGGGCATCGACAACAGTTAGTGTCTGAGTTGGCCCAGATGACAGCTTCATATCTGCAGTGGCTTTGGTCTTTATTTGGGGAGAGAGAGAGATGTTGCCGGAAAGTGGTGGTTGGGGACCGCCATAGACTATGCTTCTTCGGCAAAGTGGCCCGTAACCTTCGGATGGAGTAGCGGCGATGGAATGACTAAAGTACAAAGATCTAGATGGCTGGGTAGGGTTTCTTCGAAAGAGAGAGGGGTTGAATTTTTGTAGGCGAGGTCAAAGTCACAATGGTTGGGATGCATGCAACATGAGGTTTTATTTTAACGTTAGGTAGTTCGAGGACAGTCCGTTTCTTTGCCCTAGCTGACGCTCAGAAAAGAGGATGTGAGTGTGATAGATGATAATGACGATAACAGTAGTAGTAGAAAAAATGTTGGGGAGGGAGAGCACAAGGGTAGAAGAGGACTGGAATAACGGGTCTCGTAGTAGAGTGTTGCTAAAACTAGTTATCATCAGGTCCACTGTTGAAATTCTTCACATCGCTTGATAACAGAATTCATTTGCTTTTTAGATACATTTGGCCCGTTTCCATTTATTGGTTGGAATTTTTGAGTTGGATTTTTCAGCATGTATCAGAGCTAAGCTCCGTGTCTTTCGAGTATGTATCCATCTTTGCTAGTCAAATTAACCGGCTTGCACATGAGAGCTAGGCTCTGGTTATTTCGCATGTGCGTTTGTTGTAATTCTAACGCGGAAACTATCAGGATTTTGCAAATATATCAACGCAAAAGCCTAGAAATAATAACGATGAACAATAAAAAACACCAGATATAACGTGGTTCGCTCCGAATGTCGGTACCTACATCCACGGAGAGAGCCAGCAAGAACAATCTACTATATCAGAGAATTGGATTTACAATCGCTCAATACACTCGTGTTTCCCGCACCTAAATTATACTCAATCCCAAAGTGTTTATAAACAGACAACTCTCAATTGAATATAAAATAAAACTCAAATAAACTCACGAACGAAGAGTAAATCTTGACCGTACTGCTCCTCTTCTTTTCGTGCGGCCGTGTCTTGGAACGAGCAAAGAAGAGAGTCTGCCAAGTCTTCTCTTTTTGAATCTCTATATATCTCGCGGCTATTGCAGGATGCAGACAAGAAAAAAAAAAATCCTTAATCTTTTGTTTCCTTTCTTGGACCAAATATCTACCCAAATAATATATAATATTTGAGTCACATCTTTTGTCTTCTAATGCAGATATCAAATCTGCAATTAAAACTCGTCCAAAACATGCTACAATTGTTTCGGTCAAATATTGAATATTTAAACCAAAATATATATTCGCGGACGATTTAAACTCGAGACATATTTAATAATTCTCTACCTTGACTCGATGTTTGAAAGTCAACTCATAGTACTCATCATCCATGCTGCTCTCCCATCGCTCCGAAAGGCGGTTACTCTCCACAGACGTCAATAGTGCTTAAGCAAAACTTGAGCTTTGCCAAAGTAACAGACTTAGTCATCATGTTCGATGGGTTCTCTACTGTAGCTATCTTACTCACAACAACCTTACTTTTCGCTAAGATATCTCGGATGAAGTGGTATCTAATATTGATATGTTTCGTCCGCTCGTGATAAACCGGATTATACGCCAAAAATATCGCACCTTGATTGTCACAGTATATATCAACACTTTTCTGATCCAACCCAAAATCCAAGAGCAAACTCTGTAACCATATCGGCTCTTTCGTTACAAAGGTCAATGCCATGTACTCCGCCTCAGTCAACGACAAGGCCACGTGGTCTTGTAGGGACGCCTCCAACTAACTACATCACCTGCAAGCGTAAACAAGTACCTTGCTAAAGACCTGCACTCATCCAAGTCACCTGCATGATCAGAATCCACAAAACCAGAGGTTTCACATCCATCACCGTCCCTCCGGTACACTATGCTAACGTCTGCTGTCCCTTTCAAATATCTGAGGATCCATTTCACAGCTTCCCAATGAGCTTTACCAGGACGCTTCATATAACGACTAACTACACTGACAACTTGTGAAATATCAGGTCTAGTGCATACCATAACATATATAATACTACCCACTGCACTAGAATATGGAACACGGGACATATATTCCTCCTCCTCCTCAGTCTGCGGTGATAATTTAACTGAAAGTTTAAAGTGCTTCGCTAATGGTGTACTCACAGACTTCGCTGACTGCATATTAAAACGTGCTATAATCTTCTCAATATATTTCTTTCGAGACAGACGTAATAATCCTGCATTCCTGTCACGCAAAATCTCCATTCCCAATATTTTCTTTGCAGCACCTAAATCTTTCATCTTAAACTCAGCACTTAACTGCTTTTTCAGCGCATCAATATCAGACATATTCTTAGCTGCTATTAACATATCATCAACATATAGCAATAGATATATCAAAGACCCATCATCCAGTCTCCTAAAATAAACACATCTATCCATCTGACTCTTAGAATAGTCTTGACAAGTCATGAAAGCATCAAAGCGCTTATACCACTGCCTAGGAGACTGTTTCAGCCCATACAAAGATTTCTTTAATAATCAAACATGATCTTCCTTACCCGGAATAACAAATCCTCTGGCTGTCTCATGTAAATCTGCTCCTCCAACTCACCATGAAGAAAAGCTGTCTTTACATCAAGCTGCTCCAACTCGAGGTCCTGTGCAGCAACTAAGGCAAGTAAAATACGAATAGAAGTATGCCTTACCACAGGAGAAAACACTTCATTATAGTCAATGCCCTCCCGCTGTGTAAACCGTTTTGCCACAAGTCTCGCCGTATACCTCGCTGCCTCAACACCGGGAATGCCTTCTTTCCGTTTGTAGACCCATTTGCTTCCAACAATCTTCTTACTCTTGGATACTTTAACTAACTCCCATGTCTGATTTCGATGAAGTGATTCCATCTCTTCACTCATAGCCCCTAACCACTGCGACGACTCAAAACTAGCCATCGCCTCAGAATAAGATAAAGGCTCATCTGTCTCCACCTCGTCACCTACAGTTAAAACATAAGCAATATCTGTATAACCATAACGTACCAGTGGTTTTATTTGCCTTCGTTCTCTACCCTCAACTAGAGTATGCTGTGACTGTACTGGTTGTTGACTATCACTATCTTTAGGAACTGCGGCCTCATCTGCAATCTTAACATCTGTTATCTTTGAGGTCTCCGAAGTCTCCACCTGAAGCTCCACCTCACTACTGACACCATGATCTATCTGCTCTGCTGGTAGTGTCTCAGGACTCCTCTGTCGAAGTATTGCAGTCTCATCGAAAATTACATCTCTGCTGATTATAAAACCGGGTGATATGGGATTAGTGCACCACAGCCGGTAGCCTTTCATCCCATGTGCATAACCCAGAAATATGCATTTCTTTGACCTCGGCTCAAGCTTACCATCACTAGTATGAGCATATACAGGACATCCGAATACTCGTAATCCGGAGTAATCAACAGTTTTTCCCGACTATACTTCCTATGGAGTCTTCCACTCAATATCAGATGATGAAGATCGATTAATCAGGTAACACGCCTTGTTCACTGCTTCGGCCCAAAATTCCTTGCCTATTCCAGCATACGATCACATGCTCCGAGCCCGCTCAAGTAAAGTTATGTTCTTCCGTTCTGCCACGCCATTCTGCTGTAGTGTCCCAGGTATTGTGCGGTGTCTAACAATACCTTCTCTTTCGCAGAACTCGGTAAAATCTTTACCACAGAACTCCATGCCGTTATCGGTTCTTAGGCACTTGATCTGTTTATCTGACTGCTTCTCAGTCAATGCCTTAAATTTCTTGAACCGATCAAACACATCAGATTTGTGCTTTAGAAAGTATACCCATACTTTCCTTGAATAATTATCGATAAATGTGAGCATATAACGGGCACCTCCTTTCGAAGGAACCGGAGACGGGCCCCAGACATCTGAATGAATATACTCAACCGGTTGCTTGGTCGAATGAATACCTGTAGTAAACTTAATCCTGCGTTGCTTTCCAAAGATACAGTGCTCACATAAGTCTAACTTACTTGTCTTCTGACCCTTTAACAACCCTCTATCACTCAGCATTGTCATACCTGCCTTACTCATGAGCCCTAAACGCATATGCCATAAACGAGTTAAATCAGAATCTGACTCACCTGATGAAACTGCAGCGGCTCCTGTCACGGTTTCTCCCAGTAGATAATAGAGAGAACTCACTTTCTTCCCTTTCATCACTGTCATGGCACCTCGAGAAATCTTCAGTATTTCACCTTCAGCGGTGTACTTACACCCGATATCATCGAGTGTCCCTAGAGAAATAAGGTTCTTCTTGAGCTCCGGTATATGCTTCACGTCTGTCAATGTGCGAACCACACTATCATGCATCTGAATCCGAACTGTCCCTATCCCAACAACCTTGCAAGCTGCATTATTCCTCAACAGAACTCTACCACCATCTGCAGTCTGGTAAGTAGTAAACCAGCTCCTATGAGGCGTCATATGGTAAGAACACCCCGAATCTAGCACCCATTCGTCTCCTGACGAACCTGTAGTCACACACAAAACAACCTCTGCATCACTAGTGCTCTTCTCAGCAATGTTCGCCACATTGACTGTGGTCTTCTGCTTATCACCTCTGTTTCTCAGCTTAGGACAATCTCTCCTGATGTACTCCTCCTCGTGACATTCAAAGCACTTCACGCATCCCTTGAATTTCCTATGGCGTGATTTAGACCTGCTTTTACCTCTGCTGCTGCTGGCCCCCGCTGTTACTCTCTACCCCGAATCACTAGTCCATGCGCTACATCCTGCGCCTGACTGTCATCTCGCAACTTTCGCTGCCACTCTTTAGAAAACAAGGCGGACTTTACCTCTTCTGAGGTAATCGTAGTACGCTCCTGCAATAGAGAATCAGTAAAATGCTCTCATGACTCTGGTAAAGAAGCCAACAACATCATGCCCTGCTCTTCATCTTCAAGAGTCTTACCGACGTTCTTCAGATCCATCATGAGTTTATTAAATTCGTCTAGGTGGGTTCTGATAGACGTACCTTCAGTATATTTGAATTGGAACATCTTCTTCAACATGTACAAGCGATTGTTCAAACCCTTCTTTACATAGAGCGACTGAAACTTTGCCCACAATGCTGCGGTATCCTTTTCTTCGTCTACCTCTATCAATACTTCATCCGATAAATTCAACAAGATTACACTCCTAGCCTTCCTAATCAACACATCTTTATCAGCATCTTTCATCGATTCGGGCAACTTAGCCTTGCCCTCCAATGCTTATGCCAAACCTTGAGTTGTCAATAACGCTTTCATCTTGAGGCTCCATAACCCAAAATTGTTCTTCCCGTTAAATTTCTCAATTTTAGCTTTCACCCCAGATATAATTTCACAACAGAATTTCCAGATGATAATCAGACAAGCAAAAGCCCCAAATCACAATCTAGAAATCTAACTTGGCTGATACCAATTGTTGTAATTCTAACGCGAAAACTACCAGGATCTTGCAAATACGTCAACATAAAAACCCAGAAATAATAACGATGAACAATAAAGAACACCAGATATAATGTGGTTCGCTCCGAATGTCGGTACCTACATCCACGGGGAGAGCCAGCAAGAACAATCCACTATATCGGAGAATTGGATTTACAATCGCTCAATACGCTCGTGTTTCCCGCACCTAAATTATACCCAATCCCAAAGTGTTTATAAACAGACAACTCTCAATTGAATAAAAAATAAAACTGAAATAAACTCACGAACGAAGCGTAAATCTTGACCGTACTACTCCTCTTCTTTTCGTGCGGCTGTGTCTTGACACGAGCAAAGAAGAGAGCCTGCCAAGTCTTCTCTTTTTGGATCTCTATATACCTCGCGGCTATTGTGGGATGCAGACAATAAAAAAAATCCCTTACTCTTTTGTTTACTTTCTTGGACGAAATATCTATCCAAATAATATATAATATTTGAGTCACATCTTTTCTCTTCTAATGCAGATATCAAATCTGCAATTAAAACTCGTCCAAAACATGCCACAATTGTTTCGGTCAAATATTGAATATTTAAACCAAATTATATATTCGCGGACGATTTAAACTCAAGACATATTTAATAGCGTCCACCGTTGCTAGTTAAATTAAAATATACCATCACTTTTGCCGTTGCCGATGACACACACTCTCTCTCACACACACGTATTTGAGGTCACAGTCTCACACCAAAAGTGATCAGCCTTATATGAGACCTCAAACGCAAGCAATTTATGCCCGAATTTTGATCACTTCTCTTTCACACGTACAAGCTCAGAGAGAGAGAGAGAGAGAGTATGATTCATTTGCATCTATTGGCTCTAATAAGAGATTTAAGGAAAGAATCATTGTAAATCTTGTGACTATTGTCCCTAAAAGTCAAGGGTTATAATAAGTACTTATAAAGTTATTATAGATACTTTTGACATAGATACTCCCACATCATGAGGACATAAAAAATTTCTATTTAGAATCGAACTAAATTCACTATGAATTTTATGCATAAGATGTCTGTCGGTTACAAGAAGAAAAGAAAACATCTTCGTTACATGAATTAGATTTTAATCATAGAAATGAATAAACTATGACTTCATAACAAAAATCCCCTACTGTACGTTCACTAAATAAAACCAGCTAATAATCAACATGACATATTGTCATCCCAAGCATACTTGTTCGAGATCCGTCCCTGGTTGTCTCCGACAGACCTGGGGCAGGAGGCGGGAGGTAGCGACTGCCAAGGTTAGGGTTGGGGCCGGCCAAGGCCGAGGGAGGAGGAGGAGGAGAAATGGACATAGGATCCCGTCCACCGTGATAGATAACGATGTAGGCCTCGTGATATGACACGAAACTTGTCCACATTCCATATACCCCAAATAAAATCAAAGCTCAACAACTCTTCAATGGGAAGAAGGACCAAAACCTTGGCCAATTTTTTTTTTTTTTGGCCAAAAATTTTAAGAATATTTCTTACCTAAATGCTTGATTTGTCATATATATTATTCAAGCACTAGAAGTCGAGTAACTGTTATATATAGTCCTCACCCCCACCAGATGGATAGCAGTCAGTCTATGATAACACTATTCTATTCCTCCTTGATTGCTTCTCTCTCTCTCTCTCTCTCTCTCTCTCTCTCTCTCTACAGTCTCTCTTCAAGCCTACTCTTTCTTCCCCATTCCTCTGTCTGTCCATACCAGTCTTCACATCTGTGCACCATTTACACGCTCCACTTCAAGTTCGCTCAGTCTCCTTGCCAAGAAGATAGAGAGAAAAAGGGCCATGGATGATATTGATGAGCTGAGTTCTACAGCCTCACCAAACCAGCTGGACCTGCTCATGACAATGCACATGGAGAAGCCGCCCGAGTTTTACGACGGCATGTGCAGAGAGTTCGCCAACCTGACCCCTGCCGAGCTCGGCGGCACGAGTTGCGCAGCTAACCCCGCTTATATGGATAACGCCATGAGAAGCTTCTTGGACAATAGCGTCAGCCCGCATTTTGTCACTCCCTACTCATTCCAAAACCTACCCCCTCCGCCGACGTCCTTGTCCACCCAGTTCCCGCTCCACGAACCGCCCCGGAGCGTGCCCAATGGCTCGCAGTCGCCATCGATGGCCGCAATGAGGGAGATGATCTTCAGGATCGCGGCGATGCAGCCAGTGCACATAGACCCGGAGGCGGTGAAGCCGCCGAGGAGGAGGAACGTGAGGATATCAAAGGACCCGCAGAGCGTGGCGGCGCGGCACCGGCGGGAGCGGATAAGCGAGCGGATTAGGATCCTGCAGCGGCTTGTGCCGGGAGGGACCAAGATGGACACAGCATCGATGCTGGACGAGGCCATCCACTACATGAAGTTCCTGAAGGACCAGGTGCAGTCGCTCGAGCGAGCCTCGGTCGACGGCAACGGTGGGTCTCATAATGGGGCAAAATTCCAGGCAGCTGGGTCGGGTGGCAGTCACGGTGCTCCTGCGTACCAGCATTCGCATCGTGATGCAAATTCCGGATATGGAGATGATGTTTAGAATGGCATGATATAACTGATACGTTCGCCGAAAAAGGGAAAAACCGGAGAAAAAATCGTTCGAATTAACAATGGCATGACTGATGCATTTCTGTTGTTTTCTCATGTGGCATGGTTATGTGGTTTAGATCAAATTAATGTTAAATATACAGCTAAATAATGTTTATTATAATTTACTTCCATCACCATCAATGATTTGGATAGTTGGTCAATCTTTCACGTTATAAGAACCCCCATCATGGTTATTATGTATTCTGTCAAAATCCATTGATTAAATTTGTTGATTCAAGTGAATGTCATTTTAAAAATATGCGAGACTCATGTTAAGTCCCACTAACAAAACATAAGTTTCTTAGGCCCCGAGATTAGTTTATCCACTAAATCGTTCATAAATAAAAATCTATATAGAATAATGTCATAGTAAGACTAGTTTATAAAGTTGACATCCTAAGTGATACCTATATGTAACATCAATAATACCTCTTTACTTGAAAAAATTACCAAAAAATCTTAAACCTATTGCAATTGTACTAATTAAGTCATATTTTTTTTAATCAATTGAGTTTTAATTTTTTTTACGTTTGTGTTAATTTTGGCCAAAAGTCGTTGACATGGACACTTTCGGCTAGGATGCCGACCACAAGCGAGGGCCGAGGCCATCTAACTAGGATCGCTACCCTCGTTCAGTGCCAGTGAGGGTTAGCAAGCATCCCAAGCCGGCTGGTAGCAAAAAAAAAAAAAAAAACAGAAGCAAAAATGAGGAAAATTTAATAAAAATTACAAAATTTGAAAAATGTATTAAAACAATATTAATAAAAATGTCCGTGGACTGCACGCGCAAGATGTGTGGCGTCCATAATTGTAATTTTCAATCAAGACTGACTAGATAAACTGAATTGGCACAAATGCAAAATGTTTACGGGCCAAATGGAAAAAGAAAAAAAATTATAATTAAATTGACACAATTACAATAAGTTTAAGACATTTTTAGTAACTTTTCCCATGATTTTGGGCTAAGACATGTCCCCCTGATTGTCCATGTCGCATTTAATCACGATGTCAAAAGATCGATGCACTTTAGGACCAAGTGAAATTTTGACAACTAGGGGAGAAAACGTTAATGTGATTCCATTAGTATTACATTAGTTTTTTTAAAAAAAATTGGTCGCCATTAGTATCACATTGTTGACGAGGTATAATACATCCGTTCAGGTATTTTTCATCTCTTTCGATTCACGTTCGAACCAAACTCTTGGTTCAGAACAGATTGAGGAAGACCGAATTTCGTGGTCGAAACATATTCTTGGTCAGAAATTTTCCTTTGACTGATAGTTAATCTTGTTAATAATCGTAAAATTTATTACTATTAATTTTCGACAAGTGAATTAATTCTTTTATCAACGATCCTATAAATATTAGGTTTAAAAAGTATTCTATTTTAATATTTAGTGATTACTATTTGCTTTTGGGTGGGGGAGCAATTTACGCATAATTAAAAATTCACTGGGTCCTTAAAAGTAATGTTATCATAAATTTACAGAAATTGTGTCACAAATGAGGAAATCACGCATATTATAATAGGACCATTCAAATTACAAGATTTTTTCATAATTGAATTCTCTATCTACTTTAAAATATTAATGAGAAATTAAAAGGACTTACCTTTGCCACTATAAATAAAAATGAAAGGTTATGAACATATTTTTAGGGCTTAAATGACAATTGACATGTGAATTGTGGCGTCACAATTATTGGTCAACATGCTTTTCTTTCATGCATTTCTTCTTTTGTGGTTTGACATTAAGAATTGACCAATGAAAAAGGGTTGATAATAAGTTGAAAATCGAAGCATTTTTTACCCCATGTATTACAACATGCATTTTATTCGTTTATGACGCCTTTTACTTGCCATGTGATGCATCCACTCCGTGGATGTGCATGTTCTTGTTTTGCTCTGTCATTTTCTGTACAACGACCTTGCGTTTTTAGAATCACTATTGACTTGTTCATCCCCTTTTTATTGTGTCATATATAACTGAGTAATTCTATTCCTTTATTTTTCTATTTGAAAAATTAAATTCCCTGATTGCTCATGCGTTCTGGCCAACTGCGATATATGCAAGACTTTTGCTTATATCTTGTGAGGAAAGACAACGTGAATGATTCCCGAGCAGTGACTCGATGTGCAATATTATCGTTAAACTTTTCATTTATTCAATGTGATCTTAAATTGTTAATAAATACTCAATGTAGTCTTTATGTTTACTCAAATTATAAATGAAACATTATTTCATGACATGAGATTATATGTCGAGTTGGATCTTTCAAAATGATGAGTCAACATGTCAATCTTTTATCTATCTAGTTTAGGATGCCAACATGTCCATCGTTATTTGATAACGGTTATTATTATGTCCTGATTTGCTTCAACATCCACATGTAACTTATTTTATGTTATCCATAGCTCATACTTAATGAATTGAGAGCCTCATCAACAGATTCAATTGACTCGAACTAATGGAAAAACAACATTGAACATCTTCATGCATATATTGGACATTTACTACTACTTCATGGATCAGATTAAACAAATTAAAAAACTTGAGACCACATTGTATATGAAATAAAAATTTAAAGATCTTTTGTGTCATTGCCTTATAACAATATCATCAATTGTTTTGTAATTAGTTCATAACCATTTTATTCGATTTGACCCCACGCTCAGACTGATCCGACTACTCCCACTGGACCGCAAGCGAAACTATTGGGCCGGCCTGTGCCAAACTAAGTTCTTGAGGACTTATAAATTCTCTCTCTCTCTCTCTCTTGCATATCGTTTTTAAATTGAATTTTCATGTAATAGTTATCTTCATTAGGACAAATGTCCCGAAATGGAGGAGTTTGAACATACCGAGACATTTCATTGTACACTATATAGGTTATATTTGAACCAACCATTGGATATGAATGTTGGCTCTCGGTTCTTTTTCTTTTTCTTTTTTTGGTGGTAAAACTCAATGTATATAGTTATTGACTGAAGAAGGCTCTCTTACACTACAATCACATCTGAAAAGTCTCACACTCCTTGAGCTCTCTCTTCAGTTAAGCTTTTCGCTCTACACGGAATTAGATTTAGACATCTTCAAGAAGACATCTCGGTGTGTGCGTTCGGACGTCCGCTCGAAGTTCCAGACGTTCGGAATGGTCCGACTTCTCTTGGCGTTTAGGTCGACGCCCAGCCATGTCCTGACCGGACGTCCGAAATCCACTTTAGCTGCTGACCTCGTTGAGTCAGACATCCAGCCAGCTTTGGACCGGACATTCGAGCCTTCGGAACGTCCAAACTTTGGGATTCAAACCTATGGTAGCGGCCCACCTTTTGGTGCTTTCAATCCAGATTTCCCCAATTAACTTGGGATGTCCGAATTTTGTCCTCGAGCACTCCAGATCTTCACATGTATAAATGAAACTTGATGAGCTCAATGTCTTAATTTCCAACTAATCAAGGGGAGTTGACCCAACAAAAAAGGCTTACATGCGAAGGAGATCTAATTTGGTATGTTGTATGTCTATATTGTGTGTGTAAAGTTGAATCCGTCATCGTATGGTTGGAGTTAAAATATAATATTTTTTTAATTTAATGGCTTACAATTTCCAATAAAATTGAATCCAACTAGATAAGACAAAGCGGGTTACTCATTTTGTTGCCCATCCCAGTAGAGAATCTTTCAAATTGAAATATGTATTAACATTAACATCAACAACACTTTAACAACACTTTTATTCTAATCTAGTTATGAGCAAACTGAAATCTATATACAGACAAATAAAATAACATGCTTAAAGTTAGAAAATGAAATCTAACCTGAAATGGGAAAACATTTTCCTGGAATTTTCATTTATCATGAAGTCATGTGTTTGTTTCAAAGAAATAATTTTTTATGAATTATTTTTCGGAAATTTCATACGTTTGATTTGCTGAAAATGAGCAGTCAATAAAAAAGATAATGGTCAAAGAAAATATGCAAGCTTAAAATTTTAAAAAATCCCTAACTTTGTTTTTGCTCGAAAAGCTCATTCATTCCAACAAGGAACTACAAGAAATACTGAAAAGACAAGATTCACAACAAAATGATTTCCCTAACAACCTTTTCATTTATCATGAAATTTTCCGAGACAAACGCACCTTTTATTAAATTTGGTGAAGCCAATGATTTGTGGGGCTCTCACATTGCTCCCGAAGTTATATATTAAAGAAGTTGGTTCAAATCGTCGATCATCTAGAGACTTAAATGAGCGTGTTCATAGTTTAATGCTTAATGACGTGGTTTAAGATTCTTGTTATTTGTCTTTACTCTAATTTTTTGCCGATTGGTCATTGAAATTCTAGCCCAGAGAAATAGAAAATGTTCATTGACTTTACGGCTTTCTTGTTTTATCTTAACATGTGCATATAGCAATCAAACCCCGAGTGTGCTTCCAACCCTATAAAGTTGGGGTCACCGAACGTTCAACCTTATGCTTAGCGAAAAAGCAGAAACGAGAAAAGGGTTTACCAAAACGTGCTGGCTTAAATGGAGATGAAATTTGGATAATCTCCTCGTGAAGTTGGCTTCAAATTCGGAATACTTCGGGAACAAAATCTTGAAAGACCAAGCCAATACAGGGGCAACGCTCCATTAAGAGTGCTCAAGGAGGCGGACTTGTAAAGGTACGTGAAAATCGGCTTAAGACTGTTAGACACCGCCTGACCCGCTAAACACAGACAAAAAAAAAAAAAACAGTAATGGAGCTTTGTAACGTGAGAAGTAGAATTTCTAACTGAAGGTTATACTTCTAATGGAGTTTCAGAGTAGAATCGAAAGTTTTTAAGGTTTTTGATGGGATTTAGAAATCTTCCGAAGCTGAAGGGTTTATTAGGCAATGGGCTTTTCTTTTGTTTACAAAATGTTTATCTTATAGCACAACCCAAAATGTACATACACGTCTACGTGATTATATACACATGTTGTACAGATTTTGAGAGAGAGAGAGAGAGAGAGAGAGAGAGGGGTGTGGACATGTATGTTTTGGCGAAATCAAGCTAGCAAAGTTCACTTTTGGGGTAAAAAAGCAGAAGATGCCAAATTTATTGGAGGAGTAAATAGTCCGTAGATGCCCTAAACAACAACCACCAATTACGAATTTGTAAGATGGATCAGATTCTCCAGGCAAAATGAATCCCGAATAGGAATTTATATTTGGGGTTACCGCACATGCACATGCAAAGTCCGAAAAAGAGAGAGGAGAAAATAACGTTACATTAGGTAGGCGCAGTGACATAGAGACCCTTAAATTAGTGCATGTAACATGTGATACACGCCCCGAGATTGTTCGATTGACGTAGCACAATCTAGATCACCAGATATGATGGGAAGAATTATCAAAAAAGTTATAAACTTATTGTAATTATGCCGATTCACTTCAGTTGGTGAGCCGATATTGGTATTGTCGGTGCTGACGTATGCTATTTTAATTAATAATTGAATAATTATCTATGAATTTTTTTCTTTTCTTTTCTTTAGTATTCCTCCCCCCAACCCTTAGATCCTCGCCCGCCATAAGCAAGGGCTGTGACAACTTCACCCAGGGCTGGCAAGGCCACGGCGCCTCACTCGGCCAAATCCAACGAGGGCTTCCATGCCCTTGTCGAGTGCCAGTGAGGTCGTTCGAGGGAAAAACTAAAAAAAAGAAAAATACAAAAATAATAAAAATAATACAAAAATATTAAAATGTTATTAAAAAAAGTCTACGGTAGTGCAAAAAGTTTAAGATTGAATTGACAAAAAAAAAAGGAATGAATTATAGATTTAGAACTTTTTTGATAAATTTCCCGTTATGATGAGTGTGTATGTGAGGGGAAATTTGTTTATATATATGAGTCAATTTAGTTTTGAATATTTCAATTGTGTCAATATAGTCTTAAACTTTTTAATTGTTTAGTCTTAAATTTTTTAGCCTAGCACAACCTAGACTGTTATATATGATGAGTCTATATATATCCATTTCCATTGCACCTACATGTGCTTAGGTATTTCAAGACCGTTGACATACGAATAACTTCACACATCCATGGACATTCCACCCTCATCTCCTTCGCTTTCGAAGCCACGCATGGGCTGCGAAGATGATGCCCAGGTCTATAGCAACTACCTCGTACTTGATCCTAAACAAGCAGGCTTCCTCGACCTCGCTTGCCTCCTGTTCTCTGCGTCCGAGAGAACGTACATCCAGTGCCCCAATACCTCCAAGGAGCTCAGGGAGTTCGGGCGTAGATGGGTCATCTTCATCTCCATCGTCGCTCAGAAACTTCTGCACCTGTTCAAGGGGATCTTGGGATGGATCGGAAATGCTCTGGAGTTCTGCTTCAATCTCCCGTCGACCAACGGAGGACTTCTCAAGCTCATCATCAATGCTCTCACAGGTTTCGTGTGTTTCTTCTTCCCAGGACTATAGCTCGGGCAATGTTTGACCATGTCCACGCCTACATGCATGTATATCCTTAATACTGTCGTGGTTTAATCTGTATCGTCTTCTTGTCCTGCGATTAGTTTGGTCATCCTCATCACGACAGATTAAGTCCATACAAAATCCTCCCAATTCAGAGGAACAAATCCATCCCATCTCACCCTTAAATGTTCACGATGGCTCCACCACGGTACGAGGTAGAAACTTTGCGGTGTCATCATCTTCCATGAAGCCATCTTCTTGGTGACAACAACATGGTGTTTGAAACCGAAAGACGAAACTTAAACTGCATCGAACCATACCGAAACATCGTTCCTATTCCGGAACTTTACATGGGAACAAGACAAAGGTCATGTTTGTAAACTATGCAGGAAACGTGGAGTGGCCGATTAGAGATTCGCCGACTTTTGCATCGGTGGTCGGGAATTTGGACCAGAGAGTGGACCTTGACGGCCAGCTCAAGCGTGGAGACGCGAGGTATAATGCATACTTGTCCATGATGGCCGCTAAGTTGTCGTACGAGAATGATTCTTTTGTCGAAACCACCATCAGAGATCGTTGGAAGGTAGTCTCACCAACCCTCCACGTGATATAGACAACAGGGAAGCATTAGTTATGATTTAAAAAAAAAATCAATTTTCGTCATAAAGAAAATGAAAGATGGAACAACATCGATTAACCTATCCATTGACATGTTTAGTCGTCTGGCAATAGTTTAACTTAATTAAATTTTACATTTGTGATATAGACAGACAGAGAAGCATTAGTTATAATTGAAAAAAATCAATTTTCGTCATAAAGAAAATGAAAGATGGAACAACATCGATTAACCTATCCATTGAAATGTTTAGTCTTCTGGCAATAGTTTAAGTTAATTAAATTATACCTTTTGTGCTTGAAGATGACGACAACTAATTTTGTCCGCTTTATTTTTTGTATGGCTTTAGATGGAACCCTTGCTGAGGTCGGAATTTTGGAACGGTAAGCATTATATCTTTCTTATATAAATTTTATTTGTGAAATTTGGTTTTAAATTTAGTTGCTTGCTTGATTAAGAAGATATTTCAATATGCTGTGCGACTTTTGTGATCTTATACTCGCTAATCATTGACACGGAGTTGCATATTCTTACTAGAGAACGATCTATCTTGACATTCTATTTTTCATATTTTCAATAGAGGATTTTCTCCATCACTTCGATATACAAAAGAGAATGAAATGATATTATCAAAGATTCAAAATACCTAATGAATTTGCCGAGAAAGAATAAAAGGTAATGCGAAACCCTATTTCTTGTAGCTTTTGGAAAATCTCGCAGGTCAAAGACTATGCCGGTCGATGTTACTATATGTTTTCACCACATATTCTTTGAGGCTTATGTCTAGGGAAAAAGTGTCAAAAAAGTTATGAACTTCTTGTCTGATAGCAAATTCAATTTTTAAACTTTTCATTGTACCAATTTATTTCTAAACTTATTATATGTCGATTAATTCAATTTTAAACCTTTCATTTGTACTATTTTTTTTTATAATCAAGGTGTCCGTGCCAGCACATTTGTACTAATTTAGTCCTCAATATTTTGATTATTTTTCTATTTATTTAATCCAGCTAATTTTGGCCTGTAATAGTTGACCTGGAAGTCTATCAACACCGATTGTTTAATTATTTGAATGTTTTTCTTCTTTTCTTCTTGTTTTTCCCTTTTCCCCTCCACCAACCATCTTCGAGCCTGGCAGCCTCGAGCTATGGCCACCTTGCCGAGTCTGACAAGAGCCAATCTCACCTAGGCGAGGGCTACCCTAGTCGGATTTGGCGAAGGCGGCCTTCGCCAACCCAGTCATACGTGTCCCTCACTCGACGAGGGCCAGACAAGGGTGACCTTTGCCTAAGGCCGATGACCTCCATTAGCAATTGACGAGACTTGGTGATGTCGATGGAGAGAAAGGGGGAAAGGAAAAAGGAAAAATAAAAGAAAACGAAACATAAAAGAAAAAAAAAGGAAAAAAATTTAATAAATTAGAAAAATTGCAAAAATTGTCCAAGTCAGTGATTTTTAGCCAAAATTGATCGGAATAACTAAATTAAAAAATTATTGAAAGGTTTGATTAAATTGGCAAAGCGTAAGGTTTATGACTAAATTGACACAATTAAAAAGTTTAGGGTTGAGTTAGCCACCGTAAAATAGATTTATAAATTTTTTAACAATTTTCCCATATGAAAAGCTTACAATGGCACAAGCTCTTCTTATGAAGGAAATTAATATGACGATGGTAATTTTACAAATCAACCAATCTTTTATCTTCCATAGGAACTACGAAGTGGTGAAATAATTGCAAAATTATAACCGATGAAATTTTATTTCGAGTGATTTTTTTTACTTTTAGTAGTTTAATATGGTGAGGAGTCTTAAACAACATATATGAACTTAACGGTCGTTACAACTCACTGGAGATTCTTCTATAACTTCAATTAGTATGCAGTTTTTTAAAAAAAAAATTTTGCGAGAAAGTCTAAAATTAATGTTTTTCCCCTTTAATTTACTCGAACCAAATCCACTTTCCCTTTAGTCCTCCACTTCCAAATCGTTGGGCCAAGTAGAATGATCTAGGATACATAATTGAATAGGATATGAGCCATTTATGTATATTTCTCCTGTAAACTACCTCCGATTTGGTAATTGACTGGATACATTACTGTATATGAGCCTATCTAGGCAATTGATTATTTGATGCACAGGAGATAAGATTGGAATAATATATATATATATATATATATATATATATATATATATATATATATATATATATATCCGGAATTGCAATAAAGTAGAAAAGCAAATAATCCGAGTTTGCTCTTGCCATAAGAAGAAAAGTCGTCTCTTTTAAACGAAACTCACTGCATGGTCTAATAGATTACCAAGAGCAACCCTCAACTCGAGCCATCGTGTTCAAAGATGGAGACCTGATTGTGGTGGCGTTTAGGGGTACCCAACCTTTCGACGCGGACGCATGGTGCACCGACATCGATCTCTCCTGGTATGAGCTTGAGCTCGAAGGAGAAGCGGGGCCGGAGAGGGTGAGCATCCACAGCGGCTTCATGAAAGCGTTGGGCCTACAAAAGGGCAGAGGATGGCCCGAGGCACCCAAAGAAGGCAAGACCTATGCTTATTACAAGATAAAGGAAATCCTAGGGAAGCAATTAAAGGAGGAAGGGACAAAGTTCATAGTGACAGGGCATAGCTTGGGAGGGGCGCTTGCCATACTCTTCGTGGGAGTGTTGTGCAAGCAAAAGGAGGCTTCGATCTTGGAGAGGTTGGAAGGAGTGTACACGTTTGGGCAACCAAGGGTTGGGGATGACAGGTTTGGGGAGTACATGAACAGGAAGATTCATTGCGAGGTGAATGTTTTGCCATACTATAGGTATGTCTATTCGAGCGACCTTGTTCCTCGGCTGCCTCACGATGGCAATGTCTCTGGGTTCAAGCACTTTGGTCCTTGCCTCTACTTCAACTGCTTGTACAAGGGGAAGGTATCACCATCTCTCTCTCTCGCATTGTGCGTTTGGCTCTCACGCTCTCCTAATTACATGATGATTGAATCCAGGTGTTAGATGAGGAGCCGAACAAAAACAGCTCGTCGTTGCTATGGTACATACCAAACATCATGATAGCGATTTGGGAGCTGGTTAGGGGCTTCATCATGCCATGCCTGAAAGGCCCATCATACCGAGAGAGCCTGTTCTTGGTACTGTTTAGGATGGTCGGCATAGCGATTCCAGGATTGTCTGCTCATTCTCCTCAAGATTATGTCAATTTGACTCGACTCGACTCGTCTCCTTACCCTCCCATGAAGTAAGCTAGATTCAATCAATCAGGGCTGCCGTCAATGTACCGATGCAATCCTATATGGATTACTTTCACGGTCGTGTCTGTCTGAGGGGGCCAAGTGATGTACCATCGAAGAATTCTGTATGGGCAGACACAGAATAATACCGCAAACGCTTGAAGATACCGTTGGGGTTTGCGATATTGCTACGTAGTATACTCCCCTCAGGCTGAAAAGAGAGTCTCTATCTCTCACTAGTTTGATATATGTTCTAATAGCTTCCTGTGGGGCATATTACCGTGCAAACGCGAAATTGATTTATGAACCTAATGAGGAGACAAAACATTCATAGCGAACTCTAAAACTGACTCACAGACAATCGGCAAAAAGAGAATAATACAGAGGAGGAATACAAATGCTGCCGAGTTTCACGGGAGAACACATGGGAATGCGAACAAGCCAGTAGATAAAAGTAGCATGAGAGAAAGAAGGATGTAGGTAGGAAAGCTCTGGCAATTGGACCAAATTCACAAGAATAATGAAATACCCTTTACTTTAAATCTTACCTTCTAACCTCCACAGAGTTCTCGGGAATTCATTATAGCAGAAGAGACGCAGCAATAAGACGAATGAATTCCTTGGCATATGAAGATAAAAACTTTTACTTTCTTTCCTTTTCCATTTTTTTGAGTAAGTTACAAGCCGAATGAGATAAATGCTACCGCCCATCAGTTTGCCTTCGACGTCGGAAATGCCTAAGAATGAAGCTGTCTGCATATAAAGGATACTTCTTCCTGATGAGGCCTTTGACACATTTCCAGTAGGAGAAGTCAACTAACTCCCCATCTTTTCGGACAATGAACAAGCATCTTGAGCTTTGAAAATCAGGATGGTAACCGACCTGTTAACATGACACGAAATAAACAGAAGTCTAAACAGAAGATGACGATGCAAGAGTATTGAAATTATTGTGGAGAACTAAGGTGTAATATGACACGCAAACATATTGAACTCCACTCAATTGAGTGAAGACAGAGATCACCTTCCAGCAAGGCAACAAGTACAATGCTTTTTCTTTCTTTATTTTACAGGTAAGTAGGGAGGTCTAGTGAATGGAGGTAGCTGTGCACTAGTACAATTCTTTGCAGTCAGGATTCAGGACTTAAAAAAGAGTGTGATACAATGCAACCAAAAGAAATGTTGCTTGTACCATGAAATTTATAAACCAAGAATACGTAAATACCCATCCAAAACAATAATAATTGCTTTCTTTTCCGCAGACCTGACATGTAGCAAAAGAATGTGTGCTTCTGCCCAGCAGAAACTCAAGATTTCACGAGGACAAGGGTCAAAAAATGTAAAAAGAGGATCCATTTTGATGTATTTAATAGTGTGATCACATTTAACTCCGCCTATATAATCTACATAGCCTGACCCAAACCAAGTAAAGGAGGAGGGTTACGTTAGGCGTGACGAGCTAGTATTAAAAAAGAGTTACCTTTATGAGATGAACCCTATTGATATTTCGTTGGAGCGTACCCTTCTTAGCGACGCGTTGTATCGGCGCCCGGGTGTAGCGAAAAATGAGTAAGGGTCTTTACACCAAGATAGGTGGGCGCAGGAGGTAAGAAAGCTAGCCTTGGGCCATCATTCCCAGAGTGATGCACCACATCGATGCCTGGACGTGGTGATAAATAAGCAAGGGTCCTTACACTTTCGTGGGCGAGTGTGGGGGTCAAGAAAAGTCTAGGGGGTAGGGATTCGATTGGGAAGTTAGAATGTAGAAACCTTAAAGGGTAAATTGAGGGAATTGACAGATACTTTTGCTAGAAGGAGAGTGAATATTGCTTGCCTGCAAGAGACTAAATGGAAATGAGAGAAAGTTAAGGAAGTGAATGGCACTAGATTCAAACTATAGTATACAGACACAACAAAGAGTATAAATGAAATTGAGATTATGATCGATAAAAATTTCAAGGATAGAGTTGTTGATGTTAAAAGAATAGGAGATATGATTATTTTAGTTAAGCTAGTAGTGGGGGATTTGATTCTGAATATCCTTAGTGTGTATGCCCCTCAAGTTGGACTGCAAGCGTTGGAGAAAAGCAAATTTTGAGAAGATCTGGAAAAGATTTTAAGGTGGATACCACACGAGGAGAAAGTATTCATAGGAAGAGATCTAAATGGAAATGTCAGTCAGAGTAGTGAAGGTTTTGACAAAGTTCATGGAGGTTTTGGATATGAGACTAGAAATGAAGCTGACGAAGACATCTTGAGTATAACATTAACTTATGATTTGATGTTGGCAAACACCTCTTTTAGGAAAAGAGTCACATTTGATCAATTTTCGCAATGGTCAAAATTGTAGCCAGATTGATTTCTTTCTTGCCAGAAGAGAGTATAGGGCCTCGTATGTAGATTGTAAGGTACACCCTGGTGAATGTGTAGCTACATAACATAAGTTGGTGGTCATAGAAGTTCGGTATAACAAAGTAAAGAAGATGAAGAGAAGTGCTTAGCACCCCAGAGTAAGATGGTAGAAGTTATATGAGGAGAAACAAACAGAATTCAAGGAAAGAATGCTACAGGAAGGACCGTGGGGACTGGAGAGCGAAGTAAATATGATGTGAAAGGAGATGTCTAACTGCATCTATACAGTGGAAAAAGGGGTGTTAGGGAAAAGTAGAAGGAATGAATATCAAACAAAGGAAACTTGATAGAGGAATGAAGAGGTGCAGGAAGCAATTAAGCAGAAGGAGTGTTTCAGATACCTACATAAATGTCCTAATGAAGAGAATTTGCAAAAGTTTAGATTAGCGAGAAAAAGTGCCAAGAAAGCTGTGCGAGAGGCTAGAGTTAAGGTTTTCACCGATATGTACAACAAATTTGGGAGCAAAGAAGGAGAAAAAGGCATCTATAGACTTGCAAAGTCAAGGGACAAGAAAAATACAAACTTGACACAGGTTAGATATATTAAGGACGAAAATCAAACACTCTTGATAAGAGATGAAAACGTTAAGGTAAGTGGATGAGCTATTTTAACAAACTTTTTAATGGGGAGAACGATAGAAGTAAGGTGGATTTGGAAGATGCTTCTGATGATTCAAACAGAAGGTTTGTGCGTAGAGTTAAAGCTCGGGAAGTTAGGGAATCATTAAAAAAAGATGAAGACTAGTAAAGCCTTGGGACCCGATGGTATCTCTATTGAAGTGTGGAGATGCTTAGTGGATGTAGCAATAAGTTTGTTGACTAGTCTTTTTAACAAGATCCTCCGTACTAATAAGATGCCTGATGAATGCAGGAAGAGTATACTTGTGCCTATATATAAGAACAATGAGGATATCCATAATTGTTCTAACTATAGAGGCATCAAGTTTATGAGCCATACAATGAAGCTATGGGAGAGATTTATTGAGC
Source organism: Rhodomyrtus tomentosa (assembly GCA_028455895.1). NCBI lineage: Eukaryota > Viridiplantae > Streptophyta > Magnoliopsida > Myrtales > Myrtaceae > Rhodomyrtus > Rhodomyrtus tomentosa. The sequence goes on along the minus strand of JAPCWY010000001.1, from coordinate 1,166,605 downwards.
ATCGTTTGAGAATTGAGACCAAGGTTTCTGTCAATCAATTTGGATTTATGCCAGGTAGATCTATCATGGAGGCTATTTTCTTGGTACGACAATTGATGAAGAGATATCGAGAAAGAAAGAAGGACCTCCATATGGTGTTTATTGATATCGAGAAGACGTATGATAAGTTTTCAAGAAAGGTTTTGTGGTGAATTCTTGAGAAGAAAAAAGTACCTTCAAAGTATGTCGAAGCAATCAAGGATATGTATGGCGGTGCTACTACATGTGTGAAGGCTTGTAATGGCACATCAAGTTATTTTCCAATCACAGCAGGCTTACACCAAGGTTCTGCTTTGAGCCCTTACCTTTTTGTTCTGGTTATGGATGAGTTAAGAAAAGATATTCAAGATGAGGTGCCGCGGTGTATGCTATTTGCAAACGATATTGTGCTTATTGATGAGACCAGAGCTGGGGTTAACGCTACGTTAGAAGTATGTAGAAGCACGTTAGAGTCTAAAGGATTTACGCTAAGTCGAAGTAAAACGGAATATTTGAAGTGTGAGTTTGACACGGCAGGAAGAGGGGATCAAAAAACCGTAAATATGCTCGGACAAGAGGTACCCAAGAAATATACATTTAGATATTTGAGATCAATATTACAAAAGGAGGGAGAGATTGATGAGGATGTAAGCCGTAGAATCAGAGCAGATTTGATGAAATGACGTGGTGCATCGGGATTTTTGTATGATCACAAAATTCCTCTTAGGTTAAAAGGAAAATTTTATATAACAGCAGTCAAACCTGCCATGTTATACGGAGCTGAATGTTGGCCAGTACACACAGGAAACATGAGCATAAAATGAGAGTAACGGAAATGAGGATGTTAAGGTGGATGTGTGGTCACACAAGGATGGATAAGATAAGGAATGAAGAGATTCGATGAAAAGTTGGAGTAGAACCGATGGCGGAAAAGATTAGAGAGCTTAGATTGAGATGGTTTAGGCATATACTCCGAAGTCCCTTAGATGCATCGGTACGAACATAAGTTTGCTATCGAGAGCATAACACGAAGAAAGCAAGAGGTCGGCCGAAACTTATTTGGGGGAAAGCAGTAAAACAAGATTTAATAAAGTGGAAAATAGATTGACGTACGGTTTGTCTTAGAACGGAGTGGAGGAAGGCTATTAGTATTGTGGAGGGGTAGTGTATAGATATATATATATATATATATATATATATATATATATATATTTGTATACATTTATCTCTTTCCCCTCACTTGATTCTGTTTTTATTTTTATGATTCTCTGGGGTTCATCGACCGCCGACCCCAACTAGTTTGGGATAAATGTGTTGTTGATGTTGATGTTGATGTTGATGTTTCCAACCCCATGAATAATATAGCTTACAAGTCTGCTTATAGCTAAAACATAAATTTATAGACCATCTTTGAAAAACAAACCTTCTAACTAAAGGTAGATTAAAGCTCTTAAGCAATGCTGCTATTTCCCTCCTGCCATGCACATTGAAGCAAGAATGTAAAGCTTCATTGAGCTTTACCATAAAAATCCTCTTTCAAAATACTGAATGATATATTAGTTACATCCTCACCAAGTAATGCCTATTTCGCAGGACATATTTTCAGGATGATGAAAGCAGCAAAAAAAGCGAAGCTTGCATTAATGTAACTACTCCCAACTTTCAATGCATAAGTTGCTCAGCTTGAAAAAAGAGGAGAGAAGAGTACCGTAATATAATCAATTCCACAACCAGTCTTCTTTTCAAACTCAGGATGATAGGGAAGCAACTTCTCAAGAATGGTTCTCTCATGCTCTGGACTTAATCGGTCTCCGCTTTGATATCTACAAAAAGATATCCATTTCCATTTTTGTTAGTACCAAAAAGAACCCAGTGTATTTCTACTTATCAGTTATTTGTTTTAGGGCAACTATAGACTTCCAGATGCTTCCATTGTTATCTTTTTTCTAAAAAATGTCTTAATCATCTAAGACGCTCTAAGCACATGAATAATTCTCAAACATAGGCCCAAAAGCAGCTGAAATGGTCAAAAAACGAGCAGAAAATGCACATGATAAATTGACGATAAAGAATGGATGTGCAGCAGCCAACATTCAGCAGACCCATATATAGAGGTCCAACAATAGCTATCAGCCGCCATGGACTCTAACTACTCAGACAAGCATTATTACATGAAATAACTTAGAAATTAGCACCCAACCTCTGATCATGCTTTTCAAAATTGACATACAGATATGAGCAAGCATCTGGTTTTGGACATAACTATTACAAGGTTTGGACATACCTAGAACTATCACAGAACATTAGTATGCGTATTAAACTGCATAAAGTTAAGAATTAACATTCTCATTCTGCTTTCCAAGACACCTGCGGTTGCTCATGTGCCAAAAATGAGCAATTATGTCAGGAAAAAAGGACGAAGTGGAAAGGCACAGAGAGCCTAAACTGCAGCAAGTAACAGAGTTGAAAATCAAAGATTGGTAGGTAGCCTGAGAAAAGGAAGCAGAAGCATTCGACTATATGTATGGATTAAGGCTAAATATATACAATACTCCTGTTACTTAATTTTAGACAGAAAAGATGTCAAGGAGGAAAGCTTGGCGACAAGTAAACCAGAGTGTACAGCAATTTGTAACAGAGGAAATAAATCTCAGACCTACAGACCTTTGGGTCCAGATCAATAACAGTCCCAAATTTGTGCCCCTTTCCAACCAAAACGAAAATGTAGACCAATATAGGCACTAAACATGGAACCCTAATGACATATTAGGCATCTTTAAGGCTTTGTTAACATAAATGAAGGTGCACATTTCGCTTGAATTATAACTGGCCATGAATGTATAATGGTAAAGCCTATATTCCTACAATGGCAAAGGCATGAGGAGACTGAACTTACAGTAGTAGTCATACAACAAAATTAATTAGTCTGAAGTAGAATAAAGTTGAATAGTCACAACCTACCACTCCTCAAGGTGAAGATTTGCAGTGCATGCACAGGTCTAAAGTGCCTAAAAGCATAGAAGACAGATACATCTGTCTAGGGCATATAAATATCTTGAATGTGTATGAATGCTGAAATTTAAGCAGGCGTCTATATGCACATGCCAACATGTATCTACACACATGTGAGTACGCAAGGATAGAGTGGTAGACAGAAAGATAGCTGGATGACCGGCAATACTCGTGCAAGCAAAAGAAATTCCAAGGCTGTTTCTCAATCACTCTTAGTGCAATCATACCATAATGTCCGCAAAGCTTTTGACCAGATTGAAGAAACTTTTAGGCATTTCCATCTTCCAATGATTGAGTAAACATATCATGTCAAATCTTAATGGTAAGACAAAACGAACGTTGCAACAAGTAAAACTTCCTATAGGGTGGAATCAGCCACTGCACAATCCTCTCACAGCATTCGGCTCTACAAGACACCGCCCAACACGTGCCCACTCACTTAAAGCAAGCAAAAGCCCAAGTAACAATAAATTATAGTGCAAGCAGACATTATCTCTTTCGACATATGCCATTTTTATCGCCAATTGCAGCAAATTAGGCAGGATACAATTGCTAACTTCTTCAAGTTACGGATCCACCAAAAGGTGCGAGGCCTCACCTTCCAGAGTGCAGAATCATCCTCACAAAGCCAACCAGAGGCACGGTGTCCTCCAATATCTTATCCTCCCAATCAACCCATTCCTCCTCCTCCTCCTCCTCCTCCACTTCCTCTTCACTGTCTTCGGCTCCTCTGCCGCTCAATTTAGTCTTCTCTGCTTCTCCGGACGCCGCACCCTCCGCCGAATCTCCAGCCAAATCCTTCGCCGGAGACGCAATCGGCCTCCGAACGAATTCCGAGCCCAACGCCTCCTGGCTCCCGACTTTGCCGCTCCCGGATCCGGTCCTCAGCGCGCAGAATGGCGGCGTGGACTTGTGGAACGAAAAAGGCATCACCAGAGGCGAGAATCGGGGCAAAGTAGGGTTCCTCAGGACGGGGACGTGTCGCAGTGCACTGCTTGAGCCAGAAACCATGTCAGTCATCAAGCTTCGCGGGTGGTGGCGCTGGATAGATGGTGCGAACGACGAAGACGATGATGATGAGCCTCCGCTTCCAGTCTCATGCGTGATTTCCGATGATCAAGAGCTCTTTCCGAAGAAGAAGAAGAAGAAATGGTTACTCGGTCACGTTATCATCGTCACTCGTTCGTTCGTTCGTTCAGTGAAGCTAAGGAAGCTCAGCGGATAAGCGCAGAGCGAGAGAGAGAGAGGGAGAGGGAGAGGGAGACGAGGGAAGCAGGGTGCTTCGCGGTTGTGGATATTTTGTGTGGTTCATAAAACTGCTTTTATGGGATGGGGCCCAATGACGGTGTGAGATTTCTGCAAGTGCGGGCCCACTGAGTGGCAGGAAGAATTCATGGGCCTATTTCTTAATGAGCTTCAAACTTGGGCTTTCCTCTTTCCGGGCTTTCTCATTTTGTTTATTGATTTGAATAGATTTTGGGGTCAGCATCGGTCCGGTTTGATATAGGAACCAACCGGAATCGGCCTAGTCAGCTGGAGCTTCGACACTCGGTCAACCGAACGGACACACCCCGGACTCGCTTGTCCGAGCGTGAGGTGAGTCAAAATTTAAAAGACCTAAATTTTTTTGACCTAATTTTCTGCCTCTCATGGCGGTTGAAGGCGACACGCGGAAGGGGGAGGAATCCGGCGGACCGTATCCACAGAAGTTCAGACCGCAAATTGCTGGCTCCGGGGGGCATCCGAAGTTGTCCCAGAGCTTCTTCCAAACTATCCAAGGACAGTCACATGCGTGGAGTAATCTGTGCGCTGATCTTATATGGTTAAGGATAGTGAAGATATACCAACGTGGTCTGAGATAGAAAGGAAGCAGATGCTCCACGAGTCATTCTCTAGAGCTTCAATTCCCAATCATCAAAGCGAGCAAATTTTTTTGAAAATTAATTTCAATTTATGTCTTTCCAAGAGCCAATCAGGAGACTCTTTCCATCCAATTTGTCCACAGTTTACGAAATTCCAAATAATTAATGTAATTAATCTCAATTAAGGGAGGGAGGACTGTATGTTTTTTTTTTTTTTACTTTATTTTTGCAATTTCCGAAGGTCTAACCCAGCCAGGTGAGAGAACATGTTAGCAACCTAAAAGACAAAGGAAGATCAGATTGAAGTCAATGTATCTGAGTTGAGTAATCGACAAAGTAAATAGGCATGGACATTGAGACAGAATGACATGTGATGTTTTGTCAACACAAAGTCAGTCTAGGAAAAGTGTGCTCAGGTATTTTTGGTTCCGCTGAATGAATGTTTTGAGTGGTAATTGTTATGGGACTTATTTTCTAGTAGAGAGCCAAAAACATAAGCTTCTCCTAAGCATAGTCCTATTTCTTCGTAGTTAAAAAATACAGACCAGACCAGTCAAGTAATACACAGTCGCTTCTAAGTTCGAACCATTAAGGAACATAGCTAAGTAATTTGCAAGTGCATGTGAAAGAATCCAATAATACTTTGAAATAAAATTCTCAAGTTTCATGCCATGATCTTCCAAATAAAAGGGCTCGCCCATTGTATAAAGGCTGAATTTTGAATCAGGCAAGTTTCATAGGACTGGACCATTTGAACTTCTAGCGCAGCTACATAGCATCGTACCTAGAAAGAAATCTACGAGGCTCAAGTTGCGCCTTTGGAATAAGATAAAGATCATTCGGCTCCCATGCACAAGGAAAAGTAATCCCTAACATTTCAGTACGTTGCAACTATCATTTCTTCGTATTTTTTTCTTTATTGACCAATCTATAGACACGTCAATGAGAGCTGATCACATTGCGGAGATAATGGATTGGATGTTTGATAATATTGTCTTGTGACCTTTACTTTGTTCGGGTTGAAAAGTTATGAACCATATAATGGAAGTCATTAATATCAAGAAATTTGCCGACGCATGTACGATCGCTTGGTCTTTACTGTGTGCGATTGCAGTTGGTGGGAAAATTACCCAGTAAGCGTTAAACATATTATACAGATGCCAATTCAATTCAAAATATTTTAGATTTTGTCAATTTAATCCTAAAATATTAGTTATACTTACCGGAATTCGTTAAAACAATTGGAAATTTTAGGACCAAATTGGATAGATATATGTATAAATAGGTTTAGGATTTGATTGGGTAATTTCCTCTGCAACTTGTTTATATGCCCTAACCGACACCGTGATGAGAGATCAAATTCCTAACAAATTATGGAATAGAACACTCTCGAGAAACCTATTCGATGTCCGTCCTAGCTACGGTCTAGGCATTTAGCATACTTTTTGGATCAGCTTGTCCAAAAAAAAAAAAATAAACCGGGTGGAATATGTCCAAAATGCAAAGTCTTAAAACTAACTATTGGTGTTTACTCTTACCAAGGAGCAAACATTATGGAATTAATTAAGGGTTGTCTTGACAGATCACATAAGGTTTGGCGTTATTTGATGTATGGGACTATTTGTCAAAACTCAAGGTTTTTTATAGGTTAATTTCGTTCCTCTTTTAGATAAATCTTCCTCCGTGCCAATAAGCCCTTAGGCAAGTAACTGGCCCTATCCCGGGACAGCGACAAGGAAAATTAGATTTTTGTGACGTGTAATAGTGGACCGTATATTTCGTACTTTACGATACCCTCAAAGAACGGACCATTGTAACATCCTAAAATAATAATCACGATGTATTATGGTATTTTCACACATTTCGTTCGAAATTTCGTTTTACTGATATTTTTCACCCTCGATAAAACGGCCTCCAATCCATAACAAATGTTGGAATGCCTCATTTCCATTTTCAAATTTCGAGATACATTCTCATGATCGATTTTCTGTCGATCGAAATTTCAGTTTGTCTCGAATTAACGGATGGCTCTTGCGGACGTTACGCGTATCGACTCTGTGATTCTCATCACACTTACGATAACCCAAACTACGACAATTTTGATTCTCATGTGATTGCGAGGATCTATCGCTAGCTCTGACGGCAACGATCGTCACAATTCGATTTAGGAAAATTTTACAAATTATATTTTGGTTAAGCGGTATCACCCGCGTCCCAATCGTACGACACTAGCAATGCCTTTTTAGATCGGTATTGGTTCTAAATGTTCCCTTGACGATCATTATGGTCAAAGTGCCGTTTTCTAATCGAGTTTCCTAGGTCCACGTATCTCATCGCGCGTTAGACTTTCCCCTTTGGTTAATTGACTCGAGACTGATCAAATCCGAGCGAGACGTAAATGAAATACCTCGATAAATATTTTACATTCAAAGATCTCGAAATGATAGGAAATTCAGAATGTCACAACTTTAATCACGCAATAGAGGTTACCAAATCACATAGTAGAGGCTTCCCAAACTCTTGGGGTTCCATCAGAACTCTAGCCGATGGATAACTCTTTGCAAGTTATTACTCCATGATCTATGCACACATGTCCTTAGATGATATGCCACATGATGTGCCATATGCAATTCACTCAATTTACCATTATCCAGCATTCACATAAATATTTTCTTATATAACAATTTAATTTATCTCAAACACAGAAATCAAGGCAAACTTAGGCCCAATTATCCACTGTGGTTACTTCATTAAATAATTTCATAAAATTCCAAAACTTCACAGAATGATAGTTTTCTCAGTGATGATAAATTTTTATTTGAATTTTTTAGGGTGTTTTATCTAAATTTTGCGACTGGCTCGTCTAGTTATGGATTTACACACTGACCAAAGTTTGCATTTTTACCCGAGTAAATCAACTCCAAAAATTATCAACTTTTAATATGTAATATAGGTAAGACCTAATTCTACAACTTTCATGCCAGAGTTTAGTTTAGATATTTTTTGTATAATTTGTGAGAATTCGTGTGAGCGACCCCAAATTTCAAACCCAAAAATAGAGTACGGTCAGCTAAAGAAACTTAAACTGTTTAAAAAATTCTCATATTAATATATGTTCTATTTTAGTGTGTGATCTTCGACTTTCGTGGTTTGTTCTATGGCTGTAGGTGTCCAGCAAAGGATATACAAAAATAGATAGTTTCAAGGATCAGATCTGACTTAGAAAAGTACATGCAAATCCGTGAAAGTATAAAATAAAAAATCCGGCCTCAAGTACTCCAAAACTTTTCTATTTAATATATATCATATTTTAAGATATTAGTAGTGATTTTTATTTTTTGACTTAAGTCATTCGAGGTCCACAAAAAATTGCACAAAAATAGTAAAAATAGAAGGTCGAAATAGACTCAGATCAAACACAAATTTGAACCATGGATAAGAAAGGGTTTTTGATCGACCAGATGAGCTCCAAAAATTTCAAAAATAATACATATTATGATTTAGGATGTTAGTTTCATATTTGATGTTTTTGACCTTAAATTTGGAGTCCACAAAAAAGAACAAAAACAGTAAAAGTAAAGGGTCAGAATAGTATCAGACCAATGCAGCTCGCAATATTAACTGATATAGTCATTTTCCTTACATATATGCATGAAATCTAACTTACACACTATCATTGTCATAACATACTTCACATAAATCTGGCAATATTAAATTCATAAAAATACAATAAGATATTAAACTTGCATTAATTATCAAGGACAACTTCAATTTCTTGCAACTTTTTGAGAGAGTTTTTGCGTGAGATTGTAAGTGAATTTTTTAGAGAGTTTTTGCGTGAGATTGTAAGTGAATTTTTTTGAGAGAAAAAGTGTGTCTAAGAGAGAGATTTTCGGCAATAAGTAAGAAGAGAGTGAAAAGCTTGAGTGGAATCTTCAATTCGTCATAAAATCACATTGGATATCATGGGAGGTGTGAATAGTAATTTGTGTAATACATAATGATAATTGAGAGAAAATACATTTTCCAAGAAAATTTTCGGCCATTTATGGGGTGAAATGTTCATATTCGGCCACATTATTTCAATTATATACATTATGGACATTAAATCTTAAATTAAACTATAATTCTCTCTATAATTGCTTAGCATTTTTTGTTAGCATATGATATTAACTTAATTATTATATAATTAATCATATTACATCCTCTAATTATTAAAATACCAAATTAGTTTTAAATCAGTATATTATGCTCTTGACAATTTGCTATAGAAGTTAAATTTATACTATAGTCCTTTGATTGACTTCTTAATATAATTGATTTAGCATCAATCAATATCCAAGTTATACCATAATCGCACTCAATTGGCTACGTAACATTTTAGGTGTCCCCTTCATACATGAGAAATTAAGCTCGTATTACGAATCCACAAAAATTACATAGCATAAGTCAATTCTAAATCAAGTAATTTAATTAACTAGGCGAAAAAAATTATATGTCTCACATATTTACTTACCTATTTACGGGTTCTGGTGAATGAATATTTTGAATGGTAATTGTTACATGACTTACTTTTCAGCAGAAAGCCAAAAATATATGCTTTTGCATAATTCAATGGAATACTAACACCACTTTTTCCAGAATTTTTCTGTTTTATTCGGCCTCAGATATTTCTCTTACTTATGAGATTGGAAAGGTTTTTATACATGGTATATGTAACCTCCTGACTTCAATTAGCCTGCCTATCTCCACCATCATTGCACGGTCGGGTAGAAGGTATTCACTGGAATACTCTGCCACTATCAGGAGGACAACTAAAAGATTAATATGTATAGACGATCAACAGGATATGTCGTTTTCTTTATAAATCAGGTTGTCTAAATTTCATGACTTGCTCATCTAGTGATAGATTTAAACACTGGCCAAAGTTTACAATTTTACCCAAGTAAATCAACTCCCAAAATTATCAATTTTTAATATGTAATAGGTAAGACCTAATCTAGATATTTTTTTTTGTTATAATTCATGAAAATTCGTGTGAGTGACATCAAATTTTTAACCCAAAAACATAGCATGGTCAGCTAAAGAAATGGTCGTAACCCCAATTTGAACGGTTAAAAAAATTCTCATATTAATAAATGTTCTATTTTAGGGTATGATCTTTGACTTTTGTTGTTTGTTCTAGGGCTGTAGGTGTCCATAAAAGGATATACACAAATCGATAGTTTCAAGGTTCAGATCTGACTTAGAATAGTACATGCAAATCCGTGAGAGTGCAAAATATAAAACCTAGCCTCATGTACTCCATGTATTTAATACATATCATAGTTTAAGATATTAATAGTAACTTTTATGTTTTGACTTAAGTCACTTGAAGTCCACAAAAGATGGTACAAAAATAGTAAATATAAAATGTCATAATGGACTTAAATCGGACACAGATTTGAATCGTGGACAACAAAGGGATTTTGACCAACCAAATGAACTCCAATAATTTCAAAAATAATACACGTTATGATTTATGATGTTAGCTTCATATTTTATATGTGAACGTTAAATATTTAACGTCCACAAAAAGGATTATAAAAATAGTAAAAATAAAAGGTCGGAATAGTTTCAAACTAGTGCAGCTTGCAAGATTCACTCATAAATTCATTTTCCTTCTATATATGCATGAAATCTAAATTACACACAATTATTGGCATAACATACTTCACATATATCGGGTCTAGTAATATTATAACATGTTAAACTTGTATTAATCCTAAAAAATAACTTCAACTTCTTGCATCTTCTTGAGAGAGTTTTTATATGAAATTGTAAGTGAAATTTTGGGAGAAAAAAGGTGTGCGACAGAGAGATTTTCAGTCATGAGCAAGAAGAGAGTGAAAAGCTTGAGTGGAATTTTTAATTTGTCATAAAATCCCATTGGTTATCATGGAAGGTGTGAATAAAAACTTATGGTAATAAATAATAGTAATTCAGGGAAAACACATTTTTCAAGAAAATTTTTAACCCTGTAGGGCGAAATGTTCATATTCGGCCACATTGATTTAATTATATACATTATGGACATTAAATCTTAAATTAAACTATAATTCTCTCTATAATTGCTTAGCATTTTTGGTTTGCATATGATATTAACTTCATTACCATATAATTAATCACATGACATGCACTAATTATTAGAACACCAAATTAGTTTTAACACCGTATAATATACTGTCATGCCCCGAACTTGTCAGGCACACAAAATCCCACCAGGGCCGTCTTGTCTTTCGGTGGTACCTAGGATACGTCGGCCAACAATTAATAACTTCTAAATGATATAAACATGCGGAAACGATGAAACTTCCCCATTCAATTCAACCTTAAGATGACTCAGGACATAGGGTACGTCTTCTTGTAAACACCGACTACAGGTTCAGAGGATACAACTTTAACTTCAAGGTAACATGAAATCTCTAAATTCACTAAAGTATAAATCCATTTCAAAAAATTACTTCTTCAAACACCGATCATTGACAAGCTCAGATTTTCATTGCCTGGGACCTGAAAAAGTTAATCCCACGACGGGGTGAGATATACATCTCAGTAAGGTGGGTCCTAACCCTAAGTTAGGCTGACGGTCCACTCATGCGATTACAAACACAAACAATTCATACAAAATCCCAACAGGCATTCAATTATCACGAAATAACACATGAACAATAAGCATGCACTCCAGGCATCTTATCACGTCATTTAGTCCAAGCATGCATAAACAAGCCATGTTATGCTTTCCACCCTTTCCTGCCTCTTCACTTTCATGCCCGCGTTTAGAACGCCTCAGGCTCGGTCCGCGTAAACGCATAAGATCGTCTCATTGACAAACCCGCATAAACGCATTAGATTTTTAATGTCACTCCAAGCCTGTGTCGACACATCTCAACTCCGTCCCGCGTTTCAACGCATCAGGACTATGGCCTTCTTAACCCCACGTCTCGTACGCCTTAAGGTGCCATTCAATTCAAACCTTGCGTCTCAGCGCCTCAGGGCATTCATCCACACAACCCTGCGTCTTATACGCCTCAGGGTATCACAACTTCTTAGACATGTCAAAAATTTCAGTTCATTTCATAACACACGTTCGATTGCAATCTCATGCGATGAACGACACATCCATGGCATGCGAGACAATTACATTTGACATACAATTGCAATAACCAATTCATGACACAAGCATCATCAATCAATCAAGCCCTTCATAGCTTTCTAGGACCTACATTGGACAACCACATAACAACTTTCAAAAATCGATCGATTCGTATCCAAAAATCACCCAAGCGAGTCCAATCTTCCTATCAAAGGTTTAGAATCCCCTTACCTCAAGCTCCACTCAATAAATCCCTTCCCAAGCACCTCAAGAACTCGGTCTAATAGGGTCACGAACGACTCAGCCACAACCTAAGGAAATTCATCTATTCGTCAATTTTTCTTGCTCAATTCGCCAATCTATGGGACATAAACCTTATTGACATGTTCATCAACATCCTAGCATATCTTAATGACAAATTTGAGACTCAAATTCAACACCAATGGTCCCCAACATAACCGGTATGCACAGAACCGAATCGGGCATTTTTCGGTTATGTGTATACCCCAACTAATCAGTCCTTAAACTACCTCAAATCCTCAATTTGTCTACTAATCTACTTGCTAACATGTATTTCTAAGGGTTGGAAAGCCTCACCGAAAATTTGAACTCAAGGCGACGTCAAATGGTCCAAGAACGGCGCCGGTTCCTCCAAGCTTACCGCCGGTCAGTTCTGGCCCTTCAAACACAAGACCCATTTAGGGTCAAAACTCCATCAAATTCATCCCAACATTTTACAACAGCTCATCCAACTTTAATACTATAAGTTTAGAAGACCTCACCAAAAATTTGAAGTCATTTGAAGTCCGGAAGACCCCGGAACAGGTCTTTCCCCAAAACCGGTCAGAATCTGACCTCGCCTGAGCTTTGTCCACTCAAATTGAGCTACGGGAGGATCTACAGGTCAAATTAAGCTTATAATATGTTCTTAGAACCACAAGGCAATAAGATTTTAGATGGAAGTGGTTTTACCTCAATACGATATCGAACGACAAAGATATGGCCAGAATAGTGGGACGGTCGGGACTGGTCGGTTGGGAGCTTTCGGATTCAAAACTGACCAGCTTGACCTTTGCTCCTTCAAACGACTCTATGAGACAAACAGCTGGGTGGATTTGGACCCATAATACCTTGTTGGAATGGCAAGACGATAAGCTTTCTATTTTCGGTGGTTTTATCTCAATCGACCATCAGTTGAAAAAGTTATGACCGGAACAGTGAGTCGGTCGGAATAGGACAACGAGCTGGCGAGCAAGAGAAGAAGAAGAAGAAGAAGATGACCGGCATTTGAGGGGGTATTCGGCCAAGTGAAAGAGAGAATGAGATGTTTATTCAATTATCAAGAGTCAACTTGAGTTGAATGGTCGGTTAAAAGTGAAGACATCAACTCAAGGTTTAATCTGTTGACACTTGTCCAATGTGTCAATCAAAGCTCATCCAATAGCCATGCTTTCTTTCAATTTTCGGTAGCTATTGGGGGGTTTAAATGACCAAAATGTCCTTGTCTAATTATTAAAACAAAGCTAAGGCTTGAGGGCCAAAATAGTAATTTTACCCCCGACGTCCGAAACGTCGTTTTTCTGATTTCATTTTTCTTTGATAAGGCGACGAATTCTTCATTCTTCATTCTCTAATTTCAAGACTTGTTTCTGAATCATTTCTCTATTCAATGCGATTCCAGCCTATCACGAACCGACAGGTGGATTTTGCAGACGTTGCGCGTGTCGACCCTGTAATTCATACCACAATTAAGGCTCGTCAATTCATGGCGACTTTGGTTGTCATGTAATTGTGAGGGTCTATCTCTAGTTCCAATAGTCTCGATTGTCACCGTTCGATTTAGAAAAATTTTACAAATTATACATTGGCTAAGCAGCATCACCTGCGCTCCAATCGTATAACGCTAGCAATGCATTCCTTATTTGTTCTTAGATTGGCCTTTTATGGCTCTAAATGTCCCCTCGACAATCCTTATAGGTAAAGCGTCATTTCCTATTCGAGTTCCCTAGGTCCACGTACCTTATCTCGCGTTAGCCTTTCCCTTTTAGTTAGTTAACTCGAGATTGATCAGATCCGAGCGAGATATGACTGAAATACATCACTAGATACAATTCTCATTAATGAGTCCAAAAATGACAAGAGAATCAGAATGTCACAACTCTTCCCCCTTAAAGAAATTTCGCCCTCGAAATTTGCAACCTTCTAACCATCCAATCCTTTGGGGTATCAGCGTCTCATTGCATCCTCACTCTTCCGGATAATTCTTTTCATGACTCAACGATCTTACTTGTCCTTTCCAGCCCAAAACCATCTTTCTTTGGGATTTGTCTCCTTCAGTCCTCAATCTGATTTGCTTCTCTCCATTCTCTTTCGGTATTCATAACATTTGTCAGCAGTTCATCCTCGAGCGTTCACATTATCTCTTTCATTTGTTCATAACCATTATTACTAAGCCCTCGCCAGAATGCACTCTTTAATGTCTATACCATTCGGCGTATTAATCCTTTCAAGGGCATGCCTTTTTCTTGTCGGCACATTTAATACTTGACCTCACGTTTGACTAACCAAACTTTAGTCCATTCCATCGATAATATCGATGCAAGTCTGGCACACCTTTATGTCATCCCAAGGGACACCATAATCCTCTCTTTGAATTTCTGATGAGGTCATTTCTTTAAGTTCCTTTTCAATATTTGACTCATACTCTCATCCATAGGACTTTAAGGTTTCTACCTTCAACTTTGAGGTTTCTTTCCCAAATATCCGAAAATTCGGATTTTCTCCATGTTCTATCCATTTCCATAACCCTCTTAAATGTCAGGGTTTGTTCATTGCAGCATCTTAATTCCTTTCTGACTTCAAGTTTGATGCTTTAGGTAGTTATCAAACTAGTCAATTGACAACCTTCCAATTGAGAAGTTGGATTTCTTATTTCCTTGAGCAAAGCCCATCCTTTATCCACCAAATGCACAATGCTCAATTTTCACTTATATGCATCTGCTTTAAATCACCATTTTCTAAGCGATATAGGATATTTCATCCTTAGTCCTTAAGCAATCTCCTTTACACGCGTTGTTCCTCATTCAATTTTTCTACGCAACCACATACCTCAAATTCTTATGGTTCGTGTAAACTTGAAATCTCTCCATGCGAGTCGTGTTTTCCAACTTCATCGCAATAACATTTGCAAGCCAACTCCAACCATACATTAGACGTTCCAACTCATAAGACTTTACTATCGCGATGTACATGCAACACCATATCAGATTGACTTGTTACGTCTCAAATTTTCGTTCTGCGACACTTCGTCATGATCCTTATGATCTTTTTACTTCCCAACAGAAACACTAGTATCAGCGCGGTCATTGATTGGGCTTTAGTCCTTAGGACTCCTTTTCATATTGATTCGTCCGCTCGCACCACACCTCATCCTTAGTCCATTCCCTTAATGAAATAACTCCTCTGGGAAATCATCCCACAACGTCTATATCGAACTATTATAATCCATCAGACTTAGGAAGTCTCAAGCCTTAATAGCTCACATCGGCCTCAGTCAGCCTATCGCCATCTCCTACTTTAGGGGATCCATAGTGATTCCACTCCTCAAAACTACCTGGCCAAGGAATTTTACCTTACTAGGCCCACAGCTCGTGCTATTCATACTTAGCATACAACGAGCATTCTCTTAGGGTTCATAGGATGCTCTCAGAGGTTTTTATCATATCCCTCACGACTCCTTAAACAAATCCGATCATCGTCTCTCAAGACGGTAACCACCCATCCAATTATTCATTGGATGCTCAGTCTGGCTATTGTCAACTCCTTTCTACCATGTGTCAAATCTTTTAAATTGTTCCTCACACTTTTCACTTGAAAGCTCAGACCTTGGCTCTCTTTGTCATGAGCCTCCACTAGGACTACACAACATTTTGTTCATTTTTGTCACTCTTTCCTCAGGAAGCATTAGTACCTTAGCCTCTGGGTTTCACAACCAGTTAGTGAGACCTTATCCTAATTTCATCCGTTCCACTAAACGTCGACATTATCTTGGAATTCAACATCGTCTACAAGACAGTCTCTCGAACTTAATTTCCCTTACAGCAATCATTCAAGTTCTGCGTCGTCTTTCTCAGTGTAGACGCTCCATCTTAGTATCAAGACAGTTAGGATTTTCTCTTTCTTCCACACTAAGGTCTCTTACCATGTGAATGAAGCTATACACTTTAGTGGTATTCTCTTATTTCAAATCCACCATGTCCTTCCTATTCCATAGGACGTCGATCTTGGAGTCTGCGCCAACGGCGGTGTTTTACTCTAGAACGTAGATGCCACCATACTCGACATTCTTCTTCTCATAATTCAGTCACCTCAAGTGACAATATCTATTCGTTCTTAGTTTCCACCAATTTACGTATTGAATACTTGATTAGATTACCTCAATTTACTCTGCAATTACTTTCTCAGCACTCTTTTCGCTTCCTCAATCATTCACTAGAATTATGAACAGCCAGGACTATCCAGTCCATTCACTTTTCTTTTCATCAACGACCATCTCATGGTCCAATCGTCCTTTAAGAGTGACGCCCTATCCTTTAGAGGTGATAACATACAATACCACTTCTAGTGGTCTTGATTCATCCTTAATCGATCTCATTTCGATCGACAAGGTCCAACAGACTGACACGTCAGTCTCTTTTATATTTCTCATATCAACAAGAAATGTATCACCATAAGCCTTACGCCAAGGTAATGACCATTCCTTAAAGGCACATTATATGTTTAATGACGAACATTTCTTTGCTCGTATTTCATGAGCATGAGTTTCTCTTATTCACATGCCTTTCGATCATTTACTTCTCTTACTGGATCTCATTAACATTCCTCAAAGTCAGGAATAACCACTAGCCACAAGGCTTTCACATTTCAATCCATTCAGGGATCTATTTGTCTTATTCAAGGGTCCTCAACCACCTTTAATATACTTAGGGAACCTTGAGAACTTTGTCTCAAATCAATCGACCTTCCTCAGGTCCTTACAAGATTATTAGGATCCAACAACTTTTGCTCTCAAGCAATCCCAGGAGGATACTTCCATTGAACATCTCAACGAAGGTGATCCAAACATATACCATGCCTTCAAGGAAAACTATTCCCTTGGTGACACTTCACCAATCCTCAACAGCCTCTTAAGGCTAATAACTACCGGGGTCACCTTCTTTCTTCAGTGCACCCAAAATCTCTAAGGTTTTCTCATGAAACCCTCAATTTATAAGAAGGCGGTTTCAAATTCCATCACTTCATCAAACTTAGTCAATTTTAACTGTATACATAGCTTCATAAGCTTTTCAAAACTCTTATGGTTTCCTATCCACGTTTCCACTTTGGAAATGAGTAGTCTCAGGGTTACCTTTCTCGTGACTTTCATTACTTAACTCCTCAGCACTAGTTGTCTCAGCGACTTGGGTGACAATGACAACCCTTTTTCGAGCTCGCTTACCCACAAAAATTTCTCATTTCTATTCAAGGTTCTCACGACCCATTCAACTCTTGGGTCCCATGTGGTTCACAAACTAGAGTCAATCGCTCTGCTGATTTTCACGTTCTAGTTACTCATATTTACTCAATTCTCATGATCCATCTCAGTTCTTGGATCTTCTCGTATCTCATATACATGAGCCAAGTGCTACTATAGCGACCATACTTTGGTCCTTCAATCTTATCGGATTCTCATGTCACTCGAACCACTATGATTCCCTCTAGGAATCCAAGACTTATGTCATCTACTCAAGTCTTGCAGTCTTAGGCTGCTCATCTCATTATCTTTCATCACCACCAATCAACCTTATAGTGATTCCCAAATAACTCTCAACTAGTTGTCCATTACCCAAAGATTCTAGATTCTCATCAGTCAATGACTATTCAACAAGCCAGCCTCAACAAAGCAACTTCTCAATCTTCAGCCAATTACTAGGCAAGCCTCAACTAGGCCAAAACTCAACTAGGTTAACACCGAGCAAGTACTCAAGGCAGCAATTCAATGAGTCAATCGATCATGCTATAAGTCTAAGGCATCTGCCACTTTGTCACAAACACGACATGCTTTTTCATTCTCAACAGACATTAGTTCAATGGGTATAAACCCCACATGTCGTCTATTCTCCCAATTAGACCTTGGTCAAGCCAATCACATGATGCCAATTACAAAAAATGCCCAACAGGCCAATCATAGACATCATTTTACATGTCATGCCACTTTTGAACATCTTCTTCGAGGATCAATCTTGTGCCATACATCTTTTAACCACAATTGGACTCAACCTGATACATAGACTTCCCCTTTCAAGTTATGACTTGGGTCATTCCTGCCTCTTGCCATTTTAGAAGCCTGCTGGGAGCCACTCCTTGTCCAAACCTCTTTGTCCCAACGGTCACTCCCCGCCCTCATCAGACCTGGCCGTTGTAGGTTATCCTAAGTCATGCATCTATGGAAAAAGTCCCGTTCCACATGTCTCATACCATGTTTCATTACAGTTTATAGGTATTCCATCAACTTGTCCCTTATCAAGCGATAGTTTATTAAGTCCAAAAGCGATAAGTTCATGCATGCACCCTCATCAACTTTCGTTTCAAAGCCACCAACATATGCACAGCATGATTGTCCTCACCACTTGCCATATCAAAATCGCCTTCAGATCAATTCCTATCCATTGAAAAGTTCTAATTCCACCGATCAATTGTCTATATTCAACCATATACCTCAAGTGGAGTCAATAACTAAATCAAATCCATAAGCATTCGATCACAACTAGCCTTTAATCCAATATACCTTGTATACACCTCACCTCATTTCATCCAATGCTGACAATAGCAAATGATAGATAAACCATCAAGATATCATGCAATTCAAGCCTGAATCTACTAACATTAGTCGCCTCTTTATAACTCGTACTCCTCAAGTTAGGTCATTGACAAATCAAGATCACAATCATACACTTCAATTGACCCTTCATTCGTAATTTATTCTCTAGCAACCTCAAATCCAGGCTTATGACTCCTCAATTTCTATTCACTTTCTTGTGAGCCTTATTCATAAATCACCAAGATCATCTCTTAAATCGGCACTAGAACCATTAGAATACTACATAAGTTCAAGCCTATAGTTCTTAAGATTCAAAAATCCATGCTTATCTCTCAAGGTCTCACTACCTAATTGTCCTCAAGTCATCGCTCCTTATCACTCCAAGTCTCAATCACATTGGATCGAGCTGATCTTGCTCTAATACCAAGCAAACAGAGATGTCACGCCTCGAACCTGTCAGGCACGCAAAATCCCACCAAGGCCGTCTTGTCTTTTTGTGGTACACAGGATCCGTCGGCCAACAATTAATAACTTATAAATAATATAAACATGCGGAAGCGATGAAACTTCTCCATTCAATTCAACCTTAAGATGACTCAGGACATAGGGTACGTCTTCTTATAAACACCGACTACAGGTTTAGAGGATACAACTTTAACTTCAAGG
This sequence comes from Rhodomyrtus tomentosa, assembly GCA_028455895.1. Taxonomy (NCBI): domain Eukaryota; kingdom Viridiplantae; phylum Streptophyta; class Magnoliopsida; order Myrtales; family Myrtaceae; genus Rhodomyrtus; species Rhodomyrtus tomentosa. The sequence goes on along the minus strand of JAPCWY010000001.1, from coordinate 1,147,053 downwards.
TAACATGAAATCTCTAAATTCACCAAACTATAAATCCATTTCAAATAATTACTTCTTCAAACACCGATCATTGGCAAGCTCAGATTTTCATTGCCTGGGACCTAAAAAAGTTAATCCCACGATGGGGTGAGATATACATCTCAGTAAGGTGGGTCCTAACCCTAGGTTAGGCTGACCGTCTACTTAGACAATTACAAATACAAATAATTCATACAAAATTCCAAGAGCCATTCAATTATCATGAAATAACACATGAACAATAAGCATGCACTCCAGGCATCTTATCACGTCATTTAGTCCAAGCATGCATAAACAAGCCATGTTATGCCTTCCATTCTTTTCTGCCTCTTCACTTTCATGCCCGCGTTTAGAATGCCTCAGCTTGATCCGCGTAAACGCATCAGACTGTCTCATTGACAAACCCGCGTAAACGCATCAGGTTTTCAATATCACTCCAGGTCTGTGTCGATACATCTCAATTCCGTCCCGTGTTTCAATGCATCAAGACTATAGCCTTCTCAACCCCGGGTCTCGTACCCCTCAGGGTGCCATTCAATTCAAACCCCATGCCTTAGCGCCTCAAGGCATTCATTCACACAACCCCACGTCTCATACGCCTCAGGGTATCACAACTTTTTAGACATGCCAAAAATTTCAGTTCATTCATAACACACGTTCGGTTGCAAGCTCATGCGACGAACGACACATCCATGGCATGCGAGACAATTACATTTGACATACAATTGCAACAACCAATTCATGACACAAGCATTATCAATCAATCAAGCCCTCCATAGCTTTCTAGAACATACATTGGGCAACCACATAACAACTTCCAAAAACTAATCGATTCGTATCCAAAAATCACCCAATCGAATCAAATCTTCCTATCAAATGTTTAGAATCCCCTTACCTCAAGCTCCACTCAACAAATCCCTTCCCAAGCACCTCAAGAACTCTGTCCAATAGGCTCACGAACGACTCAGCTGCTCAACCTAAGGAAATTCATCCATTCGTTAATTTTTCTTACTCAATTCGCCAATCCATGGGACATAAAACCTTATTGACATGTTCATGAACATCTTAGCATGTCTTAATGATGAATTTGAGGGTCAAATCGAACACCAATGGTGCCCAACATAATCGGTATTCACAGAACCGAACCAGGCATTTTTCGGTTATGTGTATACCCCAATTAATCAGCCCTTAAACTACCTCAAATCCTCAATTTGTCTACTAATTTACTTGCTAACATGTATTTCTAAGGGTTGGAAACCCTCACCGAAAATTTGAGCTCAAGGCGACGTCAAATGGTCCAAGAACGACGCCAGTTCCTCCAAGCTTACCGTCGGTCAGTTCTGGCCCTTCAAACACATGACTCATTTGGGGTCAAAACTCCATCAAAGTCATCCCAACTTTTTATCACAGTTCATCCAACTTTAATACTATAATTTTAGAAGAACTAATAAAAAATTTGAAGTCATTTGAAGTCCGGAAGACCTCGAAACAGGTCTTTTCTCAAAATCGGTCACAATCTGACCTCGCCTGACCTTTGTCCACTCAAATCGAGCTACAGGAAGATCTACAGGTCAAATTGAGCTTATAATATGTCATTAGAACTACAAGACAATAAGCTTTCAGATGGAAGTAGTTTTACCTCAATCCGATATCGGACGACAAAGATATGGCCGGAATAGTGGGCAGTCGGGATTGGTCGGCTGGGAGCTCTTGGATTCAAAACTGACCAGTCTGACCTTTGCTCCTTCAAACGGCTCTACGAGGCAAATGGATGGGTGGATTTGGACCCATAATACCTTGTTGGAAGGGCAAGACGATAAGCTTTCTATTTCCGCTGGTTTTACCTCAATGGGCCATCGGATGAAAAGTTATGGCCGGAATAGTGAGTCGGTCGGAACAGGGCAGCGAGCTGGCGAGCAAGAGAAGAAGAAGAAGAAGATGATGATGATGATGATGACCAGCATTTGAGGGGGTATTCGACCAAGTGAGAGAGAAAATGAGAGGTTTATTCAATTATCAAGAGTCAACTTGAGTTGAATGATAGGTTAAAAGTGAAGACATCAACTCAAGGCTTAACTCTTGACACTTGTCTAATGTGTCAATCAAAGCTCATCTAATGGCCATGATTTCTTTCAATTTTTGGCAGCTATTGTGGGGCTTAAATGATCAAAATACCCTTGTCTAATTATTAAAGCAAAGCTAAGGCTTGAGGGGCAAAATAGTAATTTTACCCCTGACGTCCGAAATGTCATTTTTCTGATTTTAATTTTCTTCGATAAGACGACGGCCAATCCAATTGTAATGTTGGAATTCTTGATTCTCCATTCTCAAATTTCAACATTTGTTTCTGAATCATTTCTTTATTCAATGCGATTACAGTCTATCCTGAACCGACGGGTGGATTTTGCAGACGTTACGCGTGTCGACCCTGTAATTCATACCACAATTAGGGCTCGTCAATTCATGGTGACTTTGGTTGTCATGTAATTGTGAGGGTCTATCTCTAGTTCCAATAGTCTCGATCATCACTATTCGATTTAGAAAAATTTTGCAAATTATACATTGGCTAAGCGGCATCACCCGCGCTCCAATCGTATAACACTAGCAATGCATTCCTTATTTGTTCTTAGATCGGCCTTCTATGGATCTAAATGTCCTCTCGACAATCATTATGGGCAAAACGCCATTTCCTATTCGAGTTCTCTAGGTCCACGTATCTTGTCTCGCGTTAGCCTTTCCCTTTTAGTCAGTCAACTCGAGATTGATCAGATCCAAGCAAGATACGACTAAAATACATCGCTAGATACAATTCTCATTAATGAGTCTAGAAATGACGGGAGAATCAGAATGTCATATATACTCTTGACAATTTTGCTATAGAAGTTAAATTTATACTATAGTCCTTTGATTCAGTTATTAATATAATTGATTTAGTGACAATCAACATCTAATTCATACCATAATCGCATTCAATTAGCTAAGTAGCATTTGAGGTGTCCCCTTCATACATGAGAAATTAAGCTCGTATTATCGATCCACAAAAATTACATGACAGTAGTCAATTCTAAATCAAGTAATTTAATTAATTAGGTGTGAAAAATCTATATGTCACATATATTTCCTCACATATTTATGGGTTTCAATAAATGAATATTTTAAATGATAATTGTTTTATGACTTATTTTTTAGTAGAAAGCCAAAAACATACGCTTATGCACAGTTCAATGGAATACCAACACCATTTTATTCATTTTATTTTTGTTTTCTTCGGCCTCATATGTTTTTCTTACTTGTGAGATTGGAAAGGTTTTTATACATGATATATGTAGTCTCCCGACTTGAATTAGCCTGCCTATCTCCACTTTCATTGCGCGGTCGAGTAGGAGGTATGCACTGGAATACTCTGTCGTTATCAAGAGGACAACTAAAAAATTAATCTATGTAAATCGGGCTATGTAAAAAGTATACTAGCATAAGGGAGGGAAGAACAATATGTCGTTTTATTTATAAATCAGGTTTTGTCTAAATTTCATGACTTGCTCGTCTAGTGATAGATTTACACACTGATCAAAGTTTGCATTGTTATCCAACTAAATCAACTCAAAAAATTACTAAGTTTTAATATGTAATAGGTAAGACCTAATTCTACAACTTTCATGCCAGATTTTGGTTTAGATATTTTTGTATGATTCATGAAAATTCGTACGAGTGACACCAAATTTCAAACGCAAAAACAGAGCACAATCAGCTAAAGAAATGGTCGTAACCCCAACTTGATCAAAAAATTCTCATATTAATATTTGTTCTATTTTAGGGTATGATCTTCAGATTTTGTGATTTGTTCTAGGACTAAAGATGTCTACAAAAGGATATACAAAAACAGATAGTTTCAAGGGTCAGATCTGACTCCGAATAGTATATGCAAATCCGTGAGGATGTAAAATAAAAAGTCTAAACTAATGTACTCCAAAATTCTCCATTTAAGATATGTCATATTTTAGGATATTAATAGCGACTTTTATGTTTTGCCTTATGTCATTTGAGGTTCACAAAAGATGACACCAAAATAGTAAAAATAGAAGGTCATAATAGACTCAGATGAGACACGGATTTGAACTATGAACAAGAAAAGGTTTTTGACCGACCAGATGAGCCCCAAAAATTCCAAAAATAATATATTTTATGATTGACGATGTTGTCTTCATATTTTATGTTTTGACTTCAAATATTTGATGCCCACAAAAAGGATACAAAAATAGAAAAAATAAAGGATTATAATAATTTCAAACTAGTGCAGCTTATAAGATTCACTTTACAATCATTGTGCTTCTATATATGAATTAAATCTAACTTACACACAATCATTGGCATAACATACTTCACATAAATCAGATATAACAATATTGACTTCACAAAAATATAATAAGATGTTAAACTTGCATTAATCCTTAAAACTAACTTCAACTTCTTGCAACTTCTTGAGAGAATCTTTGCGTGAGATTGTAAGTGAAAATTTCAGAGAAAAACTACGTATCAGAGAGAGGTTTTCAATCATGAGTAAGAAAAGCATAATGTGTTTGCAAATAGGACGAGTTATGATTGTAACAGCTGCATTGTGAAAATAATTTCAGAACGTATAGAAACTCAAGTCACGTAAACTAAATCTCAGCATCTAATTGACCTCAATCAATACAAAATTCAAGTAAACCGAAATTTCACCACACAGCCAAAGATGGCACAAGGGATCGAGAGCTCTGGACGACCAAAAAGTAATCAAAAAAGAAAAATCAAATTTTAACAACAAAAAAAAAAAGATAAGTAGCTCGATAACTCATTGCACTATCGATCATACTGATCGACACAGTGCAAACGCGAATTAGGACTTTAAAATGCTCAACACACAGCATCTCAATATTGCGAAACTTTAACGTCTCCGGCTCGCCGAAACACTACACCACCACCGTTCTACTACTAGTGATGGGCGATTTTAGAAGTAGAGGAGGCAAAATGGGATACCATAACTTCCATTTGGGTTTTTACTTCCTACCCAAATAGTCTTTCACGTCAAGATCATCCGGCCATGATGACAATTTTGAGGGTTTTTGAAGGACATATTTAGGTGGCCAACTCCTCCTAGCAACCGACGTCCTCCGGGACAACGACATCCTTTGAGTGCGGCAAAATTCGCGAGAATGTAAAATAAAAATCCTAACCTAATGTGCTTCAAAAATTCTCTATTTAATATATGTCATAGTTTAGGATATTAGTATTGATTTTTATGTTTTGACTTAAGTCATTTGAGATATGGCACAAGTAAAAATAGAAGGTCATAATAGACTCAAATAAGACACATATTTGAACTGTGGACAAGAAAAGGCTTTTGACTTATCATATATGCTTCAAAAATTTCAAAAATAATATATGTTATGGTTTACGAGGTTAGCTTCATATTTTATGTTTTGACCTTAAATATTTGGGGTCCACAAAAAAGGGTAAAAAATAGTAAAAATAAAGGTTTTGAATATTTTCAAATTAGTGCAGCTTGCAAGATTCACTCTGACTGTCATTTTCCTTCCATATATGAATAAATCTGACTTACACACAATCATTGGCACAACATACTTCACATAAAATATAATAAGATGTTAAACTTGCATTAGTCCTCAAGAACAACTTCAACTTCTTGCAACTTCTTGAGAGAGTTTTTGTGTGAGATTGTAAGTAAATTTTGAGAGAAAAAATGTGTCTGAGAGAGATTTTCGGCCATGAGTAAGAAGAGCATAATGTGTTTGTAAATAGGATGAGTTATGACTGTAACAGCTGTGTTGTGAAAATAATTTCTGAACATATAAAGACTCAAGTTACGTAAACTAAATCTCAACGTCTAATTGACCTCAATCTATATAAAATTCATGTAAACCTAAATTTCACCATACAGCCAAAGCAAGCACAAGGGGTCAAGAGCTCTGGACGACAAAAAGTAACCAAAAAAGCAAAATCAAACTTTAATAAAAAGAAAAAAAGATAAACAGCTCGGTAACTCATTGTACTATCGATCATATTGATCGACAATGCTCAAATGCGAACTATGACTTGATAATACTCAACACACGGCACCTCAACATTGCGAAGCTTTAATGTCTCTGGCTCGCCGAGCCGATGTACCACCACCGCTCTACTACAGGTGATAGGCGGCTTTAGAAGTGGAAGAGGCAAAATGGGACATCATAACTTCCATTTGGGCTTTTGCTTTTTGTCGCGAACTAAAAAATCGAAATTTTCAATTTTAGGCTAATGAATTATCAAATTAATTAATTAGATTAATTAACCTAGCCCGAGATCTCTCAAACTATACCAAATTGCAACTTGAGTTCAATTTGAAATAATGATTTATCCTGGAATCACCACTAATCTTTTTTGGTAGTTTGATTAGAAACCTAAGTAAATTAGCGGGAGAACTAAATTAATTCTACGAACCAAAGATTAAGAGTCTGGGGAATTGGTTATATTAATATTTCAATTAATGCCCTTTCGATGCCTGTTTAATGAAAAAATATCTGATTTGGCAATTCTGACATGAAGTTCAAAGGTGCATTTTTTTTGGTTTTTTTTTATTTATGAAAATGTAAAATGCTAAACTACATGCAATAAATGTCACAAATGATTTCTTTTAGAAAAGGCAATTTATCGAAAATATTTACAAGGTAGGTTAATATGCAATTTATTACATGATGCTATTTTTGTACTTTTTTTTTTATATGCAACATACTTAAAATGATCCAACAAATGTTCAAATTGTCTTACATCTCCGCAGATCAAATAGAGAAAATTGCCTTATGTTGCTCGAAATTCTTCGCTTGCACAAGTTGTAATTATACCCGAAGAAAACTCCTTTTGATTGAATTTTGTGACAAGACAGGCTTCAAAAATCAACAAGGCGGTGCTGTTGGCTGGCCAACGGAGATGGCAAATGGTGAAGTTGTTGGATGAGGAGAGGCAAAGCACACGTCAGGACTCACCAAGGGTGGTGTATAATTGAAGCTCACTCCTTTTTTCTCTCAAAATTTGCTCCTTGGATTTTTCAAGGACTTCTCTCCCTTTTCTCCTGTGTCAAGCTCTTCAATCCTCCTTTTATAGCATTTCACGTTGTGGCCTTGTATGACAATTATGAGTGGCCTTCTCACTTGTGATTTAATGCTCCATAGTGGCTTGTGAATGGTCTCCACTTGTGATAGTGCTCCATAGTGAGCTTTCTTTTTCTTTTCAACCACTCCCAATCTCATCTTCTTTTGTCACCCGATGAAGATCAAGTGCCCATCCTTTTCATCTTGTCCCCTACTCTTTCTTTTTCCCCCATGCTCATTTGACTCTTTTTAATGCTCATACTTTTGTGTTTTCTTCCCCTCGGTGCCTTTCCTTTGTATTTCACTAGCCATCCCCCTTTTGTCTATGGTCATTGAGTGGACTTCCACTTATTTGTCCTTGAAGGAATTTTTCGATGTGGAAGATATTCATCGATGCACATTCCATCCAATGCCTACTACCGGTCCCAATGATAATGCAATTTACGCTAAGAAATAAATATGAGAAATGATTTTTATTCAGAACTAAAATTAGTTCTAATTTTTATATGCAAAAATGATTTTTATTTATTTACAACTTCAACTGTTTGCAACTTCTTGAGAGAAGTTGTCACGCCTCGCGTCTCGGGCGTAGGCGCATGACTCCCTGCGAGCAAACTCTCTCGTGTCTCAGGAGTCATATTTTGAGAGATGCATAAAAATCGTTCACATGCGGAAGCGATGACATAAATTAATCCGTACAAACATTAGCGAGGACTTGGGTAGCAAGAACACCATAAATACATTTATACATAACCTCCTACGAGTTCCTACAAAAGCACTGGTAGACTAATCTTGCTAGTCGGTAGGAGTAACAGGACCAGCTCAAAATACAACCATTAACATCTCCAAAAGAAAACGGGCCATCGAGGTCATCAGCAAAATAACAGTCTAGAAAACGGAAACCCCTAAGTCGAGCTGCTGGAGTCGTCAGTCTCCTCGGCATCCTCAATAAGCTCGTACTCCGAGAAAGTCTCTGAGCGTACCTCTACGGCATCCTCCATCGTCTCATCTGCTGACTACTCCACCAGGTCGTCCTTGGAGGCTTTGATCTCAATGACCTCGTCGGTGTCTTTCAGGGTTGGGGTCCTCTCGGGAATGTTCCTCGAATCAGCTAATGATCCCTCGACCTCCATAAAATCCCGAGTGGGATGACACCAACTAGGAATAACCCTACGAGGTACCTCAGTGGACTTTAGTGGTTCAGTAGTAACCTCGCCTACCCTCCGAAACTAAGCATCGAACCTATGAGGCTTCCAGTCCTTTCCACCCTCATCGACTCAGACTATAGTACACTTCCTAACGTACACAATTCCCCATCCGTTCAGAAACTCCTCAGAATACATGGTCATCTCCTTTGGTCACCTAGTCTGGTCGGCAACATCCTCACGGTCTAGAATCTGAAAATGTGGTCCCGCAACGGTATGAGATTCACATCTCAGTAAGACAGGTCTTAATCCTAGGTTAGGCTGACCGTGCACTTAGGTGAATGTAATCATGAACAAAATGCACAAATAACCACATGAAGCATTCGACAGTCATTAAATAACATATGGATACAGACGAGCGTCAAGCACGCAATCATGGTATCATATCTCATCAGTGGAATCAAGCACACATTACCAAGTCAGGTCACACCTTCCATCCTTCCAGGCCTCCATTGATTCACGCCCGCGTTTAGAACGCCTCAAGCTCGGTTCGCGTAATTACGCCTCAAACCATCCCATTGACAAACCCGCGTAAACGCATCAGGTTTTCAATTTCATTCCAAACCTGTGTCGACACATATCAAATTCTGTCACGAGTCTCAACGCATCAGGACATTGGCCATTTCAACCCTGCGTCTCAACGTATCAGAGTACAATTCAACACAATTTCGCGTTTCAATGTCTCAGGGTATCAATCTATACAACCCTACATCTCAACGCCTTAAGGTATCATAGGTTTCAAAGCATACCAGACATTATTTCAATTTAAACTTCATGATCAAGTACATGCTCATGCATCGAGCTAGATATCTATGGCATGCAGGGCAATCAATCTCATCACTCACAAGAGGCAATCAATTCATGGCACAAGCATTCAACAAGTGTTCAAGCCATCGACATCTCACGATGACGCACGTTGGACAATCACACCCAATTCACCCAATCAAGTCCAATCCTCCTAGTGAAGGTTTAGAACCCCCTTACCTTATGCTAAATTCAACAAAAGTCTCCTTCCAAGTACTTCAATCACTCGGTCCAATATTCCCGAAACAGGGCAGCCTCGCACCTATTGAAATTCAATCTAATTCATCAATTTTTCTTGCTCAATTCACCAATCCATGAAGCATAAACCTCTATGACATATTCATCAACATTCCAGTACGTCTCAACAATGAAATTTGAGCACAATTGAATCCCAAACAACCCCCATGATCTCGGCAAGAACAGAACCGAATAGGGAATTTTTCGGTTCTGTTTAGTCCCTAAATAATCAGCCCATAAACCATCCTAAATTCTTAATTCATCCACTAATATACTTGCTAACAACCAGTTCTACAAGTTGAGAAGTCTCACCGAAAATTTTAGCTCAAGGCGACGTCAAATGGTCCACAAACGGCGCCGATCTTCCCAAGTCCTCAACCGGTCAATTTTTTCCCTTCAAACACAACACTCTTTTAGGGTCAAGACTTCATCAAACTCAGCTCAAATTTCTACCACAACTCAGTATACATGTACCCTAGATGTCCACAAAATTTGGCGAAAAGATTCAAACAATTAGAGGTCCTACAAAGTCCAAATAGCAGCTTACCTCTAGCTGCGACAGTTTCCATCGACTCTTAGGAAAACGGCTAGTCGGAGCTCCTCAGTGGGTCAAATATCGTGATTCAACTTAGAGGTGGTCGACAAGAGATGGGGCTAGACGTTGGTGGTCGGCTCGAGCTCAGGTGGTGGCCGGAAGTGGCGAAGTCGGCAAGCAGGGCTGGTCGGGCGGTGGAGTCTTCGAGGAAGAAGAAGAAGAAAACAAGAAGATGATGGTAGATGGAGATGGTGTTCGACTGAGGGAGTAAGAGAGAGAGAGGTCCATACATAAATTTAAGAGTCAAACTTACAAAAATGGTAGGTTAAAAGTTGTCCAATTAATGCCAATTCTTCATCCATGGACACTTGTCTCTTTGCTCATAATTGACTCATCCAATGGCCAATATAACTCCAAATTTTAGGTAGCCTAGAGGGTGCATAAATGACCAAAGTGCCCTTATCCATTTATTAAGGGAAGGTCAAGACTTGAGGGGCAAAATGGTAATTTTACCCTCTACGTCCGGAACGTCATTTTTCTAATTCAAATCTTCTTCGATGAGGTGACGTCCAATCCAATTATAACGTTGGAATCCTTAATTCTTCATTTTCTAATTTCGAGACTTGTTTCTGAATCATTTCTCTATCAGATGTAATTTCAGTCTATCTCGAACTGAAGGGTGGCTTTTGCAGACGTTACGCGTATCAACTCTGTGATTCATATCACACTTAGGGCTCCTCAGTTCATGGCGACTTTGGTTGTCATGTAATTGCGAGGGTCGATTACTAGTTCTGACAGTCTCGATCGTCATCGCTCGATTTAGGAAAATTTTGCAAATTATACATTAGTTAATCGTTATCACCCGCTCTCCAATCGTATAACGCTAACAATACATTCCTTAATCATTCTTAGATCGCCCTTTTATGGCTCTAAACGTCCACTCGACAATCTTTATGGTCAAAGTGTCATTTCCTATTTGAGTTCCCTAGGTTCATGTACCTTGTCTCGCTTTAGCCTTTGCCTTTTTGGTTAGTTAACTCGAGATTGATCAGATCCAAGCGAAATACAACTGAAAAACATCGTTAGATATATTCTCATTAATAAGTCTGGAAATGACAGAAAAAATCAGAATGTCACTGAAGTTTTATGTGAGATAGTAAATGAAATTTTTAGAGAAAAAGTGTGTACGAGAGAAAGATTTTCGGCCATGAGTAAGAAGAGCATAATGTTTTTGCAAGTAGGACGATTATGACGGTAAAGGCTGCGTTGTGGGAATAATTTCAAAACATATAAAGACTCAAGTCACGTAAACTAAATCTCAGTGTCTAATTGACCTCAATCCATACAAAATTCGTGTAAACATAAATTTCACTAGACAACCAAAGTAAGCAGAAGCTCATCAAATATTTCATCACTACGTTCTAACTCGGGGAATCCAAAATTGTCGCCGCCGTCGTCGTTATAGTCGAGTAATGCTGAATTATCCTTGTTCTGTAAAAGAGGTCGTAAGAAATTTAAATTTGCAGTACTTTACAAAAGGACATAATCAAACAACTGCACTTCATCATACAGTGGAGTGGAAAAGTGTCGACCTTTCAAACACTTGATGCCTAAATGTGTCTCCTCATTTTTCTGCAATAAAGGTCATGAGAAGTTGGATTTGTAAATACTCTACGAAATGAGGAGATCAAATAACTGCAAATTATCTTACTAGGAGTACAGTGTAGTGTCCGTATTTTTTCAGAATGCTTATGCCTATTTTCTCGCCAATCCCAACTAGTTTGATATAAAGTTGTTGTTAACTAATGCACATTTTCTCGAACTGTTCTCCACTTAAAGTATCCAAAATCACATCAAATTGCATTTAACTGATTTGATATCCTGTCATGCAACAATGATCATTTTGTCTAAAGAGGAGAGAAAGCAAACATATTGATTCCAACATACGAATTAGTATCCATGTCGATCCTTACTATATAATTTACTATAATATAAAATAAAAAATTATAATAACAACCAAGGAGATACCTCAACTATGTAGTCAATTGCCTGCTCAGCACCAGCTGCAAAAATCTTATCAATATTTTCACTGCGCCAAGAGGCGACAACTTGACACCTATTAGCAACTGCAAGCTAAAGTGTTGTAAACCGGTCGCTTCAACTCCACCATTAACTAGCACCCTTTGCCTACCAAAAATAAACAACAACACAATTGTCACAAAAGCTATAATTTCATAACCAAAATTTTGTTCCAACAATTTGATCAGAATCAAATCATTAACATTCTTCGAAGTTTATTCCAAAATGGACATATTCTAAAGATGCATGCAGTAGATATTCGAAACACACCCTTAACGTATCTTAACAATCTCTATTAAAGTCTTCCATCCGGTCATTGCAGCAAAAGAGATGGTCGACGCTTCCTATAAGATGTAAGACTTTCGAGTCGCTTTCCAATGCAAGTTTAACCAACATGATCTTAAAGAAGATTACATGCATAAACTATCATGAAAAATAATTCCACATAAAGAACTCAGCACCCACTTCATGTGTAATTGACTTCAATTTGTTGATAAGTTCTTGTGGATGCATTATTACATGGTCACCAAAGGTACCCTCAGATGAAAATCCCAAGCAAGCACCACAGACTTCTTGGCCTACGATAAAATGCTCAATTGAAGCTCTAACCGCAGCAACCTCTCCACTCATATCATGCCCCAAAATGAAAGGCGTATCATACAAACATTTTATGACATCGAAACCATAATGCATCTGCGAATAGGACGAGTTATGACAGCAGTATAAATCGTATAAAAAATATACAAAAATGCAAAATCAGCATTTTACTAACTCACTGCACACATCACAAACACATATTAGGACTTGATGCTCAATACCCAGTACCGCGATGTCCCGAACCTTCGATGTCTTTGGCCTACCGAACCGCCGCAGTACCACCACTCTTCGACTGTGAATGGGGATGGGCGGCTTTAGCTTTTTCTTTTTCCCGTCTAGATTGTTCGAGCGTATAAGCGCTATCATAGTGTATTTTTCAAAAAAAAAAAGTATCAATTCATCTCCCGACTTGTGCTTGCTCAATCTGTGTTCTCTCAATCTGACTGAGGAAGATATCTATGGGATTCTTACGCTATTGCCAACTATTGTCTCCTCTTTTTAGGCCGTTCATCACCAGTCGTAGAGCGTTGGTGGCACTACCGCACCCAGAGGATGTCGTTGTGTGACATTCTGATTTTTAATCAACTTCAGACTTTGTAATGAGAATTTTATTTATATCAAGCGATGTATTTCAGTTGTATTCCGCTTAAATCTGATCAATTTGAGTAGACTGACCAAAGGGGAATGGCTAACGCAAGACGAGATACGTGAACCTAGGCAACTCGAATAGGAAATGGCGCTTTGACCAAAAGGATTGTCGAGGGGATATTTAGGACCGCAAAAAGGCCGATCTAAGAACGATTAAGGATTACCATGCGAGTGTCGTACGATTAGAGCGCGGGTGATGCCGCTTAACCAACGTACGATTTGCAAAATTATCCTAAATCGGACTGTGACGACCGAAACCACAGAAACTAGCGATAAGCCCTCGCAATTACATGACAACCAAGGTCTCCATGAATTGACAAGCTCTAAACATGATGAGAGTCACGGGGTCAATACGCGTATAGTCTGCAAAAGACGTCCGTCGGTTCGGAATAGGCTGGAATCACGTCTGGTAGAAGGAACAATCAGAATTGAGTCATGAAAAGTTTGAAAAAGGAAAATCAAGAATTCCAACGTCAATTGGATTGGCCGTCGCCCTATCGAAGAAGTCAGAAATGAGAAAAACGACGTTCCGAACGTCGAAGATAAAAAGACCATAATGCCCCTCAAGCTTAGGACTTTGTCTTTATAATTGAAGGAGGGGCAAAATAGACATTTCTCACCCCCAAGCTGCTGAAAATTGAAGAGCAATTGATGGCCATTGGATGCCCTTGAGAAGAACAATTGCCAAGTGTCACAAATCCAAGAGTGGAAGATCAACTCTTCATTTAATGCCCACCTACCAATCACTTCAATTAATTAAAATTTTGGGGATAAACCAACTCTCTTTCTGCTCCCTCTCACTCTTCATTCGTCCATTTTTACTCCCTCAAAGAACAGACCAAGCTGCTTCTTCTTCTTCTCCAGTTTCTGTTTTCGCCGACCCCGCCGAACGCCGCCGTTCGGTCCGTACAACCGCCACCTCTGGCCGTTCCCTACTTCCGGCCAACCACCCAGATGTAGCCCCACGTCTTGTCAACGTCCTCCAACTTGAATCAGGTCATTTAGAGCTTTGTGCTCTATGGAATTCATGGCAAGCATTCTCCCATAGGTCGACGGATTCTGCTCCAGTTTGAGGTAGGTTCAGTTCTGAAACCTTTAGACAGCCAAAAACTTGGAATCTTTAGCTCAAATTTTGTGAAGATTAAGTAGATATATAGATGGTTCTATGGTAAAAATTGGGGATTTATTTGATAAGTTTTTGACCATGAACCACCCTTGTACATTATGCCCAAAATCTGCCGGTATTCTGTGTTTGAGTGATTCGGTGACTTTCGACGACTTTCAGGCAACCACACTACTTGAAACTCATGGTGAGACTTCCAAACTCTTAGGTAGACATTATAAGAGGTAGAATGGTGTATATTTGATGGATTTGAGATAGATTAAGGCCGGTTGGACCTGGCATGAACAAAATCGAATGGAACCGATTCAATGCCGGGCCAAACCGGTTCTGTGGATGGCTGAATAGGCTAGATTTGTGTTATAATTTGGTGTGTATGATGTGTTGTGATGATGAGGAGTATCTAATGGATGATTTGGATGGATGAATGGAGGGATTAAACTTGAAATTTGACAAAATCGATTGATTATCGTAGGTTGCGCGACGGATTGACCTTGGACTAGAGTTGGCCGAACCTTAGGAGGTGCAAGGAGGAGTAATTTGCATTATTAAGTGGAGGTAAGGAATTTCCTAAACCAAGGCTAGGGGGATTGGACTCGATTGGGTAAGTCGAGGGCCGAACAGAACGATTTATAAGAAAACCCTCGCATGTAATAGCTTGATGCGTCCTTGGACGTTATATAATGATTGTTTGACCTAGCCCATGCTTGAATTGTTTGAGTACCTGAGTACCATTTGAATTGAATTGCTTGCCACGAAATTTATTAAACATATTATCATGCGTATTGGCTATTGGTTATGAAATTTGATTTTTTTTTTAAAATCAAGTTAATTGATATGATGTGGCATGAGACATGATTGTGGCATTGCATGGCATGGCCCTAAGGCGTATGACACGCGGGGCAGAGGTTAAGACCCTGATGCGACGAGATCGCAGGGTGAATTATGAAAAGGTGGCGTCCTGATGCGACGAAATCGCGGGGTTGTGATAGCCACAGTCCTGATGCGATATAATCGTGGGACAGAATACGAGCTCATAGACTCTACCTGGAAATTGAACCGGGGCCTAATGCATTTACGCGGGCCGAGCCTGATGCGATCTAATCGCGAGCTAGAGAATGGGGTAGGCAGAGGTTGATTGATGGAGTGAACTGATAGGCCGAGCATATATGTGCATTTGTGTGTGACATGAGAATATAAATGTATGCCTGTACTCTATGCATTATTGTTTATTGAACTATGACTGTCATGTCCGCGTGAGTTCATGAGTTGGATAGGTTGAGTGACTTGACTGCCTGAGTGGACGGTCAACCTGACCTAGGGTTAGATTTTTCTTATTGAGAAGTGTATCTCACCCTTTTTGGGGAAACCTTACCTTACAGATCCTAGGCAGTAACAATATAGCCTATCAGATTCGGGGATCCGCAGGAGATACGGCGTATTACGATGAGTTCCCCGATAGGCAGGAAATATATACGTATGGAAATGTACAGTATTATGGGTAGACGAGGGGAAGCTGAATTGGAAGACTCATCAGTTCAAGGCATGATTTAAACGGGACGGGGATAGGAAAGTCGGGCCGCTGAAGCCCCATGAGGTTTCGGAGGGTGTCATACCTCCCTGGTGTCAGACGATAGCGGATCAGGAGGCGACCATGGATGGAGACCCAACTGAGCCGTCGCAGGAGGCGATTGTGGAGATTCCGTCGGAGACTTTCTCTGAGTATAAGCCATCGGAGAAGACTGAGGACATAGGGGATTCCAACAGTTCTTCCTAGACGACTCCGGATGGTGACCTGACTTTTGACTAGCGACCTGACCCCTTCCCTAGTGGATTTTGTGGACACCTTCTGACATGTTTACCCGTCGCCTTGCTGTATAGCGGTCTGTAGTAGATGTGACCAGTTGATGTTGATGTATGACTTTATGATGCTATCCAGTTCTGCTTAGTCTTGAGATATATATATATATATATATTGTCCGGGGAGTTTTTGGAAAACGCTTCCGTGTGCTTAATGTAAATTATTTCATCTCTCGATCTTCCTTTATATATAAGTGGATCCTTGGGACCACCGAGAGATTATTGTTGTTTTGCTTGCAAGGATGATTGCATGCTCGCGATGAGGCGCGGGGCGTGACACGTTGGCTCTGAGGATTCTAGCAGCCTAAATGAATTCAGCCTTTCGGAGTATCTTCACCAAAGTTTTCCACACATTCGCCCCTTGAACTTGAAAGATATTTTCCGCCGCTTTTCGAACAATCTAGATAGGGAAAAGCAAGAGCTAAAGCCGCCCATCCCCATTCACAGTCAAATAGCGGTGCTGCTACGGTGGTTCAATGGGTCGAAGACATTGAAGGTTCGCGACATCGAAAAATTCTCTATTTAATATATGTCATAGTTTAGGATATTAGTAATGACTTTTATATTTTGACTCAAATCATTCGAGGTCCACAAAAGATTGTACAAAAATAGTAAAAATAGAAGATCAGAATAGACTCAGATCAGATACAGATTTGTATCATGAATAAGAAAAGGCTTTTGACCGATCAGATGAACTCCAAAAATTTCAAAAATAATTCATGTTATGGTTTAGGATGTTAGCTTTTATATTTTATGTTTTGACCTAAAATATTTGACGCTCACAAAAAGGGATACAAAAATAATAAAAATAAAGGGTAATAATAGTTTCAACTCAGTGTAGATTGCAAGATTCACTCTTAGTCATTTTCCTTCCATATATGAATGAAATCTAACTTACACACAATTATTGTCATAACATACTTCACATAAATCAGGTCTAGCAATATTGAATTCGCAAAAATATAATAAGATATTAAACTTGCATTAATCCTCAAGAACAACTTCAACTTTTTGCAGCTTCTTGAGAGAGATTTTATGTGAGATAGTAAGTGAAATTTTGAGAGAAAAAGTGTTTGTGAATGAAAGATTTTCGGCCATGAGTAAGAAGAACATAATATTTTTGCAAGTATGATGATTATGACTGTAACGGATGCGTTGTAGGAAAAATTTCGAAACATATAGAGACTCAAGTCACGTAAACTAAATATCAGTGTCTAATTGACCTCAACCCATACAAAATTCGCGTAATCATAAATTTCACTATACAGCCAAAGAAAGCATAAACTCATCAAATATTTCATCACCACGTCCTCGGGGAATCCAAAATCGTCGTCGTCATCGTTGTAATCGAGTAATGCTGAATTATCCATCTTTTGCAAAAGAGGGTCGTGAGAAATTTAAATTTGCAATACTTTACGAAAGGACATAATCAAACAACTGCACTTCATCATATAGGGGACTGGAAAAGTGTCGACCTTTCAAACACTTGATGCCTAAATGTGTCTCTTCATTCTCCTGCAATAGAGGTCATGAGAAGTTGAATTTGCACATACTCTACGAAAGGAGGAGATCATATAACTGCGAGTTATCTTACCGGGAGTACAATGTAGTGTCCATATCTTTTCAAAAAGCTTATGCCTATTTTCTCGCCGACCCCAACTAATTTGAGATAAATGTGTTGTTAAATTATGAATATTTTCTCGAACTAATTTCCACTTAAAGCATCAAAAATCACATAAAAACTGCATTTAAATGATTTGATGTCCGGTCAAGCAACAACGATCATTTTGTTTAAAGAAGAGAGAAAGAAAACATATTGATTCCTACATACAAATTAGTTCCATGTCGATCCTTATTTTATAATTTACTCCAATATAAAATAAAAAATTATAATAACAACCAAGGAGATACCTCAGCTATGTAGTTAATAGCCTGCTCAGCGTTATCTGCAAAAACCTTATCAATATTTTGACTGCGACAAGAGGCGACAACTTGACACCTATTAGCAACTGCAAGCTGAAGTGCTGTAAAACCGGTCACTTCATCTCCACCATTAACTAGCGCCCTTGGCCTACCAAAAATAAACAACAACACAATTGTCTTAAAAGCTATAATTTCATAACCAATATTTTGTTCCAACAATTTGATCAGAATCAAATCATTAACATTCTTCGAAGTTCAGTCCAAAATGGAAATATTCTAAAGATGCATGCAGTAGAAATTCAAAACATACCCATAACGTATCTTAGCAATCTCTATTAAAGTATTCAGTCCAGTCATTGCTGCAAAAGAGATGGTCGACGTTTCCTATAAGATGTAAGACTTTCGAGTCGGTTTCCAATGCAAGCTTAATAAACATGATCTTAAAGAGGACTACATGCATAAACTATCATGAAAAACAATTCCACATAAAGAACTCAGCACCCACCTCATATGTAATTGACTTCAATTTGCTGATAATTTCATATGGATGCGTTACTACATAGTCACCAAAAGTACCATCATATGAAAATCCCAAGCAAGGACCATAGACTTCTTGGCCTACGGTAAAATGCTCAACTGAACCCCCAACCGCGACAACCTCTCCACTCATAACATGCCCCAAAATGAAAGGCATATCGTATAAATATTTTATGACATCAAAACCATAATGCATCTGCAAATAGGATGAGTTATAACAGCACTATCAATCGTATTGATCGTATAAAAAGTATACAAAAATGCAAAACCAGCAGTTCACTAACTCATTGCACACAATGTGAACACAAATTAGGACTTGATGCTCAATACCCGGTACCGCGATATCCCAAAGTTTTGATGTCTCTGGCCCACCGAACCGCCGCAGCACCACCACTCTTCGAATGTGAATGGGGATGGGCAGCTTTAGCTCTTGCTTTTTCCCATCTAGATTGTTTGAGCATATAAGCGCTCTCATACTGTATTTTTTTCAAAAAATAAATACCGATTCATCTCCCGAATCGTGCTCCCTCAATCTATGTTCTCTCGATCTGACTGAAGAAGATGTATATAGGAGTCTTGCTCTATTGCCTGCTGTTGTCTCCTCTTTTTAGGCCGTCCATCACCAGTCGTAGAGTGTTGGTGGCACTATCGCACCCAGAGGATGTTAACGAGTCGAAGTATTCTAGCAACCTAAAAGACTTTAGCCTTTCGAAGTATCTTCGCCAAAGTTTTCCACACATTCGCCCCTCAAACTTGAAAGATATTTTCTGTCGCCGTTTGGACAATCTAGACAAGGCAAAGCAAGAGCTAAAGCCATCCATCCCTATTCACAGTCGAGCAGCGGTGGTGCTGCGGCAGTTCAGTGAGTCAGTGACATTGAAGGTTCTCGACATTGAAAAATTCTATATTTAATATATGTCATAGTTTAGGATATTAATAATGACTTTTATACTTTGACTCAAGCCATTCAAGGTCCACAAAAGATTGTACAAAAATAGAAAAAATAGAATGTCATAACAAACTCAGATCAGATACACATTTGTACCGTGAACAAGAAAAGTCTTTTGACTGATCGGATGAGCACCAAAAATTTTAAAAATAATTTATGTTATGGTTGAGGATGTTAGCTTTATATTTTATGTTTTGACCTTAAATATTTGATGCCCACAAAAAGGGATAAAAAAATAATAAAAATAAAGCTAAATAATAGTTTCAAATCAGTGCACCTTGCAATATTCAAAAATTTATACCTTGAACAAGAAAAGTTTTTTGACTGATCAGATGAACTCCAAAAATTTCAAAAATAATTCATATTATGGTTGAGATTGTTAGCTTTACATTTTATGTTTTGACCTTAAATATTTGACGCCCAAAAAAAGGGATACAAAAATAATAAAAATAAAGGCTAATAAAAGTTTCAAATCAGTGCAGCTTGCAAGATTCAAAAATTTGTACTGTGAACAAGAAAAGGCTTTTAACCGATCAGATGAGCTCCAGAATTTTCAAAAATAATTCATGTTATGGATGAGGATGTTAGCTTTATATTTTATGTTTTGACCTTAAATATTTGATGCTCACAAAAAAGAAAACAAAAATCATAAAATAAAGGGTAATAATAATTTCAAATCAATGCAGCTTTCAAGATTCACTCTTATAGTCATTTTCCTTCCATATATGAATAAAATCTAACTTACACACAATTATTGGCATAACATACTTCACAAAAAATATTTTGTTCCAACAATTTGATCAGAATCAAATCATTAACATTCTTCGAAGTTCAATCCAAAATGGTTATATTCTAAATATGCATGTAGTAGAAATTCAGAACATACCCTTCACGTATCTTAGCAATCTTTATTAAAGTATTCCATCCAGTCATTTTAGCAAAAGGGATGGTCGACGGCCCCTGTAAGATGTAAGACTTTCGAGTCAGTTTTCAATGCAATCTTAACAAACATGATCCTAAAGAGGATAGCGTGCATAAACTATCATGAAAAATAATTCCACATAAAGAACTCAGCACCCACCTCATGTGTAATTGACCTCGATTTGCTGATAAGTTCATGTGTATGCATTACTATATAGTCACCAAAGGTACCCTCAGATGAAAATCCCAAGGAAGCACCACATACTTCTTGGCCTACGGTAAAAAGCTCAACCGAAGCTCCAACCTCGGCAACCTTTCCACTCATATCGTGGCCCAAAATGAAAGGCATATCGTATAAATGTTTTATGGCATTGAAACCATAATGCGTATGCAAATAGAACAAGTTATGACAGCACTATCAGTCGTATTGATCATATAAAAAATATATAAAAATGAAAAATCAGAAATTCACTAACTCACTGCACATAGTGTGAACACAAATTAGGACTTGATGCTCAAAACCCGGTACCACGATATCTCGAATCTTCAATGTTCCGGCCCACCAAACCGCCGCCGCACCACCGTTCTTCGACTGTGAATGGGGATAGACCGCTTTAGCTCTTGCTTTTTCCCGTCTATATTGTTCGAGCGTGTAAGAGTTATCATCCTATATTTTCCACAAAAAAAAAAGGATCGATTCATCTCTCGACTCGTGCTAACTCAATCTATGTTCTCTCGATCTCACTGAAGAATATGTCTATGGGATTGTTGCGATATTTTCGACTTTTGTCTCCTCTTTCGAGGGCCATCCATCACCAGTTGTAAAGCGTTGGTGGCACTACCGCACCCAGAGGATGTCATCGGCTCGAAGGATTCTAGCAGCCCGAAAGACTTCAGCCTTTCGGAGTATCTTCGCCAAAGTTTTCCACATAGTCGCCCCTTGAACTTGAAAGATATTTTTTGCCGCTGTTCGGACAATTTAGACAAGAAAAAGCAAGAGCTAAAGCCGCCCATTCCCAATCACAGTCGAATAGCGGTGATGCTGCAGCAATTCAGTGGGTCGGAGACATTGAAAGTTAGCGACATTGAAAAATTCTCTATTTAATATATGTCATAATTTGGGATATTAATAGTGACTTTTATATTTTGACTCAAGTCATTCGAGGTCCATAAAAGATTGTACAAAAATAGTAAAAATAGAAGCTCAGAATAAACTTAGATCAGATATATATTTGAACAGTGAACAAGAAAAAGCTTTAGACCAATCAGATAAGTTTCAAAAATTTCAAAAATAATTTTTGTTATGGTTTAGGATGTTACCTTCATATTTTATGTTTTGACCTAAAATATTTGACGGCTACAAAAATGGATACAAAAATAATAAAAATACAGGGTAATAATAGTTTCAAATCAGTGCCGCTTGCAAAATTCAAAAATTTATACCGTGAACAAGAAAAGGCTTTTTGACTGATCAGATGAACTCCAAAAATTTCAAAAATAATTCATGTTATGGTTAAGGATGTTAGCTTTATATTTTATGTTTTGACCTTAAATATTTGATGCCAACAAAAAGGGATCCAAAAATATAAAAATAAAGGGTAATAATAATTTCAAATCAATGCAGCTTGTAAGATTCAAAAATTTGTACCGTGAATAAGAAAAGTCTTTTGACCGATCAGATGAGCTCCAAATATTTAAAAAATAATTCATGTTATTGTTGAGGATGTTAGCTTTATATTTTATGTTTTGACCTTAAATATTTGACTCCCACAAAAAAGGATACAAAAATTATAAAAATAAAGGGTAATAATAGTTTCAAATCAGTGCAGCTTGTAAGATTCACTCTTATAGCCATTTTCCTTCCATATATGAATAAAATCTAACTTACACACAATTATTGGCATAACACACTTCACAACTAATATTTTGCTCCAACAATTTGATCAGAATCAAATCATTAACATTATTCGAAGTTCAATCCGAAATGGTTATATTCTAAATATACATGTAGTAGAAATTGAGAACATTCCCTTCATGTATCTAAGCAATCTTTATTAAAGTATTCCATCCAGTCATTGCAACAAAAGGGATGGTCAATGGTTCTTGTAAGATGGAAGACTTTCGAGTTGGTTTCCAATGCAAGCTTAACAAACATGATCCTAAAGAGGACTGCATGCATAAACTATCATGAAAAATAATTTCACATAAAGAACTCAGCACCCACCTCATGTGTAATTGACCTCGATTTGCTGATAAGTTCATATGGATGCATTACTACATAGTCACCAAAAGGTACCCTCAAATGAAAATCCTAAGGAAGCATCACATACTTCTTGGCCTAAGGTAAAATGCTCAACCAAAGCTCCAACCTCGGCAACCTCTCCACTCATATCGTGTCCCAAAATGAACGGCGTATCGTATAAATATTTTCTGACATTGAAACCATAATGCATTTGCAAAGAGGACGAGTTGTGACAGCACTATCAATCGTATTGATAGTATAAAAAGAATATAAAAAAGAAAAATCAGAAATTCACTAACTCACTGCACACAGCGCGAACACAAATTAGGACTTGATGCTCAATACTCGGTACCGCGATATCCTGAATCTTCTATGTCTCCGGCCCACCAAACCACCGCAGCACCACCGTTCTTCAACTATGAATGGGGATAGACCGCTTTAGCTCTTGCTTTTTCCCGTCTATATTGTTCGAGCGTATAAGCGCTATCATACTGTATTTCCCAAAAAAAAAAAAGATCAATTCATCTCCCGACCCTTGCTTGCTCAATCTATGTTCTCTCGATCTCAATGAAGAAGATGTCTATGGGATTCTTGTGCCATTTTCGAATTTTGTCTCCTCTTTCTAGGGCCATCCATCACTAATCGTAGAGCGTTGGTGGCACTACCGCAACTACAGGATGTTGTCGGCTCGGAGTATTCTAGCAGCCCGAAAGACTTCATCCTTTCGGAGTATCTTCACCAAACTTTTCCACACAATCGCCCCTCGAACTTAAAAGATATTTTTTGCCACCGTTCAGACAATCTAGACAAGGAAAAGCAAGAGCTAAAGCAGCCCATAGCTAATCACAGTTAAATAGCGGTGGTGCTACGGTGATTCAGTGGGTCGGAGACATTGAAGGTTCGCGACATTAAAAAATTCTCTATTTAATATAGGTCATAATTTGGGATATTAATAGTGACTTTTATATGTTGACTCAAGTCATTTGAGGTCCAGATTAGATTGTACAAAAATAATAAAAATAGAAGGTCAAAATAAACTCGGATCAGATACAGATTTGTATAGTGAACAAGAAAAAGCTTTTAACCAATCGGATGAGCTCTAAAAATTTCAAAAATAATTCATGTTATGGTTTAGGATGTTAGCTTCATATTTTATGTTTTGACCTAAAATATTTGACGGATCCAAAAAAGGATACAAAAATAATAAAAATAAAGGGTAATAATAGTTTCAAATCAGTGCAGCTTGCAAGATTCACTCTTATAGTCATTTTCCTTCTATTTATGAATAAAATCTAACTTACACACAATTATTGCATAACATACTTCACATAAATCAGGTCTAGCAATATTGAATTCACAAAATTATAATAAGATATTAAACTCGCATTAATCTTCAAGAACAACTTCAATTTTTTGCAACTTCTTGAGAGAGATTTTATGTGAGATAGTAAGTGAAATTTTGAGAGAAAAAAGTTTGTGCTAGAGAAGATTTTCAGCCATTTGTAATTAGAGCATAATGTTTTTGCAAGTAGGACGATTATGACTCTAACGGATGCATTGTGGAAATAATTTCACAACATATAGAGACTCAAGTCACGTAAACTAAATCTCAGTGTCTAATTGACCTCAATCCATACAAAATTCACGTAAACATAAATTTCACTATACAGCCAAAGGAAGCAGAAACTCATCAAATATTTCATCACCACATCCTAACTTGGGGAATCCAAAATCGTCGTCGTCGTAGTCGAGTAATGCTGAATTATCCATCTTTTGCAAAAGAGGGTTGTGAGAAATTTAAATTTGCAATACTTTACGAAAGGACATAATCAAACAACTGCACTTCATCATATAGGGGATTGGAAAAGTGTCGACCTTTCAAACACTTGATGCCTAAATGTGTCTCTTCATTCTCCTGCAATAGAGGTCATGAGAAGTTGAATTTACAAATACTCTACAAGAGGAGGAGATCATATAACTGAGAGTTATCTTACCAGGAGTACAATGTGGTATACGTATTTTTTCAGAATGCTTATGCCAATTTTCTCGCCAACCCCAATTAGTTCAGGATAAAAGTATTGTTAACTTATGCCTATTTTCTCGAAATGTTCTCCACTTAAAGTATCCAAAATCACATCAAACTGCCTTTAACTGATTTGATGTTCTGTCAAGCTACAACGATCATTTTGTTTAAAGAGGAGAGAAAGCAAACGTATTGATTCCTACATACGAATTAGTATCCATGTCAATCCTTACTATATAATTTGCTCCAATATAAAATAAAAAATTATAATAACAACCAAGTACATACCTCAGCTGTGTAGTCAATAGCCTGCTCAGTGCCAACTCCCAAAACTTGATCAATATTTTGACTGCTACAAGAGGCGACAACTTGACACCTACTAGTAACTGCAAGCTGAAGTGCTGTAAAACTGGTCGCTTCATCTCCACCTTTAACTAGTACCTTTTGCCTACCAAAAAAAAAACAACAACGCAATTCTCTTAAAAGCAATAATTTGATAACTAATATTTTGTTCCAACAATTTAATCAGAATCAAATTATTAACATTCTTCGAAGTTCATTCCAAAATGGAGATATTCTAAAAATACATGCAGTAGAAATTCAGAACATACCCTTCACGTATCTTAGCAATCTTTGTTAAAGTATTCCATCCGGTCATTATAGCAAAAGGTATTATCAATGATAGGGGTGAGCACATCGGACCGCCCAAACTGGGACCGCCCAGACCGGACCAGGACCGGTGGTCCGGTTCCCGATTCTAGAGGGAGCGATCCGATTTTCGGTTCTAAGATCCTAGGACCGGACCGCCCGGACCGGACCGATCAAATTTTATTTTTATTTTTATTTTTATTTTTTATATTTGGTGAATGAAGCATACTAGTTTCACAGTGCATTACTTTTCGGAGGCTTGCATATTTACATGAGGTAATAGAACCCAAAGTTGTTCATCGAGAAATAAAGTCGAGTAACATTTTGATTGATGATGAATTTAATGGAAAGGTGTCTGACTTTGGACTAGCCAAGCTTCTGGGTTCATGAAAGACATTGCAACTCGAGTAATTGGAACGTTTAGGTATATGTTTCTGGATCACTTTTCCTTGAGAAGAATCGTTCAAGGAGAAATTTGTTTATGTTTATCTCACAACTTGGCTTCAGTTACGTTGCACCAGAGTATGCTAATACTGGCTTGTTGAATGAGAGGAGTGATGTTTAAGCTTCGGGGTCTCCACGAGTCGAGTAGGAGGACCCCAAAGCACTTCCGTGTTAGACCGATGCTGACTACTTCATTAGCACTTAGTCCACAGGGTCTCCAGTTTCTTCACAAGATAACTCACCTAACAAAGCTGGAGACCGGTGAAGTACGGCATCGGTCTCCGACTTATAAATTCTTCTGTCTATCTTTGTCTTTATCTCCATCTTGGCATGTTCTGGTCCAATGTAACCA
This sequence comes from Rhodomyrtus tomentosa, assembly GCA_028455895.1. Classification (NCBI taxonomy): domain Eukaryota; kingdom Viridiplantae; phylum Streptophyta; class Magnoliopsida; order Myrtales; family Myrtaceae; genus Rhodomyrtus; species Rhodomyrtus tomentosa. Next base: position 1,120,787 of record JAPCWY010000001.1, on the reverse strand, counting down.
CCCGGGAACCGGACCGTACCGGTGGTCCGGTTCTCGATTTCGAAAAATTGAGAACCGATACCACCGGTCCGGTCCGGTTCCCCTCCGGCTCTCAGTTCTTGAGGGGAGCTGGACCGGACCGAAAACCAATCACCCATAGTCGACGATTCCTGTAAGATATAAGACTTTTCGAGTCAGTTTCAAATGCAAGCTTAACAAACATGATCCTAAAGAGAACTACATGCATAAACTATCATGAAAAACAATTCCACATAAAGAACTCAGCACCCACCTCATGTGTAATTGACTTCGGTTTGCTGATAAGTTCATATGGATGCATTACTACATAGTCACCAAAGGTACCCTGAGATGAAAATCTCAAGCATGTACCACAGACTTCTTGGTCTACTGAAAATGCTCAACTGAAGTTCCAACCGTAGCAACCTCTCCACTCATATCGCGCCCCAAAATGAAAGGCGTATCGTATAAACATTTTTTTACATCGAAACTATAATGCATCTGCAAATATGACGAGTTATGAATGCACTATCAATTGTATCGATTGTATAAAAAGTATACAAAAATGCAAAACCAATAGTTCACTAACTCACTGCACACAACGCGAACACAAATTAGAACTTGATGATGCTCAATACCAGGTACCGCGATGTCCCGAACCTTCGATGTCTCTGGCCCAACAAACCACGCAGCACCACCGCTTTTCGACTGTGAATAGGGATGTGCGGCTTTAGCTCTTGCTTTTTTCCGTCTGGATTGTTCAAGTGTAAAAACGCTATCATACTGAATTTTCCAAAAAAAAAATGATCAATTCATATTCCGACTCGTGCTTGCTCAATCTATGGTCTCTCCATCTGGCTAAAGACGATGTCTATGGGATTTTTGCGCTATTGTCGGCTATTATCTCCTCTTTCTAGGCCGTCCATCACCAGTCACAGAGCGTTGGTGGCACTACCGCACCCAGAGAATGTCGTTGGCTCAGAGGATTCTAGCAGTCCGAAAGACTTCAGCCTTTCGGAGTATCTTCACCAAAGTTTTCCACACATTCGCCCCTTGAACTTGAAAGATATTTTCCGTCGCTTTTCAAACAATCTAGATAGGGAAAAGCAAGAGCTAAAGCCGTCCATCCCCATTCACAGTCAAATAGCGGTGCTGCTACGGTGGTTCAATGGGTCGAAGACATTGAAGGTTCGCGACATCGAAAAATTCTATATTTGATTTATGTCATAGTTTAGGATATTAGTAGTGACTTTTATATTTTGATTTAAGTCATTTGACGTCCATAAAAGATTATACAAAAATAGTAAAAATAAAAGGTCAAAATTGACTCAAATCAAATACAGATTTGAACCATAAACAAGAAAAAACTTTTGACCAACCAAATAAGCTCCAAAAACCTAAAAAATAATATGTGTTATGGTTTAGGGTTAGCTTCATATTTTATGATTTGACCTTAAACATTTGGAGTCCACAAAAAAGGTACAAAATAGTAAAAATTAAGGTTCATAACAGTTTCAAATCAATGCTGCTTACAAGATTCATTCTTCTTATAGTCATTTTCCTTATATATAAGAATGAAATCTAACTTATACACAATTATTGGCATAACATACTTCATATAAATTAGGTCTAGCAATATTGAATTCACAAAAATATAATAAGATGTTAAACTTGTATTAATTCTCAAGAACAACTTCAACTTCTTGCAACTTCTTGAGAGAGATTTTATATGAGATTGTAAGTGAAATTTTGGGAGAAAAAGTGTGTGCAAGAGAAAGATTTTCAACCATGAGTAAGAAGAGCATAATGTGTTTGCAAGTAGTACGATTATAACTGTAACGGCTGCGTTGTGGGAAAAATTTCAGAACATATAGAGACTCAAGTCACATAAACTAAATCTCATCATCTAATTGACCTCAATCCATGCAAAATTCACGTGAACTTAAATTTCACCACACAGCCAAAGCAAGCAAAAAATCATCAAATATTTCATCACCACGTCCTAACTTTGAGAATCCAAAAACATCGTTGTCGTTTTGGTCGAGTAATGCTGAATTATCCTTCTTCTGCAAAAGAGGTCGTGACAAATTTGAATTTGCAATACTTTACGAAAGGACATAATCATACAATTGGACTTCATCATACAGGGGTGTAGAAAAGTGCTGTTCTTTCAAACACTTAATGCCTAAATGTGTCCCTTCATTCTCCTGCAATAGAGGCCATGAGAAGTTTGAATTTGCAAATACACTACGAAAGGAAGAGGTTATATAACTGTGAGTTATCTTACTGGGAGTACGTGTAGTGTCTGTATTTTTTTCAAAACGCTTATGCCTATTTTCTTGCGGACCCCAACTAGTTTGAGATAAAGGTGTTGTTAACTTATGCTTATTTTCTCGAACTGTTCTCCACTTAAAGTATCCAAAACCACATCAAACTTCCTTTAAATGATTTGATATCATGTCAAGAAACAATGATCATTTTGTTTAAAGAGAAGAGAAAGCAAACAGATTGATTTCTACATACGAATTAGAATCCATGTCGATCCTTTCTATAAAATTTACTCAAATATAAAATAGAAAATTATAATAACAACCAAGACATAACTTAGCTATGTAGTCAATAGCCAGCTCAGCGCAAACTGCCAAAACCTGATTAATATTTTGACTGCGACAAGAGGCGACAACTTGGCACCTATTAGCAACTGCAAGCTAAATTGTTGCAAAACCGGTTGCTTCATCCCCACCATTAACTAGAATCGTTTGCCTACTAAAAATAAACAACAACGCAATTGTCTTAAAAGCTATAATTTCATAACCAATATTTTGTTCCAACAAGTTGATCAGAATATCAGGCAACTGAAAACAAATTATTAACATTCTTCGAAGTTCAATCCAAAATGGATATTTCTAAAGATGCATGCAGTAAAAATTCATAACATACAATTCACGTATCTTAGCAATCCTTATTAAAGTATTCCATCCAATCATTACAGCAAAAAGTATGGTCGATGCTTCCTATAAGATGTGAGACTTCTAAGTCAATTTCCAATGCTAGCTTAATAAACATGATCCTAATGAGGACTACATGCATAAACTATCATGAAAAATAATTCCACATAAAGAACTTAGCACACATCTCATGTGTAATTGACTTCGGTTTGCTGATAAGTACATATGGATGCATTACTACATTGTCATCAAAAGTACCCTCGGATGAAAATCCCAAGGAAACACCACATACTTCTTCTACATTAAAATGCTCAACTGAAGCTCCAACCGCGGCAACCTCTCCACTCATATTATGCCCCAAAATGAAAGGCGTATCGTATAAACGTTTTCTGACATTGAAACCATAATGCATTTGCAAATAGGACGAGTTATGACAGCAGTATCAGTCGTATTGACCATATAAAAAGTACACAAAAATGCAAAACCAGCAGTTCAGTAACTCACTGCACACAGCGCGAACACAAATTAGGACTTGATGATGCTTAATACCCGGTACTGTGATGTCCCGAACACTCAATGTCTCCGGCCCACTGAACAGCTGCAGCACTACCGCTCTTCGACTGTGAAAGGGGACGGGCGGCTTTAGCTCTTGCTTTTCTCTGTCTAGATTGTCCAAGCATATAAGCGCTTCTCTCGATCTGATTGAAAAAGATGTCTTTGGGATTCTTGCGCTATTGTCGGCTGTTCTTTCTAGGCCATCCATCACCAGCAGAAGAGCGCTGGTGGTACTGCCGCACCAAGAGGATGTCGTCAACTCGGAGGATTCTGGCACCCCAGAAGACTTCAACCTTTCGAAGTACCTTTGCCAAACTTTTCCACACATTCACCCCTCGAACTTGAAAGATATTTTCCGCCATTACTCAGACAATCTAGATGGGGAAAATATCTATGATTTGGATGTCACAAACCTTCATGTCTTCGACCCACCGAACCGTCGTAGCACCACTGCTATTCGATTGTGAATGGAGATGGGCGATTTTAGCTCTTGCTTTTCCCCATCTAGATTGTCAGAGTGGCAGTGGAAAATATCTTTCAAGTAGCAGGGGCAAATGTGCCGAAAACTTTGGCAAAGATACTCCGAAAGGCTAAAGTCTTTCAGACTGCCAAAATCCTCCAAGCCGACGACATCCTCTGAGTGCAGCGGTGCCACCAGCGCTTTGCGACTGGTGATGGACGGTCTAAAAAGAGGAGACAAGAACCGGTAATAGCACAAGAATCTCATAGTCATCTTGTTCAGTCAAACTGAGAAAGCGCAGATTAAGCGAGCACGAGTCGGGAGATGAATCGCTCTCTCTTTTTTTGGAAACGATAGTATGGTAACGCTTATACACTCGAAGATGATCACAGCTCCGACAATTTGGGGCTTTAGAATTCGAGAAAGGGAGAGAAGGCATGGACGGAAATGGAGGGAGGGAGCACGTCGTTTTGGGTCTATGATTAGTAAGTTATCAAAATTTCTTTTGACAAGGGCTGGAGCACGTCGTTTTGGGAGGGAGGGAGCACGTCGTTTTGGGTCTATGATAAGTAATCAAAATTTCTTTTGACAAGGGTTGGGCCATCTATTCTTACCAACCAGAAAGCCCTTCTTATGCTGCTTGCAACTACGACGTTTCTGATTTGACTTCTTTTCAAATATCTTTCATTATTAATGTCCTAAGGAGGACTTGAAGCACTTTGGTAGCATGGTCTAACATGAAAATGTGCATATGAGGTATAATGCCAATTCAAGATTCACATCAACTAAGCAAAATTATATAATATTCTATCTAATTTCACATTGATTAAAGATGGGTTCTCGAATTTTCTTGTTAATTAAGGGAAAATCCATGTAATTTTATTCGTTAAACTTTGGACTAAATAACTAAAAGAGTACATTGCTCATTTCCTTTTCCCCTACATAAAAAATCAAGATTGGGTATTGCATTCTGACGATCTAGGTCTTTATTCACTTACAAATCCAAACCTCAAAAACTAGATCACGATGTTTACATTTACTTAAAACTTTATCACTTTCCATACAATTCACAAGCTTTCTGGGCATTTTCCCCACAAAAGTCGTGCTTGGTCATACCCCATGAGCGAATCCACATTACAGTCCCTTTTAGTTTGTTTTTCTTTCTCCCTAGGGTCACGACAAGGTCATCGCAAGACGGCTTCGAAAACTAGTCCCGTGAACTAGTTTCGTATTTGCTCCATTCCTTTTTAATTAACTCTCATTCCTCCTAAGTACTCCTAAGAAGCAAGTTGTCAGCTCATTGCACTAATAAATTCCTTAAGTGTGTCTCAGGTCTAGACAACTTATACATTTATGGCACTACCAATCACTTTGGCTGATTTGTCTGAAATGTAAGTGTCTAGTCATAGAGCAATATTATAGTTACCTTATCTATAGCAATCTTAAGGCATCGACAGATTCCATGCCGCTTGTATTTGCTACAAGTTGTAATTAGGGGCATCTCTGCAACTGTTATTCCATGAATCCAACAAACGGAAGGCACATAAGAATATATACACCTTGTTGAAACATTAATTATTGAGCTTATTTGTTAGTAAGGGTAATTTAGTCTTATCTAGTATTAGTGAGTTATATATGTTGATGTAATCCAGCATTATCAAATAACAATCATCTTTTCTCCTTGAACATGGTCTCAGAGCCATCATTGTGAACCCTACGTTACCATCGCCTACCACCATTGTCGTCTATAACCATCATCATCGTCGACTACACCGAAGCCTAGAGTCGCACAAGGTCGACAATCTCATCCCAGTGTTGCATGAGGTCGGGAATCGTCGCCTAGCTCCGGTGACCCAGATCTGAGGTCGCCTGACTTCAATGAGCTAGATCTGAAGTTGCCCAAGCCAGGCAAACCCAATTCCAGCATCGACTTAAGTCATCCAGGTCCGATGGCTCTCCGCCAAGCGTCGGCTGAAGGTTCCCAGGCCAAGCGACCATTTTGACATCACTCGACGAGGAGCAGCCTCCGCTGGTTGTCGCTATTGAAGTGGAATAAAAAAAATGACTACTGATGTAAGTATTTTATAAGTGCTAATGTACATAGGGAAATGAGGTGAATTGGTCTTTTGGAGTTTGACGTTGCCGAAATGGTTGAGGAAGGAGAGATTATTCTTTTGTATGTTGGTGGGGCTACTGGGATCCGAGCCCAGGTCTCCATGTTTATGGTTTTTGCTTCACTTGCTGCGTTGAAGTCGAAGTGAGTAATTGGTTCTTTGTAGAAGCCGTGATTTGGATTCAACGTAAAATCTACCAATATAATGTCACCTTTGGGCTCTATATGTTGGTTTGGCTGATTACGCATTGTGACATTATTCTTGGGTTTAATTGTGTTCTTGTTCACTAATGGCTGTTTCGAGATCCTCTATTGATTTGACCTCAGTCAAGTTAGATGGAACTAATTATGCATCTAAACATAAGCAACATCAACTTTTGATTCATCACCTTCCCGAAGCCATTCCCAAGAGACGCTCTCTAGACTCCTCTCACATTACGGGGCTTCTAATGTTCATTCCTGCTCTTCATAGAGATTAAAGAATTGTGCATTTATAGATTTCAAAAGTGAAGCACTTGCTTATCAAGCACAATGCCAGTTGAATGGGCTAGGGTTTCTTGGTAGAGTTTTGAAAGTGGAAAGAGCTAGTAATGATATCAAGGATAACAAGATTCGAGTGAAAGGTGATCCATTTGCAAATGATCGAATTTCACCTTCCACAGTAACAAAGGAGGCTGGATTGCCTAGGGATTATAATGAAAATCCAAATTGTGATTTTGCCACTGCTAGTGAGCCCATTGATCCAAAACTTGTTGTAGACTACCCCTTCCATCCTCTCCTCATATTAAGTATGCCTACCCCCACCTGATAGAAATATTCTTACCAATATTGTGAATGCTCTTATTGTTGTTCCTCGATTTTATGCTCGGGTGTTGCACTTGATGAACAAAATAAATATTCAAGCACCGTTTCGTGTGGCATTACCCACTCCATCCAGTGAAGAGTCCGAGCTTGAGTTCTCAGCTGCTTATGCTGATTTTGTTAAGTCTCAAGTTAATAAAGTTCTTAATCAGTCACAAGTGTTGCCTAGTACTATTATGTTATCTCACACTGAGTATGAGTCCTTAGTTCATTCCAATCAGATGGTGGATTTATCTGCTCTTACTGCTACTTTGGCACAAACTTCTTTAGGTAATTCGTATTGTTTACTCTCAACTACGCCCACTTCCTAGGTTGTAGACTCGGGAGCCATCAATCATATGACCCGTAATTCTAACTTATTATCTGGTATTACGTCTATGTTTCTTCGTTATGTTACACTTACTGACTGTTCACACCCCATATCACTTGTCAAGGGAATGTAACATTAGGTCCCTCTCTTTCTCTCTCATCTGTTTACCATTTACCAGCTTTCCCATATAACTTACTTTTTGTTAATTCCCTTATTAGGGATTTGAATTATGTTGTGACATTTACCTCTACTCATTTTACCTTTTAGAATCCGAGGACTAGACAGACAATTGTTAGAGGGCATGAATCCGATGGGCTATACTATCTGCACAACGATCTTATTGCTACCACTGTTTAAAAGAGTATCATCTCTAACTCCTTTCAAATGCATTGTCGTATGGGTCATCCATCGTCTGACATACTTCGTCATTTCTCTCCCACTTTAGAGTCTATAAGTCATATTCAGTGTGAGGCTTGTCAATTGAGCAAACATCATCGGATGTCTTTTCCTATTTTCGTATGTTTCTCTCCGAGATTCTTAATCAATATCATCTTTCTGTTAAATATTTGCCTTCTGATAATGCCAAAGAATACTTTTCTATTGGTTTTCAATCATTTCTTACATCTTTTGGGATTTTGCATCAGACATCTTGTCCCTATACACCCCAGCAGAATGGGATGGCAGAACGAAAAAATCGTCATCTCTTAGATGTTGCTTGTTGTCTATTTTTTCATATGAACCTCCCCAAAATAATTTGGGGGCAAGCTATCCTTACAGCATGTTATCTCATTTATCGTCTCTCATCCTCTGTGCTTCGTGGGGTATACATTTTCTCACCCTCCATCCTACGAGTTCACTTTTTCTTTACCACTCAGTGTGTTTGAATGCGTTTGTTTTGTGCATCGTCTTGGTTCTGGCCATGATAAGCTTGATCCACGGGCTAAAAAGTGTGTACATCTTAGGTACTTTAAAACTCATAAAGGGTACGAGTGTTATAGTCCAAATAGTCAATGGTTATTTATCTCAGCAAATGTAACCTTCTTTGGAGACCAGTCATATTACTCATCTATTGACCAATTGGTGACTCTTTCTGAAGATATTTTATCTTCAGACATGGCTCCACTACCGCCAATCTCCTTGACGGGGATGCCCAAGCCATCACCTGATTTTTGTTTTTTCGACTGGACCTATCAACATCGTTATTATGTTCAACGTAAGGTAGTTCAGTTACCACCTATATTGGACATGCATGTTTCTTCACCAATTCGTCTCTCGTCCTCTAATCCGCCAGTTTCTTCTACACCTGATTCAACTATTGATGTTCCCATTGCATTGCGCAAAGGTATGCGTTCTTGTGTTGGTCAACCCAATTCTCATTTGGCTCCCTATATTGGTTTATCTTATCATACACATACTCGTTATCCTCTTTCTCAGTTTTTATCCTACGATTGTATTTCCTTTACATATTCCCCATTTGTTGCTTCTTTATATGTTGTGTCCATGCCAAGTACTGTTGTAGAGGTCCTTGCCCATCTAGGTTGGCGACGGGCCATGCAAGATGAAAAACAGACGCTACATGATAATTAGACATGACAACTTACACCGTTACATGGTGGCAGACAGGTTGGGTGTCGTTGGATTTTGTCACGCCCCGCGCCTCATCGCAAGCACGCAATCATCCCTACAAGCAAAACAACAATAATCTCTCGACGGTCCCAAGGATCCACTTATATATATAGGAAGATCGAGAGATGAAATAATTTACATTAAGCACATGGAAGCGTTTCCCAAAAAATCTCCGGACAATATATATATATATATATATATATATATATATATATATATATATATATATATCTCAAGACTAAGCAAGATTGGATAGCATCATAAAGTCATACATCAACATCAACTGGTCACATCTACTACAGATCGCTATGTAGCAAGGCGACAGGTAAACATGTCAAAAGGTGTCCACAAAATCCACTAGGGAAGGGGGGGTCAGGTCGCCAGTCAAAAAGTCAAGTCATCATCCGGAGTCGCCTAGGAAGAACTGCTGGAATCTTCGGTGTCCACGCTCTCATCTGGAGGCTCGTACTCGGAGAAAGTCTCTGACGGAACCTCTACAGAGTCTTCCATGGTTGCTTCCTGTGACTGCTCAGCCTGGTCTCTCTCCACGGTCGCCTCCTAATCCGGCTCGAATGGATCTCTCTCGGACGGCTCCACCACGATGACCTCATCCTCTAGTGGTGGCACGGAAAACTCAGCTGTCGGCGTCCACTCCGGGCCGTTCATTGACCCAACCACTGAACCCTCCGGAAACTCCTAATCCCAAGTCGTCTGACACCATGGAGGTATAACACCCTCCAGAACCTCGTGGGGCTTCAACGGCCCGACCTTCCTATCCCCGTCCTGTCTAAACCAACCCTCAAACCGATGAGGCTTCCAGTCTGGTTTGCCATTATCTACCCAAACTACTGTACATTTCCTTAAGTAAATATTTCCCCGCCTATCGGGGAACTCATCGTAATACGTCGTCATCTCCTGTGGGTCCCCGAATCTGATAGGCCACATTGTTACTGCCTAGGATCTGTAAGGTAAGGTTTCCCCAAAAGGAGTGAGATACACATCTCAGTAAGAAAAACCTAACCCTAGGTCAGGTTGACCGTCCATTCAGGCAGTCAAGTCACTCAACCTGTCCAACTCATGAACTCACGCGGACATGACAGTCATAATTCAATAAACAATAATGCATAGAGTACAGGTATACATTTATATTCTCATGTCACACACAAATGCACATATATACTCGGCATGTCACTTCACCACATCAATCAACCTCTGCCTGCCTCATTCTCTGGCCCGCGATTAGATCGCATCAGGCTCGGCCCGCGTAAACGCATCAGGCCCCGGTTCAATTTCCAGGCAGAGTCTATGAGCTCGTATTCTGTCCCGCGATTATATCGCATCAGGACTGTGACTATCTCAACCCCGCGACTCTGTCGCATCAGGACGCCACCTTTTCATAATCCACCCCGCGACCTCATCGCATCAGGGTCTCAACCTCCGCCCCGCGTCTCATACGCCTCAGGGCCATGCCATGCAATGCCACAATCATGTATCATGCCACATCATATCAATTAACTTGATTTTTTAAAAAAATCAAATTTCATAACCAATGGCCAATGCGCATGATAATATGTTTAATAAATTTCGTGGCATGCAATTCAATTCAAATGGTACTCAGGCACTCAGGCAATTCAAGCATAGGCTAGGTCAAACAATCATTCTATAACGTCCAAGGATGCATCAAGCTATTACATGCGAGGGTTTTCTCATAAATCGTTTCGTTCGGCCCTCGACTTACCCAATCGAGTCCAATCCCCCTAAGCTTGATTTATGAAATTCTTTACATCTGCTTAATAATGCAAATTACTCCTCCTTGCACCTCCTAAGGTTCGGTCAACTCAAGTCCAAGGTCAATCCGTCGCGCAACCTAGGATAATCAATCGATTTTGTCAAATTTCAAGTTCAATCCCTCCATTCATCCATCCAAATCATCCATTAGATACTCCTCATCATCACAACACATCATACACACTAACTTACAACACAAATCCAGCCTATTCAGCCATCCACAGAACCGGTTTGGCCCGGCATTGAATCGGTTCCATTCGGTTCTGTTCATGCCGGGTCCAACCGGCCTTAATCTATCTCAAATCCATCAAATATACACCATTCTACCTCTTATAATATCTACCTAAGAGTTTGGAAATCTCACCATGAGTTTCAAGTCGCGCGGTCGTCGAAAAGTCGTCGGAAGTCACCGGATCACTCAAACACAAAATACCGACAGATTCTGGGCATAATGTACAAGGGTGGTTCATGGTTAAAAACTTATCAAATAAATCCTCAATTTTTACCACAGAACCATCTATATGTCTACTTGATCTCCACAAAATTTGAGCCAAAGATTTCAAGTTTTCGGCTGTCTAAAGGGTTCAGAACCGAATCTACCTCAAACTGGAACAGAATCTGTCAACTTGTGGGAGAATGCTTGCCCTGAATTCCTCAGAGCTCTAAATGACCTGATTCAAGTTGCAGGACGTCGGCAAGACGTGGGGCTACATCTGGGTAGTCGGTTGATAGCAGGGGACAGCCGGAGGCAGCGGTCGTACGGACCGAACGGCGGCGTCCGGCGGGGTCGGGTGAAGCAGAAACTGGAGAAGAAGAAGAAGAAAGGGAAATGGTGGTGCTCTGCAATTTTTGACCGAATGGGGGGGTTTGAGGAGAGAGAAAGAGCTGGTTATTATCCCAAAAATTTAAATTAATTGAGGTGATTGATAGGTGGGCATTAATTGGTGAAATGATATACTACCCTTGGATGCTTGACACTTGTCCATTGTTCTTCTCAAGGGCATCCAATGGCCATTAATTGCTCTTCAATTTTCAGCAGCTTGGGGGGGAGAAATGTCCATTTTGCCCTTCCTTTAATTATAAAGACAAAACCCTAAGCTTGAGGGGCATTATGGTCTTTTTACCTCCGACGTTCGGAACGTCGTTTTTCTTGATTCTGACTTCTTCGATAGGGCGATGGCCAATCCAATTGACGTTGAAATTCTTGATTTTCCTTTTTCAAACTTTTCAGGACTCAATTCTGATCGTTCCTTCTACCAGACGTGATTCCAGCCTATTCCGAACCGACGGGCTGCTTTTGCAGGCTATATGCATATCGACCCCGTAATTCTCGTCACGTTTAGAGCTCGTCAATTCATGGCGGTCTCGGTTGTCATGTAATTGCAAGGGCTTATCGCTAGTCCCTGTAGACTCAATCGTCACAATCCGATTTATGATAATTTTGCAAATCGTACGTTGGTTAAGCGGCATCACTCGCACTCCAATCGTACAATGCTCGCATGGTAATCTCTAATCGTTCTTAGATCGGCCTTTTTGCGGTCCTAAATATCCCCTCGATAATCCTTATGGTCAAAGCATCATTTCCTATTCGAGTCGCCTAGGTCCACGTATCTCGTCTTGCGTTAGCCATTCCCCTTTGGTCAGTCTACTCAAATTGATCAGATTTGAGCGGAATACAACTGAAATACATCACTTGATATAAATAAACTTCTCATTACATAGTCTGAAGTTGATTGAAAATCAGAATGTCACAGATTTTCACAGTGAAGTTTCAACTTGATGGGTCTGTCGAGCGGTTGAAGGTGTGCCTTGTTGCCAAAGGTTATACCCAGACCTATGAAGTAGATTATGATGATACATTCTCTCCTATTACAAAAGTACCTTCCGTTCGTGTTTCATCTCTCTTACTGTCAGATATGGTTGGACTCTTCATCAGCTTGATGTCAAAAGTACATTTCTTTATGGCGAATTGACCAAGGAGGTATACATGGAGCAATCCCAAGATATTTGAAATAATCTCCTCATGCTTGGTTTGGTCATTTCAGTAATGCAATCAATCGATTCGGTTTGCGGTGCTATACCGTGGATCATTCCGTGTTTAGCTCCAGTTCTCCTAAAGAATGTGTGCTTCTAGTTGTGTGACATTCTGATTTTCAGTCAATTTTAGGCTCAATAATGAGAAGTGTGTATCTAGAGATGTATTTCAGTCGTATTTCGCTCGAACCCAATCAATTCGAGTAGACCAACCAAAGGGGAAAGTCTAACGCGAGACGAGGTACGTGAACTTGAGGAACTCGGATAAGAAATGACGCTTTGACCATAAGGATTGTCGAGGGGATATTTACAGCCATAAAAAGGCCGATCCAAGAACGATTAAGGAATGTTTTGCGAGTGTCATACGATTGAAGCGCGGGTGATGTCGCTTAACCAACGTATGATTTGCAAAATTTTCCTAAATCGGACGGTGAAGATCGAGAACTGAGGAGCTAGTGATAGACCCTCACAATTACATGACAACCAAAGCCGCCACGAATTGACGAGCCCTAAATGTGATATGAATCATGGGGTCGATACGCGCAAATATCTGCAAAAGCCGCCCCTCGGTTCGGGATAGGCTGGAACCACGTCTGATAGAGAAAACTATCATAAACGAGTCTGGAAAAGTTTAAAATGGAAAATCAAGAATTTCAATGTTATTTGGACTGGCCGCCGCCTTATCAAAGAAGTCAGAAACGAGAAAAACGACGTTCCGAACGTCCGGGGTAAAATGACCGTTTTGCCTCCCAAGCTTAGAACTTTGTTACTATAATTGAAGAGAAAAATGGACAATTGACCCCCTTGGCTGCCAAAAATTCAAGACCAAAAAGGAGCCATAAGATCCCATGGGCAATAGCAAGTGCCAAGTGTCAAGAAACCAAGGGTGGTAGTCATTTCACACTAAATGCCCACCTACCAATCAACTCAAGTGCACAATTTTTGGGATAACAATCCTCTCATCTCTTTCGCTCTCTCACTCTTTCATTCGGTAGAAATAACCCCCCAAATAACCGAGCAACCTCTTCTTCTTCCTTCTTCATCTTGCTGCTCGCCCAACCAGAATCTGGGCACCACTTCGCCGGCCACCACGGCCACTTCCGGCCACCCTTGGATGCCGTCCGGCCACCCAAACAAAGATCTATGTCTTGCCGACATTCTCCAATAAGAATCGGAGAATTTGGAGCATCGAGGAGATCGGAGCAAGGATCTCCCGAGAGTCGACGGAAACTGCTCCAATCTGAGGTAGGTCCGGTTCACAATCCCTTTGGTGGTCAAAATGTTGGAATATTTGGCCCAAATTTTATGGAGATCAAGCCGAGACATGTAGAAATCTGTGGTAAAAAGTTGGGCTTAATTCGATAAGTTTTTGACCATGAACCGACCTTGTACATTTCGCCCAGAAACTGACTTGGACGAACCGGCGATCAGTTCTGGAGCCTCTGTTCGGTGCCCATGAGGGCCACTTTCGGCCACCATCTGCTGCCGGCCGACCACCACAACAAAGCTCCACGTCTTTCCAAACTCCTCCAACAAGAATTGTGGCATTTGGAGCACCGAGGCTTTCTGGGCAGAAGTTTTCCCAGAAGCCGACGGAATCAGAACCTGCCTGAGGTGGGTCCGGTTCTTAACCCTTTAACCAGTCGAAATATTGGAATTTTGGGCTCAAATTTTGTGGAGACTTGGTAGAGATGTAGATGAATCTGTCGTAAAAATTGGGACTTGAATTGATAAAGTTTTGACCTTGAACCGGTCTTGTGAACCTTGCCCAGAAAACTGCCGAATTCTGACCTTGGACAATCCGGCGATTTTGGATGATTTTCCGACGACCAACGGGCCTAAAACTCACGGTGAGCCTATTGAATCCTTAGATAATCATGTTAAGAGGTGGTATAGCGTTTAAATGGTGGATTTGGAGTTGATTTATGGCTGGATCCATTCGGTTCACACAGAACCGAACATAGCCCGGTTCGGTTCTATGCAAATCGAATCTGTGGTGCTGTTGATGGTTGAACTATGAGTCTCAAATTGGTAATTGAGGCATGTTATAATGATGAGGATAATGTTATGAAAGCTTGAGGTTCATGGATGGTTGAATTGGACATGAAAATTGATGAATTGGTTGGATTTTATTAGGTTGCGCATTGAATTTGGTCTTGGATCATTGGGGGCCAAAACTTTGAGACTCAAAAGGAGGAATTTGTGTAATCAAATGTGAGGTAAGGGAATTCCTAGCCCTATGTTAAGACGATTAGACTCGATTGGGTAAGTCCAGGACCGATGGGATCGATTTATGAGGAAATTCCCAAATGTAATAGCTTGATGTGTCTTGAGATGTATAGGATGAATGTAAGTGACGTTGTCTATGCTTGAGTGATTGTCATGTTTGTACGTCATTTGATTTACCTGCATGCCACAGAATTTATGAAATGTGTTTGAATTGGCACTTGTCACTATGTATGCCTTTGAATTGAAAGTCAAAGCATAAGTCCTGATTGTGGCATGAGCATAGCATGGCATGGCCCTAAGGCGTGTAAGACGCGGGGAGGAAGGTCGAGACCCTGATGAGACGAGGTCGCAAGGTGAAGAATGATTAGATGACGCCCTGATGCGACGAAGTCGGGGGGCTGAGATAGCCACAGTTCTGATGCGATCTAATCGCAGGACAGAGTATGAGATCATAAACCCTGCCAGGAAATGAACCAGGACCTGATGCGTTTACGAGGGTCACCGAGGATGGTCTGATGCGTTTACGCGGGCCGAGCCTGAGGCGATTGATTCACGGGCTAGAGAATGAGACAGGTAGAGGTTGATGGATGTGGTGAAGTGGTAGGCTGAGTATACAAGTGCATTATCATCTGAATGTGACATGAGTTCATTTTTGCATGCCTGTCGTTTATATGTCATTGCTTCATTGAATGGTGCCCTATCTACCTGTGCGTTATGAGTTTGAAAAGATAGAGGATTGGAGGACTGCCTGAGTGGACGGTCGGCCTAACCCAGGGTTAGGACCCACTTTACCGAGATTTATATCTCACCCTAGTGGGGGCTTACATTTTTCAGGTTGCAGGCGGAGGGAGCACGAGTTTGCCATGGAGTGGCATTAAAAGGGATAATGTACAGTTACGTTTATAGTATATTTATTTTTTGTGATATTAGGATTGTATATCTGACTGGCGGGTTAAAAGTTGAACCTACGTGCATTGGTTGTTGCTTTTGATGTATCTGTCCTAAGTCATCGAGTACAGTTGTATTTATATAATTGAAGAAGGCATCGCTTTCGCATGCTTATTCTTGTAAGTTATTGGCCGTTGGATCTTGGAGCTTTCTCGAATGAACGGCATGGACAGGGATGTTCGCATGCTCGCCGAGTTCGAGGCGCGGCATACCCCTTCGATTTGGTATCAGAGCAAGGTCAGCTCAATCCAATGTGATTGAGACTTGGAGCATTAAGGAGCGATGACATGAGGACAATTGGATATTGAGGTCTATAGGACTAAGCATGGATTGTTGAGTCTCGAGGACGTAGGCTTGAATTTGAGTAGCTTTAATGGATGATCTTGAGTTATATGGTGATTAAAGTCAAGTGAAAGCAAGTTGTGATTGGAGAGTCATGAGCATGGACTTTGAGGTAGTAATTATGCTTGGGGATAATAGGAAATTGCTTATGAATGAGGGTCAATTGAGGTGTATGGTTGCGATCTTGATTTGTCCATGACCCAACTTAAGGAGTATGAATTATAAAGAGACGACTTATATTAGTGGATTCAGGCTTGAATTGCATGAGATTTTGATGGTTTTAGTTATCGATTGCTATTGACAACCTTGGATGATATGAGTTGAGATGAATACGAGGAATACCTGAATCGAAAATCGGTTGTGATTGGATGCATAAGGAGTTGATTTGAATGTTGACTGGACTTGAGATAGAAAATGGAATATAGGCAATTGATCTACGAGATGTGATGGTCATTGATGGAATTAGAACTCTTGAATGGATAGGAATTGATCTGAAGGCGCTTTTGTTATGACAAGTGGTGAGGACAATCATGTTGTGCTTGAGTTTGTGACTTTGAAATGAAGGTCGATGAGGGTGCATGCAATGACTTATCGCTGTTGGACTTGATAAACCGTCGTTTGTTATGGGACGAATTGATGGGATACCTACAAACTGTGATGAAACATGATATGGGATATGTGGAACGGGGTTTTCTTCGTAGATGTATGGCTTGGAACAACCTACATCAGCCAGGTCTGATGAGGGCGGGGAGTAATCGCCGGGACAAAGAGGTCCGGACAAGGAGCGGCTCCTGGCAGGCTTCTAAGATGGCAAGAGACAGGAATGACCCAAGTCATAACTTGAAAGGGGAAGCCTAGGTATCAGGTTAAGTCCAATCGTGGATAAGGGATGTGCGGCACGGGATTGATTCTCATCGAAAATGATTGAAAGTGGCTTGACCTATGTAATGGTGCCTATGAGAGGCATGTTTAAAAGCTTTGTGCTTGACAATGGATGCCGTTTGAAAAAGAAAAGTGATGGTCGTGATGGGCCTATTAGGCATTTGTGATGATTCGCCTCATGTGATTGACTGGGCCAAAGTATGTTTGAGGGATTAGACAACCTATGGGATTTATACCCTTGGAACCGAGGCCTGTCGAGATAAGATAGTCTGTTGCGACTATGCTAGAGAGGCAGATGCTTTTAGGCCTAGAGTACGAACTTTTGACCTAGTGAATCACTGTTTTGAGTGCTTATGTGATAGTTGCCTGGTTGAGGCTAGCCTAGTAAAGGATGTTAGTTGAGAAGTTGCATCATTGAGACTAACTTGAGGAAAGATTGCCAACCAAGGATGATTTGGGATCCTTGAATAATTGGTAGTTAATTGAGAATTGCTTAAGAACCATTAAAGGGTTGGTGGATGGTGAAAGATATTGAAACGAGTAGCTTGAGGTTGATAGACTTGAGTAGAGGACTTGAGTCTTGGATTCCTGGAGGGAATCATAGTGATTCTAGTGACATGAGAACTTGATAAGGCTAAAGGACCAAGATATGGTCACTAGAGTAGCACTTGGCTTGCGTATGTGAGATACGAGAAGATTTAAGGACTAAAATGGATCATGAGAACTTAATGAGGTTGAACGACCAAGATGTGGTCGTAGAAGAGCGTTGGGCTCGAGAATACGTGGTATGATAAGATCCAAGAATTGATAGGAGTCATGAGAATTGAGTAAATATGGGCGATTTGAGTATGAGTACTAAAAGAGAATATGGCTCGATCGGTTGATCGTACGAGGCCCAAGAATTGAAAGGGTTGTGAGGACTTTAAATGGAAATGAGAAAATCGTGGATTAAGCAAGCTCAGAGAGGAGCTGCCATGATTCTCTAAATCACTGTGGTGATAAATGCTTGTACTGACGAGTTAAATGACGAAGTCACGAGAAAAAGGACTCTGAGTAAGTCTTTTCGAGATTGAATGTGTGGGTAGGATCACGAGAGCTTGGGAAAGCCTGTCAGATTATGTATAGGGAGGAAATTGATTGAGCCAGACTGAGGGATGAGGTTCGAAATTGTCTCCCTCTAGATTGAGGATTTTGCGAGAAAACCTCAGAGGTTTGGGTGCCCTAAAGAAAGAAAATGACCCTAGCAGTACTAGCTCTAAGAGTCTATTGAGGATTGATGAAAGGTCACTAGAGGAAGGATTTCCTCAGAGGCATGAGATTTGCCTAGACTACCTCTGTGAGTTGTTCGATGGGAAGTATAATCTTGGGGGATTGCTTGAAAGTAAGGATTGTTTGGATCCTAGTACTATCGCAAGGATCGTAGGATGATCGACGGTATGAGACAGAGTTCTCAGGGTCGCTTGAGCGTTTGGACTCGATTGGGTAAGTCGAGGGCCGATGGGATCGATTTATGATGAAATTCCCAAATGTGATAGCTTAATGTGTCATGAGATGTATAGGATGAATGTATGTGCGTTGTCTATGCTTGAGTGATTGCCATGTTTGTACGTCATTTGATTTACTTGCATGCCACAGAATTTAAGAAATGTGTTTGAATTGACACTTGTCGCTGAATGTGCCTTTGAATTGAAAGTCAAAGCATAAGTCCTGATTGTGGCATGAGCATAGCGTGGCATGGCCCTGAGGCATGTGAGACGAGGGGCGAAAGGTCGAGACCCTGATGTGACGAGGTCGTGGGGTGAAGAATGATTAGATGGCGCCCTGATGCGACGAAGTCGGGAGGCTGAGATAGCCACAGTCCTGATGCGATCTAATCGCAGAACAAAGTATGAGCTCATAAACCCTACCTGAAATGAACCGGGACCTGATGCGTTTACGTGAGTCACCGAGGATAGTCTGATACGTTTACGTGGGCCGAGCCTGAGGCGACTGGTTCGCGGGCTAGAGAATAAGGCAGGCAGAGGTTGATGGATGTGGTCAAGTGGCAGGCTGAGTATTCAAGTGCATTATCATCTAAATGTGACATGAGTTCATTTTTGCATGCCTGTCGTTTATATGTCATTGCTTCATTGAATGGTGCCCTATCTGCTTGTACGTTCTGAGTTTGAAAAGACAAAGGATTGGAGAACTGCCTGAGCAGACGGTCGGCCTAACCCAGGGTTAGAACCCACCTTACTGAGATTTATATCTCACTCCAGTGGGGACTTATATTTTTCAGGTTGCAGGCGGAGGGAGCACGAGTTTGCCATGGAGTGGCATTAAAAGGGATAATGTACAGTTGTGTTTATAGTATATTTGTCTTTTGTGATATTATGATTGTATATCTGACTGGCGGGTTAAGAGTTGAACCTACGTGTATTGGTTGTTGCTTTTGATGTATCTGTCCTAAGTCATCAGGTACAATTGTATTTATATAATTGAAGAAGGCATCGCTTTCGCATGCGTATTCTTGTAAGTTATTGGCCGTTGGATCCTGTAGCTTTCTCGAAGGAACGGCATGGACAGGGATGTTCGCGTGCTCGCCGAGTTCGGGGCGCGACAAGTTGTATATGTTGATGTTATTATCAGAAATGGTAGTGACTCTATGGGTATATAAAATTTGAAACATTTTTTGTAAACAAAGTTCAGCATAAAAGATATGAGTTCTTTGTGGTATTTCTTAGACATTGAGGTGGCCTACTCACGTGAGGGTATCTCACTATCACAACGTACATATGTTCTAGACATTCTTAATGAGGTTGATTTTCTTAGAGCGAAACCTGTCGATACGTCAATGGATCCTAATGTAAGGCTTGATGCGTAACATAGAGACTTACTTCATGATCCGAGCAAGTACCGAAGGTTAGTAAGTAAACTCAACTATTTAACTATCACCAGACCAGACATTTCTTTTGCTATTAGCGTGGTTAGTCAGTTTATGAATGCTCCTCGTACTACACATTAGAAGATAGTACTACGTATTGTTAAGCACATAAAGGTAGCATCGGGTAAATGGCTTTTGTTCAAGAATCGTGGACATTTTAGTGTCACTGGCTACTCTGATGCTGATTGGGCTGGGTGTCCTATTGATAGGAGATTAACTTCTTGCTATTGTGTTTTCTTATGAGACAATCTTGTGAATTGAAAAAGTAAGAAGGAACATGTGTTTCAATCGAGTGCAGAAACGGAATATTGGGCCATGGCTCACGTGACTAGCGAGTTGCTTTGGTTGAAGATGTTATCCGAACTCAGCATGCCATCCCCAACTCATTCAGTTTTGTGTTGTGATAACCAGTCCGCTATGCTTATTGCTTCAAATCCAATCTTTCATGAGCACACCAAGCATATTGAAGTAGATTGTCATTTTATGCGAGAAAAGATTCAGAACAAGGAAATAACACTTCAATACACACGGACCAAGAATCAACTTGCTGATCTTTTCACTAAGTCATTGTGAAGTAATAGAGTCATTATTTTGTGTAACAAGTTGAGGCTCTTTGATGTCTATGCACCAACTTAAGGGGGAGTGTTGAAACATTTATTATTTAGCTTATTTGTTAGTAAGGGTAATTTAATCTTATCTAGTATTAGTAAGCTATATATGTTGATGTAATCCAGTATTATCAAATAACAATCATCTTTTCTCCCTGCACACACCTAAAGTCAATGACTGGCCTAGAGATGATCTTATCCCATAATAGTTTCCCGAGTAATTCAGGGTAATATATCAATTTGTGAAGAAGACCGCTTCCGGACTTCCACCATTTGAGTGAACTTAGGTTCCTCAGGCAACCCTACCTTTTTTAAGACAAATGTAATAGATACACAACTGTCAAGAGTACTGAAGTTTAGATGGTGCAGGTTTTACAGTTCTAAAGCACACAACAACGAGTGCTAGAGCAGGGTTATGTCCTTATCAGGCAAAACACCCCACAATATCAAACTCAGATAGAGATCTCGCTCAAAAGTAACTGTACAAGGAAAAATTACCAGCGCATAGAGTCAGCATTTAACAGCTAAAGATATTGTTCCCGATACCAATTAGCTCTTCAATAATCACACCTGGCAGCATCGCAAGATGTTGAAAAGGATTCTCGATGCTCTAGGGTAAACAATTCAGAACATTCCAGGTAAACGACATATCCAAACATGACGCGCAGCAGATATTGACACAGCATCTTCCTCCAGGACCATGGTATACAAGCTGCAAAAGTTCAGCCTTGCGAAGTTTGACCTAGATATCACCAAGAGGAGGAATGAGAGTTAATTAAAAAGGAATGGAGTAAATACGGAGACACTTCATTGGGGTGAAAAATGCAAAACTGAAGTTTAAAAAAAAAAAATCCAACAAAAATAGGGGAAGAAGAGCAAGGCAATGCCAGAAAGTTGAAGACAATTGAGGTTTGCAAGTCAAAGAATAGGAAGAGCGAGAGAAGCAAACTCACCCCCAATTATATAGAACATGAGGTATCATATCTATCCCATTCTTGGATCCAGCTTGGAGACATAGCATTCCTCCATTATATTCCTCCGTTACATTCAGAGCAACAGCCGTTTTCAAGTTGCATTCTACCTTAAGAGCAAACCCTTGGGCAGAACGAACCTTCTGGTCATCGTGAATGCATTTAAGCAGAATCCAAGAACATTTCTAAACCTTTTCAGACAAATCATTCCTCTGTTAATGAGACCGATATGAGAATGAAGCCCAGACTAAACGTTCCCACGGAGTTGACATATGTATCAGTCAAAGCAAACAGAAATTGGAAGACAGAGCATTTCTAAACCTTTTCAGCAGATCAGCCACATAGAATCTAGTAATGCAGCCAAATGGGTAAGGTAGCTTGTCTCTTTAAAGAAAATATGGTCTTTTTATGGTTCAAACAAAGTCGTGTCTGAAGGATAAGCCATTTTCCAAAGAGGCGCTAAATTGAAAAGAAAAAGACGAGGGGAAAGAATATTCTGACAAAACATTGCATTTAATAACCAATGGCTTAACACTAGGAAGGAATGGCGATGCTTTCAGATGCTATTCTTTGAGGGTTTAGAGGGTTCATGAAACATAAAGGCAGAAGGCCGTAAAAGTTTGTTTTCATTGCTGAACTTGGTTCTGGAGGAAGATAGACAATGAGGAAACAAGCTCTACAAGTTCCATCAGTCACTATCTACATTCCATGAGTTCCCTAGATAACTGACCTTTCTCCAATGCAAGGCTTGGATGTATCAGTGGTTGCTTTTCTGGAAGCAATACCAGTTGGTCTGTCCAAGATTTGGCCACATCAAACATCAAGCAGGGCTTAATATCTGCAGTAGTTTTTTCCTCAAATTTTTCATATGCCAATCCGACAATACAAAATGAGCAGTTGCATAGCACACATAGCAGGTAGAAGACGGGGTGCTTCATACATCTTGACATCCTTCACCACAAAGCCATCCATCAGTTATCTCCGGGTCTACATTCTTTTCCTTCATGCATGACTCGTGATCAGTTCATACATCATCCTTATTGAATGAAGTACTTGAATTAGACTTAAAAGTTGCCAGGAGAGGCGTAATGGATTGAATAGGTATACCAGTCCATGTCAAACCTCTTTTTTAACTAAAATACCCATTCATAAGTATTGCTGCATGGATCAATAACCAAATGAAAGAGACAAGCATATCTGAGTCTTCACAAAGACCAACGAAGAGAATGCTCAAACCAAACAACACTTACGAGTTACAAGGTATCTCTTTGTCACCAGGTGATAATTTTGTTCAAGCACCAGACTCAATGCAAAAGACTGTATGCAGTCGTTTGAAAATCAAAAAACCACCGGGGAATTAGCATCATCTTGACCTCAATACTATTTGATACAGCAGCCAAGTTCCTAAGGATGGACAGAACTGCATTTGAACGATTTTTCTTGAAAAATTAAGATAAAACCACCCCTGAAGATGATATTCTCTTTTCATAGTGAACCAGTGAAATAGACAAGCCTACCTCTACAGACTAAGCTACTATGACTATTTCAAAATTGAACCGAATCATCAAAATCTCCATTAGCGTTCCAGTTGTTTCCAAATAAACGACGGACAAGAATCTGATAACAATAGTTTGCAATTATTTAACTTATCAATCAATAATCAGTGAAAAAACCCATCTTTGAATTCACATGATAGTGAAGCTCACTCATCCAGTGTCAAACATTCAACAGCTATTCAACGGTTCGCCATTTCTGCCAAAAAAATGGTCTCGATGAATCGAGGCTTTGGCTCAACATTGAATCCCAAATCAGCGTAGGATTCTAATTTGTCTATCATATCTTTCGATCCAGGCACACCACAAAAACCATAACTAAGACAAAAGAAATTTGTACAACATTGGCGTTCAAAACTGCAAACAATTCAGTGCATCTTTGGAGTATGCAGCCTTCTTTGTCATCAACTGAGCATCCACATATTCGACATGTGCAGTTGGTACAATACCAATTGCCCTCAGGCAGGTCCTGCAGTGGTAAAAGAAAATGATTTGACTCAAACGACTTGGTATATCTAATCCCATCGGACAAAAGATACACAGCCTAATGAATATAAAGAGAAACAAACCACAAACTAGACATTTTTGGGACATGTTACGAACTTAAGTTTAAAACTCCCCGCCTCTCTAGCAGGAACTTGTATGTAAACCTACTTTGATATGAGTAAAGTTCCCGATCCCAATCGATGTTTGCTTAGCAAACAAAAAAGAGGATTTGATATGAGTTTGTACACTGTCTTTCTATAGTTTTAAAGGGCATGACTCAAGGAACCAACCGAAGAAGAAAGTGAAACACACACAACATAGCTCCATCGGCAAGCAAGCTTGATGGAAAGTAGAGGGACAGCTGTCACAGCAAATCAATTCACCCCCATCACCCCAGATTCCACAAAAATTCTCATTAGAATCATTGTTGTCAACTTGCACATTTGGCCTTCCACTTTTACTCAACTCACATTCAGATGACCAGGCTTCAAGTACACACAAGGCAAATGGCTCACCTGATTCCATGAAAAGGTTTGAGCATGGACGATTCTTCTAGAACCCTGCATGAGCCTTGAATTAGAAACTGATTGCACCATAGTACAACACAAGCAAATGATGCCATTCCAAGTGACCTGATCATCATTCTTCACGGTATCATCTTTAAGATCACAGCATTGGATAACATCATTAAGAGGAAGTTCTCCAGAATTTATCAACCATGACGACACACTTCTAGCACCTAGCAAGCAACTCCCATCCAATGAGGCCTTGCCCACCCTCCCAAAATACCTTGGATGCAACCCGCATGCACCCTTCTGCCTCCTTAGCATCCTTCTAGCCCTTATTCTGCAACTCTTGGTTTTCGGGTAGATTTGGAAGCACTTCCACTGACTTTTTGTTTTTGCAGTATCGCTGAGACAAGTAGCTCATCATCTTCAATATCACACTTTCTTTTCTTTGATCTATCTTTCGAAGTATCACATTCTTGGCTAATCTTCCAATATTTCAGCTTTCTCTTCTTGCTCTGGTGCTTGGCAAGGCTGAAACACAAGGGCTTGCAACTTCCTTTAAATCGTTCTTCAGTTGCCAAAATATCCTGAACCTCACTCAACTCCGAGTGAGAACTGTCTGTACCAATACCAGGAGACTCGGTCTCGGCCCATTATATCATCCTTGTCCGATGTTGACTTTATTTCAGATATCGTTTTTGACTTACTTCTTATTTTCTTTCTCAAACTAACATCTCCCGGAACATCACTACAGTCCACTTCTTTGCCTTGCCCAGACTACACGACAGCTTCGGAATTCAATAAAGATGGTTACACCTGGTTCATCTCTGTAAAGTGAATAAGGTGGACGACATTTAGATTTGTCTTACAAATACATCAAATGTTTATATCAGACAAAAAGTTCGCAAGTTATCTGAAAAATAAGAAGCAAAATTCCTGGAACAATGACAAGGGAAAGTTGCCGGATTTCTTCTCATCTTAATAGCATCTTGGTCCTTAAATGACTCTTCTTTATTTTCACAGGTCACCAATGATACACCTTCGAAAACTTGCTTATGCCTTTCCACGTCATGCTCAGAACCCTCGTCATTGCAGCTCTAGCAATTCGACTTTCCATCGACACCCTGATGGGACACTGTTCTGAATCCTTCAAGGTATGGCCAGATGAAGTGCCACCACCAGGACCAGGAGCTGGTAATGGTAGGGGATCTGGGCTGCGGATTTTGTTCTCCTGAGAGTGATCCGCGGTTGCATAGGCAGTCTGAACAGAAGTAGTGATGCTACTATCAGCCATACAAGCGGACATCCCAGTTAAAAAAGTCCCACCACTCCCATCAGTTCTTTGTATACCATATCCTGAGGAACAATTAGTGCTAGATTGCTTTGCAGAAGCAAACCAGTTCCCATCAACATCCATCACCTCACTTCCCCAGGCCTGATATGAATCACCATGGAATCCTGAAATTTGGCTCGCAGTGCACAGCTCTGCACACATATCATATTTCTTCACGGCCAAAGCGCCATTTCTTTTCATGTTCATGTCGGGAAGCAAACTAGGTCTTACTTTTACTATTTCGCCTTTTCTCAGTACACCAATTTTCTTATCAATGAACATTACTGCTACAAAGGGATTAATAGATTCCAGCAATGAGCCAATGGGTTAGAAAATTCTCACTGATTTAGTTCTTTCTTGATACTCACCAACAACTTTGTCAAATCCGAGAGGAACAAACCGAAATCATTCCATTCTTTACTCTCATCTTCCTGCACCAAAACACATTGATTGGCCAGTAACATCTGTTCATATGATATCCACGCTTCAGAGAATTCACGGAATGACCTCCCTGCAGGTGATCGAAATTTCCACTCCTTATAACGCCTACTAGGCCTTTGATGCATTGTGATAAGCTCATCCCAATGTGATTGGAGATCATAAGACAACTGGTGCGAGTTCATGCTGTGATGTAAATGCTATGGAAGGCCGCAATTCCAGTTACCTGGCCTGAGATAGATTTCATTGAGTGGCATAACTTTCAAAACGTTCACTTAAGTGCCATAAAAGAGCAAAAAGATTCGGATAAGTGCCAATTCCGGCCAAAATTGTTCATTTGAGTGTTATTTTTGTCGGAAAAGGCGATGTGGAATTTTCAAAATTATTTTATGGATTTTATAAGTGCCACCTAGATTTTCTATATTTTTTAATAGTTTCTGTAATTTTTTTTGTAACGCCCCGCATACCTTGGAGCTCATTACATCCACTTCAGGCCAATAATCACCCAAGAATCTCACACAACCTAGGATGGTATGAGATGCGCATACGAAAGGATGACAACATCACCGTGCAAGAGAAACAAAAATGAAATTTGGAATAAGGGAAAAGCACACTCATTTATACATTCTAGAAACACCCGGTACATACAACGGAAGGTAAAAGACAAAAGAAAATATAAAACCGCACACCTGGGTAGGAAAAAGTAACTAATACCTATGATTCAAAGGTTACTACTATACCTTTCCCAGAGCCTAACACCAAAATGGTTCCTAATTCTCCTAACACCTTTAACCGAAATTCTCATAAGAACAGCTTGAGTCGTCCTTTCCATCATCTTCCTCATCAGTTGGATTGTAATCAGAAAAAGTCTCGGATAGTACATCATAAGAAGATTCTTCAGTGTCTTCCTCAGTTTCTTCTTCTTCTTCAGCGTCTGTTTCATCGTCCTCATCGGTGGTCTCGATCACATCGGCGAAAATCTCTATATAATTCATGTACTCCACAAAAGTCGGTGGGGACTTCGGCTCTTCAGGTATGTTCCTCGAACCTCTCACAAATGTTGGGTTATCCACTTCAATATCTGGTCGGGACGGATGACACCAGGTTAGAATCACTTTCCATGGAACATTCTCAGGCAGTAGAGATCCCATCAAGCTACTGTCACCCACTTGACGAAATCATGCCTCAAAAAGGTGGAATTGTAATTTCAACTTTCCTTCATCTATCCAGACAATTGTGCGCTTTCTGACATACATGATACCCTTCCTAGCGGGGAACTCATCAAAAAGGGCAGTCATCTCCTTTGGATCGCTCGGGCGGATTAGCAGCATGACTAAGGCTTAGGGTCTGAAAAGTTTGTCCCTCTACGGGGTGAGATCGACATCTCAAAAAGTGAAACCTAACCCTATACCCCAATACCAGTCCCTCCAGACTACATACAAATGCTACTCAAAATGTAAAATAACAAACAATGCAATGGCACAAGACATCACACAACAGCAATATCGATAATCAAGTATGGATAATCAGTACAAACAATCATGCTCAACTCCAAAGTCCCAATATATAAGCACATGCACTTCGATACATCACTGTCATCACTTCCTCATCCTCCCACATACTCTTATGGCACTCCTGCTATTTGACATCACCGGGGCCACAGGCCAATCGATATCTACGTACCGCTGGGGCCATAGGCCAATCGGTACTATCAAGGCTTCCAGTCATTCAATGCCACTAGGGTCACAGGCCAAATCGGCATTATCATTCTCATTCAATTTCATCACCCTCCGATACCACCGGGACCACAGGCCAATCGGTATCCTTCACATTTTTCTCATTGGATTCACAATGCCATCACAACACGCACAATTCAATTCATAAAATTCACCGGTCATTCAAATCATTCAATAACTCATGCAGCAATGTACTAGTATTCAGATAAGGTTTAGGAGACACTTACCTAATCAATTAGCACAATGTCACCCAATGTGAATCTCCTCAAGGCCACAAGTATAAACTCTTCAAGAATCCTTCGTTAACATAGAAAGATTTATCAATCTTGAATCAAAAATCCATGGAATACTCACTTCTATTAACTCAATCCCTCCTTAGCCATACCATTGGCAATTCATGACACTTTATTAATCAAACGAATGCCTAATGACACTTCCACAAACCCTCAATGGGTTCGATTCAAATGGCCATACACAAGACCAAACTCAATTTAGAGGTTTAAACGTCAATTTTGACCATAACTCATTTCTAAACCTCAATTCACTTCTCACACTTCTCATCAACACTTCACAATATATCAAATACGGTATTATAAGTCCATTTGAAGCTCAAATGCTCCTCATTTAGTCCCATAACAGAACCGGCCAGCATGTAGTCATCCTCAAAACAGAATCGATTTTGGGTTTCAACCTTTTAATCGAGCCATACTTCAATCCCAAGCCTAATTCTTTACACAAATAACATACCAAGACCTTAATTTACATGTTTAGAAGGCTCATCAAGATATTTTAAGCGAAACCACACTCCAAGGACTTCGGAACAGCCTGGTCTCTACGCGAACAGAATCTGTTCAAATTTCATCATCAATGTTCAGCCATGAAAACCTATTCTAACATCATCTAACTTGTAGGCACAAACTACCTAACCATAGTACTAGATGTTATGAAGGTCTCCTAAAATATTTGAGGCCAATCGGAGTCTCTAAGAGGTAAAACGAAGACCTTACCTCAGCTCACGCGATTTCTATCCGGTTTTGATCTAAGGGCTACACAGCAAAAACTACTCAACGAAACCTTGAGCTACCACTTAGAACGTGTCAGGAACATGTCAATATTGATCTTGATGGTCAACGTACGGCCAAGCAACGCCGGAAGAGGGCCAGCGATCACGCTGAACAGGTGGGCAGAATCCTGTCTTCTGGGGCAGTTTTCGGTTGTGAAAAAAGGAGAGGAAAAAGCAAGGGAAATTGTGGGATGGCTATACACGGCTGAAGAGGCTTCCAAATGGTTGTCTCACACAAATAATGTGGGTTAATTTGACAAGATAGGATTAGGTAAGGGTAATAAATGCTTGGGGTCTCTATTGCTTGACATGTGGCATAATCCAATAATGCATTTCTCAGCCTTGACTTTCTTTGACTCATACACATAAATTTCGGGCCCCATAATGGAAAAGAAAATGACTATTTTGACCTTCTTGAGTTCTTAAGGCAAGGTAAATGATCGAGGGCAAAATGGTAATTTTGCACTTTCAGTCCAAACTTCATTTTTCCAATTCGAAATTACCATTTGGTGAGACGTCGTCAAGTTCTTATCTAGAATTGGAATTCTCTATTTCTAATTGCCACTTTTGAGCTTCTATTTCATGAACATTCGTCCGTCGATCGTAATTTCAATTTATCTCAAACTAAGGGGCGGCTTTTATAAACGTTACGCGTATCAACTCTGTAATTCTCACACTGAGAAAAACTCAAGCTATGACAGCTTTGGCTGTCATGTAATTGCGAGGATTCATCGCTAGTTTCGACAGCTTCCATCGTCATAGCTTGCTTTAAGAAAATTTACAAATTATACATTGATTAAGCGGCATCACCCGCGATCCAATCGTATAACGCTAGCATTGTATTCCTTAATCGTTATTTGATAGACCTTATTGGCTCTAAATGTTCCCTCGATAATCCTTATGGTCAAAGCGTCATTTACTTTTTCGAGTTTCCTAGATCCATGTACCTTGTCACACGTTAGCTTTTCCCTTTTGGTCAGTTTACTCGAGATTAATCAAATATGAGCGAGACACAGCTGAAATACATCGAAGATACATTCTCATTCAACAGCCTCAAAATGGCAGGAAATTCAGAATGTCACATTTTTATTTTTTATTCAAATCAGAAAAACAAAGGCAAAAAAAGAAAAAATTAATGAAATTTTTTTTCAAAAAAAAAAACCTAAGGATTTTTCGGTGGTTACCAGCGATGGTTGTCGCCGGCCACCACCGGCCGACCCAAGGGCCAAGGTTAGCTCGTCTTGGGCCGGCAAGACCTCGACAGCGATGGAGGGCGCGAGGCCCTCTCCTAGATCTGGCGTGGGCTTCAAGCCCTTGTCTGTGCCACCCGAGGCTGCAACGGCTGTCGCGGCCTCATCGACCCAAGGTGAGCCGACCCTGGCCCCTAGGTCAATCGGTGGTGGCTAGCAACAACCCTCGCTGGCCACCACCGAGAAATCCTTAGGTTTTTCTTTTTTTGATTAATTTTTGTTTTTCCTTTTATTTTTCTGATTTGAATAAAAAAAATGCATACATTATTTAAAAAATATAAAGAAAATCCACGTGACACTTAGAAAATCAATTAAAAACTGTTTGTTGGCGCAACTTCACCATTTTTGGTGGCCACATCAGTCGTAACACTCAAGTGAATGCTTTTTAAAAGTTGTGGGACTTCAGTAAACGTTTTGAAAGTTATTGCACTTAAGTAAACGCCGTACAAAAGTTATGGCACTTCTAGCGTACTTATCCCGACTGATTACTCATGCTCAGGCCCCCAAATGTTCACGTGGAAGCTCGACGTGGAGATATTTTGCTTTCTTTTTAATCTTATGTTCCTCGGCTCTGGATTGGGTGGCAAGAACCTAAACGTGTCCACAGGCCGAGAATTGCCGATTCCGGTTCGTGAAAAAAATGAAATCGGAATCGGCCCTTGAAGAGGCCAATCCAGGTTCCAGGCCGGTTCCAGAACCAGTTTCGGTTCCCTTTTTATAATTTAATTTTTTAAAAGAATAAATTATAAATTATAAATTATAAATTATAAATTATAATCAAATTATACATTATAATAAAATTTGGGGGCAAAAAGGAGAGGAATGAGTTTAAACTTAATGAATTATCATTAAACGCCTACATATATTTTTGGGGATAGAAGAATCAAAACATATGTAGTTCTTTTACTTTTGATAACCCTAACTTATCTCATCGTCAATCGTCACAATCCGTTGTAGTAGCCGTATAGATGGTATCTCCACAATTCTCACTGAAGAATTCGTGTTTTCGATCCAACTCTTGTTGTCAAAATCTAGTCTTTGTCCAATCATCTACACAAGTTTGAGACTTTACAGCTTTCGGACTTAATCTTGAACGGTAGGCATCCAAAATTAATCCTCTAGATCTAAATGTTTGTTCAACTGCAATTGTTGAAAAAGGGATTGCTAATATCTATCTTGCGATGAGGGCGAGAATTGGGAATTGAGCTGAATGTTTTTCCACCACTCCAGAATTTTGAAATATGTGTTGCGTTCGAAATCACTAAATTCAAAAGCAATTGCTAAATAGTTTTCTAACTCAGAAATAGTATTTGTTATCCCCTTTTGTTTTTTGCATATTCATGAGCATTTTTTACCATGTACTAAGTGCACCACTCGCATCGCTTTGTGAGGCACTAGGTTAGGAAGATCCACTATCACTTAAGCCATGTCTATTACAAAATTCATTATATAATGCTATTATAGCATCTTTAACCTCTCCTTGTATAATTGAAGTATCTATTGCTTCATCCAAATGTAAACAAGCATAATAATAATTATTCAGATAATCTAATAAATCATTTAATTGAGTACATGGATCGAAAACAATATCAACCAAATAAACAAGAGAAATGCTGAAATAATAATACAACCATGTTTCTCGCATTACTAAAATAGTCGGAGCTAATTGAATATCTTTTTCATATTCACTAAAAACACCAGCAATATTAACACACTCTATTAAAAATAAATGCATAGTAGGATAATAAATAACTGATAAAAGATTAGTTATATTATTAAAAACCTTTAAAAAAATCTAAAACTTTTTTGCAAGCGTCCAAATTTTATAGGAGTAAAGTAATTTTGGGAATATATATATATATATATATATATATATATATTACCATAGAGGGGACAGGATCGCAGATTATATAAATAGAGGGGAAATTATTAGAGAAGATTAAAAGCGACGTCTCTTAAGTTTGTTAGTCCAGTAGTTACGATATGACTCAGAAAGCATTAAATAAACACTCAAAAGATGATATAATATTTCGATAGCAGTATATAAAATAGCAATAGATATTATAAGCACAAGCAACATTATTTATGACTAAAATATGTATGAAAGAGTTGTTCAACAGATATATCAAGAAACCAGTCACATAAATCAATAAAACCAGTCACAAATAGTAAACAACTTTGTATATAAAAGATTACAGAAAGTATAATATAAATGTGATAACAGATGATATATATATATATATATATATATATAAAGAAATAAAGAATTTATCATAACAACCACCAGTAAGGAGGTAGAGCCTACACAATCTGGGATATATTACTGAAATTTAAATATGCAAAGTGAAGTGTGTGCGACTAGTCCAAGAGAGGAGATCACAGATCAATCTTCACTAGGAGCTGTATGCAAAATGTATGCGGAATATAAATTGCAGTAAATAAAAGTTTACACTGCCTTGGACACAAATAGGAGGCAGAGCCTACCGATTCTGGGTCGTAATAGGCAAAAGATTATGAAAAATATACTTTTATTGAAAGTAGATGAAAGATTACATAAGTGAAACTTAAAAGCTCTTCAGATCTATAATTACAAGTGCAAAAACTTAAAATGATTCAGGGAAGAACAGAAAGGGATTTTTGGGTAAAAATAGTTGAACAGAAAGGTAGATAGCTTACGGATCTAGGTCCGGAAGTGTCTAGAAAAGTTCTTCAAAATGTAATAAATGGGAAGGGTAGAAAGGTTCTCCGGTGAAGATCAGCTCTGAGTAAGAGAGAGCTTCGAGGGAGAGAGTGAGCTTCAAGATGGAGTGAAGGTTAAAAGATGAGAGAGAGGAAGCAGCCGAAGTCTCTCTGTACATTGGGGAAACTTCGATTTTAAAGACATAAAATTCACTGTTGCTACAGTGAATGATGAATAGTGATCATAAAAAGCAGCTACAGTGAGCAGTGCACAATGTACAGTGTTGTACGGTGTATAAAATATCAAAATACAGCAATACTTGTTACAACCAAAACTTAATAAAATCTCGAGCGAGGTCAAGGTCGATGCCGTAACAATCGTCTTCGTTGGTGTTGCCACTGTGGTGTGAATACGATTCCGCCTGTGATTCTTCATACTAAGAAATTGCTTTTTTCATCATGTCATAAAAATCTCTTTCATTGTTGACATTAACCAATTTTAAAATCGCCATTGACTTGTCATGCATAAATGTTGTCTTTGATATCGCAACTAGGGCAAAAACTTTGTTGACTACTTTAGTCTTCCGCTGTTGAATCCAGTTGTGGACGGCTTCAGGAGAAATTTTATCCAATAGGAGAAACCATCCCACCACTTGGCCTTGTAACGGCGGACCAAAATTAAAATCTTTGGATCTTGAGTACTTTTTGTATACTCAAGTTCTCATGCAGAAACCCATGCCATCCAAAGTTTGCAGAAAACAGGAGAAACGGTGAAAATTGTTTCTCATGTTGGTTGGGTACATAAGAACTTTGGAAGAGTCGGTAGGATTTCATGACTTGAGGAGGAAGTATGTCAAGGATTGAACCAAAATATCTCACCAACGAATGAACCAAAAGAGTAAGTTGGATATTTCAAAAGGGTTATCAAAAAAGAATAGCCAGGAATGGTTATGGTTTGGGTTTTGGCGAAATAAAATATTCCACCAGACTTGTTGGTAATCAAAATAGGTGAAAGATGATCGAATAGCAAGGGTCTCAGTTTGACTGAAAAAAAGGGGTATTATCCCACTCTGCAGGGTGAATGACCCGCATGATTCTTGTAGTGGAATAATTCACAATGTTTGGTTGCACTTTGTCACTAAAATGTTTAAACTTTATAGATTCAGTCTGGACCAAAATCTTTTCATAAAAATCAACGGGTTTACAAAGGTCATAAGGAGTGTAAAAACGGTTTTCCCCGAACAAATTCTTCGCGAATATATAAGAGTCCTCATGATAGAATCCTTTTTCTACCGTGATAATTTTACCAAAATTTTTCAAAAAAAAACTTTGACTTTGATTTCGAGGGGCTGATTAAGTCGTAAGAACCACCTCATTTGAAACATTTAAAGGAGAGGGAGACTTTACCTTATCATAAACAGAAATATCGGTACCCAAGGATTTTTGTAAATCCTTCATAACATATTTTGGCAGAATGGAGGCAAATTTAGAAATAGAAATTCATGGTGAAGGTTGGCTGGGTGAAGCTTCAAAAGGTGAATGTTGTGGTGTTGGTGGTGAAGATTGGGTTGCTTCTAGCCAACGGCGGATGTGAGTTAGCTTCATTGGTTTGGCAGAGACAATGGAAGCTTCTAACGGAGCTTTCTCTTTGTCTCGGTCTTTTCGGGGAGGCATTTTGGGCAAGTTTTTCTCTGTAAAAAGTCAATGGTGAGAAAATCAGGAAGAGAATTTGCATCTCCGTGTATGAATTCTATGTCAAAATAAAAAACAAAAAGTATTGATTGCCATCGTGCAAAAATTTATTTTGATACAATATTTAAAACATCTTTTTGCAAAATATCTTTTGCAGATTTACAATCAATTCTTAACAGAATTTTTTTATTCAAAAAATCACTTTGAAACTTATATATAGAAAGTACAATTGCCAGAATTTCTTTCTTAACAGTGGAATAGTTTTGTTGCGTCTCATTTCAATGTTTAGAAATGAATTGAACTACTTGTTCTTTGCCATTTATTTTTTGTTTTAAAATACCATCATAACCTAATTCAGAAGCATCAGTTTCCACAATTTTAAACGCAATGGGATTAGTAATATGCAAACATGGTATTTCTTTCACAAATGATTTTATTCTTTTGACAGTATCAGTATGCAAATCAGTCCAAGGTTTTGGATTCTTCTGTAACATTTGATGTAATGGTTTGCAAATGATATTAATGTCAGGAATAAAATCAATTACATAATTTAGACTACCTAAAAATCTTTGCAATTGAATTTTGTCTTTCAATTCATCAGGGAACTTTTCTGCAAACTGAATAGATCTCTCAATTGGAACAATTGTTCCTTGGTGAATATTATGTCCCAAAAATATTATCTTTGTTTGAAACAGATAGATTTTTTTCTCAGAAAAAATTAAACCATTATGTTTGGCAATATTAAAGAAATAATTCACATGTTTGAAATGTGAATCAATATTATGATAGAATATTAAAACATCATCAATATAGACAATTATGAAATTAGAGTAAGGATTGAAGATGTCATTCATGATTCTCTGAAACTCAGAAGGAGCATTCTTTAAACCCAAAGTCATCATATTCCATTCATACTGACCAAAAGGAACTGTGAAGGCAGTTTTATATCTGTCTTTCTTAGCAACTTAAATTTGCCAGAAGCTAGATTTCATGTCAAACTTAGAAAAAATCTTAGAAGAATGGAGTCGATTTAAAAGATCTTTCTTATTTGGGATTGGATATCAAATCCATTTCAAAACTTTGTTTAAAGGTTTGTAATTTACCACAAGACGAGGAACACCTCGTTCAATTTCAGCATTTTTATTTCCATAAAAAACAGAACAGCTCCAAGGTGATTGGCTTTTACGAATTAATCGTTTTTTAACCAAATCATCTATTTCCTTTTCACAAAGTTTTAAAAGTTTACTCTTCATTTGTGAAGGCCAAGCTTTCGTTGGAATATTTTTCTCAAAAAAATCATATTCATAAGGGAGTGTTACAATGTGATTATGATTACTTCTTTCCCAAAAAGTATTGTTAGGAATGAAACAAAATTCATCTTTAATTTTTTGTTCAATAAAATAAATCTTCTTTTGTACTTCAAGATTTTGAAGTTGTTGTTCAATTTTTTGAAAATTTAATTCTTCTTTTAAAAACAAAAGATGGGATTCTTTGTCACGAATGAGACAATTAATTTCTTTAATAGCATGTTCTAGCAAAACATTTAAATTTCTTGTTTGAGGTTTTGTAACAAAATTGAATATTTCTTTTTTACCAAAAATTTGGGTTTCAATTCCTTCATTTGTGACAGTAAAGGGTTGGATTAAATATATAAAATGAGTTCCTAAAATTACATTTCTTTTTAGGTCTTTTACCAAAAGGAATGACGTTTTTAGAGCAATATTGTCTTTTACCACAAAAGATTCAGGAAGTTTATATTTGATTTTTAAATGATCACCAGAAGCGAATTTTAATAATTTTGTGGTTTTATCAAAATATTTTGTGGGAATCAAACCTTTTCTAATACAATTTAAATTAGCACCAGTATCAAAAAGAGCGGTTGTTTCTAAAATGAATTCATCATTGATTTTAATTAAAACATCTATAATCCATTTTTTACTTGTTACTTCAGTAAGTAGTTCGAGAAAATTGGAAGGGTTAGAATCAATTAAATTTGAGGTAGGAGTGACCACTTTGTGAGTTGGGTTTTCAGGAATATTTTTTCCTTTCAAAATTTATTTTTTGAATTCTAAAAATTCTTTCTGTTGATTAATTTGATTAATCTTTAACATTCAAATTTCTTTTTTGAGTTCATTGATTTCAAATTGAAGATCATTAGAGGTTGTTGGTCTTGTTGTAGACTTCTTTCCCCTACTCAAAATTTCAGTAAGGTTATAAATATGAACTTAGGAGTGTTTAGAAAAGAACGAGCTGGGATTTTGAATTTGGTTAAGCAAGACATTAGAATCAGAAAGAGTAACGATTGAATCCAAAATGTCTTGTTCTTCTTTGGTCAAAACATTATCTTCTTTTTCATTGTCAGAATCGGATTCGAAAGAAAAATCAGAAGAAGATTCAATTTCATTAATTTGAAGACCCGGTTCTACTTGTTCCTCATCAGTTGAAGAACAAATAGAAGATTCGAAGTTTCAATCATTAGTTGATTTAACCGATTTAGAATGTCTTCATCGAGATCAAGTTCATTTATTTTTTTATTTAATTTGCAAAATCTCTTTGTATGCTCTTTTTTACCACAATTAAAACAAGTAAATTTACTGAAATACTTTTTGGGTTCAGATTGCTTATAGTTCTTTTTCTTAAAAAAAAATTCTTTTCTAGTTTTGAAACTTTTTTTTTATGAAAAGATTTTTTCTTTCTTTTAAAGGATTTTTCATTTGGACATGAACCAGAACATTTTTTAGATGAAGAAAAAGAGTAAGAAGGGTCGTACTAACAACAAAAATCTCCTAACCCTTTGCGAGTAAGAGACTTCTCCTTCTTGAGTTGTTTTTGGAGTTTAATGTTATTACACATTTGAGTTTTAGCTTTATAAACATAAGAAATTAGTTCGCCATAAGGAAGGGAATCAAAAGGAATAGTTTCTCCAAATTGTTCACGAATTTTGTCGCGAATTTGGTTTCCTATGATTGTAGGAAGACTAGTAAGAAACTTTTCTTTCCAAAAAGGTTGATTACAATCTGGACGGAGTAACACCCTTTTTAGAAATACATCCTTGTATTCTCGAAATTCTCCGAAGAAACGACATTTTAGATTAGAAAAAAGATTTTGATTATAATCACGAATTACAGAAGTATCTCCTATAAAATGTTGAGAGATGGAATACAAGAGAGTAGAAACAGCGTCTTGAACCATTTGTCCATAATCATCAAAAATGGTTTGACCATTGTCATCAACTTTGACAGCATTTAAAATCTGATCTCTTTGATCTTGGATGAGATAATTATCCCACCAATCTTTCAAAGTACCAGAAAAATCAACAACGATCATATAAGCTACTTGTTGATCTGTTGTATCAAGAAGTGTCTTGTATGTTGTGGCACACATTACCATTTGACTTAAAACTTGCAAGAGATTCTACTCAAAAATACTATTTATGTTCCACTCATAAATGACATCTACAGAATACTTATTTTGAACTTTATTAAAAGATTTTTCGGAAAGAATATCGGGTGGAGTGGCTCAAGAATAATAGAGTTTTTGGGGTTCTTTCCAAGAAATGCGATTAATTTTTGGAATATCAATTTTCTCAAGGATTGATATTTGATTATCAGGCTTGGGAGAATTAAGACTTAAAGGTTGATTAACTTTTGGAGTATTCAAAACAGTTTGTTTAAAAACTTTTTCTCTTAAAAATCTTTGATTTTTTTGTTTGAAGGGCTTCATGGAATTCGTTATTGAAAGTTTAGGCATTTCAAAATTTTTAAATAAAGGTACTTTTAAAGGCTTAGAAATAGTAGAAATTGCTGAATAGAATGAGAGGAAAATGAATGAACAGAATGAATTGAGGTTTTACCAATAGAATATTCAATTATATCCAATTGGACACCTATTGAATGAAAATGTTGATTAGAAAAATTATTCTGTTCAATGATTTTCTTAAACTCATTATTTTCAGTTTCAGAAGGAGTCTTAAAAGGAGCGGCAGGAATTTCCTTTTCGCGATGCGAAATTTTAATTTTTCTTAAAGGAGGATGACTTGATTCAATAACTTGATCATCATCAAGTTTCCACTTAAAAACTTTTTTCAGATTATAAATTTCTCTTTTTTCAAGAAATAGTTCTCAAACCAATCAAAGAAAAACATGTGCATTCCAATTTCTTCTAGAAATTCATAAAATTGATCTTTAATTTGCTTAGCATATTGTTTGAAATTATCAAAAAATAATTTTCTGATTTCAGAATTTTCTTCAGAATTAAATTCTTTATTCAAAAACTTGCGATCAGAAGTGAAATTATTTTCAAGCATATTACACTCTGGATCGTCATCTTCCATTTGGGACTGAGTAGGTTCAGGAATTCAGGATCTTGTTGATGATAGACAGGTCTGGAGATTCTTGAACTAGTATCTAAATCAGAAAGATTTAAAGGAAATGCACTTGAATTGCATGTTCTTGTGCAGGAATGACCTCTGAAACATTGATACTATCTTGACTGCTCACAAGGATTGTGATTATAGGAGGCAGATTTGAAAAATACCGACGACCGATCCTCGCCATGCTGCGTAGCCCGCTCCGTCGCTTCCGTGATATACTCAAGCTCATGGACCTCGAGAGACACGTGTAATGTCCTAAGTCGACGTTTTGTAGAACATTTGATTCGGGCGGAAGGCGCTAGGACTTCA
This sequence comes from Rhodomyrtus tomentosa, assembly GCA_028455895.1. Taxonomy (NCBI): domain Eukaryota; kingdom Viridiplantae; phylum Streptophyta; class Magnoliopsida; order Myrtales; family Myrtaceae; genus Rhodomyrtus; species Rhodomyrtus tomentosa. The sequence goes on along the minus strand of JAPCWY010000001.1, from coordinate 1,081,772 downwards.
GAGACTTTGGTGGTGCATGGTAACACTTCTTTTTTTTCATTTCCCTGCCAGAAAAGCCGTTTGGTAAAACCCAACCTGAAGTAGAAAGCCGTTTGGTAAAAAATTTGACTTATGGCAGGATTTTCTACTTATGGCAAGATTTTTGGCCGATTTTGAAAAGTAAAATTTTTTTACTTCTCCATTCGAAAAGTCATTCTCGCAGGGCCGGTCGCCGCCGGCGTCTTGTCGCCGCCAGCCGCAGGTCACCTCCGCCGGCCACCCGTCGCCGCCATCAAATATTTTTTTAATAATGTTTCGAACATTTTCTTTTTTGATCATTGTCAAATGCATTTCTCTATCAGAAATCAAATTCAACTTCTACTTCAAAGCAAAAGCTGAAAAATCAATTTACTTGCTAGAATCAATTCTCGCTCGAGAAGTGTTGTCATGCACGCACTTTGACTCTCTCGCTCCCTCCTTGGCTTGCGTCAACTCCTCCCGGTCCTGTTATTTGTCCAGGAATTAATTCTAATTTTCGGGTCCGGGGTTGGCATTTTCACGGGCCGGAGCGCTTGCTCAACAGACCTCCCAGCACCGGGAGCCTCCGGCCCGGAGGAAGTCGCAGCGCAGCCGAGTTCGGAATCCCACAGTAACGGAGTTACGCCCCGGGGCCCCCCACAAAAAAGAAAAAACAGGAAAAATGAAAAGAAAAGAAAAGAAGAACATCATCTTTGTCGCGGCTTCTTCTATAAATCTCCGCCGACACTGGCGCTTTGCCAAAAAGTGACCCCGCTTCTTTCTCTCTCTAGATTTGACTGGTTCTGGCTTCGAAGTCAAGTCCACTGTGCGTGGAGTGCCTCCGAGATTCCAGTTAATGCGGGGAAAACGATGGCGTCCTTCGCACTCCATTCCCGAGAAACACACCATAAAGAGGAGAGGACTCTCTCTCTCTCTCTCATCCTTGGAATAAAATATCCCATTTTCTCTCTCTAGCTTTCCTGGCTCCAGTGCAGTGTTTCACCATATCATAAGTAAGACACGACCCCTGACTCCCCCCCCCCCCCTCTCTCTCTCTCTACGTATATATATATATATACACGCACATATGCCAGTTCATCCCCTCTGTTTCTCTCTCTCTGGACTCGTTGCAGCGGACTCGATCCCGATCTCGCCTCGGAATTCCTCTCCCCCGACGACGCTTCCCTCGGATTCGACATGCTGGCTTTGTGATCGATTCGGCTCCCTGGTCGTGCCTCCGGGTTCGTTCGAGCTTGATTCACGATTCGCGGGAGAGATGGACGGCGGGGATGGGACTATCAGGCTCGGGGCGCTCAACTTCAAGCCCGACCGGGCCGCCGCCCTCGATTTGGCTCAGGACGTGGGGGTGTCGTCGCCAGTGACGAGGCAGAAGGCGGCTGCCGCCAAGCAGTTCATCGAGAACCACTACAAGAACCATCTCCAGGGCTTGCAGGATCGCAAGGACAGGTTTGACGACTTCCGAGGTCGAATTCGATCGTTTTCTGATCTCATCTGTCCTGCACTTCGACCGTTGCATCGGTTTTGACTTTGATCGTGTCTAGCCAATTGCTCTGGCAGCGGCGTCGATAGGATTCTTAGCGTTTAATTGCTTGTGGTCCTTACTGGTCTCTGCTCTTACTGAGACTTGGATTCGTTAGTTGCGTGAGTGTCGGCATTTATATCTCTCCTAAAGCATTGACTGTTCGTCTCTCATCTAGAATTGGTTATGATTAAGGAGGTCTTTCTTCATGTTTGGAATCATTAATGCAATCACCATTTCTTCTGGTTTCCTGGCTTCTAGAGAGAGAAATAAGCTCAACTTTTCTGCGTGAAACAGATTAACTTGATATAAACATGCCTTCTTTGGCATTTGACTCAATTTAAGATACTATCAACAATGTAGTGTGCAAATTTGAGACTTGCCTGATTGAATGGATCCAGGATGTATAAGCCTAGAATGTCTGTACTGTGCAATAAGGCACAGGCCCATGTTACGCAGATCCTCTTTCGTGCGGGAGGGGGGGGGGGTTTGGGGGGGAAGGATAGTACGTCAGCGTACTGATTAATTATTGATTTTGCTATTAGGCGGCGAGCACTCCAAAGGAAAGCACAAGAAGCTCAGGTGTCTAGCGAGGAGCAGCAGGAAATGCTGAGAAATCTAGAGCGCAAGGAGACAGAGTTCATGAGGTTGCAAAGACGTAAAGTGGGAATGGATGACTTTGAACAGTTAACTGTCATTGGTAAAGGTGCATTTGGAGAGGTACATGCAAGTGATACTTTTTCATGTTTTTGATGTTTGCTTGAAGATATACTTTGATTTGCTTTTAAGCCGGTGTGGTTGATTCAGCATTGACTTGATTTGTGCATAAAATAGTTGCTTTTGATGAGTTCCCTAGGCTTCTCTTCCACAAAAGTTTAGGAGCATCTCCTTTTTAGCATATGTTCCTATTTTTTATCAGCTGCATTCAACTGATGCAGGTGAGACTATGTCGTGCAAAGAATACGGGAGAGATCTTCGCCATGAAGAAGTTGAAAAAATCCGAGATGCTTAGCCGTGGACAGGTGAGCATCTTAAGTGACATTTTATTGGATTCTACGGTTTGGTTCTTTTGTATCTCCTTAGCTTTTTCCTCTCCGCTCTCTTCTTTGAGCTGTACCCAGAACTTTGTTTCAGTTACTAGTCTACTGATTTCTTCTTCAAATAGCTGATGTTGTTTATTTATCCGAATCCTTTCTCTACAATATACTGGCTGTCAGAGCCTTATGTTCTAGCTTATACAATCTCGGGAGTAGTTGCTATGTAGTGTTAATGCATTCTGCGCTTCAGTTCTTTAATCATGATTGTTTGTGTGATTAGGTTGAGCATGTTCGTTCGGAGAGGAACTTACTTGTGGAGGTTGATAGTCGGTGCATTGTTCAGCTTTATTATTCCTTTCAAGATTCGGAATTCTTATACCTCATCATGGAATATTTACCTGGTGGTGATATCATGACATTGTTGATGAGGGAAGACATTCTTTCTGAAGATGTTGCACGGTTTTACATAGCAGAGAGTATTCTAGCCATCCACTCTATTCATCAACATAATTATGTGCACAGGTATTACTTTAATAGTCACGGGACATGATAACTGGTCGTGACCATGGATATGTTTCAGCTTCCACATCTGGTAATATACAGTATAAGAAGGAGTGCCAAAAATTTAATTGGAGTGAGGTGTGGCATTGCATGGTTATACCATTACATAGTCTTGTTTATATTCCATGGAAGTTGAAATTTCATTCTTCTAAATAAATATAGCAGACAAAAGCATATACATAGGGATTTATTACACAAGTTATGGAACCACAGTTTTGAAGAATGTTTTTTCCAAGATAAACTCACCTAGTGTTGCAATTGGAAATGGATGGCTACTTGTCTTTTTTGTGATCAAGTACCATGATGAACGCTTCAATTTACCAGCATCAGATAATTATTTGCTGCTTTTTCTCAGTGAATATTCTTGTCTGTTTTAATCTATTTTAAGGTGCAAAGTGGGAGAGCTTGTTGCTCATTGACCTTGTTTGCAGCCGCTTCTCCTCAATACTCCTTGAGAAGAATCTTATCTCTATCATTCTCCATATTTTCTCATATTAAACCAATAAGGGAAAGTAAAAAAGTTCAGTACCATTAGTCTCTTCATGCAGAACACCATGCTGGCTAGTGATTGGTATGGCAATGAGCCCTTGTATTATCACTACTCCCTTCTTCCTTACTAGTCTTGATCTATCATTTCATGATGCTATCCTGTTGCCGCTGCTTCAGTTCTAGTGAACTCCTTCCGATTTTATTTGTGCCGCTTTTAGTGATAGATCATACTCATGTTCGCCTTTTTACCTCTCTGTGTATTTTTCTTCCTGAGGTGGACCATTGGCCGTTGAACAGCTTCACTTGTGTTTGAACATGTATATGATTATTCAACTTCTTGAGCTAGAAATGAAACTTTGAGTTTCTTCTGAACAACTTCCTTCATGTAGGGACATTAAACCAGATAATCTGTTGCTGGACAGAAACGGCCATTTGAAGCTTTCTGATTTTGGTTTGTGTAAACCTCTAGATGACAAGTATTCTGCAATTTTATTAGAAGATGAAGGTTTAACCTCTCAAGAAAATCCAAGTGGATCCAGTGGACACTCTGGTGTTGATGGAGCGCCTTGGTTCATGCAAAAAGACCAATTGCTACGATGGAAACGTAATCGGCGTGCATTGGTATCCTTTCACCTCTGTGCCTTCTAACTTTTGTTGCCCATCTTATTGATATTCTGGTTTCATGAAGTAATGCCAAGCATTCCATTTGTCTAAATTTGTCAAGTTAATATATCTATTTGGCTAATGTAGTCTTATGTATCACATCAACAGGCGTATTCTACAGTTGGAACTCTTGACTACATGGCGCCTGAGGTATTGCTGAAAAAGGGATATGGAATGGAGTGTGATTGGTGGTCGTTGGGTGCAATCATGTACGAGATGCTTGTAGGCTATCCTCCCTTCTTTTCTGATGATCCCAGGATCACATGCCGTAAGGTGATTTCACTATTCCCTTTGTTTGGTTACAAGTTCCAAGGACATACGCAGAGTACTCAATGATTCATTTTCGCACAGATTATTAACTGGAAAGCATGCCTGAAGTTCCCTGAGGAACCAAAGATATCAGAAGAGGCTAAGGATTTAATCTGTCACTTGCTATGTGATGTTGAAACAAGACTAGGGACTGGAGGAGTGGAGGAAATAAAGGTGGCCTGCACAATAATGCTCTTTCTTTCACACGATAGAAGAAATTGCCTGAACTATTTATTAGTTTCACTCTTTTTTTCCTTACTAAATGGAGAAAACGTAAATTTGCACTTCTGCAGAATATGCCCACTGTAAATTTGCACTAGCATTCTGGCCTGTAATTGCCGTTGTGTTTATACTTTTTGCAAGTTTTCTTTTCAGGCACACCCATGGTTCAAATCTGTTCAATGGGACATGCTTTATGAGATGGAAGCTGCTTATAAGCCTACTGTTAAGGGGGAATTGGACACGCAGAATTTTGAGAAGTTTCCAGAAGTGAGTGCCTGTTTTACTTGTCAAGGTCACCAAATGCAATCATGCTGAATGAGATAAAATATCTACAGAGACTGTAATAATTTTTCCTTTCCTGTCTGGATCAGGATCATATTTCTATGCTGCTCAATCAAAACTTTAATGGCTTGATACAGGTTGTTTATTTGTTAACCTTCCATGCTAGATATGCACCTTTGAATTTTTCACGCTTTTGACTTTAGTAAAGTAGGAGTATGGGTGAACAAGTAGCTGGCTCGCTTGCTACCCTAGCTAGAATTTTGTCTTTTTCTTTATGTTTTAGACCTGGATAGTTTTGGATGGTTTTGATCTAGTTTCAAATGTATGTTGAACAGGAAAAATGTTCTGGTTTTTAGCAGTATGACCTCCAAGGAAGAGATCTATTGTTCTCTTGGCTAACCTAACCCACTGATAGACTTCTTCAGATATTTGAGAATTCCCTTGGGATCTCACTTTTTGCATAATATTATTCAAGACTTGTCCCAATGTATCTTTCTGTTTCGATGTGAGTTTTGGCTGAGACTTTCAAATTTTGACTTTCCTAGGTAGAAGGCCCACCATCTTCAACACCAACTGTTGGACCTTGGCGGAAGGTAATGATTCCACCTCACACAACTTGATTACTATCCGATGTAAAGAACTTAGAGAAACATTAACACCCCGCCCCACACTCTAAACCCAGGGCAAATGCATTTAAACGATTATTCTTTGCTCTGTTTATTTTGCGAAGCTTTCATTTGTTCCACGGTCTCGGTTCTCACTTTGACATCACACGAGGATGAGGGATGGCTTTTTAACTGATTTTGCAGATGCTGACATCAAAAGACAATAACTTCATAGGATTTACTTATAAGAAATCAGATGTTCTTAACTCACTCGAAAGTTCAGGTATGCTGTATTTTAAGTGTTGTTATTTGCCGTTATGCATTTAGGTGAAGTATTTGAAGTCTTCCATACAGAAAACCAAACTAACTTCAGAATTTTGATGCGGACTGAAGGTGCGGACCTGAAACCGCAGGGAGTTTCAAGGACCCCATCTCTAGTTTCCTTGTTAGGTAGGATATGACGCTGCTGTTGCTTAATTATTCTTCCAAAATCAAAATTTTCTGAAAGAGAGAGCATCCGCACGGATCATGGTTAAAAAATCACCTGTTCCGTGAAATACATTTTGCTCATTCTCAGGTCAGATGGAGCTGCTGGAAAATGAAACGTCCGTGGACGAGCAAAGACTGGAACAATTGGTGATGCGAAGTAGGGAAAAGGAGAACAAACATCACGATCCATTCATTTGAGACGACAATGTAAGAATTCGAATAAGGGGAGCTTAGGCTTTGATGTTGTAGCATTATTTTTCTCTCTGGACTGTATAATGAGCGCCTTGTTGTACAGGAAGAAGTTTTGAGGATTCATTTTTTTGAGCATGATCAAATCATATAAGATAGCCGACATTTTTGGAGAAAGTTTCCCCTTTGGTATGGATCAGCTGTAATTAGGAGGCTTTATGATTGCTTGAAAATGCGAATGCAGCGGACTTGCATGAACTTTTCATGAATGGAAATAATGAAGAATTTTTTATTTTGGTCTATTTAATTGGTGATAATTTCAACCCAGAAAAGTTATCCTCGCATCACGATGGGAGATCTCTATAGGAACATATATCATAATCTGAAATGCGGAGTTTGATCGGTGCTCGTTTGCATTAGCTAGATTTCGAGCCGATACTAAAATGTGCAATTTTATTATAAAAATGGACGGGCGATGGGTCTAATCAAATGACAAATGCACCAACAAGAGAGGTTAGAAGTGAAGTTTCATGTTCTGGATCCCGCCAACGGACAAACCTACGACGGTTTAGTAAGCAAACTTTCGTTCTTGTCAAAGGAGAACTCTGGAGAGTTTACGGACGAGGAAACGTCACGCACATTGTGATCGTGGCCACGGTATGCTTTGCAGTGGTCAACACCAAGGCTTCTCGATATCCACCTTTGTTAATTTTCCGTCGCAGACCGACATTCCTACACAAGAGTGCATATTATGGTGTGATTCATACTTCCCAGCGACATAAAAACACGGGATCTTGCTCATATAGTTTGAATCTGTACTTTTTCATCGATAACTTGAGCTTGAACTCATAAATAAATACTAATTACCCACACTCTTTTCGCTTGTGATTTAATGATGTAACAAGATATGTGGGGTGCTATTTATAATGAAATCATTTATTATCTTATTAGGTAAAATGAATTCTGCTCTAAATTATCAATCCATCCTTACTATCGAAATGGGTATGATGAATCAAGATAAAATTTGTATCAATTTTTCTTTCCCGTTTTTATGCTTTATTTCGTTGTGATCATGTATCGAATCTCAAAATCGTCAATCACGGCATCTTCTCAATCTCATCACGGCCTGCCCCGCGAATCCCAGTTCCGAGCGGTTGGTTTTATTTTAACACGGTCGACAGATACGGGGAGCTGTGGGGGGTTCCTGCGGATTAAGAAAATAAGAACTCGCTTTTACTCTCCACTCCTGAATTCGTGGGCTTCCATGTATTTCGCCATGTGACCAAACAAGCAACGAGAAACGAACGGCACCGGCGGAAACGAAGCACAAATAAAGGGCAAAAAAAAAAACGAGGAGAAATAGAAAAGGATGGAGGGAGAGAAAAGCGCGCGGAACCAGTGGGGCGGGTGTGGGCCCCCAACCCTCCGCCACGTAAACCAGAAACTCTCGAGTTTAAGACACGCCGAAGCGAAGCGAAGATATTTTCGGCCCCGAAAATATCTGGCCTTGAGCTCATCATCTCCGGTGACGTGGCGCCTGTCGGCCCCTTGACACGTGTAAAAAGCGGTGACAACTGTATCGCCATCTCCCCAAAACTCCCCCGTTCCACCGTCCGCTTAATAACACCAAATTCCCCAAATCCTCCTTCCCCCCCCCCCCCCCCCCCTCACTCTCTCTTTCTCTAAGGCTTCGTCGTCGTCGTCGTCGTCGTCGCAACAATGGAAGCTCCTCGCAGAACTGATTCCACCGGGACGAGTTCGGGAACTTCGAACGAATTCCCTCACCGTGAACCCATGATTCCGGTACGATCGGCGTCTTTTCCTCCTGCCTGCTTTCCGATTTTTTTTTCTATCTTCTCTCCTTCCCTTTTTGTCGTCCGCTCCTCTTCTGTTTTGGCTGTACTTCTTCTACGGAGATTTCGCGCCGTGGCTGTGGTTTAGCTTGATTTCAAGCCCTTTCGAGGCGAAATCCATGCTGGAGGGTTTCGATTCTGGTGCTGATTCGAGTTCGATCGGTGGTTTTGATCTTGTTCATCGCCTCAAGTAGCGGTTTAAGAATGTCTCGCTGTTATTTTGACGAGGCCTGTGTTCGTGTTCGATTGAAGCACCTGCGGTCGGAAAGAGACTGCTTCTTAACGCCTGCGGTGCGGTGCAAGCAGATCGCGATTAATTGACGTTACAGCGAACCGTGTCTGTTCTTTAAGTCCTTCAAAAGGAATTTTTCTTATTTTGTAAAATACTGTGTGCTTAGGTTTCTTTCTCTGCTTACGACTGTCCGTTGTCCTTGTGATGAATTTGAGGCTGAGGTAGATTGGAATCTGATTATGCGAGTGAGACTCCTTCCCCAGCTACGTTCACCATTACAATTAAGTTGTTTGTGATCTATTTCTGTTGGGCTTGTTCTCCTCTTCCCTTTAAGAGAGGAAGAGAAGTTAAGAATTGCTTATCCCCGTCAGTGGGGTAACATCTTTCTATTAATAAGCTACTAAGCTAATTGAAATTGGTGGTGATTGTTCTTCAGGAACTTCCATGCACAGATTCCTCAAACACAGAATGGACAGATGAGAAACACAGTCTTTATCTTAAATCGATGGAGGCTACTTTCGTGGACCAGTTATATGATTCCATGGAGTTACTGGGTTGGCACTTGGAAAAAGCAAACTTCTTGGACCCTCAAACCAGGCAAATGAACATGCACCCTTGTTCACCCTCCGGCCAGGTTTGAATTGATATGTATTCGATGAGAGGGGTGATAATTGTATCTTGCTAGTCAATGGCATCTTATTATTTGTTCTTCACACAGCTCTTTACTCACTCTTATATCCAGTTCAAAGTTCTTAGAGATGGCTGTTGGAAGAAGATCAACTTTGAAAGACCTGACTTGCAGGTAGAGAAAGCTGATGGCTCGCGCGATATCCTAAGAAGTCAATGGATCCAGCATTTTCGACCTGCTTCTAGACTCCCAAGGTTGGGATCTCCTAATCACCGAACATCCAGTGGAAAAGGGAAAAAGGCTCTTACCTATGCATCAGCTGGAAATTCAGAGCATTTTCACGCACGGCACTCGTTCTTTGGCAATCAAGTCGATAGCGGCAATGCAGGTGCTCTAGTTATTTCTGAAGTGTGTTCACATATTTTTTCTTTCACTCTTTCGCCATACGTGTGTGCAATGAATGGTTGTGGTTCTTACTGTTTTTATGGGTACCATTGCTTACATTCTAACTGTAGATGTAACTGCTCTTAAAAAAGGAGGCAAAGCAAAGCTATCTTTTGGAAGATTTTAACTGACGACAACTGCTTGAAATTTAAACATTGACAGACTTAAGAAAACACTTGTTGGAACTGATCGTGCTTTCCTTCTTCTTACATCGACAAAAGAAATATTAGCTTTTCTCTCCATCGAATGCAGCTTAGGTTGTTTAGATAAGAGACAAGTAATCTAACTTGTGAATGTAAAATGTGAACTTCCTAAATTCAACATTGTCAAATATCACCGGTTATCCTCTATTGAGCTGAATAACATGCCCTATAATTTTGTCTAATTGAAATGGCAAGCTAAATCTGTGCGCTCTTGTCCTATCCTACCTTAACTAAACCCACGAAAAAAAAAATCAATAGTTTATCCCTTTGTCATTATTTGACAATCTTTTCCTTGTTATTTACACTATTCCCTTTTAGAATGTACTAGTATGTGACTCGTGACTGGTGAAGTGCTCACCTCAGTCATACTAAAACCCATTTCGCTTGATATCGATGAAAAATGAGAAACTGAGAGATGTAGGGTCATAGAACCTGGCTTTGGCTGGATTTAATGCTCTTGGTTTTTGCAGAGGTTACAGATCAAAACTTTGTAGATGAAGATATAGGAGAAAGAAAGGGGAGCAACATATGCAGTGCAAAGAAGGCAAAAACTTTGGGGACAGATTCTTCGGACCATGACCAGGTAAATTTCAATTCAATACCCAGTCGCTGAGGGCTGGACTCCCCAGCTTACATATATTTTTCCTGGTTTACAAGGTTGTTCCGTTCAGCAGACCTGCCTCAACAGGAGACGCTGGTGAGAAATGGGCCTCCTCATCGAGATGAAGGATCTCTACTGTGAAGGCTGAAACATTCTCTTTTTCTCACGCCCTAATGTCAACAAATTACGTGAATATGGATTGCATGCACCATCTGCGTGCTCGTGAGAAAACGAAAGGGTACAATTTTTCTAGAGATGAGACCTGGATGTGGGGGTGCGCTCTATTTACCTCTCTGAAAAGAGACGCACGGTGCACTTTCCTGCTCGGGCAAGGGTTAGGAACACGATCATATATACAACTCTAGATATCGATGCGCTGACACAGGTTAGTCGGGGCTTATTCGACTAGGAGAGAACAAGGTGATTGATTGTACTAACACAACAGGGCTTGTGGGGTTCGTTTCTGTCTTTCGAGTAGATTGATGCTGTAGAACTCGTGTCACCTGTTAATGTTACCTCAACCACGATTTGATTTAGGGGTGCATTATAATCATCCAGAAACAGTTTCTCTGAAATAGATTTGGAACATAAATTCGGTTGGTAACATAAATGCAAATAAATATTTTTGAAGCAATTTTGAGAAATAAATAGATTTGAAGCATAAATAAGAAATAAAAAAAAGTTACTTTTTCGAGAAATAGGAATAGAAATAAAAAATTTCGTCGACGACGATCGTCACCGGTCGCACCTCTTTGACCGTCAACCGCCCCACACTGCCCTCGCTGGATGTTGTCAGTTGGCCGTCATCAGAGGTCCCCAACCCGCCGTCGGATGTGGTGATGGTCGTCGGTCAGCCGCTGCCGATAGTCATAGTGCTCCACAGTAACAATGGATGTTTTAATTTGTGATGGAGCCGATGTGAGCGACGTCTTCGCTGCACGGGAATGTCCCGATCTTTCAAATTTACACCACTGTTCGATTATACAACACAGTAATTAATCGTAGTTTTTATGTAGAAATGTTAAGGCCTGGTTTCTTCAGACAAGTATGCGTTTGCAGAGCCTAGCGATTCTAACCGTTACAAAAATTACCACTTCATACGCTAATGTCCGCAGCATTGCCCCCGCGACAATGCTCTGAAGGAGAGATGACGAGGGCTTTCCCTTCCCATTAGATGCGCCACTTCCCCTCCGGCCAGATCGGAGTCGCGTACGTTTGTTGCGTGCACACGAGATTTATCTATACAACATTTCACAAAATCATGTTATTGTAGGCGATTTGGATATTAAACCAATGGAAAATGAAAAGGGTGTCCACATGTGTACAGAAAGAAAAAGATATTTTAGCATTTGAAAACAAAATTCATAAAAAAATTGATTATGACTCAGAAAAAATTCAAATTGGATGATTAAAAAAATAGAACTATTCATTCACGTATTTGTTGAGATAAGTAATAGGGTTAATACCACAAAAAAAATTTTAAATTGGTACATCTGTAATAAACTTACTTAAATTATTTTTTACCGTAATAGGGTTAATACCACAAAAAAACTTTAAATTGGTACATCTGTAATAAACTTACTTAAATTATTTTTTACCATAAAAAATTTCAAATGGGTGTACTTGTGATAAATTTACTCAAACTAATATATTCATGATAAATTAATCCTCAATTATTTTTTATTAAATTTAATTATCAAATTGCCGAGTTAAATGACACATAGCAGTCGATGAGAGTACCAATTTGGGTTTTACTCAATTTGTCATAGGTATATAAATTTGAAATTTTTCTTGGTATTAACCCAATTTAATGAAGAATAAATTTATCATATGTAATCAGTTTAGATTTTTTGCGATAAAAAAATTAATTAGGATAATTTTGTCATAAATGTATCAATTTAGGATTTTTTATGGTAAAAAATAAATAGTTTGGGGTAAATTTATTATAGGTGTACCAGTTTGGAGATTTTCGTGACATCAATCCTAAGTAATATATAGGACATCCATTTTGCTTTCTATAGCAGTGTAGATAGCAAAAACATAACTTTTCAATTATCATTTGATCTTGGAAAAAAAAATTATCATTTGATTGACCGCTATTTAAAAAAAAAATGCATATACACATTTTTTTTTAACGAGTGACATGCGTGTTTGTTATTAGTGTAAAACGAAACAATACATTTACAATTTGATGAGTGACTTGCGTGTTGATTATCTCTTTCTCATGTTAACCAGCTTATCGAAAGTGAACTTTAATAAAAACCCACATATTTTCTTCGTTGAAAATAAATTTTGAAAAAAAAATTGTTAGGATGTCTTTAAAATGTCAGAATATTTCTTATTTTAAAGTGGTTTCAGATATAATAAGCAAATGTACACGGTAATAAAATGCATGGTCTATTATGTGATGGAGTTGTAAACCGTAGGGGTGTCAAAAAGGTCCAAACCAAACGGCCTGACCCGACCTGAAAATTCAGTTAATTTTCAGGCCTTTTAGGGCTAGGCTGGCCCGACGCCCGACTTTTTTTAACACCCATAATTTCCTTAAATTTTAATTTAATTTATTTTTTTATATTCTTTCATTTGATAGGTTTATTAATTGATTTTGATTCAAAAAAAGAAAAATGAAAAGAAAAAAATAATCCGGCCCGAACTCGGTACAACTCAGATTCAAGCTGGCCCGGTCCATTGACACCCCTACTAAACCGAATTGATCTTTACTAATGGAGTAATTATGCAAGTATTTGGATTCTGTTGCAGGAAATTTGCAATCATAACATGATTTCTTTGGTAAATAGGGTATTATTACTAATGCAATTAATCGAGCAAATGTCAATGCGAAAAAGGAAGCAATATTAACCATGCTTTGACATATAATTGTTTGGATTTTTTTGTTTAAGGCTCCGTTTGTTTTGCGAAAATATTGAGGTTTTTAGAAAATATTCTTCGAAAAAATATTTTTTTTTCTAAAAAATGACAATATTTTTCAATATTTAGCTAAACCATGAAAAAGATCCAAAAAATATTTTTCGTCGCTTGCTATGAAAATTGAATTTTATTTTCCTCCATGGATTCATTTTAATGACATTTTTTTCTTTATTTCTTTCTTTTATTTTTTTTCCTCTGGTCAGTCACCAGCCGTAGATAAGCGCAAGGCTTGGCCAACGCAGGCAATTTGGAGCTCACCCAATAAGGGAAAAAGACAAGTGTGTATCGTGGCTCCATTAACATTACTATCTTAGCATTTCTCCACTTTTGAATGGTTTTTTTTTTCATATATGAATGTTTTTTTTTCATATATGAATTTTTTTTAAGACTGAATTATCTTTTGTGAATCATACATCAAAAGATTCAAAAAATATTTTTTGAAAAGTTATTTTTCGCGAAATAAATGAAACCTAAGTCATCAATACAAATTTAGAGTGGTAGTTGCTAAACTTTTTTTAAAATTACTGATAATAATTTACATCTAAATATTTTTACTACAATACCGTACGGTTAATCTCTCTTCCTTTTTTCGACAAAAAAAAAAGAAATAAAAAATCTTTCTTTCTTTCGCGTCGTTGCCACTCAGATTTCTCGTTGGCTTTGCCTACGTGTTCCCCATGACATCCTTCTCTTCTTCTCTTTCCCCTCGCCAACCTGACCTCCAATCGCGAACCCTAAATTGTAAAATGCGTGCCCCCAAAATCCTAATTTGCATAATCACAGCGGACTCTCTGAAGTTGCTCTGCTCCGTGATTTGGATTCCTTTCTCTCGCATTTTCGGGTGAAATTGTCCGGTTCCCATTCGGGATCTCAACTCATTCGTAGGTTTTGAATGAACTGATTGGAGGCGTCCGCTTGATCTGATTTGATTCGCCGAGGTTCTCCCTGGTCAGCTAATACGCAATGCCGCCATTTTTGTCGACGTCGAGAGCGGTGAGGTCGTCTCTGTCGCGCAGAAACGACATCAAGCGTTTGATTAAGTCTCGTTGGAGCGATTCTCGGGACCCCTCGTTCGATCGCATCAGATATATCGGTGGCATCGCAGGTATCGATGCCTCATTTGGTCGTAAATCGTCTAGCGCCCCCAATGATGTCCTGATTAATTCCGGGCGGTCGTGTAGCAACAGCGTTACGCAACGGAGGCAGTTTCTGGGGTGTGGAGACGGTGAGGAAGGAGGTGTTTTGTCTAAGGTTTATGAGGAGAGGCGTGTTTTGGGGTAATTCTCGCGAAAAGCCCTCTTGGTTTATTTGCGATTCTTTTAAATTCGTCAATAGATATAGTTTGATGTGGGCAATATTTTTCGTCGAGGATGAGTTGGGAGCATGATCTATTTCATCAATAGGTACTCTCCAGAACAACTGTTTGACGTGGTTGCCGCTGTTGATTTGTATCATGGGTTTGTACCATGGTGTCAGCGGTCGGAGATATTGCGACACAATCCGGATGGGTCTTTTGATGCAGAGCTGGAGATTGGTTTCAAATTTCTTGTCGAGAGTTATATTTCTCATGTAGAGTTGACCAGACCAAAGTCAATCAAGGTAAGCAACTAGCTATCTTCTTCCCTCCGTTTATGTTCCCAGCTGTTATGTATGCATCGACATGTTTTCACTGAACGCTCTCACCATCTTGCTTTCCACTAGCATCAAATTGATTAGTCACGTTTGAATATTTGCAAACAGAGTACACGGTAGCACACGGAGCTTCCATTGTTGATCATTATGAACACTTCTCCAGATATTATGCCTACACACTGCTTGGCTTCAAGAAACAATCGTGTCTCTATCTTAGTTTGTTTTTTCGTTGCATAGTGTTATATGCATTTACCATTGTGACTAGCATTAATTAGAACCTTGATGCAACTCATTAAATATCCAGACGGGAGGACCTTTTTCATGGGCCAAATTTCATTTTCCTACCTAATTTGAAAGGCAACTCCTTGTCCACTTTTGCTTTGGTCCACATCTCAATTTGTTGAGAGTTCCTGCAGAAGAGTTTCAAAAAGACTGACCAACAGACTTTCTATTCCTCATTTTTGAGCCAGATTGAACAATTGACCTGGAATTGTTTTACAAACGTAATCTCGAAAAGGCTTTTCATTTCTGCTTGAATCTTTTTTCCTGAAGTAATCAAATTTAGTATTTTTCACTCATTATATTAGGCAATGATACAGAAGTCATTTACTTGCCTCTTTTATTTGATTTCGGATTGAATCTATCTCAATAGAATTTGACAAGAAGGATAAGAAAAATTGACTGGTTCAGTGGTGGTCTACCCTTACCGAGATCAACAAGTCTTGGAATAATCCCCTTCTCGCTCCTGCCAATACTTCTTCATCTTGCAAGAAAATAAGTAGGTTTTGTCTTGCATGGATTTATGAGAACATTTGTCTGTTTTTAAGCCCGCTAATAATTGGTGTTCCAGATTGATGTTTTGAGTTGACTGATATGGTTTTGTTTTATGGTAGAGTTAATGTTTTCTTGTTCTTTGTTTTATTTTCCAGACGACAGCATCGGAGAGTACCCTTTTTGACCATTTGATAAATATCTGGGAGTTCAATCCAGGACCTGTTCCAGGATCTTGTAGCCTTCACTTTTTGGTTGATTTTAAGTTTCAATCCCCACTTTACCGGCAGGTAGTGTTGCTTCTTGTAATTTATGGGGTTTCATCAATTTCCTATCTCTATGATCATTTACTTGAAGTGCTCAGATATCAGAAGCACTTCTGCTTACTGTACGGACAATGAATTGCCTGGTCTAGTTGGAAAGCCTTGTCTATTTCTTGGCATATGCTATGTTCAAATCTATATACTGGCATTTGCAACATAGAGACTACTTGTTTCTATTTGCAAAACCACTGTGTTCTTTCCTTGAATAGGAATGCCAAAATCTTGTGGTCGCTAGCAGAGTGTTGTGCAGTGATCACAAGGGTAGAAGAGAGTAATAGCTACTGTCAATAAGATATCAACTGCAATTCCGTCCTAGAGAAATGTACTTAGATGGCATTTGCAGTGATAATGAGTGGCCGTTACACGGTTAGATCAATCTATCACTGGATTGCTGACTTTAAACAATGTTACTAGCACCGTTAATTTGACATTTTTCTCTGCTAATATGCCGCATTTGCCTCCTAAACTTTCAGTGTTTCCACATATGGTAAAAAGAAAATTGCTCATCTTGTGAGCTAGTAGAGCGGCCAGCGCTCATTCACTGTGGACTCTACATTTATAATTTAGTTAATGCCGTTGGATAGCCAGATTTTCTGTTGATAAATCCGGAGTTATTCACAACTAGTAGCATATGGCTTTTCCTTTTTCAGCATCAGAGTTGAGGCATGTGAACTTAGTACATATGTGAAGTAAATAGTAAGATGTCAATCCATGAGACACTGATTAAGAAAATGTCCTGGCATAATGGCATGACGACTCTTGTTTAAGCTTTGGCACTTAAAGTTCGATCAGTTATGGTCCTGAGTCCCTCTATATGAATGTAAACGTTGTTTTTTGTTGCTGTTTGTTATCTTTGTTATAAGTATGTCATTAGACCTATGGTGGTGTCCTTTAAACTTGTGTCTGCCGTTGCTGTTATTTTGCATCTCTCTTGATCAGATTTCCTCCGACATTGTCCAGACCCAATTGAACCAAAGCAACGAAGTCAGTGTTTATAAGTGAGCTCATATTTTTCTTGTGGTTCAGTGTAGTTTGCTACATTTACTATATTAGACCATCAGATTCATTCATTAGCACTGATGTGTCTGGCTCTTTCAGCAATTCATTTAAAACCTTAAGCTTCTGTCCATTTCGAAAATAATGCACGTGCCTGTGCACCATGCTAATTTGTCTTTGGGTTTCCTCCTATTAGGTGGCATCAGTCTTCTTCAAGGAAGTGGTTGCCCGACTGGTCAGCTCATTCAGTGAACGTTGCCGCTTGATTTATGGGCCTGGGGTTCGTGTTCATGAGGAGTCTTACGGACAGAGGGCTTGAAGTTTGAGTGAGCCTCGTGTTGATCTTAGTCCCTTTGCCATGTATTCCCACGAGGGGCCAGTGAATATTGATCCCCATTTTTGGTTGCTGCCCGCAGCACATTGCGATTTCTTTTATCGCAATGGGCCTTTCTTGCAAAGGAACAAAGTCTCAAGAGCGTTGTATCATCACGTTGCAGATAGATAACATCAGCTGTATCATTTATTGCGATTCGTTGAATTATTTTCCCCCCATAGTTGGGGATTTATGGAATCAAAAAGTAAATTTCGATTTCAGATGAATGATTACTGGTGTTTGGCTCGAAGTACTACCGATGTGCTCTGCTCAGCAATTTAGCCAGCGATGCCCGTGAAACTGCACCGCCATTGGGTACTTCCCTTTTGTGTTTTCCATGCCTGTGTTGTGGGAATTAATCTTTTGACGAAGGATGCGACGAATATATTGATGAGTTTTGAGGATGGAATGTGATAAATTCCTCGGACTATCCAAAATCATTGTGGCACTGGAATGTATTCGTGCGCACGCCCATTAGGCGCTCTAGGAAAACTGTCGCGTTCTCTTTTTCTTTTCTTTTTGTTGGGGTAGAAAGTTAATTTTATTGATCTTGAAATTTAGAAGTTCGAACAGGAAGAGCCCAAAGAGAGCACATCATAGCAAAGAAGATCCCAGAGGGGTTGTGGCGGAGAAGAAAGCCAAAAGCTCGAAACCGTATTTGCTCGGTGCAATTTCGCAAGTCCAGTCAGCCACTTGATTTGCGCTCCGCAGGCAGTGGGTCACCGATAAGTTGCGATGGGCTTTTAACTCCTGGGCCTTACGAATGTAGGTAGGCTTCGGCCTCCCAGATGGTACAAAGGGAGGAGTTGTCAGATTCAATAGATATCCGAAGCTTCGGTACCTCTCCTGTCTCTTTCCTCTCGATCAGCCACTTCATACCAGCAACCAGAGCTTTCGCTTCAGCTTGAATCGGCGAGCAAGATCTGAATTTTTTTCCCCCCAAAGCGATTGAGCAAGAGGCAAACTGTCGCGTTCGCTCCATCCATTTATGGTGATGCTTCCACAAGTAACAGTAAAACATTAGCATGTCAGCATCTTGAGACTAAATAATCACTTACAACCGACAAGTGCCCGACGTGATGCGTCCTTTGATTAGCATCATGTGGGGGCAACTCTTCTTTACTTTTCCGTTAATAAGGAAATCATTAGCAAGGATTCTACAAAACAACAAAAATATCCTCTCCCAGCAAGAGGCGAGAAGATCTCAATTCTCCTCCCCCCAGACAAGATAGACGCGACATGACTCGTCATCGGGGGTTAGAACATGATCACGTACAAAAAAAAAAAAAAGAGAGAGGAAAAATTAGAATGATGATGATAATGATGGTGGTGGCTTTAGACCCCATGTTTGACTCAAGTGCTAATGTTTAGTAGTAACCCCCAACAGTGCTTGGAATTCAAATCTCATGATGAATGGAGACCCAAGAACTGTCCACATCCTAGCGGGAAAACGATCCCACGAGGACCATTTCTCTTCCTCAATAGGTACCCTTCATCGACTTCAATCATGTGGTGAGGAAAATCATCTCGTCCCTTATAAAAAAAAAAAACCCAAATTCGAAACTATGGCATGTACATATTCATTGCTTATATGTTATGCCACAGGCAAGTATTATTCTCTAGGACCACCAAAGTTTTTCACCACCATCTCCCAAGTCTTACCTCCTTCCACCCTCCCCTCCCATCCCCCCAAAAGACCAACGCGTTTCGTTTCACCTTACGAGTCGCAATTTTTTTTTTTGTTCTGGTCAATAATGCATCCACTTTTGGAGATCCTACAGCTGGCAGATTGGAAAGGTTTGCCCTTTTCTTCTCCCTTCTTCCGATGTCAATCCCCTTTGTTTTAGATGATGGGGGTGAAGATGTGATTAGGATGGGGCTGAGGTTTAGGCCCTGTGTTCCCTCCTCATCCACAAGATTTGGCTCTTATGATTGCGTACGCGAAGCGCGCACATTCTCGGGGGAATAATATCTCAAGCCCCTTTTCACAACCCCGATCCATCCCCGCCCCCCAACCCGGTGTTGGCAATCAGAATCGAGGAAGGAGTCATTATCTGCCGTATGTTACAAAAACCAAAAGTACCCAATGGGAATAATTACCCCTTTTGCGTCCGTTCCATCTTTGTTTTCTTTAGGCACTTTTTTACTTCTCTTTTTCTATCCTTTTTTTACTTTCTCCTTATCATGCTTTCTTCTTGTCGCAATTTCCCCTCGTCAATACATGGAAAACGGAGACGGCATCCTCGTCAAGAAGGATCGATCTCCGACAATATGTGTTGGGTTGATGGCCTGGCGACCATTAGTGCCATGGTTCTTTCTTAAGATTGAGTCGCGATTGGAATGAGTGGTGGCATGCTTCGTGTTCTGTCCGAAATGACCATAATGTACCGAGGGACCGTAACCTAACCCGTGAGAATTCGCAACGCATCGGTAGAGCCTTCCGAGTAGACGTAAGTATCATTACAGGATAGAATCAAGAACCTGGAATCGAAATCTGTAGGAACCGATTGGGTTCCATGTTTCAAGATATGCAGGATAGTTTTCGGATTCCAAAAATTGAGGAACATATTCCAACTAGTAGGTTTCACTACTTAGAACCTGGAATCTACAACCTGGACCCTGAATCCCGATTGTGTCTTCTTTTTTTTGTATATATTTTCGCACGATCTTACAATGCTATATGACGTCCGATGATAAGTGTATAATCTAGAGCCAAATAAATCTTTAAGTTTCAAGTTTCAAAAATGAGAAATATGTTCCAATGGGTTGGTTTCAGGCTCTAAATGTAATATGTACAGAACCTAAAGTCGCTCACCTCTACTTTTCTTAATTGTTATAGCGTTTGCTCTCATTTTGCTTAATTAAAAATAATAATAAAATAAAAGAAATTGGTAGGTTCTCTGACTCTAAAATCTATGACATGGTAGGTTCCAAGTTCAAGGGTATGACGGGTAAGTTATAGGTTCCAAAAAGGATGAACCTATTCCAACGAGTAGGTTCCAGGTTCCAAGTGAAACCTGTAATAAATTTGAAACCGCTTATTCCTACTTTCGAGTGCCTACATTACCACCATTGTATCAGTCAAACGCACAATCCAATTCTATTGTTTCTGAGGTTTTGAAGCTGAAATTCCTTGTTGCACATGCTTAATTGGAAAGAAAGGGTGAGATTCTCGCCTTCCATTTGCTAAATAAAATCATGAAGATTTTCAAAAAATCATAAATTTATTGTAATTGTGTCAATTCAGTTCTAAACATTTTGCATTTGTGTCAGTTCAGTCTATCTAATCAATTTTGGTCTAAAAATGATAACGTAACACGATTGGCATTGACGTGGATAATTTTTAATAATATCTAAATATTTTCTTGATTTATTTATTTACTTTTTCCTTTCTTTCTTTTTTTTTTTCCTTTCTTCTTCCTCCCACCAGTCGCCGAGTCCGGCAACCAGCTAGAGGAGAGTCTCGTTGTACTCTGGCAAATCTTGATCACACCGGTCAATAGAGAGGGCGAGCCTTGCCATCTCTGAAGCTGCCAAAAGTCGAGCCTTGCCTGGTCATGGCTGGTTGAGGCTCTCCCTTGCTAATTGCCAAAGGGAGTGAGCTTCGGTAGAGTCATCTGCCCTAGCCTTAGTCCGGTGACCGGCTAAAGGAAGAAGGGAAGAAAAAAAAATTTGAAAGAACAAGAAAAAAATATAAAAAAAATAAAACATTATTAAAAATTGTGCATATCCATGGTCAGTTGCGCCGCGTCAGTGATTTTCTGCTTAATTTGATCAAATGAATTGAATTAGCACAAATGCCGCAAATTTAGTATTCAATTCACAAAAAAAAATTTACAAAAAATTTGGGCACGATTATGATAAGTTTATGAATTTTTTTTTTTGGCAATTCTTTCGCACCGCCTGGATAAAATTGTATGCGCATGTGCAAATTAGGACAAAATCCGGATAAATATGGAGGGACGAGCATGCCAAAGTTAACGTGGGGCACGTTCTCGCAGCCCTCCGTGAGAACTGAGAAGACTTCGATATGCATGCTCGATGGCTGCATTATTGGCCGACTTGGGATCGTGATACCCACTTTGGAAGAGCAAAGCGTCGCGAGCTCAACCAAGTCAAAAGGAATTTCTTCTCTTCCTCTGCTTTTTTTTTTCTTTTTCTTTTTTTTCTGGGCTCATAGGCATCGCAATCGGAGTCTGGTACGGATCAAATATATGCGGGGTCAGCAGTTTTGTCTTATTTTGTCTACTCAAATCATGACACATCGCTTACAAAAAAAAAAAAAAAAAAAGAATGCTAGAGTTAAAATCTTTGAGTAATGTTAAATATGTCTTGAATTTTATGCATTCGGTTTGGTTCATCACCCTACCAGACATATTTTTTTGTGCGGCCCAAAAATGAAGAAAAAATTGAGATTTGGTTCGTGATGCGGAGAGTTAGCCCAAAAGTGGAGATTTTTTTTTTTTGCTCTATTTATGCTGCGACTAAGGTTTATTTTATTGCATCGAAGTTTTTTTTGTATATGAGAGATTTATGAGCCGCAGATTTTGTTTCAATCAAGAAAATCGACTTCTATAACCAGTACTCTTTTTAATTATAGTGAAATCTTATTTTGCCTCGCCCGTGAACGTAGATCACCTTAATCGAACCACATAAATCCTTGTGTTCTGTGTTTATTTTTCCGCATTTATTTCAACAAGTAATAACTTTGCCGTAGAAAGTTGGTAACATTTTGAGCCCTATTCAATTTTGTATGGACTCTTCAATGGGAGATTGCCACTTGATAATTAATTTCACATTAATTGAAAAAGTGGCTAAAAAATTCTAAATCTATTACAATTTTGACGATTCAATACTAAATTTTTTAATTATGATAATTAGGTTCTAAGTAATTCTATATTTATTGAGTCCATCAACTCAATTTTGGCCGAAAATTACTGACATGGATGCCATCAGTCCTACCAGACGCGTACTTCGCTGACGTTAACAATTATAATGATATTTAAATGCTTTTTCTCGAATTTTTAATTTTTTTTGTTTTGCTCTCTGCACTTCTTTGTCTAGCAGGTCGCCAGGCCTCGGCCACTGGATATAGGCGACGGCTGGCGAGTTCACTGGATAGTGGAAGCGTGGTCATATGCCATAAGTGGGAAGTGGCGTTGTTGGGGAGGTGGCAACCATATGTGGCAATAGTGGAGAATGCAAATGCAGTGTTGAGCGTTCGTCGAGCTCACTCTTTGCGCGAGAGGCAAGCGGTTTCAAGGTGAGTATGTTCAAAATCTGGAATTTGAAATATACACTAATTGGAATTGGTCTCTTATTTTTGAAAAACCTAGACCTACCTTATAGATTTTGGAATAGGACAGGACCAACTTGTCGATTTCAGCATCTACCCAAGCCAATTTCTTTTTTTTTTTTCTCTCTCTCTTCATTACTTTTATTTCTCCAAAGGAGAAATTTTAGTGAAACATCTTATTTATTTACGACCGAGACAAATAGCGATTACAACAAAAGAATAGAGCAACAAAACGGCAAGAAGTGCGGTACAAAACAAACATATATATTTGAGAAGTCTGCAATTCATTCCTTAGTCGAGCAAAATGAAAGTTAAAGCAACAAGATAAATATTTATCTGCCATAAGCAACAATCCATAAAAGATGAAAAAAGAAAAAATAAATAAAGTAAGGCATCTTCAGCTACATTCTTGTGGAGTATTGGAGCCATTGACGGTTGAAAGAATTAAATTCTTTGAAGGAGGTGGAGATCAAGTACATGTCCTCAAAAAGTTTGCGGAGGTGGGGATCAAATAGTACATTTCCTCAAAAGGTTTTCCCTCGGCATTCACCAAATTTGGAAATATATTGGACGCCACCAGAAACTGCAAAGCACACCATTTAGTCGGGAAAGCGATTACGACTCTCGATACACAAGTTATGGATGAGCTATTTCGGGGCAGGTAAGTTCTAGACCTAGAACTTGAAATTTGTCGTATTGGGGATCTTTCAATTTTCGGAATGTGAAATTAAATCAGAACAGGTCGGATAAGGTTAGCCGATCTGATCCGATTTCAGGGTTTATCTCGAGTCATTGCTTTTGACTCATAGCCGCACGTTTCCAATAGAAAACTTGCCTAGCTATTTTTTTTTTCCCCTTGTTCAAAGGCTAGGTAGTTGGAGTGGGGGAATAGATCCTGATATTTTCTGCATCGGTTAATCATTTTTTATTATTTTCTGTCAGCCATTTAACTTGAGGAAGATCCTCATTCATTTTGGTTACAGGCAGCACAAACTCTCTGTTATATATATATATATATATATATATATATATATATATATATATATCGCAACAACTTTTTTTAAGCCAGCAATCACATATCTCAGAAGATGAAGAAGGATAGTGGGGGGAAGTCGGTCGCCTTAAAGTGGCGTGCGTATTAGTGGGAGATAGGGGGAGAACAATCCTGGGACGCATCTCATCTCAGTGTATACAGAGCCTCTAGGGGCTAGCTACTGCAGCTAGGCAAAGATTCTGCTTAGATTTTCCCCTTCCTTCCTTTTTGTTTATGCAGACAAAGTGCAGAAGAATAAGCCAAAGCCAAAGCCAATGAAGCCGTAGCTGAAGAAGCACCGAATGTCGACGCACGTAGAAAATTCATCATCAAAAGATCTTGCATGCAAAAGACGCACGCGACAAGCCTTTTTCGTTCCGCGCCCCCTCACTTCACTCTCGTCCTCGAAACATCCCTTGGATTTTGCTGAATACGACGACGGGGACAACAAATGCATACATGCTCCTCCTCCCCTTGCTTGCTGCCTCTAACCGGACAGATCTGGCACGTTTTAGCGAGCGCCTGTCTTCGTTCCGCGATCGCCGTGTATGGTTGGGCAAATCGAGAACGAGCAGCTCTGTTCGTCTTGCATGCGGAACATGAGGATTATGTTGCGTTATTTGGGGTGCCCGTGGATCGAGTCCTTCATTTCCTGTCCTTCGAAATAGTTTGTTAGACATGAAAAGAGGTGATTGTTGAATATGGAGGGACAAAAAAAAGAGGTGAATGTTGACCTGAAGAAAATTTATGGTTGATCATGATAAGGTATCTACTCGAAAAGATGTATAGATTGGTTGTTGTAAATACGATTAAATCACACATTGTTCATCACAAATATTCAGGAACAACAATCTTCTCTTCATCACAACTCTCTCTTCTTCATGACACTCTCTATTATTTTTCTTCTCTTTTCGCACAAAAGTTTGAGAACACATTTAAAGTGAAATTCCAAGACAAAAATTGAGTAATTGCTGAACTTGTTTTTCTGTGGGCTTTGGTATATATCTTCAAGGTATATTTATTCTAAACCAGTCAACAATAATAACAGGGAAAATATTGCCTTAAGAGCTGTTCAATTGTCGTCACGCATCAAAGTATGAAAGAACTACAAATTACTACTCCGAATTTCATCGGCAATCAAATTTCCACAACACCGTCCTATATTCTTACTGGATCTCTCTCCTCGGGAGTGATTCGAGATTTGATTATCTCCAAGTTGAGTATTCTTAAATTTGCTTTATTTTATATCTCGTTTTACATTTTGACTTAATTTAGTGACTCGAGTGTATATATGCATATTTCATTGGTAAGAGAGAGAGAGAGAGAGAGAGAGAGAGAGAGAGAGAATATACTTCCAAATAGATCAAATAAGCCCATAAAATATACTTGATATAATAATTAAATATTAAATCACGCTTTGAGCTTCTAGAATAGTTGGCAGTGGTCACACCAGATCTCACATGACATCAAAATAGGAAATCCTGAATTCAAATATTTTCAGGCTCCATTTGTCTCTCCAATTAAAATGTTCGCGCTTAATACTATGTAAACAGACCATGATAAGCGTGAGCGAGAGTGATAGAATGATTAAAAACAGTTAGCAGTGATCACACCAAATCTCACTATATTCATGGTGTGTTCGGTTGGGAGAAAACTCCATAAAAAAGGAGAATATTTTCTGGAAAATCTTTTTTTTTTTTGGGAAAATTGTTAATTTTTTCTATGTTTGATGATATGCCATCGAAAATGTTTTTTGGTGTTTGAATTCCATTTGGAAAATTATTTTGATCTCAAAACTTTATCTCATGCTAAAAAAGAAAAATGGAATTTCAAAACTAAATTTTCATCATTATAAAATGTTTCTTTCTTTTTTTCTTTTTCCTTTTCTTTCTCTTTCTCTTTCTATTTCTCTTTCTCACTCCAAGAGATAAAGGAAGAAGAAAAATAAATGTAAAATGTACAATATAAAACTTGTGCTTCACCTCTATAGATTTAGAAATTCGCTTTCTTAATTTTATACATGAATTTCCATTGACCAAAAAGTATTTTTCGTTGACTAATTCATTTTCGAAAAATCAAACTAATGAAAGTGTAGAAAATCAATTCTCGAAAAACACTTTCACCTCAACAAACGCATGCTAAGACGCAAATAAAAAGCCGAGGTCCATGCCTCAACAAAGGAAAATTGATCTCTACCCTTTTCTCAGAAGATTAGGTACTGCCTTTGGGATTCGAGCCGTCTGTGTTATGAATAGATGACTTGGATCATTACTAAAAAAATAAAACATAAAAAAATCCAAAAAATTACCTCTTAAAAAGAGGAGATCTGGGCTGTCCATAAAAAAACAGACGGCCTGGATCCCAAGGCAGGCGCTTACCCCTATGAGAAAATGGCAGGCGATCCGGATCCTCCACAAAGAAGTGTGTAACTATGTACGGTCGGTAGTGTAGAGAATCAAACATGCACGAGTCGATTGGTTAATCCCATCCTAATATTGGGTTTACGTGCGCGCGTGATACCTCATCTAGTTTTTATTCTGCGGCGCATGTGGTGGGGGCGGAACTCCGAATGCTCATGATGACGAGAATCAAAGAGCGACATGAATCGATGGGAAGACAGAAAACAAGGCTCAGGATACTTTTATTCTCCTCACAACTTTATGTGGTCCACCATTCTTCATGAAGGTGATTCGAACTCATGAGAATCTCGAAGCAGCAGTAGTAAATCTGCATGCAGGCTCGTCCAATGTGGATTGCAACTTACCTGGCCTGCCCTTCCAAGAAGATATTTATCCAAAAACCTTGGTCATTTGATGGTTTATGGAACACGTAGGACGCGGTTGGGATAAGAGTCGGCGTGGTTGGTTTTGTTTTTTTTTTGTTTTTTTTTTTTTTTTTGGGGGGGGGGGGGGGGGGGGGTGGTGTTGTTAGGGAGGGTTTCTAGCTTGTGAATTGGAGACCGTCTATTCAAATTCCACCGACCGCTTGTAAGTTGCTCTGTATCGGACATTTTCACGGACCAATTTAACTAGTTTACGGTGCTAGAAGGAAGTTTCATGAGCTTCAGGTAATCGGATATTTCCTTTCATGCCACTGGATTATAAATACAGGGAGGGAAAAACTTGAATTTTATAAATTTTCGCTCCTTTCCCTTCCCGGAGAATTGAGAAAAGTGATGAGAGGGGGATGGAGGAAAACACGACCCATTGGCATCTGTATTACACACGTAACTCGTTAAAAAAAAAAAGGAAAAGGAAAAACGCTTGATTGTCGGATTGACCATGAGATAGAGATTGGGATTTTAGATTCGGACACATACAACCACAAAATCTTTCCTCGTCTGGTCTTGAGTCACCATGATGCCAGATGCATAAAAGTCAAAGCAGCATACGAACTAAGAATCCCGCGAGGGACAGTTTCCATGGTCCGTTCCTCGAGATTTTCGCCACAATGGCGACCCCATGCCTCGCTGCAGCATGGCGAGAACTCGGGGGAGGGGGCCGACCTCGCGAGCTCGACACCTATCCCCCACGCCCCCCACAAAAAAGAATCCTTCCCTCCAGGCTCCCACCACCATTCTCTTCCCCCACGGCCATGGATCTCCTGTGTCTGGTAATCCCTTCTTCCTTTCCTTTCCTGTGATGGAAATGGTCGACACCTGTCCCCTTATCATTCCCCTCCCATCACCATTGCCCCCCTGCCCTAGATCTCCTGTGTCTGGTAATCCTTCCCCCTTTCCTGTGATGAAATGATGTCGTCCTTTCGACCGGCCTCGCCTCTCTTGCGTCGCGCATGTCGAACGTCAAGAGACAGATGAGCTCCTGCATCATGGGGGCACCTCCACTTTCCTTGTCGAAAATCAGAATCTCTCCGAACACAGAGAGAGACAGGCAGCGGCCGCTCGACATCGGTTAAACGTTCGTTAAGGCCTAAGGGTGAGCAGTTTTAAAATCTTTTTACTTGACTCTCAAAATTGATTTTTTTTTTCGATTTTCGAGATCTGAAATTTACAAGGCATATCACAAAACCTAAAATCTATTGTATCATTGATTCTAGGATCGATTCCACGATCTCCATTTATTTCACATGTATTTTTAATTGCATAATTACAATAAATCATCACATCTAATGATCATTATTTTTATTGTTACAATTCACTAGTCACAACTCGTATTTAGACACACATAAAATATGAACTGTTAATAAATGAAAATTTTCAATAATAATAAAAGCTCTAAGTAGTTGTTTTGGATCACACATTCATAATCGGAATCACGCGAAAATGTAAAACACGAGAAATATAAAGACCCATTTCATGTCCCATCGCAAAACATGAAACCTATCCGTCGAAATCAGTTTCAAAATCAGCAGCATGAAACCTTTCATGTATATTTTAAAACCTAATTCTCCTATTCTTTATTCTATCTTGAAATTGTGCTCCCTCCTAACGTTCATTCGCTGACGTTACTCGAACTGCCGAATCCAAATGACCGGATTTATCAGGAGACGCGATGCGCCGTGATCGAGAGAAGAGGTAAGTTGAGATTTGAAAGTATGCATTCGGTTCTTTCACAATAAATTTGCACCTCAGATTTTAACGGACGATTTCCCTGAAGCAGAGATCGAGATTGTACGATATGCCTGGATCCATGGGGTTCTTAAACCACCTCCTCCCATCTCATGAAGTGACGCACACCCACATGCTCTAATCGTACACTACTGCGTATCCTACTCGAGACAGCACAACCTTTGAGCGTACGATGTGCACTACAAAAGGAATGAAAAGACTTCTTGAAACCGCACCACTTTGAAGCTTATTTCGGACCAAACACCTCTCCGTCGCTGATCAAAGCCCAGATGGGAGAGGGAGAGGAAGTGAAAGAGCACAGGTCCCGGGCTATAGATGACACGTACGTGGAGTGCCGTACACCTTATACACTCGATGTTCTTCTTGCACATGATGGAATGGTCTGCCCATGCCAGATGAGAAATCTTGTTGCCTATCAATTTTCTAATTTGTCCCCTAGGTAGGGACTTCAATAACTCAAAAGTGTGCCCGGTGAGAAGCTGTTTGGCAAGCGAACCATGTCGTGCTTTGACATCGGATGTGGTTGGAAATCGGTTTAGAAGGTAACACAAAAGCGGCATGAAAAATATCTATGGTCTAAATGATTCACGCTGGGATGGATAACATTTGATAGGGTAGACACTTGCAGCTTAAGAAATCCACTTTAGGATATAGGAGATGTGACTCACCACTAAAGTAATAGACTAAGTAGAAGACTATAAATTGCACGGAACTTGATTCATCTAGAAACTAGATGTATATGACTTTCCAATCTTTACATTCATGAGACCCGATTGGAGCACGAGATCCTCATTGAAATGTATAAGGGACCCTTAACAGCTACTACTAGATTTGGACTTAAATCTCCAAGCAATTTTGCAACAATCGCCATATGAACGCCAGTCTTCTGGTGATGGTATTTCATCATCTTCTCTCTATGGACATTTGTCAAAACGCTCGATTATGAATAGGAAAATGCAATCACTCCGTTGACCTTTCGAGTCGTGTTAATCATTTAGGTAGGTAATTTCATACCATATTAGAATAGGGAAAAGTTATTTAAGATTATAGAATAATATTTTTAAAAAAATTCAAGTCAACGTTTATCATGCCACGTAGGACAATCGATGTCCACATTAGTCATTTTCGATCAAAATTAATCGGATTAACTCAATTAGCATAAATACAAAAGATTTATGACTGAATTGGCACAAATGCAAAAAGTTTATGACTGAATTAACACTAAAAAAAGGTTTATGACTAAATCGACACTAGTGTAATAGGTTTAAAACTTTTTTTGACACTTATTCCGATTAGAATAGTCATGTACCTAGTGCTTAATGTATGATTTGGCCAAAATCTCTTCGAATGACACATAACGAAAAAAGAAATTTCCTTACCAAAAAAAAACGAAAAAAGAAATTCCGTGCCGACAAGAAATTTTAGGATATTGATGGAAATCTTGTTGAAGGTCTGTAACAGTTTCGAATACATGTATCCTTTTGTTCATGAAAAAGTAAAAAAAAAATGGTATTAAACTTATTGCGTTGATATATAAACTTTCCAATTAGACCAATTTTTTCACACAAAAAAATTGGATCAATTTAATCTTAAACATTTTTCATTTACGCAAATTCAATTTTTCTGGATAATTTTGGCTGGAAATCGCTCACATGGACACCAGTCATTCTTAACTCTCCTTGATACAAGAGGCTTCCAATGAAGTAGCAACCTTTTATTCATCCAAGCGGAAGAAACCCTAGGAGAGAAGGTAATCTCGGTGATATCCCTGGTAACCTGCTGGACAAAGTCTCCTTCCTCCTCTATTCTCTTTCCTACAGTATAGAACAAAGCTCTATTTCTCCATAACATTGTTGGTTGACTTAAGAAGCATTAGAAAGCCGGTCCAAGTCTAAAAGCAGCTGCCCTAAGCCAATTTTATCAGTAACCCCTAACCCTATTTTCATTTGCTCCGCGCTGGAACACTTTTGCGGCCATAGTTCCATATTTGAGTTCAAAGATTCAAGAGTGATCGACAGCTATGTGAGGGTAGAATTTAGGGTTTTGGTCGACATGACATTAAGAACATCCTGGCTCACTGACGAGGGGCAAATGATAGAACAAGCGCAAGATCGAGCAGAGAGAGAGAGTGGGTGGAGCACGAGGAGTGAGTCGACAGCAGAACCATTGTTTAGTTCCGTATCGTGATTTCAAACATATCAATCACACCTTACTTTTCCATATTTGCTAATAAGAAAAAGTGGGATGAAGCAATCATAAGCGGAATGGCCACTCCTTTTGACGTTACCATAGGCGTCTCGTACTAATCATCTGAATTAACTTTAACGCGCCCGATTTTTCAGTTCCGGTCAAGAGAGAGAGAGAGAAAAAACAAAGAAGTTATTGTCATCCTGTGGTTCCCGTCCCGCTTATATTACATGGACGACCATAAACTTTCAAGTCGTACAACCGAAAAGAATCGAGAAAACTAATGCAAAAGCTCATTTACATCCTCGGCCAATGAAACCTCCCCGACGTAAAGCCCGTTGTCCCACTCGGCAATCTCTCTTCCTTCGAGAGAGGCTGGACCACCAATATAGCCATGCGTTGAACCTCCAGCTAGCATTGATGTGGACTAGCACCTGGGCGATAAGCTCCCCCCTTCCAACATTGGGACCAATCTTGTTCTTTTGAAGATTTATGGTCAGAATAGAGATAAGTATAGAGAAATACCTACCTATTATAATAGCTAGGTAGTGTGATGATATTGTGTTACTAATTCATTGAAACATCATCATGTGAGATTTGTGTATGTACACTCGTAGGCATTTACAATATTTGAGCTCGCTAATTCGTATGAGAAAATTCACCGCAGAGAGAAGATTATATATTGACCGTTCTTGATCGAAAATCAATCTATTAATCTGAATTTGGATTTCGAAAATTGGGTCGGTTCGGATTTCACCTAATCTTGACCATGTAAGTTTAGGGGGTCGGATCGAATGATTTCTAGCGCCACGTGTGCAGTGTTCTATGAAGACACGTGGGCCCCATCAGAATCAATGTGGGGGCCTCGGGAGAAATCCCATCTGTATGGTTGGAGATCCTAAGGAAGCTGGTGAGCTGGATGCCACTTCTCACTGCGTGACTCATTCGCTCGGGCTTTGATTCTTGATATTCTCTCCAACTCTTTTTTCCCTTCTTTGGTTCCTTTCTCGAATGAAAAAAAAAAAAAAAAGATTAACACGACTACATGATTGTTATGCCAATCTCTTGCTCCTTTGCAAACCCTAATTCTCTAAAACATATTGTTCATATGTCAGTCTCGGTCCCATATATATAGATGAATAGGTACATAGGATCACATGCATGTCTTCAATGTGCATTTAAGGGGTCGTGTCTATTGGCCACTTCCTCTAATGTAGAATTGAAGTCTGTGTTCATGATTCTGACAGACGCTATAATTTCGAATGCGACTTAACAGCACAACCAAAAGCAAAATTTGGCTTTGGTTGTGGTTGGTCGAAATCGTGTATACATTAAGCTGTAATACCCTTCCTAAGTGTTTTCTCTTCTTTTTATCTCATAAGTTGGCGAATCCCCTCTAAATTGAACTAGAAAATGGTCTATTGCAAAAAATGTATATGTACGGAATGTGATCAACTCTTAAACATCTCAAGTGGAGCAACAAATCCTAAATCTTTTACTAGAAAGTGCAATTAATGGAACTTCAAATCATTCAGCTGGTACAGTCAAGGTTTACATTCTTATTATAAAGTACGATCAAGAAAAATCATAATTAAGATCCGCACATGAACAGTGTTAGAAAGTTCGACCTAACAAATAAAGTTGATAGGTAGAGAGAGATTATATGAATATTAAGAGCACTTATGACCCGCTGTCGAGCGATGTTAAAAAATATCTCAACATTCTCTCTCACGTGTAAATCGAAAATTTTAAATTCGACCCAAAAGTTTTAACCAATATGTAGAGAGAGGTCACAATATTATAAAGAGTATTTAGTACCCATTGCAAACGACGTGTTCAAACAAGCAGCTTTCTCGTTTCATCAAGGCATTTCTCACTATTATGTCACCAAAAAGATTTAACATTTTGTTCGGAAAAGATTTGGAATTCCATTTGCACCAATTGAAAAGTTACGGTTCAACAACTTTCGGTGGATAAGATTCACACTTTCAGTGCACTTCCCTTTAAATGTTCTTTTTTTTTTTTTTGGTAAGTCCCTTTAAATGTTGTTGTTGTTTTCTTAATTTGTAAAGTGCAATGATAAACTTATATAATTAGCATGTATACGGTACATCAAGTGGAAAAGGAGGAGAAAAGACAAGACAGATGCTTCCGGTCGATGTATAACTGTTTCTGTTGGTGGTTTGGTCCAAAAGGCTACAGCTCAAAAAGGGTTACTAATGCCGGAATCTTTTATGGAACGTTAGCAGTTCGTTAAGCAAGAAGAGGTTCTAGGTTAATTTTTGGATAGAGAGTGTCAAATACAAGAAATATATTGATGATCATTTCAACAGTTTCGTACAGACTTTCGACAAATCTTGTCGATAACCTTCGATGCACTATCTGACGACACCAGAATTGAATCCACGATGCTGGATCACACTATAGGACATGATGTTGGAATTTAATCAACAACACTAGCTAGGCAAAATGTATGACACAACACCAGAATTAAATCGACTGTACTGGATATAATAGATGAAGGCCACAACACCAGAATTGAATCGACGGTATTGAATCAAGTGAGCAGACGCCGAAATCTAATCGACAATACCTAACTCGAGATATGAAATTCGCTGGAATCAAATCAACGACGGAAATCTGAAAACCACGGCTAAGCTAAAAGCTAATTTTGAAAAGATAAATACTTGTTTGTTGTGTTGTGTTATGTCTATATTGGATGACTTGAGGTTTTTATAGAGCTGCTTAAGTAACCGTTGGACGGTTGTTGCCTTGAGCTCCACTCTAAGCACGTTCTGTCCTTCTTTGACGGGTTGTGCGGATAGCACCATCGACGGTTTCTTGACTTTCACGCCCTTTCTTCTCCACTTTTGGGAATTACCGTCAATTTCTCTATAACTGCTCTAATCGTGGCTCCCTTCGCATGTTTTTCCCTTTGGCTCTAAGGAAAATACCGCCAAAACTTACCTTGACACATGGCGTCTTTAGTGCTGACTTGCATCTGGCTCCAATACACCTACCCGTAGGCAATGATATCTGCTCGTGCCTATCACGTGGCCGTTGGGTCACTTTTTGGTGTTGACAATTTCATACCAATGAACACATTCAAGAAGGATCAACACAATAAAATAACAAGGTTGATACGTGTTCTCTTCTTACTCCTGTTGGTAAAATACTCAATTTGAATGGGGTGGGTTTCAAATTCAAATCACGGCATTGCCCTAGGGCAGGAGATCCGGCTGTGCTCCGAATTACCTTAAAGGTACAATTATTCAATGTCGCGAATAAAGTAAATAATCAGAAAATAAAGAAAGGGATGGCCTATATGTGAACCTCCTAACAAAACCCTTATGAGACACCATCAGTGACGTACGAATCCAAAGGAAGGAAGTTCCACCGTTCTATTCACCGTCCATGCGCAAACAAAGAGACGAGAAATTCAAATCTCCTGGCCCTGGATGTAACAATAAACATACTGCCAATTCATCCGTCGACATTGAGTGATGGTGATGCCATCCTGATCGCTCTCGCATGGCAACCATTCTTGCACGCTAGTCCTCGCCGAGCCTCCTTTCTCGGGGTTGGTCCGACTCTGGGGCAGGGAACGTCCAAAAAGGTCAAAGGAAAACGCTAGTCGCTTCTTGCAAGTAACATGACTCATGACGGTGGTACTATGTGATTACCTGTCCAAACTACCAGGATCTCTGAGGTTGTTGAATCATGCGACTTTATTGCAGACGCTAGAGAAGTCCACGTCCGGAAATCTTATGTTTTGACCATTTGATATCTGAATACTTCCAGTTCAAAGAATGCCGTGAAAAGCACAGTTCGCTCCATTTCTAGTGATCTCAAGAAGCCGTATCTTGCTGAAAAAACCCTAAATTTGCTTGGCAATGACTGTCATAAGAAGAAGATTATAAGCGTATTAGTCACCACCTCCCACAAAAAGCGCAGCCCACCAAAGCTACCTAAAATGGGCTAGATTTGCTCTTTTAAAGCAAGGTGACTCGTGGCTTGTTTGGGTTGAAGATGTCATTGAGTGGCAATCGGGATTCTTTCATTAGGTTACCATATAACCGTTACTAGCTTAGGACATGATATCAAAGATAACTTTCCCTACATCGAGGTGGAGCTGAGATGGATAGCGAATTAATGTGGCATCACATTCGTCGTCACATTCTGTGGTACGCATAAAACAATATCGTAGATTCAGGGATTGTACTTATCAGCATGAAATGGAACGAACTCACCACGATGTGGTGTCTGAATCGACCCAGGTTTCGGTTTCCTGTGTAATTTAGATGGCGGCTGCGGGGGAGGAATGTGGACAGGTGTCCATTTCGATCGAAATCTCGGGAGTCTAAGAAGATCTTGTGAAGATTATGCGAACGCAAGGATAGGATTTAACTAGAAACTCAAGCCAGGAAAAGAGCGAAAAATGTTTGTGCGCGTGTTGGCTCTAATTCTGTGTGGACGTACTAAAGTTTGAAAAAAAAAAAAAGATATGGTAAGCCTATGTGTGCTTCAGGACTATCTCTTTCTCTCTTTGTCGTAATCCTCCTTGCACTTCATGCTCTATAAATACCGAACCCCCCTCCTCTCGTCTTCTCCAGATCGAAAAAAAAAAAGTGAAAGAAAATAGTTTGGCATTTTTGCCACAGGATTCTTCCAAACTCTGCTGACAAGAAGAAAGAAGGAACAAGAAGATCATGTGTGAAGGATCCGTCTGTGCTCTCGCCTGTGTTCTTGCTTTCTTGTTAGTGTTTATCTATCTCAGAGATGGGAAAAAACCGCAGCGAAAGACCAAGCTCCCGCCCGGTTCGATGGGTTGGCCTTACATTGGAGAGACTCTCCAGCTCTACTCTCAGGACCCCAATGTCTTCTTTGCCACCAAAGAGAAAAGGTTCTGATATCATTTCGGCTCATTGACGTCGAATACTATCTTCTCCTAATGAATTTGCGCATGACTGTCAGCGTGGTTTTGGAATGATGGTTCAGGTATGGGGAGATCTTCAAGACCCACATCCTAGGATGCCCTTGCGTGATGCTGGCCGGGCCCGAGGCCGCCAAGTTTGTTCTGGTGTCGCAAGCTCATCTGTTCAAGCCGACGTACCCGAAGAGCAAGGAGCGGCTGCTTGGCCCCTCGGCCCTGTTTTTCCACCAGGGGAAGTACCACACTCAGCTGCGGAAGTTAGTCCAGGCGTCTCTGTCGCCGGAGGTGGTCCGGAACATGGTCGCCGACATTGAGGCGGTCACCGTCTCTGCATTGGACTCGTGGGTTGGTGGCCAAGTAATCAATACATTCCATGAAATGAAAAAGGTAAGTCAATGATTAAGGCAGTCATACTTAACATATATAATTCTCTCTCTTTTATGATGCCCGACCACCTTTCCTTTCCTGATTACAACTTGGCAGTACAGTATATGCAGTTATGAGAAGACTTGCACGTTTGCAATCATCTACAATTTTATCATTCATGGTTGCGCTTTTTGTTGCAGTTATCTTTTGAAGCCGGTATACTCGCGATTTTTGGCCATTTGGAGAGTCACTACAGAGAAAAGCTGAAGAACAACTATCACATGGTGGATAGAGGCTACAACTCCTTTCCTACTATCATTCCTGGAACTCCATACAGACGAGCACTACTTGTAAGAACATGATTCTTCGGTTCCTAGTCCGAGATTAGTTCTGGTACTCTTTCCAAAATAGAAGTACTAATTCATCTCAGTAATCTTCGTTTTCGGTTGCCACAGGCGAGAAGGAATCTGAGCAAGATCATGAGTGGAATCATTGCTGAGAGGAAAGAGAAGAGGATGCTTGGAAAGAACCTCCTAGGACATCTTTTGGATCCCAAAGACGAAAATGGTGAGACTCTCACCGACGAGCAGATCGGTGATAACATCATCGGAGTGCTTTTCGCCGCTCAGGACACCACCGCGAGCGTCATGACATGGATTCTCAAGTATCTGCACGACAACCCAAAACTTCTTGAGAGTGTAAAGGTATAACACAAAGAACTGGTGCAGGATTCTCCTCAATACAGTCTCTTAATTCTTTTCTATATTATCTTGGAAAAATGCCGGAAACTAATGCAGAAAACTAAACTAAGTCTCGCGGTTGAAAATGCTCTCTTGCAGGCAGAGCAGAATGCTATCCGCCGATCCAACGACGAAGGTTTCCAGCCTCTGAGCTGGAGTCAGACTAGAAGAATGCCCATAAGTAACAGGGTGCGCTAGATCTCCTTTAGTCGAGTTATTAATACCGATCCCCTACATTGAATTTGCAGTGAAATAGCGATTAATTTTTTTATTTTATTTTTTTGTGGGGCATGTTCAGGTTGTTATGGAGGCCCTGAGAATGGCAAGTGTCATATCTTTCACTTTCAGGGAATCAGTGGCTGACGTACATTACAAGGGTAAGGGACGAAACCTATCTATTGGCTGAATTAAAGGAAAAGGAAGCTCCTGGCTGTAAAACATGCTGATATGGTCATAATTGGCATCCGCTGGTCCCGAAAGCGCGATGAGCCAAAATAAACCAAAACGATAATATCCAACCTCCAAATTTGACAGATCAATTTCCCTAATCGGGCTTTGACTTTAGACATCCACCAATTGGGACCTCATTGATGTTGAGAGGATTTCTTTGACCAATATAAGAGTATCCGGCACAGCAAGGGGACATAACTGATCACAACATAGAGCGTTTGGCAATTGGAATTCTGTTTCTGTACCAATCGTCAGGAGCTTGTCCTAATGTTTCTTGACATATGATTGGCTTGGTCCAGGAAAGTGAGATTAATTCAATAATTCCTTACCAAAGTGACCTTATATTGTCAGGTTACCTAATTCCAAAAGGTTGGAAGGTGATGCCTCTGTTCAGGAACATGCATCACAATCCCGAGTTCTTCAGTGACCCCGAAAAGTTCGACCCTTCAAGGTTCGAGGTATGACTCCGCATGAAAAAAATGCTCAAACACTTCGTGTTTTACCTCCATCTCATGCACTGACCGGTAGTTTCTCGTACCTTCTTCTCCACAGGTCGCTCCAAAACCTTACACATTCATGCCATTTGGCAGCGGGGTACATGCCTGCCCAGGAAATGAGCTTGCCAAGCTGGAGTTACTGACTCTGATTCACCATGTTGTCACCGAGTTCAGGTATTGTTTCCAGTTTACAGAAGAAAGCTAACGTTGCTTCTAAGCCAAGAAAAAGATCACATTAAAAATTAGGAGAAAAGAAGATATTTTAGATGATCATTGATGCAGGAAGAAAGAACATTGGCGGATGCAATGATGTACTGATAGTCATTTTTCGTTTGTTTTTGCAGGTGGGAAATCATAGGTTCCGAAGACGGTGTCCAGTACAGTCCATTCCCGGTTCCCCTACATGGACTGCCAGCCAGATTTTGGAAGCTACCGTCTTGAAGAATCAATCCATTGAGACATTGATGACATTATCTTCCCCAAATAAAATTAGCTTCGGTTCTAACTTGTCTTATTTTTCCCTAATTTTGATAGTTATTGGCCTTCTGTTCCTTTTTCACATTCTGTAGCCCATCTCCTAAAAATGTGGAGATGCTACTCAATTTTTATCAATGTAGACCGAGTTATCAATTTGACAATTTAGTTCCTCATTTACTACTCTTCTTGTCCTCACGTTTAGATGCAACGATTTAAGATCTGAAGTAATCTCCGAGAAAGAAGAAGATCTGGAGGCTGAGGCCTGAAAAAGACAGCAGAGAACCATTGAACTGTTGTTTTCATGACAGCAACCAGAACTTGCATAATTCTTCTCTTTTTGGTCGTGTTGCCTTTGGTCTATTGTCTCCTCTAACATGTTTAGTCTCTGGGTAGGGCTGAGAGACAGCCACGTGCAGCAGCGAGACTGGCCGAGTCTGCCGTGAGCCCTCCCAGCTGGAGAGCATACTCTCTGGGACAAGGACTACTTTCATGAGCAATAGCTTGTCACTTTTTTTTACATGTCCAAGTTGTGGATGCCAGAGCTCGGTTGAATGTTGGAACAGTGTCTCTTTCAATGGTGGGGCGTTTGATATTTTTCACAAAGAAGATCTGATTCTCCAACATACATGGACCTTGATGGGATCCCTCAACACTCATCTGCCTGCCTTATGTCTGTCTGAGGCTAAACTATGCATCTTGTTGTCTGCTTTAACAAAGTTTTAAGGGAGCAGGCAGATCCTACATGGAAAATGTTTGAGGAGGTTGATGATTGTAACTATGGTGATGTTGGAAGACACAAGCCTAAGACCCTATATGTGAAACAGAACAGTACATCAAGAGGGAAAATTTGAATTAAAAGTTCCTAACATGCTCATTTAAAATGGCCAGAAACCAACCATATGTCGCGGCTTAACTTGCCCCCCTCATACACATTTGTACTTTAAGCGATTGTTCGCTAGTATCCGTTGTGTTTTTATTGCTTGATGGCATCGGCAATAGCCCAGACAATGTCAACCACTTTCAGTACAAAAACTCGTATGTAATGATTGATTTTAGCATTCATAACAAGTGA
Organism: Rhodomyrtus tomentosa; assembly: GCA_028455895.1. Taxonomy (NCBI): domain Eukaryota; kingdom Viridiplantae; phylum Streptophyta; class Magnoliopsida; order Myrtales; family Myrtaceae; genus Rhodomyrtus; species Rhodomyrtus tomentosa. Next base: position 1,042,766 of record JAPCWY010000001.1, on the reverse strand, counting down.
GAAGCATGTACAGCAAACGGAAGCAAACTGGAAGACTTTCTTATCACCATACTCCAATCTGAGTTGCACTTCGACGGATACTTATGTTCTGCTATCACGTTAGGAATATCAAGCCATCCATTTATTGCAGAATCATCAACCGCATAGAATAGGCATTGAAGACAATGACTAGCTCAAAGTATCTACAGGCCTCTTTATGTACACAATTGAACTTTTAGGGACTGAAACAGAACCTATAATCAGCCTGCTAGAGCAGAAGACGAATACTTAAGAATGGCTTCAGTAATTCTCTCTTTGTCTCTGGTCGGGAATGCTTCCAGGAGGACCCCGTTCTTGTAGAAATGGAAGAGCGGCACGGCCTGCATCATCTAAGTATCTCAGGTTGATTGTTGTGTCTTTAGTGTAGAATACAGGCATAAATCAAATGAAGTTTACATCAGTTACTTGGAGGGAATGCATCGGAAAGATATCTTACTAAATTCTGAAAAGGAATAGCTAGATCCTGTAATGTAAACTTAGAGCTAGCCTTAGCACTTGCTCCACCTCAAGTACGAGAAGACAATGCAGACTAGTCTGAATCAAAACTATAGTGCAACGGCTGAAGCTTTCATATCGGCATCCTATTGAGAACCAGAATCAATACCAATCTTCCGAAAGGATAAATCTAGTTAAAATCCTCAACTTAATTGGACCAAATGAGGAAAGAACGACCAATTTTACAATGAGCAGCCTAAATGAATGTCACCTATCAATGCTAAGATCGAAAGAATTTCAAAGAGAAGGCTACCCTTATTCGGAGTCTCTCTGCAACCTCGGATTCTTCATCATATTCATCAATTACCTGCAGAAAACACACCCATTGTGCCCCGTTAGGTACCGGAGGCTTAGTTGAAGCACCGATTCCAAAACTCGCGTTTGGTCAAACCTCAATCGCAAGACCAGCGGAAGTACTCACATTGTGCTTCAAGAATATTACTGGAGCCTCTTGATCACCCGAAAGCCTGCATAGTTTCGCAAATCCTTGCTCTATGTACTTGCAGCTGCCGCAAGAAGTGCGATAAAAATCAACCACCACCAAAGCGTCAGTCTCTTTGGCCTTCTCAAGGATTCTAAAGAACTCCTCGTCGGTCTTAAATTCTCTCACGCAGTCGGCAGGACAGAGATCATCGTCCTCGTCCAACAACTTCCCTTGATCTTCGTATGCCACGCACTTGAATTTTACGGATCGACAATCATGGCCAACGTTTAAATGGTTCAGAGCAGCAGAATGAGCGGTGGATGGAAGTGGGACCTTCACCCACTTAGCAGATAACCTAACATCATCTCTTCCGGTGTAACAACATGAAGTCGTGCAGGTGAACTGGTGATCATACTGTCTAATGGAATTCCTGTGGAATCCAAACGAGGCCTTACGATCGAAAATACTTGTCTTTTGCATCAAAATCACACAGAGGACCTCAACACTCGCCAAGTCTCAACTTTAAGTAGAAATCCAAGGCCTGGTGCACGCACAAAAGTCTGAATACTGTGCGGGTTGAAGATTGAAGAGAATTTTTACGTGGATCAGTTTCGCTAGCAAATCAGGAAAGATGAAACGGCGAGTAATGCAATGCAATGCAATGCGAATTACCTGATTGGCAGTTCCGCCTGAAGTTATTTTTTTTTTTTTTCCCTTGCCTTCTCCTGGGGAAGCCCGGATGAGAAAAGGACACGACATGCAGAAAGCAAACTACCATATCCTCTTCTCCTGCTAGTTCCTGACCACTCAATTGGGCCGTGCACGAGTTTATCGGGCTTTTCCATGTAAAAGGCCTAAACTGCAAACTGGCTCGATACCGTAAAACCGTCTCCCCTGCCTTGAATTAGATTTGTCGCAACTGGGTGAGCGTTAACTGCTTCGCGCCAGAGTATGAGCTCGGCGTTCCAGCTACTGAACCCCAGCGTCCAGTTCTTCAACTCCGCCATCGAATCGTACATAGGAACCGTACATTCGAGGTGGGCACTTGTCCGTTTTGGACAACTCCTGCAGTTGAATTTGAAGCCGAATGATCTCACTTTCTCTTTGCTGATCAAAGCTTATGCTTCAAATGGTCGCCCCTCCGCTTCTGTTCCCGTGAACGCAAAAACGGAGTTGAATCAGGCTCACGCCCACTTGGTGAAATCCGGGTTTGATCAGTTCGTGTACTTGAGCACTGCTCTCCTTGATATATACATGAAACTGGGATGCGACTGTCATGCGCGGAGGATGTTTGAGTATATGCCTGGGAGAGATGTTGTTTCGTGGAATGCGTTAATCTGTGGGTATTCACGAAAGGGGATGGATGTTGAAGCACTGAAGCTTTTTATACGGATGCTTGGGGAGGGTTTCAGTCCTCGCGCTGCCACGCTGGTGAGTTTGGTTCCTTCTTGTGGTCATCGTGATTTAGTGTTTCAAGGGAGATGCATTCATAGTTTGGGAATTAAGTCTGGGCTTGATTTGGATTGTCATGTGAGAAACGCGTTGATGTCAATGTATGCTAAATGCAGAGAGTTGGAGTGCACGGAATCTCTGTTCAATGCAATGGTTGATACAAGTGTTGTTTCCTGGAACACAATGATCAGTGCGTATGGCCAAAACGGTTTCTTCTGTGATGCAATGTGCGTTTTTAAAGAAATGGTGGAGGAACGTCAGGAAGTCAACTCAGTTTCCTTAGTGAGTCTCTTGTCTGCACATGCTGATCCAGATTCTACCCATTGTTATGCTATTAAAACAGGTCTCGTCAGTGATGATAGTGTCGGGACTTCACTCCTCTGTGCATACACAAAGCATGACAAAATGGATTCTGCTGAGTCACTTTATGAAAGATTGATTCAGAAGAACTTAGTGTCCTTGACTGCGCTTCTTTCAAGTTATGCAGACAAAGGAAACATCGAGGGAATGATGAAATGTTTCTTCAAGATACAGCACTTAGACATGAAACTTGATACAGTTGCTTTAGTTAGCATCCTTCATGGACTCACGCACTTTTCTGCTCATATCAGCATTGGACTTGCTTTCCATTGTTACGGATTCAAAATTGGATTATGCGTCCATTCTCTTATCGCAAATGGGCTCATAAGCATGTACTGTAAGTTCAACAACATAGAAGCTGCCTCTTTGTTATTTTCCGAGATGCATGAGAAATCTCTGACTAGCTGGAACTCAGTTATATCTGGCAGTGTTCAAGCTGGAATGGCAAGTAAAGCGATAGAGTTGTTTGGTGAAATGAGGTTGTCTGGGCACAAACCAGATGCCATCACAATTGCCAGTTTACTATGCGCATGTTCCCAACTTGGATATTTGCAGCTTGGGGAGAAGGTCCACAATTACGTGCTCAGAAACCATCTTGAATTGGAAGATTTTGTAGAAACTGCACTTATAGATTTATACACAAAGAGTGGAAGAATAGAGCTTGCGGAAAGAGTTTTCAAGAGCATCAAAGAGCCGTGCTTGGCTTCATGGAATTCGATAATCTCTGGCTATAGTTTATGTGGCCTTGAGCGTAAGTCACTCACATATTATTCTGAAATGCGAGGGCGAGGACTCATGCCTGATAAGATCACTTTCTTGGGAGTCTTGGCTGCATGCACCCATGGGGGTCTTGTCAATGAAGGAAGAAAGTACTTCGATGTTATGACCAAAGACCTTGCCTTGAGGCCGACCTTGCAACACCATGCATTCTTGGTTACTCTGCTTGGTCGTGCAGGCCTATTTGAGGAAGCTCTGCTTTTTGTGAAGAATATGGAGGTTGAGCCTGATTCTGCTATATGGGGAGCTTTGCTTAGTGCATGCTGCATCCATGGAGAGATAAAGCTTGGTGAATGCCTGGCAAAGAAACTATGGTTCTTGGATCGACAAAATGGCGGTTTTTACGTGCTGATGTCAAACCTCTATGCATCGAAAGGAAGATGGGATGATGTAGCTAGAGTGAGGGGCATGATGAAAGACATGGGTAGGGATGGATGCTATGGAGCTAGTGCAATGGAGATCACTTTGATGGAAGAAAAACGCTTTGATGATCTGCACGTTAATGGAAGTTCTTGGCAGCATTTGCCTTTCCTATATTCACATGCCTGATTGCTGCTGCTGCTGCTATTGTTTGACCAGAATACTTCCTCCCCAGAAAAATGCGATTTTGTAGATAAAATATACGAACCCCTAATAATTATGAGAAAAAAGTTAGACAGACCGAGCACCTGGTGCATTGGGCACAGAATCATCTTCTGACATGTTTGGATCTCCCCATGCTCCATGTTCTAGGCCTTAAGCGGACCTAACAACGGATCCGGATCCCCTGCCTTGGGATCCCAGCCGTTCCCCAGAATTTTTCCCCTCTTTTTATAGGGGGAAAAAGTTGGGGATGGCTAGGATGAAAGGTCTCCCCTGCCTTCTAGGCAGGGGATCCCTTTCCCCTAACAACCACCTCAAAAGAAAATCAACAGAGATCACACTGATTTTTTAAGTGTACACAGTTGAACCGAGTTTCAACGGCCCCAACCTGGAACATATATTAGAACGGTACCCAGTTAAACAGACCGGTTGGGTCCAGTACTTTTCTAAACACTGGATAAAAACCTGAGCGTAATTGCTCAGTAACATTCGACTATAAGCAAGAACTCACAAAGGGGACCACTCGTCTTGTCTGTATCTGGGATTGCAGTGCTACTTCCTGAAACAAGAGCAAGGGGACTTTGGGATAAGTGGGCCAGGGCTATCATATTTCTCATGCAATGGAATCAACCCAACTGGTGGATGTTATTGACCTTGTAGTTGTACGTAGGTATGATTGGAAAATGCCCTCGAAGACTCGGGACACACTACAAGTAGTCCACAGGGTGTGAGGAGAGAGATGGCAATAATCACACTATCCTGCATCTCCAAGGTCTCTCTATTTCAGCCTTTTTCTTCCGGTGCTGCTTCCGTTGGTGCCAATAGCTCACACTGCCATGTGCGGAGCGTGGCTCGTACATCCTGCAATGGAAGGCCAGAAGACAGGGTCGGAAAAGCTGTGGTTCGAGCACAGCAGCGGCCAACGTGGCTCCCGGGGCTAGAACCTCCACCTTATCTCGATGGAAGGTGATTTTAGAGCCCACTGATCTCAAATTTGTCTAATTTTTGTACTATGGTTATGGCTTTTTTGGTCTATATTTGAAGTTCTATTGCTTCTGATGGTTCTTGTAACAGTTTGGCTGGTGACTTCGGGTTTGATCCACTGGGGCTTGGGGAGGATCCAGAGAGCTTGAGGTGGTATGTACAAGCTGAGCTGGTTCATGCTCGCTTTGCCATGGCAGGCGTCGCCGGAATTCTCTTCACTGATGTGGGTGCTCTCTCTCTCTCTCTCTCTTAGTGGAAGGAACGAATTCGCAGTTACAATGATGTTAGGCAGAAGGGTACATGCCATAATCTTTCTTGATAAAAGAAGGGCTGCTAATGAAAACGAGTGATGGACCAGCATCACAAGTGAAATCAAGTGAAATCAACCCAAATCCAAAGTCATGTGCAGTGACAAATCATTTTTCCTGAGTGAAGCTGAGATTAGGTTGATTCAACATTAATCTCTCGAGTGAAAACAACCATCTGGGGATCACAAGTTCCGTACATTCCTCGCATAAAATCCAATTCCAGAGGGGAGGTTCCAAACGTTGTACAAATTGTAAAATCCCACACTGACTATCACTTGATTTTTCACTCTTATCAACCAAGAAAATGTTAACAGACAGCTTGATTTTAGCATCGAAGTGTCACTACGATTACGATTCCATGTTACGCATATAGTCATCGGTACAGTTGAATCTGATCTGGGTAAGCTGAGAAAGACACTAATTCCTGTTAACATTGTTCATTTATGCAAAGATAAGTTTGTTGTGGATGTTGGTGCTATAATGATCTTCAGTCGTGTTGCAGTTACTTCGTGTAACCGGAATAAGAGACCTACCAGTTTGGTATGAAGCAGGAGCAGCTAAATACCAAATCGCCAATGCTGCGACGTTGTTCATCATCCAATTGATCCTAATGGGGTAAAATTCCCGTCCAAGCCCTACCAGTTTTTCTGTCTTTTCAAGCACGACCTCATCTTTCTTTGATTTACGCAGATATGCTGAAACTAAAAGATACATGGATTACATTAGCCCTGGGTCTCAAGGTCAGGAGGGTTCCTTCTTCTTTGGAATGGAAGCATCACTAGAGGGCTTAGAACCTGGGTAGTCTTTCTTCTCTCTCTTTAAGTGGTCTCCGATGGAGTCCATCTAACCATTGTAGAGCTTATTGTTCTTGTCTGGCAATCGAGATATGACTATCGAAATGATAACATCAGTGGCATTTGTCTGAAACAGGTATCCTGGGGGTCCTCTGTTGAATCCTCTCGGCCTGGCTAAAGATATTAAGAACGCTCATGACTGGAAGCTTAAAGAAATCAAGAATGGTCTGGCTTTCTTCAGACGTTTCTGTTTTACCTGATTCTTTGCAATCTGACAACATTTGACCGAAATGGGTTCACTGCGAAACCATCTATCTGTTGCAGGAAGGTTAGCTATGGTGGCCATGCTCGGCATCTCTGTGCAGGCCTCTGTGACCCATGCAGGACCCATTAACAACCTCTTGGAACACCTCTCTGATCCGTGGCACCGCACCATCATTCAGACCCTCGCTAATTCCTCTTCTTAAAATTCTACAGAAGTTAAAACACATCTGAAATGTAAAACGATCGCCTTGGAATTTCAGGCTGTATTCATTTGATGTGTTCCGTTATTTTGCAGCAGTCAGTGATAGTTATGATCTGAAAATACCAGGCTGTATGATCCTGAAAAAGTACTCGGCGGAATGTGTATCATCAATACCGCAACTAACATGATTTGTGTCTAGTTCTCAAATTTTAATAAAAGCCATCATGAAAGTTGCAACATAACCCCAAACCATATTCCACACGCAGCTCCAGCACGACCGTTACTGAGACCGTTCCTTACATATAATGACAACAAAACTCAGTCACCCAAAATAACGATATGTAATGACCACAGTGTCATCCAGGACAACATTACACTTGGATTTATCCAATACAATCTCATAGAAAACCCCTTCTTTCTCATCTTACTGAACTTACAAGTCATCAACGCAAAGGTATTCACAAAGCAAAGATATACATTACAGAAGCCATGCTATCAACCTCAACAACTGCAGCCATTATTACCCTCTTCCAAAAGCCAACTTCCCATAAATGTTACATAATGAAGAAAAAATTATATAATCAGTGTAAGTGCACAAGCAATCTCTGACATATACATTGGTATAAATCTGTGGCAGACAAGTTTGAGGACTTCTGTGGTCATAAACCAGAGAAAAATGCTCAAAACGGCAGAGGCTAGAAGTCACAAGAAGACCAGGAGAGAACACAACCTGGTTCAGAGAAAAAAAACTACGACGACCTGGATGAATGCCCCTTTCTTCTGCCCAAGAACATCAGAATTCTTGGAAACAAGGACCTCTTTTTCTTTTTGACGATCTTCACATCAGGTGATGATCCGATTCCGCTGTTACTTTCAGGTATGTACGACTTTTGGCTTGACAAGTAACCTGCGGGTACAGCAGTCGTATCTGGTACTTTGACGAGACTATCAGATTCTTTCCTCTCCTCAAAGCTTCTCTCAGGGGCCCTGTTCGAAGCTGTTGGCCCTTGATTAGATTCGTTGGCCTTTCGTCGCTGCTCATGCTCAGCCCTCCACTTCCTCAACTGCTGCTCAACTCCCAACTTCCCTTCCTTGGCCTTCTCAGCCTTCTCCATTGCATTTCTCAATGCCTCTTTTCTCATATCCACCTCCCTGTTTGCCTCTTCCAACTTTCCCAAGCTCCTCAACTCAGACTCCTTGGCCGCCTCAATTTGGGAAACGGCTTCTGCCACCCTAACGGTAGCCTGCTCCTCTGCCTCATGAGCCCGTTTGCTGAGGTCATAATACTCCTCTAGAGAAAGTGTCACACTACAGGAAGAATCCTCGTCATCAGTGCTTTGAGTTGATTCACTCTCTTGCAATGCCTTGATGGCTGCTAAAGCCAGCTTTTCGGAAGCCTTGGCAGCCTCGGTTTCCTTTTTAGCAGCGAGCAACCGGCTCTCCACTGTAATAGCAGCAGCCTTCGCCTGCTCGGCTTCTTCCTTAGCTTTCCGCAACTCTTCACGAGCTACTTGGGCAAGAGACTTAGCCTGGTCAGCATCTTGTGCAGCTTGCTGCAAATGTTTAGGCAGCTCGGCCATTTTCTCTTTTGCTTCTTTCTCCTTCATCTGGACTAGGGCAATTTTGGATCGAGTTTCGTCCAGGTCAGCTTCAAGGGATGCAACGGCAATCGACGCCATGCCTTCTCTCTGTACAATGGTGGCAAGATCAGATTTCTCTCTCTCCAGATCTGCCTTTAGTGATGTGGCAGCAACCTTCAAGCAATTTACTTCTTCTGTCGCTTTTTCTATGTTAAGCTTCACTGCCTCGAGTTCTTTTTTCGCTGAAGCAACCGCCTCCTGAAGGTCAGCATGAGTTTTCTCCTTCGAATCTTCTGTTTCACCCTTCAAGCTCAATTCTTCATCAGCTTCCTGCTGCATTTTCGTCTCCATATAAGAAGCCAATTCAGCTTTTAAATCAAGCAGCAATGCTGAAGCACCGTCTAGCTTTGATTTTAGATCCTTAGCCGACTGGATTTGCTGGTTAAGTTTCTGGAGCTCTTCCTCTGCCTGCTTCAATTCCTTCTCCCAATTTAAAGAATCCTGCTCTCTGGCCATAGCTGCTCCAATTCTCTGTTCCTCTGCCTCTAAATGCGCTGCTTGAGCCGATTCCAGGGACTCCTTCGTAGAAATAAGCTCAATAGTTAGTTCCTCCACTGTCTTCTCAACTTCCTTTGATGCAGCTACAGCCTCTTCAGCTTTCTTCACTGCTTCATCTTTGTCGGTCACCAACGAAGCGTATTCCTTGCGTAGCGCATCTAATTCTTCTTTAACGGATTTGAGCTCAGAGATTGCAGCTGTATGCCGGGCTCTAGCAACCTCAAGTTGTGCCTTCGTAGCGACACTAGCCTCATCAGCAATCCCTTGCTCCATTTCTTCAACTCTAAGCCTGGCAAGTTCAGAGTCCTGTTTCGCTTGACGCTCTTCTGTCAGCGCCCTCTCCAGATTAAGCTTCAATTCTTCGATGAGTCTCTTAGTACTGTCTAACTCCTTTAGTACTTGCATTTTTCTCTCTTCTGCTGCCTCCGACCGCCTCCTATACTCGGGGATCTCCGCTTGCGCCTTCTCGAGTTCCTGTTCCACAAGCTTGCGCCTCTGCACAAACCAAAAAAAGAAGGGACTATATAAAATGCAACTGAGAAGATTTTTTTTTTTTGGGGGGGTCTAAAACTGAGAAGAAATTGCAGTGCACTTCAATGGTGTAGGATGAGAAGGAACAACAGAAACCTTAGGAAAAAAATAACTGCCACTTGGCAAAGTGGTAAAACAAGGGGAAAAGAAGAGAAAAAAACTTCTGTTTCCTGCCCTCACAAAACTAAATTCCTGCTCATGTCTGAAAAGAAAATGCCTTCGTAATCTTCCTTCGCTCAATTCTCCTTAAGAGAGATTTATATAAGATAAAAAAACTGCTAATCAAGCAAAGTGAAAAAATAAAATAAACATGCGATGATGCTGATGATAGCATAAGGCAATCCAACTTTCTGAAATCCAGGTGATCTTCCTGTCATCAATCAAAGATATTTCCGTTTTAGCATCTGAAAGACTCCAAAGAAATTAAGAAGAGAAAATATTCCAAAAGTGATGTTAAACCGTTTTGCTTAACCACTTCGAACGACACATCCATAAATGAAAGTTACTAACATTACTAAAATTATGTCACAATCAACTAAGGGGTTGGATGAGAGGTTGAAAGCCTGGTTTGGTCGTGGCAAATCGCATATTGAAATGCATCAATCACTCAGGTTAACTTTAGGCACCACATTTGCCACCTGAGTAGAGCCTTTAGGGTACCTGATGCGCATGGGGCCCAGGGCAGTTTACCTGTATTCTGGGAAACTAATCAAGCCAAAAAATTCAAGTACTTTTAACATTCTGTGTCACATTAAAATGAAAGTTCAAAGATGAAATGCTCTCTAACCAAAGAGAGAAGCAGCTTAATTGCTGCTATGATTTATATCAAGAAAGTGCTTTGCCAGTCATCAACAATCTAATGTCACATATTTCTGTCATCCCAATTGGAAAAAAATCTCTTCTTTGTAAACCATCTGACTGGCTCGTTATTGGGAATAACAAGAGGAACTTCCTTTACAGTCCTCTACCACAATTGTCTCCATCAGCACCAAAGATAAGTCAAGCGAGAGGAATCTTCCAGATTAATATTTGATGTCATTAGTTTGAAATCTGGTAAACATGAGGCACAGGCATTCTCACTTTTGGAAGAGCTCAGGAAAAATTATAAACATGCATAATGTAACAGAATAGCAGATCTTGAGTACCTCCACGGTTTGGACTTTATGAGCTTTCCAATCAACAATTCCACCGAACTTGGAAACAGCTTGCTTGACAGATTCAAAAGGTGCTGCTGTATCGATAAGCCCTCGGTCTTTTTCTGCCTGATTAGCTTTTCTCAAAGGATCAAGGGCCTTCGGCGATCCCACAGCAGCTGTTTTAACAGCGGCAGGGGAACGAGAAAGCTTGTCGCTTTTTGTAGCTTTATTATCATACATTGGAACTTTTACTTCAGACAAGGGAGCAGAACGCAACGTCATACCATCCATCTGAATTTGCAGACTCCCAACAGGATCAGTATTTCGAGATGACTGCTCGCCAGAGAAATCCTTTACTTGGCTTTCTTCTCTGACTGTAGGTAGTTGGTTATCCTTGGTATCATCAGCCATAAGTGATGATGTTGAAGTGCTCTCTATCTGAAGTTGGTTTTCTCCGGAGGGTGAACTTTTGGGAGCACCATCACGCACATCTTTTAAATCTTGACTTCCTTGCTCAGTGTGATGGTGATCATGCTTGGCATCATCAACTCCAACCACCAGGGTTGAAGCAGGGGCCACCGTTGGAAGTTGGCCATGTTCAGTAGCTGTGTCTTCTGAAGCACCATGAGTCACGTCAATTTCAGAAGATTCCACTCTTGAGAAGTTGCTATTGGATTCGTTCTTACCATCAGTATCTCGTTGTACTTTAGATTCCTCCTCAGAATGGTTGCCATTCTGGGTAGGTGGAGACAGCTCTTGTGAAGGCATCTCATCAGCAATTTTAGCATCCTCCATAGGAACAAACTGGTGCAAGTGACAGCAGTTCAAGAATATTAAAAGCAAAACAACAAAAGATAAGTGAGAAAAAGAAGATTTTATCACGCTGCAGAATAGGTGAATTATATCACTTGACTAACCGAAGTAAAATGCTTTATCACAGAAAATTTCCCCTTCGAGATGGTTGTTAACAAAGGGGGATACAATCAAACAAATTCAGTAACTGTCTTCATCTTTTAGTCAATATGAAATCTCAGTTATAGATCTTCAAATTTGCATGCTGATGCTCCGATAGCAAATTAAGAATGTGAATGAGCTTAATCCTAGGTTGAGTGACCATGTAAAAATCATTGAACAGTTCTCTTATTCAGGACAAGTATCGAGCAACTTCCTGCAAACAACATCTTAGTATTCCTTTCTTAGCAAAATTTTTGAACCAGAGAGAAGACCTCCAGAATAAATGGCACAATAGCATATTGGAATGGTAAGTAATCATCAATGAAACATGGCCGGATGCACAAGCCTCACGCACTTCCGCCAAACCATATGCACAATACTCGACAAGAACTTGAAAGGAAAATCATTGATAGAAGCAGTGACACCTAATCTTTTAGAAAAGTTCCAAAATCCTCCTCATATCATTATTAAATGCTTCTCTAAGGTAATTACACGAAAATAACATACGAGCAACCCAGCTCAGGGGGCATCAAAAGGCAGAAATACATAAACAGCGACAATCAAGAAACTAACAGAAGTTTAATCAGTTTACAAGCAATGAAGCACATCGTCTTTAACTCCTCTTGGAATAAGCAGATTATCCGTTCTATCTTCTGAAATATAAAAACGAAAACCCTTCACAGGTGGCATGCTCGACCTTTCTAAACTCAGAATCTCCAATTACATAAATGAACTCCAACTGATGGAATGGGGCAAGGGCCAAACTAAAATATGACAGAAATGAACTCCGACGATTTAGCAAAGCTTAAGACTTTCCCAATTTCTTGAATTTTCATCTTTGACCACGAGCCTTGAACTTGAGCGAATCTCCTTGCAGAATTTCAATTGACCCATAATTGCAAAACAAGCTAATTTGATCTCTACAAGTTTCAAGCACATACTCACATCGAATTCAATACGGGGAAGCAACCAAAGGGGCTGATACCAACTTAAGCACTAATCACGAGCTAACCCCACGATCAAGAGGAGATTATTGTAGCACGAGCTGAATGAATCAAGAAATGGTTTTGACATATGATTTGAAATTCTGAGCCAAAAATGCATGATTGAATGGGAAGAGAGAGAGAGAGAGAGAGAGAGAGAGAGAGGCATACCTGGGTGGCGTTGACGAAACACCAGAGAGATGATGAGTCAAAACAGAAACCTTCCAGCAATCTCTGGTGAATTGAAGCAACGCCCAAGAAGAACTTTCTTTTTTACAGGAAATTTACAGAGTTGAAATACGAGGAGAAGTTAAGGGGCTAAAATTAACAGCCAAAAATAGGAAGCGACTAAAAACGGAGGGGTAGAACACGTGCGTGGAGCGTTCCCCACAGTCACAGATTGATCCATCTGTCTGTACACACCCTACTCTCTCTCTAAGCGCTTCAAGATTAGATTTTTAAATGACATTCTTGTCTTTATTGAGATCCTAGTGAGAAAGGGAGAAAGACATGGGATTGCAGCTTCTGTGGTGGGTTTCATAAAAATCGAACCTTTTGTGAATATTGCAAAAGACAAAACAGTTTCAATGCTGTTGACGTTTCCAAAAACCTCTTTTTTTTTTTTCTTTTTTTTAAGGTAGAGAAGGAGGGACCAATCCCCCTGGAGTTTTCTCGCTTATTCCCCTCTATCGGCCAAGTATTCCCAACATTTTTTCCTTTTTTTTTTTTTTTTGCCTAATAGTCTAATACCCAAAACTAACGTCCGAATTTAGCATATGTGACAATTATATTTTAAGAAAAATTATCTCATAAAAAACTCTCCAAATTTTTACTTTTATCTCAATTTTATCAATCTAGTATAAAAAAATCTCAACTTTAACATATGTCCCAATTATAGCCATAAATTTTTTTTAATGACCGAGGTGTCCGGGCCAGTTTTCGCGCGATCCATAAAATTTTTTTCTTATAAAAAATCTAAATTTTTTTATTTTTATCTCAATTCTATTGCCGTTAGTCTTCTATCTATAATTACTGTTAGTTAATCCTATGTGACTCGAGCTTTTTCACCGAACTTACAAGCGAATCTTCGAAATTTAGAAATAATAGGTTTCAGGGACGGCGAAATTTTAGATCGTTGGCCGTGGGTTGCTGTGCTAGTCTCCCCTGAGGAATAGTCGAGATGCGCACAAGCTAGCCCGAACACATTGATTATCTAAAACAAAAAATTAGATCGTTAGTACAAATATATCCATGTCTAATAGTTTTTTGGGCTATTGAGCGTCGAAAAGAATACGAAACGTGCCGACTCTGTATCTCTCGGCAATATGTAGGAGAAGAAAACAATAGAAAAGAAATTCATGAATTTTTTTATGTCAATTTTGCTAAGATATAATTCATTAACAACGTGAAAATGCCATGTAGGTTTAATTGATGGTAATTATGAACAGAAGACTAATAGTGGTATAATTGGAACAAAAGCAACAATGAGAGGTTTTTTATGAGACCAAAAAAAAATGGATATAATTGAGACATGTATTAAAGTTGAGGGTTTTTTTTATACTAAACCGGTAAACTTGGAACAAAAAAAAATTGAGGTAGAATTGGGACAAATATAAAAATTTGAGGTTTTTTACGAGACGTTATTTTTTTTGGATATAGTTGTAACAAATACTGCGCGGACACCTCGGTTATCAAAAAAAAAAAAAAAATACTAAAGTTTGGCAATTTTTTTTTGGGCATTGGGATTTTTTTTTTTTTCCTTTCTCTCATTTTGAATGAGAAAAAAAGAAAGGGACAGAAGAATACCGCGGTAGGGAGCGGGATTGATGTATTGGCGATAACCAAAAAGGGGTGTTTCTAATGATTTCTCGAAATCAATACCCAGTTATTCTATAATCACCAAATAAAAATAAATATATCTCGCCCGTTGTAGGTCGTAATTAAAACTTAGCAAAATTTTACTTGTTAAGATATTTTTCTATCAAAATAACGAAAGATACACTCGATCATAGAACTGTCCGAGCATAAATAGGTCAAAACACCATTTATCTATTTAAATTTATCTTAAGGTATTTCCAAATTTCGCAACTCTCGCAATTTAACTTGAGTTAGATGCTTGATGTCTTCTAAAATGTCCGGATGTTTTTCTTTTCTTTTTAAAGAGTTCACTTAGCATTTTAAATTTCAACGAAAAAATTGACAAGTATTTTTTTTTTTTTTTACTTAAAAAAGGCCAAAACAAACGGGCATTCGGCAAAGGAAAAAAAAGGCCTTAATTATTGATAGTTGCATGAGTCTTCGAACATGTGCACTTTGGCTTGTCCTAAGCAAAAAGAGTTACCTGCTCATTTCATCATCAGAACTTACGTTACTAATCGAAATGTAAAATGTTTTTAGGTTTTATGCAATTATGCGCATTTAAATGCACGTGCATTAACATTAAACAAAGTCGGATTTTAAGAGTTTGGAAATCTGAAGAAATTACGAATTAGAAATTACTCCGGGACGACAACTTTTCACGCGGTTCTTGGCAACAAAAGAATCGAACCATCTGTGTCTCGAAGATGTTTCATTTTCTAAATAGAACCTGATAGAAGAAACAGGAGAATATGCTATAATATTTCATATAAAGTATGATGGATTCTTTTCTTTTTCCCATTAGAGAGAATTTAGCTTTTAGGGTTATTACCTGAATATGCTTTTGTTGAGGTGAAGTTTCAGACAAGGGACATGTCTTTTGCTCTAGATCCATCATCAGTGTTCTAGGGGCTACATGGTTTCCCTTGGTTACACATTAGCTTACAACATTATTAATATACGGAAGAATATCATGTGTGAGAAGAAAAGGTTTTTCTTTTCCTGGGTCGTGGAGGACACGTAATCTAGCTTGATTTTTGCTTTCCAGCCTTCGTATTTATAAACTTTTTAATTTGATTGATATAATCCCTAAATTTTATTACAATTTTTAATATCGTCCCGAACTTCTAATTTATCCAAAATTAAACATGTGTTAAGAGTTCATGAATCACATTTAAATAAACATTGTGCTAAAATTATGGAATTACATTCACCAAATTAAAAGTCAGGGAATATATTGCACATTGAATTAAAATTCATGAGTTGTTTGTGTTACTTTTTAACATAATAAAATATAAGGGAAAAGTAAAACTGCTAGCTTACATATTACGCAAATTACAAGAAAAATTCATAATTCGGCATTTATTATCATCAAATTCTTGTCGAAAGCATCTATGTGTCGGTGACATCCTGATTTTTTTAAGGGTAAAATGACGATGTTGGGGCTATTAAGCATTTCGAATATCTGCCTTAATTTATAGTTTAAGTATTTAAAATTCAAAAAGATAAATGTATCGCAATGGACGGTAGTTTAAAATTTTTGGTTGTTTTTTCCGCTTGGTAAAAGATTAAAAAAGAAGAAGAAGAAGAAGTAGCAGTAGCACTAGCAGTAAAGTTAGTAAGAAGTAAAGAAATTACTTGGAAAAACAAAAGGAAAAGAGAATGACTAGGGTGTGGTTCCCTAAGAACTATGCACGTGGGTCGTGCTGGCCCAGGTGGGGACCACGGGATGCGTAAGACCGCCAATCAGCTTGGGCGGCCGCGCGACAGAACCGTTGGATCGATGACCTGAGATTGACTTTTCGTACCTGCTTTGAAGGCATTTTGGACATTCTCTCTTTCTCCGGCGAAAGCTTAGCCACAATCGTGCCCCAGCCTACGAAAATTATTTCCTAGGAAAATTACTCTGTAGCCCCCCCTTTATATATATATATATTATAAATTCTGTCTTCTTCCCTACATTAGATGGCGTCGTCGAATTTACACGCTCTGATGTACAACAGCTCTTATTCGTTCACATCATCCTTCCGTTCTAACAAATTGATTCCGAGATCCGTCGATCAAATTCGATCCCTGCTCGAATAAAAAACACAGGATGCAGTTTATGTGCAATTTATCGTCTTGAATGTACCGAATCGATGTAGCTACGTACGCTTTTAAAATCAGCCGAAGAGATGAATCAACCGACATGCATGAAAGCTAATTTCGACGTCCCACGTCTAAAAATCGACTCCCCCCAAAAAAAAGGGAAGCACGAGGTGAGAAAATTTCTTGGGAAACATATAGCTGAAAGCGTGAAAATGATCTGAATGAGACCAAAACATTTCCTAATTTTTCCTTCAAAATCGAACTGGATGCGCACGTAATTCATGAAACCACTAAGTTTTCTTCGTTGATTTGCTTCAACTCAAAGCATGTGAACTTTACCGTTTCTTTTTTAATTCGGTGCTCAATCATGGAGAACACGCTTATCAGCACTGTAGATTAGCAAACCATATATTATAATCAGTTCGACCAAAGATTAAAAAAGGGAATCATAGTGAGTATGCTCTTTCAATCATTACTTATAAATGACATGACTAGTGAGCTCTAATGAAGGGCACTACACAAGTACATCCATGTGCCGCACTATAAAGCACAAATAATTTCCATTTGGATCGACTGCCACTCACATCACAGTAGCAGTAGTGTAAAGGCCGTAAATCGGGGGGGGGGGGGGGTGGCGGCAGCCATAACATAAGGCTATTACTTTCACATCTCTCTATCTATCTAAAGATAGAGAAAGATCCGGTGTGTGAACAACCCGACTGTGCGTTACATGTGCTCTACAGGTCGCGCTCTATCCTCTTCCCAACGAGCCCATTTATCCTTTGATTTGAAAGACGGGCGTTGCCTTCGGTTCGAAAGGCATGGGTTTCAGTATGTCTCTAGATGAGGCCCCCCACTAGTCCGGCTAGCTAGTAAGTGGTTCTTTCGGGTGAGAAGCAGGCCGGGCCCTACCCTACGGGCAGGCATCTCCCGCAACGCAAGCTGCATTGTTCGCCACCACCCAAGAAGCAAAAGATTCGAGAGTCCAGCACGTCTTCCTAGTTCCATATTCATCTTGTGTTGTTTCGAAGAATCCCAAATGCAAAATCAATGTGGGACTTCCTCGTTAAACTTATAATGTTAACGATAACAACGGTAGAAATAACAATCTATTTTAGTGTTGCAAAGCCAAGTTAAAAAATAAAAATGATAAAAAAAAAACCCAATAAGAAACTCCGAAAAGGTCTCTTGCGTGGGACAGTCATAGCACTGGTGGCGAGCTAATCCGGGTCATGTGAAATTGTGAATGCCCAGCCCATTGGACCGTCACTGAACGGGTTGGCCCGAAACCATGATGTGTGACCTCAGATTTGTCCAATCTTTTGCCCAGCCCATTGGACCGTCGCTGAACGTGATGGAAATTTCATCCTTTCATTCTTTAGATCCAATCTTTTGCTAAGCACTCGGCAAAGAAAATCGTGAAGAATGAAGATCAAAATGTCGCCGGATCATTAAGACAATTGCCCAGATCAAGGCCCATCGAAAATCCACGCGGTCCGGTTGATGTTCAACGTCGGAAACACGACCGTGATTTTTTATTTTTTATTTTTATGTCTTTTCCACCAGAAACTATGAATTGACTACTTAAAAAAGTCGGTCCACATCAGTTATTGAATATGCCTAAACTACATGAAACTTCACTTGGAAATTCCATTTTCCAAGGTGGTTGCACCTAAAAAAACAGGGAATCAGAGTTTCGTTGAACCGATCCTTTCAACATCCCAAAAAGAATTCAATCTGCCCTGGCAACCAATCTCCTGATTCTTGCCTTGCTTGCACCCAATCATTTTCTCGAGTCAGTCGCCTGTTAGTCTCTCGGGACGATAACGACCCCCGAACAAATCGACGACGCCCCAGCAAACGCAAAGTCAATGGGAAGATCGAGCAAGCCATCCTCGTCCTCGTCCTCGTCCTCGTCCTCGTCCCTGTCACGTTCTTTGGGCAGAACGACGTCGGATTATAATGTGAATCTGCGCAAGTCAATTAGCTTTACTTCCCCAAAGATCTGCGGTGGAACTTAATTGTTTACTCGGAGAGAACACCGTTTGTTCTCTTGTCAGACTTCGTTAGACGTCCTTGTTGAACCAATTCGAGAGTTTTTCGCTCGTGTTCTGGCTGAGAAAGATGTCTGGATTCGAACATGCCGGTTGGATCGATGAGTGAAGTGAACGCCCTTTTAGGCTACTACAATAATAACCACCCTAATGTCGACACTAAGCCATCCTTGTTTCTGCGGTTCTAGACTGCTCAAACAATAGAATGAAGTGCTGTATCGATTAATCAAGGCAAAATCACTCGAGTGAGTAACCATGCCGGTTCGATCTGGGAACCGAGTCCACAAACTGGGTATCGACCTATTTCTATATCCAAAACCGATGGGTTCTACTAAAAAATTTGGAACCTGCAAGGGCAATTGCATGCATGGTTGAACCTAGAACCAGATTACTTTTAAAAGTGTTTATCCTCAAGCAGAAAAAATTGCGTTCATGTTCGGTGCATGTATATTTTAGATATAATAAAACGAAACCAGAAGGAAAAAAATACAAATGCCCTTGCCCTCGCCAATTTCGGGTTGATAGGGGTCGGATTTTTATTTCCAAAACTAGGAACCGACCCTCACATGATAGATCTTGGGTTTGCAATTAATCACCCTTACTAATTTGGACATTCAGTTCTCAAGAAAGGAAAGCTTCGCACCAATCTTATATGAATCATAGCCTATGTGTGATGGTAATTTTTCGATTCATGCAAAGATGGGCAATGATATATTCGAATTCCGCTTTTATTGATAACAAAAGAATTCATCCTCAACAGTTAAAAGAAGGGCCTTTATAAATTAGGCGAAGTGGCTAGAATTGTCGTATCACAATTATCAAACCACCGTTCCTCTATTTATCCACATGTGAGATGAGAACTCAGAAACCTCATTTACTTTGCTCTCGTAAATTAAAAGAGAAAAAAATTTATTTAAAACTCCGAAACATGGGAAGGAAAATAAATGAAAGAGGAAAAAAAAAATCACATATTTAATCTACACCATCAAATTCGAGCGAAGCCTCCTCGGATCCGTAATATTGATCCTCCAGTGGCCGTCCGGTAGCCCCATCCGCCGCGCCCTCCGCCTCTCCCAGTTGAGCTCCGTCCTCCTCCTCTCGGTCAGGGCGCAGAACCTCCTCAGGCCCTTGTCCAACGCCTCGTCGTAGAACTGCCACCACCGGCGGTGGGCGACGTCGCTGGCGTACACCCTCTGTTCCTCCACGTCCCAGTTGCAGTCGTAGTCCCGGTAGCACAGCCACGGCTTCCACCCCAGGTAGTGGATCGCGTACAGCTTCGGAGGGTCCGACCCGAAGAGCTGCTCCTTCACGCTCCGCTCCCCCGTCGTGTTGGACCAGAAGTTCTTGAGGAAGTTGACCCGCCGGGGGAGGCGGTGCCACCAGACGAAGACCTCGTTGAGGAAGCCCTGGTCGCCGCCGTTGTAGGAGACGATGTCCTTGCGGTTATTCATGAGGATCTTGAAGGTGCAGCTGGAGGGCTCGAGGACCATGATGCCGGAGTTGAAGATGGAGTTGTCGTTGCCGGTGGCGGACATCTGGGGGAAGTGGAAGAGCAGGTCGAGGTTGCGGAGGACGACGATGTCGGAGTCAATGAAGATGACCTTGTCGTAGTCGGTGAGCTGCCACAGCCGGAACTTGCTGTAGTTGTACTCGTTGTAGGAGTTCTTCTCGGCCCGCGGGTTGCGGATGCGGCGGATGAGGCGGATCTGCCAGCCAGCGGCAGCGAGGGCGGCGCGCTTCACCTCGGAGATGGAGGAATCAAGGAGAAGGATGAGGTCGCGCCGGGTGCCAGTTCGGAGGAGGCTCTGGGCGAGCGCAATGGCGCCGCACACGTAGGCCTCGGAGGAATGGAGGACGGTGGCGTAGGCCTCCCGCCGCACGGTAGCGGTCGTGGTGAGGATGTTGGAGAGGTCATACACTTCGTTGATGCCTGCGAATTAAATTTCATGAGCCATTATTGCATCAATCATTTACATAGACATTAAAGTGTTTAGATGGCCGATTATTGAAAGTGACATTACGACAAAGATTATAATTACAATGTGAAGAACTAGATCAGCGCCTGTAGCTCAGTGGATAGAGCGTCTGTTTCCTAAGCAGAAAGTCGTAGGTTCGACCCCTACCTGGCGCGTTGACCTTTTTTTTTAAAAATCTTTTTCTTTTCTGTTTGCCCCGTGAAAAGAATAAAAATACCTCAATTCTGATTTTTTTTTTCTTTTGAAAGCTTCTTGCTGAAAGCAGATTCCTACAAAATTTACCACTTCTTCTAAAATCATTTGCTCGTAAACTAAGTAAAAGGAGTCTCCCATTTTTATAAAATGTCAATTGTTTTGTTCTTCCCATATCCTTAATTACTTAGTTACAAATATTGTGACCAAGATCAACCCACTAACTCCATAATTCTAATCTTTTCTTGATCGCATTTTGATATTAAAATCAAATTATTCTATCCTAGGGCAAAATTTCTAACAAGATTTCAAATCTCAAAAAATATTTTTTTCTCTCCATAAAAATCTATACACAGTATTCATATTCTCGTGTATGTTTAATTAACCAACTACTTCTTTCCATTACTCAACATTTTAAAGATTTCATAAATAAAATTATTGTACTTAGTTGTTCAAATGTCAGTTTCTTACACCTAGGCAATGAATTTGCACATTTGCCAACACCGGACTAAAGTAAATTGTCAATTTCTTGGGAAATCTTTAGGAGGACTAATCGGGAAATTCAACAAAAATAAGTAAGGAATTCTCGAAAATGTTGGACGACATTACCTTGACCCCACAGAGGGAGAGCCAATCGGCAAGATCCAACCGGCAGCGCCACCTTCTGATCCAAGCGACTCAAGTCCGGCTCATACAACCACCAATCGCCTTCCTTCCTCACCAAGTCCTTGCACCTGAACAACTCCAACATTGGCCTGCACTTGCTCCACAACACCACCCTCACCTTCCTCCCCAACTCCCTCCTCCCCCTCCTCGCCGCCACCACGGCCGCCACCAGGTGCGCCTGCAGCCACCCCAGGTCCCGGTTCCACCCTTCCTCCGGGCTCCTGCACGGCAGCTTCGCCACGACCACGTCCATTGTCCCATAGAGGGCGAACTCGGGCATTGGTATCTCGGGGCACAAGGGCACGTCGCTCTCCTCCTCCTCGTCGATCCACTCGGGGAACAGGTCCTTCCACTCGAAGAGGGGCGACACCCGGTCGAACAGGATTGGGACCGTGTCTCCGTATCGCCCCCACTCGCTCACGTCGTCCTCGTCCATGTTGATCATCCCGATCTTGTTCTTGCCCCCTCGCCCCATGACCTCCTCCATGAACTTCGGCGGTTCCATCTTGTGACCTCTAGGCCTGGAGTGGTGGTCGAGCGCCTTCTCTTCCAATATCACCTTCATCTTGACCGCGTCATCGTGCTATCAATGGAAAAAAAAAAAAGGGAACTTCGCAAATTAAACACTTTGTTTCTCCCCCGATTTTGACTCGGCTCAAACGAAACTGTGCACGGGCTGTGGCTCACCTTACCTTGTGATGGCACTCTCGCATGTCGGAGCACCGGATGAGCGGCTTCCCGATGTTATCGCCGAGCACGGACGAGGGGCGGAGGAGAAGCGCGGCGTACACGACCAGGAAGAACGCAAGGAAGACCAGGTTGATTTTGATGACCAGAGCCTTGGAAGGCGTGGCCTTCATGATCTTTTGAAAGCCAATACCTTCACCCATCTTTAATCTGGCCAGAAGCTGCGGTTCTGGCCGAGGGCGTGTATATATATGACTAGCCAACATTGCGGACAGCTCTCTTTAAATGTGATTGGGAGTGGTTAATCATATGATTAGGCTATTTTAAGCATTTATAGGGTGTAGTAGTTGGAGGGTTTAGGGAGTGTGATCAAAGTAAAAACACGTAGCGAGTGAAAAATGAGGCCAATGACAGAGCTCCATGTGTCAGCTTCTTCGGGTTTGGATTTTCTTCACTTCAGGACAAAAAAACGGGTCGGACCCAAATGAAGCTTCGCTTCTCTCACTTGCGCAGTCGGTGTGGCCCTTAGTAATTAACGTATACAAATGTTCTTATGTGTTCAATTTCTTTTTTTTTGTTGTGTTCAATTTCACGAGGTGCCCTTTTTATCTCTTGCCCCGTGAGACATTTGGCAACGAGATTCGCATTTATTTCTCAATTAAAAAAATGTTCTTTTGATCCCACCAACCACAATTAAAGATGCAAAAAAGCAAAAGGACATTAAAAAATAAAATAAGAAATCTCCGTGTGTGTGTGTGTGTAATCCAAGATGGTTTTTCTTGGCTTGCTTTGAAGACCCTTTCAAATTCCAACAAGGCTCATTGGCACTCTGCCGGCCAACATGATTTCTTATTAGCACTAATCACCACGTCCAGTGACGAGGCAATAAAATATGTCCAATTAGCAAATTTTGACATGGTGGACTTTGCAAGATTGGATGGAATGGTCTTTTTAAAAAAAATAAAAAATAAGAAATAACTAAACAAGAGAGAGGCGGATAAATTAAAGATCAAAAAAATAAAATTTGTGGGTCGAATCGATCAGAGTGTGACGATAGAGGTGTGGTAAACTATTAATGTACAAACATATGTACACTATCAATTTTAAAGATGAATATTTAGGCCACCAATATTGGAACTCGGAAGGATGAGCTTATTGAGAAGGAAGGGCAAGAGCCACAACCACCCTCTGGTTGCCCCGTCAACTTCACGCATTTGCAACGACAGTATCCCTTCCCTTTCGCCTCTTACGAAATCGCAAAGCCTTCAACCGATGCCTATTTTATAATCATTTCCTCCTCCTCTTTTTTTAATCTTGTTTTCGTCATTAGTTGAGAGCTTAATTTGAAAAGAACAGAACCAAAAAAAAAAACGGGGGATGTAGGTCGGGCATCACAACTCACGCACCCACATTGTGATTTGGAAGGCGATCGTCACGGTTCACGCACGGATCGAACCTCCAAAATGTCAACCTTTTGATGAGTGGGATCGTCGTGATCGAACTGAGTGCTGCGTTTGATCTGTCCATCCGTGTCCGAGCTCGGAAAAGGTCGGCCATCATGATGCCCAACGAGGTTCCGCGCTTATCCGATGGAAGTGGCCCCCCCTTTTTTTTTGGGCCCCCCCAAAGAGAGCGCGGATGGAACAGTTAGGGTCTGCGAAAAGGTGGGAAAAGTGACAATTCTTTCTTTATATTTATATCATTAGTATCAATTCCACCATTAAATCTTTTAGTTGGATTAATTTATTCCTGGACATTGGGCGCGCCCAAATTTTTTTAACAATGTTTTATTAGAAATTGTACAAAAAAATATACATGTCAGCCGACCATGTCACGTAGAATGATCGACATCTAAGTCAATGATTTTTGACCAAAATTAATTGGATGAACTAAAATGATATTAATATAAAAGATTTATGATTAAATTAATAAAATCGAAAAGTTTATAACTAAATTTGTGCCAATACGATAATTTTATATATTTATATATACACTTTTCATCGAAAAGGTCGGATTCATCTTTTTTGGTAGCTGACTTGGATGTTTAACAAGATTATTGAGCAAGAGAGAAAGTTTGCACAACTCTGGGAATTTTACTATGATTAGTCTCTGTAATGCATTTATTGACTAAACGGAATATCTTGAATCAGTGTTTGCCCTTTGGCCAGATCAAGGGGACGATCGGAGCTTGCTTCGCTTTGAGGACATGAACAAATTGAATCTCGTCGTGCTTTTCATGGAATCGGACTGAATGTCGAGGATTCACACTTTCATATGCCAATTCAAAAGCGAGTAAAATCTTGGGCTATACCATGAAATAATGACCCTTGGGGAGAAAGATAGGTTAAAAAAGTGATGGTTCGTGTAGGGTTTGTAATGACCAGATTCGATGAGGATGGGAATTGATTGCCAAGGCTAAATGGCCCGGATAAGAAGTAGCTCCCTGAAGGTTTCGAGGATGACGAAGGGCGCAAAAATGAACTAAACAGGGAAAGAGCGATTCTGGAATATATGTGAAAATTGAAATTAACTCATGGATGCGCCTTTTAAATAACAATAAACTTAGTTTTAGAACTCCAAAATTAACTGCGCCTGGGTAGGATCACTTTGGGTGATCTCCTAGAAATTAATCACGGATGCGTCATAGGGTTAGAGTCGGTTATATCGGGCTCGTATTCCTACAAGGGAGATAAATGCAGCCATATGGTAACTCACTAACTTGTCTCCCGACACTATTCGTTTGTAGCATGCAAGTCTGACTCTGTTTAACACCATTACTCCTTTAAACCTTTGCTACGTTTGGGAGTACTAGGGAAGAAAATCTGAAGAGAAAAATGCCACAATAAATTAGTTTTCAAAATTTTCACTCTAATTTCTATTGTCTATTTGTTCCGTTCTATTCCAAACACAGAATAAAAATAAACACAAAGATCTAACATTTTAAGAAGTTGCTAACTTGCTTGACAGTTTGATATATCGTCAGTTATTTCTAATCACGCGATCTCTCAATCAATGAGTGATTTGTACAAAACACGCAGTAATGATGTGTAGATTTACAGTTAAGATTATAGAATCCTCTGGTAAAACTATTAGGAAAACATTTCCCGGCATTTCAAGTCATCTAGAATCTTTATAAGTGTGTCATATAGCATTAAAAACGGTACCTATCTTTGCGGCAAAAAAAGCCATAAATACTCTAGAAAAGTTCACTTCAGATGGTGCGATATTTCGCAATGGCTTAAAACGAAGGATTCCGATCCAAAAAAACAAAAAAATGAAGGATCAAATGGTCTCACTGATTTATTTGGTTCCCTTATTAAGCCTAAACTAACCACTAATCGCCTCAAGTTGAGTTCCATTTGGACGAGAAAGAGTACGGCATTGAAACGCACGCTGTATGAATGAGTGACAAGTTTCATTTTCATTATCCCTCGAAAACCCCGCCTCGCGAAACTTGTGACCTGCTAAAGAGGGAAAAAATTATACAAAAAATTGTAAATCTATTATATTTTTATCAATTCAGTATTAAATATTTTAATTATAGTAATTGATTTTAAACATTTTTAAATTTTATTAATTGAATCAATCCGATCAATTTTAGCCGAAACTCGCTCACATGGGTACCAACACTAGCATCACTAGAGTAGATAATTTTTAATAATATTTTAATAATATTTTAATTTATTATTTTCTAATCTCTTTCTTTTATTCTCTTTCCCTTCTTTACATTTTTTCAATTTTTTTTTTTTTATTTCCCTTTTTCCCTTCTGTTGGCCTTGGGCGAGGTTGGTCTCACTCAACTTGGTAAGGGCGGCAGCCGCCTCAGGCGATGGAGGGAAAAAGAAAGCAAAGAAAGAAAAGAGAAGAAAAAATTGACAAATAAATAAATAATATTCTAAAAAAATTACAATATTATTAGCAATTGTCCACGTCAACACGACCGTGTCACGTAGAACGGCTAGCGTCCACGTAAGTGATTTTTGATCAAAATTGATCGGATAAACTCAATTGGCAAAATATGAAAATGTCTAAAATCGAATTGACGCAAGTAAATTGTTTAGAACCGAATTGACAAAACTATAATAGGTTCAGGAGATTTTAGAAAATTTATTATTATTATTATTATTATTATTATTAAAGATGATCATTCAAGAGAAGTGGGTAATCCCAACTCAAAGCGACGGCCCTTGTAGTGCTCCAAGAATCATGAGAAGTGAGAAGCAGCCCGCAATTAGGTAAAATTGTTTACATGCATCTTACATGACACAACCTCTTGTTGGGCGTGAGCAAGAGCAGGGCACAACTGCACCCACGTGTTCGGACGGAATGGCGGGATTACTGGGAAAACGATGTCTAAATGATTGGATGCTATGGATCTCTTAGATCGGGAAAATTGCACCACAAGTCCTGGATCTTATGTACGGAATATGTACAGAATGCCATCGAGACATAAACCTTTTGATTGGCTTGATCAAGTCTTTAACCTTTACTAAAAAGATTAATCAAGTATCAAACCTTTCAATTGATACGTTTCAAGTCCAAAAAATATGACCAAAAAAAAAAACAAAAAATTGCCGATGCTCCGTCGTAGCCTCCACTACATGCTGCACCCCTACCATCCTCTATCTCAAGCTTCAACCATGGTAATGTGCCGCGCAACCTTGTGATGTTTTGTCCGGGAGAATCATCATATCAGCTCTAAAACTATTGTCGGAATGAAATTCGATCCTAAATTTTTCGACTTTACCAATGCACTCCTAAATATTTACCCGAATTTCCAATTTAGTTATTCGGGCCAATTGCGGGCAGAAATCACTAATGTGGCGATCCACGAGTTGTGCGCATCAGAGTGCCACTTAGGGTGGCCAGCAATGACTAGACGCCACATCAACGATTTCCGACTTTGGAGGACTGCACTGGAATTTTATGCAAAGGTTTATGATCACGTTGGTAGAACTGAAAAGTTTAGGACCAAGTTGACATTTGAATAATAGGTTTTGCCAAGTACGAAAGCAGGGTTGTTGCTTGTGAATCGCTTATAGCTATGATGCCTCGCCTAGCGTTAAAGTTTAGTTCAATGCCACAGAGATATGGACGGTTCAGAACCGAACTTATTTAGTTGGCCTTATCATCACTCATCAGTGAGTACTATAGTTCTTTCGTCTTTTAATGTTAGTGTCGGCCAGCAAAATGCTTCAAAAAAATAAGGAAAAAAGAAGAAGAAAAGCATATGAGTAGGACGACTGGAATGCTAAGCCTACAACGTGCGGTCGTAGGTTCCAAACCTACTCGGCTCAACCGCCCAAGTTGATGGAAGGAGGAGCTAAATGCTGTTTCATTTTAATGACAAATTGGAAGCAGAAAGGTTGTGCCGTGCCCTCCATAGAGAAGAAGATGCTTCACCAACTTTTTGCAAATCGAAGGAGCTTCAGTCATTTCGGATGCACTCCCGACCACTGATCAGAATTCCCTTTTCGTAAAGACAAAGCTGGGTTAATTAAAGTACATCCAAAAAATTGTTGGTGTTGTCTTTTTGTAATTAACAAAGGAATTTTGCCAGCATAATGGTCCAATTGTGAGATTGTGAGAATAACAGTATATTGTGGGTCGTAAATTTTTAAATAAATGAACCCCGCAATAATTATTTTTAATTGTATGGTATTTTTCTTTTTGTAGCCCAAAATAGATTGTTGATTTCACGGTCACCCAAAGACTATTATATAATCAATTCTCTTGACAAAAATGTGATTGGAGATGCAAAGTGGGAATTTCTAAGTTATATGGGCATCACGTACTATTATCATCTCTTTTCTCATGGACTCTTTCACAATTGATTAAGGCCGATTGTCATAACGTTGCAGAACAATGTCATTACACATACTCTTACTCTGATAGATGAAAAAAGATCGCATAGAAAGCATACAAATCCCGTTGTCGATCGATGTAGAATATTTCAAAACACATCCAAGCTGGATTGGAAATTCGACTAAACGGGATGGACATACACGCGAATTGGGGCAGAAATTGGATGTGAAACCATTTAAATTAAGCTAATAGGTGAAGATAGATCGCGTGCACATAAAAGCATATGAATTTCGTTGTCAAGTGAGATAGGATATTTCAATATGCTGTTTGTCTTGATACCATAACTTGTTTTTTCATTGGTCCTATAGGTGAGGTCGGGGATACTTCTTTATGCCGCATGTGGCCTTTTGGGTCCATGCATTCTCCTCTAAAGATTCGATGGCAACTAACTTTATGCACGGAAAATTTATTTTAAGAAATATTTTGTCTAGACGCACACGTGAGAATATTAGCAAAGTAGTCCCAAACAAATAAGGTTGTGATGTACATCGATTAGGACATCTGACTCACTCGCGGTTTAAGTTTTCGAGTGAAATTAAGGCTAACTCAATATATCGAAAGGACTATCTTGCTTCCCCTCGAATTATGTATTAATAATATGTAATGGAATCTGTCCACCCCCAAAAAAAAAAAAGAAAAGAAAGAAAGAAAGAAGGCAATGTAAATGATTCCAAAGAAGAGATCCTTCGAAAGAAAGAAAGAGAACATTGTTCAAATGCAAATATGAACGGTTAATCCCACAAAAGACAATCGAATTAGGTGCAACAGCCGAAAAAGACAAAGATAACCTTGCAAATAAAAAACTTAAACCAAAAATAATCTCACATATTAGGTTTTAGATTCAGTATGGACTTAGCCTTAGCAATTATCAATGAATGATTTATCTCGCGATTCCACGCCTGTAACATTCACAACAAAGCGAATTTCCTTTCTTTGGGGGGTTCAATTCTCCCCCACGCAGAAAATTATCAAAAAAGTCATAAATTTATTACATTTGTGCCAATTCAGTTATAAACTTTTTAGTCTAACCAATTTAATTTCTAAACCTTTTGACAAATTTTCAATATCGTCTATCTAGTCAGTTTTGGCAAAAAATTCATTGATGTGAACGCTGACCGTCTTGAATGGCACTGCCGATGTTGATATAGTCATTTTCTGTAATTTTTTTTAATCTTTTGAAATTTGTTTGAACGTTTATCTTTTTATTTTCTTTATTCCCATTGGTGAGTGCTTGACAACCCTCTTTGGCCAATGGATGAGAGCTTGCAAGCCCTCTGTCACGTCTCGAACCTTGAGAGCTCGTGAACTTCCCATCTGGCCATTGACTTTAGAATATCTCCCAGAATCCAACGGCCAATAACATAAAACTTCAAAATGATAAACGCATGCGGAAGTGAGAAAACATCCCATGCAAATAAAATACAAGATGACGTAGGACAAAGGGGTATATTTCTCATTACAGTCAATCTTCCTTCAAAAGTTACAATTCTAAATCCCCAAATTCAATAAGCAATCCCCAAGGTCTCAAAGGGTTAATATGCACTTCCTCAAGTGACTTCATCGAATGCCCATTCGTGGCAAACTCGGGTTTCCATTGTCTGAGACCTGGAAATGTTGGTCGCACGACGGAGTGAGATAATAATCTCAGTAAGTTAATCATAACCCTAAGCTAGACTATTGGTACCTTTAGGCTCGTTTGAAAATATGCAAGCTTTGAAAAACACTTTTTATACATAACATTCAAGCAATTGTTATAACAAGACAACTCAGGCATATCAGGCAATCAGGTTTATATCCTTCACACTTTCCCTTTCCAATATAAAATTCTCAAGCCATACAGGCATAATAGATATCCCATGCACTTTAGGCATCCCAAGCATTCTAGCCAATTCAAGCATTTCAATCACACAGACTCGGAAACACATCAAGATCATTTTTCAGTCTTTTATCTTCTTTACGCCCATCAAGGGCGGCCCTCTTTGGGTTGCGAGATGATTCGGTCAATCACATGACTCTCGACTTCTTATCGATATGATTCGGTCATCATGACTCTTGCTACGAAATGATTCGATCTCTATAGCAACTCTGACACTCTGTGCCATCAAGATGATTCGGTCGACTATAGGACTCTCGCGTCCAAATCTAGAGATGATTCGGTCACTACCCGACTCTCGATTCTTACAGACTTCGAGATGATTTGGTCAAGGTATGACTCTCTAGCCGCACGACCTCGTCAGGTCAATCGGGATCAAACATTCGCGGCGCAATGCATTGGCCAAAGTAACCTCATTTGTGATCCTTTTCATTAATTCCATTTCCACATCCACAAATAGATTCATCTCATCGCCATTCAAGGCACATTGTTCAATCACATCAGGATCACAAATTCAAGCATGTCATTCGCTTATCATGCATATGTACGTCATCAAACCAAACATCATTTGACATCAATTGCACAACCGAGCACTAAATCCCTCAATTGAATCCCCAATAATTATCACATGCCCAAATTCACACACGGCATAACATCACCAAGCATTCACATCTTTGATTTATTGCTCCCTAAGCATGAAACATGGTACTCAATCAAGGACAAGTCATAAAATTTCAATTCATAAATCTGTCCACCCACGATCAAGTTTAGTCTCACGAAAATTGCAATTTTTTTACTCACTTTTTGAGGAAAAAAAATTTTAGGATCTTAAATTCAAGATCTTACGGACATGTGGGCGAAAACGGGGCTCAATTTGGACATTGGATGAGTTAGAACGGACCATTTTAAAATTAATGCGTGCTGAAAACAAATTTGGACGGTTTTCGGGTCTCTCACTTTTTTCTCACCAAAGTCGCCCTTTAAACACTTTCAACTCCACCAAAAATTTATCCTTTAGTAACCCAACATCCTAACTAAGGGTTAGAAGTCTTTTTACTGAGATAATTAAGCCAACAAACTCCTTCAAGAACCACAACAATTCTCGGTTCCTAATATGTTCAGTACAAGGCAGAATCTGTCCCTAAGGAAATATATGCAAATCGTCAATCAAAACTCCAATCTAACTCATCTATCTTTTGCTAACATAAAGTATTATGTCTTAGGGTGTCTTACCAATAAATTTTGGGGTAAGGCGACGCTTCTACGGCCTTCAAAGGCGCTCGGTTCTCAGACCCGTCGAAGAGGATAGATTCTGTCCAAGAGAAGTTTATGGACATTCAACCATCAAAATCCATTCAAATCTTAACCAAACTTCAAACCAAACTTACTCAACCTTAATATTATGTCTTAAGGAGGTCTCACCTTGATTTGGAAGTAAGATAAGCCTTCTAAACCTGTCTAAAGGAGCTCATGGCCTGGTTTGCTCCGATTCTGACCTAGGAGGGTTCCGGCGGCTCCACGGGTCAAGCGAAGTAACGAATTGACGAACGGTCACTTGGAGGTTGTAAGCAAGACATCAAGGAGTGTTGTGGTGGTCGGAGTTGGGTCGAATGATGGCCAAAAACCGACATCGTGGCGGATGAACGACGATGGCAGAATTTGTTCTGCGGGCAAGAGGAAGAGAGAAAGAGGGAAACGTGAGAGAGAGAGAGAGAGAGAGAGAGAGAGAGAGAGAAAGTGGCTTAATACAATGAAGAAAGAGCGAGTGTTCTTGGTCTTTCTTTGTTCCCAAGTCAATGAGAGAGAGAGGATTGGTAGGTGGGGATTTGATATCAAATTAATGCCATCCTAGAGCTCTAATCTAGCCTACTTACACATATCAACTCTCATTAATACTCTTGACTTTTCTTCATAAAAAATCTAGGGCACAAATTGATTATAATTCCCTCTAATTTTCAGCCACTATAGGGAGAGAGCAAATGACTATAATGCCCTTGCTTGCTCTAAAGGAAAGAATGTCCTTTGAGGGGCAAAAAGGTAATTTTACACTTTCAGTCCAAATTTCACTTTTCTTCATCTAAATTGCCCTCGATGAGGCGGAGTCCAACTCCTTTTGAATTTTTGAAATTATTTTTTATCCAATATCAAATTTCGAGATCCAATTCATGGCCTGTTTTCCGTTAATTGTAATTCAAGTCTATCTCAAACTAACGGGCGGCTTTTGAGAGACGTTCACGGGTATCGACTCAGTGATTCTCATCACACTTAGGATGACTTAAGTCATAACGACTTTAGTTGTCATGTAATTGCGAGGGTTCATAACTAGCTCTGACGGTCACGATCGTAAGAATTCGATTTAGGAAAGGTTTGCAAATCATACGTCGGTTAAGCGAAATCACCCGCGTTCCAATCGTATAACGCTAGCAATGAATCCCTTAATCGTTCCTAAATTATTGTCTCTAAATATTCCATCGACAATCTTTATGGTCAAAGTGTCATTCCTTATTTGAATTCCTAGGTTCACGTATTTGTCATGTGTTAGACTTTCCCTTTCTAGTCAGTTAACTCGAATTGATCAAGTCCGAACGAGATAAAACTGAAATACATCGCTAGATATATTCTCATTCATACATCTCGAAATGGTCAAAAATTCAGAATGTCACACCTTCGCTGGCCGCGAGCAAGGTAACCTCTTCCAGACCTGGCGAGGGGCGTCCTTGCAGTGGTCCGTTAGGGCAACCCTCAATAGGCGTGGTTGCCCCTCGCCTGGCCCTCACGAGCCATTGTCTGAGACTAGGCACATGCAAAAAGGAAAGAAATAAGAAATAGAAAAACAAATTATCCACGCCAGTGCGGTCTACGCTACATAGACGGTCGAAGCTAATTGGAACTCCATGTCAGCGTATTCCAATCAAAATTAGTCGGGGGTCACTACATTGACAAATTAATAAGAGGATTAAAACTGAATTGGTAACAATCGAAAGTCTTAGAACCAAATTGACACGAACAAAATATGTTTAGGATTTTTTTTTTTGGGATAATTTTCTCCCGGGACCTCTCTCCTCCCTCCTGTACGGCTGTACCCACAGTAGAGAGCAAATTCAAGATGTTAATTTACGCTTCAATCATGAGAATCGAATCCCTGTGAAAAGGGTAAAATCATTTGAGTATAGTCAAGAAGAGCTAACGAGTAGTAAATGAAACACCATGTTATATGAGCATGAGGACCCACTCAATTTTTTCAGGGTATCTTTCAATTATCTGCGTCGGATACGAGAATGTGATTCCAATCGTGTTGGAGAAAACCTGGGTGGACAGAGCCCACCAAACAGAGCTTAGAGAATCTTTCAATTTGGGGCAGTAAAGAAGAAGGGGCAATACGTGTTTTAACCTTGAATCCAAGGGCAAAATGCAAGCGCCCAAACAGCAAAAGCAGGTGCTCTCTAGGACAACAAAGAGCATCGAGACCGCTATATAAATTGAAGCACCCTTCCATGGCCATGGAGAGCCTACATACGCAGAGCAGTTTGTGATTGATATTTTCCTTGGTCATGGCGATCAAGGCTCGCAGCATCTCACCAGACGGCACCCGCGTCATGACCCTGGAGGAGTTCAAGCGGTGGTTGAAGAAGTACGACGCCGACGCGGACGGCAGGATAAGCAAGGAGGAGCTCCGGGACATCATCCGCATCACCGGGGGTTGGTTCTCCAGGTGGAAGAGCAGGCAGGCAGTGAGTTGCGTCGATGCCAATGGAGACGGGTTCATCGACGACGACGAGATCAGCAACCTCGTCGAGTTTGCCAAGAAGCAACTGGGCGTGACTGTCGTAGCCTTTTGAACTGCTTTTTGTCTGCGAAATCTGTATGGTTTCCCTTTTCACTTGCTGTGAGGTGTCCCTCAAGCTCAGCTGTTTTCTGTGTGATTCTGAATTCCCTAGCTCGTTTTGGAAAAGAGAAAAGAAAATGTTAAACCTGCATAATAAGTTCAGAATAGTGACGCCTTGATTTTAGCTGACAAAGTCGCGGATAACGAATTGACATGCCCGGATAAATGAACTTATCAGCAGAACATCATCCGATGAACCAAACTGGTTTTCCCCTGCCACGAGATTATTCTGCAAAGAAGGCGTCCACCCTACAAACTAGACATGGCCTATCACCGTTTCAGGACCTGGCGACGGAACATTTTCACGCAGAACATCGGTGGCGTAACTCAAATGAGGGTTAGCAGGGAGAGATCATTCTTGCACTTACTTTCAAGAAGGATAGAGAACAGCTTATGAAAATGGATGAAAAGAAAGAAACTGGGTAAGGTTTCTCCGGACATGAACGGCGGGAGGCAAAAAGACAGTCCTGAGTCAAATCCGATCTACCGTTTGGCAAAGCATCAAGGAGGGACTCTTAATAGTTACTTACAGAGAACAAACAACCAACGAGTATGTTTCAGCATAACTCCACAAAGACCGTGTGGCCGATCACTGCTTCGACTCACGGGAGGAAGACAGTGCAGATACATGTACTAATAACATATGCACATGTTCGTGTCGAGATCGAGAGAGAGAATCATTGAATAATTATCAACTTTGATCTAGTGTACTTTACAAGCTGGTGTTTCCCAGCAGCCTATTCCCCATTATAACTCCCAGCAAAAAAAGATTTGTACAGAGCGGTCTTCACGGGATTAAGCGGTATATTGGTTCTCTTTCCAATGTATAAATAATTGATAATCCACGCTTTTATGCTGAATCTAAGAGGCAGGATACAGTGAACACGGCTGCCTCTACTCCATGATTTTTTCCCGTCATTGTAGCCCCGAAAGTATGCGAACTCACCGTAGCTTCAACTCAACCTGTAATTGTCAGGATGGCTTAATGAGAAGACAGGAAGCTAGTATTTAAATTGCAATTTGATAAGCAAACAAAACTCAAGCTTGAAAGGAGTCCAAGAGAGGAGTTTGAGATGCAAAAGTAAAGATTTAAAAAGTATTGGAATTCCCAATGGTTCTATGACAGTCTTGCAGGCAAATTCTTTCTCCAAACAGAAGAACTTTGTAGGGCCAAAGTACCTCACTACATAATAATCAGTACGAGAAGAATACACTGACCATACAAATGTCCATCAGAATATATTGGCAGACTCAAGTGCATGTGAGTTTGTCTTTGGCATGACCAAAGCATGGCTGTGAACTGAATGACCGACTCAAAAGTTTCATAGCAATTAACCGCAAGATCCAAAATTCTTGCTTACCACAGCTGTTGAAGAAGATTCATGATTAACCCAAGTTGCATCTGTACAGGGTGACCTTCTCCACCTGAACCTTTTCATATATCGATAGTAGCAGGCGGCAGTTTCCAAAAATTCCAAGAATTAAAATCCTCCTACAACCGACAAAGAAATACCGCATCAAGTGCCAAACCAGGAATCTCCAAATAAAAGGTGACACTGGAATAAATCGAAAGAGAACCAATGCATGCAACAAAAGATCTTTTGCTTTCACAGGTAATATGTGAAGGCTGCCTAATGCATGTGCTCCCAAAAAGACACTCGCAAATGTCAAAATACACACCAATCAATTGTTGGTCATGCTTTGTTCTGCAGTATTTGAGTTGGAAATATCAATAATTCAACGAAGACATAAATTGCCAATATTTAAGGAGCAAACCTGCTCAACTGATGCCATCGGTGGAAACATGCCATGCACAAGAGCCTGAAGTGACGTATAAGATCTCGTGTCAACATGTTTGTTGACAGCAACTTCACCCTGTGAACAAGAAAATGTACAATGCGTTGCATCTTCTATAAATTCCTTTTCTGAGACTCTCTTAGTAGTCACTACAAAAGCATGATATTTCAGATACCTTAGGATTGATCGTGAAAACTTTTCCTTTTGGAATTCCAACTTTCAGATAACTGATTTCATCAGTGATTCTGTTCCCAAAACCAGCATAGAATGGGTTGTAGTCAGGAGGAAACAATGCCCTAATATCCTGGAGAATAGAAGAATTGAAGGGAGAAGCATGATTTAGAAAAAGAGCATTTCCAATCATCTAAATAACAGCCTATCCAGCCAGAGCTAAGAGTTGCAAGTATCCTTCAATTGCGAGTGAAGCAGCATCACAATGAACGAGAAGTGTTTACAAAGAATTGAAAAATCTGATCAGACAAATGAAATTTTGCTAATCTCTTTTTAGTCAACTGTCTCTTCACAGGTTCTGGTGGGTTTTATCCAGTTCTCGTAATAAGGAGCAAAGATGGCAGGTAATGATTGCGAAAACAGGCCGTCAGATTTTTTAGCCGAAATCAAATTTTTGTTCCCATATCCAGTTCATATTTTGAGGAGCTATTTTATGGTCATTATACTACTGAGCATTCCCAAACACAAAGTACATGGATCTCAAGAATCCAATTTTATTACCACATCCATGCTATCCAGTAGTCATTGGAAAATCCATATTGAGAACTGCAATAATATCTCAATAAGTCCATATCTTTTGCAAATTTCACAATTCTACATTTCTAGTTTGATTGTTCTGAGCTTCTTTTGACAACAAAAATAATCACCATAACTATCAACCCAGTTCAACCCCGAGGATACTTGCATCAGCTATGGTTGTATTTAAAACCAACATCAGGTAAACTATAGGAACAAATTTGGTAAATCAACAAAGGAAAATCCAAGACAGGTTTATTCTAATAAAAATTATAAATTAGAGAAATTTACAGTATGCACATATTAAGACACACTCCTTTAAATCTTATATCAAAGGATCATGTGATCATTGGACAAACCTCCAAGCATGGTATCTTGAATTCATGAGGCGCCCTTCTTATAACTGACGGAAAAAAAAAACATGAATTAGTCCAGGAGAAAATCAACGAGCCATATATACTATCTGAACGTCAGCAGAAGATAAAGAGTCCCAAGAATCTACGTCATTGTCTATTTTTTCCAAAATTATCTAAAATTTGACTAGAATGAATTACTGTGCTGTCTCAGAAATTAGACTAAAAGTACAACTCCAACATCTAAAAACTAAATGTAAAAAAAAGTAGAAATCTTTCTGAAATGTTTCCGAAATTCCATGCCTATTTTCCTTTTAAGACCAGGAGTTTTACGACGACTGATGGCTTTGATTGGATTGACTTTTACTTTTTTTACCTTTTGCTTGATCTACATTTTACAGCTCATGCATTTTGACATTTTCAAATCTTAAACTCCTTGAACTTTCACAATACATAAATGTCGATATGTAGGGTCACATATA
This sequence comes from Rhodomyrtus tomentosa, assembly GCA_028455895.1. Taxonomy (NCBI): domain Eukaryota; kingdom Viridiplantae; phylum Streptophyta; class Magnoliopsida; order Myrtales; family Myrtaceae; genus Rhodomyrtus; species Rhodomyrtus tomentosa. The sequence continues at coordinate 1,005,820 of JAPCWY010000001.1, read as the reverse complement.
ATAATTTTCATATGTCTCTTAAATTCGAATCAATATCAACATCAACATCATCATATGTCTCTTAAATTCGAATATTGTTTTAAATTTTGGCAGGAAAGCAAAACAAATACTTTTCGCTTATTAAGAAGTGTTAAAAAACAGGTCCTAAGTAAGCTGCAATTAGGCTTTTATTTGGATAGAGCGCGGAAAGAAAAATGGAAGAAAAAATATTATCCCTCAAATTTTTCATTACCCCATTTTCTACTTTCACAAACATAGCCTTAATGGCATATTGTCAAATTTTGCCATCCCAAATTTCAGGTAGTGAGCATCCTCATCCCAGCGCCCCCATCTCCAAAACACAACCAAAAGAAATGAAAAACAGAGGGAAATACCAATATGTCCTTCATCTATATCAATATCAACGTCAACAACACCTTTATCCGAAACAACGGCGCCAAAAACTTGTTCTCTTGATTAGTAACGCAAGTGCACGTATCGAACGAGTAATAAAGTGATGAACAAAAGTATAGTTCTCACAGAGATTATAAACAAATCAATCAAATTACTTACTAAACGTGAACAGTTCTCAAATTTATCTAACCAATTAAAATTCAATAAAGCAATCAAAATTCTAAAGAAAAATAAATTAACCAAGGCATCAAACCAAAATAAAAATTAGAAATTTCGAATATAAAGAAGCAATGACAATAGATTTCTATCAAGAATGAAAAATCTTACAACATCCGATTTCACTTAACCAATCAAGATTAATTAATTAATCTCGTCATGCAATTAAATTGAATTCATAGTGTGATGGTAGAACTTCCTAATGTAAATCACTACCCTTGGTCTGGTATAACAACCCTAATTAGATTTAGCAACCCACACTTGGTCCACGCGAATTCAAGTAAATCCAAACGCATTAAGATCTATGAACATTCCTGGATTCAATAAACTACCCTCGCTTTACGTACTACCGAAATCACACAAAAAGCATAAGATAGAGATTCATGGCTATATATCATAAAGCACTTGCACGGAATCTCCTTTCAGTCTCATGCATGCAACAAATATCATTCAAGTGGTGATCAAGCACTTAAAAGCATTAAGAACATAATATATAACTCACATATACGAATTTTAGAATTGCATAAACGAGTATGAAAAATTAATCCATCATAGTTAAGTTACATCGTAGCTCTAACGAGGAGTTGTCTAGAACATAATGAAAATTAAACTAAAAACAATGATTAAACTAAACATGATGAAGAACTAGAACAAGTTCACCAAGAATAATCAAGGATTGAATTTGAATTCGTCTTCTTCTTTACTTGGCATTTGGATTGAAAGAAAGAAAAGCGCAAAAAAGAAATGAACGTCTTCTGGAAAAATGGCTTCTGGAAATATCAATATGTTGATCTATATATTTATATATAACAAAAGTTTGCTTCGAATGCAAGACAATCAGCTCATCAATCTTGATTTTTTGTAAAGATAGTAACCTACTACACGTTCATCGACCGCCGATCCAACTAGTTTGGGATAAAGGTGATGTTAATATTGATAGTAACCTATTACAACATCTATTTCTATTTACTCAACCATACACACTGTACCTTCTCGAAATAAAGAAGGGAAAAGGCCATCAGGAGAAATGAAAACAGGTCCATCTGGTAAAGTCTTGCCATCCTGAAAATGAAAAGAACCCCATAGGTGAAATGCATATAATGATGACAATTTACATGTTTATTCACATTCCCACAATAAGTAGAAAAATGCTCGGATCTTTGGGTATTACCTGCTTAAGGTTGAACAGAAATCGCCTAGTGTGATAAGCCTGAGAAATTGCACGTGCACTAAGAAAAAGCAATTGATAGCCATTTTCCTGGAATAATGACCAAGAACTTAATATGTGAGTTTCAGAAATCTCGTCCTCAACTATTGCAGTCAAGTGTGGTGCATTTGTGGGGCACACTGAACTCTCCAGAAAAATTAAGATAACCAAAATTATATCCTTAATTCCGAATGTAGTATTTATTGGCAAAAGGTGCATATCAAAGAGATGACATTTCAGTCAAACACACTTGATAAAAACCCCAGCGTATTGAATTTTCCCACCTAAGGAGAGTTTAAGCGAGCAAACTACAATATTCGGTGGTGGTCGAAAATTCATTTATATAGAGGATCATGGAAAGATGGACAAACCTTAATAGCTGAAAACAGATGTGCAACCCCACTTTGTGACCAATCAACTCCAACCAAAGGCATAAACTGGCCCAAAACATCTGATCTGTTCCCAACAAAACACTAACAACGATCAAATCTATGAGGAAGCAACCCAGTTTGAGACAGAGATAAACTATGGAAATATTATCCATGAAGGACGAGCCAGGAAAACACGGAAAAAATTTAGACTGATGAACTGCACAACCGACTCACACATATCAAGGTCGCTAGAAATCCTGAGAGTGAACAAAAGAACAGGGACATGTACTGGAATTAGAAGGAATAATTCTTGTCATTTCACTTTCTTGCTGGTATCTTAAGTAAGTGTCTAGAAGTGACGAGCTCAGGACTACCCAAAAGACATCACATGACGAAACATTATGAAAGGTGGATTTCATCATTTAAATTGGAAACTTTTACCTAATATTGGCTAAGCAAATGAAAACACATTGCTTCGTGCTGTTTCGCTCTATTATTACATCTCACAGATGCCAACAACCATCCTTTTTCTTTGCAAATTCCATTTTAAGGGGTGATGTCCGCAGCCACTCATTGCCAGAATTGCTGCTTGCACAATTATTTTACTTACAAAGCATTTAAATGAAACAAACATCACAAAGCAGTGTACTATTTTTACATGCATTCCAAAAAATAGACTCGCCTGGTTATGGTGCCATCTACATCCGAGATGATGATACGAGTGTTCCATTTCCACAAATATATTCGTGCATCAACCTGAATCATGATGAAAAACCGCAACTTGGCATGAACTTCTTTTCTGCTTTGAGATAAATAAGGAAAGAAACATCAACGTTCTTTGAAAAACGACTTCATAAGGTTAAGGGTAGCGAAAAACCTGCTGCTTTCCCAGCATTGCAGTAGAAAATGTGAAGGTCACCAAATTGCTTCCTTCTTTCAAATTTAGGGATGCAAGCTGCTCAGATGTGGGAGTCATTGCCTTCGCCATCTTTTTCACCACTTTTGGTTTAGGCAGCAATTTGTCTGCATTCAGGCCGTTAGCTATCTCTGAAACACTTTCAGCACTGAAGCCTCTAACACTATATATAGCTTTTCGAGATTTGGAACTTTTGAAGGAGAAGGGCCAAATTCTCCAGCTTCCACCAGCTGGAATTGTGGCTTTTGATGCATCCCCATCAAGAGTTCTCTCGTATTCATCAATGGCTATCATGCCCTTTGGTTCAGATATCCGGTCAGTTCCAAACGAAGCCATCCCCAGAAGAATGTGAGAAGCCGCATCCCAAGGGAAGTAGCGACCACCAATTCTAACAACAAGCCTATCATCCTTGACAACAGAAGGACCTAGAGAAGTATATCTATGGATGTCCAATTTTTCAGCATCAAATGCTTGGGACGCTGCATCGGCCCCCATACCTACAAATAACAAGTGTTTGCAGAGGGAAACTTCTGCATTAAGCAACACATAGGTGAATTCGGTCAGTAATCTGATTCAGCAATTTGTGAAGAGAGAATCAGTTAAGCTTCTTCTTTCTTTCTTTCTTTTTCCCAAAAGCTCCCACTAAATAAGAGGCTAGTTGGATATAGAAAAATAAAAAAACATCATTATGATACAAAAACAAATGCAATATTTAGTAGATGAGGCAACTCTCTCTATACTGACATCTAATGTGCACTCCATGTTGAGAAAAATAACACCTACAATTTCCAGTAAAGAGAAATAAAAACAACCAAACTATTTTTGACCGCATCAAGAGAGTAGGTATCCAAAATATCTCACCTACTGCAGGATCAAAAGGAAAATTCTCCGTGCCCCCTAAACCCTGGACGTCTTCAGCATTAGGCTGGTCTTGCGCTAATTGGTCCTCTTTGCATGCGTAAGCCTTTGAACATCTTGCATCCTCCTTGCTGGGGATAGAAAATTCCAGTGATTCATAATTTGAATCCAGTGAGTGACCAAGGGGAACGTGGAGCACACATGAGTCCAGATTTTCAACATGAGACCTCATGTTCGGCATTGATTCCACCAGCCGCATACCTTCATCCCCATCGATGCTGTGGCTTCTAGAAATGTTAATGGGGCTTGAGACAATATTTGACTTCTCAATTGTATTATCAGGATCAATTGATGAATTCTCTTGATCTTCAAAATCGGAGGATTCATTCATAGGCTCTGGTGAAACTGCATCCACACATGTAATCTCATTGACATTGAATCCATCAAGGTCACTGAAAGGAAATTGCTCCTCCTCTGAACTTTCAGATGTTGGAGAAATTGTAGTTTTTGACACGAGGCAATCACCATGGTAGTTCTCAATATTGCCACTAGACTCCAAGTTAAATTTCAGCTCGCCACCAATATTATGTCTATAGCTTTTATCATTAAGGGAGAGGTGGTTGTTTGCAGCGACACTGATCATGCTCCGAATATCTTCACCACATGTGGATTCAGCTTCTGCTGTCTGGTCGAAAGAAGCTGCCGCTAAAATTGGCTCTTCAACTTGCAGTTTAATACATCCATCTATTAAACAAGAAGATGTAAATGTCTGTTGAGAATGCTTTTGTTTTTTGTCCAGTTCAACATCTTCAGCTTGGCACTCAGTGATTATATCCTGCTAAAAACCTATGATTACTCAGTCAAGACAGCATATAAAAACAAAATAAGGAGCACTTAAAGCAGCTCCCTGAATGCTAGATAAAATCATCAGCAGTTAAATTCCAAAATACCTGAAAATAAGTATTTCTATCCTAAGTATGATGGATTATAATGATTTCATGCACCGATACTATGATAAATGACCTCAAAAGAGAGTTTACCTCAGGCAGTAGCACAGTTTTGGCTTCAATTGACTTGATAGAAACTTCACCAGCTTCTTCCCTAGCAAGGTACACATCTTCATGAGAATGCTCAGTTGATTCATGCAATCCTGAATCAAAGGTCTCCGACGTCACCCAGTAAGCACAGGATTCAACTTTATCAGCATCTCTGTTCTCATCAAGAATGTCATTTTCCAGAAAATCATCATTCTTTTCAGTGGAATCCCATTCGTCATATTTCTTGAGTTCTTCATGATCCAGTGAACTGGAAGTTTCTGAAACAGGGCCAGCGATTTCGGCAATTACGACCTCCTCATTTACAGTCTCCTTGGCAGTATCTACACTATGTACATACTGTCTAGTTTCTTCCACTATTATGTCACTTTTCTCTTCCGAAACATTGTCCCCGACAGTCGAAATTTCAAAAACTTGTTCTGCAGTGCTGACACGTGGCAATTCTTTGCCACCCTTGGAAACACAATGCTCGACCTTTTCAACAGGCTTATTATCCAGAACAACATTAGCACAAAACCGAGAAGCAGCATCTTTCCTGTAGTTCTTAGTGGATATATTTGTGGACCACTTCATCTCCAAGAGGTCTGCGGCAATTTCTGCACGCTCCAATGAATCCACCCTCTCCACACCGGGATCACCATCTTCATCCTTATAACCATCTGCCTTCGTCGACCTCTGCCCAAACACCAGCCTTAATATGCGTGACCTACGAGAATTGGTCCTAGCAACAACCTTTTGATTGCTCAAATCGACGGAATTTGGTCCCCTCACGTCGTAACTGCAGTTTTTGGACTTCATCGGCCTCTTATTCGCCGGAGACTGCCCGTCTGTGTCGTCACCAGAAGACGAAGAAGACGGGAATGACACCGAATCCTCCTCTTCTCCCTCAACTTCTCGGAGGAAGTAAGCCTCTCCTCTTTGGTCCAAATACATGTGGAAGTCGGCCTCAACTCCATTGACGCTGATGTTGACGATCTTCTCCTTCACCTTCAACACGCCTTGGAATTTCCCGAAGCGGATATACCAGGGAGACGATTTGAAGCTGCCGTCCGGTTGTTCCACCACAATTATATCCACAGCTCCACCAAAAGGATGAAATGGACCAGAAACAGTGGAGACACCCCGTGTGATGTAACTACCTAGCCTACCTACTGCATACATCTTTACAAAAAAAAAATTACGATCCCTGAAGTTCAACACAACCAGATATAGAATTGAAATCCCGACCGTAATTCAAGCACCCTTTGCCTCACATAATCATGAGGCATTCTCTCTCTCTCTCTCTCTCAAAACAGCAAGCTGTTCTTTTACTGAATTTCAGTCTCTTGAAGCAGCAAAACTGGGGTTGAATCAAGAACACGAGAGAGACCAAAATTACGCTCCTCCGATGACAACCCAGAGCGATGATTGAATCATTTAGACACCGCCATCTGACGACCCATTTAACAGCTTCTCATAAAGCTCCACCGTTGGATAGCAGAAAGCCGATAACTCGTCGATCCGACAACAATTATTGATCAAACAAATTAACTGCCCCGCAAATCAAATTAAGGAAAAGAGAAGAACAAATAGTAATCGGAGAGCGAAGAAACCCAAAAGAAGCCTCTCGCTTGCCGAGACAGCTTAAGAAAAACGGACCGCCAACAAGTAGAGAGAGCTGCTCCGTGGAAGCAATCAAAAGAATATTCTTTTGTATTTATGCGGATCCAAGTCATCACCATTGAATCCCAACAGGCAGGAGGCACCTCATTTACGTAAATCCCATTTCTGTTGTTTTTGTCAATCCATCTAGTGATGCTTTGAATAAAAGCACCCACTGAATATATACAATTTTATATATTATTCATAGATAAATCAAATTCTGGGACAAAAATAATTGTGCCTTGAGCAAGAAAGAAACTGACCTGTAAACAGGCCCAACCCACGTTAATTAACGGGAAGAACGATCATCGAGCAGCCAAGGGGGTCGAAGGTAGTGGAATATGTGATGGCGGAACGGTGGGTGGGTTCTTGGAAATGTCGACGATGAAATGAAAATATATTCACAGGAAAGGAAAGCTGAAATGACTTGGTCGACCAGGAATCGTTCTTTGCCCTTGATCTGGATCGGAACGGTTTCAATTTTGGTGAGACCATTGAAGCTCGTTGGGCCCCCCTTTCACAACTGTTTCATTATGACCACGAAACATGAATCAACGTGCTCTGTTTTCTCAAGCTCTGGAGCGTGCTCTGCTCTTTCTTTTTATGCATATTTGGGTCATAGCTCTCTGTTTCCCTTATTTATTTATTTATTTTTCTTTAAGTTCTCTGTCCTGAACGTGAAAACGTTTAATGATTGAGTTTGTCGGCTAATTTGGAATGGCACCTGGGGTGACAAGCTCGATGAGTTGGAATTATTATACTTTCAATTATCGGAATGAAGTACAAATGCGGGTCGAGTTACCAATGGGGAGATGAAGTATGGTGGATTGATTGGAATGAAGTTAGCCGTCCATTACTTCACCCCCATGATGAGCTAATGTCTATGACAAGAAAGTCCCTTCATTTTCTTGCTGTTTTTCATGTTGTGTTGGATCACAATTCTCGCGTTTCATATTCAATTGACATCAAAATGAGCGCCTGTGTCGCGCTTGCATATTAGATTTGTGTCCATTCTCTTATTTTGTGTCAAATCGCATCTTTCTCTTAACTCGGCCTTAAATTGATGTCGAGGAGAAACTTAACCAAGAGTATGTTAGCATTAGGTACACAAATACAATAAAATGGAGAGTATTTACGAAAAATAGAAATTGAGACACGATATTCACTCTGCTTCACCCTTAAGTTAAGTTACATTGGATAGATAATTTCACTATAATTAGCACATCCCATCTCTCTATTATAATTTTTAATTACAGGAGAACGAGATTATATCCAGAGACGGGGCTGCAAGAAAAACTCATGATTTGAGAAAGCTTAAGGACACTCAATAGTTATTAATGAACTCAAAATCAAACTGCCCCGAGGCTCCGCACCATGACGCACGACTGACCCCGTGTTTTCTTATTAACGGAGAGTATCAATCGCACTCAATGCTTTCAGCAACCAATCCTCGTAAAACGAGATAGCGGTGGGCGAAAAAAAAAAAGAAAAAGACATTTGATATCGCTTTTCTAATCACTGCATACTGCCAGGCCCACTATAAAATCTCCATTCGTCAAGCACCTTAAAAAAGTTGCACTCTTTCAATTATAAAATCTAGCACAGGGGCAAGCACACAGCAACGCCAATCGAACAGTGGAGGAGGCATTTGCACCCCTGACGGCAGCTGGAATCAAGAATTGAAAAGTTTGAGAGTGACCCATCAATTTTTCCATCACTTTCTTCTATAGATGCAGCGAACCAGTACACCGCCATCTCTTACTTTCTCTCTCTCTCTCTCTCTCTCTCTCTCTCTTTTCAATCTGAGTTTTAGTTTTTGCCGAACCATGTTGGGATAATTTCTTGCCCCCTGATGGGAATGTCTAGTCGGGTTGGAGATAATTGATGGATTCAAATCGAGAGGCTCGTCTTGTCCAACGGTCCAACATTTGAGGGTTAGACCAGTGGTTGGGGGTAGATGAGAAGCAGACAAACAGAACCTGCTCGAGAGATCTCTTCTTCTTGTTCTTCTCCTCCTCCTCCTCCTTCTCCTTCTCCTTCCATGTGGTACGGATCAAAATTGTTCCATGAAACTCAGATCAGTGTGATGTGAAATGAGCAGGGAGCCTACATGATTCCGCAGACGTCGCTGCGTTCCCCTCGTCTTTCCCTGTCTCGATTAAGATGATCGCAGCCGACTTTCCGTCAGCAGAAGCTACTTGGGCTTTTGTTTTGGGTCTTGTCTTGGGATGGGCTGAACTTTTGGCCTGGGAGAACTTGATCCACGAGCCTACTTGTGTGGTTGAGTTGAGATTGATCTGGTCATCTGGAGCTAAATTCAAACAGGATCAATCTTAAAATGCCAAACAGCATCTCCTAAAAAGTAGCATGAACTAGAGAAAAGAAAGAACAAATTAGATGTTATATTCTTTGTTGAACCAAAGTTCGAGAATCATTTGTGTCATTTTCGCTTTCTGAATTATTACTCAATTGTAGGGTGTTAATGGTTTGTGTTCCCGTAATATCCAAACCGAGTCAAACATGTGTGCATATATCAAACTTTACAACATTTGGGTGTCGTGTATTTTTTGGTTCAGGTCGGATTTCAGGTCCTTTTTTTTTTTTTTTAAATATTCCCTTCCCCTTCACATTGTAGTCTTGTGAACTTTATCGGCGCTACCAGTCTCGCAGCTCTCTTCCCTCACTCCTCAGCGACCGGCGACTCGTGGTTGCTTTCGCACGCGAAGTTCTTGCATAGGAACGCGTTGAACGAATCCCAGCTTTTCTTGTGCAGGAATCTCAAAACGACGTTGTTTAGCCTGTTCCTTCTCCCTCGTTTTGAACTGTCAACCCTATAGAGGTAGAGCCTATCCAGAAACCCTATAATCCCAATTCTCGATCTCAAAGAAATGAGGGATACCGATGAGATATATAAAAATTTAGCACAAATCATTATAAATTAAGGAACTGAGATTAAAAAGAGCAGAGGGCACAAAAAAAAAAATGACTCGACTAGAACCGCCAAACTATCCAAATTCCTTTACTTATTACCCGAATCGAATGACACCCAACGAAAAGACATGAAATTTTTTGTTCGATTCGGTTCGGATGTTTCTTATACCTTTAGCTGGTCAATGAAATATTTGTTTGCTTTTCGTATTAATTTAATTTCTCGGGATCCATGGTTTTCGGTTCATCAGGTTGCATTCTCCGCAGGGTGTATTGCATCCAGGGGCTAGCAATGCATGGATTGATGCTTGGTTACAAACAGTTGCAATTGTCGTCTCAAAGCTGTTTGTGATCTTTAGAAGCTCATTGTTGGCTTCTGCTCGTCTCTCTTCCTGCGAAGATGATCACATAAACAACAGAAGTTACTGTCTCCATTGAGCCCTTGACCATAATAGCATAAGGAAGCTGTCATATGATCGCCGATTGCGGCTTCTTCGGAAGTGCGGCAATGGGAAACATTGTGTTCCAAGGATGCGCTGAAGCGAGAATGAGCTGATGAGTTCGCACCTTCGTCCATCGGCAGCATTGTTACAGCAAGCTCCAGCGAGGGCGGGAAGGAGCATGTGGTTGCTCGTGCGAGTGACATGCATCTAAAGTATAGGTATCACTTCAATCCACTTTTCAATCTCATCAATGTAGCTTTACGCTTCCCTAAAAATTTTAATGTAATCCTTTTCACTAATTGCTATTGGAACGAACGACGTTGCATCCAATCACGCTGATGCGGGCAATTTGTGGGACCCCACGTCAATGATTTTCGATGGTAATTGAACCGAAGGCTGCATTAGAATTTTGCGCAAAGATTTAGAATTAAATTAGTTGTAAATGAATATTTATGACTGAATTATATCGGTGATTTTCATGTGAACTTGTTGGCAATAATATTTAATGGGTAAGCTATTCATGATTGAAGAGGCAGCACGAACTCACTTTCGACAAACAATAGCAAGTTCACACATTTTCCTTTTATTTTGCACTTTCGAGGGTATAACCATATGAATAAAATCTGAACTTTTTTTTTTATAGAGATATGTGCACTGTAAGTATTAACTTGTTACAGAGTGTAATTGAGTTATAAAACTTACAAAAGCTAAAAGAAAATTATAAAACTTATCAAATTAGTGTTACCAAGTACTTCCGTTAACTCAATCTAACTTGATGGCGAAAAATGCTAATGTAACTTTTTAAATACTTTATCTTTCTTATATAGTGCAACGTACTAACATGGCCAAAATAACGTCGTTTTGATCCAAATTTAATTTTTGTATGAATTTTATTAAATTAAATTGAAAAATAATTTAGAAACCAAGCGGCAAGCTGTAAAAAAAAGAATAATAATGAGAAGACAAAGTTAGAAACCAAGTGGCAAGCTGTAAATCCCTCGCCGCTACCACCCCATCATCGCCTGGAAGGACAAGCAATGGTGGGGAATGGTTGGCGGGGATCATTGGTCCTTGGCTAATAGCCGTCGTTTGCACCGACCATAAGCAAGGGCATGCAGGCCCTTGCCCTAGGTGAGTATCGCAACCCTCCCCTAGATCGGGCGAAGGTTGACAACCCTGCCTAATTCTGGCCAAGGATTGCGATAGCAAGGGCCAATGGTCAGCCGCCAATGGCGAGTATTGGCCAGAATTGGGCAAAGCTGGCGACCCTCACCCAATTTAGGTGAGGGTCGAGGCTTGGCGACCCTCTTTGATAGTTCCTCTACCATCGCCAGCCCTTCTTGACGATGGTGGGGTAGCGATAGCGGCGAAAGCCCTCGTTACATGGATTTCAACTCTCCATCTTTTTTAATTTATATGTAATTTGAATAAAATTTACATAAAAATCATATTTGGCCTAAAACATTATCGTTTTTGCTTAATGTATACAGAAAAAATATTTAAAAAATCACGTGAACATTTCTCTGTCTTTCAAGTCGAGCAAAGTACACAGAATAACTTGATTCTACTAATTTGATAAATTTTTTGACTCGATCTCATCCACATATTCCTATTTTATGGAGCCTTTCTCTCGTCTGTACTATCATTAAAATGTCAACCAAAGTTGGGATAGGAAGGCCATTTTATTTTGCGAAGGTGGAAGATCGACCCCTAAGCCAATCTAAAAAAAAAACTTGTAGAAAAAGTTTAGTAAAGATCCATCAGGGGAAGATTGGTGCACATGGCTGGGGCGTAAGAAATTTTAAATTGAAGGGCATCATCTAAACCTCACCAACTATTCCATACAAACTGCTTTGGAACAGGGTCACATGTATGGATCAGGGACATGAATTTAATCGGTTTGAGGGACTTTCATGTGTATGCCGGGCAGGTAGGCCTCCAAGTATCCATCAACAAATCGAGCCAAATGTGATTTTCGACGCGGAAAGTATACGCTAAGTTGTCGACCATCCCCATAATGCGATAAACAAAATCAGAATATCGAGATTTCATTAGCAGGCCCCAATCCCTCCCTCCCCCACCCCCCCCCCCCCCCCCCCCCCCCCCCCCCCCCCACACACACACCATTTTGTGGTCTCAATTTCATTGAGCAATCTTTGCTTAAGAGGAGAGGCTCCTTTCCTTTTTAATCATTGAGAAACGCCTCCTTCTAGAGCCCCACAGGCACAGTTCCTCTTTTGTGGGTCATCCTCTCGATCGTTGGTGAAAAGGATGCATTTTTCTGGCCTCTTTTCACTGCAAAATTAGGAATCTGCACAAGCCATGCAATGTCTAATATGCTTCAGTCTTAGAGTGCAGATCCACGCATGCACAGTCCAACGTGAGTCTCTTTAATCTTCTCGCATCCCAAAGGAGAGTAAAGAATTCTTGCTGGGTGCACTTTTTTCCATCTCTCCTTGCTTTTTGGTGTGATCTTTTGAAAAGGATTCAAAGCAACTTTTGATTTTGCTTCATGTGGGTATCTGGGGTTTGCGACGAAAGGTGTCTTTAGCAGTTGCAATGAGCATTTTAGACGGTCCTTTACTCATGTAAAAGCTGCTGACTCGGTCGCTAAAGAATCATTATCAGAAGCTATCATCGTCAGCCTCATCATTGTGATCTTTTGTTGTTATATGACTACAAAGGTAATCACAAAAAAGCACCCACTAATGCATGAGGTGTAGTTGGTGGAGTCCAAGGGCTAATGAAGGACTGAGTACCTTTTGCTTTCTTCGTCCTCATCGCATGAATAATTGTTGTACTTTGCCCTTCCCCTTTCCCTAGAGCTTAATGATCAAGGCTCACGAGCCCCACACGCCCAAATCAGAGAGATCATTGAAAGTTGAAACTATCTCCTTTTGACAGTAGCTGACCATTCTCGTTTTCTCACTACCAGCAGATTCTTACTGCTTTGATTCCTTTTATTTTCCTCGTAGAAGAAGGGCCTTTTTCTTTTATGTTCCGGAACATGATTTTCCAATAAAGATTTTGTTGCGAAGTTAGTTCGATTGAAGGACAATAGCTTTCTAGATCAGTTCGCATAAGTAGATACCATTGTCACGGTCGGTATCTCCCACGTGACTTGTTCAATCATTCTGCTAATGCATGCTCGAGTTAATTTTGAGCATGTTAAAACTCTCTAGAAAGTTTGAAGTGGATTGACTTCTTGAGGATAAGACTAAAGAATCACTGGAAGATCGACTTCTCGAGTATATGCCAGTCGCCAAGTTCTTACAGCGGGTTTGAGAGTACACGGGAAGAATGTATGTTCTCCGGACTGCACAGTGCGCTCCTGGTAGGTAAGTTGGTACAACTGTCGTTTATCTTAATAACAAGTGGATACAACTAGAATTCGAGATTCGTTCTGCATTACCTCGGCATTGCGTCAACTAATGAACAAAATTTCTTGTCACCTAACTGAGATGAGAGAGACCTTATGTTTAGCAGAAACTACTCATACAAGATTACGAGCCAAGTTGCTGTTATGGAAAAAAAAGGAACTGTCGCCGTTGACACAAACTATGGTCGAAAACAAAAGCATACCGGAAAAATCATCACAGACAATTCATTTGGAGACCTTACACAACAAAGGAAAAGAAGAAGTCTTTTGCTTGTACAGGAAGAGAAAATAGCCAAAAAGGTGTGTGCTGCGTTGGCTCTAGGAATGAACTTAAATGACAGGGAGCAACCTGGCCTGATCCATATTGCATGGAGCGAAAAATAAAGTAAAGAAAGGAAAATAAAAAAGCACTTAAAAGATAAAATCTCCCATGGGACACTGAAGCCCATGAAACTTTTTGACTAGAAACTCGAGACCATATTAGTCAAATTTTGTAATTATGCGTTAAAGAGGCCCTGTTACAAGACACCAACAAATTAATTTGTTGTTCAAGTGGTTGCAGGTTCCGAGTGAGAGAATAGTTTAATTCCTCTGTATAGTGGCAGAGCAGAACCCAACCCATTTTCCTAGGACATCATTTGGAAGGAGATGAAATCAAAAGCATCCAAAACAAGCCTCTGCCAATCTCAAATCTGTGACTACATCCTGTCATCTCAATCTATGATTCTCAAAGAACAACTCATTACATTATCGATGTGATATACAATTAATTATACACAAGGAGATGATGGTTTGATGAATATATCAAAAAAAAAAAGAAAGTGGGGGGTTGGGGGGGGGGGGGTGGTGGGGGGAGAAATACAGAACCTAAGGCAACAACTGGGAAAAACACACATCTCAGGCCTTGAGCTTTTCTTCAGCTGCAATGGAGTTCTTGCAATGGGCTATTGCAGCTTGAATTGCAGCCTGCAACTCTTCCATGGTGCTCTGGTCCGAGGTAGAAGATGGGAGCGTTGTGGTTGGAACGAGGAGGCCACTGTTGGATGGGGATGTCCTCATTGATGCTGGTGCTGAGAATTGGGGAGCTCTCAGTTCTTGATTCTTTCTCCTCCCGTTGACATTCCCTGAAAATGATTGTGACTGTCTTCTGAATTGGCCGCCTTCTTCTCCTTTCCTGCCTCTAAACAGCAAAAGTGGCTTCACCATTCTTGCATACCTTTTCAACATCTGCGTCATGTCAAAGCTGATCACTTTCTTCCTCTTCTGCTTCTCTTTGTTGTCTTCCCCATCTCCAACTTCACCGGCTCTTGCTTTTTTCTGTCTGCGTATCCCAAATAGGGAAAAAGATCTGAGCTTGCTTCTTCCCCGAGGAGCTTCACTTTCTTCATCACCATTCATGCTCTGCTTGTGTTCGCTTTTGTTGCAGCCTCCACCACCGTCCTCCTCATCGCTGTCGCCGCAGTCATAATTGCCACAACTCTTGATGGAGCCTTGATCATCTGGGAAGTCCCTGATGGGGATGGTGAAGCTGTCCAACGAATTGGCAGAGGAGCGCGGAGAGACGGGGAGATGGGAGAGGAGGTGGAGAGGGAGCAAGTGGCCATGGAAGAAGATTTCATCAGCAGGAGACAGGTCGATCGCTAGGGAAGTTGGGTTCTTGGTTTTGCTTGGTGTGCTGGTGGTGTTGGAGACGGTGGTGGAGTGCAGGGAGATTGTGAAGGAGAATTCATGAGACGGGGAGGAGGTGGCTGATGGCGGCGATGCGGAAGTTGTAAGTGGTGGTTGTGGTGGTGGCGGCTTTTGTTCTCTTCCTCTCTCTGGTTCTCTCCCTCCACCCTGCTGGTGCTGATAGGAGTCCATAATTTGAGTGGGAATCAATAATTCACCCGAGATTATATTGGACATTGACGAGCTGTAGGACAGTACGTAGATTTCTTTAAGCTGCTACAGAATGAGTGAGTAGAGAGAGAGAGAGAGAGAGAGAGAGAGAGGCATAGAACGTGTTCTGGACAAAAAACTTGACATATATAAGGGGGTAGCAGTAGTTAATTGCATCATTATCCTTCCTGCGAAGACAGTAATATGGCCATGAATGAGTCTTCGAGAAAGGAGACGATAAAACTTGATAATTTTTCAGATGCCAAGTGTGAAAAGAGGTTGGTGTGGGTCCCTGTCAAATCCAACAGCTATTTAAGTTCTGATTTTGGAAATGGAGATCAGAAGATCCAAAGTTTCCGTCCAAAAAGCTAGATGGGATTGTCAAAGCAGACTCATTTCGGGGTACATGTCTCTATAACCTGAGTTGTTCTTGCAAACGAGAAGGCAGAGAGCGGTCACCTTCAAATGTGCCCACAACTCGCTCTGGTTTCCGGGGGAATCTTCGGATCGTATGTAAGCCAAGAGGCCCAATGAAAGATTTACTGTTAGTTCGTTCTCTGTTTGCAGCAGAAATCACATTAGAAAAGGTGCTTCGGAGCCCCATCCCTTCTTCCTTTAAAAAGGAGAGGAAAACCACTGACGATGAGAAGAACTGGCAATGTGAAAGAGGAGAACAGGAGGATGAAGTGGGCAAGCATGGAAGGATGACGTCATTCGTGAGGAGAAAGAGGCACTCGAAGCACTGATGGAAGATTTTCAAGTCAAGGCATTCAGGAGGCCCGAGTCTCCCAGTGGTCTCGCTAACTCACAGCATTTACTTTAGTTCGGAATTAAACTGGTGAATGCGACGCGCACTAGCGACTTGGACCTTTAACCCCTTTGAAATTCCAATGCCTCGCAAACACTTTCAACACTTCAAGGATTCACGGGGCACATGCACATCAATCAATTCTGAAAACCAGTGCTTAACAGAAGGAAGAACATATGAACCGTGTGATGTGCAGAAGTAGTAGGAGTGAGATCAGGAAGAATGGGACTTGTCGGACAGGCACAGATCAAAGATACCCGGAGATCGTCAAGAGAGAACTCTAAGTCCGAACCCATCAATATATCTAGTTAAATTTATCTTCATTTAAAAACTTAAACTTTTATTGAGTTACGAGTCAACTTACATATATTGAATGCTCAACATCGAATCAATTTTCCGACGCGAAATTTCTTTAACACAGCTCACACGTGCATCTCAAACGCATTGTTATTTTGCCTGACCAAAAAGACAGCGAATTAGCTGTTAGGTAAGATGATGTGGGTCCACACACACGTGTACAAGGTGGTCCATTTGGTGGAAGCTGTAGAGAGAGAGAGAGAGGGGGAGGGGGGGGGGAGGGGGGAACTTTTGTTGGCTCAGTTAAGGTCAACATCTCAATCATGGAGGCATTATTTCGGTGGACAGACTCATCTTCATCACTAAACCACTCAAAAAAGAAGAAAAAGAACTCCCATTCTTTTTCCTCCTCTGGATTTCTGAACAAGATAATAGTTGAGAGAGATAGAGATAGAGAGAGCGCAAGCAAACAGTGCACAAAACAAAAAATACTTCACAGTCATCCAGTGGGTATCCTTACTTTTGTTTCCCCACCCCCCTTTTCCTAGCTTTTGCCGTTGGCCACTCAAAAATCTGGTTCTTTGCTTACAGACTCAGCACGGTCGCAGGAAGACAAAGGGGCCGAGTGCCAAACGTGGTATCAAACAAACGCCTTTTTGCTGTGAGATGTGTAGGTAGATGTGTGTGTTTTTTCCTCTCTCACTTGGCTGGCATTGGAAAAGGGCAGTGGCCTCTGTGCATCTAAAAAAATCTTTGGCTACACGGTGGAAACCGCAAGTGGTGGAGAACGCAGAGAATCGCGAGTATCGGCAAACGAGTGAGACAACTCGATGGACCGACGCAGATTTCCAACTCCGAAGTGCTTTTCGTCGTCTTGTCCCCGTACCTTCTGCATCGTCCGATTTCCTTCATCTGCAAATCGGGCCTTACGTTCCGGCTTCTAAGCTTCATTCTGCATCACACAACCGACTATAGAAGCTCTCTTCCCTATGCAGGCAATTCTGCCGAAGATAAACACCTAGAGAAAAGTCGCGCCCCGTCTCTCCATTAACCTTCTGCCCTCATACTATGATCGAAAAAATAATCATTGGACACCGATTCTGAACCTGGATAACTGTTAAAAAAAAAAATATCACTTGTGATGTTTTGAAGATGAAAAATAATCAAAGGCTACTAGCGTATTTAATTGGTTGAGTGATCGGATGAAAGATGCACCAGTTGTAGGAGGTGTAAAAGTTATGAGTTCTCTATCAATGATAAATAAAGCATTGAGCAAACATGTGTCTACAAGCTAGAGGTACCTAAATAGAAGGTGAAAAAGCCTAGAACATAGAGTTGGTAAAATTTGGAGGGACCTTGAATAGATGAACATCGAGATAGATCCGTAATTATCAATATGATTGGAAGGACCAGAAGATAGAAGCTTGAATATTAACAGAGTAATGCTTGGATAGCACCAAAATTTACACTTGGATATTGTCAAGGCGTGTGGTATCTTTAGGCTATATGCGAAGTCTATTCAGACGTAACGAGTATAGAACCAGATAGCATCATTGATCCAGAAATCTATTTAGGATCATAATACGACTTAGATCACAATAGCTATCTGGATTAGGTGTGACATTTATGAAGTATTGATCTTCAATCTTAATATTGTTTTGTAATACAATGAAAAATCCAATTTTAGTTGCATAGGCAAATGAATAAATGGGGATTCTTGATTAGGGCGCACTTGGGGTTGTGCGGTTACGAGCATTGATTCCATGTTGGATTCTTTAAATGAGCACCTGTGATTTAAGTGGGGGTCATGACAGTGGGATGCTGTGTAGTATCCTCCGAAAAATAGTCGAGATGCACGCAAACTGACCCGGACACCTTGATTATAAAAATAAATAAATAAATAAATAGGGATTCTGATTTCATTTTTCAACCGCTTCTCAATCTCGTTGAAGTATTTGTATCTAGCAGATTGATTGATGAACGATCCTTCCAAGATTGTCCAATGATTAGATTGAAAGTGGATGAATTAAAAAGAAGCCAAGGTACTGAAGAGAAAAGAGAGATCAAATAAAAAATTTCAAAGTTCAAGAGGGTTTCAGTCTTTCGTAATTGTCTGTCATGAGCTTCAAATTGTAATCCTTCGAAAAGTGTTGGCAGCGGCAGCGGCAGCGGCAGCGGCAGCGTAATAATGGTGCTTGGGTGAGTAACAACGTGATCTATCGGCTTTGGGCATAATCAGCACCGGTTTTGGGCAGAAGCAATACGTACTATGTTGTAATTTCAAGAAAATGTATAGTGAAATCCAGGTATTAGGATGTCAGCGTGGGAGAATGTATGTAAACTTGCAATAAGCCGAAACACTATAAATTTTATGTGTAAATGCTTCTATCTTGCAACTTATGTAGCATGGACACGTGTATCCAGAAAAATTTTGCGTGTCGGACACGACCAGATACGAAACGACACGGGGCACCGTGTGTCCGGATGGCCAACAGAAAAAGCCAGACATGTTAGGCACGGCCAGTCTATTCGGACACGTTACGACACGTCTAAGTGGTAAAAAAATACTTTTTTTAATATGAAAAGTAATCATATTTGAATGTCAAATATGAAATAGCTATGACATGTAGACATAGTGATGTTTGAAGTTTATAAAGATGTTATACACACACACATGTACACATACATACATATATATATGTATATATATACACATTTAATATATGTCGTGTCCCGACGTGTCGGAATTCTCTATTTTTTGAGAACTGTCGTATCGGCGTGTATCGTGTCCCGCATCGCATCAGTGCTACATAGCTCGCAACTCTTATTTACCGCGTTTGATTGTATTTTGCACATCGGTAAATTTGATTAAAGTATAATGTCTCTTCAAACTCTCTGACTTCATGTGATAATAATCTTGACTGTTTTAATTCTATCGTTATTTAGTCAAGAGTTTTGAAAATTGCTTATTCATCCCCTCCCTAGGTCATAGTGCTAGTCACCTCAGAAACAATTGACGTTTGTTCTGTCAGCATTCTATGTCGTAAAAGTCCAACGAGCAGGCAGATGATCATAGACCTACTTTCTCTAAAGACACTCTTTCACATATTTAGCTCTTGCGTTGAATGAATCTGTACATACCCCGAGTAGAATGTAATGCGACAAGGCCATTTCAAAGTCTCCTTCACTTCGGTTTTCCTCTTCATCTTTTTCCCATTCAAAATTCTCTTTTTAGGCTTTTTGTGTTCATCGGCTGAATCTGCATAGGTATCGATGCCATCCGATCCTCATTATGAAAAAATCGTCTGCCTTCATGTACAGCAGCACTAATCAAGATGTCCTGGTGAATAGTCAATGTATTCTATTAGCATGTCGACAATTGTTGGAAACCACCTGATCATAGAGTTGTGCATGGGACCCCGGTTCCAAATTTTTGGAACTAGAAATAATCGTTCAGGTTACCAATTTCGGGTGCGGAACCGAAGCGCCCAGACTGGTCTGGTTTCCTTAGATGGAAAAACCTGCTTACACTTTTATTATACCAATCGTCTGGCCTGGTGACTATATGTTAGCTTGACTGAGAGTTGTAAACACGGCAGGAGAAAGGGAAGATCATCAACAATTGTCACATGCATATGCCAAGAAAGTTGCGGCAGTGGATTCCTCTGTGAAGACAACAGCAAGGAAAGTCTGAAAGAGGCTTCCTTTCCTGTAACAGCAGGAGTTTAATCTGAAAACACAGAGGTTGCATCAAACATGAAATTTTAAGCAGCACGTGGGAGGAGAGAAATGTTTCAAGAGTGTCAAGGTCATCCAGGAATGTTTCTTCCAAGCATTGATTTCTTATCCATCATATGCCTTCACTGTTCAGACAAAACTTTTCAACAAAAACTTTAGCCAGCGAATCACTAGAATGGTGTAACCCGAAAGCAAAATCATATTCAAGTGACCTGACCATTGAAATTGAAATTTGAGAGGCCGGTTTCCAAATAAATTAAAAAGTTTGAGTACCCTGAAAAAGAAAATGAACATAAGATAGGAAGCAGACTTGCATCCAAATTGAAAAAGCTTCTCCAACCATGATATTTATCAATCTTCAACAATTTAGGGCGAGCATGCTTTTTGCTTTTTACTTGATCTAAATAGTACAATGGATGCACAATGACTTTTTCTCAAAAGCCTGTATCGCCTGACCTTTTCCCCAATATGCAAATTTTGACGCATAAATTTATATACAATTTTTTGACATTTTGTTAATCTGAATAGTATTTTCACAACCCTCACTCTCTAAATTCTTCATCAGAGAAGAATTCAAAAATTCTCGAAAAAAAGCATTTAATCATTGCACAATATATTGCAGCTCATCCCGGACCTCTTAACCTTTCTTGAACTGTACTTGAGGCATGAACAGAAGTTACAATGCTCCCATTTTTCCTACTGTCTTCACTTGTGCAAACAACATCATTCAAGTCAACCGTGGCAAGTTCAACAGATAAAGGATGTAAGTCATTCCAAAAGAGAGCCATACCTCCCGCCAATTCCACTGGATACCCAATGAAGCATCCTTCACATTGCAAGCTTCTGCTGAGATTTACTACATGCTCCATTTTCCTGGAGCAAGCATGCTCGTGCATGTACCAGTTCTTTCTCCTTCGGTTGGGCATACATCGGTTGCTCATCCCTAAGTGCATGGACCATTCATATGACGTCATATAATAAACTTTCACCGGCGCTCTGACATTAGTTTTCTTCACACAAGCTCAAGTGCCTCCTAAGTTCCCTGTAACAACTACAATGTGACGCAGCGAAAGATCTATTGTCCATAAGCAAAGACGTGTGTCTAAGTATATGCATTAAAAGTCATAAGCCTCATATTTCTCATGACAAGGATCTACAGAGTCGAAAGCTTTCTCGTTACAGTCGCTGTACAATTCAAGTCACAAGTCAAAACCACCACCAATCCTGCGCCCATTACCCTTGTTTCCAGGAAACACCGATTCCACAGAAAACGATCATTTCTCTAATTCTCTTTCAAGCAAAGTGTGTCTGGGCTAGTTCTTGCTTTTCACATGCGTTCCAAGCCACCCCTCGAATTAAATGACTTCCTCAACTTTACAAATCAAATAAGTTTACAATCTTGACCGGCGTATGCATTTGATTGGATTGAACTGAGCATGCCTCCTCGAATTAGTTAGAGGGTGCTTGTAATAGGAATCCGACTGCCTTATGTCCCAGTCTTCGACGTTCTTGGGAACACACACGTCGAATAGGATTTGGCCAAGTACTCCGTGAGCATTGATGCTGGGTAGGCTAGGCAGATGGACCATGCCTTCATTGCCCTCATCTTGTACAGATCCACCATTTCTTCCGTCATAACACTCAACCGAGCTCGGCAAGAACATGTGATTGCTCAGGGTGAGGGACCCTTGAGAATTCTGGCTCGAACTAGCTGTTGCTCTCCCAAGGGTGAAGATTGGCCTGGAAATTTCATCATGTTTGCCCTCAATACCCATTCTTTTGCCCTGAGGCTGTTGACCTCTCTGGGAGTAAATTGCGGCCGCCTTACCAAGGAGCTCGTTCACGGAAGCCTTGTAATCAACTGGATAGCAACGGTAATGACCTGCAAAAGCATGTCGTGCATAGGATTAGCACAGGAGTACATCAAAGCTGAAAGTTCAGAATCTGAATAAGACAAATCTGAGGATTATGCCCTGGAAATTCTTTGGTAAGGTAAGCTTTTCCTTCTTAAGCTCCACAATCTTGGAGAAATAACCTGCCCTAACAAAGCGCCACATTAATCAAAGGGTAGACCAGCATCGGTAAACTAGGCATGGGAGTGGAAATGGAAATGATTGATGTGACCTCGCTATAGGGAGACAAATGGGCTCATAGATCTCCATCTCCAGTATTTATTACACTTCAAGAAAGAATTGATGAAAGTGGAAAGTCATAATTGTGGAAAGGAAGATACAGAAACACAGAAAAGTCCAGCACAGCCAACGAGGAAGGACAAGTGGGGGAGAGGAAGGTAATATTCTATTTGGTGCAGAAATGGGAGTCAGAAGTCATGCCAGGGAGGGGACACAGGATGGCCAGCCAAGACGAGTACTTGAGCTGCAGACGCTACCACCATCGTCAGTGAGAGTATACCAGAACTTTTTACCAACAGCACAAAAACTAAAGTACTTCCTTTGAGAAAACCCACCACCCAAGTAGGCGGGCCAAGGCCCAAATGTCTCATGCACAATCAGCAAAGTTTTTCAGCCAAGAAATTGCACAGATATACAAATCAAAATTACTGACCTACGTGAGGAGAGCCATTCCACGTAATAAGTTTAACATCACCACCAAGATCTCGTAGTCTTTCCGCAAAATTGCCTATAGTTTGGTAAGGAGAAAGATCATCGTTTTCTGAACACAATATTAGGTATGGAGCTCTCAAGTTCTGCACAAGAAAAAGAATCAGAAAACAGAAACATAAAGAGAAGGAAGGCTTTGAACAGCAGTTGATACAATATCACTCACAATAGAGGAGTACAGAGTCTGCCAATATTCAGCTCGTTGTGATTCAAAACTGCTCAGGAAGAGAGCATCCAAACCAGAGGCAATGCCATTAGCTACCCATGATACAAATCTCGGTGGACGGGACATTTTGATGACGGTTGGATGGACCACAAACCGAGTCCCCAGGTCACTCGTAAAATCGACAGGACAAGAGTCATATATGAAGCCGGAAATAGAGTCTTTAACCAAACGGATGTCATCCTTCACACATACAAAAGGAACAGCACACTTAAGCATGGAGTTTGGAGTTAAATCTAACATGAAAAAAAATCTTGTCCAATTAAATGACCTGCTTAGATAAGTATCCCGGAACAAGACATTTAGAACCTCTGGACATGTTAAAAAAAGGAAGCAAAACTAATAGCAAGCAATGCAATCATTTCTCTATAAAAAAACTTTGGTTTCAATTAGCAGAAAGTAATATTATTCTTGTGAAACGTTCACATTTTCCTGGTTGAACTAAAATTTTGAAAGAAGACGTACATGACCCAGCTGCACTTCACATTTCCCCTCTAATATCTGCAAGAAACAAGTCAAGGCATGTGAATTATTTATAAGGGTATAAAGAAGACATAGGCTCATTCCTTGAATGTTGTTCAGCACCACTAGAGAAAAAAACGTTAACAATGAGAACAGGGACAAGATATACCTGAAGAATTCTGTACATGCAAGCTTTTGGCCCTCCAGAAAAAGATGCAAGGACTACAGGGCATGTCTTGATCTTTAGCTCCTGCAAATTACAAGACAAAATTAATCAATTGGAAAAGTGCAAAAGTTTGAGCTGGACAACTATCCAATTTGATGAATTGAGAAAGGTATCTATATTATGACTAAGAAAGTTGACAAGAAATCCAGTATAAAATGAAGATGGACCAACATAATCGTTCCCTATGATTTGTTTGTGCTTTCTTGCTGAAGCTAGTTTAGACTTCAGATTTTAGCATGAAAAAGCAAGAAAGAAAGCATCAGCAGGTACATTAGCTGGTATATTCACAATCTGAACATTTGGGTTGGTTTTCATTAGAGGAAAAGCATACCCTAACAAGTTCATTGAGGACTTCAACTGCCAGAGGAGTTGCCTTTTCAGGAAAGAACCTGCAAATAGAACACATTCCTAGTCAAATGGACCTTTATCTACTATAGTGCAAAGACCTAATGCTCACTCCTTGATTGCACTATGTTCGCAAGTGCAATGTTAGAAGGAATAGCCAGTTGAGAGCACAATTGTGAGATCATCTTATATGGGTCACACAGTAAACACAACAGGAGCCTTTGTCAATGATGCCAGCCACAAATTAATTTCTAAGTAGTCTTCTTTAGCTCAAATACACATCATCTTGTTAACATTGCTCGCCTAGTACTCCTAAAAGATTAATAGTTACATCAGTTGTCCAGTTCACAATATCAAAGGGTTTAGCAAGTTTAGGTCACTCTAAGATTTATCCACTCGAGACATCATAAAAAGATACTGATGTTAGATCATTTGGTATCTCATACCCATCATATGACACGACTATTATCAGGATTCTCAGAAGACCATCTTGTCCTGTGCTCTACAGCTCAAATATCCCTCTCTTAAAACAGTACCTCAAGGTCACCAGGATTTAGCCCCAGAATTCAAGGCTACCCCTAAACTCAGTACTGAAGAACCTCATACAACAAGGCGCCAAGCCTTTCTTCCAGAGAAAAGATCTTCAGTAATTACTTAAATTTAAACTTTTGGAGGAATTTAAACAATGTTATGCAAATTTAATTGACCAATTATGCATGGACGAACAACAATCCACACGTGAATTACGAAAGGATTGTAGACAACCAAGCAGAAACTTATCTCATAGAAAGAGCAACAAGAGAATCAATGACTGTGCCTCCCATTCTACTCTACTAAGAAGAGAAACTCAAAATAAGTGAAACCGAATGCCGAGTGGATAGTTATTATTAATTGAGAAC
This sequence comes from Rhodomyrtus tomentosa, assembly GCA_028455895.1. Classification (NCBI taxonomy): domain Eukaryota; kingdom Viridiplantae; phylum Streptophyta; class Magnoliopsida; order Myrtales; family Myrtaceae; genus Rhodomyrtus; species Rhodomyrtus tomentosa. Next base: position 980,916 of record JAPCWY010000001.1, on the reverse strand, counting down.
TAGGCAACTACAATCCCAATGAGAGAGAGACCTCATTACTTGATTTTGGCAGTCAATCCTCAAAGAAAGCTCTTAACATTTCATGAATAACAGTAAAGAGATCCAATCAACCCCAATTCACATCATCAAAAGATAGTAGCACCCCCCCCCCCCCCCCACAAAAAAAAAGGAGGGATAAAGAGAAAAGAACCATGAAAAACACTATATCCCAATAAAAACACAACGAGACCCATATCCATCACTCGGTCAACCATGCTCAGACCTATGAAATCCGAAGGCAAGAAAGCAAAAGGAAACTGTGGAATTTATACCGAAGGCTTCAAAATCAAACCGAAGACGATATTAAAAGAGAAAACTTCAAACTGAAGCGCACATGTTGAGGAATTGCGAGTGGCAGACGAGCGAATTCCACCCCAAGGACTCGTAAAGCTGGACGTAGTTCTTCAAGTGCCTCTCTTGGCTCGACATCCATGCAAACACCACAACTATGCCTTCGATTCTCTCTCTACCACTTCCCTTCTTCCCCCAATAAAGCCTACCCCCAAACCCCCACATTTTCTCGCTCCGGGCAACGAAATTTTCTCGGGAAAGATCCCAGCTTTCGTTCGATGTTGAGCTCTTTGAAGAATCAAGCTTGGTGAGTCAGTGAGGAGCAAGTCTGCGGGTGATATGCAGAGAATCGGAGACGATGGGATGAGGAAAAATGCGATGCAGAGAGAAAGGGGCGGATAGATATGAGCAACGAGCATCTCAATTTTTCTTTTTTCTTTTTTTTTTTTTGTGCGAATATAATGGAATATGTGCGAAAACGAATTTATAATTTTATAGTTGGATAGATGGGGATATTCACGGGACAAATTACGTATTGCTCCCCAAGTTTTCAGCATTACTGCAAGTCACCCCCTATATTTCATTTTTTTTTTTACAATTTAACCCTCAATTGTGGAAAACAGCTGCTACATGTCACTTGGCATCGGCTCTGACCAAATTTTGCTTAGAGCTCCCAAAAGGTAACAACAGGTGAGTGATTACTGACGACCAATTCATCATATCAGTATGTATATGTATCAAAAAGCAGAAGGATTATTTCTAAATATATTCATGTAAAATCATATGATTAAAGTTTCGACGAGATTGTGATTATATTCAATGCTTAATGCAGGTTGCCACGTAACTCTTGAATGAATTTTCAAGTAATTCCAATGTATTCTTTTCACATATACGGATGATATGTGATCAATTTTCCTTCCATATCTTATCACTTAACAGTCATATGAACAATATATAATAAAAATTTGGCCAGAGTCAACCTTAAGAGCAAGGATGTCACCAATGTAAATTCAGGGGGTAAACTGTAAAAATATGAAACGTAGAAGACAAGTCGTCCTAATCCCAAAAACTAGGAGGTAAAAAATGCAATCCTCCCTTTTTAAGTTATTAGGTCGTATGGCATGGGTTTTTCTTCTTCTTTCTTTCTCATAAATGTTTTTGCGGGGGTCAACTGCCCTGCAACCTTTTGGACGTGCATATGGCTTCAGTGAAGTGCGTGCCATCTTCCCCTGTTTTCTAAATGGAATTTCGTGGTAGCTGGAGCACTTCCTCAACGAGATTCACGCATTTGTAAGAAAGAGGATTTTGCTTACCTTCTTTAAGTACCTAATTTTTTTTTTCTTCTTTTTCGTCGAAACTTAAGTAGTTTATGAAGAAAAGGTTTTTTTTTTTGGCAATCTGTATATGGCTCAGTAATTTCGCGGCACAGTACTTCAAAATTCTCGAGGCAACATCAATGTCAAGGGCATTCTTTCGAGACATTTATTGTTCTAAATGTAATAATTGCCCTCGTGTCGTGGACAATTAATGCCTTGAATAATATAATATTCCAAATAAATACAATTACAAAAAAATTGGCCACCAAAAATCATAAATTATAATTTTTGTTTTCACTGTGAAACATTGACCTCGATTTCTTTTTTTGTGTAAAAAAAAATTACAAATATATATATATGGGCGCGCGTTGTGGCATATTCATCATAATTTTTTTCTTATGACACTATAAATTTGAGATTTTTGGTACGCAAAAATTGAAGTAAATGTGTCGTAAAGGGAAACTTTCGTTTCTTTTGTAAGTTCGGACTCAAAGATGATCGGATTGGTGGCCAGTCGCTCTCGTCACTGAAGCACTCGGGACCCTTACTGGTCTTCCGGAACCGTCTGATCTGTTTCTGATTCTGCATAGAATCCAATCATTCTTTAGCTCGAGAAAGTGAAAGTCTTTCCATTTCGGCTTATGTTGCCAGATGTGGCATTGTCGCGGTTGTCGCATGGCTCATCCCATGGTCCTCGTGCTAGAACAGAGTCTCTCCTTTTCCGAGTGGAGAGAAAGGAATCGGCGGTGCATCAATCAACGCCGCCACAAAACATGTAAGAAAACAAATTGCTTCAATCAAAAGGAGATTATCACCGTCGCGTCAGCTTCAGTCAATAAAGATTCAACCTTGTGAAAGTTCCCAACGTCAACAAGCACTGTGCCAACTGCCAAAGGCCTGAAGTCAAACTCAAGAGAGAGGGAGAACCACTTCAACTTGGTTTTCATTTTCCCTACCAGGCAACGTGCGTCCGACTTCTAGGAGAGACTACTATCAGATGACAGAAGGACACGACCGTAGTTTACCCAACCCAACCCAACCCGACCGTTACATATGTAACGGTTACTGTTTTTTCCCTAATTTCTTTTCCTTTCAAAATTGATGAAAATCGTCTATAGATGATTACTTTGAATGGATAAGAATGCCGATTTAAATGCTCTTTAAAACTTCTCTCAAAAGGAGTTTTGATAAGTCCAAGAGCCAGATGACAATGGCAAAAGACTTCTTTTCTTCTCAACTGAGCTACCCAGAAGATGTCGGAAAGAACTAAAGGCTTGGCAACTTTTGAATAAAAGCAAAAAGCATAAACCAATCATCTGGCAGGCAAGGTTCAGGATCAACAGTATTAGGTATCGGAAAAGAGGTCGATCAGCATTCAGCAGAACAGATTTGAATCAACACTTGTGATTCAAAGAAAGCGCTTGCCCCTCATAGCATTTGATTGGGTACTCAATACTTTTCAAGGAACGAAAGAATCCATACTTACCCCATTGGACAAAATATCTCACAAGTTGGGATAGCTACAGCTTTCACGGTCATCTGCAACTTACTAATGTCCTTGCTCAAATTTTAAGCAGAAGTGGCATTGTTGGTTTGCATTTTCATGCGACTGAAGTGGCCAACTACCCCGCGATGATTTTACATTTGATAAACACAAATCTATTACAATAATCAAAGTGTAACTAAGAATCAGTCCACTAGTCTGACCGTCAGTCACCAGAGATGCACCAACAATAAAACAGATGCACAGTGCAAGCCAGGGGCAATTCTTACCACTAGGTGAATGCTTTCCCTAGGCTATGTCCTTCAGCAATTTTTCAAGTGCCTCAGTTGGTAGAGGGATGTGCAAGCAGTCCTCTCCCTCTGGATTTTTTCTCATCTTGACCAACTCATGGTCCTTGAATTCAGTCAAGTGAGAGTTCAGTGTCAGCTGACTACTCACCAGAAAACGCTCTCGGCACGTCGAGTATAAGCTGCTAATTGGCATCCCTGAAATCCCAACAAAAATATGATATCCATACTAACGTAACAATTACAGGCATTCATACTCTTATTAATTATTCCCAACTTACCTTCTTCATTAGGATGAGCCATTTGCTGTTCTGCCAGTACTCTGAAGACACTCTGAGCATTTGGTGTCAAACTCTGCAAGACGATCGTAGCTGTTTTGGCACTTTGAGTAGTGTTACCATGAGCCAGAATCAATGGGAAAAACAGTCCTTCATACTTGTATGGTTCAAAGGTAGGAGTGTGATGCCAATACCAGTTGAATTGTGTGTCAACCATCTTCTTGTCCCACACTGTCAACAAACCGCAGTAAACATTAGGAGGCATTGATCACAAAATAACACCATAAATGGCTTGCACTGAAATTACTTTTTTCATGTGCATTTTTTGTTTTAAGTGAAACAGGTACTAAGCTACTTACAAGCAGAAGCTGAAGTCGAGTAACAGAAAACTTAGAACTATTGTAATGGCAGCTTTTTCTTTTGTTTCGCGATCAGGTAAATACGACTTGCTACATAGTGCGAGGAATAGGACTAACTGAACTTAGATGCATTTATCAACTTCAGATGATGAGGATTATTTTCACTTATCAAAATCTGTTAGGAGGATTTTTTCAACATATTGAAGAACTTTAAGCAGGAATAAAATAAACCAGGTCAGATACTTCTATCCATCCTTTGATGCCTGCCGCAACTAATCCACTGTCAAATGTAGATTAAATGAGCATAAGCTGAACACTTACAGAGAGGCGCATTGACATGGTCGATGGAAGCAATGATGCGAGTATGAGAACAAGCAGCAATGCGCGCAAGGCAATGTTGAGTGTCTGAGTCCCTTAATCCAGGCCCATCAATGTTATGAATGACAACACACATGAAAAAATCGTCCTCCGCCGCCCACGGCCCATTCAGGAACAAAATAAGCTCATCCAAGGATTGAGAGCCGGATGGTTCTTTCATTTTAGACACACTTGCTGCAGGAGTTTTTCGCTTCGTCTTCAAAAGATCCCACAACACTTGAGCCAAGCCAAGCACGACCTGCGCATCAAGTATTGAGAATTCATACAAATACTGACAATCTACCAACCAAAAGTTCACAAACACCCAGCCCTGCTGCCCACACCCACCCAACCGGGGAAGACCTTCTCACCAGTTAATTTCATATCTATATTGAAAGTAGCTCAGTACACATGAAACTGTTGAAATTTGACAATCAATGTACAAGAAAGATGATACCTGCTTTATGTTGATCGATGGAAGGTAGCCATTGATGACAACTACAGAATAGTCGGTCAATGCCGTGGAAGCAAAATCTTCAAGCAACGCTTTCTTAGATCCGAAACCATAAAACAACATCCCAAGTCCACACCTTGTACACGAAGAGCAAGAGAGACACCAAGAAGTGAGAAAACCCAAGCTCTAAATTAGATTCACCTAAGCCCCTTCCGGATAACCCTTATGATGATAAGACGCCCAGTTAGTACCAATGCACCGATTACACTAGATAAACAGGAGAAAATCTAACAAGTACAACAAATTCGCGAGCGAGAGTGCACACCTGAGCTCGAAAACCCACTGAGAGTACAAGCTTCTGTAACCATCTCTCAGAGCTGCAATCTCTTTTTCGTGCTTAGGTTTAATATCAGACATCGCTGCCACGAGTTCCTGGCGTTGGTCAACCCACACAAACACAGACAGAGGAGAAAGTCAACCCAAACTGATAACGAAACCTCAATGCCAGGAAAGGAACCTTCACAAGAACGACAGGCGCAAAGCATTATTCCAAAAGAGAACCTGTTCGTCGACGACATCGATGTCGGAGACCTTGCAAGTGGATTTCTTGCCCAAGCCGCTCGATTCCTTGGCGAGGAAATAATTTCTCGAGAACCCGAACTCTTCTTCTTCGTCGACGTCGTCGGCCTCCATTATCGAGCCGCGTTTCGGTGGGTTTGCGAGCGAATTGTCTCGGCCCAGCCGCGGATGATCGAGAGGGAGAGGGCGAGAAGGATGAAGAGCACAGAAGAGCTCACGCGCCTTGCACACGCGGTGCCTTTTCCCGCCATTTTGGCTTCATGTACGGCGTGTCGTCCCGTAACGGGTGGGGCCTGTGGCCTGTCCCAAAGCCCAAACTTCCTCAAGGCCCAAAACGGGCTTATCGGTTCGCCCATCTTCACTGCCTCCCCCTGCCAGTGCCGACACCGGTGATAGCAGGCCGCCACACGAGAAAAAATACGACATGCAAAGAGAAAACCCTCGAGGAATACAGCCCGGTGCAGGTCAATTGAGTCGATTAGAACTCAAAAGGGACGTTATCGTTCGTACATAAAACTACAATTAAGATTTCGTCACGCTTCGTCCATTTCAATAGAGCGTCACGACGTCGCGATGTAACGAGTTTGTTGTGCACTCGATGTCCTTGGTTTTTTTTCACTCCCTCGATAAATTTGGACCTCGCTTTCCAACACAACATGTGTATCGATTTAGCGATGTGTATCTAATGTGTATCTCGCAATCACATGATTTGTATTCCGCTTTAAAATAACGTATACTTGCATATATATTTTTAAAAAAATCGGAAGGGTCAGACCGAGATGCTAATTCGAGAAGGTGCTGCTCGGTGCTCATGTTACATCATGCGTTCCCTGCTTTTGGCATGCGATTTAAGTTTTAATCATAGGAATTAGAAGGGCCCCAGAGAGAGAGAGAGAGAGAGAGGGGGATACAATGATGGAATTAGAAGTTGAGGATTGGGACCCAACGCCGTCGTTTCAGGCCTCCCAAAAAGCAGCCCCGTCATTAATTACGCTTCAACTGCAAGTTAACCCAAATTCTTCACCCTGACCCTGCCGACCAGGATTCCCTCCCCAGCCTTTTCGGCCGTCTCCACCTCCAACCGCCCACGTGCTCCCCCCCACTCCAACTTTATTTCGCTATCGTTTGTATGAACCATATCCCTCGTCAAAAATAAATAATCCAAAAAATATTTAAAAAAAAACGTTTACGTAACTTCAAATATTTTAATATTTGGTCATTAATTTATGTCTAATTTTGTTTATGCACAATGAAAATAATTTTCGTTTATTATTTATGTAATTGATAACAAGCGATAATCTTTCACAAAGTATTTTTTAAAGACGCAAAAAATAATTGTTCGTACTTCATTCAAAAATGAATAAGAGAACGATTTTTTTAAGCGTAACTTATTATCCCCTTTTTTTTAGGCGTAACTTATTACTGACAACTGAATTTTAGCTCCTTAACCAAAAAAAAAAAAGAGAGAACTGAATTTTATTTTTTTATCGGTTAATCATTTCGAGCTATATTTATTGAGCGCCCCTTTTATAAAAAGAATAATGAATAAGAGACATTTTCCAGGGGAACCCACCCTTCTAGAACAATTTAATTTGAAACCGACCCGATCTCCATTACGACTTTCGATGGGGATTTTTAGCTCCTCTGGAGACTGGAATGCGCTTTGATAGTTGATACTCAGGATCTTATTCAACTCCGATTTTTTTCTTCCTTCGTAAAAATTAAAGGGAAATAAAAAGATTACTGTTATCAACGTAAGTATAAAAAGATAAGTTGGAAGTGAATTCCGCAATCGAATATTTATAATTTATCGCTTACATCGACCATAAATTTGATGAAATAATTTTTGAATTTTATATAATTCATATGTGAACTTTTTATTTGTTCAATATGATCCGTAAATTTCATCATTATATTTTTAATTTGTTCAATACAGTATCAAAAATATATTTTTTGTTGGATTATTTAAAAATATTCAATATTATTCTTAAACTCGAAGTAATTAAATAATGATTTTGAAGATTTTTATATAGTTTAAGAATCAAATTAATCATGTGCAAAAAATTCAGAGGTCTTATTGAATAATTTTAAAATTCAATGACTACATTACACATTGAAATAAATCTCTAATTCGACCGAATCAATTCGATTCAATTTGCGCACGCCTAAACGGGATCATTCTCTGGTTGAACCATCAATCTCAGCACAGCAGCAGCTCGGACACGATTACGAATGATTAGAAGTGCCGAACTTAAAAGGAAAAAAGAAAAATTAAATAATTCGAAAGGTTACCGACTAACAAAGGAGGAGGATTTATTCTCTCCCTCTACTGCATCTGTCTCTCGTCTCTCTCCCCAGCGTCTGCGGATTAGGAAGGGAGGTGGAGAAAAGAAAGGGGCGGAGCATCAACCCACGACCAAGCGGGCAGCTGCGAGCGTCACGGTGACGGCAGCAGAAAATCTTCGATCGCCGTGATCCGCAGATCGATCCGGGCGGTGCGATCTCCACGCCGTATCGAGCATTACGCGGCATTCCTCGCTTGTTTGCGTTCACTCAGAGAGTATTCCTCGCTTGTTTGTGTTCACTCAGAGAGAGAGAGAGAGAGAGACGGAGAGAGACGGAGAGTATGGTGTTGGTGGTGGTGGGATGAGGAGGGAGATAGAGAATGGCGAGGGATTGGGGAAATCAAGGGAGAGGAGGGAAGCTCGGGTGCTCGTACAAGAGGACCACTCTTATCGTCTGCTCCATTAACATCGTCGCCGCTCTCTTCGTCCTTCGCTACCTCTACGCTTCCCTCTACGTCTACTCCTCTGGCGACTCCCCCAATGGTATGCGTTTCCGCTCTATCTAGTTCTTCATCGGGACTGAGCATGTTCCGTCAATCTGGGAGCATAACTCTTGGGTTTTCTCGGTAATTCGGGACCTCTGATTGAGTGCCTGAAATCTGCTCTGTCGGTTGCAGTTGCTAAGTACATGCCTGATCAGATTAAGAAGATGGAGGAATCTATTCGGATACGGAGAGCAGCCAAACCGCTCCAGCTCGTAAAAATGGTAAAATAGGCATTCGAAAGATGCATACTTGCTATGTTTAGCATGTTGCTGAAACAGTGTTGATTGATTAAGCAAATGCTAAATTTGCGACTGCATTATTGGAATTGACGAGAAGCAGTACCTTCTTCTTTTCTTTTCTCTTTTTTTTTAATCTGTGGAAAAAGGTTAAAAAGCTTGAGAAGCAAATGCCTGTGAAAGAAGCAGTTCAATTACCGCACCCATTGAAGCAGAAAATCATTGATGAGATTTTACAGAGGTTAAAAGGCCTTAATGGCAATGGAAAGGCAAACGAGCAACGAGGTCAGCACAAGTTGGCTCCTTCGAAACTGTAGTTGATGATAATTTTGCTTGCTGCTACATTGTTCTATAGTCTAGATGTAGTTGTCTTTGTGGCATCTACCTTACTTTTGTTTCAGCTCGTTTAGTTTGAATTCCTGCAAACTTTTTAGGTCGAGTTTTGGGAAAACCCTCCCATTAAGGTTTTCTTACTCGAGATAGCACATAAATTCAGTTATAGGCATTTGAATTGTGAGTAGCACTGTATAATATTTGTCACCTTGCTCTGGTTTCCATTTAGGAAAGAAACTCTATCAAATGCTTCTGATGCAAGTTTCTTAGTTTTTTTTACCAGTTTCGTTGGTATATCTTTGTTTCAGAATATTTGACTCGCTTTCCTGGTTTTTTGCCATTTAGGATTTTCCACATTAGTGTAAGTGTCATTGTTTCTCCTTCATAGGGAGATCATCATGCATTCCAGGACTTAAGCGTCATTATTTTTCAGTGACCAGCTGGCACTTCACGTGAGAAAGATGTCATTAATTGGTATCCTCGACAATAAATTTGTTTGTGTTGCTTCTAACTTATACTTTTTGAGTTCTTATCCTGTAAAAATTTCTAGGAGGTTGATACTTGGTGTCGGCTTAAGGTAGTTTTTTCCTTGAGGTAGGTTGCTTCCCTCTTAAAGTCTTAACTCTTAAGTGCACATGGAATTGTAAAAGCTTCATCAAGAGTAGCCTTTTTCAAGGGTATTGCGTCTAAGGTCTGAGCTTTTTTTTTCACCTGGACAGCATCTTCCGGGATAATTCTTGAGGATAAGTTAAAAGGATTCATTGCCTTGATATTGCTGACTGGTGTCGTATATCACGTTAAAGCCTTTCTGCCAATTTCAAAATTAAGCTGTAGTCCCTGGCATGGTCCATTAGTGCTAGGCGAGCCTTCATCAGGTGGGATCACCGGATCTCTGTGACCACTGACCAATGGAGACAATCCATACTCTAGATAGTGGTGATATCAGCTAGTATCACCACCATGTTCTTTTAGCGGGGAAGAAAGTGAAGATCCAAGGGTCCGGCAGTGCCCACTGGCGGTAGATATCATTACAAATCTCCACTAGAAGAGTGGTGCTTCATTTAATTTCTACTTAGTTTCCTTCCTTCTGTGTTTCATTAGGCTTTTCTTTATTTTGCATTGTCTTCAACATATTTTCTCTGTACTTGGTGGTATACCTCCAATTTCTTATGGATGATGTCTGCTTTGTTGAAAAAGATTTGCCTTGTTGGGGAGTGAGAAGGTTGGAGGATGCTCAAGTTTGGAAATGGTTCCTTAGTGATCATGGTTTAAGTACTGGGTTTGCCAATAGGCTAAATCATGCATACCAGGAGCTTCGTAGGGATAGGGTAACCACGATCAAGAAAGGAATACCAACCATGGTGATTGTTTGTGCCTGAACCAGTCTTCTTTCGGTTGTATTATGTCCTGTGCAGTAGTGCTACTTGAGTTAACGCTAGACTACGGCCCGAGATCACTGTGCCATTTTCCTTGGATAGTTTCCTTTCGGATACCAAAATTATGTTGATTAGCTCTGTCGAAAATCTACCTATTCATGTAGGTTTTCTATTGCTCTAGGAGGAACTGACTGATTAATCTGCAGATGGGGCTGGTTGGATATCCTCACAAGATTATTGGATAGATCAGCTTTCCTGATCCATCTATGCTCTTTATCTAGAAACTGACAATATCTTAGAGGCAGTCATTTGTTTTATTTTCCGGGTTTAATTGGAATTGTGTGTGATTTTGGAAAACCTTCCTGTTGAAGTGTCATAGGTGGCCGCATGACTTCGCTATTGATTAGTCTTGACCTCAAAATTTAGAAAACTGGCTGTTCATTTATAGGCATATATTGGGTGTAATCTTTTGATAGAATTGATGAGCAAGGATGTGACACTTAATCTAAAAAAATCTGCAGCCTGTTATTATTCATAGAATGGTGATCGGTTTGGAACAAAGGCCCTTTAGAAATTTCTGATGGTGGAATGTATGATGGCAATCTTGAGTATTACATCTTGTTAGTGATGATCAAAGGATGACCAGCTGTAAGTAGGATGTGCTGAGAAGGATCTTTATCGCAGCAGAGTTATGGGTAATGGTTGTATGAATTCACTCGCAAGAGGCATGTTCCCTCATAGAGACAAGTCGCTTCTCCTATATCCCAAGATTTGTAACAGCCAGATTTAGTGAGTGATCAATTCACCAGACTAAAACAAAGGCTTTTTCTTCCACTGTTTTTTCTGTCTATGAGAGTTGACAGGCATGTACTTTGAAGCTAATATTGGTTGACCACAAGCAATGATGATGGAGAAAGTTATATTGCAGAATCCCTATAATAGGTCCTGTGAGTGGAGTAATTTGTTACTAGCAAGTCGTGTACTTTATCTGTTGGCAAGTTGTATATCCTGAGCCTAACGAAGGATGCATTCGCCATTCTCATGGAAATAGGAAGACTTTCCTCTGTACTTGATTTATTGTGAGGTGCAATGTGGAATCATATCCAATTCCAGTTAATTTCTGTTATCACATTAGCAGTTGTTACTATTGTTCTTGTTATTGTAATGTAGTTTATAAATGTCCTGAATAAATGTTTGTGATAAACAGAAGCAGTTGAAAGCTGGCGCAAGGAAAAACTACAAGAGGCCAAACAAGTGACCATTGGAAACAGCCTTAATTCAACTCTTCTCGGGGAGGAGGCAGGTATATCTAGGAGATGCTCCATAACTTGTTACCTGTGTTGATGCACCAGTTCTCCTGTTTATTTTTTCTAGTAAGCTACTTATTACTAAACATCCTTGATCTAATTTTAATGCAGGTTTGTTGCTGAAAGCCTTGGACTCTAATTGGGATGTTCTATCAGAACAGATTGGACTTTGGATACCAACTGAAGTCATCCACAAGGAGCATAATGATAAGCCCGAGGGTGAAGACGAGATTGGTAATGTTTCTCTTCCTTTCTTTCTGGACCATTAACAGCTGCTTAATGCCTTTCCCTGTGGTCTGTTGTTTTCTTGACTTGCGCGGTAGAATAATATGATGGGATTTGTCAGCGGTTGGAACACTTGCCTTTATAATGTGGTAATTCTATTTTCCAGAGGAGGAAGTCTTACCCGGCAGACCAGTGCCTCCAGAGTGCAATGCCGAACTCCATACAGACTATGGTGGTGATGCTGTTAGATGGGGCCTTACTCATCATAAAGAAAGTGCGGCTGATTGTTGTCAGGCTTGCTTGGATCAGGCTAAGTATGCCAAACCAGGGGAAAAGAAATGTAACATTTGGGTATATTGCCCATCCGAAACAGGGTGTTTCTCTCCGGATATCTATGAACACAAGAACCAGGAGTGCTGGCTTAAATACGTAAGTTTTGGATTTTCTTTTCACCTGGAAACTTAATGGCCTCTTCTAATCAAATAAAGATTACTGCATGTTGGCACTGTTCCTTTTTAAAGTTTTCACCGTTTACATGCCTCTTGCTGTCAAAATGCAGGCAGAGCAACCGAAGGTGAATTTTAAGGACAAGTATTCCGAAGCATATAGGGATGCACATCCAAATGCGCCATTGGTTGTTCCTTGGGTTTCTGGTGTTGTTAGTGTATAACAGAGGGTACATTCGTGAGGCTGTTAGAAACTGTATAGGAGCTGCAAATTGTTGTTGATTCGAAAGAAGCTGGCCTTGCCCAAGTTATTATGTGCCGATCACTGCTGGGCATTGTTTGTCGGACTGAAGACACGTCTTTCAATATTTATTCGTTACACCATTTTTGTAATCGTAATACGGGATTTTGTGGTCTTGGTGTCGATCAAATTAAAAGTTGGATGTCGCCAAGGTTGCTGGGCTCCCGTGTATCTGACATGTGAAGGATATCATGATATGGGCCCTTTGATTTGTCATACGGTGAAGAAGTTTTGGCACTTATGCTCTCTCTCTCTCTCTTTCTCTCAGGCGTGTTTGTGTGTAGCTATCTGGTCATTACTAGAACAAAGTAAGCGTTTTTCTTGGAAGTGGCAGCAACGGGACCAATCTAGTGCCTCCCTGTACTCATGCATCGCATTTTTAAATAGGCTTTACATGTTGGTGAGAAAAGGATTTTTTAATTGCTGTGCCTCTCGAAGGATGATATGTGCATGTTTCAACTCAACTAGCTGATTACCTCATCAGCCCTGTCCGTGATAGTGTGTTGTTGCACGTGGAATGCAATAGAAGCCCAAGTCCATTGAGGGTGCCAAGGCTACTGGATTTGCGGTGCAAATTGCGGTTCAATCGTTTTCGGGAACCTTTAAGGATCTTCGTTTTGCACAGGCGAGTCTCTAGATGTAATTCTAATGGCGGCCAGAATAGATTATCTTTTTCCAGGTTCTGGTCATGGCTTGGCGGTAGTCATTGCTGGATGGACGACAGGAAGGTCTCGGCAATTGCCCCGAGTGGCCGCGGTTCGTAAACAAATGAGAGGGGGGAGAGGAGGATCGATGGGTCGGCTTGAGAGTGGAAGACGACCACCACGCTTTGATCGAGATTGAGATCATTGAACATCCAGATTTGTGTATAATGTTAAAGTGAGAGGGTCTATTGATTAGGTGTGACGAAAGCAGGAACTAGAGCTAGAGGATTCGGATAATGTGTCGCTTTTGGCAAGATTTTAAAATGAATAAGAGAATGAAAATAAGTGAAGAGCGTTAATTATACGTGTAAAGCTCGATTCTTTGACGTAATAATAATACTTATTAAAATTATAATAGCATGATATCAGTATTACACTGAAGTTAATAAAATTTTCGAGATTAGTTTTTGAAAATTCCGTGGGAGAAAAAATAAAACTAAAAAATCCAAAGCACCCCTCACCAGTTCTGCCTGCCTCTCTCCACTTTTGCAGTTCGCCTCCCCTGGCCACCATAAACCCCGAAGTACGAAACCGGCCAGTCCTCTCTCTCTCTCTCTCCGTCCGACCAACTCCGGCGAGCCGGCGCTCAATGCCCCTCTGTCCCTGCCGCTTAACAAGTGCGTTTCTTCTCTCAATATATACTTTTCGATCCGAGTCTTGTGCATCTGCTCTTTTTGTATTCTTGAAAATTTGAAGATTTTCTTGGCATCAACGCTCAGAATTTTTTTATAAATCCGTTGTGGGTCGTTGTGTTGGATGCCGTTTTGGCTTAGAGTAGTTGACTTTTTGTCAATTTTGATTGATGCAATTCGGTACAAACTTCTCAAGCTTAGTTCACAATCCCTTCGCTTGTATCGCCCAAGATAATGAGGCTCATGGGATCTTATTCGTCCATGATTGAATTGCAATGGTAGGATCTAGATAACACATGTTTATACAACTGCCTTGGCAACTTTTATTAGGAATAGTCACTGTTTGCGCTCATACGAAGATTATAGCAGGCTTGGAGGAGCATTTTTTTTTCCTTTTGTTGAAGGAGCATTAAGAAGTAACATTTTCAGCGTATGACTTTCTCATTCGCCTCTTTTTATTTTTTTATTTTTATAGATTTTGTATATGCACTAGACTTTCTCGCTCATGTAGATGGCTCTGGGTCTCTTAGGAAGCGTTGCTACTGTTTGGTTCTGTTCGGATTCAGATCTACTTGTTCGTCTTTGAATTGTCTATACTGAATTTTGGCGAGCGCCATATTCTGTTTGAATTTCAAATCCTGAATTGTATAGTTTTTATCCGAAGGTTCAATGTGTTCGTTGGGTTAGTAAACCCACCCTGTTTCAGGCTCATAGATAGTGTTATGATTGTTCGAGAGGAGAGAAATGGGCTTCAATGCTTGCTTTGCAGTGTTCATCTTCTTTTGAAGCACTTCATTTTCATGTGATAATCATACATTTCTTTCCCTTGTTAAATTACAAGTCCTTGTGTCTGCTGATTGGGTGACAATTCTTGGCTGAGGGGATGTGTGGTTTATGGCCTTGTCTGTTTCATTTTCTTGTAGAGGTGTATGGCATTGTCTGGTTCTTATTTTTAATGGGCTAATTTTAATGGGTAAGTTGCTGGTGATTGAGGTGTTGTTTGAAGACATTAAGCTTCATACTTATATCTTGTCTGTAGACATCTCAAGGTCGAAATCAGTGGATCTTAAGGCAAGTAGAAAGAGCAGGTAATCAATTTCGTGGAATTAGCATTTGCATGTTTCAATAACAGATTGTAGCTTCAAGGAGATATCACTTGGATGACAGAATATCTTAGTGATATTAACCTGTACAGGCATCTCTGGTTAGTGAGTGCTTTTATGCTGTATTGTTGTGAATCAGACAATAGAATCACAATGGAGTAGTTTCTTCTTCCCATGAGCCAAATTGCCCTTCTTTTTCCTATCGTTACCATGTTCTAGTCTCTTAGTCTACACTTAATGGTTTGTTGTTGTCTCTTGCTACATTTTCTTTTTTTAGTTTGTTCATGTTTAGGGAATTGAGTCATAATTCGTCTCCTTTTTGTGCCTCTCAAATTTGTTCATGTTCATTTTACTTGAAGATGGCAAGTTGATCAAAGTAGAAGGCATATTGGAGCTTTGAAGATGTAGAAACGCCGTGAATGATATAAATTTTGAAAGAGTAGTTTGGATCCCATTTTACATATAGTTGACCCTGATGATGCAAATGAGGGTTAGTGCTTCAAACGATATCTTCTGACATAGCACATTTACGTGATTGAATTGCGACAAGTTTAGCAAATTTTTGAGGATGCTTAACTTTTAATGATAACATATTTCTTTCCTCGGTGCATGTGTGATCATGTTTATTACAATGGAGTTACTATCTTTTTACTTGTGAAAGAGTCCACTTTGATGTGATTTTTAAACCAAGAAGAAATGTGATTTTTTTTGTTTATACATTTCTTTTATGTTGTTCTCATCATTGAAATTGTATAAGTTGAGGTCATTGTTTTCTTCAATTTTGAGCAAATTAAAAAAAAAAAAGCTTAAGTGGTCATACCAAAAGATTTTTAAATGTGTTTCCACCAACAGCCTTTCTCTCAAAACTGCTTTCCAGTGCACTTTTCAATTACAATTTACGAAACTGGCTTTGCTTTTCATGAAAGTCCTTTAACCTAAAGCCCTTCCACCAACTGCCTTTCTCTCAAAACTGCTTCCCAGTTCACTTTTTGATTACAATTTACCTAACAGGCTTTGATTTTCATGAAAACCCTTTAACCCAAAGTCCTTTGCATTTCCCAGAAGGCTACCCCCATAAGCTGAACCAAACGCAGCCAATGTGTATGAATATATATTTTTTTATGCTTCTTAACGATTTTAAAAGGAGAGACTTCCGTTTTTGCTTTGCCTCACATTATTAGGCATGTGTTGGCTTTTGAATCTCGGTTTTCTGTTCACTTGTGGTTTGATGCTATTGACAGTCTACATTAAGTTTTGTAGAGATCCTAGGGTTTTTATGTCTCAAGTTGTATGTTGTCTTATGCTTGATATTTATAGGAGATGTATTTCCCTTGCTCATTTTGTTGTTTTCAACGTAACTAGTTAAAGGAAAAGTCAGTCGGAGTCATTCTTCTTTGGTGTCATGATATTGAGCCAAAATATGTATGCCATAGCTGTGTTAGTCTAAGAAAGGATTGAGATATTTCCCGACCTGCTGAAAGTGAAGTAGGTTGCCTTGATACTTCCGACTTCTTTCCTTGCTAATTGGGACTGCATGGCTTATTTCTGAATAGAATACAAGACCATATTCATCTTCAAAACGAGTAAAAATTGATAACTAGGTATACTGGGCATTGGAGCTTAAGAGATGACTGTCATGTGCTGTTACAAAAGGATTATAGAATTACTTCGCTTGATTCTTCTCTTGTATTTGGCCATTGGTTTCTACTGGTGTCGCTACTACCTGGACAATAAACATAGCATACTGTATTAGCTACAATTAAGATATTGGAACAAAGAAGCAATTTGCATTTTAATGCATGCCTAGTTGTTCGATGACCAAAATTAGGCTGGGGCGTGGCAACGTGCCAACATATACATATTAAGATATATGACCATTAGCACCTGATTGGTTAAGTTCCCGAAACACAATAAGATTGAGAAGTAGTATCAACATTAACAAACTCCTTTGTGGACGGAGGCGGACTTTAGTGTCTTGCTTTTGTTTTGATTATGGTTCTGTGTGCACACAGTATGAGATTAATTTTTTGAGTTTAACCTGGAAGCGTATTCTGTTTAGAAAATTCTCTCTTCTGTTATTTAGTCATGTGGCTTGTACTAAGTTTTCCTGTGTGGATGCATTTTGCAGCATTGCCAGCTTGAAGCCAGTTCTCCTTTGAACCATGGTGCTTGGCCAGCATTCTGTGACAGAAATATACTATGATATTTTGTGTGTCAAAGAGAACGCGAGCTATGAAGAAATTCGTGCAAGTTATCGATCTTCTGTACTCAATTATCATCCTGATAAATTACAGATGACTTCTGAGATGGATCATGCTGATCATAGCATGGCAAATAAATTTCTGATGATTCAAAAAGCTTGGAAGGTCCTCGGTGATCCCAAGTTGCGAAGATGTTATGATACTGAACTACAGGCTTCAAGACAGGATATGGGAACTGCAGAGGATGTCGGGCTAGAGGATATGATGGTTGAAGATTCTGGAGACGTGTTACTGCTCTCTTATCAATGCCGTTGTGGGGATTATTTCTGTGTCGATTCTCAGGAGTTGGAGGAAATGGGTTGTCTAATTTCAAGGGATGAGAGCAAAATGATTGCACGGACATCAGATAATTCACCGGCATCGGTGGTTCTTCCCTGTGGCTCTTGTTCTCTGAGGATTCGGCTTTTAATTGAGCCAGATTCTATGGTTTCTATAGGATGATGATCATCTCTAACATCTTAAGAGATTTTGGTCTACCTAATTCATTCCATTCGATTCGATTCGAAGCTTTGCTCTTGCTTAGTTACCATTGCTTCCCTTGACTCCACTCCATCGCTATTGTTTACATTACATCCATGTGCCGGTGTGCTTGTTTTGTCTCAGTAGGTAATTTTTAACATTTCTTCAAGAACTCCTTTGCTACGACTGTCTATTTGATTTTGTAAAGCAAATATAGACGTAATCTTGACATGATAATTCTACTTATTATATTTCGTGAAAGTCGATTAAAAATGATTATTTACAAAAAATCATAAGGAAAAAAGACACCAACTACGAATTTTTTTTCATTCTAAAACAATCGAAATCCATTTTCCTCGATGGACCCAATTTTCAAGTTTCTGCATTCCAGGGTCAGATGTCTTCCTTTCCTTTCATGCATTTGTTGTTTCGAATCCTGAGTAAAGTTTATATCCCTAAAAAGCTCTCAGAGATCGCCATCATCATCCTCACTCGAATAGTCATCATGTTGCGGCACCCTAACCCATCAGGAGCATTGTATGTTAACTAACCATTGTGACTGAAGAAGCTACGCGGTGTCAGTTGGCTATCAGAAAGAGTTCACGTGATTGCATGTTCCTTAATGCATCATTCTCAGGGAGATGAATTCCCTATGTTCAGAAAGATTCACGGTTGCATCCTCCGGATTACTTTGTCCATCAGTATTCAGGCAACTGAGGAATATTATGAACGATGAGACGAATTTTTAGCTCCGGAATTGAGGTTTGAATCGACTTATTTATGACTTCTACATGGTGGAAGCTCACTCACAAGAATCTGAATCCTGGTTTACAGCTTCTGCTCAGCCTTCTGATTGATCGGCTAATGTGATGACCAGTTCGTAGGTGAATTATGAACTCCTCTATGTCAGCGATGCTCACTATTGACTATTTCATGTTGGTCATACTTCAATAAGCAAGTGAATTTTCCCTGCCTGTGTTGCAATGCAGACTGCAAATATGCAAATCTGTTGAGCAGATCCTCGAGCATGAGCCTTCCCTTGGCGTCTGATACTGATTCTATGCCCATCACCCTCTGCATTACTGTAGTAACTCTATGAAAAGAGAACTTTCCATTGTACAGCGTTGCAGTCCGACCTTGGTTGGTTTAATTCCAAAATGTATGCATCTATGCAACATTGTGTTGGACCGAATAACAAGATGTTTTCCAGCAGAACAATTATAACACACACGCAAGCACATTGCATGAACATTCAACATAGTGAAGGACCAATTGCTGTCCCCTGATATTGTTGGATTCTAAAGCTGATAGGTTCTTGCTGGTGCAGTATTCTTGCAATCGGACTGATTTTAACCAATCAAAAGATCGATACTTTGATAGTCGAACTAGCATGTTTCACACGAATCAAAGTGGGTAAATTAAGGGAGACATACCCTGGTCTTGACTAAAGAAACATGAGTCGTCAAGAAGTTAGCCAAGTTATGCATCCGTTACGTTTTCACTAGTTTTCAAGTTCATAGACACGCAACATGGGCGCATGCTCGCCTTTCTAAATGGAGTCATTTAATAGGTCTAGCATTTCGGTTTCCCTTTCTTCTCCCCGTGAGCAATATAATGAGCAACAAAAAGAGTTAGAGCTGAGTCCCTCCTCCTATAGGCAGGAAAAGTTTAATGCCAGCATAACTCCTAGCTGTATTAATGGACATTCATATGACAGCTAAATACCAAGAATGAGGCTGGGGTTAAAAAGTGCCAAGGGGACATGACAGATCTCTCAGCCACCATCTGTTTGACAAAATCCCAGCACTTGGTGCAACTTGGTGCAACTTGGTGCTCACAACAACAGTCAACATGTCACCAATCTGAAATATAATTTTTTTTTTTGAAGTGAAGACAACACTGCTCATTTTTCTCAAGAGTCAATTGGAATATGCAGTTCGACCAAAAAAAAAAAAATTTGGAATGTGCAGAAAGTGCAAAGAGAGAGTTTCAGCTTCGGAGGTTAGTTCTCTGTTTGTTTCTGAAGTTAATACTTGCAGAACTCTGTGCATAAAGTTCGAGCCTTTGGGATGATATTCACCCTTTACCTTAATTAGGCTGAGATCAGTTAAAACATTCCCTTGAAGGGATTGCTCATCTCTTACCAAATTTTGTCACATTAGGGAGAGCAACGGTTGGTATGATGTCATAGCTGAATATGACTTAAAGTGAAATCTATGTAGTGTTTAGTTTACTTCATGCATTCGCCTTTGGGAAAAGTTTAAGGATTCCTGCAAAAATAACAAGCTTTCAACATGAAAGTTCAACAATCAACGGGGTCTGATCAAGAGGGACTCACAAGTCACAACCATCACAATCAGCGTCAGGTGATGAAAGAATGCTTGAAATGGAATTGCGGGTCATATCATATTTTTATTTTATCTTAGTCTTTACCCTAAAGATTAAAAGCCTGTAATTTTCAGGAAGCTGTGAGGCCACTATCACAGAGCACTTCAAAGAATTGATTGGATTGTGTTGTAGACATTTTCTTGCTCACAGTGCTTTCCTGTCTTAAAAATCAACCAGGAGTCTTCCCGCACCCACCACCAACGCCTTATCTCTCTGAGCTTACCAAACATGGGCGTGTTCTATCACGAAGAAGAGCCACCAAACCCCCCTAGGAGATGCAAGTGCCTCTCTGCAGCACTCAAGGAAGCATTCTCTCAGTGCCATACTTTCGATAGACAGCTCTCGCGGTCAACCCCAAAAGAGCATCCGATGAGCGATTCCGATGATGAACAGGAAGTAATGATTTCTCCTCCATGTTAAAGAAAAATTGTCGCATTTTCCTCTTACGAACCTTTTCGACGTTCATGTGTTTGTTGTGTCGTACTAAATCAGTTCAGGAAGGAGTACTAACTCATCGGCTTTGATTGAATTTACTCTGTTTGGCACGAAGCTTGATATGAGCTTTGTCCACGAACAGAATTGCATTTGTGAAATTAGTCAAGAGAGTTCTTCTAGATTCAGGAAGCCTCGCACCATTGCACTCAGAGCCGGAATCTAGGATCAAATATAACCTTTGCAATGAATTATCGGTGCTCCTCAGGAGGTTGTTTCGGAGATTCGCAGTCGAGCCATGGAGAAGCTAAGGCGCAAGGCAAACTTCACTACCGAGAGCTTTTCCTTTGTCTTCTCTCCGGGCATGGACGAGCTATCTTTCGCCCATCGACAGCAGGCTGATCACGATGAACATGACAAGGAGGAATTCCTGACCGTGAGGAGCTGTTTCACCTGCTGTTCGAGCGCTGCAACTGCAAGCAGGGATGAGTTCGTGACTGTGAGGACAGACTTCTCGCGGTGCTCGAGCTTGAATGAGATGATGCTCCAAGAAATGCGGCGGCGCTCGATCATTCAGGAGTTCTGTCACTGCGAGGGGTGGCCGTTCGGTCTGTGCCGGAAGCTCCTGTTGCTTCCGCCTCTGCCCAAGTCTCCGGCAGAATCGTGGTCATGGAGGAGAGGCACTAGGCTGAGAAGGATGCCCTATATTTAGTGCTCCATTGATCTGGGGGCTCGGGCCTTTGGTGATTGTTCATGTAATAAATGGGTAGTTTTGCACGAAGTTGGTCACATTGCTTGAGAATTGTCATCTGTCAGCTTACAGCAAACCAGTAAAAGTAGGGACAACGGAAACAGACAGGTTTATTACACGCTGAGATTAAAGATTGTGGATGGGTTTCTAGCATATTACTAGGCATTCGATCTGCAAAGAGGCGTATGGAAAGCGAAGTTCAACTAATTATCTATCGGAATAATCGCCGCTTCAACAACTGTGCATCAGTTCTGAGTCATATCATCAAATCGATCTGAGCTTTTTCGACTTAGGGCTATCTCCTGCACCGACTATGGAAATCTAACTGTATCATGAGTGCCATCCAAATGGGATTCAAAGTCAAGTGACCTGTCAATTACTTACCAATAGTATGCATCAATACAGAAACCACCAAAGGAACATCCATTCTTTTTCCCCCTTTTCTTCATGTTCATCTTCTTCTTAGAACACGCGTCATTTAGGATCATGGGAATGTTCATGTTTTAGAACTGGAAGCAACTATAATCAACTATCAAAGAGGAGCAAATTCGAAAAAAATCGCACGACAAATAACGTAAGGACATTTCTTCACGACCAATATAAACATGGGAAACATTACCAGATACATCCTAACCCCACCATTGTGTCAACAATTAGAATCCTTTATTGAAGAACAGATCAACAACTCAAAACTTTTTCTTTGGACCCTTTTTTTTTTTTCAACTACCAAAATTCCTTCCGAATGCTGAAAACCAGGATCACAAATGCAAGCCGCAGAGTTTTGATGACAGAAGATAAAAATGAGCGCCACGGTTTAAGCTCTTTGCTCGATATACGATCCAGCAAGTCCAGAAGTTCCAAGAACCGTAACCTACAAAAGGAAGACAACCAATTAGATTTCCAGAGGAGAATGCTCATGTATCATCATATATTATCTCACGGTTAGATACAGGCAAATGAGAATTGCCAACGTTGTGAAGATTCCGACCAAAATTGTGCGGCAGAGAGCATGCCGAGGGTTTGCCCCCCTCCCCCCTTTTTGGGGTGGTGGAGTAGTATTTACATAAAGCGTCTCAATATCAGCATCAGCGGCCTTGTTTTATCCATGGGATTAAGGGATATGAAACAACAGTTAATCACCAGTTCCCTGGAAAGGGCAAAGTCAAAATGCATCGCTTTAAGTAGTTATTCTCTAGATGTTGGAGCTTTCTTGAGGCATATCAGACCGTAACATCTGATGTAAACAACATCATAATGAAACCATGAAAAAAAATTCTGCAAGGCCTGATCATGAGAAAAAAAATATCTTCACCTTTCCCCATTCAGAGCCGAGCCCTCCACATCTCATCTTTAAGTGAATCATCTTAGTTCCCAACTCTGTCTCTATTTTCTTCCTTAAATAAGCCTCATCGGGTCCAAATGCATCCAGATAGGCAGTATACCGTTCATAAATTTTTTGAAGGGCACTGGCATGCTCATCTGACAAAGGCTTTACATCCTGCAAGAAAACTGTAAGTCATACACATGAGAAAAGAAGAAGTAGAAGGTGCAGGAAGTGTTTGGCCTGCTCAATCATGAGGAGAACTTAACCTCGCCGCTCAATCCAATACTGTCATCAAGTTCCATTTTGAATGAGGTAAGCACACCAGTGAATTCCTCAACTGCTTCAGCTGCACGGTAAACGTTGGCCAAGACCTCTTGACCAGCCTTATCATCGGTATTCTTGGACAATGCTTTTTCCACATCATGCACAATGCTATTAGGAAGCTCATCCCAGCTAGCAGCCATCAGATCCTTGAATGCATTCAAAACAAAGGGATCTTTAAAGTCGGGCATGTGAGTAACATCTTCACTGAAACATCGTGTGCTCCCCATACTCATTCCGAAAGGGGGCCTGCAATCTATAAGGTTTGCAACAAAGAGAAAAGCTGAGATGATGGAATGCACCATAACAACTTAGAAACTAAAGCTAAATGGGAAGGACTATGCCATTAAACTGATATGCAGAGACCAATTTGACCCACCAAACTTGCAGCTCAGCGGAATTCATTGGAGATAACAGTCTGACACCAATGCGAGAACCTTTTCCCCATAGAACTAAAAAGTTGGCCATCTAGAACCAACGGTGGCAAACGTTGTAGAAAAGCAAAGCATTAGCACCAACCAAGCAAACAATAAAGGACTATTTGATAGCATAAAACTCATAAAACTGAGTCTCAGAATCTCAGCTCTCTCTGACCATTTTACACGCCTAGTAAAAAGTACAGACGAAATCAGTCCCAGGATCATCATCATGCTACCAAGATGGTTAATTTGAATTCATCACCACACAAGAATTAAGTTGGTGGTCTTAGAAGTTCGGTATAACAAAGTACAGAAGATGAAGAGAAGGGCGCAGCACCCTAGAGTAAGATGGTGGAAGTTACATGAGGAGAAACAAACAGAATTTAAGAAAAGAATGCTATAGGAAGGATCGTGGCAATTGAAGGGCAAAGTAAATATGATATGGAAGGAGATGTCTAACTGCATCCAAGCAGTGGCAAAAGGGGTGTTAGGGAAAAGTAGAGAAAATAGACATTAAACAAAGAAAATCTAGTGGTGGAATGAAGAGGTGCAGGAAGCAATTAAGCAGAAGGAGTGTTTCAGATGCCTACATAAATGTCCTAATGAAGAGAATTTGCAAAAGTTTACATTGACGAGAAAAAGTGCCAAGAAAGCTGCGCGAGAGGCTAGAGGCAAGGTTTTCACCAATATGTACAACAAACTTGGGAGCAAAGAAGGAGAAAAAGGCATTTATAGACTTGCAAAGTCAAGGGACAAGAAAAGTAAAGACCTGACACAAGTTAGATATATCAAGGATGAAAATCAAGCACTTTTGATAAGAGATGAAGACGTTAAGGGCAGGTGGATGAGCTATTTTGACAAACTTTTTAATGGGGAGAGCAATAGAAGTGAGATGGATTTGGAAGATGCTTTTGATGATTCAAACAGAAGGTTTGTGCGTAGAGTTAAAGCACGAGGAGTTGGGGAGGCATTAAAAAAAATGAAGACTAGTAAAGTCTTAGGACTCGATTGTATTCCTATTGAAATGTGGAGATGCTTAGGGGATGTATCAATAAATTGGTTGACTAGTCTTTTTAACAAGATCCTCCATGCTAATAAGATACCTGATGAATGGAGGAAGAGTATACTTGTGCCTATATACAAGAACAAGGGGGATATCTAAAATTATTCTAACTATAGAGAGATCAAGCTTATGAGCCATACAATGAAGCTGTGGGAGAGGGTTATTGAGCATCGTTTGAGAATAGAGAACAAGGTTTCTGTCAATCAATTTAGATTTATGCCAGGAATATCTACCATGGAGGCTATTTTCTTGATACGACAATTGATGGAGAGATATCGAGAAAGAAAGAAGGACCTCCATATGGTGTTCATTGATCTCAAGAAGGCGTATGATAAGATTCCAAGAAAGGTTCTGTGGTGGATTCTTGAAAAGACAAAAGCACCTTCAAAGTATGTCGAGACTACATGTGTGAAGGCTTGTAATGGCACATCAAGTTATATTCCAATCACAGCAAGCTTGCACCAAAGTTCTGCTCTGAGCTCTTATCTTGTTGCTCTGGTTATGGATAAGCTAACAAAAGATATTCAAGATGAGGTGCCGTGGTGTATGCTATTTGCAGACGATATTGTGCTTATTGATCAGACCAGAGCTGGGGTTAATGCTAAGTTAGAAGTATGGAGAAGCACGTTAGAGTCTAAAGGATTTACACTAAGTCGAAGTAAGACGGAATACTTGACGTGTGAGTTTGACACGGCAGGAAGAAGGGATCAAGAAGTCGTAAATATGCTCGGACAGGAGGTACCCAAGAAAGATACATTTAGATATCTAGGATCAATATTGCAAAAGGAGGAGAGATTGATGAGGATATAAGCCATAGAATTAGAGCAGGTTAGATGAAATGACGCAATGCATCGGGATTTTTGTGTGATCGCAAAATTCTTCTTAGGTTAAAAGAAAAATTTTATAGAACAGCAGTTAGACCTGCCATGTTATACGGAGCTGAATGTTGGTCAGCACAAAATAAACATGAGCATAAAATGGAAGTAGCGGAAATGAGGATGTTAAGGTGGATGTGTGGTCATACAAGGATGGATAAGATAAAGAATGAAGAGATTCAACGAAAAATTGGAATAGAATTGGTGGAGTAAAAGATGAGAGAGCATAGATTGAGATGGTTTGGGCATATACTCCGAAAGCTCTTAGATGCACCGGTACGAACAGAAATTTGCTATCGAGAGCATAACACGAAGAAAGCAAGAAGTCGACCGAAACTTACTTGGGGGAAAACAGTAAAACAAGATTTAATGGAGTGATAAATAAATTGGCATACGGTTTATATTAAGACAGAGTGGAGGAAGTCTATTAGTGTTGTGGAGGGGTATCAAATATATATATATATTTATTTATTTATTTTTACACATTTACCTCTTTCTCGTCTCTTGATTTTGATTTTATTTTTATTTTTATTTTTATGATTCTTTGGGTTCATCGAACGCTGGCCCCAACTAATTTGGGATAAATGTGTTATTGACGTTGATGTTGACTACACAAGGATTAAGCCGCTGAGGACTGGCATTGCACAGGATCAAGTATGTATCTCCAGCTGCCCAAACTTATAGGCTCTAGCTATGCCTAATCCGAAAAGCAATACTAATTCACTCTTCGAGGTACCATTGAATTCATCGATTGTGACCTCCCGCGTGGAGGGAGATAAATCAATTGAGTTTGAGCAGAGAAAAGCAAGTTAAGAGCTAAACTCAACATATACAGTTAAACACGGAATCAGATAGAAATGCACCTCAAGTCCTCACATCAAAGTCACAGATCACAAGTTCCCCGAAGACAATTTGACATACTAAGGGCAACAGCGTTCCTCCCAGAGATTAATTACATCTATAAATCCATTTTTGAACCCAAAGATATCCCACAGAGGGTACCGATAGAAAAATCGAACCAATCAAAGCTCAAAAAAGGGAAATAAAATCATGAAACGAAAAATCAAGACCTGGCATCGAAGCAATTCGAGCGAAGAAGGGAAATGGGTACTTACCGAAAGGAAGGTTTCTGGGGGGAGGAGCTGAAACAGACTGATTGGAAAGCCCAAGCAAGCTCCGGGAGAGGACGCCGAAGCGGCGGCCGAGAAAGAGGTCGCGGCGGCCGAGGGCGGCGGCCGAGGATGAAGAGAGGGGCCTGAAACAAGCCGAAGCTGAGCGGTGGATGGATCTCAAAGCCGCCATCTTCTTCTCCATTCTCGATCTTTAACTCACTTCACTGCTTGAGAATGCTTCGATCGCCGAGATTTAACTCCTACGAGTTTTGTTATTTCGACAGGGGAGCAGAGTGGAGAGAAACCAGCGTTGACGTCTCTAGCGTCTCTTTTGACATGGGTCGGGTATTTTTTTTTTTGGGTCCGTTAACGGGTTCTCAATCATTTGGTGATTGATTATTTGCAAATGGATCGGGTTTTAACGCTCGGTTTGGGCCTAACTGACATTTATTTAACTGCAGAAATTAGAATTTTAAATGCCAAAGGACACCAACAAATGGATAGCATGCCACACTCCAAAGGATGATGTATCGGACAAGAGGGTGATTGATTATCGCCATGAAATCCTAAAATTTTCAAAAGAATTTGAAATTTTTTTTTTACGATTTTAAGTTTGTTTCTTTTTTTTTTGAAAAACAGAAAAAGTAACAAAATTACGAAAATATCCCTAATTAACCAGTGAGTCGGGTACTTATTTAAAATAATGTTCACTTTAGGCCTTTGTTTGAGACAATAACGGCACTTTGACTCTTATTTGAAAAATGAAGATACCTGAGGTCCTTACTTGAAATTTTTGCCTGATGCGGACTTGCATTATTTATTTATTTTTCTTTATATGATCCTATATTTCTTAGTTAAGCAATTTGTTCCTCGAACTTCCAGTATTTTCTCAACCAAGTCTTGGGTTTCTGATTTCGGGAAATTTAGCTGATGTGTCTGGGGATACCAGTCAAAAGAAAAAAAAATTCTCAAAAAAGTTTTAAACCTATTCACTTTTACTAATTCAAACCAAAACAGAATTGACAAAAGTGCAATAAATTTATAATTTTTTTTTGATAATTTTCCCTTCAAAATTACAGTGTTGAAAAACTTAGATGTTTTACCCCCATCGTCAATAAATTTGCGCCAATCAGGCGAATTTCCAACCACAATTTATCCCATGACAACGAGAATCATTTCAACGTCGGACTTTTTCATTTGGCTACTAACGATTGGTACATAAATTGTTGGAACTGGGCATAGAAATCTTTGATTCGACAAATACTCTACTATCCCATAGCATGACTTGAAAAAAAAAAAATCGCTATGAACAATGTGAATCAATCTAGAAGCATAATAGTCCAGATGAAATAGCGAAATACAACATTTGGATGGTTTAAAATGCCTTCACAATCGTTGCATATAAATATATTCTCTTTATCTTCATGTTTTTGAATAGGAACCACAAACGCATCAAAGAGCAACCTCTCTCTCTCTCTCTCTCTCTCTCTCTCTCTCATGGAGCCAGACAGCAATTCAAGCAGATCGGAAGTAGCCTTCGAAAGGCTTCCGATGATAAGAGTCTACAAGGACGGCCAGGTCGAGAGGTTCTTTGGAACTGACATCGTCCCGCCGTCCACCGACCCCCAAACGGGCGTTTCATCCAAGGACGTCACCATCACCGTCGCCACCGCTGCCACAACGGCCACTTCCGGATCCCCATCCCATGCCGTCTCCGCTCGCCTCTTCCTCCCAAAACTCACTGAGCCCCAAAAACTCCCCCTCCTCATCTACTTCCACGGTGGAGGGTTCTTCGCCTCCACCCCGTTCACGGCCGTTAACCACGGCTACCTCAACGCTGTTGTCGCCGAGGCCAAGGTCGTGGCGGTCTCGGTGAACTACAGGAAGGCCCCGGAGCACCCGATTCCAGCGGCTTACGAGGACTCATGGGCTGCGATCCAGTGGGCGGCTTTGCACTGCGACGGCGATGGTCCGGAGGCTTGGTTGAACGATCACGCCGACTTTGGGAAGGTGTTCTTGGCTGGAGAAAGCTCAGGTGAAAAGATTATCATTTCTTCGTCGGGTTACATCAGTCATCCAATGCTTGTGGCCTGTTTTCCGAAGATTTTTTGTTTTTTTGTTTTACTTTGATGCGTTTCGACTTTTGTTGGAGAAAGTAGATGGGGTAGACGACAAGGCCACCTAATAGAGTTTCATCTCGGAAGGAACTAACAATGAAATAAGAAGGAATTTGCTAGCATAGTAATTAAAATGATGAGATGACGGTCCATTTCAACGATGAGAGTAAACGGTGATCTATCAGCCATAAATTTTTGCAAGAAAACATTTTTGTGAGCAGATTTGTTTAGAAACAAATTTGTGGTGTTAACATACTGTCATGTGAGGATATCACGGCTGATAAGGACGTAACTCACAATAATTACTAATAAATTAATTATTTTTTTGTGACCTAAAATAGATGGTCAGTTTTATTGTCATCAAAGGCGGCTATATAATCAATTTTTTAATGCAAAGTTCCGGAGATGCTAGGTAGGTTTAGACTTAGGAAATTGGCACCTGCATTCCCCATCTCCTCCCTTCATAAACCTTTTCCCCATATAAAAGGGGGAATAGAGGGTGGGGATGCCCCTGCCTTACAAAAAGTAATGTAGGGGATCCAAATATTTTGAATTATGACTGATTTGTAAATTAAATGGACAAAGCAATTGACTGAAACAATCTTTATATACTTGGTTTGAAACTCTATCTTGGTATTGGCTTTTTATAGTATATGCAAGAAGAAAGTTGAATCACAAGTAAACATTCTAATTGAGCAGGTGCCAATATTGCTCACAACATGGCTATGGCGGCCGGAAATCCCGAGATTGGGCTAAACATACGGCTTCTTGGAATTGCACTAGTCCATCCTTTTTTCTGGGGTTCCAAACCGATCGGGTCCGAGGACCTGCCTCCGAATAGGAAGACCGATATCGACTGGCTATGGCCTTTTGTTTGCCCGTCTAAGCCGGGCAACGATGAACCATGGATCAACCCAATGGCTGACGGAGCTCCAAGCCTGGTGGGGCTCGGGTGCGGGAGGGTGTTGGTGTGTGTGGCGGAGAAGGATATATTGAGAGACAGAGGGTGGTTGTACCACGAGGCGTTGGGTCGGAGCGGGTGGATGGGCGTGGTGGAGATCACGGAGACGGAAGGGGAGGGTCACGGGTTTCATTTGTTTGACAGGGGAACAGAGAAGGCTAAGGATTTGATCCGGCGGCTGGCGGATTTCTTCAATAGAGACATGCCGCCTTTGACGTCTTAATCAGGAAAAGTCTCTAATTTATGTCTCGTTCAAATGCAACGAAATATGCGAGTCACTTCAAATTAGAAGGAAGTATGGATGGACATCTTGGACCGTTTGCCTCTTAGGTGGATCAAATTATTTAGTGCACTATTCTTATGAGTTCCATGCACGATAATTACTCGATTATGTGACAATAAGATGGAAGGTTGTGCTGGACTCTCTTGAATTCAATAAAACTTTGTAGTTATCGTTTTTCTTGGCGAGTCTCAAATCAGACATATTATATTAGATACGAGGAACCTGTAAATGTACACTTTAGTAATACTTACTTGATCCGACATTTTAGAATATGATAGGAAAGTTTTCTAGGTGGGTGAGGATGATCAAGGTAAGGAGAATGTGTGTTTGATTTTGCTTTTGGGGAGATTTTTTGGTATAATGCAAATGCTTTTAAGTTAAAGGATTTTTTATGCAAGTAGTGTTCGGTAAGTTTTATTTGAAAGTATATTAAGAAACAACTTACATGTAAAGGGTGTTTGGCAAAATCACATTTTGCTATTTGATTATAAAATCTCAAAATCGGCGAAGGGCTGAACAGCCAGGTAATTAAATCTAGCACCATAAGTCTCACCTAGTTGCGTGGCCCCAGGCAAATGCAAGCGAGCTTGTCTCGCTCGCATCTGGCAAGACCATGACCACCTTCGCTTGCAGATGGCCTTGCCTGCGGCTACCAAATGATGGTCAGGGCGAGTGACAAGCGGTTGTAGGCTAAGGTGGCCATGGCCTTGCCTAGTGTTGGCGGGCTTTGGCTACCCTCACCAGCCACAATCGAAAAAAAAAAGAAGAAAAAAAGGAAAAAAAATTATCCACATCAAGATCAATTGTGTTACGTAGGACGATCGGAGTCGATGCCAGAAATTTCCATCCTAAATTGGTCGGATGGAGTAAATTGATGCCAATGTAAAATTGTATAGAATTCAATTGAAAGATTCAGAACATAATTAGTACAAACACAATATGTGTTTTTTTTTATATACTTTTCCCTGTCAAAAGTAGGATGTGGAAAAGCTTATATGTTTCATGAATTTTCGTGGATCAAGCTCCAAGAATATAATAGTGCAATATAAAATTAGCGAATTTTCAATGACAATTATTTTATGACAACACATATTAGTTCCGCACCATAATTCTGGCTACTAAAGGTTGAAACTTTTACTTTAAGGATGCGTATGGTAACGCTCCAGAAATACTTCGGGGGGTGTTTTTGTCCAAAAACTTTCGTGGAATACTTTTAAAACAGAAACGCGTATGGTTTAAAAATATTCCAAAAATGTTCTGCAGAACACTTTTGTGCTGGAGAACATTTTTGAAGAAACAAAAAAAAAAACTTGCTTCTGGGTTTTAGACACTCGTAGATGTAGGCCGCCCGCCGCCAGCGAAGATCGACGGAAGGAATTATTTATTATTTATTTTTTACTTACCAAACACATTTATGTTTCTAAAAATCGTAATTAAGAACTGTTGTGGCCTAAAATTAAATTAGGTTAATGGACTGTTAGGTTAATTTTAATGAATAACCTCATACGAAATCTCCCAAGCCCTATCAAATCGTAACTTTGTTTAATTTGAGATAATTTAGAATTTGGAGTCTCTACTAATCATTTTTTGTAGGCTGATTAGAAACCTAAGTAAAACAGCGGGAGAACCATTTTACTTTTACGAACCAGAGATTGTGGATTCGGGGACTTGATTACACTAGTTAATTAAAACTAATGTACTTTCGGTACCTTAATTCCATATGAGATTTTCTAAATTGACGATTCGAATTGAATCAATTTGAAGCTCAAATGATGAATTTTTTTTTGGGATTTTCGCTTTTTATACGCAATACATGAATGACATATTATATGATGCAATGTTAAGAACTAAATGCAGATATAATGACATGAAAATCAAGCTAAATGAATGTACGAGTAAGACCATGATCTAATTAAACTAACCACATGACGTTTAAGACATGACCTTGAAGGTTGATGGGTTACTATGATCATTGGAAATCTTCAAATGAAGTCGAAAGTGAATTACTACGGAAGTAACCATGAGCTTGATTAAGGAGTCAAGAAAGTTATGACTCGATTTGGTTGAGAAAGGGCAAGTTGACAAAGCCTTGAATCTCTGATGGTACAAGAGAATATTTAAAGGGAGTGATATGTCAAATGACATGAGTGCCAAAAAGCATATGATTGCGAAACAGAGTTATTTTGAAGAATGAGAATGCGATGAGGCGTCAGTACCCCTTGAGATTAGATAATTGAAAAATGGCAAATTTTGAGGATGAAATTTCTTTAAGAGAGAAAGAATTGTGACATTCCGAATTTCGACCCTCTCGAGGCTATTGAATGGAAGGATATCATCGATGTGTTTCAGTTGTAACTTGCTCGGAGTTGGCCACTCTCGAGTTGGCTGACCAAAAGGGAAAGAATGACGCGGAGTCAGGTACGTGGACTTGGGGAATTTAAATGAGAAGTGACATTTTGACCATAAGGATTGTCGAGGAAATATCTTGGACCGGCAGAGATTGATCTAAGGACGATCATGAAATGTCTTGCTAGCGTTATACATTGGGACGCGGGTGATTTCGCTTAACTAATGGGTAATTTGCGAAAATTTTCTAAATCGAATTCCGATGATCAGGATCGAAGGAACGAACGATAAACCCTTGCAATTACATGACAATCAAAGTCGTCACGGCTTGAGAAAAATCCCAAGGCCGATATGTGTAGCGCCTGCAGAGTCGTCTGTCAGTTTGAAATAAACTGGAATTACAGTCGACGAGAGTTCGATATGAAATTGTACCTCGAGATTTGGGTATTGGACATTGAGAAATTCTAATATTTGAATTGAAATGGATGTCGCCTCATTTAGGGTGGTTTATATTGGAAAAATGAAAGTTCGGACGAAAAGTGCAAAATGACCATTTTGCCCCTCGACCTTTGGCCTTGCCTTAAGAAATTTAGAGGGCCATTTTGATCATTTAACTCTCTATATGGCCGCTGAAAATTGATAAGGATGCGGTCAAAGGAAGTTAAAGCCTTCTAGAAGCCATGCCACGTGTCACTAAATGGGAGCTTCTTGCATTAATTACCCACCAAATCAAGTCTTATCAATTTCAATCCAATTATTTGTGTGAAACAACTTGCCAAAGATCATCTTCAGCCGTGACCCTCTCTCTCTCCTCTTCCTCTTCATTTTTCTCTTCATTTTCTCCTTCCTCTTTCTCGGCCGAGAAGCTCACTCGAGGACAGAGAAAAACTGGTTCACTGTTCCAGCCATAACTTCGTTGTCCGACTTCGGATTGAGGTAAAACCATCACCATCTTAAATATTATCATTTTTTTCATTCTAGGAAGGTATTATAAACTTAATTTGGCCCAACCATTTGTCCCGTAGGTCTGTTTTAGTGGCAAAGGTCAGGATGGTAGCTGATTCCGACCAGTTTTGGGGAAAGATCTGTTTCGGGGGCTTCCGGACTTCAAATGATTTCAAATTTTCGGTGAGATCTTTATAAAATCTAGTAATAAGGTTGGATGGTCTGTAGTTGCAAGTTTGATGGTGTTAAAATAGGATTTTATGGCTGATTATGGATGATTAGAACTAGACAGAATCTGCCCGTTTGAAGACCGTAGAGAAAACCGGTTGGCTGGAAGGCTTTATGTTATTATTTCACTCCGAAACTCTCATTGAGCTCCCTTAATATGTAAATTGAGGTCCTAGTAAGTTTATTTTGTGAGAAATTAAGGTTTAAGATTGAAGTATAGGTTGATTGAACGAATTGAACTAGAAACCGGTTCTGTTTTGGGAGTACCTTGCCATGACCGATTCTGTTTGGGGTTAATTAAGGAGTATTTTGATTTCAAATAGACTCATAAGATCCCATAAGACATTATGTGAAGTGTTAATGGGGGGTTGGTGAAATGGATTGGGAATTAGAAGTGATTTAAGGGTTAAATTGGTGCATAAAACTTCGAGTTATATTCGGCCTTGCTTGTGACTACATTAACCGAATGAATTGAGGGTTCATTGAAGTATTGCCGTATGTTTGATTGATCGATAAGGTATCTTGAGTTGCCAATTGAATGGTTATTGAGAGATTGGGTTAGAGGAAGTTGAATGCGATTATGATTCGAAATTGATGAACTTTTCTAGGTTAACGAGGGCTCCTTGGTTGATTGCATACCGGTGGTATTAAAAAGGATCGCTTGGTGTGGAATTTTGCTTCCCGATCGAGATAAGTAGTTCATAAACCCTTACTTGAACCCTGGGACACTACTAAATAGTTGCCTTGTGTAACGTGATTATGCGATAAAAGCATGGTGATTGATAGTGTGTTATTGAATTGGCTGTGAGCCATGTTCTTGTTATTGAATTGACTGTGGGCCCTGTTACTTTTAAGGAATTGGCCGTAGGCCCTAGTGATGACATCGCGGCCGTAGGCTCTGGCGATGATTTGGCTTGAAACCCTATGAAATTATATTGCGGCTTGGAGCCCTAGCGATACATCGGCCGTGGGCCCTGGTGATGATTTGGCTTGGAGCCCTATGAAATTATATCGCGGCTTGGAGCCCCGGCGATACATCGCAGCCGTGGGCCCCGGCGGCACATCGCAGCCGTGGGCCCTGGCGATGATTTGGCTTGGAGCCCCATGAAATTATATTGCGGCTTAGAGCCTCGGCGATACATCGCGGCCGTGGGCCCTGATGATGATTAAATGATTTGTCATTGACTGATTAGTGAAGTCTGTGGCTTAAATTGCCTGATGCAATTATGTGATGAGTATATTATGATTGGTAATTAGGATTTAGAATGGCTAGAGAACCCCAGTGATATCAATTGACTATGAGTTCTAGTGATACCGATTGGCCTATGGCCCTATTGGTATTAAATGGCTACGAGCCTCAAAAGTACCGATTGACTTGTGGCCCTATTGGTACAAAGATGTCGATTAGCCTGTGGCCCCATTGCTATCAGTTGGCAAGAGTGCCAGAGAGGTATATGGTGGCCTGAGAGCTGGGCGATGATTGATTGTGGTGACTCTGAAAGTCATGAGTGCTAGTTTATGTACTATGTACTCGAAGCATGAACACTTGTGGTTGATTATGTTTGACCGTGACTCCTAATTATGCCTATCTTGCTAAAATAGTTGATTGATGAATGCCTGCTTCTGGTGTTGTTGAGTTGGTCTGGGGGGACTGGTGTTCAGGTTTAGGTTTAGATTTCACTTATTGAGATTTATATCTCACCCCAGTGGGGGTTTAACTTTTTCAGGTCCCAGGTAAATGAAATCCGGACTTGCCACGGGATGGCATTTGAAGAAGTCGTTGGAGTTAGATTTGTAACTAACCTTTTTATTTATGAAAAGTGTATACCCATTTATTTTGAGTCATCTCATTATGGAATTGTACAAAGCAGTTTTATGGCTTCCGCAATCTTGTTCCTTTGTCAAGTTACTATTTGATTGGTTGAAGGATTCTGGATGGCACAGCTTGATTACGGCCTGGTGGGATGTTCGCGTGCTAACGTGTTCAAGGCATTACATGTCTTCTCTTTGTTGTCCTCTCCATCAACATAACGATTATCCCTTCAAGCATCTCCGAGTATGGGATTTTCTCTTGATAGGCAAATGTATACATTGAATATTTCACTCAAGTTATTATCAACTGCATCAATAGTTGGCATCTACCTTGTTGAAAACCCCACAAAATTGCTTAGGGCGTTCCCTCACGAATTCGTTATAACTATTAAGGTACTCCATCTTCAAATTAGCCATTGCTAGGTCAAAATCAACTTCAGATGTACTCCTCACAGCCGGAGGAGTTGTCTAAAAGCATCCCTCCATGCAATATTCCCCAATCAGTACATATGTACTGTTTCAATGCTTTGCAACTAGAGATAGCCTTGAAACTACCTTTATTAGTCCCTGCAGCCAAAATCAACAGATAAAAATAGACAAATCACTTCGTTGATTATAATTTTATTGTAGTGTAATAACATTTAAAGGCAAAATGTGAGATATTACATTTATGATAACTTATGTAAGAACAATCCTTGCAATTGCCCACGCTCAGGTCAGTATATGAAGGGGTGAATAACCAAATCTAAGGCCACAGATTCATCTTTAAAAACTGCCCAAGCAATTAAAACATTCGATTGTTTCCATCTCATCTAACTAGGCACAACAACTTAGTCTTCAATCCAGTCTTAAAAAAGCACCTCTCCAAGCCTATGACACACTTCTACCGAGTTAAAAACTCCATTTTCAACTCAGCGAACCCCACACGAAACCTATTAAGTACATTGATTGTTGAGTTGACTTCCATTTCAAATGTTCCGCACATGCTAACTCTCTGTCGCTCCTCCAAATAAGATCTCAATTCTTAGCATTTCATATTGCTCCTCCATGGGGCCTTTTATATAATTAAGAGTTCTCCATGTGACTGTTGTGCATATCCATATTCTAGTCTCCAAATTATTTCGTTATATCTTAGTTTAAACCAGTTGTTATATTTAAAGGAGCCGCTATCCTGATAGTTTGATAGTACTGTGTCATTATTTCTAATTGTCGCGAGCCTAAAAAAATTTATTAGACTAATGGATTATTAAGTTAATTTTAACGACTAACCTAAAACGGACTCTCCCAAACCCTACCAATTCGCAACTTTAAATTTCACTGAAATGATTTATAAATTGGAGTCGCCACTAATCAGTATTGGTAGGTTGATTAGAAACCTAAGTAAAACGGTAGGAGAATCATTTTACTTCTACAAACAAGAGATTGTGGATTCGGGGACTTAATTACATTAGTTAATCAAAACTAATGCCCTTTCGGTACCAATTTCATGCAGAGGTCTTTTGATTGGTTTATGTGACTTGATTTTTTTTAATTTTTTTTATTAAATGTGATACTAATGCAACTTAACTATATGACATGTGACGTGCAATGATATAAAAGATGACGTGGCATTTATGCATGGATGACAAGTAAGAATGACATGGCAAGATGATGTGGCATTTATGCATGGATGACTTGTAAGAATGACATGGCAAGATGACGAGACAAAATAACGTGCAATTATGTAAAATGCAGTTTTTGTGAATTTTCAGATTTTTTTATAAAAGAAACTATCCTATTCTTGGCAGCCCTTTTTTGGATATGGTAAAAATCAATTAATCAATCAATCAAGATGGCAGTCTGCCAACTAACATTCATAGCCAAATCGTGACCGTCATCTATTCTTTTTCTGAGTTTTTCCGAAAAATTTCACATTTTGAATTAAAAATTGACTTTTCAGATATAGCAAATTAGACCTAAACGGGGATAGGTCAGATGAGCTATACCCGATATTTTCTTGACAAAATTGTATTTTGATGGGTTAGATCGAAAAAATGAGTTCTTTGAATTTCCGAAAAAATTTGCATCCACCTAGATTACGGCCATCGCAGAATATATGCAAAACAATCACCACAGAGAATCGTGATCAAAATTTCGATCATCTTATTGCACATGAAAAATTCGACCAATTCATGAATGAAGCAAGTTTACTTAAATTTCACACGCAATTGATGTCCGTTTCAATTCTTGGAAAACGTAGACAAAACAAGAGGATGATTTCTCTATTTTTAATTGCAGCCCTTTTATGTTCGCTGAAGCATATAACAAGTATGCATGTTACTCAATTAACAATGCATGGGATGCGACTAATGGATTATCAGGTTAATTTTAACGACTACCCTAATACGGACTCTCTCAAGCCCTACCAATTCGCAACTTTAAATTTCACTGAAATGATTTATAAATTGGAGTCGCCACTAATCATTATTGGTAGGTTGATTAGAAACCTAAGTAAAACGGAGGGAGAACTATTTTATTTCTACGAACCAAAGATTGTGGATTCGGGGACTTAATTACACTAGTTAATCAAAACTTATGCCCTTTCGGTACCAATTTCATGCAGAGGTCTTTTGATTGGTTTATGTGACTTGATTTTTTTAAAATTTTCTCTTTTATTAAATGTAATACTAATGCAACCTAACTATATGACATGTGACGTGCAATGATATAAAATATGATGTGGTATTTATGCATGGATGACGTGTACGAATGACATAGCAAGATGATGTGGCATTTATGCATGGATGACGTGTAAGAATGACATGGCAAGATAATGTGGCAAAATGACGTGTAATTATGTAAAACATAATTTTTATGAATATTTGGATTTTTTTAAAAAAGAAACTATTCTATTCTCGGTAGCTAATTTTCTGGATATGGTAAAAATCAATCAACCAATCAATCAAGATGGCAATCTGCCAACTAACATTCAAGCCAAATCGCGACCGTCATCTATTCTTTTTCTGAATTTTCCTGAAAATTTTACATTTTGAATTAAAGATTGACTTTTCAAAGATAGCAAATCAGACATAAATGATGATAGGTCAGATTAGCTATACCTGAGATCTTCTTGACAAAATTGTATTTTGATGGTTTAGATCGAAAAAATGAGTTCTTTGAATTTCCGAAAAAATTTGCATCTACCTACATTACGGCCATCGCAGAATATATGCAAAACAATCACCACAGAGAATCGTGAACAAAATTTCGTTCATCTTACTGCACATGAAAAATTCAACCAATTCATGAATGAAGCAAGTTTACTTAAATTTCACACGCAATTGATGTTTGTTTCAATTCTTGAAAAACGTAGATAAAAAAAAGGATGATTTCTCTATTTTTAATTGCAGCCCTTTTATGTTCGCTGAAGCATATAACAAGTATGCATGTTACTCAATTAACAATGCATGGGATGCGATTAAAAAGAGAGACTCATACCTTTTTCAAACAGAACTCTTGCACTCTTGCGGCTGCAAATCTTGCTTGAAGCAGCCCGCTTTTCACTAGATATATAGCTCCAGATTTGCTCAATCTTAAACGCCAATCAATAACTCTGTTGGTGTTCGAATATTGAAGGTAAAAGAACTGTTTTATCGATGAACAGTGTCAAATCCGTGACTAAGACCAAGTAGGTTGCAGCGAACATGGGTAGATTGGTGGACTAGCGACGACCGATGAGTGGTTGGGCGGCACCTTAGGATGCCGGGACCGTGCAAGGCAGCGACGCGGAGGTATAGTGGAGGTAGAAAAAGCTGGTCGACGTACACACGAAGGGATTGTTCGGTGGCGTGTTTGGGGGCTAGAGAGAGTCGTGTGAGAGAGAGGCGTGAGAGAAAAAAAAAATCTGTAGAAAAATTATCTCGTCCCCCTTTGAACCCTAGGTATAAAGGAATATATATAAAGAAAACTAGGGTAAAACGTAAGACTTGATCCCGACCGTCGGGTAAAGAAACTTCTGATAGGATAATAGCCATGGGATTTAAAAATCTGAATATCAAGGGCTTCATCCTAAAAAAAATTTGGCCATTTAAGGGAAGCATACATGCTTGGCCGGAAATTACCAATTGATGGGATTATCTACTCGAATTTGGAGCCTAATTGGGCTTTAATTAATTAAACAGGTAATTAATTAAAAGCCTTTCATTTGAAAGAATTAAAAATGGACTGAAATAAATTCGAATGGAGCCCAATGTGAATTTCGAGTGTCCCTTCTAGTAATCGAAAATCTCAAATTAATTCTGGTTTCGCCGTCTGTTAAATTAAGCTCAACCGTTTCGTCTTTGACTGACCGTCGATGGATGAGAGAACAAATAAATATGCAATGTATGAAGAATTTTTTTTTGCGAGAATTATGATTAACTCTCATTTGGTGAAATAGATTAATTTTCTAAAAAAAAAATCAAAATTTAGGTGTCAATATTGACTCCACGATTTTTCAATTAATTAGTATTTTATGTAAGACACGTGACGATGATATGTGCATCTAGTGTAAGAAATTACTAATAGCAATGTTATACCGTTAGAAACATTTTCCCATAATATACCACTTGCACGAGCAACAAAAAGTTCGCAAAAAAGATGAAAAGAAAACATTAGAAGATGATGGAAATGGTATGGTTGTGTTGAATAGTAATTGAACGATGACATGACAATAAACAAAAAGAAAGAGCTACGAGAAATAGATTATTACGATATTCTACAATCGTCAATGTTGCGACGACTTTCCTTCAGGCCTAGTACATATCCGAGCTATTAAAAACAGTGGTTAATCCGAATTCCGATGTCAGGACGAGGCTAAAAAGAGACAAGGTTATCTTCGAGGAGGCTCGACAGTATTATAACTTCATCGGAAGACGTAGTTAGACATTGACATTTAACAGGGAGTCTGACTGACCGTTTCGTAAGTTGTTGCTCGTAACTACCAGAAGTCCTCCTTAACATATATAGACCCACTTTGCTTTCCCTTTAAGAGCCATCGCCGTTCCTCCTCTGTTGATTCATCTTCTATCTCACTTATCTCTGATTAATATCGTTGACATCTCTGTCTCTCTCATGGATTCATCCAAAGAGGTCTCACTCGAGATCTTCCCCTACATCAGAGTTTACAAAGACGGCACCTTCGACCGCCTCGCCGGCTTCGAGATCGCTCCGCCTGGCCTCGACCCCAAGACCCAAGTCGAGTCCAAGGACATCCTCATCCTCCCCAAAACGGGCATCTCCGCCCGAATCTACCGCCCCTCCTCCGCTTCGACCGCCACAAAACTCCCCCTTGTCATCTACTTCCATGGCGGAGCCTTCATCATCGCCTCCATCGCTGACCCCAAGTATCACGCCAGCCTTAATGCCCTTGTCGCTGAGTCCAACGTCGTTGTTATCTCCATCGACTATCGGCGAGTCCCTGAGCACCTCCTCCCCGCGGCCTATGAGGACTCCTGGGCTGCTCTGCGATGGATCGCATCTGAGGATGCCCGGTGCGAGCCATGGCTCAAGGACCATGCCGACTTTGACCGGCTCTTCCTTGTCGGTGACAGCGGCGGTGCCAACATGTCTCACCACCTGGCCATGCGACTGAGGTACGGTACAATAACAAAACCTCAAGATGCTTAGCGTTCATTTAGTATAAGTAGCGTCGTGATTTCATTGCTATCTTGTGTGTGAATGCTTAGAGGACGGTACTATCCTCCCGACCACATCCCCAAGTGCGTGGTCAATAGATTTTGTCAATTTGATAATCTCGTCCCCAAACTCCTACATTTGGAGATGTGTGATCCAGAGGATATGTTCACTTTTTGGAGAGTGACGGTTCCGTCCTATTGTAAAATTCAAACCGTTTTATATTGAGTCGACACTGATTGTTATCATTTATTACAATGGAGGAATTTTACGTAAAATCTCCTCATTTGATTATGTATCTAAGTTTCTGCATCGGTCGTTGATAAGGGATGACGTTCTGGGCGAGCGGATCAAGCTCTCCGGGATCGCGATGATACAGCCCTACTTCTGGGGCGAGACACCGATTGGAGCAGAGAAGGCGGACCCCGGTCGGAAGGCGCTAGTCGACAGCTGGTGGCGGTACGTTTGCGTGTCGGACAAGGGGTGTGACGACCCTCTGATCAACCCGTTTGCGGACGGGGCACCTGGCGTGGACGGGCTGGCGTGCGAGAAGGTGCTGGTGATCGTGAGCGAGAAGGACATACTGAGGGACAGAGGGAGGCTGTACTACAAGAAGCTGGTGGAGAGCAGCAGGGCAGCGGCGGCCACGGCCACGGCGGCAGAGATAATGGAGATCGAAGGCGAGGATCACGTGTTCCACATCTTCGACCCGAGCTGCGAGAAGGCCAAGAGGCTGTTCAAACGCGTGGCGTCGTTCGTTAACAGTGATGGCGATGGTCGCAACATGAAGAGTGCGGAGGGAAAGGAGCATGATAAAAGGGGAGATGTTGGAAAGTAGAGGGCTATCTCAAAGTTTCTTTATCACTCTGAGTGAAGTTCGATCGTGGTCGTCACCTTGTCGGTTCTAGTGGTGAAAATAGTTATGGTCGATAGATTCTTGGACACAAGAATTGAGGGTCGCTTTTTTCCTGATTATTTGTGAATCACTCTCTAGTTATGGGTTTTAAGTTTTTAACGTTACTAACCTCCGTAAGCAGATAGCTTTAGACTTTGGTTTTTTATTATGTGAGCTTGGTGCAATAGTGCCCTTTAGAATAACTACACTCAGACTGTGAAGCTAGTAATTTTTTTTTTTTTTTAAATTTACGGTGTTTGTTTTCGTTTTTTGAACTTTATCTATGGATCATCTTGACTGTAAACCAGTCCCCGTGTCAGTCGTCCGTCTCCTGCCTTTGGAATAATAGATCATTAGTTATCAGGATCCGGATTCCCTGCCTTATTTTTTTTTAATGCATCTGTTTTTGATTCATCGGATCATCCCCTGTATATAGAGGGTGATCTGATGGTTGAGGATCATCGACTTAAAAAAATAAATAAAAATAAAGCAGAGGATACTTTTCCTAGTTATCATCTGGTTTATTTATTTTTTTGGGCCAGGCACTTTCCACGATGTGTTACCTCCGAGCAAAGCATTAAAATTTGGCCTCAGAGACTGACTTTTATGGGTGACCCTGTCAAGATCACAATGGAACATGCACAAGTATCTTTTCCCGTATCTCCCCATATAGGTATGCAATGGCAATATCTTTCTCAAGTTTGTCCTACTCATTGAACAGAGGGGCCTAATTTTCTATGAAAAAAATTATAAAAATTATACACATCAATATTGGCCATGACATGTAGGATGTCCCACGTTCATGTTGGGGAGTTTTGTTAAAATTAGCCTTAAAAAATACTTTTTGTTCAAAATATTTGTGACTAAATTGGTTAAATTGAAAAATTTATGGCTGAATTAACAACGAATAATATGAGTAAGATTTTTTAAATGGGAAAATTTTGACCATTGTTGTCCCGCAAATTTATTATTGAAAAAAATTCGAATAAGGGCTCGAAATGCCTTTAATTTATCAAATAAGAGCCTAAAATGTACTCATTTTCTCGAATAATGACTCGAAGTGAATTTTATTTTAAATAAGGGTCTAAAATAGCAATAAAGTCTCAGAAAAGGGACTTGTCTCGAGGGCATTTTCCAATAAGAGTGAAATTTTTTGAAATGGGAAAATTTTGACCATTGTTGTGACTTTGAGTTGTCTTGCAAATTTATTATTGGAAACATTTCAAATAAGGGCTCGAAATGCCTTCATATTTTCAAATAAGAGCATAAAGTGTACTCATTTTCTCGAATAAAGATTTGAAGTGACCTTATTTTAAATAAGGACCTAAAATGACTATAGAATCTCAGAAAAGGGACTAGTCTTGAGGGCATTTTCATCATTTTTATTTATTTAATTTTTTATTTTAATAGGAGTAATGTGACGCCCCAAAACGTCACGCACTACAGGTTCTATTTACGTTATATACTATTGTTCGCATACGGAAGCATAAAGAAAATTTTCTCATCATCATTCCCTACACAAGATCGCACAATTTCACCAAGTACATATGCATCCTTTATTTTGTACCACTAGTTTACCAAAATTACATGTCATGATTTTTAACGTTTCGTACATTGCTAATCATGCTCCACACAAACACAAAGACCTAGGAAAGGGTAGGATCGCTTTTCTCCTCTACTTCTCTCTTCCACCGTCAAGAGTTCACCTAGGAAACATCGATCGGGTTAACGACTTCGCCTGCCGATAGGCCATCATCGCTGAACCGTAGAGGACCGTCAAAACCACTAATTGGTCCTACTAACTCGCCCCCGATGTTAAAATACCAACAAACATGGAGGTAAGGGACCCACTTCGCAAATCCAATGTCGATCCACACGTAAGAGGTACACTTAGTATATGTTAAAGCTTGTTCGGGAACGAAAACATCTTCATAAATATACTTCATATGCGCCGCAGCTTCAAAGAGAGGTGGTCCATTGTCCATCCTATAAGTCTGAAAATAAATGGGTGAGCCGAAACCCAGTAAATGAAATCTTTAAGTCTAAAATATGTGATTCACTTACCGCTTAACTTATAATTCACAATTACGAGTATTCAAAGTAAGATATATAAATGCATGAGCATACACACGAATTTCTTCAATAATGACATATCATTATGCCACACATATGATGCATACTGATGTGATATTGTATCACAATGCACATCACCTATTGCCTCATTATCATGCATTAAAGTATGAACATGAACATGTATAATCATCTTTACTTTCATCCCGAAACTCTTGGGGCTTCCTAACACAGAGGGCATCCCGACACACTGAGAATCGCAACTCCGCGGCATCCCGCAATACTCATTCACGGGGCATCCCGACATACGAGGCATCGCAACTTCGCGACATTCCGAAACTCTCCTGGGAGCTTCTCAACATATAGGGTATCGCAATTCCTCGGTATCATCGTCGCCACCTTGAGTGGTCGACGGAAGAGAATCTTTTACATAAGTATCATGCAAACATGTGCTCTTGTAATGCATCGAGTCCAACCTTTTACATCTTATTTCTGAAATCACCACGTGTCAGTATATTCATGCATCACTTTTCAAGCACGTGCATTTTTATACATCACCTCGGCAACCCAAGAGATGAGCACGTCAATAATACAACATATTCCGTCAATATATTATTTTAATCGAAAACTTCATGTTTAGAAATACCAAAGCACGAGATCCGTACCATCCGCAACGATCCGCAAGTGCATAAAATTGGCAACTTATACCGTATTTTATTTTATTATTACAATCAATCCCTTAGTCGGCATCACTTGTAGCATAACAGTAAAATCAGGAAGAAGCAATACTCCTTTTTATTCGGTAACTCTTTGCCTTTATTATTCTTTTTATTTTTGTTTTTCTTATAATATATTATTAACCTCCCTCACTCGGTCAACTTACTTGACCGTCGAGATCCTCTACTTAGAGTTGCTGACGAGATTGGGTAACTCAAATCAGTCGGCATCTTTTGTTACTATAACAGTCTCGCTCG
Organism: Rhodomyrtus tomentosa; assembly: GCA_028455895.1. Taxonomy (NCBI): domain Eukaryota; kingdom Viridiplantae; phylum Streptophyta; class Magnoliopsida; order Myrtales; family Myrtaceae; genus Rhodomyrtus; species Rhodomyrtus tomentosa. The sequence continues at coordinate 936,271 of JAPCWY010000001.1, read as the reverse complement.
GCAACTTCTTGTTTAGTCATTAATGCCGACTCTGTCATCCTACACATTCGGTAACTCTACTTTTCGGTATATACTATGAAAGTATACCAAAACTTTATCCGCAGCTATTACCAAGCGCCAAATCTGTTGCCTTCGGTAACATTTCCACCAAATTATATATGCATAAATATTATATTGTTTTAATATGATTAATTTGAGATATCACTATGGTAAACAAAGTTAGAACGTCGGTAGCAGGTCCACAGTAGCATTCTCTTCGTCACTTCGGCTAAAAATTCGAGTTCGGTAACTTTCACAAGGAAACTATTAGTAACTCACAAATTCGGTAACTTCCCCAGTTCACCGGTGGTCTCCATGTCAGCTATTATAATTACTATCTTTTAATCATTTTACTAATTCTCATAGAATCGATATCAAGCTTCTCATTTACGAAGAGACACCAATCAAATGATCTCAAACGGAGAAAAGACTTCACGTGAAAGTTTAATCCCTCGTACACTTATTACCAAACTCAACTAAATAACAAACAACCAAGTCAAGGGCACTACAAGATCATTCTAAGTTAGCAATTAGAGTTTTCGCTTACCTTGAAAGATGACTTAGGCCGAAAAGTGAAGTTTTAGTTTCCTTCGAATCAAGTAAATAAAATTGAAAATCAACATGTATTTTATTTCGAAAACGACAAAAACTTTTTAATAGAAAGTAATGTGAACCAATAATATACCTCGTCTGAAATCGAATAACAAAATCAGAAAGTCTTAATAACACAATCATGGGACCTTCGTTATAATTACAGAATTGAAAGTGAAAGATTGGAAATAGAGAATGAAGTTATCAAGTGCAATGAATGAGCAGGGACCTCACTGCCTTTTTATATATGGAGATTCTTGCCCATTCCGTAAGTGAATAATGAGGGAAACTCAACCATAGTTAAAGAAATTAATTGCCCTGGGGTTAAAATGATGATTATGGGGGCATGTGGTCCAATGAGATTAATTCAAGTGGCACCTAGATTTATAGGTAGGGAATGTGGCTTTATTTCATTTTCTGCAAGAGGGGATATTTTGATGGAAGGAAGCAAGAAACGGTTTTCTGTCGGCCAAGTTTTAAGATGAATCATTACATGCATTTATGTATTAAGCCTGAATTTGTTGGGGGTAATAAATGACCTGATTTCTGCTGAACTTCTTTGGCCAGTGAAGGGATGGAGTACTTACTAATTAGCATAAGAAGAATAGGTACGTGAAGAAGAAATTAGTGTACCTTTCAAAAATAGGTAAATTCAAAAAATATTTCAAGTTCATCAAAATGTTTTGCAAAATTCAGCGAACATAAGTAGTAATATATTTTAGCAAATTTAAAATCTACTACTTGTTTAGTACATATACTCGGATTGTGTCGATCTCTATTAGCAATCAATCGTATTTCGTCACCGTTGATACGAAATGACTATCGAGCAATTCAACACATATTTCTCGAGAATTATAGACACAAAAATATATTTCATATATCTGCCAGATTATACATATTACCCAACTTAAATTCTCACATATGGCAAGTGTCGTCTACAAATTTCCACATAATGTATAGTAGAAATTTTTTTGACGTCACAAGTAAGATTTTTTGAAATAGGAAAATTTTGATCATTGTTATGATTTTGAGTTGTCTCGCAAATTTATTATTAGAAAAATTTCAAATAAAGACTCGAAATGTCTTTATTTTCTCAAATAAAAGCCTAAAATATAATTATTTTTTCAAATAAGAATCTGAAGTAGACCTTATTTTAAATAATGGACCTAAAATAGCAATAGAGTCTCATAAAAGGGATTGGTCTTGAGGGCATTTTCGTCATTTTTATTTATTTGATTTTTTTTCAATAGGAGTAAGATTTTTTGAATGGGAAGATTTTGACCATTGTTGCGATTTTGAGTTGTCTCGCAAATTTATTATTGAAAAAATTTCAAATAAGGTCTCGAAATGACTTCATTTTCTCAAATAAAATCTCGAAATTAATTTTGTTTCAAATAAGAGCCTAAAGTGTACTCATTTTATCGAATAAGGATCTGAAGTGAATCTTATTCATATAAGGATCTAAAATGACCATAGAGTCTCTGAAAAGGTACTGCTCTTAAGGAAATTTTCGTCATTTTCATTTATTTGATTTTTTCTTTATTTTTCATTTTTCTGTTTATATAAAAATTAAAAGAATTTTTTTTTTTTTAAAAGCAGCACATGCTCCGCTTCATCTTCATTGTGCACCACTCCTCATCTCATCTTCCGCCGCCATCTTCTCTTCTCCTCCTGCTTCAACACTACCCACCACCTCCTTAAGTCCGCCTTCGACCACTCTGCTGCCTGCTTTCGCCCCCACCGCTTCGGTCGCCAACTCTCCCACATCTAACGCCGCCAGGTCTCCCTCCCTCTCTCTCCGGGCAGTGACTACCCCCAAGGTTTCACCCTAAACTCCCACCCTCGCCAGTCCATCTCTGTCTTCGTGGACACAGGCAACGACCTCGTCTCGTTCCCTTGCGCTCCTTTCGACTGCATCCTCTGCGAGGGCAAGCCCAACCCCAACTACCGCAACCCCGTGGTTGCCTTCAACCTCTCCTCCACCTCCGCGGTCTTTTGCAAGTCCCTGCATGCGCGGCCGCTCAATCCTCCCTCTCCTCCTGCGACCTCTGTGCGGCTGCTTGCTGCCCGCTCAAGTCGATCGAAATCTTCGACTGCGCCTCCGTCTCTTGCCCAGTGACGGAGGGAATCTCCGTGGGCCAGAAGCATGTTCCAGCGGCAAAGAATTTGAGGGCGATGGACGTTCGCGGGAGCGGAGGGTTGGTGGTCGACTGGAGGACAACGTTCACCATGCTGCCGGTGGGGGCGGTGCTCACATCCCTACCTCGTGTTCTTTCTTTTCTAATTTTTTTAATTTAAAAAAGGAAAAAAAAAGCCAAAAGAAAAAAATCAAAGAGAGAAATGACAGAAATGCACTTTAGGCCATTTCACTTTTTAAGACTCTATGATGATCATTTCGGACCAATTTTTTTTTTAAATAATGGAACCAATTCAGGATTTTATTTAAAATAAAATTTAGTTCAGATCATTATTTAAGAAAATGAGATAAGATAAATTCATCTCCTTGTTTGAAAATTTTCTTTTGTTATTCTGTTTTGGTATGTCGATGTGTGGACTTTTCGAGTGGATTGGCCCTGAATTGACAATGCAAGAGAAAAAATGATTTGTCAACCGATGAACGTTAACGAGTCATGGAAGGAGAGGCCGCAAAATGTGGCGAATCTCAAGGGTTTTTTTTGCCAAATCAGTATAAAATTAAAAAATTACCAAAATAGGTTAAAAAAAACTTATTTACCATTTCAAGTGTCGCTCGATAGTCAGTTTGTTTCCGCTCACCCGCTCTCTCGTACACCACGATGACGCACATCGATACTCTGGCCCTGTCATTTGCTCGCTTGTGCATCACGATGACGCGTCTCGACTTCGCGGCTCCGTCACCTTGCTTGCTCGTTCGCTCGCTCGTGCACCACGATGACGCTCGTCGATTCTGATGTTGTTATCGTGGCGCACCATCGTGATTAAAAATCTGACAACATCGGAGTCGAGACGTGCCATTGTGGTGCACAAGCAAGCGAATGAACGAGCAAGACAACGAGGTCACGGAGTCGAGGCGCGTCTTCGTGGTGTACAAGCGAGCGAACAAACGAACGAGTGAAAATAAATTGAATAATAAAAAATGATTAAAAAAATTTAAAAATTGATTAAAAAATAAAAAAAGGTAAAATGCCGAGCATGTGCTCTGCTCAGCACTTTGAGTGCCGAGCGGGTGTACGCTCGGCATTATGACTGCGCGATTGTACTAATAGAAGTGAGAGATTGATACTTGCAGCGTATTTTGGTGTGTTTGTTTTGTGGTCCTCTCTGTTGGTGATGCAACGGCTTGTAGGAATGTTGGGTTTATTTTTTAGTTTTGTTTTTTCTTTTGTTAAAGCAAGGTGTGGCCAACTTGTCTGAAATGGTCAACATGTAAATTTGTAATTTCCTTGATCATGCATCTTTGTGAGAATGAGTTGAACTTTTTTGTTTGGCTAAATGAGGAGATGTGCTTTTTGTCTGCCATGTCAATGAGTGGGTGAAACTTTATTGGGCCGACCTAGTTTTCTGTTGCATCAAGTGTGTAATCAATCAATGAGTTGGACTCATGCTACACAATTCTAATGAAATGATGCTGCATAATCAACTAGACTTGGCCTACCCATCAACTTCATATGTACATGCAAATCCTCAAACAATATAAGCCAAAAAGCATACTTCATAGGAAAATCATCTTCTCTAATTTGATAGCTTGAAGTCTTGAACCGATCAACACTATATATAGCCAAAACGGACAAATGGCACCTTCCAGATGCAGTGCCCATACCCAAATTCTGAACCTGATGCAATTCGAGTGAACTGATACTGCGGCAGTTCAGTTCTAAGCATCAGTTGCTATGTTGCGTCGATTATTTCCACCGTTGACTAATGCAATGGACTGATGCTGCATGAGTTCACAAGAACTAATGCAGCACAGTTAAGTTAAACTGATCCACATTTTTGGTGGAAATGACAAACATCCCAACATACTAGAGCATCCATTAAGGTTACTCTAGGAGGTACAACTCAACACATAATAGATGGCCAAAACACCCCGATTACAAAATTACACAGCCATGTTGCCAAACAAATTGTACATATCCAAATTCACTTAGAAACAACATATAGGCTAGTACTTTCAAGTGTACAACTCAAAACATCCTCATTTAATAGTGATACCAACATCCATTAAGCTTATTTTTGTCCACAAATTCACAGTCCACCACCTCCAAATTCTTCAGTGCGTGAAGGTTGTGAGGTATCAATTGAAGCCTGGTTTGGTGAAACTAGAACTTTCCTTGCTCAATTGTTTGTCTCTTGGGGATGGATGAACCTCCAACTCCAAGTCGATAACTCTGTCACTACACGGCATTAGTAGTAAAAAATAAAATAAGATCAACATATCACCTCACCACTCTTTCTGATATACGTATAAGCACTAGAAAATAGCTTACCCTAAATATGCATTCTCCGGTGGCTTCAGAGATGAAAAATCCATATTAGCAAGTAATTGGCCTGTGCAGCATCTGACTAATTGGCGGTGATTCCGATTTTTCCTGAATCACCCACCAATTGAAGGGGTCATGTTTTGATACCATTTGTCATGAGCCAGCGAATCAATTCGCTAAATAAGCTTGTGCATCTAGTCCATCGAGTTAGACGAGTAGAACACCTTAGGCACTGCAAATGGTTTCGGTCTTCCATGGCTCTGTTAGGATGGCAACATCAGCCCCTTGTACATGGGAGGCCAACTCCCTTTTCATAGCTCCTAAGGGTATATTCCTTCTAACACAAAACTCCTAGTACAAATCATTCTGACGCCACTCCCATGAACCTGCTGCATATGTCTCTCTCCATCACTCACCCACCACGATGACACCATCAAACTTCACTCACAAGGGCATGCAAGTGAGGAAGGGTCTCATTTGTTGGGTCACGGAATTTCTAGTCCGCGACAGACGCATGTGACCGACATGTATATCACTATTCACGATACCATATTAGAAATTCTAAGCCAACAACTTAAATTATTATTTGCCGTATGATCATATGCATATAAAATATATTGTCGAGCCACGTGAGATATGTTAACGAGAGCAACGTACCACTTGCCCTGGCAACTACCTCCACGTCAACCTACCTCATTCTCGTGGGGGAGAGCTTGCTCTCGTCTGATAATTCCTAAAATGACAAAGAGGCGAAAGCAGTTTTCGTCGAAGAAAGATATAGGTAGGTATAATTACTTTGAATAAAAATAGAATGATGACAAGACAATCGGCAAAAGTAAGATTATGAATACGTTGATTCGTACATATTCGGCAGTTATTGCTCTTGCGACGAATTTCTCCCAGGCCTCATGTATGTCTCCCTACTAAATTGTCAACGGAATTAGCCGTTGGGACCTTTTCATCCATGAATAGTAGAGTCGAAAAAAAGAAAAGAAAAAATTAAAGACAGGACATGCATTTTGTCATCTTCGGTAAATAATTATGTTGATTTAGTCGATAGATGAACTTTTTTAACGCAGGAAAAAGAGAGAATAAACTAGCTTGATTGCTATTACTGATTTTTTTCAACGATGTTGCATGTCCAACCTACGAAAAATATAATTAAACCGAATCGATGTAGTAAGTCGTGGGACTTTTGATCCAAACGTAATCACATGAGAAAACAGGGTTAATCTACGACGAGACTCAAAAGTGTTATGACCACGTGTGAAGATTTGGTTGGACATTGACATTTAAAAGCGAGTCTGACTCCTCCTCAATAAATAGACCTGCTTTGCTTTCCTCTCACTTCATGATCATCATCCTCACCTATCTCTAGCTAATCAATATTGACATCTCTCTCCCTCCCTCTCATGGATTCATCCAAAGAGGTCTCACTCGAGATCTTCCCCTTCATAAGATTCTATAAAGACGGCACCTTCGACCGCCTCGCCGGCTTAGAGGTAGCCCCGCCTGGTCTCGACCCCGAGACCCGAGTCGAGTCCAAGGACATCCTCATCCTTCCTGACAACGGCGTCTCCGCCAGAATCTACCGCCCCTCCTCCATTTCCGCCACCACGAAACTCCCTCTCGTCATCTACTTCCACGGCGGGGCCTTCATCATCTCCTCCATCGCCGACCCCAGGTATCACTCCTGCCTGAACGCCCTTGTCGCCGAGTGCAATGTCGTCCTCATCTCTGTCGGCTACCGCCTAGTCCCAGAGCACCCCCTCCCCGCAGCCTATGATGACTCCTGGGCTGCTCTGCAGTGGATCGCATCGGAGGAAGCTCAGAGTGAGCCATGGCTCAGGGAGCATGCCGACTTCGACTGCCTCTTCCTCCTTGGCGACAGCTGCGGCGCCAACATGTCGCACCACTTGGCCATGCGACTCAGGTACGGTACAATAACAACAACCTAATGAGGCTTAGTGATTTTTTTCAGTATTGATTTATTATAAGCAACTTAGTGATTTCATTGCTACCACACGCCACTGGTAAGGGATGACGTGCTACTGGGCAAGCGGGTCAAGCTCTTGGGGATCGGGATGATACAACCGTACTTCTGGGGTGAGACACCGATCGGCGCGGAGATGGCGGACCCTGGCCGGAAGGCTTGGATAGACAATACATGGCGGTTTGTGTGTGTATCTGACAAGGGGTGCGATGACCCATTGATCAACCCGTTCGCGGAGGGGGCCGCCGGTGTGCACGGGCTGGCGTGCGAGAAGGTGCTGGTGATATTGAGCGAGAAAGACATACTGAGGGACAGAGGGAGGCTGTACTACGAGAAGCTGGTGGAGAGCAGCGGTTCGATAGAAGCGGAGATCATGGAGATCGACGGCGTGGATCATGTGTTCCACATCTACGATCCGAGCTGCGAAAAGGCCAAGAGGCTGTTCAAACGCGTGGCCTCGTTCATCAACAGTGATGGTGAAGGTCGCAAGAAGGAGAGTGTGGAGTGAATGGAGCATGAATCCATGGGGAGCGGGCGTCTTTGGAAGTTTCTCTTTGACTTTGCCTGTCGCTACTAAAGTTTCTCTTGTGGTGCTGAAAAGAAGTGGCCCTTATGCATTCTCGACCACAATATTATGTCGCAACATGCACAAAATATCGTCTAATAATAATCGGGGTATTGCGAGCATGTCAATACTGTTAATTATTTTTGAAACACGATGTCTTAATTAATAAGTATTTTATGCAAAAAAACGCAGTGGTATTGTATGGATCTACAATTGAGATTACATTATTTATAACAGTACTGTCAAGAAAGCATTTTTTTAATGACCGGTATCGCTTTTCGACAACATCGATTGTTGATGAGGCATATACTTTTTACTCTCATCCGCTCACAAATTGACACATGCTCGTAATGCTGTTGGGATGTGTTCATACTCCCCATTGACAGGAAGGTACGTGAGTCCCGCTCGACGATGAGCGTGCAGAGTCACGGGGCAACGCCCTCGAATCGCCTGAGCTCATATTTTTTCAATTGTAGTTTGGGCTTGAATTCATGAATAACGGATGCTTTATATAATCTTTTTATATTATAATTGAGTGATGTAACGAGAGATCTAAGGTGCTAATTATTGTCGATTCCTTTGCTGAATATGACATTAGTTTAAGGGTGAATCATGATAAACCTTATGTCAATTTTTCTTTCTTACTTGTGTTTCGAATCTTAACAAAGGCGACATCATTAGCAAACATGGAACCAAATAAAAAATATTAATATATTTTTTTTTAGCTCTCTTTGGTGATCCTCCATCCTGCCGCTTCGTCTTCGTCTTCGTCTGGGCTTCGTCTTCCTCTTTCCAACCAAGGCTAGCCATCCACGACAAGCTGTGTGTCGCCAAATCTGTGGATAAGCCTTCTCGCGAGTCATGGTTGAGCAAGACTCGCCGCCATCGACTAGGCCAGATTTGGATGTGCGACTCCGCATTCAGACCACATTCAGATATGGATGAGCGACGACGGAGCCGATAAGATTCCATGGATTTTGCGGGATGTTTGCAAACAATTAGAGTATCAACTTCCTATTCTTTTCGACATACAATGAAGCACCGTGCAAAGAGATCAGCCTTAAATACCCACCAAAACACTGCCTTCAGACATGAAAAGTCCACATTCCTGTCGTGCCTGAAGACACAAAATGAGCATAATCAACAATATACATTAGTGTTATGGAAACAAAAAAAATTCTAAAAAGCACTAATATGTGCTTTCTCCATCCTAATGATGGTAGAGTTCATCTTAGATGGTCTATTGGCCTGTGCAATAGAGCCTTCTTGCCAGATTTCTTGGTAGGATTAACCCCATCAGTCTTTTTTGGTCTCCTTATTTTAGCCACCAAGTGAAAAGCACAAAAGGCACCAATGTTGTCTCTTACAGGAACCCAAATAAATCTTATTTAAAGCTACAAAATTGGCAAAGTAGGAGTTGCTTTAGAGGGCCTAGGTGCCGTAGGATTCTTACACGTGACACTTGGATTCCAATTTCTCATTCAATTTCTTACCATCACTACTTCGCCCGTTCCCTTCTCTCTCCCCTTTTCCCTTTTCCCTTCCGTAAGGTGGAAGGTCGATTGGCTTTCCACCGACTTTGGGCTACATTTTTGCACCACTCACGCCTGGTAAGGAAAAAAGGTGACATTTTTTTTTCTTAAGCGTGCTTCTTAAAGCTGTCATCTTCATTATTGTTGATGTCCAACTTCATCAACGTAACGCAACATATGGCTTGTCTAAATAGTATTTTCGAGGTATCTCTTTCCTTACAAGCATATGTCTTCTCAACCCAGTCAACCACAAATATATCATCATCCGCTCGAACTTCAAATTTATTCCCTGTAGCTGGCCTGGAAATACACTACTTGGACTCTAGTTTACCGTTCTCCAACTTAATGCTAATCCTCGGGCAAATTGGATTTATCAATCAACCATTAATTGACTTCTCTTGAGAAAATTATCACAAAAAAATATATATCCTAAATTCATTGTATGCCAGCTAATTCTATTATAAATCTTTTAACTTAGCTAATTTAGTCGTAAATGTTTTAACGATTTGCCAATCTAGTACTTCCGGTCAATTTTGACTTAAAATCGTTGACGTGAATGTCGAACATCTTATAACACGATCGATAATGACATGAATACTTTACACAATATATATTTTTAATTTTTTTAATTTTTTTTTCAATTTTAATTTCTTTTTCCTAACTTTGGGATGACGACGTTGCTAGTTGACCCTCACCAGCCACAAGTGAGGTCTTCCCACTCTTATAGGCCATAGGCAAGCGTGCTATCCCTATCTAGGTGAGGGTCATGACGCCTTGTTCAGACTACGTGAGGTTGCTAGCCCTCACTAGCAACAAGGGCCCTCACTAGCATACAGTTGGAAAAAGAAAAGAAAAAACCAAACTGTTGACAAATTTAGAAGCAATTAAAAACAAATTGAATAAATTATCCACCTCAGCACACTAGTCATACCATAATTTCCACCAAAATTGATTGGAGTGACTAGATTGACAAATTGTCAAATATATAGTATTAATTTGGTCAAATTAAAATTTTTAAAATTGAATTAATATCCATTTATGATTTTCATTTTTATAATTATCCAGATTTCTCTGCTTTCCTCTCTACTAACATAGTGATTATCCCTTCAAGCATCTCAATATAGCTTTTCAAGAGTTGGTATCTATGTTGGTGGTAACCCTATAGAATTGCTCAAGGCATGCTTCATGAAGTCCAGCATCCCCTCTATGTAATATTCCCCAATGAGCGCATATGTGAGGAAAACTAACAAAAAATACCTAAATTTATTGCATTTGTGGTAATTCAATCATGAGCTTTTCAATTTAGCCAATTTTGTTTTAAAACTCATTGCACTTGTACCAATTTAGTCTTAAACTTTTTAACTGTGCCAATTATTATTTTTCCATCTAGTCAAATTCTTTTGATGATTTGCTAATTTATTTTTTTCACTAATTTTTTTGGCAAAGATCGCTAACGTGGCATCCAATGCATGACAATTTTTTTTTTTGACATGGACGGTATTTGTAATTTTTTGAAAATAAATTCTAATTTTTTTCTTTTTTTCATTTCCTTTCATCTTTTATCTTTTTTCCTGATTTTCCTCCACTAGTTACTAGCCTTAGCGATGGCCATTTGCCAACCGCAGACGAGTGCGAGTCTTGAAACGCCCTCCCTAGATTTGACAAGGGGACCCTCGCTTATGCCAGTGATCGGTTGAGGGACATAAGCTAAAAATATAAAGGGAAAGGAAAGAAAAAAAGATTAAAAAAAGCGGTAGGAAATATAACAGAATTACAAAAATCATCCATGTCAGTGCCACCTAGAACGACTAGCACTGACTGGAATATCACACTAGCAATTTTTGGCTAAAATTAGATGGAACGACTAAATTGACCAATCATTAAAAAAGTTTTGGATTCAATTATTACGAACAATAAAAAATTTTAGGTTTAAATTGGCAATATTGCAATACAATTAAAATTAAATTGGCCAAAATGAAAGTTTTATGGCTGAATTAGCACAAGTACAATAATTTTATGATTTTTAAATAATTTCCCAAACATGTGCTTCGCACAATTTTTTTTTTTATAACTAAGGTGTCCGGGCCAGTTTGCGCGCATTCAACTATTCTTCGGGAAAGTCTAGTACAGTAATCTACTGTCATGACCCCCCACTTAAATCACAGGTGGTTATTTAGGAAATCGAACCTAGGACCAGTACGCCCAACGACACAATTCTAAGTGCGCCCTGACCAAATGATCTATCCATAAGCAAATATTATAATAATGTACCACTTGCACGAGCAACACCCTTGATGATGACAGACTCAACTACCTCGTCATTCTTACAAGATATTTTTTTATAAAAAAATCAATCATGCCCATTCCTTAAAATAAATAACTAATGAAAATATTTCTGATATCAACAATAACTAATGTCTAAATAATTTCACGGGCGACAATAATAATTTTCGTTCGTTTATTTCTTTGAATAATATAAGCATTTAATATTTTTAAAAATAATTTTCAAATTATATATCTTTCGCGAAATATTTGTAGGGTATTCCACAATGAGAGCTGCTACTCTGAGTCCCTGATAATATGACAGTACTGTTATCATTTCTGACCTAATATTTTTTTAATTAATAAATATTTTATGTAAAATACACGGTGATAATTTATGGATCTACGTAAAAAAAAATGAAAATGTTGTCCGATTTTCCTTTGCTAATTATTCCGAAATTATTGATATTGCGACGACTTTCCTAGCGGTCCACTATTTGTCTGACCTGCAAAAGGAAAATGATCATTCTCTTCCGCGAGACCCCCAAAAGTATTATTATTCGAGATTGAAAGATGTAGTCGGACATTGACATTTAATTGTGAGTCTGACTAAACTTTTTTCTAATTTCGTTATTGCTCTGTTATTACCAAAAGTCCTCCTTAATAAATAGGTCCGCTTTGCTTTCCCCCGCCTGGAAAAGCAATCGCTGTTTCTTGTCTCTCCACTCATCATCTTCACCTATCTCTCATTAAGATCGTTGACGTCTCTCTCTCTCTCATGGATTCAGCCAAGGAGGTTTCACTCGTGATCTTCCCCTACATCAGAGTCTACAAAGACGGCACCTTCGAACGCCTTGCCGGCTTCGAGATCGCCCCGCCCGGCCTCGACCCCGAGACCCGAGTTGAGTCCAAGGACATCCTCATCCTCCCCGACGTTGGAGTCTCTGCCCGAATCTACCGCCCCTCCTCCGCGTCCGCCGCCATGAAGCTCCCCCTCGTCGTCTACTTCCACGGCGGGGCCTTCATCATCTCCTCCATCGCCGACCCCAAGTATCACTCCTGCCTGAACGCCCTTGTCGCCGAGTGCAACATCGTCCTTGTCTCCATTGACTATCGCCGAGTCCCCGAGCATCCCCTCCAAGCCGCCTACGACGACTCCTGGGCTGCTCTGCAGTGGATCGCATCGGAGGAAGCCCGATCTGAGCCGTGGCTCAGGGACCATGCTGACTTCGACCGGCTCTTCCTCGTCGGTGACAGTGGCGGAGCCAACATGTCACATCACCTTGCCATGCGACTCAGGTAGGGTACAATAACAAACCTAAAGATGCTGAGCTAGTGCACGTTACTTTGAGATTTTATCGCTGTGCTACGTCTGATTAGAATCTTAAAACATGAACACTTTTATGCTGTGGAGGCGCTGATTAATATTGTTTACGGCAGTAGTGGGATTTTACGTACACTCTCCCTATTTGATTATTACCTAAGTTTCTGCTTCCGTTGCTGATAAGGGATGACGTACTCGGCAAACGGGTCAAGCTGTCGGGGATCGCGATGTTGCAACCCTACTTCTGGGGCGAGACCCCGATCGGGGTAGAGGCGTCGGACCCTGGTCGGAAGGCGTGGGTGGACAGCTGGTGGCGGTTCGTGTGCGTGTCGGACAAGGGGTGCGACGACCCGCTGATCAACCCATTCGCGGACGGGGCTACCGGTGTGGACGGGCTGGCATGCAAGAAGGTGCTCGTGATCGTGAGCGAGAAGGACATTCTGAGGGACAGAGGGAGGATGTACTACGAGAAGCTGGTGGAGAGCGGCGGAGCGGCGGCGGCGGCGGAGTTCACGGAGATCAAGGGGGTGGATCACGTTTTCCAAATCATGGACCCAAGCTGCGAGAAGGCGAAGAGGATGTACAAGCGGTTGGCCTCGTTTGTTAACGGTGATGGTGGTGATCACAAGGAGGAGACCGTAGAGTGAAAGGTGCTGGAAACAATGAGAAATGTCGGGGGCGATGACGAAGCCTCGCGTTTACTTTCTGCCGGTGGCGACTACAGTTTCTAGTCGGTTGTCACATTGTCGCTTTTGCATTCTTGGCCACGACAATTGTGGGTGGCTTTTTCCCGAATTCCTGGTTATTTTACTGTTATTTTCTGTCATTGATTTTTGTCACCATCGCAACATCTGGCTCGACCAACCGGAGTGAGCCGCGTATCGTGTTTTGACTTTCCTAGCCAAAGTTCTAGACTTGCCTCGTGAACTCGGCACATTGCTGTCGTTTAGCAAATATTCATTTTCATATTTTTTTCATAACTTTTTTCAAACTAAGAACTTTAATTATACATCATCTTAACCTTCGACCAATTACTTAAATCCTTAGTTTTCATCTTATAATTTTTCCAATTTACAGTAGATAATTGTCATTGGTACGTACATTTGATATCAGACTGGTCCAACAAAGCATGCACTAGCTTGTGTCGCTTCTAAGCAAAAGCGAAAAACGATGCACGAGATCTAGTAGCTGTCTCATGCACCCCACAATAGATGCTGTCGCAACATCTTTGGCAACTCAATCTATCGTCCTCATTGAACAAAGAGAGGTGACCCGGCCATTAATTAGTACAGGCGAGCAATTTCAGAGTCTGGCGGACAAAGTGTCGCCTTTCGTTTCCTTTTCTTGGATAAGAACAAATTGGTAACTGAATTTGTTTCAATGGTAATACAAGCAAGCAGAAGAAAGAAGGAAAAAAGGGTTCTAGAAAGTCACCCGCAATGTCTACCGACCAAGCCGAATAAAATTCACGGAAGATGATTCAGAGTTGTGCAGGATGCAGGAAAGATAAGATGCCGATGCAGGAAAGATAAGATGCCGTTTCGGAGGGCCTTAGAAGACTACGGTATCGAGCATGGTCCCTAAGGTCTGAACGATGTTGGAAGACATAAGGTTGGAGACATGCTCTTCCAGGTGCTTCTTGGCGTCTTGCCTTCCCACATTCGCGATCGCTAGCTTCTCTGGTGGCAATTCATCCTCCTCCTGCACCGCCTTGTTATACTTGATTGCCAAATTCAGCATCTCCTGCAAGATTGGGAAGAAAAAAAATCGTTTTGATTGTGCCATAAGTAGTTAATTAAACAACGACCATCCACCAACCGAATGATTTATGATACTGCAGAAAAAGATGGGTTTTCTGTGGCCCTACCGCATGGAGATTGTGGCCAGCCGCTACTCATTATTTTGACTCTAATAAGATACAAACGATCACGAGTCACCCCAACACAGTTATACCATGCTTCCATTTATTAGAGAATTACTTCCCAACCGCCCACCCCTCTCTCACCTCCTAATCCTGGCAAAAGTCTTCTGACTCGAGGCATTTATTATACCGCCATACACAATGTCATACACAATTGAGCGGCAGATGAGTTCTAATTTACCGGTAACACCTGTCCACAGTATGCACCAAGAATCATGTAAAGCTTTGACTTTAGATTGCCACCTATAAAATGTTGCTCTGTCGCTTGTCATTGGATAGGTCTTTGCCAATCCTTTAACCCAAAATAAATAAATAAATAAATAAATAAATATCTTTGCAGTGTACTTTCATGCATAGTTTTTGGAGGAGAACATACCAAAGAATTAACCACCCTACGTAATCATTCCATTACAAAACGAACAATCATACTTGCTCCCCCCAGATTCTTTCTTCTCGGCCTAGATATAAAGCATAAAGCACATGTCCGTAGCTTTAGGATGATAGAACATAATTTTTTCTCCCATAGGAAAAATCTACTTAAAACAAGGATCTGAATTTGAAACCAATCATTCGCTTTGCAAGAAATGACAGCATTTCAACAAGTTCAATCAAGTCTATACGCATTGCAAGCTAATTGATCTTGATTAATTAGGAAAACATGGACACCAGATGAAAACAAGCTTGAGCAAAGGGTCTTGTCTGGCATTCTCTAGAATCCACCTCTAAGTGACTGGTGCAACCAATTCTAAGCGAGATGCAACAAATAAGACCTTGACTTACCTGAACAGTCTGCTCATTGGTTTTAGAATGTGTGTCAAAATGGCGAAGTGTCAAGCCATCTGTCCATTTCTTCTTGTGAAGATTAAGTAGCATTTTTTCCTCAAGTTCATTCTTTCTGTAATTGATGGCAATTGAGTAATAGTGTCTGTTCAGCCCATGGATCAATGCCTACAAATATGGAGTCAACCCCATGAGGTAAGGTCAAAACTCAATATTCAAAAAGAGCATTGTCTGGTCAGCACTCACTTGGATGGACGGTTTATTGAGATGACCAAGGTTGGACGTTGTCTGCCTGGGTTCTTGGCCAAGCATCATGGTTTGTGGGTTGATCAAACGGAAGGCGTCAATCACCACCTTCCCTTTGACACTCTGAATGGGATCCACCACTACTGCAACCGCACGCTGATTTAAAGCCTCAAAACTCTGATTTTATAGGAACAAATTACAAGTAATAAGCAGCCTTGTTAACAATTGGATCTAACTGGAAACCTATAAGCAATTATAGCCTAGCAAAAAATAATAATCATAATAATAAAAAGCAAAAGAAACCAATCATACACGAATACCATAGGCTATGGTTATCAACCAAGGGGGAAAATATTTAAAATTTCTTAAGTAACAACTCTCTGAGTTAATCCCCAAAGCCACAACCTTCAACCAAAACTATCCACACACCTTCGCTCCCAATAACTCCCAATAGAGAGGGCTCTTGAGATAATATAGAGGCTAATGCCAAGTATATAAAGACTAGTCCACTAAATTGGTTCACTGACTGATACAGCAGAGTTCTACTTGATGTTGAATATGGCCTCCTTATTCGAAAGCTCAGCTACAGTCTATCACATAAATTAGTAAATCAATTTATTAGATCGGTCCTAACAAATTTAATGTTACTCTAATTCAAATAGCCTGATGGTTGCTAAACACCCGCCTCCATCAAGACCAGAACCTCAGTATTCATGAAAGGACAAGCATAAAGTTGTTAAACTCTCATGTCAATTTGTTACCAACAATCAAAGCTATTGACACTTCTTCTCAATGTAACTGAGTTCATTTGGTTGTGCTCCAAAACGGCATTGTTTTCATAAGGAGGCTGGGCACAAAACGATATAGCCTGATGGGACAAGCAATTTATTAGATCGGTCTTAACAAATTTGATGTTACTCTAATTCGAATAGCCCGAAGGTTGCTAAACACCCACCTCCATCAAGACCAGAACCTCAGTATACATGAAAGGACAAGCATAAAGTCGTTAACACTCATGTCAATTCATTACCAACAATCAAAGCTATTGACACTTCTTCTCAATGTAACTGAGTTCATTTGGTTGTGTTCCGAAACAACATTGTTTTCATAAGGAGGCTGGGGACAAAACAATATAGGGAAAATAGGTTGATGAATAAAAGAAACTCCATAGTTATACTTCTACTTGCATGCCATGCTATCATAACTGTAAACTGCATCGCCAACTAATAGCGGTTGCAAGGCCAAAAGGCCATACCATTTGTAATTACAATTTACATGCTCCCTATAAGAATGAAATTTAGAGTAAAAGAGATGACCTGCTGAGTGTTGATGTCCACTCCAGAAAGCCAACATCCAAAGCCAGGATGAGAGTGGTACCAACCTACCACCATCTCTGGTCTGCTATGCGCAACACACAATAAGCATATAAAACACAAATGCATGCCACACATAGAGAAGAACCAAGGCTAACGATGACCAATATTGACAAATAAGGCAGTTGAAATAAAATATAAACCCCAGTCACAGATTACAACTAGAATTTTGTACTGGCGCCTATCAGACCTATTGCATGATAGTGTTTGATGATAAAACAGCGAGTGTCCAGCTCAAGAACCATCCACTAAAATTCAGTCCAAGATAAACACACACAAGTAGAGAATTAAAGTTCTACCTATCCAAAGAGGCACATAAAATATCTAACACGAGGATCATCACATTCAGTTCCCATGTTACTTGAAGAATACAATCTGGTAGATGGAAAATCTATCATATAACATATCAAGCCCATAATGGCCATGACATCAATGAGCTCTGGAAATTCTATGCTACCATAGCACTTCTTAATTGGAGACTGTTCAATTATTGTTCAGCGCATAATTAGGTAATCATTCAAGAATGTATTACACAAGCATTACCATGTGTTATAAACAGAGAACCATGAATTTCGACATGCTCGTCATTCTAGAAAGGGAAAATCATACTAGCAGATTACTATGAAGTTCAACATGAAAGTCATTCTACACAAAAGAAGATCATGCTTTGGTTCTACCAGTAATTAAAATAGTGTCTGTATAAAACATTATCAGCTTATCATAACCTGGAGGCCTTTAAGGATCATCAATTCCTTTAGAGAGACCAGAATACAAACAACCAAGTCTTTATCAGATGCAATACCCAATTTTGCCAATCCCCAAGCCACCTACTTAAGATAGAACCATACTTCTTTAGGAGATCTGCAGTTCACAGTGGACGCTTTGTAGGAGTGAATTTCTCAACAAGATAGGAAACTTCGAAACTAACTTCTTTTGTAATTGCCCGATGACAGCTGTGTAAAATTATCTGCTCTTGAGAAGTTTCTGCTAACTTCTGAAAAACAAATGCCGTTCACTTCGCTAATTCATCAACAGCTAAGAAAACTGAGTTCTCTTTTCATCATATCATTATGAGTAACCCAGTCTCGACTCAGACAATCCCAGAAATGGCATGAAAGGATAAGCAGCTCCACCATTCACACTGTATCTAATTCAAAATCCATCCAGAAGCTAAGATTTATCGTTCGTTGCTAAGCAGTAGTTTCTAACTTCAGTTGCATATTATTTTCTTACAATTCACTTTCTCGTCAAAAGTTAAGCAATATCCTCTGAAGAACTACTCTGCCTTATTGCTTGACGAAAGGGCCTTGATAAAATTAAGCAAAATAGATCGAGAACTATCTATCCAGTTAGTAAGAAAAAGCAAATTGCACAAAGTGTGAGGACAATTACCTTCCAGTCTGTTTGAGCATGTCAAGCATATTGGTCTGAAACACATGATCGACCGCCTCGACGCTGACACCAGTACCACTCTGTGGCATAGCAAACACATCGACGACTCGGACGGTGTACTCATCCACAAACTCCCCAAGCATCAAGCCCATGACTTCCATGGGAACCCCAGCCCTCCCTGGTCAGTCAATTGAAGTTCCCATTTAGAAAAGCAAGATACAATCCAAGGACCAATTACACCACAACTAATATCTAGTAACAAGAAAAATTACAGAATCGATTCAAAAGCTCAAATTTGATGCCAAAGAACCAACTTTCCCGATCCCTCGACATTAAAAATGGTGGCCAAAGAAAGCACGCAGCAAGAAACCCCAACTGACCCTCCGGTAACGCTAAATAATAGCAACCGGCATTACGAACTAGGGTTTTTTTCTTCTTACCGTCGAACAGCTGGAATAAAGAGACCGTAGCGAAATACGAAGAAAGAGAGAGAGGACAAACTTTACCGTGCTTGAGCATCTTGAGGAGCGCGAGGGAGGAGATGTAGACCTGCTCGGAGGAATCGAGGGTCGGAGAGTCGGGCGGTGGGTGGCCAAGAGCACCTCCCGCGCCGGCGAACATTCGCTGAAGCCTCTCCATACCGGACATTCAAGTTCTGAATCAGACCGCGTCCGCGTCTCTCTCTCTCTCTCTTGGTCTTCCCTGTCCTCTCGAGTTCTCTATTGCAATGAACCGATGCAGAGGAGGAGGAGAAGGAGAACTTGGGATGACTTCAGCTGCAAGCCAGCGAGAGCTTATGCTGATGTTTGGGCGGGCTTGAGCAATGGATTTAGGTAAGGAACTGGGCCGAAATTGAACTTTTTCGAACTGAGCGGGCCTCGTCCAACACAGCCTACACGAGGCCCGGCCATCGGGCCTCCTTTTTAGGTGGGCCTGTCCAGTCTACCAAAGGCTGCCCATTGGCCAGTGATGTCCTCAACGTGTACATAATTTCGTCCCGGTGGTAGGCTATATCACTAGTTCCTAATTAGGCGAGAGTCGAGTCGAGAACGTAATTGGCTAAGTGAGGTCTTTGCCAAGATCAAACTTCCGAATAAGATTAGCCGGGGAGAAATGGTGGTGATTTTGTGCTATCTGTAAGAACCAGTTCAGCCGAACAGATAAGAGTGTTTGGCGTTGTTAGAAACCCTAAAGTACTTGCGCTCACGAACGGAAGATAGCCTTCAGCTTGAGCCTGACAACAATACTCAATTAAAACACTTCAAGGAGCAGATCACTATTCACGGGAAGTAGATGCACTTATCGCCGAGGTCAAACTCTTGCTAATGGGCTTTAGAAATTTTAGACTAGCTCATTGCAACGGAGAAACTAATAGGATAGCAGACTGAATCTCGGAATTCCACAGAAATACAATCTTGACTTTTAACTAGTTGTCTAATATCCTGAATGTCTTTTGGGCCTCATTATGTTATGATTCATGTCTTTTTCATTCGAACTTTTTGAGCTAGTTATGAACATCACTTTTTTCTACCCAAAAAAAAAAAAAACTTGTACATAATTTCTCCGGGCGAGATAGTGTCCAAGGCAATGTTTTCAAAACCTTATTGGAGGTCAAATCAAAGTGATGACCGGCATGCGGTTCAACCGGTTCGACCCCTATAAGCGTTTAAGCTAATCGGTTTGACAATAATGATGTATGGTGAAGTTATACATTCAAGCACATAATAGTGGACCGCTTTCAAATGGAAGCAACATCTTAGAGCAGATGTTAACAGGCGCCGAATGTTGTTTGGCAAAGAGAGTGTCTTCGAGAGTTAGTCACCTCTTTTTTTTTTCTAATAAAAAATTCTAATACATAAAGCGGTTACATCTCGATACAATATTATCGGATATGACTAATTCATCAGATCTTGTCGACTGAAAATTGACCACCTTAATTTTGCGTAGCTAAATATAATATAAGGATAATCATTCACATATGCATTACGTTACATATATGCTCGATGTATGTTAATATTGGTTTATTCAGATTCGTTTATATGCCTGATGCCTCTAAACTTACGACATGAGTAGGCATTGGACTTTATTCTAAAAAGTAGATTGTTGTTAAATTCGATATATGTCAATGTTTCACCGGTTGCATGACAAATTCTCCTTAGCGAACGGCGTCCTTTTTAAGATCACAGAAATAAAATATTTGTCTAAGTGCTTGCTCTTACCAGAAAGTTTATGGAGGAAAAGGATCAATTATGCACTGGTAAAAATTTAAATTTTTTCAGGGTTTTGCTAAAATATCTTTTCTACGCAAATAATTCTTAGGCTCCGTTTGTTTTGTAGAAAATGAGTGATCTGAAAATATTGTCTTTAATAATCTCTTATATCGCTTGGATTAGTTTGTCAGTAAAGAATACTTTCGTTGTTTATAACAATTCATGTCCAAATACTTTCGTGGACGATGGAATTATTTTTCAAATAATTTATTTTCTGCGAAATAAACATAAGCTTTGGCGAAGAAAAATAACAGACGACTATATATACCGCTTTTCACATTCCGTCGAAGGCACGGGTTATTATTCTTGTTGATAAATTATCATCATCATTATTTTAACCCTTACAATCAGTGTTGTAATTACTGTTGATATTATTAACATTGTTATCATCTAATTTTCAGTACACATATATTTGTGCTTTCACGCAACACGATTATGCTTACCTTTCGACATTATATAGGGACGATCTCAACAATTTCCAGCCACAGTCCAAAATAATGAGGCCTTTATTCATATGGATGTTGCTTACAAGCCATCACAGCAGCTAATACATATGAAACTAATCATCAAGGAGAACTCGATTAATTTAAACTCCACGCGAAAATTCTAGCTTGGAATTTCATTCGAGAAGAATGGAAAGAAAAACAATCAAAGAATAAATGAGTTATCCCCTAAGAATCAATCTTTACAAATTGCTTTATGTTGATTGTACAGATTAGAATCGCTTCAAATTCGCGGAGTTATGTCCATGAGGCGACCTAGCAAGACGAAGTCGTCTCTCATATGAGAGCATTTTTGCAAACCTGAAACCACAATTTAGAATTGCATTTAGTAACCTCGATGATCATACATTGCCCTAAAACTTTTAATGACTCTAAGAACTGGAGACATCGTTCAGAACGGATAGTTAGAATACCTTCTGAGAGCCTCTTCATTAGTCTCCGGGTTGCACGCCTTGCATTCACCCGTGTCCAGGTCTACCTTAGAAACCAGCTTCTTCAACAGTGCTTCGCCGGTTCTGACTAAGTCGTTCAAATTCTTCTTCGTCGCAATATCTACGGATGCCATGACCCCGCTTAAGTTGTCGTCCTGCCATTCCAAATTCGATTAGCTGGTCAACTCTAGTTCTTTGAGGTGTTAATTTTCTTAAATGATTCAAGGGGCAACAAGAATACCTGAATCCGGAGGTAGTTGGCTACGAGGTACAGGGCCTGGAACACCGCAGAGAGATGGAAGTCGACCATATCGGCGCTTGCTTGCATGAACACATCGACCAATGGGCTCCCACCGTTGCTGCTCAACCAGTCCAGCACTCCCCATTTTGCAGCTTCACTCGCCCCGTACTTCCCTTCAACTTTCTGAGAGCCAGTCCAGAGTGATATCACCAGAAATCTTCTGTAATCCATCGGCTTTATAGGGAAGAAATCCGAGCTTCCTCCCATGATCTGCTTCGTCACTTCGCCCATCGCGACTAATGTCAGCGTGATGAACAGCATAAAGTTAAAAACTATAGATACACCTTTCGTTAAGTCAGGTCTGCCATAACATGGTTCTTTCATACCGGATTGTTTGCGGCAACGCCGCCATCTATGAAGTTGAATTCCCTCAGTTTTCCTGTGGAGTCTTGGGTTTCGAAATGATGGGCCGGGAGATAAGTGGGTGCTGCTGAGGTTGAGATGCATATGTCCGAGAGCAAGGCGTTTATGGTCGGTGTTTTCTTCACCTAATCATTTCCCCGAAAACAAAAAAAATACTAATCTATTTATGATAACTTAGGAAAGGAAAAAAGAACATGATAGAAGTTATATGCATGTTAGGAACAAGAAGATGAACCTCGTAGCTAGAAAAGATGGTTAGCTGAAGACGCTTGATGTCGAATGTTGGGATAACAACATTAGTCAATGTCTGGTGCAATCTTGTGTTCCCGAGTTTCTCCTTCACGAGCTTATGCAGGTATTTTCCATCATATTTTGGACCGGTCACAGCTTTGATCATCTTCGTAGCAGGCGCGAGAGGACAAGTGTAGTTTTCAATTTACAAAGACATCGTGTTAGAAAGTCATCCAAGAGAACAGCACTTTGTAATTATCGCTCTTACAACGGCTTGAAAATTTCGGGCAATTATTAAGGTAAAAATCATTTATGTCCTTTGCAGCGAACAAAGGACGATAGTTCTCATCGGGGGTGGTTAACATGGCCGTGACGAGACCACCGGTGCTCATTCCAGCAACAACATCGAAATAATCTGGGATTCTTGCTTCTTCACCATCTAGTTTCTGCACCAGGCCGCAGAGATATGTTCTCCAGTTAGGAAACGGAATTTGCATGGGAAGTACATGCATGAAAGGGCGAACTTCAAGTGACTGTAGCACGCAGCAAATTGTTTCTTGCAAAGAAAGCACAAAAGCATTAGCAAGTGACTGATATATATGTAATTATACCTGAAGTTCAGACCGTAAGAAAGCGAGGATGGTTCCTGGGATAAGCCCTCTTATCCCTCCACCATCAATACTGAGAATTGTAATGAGGTTTCCATAAGTCGGAGACTGAAGTGGCAAGCTCCTTGTTCTTTCCATGGATATCATCATGCAACTGGAGAGAGAGAGAGAGAGAGAGAGAGAGAGAGAGAGAGAGAGAGAGAGAGAGAGAGAGAGAGAGAGAGAGAGAGAGAGGCTTGGAGGACCAAGATTGAATTACAACTGTGTTGAATTCCAGATATGAAGTTTGTAGAAAAAGAAGGAATGCAAGCTCTACGGCCTTGATCTTGACAAGAAGCAAGCAGTTATAGGCTATGCTCAATTCCAAATTTGACCGAATTCGCGCGTGCGATCTTGTTTGGAATTGTGTTAAGTTGGACCGCTAATTCTTCAATCCAAGAAAAACATTGAAAAGTCCGAATTTCAAACGGCTGAATCATAAATTGCTTCTTCGGAAGAATCAAGCCAATGTTGAGTTTGAGCGGTCACCGTGCAAGTGAGAACTGTCGTTGAGACTTTCAACAGATCGTGAGAGAGACTTGCAGGTTTGACAAAGTAAACGAAAGGCATGGGGGAGCCATTTTGGAAGCAGCTAACCCTAACTTCTGATGCATTCGTACAGCAAGGGGAGTGAATCGGCACCATGAAATTGTTTCCGGCGGTGAATATTCGAGCAGAGAGTGAAAAATTCAACGCGTCAGTGCCGGAACAAGAGGCATTCTTAGAGGTTGCTTTCTACTAGAATCGGAATAGAGACAATGTCAAGCACCAGAAGCCGCGAAACGCTATGTCAAAACTCTCGTCCGACAGGTAACGAGAGGAGGAAGCGAACAGTGGCTGAAAATGATGTTCAGAGCTGGTTGATAAGTTCACTTTCGCTTCAGTATAATTTTGCTTATGCCATAATGTCTCCCATCTTATTCATTGTGTCCGAAATATTTGGTGGGATCACTATCAATTGAGTAATCAAATAGAGCCTGGAAATATTTGAACTCAGGAATTTTTGATCTGATACCATGAAAGATTTGATAGAAACACTGATAACTCCTTTAAAAGCTTAAGCTGTTAAAAAAAGATATGATTTAATAATTGTATATACCAATAATATCGATTTCAAACTCAAATCGACTTACGAGTGTTTGTTGGGACCTTCCTATCCTTTCTATAACCGGATTAAAGCCAACGATTAACTTTTATAATGAGGATAAAAATGTCAGTTTTTTTTTCCCGTCTCTTTGGGGGCCGAAACTCTGCCTATATTAAAGAAAGAGTTAATGCCACCAAAAATCATAAACTGGTACATATGTGATAATCTTACCTCAAATTATTTTTTTGATTATGAAAAACCCTAAACTGGTATGTCTGTCACAAATTTACCTCAAACTGATAAAGCTGTGATAAATTTACCCTTAGTCAGTTTTCCTTAAATTTTACCTTCGAATTGTTGAATTGAATAACACGTGGCAATTGTCGGGTGTACACGTCACCCTATATTTGCCGCTAGTGTATCAATTTAAAATTTTTCGTGATTTTAACTCAATTTAACAGAAATTAACAAAAGATAAATTTGTCATATGCGTATTAGTTTTGAGATTTTTTATGGTGAAAAAATTAGTTTATGGTAAATTTGTTACAGTTGTACCAGTTTAAGGTTTTTAGTGGTCAAAAAAATAGTTTAGTGTAAATTTATCATAAGTATACCAATATGCGGTTTTTGATGATAAAATAATATTTTGTGATAAATTTATCACAAGTGTATTAGTTCGGGGTTTTCGCAGTGTTTTTTTTTTATAACCAAGGTGTTCGAGGCAGCTTGCGCGCACCTCGACTATTTCTCGGGGGATATTAGCACAACAATTCACCGCCATGGTCCCCACTTAAATCACATGTGCTCATATGGGGAATCGAACTTGGGATCAGTGCGTCTAACCACACAATTTCAAATACACCCTAATCAACTGAGATACCCATGGGTGAAAGTCTAGATTTATCTGTGTACACTTTCCTTGATATTCAATGATCTCGCCTATATTTCTTTTTCAAATTGTTTCAAACAATTCGTACTCCAAGACATACATGAGATCTTGGTTTTGTTTTGGACCTTGGAATTATCAAGAGTCACCCAAAAACACCGTTATTGGAGGTCGACCGGTGACAGATAGAACTTATGGGTTTGCAATAAGTTGGCGGAGTTGTCAATGCCAACCATAGTCAAAACTACTCGTCACACACGCAAAAGATCATGCGTTGAATTCTAATAAAAATGTTGAAAAATATCTTCGCGTCAGTGTTTGGTAGGATGTGATAAATCTAGACTTAAAATAATGTGATAGACATAATCAATCAACGTACGTGAAATGTAAAATGTTTCAATGGGTGCAATACATTTAATATGATCTATTTGATCTTATAGATCTAATCTCAGGATCCGCATGTCCTAATACCACTTGTTTTTTGTTGGTGTGTATAAAAAAGGTGGAACCCTAATTTGGAAAAGCATAACTTCTTGCTCTTCCATTATTTGACTATTTAATCTCGTCATCGTCCCAGAGTTGCATGCTTTCCTTAATGGCATAGTCAATTAAAACGTGAGAATTGGATCACGGTTCTAAACTTTGCTTCTGTTCGGGTCTGATCTGGTCATCATGCCCATGAAGAGCTTCGTCGTCAATTTAATAATAATGGAAGGTATTGTGTAGGTTATTTTATAATATCCACTACATCCGCTGGTCTTCGGAGTTCATCAGGAGCTCGACTGTTTATATACTCCCGCATAGCGATCGTTGGTGGTGGCTCTGGCAAAACTCCATAGTAATAGCCTCTAGAGCGATTCAAAAGCTGTTTCCAAATTCTAGATAGGGGTGTCTAAACCGAACAAGGCACCCAGATCGGAATACGAACCAACCCCAATTTTTTAGTAATTTAGGTTTGGGTCTTGTTCGGTCAATTCTGGGTGTTAAGATGATTTCAGGCCCGTCATGTCTCGGTTCGAGTTTGTCACATGTGATTGTTGCTCACTTATCTAAATTTGATTTTTTTTTTGTAGCAATCAATTGTATTTTATATTAATCTTCTTCACTGATTTTGGCATATAGAACAAAGGATATTGCTTAAATTGTTGAAAATAAAAAATAGATTTTAAGGAAGCAGGGGACAAAAGGATAATGTATCGCCAAGAATCATTCAACTAATCGAAATAGATAAGGGAAACAATGTAGGAACCAGAAGTGATTTTGCGAAAGTTTAGAAGATTTAAAGTGGGAAAAAATTCAAGTGTATAAATGCGAGAGTAGTATTTAAACTAGCCTTACGAATGCTTCATACAAATAAAGAAACACGAACTTACAAATTTCTCTCCCACTCTCTACTTTCTTATGCTAATGCTTAAAAAAACTGACTACTATGCCACATATTTATAGGAGAGATTCTAAATTGCTTCTTGAAGAAGCTTATGCATTTCTTCTTGCCCAAATTCATCGTTTTGCTTGTTCTCTAAGTTGGCTTACTCCACAAGTTGGCTTGTTTTTCAAGTTGCCTTGCTCATCAAGTTTGCTTCTTCTCCAAGTTAAGAATACAAAATCAATTTTATTTTATTTCTAACAGCCTCCCTTAAAATTGATTTTGAAAATCCACAACACCAAGCATCGTCTTTAATTTATCGAACGAATCCGCCTTCAAAGGTTTTGTCGGGATATCTGCAATCTGGTCTTCGTACCTACAGAAATCAAGTTCAATCTCGCCATCTTTGACTAGCTCACGGAGATAGTGGTACTTGATGTCGATATGTTTGCTCCTTCTATGAAAAACAGGATTCTTGCCTAATGCAATTGCCGACTTATTATCACACATCAATCTGATAGGACCTTTCTGCTCATGCATCAGTTCACTAAGCATCCTACGAAGCCATATCCCTTGGCATGCTGCTGAAGCTACTGCTATATATTTTGCTTCAGCTATTGAGAGTGCAATAACTTGTTGCTTTTTCAAGGACCAAGAAATAACTTCCAATCCTAGAAAAAATGCATATCCGGAAGTGCGTTTCAATATCACATGCCCAACCACTATCTGTGTATCCCACTAAATTGAAGTCGTCAGTGTGAGAGTATAAAATTCCATGATCTCGAGTTTCATTGATATACCGTAAAATTCTCTTTGCTGCCTGCATATGTGATTGGTACGATTTTCCCATAGACAGACTAATAATTCCCACACCATACATAATATCCAGCCTTATAGATGTCAAATACCTTAAACTACCAACAATACTTTTAAAATAAGTGGGATTTACTAGCTCACCAGTTACTTCTTTCTTCAATTCCAACCGTTCTGCTATGGGAGTCCGAATGGATTTAAGCGATTCCATATTAAATCGCTTCAAAATATCATTAGCATATTTTTATTGTGAAATAAATATGCCATCATTTGTCTGCTTCATTTCAAGGCCTAGAAAATAGGACATCAATCTCAAGTCTGTCATCTCGAATTGACTTGTCATGGCCTCTCTGAATTCCGCAAATATTCTTTCACAATTTCTTGTAAATATTAAGTCATCTACATAAAGGCATATAATGATGAGATCAACGTTAGTATGTGACTTGATATACAATGTATGCTCATATGGACACTTTTGAAAACCATGCTTCAACAGGTATGTATCAATCTTCGTGTACCAAGCTCGAGGTGTCTGTTTTAGCTCATATAATGCTTTCTTCAGCTTATAAACTTAATTTTCATGTCATTTCTTCACATAGCCTTGTGGTTGTTCCGCATAGACTTTCTCATCAAGAAAATCATTGAGAGATGCAGATTTCATATTCATTTGATGAATCTTCCAATTGTTCTAAGCTGCTAGTGCTAAAATCATTTGAATGGTATCCATTCGAGTCACCGGTGTAAATACTTCAAAATAATCAATACCTGACTTTTTCTTATAGCCTTTCACAACCAGTCTAGTTTTATAACTGTCCACCTGACCATCGGGCTGGTACTTTATCTTGTACACCCATTTGACACTAATAGACTTCTTACCATGTGGTAAAGAGGTTAGCTCTCATGTATCATTCTTTTCGATAGAGTGGATTTATTTATCCATTGCTTGGATCTACTTCTTATCTGCAGCTGCATCATCATAGAAAATGGGATCACATTCAGCAAATAAACAAAAATTTGCAATTGTTTCATCAATGATCTCGTCATTGTCACTATCAACATCTCTTGTGACCTCAAAATCCCTAAATTTTACTAGATTCTGTCGCAATCGTTGCGAACGCCGAACCAATAGTTCTGAAACCATTGTTGGTGAAGAAGATGAGCTGCCAGGTAAAAATGATGGAACTTCAGTTGAAGATTCTTGTGGCTCTCCCACAGCTGGTTCATCTTCAATGGTGATGTTTATGAGATTACCCTTCTAATTCCAGTCCCATGCTTCATGTTCAAAAAATTGAACATCCCTACTGATAATCACCTTCTCTGTGACTGGATTATACAGCCTGTAACCCTTGGTCACTTCGCTGTAACTAATAAAGATGCACTTCTGGCTTTTATCATCCAACTTTTTCCTTCGTTCATCTGGTACAAGGGGATATGCAACACACCAAAATACTCACAGGAACGAAACATCTAGCTTGTTACCAGTCCAAGGCTCTTCTGGAGTTCTTCCAAGAACACTCCTCGTTGGACACATGTTTAGAACAAATACAGCACAAGCAACAGTTTCTGCCCAAAACTTCTTTGGCAAACTTTTAACCTTAAGCATACTTCTTGCCATTTCAAAAATAATTCTATTTTTTTTCTTTATGCTATACCATTTTGCTGAGAAGTATAGCTAGCAATCAATTGACGCTTTATTCTATGAATCTTACAATATTTGTCAAATTCAGTAGAAGTAAATTCTCCACCTCTATCTGATCTCAAAGTCTTTAGATTAAAACCACTATGTTTTTCAGCATAGACTTTAAATTCCTTGAATTTCTCTAAAGCTTCAGCTTTTTCTCTAAAGAAGTATACCCATGTCTTTCTAGTAAAATCGTCGATAAAAATTAATGCGTACCTTTTTTGTCCAACTGATTTTACCTCAACTAGGCCACAAATATCTATATGCACAAGCTTCAAAGGCTGCTTGGATATTCTAGCTTTTCCAACTAGAAAGTATTTTCGATATTGTTTTCCGACGAGACATCATTCACATGGACTATCTGGACTATTGATCAAAGGCATCCAAGTCACCATCTTTTTCTAGACCAATAGCTTTAGTCACGAAAATTTATTTGGCCAAAGCGAAGATGCCACAACCACTTGTTATCTTTCGCCATGGCTTGAAAACTCAATAAAGGTTTCGTCTAGAGAGATAGAGGGAACATCCAGTTCTTTGTCATATGCACCGATGTGATCAACTTATTATTTTTTGAATATTAACTTGGTGGCCTTTTTCTGAAAGTTGCCCAATACTAAGCATATCCTAGAAAAGTCTTGGCACAAAGAAAACATCTGCAATAATAACATTAGTACCATCTTTGGATTTAATATCAATGTTACTTTGCCCATCACGAGAATCTTTGATTTATTCCCGAAGTTGACTTCACCATGAACCTTTTCATCCAGCTGCAAGAGTAGCTCCTTTCGATCGCACATGTGATTGTTGCGCCCAGTATCGAGATACCATATATTGACATCATCGGTACTCGAGTCATCCATTTTGCATGCCAACACGATGTTTTCTTCAGCATCAATGGCGTGCGCATGTTCCGGCTGCTCGTGCATCATGTTTGCTCGATATTCAGATTTATAATGTTCGAATTTGTTCCACTTAAAACACTTGACATTTGATTTGTCACGTGTTTTATTTCTTCCTATGGCATTAGAATTTCCATCTCGATCTCGTCCACCTCCATGGCCTCGAACAACATGATGTCCTCCTCGAGTTGAGTGAGCGACCCGGCTTTGCAAAGAGTGCTCCTAGTATGAATTAACGGACTTCTGATTTATTCTTTGCTCATGCGAACATAATGAACCCTTCAACTGTTCCAACGTCATGGTTGATATATCTTGGCCTTCCTCGATCGCCACAATGATGTAGTCAAATCTTTCAGTCACAGACCTCAAAATTTTTTCTACGACTCATTCATCTTGGAGTTCCTCACCATTAACCCTCAATTGGTTAACGATGATTTGCACACGATCAAAATACGACAAGATAGGTTCAAAGTCATTCATGCGTAAAGACTCAAAATCACCTCGAAGTGTTTGAAGTCGAACTTGCTTCACACGATCATTGCCTTTGTAGGATTTCTGCAGAATATCCCACGTTGCTTTCGCCGTCTCCGCGCACGATATTTTCTCAAATATCGTCTCTTCCACAACTTGAAAGATCGCATATAATGCTTTTTGATCTTTCTTTCGGGACTCGACCAACGAATCCTTGTCTTCACTCTTCAAAGCATTGAATTCTTCAACGTCAGCTATTTCGGTATAGCCATTCTCCACGAGGTTCCACAAATCCTGCGATTTGAATAGAACCTTCATATGAATGGACCAATTATTGAAATTCCTCTTGTTCAACTTTGGAAGTTGCAATTGAACGAAACTTGTGAATGCCATAGCTAGCTCCGGTTTCACGATCCTCGATCGTCCACTCTAGGTTCTCGATCTCTGCGCTTGGATTCTTGACCGTTTAGGCTCCGACACGATCCTTAGCAACCCGTTGGCTCTGATATCAATTGTAGGAACCATAAGGGATTTTACGAAAGTTTAGAAGATTTGAAGTGAAAAAAAAATTAAGTATATAAATGCAAGAGTAGTATTCAAACTAGCCTTGCAAAGCTTTCACACAAAAAAAGAAACACGAACTCACAACTTTCTCTCTCACTTTCTACTTTCTTATGCTAAGGCTAAAAAAAACTAACTACCATACCACATATTTATAGAAGAACTTCTAAGTTGCTTATTGAAGAAGCTTCTACATTTCTTCTTGCCCAAGTTCATCCTTTTATTTGTTCTCTAAGTTGTCTTCCTCCACAAGTTAGCTTGTTTTTCAAGTTGCTTTGTTCATCAAGTTTGCTTCTTTTCCAAGTTAATAATACAAAATCAATTTTATTTTATTTCTAACAAACAAGAGGGGATTAAGTTGATTAGCTATGCACACATGGAAGGTGACAATTTGAGCCAGCCATGTTAAATCTCGGGGATCAAAGAGAAAAATGTTCTTGACATATGTGGAGGCATGTTCATGGATATAAAGGAGAAAGGGGCTTCTACTTAAAGAGACGGCATAAAACAAAATTGTTTCGTCAAATTGGAAAGCTTAAAATAAGTTTATTTTATGTCATTAAAAGAAAATTGGTGTCGATGGATTGAGTCAGGTCGATTAGTGTTTCGCCTATCATCGCGCAATTCATCACTTTCATTTGCAAATTCAAAAATTCCAGCACTTAATATTATGTATTTCAATTTTCAACGCTTGTTTTCCAGTTTATTAGATGAGCGACGAGTTTTATTGTATTCGTACGTCATTTTCCATATGGTTTGTGTAAATTAGTCCAGTTTATTAGACGAGCAGTTAGTGTAATTGTGCTCATATAGTTTATTAGATGAACGGTGAACTTTTTTTCTCAATTGGCAAACCATATGGAAGTCAGCAAACAAAAATATAATATTTTAATATTTTCTATTGACGTTATTATGTCTTATTTGAGTTAGTTATCAACATTATTTTTTATTTGGTCTAAGTCACCAGCTTATCTTATCTCTAGAAATATCCTTATTTTTTTATCCACTTTTATTCATCGGTCCTATCAAATCTTTAAAATTTCCAGCTACTGCATAAAAGTTACAAATTTATTAATGTGATTTACCATCTTTTTTCCGATTAAATTGCTAACTACCTATTTGAGTAAGTTACCAATATTTTTCATTTTTCTAATGTTACCCATTTCTCTTAGAGTTCTCTTATCTTTTTTACAAACTTTTATTTACGTTTCTTTCCATCGTCTTTATGTTTACAAAGAAAGAACCGATCGGAGATAACTTGATAATTTTATCGTTTCAGGTCACAAGCCTGAGGCGTCGAGAACTTTTATTCATTTGATTAGGCTATACAAGCTCGGATCAGCAAAAAAATAATAATAATAATCATCCGGAAGTATAATAGTTAAAAAAAAAAAAAGTAACATCCAATGAGGCAGCAAACTTCCACTTGGAATCTAATGGAGAAGAATGGAAAGAACAAAAAAAGTTATGCCTATACACAAAAACAATGAAAGAATGGATTGACGTATCCCTTAAAAATCTTCAGACTGTAGAAAAAGTCCACGACTAGCATCATTCAAACTCGTGGAATTATGTCCATGTGGCGACCTCGCGTGGCGAAGTAGTCTCTCGTTTGAAAGCAGCTTGGCAAACCTGAAACCAAATTGGATAATTCCCCTTAAGTAACCTCAACCGTACAACTAATAAACCCTAAACTTGTAAATATTCTAAAGGATTTGATTTCATCGCTCTAATAGTTCAATACCTTCTAAGAGCCTCTTCGTTAGTCTCTGATCTACATGCCTCGCATCGACCCGTCTCGAAGTCTACCCTCGAAACCGGTTTCTTCAATAGCGCTTCACCAGTTTTGACTAAGTCGTTCAGGTTCTTCTTTGTCGCGACATCAACAGACGCCACTTCACCGGTTAATGTGTCGTCCTGCGAATTTCATTTACGAGAATCAACATATAGTGGGTTGACTTAAGCTGAGAAATCCTTGATGATGACATCGAGGTCAATGTTACGCAAGTTGAATTCGAGATTCTTAATTCTATTATACCTGGATTCGTAGGTAGTTGGCTTCAAGGTGTAGTGCCTGGAAGACCGCGGAGAGGTGGAAATCGACCATATCAGAGCTCGCTTGCATGAACGCATCGACCAACGGGCTACCACCATTGCAGCTCAACCAGCCCAGCACTCCCCATTTGGCGGCTTCACATGCGTCGTACTTCCCCTCGACTTTTCGCGAACCGGTCCCGAGCGATATCACCAGAAACCTTTGGTAATCCATCGGCTTTATGGGGTAGAAATCCGTGCTTCCTCCCATGATCTCCTTCGCCACTTCCCCCATCGCAACCAAGGTCTACTTTGAACAACGTCAAGTTAGTGATTCAATATTATGAGTCGCCAAAGTCGCGATCCACATAAATACACAGTAGGGAAAATTAGCCATGCTTACCGGGTTGTTTGCAGCCACGCCGCCATCTATGAGGTTGAATTCTCTCACTTTTTCCATGGAGTCCAGGGTTTTGAAGTAATGAGAGGGGAGATATGTTGGTGCTGCTGAGGTCGAGATGCATATGTCCGAGAGCAAGGCGTTTATGCTCTGCGTTTTCTTTACCTGCTCATTTATCCAGAAAAGAAAACACGTCTATGTTAATTACTTTCCTACATGTAACCGCAAAAAACAATATTTGAAGAAAGCGAATTATATTTCAAGGACAAGAAAGATGAACCTCGTAGCTAGAAAAGATGGTTGGCTGAAGACGGTTGATGTCGAATGTTGGGATCACAACATTTGTCAATGTTTGGTGCAATCTTCTGTTTCCGAGTTTCTCTTTGAGAAGCCTATGAAGGTATTTTCCATCATATTTTGGTCCCGTCATGGCTTTGATCATCTTCGTAGCAGGAGCAAACGGGCAACTGAGTAGTTTCGAACAAGATAGGCGTAAGGTAAGAAGAGCCCATATCATCAACGAACAATCATTGGTAAATACAACACCAAATAAGGCCTTGATAATTTTGAATCAGCCAGCTAAGCTAACCTGTCTTGAGGGAAGATTTTAGGGCAGTTGTCAAGGTAGAAATCCTTAATATCTTTTGCGGCGAATAAGGGGCGGTTGTTCTCGTCGGGGCTAGTTAACATGGCGGTGACAAGACCTCCAGTGCTTGTTCCAGTAATAACATCAAAATAATCTGCGATCCTTGCGTTTTCGCCATCTAGTTTCTGCACAGTCCACAAAGATATATATGTTCTCTAGTTAGGAATCATAGGTTGCATAGAGCATGCAAGCATAGAAAAAAGTGAGCCTTATTTGAATAGAAACCTGAAGCTCAGACTCTAAGAAAGCGAGAACAATTCCCGGAATAAGCCCTCTTATCCCTCCACCATCGATACTGAGAATTGTTATGAGGTTTCCGTAAGTCGGAGGTTGAAGCGGCAAGCTCAATGCCCTTTCCATTGATGTACTTGCTAACTAAACGGAAACCTTCTCTGCGATAAATCGCAAAGAAATGAATACCAGCGGGTCTAAATTGAGGCAAAGTATGTGATTTTCTTGTTTCCTAGGGTGAGAAATAGAGAGAGGGGGGCTTTGAGCAAAATGTTGAATTGCAAATGTGCTTGTGTTGTAGAGAAGCTGGATAAGAGGCACTTATTTGTAGGCTATGTTTCATTCAAAATTTGACCGAAATTGAAGGTTCGATCTTGCCTGGAATCGTCATAAGTTGGACCGCTGATTCTTCGCTATTCCAAGAAAATAATTGACAAGGTCAAATTTCAAAGCTGATGCTGAACAGCAATAACTTATAGCTGAGAAGTCTTTCAAGTAACCATGTGGAGTCGAGAACAGTGGAATTTTAAACATTCGGGAGACTTGTAGGTTTGAAAAGTCAAAGAAAGGCTTGATGGGCCCACATTTAAGTAGCAACAGTCAGTATACGTCATTCACAGATTGGGGGAATATATGTGACGGCTTCTTTCCACTTCATGTCTTCTGCAATAAATTAAATCAACTGCCTTTCGCTTGATCGCACATGCGGATGAACCTAATTTGAAAGCATCAACGCGTTGGCGGCATTTCAAGAATTTGGAATTGCTAATGCGGAGTTTCTTTCAACAAAACTAGCAATGTAGACAATTAATGCTACACACCGGAAAGATGTTATGGTAATTTTAGAGATATAATCGCAAGGAAAGGATCTCACTAAGATCAAATGGAAAAATTACCCAAAAAGTCTTAAACCTATTGTAATTGTGCAAATTCAGTCATAAACTTTTTTTGGCCGATTCAGTCATAAAATTTTTACAATTATACCATTTCAATCAATCTAGTAAGTTATGGCTGGCTTGCGCTAACATGGATGCCAGCCATCCGACAACCAAAAATTATAATATATATTTTTTAAAAAAAGTAATGCTTTTTAAATAATTTTTTAATGTTTTTTCTTCTTCTTTTTTTCTTTTTTGCCCTCCCCTCTCCTCCTCTCCCCTCCCCACCTCCAGCTAGTTGCCATGGTTCGGCGATCCGCCGGGGAGGCCTAGCCTTGCCTAGCCATGGAGGGGATTGACCTCGCCATGGGAGGGCATGGCGAGTCAGCCTCTCTCCGACCGAGCCTTTGGCCTGTCGCCGTTGGGGAGGTGATGGGGAAAAGAAAAAAGAAAAAGAAAAAGAAATAAAAATATAAAAAAATCATAAAAAAAATTCAAAAAAATATTACAATATTCCGTCGCGGTCGGCTAGCATACACATCAATGTCGGCCAACCAAAATTTATCGGATGGAATGAAATGACATAATTACAAAAGATTTATGACTAAATCGGCAAAAAAAAAGTTTAGGACTGAATTGGTACAACTGCAATATGTTTATGAATTTTTTGGTAATTTCCCCAAGATTAAATTGATTGTTAGAATAGTGAAGGTAACTATGGCGATTCTTTTCTACCATATCTCTCCCACATTTATTGGGTTTAACCTAAAAGTACATTAACTGAAGGCAGAGAAAAAGATAGCACGGTTATACCCATGTTTGTAGTTATAGATGAATGGCGAATGTTTGAGTCTTTGACTTAAAAGAACGGACAGGGTTTGAGTGGTAACTTTTCCGGGGCAAATTGGTTGACAAGTTCAAATTCAGGGTTTTAAACGTGAAGGGAAAGAGTAATTAACGTAAGAGTCATCTGAAACCTTTTCATCCAAACGTCAGGCCTTAGCTTTTTCTAGGTTATCTCTTATCTCCGTTATCATTCTATTGCTCCGTCATTCCACTATCATTCCTCTTGGTGCAATATTTGATGAACACGTTGAAACCCTAGCTTTAAATAAAGCAGTTTTTGCTCTTCCGCTTTTGACACGTAAAGCAAACCTCGTTCTCATCCTTGTGTCTGCGCATGCTTTCAAAGCTAGTTAATTTAATTTAATACGAGATTCGAATCCCGTGTGTAAAATTTTGCTTATGGGCAATTTTTTTTTCCCAAACCTAATGAAGAATTGTTAGGCAGAATCAAATAGATGGGAGATGATCATCCGATCAGTGAAGAACTTGCTCATCTTCAAAGCAACGAGAGGTGATTGATGATCATAAGTGGAGGCTTTTTGTGACTCAAAGATGGCTGAAAGTTTAATGGTAATTAAGTGTTAGGGATAGGAAAGCAACGAAAGTGACGAATGTCCTTGCTCCCGTTAGCTACAGGAGATGTTGAAAATTAAGGAACAAAAACAGATACGTGTTTGAATTTAAATTTTGAAAACCAAGTAGCCTTCCATCTTTAGTGAGTAAGACAATCAAATTTCAAGAATCTATGCTTTTGACACTTATCCATCTAAAAAGGAAAAAAATATCAAAATATTAAATCTAATGCATTGGTGCGAATTTAGTCATAAACCTTTTAATTATGTCAATTTAGCCATAAACCTTTTGACCTAGAGCCAATTTGGTACTTCCACTAATTTTGGCAGGATATTGCTGATGTGGAAGTCGTCAGGCCTATGTGGCACCACCAATGTTAACGTGGACATTTTTAATAGTATTTAATAATTCTTGAATTATTTTCTATTGTCTTCATTTGTTCTTTATTTTTTTCTCTCTTTTTTTCTCCTCTTTTTCTCCAGTGGCCTGTGAGAGCTGGCCTCGCCTAAGCGAGGGTGGCTCTTGCCACCATAAGCGATGGTCAACCTCTCTTAGGTGAGGGTACGTACACATTGTTGAGGCAACCCTCGCAAGATCTGGTTAGGCCAAAGGTCACTTGTGGCGGGGAGGGTGAATGTCGCAAGGCTATCCTTGCAGAATTTGGCAAGGCTGAAGGTCGCCTAGGGACCCTCTCTCATGCAAGACCAGCCCTTGCTAGCCACCGGAGGAAGAGGAGAAAACAAAAGAAGAGAAAAAATGAAAGAAAAAAAAATAAAAATATTGTTAAAAAATGTCCACGCCAGTCTATGCTTGCCACCAGAGGAAAGAAGAGGAAAAAAAGAAAGAAAGAATAAGATAAAAAAAAATAAAATTTCAAAAAATATTAAATATGATTAAAAATATCCACGTCAGCGCTGGTCATACCATGTTAGCTAGATGGCATCCACGTTATCAATGTCTTCCCAAAATCAGCTGGAAGGACTGAATTATCTCTATGTCAAAAGATTTAGGATTAAATTGATAAAATTAAATTTCATAATTATTCCATATATTCATGCACAGTTCGATTACCCTGCCGGTAATGCTGGTACTGCTAGAACATAATCTGCTCATAGTCAGGTGGAAGAAACTCCTACTTCAGTAGCCTCCTCATCCTTTGCCAAGTTCAAACTCTCTTATTTACTTCTCGCTCCCTCCTATTCTGCAATATCTTCCACCATGCAGACGCACAGCCCTTCAATCTGCAGGCCGCTAATCGCACCCATTTCTCACTAGGGGTCTTAATATAGTTGAAGAACTTATCAATATCATCAATCCAATCTAGAAATCCTTATATTTACTAGAAATCAAATCCATTGATTCACTCTTGCGAGGCTTGTAATTAGAAGATTGATCACTTTTTACAGATTACAAACTATGCCTAATGAATTTTCATAAAATATGATATCTTCATGTGAAAATAAAATTCAAAAACTATGTTTGTAGGAAGGGTTTATGAATAGATTTTCAACTTGAATTGTCGACATAATGTTTATTCCTTGTCTCATACATGGTTAAAATATGTCTTGAGTTTAAACTTGTGAACAAAATCCTGTCCAAAAGTGTATGGAAAAACTGGCATGGTTTATGCTATCTCGGATGTTGCAAACTCAAAAGCAAAGTGCAAATTGTTGCCGATCATGATAAGGCCAACTTCCTGTTTGGGAAGCCAGCTCTTCTGAGTTTATCACGAAAGTGGTTTCTTCAATGGGATCAAAGGAGGACTCACATTCTTTATATGTATTGAGTTTGTGGGGGTCTTTTGGTTTTGGTCAAGAGGACTTTTCTCGTGGCTTTGGGCGCAAAATATGGGTTTGATACCTGTCCGAGATGCTGCACGTTTGTTTCGTGAGTTAAATCCATCAAATTTGAGTGAGCCGAAGACAAATCTTGTTATAAGATTTCTGAAAGTTGTTGTTTGAGTGACTCGAGTGCAGTTGTAATCTCCGTTGTGTCGCCTGATCTATAGTGAAAATTTTATTTTGTTCGCTATCTGGAGTAGGTCACGTAGACTGAGCCAATTTACAGTATTTGATTTATTTCTCTGTTCTGTGTATCATTGCTCAATCCTTCTTCTTTTTTGGCTACATAACTGACCACAGGATAAGGTAAATAAGATTTTTGTTCACAATTCCATCGTGTTTTACAAGCTGAAAGTGGCAATAAATAATACATAGAAAAAAAATCGGGAAGAACTAGATTAAAGAGATCAGTCCAACGCAGCAATTTGGTGCTTGGGAAGAATGAAAATAATCAAAGAATGGATGACTTGTCCCCTAAGAATCAATCTTCACAAGTTGCAGGATGTTTGTTTATACAAATTGTGGCATTCCATGTCTAGGGTTTGTTTCCAGTTTGTGGAATTATGTCCATGAGGGGACCTCGCAAGACGAAGTCGTCTCTCATTTGAGAGTAGTTTCGCAAACCTGAGAGAAAACAAGCAATTGCATTTAGTAAACCGAACTATGCACGTTGCCCTCGAACTTCTTAACCACATCAGTATTTTCAGTTCGATACCTTTTAAGAGCCTCTTCATTAGTCTCTGGATTACAGGCTTCGTATCCGCCGGTCTCCAGGTTCACCCTCGAAACTGGCTTCTTCAACAACGCTTCACCGGTTCTGACTAAGTCGTTCAAATTCTTCTTTGTCGCAATATCCACTGAAGCAACTGCACCGCTTAACGTATCATCCTGAAAATTCCGTTTAGTGGCTATAGTTAGCATGCCGACTCGAGCTCGCTAGAAAATTACTTAATGATCACTTCAAGGGTAGTGTGTTGGAATGATATAGGATGGCAATATATCAGACAATTGGAAATGATAATATTTATACCTGAATCCTGAGATAGTTGGCCTCAAGATGTAAGGCTTGGAAGACCGCCGAGAGGTGGAAGTCAACCATATCTGCGCTCGCTTGCATGAACACATCCATCAATGGGCTTCCGCCGTTGCTGCTTAACCAGCCCAACACTCCCCATTTGGCCGCTTCACTTGCATCATACTTCCCCTCAACCTTTGCGGAGCCGGTCCCGAGCGAAATCACAAGAAACCTTCTATAGTCCATTGGCTTTATAGGGAAGAAATCTGAGCTCCCTCCCATGATCTCCTTCGTCACTTCTCCCATTGCGACCAACGTCTGTATGATGAACGATGTAGAGTTAGAAATTATGGAATTACGTTTTCTAAGGTTAGGTCAGCTAGAAAATAGATTTTTTTTTTTTTATATACCGGATTGTTTGCAGCCACGCCACCATCTATGAGGTTGAATTCTCTCACTTTTTCTGTAGAGCCCTGGGTTTCAAAATAATGAGCTGGGAGATAAGTTGGTGCTGCAGAGGTTGAGATGCATATGTCTGAGAGCAAGGCATCTATGCTTGGCTTTTTCTTCACCTGGTCACGACAAATTACCCCACAAAAGCAACATGTTCAGTGAATTTTTCCGTATTTTGGACAATATCAAAAGAAAAAAGGGATTATATCCCGAGGACTGAAAAAAGGACAAACCTCGTAGCTAGAAAAGATGGTTGGCTGAAGACGATTGATGTCGAACGTCGGGATCACGACATTCGTCAAAGTTTGGTGCAATCTTGTGTTTCCGAGTTTCTCTTTGACAAGCTTATGAAGGTACTTTCCATCATATTTCGGTCCAGTCATCGCTTTAATCATGTTCGTAGCAGGAGCAAATGGGCAACTGTCATTTTCAATTACGAAGAAATACTAGGTTAGTATACAGCCATTTAAGGAACAACCAATATGGCCTAGAGAAATAATGGGTTAACTTGGCTAACCTGTCTTGAGGAAAGATTTTAGGGCAATTATTAAGGTAGAAATCCTTAATATCTTTTGCAGCAAATAAGGGACGGTTGTTTTCGTTGGGGCTAGTTAACATGGCAGTGACGAGACCACCTGTGCTTGTTCCAGCCATAACATCAAAATAATCCACGAGTCGTGCCTCTTCACCATCTAGTTTCTGCACAAATCCACAGAGCCATCAGAAGTTGCAAGGGGTGTGCATGGATAGAACCTTGTACTTAATTGCAAACATGTTCTTTCATGCATTAAAAAGATATAACAACCTGAAGCTCAGACTCCAAGAAGGCGAGAATTGTTCCGGGTATAAGCCCTCGTATCCCCCCGCCATCGATGCTAAGAATGGTAATGAGGTTTCCATAAGTTGGAGGCTGGAGCGGCAAACTCTTCGACCTTTCCATAGATATGGCGGAGTCTATTTTTCTTTGTTTTGCTAAGAAATGGAAGTAAAGGACTGAATAATTCGAACAAAACAGAAAAGTGTTCTGTGTCTCTGAGAGAGAGAGAGAGAGAGAGAGAGAACTTCAAATGTGTTTCAGTGAGAGCTCTTTGGCCTTAATCTTGGATAAGGTGCGAGTATTTATAGGTCATGTTTCATTCAAACTTTGACCGAAATCGCACGTACGATCTTGCTAGGAATTGCTTTAGGTTGACCGACGACTCTTCAACCCAAGAAACTGATGGAAAAGTCCAAATTTTACGAGGAAGCTGAACCATAATAATGGCTAACTGATGATGAGAGGTCTTTCGAGTGAAGAATTGTTGGTGAGAATTTCAACGCCACAAGAAAGACTTGTAGGTTTGAATAATAAACAAAAACCCTACTTTCTCATGCACGTACGATGCAGAATTTAGGTCACAATACGTCCATATCATTTTTCTTTATCTACTCTTTTCCATGTATAACTTCTTCAGTTCAATCATTACATTAATGGCATACCTAAAGGCGAAAAGATCAAAGGGCGCGTTGGCGGGCAGCTCTCGTATTTAGAATGAGAATGACATAGGTAGACCAGAGGTCATTTCCACGATAGTAGCAGCAATACAGACGATGTTTTTTTTTTGGTCGGAACAATACAGACGATGTTACCCGCCGCATAAAGAGGAATGTTATGATAAAACTTCGTCTCAAAAAAGTGGGCGGAGAGATCATACGGATTTGAAAGCATTGCTCCTAAAGTATAAATTAATACGCGAAGAGAGGCTCAATAT
The DNA here is from genome assembly GCA_028455895.1 of Rhodomyrtus tomentosa. Taxonomy (NCBI): domain Eukaryota; kingdom Viridiplantae; phylum Streptophyta; class Magnoliopsida; order Myrtales; family Myrtaceae; genus Rhodomyrtus; species Rhodomyrtus tomentosa. The sequence continues at coordinate 894,615 of JAPCWY010000001.1, read as the reverse complement.
ATATGAGACACATTGAGACCTCTTCTGAAAAAAGAAGAAGAAAAATTAGCAAAAATGAACCCCCGAAGAGAGGCTCAATACATACTTAATGTTCAAAAACTGTTGTCATTTGTGCTCATGCTGTTCTTCCGACGAATATGATAATTCTCGAATCATCAGTTGCCAATAAGTTCAATTCACGATTTTAAGCTCAAAGGGAGGGAAAAAAGAGAGGATGACTATACAATTTTTTTTTGCCTCATCCTTTCAAATGTATGTGTCAATTTAATCTTAAATCTATTTTATGGATGTTAATTCTCCTAAAATTTTCAAATTTGCCCATTTAGTCTTAACCTTTTATGCATTTTCCAATAGTCATTTTGACTAATTTTCTCCAGAGATCACTGGATGGCATGTCACATAGGTCGGTGATTTTTGACGGAAATTGATCGAAATGACTAACATAGAAATTTCGCACAAAGGTTTATGACGAAATTGAAAAAAACTGAAAAGTTTAGAGGCGAATGGGCAGTCTGTACAACATTTTTAGGACCGACTGGTAATTTTCCCAATTTTATCCCTTTCTTTCCAAAACTCACCGAAAACACTTGTTCATGTGTGACATCTTCCAATCAACAACACTACTTATCCATAACACACCAAAAAAGAAAAAAGAAAAAAACTATGAGTGGGATTTGAATAAAGACAATGTGCTACACACATCTCCTCTCTTTGATCACCGTTCTATCATTCCCATGGTGCTACAAATGAAGCACGCGTAAACCCAACTTAAATCGCAATTCTTGCTCTGTCGTGTTTGACCGGCAAAGCTCATCTCGTCCCCATTCTGCAAGCATGTGTTTTAGGGTTTATAAATTAACAAAAATGTATTGCCCGTTCATAACTCTTTCTCTAGTCGCTTCTCCCTTTATATAATGGTTAGGCAGAAGAAGGAATCAGATGCCAGAAAAAGCACTCGCACGAGATTAAAGTGACAGGTCAAATCCTATCACTTTGACGAAGTTCAGGGTCGTTCTTCAAGAGACGACAGGGTCAACTGAAGGGCATTTCTTTAAATATTCATTAATCATGTTTTCCCCATATCCACCAGTCTTCTGAGTTCACCAGAAACTTGACTGTGCATACTTGCGCGCGGTGATCCCAAGTGTACCTCCTAGGCAATTCAAAGATGGCTGGACGTTGAATGGTAGAGGAAAATTGAATGCTATTGTTATTTAAGTGCAATGAACGGCCAAGGTTCTTTTTTTTTTTTTTTTTTTTGTTTGGGGGGGGGGGGGGGGGGGGGGGGGGGGGTGGTGGTGGGGGGTGGGGGGAATGTGTCTCTTGCTTTAGAGAAGTTAATAAGTCACCGAGGAATGGAGATAGCACTTCTTACAATTGGGTCTAGGTTGTTCCGCATGCCTCGACGATATGTGAGAGGTTACCTATTGCGGTTCCAACAATGACGCGTCTCTTCATGGCAAGAGATCGAATGGGAAAAAAAAAAAAAACCAATTTCTTCATTCTTGTGGCTCGCGTCGATATTATATGTGAGGTTCGGGGGGTCGGTAATCCTGATTCCGCGATTCTAACAGTCTTCTAGAATTGTGACGCTTGTATTTAAGCAAAAGTTGAGATATTATGGTATAAGAATTAGTGAGATATAGTATGGAGCTTAAAAAAGTTGACATAGTCCGCTTGTTTCAGTTCAATTATCTTCATTTAGGACATTAGCTTGTACGTTAGCTCATATAATTGTAGCGGCTTTCTTAGAGGTGAACTGCCAATAGAGAACTAAAGCATGATACTAAGCATGGGCTCTCTCGAACTCTACCAACTGAAACTTGGGACTCAATTTAAACGTGCAATTTATCTTACCTTTTGGAGCCAACACTTATCGGTTGAAGGTCCATTAGACACCAAGTAAAATTGATGCCGAAATACGATAGAAAGAAGGCGATGAAGAACCAAATCGATAAAATGAGGAACAATCGTTGTTCTCTCAGAAACGATATCAAATCGTCGAAATTCGATAGAAAGATGACGATGAAGAACCAAATCGATAGAATGAGAAACAATCGTTGTTCTCTCAGAAACGATGTCAAATCGTATGTTCTTCAAATATTCAAAAACTGCTCTCAAAACCCTCGAAATAAGCTTATATATGATGTTAACCCTAATTACAATAAAAACGTAATATTACGAAAATATCCTAAAAATATAAAATTGCCTAAAAATAAAATATGCCTAAATATCCGCAATATTCACATCATTCTCCCCTACTAGAGAGAGATTCGCCCTCGAATCTGCTCCGTCTTCATTGTCGTCAATCTCTTCAGGGTCTCCTTCCTCATCAATGTAATAAGGTGACAAATCTGCTACATTAAAATTTTTGGATGCATTATACTTACCTAGCAGATTAATCTTGTAAGCATTGTCACTAATTCACTCCAGGACTCTAAAGGGTCCGTCAGCTCTAGGTTGTAGCTTGTCAAACTTGCCTGCCGAAAAACGCTCTTTATGGAGGTGAATACAAACTAGATCGCCCTCTTTGAAGAAAACTCTCTTCCTGCGCCTTTCAACGTGCTGCTTATACTTCACGTTTTGTCTATTGATCTGATCATGGACTTGGGAATGCAGTTCTTTGATCTGTTCTGCGTGTTCTTCAACGTCTGAGTTAAACTACTTGTGAACTGGTAATGGAGTGAGATCTAAGGGAGTAATTGGATTACGCCCATAAACCACCTCGAAAGGGGTCTTGCCTGTAGTTCGATTCTCAGATCTGTTATACGCAAATTCTGCTTGAGATAACGCCAAATCCCATTGTCGTGGATTATCTCTAATCAAACTCCGCAGCAAGTTTTCTAAACTTCTATTGACAACTTATGTCTAACCATCAGTCTGATGATGATGAAAAGAGCGAAACTTCATATTTGTGCCCATGTGCCTCCAAAGAGTGCACCAGAAGTGACTTACAAACTTCACATCACGATATGAGGTTATGGATTTAGGAATTCCATGCAGTTTAACAATTTCATGCAAGAACAATTGAGCGACCTGCGAAGCATCAAAGGTCTTGTTACATGGAATAAAGCACGCCATTTTCGAAAACCTGTCAACAACCACCATGATGGAATCCTTATTCTGCTGCATTCTCGACAAGCCCAAGACAACGTCAAGGCTGACATCCTCTCATGATGCGATTGGAACAGATAGAGGCATATATAGACCAGCATTAGTACTTTTGGTTTTCGCTATATGACATATTCGTCACCTCTCTACAAAACGCTTCACGTCTCGTTCCATTCGTGGCCAATAAAAATATTCACACAACGAGGTCATCGTCTTATCCATGCCAAAGTGCCCAGCTAGACCTCCTCCATGACCCTCAATAATAATATACTCCCTCAAATAACATTGAGGAATGCACGGTCCATTACCTTTAAAGAGATAACCATCCACAACCTGAAATTGCTGAAAAGGCTCCGCTTGGCTCTTCCTCTAGATATCTCCAAAATAAGGATTATTAACATATAAATCCTTAAAAGTTTCAAAGTCTAGAACTTTTTCCTGCATTGTATACAGCAAAGAGTGTTTTCTGCTTAATGCATCAGCCATACTATTTATTACACCCGCCTTATGCTTGATGGAGAAACCGAAAGCTTGAAGAAACTCCACCCACTTTGCATACCTAACGTTTAGTTTGTGCTCTCCATTGATATATTTCAAGGCTTCATGATCAGAATACAAGAGAAACTCCCTCGAAATCAGATAGTGCCTCCAATGCTCTAAACTTCTCACAATAGCATAAAATTCTTTATCATAAGTTGAATACTTCTTTTTTGCTTCATTCAACTTCTCACTGAAGAATGCTACAGGTTTACTTTTTTGACTTAGGAAACCCCCAATACTAACGCCTGAAACATCGCAATGCACTTCAAAAATCTCATTAAAGTCAGGAAGCACTAAAACAGGTATCTTTGTCACCTTCTTTTTCAATAATTGAAAGGAAGCTTCTGCCTCCTTAATCCACACAAATTTGCCTCCTTTCAGACAATCCGTCAAAGGTGCAATAATAGTACTAAAATCCCGAACAAACCTCCGGTAAAAAGACGCAAGCCCATGAAAACTACGTACCTCATGAATATTTTTCGGAATCTCCCAGTTTGTAATAGCTTCAATTTTAGCTGGATCCATCTTAATGCCCTCCTTGGATACAATATACCCCAAAAAGGTTACATGATCAGTCATGAAATGACACTTATTGGTGTTAGTATATAATTTCTGCCCCCTCAATGTTTCAAACACCCTTCTCAAATGCTGCAAGTGTTGTTCAATTGATGCACTATAGACCAAAATATCAACGAAACAAACGACAGCAAATTGACCAATAAAAGGACGAAACACCTGATTCATCGGCCTCAAAAATGTGTTTGGTGCGTTGTTGACACTTAATTTTTGGTTTTTAGGAATTCATTCATTTAAACATAAAATGAAAGTTAATTATGACTCTCGCAAAAAAATAAATTTGCATGCATTACATATTTATTTTCTGTCAGTCGTGTCATTTGCATTAGGATCAAAGCTGAGTCGATTGAGCATAACCTAAAATTTTCGACCAAGGGAGGAGTAGTGTCGAATTTCCTGCAGGCCAATTGAACCAATTTTTTAAAATTAATACATTCAGGATCAAATCAATCATTAAGGCCTTCAATAACTGCCCATTATTCGGAAAAGCCTTAATTTGAACCCATGAATTTGAATGGAAAAATCGGTCAGAGGTGAATATGTGAATGCCGAATTGGTAAGTGAGCGTGGGCTCAAAATTAATTCAGCTCCCATCTTATTCGACTAAAGACAGAAAGTCTCTAATTAATTGCCCAATTTGAGCTTAAATTAAACTAATAGAGCCCATACCATGAGAATTTTCGGTAGCCCACAATTACACCCCTGATGGCCGAAGGTTTAAAGGAATATGGTGGGTTGGGACACTTCTATTCATGTTTTTTTAATCCGATGGATAAAAATCAATCCTAGTTTAACTAGGATCCTTATCTAATGGCCAAGGTTCAATCTTGTTTCCACTAGGTTGAGGACACTCAAGCTCTATATAAATATAACTTTAGGTTTTCGCTGGAGGGGGAGGATTCTGCTCATGCACATCACAAACACGGCCATTGGAGATTTTTCATTGACAGACTCAAAAATTTCGGCACTCACAAGAGAAGGGAGCTTCAGAATTTAAGAAAAGTGAGGGAACGTGAGGAAAAGGGAAGAATTGAAGGAGTTCGAGAGTTTCTCCTCCCCTGAGGATCTACGCTTTCCTCCCCCCGGTTCGCGCATTCGCCGTTGTTCGCCACCTGTTCGTGTTCGACCACCGCCGCAGCTCAGCCCATTCAGCAACACATCTGCAGCCCATACTTCTGCGACGCCACGACACCAACCCGACTTAACCACAAACCCAGCGTTGTCAACTACGGCCTGCCGTTCAGTGAAGAATTCGTTCTCCCCCAAGGTTGTTCTCCAGGCGAGTTTCAATTTGCTGGCCGGAACTAGAACACCTTCAAACTGATAATTCAGTTTGAGTTGGGAGTAAGTCAAGTAAAAAGGCTGTCTTGTGCGATTCCGCAGCCTGCGCGCATCCAGAAAAATTTATTTGAAAAGGTAATTTCCCTGACTTTTAATCGTTGATTCACGCTTGCGATTGATAATATGAATATACCTTCATTGGATGTGCATTGATTCGTGGTCAAAAGGGCAAAAAAAATCACACTTTATCGTCAATCCATACTAGAAATCGAAAACTGGATTATCTTGGATAAAAAATCTGATTCGCCCCCACTCGTTAAATTGAACAATTCGTAAATGGACTAAAGCTCAATTGGAATGTACCTCCACCCACGTGAAAGTCATCCACCAACTTTCTTTGAGTTGAGTTGAATCATGTACTTTTGGTGTTCATTATTTCATGGCCGAATTATGCGTTGGTAATTGAGCTAAAAAAATTGGAGTTCTTGGCATGTACATCTTCTTGATTGTATTCCGTGCTTTGGTGGATATGGACGTTTCTTTTGTGGATTGCTATCTCTAGTCATGGGTGTGGTTGGCGGACTATATTTTATCTTATCTCTAGCGACTTCATTGAATTTATTTGAGTAGAGATAGAGATTGAAATTCATTAGCTATATTCGAAACTTGGGAAATTATCTAAAGCTAATCTTTCCAAACTTTCTCAAATTTTGAAGATTTAACATAAAATTTCATTCAGATAAAAATCTTTTAAAATTCTGAAGGTTATCTAAAATTCTCTGAAAATCTTAAGAGATAACTTTCCTAATCCAAAAGATATGAATCTTATATACTTTAAAATTCTCAGCATCTACCCTAGTTGGCCGAAGATCATTTTACTTTAATTCAAATAATTTTATAATCTACCTTGAGTATAATACATGCTCCCTTGTGCCACGTCCCTCGAAATTTGTGCAATGTGATGACTATTTAACCTCACCCACGAGGTACGACATCATCCGCACGTTAATTTATCTAACCTATCCCATAACTTTAGGACCGAATTGACAAAATTTCAAAATTCAATATCTAACCCGTCCCCCAGGGTACGACGTGAATAAATTACCTTCTGACCCACCACCAGGGTACAAAGTGAATTCATCGGAAAATTTGAAATTTAAGGTGTATTATGCTCAAGGTCTGTTATACTTTTATTTGATCATTTATCATAAAAAAAAAACACGAAAAAAATCACAAAAATCACGAAACACATAAAAATCATCATGCTTATGGAATTAAATGATTTTTTTTTTGGAATTCACATTTTAAAAGGCTCTAATATGAATTTTATTTTAATTAATCAATTTATGTTAACTGTCGAACCAATTCATTGAAAAAACCAAAAATTCATTAAATGTGGTGATGTCTCGTTTGCATAGTATCCATGTCATTGCCTTTCATTCATATTTTCTGTGTCACAAGTCATCTAGGCTAGGTTCATATTTTTCGCATATCTAAGGTAGATCACATTATGTCCTGTCATTCATGCATATAATAACTACGTCACAAAATTCCATGTCATGTCATTTAAAGTAGAAATCATGTTCATTCGCATTAAATTTAATTTTTTCTCTAAAATCATTCATTTCATCCTTATAATGAATCATCTCACATGTCATTTAGGGTAGTCATAATTTTTGTATTTCATGCATATTACCTGTCATGTTATTTAAGCTCATTATTAATTCATGTCATATGTCATTAACTTAGAATTCACATTTTTCTTGCTTTAAAATTTTATTTTTCTAAGGTCATCATGCATGGTTATTTTTCTCATCATATAATTTCATGTACTCACCACTCATGACGTATAGCTGCATTTGCACAACATTCATTTAATCAAGAAAATTTCCAAAAAATAAATTGCACCTTAATTCATTCGTTGAAATCAATTGAATTTGCCAATTGAGAGAATTTTCACAAGAATTGTACCGAAATGGTGTTAATTAAAAATTAACATAATTAAGTCCCCGAACCTAAATCTCCGATTAGTAGTAAATAAAGTATTCTCACGTACTTTATTTAGGTATCTAATTTACCTACCAAAAAGATTAGCGGCGGCTTCAAAATTAAAAATCTTTTGATTAAAATCAAGTGAACCTAAGTCACGAATTGGTAAAGCTTGGGAGAGCTCGTGCTAGGTTAGTTAATTCATTTAATTAATATGTTAATCCATTAACCTGAAATTCAAACCGAATTTTAGGTCGCGACATGCGTTAGACAACCCAAATGGCGTCACCATCCACTCATACAAACCATCTCTAATTTTAAAGGCTATCTTCCACTCATCTTCAGGTCGCACTCTAATATGATGATAACCGCTTATCGAGTCTATCTTTGAGAAGATAATCGCCCCATATAACTGATCAATTAAATCATCAAATATTGGGATAGGAAAGCAATACCTTATCATGATTTTGTTGACAGCTTTGCTATCCACGCACATTCTCCACGATCCGTCTTTCTTTGGAACCAATAAAGTCGGCACTCACAGGGACTCATGCTATCTCGAATCGCACCCTTTTCTAATAATTCTTGCACTTGCCTTTGCATATACTCATGCTCCTTAGGATTCATCCTATAAGCTGCCTTTTTAGGGATAATAGCTCCAGGAATGAGATCCATACAGTGCTGAATGTACCTCATGGGTGGTAATTTAGGTGGTAATTTCTCCGGTACGATATCAACAAACTCTTCAATTATAGGCAAAACTTGAGTTAGAATCTCTAGACTATCAAGATTCTGTTCCATGACTACAACAGCGAAAAGCTCTGGCGCGCTCATCGCCTCTTCCTGAAATTTTGATTTGGAAAGCAGATTATTTTTTCCTTCTTTTCTCAAATCTGAAGGACCTAGAGTAATGGTCCGACCATCCTTCTTGAAGGTGTATGTATTTTTGAATCCATCATACTGCGCTTTCCTGTCAAATTGCCAAGGTCTTCCCAACAGAATATGACGGGCATCCATTAGAACTACGTCACCCCACACTTCATCGGTATATTTCTTCCCTATCGAGAACTGCACTAAACACCTCTTGCTCACTTTAACTTCGTTTCCCTTTTTAAGCCATGACAGCTTATAGGGTTGAGAATGTTCGACAGTTTTCAATCCCAACTTCTCGACCATAGTATTAGATATCACGTTTTCGCAACTTCCTCCATCAATTATCATACTACACACCTTTCCTCCACTAGTGCACTTCGTATGAAAGATATTATGCCTAAGCCACGATTCATCATCTACCTCAGCAATATTTAAAATCCTACGCACAACTAGAGACTCACCAGAATCGGCATAGCTAGAGACTCACCAGAATCGGCATAAAGAATGTCCTCTCGATCTGATTCTGCATTCTCTCTTTCTTCTTCAGATTCTTTGTTATATGGATCTTCAAAAAGCGCTGAGTTATCAACAAAGATCACAATCTGCCAGTTCGGGTAATCAGTCGTGAAATGCCCCAGTCCCTAACACTTAAAGCATTGCTTAGCTGCAGCTCCTCCTATGCTAGAACCACTACTACCCTGTTCTCCTTTTTGTGTAGAATTTGAACTCACGCCCTTAATTGCTGCCGGAGCTAAAGAACTCCCCGCTCTCCCTCAGAATTTTTACCTGGCCACTTAGAATTGCTGCATGACCACTTAAAACCACTGCTCTTTCTTTTATATTGTCCCTCCGCCTTTAGGGCCAGTCTACATACATCCCATATGTCCAATACTGTTGTAATTGGACAATGTCAGAAATCTCATAACGCAATCTTGCGAGGTATCGAGCAATCGTTTGCTCGTCTTCCTCCGCTACATCACAACGCATCCGCAATTGATCAAATTCCTGCGTAAACTCCTCAATCGACCGATCATCTTGCTTGACATTATGATACTCGATAAACGTCTCTTACCTATAATGGGTAGGCAATTTTTTTTTTTGTAACAGCTTTTTCATCTTCTCCCAACGATCCACATTTGGCTTCTCTTCTCTAGCGCGTTTCTTTCTTACGTGTACCCACCAAATTGATGCATGTTTTCGTAGCCTAATAGCCACCAATTTTACTTTTTGGCTCTCGGTCAAATCCTTGAGATCAAAGATCCGCTCTACCGTATGTAACCAATCGATAAACTCATTAGGATGAGTCTTACCATGAAACTCAGGAATCTCGATCTTCATCCTGAAATTTTGCGTAGAAGTCTGATTTTCAAGTCATACTCCTCGATTCTGCCCCTGGTTCAGAACGACAACAGGGGTGTCTTCCTTCTCTTCAACCTCGGTTGAGTCAGCAGATTCCGCTCCTTCTTCAGGTTGCGTGTCAAGCCCTGCCTCCGCAAGACATCACTGCATACCTTAAACTTGTCTCCTCAGCTCTTCGATTTCTATGTCTCGCAGGTCTCGCATACGTGGTTGTTCATCTGCACCAGGAATGACTCCACATCCCTGGCCTCTACGACCACGCTGCCTTTGACCACCACGATTTTGTTTAGCCATCAGTTCAAAGCAACCTATGCTCTGATACCAAATGATGCCGAAATATGATAGAAAGAAAGCGATGAACCAAATTGATAGAATGAGAAACAATCGTTGTTCTCTCGGAAAAGATATCAAATCGTATATTCTTCAAATATTCAAAAACTGCTCTCAAAATCCTCGAAACAAGCTTATATAGGGTGTTAACCCTAATTACAATAAAACGCAATATTACGAAAATATCCTAAAAATATAAAATTGCCTAAAAATAAAATATGGCTAAATATCTGCAATATTCGAATAAAAAATGTTGGAGTATATTTTACTTTTGTGAACCAGAGAACCAAATAGATAATGAGGCTTAGATACACTAGATTAATCTAACACCCTTTCAGCATGTTTCTCTATTTTTTGAGTAATTTTTCATGTAATCTTTACCAATATTTATCCTACGCTACCAACACGTGAGGAGGTGATCGTGCATGTGCAACGGTAATGGAACATTCCATAATCAAACCAGTAAGTCAATTTCTGGAAAGATCAAAGATGCTGGAATGCCTTAAGTTCCATCATGTGGCCGACAACTCTAGGAACCGAAGGATACAAGCAAGTTGGGGCATCGATCCGACAATCTTTACCTGATATGAGGGTCTCTCCAGGCTTGTTTTTGTATTTTTAATTGGGCTGCTTGTTTTTGCCACCGCTTTTCTCTTTTTTTTTTCTCTCTATTTTCTACTCGCAGGATTACCAGCCCCTTTGGAACCCCCGAAACCCTTGCACCTCTAGTGACATCCTTGATGTCATCTGTGGTGTCGGGTTTTGCTTCTGTAAAGCTGCGTTTTTTGGTCATAGTCAATACAAATCTTACCTTTATCCAAAAAAAAAAAAGATGCTGGAATGCACAGGCAAGCACTAATGGATCTCTCTTTGTCACTCAGCGGGACAAGGTTCTGCAAGCTCAAACTTAACATGCAAGGATAGACTTAGACACATTTTATTCATGAAAATATTGATGAATATGACTGGTACACGACCTAATGTGAGATAACTAAGATGCGATGTCAAGGGTTTGGTGGAAAAGATATTCTGGTAAATAGATGGATGGGTGACGCAGAGAAGCAATAACTTGAAAAATAATTCCAAAAGACAACTGAATTGATAGAATGATAATGTCGATTATAAAAGTGAACGTACTATATATAGGCATCAGAATAACTATAGATAACATAATTTAAATCGTATCTAACTTATCCTAATGGAATTCGAATCAAATATTACAGATAATTAGAATATTTAAAATTTCCTAAATTAGAAAACTGCTTGAAAAGTGATCTAAACGACTTCGGAATGCCAAACTCTATCGTATCTCATAGCAAAGCAGTAGACTTGGAATCAGACGGCCATTTCGCTTCAACCGACCAGTTTTGAGCGCGATCCAAGATCGTTTGACTTAAGATCCGAAATTACCGACGAAGTCACGCTGGCTTTTGGCGATCCAATTTGACGAGATAAACGCATCTCAGTTGTTCTATATCAATGGGGCATGAATCATATAAGCTATGCGGTATGATTTTAGTTGACTAAATCGGTCCTTTTTTCCATTTGTACTTACTAGATGCAGATGTTTCTCCTCCCAAAGCAAACTATCAATGAAATTGAAAAGAAAATTAGGCATTTCCTATGGGCAGGAAACGCATAAACTCACAAACCCATATAGTTGCATAGAAAGTTGTGTGCTCACACAAAAAAGGAAGGAGGACTAGACTTGCTTGATCTGAAAATGTGGAACAAAGTATTGCTGGGTCGCTACGCCGCATGCTCTAGAGCCTCATCTATCATTTGTCCTCATCCCTATGGAGTACTTGGGCTCATCACGTTAAATGCAGAGATACTCCAATTATGCAAATCAACATTGAGAGTAGCATGGCTTGGAGTTGTCGGTGCATTCTCAAGCTGAGATTTGCTCTAGCACCTATCATCTCTAGCCAGTTATGCTATTGCAAAGAGATGTACAAGGAATTTAGACATGAAGGACTGGTATCGCTTGATTTGGACCAGTGGTATTAGCAAGCATAATTTTATCGAATTGCTTATTTGTAGAGAAAGGTTACCGACGAGAGTAGCCATATCAAGATAGTAATCTTCAGTTGATACTAAGTGTAATTTTTATATGACCAATATAGAAGACAAAAATGACTTATTCTTTAAGTGCACCCGGACTAGTAGTATATGGTGCAATATCCTCGCAGAAAATGGGATTTTGGTGTTCTGCAAGAGGTTGGAATCTAGAACTTCAATGGATGATTAGGGACACCAAGGGCAAAAAATTGGAGTCGACGCTCCTCAAGCTATCTTTCTTACTGATTATCTATTGCATTTGGATGGAACAGAATTGTAGACAGTCTGTAAACAAGTCAATTGAGGCTCATCTTCTGTTTGCTAGGATTCGTAAGATTGTAAGGGGTAGGGCGTCACTTTACCAGGACTACAGGCCTTTCCAGACAAATGTTTTACTAGCCACTGTATGGAGGCTTCCTTCTTCCATTTCTCGCATAATTAGTCTTATTTGTAATGCTAAGGGATTCCCTTGAGCTTTTGTACCTCGTCTAATTAATGACATACACATTTACACCAAAAAGCCGCATGACTGTATTGTCATTATTTCTGACTTCACGATTTTTCAATTAATGAGTGTTTAATACAAAGAACGCGACGATGGTGTGTAGATCTACGGTCAGAAACAACTGACAATACTGTCAGACTATCATGTAAGCTTTTCCCTTTCTACATGGCTAATAATTTAATGATGCAATACCAGCTCATTATTTTCATGCCATATGAACTATATCCAGTATGGATGAAGCGTGTAATGCAATTTACTAATATTGACTATCCGATATTGGGAGCCTCGTGAACCTTACGGATGGCGATGGCTTGTGGCAGATCAATCTGGGCGTCAAAGAGACGCTGCTGGAAAGTACAGAAGCACCATGGATGATGGAATGGGGATAGCAGCTGGAATCACCTGTGCCGCCGTGATTGGTTGGAAAACCTGCAAAAGGACCGGAGGTTCGGCAAGGGGCAGTATTCTATGAAAGAGTCCCGTGGAGGGACAACGGATGGCGGTAAAGATTGCCGAAGGCGTGCCAGTAGCGGCGACGCGAGGAACTGCCGGGCCAACACTTCAGTTTCCAAATAATATTATCTCTTGCTTGGTGCCTTTTGATCCCATATTTCCCAATCTTTTTGCGTGGTGCCTTCTCCAATCCAATCTGCTTTCCTACTTTACCCAATGGCGGTCAATCGACTTTTTGCTCAATATATGGCGGGTAAAATCGTAGAAATATGTCCTCCCATGTCAATTAAGATAGAGCTAATGTGCCATTTTCTGTAAGGCAAGATGGAAAATGTGAATCAGTGCACCTTTCTATGACTCTGTAGTGACGGTAACGAGAATTTTATTCCATAGAGAATTGGCTTACAATCGTTCGCGTCTAATGATTGATGAAATAATAGAAAAAGAATTGCAGAGAATCTATTTTAGTCCTATCCCCCAAAAGGGTTTATTCAAAAACAAAAGAATCATAAGTAAAAACAAAAAAGAAAAGACCGAGGGTCAAATAGTTTGTCCCAATATTGAAATTATTATGCAAGAGAACTGTTAGCCCTCGATCATGATCACTTTGGTGGATTGGCATGTCCATGGGGCGACCTTGCGTCCCGAAGATGTCTCTCTTGGGAGAGTAATTTAGCAAACCTGCAATATATATCGACGGAAACTCTATTAGTCAGACCAACGTAAAAATAGAAAAACAATGATAATAACTCGTGAATTCTCGAGATGAATTGTTTCTGATTCTAATGCATGTACCTTATCAAAGCCTCCTCGTTGGTCTCTTGGTTGGATGCGGACTCGATCATCCCGGTGTCGAAATTAATTCTAGAGATCGGCTTCTTCAACAACGCCTCACCAGTTTTGACCAGGTCGTTCAGGTTCTTTTTCGTGGCCACATCCACCGACGATAAAACGCCAGTTAACGTATCGTCCTGGACAATCAAGCCATGAAGAGGCGAAGATCAGCATAAAACAGGCTTATGCGTGACAGTATTTAGGAGAAATATTTTTCGTCTGGGAATCTTTTACGCTAATATTTGTAGAGACTAGATATACCTGGATCCTAAGGTAATTGTCGTGGAGGTGTAGGGCTTGAAACACAGCGGAGAGGTGGTAGTCGACCATGTCCGCGCTGGCTTGAGTGAAGACGTCGATCAGTGGCGAACCGCCGCTGGTCAACCAACCCAACACTCCCCACTTGGCTGCTTCATCAGCCGTGTATCTCCCCTCGGCCTTCCTAGTGCCGGTCCCAAGTGAGATCACCAAGAACCTCCGGTAATCCGTTGGCTTTATAGGGAAGAAGTCTGAACTTCCTCCCATGATTGCCTTGGTTACCTCTCCCATCGCAACCAATGTCTGCACAATTGGAATATCACAGATAGTTTGTTATCGTCACACATTTATTCGAAAGCAAACTCTCGATATTCAAGCACTTTGTTGCGCAGATGATAGACTGAACCAATCAAGTTACACGTCGAGCAGTTGTGGAATGAATTTATTGACATTAACTAAATTAAGAATGATGTGTAAGAGGAATTTCATGTTTGAGATTTCATATACAAGGAGGCAACTATGATTATATTACCGGATTATTTGCGGCCACACCACCATCGATGAGGTTGAATTCTCTCACTTCGCCGGTGGGGTCCTTGGTTTCAAATTTATGTGCCGGGAGATAAGTTGGTGCAGCCGAGGTCGAAATGCATATGTCCGAGAGCAAGGCATCCACGCTCGGATCTTTCTTCACCTGGTGACAATTTGACGAGAATAATGTTAATAATCTTGTAAGAGTTCATCGTCCACCTATCCTCAAAATCCTAGAGATATTCTTAAAATTTCAAGATGATGAAGCGACGGATGACCTGGTAGCTGGAGAAAATAGTTGGCTGAAGGGTCTTGATGTCGAACGTCGGTATCACTACATTTGTCAATGTTTGGTGCAATCTTTTGTCTCCAAGCTCCTCCCTCACGATATTGTGAAGGTATTTTCCATCGTATTTGGGTCCCGCCACGGCTTTGATCATCTTCGTAACCGGTTTGAAAGGGCAACTGCATAGGGCACATCTATTAATGTTGATCAGTTAATAGATAATTAAACCATGAAGAGAGATTAGCAACTCCTTATTTTTTTTCTTTACCTGTCTTGGGGGAAGATTTTAGGGCAGTGATTGAGGTAGAAGTCTTTGATGTCTTTTGCGGCGAATACAGGGCGGTTGTTTTCATTCGGAGTGGTTAGCATGGCAGTAACGAGTCCGCCCGTGCTTGTTCCAGAAATAACGTCGAAGTAGTCCGCTATTCTTGCGCCTTTGCCATCTAGTTTCTGCGAAAATCGCAAATTATTTTTAGCTTGATATTGTTGTATCAGATTAATGGGTTACATGAAGATTGGTTGCATGTAGTTTATATATACCAAAAGCCGTCGTCCTTTTAAAATTTGCTTAGGACATGCATGCATAAGACCTCCAAGACCTACATGCGAATCGTCCAAGTGCATATAAATCTAATAAATCTTCACAAAATCGCTATGCATGAATTTGTGAAGGTTGTGAAGCGTGCTAATATGCTGATAACATCAGTGAAATACATTGATAATGGATAATACAAAATCATATTAGCATGCTCACCTGAAGCTCTGACTCTAGAAAATTAAGAATGATTCCAGGGATAAGCCCTCTTATCCCACCACCATCGATGCTTAGAATAGTGATCAAATTCCCGTAAGTTGGAGGCTGAAGGGTTAAACTCATTGCTCTTTCCATTTGCAGGTCGAGTTAAACGAGACGAAAGAAAGGAAGTACTAACAATTTTGGTGGCTTTGAGAGTCGTCGGAGAGAAAAAGTTTTTGACCAAGTGTATCAAGTTTGGAGAAAGACCTAATTTGCGGGATGGCTTTACAATGAACCATACGTACTTATAGTCTCTCATTCCCTTACATTGTCGCCGTGTTTCACGAAACGCTACGATTCAAATTTGACCGGAATCGAACGAAGTTGCTCGGAATTGGTCAAGTTGGACCCTAGTTTCTCCATGTACGGAGAGCGGTATTAAAAAGTCCAAACTTAAAAGAGCTTCGTCAACTTTGTAATTGAATGGCCTTGGGTGAGCACCGCATTCTTAGGTCTTTCTTTGATCAGTCTTCATTCGCTAATGCGTTCGGAGAATTTCAGGTGAGACTTTTGGGAGACTAGTAGGCTTGCACACAGCTTTGAGAGCTGTATGGTGGAGCGAACTTGTGCTTGGCCATGATATTGACTAGCGATCGACCAGCAATATGTCATGGACCAAGGGCTCAATTTAGATTAATTTTGTTTATAAACAAGTTGCACTCGGGGCTAGCTTTTTCTTCTTCACAAGATTCAATAGACATTATGATCTGTACATTGCTCACTTGGACCACATGGTAAGACGATTCCAACTATAGTTTTGATTCAATCAAAGGTTTGCAAATGGCGGCGAATCCGCAGTCGTTTCAATGAAGAGGGACTATTTAATGATTGCAATCAATCCATAGGAATTGGGAAACCATTGGAGATCGATTGTTGAAGGCGACTTTGAAATGGTTTGTCATGGAATTTTCAAGTGAAGTGAAATGAGAGAAATTTTTCAGAAAGTGCTAAAACATATCGTGTTTTTATCAATTTAGCCCTAAATTTTTTAATCTGTAGTCGTTTCTTTTACAATATATCTCAAGTTTGAATTTGTAAAAGAAATTCAGCCCGTGATGAATTGTAAGAAGGCCCGGTCTATTATGAAGTGGTGATGTTTGATGCCTACAACTAAATTGCTTAATAAATGGCTCAAGAGCATGATCCGACTAGTTGCAGTCTCGCGGACAAAGAAAAACACTTTCAACACCAAGAAAGAACATTCAAGGTCGGGTACTTCGCAGTTTCGCTGTTGAAGTCGATCGTATCCTTCTCGACACCATCCTAGATATTTTCCTAATTGCGGTCCAAGTTCGTCGGTAGGGGGTGTGTGCAAAAGTGTAGTGATAAAATAGCAAAAACATGCACAGGAACTTATAATGCAAAAATCACTTCTATATTGGATTAAACTTTCATTCTCAAGACCTCCATACAAAAAATAAGTTTAGCAAACACTTCGCGCTTAGGCAAGAATATTTAACACTTTATATTAGGGGTGTACCTTATCTCCCCACTGCCAGACGTGAATAATTTTTCAAAAGAGAAAGTTCACGCCTAAGTCCACTATAAGTTTTAACTCAAGTCCTAAGTAGCGTCGCCAAGCTGCCGTGACATTCCCAAAAGTAAATCACCAAAAGGAAAGCTAATGATTTATTAAGCTTACACTTACAGCAAACTCTATCAAGCCCACACCAATAACAACTTTACGGATTTGATTTAATCAATTCACATGCAAATCAATTAATTAGGAGCCGCTACTAATCTAATATATGTCTATTAGAAATCCATGTAAAGTGCGAGACGAAACTTTACTTCTACAAACCATATATTTATAGATAAAGAGACTTGATTAAGCTAACTAATACAACGCTCTTTCAATATCTTTTTTCTTTTATTTTCAAAAATATATAGCAGACGATATTGGTCAATCTTAACCCTAATGCCCAGCATGCGATGGCTAATCATGTGGCTGTGTTATAAGATAATGTAGTACTCAATAATCAAAGTTACTAGGAATAGGGCAAATCGCAATGCACTAAGCAATGAATAGTCACTATGAACTATCTAGATGTATCTATGTGTAACATAGTTTTAATATGACATGCAATCTAATTTATCGAAGCCTAAACATAAAATAATTAACTACATAACACTGATGTTTTTCTTTTTGTTTTAAAAATAACATTGATGCGATGGCTGAAATTAGCACATGGCAATATGATGACATGATAATGATGACATGACAATGATGACATGGCAATGACCACATGGTAATTATGATGAAGTGGCAATGCTGATGGCAAGGCAATAATGACAGTACTTCTATATGAAACATGCATCTTATTATTACCATTTTTTTTAGTAAGTGCATTAAAAGTCCTAAAACTTATTACGAAAGTGCAATTGAGTCTTAAAATTTTAAATTGTACAGTTAAATCATAAAACTTGTCAAATTGATACAATCGAGTTATTCCGTTAGAACCGTCAATGTGATTACAAAATGCTGCATGACATTTTTAAATTAATTTCTTTATGATATGTAGCATTTTTTAATATTTTCTTTTTCAAATCTTATACAAATCAAATTGAAAACTCAAAAAGACTAGAGTTTGATTACAAAAGGTAAAACTAAAAAGACAAAAAAAATTAATTTCTTTATCCTACGTGGTATTTTCAAATTACTTTCTCTATCTTACTCATGTGGAGAGCGTGCCACCTAGAGGTGTCAAACGGGTGGGCTGGGTCGGATTTAAAAATTTACGATCTATGTTGACCTATTTAACGCGTTTTGATTTATTTCTATCCAATACAAATCTAGCGACCCATACTCGATCTAACCCGTATTACTTAAACACTTATATATGTAATCAAATAATGGAATACTTGATTCTTATCATTAGTAAAAAAAAATGATATTGCTAAAACACTTGCGTGCAATACAAGTTTAATGAAAATTTTAATTATTTTTTAAACATTCTTAAAAATATATTTTCTATTTTTAAAAAATTTTAATATTTTATTTTATTTTCCCTTCTCCCTCCCCCCACCCCACCCCACCCCACCCCAAGAAGTCCGGAGGCCAATGGCGACTAGCAAAGGATTGAGGCACCATACGACAAGGAAGGTGGTGTACAGCGGTGACTGGCAGCGAGTGGTGTTCCACCTCTTGAACAGTTTTCATATTTTTTTTAATTTTAGTTTTCTTCCTTTCTTTTACTTACTAAAAATTACAAACTAATATTGAGGCCCATTTACAATTGGAATTCTTGTGATTGATTGACCCAACCCAACTGATGATTTAATGGGTCGAAAATGGGTTCTGACTCATTTTTGACCCATCCGGTTCAACTTTAACTTTTTGGGTCCATTTTCATTTGGCCCTTTAAAAATTTATGTGACGTTGTTTCTATGCAGCAGTGTTAAAAGATCGACTTGGGCGTTATTTATAGAGTTATCAGCAATGTCCCCTCATCACGGGTGGGGCTTAACTTGGCCCATATAACATATTAGTCTAATTAGAATCTTTATATCCCACCTTATTAATTACATCAATTCTGTAAAAAGATAAATTTCAATTTCAATTTCAATTAATGTAACCCACATAAAAAAAAAAAAAAAAACCTCCTACAGTACAATCTAGTGTTACCAAGTTTCTCTTTAAGAAGCTTATGAAAGTATTTTCCATCATATTTTGGACCAGTCACTGCCTTCATCATGTTCGTAGCAGGAGCAAACGGGCAACTGTAGTTTCTAAGTATAAATATATATTGTGTTAGTATACTGTCATCTGAGAAACAATAGTGCACCAATATGGCCATATGGCGGCGATAAGACCACCTGTTCTTGTTCAGGCAAGAACATCGAAATGAGCTGCGAGTCTTGCATCTTTACCATCTAGTTTCTGCAATAGTCCACAAAATATGTTTTTGGTCAAGCCATCAAAAGTTGCACGGGGCATGCATAGATAAGACGTTGTAATTCATTATACCCTGTTCTCATGCATTAAAAAGATAGCAAACTGATTTACAGCAACCTGAAGCTCAGACTCTAAGAAAGCGATAGTTATTTCTGGGATAAGCCCTCTTATCCATCCAAAGTTGATGCTGAGAATAGTAATGAGGTTTCATGTTGGAGGCTGGAGGGGCAAACTCTTCGACCTTTCCATAGATGTGACGAATTTCAAACATGCTTAGTGATAGTTATTTGGCCTTAGTCTTGGATAAGATGCTAGTAATTATAAGCTGCGTCACACTCAAACTTTGACCGAGATTTTGGTGAGACTCTCAACGCCATAAGAAAGACTTGTAGGTTCAAATAATAAACTGAAGGCACGGGGACCATTTTGGGAGCAGGAAAGGTTCATTATAAAACAATATTTAGGTCATAATATGTCACTATTAAACTACTCATATGTATCCTTTTCTATTGATATCTTCTGCATTCAACATTTATAACGTTACGGATTGTGAGAAAACCAAAGGCGACAAATACAATAAAGCACGCATTGGCGGCGGCCAGCTCAAGTATTTGGAATGGAAATGATATAGGCGGACTAGAGATGACTTTCTACAAAAATAGCAACATGGACAACGTTATACTCCGTATATAGAGTGTTATGATAAACCTTTGTCTCTGAAAGTGGGTAGAGAGATATAATTCACTTGTTTTTGAAGGTACGCTCCTAAAAGCATAAATCAATCTTAGAGGGAAGGTCAATATATCTAGAGAAATGTTTATGTGATTGCTCTTAATCGACTGTGAGATTAATAGCTTATTTTGTGTCACAAAAAATAAATAATAAAACATTCGAAATTATTGCGGAGTCCACTCTTATAAAAATTTGTGACCCACTACTCTCACATACACCCAAAAATTATTGTGCTAGCAGAACTTATACGTATGAGACATGTGCAAACTCCTTCGGACAAGAATAAGCAAATTTAACCACCAAAAAAAAAAAAACACCCGCCGATATCGTGAAATTCAACGACTTTGGGAAACCCTTTAAATGCTACATGTTATATCGTGAAAATAAAGCTTCAAATATGATATTCTTTGTCGGTTTTTTTTAATCTATATAACAGGGTATTTAATGCAAAAGTATTAATGTAAAGCGAAGATATCCAAAAATTGTTGTCGTTCGTGCTCAAGCTATTCTTCAAACAAGTACGATAATTTTCGAATCCTCAGTGGGGGATAACTGATAAGTGCAATTGACAATTTTAAGTTCGAAACTAGAAAACAAGGAGGACGACTGAACAATTTGTTTTTCATCCTGTCAAATGCATGTGCAATTTAACCAACCTTTGCTTCCAAATTAACGTCATGAGCCTGAAAGTGTCCAAACAGTTTTATCTAGTTGTTTGTGGAGCATCATCTATTGCGATAAGTACTTATTTAACTTTAACTTAAAATAATTCTGTCTCTAATCGCCATTTTGAATCTTTGCCCGAGTCTTGTCATGAGTTGTCGGGATCTTTCTGTCCTTTCTTTAAAGAGATAAATCCAACCTGAGGCCCAGAAAACAAAAAGAGATAAAATCAAAGGTAAAGCTTTTAATGTGAAGAGGAAGATGATTATTTCTAATTTGAAGCCTTTTTGGGAGTTGCCAAAATTGAATTGCACGTTTCACGACTCTATCAGATAGAGTCTGTCTCAGGTTTCTTCTTCCCTTGAAGAATTGTTCGGCAGAAAGGATGAATCAGATGCCAGAAAGAGCAGCCGCACGAGATTAAAGCGACAGGTCAGGTCCTATTGCTTTGAATAAGTTCAGGATCGATCTTCAAGAAGAAACGAGAGGGTCAATTGAAGGGTATTGACCCAAAAAAAAAAAAATTGAAGGGTATTGTGTAAAAGTGAAATGTTTCCCCGACGGTCTGACAGTATTGTTTGTTATCTTTGACTGTAGATCCACACCCCATAATGGCGTGTTTTGTATAAAACACTTATTAATTGACAAATTATGAAATCGGAAATAATGATAATACTATCAGTAGGGGTGTCAAATGTACCCGCGCAGATAGACTGACCCAGCCAGAAATTTTCTTGAATTTTCGGGCCTTTTCGGGCAGGGTTTGGAACCCAGGCCGGATTGCCGCCCGACTTTATTTAATACCTATTTTTTACTTTTAATTTAATTTATTTTTATATTATTTTTTTTATGGGTTCATTAATTGATTTTAATTTAAAAAAAAAAGGAAAGAAAAAAAAAATTTGGCCCAGCCCGATTTCGGCCAGCCCGAGCGCGGTATTGCTACATTCGGGTTGGGCCGGGCGTTGACATCCCTAAGTGTCAGATAGGATCTCCCCTACAACATCCATCTTCAAATTTTCTGCGTATCCACCAGTCTTCTGAGTTCATCGGGGTGGCTTGACTGTGCATAGTAGCACGTGGTGATCCCATGCGGAGGCCTGATGGCCAAAACTCTCTGAGTGTACCTCTAACTCTAAGGCGATTCAGAGATGGTTGGCCGCTGAATGGTAAAGGGCAATTAAATGCTACTGATAATTTAGTACACCGTAAATGCCAAGGTTCTTTTATTATATTCACCAACCGCTGGCCCTCTTGCAATGGGGAAGGTAACTCTTGCTCTGGACAAGTTTAAACAAGTGGGTCACTTCTCGCGATTGGGTCTAGGTTGTTTCACGTGGTGGTTCCAACAATGACCTGTCCTTCGATGGCTAGAGACCGAAGCGAAAAATGCTTCGTTTTTATTCTTGTGGCTCACATCGCGATTAGCAACGAGGTCCGCGCGGTCCGTAACCCTGATTTCGCGATTCTAAAGCCCGCCTAGAATAGCGATGCATGTGTGCTTTCTTTAAGGAAAGCAAAAAGTGTCGGCTGCCTTTTCGATATGTACTCAAAGCAAAAAGTTGGGATACTCTAGTTTGCGAACTAGTGAGATCTAGATTTGAGCGCACAAAACATGACATGTATTCCGCTTGCGGTCTTCACTTCTATTTTCTTCACTCCCGACATTAGCTAGCGATGACGAAATCTATCTAATGTATTTCCTGCTAGGAAGGGAATTTGCAGTTTTGTTAGTTGATGTAGTTTTATTTTTCTCAACGATTGGAAAAAATTTCACCAGCTAGTCTTGTTTAGCAGTATAACCTTCACTTAGATAGTTCGGGTAATTCATTGACTTCTTTATGCTAAGATCCTAACATGATTAAAAAAACAAAACAAAACAAAACAAACAAATGCAACTAGGTTCTTATTTTTCTAAAATAGATTTAGCATTTCCCAAATTGATGCGGAGCATATTAGCAATGCGTTTCTAAACCGATTGAATAGGCAGAAATCCTAACAAAAGTCGAGAAGATGCGTCTAGAATTTTCAGATTCGGAATCAACGGGTCAGAATGAGCTCAGATTCAATCGGCTGAAGTGAAACGATCGTCTTATTAATACCCAATGCCTTAGACATTGACTAATGATGGATTTTGGCGATATGAAATCGTTTAGATGGTCTTTTGAATTATTTTAGTATTTTTTAGATTTAATTTTATTTTTAGTGATAATTTTGTAATTTTGCTAGTTTTGGTGTCAGTAGGGTTAATACCTTATATAAGCTTGTTTTAAGGTTTTTAGATGACAGAATATACTTTTTATCAATATTAAATTCGAGGTTTTCTCTCAAAGCAAGAATTTACTTGATTTTCGCCGAACGCTACATCACATATTTTAGGTCATATTGTTTGAATTTATGTTAATAAGACCGAGGTATCATAATATTACCCACATAATGTGTAAAACAGCATAAGGAAAGCCTAAGTGCCAATTTTGTGTACGATACTCATTTTGGTGTAAATATATTTTTTTGATCACTTAAGTGCCTAATCGGAGAAAAAATGATCATTTCAGTTCTAATGACGAGAAATTTCGACGTCCTCACTGGAGTTAGAACTTAAATAGTCATTTTTTATAAAAAAAAATTGTACTTAAGTGATCTAAAAAACGATCAGTTTAGTATCAAATAAGAAAAAAAAAACGTTCATTTTAGTGCCAATTTTGTCAATCTCATTAAAATTGTCACTTAAATAATTTTTGTTTAAAATAGATATTCAAGAAAAATATCTGCGTCAAAGTGAATTATGTATATAAATATTAATATTTGAGGTGTAATTTTGTCGGTGTAAAACTGTCAATTAAGTAGTAGTGTCAACCCATCATATTGTTTTTGTGGCTATCTGCCATGGTACCATTTTTCATTGACAAGATGGAAGATGCGACTCAATGCACCTGTCTATGACTCTGACTGCAATGACATAATTATAAGGCACTTAATGAGCTGACCATCCCTCACAAACGTTGGAATGGTCAACTTTAGCCACAAAGGAAAACAAGTTTGTGGCTGAAAGTTACCGTCGGTCCCATTGTCAGTCTGTGAGGCACGATAGGGTCAGAATTTTTCTAATTATAGTAGGAAGCCCTGCCAGTAATGAGAATTTATTCCTTTGAAAATTAGCTTACGACCATCTGTGTCCAATGATTGATGAAAAATAGAGAAAGAAATTACAGAAAATCTATCTTAGCCCGCCTAATCAATAATAGAAAAGTCTACTTTAGCCCTAGGCCCAGAGGGTTTATTCGAGAACAAAAGAATTATAATGAAAACAAAATTTGACAAAAAGACAAATACTTTGTCCGCATCCTGAAATTACAAATTCCAGCAAATCACGCAAGAAAGTCGCTAGCCCTGGGTTATAATCACTTCGGTTTATTGGCATGTCCATGAGGCGACCTTGCATGGCGAAGTAGTCTCTCTTGAGAGAGTAATTTAGCAAACCTGCAATCCATATCAAAGACAGCTACATTAGTCGAAGCAACCTGAAATTGCCTAATGCGACAAATCGTAAATTCCTCGTCGCGAAACTAAACAATTGTGCTTGCTAATGGATATACCTTCTCAAAGCTTCTTCGTTGGTCTCTTGTTTGGACGTGGGTTCGCACGCCCCAGTCTCCAAATTAACCCTAGAGATCGGCTTCTTCAACAATGCCTCACCAGTTTTGACCAGGTCGTTCAAGTTCATTTTCGTGGCCACATCCACAGATGATAAAACACCAATTAATTCATCATCCTGACAAATCAAACCATGAAGATGCGATGATTAGCTTATGCTTATGTTTACTAATATTGTCGAAATTACTTTCGTCTGAAAATCTTTCAGTTGAATTTTGGAACATATTAGATGTACCTGGATCCTAAGATAATTGTCTTGAAGGTGTAGGGCTTGAAACACAGCGGAGAGGTGGTAGTCGACCATGTCTGCGCTGGCTTGACTGAAGACGTCGATCAATGGCGAACCACCGCTGGTCAACCAGCCCAACACTCCCCACTTGGCTGCTTCATGTGCCGTGTATTTCCCCTCTGCCTTCTGAGTACCAGTCCCGAGTGAGATCACCAAGAACCTCCGGTAATCCATTGGCTTTATAGAGAAGAAGTCTACACTCCCTCCCATGATTTCCTTGGTCACCTCTCCCATCGCAACCAATGTCTACACAATCCGAATATCACAAAAAGTTTTGTCATTGTCGCACCTTTTTTAACAGCAAACTCTCGATATTCAAGCACTCTTGTTGCGGAGACGATAGAATGAACCAATCAAATTATATGGCAATATGATGATATTACCGGATTATTTGCGGCTACGCCACCATCTATGAGGTTGAATTCTCTCACTTTGCCGGTGGGGTCCTTGGTATCAAACTTATGGGCCGGGAGATAAGTTGGTGCGGCCGAGGTCGAAATGCATATGTCCGAGAGCAGGGCATCCACGCTCGGATCTTTCTTCACCTGGCGACAATTTGATGAGAATAATGTTGATACTCCTTGTAAGAGTTCGTTGTCCACATATTCTCGAAACCCTAGAAATATTCTTATAATCTCAAGAAGATGAAACGATGAATGACCTGGTAGCTTGAGAAGATAGTTGGCTGAAGGGTCTTGATGTCGAACGTCGGTATCACTACGTTTGTCAATGTTTGGTGCAATCTTTTGTCTCCAAGCTCCTCCCTCACGATCTTGTGAAGGTATTTTCCATCGTATTTGGGTCCCGCGACGGCTTTGATCATCGTCATAACTGGTGTCAAAGGGCAACTGCATAGTTTCAGGGACATTTATTAATTTCGATCAGCTAAAAGATAATTAGACCATGAAGAGAGATTAGCAACTCCTGTAGGTTTTTCCTTTACTTGTCTTGAGGGAAGATTTTAGGGCAGTGATTGAGGTAGAAGTCTTTGATGTCTTTTGCGGCAAATACTGGGCGGTTGTTTTCATTGGGAGTGGTTAGCATGGCAGTGACGAGGCCACCAGTGCTTGTTCCGGAAATAACGTCGAAGTAGTCCACGATTCTTGCGTCTTTGCCATCAAGATTCTGCAGTATTCGTAAAACATTTTTAGCTCGATATTGTTGTACCACATTAATGGGTTACGTGAAGATTGATTGCATGCACTTTATATATACCCAAAAAAGTCATCCTTTTAAAATTTGATTAGGACATACATGCATCACGAGAATTACATGCAAAAAATCTAAATGCATAATAAATCCAAGGAATTAAAAAAAAAAAAAACTTTATCGCTATGCAAAAACCTCCAAAGCTTGTCAAGCATGCAAATTTGCTAGCAAGATTGTTGAAATATACTAACAACGGATATGAAAAAATTCATAACTAGCGTGCTCACCTGAAGCTCAGACTCCAAAAAGTTAAGAATGATTCCTGGGATAAGCCCTCTTATTCCGCCACCATCAATGCTTAAAATAGTGATCAGATTTCCGAAAGTCGGAGGTTGAAGGGGTATGCTCGTTGTTCTTTCCATTTTGCAAATCGAAGGGAACGAAACCAAACAAGATGAAAGGAAGTACTAACGAGTATGTACTCTTGGTGCCTTTGACAATTGTTAGAGAGATGGAAAAGAGGGAAATTTTTTTGAACAAGCGTACCAAGTTTGGCGAAAGAGCTAGCTTGTGTGATGGATTTGCAAAGGATGAGCCAAGCGTATTTGTAGTATCTCGTTTCCCTCACATCTTCATTCGCTACGACTCAAATTTGACAGGAATCATGCGAAGTTGGCTGGAAATTTTTAAGTTGGGCCCTAGACTCTTCATGTAATGTACGGTGACCACGTTGAAAAGTCTAAATTCCAAAAGGCTTCCCTCGATGGTCAAATGGGCATCGCAATTAGGTCTTTCTCTGATCACTCTTCAGTCACCAAACCAAGCGGCGAAGTTCTGGTGAGACTATTCGGAGACTCGTAGGTTTGAACACAGTTGGATAGACATGAAAGAGTGAAACTTGCAATTGGCCATGATAGTGACTTGCGATCCACCAGTTACGTTTCCCCCGCTAAACAATTGCTGAACAACTTGCTCACACTTGCTGAACAACTTGCTCTCGGGGTTACCTTGTCTTCTTCGCAAGATTAAATGCACGATGTATTAACACCGACTGGTGCATTTCCTCAGATTGACCAAATGGGGAAACCATTCAAACTCTAGTTTTCATTCGACTAAAGGTCCACAAGAGGCGGTCGTTTCGGGAGATCCCCGGGGGCAAATCGATGAATGCAATGCATCCGATTTGAGACCGATTGATGAAGGCGGTTTTGAAATGCTGTCATGGAAATTTCAAGAGATGAGACATGGTCAGACCCAAACAGATTGCAAGCCGAGTTCTCGATTCTCGGAAAACTTTAAAGATATGAGGAGAGTTTTGCCTTCTGGGTGGAAAAAAAAAATGACCCCAACTGGGATTGAGTCAAGACATTTGCGCTTGAATGCTCTAAAAGGAGAGGTTGATTTTTATTTTCGGTTAGTTTTTTCCCATTTCCTGACGAAAATATCTGCTTTGGCTTATTGTAATAATGACTAGTAATTGTAGGAGCTTATCATGTCTAAGTATAAAGGTGGAATAGTTCAAAAGAATGTGCCGGAATTCTACTTCTGCAAGACCCACAAAACGTTTCTTTCTAGTACTTAAGAAGAACTATTCGACTATTCGTATGATCTTGGAAACCTAATAGACATTTCAGAACGGATGAAATTAATTTGCACTATGCAATTCTTATAGCTAATTTTTCTTTTATATTATAAATACGGGGTAGAAAAGAGAGGAAATAACAAGCATAAGATAAGACGAGAGAATACTAAAATTTTAACTTATGGCTTGTGTTCTAATAAGCAATAACATAGTAGACAAACCGTTTTACCTAAAAAAATTTAGGGATTTGTTCACTAAAAGTTCTAAAACTTGTCACAAAAGTGCAATTGAGTCCTAAAACTTATAAAAAGTGTAATAGACTCTTAAAGCTTGTCAAATTGGGGCAATCATGTCCTTCCGTTAATTCCATCCAATTTGGCTAAGGGAAAGTGCTGGCGTGGCTATTTTAAATGTTTTCTCTCTCTTACATGGCAATGGTGTGGCTAAAATGACGTCGCTTTGGCCGAAATCTAATTTTAGTAATTTTTACTTAATTTAATTTAAAAAATGCTAAATTTTAATAATAAAAAATAGAAGCAGAAGAACAACATAGATGCAGAGCTCACGGCGGCGAGGGTTAGCCCTTACTACCGCTACCCCACCACTGCCGAAAAGGGTCAGTGTTGGTGATGAAGTGGTCAGTGGGGTTGCCTCGACGACGGGCCGGCAACCCTCACCGACTGATGGCGAGGGCTGACTGACCCTTGTCCAGATCTGGGCGAAGGTCGCGGCCCTCCCCCAAATTTGGGCGAGGGTCGGCCATGTTGGACATATTGTCAATATAATCCATGCAATATGTTCACATACAAGCCCAATAGGTGAAAGTATGGTTATTTGGGTCCATATGGGCTGGAGCTCTTAGCTTGCATATAACTCTAGGGTTTCCTACGCTGGAGGTAACACTATTGAGCGTTCCAAACTTGACGTTTCTTGGTATAATACTTCAAGCAGATAAAACCCTTTCTACTCTCTTAAACCCTAACCTCCAACAATCTTGAAGTATTATCTTCGTGTGTCGGATTTGAGCGAGCAAGGTGTCTACTTGAAGATATCATTGAGACGAACTCATAAGTACAAGTTACTTTCAATTTCGTCGGTTGGTTTGGCTGGGATCTGAGTTTGAAAATACGAGTGTCGAAATCTTTGAATCAAGAATCCAAAAATTATAGGCAATTTCAGAGGATGAAACTACTTGGGTTTTGTTCGTCTCGCCTATACGATCGTTTTAAGTGGTTACTTGCGTCGAACGAAGGTCGAACGACAGAGATACGGCCGTTGAAAGAATCACTGTAGCACGACGAGCACTGTAGCACGGTAGATACTGTAGCATACGGGTTACTGTAGCACCGTATCCGGCGTATTTACTGCTATTTCAAGCATATTTAGGCGTATTTTCGACATTTTTAGAGAATTTTCAACAACAAGGGCAGTCCATCTTAGGATTTTTGGGCGCTCCGAACTCATTTCGGGGTTCTATTTTGGCAAATTCCATCTATACATAGTAGTTCGACCAAGGTTAGATGCGTTATTCGACTTTGTGAACTCCGAGGACTCCAAGGTGCACTCTTTCTAACTCTTTGCTCTGATTGGAATGTCAAACTATAGTTCCTATGATATTATAAAGCTGCAATCATTTGATGTTACTGAATTTCATGGTTGGAAATTGCACGTTCAATTTGGTATGAAAGAACGCGAAATATTCTATATTGTATTAAGCGATTTGACATCTACCACTGAAGATGTGGATGAATATCAATGAAACAAAGATGAAAATTTTTGTAGAGATTACTTGTTGACCTCTCTAAATCCTCATCTAGCTATGACTTATAGTAGGTATAAGACGACGAAAGAGATATGGGATCACTTGAACGCTCAGTTCCAAAAACAAGATGGACTCTCTAAAACTCTTCTAGCGGAAAAGTTCTTTGATTTTAAATTCAATATGAATTCGAGTATCACCTCTCAGTTAATTGAACTTGAGAACATGATGAACAAGTTGAAAGAGGATAACTCTGACATGTCTGATAATCTCTTTGTTGGTCTTGTGTTGAGTAAGCTACCTGCTGAATGGAGTTCTTTTAAGACTGAAATGCATAGACAGAAGGAACAGATGAGACTGGATGAATTAAAGAGATGTATACACATTGAAGATCAAAATATTACTAGAAAGAGTTTGGAACAAGCAGGTCAACAAAAGTTAATTGACAATTTTGTTTCACACTCCAATAAACCTCAGAAAAAGTCCAAGTCACCAAAAGGTGAATCCTCTTCACAGTTGGAGGCCAAAAAGACTATCTCCAAAAGGAAGAAGAAGGGCAAGTGTCATAATTGTGAAAAGTGGAGTCACTGGGCGGTAGAGTGTAAACTACCAAAGAAACCAAAGAATGACATACCACAAAATGAGGCCAATATGCTCGTTAATGAGTCTAAGCCTCAAACCTTCATTGGAATGATGAAGAATGGAAAGGTCAGTGTCTCTTTTGAGTGGTGGTTGGATAGTGGCGCTACTTGTCATGCTACAAATGACAAGAACTTACTCACTGAGGTCACAGAAATGAAAGACACCGTGGAAAATTGCAATGGTGGTGAGGCAGAGGAAACTCATTTTGGAACTGCAAATTTAATACTTTCTTCAGGTAAATTACTAACTCTGAAACATGTTAGAGTAGTACATTTACTTAAAAATAATTTGATATCTATGAGTTTACTTGATAAAGCTGGTATATCATTTTCAACTATGAATGGTAGAGTAAATTTATCTGTTAACTCATATTATTTCGGTTGTGCATTCATGGTTACTGGTATGTATAGGTTGAGTTTAAATACTGATAGCATAAACCATGTGAGCTCTACTTTGATTGATCTAAAGTTGTTACACAATAGACTTGGACATGTGAACTATAGGAAAATGCAATATCTTGCTAAAACTCACAACATTCCATTGGATACTTCTATTCAATTTGACAAATGTGAAGTGTGCGCACATGCTAAGATTACCAGAAAACCTTTTAAGTCAGTTTTTAAAAGTGCACAACTTCTTGAGCTAATACATTATGACCTTTGTGACTTTAGAAATTACGTTACTAGATGTGGTCGGAAGTATTTAATAACGTTCATAAATGATTTTTCTAAATATTGTCATGTCTATTTGTTGAAAACGAAAGATGAGGTTTTTGAAAAGTTTAAGGTTTTCAAGTTTAGAGTAGAAAATCAACTCAACTTGAAAATTAA
The DNA here is from genome assembly GCA_028455895.1 of Rhodomyrtus tomentosa. Lineage (NCBI taxonomy): Eukaryota > Viridiplantae > Streptophyta > Magnoliopsida > Myrtales > Myrtaceae > Rhodomyrtus > Rhodomyrtus tomentosa. The sequence goes on along the minus strand of JAPCWY010000001.1, from coordinate 863,637 downwards.
GAGGTTTAGGAGTGAATATACAATGACAGGGTTCAAGGAATTTTATGCTTCAGATGGGATAATACTTGAAACTACTGCTCCTTACTCACCCCCATCAAATGGTGTTGCTGAGCATAAAAATAGAACGCTAACTGAAATGTTAAATTTCATGTTACTTACAGCTGGCATGCCCTCCTCCTACTGGGGAGAAGCAGTTCTAAATGCTAATCACATCTTCAACATGTTGCCGCACTCTAAGTTATATGACATCTTATGAGATATGGCATAAGCATCCTTGTAAATATGATACTCTTAAGACTTTAGGCTGTATTCTTATGTTAGAATACAAGATCCTAAGAGACCTAAGGTAGGACCTAGAACAATTACTTGTGTATATTTAGGCAGTGCAGAAGATAGTGTTGTAAATAGATTTTTGAATCTATCTACTAATATAGTGATAGAATCTAAAGATGCATAATTCTTTGAAAACAAGTTTCTCAGAGATCACGGCTTGAATTTTGCTGGACCTACAGATATGATTTCAGAGTTTCATGTAGAATTTGAAGCAGGTCCTTCTAACACTTATTCCACACAGCTCACTGTTGAATCAGTTTCGGTTAGAGTATTTTCAAGAGAGAGAGTTCCAAAAAGTTATGGTAAAAACTTTGTTATTTACCATCTAAATGATGATCCATTCTCTTATCAAGAAGCAATGAGATATAGGGAATCTTTATTGTGGGCAGAAGCCATAAATGATTAAATGAGTTCTTTGTTGTAGAACCACACTTGACAGCTAGTCAATTTGCCAGATGGAGCTAAGACTATAGGCTGTAAGTGGGTATTGAAGAAGAAACTGAATATTGATGGATCAATAGCCAGATACAAAGCACGTTTAGTAGCTAAAGGCTATAAACAATAGAGTGGAATAGACTATTTTGATATTTATTCACCTGTGTGTCATCTATCAACTATAAGAATTCTTCTTGCTTTAGCATTTATTGAACACTTTGTAGTGCATTAAATGGATGTAAAGACAGATTTCCTCAATGGAGAGTTAAATGAGGAAACCTACATGGAACAACTGGAATGGTTTGTCATGAAAGACATTGAGGACAAAGTTTGTAAATTGAACAAATCTTTGTATGGTCTTAAACAGGCACCTAAGATGTGGCATCTTAAGTTTGACAAAGTAGTAAAGAGTTACGGTTTTCAGTCTAATTACTCAGATAAATGCATTTACCATCGTTCTATGTTAAATAAGATAGTCATCATTTGCTTGTATGTTGATGACATGTTAATTCTTGGCTCCGATCATTCCGTAGTGAGTGACGTGAAAGCTACTTTAACTAAAGAATTTGGCATGAAATATCTTGGTATTGCTAATACCATTCTTGGTACGAAAGTAAGCTTTGAAAGGTAAGTCATCTCCCTTAATCAGACTCATTATATTGAGCAGCTACTTTCTACCTAAAGATACAATGAGTGTAAACTGACAGAGACACCATGTGATTATAATAAAAGATTGAATCCCAATGAAGGGACCATCGTGAATCAGTTAAAGTACTCGAAACTGATTAGTGGTCCCATATATGCTATAGGTTGCACTAGACCTGACATAGCTTTTACAGTTGGTATGCTGAGTCGTTTTACTAGTAATCCTAGTAAAGAACATTGGGATGCCCTCAGTAGGTTGATGAAATACCTTAAAGGTATTAAAGATTATGCTCTACGTTACTCTGATTTTCCTCCAACTATGAATGGATATTCTGATGCATCATGGTGCTTAGAGATTGAAAATAGTAAGTCCACAAGTGGATATGTATTCACTTTGGGTGGAGCTGCTATTACTTGAAAATCTAAAAGACAGACTTGTATCGCATTGTCGTATATGAAATCAAAACTTTTTGCTTTAGCTTCAGCTGGCAAAGAGGCAGAGTGGCTAAAGAATCTGATTATGAATATTCTTTTGACTCGGTTAAAGATTAATTCTTTAAATTTGTTCTGTGATAATCAAGCAATTGTCCAAGTCATCAAGAATGCTCTATCTAATTCAAAGAGAAGACATATCAGACCGACACATGTGTTGTCGAATTATCTGAGAGAACAAGAAGTTATCACTTTGAGATCGAAGGATAATATGGCAGATGCTCTCACGAAAGGTATGCCTAAAGATCGATTATTCAAAACAATGGGGGAAATGGAGTTAAAGACTGTGTAGACAAGTCTTAATTACCATTTACTTACCTTTTAATTGTGGGTTTTGAATTATCGAATCTTCTTTTGTTGGGCAAAATGATAAGCACAATTAATGTGTTTCATTGATGTTCATTGTTGCTGTTGAATTTGAAAAGGGTAAGTTGTCTCATTCCAAACTTGATGAAGATGACTTTAACCTAATTCAAAGGTTCTATTTGGGAAGCTTGTGTCATTCCAAACTTGATAATACAATCCAACTAGGTTGGACTATCCTTTTGGTTAATTGATCTCATTCCAAACTTGATGTGAGATTATTTGACTTTAAGAAATTAGTAATTGTGACATTCCAAATTAGAACATAGAAATAGTTGGTTGTATTAGAAGCCTGTTGATCTTGTTCTTAATTGAAACTTGACATTACATGACTAGGTTATTGTAGTTGATTTAACTATTGGTCTTGTTCTTTGAAACTAGACAATGTTCATTCTCTTACAAATAAGCTTAAGTTGAAGACTCTTTGTAAATCAAACTATTTAGGCCATGTTCATAATTTATGAAATTGGCTTGATGCTTATGAACATGATATTATGATGCTTTATAACATTAATATATGTTCTTCTTTGCTTGCTGTTATGTTACTATGTTCTTTTAGTAGAACTAGACAATTTTAGTAGATTATTCAAATGATTGAATTTATGCTAATATGAAATTCATATTTGACATTCTACAGGGGATAACAAAGATGGAGGAGAGCTTAATAAGCAGTATCTTGATCAGGATGACCTACTTGATTGATGAATGTATCATTGTGTGCGTGTGGAAACTTGACAGTTTATCTATTATTGCCCATTTGATGGAGCCCATTTACTTGAGACTTACATTTTGATATCTTTATTTTGTGAACATTATTATGCTAGTTTCTTATATTTGTGAGGCCTTGGACTATTTTGACTGGCTTACTTATACTTGATTGCTATACATATGTTCGTTGTGAACAGATTCATGATTAGAATGGTTCACTTATTTGGATTACAAATGATGATTGAGTTTAATATTTTACCGCTAAAACTCTTTGACCGATCTGAGTTGATTATTTTGAACTGAATGTAGATAATTCATATTTGTTTGAACATTACACTAACCACCGTATTGGATTGTGTTGTATGGTGAACATAAGCGGAGATTGTTTGATGTATTGTCAATATAATCCATATAATATATTCACATACAAGCCTAATAGATGAAAGCATGGTTATTTGGGTCCATATGGGCTGGAGCCCATAACTTGCATATAACTCTAGGGTTTCCTATACTGGAGATAACACTGTTGAGCATTCCAAACTTGACGTCTCTTGGTGTAATACTTCAAGCAGACAAAATCCTTTCTACTCTCTCAAATCCTAACCTCCAATAGGCCGGCCCTTGCTCAGTTTTGATCGAGGGCCGCCGGTGGTGGTGGTCATCGCTGCAAAAGTTTGTGCGATTGATTGATCGTTGCACCTGAGAAAAAAGGTCGGATTTTTGGCTTCTTATACGTAAGAACTGGTGCTTCGCTTCTGAGTTTTCTGCTTTGTTCGTCATTTTACTTCGTGGGTCATGAACATATTGTGGGCACAAAACAGAGAAGTGTGATAACTGTGAATGTGAGTGTGATTTGCTCCGAACTTGTTTCATTCTTGTTCTTATTCCTGGGTTTAATCTGGACCGGCGTGTATAAGAGAGAACCCACGAAACATCATCTCTTTTTTAAGTAATGCTTGACAAATTGGGATTCTAGATTTAGAAGTGTCCGTCAAATGGATTATTTCGGTCATTCGGGTTAAGTTGTTTGTACATGAAAGACTTTCTTCGCACTGAAAATGCATTCTCTTTTCATGAGAAGATGATCCCTCCATGCGTGCCCTGTCCTTTTCATTTACCGACTTCTGATTTGCGCTAGTTTGTGCTCGAACCCTTAGCTAGAGCCGAAGTCCTCTCGAAAGTAGAAGGATTTTTCGCGGGCTTTGTTGTGGCCTGGATTGTTGAAAGTCCCAGAAGTTCATGTTTGAGTTTCAGATTCATTGTTTCGTTTCTTCATTTGATTATCAGTGAACAAAGGTCGAACGCTTATTTCTGTGTTCTTCTTCGGCTTTTTTAAGCTTATTTTTTAAATTAAATTATGCAAAAATTATATGAAAATTGGATTTGGCCCAAAACCACATTGTTTTAGCCACGTCATCGTCACGTAAGAGAGAGAAAATATTTAAAATAGTCACGTCATTACTTTCCATTAGACAAATTGGATGGAGCTAACGGAATGACTCGATTGCACCAACTTGATAAGTTTCATGATATGTTTCATGACTCGATTGCACTTTTTATAAGTTTTAGAACTTAATTGCACTTTCGTGACAAGTTTTAGGACTTTCAGTGAATATATCCCAAAAAATTATGATGACCCAAGATTAACTGGGAAATAATAAATATTAAAACCAAATCTAAAGTAGGTAATTTTCTGAACTATTACATAACTCCCAAAACATGAAGTATTAAATTAGGAAAATATGCAAACTAATGTCTTAAATATATTGATTTTTTTTCCCATTTACTTTATAGGATAAGTACCATGAAAATTCCCAAACTAGTTGTTGCGACCTAAAATTAGGCTAATGGATTATTGGGTCAATTAAATTAACTAACATAAGTTAGACCCTCCCAAGTCTTACCAATTGACGACTTAGATTTATTTATGAAAAAAATATTCAATTGGAGCCGACACCAATCATTTTCAATAGGTTGATTAGAAACCTATATAAAACAGCGAAAGAACTATTTTATCTTTATAAACCATAGAAAATAAGTTCGGGGACTTGTTAAGTTAATTTAGAAAAAAAAAAACTAACGCTCTTTCGGTACCTAATTTTCATGAAAAAATCTTAGTTTGATGATTTGAATTTTTTGGGATTTTTTTTATTAAATGCAATGCTAATGCAATCTATCTATATAACATGCGAGATGATATAACATGGCAACATTGCATGACGTGGCAAGATGCGTGACGTGAAAAAATGCAAACTAAACTATATGCAATGCAAATTACATTTTTTTGGTATTTACTATGCATTTTCAGATTTATGGAAAAATGAGTTGAAAAAAACTATCCTAAGGTCAAAAGAAACATAATCTAACTTAAGAAAAACATAGGATTTTTTGGGGATTTTTTTAGGAATTTATTCAACCATGAAAACAACGAAAATTTGAACAAAAATAAACGATATTGCTCATAAAACACATTTAAATCCGAAAATTCGATTTTATTCACAACATCCCCCAAGATTAGGGTTAGCGAGTGAATATTTTATAGAATAACCGTCGCCCCTATATGCATAGGGCAAACCTTGAAATTCTATTTAGAAATCAACAATCTGCTTCTCAAGATTGAGGATTTGATATTTAATTCACACGTACGGGCACGATCGTACTTCGAGATCGAAGTCATATGTCGTATTTAATGTACGTTTTCTGAAAGGGCAAGGCACAATTGGGAGCATGTGTTATGGGAAATATTTTATTAAAGTGCAAACTTTATAAACAAGCAAGCATGACAAAAAAAATAAAAGGAAAATGAGAATCAATTGAGTTTGAAAATTCGAAATTTCAAGAAGAGCGGCCGAAATAATGAGATTGGGGATCCACTTTTCCTCATCATAAATCTTATCCAATTTAAATTTGAGAAACTATCTTTAAAGATTGAAGAAATTATTTTCAGATAATTCTCAAAGTTTCATATGAACATCCCATCAATTCCAAACTTTATCTCTAATTAGGTAATTTTTATGAAAGTTATTAGAGATAACATAGCATTCGGATAATCATTCTGACTGAATCAAGTGTAAAAATAACAGCAACAGAAAAATCTATCCATAAGGAATTGAACATTGTCCAATTAGTCATCAAACCTCATCTCCTAGTGGTCATAGGCAAGGTAAGGATTAGAATAAGTCAATCAAACATGGATTGCGATTCAAAAGCGATGATTGCCTACTCATCCACAATGCAATTCGTCCACAATGAATATAGCATTTTAAGGATCATAGTTCATCTGCATCACAGATTATCAAGTGATAACAACCGCAACGAAACTAGTTCTATACGCAAGTGTCAATCATGAAAGCACATGTATTGAAAATTCCCACGCTTTTATTGAAAATTCCAGAATTTATCTAATTCAGTCCAACTCAAAGTAATTTGGCGAATAACTTTTACTTGAGAAAAGGCATGTTCCAATGGAGATTAAGTTGATTCTCAAAGTGTTCAGGAATTCAACCAATTTAATGAGTGAAAACAAATCAGATTTTTTTTTTTTTAGCATGAGTCCAATTTCCGATTTCCAGCGAGGATTGACGGGAAAATGTAATCTTCTGATTTTTTTACCACGAACCCCACATACATTCGATCAAGATCATGAACGTATATGCACATTATCAATCACCAAGCATGGGCCAATGACTAAAAAGTCAAGAAAACTACCTTTGCAAGCTTAACTCCAGTAAACGCAGCTTGATGAAACTGTACGAAATGGCCCTGCTTTTAATCGGATTTGAGCTCGAATCGCCACTAGCCCTCAAACAATCTACCACAAATAAGAACACGTTAGACCTTCAAGAGGTTGCTAAAAAAAGGCGTTTTGACCTCGAACAGTGGCATGAATGAACTGGACAGTTGCTGGATTTTACGGCCTGATTTGTACACGACACCGTTTTTCGTCGGTCGTTAACTTTGTAGCTGAGCGAGGCCTCACGGGGCCACAACAGTGCTGGTCGATTACGCCAAGGTAGACTGAGGCGATGCGTGGCGGGGCACGGGCAAAAGAGGATGCTCAAGGGCAGAGCAAGTGTAACTCGGACCTTGCGAAAATCGAAACTTTGGCTAGGGGACTGTCTCGACCATGGGGGAGACAATCTAACCCTTAATCCCCTCAAGAAATCTCTCTAAATTTTGCTGCCGAAAATTTTCAATCCCACTCTACCTTGTGTGACGGGTTTCTTATATAGAATCTAGTGCACTAATCCTAGTCAAAATAGGAAATAATTATAACCGTAGGATTAGTGTTCCAAGCCCAGGTAGGATTGCTTATTGGCCATTGGACTTTAGGTTCCCGCATCTACCAAAACTCTAGCTAGAAGAGTCATAATTAAACTCTTGACTAATTTCAAAAATTGAAGAGTTCAACCTACCTAAGCTTCATTAGAAAAACATGCGATGATGGAAATGGCCGAACATGTCTTTGATCGTGGACTTGGAGATGCAATCTTAGGCTTATTATACTTTAATAGTTAAACGATCAATTAAAGGCCTTATAAAATAAACCACATTGAATTTGAATCAAAGTCGGAATCCAGGTGTAACCTATGGCACTCATATGCCCAAGACCCATCCCAATTTTCCAGTCTAAAACCATGGGCTCCTCTTGAATTCTCGGGCCCAAATCAAGGCTTTTCTAGATAATAAACATTTAATTGAAAGCCTTGTTAATTAGATTAAACTTGAAAATAAGCGCAATATAGCCTGCAGAAAAAAAAAAAGGCACACCCCTTTGAGCTGGTCGAAAATTGCCTATCAAATTATGCTCATTGACTCATTTCTTACCCTAAATGCAAATGACATGACTGACATAAAAATAAATATGCAATGCATGGGAATTTATTTTTGCGAGAGTCATGAATAAATCTCATTTTATGCTTAAATGAATGACGTTCTTAAAACCAAAATTTAGGTGTCAACGTTAGTATATATGTGCCAAATTTACCCCAAAGTAATTTTTTGACCACAAAAAATCAAATTGGTACACTTGTGACAAATTTACCTAGAACTAAAATTTTTACCACCAGAAATTACAAACGGGTACATCTGTGATAAACGGAGGGTAGAAGCTCCAAATTGTTACACCCATCAAATATCAAGTGTTATACAACTCAACAATTTGACGACAAAATTTAACGAAAACTAATAAGGGGTAAATGCATCGCTAGTATATCCATTCGGATTTTTTCATGGTACTAACCCTACTTTTTAAGATGCATGCGCTTAGTCACTAAAGATTGAATATCGAACTATCAAACATCTATGAATGAAACAACTCAAAGAAGAAAAATATCTCTTCGGCAACGCCTAGTAAATCAAATCAAGTTAGAGCCACATAATTTCAAATTAAGCAGTTAAATATTTATAATTGATTATAGTTTAGGAAACTACCTACATTAGGATATTTTTACGCTAACCGTGACCAGCAACTGATGTGGCCAATGGTATCACCTAGAGGGGGTGAATATGTTATCATAAAGAGCTTCAAAAATAATGCAAAATTGAAACAAAAATCTTGTATTCAACTTCTAAACCGAACTAAAATCTGAACTAAATAAAGATCAGAATCGGATTTAGAAGTTGACTGTGCATAAATTACTATCAAGAAGGATAGAGAAAATTGCACACAAGGTCTATTTTGGTTAGGCGTAGATCAAACCTATGCCCACTTCTTTACGCCGACAGCCGACTAGCTAGATTCCACTGTTTAATTGTTCAGAGACTACAACTAGTGATGAACCTTGAGTTGTTAGATTACTCTATCATACACTCAAATAAATACCTCTAAAAGATTATAGTGTGTAGATCAAGAATGTATATTTAATATAGAAGATTTCTTGTTGTTTGGAATTTTAGATTCTAGAGTTTCATATTCTCTTCAACATTAAGTCCTCTTTTATACTCCTCTACCTCCGATATATTACTCTCCAATCAACCTGTTGGATGAGATTGCATATACAAGATTTCGTAGTCGTTGACAAACAAGGTTGGAATCTCCTGTTGACTCATTCTCCCATACAAAAGTATAATTCTTCATTTGGTAACATATCTTCTCTTCTTCAAACCCACATCTGCCCTTTGATAAAATAATTTTCTAGATTGATAATCCTCAAAGACGAAATCGAAACCAAATTGATAATAATATATCTTAGTTAAAGTTTGAGATTAAATCTCATATTTGAATCTAAAGGTTGCTTCTGATACACTCTTCGAAGTCTGAGCTCTTCGTGCGTTGATGTCTGAGTCTGAATTACAGATTTAAATCCTCAACAAATATTCCTATGTATTCCTTAACGTCTGAACGCACTTAGGATGTTTTTCTTCTAATAAGAGACAATTTCCAAAATATTATTTTTACGTATTTATCATATTCCGAAGAGAATGGATTATTTTGTCAACTTAGGAGGTTTATTTAACAGCGACAATGGCTTGACGGTGACAGCAAGGTAACGCAAGGAGAACCGATACCAGCTCATATTGCAGTGGATTTGCCATTGCTGCTTCATGATGGACTAGTCATGGCTATGTTGCAATAACGAGTGGTGGCAATCGCGATGGCGGGTCTAGCTAGATTCGACGATTGGATTTGTTGGGCATGTTGGAAGGGGGTAGACGCAAGTCAAGAGGCTACTGGAGGCATCAAACAAGGACGGCGAGGCACTGAGCTCAGAGTTAAACCTGGCTACTTTGTCGGAGTTCGCTGGCTTTGCTGCAGTGGGTTCGAAGCTGGGGTGGTAGGAATGGCGTGTTAAGAACTCAATGGTAAACCTATAAGGCATCAGTCCAGGGAACCGGATCCCCTGCCAAAGTGAGATCTAGGCAGGGGTGACCAGGTTCTAATCCCAGCCGCCTGTTCTCATCGGATGGCTGAGATTAAGCCATGTCATCGAGGGAGGAGAGGCCCAAATTTTAGGCGCCATTCACTAAAAAAAATTCATTTTAAAACCCACCGTCTAAGACTCTCTCTCCTCTCCTCTCTCCACCCGCCTGGATTCCCCTCAGATCTGACAAAACTCTCGTCTTCTCTCTCGCGCCGATTTCCTCACAAATCTGTTTCATCTGTCTTCGATTCCTCTCAGACGGTGAGTTTTCTCTCACCTCGTATGTGTTTTCCCTATCCTTGATTCCTCTTCGAAAATCTCTTTGCTCTCACTTTCGCACTCGGAATCTCCTCTGTCCTTGTCCGTCGCCTTTCCTCGACGCTGGCTTCCTCTCATCTTCCCCTCTCGCTCGCATCGCCTCTGCGACTATGTCACCGCTAGCTGAGGACGTGTCCAAGGATTTGTGCGACGGTGACTCCGCGGCCAAATCGACTTGCTATGACGACAGGGATCGTGCGCGGCCAAATTGGCTTGCTATGAAGACAGGGATCGTGGTGGCGGCCTCGATGGCCCGGCGGAATCAGCAAATTCCGCTAGCAACGGGAAGTATTCGGACGACAAGGCTGGGTAGGCCAAGGGAGGTATGAGATGAAGTTCTTCGTTAGAGCTCTGACATCCGCCAACTCTGCATCAACGCTCACCAATTCTTCCTCTCCTAGTCCAATCTCCTGAAGCTTCGTGCTCTGATTAGAATTTGCGGTATGAGCTCTCTCTCTCTCTCTCTCTCTCTCTCTCTCTCTCTCTCTCTCTCTCTCTCTCTCTCTCTCTCTCTCTCTCTCTCTCTCTCTCTCTCTCTCTCTCTCTCTCTCTCTCGTGTTGTCATGCTTTCATCACATGATTGATTCGAAGGTGGTTTTGGTTGTGCAGCTGGTGCATTAGTCTGCGAAGATTCTATGTACTCATGAGGGAAGGGAAGGTTGCATATTCTTGAGTTGAGATATTGCGTTCTATAGACTAGTGAAGCTATAAGCTTGATTCTTGAAGAGAAAGTCTGGTGTTCTGCTCAATTTACAGCTTTCACTGAAGTTTTTGTAATTGTTTATTGTTGCTGGATGATTTTGGCTTAGCTCTCTTTTGCTTGGCTATGCTGATGTAGGACCTTGTGAAGCGAGAAACCCGATTTAATTCTCAGCACCCTGCAAACGAAATCATGTCTAAAATTGAAGAAACTACAAAGCCTTTGGGCTTTAATGTTGATAAAAGAAACTACAAGGCAATCACTTGGCAAAGACTGTCTTGCAACTTTCTCTGTTTGTGGTACTTCTGATTTAATAATATTGCTGATTGTTAATTTTTTGAATCATTGCAGATAAAACTGCAGGGTGATAAAACTGGAAGAAAAGGCCATCTGTCCGTGGCTACTGAGGTATGGTCTCCTAATAACTTGTAAGGAAAACTGTTGTGATTTTTGGATACAGAATCATAGGAGTTAATACTCTAAAAGAACCAAGTCGGTGAATCATCACAACAAAGGAGGAAGGTTAAATGACAGGTAGGTGGAAACCCTCACAGGAGGGCCCGTCGCCCCTGCTGACAAGTTGTGAAAGTAAATGTGATGAAGGAACCAACTCTTTCATTTACCCTCATTCAATATAGTTATGGAGCTGCTTGACTTGGTTTCACAAGCGTGGGTAGCCTGATTATTAATCACTTAAGGGTTTTCAAGAAGGGCAGGGTGTTTACATCTTCATATAGATGATGGATGAAGTAGATTCTTGGGTTACCATTTCAATCTCAACTTGCGCTGTGATTCAATGAGATTCAAGCTTTATAAAGCTTAGTGGATATGGCGATGTACCTCATGCAGGCTCTGCCTTTAATGTAATCTGTCATTAGCTAGGAAGGACTATTGTAATCCATTCTCTTCTAATATTTTATGCTCAATTTTAGACTAGCCAATACTTTCCATTGTAGTATCTTTGGTAATATTTTTATAAATTAAATAAACCGTCTCTTCTTCACTCCCAGGTCTTTGAGGTGGCTCCTTCACTCCACATGGTTGAGCTTCGTAAAATTGGCGGTGACACATTGGAGTTTCATAAGGCGAGTACTTATTTTTTCGGTTTGGTTTGCTTTCGAAACATATAGAAGTAAACAGCTGATCATGTCGATTGGACACACATATTTCGTAATATTCAAGAGGTGAGGAATCTTTGAATTCTTATGCATCCATGATAAGAATATCAGTTCTTACATTCTAGCCATAATCAAGTAATTATTAAGTGTGACACTTCATCTGCTATTCCACAAATTAGACGAATAAATTGATGGGTGGTGATGTCTAGCATTTTGTATGCTGATCGGATTGCAGCGCTCAAGGCGAGAACAGTTTCCTACTTGTGAGTTGTAAATATGATATATCAGTGGTAGGTTTGTCAGTTTCACTGTTTGCTTTTCTATTTTGGTTAAACAGAAAGAAGCTGAGAAGCGCCAAGCATTGAAGCGGCAGGGACAAGGTGAATACATGGAGATAACTGAGAGCAATTTCTTGGGTGAAGTCACTGGAAGTGAAAAAGCAAATTTTCACTTCTATCACCGAGAGTTTTATCATTGCAAGTTATGTCACTAGAATATTGTTCCTCACTTGCAAGATTTTAATCTTGTTGTTTGCTTGGTGATCAATTGTGCACGTGTTTATACTTTGGGTAATGCCTTCACATAATAATGAATAAGCATCTGAAGACACTTGCTTCAAAGCATTTGGATTCCAAGCTCATCAAGGTCGACGCAGAGGTTAGTTGACATTTGCTAGAAGTTATCCCAAAGCAATGAAAATTAGAGTGCTTATTGTTGCTGTTAGCTATGATGCGAATTTTTTTTTTCGTGGGTGCTGGTTTTTAACAAGCTAAATCAAAATCCTACTAATGCAAAGGTAAGGCATTTAGGATATGTATGATTGAAAAATAATTTTTTCGTGAACTAATTTTGTGGACTTCACATGTTTGATTTGCTGAAATTGATTATGGTGAAAAAAAAATGCATGGTTAAAATTGGAAAGATGAATTCTCTAATCTGTAAAGGCGAAAAATATTTTCCTTTATCAATAAGTTTTCCCCAAAACAGACACACGTTTAGATGTGATTGAGGAGAATATTGATAGTGTGTCGCATTGTCTTCTTCTTTTGTTGTTACATCTTATTTTTTGAATAACATGTCATATTTGCAGGAAAGCTTCTCCTATTCGATAATCCATTGTTCTTCACATAGACGCACTTAGTAGAAATGTTAATGAAGGCCACCTGAAGGAGATATTCAGTTAGACAATTTCATTTTTCATGTACTTGATTTTCTATAGTTCACTTTTTGCTGGCAAAGGAAATACTTACTGAAGGTTGAAATAGTATGCCAGATTGTGGGATTTGTTATGTTACTCTTGGAAAATTGTGATCTCATAGCCATATTCTAATACATATTATCTCTAATCTTTTAACCTTGTGATTCTGCTCTTCGTTGAAATCTTGAACTTTGAGAACTTGTTCTCCTTAGTTCAAGCGATATAGTATATCAATATGCTTGTTCAACTTTGGCATATTTCATGTTTGCTCTTGGCATTTTCTTCATGCAATTCTGACACATTTAAATTGCAGATACTATTTTGTTTGGGAAATATACTTTTACTTATGATGCCAATTGGAAGATTCTCTTTCTGACTTTATTACACTATTTGGTTGTAGGTGTGAAATCATTATATCAAGATAACATGCCAATAGAGGTGGAGCCTTGGAGGGACTTGAGAAGATAACTCCTGACACTAAATTGGGATTTTTGGGCAATGAAAGTGAAGAGCCATCCCCGACCATAGGTGCAAGTGCGATAGCAGTTTTGTCTTCCATGTGCATGTACCTTGCTGATAGATGGCCTTCCTATTTGAAAGGCCATTTTGGGGAAACGTTTTTTGTGCTGAAGAGTTTGGTTATGCATAAAACAAGTGCATTTGACACGAGAGCTCTAATAGACTCTAATAGACTGGGCATGTAAGTACCAATGGAATCAGAACGTGTATTTGTGATATACATATATATATATATATATATATATATATATAAATTCTTTGTCGCAGCTCTATGTTATTCTATATGAATGTCTTCTAGGCAGGTTCTAGGGTACTTTGGAATCGGATTCAGAACTTGTGACAAGATAGGTTTAAGGTTCTAGGGCATATAGGGTAGGCCCTATGTTCCGAAAAATGAAAGGGACATAACAAAAGAGACGGGAAAAAAAAGTCGGGAAATACCCTACATTTGATGGTTCATTTGACGTTCCCGTTTTACTTTTTTTTTATTATAAATAAATATTCTCACATTCTTTAGGAAATATTACATAGAATTGGACACGTTATATATAAACGAAAGTGACATAAAAAAAGAGACGGAAAAAAGTTCGGAAATACAATACATTTGATGTTTCATTTGACGTTTTTGTTTAACTTTTTTTATGTTATGAATAAAGAGCCTCCCATTCATAAACAAAAGTAACTAAGAATTAGAAACGCATTTTTTTATATAAAAAAAACGAAAGGGACATAACAAAAGTGACGCGAAAAAAAGGTTCGAAAATACCCTACATTTGATATTTCATTTGACGTTCCGTTTTACTTTTTTTATTTTATAAATAAAAAGCCTCACATTCTTTACGAAATATAATGTAGAATTAGAAATATGTTTATATATATATATATATATATATATATATATATATATATATATAAGAAAAGGACGTAACAAAATAGACGGAAAAAAAAAGTTCGGAAATACCCTACATTTGACGTTACTATTTAACCTTCTTTATGTTATGAACAAAGAGCCTCTCATTCATAAATAAAAGTAACGAAGAATTAGAAAGATTTTTTCGTTTATATATAAATAAACGAAAAGGACATAACGAAAGAGGCACGGAAAAAAAAAAGTTCAGAAATACCCTGCATTTGATGTTTCATTTGACGTTCCTGTTTTACTTTTTTTATTTTATAAATAAAGAGCCTCACATTTTTTACGAAATGTAACGTAGAATTAGAAACACGTTTTTTTTTATGTATATAAACGAAAGAGACATAACAAAAGAGACGAGAAAAAAAGTTCTAAAATACCCTACATTTGATGTTTCATTTGACATTTCTGTTTAATTTTTTTTATGTTACGAAAAAAAAAAAGTTCGAAAATACCCTACATATAATGAAATGAAAGGAAGATTTGATGATAACTATGGAGGAGAAGGATAGACGAGTTGCCATACCTAAAATGGCAGATTGATGTGTTTTGGCTAATGATGACTCACGCTTCAGTAGAAACATCTTATTATAAATTCGGTTAAAGCTCACCGGCTTGCACATAAACACAATCACAACAGACGAACTTTTAACCTATCTGAGAGTTTTACTAGATCTTTTCCTAGCCACTACTTACAACATTCACTTTCTACTTCTTATGCAACTACAGCCACCATGTGCATCTCGCCGCGAGGGGGGAGGGGGGGTTGGGAGATTGAAACCCAGAGGAAAGATCTCGCTCCTCAAATCTCTATTACTTCGCCACAAGAAAGCTGGCTTTGAATAACAAAACGAGAAAAGATCTACAAGGTGGAGAGGCTAACATCCAACTCCAAACATGAGCACATCCATCTGGACCATCGAATGTACACTTGCGGCAAATGTTAATTTAGTTGAAGGCTCCTGCACAAACGAAAAAACCCATTACGTGCACATTGGATGAAAATAATTGATGAACCAATCATCTACTTATTACACCAGGTGCAGGAAGTTTGGAACACACAACGCAAACAAAACACAGATGAAGTACAAAACATAAACACCCGAGACATATGACACAAACAGAGATCATCTACATGACTTACACTAACAAGACCATATGTCACCGCAAATGACTACTCGCAATCTATAAAAATACACTGTAGTGTGAAACTTCGCATCATTTGAGACATAACGCAAGCACGATATACAACGAATAAAGTAAAAGAAACAAAAGGAAAATTTGATTGCTAGTGCTAAGCAATGAACATAGTCCAAAGGTGTTCTTTTGACCAGAAAAAATTCACACTAAAATAGCCATTGTTGCTCTTATCACAACCCATTACAAGGGATGTGACCCACAAGGTAGATAAAACAGATAGATAAAGCAAAACTCTTTTTGCCACTTAGATAAAGCAAACTTACATAAACAAAAAAATTTCAGAAACAAACAAAGAAAGGACTCAATCCTTGAATGAACAGTGCAAGAACAGGGCATTAATTTTCCATGAATATGAGAAACAATACCAAGTTATCCATCTATATGGAACAAGAAAGTGTTATGCCATGTTATGCAGTAAAAAGTACATTAGTTAGCTATCAAAACAGCGAAGCATACCCCCTACTAGAAGCCAGGACAAGAGGTGATGTCGGAGTTGCAGTTGTACTGGCATTAGCAGTTGTTATTGCTGCAGAAGTTGTAGCATGGACACCTTGAAAAGAAGTATTCAAAAATCATTCAACATGGCATCATTTTTATTAAGCACAAAACCAGAAATGGGTACATTAGTGAGCACCATTTACACTTCTAGATAATATTGCGCGAGCATTTCTTTTTTTTACCAAGCTTATATAGAAACGTTAAAAAGGATTCAACGATTAATTTATGGTGTGCAAAGAAATGAAAGGGCAGACTCCATTCGTGATTGCAGCAACAAGTCATGTCTTGGCATGAACATTTCTCCTTATAGTAATATTTTCATAGAATCTTGAATTATTTTAAAAGGTAACTGTACAGTCAAGACTTCTTTACGAAGAACTAGAGAACAAAATAAATGTAAGTGCAAGCAAGAGATTGTCTATTCATACAAAGCAAAGGGGGAAAAAAACTGTTTCCTATTATCCACCATTGTGTTTAGCAATATTGTTGTACATATAGCAACCCCCTAACCTCAAAACCCACATAACCAACAAATATTAACAGAAAAAATTGAAAGTCTCAGTTCACTGCAAGCACCTTTAGAAGCTCTATGCACAAGGATATCAAAAGTACACAAGCGACAACTGGACAGAGAATAATTCCAATAAGAATGTCTGCTAGAGAAGATAGGATATTGTGATTCGAAGGTCCATTTCCTTGTTATTCGGGACTTTTTAGCTTATTGCTTTATATATGAGCCACTAAGAAACTCTTTTGATTCTTCCTACCGATTTTTCTTTACATTCACGGCACATTATCATACTTGTGTACGGAATCATGTATTGTCCCTTGACATTCACAGACATCCCTCATTTTTCTATGTGAACAATTTTTCTTTACATTCACGGACATCCCTTATTTTCCTATGTGACTGTATCAAGTGAGTACACTCCGCAAAGTGAAGTGAATGGGAATGATTTGGCTCAAAATCATTCACAAGATATTTACCGCTCCCTCGAACTAATTTGATTCCCATTCGGGCATGGCAATCCATCCTCGTTTCAGGCCTAGGTTTTTTTACTAATTCCAGCCGTTTATCTTTATCTCGATATCCCTCTTTTGCACAACAAAAACGCATAGAAGTTATGGCATCATCCTTTCCTTTGGTATTACCTCTCCTACGAACACCAAATTCAGTTTTCGATGCATACATCTTCCAAAACTCCCATGCCTCATCCCCATCATTAAATTCCATATCCATTTGTGAAGTCCAATCATTACTACTAATAAAATCACAAAATAAATAATGGACAAAGTGGCGTCATTAGATGATAATCTTACACACCAAATAATAAAACAAAAAAAAAATAAACTTACTTTCATGAAAACATTACTTACCTTGTGGTATCATCACCCACTTGAGAGGAAGTCTCCATTTGAGGAAAAATTTGACAGCTAGTACTAAGCAATGGACATAGTGCTTCTTCCCTATCCATTTCAAATGCCCTATGGAAATGTGTCAGAACGGTGATTGACAACATGGATAGGATATTAGGTCAAACATCATACATGCACTAGCTAGTAGGATATAAGGTCAAACATCACAAGGAGTTGTACAGAGTTATTTATGATTTTTCCATTGAAAAGTAAAAGTTACAAGTAGAAAAACAAAAGCTACTTTACCCAAAAAAATGGGAAGGAACACTTAAAAGCTAATCAAGTCGAATGCCTATATTGTAGACCAGATAGAGGCAGTGTAATATCCATACATAGTAATCTCTCTCATTGTTTGCTCCTTTTTCCTACCCTCTTTTGGTTTAGATACCAATAGACTTGTTTCTCCACAAGATGAGAGGTCGGCTTCTCTATCTTTTCAGGTCAAAGTAGATTTAATTTTGAACACTTTTTGTGTGCCAATGTATTTTAGGGGAGAACTAAATCCAACAGAAGTTTCATTTGTGGTTTCTGTATGTTTGCCCCCTTTCGAATTATGATGTTTAAGTAAATTACAATCCAGTCCTTGAGAAATGCTATTTGGAGGTAAACCACCATAATAGAAGCTCCAAGATGTCACTGTAAATGGCTACTTGTAATCTGTAAAAATACACTGTAGTGAGAAATTTCGCATCATTTGAGACATAATGCAAGCACAATATACAAACATAAAAGTAAATAAAAAAAGAAAAGAACTAAATACCAGAAAAGTAAAAAATCACTAAAAAATGAAAAAAAAAAATTCAAACAAAATAATAATTAAAAGTTGTCAACTTCAGCGATTTTCGGACGAAATTAGTCAAAAGGACTAATTGGCAATCCTTATAAGGTTTAGGATTAAATTGATAAATTCTCAAAATGTTTAGACTTAAATTTGCATCATTGAAAGGTTTATGACCGAAGTGCCAAATTATCAAAAGGTTTAGGATTAAATTGACGCAATTAAAAAGTTTAAGGCTGATTGGCTACCGTACAATAGTCTTAATATGAGATAATTTCTCATCTAAGTAGGTATATATGAACCTCCTTATTTGACTAAAAAGCAAACAAGTATCTCAACTAGAAAAAAAACTCAATTTTCCAATGTTTGCTAAAGCTCAAAGAAGCAGAGAGAAGTTGATCATTACTGCAAAGATGAAGAAACTTAAAATAGACAATTATACAAACATATTAAGACTCATCTACTAAGTGATGTGGCATAACTTGGTGCACAAGTTGACACTCTAAGTTAAATAACCACTTATAGAGGATCACGTTACTAAATAAATCAATCTTAGTAAACTGGTTTTAGCATCTCTAGCATTGCCCTAAACTGCAAATGCCTATGGATTTTGTGTGGGAAAAACATAGAATTTTTTTTCAACAAAAACACAATATGCAACCAACAACATCTTTCAGTAATTACTAAACATTTTAATAGAACAAAGTTCTATTCAACTCACAAAGCATTCCTTCTTCATCACTGCTTTCATCATCTTCACCTCCATACTGCAGCGAAACAAATAACATGGTAAGTTTGTCTATTCTATGAAATATATTTAGGCACGGACAATGTAAGAGTCCATCCAATTACCGTAGCATCATCACCATCAGATCCTAAATCAACTGCCAGAAAAAAGAAAAGAAAGAAAGAAAGAAAGAAATACGGCTCAGATGAGTGAAACATCCATTAAATAAGCAAAACATCTCATGAATGCAACATGCAACATTTAATTTGTGAGTAGAAGACCCTAAAGACCTGAAAGTAATTAATATCAAGTGTAGCTCCTGAGGTGTGGAGTAAAGCCATTCTAGACGATACAAGCATTCACATGAAAACTGAAGCCGAGCCATCCATATTCTTAATCTCAAAGTATACATACTTGAGGAGTACAGCTAAGCACAAGGCTTTCTAAGCCATTTATAATGCGCCAGAAAGCAGTGATATACCGCCCTTATACAAGGAAAGAATTCAAAACATCAAGAAAGATAATTACACCGTGTAATCAACATTTATGCGTCTATTTGTGGTCAATGTAAAGAATACTTCAATTCGAAAAAAGAGATGAACTATGAGTATTTGATCTGGCAATTACATCAAATTAGGTTAATGAATATTAAGAATTTTCAATAAGCTTGCTAAACTATTGAAGTGCTTGTAACTTGGTCACTGAAAATGAATGGTCAGCAACAGATCCTCTACAAGTTTACTTTTCTATCTGTGCAGGGGGGATGGGTGTCAGTACATTTACATGGCCAAGAACATGGAAAAGACACTTTTTTTAAACTGTCCTCCGTCATTAGCAACTGAAAACAACAGTAGCAACATGCAAATTCTTTCTGCTTACTCTTCTTTTGCCACAAAATTTTCTCATCAACAAATGAATCATCACAAGGAAAGAATGGGTCTTTAAAACCCCATAATCCACTAAAATATTTGTCTCCAACAATACAACCGAATAGGTTGTATGAACAACATCGACAACCAAATGCTATGCAGAAAAGAAGACACTCGAAATGAAACAGAAACGGGACACACAAATAAATATAAGTATGTCAGACAACAACCATCTTATTCCACATAAGACCTTTTGACAATTACCCTTCTTTCAAATCTACATTTCAATTGCAGAGAAGTCTCCAGATATAGTCCCCAAGCAACAAAATAATCAACTCCAAACACCATAGGTGCCGTCAATAGAGTCAAGAATACCCACAGGAGGAAAATATTGTGAACTTACAAGGTGATTCTTCATCCTCATCACACCATTTGTTCCTGTCAACGCAGGTCCCCCAATTTGGCCGCGGAGTCGCCGTCGCCCAATCCTTGGCCACGTCCTCAGTGTAGCTGAGAGGAAGCCTGCGAGAAGAGAAGCTGAGAGAAAGTTGACGTCAAGGAAAGGCGATGGACAAGGACAGAGGAACGCCAAGTGATTCCGAGCGCGAAGGTCAGAGCGGAGAGATTTTCGGAGAGAAATCGAGAACAAGGGAAAATGCATACGAGTAGAGAGAAAACTCACCAGAGGAATCGAAGAGACGGCCAGTGAAGAATCGGAGAGACGGTTGGCGATTTAGGAGGCGATCCCAAACGCGGGAGAGGAGGAGAGATCGCTTTGAAGGGGAAGAAACGCGAGCGGAGAGAGGAGAGAGAGAAAGAGATCACGCTGGTTTCAAAATAAGTTTTCTTTTTCTTTTTTTTAGTAGTTGGCGCCTAAATTTTGGGCACTCTGTTACTATGACGTGGCTAAATCTCAGCCGTTCGTTCGAATCGAACGGCTGGGATTAGAACCTGGGCACCCCTGCCTAGATCCCACCTTGGCAAGGGATCCGGTTCCTTACTCCAGAGCATAGCCGGGGATCCTGGTGTTGTTGTACCATGTGAGGGACTCGCGAACGCATGAATGATGGCAGAGGAGCATCTCGAGGCTTTTGAATCCCCTAACATAATGTCAGGGGTGGCATTGAGAGAATTTAATTTCAAAATTAAAATTGGGCGGGAAATTTTAATTTTGAAATTTTCCTCAATGTCACCCCTAATATTATATTAGAGGATTTGGATGCGTAGCTCGAGAGCGTCGAGCTCAAGACTCATGAAGACACGACGGAAACTAGAGCGTGGGGTTCGCGTTCTTATGGCTCAGTCAAGCTAATTAAATTAAGTTCATAACCTCCCTGCTTAAATCTATTTAATGTCAATCCAATTAAAATTCAATCTTATGTGGGGGTTAATGCAATTAAATGAAAATGCTCATAATATCACGCAAAATGATATTTTTTTTACTTAGGGGACGGGATCCTCCCCTAACATATTTGTGCAATAAAAAACTAAACGGGTCGTAAAAATTCAGTTTTCAATAAATACTATCCGCTCCATTCAACATCCGCGCTCAAACGGACATATATTTTCTCATTAAAGGTACACATGTGTCGAATTCTTTGATTGAACTTATTGTTTCCTTGCATTTTAAGGTTCGCTCCGCTAGATATCATTTTCGTGCCTGGCCCGGCCCGGCCCGGCTAAATAGGCCCAAAATACAAAAGGACCGGGTACATCTTTTGTTCGGGCTCGGACTCGGACTCGGGCTCGAGCTTTGTTCACGGATCTGCATGATTACTATCATCATGACAGGAAGTCCTTAGCTACAACGAGAAACGCCAAAATGGATATGTCCTTGTGACCACGTTTTTCCACTTTCATGCAACTTTCGGTGGTCAAATCAAACGGATTAAGCCGATCTTGATGCATTGAATTTAGCCCGACTTCTATCTTTTTCCTTCTTCCCTCCAAGAGTTTCATTCTCATACTAAACATTTTAAGCGTGCAACAAACCAAAAAAGCGCAGTCAGAATAGATAGACACGAGTTATAACTAGCAAATCACACACTTGAAGCATCACATGGACAAAGCGCGCCGAGAAATTAAAGCACATGGTGTAAAACCATACTCCTATTAATTATCTCCTCAACATAACAAAACCCTAGATGACACTAGACCCTAAGGCATTCCCCCCAATCAAAGATAAGATGTCTCAACAAATACAAAAATCATAAAATGATAGAAACAACAGAATCAAGCATTCTCATGCTAAATAAATTCTACATTAACTCAATTGAAGGAGACGATATCAAAACTATAATCCTAAATCTATTGAATAAATTAGGTAAGTTCAATCTTTATGGGCCAAGATAAACATCAGCTGCCAAATTTAGCAAGAAAAGAAAACGACAAAGTCCACGGAAGAGAGAGTTGGACATTGTCTCTTCGGATGACAAAGCAACTTGTGTGAGCTTCTTACAGTGACCGGAACCAAACATTTCCTACGTCATCTGCATATCATGTGCACATCGCATTCTTTCTATTGCACATCAATTTTTTGTCTTTATTTTTGAGTTTTGGGACATATGTTACAATGTATCCGAATAGATCGACATTCAATTAAGAGACTCGTGTCACAATCTCAAGATGGAGACAATAGATGGGTTCACGACGGGGAAAAGTTGCCTGCATCTGCCTCCATCTTTGGAGTATTGGTGTGGCGACCTCAAATTCAATTTGAATTTTGAGTTAATGGATTACCAGATTAATTAAATGAATTAACTAACCTAGCGCGAGCTCTCCCAAACTCTACCAATTCGTAACTTTGGTTCACTTGATTTTTAATCAATAGTTTTTTAAAATTTCGGAGCCGCCACTAATCTTTTTTGGTAGGTAGATTAGATACATAAATAAAGTACGGGAGAATACTTTATTTTTTGCTAACCAAAAATTTAAGTTCGGGAACTTGATTATGCTAATTTTTCAATTAACACCCTTTCGATATCATTCTTATGAAAATTTCATTGATTGGCATATTCCATTGATTTCAGTGAATGACGTAAAGTGCAACTTTTTGTTGGGATTTTCTTGATTAAATGCATGCAATGCAAGTGCAATTATGACATGTGACTATATGACACGAAAAAGGTCATGCATGATGACTTTGGAAAAATCAAATTTTAATGCAAGAATTGATTTCAGTGAACGAATTAAAGTGTAATTTTTTTTTTGGGATTTTCTTGATTAAAATGCATGCAATGCAAGTGCAATTATGACATGTGACTATATGACACAAAAAAGGTCATACAAGATGACTTTGGAAAAATCAAATTTTAATGCAAGAAAGAATGTGAATTCTAACCTAAATGACATATGACATGTATTAATGAAACTAGATGACATGGCATAATGATGCATGAATGACGGGTAATATGCATGAAATGCGAAAATTATGATTATCCTAAATGACATGCAAGATGATTCATTAAAAAGAATTGCATGAATGATCTTAGAGAAAAAAATAATTTTAATGCAAATGAACATGATTTCTATTTTTGCCTTACCAAAAAAAAAAAAGCATGATTTCTATTTTAAATGACACGACATGGAATTTGTGATGTAGATATTATATGCATGAATGACAGGCAACAATGTGATCTACCCTAAGCGTGGGAAAATATGAACCTAGTCTTGTTGACTTGCAAAGTAACATAAAAATATGAATGAATGGCAATGATGTGGATACTATATGAAATGCACATGAATCATGACATGTGAGAATGCATGGCAATTAAACTCTGTGGTAAGCAAATGATATGTCATAACTTTCAACGAATTTTTGATTTTTATGATGGACTTGTCTAACAATTAACATAAATTGATTAGTTAAAATCCAATTTAAATTAAGAGTTCACTTGGGATGTAATTTTCCAAAAAAAAAAAAAAATCATTTAATAGTTATGACATGATGATATTTTTTGTGTTTTCATGATTTTTTTTTTTGTTAATTTTGTGTTTTCTGAAAAAATAAATCAAATAAAAGTATAATAGACCTTGAGCATAATACACCTTAAATTCTGAAATTTTCGATGAACTCGTTTCGTACCCTAGGAGTCGGATCAAAATGTAATTTATTCATGTCGTTTTCTGGGGGTCGAGTCAGATAGTGAATTTTGAAATTTGTCGATTCGGTCCCAAAGTAATTGGATAGGTTAGACAAATTGACGTGCAGATGACATCGTACCTCGGGGTGAAGTCAGATAGTCATTATTTTGCACATATTCCGAGGGACAAGGGGAGCATGTATTATAATCAAGCCAGATTATAAAAATATTTGAATTATTTTAAAATTAAAAATACAATGATCTTCGGCCAACTAGGGATAGATGCCAAAATTTTCAAGGACATAAGGTACTATCCACAAAGTATTGCATATCTTTTAAATTATGAAGTTATTTGAAAGTATGTTAGATAATTTTCCAAATTTTAAAGATATCTTCAGATCTCTTAGAGGATATGTACTATATATTGCAAGATAAACCTAAGTATCCAGGGATATGCCACCGATTCAAAATAACATGCTTAGGATATGCACAACTTTAAAAAGATCATGGGACTATATCGAAAATTTCTTTTCAAAGATTATCTTGCTTTATCTGTCAAATCTCGATCTTTTTCAATTGAAGAGTATTATCTCATGGAGATTTCAAAAGATTGGGATCAATTCCAGTATAAACTGTGAACACATTAGATTAGATCAAGATTACTCCAAATAGGCAACTCACTCATGAACTTCGGAAAAATACGCATAGCACCTCAACCGGTTATCTTGCCCAAGTATAAAATTACCTTGTCAATTTTGCCAAAGCAACTTTTAAAAAATCAACTAGGATAAACAAGTCCATTGCAATCTGCGCATCGATCTAAAGGAATGAACAAAATTCACACCCCAACCAATGTATATGGATTCTTTCGAGAACTGCAGGGGAAACGTGGGGAAGATCAAAGCTCCATAATTCAACGAAGTTCTTGTTAACAACGAGCAGGATTGATTGTCGTGCCAGTTTTTTTTTTTCTTTAACACAAAGGCGAATAGTCCGCACTTAATTATTCAACCACAGATCCAAAACGTGCGAGACGCTCAGCAAAGTTTATAAATCAAGCAAACAAACATTCAATGAGATGAGAGTTCTACCTTGAATCGGATATCTTTGCCGATCGAACTTGCACAAAACTTGTATATCGAGCTCAATCTTTCGGACTGA
The DNA here is from genome assembly GCA_028455895.1 of Rhodomyrtus tomentosa. Classification (NCBI taxonomy): domain Eukaryota; kingdom Viridiplantae; phylum Streptophyta; class Magnoliopsida; order Myrtales; family Myrtaceae; genus Rhodomyrtus; species Rhodomyrtus tomentosa. The sequence goes on along the minus strand of JAPCWY010000001.1, from coordinate 838,301 downwards.
TCGTTTACGGACTCGTATACACCTAGGGAGCCAGTGTATATGCCGCAGTGAACTTTGCAGCAGCTAATTTGCCCCTCAACCAACACCAATTCGTAGGGAGACCGTTCCAGGAAGGCGGAGGAATGACCACCAAACAATGAGCTGAATATCTGCACTTAAAAGTTAATGGAAACGTCCAAAAAATTGGTGTATTTTGGACCCCAAATAGCAGCGATCGAGTTTGGGACAGCAGCTCAAAACAGCAGTGAGTAGGAATTGAACGGTAGCACTCCTCGAGCAGGGAGAAACCAACACCAAGTTTCGGCTTCGGGCTGAATATAGAACGAACAAAGACTCCGGGGCTAAGCGAAGCCGTCTTGCAACAGAGAGAGTCTTCGTAGGTGTCCCCCAAAGAGAAACGCCGATGATATTGTGCTCTAGACCCCAGATTGCTCCCTCAATCTCAGGAGTTTTTCCTCTCAAAATTCTGAACGTGCATCAATCTCTCTGGAACTGCCCCCCTTGTGCGTGAGACTTTTGTATCTTTACATAGGGGTCAACCTAGGTTTAGGCTTATGGACTTCGGCTTCGCACGGCATAAGGAACCCCATGATATAAGACCTTATGTTGATATTCTGATGGGCCAAAAAGCTTGATTGATTTAGATTTAATTGATTTTCCAACCATCCTCGATATGCATGGGTCTGACCGAATTATTCTTTATTGTGGGCTCATTCACACAAGCTCGAGCTATAATTAACTAAATAAATAATTAATTAAAAGCATCATAAATTTAATGAGCAAAAATGAGCCGATTTGAAATAAGTCCACAAATTATATAAAATTTCGGTGCATGACCTTCATATTGCCGCGAATTTAATGTCCATGCTACATGATAGAATTGAGCTCAAATCCCTCACCGATAGTCCAAATAAATGCAGATATGATGCACGACAAAATAAACAAGAAAAATGATTTAATTATTTTTCGCGAGAACTAAAGTAATTCTAATTTTTTTTTTATAAATGAATGACTGAAAATGATTTATTCAAAATTTAGGTGTGTCAACAATTGGAGTAATGTTCACAAGCCACGATCAGACTTTACTTCGAAGGAAGTCCGAAATCCTGCTTCACAGCGATAACTAACCATCTCTCTCTTTCCTCTTTAGAAACTTAAGGAATCTATCGTTTCGTGTCTAAAATATATGTATTTTTCATCTGTACTGATGAATTACAATTACTGTCGGTAAGAAGCAACGTTTGGGAGCTTGGATAGGTCTTGCGCGGGCCTAATCCCTGTTCGGAACTTTTGTCGAACATCGGACGAAACAATGGTGCTGCCGTGTAGTTATGTCTATGCGTCCGTCCCTGCAAATGTCCCCTACGTTCTTAACCACGACCTTAATTGTGGAATTCGTCTCGTAATGTATCTGCGGCGTAGGGGACTGATACCCTTGTACACAACTTTATTTCGTTATATTGCACGTTGGGGTACCGATTCAAAGGACAAAAATGCAAAACCCTTTTCTTGCGCATTGTCGATTGACGTGCTGAAAAAAGTCGTCGTTTGTCAGACTCACATTTACTTACTTTGGTAGAAAATTTGATGAGTCGCCCTAAGCTAGATCAGTTGTCTTAAAGAGTTAATCAAATTGTAATTGGTGACTCGAGTGAGAATCGGTAATCCAGAAGTTGGCAAAGCAATCTACTTTAAGTTGATAATTTATATAAAAGTTAACAAATTTGAGGCGTCAAATAGTTATGCAAAGAAAAGTTGGTAAATTAGTACAAAATTTGCTTATTTGCAAATTAGCTATCAGAAAAGCTTAGCTGTTTTATTAAAGCACCAATCATTCTTGTTACCATGTCTAATACTTATCACTTATCAGCACTAATTGAAACTTGTTACCATGGAAAATAGTCCGTGCCGTGTCCCTCATAACAACCATCTGAGTCAGAATTTTTGCATCCAATGCTGATACCATATGGCAAAGTAAAGACGCGTATGAAGCACAATTATTTTGTTTATTGATCCGAAGTGAAAAAAAATAATGATAATACAAGGTAAATGTGTTAGAATATATTCTTTTTGGGTATATTTAATTGCAGGCTTTATTAATTATTACTGTAATTATTAATTGGTCTAATAAATGTAAGATATATACAGTTTCCTATTCTAATCGAATATGGGGCTGAATAGTATGGGCTGAGATAAACCTAATCTTTGATGAGGGGATAGGTTTCATTCTCTATAAATAGAGCTCAAGTTCCTCCTCTAAATCTTAATGTCCACATAACCTTACATACAGAATCGTCTGAAGCGATAGTGAGGGGCCATCTCATTGAAGCGATAATGAGGGGCCATCTCATTGAAGCCAATGATAAAAGGGTTTCATAGATGAAAAGCTCTTGAGCATCGGATTCTCACAATTTCGCATTAAGAACGATAAATCCCAAACAAGGTGCGTTAATTCTTTAACTATATGGATTAGAGATTGGTGTATCTGTACGTGTGTATCTTGGGTCGCTGCATACGGATGAAATACGCAGCTTACATGTGGTATCAGAGTCTACACGTACTAGATCGCGAATCGCGTTCTCGGTATTTTTTTTGAAATTTTATTTTTATCTAAATCGAAAGAAAATTATATATTCGGAAAGTACTCGACGAGACGAGCAAAACCATATAGAGATCGCCGCCGTCAACCTCCGGACGCGCCGCCACTCGCCGATGGCAATTTGGCGCATGGCGGCCACGCCCCCCATTGGTTACACGCGCTGATTCGGGCCCTGCACTTGCGCGGCACGTGGGGACTGGCGTCAACATGATGTCATCTTAGCTTGGGCAGACCCGACCCGATTTCGTTGACCCGACTCGACCCGGATAGTTGACCGTTGACTAGGACCTTTCGGTTGGACCGGTCGTTGATTGGTTCGACCGAACCGCCTCGACCCGGTTCGCTAAACCGATTCAGGGGTAGCGGTCAGACCAGTTTGAAAATCGACTGAGACGCTGAACACGTGCATTACACGTGTAAGCGCGTGGTCCTCACGCGTCGAAGCTTCTGGTGGCGTGTAAGGGCGCGTGTATGATCCGATGAAGAAGTTTTAGGTATCGGCGTGCTCGTATGCTCATGCTCTACAAGGTGGTATATTTATTTTACATGTTTGGCACTTTTATGGATGGAAAATACTTGTGGAACTTCAAATACGTATATATTTTGGAGTATTTTTTTTGCGTATTTCCAAGTATTTCTCTATGGTTTTGTGAAATACAGGTGCAAAGCTCACATGTAAATACCACATATGGATATGTGAAGCATGATTTGTCAGTTACATGCTTATGGTTTGACATGAATTATTGAGATACCAATGAAAATTAGCGAGGCGTGTAATTTTGAGATGATTGCCCCTAATTTCTGAAATTACATGCATACGATAGATGTGAAATATAAAGTTGTATCCCAATTTCAGGTAAATTCAGTTGGGTTGTGACTGCCAAAGCGGCACACTTGGTTGAGTTTAATAAAGAACATGTTTTATTATATTGGGATGTCTCATGTTTTAAGCGTACTTATGCTCCCAAAAGAGGTGATTGCGTATTGATGCATGGAGGGTTACATGTACATCATATGGATGAGAATTAATTAGTCTAAGTGCTGTCATACGCCTAAAGGTGGTGATTAACAAAGATTGAAATAAATTCTCATAGCCGTTGTAATGTAGGGAGTATACAACTGCATGTCATGTTTTCTACCCAAAGATGATTATATGATAATGTATGTATCTCTCAGAGTGAAATTTCACATTATGCTAATTAAAAATATTTGGTATTTTTCAGTCACATTTTCTATGAATGGCAACCCCATAGCTATTGAGATTCTTACTGGTAATAATTTTAAGAATTTGAGAGATGATTTTCTATTTAGTATGGAACTGGCTGACGTTCATATTGCTCTTAATGAATATAGGCCAACAGCTCTTACAGATGAGAGTACAGATGCCCAAAAGGCACTTTTTGCTGCTTGGGAAAAGAGCAATAAGATTTGCTTACTGTCAATGAAGCGGTCCATACAGGAACATCTTAGAAGTGATTTTGTTGCCGACATCACTGCTAGACAAATGATGGAAGCCTTGGTGGCTAGAAATCGCGACTCTCTTAATGTTGAGATTGGAATACATATGTCAGGATTATTCAGTTTGAAGTATGATGGTTCGCTGGTGTTAGGGACTATGTCATGAGGATGGTAGATCTACAATCAAAGCTCAAGGGGCTTAATGTTCCAATTCCTGATGCTTGTATCATACATCTTGCACTTAATTCTCTTCCACCTGAGTTTGGTATTATCCAAACACAATATAACACCACTGATCAGGCATGGATAATCAACGGCTTGGTTGCAAGGGCGGTGTTAGAAGAGATCAAGCTGAAGAAAAGTAATGTGCATATGGTTCTGTATGCTACTTCTAGTTCTGATGCCAAGAAAGACAAGGGCAACAAGAATCGTAAAGGAACTCATTCATCTGTTGGTCAGCATGAAAACTTGGGTTCAAAGAAATCGACCTTTAAAAGGGACGGTAATGCTGGTAAATATGGTCTTTATTTTTTTGTAAGAAGGGATGACACGTAAAGAAAGACTGCGCTAAATATAAGAATTGGTTATCTAAGCGTGAAGCTAAAGGTAATGGTTCTTTGGCGTTGATTTGTGAATCTAATGTATCGGAAGCCCCATCTTATTCATGGTGGCTAGATAGCGGTGCAATTAACCATGTTGCATTTACCATATAGAGATTCATAAACCGAAGGAAACCAAATAAGGATGAATCAAAGCTCACAATAAGAAACAACAACAAAGCTGATGTCGAGTTTGTGGGAGATGTCATTTTAATTCTAGATTCTGGTTTTAATTTGATGTTAAGGAATACATTTTATGTACCTTCTTTTAGACGGAATTTAATTTCTGTATCAAGTTTGGACATGTGTGGTTACTCTTTTGAGATTTCAAACTCTATAATTTCTATTTCTTTTAATTCAAATAAAATTGGGTATTGCATTATGTCCAATGGATTGTACAGATTATGTTTGTCTCCCAACGAAATATACGTCGTTTATACAAGTGAAAATGTTATTTCCAAAAGGCCTCTACCTAAAGAACAGTTCTACGCAATATGGCACAAATGTTTTGGTCACATCTCTAAAGAAAGAGTGGAAAGACTGATAAAGGCTTCCATTTTACCCATTCTTATAAGTAACCTAGACACATGCATAGGCTGTTGTGGAGGTAAGATGACTAAAATAAAGAAAAAAACTACAATTCGTAGTTCTCATTTGTTAGAGATTATCCATACAGATATAAGTAGACCCTATACAGCAACGTTGTGTAAAAATTTTTATTTCATCACATTTATAGATGATTATTCCCGATATGGTTATCTGTACTTGATTAAGGAAAAGTCCAAATCTCTTGATAAGTTCAAGATTTTCCGAACTGAAGTCGAGAAACAGCTAGGGTCATAAAAATTGTCAAATCTGACCGTGGTGGTGAGTACTATGGTCGACATGGTGATGCTGGACAACTTAAGGGGCCATTCGCCAAGTACTTGGAGGATTGTGGAATTGTGGCTCAGTTTACTATACCCGATAGTCTTGAACAAAACGGTGTAGCTGAAAGGCGTAATCGTACTCTTATGGATATGGTGAGGAGTATGATCAACAGATCTAATTTACCTGATTTTTTATGGGGTGAGGCCTTGAAAACGGCGCTTTATGTATTGAATCGTGTTCCTACTAAATCTGCACCACTACTCCATTTAAATTGTGGATTGGACGGAAGCCAAACTTGAATCATCTGAAAGTTTGGGGATGCCCTGTAAAAGTAAAATTGTATAATTCAACTTTGAGCAAGTTGGACTCCAAAACTACTCGTTGTTATTTTGTGTCTTATCTAGATCATTCAAAGGGATATCGATTTTATAATCCCAATGGAGGAACGAGAATTGTGGATTCACAGACAGCGAAATTCCTGGAGCTTGATATGGCAGAAAATGGTGATTGCTCATAGACTGTTGAGGATAATAGCACGGTGAGTACTCCTATGTCATTTTCTATACCTATACAGACAATTGTGGAAGTTCTACTACCACAAATTGAACCTGTTGAGGCTCAGGAACATATTATTGAAGCTGTTCCTAATGAAGTTACTCAAGCTTCTCAGGAACAGAATAAGGTAGAAGGTGCTTCTCTAAGGAGATCTGTTAGGCAGAAACGATCACCTATACCACCGGAATATATAGTCTATCTGGGAGAACATGATTATGATATTGGTTGTGTTGTTGATCCAGTGACTTATATATAAGCTATTTCTTGTCCTCAATTTGATTTATGGTTAGATGCAACGAAAGATGAGATGTTGTTTATGAAACAAAATGATGTTTGGAAACTCGTTGAATTACCTGAAGGTTATAAACCTGTTGGTTCTAAATGGGTTTTTAAGACCAAGAAAGACTCCGCAGGAAAGATTGAAAAATTTAAAGTTAGACTGGTAGCTAAGGGATTTACTCAGAGAGAAGGAATAGATTATAAGTCAACTTTTTCTCCAGTTTCTTCTAAAGACTCTTTTAGAGTGATTATGGCCTTAGTAGCTCATTTTGATATAGAGCTTCATCAAATGGATGTTAAAACTGCTTTTCTGAATGGAGATTTAGATGAACAAGTTTTTATGGCACAACCAGAAGGTTTTGCAACAAATGGCACAGGTAATCTGGTTTGTAGATTAAAAAAATCTATATATGGTTTGAAGCAAGCTTCCAGACAGTGGTACTTGAAATTTCATCGTATTGTTACTTCTTTTGGTTTTGTTGAAAACAAGCTAGATCAATGCATATATTGCAAGGTCAGTGGGAGAAAATTTATTTTTCTCATTCTTTATGTTGATGACATCTTACTTGCTAGCAGGGATATTACATTGATGCATGAGACAAAAAGGATGTTATCACAAAATTTTGATATGAAAGATCTTGGTGAAACTTCTTTTATCCTTGGTATTGAGATCCATAGGGATCGTTCTCACCACATATTAGGCCTATCTCAGAGGGCTTATATTGATCGTATTTTGAAAAGATTCAATATGCAATAGTGCATGTTAGGGATTGCTCTAGTCTGTAAATATGATAAATTGAGTCTTTCACAATGCCCTCATTCAGATATTGAAAAAACACAAATGAAGAATGTACTTTATGCTAGTGCACTTGGTAGTATCATGTATGCTCAAGTTTGTACTAGGCCAGACATTGCTTTTGCAACGGGACTTTTAAGCAGGTATCAATCATATCCCGGATACGATCACTTGATTGCTGCCAATAAGGTTTTAAGGTATTTAAAAAGAACTAAAGACAATATGTTGATTTATAGATGTGTTCAGAACTTGCAGCTAGTGGGGTATTCAGATTTAGATTATGCTGGTTGTCAAGATGACAAGAAATCGACAACATGGTATATCTTTATGCTAGCAGGTGGTGCAGTATCATGAAAAAGCGAGAAACAGAAAATGGAATCATCCTCTACTATGCAAGCGGAGTTCATAGCATGCTTCACAACTGATACTCAAGCTATTTGGCTCCAAAATCTCATTAGGAAGTTGACCATGTTTGATTTTGTTGATAGACCCATACAGTTGTATTGTGACAATAGCTCTGCAGTATTGTTCATTAACAACAACAGATGTCTCAAGAGGTCTAAGCATATGGAGGTTAAGTTTTTTACCATAAAAGGATCTGTGCAGAATGGTGACGTTGCAGTAGAGCATATAACTACAGATGTTATGATTGCTGATCCACTGACGAAAGGTCTACGCCCTTGTGTATTTGAACGATATGTCATTAACATGGGCTTAGAAGCATCATGGGATGCCACTGTTTAGTGGGAGCTTTCTAGTTTTTGCTCTTATAGAGTTTACAGTGTTATGTTACTTTTAGTAATGATTTTGATATGTATTAAACTTTTACATTCTTTGAAGCATTTTTGAATGTGATATTGTTATTGAATGCATATCTGTTAAAAATCTCAAGGAATTGTGTAAAACTTGAGTGATGGCTGAGACATTTATTTTAGCCAAAAGGCTTATGTTTTGTTACACGTAAAGTATAGTTAATTATAAATTTAAGACATATGTTGGTTCGTTGGAACCGTAAAGATGTTCTCTTGTAACACATCCGATTTCGTGACACATAAAGTGATAGAATAATGACTGACAAGGAGGATAACATATAAAGTGTCTCTATTATTTGAGATGTTATCCGTTTGCCATACTACCATATCAAATTTATATTAGTAAAGTTAAGAGTATCCGTGATCATGAATGTCTCTATGTCTTCTGATGCAGTTACTGGCATGGTTCGGTGCTTGAGACTTTACGGGATCGGATTGACTTTTGAGAATTATCTCTAGACCAATATAAAGATATGCATATACTGTACAGTTACAATTAATTTAGTCAAAGTGGAAGAATGTTAGAATATATTCTTTTTGGATATATTCTTTTTGGATATATTCAATTGTGGGTTTTATTAATTGTTACTGTAATTATTAATTGGTCTAATAAATGTAAGATATATACAGTTTCCTATTCTAGTAGGATGTGGGGCTGGATAGTATGAGCTGAGATAAACCTAATATTTGATGAGGGGATAAGTTTCATTCTCTATAAATAGAGCTCAAGTACCTATTCTAAACCCTAATATCCACATAACTTCACATATAGAATCGTCTGAAGCGATAATGAGGGGCCGTCTCATTGAAACCAATGATAAAAGGAGTTCATAGATGAGAAGCTCTTGAGTATCGGATTCTTGCAATTCCGCATCAAGAACGATGAATCCTAAACAATGTGCGTTAATTCTTTAACTCTATGGATTATGAATTTGTGCATCTGAACGTGTGTATCTTGGGTCGCTGCATACGGATGAAATTCGCAGTTTACATGTGATATCAAAGCTTGCACGTATCAATTCGCGAATCGCATTCTCTGTGTTTATTGATCACTTATCAGCACTCATTGAAACTTGTTACCGTGGAAAATATTCCGTGTCCCTCATAACAACCATCTGAGTCAGAACTTTTGCATCCAAGGCTGATGCCATATCGCAAAGTAAAGACGCGTATGAAGCGCAATTATTTTGTTTATTGATCCGAAGTGAAAATAATAATAATAATAATAATACAAGGTAAATGAACATGCCTCTCCACATAACACTTTGCTTATTAAAACATTTTTGCAAAGGGTCACCAATTAGTTCAATGAATAGAAGGAACAACAAAAAGAAATTGCCATCTTCATGGTTGTGAGCTTTTGTCGGTGTTCGGAGATCGAGACTCTTGAAGTCTTCTTTCCTCGGAGAGTTTTTTTCGCAAACCTGCGTCGCGGATATAGAGTGAGTTTACATACTAATAGATGCAATATTGATCACAGTTCAACTCACTGACTGTCATGAATGGACGTGTTTTGGAGTACCTCTTCAGAGCGTCGGCATTGGTGGCCTTTTTGGTGATCGGTTCGGATAAGCCGGCTTCGAGGTTTACCCTAGAGACGGGCTTCTTCAATAAACTTTCACCGATATGCACGAGCTTCTCCAGGTTCTCCTTCGTAGCAATGTCAACGGGCGAATCCTTCCCGGTTAATGTATCCTCCTGCATTTGGCAACATAAAAACAAAGGAGCAAAAGGTGAGTATGTTCCATGGGCACATATTTATTTGCAAATCAATGATTCTTGTTCCATAGAATGAATGGGTATCTTCTATCAAGCACAAAATCTAGGTGATCTCGAAACGTTTCATTATTGCGTGCGAACAATGCAACATTTTCTCGAGTGAGCTTGTGCGGTATACCTTAATTTCGAGACCACCTAATAAGCGATAATAGCTCAAATTTATCGACTGAGCTTACTTGGATTCTGAGGTAATTGTCCTCAGAATGGAGTGCTTGGAAAACTGCAGAAATATGAAAGTCCGCCATGTCTGCACGGGCCATGGTGAACACATCCACCAACGGAACTGAACCGCCATGAAGAAGCCAGCCCAAGGTTCCCCATTTCGCGGCCATCTTAGCGTTGAACTTTTTCTCCATCTTCGGCGACCCAGTCCCGATCGAGATCAATAGAAATCATCCATAGTCCGTTGCACCAATGGGGAAGAAATCAGGATTGGCATCAAATATCTGCTTGGTCACCTGGGATATAGCCACCAATGTCTGGTACAAGTGTGTCGAATGATAAAAATTAAGTTATCTTCCAATCATATGCTGAGACGAAGGTGTAATACTATGAATACTAGTGATGACCATGTACCGGATTGTTTGCAGCGACTCCACCGTCTATGAGGTGGAATTCACGGGTGTGTCCTTGAATGTCCTGATTCTTGAAATAGTGAGCTGGCAGGTAAGTTGGGGCGGCCGATGCACCGATGCAAGTGTCCGAGAGCTGAGCGTCCAGAGACGGAGATTTTGTAACCTGATGGACGAGATTGACAGATATCTTAGGCCTATGGACATGTGCTTAAGTAGCAAGACATGCTCAGATACCCAGAGACCATATGTTTACACTGCATGAATTGCATATAACTCATGGTGCAGAAATCAAAAACCTAACTTTTGTTACATGCAGCTACAAAGACATAGTAAATATAAGATTTTAGAGAGAGAGGGCGGGAGAGAGAGAGACCTCATAGGAGGAGAAAATGGTAGGCTGAAGACGCTTGATGTCAAATGTGGGAATGACGACATGAGCCAATGTGTCATGCAAACGAGTCTCTCCAAGTTTCTGCCTTATTAGCCCATGAAGGTGTTCCCCATCGTACTTGGGACCTCTCAATGACTTTGCCAACTTCCTTACTCTCCCCCACGTTCCCCTGCTCATATCCGATTACCATCTCGTCTATACTCGCAACACCAACGAAGAAATATGAACAAAAATCGACGACAGATTGATGCGGTCACGAATGATGTTACCTCTTCTGTGGGAAAATCTTGGGACTGTGCTCGAGATAAAAGGATCAGATATCCTTGGCAGCAAAGAGAGGGTGATTCTCCACGTTAGGCGCGGTCAACATGGCCGTCACTAGACCCCCCGTGCTGGTTCCGGCCATCACGTCGAAGTAATCCACCAATCTAGCGTCCTTCCCATCTAGCTCCTGTTCAAACGAGACTGTTAGAACACGGACCGAAACACGCTCGATCTTTAAGAGGATAGTACTGAAATGTAAGCTGGTTTTACCTGGAGTTCGGACTCCAGGAAAGCAAGAATTGTGGCAGGGATGATCCCTCTAACTCCACCTCCATCTATTCTGAGGACCGTGATGATGTTCCCGTACGTGGGAGGCTGGACTTTCAAGAGCGATGCCTTTGTTCTCTCCATTGTTTTTCGTATGGTTGAAAATATTCGGTTGTAGTCAAGAGAAGATGAACGATAACATGTCATGTGTTGTCTTGTGCTTATAAAGATTCAAGGTTAGAGATGGTGGCCAAAGATTTGTCTTTTCAAAGATGAGTTTCTGGCCGATAAGAAGCTTCGGGGAACAAGCACTGCTCATACGGGTCAAGGTTTTAGAATCTTCGTCAGCCCAAAATCTTCATCATCCATTGCGACAACTAGTGAGAATTTCCAAACATAGATTACATAAGCAACGATTTGTGGATGAGTAATAATTCCTCGAGCACATATTATGTAACTAGATGTGGAAATTTAAATAGGCAAGTGCCGCAATATTATATCAGAATCCTAAAATGATGAACCATCGATCACACGTGAAACACGTGCATTAAAATTAGTAGCTAGCGTCATATGAAATTCTAAAAATATCACAGGCACAAAAAAGTTAGGGCTGCATCTAGGGCTTACGACAAAAACATAGAATTTCAAGTGCAATGCGCATTAGTTGCAAGCGCGGTACTTGCATCTACACATAGATCTCATCTGAGTTGCACTAAAAAGCACAAAATCTGATTAACTACTCTAAAATTATCGGATAAAAAAGTACATCATCAAATGCGACAAAAGAGATAAATAGCATGTCGGAATCAATTACCGGTAATAGATCGGCTTGGAAGTTGTAAGAAGATGTGGATTTTCATCTAACCCAAAGTTCCTAATGCAAGATTGATTAAGTCAATGATGTGGATTGAATATGAATTCCTCTCATGAGCACAAACGTCATGGAGAGAGCGCGAGAAGCACGCCTCGTCCTCCTCTGGCGTCGTCCTCCACCAGGGAAAGAGGACGAGCCGAAGCGCGCCAGATCCAGAACTACCTGAAGAAAAGTAAAAAAAAAAAAAACAGCGACTGCTCATCTTTCAAGTTTTGATCGTTATGCTTACACGTGCTTAAAAGACAGAAGGCAACATACCACCATGTCTAACTCGTTTAAAGCAAGATGCCAATGTCGATATTGGGGAGGATAGAGAGTCAGAGACGATGACGGTGACTCGCTCTCCGAGTTAGACGCACTACGCGAAATGGCGTCGCACGTGGCAAAATTGACCCTTCTCCTCTGTGTCGTGCCGTGGTGGAAAATTTAGGAGAGGTGGGCCCCACGATAGATGCCTTGGGCATGGACTAATTCCCATCTTATGTAATAATAAGCTTGGCTTAGTTCCTAGATACTCGACACGATGCATGTAACAACCGTTGTCATAGGAAATATTTTTCCTATGACAATATTATAAGTTTTTTCTTGTCGTAAATCCACATATCATCACGGCATATTTTGCATAAAAAATTTATTAATTGAAAAATTATGGAATCCGAAATAATGATGGTTTAACTGTCGTAAGCAACATAAGATTGTTAAAGAGAGTCCATTCCAAAAAATTATATGGTCAGAGTTAATTTCGAGCATTTTATCGTACCATCATTGAAAACTTCATGGAATTTAGTGGGGCTATCTTTCCCATTATCTATGGTAGTGCTTCCGGTGGAATCTTTTTATACCAAAGAATTGAGCTACACGAACGGCGATGCCACGGCCGGAACCGGTGGACCGACCTCTTCTTTCAATGTAAAGGAAAAGCTTGTCCTCTTACCATATTCTCGTTAGGTCAGTCAACGAGAATTTTTTTATCAATTTGTTTTTCCTAAAGGAAGCATGCAAATCACATGAAGTTAAGGGGGTATTTTATTTTATTTTTAATTTTATTGATTTAGTTCTATCCTATCATATTCTACTTTAAAAGCCACAATGCATGTGTTATGTATAGTGTGCAGGTTATGAAACCCTACTCCCTCATCACTCGTCCTCACCCCACTCCATTCGAAGATGGTGATTCAAACCCTCCACCTCCCTTTTCCCAAATGAGAAGTTAAGGGGCACTTTAAGTCCAAACATTTTGCATGTTTGGATAATAAGATAGGAAGAAATAGGGATAATAACACAAATGGTCCCTAAATTTTGTTTCAATGTGCAATATGACCCCTGAATTTTTAACTAGTTTAATATGACCCTGGACATTCGCCTAATGTTCAGTATGGTCCATGAACTTTCAAATTGTTAAAAATGGTCCTAGACTTTTGGTACATATTCAATATGATCACACGAAAAATATGAAAATGTTCAATTAGTCATTCTTGTGTTTTAAGATCAAGAACATCATTGAATGATTTTATATGGTCCGGGAGATGAACTAGATATGTATCCAATGTTCATGGATCATATTGAACAACTTAAAAGTTCGTAGATCACATTGCACATCGGGTCAAATTGGGTCAAAGTTTAGTGACGATTTGCGTCATTTTCCCTAAGAAACATGGCATGCCCGGGGAGCCCGCTTTGGAGGATCAAGTCATCGGATATTCAAATCTTGCGATCAGAGAGCGAGTCCTAAACCAACCTACTCTTAAGGGACTTATATCCGGTGGACAATTTGATTTCCTGCCCGTATTCATTATGGGTAGAATGATAATATGAGAGCCCAGCCTAGCCCGAAATCCTTAGCTTGTATATTTCTGGTAGGGGTTGGGCTTTTGGGACTTAATGTTTAAGCCCGACATAGCCCCGCCAAGCTTGAATTTTTTAGTTTTTACATAATATTTTTCGTATTTCTAGTAATATTGCAGATACTTAAAAATTATCCCAGATGAACAAAAATGAACTTTAACAGGTGAACTATTCACTTTTTTTCTGACCAAAAAAAATATTCATTTTTCGTTTTGATATATATTGTTATTTACATATCAGTAATATATCAACCACTGAATACACTTCGGGAATCAAATAGAAATAAATCATTCACACAAGATTGAGAACATCTAAATTTCAAATTGAACCTACCGTTTAATTAAACAACAAAATAAGAAAAACATGAGATATAGAAAGAGAAATGAGCCATCAACCTCACAAACATGAATAGTCCCAACTGCAATATTATACAAATATTATTAAAAACGTACTGGATGAACTCAGTTGGTACTAATTCAAAAAGATGTGGGACTAAGTTGATAAAATTAAAAGGTTTAGAGCTTATTTGACACTCATGCAATATATTTATGACTTTTTCGTAATTTTTTCCCACCAAGGGTCGGGCTAGCTAGCAAAGTCAGAAACAATGGTGGCACACACCCTTACCATATGCCATCTCTCTCTCCCTCTCCCCTTTGGTTTAATGGGGCGTGATTGAGAAGCTGTTGGACCTTTAACATCGTTGGAGGTGCCGTGTTCATAGAGGTGATTCCCGCGATATATATATATACACACACAAATATATATATTTGCTAGTTTTCTTTTTTTATTATTAAAAATCTTTACTGATAAATCTTGTACTAGACAACAATGCCATGTTCCCACTGTCAGAAAAATCAAGTGCTCGGACGAAAATTTGGCCGGCTCAACGAGTTGACGCCTTTACTTGAGACTAATTTGTCAATTCCAGTCCCTTATTGAAATAATGTCCCTTTGAAGCCACCTTTAAGAATATAGCCCACTTAAGGCTCTTATTTAGAATTTTTCCTTAAATAGATGTATGACATTTTTCCATCTATTTTTATCAATCGTGTGCCAAATCTGACATGGCCAAATGGGTGATGTCTCATAAGGGTGATCATAATTTCAAGGTAAAACTGAAAACTTAGAATCAAAATTTGTGAAAACCAATCCGATTTCATATTTCAAATTATGTAGGGTAGGTTTCAAGTCAACAATTGAGGAACATATTCCAACGGGTAGGTTCCAAATTCCACTACCTGGAACCTAGAACCTGGACTCTAAATCCTAAAAAAAAAAAAATTTGTATATGCCTTCGTATAATCCTATAATGTTCTGTGACGTCCGATTATGAGTGTATAATCTATAGTCAAATAAATTTCTTCGTTTCAGGTTCCAGAAATTACAGTATCTATTCCAACTGATTGATCTCATATTCTAAATATAACCTATACTGAACCTAAAATAGCTCACCGCTACTTTACCCTGGCAATTGTAGCGTTCATTCTCATTTTACTTATTTAAAAAAGAAAAGAAATTGGCAAGTTTCAAGGTATCCTGAAACCGGCCCTAAACCTTGTGACAGAGTAGGTTTTGGGTTTCAGGGTATGATAGGTAGGTTTCAGGTCCCAAAAAATTATGAATATGTTCAGACACGTAGGTTTCAGGTGGAACCTGTAAAGAACCTAAAACCACTCACACCTATAATCTCAAAGAAAATAAGTTAGGATATAAAATAGTCTGCACTCTTAAATTGAGATTCATGCTATTGCCATTTTTCCAAAGCTTAATCTACTTCTCATTCTCTTTCTCGATCGATCCATCGACAAGGAATGTTGCAATCTACTCTATTTTTTTAGCAAAAAATGAAAGATTTGAAAAATATTTTTACAAAAATAGTTGTTTATATCTTTATCAAAAATGGATGAACGAAAAATCTTTTGATCCCCACGAAAATTTTTAAATATGCTAGTATTGAAATATTTTGTTGATTAATTATTTCAAGTAATACAAATGACTATTTTTAGGAAAATATTTTTTAGATCATTCATTTTTTGCAAAATAAACATAGCCTGAGAGTTAGTTGGAGGCTGATAAAGAATCCATAATGGTAATAATACCAAAGTCCAAAATGAGGAGGAATTACATCACTATTCATTTCGGCCTGTTTGGATGGGGAACGAATAGCGGAATAGTAACAATATATGTAAACTGATCATTACGCTTCGAATTTGGGTAGAAACTTGATTTGGTTAGTATTATTTATGTAACTGATAAATGTACTTATCTCATGTATTAATTACTATCACCATATTTTACTGCAAGAGCGTTGCATTCTAATTTTCGAATGATACCTAACATGGTAACTCGAAAATAAATTGCTTATAGATTTGTTTTATTTGGCGCGGTCTCTCTCTCTCTCCCGTCCCCTTCTCCCTCTCCCCATCCTAGTGTTCCCCTTCTCTTCTCCATGTCTCTACGTACCTGACGGAACTCCTCATGCACCATACATTCGACACAGAGCTCGAATGACATCCGGTCGAGGTTGCTAGCGGGGACCTTGATCTGAGGTTAGTCTGATCTGCCATGGACGACCCTGAGTTGAGTTTTTTGTGCGATACTAGAAAATGGAATATATTCTTGTCCCAAACATAAAAATGGGGGTAATTAGAACCCATCGAAAAACAAGAAACTTGACTAAGTGGTTAGAGAGAAAAGTAGAAGCTCTGCCCCCATTCATCATTCCCATCAATTCTCTGCATCTTTGAAGGACTGAAAATGTTTTTCTGTCCTCCAAAACGGCTATCGGTTGACGGCTGCTCTCGTCCCAACCGTTGGTTTGGTATAATTTGACTTTTGACCTTCGACACCACGGAGATTCGACGCCTTTTACGATCTGTTTTGCGACACTTTCTCCATAGCTCGAGGAGCCAACCATTTTCTCATCATGAGAGAGAGAGAGAGAGAGAGAGAGAGAGAGAGGAAGAGGAAGAAGCAGCTTTCAAAAACTCAAACTTCTCATCATGATAGGCTGAGAAAGAGCGAGCAAAACTTAGAAAATCTCAACTTTAGACTAGCCGGAGTGCAGTGGGGGATTGGGACTCTTTCAGTTTCTTAATATTGATTTGAAGTCATGCGGAGGAAAAGCAATCAAAGATCTCTTCCAATTCCCACTTGGAATAGCCCATTGTTTGTTGGTCAACCGGACTGAGCGGCTTAAATTCTACGGTTGAACAACTGTGCCTTCAAGGGGGGAGTAAAGAAATAAGCATTTTAGGTTTTGGAATTGATGTGTTTTCATTGTGGCGTATGGGGTGTTGGCAAGGGGTGCAGCAGAATTTTCTCTTTTCCTCACTTTGTTTCTCCAAAAGTTTGATATTTCTAGAAATTGTTTCCTAGGAAGTCATTTTTCAGAAGGGAAAAAAAATTACAAACATTTTTCGATGTTTGATTGAAATATGAAAATGAATTGGATATTATTATTAAATAGACATGCCCTATTCATATTGTGTAAGGGCTACACAAGCAATTAGTTCAATATTAAATAAAACTAAATCTTCCTAACGTAATTTTATAGATCGTAAACCATGTATATTTTTTTCTCTCCCCTTCCCAATCGAGCATCATGGTGATGCACCCAATCACAGTGAGAACAAGCTTGGCCACCAAGGTTTCGGGGACTTGGGCACGGCCACCGAAGACCCGAGCACGGGCACAAGGTCTTGGCTTGGCCTCGAGGAACCTTGGCCCAATCACCAAGGTCATGGACACGAGTGCCGACGACTCTGGCTTGCCCGTTGGGAACTAGGCTTTGGCCTTAAGGGACTCAAGCCCAGCCGGCGAGGTCCCCAGTACCACTGGGGTTCCATTCATAGGACTCGACGCTTCTTGGTTCCATCCATTAGGTAGTCGAGCACAAATGCCAAGGACGCAAGTCCCACCTCGATGGACCCAAGGTGGTGCGTCGGTGACTTCGGCACAGGAGTTGGGTACCTTGGTGTAGCCTCAAGGGAGCTGCACTCGGGTTCACTAGGTCATTGGAACTTGGCCCCAGCTGCTGATGACTCAAGCATTGGCGTTGGAGATCCTATTCCCAATCGACGAGATCTCCGGTCCAAGCACTTATGTCTAGTTTAATTTTTTATTATTTTAGATGTCTAGCATTATTTGGAAAAAAGAAAGATTTTTATTTAGAAGAGGAAATCATTTTATTGAATTTAAGTATAAATTCTGCGATGACTATGATTTTTTTTTTGTTGGCTCATCTATACTAAGCAAATCCATACGCAAGAAAACAAGAGTAATGTATTCCAATAAGAAATTTTCGCGAAATAAACCAAGGCTTATTTTCACCTCAAGAAACATGATTTTGCTATGAAATCCAAGCAAAAGAAAAACTTTGAGAAGGGCCTACTGTCACATTAGATAGGTCAACTTATTCTCCGTTGAAATGATTATAATTTATACCCCTTAGCAATTGGGACCCAAATGGATCTTGGAAAATGCTCCTGTGGGGCTTTAAAAGCTAAAGACCTTTCTTTTCGCACTGTGGCAAGCACTGAGTCAAGATTCTTTCCACTTATAGCGAGCAAAACTCAACATAAGAATAATTATATCGTTTGCTATGCGCTCCATTAAACCTATTTTAATTTTTTGAATGCTAACCATGGACATAATGTCGCCCATTTTGTCTATTAAACAAAGATGGACCGACCTTTAATTCCTTTGGCGATCTGGTGATTACCAAATCGAGCGCAGACAATTCGTCATCTTGTGGAGTCCTCGGAGATCTGTCCACCAAAGTGATTAATCCATGTACACAGGTCAGATGCTCAACCATTAACCTGGCAATCCCATCGAGTTAATGTTAACCTAGTATGCCACGCCCTCACCAATTTGAGATTACTTATGAAAAAGCCTAATATTCTGAAAGAGCGTGAACTTTGCATCTTCTGTGTTGAATAGCTCGAAGCTTAATATCAGATTTCAAAACTCGCTTTTTTGTATGGAAACCACCCTCGCATGGCTGGGCATTAATCCCACACGAGGGGCAGCCGACCCTCGCTTGTTGGTGTCATTATTCAGAGAATTTTCTTCTAAATTTATCGGAACTCAGTAAGAAACTAGGGCATGGTTAAGAAAAAAAGAAGGAAAAAGTAACTGAGTAACGTGGAGCAAACCGTTTAAACATGACTTGAGCTAGAACAAACTAAATTTTTGTACCGTGGATTGAATATATAAAACAGACCACGTAAACATGTCCTTAAACAAATCTTTAGAGCTCGATACATGCTCTCTTTCTTCCTCTTTATTTTTGCTTATACAAATTTGGGTGGCCAGACAATTTCAGACATGTCTGTCACACGCTACATATTGCGGGACGACATATTTGTACCGGGAAACAAGAGCTTGTGGCAATTCCATGGCCATTGGAGAGCAACTTGCGATCAAGATCGTAGCTTGTATGGACCAAACTCTGAAACCTGTTGGATTCGTACCGGAAACGTCTCCCCTGTCAAGCGAAAATAAGAAAAAAGGAAACTCCCTACTGTGTGGGATTCCTTTGAGAGGGACATCCATGTCGCCCGCATTCCTGTTCTGGCGACGACTCCATCGAACGTGGGAGTTGCTGTTGCTTCGACCACAATGAGCAATGTCCAGTTGCATGGGACATGCAAATTTTTCTGCAACAACCTCTCATGCCGACTATGGCCAAGCAGAGAATATACCCCCTCCACCTATAGTCCCATCCATGTTCCAACCTCCACCCGGAAAAGAGGGAATCTTTGGGAAACATAATCATGGCACTTCGCAGGATATTCACGTGTCGTAGTTAGCTTGTAGTGGTAAGGAATCAACGGTGGACCGAGAATCTTGGGTTGGAGAGAGCAAGCTGAAAATATTAAATTTGGCAATTAGTACAACAGAAAATGTTAACAAGTTGTAAGGTTCAATTACATCAACATGACGATTTTTAAAATTTGATTGTGATTTTGAAAGTTTTACAACTCAAATACACTTTTGTGATGAATTTTAGAACTCAAATTATATTTTCGTGACAAGTTTTAAAACTTTCAATACAACTATCTCAAATTAGTAAATGTCAACGAGATTTTTTATGTCATTGAGAAAATTTGAATTGGTAGCCCACCCTCCTTTTTATGGTACCTATTAGTAAGGTTTTTTAGCACTAACGATGTGACTGAAATTGAAGCTACGGTGTTGCTTGTGTACCACGAGGCCAGCTTCCCCGGGTCTATATAAACACATTGGTGAGGCTTCACTGGCTATCATATTTGCATCCCATTCAACTACGCTCTGATCTTTCACCTCTTGAACATATTTTCTCACATCACATCTCTTGAAATTATGGTGGCAAAAGCTGGTAAATTCTTCTGCCCCGCTCTTCTTCTCGTTGCCTTACTCCTTTGGAGTGAAGTTGATTCTGCCAAGGGAAGGATTCTATGGCCAAGGAAATGGGAAAAGAATGGAGACCATGTGAAGCCAAACGTTGGAACCGGCGGTTTCACTCTTGGCATGGGCCATCGCCACATTTTGCAACACAAAACTGACTCCGAACCCACTGATCCGGGTCACAGCCCTGGCGTGGGCCATCTCGCGAGCGAAAGCGAGGGTCAGTGGTCCACAGAACCAGGTCACAGCCCCGGTGCCGGCCATTCCACCGGCCCTGGAGGACAAAATCCAAATCCATAGATTAGTTGATGATGATAACGTAAAGACTATACTAGTAAGACCAAGATTCTCTACCGATTAAGGATGCAGTTCCTTCCACTTAGATATGGTTTGGTCCATGTATTTGGTTAGGCGAGTAGATAAGCATTTATGTCTATTCCTAGTTTCCTACCAAAATGATTGTGTAAAGTGCATTAGCTGTATTGAAAGCGAACTATAATTTGTCTTATGTATAAATATCGTGCGTTTTCTTACTTGATTTGCCGTAGTTGTCTCTCCTTGTCGTTAAAAGATTTTTTTTCTTTTTCCAAAGCTAACATAAAAGATGAAGTAATCTATTCTTGTTTTTTTTTTTTTTTGGGAAGAATAGAACGAAATAATGGATCTTCAGATGAACAACAATAAATTATCCATCTGGACACTGAAAGAGACATATGCAGCTGGTCAGGCCCACACAGGATCCCAAAGCTGGTTGTCCATAGATAGCCGATCATGTTATTTTGCAATAGGACTAGTCGCAAGGGGAACTCGAGGAAGGTCGGGTGGGGCAAGCTCCCAGCGATCGGATCGGCCTAGCAGAAACCATCTGCTAACTAGCGGAAGCGTGTACAAGAGCGGAAGCGTGTACAAGAGCGAAACGGAACAAGATCACCGCGATTGCAACGGAGTTCTTCATGCTCAAAGTGTTTTTCCTCGAGCAAAGCAGGAATCTAAGTTGTTAATTCACAGTATAAATAGACTCGCCGCAAGGAATACAATTAAGTGCGGCGTGTAGTATCGAGAATGAGGTTTTCATTCAGTACAATGTCAGATCATGAATTAGTAACCCGCGCCCAATCTCCAAACATGGCAAGAATAAGAGTAAGCAAATGAGATCCAACTAATTATAAGCCCAAAGAAACCAAATCAAACGTAAAGACGTTGCTTTGACTGATCACACTTGAATACTCCTTTTTGTGAATTTGACCCACATGGATCATTATTCATGCCTAAGTTGACTGAGATAGACTCAAGCCTCCACTGCCTCCGCCGGACTGGGCAGATGGCGGTTGCAGTGGGAGCCCCCACCACCACTAGGCCACAACATTGTCCATTCTCTGTCCCTCCCGCTCTCTTCTTCTTTCTTTTGACTTTCTCGTTTCTTTTTATTGTTTCTTACTTATGGAAACATATTCCCCAAACAACACAAGAAAACACGGAAAACATGTCCAGAAACTTCTTGAATTACTGATACAAATGGGTATATCACACTTTGGGACATACCTTGATCTCCATAGATTAAATATTTCCGATGCGGTCTCGCCTAACGATTTTGGGTGTGGGAGATGAGCAAAAAACGTCATCCGTTTTTCACTGTTCTTTTCACTCTCTTGAAAAAACGTTGTTCGGGAACCCACTGAAGAACGCAAGATCGTTCTTTATCACGTGCAAAATAAGAACTGTCTTTGGCAGTTATTCTCGTAGTTTATAGATAGGGTTAGCTTGATGTGGAAGCTATTAGTAATGCGTTTTTGGACCGATTGGACCGGCGAAAATCCAATCGGAAGGCGAAACGACGGTGCGACTAGAACCGGCGGGCTCGGGCGACGACATCTGATTGAGCTTAAATTCGGTCGGTTGAAGCGAAACGGCGTTCTAATCAGTACTCATCGATGTCTCAGCGATGAACTACGATGGATTTTGGCGATTCGGGATCGTTTACATGGATTTTCGAACTTTTTAGTATTTTTCGGATTAAATTTTATTATTAGTGGCAATATTGTAATTTTGAGTTTTGTATCCGGAATCCTAATAGGGTTAGGTCTAACACCTCATATAAAAGGTGTTTCATAATATTTGAGCAAACATAATATATTTTTTATATTGAATTTGCAATTTTCCTCTCAAAGCAAGATTTGCTTGTTTCTTTCGCTTAATGCTGCGTCAGGTGGTATCAAAGCCTATGGCGACTGGCAGTGGTCTTCATGACGATGATTAGAAGACTGGAGCTCCTATCCTTGGGGACGAAGCGTTGTAACGTTTGGAGCAGCGTTTAATGAAACGCATAGATCAACGAATTGATTTAGGAATTCATCGCATCGAGCAGCGGTTTGAAGAATTGGAAGATCGATTTGAAGGTCTTGGCGTTGATGTGAACCGAAATAGGCGGAATGACAGAAGGCCGGGTGTGGATCTTGCTCGCGGTGACCCTGTCAATAGGCTTGTTCATGTCCGCAGGCAGAATAACCATTTGTTCTCGGAGAGTTCAGAAGAAGAAGAGTACAAGTTTTCTGATGAAGTTCATGTTGATTATGAAGACAGGGATCGTTATGGAGGAATTCGAAGGGGGCGTTATGACGATCACGTTAGAAGAGATGGCAGACGACGTTACGACGATCGTGAAGGTAACAACTTTAAGCTAAAAGTCGATATCTCTTATTTTAATGGGAGTCTGGAAATAGAAGAATTTCTGGATTGGATTACTGATGTAGATAGATTCTTCGATTATATGGGAACCCATAGCAAGAAAAAAGTGCGACTAGTAGCCTATAGATTGAAAGGGGGTGCATCTGCATAGTGGGAGAGACTGCAAAATAGGAGGGAGCGAGAAGGAAAAGATATGGTGCGAACCTGGAATAGAATGAGAAGGTTGCTGAAGCAAGAGTTCCTTTTACTTGATTATGAACAGATCATATTCCAACAACACCAGCGTTGCCAGCAGGGCAATCGAACTGTGCATGAGTATACGGCAGAATCCATGAGATCGGCAGAGCGAAATAATATGTTAGAAATAGAGGGACAGCAGGTGGCTAGATATCTCGATAGGTTGAAGCCATTCATTCGGGATAAAATTGGGGCACAATTTTTGCGAAATTCGACTGAAGCTAAGAACATGGCTAGAAAGGCAAAATTGATGCAGCAAGAACGGAGTAAAAGAGGCTTTGAAAATTATAGGGGTAGTAGCTCATGCAATTCCATGGAGAAGAGCGATTTGAACAATCGCTTTAGCGTAGGGCGAAATTAGGGGGATAAAGCGATAGAAAAGTGCCCTCTGAACAAGGCAAGGGACAAGGGGTCGCAATCATAGAAAACTGTGAACCCGAATCCTTATGCTAAAGCAGCGGCGATTAAGTGTTATAGATGCTCTAATGAATGCCCTCAAAGAAAGACAGTAAATGTGGCAGCAAGAGAAAATGAGGAAAAAGACAGATATTGTTGCGAACGAAATGGTGAGGAATAAGATTTTCAAGATGAAGAAGAGGAGGATATAAACTGTGTGGTGCGCAGGATGATGTTAGCCCCAAAACAGGATGATGAATCACAGCGCCATTAGCTATTCAGAACCAGATGCACTATTCTAGGAAAGATCTTTGATGTAGCTATTGATAGTGGGAATATGGAAAATATCATTGGGAAGGATGCAATGAAGAAGCTGGGGATATCTGTGGAAAAACATCCTAACCCATATACGTTAGGATGAATTAAATCTAGAGCAAAAAAAAAAACATTCAGGTAAATAAACGATGCAAAATTCCATTATCATTGGTAAGTATCATGATGAGCTGTATTGTGATGTGGTAGATATGGATGTATGTCACGTGTTGTTTGGGAGGCTGTGGCAATTTGATGTGGATGCTTAACATTTGGGGAGGAGCAACCAGTATAATCTAGTGAAAGATGGAGTGAAGTATACGTTGTTGCCCCTGAAAAATAAAGGAAAGCAGGCCGTAAATAATAATTTCATTACTCTTACAAGGAAATTTGAATATGAAATTAAGGAGACCAGGGAAATTCACGTGCTAGTAGTGAAACAAATGATGAGATAGAGACTGAATTACAAGTGAAGGAGCAGCTTGAAGCAGCTAGACCTTTATTGCAAGAATTTAATGAACTGATTCCTAAAGAGATCCCAGATGGGTTACCTCCTATGCGTGATATTCAGTACCATATCGACTTAATTTCTGGTGCTAGTCTGCCTAATTTACCGCACTACAGGATGAGTCCTAAAGAAAGTGAGATTTTAAAGAAGAAGGTAGAAGAATTGCTGTAAAATGAGCATATTCAAAATAACATGAGCCCATGTGTTGTTCCTACCTTGCTAACTCCTAAGAAAGATGGGAACTAGAGGATGTGTGTAGATAGCAGAGCCGTTAATAAGATAACTGTGGGTTACAAGTTTCCAATACCTAGGTTGGATGACATGCTAGATAGACTGCACGGAGCTAAGTGATTTACGAAGTTGGATTTGAAGAATGGCTACCATTAGATTCGTATTCGGCCTGGAGATGAGTGGAAGATAACTTTCAAGACAAAAGAGAGGTTGTACGAGTGGTTGGTGATGTCGTTTGGGCTTTCTAATACTCCGAGCAATTTCATGAAGCTTATGAATCAGGTTATGAAATATTTTATTGGGAAATTCGTCGTAATTTATTTTGATGATATCCTGATTTATAGTATTAATGAAGAAGATCATTTGATGCACTTGAGGGAAATGTTAACAGTTTTCCAGACTAGTAAGCTAAATGTGAATCTTAAGAAATGCAGTTTTCTGACTAATAAGCTGCTATTGTTGGGGTTTATTATCACTACTGAGAGAATAGAGGTGGATAAGACGAAGATGAAAGCCACAAGAGAGTGACATACTCCAAAAGTAGTTTCTGAAGTTAGGAGTTTTCATGGGTTGGCTACATTTTATAGGCAATTTATTAGGAATCTTAGCGTTATCGCAGCCCCAATTACAGAGTGTATGAAGAAAGCTAGATTTCTATGGGGAGAGGAAGCCGAGAATAGTTTTGTTATTCTGAAGGAGAAGTTGTATACTGCACATGTTCTGGCTCTACCTAACTTTGATAAGCTGTTTGAGGTAAATTGTGATGCCAATGGAGTGCGTATATGAGCTGTTTTGTCTCAAAAACGCAGGTTAATTTACTTTTTCAGTGAGAAGCTCAGTGATGTGAGATAGAAATAGAGCACTTATGACAAAGAATTCTACTCTGTCGTAAGGGCTTTGAAGACATGGGAGCATTATTTGATTGGGAAAGAATTTATGCTTTATTCTGACCATGAAGCTTTGAAGTACTTAAATAGTCAGAAGAGGATCAGTAAAGATATGCATGCACGTTGGTGTCAGATTTTACAAAAATTCCCTTTCATGTTGTAGCACAAATCTGGTGTGCATAATGTCGTAGCAGATGCGTTGAGCAAGAAAGCTGGCATGCTGATTACATTATGCTAGGACATTCTGAGGTTCGAGCAGATGAAGGAGTGTTATGCAGGCGATGAAGATTTTAGGCAGATTTGGGATACGTGTGCTGCTGATCAACCTGTGCAGGATTTCTATATTTTAGATGGTTATCTAATTCATGGCAATCAACTTTACATTCCTTGGACATCATTACGAGTGAAGGTAATTCATGATTTGCATAATGGTGGATTGGTTGCATATCTAGATCGAGACAAAACTATTGCTGCAGTTAGAGAGAGATTTTATTGACCCCAATTGTGTAAAGACGTCAGCAGGTATGTGCAGGAATGTTATGTTTGCCAAACTGCTAAGGGGCAATCTAAGAATACAGGTTTATATATGCCTTTACCTATTCTTGACAATATATGGGAAGATCTATCCATGGATTTTGTGTTGGGTTTGCCACGAATTCAAAGAGGCGTGGATTTCGTTTTTATTGTGGTTGATAGATTTTCCAAGATGACACACTTCATTCCTTGTAGGAAAACTTCTGATGCAGTAAGTGTGGCCAAATTGTTTTTCAAGGAAGCAGTTTGTTTGCACGAAGTTCCTAAGTCTATTACTTCAGATAGGGATAGCAAATTTCTGAGGCATTTTTGGCGCACTTTGTGGAAATTGTTTAACTCATCCTGAATTTCAGTAGCACGGTCCATCCTCAGACTGACAGGCAAACAAAGGTGGTCAATAGAACTTTTGGCAACTTTATTAGAAGTCTTTGTGGAAATAAACAGAAGTAAAGGGATGTTGCTTTATCACATGCGGAGTTTGCTTATAATAATGTGGTTCATAGTTCTATTGACAGGTCACCGTTTTCTATCGTCTATACAAAGGCATCTCAACATACTCTGGATTTGATTCACTTGTCCATGAAAACAGACAATAGTGTTGCTACGGATCATATGGCTAAGCAGATTGTCGAGGTACATCAAGAAGTGAAGTAGAAATTAGAAGCGGCTAATCAGAAGTATAAGACTGCAGCAAATAAACACATACGCAAGTAGGTGTTTGCAGTAGGCAATCAAGTCATGGTATTTCTTCGTAAAGAGTGGTTAACAGTTGTAACTTACAACAAATTGCAGCTGAAGAAATACGGGCCTTACACTATCAATAGGAAAATCAATGATAATACCTATGTCATCGACCTTCCACAAAGCATGGGCATATCTAACACATTCAATGTTGTTAACTTGTCATTATTTCATAAGTCCTCTGAGCCGATGTATCCAGATTTTGATTCTAATTCGAGGACGAGTTCTTATCAAGTGGAGGAGAATAATACGGAAACTATTAATAATGCATTTTTGGACCAATTGAACCTGCAAAAATCCAATGGAAAGGGGAAACGTCGATGAGACTAGAACCGGCGGACCAGGGCAACGACATCTGTTTGAGCTTAAATTCGGTCGGTTGAAGCGAAACAACGTTCTAATCAGTACTCATCGTCGTCTCGGCGATGAACTGCAATGGATTTTGGTGATCCGGGATCGTAGATGGATTTTCGAATTTTTTAGTATTTTTTGGATTAAATTTTATTATTAGTGGCAATATTGTAATTTTGAGTTTTGTATTCGGAATTCTAGTAGGATTAGATCTAACATCTCATATAAAATGCATTTTATAATGTTTGAGCAGACATAATATATTTTTTATATTAAATTCGTGATTTTACTTTCAAATTAAGATTTGCTTGTTTTTTTTTTTTTTTTTACGCTACGTCAAGTTAGCTCAACATGGGCGGCCCGCCCACAAAACCCATCATTTACAAGAACAACACCAGAGAAAAATTCTCAATTTCCTATTCTTGATTCAAAGATAAGTTGTCTGACAAGAGCTCGAATGAATATCCACATCTAGAAAAACTTAAAATTGTAAGCTTAATTTAGGGTTTCTTCCTTCCGTGGAGGATGAACTTGACTAGAACTGGTATTGCTAAGTCGCTTGAATATAAATAGAATCATTACAAGACATTCTCAAAATCAGCCGAGATATCATTTCCTTCGTAAATAGCAAGCAATCAAGTCCAACTAATTATGGTCAAAAGAAACAAAATCATAGTAACGGAGTTGATGGTAAGTGAACCTGGTGTTTCAACTTAACCCCTACAATGAAGCTTGCCATTTGTGGGAGATGCGGGTTTTCAGCAGTACAGCAACTTTTGTAAGATGAAGGAAAAAGAGAGAAAATGTTTAAAGACCCGAGTTCCTTATGGGAAAGGAATAAGATATGAGAGACTCAAATTCGATTTCGAATAGTAACACGTACATCTATATTTGGTTACTTCATAGATATCTAGATTTTTTGCATTAAAATTTATCCATTTTGTCATAGCATGTTACTATATCACATTGTAATGAATGATGTTGCCTTCTGGCTTTGTTCTCTGATCTCTTTTGCACTCCTGTGGATTTTCTCATGTGTTGTTCTTCGGATAATTATGCATCTTGCCGGAGGTACAGAATTCTCAAGTACTTATAGTTTCCTTACGTGCTCAATTTATTCTCCCTACTCGGTCATCGAACTTTTTCGCACAAGAGACTTTCAAAATGTGTTTTTTAACACTCGAGAGCATTTTAAGAAATTCAGTCAGTGTCCGTATCTCGCGGTTTTCGTGTATCTGTGAACCGAGGAAGTTGAACTTCTACATGGCCATTGCTAAGCAAAGTGTTGAGCTACTGCAACTTGAAGCAAAGTGTTTGATTGGATAACCATGCTGTGGTTGAATCTGCCTTCTTGGATACTATCATCTGTTCTTACCGAGATAATTTAACAATGATAGTGACGTAGATTCTCGAGACGTAAAACCTTGCTTCAATGAACCTTCCATTCTTCTAGACTTGTACATGTAGTTCTTCCAGTCATTAAGAATCCTTTCATTGTCATCTTGAGAGTCCTTTCAACGTGAATATTACCTGAAACGTTTAAGGTTTTCTCAACAACATTAACTTCATCACGAATAGCTTAAATAGTTTCCCATCTGATTTTGTATGGATGAACTGTCTATGTTAAACGGGTTAAAGGTCGCCAATGGATGGCGATCCATGGTGGCCGACGACGACGGAGGGTGATGGCGGTAGCCGGGGAAGGTTGCCGGTGGGCGACAATGGCAACTAGCTGAGTTCTCCAGTGGGTAGTAGCAAGCGACGGCCAGTAGTGGGCGGTGGCAACCGTTTGAGGTCATCGGTGAGTGGCGACCGGCGGTGGAGGCTAGAGACGGTGGCCGCAGGCAGTGGCAGCAGGGGATGGTGGCGACCAGCAGAGATGGGCGGCGGCAGACGATAGGTGGTGGTCGGTGGCTGTGGGTGCTTGAGAAAAAGTTAGGGGTAAAAAATTTATATTTTTTGTTTCTCTGAGGAGTGTAAGTTTTTTTATTTCTCATTTCTCCTTCAAATCTATTTTTAGAATAACTTTTTGTTTCGAAAATAAAAAAAAAATAGAATTACGTTGCCAAATTAGTTTCTATTCCAAACATATTTCAGAAATAGGTTTGGAACAGAAACATAGAAGTAGAATGATTATCACGCGCGCTCTAAGTAGCACCAACTTCGAAAAGAAGTGCTCGAATATAAGCAAATTACTATTTCAATTTCTCACTGACTGATTAGTGAAATCCTGTCAATAGACTGTTGACATGGGAAAATCGAGGTGGGCATATTCTAACCTAAACCACTATAAAGCTCTGTATGCAAAGTCTTTATCACTCTGCTTATATTCACTTATTACTTGATAGAAGCTTCTTCAATGCTGAATATTACGAGAACATTGGTTATATTCACACCTTATTTTACTGAGTTCTGTTCATATTCGACTTGACTTTTTTTAATTTTGCATTACTTTGTCACGTTTATATAAAATCACTTATTCACTCATCTCTAGGTGATATCGTTGGCCTATATCAAATGTCAAGTCAACATATATAGTAGCTTATTCCATAGTGTAAGATTGTTTCTAATAGAAGTCAAGGCCGCCAGCCAAAGTAGAAAAATAGAAAAGAAAGAAAGGAGAAAAATTTAAAAATTTAAAAATATTACAAAATTCAAAAAAAAAATAAAGGATAATTAAAAGTTAACTACATCGGCGCCTGCAATGCTACGTAGGACTGCCGGCAACGATAATGATTTCCGGCCAAAATTTGCTTGATGAATTCAATTGGCAAAATGTTGAAAAAAATATAGGATTCAATTGAGAAAATTTAAAAAGGTACATAAATAAATTGGCGAAATCACAATATATTTAAGATGTTTTGAACAATTTTTTGGAATATCTTAGACATTGGTCTTCTCAACTAGGCAGCATTACGAACATTGAAATGGTTCATTTTTTTTTTTTGGTCGATAAATAGTTCTTATTTCAAAGTGCACTTTCCTTCTTGCAAACCTCCCATCCATGTGCGGCTAGAATTTGGCACAAGAATTGTAAAAGTGGTAGCTAATTGGGCTGTGAAAGCCAACTGGAATCATTGTCTTCAACACAACTAACTCTTCTCTCCTCCACGAGCGCTATGGGCATTGCTTTGTAGTGATGCTCCCTTAGTGGGCCGGTCAGGCTAGAACTCTTATGGTATAAATAAAAATTTTCATTTTTGACCCCAAAAAAAAAAAAATACATCGACATATGCTTTCAAATCACATCAGTCACCCATCTGAACATTGACATAGTTCACACGTACGCTTTACAAGTAGTCGTCTCGAGTCATGTATGGAACTATTCACGCTATTCATATTGAAATACAACAAAGTAAACACGTCATGGCTTCGATATAGCATAGGATGGTTTCCTAGGAGATTGGAGGAAGTTGTCCCTGAAGGAATGAAGAAACCAATGTTAGTGCTCGCTGTGGTTCATAGCTCGGAACCGTGTGTCCAGCACCTCTGACCGTGACCAATATCAACCCTTTATATCCAACTACATATCCTCCGATCTGCCAAATAAGAAAAAGCAACGAAGATCAGTATGCATCAACAGTTGAGAGTGCACGAATTTGTCTCTGGTATGTGTCTTACCTCGCCGTTGGAATACCACGAACGCCAAGCCGTTTCAACCGGAAGGTCTAAGGCATTTATGGAGAATCTGGAAGATGTCACCGGAACTCGGCCATCAATGTCGCCACTGTGGGTATGGTTATGCAATTAGAAACGATGCTAAATACCTGGTTAAGAGAGACTAGCAATACCTATCTTGGAAGTGAATTAGTTCGATGTGGCCTCTTTGTGACCTTTACCGAATTTCGTCTCGATGACCCTAAATTCTTAGTATTCTGAAAACCATTTTGGCTTCTTCCCGGATTTACCTGTACACCCAGATACGGACTTCACTTGCTATGAGCTGCTGAATTGTTGGTAGGATGGTTGTTGGGCTGTCTGTCCAAGCAAAGCCACTGGAGGCAGGCAAAAGTGACAAGGATGCACATTGAGAAAATGGACATGGGAAACCATGTATGTTAAATGCAGTTTCTAGGAATTCAATCCCGATTTTTTTTTCAGCTACATAAGGATGATTTCATCCACACTTCATGTGGTTAGGATGTTAGGGAACTTGAAATTCACAATTCATTGTCAGGCTTACGTGCAAGCGGACCACTGTGTAGGTTTTGCATGAAGAGCTACTTGAACCTCCGGGCGATTCAGATACGAGTTGACATAATTATCCGAACAAGGGTCAAAGTCATGAACCTGAAATAGAGAGCATGAATGGCCTAAGTGAACGGAACATCAACTGTATTACTAGCTATTTCAATTGGCTTTTACCGGATATTTTCAATTGAAATGATGATAGGAGGGATGGCTTATCATTAGTTTTCAAACAAAGCTAATGCGACTCTCGTATAAGTTAGAACACAAACCTCATGTGTTTGGTCGCCTGAATTTTTAGTCATGATAGGATTGGATAGAATATGATATGAAATCCAGGGATTTTGCCATATCCTATCATGTGTTTGGTGAATTGCAGTAATAGAGCCAGATAAGTTCATATCTTATCATATTCATTGTTTGGTATATACGATATATCAATGTAAAATGAATTTGAAAAATCACAAGCAAAAAATATAGAAATCTATTGTAATTCACTGTTGAATCTAGTAAAAGAAACAAAGTATAAATATTCAACTTTTGCTGAAAAGTTTTATCTTCTTCGCGGCATTCGTTAAACCTCAATATGAAACATGAGGTTATGGAAGAGAAATAGATTTGACTCTCTTTTTGCTTTTATTAAACTTTTGATGTGAACCAGAAAGTTAAGAAGGAGAGTAAGTTTCAACTATCTCGCTATCTTCGTGAATTTTAATAATAAATTATAAAGCTACAAAGCAATCATGAAACTTCCACATGCATTAGAATTAGAGAGACGGAGACGAAGATGCTATTTTTTTAGAAATTTCATTACTCCTTCTCTTCAAGAATTAGAGAAATCATTTTCAAGTTTGAATATGTTTACTTAAAATCTAGTTTCTTCTACTTCATTTTTATTATTTTTAATTATAATATTTTTTATTATTATTTTGACTCCCTTCCATCATTTCTTAATAAAATTTTTCATTAAATAATAAATTATACTATTATACTTAAAATATTTAATGATATAGATATTAAGTGTGTGTACATATACAAACTATATATTATAATGAAGAAAGAAATCATATTATAAATATGATTTATAAAAAATAAAAATAAAAATTATTTTTTATTTTGATTTTTCTTTCTAACATTATAATTCAAATTTATTTAAAAATAATTACTATTTTAATTTTATTATATAAGAAGTTTGTTATTCAGAAAAAAAATGTTTTTATACCATAAACAAAATAAATCCTATCCAACTTTATCCTACCTCCCCCTATGATAATTATATCCAAGTTATATTCCCTTATATCTTACTTATAAATTTTATATTATCCTGACTCATATCTTGATTGCCAAACGTATCCTATATCTCCAGTACTAGCCAGGCCATATTCCTCTTGTTTTCAGATATTTTGATTGTTCATTCGTCTGATCTAAATTTGAGTCTCTCCCCGCACATTTTTATCGTGTTGCATCGTCTGAAAGCTTGAAAGTGGTCACTTACCGAACCGGATGAGTTGAACTGAGGTCTTGATGGGTTGCAGAGTGGGGCATAAATGTTGTAGATATCAAGATCACCATGCTCTTGATCACCTCTATTCATATATTCGTTGCAGGCAGCCGAAAAATTCCCGGCAACAAAATCACAATTCTTCGTTATTCCTGCGTGAGTTTCATCTGAGTTCAAGGCATGCGTCCAGAAATACTCATACATTCCCTTCAGGCTCGTATTATCGTCTACCCATGCATTTCCGATCTGCAACATATATAGCACACTTAGATAGCATATACTACCACCCAATCGTTTGAATAGACAGAGGCCAAGTAATAATTTTACTCAACATACAGCGATGCCTTTAAGGTTGATGCGCGTTTGATTCAGATTCTTATTCCTTGAGACAACAGTATAAGCAAGTTGAGGCACGTAGTGACCTGCATAGCTCTCCCCAGTAATGTAGAAATCGCGGTTTTTGTAGTGAGGGAACCTGTCAAGCCAATTCACAAGGAATGTATAGGAGTCGTCTGCAGTGCTACTGTCTCCTGTTTTTGTGTAGTCGGAGGACGTGTTCGAATACGAAAACCCGACTCCCGCAGGGGACTCCAAGAAGATCACATTTGCCACTGCACATTTCGTAAGGTATCGGGTTAGAGATTGCAATACTTGACTGTATATCCCTCTCATTATTAAAAAAGCAAGTGTGGAGAGATCGGTCATAAATGTCATTACAGTACTTCTATAGCTTTTGGAATGGAGTTTCAAATTACCATCGTTCCAGGCATAGTTGTTTCGGTAAAGAGTCTTCCCGTCACTGTGGACTCGGAAAGGTCCTAGTTCTTCCATAGCTCCATAGCCGAGGGATGAGCATCCGGGACCTGCGCAGGACGTGCCTATCATAATCTCATCCTTCACATGTCCTAATTTGGTTTATCCACTTATAATGACTCTGAAGATGGCACGGTGACCATATCTCAGGAACAGTTTATCAAGAAGACCGACATGACAGAGACGGCTAATGACAAATAGTGACATTAGGATTGTCTTTAGGCATTAGTTTGTGGCTGAATGGCTATGACAAAGGCAAATCGGTGGCGGGGCATCTGAAAGGAAAGAGCACTAGGACTTTGTTGGCGACAAGTAAAAGTGGACCAATATAGGCATGCACTCCTAGTTGGCTGCTCATGGTGATTGCAGATATGTCTGAACTTTTCGGATGAGTTTGAGTGGGAAACGTCTCCTGTGGGACTATGCGCGTGTCCATTGAGGTTGCCTAAGCACTACACCGACTGATAGTGAAGACGTGGTTGGCTCTTGCCTCCCACGTTGAGTGTGAAAATTTTGGAATGAAGGGTGTGTATCTCATAAGAATATGAAAATCTCGTAAATATTTTCTAGTAATGAAAACTAAACTTCAGTTTTATTTCGCAATAAATGACAAACGACCTGAGAGTTAAGAAGATGCACATGTTAATTACCTTTTCTCCTAGGATCAAGATTAATATGGACAGATCTACAGTGTTTTCCTGTTTGTGTGATCAAGACCAGGCCCTGAGAGTTGAGAAGATGCGCATGTTTAATTACCTCCATTGAGCCACAGCACCAGAGGCTTGGTTGAAGAATTCCGAGGAGACTCCACGAAATAATAGAATAGCGCCCTTTCGGTCTTTGGGTCAACCGTGACGTACCCGGCGTACTGATCAAAATCCACCCCGTCCGGCTGTCCGGGCAAAGCGGCGATCCTGTCCTCTTCCATCAGTCCTTCCTGAGGTCCGACATAGACACGCAAAGCCTTCTCCAAGTTCCATGGTTTGGAATAAGGAGGGTTGCGGGATTTTCGGGACTCGATCAGCTTGTTGAGGTTGTCCAACTGGTTGGCTCCGCAAGAGATTGGAAGAGCCAGTTGGTACAGAGCGAAGAGCATGAGCAACTTTGTGCAGGCCAAGAGTGCCATGTTCTTGGATGCTGATCAGCAAGAATCGAACAAGAAGAAGTACAAACGAAGCTCTGATGAAATATAAGCTGTAGTGACTTCCTGATGAGGCAGGACGCAGCTTGTGCGTTTATATTAACAACCAATAGTTAATGGGCCCGATAAGATGTTAACTAATGGTTTGTAGCAGTATTCAAATCCAGATTTTGGTTTGGTCTCAGTTGGTTTCTAGTATTCTGGATTTTGTCTGAAGATCGTTTGATTAGGCCGGCTGTCGTCATTAATAAATGGTGTAATCTCGGGCCATTGGGGCCACGAAGATACTAAAATTCTAAAATTGAACATAAAAAAGTTTCCCATCAAAGCTCCAAAACAGGTGTCCTAGTATTAATAAGACGCTTCATGGTTCGTTGCATTAGGATAAGAAATTGGATTAAGGATTGCTTGCGTTTGGCAAAGGACACTCCATGTCTTGCTTTGACTACTTATGTGGATAGACCAATGACCGCGAGAAAATAATGCTAATGAGTATCCCGTTAACTCAAATCACCCAACAAAGTGATTGACCACGATCAAATATTTGATTTCCAAAAATAAAGTAGCTCGCCGAAAGTACATTGTCTTCGGGATGATTGTCAATCAACCAAAATAATCAAGCATAATTGATTTCCTCCACATAAATCATCTTTAAGATTGATGATCAATCATTTTCTTTTAAATTAGGAATTCATACCAGATCACCAGCTGACAAAAGATAAGATGACTTATCTCGGGGAATTAATCTCAAAGTCCATGACAAGATTGTTGTTGCAGGTAGTGCAGTTGCTCTGCTTATATCAGCAGGCCCAAGTTACATACACCTTCCCTTCCCTGATGATATCAGACTTCTGCTCACATCAGGCTTCTGGTCATATCAGAGCCCCAGTTATATGATACTTCTCACATATATTTAACAACCTATCATTAGGCACTTCGAGTATTGCCCGATTACTAGAAGGGTTGGTGAATTCCACACCATCGTGAGGAGGAGATTTGTTGGCCTGAGTCACTCTCGTGTAGAGGAAGCCTAATGAAATGCAAGTCGATAGGCTTGAGCTCATATAATAATCCATATGGAGAAAATGAGAGGAATAGTAAGAGAGAAAGAGAGTAGAGAATTTGAAAAGAGGATGCTATTTGATTTTCATCAGGCCCTCTACATCCGTTAGAGAAGAACAGTGTTCATTCAATTTTGTAGATAGTGAAAATTTTGGTTGGACTCAATCCCCTGGATTTTGACCTCCTACACCGAGAGGATTTCCACATAAAATTGCCTTTGTGTTTACGAGGTTTGCATAAGAGGGGAGATTGTTATGCTCCGCTGGTCTAATATGATATTATTCAGATTGTCATTGTTTTCCCAACAAATGTGTGTTGGATATACCGATTTAAAATTTCTGGTGATGCTAAAATTCATTTAGGGTAGATATATCATGGATTAGCTTAAGATTTTTTAGGATGCTATGCTAAAATGGATGGTCCAATTTGAGTTTTGCCAATGCAAAGGTAGTCGAATCTTTTCATGTTCCTACAAGACAAAGATAAAAACGAATATACATTTCTCAACTTTTGTCTCTGATGTAGAACAATTGCCGTTATTTATCTAGAAAATCATGATCACCAAAACTGGGGTAAATTTCGCTGATTTTGGGTTAACGAGTTCAGATCATGCTCAAATTCAGTCGATTGAAGAGAAATGGA
Organism: Rhodomyrtus tomentosa; assembly: GCA_028455895.1. Classification (NCBI taxonomy): domain Eukaryota; kingdom Viridiplantae; phylum Streptophyta; class Magnoliopsida; order Myrtales; family Myrtaceae; genus Rhodomyrtus; species Rhodomyrtus tomentosa. The sequence goes on along the minus strand of JAPCWY010000001.1, from coordinate 801,713 downwards.
CTTATGATTCAAACTCACCACCTTTGGATGTGAGGATTTTGGCATTTCGAGGATGTTTAGATACGTTTTCGGGCAGTTTTTTGATTTAGGCAATTTTAAATATTTAGATTATATATAATATTTTATCGAATTCTTTTGGATTAGATTAGATATGATTTTGATAAGGTTACCTTTAGTAATTCTTATCACTATATATTGGATGTTCGTTTTTGTATTATGTATGTTACCATTCAATCAAATTTTTGAATTATTTTGAAATTATTCAAGTTGTCAATTCTCTTTGCGTCATTCTCTGAATCACAGATACCTTGAATTTTCGATCAACTATGCCCCTTCCTCATCTTTTTTCTATTTGTGACTTTAGCATTTTCTTCTTCCTCGTCCACTTCCACTTCTCTTCTTCTTCCCCGGTCTTTCCAGAGGGGTATTTTTTTTTTTGTCAATTTTTTTGTACCATCCAATTATGTTTTCTATAAGTCATCATCCTCCCGCAGGGGCTTTCCAAGCATGAATCGTCACAAAACCAAACAATATGCTGTTAGGTGAAAATTTATAATAATAATAATAATAATAAAAGGTTTCCAAGCAATATTTGACCATCCAATGATGTTAAGATTAATCGTAGTAGAAAATTCATAAGCTTGATTAAAAATTTCCACAAACATGTTGTTTGGTTCTGTGACGATTGTCAATCCAAGTTTGGAACGCCCAATACCATTAAGGAAACTTGCTCTCCCCTATGTGAGGATGATAGCTTAGAAATTACAGAATCGTTTCAATGTACGAGAAATTTGAAAATTTTACTACTCTAGAAATATTGGGGAAGAAGAAGAAGCGGATTAAGAAGTGAAAATGGACAATGGAGAAGAAGAGGATGAATAAGAAAATGCTCAAGCCACAAATGAAAAAAGACGAGGAAGGAGGACAGTTGACCAAGAAGGGCACAATCTCAACTTCAGACACAGAAGTTGAGGAAGCTAAAAGTCGAACCTTAAGCACCTAAGAAGCAATGATAATAAATGACAAAGGCTAGTGTTTAGGCATTTGGAAGTTTTACCTTTGGATGATTCTTTCGTGCTGTCCGCAAGTTCTCCTTTCCCATGTTTAGATTAGACATTTGTAATAGCTTTTTACTCCCTCTTAAAAGAGCATGATGCAATTCAATTACCATTACAACGGAAACCTCGAATCGGGCAATCCATTTTAGGATAACATCGTTTAAAATCTCGAATTAATTTTAAATCGGTACACCCAGGACATATTTGTTGGGAGAACAATCACAATCCGAATAATATCGGAGTAGTTAGAGAAACAAAATAATCTCCCTTCTTATGCAAACCTAATAGGAAACAATGTAATAGAGCAACATAATATCAAGCATGCAAACACAAGGCAATTTTATGTGGACAACTTCTTGGTACGAGGAGGTAAAAAAATCACGAGAATCGGAGTCCGCCTGAATCTTCACTATCAACAAAATTGGGTCAACAAAGCTCTTCTTTAATTAATACTAGAGATATATAGGAGCAACAATATTAATAGCATCATTCTTGGCGACACATGAACTTTACAAGATATCAAGGATAAATCTCAATAAAACGCAGGTTGGCTACAACCCACAACAAACCTGATGTAAGGGGCGTGATGCGACCTTTGGTCATCAGCTTAATAAAAATCGAACAACGCCGTCTTTTCAAATTTTTATGCTACCTCTTTCGCTCTTACTACTATCTCACGGTTGATGCCACAAAAAATAGGGAGAAACCTTATTATTTAGAATAACCATATGGGCTCAAGGCCTTTAGACGACAGGCACGTCTCCATGTCCTGTTCATTTCCCAAATCTTTTTAATATGTTTGGATTTTACTAAATGACTGCCCTTCAAACTGAGCATTTCATATGCTGGGCCTGAGCCCATTCGCTGATTTTGAGTTTGGTAACCGCGATCCTGTCCTCAAAGCAATTGATTTATCTGATCGTCATCAGCTGGGCCGGTCCGTGGACATCTCAAACGCTATTTGCACCCAAATGAACACAATTATCAGTGACCAATCCCAGCTTCCAAACACAATGGAAATCGTACGTCCAAAAAAGTTGCCCGGCTTATCGCGAAGCGTCATCCAAAAAAGGGGGACCATTCTCTGCTTCAATTGATGAAAAGACGGGGACCGATCCATGCACGATCGACGACGCGGGATTAAACAACGGTTTTCTGGAAGCATGTCTTTGTCGTATCGTTGCATCCCACGCTTGTCTGCTTTGCTCTTCTTCTTCGTCTTCTGTAAGCAAGACGATCATATAGCCACGTGCTAGTAGACGTGCTCAAGTCGTGGCCAGCAGGTGAGAGTGCGAAGAAAAGTGTCTGAGAAAAAAAAAATCGGATTTGAAGCAAAAAGAGTTCACCGCCAAGACATAAAGGGATAAACAACTTTAAGGTACACCACCAACGCATTCGATCAAGAACCAAAATTAGAAATCCTATTTAAATTAGGAAACTACCCTTTAGCATTTGATTTAGCTAAAAGACACTTTATTTTTCGATTTCTAGAAAACTCTCCTTATTTGACCCTTTTGAATCACTGGTCGAAACCTCCGTTTGCTTACATAAATATTGAAGAAAAATGATTTCCTAACAGCTTGACAGTACTGTCAGTTATTATCATCACTTGTTTTTTACATAAAATACTCATTAATTAGAAAATCGTAAAATAAAAATAATAACAAAACTGTCAGCTCTCGATATCGAATCATCTTTTGATACTCCAGTCATCATCAAGCAATGTAGGCTCCTCATATCTCTTCTCTCTCTATCCTCTGCTGAAGCCAAGCTACAATTTTAACATTTATCCCTATTGCTACAAGGACCACCATCTTGACTTTTTCTTTTCTTTTCCTTTCATTTTTTTTTTTCAGCTCGTAGGGGTTTTGCCAAAGAAAGTGCGTCCGTAAAAAGAGATGCATAGGTGGACTTAGATAATTTACATTTTCACTCCAGCTGCCGTAGGATGTATTAATAATTTAAAAATTATTTTTAAAAAAATAATTGCTTCATAAAAATGAATGCATAAAATATATTTTCATCATTTGCCAAAATATTTGAATACAAATTATAGCGATAATGAAAATGATTTTTTATTGAATAACTATACACTACAAAAAAAAAAAACACGGATTTAGCTACGAAAATTTGCGTCGGAAAAATTTCGTCTCTAATTTGCGACGAAAATAGCGACGAAAAAATCAATTTGTTTCTATTTACGACGAAATTAGCGACGAAAACAGCGACCAAACATTTTCAATGCTAATTAGCCACGAATTTAGCGACAACTTTTTTTTCGTAGCTAATTAGCTACAACATTAGCGACGAAAAAAGTTTCGTAGCTAATTGGCTACGAAATTAGAGACGAAAAACTTTTCGTAGCTAATTAGCCATGAATTTAGAGACAAAAAAAACATTCAGTGACAAATTTGCCATGAAATATGCGATGGAAAGTTGATTTCGTCGCAAATTCAATAAATTTTTCTTTTTTATTTAAATTACATTAGCGAAATTTGCGATGAAATAAACTTTTCATAGCAAATTTTGTTGCAAAATATTGACAATTAATTTATTTAAAAAAAATTAGCGACAAAATCATTTTTTTCTTCGCTAAATATTTTTTAATATTTGAAATTTAGAGACGAAAATGGTTTTGTCGGTAAATTTTTCATTTTATTTAAATCGTATTGCCCAATTTTGAGATGAAATCAGATTTTTGTCACAAAATTTGCGACGAATTCATGATTTCGTCGAAAAATATTGACAATTAATTTAATTTTTTCAGAAAATTTAGCGACGAAACACTATTTTCGTCGCTAAATTACCATAATAAATATAAAAAAACTTAGCGACGAAACACGAATTTTGTCGCTAAATTAGCGACGAACGGTTTCTTTGACACTAATTTCGATGAAAAACCAAAATAAAATAGATTATTTAGCAACGAAAAAGCCAACTTCGTCGCTAATTATCTAAATTGATAATATTTAGCGACGAAAAGCATTTTTCGTTGCTAAAATATGTTAAATAAAAAATAATTATATGAAAAAATATATGTAGCGACGAAATTTGCGTTTCGCCGCTAATTATTTAAAAAATAATGTTTAGCGATGAAACTGCAAATTTCGTCGCTAACTATTTAAAAATAATAATATTTAGCAATGGAATATTCATTTTGTCACTAATATAAATTAAATAATAAATAATCTGATGAAAAAATTATTTAGCGACGAAATTGCCGTTTTGTTAAGAAATTGACAATATATATTAAAATAGAATATGAATAAGAAAAATCAAATGAATTAGTGACGAATCTGACTTTCGTCGTTAATTAGCGACGAATAGTCTATTCATCGCCAAATTAGCGACGAAAAAATAATTTTATCGCTAATTATATTCACTTTTGAATATTTTTTATTTGCATTTTTTATTCATATCCTACATTAGCAACGAAAAAGAAATTTTGGTCTCTAATTTTTTTTTATTATTAAGAAATGAATTTTGGTGAACAAATATCAAAGTGCTATAATGGATTTTAGCCGCAGTAATATGTTGAAAACCGTAGGAATATGCCGAAAACCACAGTAATAGACTAGTGAAAAACTGAAGTAAAATAGTTAAAAACCGCATAGGAAGATGTAAAACCGCAGCGAAAAAGTAGAGACAATTAAAAAAAATTGAAAAATTTGTAAAAGACATATCTTATCGCTCGGGAGTCCGTTTTAGACGAATTGTTTTTTGATTTCACGTAATTATTTTAGACAAATCCATTGGCAAATGTCGTAGACGGTTTGGCCGGCCTTTTTCCCCAAAAAATGTCGTTTTCCTTGTCAATTTTGTATTTTTTTTCTCTCCAATGCCACGTCTTGATCTCGAACAGACTGTCCTTTCCCTATTTCCTTTTTCGATCTTTCCATGTTAGACTCATCAAATCACGTATTTTGTAGGGAGGAAGGGTCCATAGAGTTTTTATATCGAAATTAATGTCACGTCTTTCAATGTGTGCATATGTTAATTGAAATCTAGATAACATCACTAACTTTACTATTTGCCCTGTTGGTTTTTGCTTGAATGAAGTACTTGGTGGTCACGGGTTCCATTCGCAGCTTTCTCCATCTTTTTTCGCTTTTATTGTTCTTCTTTTTTCCAAAAAATCAATGTACTCGAATTGATTGAAAAGGGCCTTTTAGGGCACTTTGCTTTATTTTATGAATATTAAAAATTTATAGCCGCGTATCTTATTTTAAATGTATATCTTTTATATACTTTTGATATGTCTTACCAATACAAAATATAAAATTGTCTCTTGCTCGTCGTCACAAAATCCATTGTAATTAAAAAAAATTCATCATGATTAGACGCGAAGTTCGTCACTAAAAAAAATAACAATTCATAGCAAAAAACATTGCTCGTCACAAATCTTGGCAAAATTCGTCGCTAATTTATTTTGCGATGAAAAAGGTATCAAATCGAATTCGGCGATGCAAATTTAGTGGCGAAAAATTCAATTTCTGTCACTAATTTGTCACGAAATTTGCAACAAAAGCTAGTTCGTCGTTAATTTTGCGTCGCAAATTTAGCGACGAAAAACAACTTTCGTCGCCAATTTGCCACGAATTTAGAGACGAAAACGTTTCGTAGCTGATTTGCGACGAATATGTTTGACGAAAAACGTTCGTAGCTAATTTGCAACGAATAGTTTCACGACGCATTTTGCGACGAAATGTTCTTTGTAGCTGATTTGTGACAAATAGTTTGTTCGTAGCTGATTTGTGACGAATCATTTTTTCATCGCAAATTAGCAACTAACATATTTTCGTCGCAAAATTCGTGGCAAATTAGCGACGAAAAGTGAAAACTTTCGTCACTAAATTTGCGACGCTGTATTAAAGACAAATTTGTTTGTCACAAAATTCGTCGCAAAATTCATTTAGCAACGGATTTTGCCAATATTTTCATCGCAAATTTCGTAGCTAAAACCTTCTATTTGTGCAGTGATATCTAATGATATAACCGCTCATTTTTAGGAAGTTATTTTTCAAATCATTTGTTGTTCGCAAAACAAAAGAATCCTAATTGCTACCGCCAATTATTGTACTTTTGCAACCCCATAAACTAGTTCTAATTGGTAACTTACATATCACTACTTTGTAGACTTAACATATCAATCCATAAACAATTGACCAAAAAAAATCCTAAAAAATTGTGTCAATCGGTAATAAATCTAGCCCTAAATTTGAACATTTGCCAATGTATTATATCCCATCAATTTTTACTGAAAATCGCTAACGTAAACATCGATTGTTTTATATGGCAACACATGCGCTCACGAAGACAATTTTGTAACTTTTTAAGTATTTTTTCTGAATTTGTTTAATTTTTATGATTACTTATTTTGTTTTTGTTTTTATTTTTATTTTTTTATTCTTTCTCCACTGTCACTGGCCTCATTGATGGTCGGTGACCAGCCGCGAGCAAGAGCCTATAAGAGTTGATCTCACCAGCCAAGCGAGGCTCGCCTCACAGGGACGATGTTGCTTGAGGCTAGCGAGGTCACCTTACCGATACCTGGCGAGGGTCGACCTCGCCAGTTTCAGACGAGACTAGATAGTGGTTGCCCCTCAAGCACAACCGTTGCTCAAGGCTAGCGAGTTCGACCCTCCCCAACCTCGGGTGACATTTCCCCTACAAGGCGAGCCTTAGTCTACAGGTGACCATGGAGGAAGAACAAAAAGAAAAAGAAAAAGAAAAAAATAAAATGTTATAAAATATTAAATATTAGAAAAGTCAGAAAAATTACAAAAAATTATCCATATTAGTGTCACCAATGCTACGTAAGAAGGCCAGTGTTCACATTAGTAATTTTCGGCCAAAATTGACTGGATTGACTAAATTGATAAAACATGAAAATGTTTAAGACTTAATTGACACAATTAAAAATTTCAATGAATTGGAAAAAATGTAATAGGTTTAGAATTTTTTTTTATTTGCAATTTTCCCTAAATTATGCACGTGCTAGCTCGTGGAACCTCTCTTTTGATTCAATTCCACGTAGGTTCTATATACTTGTGTGTGTGAGATCGTATGGGATTAACTGTAGACGAAACCAGTGTCCTTTAGTCAATTGATATGCTGTCCTTGTTCAATTAGTGCTTTGAATGGCCATGTGAAAAAGCCATCTTTTCTTTTTGCTTTGAGTAGGAAAATATGATTTCATTTAAGAAAATATTTCCCCGACAATACTGTTAGGGAATTGTACAATCTTAGTTCTAAACTCACATATCATCGCTGTGGTCATAAATGACTAAAAATAATTTCAGACCAGCAGCTTCCTTTCATTTATAAGGAAATAGTATGAGATCATAGAAACGTTTGTGAGCTAGGCACCGCAGGTTCATTTTCACAAGTGATACCGCAACCAAGCATAGATTGGAAATGGTTCCCTTGTGGGTTTCATGTGGACATTTCTCCTAGCGTGATGACCGCTGATTAGCTCTCTCGGACCGGAAACAAGGATTAACATTAGCTCTCTCTTTCGTGAAGAGGAAACCACAAAAAGATTTCTTTGCATGAAGTCGTAGATCTAGATAGTGACTGAGGACGCTCGCATCTTATGGCTATATCCATTATAGGAGGAGGGTTGTCAAGATTGATGCATATGGTAATCAGTTCCAGCTGGAGACCATGAGATATAAAGAGGGGGTCCTTGTTTTTTAATTTATTATTGAGATCATAAAGTTGGTATCTCAACTAGTTCTTTTCATCACTAGACTCGCATGTTTTCACTTTGCATAATTGCACGGCCATTGCCATTATATTTACTTTGGATATGGAGCTTTTTGGATCAATAATGGCGGCTTTATTTATGTCTCCTCAATGGTTTTGCACTCCGCCGGACCAACAGAATAGACAGCTTACCAGCGGTTCAGATTTGTAGCACCACACAAAATCTAGAAGCTCAAAAGAGATGCCAGCTTTTAGAGAGAGTCATGAAAATTTTACTGCGTCTCGATGAAAAACACGAGTTCGGAAACTTTTTTTTTTATTCCAAATATTGTGATTGCGTCTATTCTTCATATTAATTTTGAAACAAGCATATCGACATTTGGGAAAATGACACAAATCGTCCATCAAATTTTGGCTCAATATGCAATGTAGTCCATAAATTTTTAATTTGTTCAATGTAGTTACTGAATTTTGAGCCAATGTGCAACGTGGTCCCATAACTTTTATTTTGCTTAACATGATCCTCAACCTTGAGGCATACGCTCAACTTAGTCTTTGACCTAACTAAATGAAGAGCATTGAACTTTTGTATACAGTGCAGGGGTTAAATTGGATATGTACCAAAATCATGGGATTACATTGTACAAATTGAAAGTTTGTAAATCACATTACATATTGAGCTAAAATTTAAAGATCACATTTGAATAAATTAAAAATATAAGGATTAATTGTACATCAACGCATGGCCGAATTGGTTAAGAGATAGATTATACCTTATCAGGTCTCTGATTCAAATTTCTCAACTCGCGCTTCGTGACTTAAGTGGGGGTCGCGGCTGGTGTTTGTCGTGCTAGTACCTTCGAGGAATAGTCGAGGTGCGCGCAAGCTGGCCCGGACATTTTGGTCATTAAAAAAAAATTATTGTATACTAGGTGAATGTTGAGGGACCATTCCTCATCATTCATCTTACTTTTTTTTTTCTTTTTTTCCTTTTTTCGGAAAAGGGAACGTTTGGGGGGCTTTTACAAGAACTGGCTACTGCAACAAAAGTCCCCGTGGCTCTTTTGCAGTTTCTATAATGGCCTGACGTCGTACTTAAAGCGCAAGACTCCAGAGAGCCATGGGAAAGATGGGTATGAAAGCACTTTAGGACCACCTTGGCAATAAAGACTGAGCTAACAACCCTTGACGTCGATTCTTTTATTCTGAATTTCCTCACACTGCCACAATCGGCTCATATAATTCATGATGTAGAGATAGAATGTCCTAGTTGACATTCGTCTCATTTCTCTCTCTGGGACTTCACGCCAGTTCACTTATGAGTTTGATCCGCCGTGCCATATGTAAGTCTAGGGTTAAGTCGATTTTGCAAATTGCTCTAACATCTTCTGTCAAATCCAATTAAGTCGATTTCTCGAGCTAATTCCTCGTTTTCATTAAGGAATTGATTATGTAACAATTTTTGGGTGACTGTAAGACTAATCGTCTGTTTCGGACATCAAAAAATTAATAGTAATTAATAAAATTTATTATGAGATCTATTTTTTAAGAATTTGTGAATCACAATATAATGATATTCTCTCGGTCACTCAGAGACTTTATGCTAGAAAGGCTCTTTTCCACTGCGTCCATCACATACCGCACAAGTCAACATATGATCAAGAAACCACTCAAAAACCTACCTTATAATTTAGTGGGATCCACGGACAATAGAAGATTTCATTAGTTCTTTGGGTCCATGATATGAATTCTAGATTATTAGGAGGGATCTATTATCTAACATATGGGGTAAAAGTTGTCGCAAATTTTCGGAACATAGAATGTGCCCCATATGATTTTGCTAGAACAGAACTAGTGTCTAATTATTTACACTAGGGAAGTGCACCACAAGTTATATATATGATCAGTCCAAATGACAATAAGGGTCCGTTTGTCTGAAGTAAAAGCTGTAAAAGCTGTATTCCAAAATTTATTTTCCGATTATCCAGTGTTTATTTGGAAGAAAACTAATCAAATTATGGAAAACGGTTTCCCTGAATTGAAACAATAAGCTTACATTGGGAGAAAACGGCTTCCCATTCTAGTAAGAATTACACTTTCTCTAAATTACCAAACAAATGAAAACTCGATTTTCCTTGAAAATGATTTCCATATAAGATATTTTCCCTTATCATGAAGTTTTTAGTGAAACAAGTACAATATAAGATTGGGTGCTCAACGGTGGAGATGGTGGCCTTCATTGAATTATGTGGTACATAATTCATGAATTGACTAGGTACAGTAGCTAGGGCGAGCCCAAAACCATAGAAAGTTAGGTCGCGATTATAATGCTTTGCATGAGCTGTTCTTGGACTAGAGCCAGAGCTCTTAGTTATACCAAGATCAATCATGCAAGGAGGTTGTCGTCTACGTACCAAATCTTCCCTCACCGACATTACTAAAAACCATATGGGGAAATCAGATTCCCATGCAGTAGGAGAGACACTGCACTGTGTTTTGACTAATTTGGGTTAAGAATAGGAACAGTGTCAAGCAGTAGTAGGGAGCTTCAGCTCCATGCGTGATCTTATAGACTCCGCTTCACGATCATGCTCCCTCCCTTTTTCACGTCCCCAGCAACAGTTGAAAAAGATTCAGAAGCTAAGATTCGCGCGCATTACAAGAATCTAGCAGAAGGTACACGCAACTGGGTAAAATGTTTCACCGTCTTTTTATCTTCTTCTTTTTTTTTTTTTTTGGGGGGGGGGGGGGGGGGGGGTGGGGTGGGTGAAGAAGGTGACCTGTGGGGCACCAACTGTGTGCAATCCAGTGCACCATCACCAACCTTTCTCTGAAAATTTAAGGTATTTTACTAAATTTGAGACCAGACCAGAAAAACTGGACCCATGGTTTAGGGTTCCAGCCAATGCTGCAAGTAATTGTCAAGACTTGAGAAGGGCCAAAACCAAGCAATTTGCACAGCATCTTATAACTGGGGGAGCATCTAATGTTTCGTTTATCTTGGGAGGAACAAAACCATAGAGAAGAGAATCAACTGAGCAAAATTGACTCCTCAACTAATGAGTAATGACCCTGACTTGATGTCGTCTTTTGTGACTTCAATCTATTCTTGGAACTGAGATAGAGATGTAGTATACTTAAGGTAACGTTGGAATACAGCGAGGGAAAAAAAGGGCCAAAAATTGATGCAGGTGGGACCAAGTGTCTTGTTTTTTTTTAAGGGAAAGAGCAAGGTCTGAACCGAAAACGAGTAAATAAAATGTGTAGCAAGTAAAAAAACCCTAAATTTATGTCAACTTAAGTGCATTTACTTTTAATTTTTTTCGTCTGTGTCACAAAAAACCTAACATGTGTCCTCAATCTCGTTTAACCATCTCCTCCCCTCTACGTTGATGTAAGATTTAGGATCTATCTCTTAGATTCTTCTTTTCTATGATGGCATGATTTCAATTTTTTCTAACTGAATCTATTGGCTCATGTCCAATTAAGTCGAGGTTTTCACCCGAGCGGATGGCCACAAAGAATTGGTAGCACTCCGTGGATAGAGGGGATTGAACTCTTGATGTGAAGTCATGTGCCCGAGCCCGTACCCGACCCTTATCCAGCGGAACTTACCCCCTTGGGGTAAACCGCATCTATGTGTCTTGTATTGGACAAAGCATGCATTATGACAAGTCATTCACTTTTAGTCGTGCCTTAATCATGGAACTTGATCTGCTTGACCTAACAGTTAAAAAGGACAACTCCAATGCACATGATCTTATGACCATTTTTCTCCTCCTCTTTCTTTTTCTTTTTTTTTTCCCTCCCTTCCTTCTCTCTCTTTCCTATGAATGAACATCATCAAATTAACGATGACATACCCTCATTACATTGCTAATGAATTGAAACATTCAAAAGATATTCTTGTATGTGCCGGGTGGTTGATTCGGGTTTTCGCCATCTGTCGCCGCCTTCTTAACGAGAGAGAAAAAAAAAGAGGGGCAATTAATTCCTGGAGAAATAATTGACAAGAAACATTAAATTTTTTTTCCAGATAACCAACTCGTATGTATTTTCCCTAGAATTATAATTCCAATGGGTGCTAAGAAGTTTTCCCCTATTGGGTTTTCCTCTAACTTTCCAACCAATCTCTTTTAATTTAGAAAACCTGGATCGGGATAAAGAAGTTCCAATTCCTTGATTATACTAATCTCTTAGTGGCAAAATTATAACATTTTTGTGCATGCCATTCTCTTTCACATTACATTGCACATTGACAATTACATTTCAATACTCTCTCTCTCTCTCTCTCAAGATCTTCCATTAATTCCCGTTGCAGACGTAGCAGAACCGAACGTCTCGCTCCTCCACGATCGCTTCTGCTCCTGCAAAAGATTTCTCTTTCGTCTGGACTGTGATCATACCTGGAGTTGGCATCATCCCATGAATTGAATGCCATTTTTCAAGTGTACCTCTCGTTCCCAGATTCATGACGGTCAAGAGCCGGTGGTTGTTGACTCGACAATCGACATGGCCAAAATTCCGTGTTGGCATTTAGTTAGGCCGGAGTCGAAATCGTCCGAACCCTGGTTGGGCAGATGGAACATCAGGCGGCCCGGCACGTGAAAATTTGTGTTAATGAAAGAATTTTTTCTCAGTTTTTACGGGCGAGTGGCATGAAGCAGCCCATAAGAATTCGGCCACATTGGTGTTGTTATTTATAATTAACATTCTGAGAACTGAAGCATGAGGACACGAAAATATTGAGACAAAAATGTTGAAAACAAATTCGTCCAGTGATCCCCAAATTTAGATGTGTTTAGTTGGCAATCATGTGATTTAGGCAGCTTTTTCCATCAAAATGCCGGCCGAGATTTTTTTTTTTTTTTTGGGGGGGGGGGGGGGGGGGGAATTCACCGTTTGCCACGAGACAATATGATCTGAATCTGAAAGCAAATCCCATTTTATATAGCGATAGAGACTCCGACTCTCCCCCACGGTCAACCCAATATTAAATAAATGGTTAATCTTCAGAGGAATCCTCAAGATCAGTAACTGAGCTGGTAAATTATTCCTTCCATGTGCAAGTTTCTTGCAGTCCAATCAAAGATTTCGGCATAAAAAGGGGCAATCATATGGCAAAACACATCGAAAAAATTGGAAACATATGATCGCATGACGACCTGTGCCCGAAAAGCATTATTCCATTATGAATTGGGTTGAGTTTGGAAAATGTGTGGTCCAATGTCCAGATGACTGTTCGACCCCATCACGCATAACAAAAAAAAATGATATAAAATTCGCTTTTAATTTGATTTTTCCTGAATTCATTTGCATCGTAAATTTCCGTTTATCGTATTAATTGGATGTGTAACATTTCAAACAACATGTCGATTATGCAAATCAAACAGGGCAACATATCGGCTACAAATTATTATCGGCCAAAACGAATTTGTAAATTAAAAATAACACCAGACATTTTTAGAAAAATATAATTCATAATGAGCAAGCTTAATTTGTATTTTGGCATTTCCCTAAAGGTAAAAGTGGCTGGATATTACTTTCCATTTCGTGTTCGTTTTACGAGGGAAGGATTTTATTTCCCGACCTGCCGCCAAAAAGATATCGCTCTCTCTCTCTCTGTTCCAGTCCAGCGAAGCATAAGAGACGCAGGGAAAAGACCACCACCATCCCTCCTCGTCGTCATCCTCCGCCCCCCTACGTGTTCACGTAGAATCTTCCCCATCGTGCTTCTTCCATTTTGACTTTCAGAGCCTCTGTTTCTTTTCGCTGGAACTCCAAGCTCTCTGCTCTCTCTTGGATGGGGTTTGTCCTCGAAAGTTCGATCTTTCTCGATGCAATGTCGACCCGGAGACGGAAAAACAAGAGTTTTTCATCGTCGAATTGAATTGAACTGACTGAACGTTGGTGCTGTTCTCAGAGCGCAGATTGCGAAGAGAATGACGATGAACGTTAGAGGAGGGACTAGGCTGCAACAGTCAACGAAAGCTCAGGCGAAGCATGACGAAGTAAAGTTCACAGTTTCCGAAAGTTTTGTTTCCCGTTCCTTCGCCAATTGATTTTCGAGATTGCAATGATGTTTCTTTTCAGTGGGGATTTTGAAACACGTCTTGTACAGTAGCAACTAGCGAAGTTCTTATCTTCTCAACTATATCAGCATAAATTTTATCGCTTTTGCCCGGGAAAGATGGATTTACAGTTTTTGATGACGAGGCTCGAGTAACTGAATCGTTTGTGAAGGCATTCATTCTCATGAGAATGAGAGATTGACTTTGTATACCTTGTAATTGAGGAAAATGCTTTTTAATTTCCTCTTACCGTTTTCGTCCGTTCGTCCCCTTTTCACTCCTTGCTTGCTGTATGAATCTGCTGCAAATATTCCGAATTTTCTCGAGAAAGTTTCGGACTTTTCTCTCTTCCTTTTGCTTGGCTGATGTATGTAGTCCCAGGCATTAAAAATTTTCAAGGTGACCCATTTCTTTAATTCTCTCAGATAATGCCTGAATCTTTGTCAATTGCTAGTTTTTCCTACTTCTGCTGTTAGTTTTTCTTTTTGTCATTTGAAGAAGCTCATCGTTTCCTTAATTGTTGGATAACAGAGGGTGAAAATGATGGCAACCAAATCTGTGGATGCAACCAAGCCAACTGCCAGTCAGCGAAAAGCGAGCAGAGAGAGAAAATTGGCGCTGCAACAAGATGTATGCATCTAGGACTGAGCTTTTCTTTCCACAACTTCTTGTTTGATGACTCTAGTCCTTCAAAAGAAAAATCACCAGTTTTGTGAAACTTCTATTTTCCAGGTGGATAAGTTGAAGAAGACGCTTAGACATGAAGAGAACGTTCACAGGGCTCTTGAGAGAGCTTTTACCAGACCTTTGGGAACTCTGCCTCGTCTTCCCCCTTATCTCCCAACAAATGTTAGTTAAAGCTTGATGTTTCGTGGATTTCTATTTGAATGTGAACTGTTTCATTATTGTGACGAATGAACTGTGTGTTGGTTTCTGAAATTTAGACTCTAGAACTTCTGGCCGAGGTTGCTGTATTGGAAGAGGAGGTTTTGCGGCTGGAAGAACAGGTGGTACATTTCAGGCAAGGCTTATATCAGGAAGCCGTGTATATTTCATCATCCAAGAGGAAGATTTTTGACAGTTCATCAAATTTGCACAGACCAAGCCCAGTTAAGAATCTTAGACCTGAACAGTCCAGATTCCAAGCTCAAATTGCTGGCGGCTCGATGCCATCTCGAAACAGGCACTTCTTGTCTCGCCCTGGTGCGCTCAGATTCCCAAATTAACTTCGTCTCTCCACAAGAATGTGTTGCAGTGTCAATCTCATTCATCTCTCTTGCTTTTCAGCGGATGCATGTGGCGAAGATAAGCAAGCATGCGCCAACTCTACAATTGACAAGAAGGAATCTACCACGCATAAATCCCATGGAGCCAAAGTTGCTAGAAAGGAACTCCCTGTAGATAATGTCACGGCGGAGAAGCATTTGGAAACTCAGAAATCACAGGTCTGGTTTTTTACTTCTTGTCATTATTACATTGAATTACGACAGCCTAGTTTTTGTTTTGTATGTTCTGTGGATCATTGAATATGGAGTTTCTGAATGTCCAGCTTGAGAGTAGAGTGACAGACCTAGAAAATGCAAAAGCAAGGAATCAAACAGTTTCTGATGATGGAGTGCGAGGCAATGATAATCCGAACAAAATCTCCGAGAATGTTTTGAAGTGCCTATCGAGCATATTCTTGAGAAAGAGCTCAAAGAAGAGCAGCATTACAGCTGAAAATTCACCTTTCTTTTCTACGACTATGTGCAAGGAGGGCGGTGCAGAAATGGAGTTCCTTGATCCATATGGCGTGCATTCAGAGAACGGAAAGAGAGATATTGGCCCATATAAGCATCTTCATTCAGTTCACGCTGGCTCAATCAATCCAAACAGAACAACTAACTGTATATTTTTAGAGCAAAGATTGAAGTGAGTTATCACTTATTGAAGTCAATTGATTTCTCTTCTTTTTGACAGATGTTTGTCGATGTAACAGGAGATTTGTGTCTTCTGATTTTCCAGAGTGCTCCTCGGAAAACTTGCGCGTGTCAAGTTGGAAAATCTCACTCACCAGGAGAAGCTTGCATTCTGGATTAACCTTTATAATTCGTGCATGATGAAAGTATGTGAGGCTATTCATGGCAATAATTACAGTGTCTTTGTTTTTGGCTTTCTCATCAAGTAAAAGTTTGGTGATAATCATAATTTATTTAGCATGAAGTCCCTCATATGACCATCGACGTTGTTGAATTCTTTCAGGCATTCCTCGAACATGGAATACCGGAGAGTCCCCATGTGGTTGCTGCGATGATGCAGCAGGTATGACCTTTAGAATCCCCTTCCACTGGCAATAAAGTGCTGATAAAATCCACTGATCTTGGAGAGACATTGATATGTCTTTTTTCTGTTCTCTATGTACTTCGCCTGTTAATTAAGCAATAGCTTATAAGGATCTTTGAGCCGAGCAGCTAGTGACTTACACAAAGTTTTCCGAATTTTTCTCTAGGCGACAATAAATGTTGGAGGACACATTCTTAACGGAATAACGATCGAGCACTTCATCCTCAGACTTCCTTATCATTTAAAACATGTGAGTCACAACTATTGTACCTTCATGAAGGCCATGATTTTGGTTTTGAATTGTACTGAGTAAGCTTCCTGGTCTTAATTTCAGACCTCCACAAAGGGTACAAAAAATGTTGAGTTGACAGCAAGAAGAATCTTTGGATTGGAGTTATCTGAACCACTGGTGACTTTCGCGCTTTCGTGTGGAAGTTGGTCATCCCCTGCTGTAAGTTTAATGTGCGGAATGGAGCCTCCATTTTCATCTGCTTTAGTCCTGCATCCATCATTGAAATTACAAGGTTTCAGGGGAAACATGCCCCGAGACTGAGAGCTCTTAATATTTTGGTCATTGGACTTCTTAAGGCGAATACTGATAAGGTTGAGAAAACTTCCGACCCGGGTTACTCTTGGCTCCGGATTTTTCTCGGCTACTTGTGGGTCTGGCCAATTTATTTTGCCCAATGGAATCACTGATTTTTGTGTTTTTTTTTAAACCAAAATTTTACCTTTTCTCACCTTTTTTCTGGCTTCACTTGTTGCCCATGCAAGCATTGCACTTTTTTTCATTACATGCACATTTCTGCAGTCGAAGTATCTCTTCTCACCTTGAAGCATCTGCATCTATGCTTGTTTATCTTCTTACTTCTGACTTATTATGACCTTTTTCCAAATGAAGGTGCGAGTCTACACGGCATCGCATGTAGAGAATGAACTTGAAGCAGCAAAAAGAGACTATTTGCAGGCTGCAGTGGGAATATCTGCCGAGAAATTTGTGATCCCAAAGCTGCTGGACTGGTATCTGCTCGACTTTGCCAAGGACTCAGACTCCTTGCTCGATTGGATTTGTCTTCAGTTACCCAGTGAACTAGGAAAACAAGCAATCAAGTTTCTTGAGATGGGAAAAGGCAATCCTCTTTCGAAGTTTGTTCAGGTTCTTCCCTACGATTTCACTTTTAGGTACCTTCTACACACACAATAAGTTCCGGCTTTTCCAATTTGCTTGCTTCAATATAGGTTCTGTGCGCAATATGTGCTAATAATGTATATTGCAGTTAAAATTATAAATGGTTCTCGTAAATCTGGGCAACCATTTCTTCAGCCAGATGGTGCTTCTTGTAAATGGATCACGGGAGGAAATGTAAATAGTCGATGATTCTGAGATTGATATTCTGAACACGCTTGTATTTGCATGTTAGTTTGGCCGTGGCGTACTAGCAAGTTTAATCGGTGAGGAATGGTCAGTTTCAGGGACAGACAGTTGACTCTTTTAACAGCACCATTGTTCATCACTCTCTCACTTCAATGGAATGACAACAAATCACAAAGCTAAACCAGAGGATGTAATGGGAAGTTGTTGGCATTAAAGAACATTAGGTTTGAATAGTAATGACCCTTTGCTTTGTGTGGCAATGTATGTGAATGAGACCTGCGTTGACGACACTGGTGCAAATGGAGTGGTCCCGGAATCGCGAGCCGTAAGCTTCCCAATGGCAAGGGTCACTTGATCAGTGTTGACCTGTTTTACCAACCCCATATGATGTCGATGCGTTCCAGCTTTCATTATTACACAAAGTGAGCGGATAACTTGAACCGTGAATGGGGCGAGAGAACTTCAATGCATGACCCGGCAAGACATGTTAAACCCAGTTAATGTACTGATCCCCTTGTTGTTAGAGAGAGAGAGAGAGAGAGAGAGAGAGAATTGACAGCAGTCGGTAGTGAAAAACAAAATGCTCTGAACTCTTTTTTCCATTGGCTCTGCAAACACCCAAAACCATTCACACATCCATCACAACTGAAGCAGAGCACGCTCGAATTTGCTTTTTCAGTGACCACAAGACTTTGAAAGAAAAGACTGGGCTTCCATGAAGATCAAATCCAAAGCTCAACAGCTTTCAGTTGAGGCTTGGGATGAGATGTTCCAACTGATGGATGGACTCCAGAAGATAATCCATGTCCAACAAATTGAAAAAACGACTCTTTCTCCTTCTCTCTCCGCGATCCGCTTATCGTAACTCAACCGGTCCAATAAAATGAACTGTCATTTTCTTTGCAACTGACCTACTTTGATTGTTCAATGTCTACCGAGTACCTTCTAATGATATCATGGCATGACATATTCACGACCAACTTTTTAAATGCCACATTGGTTGCACGCATCTTCTTTTCGCAAATCCGATTCACTGAATAAGGTATTGAGTTATCTGTTGAGATGATCGACCGCTTATTCAGCAATAAGACTGACCCACTCAATGTTTTGCGAATTTTTGAATTTTGGAATTGTGGAGTTCGAGATATCAGAGTCAACCGCATGGTAACATTTCTGGTCAACTTCTTAACTTCTGACCATAAATTGATTTCTCTACTTCTCCTAAAAAACATAATTTGATTTTTGTACTTCTACTCCAAATTGACTTCTGATGAGAGAAATTCATTTGGTAACCGTTGAAAAAATTTCTATTTTTGAAATATTATTAACAAAATTGTTGGTTGCGGCCGGTGATAGACGGTCGATGGTGGCGACCGCCGGCGGCGGCATCCGACCACGAGTGGCAACGGTGGTCGACCGAGACTCATGTAATCGAAGAAGTGATTCTGGAGCCGAGAAGTAAAAATTTTTAACTTCTTAAAGTTGTTCAAAAATTCAATCAGAAGTAAAAAATCCGATCATAAGTCAATTTTTTTACCAAACGCATTTTTGTCTCAAAAGCAATTTTACCAAACGAATTTCTCTGCCAGAGTGACTTCTGGCAGGGAAATTAAGAAAGTGAAGTGTTTTCATGCAACACATAAAAGTTTATTCTTTTTTTCGAAACCTGGGTAGTTTTGGAATGTGTGTACAATCCTTCCTGCATTTAGTTTTCGGTCTCATGTTATAAGAATGATGGTTGTAATTTTTGGGTTTAATAGAGTAAGTGTGGTTAGATAACGTTGTCGAGAATGGATTTTAAGTTCAGGGAACTATACGTTGTGAGCATAGGCAAAATAGCCGAACCATATAAGGGCTTTATTTTCATTTTATTATTATTATTTTTTTTTTGTGTCGAAACCGAAACCATATAAGTTCATGCGTCATTGTTCTCCAGCCCATTGATTGATGCAGCCACAACATACGCCTTTTTATTGGGCCTTAGCCCATCTGGCCAGGCCCATAAGGGAAGAAGTCCGTGAAGGAGAATGCCCAAACGAAAGCGGCGGGGCACGTATTGTGGACTTTAGGCCCATAGCACGGTTTAGCCGGTCCACGGGGGTCACGAGGCCAAGCCTAAGAGGCTTCTCTCCTTGTGGTGTGCAAATCGTTAACTAATGTCATTGTCAGTGCGCTTTGTAATTTATGCAATATGGTCCCTAAATTTTGGTCCAAAGTGCACTTTTAATTTGCTTAATATGATCCCTCTCCTTTGATAAATACTCAATATAGTCCCTACTCCCTAGACTATATGAAACTATTTCAAAGTTCGTGGACCACTGATTCAACCAAAGTTTAGATACTACATTATACAAATTAAAAGTTCAGAGAAATCATTAAACAAATTAAAGTTCAGATACCATATTATATATTGAATCAAAGTTCATGGATCATTTATATCATTATCTCAATTGACAAAGCCCACGAGAGATTCAATCATTATTATCGGTTATTTTCCTTTCACATGCACTTAAAGATCAAATACCCTCATGGATGTTTTTTTTTTAAAAAAATCTGTTTACCCATTTGAAACTGTTCATATTCATCATTTTCCCCTTACTATAGTCACCATCCTGGGTGCAATTTCAGTATAACAATTTCTCAAAGCGAGAGGCCAGACAAGCTTGACCTTTGTTTCAAAGCATCGGATTGACGAGAGATCCGAAGTGGGTCATCTCATCACAAGCACCGTTAGAAGAAATATCCATTTTCATATTTCAGATTCAACCCTCCGAGCCTGTAATATTCTGGAGCTACTAGAAAGATTCCACCTGCTTCTGGATGGTCTTCGAAAGGCGCTATGTCAAACCGCTTCTGGACGTTCTGCTTAAGTCCAAGGACCAATCGCCAACTTAGAGGTCTCCACCACATGCCATGCACAAAACGTTGGCTATTGCCCCTCTTCTTTCTGGGTCATTTGCTGTCAGACCATCGTTCTTTATCATTTTTTTTTTATATAGCTTTTGGCTCATCTGTGACCACGCTTCCTCCGCAACATTTTATGCAGTCTGCAGTGGCGACCAAGTCGGTGAACAGCGTGGAGGAGAGAGCGCATGGAGTAGTACATAGGTGATCTCCACCGTACGCCATTTCAATTTTTTAAAGCTGTTAAGTCTCCCGATCGCTGCGGTTGCAAGGGTTTCCCGGGCATAAAATATTGCAGCTGTACTTCTCAATTCAGCTACGCAAGGTCGACGGACATTGTGCAGAGGAAAACGTTTAATATCGTCATATACGTTTCAGGGTCAGCGACATAGTTTATCCAACACCCACGCACGCTCGCGTGTTTCTTGTTTATTACGCGCAGATCCTCCACGTTGAATTTCTATATTACTGGTTATCAACCCGTGCCTGCCCTCCTCAGTCCTCGCAATGTGAATGGCAACCAGTAAAATTGTTCTGACCATGTTTTATTATTTTGGGCGCAAGAGCTTATTTATATGAAAATCATCTTTTCAACAGACTTGAAAAAGAGATATGTAGTTCAAACTTTTGTATTTCTATCCACGTAGACTTTCTAGATGAAGAGATCATTAAGATGCATTTGTGGCTCTATTAGACGGGTGAATTATCAAATAGTGCGTAGCGTTTTTTTATTATTAAATAATTCGCCATCATCTATCACGAACTTCTTAGTAAGTTCTCGAATTTCGATATACTTTTCTCTTTCCACATTTATTTATACATATTGTCCTTATCGTGTATTCCTATCGAAAATATCTTTCCATTACCCGCTATCCCAAAAATCACATATATAATGATGATCTTAATCTTTCAAATGTCACGTTGTTGCACA
Source organism: Rhodomyrtus tomentosa (assembly GCA_028455895.1). Classification (NCBI taxonomy): domain Eukaryota; kingdom Viridiplantae; phylum Streptophyta; class Magnoliopsida; order Myrtales; family Myrtaceae; genus Rhodomyrtus; species Rhodomyrtus tomentosa. The sequence continues at coordinate 780,344 of JAPCWY010000001.1, read as the reverse complement.
TACGCAATGCACGCATGTATCCATTGCTAGTATTGCAATTGTTTCCAAAATGTCCAGCAAATAGGATGAAGTCCCAAGTCTTTATAAGAACACACAATCAAGTCCTTCATCAGATAACTCGGAGGCATGAGTGTAATGGAAATTACTTGCATGGTATGACAAAACCAATTGGATTGAGATGCTATAAATTTATGGGGTAGGTTTACATCATAACAGCCTGTTTGGTGTTGCTTTTTCTCAATAATTATAACCTGTGAAAATAGATGCTATAAAATTTATAAAATGTTTTGCATTGTCTTCACGGGAGAATCATAAATAAAAAGTTCTCAATCTATTGTATTGCATCAATTCAATTCTAAACTTTTTTTTCGTCAATTCAATCCTAAACCTTTTGTAATTGCGTACAATTCAGTCCATTTAGTCAGCCGATACTAATGAGGCAAATCTTTTAATTTTTTTGAACTATGTTTTTTAATATTTTTTTTCTATTTTCATTTTTTTGGTTTTGACCGGCGGAGGTCTGACCCCTAGGCAAGGTCCTGCGAGAACTTGCCGACCGCTAGGCAAGGGCTAGCAATTCCCCCCATCCCCCAGTCGCAAGTCCTCACCTAGGGACAAGAAGACTGGTGGCCGATAGCCTCTTGTTGATGATCGCAATGGGGGTGGTGAAGGGAGAGCATCTTTATTATCATCTTATTTAATTTTTGAACGAGCAAGGCTCCAAAAGGGCTTAGTTAATCCATGATAAAAAAAATAGAAGAAAATAATAAATAAAAAAGACAAAAAGTAATTAATATAAAAATTTAATTTAAAATTTGAAAATTTTACGTCAGTGTCGACAGCACCACGTCGCCCCGACTAGCCAAATAGGCTGAATTAGCACAATTACAATGGTTTATGCAACCCATGAGACGATGATGTGTGGATTTTCGGTTGATATTGTGGCATCCCTAACCAAGATTAGGAAAGCGTTTCCCTCAAATTATTCATTACAAAGTACAAATTAGAGCACTTCGCAGCTCAGTTACGACATAACACAGCAAAAACATAGCCACAAGTATTTCAAACTTAGCTTTAATTTACCCCAAACTTAGTTTGATTTACCCCTTTAAGACACGTCAATTATAGGAAAAAATATTTTAAAAGACCTAAACCTACCTATTGTAATTGTGTTAATTTAGTTCTAAACATTTTGCATTTTTGCCAATTCAATTCATTTGGCCGGCTAGCGCTGACGTGGCATTACCAACGTTGACGTGGCAAACTTTAGTAATACTTTAATATATTTATTTCTTTTTTCTTTTCTTTTTCTTTTTTCCTACCCCCGTGACACGGGGACCTATGGTCGATGAGGGTCGCCGGAGCTCGCCGGCCACTAGGATAGGGCCATGAAGCCCTCGCCTTATGCAAATTATAGCACTGTAATAGATTTTTTCCCAATAAAAGTATAGCTTAATTTATAACTTAAATGTATTAATTAAAATGTTAAGTATAGCTTAACTAACAAGTTAAGCACTCAATGCATTTCACACATCAATTTGAGGGCTTATTTTATAGTTTTACCCGATACAGAAATAGCAAGAAAATATTAAAATATTATGTTGCCAACGGCCGATGCCGGCTAGCATCCATGTCAGAGCCAGCCAGTCAAAATTGGCCATATGGACTAAATTGACACAGGTTTAGAATTAAATCAGGAAAAAAAGAAATTTAGGATGGAATTAGTACAATTGCAATAAATTTAGGATTTTTTTGGTAATTTTCTCCATAAACAGCGTACTAAACTTCAAACACTACAACAAAAACAAAAAATTATGATTAAAAAACACATATAACTTGATATTGACACGGTATAACTCGCATACGTCATATATATTTTGGTTGTGTTTCCCTCGGCCAATCTAGGCCCTTGAATGGATTACAAGAATTTGTTATTCACCGATCAGAACGTTAAAGGAGAAAGGACAATATGATTCTCTTTGGAAATCAAAAGCGTTCTCTTTGGAAATCAAAAGCATAGGAACACATCCCCGCCCGGAGCTACGGGAGAGGATCGAGCCAAGTTCAACTGCGGCTAAATTGTTAAGAGGTGACTACTTTATTATTATTATTATTATTATTATTTATAACTAATGTGTCCGGACCAACTTGTACTCACCTCGATTATTTCTCGGGGACTAGCACAGTAACCCACCGCCATGACCCCTCAACTATTTCTCTAGGATTAGCACAGTAATCCACCGCCATGACCTTTACTTAAATCACAAGTGCTCATCTGAGGAATCGAACCTGAAATCAATGCGCCTAACAACACAATATCAAGTGCGCTTTAACCAACTAAGCTACTCATGAGTGAGTGGAGACTATTTTATAGTTTTCATTTGTTTTGCAAAAAATGAACGATTGAGAAATTTCTTTCCTGAAATAAACATTCGTATCGCTTGCAAATTTGATTGCACGAGAAATATTTTTATCGAAAACGTTTAGTGGAAACGTTTTTTATTGACTTTTCAAAAAAAAATTAATTATTCGTGGAAACGAATGCATTCATAGTCAAAGATATATCATTTGCTTACATTCCAAGGCATATAACATTCCGTTTCCTTCTGTCCAGTGACAAGCGCTAGAAACGAACATTATCAGCCTATAATACCTTTGAAGGCCACTTGTGTCGGAAAATTACACCATACACAGCTGTCTTGGGAGGAAACTAGATGAGACAAATGGAGAATTTTTGTTCAAGTAAAAAAGTCTAAATTCTAGAAGTCTTGAAAATTCCAATTAGTTAGATCTTTTTTTTAAAAAAAAATTGAACACATGTTTCTAACACCTAAAACGATAAATGAGGGAAAGCAGCTGTCTTATCCTAACTTGGCTAACTTTATCAACTGATGATGTCATGTAACTTCCATAATGTAAGTTTGGAAATAGTCCACATCAAATTGTCACTACCAAACCTATACATAAAGGTCGTCCTCTTGTAACTTTTCTAATGGGTGAGATGCGTTTGGTTAACGAAAAATCATTAGCTATACCCCGAGACACATGAACCCGGTGTGTATGATCCGTCGGATCTCGTGAAACCAATACGAGATTCATACTATCCAATGGATGACGTGAATTGAGCCCGGCTCCATCATCCAGGGAAAAGTTTCATCATTATTGTTGTCGGCCTATCGACCTCGAATATTATTTTTACTAATTGTTGTAGTTTCGATCCGATTAAAATCGTTATATATTTCGACTATTTGTCAGATTTCAACTACTTGCCCGATTGTACAAGCAAGCTATGCTTCCTTGGCAAAGACCAGTTTGACGATGAAGTTATGTGAGGATGAGTTGTCTCAGGGGAGTTGATTTGTGGAGGCCAAATCTATATGGAAATTCTACACTTGAAAAACGATAAATCAAGCCGAAAATGACCAATGATTGTGACTGTCAATAATTCATGTTATTTGTTCTTTTCCTCTTTTGCTATGCTTGAGAGGTGTAGCACTAGCACCATAATGATGCGTAGTAACTCCTCAAGGTTATCAAAAATGATTTATGCTTAGCCGAGAATCCTATATCCTTTTTCCTCCCCAAGTTTCCATAGACATGCAGGAATAAGAGATAATTCCATTAATAATAAATCATCATTGCCAGATGAATTAAGAGAGGGCAGACGAGGGATGGCGACTGGGTGCAATGACGGCACAACCTGTCGCCGACCGTGGCGTGATGCGATGGCTGTGGTAGAGGGGTGGGTGATGGCAAGAGAGGGGGAGAAGAGAGCACATTAGCTTCTTTGGATTATAATTTCAGAATGTCAAACTTATTTCGAAAAAGCTGCAACAGCTCTCTAAAACCATAATATTTCAATCAGTTTGTTTGGCTTTTTTTCCTTCTTTTGGCCACATGACGAAATCGAACCAGTCGTTACATCCAAAATATATGCCACACGTAAATCAGAATGAATCCGCAAAACTATTACTTCATGTGTTAAGAACCTAAGATCATGTGTGAGCATATCAGTACTATAACTAAGGGATCCGACAAAACCCATGAAAAAAAAAGATGTCTAGGGAGTGGGGATCATCAAAGATGACCCATGGTGCCTTCTGTCTTGATGTTAGGCTGAGGCTGAGCCTGACCCAATATACATCACTGGGAAAGAGTCCTGTTCCCCATCATTCCAAAACCCAACAGTCAATCACCACCATCTCTCGCCGGTCTTCTTTCGCCTTTCTAGAAATCTGCCCTCTCATGTCAACTCTCCCTTTTTTTCCCCACATTTCCAAACGTTTTACCTTACCTTACCCACCAAGCCAACCCCAGATCCCCGCAAGCTGAGCAGTAAAAATCAATTCCTTTGACCGCCATGATTTCCATTCAATTCAAAAGGCGTGGCCGTAAAGAAATCAAACCCTAGGTGACGCCACTCATTACGCATTGTTTTCATCTTACCTCACTCCTTCCCTTAAAATCATTGGTCGACGCCAGCAAAACTCTCAAACCGGTACTTATACTGTAAATTTGCTCCAAATTAATATTATTGCGATAAATTTACTCCTCGATTAGTTTTCTTTAAATTTTATCATCAAATTATTAGAATAGATGACACGTGCCAATTTTTTTTTTGGTCAAACACACGCTAGCTGACGGGTCTATCAGTTTGAAATTTTTATCATCCTCTTTTATCTCAGGCATACTAATATGGTATTTTTTTAACGATATTAACTATATTTAACGGAAACTAACGTAGGGTAAACTTATAACAAGTATATCAGTTTGGGATTTTAGTGATCAAAAAATAATTTTTGGGGATAAATTTATTAGGAGGTTATGGTCATGATGCAGTAGTTTAAATTTTTGTATGGTATTATGATGTAGAACAATTGACGCTTAATTATCTTGAAAATCATGATGGTCGAAAATCGAGGAAATTTCAATGATTCGAGTTTAATAAGCTCGGATCGCACTCAAATTGGGCCGGTTGAAGCAAAACGGCCTTTTGATCAATACATCACTACCTTTGGCTCTAAACTGCGATGAAATTTCAAGGTTGTTTAGATAGGTTTTCAAACAGTTTTTTGATTTAGACAATTTTGAATATTTAGATTATTTATAATATTTGATTCGAATTCTTTTAGATTATATATAATTTTGATAAGGTTATCTTTAGTAATTCTATTTGGGAAGAGTAAAGAGAAATAATAATAATAATAATAAAAAGTAGATTCAATCTCGGCAAAATTTCGGTTTAGTCTCCAATTCCATTTAGAAATAATATTGTGAGAACATAAATGTGTCTGGGGTAAGAAGATCATACAAGATCTTTTAATGAAATATTGTACATTGAATCGAATTCAATTCAAAATATACCTAAATATTACTTTGTTGTTTTACTTCTTTTTTTATTTCTTTTTTCGCGGAAAGTAGAAGAGTTGGTTGAATCAAAAAACTCAAAGGAGGTTCATGGCCAAGGGAAAGATGTCTGATGGTTATTTTAGAATGTATTGACTGTGTTCAAAACGGTCTTAATAAGGAATCAAGGTCTTTCCAAATATATTACTCAAAATAATCGATACAATCAAGGTCTTTCCAAATATATTACTCAAAATAATTGACACAATATGCCTAGTCGATTGGAATTGAGAAAATTCTATTGCTATTGTTACGAACATACGATTCACGGACACTATATATTGAACGTTCATTTTTGTAATCTATACATTATCATTCAATTAACATTCTGAATTCTTTTGAAATTGTTGAAGCTATTAGTTCTATTTGCGTCATTTGGTATCAAAGTAGGTTTCTCTTATAACAATGATGAATAACGTGAATGTCTATAACGATGGTGAATAACATGAATGTCAATATCCTGTAGCTGGGGGCTGTGAAAACGAGCCTATTACACGGGCTGAGTGGGCTGAGTTCAATCAATTTGTGGGTCAAACCGATCGGAGGACTAAAGAAATCCTTGATGCCATTCGGCGATTGTCCATGTTGACACTTGATTTTTTTATCAGTATTTTCTAGTCCACAAACCACACACCTGGTGTTCTTCCAGTCGAGCGAATTCAAGTTGCTTGTGATCTCGAAGTTGCTATGGAGCATAGAAGAAATCGCGTTATCAATTTGCGTAAGGCGTTGTTCGATTTTATGAAAATTACGATATATATTAGATTAGATATTTGTAATATTTTATTAAAATTCTGATTAGATTTGATTTCAATATTTCGATTTAGGATATCTTTAAGAAATCTGGACTCTTATTTTTATAATATTCACGTTATATTTCAATCAAATTTTTGAATTTTTTTGAAATTGTTCAAAGTATCGTTTCTCTCTGATTATATTAACCCTAATTCTAATTTTCTTTTTCTAATTCTCTCCTCATTATAGAATTACGCATGTCTACGCCTCCAACCTGCTGAAAAGTCAGACTCCTTGATGGGGTTGGGCCACCAATAAAGATGGCAACACGTTTTAAATTTATAATGTTTCTAAAGAGACAAAAAAAAAAAAAAAAACACAGACCCATCACATAATTATTATGGTATTTCAATGCAATGAGAAAGCAGCACACAATATCTATCCACATGCAGATGCAGACACGAATCCAGCGTGCCCTAAAAAGTATGAAGTGGCGGCTCCTCATCTTGACTCCACGGTCAACAATCTCTACTCCCCCCACATATCTTTTGTTCATTTCTCCCCTGTTTCCTCCTTGCGCTCTGGCAGCCTCCCTCCCCTGTATATAACTTCTGTCTCTGCCTCCCAATTCTCTCGGCAATAGTTCTCTCTCTCTCCCTCTCTCCCCCTGAACTTTTTGCCAAGTCTTCACCATGGAAGTGATGATACCGCCGAGCATGGAGTTCGACTTCAACAGCGCCCGTTCCTCGCCGCACGCCAGCGCTCCCTCCACGCCGAAACGCTTCGGCAACTACTACTTCAGCGCTCCCAACAGCCCCGCTCGCGTGGCCGATTTCTACCGCGAGTTCGACGAGTTCTCCGCCAAAAACCTGAGCGACCCTCCTTCTTCTTCTCCTTCATGTTCAGCCGCTGTTCCGTTCGTTTGGGAAGAGAAGCCCGGCACTCCGAAATCACCGCAGCCCAAGGCGTTCGGTAGAGAACCAGTTGATTATAAAGATGATGGTGATGATGGATTCAACTTCGCTTTCGACTTGAGTAAGGACTCCCAGAGGCACTCTCTTTCGGCCGAGGAGCTCTTCGATGGCGGGAAAATCCGCCCGCTCAAGCACCCGCCGAGGCTACAGAGCGACCGCTCAGCGCCGGCGCCTCCGAAGAGCCCGCTCGCGCCATCGCCCAAGGCTCAGAGATCGCAAGCCAGAGGCGTGTTTTCACCTAGAGCGAGAAAAGAAAGCGACCCTTTCGAATCAGCCACCGAGAACGCTAGGAGGAGCGCAGCGCCCCGCCAAGCCAGAGGCAGAGAGAGGTTGCAAGGTTCGGATTCTGGCCGGAGAGCGGCCAGGTCGCTGTCCCCGTACAGGGTGTCTGCCTATCCCTGGGAGGAAGAAGAGAAACAGCCGACCAAGCAGACGCCAACGTCCAAGCCCCCCTGTTCCACGGGTCCTTCGGCTTCGGCTGCGTCCAAAGGGTCGTCCAAGAAGTGGTGTCTGAAGGACTTTTTGCTGTTTAGAAGCGCATCGGAGGGTCGGGCCACAGACAAGGACCCATTCAGGAAATACGCGGTGGGGAAGAAGGAGGACGCGGTGAGGAACGCGAGCTTCCGTTCCATCGACAGCCCCACCGGGTCGGTGTCGCGGAGGCGAGGCCCAGTCTCTGCACACGAGCTGCATTACACCGTGAACAAGGCGGTCTCGAACGATCTGAAGAAAAAGACCTTCCTTCCATACAAGCAGGGAATTCTGGGGAGGCTGGCTTTCAATCCCGCGGTCCATGGCCTGGCTAACGGATTCGGCTCATTGTATCGGCAATGAAACTAGATCTTAACATGAATGTTTTGTTCGTCTGAAAATCTTAGTTTTCCCTTACTGTATGTAAAGAAATTTCTTTGTCCCGAAAAGTGTAGAGATCTTTACGTGAGGAACATGTTTCGTATATGTTGTTGTATGATGAGGGAGAAGATCGTGTTCTTTCAATGATCAATTGAACTCTTAATTTTTTTTTTCAAAAATTGCAGACGCCTGTGGTCACAAATGTCGGGCAAGAAATTATTGATTTTCTGTGGTATATGTTCCTGCAGCCAAGGTTTTGATTGAGCAGATTTAAGCAGACCGCCTCCGATCGAGACTTATTGTTTTCTGATCTAAGCGTCGGAAACCTGGAGCAAGGATTCCTCGGAGCCGGGGATTATGGAGGCAACCCATTAGAGGGCACGGTATTCAGGTGAAAACCTGGAGAATGCCGAACCTCATCTCTAATTGGGAAAGGAAACCATGTCATAGAAACTATCAGACATCATGCGTGTGAACATGTGATTAAGATCATGTGATGAGATCCCCTGTTTGATTAATCAATCCAATAGGCCTGAGCAACCTGGATGCCAAGAGTTTGGTAAATGACGGATACTCTGTTTCCTCTGCACTTTTTTCGGCGAGTTCTCGCATGTGTCCTGGATGTTTCGGCACAAGCCAGGTTGCGAAATTCTTCTCTTTAACTCATGATCGAATTGTGGATGTGATGGAACATCGGAGACTCCAGGAAAAAGACTCCAAAAAGGGTGAAAACTCGCTGATGATTGCAACATCTTCCCCCGTACTGTTAATTTTTATCTCAGCACTTAGCGTCAGCAAAACATTTGGTTGAAAAAATGGTCGGCAGGATAGCAACTTCTGTCGACTTTCTAGAAGTGGGAGACTTCAACACCTAATCTTTCACATGCTTCCAGTTCCGCCCGAATAAGAAAAAGGGAAAATAAAATCCCTCCATGAAAATAACTACAGATCAGCCGTCTAACTTTGACAGAGTCGCAGTTCTTTTAAAAATTACAACTTGAAGCTCTTGATTTTGTTAGAACTGCGCTCATGACACATGCCGGCTGATAAAGGACAAGAAGCCGGACACCGAAAACTCAAAAGGCCGACACACATCATGGTATTCAAACAACAAAAAGCATAACATGAATATTATATGTTCGATGATGAGGCGTGAAGTTGATCCTGTTTGGAATGGCCAAAGTCGAAGTTTCACCCCCTTTGCTATGCCGGGTCCCCGAAATCCATGATCAAAATGGTCTGAGGAAACGGCAAAGCTACAACACCAACGATATTGAAACTCCTACTTCGAAGTTCAGATTACATTTTGTACTACTTTATTTTTTCCACCGGCTTCCCAATTTATCTGGAGATTGATACCGCATCCTGATGCACTGTCCTGAATGGGTGATATGAAGTTGAGGCAGCGAAGGCAAACTGTCTTGGTGTGGCCTGCTGTTACCGGTAGCTCTTTCTGCGACGATAATGGAGAATTTGATTTTCGCTTAGGAAAAATAGGTAGTCAGGCGGAAAACCATGAAATTCAATGGAACCCAAAAGTACACAACTGCTGCAGGAATGCGACGATCAAATGAATTTCAAGAATGAGGGGCACATATTCATACATAATGGGTGATTGAAGCTGCTCTTATGAAGCCGATTCTCATACTTGCAATCTGGCCAATTATAAAAACACGATAGACATAGAATGATGCAGATGGAGAGCGCGAAGTCATGCACAGCACAGCAACACGTGATAATAATTGCAGACGGTAGAAAGCAAGGTTTCAATCCTCCTCTCAGATGCCAGCAGATTACTAACAATAGAAGAGCAGATGACTACCTCCGTGAGACAAGCACAGTCAAAGTTATCAATTTTGATTGGTGTGAACTCATCGGCAACGTCAGAGTGTCCTATCAAACGTGCAAAGAACATCATTTGTTGTTCCAACGTGAATTTGATATTTTCGGCCTGTGAAACATTGCATGTCAATTTCCTGCATTGCACATTGAACTGACGACTTGTTTATGGAAAGAGTCAAGGAGAACAATACTTGCAAAAACCATGCTGCTCGCCTTCTCCACTAATGCAACCGGCAGACCGTTCTGCTTCAATGCCCCATAAATTTTGCCAGCCTGATCTTGCGGCACCACCTGCAAAAGGTCGTAGATAATTGCCAAACTACGAAGCAGCAGAGTTGCTGAAATTCCAAAGATGTAAAACGGACTACCCGAGGGCCATTGATGACATTTACTTACCAATCAATAAGAGAATATAGAACTTATCTGATGTTACTTCATAAATTAGGGTATTGAGAGAGGAGGAACAGGAGAGGGGCAGGGAACCAGTGGAAACAGTATGACTTGCGTACCTTGTCTTCCAACCCTTGAAATAGAATTATGGGACAAGAAAATTTCTCAACAGAATTTATGGGCGATCTCTCGTAGCAATCTTTCTCAGATACTGTAGGGCAACAAATGAAGGATCGGTGTAAGAACTTAATCTGAGGAGAGATGGAAACACGAATGCAAGCTTATCTGAATTACCGACAAAATTGTCAAGGTAATGAGATTCAAATTTGTGTGTTTCTGCTTTCAACATGTTCAAATCAGCAACCTGTTCATCGAAATAATCGGCAGAACAATATCCCTTTTTAGCATTGTGAAAATTCAATGCATCGAATAGTAGAATATAACGATGAATGCATAAATGAATATTTAGTATGCACCCAAAGAAATGGGGAAACTCAAGTATCCCGAATTCCACGTAAACACCAAGTACGACCGATGCACAGTGCCAAACTGTAATGAAACTATGCCTTGCTGTAGTTCATGGATCACGATACTACTGTTCTGAACAACCACCTCTTGCCAGTAGACTTTCCAGGAGATACATTTTAGCAAGACACAATTAAGATGCTTTATATCAATCACCAGCAACAAGAAAGTCGCCAAAAATGATCGATGATTATGTTATAGGCATACATCTCCAGAGTCCATAGCTCTTTCAGATGTGTGTGGGCTTTGTCATGGTGAAGATAAGAACGACCTGCCACTTTCCTGACATCAGTGCCGAATGGTGAATTTAACTATCCTGAGGCCGACAATGAAGGAAATGAACTCACACCATAGAGTGAGGCTCCAGCCCTGAAAGTTTCTCTAAATGCTAGAGCAGCCAATATTGTATACCCGCCAGCAGAGACTCCAGTGATGCATAGACGATTGCCATCCGCTTTTCTACTTTCCACCTACATGATAAAAGCAACTTCACCATACTGAAATAGTTCTAGTAATCCAACGCACAATGAGCACTGTCCGACTGTCGCCTACCAAAAATTTAGCATAACTACAACAGTCATCAACATCAACTATGCCCCAGCGACCCAATAGCCGCTCTCTGAATTCTCTGCCATAACCTTGAACAAAAATTTTGTGACATTTTTCAGTAGCCATGAAGATCAGTCAAATGATGGGCCAAATATCGCAATACATGCTGCCATTTATGTTAACTAAACTCCATGAGGAGTTGGTGACGATAAAGCATAACGCTGTTGAAATGATAATGGTACTCCATTACCATCCAAAGTCGGAAAACGGGTTTTGCAGAAATCAAGAGAAAAATATGAGCAGAAACTTTTCGTAACAAACCGGTGCTTCCACCGTAATTGACATCCACGAAGACCCATCCTCTGCTAGTCCAGTACTGAATACTCAGGTTTAAAAACCCTCGTGTTTCACACGTAGGCCCTCCTGTGCAATTTTAAGCATAACTACGTGAACAGTTATTCATAGCTCTATACGAAAACATTGGTGGTACAAATTTCCCACAAAAGAACATAGAGTGCAAGGTAAATGCAAGTATGACGAGATCTGAGCTGCGATTTTTCAAGTACCATGGCTTTTTAACAGCAGTGGAGGCTTTTCTTCCTGACTAGCTTGATAAACACGACTAGATGGAGGATAGAAGAATGCATAAGCATTTTGACCAGGAACTTCAGTTGGAAATTCAATCAGCTCTGGCAAGCTGAAATAAGACTTGTACTTGCAACTGTCTGGTGAAGATGACCACAGTATCCGAAAATCAATGACTTCTGACTTTTCGTCATTGAAAGTCACCTGCAGACCATAAGCAAAAGGAAATTATAACAACAATGAGAAATACTAATTATTGCAGCACCGTCCGGAATTCACTAAATATGAGCAGATTACTAAGGTAAAGAAGTATTGCAAGCACCTTAGCCACAGATGTTGGAAGTACTCCTGATGCTCCCTCAATGTAAAGGCAATTATCCCCTGAAGTCTGCAAAAGAAGAATGGGCACAATAAACCAAACCATCAACTTGAAAAATAGGAACAACCATTCATCATAATAAGGTGTGGAACTTAGTAAGTCTCCTATATCCGTGAATGGTATGTCGAGCAATGATAATGAGCTCTGAAGAACATCAATAATCGCAAGATGAGACCTTCCCCTCTGCCTGCATGCAGATTCTAAATAATTCACATGACGAATTATACGTTAATTTGCTATTAGGATGACATTAACACCTTAGATCATCGCATGAAAAAAGCTCACCTGTAGCTGCAGGCAATTAGGGTCTTCTGTTCGTCGCTCTGAATAACTTCATAAGAGTTCATACCAAAAACCCATAATGGCCTTGCAAACTCAGCATTTAACAGATAAAGAGGCAGGACCTCATACGTAGATTCAATCTGTTGAACCATGAAACACATCAAAGATATAATTTAGTTCCTTTCCAACCACATGACCGATGATGCCATGAGAGTATAAATGGCACATGAGCTCACACATGTAACAATGGCTCAGCCACCCGTAGAAAACCGATAGCTAAAATAATTCCTCCTCATTTATAACTTTCACGGCCACATCCAAAGTTGATGCTATTTGACTGATTTAGTCTGAGTCTTTATGGCGTTTCATATGGAAATTAAGGAGATTGACCTTATTTCCACTTTTCCAGTATAAACCACCATATGGAAAACCCGCTTTGGAATGATTCATAAGGCTTGGTCGCTATGAAAGATCTTCGATGACATGAAGCGCCTAAAATATCTAGACTTTTCAAAATCGATAAGCATGACCTGCGACGGTTCAGGGTTAAGATCTTACCCACTTGTAGAGATTCCAAAATCCATTCTGTCTATCAGTAACGAAAAATAGTTCACCTGCATGTGTTCAAAACACAATGTAATCTTTAGCACAGTTTCAGGCCACTTCACTATGAAATTTCTTCATATGTTTTACTGAAATATTACATTAACCACAACTTTTACAGCAAAAATAGCTTTAGGATGCCACTGGAGTCAATCATCTGAGCAGAGTGAAAAGAAGAAAATTCGCAAGAGATAGAAGTACCTTTTGGAGACCATTTAGGTTCAGTTGGTGACTCAATATGTTTGGGATCACGACCAGCAACACAGACACGCTTATAAATTTCTCTGCATAGAAGTATTAAGAAAATCGATGCGACAAGGCAACGACGTGAATATAGCACACAGATAAATTACAAGGAAATGTTACAAGTGTGCTTAAGAATAAGAATCACTAGGAAGAGTTGATCGGACTAAGCTAACTGGAAAGGGCAAAGAGTGCAAACAGTGCTGTATCGCAGTTGCAACTCACTTGGCTCAATACATGCCATGCCATTAGCCATACGCTGTTCTAGGCTAAGGTAAGAAGTTCAATGTGCAGCATGAACTACTGTAACAGTTCACATAAGGCCCATTGAAATGACAGGTTTAAGGGGACTCTCGTGTTAGCATTCATTTGTTGAAGCAACCCATATCTGTCGCGCAAGTGAAAGAATTGTTGCAACTAAATCCAAGATAAATTTGAACTTCAAGAATCTAAGCAACAATGGCATTGTCGATGGACATGAGAATGTTAACTGATCAAAAAGAGCATCAATCTCCATACCCAGCATCCGAGATGTACCCAACCCAGAGCTCTGCTTTATCCCATGGCATATTGGGATGACCCCACTCAATCCATGCTATCTTTCCACCCTTTGCATCCCTCCGCGGAAAAGCACAGAAATCACTTCCACCGATTAGTACCTTGGGCTCTAAATTCCACCCAATAAAGCAAAACAAACGAAGGGGAAAAGAGGGTAATCAGTAGGTTTCTGGTAATGTAGTGAGCAAGTTAATGTAGGAAACAACTAATCTGGCACGTCCAGCAATTATTTACTTTGTATATCCTTCTCACCAAGGCCAATAGCTACAATCATAGTCGTTGGATTTAGACTGCTCTCACGCCGATCTATATACATGTAAAAGCAATCAGGTGAGTGTCTAAGTCCCCAATAATTAAGCATCCGAAAGTAGCGACATACCTTCCCTGATGGCGACATAATGGGCAAATCTACAGTCGAAAACTCCATCTGCATAACAAACTAAAGGCCCAGCATAGTCTGGAGTAATTGGCAATGGAGGAGAATCTGCAGGAGATGAGTATAACGACAGAGAATTGTGATGCTTATTGATGGCAGCATTCTGCTCTATGAGAACTTTGATAAAGCACAAGGCTTCATTAAGCGAAATATGAAAACCGCCACATTTCATTGCAAGTATGCAACAATTCTAAAGAGACAAATTTATGCTTCAAGTTCTTTTCTTTATGCCCTCCAATCGTATCTCGACATGTCTACAATCAACGAAGACCTAAGCATGGAGCAACCAAATCCATGCGTAAATTTAATTGTGAAGAGACTGAAGACTATAATTTAAAATCCACCCTTCAACATGCATTACAGCAACTGCTGAGCTTACCTTTGAGGCGTAAGGACTGCGTGTACAGCCTTTGATCCTTATAATTCGAGAAAACAAGAGTATCCCCCGAAATGCTAAAAGCACCACCGCCATATTCCTGACACAGGGTCCTCACGGCAAACTCTTTCGGCATAAGGTCAACAGGTTCGCCTCCCGGTTTTTCCGGTTCTTTCACAAGAACAGAGCGTCTAATAGCCAATATAACCATCCATTAGTCAGTACGCTCCTGAAATTCCCGAGACTCATTCATCTGACAATTGTTACACAATGGAAGCACCATTCCAGCACCAGTTCACAATACCCAGAAACTCAATACTGCCTGAATACTCAGTTTGAATAGTTTATCCTTCCTATTAAAATAAATGGCACGTGGAGTTACATACCCCTGATTCATTAGGACGGGACTCGAGCCAGATGAGCCGGCCGGTGCCGTCGATGGAGATGCCACCGAGCCTTTTGGAGGCGCTGGAGACGATGTGAGCAGTGATGGGGGACTTCCAAGAGCCATACGGAGCTGTGACTCTCTCTGTCTTAGCTGATGTTTCTGAGTGTGACTGTGAAGAAGCCATGGTCTTGTGCTTCTCGAGTGGGGTTTGATCCACGAGATCGGGTGACAAGAATTCGAGTGAAAGGATTGCCGTTGGACTGGTAGATCATGTCCCAATCAATGCTAGGAAGTTTTTCATTTCTCAATGGTCAACAAGACGCTAATGATAGTGTTGTTTATAATGAACTAAAGGTAGTTCCTGTCAACTAAATACTGACGACTACACAAGGCTACAGCAGATTTTATTGAAATATTTTTGCATCTTCCAGGGAGAGCACTAGAGCAGCAAGGTAGCACTGCATTCTAGTTTAGAAATCGCATGAGTAGCAGCTTTTGCCATCTTTATCCTTGTTCATTCTCACGTACTCCATGCCGGCTGACAAAGGACAAGAAGCCGGATACTCAAAACCCAAAATATCGAGCACATCATGGTATTGAAATGATAAAAAAATCTTAACATGAATATTATATGTTTGATGATATATGAAGTTTACCAAAAAACACACTAAAGATTTACGCGGCTCGATCCAAATATCGGAATCTACATCCGCGGGAAGATCCGACAGCAAATAATGCACTGTAATCGAAAAATCAGATTTTACAATCGCCCCACACTCAAGCGCTTTTCAAATCTAAATTAAATCCAATCTCCTAGTATTTACAATTAAATAACTCACATGGAAGTAAAAAAATCATGGCATAAATGATCACCTGTGTTCTGTTTAGCGACTTGAATAGGAAGTCTCTCTTTGCATCCTGTCTTCTTTGGCTGTTTTTGGTCGTCCGAAGTTCTTATTAGGATAGAACTGGATTTGATATGATAATAAATTCAATGATTTTGTTATATCTTATATACTGTTTGGAGAACTACAAATATAAAGTCGAATAAATAGAGCTAAGACGCAGCAAAGATTAACTCTATTTTGCTGAAACATTAAAATGCTTTAGAAATTCTTCAATAATGAATTCGGATGAGTGAGTTATTATTGAGCATTGATTTCTGTCATCTCAATTCGGGCACGACATCAATTGAATAGACTCAATATAATCGGGGGTATTAATTTGGAATCGAACCTTTTGAGATTGACCCGATGATTGTGCTTGTTGTCTTATTGAATGAGTAAACAAGTGCTGAATAATGCAATTATTCGACCTCTTTTTGCAAGCTGAAGATATGCTCATATAGGTCGTTCAAAAGAGCTACCTTGAAAATGGATAATCAACCTTGAGCTTTTCATAACATATCGAGACCCCTTTTGAACTTTGAAAATGTTCAATCGATTAAAAAAATAAGGCGTGATCCCATATCACACTTACTATCTATTAAAGAGCGAGGTCGTGAAGAAACTCGGCTTTGCTGTTGGAGACCCTAGCCTAGTGTCACCACCAAAGAGGGGGCCACACTCGATTGTCGCTGTAGCCAAGGAGGCAGCTCGGCACATTGTATTGGCGATTTGGCATGGAGGAGAGGCGATAGTTGTGAACAAAGCATAGCATTCCTCGTACATGTTTTTTCTAGAAATCTTATCCGGATTTATCTCAGCCCCTTAGGATATTTTCCTTTTATCCTACACTAGATATTTACTAAACATAAGAAAATATATCGTATCCATAATTTTTATCCTCACAACTCAACCGTGATTTTTGTGCGTCTCGCTTGAGTTCATCGTGCGGTGCAAGCTTCGCCGTGTTGCCTCTCGGTTAAAGACCCTACGGAACTCACCGGCTGCTACACCGAGAAAAGACAAGACTTCAATATTCGGCCAAAGAAGAGACGCCCGCCGGATGGGGTGTCCTTTGGTCAAACCGGCCAAATCTCAAGAAGAACCACCTCATATGTCATCTCAAATTTCGATGTGTGTGTATATATAGAGTCCAAGATAGTTATCCTTAAAAAAAAATCACCAGATTTCGATTTCAATAAGTATGCGTTTCGTAGACAACTCAATCTCGAGACATAATTCAACTGCATCAATTGTAATTCTTTATTATAGTGAAGCATTTCTTAAACCAGTGCTCGAGATTTTTTCTCATATTGAATTTCCACGTAAAAACTTATAGTGTATCACTTTTATTGCCTCTTGTTTATGTGTTATTTTCATTTTTCCTCTAAAGAGAAAATATGGCTTTAAAATTTGACCATTAGAATTTCACGGCGATCAATTGCGCCCCGATTAATTTACAACACGTTCACATGTACTGCTCTAACTATGCTCAAGTTTTAGCGCGTTATTATATTCAATTGGGTTCATATTCATTCAAAATCTTAAACATATGAGTTATCAACATACTTAAGAAATGTTAACTATTACATTCTACGTGGATTTTTCTACCACATCACATATAAATCTCAACATAATTACCACGAAGTGAAGCCACGTTGCCCCGGGCACTTGTTAACAAAATTTGTGTTGCATAATTGGT
Source organism: Rhodomyrtus tomentosa (assembly GCA_028455895.1). Taxonomy (NCBI): domain Eukaryota; kingdom Viridiplantae; phylum Streptophyta; class Magnoliopsida; order Myrtales; family Myrtaceae; genus Rhodomyrtus; species Rhodomyrtus tomentosa. The sequence continues at coordinate 762,635 of JAPCWY010000001.1, read as the reverse complement.
TAGTGCGTGTTGATTAGTGCAAAAATACAAATGACTCATCTCCTTCCTTAATGTTATCAAAAGGACGACATGATGTTATATTCCTACCAAACCGAAGAATGTCAAGACCAAAGAGCTCATCAGATACGACATAAATACCGCAAGGCCACTGTCGAGTCAAATGGCCCTAGCAGCTATATCTACCGTCGCTCGCTGCTCTCATCTTTCTTTCGCCAAGTCCAACTTCAATCCTCTCACTCGAATCTTGGTCGCCGAGTCGTCGTCGTCGTCGATCAAACCGCAACTTAGGAAGCACAAGACCATGGCTTCTTCACTGTCATCCTCAGAAACAACAGCTAAGGCGGAGAGAGTCACAGCTCCGTACGGCTCTTGGAAGTCCCCCATAACCGCCGACGTCGTCTCCGGCGCCTCCAAAAGGCTCGGTGGCATCTCAATCGACGGCGATGGCCGTCTCGTCTGGCTCGAGTCCCGTCCTAATGAATCAGGGTATATAAATCCACTTACCTTTTTTCTTAATATGAGGATTGGACTAATTAAAAACTGAGTGTTGGGGAAATATTCGGTTTCTGAGTATCGTTAGTTGGTGCTGGAATGATGCTTCCATAGATGTGTAGCGCTTGTCAGGTTGTAATCAGGTGAATGAGTCTCGAGAATTTTCAGGAGTGTACTGACTTATGGATGGTTATATTGATTATTAGACGATCTGTTCTTGTGAAAGAACCCGAAAAACCAGGAGAAGAACCTCTTGACGTTACGCCGAAAGAGTTTTCCGTGAGGACCCTTTGTCAGGAATATGGTGGTGGTGCTTTTAGCATTTCGGGGGATACTGTTGTTTTCTCGAATTACGAGGACCAAAGGCTGTACAAGCAGTCCTTAAGCCTAAAAGGTAAGCTCAGCTGGTACTGTAACATATGTTGAAGGACCGGATTATAAATTGTACTCTTCAGTCTCTTCACAAAGTTCACGAATGGATTTGGTTGCTCCACGCTTAGATCTTTGTTGATGGTAGACATGTTGAGTTAGGATTGGAGAGCAAAAAGAAAAGAACTTGATGCATAAATATGCCTCTTTAGAATTGTTGCTGTAAAGTTCCTTTACCGTTTCATATCTCCTTGGCCTATGAACTGCAATTATTGTAAGCAGGGATTCTGAGGGAAGCCTACTTGCAATGAAATGTGGTGGTTTTCATGTTTCGCTTAATGAAGCCTTGTGTATTATCGAAGTTTTTATGAAGCAGTATGCTGTTCATCAATGAGCCTCACAATTCTCTGTTGTTATACTTTGTATCCCCTACAGATTCTCCTCCGTTGCCAATTACTCCAGACTATGGTGGGCCTTTAGTTTGTTATGCAGATGGAGTTTTCGACAGTAGATTTGGCCGTTATGTCGCCGTAAGGGAAGGTATGTCACTCTTCTTGGGTGCTTATTTTGTTGCTCATGTTTATTACAGACAGTTACCTGATTGCATTTACATGGATATAGATCGGCGTGAGAGCAGTCTAAATCCAACCACTATGATTGTAGCTATTGGCCTTGGTGAGAAGGATATGCAAGGTAAATAATTGCTGGACATGCCCGATTAGTTGTTTCCTACATTATTTTTTCATTACATTACCAGAAACCTAGTGACCCATTTTTTTTTTCCGCTTCCTTTTGTTTTGTTTTATTGGGTGGATTTTAGAGCCCAAAGAATTAATCAGTGGCAATGATTTCTATGCTTTTCCACGGATGGATGCAAAGGGTAGAAAGATAGCATGGATCGAGTGGGGTCATCCCAATATGCCATGGGATAAAGCAGAGCTGTGGGTTGGGTACATCTCGGAGGCTGGGTATGGAGATTGATGCTCTTTTTGATTGGTTAACCATCTCATGTCCATTAACAAAGTCATTGTCGCTTACATTCTTGAATTTCTAATTTGTCTTAGGTTTAGATGCAACAATTCTTTCACTTGGTCAGTAGGTATGGGTTGCTTAAACAAATAAATGCTAACACAAGAGTCCCCTTAAACCGGTCATTTTAATGTGACCTTATGTGCACTGTTGTAGCAGTTAGTTCATATATGCAGTTTAAGAAAAATGTCAGACACAATCCGTTTTTGGATGGTGTTGATTTTGAGAGACTCTAGCACGTTTCCTATCACATAGTTTTCATGTGTTTTAGAACATAGAAGTATATCACTGTCTATAACCATGGTGTTGAGCTTTGAGTGATCGTGAAACCTTAAATCTCGTGCTGCACATTGAACTTCTTGCCTTAGCCTAGAACAACGTATGGCTAATGGCGTGTATGAGCCATGTGAGTTGCAACTGCAACACAGTACTTGTTGCACTCTTGGCCTTTTCCGGTCGGCTTATTCTGATCAACTCTTCCTTGTGATTCTTAAGACTCACTTTTAACCTTTCCCTATATTTATATGTGGGTTCGATTCATGTCATTGCCTTGTCGCATTGATTTTCCTAGCGCTTCTATGCAGAGATATTTATAAGCGTGTCTGTGTGGCTGGTCGTGATCCTAAACATATCGAGTCACCAACTGAACCTAAATGGTCTCCAAAAGGTACTTCTATCTTTTGGCTCAGATCCAAATTTCCGAATTGCTGCAAATTGATTTCTCATTCTAATGTACAAATGCGTTTGTTACCTGATGTTCTTTGAAGCTGAAGAAATGTAAGATTTTAGTATTAATTTGATGTGGATGAACAGAATAGGAGCCTGATCCGCCAAAATAATTGTTGAATGTCAATGCCTCATTCCCAATCCTATCTAATCTTCCTGAATGATAAACAAGGGTCACCTTGATGATTTTTTTTTATTATGGTGCTTTCATGATGATCTGAGTATGTGTTGGTCTTTTTTTTTACTTGTTGAAAGGATAATGTTCTGCAGTTTGTTTATTGGTATTTTTCATGTTGCGACGTCCCTTAAGCATGAATTTTCCATGACATGCACTTACTCGTGAGGTGATCTATTTCCAACATTTTTGCAAATGTTCTCCCTTTTCACTCTGCTCTGATGATTGAGTCCGGGGGCATTGTAAAGCTATTTTACTGTAGAAGTTGTTCATATTTAATATTTCAGTAACTACATAAGAAGAAAATTCATGCTGAAGTGGCTTGAAAGTGTGCTAGACATTACATTGTGCTTTGAACACATGCAGGTGAACTATTTTTCATTACTGATAGACGGAGTGGATTTTGGAATCTCTATAAGTGGGTAAAGATCTTAACCCTGAACCTTTGCAGTTAATGCTTATTGATTTTGAAAAGTCTAGATATTTAAGGTGCTTCATATCATTCGAGATATTTCATAGCGACCATGCCTTATAGTATCATTCCAAAGCAGGTTTTGCACATGCTTTTTTATACTGAAAATATGGTTGATCACCTTAATTTCCATATCAAACACCATAAGGATTCAGACTGAATCAGTCAAATAGCGTGGACTTAGGAGGTCACGCTGTGAAAGTTTAAATGAGGAAAAATTATTTTAGATAGGTTTTCTGCTGGTGACTGAGCCATTGTTACATGTGTGAGCTCTTTCAACTGCCATTTATACTCTCATGGCATCATCAATCATTTGGTTGGAAAGGAACTGAATTATATCTTGGACATGCTTCATGATTCAACAGATTGAATCTACGAATGAGGTCCTGCCTCTTTATCAGTTAAATGCTGAGTTTGCAAGGCCATTATGGGTTTTTGGTATGAACTCTTATGAAGTTATTCAGAGCGACAAAGAGAAGACCCTAATTGCTTGCAGCTACAGGTGAGCTTTTTCCATGTGATGATCTCATGTGTATCCTAATAGAATTATTGTATGACTCTTCATATGAGTTATTTAAAATCTGCGTGCAGGCTGGGAAGGTCTCATTTTGCGATTATTGATGTTCTTAAGAGCTCGTTATCAATGCTCGAGATACCATTCACGGACATAGGGGACATAGTATGTTCAATACCTTCTTATGATGAGTTGCTTTCACTATTTTTCAAGCTTATGGTTTGGTATATTGTGCCCATTCTGCTTTTGCAGACTTCAGGGAATAATTGCCTTTACGTTGAGGGAGCATCAGGAGTACTTCCAACATCTGTGGCTAAGGTGCTTTCAATACTTTACCTTAGTAATCTCCTCATATATAGTGAAGTTGGGACAGTTGTGCAGTAATTAGTATTTCTCATTTTTGTTATAATTACATTTTGTTTATGGTCTTCAGGTGACTTTCAATGATAAGAAGTCAGAAGTCATTGATTTTCGGATAATATGGTCATCCTCACCAGACAGTTTGAATTACGAGTCTTATTTCAGCTTGCCAGAGCTGATTGAATTTCCAACTGAAGTTCCTGGTCAAAATGCTTATGCATACTTCTATCCTCCATCTAATCATGGCTATCAAGCTAGTCAGGAAGAAAAGCCTCCACTGTTGTTGAAAAGCCATGGTACTTAAATAATTGCAACTAAGTTCCCGTCATACTCGAGTTCACCTTGCCATCTGTACATTCTTTCATGGGAATTTGTCCAACCAAACTAATATTTTCCATTTGCAAGAATCATAAATTGATGTTACTTGTCAATTCAAGTCTTTATTTTGATGTCAATCTATGAGTAATCGTTGAGTTTTCTGGCTAAATACAAGTACCTGGCATCAACTGTAAATATTATAGATGCACAAAACAAGTCAGTACATATACAACTGATGCTGAATGAAGATGCGACCAATGTAGGGGCACTTGCTTTTCTGAAAGTAATTTGATATGGTATACTGCATACAGTGTTGCGCTTCTTAAATCCTGTATTGCCATGTAAGTCATATATTTTATGAAAAGGAATTTGATGATTGCTCGACACTTTCGATGACATACGTGTCTGGTATACATTCAGGGGACGTTGCTTGACAATTTAAGCTTCTGCAAAATGATTATTTAACATGGTATCAGAGGTTCAAGTCAAAAGTCCGAATCTCGGCACTCCCTCTTGTTGCCATTCTATTTTTTACTCCCGTTTATCTTCTGATTGCTGTTAAATCCACATATAAGCCCTAACATACATCGGGGAGAGTGCTAGGACACATCTCACTATGAAATATCGGCGTTTTTTGGACAGTTTAAATTTTCAGAAAAAAGGGTCTTTTTAACCATTCTTTGTATAACAGTTATCATTCCCTCATTCCCTCCCTCCCTCTCTCTCCAAAAGAAAAAAAATGGCGGGAATAAATGTCAATTAATTGTTTCAAGCGGCATTGTCATGCAGCAACGCCTAATCATATATAATTAGTTTTTCATAAGCGTTTATGTAATTTTGCTTAAAATTGCACAGGGGGGCCTACTAGTGAAACACGAGGAGTTTTAAACCTGAGTATCCAGTACTGGACTAGCAGAGGATGGGCCTTCGTGGATGTTAATTACGGTGGAAGCACTGGTTTGTCTCAAAACAAGAACTCTTTCTGCTTCATATCTTTCTTTTGAATTCTGCAAAAACCTGTTTGCTGACTTTGGCTGGTAATGAAGCCCCTTTAATATCTCAATAGCCCAATGCATTATTGTCACCAATTTCTCATGGAGTTTAATTGAGATAAATGTCAGCAAAAATTGCTAGCTCTGGCCCATCATCTGATTGATCTTCTTCATGGCTGCTGAAAAATGTCACAAATTTTTTGTTCTAGGTTATGGCAGAGAATTCAGAGAGCGGCTATTGGGTCGCTGGGGTATAGTTGATGTTGATGACTGTTGTAGTTGTGCTAAATTTTTGGTAGGTGACTTTCAACTCAGTAGTTCTGTTAGTCCTCATTGGGTAATAGCATACTGGAACTATTTCAGTATGGTGAAGTTGCTTTATCATCCAGGTGCAAAGCGGAAAGGTGGATGGCAATCGTCTATGCATCACTGGAGGCTCTGCTGGTGGGTATACGACCTTAGCTGCTCTAGCATTTAGAGAAACTTTCAAAGCTGGAGCCTCCCTCTATGGTGTGAGTTCCTTTACTTTGTAGTCATTTTCAGAATAGTTAAGACTATCCGGCAGCGATATCAGGAAACTGGCTTCTTTCTGGGGCCACCAGGGGAGGTTGTTCTTATCTTACTCTGACAAAGCACGTCAACATCTGAAAAAGCTCTGGACTCTGGAGATTAATGCCTATCTCATAATCATCGATCATTCTTGATGACATTCCTGTAGCTAGTGAGACAGCATCTTCATCGTGTCTTGTTGTCAGATGGATGTCCACGAAAGTTTATTACTGGCAAGAGTCGACTGTTAAGAACATTAGTGCAGGGGTCTATGAATTAGTGAAAGGTGCATTTTCATTCCAGTTTGGCACAGTGCATCAGTCACAGTTCTTGTTTACTTGGAATTTGGGATACTTAGATTTCCCCATTTTCTAAAGATTTTTTTTAATTAAATTCATGATTGTAGACTGCAATTTCAATGCACTGAATTTTCACATTGTTTAAAAGGGGTAATTTTTTGCTGGTTATTTTGCAAACAGGTTGCTGATTTGAACATGTTGAGGGCAGAGACGCACAAATTTGAATCTCATTACCTTGACAAGCTTGTTGGTAATTGAAATAAGCTTTGGTGCATGTTTCATCTCTCCTCGGATAAGTCTTCATATCGATTATCCATTCATTGCACTACAGGATCTGAAAAGGATTACTACGAGAGATCGCCTATAAATTCGGTTGAGAAGTTTTCTTGCCCCATCATTCTATTCCAGGGGTTGGAAGACAAGGTAAGCAACTCATGCTCTTTCCAATGGTTTCCTGCCCCTCCTCCTTTTACTCCCCAAAAAATCCAAGAAAAAGTAAAGGAACGAGGGTTCCCTTTAATTTCCTCATTTATGAAATTGTATCAGATGACTTTCTCTTCTCAATCGACAAATAAAAATTTCATCAATGGCCTTCAGATATTTCTTTTCACATCTCTGGCATTTCAACGACTTTGCTGCTTGGCGGTTTGGCAATTATCTACTACCTCTTGCAGGTGGTACCACCAGATCAGGCTCGGAAAATTTATGCGGCATTGAAGCAGAAAGGTCTGCCTGTTGCGTTGGTGGAGTATGAAGGGGAGCAGCATGGTTTCCGCAAGGTATTGCCTTTCTTGAGCCTTACGTAAAGAAGTCATTTGTCGTGGGTGCAGTGCAGGAAATTGACAGTGCAATGTTTCGCAGGCTGAAAATATCAAATTCACATTGGAGCAACAAATGGTGTTTTTCGCACGTTTGGTAGGACACTTTGATGTCGCCGACGATATCACACCAATCAAAATTGATAACTTCGACTGAGCTTGTCTCGCGAAGGTTGGCATCTGCTGGTGCATGCATGACTTTGGAACGTCCATGCGCATCATTAAACACGCCTTTATCGTTGCAGAAATGGTGTACCGGTAACGGCAGGCCGCAAAAAGCACGGCAGCTTTCCGCCGCCGCTTTGTATGACCACGTTTGGACGGTGCACCAGGGTGGCGGCGCCGCACTGTAGAAAAATTCGGAAGTTAGTGAAAAATGACAGTACAAAAATGTAATATGAACTTAGAACTAGAATTTCCGTGTTGTTGTGTTAACCTCTCATGACGGTACCCTAATATATTTTTACGGACTTTATTGAATTGGATGAACAAATTTACCGTGTCAATATATTATTTTATGTTATGGATTACCACATAGATTTTCCCCATCTCATACATTATTTTACGGATTTTGTACCCAAAGGATCACGAAGTTCAAAATATTGACGTAGGCCTTCCATTGAAGTCTTTACCACGTGGTGAAAGTCACTTGCCTCAGGATACTCGTTTAAAAAAACTTGTTTAGTATGAGTGATCGGTTACTAAACCAAATTGAGGCCAGTGTTCACCGTTGAGTCAAACAGCTCTCGCAAGCCATATCCACTTTTCTACTCGCTGCTCTCCTCTGTTCTTCCCCAAGTTCAAGAAAGAACGTCTCGGTCGGATCCTTGTCGCCCAGTCGTCATCGCCGGTCAAATCGCAAACGGGAAAGCACAAGACCATGATGGCTTCTTCACCGTCACCCTCAGAAGCAACTGCTAAGACCGAGAGAGTCAGAGCTCCGTATGGCTCTTGGAAGTCCCCCATCACTGCCGACGTTGTCTCCGGCGCCTCCAAAAGCCTCGATGGCATCTCCGTCGATGGCGACGGCCGTCTCGTCTGGCTCGAGTCCCGTCCTAATGAATCGGGGTATATGACTCCACTTACCGTTTTTCTTAACATGAGCAATAAACTAATTAAAAACTGAGTGTTGGGGCAATATCCAGTTTCTGGGTATTGCAAGTTGGTGCTGGAAGGTGGAAGTGTAACGCTTGCCAGGTTGTAATCTTTATGGTTGTGTCAGATGAATGGGCCTTGAGAATTTTCAGGAGTGTACTGACTTATGGATGGTTGTAATGGCTATTAGACGCTCTGTTCTTGTGAAAGAACCGGAAAAACCAGGAGATGAACCTGTTGACATTACGCCCAAAGAGTTTGCGGTGAGGACCCTGTGTCAGGAATATGGTGGTGGTGCTTTTACCATGTCGGGGGATACTCTTGTTTTCTCGAATTACAAGGATCAAAGGCTGTACAAGCAGTCCTTACACCCAAAAGGTAACCTCACTAGTTGCTGTAGTGCATGTTGAACGCCTGCTTCCATTGGGATTCAAATTGTAATCTTCAGTCTCTTCATGAAGAAGTTTACATGTTGATTTGGTAGCTTCATGCTTCGATGTTTATCTACGGTAGACATGTTGGGATACCATCGGAGGGGAAAAAGAACTGAACTTAAAGCATAGAGTATGCATCTTTAGAAAAATTGCGGTGTAAGTTCCGATATCATTTCTCCTTAGTCTTTAGAATAGAGCTATGGTAGGCCTTGTGTTTTATCGATGTCTTTGTGGAGCAGTACGCCATTCATCAATGAGCATCACAATTCTCTGTGGTTATGCTCTCTACCTGCTACAGATTCTCCTCCATTGCCAATTACTCCAGACTATGGCGGGCCTTCAGTTTGTTATGCAGATGGAGTTTTCGATAACAGATTTGGCCGTTATGTTGCTGTAAGGGAAGGTAACCACTCTTTGAAGGAGCTTATTTTGTTACTCATATTTATTGGGGACTCTACGACAGGAACTTACCTGATTGCTTTTATATGCATATAGATCGGCGTGACAGCAGTTCGAATCCAACCTCTACGGTTGTAGCTATTGGCCTTGGTGAGAAGGATATACAAGGTAAACAATTTCTGGACATGCCAGATCAGTAAGCTGCTACATTAATCTGTTCACTACAATACCAGAAACCTATTGATTTTTTTTTTCTTTTTTTCTTTTGTTTTGTTTTTTATTATTGGACGAAATATAGAGCCCAAAGTATTAATCAGTGGCAATGATTTCTATGCTTTTCCACGGATGGATCCGAAGGGTGAAAAGATAGCATGGATTGAGTGGGGTCATCCCAATATGCCCTGGGATAAAGCAGAACTCTGGGTTGGGTACATCTCAGAGGCTGGGTATGGAGATTGATGTTCTTTTTGATCAGTTTAACACTCTCACGTCCATTAACAAAGTCATTGTCACTTTCATTTTTTGATTGCCAATTGTTTACGATAAAAGAGCAATTGTATTATTTCAAAGATAACAAAGAATACTTATAGGCTTAGGATTAAGCCTAATACATTTACACAAATACCCCCAACTTGCTAATATTCTAAAGTAATAAATCTAACACTCTCTCTCAAGTTGGAGCGTACATATAAAAAAGTTCTAACTTATGACAAATATATGAAATTCGTCCACGTCGAAGAGGCTTTGTGAAAATGTCTGTTAGTTGCTCTTCAGAACATGTGTGTACCAATCGTATGTCTTTACAGTTTACCTTTTCTTGAACAAAATGATAATCCATCTCTATATGCTTCGTTCGCTCATGAAACAATGGATTGTTAGCAATATGAATAGCAGAGTGATTATCACAGCACAAAATAGACGATCCGGTTATAGGCAGCCCAATCTCAGCTAACAACATGCGAACCCATTGAAGTTCACCTGTAACATTAGCCATAGCACAATACTCGGCCTCCGCACTAGATCGGGAAATAACAGATTGTTTCTTACTTTTCCACGATACAAGATTACCACCAAGAAATACATAATATCCCGAAGTATATCGACGATCCATAGGGCAGCCAGCCCAATCTGCATCAGAATATCCTGTCACCTCCAAAGATTCAGGGTTGGAATAACCAGCTTTACGAAGATGACCCTGATTATGGAACACAAGTCCTTGACCTGGAGCTCCCTTCAAATACCGAACAATTTGTAGAGCAGCTTGCCAATGAGTAGTACGAGGAGAGCTCATAAATTGACTCACCACAGTGACAACAAATGAAATATTAGGACGGATAATGGTCAGATAATTTAATTTGCCTACTAACCGGCAATACTTCTCTGGATAATGAAGAAGTGCTCCCTGTTCATTGTCAAGCCTCACTCTAGGATCCATTGGAGTGTCACCAGGTTGAGAATCATGTAAGACAACCTCCTTAAGAATGTCAAGAGTATACTTTCGCTGGGAGAGAGCAATGCTGCCATTAGCATAGGCCACTTCAATGTCAAGAAAAAATATCGAAGACGACCTAAGTCTTTAGTGTTAAACTCCTTTTGAAGAAACTGCTTAGAGTCTTTGTATGCCTTCAACACTGCTTCCTGTGACAATAATATCATCAACATAAACAACAAGAATAACACATCCTTTGGAAGTTGACATACTACATACTGAGTGATCCACACTGCACTGATGCATGCCAAAAGTGACAACCGCATCACTAAATCGGCCAAACCAAGCACAAGGAGATTGCTTAAGTCCATAAAGAGCTTTTCACAATCGACACACCTTTTCCCCCTAAGCAACAAACCCAGGTGGTTGCTCTATATATATTTCATCGTGAAGATCACCATGAAGGAAAGCATTTTTAACATCAAGCGATGAAGAGTCCACTGAGACCAAGCAGCGAAAGAAATAACAATACGAACAGAAGAAATTTTGGCTATTGGAGAAAAAGTTTCATCGTAGTCAACACCATAAGTTTGTGTATAGCCCTTCGCCACAAGACGCGCATTTAAGCGCTCAACGGAACCATCTGGATGGTGTTTGACAATAAAGACCCAGCAACAACTTACCAATTGTTTATTCGCCGGTAATGAAATGAACTCCCAAGTCTTATTATGATGTAGTGCAGCCATCTCTTCCTCCATAGCACGAGCCCAACCTGGATGGGCTAATGCCTCCTGGACACTACTAGGCACAGACATAGAAGCAAGAGATGACACAAAAACAGACATCTAAGGGCTTAAGCTATGATAAGACACAAAATTAGAAAGAGGATACCGAGATCGAGTACGGTGAGCAATAGAAGAACTGTCAGAAGACGGTAGAAGAGGATCGGAAGCCTAGACCAGAGGTGGTGGTGGAACGCTCGCTGGTGAAGATGTATAACCCCAAATAGAACGAGGGCCACGTGTATAAACCTGAAGAGGAGTTGATGCTGATGAGCCTGTATTCGGTGGAGTTACATCAAAAGTAATAGACGGTGGCTCCGTCTGAGATGTAGGTGCAGAGGGTGGCAAAAGATCCATGGTTAATGGTGCCTGAGGATAAGCATCGCCAAAGAATGCTTGATTCTCAAAGAAAGTCACATCAGCAGAAACATACTCCCAACGACGAGTAGGATTATAACAGACATATCCCTTGTGAGTGCAGGAGTAACCCACAAATATACATTTTTCAGCACGAGGTGATAACTTGTCTAATCCATGAGACAAAGAATAAACAAAACAAACACATCCAAAAATACGAGGGCAAACAGACTATAAAGGACGATCAGGATGAAGAAGAGCATAAGGAATGGCTCCTTGCAACACGGAGGACGAAAGGCGATTAATAAGATGACATGCTGTAAGTAGAGCATCGCTCTAGAAGGATTTCGGCATATGATTGTGAAGAATTAGGCAACGAGCAACATCCAACAAACGAAGGTTCTTACGTTCAGTAACTCCATTTTGTTGCAGAGTGTTAGCGCAAGAACTCTGATGTAAAATACCATGAGATTTGAGAAATGGAATAAAGGTAGATGAAGAAAAGTATTCACGAGTATTGTCAGTATGCAAACACTTAATAGAACAATCATATTGAGTACGAACTTCATGATAAAACTGGCAGAAAGAATGAAAAACTTCAGTACGATCTTTTATTAAATATAACCAAGTTGTACGAGTACAATCATCAATAAAAAGTGACAAAATAGCGAAAATCAAGAGAAGACTCTCAACTAGGACCCCACACATCGGAGTGAATTAACTCGAATGGATGTGACGCACGACTCGAAACACGAGGAGAGAAAGACTCCCGATGGTGTTTACCTAACTGACACGTTTCACAATTAAACTGAAGACCTGAACTAGACACAAAAGGAAATTGTCGGAGTACGTCTGCTGATGGATGACCAAGACGGCAATGTAATCGATAAGGATCATCCACAACTTTATTCTGAACTGTTGTAGCATCATCAATAATCTCAGGGTCCACAATGTACAATCCGCCAGTTTCACGTCCACCACCTATTTGGCGTACAGTCTTCCGATCCTGAAGAACACACGAAGACGAAGAAAAAATAATATCGCAATCAATATCACGAGTAATAGAGCTGACTGATAATAGATTGTAAGGAAAGTGTGGGATATGGTAAACTAAAGGTAAGGAGACAGAGGAACTCAATGATACACAACCTGTGCCAGTTACTTTGAACTGAGAACCATCTGCTAAGGTGACCGACATAGAATGAACAGACGAGGTGGACGTGAGAAGACGAGAATCATCAGTCATGTGATGAGTGGCGCCCGAATCAATAACCCAAGAACGATGAGGACCTGTAGTGGACAATAGACATGTAGGGTCATCACGCTGTGCTAAAGTAGCTGTAGGACCAGAGACACCACTACTCTCACTCTATTGTGCTCTGACTAGCTCATCATATTCTGCACAAGACAACTGTACTGTACCCTATCCAGAAAAGGATCCAGTAGAAGGAGCCCACGACTCAGTATCAACCTCGCAGCTCGGGATGGAGGTCATAACAATAATCAACAGTGTGCCCAGAAAACTGACAATGAGTACAAAAACAGTTCGCTCGACCACCACCACGTCCTTCTCTAGAAGTATCTCTATCACCACCATGTACAACACCTCGGCCTTGAAAACCACGACCACGGTAAGAACGTTCAGAATTTCATTGTCCACGGCCGCTAATACGACCACGAATCCCTTGACCTCCACGAGCCACCATAGCACTATTATCTGAAATGACTGAAGTCTTGGAACTAGAAGTGTAACGAGCAGCTCGAGAATACACTTCTTCAATAGAAGGAAGAGTGCTCTGAGAGGTAATCTGTTGACGAAGAGCACTATTATTTGGACCAAGGCTACGGAGAAAAAAAAAAGATTATCATATCTGCTTCTCGTTGCTGCATCTGAGCGACGGTGGTAGCAGGTGGAAAATAAGACCTGAGGCGTTGATACAAAGATGCAAAGCGAGCATAATGTTCTGTCAAACTAGCATAACCAATTTTGGCTTCAAATAAAGCCTCCCACATATCACAAACTCGACTCATGTTATTCTGTCCAGGATACAATAAAGCACATTTTGTCCATACCGCACAGGCTGTAGTGCAATCCATGAAAAGATGAACAGATTCAACCATACTTCCCCATAAAAGTGTACGTAAAGTTGCATCTACATATCTTCATTCTTCTAGACTAACTGAATCTGCAGGTGGTTTTTCTTCAAGCCATCTAGATTGACGATTAGAATAAATAAAAGTTGAAAGGGCCATCGACCAAGAAGGGTAATTGGTACCATCCAACTTGACCAAAGTATTGTGTAAATTTGTCATACTATAATATGGACCAAAAGAGCCAGAACTCGAAGAAATTATAGCAGGAACTAATCCCGGAACAATAGATGGAGAATTTGATGAATCAATAGACATCTCCACAGACCTTTAATCACTAATCACTAGGAACTTGACTTGTATGCAATCAAGTCAAACACACCACTTACTATATCACTTCTTCGAGTATCTACAAATATCACTTAATATGCAGACACAACTTTCACACTTCTCACACCACATAACTCCAAATGCAGTCAAGTCCAGTACCATATTCAGCAATCCCAGCGGCCACACCAACTTCAACCAACTTCAACTCACTGCCCACTAAAAAATTCACTTCCAAATATCACTAAATTCAACCAACTCAGCAAATTCATTCAATCTACGTAACAATAGGCCTCAAAAACTCTCCTGAAGTACAACCATTCCCAAGGAATCAACACATCGAGACACCACCCGAAAGATTGCGCCCAAATCAAGATTTCCTGACCTGGGTGATGCTGGGAAGAGTCGTTGGGACGTCAACTGGAGCTGGTTGGCACTAGGCAAGGTCGTTGGGACCTGAGGGCCTCACGATGAGGTTGCCGGGAGGTAGCTGAGGACTAATCGGCGATGGGCGAGGTCGCCGAGACCTGAGGACCTCACCACGAGGTCATCCAAAGGTCGCCGAGGGCTAATCGGCGATGGACGAGGTCGCCGAGACCTGGGCGACTTTGGACGAGGTCGCCGGGACCTGGTCGACGTCGAATCTGGAGTTTTCGGCCCTCAGCGACCCCGGGTTGAGGTCGTCGGGCTCAGGACACATTGGATTTGGGGTCGTCGGCCCTGGGTCAACGTTGGAGTGAGGTCGCCTGGCCTAGGCGGCGAGATCTACGGTGGCTGGCGGGTTGGGTTTGTCGAAGGATACATTGATTTTAGGGTTTAGGTATTAATTGAGGCTCTGATACCATGTTGACGATAGAAGAGCAATTGTATTATTTCAAAGATAACAAAGAATACTTATATGCTTAGGATTAAGCCTAATACATTTACACAAATACCCCTAACTTACTAATATTCTAAAGTAATAAATCTAACACCAATAAATCTTAGACTTTGCTGCAACGGTTGTTTCACTTATAAGACGGATAACGGTTGTTTAATCAAATAAATGCGGAGTCCCCTTAAAACTGACATTCTCATGTGACCATATGTGCACTATCGTAGTAGTTAATGCATGTAGTGTGAGAAAATTTATGTCAGAACATATTCTTTATGGGTAATGTTGATATTTAGAGACCCAAGCCCATTTTCTATCGCGTTGTTGTCTTATTTTTTCAGAGATAGAACTAACTGTAATCACCACTAACCATGATGTTGAGCTTTGAGTGGTCGTTAAACTTCACATCTCATACTGCACATTGAACTTCATACCTTAGCCTAGAACAACCAGAGGGTTAATGGCAAGTTGCAAATTCAGTACTTTTTCCAATCATTTCATCCGATCAACTCTTTGTTGTGATTCTTAAGGCACACTCGTACCCTTTCCTTATAATTTATCTATGTGCTATGTTCATGCCATTGCCTTATCACGTTGATTTTCTTAATACATATGCAGAGATATTTATAAGCGTGTGTGTGTTGCTGGTCGTGATCCTAAACATGTTGAGTCACCAACTGAACCTAAGTGGTCTCCAAAAGGTACTTCTATTTTTTGGCTGCAAATTTAAATTTGGAATTTCTGCAACCTGATTTGTAATTAATGATACCAGTTCGGCTGTCGCCTGATGTTCTTCCATGCTGAAGAAATGTAAGATTGGAATACTGCTGTGTTCGGAATGAACAATAAAAGGAGCCCGATTCCCGAAAATAATCGTCGAATTAATTGGCCTATTCGCCATTCTAGCTAAGAATAACATGTATGGGTCATCCTGATTGATTTGTTTATTCTGTTGCTTTTGTGATGATCTGAGAATGTTGGTCCTATTTATAATGTGTTGACAGGATGATATTTTCATGTTGTCCCTTAAATATGCATTAGCTAAGATATGCATTAGTCTGGAGTCGTCTTGTATGCTCTTGCTTATTGGTGATTTATTTTTATACTTCTTGCGATTGTTCTTCCTTTCCACTACACTCGGATGATTGAGTTTGGGGACATGCTAAATCTATTTTACTGCCGAAGCTCTGGATATGTATTATCTCAGTGAAAACATAATTAGGAAATGTCAAATTTAATTGGCTTGAAGTTGTGCAGACATTAAATTCTGCTTTGAACGTGTGCAGGTGAACTATTTTTCATTACTGATAGGCAAAATGGATTTTGGAATCTCCATAAGTGGGTAAGTACTGGTCACTGGACCCTGAGTCATCACCTTTTATGCATATTGATTTTGAAAAGTCCATATATTAGAGGAGCTTCAAGTCATTGAAGATCTTTCATAATGACCAAGCATGAAACGTCAAAGAGGAAAATCAGAGAAGAAAATGCATAATCCTTATCCCAACAATTTGATTTTGCTATTCCCAAGTTCTTCAGTTCAAACTCCTTTGATAATTGCTGCTTTAGTTTGTTGATCCCACTCTCATGCCAGATCCTACAATTAGCATATCATGCACAAACAAAAATAAAGAATATAGCTGTCATCAAATTTCTTGAAATAAACAGCGATCCATTTCACATCTAGTGAACCCGTTGACGCACATAAATGTGTCAATTTTTTTTTTTACCACTATCCAGGAGACTGTTTCAAACCACACAAACTTGTCTTTGGCTTGTAGACATAGTTTATATGCTAGGAACCTGAAAACCTTATGGTTGTACCATGTAGATATCCTCCTATAAGTCTCTATGAAAGAATGCAATCTTTACATCTAATCGCTCTAGATGTGAAACATTCTCAACAGCAACAATACTCAGCACCAATCCTGATAATAGTCAATTTCACAACTGAAGAGAGAATTTCATATCAATTGATTCCTTCCTTTTGCTGAAAGGTTTTTCACTACTAACCTCGCTTTGTACCAATTGTTGCCGTTAGGTTCTTCTTTGACCCTGTACACCCAATTGTTCTGCGATGCCTTCTTCCTATCTAGTAACTTAGTGGACACCAAAATTCTGTTTTGCTCGAGTGAATTAAACTCATCCTACATTGTCAACTCCCATTAAATAGAATTTTTCACCTGCGCCGCTTTCGAAAAATTTTCTGGTTAGCCAGCATAAGTCAAAAAGTAAATAATGCAATGATTGAAAATACCTCTGTGCAGGTTTAGATTTTCTGCTAATCTTCTCAAAGTGAGTTAGGGTGTAGGTAGTTGACGCAGGGTAAGCAATAACAGGAAATCAATTTCTCAGAATACTCTGAATTCGATTAATGAAAGTCTGAATATTACAAAGAGAGGACATCCATATATATAGATAGGACTCTAAAAAGAATGCAGATAATTAAAGATAACATTAATCGACTCAAATCTAATCTTATCTAAAAGGAATCAAATTGAAATCTCAAAAATTATGCGAAAATTCAAAATTGCCAAACTAGAAAAACTGCCGAAAAGTGGTCAAACGACTCTGAAACGCTAAAATCCATCGTATCTCACAACGAAACGATGAGTTTGAATCAATCGGTCGTTTCGCTTCAACTGACCAATTTTGAGCGCAATCCAAGATCGTTTGTCTCGAGATCAGAATTATCGGTAAAGTTGCACGGGCTTCTGACGATCCAATTTGTCTAGATAATCACATGCCAACTGTTCTACATCAATAGTTCTTGTTCTAGCTCCTAATCAGAGTCCATGACAACAATTTTAGCATTCATGATCTAAACACTCATGGAAATCCCATCCAATTCGATCTCTCTAATCTTCTTTCTTTGTTCCCTCCTACCAGTAACTCCATTATGCTGTGGTCAAATGGGAACTGTTCTTATCATCCTGAATGCATTCTCTGTACAAAACTGCTTGAACTCCTTGCTATCATACTAATCACCATTGTCAGACCTTAGACATTTAATCGTCAGACTGATTTCTTTCTCTACTTCAACTCTCCATATTTTAAAAGTACTAAACACATTAGGTATATTATTCAAAAAATAAACCCATACCTCCTTAGGTGGAGTCGTTAATGAACATGAGGTAGTATCTTGAGAATCCAAGGGAATGCACAGGGGCTACCTCCCAGACATTTATATGCTAACTCTAACTTGTCTTCCTTTGGTTCTCTTCCAATTTTCAAAATATTGACACGTTTCTACGTTCTCAGAAAGCAATCCTCACATTGATATATCAATGTACTTAAGATCAGGAATTTTCCCTTCGATGATAACAGCTTTATCTCTTTTTCGCTTATTGTGTCCAAGACTGCGGCTGCACAATTTACAGCCACTTTCTGAGTCAGCAACTAAGTACTATATCTCTACTGATTGCAGTCATGTGTGGTGTTCCCAACTTTGCTCCCCCAGCAACTTTACCAATTTTTCACGAGTTGTTCCCAAAAGTAAGTTTTTGTATCAACCTGCTGTCTCATTGACCTGTAGAGATCGGATTTCTCTTGCGGCCAAGAACATAACTAACATCATGCAACCTGTATTGAGACCCATTAGTAGTCTTTATGTGGACATCACCCTTACCCTTACCCCTTGTGTAAAAAATCTCATCATCCGCAAGGTAAACTCTTCTAAACTTCCAGCAACAATACTGTGCATTAATTCTCTGCACGAAGTAGAGTGAAATGACGCACTCTAGTCTAGAATCCAAGACTCAGATCGGTCAAAATTAAGGCATCATGGTCGAGTCTCTTCAATGGTTGCATTGACATTTTTTCGTCCTCTTGATTCCGATACTAAATTTTCTTTTGTGAGGCTCTACAATCTCTATTTAGAGGGGTCCTTGTTTTCACAATTCTAGTAATTTATTTCACGAGGTCATTATCTGCTTATTCCTCTATATTTCAATTTACCTTGGTTCTAATCTAACCTCATTGACTACTTCTCCCTCGGCCAATCCCAAAGATTCACTCGATTCTCTTTCCAAATCGCTAATGTTTATGGAGAAAAGATGATTATTATTAATCAAAGAGAGATTACAAGGATATATATATATATAATGAGCAAACCCTATAGACATAAAGACCATTTTGCCTTCACTTTAATATTTCCTAACACTTCCCCTCAAGTTGGGATGTAAATATCAAATAATCTCAACTTGTTACATAGAAAACTCAGTCGACTTCCCCTTAGTGATTTAGTGAAGATATCCGTCAATTGATCCTCCGTCCTTATATGTTGAAGAATGATTTCCCCCTTCTGAACTTTCTCTTGTACGAAGTAACAGTCAACCTCAATGTGTTTAGTTCGCTCATGGGAGAAAGGATTATTTGCAATGTGAATAGCTGATTGATTATCACAATATAACACCGATGGATCTGATGTCGGCAAATCAATTTTTAATAATAACATCCTCAACCTGAGCAATTCACATGTCACATTTGCCATAGCTCTATATTCTGCTTCAGTACATGATCGAGAACCACATGTTGCTTCTTACTTTTTCGGGCGGCTAAATTACCTCCAAAGAACACATAGTAACCCGATGTAGATCTCCTATCAGTAGGACATTCAGCCTAGTCTGCATAAGAGAAACCTATAGTGTCCAAATGTACATAATTCTTGAAAAGTAGTCCTTTACCTGGTGCTCCCTTCAAGTACTTAATAATTCTAAGTACAACATCCCAGTGAGTAGCACGGGAAGAATTCATGAACTGACTGACTACACTATCAACAAATGATATGTCAGGCTTTGTGACAGTGAGATAGTTCAACTTTCTCACCAACCTTTTATACTTCCTTGGATCACGTAACAATTCTCCATGTTCTACATCAAATTTCACATTGGGCTCCATAGGAGTATCTATCGACTTTGCTCCAAGAAATCTAACCTCATCAAGAATGTGAAGTACATATTTTCATTGAGATAAATTGATACCTGCATGTGAATATGCAACTTCAATACCAATAAAATATCGTAAATGTCTCAGATCCTTGGTATTAAATTCTCTGTGCAGAAACTGCTTGAGCTGTTGGATATCATCTGAATCACTGTCTGTAATAATAATATCATCTACATATGTACACCTGCTGGGATCGAACCAAGGCATCATACTCCGTACATGTCAATGTAACAGAATCATCCATATTCTGCATACTAGTGGATTCTGGTGGAGTCTGTAAGAAAGAATCTTCTGCCTCTGCATAGGCAGCAAAGTTAGGCTGGAGCTTGGGATAAATTGTATAACAATAACCTTCTGTATGTCATTCCTTTGACAATGATTACAAAAACGGGAGCCACGACTACCCCTAGAGATAGAGACACTACGAGCACCAACGCCTCCATCACGACCGCCATGACCTCCACTCGGAGCAAAACTACGACCACGACCTCGGAAACCACAACCGCGGGCTCTACGTGCATTAGTGCCATGAAAAATCATAGCACTTGTCTCCACAGTCGAGGTGACCTTTTCAACAGGGGTCGAACGAAGAGCTCAAGAGAAAATTCATTCAATGTAGGAAGGGAACTCTGAGAAGTAATCTGTTGGCGAAGGGAGGAATAATCAAGTCCTAATGCCTTGAGATATGGTATAACTCGAAGATCCTCTTCTCGTTTGATGAGGATAGTTGGATCGTTCGAAGCTGGAAGGTAAGTATCCAGTTGCCTGCAAAGTGTCGTGAAACGAGTATAATGCTCATATAAAGACTGATTCCCATGGTCAAGACCAAATAGAGCCTCCCACGTATCGTACCCTCGTCATGTCATTTTCTTCAGAATAAAGTAAAGCACACTTTTCCTAGACTTCTTTAGTTGTTTTGCACTAAATGAAGTGTGGACTAATTTTAGGATCCATACTATTCCACAATAGAGTACGGATCGTTGCATCTCTAGCAAGCCAATCAGGCACCTTACTCTCATTTGAGGGGACCGTAGATTTAAGATAATTACTTTGTTTAGTAGCAATGAGGTAAACTTCAACAGCTATAGACCAAGATGCATAATTAGTTCCATCTAATTTGATGAAGGCCATTTGCAATTGTGACAGACCAATTGAGGATCCCGAAGCAACCATTAGTATACAAGAAAACAATTAAATCCAAGCACAATACGATTGAACCCAAAAGCAATGTCACAACGATCAGTCAGCCAAACCAATGTCACATCCAATCAGCCAAACCAACGTACACAGCAGTAATTTCCCCTTCCTCAGCCGCATTAGCAATAACGTCAAACTCCAGAACACCGATTTACCTCATTTTCCTCTGTATAGTAGCAGTTGTCAAATACTTACAACAGCAATCGTGGTTTTTCTTTTATTATTTCACTGCAATAGTGAAAATGAACAATAATGAGCAAGTCGGTTCCTCGTCCAGTGACTTAGAAGACATTGAAATGGGTCGAATAGGCTGGGAACCTTCAGCTGACGCTTGGTGGAGAGTCGACCTGGGAAGCTTCAGCCGACGCCTGGTGGAGGGTCACCTGACCTGGGCGACTTCAATCGGCGCCGGAAATGGGGTCTCCTAGTCTGGGTGACTTTAACCGATGCTGGAAATGGGTCCACCTGGCCCGGGCAACCTCAGATTTGGCTCACCAAAGCCAGGCGACCTTAGATCTGGCTCTCCGGAGCCGGGCGACCTCAGATCTGAGTCGGCGGAGCCAAGCGGCAGTCGCTAGAGCCAAGCAACAGTCGCCGGCCTTGTGCGACACTGGGATGACAATCGTCGGCCTTATGCGACTCTAAGCTTAGGTGTAGTCAACGAGGAAGGGTGACTATAGACAACGATGGCAGTAGACGATGGTACGTCAGTGTGTACGACGATGGCAGTAGACAAGGCTCTGATACCATGTTTATGGAGAAAATATGATTATTATTAATCAAAGAGAGATTACAAGGATATATATATATATATATATGAGCAAACCCTGTAGACATAAAAAGATCATTTTGCCCTCACTTAAATATTTCCTAACAGCTAAAAATCAAATCTTGAATTTTTTGAAGCTTCAATTTCTATAGACTAGATGAACTGTTCACGACAATCACATTTGTACTCCAACTAATCAAAGCTTTTACCTCATCATCAAATTTGATTTCCACTAAATTGAGTCCTGATGATGTTGAATTCATTGATATGATTTATCGATGAAGCACCTTTGTACATCTTTTGATTAAACAAACGGCATATTAGATAAACCTCGGTTGACGTGGAGGACTGTTTTGAAGATGTTGTACGAAGCCCTCATAAATTATGCCTTTATCTTGGAGATATTAAAGGCAACGTTTCGTGCCAACATAATATGAATCACACAAGGGGCTTCCAATCTAACAATTCCAAGTCTTCTTTCTTGATCGAGTATGGTTTCTCACCCCATAGAGGATGATGCAAGTATTCTGATACAACGAATCCTCGATCTTCATCTTCTAGAAACCAAAATATTTACCATTGAACTGACCAATCTTCACCTTCCCTTCATCCATCTTCGTCGCTTGCACTAGTCCACCTAACCAGGCTTCGGTAATAGTTGTTATGAGCACAAAATGTAAAAGAAAATTATAGAAAAAGACATGAGAATTTTCACTTGTAAGAACCCTTTTAATATCAGAAAAGAAACAAACCACATTGCCGCGCTATTGTTGAAGTAGTTGTTGTCTCACATCGCTGGTGAATGGGTCTTATATGCTCTTTCTATTCATGTGGTCCCCTTCCACCTAATAGCTTAAGCTTTTGGGTTGGAATTTCTAACATGTAATTAGAGCCAGTGTTATTTGTTTCCTCGTATGTGGGCCCACCCTCCATTAATAAATTTCCACGTGCCGCTCGTGATCCAGCTTACATGTGAGGAGGGTGTTGAAGTAGTTGTTGTCCCACATCGCTTGTGAATGGGTCTTGTATGCTCTTTATATTCATGTGGTATTCTTCCATCTAATAGCTTAAGTTTTTGGGTTGAAATTTCTAACAGCTATCAGTATCAGTATCGAGTTTCAAGTTACAATTACAAGCGACTTTGCCTTAATATATAGCACGAATCTAGGACATACAAATTTATTGTGAAAATTACACGTATACCCTTTGAAGCAGTACCTTTTTTTGGTCAAGATTTTAAAGAAGTACTTTCCTCTCTGCTAGCACTTTTCTTTGCCTGACTCCACAACTCCATCACGTCTTCTAGTAATCAAGCCAAAGCATTGATATGAAAATTTGATCAATCTACTTAGTCTCCACACCACACTACACAAGGATTTAGATTATATCAGTCAAATAGTGTGGACTTTGGATGTCGCACTGTGAAAATCATGAATAGGGAGAGTTAGTTATAGTTATAGGTTTTCTGCAGGGTACTGAGCCTTAATTGCGAATGTGAGCTCTTTAAACTGCCATAGCACCATCGATCATGGTGTTGGAAAGGAACTGATTTATGTCTTTGCTGTGCTTCGTGATTCGACAGATTGAGTCTGCGGACGAGGTCCTGCCTCTTTATCCATTGAATGCTGAGTTTGCAAGGCCATCATGGATTTTTGGCTTGAACTCTTATGAATTTATCCAGAGCAACGAACAAAAGACTCTGATTGCTTGCAGCTACAGGTGAGCATTTTTTCTGTTTTAACATTATCCTAATAGAACATTATTGTGAGATTTTTCTTATCGATCTATTTGAAGGCTTGTAATGGCACATCAAGTTATTTTCCAATCACAGTAGGCTTACACCAAGTTTCTGCTTTGAGCCCTTAGCTTTTTGCCCTGGTTATGGATGAGCTAACAAAAGATATTCAAGATGAGATGCCGTGGTGTATGCTATTTGCAGACGATATCGTGCTTATTGATGAGATCAAGGCTGGGTTTAACGCTAAGTTAGAAGTATGGAGAAGCACGTTGGAGTCTAAAGGATTTACGTTAAGTTGAAGTAAGACAGAATATTTGAAGTGTAAGTTTGATATGGCAGAAAGAGAGGATCAAGAAGTCGTAAATATGCTTGGACAGGAGGTACCCAAAAAAGATACATTTCGATATCTGGGATCAATATTGCAAAAGGAGGGAGAAATTGATGAGGATGTAAGCCATAGAATCAGAGCAGGTTGGATGAAATGGCGCAGTGCATCGGGATTTTTGTGTGATCGCAAAATTCCTCTTAGGTTAAAAGGAAAATTTTATAGAACAGCAGTCAGACCTGCCATGTTATATGGAGCTGAATGTTAGCTAGCACAAAAGAAACATGAGCATAAAATGGGAGTAGCGGAAATGAGGATGTTAAGGTGGATGTGTGGTCATACAAGGATGGATAAGATAAGGAATGAAGAGATTCGACGAAAAGTTGGAGTAGAACCGGTGGTGGAAAAGATGAGAGAGCATAGATTGAGATGGTTTGGGCATATTCTCCGAAAACCCTTAGATGCACCGGTACGAACAGAAGTTTGCTATCGAGAGCATAACACGAACAAAGCAAGAGGTTGGCCGAAACTTACTTGGGGGAAAGCAGTAAAACAAGATTTAATGGAGTGGGAAATAGATTGACGTACGGTTTGTCTTCGGACGGAGTGGAGGGAGGCTATTAGTATCGTGGAGGGGTAGTGTATAGATAGATATATATATATATACACTTATTTATTTTTACACATTTATCTCTTTTACCTCCCTTGATTCTGCTTTTATTTTTATGATTCTTTGGGGTTCATCGACCGCCGACCCCAACTAGTTTGGGATAAAGGTGTTGTTGATGTTGATGTTGATGTTTTCTTATCGATCTATTTAAAATCTTCCTGCAGGCAAAGCGGAAGATCTTATCTTGCGATTATTGACATTCTTCAGTGCTCGTTATCATTGCTTGACATTCCATTCACAGACATACAAGACATGGTATTATCAACACCTTCTCCATGAAGTCGATGTAACTATTTTCAAGCTGATGGGATGGTAAATTGCGCACATTCTGCTTTTGCAGACTTCAGGGAATTCGTGCCTTTACATTGAGGGAGCATCAGGACTACTTCCAACATCTGTGGCTAAGGTGCTTGCAATACTCTACCTTAGTAATCTCCTCATATTTGATGAAGTGTGGACAGTGCTGTAATAATTAGCATTATCTCATTATTGCTATAATTTCATTTTGATCACGGTTTGCAGGTGACTTTCAATGATGAAAAGTCAAAAGCCGTTAATTTTCAGATAATATGGTCATCTTCACCAGACAGTTTGAAGTACGAGTCGTATTTCAGTTTGCCAGAGCTGATTGAATTTCCTACTGAAGTTCCTGGTCAAAATGCTTATGCATACTTCTATCCTCCATCTAATCATGTTTATCAAGCTTGTCAGGAAGAAAAGCCTCCACTGTTGTTAGAAAGCCATGGTACTAGAAAAATGCGACTCGGTTCTTGTCGTACTTGAATTCACCTTGTCAACTCTAAATACTTTCGTGGGAACTTTGTACCACCAAACTGGCATTTTTCATTCGTAATAAGCTTTAATTAACCTTGCTTGTCAAATCAAGTCTTTATTTTGATGCATATCTATGAGTCACTAGTGAATTTTCAGACTATTTAAGTACCCGCCAGCAGTTGTTCATATTACAGATGCACAAAATAAGTCGGTACATATACTACTGTGAATTTTCAGACTTAGTATCCGGTATCAGTTATTGATATTATAGGGTGGGTTGATAACCCACAGCAGAAGGCATTCTACCCAATAAGGCAGATACTTCAGGTAGTTAAATTCTCTTGGTTTGGAAAGAAAAAGGGTAAAATCAAGTATCTGCTGTAGTGAAAGTCCTAGATGCAGAAAACAATTCAGTACATATGCGACTGGGCACGTATACTGCACACATTGTTGCCCCTGTTAACACCTGATTGCCATGTGAGTCATGTGTTGTGAAATGGAATTTAATGATTGCTTGACACTTTTGTTGACATATATGGATGGTGTACATTTGAGGGAATGTTTATTGACAGATTAAGCTTTTAGGAAAATGATTATTCAACATGGAATCCAAGGTTCAAGTCAAAAGTCCAAATCTTGGCATTCCCTCTTGTTGACAATTTTAAAAACAGCCCCACTTATTCGTTTCAAGCAGCATTCTCATACATCAATTCCTAATCGTATCGATCTGGTTATTCATGTGTGTTTATGTAGTTATGCTTAAAATTGCACAGGAGGGCCTACTTGTGAGACACGAGGAGTTTTAAACCTGAGTATTCAGTACTGGACCAGCAGAGGATGGGCCTTCGTGGATGTCAATTACAGTGGAAGCAGTGGTTTGTCTCTAAATGAGAACTTTGTGCTTCACATCTTTCTCTTGATTTCTGCAAAACCTGTCTATAATGAACCGCCATTACCCTCTCGACGGCCCTACTCTTTATTGTCACCAATTCGTCATGCTGTTTAATTTAACATAAATGGCTTCAAAAACTACTTGTTTTGGCCCTTCATTTGGTTGATCTTCTTTATTGCTACTGAAATATGTCCC
Organism: Rhodomyrtus tomentosa; assembly: GCA_028455895.1. Lineage (NCBI taxonomy): Eukaryota > Viridiplantae > Streptophyta > Magnoliopsida > Myrtales > Myrtaceae > Rhodomyrtus > Rhodomyrtus tomentosa. The sequence continues at coordinate 736,227 of JAPCWY010000001.1, read as the reverse complement.
AAAAATTTTCTTCAAGGCTATGGCAGAGAATTCAGAGAGCGGCTATTGGGTCGCTGGGGTGAGGTTGATGTTGATGACTGTTGTAGTTGTGCTAAATTTTTGGTAGGTGACTTCCAATTCGGTTGTTATGTTTGAGCTCATTGGGTATTGGAATACTGGAACTATTTCAGTATGGTGAAGTTGCTTTGATCATCCAGGTGGAAAGTGGAAAGGTGGATGGCACACGTCTATGCATCACTGGAGGCTCCGCTGGTGGGTTTACTACCTTAGCTGCTCTAGCATTTAGAGAAACTTTCAAAGCTGGAGCCTCCCTCTATGGTGTGAGTTCATTTACTTTGTAGTCGGTTTCGGAATTACTTAAATTTACCATTTGGCACCAATATCGGGAAGCTGGCTTATTTCTGGTGGCACTAGAGGGAGGTTTCTCTTATCTCACCCTGACAAAGCACATGGGCACCCGAAGGAGCTCTGGTTTCTGGGGATTAATTACCTTTGACATAATTATCGATCATTCTTGGTGACTTTCTTGTTGCTTGTAATTGATCTATAGCATCTTCATTGTGTCTTGCTATTGGATGGATCAACTGAAAAGTCTACTTGTAAGAGCCAACTGTTTAGTTTCGAGATTCATGAACTACCAAAAGGCGTGTTTTTGTTGGAGTTTGTTGCTGTGCATTGGTTGTAGTTGGTGTTTACTTGGAATTCTGGATACTTAAATTTTCTCCATTTCATTTGGTTTATCTGAATATTCATTTTAAATTCATCCTTTATTGTCTACCATTTATGCATTGAATTTTCACAATGCTAAAAAAGAACATTTTTCTCTCTGTTATTTTGTCGACCAGATTGCTGATTTGAAGATGTTGAGAGCAGAAATGCACAAATTTGAATCTCATTACATTGACAACCTTGTTGGTAATTCAGATAAGCCTTTTTGTGTGTTTCATCTCGCCTTAGGTAAGGATTTTTTCTGATTATGCATTCGTTGCACTCCAGGATCTGAAAAGGATTACTATGAGAGATCACCTATAAATTTTGTTGAGAAATTTTCTTGCCCCATAATTCTATTCCAGGGATTGGAAGACAAGGTACGCAAGTCAATTAAATACTAATAGCATCAGATATGTTCGACTTGTTCTTTTCAAGTAATCAGTAGATCTCATCAATAGCCTTCAGATTTACTTCTTTACATGTCTTGCATTTGAATAACTTTGCTGCTTGGCGGTTTGGCAATTAACTGCTCATCTTGTAGGTGGTACCAGCAAGTCAAGCTCGCAAAATTTATGCGGCGTTGAAGCAGAAAGGTCTGCCTGTTGCGTTAGTGGAATACGAAGGCGAGCAGCATGGTTTTCGCAAGGTACTGTTCTTCTGGAGTCTCACTTAAACAGAGTCACTTGTGGTGTGCGCAATGCAGGGAATTGACATGCAATGCTTCGCAGGCTGAAAGTATAAAATTCACGCTGGAACAACAAATGGTGTTTTTTGCACGTTTGGTTGGACACTTTGATGTTGCCGATGCGATCACCCCAGTCAAAATTGATAACTTTGACTGAGCTTGCCTCATGAAGGTATTGATCTGCTCTTCTATTGAATGGGGGTTGATCATGTCCCACTCGATGCTTGGATGGTTTTCATTTCATAATGGTCAGCAAGACTTTAATGATAGTGTTTACCATGAACTAGAGGTAGTGTCTGTCGACTAAACAATGATGCTTACTCAAGATTACTGCGTTGTCGCTGAAATCAGATGGTTGCTATACTTTGTCTTTCTTAGGGTGTGATTTTCATGTTGCTGCTTACTCTCACTGGTTTTGATCCTTTTTGATGTCGCTTGGCTTTGTTTCCAATTCACCTTCAATGCATAGTTGTTTAGTGCACCCGGTTCTGCATCGGACCATCGGCCCGTCTCCCTTTTGGCAAGTTTTGTTATGAGTATGATCTTACTTGACCTAGGAAAAGACTTGTGATTGTAAGAGCCGATATGAAAACGTGAACTGCTCCAGCCTACTAGCGTGTTAGATTTTTCTAGTTTTTATTGTCCTAGTCGACCCGTCATTTGGAACCCTATTTGATAATGATCGAATCATCTCTACATGAAGTGACCCCTCCTAATGCATGGATGAGCTATCACACATTCATAAAAACGAAGTCATGATAGTCTTACCGGTTATTATTATCACATAGGAAACTTCAAATCGACAATTCTCATTTATAATGAAATATGTCTTTGAAAACGACTTCTTAGAAAATCGTTTTTCAGAAGTACCATATTTTTCTCAAAACAAACAAACGGAGCCTAACCCTGTTAGATTAACCTTTGTAAATGTACGACGAGTAAGTTGCAGTTGTCAACTGTCCCCTGAACAAGTGGGATCCTAAATAACTCCGGGGGGAAATAGCTGAAGATGGGATTAGACTCAACCTGGCCTTGGCTTCCAAATTACGAGTGACCTTACTTGGTTCGTAACTTAGGACTGATTTTACTACTGATTTTCAAACGACTGCGATATGAGACTGAACTTTGTAATCCAAGATTTGGTGACCAGTATTAGATAGATACGTGAGGTCAACATAGAAAATCACTCGATTAGTTGAGTAAGTTTTTATTTTTATTTTTTGGGTAAAGGACGATTAGCTGAGTGAGTTGATTGGCATATATATATACACACACACACACAAACTAAATAAACAACCAAACTCCCTCGTCATTAGATTTACCAACTTTTCACACTTACATGAGGTGTTGATAATCGACCTTTCCGGACTTATTGTTCATGCTCGCGAGACTCGTAATTTCCATTACCTCTATTTAGTAGAAGGTCGGCCGTAAACATGGTATTATCCCTTCCTATCGGGTTCAAACATTAGAATGCAAAGAAAGGAAGGAGACTTTCTTGAAAAACCAGCTTGGAGAATCAGGTTTTACATCAGTAACCGTAAAAGTATGGGAAAAAAAAAATTATAACAGAGGTTAATCTATAAGGGCTTACGGCCCCATTGGAAATTGTCTTCCGACAACATTGGCCACATCACTTGTAAAACGGACGACATCTCTAAGCAGGGACACGCGTCTCTGTGCAAGCAAGAAACAGCAACCTAAAGGAACAGCTGACGCACCTAATTTGCTGGTTTTCCTCGATCAAAGATAATTCGTGGGCAATTCCTGGAACTAGGAACAATGCAACATGCCATGCCTCTGTGTCTTGGTAAGCAAAAGAGGATCGCCCCCCACCTCGCAAACGCATTTCCTGATAGAAAAATCTGGGGAGGACCCCGGGCAGGGAGGGGACAGCGAGCCCCATGCCACCACCAATTTCAATAATGGCCGACTTCTACTCCGCGTACGTCTTCGCCAGTTACCCCCCACCCTCCCGGGTCATATCTCTGTCTCTCGAGCATGACTGGGGTATGCTGTGGTTGATTGAGAAAATTACCAAAAAATTCGTAAACCTTTTGTGATTGTGTTAATTCAGTTCTAAACTTTTTAATTGTGCTAATTAAGTCTTAAGCATTTTCAAATTTTTTCAACTAAGCTCATCCGATCGATTTTGATCTGAAACTGACGACATGAAAGCCGACCATCCTACATATAATACTATCGGTGTTGACGTGAGATTTTTTCTTTTTTTTGAATTTTTCTCAATTTTTTTCCTTCTTTTTTTCATTTGATAAGGTCGGCAGGAGTCCGCCAGCCACTAGCCGAGGCCCAATGAGGGTTGCAGCCCTTACCGGCCACTAGGCGAGGATTGCGAGTCCTCGTCGGCCAATATGCTAGGGTTGAGAGCCTAGTCCTCGTCCAAGGGCTGGTAGAGGTCGTGATGCCTCAACCGGTGGCCAACAGCCTTCTACAGTTCTTAACAATAAAAATAAATAAAAATTGATGATAATTCAAAAAATTTATAAAAAAAAGTTTCACGGGAGCCTCAGCAATGCCACGTAGGACTAGTAATGGTTAGGTGGCATCCATGTCACCAATTTCTAGTAAACATACGATGGATGGATCCAATTGGTAAAACGTAAAAATCTTTATGACTCAATTAACAAAATTGCAATATATTTATGAATTTTTCTCTTTTTTTTGGGGTAATTTTTCCGTAGTTGATGTGAATGAAACCCCATATCCAGCACACATGCACAGTCTTACACTTTGGCCCTTCTCGACCTCTTCTGCTTCTTCTTCGATTATTACCGTAATGAAGACTTACGCGTTTGAAGAGGATGGATTAACCATCTTTAGATTACTGTCCCAGTATTATGTCTTTCTGCCTCCCCTTTGTTTGGGTTTTGCATGATGAGAAAAATATACATTCCAATCACCAGAAGTCGGACAAACCTTGTCCAGCGTTGTTAACGAAAGACTGAAACCTAAGTGAACGATTGAATCTAGGACACATAAAGATCTGGCCTGTTGGTCAGTGGAAGTGGTATCATGTCTAGTCCTAATCTTTGTGCTTGTGCAATTGTAGACCTTAAAAACAAGAGTAAATTCGAGAGAAGCGCATCATCAAACATATTACATCGACCTTTTTTGGCCAAATGACATGTTAAGGAAATAAGTAATTTTTTTTTTTTGTCGAAATAAAATAAGTGATTGAACATCATAATAATTTGACACATTTCCTCAAATGGATAAATTACCAAGAAAGTCCTAAACATATTTATGAATGTCAATTCAGTCCTAAAAATTTCAAATTGGTCAATTTAGCCCTAAACTTTTTTACGATATTCCAATATAATTCTTCCAATCAATTTTGGTCGAAAATCACTTATGTGAATGTCGATCATTCTTGCATGGCACTGCCAGCACTAACATGAATAATAATTTTCGAAAATTGCTTCTTTTTTTCTTTTCTTTTGCATCCTTTTCTTTTCTTTCTTTTTATCTTTTTCTTTTTTATTTCCCTTCACCGGTACACAACCCTCAATTGATCTGGAGGAAGGCCACCACGTCCTTGCCAGATCTAGGCAGGCGCAGACACACCCAAATGCGACAAGGGTCGTGACGCCCTCTCTTGGCCAAGATTTGGCGAGGGCATCAAGGCCTTTGCCGACAACACTAAAAAAGAAAAGAATAAAAAAAAGTTATTAAAGAATTGCAAAAATTATCCATGTGAATGATGGTCGTGCCATGTAAGACGATCGATATTCATGTCAGCAATTTCCAATCAAAATGGCTTGACGTATTATATTGACACATTGTCAGAAAATTTAGAACTAAATTAGCTGAAATGAAATATTTATGATTGAATAAATATCCATACAATAAGTTTATGACTTTTTTTGTACTTATCCTCCTTGAACGAAATCATGATAGCCTACGTTCATCCAAGTAAATCAAATCTCAATTTCTAGGGAAAATTACCAAAAAAGTCTTAAATCTATTGCACTTTTGTCAATTCGGTACTAAACTTTTTAATTTTATAAATTCAGTCCTAAGCATTTTGCATTCGTGCCAATTTAATCCTAAATCTTTTATTTGTACCGATTCAGTCCTAAAACTTTCACATTTTTACCAATTTAGTCAATTCAACTAACTTTGACCAGACGACGTTGAGGTGGACACCGGTCGGTCGGCGATGACAGGACATTTTTAATAATATTTTTAATATTTTTCTTTTTTTATTTTTTAAAAATCTCCTTCATCTTCCCTCAGCCACCTCCACCCCGTCACTAGTGGCTGGAGGACAGGGCAGCCGGGTCACTGGTGTCGGCGCCACTGTGCGAATCCGGCGTCGGCGCCGCTGGACTTTGCTCGGCCTCCCCAGATACGGGTGAGGCCGAGCTCCATCAGCCATGGCGTCGCCCATGGCTGCGTGAATCTGGCGCCGCCCTTATGCTATAGACTATAGACAAGCTTCACAAACAGGATCTGTTCTTCTTCCTTTTTGATGAGCTCAAGAATCCCATATTTTTGTTTGCCTTTTTCGTCTTTGCCACAAACCCTCTTGTCTGTGGAATGCATCAATATCATAGCTTTATGCTTTGTGCAGAAATTGAAGAATCGGGTCGTGGGGGAAAAAAAAACAAACCCAGAATAGAACAAAGATCTCCCACTGACCGTCGCTGATTCAAGTCTTCCTGTTAAACTGGTGAGATCACTTCGTCTGTCGCTCTCTAGTCTTCCAGATCTAGCGAGGACGAGCGAAGCCCAGCGGCACCGGACTCACCCAGCCATGGACGACGCTATGGCTGGCGGAGCTCGGTCTCGCGGAGATCTGACGAGGCCGAGCCAAGCCCAGCGGCGCTGATGCTGGATTCGTCCAACGGCACTAACGCCGGTCTCTCGCAGCGATGCCGGGACAAGTGACCCATCGGCCCTGTCCTCCAGCCACCAGCGACGGGATGGAGGTGGCTGGAGGAAGAAGACGGAGAAGAATCAAAAAGAAAAAGAAAAAATATTAAAATTATTATTAAAAATGCTCCGTCAGCGCCAGCTGGCGTACAACTCAACGTCGGTCAGTCAAAGTTAATTGGATTAACTAAATCGGTAAAAATGCGAAAATTTTAGAACTGAATCGGCACAAATAAAATATTTAGGATAAATTGGCACGAATGCAAAATATTTAGGACTGAATTGACAAAATTAAAAAATTTAAGATTGAATTGAAAAAATTACAATAAGTTTAGGGTTTTTTTTTCGTAATCTTTCCGTAATTTCTATGGTTTCAGTCATGTTAGAATGCAGTCTCTGTTATTTGCTTGAGTCAATAACACTTGCATAAATTTAGTTACTCAACCACAAGATCATATAATAGTTTTCTCTCACTCGGAACCTTCAAGCTTCTCTCAAATATGCCCAAATGCATATAGTAAATAATTTAGTGACATAAATGCAGAGGTGACGACATTAAATTTGGGCCATTCGATTCAAAATGGACGATCCAGATCAATCAATAGTTATTTTAATAGAAAATGATGTGGACTGATCTGGACCGTTCATTTTGAAATGGACGGCCCAAATCGACCATGGTAGGAAATGATAAAAAATATGTATCAATTCAAACCTCGAACAAATACATCTTACATGTTGACGCCGAATTTTGTCATCATGGCCCCTTGAAACTCATATAAACCTTTGGTTCCTTTCTTTATGGACAGGACACATTAAATAACCCTTGGAGCTCCACCATCTGAACTAATTGACACTTAATAAATCAATGGCATTGAAGGAAATGAGGTTATTCTTTAACTTTGTAACGTGTCACACCCGTCAACGTTCTCAAAATACCATCGTGCATTATCGTCAATATTCACATTATTGTACACAGTATTTCATCCTTACTACAGTGCATTTATACGTAATAAACTGATCCTCGTATGGTGCGGCATGAAAAGAACAATTCGCATCCAATAACCATAAACCCCAGTCACAAACAAGACAAAATTCACACTACCCAATTACTTAAAGTTACAACTGAGATGTCATCTATAAACTCTTAACTCTAATTCTCCTGGCCACTTTTGAGATTCTCAGCTTTAGACAATCCCGTTCGATATGCCTCCTTTTGCCACTATGCCAAGAGACAACACCACCCGTCCTAGTTCTCCAAAATAGATAACATCATCTGGCCAGGACTTTTGTAGCACGCATCATGGCAGGCTCCACTCGCATTATGTTGCGAAAAAGAGACTCGTGATGAATGGTTTTCCTCTCCTACAATTTCCCTAAAAGCTATATTATGGCGAGAATATTATTCAAAGGCTAGCCATGCTCCGTAAACAAGATAATGTGAAATAAAACAGAATACGCATACGCGTAGACACACACTGCCCCCACTTATTGCGGCAAAACACTTGATTTCAGATACCTAATTGTTAAATTTAAACCATTTCATTACTAAAGAAAGGCTATATGTGCTGACCATTCCTTGCTCGGAAAAATCGTCAATATCTGTTCATTTATTTTTTAGCAAAATATATTTTGAATTATTCATTTTTTTGTGAAAAACTTGAGATTGAGATTCATCGGCAGAATTAAATTAGCCAATTATGTGTCTTGGATCCTCATATGTTGGTGGGTCACGCCGTGCTGTTCGGTTGGGCCTTCCTTTTCTCGAAGTCACCAGCTTTCATTCCATGCTAATGATCAAATAAGTGTCGCAAACAAAAGTGTCTCTAAATGTTTCCATGACGAGTGGACGACCCCATCATGTGCACAATAACTGAAAGGCAAAACGACAAGGCGTTTTAGATTGGAGAATCATTTAAATATTGTTTTTTTTTTTGCTTGCATGAAGTTCTCACTTCAAGGTTTGAAGTGATTTTAGAGCCGAATTGATAAGGATTTGCAGGAGGAGGAGACCATATTTGACAAGTGACGAGTGATCAGCATATCCTCGTCGTCTTTGGGTCGTGGTCGGATGACTTTTAACCTAAAAAAGGCGAGGTCTAGTACAGCTTTATTACATCATCGGCTCAATCAAGTATTCCAAAACTCCAGTACATCATTTCATATTGGTTTAATCAGTTGTTTTAACACTTTCCAAACACATGTTTTGTCACTGCTTTATGTCACTGAACTGGAACTTTTATGCCCTTAATTCCATTAATCTAAGCAGGGTCCAACTTATGCAACGCACATGAAATCTTTAGCCCCTCTTAAGATCTTGGCCTTGCATTGATCTGATCTGTCTAAATCTATAGATGGACAAGAGTATGCATCGCTGAAATGACTTCCGCTCCACAACCCCAGAACTAACTCGTTAACTTATTTAAGCCGGTCGATGAACGATCGCAATTATCGCATTTGTTGCTTACTTTGCATGCAACCTCTAGTCTCAAGTATCTCAAGATTGCTTAATTTTTCTCGAATTGGGAAAACCCATCAACGAACTTTCTCGCGTCACAGGGATTCCTGGATGACCATGCACCTGGACCAGAAGTATGATGCCGACACAACAATGCTTCTGTCTAATTAGTCATAGTCATACCAAAGGGGACCCTTCTTACTGGAACTGCACCCCTTTTTTTGCTGGGAGGTTTATGCCAAAAGATGCACAAACTTTTTTTGAGAGACCAAAAAGAATAATTTGCCCAAAACTTACTTCGAGAAGAAAATATTCATAAGAAATCTTATAAAATCACTATTATTCATGTGATCATAGTAGATCATCAGTCGATGGTTTTATAGCCGACCAACATGCAATTAGCATCATAGATAACAAGACCTTGTTCAAAGTTAAGTAGGGGCCAAACCCAGCAAAACAAGTAGGCAACTTAGCAGCTGGAGGAAAAGAAAGAGAAGGTGCCATGGCTGGCTTCAATAATTAGTGGGAGTTTGGGATGATGGAGATGGGAAAGGCATAAAGCAGAGAAGGATGATGTTGATGATCCAATTGTAGTGATCAGAGAGGCACATGGTGTAGCCACATTGCCACGCCTTCCTTCACCTTTCTCCTTTTTGACAAATTTCTTTCTTGTCCGGTGCAATGCTCCATATAAAAAAGATTGACAAATTAAGTCGGCATGTCAAATTATGCGACGAGTTTTATCTTTATATTTACATAAGATGGTCATATTTTAGACATTCAAATAATAATTCGTCGCGTCATTTAGAAAACCAATTTAGCAAACGATTTTCTTTTCGCTAAGTCGATTGAGGAGAGAGATTTCGATCTTCTAACCTTAATCCTACGATTTTCCTGAGTTTTTTTTTTTTCTTCTTCTTCTTTTTTTAACGAGGCTTCCCTACATGTGGTCCGCCTCCTCTTATCTCTTCATCGCATCCAAACCCTCCTCCTCCCTTTTCATCACTTTAAACTTGGTCACATCATGCTTTTGAGTCCCCATTGATTTTCCTCTGTTCTCTCTTTTAACCAACTTGAATGAATTTTGAGAAATTTGAGTCCTCTCTCTTCCCCACTACAAAAGAGATTCCCAAAGGACAAATCCCAAACCAAATGACCAACCAACTCCCCCAACTTCTTTTATCCTTTCCTCTATATTTATCTTCTTTGCTACTTCGCATAATCAAACCCGTTCGACCCCTTTCAACTTCAAAGATCACATTTTTCTTTCCTCTCATTTTGGCAGTAGTGATATTGATCTCCAACACTATGCCGCCGGTTCACTCTAGTCCGTACTTCCAAATGGACAACCCCCCGGCAATACTATCCTTGCTCCGGCACGCGACACGCACGGGCCCCTGCGAGAAGCGGCCCAAGTCCTCCTCCTCCTCCTCAACAGGCGGCGTCTTCCGCCTCTTCAAGCTCCTCCCCATGCTGACCACGGGGTGCAAGATGGTCGCGCTCCTCGGGCGTCCCCGGAAGCCGCTCCTCAAGGACGGCGCGACCACTGTGACAATCTTCGGGTACCGGAAGGGCCGGATATTCCTGGCTGTCCAGGAAGACCCTCACCGCATGCCCATCTTCGTCTTGGAGCTCCCCATGCTGACCAGCGCCTTCCACAAGGAGATGGCGAGCGAGATCGTGAGGATCGCGCTGGAGAGCGAGACGAGGACCCACAAGAAGAAAGTGATGGAGGAGTTCGTGTGGGCCGTGTACTGCAACGGGAGGAAGGTGGGCTACTCCATCCGGAGGAAGCAGATGAGCGACGACGAGGTGCACGTGATGCAGCTGCTGCGAGGGGTGTCGATGGGGGCCGGCGTGCTCCCATCGCCGCCGCCGTGCGAGAAAGAGGGACCGGAGGGAGAGTTGACGTACCTGAGGGCGAGGTTCGAGAGGACGGTCGGGTCGAAGGACTCGGAGGCCTTGTACATGATCAACCCGGATGGGGCACAAGGGCCAGAGCTCAGTATTTTCTTTGTCAGGGTTCGCTAAGCCAGTAATACTAATGCGTGGCCGATCAATACTTGTAGCTCTTGTAGCATAGAGTTTGATAACTGATCTCTCTCATCATCATCATCTTCTTCTTCTTCTTGCTTTCACCTTAAAGAAGGGATGTTTGAATGAGTAATGACTGAATTTCAGTCGAGCCACAACTTAGAGTTAAAGAGTAAGTATGAGTCATGTTCTATCGTGATCAAATATTTGATTACAATCGCGAATCAATAGCATTTATTTACAACGGAGTTCCACTATTAGGAATAAGTTATCTCTCACCGACCAGGCGAAAGTGGCTTTCGGGCATAGTTACTACACTTACCACCTCCTTGCATTATTATGCGATCATACACCAGAAATGCCTAATTGTGCTAACTTATCTTGCAGATTATGCAATATCTTAGATGGGATTCTAAAAATATAGATACTTTTGTATTAGCACAAAAATGTAGTAGTGTAAATAATATAAGGTAAAATCATATATACGGTGCCTAATCATACTTATATAATAATTAGTTCATAGTTTTATCAGTCATACCTTCTAATACGATGAATTACGAAAGTGAAAATTTGTCTATGTCATCGCTGCCAAGTCGGCCAGCGTAGGACGGATTCAGCCGACGTCCACGTAAGCGTTTTTCGATTAAAATTAATCGGATGAACCCAATTGAAACATGAGTAAATAAATTTGTGACTCAACCAGCAAAATTAAAGGTTTAAAATTGATGACAAAATTGCAATAAACTTATGGCTTTTCTACAAGATGGAGGGCACGATGCCCATCTTGGATGGAGGAGAGAAGCGAGGGGATCCAAAAATTGTCGCACGCACCTTGTGGATGAGTCCCTTGACTATGTAAACAAGTTAGGATCCAAATCTGAAAGGATCCATCGCATCCATTGATCTACACGTATAATCTATTCGACTGCGTGCAACTCATCGGGTGTGGAAGTATATCTGAGAATCATTTGGACCGGCGTGCATCTACATAAAGGTCTAACACGACGAGAAAGCCCGTTTTCATTAGGTAAACTCCGAGCTCGTGAAATACACTGCCGACTTCATGAGCCAAGTAAAACACGAGCCAGAGCCAGAGCCCGAGTAAGCGGCTCCGATGTGGCATTGCTCGCGTCTTGTGGTGGGAACAATCGAACCGGTTTTATGCACCTAATCCACACAGTATTCCATTTATCCAACAACCAACGAGTCATTCCCGTAAGGTTCTTGAGGATGCTTTTTCGTCGACCCAACGAGGGAAATGGCCACCCCCTCCACTCAAAAAGTCATGCATTATATGAGTATGGGCCTGAATTCTAGGTCCTTCTCGATTATGCAACATGCCCAGCCCATATTTCTTTGCGGCCATCGGTACCAGTCGTCCATAACCTGAGGGATTTTAGTAACTTCCTAATCAATTTCTCGACAGAGTTGTTATATTGTACAGGCTTATCTTCAATAGTCGTCGTCCCGGCTTGCACCGGTGGTGCTACGATGTTGGGTTTGCTCAAATTGAACGGTACACATAGGTCAAATTGGACATTTCGATTATAGGTGCAGAACTCTTGACGCGTAGAGAAGTTTGTCGGTCGCCAATTCCCACATTTTGTCGCTAATGGTTTTTTTTTTTTTTCTAAACCATTTTTTTCGGCGGTAAAAAAGACGGAATGGTTGAGCGCAACAAATTTTCTTTTTTTGTCCATGGAGCATGACATTGTTCAAGGTTATGACATATACTAGAGGCGATTGAAACGACTGAAGGATTGAGCGATACAGAAATATAAACGACTCGATGCATGAGATTATGTTAAGTGGAATTCATGCAGTATTATGTGTTCTGAGCTTTAAGACAGAAATGACTTGAGCACGGTGTAGTGCATTGCAAAAATGAGGCAATCGTCAAAAATTTAGTGGATATATAATTTTATTTTACATATTCCACTTTTTTTTAAAAAAAAAATTTGTGAAGTTAACACATGTAGGTAACTTTAAACTATCTTGGACATATCACATTAGCCAAAGATTTGTTTTGGCAAACCATCGGAACAGTACAAAATAAAACTAAATTTCGACGGGTGTGATGGTCCGCGTTGTTGTTGTTCTTGCGGTTAGCGGAATAAAAGTAGAGATTGCAGTTAAGGTGGGAAAATTGTCCCAAAAAATCTTAAACTTTATGTACGGCCGGCAATTTAGTCTTGAAACTTTCGATAGTACCGATTCAATCCTAAAATATTTTGACGATTTGGCGATTTAGTCCTAAACATTTCGATTATGTAAAATTAAGATTAGGAAATTTTGGACATTTATAAGATTTCTTCATAGGGAAAAATCAGTTCTGAGCGGATCGTAATCCGACAATGGGTGCGAAGCCAGATGATCCTCAATTGAGACGTGTTGATACATAATGATATTTGAATTAATGAGGAATAGTTTTGACATTAAACACATACAAGGAGAAGACTGATGAAATGACATGTATCATAATTTATTGACTTGAATTTTTAACTGAATGTGAATTCAACTAGATATGTTGATTAGCTCGAATTTGAGCTCCCTTTTAATAATCTCCTCGAGTGAAAATATCGAGCTTCTATTACATGCTCCAATAAGAAAGGTAGCCACAACAAGAAGATTTGAAATGCTTGTGCTCGTGCTTTGATTGGGGATCCTCACAATGAATAAATGATCCTCTTATTTGTTACCCTCGTAAGAATGGCCAAAACTTATTATTTGAAGAATGGAGAATTCTTGAAAGTGTTATCTTCTTATCAACGGGTTAGATCGAACAAACTGCCATAAAAAAAAAAGGTTATGTTTAACCTAACGGTAAAGAGAATCAGATCCAATGATAAATATCTTGCAACTAAATACCACGGTTAATTTGCATTAAGTACGACACATTCGCGAGCACCATAGGCACATCCGCGCGCCACGCCGCTCACACCCCTCAATCTTGAAAACAGATCGTATAATCTTGAGCTCGCACTATCCCGAACTACTCGATGCTCATTCCAGTCGTCTTTTCGACCGAAAAAAAAAAAAAAACACCGGTCGACTTGCTCAAAACGGTTTAACCACATCGGTGGGATCTTTTCCCCCCAAATTTGCTTATCGTGTGTGATCCTGACCTGATGAGAGAGAGAGAACGAGAGAGTGGCGTGGGACAAAGACTGGCCACAAGAAAACAAAGAGGACCAACGACCCCACCATAACCAATTGTTCGAATTGTTGACCCATTGCGCGCGCGTCAGGACAACAGCTCACGCGGTTTTGTGGGGGCCGCACTCCCTTGTGGGGCCCGGTCCGACCGGAAAATGGGTTGAGCGTAGACAGTTCGGTGCCGGGCCCATCTGAATCGGCTCAGCCACAGCTGCAAAATCAAACGGCTCGTTGCAGTTGCAGACAAGATTGTCTCTGTCCCTGCCTTCCAGCTCCGGGTTCCAATCAAAGTCAAAGGGAAAAAAGTACCTGCTGACCTACCACAGGCGAAACTGCCTAGCGCCCTATAGAACCTGAGTGTATGTTAATTAGGAAATCGGGGATGATACTTATTAGTTATTAGCATATGGAAGATGAATTTGGCTCAAACATGCCCTCCACTTGCTACTCCGAAATTAGACTTTTACTGGAGGCGATTGGTTTTTGGATATGGTCCACCTTGGAACCGGATCGGACAGGGTCGATTTGAAATCTGTAAAATTGGGAACCAGCTCACCCAATCTGGAATCTTCTGATTTCTTAATTTTTTTTTTTAGTTTTTTGTATTTCCTGTAAGTGGACTTTCTCAATAGTAAAAGAAACTATTAGTTCACTCGTTAAAGTTTGATTCAAGGTAAATAAATAAATAAATAAGAAATCTTGGCTAGTTCAGGCAATCTAGTTCCTTATGTGGAACCTAGAATTGGACCAATTATTCCTGGTTCCACATTATTTCCAGTTTTAATTTTGCAATTGGAAACCACCTGTAACCGGCTATTTCGATCCATTGGTTGGATTGAGACCAGTGCACGGCCATAACTTTTATAATGTACATTGATGATATTTAGAGGATAATAATCAGTTCCCTTTGTGGTACAATATACATGCCTCATATATGCGTTCTTGCGCACCATCTGTTATGATTTACTGTACAATCACAACGAAATAAAACGTAAAAGTGAAAAAGAGAAATCGAGACATAATATTTTATCTTTGTTCACTCTTAAAATAAAGTTATGTATAGCAAATGATTCCACTATAATTAGCACATCGCATCTCTCGTCACATCACTTAATTACAAAGTGAATATAATATATATATAACAATAATTATTCATGCTCCAACTATTAATAAAAATATTACTCAAATTTTATTTTATTTTTACGTCGGGGGATGCTACTCTATTGAAATTGAACAAATCATGGGGAGCGGGACTTTCGTTTTTTTTCCCTATCAATGGTAAGTGCGAATCACAATTCAAAACTATTAAATTTCGTGGGCATGTTGATTCCAAATCTCGAAATTACATTCAACGATTCTTAAAAGTGCCTTGATTGCAATTTGGAGACATCGTTATCCACTCAAAAGATTCGTGGCTTCCATCCAATGAACTAACAATAATGTCGTTAGGCCTTAAATAATTAGATTGTAGTAACATAATCCAATGAACTAACATTAGTCGGTGGCGTCGAATTTGGTGCCGAGGGCAAAGTGACAGCTGGGGCGTCAACTACCCAACCGCTCGTGCAGCTCGAAGAGCTTACTTCCCGATCACGAGTCCATCACAAGGCGCCAAAGCTCCATAAATGGAGCCACGTGGGCGGCCGCGATGTCATCATGACCGCCCTTCTCCCGTTCAGATTTGGAGGGTAAGAGGGGGAGGGGAGCGACTTGGCCTTTTCTAGTTTGGGATTCTTTGGCTGTATTTGCTCTCCATTTCTATGGCTTGATTGATGATGGCTGAGTTTCGTTTGATTAAGAACTTTGATTCGCAAAGTGTGGATAATTCCCCAACTTTCCTCTCCCTCAAAATCTTGATGCAATCCAATTTCTCCAATACGGGATGCGTTTATGTGGTAGACCACCTCAATATCTTCATTTTATTTTATGAGGAAATAATCACTTTTAAATTAAAAGATCATATAAATCAGAAATCATTTTTTTTTTGGAGGGGGGAATAAACGAACAAAAGTGAACAAATCGTGAGGAAGAGCAGTTATATAATAATACCTTGATAGCACGTAATTATAAATCTATTCCATGTTTACCCTCACTAAAAGTATGATTGTGTTTTTTCTTGGGACCATTGAGCATGGACATGCATGCTCCATTTTATTGCTCGATAAGCAAGAAAAGGAGCATTTCAACTAGTAGTCCGCTTTAAAGCGCATCAAAAGAATCGGGTTACTCTACTATTAAATGAAATGAAAACCGAATACTATAAATTGAACAAGTGATCGTACGGCATTCTGTCAAACAACAGTTTGTGGAACTACAAATCCGTATAGAAGAAAACCCTGCAAGCGAATTGATACACGCATCCTTAGTTGTAACGTTAGTCTTAAGAAACACAATTTATGGTTTGTCAAAAATCCTATCGCACGACCGTCCTATTACCGCGATCCCTACCATCTCTCTACCCATGGCAGAAATAGCCTAGCCTCACCACCTGCGGCCTCCTTCTCCGCCCTCGTTGCCTTTAGATCATCTCTCTCTCTCTTCGAGTAACCTCACTGAGTATTTTATAGACCTCGATGGCAGCTCGCAAACTTGATCAGTGTCGTCCATGGTTTGGCGGGCTTGGCCTGAGCGCGCAAGTGAATGGATGCGCAAGTGGCTTTAACACGACGTTTCGTTACAGTCGTCGTCTCTAACAGATTACGTTGCAGTGACCTCGACTTTACACAATAGCGATTCCAGAGCAACGCGTGTTTACGATGTTACTTTTGTAGGGACGCTGGAGTCGCTGGATCCACGGGGACCTCGCCTCAGGGCAATTGAAAATTACAAGTGCATTCAGTCGCAGGTTGGAAAAATTAAAAATGATAATAATAATAAATAAAATCTCGCATCGAGTCACGTGAGATTCTTCCAGGCTGGTAGTGGGGCCCAACCTACGTGGAAGGCGTCGAAGTCATCTCCGAGCTCGGGTTATTTTAAAGTGGGGTGTATGGGGTTGTGGTTTGGGGGGGGTTGTGCTTCTTCGTTTCTCTCCCTCTTCCCGTCCCCGCGCCCGCAGTCGATTGGTGGCCGTTGATTCTATTCAGAGACAAAAATATCAAACAGATTCGGACTTCCAGCTGTGCGACTCGGGCAAAGGCAAGGAAAGTGGTTCAAGGTTTGAGAAAGAAAAAAAGGGGGCCAGGGCAGAAGAGAGTGGGGCCCACCGCCCCACCCGGCCGTTTCCGAGCAGACGCAAAACGTTTAATCTGTGCTGAACAGCTCCTCGCTTCCTGTCGTGTTTTAAACGCTCGCGACCTGCGCTAGCGTACCACGACCGTACGAGAATGATCTCAATGTACCCGGAATGATCTCTATTATCTACAACTTTTGTCTAGCGTGACGTATTTGAATTTGTTTAATGCGATCTATAAGTTTTATGTATGTATTCAATTTCGTCATGAAGCGCATGAAAAGTTCAAGTATTATCATTTCATTAATTCAAGTTTAGAAAGGATATTGATTATTTTTATATAGTCTAAGGATTAAATTGAATTTGCACCTAAAGGTCAAAAATCACATTGAATAAATTTAAAATTCAGAAAAAAACACTACACAAAAAGTTAAAATACAGGAACTACGTTATACACAGTGAATCAAAGTTCAAGAATCATTTACATCATTTACTCTATTTGACACCTCTCTCTATCTCAACAGATATCTTACTTAAATGAAAATTATTGTGTATATTTTAAGAAGACGGTCCATTTTATAGCGTCGCAACTCCCCTCGTATTGAAAATGGGACAATATCTCACTCAATTGTTTAAGTTTTGTGTTACCGCACTTTCCGGAGAGACACAGCAAAAATGCATATAGTTCCGACGGACGGAAATTCGATACTTACGATGATCATGGAAGGACCACCTTACTTGTCGTGTCACGGTTGTAGACTACAACTTGCAGTTAATCTTTCAAAATCCACGGATTTCCTCGGTACTACCTAATTAGAACCATGGCTCAGTTGTGTGTGGATTTATCTATTTATTTATTTATTAGCTCTGATGTTGTGGATTTTTTTTTTTGTAAGGATTTTTTTTTGGGTGTTTACTGGGTGGTTTTTCGCCTTTTTTTTTTCTTAACTTAGGATGTATTTCACAATTACTCGAATTCAAATCAATTCTGTTCCTTGAACGAGTTTTAGAAAATTAAAACTCGTTTGGTAACTGCATAAAATTTTTGTTTCCAGATCGAAAATACGTATTGTCACTATAAAGTCAACCTATATAACATCATTAATAAAATTAATCCATATCATGCATAATCCATGACAAGTCTACTTATTGTGTGGAGTATGAAGACACATGCAAGATTCTTATGAAATAACATAACCTCAATAGGTAATTTGCACTTAGATTTTTGCTACCACGAATTTACACTTAAAGTAACTTATGAAAAAAATTCGAATAACCCCTAGATTGCTTCGTGATGTTGTAGTGATGGGTTACACATAAACTTAATGGTTTTGCTCCACGAAGTTTGTACCTAAATTGCTTGCTACAATAAACAAAATTACAAAAGTCGGAAACACAAAGCCATGGATTGAACGATAAGTAGAGGTGTCAAAAAGATAAATCGAGTCAAGTTTAGGTCAGGTTGAATATGATCCAGCTCATATTAATTCATTTGGCCAGTTTTGATTCTTTTTCATGTAGTATAAATCTAACAACACATACCCAACCCATGTTACTTAAACACTTCTATATTTAATCAAATCATGGAATTTATTTCTTAAAATTTGTTGAGAAAAATGATATCGCTAAAACACTTTCATGTAATACAAATCAAGTGAATCTTTTTTAAGAAATATTTTTATATTAATTTTGTTTTATGTTCCTTTTCCTTTTTCTCTGGGGCTGGAGACGGTGACCGATGGTGACGGACGGCGATTGTGGAGCTAGTTAGTTGATCAACGAGAGTAGAAGACAAGCGAGGGGAACTAGTTGATCAAGTGTTCTTCCCCAAGATTTCGCTCTTTTTTTTTTTTTTTTGGTCAATAAAACAAAGTGAGAGCCTTCTACGAGCTTTTAACTTTGTTGGTTTTGCTTCTTAAAAGTGATTCTAGAACAAAGAATTAATTAATTTTTATTATTGTTTCTTTTTTAAATCTATTTCGGAAAACATAATCAAAGAATGTTACTAAACGTGTTTCTTGTATTTATTTATTTTGATGAATAGAATCAAAGAATCATAATCTTTACTAAACCGTCTTTAGCTAGCGAGCTCTCTAGGTTTAACGCATAAACGCCACATCACATGCATGGTTTCGTAATTTCAATACAAAACATTGCAATGGATAAAGCGATCAGCGATTAAAATTTACTCGGGTCTTAATCCAACGATCGAGAAGATCATTTTCATCAAGTTTGCGAGAGATTAGCCGTTCCTTTGCATAATGAGCGATTCCGTAACGACATTCCCTCGATGTTTTACATTCGAGAATTCAGATAAAATAATTTAAGGACTTGCTTAGGATGTGCGGCCCAACCTAACCCAGCAAAAGATCAATCCTCCTCTCGTCCCAAATTCGAAGTACGACCGATATGGTTGCTGGGTCCG
Organism: Rhodomyrtus tomentosa; assembly: GCA_028455895.1. Taxonomy (NCBI): domain Eukaryota; kingdom Viridiplantae; phylum Streptophyta; class Magnoliopsida; order Myrtales; family Myrtaceae; genus Rhodomyrtus; species Rhodomyrtus tomentosa. The sequence goes on along the minus strand of JAPCWY010000001.1, from coordinate 716,693 downwards.
TACCGTGGGGGAAGGGCTAAGCGGGTCCCCATATTGAAAACCAGAATCCTGAAAGGATATTTTGCATCTGGTTACCATTAATTGAAAAAAATTAAGTCCCCATCTCATCTTCTTCCCCTTCCATTAACCCTACCGAACTCTGCAAAAGCCACCTTCCTGGAAGTAACCTCCCTCTCTCTCTCTCTCTCTCTCTCTCTCTCTCTCTCTCTCTTCCAGCTATAAAATCATCTCAAGGCTCATTTACAGGTTCCAAGTTCGTAGAACCTCTCTCTCTGTATCTTGGTGCCTGCGTGTACATGTATATATATACACCCACCAACACTCTTCTTTCTTAGGTACACACGAATGGAAGGTTTCAATGCGGGGTCGTCCTCCACTTGTTCCTCCTCAGAATCGGACTCTTCCCTGTCCAACGCCGCCAACAAGCCGGACCGGATCAAAGGCCCGTGGAGCGCCGAGGAGGACCAGGTCCTGTCCCGCCTCGTGGCCCGGTACGGCCCCCGTAACTGGTCCGTCATCAGCCGCCACATCCAGGGCCGCTCCGGCAAGTCCTGCCGACTCCGCTGGTGCAACCAGCTCAGCCCCGCCGTCGAGCACCGCCCCTTCTCCCCCGCCGAGGACGACGCCATCCTCGCCGCCCACGCCCGCTGCGGGAACCGCTGGGCCACCATCGCCCGCATACTCCCCGGGAGGACCGACAACGCGGTTAAGAACCACTGGAACTCCACCCTCAAGAGGCGGCTCCGGGAGCGGCAGCCGGAGCGTCACTCGAGCGGTGGTGGGGGTGGCAGCAGCAGTTCCGGCGCCGGCTGGTGTTGCGGGAGCAACAACGGCGAGGACGAGGACCCGTTGACGGCGTTGACTCTGGGGCCGCCGGGAGGAGGCGGGGGGGCGGCGGGGGCGGCGGTGGAGGGGCGAAGGGAGGGGTTGCCGCAGCAGCCGGTGGGCCAGTTCTGGGATGTCATGAGGGACGTGATTGCGAAGGAGGTGAGAGAGTACATGAGCTCAGCCCTGGCCGAGAGCAGCGAGACGGGTTCAGCGTTCCATTGAAGCGGGGTTTACTTTATTTTGTTTTTAATCTAACTGAGAATTAAAAGTGTAAATACGATCTGATAATATGGTACGAAGGTGTACGACTTTTCCAGTTTTTATTACATAAGTTGTAGTTTAACGCTTAACTAATACTAGTTTTCTTGGACCTGGTGCGCCATTAATGTTTATTCATCGTGCAACCTTATAAACTGACGGTAAAATGCATGGAATTTACAGGAATGAAGATATAACACACACACACACACAGAAAAAAAGAAGAAGAAGAGAGAAAAACATCCAACTAGGAAAGCAACAAAACGACTGGCTAGACTCAGAGTACTAGACTATGTCAAGAGTCCTCATCTCATTGTCGGCTAGAGATCAGACGGATCATGTAGTGGATCGGGCGTATGATTAAAGACTCTCCCAGTGAGAGTAGACAAATGTTGCATATTCCAAGTTTCATGTAGGAATCGATATATTCCATGATGGGTAGGACAAATCCCAATTCAAATCCCCCTCTCTTTCTCTCTCCACGGTTCTACTATATGAAACACGGATGATCAATTTTCGGTACAATTCTATCATGACCGGGAATCGGATCGATCGATCTGATCCAAAATCTGGGTGGTTTAATCATTGGATCGGTCGCCTTTTTTTGTTGTTGTGATTTTCACTGAATTTTTCTTATTAACAATGTATTCACTAGATTACCTCTCCTTAATTGCATCATGTTGTCGCTAAACTTAAAAGTAATATCGAGCATCTTAGATTCATGTTTACATTTAGAAACAAACTTAGTTAATCTGATTATGTTTCCTTTTGGAATCGAGGACCAAACCGGAGCCCTTGAGAATCGTAACCGGTTCCAATTGATGCTCAACACCAATTTTAAGCGGATTTTTGCCCATGATTATTGATTAGAACATGCAACTTTGGTTGGTTTCTTAATTTGCCACTATCTTGTTTTCGATTGCTACGTAGGTAACATTTCATTTTAATAAGCAATATGGATGTATCGAATCAGTTACTGATAATTCACACTAGAGGCCTATGTCATTCCTCATAATTAAGTGTGACAATTGACTACGCAAAAAGGAGGAAAAATTATCCAAAAGTTCTAAATTTATTGTACAGTGGCTAATTCAATCATAAGCTTTTCAATTATACCAACTTAGTCCTAAACTTTTTATGTTTGTCAATTTTATTCCAAACCTTTTAACGATTTACTAATTGTAGTCATTCTAGCCAAATATCCAAATAATGGGTTTACAACTAAATTGGCAAATCTTCAAGAGGTTTATGACTAAATTGGTACAAAAAAATTATTTAGGACTATAGTAAACCATCAAAAGATTTATAATTGAGTGGCACAGTTAAAAGTTTAGGACCGAATTAGTTGCTATAGAATAAGTTTTAAGTTTTTTGGACAATTATACCTATTGGGTTGTTTTGATATGCTTATTTTATGACTGAATTGGCTATCGTATAATGTGTATATGACTATTTGGACAATTATCACATTGTGTTGCTTTGATATGCTTACTAACAACAATGAACAACCTAATGAAATTTCAAAGTGATTGATTTCTTGTTCTAAAGAGGAAAAATAAATAAATCATTGCTTGATGGAAGAGAAGGACCTAATGATATTATTGGCTTCCTAAAACAACCGTGGCAACGCCATACAACAGTCAACAAGTACTTAAACAACAGGTACTACGTTTATATAAGGAACAATTAATTGCAGAAAAACTAAATTAGTCGCTTTAGTTCCTTCGTTTTGTTCCCCATTATCGTCGTCCATTTCCCAGCTATGGCAGAAAAGTAGACGTTATTCATTATCAGACTCAACAAAGCACTCTGAAACACACCGAACCAAAGAAAATAGTCTACTCCTTCGATATCATCGATCAACCTCGCAGCCACGTGTGGGCACGACGAGGAACTTCATCGTCCCGGCACTACAGTCATCGCCATCGAACGAAGCAAAGTGGTGGTCTGCTTCCGCTCAGGTCCACTTCAACGCCGACGCCATCGACGCCGTCCTCGGTGCTCGGAACGAGCTTCGCATCCTTGAAGTCGCACTTTATGAAGCTCCACAGGTTCGGACGGCAAGTAAACATTGTGGGGTGGCTCGTACTTGAACACTGGGTGCACATAACTTCAGCAATGAATGAAGTTTAAACAATGAATATAAGTTCGCCTGTTCATATCTTATGACCAACTTATTTAACTCACTGTACTTTATTAAGTTCTTGGGAACTCAGCCAGTGTAGTTGAAATGGCGACGCAAGTTTTCGGACCCTCCGGCGACAATGGTTCTGGACTCAGCCGCCATCACGGCAGGGCTAGCACAATCACCTAGAGGGAGATAAATATGTGATTTTAAGAGATCTTGACAAAATAATACGGAATTAAAACAGATTAATTTCACGTGAAGTAAAGAATAATGAAGAGAGATTCTACAATAATTAGATTCGATGGTGTGCAAAATACTATTAAATGCATCAAAGAAGAGTTGAGTGATATAGGAAAATTGCACACAAAATTATTGCGGTTCAACTTTGAGCAAGTTTATGCCCATTCTCTTACTCTGGCAGCCTACTAGTTGGATTCCACTAATCAATCGATATGAGATGACATAATAGAGTGATGATACTTAAGTTGGATAGGTAGCTATCTCACACAATCACACTCTCAATGTCTCTCAAGGATTACAATTTGATGCGCACATAAGACAAGTATGAAGCTCTCTTGAACTTTTGAATTTCTGATTCTAATATCTCTACTTTCTTCAGCGTCATGGTATCTTTATATACCCCTTCACTTCCAATCTAACCATTGGACAATCTTCAAAAGGTCGCTCTCCAATCAATCCATTGGATGATATCGCACAAAGAAAATTGGGTAGCTATTGGATGATAAAATCAGAATTTGGTTGCCCATACAAACAAATCTAGGTTTTCATAAGTGTTGTTCGTTTGAATTTAAAAAAAAAATGATTGTCAATCAATCAAGATGTCTCGAGAAAAAGATTTACTTTGCAAAGATATCTTTGAGATCTTTCTATAGTGGGAAATTGAAGCTAGATCACTAGTTGTGCTGATATAAGTGGCGGAGTCTGAGTCTCAAAGTGAATCTGATTATAGTCGAGATTGAATACTCAATCAGAAACAGATTTCTAAATTTGATAATATTTATCTTTTTAGCATAGAGTGTGAAGACATCAATTATCTCATGATATCTGTCATAATATGAACTTCATTTTATTTTTGGGAGGGGGGGGGGTTGCGAAATATGAATTTCACTTGAAGTTGCATCTTATGGTCCCTCCAAATGTATTGGCAATCACTATAATACCTCGCTATTCACTTATTCGAGATCTTTCTAAGTTTTACCGAACTTCTCGTCAAGGCTTGTTCACATTCTACTCAGGTACCACTATGCGGCGTCCAATGCCTTGATCACCATTGATAGCTAATTGGTAACCTTTACACATTCTGTTAAGACACCATTTTCATAAAAGCTTGTGCATCTTTCACCTAATTCCACTCAATCAGTAAACACATTAGTAGCCTTTTGATTACTTCAAAATATCATAAAGGATTTCCCTAACAGCTTCAAAGTTGCGAATCCAGTTTCAAGCTTTCGCTCTGAGTGATGGTGTCGATCTTCTCCCATTTCCAATTTTCACCTTCATGGCCTCGCCTCTTGGGTTTCCGATTGAACGATGAAGAAAGCTTTGACGCACAGTTTTTAGTAGTTTTTGGTGAGCTTAAGACGGTGAAGATATGATTATGGAGGCACTGAAGGCAAAGTGGGGTTGGTGGACCCAATTTGTGTCCCTCGATCCAACGGCCAAGCCACGGTGCTTGAGCGCCAAAATCAACGACCCGTCGATCCGGACCGGCCCGGCCCATTTTCTAAACTGGGCCGGACTGGATTTTCAGGCCCTCCTTCAAAATCATCTGTTTTACCATTGTGACAAAAGGAGAAAAAAAAAAATGGAAAGTGGAGCTTACAAGTATCTGATAACTAGCAATTCTTTTAGCTTCCGCAATTCTTTTTAGGCTATATGACTCTTGATTTTATGTAAAGTTTCATAGATTACATAAAAATATATGTACTTGCTATGGTGCATATCGCATACCAAGCGACAATTAAAAAAAAAAATTGTAACATACTAACGTCTCATTTGTAATAAACTTAAGTTGCCAATCCAAATTAGAGTAACTACCCAACTTTTGTTAGATTAAATTTTCTGACTCTTATGAGAAATGGCTAACTTTAATTCCATTTATTTGTCAACTTTTCTTTGATTTGAGTTATCTAGTACTTCTGAGTTACCAACCCCTTTTGAACATTCGTTTGTTTTTTTAAAATCCAACTTTTCCATAGGGTTAGTTAATGAGTGAAACAAATTTGAGGGAAAAAATAATTAACTGTTGGTAAAACTGAAATGAGAATTAATAATGTCCAATTAGTTAATAATTTAAAGAGAGAAAGTTGGCAAGTCTCATGGATAAGTATTGGTAATTTTTATGAAGCTGGGAAATATTGTGAAACAATGAAAACAAATGAAATTAGACTTTAAGACGTGATAACAATCTTCAAAGAATTTTTTACCTCATAACATTACTAATGGTTATGGGCAAAACCCAAAAACACGATATTTTATGTAGTAAGATCCCAACAATTGCAAGGAGTTGCGACGAGCTATGGTTGGAAATCCATACCTTGCATTGCATGCGACATTTGCTTCCTTTATAGAATATAACCAGAGTATACTTACCAAAGCTTCTCCCAGTGATCAAAATCTCTCACGATTGACACACCCAGGACGGCGTTTGCTTCAACAACCGGAGCCCGGGACCTGTAAGGTCCCGTAATTGACTTCGTGCCGCCACCGCCTCATTTCTTGTCCAGGATCCAGGTCTCAGATTCAATCTCATCGTAGTGAGACACTTCTGCTGATTCGAACAATCGAGTGTGTTCTCCGCTGTTCAAAATCGTCGAGTACATAATCTAATGCCTTTCTCACCCTCTTGTTTGATGCTCATACCGCACGAGTCAAGTGAATTGAGATTGGACAATCGCGCAATACATGGAAGAAAAGAACACAAAAAGCTTTATAAACCCGAGAAGAGCCGACAGGCATCACCTGCCTAACAAAAGTGAAAGACCGCCAGGAGAGCTCTCGCTGTTTCGCACAGACACAACCTCATTCATATTCTGCAGAGAGAATCAGTTTCGATCTTTCTCCAATCGGTATGAAAAGACGACACCCTTACTCTGTTTGCCCCGTTGGTTGCCGTTTTTAACGTTTTGAGGAGAGAGCATTCAGCTAAAATTAAACTAGTCCACGAGTCATTCCATCGTTCAACAGTGTGTTACAAGCACAACATTTTTGGGAATCTATGCAAAATGTACAAGGTAACTGACGTACCCTCATAGAAACCTGGCGGGTATTAACTCATGTATCCTGAGAGGGTAACTGTAGAACTCCTCGTTCCGGACATCCCCTTTCCTGTGCTGGAAGGGGGCCCACCAAGGGACTCCTCTCTCGCTCGCCGTGTGCTTTGCCTCGAGCGTGTTGTCCAACAGCACTCCGACTATCATCGCCACGGTCGGAGATGAAGAGAAGATGGTATTCAAAATATCGTTGAACTGCACGCATCATATAAAGTGATATCACAACCATATATATATATATATATATATATATATATATATATACCTGCAGTGCCAACTAATTGAATGACTGATGAGACAATGAAGCACCAAGCAAATTAGGACAGGGAGGAAACCATTTTGTACAACTTACCCATCCACCTTGAGTTTTAACAGGTCCATCACCACCTGAAGAGGTGTTCAGGACAAAATACTGGGCTATCGATATCGCAAGGAAGAACGTGATGCCCAAAACATAGTGGTTTCGCAAAGAGTTAGTATTTGCAAACTGTGTGAATGAGATCCCTACGGCAACTACAAAAGAAAAGAGAGTTCTTAGTATATGATTCATTGATTGAAAAAAAGGGAAGAGAAATGTAAATGCTTGAATTGAAAGCGCTAACATACCAACAATTCCTAATACGACACAATAGATGGCACCAAATATTGGCAGAGGAATAGACGCAAAGAAGGCACCGAATTTCCCTGCCAGACAAAGGCAACGCTGTCAAAAGCCACATCAGATGATGGTCATAATTACGACACCCGAGTCAAGTTACATACCGAATATGGAGAAAAAGATCATGAAAGCAGTCGATATTTGAATCACTCTTCTGCTCCCTATGCGAGTCAGTCCAAGAAGGCCAACATTTTCTCTGCAATCATAATTGCCAAACAAATATGTGAGATCCTTCTTCTAAATTGTCATATGAATATATGGCCAAAAATCAGTAATGATACAGTACAGAATGGACCGAACTTTCTCAACCTACATAAGCTAGATCTATTATAGGAATAATAGAGGTGAATCTTGAATTTGCGAGTAAGTATCGCTTGAGGAAAATAATAATAATAATAATAATAATAATAACAACTCAGTAAGCCTTTATCCCCCTCAAGGCTGAATAACTGCACAATAAATAGTCAAAGCAGGGGGGTTCCATACACTGATGCAGTTGTACCCACAACAGAGCCAAATATCCCTTCAAGCAGCATCCCAACACCCTGCAATACGAACCATCGCATCAATTTCAATAACACCTATAGTTTTCTCCCCGCAGATATTTGACAATAACATAGCAAATGAAAGCAAATCTGCCACTCTACATGTAGGCCAATACTCCGACTGAGAACATGTGCTGGTGGAGGTGTCGCACCGGCAAGTCGGGCCGCCGCAAAAAACGTACCTGTTGACTGCATCGGAGTTCACCGAACATATTAATAAGTGAAGCACTTATAAATACGGTCATATTCTTAAACGACTTATGCAAACAACACCTCTGCAGAAGAAACAAGTGCCGCACCCATCATCCCAAAGACATGGCTTGCTCTAAATACGGGAGTACCCCACTGAAATGGGTACGGAATCTTAATCCTGCATCAGAAACCAAACTCGTTTTCTCAAGAAAAAGTTTTAGGGAAAAGTAACAGGAGAATAAAAATAATTGCCACTAGAGGTCTCTTTTATCGGAAAATACCAAGGAGCAGATGACAAAAGATAGGAGTGATCTATGCGGCAACTGGTTTTAGTCTGCTCTCCAACATTGTTGTAAGCTCCAGACACAGTGAGGATGGCGGCAAATGCCCAGATTATACCAATGCATATGAGCAAAGCATATCTCTCCAGCACAGAATGGGCCCCAGGCAGGATTTGCTTCAGATACTGTAGTAGATATAGAACCCCATTTTTGTATAAAGAACAAAATAGTTTCAACTATACCACTTCCAATTGCGCTATTCTATTATACCTGTTGAGATATGATGAGAAGAATTAGCATCGGCAAGCCAATCTCGACACAGTTAGCCAGCTGCACAGGAAGATTATGTCAGCGAAAATGCACAAGCCATCACTATACTACAGAAGAGCTTTGAATGGCATACTAGAATGCAAGGTTCAACCTATTCAGAGTTCATTTGCTAAGCAAGCAAGGAATCAAGAGCTTATGGAAAAACTAATCTTTGTCCTATACTATAAAGCAGCTTTGCTAGGATCTTTGTTCAACCACTAATGGCCCTAGATGCAAGCAAGTTTTCTAAGGCATTTAACGTTTGCTGCACCCAATAAAGTGTTAACTTCCAGTAGGGAAACTTACCAATGGAAAGCCCCTCATGAACAAACCAAGACCCACCACAGAAACCACTGCTACAATTATAACCGGACTAAAGAACCTGGATTCAAGTTTTAATTATTAGTATGCACAGATAACATAAACTTATCAGATTAAAGACAAATAAAACAATTTACATCTAGAATCTCCCGAAGAACATCAGTTACATGATACATGGAACAAGAAAGATAGAACTAACCTGGTAAAGTTTCCCCATGCCTGGCTATACCCAAGGATAATGTTCACAAAAGAAGAAACAATAAGAGACCCCTGAATGGTTCTCATTGTGTACAGAAACCTCTGCAAGCACACCACAAATTTATCATCTGAAGGTCTGATTGCAATGGGACATTGTTCTAATGGAACAAGAGCATGATACCCAAGAGGAAAAAAGAAAATATCATAAGAAGCACAATACATCAGCAATGCATCACTTAGTTGGGTGAAGCACCAAAAAACAGGGGAAATAAAATATGCAACGACAGAATCATGTCCCCCTGAGAAGCATTTCTAAGGAGCTGGCTTTGGAGGCCATGATGATTTAATTATATCGATTATCGTGTTGAAAGCAACCGTCTAATCTCTGTCATGCTTTTATATTGATCTTGCATGAATATCAACTACTTTTAACTATCGACTTGACATACAAGTTAGACTTATGACTAAACTTCTCCTGATTTTGTCCATGCTTTTTTTCTATGCTCCAAAGAGCACATACTATCTCCAAAGGCTGATGGTCAACATCATGAAACAAATGTTTTAAATCCAACATATAACTAAATCAAATCTTTTGCTGAATTTTCTTTGTTTGGTACGTACATCGTGCTCTGAATTGAAGTTTCTGTCCAAAGTGTCATTTATAATCGACAACACCGGCAGATAAAAAGCAAGTGATGCTCCCATAACAGTAGGTAGCCTTGTCCCGATAAGGGTCTGAAGCAGAGTGTTGATTCCCGTCATAAAAAGCAGCGCCTGAATCACCCGCGCCTTATCACCCTGTTTGCAGATTGCAAGAATAAATCACAAAATGTTCTGCTAAGTCAAAAAACGCCTCATCAAATAGTATATACGGATCAGCTTACATGGTTCCCACCCATACGAGGCACAAGAGTGCTGGCAATCATAACAACAGTTCCAAGCATCACGATATAGTGCTGAAATGCTAGTAGAATCGCTTGGTCTGTAAAAGTAGTTCAAGAACACTCATCGGTACATGCTTTCTTCAACATCAGTTCACAGACTCAACCCTGAACAATAATTTTTACGAAGCCTAAGTTGATGTCTCTGCTTAGAAAGCTTAAAGGGTCAATCCGAATCTTAAGGAATCCGAGGACTAATAAGATCTTCAGCAACGACAGAAGTAGGAGAAGTTGTTCGTATCATTTACACATGAAAAAGAGAACCAAATGAATCGGAAAAAAAACAAGTAGATTCTGATCGAAATGAACAAAAAGCACAAAATACGAATCTTGCCCACCAAAGATACTTTCCCCAGGCGAGTTAGAGGAATATAAAAAATACCATAAAGCATGCACCTTTCTGATAAAATAGCTTTACCCCTTTGATTCTAAGCAGTCACAGATTCAAATAGATTTTAGAAGCATAAACTCTGAAATCAAATAAAACAAAAACAGAGAGAGAGAGAGAGAGATCAAGCGACAGTTACTGACACCATGAGGGGTTAGAGTGGATGCAGAAGTGGAGTTGCTGGAGTTGTTCGTTCGGAGCCCAAGTGGGTCCTCTAGAAAGAGCGAGGTTCGGCGGCGGCGGCTGAGGCGGCGGCGCCCCCTGTGCTGGCGGAGGCCCGTGGTTGTGATTTGCAGTCTCTCCCATCTTCTTGATTCTTCCCACCCAGAGAGACTTTCCTCAGGCAGGACTCTCTTCTCTCGTGTCTTGAGCTCGCTGTATCGTTTCTTTCTTTCTTTCTTTCTTTCTTTCTTTCTTTGCTGGGGGTTTCTGCGAAGCAAAGCTCGGATCAAAGCTCAGTACGATGCAAGAAACATGGTTGAAAAGTTTGAGAAAGGAAAGAGTGTCTGGGGCACAAAGCAAAAGTGGGTGCAGTTCTTGGGGTTAAGATCGGTTCTCGAGTATCGAGTAGAATTATATTATATCATCAGTGGTTTCTTACTCCGAACGGTCGGTGGGATTGAATCAAGATCGGAAAATTTACTTATATTCATAAACAAATCAATACATGGCGTACTCCTATTCTAATATTATTATGTATTGGGGGATAAAAGTTCCAGGAAGCTCCGAGCGAGAGAGACCGAGATTGGGAATGGGGATGGGGATGGGGATGGGGATGGCCCGATGGGGACAAGGGGACTCCGTTTAAAAAAAAAGGTTGTCGTGTATCGAGGAATATGAAATGCGACGTATGGGCGAGAGAGCGACGGGTGTGACGTTTTCGCTTTGTTTTTGCGAATCTTTCCCAACACTTGAAGTTGATGTGAACTTCCGACAAAAAAAAAAAAAAAGTTAATGTAAGCTCGCTTTTGAATAATTTATGTTTACTTATTTCGTGCGAATTTTTTCCGCAGAATTACAACATAATTATTAATATTTATATATAAAAATCAATTTAGTGTCAATATTTTTTTTGGATCACTTAAAACGTGTATGAAAACATTTTTGTTCATGAGCAATATTTTTGAACAATTTTTTTTTATTTTTGTTTCCTGCTATGTTTTTTGGAAATAAAAATGCGTTTGGAAAATTTAAAAAATAATAATTTTCTCCAACGCCTACCGGCGGCAGCCGGCGACTTACGGAGGCGGCCAGCGACCGGAGGCGCCAGCGGTGGTGGCCGCGTCGGCGACGACGGGCAATGGTTCCAAAAGTGTTCCAAAACCCAAAAATAAGTTTTTATTTTTCTTTAAAAGTGTTCCGCGAAACATTTTTGTAATATTTTTTAACTATACGCGTTTCTGTTCCAAAAGTATTTCGGGAACACCTTTGAAACAGAAACACTCTCCCTGAAGCGTTTTTGGAGCGTTACCATACGCACCCTTAAAGTGCCAAATCGGAGAAAAAAACGATCACTTAAATGCCAAGTCGCCGGAATTAGCAATTAAGCAATCCTTTTTTTTAAGAAAAAAGTGCATTGAAAGTCCTAAAACTTGTCATGAAAATGTATTCGAGTCCTAAAAAATTCAAGAAATGCAATCAAGTCCTGGAACTTGACATATTAATTCAATGAAGTCCTTTCATTGATTGCACTTTTTGAAAATTTTAGGGCTCGATTGCACTTTTGTGACTAATTTTAGGACTTCATTGCACTTTTTGAAAGTTTTAGGACTTGAATCCTCTTTCGTGACAAGTTTTAGTATTTGATTGAACTTTTTAGAAATTTTAGGACTCTGTGCACTTACATTATAAATTTTAGGGCTTCTAGTGCACTTATCCCTTTTTTAAAAATTGACACTTTAAGCGATACAAAAAATGATCACTTTAGTACCAATTCCGGCGAAATAGTATTACTTTAGTTCCAATTCCGATGATTTGGCACTTAAGTGATCATTTTTTCTCCGATTTGGCACTTAATTAATCCAAAATATATATATATATTTGCACTAAAGTGATCTATGTACATAAAGATTGGCACTTTTGCTATACTTTTGCCGAATTTTTTCCGTTCATTCCTCCGCTTTTATAAGAGATATATAATCAGTTAATTTTGAGAAAAAATATATATTTTCTAAACCATTCATTTCGCCAAGAAAGAGCTCAAGATCCAAGCTCCGTCATTATATTCAATTAAACCCACCTTCATTAAAAAACTTAATAAATTATGAGCAAATTAAGATATGTTAATCGCTCTATATCATCTCAATTTTTCGATATGAGATTTATTTAACACGAGTTACGCATGCATCCTAGTCATAATGTAGATGAAAAATAAGTCAGTCCACTTTTCAAATACAACGCGGAGCTTTTATGAGGACAGTTGACTTTAACTTTGTAGACAAGTCGACGAGAAGTTGGAACGAAGGATCGGCGAATAATACTTTCCACAAAAAATGTTTCCATGCGAAGTGGGTGGAATAAATTTGGTGTTTTTCGATGCACTTTTAGTATTAAGTATATTTGAGGCTCTGTGATATAGCAAAACGACTAATGTACCCAGTTTCTCTTAGTGATATACTTGACATTATAATAGCTATTAGGGCTCCGCTTTTTCCTCTCTCCCTCTCAGCCTAATACACTTTCTCTGACGGTGTTTGACCATATTGTCCCTATGGGTGGTCCGACTTCCAAGCGACGATTTCTAGGCGTTTCGAAAATTTCGTGGTTGGATAAAAGCGACAGGCGGTGAAGCTCCTCCATACCACGGCAAGGATCGAATGGGCGGGGTGGAGTGGCTGAGTTCGACCCAAGCTCGATCTGCTTTGGTGAGGATGGTTCAGAACTTCATCGAGGAGAGCATCGGGAGGCAAGAATGTCCGGTGACCACCGACAATTCCTAAGCAAGGAGCTACAGGTATTCAACCCATTCCAGTTCTTTTGGTCATCCACCTTCTCATTCTAACCACGCATGACGATGTTAGAATCCTTATACCTCTCTATGGCTCAAACGCCATAACAGTACGGCCAATCCACCACAAGAACTCAATCTTCGGATGTGCCCACAACGATTTTCTAATCGAAGGCAATTTAGCCCAAAGCTTACCAGTCTCCACATCTAAAAGATCTCAATACCGTGCAACCTACTAAAATCCATCTTATTTTTAACTGACCTTAACAAGTAATGATCGCTGATGAGGTTCCTTTGCCTTACTTGACAAGGATCTTTTATATGTCAGAGCCTCTTGTGGCTATTTGACAACAGCGATTGAGCCGACTTGAACTGAACCGACGATCAGGCACACTCAATGTGGACCTCCTCAAGGATGTCACGGGGCTCTTCGTGCTTCCACGAGTAGAAGTGGCCACGGAGATTGTCAAAGTCCTGCTTCGACGCACGTACCTTGCCGGTGCCATTGATGATGATGGTCGTAGGAAGATCGCCTTACAATGCCACAACTCCCGCTGGTTTTGGTATCTCCGGCCAGCTCCCAAGCACTCGTCAAACATCCTCGCGCCCTAGAGATTCACGATTGGTGTGACTAGAGCTAACGAGGAAGATTCGGACCGAGTGAGGACGAGAGCTTCAGGATCTAAAAGCGAATGATGACGCCGAGTGAGTGATGTCTCGATGACGGTGAGTTGAGGCCGCAAAGGGCGGCGAGGCTTCGGAGCGGTTGATGGAACCTTTGGATTCGGTTGCACGGTAGAGGACGTAGGTGGAGAAGGCAGTGAGGAAGGAGAGGATGACAAACAAGCGAGAGGGAGGATAATGTCAAAATAGGCCCCACATATTTAACTCGAATGTGATCGTCTAGGTAAAGTGGGCAAAACAATGGATCTGACAAGGAATAATATTAACCAAAACATTGTGACGGGAAGTGCATTAGTCAAAGAAAGAGTGAAAAAAACATGACCCTTGTTATTATTGTTCTATTAAAGTTGGAATTCCTTTCTATTGTAACGTAATTTTGTTAACTTGTAACCTACCAGGCACCATGAATTCAAAGTTGCTATCTTATCTTACCTTATAAGAAAATGTAAAATACCAAACTCAACTTTACAATACGTTGACATGTGTATTTGTAGCATGGGTCCCGATTATATAAGGGAAGAGACTACGATCATAGAAAATAAATCTAATACGGGGACGTGCAATTAAATTAGTTTAAGATTAGTTAATTTGACAATAGATGATAAACATATGTGATATCAAGACGAATGATTGAATAAATATCATACTCCGTAAATTTTAAAATTTTAATCTAGAAATGAATAGATAAAAACAATATGCTTGAACCAATTTAGAATACTCTAAAAAAGATTCGGCGAATACCGGTACTACATAGGTAAGAAAATAGCTTTTTCAAATTTTGTGGGATTAGAATTCTTAAGTATTATGGTCGAAAAATGCTTTTTTAAAGCTCTAAACGCAATCTATATATTTGTTACGTTAGAAGACAATCTCTAAATTTTTTTACTGTAAATTTACTATGATATTCTTAAGACAATATGGTTATCACATTAATAAGGACTTTCATCAATCGGGTGCATTTAGAATTTTACTCAGAGTGCTCTGGACAAAGTTTGAACCTAAGATGACAAATAAAAAAAAAGGAGCAAGCTCTCTCTTCCCAACTAGGAGAACTCCCGGGGGATAATTACCAACACAGTCACTAATTCAGTCCTAATTTTTTTTGCTAATTGATTCTTAAACCTTTTATAATTGTGTCAATTCAATCCATTTGACTAATGCTGTCCATTACGAAATGGACTGAACTGTCACAATTGGCACAAATACAAAATATATATGAAGCAATAGGCAAAAAAAATTAAGACTGAATTGTTACATTGCAATAGATTTAGGATTGTTTTGATAATTTTTTCGAACACCTTGTCATTCTTATTTAGGAAATATTACCCAATCGATGATAAACTCATCGTCAGAATATAAGCTCAGTCCCAAACTTTTCAAATTTTTGCCAATTTAATTTAAAACATTTGTACGACATTCAATTTTCATTAGAAATAGCTGATGTAGTGGTCCAATCATCGCTGTCCGGCTCATGCAGCACAAAACTACGTTAGCAATTCTTGCAAATGGAAGGATTACACTAGAATTTGGCATAATTTAAGATAAAAAGGTTAAAGATTTTACGGTTGAATGGGCAACTTTACAATAGGTGTAGGGCTGATTAAATAATTTCTACTTCTCTTATTTGTGATAGAACCCCTTCATTATGGGCCCTTTTAATGGACCTCTTTATCGTTTTTGATTAGACGGTGAATAAAGACGACGCCATGATTGCCATCGACGGACAACCCCTTTTGTTTTCAATCGGATAATCATCGAATCGATACCCAGTTGTACTGGTTTGGTGGCATGTCACACATAATAATAGTCAAGATGTGATAACAACTCTCAAAGTGAAATTTTACTCCAAGTTATTTTTGAAACATAAATTTATTTGCTAACGTAATTTTTAAAATAAAAATTTATTTGATAAAAAATTTACTTCTGAAAGAAATTTTTACTTATAAAGTGAATTTTAACTTTTGAAATAATTTTTTTACCAATTTGAGAAATTTTAAAAAATAAATTCTTTAACTCAAAAAGTACTTTTCACCTCACTCTCATTTCATTACGCCCTCATCATCTTTTTTATCATACCCGCCTCCGCCGACCTTCAAAGCCACCGATCTTCGCCGAATGCCGACCGTCACCTATCTCTGACCTTCATCGGCCACCGCCGAACATCGCCTACCCTTGCACACTGCAAAACTCCACTAGACATCGCCCACCGCCTCCACCTGCTGCATCCTTGGTAGCCAACCACTGCCGACCTCAGCCGGACGTCGCCCATCGCCTCCCTCGATCGCCGCCAATCATTAACCGCCGCCGCTGCCATAGCCAACCTACGCCGGCATCAATCACCGCCATTCACGGATCTTCGCCGGTTGCGACCGCCGCCCCCTATCTCCAATCGTCGACCATCGCACCGACCGCCGCTATCAAGTCGCACTCTCCGGCCGCCAGAGTAAAAAATAAATAATAATTTTATTATTTTTAAAAAGTAAATAATATTTATAATGATAAAAATTATTTTAAAATAAATTTAAAAAGTTCAAAAAGGAAGTAGAAATTTTTTGACAGCCGATAATAATTTTTTATAGAAAATTTTATGTTAATAATGTTTTAGAAATAGAAATTTTTAACTGTTACCAAACGAATTTATCTTATCAAACATAACTTCTAAAGCAAAAATAAAAAATTAACTTTTGATTTTGAGAAAAAGTAAAAAAATTAATTTCTGGTCAGAATTTAATTTCTCAGGTAAAATTATTACCATGTGCACCCTAATCTTTGAGAGCATAATTTTCTTTTGTAATTATTTCTTACGTGTTCTTGCGATCAAAATATTTTTCAAAAAATGTCACCTTTTCTGCATTTTTACCTTTTTAGTCGGTTTGTGTTGATTCTTTTTCTTAACACACTTTATTTATTTTATTAAAAAGGCAATGATTAAAATTTAAAGGGCTAACACCTATTTTCGCCTTTTTAAATGCGTAGGAGATTCATGGGATTCCTAAAATAATAATTGGCAGGCTTAAAGGCAACAGTCAAAGAAGGACTCTGCAATAATGTACTCACGTAATTGTTAGATTACTCTTATCTACACACGTATTGTGTTTGTTTAGCCTTTGATCGTGTCAATGGTTCTCGCACAGATTCCCAAGCAAAATAACCTCATCGCTGGGGTGACGATTTGAGTAAATTGTAATTTTGATCGTACATGGGGTTTTTTTTTCCAAATTAATATTAAAAATAATATTTATAAAATTAGTTAAAATTGAAAAATATTTACCGATTTGGTATCCGTGCGCCGGAGGGGGTAGTGGGCGACGGACACGCGCCTGTCAGTCTAGCGAGTGCCCGTCGCGCGCTGCTACGACCGTCGCACTACGACCTCGCGTTGCTCCCCACAATGCGCGGCAACCGCACGCTGGTCCCTACAGCGCGCAGCGATCGCATGCTACTTTGCCCGTCGGGCGGCCATCGCGCGCCAGTTCATCCAGTGTGCGGCCATCGCCGACCCCGCGACTAGCCGGCTCTTCCCATCGGCCGCCACCTAATGTCGCGGGTCACCGCGCCACCGAATCGAGATTTATTATAATTAATTTATTTAATATGTAAATTATTAATTAAAAATATGCATAAGATTGTGGTAAAATATGACATATGCAGAGTTAAAAACTCTAGCCATGAAAATTTATAATGATAGATAACAATCCTGAACCTCAATTTACTTGATCCCAAAAATAACAATCCTCAACCGGAATTGCACCTGCACTAACGATGTCGTTCTCCTATATGGCCTCCTGTTCCACAATCAGGTGCTCTCCGTCGTTCGGTGGGTCTGGTGTTGTAACGATGAGAACGAGCATTTGAAGGAGCTGAACGTGTAGATGACTCAGGCATATATTATGATGACTCATGAATCTGTAATGGTGATGCATCATCAAAGTCTGAAAATATACCATGCCTAGACTGTGCATAACCTACTGTAAGATATGCTTGAAAATAAGGAGGGACATCGGATCCCCATGAAGCCAGAGAAGTAGCGGGCGTATGCGACTCTTGATTGTCACTATATTGAAAAGTAGAACCCCATGAGATGAGCCAGTAAAATGGGCAAACCATGTATCGAAATTTGTCTGGCGAAACTCTGAAGTAGTGAACCCCGGAGCGAAATCTGATGTATGATATTCCAATGTGTATGGGACAACATTACGACCTGAATGAGCTCAAGTAGTCCTTCGTGTTGGCTTAACAGTCTCAAGCGGTCATTATCGTGTGGCCCAACTGGTGCTGCTGTAATTGTTGGCTGGGGCGGTGGCATTATTGTTATCCACCTCTCCTCGTACTTGACATATAATGTTGCCCTAAGTATCTTGTTCTATCCAAGCTTGAGGAGATAGATTGGTGGTGTCCAAAATATGTAAGGCACGTTCGATGCCATCACTCTAGTAATGATATAAAAAACCACAAAAGTTTTCAAATGTCAATAACGTATGTTAATAAAGAAAAAGTAACGATTTAAATTAAATGTGTTTGCACTAACCGATGAACCCATTTCAGCTCTCGAACTGGAAATTCACTTTCGTATATGTCTACGGAACCACTTCATATATGCTGAATGAAAGTGAAGTGGTTCCACGACATGAACTTCTTGGATTATATATATGTCATGATCGTCCCATATGTCGATGAGTTTTCTGGGTGTGGCTATCTAATCCCTCTCAACTGACCTTAACTCAATATCATGTAAGGCCGTATGATCGGTAGAAGCTATCGGTATTGGCTGATGTATAGCAAATTGTCGTAGTACTCGATTTGGATAATGCCACTCAACTATCCAATAACATATGAGTGTGACACGAGCCGTCTAAATGTGTTGTTCCTGCCGGCGATAATTTGGTAATTGCTTCATTATCTCATTGGTGTAGGGCAACCAAGTAATCTGTTTTCGCAATAAAATATACCCAATTAAATGAAGAATTAATGTAAAAGTTAACATTATAATAAACTCGCTTGTTGCTATCATTAATTACATCCTCAGATAACATTCTATCAAGTAAGTAGCGCAGATGTAACAAAATATGTGTGGGCACCTCCGTTGTCTATCATGCCCAACTGTATCTGCAGGAAAAAAAAATGAAATCTTCATATATTATACGTACTAGCAAGAATTAATGACTCACGAACTGAAAAGGCATTATCTTACATACCAACTACTAAGAGGTCTATCTGGAAAAGGATTACGATACCTTAGGGATGGGAAGATACATCTGAAACGCTCCCACGCCAAAATCTGCAAAACATGTAGGGCATCGCCTATCTGCTTTGTGTCTAGATCAATTGCACTGCACAGTTCCCGATACAGCCACGCAAGCACTACTGAATTCCAACTGTACTGGATGGGGGCGTTAAGGTTCTCTAGTAATGGAAGAAATAGCAAACTAATCCTAGACCCTAATTTGTCGGCAAAAATAGATCCTCCAAGCAACGGAGAATGAATGCTCTAGCATGGTGCTGCACGATGACTTCATTGGCATCGTTTGGAATTTGAGTAAAGTGTTATTTCAGCCAGCCCAACCTCATTTGCGTGCCACGTAGATTGTCTGGATGATCACCCAGTAGATCATCACAGAGAGCGCCCCAATTCCTATTAGTAGGGCCGGTAACTGCCTGTCTATCAATCTGAAGGCCTATCAGCACCGCAATATCATGTAGCGTGATCGTACATTTACCTTCCCGCATATGAAAGGTGTGGGTCTTCTGCCTCTGTCGCTCCACTAGTGCAGTAATCAGATGTCAATCCAGCTGGAAAAAGCCCATAATATAAACATGATAAAAGCTCGAAGCTCGCAGATATGAGACTATGCACGAATCAAGTTCAGGTATGTGTATCATCAATCTCCGACATGTGGGCGCTTCTCATGATGAACCTGTGAAACGTGACATGAAGAAGTGTTAGTAGAAATTTTGATAATGCTGCCACAAATGACAGATTAACTGCTAAATTAGTCAATTACCTGAGTGTCCCATGTAAACATGGCCAATCAGAACCACGGACCCGGGGCAGGAACTGGCTTTTAAGGGTCGGTTCTGGTTCCAAATTTTGGTAGGGGAAGAGAGCTGTTGGCTCTTCCCTAGACGGTCGTCACGAAGAGCCGTTGAGCTCTTCCCTGGTGACGGCCAGGGGAAGAGCTGTTGGCTCTTCCCCACGGGTTTTCGGGCCGTTGCAATTTTCTTTAAAAAAATAAAAAAAATTATATAAAAACCTCTCAATCCCTCTTTATTTTTCTCACAATTTCTCTAAATTCTTTCAAATACTCTCAAGTCTCAATATCTCAAATTCTCTCAATCCGTTATTTTCTCTCAATTCAATCTTAATTCTTTGAATCAACTTTCCGATCAATTTTCTCAAAAGATGGCAAGTAGAAGCATAAAATACTGAAATGGAAAAGAGTTCGATGGGAGAATCTGATTATCCTGTTCGTGAATATGATCCTCGTGAATATGCATGTTGCGAAGACGACGATGTTTCCAATCCCAACGCCGAGCACGTTCCAACGCAAGAAAATCTTTATCCTCCTACTAGTGTCGAAAAATCGTCGATAGCAAACAAACAGTGACGGAAGAGGCGAGAATCCGACTTATGGCTACATTTCAACAAAGTATGGAATGAAAACGAATGCAAGTTTGATATAAGCTATAAATATTATCCGCAAACATACAAACTTAATAAAGAAGATGACTATGGAACATTTCGTCGGCATCTGATGAAAAAAATCCAATGCAAGCGGGATCGACACTAGCCAACAACAAATTTTCGAGTTCGTCAATCCTAACCATCATCCTTTTTTCCGCTTCACTAATGCACTTTATAAACAAGCATTAGCTGAATATGTTGCCTTTGAGCATGCTCTGTTTAATACTGGTGAAAATTTTAATTTTAAATATTTGATAAATACTGTGCTAGCTCTGCAAGCACCATATGTTTCGAAAACTATTCTTAGATGCAAACTTAAACAAGTTTATATAAAACAAAAAAAGGATTTGATAATTTTTTTTAGAGAATTCAATGGACGTGTACATATAGGTAGTGATATTTGGAGTGATTATTAGAATATTAATTATTATATGGGTGTCATATGCCATTGGATAGGTAATGATCGGGTTATTCAAAAAAGATTTCTTGCATTTCAAGTTTTTCCTGAAAGGCATACGACCCATAATATTTATAGACTAATTAGGTAAGTTTTAGAAGAATATGATTTGATTAATAAAGTTTTTTCAATTGGTTTTAATAATGCCGCTGCAAATACTGGTTTCATTCTAAAGTTAGAAAAAATTTGTAAATCCTTTTTTAACGGATAATTTTTCATATGAGATGTGGTTGCCATATTTTGAATTTTTATGTACAAGATAGTTTACAAGTTCTTGTGACTTCTCTCCACCCAATACATTGTGCAATTAGATTTTTATGGAGTCGTCCTCATTTTATGAAAGTGTGGGGAAAATTTTGTAAACAAAATGGGAGAAAGGGAAAAAGATTTCTAAAAGATATTTCGACTTGTTGGAATTATACCTTCGAGATGCTTCTACAAATTTTCGATTACAAAGATTTACCACGTTCATTTATTTCGAATATTTTTTATTCCCGCAACATTGAGACGTTTGCAATTTTTTTTTAGATTTTTTGAAAGTTTTTAATGATGCTACTAATACTTTATCCGATATTTATTATCCTACTACGCATTTATTTTTAATAGAGTGTGTTAATATTGCTAGTGTTTTCAATGAATATGAAAAAGATACCAAATTAGCTTCGAGTATTTTAGTAATGCAAGAAAAATGATTGCATTATTATTTAAACATTCCTTTTGTCTATTTCGTTAGTATTTTTTTCGATCAATGTACTAAATTAGATGGTTTATTAGAATATCGGAATGCTTATTATTATGATTGCTTGCATTTGGATGAAGCAATAAATATTTTAATTATACAAGTAGAGTTTAAAGAAGTTATAGTAGCATTATATAATAAATTTTGTAGTAGATATGCTTTAAGTGACAATGGATGTGGATCTGCCCAACATAGTGTCTCACAAAACGATGCAAGTATTTCACTTGGTAGAGGGTAAAAAATGCTCATGAGTAGGCATAAAAATAGAAAAGGACAACAAGTAGTATTTTCGAATTAGAAAACTATTTAACAATTGCTTTCGAGTTTAGTGATTTCGAACACAGCGCAGATTTCAAGATTCTTGAGTGGTGGAAGAATCATTCAACTCAATTTCTAGTTCTCTCAATTATCACAAGACAAATATTATCGACCCCTTCTTTAACAGCGGTATTTGAACAAACATTTAGCGTTGGAATATTAATTTTGGACTCATGCCATTCAAGATTAAGTTCGGAAAGCGTGGAGATTTAAGCTTGTATCGATGATTGGACAAATGCTAAATTTCGACAACAAGAGTTAGATCGAGAACACCAATTCTACAGTAATGATTGTGTATATACTACCGTCACTACAACAACGGGTAGCGACGATTGGCGATGAGGTAAGCTGGGGTTACTAAAGGTAAGAGAACTACATGGGATTTGATTATTCTATCCCCAATAAGATATGTAGGCGCTTAATGATAATTCATTAAGTTCAAGCCAATTTCTTCTCTTTTTTTTCTTCTAAATTTTATTACAATGTACAATTTGATTATAATTTATAATTAATAATTTATTTATTTTATTTTATTATTTTAAAAATAAAATTAAATGTTCGGAACGGGAATCGGGAACCAGCCCAGAACAAGAACCGGAACCACCCATGTCTTGTCCCATGTGGCCTGCGATTTGTGTCTGTCCTGTCGTGTAAGTAGCGAATCATCCATATGTTCCGGTTGAATGTACGTTCGCTGATCCATATCTACAAATAAATTACAGAGGATGCCAATAAATATCGCACATTTGTCAATAATAACATTACAATAAATTCACATGTATCATGTGCACATAGAACGGAGGAACGTAGTAAATAAGTATCGTGCAATTATCATATTATATCATTACAATTGTCATATTATAACATTACAATAAATCAAGGGCCGCGCTATTTTCACTCTCATTTTGACCAAGACACTCATATTTTCAATCAATAGATCGAAATATACTTCTCATTCTTCAACTTACCGTTTCTTTTCTTTTTTTTATCAACCTAACAAACAAAACTGCCTTTATTTTTATTTTTTCCTTTTAAATATCAAATTGACAATATAAATGTCAAATTACACCCAATAAAATACATTCTATAATGCATCATATGATCATTTTTCCTAGAAAATTTCGTTATTCTTAATTTATGATCTTATGCTTTTAATTAGAAATATTAGTAATTTCTAGTTATAATGGTTTAAGCACAAATAATTAACTATCTAGTTTTTATTAAATAATTTGAGAAAAATTTCATTACAAAATTGAAATTTAAAATCCAATATAACTATCAAACAAATTTTGATCTCGTAGGTAATTTTCAAATAGACTTGTAGGTTTATAAAATTGCAAATCACTTATTTCTATTTTTTTCAAATATTTTCAAACTTTAATATGAATTGCAAGATAGGTTTGAAAATTTATTTACATATTCTGCTCTTTCAAACTTGCGTACCGTGATCCACTTGCTATAAGATTTAATTTACAATCAATATTAACTCTTTTGTTTGTATCAAGAGTTGAATAGTATGAAATTTCACGTTTTTTCCTTTACATATTTATCCGTTGTTAATACATATCTAAATATAAATATCTTCGACATTTTATTATGCTTTTTAATAGATTAATCTTTTCTATTTTGTGATCAATTTTACTTTTCTATTTTTATCAAGATCGACTAAAAATGAAGATAGATTTCTTAGTTAGCTTGATATAAAAAGAAACATTTAATTGAAAAAAAAAAGAGAAGGGTATTTTAATAAGTTAACTAGTAAAAAGGAGTGTACTAGCCAAAGTAGGAGTGAAAATAGAGCCTCCCTAAATCAAAATATCTATTGTACATAGTTATTACGATAATGATCTATTGTCGGGATGATCTCACTACACAAGTTTGTATGTTATGCCCTGATTTTTCACAGTTGCGGTAATGGTTACGCGTATTACTATTGCTCGCCGTCTTCCGGTCCATCTAATTACGTATTTGTGATGTACGAGACCTTCCTTTCTTTCTAATACGCCTCGGGTCTGGTACTAATGGTAGGTCGCCAGATTCAGACCAGTAGTCAGGATGCCCAACTAGGTAAAACGTGTATTGATAGCACTGAAAGGTTTTATCCAACGAGTAGCATTCATTTACGCACTGATGGTAATCAATTCCACGTGCTTGACATGCTGCAATTACTTGAAAACATGAGATTTTAATCTCTTCAAATTTTCCACATGAACGGGTTCGCTCGGCTAAGCACACTATCTATTTCTGATCCCTTGATACTCTGGATCTATCGCATGCAGTTTTAACTTCGAAAAGTCCTATATCAGAGTCAAAACATGTCACTTCATGCCTATTTGCTTTGGCATTGTTTTGGTTGAGCGTCTTATCCGCAATTTGCGTATGTATAAGTCCTTACTCAACCCGCTCCCTGTACATCGTTCTTCTTGTGTCGAAATATTTGGACAATTGGGAGACTACCTTCTCGACCATAGCTGTTATTGGCAGACCACGATAACTCTTTAGCATCCCATTGATAGATTCAACTAAATTTGTTGTCGTCGCTCCATATCTCTTCCCTCCATCATAAGCTTTCATCTATTTTTCTCTTGGAATCTTGTCACACCATGCAGCTGTGTGTAAATTCATACCCCTAATTTCGCTCATGATGAGATCGAACTTCCACCGTTGATTAGCGTAAGCTGTATATTATAATAACAATTAGTACTATCACATTCAAATTTGTGAAAACGTAATTTTCTCAATTGTAAAATTTTTAAAATTTACCTACCGTCTCAATAAGTTTTTTGTCATTCTCATTTTGAATTTTTTATTGTAATTGCTGACGAGATGCTGAATACAAAACCTATGATGGGCATATGAAGGACGCCACCCCACTGTCTCCATTGCTCTTTTAATCCCATGATGTATGTCAGATATTACACAAATATTATCCCTTCTAGTGATATATGTTCTCAATATAGTCATAAACCAACTCCAATTCGAAACATCTCCTTGATCGATCAAGTCCAAATCAATAAATATTTTTCAGTTTTAACAAATGTTGTAAATATTTTTTTAATATTAAATTGGAAACAAAAAACCCTCATACATGTGGGCTCCATTTATTTGACGAAAAATATCACTTCTTGAAAAAAAATATTTTTAGTGTTTGGCCAAAACTTGAAAAGGAAAAAATATTCTTCATCCTTTAGTATCGAAAATCTGATTTGATTGACAAGACTATAACTGATGTTGTTGGTTCCAATTAAGGACAATTTTTCTGCTGTCGTTGTTAAAAAAGAAAAAGGTTATTTTTGCCATCATATTATCTTGTTCACTTGCTGCAAGGACTTTCAATCTATTGCCAATTTAAATTTCTATCCTTTTGCCTTCGAGCATCGATTGATACATTGCAATATTACAAACTAATTAGTACAATCAAGAGTCAACCATACATCGGACAAGTACCTGTAACGATATGCCCAACTAAAGTCTGTCATCATTGCTAAACTCTGCATTTTCACCAGAGTATTCATCCATAGAAAATCAAAACTCAATTTTCAAGATATGACTAGAAACTGAAAACTCTATACTCAAGCACAAGAAACCCTAGCGCTAAAACTTGAGTCCCTAGTGTTTGGGACCAGATCTACAACGCTTGGGCATGTGACCCAAGCGCTTGTGTTTGGGTCTCCACCAATTGTGCTCGAGTCCAACGACGCCAACCCTAGAATCTTGGGGCCTGCACCTGAGTCCATCGAGGCTAGGCTTGATGCCCCATTACTCGTGCCGAATGCCCTGACACTTGTGCTCGACGCCCCAGCATCCAGGCTTAGGTCCACAAAGGCCAAGTGTAGGATCTTGATACCTACGCTCCAATCCCCAACACCCAAGCGAGGTCCACAAGGTCGACTTTGATAGACTAGTGCCCCAGTGCACTAAGCCTTGCTCGGGCCCTTGCCTGCGCTCGAGTTCATTGAGGCCAAACTCAAAACATCGACGCTCGTGCCCCAGCCTACCAAAGTTGGCTTAGGACTCAAGTGCCTGTGCCCCAATCCCCGAACATTTAGATCGAGGTTAGACCCAAGGCTCTTGTGTCCGTACTAGATTTTCCGTGTGTTCATATGCAAGTTGCTAGCGGCCAAATAGTGCACGTCAATCAAATTAAATATTCGAAAAAATTACTAAAAAAGTATTAAACCTATTGTAATGATGTTAGTTCAGTCCTAAACTTTTTTTGGTCAATTCAGTCCTAAACCTTTTGCAATTGTGTCAATTCAATACATCCGGCGACTTTTGGCCGGCCGATACTGACCTGGACACTGGCTAGCTGACGACCTAATATTAAAACATTTTTTTTAAAGTTTTTTCATTTTTTCATTTTTATTTAGAAAATTTTCTTCCACTTTCCCATTCCCATTTATTTTCCCTGTTCTCCCATGCCCAGACCTTCCCCTTCCCATCGCTGTTCTAGTTCTTCTCTATTAGCGGTCGGACCTTGGCTACCAGTAAGAGAATGACCGGCGGGGCTGTCGCCTGCCTCACCATCGCCGGGCAAGGCTGACCTCGCCAGCACAGATCTGGGCTCTCTATCTCTCTCTGTGGTCAGAAAATCTGAGCTTTTTCTGTTGACCATCGTTAATGAGGTAGTCCATTGGACGGGCTGTGATGGTGGGAAGAAAATTCCTCTCGTCCTTCCTCGTGACTTGATGATCCCATTTACTTAATCGAATGGCCTTTGTCAATTGCCAATCAAATTGGGAAAAACCCTCGTCGGTCGTGTCGTTGCTGCAACACGCACATGTGGAAGCAAATTCTAGGTTCCGAGTCACGAGTTCGTCGGGGAGGAAAGTGGAGCCACCCCATATCTCGGGCCTCGCCATGCCCGGCGACGACGAGGTCAGCTCGTCGATCGTCCTCTGCGCCGAGATTCGGCGATCGATGGAGATTCCGAGTGACGAGTTTGTCGGGAAGGAAAGTGAAGCGACCCCATATATCGGGCCACGCCACGCCCGACGACGATGAGGTCAGCTTTGCTGGTCATCCTCTGCTCCGATGTCCGACGACTTGTGGAGATGAAGTAGAACACAAGGTAGAACAGCCATGGGAAGAGGGAGGTCTAGGCATGGGAGAACAGGGAAAGGGAAGGGGAAAGTGGAAGAAAAAATTAAAACAAGAAAATTAGAAAATAAAATTTTTAAAAAAACTTGAAAAATTATTATAATATTAGATTGCTGGTCGGCCGAGGTCCACATCAACGTCTGTCACTCTCCGAACCCATCGAGCCCGCGAACATCTCCTTAGACCATTTATATGTCGGTAATCTTCCAGGATCCTTACATCACTAATTCATAATTCTCGAAAAGATACAAATACTCGGAAGCGATAAAACAACTCCATACAAATTCAATACGAGATAACTTGGGACAAAGGGTACGTCTTCTCATGAACTCTCATTACAAAAATCAAATATTACGATTCTATCTTCAATACAACATGAAATTCTTAAAACCACAAAAGGGTAAATCCATTTCCCTACAATTTCTTCTTCACATATATCAATCCTCGACAAACTTGGTGTTTCATCGCATGTGACCTGAAAAATTTAATCTCCTACGGGGTGAGATATAAATCTCAGCAAGTGAACCCTAAACCTAGACTAGGCCATCAGTACTTCCAGAGCGTACAATGAAGCAAAATGCAGAAGCTCGTCAAGGCATTATTACATGGCTTTTAAATATCAATTATCTCAAGTACTTGGCATATTAAGAGATCACAGTCAAGCACATCACATACTATGAAGACCAAGCTTCACGCACTAACACAAAATAAACTCACAACTTCAAACTCATCACAATGATATCACAATAACTTATCGCCAAAGGCATATAAGTTGCGATATATTTTCAAGGGCACTCTGGCCATATTATTTGCATTAGGGCATTATAACCATGCAATCCCTGAGGCATCATAGCCAATTCGATCTCTAGGGCATCATAGCCAGTTCGGTCTCTAGGCATCATAGGCTATTAAAATCACATATATACTATAGCCAATTAAATCATATAGGCACTATAGCCATATAAATCTCATAATAGGCACTCTAGCCATCTCATTTCACAATAGACAATCATATTGCACATATCACACAACCAAGCCAATCCTCATCTTAACCGAAATCACACTATGTCATTCAAGTCATGGAATTCACCACTCAATTAAGCAATTCATCAATCAGAGATGTCCAGTAGTGTCCTAAAGTCTTAGTAGCAGTTTAAGGATCACTTACCTCTTTAATTGAGCTATCTTTTCCACTTAAAATCCACCACCAAGCTCATTCTTCAACCAGCCAGAATAGGGCAAGTGTACGGCCCTAAGAAATTCCACAAATCGCCCATTAAAATTCTCCCAACTTCATTACACACACAACATCTTATTCTCAAGTTGTCATAGTGCTAAATCGATGCTCCTAAGCATGCCAAGTGTCGTTCTATCAAGGCAAGTCATCATTAATTTCATTCCACCACATCTGCCCTTTCCTAGGCTCCTCGACCAGGTTCATTCGCGGGTAAATTGACATTGTTCCATCAAATTTTTACGAAATCAAATTTTAGAATCTTATACTTCAATGTCTTACGGACACGTAGGCGAAAACAGAGCTCAATTTGGATATCGGACGACTTAGAACGGCTCAATTTAAAATCGGTGTGCGTTAAGGACGGATTGGTCGTATCCTCATGCATCCAACGTGTTCTTCTCCAAACAGCCCATAATTCACTTCTAAACTTCAATTCACTACAAAATGTCCTTAACAACATATAATATACAAGTTAGGGAGGCTCATCGTAAATTTTAGAGCAACACAACACCTCGAAGGATCTCAAAGTTGCTCGATTCCTCATAGTTAGTGCATGGGTAAAATTTGGCCTTGCAAAACCCAACAAATTCTCCATGAAAATCAATTCTAACTTCAACAAATACTCAGTCTCAACTTGCTTAGCCTTTATACTAAGAGTCTATAAGGTCTTACCGAAAATTTAGAGGCAAATGAAGCCTTGAAGCCAACGAAAGAGGGCCCTCTCCCAGCTGAGTCTGATTTTGACCTCTCGGCGGTCTTGATGCTGAACGGGACGAACGACACCTTCAATGGCCGAACTACCACTAGGGATTTGTAGAGGAAAGATTAAGGAAAATCAGGCTGGTCGGCGTTGGTAGATATGGTGGCTGGATATGGCGGTCGAAGGTGACGAACAGGCAGGCATAATCTGGTCGTGCAAGAGCAGTTTTTGTGGAAGAAGAAAATGCAGCAATGGAGGAGGAAGAAGTGAAGTTGTTGTCCAAAATGGGGAAGGAGAGGAAAAAGACCAAGCTTGACCCACTTTGGTCAATGAAGGTTGAATGGTAGTTGGAGGTGATACTTAATGCTAAACTACCAATGGATGACACTTGTCTTGGAGTAAAAAAATATATTGACTTTCTTTGACTCCGTTTGACCATTATTTTCAGCAGCCTTGAGGGTCCAAATGACCAAATTATCCTTAATTAATTCTTAAGGTAAGGACCAGGGTTAAGGGGCAAAATGATAATTTTGCACTTACCGTCTGAATTTTCACATTTTCAATTTAAATTACCTTCGATGAGATGACATCTAATTCATTTCCAATGTTGAAATTTTTTATCATCCAACTTCCAATTTCAAGACCCTATCTCAAGTCAATAGCCCCGAGGGGTCGGAATTAGGAATGTCACAACGTCGGCCGGCTAAAATTCACCGGATGGACTAAATTGGCACAATTACAAAAGATTTATGATTAAATTGACAAAAAAAATATTTAGAATTGAATTGGCACAATTGTAATAGTTTAAGACTTTTTGGTAATTTTTCCTCAAATATTCGATATCCAAAAATGAAAAATATTTTTTCATTCATTTTCAGGTTTTAACCAAACACCAAAAATTGTCATTTTCCTGAAAAAGAACTTTCATAAAAATATTTGTTAGATGATGTTACGTTTTTCACATAAAAAACAAAGCTTACATGTATGATAAAAATTATTTCTACAAAAAGTTACGATGACAGCCGTTAGTTGGGCATGTCATTACAGGTACTTGTCCCTCGTATGGTTCTTGATCATACAAATAAGTTTATAATAGTGCAATCGGCGAGTCGATGTTTTGTTTGACGGCAAAAGGAAAGAAATTTAAATTGGCGACAGATTGAAATTTCTTGCAATGAGTGAACAAGATAATATGTTGGCAAAAGGAAAAATAACACAAATAGTCCTTAAACTTTGATCTAATATGCAATGTGATCCCTAAACTTTTAATTGTTCAATGTAGTCCTCAAACTTTAGCTCAATGTGCAGTTTGGTCTCTAAACTTTTGACTTGTTCAATGTAGTCTTTGGATTTTTAATACATATTCAATTTAGTCTATGAAGCATATGAAAATGTTCATTATCGTCCATGTTCTTAAATTAATGGAAAGACTAAAATTGGGCATTTTCATAGAGTTGATGGACTATATTGAATATGTAGCAAACATCTAAGTACCACAATGAATAAATTAAAAGTTTAAGGACCATATTGAACATTAGGCTACAGTTCAAGGACCATATTGAACAAATTTAAAATTCAGGGATCATAATACACATTAAGCTAAAGTTTAGGGACTATTTACATCATTCTTACTTGGCAAAATATCAACGCGGACGGGAAGAAAAACTAACCTTGGTTGGAAAATCAACGGCCTCGGTGGCAGGCTCAGTGTGCCCACCACCTGTTTGAAACAATTCTAGAGAGGCATGTGACTGACGACACAAACAACATTGTGCATTGACAGCTGCGGCCCCTTTGCGCCCCGGACATCGGCGAACGGGCATTGAGGTGGTCGATGGACTTGGCCTGGAGAAAAGAGAGGGCAGGCTCAGAACAGCGGCGATCCAGTGAGGAGAGAAGACGACGTTCCAGTCCTCGATCTTAATTGGGAACAAGTGCTTCCCGAGTGTCAAGTCGACGTCACCCTGGTTGCAGGTGGATTCTTGGAGACCATGGACAATATTGCTGAAGGAAGAATTATGGAGAGAGAGCATTTGTATCCAGATTCACCCTCCGTGACAATGAATTCAATGAGTGGTGTTTTTTTTTCATTTTATGGAGACGGAGCATACGCAAAGTTAAATATTAAGAGCTAGAAGCAATATTCACGATACGTTTATTAAGAAAAAAACAAATAGAAGTGGCAAAGAGATGGGAAAACATATGTGTCCATGAACATGTGATAATAACTGATACAATACACAAGATATTGCGTCCACCCTACTTGTGCATTGATATATTAATACATCAAAACGTATGCAATAAACCATAGAAACTCTCGTGTTAGTTCCCATATAGTTAGGAATACTCATGTTCTTGCTCAACGTATTATCAGCCGGCTAGAGGATTGAGCACCTGTCCCACGAACAAAACTGTGCCAGTCATATCCTCTCTCACCAAGAACAGGAATGGGTGATCGGCGACAAAGTCTATCTTCTCTGAAAAAGCCAAACCCCTCAGCTTAATAACCCCAGCAGAAGCAGCGGCCGCTTCTGTTCCTTCTTCGTTAACTTCAATGAAGGATTTGTGAAATACGCTTGAGACATAGAGATTCCTGCCCTCAAGAGAGTCTACCATCTCCGTTAATCCTCCTTCACCCGAAAACGGCAATATCAATCCCAACTTCTTCAGATCTTCTGAAGCTTCAAACCCAAAGGATATCTTGAATCTCGGGATTCGGAATTCCCCCGCTTCCACTTTGTCATAAGGAAGATGGCGATCCAGAAAGCTAGATTCAGAACTGAGTTTCTCCACGAGAGCTGGAAGTCCATCTCTCGCATCTGGAAGAAATAAGTACATTGCAAAGTGACGTTTGTCCTCCCCTTGCTTATAGCGAAGTCCCAAGACTTTAAAACCATTGTAAGCCTTGAGGATCTGTTTGTTCTTACTAGTCATGAAGGGAACTTGAACAGAATTCCCATTGAGAAGGAAGAAGTCATTGTCCTTTGTCTTCAAAGAGTCGAACTTGTCATTCCAAGCACCTTTGAAATAAAGGGCATTTGCAAAAATGAGTCGGGTTGAACCGTCAACTGAGCCAGCAGGGAGAACCTCGTTTATGAGGCCACTGGTTTCCTTCTCAGCCCACGTGTTAACCTCGCTAGTCACCTCAACAGCCTAATGGATTCTTCAAATCAGTACATAGAATACTAGGTGACACAAAATGTGAGCAGCTAACGCCATTGCGTTACAAATAGAAAGGACAGTCATCTAAGAACTTAGAAAAGATTGCAGTTCAATTGAAACATTTAGGAAAGGATGAAAGTTACAGGTCAATACTAGAGTTAATTAGCACAAAACCACATTCTCAACCATGACTTAAGAAAGAACAAAAGCATCAGTTTCACAACTTAAATAGTATAGAGCAATCATTGATATAGAAAATTAGGCAACAAAAAGAACATTAGAGAACCAAGATAGTAATTGGAACGAAAAAAAGTGTATAACCACCAGCAAAGCTATCCCTACAAAAAAGAAAAGAAAAGAAAGGCCACCCTATGTTTCTTTAACTCCATGCACCAACAAAGCGAGACTGATATTCAAATAGAGTGACTGCTGAATGTCCTACCAAAGGCAACATACTAGTACTCATGGCACATATCTGAGAGTCTGACTAGTCGAAACTGCACTACTTGAGGTATTTGACTACAAAAGATGTTCTTTAACATGGTTATTGCATGATAAGTCAGTTCTCCAAAACCCTTCAGTTAAGCACTGTGTTGAAACCAGTAGCAAAAGCTGCAGGATTAATCTTCAATTATATTTTCCAGAAAAATCCACAATGACAAATCTCACTCGCATATGCTACGGTCATACTGAAGTTGCTTGATGACAAGCGTGCTAATAACCAATTAGAAAAAGCAGGGCAACCTACAATTGGGGATCGCACAACTAGATGGCGATGTATTCTGTAATAACTATGCCTAAAATAAGGTCGTTTCGATTCCTCTATATTATATGATCTATGGCTATGATAAGAAGTTCACAGGAGCCACATGCAATATCAATATTTCCTTCTGCTACAAATGCCCATGTAGTTCATCTGTGGAAATCAGTACATTGATGATGAACGGGAAGGTTAGGAGGGTAAACTTGTTGCACTAGCGAATTGAATTCTGGGCGCACAAAGTTTACGTCTTTAACATGGCTAGTAAAAATGCACGTACAGGGCATGATCGAGGTGCCTTCCAACCGATAGGTTCAAACAACGTCACCTAAAGCCCTGATTAAGAAAATTTTGTATGATAGTTTGGGAGATTCAATTGACCAACGCATTTCGATCGAACCCTTTTTTTTTTTTTCAATTTCAAGATTACCAAGATTTTGTGACAATTCATCAATCTACCCTTTTATGTTCCTCATGTAGGCCTCTAACACAAGGTTATAATGAGCTCAATTTGGAGGATTTGCATATTGGTTGTGTATGTCTGGAGTATATTTGACACCAAGAAGAAATCCAAAGCAAGCCAACAAGAAAGCGCTAATGCCTTAACAAGATCAGATGTTTCATTCCAGGAGGTTTGGGTTAACAAGTCAACCAGTCACAAGCAGTATTTCCAATCCCGAATCAAAGAAAAACTAGAAGAGGAAATGAATTTAAAAAGTGTTTCCACGGAAGAGTGCTAAACCCATGAAACAGCAACTGGGTAGTGGGTAGAACGCCTACTTGCTTGAAATACCCGAGCGCAGTCACTCAACCTCAGCACCATCTGACCACAGAAAAACGGGAGCCCACGCGTATTCGACCCATAAAACAGAAAAAAAGCGAGAGGTAACCTTGGTTTTGAAATCAGCAAGATTCGTGGCCGCCTTATAAGACGCGTCCACCACCTGTTTGAAAGAAGACCTGAGAGGCAGCGACTCGTCGATCCAAACGCCATTCGCAAAGGACAGCTTGGGCCCGCCAGCGGCGCTCCCGTCGGCGAGCACGACGGAGATGAGCTGAGAAGCTAAGGGGTGGAGGTGGTCGGTGGATTTGGCCTTGAGGAAAGAGAGGAGCTGGTCCCGGGTGGCCCCCGCAGAGCCGGCAGCGATCAAGCTGAGCACGACGTGGATGGAGAGGGGAGAGAAGACGAGGTTGGAGTCCTTGGCCCGAGTCAAGAGGAGCTGCTTGGAGAGGGCGAGGGCGACGTCGGTCTGGTCGGCGATCGATTCTCTGAGGTCCATTTTCCGTCAGCCCGGTGTGAAAGCGAGAAGAAACACGCGTTACGGAATTTGCACTGCGTGAGAAGGGCTGAAGAATAAAGTGCGGCCGACGTAGTGCGTGGCACCATCTTGTGCTTCGGAGAATCCGCACCGCGTCTGCGTCGTGGTCTCTCTCGGGGCTTTAGAATGGGTGGGCCATTTTGGTCAGACTAGGAGGAGGCCTGAGGGATCTATTCGCAGGTTGCATCTGTCTATGGGCCTAGGAATTTGACAGAAGAATAGACAAGTTTTCAATGTCCCAAATCAGTTTTGCTTTGACAATACATAGAAACGAGATGGATTATGCAGGTGATGTTCATTTATGTAACTCATTAATCGGAGAATGGTTCCGAAGGGATCAAAACTAAGGGATCGAATAGTTATCTCATATAAACTCTATAGATTGGCTGATATACTTTTAAATCCAGCAGAAGCAGCGACTACTTTTATTCCCTGCTCATTAACTTGCGAAAGCCAAAGTGAGAATGCGGAGATACACATAAATCTCATATATATATATATATATATATATATAATTGTAGGCACAAGTACTTACAGATCAAAAGAAAAGATTTAAATGATCAAAGAACTAGATGCAATACTCCCAATACTTTACTAAGGGAAAAATAAATAGAATGGGCAAATAGGTAGGAAGAGATACGTGTACATGCACATATGATGATAATTGATACAATACATAAGATATTACGTCCTCTCTAATTGTGCATTGACAAATTAATACATCAAAACATATGCAATAAACTATACGACCTCTCGTTTTGGTCCAATGAGCATGAAATGTCACTATATGGATTTTTTAATTTTTCGTCGGATAAAAGAAGAAATAGTCGGCTAGCAGATTGAGCACCTGACCCACAAACAACACAATGCCAGCCATATCCTCTCTCACCAAGAGCAAGAACGGGTGATCGGCGACATAGTCTATCTCCTTCGAAAAATAAAAACCACCCAGCATAATCGCAACAGAAGCGGCGGCCGCTTCCGTTCCTTCCTCATTAACTTCAATGAAGAATTTGTGGAATATGCTTGATACAGAGAGATTCCTACCCCTCGAGAGAGTCCACCATCTCTGTTAATCCTCCTTCACCTAGAAACGGCAAGTCCAAGCCCAACATCTTTAGATCATTTGAAACCTCAAACCCAAAGGATATCTTGAATTTTGGTATTTGGAATTCCCCTTGCTTATAAGGAAGTCCCAAGACTTTAAAACCATCATAAGCCTCGAGGATCTGCTCGTTCTTGCTGGTGATGGCATGTATGAGGAATCACGAGAAGAAGCTGCAAGGAGAGGTTTTTTTTTCTGCGCAGGCATGGGGATATTTTTGAGTCAATGAACAAAGTGAGCCCATGATTTGTGTTGACTTGATCATAACATTGAGAGGGACGGCCCAATTTTACTTGTGTTTTGGACTCAATCTCAAATATAATCTAGCCCATTTGTGGTTATTAAAGCCTTTAATTAATTGTGAGATGGCCCATGAGTCCAAGGAAATTCGGCAGCCCATGATGATATCTCCCTCGTTGAAATTGATAGGTGATTTGATAGATTGGGATTTCTTTAAAAGATTAAAAATATCAAAAGAGTCACATCTCAGCTAGAGATTAGAATTACGAGAAACTAAAACTCCATTTCTATTTAGACAGATAGTTCCGTCAAATTGAGGCTCTTTGAGATTCAGAGAATTTGATCTGACGGTGAACATTAGACTCCGCTTCGATTAGGATTGCGAATCCAACGGTCATTCATAACTCTTACTCGCATTGGGACCCTACTCGTCAAGCTCTATATACAAGACTTTGTTCATGTTGAATTCATGGGGGCTCATACTCATAAAAATTGGCGATACATCTAGAGGGTCGAACGAAAGGCATTCTCAAGAGAATCTTCCTAGCCAAAGCCTTTTGTTGTCTACCACCAAACATCAACTGGCCGTCCTCGCGATCTCTATCATTGCACCATGCAACTCAAGGTGTATCCCTGCTGTCCTGGTAACAGCCAGCCACGAACAGCCTCGGTGGACTCTCAAATAGCTTACCAGGCGCACTCACCACAACAATCCAAGTTGCAGTCACTGACTAGTCCACTTAGCACCGCTGTTCTGCTCCAATCAAGGTGTATCGGTCTCTATTTTGTTATTTTTGTTTAACTTTGTTCAAATTTTTTGAATGTTTCTCTTTCTTGCGTTTAATCTGAAAACACAAAAAAAAAAAAAAAAATCAAACCATTTTCATATAATACATGGTCGTGTCATATTTTCCTAAATCAGTCAAACCATGATCAAAGGTTTTTTTCATGCCGAAAGAGCATTAATTTTTCGAATTAATGTAACCAAGTCCCTAAACTCATTTTTCTTTGGTTCGTAGAAATAAGATATTTTCTCCTCCTGATATCGTATTAAGGTTTTTAATCAACCTTCCATAAATGATTAGTGGCGGCTTCAATTGAACATATTTCATGAATAAACCTAAGTTAAGCTGGTAATCCATTAGCCTAATTTTTAGGTGGTGACAATACTAAGTGACACAACAACAACATGCGAGCAGCTAATGCCACTGTTTAACAAATAGAAAGGACAGACATGCAAGAACTTAGAAAGGATTTGCAGTTCAATTGAAATGCGAGCCATTTGTGGAGGATCAAAGTCACGGGTCAATACTAAAGTTAACTAGCAGAGAACCTCATTCTCAACCACAGCTTAAGAAAAGACAAAAGTTTCAGTTTCAGGACTCAAACAGCATAGAGGAATCATTGATATCGAGAATTAGGCAACAAGAAGAACATTGGAGAACCAACGTAACAATTGGTACGAAAAAAGAGAGAGTCGCCCTATGTTTCTATAACACCATGCATCAACAAAGTGAGAGACTGAAATTCAAAGAGAGGATTGCTGAAAGTCCAGCCAAAGGCAACATTCTAGAACTCACGGCAAATATGTAAGTCTAAACTGCACTACTTGAAGTGTTTGACTACAAATGATGTTCTTTGATATGGCGACTGAATGATAAGTCAGTTCTCCAAGATACTTTAAGTTAGGCACCATGTGGAACCCACAAGCAAAAGCTGCTGAACTAATCTCCAATTGTATTTTCCAGAAACATCTGCAATGGCACATCTCACTGCAGTCTACAGCCATTGTGAAAATTGCTTGATCACGACAAGTATGCTCAATATCTCTTTCCAATATATGGTCATTTCGATTTCTCTAAATTTATGAAAATCATTCGGCCTTCTTAAGCCGGGCAACGTATTGCAGTTGCATAATCACTATTGGGCCATTGGCATAATTAGCTCCATGGCCGCTAGTTTTTCTGCAAGAGGAGTCAATTAATTGGATTGGAAAGAATATTAAAATGTGATCCTCTGACACCTCTGATAGATTTACCCTAGATTAATTTTGTTTATCCACAAAAAATCACAAATTAGTATATATGTAACAAATTTACCCTCGTTTAAATTGGGTTAATACAATAAAAAATTTCAAACTGATACATATGTGACAAACAGACGGTAAAAATCCTAAGCTGATACGCTCGTCAATTGCCACATGTCATACAACTCACCACTTTAACGGTTATATTTAACGAACATTAACGATGGTAAATCTATCGCAGATGTATCAGTTTAGAGGAAAATTATCACAAGTATATCAGTTTGGATTTTTTTTTTTTTTGTGGCTTCAAGGTTTGAATTTTGAAACATGAAATCAGAAAGCTGTAGAGAGATGGGATTTGCATTTAAAATTAATTTAAATTTAAGGAAAGTTGAAAAAAAAGAAAAGAAAAGAAAAGGAGCACAACTATCACAAACTATTGGGGGATACGACTTGTTTTATTTGCTACACATTATTCTTTGAGATTTTACATTGTTGCTGCTGTTAACCTTCCGTTGTATCGTCCGTTAGGATATGTAATGCATGTGACTTTTAAAGGATAATTTAATCCTATATGTTTGTCTCAAATTCTCAAGGAAAATCTGTCAATTACCATTGATTTATGTAAGGAATGAAAAAAATAAAGACCATGGAGAAAAATAAACTAACATATAAATAGTGAGATTAGAAACTAAAAGTTGTTATAATTTTATCTATATATCAATAGAACTAACGAGATAATTCACGTAAAAGAAACATCAAAATGCCTCCATAACAAAGAAGTCAAAGGACAAAATCTAAGTTCTTAATCTCATTGTGCTCAACCAGTGGGAGTTTGTCCTAGTGACCACTCTTCTCATTTGGGAAGGGAAAGGTGAGGGATTCGAATCCCCACCTTCAAGGGAGTTGGAGTGAGGACGCGTAAAGAGAAAGCATGATTCTTGTAAAATAAAATAAAATAGAATAGGAACTAACGCCAAAAAAAAATCTTATTGTGCTCTCGCCCAAAAAAAAAAATCTCATTGCAATAAAGAAAGAAAGAAAGATCCATCCATATAACATATCCCGAGAGAGAATTACCTTAAATTTCAATTTTTCATCTCCTTTTAAGCTTTGAGAGCATTATTTCTTTTGTGATTCTTTATTATGTGTTGTCCTGATCAAAATATTTTTCAAAAATGACACATTTTCTGCATTTTTACCGTTTTAGTGGGTTTGTGCTAATTCTTTTTCTTAACATACTTTATCTATTTTATTCAAAAAGGCTAGAAAAAATTTCAAAAAATGCCTAAGCTACCCTCATTTTCTCAAATAAAGATCTAAAGTCAACCTTGTTTCAAATAATAATTTAAAGTGTTTAAAATGATTCAAAAAAAGGCTTAGCCGAAGGGCGTTTTTATACTTTATTTTCTTGATTTTTTTCTTTTCATGTTTAGCTTTCTTTTTTCTTTTTACCTTTTCTTTTCTGGTTTTCCTTTTTGTTCCACTCCCCTACCCTTCCAGGCCAACGCCAACCTTAGACGAGGGAGCCGATGTCGGGCTACCCTCGCCAGAGTCGGCATTGGGCGAGAGCAGTCCTTCCCAGGGGGACGAGGATTCAAGGGTAACACTCGCCAGCAAGGCCAGGCGTCGGGCAACACAAGTGCGACAGAAAGCTCTTGTTTGATCTCTTGGACGAAATCTCGGGTGAATTTTTGAAGCCTGTCTGAATCCGAAGCCATGGACAAGTGCATTTGAACGACACAGTCATCGTCGTTATCATCGTCACAATACAGGTTCGCAACTAATTAGCACATTATGCACCAAAATCGAGAGCTTTTCGACTACTCGAGTACATTGATGCTTTGATAGACAAAGATTTGCCTCACATCAAGCACTAGAGTTTGACGGCACACGCGGAAGAAGGAGACGATTTGGTCGCAGAAATTCAGCAGGACATACTTGACAAGCTTGTCCAAGAAACGGCCATGGCCACCCTCGACAGCTGGGGTGCCATCGCTCGACGCAGGCTTGAGCGAGGGTAGCCCGACGCTGTCCAAGAGGGGATGGCCTAAGGGCGGCGATGGCCTACGGAGCAAGAGGGAGGGGAAAAAAGTAAAGAATAAAAATGTACTTAGATCAAGCTCATATTTGAAATAACTTGAGCGGACCCTTATTTGAAACAAAGTGCAATTCACAGGTTTTTCGAAATTTTCGCAAAGGCTATTATTAAAATTTCAGGGGCAAACACGTACTTTCTCCTTATTAAATGCGTAGGGGATTCATGGGATTTCTAAAATAATTAATTTAATCATCCCCAGACATAGCTGATACCGGCAGGCTTAAAGGCAAACAGTTGAAGAAGTGCTCTGCAATAATGTACTCACGTAAATTTTATCCAAGGGTGTGTAGTCTTTGATCGTGTCAATGGTTCTCACACCGGGGGTGACAATTTGAGTGAATTGTAATTTTTTGTAGGTGTCAATAATTTTTACATGCATGTAGTCTCAATTTGTTTCGTGAAAAATATGACTTTTTGAAAAAATAATAATATTTTTAGTGTTCGGCTTAAATCTGAATATGAAAGATAAAATATTTTTCGTGATTTGATATCAAAAATCTGATTTGATTAACAAGACTGCTTCCAAGGTTGTTGGTTCCAACCAAAGTTAATTTTTCTATTGCCATGGTCCCATGATATCATCTTGTTCACTCGCTGCAAGGACTTTCAGTCCATCGCCAGTTCAAATTTCTTTCTTTCTTTTTGCCGTTGAACATCGATTCGCACATTGTAATATGGCAAACTAGTTAGTGTGATCAAGAGTCAACTATACGTCGTACAAGGATCAGTAACGATATGCCCAACTAAAGTCTCATCAATGCTAAATTTTGCGTTTTATTATAGTATTCATCATAGAAAATCAAAAATTAATTTTCAAGATATGACTAGATATTCATGCTTGAAATCGTAAACCCCATAATTAGACACAGAAGCCCCAACGCCAGATCTTGAGTGCCCGACGTCTAGGACCATGTCTCCTACGCCTAGGCATGTGAACCCAAGTGCCTGTGTCTAGGTCTCCACTGCCTATACCCAGGTCCAACGATGCTGAGCCTAAGATCCTTGTGCTGACACCTGAGCCCATCGAGGTTAGACCCAATACCCTGGTACTCATGTTGAATGCGCTTATATTTGTGCTCAATGCCTCGATATCCAGGCTCAAAGTCCACAAAGGCCAAGCACAGGATCTCGAGACCCGAGCTCCAACCCCAAAACTAAAGCGAGGTCCACAAGGCCAACTTTGATAGATCGGCGCCCGAGTGCATTAAGCCTTGCTCGGGATCCTGCCCGTGCTCGAGTCCATTGAGGCCAAGCTTAGTATCCTGTGGCTCACACCCCAACCTACCAAAGTCGGGCCTAGGACTCAAATGCTCGTGCCCCAATCCCCGACATCCAGATCGAGGGCAATCGAGGTCGCACCCAAGACTCGTGTCCATACTAGATTCCTTGGCCGTCCATGCGCAAGTTACTAGTGGCTGAATAGTACATATTAATGAAATTAGCTAGTCGACGTCAAAAAATATTTTCTCCTTCTTTCTCATTTTCAAGTTTGAGCTAAATACTGAAAATATTGTCATTCTTTTTAAAAAAATAATTTTTTTTTAGATATGTCGCTTTTTCACATAACAAACGGAACTTACATGTATAATCAAAATTATTTCTACAAAAAGTTACAATTTAGCAATGATGACAGCCTTTGGTTGGGCATATCGTTACGGGTACGTGCCGCTCGTATGGTTGACTCTTGATCATACAAATTAGTTTACAATATTGAGTCAATCAAACAAATTAGCTTATAACATTGCAACGCGCGAATCGATGTCGGACGGCAAAAGGAAAGAAATTTAAATTGATGACATATTGAAGTGCAGTGAGTGAACAAGATAATATGCTGGCAAAATATCAACGACAACGGTAGAAAAACTGACCTTGGTTGGAAAATCAACGGCCTCGGTGGCAGCCTTGTAGGGTGCCCACCAGGCCACCACCTGTTTGAAACAATTCCAACAGAGACGCATGTAACTGACGAGTGACGACACAAATCGGCCCCTTTGCGCCCCTGCCATGGGCGAACAGGCATTGAGGTGGTCGACGGACTTTGCCTGGAGGAAAGAAAGGAGCAGGATCAGAACAGCGGGGATCGAGTGAGGAGAGAAGACGACGTTCCAGTCCTCGATCTTAGTTGGGAACAAGTGCTTCCCGATTGCCAAGGCGACGTTGCCCTGGTTGCAGGTGGATTCTCCGAGACCATGGAAATATTGCTGAAGGAAGAATTATGGAGAGGGAGCATTTGTATCCAGACTCGCCCTCCGTGACAATGAATTCAATGAGCGGTGTTCCTTTCTTTTTATAAAGACGGGGCATACACAAAGCTAAATATTAAGAACTAGATGCAATATTCACGATACATTTTTTTTTTAAGAAAAAAGAAATGGATGCGGCCAAGAGATGGGAAGACAAAGATGTCCATGAACATGTGACGATCATTGATACAAAATACAATAAGATACTGCGTCCTCTCTACTTGTGCATTGACATATTAATACGTCAAAAGGTATGCAATAAACCATAGATTAGTTCCCATACAATTAGGAATACTAATGCTCTTGCTCGACATATTATCAGCTGGCTAGGGGATTGAGCACCTGACCCACGAACAACACTGTGCCAGTCATATCCTCTCTCACCAAGAACAGGAACGGGTGATCGGCAACAAAGTCTATCTTCCTTGAAAAAGCACACTTCCTTATAACCCCAGCAGAAACGGCGGCCGCTTCTGTTCCTTCTTCGTTAACTTCAATGAAGGATTTGTGAAATATGCTTGAGACACAGAGATTCTTGTCCTCAAGAGAGTCCGCCATTTCCGATAATCCTCCTCCCGAAAACGGCAATATCAATCCCAACTTCTTCAAATCTTCTGAAGCTTCAAACCCAAAGGATATCTTGAATCTTGGGATTTGGAATTTCCCCAGTTCCACTTTGTTGTAAGGAAGATGGCGATCCAAAAAGCCAGATTCAGAGCTGACTTTCTCCACGAGAGCTGGTAGTCCATCTCTTGCATTTGGAAGAAATAAGTACATCGAAAAGTGACGCTTGTCTTCCCCTTGTTTATAAGGAAGTCCCAAGACTTTAAAACTGTCGTAAGCCCCGACGATCTGCTTGTTCTTACTAGTCATGAAGAGAACTTGAACAGAATTCCCATTGAAAAGGAAAAAGTCATTGTCCTTTGTCTTCGAAGAGTCGAACTTGTCATTCCAAGCGCCTTTGAAGTAAAGGGCATTTGCAAAAATAAGTCGGGTTGCACCGTCAACTGAGCCAGCCGGGAGAACCTCCTTTATGAGACCACTGGTCTCCTTCTCAGCCCATGTATTAACCTCGCTAGTCACCTCAACAGCCTAATGGGTTCTTCTAATCGGTAAATAGTATACTAGGTGACAAAATGCGAGCAGCTAACGCCACCGTGTAGCAAATAGAAAGGACAGTCACGAAGGAAGGTCATGTAGGAACTTAAAAAAGATAGCAGTTCAATTGAAATCCAAGCCACTTAGGAAAGGATGAAAGTTACGGGTCAATACTAGAGTTAATTAGCACAGAACCACATTCTCAGCCATGACTCAAGAAAGATCAAAAGCATCAGCTTCACAACTTAAATAGTATAGAGGAATCATTGATATAGAAAAAATTAGGTAACAAAAAGAACATTAGAGAACCAAGACAAAAATTGGCACGACAAAAAGCGTAAAACCGTCAGCAAAGACATCCATACGAAAAAAGGTCACCGTATGTTTCTGTCACTCCTTGCACCAACAAAGTGAGACTGATATTCAAATAAAGGACTGCTGAAAGTCCTAATAAAGGCGACATATTAGAACTCATGGCACACATCTGAGAGTCTGACTAGTCGAAACTGTACTACTTGAGGTATTTGACTACAAAAGATGTTCTTTAACATGGTTATTGCGTGGTAAGTCAGCTCTCCAAGATCCTTAAGTTAGGCACTGTGTGGAACCCAGAACGTAAAGCTCCAGAACTAATCTTCAATTATATTTTTCAGAAACATCTACAATGACACATCTCACTCGCATATGCTGCAGCCATACTGAAATTGCTTGATCCTGAAAAGTATGCTAATACCCAAATAGGAATAACAGGGTAACCTATAATTGGGGATCGCACAGCTAGAGGGCGATGTATTCTGTAATAACTATGCTAATTTTTTTTTCCTAATATGGTCATTTCAATTTCTCTATATTATATGATCTAATGTCTATGGTAAGAAGTACACAGGAGCCAGATGCAATATCAATATTGCCCTCTGCTACATACAAATACCCATGTAGTTCATACGTGGAAAATCAGTAGATTGATGATGAATGGGAAGGTTAGGAGGGTAAAACTTGTTGCAATAGCGAATTGACTTATGGAATCGTAAAGTTTATGTCTTTAACATGACTACCAAAAATGCACGTACAGGGCATGGTCGAGGTGCCTTCCAACTTGATAGGTTCAAACAACATCATCTAATCCCTGGTCAAGAAAATTTTGTATGATAGTTTGGGAGAATCAATTGACCAACGCATTTCGATGGAACTTTTTTCATTTCAAGCTTACCAAGATTTTGCGACTATTCATCAATTTACCCATTTATGTTCCTCATGTAGGCCTCCAACACAAGGTCATAATGAGCTCAATTTGGAGGA
The DNA here is from genome assembly GCA_028455895.1 of Rhodomyrtus tomentosa. Classification (NCBI taxonomy): domain Eukaryota; kingdom Viridiplantae; phylum Streptophyta; class Magnoliopsida; order Myrtales; family Myrtaceae; genus Rhodomyrtus; species Rhodomyrtus tomentosa. Next base: position 672,136 of record JAPCWY010000001.1, on the reverse strand, counting down.
TAATATTGGTTGTGTTAGTGTATGTTTGGAGTATATTTGACACCCAGAAGGCATCCAAAGCAAGCCAACAAGAAAGCGCTAATGCCTTAACCAGATCAGATGTTCCATTCCAGGAGTTTTGGGTTAACAAGTCAACCAGTCACAAGCAGTATTTCCATTCCCGAATCAAAGAAAATTTAGAAAAGTAAATGATTTTAAAAAGTGTTTCCACGGAAGCGTGTTAAACCCGTGAAACAGCAACTGGGTAGAACGCCTACTTGCTTGAAATACCCGAGCGCAGTCACTCAACCTCAGCACCATCTGACCATAGAAAAACAAGAGTCCACAAGTATTCAACAAAAAACAGAAAAAGAGCGAGAGGTAACCTCCGTTTTGAAATCAGCAAGATTCGTGGCCGCCTTATAAGACGCGTCCGCAACCAGTTTGAAAGAAGGTCTGAGAGGAAGTGACTTGTCGATCCAAACGCCGTTCGCAAAGGACAGCTTGGGCCCGCCAGCGGCTCTCCCGTCGGCGAGCACGACGGAGATGAGCTGAGAAGCTAAGGGGTGGAGGTGGTCGGTGGATTTGGCCTTGAGAAAAGAGAGGAGCTGGTCCCGGGTGGCCCCCGCGGAGCCGGCGGCGATGAAGCTGAGCACGACGTGGATGGAGAGGGGAGAGAAGACGAGATTGGAGTCCTTGGCCCGAGTCAAGAGAAGCTGCTTGGAGAGGGCGAGGGCAACTTCGGTCTGGTCGGCGATCGATTCTATGAGGTCCATTTTCCGGCTGTCCGGGGTGAACGTTGGACGAAACACGCGTTATTGAATCTGCTGAAAGATGGGCATTCTTTATTTTTATTTAATAACGCGAATACTTTCTTGATTTTGACCAAATGATTGTTGCATTTTTGTCTCGTGTTGAAATAAAAGAGATTGCTATTGATGTGACCTCGCGCTCCTAGGTATTCTCTGCCTATAGCTTTAATGCGCGACCAGACCAACAAACATAGTACAGTCGGCGAAGAGCCGACATGAGAAAGGCTGAAGAATAAAATACGGCCGACGCAGTGCGTGGCACCATCTTGTGCTTCGTCGTGGTCTCTCCATTTGTTCCGACTAGGAGGAGGCCTGAGGGATCTGTTTGCAGGTTGCATCTGTCTGTGGGCCCTACTGATTTGACAGAAGAATAGACAAGTTTTCAATGTCCCAAATCAGTTTTGCTTTGACAATATGTAAAAACGAGGTGGAGCATGCAAGTGATGTTCATTTGTGTAACTCATTAATCGGAGAATGGTTCCGAAGGAATCAAAACTAAGGGATCCAATAGTCATCTCACAAAGCCCATAGACAAGCTGATATACTTTTCAATCCATCAAAAGCGGAGTCTACTTCTATTCTTTCATTGTTAACTTGCAAAGGCGAAGTCAGAATCCAAGATGTCGAAATCCACGTGCTCAAGTTGATTTGAGATGCATTCGATTTTGAACGCGCAAATCTCAAAATGTGTTTATGGGCACAATTACTTACATATCAAAAGAAAAACTTGAATGATCAAAGAACTATATGCAATATTCCATATACTTTATTAAGGAAAAAATAAATCGAAGGGGCAAAGAGATAGGAAGAGATGCATGCACATGAATATGTGATGATAATTGATACAATACAATAAGATATTGCGTGCTCACTAATTGTGCATTGACAAATTAATACATCAAAACTTATGCAATAAACTATACAACCTCTCGTTTTGGTTCCAATATAATAGGGAATACTAATGAGCACGAAATGTCAATATATGAATTGTTTCATTATTCATTATTTCTAGGTAAAAGTAGAAATAGTCAAACTAGAGAGTACTCTTGTTCGACTTATGATAAGCCGGCCAGCAGATTGAGCACCTGACCCATAAAAAAAAAAAAAAACCATGCCAGTCATATCCTCTCTCATCAAGAACAAGAACAGGTGATCGGCCACAAAGTCTATCTCCTTCGAAAAATGCGAGCTTCCCAGCATAATCGCAACAGAAGCGACAATCGCATCTGCTCCTTCTTCGTGAACTTCAATGAAGGATTTGTGGAATATGCTTGATACAGAGAGATTCCTACCCTCAAGAGAGTCCACTATCTCCGTTAATCCTCCTTCACCTGAAAACGGCAATGCCATTCCCATCATCTTCAGATCTTCTGAAGCTTCAAACCTAAAAGATGTCTTGAATCTTCGGGTTCGGAATTCCCCGTAAGGAAGACAATGATCTAGAAAGCCAGATTCAGAACTGACTTGCTCCACGAGAGCTGGGAGTCCATCTCTCGCATCTGGAAGAAGTAAGTGCACCGAAAAATGACGCTTGCGCCTCCCTTGCTTATAAGGAAGTCCGAAGACTTTAAAACCATCAGAAGCCTCGAGGATCTGCTCGTTCTTGCCAGTCATAAAGGGAACTTGAACAGAATTCCCATTGAGAAGGAAAAAGTCATTGTCCTTTGTATTTGAAGAGTCGAACTTGTCATTCCAAGCACCTTTGAAGTGAAGGGCATTTGCGAAAATGAGTCGGGTTGAACCGTCAACTGAGCCAGCCAGAGAGAACCTCCTTTATGAGGCCACTAGTCTCCTTCTCAGCCTACGGATTAACCTCTCTAAGTCACCTCAACAGCCTTATGGGTTATTCTAATCAGTACATAGAATAGTAAGCGACACAACGACAACAGGCGAGTAGCTGACGCCATTGTTTAGCAAATAGAAAGGACAGACACGCAAGAACTTGGAAAAGATTGGAGTTCAATCGGCATGCGATCCATTCATGGAGGATCAAAGCTACGGGTCAATACTAAAGTTAATTAGCAGAGAACCACAATCTCAACCACACGGCTTAAGAAAAGACAATTATAGATTTCGAATCATTGATATCGAGAATTAGGCAATAAGACCAAGAAAATAATTGGCACGAACAAAAATGTAACCCTGTCAGCAAAGATATTCCTAGGGTCATCCTATGTTTCTATAACTCCATGCATCAACCAAGTGAAAGACTGATGTTCAAATTGAGGACTGCTGAAAGTCCCACCAAAGGCAACGCTCTAGAACTCATGACATATATATAAGTCAAAACAGCAAAGATGAACAAAATTGCGATTTATTCCAAGAACTATTTAACATTCTTTTTGGGATTTTTATGAGGGGATTAATCAAAGTAGATAAACAAAGAATTCAGACAAAAATAATCATCTTTTCCTATAATGCACCATTTAATTTCGAATTTTTGATTCCTCGTAGGTGGGCCCAGAAAGTGAATTAGAATATAGAATAACCAGTCATCCACTGATACGCATATTATTCTTTGAACTTTTAGTTTGTTGGGGTCATTAGCTCTCCGTTAATTCATTCCACCTTTGGGGCAATACATCTTTCCATTGCAATTCATTAGTCTTTGAACTTTCATTTTGTTGCGGTCGTAATGCAAATGATATATTTTTAAGGGGTGGCCGTCTATGTTTATCTCATGTTGGGAAAGAAATTTCTCATTTACCCTTAATTTATGTGAAAAATGAAAAGAAAATAGAAGAAAATGGAGAAAAATGAACTAATTGAGATATCAGTGAGGATACTAGCTAGAAATTAGAAGATGATATAATTTTTTCTACGTGCCCGTAGAAATATTAGTTTACGAAAGAGATACATAATTAAGTGAAAAGGAAAAATGCCTCAATAACAAAAACTTATTTCTAAATGGTTAAATAATATGAAAAAATGATTTATCGATACAACATGTTCATAAAATTACCTTAAATTTTGACTATTCGTCTCCTTTTAAGCTTCGAGAAAAGCATTTACTTTTGTAGTTAATTCTTGAATCATTTAATTTTGCAGTTAATTAATTCTCATTACGGGTAGGTTAGTAGAAAAATTAGACTTGCGGCGCGTATTATTTTATTCATGTCCGGATAAATAGTGGATGTGTAATTGCTGAGTTGGATTACAAAAAATAAAAACCTAATTTTTCACTTCCCCCTCCTGCACTCACTTTTTTCTCCCGACGTAGCCGGCGTCCTCTATCTCTCTCGACAAGAGATCTCAGTAACGCGTGTTTCTTCTCCCGTTCCGGCGTTCCCCACAACTGCCGTGACAATGGACCTCAGAGAATCGATCGCGAACCAGACCGACGCCGCCCTCTCCCTCTCCAAGCAGCTCCTCTTGACCCCGGCCGCGGACTCCAACCTCGTCTTCTCTCCCCTCTCTATCTACGTCGTGCTCGGCCTGATCGCTGCCGGCTCCGCGGGGCCCACCCAGGACCATCTCTTCTCTTTCCTCAACGCCAAGTCCACCGACCGCCTCCGCTCCTTAGTTTCTCATCTCGTCGCCGTCGTGCTCGCCGACGGCAGCGCCGTGGGCGGGCCCAAGCTGTCCTTCCCGAACGGCATTTGGATCGATAAGTCGTCGCCACTCAGGCCTTCTTTCGAAAAGGTGGTGGACGCATCTTATAAGGCGGCCACTAACCTAGCTGATTTCAAAACCAAGGTCAGTTTTTCGCCGTATTTCTTCTGTTTTTTTTGGGTCGAATACGTGTGGGCTTTTGTTGGTTCGGGATTTGAAACGCTGCTCGTTATTGGTTGACTTGTTGAAGGAAGCCTTGTGTCAGAGTCCTCCATGATGAACATAATCGCAAAGTCTTGGCGAGCTTCAAATGAAAAACGTTCAATCCAGATGCGTTCGTCAATTGATTCTCGCAAACAATCTTACAAAGTTTTTACTTATTCACGGCTTCAGATGAAGTTGTTTAAAGCTATCAAGATAAAAAGGACCTCGATCGTGCCCTGCACGTGCATTTAGAAGGATTTCCTATTCTCTGTCGTAGTCTAAGCATGTCATAGACGTAAACTTTATGCTCCCAGAATGCAATTCGCTACCCTGCTAACCTTCCCATCCATCATCAGTGTACTGATTTCCCACAGATTGATATTGCGTCTGACTCCTGTGCACTTCTTATCATAGCCACAGATCATATAAATTTAGAGAAATCGAAATGACCCTAATAGGAAGAGATATTGAGCATAGTTATGACAAAATACATTGCCCTCTAGCTGTGCGACCTCAATCGCAGGTTACATCATCATTTCTAACTGGGTATTTGCATGCTTACCATGATCAAGCAATTTCACTATGGATGTAGACTGGAGTGAGATGTGTCATTGTAGATGTTTCTGGAAAATACAATTGGAGATTAGTTCTGCAGCTTTTGCTAGTGGGTTCCACACAGTGCCTAACTTAAAGTATCTTGGAGAACTGACTTATCATTCAATCGCCATATCAAAGAACATCATTTGTAGTCAAACACTTCAAGTAGTGCAGTTTAGACTTACATATTTGCCATGAGTTCTAGAATGTTGCCTTTGGCAGGACTTTCAGCAATCCTCTCTTTGAATTTCAGTCTTTCACTTTGTTGATGCATGGAGTTATAGAAATATAGGGTGACTCTTTTTCTGTAGGGATATCTTTGCTGAGAGGGTTACACTTTTTTTCGTACCAATTGTTATGTTGGTTCTCCAATGTTCTTCTTGTTGCCTAATTCTCGATATCAATGATTCCTCTATACTGTTTAAGTTCTGAAACTGAAACTTTTGTCTTTTCTTAAGCTGTGGTTGAGAATGAGGTTCTCTGCTAGTTAACTTTAGTATTGACCCGTAACTTTGATCCTCTATAAATGGCTCGCATTTCAATTGAACTGCAATCCTTTCGAAGTTCTTGCATGTCTGTCCTTTCTATTTGTTAAACAGTGGCATTAGCTGTTCGCATGTTGTCGTTGTCACTTAGTATTCTATGTACTGATTAGAAGAACCCATTAGGCTGTTGAGGTGACTAGCCAGGTTAATACATGGGCTGAGAAGGAGACTGGTGACCTCATTAAAGGAGGTTCTCCTGGCTGGCTCAGTGGACGGTTTGACCCGACTCATTTTCGTGAATGCCCTTTACTTCAAAGGTGCTTGGAATGACAAGTTCGACTCTTCGAAGACAAAAGGACGATGACTTTTTCTTTCTCAATGGGAATTCTGTTCAAGTTCCCTTCATGACTAGTAAGAACAAGCAGAGCCTCCGGGCCTATGACAGTTTTAAAGTCTTGGGACTTCGTTATAAGCAAGGGGAGGACAAGTGTTGTTTTTCGATGTACTTACTTCTTCCAGAAGCGACAGATGGACTCCCAGCTCTCGTGGAGAAAGTCAGTTCTGAATCTGGCTTTCTGGATCGCCATCTTGGTTACAACAAAGTGGAAGTGGGGGAATTCCGAATCCCAAGATTCAAGATATCCTTTGCGTCTGAAGCTTCAGAAGATCTGAAGAAGTGGGGATTGGTCTTGCCGTTTTCAGGTGGAGGATTAACGGAGATGGTGGACTCTCCCGAGGTTAGGAATCTCTATGTCTCAAGCATATTTCACAAATCCTTCATTGAAATTAACGAAGAAGGAACAGAAGTGGCCGCCGCTTCTGCCGGGGTTATTAGGACGGGGTGTTCCCGTTTTTCAGAGAAGATCGACTTTGTCGCTGATCACCCGTTCCAGCTCTTGGTGAGAGAGCATATGACTGGCACGGTGTTGTTCGTGGGTCAAGTGCTCAATCCGCTAGCTGGCTCATCTTAAGTTGAACAAGAGCATTAGTATTCCCAACTTACTTTCTTTTTGGTTAGACATTAGTATTCGTAGCTATATTGGCAGTAGAACAAGTGGTTATATGGTTTATTGCATGTGTTTTGATGTAGTATTCCTTCAGCAATATTATGAATGGCCTCCGAGAATCCACCTGCTACGAGGGCGACATCGCTCAGATACTCGGGAAGCACTGGCTCCCAACTAAGATCGAGGACGGGAAAGTCATCTTCTCTCCCCACTCGATCCTCGCCGTTCTGAGCTTGCTCCCCATCCGACGCACCTGGATGCCTGTTTGCCGACGGCAGGGGCACAATGTGGCAGCCGGAGCTGTTGATCCAGAATGGCGCTTGTGTCGCGGGTTACATGCCTCTCCGAAATTGTTTCAAACGGGCGGTGGACACCCGCCACAAGACTGCCATCATGGCCGTTGAAAAAAGATCATTTGGCCAACGTATTATCATGTCCACTGCAAGAACTTTCAATCTATCATTCAATCTAAATATCTCTACTTTGGTAGGGGAACATCCAAAATGAAGCACAATGATATGCCCAACTAAAGGCTCCAATGTATTGATTCTTCAAGCATAATGTACATGTATGATCAAAATTTATTTCTACAAAGAGTTTCAATTTACAAATATTTTCACTCAAGCGGTGAGCAAGTTATTTTGTTCGGGAATCTGTGTGACAACCAGTGGCTCGAAAGAGAGAACATCAATTTCTATTTTTGAGGCAAAAGTGGGTAGAAAGTCGTCAAGAAGATAATCAAACGAAAGCAACAAAAACTATTGCTCTTTGTCTGATTTGATGATTTCCGATTGAAAATGAATGTTGCCCTCGATGGCAATCATTTCGTCGTCTTTATTCATCGTTTAATCAAAACGATACAGAGGTCAAATAAATGGGCCCACGAACACGATGTTATTTGACCCCCCCCCCCCAAATAAAAATAAAAAAAAAACCATGGTCTTATGTCGTAAGTGAGAGCAACGAGGTATTCCCTTCGATGAAAGGGGAGTTTCCTCATCTTTTTGTGGTGTTACGTTCAAATTTTATTTGGAGCCCTCCACGACAGAAATCCCAAATGCACCCGATTGATAGGGAGGAGTGAGTCCTTCCGAGTAAGAACCATATTGCATTAATAATATTAAAGTAAATTTAGGGGAGAAAAATATAAAAAGTGCCAAAAGTTATATACGGCATTCACTTTAATGCCAAAAATTTTCGGATCACTTAAATTCTAAATAGGAGAAAAAAAAACGATCATTTCAATGTCTCTGGCGAGATAATCCGATCAAAATTAATATTTGGTATTTATAATTAAATACTTAATATAAAATGGAATTATTTTAAAAATTAAGTCCACATGGATTTTTCAACTTTAAAAACTAAAATAAAATTAGGTTTAAAAATTTGCTAAAAACTAGTTTTCTTAATTAAATTTAAAAATAAACTTAAAGATAAAACAAAAAAGTAAAAAATTTTAAAAAGGGAGCCGATGAATTAATTTTTTTATAAAATAAAAAAAAAATTAAAATTTAAAATTTAAAAATGGAGGAAATTAAACAGTTTAAAAAAATTTAAAGAAATTTTAAGAAAAATTTGAATTTTTTTACAAAAAATCAAAATATTGAAAGAAGATGAAAAATTTTAAAAAGAAAATTATTGCTACTCGGTTCTTCCCCACCCCCCTTTTAATAATATTTTATCTTTTTATGTAAAATATTTAAACATATTTTTAAAATAATTTCAAATAAAATTTATATTTTAAAAAATACTTCTTAGAAAATTTTTAAACCTAATTTTTATTTTATTTTAAAATAATTAATTTTTAATTTTTTTTGGAATTTTAGCTTTTTTATTTTAAAATAATTAATTTTTTATTTGTTTTGAAATTTTAGCTTTTTTATTTTAAAATAATTAATTTCAAACTTCTGTTTATATATTCTTTCTACAATGAAACATTACAAATATCACAAGATTCTGTCGTTAATAGTTTTGTCAGAATCAAAATAGAGAGAAGGTTTCCACAAAAGCAATCTTTATGCTTCAATTATTTTTCTTTTCAATTGTATATTAATATGAGTATCATCATTGATGGTTGATATACTCGTCTTTCCTGTTTTATATTAGAAAGTGATCTCTTTTAAGAAATTGAAAACATCTTATTCGCTATTGAGGGGAAACGTACCTGAATATCTAAACTGTCGAGATCATGAAATAAGCATATTAATTAAGGGAGGTACAACATAACTAAAACTCAATCGTAGATCCACGCATCATCACTATGTGTTTTGAATAAAGCACGCATTGTTTAAAAGGCGAGGTCCGATATGACCAAAAGTCGACTGGGTATTCCAAATTCATTTTATAAGTACGCTGGTGATCTAAAGAGTTGCATATGTGAATAGTGCCTGATTCATGCATATGCATCGGTTTCATAACCTGCAATCCAACTGGAAATTGAACTTGTACTACCGCGAACTTGCGTTACGGCAACAATCCATTGCGACCGTAAACCAAGCATTCTCAACTGTTCCCGGGATTAAACCTATTTAGCAAGGGCCCGAACACCTCGGTCATTAAAAAAAAAAGCCTATCTAGTAAGAATAGAAGGTCCCGCAAACCTTCCAAGATCACGGGAGAATATATGGTTTCTAGCTGATCATTAGAACAGTTGTGAAAAGAGAGTGAGAATCCACGGTCTTGAGACGATACATGCGGTCAAACAGATTTGGGATAGTTAATTCTCAATACGCAAAGTTCGAATGTATTTATATGCACCGATTCTTAGAGTTGAAGTGAAATTGTATCGGTTAAGAACTATATACAGTACTTAAGATACAATTATCAGGAAAACATATATAGAAGTCGCTAAACCGAAGTCCAAGTCCAGTCATCAACAGATAAATATTTATCAGCAGATTTCGAATCAGCAATCAAGGTTATCCCATATAAAAAAAGGAAAAAAAAGAGAACATTTTTTGCCTTCGAGCTGAACATTAATCGAGTCAACTCAGCCGACCAATAAAGAGTTCAGCATCGTACAAGCCATCGGCATAGAAATGGAAAAGACCATAGGTGTCCATTAAGATATGATGATAATTCACACACAACGCCACACGGATTAGCGTTCTCTTATTGTCCATTGATAGATTAATACATCAGAAATATGCAATCACCGATACCACCTCTGTTCATATCTAATTAGGAATAAGATTATTGCTCCCGATTGACGTATGATCAGCTGGCTAGTGGATTGAGCTCCTGACCCAGAAACAGAATCGTTCCGGTAATGTCCTCTCTCACCAGGAACAAGAACGGATGATTGGCGACAAAGTCTATCGTCACCGGTAAACTGCTCGCCGTAATAACTCTAGCAGAAGCGGCGGCTGCTTCTGTCCCTTCTTCATTGACTTCGATGAAGGATTTATGAAATATACTCGAGACATAGAGGTTTCCGCCTTCAGGAGAGTCCACCATCTCCGTTAATCCCCCTTCGCCTGAAAACGGCAGTACCAATCCCAACTTCTTTAGATCTTTTGAAGCTTCGAACCCAAAGGATATCTTGAATCTTGGGATTCGGAATTCCCCCACTTTCACTTTTCCGTGAGGAAGATGGCAATTGAGAAAGCCAGATTCAAAGCTGACTTTCTCCGCGAGAGCTAGGAGTCCGTCCCGCGCATCTGGGAGAGTAAGTACATCGAAAAGCTACGGTTGTCCTTCCCTTGCTTATAAGGAAGTCCCAAGACTTTAAAACCATCGTACGCCCCAAGAAACTGCTCGCTCTTACTAGTCATGAAGGGAACTTGTACAGAATTCCCATTGACAAGGAAGAAGTCGCCGTGCCTTGTTCTTGAAGCATTGAACTTTGTCATTCCAAGCACCTTTGAAGTAGAGGGCATTGGCGAAAACGAGTCGGGTTGTACAGTCAACTGAGCCAGCCGGGAGAATCTCCTTTATGAGTCCACTGGTCTCCTTCTTGGCCCATGCGTTAACCTTTCTAGTCACCTCAAGAGCCTATGAGTTTATTCCATTTTAGCCAATAGAAAGGACTGCCATATAATAACTCCAAAAAGATTGGACCTCAACTCAAAATGGAGCCATTTAGATAAGGATGTAAGTTACAAGTCAATACTGGAGTTAATTAGCATAGAACAACATTCTTAACCAAGACGTAAGAAAGAACAAAATCATCGGTTCTGCATCTTAAAATAGTATAGGCAACAAATGAAAACAACAATTAGGGAACCAAGAAAATTAACTGGCAAGCAAAAAGAGGGTCTGGCCATTCGCAAAGAAATTGCTACAGAACAGGGTCGCTCTATATATGTATAAAGTGAAATGCTGATACTCCAATTGGTGACTGCTGAAAGTCGTACCAAAGGCAACATACGAGTATTCATTCATGATCTACCAGTCTCAATAGCCGAAATCGCCAATGATTTGAAGTATTCGACGACACAAGATGTTCTTTAACAAGAAGATTGCATAATCAGTCAATCCTCCAAAATTTTTGAGTTAAGCACAGTGAGAAAACCATTAACACAGAAGCTACGGAGCTAATCTCTGAGAATGCCGGTCTACGGCCATACTGAAATCGCTTGATCGTGACAAGTATGCGAAGACCGAATTAGAAGTACCTGAGTTACCTACATTTGGGGTGACACAGCTAAGAGAGCCATGCTCTCTCCAACAACTATTCTTAAATTTCATTTCATAAATACAATCGTTCTGAGTGCTCTATATTTATGTGATCTAGATCTATGGCCATGGCAAGAAGTGAAGAAAAGAAAACTCTTCTTTTTTATTCAATGAATATTTTTTCTGTACATTTACAATACTCAATCTTGTCATATATATAGGACAACAGGTAACCTAATAAGAAGATACACAATAGGAACGATTTTATACTAGGAAGAAATATGTACAATAAAACTTCCTAACAAATAGGTTAAACTAGCTCATGACCACACTCCCCCTCAAGTGGGTGCAAAGACGACTTTGATACCCAACTTGATAAGTGAGCTATGAAACTCTCTATTTGACACAGCATTTGCCAATATATCAGCTAAGTGGTCTTCAGACTTCACAAATGGTAACTGGATCACTTTTGCATCCAAATTCTCTTTGATGAAATGTCTGTCAATCTCCACATGTTTGGTTCGATCATGCTGAACTGGATTATGAGCAATGTTTACGGCTGCTTTGTTATCACAAAATAATTTGATTTCTAAACCTGGTGGATACCCAAGCTCGGTTAACAGCTTTCGAAGCCATAGAAGTTCGCATAACCCATTTGCTACACCTCTAAATTCAGCTTTTGCACTAGACCTCGCTATAATATTTTGTTTCTTACTTCTCCATGTAACAAGATTGCCTCCCACAAATGTAAGATACCCTGATATAGACCTCCTGTCTGTCACACTTCCAGCCCAATCTGCATCTGTGTAACCCTCTACTCCAAGGTGGCCATTTTTTTGCCAATAGCAATCCTTTTCCTAGGGCTGACTTCAAATATCGAATGATGTGCAACACAGCACTCATGTGATCCTTACTAGGTGCATGCATGAACTGACTCACCACACTTACTGCATGAGCAATATCAGGACGTGTATGTGATAAGTAAATCAATCGGCCTACTAACCTTTGGTATTTTTCTTTATTAGTAGGTGTCTGATTAGGGTACTCTCCAAGCTTACAGTTTTGTACCATAGGAGTGTCTGCGGGCTTGCAATCTAGCATGCCAACTTCTGTCAAAAGATCAAAAACATACTTTCGCTGAGACAAGTAAATCCCTTCCTTCGACCTAGCAACCTCAATTCCTAAGAAATATTTTAAACCTCCCGAGTTCTTCATCTCAAACTCCCTAGATAATAATTCCTGTAGTCTCATAATCTCGACACTATCATTGCCTGTAATAATCATATCGTCTATATATATGATAAGAGCTGTTATTCTTCCTTGAGTACCTTTTAAGAACAAAGTATGATCTGAATTACTTTGGGAATATCCATACCTTTTCATAGTTGAGCTAAAGCGACCAAACCATGCACGAGGGGACTGTTTCAACTCATACAATGATCTTTCCAGCTTACAAACCATGTTCAGTTGATCTACGCATTTGTATCTAGGTGGAAGCTCCATATAAATTTCCTCCTCTAAATCTCCATGAAGAAATGCATTCTTCACATCAAATTGATGCAAAAGCCAGTCCAAGTTTGCAGCCAGAGATAACAATACTCTTATCGTGTCTAACTTTGCAACTAGAGAGAATGTTTCTTGATAATCCACCCCATAAGTCTGTGTATACCCTTTAGCTACCAGTCGTGCCTTATACCTCTCAATAGTGCCGTCTGCTTTATGTTTGACTGTAAACACCCACCTACATCCAACCGGCTTCATATCCTCTAGTAGTTCCACAAGTTTTCAGGTTCGATTTTTCTCCAATGCCTCTATCTCTGTCTCTATCGCTTGAAGCCATTTCAGATCCTTCATGGCTTCTTCAACCTTGTTTGGAACTTGAACTGAGGAAACCGTGGACACGAAGGCTTGTAGTGGTGTGGACAACCTCTTGGCAGACACATAGTCTACAATAGGATATCGAGACCGGCGGTCCTCTACGTTTGGAGAATATCGATTCAATGGTTTACCCCTATTATGTCTATCAGGCAGCTTATAACTAGTAAGCGCATCAGTATCTTCAAACGAATTAAGTACAGTAAAAGTACTTACCTCAGGTACATTCTCAGGAGCTTGAAATGGTACTGAAGAAGGCGAAGATAACGAGAGCTGTTGCTACTGTGCATCTGTTGACACCTGCTCGGTTGCTAATGCTTATATGCTGCTCGATCGTGCTCTTATCTTACGGCCGTGAGGTAGTAGCTCAAAATCTTCAGCCTTAGAATCGAGCGGCTCTGCACACCCATTCTTCGCTTCTGTAGTCTCAACCTCCCATGCACACCCATCTGTCACTCCTGCAATCCCAACCTCCTACCAATGTTTAGTTCTACATTTAGTCTCCCCCTGAACAGGACACTGGGGGAAGAAAAATAGGGCTCCGTCTTTATAAATGTTACATCCATGGTGACATACGTGCGCTTTCTGGCAAGATCATAGCGCCGATACCCTTTTTGAGAAGGGCCATAGCCAAGAAACACACACTTGACTGCACAAGGGTCAAGTTTAATCCGCTGATTTTTGTGAAGATGGACATAAGCGACACACCCAAACACCTTAGGAGGTAATGTAAGAACCGAGGAAGAGACACATAGGCGGCAAGTACTTACATTGGCGTCTGATAGCGCAGAATGCGGGAAGGCATTCGATTCAACAAATAAGCAGCTGTAATTATGGCAGAATCCCAAAAACAATGAGGAACATGGCTACCCTCCAACAGTGCTCAAGTGGTTTCAAGTAGATGGCGATTCTTGCGCTCAGCAACACCATTCCGCTGAGGAGTCTGAGGGCAAGAAGTTTCATGTATCATACCATGTTCTTTAAAATAAACTGCAAGAGGTTTACTTAAGTATTCGTCACAGTTATCAGACCGGAGAACCTTTAGCTTAGCCCCAAACTCAGTCTGAATCATACGGTGGAAAGTCCGAAAGATAGCTTGAGCCTCATTCTTATGTTTCATCAAATATAGCCAAGTCATACGTGTGCAATCGTCAACAAAGATGATAAACCATCGAAACCCAGATACAGTAGTAATAGGAGACGCACCCCATACATCAGAATGAATTAAGGAAAATGGAGTAGAATTGATATTCAAAATAGGAGGAAAACAGGTGCAATGGCTCTTTGCCAAAATACAAGTATCGCACTGAAAACTAGAGTTCGATAGACCATGAAATAACTTGGAAAATAAATGCCGTAAATATCCAAAGATGGGTGACCTAAACGACGGTGCCATAACCAAAGTTCTCTCTCTTGAGCTAACTGTCCACGAGAATGATAGGTCCATCCAGAAGTAATGTCATCCACAAAATACAGCCCATCCCTCTTAGTACCACGCCCAATAATCTCCTTGGTGAGAATGTCCTGAAACAGGCAAAAATCAGGATACATAAGTACAACACAGTTTAACTCGTTGGTGAGCTGTCCAACTGATAACAAACGACTAGACAATGTAGGAATAAGTAAAGTATGAAATAGAGAGAGAGAAGACGTGATAGACACATGGCCCGCAGCCGTCACAGGAAAGCTATGCCCGTTGGCATTATAAATATGATCTCGACATGGCGTAGTCGATGTAAGAAGGTCACCAAATTCTGAAGTCATATGATCAGTAGCGCCAGAATCGATTATCCACCCATGATGACCATTACCGTGACCATTAGCAAAGACAAACCCACAATTACCTTCAGGAGATTCGGCATTAGCAAATTCAGGCTCCATAGGAATTAATGACAAGCTGCTAGTCACCAAGGAGGCTTGCCTTCCATTCCGCCCCTTCTATGAGCTCGGTTTCTACTTCTTGGTCTGAAAATCATCCCATCAATTCGGATAACTGTGTAGTTTAAAATAAGATGCTGCTGTATGTTTAGGATTCCCACAGTGAGAGCACCCCTTAGATTGAATTTGCATACCAAGTCCAGGACGAGCTCTCGAGACAGAAGGCACTAATTGGAGGTACGAATCACCCTTGCCCCGCTGTGACATCATAGCGGAACCAGATGCGACCCCGACGGGAGTGGATAGCATGACAGATTGGCACATATCCTCTCATCTTACCCAGGCATAAGCTTGCTCAATAGTGGGGAATGGATCCATCTTCAGAACATCAGCATGAACATTATCTAGGCAATCATCGAGACCGTCCAAAAAAGTATAAACTCGATCTTCATGGACAATAGCATTATACCTTTGAATATCGATTGGAAATTGCATAGGATTAGGACGTCAGAAATCAATCTCACGCCAGATCCCTTGAAGATCGTTGTAATATTTCTCGATGGGTCCACCGCCTTGCTTCAATCGAGAAACCTACCTCTTAAGATCATAGATTTGGGAGGTGTCAGATCCATAAAAAAAAGTCGTTGTCACAGCATCTCATACGGCTTTGGCAGTAGGAAACCGAATAAAGTTTGGTATCAAGTTGGGTCCATAGAATTGATAAGTCAACCTTTCACTGTCAAATCATCGGTCTTCCATTGTCGAAAAAATGAATTAGTCGGAAGGGGCTCGGGAGAACCACTGTTCAAATAGCCCAGTTTTTCTTTGCCTGAGACATACATCTCAACAACCTGAGATCATACGCCATAATTTTTGCCATCAAGCTTGACAACAATCGGTGGAGCAGGAGGTTCAACACGCGGCGGCGCGGCCTGCTTGGTCAAGAGCTGCTTCATCGCAGCGGTCAGGTCTGCCAAAATGGCAGTAGCAGAGGCACTAGCATTCGCTTGGTCAGTTGCAACAATTGGCTGATCGTCGGTCATGAGATCAGATCCGCAGAATGAATCGCTCGGATAGGACGAAGTCAATCGGCGTGAGACGACGGCACCGTGACGAGAACGGCCCAAAAAAACTCTTCTTTTTTATTCAATGAATATTTTTTCTGTACATTTACAATACTCAATCCTGTCATATATATAGGACAACAGGTAACCTAATGAGAAGATACACAATAGGAAGGATTCTATACTAAGAAGAAATATATACAATAAAATTTTCTAACAAATAGGCTAAACTAGCTTACGACCACAAGAAGTGGCGGTATCTGCCTCTGCTACAAATGCCTATTTAGTCACTTTTATGATAAATACACTAAGGAAGGTCAAGAGTGAATAGAGAATAAGTTCTTAAAATACCTAAGCACACTCACCTAACCCCTCCGCACCATCCGAACAAAGAAATCAAGGGAGCACAAGAGAGAAACGGAGCAAGAAGTTGACCTTGGTTTTGAAATCAACAAGATTAGTGGTCGCCTTATAAGACGCATCCACCACCTGTTTGAAAGAAGGCCTGAGAGGCAAAGACTTATCGATCCAAATGTCGTTCGCAAAAGACAACTTGGGCCCTCCTGCGGCACTGCCGTCGGCCAGCACGACAGCGATGAGCTGAGAAGCGAAGGAGTGGAGGTGGTCGGTGGACTTGGTCCTGAGGAAAGAGAGGAGATGGTCCTGGGTGGGCCCCGTGGAGCCGGCAACGATCAGGCTGAGCACGATGTGGATGGAGAAGGGAGAGAAGAAAAGGTTGGAGTCCTTGGCTCGGGTCAAGAGGAGCTGCTTGCAGAGGGCGAGGGCGAGGGCGAGGGCGACTTCGGTCTGGTCGGCCATCGATTCCATCAGGTCCATTTTGCTGGGTGTTGGAGGTGGCCAGGGTTTGGAGAAAGTTTTTCCCATGAGAAGTAGCCACACCGGTTGCTACTTATTCCAACTAATTTTTCTTTTTCTTTTTTTCTCCTCTAGATTTCTATATGTTGATTCAATTCATTGTTGGGCAAACAGTGTTAAAAATAATAATTTTATTTTATAAAATTGGAGGATACTTAAAATTCGAATGACAATAGTAAATGTAAGCAAACTGCCTCAAACATAAAAATACTAAGTTGGCAAAAGCACAAAATTTGAGCTTCCAGAAGCATCTTAGAATCACAAAATCTTAGTCTTCAGAAGCATGTCAGAAGCACAAAATATGAACCCTTTGGAAGCAGCTTGTCACGTCTCGCGCCTAACGAGCGCGCAACACCCTTCACAAGCTCTCGAGGCCCAGGACTTACATAACGAGAGATGTATGATGTAAATAAGCATGCGGACACGAAAATGAATAACTACTCCGTACACAAATCGATGGGAACCTGGATAACGAGAATACACACACACACACACACACACACTTACATACACCATCCAAGAGTTTATACAAAAACAACGCAGATAAGCTAATCCTGCAGACGGGCCGGGGCGATTGGGACTTAATCAAAAGACAACTAATCCTAAGTCCTCAAAAGCTTACAAGCCACGAGGGTTACTATCAAAAGACTACCAAGTAAGGCTAGGAAACCCCTAAGTCGAACCACTAGATTCATCTGTCTCGTCCGCATCCTCGTCTGGTTCATAGTCCGAAAAGGTCTCAAATCGCATGTCCACCGAATCGTCCACCATGGTGTCCTCTAGCTCATCCTTAGAGGCCGAGATCTCTATCACCTCGTCAGTATCCTCTAGGGTAGGGGTGTTCTCAGGTACATTCCTCGATCCTGCTACGGACACCTCTAACTCCACTAAATCTCTAGTAGGATGACACCAGCTAGGTATGACTCCTCAAGGTACCTCCGTGGACTTCAACGAACTTGTCGTGACTTCGCCTATTCTACGGAACCAGGCCTCAAACTTGAATTCTTGGTCTATGTTCGACACAATTTCCTTAAAACAGATTCGTCCTCTTTAGTACGAGCTTAGAGGTGTCATGAGCATCTGTGTAAGCAGCGATAGAGGCAAGCATAGTACTCCAAAGCTTTCGGCGAACTTGAACAACACTTGATTCTTGTTTTTCTAATCTCTTGAAATAGAATGGGAAGCCACCTATTTATAGGCTAAGTGGGGCATTTTAAAAATAAATAATAACAGCTAAATAACAGTTACATTGTAACGGCTTGAGTTGGAAAAAAAAATAATACATAAAGTAAAAATGGGCTTGCGAGGCTCACTTTCCGGTCATGCATTCGCGTACGTAGGTCTTGCGCTTGCGCCCAAGTTTTCAACTTGTCGAGTCTCCCATCGGGTTTGGGATTTGCACTCCTTGCGCATGCGCGAGAAATAATACTTGTGTTATAATAGTTACCATTCAAAGGGAGTATAATCACATATAAAGCACTTCAAGGCCTTCCTCATTTCCAATGTGGGATTAGCATATTTTCACTTCTCACTTCCAACTCAAGAGTGTTCTTTGAGAAATAATTTCTCATTCACCCACCCATCAAAATACATCATACTTTCCAACATTCATAACCTTCAAATTCAAAACCCTTCTGGGTCCTCTAGCTTTCTCTCGCCTTTCCCTTTTCTTGCTCCTTCTGGCTTTAGATTTCGGTTCATGGCAGGTGCTCGCATGACTTCTTCTCAAAGTAAAAGCACCGCTAATCCTAGATTAACGACACTAATCTCAGTTTGAGTTTGCAAATAATTTTCTTTTTTTTTTTGTATATTTCTTTGAGGATTTTTGGAGGATTGTGGTTTCGAGAAGAGTTCGTGTTGGATGTTTCTCTAGTTGGGTTCATTGTGGCACCATCATCACGAATATGCACACAATTATTAAGAACTAATCCCCTGTACGACCCAAAACGATGTCGGTGAATATCTGTTAGTATGCACTAAATGAACAAAGGTGTTTAATCCTTGATCTAAACATGCAACTGTTGAGATGATTTCTATTATATTTAGACTTTGATTTGATCTTTCTATAGTGGAGAGTTGTGCGGTAAGACATTTTTCCATTGAAAACAAGAATTTTAAGGAAAACAGAGAAACCAACAGAGGAAGCGGAAAGAAAGTAATGGAGGACAACCGGGTTCTTGGAAGAAGAAGGCGCAGGAGGTGCATAGACAGAAAATGACTTTGCAAGGGAAAAAACAGTGAGAGACGAGTGGAAGGCGTGAAAACAAAGAAGGAGGTGGAAAGTGAGACCCACAAAGAAAAAGAAATAAAATAAAATAAAATAGTTGATAGAATAATAAAATAAAATAAATCATATAAATTTGTATCGAAAGCGATGGGCCATACAAAGGATATGATGTTCAAAACATACATAAAAAAAAAAGGAGTGTCAAAGCCATAACGGAAGTGGAAAAACCGTAATCATTCACCCTAATAGCAAGAAGTTTCATAAAAACCCACTTGAAATTTAAAATGGTGTGCCAAATTTTATTCTTTTTCCTAGTTTTATGTTTTTCATTTTACAGACAGATTCTCACTGCCACAGTTAACAATATGGCACAAGTCTTGACATTCATGTTTGATTTCTTCTCAACGAAATGAAGGTTCGTAGTACTTTGAAGCTGTATTTTGGGAAGGAGTAATATGTTTCTACTTTTTATGTATATGCATGACAACAGAGTAGTCTTCATTTGTCGGGTTTGAAATTGTCGAGAATTTAATGCTTTATATGCTGGTAATAATTGTCCCCGTGGATGAAGAGAGATTTGTTTTAGGATATGATTTTTTTACTAGTAATCAATCCAAAGAAAAAGATAAAAGAGTTAATATGACGAAAAATCTCTAACTGATATACATATGATTAATTCTATCCCAAATCAATTTTTGGGTCACTGAAAATCCAAAAATAATATACCTATGACAAATTTATCAAAAACTAATTTTTGGGTCAACAAAACTCTAAGATAGTACAGCGTGACACCTTTACCTTGCATTACTTCCATCAGATTTTATTGTGAAATTGCTGAGCTGCATGATAATAACTCAATTGACGTGGCAAGTCCACGTGAAAATTCATAACTCCCTCTCTCTTTATTTCTTAATTTATCCATAATTTAGAAACAAATCTCTCTCTCTCCCCCCCTCCCTTGCTGAGCTGCATGATAATAACTCAATTGACGTGGCAAGTCCACGTGAAAATTCATAACCCCCTCTCTCTTTATTTCTTAATTTGTCCATAATTTAGAAACAAATCTCTCCCCCCGCCCCCCCGAAAAACCTAGATCATCATCGTCTTCCTCTTCTGATTAAGCATTGAAACTCGTTCAAGCGCATTATTATCTTTAGTAATCTTCTCGCCTTCAATTTTCTATAACGAGTGTATGGCAAACTCATCAAATCACCAAATTAGGATATTCCATGGTTTCAATTGAAAGTGTTTCGAAGAGAAGCGCGACTCAAGGAAAGAAACCGAAAGGCAAAAAGACTATCAAAGACAAAATTGTGCTCGAACAAACTTTGATGCCTAATCCCGAAGATGAAGGCGACCATGGAGTGTGCCCGATGAAGAGGAAGATTTAGGGTTTTTCGTGCTCTAAGGTATAGAGAGAATGATCCCTGACTGTTTTCAAATTAGGACTAACTAAAGAAGCATAGAGAGAATTATGGATTTTTGCATGAACTTATCACATCAACTGAGTTATTGTCATGTGTCATCCAGCTCATCATTTCACGGTGAAATTTGACGGATGGTGAATGTGTCATTCCAGTACCACTTTGGGGTTTTTAGTAATTAAAAAATTAGTATAAACAAATTTATCGCGGATGTATTGATTTGGAATGACCCAAAAATTAGGCTGCGGTCGATCTCTCGTGGATGTACCAAAGGAGAATGTCTAAATGTGGAAGGAGGACGCTTTTGGACGGTTGCCGGTGTTGGAATGATGACAATGTCGCAGGTGCTCCAAAGGAATCCCTTAATCTCATGAGGAATCAAAGGGCCTGTTTGTTTGGTGAAGTCGAATTAACATCATGTCTGCAGTCGCCTTCTTCTCTTCTGTTCCTACCCTTCAAAACGTCGATGGCTAATTCTTTTGAATCCCTAACTGTTCCTTTTGTCCTCTAATGCACCTAACAAAATATTTTCGCCATGTTGCCGCACCAGGATCCGATTACATTACGCATAGGAGTCCAGCCCCGGAATCAGAATTCACAACTCGGGGGATTAGATGAGAAGGCTTTCTGAAGACCGGGTGCGCCATGTGCACGTTCTTAAAATCGCAACATCTGGGAGCAAAATTCGATCAACCGCTGCGCAGATTTGAGCAAAATTCGATCAATTGGCGGAATATGAACATAAGACCAAACAGATTCCGGGCATCCAGTTTTGATCATGCCAATGTTTGGCAGGTCTGGACTCTAGCTAGCAACGTGAATGAACTTGCATTTGTTGCTAACGCGCCAGGAGGAAAACGCCAAGAACTACGTTTTCGTGGAAGTTGATAAAGTCACTTTGACGCTTCCCTTTTAACCACCTTGCAAACATCGTTTATATGCCCCTGGAAGATGACCGTTTGTCGTCGTTCGTTCACGAGGTTTTCATGTCTCTGCAGGTGATTCTTTTGCCTTCGGTGGACAGCATACACTCTCAAGCCAGTTCTGTCTCCATTCGTGACAAGATCTTGTCGTCTCCATACAAAGAATAATCGGGCTTTCGTCATTTGCTTTTGTGCTGGCAATCACAGGGTTGACTTCGGAGGGAATCTACTCCCACATATACCTCGTCCCTTAGTAATCACACATTGCAGAGGAACTGCAAACAAAAGACGAAGAGGGAAGGCAAAACCCTAGGACACTTTGAATAATTCCAAGGGATAAACGCGTTAGAAGTCCTAAAATTTGTCGCCAACATGCGATCAACTCCTAAAATTTATCGAATTGATGCAATCTGAGTCTTAAAATTTTCAAAAAGTTTATTGTATTTTTAGAAAGTTTCAAAATGTGATCGCTCGCCCTTTCACGGCCCGACTTAATTGCGCGTTTTGAAAGTTTTAAGATTCGATTGTACTTTTTCGACAAATTTTAGAACTCAATCACATTTCTAACTCGGTTATCTCATAACCTAATGAACAGGCCGGCAAGGCAAGAAGACAAAAGACGAAGACTAGGTTCAATGGAACAGCCATCTTCATCATGAGGGAGGTGAAGAGATTTGTCTTTTGACTAGATTTTAAAAACATGAACGGGGTTGAAAATTCAATGTGGCGGATGTCATATAAAAGCACGCTTTGTTCCTCCGCATTATCTCTTAATAATGGAAGTACCTGCATATCCAAGAATTATTAGGCGTTGACTATCGTGTGAGACAGCATGTTTTTCTACGAAAATGGCATTTTGTGGCAGGTATATGTATTATGTAATGCACATGTATGAGTTACGACGCAAGTTGGTCGGTCTCCGAACAAATGATTATGGGGAGCCAGTCCCACAAGTTTAGTTCCCCCGTTTCCAAAGAACTAATGTTATGAATTGACAATTAACTAGGCAGTGTTCTGAGATATTGTGAATGGAGAACTATGATAGTTTGTAACTCTTTATACACATACTCAAGTTTACACTATAATCTTCTCCTTGACTATATGGTTACGCGGGTGATATTTCTTCCTTCAAGATAAGTTGACATCGTACATTCGACATTTTCTCTTTCATGTTGCGGTCATGCGATATACTAGGTCAACTCTTGCGTCGGGCAGAGCCCACCTCTTTGTTCTCATGCCCCCGCTCAAAGTATAAGTTCCTTTTCCTACATCCTGGAGGAATTCTTTCGAGTAGCAATTGAAGTTGGAACGGACGATGTCGTGCTCCTTGAGGCGCAAAATCCCGTTCATTTGAGACCGACTGTTCGCCTTCTAAGTATCTTCATAAGAACTGAAAGTCGGGCTTCTCCTCCCGTGCCTCGAGTTATCAAAATACCAAAAAAACTGCGATGAGCCATGCGGCATAAGCTTAAAAAGGTCGTGGAGAATGTCTGTTTACGAGGATCTACTTTAATTCTTTTGCGTCCCTCAAGTTACAATTCGAAAGGTTTGCGGATTCATCAGTCCTACTTACTCCGAAGTAGGTGTGTCCATGTACTTGTTCGGAAATAAACTACATCCCTATGGCTCTTAACATTGAATATGTCCCACCATCCTAGCTAACCATTAATCATTTCGATGGCCTGTACCATTGCTGCTGTTTCCGGGGCAGGACAAGGTCACATAATAATGTAATGTGGTCAGCACCGGCTCAACTAACCAGATCAACCAATGAATCTCTTCCTCAATAGTTTTACTTTGCTACGGGAATAAGATTATGTTTGAAACCCAATGACAGATGGACACCTCAGGGATGGTGTCTGGTGCAAGGGAAGTGAAAGCGAAAGGTTGAGAGACCCGGCACGCCCTTTTGAAACTCGAAGATGCTTTGTGATTCTTTCCTGTTCTCGGTCTTGTCAGCACGTAGAGATTCGCAGCACACTTCTTGTCTATATATTTGAACGAATAGGTTCTCTGGAGAAAGCAACATAACTAGAGCGTCCACGCATCGCCTCAGCAACCGCTACCTAATACCCTTCCTCGAAATGCAAGCCGAAAGCTCGTCGAAAATGGTAAGCTTCCCGTCGAGTTTCAGTTGCGATAGTTGCTGAAGTATAATGCCCTACTCCATGTCTTACTCTAGGAAAAGGCTTTTCTCCTGATGTGATTCTTGTTCTGTCCTAACAGAAAATGTATAGGGATGTTAAGTCCCTTCCGCAGAAAGAAGCGAGACGGGGAGGCAACCGGCCCACTCTCTTTGTTTATGGTAAGTTACATACATACATCCTCTTTCTCAAGTTTGTTTATCTGAATATTTCTGACTCCCGAGTCCGACTGCATACGTTCCTGTGCTTTCGATGCAGCGACTGAAGGACTAGAGAACATGGCGTTCATATCGAATGCGGTGAGCTTGGTCACCTACTTTTACGGTTACATGAACTTTGGCCTCACCAAATCTGCCACCACCCTCACCAACTTCTTGGGGACCTCGTTCCTCTTAGCCCTCTTGGGAGGCTTCATATCCGACACCTATTTGTCCCGTTTCAAGACCTGCGTCCTCTTTGGCTGCTTCGAGTTGGCGGTACGTGCTTTTCGTGCATGACTATTGTGTGCGCATATGTAGAATGTACCCGATGCACATATACAGAGCGGGTTCTCTGATAAGTAATGCCTGGTATTGGTCCTGTGATAGGCGATTGCTACATGAAGTGAACAACATCAATCTAACTTTTTTACTTTTGTTGAGAACAATATTATAAAAAATATTATACTTGTTCTGATAGAACTTAACACAAACAAATGATGGAGTCATTGACCGATTGGTTTGTCATGATTGGTTCTTGTTAGATGAATCAGCCGTTAGTGTCCAATTGCTAACTTCGGCAAAAATTGTAATACAGTTAGCTTGCCGAACCAAGTTAACATTTGCTTTATATTCAAGGTAACTATGCTCTTAAATGGTGGATGATTTTTATCATGGTGATTGCTTTTATAAACAGGGGTATGCCGTGCTAGCAGCACAGGCACACTTTCACCAGCTGAGGCCGGTTCCTTGCAAAGGCCTCATGCCGGACCCAATGAGCCAGTGCCATTCTCCTGACGGCACCCAGGCCGCGATTCTCTACACGGGCCTGTACCTAGTCGCGTTCGGGACAAGCGGGGTCAAGGCCGCTCTGCCTTCACTAGGGGCCGACCAGTTCGATGAGAAGGACCCGAAGGAGGCGACCCAGCTGTCCAGCTTCTTCAACTGGTTCCTGTTCAGCCTGACCATCGGGGCCATTATTGGGGTCACTTTCATCGTGTGGATAAGCACAAACCAGGGCTGGGACTGGTCATTCGGTGTCTGCACCGTCGCTGTTCTGTTCGCCATGGTGTTTGTGTGCATGGGGAAGTCTCTCTACAGGAACAATGTGCCCAAGGGAAGTCCCCTGGTTCGGATTATGCAGGTATGAGAACAATAACTGGAGAATAAATCTGCCAGTTCCATGTCTGTAGTAGTAAATAGTTCATTCAGGTAGACGACACACACTGAAAGCACTATTGCAGGGTCTCGATGTGAATTTTCGGATACGAATGGTCGCTAAGTGCATAAGCAAGCACAAATCGTCTCTGAAAATTCCGAGTGGTGATCTTAATGTGTTTCTATTGAATTCAGGTAATAGTAGCTGCCATCAAGAAGTCAAGTCTGCCAATCCCGGCAATGACAGATGAATTGCACGAGGTGCATGACAAAGAAGCAGGGGCGAACAATGAAATTCTTCCCCGGACAGATCAATTCCGGTACACATAAGTTGCAATTTACCCAACAGAGCTCGTGAATATTTCGCCTTTCACACTGCAGCTCTTAATTGCTTGTGCACCCTTGGTGCCCAACGAATTAATTTGCAGATTCTTGGATCGAGCGGCAGTTGCTCCGAGTCCCGGTAGTGGATCAACTGCCGGACCCTGGAGCCTGTGCACGGTGACACAAGTCGAAGAAACGAAGATCCTGCTCCGCATGCTGCCAATCGTACTCAGCACGGTCTTCATGAACACCTGCCTGGCTCAGCTCCAGACCTTCACGATCCAGCAAAGCACAACCATGAACCCCCACATCTGGGGATTCAGTGTCCCAGGACCCTCAGTCCCGGTGATCCCCCTGATTTTCATGTTCATCCTGGTCCCGATATACGACCGCATCTTTGTCCCCATCGCCAGGAAATTCACCGGTATCCCCACCGGAATCCGACATCTACAGCGAATTGCCATAGGGCTAGTTCTCTCGGCCATTTCCATGGCGGTGGCTGGAGTGGTGGAGACCCACCGCAAGTCAGTGGCTGTCCACCACGACATGGTGGATTCCACGGAGCCCTTGCCCATGAGCATGTTCTGGCTCGGCTTTCAGTACGCGATATTCGGAGCAGCTGATATGTTCACTTTAGTGGGCCTGCTGGAGTTCTTTTATGCAGAGAGCTCGGCCGGTATGAAGTCACTGAGCACCGCAATCTCATGGTGCTCTTTGGCATTCGGGTATTTCCTAAGCACGGTGGTGGTCCAAGTGGTGAACAAAGTGAGCGGTGGATGGCTCGCAAGTAACAATCTGAACCGGGACAAGTTGAACTACTTCTACTGGTTATTGGCAGGACTAAGCGTTGTGAATCTCGGGTTCTATTTGCTGTGCGCATCTTGGTATAGATACAAGACGGTGGACATGAATGAAGGAGAAGATGGTTTGAGTTCGACTACCCGCGATTCTAAAGCAAAGGGCTTGACCGGGGGTGATTCTAAGGCTCTGGAAATTTAGCTCCACTCAGTTCAGCAAAATCCCATTGTACTTCTCATGTCCTGTAGTCCATGGCTTCATAGCCACAATTAATTTATACTAATCTCGAACTGTTGCACTCCGTGTACACGCCCTCAGATCTGCATTCATTTGTTTGTTTTGTTCTACTTTTAATGTAGGGTGGTAAAGAATGGATGTGTAATCATGAATCTCTTTGCTTCAGAGAAAGCGCAGAGGCAAAAGCTCAACAACTTCTTTACAGGCCGTGGCCGTGTTGTCTTTCCTAACTACTAAAGAAAAGTATTTAATCATATGCTTATTTCGTGAAGAGAAATGTGACATCGTATACATGAATTACGCTTTGGCAAAGTTGAACTGAGACATGCGGACGGTGAAGCTGATACAGAGATCGTAGTCAATACAATAAGGACATGTACTAGGACAAAGCGTGGTGAAGTTTCGAGCTAACATACAAGGCAGAAGGCACACTAAAACCTGACAAATGACAAAAAGTAAAATAACAAGCAATCCAGCAGAACAGCTTCGAGCTGCTGAAGACAATAATCTACTGATCCTCTTCAAGCTGTTCATGAATTTTCTACAGCATTCTGATGAAAATAACCAAGGAACGGGTGCCTTCGACTAGGAATGGCACAAACATTTTGTTTGCATTCCTTCTTTTGCTAAATCAACAAAGACAGAAAGGATTATGCACTTCACACACAGCACTGGAAAATTTCTCAGTTTATACACTTCAAACACAGATGAAGATTTCTTACCAAAAAAAAAACACAGATGAAGATTGGACCCAAAAAAGGACAAAAAAACACAGATGAAGATAGTGCCATTTACAGCTCAAATCTTAGATTCTCCCCACTCTTCTCTTATAAATATAACACAATGTCATTAAAGATAGGAAAAAATGCAATACTGGCTAAGTAAACCAATGAACAAAATATTGGACCGGTCGCTCTCTTTCTTTTTCTTTTTCCCCTTTTTTGGATTTTTTTTTTCTCCTTTTTTTGGATCTTTTTTTCTGTTCTTTTTACCTCTCACTATTCACAAGATGGATGAGACAATCCATCAAATACAGGCAAAAAGCAAGCTGCCTGCGCAAGGTCAACAAAGGAAGACTCGAATATGTTCACAAATGCTCAAGAATGAGCCAGAAAGAGTGGAGAATAATTGTGAAAATCACCGCCTAAATTAGATAGGGAATCAAAAGTTATTGTCCTTTCAGCGAGCATGAGGCTATGTCACGAAACAGC
Source organism: Rhodomyrtus tomentosa (assembly GCA_028455895.1). Taxonomy (NCBI): domain Eukaryota; kingdom Viridiplantae; phylum Streptophyta; class Magnoliopsida; order Myrtales; family Myrtaceae; genus Rhodomyrtus; species Rhodomyrtus tomentosa. The sequence continues at coordinate 644,547 of JAPCWY010000001.1, read as the reverse complement.
AACATCTTTTTTTGCAGATTGAGGATCATATCTAGTGTCCGAGACCCTGGAGGGAGGCCAATACCGGAACACTGATCTGCCAACAATGTTCTGGACAGGAAGCGGACCCCTGCAAGAATGAAAACTTCATAGGTCAGCATTCGCATTAATCCAAACCAAGCGAATCACAATCGATTACACAAATGTACAACCCAAATGATGCCCTAACATCTTGAAAATAACTATCTAACAGAAGATGCATACAAAAGTTGTGAGTCTCTTTCCACCCTATTACAATATACTTGACTATCACTTTACACAAGAACAGGTAGAAATTAACAAACTGAAGACACAAAACTCACCAGTTATGGGAGTCAAAACTGTTGTTCCTGTTGTCTCCCATTACAAATACATATCCTTCGGGTATAAGCTGTAATTGGTAAGAAACAGTCAGAAAACTTGATCGAAACGACGGGCATGTGATGCTATTAGCAAATTAAGTTGGTACGACTTCAATTAGCATTACCATTGGTTCCATCTCGTAAGAAAGTGGTTCTAAGATGAAATCTTCATCTTGAGCAATGCCATTCACCAATAGTTTACCATCGTGAACCTACAATAAAAACCACCACGAATCCAAAATTAGTACACAGAGAAAAGTAGCATTTACATGCAGGAGAGTGGAGAGGACAGCATAGGGCGGAAAAATACAAAAAGTCAGAATAAAAGGTGCAGGATTGAAGATAAAGACTTACTTCGACATAGTCCCCAGCCTTCGCCACAATTCTCTTTATGAATACATCGGCTGAACTGAAGCCAACTTCCTGCACGACACAAACAAAGCAAGAAACTAATAAGCAATGTGCAAACTTCGCAACGCAATCACAACTTGGTTCAACGTAATTTTCAAATTTCATTAAAAGAAACCTGCAATATTGGTGGTGCCTTGAATATTACTATATCTGAAACCTCTGGCTTTCTGAAAAAGTATGAGACCTGGTGCCAACAGACAGCGAACACCGACAAAACAAATCAGGTTAGGATCCGTAAGCGCATGAGGTCCGGACATAAAACATGTCTGCAAATGCAAATCCTATGCCAGTGGATGCAAATTGCAAACTTCATGGGAAACGGTCCATGGGGAATGCATAGCCCAGCGCCATAACATGAGGAATCAATATTCAGTTACTACAAGTTTATAAATCCAACTTGGAAGAAGAAACTAAAAGAGGTCATGAAGCACAGTCGTGGATGAATTCGTCAAGCCAGCATTGTGTCGTTGGTTACCCTACAAAATTATCATCTACAAAAATCCTCCAGTGCTACTGCCTAAGACCCATTTCCATCCAGTGCTAAATCCAAATTAGCATTATATGCTACGTGCTGCTATCACTCTAATCTGGTCCAGTAACGCAAAATTTCAGTCCTCCACCTCAATCCCAACAAGCATAGATTAGTTAGCCAAACAAAAGAGACTAAGTGAAAGGAGAGCCCTACCTTCTCTGCCAAAATGCGGTCACCTACATCCAGAGTTGGTTTCATGGAGCTCGAAGGAATCGACCTTGGCTCGGCCAAGAACGACCTGAACAGCAAACTCACGGTCAACGCCGTGAAAGCCGCCTTAGCATCCTCGGAGTAATCCCCGAGCAACCGTGTCATCCACCCGCTTCTTGCGTCCGAGCCCTTGGGAACCTCCTCCATCTTCATGCACTCCCCATCGCCATCACTGTTCCTCCCCTCCCAACGCACCGTCCCTCCCCTATCCACGTCGTTACTTGCCGAGCCCGGCAAGGCGTCGTTGTTGCAAGGCAGCCACTTGGACCCGTCCAAGAAGGGGATTATCGAGGATGCCTTGATCGGCGAGATCCCGAAGATGCCCATCGCATTGGCCGAACACGAATTCGCAGACACGGACCTCATCAACGAGATCAAGCCGACCACGATCGGACTCTTGCACTCGGCCCCAAGAACCTCGGCCGCCAGCGTCGAGTACGAGCCGCCTGCCGAACGATTCGAGAAGCCGAAACCCGGCCTCGGAGGTCTGAATTCGGGGTCGGGCTTCTGGCTGGGGCAGAGGACGCGGGACCGGACCCAGCACTCCTGGAAGATCCGGCAACCGTTGAGGCGTCCTCCTGCGGAGGACGCGATGCTTTGGGCCATGTAGCTGGAGCAGCTGAACGTAACGCGGATCGCCATAACTGCTAGTTGTAGAAACCAGATGAGGACTTGAAACAGAGTTCTCTTTTTTACTAAACCGAGGTGCAAGAGGAACCCTAGTGAGCAGAAATCAACGCCATCTCTAAGGAACGAATCGAGGAACTGGAGGACGTGGGGGCGAATCGAGACCCCAAGTCCAGATCAGGGGAAGGAACGGGAGCGACGAAGAGGAAGACGGGAAAATCTACGGTTTGGGTATCGGAAAATAGGGTTTTGTGAAGAATCCAATGATGGGTGATGATGAATCGGTGCGAAGAATCGAAGGCGTGAGCGATTCCGCTTTCTCTCAGGCGATTGAGAGAAAGCAGAGAGACAGAGAGGGAGAGACGGAGGGAGGAATGGATCAGAGACAGTGAATATGAGAGCAAAAAGGAAAGTGCAAGCGACACGATGATGATGAGCTTAATAGACGGCGGCTGAGCTTCGGCTTTCAAAAACTGGGTTCGAACTTGGTTATATTTACGGGACAAACCCGGTTGTCATGTGTGAGGATTGGGGTGAGGGCCAGGGGTATTTCCGTGATCTGTTACTATCACGTGGTGTGATTGACTTTGACTAGGACCGTTAGCCTTTTTGCACCTTCCGGCTGCTTTCCTCGCTCGCCCCCGAGAGGCCAGGAAGGTCTCCGGTGGGTCAAAAGACGAGAATATCCCCGTTCACATTTGCTAATATTTTGGGGGGAGAGGGCGAAATTGGCATTACTCACCTGAAGCTTCTGAAATAAGGCTGGGTCTAATATTCTCGACAATGCATTGCCGCGATCCTGCGTAAATATTAATGGGAAACATAAGATAAATAAATGTACAGTGGCGAGGGTTTTAGCCATGTCCAATCTCTTGAAATTAAAATATTTTCATTACCCTCCGGTTGATGAAACAAATTCCTACGATCAGTTTGAGTGACATTTTACGAGACATGTTTCCAAGGAAAATCTTTATAACAATTTGTTAAAAATTCAAAAGCAACATATGAGATCGTTTATAGGAAACATTTTTCGAGGAAAAAAAACATAACCTAAAAATACATATCACGAGTAGCAGGACATGTCCAATTGTCCACCCGTGCATGATGTGGTCCGACAAGCCTGAGTTCGCGCCATGTCATACCCAAAAGAATAATAAGAAGGAATCGAGCATAGCATGGCCCCTTCGCTTCCAAGCTAGTGCGTGGGCAGACCCAAGTGTCATGAACTTTCAACCAAGGGTGCCTCCCTCCTCTCGCCCCTTCCTCCCCTGCCAGGGGCTACAAAACATCTGACCATTCTTGGTGGACATTTCGGATATTTTTCGATAAAGAAAAAATAGAGGCCAGGTCATATCACTGAACCAGACGTAGTGTCGGGATCGCTCGGGGTGCTCTTAAATGCCACGTGGCATAAGGAATTCTGTTCAAAAAAAAAAAGAAGACGAGGGAAACAAGAAAAGGAAGAAAAATTAAAAATGGAGAGCGGGGTCAATTCCAAAATGAACTATAATAAATTGTCCCCCGTGGAAAAAATAAATAGCTTTGAATATTTGTTTCACTCGCACGACCGTAAATCACATGCTTGTGACGCAAGCACATAGGTCATCCTTCGATTCGTCGGAAGATTTTCTTAATTTTCTTAATTTTCTATTGTTGTAAACTAGTGGTTGAAGCCAAGCTCTTTTGTCCCTGTCATCTCAACGACGCATCACATGCTAATCGAGAAAAAAGCCCCGACGTCACCAACCAACATTGGTTTAGAGGGGAGATCTTCTCTCCTCTTTGCCGGCTGACTTCCCGACAAGTTAATTTCAGTCAAACGATCCAGAGAGTTAAATCATATTTTAGAGCATTCAATTTCAATTTTAAAGTATTTTCAATTTGATAAATTTAGTTCCGTGCGATTCGCCAATATAATTATTCTGGCCAATTTAATTTGAGAATCGCTAAAATGATCGCCAGCCGTCCCGCGCGATAAGTAGCATAAGAGTGGGCTTCCTTCTTGAAGTTAACCATAAAGTAATAACACACATAGCACCGGGTGGACACTCTTTTAGCCAGGTTAAAAAAAAAAAAACCGATCAACCGAGAAAGAGTTGGGGAAATTACTAAAAATTGATTTTTGAATTTAGTTACTTTTTTTTTTTTGCTAATTTTTCTTTCTCAATCTTAATTATTTTCAATTCTGTAGGGAGCGGTAAGAACAAGAGATTTACTTGAAAAGAAAGAGAAGATAAAGGTTTTTCTTTTTCTTGTTGGGCCAAGCCCTTAGGCCCAACTTTTCTACGCAAGCGGATAAGCGATGGGAAGTGTGATCTTTGACCTCAATTGCTATATCCATCATCCGGTGACTGGCAGTGGGCCCCAAGAGTATTCCAAGATCCATTCATTGAACCCAGGCAGGAATCAGGAATGTCCTCCGCTAATGGCAGCTCCTTTGTGCAAAATCTTCCACGAATTAACCCCCCCCCCCCCCCCCCCAAAAAAAAAAAAAAAACAGAAGATTTCGACGAAGGAGTGCGAGGCGGAGACGGACATTGAAAGGTTTGGGAAGGAAGCTTTTACCGACACCCGAAGCTGGAAGAAGACGAGGTTTTTCCTCCCATGAGATTTACAAGTGATTCTTAGGGGAGCGGGAAATGCTGTTACGGCGACACTGATCGTGAAAGCAGGCACCAGTTTGGGATCATGTGCGTTCGGTTGGAGATGATGATTGATGATGATGGATGCTCGTGGATTTCAATCGATGGTTTGTGCGGTGGGGTAGGCAGGTCTAAACAATCAAAGTGAGACGGCGGATCCAATTGACCTGGGACATGTTTCCTGATATTTCAACGGAGGACCTGTCCGACGATCGACGTACGCATGAATACAATCGCCCAAACCACTGATGAGTGATGGCCGTGTGACAACCAACCCTATTAGAGCGATGAGAAATGGAAACCATAACTCATTTCCTTGGCAAATCCCAAATCTCATCTATCCATGTAATTTTGCACACTGTTGACTTTCATCACCAGACAAGTCATTAACATGAGCTCGCATCGAAAAAAAACCCAAACAAGTCATTAACATCAAATTTCGATTGTCCAAATTCCAAGATTTTATACAGGGCGGAGGGGGTCGGGGTCATGGACCAAACCGCGAAGAGAGAGAGAGAGAGAGGCAGCCCAAAAAAGACTTTGACCGAACCGCGATCTGCCTGCGGAAACCAACATTCCAGGAGTCATCACAATATCTCTTATGTAAACCTGTAATTAAACCCTATTTTAGTGAATACTTGTACTATTCTAAATCCTCCCCCGAAAAAAAGAAGAAAAAAAGAAACCTGATACCAACCCCCCCCCCCCCCCAAACAACAATTGACTCTAGTCTCGCCCACCGACTCCAAAACCCGACGCAGAAAGAGTAGAGCATAATGACGACCACACTCACTTCAGGCCCTGACCCGGCATTGATATCGCCAGCTCCGGCCACGCAAATCCATCCCCATCCACCAACCCTCCGCTTTCCCCGCTCCCCGTCTGCCACGCGTTGCCTCCCGCCGCCCCTACAGGTCCCCCGCCGCCATAAGCGCCTCCGCCATCGACGAAGCCCACTTCGCTGAACGGCCAGACCGCCCTACCGAACCCGAACCCCAGACCGTCCAGCCCCGTCCCGAGACCGAGCCCGCCCAGAGCCAAGAACCCTTGACCCCCCTGCGAGCCGAGCAGAGAAGCGAAGCCCAGGTGACCGGAACCGGCACCCGGTCCCGCCACATTCTCGTTCCTCTTCAGCCGATCGCCCGTGCCCACCTCGGACTTCGCCTGGGCCAGGAGCAACCCCGGGTTGTCTCCTCGCAGGGGCTCGTGGGTCACGGAGGACGAATTGGAGTTGGAGGAAGGGGACGAAGACGGAGGAGGCGGGGCCAACGGGCGAGGGCGCTTCGAGCTCGAGGAGGCTGCCTTGCGGGAGCCGCCGCCGACGGGGACGTTGCGGAGGGTGCCGCCCTGGGTCCAGTAGCGGCGGCAGGACTTGCAGAAGTGGCGGGGCTGGGAGAGGTTGTAGTTGTTGTAGTAGCAGAACTTGGTGTTGGTGGAGTCGCAGCGAGGGCAGGGCAGGGCCTCCGTCTGCGGCGGGGGATGGGGGTGCAGGCCAACTCCCCCGGCGGCGTACTGGGGAAGGGCTGGCCTGCGCTCGCTCGTGTCTGAAGGCATGTCTTCCTCCTCGCGGCCTTCAAGAGTGCTAGAACGAAGACCCGGAAAGAGAGAGAGAGAGAGGAAGTGGGATTAAAAAGTGAAGAAGAAGGAAGAAGATCGTGGCGGAAGAAAAGGGAAGCGATGGCGTGTTTTTAAGCGGTGGTTTCACTGTACGATGTTCCTCAGGGAAGGACACGTGGCGGGGGTTGAGTATTCCTCGCGACAGCGGTCTCCGGTCCGCTTCGGGCCTTGGCTTCTTGCAATGTGAAGAATCGGGTAGATTCTGGTGTAGGGTAAGCTAGTCTAGAATGACCTCCACGTGGCCGCGTCTCATTTGAAGGTATTGTTTTACTCAGATAGATAATGGGAATTCGGGTCGTCTAGTCTACCACGGGGGGGTGAAATTATGCGCACCACCACCATTAATTAATTATGAGACAAGGATACAATTATCTGGGCGGAGGGATTAGGCTGCGCACGCAGGCGAAATCAGAACAGGGATTTATTATGTTATTAATGTCAGGGAGGAAGCTGGAAAAGTGCGATGCAGGCAGCCGGGCTGGTCCAACCCAAGGAGAGTAGACTGTAGAGTAGCGTGTAGACTGTAGAGAGAGAGAGAGAGAGCACCGGCGTCCGTCCAACACACCCAGCCCAACCCCGTACGGTACAAATGAAGTGTTTTGGATGGATGAGGATTGGTATGAACAGTGGCGAGCACCGCCAGCGAGACATACAGAGAGAGAGAGAGAGGTACCCAATTATTGTTCCCCGCCCCACGCTGCCCGACATCAAATCATGTTGTCTCTCTCATCATTCATTGCACGCCATCGTCGCATGATGCTGCTCTCTCTGATTATTTTCGCAGGCGCTGTGTGTTTCTCGTGTTTCTCGGCCGCGCGCGCCGGATTTCTCGGCCTCCGTGGATCTCTCTCTCTCTCCCCTCTCGCTTTCTTTGATTCTTTACCCCCATTTATTTTTTTGTCCCCTGTTCCATTCTTTCTTTGCTTCTTTCTTATCAACCGTCGTAACGGTCCTTTGGGAAATTATCCCGTCGTCGCGGGGGAAAAATAAGGAGTCGTCGGGAGTTTCTTGAACTGCTGAAGCAGGGGGACGGGCTGGTGGTGGTGCTGCGTCCGGAGCGGTTGGGCGACCTCTGATCTCTCTGGAGCTCGGTTTTTTTAAGGTGGTTTCCTCTCTTTGTTACCAAAACCACTGCACAGTCCCTGCTCGATCACAGTTGGATTCGATCCTCAACCTGTGCACGGATTTTTTACTGGAATTGGACCGGCACGCGACCCAGCTGCACTCCCTCTGCTTCCCCCCCCCCCCCCCCTCCCCACAGTACAAGATTCTCTCTCTCTCTATGCAACGTCGCTTTCATTGTTCCCGAAGAGCAGTAGCCGTGCCTCGTCCTTTCGGGACGACTCCCCAGTCCCCCACCGACGAAGCATGTTTTCTCGTTCCTCTGTTCCTTCTGAGAAACGGAAGTCTCAAAAAGTCACATCAACGTCTCCATTTGCATGTCCCCGTATTCCTGATCTGCGTGCCCACTGTTGGGTAGCTCTAGTTCCCAGGTGATGATCTCTCTTTTGTCCACGCGGGGTTAGATTAGGTGTCGTCTAGCTTTTGGCCTCGCCCATCCTTCTCTCTCTTTTGACGAGACCCAGGATCGAGAATCACGAGGGGGAAACGTTTTCTTTAACAAATCCAGTACGAGGCGAGGGCAACTTATTTTTACGTGGGCGATAAAAGTAATACTATTATCCCAATGGAATTCCACTGCAGTGCTCCTCCTTCCTTTCCTTTTTACTTTGGACAACATAGTACATGTGGGATTCTTCATCGGATTGGGCTTCTTATAAATACAGGTATGCACCTGAACAGCGCAAGACACCGCACCATCCAATTGATGCTTTGGATCAAGCAAGGGTTATCTCCCTACCATGACCTGGGTCCGGTCCTAGTATGATATAATCACGTGCGGTTTTATCGTAATTCCTACGAAACTCACGGTAAATTACGATGTTTACCATCGACGAGTGAGTTTTGGTTTCACTTGATCCAATAGCCTCCACCCCCCTAGGATTATATCCTCATGACTATATTACAATTATGCTTATTTAGTTCTAAAACTTTTTTTCCTCTTAATTGAGTCCTAAATCTTTTGTAATTGTGACAATTCAATCTATCCGGTGAATTCTAGTTGGAAATCGTTGACATAACGATGTCGTCTCTAATGTGGACAATTTTAAGTAATACAATAAAAAAATTTTGAGTTATTTTTTTCTTTCCTTTTTGTTCTTTCTCTTTCTTTCCTTTTTTTTCTTTCCTTGTTTTTCTTTCTTCCCTTTCCTTCATCGTCATTGCACGATGCTATCGAGTTTCCCCCTACTGCGAATTGTTTGTTGACATGGACAAAGTCAAGAAAATCTCTGATATTATTTCAATATTGGATCTTAGACGAAATTCAGCTGAATCAATGGGCAAGCAAAAGACAACCCGGTGATCTGAAACAGAGGCACTTGAACCCTCGCGATTTTTAAAGTCGACTAAAAGACTATACTGAGACAAAGACGAGCTGTCAAGAACATAGAGGAGGTAGGATGGACAGTTGGTCAACCAAAAAGATGATCTTACAACGAAAAATCAGCATTCAAGTGTAGGCTTAACTAAGCTTATAATTAGGCTTTGGACTTACTTCAGGTAATTAGGTCACAATGCAATTAGGTGAATCTGCACCATCTTAAATATTAGACACAAACTAGCATCTTGGGAAGGGGGGTTGTTCAGAGCGGGCTCAATGGACAACAAGGATGGAATAGCTATTGGGTGGCTATGGTATCCTATCTTTCAAGGTAAAGAAGGGCGTAAACTTTTTGTACGTCGTATTCCTACTTTATTTGAAACATTTCCGATTGTTTTGGTAGATGGAACAGAATTACTCGAGCCGGCATTCCTTTTCGAAAGACGGAATCATAGTATAGTGTTGAACAAGTAAATGCGTTATGGCGCAACAGTTGACTAGACATATAGGGTTAAAATATTGTTTTCCCCTATATATCTTGCACATAGTTAAAATTCGATGTCAGCCAATCGTCGAGGTTTGGCGATCGACAGAGGTGAGGGTTGGCGAGGTCACCCCCGCCTGCCACTGGCATGGAGGGGTCGATCCTTACTCTCGCCAATGGTCAATGAGGATGAGCGTCAACAGAAGACCTCATCAGACCTTGCCTCTAGCTAGTCACAAAGGTCCATCGACTGATCAAAAGGAAACAAACAAAAAGAAAAAAAAATTAAAATTTACAAAAAAAAAATGAAGGTATTATTTAAAATTGTTGGCGTTGGCCGCGCCATATAAGCCATTTCTAATCAGAATTGGTTGGATGGACCTTCTCGGTAAAACTGATCAAACTGATCATCCAAAAAGATTTTGAATTCAAAATATAAGATTTGGCTTTTTTTTTAGTTAGTTAAATTATGTTAACTAGAATATATAGAATAATATGGTATATATAGAATATGTCCTTTTCGTGTAAAAATGAAATACTAGAAAAATATTTAATTTTTTTTTGTTTTTTTTTCATTGTACAACGAACAATATTATTCTATATATTCTGGTTAGGGATGAAATGCCACTTGAACCCAAAGCTAGCTGGTTCTTCTCGAAATGTGTTGAGGTCACTTTTTATATTTTAATTAAATTAAAACAATTTTATGGTATTTTCCACTTTAGAACATACATTAAGTCATATATCCTTTTTGATCGTTTCAATTGTAATTACAATTTTTTTTTATAAGAGTAAAAAAGAAATAGCAATTTTTAGTTGGACCTTGATTAATCACTCTTTGTTGTTCAAAATAATGCTTTCGTTTTTGTAATTTCTAATTGTTCCAAGGTCTTACCAAATTTTGAGGAGTCGGTATCAATTTATGCCTAATTGCTCCACATGTAGTTCCTCTAACCACATTTTCTAAATGAACCAAAGCCAATCCGAATTGATCTTATAAGAGATTCGCTACAGAACAAATAGATCTCTTGTTCTTATTATAAGATTGTGATTGGATCCCAAAGAATCAATTCTTTGGTTTCGTCTCATCGAGATAGAGATAGGAAAAAGAGCTATCCACCTTCCAAAAATATTCACGATGTTTAGTATCTTATCAATGGCTTCCCTTTTTGAAAGGTTTAAAAAAATTATTTTTTTCTTTTAAAACCTGTATAACTAAAAAAGAATTCTTTTGCAATTTTATAGGGGATGGGGTTTCTCTCGCTTTTAACATAGCGGATCCCGGCGGGAGGCCAAATCACGCGCCCATTGCCACAGCTGTAGATATAGGTATTTTGAGAGTACGCCTCGATTCATTCTTTCATGAATTGCTGAAAATGAAAAGTTCATTAAAATTCAAGATCTAATAAAAAAATCAAATAATTCAAATTCCCTTTTTCGAGCCGGGTTTGAAACCCAACCTCTCCTCGGGAGAAATTTTAATTCAAAGGAAAAAAAGTGTGAAGCTTAAATAACTTATTCAGAATACCCTTTAAAGGATTACGTGGTACGACCAAGAGAAGAGGAGGAAGTCTGTGGTAAGGATCTCTTTCGTCTTGAGAAGAGGAGGAAGTCTGTGGATCAACTGATATAGAGAGAAAGGATCTCTTCGTCTTTACAAAAAAAATACTTTAGGAACTAATGTATCATTTTTTTTCGTAATAAAAAAGAATGGGTTGAAATATCTATTGATATTTTTACGATTTTTCCATGGTTTGTTTATTCCTTATCCCAAAATCCTATTTCAATATGATCCAAAAAGATTTCGAATTCAAAATATAGTTAAAACCAAAAAAGATTTGTTGTTTTCCTGATGCTTCCTCATGCGCTTAAATAATTTTTATGTTTTTTAAAATATGAAACCAAAACTCTTCTACAGTTTAAGCTTATAGTTCTGAAAAGGAGATTTTTTAAATTTCGTATCAAATTCAATTGTGGAAAAAACGGTAAAAAAAAGTACTTGGCGTGGTTATTGCGCTTAAATGATTTTTATTGTGCTTAGATTAATTGTGGATCCAACACAACAAACAAGAACAAACAATAGAAGCATTTCAATTGTTTGTTTAGTTGTGTGTTTTTTTATCTTGTATATCTATCTAAATATAGCTATATATGAGATAGATATAGGATATTCTCGCATTTTTTTGTATATAATTCTTGATAAAATTTCGTATTTTTTTATCTGAAGTAGCTATTTTCGAAGTAACAAAAAGAAAAGTAACGAGTTAAAAATGACTATTCTAACAATTAGAATTTCTATTTTCTCCCAAGAGTCAAGAATAACAAGTTCTTCATTACCTCGAATAGAATAACCACTTATGATAAAATAATTAATAAAATGGATCAAAAAGGTCTTTTTTATCTTATGATTTTCGAATTCTGTTCTATATGGATTCAAATTTCTTATTATTTATTAATTTAATAATTCAAATTTCTTGTTATTTGATTATTTTGATATTTGTCAACAGATAGTGAGAGAACGAAATCTGATCATTTTTTTTAATTATAAAAAAAAGTTGTGTAGTGATCCTCGTTGATGGCTGCAGTCTTGAAAACCGGCATATTTCGTAATAAAAAACTATCGAGGGTTTGAATCCCACCCTGATGATAAGAAGAAGAAAAAAGAAAGCGTTAATAGACTAAATTATCGCAAATACAAAAGGTTTAGGACACAATTGGCTCAAAAAAATTGTGACTGAATTAGTACAATTACAATAAATTTAATAATTTTTTTGGTAATTATCCCCCTAAGTTTCCCCAGTGTTGTTTTTCTTTGCAAAGGGCATTGCAGGGATCCTATCTAAAGTTTGAAGCGTTTGAAGAAGGGGCTGAACAATGAACATATTTGGTTGGGTGTCTTTACTTGCTTTCATGGTCCGCCAAAAACAGTTCTTTACAAGCGACGTGGGGAGTCGAAATAGTGACTAGGACTTGGCATCAATGTCAGTTCGCCTTCTTATTAATCTGTACAAATTGAACAGAGAGAGAGAGAACCGAACCAAGTCGGGTCATGTTTTGCTCCCTTACATGCATCGAACGTATCCCTTTAAACATCAGAAATCCGATTGAAAAACAACACAGCTTTAGACCAGAACTTCATTCTGGTCGAAAGATGTACAGTTTCGATGCCATGGTCAGGTCACTGAAGGGCCTCCCTAGGGCACATTTTCAAGCCGTGTTGAACCTTCATCACAATCCAATAGGTTGCTACATATAGCAAAAGTATATGCGCAGCAACGTGCACGCTTTGCTTGCTCGCTTTCCCAAATGGGCCTGAGTCAAAAAGCGAGTCGCGGAAAACAGCGAGTCATCTCGGAATAGCATCGTCTTTAGTAACCGGGGAATGCTGGAGGCGGAGGCGAGGCGTATCGGGAGCCGATTTCTGGGGGCAGGATGATTGTTGGAGTTGGAGTTGGAGTTGGAGTTGGAGGTGGTGGAGGAGAAAAGACAGGTGGCGGCGGTGGAGAATGTACTGGCGGTGGGGTTGAGAAAACTGATGGGGGCGGAGGTGGCGACTTAACTGGAGGTGGAGGGGACCTGATCGGGGGTGGAGGTGAGTGGACGGGTGGGGGTGGCGGGGGAGAGAGCACCGGTGGGGGAGGAGAATGGATTGTTGGGGGCGGTGGAGGCGAATGTGCGGGCGGTGGTGGGGAATGTACTGGAGGTGGTGGCGGATGAACGGGTGGAGGAGGAGACTGACCAGGGGACCGTGGCGGTGTCAATTTTCGTGGAGGAGACGTCGGAGAAGGCAGTGGTTGCAGCTTGTGCTTGGGAGGGGTTTGTGTTGAAGCCGGAGGCTTCGGACTCGACCGCAGTGGTGGCCCGCTGCATCTAGATTTGCTGCAATCGACAGGCTTGCTCACAACCGGAACACAAGCCTTAGCAGGCCTTTGCCTTGGCCTCCCAGGCAAGCAATTGTCTCTGTCATCCAAGATAATGCCTCTCCTGGAAGGTGGCTCGCAAGCTTGATCCTCGCCATTGAAGTAGTTGTTTGAGAACGTGAAGTTCCTCAAGTTCGGCAGCTGGCAAATGCCTTCCGGAACGAACCCCGTCATCTTGGTCCCCGATACATCCAGCTGCTCGATCGCGGAAAGGCCCTGCAAACTCTTTGGCAATGTACCTACGAATGGGTTCGATGCGACATTCAGGACCGTCGCGTTCCCAAGCATCCTGATCTCGGGCGGTAGACATCCAGAGAGGTCATTGTTCATGAAAATGACCTCATTCAATGTGTTAGCCATCTTGCCGATGCTTCTAGGAATGCACCCTTTCAGATCATTGTTGGCGACAACCACGACGGAGGCCGGGGAGTTCCCGAAATTCTCGGGTATCGAGGATGTGAACCGGTTGTTGTTCAGGAAGATCGCGTCCAAGTCCCTATCGAAAAGCTGAGGGGGCAATTTCCCCTCGAAATCGTTGTACCTGATGTCCAGATACTTCAATTGCGGCAAGGACAAAACTACTTTCGGAAACTGCCCCACGAAACGGTTGTTGCTGACATCGAGCTCGTGAAGGATCGTGAGCTTCTCGAAGCTATCGGGAATGACCCCGCAAAATCGGTTCGAATTGATGTGGAAGAGAGCGAGGTCGCTTAACAAACCAAGCTCCGGAGGAAGGTACCCCGCAATATCGGCATGGTTAAGGTCAATGCCGGCGACAACGCTCAGGTTCGGGTCGTTAACAGCCGGCGAGCAGAAGATGCCGCTGTACTCGCAAACGCTGGGCCCTACCCAATTCTCAGTCGTGTTGAAAGGGTCCGAGTACATGGCCTTTTTCCATGCCTGGAGAGCGATGTACGCTCGCCTGAGCCTGGAATTGGCAAAAGTCTCATTTACCTTGACCAGGTATTCATAACCGTCGGGCAACTCGGCGTTCTCGTGGAGGGCCAAGAGCTGGCGGCGGGCGATCAGGGATGCCTCAGCGGTCGATAGACAAGAGGAAAATGTAAAGCAGGAGGAGAACAGGAGGAGAGCAAGCGGTAAACAGCAGCGCGAGACCTGCATTTTCCAGGAGGGCTGCGACACCTTGGGAGGCCCAAGGTTGGCTCTTGCAATTCACAAAAAGGACGAGGGTGAACGTTCTGACGTTATAACTGGGCGGATGAGAATTCAGAAGGTGCGTAGACGAGATGCTCCGTCAACGGTGTCCCCCGCAGTTCAATCCTTTGGCCGGAAAGAGACGCTTCGGTGGCGCGGGATATGGCAGTTTGCCTCTATTATTGCCGATCCCGCTATGATTTAAAGGTCTTTCCGGCGAAAATGGACACGTTTTGGCTACGGATATTCGGTCGGATAGGCATGAGTGTTCTTGTCGAAATTACGCGTTCTAGGGTGGTCGGGCCGAGGGATCAACGAATTTCAGTTGTCCCATGTCTAAAAATGAACTTGGATAATGTCCCTGCCGAGTTACCGTCTTCTGCGGGGGGCTGTGCTTGATTTGAGGGTGGTTCGTTTGCGAGCGGATCCCCTGTCAAGGTGGGTGCTCGGGTTAATCGTGGACGTCCGTGATTGATCGGACGGCCACGATTTGACTCTGAAAAAAAATGAACAATGCCAACCGCAATTTAGAGTGATCGTGGCCGTCCGTGTTTGATCGAACGGTCACGATGTGATCTTGACACCCTTGCTCGGATTTGATCCGGGCAGAGAATCATAAATCTTTTTTTTAATCAATTGAGTCCTAAACCCTTTGTATGTATGTCAATTCATTCCATTGGCCAATTTTGACCAAAAATCATTGACGTGACATGGCCCGGAGTGATTTAAATAATATTTTAATATATATATTTAAATTTTGTTTGTTTATTTATTTATTCCTTTTTTACTACCTTATTCCTTCAGCCAGTCCGGCGACTAACCAAAGACGAGGGCCGACAAGGTCGAACTCATCGCCTCCTAGAGAAGCTCACCCCTATCGGCCGCTGGAGCGAGTGGGCCTTGTCAAGTTTGTGGTGAGGTCGCTGGCCCCAGCCTTTGGCCGGTACTCGGATTGATCGGAGGAAAATTAAAGAAATAAAAAAGAAATAAAAGGAATAATGAATAAAAAAGAAAAAATTGAAATTAGTAATTATTAACATCAATGTCTATTTCTTACCAAAAAAAAACATCAATGTATATCACGCCACATCAATGATTTTCTGTCAAAATTGATTAGATAGATTGAATTGGCACAAATGCAAATGGTTTATAATTAAATTGACAAAAAAGAAAAGATTTGGGATTGAATTAACACAATTATAACAGGTTTGTGACTGTTTTAGTAATTATTCCGAGCAACGGATGCCTAAATACATCAATAAATGGCTATATCGTTGAAGAAAGAATCTGACTGAATTGACAAAGGTTCCATTTGGTTAGAGGATCAAATGGGGATCAAAATTCAATTTCAGCTTATATTTTCAAAAATAAACTTAATATTAATTGATAAGTTATTCAAAATTTTGATGGGTTGGGTATAAGATATCTCAATTGGATAATTCCCTCTAAGAAATTTGGATCCTTTAGCAAGTTGTATAAACGATAATAATATGCCACATTAATTTCTTAATTATTTAAATATCTAAGCTGTTCCTGCCACGTTATTATTATTAAGATAAGGGAAAATTTCAAATAAGGACCTGAAGTCCTTTTATTTTCTTAAATAAGGATGCCAAGTGAACTTTGTTTCACTTAAAAGCTTGAAATAGAATAGTATTTTTAAATAAGGGCCTAATAAAAAAAATAACCTTGAAATAAGACCCTTTATTTATAGCAATTTCAGGCCCTTATTTAAAATGAAGTTTACTTTAGACCTTTATTTGAAAAAATGATGACATGTCAAGCTCTTATTTGAAATAAAGTTCACTTGGGGCCTTTATTTGAAAAAATGATAGGACTTTGGGCAATTCTTTGAATAATCATGCCAAACCAAACGTGCTACCTCAAGATGGCTAATATATTTAGTTATATCCCTATCATTTCTAAACAAAACTTGCTTCCGAACTGACCCGGAAACTTATGATAGTCCGAGAAATTACATGTTGCTCGTGATATCCCCTCTAGTTCTAAATCACTGTCTGTGGAGGACATGATCGTGACCCTCATTAGTTGTCCTCCGACAAAATGATCTATGAACAAATTTAAGCAGAGTTTGGATTTAATTACTGATTACATAATCAAATAACGAAAATTTTGCAGCTTTGATTATAATCTGTACACTGTGCCGAAACAAAATTGCATAGTAAGGGGCGATAGAATCGCTAACAAAGGGACAACTAATCTTAGTGTCCCTAACAACAAGGTCGGATTAGACCAAGATAAAAAAAACCACAAGGTCAGAAACAAAACTTCGATGTGTCCTGAGATAAATATAGAATTTTTAAGCATATTATATAAGTATTTAATGACTCTTAAAACAATTTAATCTAACTAGGCTTGCCTCTCTCGGATTTTCTTCTTTCGATGGATTGGGCCTGATTGATCAAGCATGTGGGCAAGGCCCACCGGGTTATAATTCGCTAGTCCTCCCAAAAAAAAAAAAAACAAAAAGAGGAAGCAAGCAAGCAAGCAAATTAGAAAATAAAAACTTGACCACGTTGTATTAAGTCTTCTTAATTCAATAACGGGTTAAGTGTATTAGAAGTCCTACAACTTATCACGAAAATGTAATTGAATTTGAAAAATTATCACGAAAATACAATTTATTTTTAAATTTTGTGAAATTAGTATATTTTCACGATAATTCTGAGGATTTTTGATACTGTTATCTCATTGATAATTTAAGTTGAAGTTGATTGATTAAAGCTATTCAGATTAGCTTTAGCTCTACATTGACACTAGGTCAACAAAAGGTGCTGAGGACAAGACCCCACTTCCAAAGATTTGAAATTTGCATGGGATTTCTTTTTGTCTAAAATCTCTCCTGTTCTCGAGGATCGACGAACGAGGAGCTTTGTCCTGGAGCTTTGGTGTGGCTCCACTAGAGTCAAGGCCCTCTTCATGACACACAAGAAACGGACGAACTTTATGGTAAAGAGGGATTTTGAATGGGAATTGACATCATGGGAACGAAAGGAAAGAGCCAATTCAAAGACGCACCAGAAAGCAAAAGTGTAAAGCCATTCAAGTAAAAAAAGAAAGAAAGGTGGCCCTCATTATTGAAAAGGCAGTAGCTTGGCGATAAGCCAGTAGTGACACTGGGTTTTGTGCATTTCTCGTTGATGGTTACTGCGTCTTTCCGGCTTTGACAAATTTTCGGCTCAGGAATCAGAGGCCGTTGCCTCTAATCTTACGAATTACGTGCAAATGGCCTGAACTTAACCAGTTCATTAAGCCCGCGAGACATTCCACGAGTCTTCAAAGTAGAACGTGTTTTAACTCAACTTCTTAGAGCATCTACTTAGGTTCTGTGAAGAATCCAATCAAGCACCATATCTCATGGACATTAATTGTTCCATGTGTTGCAAGATTAACAATTCGGGGCTGAGTTTGACGTCGACGTGGATGATGTAAGAACGCATGCATGTCAGGACGGGCAGCAAATATTTTACTTCCCGACATAGTCAATGACGTGTGTTCTTATCAAGGCAAGCATGATTAAATTAAAAGCTTGATTTGGAGTCCTTAATGAAGCTTTCCTAGGGTTATTTTACTATGACACAGAACACGCTGGAGCCAACCCCCCCGACATAACCCGTTATTTTATCTTCTAATTAATTCATGAACCCAACATTAATTTATGTGAATTAGTCGATCCCACCTCATAAGCAAGTGTCGAATATTACTGTTTGGGTAACGAAATAGAAAAATAGCGTTAATGAGCAGATTTTCATGAGGATTTTGAAGATGCAAATGTGAGATTAGCGTGAGAAATTGGCGTTGTCTACGTGTATGGGGGATAAAAATGAAAATAAGCCATTGTTTTCTTTGGAATGGGCACTTCTCTTGCAAATCCTGTTTGCTCGTCTTGTTTCCGACTACGATTCGTGGTTACCTTGTTAAGTGTCCTCTCAACAAAACTAAAACATTAGTTCTCCTATTCCAATATGGAAATGTTTTTCTGATAATGTTGTCAGAGACAGTATAATCTCAACCGTAAATCTACACATTATCATCGTTTATTTTGCATAAATAACTCATTGATTGGGATATATTGTAGTAAAAAAAATAATTGACAGTACTGTTAAATTACCGAGCTTGCCGCTCTCATTCCAATATTAATAGTTATTGAAAATCCCAATTATAACTCTTCCTATTAAGTATTTCCTCGGGAAAAAAAAGCACTATATCTTCTCAATATTGCAGTGTAGTTGTTGATTACGCGTAAATTCTCCCAATGTCATATAATAACGAGAAATAGCAAACGTTCTAATTGTTATGGAGTACGCTTATGTAAGAGTTGTATATTATATGACTCAGGGATCCCTTTTTTATTTCCTTCAAAAGAAGAAAAAAAAAGTAATTCCAATTTTGGAAACGAAAAATATATATATTTTTCGTGAAGTGAAGTGCATTCTCTTTGGGAATTTTAGTAAATATTATCCACTATTTGGTAAATCGTAATCATAAAGTCGGATATTTTCATGTCATGTCATATCATATCTATTATTTAATATTTACGTAATTGTAAATGAACTTGAAAATACACAAAGACGGATTATAAGAATCTTTTGTATTCATTGATAAATTTATCCAAACTGATGTATTTGTGATAAATTTATTCCAAACTATTTTTTACCACTAAAAACTTTAAACCAGTACAAGTGTGAGATACCCAAACTGGTGTATTTGGATTTTTACCACTAAAATTCAAAATTGATACTTATATGACAAATTTACTATCTGTTAATTTTCGCTAACTTGAGGTAATACCATAAAAAATTTTAAATTGATGCATCTATGACAAATATAGAGTAACGTGTACACTCGACAATTGCTACGTATCATTCACCTCAGTGATTTGATGGTAAAATTTAATGAAAATTAACGGGGGGTAAATTTATCATAGCCGTACCAGATTGGGATAAATTTATCACAGATGTACTAATTTAGAATTTTTCATGGTCAAAAAATTAGTTTAGGAGAAATTTATCACAAGTATACCAGTTTGGAGTTTTTGGTGGTATTAACTCAACTTCTAATTAATGATTTATAAACACACAATTAACTTTCCATTTTTTATGATGGTTTGTGAGAACCTTATTTCAGAGTTGAAAATTACAACTCAATCTAATTATCTAGTAGATTTTGATTTTATGGATGATTTTTCTAAATAAATGTGCAGGTTCCTAAAGTTAGACATCGTTGATTTGTGCTTTCTTTTGAGTTTTTCACGTTTTTATTATGTATTGCAAAATGTGGTTGGAAATTTATTTACATTTTACGTAGGGGTGTGCAATCAAACTGGGTTTACTTGAAAATCGGATCGGCCCTCCCGAAAAATAGGATTGGGAATCGATTCTTGTTCAAACTGGTCTGGGAATCGATTTCAATTTTTTGCAATTGAATGAAACTAGTCCGATTTCTGATTCTAGGTGAAGACCCACTTGGACCAGTTTTAGAACCGGTTTGTAGCTACTATTTAAAAAAAAAAAAAACACCACATCTTGCTTGGCAACCTTGCCTCACTTCCTCTGTTTCGTGTTTCCCAACCTTATCTCATCGAGCTCTCTCTCTCTCTCTCTCTCTTTGTCGCCACAATTGGATCATTTCATCGATACTCATATTATTTCGATGGAAAAAATGAAATCAGAAAAAAGAAACAAAAGTAAAACAAGTTCTCGAGTAGACCATGAAATCGGACCAAAAAATAGGATCGATTTCAAAATAGGTTCTAGAACAAAAATGATAGGTTTTCGTTCAAAAAGCTAGGAACTCATTATAACGGGGTCGGTTTTTGGGTCTAGGTCAAGACCCTATCCACCCGGCCCACGCTCACCCCTAATTTTGCACTTTCAAACCTGCCTAAGATTTTATTAGGGGGAAAGTTTAAGCATATTTTAAAATTTTGATCCACTTGCTATAAAATTGATTTTACAATCATTATTAGTTACTTTTTTCGTTGCAAGAGTTGAACAACAAGAAGTTTCATATTTTTCCCTTTATGCCTTTATCCTTTGTTAATATTTACATATGGTCTAAGTATACATATGTCTGATATTTGATCATACTTTTAACAAATGAACCTTTTTCCATATTTTGATCAATTCTCTTTTCCATTTTATTAACAAGATTGGCTAAATAATTAAATCGTATTTTAATTTTTGACTTTGAAATATAGTTTCGATCGCACTACACAGAAAAGAAAGCACTTAGTTGTGTGTTTATAGTCCGTCGTGAATAAGAATCACTTGTGAATGAAAATTTGAGACCATATATTAAAATTGACAACATTCTCTGACATAATGATATTAAGATATGGGAAATTGATGTCTTTATGGTTGAAATGGAGCATTTATATTGCGGAGTTAGACTGGAGAAAAATGAATGTTTTAAGGTATTTCATTAAGTCAATTAGAGAAAAGGAATGTTTTAGTCAAAATGGGGTGTAAATAGCACCACCCTTTCATTGTCCTTATTCTTCAATAACTAGAAAGATCATTTGTAGGTTTGAATTTGTTCATTTAAAATTTGAGTTCTTCCACTTCATTTTTAGTTACATTTTTTTTTCTATCTTTTTTTTTCTTATTCCATTCCATCATTCCTTATTAAAAAAACTCGTGAAATAATAAATTATACCGTTACACTTAAAATATGTAAAGATATAAGTACTAGATACATATATATATATATATATATATATATATATATATATATATATATACACACACACACACCACATATATTATAGAGTAGAAAGAAATTCAAATATACAAAAATAACAGGAAAAATAAAAATAAAAATTAATTATTTTTGTTGCTTTGGGTTTTATTTTTAACACCATAATTCCAACATTATATGTATTTATTTATTATTCTAGCTTTATTACTTAAGAAGCTTATTCGTCGAGGAAAAATAGCTTTTATAACATAAATATAGCAAATCATATCTAACTTTAATTCACCTTCTCTATAGGATAATTTTATCCACGCTATATTATCTTATATTTGACTTTTTCCTGTTTTGAATAGGAACCAAATACGAGACATGATAAATATTATATTCTCTTGATTTTTATCTTGATTACCAAATGTAGCAAACGATAATAAAAAAAGGAGAGTCAAATTGATAGCATCGTGCCAAATTCGAGTCGGCAACGGCAACAAATAGCGCCCAAATTAGGACCTACAGAGTTGAAATATGTTAAAGGCAAAATAAATCGCGAGTTTTGCCACTTGCCACGTGACTATGCACGTAACCCCATCTTTAGACTTTCTCAAGTTGGCTCCATTGAGGCCACCGATGCAGCTGCTAAAAGTGATGCTTTTTAATGCTGCCGTCCCGTTAGCCTCGTCTCTGTTATTTTCTCTTCCTTTCTTCTCCTCTTTTTCCCTCGAACGAGATTGATGTTACCATAAGATCATAGGCCTCCTTCGCTCGAAATCAAATGCGGAAATTCACTAGAATTCAATACCCGTTATTGTAATTTATCCCTGACGGCAATGCAGTTTAATTTCATCGAGCTCTCTCTCTCTTTGTCGCCACAATGGGATCATTTCATCGATATTCATATTATTTCGGGGCTTTTGACCTTCGACATAACGAGCAAAATGTTCCTCAATTTTGGAGATTACAACCTACGAAGAAAATCTCGATTTCCAATTTTTTTTTTAAAAAAAAATGGCGATGATGTGCTGTAATATCAAAGGATATAACCAGCCAAATTTACCCCTTTCGATTTTTGGATAAGTGCATTGGAAGCACTAAAATTTAGGCCTAGGGTGCGCATGAAAACCATTCATGTCCCGAAATAGTTTCTTGAAACATAAATATTTTTTTTTCTATTTTTGTTTTCAGATGAGTTTTTGAGGGAAAATGCGTTTGATAATGGTATAATTTTTTTTTATCATAGAATAAAAATTTATTTAACAATGGTTGAAAGTTTTTACTTCTAAAAATGCAGCAGTTAACCATGGCAGCGGGGCGGCGGCCGGCAACCGACGGAGGCGACAATCGACGGGATGCGACCGGCGGGGTTGATTATCGACAAAGATTTCTATTTCTCAAAGAAGTGACTTTTTTTTTGTTTCTAATTTATGCTTCAAATCTATTTATGTTTCTCAAAATTGTTCCAGAAAAAATTTCTTAGAATTGCATCATCAAACGAGTTTCTGTTTTGTACCTATTCCAAAAATAGGTTTTTGTTCTAGAAATTATTTTTGGATGGTTTTCATGTGCACTTCTAATACCCAAAAAAATCTTCAACTTTAGTATTTTTTTTTGTAAAGGTAAGATATATATTGAAAAAAACACAGAATACAAAAGTCCTCCACCGCACACCACCGAAGTGTCGCCTAAGGCGTAAGGGCGACTCGGGAAGCATGGCTAGGAAAACAAAAGTCACGCAAAGTGGCAGCTAACTTTAGTATTTGTGTTAATTATATCCATTTTTTTTGTCTTATAAAAAACTTTCGACTTTTACTTTTATTTCAATTTTACCAGCCTAATATCTAAAAAATTCTCAACTTTAGCATATGTCCCAATTATATCCAAATTTTTTTATCCCCTAAGAATTCACTTGCTTTTACTTTTATCGTAATTCTACCACTGTCAGCTTTCTGTTCATAATCACTGTTAGTTAATCCTACGTGGTTTGAGTTTTTTCGCTGAATTTATCAATGAATTTTCGAAATTTAGAAATAGTAGGTTTTAGAGAGGACAAAATTTTAAATAGTTCACCGGAATATCTCTATATCTAGCCATTTTTTAGGCTATTAAGTGTCAAAGAGAATAAGAAACACGTTGTCTTGAGTGACTATATATCTTCCGACAAAACGTAGGGAAAACAAACAACAGAATAGAAGATAGAGATTTTTTTTATGTTCGTTTTACTGAGGTGTAATTCATTAATAACGTGAAAATGCCACGTGAGATTAACAAGTTATTATAAACGGAAGATTAACGGTGACAAAATTGAGACAAAAGTAAAAGTTGAAGGTTTTATGTGAAACAAAAAAGTTTTGAATATAATATGAGACATATGTTAAAGTTGAGGATTTTTTTTTGTACTAGGTCAGTAAAATTGAGACAAAAGTAAAAGTTGAAAGTTTTTTATGAGATAATTTTTTTTATATAATTGTCACAAATACCAAAGCTGAAGGTTTTTTTAGGTATTGAGTCCTGAAATTTATCACGAAAGTGAGTCCTAAAACTTTCAAACGCAATCAGGTCCTAACATTCATAATAAAAGTACAATCAAGTTCTAAAATTTTCAAAAAACACAATAAAAGGAGAGATGTGGTTCCACAAATTTGATAAGTTTTAGGAGTGGATTGCATTGAAAGTTTTGTGACTCAATTACTGATAAACTTAGGGTTTGTTTGGTTTAACATTTGACCAAGAGACTTTGAGAAAATGCAAATATCTTTAGGCCAAAGGCCTTTTCCAAAATGCAAATAGTATTTGGTAAAGTGAAATTTAAAAATACATTGAAAATCAACTTTGACGTAAATGTTGCTCGATGAAAAATACACTTTACAAAATATTTTCACTTTTTCAAAAAAAAATGTGGCAATCGACGGTGGGGGCAGCGGCAGACGGCGGCAGTCGCTGGTCGCGGTAGTACAAAATTAAAAGGAAAAAAATTAGTGGCATTTCTCAAATGCAACTTTCTAAAGTACCTTTAGAGGTACTTTAAGCTAATAGACTTTAAAAATCATTTGAGATTGAATTTTCATCTTTTCAAAGTGAGTAAAAAAACAGTAGCCAAACACTATTTCTTTTTTGTCAAGGGATTTTAGAGACTCAATGCTCATTTCAAATGCTGAACAAAAAATTACCTTAATTGTACTTTTTGAAAATTTTAATATTCAATTATACTTTCATAACACCATTTAAAACTTTGATTTTTAAGGATATTGCACTACTTCGCCACTATTTGACCCGTGAGAAAGGTGTCATTTGAAAAAAAAAAAACAGAAAAAAGGGATGGGTCCTCATCGTCATCGATACTACGGCTCAATACAAACGAAAGCAAATCAATTTTTGGGGCTCAATACAAACGAAAGCAAATTAGCATTTTATGCGAAGTAATGCTACGCACGAGCGGGAATGGATGGATCGTGGATGGAGATGATGACGGGGCACGTCTCCTCTGCCTCAACGGCCACAATAAAAGGGCGCGCGAGGATCACCGTCCAACGGAAGGAAAATGATAGGGGGAGGAGGTCAACCCTCGCGGGTGATTTGCTCAGTCAAAAGCGTCGTTTTCTCGTCCTTACCTTCTCGCTCCGTTGACCGCGGGCAAAACACTCGCGAGAAGCTAGACGGAGGGCAAAACGAGCGCCTCAATTTGTCGTTTAACGGAACGTACGCGACGCGCGAGGACTCGAGATTCTCTCTTCCTCGAGTTTTTTCGGAATCCAAAGCCAAACCCAACATCCCGCTGCGCTCCACGATGTCGGGGCCGAATTCCCGATTTTGACCCCGCCCGCCGTTTGAGAATTACGTATACTGCCCAACCCACCTCTACCGTTTTGAGTTATTAACCAAAAGGATTGGAAAAAGGACATGCTCCACATCTCGAGTCGGATAGGCACGGATAACATACGATGCCCGCCTTGACCAGGGAGAGGACCGGGCTAACCCCTTTGACTTTGGAGGGGCATCAATCTCAGCCGGCATTGAATCTATGGTGGAGGAGGTAAGCCGAACGAGCCGTGAGTTCTGCAGGAAAAATTATCTGAAAAGTCATAAAATTTAGTGTACGATAGACCCATTCATTTTTAAAATTTTAAATTATGTTGATTTAACTCTAAATATTTTGACGATTTGCCAGTTTAATCTTCTAAACTTTTCAGTTGTAGCAACCTAATCCTAAATCTCCTAACGGTTTACCGATGTAGTTGTTCCGATTTGGGACTAAACTGACAAATTTGTATAGGATTTCGAACTAAATTGAAAAAATCAAAAGGTCTATAGCTAAATCGATATATTATCAAAAAGGTATCCGAGCCGGCCGTAAGAGATGAATCTTGCGTGGGGATTTCTAGAGAGATTCTGCTGTTAACGGGGGGACCTTCGAGAGAAAACATATGGACGCGCTTTTGAGCTCATTCCTAGCCAATACAATCGATGGAGTTGGTAAAAATGACCAAAAGTCGCACATCTTGAATTTTGACTCTTCTCTACATATATATTGGCAGCGAGAAAATCACTTCTTCGGATTCTAAATGCGACCGTCGATAAATTTATGTCTTTAATGAGATGGACGAGAAGAATCGAAGAGCCCTAATCTTGACCGTGCGTCAACTTGCTCCCACGTGCTTTCTCAGTCTATGACAACCAAAACAGTTTCAATATTATAATTTCACGTATGAAGCCAAATTAGTTGTCATCGATTTTTAAACTGTTGGGTTGACCAGCCTTGCTTGGTAATGGCGACAACTCAACAAGAGAAGATCTCTGTCTCTCTGTCTCTCTCTCCTGCCCTCCCAAAAGTCTAATGGAGAAGAAACCCACAATCCCACACCAATAAATTATTCGGAAAACAGAGAAAAGTAATAAAGAAAAAAAACCCATAAATTATTTTGCGTGGTAATAATGTGAAGAGTCGTCCAATTAGACAAAAGGGTAGGAGGAGGAAAAAAAAAACATAATTATGATAATAATATGTTGCGGGTCGTGTCTTCCAAAAATGCCCGTGGTCCAAGAGCTAGGGTTTGGGTGTGGGGGTGTGCGTGTGTGCGTGTGTGTGGTGTCGTGGCATTCAATGTTTTCCTTACTTGTCCTACCTACTCTGCGATAAATGAGATTCTTTGGTCCCATCCCAATGTCGAGAAACAGCAATAAACATCCCTTCAACAGTTTCAACTTCCTTGATGGTGGAATCCATGAGCATGTCCATGTCCTTGTCCTTGCATTAAATGTCGGGAAGTACTTCGAAGCCAATACCCGCTACGAAACCATCATGAGGATTTAACACTTGACGTGTTACCTTGCTCCGGTGATTCCTCGTGTACGATTGTCATGTAATTGAATTCCACTATATATCTATCTACCTATCTATATATATCATGTCGAGAATTGATGTTCACATGTCGGGTCTATCTATTTTTTCGCATTATATCATACTTCCATACTTTCGAATTACAAATATTCCATATCGATTGACCTTTGGCCAACAAAAGAACGGGACTTGTTCATTACCCGAGAAGCATCGGAATGCAAAGTCAATTCCTCTTGTGTTACAGGCCGCAAACACCTTGTTATCCTAAAGTTTTCATCAAGTGTGCAAATTTTGAAAAGTAGAATTACACTTTAACAATTTGCCTTAAAAAAAGAGAGAGATAAGAATTCAAGAGCAATTTTTTCAACTCAATTTTGTTTTTTGCTTTTCACTCCTCTTATACAAACCCACTAATTTTCTATATCATATAGAGTTTTCGTTGACGTTAATTTAGATTTTTTTTGTCTTAAATTTCGATACTAAGCTCCACAAAAAAATGGATAAAGAACCTTCCACAAAAAAAGAAAAGAAAAGAAAATGTGTCGCAAAGTCAACAGCCAACATTTTGAATTTTCAATCGAAATAATCAAATTCGGTGAAGGGTGCTTTACGGCTTTTGCTCTCTCTGTGTCGTTGCTGTCGTTGGTTTTTTTCCCCTCCCTGGGAAGCTTAAAATAAAATAAAAAAAATAAGAAAAAGAATACAGGGGCAAAATGGGAAAGAAGAGAGAAAGAAGGATGTGTAAATTTGTAATAATGGCGAGGCCGAGGGGGGGTGGGGTAGCGCAAAAAGAAACAGGAGCATTGAATGCTCAAATGTCTTTATTGACCTCCCCGTCGTAAATGATGAATTTAATGACCTCTCTCTCTCTCTCCCTCCCTCCCTCCTTCTTCCTCTCCCCTGCCATCTCTAACGATTGCTGTGAACCCAGTTTCTCTTTTTTTGTTCCACTTTCTCTCCGCTCTGAACGCTCTACACAGTCACAGAGAGAGATAGAGAGAGAGAGAGAGGGACTGAGAGGGGTTGGTGAGAGATTACTGATTGTGGGACGTGGAGTCGTTGGAGCTGTTTCCGCTGCTCTTCTTCCTCTTCTTCTTCGAAGGACGTGACAAATTTGGGAATTTTTTTCCTTTCTGGTTGTGTCTCTGTTTTCCTCTTGCTCCCACTCTCCTCCTCTCACTCAAAACACTCCCGAATTTCGATTCTCCTTGTCCGTCGGTGTCGTGGGCCACCAGTTATTCAAGGGCATTGATGTGTAATCTCTGTGTCGCACCAGTCTGAAGATTCGCGAATGCCCCTCCATTTCGGATGTTCCGGTGAAGTTTCAGTTTGAACAGCGTCTTAAATTATGGGGGCTTTGAGGGGTGCTAAAGAAGCTAATGTTCCTTCTGATGGAGAGCAATAAAG
The DNA here is from genome assembly GCA_028455895.1 of Rhodomyrtus tomentosa. Taxonomy (NCBI): domain Eukaryota; kingdom Viridiplantae; phylum Streptophyta; class Magnoliopsida; order Myrtales; family Myrtaceae; genus Rhodomyrtus; species Rhodomyrtus tomentosa. The sequence continues at coordinate 616,673 of JAPCWY010000001.1, read as the reverse complement.
GTTCGTTTCTTATTAGATAAACTCCGCCCCTCCTTTGTTCTTCTTTCCTTTTTCTCTTTTAATTCTTCTCGCTTTAAAGAAATGGCTTAGTTAGCCCAGGAAAAAGAAAAGGTGTTCAAAGGACGCTAGAAATCTTTGGTGACTGCTTGTTTTTTGAAATTTCAGGTCATAAAGTGGACGGCTTCTCTCATCAGTTATCAACTATAGCTAAAGTGTGTGTGTCTGTGTATGGCATCTCTCTGTATGGTAACCGAAGTTGAAAAGCAGAGAGAGAGAGAGAGAGAGTTCGTTTTCCTGGGAATCTCATAGACCCTCGCTTTTTCTTTCTCTTTGTGATTTGAAATTTGGCGGATCTGCTTTTGATCTTTGGCCCTCACTTCGGACTTGAAATAAAAGTCGTGTTCTGGTTCAAACCTGAGAAAAAAAACTGCCTTCCTCCACTTCTTCTTCACTGTCAGCTCAGTGTTGAGTGTTCTGGTGGGAAGCATTCATGCATCTTTCGCTATGGAAGCCTATATCTCACTGTGCCGCAATCATATTCCTGGAGAAGAGAAGCAGGAGGAGAAAGGGATCTGCTTTCGATGACGGCAAGCGAAAGCCGTCGACGCTGCGCCAGTTGCAAGAGAGCAGGCTTAGAGAGGCTCTAGAAGAAGCTTCCGAAGATGGGTCCCTCAAGAAGTCCCAAGATATCGATACCGAGTCCCCGAATCAAGAAAACAGCATCGGGAGATCAAGATCTCTCGCCAGGCTTCATGCCCAGAAGGAGTTCCTGCGTGCCACGGCCCTTGCTGCGGAACGCATTTACGGCAGCGAAGACTCGGTTCCCGACCTAACAGAAGCCTTCAACTTGTTCCTCACGATGTACCCCAAGTTCGAGTCCACTGAGAGAATCGACCATTTGAGATCGAACGAGTATGGACACCTCTCCGAAGCTTTCGCCAAGGTATGTCTCGATTATTGTGGATTCGGGTTGTTCTCTTATCTTCAGACCCAGCAGTATTGGGAGTCTTCGGCATTTAGCTTGTCCGAAATAACGGCGAATTTGAGTAATCATGCTTTGTATGGTGGGGCTGAGAAAGGTAGTGCAGAACATGATATCAAGACTAGGATCATGGATTACTTGAATATTCCTGAAAATGAATATGGACTTGTGTTTACGGAGAGTAGAGGCTCTTCATTTAAGTTGCTGGCCGAATCTTATCCTTTCCATACGAATAAGAAGCTGTTGAGCATGTTCGATCACGAGAGCCAATCTGTCAATTGGATGGCTCAGAGTGCTAAAGAAAAAGGTGCTAAGGTACATAGTGCTTGGTTCAAATGGCCTACTTTGAAACTTTGCTCGAGGGAGTTGAGGAAGCAAATATCAAGTAAGAAAAGGAGGAAGAAGGATTCTGCCGTGGGGCTTTTTGTATTTCCTGTTCAGTCTAGAGTTACTGGTGCCAAGTACTCTTACCAGTGGATGGCACTTGCACAGCAGAACAATTGGCATGTATTACTCGATGCTGGTTCATTGGGTCCCAAGGACATGGATTCTCTCGGTCTCTCCCTCTTCCGACCGGATTTTATCATCACGTCATTTTACAGGGTTTTTGGGGCTGACCCAACAGGATTTGGATGCCTCTTGATAAAAAAGTCTGTGATGGCCAGCCTGCAAAACCAGTCTGGACGCACTGGCACTGGAATGGTGAAGATCGTCCCTGTGTTTCCCCAATATTTGAGTGATTCTATGGAAGGTCTTGATGTATTTGCGGGATTTGAAGATGAAGTGATGAATGGTAAAGAAGAACCTACACCTGAAGCTCAAGGTGGGTCAAGCATGCCTGCATTTTCAGGTGTCTTTACATCCAACCAAGTGAGAGATGTCTTTGAGACTGACATGGAACAAGATAACAGTTCGGAGAGGGATGGGGCAAGCACCATATTTGAGGAAACGGAGAGCATCTCGGTTGGAGAGGTCATGAAGAGTCCTATATTTAGTGAAGACGATTCTTCTGACAATTCTTACTGGATTGACCTAGGTCAAAGTCCCTTTGGCTCTGACCACTCTGGCCAATTTAGCAGGCACAAAACAAGCCCACCATTGCAACAGTCATGGATTTCTGTCAGGAGAAACAATAAGCGCGTCTCACCTAAGCCTGCATCAAGGATATCTATGAGCCCTATTTACGATGATTGCAGAGTCAATCTCAAGCTGCAGGAAGATCCCGTGTTGTCTTTTGATGCAGCTGTGCTATCAGTGTCGCAGGAGTTGGATCGCGTGAAGGGAATTCCTGAAGACGAAGAACTAGATTCTGCTGTCGGAAGCAGGGAAGCTTCTGCGACCTCGCATCGTTCAGGGGAGATTCGGGAAGAACGTGAAATCCAGGGAGAACCTGGGTTGAAGGGTTCCAAGTTGAGCGCCTGCATAAATGGATTCAAATCCAGTCAGCATCATGGTCTCCAGAATGGCCAAGTGGAGAGTTCCTTGAAATCGGACCTTTGCCGAGAATTGAAAGAGAGTGCTATTAGGAGAGAGACAGAGGGTGAGTTCAGACTTTTGGGTGGAAGAGAGAGAAGTAGATTCTCCATATTAGAAGATAGTAACCGGTTTGCGAGCATGGGTCGCAGGGTATCTTTCAGTGTGGAAGACAACCACACGGGAAGCTCGAGCCACTTGTATCATCCAGGGGAAACTTCCATGACTTCTCTTGGCGATGATGAGTCACTGAGCAATGGGGACTATGACGATGGGCAAGAGTGGGGAAGACGAGAGCCGGAGATAATCTGCCGGCATCTTGATCACGTGAACATGTTAGGTCTCAACAAAACCACTTCAAGGCTACGCTTTTTGATCAATTGGCTCGTCACTTCCTTACTTCAACTGCAGTTACCCAATTCAAATGGGTCTGTTAAAATTCCTCTCGTACAAATATATGGCCCCAAGATTAAGTATGAGAGAGGTGCCGCTGTGGCATTTAATATACGAGACAGTGGAGGAGGGTGGGTCCACCCAGAAATTGTTCAGAAGCTGGCTGAGAAGAACGGAATATCTCTAGGGGTCGGAATTCTTAGCCACATACGGATAGTAGATGGGCCAAAACAGCGACTTGGTTCTCTTGATCCTGAATTTATGGCCTTGTGCAAGCCGATGGCGAATGGATGCCAGGGAGGGAAGAATGCTTTCTTCCGAGTTGAGGTTGTCACCGCGTCACTCGGTTTCCTGACCAACTTTGAGGATGTCTACAAGATGTGGGCTTTTGTTGCGAAATTCCTTAGTCCTTCGATCGTGAGCGTGGATGCTTTGTCTGCTGTCCCAGAGGAATCGGAAACGTAGTGTAGGAAGGGGCATCCATGGGTTTTCTTATCCAAAATCCTCGATGTAGGCCACCGGTGCTTTTTGCAGCAGAAGTTTTTTGAGCTTGAAGCAAGGGTTTCACTGGTTGATTCCGTAGCAAACGGCAGAATCATGTAAAGGTTTGGTTATCTTTCTGTTTTTTTTTGTTTTTCCCCTCCCTTTCGGGGCTCTTTCACTGGAGACGGTCCTCGTGAGGATGAATTTGTTTATTCTTGTGGTCACATTACATCTACTGAATGTCTTCGCTTCCTATGTATTACTCATGATTCGGTTCCATGTAGAGTTTGATGTACTGATTAGCATATAGACAGTTCAGGAAGTAAAATGGGATTTCGACATGAATTTTCCGGTTGATGCTCACTACCTGCAACACAGCACAGATTGTCCTGTGTGATGACTTTGAATGAATGAACTCCCCCATCGTTCAATTCTCTTTCTCCTTTTACTTATGTGAGTTCAGGTGATGCGTGATGTAAAAGGAATCAAGTGTTAGGAGAATCTTTGTCTTTAGTTGTTGAACAGTTAGGGGAGGCTGTTTTCTGACACCAAGTCTTGTCTTATTATGCGGGATTATGGATAATGCTCGTGGTGGGTTGACTTTTGTCAATCTAATTTCCACCAAAAGAATCTCTTCGGATTGGATGATGATGAATCAAGTGTCTCTTGAAATCAAACGAAACCCAAGAATCTCTTCCCTTGTTTTTGCAACCGAACGCCTTTTTGTCTTTTTGACTGCAACATTGTGTTTCTCCAAGATTTGGACTTTTGTCTGAAATTTGATGGATTTCCTTTCACGAGTCTCGTGCCTTGTCCTAATAGGACCAACCGCAGCAATAGATTAGCTATGCAGAAGTGATTTGAATTTCTGACTTCCGGTCACCGGACGAAGACGCCGTTATAGTTTGCAGGCGTAAATCATCCAACTTGTCCTTCGGAGGCCTACAAGATTGTGGAAAGCCAGAACTTTCTGCAAAACTACAGCTAGCCTTGCCTTCACAAGCTCTTCTTCTCTTTTCGAGCACCTCATATTGATGGACGCGACCTGAAAGATATGGTCGCTAGTTTCCTGTTGGATTAACGGTATTCGAAATTCCGGGCGGCTCGATTTAAGGGAGTTTCGCTTTCAAATCAGGAGGGGGTCATGGCATGTTTGAATGTCGGCTGTTTCAGTAGGTCATGTCTGCTTATAAGCTCATTCTCTTGTTGACTGTAACGTTTCACCAGATGCTCCGGAAAATTACAATGACCCCCAAGCGGAACCATTCCTACAAAATCTTAGCTGAAAGGGACGACTCTCGCGAACATTGCACATGCTCACAAAAGGTGATGGGGGCTCGTACTCGTAGGGTCTTATCGCGAGTGTTTCCGTTTCTCACCTTTTCTTTTGGCTCGACCTCCTTAGTTTCTTCGGCGATAATCTCTAACTATCGCTTCAACATTGTTCACATTTGAGGTATGCAAATGATCGCAGAAGAAGCTATCTATTGTCATCGTTATCTAAAGGAAAAGAAAGAAGGCAAAATCCGAAAGGAATCTTCCTGGTCTCTGAAGTTCTATGTATCATTGACCTTTCTTCAACTTTATGATGAATTCTTTAAGGCTTTTTGGGAGACTTCATCAGAATAATCTTGAAGAGTAGCACGTGCACTGAGCTACAAATTTTCAAAAGAACAAATTCGTTGAACCCACATTAGATGAGATACTTTCGGTTCCTCAAAAACCAAATGAAATTTCAGATATACAAGCACCTGCTTTCGTATTACGTACCACATTATACTAAATTATAACTTCAAGCGGTCACGCGGACCTTGACAGATGTATACCGACAAATCTTAGCGGCACGAGCTTACTAAAATGCCCGAGAATTTTCAATACGGTGTTTTGGAAAAAATATATTCATTCAATTATCAGATCTCACTTATTTCAATACCAAATTGAAACTTGACAGATCACTTAGCAAGCGAGGTTTGATTGAGATTTTTCAGCACATCTAGCATTTTCATATTGATGAGCAAGCAAGGATGTAGGGTGTGTTTGTTACAAGAAAATTGATTTTCGGGAATTCGTTTTCTGGAAAGTGATTTTCTAGAAATCATTTTATCGTAAAACGATTTATTTTCCTTCGTTTGGTAATATGTTACCGAAAATATTTTTCGGTGTTTGGTTCTCATTTGGAAATCGATTTCAATCTCATCAATATGACTGTCCTTGATAATGAGGAGAGACAGAGGATCGAGAGAGCTGATGTGAACAGACCCCAATCATTGGTCCCGATCCTCAGCCCCAGTTCTGGTCCCGATCCTCGGCCCCAGTTCTAGTCCCAGCCTCGATCCCCGGTCATCGGCCTCGGCCCCCGATCCTGATCCCCAACCCAATCCTCGCCCTCGGTCCCCGGCCTTGACCCCGGCCCCAGCCCCGGTCTCGATCCCTGACCCCGATCCCCAACCTCAGCCTCGACACAGGGGTCGGGAGACCGGGACAGGGCTTGGTCCAGATCCCGATCTCCGACCCCAGCCTAGTCGCCGGTCCCTGGCCCTCGTCGTCAGTCCCTGGCCTTTGGCCCCGGTTGCCGGTCCTTAGCCCTGGCTCCGGTTCCTGTGCCGATCCTCTGCCCCGACATTGATCCCTGATCCCGATCCTCGGCCTCAGTCCCTGACACCGACATCGACCCCAGTCCTAGTCGCTGGCCCCAGCCCCTTTCGTGGGTCCAGATTGGCGATCCCGGCCCTGATCTTCAGTCCCCGGCCCTGGCCCCAGTCTTGATCCCCGGCTCCGCTCTCCGTCCCCGGTCCCAGCCCGGATCGCCGGCCTCGACCTTGAGATTGGCTCCAGCTCCGTTTTCAAAGAAAGTGAGAGACTCAAATTTGGAAAAACGTTTTCACCTTTATATTTTGGGGAATTCACTTTTCTAATTTAATGAATAAAATATTTATTTACTGGAGAGTAATTTTGTTGACCAAATCATTTTTCGCGAACCAAATGGACGAAAGTCCAAAAAACGCTTTCCCTGAATATACTTTCCCCGAAATAAACACACCCTTAGTGAGATTTTTTAGCACATCTAGCATTTTCGTATCGAGCGGAATCTTGAAAAGAGGGAGAAGTTTGAACAATGGCGCGGGGGGAGGGTGCGTGGGTAGCTATCGAGTTTATTTTGCAAACGAGGAAAACAACTCACGCGGACAAGAAATCGAAAATTCTAAAAACTTGACCCGATAAATCAGACCTGGAAAACTCTCCCGTTAAGTTGATCGTATGCTGGGCTAGGCCCCCCCCCCCCCCCCCCCCCCCCCCCCCCCGATTCGGCCCGGTCCAAATTTCAAATTTGGAAGCAACAGATGGCGTGTTTTCCAGAATCAGAAAGAGGCGCAGCTTTTCCGGGAAAGCATGCTCTGCAACAAATACAGGAGAGGACTCGCCATCCATGCAAGGTTCGAAAACGGAAAGATATTGATATGGTCAAGCTTTCCAATCCACTGCGCGCAAGATCACACAAAAGAACAAGCATCTGTCCTTTTTTTTTTTTTTTCCTTCTTTCTTATTCAATCCCATTCCTTTGGTGAAAGAGAATCACAGAAGAGAAAAAACAGAGTATATGGTGCGGGGACAGTGGAGAGAAAAATTTATAGCTATTTTTGTGTTTTTCTCAAAACAGAGGCTTTCGTTGAAGAGCTCGATGGGTTGAAGCATGAGCTCCACATGGTTTTCGCGTGATCGTGTTCGGCTTGACCACCTGCGAAAAGAGACTTCTTGGCGACGCCTGTTCGCCCCACAAGAACGCAACTTTCTACGGAATAGCACGTGAAAAAAGCCGTTAAGGAGCACCACAAAAGGATCGGAGCTTTGATATTTTCATTCATTCTTTTCAAAGCTCTTTGAAGTTCGTCTTGATGGGTCCGCTTCCGGTGGTTTGTTGAACAGGACACTGTCCACTTGACTCTCCAAAGCTTGCACTCCTGGGAATCCATAGTTCATCACCCATCAACATAATTTAGTCGAAATTCTACGCAAGTGATCTTTCTCCCCGTTTAATCTGAGGCGAACCCGGGAAGATGATTTCTTGCACGTTACAAAGTAAAATTTGTGCCTTTCCTTTTGAAGATTGAAGGTCTGCCCCCATGAATTTACGGGGCTGCAAGTAACGATGCTCCTTCACGACTCTCCTCTTCTCTCTTAGATTTGGTGATTTCCCGACTTAGTGGGGCTCTTAGGGTTTCTTCTTTTCTTTTCTTCTTGTTGGTCTGACTCCGTATGATGCTAATTGGGGGAAATGATTTTTATCTGCAGAAAGTTGCCCCCGGAGATTCCCCCTCTCCTCCGCCCGATCCCTTTTCTCTTCTGGGACCTCGAGACGCCGCAGCGAAAAGCACAAAGCTCAAAATGAAGTATTATACACCAACCATGGAGGATGCAGACTGTCGTAGGCTGAGCACAGCTCCGAACGAATGGTACGTTGCTTCCTCTTCTTCGCCATTTTTTTTTACCACTTCTTTCGGCCACATTCCTTCGGTCTTCTTGCTCGGTTCTAGTCTTCATGTTACTGTTTTAACTTTGTTGTTGCTGGCTCTCGCGGCCTCGATGACATGCCGCCCAGAGGTAGGGGCTTGGGGCGGCAGGTTCGCCGCGAGGGAGCCATGATCCAGAGGCTATTGCACGTACAGGTTCCTAAAGTGAGAGAGCCCACAAAATATGAACTTACACTAACCTTTTTTAAGTTAGACTTGGTTGTTCTGTTTCGGTCTTTTTCTCTTTATGAACTTACACTAGAGCAGAGGTAGGGGCTCGTCGTTTGTTTTGATAGATGTAATTAAACTGCTGCTCACTATTGCCAGCAGGCTACTCCTAGATGGTTCTGCGACCATCGTATGGGGGAGCAAGAAGATCGAGTGAACATCTCGCTGGGCGACGAAGGAGGGAAGCAGTGGCCGGTTTCGATGATCCGCAGGAAGGACTCACACAATGGCTGGTATTTGAGCAAAGGCTTGACCGCTTTTACTTGCGACAATCGGGTCGAGGAAGGCGACACTTGCACTTTCGAGCTCGTGAGTCCATCTTTGCTGCGAGTCTTCATTTCCAGGGCGTAGGAGGAGTAACCGAATTAAGGGAGTTGGAACTATATTTTCTACAGTCAAAAGACAATGTAGCTCGATCAGCTTTCATGTTATCTAAAATCTTTAAGATGTTTGGACTTTGATGCGTGATTTCATGCCGGGTTAATATTTAAATGTTTCTAGGTTAATTCAGTGACGAGCTTCTCATTATTCCGTATTGCATCTTCTTCCTTTTTTGAGATTTCGTTCTCACTATAAATGTTCAGCTGTGGAATTTCCAAGATTCAGTGTAGAGCGCGGCGAAAGTCTCGGATCAAAGCTCAGAGGATGCAACAGTGATACGTGTTGGCTTAAAATAGGGGAGAGAGAGAGAGATTCTCTCCCTCACGGGAAAAAACGCACCGTCTTCCTTTTTGTTTTCGGTTTTCACTCTCTCTCTCTCTCGTTCATTGTCCGAGGGCGATCCCAGAAGAGACGAAACAACAGAGGATAAGATATGGTGTCTGTTTCTCTCTCTACAGATTTAGAGAGAGAACTTTGTCTTGGTGCGGTTTTGTTATTATGATTGGTGCGTGTGGATGTTCAACCGGAGACACGGTCCACCTCAGGCCTCAATTGCATTTTCAGTTTGGCCCTTGATTCTCAAACTATGGTCAATTGGTGATTTTCGGGCTATCTCGGTCAATACTAAACCATTACTCAAGGGTTTTTCGCCATTAGCCTCAATTGACAAATATCCTTAAGCGGGTCGAATCTTTTAATTGGGGTTTTATGTCAAATTGAGCCAATTCTAGAATCCAATTTTGGCGTTATTTTTTCAATTTTGTTTTTTTTAAGGCATCGGGGTCCAATTTGAGGATTTTAGCCGAACCAGATCAATCGGACGGGTTAAACCCGGCCCGGTTGACCCGGGTCAACCCAGTCAACAGGGCAGCACGGAAGCAAGAGGCACGCCTTTGTTCTTTCTGCTCACTCACGTACAGTACCGGTCGCCCAGGGAGGAACGCCAAAATTTCCTTGCAAATTGCAGCATACCTTTCCCTACCCCTCGGTTGTACCGTGAGCACAAGTAAGACAAGAAAAAAACACAGCTGGTGGAAGAGTGTCGTGTACGGGGAGGAGGAAGGGGGGTTCTGCTGATCCCAGGACTCGAAAGATAAGAAAGGAGGAGGGTTTTGAACAGAGAGAGAGAGAGAGAGAGAGAGAGAGTCTCACATGGAAAAAAAAAAGCAGAGGCGGCTAAAAGAGGGGGAAGTCTCACTTCTGAGAGGTGGGACCGAGAGGAAAACAGGGAGAGCTTCAAAAATGAAAGAGCAGGACTCTTGACTGGACATCGAGAAACACCAGAGGAGAGGACGCCAGTAGCTGCACCGCCGTCATCCCAGATTTCCGCCGTTCGTCGCTGGTTTCCATTTTCTTTTTTCTTCTACTTCTCGGACAGGTAAGGCTCGCCCCACGCCTTGCTTCCTCCTCCTCTGTTTTCGTCGTACCCACAGTGCTGAGCTTGTTTGATAAAATCTGTGACTTGTATTTCCTCCCCCAGAGAGCGGAACCCGTGCATTCTTCTCTTTTCACTTTTGTTCTGTGTCGTTTTATGACCTCCGCGCCATTCTATGTCCTTGGCTCTGTATTCATGTTTGTTTGATCGCGTGAGGGGCGAGGGTGCGGTCCCCTTGAGTTTCGCCGGATCGTCGATGGAGAACAAGCCTGGGTTTGGGATGGAAAGTGTAAGAGAGCAGAAGAAAGAGTACTCCAGAACCAAAAAAAAAAAAACAAGAGAACAGAGAGCTCGATGAAGGCTCGTGCGAGTTCGTTCACGGCTTTCGGGTCGGATCGGTTCTGGTCGGCTTCGAAGTCGGCATGGGGCGTCGGTGCCGGCGGTAGTCGATGAGGGTCGAAGTCCGTCGCCGGTGGTGTCGACGGAGCGAGCACAGTTTAATTTGGGTGGAAATGGGCTTTTCCTGCGCATTGGACTGGCGAATATTAGGTCTGCCGATGTGTAGATTTGTGTTTAATTTTGGTGGGCTTCGAATTTAGGCCTTTCTTAAATACAAAAGATTGAGTTTGGAATCAAGCCTAGTGCATCATCTTTTTTAGACCACTTGGGGCCTTTAAGAACTAAGTCGGTCTCTGATCATGTGGGTCGGGTCTACACTCCACTGACCCTGTCCGATCTTTTTTCTTAAAAAAAAAACTATCATCATTTCAGAAAATCATAAAAAAAAAGGAAAATGGTTAGATTAACCTTATTTTCCTAGTTTTGACCTTTTAAACTCTTGAAAATCTCACAACATTCTCTAAGCTCTTGGAGGTTTACTAGGGATGTCATGCCTGTTTTGATGCATGTGTTTTGTCCGCACGTCGTTGACTCATTGATTGCGCCCATTATATGCTTTGACTATAATTGATAGGATATATTCACACGAACACGTTTAGAAAGACACTCAACTTTGATTTTAAATGGGCGTTGGTGGAGGTACCGATGTAACCAAGTCCCTCGATCTTTAATCTCTGGTTACACAGAATCGAACGCTCGATCTACCTTCTCCAAAGAACGGTGGTAACTCCCATTTGCATGTATACATACACATGCCACCCGATCATACTAAGACTAAATTCAGTATCTCCTGCTGCAATTGAATTCGAAATTGTTCTTTTTCTGCAGAAAGTTGCCTCCGGACTCCCCTCCCTCTGCCAGACCCCTTTTCCCTTCTCCGACCTTGAGACGGCCCCAGCGAAAAGCACAAAGCTAAAAAAGAAGTACCATACACCAACCATGGAAGATGCAGGGAAACCACTGTCGTTCTTCAAGTGTTTCATGGCCAAGCACAGTTCCAAACGAATGGTACGTCAGCTTCCCTCTTCTTTGAGACTTGGTTGTTTATTCTGCAAACTTGGGGCAACGAAATTTTAAAAATAGTAGCTCATCTTCGTCGCCTTTTTCTCTGTTCATTCAGCCTTTAGTGGTAGCATACATTCATTTTCTTTCAAGAGAACGTCATGTAGTCCACGGATAAGTTCATTACCTTCCTAGTTTTATATATGCTATCATGAGCGGCGTTAATATGCTATAGATTATCCATGTTTGAGGTTTTGAGCATCTTTCTGTATCCCCACAGAGAATCCCACCAGCCGTTGTAGATTACATCAAAAGACCAGAGGCCTCGAGCGATTTCGCTAACTGGCCCGAGTGGCGATTCTTGGATGGTTGACCTGATCAAATTAGAAGAGGACGCACTTTATTTCCGTGGAGGGTGGACCAAGTTCGTGAAGGATCATTGTGTACAAACCGGGGACTTCCTGGTCTTCCAGTACGACGGAGAAGCCGCTTTCAAGGTGCAAGTGTTTGACCCGACTATGGGGCCGAGGGAGGCTTCTTTTCATGCCTGGAATTCTAATCGAGTCAATACCAAGGCGATCAAATCTAATGGGGTCATGCCGATCAAACCCACGGCTTAGATTAGCGAATGCTTTTAGTTGGTTTGGATACATTTTCTTTATGCCTTTTGCGTGCTAAAAAATTTTAATTGACGACCTTCTCAGAGAGAGACATAGATGGAGCATGTGAATCTTCTGGTATCGATCGCATCTCTTTTCAGATGACATTAAAAGCATACCACATTAAGCAAGCCCTCTTTGTAAGTTCAACCCTACGATCCTTTTTTCTTCTGCTACGACTGAGCCACTCAGTCGCATTTCCCGTCTGGCTTGTCGTTTGTTTTGATAGATTGTAAATTGCTTCTCACTGTTGCTGGCAGCCTATTCCCAGATGTTTCAGCGATTATCATATGGGGGAGCAAGAAGATCATGTGAACATCACGCCGTGCGACGGAGGAGGGAAGCAGTGGCCGTTGTCGATGATCCGTAGGAAGGACTCACGCGACGGCTGGTATTTGAGCAAAGGCTTGACTGCTTTTATTTGCGACAATTGGGTCGAGGAAGGCGACACTTGCACTTTCGAGCTCGTGACTCCATGTCTAAATCAGTTTCATGATATCTAAAACGTTTAAGATGTTTGGACTTTCATGTGTGACTCCATGCCGACTTATGTTGTGGAATTTAAGATTTTAAGTGCTTCTAGGTTGATTCAGTGCCAAGCTTCTTAATTGATATATTGCATCTTTCTTTTTCTTTTTTTTTTCCTGTTTTCGAAATCTCATTCTCACAAGAAATGTGCAGCTGAGATGTAAAGTCGGAGCATTATTTTTCTGTGTACTTCCCAAGATACATCAAAGGGCAGCAGAACATATCTACGGCAATTACACGGGAATGCCAGCATGCAGCGGTGTACTGAGCGTGAGCGACGTGCTTGTTGGGTCAAAATAGGAAGGACAGATATGCTCTCCCTCGCGGGAACAAAACAAGAGAACGCACTTTTACCTCTCATTCATTCTCTAAAGACAATCCCAAAAGAGACAAAAACAGACAACAAGGTGTCTGTTTCTCTCTGAGCGACAACTGGAAGAGGATCCCTGACAAGCCGCAAAGGGGGCAAGGGTGCTCCGTCAATCACGAATGGACGGCCGTGATTATTTTTTAAAGAGGCTGCAATTTATCACAGAAGATCCTGACGTGACGGGAGCATCCTTGTTCGGATTTTACATGAGCAGGGGATCCGGATTCGCGATAACTTTGTATTGATGGGGCTTGACTTTTGTCTGGTGAGCCACAAATATGGTGTCTATTTCTGGGGTTTTTTTTTTTTTTTTTTTTAAAAAAAAATAAGATTAAAAAATAAAAAATTACCAAATTAGCTGTAAAAATAAAATATTACCCGTTTTGGGTGCCGCTGGGTAGTCTTAAAGGCCAGCTTGGCACTTTGAGTGCCGAGCAAGATGTGCTCGGTGCACTTTGTGGGCCGACCAATATCCATACTTTTTTTTTCATTTTTTCTTTTAATTATTTTTAAAATTTCTTTTCTTGTTGATTACATTAGTTTTTTTCTCATACAACTAAGTTTTGTTGAACACATTAGTTTTTTAAAAACATACGACTAAGTTTTTCCATACGATGTTGCTTTTTTAAATTATTTTTTTGTTGTTGAACACATTAGTTTTCTTTTAATCATTTTTTTTAATCACTACGTTGGCATCACCTTTCAACTTCAGCTTTTGACGTCGCCTTCTCGCTCCACGGCCCCATCGCCTCACTTGTTCATTGGCTCGCTCATGCACCACTATGATGCGCATTGACTCCGCCACCCTATCGCCTCGCTTGCTTGTGCACCATGATGGCACACTTGTTTGTTCTTTTTTTCATTGTTTTCTTTTAATATTAAATCGGAGTAGAGGCGCATCATCGTGGTGCACAAGCGATTGAGCGAATGAACGAGCGAGGCGATGGGCCGCGAAATCAAGGCGCGTCATCGTGGTGCACGAACGAGCGAGCGAGGCGACAGGGTCGCGGAGTTGATGTGCATCATAGTGGTGCATGAGTGAGCAAACAGACAAAAGAGGCGATGGGGCCGCGGAGCGACAAGGCAGCGTAAAATGTTAGCTGAAGGTGCAAGGAGAAGCTGATGTAGTGATTAACAAAATGATTAAAAGAAAATTAATGTGTTAAAAAAAAGAAATTTAAAAAAACTACGTCGTATGAAAAAACTTAATCATATTTGTAAAAAAAAAAAAACTATTGTGTTTTACATTATGGACAAAAACTACTGTGATCAATAAGAAAAGAAAATTAAAAAAATAATTAAAAGATAAAAAAAGGTATGGATGTTGCTTGGCATGCAAAGTGCACCGAGCAACATCTTGCTCGGCACTTGAGTGCCGAGCGGGCCTTAATGGGCCTTGCTCAAGGCCTGCTCGGCAATAAGGCCCGTTGAGCGGCACCTGAAACTAAAAATATTTTATTTTTACACCTAATTTGATAATTTTTTTTTATTTTTTTATCTTATTTTGCAAAAAAGCCCTATGTTTCCCTTGCGTGAACTTTGTATTGATGGGTTTGGTTCTTGTCTGTTGAGCCACGGAGGGATATGGTGTCTGTCTGTCTGTCTCTCTCTCTACAGTTTTAGAGCGAGAACTTCGTCTTGATGGGGTTTGGTTCCTGTCTGGTGAGCCACATTTCATCACCATCATCAATGCGACCAACGGGATCGACCGTTGCTCTTGTCTGGTGATCGCCTCTTTAGCTGCGTCTGTCGCTGACCAGAGTAGTGAATTTTACGATATTCGGGCATCGTCCGGCGACAGAGCATCAATCCAACGGCAAAATAGAGTTCTAATTTTTTAAAAAAGAGAATAGATCAGGAAAGTGACAATTGGCAACTCTATCATTCTGAAAAGTTTGATTTGATCTCAGAGAATTTAGAAGTGTAAAATTTACTTGGAATCCTCTAGGGAAAAGGATTTTCGTATGATACTTTAGCTGTGTACGAAATTCTGTTCTTAGGTTATATTAATCTTGTTTGCTTAAGATTTAATAAAATTTTGTGGAAATTTTTTTTTTGCTCGCTAATATATATGTGTGTGTGTCAAAATTCTCTATTTTTTGAGAATAACTATCGGCATGTCGCGAATCGCATGTCAATGTCAGTATTACTTACATAACTGTCCAACCTCTCAAATCAGTGTTGTATAAGGTCACTCATATATATACTCGTGTGTTCTCAAAATTCCACAAGACCCATCATATTCATTTGGAGATTTCACGATTGCTCCCTTGGCGGGGCGTTTAGGGTTCGATTGACATGTGACCATCGTGTGCTCAATGAATGGCTCTTGACGAAAGTTCATCATCAGCTTGGGGATGTCTCTCCATAATCTATTCTCGATCCTGTCCAATTCCGTCCAAAAATTAAGAACATGATCGAAAGAATTGATTCCTAATTTCTAAGATAAAAAAAGGCGATCGGACTCATCCGATTCCCCAAGTGATGGATTAATAACAGGGGAGAGCAGTGCATACTTTAATTTTAATATATTAATTAAAATTAAATTTGTATTTAAGTAATAAAAAAAGAATCGATAAATCATTAGAATCACATTTAAGAAATTGAAATAAATAAATAAAAAATAATCGATTTGGTCTGGGTTGTCCGATTCTCTTTGGAACCATACCAAAAATCACTAATTTCAATTCTAAGGACGAAAATCGAAATGGCGTTCCTAAAACTGAACCTAGCAGGCCGTTTCAATTCGATCTGGACGATTTTCGATTGGATCGTCATATTCCTCACCTTTAAAACATCAACAACAATTAAAGAGACAAGCTTCGAGTATTTTGATGGCAATAGAGTGTTGTGTCGGTGGAATCTATGTGAGGTTTTACGAGATGAACCAACACATTATTCTTGTGAGGATCTTCACGTTGACTAAAATTTGGCCCGGAATAGAAAAATTTCATTCCGTTGTCAAAGTCATTTATATTTCAAATCTATTTTTTGAAATAAAAAAACAAAAAAGTAGAAAAACAAAATTGTGATCATGCGCGCCCTAATTAATCTCCCGTTTATGCCGTAACTCCATCCCATCCCGTCATTAACTCCCGCGTAACAGTAAGTGACCACTGGTTTGGTTTCACTCCCCATTGATGATTCCTGCTCTCTTGACCTGTTCTTTTTGCTTCAGGGCTCACGCTGACAGAAGGGGCAAAAGAAATTTCTCAAGCTTCTTGAAACGATCTTGCTCCGCGCTCTGAGTAGGAATGCTGTTTATTTACTCTCTCTCATTTCAGTGTTCCCTTCCAATTTCTTGAGCATTTCTTCAGATTGAGTCGTTCTTGTTCTGTAAGAAGTTTCTTGATTTCCAGGTCAGAAATGGAGGGGACTTGCAAGGAATGCAGAAGCTGGGAAGAGGAGATCTACTGGACCCATTTCCATTCCATACATTTCTGCCAGTTCCTTCATGGGGACTTCCATCAGCAGCTCGTGAGTCGTCCATTCACTCCTCTTATTGCAAGAGAAAAGGAGGGAAAAAGAGAGTCTTTTTTTGTTTCAAAACCAGCTTGGAAACTGAAGAAGGTGGACTTTTGTAATGAGCTGATCTTGTGTGTCTCTGGACCTTGTTGGCTTAAAAAGAGGGCATCTTCATTGATTATGGCTTGCTGTAGGCCACAGTGATAGACTTAGGTTAAGTCAGCAGCAGCCTCTATTAGTAAATTTTTCCTCATAATAAGTTGCCGATCACAAATTTTCTTTCGCGATGTTGAGTTTCTAAGCCTTTTGAAACAGCGATTATGCCAATTGGGTCGCGCAAGAATCCATCAGACCCATCAAAAACAGGTTGTTACATGGGAGGCGGTCCTGGTCCTGGGTGGCCCAAGGGATTGTCTTAGAGATACCCCATTTCACAAAAGAATAACAAGAATCCTAACAAGAGTCCCAATCACATTGTGTTTGTGGTACTATGCTTTCATTTTTGTCAATATGGTGGCAAGCATGAGTCGGTCAAACTCGCTTTGGGGACCATATAGCAGAGTCATACCTGTAAGAGGCACGACTGATATAAGCTAACAATGATGGCCACAGCACAAAATCCCTGTGGCCATCAAGGTGCCAGCGACGTTTATATTTTGGTTGGAAATGATCTCAGCTGTAGCTCTAGATATCAATATCGATTCTTTCTTCAGTGATTTTGATTCTTGTTCATAGAGTTCACTGGTTTGTTGCATATGTGTTGTGGTCCCTTCTCTCGAAATAAGTAGTTAGATTTTCTCTGTGCACAGGCCATTCCCAAAAAGTTTGCTGAGAATCTGAGAAGCAAGTTACCTGAAAATGTGGTCTTAAGGGGTCCTAGTGGCGCGACATGGAAAGTCGGCACCGCGGCTGAGGACGAAAATTTGCTTTTCAAAGATGGTTGGCAAGATTTCGTGAAAGATCATGATCTGGAGAAGAATGATATTTTGGTATTTAGGTACAATGGAGAGTCCTCTTTTAATGTCTTAGTGTTCAACCAACATAGTTTGTGTGAGAAGGAGGCTGCATATTTCCACAAAAGATGCAGCCACAAACCGATGAACAAAGAATGCGGTACGAAGCGGAAACTCGGGGATTCTGCAGTGGAGGCTGTGCATACTCCTGCGCCTCACGATGTCAAGCAAACTCTTACTGAGGATCCTTGGAAGGATGGGACTGTGACAGTAGCTGATTGCAATATCTTATCTCAAGCTAAAGATTCTGAAAACTTGATCGAGGTGGGTGCTTCGGGGAAGCCACATAATAAGAAGAAGGCTACTCCAAAAAAGAAACTGTCGGCCGCTTTTGACTGTCTGGAGGAAAAACCAGGTATTTGACTCAAGAACTACAAGATATGGAAAAATGTTTTTTGATTTATTCAGTGGCAAATAAAATGCATACCGAATTTTTTTTACTCTCTTTTTTCAAGTAAGAAATAAGATAGATAGTAGGCCGAAACTACACAAGTGTAAATTACTAAATGGAGTTCTAGTTTTTCGGCTCAAACCTCTCTCAAAAGCACACCATTAGCAGCCCAAGGTTCTAATTGTTCGAGTTTTTTGATGTATGCACATGACAGATTCTACACCAAAGGCCCTCTTTATCGGTTCACGGGGCTCTCCGGTTTACGCATCCAACAGAAGACCTGTCACAGAAGAGGAGGAATCCTCCGCCTTCAAGCTTGCACGGGCTGCTGCATCAAGCGACAGCTTTCTGGTAGTTATGCGACCCACGCACGTGTATAAGAGATTTTATTTGGTAAGTCTTTGTAATCCTAGTCCATTCTATTAGCTCCTTATACTTCACGGCCTTTCCAGATAATTTGTGATATTCATTGCTGATCTCTTTACTACACAGTCAATTCCTACTGATTGGGCAACAACGCATATGGATCGCCGCAACCAGGATTTGATTCTTCGTGTTGGCGAGGGCACGTGGCGTGCCCGGTACAGGCTCACGGGCCGTGGGAGTGGGGGGCTGTCTTCTGGATGGAAGAACTTCGCTTTGGAGAACAACTTGGAGCAATCTGATGTGTGCCTGTTCGAGCTTGCAAACAGCATTGCTAAGAACGTGGTCCTGGACGTCACCATCTTCCGCGTGGTCGAGGATGTGGTCCCTCTGACCCTGGTGACTTCTTTCCCTGTCTAGATGCCATTAAAAGCTGTCTTAAGATGGTCTGGTCGAAAGGTGCAGCCCCATAACTGTTTTGACTGTGTTGGCCATGGTTGGATTCGGAGCTGTTTGGCATTTTGGCTACTCTTGGGCAACGGACGGCATCTTGTTGTTGTGTTTTCTTTTAGGTGTGAACACTGGTCAATTCTGTGAAGGGAGACTCTGTATATATAGTGCATATATAACGTCCAACTTAATGTGTGCTAAGATTATGGTGTTCCGGTAAAGCAGATTCTGCTGGACCTAGAAGCCCTTAGCGTTCGGCAAGGCCAGTGGCCTCGTGAGAATTCTTTGGTGGCGCTCTTTTCTCTTTGCTCTGTGTGAAAATTTCACGATTTCGGCTGGTACAGGGTCAGGCAAAACACCACATTGAGAATTTCATCTGATAGAGGTTAAACCAAAAAACGGCATTCTTCATTATCAGTTGATGTAGCAATCTGCCAGTATCATAGAATCCAGGAGCACATGGTTACATGATAGCTCCGAAAAAACATTTCTTACGCTACATTTTTCCTTCCCACATTGGATTTTACTCTGTCTTTTTAATGTTATGGATGCTACCCAATTTCACCAGTTTAAAGCTTTCGACACATTGCACAGTTAAAGAATAATAATAATAATAAAGAAGAGACTTTATGTGTCGAGCATGGCCAATGACGTGTTTTATGTTCCCAACATTAGGATCTGCGCATCTGGGAGCGGCCTGACCAGTTTGAGCCAGAGCGGTTCTTGGCTGGTGCGCATAAGGACGTTCGGGGGCGGTCCTTGGGCTTGTCCCGGGGCTAACTTTGTGGGGTTCAAATGGCGTAGCTGACGCTGTCAAGTTTATTGAATGGGCTTGATGTGAGGATCGCGCTAGGCAATAACGCCGTGGATATGACTGCTGTCGCTGGGGCTTACCGGGGACAAGGCCACCTCGCTTGAAGTCACGGGAAGGCGGCGCTTGTCTCCTCCTGCTAGAATAACGACAGTTGCTGAATTTGTCTCATCGTAGACTTATCCAAAAACACATAGACAGTGATAACCTTGCAAAGGAGCCACTTAAGCTGATGGAGGCAACCTGTCCTGCAAGCAGCCAAGACGACATTTATGTATGTTTCCTTCCCAGATTTTGAGGTGATTTTGATAAGGACATACATATGTAAGTACCTTTATTAGACGGCTAAAATCGAATATTGCAGACCAAGGGACTTTGCTCTTGAGAGCCACCATGAGTCTCCTCTTCTCGTGCCTTGACGCCACCACTATCAGAATCCTAACGGCGTTGCTCTTGACGGTTTGGTTACTCCGGAGGTCATCCAGAGCTGGCAAAGACGAACTACCGCTGGAAGCTGCCGGAAAGTGGCCCCTTTTCAGCCATCTCCACCTGCTAGCAGGACCCAAACTTCCACATGAGGCCTTGGGCGATCTGGCCTACAAATACGGGCTCATCTTCAGGATCCGTGTAGGCGTGCACCCGGCGTTGGTGGTTTGCAGTTGGGAGGAGGCCAAGGAGTGCTACACGGTGCACGATGTCGCGGTCTCTTCACGTCCCAAGCTTGTTAGCGGGAAGCTCTTGGGATATAACTATGCAAACTTTGGGTTCGCCCCGTATGGGGTGTACTGGCGCCAGATGAGGGAAGTGACGGCCTCGGAGGTGCTCTCCAATCGCCGACTTGAGCTGCTGATCCATATCAGATAGTCAGAGATGGAGATTTGGCTGAAAGCTATGTACAGTTAGGCCTGAACAAGTTTGAAATTAATCCATATAATTACACCATTAGATGATCCAAAAAAGAGAGAACTCTTCGGACTTAATTTGATCTCCCATGTATAGATTAGATTAACAGAGTGAGTTTAAGGACATAGTACATGGTCAGTGTTGACACTTAAATTTTGATTTTAAAAAAAATTCATTTATTTAAGCATAAAATGAGAGTTAACCATAACTCTTGCAAAAATAAATAAAATCTCAAGCATAACACGTTTAATTTTCTTATTCATACATTACAGCGGCAGGATTAATGCTTGAATTGACTAAGGGATTATATCATAGCCTAGCAAAGAAAATTCGGACCAGCCAAGGCATACAAATTGGGGCCGAAATTCTCATAAGCAAATGGAAGTCTTGCGCTAGATTAATTAGATTCAGTCCATTAATAACATAAGGCTTGAACTTAATTGATATTAGCCCATAAAATTAAGCCTTTAAGGAAAACCCTAATAAAACCTAACGAGAGCACTATACAAACATGGGGTTGCTTCACCAAGGAGGGGGGCTTCAGAATTAAAAAAAATAAATGTGAGAGAACGTGAGGGAGGTCGGCAAAAAATTTTCTGCACACAAAGCCACAAGGTTCACGTAAGAAATAGAACAAGGAGGGGTCCGGCCGTCCTTGTTCTTTACTTCGGCACTTGCCATCGCCAAAGGAACCGCCACACATACACGTGGATCCATTCGTGACGTTGAAGTGCCTCCTTCGTGCCGCGTTTGTTCTAGTCCGGAGCTGCCGTCCAGAAACGTTTGCCTTACAACATGAGGCCGGGGTAAGCTACGGACGTGGTGGATCGAAGTCGTTGCCAAGGCCAGAATTTGCTTGCTGCTCAGTGATGTCTTAATGTTATTTGAACTACAAAACAACCCATTTTGGACGTTTTCTGTTCACCAACTATTGCAGGTTTTTGGTTTGCTTCTTGGACTCGCTTACCATACACCTTGTTGCGAAGCACTCATCGTTCGGGTTAGTTGCAAGTTTCGCTGCTGTCCATTCTCAAACTCTGTATCCGCAGATTGATCTTTACTTCCGAGACGAATAATTCGACAAATCAGGTAAGGATGATCCTAACCTTGGATATTCTCATGCTATCGTTACCAATGAGGCTTGCTTAATTTGGTGATGGGTAGGGGATTTTTTTTAAATAAATTTGGTGTTTGCCCGATTGCCCATTACAAACTGATCATGTTTGAGCCTTCTTCATGCTTCCTTCGTAACTCTCGGGAAAATTATGCATATACATTGGCTGAGATGCGAATTTTTTTTGGATGGTACTCAGATTGACATAAACTACTTTCCTAGCTGATTTCTGAATTACTTTGACAAAACTGATTAGATAATAAAGACAATTGGCGAATGCTTTGTGTACTTTCGAAATTTGTAGGTGAATTGGATATTTAGATTGATTCCCATTATGATGTGTGCACAGATTGAATAAATCTTAATCTTTTGAAATCTCCATAGGATAGATAACTTTCTTAGTTAGTCTTGACTTATAATTTTGTGAGTAATTGCACATATCTTCAATTTGAATTTGAGATAATCTGAATCCCGATCATATCTTTAAGGAATTTACACATTTTTTGAAATATCCAAGATTATCTCCTGGTTCGAATTGGGATCCTTTAAAATGCTAAAGATTCTTTAAAATTTGGAAAGATTATCTGAAAATTCATTTCAAATCTTCAAAGATAATTTTCCTAAGTCTTAAAAAGATATGATTCTTCGCGGATAGGACCTTATGTCCTTTAAAATTTCGGCACCTAAAGATCATTTTTTTTAATTTTAATTCAAATATTTTTATAATATATCCTGGATATAATACATGCTCCCATGTGGCTTCCGGAATTTAATGTGTATTATGCTCAAGGTCTATTATACTTTTATATGATTCCTTTTTCATAAAAAACACAAAAAAAAAAACAAAAAATCATGAAAACGCAAATAAAAAATCATTATGTCATGGCTTTAAATGAATTTTTCAAAAAGTTACATCTCAAGTGAACTCTTAATATAAATTGGATTTTAATTAATCAATTTGTGTTAATTGTCAAGCCAATTCATCGAAAACCAAAAATTCATTTAAAAAGTTATGACATCTCATCAGCATTTCGTATAGTCTAGTTTGTCATGCATTTTCATATGCATTTCATGTAATTGGAAATTCACGTTCACTTTGCACCAAAGTCAATTTTCTCGAAGATCATTCATGCAATTTTTATATAATCATCGTCATTTATAATTTTCGCATTTCATGCATATTGCCCGTCATTCATGCATTACCATGCCATGTCATCTAAGCTCATACATCACCATGTGGCATGTCATTTAAATTATAATTTACATTCTTTCTTGCATGAAAAATTAATTTTTTAAGAGTCATCATGCATGATCATCTTTTCTTACGTCATGTTGTTTCATATCACATTGCATGTCATTTGGTTGCATTTTGCATAGCATTCTTTTAATCCAGAAAACTCAAAAAAGAAAAGAAAAAAAAAGAAATTTCACCTTAATCTTTAACTGAGACCAATAAAATTTTCCGATCAAAGAAATTTGTCACGAGAATGGTATCGACCCGAATCTAAATCTTTGGTTAGCAGAAAATAAAGTTTCTCTCGTACTTTATTTAGGTATCTAATCTACCTACCAAAAAAGATTAGTGACGGCTTCAAAATTAAAAATATTTTGATTAAAATCAAGTGAACTTAACTCACGAATTGGTAGAGCTTGGGAGAGCTCGTGCTAGGTTAATTAATTCATTTAATTAATCCAGTAATCCATTAACCCGAAATTCAAATCGAATTTTAGGTCGCGACAGTAAGTAGATCATGCTCGGTTGCATTACTTCCAATAACATTAATCGACCCAATCCATGAGCTATGAGCAAAAATTAGATACTCCCTGTTCAGGAGGTAGGTCGAGACGAAAGACACCGCGGACCTTGGCCCGTTAGATATGAAACAGTGACTTGGGCCTTGCCCCGTTAGAGATGAAACAGTGGTTTGGGAACTTGACCATCAACGTGATCCTATGAATGGTCGCAGGGAAGCGCTACTCCAGTGGCGACGCGGAGGAGTACGACAAGGGGAAGGCGCAGCGGTGCCTGAAGGCAATGAGGGAGATGTTTCACCTGGCGGGGTTGTATATGATGGCAGATGCCGTCCCTTTATGGAGTGGCTCAATGTTGGAGGGCATCAGAAGGCCATGAAGAGGACGGCGAAGAGATGGACGGCATCTTTCAGGAATGGGTGGAGGGGCATCGCCAGAAGGAGGAGGAGGACGAGAAGACTTCATTGGGCGGCGTTATTATCGAGCAGGACTTCATGGACGTCCTGGCTTTCTGTCCTGGATGAGTCTAAGGCAGAGGATGTTGATGCCGACATGATCAGTAAAGCCACAACCATGGCATTGGATACACCTTTCCTACAATAAGTTTTCTTTTCCTAGTCCAAACTTTCCTTGCCACAACGTATTGGATTTCCTTTATTTTTGAAAGTTTTTAGACCCAAATTCATGGATCACAAAAGATTTTGGTCCAAACTAGAGTTCAATCGCATTAGACTAGCAGTTATGGTCTTCCTGTGAATTTTACTAATTAATGTTGCAGATTCTGGTCGTAATGGGCACGGACACGACCGCCGTCACCCTAATATGGGCTCTCGCCTTGCTCCTGAACAACCCGCTCGCTGTCAAGTGGGCCCAAACTGAGCTGGACATCCACGTAGGAAGGGATCGGCTGGTCAAAGAGCCGGACCTGAGCAAGCTCCCCTGCGTCCAAGCCATAGTCAAAGAAACCCTCCGCCTCTACCCGACCGGCCCTCTCTCGGGCATGCGCGAGTTAACCCAGGACTGCACCATCAAAGGGTATTGCGTCACTGCAGGCACGCGGCTCATCACCAACCTGTGGAAGCTCCAGAGGGACCCCGCGTCTGCGAGTGGCCTGACGAGTTCGAGCCTGAGCGGGTCTTGGCTGGTGCGCGTAACGACGTGGACGTGAAGGGCAAGCACTTTGAGCTCATCCCGTTCGGGGGCGGCGAGCGGGCTTGTCCCCTGGCGAACTTCGGGGTTCAAATGGTGCAGCTGGCGCTGGCCAGTTTGTTGTACGGGTTCGATGTGAGGACCGCTCGAGACATGCCACCGTGGATATGACGGCGGTTGCTGGGTTGACCATCGGCAAGGCCACTCCGCTTGAAGTTACGGTGAGGCCTCGCTTGTCTCCTTCTGCTTACGACGGCTTTGGATCTTCTGTGAATTAGGTTCTCCATCGACCAAGAAGAAAGAATAAATCCAAATAATGTCAGAAGTTTCGTGTCAATGTAAATAAGTCCTGAGATTTGAGGGTGATGGAGATATATTGAGGATATTATTACAGACCCTTCAGAGAAAAATATGAATAAATTGATAAAAACATGTCTTGCCGGAGATAGCCTCCAGGGAACGACGATTGTGCGATCAGATTCAGCAAGATGCATGGACTGACCCGGTTGTTATCTTGTTGTTTGTATCTACTAGTGCGATGCAGCGTCTTGTAAACTTTTCCTAGCAAGTTGGCCTATAATAATGCGAATATTTTGAGTAAGTTTCTGATTACACAAGTGATCTCTATCCCCTTGATGTGGCTGGTTATACTATCCAATATCCACAGACATGGCTTCCCTACACCAAAATTTTACATATCCCTAATCATCTATAAATGGTTAATCTTCGCTTGTGTCGTGTTTATCATACGAATTTAACTAACGAGTTTCTTGAGGGCATTCTTCATTTCCGATGCATTGAGTACATACAATATGAGTAATATTAAAAATGATTAACTTTTATGTATCGAGGTTGTTTAACAAGTGCTATGGAGACATTAATTAATAAAATTCCTATCATATTGCTATAACGAGTCTTATGTTTTGTCGCAAAAAACGGTAGTGATAAGGATGCCTTGAGTATAGAGAAAGGGATGCACAATCTATGTAAGACATATCGTCCGTATCATCTTTGCGGGTTGTTTATTAGGAAATGGGAAAGAGAATGAATTATTTTCCCTCCCATCCCCCGCATACAATTTTATCGGATTTTCTTAAGTTACATAAAAGTGAGGATAAACATATCATTAGATAATCCTAAGGTCATGTGTAACGATCTCTTAAATTATTGAACAGATATTTTATTTTTTTCTCCATTAAATAACCATATGAAATATGTTTTGATTTTTTTAAAATGAGCATCATGTAATTCTTTTCGTAAATGTGCAAGGTATATAGTTAATAGGGGTGAGCATGGTTCCAAGGTGAAATCTGAAAACTGAAACCGGACTGGTGAGTAGTTTGTCTAGCTCCAGGTCCCAAAGTATGAAGGATACATTCGAGGTTCAAAAAGTTGAGAAACATGTTATGGCGAGTAAATTTCAAGTTCTAGATAAGTGGAACCTGAAACATGCAATAAGTTTTTGTATTTCTCTTGATATATCTTTTCGCGCTATCCTGCAAATATTTCTTGGCGTTCAGTGATAAGTGTGTAATTTGAAATCACCAGCCCAGACTTTCATTTTCAATTATATTTATGGCTGTCTTTTACTTCATTAATGTTTCATATTTATTCGTATGCCCAAGTTGTGGCCAATGGATTGTAGCAGTAAATGGTGGTCATGAAAGATAACGATTCAATGCAATAGTTTAATTGATAATATATGTGAAACTTGTATGACCTTGGATTCTTAACACGGTAGGTTCTACGTTCCAAAGTATGAATGGTAGATTCTATGTTCCAGGTGAAATTTCTACGGAAGCGGTTGGAACCACTCACTCGTAATAATTAAAATGATTATGGACATCCCAAGTTAATTTTAGCACTCTTTCCAGGTATCTTGTTTTTCTCTCGCTTACATTCACGCTCTGTTTGTTAGTGAAAAAAATATGAGATTTTTGAAAAATATTTTTCGAAAAATATTTTTCTAGAAAAAAGACAATGCTTTTCGATTTTTGGCTAAAATATAAAAACATATAAAAAATATTTTTTGTCGTTTGATATGGATATCATATTTTATTTTCCTCTGCGGACTGCTTTTAATATTTTTTATTTTTATTTTCAATTTTTTCAAAAATCCAAATCTTTTAATCTTTTTTAATCCTTTTCTTCTCTCTCTCCCTTCTAGTTTCGGCCAGTCATCGGCCATGGCAACGGTCGACGACCGGTTGTAGGCAAGCTTGGGGCTCACCGGTCCGTGACATGGCCGATCGACTAGGTTCGCGGTCGGCGGAGGAAGTTGCGACAGGCGGAGGAAGGAGGAGAAAGAAGGATTTTTAAAAAAAAGAAAAAGAAAAAGAAAAAGAAAAAGAAAAAGAAAAAGAAAAGATAATATTTTCAAATTTCAAAAAAATAAGTAAAAAAATGAAAAAGAAAGTAAAAATAATTATTATAAAGAAAGGAAACGTGAGAGAGACGAGGAAGGAAATAGGAGGAAAATATTCTCTTCTTCTCAAACAGAAAATATTTTCCTCACTTTTGAAGGGTTTTTTCCGTGAGTAAAAAATATTTTCTTAGACTAGCTTATTTTTTGAGAATCAAACGCTGAAAAATTCGAAAAACGCTTTTCTGAAACTTATTCAGCAAAACAAACAGAGTCTAATCAACGTGTTTTTTTTTTACACACTCGTTCTTTACTAGATTTTTGGCTCCGTCATTGCAACTTCTTTGGAAAAGTGATTCCAGGGATAAGTATACTACGAGTGCCATAATTTTTGTACGATATTTACTTGAGTGCCATAATTTTTTTTCCGCTCATTTAAATACCATAACTTTGAAAAGTTGACCACTTAAGTGCTATTGATTACACGGATGCTGAAAAAGCTGAGTAGCATCGGCGAAACGATTTTTTTGAATATTTTAGTATACACTAGGATTTTTTTTTCATAATTTTATTTAGTTATTTATTTTTTGTTCTCTTGGCCGGCAAGGTGACGGCCACCTCACCCTAGGCCGGCCGATTGTGGCTGACAAGGCGCCGATGACCCTCACCGGCGAAGTCACAAAAAGCAACAAAAATAGAATTTAAAAAATATCAAAATAAATTAAAAATAAGAAAATATTTCAAAAAATATTAAAATATTTTAAAAAATCCATGTGCTGCTGAAAAATAAATGAAAATTAATAAAAAGTCCACGTAGGATGATTTGTTGAAAGTGACACTCAAGTGAACGATTTTCCTCCGATGTGGCACTCAAGTGAGCGAAAAAAATTATGGCACTCAAGTGAGTACCGTACAAAAATTATGACATTTGTAGTGTGCTTATCTAGTGATTCCAAATAGAAAAGCAAACCTTTGCGTAGTTACTTCAAGGTACCTAAAATTTTGCTGATTAACGAAATTAAACCAGGACAAGAGTTAGTCAATGCATTTATGCATGATTAAGGCTTTCGACAAGAAACAAATACAAAAAAAAAATGTTAAATTTGTTGTAATTATGCCATTCAGTCATAATTTTTTTTTTTTATAAATTCAATCCTAAACCTTTTTGAATTTGTGTCAATTTAGTTCATTTGACTGGTTGGTGCTGATGTGGATATTTTTAACAGTATTTTTATATCTTTAGAATTTTTTAATTAATTTTTTCCTATCTTTTTATTTATTTATTTTGTTAGGGTTGGTAGGAGACCGACGACCACTTGGCGAGGGCCACGAGGCGTCGCCACTTTCTAGTTGCGACGAGTGTCAATGCCCTCGCCTATTTGCGAGCGAGGGCTTGCGACCATTGGCTCGCCGGCCCTCATCCAACAACCTCCCACTTCCCTAACAAAAAGAAAAAGAAAAGAAAAGATAGGAAAAATGTTATGAAAAATAATTGAAAAATACTAAAGTAATATTAAAAATTGGGGCTTTTTTCCAATATAGAATAAAAGAATAAAAATTTACCAAAATAGGTGAAGAAAAGAAGATATTGCCACTTTAGGTGCCGCTCGGCACTCCCACTGCTGAGCGGGGCAAAAAAAGAAAAAGAATTGCTCGTTCGATAGTGTGACTGCCGAGGGGGCAATTTAGCGCCCACCTATTTTTTTTTTTAAATTTTTTTATTGGCTTGCTCGGCACTCAGAGTGTCGATCGGTTGTTCGCTCGCCTGTTCATTCGTTAATACCAAGCATGATATTATATACGAATTTCATGAATATTTTGTCCATTTCAGAGAACAAATTGAATAATAAAAAATGAATAAAAGAAAACAAAAAAAATTAAAAAACATCGGCTTTTACGCGGTTTAATTGATATTCAACGCCTCATCCCTTTAATTTTTGGAAAGTTGCAATGATGAATATTGAGAAATAAAAAGCAGCTTGCACTGATCATGAAAGAGCACTCCAAGGAGAACACGCAATTTGCCGGATTTGTTTGCACTTAGAAGCATGTCCATGTATATATGAAAAGGATAAATTCCAGTACTAACTTTTTTACGTAGATCAATGGCTGAGATCAATAAGCCGCGGAATGGGAGCACAAATGAGAGTTGAGCATCTTCACAAATTCCAGTACTGACTTTTTTTATAATTGATTTGCAACTCGAGTCCAACACTATTCGAATGCTTCTTCTCCTTACGGAGATTATTTACCGTGAGCACACCGCTACTTATTCAACACTACTCCTGATTGCGAGCATCGCTTATGAAAATTTTATGGCAAACAAATAATAAAATTAACTTCAATTGTTTACAAGTTTAGTCTTTATTATGTGTGGAAATTTTGGTATAGAAAGAAAATAAATTAGTAACAGGCACAGAGAATATAACGACTTGAAGAAATTACTTATTTTATGATGGATTAAAAAGAAAACAATATTTTTTTAAAAAAAAATTAAGTGCTTGCTCGGCACAATAAAAATAATTTTAAAAATAGCTATGTGGTTGCTCGCTACCGTGAAGCCAATAAATAAGTTAAAAAAAAATAGGTGGGTGCTAAATTGCTCGCTCAGCTGTCTGGCTGTCGAGCGAGCAATTCTTTTTCTTTTTGTCGCCTCGCTCGGCACTGGCATTGCCGAGCAACACCTAAAGCGGTAATTTCTTTTTTTCTTCACCTATTTTGGTAAATTTTTAGTTTTTATACTATTTTGGAAAAAAAAAGCCCTAAAAATTGTTTACGGGTTAATGTTGGTCGATCAAATGGGCTGAATTGACACAAATACAAAAAAATTATGATTGAATTGAAAAAAAAAAGGTTGAGAACTAAATAGACACAATTACAATAGGTTTATAATTTTTTTGGTAATCTTCTCCTTCTCGCAACATTATATTCAAAATGACTTGTTTGGTAATTTTCTTCTTGCCATAGGTTTAGGGAAAATTATCAAAAAAATCATAAACCTATTTTAATTGTGCCAATTCAGTCCTAATTTTTTTTTTCAATTCAGTCCTAAATCTTTTGTAATTGTGCCAATTTAGTCCATTCGGCTAATTTTGGTTGGCCGGCGCTGATGTGAACGACGACCGTCACACGATATAATATTTTAATAATATTTTAAATATTCTATTATTATTATTTTTCATTTTTTCTTCTTTTCTTTTTCTCTTTTTTTTCCTTCTACTATTCTTCTTCCTCCCACTGTTCTTCTTGTCGCTATAGATTGAAGACAACGATCGTTCCTCCCACTGTTCTTCTTGCTCCTAGAGATTGAAGGCAATGATCGTCCTCCCATCTCTCCCTCGAGACGGCTCCTTCATCCTTGGACATCTAGTGTCGGCAAACCAGACAAGGCCGAGCTTCGCCTCGTCGTGGCTATACAAGGAGGAAAGGGGTGTCTCAGCTCGCCTCGCCCGGTGACGGCGAGGCCGAGACTCGCCAGATCTGGGTTGGTGAGGCTCGGCCTTGCCGTCGCCTAGCGATGCGGGCTGAGACACCCCTCTCCTCCTTCACCTCCATTGTTGTCGTCCTCCCTTCTCTCCCTCGCGTCTGCTCCTTCAACCTCGTGCATCTGGTATGGGGATCATTGTCATGGCTGTGTGAGGCCGTGGCTGTGCCTCGCCAGCCCAGATTTGGCAAGACTCGACCTCACTATCGCCGGGCGAGGCTGGCCAGACGATGGTGAGTTTGAGCCTTGCCAGACTCACCCTTGCTAGAGGTCGCAGAGGCGACCTTCGTCGAAGGCCGTTCGCCTCTGGATCAACTTTCGTTCATGGGCATCGTCTTCTTCAACATCTATTGGAGGAAGCAAAATAGTCTTGGGATTTGGAGGAAGAATAACAGTAGATGAATAAATAAATAAAAAAAAGGAAAATTTTAAAATATTACAAAAATTAAAAAATTTCCAAAATATTATTAAAATAATATGTCGCCGGACGGCGGGCGTCCACGTTAGCGCTGGCCGACCAAAATTGATTGGATAAACTGAATTGACAGAATTATAAAAAGGGTTAGGACTGAATTGGCCAAAACGAAAAATTTAGGACTGAATTAATACAATTGTAATAAGTTCATGACTTTTTTGATAATTTTCTCTGTAGGTTCAACTTGTGCGGATCCATCAATGAAGAGACGGTAATTCTTAGTTCGTACAAAATGTGTAGTAGTTATGATTTAAATCGGACATTTTGATCGTGGAACTCCTGTAGTAAGGTGGCCGGCGCTGGTCGTCCATTCTCACCTTTTTTAACTCGTAAAAAAGCCGAGTGTTGGCCCCACTAAATAATTGCCAAGCTAGCTTAGTCCATCCATCGTAAATGAGAAGTACAGTAGACTCCAAGCCAATAAACTCTTCAATCGACATGAAACTTTTTTGTCCCCGTGCTAAGACAGCCGCGTTTCACGTAAGCTTGTAAAAATGAGTCACAAGCCCATATTTTAACTTATATTAATTTAAATGAGCCGTCTTAAATTTAATGTATGAATATTTATATGTCCACTTTCAACCCATTTAATAAATAGATCAAGTCAGCCCACGTTGATCCTTCTTCATTAGTATCTTCTCTCCGCCTCTTCGTACTCGTGACTCACGAGTGTAATATAACTCCGGTTTTATTCCAACTTGTAACCAATGGTAGGGTTATTGTGGGCTCACTTGAAATGACTGGTAGTTATGACTTAAATCGAACATTTCAATCATTGGTGTGGAAGGGGAGAACATCGATAGTTATTGTTCATTCCTATCCTTTGTGATAAAAAAAAAAAACAACTACCGGTTCCAATTTGATCTTCCACAATACTAGGAAATTGATAGGATTATTAGTTTTCAAGTACAATAATACTCCTTTCCTATCTTTGTCAAAAAATATTTTGTGAGTAACTTGACCCGTTTTTGGACAGTTTAGGTGGCGTTTGTTATTATTGTTATTATTATTATTATTATTAATTTTCACCGTCGTTTGTAAGTATTGATTTATGCTATTAGAGCTGAGAAAGTGGAGTAGGCCGCCAAGTGGATAAGGCCGAACCATTATGAACATGCTTTCCATGTCTTCCGGATGTTAAACTCCTTTATATTCTTGATAGTAGATAACCGATTTCTGTACATACGTTATTCTAGTGCCACGTTCTACACAATGTTCAACACTTCATACGAAAATGTCTCAAGTTTTCTTAAACAATCAGTTCACCTCTTCTCGATTGTTTGTACCTAATTCATTTAACGTCACTGCACCGATAAATCACCGCTCAACCTTGCTTGTCATACTTTGATTCATGCATCGTAAATGAGAAGTCCAGCGTACTGCGAAGCCAACAACCAATTGAATTGGATATGAAGCTTTTTCTCTTGTAGAACTTAAGGAAGTAGTGAATGCGAAGAACGACCGTCCCTGAAGAAACACCCTGCTTGTTTTACTCAGTCAGCCACATTATTAACCAAGACATAAGACTTTGGAATTATTATAAGTGATCAGTTATTTTAAAATAGAGATCTAAATGTAGATATTTGGATGAAATATTAGAGGCAGATGTGCTTTCACTGTCATCACGAACAAAAGGTGAAATTACTTGTGGGATGTGTTTCTCTTTCGCTCTCTCTCTCTCTCTCCCCCTCTCTACGTAGTTACGTTCCTTATCCTGCTGCATCATATGCATTTCTTTCTGAGCTTTGGGTCTAATTTGTAGATAAATAAATCTTGATCAGGCAGCTATATTGTCATTTCTGTTGCAGGGTTTCTGCTTTAGTAAGTTGAATTTAATATTAGCGGTCGAACATTTGGATGATGTGAAGGGGATTGCATGAAACACACGCGAACCGTAACTTCCCGTTTTGAGTGAGTTGAAGTGTATTAGTGGTAAAACATATGGACAACATAAAGTGAATTGCATGAAAAATGTGGCTGGAGAAGCTGCATGCGTTAAGGCGATTCACAATGTTTTACATAGGAAAATGCTTCACAATTTTTTGCATAGGAAAATGCTTCCATGACAGTCTGATTGTCAGTTATTTTTTACCGTAGATTCACACGTCATCACTGCATGTTTTGCATAAAATTCTTATTAATTAGAAAATCATACAGTCAGAAAAAATGAGAGTGCTCTTAGATTATCAGGCTAGCAACTCTATTCCACGTATGCACGAAAAATAATTTTATTTCCTTAACTTTGAATTTGCTATATTCCAAATTGATAAGGTCCATGGCTAATCTACTATCATTTACAAGGCCGAAATATATAATTGGACGTCACTGAGTTAATATTTTCTTACCTAGTTTTATATGATATGTTCTAAATTATGTTCCCTTGTTATTTTTTATTGTTTATTAATTAACGAGTGCATGGAAATCACTTGTTAAATGTACTTAACAAGGAATATCTTGATTTTCAATGTGCTGATTGTAGGGAAAATTACCAAAAAAGTCTTAAACCTATAGTAATTGAGCCAATTTAGTCCTAAATTTTTTTGGCCGATAATGTCATAAATCTTTTTATAATTGTGTCAATTTAGTCCATTAGGCCAATTTTCCATCCAACGACATAATATTTAAATATAAATATAAATATATATATATATTACTTTTTTTTAACCCTTTTCATTTTATATGAAATGTTCTAAATTTACCTCGTCATTTTAATTAGACTTTTCCAATAAAATCGAGTAAGACACTTTTCTATAATCCATGATTGTATTTTGTAGTGTTGATTTATTTAAAGATGGTTATTCCAAATCATCTTAAGTTCCTAACCTGGAGTGGGTGAGCATGACGACCTGGTAGTTTTGTTCATTTTGGTGGTTTTGTCTCTGACTAAGGGTCCCCTTTACCTGTATTGTACATGGTGCATATTCTCTTGAATTGAATACAACAAAGGCAAGAATATTTATACGGAAGATCATTTGATCATTTCAATTGTGTTTTATTAGTTAACTTTACCTTTTTTAAGAAAGAATCTGGTTAGAGCTTTCAAACACTTCATTGCAAGTACAACATATGAATGATAAAGCTTATATTATTCCAAACCTGGTGTTCAGACTCAAAATGAAGTCGTCACATATTTGCTTCTGAATGAGTTGAATCTTATTATTCAGATGGAATGAGATATCGCTTCCGAAGATTCAATTCTTATTACTGGAGAAGACATGTGAAACATCATCAATGACTTTATTATTCTAGTTTGATCATATTCAAAGAGATTCTTCCACTTCTGAAAGCTGCTTTATGTTCAGATTCCACAATACATTCTGTCTAGATTCTGAATGCCCACATTTGGCAGGTTTTGTTTTGGCTATGTTATTTATGAAATTTTGTAATCTTTGACCGTCGCGACCTAAAATTCAATTTGACTGCATTCCAGGCTAATGGATTATTAGATTAATTAGATGAATTAACTAACTTAATACGAACTCTTCCAAGCGCATACCAAATCGCAACTTAAATTAATTGAAAATGATTTAGATTTGGAGTCGCCACTAATCATTTTTGATAGGTTGATTAAAAACTTAAGTAAAACAGCGGGGAACCATTTTACTTCTACGAACTAGAGATTGTGAATTCGGAGACTTGGTTACACTAGTTAATTAAAACTAATGCCCTTTCGGTACCTTAATTCCAATGAGATATCCTAATTGGCGGCTCAGATCGAATTGGTCTTTAAATTTGAATGAAGTGTTTCTTTGTGTTTTTGCTTTTTAGATGAATATGCATGAGTGATTGTGATGTATGAATGAGCATAGATAAAAACAATGGTATGGATAGAGGAGGCAATGCAAGACAATTCAATGTAACAAAATGCAAATATGCAATTAACTAAACTAATCATGCAAGGACTAGCTATAACATGCAAAAAATTATAGTTAGACTAAGTAGCATGCAATTTTTTAATCAACTAAGCAATTAGCCTAACCTAGTGTGGATGCCCTAAACATGATAATAATAACATGTAAAATGAAATGTTAAGATATAATGCAACATAAACATGCAAATTATGAGACATACAAAAAGCTCTGATATTATGTGATTTTCGAAAACTATGATGATGCATGAGTATATGCAATTTCGAAATTTAATGAATGACATGTCAATGGATGAATGTATTTTTTTGTCTTTTTATCATTTTTTGGCAAATGAAATGTGCACAAAACAAAATATGGTCTAAAGATATGCAAGGATATTTTGAAAATATGGAATGCAATGAGCGATATTCAAAAATATGATATGAATATGCACTAAAACATGGGATATGGTTGGATATGCTAAAGATATGCATGAAATATGCATAAATGTGATCTTTGGTCTTTCCTTTTTTCTTTAAAATTTCGGCCATTGAGGGATTTTTTGGAAGATTTACGTTATCTTGACTTTATTTGCTTAAAGCTTAATGAGATATGATTGATTTATTTTCTAAGAAACCTTATCTTCCTAAAAAAGATCAATTAAACATGGTTTGTAGTAAACCATATCTTACTAATTTTTTCTAGGAATCTTCAGAATATAGCAAAAATCAATCAAGATAGCAATCCGTCAATCAATATTCATAACAAAATCGCGACCGCCATCTTCCTTTCGAAATTTCCAAAAATTTCCACATCTCGAGTTAAAAATTGGATTTTCGGATATAGCAAATCAGATCTAAAAGGTGATAGGTCAGATTGACTAAATCCGAGATTTTCCTTACAAAAAATTAGGTTCCAACGGTTTAGGTCAAAAAAGCCGTTATCTTGAATTTCTAAAAAAAGGTTTGCACTTCTCTTAATGTCGGCATCATGTAGAACAATGCTAGAACAATCAAAGATTCATCTTTTAATCTCCTAATGTGAAAAAACTATCTAACATGCAAGTCATCCTTTGTATGCAAACGTGGCAAGAAACTCATGCCGTCAAGAAAAATTCGTTCCCAACAATGCTTCTAACCGAGACTAGAATATTTTACATGCCATTGATTTGATTTTCGGTTTTAGCACGAACTTGATGAAAAAGATTCAATTTATTCGAATTCCAATAGCAAGTTAACACGGATTTCCAATAAAAAAGTCGAAGAATTTTACCTTTTCCAAATTGCAAATTTCGCACCCGAGTGTTTGCCTAAAACAGCCCCCTTTTGACGTGAAACTCGCCGAAAAAACGCCTTTCAACTTGCAAGGGAATTCGTACGAAACCAGCAACGAAGGCTGCCTTTTACAGCAGCGAAAGCCGGCCTTGGACAGCTGTAGAGATCGAGCGGCAGCGGCAAGCAGAAGAAGCAGAGGCAACAACGGTCGATCGGCAGCAGAACGGCGGCGACAGTGAAGAACAACAGCGGCAACAGAGGCAAGGCGTCGGATGGGAGCGGGACGACGTCGGCTTTGGAGTGGCGGCAGTGACGGAACAGCGGCGGCGCACGGCTATAACGGGCGGTCGATGGTGAGAGTAAAAGAGAGAGAAAAGTCGTGGGAGAGAGAGAGAGAGAGTGAACGGAGTGTCAGAAAATTATGTCGTCCCCCCAATACCCTAAGCATAATGATGTATATATAGAGAGGATTATTGATTAGGGTAATATTCTAGGATTCAATCTTGACCATCGAGATTTCATGCAGGATATCCACTGTAGGATTGGAATTTTCTGAATATCCAAGGCCTTTCTTATGCAATGTATGATAATTTCTTTTTGCGAGAATTATGATTAACTCTCATTTTGTGAAATAAATGAATTTACTAAAAACTAAAATTTAGGTGTCAACATTGAATGATATGATTACTTTACCAATAGATTGACAGACCATCCTTCATTGAAAATTACCTTTCACGGGACAAGAAAACTTTTATATTTTAAGAACTCTACTTATGGAAATTGAATATTGAGTTGTATGGGAAACCGACTATGATGTGTTTGAATTCAACACCAACAATCATCAAATCTCCCTAGATACAATCTCGTTCAATCAAGATTGATAGCGTCCAATCAATAATTGAAGAGCGATCCTTTAAAAACTTGTCCAATGACTAGTTTGGAGGTGAAGGAGTATAAAAAGATATCCATGGTGCTACTACGGTGTGAGATAAGAATCATCAATTCTAATGTGCTAGAGCTATTTAGATTCATACTTGTGCTCATGAGCTTTATACAACAATCTTTGAGAGGTTTTGTAAGAGTAAAAAGAAATGTTATATCACGCAGACTTATCTAAGCCGAACCACTATAAACTTTGCATGCAAAACTTTGATACTCTAAACTCTTTCTACTGTGTTTAGACCATTGCAAGTCTTGTTCTAAATCTGCTACTGAATCTATTCAGATCCTATTTTTTTTGTCTGGTTTTATTCAGATCCTGCTTTAAATTATTTAAATTCTGCATTTAACTTCAGCATTGTTCAGAATTACCTATTCACCCTTTCTCTATGTGAATTTGCTAGATACAACATTAAGTGTATCAAACTCTAGAGATTTCCATA
Source organism: Rhodomyrtus tomentosa (assembly GCA_028455895.1). Classification (NCBI taxonomy): domain Eukaryota; kingdom Viridiplantae; phylum Streptophyta; class Magnoliopsida; order Myrtales; family Myrtaceae; genus Rhodomyrtus; species Rhodomyrtus tomentosa. The sequence goes on along the minus strand of JAPCWY010000001.1, from coordinate 579,656 downwards.
TTCTTCTTTCTTGTAGTTGCGGTTTTCTTTATGAACTACTTTCGTCCACGTAAAATTAGTAAAAGAGTTCCACTAAATGCGTTTAAGTAACTTAACATAAACTCATCCATTTGTATCAATCAAAATTACACCGTTAAGTGATTTTTCTCCCATAGGTGGGCATTTCATTAATGAACTTAGTGTGCTTAGATTTATCATTATACTACTACATCTACCTGAGTTTGTTCAGGTTAAAAGAGCCTTGTAATTTTTCCAGCATTGTCTTTGTCCAGGTTTTCCCTCTTAGAACACGTTCTGCATACGTTTTTTTTTTTAAATAGATGTAAGTTTTCCCTTGGGAAAATTATGAAAAAGTCCTAAATTTATTACACTGGTGTCAAGTCAGTTTTAAACATGTCAACCATGCCCATTCAGTTATAAGCCTTTAATGATTTGCCAATATAGTCCACTGGCCAATTTTAGTAGGAAATCCCTAAGCACCGACATCTTATGTTGCATGCCGGGTGGTGATGTGGATAATTTTACTATTTTTACATAATTTTTTTCTATTTTTTTTCCTTGCTTTGTGGTTAACAACTCTAGGTGGGAGGTCAACAGCTGATCCTTGCTACCACAAGAGAGATCTGGGTGAGGGTGGCGAGCACTCACTTGTTGGCCTCTAAGGGCGTTGCCATCATTGCCAGCCATGAGTGAGGGCATCCGCGCCCTCGCCAAGATCCAGGCGAGGGTCGCGGCCTCTATTAGACTTAGGAGAGGGGCACAGGTCCTCACCCAAACCTAGTTTGTGGTCGGCGAGGTTGCTAGCCAACCCTCGTTGGCCCATCATTGGGAAAGAGAAAAAAAAAGAAAAGAAAAAAAGAAGAGAAAAATCGATTTTTTTTTAAAAAAAACTATTTGAAGTTGTCCATGTAAGCGCCAATCATGCACATAGGACGTATGTCGTCCATGTCCGCAATTATAGGTAAAAATTGACCGGATGGACTACTTTGATAAATTCTCAAAAAGTATATGACTCAATCGGCACAATTACTTTGGGATTTTTATCTAGCATGTGTGGTAAATTTCCCTTTTTTTCCTTGCCATCAATAGTGCGGCTTTCTTTTAGCGTGTAACTTGAGACAATTGCTTCTTTACGTACTCACTCAGCCACAATATTAATCGACGCATAGCACCCTGCGACGACACGTGCGCTTTGCTTTCTCTTTCGTCAAGAGTCTCAAGAACAAAAGTCCAATTACTCTTAACTAACGTCGGCATCATATGTCCGTAACACGTGGGATGTGCTTTACCCGTCGCGCTCGGGGAGTAATCAACGATCCTCCGAGGATTCGCGACTTCTTAAACTCAATTGGAACATAACAGGAGCATACTTTCATCCTCTTGAAATTAGCAACAACCAAAAATCAAACGATCCATCTACTGAAACTCCTGATGGAGTCTCTGCTTCAAGACCTGAACTCCACCCACTTGTATGGAACGATCCTAGCCATCCTCATCCTATCCATCCACGCATGGTTCAAATCGAGCTCATCTCGCAAGCCCAAAACACCACCCGAAGTTGCCGGTGCATGGCCTGTCGTAGGGCACTTGCCCATACTAGCGAAATCCCAACATCCTCACAGGACATTCGGGTCCATGGCCGACGAGTACGGACCGATTTTCACCGTCCGGGTTGGGTCGTTCCCGGTCGTGGTGGTTAGCAGCTCCGAGGTAGCCAAGGAATGTTGCACCAAGCACGACCTCGCCCTCGCGTCTCGTCCGCAGCTGTTGGCCACTGAAGTCATGGGCTACAACAATGCCTTTTTCGGGTTTTCTCCTTACGGTCAGTATTGGCGCGAAGTGAGGAAAATCGCCACCTCGGAGCTGCTCTCTAACAGGAGGATCGAGTCGTTGGTCAACCCCATCGTGTCCTCGGTGACGGATATTGCCATTAAAAGGTTGCACAAGCTTTGGACTGAGAAGAAGAACGATTCAGGTACTTTATTGTATGAAACAATTCAACTACCGGTGTGGAGAAACAAGCCAAGCATCTTCAGTAAAAATAGAAGAGTGTTATCCATTTAAAATCCCTCACCCTATGCCTGTCTCGACGACAGGCCACATCTTGATTGACTTGAAGCAGTGGTTTGCAAACTTGTCTGTGAGCATTGTCCTTAAAGTCGTAGCCGGTAAGGGCTACTGCAGCGACGTCGCCATGGCAGATGAGGAAGAGGAGCAGCGGTGGCACCATGCCTTGGTGGAATTCTTGCATTTCCTAGGGGTCTTCACGGTGGCGGATGCTCTTCCTTTCTTGAGATGGTTGGACCTGGGTGGCCATGAGAAGTCCATGAGGAGGATCGCCAAAGAATTGGACACAATCCTAAGTGGCTGGTTAGAGGAGCACAAAACGAACAGCAAAAGTCCGAGTGAGAAGAGGGGTGATCGAGATTTCATGGACGTCATGCTTTCGACCGTCAATGGCAAGGAAATGGGAGGTTACGATGCTGATACAGTCGTCAAAGCGACTTGCTTGGTACGCCTTGTTTTCCCACTCTTAAAATTTCATAAGACTGAGCATTGGACTTCTCCTGCTCCTTATTTGTGTCACAACAGCGATTAAGATTGCAAGGCGATGTTCAACCCACATCGCACCGACCGGCCGACCGACTTTCATGCCTTATTCGACATGCACTTTTGTTTCGACAGTATTGTGATCTGGTCTAGTCAGTCTTCATATCTCAAACCTGCAAATAATATTGTATTTCCTGTTTGAAGGCCATCATATCAGGTGCTACAGATACTGTGATGATCACCCTAACATGGGCGGTCTCTCTGCTGCTAAACAACCTTCCCATTTTGAAGAAGGCTCGCGAAGAACTAGACGCTCAAATTGGTAAACAAAGATATGTGAATGAATCAGACATCGCCAACCTAAGTTACCTACATGCCATAGTGAAGGAGACCCTGCGATTACACCCGGCTGGCCCGCTTGCCGTGCCACACGAATCGATTGAAGATTGCCTCGTCGACGGGCACCACGTCCCCAAAGGGACGAGGTTGCTCTTCAACTTGTGGAAGATCCAAACCGATCCAAAAGTATGGCCAGAACCCATGGAGTTTAAGCCCGAGAGGTTCTTCCACAAAGATGTTGACGTGAAGTACCGTAACTTCGAGTACTTGCCATTTGGAGGTGGTAGGAGAATTTGTCCCGGGATGTCCTTTGGCCTTCAGTCGGTAAACTCTATGCTCGCTAGGTTCCTGCACGCGTTCGAGGTATCGACTCTGGACGATTCGCCGGTGGATATGTTGGAGGCCTTCGGAATAACAGTCGATAAGGCGACCCCACTCGAGGTAATGCTCGCGCCGAGATTGCCAAGCGAGGTTTACGAACTTGCGTGAGAAACAAGTTGGGTTGGTAAGTTACTATTAAAAGTTAGATGGGTAAGTTATCACTAAATAAATTGGCTCTCCGTGCCCATCTTTTGTCCAATCATTAGTAGTTGCACGTTCAGACAATCGGTGACCTAGATCCAGTCTGTGTTTCGTGAATAAATAGGAACTGAGTTGGTGCTTCACTGAAGTCGTTTTATCTGTTGCTCTGATGATCTATTATTTGTTTTCTTTTGCTAATTGCCTCATGAGTAAGAACCGAGAATCTCAGATAAATTCCGACCGTTCTTCTTAACCACATATTCGGTTTCGACACAGCAGCTTCCTTTCGAAAAGTAATCCCGAGTGAAACAGCAAATCTATACGCAGTTCATTGTAGGTATATCAATGAAAATACTAAACTATGACGAGAGTTAACTCACCCGAATTCATGCATGTGGAAGTCTTCCGGTAAGAATTAATGTAGAACATTTCGAAGTTCCATTATATCTAAACTTCATTATGTGGAGAGGCGAAAATTACCAAGTCAGCCCTAAATTTACTGTGTGGGTATTTTCTAATTTTTTCGATGTAGTCTTAAATCTTTGCGCGAAATTCCAAAGTAACCTTTTGGCCAATTGCTATCGAAATCCACAAAATTTCTATGTCAGCGTGCCACTTATGATGCCGGCAAGGGCTGGACATGTCAACAATTGCAATAAATTTTTTTTTTGTGGCAATTAATCTGAAGGATTTATTAGAACTTCGAGCAATGATTTAAGACTACTTTATTTAATTTGAAAGATTTAAGATTGAATTGACATTACCGATTTAACAATTATCTCGCCGGAGATTGGTATATTCTACCACTCGTAGAAATATATTGACCATGCGGTTCTCCGTGGTTTACCATCTCACGATAAAGTTTTCCATCTTCTTCGTCTCTCTCTCTCTTTTTTTTTCCTGCTTTGGAGGAGAGCCAAACCTGCATTAAATAAAAAAAGAAAAAGAAAAAGGCTGGTTTTCACGTGTAAAGTGGGATAAGGCTTAAAAACAAATAATTCGAAACCACTTGATCACAAATTCCTGTGACCATTCCTCCATCTAAGGAAATTTCGGTCCTTTGCGGCGCCGGCCAATTCCGACTTACATCCAGGGGTAATTAAGGCGACGACCGGCTTACTCAAAACAAGCAATCCACTATGGTTCAAATCGAAAACGAGGTCGTCAAACAATAATCGAACATCGTCAATCTTTTTGCTAATAAAAGAATGAGTCCACGTGTTGACACCTAAGTCTTAGCGACCACATTAGGTAATTCCCTGGATAGAAAATTAGGAATCGACCTCGATCCCTCAACAAAAATTTCATTTATTTGCATATTAAAAGCATTTAGCCCACACAAATTGCATTGTAATTGAGCTACAAGCAGGGGTTGTTGTGGCGTCCCAAGCCTGCCACTATCACTACGCGCACCTATTTTAACTTAATTAGCTCGACTAGAGTAACGCATGCGGAAAACCCTCTTCTTCTTTTTTTTTTTTTTTAATCTTCGTAAAAAAATCATAAAAATAACTATTGATATTAATAATAGAAAATGTAGTTTCATTTCATGTCCTTTTATTATATAACTCGATTACTATAACAAAATGTCCATGACCAAAAATATTTACTGCTCTTGAAAATTCAGATCAGGGAGGCCAAAGGTTGCTTACTCCTCTACCTATCCCTGCTCCACAGTTTCAAGACATAAACTTCTCCCAGATAAAAAGGTCAAGGTGCCATGGGTAACGACCGTGAGCCTTGAGGGTAGGAGTACCGACCGTGATCAATTACCTGAAAAATATGAATCAACTGCAGGTGAATATAATTCAGAAAGTACGGGTTCTAACTGGCTGACCAATTTTAATGAAATCCCAATCAAGTGGAATCCTTTATTATATGACTTGCATGTCCGCACACATGCAAACATGGCATAAGATATCAAGACATTTAACTAAGTTACATGCCACCTCGTGGCCGACCTTTAGGTCATTACTCTTCCCATGTTCGTGGCCAATCATCGTCAATAGTTCTTGCCATTTCCATGGCTAACCTTTGGTCATTGCCTCATACTGCCTTTGAGGCCACCGATCAAAGGATCGGACTACCCAGGCACACAGTAGGGTCTTCCCGTAGACTCCATAGGGCACGAACTTGTTTGCCAAGTCCACTTCTTGTCGCAAATATCTCATGCCAATTCATGAGCTAATATGTTTCATTTATATTCATAATGCTCTACTTCATTCTAATGCACCTCTAATTGATGTGCGACCAGATTTGCAATAGCGTCATTGCATTAACGTGACTAGAGAAATTAACATGAACACCCAGAGATAAAGGATTAAAACTGGAGCAAGAACACTCCTTTATTTATGGCAACCGCTCACGATATAGTACTTGTCTTATCCTGGTTCTCGTTCACGGGCATACGACTAGCTTCTGAACTTGCTTCAATTTCTAAAATTTATCTACTTGGCACCGTTGGATCCTCGATTAGTAATATTTCAACGTGAATAAAATACCGAGCCAATTTTAAAATTAATCTTTCGGCTTCAATGAATCCCATTTAGCATAGGATATTTCCAAGACATCCACCCAATATCGTATTTCATGTTCTTACCCTACAGCTTCATAAATTAACGTTTTTCATTCACCAAGATCACTGTACGTCCACCACATCACCATTTTCAGCTCCCTCCTTGGTACTCCATGATCACTTTTATCTTCTTCTTGCATTCTGCTATTATTTAATGTCAAATCTCTCTTTGCCCTACGTACACCGACGAACTACGGCCAGTGAAACACCTTCGTGTCTTTGTCCTACCATTTGCGGAACACCATCCAAAATTCCATCCACTAACGCACTAATCAGCCTTCACGATTGTATTTTCTTTCACAATAAAAATGTGACTCTTGTCATGTAGTCTCTCCCCTAATTCATCACCCCAACGGCACATAATTCGCCTCCAGAACTTCTCAATTCCGCGAGCTCAGAAACCGACTTACCTGGCGTTAATCAGAGCCGCAAACGTCGCTGCGGCGCCTGAAGGTTGCTCACCGTTTCACATGAGATGCTGTTACCTACTCGTTTTCACTCCAAGAAAGAACCAAAAATGCTGTTCGGTGGCCGTGTAAGAGAGAAGTTTTCTAAAAGGAATTTGGTGAGCTGGAAGGGAATTGCCGTGGCTTCCCTTTCTTTTTGCCACCTTATGTCCACTTGTTTAGTGAAATGCAGTGGCTTGCCCTTCTTTAATCTAGCTCACGTGTGTTAGTTTTTGTTGCTGGGTTTTACCGCCACGATGATAAAAGTGTTACGTTGCTTCCTTCATTGCACCTGTTACTCGGTGGAACTCTTGCATGGAGCGCATAGGAGCGAAGGTTGTGGGCTGACTTTTTGAAAAATTAAATCCACGCCTGAGTTATTCGCAAGCTGGATGAAGTTTAGGACCTTCTCTTCTCTTGATTCTGTACCACCAACCGGGGCTGCCTTCAAGCTAGCCTCGACTCTACTCGAACCAGTTTATGGCGAGCCCACTCGAGATAAAGCGGGCTTCGAAACCAACTCCAGCCTAGTCCATTTGGGCCTAATCCATTCCAATCGAGTCGTATCCTTCTCAAATTGGGCCTTCGGTTCACTTTGCTACGAATCTTATCCAATCCGAGACTTTAACTCTTTCACTTAATTTTCCGATTTCCTTCATCATAAATCAGCTTTCTAATCCATTTCAGTCTTCCCTGATTAATTAATAACTCATAAAAGTGGGATGTTACAGGTTCTCCCCCCTTAAATAATTTCGTTCTCGAAATTGCTTGTTCACATTGCACTTACTCAAATAAATAGGGGAAACATTTTCTCATTATATCTTCACCTTCCTATGTCGCCTCTTCAGTGTCATGATTTTGCCATGGTACTTTTGCTAGTGGAATCACTTTGTTCCTTAATACTCGATCCCTTCGATCCAAAATTTTCATCGGTCGGTCGTTCGATGTACCTTACCCTTTCATCAATCTCGATCTTGTCGTGATCTAACACATGGGATGGTTTTGTTTGATACTTCCTCAACATTGAAAAATGAAACACGTCATGTATATTGGACATCTTATGTGGGAGTGCTAATCAATAGGCTAGTTCGTCAATCTTTTTTAGTATTTCGAAAAGTCCAATGTACCTAGGATTAAGCTTTATCCTTCTTCCAAATCTGGACACTCCTTTCGTTGGCAAGACTTTTAAAAACACGTTATCTCCGACTTCTAAACTCTACTCGAAATGACGTCAAACTCTATATAGCAATTGTCCGAGTAATGGGTCTTCCTGGGAAAGATCATGTATGACTAATATAAGTCACTGATGATATTTGACTAGACAAAAAGCCCACAACGAGATAAGATCCAACAATGAAAACGAGTATTATTTTAATGATCCATGCTTTACCTTTCAATTAAAGGAAAACGTGACGAGTGAAAATCCACAAGTGTTGTATCAGGAAGAGGTGAGATGTCCCAATTCAAATAACCCTTGGCGGCACTAGAGTCTAGATTATTGAGACTGACGGTCCAACTAAAAATATTCCGAAGACGAGACGGACCGCTGGATGAAGTTTGAAAATCTGCTCAGGTTCTGGTCCAGCCCACGCGTATGACTTATCTCGAGTGCCGAATTCGACGTACCCGCGCCACTCACCGATTGCCATGCGTGCGCATTAAGACCGATTCAATAGTTGGACCCACAGCCAACGCAAATCACGGATCATATCAACGACCGCCGATTAGGCTGCGTTCCGAAAAAATAATTTTGATTTAAATAATTTTTAAATTCCTTTGCTAGAGGATTTTTAGAAAATCAAAACGCGTTTGACAACAGTCCAAAATTTCTGTTCATAGAATAGAAACTCGTTTGATAACGGCACAAAATTTCTATTTCGAAAAACTATTTTTCTTCCTAATTTTTTTATTTCATTGAAGTCAAATAACTATGCAGTTAGTTTGTAAAATTTCATCCAAAACTGAATACTAATTTCCAATGCACAATAAAATAAATTAAAATATATATTTTTAACATATCATAAATGAAACACAAATTTTAATATATGATGTTTGAAGTTCGATTGAAGCATGAGACAATTCCCATATTAAAAACTCATTTTTTCTTTAAATGTTGCTTCTGAATAACCAAATTATCCACTGAAAAAATAAAATAAAAATATATTATCCTCATTGATACGAAATACAAGTCATTTACTATTGTTTTGTAGCTTTTGTCCAAAATTCAAGTAGGTGTTTGACTCCAACTCCACATGTAAATAGTCATATTTTGTGACACACGGTTACGAGTATATATATTATCATTTGCATGTTGGATGCCCTCATCTTCTGTGATATTTTTTTTTGCAAAAAAGAATTTAAACAGTGAAATCTAAAAATATTAGGCCCAAATTTATGAAAATGAGGTCAAACTAGGCTAATATATGTTTCTTATATTTTTAGGGATTTTCTAACTTTTTTACTATTTTTTTTTAATTTTCAATTTTTTTCGAATTTTTTATTTTTATTTTTTTATTAAGTCGAGGAAAAAGTGATTAGAGAACTAAAATGAAAAAGTGAGAAATGTGATACTTCATTCTATTTTGTAATTGTCAAAAGTGATTTTTTTTTCAGAACCAACTTTTTTTTTTCTTCTGAATTTTGCTATAAAACTGATTTTGAGAACAAAATCAGAATCATAATTAGAATTATTTATATTACCAAACGGGGTTCTCATCATTTTTTGTTCCTAGAATCAGAATCAGAGAATGAGAATGGTAACCATGCAAGCTCTTAGTAGACGATCATAATTGCAACTCGAGATGGCTATGACGGTAATACATGCGATGAGGGCAGTTTTCAGAGCCCAACAGAAGCAATTCACATCGTAACCCATGCGACTACAACCGGTATCCCGGGAAGGCTATGGTCACAAACAACAACATGCTTTTGGCAAACAGCGAGCCACGAGCGATGGCTATGACAAGCAATGACTGGTATCAGAAAGGGCCACGAAAAACAATTTGCGATGAGCACAACCCATAAATGGCGACCAGTGTAATCCCGATGTAGTCGACTCTATATTGCTTGCTATGAAGCAGACCCATAAATGGAAACTCTCATGACCAATCAAATGCGATGTGAAACTGGCAAGTGGGTCCAAGTAACTTTCTAAAAAGGGAATTGCTTTCCTCACAATCAGACAATGGTGCCAGTTATTATTATTATTAGACGAACCCGCAAGCAAAAGCAATGCACAAATACACGAAATGTGTTGAGAAAACCTTCTATTTGAATATTTTGACTTTGAGAAATTATCCTTGTTAAGATAGAATCTGTGTAATGTTTATAATTTTTTAATTGCAGAATGAACAAATAAACAAAAGTTTATATTGATCCATTTCTAGTATCCAAACTCAAGAAGTAATAGTCATATATTTGCTTTTAAAGACTTTCAGATGGAGTTGCTTGTGAAGATATTCAGATGAAGTATGTTTTATCTGAAGGCCTATTTGTCTGAAGGCTTATATGACGTGTCAGAAGTACTTTATTAAATCTCAGTATCATGGTTCAAAATAATCTGTTCAGATTTAGAGAGTCTTTACTTCTGAAGACTGCTTCTAAATATAGTTCAGATTCTGTGATTTTTATTAGATAGATTCTGAAGACCAATGAATGACAGGTTTTCGATTAAGACAGTTTCTTTTATAGAAGTCTGTAATAGTTGATTGACAAGATATTTATTCAATCATATCAGGAGGAAATACGATTGGATATTACCTTCTAGGAATAAGACTTGTAGCTTATTTGAATCTACTTTACTTTTGTAAACAAAATATTTAGTCCTATGGGTTCGGACTCTCTTCAACGGCTACAATATCTTTTCAGATAAGTCCCGTTCAATCATGATTGATGACATCTAATCAAAGATTGAAGAGCGATCCTCTGAAGGATTATCCAACGGTTAGTTTGTAAGCACATGAGTATAAAAGACGAGTCATGTTGCTAACACCTAAATTTTGATTAACATTTTTTTGGTCATTTTGACATAAATATTAGAGATAATCTTTTAGTTCTAAACAAAAATAATTTAAGCATTTTTCATGTTTATTTCTTATCATGCATCATATCATGCATTTGTTTGGGTATCGGCAAAGCTCAATTTTGTCAAGCGACTTGGACATTAAATTTGCGGCGATTTGATGGTCACGTATTGAGATTTTATAATTTATGGAACTATTTCAAATTGACCCATTTTCGTTCACCAATTTTTTTTAAGGCTTTTAATAATTAATCATTAGTTAATTAGAGCCCGATTTGAACCCAAAGTCGCGCGATTAATCCCACGAAAAGGCAATTTTCGGCCGGCCCTCTCTCGTCCCTCTATGGCCGAAATTCTCTAAGTGTCGTAATGGAGTATGGCTCCTCAATATCAGAATTTTTGATCCTACAGTTATGATTGAGTCTTATCCTAGTTAAAGCTTTTGGTCTAACGGTCATCAACGAGTCCCACGCTTGCTGGAAAACCATTTCTCTATATATATAACCAAGAATTTTGGCTATCTCCCCAAATTTTCGAAAATTTCAAAGTTCAATTGATTTGTTTCATTTGTGGTAAATATTTAGATATTTTTAAACAAAAATGTCTATAATATATTCTATCCTCGAGCCTAGACCCGTCGAAAAAAGTAAATCACCCATGATCTTATGGGGTGGGATGGTGATCTAGTATAAGACTTCGTGTTCTTTTCCTTTGAAAAAATGGACGTTGTTGCCTTATACATATAATCGCATACTGGCTCGAATCTTCGATGATGTAACGGATAAAAATTCAACTCTAGCCCAAATCTTTGGGAATGAGTGAATTATCGAAAAATTTAGAAATTAAGGTATATTATGGGCATTCTTGTTTAATTTTGTTCAAATTCTTTTTTAAGAAATTCGAGAAAATCAAAACAAACAAGAAAAAAAAAATATTCAACTCACATAAACCAATCAAAAAAATACATTTTCATAAAATTCGTACCGTAATATAACCAAGTCCGCGAACTCATTTTCTCTGGGTCGTAGAAATAAAATAGTTCTCCTGCTATTTTATATATATTTCTAATCAACCTACCAATTAATGGCAGCTCATAAATTAAAACCAAACCTAAGTTGCGAATTGATAGAGCTCGGGAGAGTTCATATTTGGCTTGTTAATTCATCTAAATAACCCAATAATCCATTAATCTAATTTTTTAGGTCGCAACAATGGTCACCAGTAGAAAAGGTTGAGAACATAAAATTCAAAACTGCGTGAGTTGTTCAGATTCATATACTTGTTCCTAAGAGTTCTTAAATTCTTTCATTGTGAGGTTTTTGTAAGAGCGACTGAGCGTCTTCACCTAATGTAAATCTTCATTGGATCATTCTAATGGAATCTAGCCAATCGATCGTCATCGTAAGAGAATGGACGTAAGCTTAACAAACCGAACCACTATAAACTCATAGTGCACCTTTCTCTTCTCGAAACTTTTATTTCTATGTTTAAATTATTTGCACATTGTCATACTGTTCTTGATTCTAATCATGTTTTAAAATTGTCTTAATTCCACAATAAGTTTCATTCTGATTCAGAATCACCTATTTACCCATTTCTAGGTAATTTTACTAGATTCAATAATTGGTATCAGAGCAGGTTACTATTATTTGTGAAGTGTTTTGACTTCAAAGTTAACGATCTATCATGTCTAGCAACAATTTCTCAGGAACTAGTGACTTGTATTTTGCCAACAAACCACTATACTTTGATGGAAATGATTATAACATGTAGACCAACAATGAAGTGATTCTTCAAAGCTTACGATGAATTGATATGGGATGTTGTCATTAATGGTGTCGTGCCTGCCACTACTGCACCTGTATCTACTGAAAACCAACGATGTCTGATACTGAAAGGGATAAAAAAAACGAGGTCTAGATTCCAAAGCTGTTAATGCACTATTATGTGGTTTGTCTACTCTCATGTACAATCATGTTTCAAAAGAAGAATCAATAAAGACTGTATAGGATAGACTTCATGTTACTTTTCAAGGAACAAACAGGGTGAAATAAACAAATCTTAGCATTCTGTTGAGTGACTATGAATCATTCCATATGAAGCTAGATGAATATATTGCAGATATGATCGATAGATTTCAAATTTTGGCAAGTGATCTTGCAAGGCAAGCTGCTCCAATTGCTAAGCCAATGCAAGTCAGGAAGATACTTAAAGGTCTCACAGATGATTGGAATTATATCAAACCTTCTATTCAAGAGTGTCACACAATTAGACCACTTTCAGTATATGAGCTTATTGGACATTGCAATCTTATGAGACATAACGTGCCAACAAGAAAAGAGATCCATGAGGTAAGAATTTAATAGCTTTAAAAACTGAAATCGATCATAATTTATTTGATTCAGATGATGAAGAACTAGAGCTTATGGTAAATAAATTCATAAAGATGGCTCAAAAAGGAAAAAAATTCAAAGGAAATAAGTCATATAAGAAAAATTATCAGAAATTTTTGAGCAATTATATACAAGAAAGTAAAGATGTGATGCGTTTTCACTGCAAGAAGGCAGGGCATATCAAGCCAAATTGTTCCATTCTGAAAAGGAATAAAATGAGAAATACAAAAAGGCTTTAAAAACATAGACTTCAAGTAATTCTGATGACACTGAGGAGGATTATGCAAATATCTACTTAATGGTTGAGTCAGATTCGGAACTAGAATCTAGTTCAGATTCAGAAACTGATGTATGTTTCTCTGAACTTCCTGATGAAGTTACTAAGTATATTGATTAGTTTTGCAAAAACTATAAAGAAACTCTTAAAAAGGTTTTGACTTTAAAAAAGTAAATTTCTTCCTTAAAGCAGCAAGATATTTCTCAAAAAATAATATTGATTTTTTACAACGAGAATATCATCATATGAAAGAAAATCATGATTCTATTTCAAAAGAAAATGATTCATTAAAAATTAAAATTGAAAACATTTCGATTTTTTTTTTCACAAAGTTCAAAAACTTTAGATAACAAAACAAATTCATTTCAATGATAAATTTGGTTTGGGTTTCAAAAGAGAAAGTGATCTCAAAAACTGTATTCCCAAAACAAATGAAACGAGTTTTGGAAAACTTTCTACATCTGTATATAGATAGTATTTTTAGAACCGATTCACAAGATTCCGCATACGTCAACCTTGTGTAAATTGCGGTGATCCTATTCATATCAAGGATCATTGTATGAAAATATGGAGATCTGTTAATAGAAAATTATCATGCACTACTAACTCAAAAGGACCCAATAAAGCATGGGTACCAAAGAAACAGTGAGTTGTTTTTCATTTGCAGATTTCTAGGAAAAAGAAGAACAAAATGTTTCTGAACAGTGAATGCTCAAGCCACATAACTGGTGATCCAGAAAAGTTTATTTGACTATCAAATTACAATGGTAGAAGTATGTCTTTTGGAGTAAATAACAAAGGAAAAGTCATCGGAAAGGAACCGTGGAGAATGAAAATCTGACAGCGAATAATGTCTCATTAGTCAAAGGATTAAACTACAATTTTATCTTCGTGAGTCAACTTTATGACTTTGGTTATCCAATTTATTTTCAAGATTTAAAGTGCACAGATGTGAGCAAAGACAAGAAACAAAGTTTCACTGGCCAAAGTCATGAAAATATCTATCTTCTTGATGTTGACATTGAAGATCTGAAATGTCTCGTCTCATTTAAGGATGAATATGAACTATGACACAGAAAGATATGCCATATCAGTATGAAGCATATCTCAAGATTTTAGAATGTTCGAGGATCACCACAAACAAAGTTTCAAAAATCAAAACTTTGCTTTGTATGCACATTAGGTAAGCATGTAAGAAGTTTGTTTAAATCAATAAATTAAGTTTCTTCTAAACAAACTCTACAGCTACTTCATATGGACATTTTTAGTCCCAACAGAACCTTAAACCTTGGAGGTAAGAAATACTGCCTTGTTATTATTGATGATTTCTCTTGATACACATGAGTATTATTTTTTACACACAAAAATGATTCCTTCTCATTCTTTTCAAAATTTGCTAAAAGAGTTTAGAATGAGAAAGGTTGTGCTATTTTCTGCGTAAAAACATATGGAGAATTTGAAAATCAAAACTTTTCAGACTTTTGTGATGAATTTGGAATTCAGTTTAATTTTTGTACTCCTTATACTACTCAACAAAATGGGGAAGTGTAGAGAAAAAAAATCGCTCTGTGCAAGAAATGACTAGAACTCTTTTGATTGAGAGCAAAATCGCTTCTCATTTTTGGGTCGAAGCAGTTTTCATAGCCTACTATATTCTAAATCATCTTTCTCTTAGACCAATTCTTGAGAAAACCCATATGAGATCTTCAAAGTAAGAAAACCTGATGTTGCATGCTTTCGAGTATTTGGTTGAAAATGTTTTATTATGAAGAATGCTAACGATCGAATTAGCAAGTTTGATGAGAAGTCAGATAAAGGTATATTCTTGGGATATTCAACAACGAGCAAAGCCTACAGAGTCTACAAGAAAAACTCTCATGTTGTTGAGGAATCAATGAATGTTAAATTTGATGAAAGCCTTCAGAATGATCGATTTGAATTTAGTCAAGTTCGAATTCTTCCACAAAATTCAAACTTATAGAAAGAATCTGAAGAGAAGAAAGATAATCTGAATGAAGAAATTTCAGAAGTAGTGCAACGTGAATCTGAAGAACCTACAGATGATCGATTCAACAAAAACTAGAAGCACAAATCTAGTCATCCAAAGGAGCTTATCATGGGAAGTTTAGATGATGGTATCAAACTAAGATCAAAGTTCAAACAAACAATGAGTAATATAGCTCTTGTTTCTGAAGTGGAACCTAAACGGATTGAAGAAGCATTGGCACATGAAAACTGGATCAATGCAATGCAGGAGGAGTTACATCAGTTCAAAATCAATAATGTTTAGGAATTGGTTTCTAGACCCAAGAATCATCTAGTAATTGGAATTAAATGGGTGTTTAGAAATAAACTGGATGATAAAGGGAAGGTGGTCAAAAACAAAGCAAGGCTAGTGGCAAAAAACTATTTTCAAGAAGAAGGAATAGACTGCGAAACCTACACCCCGTTGCCAAGTTAGAAGCCATTAGGTTAATTCTTGCTTATGCTTGTTACAATGACTTTAAACTTTTTTAGATAGACGTGAAAAGTGAATTTCTAAATAGCTACATCAAAGAAAAAGTTTACGTCGAACAACCACCTGGTTTCAAAGAACCCAACCCATAGGAAAAGATCTTGTTTATGCATTAAGAAAAGCACTCTATGGATTGAAGCAAGCACGTCCTGCTTGGTATGAAAGGTTAAGTAGCTCCCTGTATGAACCGAAGTTCGTCAAAGGTAATGTTGGCACTACTCTTTTTATTTAGAAGCACAGTAAGGATATTTTACTTGTTCAAATTTACGTAGACGATATAATCTCGGGCTCTTCTAACGAATATCTTTACAAGAATTTTTCTAAAGTGATGTAAGATGAATTCGAAATGAGCATGATGAGAGAATCGAGATTCTTCCTCGAACTTCAAAGTCATCAGCCAAATAGTGAAACCTTTATTCATTAGGAGAAATATGCACTTGAGATTATCAAGAAGTTTGGTCTAGAAAATTGCAAAAAGACAGAAAGTCCAATGTCTCATTCCTCCAAAGTTGATAAAGATGAAGATTGAAAAGAAATTGATCCAAACTATATCGCAGTATAATTGGACCACTACTTTATCTTACAGTCTCAAGATTAGACATACTATTCGGCGTTTGCTTATGTGTAAGATTTCAATCCAACCCAAAAGAATCACATCTTTCAGCCATCAAAAGTATCATCAAACATATTGGGACTTATCCCATATATGGCTTGTGATAATCTAAAAATTTCGATTTCATTCTAAAAGTATATTCGGATGCAGATCTTGCTATATGCAAAATTGACAAGAAGAGTATTTCTGGAACCTATCAACTTATGGGGAATATGCTCATATCTTGGCATTCCAGAAAGCAAAACAAATTGCTCTTACTATAGCTGAAGCTAAATATGTATCACTAGGAAGTTGTTATGCTCAGATTCTTTGATTGAAACAACAACCAGCACTATCAATCTCACAAAGAATCCCATTGAAGATGAACCAATTGTTGGAGAGTCAAAAGAATCTCCAATCGAAGTTCCACTATTTTTCACCTAGCAATTCATCTTCTTCACCAACAATGATTTATGAACTGTCAACTCGGCATTTGCAATGACCATAACAGACTTCGGTAAAATTCAAGGATTGCATAATCACAAGAGATGATGAGACTGACAATGACAATATCACTAATGAAACAATAGCAAAATTTTGATTATTTGCTGAATGTGACCCCAAATCCTATGATGATGTAGTTGGAGATGAAAAGTGGATCCAAGTAATGGATGAAGAAATTCACTTCATCGAAAAGAATGACACATGAATGCTGACTTATTTACTACATGGTAAAGAGCCCATTAGTATCAAGTGGGTGTACAAGACGATGTACAAACCTAATGGTCAGGTGGATCGTTACAAGGCTAGACTAGTTGTGAAAGGTTATAAGCAAAAGATAGGTATTGTTTATTTTGAAGTATTTGAATCATGGCTCGAATGGATACCATTTGGATACTCTTAGCGTAGCTCATAAACATTGGAAGATCCATCAAATGGATGTGAAATCTACATTTTTCAATGGTTTTTTTGGTGAGGAAGTCTACATGGAGCAACGTATGAAAATCAAGTTTACAACCTAAAGTAATCATTATATGAGCTAAAACAAGCGCCTCGAGTCTGGTACACGAGGATCGACACATACCTGTCGAAGCATTGTTTTCAAAAGTGCCAATATAAGCATATACTATATATCAAGTCAAATACTAACGATGATCTTATCATTATATGTCTTTATGTAGATGACTTGATAGTTATAGGAAATTGTGAAAAAATATTTGTTGAATTTAGAGAGGCTGTGAAAAGTCATTTCGAGATGACAAACTTGGGATTAATGTCATATATTCTAGGCCTTGAAGTGAAGCAGACAAACGATGACATATTTATTTAGCAACAAAAATATGCTAAAGATATTTTAAAGCGATTCAAAATGGGATCACTCAAAGCAATTCAGACTCTCGTAGCAGAATGATTGAAGCCGAAGATAGAAGGAACTAGTGAACTAGTAAATCCCACTTATTTTAAAAGTATTATTAGCAACTTAAGAGATTTGACCTCTACGAGGCCAGATGTTATGTATGGTGTGGGAATTATTAGTCGATTTATGGAGAAACTATACTAATCACATTTTCAGGCAGTAAAAAGAATTCTACGATATATCAATGGAACTTATGATCATAGAATTTTATATATTTACATTGACAATTTCAATTTAGTGGGACATACAGACAGTGATTGGGCAGGTGATATTGAGACGCGAAAAAGTACTTATGGGTATCCGTTTCTTCTAAGATCATGAGTTATATCTTGGTCCTAAAAAAAGCAACAAATTAGCAGTAGCTTCGGCAGCATGTGAAGAGATATAGCTTCGTAGGATGCTTAATGAACTGATCCATAAGCAGAAAGGTCCAACCAAATTGATGTGTGATAGCAAGTCGGGCAATTGCATTGACTAAGAATCTTGTTTTCCATGGCAGGAGCAAACATATCGACATCAAGTATCGCTATATCCATGAGCTAGTCAAAGATGATGATATTGAACTTGATTTCCGTGAGTCCAAAGACTAAATTGCAGATATCCTAACAAAATCATTGAAGGCGGATTTGTTCATTAAAGGCGATGTTTAGTGTTATGAATTTCCAAAATCAATTTTAAGGAGCTCGTTAGAAAATATAAAATTTATTTTTTGAAAAGAAAATTGTATTTGATATGGTGGTTATAAAAAAAAAAGAAAAATAATAATAATAAAGGAACACAGAGGTGGCAACATCATGCAAGTTGGCAGGAGTCTGAATTTTCCTTCTGTGTCTTTGGCAGTGGAGAGAAGGGGAAGTTGGACTTGTCCGACACGGGATAACTTGGCCCGTGAGTGGATGGACTTCGGCTTCAATGAAGAAATTTCAGCAGCTTTCACAATTGGAAGCGGGTAACTGTGGAGTGCAAAGGCGGCCGAAGATGTCTATATATAGGGGTTAGAGTTAAAGCTTAATTTTTGCGTGTGGGCTCTTGAAACATAGAGAAATAGAGACAATTGACAGGTTGTTGTTGTTGTTGTTGTTGTTGTTGTTGTTGTTGATGTTGCTGTTTTTTTTTTTTTTTTTGCGAAATCAAGCTTATAGTGCCAAGCTTGAATTTTTGTTTTGTATCACCTTAGCAATAGGCATTTTAAATATTACACGCTTTCATTTGTATTTGTCTGTTCCCTCACAAATCCTCTAAATTTCTGCAGTCTTTTTGATTCCTACAAAATGGACTCCATGCTTCAAGACCTATCGCACTTGTCTGGAATAATCCTAGCCATCTTCATCCTATCAATCCTTGTACTGTTCAAATCGAGATCGTCAAGCAAGCTCAAAACCCCACCAGAAGCCGCAGGCTCATGGCCAGTCATAGGTCACTCGCTGGTGCTGGCGAAATCGAAGCTTCCCCACAAGACCTTAGCGTCCATGGCTGACGATTACGGACCCATCTTCACCATCAGGCTCGGGATGTTCCCGGCCCTAGTGGTGAGCAGTTCCGAGATGGCCAAGGAATGTTTCACCAAGAACGACCTTGCATTGTCCACTCGGCCAAGGCTCTTGGCCCCAAAGCTCCTGGCCTACGACTACGCCATGTTCGCATTCGCTGCTTACGGCTCATACTGGCGCAAGGTGAGGAAGATTGTCACCTTGGAACTGCTCTCGAACCGGAGGGTGGAGTCGTTGCTCAACCCTATTCTGGCCTCAGAAGCGGACGTGGCCATTCGGGAGCTACACGAGCTTTGCATTGAGAACAAGGATGATTCAGGTTATGCTTCTTCCGATACTGACGTCATTAAATATGTGGGTTTGGTGGCTCTTGATGAAAGGCCTCTTCATGGTCGTCTTAATAATCTTACTTTTTCGGTAAACTACGGTTGTCTTCATAGTATAAGATCATGAAAATGACCAAATTTCAAATTTAACATTACAGAACGCTCTTTAGATTAAGAGCAAGCCGAGCATGCCGTCCTCAATTTTTCCCGCAAGATACCACGAACGTACTATAAACACGAATTTCTGTCCAAATTGAATTCATCAACCGATGCGTCAGATTTGTCATACATAAGGGATTCTTGTAAAGATGTTTTTTTTTGGGTCAGTTTTCTTGTAAAGATTGGTTAACTCGATTATATACCTTATTAGATTTTACACTTTAAGATATCGAATTCGTCCCAAATTGAGTGTCTTAGTTCGCGATTCTAGAGATGTTATTTGAGATATATAAACTAATAGATGGACCATGAGCTTTCTTGCCCTAAAAAAAAAATACATAGAATGACAGAGGAGATCAATGAAGTATTGTTCAAGATTGAGTACACGTTTTCTCAATTCCTTCAGTTCATGAGAGTGGTCGAAACTTCAATTTGAACATGACATTTGAGTTCGTTCTGATTGATTCATCAGGCCGTGTCACAGTCGACTTGAAACAGTGGTTCGCAAAGTTGACTCTGAACGTGATCATCAGAATCGTGGCCGGAAAGAGCTATCGTGATGCGGACAAGGAAGAGGAGCAGCGATGCCACAAGGCCTTACGAGACTTCTTCCACTTCCTGGGGATGTTTTTAGCGGCGGACGCTCTTCCTTTCTTGAAGTGGCTCGACTTAGGTGGACATCAGAAGGCCATGAAGAGGACTGCAGAAGAACTAGAAAAAATCGTAGGTGGCTGGTTAGAGGAACACAAGAGTAATAGTAAAGAACTGGGTGAGAACAACGGTGAGAGAGATTTCATGGACGTCATGCTTTCTGTCCTTAACGACGAGGAAATCAGAGGCTATGATGATGATACGATTATAAAATCTACATGTTTGGTAAGTTTTTGTTTCCTCCCTCCCAAAGTAGTCTTTGGTAGAATAATGAGATATCAAATCGCGTATTCATTCAACAGCTTAAACTTTTAAAATATATATTTAAATTTTTTCAAAACATAGATCATTACTTACGTCATATTTTGGGATTGTCATTATTTTTTAAAAACATAGCACCTATGAGGTGTTGGCTAAGCTGGTGAGATCTCTAAGCTTTAGATAGTTAAACCGATAAGGTTTCAAATTCGAATCTCCCCGGCCACATCTTGAGAGCTTACCCGGTGGCATTGGTCTTGTACTCCACCACCCGGAGCGATTAGCCTTCAACAATCATTGTTGAACAGGTTTGGAATTGGTTTCAAGGCCGATTCTCAAGTAGAAATAGATTTTGAACTGACTGGGTCAACCGTTTCATTCTCGATTGGAAGCCAACTTTGATAGAATAAATACCTATCCACCCTCGAACCGATAGTCCTATTAATTTTCGACTAAAGTCATTTCTTATATTATATGGTGGCCTTAATTTTGGGAACCATTTTCGGCTTCCCTCGTAAACATCTAGCAATCATGGGCCACAAAGTTTGATCGCCAGTGGGACTAAATTTGGAGTCAATTACAAACAAATTATGCTTCTTCTTTTCTGTTCCTGCACATGAAATTTAGATTGCCAGTTGTGTTCGTAGTGGATCTTCCTATCGCACTTCTGACGAGGAATATGCGTTTCTCGTATTTGAAGGCGATGATTGCAGGAGGCAGCGATACCACGATGATTACCCTGACATGGGCAATCTCCCTGTTGCTGAACAACCTCCCCGTCCTGAAGAAAGCTCAAGAAGAGCTCGACGCTCAGATCGGCAACCGGGGGCCTATGAAAGCAGCGGACATCGCCAGCCTATCCTATCTCCAAGCCATAGTGAAGGAGACCCTCCGGTTACACCCTGGGGCCCCACTCTCGGCGCCACGCCTCTTCACCGAGGATTGCACCGTCGGCGAGTACCACGTGCCCAAGGGCACGCGGCTGATCTTGAACATCTGGAAAATCCAGACTGACCCTAGGGAGTGGCCCGATCCGCTGGAGTTCAGGCCCGAGAGGTTCTTGAGCAGCCATAAGGACGTCGACGTGACGGACCCCAACTTTGATCTCCTACCATTCGGAGGCGGCAGGAGAATCTGTCCTGGGATATCTTTCGGGCTCCGGACAGTGCATTTTTTTCTGGGTCGGTTCTTGCATGCATTCGAGATATCGACCGTGGACAATTCCCCAGTGGACATGTCTGAGATCTACGGGATGACGACCTTGAAGGCGACCCCGCTTGAGGTTATGCTCAGGCCGAGATTAACTCTGGGGCTCAATCAATCGAGTTAATCAGGGGTTGCATAAAATGGCTGATGCGTTCTTGCCATGTCGGATGTCATTTCTATCGTTTACCACTTTCATGCATACTTTATTACCGTGTGACCGATCATGTATAGACGGACTTTTCATGCTTTCCTTGGCCATATGCCAATCCTACAGGTATAGCCGTCGTCAATAAGATATGACCATCCAATCTCATATAGCCAGCACCATCATTATCGTTCTTTGGATAATTTCAATGCATCTCTTTCCCACTCTGCTCTGCTTGGCCCTGCTTATCTCATTATCATCAATAAGGTCTGACCATTCAATCTCATTTAGCCATAAACATCATTATCATCCAGCGGCGGGCACGGCTGTCTTCTCTCCGCTGCGGCAAGATCGAGCCTCATCCGACCAGCGAACTCACCAGTCATAATGAAAAGTCATTAAAAAAGGAAAAAATATTAAAATAATTATCCACATGTGCACTAGTGACGAAAAGTAGGACGATAAATTTTCACGTGGCGATTTTTGGTCAAAATTGGACCGGTGGATTGAATTAGCACAAATGCAAAATATTTAAGACTAAATTGATTTTTTTAAACGTAGTTAAGAACAGAATTGACACAATTAGCATAGGTTTTGAGATTTTTAGGTAATTCCAACGGTCAATTTGCATATTAAGTTTTGGATACATGCAATTTGAGACTCCAAACAAAATCTGCGGACTAAAATGTCCAATCTACCCTTGAACACATCTCACGGTCGCTTTTGCTAGACGGGGGTTTGAGCTTGACCCAAATCAAATTGAGCTCCACGACTTGGTGGAGATTGAGCAAGGTTTGGGGCATCAAGCCGTTGGTGGACGTTGGGCTAATGAAATGTGCGCGTGAGAGAGACGGGCAGTGATAAATAGGGTGAAATCGAATCAAACTACTCGTGAGCACATCGTGCTCGACTCGATGGCTACTCAAGATTGACGTGTCAAACATAATAGATCCGATTATCGAATTTCTGATCAAGTCGAGCTCAAGCAAGAAAATTAATACTCAACCGAGTTTGAGCCAAGTTTCGAACGTGGAAAATATCAGTTGGGTTAAGGGCAAGCTTTGCAAGGTATCTCGACTCAGCTCGGCTCAACTACATTCCTGCCGACAGGACGTAGGGAGAAAAAGAATGCAGCCGAGGGTGGCTGTCAGCAACGACGGGATGGCTTAACTCGAGGCTCTGACGGCGGTCTTGGGCAGTGCCGAGTAGGAGGGGATCGGTTTGGGCATTTGGTAGATGGGCCTTGTGATGGATCGGTTTGGGTACCCGGATGCGACTCGAAGTGGGACCTTGAAAGTTGAAAGTAGGTTTGGTGATCTAGGTAACAATCTTAGTGGACACCAAACTGTGTTCCACTACAAATATATATATATGGATTTAGCGAAAAATTCGGCAAAATTCACCGCCAAATAATTATTGCGAAGAACTTTTCCATGAAAAAAAAAATTGTGGCTAATACGGCTTCGCAAAATTTAGCGTTGAAAAGTTCGATTTTCGTCGCTAAATTTAGCCACGAACAAATTTTCGTTGCTAAATTTAGCAAATGATTTAGCGACAAATTTTTATTGATCGTTAAATTTTACGACGCCGGATTAGCCATGAATTTTTTTTCATGGCAAATTTCGTCGCAAAATTCATTTAGCGATGAATTTTGTTGAATTTTCATGGCAAAACTAGCGACGAAATCAACATTTCGTCACTAAATTTGATTTTCTTGCTACATTTTTGCGACGAAATTTCCGATGAATGTTTTTCGTCGAGTCGCAATTTAGCGACGGAAAACATTCATCTGTATCTGTTTGATATCATCAATTGCACGTATCACCTTTGATCTGGCTTGCATTACTGTCAAAATTATTTCTTGCTATCTTCAACGAAAGTTATTCAAAGTGTTAAAACAACCTATTGCCTCTCACCTCCCTCTCCTTGGGTTGCATTGTCAATCCCAATATGGTGGCTGGGTTTTGTGATGGATTGGTTGAGAACGACAAGATGGTTAAATTTGGGGGAAAATTGGCAGATTAATGAAGAGCATGAAAATTTGGATGCAACTTGGAAATGGGATTCCAAAAGTTACGATGGTAAGGAAGGTTTTGAAAATACTCAATATGATGAAAAATTTCAAACTAGGCGAATGGAAAATATTGAGTAACTTTGTTTAAATTTCAAACTAGGCGAACAGATTATCATTCTATAAGTCTTAGAACTTATCATGAACATGCAATTTAGTCCTAATTTTTTTTTTAAAAAAATGCAATGAAATCCAAAAATTTGTCAAATTGGTGTAATCAAATTAAGCGAACAGAAAATATTAACTTTTTCTAAATACTAGGCGCCAATGTGGCATATTATATATATATATATATATATATATATATATATATATAATTTTTTATGAAAGGATTCGGTGATGTGGATCTTCTTCTTTTATGGTCTACTTTGTACTATAGTGAAATAAAATATATATATATATATATATATATATATATATATATATATATATATATATATAAAAGGGTAAAAGTTAAAATAGAAGAAGAAGAAACAAGCAGGCCCTCACTCTTTGCCTTCACCTGTGGGTTGACAACATCGTATGTGTGCCTTACCGACGCGGTGGAGGTGATGGAGCCGGAGCTTTCGACGCTGGTGGAGGCAAAAGAGACACCAGAGGCGGATAACCAATGTGTTGATCGGAATCAACTTGGTATCAGAAACATAAATTGCATTGAACTCGAATTATACTTTTTTTTAACTATTCCTCGGGGGAGACTAGACCAGTGCGCCTAACCACATAATCCCAAATGCGCCCTAACCAACTAAGCTACCCATGGATGGGTAACTCGAATTATACTTGATGATCTAATAATTGAAGAACTGGAACCGGAACTGATCGTTGCTAATTTCCCACGGAAACTCCTGTTTCAGATCCGGGTAGGAGTTGCTGCTCCTTCGCAATGGCCCAATCTCGCTTCTGGGCGACCTCATCGTCGGTTCTTTTCACCTATTCGTCCAATCATCGCTGGGCTTGAACGCCCTGCCAGTTTGTTACGCCCAAATCTAGCTAGAAATGGAGCTTAGCTTTTAGCAAAACCACCTTTCAATCGACTGCCTCTCGAGAAAAGGGCTTTTTTTTTCCTAAAAAATGGTAATTTTTTTTTACCGATTTAAGTGATTTTTAAAAAAATTTACAACACTCGGCAACTCGGAGATGACTCGACGACGATGACAACACATGGGTTAATCTGGATATTTCATCTTTATGTATCTTACCAATTTATTTTATGCATATTGGTTTTTATTTTTTTTAGCAATTTTATCTGTTATTTAATCTATATCTATTAATTATTCACATACTAAACGAATTAATTATATAAATATTAAATTATTTATTAATTATATGCCTTAATAAATTTTAAATTAATTATTAATAATTACGTTATAAAAAGAAGGTTTAAAAAGAAAAAAATGTTATATTTATAAAGTTGTATAAATATAAATATAATAAATAAATTTTAATTATCAATATAAAATTTTGAAAAAAACATAAAATGTGCGGCTAAAAAATAAAAATAAAAGTATATATATATATATAAACAGGCGCATGCCTCTTTGTCAAGCGCACATGTCCACGTGCGCCTCTTATGAAGGCACACATGCCTTAAATATGTAATTTTTAATAATAAAAAAAACTTAAATCGGTAAAAAAAAAACCCTATTTTAGGAAAAAAAAAAAGCCTCGATTTCTCTCTATCAATCCCATTTCGTCTTCAACCAAATCTGAAAAAAAAAAGTGTCAAAAAATCATAAACTTATTGCATTAGTGCCAAATTATTTTTAAGTATTTTTTTATGTCAATTTAGTCCTAAACCTTTTGTATTTATATCAAATAAGTTCTAAGCCTTTTATTATGTCAGTTCAATCTTAAACATTTTGCATTAGTTTCAATTTAATCCTAAATTTTTTGTATTCGTGCCAATTGATTCAATTTGATTTTTTTTATCGAAAATTACTGGCGTTGACATTAATTATCCTACGTACAATGGCTGACGCTGATGTGAATTTTTTAATATTTTTTACATGTTAAATAATTTTTAAAAAACTCAAAAAATGATTAAAAACTATTAAAATATTATTATTATATTATAAAATATCCAATTCAGCGCCAATTGTGTCACGTAAGACAATCGACGTTCACGTCAACAATTTCCAGAAAAAATTAGCATGATTAAATCGACTGGAATAATTGCAAAAAATTTAGCACTGAATTGACACTAATATAAAAAGTTAGGGACTAAATTGGCACCAATAAAATGTTTAGGATTAAATTGGCATCAATACAAAATGTTTAGAACTAAACTGGCATAAAAAATGTTTAGTACTAAATTTGTATTAATGTAATAGATTTAAGAATTTTTTGATATTTCTTCCCCAAATCTGGCGATGATCACCGACCTACCCCGGATCTTGGCCACAGCTTAGTGACGGCCAACAGTTCTCCCTAGATTTGGACAAGGGTTGGGCCCTCGAAGATAATAACTGAGGCCCCACCCTTTTCGCCGATGGTGGGACAGTGGTGCTACAGGTGAGTGTATAGGTTAGGATTTCTATGTTATTTTATCTTTTTATACTGCAAAATGGACCCAAAAATAAGAATTGCCACATCAACTTCTCATTTCTTCAAAAATTATATAAAAAAATGCCTCATTGACACCTAAGTAGTATCGAAATCGATGACATGCCGACACATCTTTTTTTCAAAAATAGAGAATTCTAACACATTGGGAAACCATGCATATTAAATGTATATATTTATATATATACATGAAATTTTAATTCTTATGATTATTTCAATCAAGTTAATTTGATTCAAATCTACAAATAAATAAATGAAAAATAGCCTAGAATGAATTTACATCGAAAACATTAATCCTTCATTTGTTTGTATAATTCATTGTTTCAAATTGAAAAATTCAAGTACGTTCCATTTTAAAAATTCATCATTTGTGTTGGGTGGTTTTGAGCATATCTCAACCTAAAAACTAGCTCAAAGGTTTATAAACCGACCACCAGTCCCTTCCACGATCGATATGGAACAACTTCAACAATCTACTCCTCATACATCGACCTTGAGTCGGAGGCCGCGATAGCCCGTGTCTCTCTCGTGTGACTATTGAGTTCATGCTTGTTGATAACGTGGGCTCTAATATCAGTGTTGGGTGGTCTTGGATCTCTCTTAACCCAAAATTTAGCTCAAAAGTTGAAATTTTCTCTCACACTTATAAACCGACCACCAGGCCCTTCCACAACCGATGTGGGACAACCCCAATAATTTGTTGGTGGAGTTATTTTTAGAATATTTGGTTTCCACAAATTTACATTTTAACCACCAAAAAATTAAAAATGGCCCCGTGTATCTTGCGCTAATGTCGCTGGCATGTCAAAAGAGTTGATCGCATGTCGAAAATTCGACATGACACGAGAAGATTGTTGGTGTTACATAGATTGGCACCGCGTATTAATAACAAATAATCACATCAATATTTTTTATTAACCAAATTGGATGGAGTTAACATCAGAACTGAGTGCACTGATCCAACACGTTCGCTAAGTTTACTTTTCGGAAGTTTTAAAACTAAACCACATATGCTAAATTTTAAGATTTCTGATGTACTTGTCCTAAAAACACTCCGTCAAGCAATGGCCAAAGTAGAACCAATAGAAGAGCGCCTAAAAAGAGTGCTTCCTTGGTAGTTACGTCAATGATCTTTTACCCTTTATACAAGATTTTGACTATATGAAAAGGGGAGTGGATTTCCTACCATGGATATAGGAGTGTTATTAAATCTGTACCGCCCAATTCAAAATGAACGACTCAGATCAATCCATAGCTTTTTTAGCAGATAATGATGTGGACTGATATGGACTGTCCATTTTAAATTGGACGGTCCAGATCGATCATGACACACCTACCATTATGGTAAGAAATCTAGATCCTATGAAAAGACCAAAGATGGATATCATACCCTGCTTTACATTCGATGGGCTATTATTGAGATTCATATTTGTCAAATAGGAAGGTCGGATTGGGTTTATATCAGTTCATAGAAAATCCGATTCAAATTGACACACTTAAACCGGTTTGACTCATTTCTATGCAATACAAATTTGGTGACGAATAACTGACCCGACTTATACCTAATCCGACTCATATTACTGTAACACTTTTAAATAAATTTAACTTAATATAAGAAAAATTATATTCAACCCAAGGTGAAATTACGGAGTGAGCGAGTACAATTCAATCTAATGAAATATAAATTAAAAAAATGAACTTACAATTAATTTTGAAAAGGTATATGAAATATCAGTATCATCAGAAAGTAAAATAGACCCTAAATTCTTTGCAATTTGAAAAAGGGCTTATTGTTTGTAGTAGAAATGCCAATGAAGTTGGCCAGGAGGGTAGGGTTAGCTGTCGTGATTAGTGTTTGAAAACATGATTTCTTGTTTCTCCTCAGTCGTCCAGGATTGAAGAAGGATTTGAGAGAGAGAGTATTTCTTATGAGATGGGGCGAGAGGTCGTACGTAGAGAGAAGCCTCGGACACTTCGGGCAAATTTTTTATGACCTGACTTAAAAATGACGGGGCACTCCAGCGGACCCGATATTTTCTCGTAGCGTGGAGAAATTAGCAAATAGGTACTCAGGGTGGGCTGAGTGCAATGCACTCGACCCGATAAGAGGGGACGTGTGTTCCTCCTCTCCCCATTGGTCACTCTCTCCTCTCTCCTCTCTCTCTCTCTCTCACATGTCACCAGGAGAGAACACACATGTCCTCTCCTGATTGCATCCAATCCACCTAAAAATTTTTCATTACTGGGACTTGTTATTATCTTCTCAATTGAAATAGGTAGGTGGTGATTTGACACCCAAGATAGTATGATCTCAAGGGGAAAAGGATTTAGTAACATAAATTTAGAGGTACCATTAAATCTGGGTCGTCCAATTTAAAATGATCGATGTTAACTGATCTGGACCGTTCATTTTAAATTGAACGGCCCAAATCGATCATGGTAATAAATGGTAGAAATTTTTTAATGGTAGTAAATCCATATCTCAAAGTATCATTTCAGACTCCAATAAGAAAAATCAAAAAAGAAAACAGAATAAAATCAAAAAGTAAATCCATTGTCGAATCCGTCCCCATATTTTGGAATAAATTATTGACTCAATCAGTGAGCAGTCAATGCCCAAATGGACTTCCTACTTGGAAGCTTGAACTTCACCAATCTGGTTGGGGTCCTAGTGATTCTTGCTCTATCGTTCCGTGTGCTATGGAGATCGAGATCATCATCAAGCAAGCTCAAAACCCCACCGGACGCTGCAGGTGCGTGGCCCGTGATAGGCCACTTGCCGGTTCTAGCAAAATCCGAGCTTCCCCACAAGACCTTAGCGTCCATGGCCGACAAGTTCGGACCCATCTTTGCCCTCAGGATCGGGTCGTCCCCGGCCGTGGTGGTGAGCGGTGCCGAGATAGCCAAAGAATGCTTCACCAAGCACGACGTCGCCCTTTCCTCCCGCTCGCGGCTTCTGTCCTTCGAAATTCTGGGTTATGACTATGCTTTGTTCGCGTTCGCTCCCTACGGTCAATACTGGCGCGAGGTGAGGAAAATAGCCACCTTGGAGCTGCTCTCTAACCGGAGGATCAAGTCGCTGCTAAAACCGGTACTGGGCTCTGCGACGGATCTCGCCATTAAAGAGTTGCACAGGCTTTTGGATGAGAAGAAGGATGCTTCAGGTACATCAGTTTGGTGATAACCCATCCGTTTTAATAACAGCGTAGCTTAGATTGAAGAAAACAGCGTAAGCCTTATCAATAGAACGTCGTGCCTTGCTCTTTGTCTAACGCAGGCCATATCTCAGTAGACTTGAAGCAATGGTTTGCGAAGCTGACCCTGAATGTGATCCTTAACGTTGTAGCCGGCACGGGCCGCTACACAAGCACCGCCCCGATGGACGAGGAAGAGGAGCAGCGGTGCCACGACGCGGTGAGGGAGTTCTTCCGTTTGATGGGGATGTTCACAGTGGCGGATGCTCTTCCTTTCTTGCGGTGGCTCGACTTGGGTGGGCACGAGAGAGCCATGAAGAGGACTATGGAAGAATTGGACACGATCCTTAGTAATTGGTTAGAGGAACACAAAAGGAAGAAGAAGGTCGACTTGGACAAGTCTCGGGGTGATCAAGAAGACTTCATGGACGTCATGCTTTCAACTCTTGACGGCATGGGAATCGCAGGTTATGATGCTGATACAATTGCCAAAGCCACATGCTTGGTAAGTTGGTATGCTTAATTTGTTCCATTCCCCTTCTCTAGGGATTTAGGATTCTTCTTTATTGCTGATCATGGAGCAAAACTGCACAAATCTGTCTTTTGCATTAGGAAATTAGCTGCTTTCTTCCTTAGTCTTAGTCATCTTCTTCCCAACCTGATTGAAAAAAAATAGAATTTGAACACGTACAGTACGCCAATGTATCTTTTTGTCCCAGTAGATATCATATCACAGCATAGTTGATGATGAGTCTCTTTCCCAACCGAGGGAATTCAATTATTTGCCTGTGATTACGAATGGGAGGATTCTTAGTTGAGTGGATTACACATCACATCAAAAAAGTGTACAGGATAAATGCATTAACTCATAGGTCTAAGTAGAGATACAGATATCTCAGGCCTTCTAAAATGAAAAGATATTACATGAGTTATAAATCAAGAGCCTACATGATGTTGATGCAGATAGATTTGATTTATATAGTCTATAAGCCATATAATATATCTTTTTTTCATTAAACTTGATTGATGTTGGTATTAGTCTATTAGTGGTGACTGAGAATATCGTTCATGTCTCGGACATAAAAGGTCTTATGCTACATAAAATAAACCTTTTTTTGTATTGCTTTTTGGAAGACAATGATAGCCGGAGGCAGCGATACAACTATGGCCACCCTAACATGGGCGATTTCTCTGTTGTTGAACAACCTCCACATCCTAGAAAAAGTTCAGGAAGAACTGGACAATCACATCGGCAAGCGAAGACATCCGATTGAATCGGACATCGCCAACTTGGACTTCCTCCAAGCTATAGTAAAGGAGACCCTCCGCCTGTACCCGGCATCCCCTCTCCTTGGACGCCAATCCACTGAGGAATGTGTTATCGGCGAGTACCATGTGCGCAAAGGCACGAGGATGATATTCAACCTATGGAAAATCCAGACCGATCCCAGACTGTGGTCTGACCCTTTGAAGTTTCAGCCGGAGAGGTTTCTGAGCACCCATAAGGATCTTGATGCGAAGGACCATAATTTTGAGCTCTTAGCATTTGGTGGTGGTAGAAGAATCTGTGCTGGAATGTCGTTCGCACTCCAGTCGTTGCATTTTATCTTGGCTAGGTTCTTGCATGCGTTCGACGTATCTACTCCCGGCGATTCCCCGGTGGACATGTCCGAGGACTTTGGAGCCACCATAAAAAAGGCAAGGCCTCTTGAAGTTGTGCTTGCACCAAGATTGCCTCGTGAGCTGTACGAATCAGTCTAGAACGTCAGAGGATGAAGATTCCTCCGTTAGAAGAGGCTAATTGTAAGGAGCAGCTGGGCGAACATGAATGTTCTTTCCATAGTCAACAAAGAAAGTCAAACGCATTGAAGCATTATTCACGGCGGTGACTGTGATCTTATATGTTTTTCTTAAGTTGATGGAACAGCGGTAGTTCTTCATGTAAGTCCTATGGGTTAAATTCATCACTGTGTTGAGTGCTGAAAATTGATATGTTTTATTTCGATGTTGTTTCACTTCTATGATGATGCTAGTACTAATAACTAGCGGTTTACGTGATAACAGAAGTCAAAATCAATGTAGTGGAATCCGAAGTGGACCTGATGGTTCGACTGTCTATCTGTTGAGGTTATCACACATCGGCTGTGGAAGTAGCTGGTGGTCAAATTATAAGTGTGAGATAAAGTCTCAATCTTTGAGCTAACTTTTGGGTTGAGAGAGGCCCAAGACCTCCCAACACTGGTACCAAAACTCAGGTTACCAACAATTAAAGACTCAATAGTCATTCGGGAGAGATACAAGTTGTCGCTCTCTCCGACCCATGGCCCGATGTGTAAGGGGGAGATTGTTGGGGTTATCCCACGTCGGTTGTGGAAGGGGTTGGTGGTCATCGGTTTATAAATGTGAGGGAAAGCCAAAGTCTCAACCTTTAACCTAACTTTTAGGTTAAGATAAGTTCAAGACCACCCAACACTATCGGCATTTGATTCTCTTTGGTTCATATGTATAAATATATAACTACAAGTTAGAATATTCACATTAACAAAATTAGAAAAAAATTATCCAAAAAATTGTAAACCTATTATGCGACAATTAATTCGATCCCAAACTTTTCAATTGTATCAAACTAGCCCTAAATTTTGTGATGATTTGTCAATTTTATCCTAATTTTTTTAATTATGCCAATTTAATCTTAAACTTTCTAAGCATATATATATAGAGTCAGGGTTCTGATCTCTACTTTAAATCCTAGGCGGATTGTTGAAATATAGGTAGCATTCATGGGTTGAATTGGTAAAATATGGGAGGTAACCTAATTTTGAACCAGGCACCAGGTTAGGGCGGATCTTCACATTATAACCTTATACTCAACGGGCGACGAGTTGTGTGGGTTTAGCCCAAAACGTCACATAGAAACGACTTTTAACATGATTTGATTACCAATGAACTAATTTATGTAAACCTGGACTGACAATCTAGTCACAAGGTGTTGAGAAAGCTCCATGTACTTTGAAGCTAAAATATTTTGGGTGAATTAATAACTATTTGAGTGTGTAGACGAAATGTGCTCCAGATGTTCACACACAAATAACGTTAACATTAGGGGTGTTTATGCTAGCAGAGAGCTTTCTTAGTCTATAGATGAAGAAAGGAATACTGAGTAGAAAGAGTTGAAGAGTTGGAAAGGGGTTTGAATTTTGAGAAATAAGCAAGGGACGTGCCATCGTCAAGGTCCCCAGATAGAACAAATAGAAGATTAACATCTTGAATAGAGGACATTATTGTAGAAAGTGAACAAACTGGGACTTGGTGAAACTGCGAGTCTAGATGGAACCCAATTATAAAGGAAGTTCATGCCACGGATGGATTGCCCGCTATGCAACGTACTTGGGAACAAAGAACCAATTCGAGATCGATTTGATCCAGGTTCAAATTGGTGCATTGGAGCCAATCTCATCACTTGAAATCCACGGAATGTTCTGGAGGAAGTCAGAAGGGATTTGCCATTTTTTTTTTTTGGTGGGGGGTTGGAAAGTAGAGGAAGTTTGGAGTGAGTACGCAGAAGCGTAATTTGATCTATTTGAGGTCAGGTTCTGGGTTAAGAACCGCGTGTGAACAGCTATTTTGACCTATTTGATGTCTCCAACATGTTGAGGAAGCTAGGAGGGCTCTACATCATGTACGTCAGAGTGAGAGTTGAAAGTGGCCATGGGGATAAAAACAAAAAAAGAGGCTCCCAAAATGATTGTTAAGAAATGAAAGTTTCGGGAATAACTGAAAATTTCGTATCGATTCGTGTTATGATTTGGGCATATGGTTCGATTTTGACACCCTTATAAGACTTCTTTTAGGTGGATCCCTTGAGAATGATCACATATAACTTATTTATTGTCATTGATGACAATACACTAGACAAAAGCGCACGGTGAGATATAACTTCACACCAAATTTTATTGGTTCGGAAACATTAGCTCGTAGAATCTTGAGATGAATTTACTTATTAGTGTCCGTCGAAATATCCCAAAATCATTTGATCAAAACGAAACGACAACCAAGAAATTGACAAATAAATGTAGAGAAACTGACAAGAATTTTTTCGAAATGACCCCAAAAAAAAAAAAGTCATGTAGGTGGGCTAACCTGGGTTTTTTTTTCCAAATTAATATTTTTAAAAAATATTTACCAAATTAGTATTAAAAAAATATTTATCATATTAGGTGTCACTCGGCAATTAGGCCGCCAAGGAGCGCCCAATTAGGGTGATTGGGCCTTGCTCGGCAATTGGGCCACCGAGCGGGGCCCAATCGCCCTAATTGGGTACCCGCCCGGCGGCCCAATTGCCGAGCGAGGCCGAAATTTTATTTTTTTGATTTTTTTCAATGGATTTGTCTTAAAAAATTACGCGAAATAAAAAAAAATGTCTCAAACGAATACCCGAGCGATAAAATATACCCTTTCAAAGTTATTCCGTCTTTGACAAAAAAAAAGTATTATTCCGTCAGATTTTTAAAACTTTGCTAATTTAGGCATCCATTTAAATGAGTAAATTAATTATTTGAATTTATTGAAGTGAAGAGGACATAACCCTTTTAAGATCGCGAAAAAGGATGAGATTTCTTCGAAGTTCACTTAATTTATGTTATCTCTATATAATCAAAATTTCCTATACACAAGTACAAACACTCTCAATTAGGCAATCTTGTTGAAAAATCTAGATTTTTTTTTTGTGAAAAAAGTCTAAAATCAAATACAAAAAAGTAGTGCCGTAAATGCAATTAGCCCTAGTTTATCACATAATAAAACTTGAAATAATACTTTGAAAGAGCATATCTCATAGCTCGGGTGTCCATTTGGGACGATTTTTTTTTTATTTTGCGTATTTTTTCGAGACAAATCCATTGGCAAAAAAAAATTAAAATTAAATTTCTGCATCGCTCGGCAGTTGGCCACCGAGCGAGGCCCAATTGGGCGATTAAGCCCCGCTCGACAGGCCAATTTTCGAGCGACACATAATATGGTAAATATGTTTTTTAATAATAATTTGATAAATATTTTTTAAAAAATATTAATTTAGAAAAAAGCCCCCAATCTGGACCCCACCCATCCTCTCCCCGGCGATCACGTGTGGGCTCACCCTGTGGAATTCGGACCAGCGGAGGCTGCGGAGCCCCCTGCTCTGAATTTTCAAACCACGAACCGTGAAGAAAAGATAAAAGAATGTGTATGTTATCCTTGGACTTGTCTCTTCGAGTCAAACCAACGAATATGATTCCAGCCATTCCGTATCTGGGAACAGGATACAAAACTTATTAAGGGTATATCCAAACATACTGCATACATGCATGCATATGTGTGTACCGAGTGATGCGTGTTGATATTTTCAACATATTGATATATTTAATTAGATACGTCTCGTATTGTATCAATGGAATACTTGAGAATCTCGCTAATTTTCTTGGAATGTGACAGTTTCGTATTCCATAAAATACTACATAAATATATGAGATACACGGGGTTTATATTCTTGGAGAGCGTCCCAAGAAAATGGCACAAATATGGTAATACCAACTTAAACTTTAAATTAAGAGGACCAAAACGTTACCCTAAACCACTAGATGACAACGATATAATCAAAGTGCATAGGAACACTCATACTTTTGCACATAAATTCTGTCGTCTAGATTTCCAGTGCACAAACAATGTACCCACCCATGAATTTTCAATGTTTTTTCTATTATTATTTGTCTCTTGCAATAAGTTTGGAGTTTGTCGAAACCCTCGAGCGCATCACAGCATTTCTCCTCGGTGCTTCCGCGCGTTATACGCAGCAAAAAATGGACTCTCTGCTGCACGACCTATCCGTCTTGTCCGGAATAATCCTAGCCATCCTCGTCCTGTCAATCTTTGCACTGTTCAAATCGACATCATCCAGAAAGCTCAGAACACCGCTGGAAGCCGCAGATAGAATATATTATAAAATATATTTATTGTGAGTTTTATTAATTATTATTGTAAATTAATAGGTCTAGTAAAGAAATATATGTACATTTTCTTAATTTTAGTTAGATATGGAGCTGGATAGTTTGACCTAGCGTTGTTGACGCCTAACTTTGTCAGCCTTGTACTTTATTTTTCTCCGCAAAATAGAATAGATCGATTCTTGTAAATACACTCATTGTTTTTACAAAAAAGAAAAAGAAGAAAGAAGAAAAAGAAAGAAAGCAAAACAAAACAAAAGATTTCGAATCGAATTATTGAGCGCAGCAAAGGCAAAAAAGAAAAGATGTCTCCAGTTAAAAAAAAATAAAGAAAAAAAAAGACACTTGCATCAATGTTGAAAGAAATGCGGAAAAGCAAACACAAAACACAAGAATTTACGTGGTTTGATCAAGCTGATCTACGTCCACAGGCGAGGCAAAATAAAATTTCACTATAATTAAAAAGAGTACTGATTACAGAAGTCGGTCTTATCGATTAAAACCAAAAGCACATGGCTCACAAGTCTCTCATATACCGAAAAACCTTCACATAACAAAATATTCCCTAACAGCAGCATAAATAGAGCCCAAAATCTTTTTCTTAGGGGCGTTGCCCCCAAACCCCCATAAAGATTTGTTTGCTTGCTCCGAGTTGGGCCTATTGGTCCAATTCTCCGCGTTACGAATAAAATCTCAATTTTCTCCACTTTTGGGCCGCACAAAAAGAATATGTCGGGTCGAGTGATGAATCAGACCATGTCACGCCCCGCACCCCGAGCGCAGGCGCACGACTCACTGCAAGCAAACTCTCGAGTCCTAGGAATCAAATAGCGAGAGGTGCATAATGAATTGAGCATACGGAAGCAACATAATAAAACTCCTCCGTACAATAACAAAGGAAATTTGGGTAACGAGAACATAACATGTATACATAATACTCCAAGAGTTCATACAAAAGCGTAGGAGAACTAGTCCTACAGATAGGTCGAGGTAACGGTACTGCGTCAAAAGACATCCATAACAAGTCTTCAAGAGAAACTGGCTTATGAGACCATCAACAAAAGAAAACAACAGAAAGTTAGAAACCACTAAGTCGAACTGCTGGAGTCGTCAGTCTCCTCGGCATTCTCGGTAGGCTCGTACTTCGAGAAAATCTCAAAGCGTACCTTTACGGTATTCTCAATCGTCTCGTCCTCTAGCTGCTCCACCAGATTACCCTCTGAGGCTTGGATCTCAATCACTTCAACGGTGTCTTTCAGGGTTGTGGTCCTCTCGAGAATATTCCTCGAACCAACTACAGATCCCTCGACCTCCACAGAATCCCGTGTGGGATGACACCAACTAGGAATAACTCAATGGGGTACCTCAGTGGACTTCAATAGTCCAGTACTAACCTCGTCTACCCTACGAAACCAAACCTCAAACCTATGAGGCTTCCAATCCTTCTCACCCTCATCGACCCAAACTACTGTACACTTTTTAACGTACACAGCTTCCCGTCTGTCCGGAAACTCGTCAAAATACGCAGTCATCTCCTTCGGGTCACCTAGTCTGGTCGACAACATCTCACAGTCTAGGATATGAAAATGGGGTCCCGCAACGAGGTGAGATTCGCATCTTAGTAAGATAGGACCTAACCCTAAGTTAGGCCGACTGTACACCCAGATGAATGCAATCATGAACAAGAATACACAGACAACATCGTACAACACTCATGAGTCAAATATGTCACAATGATGAAAGCGTTCGTTAATCGCACGGTACTAGCATCATGTTATGTCAATCAAGCCAGGCATGTCGATACTAAATCAAGCCACAAATTTCACCTCAACTTACTCATGGTTCTCGCTCGTGTTTAAAATGCCTCAGGCTTGGTCCACGTAATTACGCCTCAGACGACCTAATTAACAAACCCGCGTAAACGCATCAGTTTTTCAATTTCATTCCAGGCCTATGTCGACACATATCAAATCTCGTCCCGCGTCTCAACACATCAGGGTACAGTTCAACACAACCCCGCATCTCAATGCCTCAAGATATCACAAGTTTCTCAAACATGCCAAACATTCATTTCAATTCAAGACTTTGTGATCAAGTACAAGCTCATGCAACGAGCTAAATATCTATGGCATGCGAAGCAGTCAAATTCATCATTCAAATGTGGTAATCAACTCATGGCATATGCAACTAGCAAGCATTCAAGCAATCACCAATCCACGAAAACGAACCTTGGACAAACGTACAATAATCTCACTGAAACCCACCAAATTCACCACCAACTCATCTAGTCGAGTCCAATCTTCCTAGCCAAGGTTTAGAAACCCCTTACTTCAAGCTTAATTCAGCAAAAATCTCCTCCCAAACACACCAATGATTCGGTTCTAATAGTCCAAGAACAAGTCAGCAGCGCAACCTAAGGAAATTCATCCAATTTGTCAATTTTCTTGTCCAAATCGTCAATTCACTAAGCATGTACCTCATTGACATATCGAGGGACATCCTCATAAGCCTCAATAATGAATTTAGAGCTCAAATCCTCCGTAAATAGCCCCTAAAGATTCGGTATGCACAGAACAGAAACAAGACATTTTTTGTTCTGTGCATATCTCACTCAATCGACCTAATTCATTCTAAATCCCTAATTTATCCACTAATCTACTTGCTAACACCTAGTTCTATATGTTGAGGAGCCTCACCGAAAATTTGGAGTCAAGGCGACGCCAAATGGTCTACGAACAGGTTCGGTTCCTCATGGTCCTCGTCGGGTCAGTTTCTTCCCTTCAAACACAACACCCATTTAGGGTAAAAACTCCATCAAATTCAGCCTAAATTTTTACCACAACTCAGTATATGAGTGTCCTAGATGTTCAAAAAATTTGGCCGAAATATTAGGACAATTCGAAGTCCTATGGAGCTCAAAAGTCAACTTACATTCAGTTGCGACGGATTCCGTCAACTCGAGGGAAAACGGCTGGCCGGTGCTGTTCGATAGGTCAAACGTCGAGCTACCACTTGGAGGTAATCGGCAAGAGGATGAAGAAGACGCTGGTGGTCGGATTGACGGTTGGAAGTCGCCGGAAGTGGCGGTCAGAAGTGGCGAAGGAGCGGCTGCGGGCTGGTCGGCGTGGAGTCTTCGGCCGAAGAAGAAGAAGATGAATAAGATGGTGGCTAGTGGGGTGTTCAGCTGTGCACAATGGAGAAGAAGAGGTATACACTAATTGCTTGGTCAAACATGTAGAATGATAGGTTAAAAGTGGTTTAATAAATAATAGCTCATCCAATGGCTATTATTTTCTCAAATTTTCAGCAGCCTTGGGGGGTGTCAAAGATCAAAATGCCCTTATTCATTTATTAAAGCAAGGCCAAGATTTGAGGGGCAAAATGATAATTTTATCCTCGACGTCCAGAACGTCGTTTTTCTAATTCAAATCTTCTTCGATGAGGCGACGTCCAATCCAATTATAATATTGGAATCCTTGATTCTCCATTTTCTAATTTCGAGACTCATCTTTAAATCATTTCTCTGTCAGATGTGATTACATCCTATCCCGAACTGACGGGTGACTTTTGCAGACATTACGCGTATCGACTCTGTGATTCATATCACACTTAGGGCTTGTCAGTTCATGGTGATTTTAGCTGCAATGCAATTGCGATGGTCTATTACTAGTTTCGACAGTCTCGATCGATATCGTTCGATTTAGAAAAATTTTGCAAATTATACATTGGTTAAGCAGCATCACCCGCGCCCCAATCTTGTAACGCTAGCAATGCATTTCTTAATCGTTCTTAGATCGGCTTTTTATGGCTCTAAATGTCCCCTCGACAATCCTTTTGGTCAAAGTGTCATTTCCTATTTGAGTTTCCTAGATCCACGTACCTAGTCTCACGTTAGCCTTCTTCTTTTAGTCAGTTAACTCGAGATTGATCAAATCTGAGCGAGATACGACTAAAACACATCGTTAGATATATTCTCATTAATAAGTCTTGAAATGATAGAAAAATCAGAATATCACAACTCTTTCCGCTTACAAAAATTTCGTCCTCGAAATTTACAATAACCTAGTTATTCGAACAAATGAGGATATTGACGCCTCATCGTTTCCTCGCTTTCCTATGTAGCGCCTTCAGTTTCATGGTGCTCCCAAATGACTTTGACCAAGGGAATCGTCTTGTTCATCAAAACTTGCTCTTTCCGATCTTCAATCCTAACTGGCTTTTCCGTATATGGCACCCTGTCATGCACTTTGATGGTTTCGTAATCCAATACATGCGTCGGGTCTGGCTCGTACTTCCGTAGCATTGACACATGGAATACATTGTGTACTTAGGACAAGTTAGGCTGTAAGGCAAGCTTGTAGGCCAGGGTCTCAATTCGTTCCAAAATCTCAAAAGGTCCTACATACCTTGGACTTAGTTTTCATTTCTTTCCAAATCAAAATAATCCTCTTATTGGCGACACCTTAAGGAAAATATGATCGCCTATTTGAAACTCCAGAGGCTTATGTCATTTATCCGCATAACTTTTCTGACGACTCTGTGCGATCTTCGGTCTATCTCGAATTATCTTTACCGCTTCCATTGATTACTCTACCAATTTTGGGCCTGTAATACTTCTTTCTCTAACTTCGTCTCAGCAAATCAGGGTCCTGCAAGCTCTTCCGTAAAGAGCTTCAAAATGTGTCATTCGAATACTCTGGTAATAACTGTTATTATATGCAAACTCCACCAAATGCAGCTGATCCTCCCATCCACTTTTGAAGTCTATAACACATACTCATAACATATCCTCGAGCGTCTAAATAGTCCTCCCCGATTGTCCGTCTGTCTGCGGATGATATGCCGTACTAAATTATAATCAAGTCCCCATGGCATCTTGAAGACTCTTCCAGAAGTTCGTTGTGAACTTGGGATCTTTGTCCGATATAATCCTAATGGGTACTCTATGTAGTCTCACTATCTGCCGCATATACAATTCGGCATATCTATCCATCGCGAAGTTCTTTCGCACAGGGATAAAATGTGCAGACTTGGTTAACCGGTCACCACTACCCAAATAGAATCGTAGCCTCTCTGGCTCCTTGGTAGTCCCATGACAAAGACCATAGTCACACGCTCCTTTTTCCATTCAGGAATCTCCAACGGCTATAGCAATCCACCAGGCTTACAGTGTTATGTCTTCACCTGCTGGCATGTCAAGCATTTTGCCACATATTTTTCTACATCCATATTCATTCCGTTCCACCAATAATGCTAACGTAAGTTCTGGTACATTTCGTGCAATCTGGGTGGATACTATAATTGTTTCTGTGAGCCTCTAATAAAATCATTTCTCTAAACTCTTCGTCCTTTGGTACGCATAGACGCCCTCGAAATTTCAAAATTCCATCCTCTACCACTTGGAACTCTGGCTTCCTTTTCGTCGCATCCATCTCCAGGATTTTCTGAATTTTCGGATCAGTATGCTGCAAGGCTTTTATCCTTTCTTGGATTTCAAGTTCTATTCTCAGTGTGGCTACCAAACTAGATAGCTGACAGACTTCCAATCTAAATGCGGAATCCCTCATTCAAATATCGACCACCCTTTTACCAATAGATAGGCAATACTCGATTTCCAACTGAGAGCATCCGCGACTCGGTTCGCTT
This sequence comes from Rhodomyrtus tomentosa, assembly GCA_028455895.1. Classification (NCBI taxonomy): domain Eukaryota; kingdom Viridiplantae; phylum Streptophyta; class Magnoliopsida; order Myrtales; family Myrtaceae; genus Rhodomyrtus; species Rhodomyrtus tomentosa. The sequence goes on along the minus strand of JAPCWY010000001.1, from coordinate 538,323 downwards.
TTCCAGGATGATAAAATATGTCATAATCATAATCTTTAAGCAGTTACATCCATCGGCGTTGCCTCATGTTTAGTTCCTTCTAGGAGAATAGATACTTCAGGCTTTGGTGGTCCGCATAAATGTGAAACTTCTCACCTCACAAATAATGCCTCCAGATCTTCATAACAAATATGATCGTTGCCAGTTCTAAATCATGAGTCGGGTAGTTCATCTCATGCGATCCCAATTGTCGGGACGCATAGGCAACCGCCCTTCCATGTTGCATTAGCACACAGCCCAATCCCTTTAGCGAAGCGTCGCTATATATTTCATAACATCCAGGTCCTAATGGAATCGTCAATACCGTTGTGGTCGTTAACCAATACTTGAGCTATTGGAAACTCCTTTCACACTTATCCGTCTATTCGAACTTCGTTTCTTTCTTAGTCAATCTCGTTAGTGGAATGGCTATAGATAAAAACTTCTACACGAAACGTCTGTAATACCCCGTCAATCCTAAGAAACTTCAAACTTCTGTGACCGTTATAGGCCTAGGCCAATTCATAACGGCTTCGATCTTTGTGGGATCTACAACAAATCCTTCTCCAGATACCACATGGCCAAGAAATGTCACTTTATTCAGTCATAACTCGCATTTGCTAAATTTAGCGTAAAGAGAGTGCTCCCTCATGGTCTACAAGACAATCCTCAGATGCTCTTCGTGTTCTTCGTTACTCCTTGAGTAAATCAGAATATCATCGATAAAGACTATAACAAATCTATCCAAGAATTCCTTGAACACCCGATGCATCAAGCCCATAAATGCAGCTGGAGCATTGGTCAGTCCAAAAGGCATCATAGTGAATTCGTAATGGTCATACCTTGTCCTAAAAGCGGTATTAGATATGTCTTCCTTCTTAATTCTCAACTGATGATACTCGGTCCTCAGGTCAATTTTAGAGAATACCGCAGCTCCTTACAACTGATCAAATAAATAATCAATCCTTGGTAGTGGATATTTATTCTTTACAGTCACTTGATTCAACTGTCTATAGTTGATGCATAAACGCAAGGGCTCCCCACAGGGAAGCACTCGGTCAAATAAATCATTTATCCAGTAATTCTTGCATTTACTCCTTTAACTCTTTCAATTTCGATAAGGACATCACATAGGGTGCCTTCGAGATTAGCTCTGTTCTAGGAGCTAACTCGATCACAAATTCAATTGCTCGCTCTAGTGGCAACCCTGGTAACTCTTGAGGAAAATTGTCAGGAAACTCACGCACTACCGGAATACTTTCTAATTTTGGTTCCTCGGTAGTCGTGTTCATAACCGCGACTAAGTAAACTTGACATTCTCCAATTATCAACTTTGTCGCTTCAAGAGACGAGACTAAAGGAATCGAGGTTCCTTCTCGATTTTCCACAAATTCAAAACTAGGGCGACCTTCCGTATAGAAACGGATTATCCTACTATCACAATCAATTACTGTTCTTAGCTTACCCAACCAATCCATTCCTACGATCACGTCAAAGTCATACAAGGGCAACACAGCCAAGTCGATACTCTCTTTACTACCCCCAATTATAATTCTACAGTTAGCACAGTCCAACAAAACCAGCACATTATCATTCAATGGGGTAATAACATGCAGAATCACACTCAACGGTATCAACTCCATATCAATCAAATCAACAAAGCGAGCAGACACAAACAAGTGTGATGTGTCAGGATCAAACAAAGCATATGCAGCTTGGTCACACTAATAAACCGTACTTGTGACTACGCCAGGCGCTTCTTTTGCTTCCCTGCGTACCACAACATAGACTCTTCCCTAAGCTGGGAGTCGGTTCTGATCAATATGGGGAGTGGCAATTGGCGGCCCTGTCTGTGGTCGTTGCCCTTGAGGTCTATTCGCTTGAGCTTGGTTTGGGCAAGTCCTCATCTGATGGCCTATCTGACCATATTTGAAGCATACTCTAGTCCTTGACGGGTAAGGTCCGTTACCATGCCTTTTGCCACAGAGACGACAACTACAGTTCATTGAGTTCAGCGGCTTCACTATGTTCTTTCTTACTGGAGGGACGAAACGTCTATTGCCAGCCATAGGTCTTTTGCCAATCTGATGATTGTCTCTGAATGAATTAAACCGCAATCCAGATGCAACATTTCTCTCCTTCAAGTCCCCCTCGATCATCTGTCCCCGTTCATAGATTTCTTTATAGGTCCTCAAGTTCAGAGCTATTATCTCCCTGCGAAGTTCAGATCTCATTCCATCTCAAAATCTTTGCTCCTTCTTCAAGGGATCCTCTACCGATCGTGGCGCATACATTGACAATCTGGAGAACTCAGCTTCATACTAGTCCATTGTCAGGTGATTCTGACGTAACTGTGAGAACTCCACTTACTTCCTTTCTCGAGCGGTCTTAGAGAAGTACTTGTCATTGAATGCCATAGTAAAGGCATTCCAAGTCAAAGTTGTTCCTTTTGAAAAGACTTCATTCTTGGTGGCAGTCCACCAGTCATTTGTGGTGCCTTCCAGTTGATACACTGCCAGTAGTACCTTTTCTTCGTCCGTGCATCTTAAGACTCCAAAGTACTTCTCAAGTTTCTCGATCCACCTTGGCCTCAACTCAGGGTCTCCAGTTTCATCGAACTGGGTTGACTTCAGCTTGATAAATTGTTCGATCAGTTGGCCCATCAGCCTAGCCACAACAACTTCCTCTTAGGCATTTCCTACCCCATTGCCCTGGTCATGATCGTCGTTGTTCCATTGCCTCCATTATTGCCGTTATTGGTGTTGACGGCACCTATCACGACTCCCACTGCTTGAGCTATGGCAGCATCCATATATTGGGTATGCCTATCGATGAGGTCACCAATCTTTTCAAGTGCCTTTAGCTCTCCGTCCATTCTCAGGTCTTCCGCCACAGGTGGCCTCGAACTAAAGGCTCCACTCATAGGTCTTCCAGGTCTTCTGAGCGGATTACTCATTCTGGTATACTTTTACTACGCTTAGAACACCATAATTCCACCACAAAATTAGTGACTTATTCATCTAATCAAGTCTAGCGATACTAAACTATGCCTCAAAAAAGTAGTCATAACATAACAACCTCCCATACAACTATTTCCAGAGGCACCTCAATAAACAGTCCATGGTCATTCCTCAATTCCGTTCACTTCAACGGTTCACCAAAACTAGCCATGCTCATTTACTCAACAGACCAAAATCAAGAAATGAATTTCAGCGCTGAATATGGAACTTAATCCTCATAAATAACCATAATCTTGTCGAGACCAAATGTCAATCACATGCGCCAAATTATATACCATGCATTTAGTACCTAACTCTAATAAGTCTCCTAAAGTCTCGCTACCCATCATGTTCCAACTTACTCCTCCTTATTACTACAATCCTCCATTGACTTTGGATCGAGCTGATCTTGCCCTAATATCAAGCAAGACGGAATGTCACGCCCCGCACCCTAGGCACGGGCGCGTGACTCATTGCAAGCGAACTCTCGAGTCCCAAGAATCAAATAGCAAGAGGTGCATAATGAAATGAGCATACGGAAGCGACATAATAAAACTCCTCCGTATAATAACAAAGGGAACTTGGGTAACGAGAACATAACATGTATACGTAACACTCCAAGAGTTCGTACAAAAGCATAGGAGAATTAGTCATACAGATGGGTCGGGGTAACGGTACTGCGTCAAAAGACATCCATAACAAGTCTTCAAGACAAACCGGCCTACGAGACCATCAACAAAAGAAAACTACATAAAGTTAGAAACCACTAACTAAGTCAAACTGCTGGAGTTGTCAATCTCCTCGGCATCCTCAGTAGGCTCGTACTCCGAGAAAGTCTCAGAGCGTACCTTTACGGTATCCTTCATCGTCTCGTCCTCTAGTTGCTCCACCAGATTATCCTTTTAGGCTTGGATCTCAATCATTTCAATGGTGTCTTCCAGGGTTGTGGTCCTCTCGAGAATGTTTCTCGAACCAGCTACATATCTCTCGACCTCCATAGAATCCCGAGTGGGATGACACCAACTAGGAATAACTCTACGGGGTACCTCAGTGGACTTCAGTAGTCCAATAGTAATCTCGTCTACCCTACGAAACCAAGCCTCAAACTTATGAGGCTTCCAATCCTTCTTACTCTCATTGACCCAAACTACTACACACTTTCTAACGTACACAGCTTCCCGTCCGTCCGGGAACTCGTCAAAATATGTAGTCATCTCAATCGGCTTACCTAGTCTAGTCGGTAGCATCCTCACGATCTAGGATATGAAAATAGGGTCCCGCAACGGAGTGAGATTCACATCTCAGTAAGATGGGTCTTAACCCTAAGTCAGGTCGACTGTACACCCAGATGAATGCAATCATGAATAAGAATGCACAGATAACATCGTACGGCACTCAGCAATCAAATATGTCGCAATGATGCAAGCGTTCGTTAATCACATAGTACTAGCATCATGTTACGTCAATCAAGTCAGGCATGCCGATACTAAATCAAGCCATAGATTCCACCTTTCCAACTTCCTCATGGTTGTCGCCCACGTTTAAAACGCCTCAGGCTCGATCCGCGAAATTACGCCTCAAACCATCTAATTGACAAACCCGCATAAACGCATCAAATTTTCAATATCATTCCAGGCTTGTGTCGACACATATCAAATCTCGTCTCGCGTCTCAACGAATCAAGACATTGGTCATTTCAACCCTGCGTCTCAACGCATCAGGGTACAATTTAACACAACCCAGCGTTTCAACGCCTCAGGGTATCACAAGTTTCTCAAACATGCCAAACATTCATTTCAATTCAAAACTTTATGATCAAGTACAAGCTCATGCAACGAGCAAAATATCTATGGCATGCGAAACAGTCAAATTCATCATTCAAATGTGATAATCAACTCATGGCATATGCATCTAGCAAGCATTCAAGCAATCACCAATCCACGAAAATGAACCTTGGACAAACGTATAATAACCTCACGGAAACCCACCAAATTCACCACCAACTCATCCAGTCGAGTCCAATCTTCCTAATCAAGGTTTAGAAACCCCTTGCCTCAAGCTTAATTCAGCAAAAATCTCATCCCAAGCACACCAATGATTCGGTTCTAATTGTCCAAGAACAAGTCAGCCGCACAACCTAAGGAAATTCATCCAATTTCACTCATCCAATTCGTCAATTCACTAAGCATATACCTTATTGACATATCGAGGGACATCCTCATATGCCTCAACAATGAATTTAGAGCTCAAATCCTCCATAAACAGCCCCTAAAGATTCGGTATGCATAGAACCGAAACAGGGCATTTTTAGTTCTGTGCATATCTCACTCAATCAGCCCATAATTCATTCTAAATTTCTAATTTATCCACTAATCTACTTGCTAACACCTAGTTCTACATGTTGTGAGTCTCACCGAAAATTTAGAGTCAAGGCGACGCCAAATGGTCCACGAACAAGTTCTGTTCCTCAGGGTCCTTGCCAAGTTGGTTTCCGCCCTTCAAACAAAGCTCCCACTTGGGGTAAAAAAATCCACCAAATTCAGCCCAAATTTTTACGACAACTCAGTATATGAGTGTTCTAGATATCCGCAAAATTTGGCCAAAAGATTGAGACAATTTAAAGTCCTATGGAGCTCAAAAGTCGACTTACCTCCAGTTGCAACGGATTCCGTCAACTCACGGAAAAACGGCTAGCTGGTGCTCCTCGGTGGGTCAAACGCCGAGCTACCACTTGGAGGTGGTTGGCAAGAGGATGAAGAAGACGCTGGTGGTCGTCTTGACGGCTGGAAGTCACCGAAAGTGGCGGTCAGAAGTGGCAAAGGAGCGACTGCAGGCTGGTCGGGCGTGGAGTCTTCAACCGAAGAAGAAGAAGAAGATGATGATGATGAAGAAAATGGTGGTTGGTAGGGTGTTCGGCTGCACACAATGGAGAAGAAGAGGTATAAACTAATTGCTTGGTCAAACATGTATAATGGTAGGTTAAAAGTGGTTTAATAAATGCCAATCCACCATCTAGTGACACATGTCCTCTTGTCAATCAATAGCTCATCCAATTGCTATTATTTTCTCAAATTTTCGGTAGCCTTGGGGGTGTCAAAGACCAAAATAACTTTATTCATTTATTAAAGCAAGGTCAAGATTTAAGGGGCAAAATGGTAATTTTACCTTCGACGTCAAGAACGTCGTTTTTCTAATACAAATCTTCTTCGATGAGGCGACGTCCAATCCAATTATAATATTGGAATCCTTGATTTTTTATTTTCTAATTTCGAGACTCGTCTCTAAATCATTTCTCTGTCAGATGTGATTTCAGCATATCCCGAACTGACGGGTGGCTTTTGCAGACGTTATGCGTATCAACTCTGTGATTCATATCACACTTAGGGCTCGTCAGTTCATGGCGACTTTGGTTGTCATGTAATTGCGATGGTCTATTACTAAACCGGACAGTCTCGATTGTCATCGTTCGATTTAGAAAAATTTTATAAATTATACATTGGTTAAGTGGCATCACCCGCGCTCCAATCGTGTAACGTCAGCAATGCATTCCTTAATTGTTCTTAGATCGGCCTTTTGGGGCTCTAAATGTCCCCTCGACAATCTTTATGGTGAAAGTGTCATTTCCTATTTGAGTTCCCTAGGTCCACATACCTTGTATCTCGTTAGCCTTCCCATTTTGGTCAGTTAACTCGAGATTGATCAGATCCGAGCGAGATACGACTGAAACACATCGTTAGATATATTCTCATTAATAATTCTCGAAATGACAGGAAAATTAGAATGTCACAGACCAAGTGCATAAATTTCAATACATATTTAACAATCAAGAATTTGCAAACAGAGAATATTTGAGAATATATGCAAGCAGAGAATATCATCTAGGCAATATATGAAAAATCTCGGAGATATCCTTACCAAAGAAAAAAAAAATCTCGGAGAGATTATCTACACCATGTGATATTATCTATAGCAGAGAATATTGGATGCGACAAGAGATCATATCTATGCCATCAAGATAATATCTACAGCAAGATTTTTTGGATATGACAGAATAATATCTGCAACAGAGGCAAACGTAAGTTGAAGCTAAATTACGTTGGCACCAGAGAAGCTGCCAAGCCAACTTTTCATCTATACGTACGCTACATCAGGAGATTTTGGGCTGAAAAGATAGAGAAGCAGGACATCTGAGGCTAGAGGAATGATGAATGAAGAATGAGAGGCAACTTGCAGGGAGTTCAGCTTGTTCACACTTAAATCTTGACTAAAATTTTAATCACTTTTACATAGAAAATTAGAGCTAATCTTTTAGCTCTAACAAAAATAATTAAGTCATTTTCATATTTATTTTTATTATTCATTTGCATTTGTGTTTAACGAACCGGAGGTGAGGCAACCGGAATTAATCATGCGGATTCTACGAGCGAAAAAATAAAATTGTGCTGAAGCATTGGGGAGCATGTTGGCCAAAAATTCCAAGTAATAAGAGGCATGAGGAAAACAAAAAAGGTTTGAGAGAGAGAGAAGAAAATATGTAAGAGGCATGAGGAAAGACGTGAAAATTTGGATGATCAAGCTCGCTCTAGCCACAATTCTTCTTCCAATGAAGACATTGGAACACCATGTGCAGAGAAAGATGGTAGAAAACGACGAAAAGGGAGCGTCGAATATCCTTCATCACATTATTGCAAGTCTTCCTTTGTCTACTTCTATTTCTTTTGCAGAAGCATCATTCCCACCAGTGAACTAGTAAATCCCGCTTATTTTAAAAGCATTATTAGCAACTTAAGAGATTTGACCTTTACGAGGCTGGATGTTATGTATGGTGTGAGAATTATTAGTCGATTTATGAAGAAACTATATCAATCATATTTTCAGGCTGTAAAAAGAATTCTACGATATATCAATAAAACTCATTATCATTGAATTTTATATATTTACACTGACAATTTCAATTTAGTGGGATATACAAACAGTGATTGGGCAGGTGATATTGAAACGCAAAAAAATACGTATGGGTATCCGTTTCTTATAAGATCATGAGTTATTTCTTGGTACTAAAAAAAAGCAACATAGTCCCGTCGCTAGCTTTAGGGGGTCTTCTAGTCATCGTTTGTTAGTCAAGGAACATCGCACTTTTGATCTTTCCACAGATCTTGCCTTATTCTAACAACCGTCACGACTCACGAGCACACATAGCTGCTATCATCGCAAGCCCAAGACCACCACTGTCGCCGTCGTTGAGCCTTCGTGGATTCGAAACTTCCAGTTTTCTTGTCAACATCCGTAGATCAGTAACGAAGCCTCAATCTAGGACACGATGATCTTCAAGGAATACTAGCGAAAAATCATTACGCTCCGACAGCGCTATCTTATTTCGCTCTAGCTTTTAGTTCTTTTGCAGGTTCTGTACGACAAGTGGAGGCTATTCGAATGAACCAAGAGGATTCTATTGCAAGAAACTCCTTCGTGATCAGACTACACTTTGGTTATTTCTTGAAATTAATTCGGTTTTCAAAATATATTTCATTTTCCAAAGCCAGCTAATCATTCTCATCACAAGTCAACAGGTTTCAAGAATGCTCAGCTAAGTCCAGCCAATCCCCATTAAGGATCCAATTACAAATCGATGTCCTTGTTGTTTACTCGTAAGTTTCAATTGTTGTTGTTGTTATTATTATTATTTTTTACCCTTGAGTGCTCCTGCTACGTCGATTTTGGTTATTGTTTAATCTTTCTTAGCAGGTATATTGGGGTCCACCAACCGAATCCATTCGTACGTCACCGCTGCTGCCTCATCGACCTCGAGGAGTCCACCATCGGCCAGGCACGGGAGTCCCTAGTCGGTCCGAGATCCGCAAGCTTGCAACCTCATTCGTCATCTGTGATCCATCGAATATCCGTTTGGATTCAAAAAATATCCACGAATTAGGTAACAACTGCAAATCCAAAATATCCCAAACATATTGTTACATATTTTGAATTATTTTGCATATCTCTAATATCTTTGATTTGCAGTTAACTTTTGCCTATTTTTCAAAGGATGTAGATCCTTATTGATAGGATTATATCGTGTTAGAGACAACCTATAAATTAGGCACGTTATATATCATGTAGTTTACCCATGTTTAAATTTTCCATCTTTTCTACTCATCTATTTGGTTATGTTTATTTTGTCCTTCTTTTTTGTTGTTGTAAAGTTTGCATATTATTAAACAAACATGCCCATAATACATGCTCTCCTTGTGCCTAGACCCTTCAGAAAATTAAATTGCACACTTAATCATGATCTCATGGAGTGGGTTAGCGATTTGGTATAAAACTTCGTATTCTTTTCCTTTTGGAACGTTGCTCAAATTTTCGAGAATATGGCGGATGAAAATTCTTTCTCTAGCCTAGATCTTTGGGGACGAGTAGATTTTCAAAACAAAAATCGGAATATCAAGGTATATTATGGGAATTTTTGTTTAGTTATGTTCAAATTTTTTGTTTGTTGTTGAATGTTTCTTTCTTCTGATATTTAATTCGAAAAATACAAAAAATCACTTGCTATCTGCATAACATATAGTTTGGTCCATACTTTGCCATGTTATCATGCATATTGCAATGTCATTTAGTATAGTTTGCATTGCATTCTTTTTTCAAAGAAAATTAAAATCAATTCACACCGATCAATCGAATAAGGAATTTTTCATGAAATTGGTACCGAAAGGGCATTAATTTTCTCAATTAATGTAACCAAGTCCCCAGACTCAATTTCTCTAGTTTGCAAAAATAAATTGGTTCTCCCACTATTTTATTTAGGTTTCTAATCAACTTATCAAAAAATGATTAGTGGCGGCTCCGATTAAATGATTTTCATGAATTGAACCTAAGTTGTGATTTGGTAGTACTTGAGAGTGTTTGAATTAGTTTAGTTTATTTAATTAACCTGATAATCCATTAGCTTAATTTTTTAGTTCGCTGACACAGTTCTTTCGGAAGAAGCTGCAAGTCGCCTGATTGGCTGCGGAAAGAGGTGGATAGGACTTAAAAGGGCATTTCGGCTGTAGCAGAAGGAATGATGACTCAGATCAGCAAGCAAGTTGCGGTTGAAGCAGAAATAACGTGAGGCCGGTGTGGATGACTCTTGGAGGTTAGCATGGGGCGGCTTTTCATAGAATGAACAACGTAGGATTTCGGCTGAAGGACTAGAAAGGAAGAATGTTTGCAGCAGAGAATGTCTACTTCAACAGTGGATGAGATTTGCAACAGAAGATAAGAGCAAATTGCAGTTGAATCATTCATTTCCTCCCCCCCTCCGCGCTTGCTAGAGGAAGAAAACAAAAAGGAAATGATGACTGAAGCAAATTACAGCAAGCCAATGGATTGGCTATTGAGAGAGGCGGATGGGACTTGCAGCAGAGAATTTCGGCTTCAGACAAAAAGAATGATGACTGAGGATCACGAAGCAAGATGTATAAACCTACAAGTTGCGAAGAACCCCAAGTTGCAATTCGGTTCTGTTTTTTCCCAAGGAACCGCAAGCCATCAGATTAGCTATTGAGAGAGAGGAAGGGACTTGGCTACAAAAGGAATATTAGAAGAAAAAAATATCTCTGCTGCAGAGAATTTCAGCCGCAGCAGAGATAATATTTACTGCAGAAGTATTTACAGCAAGTTGCAGGGACAAGTTGCAATGAATTCAGCTTGTTCCTAAGGAGTTGCGAGCCAACTGATGGGCTACCGAGAGAGGTGAAAAGAACTTGGAGCAGGAGGATTTCGGCTGCAACAAAAAAGGAATGATGATCAAGATCAAGACGCACGTTGGAGCAAATTTGGAGATGATGAGGATGGCTCTTGGAAGCAGATTCAGGCACCTATCTAAAAAATCAGAGAGCGAGAAACTGTAGATTTTTTTTGGTTGAAAGGACACAAGAGCAGTTGCCTCTTGCGGTGCAGGTGGGTGAATTCCCAAGGGGGACGAGAACAAAGGCCTCTTAACTGGAAAGTATAAAAGAGGAGGAGGCAGAACGTGCAAAGGGGGGGTTGGCCTGTCTCTCTCTCTCTCTATCTCTCACACAGACTCTCTCATCGCTCTTTCTACAGAAGAAATAAAAATAAAAAACAAAGAGGAAAGTTAAAAAAAAAAAAAAAAAAAAGGGGTGGGAGGAGAGAGAATTAGGTTCGAAGGTAATAGAGGATAAGGGAGGCTCCCACAGTTCTTGATGTCAGGTTCATCTATGTTTCGATCTTCAACAGGTAGAATATCGCTGTTAAGCCTGTTTCTTTTTTCGTAAACCATTCAGGTTGGCCAGGCCGAGACCCCTTGTTTTCCTCGGTCCGGCGAACTCGTAGTAAAGTTAATATTGTAGTTCATGTACGGTGCAATCAGTTCATGCAGTGTTATCATTGTACATTGCATTGTTTTCTCTTGGTAATGTTCTGTTTTTGATCGTTACGTGTGGTTTTTGCTGTTACGAATATATAGATTAGAAGTTACACGGTCTGATGAAGAGGTTTTTATTTTGGCATAGCTTGCTTGGTGATGTTTTTTCCGTGTGTTTGTCCAATCCTTCCCCAAGCCGATCGAGGCGTTGGAGACTACGGCAATTTAGTTGTGCCCGGATCGACCACTCTCTCTTTCGAAACACATACGTGAAAAATTTCTGGGCTAGGAACAAAAAAAATGAGACATCTTTTACTTGTTTGGATTAAAATTCATTTGCTCTTTGCAGAACGTTTTCAGTCCCAAGCCTGAAGCAACTTGCTCGTCTTTTTCCTCGTTGCTGTTCATTTACGTGCTGCTATGTTGTTGTGTATGTGCACTACTAGTGTATTCTATCACTATGTAGTCTGTCCTGCAATACTTCGTGTTTCAATTGTTGAAGACTCTGTTTTGGCATTTTTTTTATTTTATATTTTTTTCTTCCTTTCTTCTTGTCTTTAAATAAAGGGCTACCCCCATTCTTTAGAGCAGTTACCCAGAATCAGAAATGTTTCTGTTTTTGCATATATGAGAAATGAAAGGGCACAAAAAAATTAAGGCAAAAAGGAAGAAGAAGGTAACCTACTTTGTGCAATCTCACTCACGCTGTCTTATAATTCGTACTTGACTTTGGTTTCGCATTCTAGTTCACATTTTTTCTAATACGAAACCCTTTTTTAGTATAGAATCGGAAACATTTTCATAAAAACGAAAAGCAAAAAAAAAAAAGAAGAAGTAAAAACCACATAACCATTTCATTCACGTTTCCACATTTCTTTAATAATGGAGGGCAACCGATGTCCATTCCGGTCTTTTGTTTTCATGTAATCTATCATATTTCATGTTAAATTTTCTTTCTCGTAAATAATCATTTTTTTTTCTTCGTACATTCATTCCGGTTTAATTCGTTATATGTCTAGCCATTTTTCGTGTCCAATTACTCAAGTTTGCATTTCATTTAGATTGATCTATGCGAATAGTCATTTTTTTTTGTTAATGTTCCGCATCACATTAAAATTGCTTGTTGTTTCCTTTTTTTTTTTCTTTCTTTTTTCTTTTCTGAATGTTAGACTAAAAAGTTGAATAAATGAATGTACAAAAATGACAAAAAAAAAAAAAGCATCATGCCTAGTCACCTAGTTGTGATTAGATGTCTTTGAGTTTCAATATGATGAATAAAATGCATGGTTAGTTTAGGAATATCAATTGGTTAGGTACCGAAAGGGCGTTAATTAAATAATTAGCGTAAATAAATCCCCGAACCTAGATGCTCTGGTTGCGTAGAAATTTAGATAATACTCCTTTATCTCGATTGATTTCTAGCCGACCCCAAAGGATAGCGGCGACTCTTAATGGTCTAAAATGTTAAATGTCGCGCAAGGTAAGATTAGGGAGGATCTACGCCTAAACCGATAGGTAATACCTCTAAACCTAAACGATCCTCTGGGAGGGGAAAAGATAGGTCGAAACAAGCGTGTAATATTCTCCCTAATTTTTTAGTTTGTTCAATATAGTTCCTAAATTTTAGCTCAATTTGCAATATTGTTTCTGAGCTTTTAGTTTGTTCAAAATAATCCATCAACTTTTGATAAATGTTCAATTTAATCCATAAACTATATAAAACTATCAAACGTTATCGTTTTATTAATTTAAATTTTATTTTGTACAGTTGAGGAACTAAATTGAACATATATCAAAAATTCAGAGATCACGGTAAATAAATTAAAATTTCAGGAACGACACCGAATATAGGCTTAAAGTTCAGGTATCACATGAAATAAATTAAAAGCCCATGAACGACATTGTACACTAAGCCATTTAGAGCCTATTTTCGTCATTTTTCCTTTCAAAAAACTTCACGACAGTGTTTGTCCTATAGTCCAAGGGTCAAACGGATCAAATGTCATAGTTGACCCGATTTAAGCACTGAACTAGCACTGCGTTGGGCTGGATATATGCACTGGATGTGGACACACAAGGGCTTACAGGTCGCATGCATTAGACCCAAAACCTCATGGAAAGGATTTCAACATGATCGCCACGTAAGTTTAGTTCTCATTGGCCATCCTACATGATAAGAACGTTAAATGACGACAAACTCTATATAGCAATTGTTTGGGTCACGGGGCCTTCCTAGGAAAGATCATATATGACTAATATGAGTCATTGATGATATTTGACTAGACAAGCAGCCCGCAAAGAGATATAAGCCAACAACGAAAATGTGTGATATTTTAACGATTCATGCTTTACCTTTTAATTAAAGAAAAGCGTGACGTGTGGAAAATCCACTAATGTTTTACCAGGAACAGTGAAATGTCTCGATCCAAATAAGCCCTTACTGGTTTTCCTAACAAATAGAATTTTAAATTGATTGCAATTACAACTTCACTCATGGCGGCACTAAATCACCGACGGTCCAAATATAAATATTCCAAAGAAGCGACGGACCCACCTAATGAAGTTTGAAAATCTGTTCAGGTTCTGCCCAAAACGTATGACTTCAAACTAAGAAAATTTTGGATATACACGCCACTCACCAATTGCCATGTGCGCACATCAAGACAGAGTCATTTCGTATTAAATCTAGAAGGCAAATGGTAAGTGACACCCATCCTGCACAAAATTATTTGGGACCCATGCCAACGCAAATCCCGGATTATCGACGACCACCAATTGTAGACGATCAGAGTGGGGACTCAAGATAGCTACGACCCTAATACATGCGATGGCGGCAGTTTTCAGAGCCCACCCGAAGCGTTTCGTACCGTGACCCGCGTGATCGCAATCGATATTTCCGAGTACGGGAAGGATGTGACACATCAAGACAGAGTCATTTCGTATTAAATCTAGAAGGCAAATGGTAAGTGACACCCATCCTGCACAAAATTATTTGGGACCCATGCCAACGCAAATCCCGGATTATCGACGACCACCAATTGTAGACGATCAGAGTGGGGACTCAAGATAGCTACGACCCTAATACATGCGATGGCGGCAGTTTTCAGAGCCCACCCGAAGCGTTTCGCACTGTGACCCGCGTGATCGCAACCGATATTTCCGAGTACGGGAAGGATGTGGCACATCAAGACAGAGTCATTTCGTATTAAATCTAGAAGGCAAATGGTAAGTGACACCCATCCTGCACAAAATTATTTGGGACCCATGCCAACGCAAATCCCGGATTATCGACGACCACCAATTGTAGACGATCAGAGTGGGGACTCAAGATAGCTACGACCCTAATACATGCGATGGCGGCAGTTTTCAGAGCCCACCCGAAACGTTTCGCACTGTGACCCGCGTGATCGCAACCGATATTTCCGAGTACGGGAAGGATGTGGCACATCAAGACAGAGTCATTTCGTATTAAATCTAGAAGGCAAATGGTAAGTGACACCCATCCTGCACAAAATTATTTGGGACCCATGCCAACGCAAATCCCGGATTATCGACGACCACCAATTGTAGACGATCAGAGTGGGGACTCAAGATAGCTACAACCCTAATACATGCGATGGCGGCAGTTTTCAGAGCCCACCCGAAGCGTTTCGCACTGTGACCCGCGTGATCGCAACCGATATTTCCGAGTACGGGAAGGATGTGGCACATCAAGACAGAGTCATTTCGTATTAAATCTAGAAGGCAAATGGTAAGTGACACCCATCCTGCACAAAATTATTTGGGACCCATGCCAACGCAAATCCCGGATTATCGACGACCACCAATTGTAGACGATCAGAGTGGGGACTCAAGATAGCTACGACCCTAATACATGCGATGGCGGCAGTTTTCAGAGCCCACCCGAAGCGTTTCGCACTGTGACCCGCGTGATCGCAACCGATATTTCCGAGTACGGGAAGGATGTGGTTTGAAAAATATTTTTGTGACAGTATTGTTAGAGACGGTACGACTTCAATCATAAATTCATACATCATTATCGTGTACTTTGCATAACTCATTGATTATAAAATCATGTTGTCGGAAATAAATGACAATACAATCAAGCTACAGTTATCTATTTTTATTTTGGGGTTTAGTTTCGAGGAAGAAGCAAAAAAAAGGAAAGTGTCAGCCGATAACTGATCCAGTCAACTTTATGTAAATCGGGTGGCCTTTTGACATTTATATCTCGAATAAAAAATGTTAAAAGATAATTTGGATGTCTAGATTTAGGTAAATCCAATAAGATACTCAAGTCGTATCCAATACTATTTTTAAAGTGCCGCCGCTGCTGACTTTTCAACCACGTACCCCAAAAAAAAAAAAAAATGTTTTACGAGAAGTACGTATGTTGTAGTTCGACCAATTTGTCCACTTTCTTTGCCGTATCTCTTCAAGGTTGGACGAACCCACAAGCAAAAGCAAAAGCATGCCCAAATAAACGAAAATGCTAGTGGCCTCAAGATTCACGATTCGTAATTCTATGGACAAACCAATAATGGAATCGCATAAAATTAAGATAATATAATCATGGTGATTTAGATCTAAATCTTTAATTAGGAAGACAAACACACTTAAGTATATTCGCCTTTCGTTTTTTGTGAAAGAGAATATATTTTCAATAAGTGACCTCTTTGTAACAAAATTCGAAAAGCACACGCATTGATCTGTTTAAACGGTATCGTCCTAGGTTTCAAGTTTCAACCACCGAAGATAAAGACGAGCACAAAATATTCCCAGCCACAAATTTTCAATCCTTTTGTCTTTTGCAATAAATTTGGAGCTACAAACCCTCACAAGTGCATATCAGCCTTTTTACTCGGTGCTTCTACACGTTAGACGCAGCAAGAATGGAATCTATACTTCAAGACCTCTCGCACTTGTCCGGAATAATCCTAGCCATCTTCGTCCTATCAATCCTTGTACTGTTCAAACCGAGATCGTCAAGCAAGCTCAAAACCCCACCAGAAGCCGCAGGCTCATGGCCCGTCATAGGCCATTTGCTAGTGCTGGCGAAATCCAAGCTTCCCCACAAGACCTTAGCGTCCATGGCTGACGAGTACGGACCCATCTTCACCATCAGGCTCGAGATGTTCCCAGCCCTAGTGGTAAGCAGTTCCGAGATGGCCAAGGAATGTTTCACCAAAAACGACTTTGCGTTGTCCACTCGGCCGAGGCTCTTGGCCCCGAAGATCCTGGCCTACGACTATGCCATGTTCGCATTCACGGCTTACGGCTCGTACTGGCGCGAGGTGAGGAAGATGGTCACCATAGAACTGCTCTCGAACCGGAGGGTCGAGTCGTTGCTTAACCCTATTCTGGCCTCAGAAGCGGACGTGGCCATTCGAGAGCTGCACGAGCTTTGTATTGAGAGCAAGAATGATTCAGGTAATGCTTCTTCCGATACTGACGGCCATTAAATATGTGTTTTTGGTGGCTCTTGATGATAAGCCTCTTCATGGTCATCTTAATAATCTTTCTTTTTCGGTAAACAACGGTTGTCTTCATAGTGTAAGATCATGAAAATGACCAAATTTCAAATTTAACGTTACAGTACGCTCTCTAGATAAAGAGCAAGTCGAGCATGCCGTTCTCAGCCCGAGAAAAAATACTTTTTTCCCGGAAGATACTACGAACATACTATAAATACGAAATTCTGTCCACGTTGAATTCATCAACTGATGCATCAGATTTGCCATACATGAGGGATTCTCGTAAATATTTTTTAAAATTTTCTTTTGGGGGTTTTCTCGTAAAGATTGGTTAATTCGATTAAACACCTCATTAGATTTTACACTTAAGATGGCAAAATTCGACCCAAATTGATTGTCTTAGCTCGCAGTTTTAGAGATGTGATTTGAGATATATAGACAAACCAAAAGATAGACCATGAGCTTTCCTGCCCTAAAAGAAACTACATAGAGTGACAGAGGAGATCAATGAAGTATTGTAAAAGATTGAATTTTCACGTTTCCTCAATTCTTTCAATCATGAGAGTAATCGAAACTTCAATTTGGCATGACAACTGAGTTCATTGTGATTTATCAGGCCGTGTCACAGTCGACTTGAAACAATGGTTCGGAAAGTTGACTCTGAACCTGGTCATCAGAATAGTGGCCGGAAAGCACTACTGTGCGGTGAACAAGGAAGAGGAGCAGCGGTGCCACGAGGCCTTACGAGACTTATTCCACTTCCTGGGGATGTTTTTACCGGCGGACGCTCTTCCTTTCTTGAAATGGCTCGACTTAGGTGGACATCAGAAGGCCATGAAGAGAACCGCAGAAGAACTAGAAAAAATTGTAGGTGGCTGGCTAGAGGAACACAAGAATAATAGTAAGGATCTGGGTGAGAACGATGGTGAGAGAGATTTCGTGGACGTCATGCTTTCGGTCCTTAACGACGAGGAAGTCGGAGGTTATGATGCCGATACGATTATAAAATCTACATGCTTGGTAAGTTTTTGTTTCCTCCCTCCCAAAGCAGTCTTTGATAGAATAATGAAATATTAAATCGTCATTCATCTAACAACTTAAGTTTTTAGAACATCTATTTAGAATTTTTCAGAACATAGATTGTTGCTCACCCATAATTTAAGCCGTCAAAAGAAGCATTTTTATTTGATTCGTTGTGAATTTTGAGAGCTTGCTAAAAGAAAAGACTCAACACAAAAGTTCAAAAATTCTAAGAGTTTGTTTGGAGTTATTTTCACTTTTGATTTTTTTAATAAAAAAAATTGGCAACCACAACACATGTACTTAGACTTTTTTTAAATTTTAAGCACTTGGCACTTTCATAATCTACAAAAGTTGAAATGTAAAATCACATATAAATTTTTCATGTTGTAGGAAAATTTGAGTTGTACTGTTGCAAAATTCGTGATATATAAAGGTTGTAATGGCTTTTCGTTACATCCTCCACTTCCACAATTCAAGTTTTCCTCTCCGCCCACCCCCCCCCCCCCCCCCCAAAAAAAAAAAAGAAAAGAAAATAACAATTCTGCAGAAGTAGTAAGCAAATTCCATGTACGGTCAATACGTATATGAAGCTTCCTAATGTATGTACAATTCTTATCCAGTCATTACTTATATCATATTTTGGGCTTATCTTTATTTTTATAGAGATGAAGTCCAAATATTTGTCCTCTAGTTTGTGCAGTTTCTTTTTTTTTTCCCTAGTTGGGTTCTTAAACGTCTTTTGGTGCCATTTAGATCCTCTAACTCACTTGATTTTTATGATTAAGTCATTCTTTAATCGTCATATTCAATTATGTTCAATCTGGTCGATTAATGTGGTGAAGATAATATTTAGAAAAAGGGACAAAATATTTTGCAGTTCTGAAGATTTATCCAATAAGAACTGAAGAAAATATAAACACATTACTCTGAAAAAAAAAACATTTTTTTCTTTTGTTCTTTCAGTGGCAAAAACATGGCAATTCAAAAAGTACTTTCCTCCCTGTTATTCTAGATTATATAAAATACCCACATTGAAGAATAACATTGACATAGTTAAGTTTGATAATTCAAGAAGTACTTAGATTGGAAATCGACTTAGATTGGAAATCGAGTAAGTTAGAGAACTTAATTTGCACACACACACACAAAAAAAAAAAAAAAAAGCCTTGACTTTGAGCAGTTGATTATAAAGTTAGAGGACTAATTTGACCCCCTAAAAAAAAGGTTAGAGGACTAAATTTTCACGGTTAACATTCGGGCTGCCTCCAATTGGGAAACAAATCAAATCAATTCCGAGCTGGTCCACATGACGATTGGTTCGATTTCTAAGTAAAAAAATGGAGAACCGACTTTCACAAATTCAGTTCCCGTTTTTATACCGAGAACCGGACAGTTCTACCAGAGATTGGCCTAGTACAATCGTTATTGAACAGGTTTGGGATCGGTTTCAAGGCCGATTCTCAAGTAGAAATCGATTTTTGAACCGGTTTCAAGGCCAGTTCTCTGGTAAAAACGGTTTGAACCGGTCCAATATCAAACCATACGTCATCTTAAATACGTACCAACCCTGGTACTGATAGTCGTATTAAATTTTGACTTAAGTCATTTCTCATATTATATATTGGGTTCATTTTGTGAACCATTGTCAGCTTCCCTTGTAAACATCTAGCAATCATGGGCCGAATAAAGTCTGATTGTTAGTGGGACTAAATTTGGACTCAATTACGAACAAGTTACGCTTCTTCTTTTCTGTTACTGGGCCAGATTTTTGGACCTCTTTTTTTCTGCACATGAAATTCAGATTGCGAATTGTGTTAGTAGTGAATCTTCATTTCGCACTTCTGACGAGGGATCTGCGTTTCTCGTATTTGAAGGCAATGATTGCAGGAGGCAGCGATACCACGATGGTTGCCCTGACATGGGCAATCTCCCTGTTGCTGAACAACCCTCCCATCCTGAAGAAAGCTCAAGAAGAGCTCGACGCTTGCATCGGCAACCGGAGGTGCGTGACTGCAGCGGACCTCGCCAGCCTAACCTATCTCCAAGCCATAGTGAAGGAGACCCTCCGTCTACAGCCACCAGCCCCACTATCTGCGCCGCGCCTCTTCACCGAGGACTGCACCGTTGGGGAGTACCATGTGCCCAAGGGCACGAGGTTGATCGTGAACATCATGAAAATCCACACCGACCCCGGAACATGGCCCGATCCGCTGGAGTTCAGGCCCGAGAGGTTCTTGAGCAGCCATAAGGACGTCGATGTGACGGACTCCAACATTAAGCTCCTACCATTTGGAGGCGGCAGGAGAATCTGTCCTGGGATATCTTTCGCGCTCCGGACGGTGCATTTTCTGCTGGCTAGGTTCTTGCATGCGTTCGAGATATCAACCTTAGACAATTCCCCGGTGGATATGTCTGAGAGCTTCGGGCTGACTACTATAAAGGCGACCCCACTTGAAGTTCTGCTCATGCCAAGATTGCCGGACGAGCTCTATCAATCGAGATAATCAGGAGTTGCATGACAAGGCTGATGCCCTGGGGATTGAATTGCGATATCTGATGTCATTACTATCGTTTACCACTTTCATGCGTACTGTATTACTGTGTGACCGGTCATGTATGAACGGACTCGTTCATGCTTTCCTTGGCCCTATGCCAATCCTACAGGTATAGCCATCGTCAATAAGATATGTCCATCCAATCTCATGTAGCCATCATCATCATTATCATCCCCTAGATAATTGAGGTAAAAGTGCCAAAAAAAATTAATCTTAAACCTATTGCATTAGTACCAATTTAGTTACACACCTTTTTTTTTTGTGACAATTAAGTCCTAAGTTGGTGCCAATTCAGTCTTAAACATTTTAGTAGTGTCAATTCAGTCTTAAATATTTTGCATTAGTGTCAATTCAGTACTAAATATTTTATAGTTTTATTAATTGAGTCATTTTAGCCTTTTTTTAATCAAAAATCGATGGCGTAGACATCAATTGTCCTACGTGGCACGACTGGCGCTAACGTGGATATTTTTTTAATATTTTTTAAAAAACAAATGCTTAAAATTATTTAAATTATGGAATAATATTTAAAAAAATGTCTAAGTCAGCATTTACCATGCCCGTAGGACAACTGACATCCACGTTAGCGATTTTCGATCAAAATTAGCTAGATTAACTCAATTAACATAAATACAAAAGATTTAGAAATTATTGGCACCAATACAAAAGGTTTATGACTGAATTAGCAACATTAAAAGATTTAGGAATTAATTAGAATCAATACAAAATGTTTAGGACTGAATTGACACAAAAAAAATTAGGACTAAATTGGCACTAATGCAATAGGTTCATAACTTTTTTGACACTTCTCTCGATAATTGCAATGCATCTCTTCCCCCCTCTGCTCTGCTTGGCCCTACTTACCTCACTATCCTCAATAAGATATGACCATTCAATCTCATTTAGCCATAAACATCAATGTCATCCAATGGCTGGGCTGGGCAAGGCCGACCTCTCCTAGCAACTGCGAGATTGAACCTCACCCGATTGGCCAACTCGTCGAACATAATGGACGGTTAACATCTACGTCAACAATTTTTGGTCAAAATTGACCAAATGAATTGTATTTGCACAAATACAAAAGATTTATAATTAAACTAACAAAAAAAGGTTAAGGATTAAATTCACACAATTAAAATAGGTTTTGGACTTTTTTGGTAATTTCTCCCATCAATTTGCTTATTAAGTTTTGGATGCATGCAATTTGAGTCTCCCGACAAAATCTGCACACTAAAAAGACCAATCTACCCTTGAACACATCACACGGTTGCTTTGCTAGACGAGCGGTTGAGCTTGACCCAAATCAATCGAGCTCGATGCCAAAGTAGCTTATGGCGCACATTGCAAAACTTCTGCTCTAAAAATCAACTTTTAATTAGAAGTTAATTTTTATATTTCTGTTTTTGAGTAGAAGTTAATTTTTATACTTTTGGAAAAAAGTAAACTTCTAGTGACTCCAAAACCTCTTCAAGAGGGAAAAAAACAAAAGTAAAAAAATAAAATTACGTAATCAAAAGAATTTTTGCTCCAGAAATTGCATTAGCAAACAGATTTTTGCTCCAAAAATACTTATAGAGCAAAAATTTTACTCCATAAGTATTGCCATGTGCACCCTTAACCACCCGATTGAGCTCCACGCCTTGGTGGAGATTGAACAAGGCTCGGGGCATCGAGCTTGACCATATCCAGCATCATGCCGTTGGTGGATGTTGGGCTGAGAAATGTGTGTGAGAGAGAGGGGGTAGCGAGGATGACGAATTTTGGTGAAACCAAATCAAATTACTCGTGAGTACATCGCGCTTGACTCGATGACTACTCAAGATTGATTCGTCAAAGGTTGAAGCCAAACTAGCGTTCGAACTATTTGAGTATTTTGTCTAGACAAGCTCGATCCTGTAAATAAACTCATGCAAGATACTAAAAATTACATGGTAATCAAGCTTATTAAGCTCGAGTGGAGTGTCATTCATAAGTCAAACATAAGAGATCGAGTCAAGCAATCGAATTTCTAACCAAGTCGAGCTCAAGCAAGAAAATTAATACTCAATCAAGCTCGAGCCAAGTTTCGAGCATGATACATATAAGTTGGATCGAAGGCAAGCTTCGCAAGTTATAGACGCCGCTCGGCTCAACTCCAACCCCGGTGGTGATAGAAAAGTTGAGGATGGAGGGAGAAAAAGTGCTGCAGCCAAGGGTGGCTGTCGGCAACAAGGCGATGGCTTAGCTCGAGGCTTTAACGATGGCCGTGGGTCGCGCCCAGGAGGAGGGGATGAGCTTGGGTTGGATTTGGATTTTTCGTTAGATTTGGCTTGGGATGGATCTACTTGGGACTGCGAATGGTTGAATTTGGAAGAAAAGGGAAAATTCCAAGTAATTGCCCGAAATGGGGAAAATTACCAAAAAATTCTAAAACCTATTGCAATTGTGACGATTTAATCCTAAACTTTTTTTTGCCGATTCAGTCTTAAACCTTTTACAATTGTGTCATTTCAGTCCATCCGATAAATTTTGACCGGCCGGCGCTGACGTGGACTCCAGCCGACCGGTGACAGAATATTTTCTTATTTTTTTACATTTTTATGAATTTTTAAATAATTTTTATGTTTTTTAAAATTTTTCCTTTTTTTTTCCCTTCCCTCCCCCTCACCAGAACCACCTTTGGCCGATCGCCACAGTCCGGCGACTGGCCAAAAGAGCGGCCGGAGAGGTGACCTTGACCTCTCCAGCCACGCCTCTAGCCAGTCGTCGAACTTTGGCGATTGACCAGAGGTGGTTCTAGTGAGGGAGAGGGACAGAAAAAATAAAGTAAAAAAAAACTAAAAAAATATTTAAAAATTCATAAAGAAATTCAACAAAATAATAAAATATTATATCGTCGGTCGACCGGTGTCCAACTCAACACCGACTGGCCAAAATTTATCGGATGGACTGAAATGACATAATTGCAAAAGGTTTAGGATTGAATCAGCAAAAAAAAAAGTTGATGATTGAATCAATACAATTGCAAGTTTAGGAATTTTTTGGTAAATTTCCCTTCGAAATGCTCTCGTTTTCTCAAATAAAGGCCCCAAATGAACCTTATTTTAAATAAAGACTTAAATTCCCTCATTTTTTTTCAAATAATGATATAAAGTGAATATTATTTCAAATAAGGGCCTAAAGTGGTTATAAAATTTATAATTTAAAAAAAAAGTTTTCTTTCCAGGGCATTTTCGTCATTTCCCTTTATTTGATGTTTTTCTTTTTTATTTGTCTTTTCGTTTTCTATTTTCTTAAAAATTAAATAAAGGGAGGGGCAGCCCTTTTGACTCTATGTGTGTGTTTTTTAAATAAACAAGAAAAAAAATCAAAATGGAAAAATGAAGAAAATGCGCTTTATGTCATGCCCTTTTTAAAGACTATTTGGTCATTTTAGTATATTATTTGAAAAAATATCCACTCGACACCTTCATTTTGAATTTTCTAAAAAAAAAAATTAATGAGGGACCCGCGTTAAGAGAAATGGGACCTTGAATGTAGGTATGACTATGATCTAGATGGGATACGAAAATGTGGCATAAAAACGAGGATGGATTTTATGGAAAAATTTTACTTTTTTGTTATCTGATATTTGTTTTGTTTTGTTTTTTTTTTTTTTTTTGCAGTCAATCGATTGATCACCAACCACTGTTCCTGAAATTGAGCTTGAGAAAACAGGTGGAGGCGAGGCATGTGGTTAGGATCAGAAAATATTTCCCTTGTCTTTGTTAGCCACGGCCGAACCGACCGGACCCCCCAAAAAAAAACAACAGAGCCCTTCTATGGCAATTCTGTCCCCCGATCTATTTTTCCTCTGCATGAGAGCTTGCTTCCCTACTTATATTGATCAGGCTAAATATCAAGAATAACTCAATACCAATATGCTTATAACAAATTTATCTTCCATTAATTTTTATTAAATTTCACAGTCTAGGGTTTCTCATTATTGAAAAATTAGTTTGAGATGAATTTACCACATACGTACCGATTTGGATTCTTTTTTCCTGCGGCGTTATCCATGAAGTGATATTGGTATCAACAAACTTCACCTAAAAATTAGTAATATAATAAGATTGTCAATTGGCGTATCATAGTGACGTCATATTCATTACTTGGTTTGATCTATATACCAGCATCATTCTTTTTATGTATTATAAGTGTAATAGGAGGAATCTCGTTCAGATTTATTTCTGGTCACCCAATTCCATATCAATCAAGTACTTCCTCGTTTGTCCTAAAAAAAAAAAAAAGGTACTTCCTCGGCTCTAAATCTCAAATTATTTTCAAAAAAAAAAAACTAGCTATACCTCATCCAACACCCTAATTTGATTTCAGAAATTGTAACCAAAAAAATTATTATAACACAAATAATTCCAATCATTAAAAATTATAATCGCGACGATTTTCGTGCATTGATAGATTAATAATGCAAATGGGCCCCCAAGTCCCAAAGGCGCTTAACCACGGTCACTTAACCGTGGTCTAGTCTTACTACATTTGAAATACCAAATAACGACCAAAACTAGACCAATTAATGCGCTCTCTCTCTCTCTCTCTCTCTCTCTCTCTCGATCGAGTTTACGCTCTTAACTTCCGGTTCGCGGGCTAAAAGTTTTCCAACGAGTACGAATGTCGGCACCGCGGCACGACGGGGCTCTAAGCCAACGAGCCACCAGGACGGGGCGGGAGAAGGTCGTCGTCGCCGTCAGAGCGGAGAAGGTCGTATCTAAAGCTGCGCTAGCGTGGGCTCTCTCCCACGTAGTTCAACCCGGCGACAACCTCACCTTGCTCGCCATCTTCGCGTGCAAACGACCGGGTTTGTCTCGTCACCCCCCCCCCCCCCCTCCCAAAAAAAAAAAAAAGAGCAAAGTCTAGTCTTTTCTGGATGATTGGTTTCGCTCGCGCTTTGGAGCGGCTAATTGCGGCCTGACGCGTTCGTCACGTGTGCCTGTGTTGTGTCGCGTGGTTGAAGGTCGAATTAGGCTGTGGAATTTCGCGAGGACGACTGGGGATTGCGGGGCCAGCAACCGAGAGGAGCTGCTGGATCGGATTTCTCGGATCTCCGACTCGTGTTCTCTGATGGTTATGCAGTTTCACGATCAAGTCGAGGTCAGTCAGGGACTTGAACTTGTGAGTCTTTTGTCACGTCGCGACTTTAATCGCGACTCTCGTCCGCTATTATCTAGCTAGTACTTGGGAGAATCGGTTTGAACTTAGTTTGACCAGTCAAACGACGTAGTTCGGTCGCTTTCTCTGCAGTGTCGTGAAGGCCGATTGCTTTGGCTTGCTAAGACAGCAACCATCAGTTGTTACATGCTGTTGTTGTGCTGGCGAAATATTTAGTCTTATAGTGAGCGCAATCGCCAATGAGGATCGTGTCTCTGGGGCTTGGATGAGGCGTCAGAGTCTGATAATTGGATGATTCCATAAATGATTAGCATGTGATTGCATTTTTTTATTATAATTTGGTAATTTGGTTGAGGCCCCGCATATCTGATTGCCTGTTTCCCCCTTTGCAAAAGCAAAAGATTTGTTAATCAAAATGATTTGTATGGCCTAATCACGCTCATCCATATCACAGCCTTGAAGCGCTTCTGCTTCCTTTTTAACTTTTCCTCAGTTCCTGGTCAAAAATGGGGCACGGTGAATCTTTGTTTTTCGGAACATGCGGTTCACTGTGCATTAGTGATGTTTCGTGCCGAAAATTTGAACATTCCTGCCATCTGCGAGCCTAAAAAGCAAAAGCTGGCTTTGCTGTATTGGAGGTCACTTTCTTTTTCCAGATTGATGCTTTGTTTAACTTTTTTGCCTTAGTCGTTTGAAAATGAAACTGGGTCGGTAAACGCTTTCTTGTCCAGCTTGTTGCTTTAATCAACCTTTTGCCCTAGTTGTTTGAAAATGAAATGGTTGATGGGTCCTATGATATGGTGGATGTTGCTTTTATCTTTTACAACCAATGAAGTCAAAGCTTCATGTAACAGCACATCCTTAATTTAGCAGCCATTAGTCTGTTTTGATGGTCAAAATCGTGAGATGCTAACGAAAGCTTGGTTACAGGTTAGAGTGAGGATAAAGGTGGTTTCTGATAAACCTGGCGGTGTGGTGGCGGATGAAGCACGTAAATGCGGGGCCAACTGGGTCATACTGGACAAGTAATTTAATATAAATGTATTATTATTTCCTTAGACTGTATCAAGACAAATTGTGTTTATTTGGTATGACTTTTACCAATGTCTAATTTCTTACCCCTATATATGCTACTCTGAACAGGGAAGCATACATGTCACCTCCTGCATCTTAATTAGATTTATAGTTTGTCATTTTAAGCTTAATGAACTTTGTAGGTGTAATGAGGAGATTATTCTAGAGTAGTTCCATAGTGTTAGTGCTTCCAAAGGGGGAATTGGTTGTAGATGAGTAGTTTTTCTCGTTGCTACTCTAAGCAGCGCATTCTCTAGTTTCATTCTGTTTGCACTGTTCATGGACTTATTGACATGTGCCATTCTCTTACCATTTGGATGCTGTTGCCACGTCTACTGGTAGAAGCCAATGAATTTCAGCTCACACTCAATATGGTGAATTTTCATGTCAAACTTACAATGCATTGAGAAGCAATTGGACATTGCAAATAGACAATCCATTCACGTTTTCTTGTTTTGTTTCTTCTTTGGTATACTTTTTTGGCCAAATCTGCTTTGGTAATTATCAGGAGCCCGCAATCATTGTTCCGCTCAACTTCCCTTGATGTTATCTGATCATGTTACCTTAGTATACAGTACTTAGAACCTGAGTCTGTGAATTTAGTTCTTCCTTCCATATCTGAAAAGGCATTGTTGGACATTCAGTTGTCATAAACTCTTTTGCCAAATACAGGAACCTAAAGCAAGAATTGACTCATTGCTTGGAGGAAGTCCGCTGCAATATTGTGGCAATGAAGGGTTCTCAAGCAAAAGTTCTCAGATTGAATTTAGGATGTTCAAATGAACTCCAGACGCCCTTCTATTCTGCAACTTCTTCTCCATTTGTGGATGACGGAGAGTTCAATGCCTACAGGATGAAGCATTCTACTCCAGTCAGCAGTCCTGAATTGTTTAGCCCTCATACAAGAACTACCGGAGAAAGTTCATCATCAAGTTATGACACATCAGGGTCTTTTTTTCACTTATACGAAAGAAATCCACTCTTTGAAGGACAGAGGAAGGGGTGTTATTCACCATATTTGACAAAGAATGAGTTGAAATACCCCATTACAGTACTTGAATCCTACGGGGAGAAGGTTGTGACTCTCTCAAAAAACTTAACATCATCTTTATCAGCTGACAGCAGTAAGGCTTCTTGGATTCCCCAAAATCAGGTGCGTGATGTAAAGCATCTCCCCATTGGAAACAATCAAAAAGCTACCCAAACCCATAAAATTATCTCCAGAAGATGGTTTAGCAAGTTTATTCGACATAATCACGGTCACATGACTACTGCAAGCATAGGGCAAAGGCAAGCCCAACAACCAGATCAAGTTGTCAATGCAAGCATAAGGGATGTAGTCTCTTTAGGCAGAACTTCCTCGGTGCCACCTCCCCTATGCTCGCTATGTCAACACAAGGCACCAACTTTTGGAAAACCCCCACGCAGGTTCTCAT
Organism: Rhodomyrtus tomentosa; assembly: GCA_028455895.1. NCBI lineage: Eukaryota > Viridiplantae > Streptophyta > Magnoliopsida > Myrtales > Myrtaceae > Rhodomyrtus > Rhodomyrtus tomentosa. Next base: position 510,231 of record JAPCWY010000001.1, on the reverse strand, counting down.
ATGCAGAGCTAGAGGAAGCAACAGATGGATTTTCCGATCCGAATTTTCTGGCAGAAGGAGGTTTTGGATTGGTCTACAGGGGGATTCTTAGTAACGGACAGGTGGTTGCAGTGAAGCAGTTGAAGTTTGGTGGAGCCCAAGGAGATGCTGACTTTTGTAGGGAGGTGAGGTTGTTGAGCTGCGCACAACATAGAAATGTTGTGCTGTTGATTGGATTTTGCTCCGAGGGCAGCAAGAGACTTCTAGTCTATGAGTATGTGTGCAATGGATCCCTGGACTTCCATTTGCATGGTATAACTTCCTGTGCTAATTGTTTTGCTTTAGTTTGAATTTCATTTCATACGTCAGGTTTCCTTGTAGTTAATCCTCCATCATGTGTTACACTTAATGGTTTACGCATCGTTTCTCATAATTTTGCATTGTTAATTTCCAACTCTCCCTTGATTCTGCTTTTATTTTTATGATTCTTTGGGGTTCATCGACCTCCAACCCCAACTAGTTTGGGATAAAGGTGTTGTTGATATTGATGTTGATGTTGATGTTGATGTGTTTTTGCCAGGACGGGATAGCGACACTCTAAATTGGGAGTCCCGACTCAAAATTGCAATTGGTGCTGCAAGAGGCTTAAGATATCTTCACGAGGACTGTAGAGTTGGCTGTATCGTTCACAGAGATATGCGGCCTAAGAATATCCTCCTGACTCACGATTTTGAACCTCTGGTACTAGATAGATCCAGATGTCTCACAGTCAAAGTCAGACCTCCTTTAACATTATCATAGATTATGTTCCTGGATGACAAATGTGCCCTCCAAAGGATGTAATTCATCTTCTTATGGATCAAGGATGCATACTATGCCTGTGTGCTTAAACCAATGCTATGGCTTGTGAAATCATGAATGCGTGATGACTGATGAGCATTTAAAACCATAAGGAAATGTCTCGAGCTTCTGCTGAAGTCTTTTCGCCTCCATTTATGAAAATTTCTTAGTGCGATAAATAAATTTGAAATTGATGTAGCAGAACACATATTTTGCTAATGCTTTGTTCTCGTTTTTGTCCTTTAATTCAGGTTGCTGACTTTGGACTTGCTAGATGGTATTCGGGAAATGAGGTTGGCCCAGAGGAGCTAGTGATTGGAACTTCAGGGTATATTTTGCTGATCTTGTTTGTTTTAGCCACTTGCAGTACATGCAATCTCTTGTTTTTACCCCCCAAAAGGTTTTTCTCCAGATGTACACCTTTAGGCTGATATCATATTGTCGCGTTCTGGTAGGGTCTACTAATAGTATTGATTGTGGCAACGACTCAAAAAATCTTGAATTCTACAATTATAGGTGAGAATCATTTGAAATCCGGAACACTCGATCATGTTAAATGTATATCTTTATATTTCAGATATCTTGCCCCCGAGTTTGTTGATGGAGGAAAAATCTCGGAAAAGGTTGATGTCTATGCATTTGGAGTGGTACTTTTAGAGCTGATGACAGGGCGAAGAATCATCGAGCTGCAGTTGAAGGGAGAAAGTTTTTTCTCTCACTTGTTTGGCCCCTTTGCTGCACATGAATTGAAAGAAGTCAAATCCAACTGTTCTTCTTTTATAGACCCTTGCTTGGCCTCTAACCAATCTCAAGATTTTGGCCATCAGTTACAAGTAATGAGCCATGCTGCTCTATCGTGTCTGCATCCGGATCCTGAATCAAGACCTCCAATGTCAAAGGTTTAGACTTCAATGTTGCATTTGAATCACTCCTTCCTTTCAGACATTAGCACAATCTAAGGCAGCATTATTTCGCAACATGCACTCATTTATTTATTTCTCCACATTTTCGAATCCAAGAGAATTCTTCATTATCTTACAATTGCATTGCAGGTCATCAGAATACTAGAAGGACAGTCCCTCATTCCCTTAGCCTTCGATCTGAATGCAGCTGGTAGTAGGAGCGGTCACCTAAATGGTGTGTGCTCTCGCATGCATCGTGAAACTATGAGAAGCCACTCCCGGAAACATTCCCACTGAGAACCAAATATGCATTTGAGAGGATTGCGTCAGCTTCTAGCTCTTGAGAAGCAACAGAGAACTTGTTCTAGCTAGCTGTTGTGGTATGCTGCTGCCTGGGCAATCATGGTGTGCATGCATGTTTGGGAACCCTCGTCTCTATCACCATTTAATGGTTACTTAATGCTTACCATGCTTCATACAATTGTAATCCATAGGATTTTTTTGTTTTTATTTTATAGTTTTGTGATGTTAGGTATATGTAGCACATTTTTATACTTCTATAGCGGGTAAATCTGATTTTCAGATTTGCAGAAACTACTCATGTAGAGCATCATTTCGAGGTGTAAAAATTCGATTCTTTCCCTGATCCATACTCTCACTGGCCCTGGGGATTGGCCATCATTTGCATACTTGCCAAGATCTTTTGGTCCTATATGTTTACATTTGTTCTTGATCCATGGCGAAAACTGCCAATGTGATTCCCTTCGCAAACTAGCGATTGAAGGTAACGTTTAATGTTGCACGTTATTTACTGACTCCTGGAATCCTAATACCCTCAGGCGGGGATCATGCCCTGGATGACAAATGATCAAACTTATCGTAACTCTCTGGTTTGTCCACTTATGCTACCAATTCACAGCGGATTTTTACCTTTTCTGTTTCAAACTCTTATCAATGCTCATTTTCTAGAGGCTGAAGCTACTCTGATTTTGACTCTCTTTGTTTCTCTCTCTGCATCCAGATTGGTGACCTATAGAAACTTGACTAACCATTCTTCTCTGACCGAAATTATGCATTCTATTGTAATTAGCGGACAAAGAGCCAGGGACAAATTGGCGTAGAATACCTCGAACGTGGGAACGGTCACTGAATGAAAACCACAAAATTGTTGCTGCAATAATTACTTTCTGAAGGAAAACGGAAAATCAACAATAGTAGTTCGTTAATAATCATTTCTTGGGGGTTCACAACAGAAGTCTCACAAAGGCTTAAAAAAAAAAAACAGGGGATTGAATTGTCCGTTCTTCACTTCCCTTTCACGTGGTAGGCAACTCCGATTCTACCTTCTCAAGCATGTAGAAACTCCCACTCGTCACATCCAGCTACAATTATTTCCATAGGTCAGCAGGTAGGTGTCATCACAATCCCGTTTTTGGGACATTCTCCAGGATCCGAGGGCCGCCCCGATGGTGTCAGTACCTTTGGTTTTGGCTGTTCCGGCCAGCGGAAGAGAAGCTTCCATCCGACGGTACCGAGTCTGCATCATAAGTCACCTGCTGCTGCTGCTGCTGCATCATGCCCATCTGATTAAGATCAGGTGCCATCTCCGACACGCTCCACACCTTGACGGACTTGTCGAGGCTCCCGCTGTACACTATCCACCGCTGGTCGCCCTTCCTGGCCGACTCCGGATCTTCCTCTGTGGCCAAGCACTTGACAGGTCCAGTGTGCCCAGTCAACACCGAAAGGCATGTGTGGATCGCCCCGTCCCTCCTCCACACGCATATGGTCTTGTCGGCAGAGCCGCTGAACAACAGGTTCCCTGCAGATGCGAGGCAGAGGATCGCGAGCTTGTGCCCCTTTAGGACCCCGCCATGTGCGAACTGCTTCCCGCGCTCCCAGAAGTTGACCAGCCCATCAGAGGACCCACCGTACACGGCGGAACAAGCCCGGTTCATGGCCAGCGATGTGACCGCGCACTCCTGCTTCAGCAACGACTCGGCAAGCGTGTGCTTGGTGGTTTTTCCTATCATCTCCCTCTTCCACACCTTCACGGTCCCGTCTGCAGATCCACTGAGGACCAGGTCATCTACACCGGCAACGACAGCATTTACAGCATCATCATGGGCACTGATCGACTCGAGGCACTTGGAGTCCGAGATCCGCCACACCTTTATGGTTCGGTCCCATGAAGCAGAGTAAAGCAAGCCCTGTTCCTCGTTCAGGCTAAGGCACGAGACGGCGTCAGAATGCTTTATCCATAGTGCGCTCCGGCGTTTTCTCACCTCAATGTAATTGCTCGGATTGATGGAGCTCTTGAAAATATCCTTAAGAGTAGGCAACGTGCCGGCTCTTTTGTGTTGGCTCGGGTTCCTGGGGGAGATCTTCCAGACACGGATCTTACCGTCCTGGTGGCCGGTGAAGATCTTGCCGTTGGCGACGATGATGGCCTTGACCAGCCCACTACTGGACTTGAATGCGGAGAATTCCTTCAAGTTCTTCCATACGCGGATATTCTTACTGTCAGACCCGGTGTACAGGAGTTCGCCCGAGGCGGCAAGAGAGTAAATGTGTCCCTCCTCGCGGACGAGCGACCCGATGAGGCTGTTCTGGGGGACGTTCTCTTCGTAGTTTGCAGACGCGGTGGACCACCCAGATTTGTCGAAGGGAGAGGACTGGTTCCAGGGGGACATCATCATGGGGGACCCCTCGCCGCTCATCCGGCTGTGGTCGTAGAAGGTGGGGCTCGCGGGGGAAACACTGCTGTGGCGGTGAGGAAAGTCATCGTCGGGGATCGGAATCGCCGACATGTTGGGGTCGGAATGCATCATGTTGAACTTGGGCCTCGGAATGGTGTTGCTCTCCATGAACATGGTGCCACCTCCTCTCTCGTCTTTCGCCATATGAGTCTTCCTCTCTCTCTCTCTCTCTCTCACATAAGAGGCACGGAACGGCGCAAACCCGAGGCCAAAATCGGCACAAAACGTGGCAAGAGTTTTAAAGAAAAGATTGAAGGTTGATGAAGAGTGACAGGCAATGGAGTGGAGAGGATGAGGAGGAAAATGGAGGTGGTGGTTTCTCTGAGAGAGAGAAGGTCATGAAATTACGGGGAAGGGCGGGAGGGAGGATGTAAATAGGAGGGGCGGAACGGACGGCTGAGATCGGGAGGGGCGACACGTGTGGGGACGAGAGTGGCGGTGGGTGAAAGGTTTTCGGGTCCTGAGAATGCGGGTCTGACACTGATGACAACGTTGTCGGTTAGTTTTATTCGTTGGGGGCGGTTACGTTTGGAGGGCATTGGACGGTTGATGGCCACACTCGGTATTCTCGGCAAATGTTAATTTCTTGCATCCGCTCGACTCTTCCTCCATCTTTTTTTGCTCTTTCCACACGCATTGATTCAATATCTTGAGGTGTGTTTTTTTTGGCTGGTGAAAATTATTTTACCTTCTTCTTTTTTTCAAAAAGCTGTATGTGTTTGGTATGAAATAAGAAACTGTGTTGTCTTTTTGTGAATTCCGTTGAATAAACTTCTATGAAATCTTGGTTGTACCATGGCGTGAATTGCCTGTCCAAATGTAGTTGTAATGAGGACAATATGGCCATCCAAGAAAATTACAACTTGAATACCATTTTTATTCATTGCCTCATCATCATACATGGGAGATCAATAATATCTCAAATCCGTTAACCATCGGACTAATTCAGATGAAGATCGTGTAGGGTTTCAATAGAATGCAAAACTGCGCCTCAATAATATTTTTAGAGCTTCTGTGTATTTTTTCTTCTTTTCGTTTTTAGGTTAAAAGTTATATTTCATATATCAACGATTTAGAGGCAGTAGCCAGTTTTTTTTTTCAGTCAGAAAGGCAGTAGCCGTTTAAAAGAGAGGTAAATAGAGAATAGTAAAAAAGAGAAGGAAAAACCAATTTTTTGTTTTATGACCGTTCTCAATCTTTTTGTGTCCTGATCTTAAGAAAGATTCATCAATGTATTAATACTTTCTTACAAGTTTAGTGAACTCACAAAGTGCCTCTACTCGGAAACTAGACTTGTTAAATGGGTGGATTGGATAATCCAACCCAAATTGACCTATTAACCCATTTATTGTAATACAAATTTATCGACCCATACTCGACCAATATTATTAAATACTTTCATATTTAATCCAATTTAGCAAAAATTATAAGTTATTAAAAAATTTATATTGCTAAACATTGTGGACAATTTTTATAAATTTTTTAAATCAAAAATAAAAATTATTTTTATTTTTATTATTTCCTTTTCCTTTTTGTATTTTCTTTTTTTTTTTACAAAGTTCAGTGAGAATCACAGGCCAACCCTCAGCAACCACAAGCAAGGGTCGGTGACCCTCGCCCAGATCTAGCGAGAATTTCGTGGTTCTTGTCGATTGCTAGTGATAGTAGCCCTTGCCTAGTGGGCGACGACCCTCTTGCCGGACTCGTCGAGAAAAAAAAAGTAAAAAAAAGAAATAAAAATAAAAAAATTCGATAAGATTTTTTAGACTAGCTTAAGATAGTAATGAAATACATTTAAAATACATTTAAGACCCAGTTAAATGACTCATTTATGATCTATTTAAATTTGTTAAGCAACCATTCGTGACTCTTGATCTATTTTGCCACATCTAGCAGAGATATAATCAAGTTTGGATGAACTTCGATAGTCGATTTTCAAATGTATTCATTCGATGTTGTTATTTTATAATTATAGTTTGTCGGCATGGATTGTTTGCTTGTATTATTTTACTACAATCGATGGACGATTCCCAACCAAAAAGATGCTTCCTATCATCTGTCGTTCTCATATAATCGAACGGGCCTTTGTCAGGGACCCAAAACAAGAAAGAAAGCATCCCTAATCAAACCAACGATAGAGAAAGAATCCTGACAAAAATGCGACGCGATCATGGCGATCCATGCGACGGGCATTTCCGCAACCATGCACGGCTGAAGTCTTCCCCACTAAAGCTCAGGTGGTAGCTTTCAACAAGCACCATCGAACAGCTCGAGCACAACCGACGAGACATGCGTCTCGCAGCAATAATGTGGGCATGAATGGGGTGATCGCTACTTCCGACCGGTCGCGGAATGGGATGTGGAATTTAAGGTAAGGAGTTCTAAAACTGGACCGACCGGACGATCTCCAATCTGCCACGCCCTTTTGCCCTCGAAAGCCATGTTTTCTTTTTGCTTTGCTTCGTCGCTTTGAACTTCCATCCATTGGCGTGTCGTAACTTGCTTTGCTTCATCCTAATATCCATATTTATTACCTGAAAGAGAGCTGCTTTGATGGGGACTCTCACGAGCAGAGGCTTCTGGAATTGCCGAGTGGCGAGGGCTGAGGCAAGTTATCGCAGTTTCGTCAAAGTGATGGCTGGTAAATCTCTGCAATCTCGTTCGCTCTATGTATGGAGAAAAGTCGAAGGAAACCAATTGGTTACTCTTGATTGGGAGTCCATTTACAGAATCCGGTGCTGTGCACGTAGAAAAGTGAGGGAGCCAAACCATCTCGACGACGATAACGTCCGACGAGAGTTCTTAGATTTGATAACTTAGTTTATGTTCGGCCATTTTTTTTAATAAGCTGAAGAACATCCTAGTTTCATTTCATATAGTGAAGGATGGCGTATGAAGAGCGTTCTAGTTTCCTTTTAGGGTCAATATGTCATGTCATCGACATAAACATAAGAACACACATAACTGTTTAACATTCTCAGATGTGCTTTATTACGTCCACGTTTGATTATAATCATTACTATCATTGAATTACACAAGAGCCAGAGAAAAAAATCCTAAAAAAGTACTATACATGTTGTATTTGTACAAGTCCAATCCTAAAACTTTCAATTAAGCCAATTTAGTCCTAAACTCTTCTTGCATTCATATGAATTGAGCCTATTTTGATCAAAAACCAGTGACATGAATGTCTGTCATCCTACGAGACATGATTGACGCTGACATGGACAAAATTTATCTGAACTCAATTAGTACCAATTCCAAAAATGTTTATGACTAAATTGGTCCAATCGAAAAGTTTATGATTGAATTGATATAGATGTAATAGATTTAGAACTTTTTGGTATTTTTCTCGAACAGCCTGAATATTCTTCCGCAGTCATAGCTTCAATGAATGGACGACTAGAAGAATCCCATCAAACGAGTTGTACACGATAAGCACAATACTTAATCTAGAATTAGGCATGCATTTATCTTCTAGATGCTCACGCAAATGAATAAGATAAAAATGGAAATTGGAGAGTCCTTAATAGTTTTTTTTTTTGTCGGAAGTCCCTGATAGTTATTTGGTGGGTAAGATTAGATTGACTTGCCATAAATTTTGTAGACAGGATTGCAATTCTTCTTTATCCGATATCCTTTAAAAGGATAACTTGCTTTCACAAGCAAGGATGACATATGTCCTGTTATAATTGTCCTGCCTGACGAGTATGTTAAGACATACTATCTTGATATTATCCTATTTCGGTTTAAAATTCATTATTTGAGATTATAATAAGCTGAAAAAGGAAGAAAATATCGTAAACAGTAATGCGAATAAAAGGAAAAATTCCAAATATGGGCCCAACGTGTACTCATTTTCTCAAATAAGGACTTAAAGTTGAACTTGTTTCAAATAAGAACCTCAAATGATCATGGTTATTTCAAATAAAAGTCTCACCTCATCAGTTGGCCAATCGACTGAATATCTCGGCTAATCAAGGGGATTATCATTAATTTTAACCTAATTTTTTAGTTAAATTAAATTAAAAATTAAACAGACAAAAGTTATATATATATATATATATATATATATATACACACACACACACACACACGTGAGAGCTGCTCTCCTGCCTGTAGCTATCGCCACACTGCAGGTGGGGCATTGTTGACACCTCGATGAGGGGCAACGACTACACTCACAATATGTGAGGGCATAAGAGAGGGCTGCGACCCTCACCTAGGTTCGAGCATGGGTCGCCGAGGCGCCAGTAACGCAGCTGTATTTTAAAAAAAAAATTGAGTTCTTTTTTATTTAAAAAAATAAAAAAAAAACGAAAAAATAAAGAAAAGTAAGTAAATGACGAAAATGCAATGACAAGCCTATGAGGCAAACCCAATTTTTATACTTATAGGGTCACTTCACAACCTTAATTGAAATAATATCTATTTCATGTATTTATTTAAGAAAATGATGGCACTTCGGTTATTATTTGAAATAAAGTTCACTTCATGTCCTTATTTGAGAAAATGAGTGCGCTTCAGACCCTTAATTGAAATTTTCTCATAAAAATTACAAAATGTTAATTAAAAAAAAACAATCATATGGAAACTTTTATGTGAAATCCTAGTGGCGAAGCTAGAGTAACTTACCACTGGGTGCTAAACCGGTCAAAATAGTTAAAAACCTATTTTTTTAACCTATATATGATGTACCGAGTTGTTATATAGGTTAGTTATATTCAATAAATGTGTCATAAACAGGTTCGAATATTACGCATGTAAAATGGATCATAAACGAATTTACAATTTCCTTAGGTCCAACCCATTTTTATGACTCTTTTTTTCATTTTCTTTCGCCCTCACTCGATCTTGCGACACTTACTCCACATTCTCACTTCAGTTTAGGTATGAATTTTCTTAAATTAAATTAAATATCAAAGTATTTAAGAAATATAGGTCAGGTTGAGTTGGGTATAAGTTACTAGATTTGCATTTCAATAAAAATGAGTTATAAACATGTGAAATTGACTTATTTGGATCAAACCATTTATGACGCGAGTCGACTCACCCGTTTGACGAATCTATTGGATGCACAATAACTGTGACTAAGAGTCCAGGGAAGATAGTTTCTCCTCTCTTGTTTTGGTGACAAGTCCTTCCGAGAAAGATGTTGTCGAAAATCTCCGTACTATGACAAGTTTACACAACATTAGCAAGATGGCCACGAGTTGTGCAAGTCTAAAATCGTATTGATTGTGTTCTATTGAAGTTGGAACCACAAGCCTTATCTGCATTTTTTTTCTTTCTCTGGTTCCTATTCTATTCTATTTACAAGCAACCGTGTGTGTATGTGTGCGCGCATATTGTGAAACTATGCTCTCTCCTCACGTGTCCCCATCCCAACTCACCCCGAAAGTGGGGATTCAAACCCCTCACCTCTCCCTTCTTAAGTGAACAGAGAAGCCATTGAGGCAAATCCCTTTTTCTGCAATTTCACTAGCACTGGAAATGAGGGAGATTTAGACGAGATCTAATATGAGGCGTAGGGTCGACAAGGGTGGTGTCCTCTTAAAGAGAGAAATTTCTGTAAGTTAGGATTAAATTGGACAGTTGGCGGTCTATGGATATAAGGTAGCGAAAGCCGGTGTTGCGGGCCTTGAGTTAACAGTAAATGTCCAGATCAACCCGCCGAGCAATTAGGTGTATTCCGTTGATCCATTCGCATTAACTCGTTGGCACTGGATTGATTGGGTAGTCAAGATTACCCTAATTTAGAGCTATTACACTCTAGCCAATTCAGTTCTAAACATACCGATTTTATCAATTAAGTCTTAAACATTTTCATGTTTCGTCAATTGAGTACAGCCAGTCAATTTTAACCAGAAATTCCTAATGTGGACTCTGGCAGTGCTAGGTAGGACGACCTGATACCGATTATGACAGTTTTTTTTATATTTTTTTATTTCTTTATTTTCTTTTCTTTTTATCAAGTATGGTGAGGGATGGCGCCTCTTAACAGCCACTAGGCGAGGACTGTGACTCTTGCTAACTACCCACGAGGGTCGAGCAGTCCTCACTTGTGGCCAATGAGTATTAACCATTTCTGAAACTTTGAAAAAAAAAACTATAAAAATTATCTATGTCAGCGTCGGCAGTCCTATGTGACACTACCGAATCACCGATATCCACGTCGGCAATTTTCAACAAAAATTGGCTTGATTGACATAATTTTTAAAAATGAAAATATTTAGAACTCAATTGATAAAATTGAAAGGTTTATGATTGAATTGACAAAAGTGCAATAGGATTAAGATTTTTTGGACAATTTGTCTTCAAATGATACGCATACGTACACGTAATAATTTGAACACATACAATAGATCGTATCAATAAGGAATATGAAAGTACGAAGCAACGTGAATTTTCACCTCTTGATAACTCTCCTCCATTTGTTGGAAACTTCGCTTTTGTGCGACTAACTTGGTATGAAAAAGGCGAGTGCTGGTGTAAAACTTTCTTGAGAGAGTAAAATGTTTTTTTCCCTCTTTTTTAATATGCTTCTCTCTATTTATAGAGAATTAGATGCGATTTATTTAAGATCACATATATATATATATATGTATATATATATATATTCTTTATTATGGAGATTCTCGCTTTCTTTAACCATTTGATGTCTATTTTTAGCAAAAGTTGATGGATGGCTCAGACAACGTAATAATAATGTATTCCCAACAATAATGTTGGGAATTTTGCAAATTCAAATTTATAATTGATATAAACAATTTAGTTTAACATCTATAAGGAATCTATCGTTGTACTTAAAATGTCAATATGGTGGGTTAAAGTTAGCGTTGCTCTTAATTTATACAAAGAAAAATGCTTTCATGACAGTACTGTCAAGCACGATACAATCTCAATTATCGATTTACACATTACCATCGCGTGTTTTGCATAAGACACTCATTGATTGGGAGATAATGTGGGTAAAAATAACTGACAATACTATCAGGGTGTGGATCTAGCGATTTTCTTATTCAAACACAAGTAATGTTCTATAGACAACCCAATGCGAGAAGGACCTCACCAGGCAAACCAAAAAAAAAATGAAGAAAAAAATAAAAAATAAAGGAAGGAAAAAGTCAAAAGGAGAATCCTTTTACCCCTAGTTTGCCGATCAAAAGAGAGCGGGGAGCGGGAATCTGATTCCCTCCTTTCTGTAAAGCCACTCTTGAAGCGAATCCCAATTTTCTAAGCAGGTAAAGCCCAAACCCAATTCACATGAGCCCAGTTCATATGCACCGTTGGATGAGACGGATCCCTCGCGATCCCATCTCATCCGACGATTGCGATGTGAACTGGATTCGCGTGTGCCTGTCTTAGTGAACATCTCTTTTTCGCCGTTTTGGTCGTGTCTTCGTTTTTAAGGAAGCTGCTAGGTTAATTATTTGAGTTATTTTTCACGATATCTCAATCAATGAATATTTTACGTCAAGTGTGCTATAATAATGTGTGAATATATAATTAAAATTATACCGTTTTTGAGTGATTTTCCTATTATTATTTTTAATCTTCTTGAAACCGGCCATCGATCGAAACAATTATGCTCGTTGTTTGGTGTCTGACCATGTTTATATCGATACCGCCTCGAGCCCATCAAAACCGACCACCTAAATGGTTGTATATAAAAGGACTTTTGTCACATAGGCTCGTGATATCACGGTCTTGCTCACTCATTTCACTTTTGTGAAGATGTCTTCCGCTTTCTCAAAAGCTGATGATAACAGCGTCGCCGTCGCCCACGGGAAGCGAATCTCCGTGGACGGTGAACTTGAAGAAGAAGAAGGAGGAGGAGGAGAAGAAACTACTACGGGCAACACGTTGGTCACCAGCCATGTGTACATAAAGCCTCCTCACTCGACGCGGGTGCTAGACAGGGACACGGTGCTGCGCCGGATTCGGATGCGGAAGCGCATGAACAGACTCCAGGCGTCGGTGCAGTCCCTCTTTGGCTCCCCTCCTGGGGCGGCTTCCGCCGCGATCAAGAAGTCGGAGAAGGCCTCCGTCGCTGGCAACGCCAAGCGGTGGATCGATGACGCCTTTGCCGCGCCATAGCAGTTGCAATTTGACTTGTTCTGTTTAGTAGACTAGTGGAAGTGAAAGATGTACTCTCTTAGAGCTTCGACGCGTGTATACATGCAGTTACTTTTTACCATTTTTCACCATCGCACTTATTTGAGCGATTCCTTTTTCTACATTTTGCTCATTCAAGAGAGCCTAGAGGAACATACTCGTTAAGTCGGCTAAGCTTTCATGCTCCCCGTATTCACAACCAAGACAGAACTTGGATTCCATTCGAAAAATATAATCTCTAGTTTGATTGAATTACTTGTAATAGTTGATCACACAATATCTATTGCTCATGTAGGAGGATAACTTTCCATCTCTAATGCGGGTCGTCGTCGTCGTCGTCATAGTTGTTGGTGGTGCGGTAGAAGATTGGATCTCGTGTGTTGAGGCAGGATACCGAATCGGGAATGGGAAAGGTCATGAATGAATAAATTGACGCAACTACGGAAGGGTCGCTCCAAGCAAAAATTCATTTTCAAAATCACTTCTACAACATAAATCCGTTTGGTAATATAATTTCTAAAACAAAAATACATTTTGTTACGCAACATTACATTTCTATTTCTGAAGTAAATTTCTATTTCTGAATTTTTTTTAACCAATTTCAAAAGTTAAAAAAAGTTACTTCTCTTTCAAAAGTATAAATCTCTCAACATCAATATTTCTTTCAATTCGACCTAGTACTGCGACCCCCAGTCAGACGTGGGGCGCCATGGATTTAGATACCGCTAACAGAGAGGTTGAGGTTCCAGGTAGCGATATGGATACCAAGGACTCTGACTCTGGACCCCCCACCGGGTTTTCACTTTTGAGTTGTGATTTTAGAGACTTTTGTTGCTGACCTTTTTGTTAGGGTTAGAGTGTCAGGATGGCCCCTCTAGTTGACGTAGCTATGAATTAACCTTGGCGACCCCGTATCTTCTTTATGGTCCCATGGAGTCGCTCTAGAGAGTGGGCTTGTTGATACTACCGTAACTCCCGAGGGTTAAGAAGTATCTATTTGTTATATTAACATGTGTTGCTGACTTGTTGATTTGACCTATATCCTACTTTTCTATTCCTGCTAATTTTATAATTGCTTGAAAGTTGTACGTTTCGCCTGCGCTTATTAAATGATATTAATAATGGGTCAATGGCGTGCCTGGGGCATTGTACTTTTATGATTTAAGGCGATTTGATAGAGTTATTGCGGGCTCGGAGATCGGGGCTTGACAATATTGATCAAATCGGATCGTCCAAATCAAAATTGACGGTTTAATTTAATCCATGTCAGCTCTTTAAAATTTTAAAAAACCCACATTTTCCCCTTCTTTTCAAGAGATGATATGGATCAAGTCGGGCCGTTCATTTTAATTTGGATGGCCCAATTTGATTAATGTCATCCCTAACATTGAATTGACAATGTTAAGGGATCTATTTCGAACATGGAATGGGCATGAGAAAGGTCATGAAAGAAAAAATTGACCTGACTAGGGAAGGATCGCTCCAATAGAAGTTCATTTTCAAAAGCAATTCTAGAGCTAAAATTTGTTTGGTAATATAATTTCTGAAGCAGAAATCCATTTGGTTACGCAACATTACATTTCTACTTCTGAATTTTTTTGGCCAATTCCAGAAGTTAAAAAAAGTTACTTCTATTTCAGAAGTAGAAATCTCTCGACATCAATATCTCTTTCAATTCGGCCTCTTTTCATTTTCATCTCTCTCCCAACCACTCATCCGCCATCGTTGCCCACTATTGCCCACCACTGGTCGTCGCTGACCACCTCCCGCCATCGCCCATTGTCGCCCCCCACTAATCGCCTCCACTACCATTGTTGGTCACTGCTAATCACCGCTCGCCACGACCAATCACTGTCTCTAGTCGCTAGAGTAAAAAGTAAATAATAATATTATATTTTTAATTTTTCTTTTAAAATTTATAAATGAAGTAGAATTTTCAACCACCAAAAATAGTGTTCCGTAGAAAATTTTGTGTTAATAACTTAATAATGTTCCAGAATTAGAAATTTTTAACTGTTACCAAACGAATTTATGTTCCAAAAGAAAAAAATTTGTCCTAGTATCAAGCAAATTTCTCTAGAAGTTGATTTCTGAAACAGAAGTAGTCATCCATGCCATAAATACCATGACTTGTCTATGCAATGTCAAAGTTCAAGACAAGAAAATACAAGGAAGAGAGATGTAATTTATTTATATTCTTGTATTTTGATAAAGAGTACATATTGGCCTAATTCAATATAAAGTAACATATCAATTAAGGGTATACACAATCAAAAGGAGATATACATGCAGAGATACGGAGAATCAAGAGTAATAATCAGATTAACTCTAACAGCGTTGTGCTCAATGCGTCATGGGCTCGACCGTCGCGGCCGAGCAAAGGATCAGCCAATTTAGCCATGACAACATTGAGCACATCGCTCTTCAAGGATGGCCTGTGTTGCGGCACAAGTTTTGAGATATTCTGCGCTGATGAACCTCAATGGTGCATCCCGGACGCCGGTTCCATCACAATTACCGCAACCAACATTTGCCCAGTTTTTCAATTCTCCGCACAAACATTGCGGCCTTTCCACGCTCGTTCACGAAAAGAGCAGACGCCAAGGCCGGGATCATCCCAACTGGACACTTGTACTAGTGTACACAACGTTGGAGGTGGCGTCGATGTTACGAGGGTGAGTGTCAAGGGCTCAAGGACCGGGTGATTGCTGATGAATCACAAACGGGGCCAGAACTGGCAGGTCGGGACTGTTTGCAAGGACAGGGCTTGTCGTTCCATTTGCAATCCGTCGGTGTTACATATCGGAGTATGAAGGAATGTCGAGTCTGATGATTTCGACGACTTAACTGCGAGAAAGGATCAACGTTCGGCATCTGCAGAAGACGTTCGATGTCCCAGCACGAACACTTCCAATGTAGAGGTTATATGGGCATGGCACGCCCAGGGGCCAGAGCCCATCAGTTGGGATTATTGGATCCTGACACTTGAGCTTGGAGGCTAGAACCTCTCTTGGGCTGTGTGAACGAGAAAGGAGAAAATGACTGAACAAACTCCACTCAGTTCTCCTACTAAGACTGTATAAATGGTTACCGAGAAGAGAGGAAACAGGAACTTGGAGCCTTCGAGCTCGGAAAAAGTGCCAAAAACAAGTCCAAATTCTATTATATTTGTGTAAATTCAGTCATAATCTTTTTAATTGTACCACTTAAGTCTTAATCATTTTCACGTTTTGCCAATGTAGTACATCCAACCAATTTTAGCGGAAATTGCGCTGACATAAATACTAACCGTTCTTCATGGCACGACTGACATGCACAAATTTTATAATTTTATAATGTATTTTTTTCATTGTGACCGACAATCCTTGACGATCACTCACCAAGTGCTAGTGAGGATCGTAGCCCTCGACTAGGTGATCGTCAGCCATGGGCGAGGCCCGCCAAACCCTCGCTCGACCATGAGGTTTGAGCCCCTGTTAGAAGCCACGAGGGTTGTCCTCACCCAGGTTATGTGGGTTAAGCGCTTGCCAGATCCAGTGAGTGCAACCCTCACCCAGGCAAAGGCAGCTCTCACCATACCCAGCAAGGGCTCAACCCTTGTGGCCTAGGATGGGTCCAAACCTTGGCTGGGGTGAGTCGTGACCCTTGCAGCCCTAGTGAAATAAAAAAAAGAAATGGCAAAAAAATATCAAAAATTAAAATTTGTCTACATCAGCATCAATCGTGCCACATTGGATGGTCGACTTCCATGTTAACAGTTTCCCATCAAATTTGATCAAAAGAACTACACCGGCAAAACATCAAAAGATTTAGGATTTAAATAGTACAATTGAAAAGTTTAAAACTGAATTAGCATAAATACAATAGATTTCAAATTTTTTTTATTGTTGATATTTTTCCCCTTCAAGCTCACTCACAGTTGAGAAGTCAACGTGGAAAGTAACTTGGAAGATAGGAATTGAACAAAGCTCGACCAAGTAATTAGGATATGTGTTAGTGTCGCCGAATGCATTAAATTTGGGGAAGTGTGAACAAAGTTCGACCAAGTAAGTAGGAGAAGTTAAGGGCTGTTTGTCGCGACCTAAAAATCAAGTTTTTAATTTTAGGTTAATGGATTACTAGATTAATTTATTTAATTAACTAACTTAGCTCAAACTCTTTCAAGTTCTACCAAATCGTGACTTATGGTTCAAGCGATTATCTTTCAAACGATTTTAAATTTTTAGGAACCGTCATTTTTAGGTAGGTTAATTAGAAACCTAAATAAAAAAGCGGAAAAAAATTATTTTATTTCTGCAAACCAGAGATTTTAAATTCGGGACTTGATTACATTAATCTTTCAATTAATGCCATTTCGGTACCAATTTCATGAAAAATATTCAATTTGGCAACTGTGATGAATTCTGACTTGAAGTGCAAAGGTGTAATTTGTTTGTGTTTTCTTTTTATGATTTTTTTTTGTATTTTTTATGTATTTTCGAAATTAATAATTAATGAAAATGAGAATGAATTGGTTCAAGATTAAATTAATGTTTTCGAATTTAATTTACATTAATTCCCAAAAATTGTAAGAAAATCTTTTCACCCTACGTCTACATATTTTAAAAGTTGAAATGGATTCAAAAGATTTTATTTATTGAATGTGATCCATGAGATCGGATTTCTAGAAAATCGTATCTTTCTAAAAATTGATAAGACTTGGTGCAACTTTTGATTTTTTTGAGATTTTATGACATGAAAATTAAACATGAGGCATGAATGATTTTATTTGGTCTTTTTGATTTTTTTGATTTTTTTATTTTCAATTTTTTATGAATGTATTTAAATTAAAGTTGCGGATCTTTTAATGAAAAGATAATTAGCGTCATTTATTTCTAATCAAGGTTCAATTCGAAGACTGACAAATTGACCCTCAAATTTGAAACTAGCGGTTGCAGGTTAGGAAATTTTCTTAATTAATCACATTTTGAAAGATTTTTTATATCTTGAGTGTATAGGGTATATTCAAAAGATATTTCAGATTAATCATATTACCACAAGGCTAGCACACAATTTTCAAATATTTCCGATTTAAGCAAAAGATATCTCGAGAATATCCAAATTTGATATGCAATTTTTAGACAAGGCAGTTCAAGCAATCAATGTCGAAACCAAATATTCAGAATATCCAAAATTTAATTTTTGACGGGCGATCTTCGAAATTAAGCAACTTTTGGATCTCTTAACCTTGCAGCATGATTTTCAAGATATGCAATCCAATTAGCAATTTATGCAAAACAGGTAAGTGAATATTTAGAATTCGAGATACGGAACTTTACATTATCCTGTGAGATTGTAATTTCCTACTCGAATTGGACCAAGCTTGTGGATCAATCTCGAGATCTCGGACACGGCCGCAGTTGTTCTCAATGGCTCTCAACTCGCGGACCTTGCGGCTCCACGAAGCAAACCACATGAGATAGTTAGTGGGCAAAAAGGTGGCTTCTTTTCCTCACTCACAGCCACCTGTTAACTTCCCGAAAGAGTCTTCGCCATTAAACATTGGTCAAAGTCCTTTTTTCTCTTTCTCGTCGTGCTTCCCACTTGGCTTAATATTGTGGCCATGTAAAAGTGAGTCCATGAATGTCTTCTTGTGGACGTAGCCAACAAAGACTAAAAAAGATACCTTCTGAGAGTTTTATGCGGTAAAATAATCAACATCGAAAGCAAACGAATGACAAAAATCGAGAAAAAGAACTTCTCTTCCTTGTGCTTTTTTACCAAGGGAAAGGGTTGATAGTCCAAGTCTTCTCCTTTCCTCACAGCTTGAATGTCAAAAAAAGGAAGTCAGCAAAGACTTGGACCCTGTGCGGGCAAGGATGGCGAGGTCTCCGTAGGGGTCCAAGCTGTGATGAAAAACTTATCGGCGGGTCAGAAAAGCAACCGCTCGATGATGAATTGAAGGTGTCTCGCGGCCACGGTGATTCTTTGACACCTCTCGAAGGATCGTCGGCTAATGATTGGCGACCCACTCTGCAAAATTTACTGAAAGGAATACCTCACTAGCTTCGTTCGATGAGAGTCTGATGCAGGTTGATTAGAGTCAGGGAGATCGTCGAGGCAATGAGGAGTGGCGACGAGCAACTCGAAATACTCTATTCATCGATCAAGCTCCCTCTCTTGGCATCATGTGAATATCCACGTTGCACTAGTAGAGCTTCCATGAAAGGTTTGGGATCCCTCTCGGGTGTTCCCCGGAGAGAGAAAAATAAAAAGTCTTTTCTTATTCTCTTTTCACCAAAATCTGCCGTGTGTGCAAAAGATTTTTGGGGTGGCCTCGTATTACGATGAATGGCCCCCTAAAATCTGCCGTGTTTGACAATGAATTGGCTCCCTTGAACCTAGATCATAAGACTCTATTTATAGGCAATAAGAAACCCTAATACTAGCCAAGATAAGATTCATTGTTGACCGTCGAATTAAAAATTCTGATCATGAATAGTCCCGATAAATATCTTCAGCCATAGAGGTACCATTGGGCTATTCGACTTTCATTGCCTTATGGGCTTAACTGTATAATCGAGCTTCAATTAATTAATTAAAAGCCATAAAATTTTAAAGAGCAAAAACGGGCCGATTTGAATCGGATGAAGCCCAAAACCCATAAAAATTTCAGCCATAACCTCTCTTGGTCGAAAATTGATGATGAGTCCGGTTCGGATGCTCGCCTAGATTAAGCTCGATTGACTCACTCTTTGCTTTCTTCAAGGAGAATAGCTGCCCAATATTTATCACTAGCATCTGTTTGCAAAATTTTCTTGCCATTGGAAGTGATTTGCAAAGAGAGAAGATGCTGCAAAATTTCTTTGAGATAGGCCACAGCTCGTGTTTGCTTTGGTCCCCATGGGGGAGCATCCTTTTTCAACATACTCTGAATAGAATGGAGTGCTTTAGAGATCTTTGATACAAAATCTTGGAGATAATTGAAAATGCCAAGAAAAGCTTGAATTTGGGTAATTGTCAAATTCTCAAAGTGAAATTTTTTAAGTTCTTCTGCAAGGTGAGGTCCTGGGCAATAGGTGCCTTCTTTCAAATGCATGCCTAAGAACTCGATATCTTTTTTAGCAAGAATCATTTTCTTTTGGGAAAGCATAATTTCATGTTTCTGGACAATGTTAACGAACTGGGAAAGTAATTTGCAGTGGGACTCCTCATCAAGATTATAAAGGAGAATATCATCAATATAAATCTGGGAATGTGGGAGAATAGGCTGAAAAATTCTACACTTGGCTTTCTTAAAAATGGATGGGGCTGGTTTAAGATCAAAAGGGACAACTGTCCATTGAAAGTGCTGGTTTGGAATGCAAAAATCAGTTTTAGAACGGTCATCAGGATGAATTCCAATTTGCCAAAAACCTGATTTTAGGTCGAACTTGGAATTGATCTTGGCCTAGGCTAGGCTACCAAACAAAGAATTTTTGTGAGACAAAGGAAATTTGTCATCTTGAAGGAATTTATTCAAAAGTTGGTAATTGATCACCAATCTGAGCTTACCACGATTCTGTTATGCTCTCTTGTTCACATAAAAGGTTTCACAAGTCTATTGTGAATCAAAGAGTTCAATTAGGCCTTGAAAGAGTAGCTCAGCACATCCCTTCTAGGCCAAAACAAGATGTTCAGGATTCATACCAAAATGACTGGCTTTTGTGGGATTCACATTTTCGCTTTTTTTAAATGGGAGCTTGACAAAGAAGTCAGGATTTTTCTAAAGGGGGTTTAAACATGTTTGGATAAACTGGGAATGATACTCAGAGCAATATGATAAGAGATTTTGGGTAATTGGAAGAGTTGGGCTAGAACATCCCAACCAATGATAAGGTCTTTATATAGGGAATTAGAACCAAGGATTTTTGTGGATATGGAACATCCTGGGAAAATTTGAAGTGTGATGTTTTTATTGCGGAATTTTGTGGTAAAAGTGTTATCAGAAGCAGAATGAAAATACCTTGTGTAAGACATCTAGAATTTTTCTGGGAGTACTTTTACATCCATGAGAGATACTGCTGCACCGGTATCAACGAGGGCAATGACTTGGATGGGTTTATCATCTTCTGAAATGTGGATTTGGATGGAAAAATATGGAGAGTGGAAAACAGGTTGGACATGGAAGGAATCAAAGATAATATCAGGAAAGAATGCAAAGATATCACCAAGGAATTCATCAAAGTTTGAAGAGTAGGTTTGAAGAGCAAAAAATGTATCAGGTGAGGGCTCATCCTCAACAGAGAATACAGACTCGATATCTTCATCATCCAATGAGATACATGTGGTTGATGAAATCTTTTGGATCATGTAACTTCCTTGGCACTTGCTTGGGGACAATTCTTCGCAAAGTGCCCTTTTTGTTACAAATGTAACAACGGTCAGATTTCTTCTTCTTTTGTAAACACAAATGAAGCGCTTACCTTTGATTTCTTCAAGGATAATCGCTGCCCAATATTTATCACTTGCATCTGTTTGCAAAATTCTCTTGCCATTAGAAGGGACTTGCAAAGGGGGAAAATGCTACAAAATTTTTTTGAGATAAGCCACAGCTTGTATATGATTTGGTCTCCATGGGGAAGCATCCTTTTTCAACATACTCTGAAGAGGATAGAGTGCTATAGAGATCTTTGGCACAAAATCTCGGAGATAATTGACAATGCCAAGAAAAACCTGAATTTGGGTAGTTGTCAAATTCTCAGAGGGAATTTTTTGAAGTTCTTCTGCAAGGTGAGGTCCTGGGCAATAGGTGCCTCCTCTTAAATGCATGCCTAAGAACTCAATCTCTTTTTGAGCAAGAATCATTTTTTTTTTGGAAAAGCATGATTCCATGTTTCTGGACAATGTCAACGAATTGAGAAAGCAATTTGCAGTGGGATTCTTCTTCAGGACTATAAAGGAGAATGTCATCAATGTAAATCTGGGCATGTGGGAGAATAGACTGAAAAATTCTACACATGGCTTTCTGAAAAATGGATGGGGCTATTTTAAGACCAAAAGGGACAACTGTCCATCGAAAATGCTGATTTGGAATGCAAAAGCCAGTTTTATGACGGTCATCAGCATGAATTTCAATTTGCCAAAAATCTACTTTTAGGTTGAACTTGGAATAGATCTTGACCTAAGTTAGGCTACCAAACAACGAATTTTTGTGAGGCAAAGTAAATTTATCATCTTGAAGGAATTTATTCAATGGTTGGTAATTGATCACCAATCTGAGCTTACCACGATTCTGTTCTGCTCTCTTGTTCATGAAAATTTAGTTTTTGCGAGAATTATGGTTAATTCTTATTTTATAAATAAATGAATAAATTTTTAAAAAAAATCAAAATTTAGGTGTTAACATTGCTCATGGTGTGTGTATGTATATTCGGTTAAAAAGGGTATTAATATACACACACAATATACATAGAGAGAGAACGTGTGTGTGTCAAGACAAGTTGATGGACTCATGGAGTGTTTGAAAAAAAACAAACCGAAGTGGACTGAGGGAGCCCCGTGAAAACGACGTCATGCTGTCAATATTCAACTTGATCATTACAAAGCGATTAAAATCCAAGACAAGGAACACTAAGTAGAACAAACGCCATCGTCTGGCGAAACACGGCACTCCATTTTTATTTTTTTTCCTCTTTTCTTTTATTTGAACGGCAATGATATGGACACTCTTTCTTTCCCCCCCCCCCCCCCTTAAATATAGGGGTCCGGTTGACGTCAATACATTGGACTCTTTAATTATAGACGAGTCTCGCGTGAGATCTACGTGCTCAATGAAGATGGAGTCCCCACTTGATCGAGCCTTTGAATCCTTTGCGGGTCAATGTCGAAGCCAAAGACCCGACATCGATTTTGATTTTCACATTGGGAATTGATTGTAGGACGTTCCCTTAGCAAAATCCATTTCATTCAATTTACCCACCTCACAAGAGGAAAAAAATCCCAGGAAGGAACGGGGAGCAAACAAAGGTAAAAAGGAGGAGGAGCCCGATCGATGCAAACATTGTTTCTTTTTTGTTTTGTTTTTTTTTTTTTTGGGCCCACATGTTAAAATTGTTTCTCATCAAATCAATCTGTTAAACTTCAGAAGATAAACACTCGGAGATAAGATAACTGAATGTGATTTTGACACGCCAATTGCTTCGATAGCCAAAGAAAAGGCAAAAAAAAAAAAACTTCCGTTTAATGAACATGTTCTTTTTTTAAGTGCCTAAACTAAAACCCTCTTCAACCTTCACTCAAATTTAAAAATATATATATACTTAAGACCACAAATTATCTAAATATCTAACACTCCGAACCCTAGCTTTTTTTCTATAATTGTACAATGATTAGTAGCTGCTGCCGCCACTGCTACTATCCCTTGCCATGACAGTGCACACAGAGAAAAGAATGGACAGTTGTTTGGTGACTACCTAAAGTAGGATAACTTGGGACATAACGGATAAGAGGGATATAGCCCGAGTAAAATTATCCAATGAATGAGCTGAGATAAAGTTAGATAGAATTTCTACTATCCATAATATATTTTTTTCTCGAATAACAAATTAATAAAGTTAAAATTATATATTCTAATATAAATAATGCAAAATAACAAAAAAAAACACTTTTTTTCTTTATTTATTCCTATTAGTATTTATATTTACATTTATTACATATTCTTGGTACGTTAGGCATGTTAGTATAGTTTAAAGTGATAGAAGTGGAAAAAAGAATTAAAAAAATAAAAAGAGAGAAGGAAAAATAATAACAAAGTAAGCAAGTAAAAAGGAAGTGGACAAAGAATGTAGTGAGAGATTCTTATCATCTCCAATTGTGCAATTTTTAGGCTTACTTATATCGTTATTATGTCGTTCATACCAAATAATGAACAAGATAGGATGTGAAAATATTTGGATTTATTGTCGCAATTCGACAAACAGTGGACAGGACGTACTGAAATCTACAGATTTCATATAAATATCGTATACAGCCATGTCCTGGTTAGAAATCTGGACCACCAAACGTAATGATCAATTTGAAGGCAAGATCATGTTGTGTCCGAAATGACCGGCCTCTATTGAGTAGCCGGCTCGAGTTCTTGCTTCAACGGGGTTGCTGCGTGGCTACCAAGCTTATCTAGAAGGTCCCCATAAAAAAATAGAATCGTGTCATTCTGGATTCATTCTTGCTGCAATGTTCAATATTGATGGGTTATTTTTATTTCCCAATCCTTTTCTTGTTCAATATTCCTCAAGAGGGCGTTCAAAATGACAAGCCACCGTTCCAGCTTGCCTGTGGTCAAAGTGTCAATTTTGACTAGCTTAGGGGACCTAAATGGCAATTCATTAAAGCACCAACATGACATAATCCCCTCAAAAGAATGGAGGATCATTCGCTTGCTTAACGAGGACTCTTCCTTAATTCCTGTCTCATTGTTGAGTACGAGCACAATCCTGAGTCACGACCCCGTTGGTCCTCTTAAACGCTGTTTCTTTCCATTTCAGATTTTTCCGTTATATTTCCTCTCTCGAGCGTGAAAAGACAACTTCTCTGTCCTAAGCAACTCTTCCCTCTTCTCTTCTCCAACACGATCCCCTGCTAAAAACCAAACCTAATACGCTGAAAAAGGGAGTGCCTTGCTCCTCTCTCCGACTGTTACCGGTCCTTCCTCATGCTTCTCGTCGATAAAAAACGACCCGCGATCTCGCTAGGCACCGCGACGCCGTCCAAACCGATGTGGCCGATGATCCCCACGACCGCTCTGTCCACCCTCCTCCTCTTGACCAGCGTGGTCTTGCCTATTGTCACAGCAGAGGCGCGTAAAGCCCTCCACCGCTCCTGCAGCCAGACCTGCGGCGCTGGCGTGCCCGCGAAGCAAAACCTGACGTATCCGTTCGGGTTCTCCCCGGGCTGCCCAATCCAGCTCAACTGGACCGAGGACGGGAACGCCCTCGTGGGGGATTTCCTGGTGCAGTCTGTGGGCCCGGACGCCGTCACCATCACCATCGAGTCCAAGTGCGACCGCCCGTTCAGGTCCATCGAGCAGTTCTACGGCAGCAACTACGCGCCCATGGGGAACAACGCCATCCTGCTCAACAATTGCACGAACGCCTCCCCTTGCGACGTGCCCAATATGCAGTTCATCAAGGCCCAATTCCAGTCCCACTGCCAGCCCAGCAACAAGACCAACCGCAGCATGAGCTGTTTCTCCGAGGAGGCGAACAACTACACCGCCACGTTTCTTAACCGCACTCGGCTGCTCACCCTCGGTTGCGAGTACTTTCTGTCGTCGATAACGGCGGAACAGGTGAACAACATGTCCGTGTCGCTGGGCGTCCAGATGCTACAGCTGGTGTGGTGGCTGAATGGCGACGATTGCGAGTGCTCCCAGGATGCGGACTGCGTTAAGCTCTCAGGGCTGCCCAACGGCGGGGGAAATGGGTTCCGGTGCAAGTGCAAGGACGGGTTCCTTGGCGATGGGTTCTTGGCCGGCACCGGCTGCCGGAGAGGTTAGTTGGATGGTTTCATTATGCTCGACTGCTTTGACCAATTATCTTATTCGACTAAATTAAAAATTCGTGCTAAAAAAGCTTAAAGGGAATAAAACAAATTAATATGCTAACTGTTAAGGCGGACTGGCAGTAGGTTAAGTATACGACCTATTTACTCAACCTTTAGTATCAGACATTATTAAATATGTCGATAATGGAAGTTAGTTTACTATTGAGTTTATTGCTCTCCCGAGAGTAATTAGTGGACATCTATGGTTTTTAAAGATCAAAACCCCACCTAATATTTGCTATGCTAACCACGTGAGTCTAAAATGTTGACTTGCCCTATGAAATTGCGGCTGCAACTTATCGTAGCCCGGTAATTTTTTTCATGCGAACGACGATATAAGAATTAAATTTTCACGAAAACCTCTCTCTAACCATGAATTATCGATATTGCTCTAATTTTTCCTTTCACTAAAGTCAGCATATTACTGCTAACCAGATCCTGCTTCAGCTTCATAACGCACTCCTGATGCCTCTAGAGATCCATGTTGCTACTCTAGCATAAATGGAGTTTGGTGAGACCAAACCTCTATAAATGCTCGCATTCAATTCAGTCTGTATACAAAATTTCATGCGATAACTCCTCCATTTCACCATTTGGGAATAAAGCACGCCACACGAATTCTTCGAAGTCGACTGCGAATTCAATCGAGTGGAGGGGAGGGGATGCCGATCCTAATCCTATTCAAGTGGATGCCATCATAGCTCGTGGCCGGACGAGACCCTATTTTCTGTCGGGGACAAGATTGTCTTCTTCATGATGCAGCAGCATGGAATTTCGTTGGCGTGGTGGGTTGGTTTGGTTAAATGAGCGCGTTCGCCCACTAAAACGCTGCAAAAGTAAACGCACAGCCGCGCCGACCCCATTAGCGCTGGGACAATAATACACCGGTGGGGGGCCCTTGAAAGACAATTAGCATTGTCTTGATCAAAGTTTCGTCCTAAAGTTCGGGTCAAAAATTGGGATATAATATGTGGGTCGGCGTCCCATTTTCCTTCTTGATTCGTTAAAGGACGGCCCGCCATTATTGTCCTGTCTTTTGTCTGGCACGTGTGCGGGGGAGAGAGAACGAAGAGTCCGTTGCGCTCAAAGGATGGGCTGTTTCACCAAACGCATATCGCCACGGAAATCTGCGTGGATTCTTTTGAGCCATGCTGAATTTGCTCCAAAGAGATTCATCCAAAGCCCGGAATCTGTTGACTTTGGAGGGCACTTGTGACTGTGATGAGAACTTTGAACTTAACCCTCGACTTTGGGATCTCTTTCGCTTTGTCTAAGAAAAGGCAATTCTAGTAGATGATGTCATGATGATAACGGACTTATCCCTTTAGTTCTGTGCTTTCCGTGTCGAGCTAGCTCTTCTTAAATTTTCACCCTTAAACTGGAACTTAGGCTTTATGGGGGATCAATTTCGGTCGTGCCGACCGTGGTGGCTCCGAAGAGCTTTTCAAGTCGAAATGTCAGTGCTGTTTTTGTGTGCGTGATTGCAAAAATCCTCATCCTGCTGAGTGCTGACCTCGTTTTCTTATTTTTGTCTTGAGAGCAGACGCATTCATGTGCAATCCTGCAAAGTATCTCTCTGGCCAATGTGGAGGAACCACCAGAATAATTGTTCTAGTTGGAGGTAATTTTTTCCTTCCTGTCAAATTTGATTATATGATCATGACTTCACGCGAGTATTAGAAATGTTCATGGCTATACCTGTTCGAATGCTGTCTCATGTCATCTGTTTTCCTTTGTTTTCAGGTGTTGTGGTTGGGGCTTCCCTCATGATCAGTTTGGGCTTGATCTGCTGTTTCTTTCGACGGCGGAACAAATGGAAAGCTCAACTCACTGTGCAACGCCGTCTGTCTGAGGCATCGGGCAGGAGCAGCATTACCTTCTATCCCTACAAAGAGATCGAGAGAGCCACGAATTACTTCGCAGAGAGGCAGAGGTTGGGGACCGGGGCATTCGGGACGGTCTACGCAGGTAAATTGAATGGCGACAATGAGTGGGTCGCCATCAAGAGGATCAAACAGAGGGACAGCGTCGAGCAAGTCATGAATGAGATCAAGCTCCTGTCGTCCGTGAGCCACCCCAACCTGGTAAAGCTCCTCGGTTGCTCGATTGAGAAAGGTGAGCAGATCCTCGTCTACGAGTTCATGCCCAACGGCACATTGTGCCAGCATTTGCACAAGGAGAGGGGTCAAGGACTTGCCTGGTCGATCAGGCTCAAAATCGCCATAGAAACAGCTCAAGCAATTGCCCATCTCCACTCTATTAAGCCCCCAATATACCATAGAGACGTCAAGTCTAGCAACATTCTTTTGGACTGCAATTTCAAGTCCAAGGTCGCGGATTTTGGCCTTTCGAGGCTCGGCATGCTCGAGGACTCCCACATCTCGACTGCCCCGCAGGGCACCCCGGGCTATCTCGATCCCCAGTACCATCAGGATTTCCACCTTTCCGACAAGTCAGACGTCTACAGCTTAGGCGTAGTACTCATGGAGATCATCACGTCGTTGAAGGTCGTGGACTTCTCGCGGCCTCAGAACGAGGTGAACTTGGCCAATTTGGCCACGGATAGGATTGGGAGGGCGCGGTTGGATGAGATCATCGATCCTTCCCTCAATGTGCACAGGGATGAGTGGACCTACTTGTCCGTGCAGAAGGTCGCCGAGCTGGCATTCCGGTGCCTCGCGTCTCACCGGGACATGAGGCCTACCATGAAAGAAGTCGCGGACGAATTGGACGGGATCAGGCTCAGCAGATGGGCTGCTTCCGAAGTGAAAAGCTGCACGACTTTGTCCGAGACGTCGTCATACTCCACTTCTCCAGGCAGTATCAGCGAGAAGTTGCTAATTTGTCCTGAAAAGAGAGCCGAACCGGTGATTGGTAAGGCGATCAGCGTCAGCGATCAAAGCGGAGGTAGCGCCATGAGCTCAACCGGGAGCGCAGCGGATAATTCGACGGCATCAATAAAAGATTCGTGCATAAGTGAAGAGAACTCTCCCTCGTCAAACAGTTTACTCTCTAAGGCGATTCAGTGACTTTAAGTGCCTTTTCCATCCGAAGCTTTTACATCCCCTGTAAAACACGAGTTTTAATTCATTTAGTCAAGCTTTCTCTCTAACTTGCTGGATTATACACTCATTAGAATATTTCTTTTGGAGTAGTGCCCAAAAATAAAGTAATTTCTCCCTTTCCACCCATAAAATCAATGTTGTAAATTCCTGAATAATTGAGAGGGGGATTTAAAAAAATAATAATAATAACTAGGAGCAGAGATGAGAAGGGCAGTTCATAAGTTCCATGAGAAAAAGATCCGTTTGAAGATCATATCTGTTCCGCGCAAATTGGATCCTGCGACGAAATACTTTTCATCGAAAGTCATTTTTAGATTTTTATTAGAGAAGATAAATTATGCCATAAATAAGAAATAAGGACAACTTTACTTCAAATAGAATTTTTTTTACATACGCAAATCGTAATCGATGACAAAGCTCGGAAAACCGACCGCTTCCAACAAAACCTAACGTAAAGCCTTAATCTTTTATGTTGATGTCTATCGGGCTTCACCTTGGCTGAAGGTGATTCAGGTGCCTCCCTATTAGTTTTTTTCCAAAATCTCTCTCGTCAAATTGGCGTCATCATGTTCTGATGTACAAATGAGAACTTCGCCTTCTGGTAACAACCATTCAAATAATTATATGCATCCCTCTACCTATGATTTAAAGTAGAAGTGAAATTTCAACGCAACAATGCTTTCTAACATTTAAGGGCTTTTTTTTTTAATCGCGGAAAATGGCATCATTTTGATATTTATCGTTCACGTTAGTGCCAACCATCCACCAGTCCAGCCACGTAGGACAGCTAGAGCTAGCTGAGTATCTAGATAAGCATTTTTCGGGATTGTTAGGTGGGAGTACTAAATTGAAAAATCGTGAAAATATTTAGAACTGAATTGATAAGATTGAAAGGTTTTAGTGATTAAATTGGCCATCGTACAATAGGGTTAAATTTTTTGAACAATTTTTCCTATTAACCTAAGGGGGAAAAAAAAGCGGATTTATCTAGGATCGTAGAGTAAACATTATGCGCCCAATCAATGCAGAAGTTTAAACCTTGCTTCCAGATCTCCTTAGAACATCTGCAGGAAAAGAGGCTGCGGTCTCTAGTTTCAGGCGTTGCATTGCAAAGCACACAAAGAAGGCCAATCTTCGTGTGCGTTGTGTTTTCGATCTAGGCAACAGCCCCATTTTGGAATCGCAACTGTTTCGGTTCGAGTTTTTTTTTTTTTGACACCTCTGCAAAGATATGAAGTGGGGACATGTATGCGTGCCCTTCGTAGTTGTCATTCATGCGTACATGAAATTGCTGATGCATCATATGAGTCGAGAGCAGAGCCTCTTCTCCATTACCAGATAGAGTGGGCCTTGCATCATCATCATCATGCAGGCGGCTTTCGATCGTGCAGCTTCTCGAATATGCCCGGTCAAGGTCGTGTTCTGGGGCCTAATCATGCCGTGGCTAGAAGTCCTGCGGGGCATGTGTCGAAAATAGATGTAATCATGGACAAGTGGCTTCAATTCTAGTCATAGTTAAGTAGGGATCGCACCGGGAGTAGTAGCCCGTTTGTCTCTAAGGCCGACAATGACGTTTCTTCCCACATTGAGCCCACATTTGTTAAAAATGTCGCAAAATATGTCCCACGATACAAGAAAGAATCTCATAAATAGCACTTATGGTTAGATAAATGTAATTTTGCA
The DNA here is from genome assembly GCA_028455895.1 of Rhodomyrtus tomentosa. Classification (NCBI taxonomy): domain Eukaryota; kingdom Viridiplantae; phylum Streptophyta; class Magnoliopsida; order Myrtales; family Myrtaceae; genus Rhodomyrtus; species Rhodomyrtus tomentosa. The sequence continues at coordinate 480,324 of JAPCWY010000001.1, read as the reverse complement.
ATTACTCCACTAGAATTCTTATGATGTGTCTATCACATCATGAGACCTGTCAAACACTGGTTGTGTTTGGGTTGAATCGAAAATAGTTCAATTTAAATTGACTCATTTATCCCGTTTTGATTCATTTTCATATAACAAAAAAAAAAAAAAATTGAGGGACGACCTCACCTCTACCCATATTGCTAAAACTAACAAAGAGACAATAACTCGAATAATTTCAAAGGAATTCAGAAATTTGATTGAATAATAACGTAAATATTACAAAAGTGGACATCTTTATTTAAATAGAACTCCAAATTTCTTAAAGATAAATTAAAACGAAATATTGAAACCAAATATAATCAGAATTTAAATAAAATTATTATAAATATCTGATCTAATCTATATCGTAAATTTCCTAAAATCGAAAAACGTTTAACGCAAACTGATTATGTCAGTTGTTCTATATCATTCTTCTCCTCTTCAAAAGAACTCGTCCTTGAATTCGTCTTATCTGGATCCACTTCCTCATGTACTTCTAATGTCTCTTCCTCTTCTTCTTCCTCATCCGGCCAGACTCTTTTCTAGAACTTCAAAGAATCCAATGATTGTCAATCTTTTCCTCAACCCCGAGTGGGAGAATCTGCTTCAATAAATGATCTGCATCCTAATAGGAATAACCAAGTGTTAATGAATAAGGGACAATTTCAGTCTCGCACGGTTTCTTCATTCCATCAAGAATTTATTCCGGAATATCTGACAAATCAGAATGTTGGATCTTTTCAGACAATATCATTAGACAATTACTTTCACACGCCGGATCTTCCATAATCGGTTATATCTTAGCCTAGTCCAGCAATCAACATTCGCAGAGCCTTTTGTTTTTCTTCATGCACATCATCCTCATCTTGTTTGCCCGGTTTCTCGACGGAAGCCTCCGCTTCGAGAGCAATCTCTAGATCTTTCCACTTCGTTTCTTCTCTCACCTTCGGTTCCTCCTCTAATTTCTCAAAAAGATGGTTCTTGCCCTCCATAGGAGCTGCCCAATTTCAAGAGCTTCAGAGACCATGGCGAGAAAATGGGGAAAAGAAAGGCACAAAAACCCTAGCAAGTGGTTTGAATTTAACAAATTTTGTTCATAGTCAGGTGAAATGAATTGAACCTTTAACATTTGTCGGTTTAGTTGCGTCTAGTTCCACTAGGCTGAGGCGTCGCCCCTTAACTTGTACGCCATGAGTTTTCATGGTAGTACTCATCAATCTCCATGGCATTGAAGAACTTCTCAACATCCAAGAGCCAATCTAGTTCGATATCCAACTTGTCATTGAAGTTATGGAGATTAACTTCCATTTGATATTGCTCGAGATATCGTTGGTATTCCCTATGTCGGCGAACTCCACGAACAGGCACGTCTAGAAAATATTCTTCTTCAAAATTCTCGACATAGGCTTGTTGCTTTTGTATGTGATTTACTTGACGATCCATAGCTACTTCAAGATCTCAAGTGACAAGAATTCGCTCGGCTAGAAGCACGCGAGGTGTGGAGTTTGTGGACAAACGCTGAATGGCGTCAAGGACTTCTTCAAACCTTCTATCGGATTGACCCACGAATAAATTGAACTCAGCCTGTGTATAGGCTCGTTTTCACGGCCCTCAGCTACGGGGAAATTGACATTCACGTTATCATACCAATGAAGCGATAACTTAAATAATTCTAAAGGAATTCAGAAGTTTGATTGAATGATAACGTAAAATATTACAAAGGTGACGTCCTTATATAGATAGGACTCCAGATTTCTTAAAGATAAACTAAAATGAAATATTGAAATCAAATCTAATCGAAATTTAAATAAAATATTACGAATATCTAATCTAATCTATATCGTAAGTTTCCTAAAATCGAGAATCGGCTAACACAAACTGATGATGTCAATTGTCGTACATTAAAAATACTTTTATATTTAATACAATCTGCAAAAAAAAAATCATACACTAACTGAGGTGAGAGCGCAGAGTGAATAAGTACAAGATCAAGTGAGGGCGAACGAGGGTGAAGCGAGCATCGAAAAGGTCGATTGAATTTAAATAAGTTGTGAACTCATTTAACACATTATTTTTTGGTGTACCATTGCAAATCCTTAAATGACACATTTAATGACATAACTAACTCGCATAAGTAGTTGTATTTGTCTATAGCCTATAGACAAAAATTGCTAATTAGAGAGGCAGATGTCATCATTTATCAATCTTGCCATCTACATTTCCTCACTTGAGTGGACGGAACTTAGCTCTTATGGGTAATTTAACAATAGTCTCTACTAAGGGAATTTTGCCCAATCGGTACTAAATTTATTGTACGAACGTGAATTTAATCTTAAAATTTTTAATTATGTCAATTTAATTGTAAATAATTGCTAGCGAAATTTCATATAATCTTTCCTATCGATTTTTGGCGTAAGTATGCGGGAATGACTACATTAAAATTTTGAGGAATGATTTTGGATTAAATCTACGAAATTAGAAAAATTTAAGACTAAAGTTGAAGGCGAGTTGAGTAACAATGTTGTTTTTGCTTTAATGGTAAACTCACTCCTGAATTGTGACATCACCTCTCTAGGGTGATGGAATGAAACGTCTGACAACAGAATGGCAAGGATATTCTCTAATATCTTAAACGTTAGTTTCGTTTTTGCGGGATTAATGGGTCAAAGATTGTCACATCACTCAATTCATGAATGCCAATTTGAAAGGAAGCCGTCCTTTCATACTTCAAAGTCTATGTTCGTATTATTTACATTAAAGCACGGAGTTTCGTTTGGCAATTCGTGGCATTAACAGCTCAAAATCACGAGAATCATGGACAATCATATACTGCCTCGTTCTCCGCTTTCCGTGCGGGAAGAGATCAAATTTTGCTGTCTCTTCAATAACAGATGGTCCGATCTTGAACTTGATCGAAGCTTGTGTCTCCATCTAAAAAAACTAATTAACTACATCGATTGGTGCAATAAAAGCAATCTTATTGGTAAGTTTGACGATGATGATGATAAAAGAAACAATAAATTGGAAAAAAAAAAAAGAGGGGAGAATATTTCGGTCATTTAACGAAAAAAAAAAAAGAAGTGTCTCAGCCAAATAAAAATAAAAATAACGATAAATGTTTTTGGGCGACTCTTTGTTTTATTTTTTTTCCTTGTAAATGTTTTTATTCAACTATGTGCACCGTGTAGCATGTGTCAATTTTAGTATCTCAATCCTAATTTAAACAAAAAAGAAAAAGGTTAAATAGAGCATTGCGTACGAGGGACGTTTTCAATTGCGTGATTCGACGCTCCCTTTCCCTCTAGTCTCTAGGGCTTTGAGCAGCAGCCAGCAGCACTCCATGAGGGAGTATCTCTCTCTCTATCTCTCCCTCCACCCTCCCGCCCTCCCCGTCTCTCTACTTCTGTGTGATTTTATCTTTAAGATTCCTACTTGTTTTCATTGAGATTCAAGTGTTGGACATTTAATGCCTGCATGATAACACTTTTACTTCTTGATTTTTCACCAGAAGTCAATTTGGAAGAGAAATTTGTCTGATAAAAACACTTTCGAAGTAGAAATCCATTTGGCAAAAAATTGACTTATGATATAATTTTTAACTTCTAAAATGGTTTTTGGCCAAGTTGGAGAAGTAAACAGTTTTAACTTCTCCATTCCAAAATCACTTCCTGAACCACATCCACCTCCTTCGACCACTGCCCACCGTTGCCTACCGACCACTGATCGTTGCCACCGCCATTGCTAGCCAGCCACCGCCACTGTCACCGGCTGCTCGCCGACCGTCGACGACCAATGCCGCCGAAGAATTTATTAATAATATTTTAAAAGTAGAAATTTTCAACTATTTCCAAATGAATTTCTTGGACATAAGTCAATATGAAGCATAATTAGAAAAATCAACTTCTACTTTTGAGGATAAGCGAAGAAGTCAAATTATGATCAAAAGTTAATTTCTGGTAGAAAAGTGTTACCATGCGCGAACTTTGAGGGGGGTTCATGACCTCTTTTTCTTTGCCTAAACTATCTTTTCTTTTCTCTCCCATCCTGTTTTGATGTTTGCGTGTAAATAAACTTCTATAGTTGATTTTGAGTGAACATGGAAACCGGTCTGATCATTTATCAAGTCGCAGCTGCCAAGGAAGATGTTCATGATGTGGCTTCACAGCCTCATTGAGATTAGGTCACTCCCCCGTTGCAATTTAGATTTAGATTTGGGTTTGGATTTGGGGATTTTACTATCTCGGTCTAGATCTAGATCTAGATATATGTGTGGGAGTTCCTTACAAGTATTTGATTTGTGTTTTTTTTAAATATAAATTGATATTGGTGTTACTGCTTGACTTGAGCCTAGACGCGCACCGTAAGTCATTGCAAATGATATGGGAGATTTTTGACGTATGTTCATCGTCGTCTAAGTAATGGCCACTAGGATTGATGTGAATTGACAATAAGGCTCATCATTAGGTGAGTTATTCTAAAAACTGGGGGTATCTTGGAACGTCATTTCCCAAAATAGGGTAATTCCGATCTTTATTACCAAGCTAAGATATTGCTTGCACAGAGAAAAAGTTACCTTCTAATCATCTCTTTCTCCACCTTCCTACGCCACTAAAGCAAGCAAATGATGATCATCGATGGTGCAAAGTCGGGTGGGGCTGTGCAAACCCATACGAATCGCAATCATGTCTTAGGGAGAAAAGGCATATGATATATTAAAGGAAGAACTTTCTAATTTAGGAATAATTATGGAATCAATTCAAACTGCTTCCAGACGTTTTAATAAGAAGATAACGTCGATCATTTATGGGTTATTACTCCTAAGTGCCTTTATAGGAAAACTGTTCGATCGAACAGACTTTTATGATATGCAAACAAACTGTAAAATTTAAAAATGAAATAAAAAAGTGGTGTAAAACATTCAAATTAAATTCGATCTTAGATCGTCAATCATTCTTATGGGTTTTTTTTTTCCCAAATTAAGCTAAAAAAAGAAAAAAAATTATCAAAATAGTTTGGAAAAAAAAAAAAGGTATCTCGCAGCAGTCAAAGTGCCACGCAACACCCGCTCATCACCCAAACTGCCGAGCAAGCCTTGCTCGGCACTTTGGGAACATTTTCATTTTTATTTTTCATAAAAAAAAAGGAAATAAAAAAATGATTTGGGAGGGGGTTTGACCTATTTTTTGAAAAAAAAAAATTAAAAACAAAATTCCTCCCCATCTCGTCGTTCTACGTCGTCATGGCCTCACTCGTTTGCTCAATTTCCTCGAAATCAAGATGCTTCGTTGTAATGCGATGCACGGCTCAAAGTTATTTGCTTATGGATCATTTGTGTCGGTTTCCACTCGCAGCTTCCTCTTTTCTTAACTGAGCGTGTCCGCCTTCTTTCATGAGTTACTCTTATCGCGGCTGTCCATCCGATTTCGTGCTCCTTTACCCGAATTAATAAAAGGCGATGGGTGAATGGGACTGTTCCGTTCTTTGTTTTCACGTGCTCATCGGAATCACCAATCCCCACCAGTAAGATAGTCTTCGCTTTTCCAAAGCGACCATCCATTATCAACAAATATAAAGTAGAGAGAGACAGAGAGAGAGAGCGCAACCCACCCGCCAATTCTTGCTTTAACTTTCCCATGTTCGATTTATGTAGGAGCACCCTTGGTCAAAAAAAGCAGCACCACGACAACCACTCATGACTCACTCATCCATCTTTGTCCCGAGAGAAAACAGGACATAAAAGGAAAATCCAAAACGAACAAAACAAAAATAATCAAAATATAATTTAGAACCCAAAAAAAAAAACAAAAACGAAACGAAACGAAGGCATTAACCCAAATATTTACAGATGCGATGCAAAGAAAGGCTGCTAGGTCCTCCACTATCCCAAACACTGGATGGACCCACCCATTGATCAAAGTCCCACTAGCTGCTTTCGAGCTATGTGTTAGGTTATTTCCAATCTAAAAAATATTAGTCACTTTACACGAGCTAAATTACTCGAGGAGTAGCTAAAAACATATATGCTCACTTCTAATATGCTCCTTTGTTTTTTTTAATCCCTCCGCGTAGATGGTCAAAACGTGGCTCTCTTGAGCGACGTGAGGGTCACCGACGCCCCCAACGGCGACGTCCCGACCTCGATGTCGAACGAGTCGTACCGGAGGAACAGCTCCACCACGAGCAGCCTCGATACCAGGACCACGAAGTCCTTCCCCACGCACTGCTTGTTCCCCAGGGTTGGGTTCTCGGTCTCCGGCCCGTTGGACCATAGGACGTGCCGGAGCAGTCTCTCCCCTTCCTCCCCCACGAACCGGTCCGCCACGAACTCCTCCGCCCGCTCGAATATCCGCGGGTCCCTGGTGGCGAACGGCTGGTACCCGAATATCATCTCCCCCTCCTTGACCTCGTAGGCCGCGTCGTGGCTCTCGATCACCAGGTCCCGCTTCGCCTTCCCGTACTGCAGCGCCACCGGCGGCTCGATCCGGAGGCCCTCGTAGACTACCGACTTCATCAGCGGCATCTGCTCCATCGCCGCCATCGTTACCTTCCCGCCGGCGTCCCGGACGGCGGATCGGATCTCCCCGGCCAGCTCGTTGTGGAGCTTCCCCCCGGCCCGCCCGATCCACTTGATCATGTTGGGGAACAAGATCTTCATCCCTCCGAACGAATTGAAGCAGGTGGCGAAGAGGAGGTTGTGGCAAGCCTCCTCGCGCGAAATCCCCATCCGCTCGGCCTCGTCGAGGACGGAGCCGGAGGAGGAGTTGAAGAAGTCGTAGAGCCGCTTGTAGTCCTCCTTGACGAGGAACGCCGGGAGGCGGAAGGTGTGGATGACGAGGTCCTCGACGAGCTTCGGGAGGCCGAGGATGAGGAGCGGGCTGATCTGGAACAGGACCCACTTGCCGACCAGCTTCGGCCCGTCGAGCCCGAGCTTGGTGTCCGCCGGGTTGACCCCGTAGAGCGAACGGGCCAGGAAGTTGAAAGCGGCCTGGTCGTTGGGCTCGCCGAAGCCGGCCTTGCCCTTGGCGGCGAGGTCAGCCTCGACGGTCTCGAAGAGCTGGGTGAAGCTGGAGTGGAACTCGGGGATGACGTGGTCGCGACGGGACTTGAGGAGGAAGAACATGAGCTTCTTCAGCTTGGCGTGGGCGGGCTCGGAGGGGTCGAGGTAGGAGAGGACGCGGTAGCCGCCGGTGAGCTCGGTGGAGGGCATGAACGTGCCCGTGAAGAGGTCGCGCTTCTCGACCTTAGTGACGTCGAAGAGGACGGGGAAGCTCTTGCCGTCGAGGAGTACGACGACGCGCGGGTTCTGGGAGATGAACGGGCCGGGCGGAAGGTTGGCCCGGTACACCGTGGACCCGTACTTCTGGATGCGGGACTTGAAGAACTCGTCCCGCCCCTGGTTGTAGAAGTAGTCCTGGCGGTCCTTGAAGGGCCCCACCAGCGGCAGCCCGTAGTCGCCGGGGATCTTCCGGAGCGGAAGCTTGGGCTTGGGGTCAGGCCCCGGCCCGGGCGGGGAGGCCACAACCGCCGGGGGCGCAGCCGGCCTGTCCGACACGGAGGCGGCGACGGGGCGGCGGAGGGAGGGGAGGCGCAGCGCGGGGGCTCCGCCCCGGGACGCACTGTGGTTGTGCTTTGTGGGTCGGAGCTGCCAGGGAGAGAAAGTTAAGGAGGTTGACGCCATTAATGCTCTGTTTTGACACGCTCTCTCTCTCTCTCTCTCTCTCTTAATTTCAGCGTCGGACTACTATTGTTGAAGGAGAGAGAAAGTTGGAATAAAAGAACGAAGCGAAGGTCGAAGAAGTCGTCAGCGGCAGAGCAACGGCTGAGTGGGGAAGAAGGTGGCATAGGGAGCGGGTATTTATAGCGGGGGCGACGCTACTGACGGTGGCACGGCGGTACCGGGGGGGCCCACTCTTTGCCTCATGGGAAAACGCTAGACTTTTTTGTTTTTTAAATATGCATGTGCACACATAAATTTCAATTTGACCATCAATCGTGAAAGGTGTGCACAATTTTTTTTTTTTTGGGCTCGGAAAAGGCGTCCATAATTGAACCGGGTCTCCTTTGGTTCTTTCTGTTTTTTTTTCCCCACCCTAAAGGGAGAATCATTACCAGTGAAGGCTTTTTTAAACGGGAAAATGATTTTTTTAAAGGATATTTTTTCGAGGGCTACAATTCAGTGTCTTTCTTTTCGTTGCTTCCTCGGTAACCGCTGACGACCAGACCATGTGCTGCGTCTGCTCTGAATATTATAACGTTTGACGGAGACTCTTCGCCGGTCGGACAAGTCTCGTCACCAAATTTGAGCGGAATTACTTCCCGAATTTGTAATTTTATCATTCAAATTTTCACTTCTTTTGCCGTGTTTGGCTGATGAAGATTGATGTGTTATATCTCACCGTCCCCAGCATTATGTTATGTTCTTTAAAGTGGAAAATGACTTTCTTGTTGATAGGGGAAAAAAATTCAATGTGAGCCGCTCTCATTATGAAATTCGACTAATCGCGGGCCAGGAACATTGTTCAAAAATTTGAAACCTTGAGAGATTGATTATGATTAAAATAATTTTTTTGATTTTATTTTTTGTATGATTTTTAGAGAATCAGAAAGCGTCTGGTAACGTCATAAAATTTTTATTCCTAAAACATAAATGTGTTTGGTAAATGCACGTAGTTTCTGTTCCCGGGAATAATTTTTCTTCCCAATTTTTATCATTTAGATCAAATAATTACGTAATTACTTTGTAAAATTTCATCCTACATGTCAATTTAATAGAAGATTAATTCATATTGATCTTCTTCTTATATAAATATTGCATATTGAAATGTAAAAATAAATATCAAGAGTCATCACAAATTATTTTCGCCATTTATTATGAGGTTTCTTTCAAATCTATTGAACAAGTGGATAACCAACATGAGATGCTTTGTCATATCTTGCACTCGTGTGCATTTTTTGTTCAAGCAAATCAAGTCTTAGTCTTAATTCATTTACAACTTAATAACGAGAGTTTGCCAAGAATTCATGCCAGTTATTTTTTTTAGAATTTTCTGAAACTATACTAGGTCTAAAGTATATAAACACTCGCAAATCACAATCAATGAAATCAAGTGCACAATTAAAGAATCATCACATTAATAAATTGCATAATAAAATCATAGTGAAGCCCTAATGACTTGGAAAAATGTGATTCGGGTTTAATTTTAAAAGTGCATATGATTTTTCTAAAAAAGAACAAAATATATAAAATCTATAAAATTTATGCCCAGATTTATGAAAATGAGGTCAAACTAGCCTAATCTAAGCTTTTTATATTTTTAGGGGTTTTTTAAATTTTTTTGTTATTATTTTAAATTTCCCATTTTATTTTATTTGTATTGTCTTTTTTTTTTAAATAAGATCTTTTTGTTTTGTTTTAGGTTGGGTAAAAAGTGACTTTATTCTGTTTTTTTTTTTCTTTTGGGTAAGGACTTTATGCTGTTTTGTTATTATCAAAAGTGATTCTTTTTTCCATAGCCAATATTTTTTTTCTCTAAAATTGATTCTGACTATTTAAAACTGATTTTGGAATTAGAATCAGAATCATTTGCCTTACCAAATAGGGTTCTCATTTTTAACTATTCCGGAGAATAGAATCAGAGAACCAAAATAGCTATTATGCAGGTCCTTATCAAATATCTCGATCGTGATAGGGAGTGTCCCGACTTTCGGCTTATAATGCTAATGTTCTCGTGAGATGTCAATTAGAATCAAGGAGGCTTTCAAATTCAAGATCGCACCAATTACCGTAGGTGGGTTTATAAAACTTATCAAATTAGGGGTAACCAAATTCTTCTGGTAGCTCTGTCCTATTCAGCTGACGGATATTGATTTTTTTTTAATTGTTTTTCGAAGACAGAGGTGCTGACACAGTTCATAACATAACACGTGCATGTAGTTATGTTTTTTCAACTTCCTTGTGCCATCGAGAAGTGTACGAGGATTATCAGTTAATCAAAGTCATAACTAAAGTAGCTTAACACATTGTCCTTCGAGGCTGTTCTACCTACGTTGAAGTCAAAGAACTTTTTTAGAATTTGGTCGAGAAAGATGGCCATCTTGTAGGAATCCTCTCTAATTTTGGGAGTTTTTTTTTTTTCCAAGAAACCTCCAAATTCGCCGGAAAAACGAGTTTGTCTTGTATCCTCCCATGCTATCTCGTAATTGTACTTTTCTACGCCAGTGACTACCGACCAATGACTTTTCTTATGGACTGCCCTCATCAAAATCCATTTCGAAATCGTGCGCCTCTATTATGGAAAAAGTCAACGCGTGCTCTCGCAAATTTTCAAATCCCAAAGTATTATTTAAGGATATTTACATAAACGATCCCTAAACTTTGACAAAATATATAATTTGATCACTAAATTTTTAATTTATTGAATTTAGTCTCTGAACTTTGGCAGAATATGCAATTTGATCCCTAAACTTTTGATTTACTCAATTCAATCCCTGAACTTTTAGTAATATTCAATTTAGTCCCTGAATTATACGAAAATATTCAATATAGTCCTTCTGTTAATTTAAGATCAGGGATAACGTTGAACATTTTCATATAGTTCAGAGACTAAATTGAATATTTACTAAAAGTTCATGAACTGAATTGAACAAGTCAAAAATTTGGAGATCAAATTGCATATTTTGCTAAAGTTCATGGACTAAATTGAATAAATTAAGAGTTCAGGGACCATATTGTACATTTTGTCAAAGTTTATAAAATATTTGTGTCATTTTGCCTTTTATTTATTAAAGTATCTTAAAAAATCTTAAAATTTAAGCAGCAATTAATAAGACCTGCTAAAATGACTAAAGAATGGGCTTGCGCTATTTTCAATCCTAATTGGCTCCGACACCCCCCCTATCATATTAGGTTAATCACATTATCTCTTGTGAGTCCTATTCTTGACACAAGATTGTTTCTTTTTATTTATTTTTTATTCTTTCCTTTTCAATTTTACTAAAAGAAAAACTTACTCATACTCTCCCCAGCAATTTTTTTTCCCTCACCCGAGCCGTATCTTCCACACACATTATATTTCGACATCTCCCTCCTATCCGTTTTCTCCTGAGCTTGTTCTCTATTATTATAATCCAAGCAAGCACTCATCATATACTAGTATAAAGAAATGTTAGTTTTATTTGCAAATTGTTTACTTGATTTCCTTAGATTATTCTCGTGATCGTGATTTTTTCGACTTTGATTTTTGGATCAAATTTACGAGCATCTACTGAAGAAAATGAAATATCATAGTTGATGTATGCATTTATACACAATGTACTCACAAATTATCGTCTTAATTGTGCCCAAGTAATTCGTTCAATAATAGTTTCCTAGCACAAAATACATATACAACTCATTAATAGGATAATTATCTTTTTCGTTAAAAATACAATAACTAGTTAGCTATCTACCAAAAAAATTATTTTTTGAAAAAGAGGTACAACGTTTTCGTTCCAAATGGAGAAAGAAAAGGCGAAAGGCAAAAAAAAGGAAGGAAAAAAAAAAGGGCAACCATTAGTCTTCAATCAAGAGTATGCACCACATTTAACCTTAATAAATATTGTTTGATAGTACCATATGTAGTTTTTGTTTTTTGATGACCGAGATGTCCGGGCCAGCTTGCGCGCACCTCGACTATTTTTCGAGGGACTGGCACGACAACCACCAGCCGCGACCCCCACTTAAGTCACGGAGCGCGAGTTTAGAGATTTAAACCAGGAACCTGACAAGGGATAATTCATCTCTTAACCAATTCGATTATGCGTGGGTGGGTAGCATATGTAGTTTCGTCTCTAGCAAAACTAAAACGAATGAAAAAGAAGAAAAAATTATAAGAAATAATCTTAAATCAATAGTGTTGCCCGCAAGGGACAATGTAGTTAATTTACTATAAAAGTGGGTGTCGGGATCCAATTAGGGGGTCGAAATAGCGCGAGCCAAAAAAAAAAAAAAAAGAGATGGTATGTGAGGATTCTAAACTATACCGTGAATCTAATTTCGATTTGTCGCAAACGGAAAGAACAGGAAATTGTGGAATACTTAACAGTTATTTTGTATTTAATTTTTAGAGGGCAAGGGACTTATTGATTAATTAGTCAATTCTCTTGATTGTCGTGTATTCAATACTTACTTTTTTCATAAACAATTTCCGTTGCGATTGCTGATCAGAAAAGTGAGACAACACAGAGGCACGAAAAAGACATATAGATATCATGTATACATATATCCAATAAGCAAACAATAATAGTGTAGAAAATATCAAAATAGAAAACAAAAGTTCAGGCACAATAAAAGGGAAATCTTGGAAGGACGGTTGGGCAATTGGAGCCCGCATGTATGGTTCAACCTATCTTGTCCGAACATACAAGAAACCGAGGGACGAATAGCTCCAATGAAGTGATTGACGCCAACTGCCGAAAACTATAGTAGCTTTTCTTGCACTATTTAAATCTAACTTCGTCATTATGAGTGATTACAATAAACAAAGGGGGTCCCATCATAATAGCAGTAGTATAATTCACGGATGCTTATCCGATTCATGAGAGCATCAAATTTCAGCGTGCGCTTTGTCGTATTTCCTATATAGAATGACAGCTTCGAATCTTTCGGGAAATCGATTATTCAAAAAATTATAAAGTTTCGAAGGGAATTTCCTGCACAAATACAAGCTAGATTTACGGGGCAAATCCTTGTCTGGACTTGAAATATAAGGACGGAATGCCATTACAACTGTTGATCTCGCGAGATTCAAGAAAGGCTCCCGTGACCCGCGTGACCTGTAGCCAAAGTCAATCCGGTCACACTCAAAAGCAATTTTTCTCCACGCGTAGATTCAGTCAAAGGTCAACGACGCCTAAGGAAATGTGGGGGGAAACGGCTTAAAGCCAAACTCAACCACTTAATCTTGCAAGCCCTTCGTACCTCCCCCGTCCGACCTCGTTTTCTCTCTGGCCGTCGGCCAGCGGCTGTCCACTGTGTTCCGACCTTTTCCGGTCCTCATCTGGCGCTTTTTGACTTGACAGGGACGGGCCGGACCCGGGACCCGGACGGTTTGGCCGGTTGGGGAATAGCGCCAGCATTTCGGTCCGAAATGAAAACGGAACCGAATTTAGAGAGCTGGACGGAGGATCTATGGACTGTTTGCTCGTTGTAAGAAAGGCCACGTACTTGTTTTGGTGTTTTCTGGCTTCCCAAGATTTTCCCATGCATCAGATAGAAAATGTTTGCCCCTTTTAAGGTATGTCGATTCATGAAGATCTCTTGTCTTGGCACTTTTTCAAGGTGAACAAAAAGGAGGGAAAAGTTCTCCTTGAACTTGCCTAAATTCAAATTGTGTCTGTAAGAATACTTAGGGCACTCTTCGGTTGCCCTGATGCTATAAGTTTAAACACGCCCGTAATCGTTTTCGTCTGATTTCGAACGAAATTACCAGTAATTAGTGGCCTTGCCTGTTGACATATAAATGTAAATTTCGATATCTCTAGTACGTCTTATTCATTAATGGTGCTATGGAATATTAATAAGTAGTAAACTTGTTTTATCGTACATAAACATGGTCGAGCACTCGTTTTAGATGCATCGAATTCTAAGTTTTGTTACCGACGGACATGTAATTAGTCTGTCACTTGGAAATGAGATTAAATGAACATGCGTGCAAGTTTATATGTTTCGTTCTTGAAGGTAATGGGCCCTAAAAAGAAAGAAAGGAGCCTTAGTGTGAAACAGATAGACTAGAGGAAATAAGCCCGGAAGCTCCTCTCTCTTATCTCCTTTGTTTAGGAAAAAATTATGCAAAAAATCATAAACTTATTATAAAGATAATTTAATCACAAACCTTTTAATTATGTCAATTTAATTATAAGTATTTTGACTATTTGCTAATTTCGTTATTCCAACTAATTAAGATTGGAAATAACTGATATTGCCATGTAATCAAATATTAATCATCCTAAGTAGCGCGGCCGGCGCTAGACGTAGCCATTTGGGACTGTGAGCCCAGAATTGGCCCATTGACCAGCCTATTAATCGGGCCCACAGTTCGAACGTTAATATATATATATATATATATATATATATATATATATATAATTTTTGCAAATGAAACTCTTTCTATAAATACCTCTCCTCCACTTTCATTTTTTCTCACAAATGCTCTCAATTCTCCCATATTCTCTCAACCCCATCTCAATTCTTTGAATCAAATTTCCATTCAAGCCTATTCCTCCTCTATCTTTCCCTCCAAATTTTATTACAATGTATAATTTGATTGTAATTTATAATTTATTAATTTAATTTTACAATTTATTATTTTTAAAAAAATAAATTTCAAAGTTCGGAACCGGAACTGGCCCGGAACTGCCGGTTCTCGCCGAACCGGCCATGTCTAGCCGGCGCCACAATTGACGTTGACATAGACTCGTTTATTCTTTATTATTTATTTGTTTCTTTCCTTTTTCTCCTTCACCGGCCTGGTCGATGGCCAAAGAGGGCGCCGTCGTCGCCTGAGATCGATGGAGAAAAAAGAAAAAAAAATCACAATATTAATAAGTTTGTAAAAATTGTCAATGCTAGCGTCGTCCGTGCCTCGTAAGATGATCGACATTGTGTTATTGAACGGATTGCCATGTTTGTGATATCATAGTGTCGTGATTGAAAAGTTTAAGATTAAATTGATAAATTGTCAAAATATTTAGGACTAAAATTGGCATAATTGAAACTTTTAGAATTGAATTGACAACTGTACAATATGTTTATGGCTTTTTGGATAAATTTTCCTAGTATTCTATGCGTCTACGTATACTCCTTTCTATATTGGGTACCTTTGCGAGAGGATCGAAGCCCCATATCAGCTAAATAATAAAGAATGAAATAATCAACATAAACAGTTGATTCACGACTCAATAATTTTAACTTTTTTGATGAAGTGAGATATGGATGTTTTAACGTGCTCAAAATCGGGTCTTCCCATCGGATGGAGGTATTGGACTTCTATCGAGCATTTTGTCACGTGATTTTGAGCCAACACTTAATCGGTTGACACTTCCAATATGTTATCAGTGTCTCGATACTGGAACATTTGAGTAAAAACGATCTATCGTTCTATGCTATAGTAGATCTCAAGCTCGCCTTACTTGCAAGGTTTAATTTGGAAATTGGGAGAAAAAAAAAATGGACATACATAGATCACATATCTCAAGAGAATTCCATTTGTTGTCCATCATTAAAATATTTAAAAAGCCCTAACAATTGTCAATCATAATTACTTCCTCCTTTATTTTTATCATTTTTTGGTCGAAACCTCCTTTATTCAAATTTTGAGTAAATATGAAGATCGACGGGGTTGCTCAGTTTAAAATTACGGCAAATTGCAAATGAATCTCAAAATAAAAGGGACATATTCTAAAGTCAATAAAGATTGTCGCATTTTATAATACACTTATAAAAATTATAACACTTAAGTGATCGATTAAAAAAGTATACATCACTTAATATATTGAAATATAAATAATGGGAGAGCAACCATATGAAAATTATAATATCCGAGTGATCGTAAAAAAAAGAAAAGAAAATTATGGATTTTAAGTGAGTGCCGTCGTACGAAAGTTATGATATCCATTGTGTACTTTTTTTTCGAATAAGTTCTTACGTAAGTAATGCGTACATGAGCCCAACTCTCATGCGCAGTACATGATTCAACGCGCATGAAATTTGTCATGCGATAACGGCTCTTACACAGAGAGCGATTACGTCAGTGTCGGGATGTTATCGGCGCACTCGCTTCGAGACGAAAATCGCGAGCTTTATTTATGAATTTCATAGTAATAGAAATGCAGATCGAGGAGCGGAGCACAACGCTCCTTTTTTCAAATCAGATAATTCGCGAGCAATTGGCGCTGCACCGAGTCAGAAGCACAATCATCAACGTGTACACTACAGACGTTGATTTCAAAAGTATCATCCATGGATGTGAAGAGTCTTTCGATCGCACTTTCATCGTGGTTGGGTCGAGAGTGGCATGTGCAAAGCGCTTTCCTCCGTCTCATGAGAAAGATTCTGACAAACGCTAAATACTGACGGTAGTTCATGATGGAAAAACGAAGTGGGCGCGAAGAAAATTTAAAATATATTTGAGTTGCTCGTTGAATGAAATAAAAGACGAGGAATGAAAAAATTTAAGGATTAAGCATACTGAAATCCCTGCAATTTATCACGAAATTGTAATCGATTTATAAAATTTTATTTGCAATTAATTCGTAAAATTTATCAAATTGGTGTAGTTAAGTCATTTCATTAATTCCATCAAACTTGGTTAATGAAAAATGCTAAATGATTTTTTTATATAAAAAAAATCTTTCTCCTACATAGCACTCAACTAACTAAAACGTGAAAGACAAGTCCAAAATGATATCATTTTAGTCCACATTTAAAATTAATAATAAAAAAAAGGAGAACGTAAAAAGAGGGCCCGAAAGATGGCAACGGCCCGTTTGAGCTCCTTCGCTTTTTTTTTTTCCTAATTTTGTTTATCTCTAATCTAATTTAGATAATTTTAGAGGCTTTTGTTGGGTCAAATACAATTTTAGAGTAACAAAATCAAATTTAGACCAAAACGACGTCGTTTTGACATTATCCTTCACGTTTTACCTACGTCATCGCCACGTAGGGGAGAAAGAGAAAAAAATTCATGTTGACATTTTTTGTTAGTCAAATTGGACTGAGTTAACGTAAGTAATTGATTGCACAAATCTAATAAATTTTAGGACTTGATTGCACTTTTTGAAAATTTTTACAATCCAATTGTACTTTCATGACAAGATTTATGACTTTTGACGCACTTTTTTATCCCAAAAAATAAAAAAACAAAGCTAAGGAGTAAGAATTTATGGATTCGTTTGAAAGAAAGCTAATGATCCAAAGAACGATGATGACGAAGCTAGAGATACTTGGTCCATTGATTCCATTCTCTATGAACATCTTCACTCAGAGCACAGGGCACGTGTTAATTATATTTAATGAAGAGATATTCGATTTTCAAAGTATGGACTGCGCAAATCTCGTGAACAGTCAGAATACACTAGAAATCTTTCTTTAGCAAGATCCTTTAATAATTAATCATCTAATTGATTATTTTGTACCTTTCTTGCTTACGCTTCAATTTCCAAGGTTGGATCCAAGAAAATCTCGGCTAACCATGGCGGACCATGATTTTGAAATTGGGACCAATCCTCGGGAGCTCAATTCATTAGAATTCTTGGAAGTCATTAGAATTTCTGTTCCAATGTAGAAAGAGAATTGAGCCAATCCTTTGGGAGCTCAATTCACAAGTTACAAACTTGTTGGGCCGAAAAGAATTGCAAACTGCAAAGTCCAAAAGGGTAGCCCACGGCCCATGTTGGCCATCGGATCTTCACAGGCCCATTTCACCGAACGAGCACGTAGACCCACCCAGTACACGACGCGTCGTTCCTAGCCTAGGGTTTAAGCCGAGTTTGAACTAACGGGACGGTTCTAATCCTCGAACCATCTCTAAAACCCTGGGATCGAGCTCCTCTTCTTGCGTTCGACGATGGAAATGCAGTCGGTTTGTCTGGGGAGCTCTGCCCCGAAGCAGCTCACACCGTTCGATCACCGTATTCCATGTCGCCATTCTGTGAGTATATGCGTGCAAATCATTCATCTCTAGTTGAGTTGTTCGAGCTGTTCTTTGACGTCATTCTCCGGAATGTTTTCCACAAGATTTATGGGGGCAACATGAGGTCCAACGACCGAAGAGCTTGCGTTGAGAAGACACCGACCCGTATGTTTACTTTTTGCCGGCATTCTTTTCTTCTTCTTTGCTTTCGTATGGTAGTTTTTTCTAGCTTAGTTGAGCTAAGGTCACTGCGTTACGAGTTCATAGAACTAAGTTTCTTTCATGTTTAGTATTTAATTCTAATTTCAAATGGTGAGTTGGTGACTATTGGAAGCTCTAATCAGAGTTATATGATCAGCCTTGATGCCTCGATTGTTGGCGGTTTTTAAGGATGGCTTGAGCAGGGGAGCTACTCCGTGCATGAATAGAGGGCGTGGTGGGGGTGTGCTGGTTTGTCGCGCTGGTGGGGTGGAACCTTTCAGAGGAAAGTCGGGTTCTGTGTCGTTCTCTGGGTTGACTCATCAGCTGGTTGAAGAAGCGAAATTGGAATCCGCTCCTTTTGAGAAGGACAAGGGGTCATTTTTATGGTTGTTGGCTCCCGCCGCCTTGATTTCGTCGCTGATTCTTCCGCAGTTCTTTCTTGGAAATGCAGTCGAGGCTTTCTTGAAGGATGAGACTCTCGTAGGTATTGTTTAATCCAAATTCATCCTTGCTTATGCCTACTTGGCTTGTAATTGGAGTCTGATAGAAAAAAGAAAGAAGAAAGTTTGCTTGCCAAGTATGAGGTGAAAATCAAATGGATTCATATTCTTTTTAACTATCCCTCATTACCCTTTAGTTTATTGTGTCAGATTCTCATTTTAATACAGGCCTATTAATGATATTTTCTGTTCAAATTTTCAACATACAATGACTAATGGAGTGAATATTATGCTTTGACAAGGTTTATTTGATGCCTGGAAAATTTGAAGAATAGTCTTGTGATTAGTGTAGTTTCTCAAATTGGAAATTTGTGGAACTGTGAAGAGAATAAATACATGGGAATTGTCTTCATCACCAAAGAGGAATTTTTTTGCGAATCACATATGGCTGTCCTAACACTGTTTTGCTTTTGCAGAAATCGCAACTTCTTTGTCTTTCGATGCTATGTTTTACATCGGTCTTGTGATCTTTCTGCTTGTAACTGATCGCGTTCAAAGACCATATCTACAATTTAGTCCAAAGAGATGGAGTCTCATTACAGGACTTAGAGGATATTTAAGTTCTGCGTTCTTCACAATGGGTTTCAAGGTGGTTATCCCGGTATTCACTGTGTACATAACTTGGCCTGTAGTTGGTCTGCCATCCCTTATTGCAGTAGCTCCTTTTCTCATTGGATGCCTTGCTCAACTTGTTTTCGAGAAGAGTCTCGACAAGAGTGGGTCATCATGTTGGCCCCTGGTCCCTGTACTTTTTGAGGTATTTAGGGCTCTCACTCCCTCTCTCCCCCCTTCCCTCTCTCACCAAACTACGTGTATACATGCACAGATGCATACACAACACATGTATCACCCACAAAGACACAGGTTGTATCTTGTATGCATTCTGATTTTGTGTTAATTTGTTAGGTGTATAGACTTTATCAGCTGACTAAAGCTGCTCATTACATTGAGCGGCTAATGTTTGCAATGAAAGATCTTCCTGCATCTCCAGAAGTGCTTGACAGAAGTGGTGCCCTGGTTGCCACAATTGTGAGTTTCCAAATCCTTGGTTTGTTGTGCCTTTGGTCCCTGATTACATTTCTTCTAAGGCTCTTTCCTTCTAGACCGGTATCAGAGAACTATTAGTTTTTCCTGGGACGCACTGTATATATTTTGTTTCTTGAACCATTGGCAACATGAATGACTTTTGATTTTGCATGTTTTAATACTCTTATGTACTTGATGGAAAACATAAATAGGGTCAGTGCAAGTCTCAGAGGTCACACAATCTCGTTACTTCTTGCCAACCTTTGTTATGCGATCCTTGACCCATGAGTCACTCCAGCAAAGAAAATATCATCCACTCTAGAAGGACAAAACCTATAGTCATCGGACACGTGCATCAAAGTTAGCTGTATATGTGCACAAAAATCTGTTTTATAACGATATAATAATCCATATTTCTTGACCAAATTTTACTGAATCTGTTATTCGAATCTCAAAGTCCATCGGAGCCCATACCAGTGCGCCATTTTCACATTGCTGTTTCTTTGCTCTCCATGGCTACCTGTTTATGGACTATTGACCAAGTTAATCTAACATGACCGTATGTTTGACTCCGTGTGCCCAATTTTTTTGCTGATGTACATCAATTTTGAACTAGCATTGCTCAATTTGACAATGATATTTGAGTTGCTCCATCTTGCTTTCTTCCTGTAACCATGTTTTTATAACCAGACCAGGACTGGTCATTCAATGGAGTAATGGACCAAAGACTGGTCTGGTTCTGAATACTTTCTGCCTAATGCACTGATAAAAAAATTGGTGTTGTCTCGGTTCAACGGGTCAAACAGGTCAACTGGAACTTGTTTATACTGGATCTTGGACGATTGCGAGAAAATTTAATGGCAGGGAGGGAATTGAATCCCTGCCCTATTTATTGCTCAGATGCTGAAACCCACTGGGCGAAGCTCTCTGTGTTGTTAATCTGGCAAACTAATCTAAAGTTTTCTTGCTCACGTACTAACCATCAAAAGAAATTTGCATCATCGCCGCCATCTCAGCTGGGTGAATGATAGTGCAACTAGTCACAATGAATAATCTGGTTTTCCTGGTACAGTTTTTGAAGCTGTGGCTTTACTATTTGCTTCGATGCCATCTTCTTAAACCCCCCCACTCGGAACTTTTATCCTTTTCTTCTGCGAAGTGATTTTGAGGGTGCTGCCGATGCCACATTGACATTCTTTTGCAGTTTGTCATCTCTATCGATGTGAGATTGCCATGATGTGACCTGCTCCTATCGCTGTGACACCTAAACATTTTCAGCTATGAAATCTGCGAGACATTTTTTTAATGTTGAGTGGTTGTTCTGTTGGCTTCTAGCTTCATTTTTTTTCCCAATGCTTTCGACTCATTAATCTGCTTAGTTTTTGCTTCCGGAAGTCAATGGCCTTTCCATGTTTTGATATATTTTTTCTTCCTACACCCATGTAACTTCTTGGTCGCAATGTTCTAATTTCCTTTTGCATTGTGCACACTACACACTGTGTAAAAGTATCTAAAGATTTATATGCTTCTCAACTTTGACATTGTTGGCCGACTATAACCTTTAGATTTAGATAGGTCATACATTTGGGTGGAACCTCCCAAATAATCTCGTTATTCTTGATGGTAGATGGAGAAAATAACTTGCATACTGTTGGTTTATATGGCTCATTAGATTGCCTCAGGTTTTGAGTGAAACTTTGGACATTTAACCTTTTGTAATTACCTATTGGAAAAGCTATTGAATGCTCACGACTGGCAATAATATCAATTGTTTTCTTCCATAAAATATTGATGTTGTGTGATTCGAGGTCAAGAACTTTGCCAATCTTGCTGAACCAAAATGATGGCACAATTTTTTTTACCGACTAGCCAAAAAATCCTATCTGGCATATGTTTGCTGCAAGCAATGATAGGATGAGTCATTGAATGTTGATTATTATTATAACGTATGTGAATAAGTTGTGTCAGAGAAATCTTATGTCGGAGAATTGATATGGTGTAGAGCAGTTAATATGTTCAATTGGATATTTTGACGGGTTCAGACTTGGGCTTGCTCTTGGTAATATTCCTGAGTGAAGGAATTAAGTTTCTGTTGCGTGCTCCTAATAAATATCAGAGATGGTTGCAAGCCCTAGGACCTCACTAAAATAGCCTCACAATAGAAGAAGATGCCTTGGTAGGTGGGCGTTGTGATATAACAACGTGGGCAGAGGTGAATTTGGGCGTTGATATTCAACCTGAGATAAAATTAGGCAGAAGGATACCTGAATTTAGGAAGAGCGAGACCTGACACTGAGTTCACACGTGAGGAAGAGATTGTTAGGATGCATGTGTAAGCAAATTGTGTTAAAAAAATTTCACATAAGAGAATTGATATGGTGTGTGAGCGAGTTGTGTTAGAAAAATTATATATCGAAGAATTGATGTGATGTGAATTATTTAATATTCCTAATTGGCCATAACTCATTAACTTAGCTTTTGAGTGAGTGAAAGTGAGTCTAACTGGATATATTGGTGGGTTCGGATTTGGGCTCCTTCTTGGCAATCTCCCGAGGTGAAATTGTTAAGAGTTTCTATTGCGTGTTCCTAATAAATGGTATCAAAGCTGGGTGTAGTGACGTGGGCTCGCAAAGATGAAGGTGGGCATTGAGATTTAATATGAGAAGTTGATGTAGAAGGATACTTGAATTAAGGGAGAGTGAGACCTAACACTGTACTTACATGCAAAGGGGAGATTTTTAGGATGTACGTGTGAGCGAGTTGTGTTAGAAAAATTTCATATCGGATAATTGATGTGGTGTGTAGCAGCTAATATATCATAGTTGGCCGATAACTCATTGATCAAAGCTTTTTACTGAAGGTGAGGTCCAACTAGATATGTTGACGGATTTGGACTTAGGTTCGCTCTTGGAAACCTCTTGGAGTGAAGGTACCGAATTATTGTTTTATGCTTAACAATTATGAGGTGAAGGCAGTCTTTAGCTACTTATTAAAGATTGAACTAGTCTGATGCACTTTGGTGTGGTGCTATGGAAATATTCCATTATTATTTCGGGTAGTCTTACTTTCTATGGTCACCTACCTCTTCTGATTTTTGTTGCGTTTGCGCCCACTGTGTGAGGTGTGTGCTGCATGGAGCTGACGATGTTGGATTAGGGTGCGAGGCCCAATCTGCTTCTCGGGGAAATGCGTGAGATTCGGTTCTTCACTTGGTTGTGTATGTGATGCCGATACGTGCTTCAATTATGCACTGGATTGGAGTTCTCTCATTTGCAAATAGCGAGTTGCTTGCGACCGCGAAGATAGTAGAGTATCATGAAATGTTGGCAGTTTGCCTGTTGGCCACTGCCGTCAGTTTCCGCATGACCACGACGTTCGCGGTGTTAGAAAATTGGAGTTTCACCGTTTGGATTCATCCCGTTGTCCATTTTCACTGCTTTGTTGGCGCTCTATTCACCCGCCTAGCAACTGTCCTTGATGACAATGAACCCTTTGTTAGGTGGGGCTACTTAGCGGCTTATCCCGTGTGCTTTGGGGAATGAAATGTGTCTCATTGCCGCTCTGTTGAAGGCCCCACGAAAGTAAATAATATCCTTATAGGGTCCTTTTCTTTCTCGAAATATTAATGATTTGAAAATAATGTCTTACAAAATGATTGCTTTTATCGTTTATAAAAATGAAATTCGGTGGCCATGTTTCATTTTTCACTAATGATGACAATTTTCGTGGATTGAATTTTTTGGACAAAGTAAACAACCCCTTGTGGGCACGTTCATTGGATGATTCAAAATTACGACATGGGGAGAGAGATTCTTGGGGTATGAATGATGACTAATTTGGGCCGTGACGTTGTTGTAGTGATTTTTTACTGAACGGTGGAGGAATTGAGCGATCTATACGCGCTCGTTCCACTGGCATTTTGGCCGCTTCTTGATGGGGAAGATCTCCTTCCCTTTGCGACTCCTCGATTCTTCGTTTCAAAAACATGTTCATTTCCGGGTTTGTTGTTTCTATATAGGATCCTTCCTCTAAATTTTCGGGAAGGCGTGGGACGTTTTTGCTCGTTCAGGTCGTTCTTACAATCCACGTGCGACGTCTGCGATTCCTCAGACGGTAACCAAAACTCTTCAACCCGTCCGTCCTGTCTGTAGTCCTCATTGCACCCTCGCTTGCGCGTAAAAGTCCCCGAAAGACACCGGCCGCCACGTGTCCGGCTCAAAATGGACAAGGCCCCACGCGTCGGGGAAACGCAAAAGCGGCACGTGCGAGTCAGGGGACAGGCTCCCCCAACCCCATTTCGACTGTTCAAAGGTCAAAACCGACCTCTCAAGCAACGCAAACGCAGTCTTTGATATTATTCCTCTTCTCCTTCTGCATGTAGCGACAACACTGTACTAATATGCCTCGAATCTTCTCTCTCCCTCTCCCTCCCGACGGTCCATGGTGCCTCCCCACATATATATACCTTTACTGCCATCAACCTACACCACACCAAACCCAGAAGCAACCTCTCAACGAAGAAGCTCCCGAACAATGGCCACCGCTAGACTGTTACGGACTCCGACTGGGCCTTTCCCTTCTTCTACGTCCCCGCCCTTCGCTGCTGTGGCGAGGAGGACCATCGGGTGCTTAAACTCGGTAGAGCAACCGGGCGGAGAAAGGAGCGGCTTTGAGAGAGAGGATGGTCATCACAAGAGGAAACCCAACGTGGTCGTGAAGGCCGCCGCGGTTGCCGCCGAGTCCGAGAGAGTGCTCACGGCCGAGCCTCGGATAAATGGCGCGGGCGTGGATTTGGCTTCGTTTATGGGTAGTGCCGCAAGCACCGCTCTGGTCGTTCTGAGAGCGGCAGTCAAAAGGAGGACGAAGAAGTTAAACGTCCAGCGTCTCATTGAGAAGGTGATAAAACAAAACACCACTTCTCATTTGAATCCCATAGTTCCATACAACGTAGGAGCTGATACAGTAATATCTTGCTTATGTACATTAGAAGTAACAAATGATGCTGAGATAGATCTGGAATCCTTCCTTCCCCACCTCAATGAATTTGGTTGTGGTTTCTTGCAGGCGATAGTCGACTGCCGGTTCTTCACGTTGTTTGCCGTCGCGGGATCTTTACTAGGCTCGGTGTTGTGTTTCGTGGAGGTAATAATGCACGCATGCCTCTTAGATTCTCATCATGCAAAGACTTGACCAGTTCCTTTCCACACGCTTCCTATTTTTCTGAATCCTTCTGAGGAAAATAACGAAGGTGCCGATCACGTTGCAGGGTTGCTTCGTCGTGATCGAGTCGTACGTGGAGTACTTCCATTCGATGTCGCAGATGTCCGATCAAGGGCACGTGGTGCAGCTGCTTGTCGAAGCCTTAGGTATCTCTCACTTCTATCATTCGATGCTTGGTTTAGATGACACACGCCATCGGTGGTTATTCAAATGCATAAAGGCGATGTCTGGACTGTATAAAAAGAGAAACATATCTTAGGTCGTCATTCGTATTAGCTGGTCTGTAACTTTCGCAGAAGTGAGAAACTGTACATGCATATGTTGTATAAATCAGACTTCCTGTCTAAGGATCTGGCATGAAACCACTCGGTCAATGTTCGCACTGGCTTCTGCTATGTTCTCCACCTCTAGTCCTTGATCCCGTTTGGGGCTCGCTGCAGATATATTCTTAGTCGGAACAGCGCTGCTGGTGTTTGGGGTCAGCTTGCACGTGATGTTCGTCGGATCGCAGGCCAAAAAAGACGGAGGAGGGCCGTGGCTTTCCGGGTCCAACCTCTTCGGCCTCTACTGTCTGACGGTGAGCTTTTCCATCTTCTCTGTCATACTTTCCAATCTTCCCTTTGTTGATGACAGGAGGACACAGTTTGAACTTTTTTTCCTCGACGTTTCTTTATCAGAGGCTCCCGGCGTGGGCTGAGATGCGATCGGTTTCGCAAGCCAAGTCGAGGATCGGGCACGCGATGATGATGATACTGCAGGTTGGGGTGCTGGAGAAGTTCAAGAGCGTGCCTGTCCGGACCTGCTTGGATCTCGCTTGTTTCGCAGGAGCCGTGCTTCTTTCCTCGGCTTGCGTATTCATCCTCTCGAGACTTTCTTCGGGCAGCTCTTCCGGGGATAGTGTAGCGGAGAAGAATCCATTATAAAGGGACTCGAACAAATATCTTGATGGTTAAATGCCGAGACGATGCCTTCGAAGAAGCATATGCAACTTGTACTTACTTATCATTTCATGTGTAATTTTTCTCTTCATTTTTTCATGATGGAATTTTATAGATATTCTTTTACGCGCTGATTTTGATTTGTTTTAACTACAGAATGTTCATATATAGTCATTGGAACAAAATTCCACGACAGTCGTTTTGAACTGTTGTGGCCATATTCTCTGTCTTTTCTGATATTTCCAATCTGATTTGAGCTTATTCAAGAAAGTGAGAAAACGTCAGCAATCTCTCCTTCAGACATTTTTCTTGTTGGTGGAATGACTTGTGACGAAACAAGTCCCTAAATCAAGATTAATCTATAAATTAACGATTCCACGTAAAAATAGTAAACCGGTCACTTTTGAGGGGGAAAAAAAATTCCCAATCTAGGCAATGCTGCATAGGACGGCCGGCGTCAACGATTTTTGGCCGATAGGATTGAATTGATAAAATGTGAAAAGTTTTAAAACTGAATTGGAAAAAATGTAAAAGGTTGAAGTCTTTTTTTTTTTTAAATAATTTTTTCAATCTTGAGACTTATTACGATTGGTTCATCGGTGCATGGCAAATGCACCCTACCACCGTTTCTCTAGTTATTGCTCTCGAGACCTTTATTAAAAGTTTTAGATAACAACCGCGGAAGAGTATATGATCCTATTTTTGTACAATCAAAAGATAATACGTGGATTTATGTACAACCATCAAAGATATGCAGAATTAATAGAAATATGCTAATTATTTCTAACATCCCCATGCATGCTATGCTACAACAGGCTGGCATGACCATCGGACGATCAATATCGATGTTAAGAGAACAGAAAAAGAGAATGCCTTGAGATGTGGGGGTCTCAGTTGCAATGTGCACAGTTTGATACCAAGACAAAAAAAAAAAAAACTACATAGAAAAATATGTAATGTATGTATAAATTCATATATATCTTATAATGAAGTGTGCATGAGCACTTTACCAGATGATTATCTAAGGTAACAAGGTAATTAATTATGACCAATCAAGGGTATGCACAATCTAAGAAAACCTCCTAATTACTCAAACTCACGTTAATTACTTGTGAACTACCGAAGAATATAGAGCTTAATTACTTTTTCCATGAAAAAAGGTTTTTATAGCAAATATAATTTGTTAATTAAGAAATACTTCAGATGAAAATAAGAAAAAATTCCAGCTTTTCCCGTTAAGAGGCTAGAGAGGGAACTGGCATTGCTTACGCAACGCACGTGTTTAGGAATTTCTTGATTGAACCTATAAAAAGAGCCAAAAGAAGACACAGAGCCATTGCAGTGAGTAGAGCTGAGTTATGTACCACCTGTACTGACACGCGACATGCGATATGACACAATATATCGGTACGTGATTTCTAGAGAAATATAAAATTTCGTTACGTTGGAACACATTATATATTGAATGTATATTTATATATATAATTTATTATGCAGATATAACAATATTAGTGGTAGGTTTCTTTTTCTTCTATTAGGGATCATGATTAGGTTTTTTTAAGGCCGACTGGATATATTAATTTTGAGATGGTTGGATTTATGACTTTAAGTACATATTTTTGATAGATTAACACTTTGACCCATAATTTATTAAAAATGCTTAAAATTGATCTCGTGTTTATGTAAATGGCGCGTCGAAATACTGGACTCACATGTTGCTAACACGTCTAGACCGTTAATTATGTGCCGGTCGCATATCGAAAAGTGTCCCATTCGACACGAAATGATACGAAGGCCCCAAAGAGTGACCGTGCTGTGAGTACTGATCCGGTTTACCTGAGAATCGGACTGATGTTCTGGACCGACTTGATTTAAGGCTAGTTCTAGATCCGTTTCCGAGAACTTAGGATCGTCTAGAATCGGTTTCAAGTGGGAACTGTCGACTATACTGAGAACCGGTTCAACCAATCCGGTTCTCGGTTTAACCGGTTTTTTTACCCGAAGTAGCTATTAAGCATTCACTCACTCATGAAAAACGAAGCGAGCGAGCAACCAATAACCTGTTTCGGTCGAGAATCGGAAACGAGCTGAGAGCCGTTCCACTTCCGCTCGGTGTTGCTCGTCGCGGAAACGGGAGATTGCGGCTGGTTCCGAGCGAGATCGCGAGAGTAGGAGAGCTGTTGGAGAGCCTTTCATTCGAGCGAATCCAAAGTCTTCAGCGCTCAAATCCCAGTCGTCGTCGTCCATTGCGTGCTCAATTTCGCGCCTTTTATCTTTCTTCTTCTTTAGCCTGGTAATCCTTCAATAGTTCAATGGAGTTCGCAGAGATTCTTTTTTCTTTTACGGGGGTCGTGGGAAAGAACCAAATCTGCAGAAATTAAAGTAATTTGCAGTTGATGCTTCATACCAGCGGGAACCGACCGATTCGGTTACCATTTTCAAGGAACCGGGAGCCACAGAATCGAGTCCGGTCCTGGGCTCTGGGAACCCCATCCAATCGAGAACCGATCATCCCTACAGTGATTAGAGTTAAATTGAAATTTGAATCGTTTTCTCTGTACTTTGTGTTTTGAGTTGTCGGTGGCATGGCCTGTTTGATAAGATGGATTGTGATACTTGTATCTTTAGTATCCAAACTGGTCGGAATTAAAGTTGTGCTCAAAAGGAGAAAAAAGTGATTTTGTGTTTTTCTGCAAATTATGGTGGGTTGCTTCCGCTTGGGAATAATTTGTTCATATCCGCATGGCGATTGCTTGATGAGTTTCCCTCTTATGTTGATTTATCTGAAGTTTCAGTGACTGGCGGATCAGAAAACTTTTTGATGGAGTGTGTGGTCCAAGGAATTATAGAGACACAGGTACTTCTCAAAATGGCTTATGCACCTCATCGTCGAGATCCTTGTAAAAAGTTTTGTTTTTTCTTTCATTTCTCTATAGTTTTTTTTAAGTTCCTTGTTGCTGCAAATAAAAGGAGGCAGAGTTTTATTTTTGCTACAGACTTATGCTTCTGTTTTTTATTTTTATTTTGAGATGATATTGTCTTCAGATTGTTTATGAGTGCTAAGTTTATAGATTGTTCTACTAGCGTATCATCTCTTAACTTCGCTGATGAACTATCCTGAAGCTTGATCATGTATCTAAGGTAAAATGAAATAACATTGTCCCTTTTTCTTAATCAGAACACCCTGCTATTTTGTTGTGAACTTGTTGGAGGTCATCAACTCGTCATCAAGTTTTCAATCTAGATTGTTTTCTGGGGTTGCATTAACTGTTACAGTGCAGCTTTATGTTGGGAAGCTGCTGTCTTTGAGTACGCTAGACATTCTCTGATCATCTAGTTGATGGATGTCTTCGCTAACAAAGCAGTAAATGATCTCTTCAGAAATAAATCTGGAAGCAACCGCAAGAATTATGAGAAATTTTATGTTTATCTTTTCCAATATATTGTTCTTTACTTGAATTCCTTAGTCCACTATCTCCTGCTTTAACTTCCGTTTCTTTTCTACACTTTTAACAGTTTTGTCTTTCCTTATTTTATGAAGCATGTTGAGGCCCTTGAGATTCTTCTGCAAGGTCTTTGTGGTGTTCAAAAAGAACGCTTGAGGATCCATGAGCTATGCCTGAAAAGTGGTCCAAATCTAGGTGATTTTACACATCTAAAACCAAGAGGCTTGGTTCTCTGTCGGTCCAACTTAAAATTTTGGTCGCTACATTGCAGGTGCAGTACCCTCAGAACTTCGAATATTATGTGATCTTGAGCAACCAGAATCTAGTTGGTAAGGTGTGATTTTTTCCAAATATTTCTCCTTGTTTGTTTGGATGGTATAGAGAAGATGTAATCTCACTCACTAGATTATCCTATAGGACTGTTCGGCATGTTGGGGGCTCAATGAGAGGTGCCGGTGCTGAACAAATATCTGTTCTTGTGAGACCCATGGTAGAGAGCAAAGCGAGCAAGAATGTGCTTCGTTTCTTTTATGCTCTTGGCTACAAATTGGACCATGAACTGCTGAGAGTGGGATTTGCCTTTCACTTCCAGAGGGGTGTTCAGATTACTGTAACTGTGTCTTCAGTAAATAAGATGTTAAAACTACACGCGACTGATGAGGCTGTGCCGGTGACACCTGGTATGCAGCTGGTTGAAGTAACTGCCTCCGCAACATCAGAGAATTATACTGAAGTTGTTGCAGCTGTGACTTCATTTTGCGAACATCTTGCTCCGTAAGTTTTTTAAAAACGTCCCATCCTTTGGTTATCATAATATGTGCCTGAGTAGCCCTCTCTCCTGCAAGCTATTAGGATTGGGCTCATCTTGTGTTTAATTTCCATATATAATGTATGTTTTAGACTTGTGTGTCAGAAGAAGAGACTGTTTAGCAGATTGCGCTTGGAAGCATCAGAATAAATGTTTGGAATACTCATCTTGCTTGTCATTATTTCTTTTCAGGCTCTTGCATCTGTCAAAGCCGGGCATCTCAACAGGGGTTGTTCCAACAGCAGCTGCTGCTGCTGCATCTCTCATGTCTGATGGGGGTGGTACAACTTTATAACAGGATCATGAAGATGTAGTAGGTCATCTAGTACATGTTCCACCCATTGCTTCTTTGTTGTCGAAATGTAGGTCCTCCTCATGGTACAGTGGTAGTTATTCTGTTTCTCACCCAACTGTGTAGTGATGAACCAACCAAGAAGTGATACCGCAGTCTATTCTTTTGGTTCTGATATCGTCTCCAACATTCTTAGAGTAAGCTTTTCATTAGGTCGTTCCAGCTTGGCTAGGTTCTCAATGGTTTAAGCTTGCTGCGGCAGTCATCATGCCTCCTGTAATTTGTTGATTACAAGTTTTCAGTGATTGTTCCAGACCCCTTGAGACAATCAATGGTTGACTTTATTTATTGGGGCCTATTGTATATTGATGATGTTGTTTGCCTAGTTGAATTGGTGGTTCCTATCTATTCATTAGTTTAGCTTAAGCCGAGTGTATCGGCAAATTAAAACTGCCATACGGAGTGAATAAAATAGCGAGTCTCCAAATCGTTGCTGCTGCTTTCTCATTTTCTTCTTTAGAAATTAATACATGGTGATTCTAAGCAAGAGAATTGGAGGAGTTACCAACAAAATGTACAAAAATGTGTAGCACAATCTTTTAAATTGAACTGTGCATCATCCTGGGATGGTTTGAGACCTTTTAGGGACCTTCAGTTGCAACTTGATGTGGTAAGTAGTTGGATCGACGTTAGATGAATGCTTTTCTGCTTGAGCAAAAACAGCCATTCCGCGGGAAAAGGCAAAATCCCCTGTTCCACCGACAACAGTAAGCTCTTGTCTGTCCTCATGAGCGATGTCCCTAGCCTCTATACCAAGACTACCGGAGTATGTCGCAGTGTTAAAAGTCAGATAGATAACATTAAACGCTGAATGTGCAAAGTGTTCGATGGGGATGATGAAGCCTTGAGCTCGGCCAATGACTCTGGAAGTGTTCTCGGGGCCCTCTGTGAGCGTTCGGTGGAATATGAATGCTCCCCCTTCTGATCCCGTCACCTGCTGATTATACGGATTCAGAGTGCTCGGTTGCTGTATGTACAGAGACAGGGCGAGCCACGGTGGTGACAGGTTCTTCGATTGGCGTCGCAGAGCCACGGGCGAGAACAAGGCCAAGAGGATCACTGCGAGCGTGGCTAAAATCACAGAACCACAGAAGATGATTCGGGGGAACATGATGCAGGAAATGGCTCCTGCTGAATGTGGTCGTTTTAAGTTTCAGTGGTAATGTGGATCAGTTTGGTTGCAGTTTTGTACCTTCGTTTAGATGGTTGGGTTAACCTGCTCCGCTTTCTTTGATTTGCACCTAACCCTCTTAGGAAATCTGCCTTCTTTCCGGAAGGGAAATTACGATGGACGCATCAGATCTATGACATTGCAATCAAGACCATATTTCCCAGAAGGCCCAGGTTTTTCATTTTTCTCTTTATACCAAAAAATTCCGAAAATATTTATTAATGGATAAAAATAGTTAGGTTAATACCGCAAAAAATCCCAAACTAATAGACAAATTTATCTCAAATTATTTTTTTGATCACTAAAAATCTCAAACTGATACACTTGAGACAAAT
Organism: Rhodomyrtus tomentosa; assembly: GCA_028455895.1. Classification (NCBI taxonomy): domain Eukaryota; kingdom Viridiplantae; phylum Streptophyta; class Magnoliopsida; order Myrtales; family Myrtaceae; genus Rhodomyrtus; species Rhodomyrtus tomentosa. The sequence goes on along the minus strand of JAPCWY010000001.1, from coordinate 448,637 downwards.
TTACCATAAATTATTTTTTTAATCACAAAAAACCATAAACTGGTTTTATAGCTGTAATAAATTTATCCAAAATCACTTTTGTTTATCATAAAAAATCTAAAACTGATACACATATAACTAATTTAACATTTGTTAATTTTCGTTAAACTGAGTTAATACCACAAAAAATTTTAAATTGATACACCTAGAGTAAGCATAGTGTAACGTACACACCCAATAATTTTCACATATCATCAAATCAGAATTATCAGTTTATAATTTTTCATGATTAAAAATAATAATTCGAAATAAAATTATCACAAATATATCGGTTTAGAATTTTTGATAGTATTAACCGAAAATAGTTTCAACTTTCAGTCATGTACATGTCAGATGTCTCAAAGCGAAATCAAAAATTGAGAAGGATGCTGATGGAATGTTCGCTCTCACAGAAGGTGTTAAAAAGGGTATGAAATAAATTTGAACAGTTGGATCGTTTCCCGATGGGATTAAAATGTAAGGACAAATTTGAGAACTCTCTGGAAGATTGGGATTTATGCCGTCAGTTTTCAAACTTTTCGGTAGGAACAATTTTTCAGGATAATTCTGTCGTAAATGAATCGATCCAAGGAAATTAAATGGATACTTCCTACGAGCCCGATTTTGTCCCGTGTCTCTCCACGAAGAAGTCCCTATTCCCCGACGGGGTCGTGTCCTCAAAATCGCATTCAATTTTTACCGAGTCTATTAATCGTAACTCAAATCGCGAATTTTATCTAACGAGGATCTCAGTTGCAAGAGAACTACGTAGCAAGGGTCTTATTTTAGTTGTCGTTGCTTCGTCATTCCATCAAAACCTAAGCCATTCACCCGGATGAAGAATAATAGACCGCCAAAAGATGCACACACGAAAATTTACGTGGTTCGGCCAGCTTGACCTACATCCACGGATGAAAAGGTGCACATTATCATTAAGAACAGAGAATTACAACATCGTAGCCGTCTAGATTCAATTGCTCCCTTGGCAACACATGTTCCCACAAAATCTCAGGACATCCATCCCCTATTTGAGCAGCAACCGATATCCTCCGGCCACCCCACAATGAAGGCACTACAAAAGAAAACAGCATTCAGAAGAGCAGCAAGTTTTCTTCTACAGATGACAAAACACAAGCATTCAGAAGAGCAGCAATGTACTGTTCTTTAAGTCTAGACAGCTAGTCGCACTCTCTCTAGCCAACCTATCATCCATAGCTGCACTCTAGCAAAACTTCAATGACCCCTGCATTGCTGAGAAATGGAGGCCATCATCATTATGAATTGAGAACATGTCAGCAGTCTAGATTCAATTGCTCCCTTGGCAACACAGATTCTCACGAGCTCAAGACATCCATCCCTACTCGAGCAGCAACAAGAGGATCTGGTCCCCCCATTCCCGGCCAATTCTGAGGTTGGCATGATAATCGGATTATCTGCCACTAGTTTCCAAAGTTTTGATGCTAAGACCCAACTCTATTTACAAAACGCATGCTATATACAACTGTGCTTGTGACTCGGAGACTCCTTTCAAATATGACTATGAACTTGACATTTGAAGAATGATCCAAAACAAGTATCATAGCACATAAGATATACGCATCATATTCCAAAACTCACCCCTCTTATCAACATGGATTTGCAAGTGTGGACAGTTCACTAATGTTGGCTTGACAATACCTTCTCGCAATTAAGCCTGGCTCTGCCACCATACATGTAATGCAAGTAAGAGCAAAATCCCCGGCCTTTGACATTATCAACAATCCTCGAAATTTGTAAAACTAACGAAGAAGCTGCGAACACAGATCAATGGACCTGGCTCCAAACAGATTCGAATCAGCACAACGACCTGGAGCCGAGGGACATGCCAATAAAAGGTCCCGTCTTCTTCAAATAAACAGATTCAGAAATTTGCAAAATAACCCTCTTCTCCCACTTGTCATCCAAAGAGAGAATAGTCAAGAAAGAGTCAAAACCACATTCAAACTTCTGCAAATTAAAGGGAGGGATTCTGAAAGGAGTACTCGTAATCGTGCGTGAAGATGTTTCAAATCTGAACGTAAGCAAAAACAATAAACATATGGCCAAAAATACATGTTCACAGTCAGTCGATGTATCGTGCTAACCTGTCAAGAAAAACCATAGGCAAACCAAAACCCAACAATGAATTCAGGTCCCTAGTAAGCGAAGGAGATACATCAAGACCTCCTCATCAGTACGAAGATTTATAGGTGTGACTGACATCTCGGTTAGTTCTCAATTTCACCACCTCTCTTGATTGCTGACAGCACAAATGATATTGCCTTGCAAGGTAAGCATCAATGAGAAGAAATACCTACAATCTTAGAAATTCCCTCATGATTAGTATTAGAGATAAATTTCTTATGGCAGCTGAAAAGAACTCCGGAAAAAGAAAACCAGAAGAATCAAGTCCTAAGATATGCAGCTGAAAGTCCACAGCAGGAGTCTTACTGGAGAAATCTAATGTTTAGAAGTATCGATCTTCAGCACAAAACCAGAGCACTGTAGAGCAAAGCATTTTGCATAGGAATACTGATGCATGGTCTAGTCCTCATGCCCATAACGAACAGCTTGCTCAACCCCAACACAGCCGCAAGCAGAGAAGACTCAACCCACTCCCCTCAACTACGCAACCTAAGCATTTTCAGTTATTGGTGAAATACACACATTTTCAACACACAGTAGAAAAAGACCCACTCTGGTTTCAAACTCATCCAAGTTCCGGCGAGAAGTTATTTATTGAGATCAGGCGCATACCCAGCATGCTCATACCACAGAGGACCTTGAATACAGGAAGGAGCAATTCATTTCTCTTCCTTTAGTCGGATGTGTGAAAAGCCTCATCAGCACATGACAAAGGCAAATTGACAAAGGTAAGACAAGGACAGCATTGGGTATCTGAACAAGCAATTCATCTTGTGTTCCACGTGTCCGTCCCATGGGCTATAAAGCCTCCACATGGGACTTAAAATCATCTCCAAAAAAGTTACATCAAGGAATCTTTGAAAACAAGCCCTCTAGAGAACCAAATGCGGGAATAAATACGACAGGCATTATAATCAATCCCAAATCAGAAGCCAGAAGAGGACAAATAATGACTTGCTGATGTCTCTTCTCAAGTTCATCAGATCTTAAGTCACCCCGAGCATCTCATGAGAAGTCTTAGTTCCTCAAAGATCTAAGAGATGGAGTGAAGAAAGGAGCATCTCATCCAACTAATTTCGCAAAGCATATTTTCACTTCCTTAATAGGAATCTCTTCAAACGTTGCTTCCAACGGACCAAAATCCACGATAAGGGTTCCATTCTCCATCTAGTTAGATGTTGGAGGAGAAGTGAAGAAATGGAAAAATTTTGTGCGAGCCTAAAGCAAGTTCAACCCCACCATTTCAAAAGATGTAAACTATAATCAACTTGAGAGTCCCAATCAAATATCATCAACAAGACAATGAGACTGCCAAACATCTAGCAAACCAATCCAACAAGTCTGACTCTAATCCAATAAAGCAAAATGTAAGAAGATGATACTACAGTTCCAACCAATATGAACAGGATCCCACCATTTGATGCCAACGTAGGTTCTACCCCTGAAAAAGTTCAGTATAGATCAATCAAATTTTCAAAGTAGAAATGGAAAAAAAGCACACTAAAAAAAGCGCACAGACAGGGGCAGTCAAAAATGTTCCTCAAGGCCGTTCCATCACACTATAATATGTCCAGTTGCCAGTTTAATGTTCCCAGTGAAGAATCTGTACCAGAAAAGAAAACAAAAAGTGCATACCATCGGGTCAAAATGAACAATATCGAACACCAATGAGATATAAGACACAGTCCACTTCTCTTCAAATTCATCCAACAAGGTAGCCACCAGCCTTAGAGTGAACATCTGTCCAGAGAAGAGTTTCGAGTGTGATACTGACAGAGAACATTACTGGGTCCACATTTTGAGAAACAAGAGAACATCAATGAGCTGTGATAACCTCCCCAAAATGACGTCAGGAGGTGGTTACAGAATCTTGATTTAAAACGTACGTATTAGTTTAGCTGCAGGCATTCGACTGAGTCAAGGTATTTGGGTCTTGCAACAAGCTAGGAAATGATGTCGACCTTAGGCATTATCATCAGTTTAACTGAAGGCACTGCAGTGCAACAATCATATTATATGTATCACAAGGAAGAAGCTATTTTCAATAAGTACAGATAACCTATTCTCTGGTTAGTTGAAGTCATAGATTGGTTCTGCATGAAAGAAATGGCAACAAATCCAATTTTCATTCGATCAAAAAGTTCTTGGACAGCAGTCACCAAAAGCAGCAGTCTCAAGACAGCATGCATCCACCAAGAGACATCCACTCTCAGTGAAAACGTTTTTGTCAGACACCAATATAAGGAGAAGACACCAAATTCCGATAACACCATCAACTTAGTCACAGTAAATGGTGAAAGAAACGGTGCAGTAGTGACCATACTTCCATACATATACTGCTTTTCCCGCTGGGAAGACAAAATGCTCTTCAAGGGAATCCATATCTACGAGAACTTAAGATGCAAAGAATAATGGACTGCTCAATAATGAATATGCCTGAAGAAACAATGTGTAAAGTTTTATCAAAAAGCAATAAGAAGGATTGGTGAATATAAGAAACGAAAGCAAAGTTATCAAGATAAAAGAGGGTTCTTATAGATGAAACAACTATATAAATCCATTAACTGAAAAACATACCAAAAGATTTAGCTGGAAAAACAAAGCATGGAAAACAGATAAAAGGACTTGGTAATGGAAAAAATACCCAATGCTAGTATACTCATGCTAGTAAAGCCAGCCACACCTAACAAATCCACAATCAGAAACTTGCCAGTAAGGGAAAAAGTGAAAGGGAAATTGATCTATACACAAAATGCTTGCAGAGGGATTCCTCCTCATTAACTTGAAAGACATACCAAGTTGAAAAAAGTGATTACATGAGGACTTCTTCTCCTAGTGTGAGCACAGCCTCCTTCCTGATTTCTATGGCAAGGAGAGCTAGAATTGGACGGCATATCAATAAGGACAACTTAGTTTTACTAACAAGGAGAATCATCTAACCTTATAAATTGTGTGTTAAAAAAAATGATTGAACTCCTTCAGCCCTTACTGAAATACAGTACGGGAGGCTAATCATAAACTGAGTGTAACTATGCATACAACAATTAAATTTTCAACTGGACAACTTATTTACTAAGAATCATATCAAGTTATATATACGCAATGACTCTATACATCATTATAAACTAACAATTGAATCTCTTCTCAACAGATTAATTCGTGTTCTGTAGAAGGCAGTGGAATGGAGCTTTGCTGCAGCTTATCATAACGCTCAATTTTATAGACTTACCCAACTTTACATTAGAGATCATATATTACTGCTAGAGTGAAGTCGATGTAAAAGGCAGGATAACGGAGCTTTGCTGTGGTATCAAAGTTTCCTTGGAGGAAAGAAGAATAAACCGACCATTGCTGGCAATAGTCAATGTCTGTGCCCGACTGAATCAAAGATCAACCAGCTGAAATTGAGTGTGTGTCAACTATATATGTATGTTGAAGCAACAGGAGCATTGACATCGACAGAGAATGAAATGAGTTTGTTTCTTGTAATAATAAGTATATCCCCAATACTTTGACCAGATTAAGAACATAATCTGCACTGGAAGGAACTACGAAGATGCTATCCAGGGTAAAATGGATGAGACCTCAAATATGCGAGGAAACATACTTGCTGTCACAGGGTCATCAAGTTTTATAAGGTTCCAATTGCGTTCACAAAACCTTATGAAAATCCAGAGTCTTGCAAAAGTGCCGATGTCACCTAGATAGTTCGTAAAATAAAATTTCTAAAAGAGATAGGAAAGATGCCAATTCCATAATGCCCATGATAGCAAAACATTCAAAATATCTCCAATTAGGAAACTTGACTTAGCACCCACAATTAAATACCACAAATGAAAATCCAAGACTAGTTACCAGAAAATCCCCACCTCTAATCTCGCAAATCCCAAGAATTTGTAGTCTCCATAAAATACAGATCATGGGCCAAGGATATCACTTCCAAGAGTTAGCACATCACACCCTGACCAAACTGATAAGTGCTATCTGTAAAATTATGCTAGTTTTTTTAAGCTGCAACTCTCTTACTAGTGAGAAGAAACAAAGTTGCACAATTTTCTCAACATAGAATATGTTGAAGAGTCCAAAAATACAAGAAGAATTATACGTTTTCCACACATCCTGCAGGAAGGCGCAATTTCTTTGCGAGGTCTTCAAAACAGTTAGTTTTTCTTGTCAAGTTCAACATCCGGAATAACTTGCACAACAAATGTACTCTACCTAGAGCAACATGTTCAGTGCACCATTTCATTTAAAAAGCGAGCTCATAAAAGATGCAAAAACATCCAAACCATCAATTCCACGTGTCCCCACGAGCATATTCCCAAACATCCTTGCAGATATTGTATTCAAGATACAAACTAGAGCCAGCTTCCTCAGGAAACGATGAGAATAGGATACAAAATTTCAAAGAGAATGAAGGGTAAATCCATGTAGAGGGATCGAGGGAGCTCGTGGCCAAGTAACTCTCCATTTTAACAAACACGGCAAATTTTTATCAACTGGAGATTCAATATAAAGAGAATCCCAAAGAGAGCTTCTACAGACTGCACCGAACGAATTGAAAGCACAAACGAATAATCTGCCATGATTCCAGTGAATATCTGCCATCGATGTGTGCCACCAAATGACCAAACAAAGCATCTAGAACTTAGCCTTGAAATAGGACTTTATAGTTTCATTCACTGTAAGTTCACAGAAAAAGAGGGAAGCACGACATCATCGAAGAGAGGCACTCGAACTGGCGCCAAAAAATTAACCATTTATTCCAAAAATACCCCCAGAAAGGCTAAGCAAAATTAACCATCTATTTCAATTGTAGTAATTATAGTTCATCCAATGAACTTCGCAGACGAAGATGAAAGCATGACATCACCTTGATCCACTAAGGAGAACAACAATTCAGTAGCTCAACTAAACATAATTGCATAGATAATTAACCTTCTGCCTTCCCCAACTCAAGAACTTCAATTCTCCAGCTTTGATCAATTAGCATCCTCACATGGTCCTCAGTGTGATTGCTCCAAACAGGAACAAGCAACCATCGACGACTGAATAAAGCCATATAGCATGGATAGGGAGACTTGAACCATAATAAAGTCGATAAACGTTTCTGCACAAAATCAGAGCCTTCGCCATTATTCTGGAAATAGACCCCAGCCAGATGCTTCAAAATTCATGCCGTCAAAGAAAATATCAAAGGAAATGAAACCGATCATAAGAGAATCCTTTAATATCTCCAATTAGAAGACAGATGACTCCTAAACAACTGTTGCAGAGCAGATGAGGAAGAGATACACAAGAATCACAATTGGAGCATCAGGATGACAGAACATCATTGGCAAAGGAACATGATGCAATTGATGTATAAATTCATAGCAAAGATCTTCAACAGCTGTGCTTGGTACATACGAAGTAGAAGTTCACCCATCGTACGTTAGGGTATCATAAGAGATCAAAAGGGAGAAGCAGACTGAACTCCATGCTCACTAGATATGATAAAACCTCAAATCAAAGCTTATTCACTGCAGAATCATCGTCTCCATTCAGGTTTACCCATCTAAAATTAACAACAAAATTTGACACGCCCCCCAACCAAGCACCTAGTGTCTGATCCTCCCAACCTAACCAGCCATGTCTGCAGACAGCAAACACGTAACAACACAGCTTTGTGATAGATAAGAAACAAGAGAATCAGCACAAAGGATAGGACCGGTGCAAGCAATGCCAAGGGAAGTTAACGTCTAGATGGCCATCCTGTCAACATCCCATGTGCGGCCTGATCATGTATGCCAATAATGAAACATGAGAACAAAGAGACCTAGTTATGAAGGAACCTACATGGTGGAAGTACCAGTTCATCCTTTCAGAATGAAATGCGAAGAGTTTGTCACAATTATTTCCTTCTGGCAGAAAAGTCTTCATAGTCCCATAATTAGAACCAAAATATACAGAAATTAGGCCCTCAAGGTGGCACTACAAACTGAAAACAACCCATCTCACCTACAGAACACCTTATTTGTATGACAAACAGAGATCTTCAAATACTCAAAGCATAGGCAAGCCAGTTCTTGCATATCCTGTCATAAAAGCGCGGCCAAAATATCAATTGATTATGGATTGGTCCGTATACACGTGGGAGTGAGAACATCAAAAGAACAAGCTTATCTAATTTCAAACAAAGCCTAGACTCCGCAATTCATCAAATCAGTAAGCACAGAAGGGTGGATCAATCCATAAATGAATGTATAAGGAGGACCATAAACACTACAATGTCCATGACCACTCCTCAACAACCACCTAAAGTACAGAAATCACCTGATAAATAAAAAAGTTGCACAAAAGGTTCTATACCAAAAGAAAACACATCAATCGTATAGAATGAAAGCCTGAGCTAACTATATTGTGTGAAGCTAGTATACCAAGGGGGGAAAAAAAGGCAAGACGAATAAATCGCACATGCAATATCTGCATGGTTTACCATCTATTGATTTAGTGATTACAACATGCATTCAAGAAGGAAACAAGCCAGAACTTAGTGGACCTCAAGCTTTCCAGACTCAAAATATTCCAACAATTGAAGATGGTATTCATCCACAAAAGCAATCTCTCATGGAAAGAGAAGCTTGTTAAATGAAGAAAAGACTATGGAGCTAGAAAGAACCATCACAGCTTGACCAAGCTCATCATAAGTACCATTCCTTAGAAAATATCCTCAATCAAAGAGGTCGCTTTAAAACAGCAGAAGCATGGATCAATCCATCAATAAATGATCAGAGGAGAAGCGTAAACACTAACAATGTCCATGACCACTTCTCAACAACCACCTAAAGCACAGAAATCACCTGATGAATGAAAATGTTCCACGAAAGGTTCTGTACCAAAAGGAAACACATCAATCATGTAGAATGAAAGCCTAAGCTAACTAGATTGTGTGAAGCTAGTACTCCACAAAAAAAAAAAAAAAACACCCCAAAGGCAAGACTGAATAAATCGCACATGCAATATCTGCATGGTTTACTATCCATCGATTTAGTGACTACAGCATGCATTCAAGAAGGAAGGGAAACAAGCAAGACTTAGTGGACCTCAAGCTTTCCAGACTCATAAGAAATCCCTACATGGGAGATGGTCAACTATTATTCATCTTCCAAATACAACAAAAGCCAATATCTCAAGGAAGATTTAGTGACTACAGCATGCATTCAAGAAGGAAGCGAAACAAGCAAGAACTTAGTGGACCTCAAGCTTTCCAGACTCACAAGAAATCCCTACATGGAAGATGGTCAACTATTATTCATCTTCCAAATACAACAAAAGCCAATATCTCAAGGAACGAAGAGCTTGTTAAATGAAGAAAATACTATGGAGCTAGAAAGAACCATCACAAATTGAAGACGGTCCACATCGAACCAGAAGAGGTTTGCATTGAAGGAAGGAGAACTATGATCTCAGAAGCAGACAACAAACATAACTCAAACTAATAACTGCCTAGAATGCATGAAGCGGTTGCTTGTCCAATTTCAAACAATCATCAACATCATCACTTCTCAAACCCGGCAGAACTTCCCAACCTGTAGAAGGATTAGAACTTGAAGATAATTTTCTCGCTGCTACCCAAGATCATCTTGGCAGGAATTCTTTTAAAATTGAGAACTCAACTGAAGACAAATTTGAAATAAAACTACAAAACGCCTAGAAATCTTCAAAATTTCAGTCCATCGCCCTTCCTGAAGATGTGATCAAAGACTACTTCCCAAAATCAAGCAAACACAACTCCATAATGCATCACCACTCCTCCAAGAAGCCCATGCACTTATACTATCTAAACTGAACAGTTTCATTGTATTTATCATCCTCAGACGACATGCTCAGATAAAATAGTGTATACCTGAATAAGCCCATGCACCTTATTCTATATAAACTAAACAGCTTCAAAAATCAGACAAGCGCAAACCCTGACGATGCCCAAAACATGGCAGAGGCCAGCAGGGGTGAGGCATAACCTTCAGAAAATAACATAGCATATAAAGAATCAGACGGATTTAACAATCAATCAAGAAAAATAAAATATTAAAAGATCAGGAGCTCGTTTCAGGAATAATGTCTCCTCTGAAGGGTTTTTCGAAGAGGCTGTCAACTGAGAGAGGAACACAAGCACAATCATAGATGCAAGATGAGACTGAAGGATGAGGACTCGAGGGAGGGATAGTTTCTAGGAAGGAGACACTGGCTTTCAAACCTCAATAAAAATAAGACGAAGCGGATCTAGATTGCAAAGAAAGAATCATCACAGATAATACATCGACCAGGCCTCCAAACGAATAGAATGGGTTTTCACATCAATAGGAAAATTATGGGGCGGGACAACAAATTTCAATATAACCAATAACTGCCTCGAGAAATGATAAGACCTTATCCAGTTTCCGAAAATCATCAGCGCAAGGAGATCACCACTTGTCAAGACAGGCAAGACTCCAACCTGTGAGAGGATTAGGACTAGACCAAAATCAACTCCCAAAGATAAAAAGACCGAAGAATAGATTTCAAGCCAAACCAGTAAATTTCGATCTATCGCCAGGTCCTGGTCAGAGCATAGTGAAGCTTGAAGGACCCCTTCTCCCGAAGTTAGGAGGCTATTTTGCCGAATCTCGATAAAAAAAAAAAAAAAAGAAGCAAAAGGATCATCAGTCCTAGAAAAAGCCCAAACACCTAGTTTTATGAAACAAACCGACCAGTGTCAGAAAGATTGACAGGTCGGTGAATCAATAAAGGATCAGAGGAGGAGCTAAACCAAGCACTTCCCATAACGACATCCACAGTCGAAGAGATATGATCCAAAGAGGAAAGAAGCCGCTGCCAAATCCACAGAATAACAAAAATCCATAATAACCAGGTAAAACAACAGCGCAAAACCCACCGGTCTAAGAATCACTGCACCTAAACAAGATAATTCTGATAACCATGGGCAACATCCCAAAGAGGCCAAGCGAAACCCCCGAGAATCTTGCAACAGGGGATTCTGCACCCATATGCTTCAAAAATCAGACAGAGAAAGCAATGGGCACATCAACAATCAAACCTCGACCAAACTCTGACCTGCGAAAGAAAGAGAAAATCTGACCGTTCCCACCTTAACACGAAGATAATGGAAGTTGATGACAAATTAGGAATTGATGCTTATGCAGCAAGAAAGAACATCACTTATCACAGAGACTCCATGTTGAACATGTCCAGTTTAAGTACTGCCCCGACCACACTCTGATCTGCGAATGGACGAGAACTAGATCTGATCTTTCGGATTAACTAAAAAATAATAGAACTAGAGGACAAGCTCCATTCAAACCAGTAACTGCCAAAATCCAAGAAGCGAGAGCTCATATTCAACTTCAAACAAGTGTCAAAACAGCCCCCCAGAAAATGCAACAGATCACCAACTGTCAAATCCAGTAAAACTTTCAACCTATAAAAGAAGCGTAGAAGGTCGTGAAAATTTCAGTCCGTCTGTTTGTCCCCAAGACAAAGACTTCTAGATCATCAACTCAACCAAACAGTGAAAGACAGATCATTAGTCCTCCAGAACGCAACCGACCAGCTGCACTGAATTCATCGTCCACAGACGATATCCTCAGACTAAACGATCGCTCAAGAGGAAAGAAGCCACTGCCAATTAATGGAATAGTGTATACCTGAATCTGCTCATAATACAATCAAAATTGGAAAGATCAATCGATGATGAATCAATCAACAATCAAACAAACACAAACCATGATGATGCCCAAACTTGGCAGATTCCAGGAGAGGAGAGGCATAACCTTCAGAAAATAACATAGCATAAACAGAATCAGACCGATTTAACAATCAATCAAGAACAAGGGCAGATTTCCGGAATGATGTCTCCTCTGAAGAGTATTTAGCAGAGACTCCATGCACAATCATCGATGCAAAAATGAGGAGGATAAGGACGCGAGGAAGGGACAATTTCTAGGAAGGAGACACCGCACTTCAATAAAAATAAGACGAAGAGGATCCAGATTGAATAGTGATCTGTTGGGGAGCGTACACCTTGCAAAGAAAGAACCATCACAGATCATTCATCGACCAATCACTGATCTCCAAAGTTGTAAGAATCTGTTTTCACATCAATAGCTAAACTATGGGACTGGAGAACAAATTTCGTTCGAACCGATAGAGCTTATCCAGTTTCAGACAATCATCAGCTCGCGGAAGATCGCCACTTGTCAAGACAGACAAGACTCCAACCTGCGAGAGGATTAGGACTAGACCATAATCAACTCCACACAATAGAAGACTGAAAGAAGAAATTTCAATCAAAACCAGTAGATTTCAGTCTATGGCCCGGTCTAAGATGTGGTCAAAGACTACTAAGTTCATCATCTCAAGAGCAAAGGATCACCAGTCTTCCAAAACGTCCAAACAGCTGGCTTAATGAAACAAACTGACCGATGTCATTGTATTCATCGTCCTTGACATATCCTCAGACAAACAGTTCGCTCCAAGGGGAAAGAAGCCACTGCAAATTCACCAAATAACAAAATCCAGAAGCAGCTGGCAAAAAATTAAACGGAAAGATCGAACACTCCCCGTAACGACATCCTCAGACGAGGGAGATAATGATCCAAGAGGAAAGAAGCCACTGCCAATTCACCGAATAACAAAAGGGAAAGATCGATCCAGGACGATGCGTAAACCAAGTAATTCCAATAACCACAGACATCGTAGGCCGAGCGAAACCCTCAAGAATCTCCGCAACATGGTTTTCTGCAACCAGATGCTTCAAAACATCAAGACCGAGATAGCGCAATCGACCGATCGACAATCAATCAAAAAACGGGAACGGAAACGGAAACAAAAGAACAAAGTCCGCCGGAGAGCGCTAAATCGCTATCGATTCTTCTCCCCGATGACGATATCGCAGGGGCCATCGGCCATGGGGGGAGAGAGGAGGGGAAACGCGAGCAGAACCAGAAACGCGTGACAGCACTGAAGGTGAAGGATGCTGCAGGGGGAGAAGAGAAAAAGGGCGGTTATTTATAGGAAGGAGGATGCACCGACTTCGGATCGATCGTTGGCTAATAACAAAATCTGAAGCAGAGTCGTGATTGGACGGTTATGATCTGTTGACGGGTCAAAATAGGAAAGGCGGTGTTCTGCCGATTCCGACTTTGATGCACGCGGCAATCTTCGGTTTGTTTTTTTTTTTTGTTAGGATGGAAGCTCGTGACGAATCATCTTTGACCACGTGTCCTGCGTTGCTATGGTCACGAAATGTCGGATTTAGAAAATTGGTGCTGGATTTTAGATAATTTTAATCCTGCGATAAATCGCGATTAAGATATTAAAAACCGCCATTGAAGTTAGATCTAAAGACTCGTTGGGCGGCAGCAGCAGCAATAAAACTAGATTAAGTGCTCTTGGACTGAACCGTCGCGGGTTCTATCCTAACTCATCCCTTAAGCCAATTTCGACGGCAGCAGCAGCAGCAACAATGAAACTAGATTAAGTGCTCTTGGACTGAACTGTCACTGGTTCTATTCTGACCCATTCCTTAAGCCAATTTAGAGCTCTTTGTGGGGTACTAGCTGTATTTGACTTTTTTTTTTTTGAACCAACGCCCATAACAACAAAAAATGTATTTGACTTTGATAATCACTTAAGTCAAAATTCCTGAAAACAACCATTTTATTTTTTTAAAAGGAGTTATTTCTCTTGTTATATAAAAAGCATCGGTCATTCTTGCATTTCTAATTTAGTTACTTACATACGTAGTTATAATTTTTTTTATCTCTATTTTCATTTTTTTCTTTAGATTCAATCCAGCCACAGATTTTCCTACGGCTAAATCAATTGCAAGTGAGGGTATTGAAGTATCGATTATGAATAATATTGTCATTAAATCTTGTATTTGTGTTCGAAAATCAAAACATTTTAGACGTTTTAAAAGCACAACTCATCTTATTGAGCCATTCCATTTTGCTATCCTTGACAAAGTAAAAAAATTGTTCATGTGATCCTTTTCATAATTTTTTTTTTTAAAACAACTCTGTCTCTTTAGCTTTGCAACATTCATGGCTACTTCATACTCTTATGGCGTCCGTGGTTTGGTGGCCAAATCTGAGTGCCCACAGCGGCTTGGTGCTGTCAACGCCGGTTGGGTGGTCAAGGCTGCAAAGGGTGGAGGCCACTGGTAAGGGAATGAACAATGGGGATAGGATAGTATGGGTGTCCAAATGTTTTGAGATAAGGGTTTTGTTTGTTTCTCATTTTGTTCATCTTATGTAGCATCACATTAAAATATCGAGCGGATCATAAAAAAAAACACCTGTACTATTATGTGCACGCTAGCAAAAATAAATCGACAAGAGAAAAATGTCTAACATGGACATTTTGAAAAATAGACACACACTGTAGAGAGAGAGAGAGAGAGAGAGCACAATTTAGGTTCTCAGACAATTGTATAAGAACCACACTGGTTACATTACGTACAATTCGATTATACAAAAAAAAAAAAAGGTAAGATTTTAAAAGGCACTCTGACATAAGTTAAAAGGAGAAGAATGAATAAATAAATAAAATAGCTCACCACCTCTCCCTATTATAATTCTGAATGCTATGGTTGGCAATTAGCCGCGAAGTCCGGAGGCGAGGTCGAAGCTGACGTGTTCGGCGACGAGAATGACGGGAAAAGAGATCGGTCACGGGCTTGTCAGGATCCCGTAGATGCTTAGGTTCTCGCTGAATGAACGGGGCGTCTTGGTTCATCAGCATGACACATTGCACAATCTCGCTGCCGAACTCGTTGCAGGAGAAATCTCGAATGATGTTGCCTCAGATCCCTCCAACTATGCCCAGCCGACCGTGGGATTCACACTAGTTTCTTCAACGAGAAAATTACTTTTGCAGATGCATATCTAAACATGGAGTTAGAAAATACCATTTTAACGGAACATCAGATCATTAGATCCTTTCAATAGAAAGAACATAATGTTGGGAAGCTGGCATATGCTAACTCCCCTCTATTATGATTCTGAATTCTAGCTAGCAGTGACAATTTGGTTGCAATAGTCGACTGTGTGAATAAAAGAAGCACTTCTTTAACTTTAAATCCAGATTGGGAAGTTGTCATTAAATTTATTTTTGCTCTCACAGGACGTGTTAGAGGAATTGAAATATACTTGAAACAAATTTGAATGGTTGCCTTTATTCCTACTTAGCCTTCAGTTGGAACGAATTTTTGGGGATAATTCAATCGCGTAAATGAACTCATGGCGAGGAAAGAAAAGTGATAAAACTTGAATAGCATTCTAGGGCATGTTTGACAATGTTTTTTCTCCAGTTTTTTGTTTTTTTCCCCCCAAAACAGAAATATGTGTATATATCTGTTGTCCGGAATATATTTAAAAAAAGAAATAAAAGAATTTTTCTTTTGTTCCCATATTAAAATATTGCGAGCAATTATCCACGTTCACATAAGAAGAAGAAGAAAAAATTTTAAAATTAAAATATTATTAAAATTATCCAAATCAGTAGCCGCGCCACACCATGTATTATAGTCATTGTCCCAATCTTCGATTAAAATTAATTGCATTAGCACAAATAAAAAAAATACTAAATTAACAATAATTTTTTTGGTAATTATCCAGCCATCCAAAGGAAGTAATTCGATATCAATTCCTTTTCTTCATTACGGAGGGATTACTTGCTAGCAAAGCCCATACGAGCATTTGAAATTGAGAGGATTTCTCAGCAATTGACAGAAAAATCATGTTTATTGTAAGAATCTTTAATTTTAAATCTGGAGAAATACGTAACAAAGATCCTATTTTTTTGTTTTCAATTTCTTTTCTTCGTTACAGACGGATTACTTGCTAGCAAAGTCCATACGAGCATTTGAAATTGCGAGTATTTCTCAGCAATTGACAGAAAAATCATGTTTAATGATTGCGAGTTGTACGAAACTTCAATTTTAAATCTGGAGAAATACGTAACAAAGGTCTTATTTTTTTGTTTGTTTGTTTGTTCTGTGTCAATTCATCTAAACCTAAACCATCTACACGGATCATAATAAATAAACCGCCAAAAGAGAGAAAAATTTACGTGGTTCGGCCAATTTGACCTACATCCACGGATAAAAAGGAGCACATTCTCATTAAGAACCCAGAATAACAACATGGCGGCCATCTACATTCAATTGCTCCCTAGGAAACACATAAGAGACCATAATCTCAAGACATCCCATCCCTACGTGAGCAACGAGTGGATCTGGTCCCGCTACCCTCGTGAAGGCACGACAACTCCTTTATCTTCTAGATGTTTCTGCTGACTTCACTACGACCAAAGAAAACACATTCAGGGAGCAGAAAGTTCTCTATGGGAGAAGGTATTGTCCTTTTTAAATCAAGACAAGGCTGCACTCTCTCTTAGCCAACCTACCTCCCCTACCTGCACTCTAGCGAAAATTCCATGGCCGCCACATTTCCGGGAATGGCCTTTCCTCACCGCTGTTTGCCTCCAATTCTGAGGTTGCCACGATAGTTGCATAATCTGCCCTATACAAATGTTCTTGAGGTTGGCACGAACTCGTGTGCCGTAGAGGCTCCTGCCAGTATGATTACAAACGTGACATTTGAAGAATGCTCCAAAACAAGTGTCATAGCACATAGGATGCGTCACTCTAAAACCCACCCCTCTTATCAACATGGATTTGCACAAAGTTTGTGGACAGTCGCACTAACGATGGCTTGACGATATCTTCTTGCGATTAAGCCTGGCTCCGCAACCATAATGCAAACAATGCAAGTAAGAGCAAAATCCCTGGCATTTCACACTATCAACAATCCCCCAAAATTGTAAGAGATGATATAGTAACGGAGCTGAGAAACACAGATCAATGTTCCTGGCTTCGAACAGATACGAAATCAGCAAGATGGCCTGCAGCTGAGGGACATGCAAATAGAAAATCCCATCTTCCTCAAATAAATAGATTGAGAAATCTGCAAGATAACCCAAAGATCTACCAGTGGGAATTATCGAGTTCATGTGTCCTCAAGATGTTTCCAAATCTGAACGTCCAAGTAAAATCTCAAGACAGTAAACATAGATGTTTCCAAATCTGAACGTCCAAGTAAATCTCGAGACAGTAAACATATGGCCAAAAATATATGTTCACAGTCGGTCGAGATCGTATCGTGTATCGTGCGCTTAACCAACATATAAAAGGAAAAATCATAGGCAAACAAAAACCCACGAATTCAGGTCCCTAGGAGGCGAAGGAGATACACCAAGACATCTTCATCAGTACAAATATCTACAAGTGTGACTGGCATCTCAGTCAGTTCTCAATTTCTTCACCTCTCTTGATTTCTGACGGCACAAACGACATGGCCTTGCAAGGTAAGCATAAACGAGTAATACTAACACACTTAGAAATTGCCTCTTGATCAGAATTAGAGAGAGCTTTCGTAATGCAGCTGAAAAGAACTCTGGAAAACAGAAGCATCAAGTTCTCAGGTCTGCAGCTGATAAGTCCACGGGAATCTCACCGGATATCTCCGATCCAAAGGTGTGAGTTTCCATCTAAGATTGAAAAACCATTGTAACCAGAGCCCTGTAGAGCAAAGCACTTTGCATAGGAAAGGATACTGGTGCCCATGATGAACAGCTTGCTTATACACCCCAAACAACTGCAAGCAGAGAAGCCTCAACCCACTCCCCTCAACTGAGCGAACCTACCCTTTCCAGTTATCGGTTGAATAAGCACATTTTTAAGACACGGTAGACAGAGACCCATTCTGGTTTCAAGCCCATCCAAGTCCCCCACTGAACAGTTTTTTATTTGAGCAGTTTTTTATTGGGATCAAGCACGCACCAACGAGCAATTCGTTTCTCTTCCATAAGTCTGGTGTTAAAAGCCTCATCAACACATGACAAAGGCAAATTGACAAAAGACAAGGACAACATCTGACATGTGAACAAACAATTAATCTTGTGTTCCATGTGTCCCATGGGCTTCTCCACATTGGATTTGAAAATCATCTCCAAAAAAAGTTAAATTCTGAGGCACCACCGAATCTTCCAAAACAAGCGCTCTAGAAAACCAAATACGGGAACAAATATGACCAACATTACAACCCAAACCAGAAGCCAGAAGGGCACAAACAAGGACTCTCTCATGTCTCTTCTCAAGTTCATCAGACTTGATGGGCACAAATATGGGAACAAATATGACCGACATTACAATCAACCCAAACCAGAAGCCAGAAGGGCACAAATAAGGACTCCTCTCATGTCTCTTTTCAAGTTCATCAGACCTGAAGTCACCCTGTAAACAGCATCTAAACCAAGAATCTGACAACAGATGATTACTTATGCCATGTGCGCATCTCATGTGAAGTCTCAGTTCCTCAAGGATCTAATAGACAGAGCAAAGAAAGGAGCCACCATAAAATTCACTCTCAAACGATATTCGAACTTCATCCAACCAATCCACAAACTTCCATAACAGGAATCTCTTCAATAGTGCTTCCGGTGGATCAATAATTCACAACATTGGGTCCATATTATCAATCTAGCTAGATATTGGAGAAGTGAAGAGAAAGGACAGACGGTGTTCAGTCAAGCATGCCCAGAGCAAGTGCATTCCTGCCATTTTATAGTAATCAACTTGAGTGTCCTAATCAAAGATCATAAACGAGACAAAGAGACCATGCCAAACACATCTAGCAACCCAATCAAACAAGTCTCAACCTCTCAGAAGATGATACTACCGGTCCAGCCAATATGAACGGGGAATCCCACCACTTGATGCCAACATAGGTTCTACCGCTCAAAAAGTTCCGCACAGATCAATCCAATTTTCAAAATAGAAATCGAAAAAAAGCGCACTAAAAAAAAAAAGCACAGCTGGCAGTCGCTAATGTACGTCCTTAAGGCCTGACTGATTCAGGAAATCCAGCCCAGTATAAGATGTCCAGTTGCCGGTTTAATGGTACTACTTCCTAGTGAAAAATCGGTACCAGAAAAGAACCCAAAAAGTGCATATCAATGGACCAATACTAAACACCAATGAGATAAAAGACACACGGTCACGGTCAACTTCTTTTCAAATTCATCCAACAAGGTAGCCGCCCAACTTTCAGAGTGAACAGCTGTCCAGATAAGAGTTTCAAGTGCGATACTGATAGAGCACACTACTGGGTCTCACATTCTGAGAAATGAGAAAACCAATGAGCTCTGATAACGTAACCCAAAAGCCGTCGGGAGATGGTAAAAGAATCTTGACTTAAAACATAGGAATTAGTTTAACAGAAGGCGTTCGACTGAGTCGAGGTAATTGGGTTCTGGAACAAGCTATAATACCATGTCAACCAAAGGCATTAGCATCAGTTTAACTGAAGGCTCATCAGGAAGCTATCCTCGATAAATATGGATAACCTACTCTCTGGTTAGTTGAAATCAAAGATGGGTTAAATGGCGACAAATCCAATTTTCACTGGAGCAAAAAGTTCTTGGACAGCAGCCAAAAACAGCAGTCTCAATAACCTTGCTCGGACAGCACGTACCCGCCAAGAGACATCCGTTCTCATTGAAAACATTTTTGCTAGACACCAGTAGGAGAAGATACCCAATTCGAGAAGATTATCCAGTAACACCACCATCAACATAGTCGCAGTAAATGGTCGCAGTAGCTATCATACTTACATAGATACTGCTTTTCCTAATTGAAAGACAAAATGCTCCTGAGGGGGATCCATATCTATGAGTACTTAAGGTGCAAAGAGTACTGACTGCCCGATAATGAAAAAGCCTGAGGAAAACAATTGAGTAAAATTTTGACAAAAAGCAATAAGAAGGATCGGAATTAAGAAATGAAAGCATAGTTTCTCAAAATAAAAGAGGGTTCCTCTTGTTGAAAATTAGTATAATCCGTTACCTGAAAAGCATACCAAAAGATTTACTGGCAAAATAAAGCATGGAAATCAGATACAAGGACTTGGTAATGGAAAAAAATACCCAATGCCCATGTAGCTGGTGGCCTGATACTCATGCTTATAAAGCCAGTACACCTAACAAATCCACAATCAGAAACTTACCAATATATGGGAAAAAGTGAAAGGGAAATTAATCTATACACAAAATGCCTGCAGAAGCATTCCTCCTCATTAACTTGGAAGAAATTCCAAGGTGTAACATGTAGTTAAATCTAGTCTGGCAAAAAAAAAAAAAAGGCATAGATCTATGTGAGGAGTCCCTTCTCCTAGTGGGAGCACATAAATCCTCCTTCCTGATTTCTATGGCAAAGAGAGAGCTAGGGATGGACAGAATATCAATAGGACGACTTAGTTTTACTAACAAGCAGAATCATCTAACCTTATATATCATATATAAAGAAAAAGATCGAATTCCTTCAGCCTTTACTAAACACAGTATGAGAGGCAAATCACAATACAGAATTAAATTCTCAACTGGACAATTTATTAACTAAGAATCACATCAAGTTATATACATGCAGCGACTCTGTACATTAGGGGTGTCAGAACCGAACTACTAACTGAACCAAAAACCGAACCGAACCGAACTAAAATTTCATATTTTTTTGGCTCGGTTCGGTTCTTAGTTCAGATAGTTCAAAGAACCTATTTTTCTTTTGGTTCAGGTTTTTTCAGTTCAGTTTGGCGGTTAACTGAACCGAACCATTCAAATATAAGCCTATTGACACATGGGCCTCCATTCCTAGCTCAAAAGGGTAGTTCATGTTCTGTAGAAGCCAGTGGAATGGAGGTTTGCTGCACATAAGAGATCATAGATTAGTGCTAGAGTGAAGTCAATATAAAAGGAAGTATAGGGGAGCCGGAGGAAAGAAGAATACACCGACCAGTGCTGGGAATAGTTAATATCTGTGCTTGACTGAATCTAAGATAAACCAGCTGTAACTGAGAATGTGTCAGCCATAGATGTATAGATGTTCAAGCAACAGAAGCATTGGCATCGACAAAGAATGAAATCAGTTCGTTTCTTCTGATAACACTTTGACGGGATTAAGAACATAATCTGCACTGGGAGGAGCTACCAAGATGCTATCCAGGGAAAAAGGGCTGCTATCCAAGTTTTATGAGGTTTCAATAGCCTTCACATGGACAGTTTGTAAAATTAAATTTCCATAAGGCCCATTGATTACCAGTTAGCAGAAACATCCAACCCATCCACATCATGCGTCACGCGCCCCCACGAGCATATTCCCGGGCATCCTTGCAGATATAGTTTTGAAGGTAAAAACTAGAGACAGCTTCCTCAGAAAACGATGATAATAGAATACGAGTTTAGGAGAGAACGAATGGTGAATCCATGTAGAGGGATCGAGCGAGCTTGTGGTCAAGTAACTCCATTCACCACACAAAATTTATATCGACTGGAGATTTAATATAAATAGAATCCTAAGAGAGCTTCCACAGACTGCACCAAAACGGACAATCTGCCATGATGTTAGTTATTATCTGCAATAAGTTTCCCATCTCACAAGGTAGAAACATCTGATAAGTCGAACTGCCATCGATGTGTGCTCCATATGACCAAGCAAAGCAACAACGAGACTTAGCCATGAATCCACTTTCACAGAAAAAGATCGAAGAGAGAGGCTTGAACAGGCACCCAAAATAAACACCAAAAGTATCCCCCCAGGAATAGCAAAAAGTAAAAGCTTGCTGAGTCAAACCATTCCCCTAAAAGTTAGTATAAAATGGGTCAATACACTACAACACACTATTGAACTCAGCATAATCTGCAACAAAAAGACTCAAACCTACATGGATCAACATCAACACTTTAATTTGGCAGGAAGAGGACTAGATGTTCATCGCATCTCCTCTAATCCTTGAATATGAAAATATCATAAAACCAGTGCAGAATTCATGCAGCTGCAGACAATCCCTATAGAAAGATCCAGTCATCGCTCATTACCGCGATCCACAAAGAAAAAGAACAATTCAGTAGCTCAACCAAACATAGTTGCATTAGATAACAACTTCCTGCTTTCCCAAACTCAACAACTTTGATTTTCGTACAGCTTTGATCAGTATCCTCATGTGGTCCTTAGTGAGATCACTCTAAACTGGAACAAGCAGCTGTTGATGACTGAATAAATCCGTATGGGGCATGGAAGCCACCAAATTAGTTGATATGATCAGGGGGAGGCTCGAACCTTAATAATGTTGATAAACGCTTCTGTATAAAATCAGAGCCTTAGCCAACATTACTCTGGAAATAGACCCCAGCCCAATGCTTCAAAATTCATGCCTTCAAAGCAAATAGCAAAGCAAATGAAACCGATTATAAGACAACCCCTTTAATATCTTCAATTAGAAGGAAGATAACTCCTAACCCTTGCAGTGCCGATGAGAAAGTGATGCACTAGAACCATAATAAGAATATCTGGAACACATATCATCATTGGCAAAGGATCACGCGGCAATTGGAGATATATAAATTCATGGCACTAGAGCTTCAACAGCTATCCTTCGTATATATGAAGTAGAAGTTTGCCATCATACATTAGTATATCATAAAAGATCAGAAGGGGAAGTAGACTGAGCTCCATGCTCACCAGATATGCTAAAACCTCAAATCAAAGCTTATTCACTGCAGGATTGTCGTCCCCCTCCAGTTTCACCCATCTAAAATAACCACAGATTTGACAAACAACCCAACCAAGCACCTAATGTCTGCTGACAGCATACACTTAAAACACAGCTTTGTGCTGGACAAGAAACAAGAGGATCAGCAGAAAAGAGAGAACAGGTCAGAGCGCAATCAATGCCAAGGGATGTAAAACACGAAAGAAACACCTTCTAGTTATGAAAGGAACCAACATGGTGTAGAGTATTAGGAAGGTAAAAGGCAAAAGCACAGGACCAGTTCATCTTTTCAGAATGCGATGGCTGAAAAATCTTCATAGTCCCATGACAAGAATTTAAAATATATGGAAATTAGGTCCTCAAGGCACTACAAACTAAAACCAACTCATCTCACCTACAGAACATTCTCCCAACAATGTTACTGTACCAGAAGAAAGTATTACATCAGTGGAAAATATGGGCTAAGCAAACCCATACGGATATCTTATTGCAAATAAGGAGACTAAGTACTCTCTTCTTGCAAAGTATTGTCCAACAGGGAGAGGCCATCCAATGACAACCAGAGATCTTACATCGAACTTCAAACCTTCAAAGCATAGTCAAGCTAGCTCTCTCACATCCTGTTCAAGGTAGCACTAGAAACTAAAAACAACCCATCTTACCTACAGAAAAAAAGTACTACATCAATGGAAAATATAGGCTAAGAAACCCATACGAATATCTTATTGCAAATAAGGAGACTTAGTACTCTCTTCTTGCAAATATGTCTAACAGAGAGGCCATCCAATGTCAACCAGAGATCTTGCTTCGAACTTCAACCATCGAGCACAGTCAAGCTAGCTCTTGCACATCCTATCATAAAAGCGTGGCAAAAGTATCAATTGGTTATGGATTGATCCACGCACACATGGAGATGAGGACATCAAAAGGAACCAAAATCCAAGAAGTGGGAGCTTATCCAATTTCAAACAAAGCCTGGACTCTGCAATTCATCAACTCAGCAGAGCACAGAAAAAGGCAATACATCATATCACTTCTTATATCTGGCAAAACTCCAACCTACTTAGGAATCCGAACAAAGACAATTACCGTCTCTTTCCACACCAAGAGAATCCACTAGGGAATGAGATTCAATGAAAACCCAAGTGCCTACACAGCAGGATTCATCGGAATTTCAGGTCTTCACCAGTCCTGAAGATGGTAAAGGACACTGCCCACATCCACCAACCCAACCAAAGATAGATGTGAATAGATTGTTGACTCAAGAAAAGCTTAGTTATTCTAAGCAACAATTGACCAACCTCATCATATGTACCATTCCTTAGAGAACATCCTTAGTCAAAAAGATCGCTTTAAAACAACAGAAGCATGGATCAATCCATCAATATATGATCAAAGGAGGAGCCAAAACACTAACAATGTCCATGACCACTACTCAACAACCACCCAAAGCACAGAAATCACCTGATAGATGAAAAAGTTCCACGAAAGGTGCCATACCAAAAGAAAACGCATCAATCATACAGTATAAAAGCCTAAGCTAACTAAATTGTGTGAAGCTAGTTCCGAATGGTTTACCATCCATTGTTTTAGTGATTACGCGTGCATTCAAGAAGGAAGAGAAACAAGCTAGAACTTAAGAGGACCTCAAGCTTTCCAGACTCATAAATATCCCTGCAATGGAAGATGGTCAATTATTATTCATCTTCAAAATACAACAGAAGCCAATATCTCAAGGGAAGAAGAGCTTTTTAAATGAAGAAAGACTATGAAGCTAGAAAGAACAATCACAGATTGAAGATAGTCCACATTGAACCAGGAGAGGTTTGCATCGAAGGAAGGAGAACTAGGCCCTAATCATCTCACCATAATCGGAAAAAAGCAAAAGCGGACAACAGACTTCATCCAAACTAATAACTGCCTAGAATCTATGAAGCAGTTTGCTTGTCCAATTTCAAACAATCAACAACTCAAGCCCACAGAGATCACCACTTCTCAAACCCAGCAAAAGTTCAACCTGAAGAAGAATACTTCAATAATTCTCACTACTCCCAAAGATGGTCAACTGAAGACAAATTCAAATCAAAACTACAGATTGCCTCGAAATCTTCAATATTTCAGTCCATCGCCCATCCTAAAGATGTGATCAAAGACCACTTCCGTAATCAAGCAAACAAGACTGCATAAAAGATCTGCATAAAAGATCACCACCACTCCAAGAAACCCAAGCACCTTAGTCTATATAAACTGAACAGCTTCTATGTGTAAGGATGATAAATCAATTAAGAGATCGCTCCAAGAGGAAAGATGCAACTACCAATCCACTGAAATCCAGGCGGGTTAAAAAATTTATGGAAAGATCAATCTATTGATGAACCATCCAACATCGTCGCTTTCTAAGTGAAAACAAATATTATAACATTTGGCAGAGACTTGCCAAAGTAATCAGGTAAATGTTAACGCCAAAAATAGAGTGAAAAACAATTTATTTATTTTTTGGAACAGCTCCTAAAGCAGAAGAAAGTCGACAATTATTAACCTTCCAAAAACAACTGAATACAGAGACAAAAGTGCCAAAGAATTAAGGATCTTGTTTAATTAAACCATAGCTCTAACATCCAACTATAAAAAAACCAAAAGATTAAAGACGCTCCATAATGAAGTTAAGAGGTAAAGTCTTTAGCTTTAACCAATTGCTGACCTACAGACCAAAGATTTAACTGAATTGTGATCCTCTTGCTTTAATAACAGATATAGAAACTAGAGTGAATTATTATCGGAAGCAGTTATTACCCAGAATCCAATAAATGAGAGATTATCCATTTGCAAACACGACCCGGTCTCCATAATTCATCATCTCAGCCGCGCAAAAAGGCAGTGGATCAGCAGTTGTCAAATTCAGCAAACCTTCAACTAAAGAAATTAGAACTAGACAATTATCAGTGCCACTACCCAAAGATAATGAATGAAAGAATTGTTAAAAAAGAATCATAAGTGTCCATGCAGGAAATTATTAGAAGTTTCGGTTCACTCCTAGTCCACCAACCCAACATTATACTGCAAAGGAATCGTCAGTCCCGAAAAAAGCTCAAACAGTTTATTCTATGCAAAAATTGGCCAAACTCTTCATCACATCCTCGGAAGCAGAGATCCGTCCCTCAGAGAAGAAGTTAATTTCCAATCCACTAAATAACAGATCCAGAATCTTCTCATCAAACAACTAAATAGACAAAGGACGAGAGTAAATCCTAATGATGTCTATGAACATGGCAAAGTCCCAAGTGGCAACGGGAACAGAAGAAGTTAAGCTTCTGCAACAGACCAGATGCTTCTAAAACTAAACCTAGAAATTAATTGGCTCATTAACCGTTAAGAAATACAAACAAACTAAAAAAAATTAAGAATGCGTACATCAATTCAAAATAAGATGCTGCAGTATGCACCGAAGCAAAAACCGATTCTGTCAGCAATAAGCCTTCACAGTCCCAATAACCAAGAAAACCTAAACGATAGACATTTATAGGGCCATTAACAGAGTCCAACCAACTCAAACAACCTCTCTCGCAGCTAAAGAACACAGAGTCACTGTTCTATACCAAAAGAAAACACAGAAGTCATGTAAAAAGAAAAGTGAAGCAAAGTAGGTAATGCCTGGAGCCAGTTCCTGGACAGGGAAAAAGAGCACGACGTGCAAATCTTACTTATGCTATTCTTTGGTGATTGAAGCACACAGATAAGAATGAAGAGAAACAAGCTAGAACGTGTGGACCTTTTCCAGACAAGAAAGAACTCAGAAAGAAAAGCTTACGAAATGCATTGACGCTTATGCAGCAAGAAAGAACCATCACTGATCACAGACACTCCATGTCGAAATTGACGAGGTAAAACGTATGACCTCGACCAAACTCTGACCTGCGAAGAAAAGAGAACATCTGCACCTGAACCTGTTAAAGATAGCAGAAGTGGACGACAAATTAGGAATTGATGCTTATGCAGCAAGAAAGACCATCACTGATTACAGACATACCATGTCGAACATGTCCAGGCAAAGTATTACCCCCAACCACAACCTGATCTGTGAAGGGAAGAGAACTAGATCTGATCTTTCAGATTAACTGGAAAATAACAGAACTAAAATCCAAGAAGCAGGAACTCATACAGCTTCAAACAATTGTCAACACCACCCCACAGAAGACACAACAGTTCACCAGCTGTCAAATCCAGTAAAACTTTCAACCTGTTAAAGAAGCCTAGAAGGTTGTGAAAATTTCAGTGCATCCATTTGTCCTGAAGACACGGACTTCTAGATCATCAACTCAACCAAACAGTGCAAGATAGATCATTAGTACTATCAAAAACCCAAATGTCATATTCTCTGTAACCAACTGACCAGCTGCATTATAATCATCGTGCTCAGACAACGTCCTCAGACAAGATGATCGCTCCAAGAAGAAGCCACTGCCAATTCATGGAATAGTGAATACTAGGAACCAGCTCATAATACAATTAAGTGCAAAGATCAATCAACATCAGAGAAGCGCAAAACCTAATGATGTCCACAAGAAGTACCAGAGCGGCAAGGCATAACCTTTGGAAACATAGCATAAACAGAAGCAGATCAATTTAGCAATCAATCAAATAACAAAGAGAAGAAGGATCAAGAGCACTGATGTAACCTCTGAAGCTTTGCAGAGGCTGTCAGCTGAGAGAGGAATGCATGCACAATCATAAATGCAAGCTGAGACTGAAGGATGAGGACATGATGGAGAGAGAATTTCTAGGAAGGAGACATTGGCCTCCGAACTATAATACAGACAAGACGAAGCGGATCTAGATTGAATAGTGATCTGTTGGGGAGCCATGCAAAGAAAGAACCATCAGAGATCATACATCGACCAATCACTAACCTCCAAAGGAATAGGAATCGATTTTCACATCAGTTGGAAAACTATGGGACTGGAGAAGAAATTTCATTTGAACCGATAACTGCCTCGAGAAATGATAGAGCTGTTTATCCAGTTTCAGACAATCATCAGCTCGCGGCAAGATCACCCACTTGTCAAGACAGGTAAGACTCCAACCTGTGAGAGGATTAGGACTAGACCATAAAAGATAAAAGAAAAAAATTTCCACCAAAACCAGTAAAATTTCACTTTATCGCCTGGTCCAAGTCGAAGCGAAGCTTGAGGAAGCCCTTGTCCTGAAGTTACAAGGCCATTTTGTCGACTTTCAACCAAAAAAAGACAGCAAAAGGATCATCAGTCCTCAAAAAAGCCCAAACACCTAGTTTTATGAAACAAACCAACTAAATGTCATTCATCATCCTTGCCATCCTCAGACTAACAGCTCGCTCCACGGGGAAAGAAGCCACTGCGAATTCACCAAATAACAAAATCCAGCAGCAGCTCGTAAAACAAGTAAAAGGAAAGATCGACAGCTCAATGAATCAATGAAGGATCAGAGGAGGAGCTAAACCAAACACATGCTCAGACAAAGAGATGATCCAAGAGGAAAGAAGTCGTTGCCGATTTACTTAACGAAAGTCCAGAATAACCCGGTAAAATAACAACGGAAAACCCATCGGTTTAAGAATCACTGAGCGTAAACAAATTCCGATAACCATGGCATCATCCCAAAGAGGCACGAAACCCTCAAGAATCTCGCAACAGGGGTTTCTACAACCAGATCAGATATAGAAAGCAAAGGGTCCATCAACAATCGACCATGAAATGGAAACAAAAAGAAGAAGAGTTGATGAAGAACAGTGAATCATGATTGACTTAGGCAGCAAGGAAGAACCATCACTGAGGATAGACACTCTATATCGAAATTGACGAGGTAAAGTATTGCCTCGACCAAACTCTGACCTGCGAAGGAAAGAGAACATGTGACCGTTCCACCTTAACTCGAAGGTAACAGAAATGGATGACAAATTAGGAATGAATATGCAGTATCACTGATCACAGACACTTCATGTTGAACATGTCCAGGTAAGGTACTGCCCCGACCACACTCTGATCTGCGAAGGGAAGAGAACTAAATCTGATCGTTCCACCTTAACTTGAAGATAATAGAAGTGGATGGCAAATTAGGAATAAATATGCCGCAAGAAAGAACATAACTGATCACAGACACTCCATGTTGAATATGTCCAGGTAAAGTACTTCCCCAACCACACTGATCTGCGAAGGGAAGAGAACTAGATCTGATCTTTCGGATTAACTAGAAAACAACACGATTAAATGATAAGTTTCATTCAAACCAATAACTGCCTAAAATCCGAGAAGCAGGAGCTCATCCAACTTCAAACAATTGTCCACACAGCCCCACAGAAAATGCAACAGATCACCAGCTGTCAAATCCAGTAAAACTTTCAACCTTTAAAGAAGCCTAGAAGGTTGTGAAAATTTCAGTTCGTTTGTCCTGAAGAGAGACTTCTAGATCATCGACTTGACCACACAGTGCAAGATAGATCATTAGACCTCCAAGCCGCCCAAATGTCGTATTCAATCTAATCAACTGACCAATTGCATTGAATTTATTGTCCTTGGACAAATTGATCACTCCAAGTGGAAAGAACTGCCAATTAACAGAATAGTGTACACCTGAATCAGCTCATAATACAATTGAACTTGGAAAGATCAATCAATGATAAATCAATCAACAATCAAACGAGCGCAAACCCTAACACCATAGCGATGGCCAAAACACCGCAGAGTCCAGAGGCGAGGTGTAACCTTCAGAAAATAATATAACATAAACATAATCAGACCGATTTAACAATCAATCAAGAGAAAAAAAAAAGGATCAAGGGCATGTTTCGGGAATGATGTCTCCCCTGAAGAGTACTTGGCAGAGGCTGTCAACTGAGAGAGGAACGCATGGACAATCATAGACGCAAGATGAAGGATGAGGACATGAGGGAGGGACAATTTCTGGGAAGGAGACACCAGCTTTTCAAACTTCAAGAAAAATAAGACGAAGTGGATCTGAATTGAATAGTGACCTGTTGGGGCCTACACCTTGCAAAAGGAAGAACCATCACAGATCACACATCGACCAATCACCAACCTCCAAAATAATTAGAATTGATTTTCACATCAATAGGAAAACTATGGGACTGGAGAACAAAGTTCATTCAAACCGATAACTGCAGCGAGAAACGATAGACAGCTTATCCAATTTCAAACAATCATCGGCTAGCTGCAGATCACCACTTGTCAAGTCTGGCAAGACTTCGGCCTGTGAGAGGATTAGGACTAGATGATAAACTCCCAAAGATAAAAGACTGGAGAACAAATTTCATCCAAAACCAATAAATTTCAGTCTATGGCCCGGACTTTACTAAGTTCATCATCTCAACCAAACAAATAGAGCAAAAGAATCATCCGTCCTCCAAAATGCCCAACCACTTAGTTTAATGAAACAAACTGACCGGCGCCAACGTATTCATCTTCCTTGACATCCACAAACAGTTCGCTCCAAGGGAAAAGAATCCACTGCGAATTCACCAAATAAAAAGAAATCCAGAAGCAGCTCGTGAAACAAGTAAAGGAAACGATCGACCGGCTGATGAACCAATAAAGGATCAGAGGAGGAGCTAAACCAAGCACTTCCCATAACGACATCCTCGTCGAGAGACATGATCCAAGAGGGGAAAGAGACCACTGTCAATTCACAGAATACCAACAATCCAGAATAAGCTGGCAAAACAATAACGCAAAGTTGGATCAGATCGGTTCAAGAATCACTAAGCGATCAAAAGGACAAGGCGTAAACCAAATTACTCCGATAACCGTAGACATCATCCCAAAGAGGCCAAGCGAAACCCTCGAGAATTGCCGCAACAGGGATTTCTGCAACCAGATGCCTCAAAAATCAGACCGAGAAAGCAATCGGCCCACCAACAACCAGTCAAGAAACGGAAACAAAAGGAGGAGGGCCAAAGGAGAACGGTAAATCGCGTTCGATTCTTCATGAATCACTAAGCGATCGAAAGGACAAGGCGTAAACCAAATAACTCCGATTAACCGTAGACATCGTCCCAAAGAGGCCAAGCGAAACCCTCGAGAATCGCCGCAACAGGGATTTCTGCAAACCAGATGCCTCAAAAATCAGACCGAGGAAGCAATCCGCCAACCGACAATCAATCAAGAAACGGAAACAAAAGGAGGACGCTAAATCGCGTTCGATTCTTCATGAATCACTAAGCGATCAAAAGGACAAGGCGTAAACCAAATAACTCCGATAACCGTAGACATCGTCCCAAAGAGGCCAAGCGAAACCCTCGAGAATCGCCGCAGCTGGGATGATTTCAGCAAACCAGATGCCTAAAAAATCATACCGAGAAAGCAATCGGCCCACCAACAATCAATCAAGAAACGGAAACAAAAGGAGGAGGGCCAAAGGAGAACGCTAAATTGCGTTCGATTCTTCTCTGAAGACGATATCGCAGAGGCCATAGGAGAGAGAAGAGGAGGGGGGGGAAGGAACGCAAGCGGAACCAAAAACGCGTTACAAGACAGACCGAAGGATACAAGGACAAGAGGGGAGGAGGACGGTTATTTATAGGGATGAGGATGCACCACACCGACTTCGTATCGATCGTCGATAATAGCAAATCTAAAGCCGAGTCGTCATTGGACGGTTGTGAGGTGTTGCAGGTTAAAATAGGAAAGGCGGTGGGCTGCCAATTCCGACCGTTGCTTCGGATGCACGCGTAAGGATGGACGCTGGCAACGAATCATCTCTGACCACGTGTCCTGACTTGCTACGGTCTGATTTGGATATTGGCTGGCTAAAAATAACTTTAATTCTCAAATTAATCACGGTCAAAATATTCAATAAACCCCCCCGCCCCCCCCCCCTCTTTTTCCTTTAAATGACCCCCTACTTTAAAGGGTTGTTCAGCTGATTTTATATGCTACTCCTAACTTCTACATAAATAACTTTAATTCTCAAATTAATCACGGTCAAAATATTCAATGACCCCCCCCCCTTTTTTTCCTTTAAATGACCCCCTACTTTAAAGGGTTGTTCAGCTGATTTTATATGCTGCTCCTAACTTCTACTTACCCCCTTACCATTAAAAAATTTAGGAACACCAAAAAGATATATTATTTAGAGTAAAAAATTTAAAATCATATTATTTTTTGAATTGACACACTTAGTGGCTTGAGCCGTTCCATTATAGTTGTCGACTCATTGCAATCAAAAATTCATTAATATGGTCTTTTTTATGAACCGTTGAATGAAATTGAAATGCTATGCTGATTTTAAATCGAGAAAAAAAACTTGTCACAATGCCATAATTCCAAAATATGCCTGACGAGGACCAAAATATCCCTTGCTAAAGACTCTGCTCCAATGACCAAAAAAGGACTACTCCGTCGACCAACTTTCTTTTTTTTTTAAAGACTGTTCCGTTGGCCAAAAAAACACTCTGCTCCCCGCTAACAGACCACGAAAATCTGAAAGTTGAAGATGATAATGACAACCACACAATTTGTTAAGGGAATGAGAAACAGAATCATATGCTATTGTTGTTGACTACAGAAAATGTCATAGCATTCACCTCAATAATAAAATGAGAAAAAAAAAAAAGGCTCAGTTGAGATGATCAACTCACACAGAAGCAACAGCAGCAGCCTCCTGACCAGATCCAAAAAGGAAAAAAAGTAATAAAAACAACCAGACAAAAAGTTTGCGACACGCCCATATGGACTTCGTTCAAACTTTCATATGAAAAAAATTGAATAACAGAAGACAGTTAAAAAAACTAGTAATCTCATGTATAAAATAGCTTCAACAGCTACGCTTGATGTATAAAGTAGCAATATATAAATTAGAATCGCATTCAAAAACCGGAATGTATGACTAAAAGGAAAAGTGAAACCTTCCTGCTAGGTAGAAGTTTATCATCCGATCAAAGACATTATAAGAAACAGAAGACGGGATGGGATTGTCTTTTTTCAGTTTAAAGAAAAATGAAATCTTAAAAAAGAAAACCGTATTTGAAGAACAAAACCAAATTTTATCCTCTGTAGGAATAATACATCTTTACTCCACATGGAAGTTAATGAGCGAAAGTTTTTGCAAGGACCAAATTCTGCCTTACAAAACGAGGAGAACTAGAACGGCATAGAGAATCTTGCCTTAACTGTAACATACGGGAACTGGAGAATATTGTTGAATCAGCAAACGGGAGCATATTCAATTTTCAAACAAAGCCTGGACTCTGCCCCATAGAAAAGGCAAGATCATCACTCCACGAATCCAGCAGCTCCAACTAAAAGGAATTAGAACCACACATGCTAGTTAAATGATGAAAATAAGTGCCTATGAAGCAGGAAGGGCCAATGCTAGTTAGTCCACCAGCCCAGAGCCAAAAATAGCCACTAAGAAATTGTCAATTCTCAAGTGACGCTCAAATGTCTTTATCACGTGGAACAATTGACCAACCTCATCCTATATACCGTTCCTCCAGACAAACGAGATAGCTCCAAGAGAAAAGAAGGTGCTGCCTATCCGTTAAACAGTAAACTCCAGAGTCAACTTGTAAACTAAAATAATAATTATTAATCGATCAATCAATAGTTAATCAAAGGAGAAGTACAAAACTGTAAAATCCTATCAAGTCCTTGACCACAGGGGAGTCCCAAAGATGCGATGCTGAACAGAAGAGTTCAAGTCTATGCAACGAGCCACATGCTTCTAAAATTAGATGAGAAAGCAATCAACTCATCATCAACGAGGAAATAGAAGCAACAGGAAATAGTGATTGACATCTCCACATCATCATTTCAGAGTAAAGATGCCACCAGCTTGCCCAAAATAAATCTTAGGTTCTGGCAACGGTAAGTCTTGACAGTCCCTATTAACCAAATAACAACCCATAAGTACCGATATTAGGCCATTAAGGGGAACTAATCTCCAATGCCTAATAAAGCCATACGACATCACCTCATTTATCAAAATGTTCCCGTCAACGGTTCCCAGAATATCTGGCACACACTTTTCTCCATAGTTTACCAACATAGTCAATTAGTAACCGTAGCACACAAATAAGAACGAAGAGATGCGGATCTTAAGAGCTTCCCAAAATCATAAACAACAGCCATATTGGAAGACAGCAGCAACTATTGATCTCTCAAAACAATAACATACCAACAACATTCCACCACAGATATGTGCCAAAGAAAGAAGAGCTTTGTCCAATGTACTAATGCTTATGCAGCTAGAAAGAACCATCACAGATCGAGAAAACTACACATCAAACTTGATGTGTCATCAAATAAAAAACTCTAATGCGAAAGAAACAGAATGAGGAACCAATCATCTTGCCTTAACTAGGAAATAACAGAACATGAGAACAAATTTCACTCAAACTTCCTAGAACCGAAGAGGTGGTAGCTTATCCAACTTCAAACAAACTAGCCCACGGGAGAAAACACAAATAGGTCGCCGCTTCTTAAATCCGGCTAAAATGGACATGTAAAAGAGAACTACACGATAAGTATCTCCACACTGACCAAAGAGAACCATCAATTGCCCAGAAGGTTTTCAAAATCGGTTTCATTGCCCCTCCTGAAGATAATGAGAGAATAGTTCATCAACTCAACCAAACAAAATAGGTCACCGCTTCTTAAATCCGCCAAAAATGGACGTGTAAAAGAGAACTACACGATAAGCATCTCCACACTGACCAAAAAGAACCAGCAACTGCCCAGAAGGTTTTTTTCAAAATCAGTTTCATTGCCCCACCTGAAGATAGAGAGAATAGTTCATCAACTCGACCAAACAAAATAGTCCATTAGTCTTCCAAGAAACGCCTTATTTCATGTAACCGACCATTTTCTATTCATCATCCTTAGATGGCCATCTAAGATGAAGACATCGCTTCAAGAGGAAAGAAGCCAACTGCCAATGAAATCGAATAGTTCATCAACTCAACCAAACAAAATAGTCCATTAGTCTTCCAAGAAACGCCTTATTTCACGTAACCGACCATTTTCTATTCATCATCCTTAGACAGCCATCTAAGATGAAGACATCGCTCCAAGAGGAAAGAAGCCCACTGTCAATGAAATCGAATAGTTCATCAACTCAACCAAACAAAATAGTCCATTAGTCTTCCAAGAAACGCCTTATTTCATGTAACCAACCACTTTCTATTCATCATCCTTAGACAGCTATCTAAGATGAAGACATCACTCCAAGAGGAAAGAAGCCAACTGCCAATGAAATTGAATAGCAACATCCAGAATTAGCTAGTAAAACATTTACAACGATCAAACGAGGGTAAACCTTGAGATTGCCCATAAATATGGTAGCGTCCAAGAGAGGCAATCCAAACTTCAGAAAACTCTGTCCAGCAAATAGAAGCAATTGGACTTCTGCAACTAGATCAAACCGTGAAAGCAAATACGCTAATCATCAATCAAGAATCATAAACAAGAAAACGATCAAGAACATGATCTCTTAAGATAATTTTGCAGAGTCCATCGAGCGAGCTATGAGAGAGAGAAATACATGCACAACCAGAGATGAGGGTCAAGACTGAAAGATAGCGTCCAAGAGAGGCAATCCAAACTTCAGAAAACTCTGTCCAGCAAATAGAAGCAATTGGACTTCTGCAACTAGATCAAACCGTGAAAGCAATACGCTAATCATCAATCAAGAATCCTAAACAAGAAAACGATCAAGAACATGATCTCTTAAGATGATTTTGCAGAGTCCATCGAGCGAGCTATGAGAGAGAGGAATACATGCACAACCAGAGATGAGGGTCAAGACTGAAAGATGACTACACAAGGAGACAGCAGTTCTAGATTTTCAGAACTTATAATCCACAGCAGTCTTGGATTGATCTGTTGGCGCATACCAGTCCGTAGAAAGAATAATCGCAGATCGTGTACATTACACATTGATCTTGACGAGGTGACGTATGCATCGACCAATGCGAGGGAACGAGAACTAGCCATTGATCATTCCACCTTAACAGGTAAACAACAGAAATGGAGAAAAGATTTCAATCGAGAAGTGGCAGGTTATCCAATTCCTAGCAATCTTCAACCAAGCCCCAGAGAACTGACAGAATAGACCATGACTTCTCAAGTCTGGCGAAGCTCCAATCCGTAAGAGAATCAGAACTACGCTGTACTTATGATTCTGGAGAACAAATTTCAATTCAAACCAGCATGAGCCCACAAGTTTACCACATTTCAGTCATTCCCCAGACACGAAGACTAATTTTATGCAACTGACTAGTGTCACCTCATTTTCCATCTAACGAAAACATCTGCAAACAAAAAGAACAATCCACAAGGAAAGAAGCCTCTGCCACGGCAAATTACAAATTCCAAAGTAAGCTGGTAGAGCAAGTGAACGCCAACGGTCAATGAATCAATAAACGATCAAGAAGACTATCTCGCAGAGGCCATTACGCAAGAGAGACCAAACGAACAGAATAGTGAGATTAATACAACTAATGATGACCAGCTCACTAATCCACAAGACAGCACTACAACCAGAGTAGCCTCCCTAAGAGCACAAGGATCAACAGATTAATAAAGGAGAAAAATAGGGCAGACAAGGACAATATTGAATAGGATAACGAGCAACTGATCTCTCTAACCGTAATCCAATGCTTTAGCACTCTCCCAAGACTAGAAAAATGTCCAAAAGAATAAATCCTCATAAGTATATCCAAAACAGGTAGCAACCAAGATTAATCCCAAAAAGTCTACAGACCACAAGGCTTACGGTAGAAATTATGATAGTTATGTCATAAACAGATTCATACAAGCTTTACATCACCAAGAGTTGATACTTAGAGATGGGCCACATTCTCTATTACAGTAGCTACACTCCACTCTATGCTGATTTCTCAAATGAAAGTCATCATAGTTATGTCACAGATCTATCAACAATCTACCATAAGGAGACACAATGACATAAAAATCCTACATTCTATAAACAATCTACCATAAGTAGACACAATGACATAAAAATCCTACATAACTATCAACATTGAAAAATCAAATGTGATCACATGTGATCATAAACAATACCTACAAAGGAAGGAGCAACAATCATTGATCTTCCAAGAACAACAAATACTCACATAGAAAAAAGCAGTTCCAATGAAATAATGATTATGCAGATGGAAAGAACCATCACAGGTCGAAAACACTCCATATCAAACTGGATGAGACAAAAGTACTGCATGAACTAACTCCAACCTGCAAAGGAAAGAGAACTCTCATATCTTGAAAACAACAGAACAGGAGAACAAACTTCATTCAAACTACTAACTGTTTAGAATCCAAGAAGCAAGAGCTTGCCAGTCTCGTAAACAATACGTCTACAAAGGAAGGGAGCAACATTCATTGATCTTCCAAAAACAACAAATATTCACATAGAAGTGGCTAAGGAAAAAAGTAGTTCCAATGAAATAATGCTTATGAAGCTAGAAAGAACCATCACAAGTCGAAGACGCTCCAGATCAAACTGGATGAGGCAAAAGCACTGCATGAACTCTAACCCGTGAAGAAAAGAGAACTCTCATATCTCGAGAACAACAGAACAGGAGAACAAACTTCATTCAAACTACTAACTGTCTGGAATCCAAGAATCAATAGCTTAACCAGGTTTCAAATAACTCATCCCCACAGAAAAAACGCAGTAGGTCACCATCTCATTAATCCGGCAAAGCCTCAGCCTGTAAAAAGATTAGAACTAGACAATAATAATATCCCCTCTCCCCAAAGATGATACACTGAAAGCAAACATTTCAATCAAAACCAGTAAGTGCCCACAAAGTCCAAGAGAGGCAATCCAAATCCTTCCGAAAACTATGTTCAACAATCAGAAAATAAAGTTTCTACAACCAGACAGATCCTTTCAAATATTAGACCGTGAAAGCAATCAGCTAATCAACAACCCATCAAGAAGCAAAATGAAAGAAGGATCAACAATGTGATTTGACATTAATGTTTCCTTTTTATATGATTTTGCGGAGAAAGCAATAGCAACGGGAGAGAACACATGCACAACCAGAGATGCAGAATAACACTGAAGGATGAGGACATGAGGGTGGGATGGGTATTTGGAGGAAGGAGACAACCTATCTAGATTTTTATTAACAAAAACAACAATAATAATAACAATGATAATAATAAGCAGAATCCAGATTAGATTGTGTGAACTGCTGATGTGCACCCCTTTGCATAAAAGAACCATCACAGATTATAGACACCCCACATCGGCCTTCACATGGTAAAGTATTTCATCAACCAAACTCTGACCGGGGAGAGAATTAGCAATGCCTTAACTGAAAAATAACAGAACTGGAGAACAAACCCAATCAAGAAGCGGTTTGGATAAGCCTACAATTATCAACTCCATTTTCAAGCAATAATCAACTCAGCCCCAGAGAAGATAGCAATAGATCACCACTTCTCAAGTCTGGCGGAACTCCATTCTGTAAAAGAATTAGAACTAGACTGTAAAAAAATTAGGACTCCACCACTTGTCAACTCCAATATCAAATTCTGACCTGCGATAGAACTAGGCACTTCCTTAACTGAAGAATAACAGAACTGGAGAACAAATTTCAGTCAAGAAGCGGCAACTTATCCGATCCAAACAATCATCAACTCCAATCTCAAACAATCTGATTTCAATCATCAGCTTATCCACTTCTCAAGTCCAATGGAACTCCAATCTGTAAAAGAGTTAGTACTAGAACAATAATGTCAGCACTCTCAAAGATAAAAACACTGGAGAGCACATTTCAATGAAAACCAGCAAGTGCCCAGATCAAATTTCAGTCCATCGAGCGGGATCTGAAGATCATGCAACCAAACAAGACTGCAAAACAAATCGTCAGTCCTTCAAACGGCCCAAAATTGCCTAGACTAATGCAACAAACTGACCAGTTTCATCTTATTTATCATCCTTAGATTGCATTCTCAGATGAAGAGATTGCTCCAAGAAGAAACAAGCCACTGCCAATTACAATTAAAATTTCGAAATCCAGAGTCAGCTACTAAAACAATTAAATCCACCAATGGACGAATCAAATGAAGAGCTAAACCCCAATAATGCCCATGACCAGGCAAAGTCCAAGAGAGGCAATCTGAAAATCTTGAGAAAACTCTGTTCAGCAACCAGAAGAAATTAAGTTTCTGACCAGTTTCATCTTATTTATCATCCTTAAGACAGCATTCTCAGATGAAGAGATCGATCCAAGAAGAAACAAGCCGCTGCCAATTAAAACTAAAATCGCAAAATCTAGAATCAGCTAGGAAAAACAATCAAACCCACTAATTGATGAATCAATAGAGCGTAAGATCAATAATGCCCGTGACCAGGCAAAGTCCAAGAGAAGCAATCCAAAAAACTTCAGAAAAATCTGTTCAGCAATCGGAAGAAATTAAGTTTCTGCAACCCGATAGATCCTTTTAAAAATCAGACCATGAAAGCAATCGGCTAATCAACAACCAATTAAGAAGCAAAAAACAAAAAGAAGGATCAAGAACGAGTCTTGACATTGGTGTCTCCTCTGAAGACGATTTTACAGAGAAAGAGAAAGCAACAGCTATGCGAGAGAGGAACGCATGCACAACCATAGATGCAGCATGACTGAAGTATGAGGACATGAGGGTGGGATGGCTATCCGGAGGAAGGAGAACACACGCACAACCAGAAACCGGATTGGGTGCATACCCCTTGCGTAGAAAGAACCATCACACATTGTAGACACTCCACAACGGCCTTCACATGGTAAAGTATTGCATCGACCAAACTGGAGAACTCGACACTGATCGTTTCACCTTAACCGGAAAATAAGGGAACTGGAGAACGAACGAACATTCAATCAAGAAGCGGCAGCTTTGTCCGATTCAAACGATCATCAGCTCAGGCTTAGAGAAAAACGCAATAGATCACCACTCCTCAAGCCCGGCGAAACTCCAATCTGTAAAAGAATTAGGGGACCAGTCTGTCTGTATGATGTCGTCACTCCCAAAGATTTAAAAAAGCTGAAGAACGAATTTCAATCAATAACAGCAAGCGCCCAGAAGGTCATCAAACTTCAGTGCATTGCCCTGACCCAAAGATGTGATTAAAGGATACTAGTTCATAAAGGAACACTGCAAAACAAATAGTCGGTCCTCCAGAAAGCCCAAAATAGCCTAAATAGACGCAACAACCTGACCAGTATCATCGTATTTTTTTTCCTCATTCGATGTCGTCAGCAAAGGAAGAGATGATCAACACAAGCCACTGCCGGTTCACCGAAAAACAAATTCCAGAGTAAGCCGGTAGAACAAGTAAGAGCCAAAGATCCGAATGGCGGATGAATCGATAAACGATCAAGAGGAGGGAGAGTGAACCAAACGATTCCCATATAAACCAGGACAGAGTCGCAAAGAGACCATGCGAAACCTTCGGAAATCTTCGCCTAAAAAAGAAACTAGTTTTCTGCAAAGCCAAGCGAAGATGCTTCAAAAATCATACCCAGAAAACAATTCTCCCATCAACGATAACAAGAGAGGGACAAAAACGCGAATCGAGATCTATATCTCCCGTGAAGACGATCTCGCAGAGGCCGAGCGGGAGAAAGTGCAAACGAACGGAAACGGCAGAGCGAGAGAGAGGACAACGCAAACACTTTTAGGGACGAGACGAGAGACGAACAAGATGAGGACGCGGAGAAGGGACGGGTACTTATAGGAAGGAGACACGGACTTCGGACGGACAACGGTCATCCGAAGCAGAGCAGTCAGGTTAGGATGGCGTGATCATCTGTTGATGCGTCACACCGAAAGGCGGTGGGCTGGCAATTGGCTTTGGGCTTGCGATGCACGGGGATCGGATCCCATGACATTGTATGTCATGGGTGACTGACTTTTAATCTCAGCCCTTCATTCCAAGCCGACGGATGTGATGATGCCACGTCATCGTCAAGGCTTTAGCTAAAAAAATTAGCGGGGAATGCAGAAAAAACGGGCCCCAGTCGAGAAAATTGTTTGAAACGCGTGCTGTCACTCTCACTCTCTCTTCCCCAATATCTATAGCAAGAAGATCTCCTCTCCCCTATCTGGATGACCATTAGTTTCGCAGTAGATGGATTATTACAAGTGCTAATATCTTGAGTTCATATACTGGTGATGGCATTCCTTTGCTGCTTGACAGGCTCTCCTTTGCCGCGACAAGAGTTGCCAGCTAAGGTCCAGACACAAAACATGGCCTTTTTACTCCCG
Source organism: Rhodomyrtus tomentosa (assembly GCA_028455895.1). Classification (NCBI taxonomy): domain Eukaryota; kingdom Viridiplantae; phylum Streptophyta; class Magnoliopsida; order Myrtales; family Myrtaceae; genus Rhodomyrtus; species Rhodomyrtus tomentosa. Next base: position 407,539 of record JAPCWY010000001.1, on the reverse strand, counting down.
AGAAGAAGAAGATTGTCATTAGTCGGGGATTATTGCCATAACAGGACTCAACAACTTGCTTTGCCATAACAGGACTCAACAGCTTGCTTTGCAAGAACATCGATGGACGACTACCACATCACTGAACAATTAAGAACAAAAGTAGTCTTAAACTCTGCTCTTTCAAAATTGCAAATAATGTCACAATAGATGAAACAAAAGCAAAGCGCAAAGCATATTAAAAGGGCGACTGCATATGCCAAAAGTTACTAAATCCTTGCAAATAACATGATTATTTCCCAAAACAGCCATAACAATTAAGAAGAAGCTGGTACTGCATGCATGCTTCCTTGGCCAGCTTGAGCTTCAGTATCTAGCAAATAAGCCAAAACCATCACCACAGTCGAAAAAGATTATCTCCAAAGTCAATCCACAGAGCAAGAGCAAAGCTCATTACCTCCTCTGAAACCCGCGAGGGACATTACAGAGATACCTCATCCTACCAATTTCTATGGTCTTCCTTTGGACTGCTTTCACACTCCATTTATTTGCACTTGCCAGATGCTGTCACAAGAAAGTAAAAGTGGGGACATAAAGCGAACAGCAGAATCAAGCCTACACTTATAGAATTTGTTCATGACAGATTTCTATATTGACTGATACACTCTCAGTTAAGACAGTCCTTCTAAATTGCAAAAATGAATAATACAAATAATAATAATAAAATCTCTTGCAAAGAATTCGTCTTTCATTCTGCTACACCCTTACCAAATGCTCCTCCACCGTTACAAGCAAACCACAATAATCCTATATTCACGAAGAATCAGACGCTACCCGAACTTGATCATCGACATGAAAAACAATAAGATGGGAACAACCATCACAAGCGCACGCCATTTGATCTCATCAATTATAAGAGAGCTGATGAACTGTAGCAGCTGACGGGGCTTTGGAGGCAGAGGGGGCTCGAGATCCAGCAGCTGCGACCGGAAGCTTCTTAGTTACCACTGGCGGGCTTCATGCGGCAGAGGCAGCTCTCAGCAACAGCTGTGTCCGGCGTGGGCTCCGACGGAGTGTAAGGCAGAGGCGGAGGCGCGAGAGAGAGAGGGGGGGTTGTGTCTCCGTGGCTCTTCTCAGAGTGAGAAGGCAAAAAGCCGTTTCGAGAGAGAGAGAGAGAGAGAAGGGCTTCAGCGGCGGAGGCGGTCTGGGCGCCGGGCGCCGGGGCGAGCTCCACCACCGTCAGTATCTCAATGAGTTTTGGGGAAGGCGACGGGGGAGGCAGATCTGAGCCTCGGACCCAGCAACGGAGACCGACGAGGCTTTTGGGTGAGGCGGACGCGGAAGAGGTCGAGACCCAATAGCTGAGACCGGCGGCGCTCTTGGCGGAGGGAGCTCAGGAACTGGCGGGGTTCTTGGGAAGGCGACGGCTGAAGATAGAGCAAGAATGTGAGATACGAGCGAGAAAGAAAGAGAGGGGAGAGGAAAGGAGAGAGGATCTTCTTGCTATAGATATTGTGAAGAGAGAGAGAGTGACAGCACATGTTTCAAACAAATTTTCGCCGGGCCCGCTTTTTCTGCATTCCCCGCTCTTTTTTTTTTTAGCTGAAGCCTTTCCGATGACGTGGCGTCATCGCATCCGTCGGATTGAAATGAAAGGCTGACATTAAAAGTCAGTCACCCATGACATACATGGGATCCGGATCAGATGCGCGCGATGTCTTGGATAGGCCGCGGGTCAAAATTAGGATGGACGCAATGCATCTTTGACCACGTGTGCTAAATAATTGGTCATCGTCGAAGAATCACTCTGACTCTGGTTTTGAAAGACGGATTTAAATAATTTGAACGTTACTTCAGTCTGACATTTGTTTCTAACTATTTTTTATCCACGCACCGTCACGCGTTTTATATAAAAATAGTAATTAATTAAAAATTATGAGGTCAAAAATAACATAGTATTATTAAATTGTGAAGCTAGCAACTTCTCCACTTATACTACGAAAAATAAATTATCAATTTTATTAGTCATGACATGACACCTGGAGGCTATTTAAATTATTATTAGTCAATTGCTAATTGTTAGCATTTTTCAAACTTTATGGCAGAACTATAATCCAAAATAAGGCTCTTTTTGGTTTACCATTTGGTCAAGAGACTTTAAAAAAATATAAATACCTTTGGGTTAAAGGATTTTTCCATAATGCAAGTAATTTTTGGTAAATTATATTTTAAAAACACGTTAAAAAGCAACTTTAACGTAATTATTTTTAGTAAAAAATAAATTTTGTAAAGTGTTTTTACTTTTTGAAAGAAAGAAAAAAGGTTGCCGGCGGTGGCGGGTGGCGATGGGCGGCAGCAACGACAGGTGTTGGCAACGGAAAGTGACAAAATTAAAATAAAAAAATTAATTACATTTCGCAAAAGTAATTTAGCCCAATGTACCTCTAAAGGTTCATTGGGCTAAATAACTTTAGATAACATTTGAGATGTAATTGCATCTCCCCAAAGTGAATTAAAAAAGTAACCAAACATTATTTGTATTTAGCCAAAAGACTTTAGAGCTACAACGCTATCTCAAAATGCTGAGCAAAATAGGGCATAAATTGACAGTTATGGTGCAAGGCTATATTTCATGCAATTACTTGTCAATCGTGTCTCTCACAGTTTTGCTTGTACTTTTCATCCCCTTTCCTCTCACATATCATAAAAACATTCACGTCTATGTCGGCAGCGTCACATTAGCAATTACCGACAAAAATTGGATGCGTGAACTGAATTGACATAAATGTAAAAGGTTTAGAACTTAATTAGTAAAAAAAAAATAAGCTTGTGACTGTATTGTTACGATCACAATAGATTTAGAACTTTTTTGTCGATTAGATACATACATTTTGGATTCTTCCTCACATAAGGATTTGTATTTGAAAATACTTTGGTCAATCCTAATAACATGAACCAACCACAAAATTCAAGAGAGCGTGCCGGTAGCCTATTAGCATCGGATGAGATGCTGGCAAATGAAGAGCACTTGGAGATTGTTATTGGGTTTCTTTACGTGTGATTCTGAGCGTTTGAGCTCTGTTGTGGGCAAAATATCGTCTGGCCAATGGCCATGTCTTGCAAAGCAGCCTTTTAAGGCACTGGCATCGGGAGTTTCTGAAGTGTCCAATGCTCCACATCTGATCCTCCCCATTTCCTCATGTGGCTCTCTACTTCCTCAGCCTGAAACCCGATGGATGGAGCAATGATTTCCAAGGCAATAATTCTGGATTTACAAAGCTTGTCGAAGAAACTAGCCGTCCAGACAGAAGAGAACGAATTCATGTCCCATCCGTTTATGCTCATGCTGTTCACATCGAATTCAACTTTTTACCCAATTCGTCCAGATATGTCCTACTGAAAGTTTTACCGGAAAGGAGAATACGTCGTCCTACCATATAGAGATGGCATCAACGGTTATAAGAGGGTTCGGCAGACGTCCGACGATCACCAACAGCACCATGAAGTACCACAGCTCCAGGCTGCAATCCAATTTCGAACACCCATTGTCGAGCATATGTAGGAATCAGCATACCATGACATCACAGCGGAAGCCAAGGAAAGCTTCACAAATCCCCACAAATCTGCAAACGCGAGCCAGGAGAGCCCACTCCAAGCGCCGTCCGACTTGGTCATGAAAATGTACAGCTGCTGGCCAAAGATGATGAGCCAACACGACATGTCGAGATTGATCACAGCTCCGACTATGCCGCCACCAAGTTTCAAAATCACCAGCCAGCTGGATATCGCGTGTAGCACCAGGACAATTACCGAGATCCAAGCCATCACCAAAACCTTTCTTTGCGCTTGCAGAAACTTTTGAATTGGGAAATGGAAAGCGGAAGCGAACAGCTGCGGGAGCATCCACAGCACGAGCTGACCTGCACCGTGGCGAGGACATCTGATTAATAAAAAAAGGACGAATTCCTAAAAATAATGAAGCAGCTTAATCCTAAACTATAACTGCAACTTCTTGATGCATAGACAACAGAGCGCTGAGTATAACCGTAGTTTAACTAAGGTCCAAGAGGCCTATAATGCAACTCTGCCAGTTGCAAGATCACCACGGCTCAAGACGACTCATCTCTAGTTCCTAGCGTTGGAAAGAGTCCTTACGAATATCTTTTTGTTGTAGGATTCGGGATGCGAAAGAAAATCATTCGAGGAGAGAAAAAGATGAATGTTGTCGAAGAGACTAACCGGCAGCTTAGGAGATCTCGGCAGTTTCACCGATGAACTCAAGAATGGGAGGAGCGAAGACGTAGACGGGGACCAAAATGCAAGCTGTGGTCAGCAAAATCACCCGTGATCTCTGCATGTACACCCCCAACATCCGGATCCGTCCCGATCCAAACGCTTGCCCGCACAGCGTCTCCGTGGCACTTCCCATCGCCCACTAAATTCAACCACGTTCGAAACATTAGAGAATAAGAATCAAACCAAGCCATTATTCTCACACAGTGACGCTGAGTCATCAGAGCATGTACACACATATTGAACACAGCACGACTTGAAAAAGAAATGGGCCACTTTTCGAGTCTAAGCATCTTATCAACAGTAGAGAATAAAGACGGGGATATCAACCATGATGCCGGAGGCGAAGCTGCCAACAACGAAGTTCTCCACCTCGACAGCAGCAAGGTCGATCTCGCTGACATGGCCAACAAAGGTCAGAGTCAGTGCGCCGAGCGAGTAATGCATTATAGAGGTGAAGATGGTAGGGCCGGCGATCTTCCATAGCGTCCCGGACTCGCTCCCAAATTGTCTGAAGACGCTCACTCTCTTCTCCCCTTCGATGCCATTGTCGTCCCTGTTGTTGTCGTCTCCTAGAAGCGGCGTGCCTGTGGCCATTGCCTCTCACCACCCTCGGGTTTGGTTCGTTCTTCAGAGACAAGTGTCCATGGACGTTGTCTCTGCTCAACAAAGACTGGTAGTAATGCGTTTGAGAGTAGGTTCGGTGTCCGCATCGTTCTGGTCAAAAAAATGCGTGAAACCAGAGTTCTTGAATCTGAGAAAAGGTGCAATGAATAGAAAACGCACACACGAAGTTAAATTTGCTGAGGTACCAGTGTACTGGTCCACGATATCAAATGCAGCACCAGTTCCGAATTCGGACATAGACTCTTCGCGCGATTCGTTAAAACAGAAACTTTTATTTTATTTCTTATTATTATTATTATTATTTTATAACCAGGTATTCGGGTCAGCTTGCACGCACCTTAACTATTACTCAAAATAGACTAGCACAGCAACCCATCGTCATGGCCTCCACTTAAATCACAAGTGTTGATATGGTAAATCAAACTCGGGACCAGTGCACTTAACCACGCAATATCAAGTGCGCCCTAACGAACTGATTTATCCATGGATAGGTAATTTTCTTTTCTTTACTTCTTCATTTTTTGAATTTTTTTAATAGATATCTCATTTTTATTCTTCACTTAGCTCGATGACCTAAATCAGTTATATGCATGAGTGGGAAAAAAAATAGCTTAGAAATCAGCATTAAAAAGATTGAGTTTCATTTCCAAGGAAAATTATCAAAAAATCCTAAATATATTATAATTGTGTCAATTTAATCATCAATATAATTTTTTTGATATTATGGATGGCATTATAATTAATTCTAATTGAATTGACTAATCAGGTATATTTTTTGCACTCGTGGGAGTTCATCTATATTTCTGCTTTATGAATATGATATTTTATGGGCATTTATAATAATATTAAGTGTTAGTTGACCTAACATTTCTATTTATTTCCAGAGTTAGCTTTGTAATGACGTGCCATTGGAATGTGCTGACTAATAGAATAATCCCATCGATTACCGTTTTGGGTTTGACGTGGTAACTATTAATTCGGATGTCTTTAAATCAAGACAAGAGTTTCAATCATAGTATAGCGCACTACGCATTCGTGACAAACTATTGCAATGCTTAATTCTAGAGGAAAAATTATAAAAAAAATTCATAAATCTATTATAATTATATTAATTCAATCTTAATTTTTTTTTTACTAATTGAATTATAAATGTTTTGCATTTGTGACCATTCAATCTTCCAGCCAATGTTGACGTGATAATTTTTAATAATAATTGAATAATTTATCAAATTTCTTAATTATTTTTTTCTTCACAAATGTAAAAGATTTAAGGTTTGTTTTTATAATTTTTCCAAATTTTTGAACTTTTGAATTTGTGGCGTGCTGACAGAAATTGGACCAAATTTCCATACGAATATTGACGTGAGAGAAAGAAAGTGGGGGGAGAGAGAGGGAGAGGGAGAAAAGAGGCATGACGGAGGTCTCGCAATTGGGTTGTTGTCAGAGGACGACCCATCGTAACCTATACATAGTATTAAACGGCATAGCGCGATGCTTACGGTGTGTAAGACCGACTATCATAGAGCTTTAAATGTTAGAAGTTTGATATAGTAAATTTTAGGCAATAAAAAGGGACAGTGAAAGAATTAAATATTGATCAATTTGAAGTGTTTAGTCATAAAAGAAAGAAGATTACTATGCTCAATTAGGTGGCTAGTCCCCGTTCCCAAAAGGTCTTCTATTATAGGGCTGTTGCATTGATTCCCAAGCCATCTGATTTTAAGTATGATAGTCATTTCAAAGATGGAGATCTTGTTAGGACTCCTATGCTCGTAGGAATCGGGCAGGCATTAGCAGCATGCTTAGGTAATATTTGGTACCCACAATTGCCTTTCGGTATTTTATCCTATATTTCAACCTTCTTTGAACTCTTGCTTTTTTGGGTAATACTAGTTGGTATCAATCTCTCTCGTGCTTCTTATGTTTCGCGGAAAGATAAATTAGCTTTCTACCACGGACATTAAACCTCCTAGCCAATTTGTTTTTGCTTTTCATGTGCTGAGATATGATAGGAATTTTCAATATCACACCCAATGTTTATTGCGTTATGAATTAACTTGATACTGCTTGTAAGGACTAGCCTAACTCCCACATCAATCGATCACCAAATCTTGCGTCATCAATGATGGGAACACATCGAGAAATCATTCTCCAATAATTACGATTTTGCCAAAAGGTGATGCACACCTAGGTACAGCGTCCCGGCATCATCATCCTATAGAAACGGTAACAACACCCCAAGATTGAAGGAACAAAAAAAAAACATCATGTAAATCGCTGATCTATTTTAAATCAAAATAAAAGAATACTCAAATCTAGACATAACCCTAGATTGAGATAGAAAAGCTACGCAATAGAAAAAAAATTGACCACAAAATCAATTTCAAACAATCGGACTGCTGAAAACAACAACAAACCAACTGGAAACCTAGTGGAGCGCTCGACTATCCATAGCAAACACCTAGAGCAGAGTAAACTAGCAAATTCGAATATAGTAGATTCTTTCAAAACACTCACATTTCGATTTTCAGAACTTGTTTCCGTGAAAAACATCGACCCCGTTCACAAAATCGAGGAAGAAACCGAAAAGATAGAGAAACAAGAAACGAAAAATAAAGAAAATGGGAGATAGAGAGGAAGGGAACACGAGCTGAGGAGGCGGGGGTGAGGGGCAGGGAGGGAGAGAGGGAAAAAACACCCTCTACGCCCACGACCCATTCGACGAATTGATGAAGAGATGGGAAAGATCGAAATCGAGCCTCTGAGGTACGTGAGGGTGGAAGTGGGGATCTGGTTAGCCGACTTCCATATGACTTCTTGAGATCAATGAGCGGAAAATCTGAACACAACGCTCTCATCCTTGCTCAAGCGCTTAAATTTGCTGCCTTTTACGATCTCGATCTCACTGTTGTTACTTATGGCGAAGGCGGAAGAGCGAAGGAACGAGAAGGAGGAGAAGATTCGAAGGGATCTTCTCTGGAAAGGAGGAGTCAGCTCCGGAAGCACTTTTCCTGGTGGCCGAAGGCGGGAAGTAGGTCGTAGCCAGTGGGAGCAGCGGTGGCCATTGGAGTCTGCTCGTGAAGGTGTTCGGAAGAGAATTAAGGATTCTCTCGGTGGAAAAATATAGTATAAACTTTGCTTAGAATTTTAGGTACTAAACTTGCAATCCGACCTCTTCGTATTATAAACGGATGTTTCAGATTATAATTAATAAAATTATATATAAAAAATTCAAAAAATTGATCCCAAAAAATTAAAGATTTAAGCTGTCCGTACAAAAATGAACCGCCTAGATTGCAAGGTTAGATGCATAAACTTCTAAGAAAATATTAGGTTGCGTTCCATAAGCGTGAATCTTTATTTAAAAAAAAATCATAAAACTTGCCAAACATCTAAGCATTTCCTCTAGAGGCTTTGGGCCTTCAAAGTCTCTTAAAAAAGTAAAACCAAACACATTAGCTAGATAAATTCTCGAGTTTTTTTTCAAAAATAATATTAAATTAAATATTTATAAAATTAATTTAAATATATATATTTACCATTTTGGGTTTATCTCGGCAATTCAATTGCCGAGGAAGGGGGCCGGCCTGTGCGCCCCTCCCTCTGTTGTTGAAGAGGGGGGTTGCCCCCCAACGTGGGGCCTCACAAAAGAAAAAAACCCACCCCTTATCCAATTCCGTCCCTTTTTTAAAAAAATAATATAAAAATAATTTATTTAAAATTTTTGGTCTTGAATTTTTAACTTGGGGATAATTACATATATTGGTCTTTAAACTTTGATAGAATATGTAATCTGGTCCCTAAACTTTTCCCTCTTTTGTGAACACGTCTTTGTCGGCTAATTTCATATCAAATATTTTCAATTTCGACTTCGTTTGCTAGGCTCAAATTCGAGACATAAATTTAACAATACCAACGTTTAAAGGGTGGATCCCGAGCACCGGATTGACAAATGAGAGCAAGAGGACAAAATTTTTCGTAAGCGAGTTTGTCCAAATGAGACAAATTGGAGAGCCAAACCTATAATCTAAACCTGCCTAAAATTTGAATTAATTGTGGTTCGCTCGTCAGTGGATTTGTGACGAGCTTAATTTTGTTCGGCTCGACTTTGTGTTCCACCCGAGTCATGTCGAGTCTTAAGTCAAACTTGTAAGACATGAAATTGACATGCACAAGTATTTCTTTGCCATTTATGTACTTATCGAAATCCCACAATATTCTAGCGGGCGGCTCCTATGACATGCACGCGAATGATCATTTAAACTCCACACTGCTGCCCGATCAGCATTTCATGAAAAAAATAAAATAAAAAAAAATCGCAGGATTCTAGCCAAAACGCATTAATTACGGAAGGAAAATGATAAAAATTTCAATACATTGAGCTATTAAAATTAAAGTGGCTTGATTGCAAGATTCGCTAAATAGATCACACGAATAACTATACTGACGATCTAGGAGAACTCAAAGGACAACAAATCCAACAAGAGACTAAAACAAGGAAAAGCAATCGATATAATTTGGCTAAGTTATTGAAAACTCACATGATCTAATATTAGGGTAAAGTTTTAAACGGGAAAAATCTTCCGATCAAAATAAAAGGGGAAAATTATCTTAAGTATACTATTTTAATAATTGAATACCTCAGTCTCGCCGAATAAAAAAAAAATGATCATCATTTATCTTTGGATCAAAATAAATCAATAATAATAAATTGATTGTATCAAGAGAAGCAGCGGCAGAGGAAAAAGAAAGAAAGAAAGAAAGAAAGAAAGACAGAAAGAAAGACAACCAACGATTTGCGCGAGTAAATAAACAAATACAAAACGAATTACTTTGGAAAGATCTCTGTTGGGTCACCCCTCTTGGCATGCAATTATGAATACGAAATCACTCTTCACTGCAATCCCACGGCTTCTCTCCCTCTGCATCCGGTCACAAAACTTCATCTACTTGAAGATGGTTAACCCGTTTCCGGAGCGAAATTGACCATCAAACGGCTTCCTTGCTGACACCTGACACGCAGAGTTTTAAAAAATATTCAAGAAAAGAAGACTTGCCGATCCTGCGTTTCTCTGTGAAGTCTCCGAGCCTTGCTTTTTGGTCACCTTCCTTTTCTTTCAGGACCCACGGAGACCACTATCGTTTTTGGTTTTTCAGTTCTTTTCAAACCGCATTAGCTATTTGTTTGACACCTTGCCAAACTTTGATGGAAATAATTTGAAATACTCAACCTGGGTGTCTGTCTTTGATGCACGGTACGTCGTCAGATCCTTCTGGGTCGGGACAAAACCTGCAAAAGAACTTGCGGTTTCTTCCAAATTTGACTTTTGGCATTTTTTGGGTAATTCTTCAATTGTTCTGTTTCTCGTGGCTATGCACATGATTTCAAAGAGTTGTCGTTCCGCCTGTTATTCAGGACGGATTTTTCTGCTCTAATTTGTGATTATTGAAGAGTTGCAAGGAGTGCATTGCGTTTCTTCTCCATTTCTTTCCTGCAAAGGTTGTTGTTTCGGCGAAGAGGCGGAAAGGTAAGAAAAGAGAAGTATAAAGGGTGTTGTCCATGCGAGTATCGCTGTTGCTTTTTCATAGAATTGTGATGTTATCTGATCTGGGTCTCGACCGCTTGGGCCATTTTTTGTTGCAGGCTCTGCGATTTGTTTGAGGTGAGTCACTCCTCCATTACGCGTGTTTTTATTTTATTTTTTTAATGTTGTTAACTTTTATCAGAAGTCGAACGTTGTAGTGTCATGATTTTAATCCACATGTCGAGCTGGAAGAATCTTAGTTCCTGATCCATGTTTACACATATTTGACTTTGATGTGTCACCTGACATTGTTCAACACTTCCTTTATCACTCTGGTTCTCGGCTCATAATCTGACAACTATGACTGGTGGGCTGATCACCTGCTTATCTCTTGTTTTTCTATGTGCCCTTTGCCTTTTAGCTAAAACCCTTTTCTTGTTCAATTTGAGCATTGGTGAACATAGTCAAAAGTTTGTGTATTCGAACATACTGCTTTTTGAATAGGGTTTGATCAATACTGTATATTAGGAGTAGATGGTTTACTTTCCACTTGTTGTACCTCCATGAGGTTAATGAGCTCAGAGTTAGTTGCGAAACATACATTGGCTGTTTGCTAAGGCAGAGATCGCAATCACGGAATGATGGAGGAAAACTACATCGACTTTGATTGCATGTCTGTGGCTGTTGGGCATGAGATTCTATGAGTACATTGGATGCGATGGATCTAGATAAGATGGATCATGAGAGTATCTGGAGCATAGTTCTGTTGTAGACCTCACCTAACAGAATGTCCCTGATGTCTTTGCAGGTAAAAGCTTTCCCGACTATGAGCAGATAACATTTAGCCGTATGGGTTGGTTCAACAAAATCTTCAAAGGCTCGAGTCACAAAATCTCGGAAGGGCATTACGATGAAAATTATAGGAAGGGTCCTTCCTATGACGCTTCTTCCACTTCAGGGGTAATCTCATCTACACCTCTTGCTTTGTCCCTGAAGATTGAATCCCGCTAAATTTTAAGTTAATGGTGGGAAGTGCCACAAGTATTATAGATGATGTCTCTGCTCTGAAATGCATGCTTTTTTGTTTCTTCTGCTGCTAGATCTTAGTCAAAGTACATAGTAACTTGCCTATGTTGCCCGATAACTCTGCCTGGATCAAAGCTTTCTAGGTTTTATGACCAAGTTTAGTCACTTATCCTTCTGATGGAATTTCTTGTTGAATCAAATATAGGATAACTTGTCGGACTTTGAGGATGAAGATATAGATCATGCCATTGCGCTATCCCTTTTAGAACAAAATCAGAGCAGAGCAAATTTTATTGGTGAGTGATATAGCTAACTACTTCAATCACAATAATGCTCATACTGTGTTACATGTATGGTACCGTTATGATGTATTAATGTCGATGATGTGAATGATGAGATTGTTTAATTCCCCATGGCTGAACTATGTTTAAATTTTTATGGAAGTTTACTAAAGAAAAATTGGACAGGTCAACATGATACATTTTATCTAGTGCTTTGATTATAAAAATGTTGCATTGAAGCAGTAAAACCTGGCTTAGCTTAGGAGCAGGTATTGGTTGCTCAGGATGCATATGAGCCTAACCTACATGCACGGTCAGATCACATGATGTCCAATGGTAATTCTGGGCTGGAGGCTCATATACTGCTGGAGTTCTGAAGTTTGTTTAACTTAGGACTGAGAAACCACATTGTAGATATCATTTTGAGAATTTTAGTCTGAGAGTATGTGGGTGATGAATTTCAGCTCAATTTTTATGGTGGAGGATTAAGCATCTGCATATCGTCCAATGGGACACTGGAATAGCAAATTTATACTTAACTGCCACTGCAAAATATGGCAACATGTGTACATCTTACCCTCTATTAACACACATAAAGTTCCTTATGCCATGATGGAGTTTGATGATATGGCATGCTCTTGCATGGAAATTTAAGTTTCTCAGCTAAATACCTTGAGGTGTCTTATTTGATGTGTGCATTCTCAAATGTGCCATGCTAGAATTCGACATAGTTTCTCAAATTGTTGGATAGATAATGAATCTCAGTTGAAAGAAGATGAACAACTTGCCAGAGCTATACAAGAAAGCTTGAACTTTGAAAGTTCACCTCAGCATGAAGACGAAAGTGCTCCTTCCCCACATGAAAATGGTTATCCTCCTACTTCATATGGAAGTGGATATTCTCCTCCACGATATGGCAACAGACATGCATATAACCCTATGCCAATGTACTATCCGACAGGTTACAGGTACGTGGGAGACAATAAAACGGGGTCCGATTGTTTATACTTTCTGTGCTCAGTGCAATGCCAGATTCACTTTTTCCTAGCCTTTCTTGTGGGCTTACCATAGCTGCATATTGTCATATGGCATTGGACTGCATTTGTTGCATGTGAAGCTAATAGAGTACTTTAAAGAAAACTAGATCCTATTAGAATATCATTTTGAAATGCTTTATGTTTAACTCGTCTAGTTATTTGTGAGATACAAATTCAAAAAATGACTCAAGCTTAGATGACATGCTCATCTCTTAACTAACAAAGGGAGACAGTCTATATCCATAAACTGATTTTATCAATGAATAATTTCTATTTGGTTTAGCATAACCACTAGAAACGTGAACAATTAGGTTAAATTTCACTAGAAAGTGGACATCTATGTTGGTGAACTTACAAGGGCAGTTCAGAACTTTGCTTTGGCTTTAAAAGAAAAATTCATGGAGTATTATCATGCTTTTTTGATTGACCAGCTAACTAAATTTGACATGAAACTTCCAGCATTTTCAGCTGAAAGCAGTGGTTCCGATTGCTCCAGTTTACAGAGTTTGTTTCCATATTAAGCCAATATGGTCCAATTAGTCTGCTCCAGTTTATCTGTACCTGCCTCCAGAGAACTCATTTGCACGGTTATTTTCACCTAGAAGCTTATTATAGCTTTAGCAATAAGAACCTCTTCCAAAATGAGATCTTGTGTGAATTCTTTGGATAACTGTTACATAATCCCTGTGCCTCGTGACATTGCTCAGATGTCACAAATTTCCGTTTCTTCAGCAGTGAAACTTCGCCTCTCTCTAGAGTCGGCTACATGCTATAGCTTTAAATTTTTAATTTTTTTTAATGATTAGTGATGGCATAAGGTGTTGTTGATGTTGATGTTGATGTTGATTAGTGATGGCATAAATGAATAGAGGATGTATTTTCCCATCTCTAAGTTGTACTCTAAAAGTAGAAGAAACTTGGATCTTGTTGTGACTTCAGAACATATCCGGCAAAGCACTAAAATGATTGCCATCTTCTAATTCAATAAAATCTTACAAACGCCTTGCATACTTGTTAAACCATCAAAGTCAGATCTGCCGTTTAATCTCTGTATGGGGTTCTTATCTTTCTCTTTATGACGGTTGTCTCCCTTCAAGCACCATGCATTCGTCAAAAGTGTGATTGATAGTCGCTCTCTCTTCTACAGGATCTGTGCTGGATGCAATACAGAGATTGGTCATGGACGGTTTTTGAGTTGTATGAATGCTGTTTGGCATCCTGAATGTTTCCGCTGCCACGCTTGCACCCTACCAATTTCTGAATATGAGGTACTATGCATTTAATTTACTGCGGTCAATTGTTTGATAATTTCTTGTCTAGGAATCCATTCTCCTTTATTGGCAGTGTTACTTGAGTTGTAGACTGGCTAATTTAGCATGTTTATGCAGTTCTCTTTGTCGGGCAATTATCCTTACCATAAGTCTTGCTACAAGGAGCACTACCATCCAAAGTGTGATGTCTGCAGCCATTTTGTAAGTCATGGGAGTTAATAGAACTAAAGCTCTTGATAGTTTACTCCAATTGCTTTCTGGATGCAAGCTCAAGTGTGTTCTATGGCAGTTACTTCATAGGGCTATTTTAGTTGTCTCAGTTTCAGAGGAAACTGCTTCACGAATTCAGTTTGAACTGCTAACCTAGGATGTTCATGCCCAACCTTTTCTGAGTGCGAAATGTACGACAAGTTGTTAACAATCTATTCCATGGTGATAAAGATACGGGTTGTCCGAGCATGTAGTATAGTAACTAATGAGATGTTTGCGTGGAGTCTTGTGTTTTATAATTTAAATGTAAGGCGATCAGTACGTGTTTTGCATTTGTAATTATTATCCAGTCTTTGAGCTTTAATAGATAGAAAATGGAAATATCTGCTTTAAGAATTTTCGTGCCAACCTGTCATATTGCATTTATTTTTCGTTGCTAAATTCGTTTGCCCCCATATTGTTTATCTGTCAATATTTTTGCGCTTAAGCCTTTCATATGTTAATTGAAATGGTTAGCATTGGGCTATGATTGAGTGGATTCATCGTGATCCTCCAGTCCTTGAGCTCCAGTTTTGACTCTTCATGGTGCTCGGATATCCTACTTTTTATTCATCGAAGAATAAGAAAAGAAGAATTTTGTATTTTAACATTTGTAAGTGCTGCTGATTGATCTTTGGAGGATAAAGTGCCCAGTTTTCGGTATGGAGAGCAAAAAGATATGAGCCTCCATCTTTTTCTTTGGTTCTTTTAGAAACTCCACTCTTTCACCATGCTCGTTTTGGAAATCTCTTGCCAGATCCCTACAAACCTTGCCGGTCTTATTGAGTACAGGGCACATCCCTTTTGGAGTCAGAAATACTGCCCTTTTCACGAACATGATGGGACTCCGCGATGCTGCAGTTGTGAACGAATGGAGGTCAATTTGACTAAACTACTTTTGCATGCTTAAGACCAGTGATGAATTTATTAGAAACTAATGTCAGGAGGATTAAGCATTTGCTCCTCATTCATGTGCAGGCACGAGAGACCAGATATGTTTCTCTTAAAGATGGTAGAAAGCTCTGTCTTGAGTGTTTCGACTCAGCAGTGATGGACACAGATGAATGTCAACCACTGTATGTTGGTATCCAAGAATTTTATGAAGGTCTAAACATGAAAGTGGAGCAGGAAGTTCCTTTACTTTTGGTCGAGAGACAAGCACTAAATGAAGCAAGGGAGGGAGAGAAACACGTAAGTCAAACAGCTCTAAGTAATCTTTAGAGCTCCTCTAGTGGTGGGAAACCGTGGAAAACTGTGACCTGCGCTCGCAACAATCGTTATTTATTGCATTCACGTATTTGTCACAATTTTCATGCAAAACTCAACTAGTAATTTGATTCATTGTTGTGTTGATGTCAACCATTGAAGTAAATTAGTTTGACTTCTGAGTTTTTGCTGGATCATTATTGTAAGGTGGTTCTGAGAATTTGTCCTAGAATAATCTGTGCTCGACAGTTTGTTGCAAGACTTAATTTCACATGGTTTGCTTATCATTATTCGTTAAAAGGCTTGCCTTCTGAAGGTCAATAGTATACTGGTTCAGGTATTGCTTGTTCTGGCCAACTCCATCTGTGATCCATTCCCCCATTGTCTACTCTGAACAATATTGTCAGTAGAGCTATCGATTAGCAAGTTGAATCATAATTCATGTTACTGCGAACACAGATGACCTTAGATTATCATAAACTGAGTCGTATTGATCACGGTATTGCTTTTTGCACTGAATTTTTTTTATTGGTTCAGGGCCATCATCATATGCCTGAGACAAGAGGATTGTGCCTCTCTGAAGAGCAAACAATCGGCATGGTAAAGACTTTTAGACTCTGTGCGCGCGTGTGTGTGTGGGGGGGGGGGGGGGGGGTTCCGGCGCCATGTGTGCGTGTGGGTGGTGGTCTTGCACCATACACAGAGAGGCACAAGCCATCCCACATGCAAGTGCGCATGCCCATCATAGTTTAGGATTGATTTAAGTTGAAGTCTACCTTAGCCCATCATAACCAGATTTTACGACAGCCAGGAGTCAGGGGACGTCGAAGAGCGGGCACAATAACAGAACCTTATAAACTGACACGTCGATGTGAAGTGACTGCAGTTCTAGTCTTGTATGGCCTTCCAAGGTATGCCGTCCGTTCATCTGATTGTATGATGAATTGAAATCTTGCAAAACTCCAACAGACGAGAAGACTGAACAACTAGCCCTTAATAATACAAATGAGATTTTAGATACTTCTTATGCAAGTTATGAAAAGAGGTTTTTATCCAGAACATGATCAAGTGAGTTGGACAAAGATTTTGAATCTCTCTTTCGGCTTATACTGCTTTTGCGGACTGATAGTTGTTAGCTTATGTGCTATTGAATTGCTCATCGGAACATTATGTGCAGGTTGCTGACTGGATCCATACTGGCTCATGAAATGATGCATGCTTGGTTGCGACTAAAAGGTTCTTTTCCATTATGTTTCTTTAGCTTGAGTCTCCGGAAAATTAGATCCAAGTTTCATTAATGTGCTTTCTGTAGTCCTTAATTACTTAGATTATGATATTCCTTTGAATTTTTGTTCTCCCTAAAACTTGTGAGTGCAATAAGTGGCATCATGTATTAGGGGAGGTTTCTCAATTCTACTTGATTTTTATCAATTCATTAGTGTTCGATCTGTGATTGTGTGTTCCTCTTCAAGCTGCTGATATACCTGGATGGTTTTGAAGGTTACCCCACTCTTCGTCAAGATGTTGAAGAGGGGATTTGTCAAGTGCTAGCTCACATGTGGCTGCATACACAACTGACATCTGGATCAAGCCATGACTTTGCGTCGACCTCCTCAATTTCATCAGCTTCCAGAGCAGCTAAGAAAGGTCCAAGATCTCAGTCCGAGAGGAAGCTAGGGGAGTTCTTTAAACACCAGATAGAGTCGGACACTTCCCCGGTGTACGGTGATGGGCTTAGGGCCGGTCTACTGGCTGTGCATAAGTACGGTCTTCAGAGGACACTTGACCACATCCGAATGAGAGGCAACTTCCCATACTGATCAACCAAACATTGCTCGCGTTCTTTTTCTGTTTTCCTTAAATGAAAAGGCATGGCCTTTCATGCTGAAACTAATTTCGAATTCACGTAGCGGGGTTGCTATGAGATCTATAAATTGCCATTTGATTGTCGTTGTTATGTGGCATAATGACATCTCGATTCGTAAACGATGTGATATAATAAACACGGTTACTTTTCTAGTCGCTGTCTCGATCTTTGCTTTTTTTTGGGTCTTTCCCTCTCTTTCGTAAGACAATGTTGAGCCATTTGCTGTGATCATCTGCTTTGCTGGTGTTTCTTGACAATTCCAGTAACGTGGATCAGTCTAGTATATACTAGCAAGATGGTCAATCATTTTCTTTTCATCCTTTTATGGCAAAAGAACGCGGCATTAACTGGATACAGCAAGTTTTATAGAAATGATCAAGAGGTTCTACTCTAGAGAGCTAACTTCTCTGTACTGTGAATTACTTCTTTCTACCAAGCTTTGAGTGCGACGGCAGAATTTCCCGGGCCTTTAGATCTGCCTGGATTTTCAACAGAGTCGCTGCTATTTCCTCCATGCCCGGTCTCCTCATAGGCTCGTGTGCCAAGCAGGTTAGACTTAATCTAACCATCTGTATAGCTAGAACTCTTCCGCTATGTTCGAGTCTAGGATCGATGAAGCTTTGAAGAATCTCCATTTCTGCATCGTCTCCTTCCATCGCAGAAGCAATTGCGGCTGAAAGCAGAACTTCCCTTCCGTCCTGCAAAATGACCGCCCCCTTCCCTGTGATCAGTTCCAAGAGCATCACTCCAAAACCATAGACATCGGTCTTTGAAGTGACCAGGCCCGCCTCGATGTACTCCGGCGGCATATAACCTCGGGCCCCACTATGGTGTGTAGTCAGGGAAGTGCTCGACGTTTCCCTTCTAGCGACGCGCGCGAGACCGAAATTACCAATCTTGGCCCTGAGATCGCCATTTAGCAGTATGTTGCTGCTGTTGATGTCCTTGTGCACGTAGGCGGGTTTGGTGAAGCTATGGAGATAGTGAAGTCCGTTGGCGACATCCAGGGCGATATTGATCCGGCGACTCCAGCTCCGAGTTTTTCTGGAGCTTTTACCGGAGAAAAGCCAGTCCCTCAGAGACCCGTAACTCATGTACTCGAAAACCAGGTAAAAGCGGCCATCGAATTCGCAGAACCCCCGAAGCTGGATCAGATTGAAATGGTTGATCTTCTTCAATATGCTCACTTCGTTGGACACGTCTCGACTCACCCTCTTGACTGCCAGGGTTTCCTGGCCGAAGGTACCGCGGAAAACAGAACCCTGGATTCTGTTCCGGGAGCTGAAGTTCTGCGTGGCCTTCTTTATTTCCTCAAACGTGAAGACTTTCAGGATTTCCTCCAAGCTGGCGATTTTGACACGGAGATCCACTGGCGAGGCCGATTTTCTGCTCGCCTGCCCTCGAAAATGGGGGACGGCCTCCTTTCTCTTGTTATGCCACAGAAAACATGTGAACGCGGCAAAAAGGGTCACCAGAAGACCACCTGCCACGACTCCGAGCCCCAAATACAGTTCCTTGTTGGGTTCCCTTCTTGAAGAGACATAGGTCAGCGGAGGCGAAGATGGCTGTTCCTGGTACGGTACCGTGGTTTGCGAGCTTGAAGGTTCGGTTATGAGAGGAACTAGGATCGTCGTGAAGGGGAAAATAGTGGGGTTCGCTTCAGAAAATCCGTTTTCCTTGAGGATGGCCTCAGCGCTAGCATTGAATCTCTCACCAATACCCGTAATAGTATCTCCCCAGTTGATTGAGTAGGTCAGCAAGTACCTGACGCCGTTCAAGGTTTGATTCCTGGTCGGACAAGCACACCGAAGCGGCACTTGCAGCTCACTCGCCCCCTCCAATCCGGACTCACCGCGTGGATTTTCTCGCTTGAGCGATCCGCACGTGGAGAGCCCCTGGTAGGTGTCGTTCGCCACAGTGAAGTAGGTGTCGTTGGTGCCGCTGGCGACTGGAAACGCGGAGATGGCCCGGTAGTACTGCCCCGAGCAGGAGCATTTCACAGGGACAAGCACCTCCTTGCCCCGGGGGAACACGGCGAGCCTCGTGACGTTGTTGATTCTCGCCACAGCCGCCCGGTCCGAGGACAGGAGGGTCGAAATGGCCGGGACGGAATCGTAGGGAGGGCGGGACTTGAAGATGAGGAAAGCCCGGCAGGCCCGTCGACCGCCGGTGCAGGTGTAGTGGAAGGCCGGGGACGGTCCGTCCCGGTCGTCGGCGTCGCAGTCGAGGACCGTATTCCCCGAGTACTTCTGCTGACCATGGGCAGAAGTGAAGAGACTGAGCGCGAAGAAACTGAGGACCACCTGGCGATGCATGCTTTGCCGGACTGCACCAAGAAAAATTCTTGACGATGCGTTGGGGAAGCTTGGCGTTGATAACATTGTTACATAACCGCGTGAAGTTGTATTAAAAACTTTAGTCTATAAGAAATCGATTGCTAACAGACATTGATATCGGTTGGATTTGATCCCCGAACGAATCAAGAAATCAGTGTGGCCCCATAATCTCATTTTAATATTAATTACGCAATAAATCTGCGTTTGAATGGGTACGATTACAGAACAGTTAGTAGAGTGATATTGACTGAGTTTATGCACCAAAGCGATTTTTTTTTTAGCCATTAAAAGATTCTTAAGAAGGTAAATACAAAATTTTGATTTTAACGTGGACCCATAATTTCGTATTAAAACGCCATGCCACCTCCCCTAGTACACCCAATTTTGGATGAACTAAGGAAACAATTTTCATATCATAAAAACGTGGTTTGACTCCCATAATTTGAAAAGTTAGAAATATTATAAAAAAAAAGAAAAAAAGAAAATGTATCCTGCCCTTTAGGGGTGTATGATTGTCTTTCTATTTAAAGACTATATTTCTAGTTAGAAATAAGATTTTTCGATTTCTATTTACTAGATGAGTTTCTCAACCAAAAATCGCATTTGATAGCGATATAATTTTTCTATTTTTGAAACAAAAATTCGTTTGATAATTACAAAAAGTTTCTATTTCAGGCGACCGGCTGCGCCGGAGACCACGGCGGCAATTGGAAGCGACGGCGGTCGTGACAAATTTTTTCTATTTCTCAAATCTGCTTCAGAAACAAAAAAATTCACTTTTTTCTATTTCTCAACTCTTAGCCAAATCTATTTCTAAGCCAAAAAACTAGCTTCGAAATAAAAAAGCTATAATGCGTTGTCAAACGCATTTATGTTCCAAAGTTATTCTTTAGAACAAAAAAATAAAAAAATAGAGAAACATAATGAGAATCATGCACCCCTTAAAGTTGTAACTCTGTACTACCGAGAAAATAAGAAATCTTTTTTAAGTTATTTGAAGCGAGAAATACGTGGGAATTTGCAGGCTATAATTTCAAGAATTGCGGTCAAAGATGGGCAGGGCACGGGAATATATCAAGTGGGCCATTTTGATTATCCTGAAAAATTGGAACTTTGGTCTTGTCTGGTAGACTTGTATTGAGCGGAACGCCCCACACAACCTGGAATCATGGTCTGGGCTTCACAGGACCGAGGGAGAACAAGATCTGTCATTCTTGGGAGTTGGGACCGATGGGGCAAGAGGCGACGATCAAAGACTAGGTCATATTGTGTAGTAGTTCACAGCTCAGTTCATCGTCCTAAAAATTCTTATCCGGGACCGACGATTATTTCCCGCTCTCGTCGAGCCAGGTCATTATAGTAGGGGGATGCATAATACCTAGAAGAACATAGCCCCAAGCACAAGAAGACAGACGCCTTTTGTACACGCATAGGCCGTCCCTTGTGCTGTTTTTAGATGGCTTTGGGTTTGACGATGAACATAACCCGTAACCCAGCTGCTGCGACTCCTTCAGCAAACAAGGGCGACTACTGTTCGGTTCGGCGGCGGATTCATGTCGATCGGAGCAATCGATTTGGTTTTTCAGAATCGAGCTGGATCATATCGAGAGCCGAACAAGACTGTTGTAGTTCTCTCGATTTCGGGGTGTTAAAGCTTGGCCTAGGACATTAAGGACACGCAATTAGATGGTAATTCATTATCCTGATTATTTTCAAGTTTAGCTTGACTGTCTCCTTCGCATTCATAAACGGATGTAATCCATGTCTTCTCAAACCCTCTTAAGATGTTGAAGTGGGCGTGAGGTTACGATCCCATCGGCTGGATCTGAAAGACAAGTCCATAAACCTGTTGTTCGTGCATAGTTTAAGCATTTTCACTGTACTGGCTCTATGAAACTACAAAGAAGTCGAAGAGAACGAGACTTTGGTCGCTGTCTTTAGCATCACACAACGAAATATCATACCAAGCGCAAACAATCTTCGAAAGGATTGACCGAGCAATTAACCATTTGACTTACATGCGACCGATTCTCTTCTAATTCAGAGTGTGTCGTGTCTCACTTAACGTACTTCCGACGGGTCGCCATAGGCCATAGCCACTTATGAGTAACGGTATTGCCAGTTTGAAAACAGACTAGGCCTAATCACGAGCCGGGCAGCCTATATTTTCTAGGAAGTACCGACATTCCTTGAAATCCTTCGTGTCGTGTCGTGTCTGACACTCGTCGCCATATGATCGCTCCAGACATGTCAGCAACAAGCGAGTTTAGCGTCTTATTTGACACTCACAAGGTTAATTTTAAGCATTTTAATAAATCAATGGTCAAGAAGTAAATTTATCAAAAACGTATATATGCTTAATTCATATATCTAGCCATCTTAAAATTAATATTAAGCCAACCATAAAAGAAAACTTATATATATACGTGATAAATATCATTTGATATAAAACGTGTCTTAACGTGTCGAAATAATTTATTTTTTTAGAATGACATGTGGGCATGTGGTGTTATGTTGTTGTGCCTTGCCACATGTCTCGTGTCCGAGTCGGTTCTAGTTAGCCCACCGTACGTCCGCCTGAGCTATTGAGGCTGGGAACACAATTTCGGCGTACCAGGGCGAAACAATTTTCTTTTACGAAGAGAACTTCTACAACTTTTTTAAATCACGGGAGATTCTAGGCACGGGCTTTTAAGCCCAATATATACGAAGAAACATGCACTCAGATCCATTTTCACAGGAAACACCGCGGCCCTTCATCGTCTCAACATCAGTTGGAAGTCATCATGCGTTGGAATTCATGGAAATCGACCTGTCCATCCCCGTCCAGGTCAAAAGCACGTATCATTCTCACACACTCTTCATACGAATGCTCCCTCTCCCCAAGCCTCGACAACACGCGTTGGAGTCCCTCAGCCGTGATGCCCCCACGGCCTTCGCCGGCCTCGAAAATCTCAAACACCCTTTGGAGATCGCCGTCCGTCTCGCCCCCGTCTTGCTCCACCATGCGGACGAAGTCCTCGAACTCGAGCAGACCGTCGCCGTCCGGGTCAAAGTCGGCGATCGCCTTCCGAGCTTCGTGGCGGGGTAAGGACTCACCGATGGACGCGAAGTAAGCGCTGAGCTCCTCGCTGGACATCTTCCCGTCTCCGTCACGGTCAAAGCGTTGGAAGGCTCGCGAGTACTTGTGCTCGCCTGCGACGACACCGTGAGGCATGCTCGACGGAGCGTTTGGAGATTTGGGTCTCGAGTGGCAGTTGCGCGGGAGCTTGAGAAGCTTGAGGCTCCTGTTGACGAGCCACTTTGAGGGCTTAAGGACTAGAGCAGTGGCCATGTGATCTGCCCAAGGGCTTTTTCTCTGAGTTTGGCAAATTAGAGCGGCATCTTATCGGAGCTTTTATACATGCGGTCGCGTGGAAGATTGGAGTTGATTGATGACGATGGGGGACAGAGAAGCTCTTGCTCAGAAATTGCGGGATGAAGAGCTAGCGGCCATGAAGTTGCTGTCCAATTTCGTAGTAGCAGACTTCAGAAAGACTTGAATTTTCAATGTGGAAAAAGGCCAGTGAACGGATTGTGCTCAGTATTTACCGTGAAAGTGACCAGAAAATTCATCCACTAGGTTTCGTTGTCTTTTTCTGACTTTGCAATAAATACCTTCCGATCTATGAATATAACTATAAAGAAGAAGAAGAAGCAAAGAAGAAGAAGAAGCAAAATTACATCTAAAGTGTCAATATTTATGTATGACAATTATTTTAGTGTTAATATTTATTTTTGGATCATTTAAATGCCGAATCGAAGAAAAATTGATAACTTAAATGCCAATTCTGGTGAAAAACATCACTTAAGTGTCAACTCGTGGTATTTTTATTAATTTTTAATGTTAAGTGAAATCTTTTGAAAAAAAAAGTCAATCCACATGGATTTAAAAAAAAAAAAATTAGCCCAACACGTGAACGCCACTTGTAATATCTTTGTACAAAATAAGCTAAAATATAATTTTTAAAAAAATTAAAATTAGCTAAATAACTATATAAAAAAAAAGCATCTGTTGCAGCGGCTAGGGCTTCCAAGCCCTCGTCGATGCAACATACAGTTTTTATCTTTTTATTTTTAGTTTTTTAACTTTTGACTTTTTTAATTGTTGACATTGAAGCTCCAACGAACAATGTAGATGTCACGTCAAATTTCAGGCGAAGTCATTAGAGTTGGCACTAAAATAATAATAATAATTTTTTAAAATTAATACTTAAGTGATTCAAAAAAATATTGACACTAAATTGAGCATACACAAATATTGATACTCTTAGTGTACTTATGCCTAAAAAAAATAAAAGAATTAATTATGTAATGTTTTTTAGGTGAGAGATTAATAAGCCTATTTTGGCTCATAAAAAATAAATATCAATACGTTAAAAATTATTGTAGAGTCCACTCTTATAAGAATTTATCGCTTACAATATAATGTTATTTTTACAATCATTCAAATACCATTATTCTAGTAAAGTGTAAGGAAAAAAAATAAAAAAAAATTCCTATGAATCGATCCCAGGCACCGAAACTCTTGTCCTAAAATATTATATATATATATATATATATATATATAAGACAAGCATGTTGCATTTCACAGGTGGAAAAGCAAGTTTCGGATAGATGTAAGAGCAGGCCAGCGACCGCCGCCACCTTCTTCAGTTCTATCTCCTTTAGACATTGCCGTATATAAGCTATAAAGTTTCAGGGTACTACAAATTGGAAAATAATGAAAAGCAGGTCGACAATGTTGATGTTGAACTTGTTTAAAAAACAAAACGACAGTTTGCTTCAAAAAGAAGGCAAGCCGACTAATGGGACAAATTAGAAAAAGATTATTACAATTATGTTAGCATTGCTAAGTTTTAATTTGAAAGCCCATTTGATTCCCAGCATGATCTCTTTTCACGCTAGTGAAGTTCGACGGTTCAACTCATCGAGTCAATCATCATATGCGAAATAGGTCAAACAATAAATTTAAATTGCATAACCATAGCAATACAGAGAGCAATGTTATACATTGATGTATACCGTGATGTGATAAATTCAAGCTGGTTATACCCAATCAATTTTAAGCTGCTCTTTATACTATTTATCACTCGCTCCATTATTAATCGAGTTACTTCTAAATGGCCCATTTTGAACGAGGAAACGAAATGGAATGAAACGAAGGGATGGAACAATAATAAGCATGTCGGATCAATTGAACACGAATTTTATTTCTAATATTTGGTTGATCACGGGAATGGAAAACAATGTCGAAGTTTCATTTCATTTTTTTTTTTTGGTCAAAATGTCAAATTTTGATTAAACCCTCCGAAAGAAGTTTGAAAGATAGAGAGAATTAGGGGTGAGCATGGTTCCTGGGTAGAACCGATAACCTGGAACAGAAATCTGTAGGAACCAATCTGATTTCAAGTTCCAAGGTAAATAGGGTAGGTTTCATGTTCCAAAAATTAAGAAACCTGTTCCAACGGATAGGTTCCAGGTTCCACTAACTAGAACCTGGACCCTAGATCTTGATTGTGTTTCTTTTAGTATATATTTTCGTACGATCCTACAATATTCTATGGCGTTCGATGATAAGTATATAATTTAGAGTCAAATAAATTTTTATGTTCCAAGCTCTAAAAAATGAAGAACCTATTCCAACGAATTAGTTTCAAGTTTTAAATGTGGAACCTAAAACCGCTTACCTTTACTTTTCATTAATTGTTGTAGTATTTACTCTCATTTTGCTTAACTAAAAATAAAAAAAAAATAAAAAAAATTGATAGGTTCTCGGATACCCTGGAACCGATCTTAGAACCTGTGATAGGGTAGGTTCCAGGTTCCATGATATGATGGGTAGGTTTTAGGTTCTAAAAAATGAGGAAGTTATTCTAACGGGTAGGTTTTAGATTCTAGGTAAAACCTGTAACGAACTTGGAACTGCTCGCCCCTAGAGAGAATAGTTAGGGGCACATTAGAAAGTAAGTGAAAAGCCATAATCAATAGCAATACTGATCTTAATTCCTAGCTTTAAGCCCATATGCCTTTGGTCTCCAATTGCTTGCGAGAGAACCCATCCACAAAAAAGCCCACACATTCATCCTGTGCCAACCAGGTTTTGCGCACGGGCTTGGATTGGTTAGGAAGTAGGAACTACGGCACGGAACCATTTATTTTGCGAAAAAAAAAACGATTTGAGGAAAAAAATAAAAATGATCGGTTATCTCCTTACAATAAAGAATGAACAAAAAAATATTCTCATCATTCATGAAGATGGTCAAAGTATAAATCGTTTTCGATAATAATAAAGTTTTACATCAGCTAATTATGTCAATGGATCATTAATTGGAAAAATAAAATTTTAAATCATTAATCTTCTACGAAACAAACGCGCCCTGAAGCGTCATTTTTTTTTTTGCAAAAAAAGAATGACTTGAAAAATATTTTCTTAAAAATGATCACTTGAAATAAATAGTCAATGAAAGATATTTTCATAATCGATAACAATTTATGCCTATATATATATATTTCATGGACGATTTAAAAAAGATCATTTATTTATTTCCGTGAGCGATATAAACAATCTTTTTTAAAAAGGAGATCTTCGACGTGTACAAAAATCCGACCTTTGGAAGGATGTCTAAGTTTCGACCAAATGACTAATTGCCTTGGTGCCACTAATCACACATTGACCCCAAAAGGGCGTATAAGTTTCGGTCAAATGTCCTTATTAACACGTGAACAAATGCTTATTCTGAGTCATCCCTCGCAGGGGTGGTGAGTTTCTAGGTGGTCCAATTTCCATGCAGAAAATTGGGAACTGGACCAGAGAGGCGATTCCTGGTTTTCGGCATCAGGAAGAAACCGAACGTTATTCTTAATCACTAGTAGTGTTGAAAAAGAAACCGAACGCTCATAAAAGGAATCGAACCTGATATTAGTGCGTCTAACTATACAATTTCAAGTGCGCTCTAACTAACTGAGCTACTTATGGATGGGTTTTGTCAAGTAATTTTAATTCAAAATAAAAGGAAAAAAAATCCTACCCAGCCCAACCAGAAAATTCGAGACACATGTAATTTCGGACCACGCTAGGCTGAAACTCATTAAGCCCTTATTCCATTTTTTATTTGACACATAACCGCATTTTTTTTAAATTATCCCGCTAGTATGGCAGTCTCACGGCACTGTCATTATTTCTGACTCGATGATTACGCGATAATGATGTGTGATTCCATAGTTAGAAATAATTGCTAATAATATTATATTACAATGTAAGTTTTTTCCTTTTTCAAAAGCTTATTTGAACTAGACGTTTCCTTTTGAAGTGGCGACTCCCTCTTTCGGATCTTGCTAGCGCAAGTTAACAGTCGTATATTCCATTCCATACGAACAGTAGTTAGGAAGTTTGGAAAAGAAGGGTAGGGTCCACGTGGAAGGCTACGTCCGTTTTAAATCCCGACCATGTGCCCCCACGAAGGAGTTTAGCCTGTGAACAATTGCCACGTGCCACGAAGGGACGAACCCGGGAATTGGATATTTCCTCCAATCAGTGGGAGTAACATGCCGCCTTCTTTCTTTGCTCTCTGCTCACTCCACCGACACTCAAATTAGAAAGCCCGGGGCAGCCTGGCATGTTGACCCTTCTTTGTTGACCAATTAATAGGTCTTTTTTTTTTTTCCTTTTTTAATTTTTTTTAAAGACATGAATTGACCAAATTTATAGTCGAGACACGACGAATGCCAGCGAAGGAGGACTGCTCAATGCACACTATGCCTTCATAAGAGCGTAGGCAGCCAATTATAAATCAATGGAAAGGGAAATTTGGTAATCAATTTTGGAGAAGTATCGGATCTTGAGAGGCCCGTACGGTCGAGTTTCGTGAGAAATTTCGAGGGCAAAATCGACTGAACTTTATAGAAACAGAAGACCACTAACAGACATACACGAACCCCAAAACAATAAAGGAGACGTAACTATATACGTAATTCAAGGATGATTGCGAATAATGAAGGAAAAGAAAATATGTAGCAAACATAATTATGGTTATTCAAGGACAGACTGTTGTGAAAACATCATCATGGAAATTTCTCTTTATCATTATATGCACACTTAGTACCGTTATTATAATGATGATTTAACGTATACGTATCTTGATCACATTGACAACCAGAAGAAAAGAATATTGGATTTGGATCATTATACTAAAGCTTCTCGTTAAATAATTCTATCAAATACAACAAAGCAAAGGTTCCATGGCCGAGTGGTCTTCTCTGTCCTGGTCGATCCGGACTCCTTGTCTTCCTTCAATCGCGGCCTGATCATCACAGTGACACTCTCGTCTATGTGGTTTGAAAGCTAGATTTGAGATAAACAGCTACCTCACCGAGTTTCCAGGCCACGACGAATGTTTACCGCTTAAATGGGTCGCTTATCCCCCTTACTTGTCTTTTAGAATTGCCTTGTCGAAGCCTTGTCTACTCAGACTTTAACTTGAATGAGAATAATACTAGTCTTTCCCGACCCAAAAAAAAAAAAAAACAAAACAAAAAAGGGGGAGGCACATTCAATCGACGGACAAAAGAGTTTTGTAAAGACCCGTAGAGAAATGAACAAGAGTGCATGAATCCACCTCAAAATAGCTCTACATTTTTGCTATACAGACTTAGCCGGCGGCATGTACATGATGATAATCTCTGCCGGAGCGTGGAAACCTTTTCCAAAATAAAAAAAAATAAAAAATTATTAGAAGATCCCAGAAATTTTTGTGTATCTCCCTCTTATTGTTACGAGTGAAGTTTATATTTGATTCCAACATATTTAAAATCTCTGATCTCAAAAATTATGGAACCACGCACCCACCCACCCATCCACCTGCATCTCCAGATATATAGAGAGAGAGCGTGTGTTTCCTATCTATACAAACTCCGTGACGTCATCGTCGGTCGGGACTCGAGTTCCGCCCTTCCCTGCGTGGGTGGATATGTCGATTTTCCGATTTGGATCAGGAGTCCAGTGAGAAGGGAGTGCGCAAGAGATCATAAGGAGCCCACAGGGCGTCCAAGGGGCACGGCCGGTTGGCGTCGAGCCTCGCCCACGGCTTCCCTTTGCCGCTCCAATGCAGGAGGCTGACCGGGCCGGGATGCAAGTCCCGGCACAGCCCCCGGAAGTTGTCGCCCCCGAGGCCGTGCTGGTTCCACCGGTGGTCCACCGGCGCGATCTCCCCGGCGAACACAAGCAGGAACGGCGGGAGCGACCCGAGCTCGTAGATCCGCATCCGCTTCTGGAGCTCCATCCACTCCTCGATC
The DNA here is from genome assembly GCA_028455895.1 of Rhodomyrtus tomentosa. Classification (NCBI taxonomy): domain Eukaryota; kingdom Viridiplantae; phylum Streptophyta; class Magnoliopsida; order Myrtales; family Myrtaceae; genus Rhodomyrtus; species Rhodomyrtus tomentosa. The sequence goes on along the minus strand of JAPCWY010000001.1, from coordinate 378,509 downwards.
TTGGCCGTGTACCCGCCGGCGCGCCATCGGTCGAGGTCGATTACCATGACTCCCGTGTTGAAGTAGCAGGGCGGACGGCGGCGGCCCGCGAAGGTAAGGGGGAGGGAGGGGCTGGACCAGAAGGTTGGGGTGAAGTAGGAGGTGAAGTTGGCGTTGCAGTACTCAGGGGCGGCGAGGACGGTGGAGTCGGGGCCAAGGGGGGTGGCGGCGAGGGAGGCGATGTCGTCGACGAGGATGAGGTCGGAGTCGAGGTAGACGACGCGGCGGACGCAGAGGGGGAGGAGGTTGGGGAGGTAGGAGCGGGCGTAGTTGAGGGGGCAGTCGAGGGCGGAGCGGATGGAGGTGGAGATGAGGCCAGAGACGGCGGAGGCGTCGAAAGGGTGGAGCTGGAAGCGGAGGTAGGGGAAGGAGGAGAATAGGGTGGCGCGGAGGAGGGACGCGTCGGAGGTGGTGGACGAGTAGACGAAGTGGAAGATGACGTTCTGGGGGCAGGTGGAGTGCTGGAGGACGGAGATGATGGCGGCCATGGAGCCCCGGATGTAGGCGGCGTCCAGGGTCATGGCAACGTGGACTGCCGTCTCGGAGCAGATGAAGTCGTCGTCGTCTTCGCTGTCATCATCGGTGGAGGTGTTGAGGAGGGAAGGGCAGGTTGGGGAGTTGTAGAATTCGGGGGCTTCTTTGAATTGTTCGGGGTCAATGGTGGTTGTGGTGGCGCCGCCGTTGGGGACAGCGGTGGTGGAGGTGGAGGTGGAGATGGAGATGGAGATGGAGAAGAGGAAGAGGAAGAAGAAGAGAAGAGCTGCATTGATAGGCAGAGACATAAGAGTAGACGGGTGGGGTTTGGGGAGTCTTTGGTTTTCTGCAAGTCGTCTTTGCATCGAGCGAGAGAGACAGAGAGAGAGGACGAGGAAGAGGAGTCTTAAAATGGTGTCTGAAGATTGAAACACGGTTTTGGGTTTGGGGTATTTTAATTTATTTAATTCGTTTTTTTTTTCTTTTAGAAGAAGTGGGGAGAGAGAGAGAGAGAGAGAATAGGAATTTGGGGTTAAGCTTAGCTGGATGGCTAGCCAGAGGCTGCGAAAGGTGAGGGAGAGCTCGGTCAAGAACTTTCCAGGGAGACGTTTGTTGAGCTTAGATCTGTTGTTCTACTTCAAATTTTATTAAAGTGAAAAAAAAAGGTAGGATATGCTCTTAATTTCTTGATCTATTTTTTTTTAATAATCTTTCGTGGGATGGGGTCCTACCTTGGGGTGGCATGTCTATTGACTGAAGGTGGGAAACAATTGGAGTTTGGGGGGGGGGGGGGGGTGTGGCAATTTGGTGAATTCACGGGGTAAATTAGGGAGAGCAATTTGTGGGGGTGGGGGTGGGGGTGGAAAAGGTAGACTTAGCTTTTAATCATTTGGGTTAACTTTTCAAAAAGGCATTTCTTTTGCAAGCAAAAGCCTTTTGTTTGATGATCTAAGCAAATTGCTTCGCCTTGCGCGCCCTTCCGAATCCCATGGAGATGACAATTCAAAGGGACGTTGATGTCTCATCTCTCCTTATGAGTTGAACCGTCGCCTTCTGGTAGTAATAGGATTAGGTGGTGTTTGCCGATCAAAGGCATCCCTAAACCGAGGCTGACTTTCTTGTTTTGCAAACCCAGAGAGCTCAACCCCCCATGTGAAAACTAGCGTGCCACCTTCCATGGAGAATGACACTTTGAGCATCGGATATTCTTATTAACACGGTGATCGGATTAGCGGTGAGCAAAAGTAACCGTCCGAATTAGATTGAACTAGCCGATTCTCGGCGGTTACTAATTCCACGAAATTGAAATCGGTGAATACCGATCCAATTCCTGGTGTGTGTACATCCCATCACCCGGACCAAACACACACACACACACATTAATTTCTTATGTTTCAAATCCCTAATTAGAGTATCATTCGGCCATTCCCTAATTCAGTTCATTGCCTCTTCAGAGAGGCTTTACCTTGGAGACTATTCAACACGCACGCTAGTCGTCCCCACCTTTCGCTAGAGATACGAAGTGTTATTTTTGCCACGGTTGCCAATCCGCAATGCAAAGCAGGAGTACCCACGTCCGATTGCTAGATCCATCTGGGAACTAGACCGGAATCATTGACTGGTTCCCAGGTGAGTCCAGAAACTAGTAGGCGATTCTCGGTTCTCAATTTGTGGAACCGACCCACCCTAAAACCCGATCACTCCTAGATAAGAGTGTTTCTCTAACCGCACAAGAAAATATCCTCGATTTAGTCGTGACGGTGAGTTATGGAGCGACCATAACGTGAGCGACTTGATGGTTAAAGCCACGAAACTTTGTACGCCTGCGTAATTACATGGAGATGGACATGTTGTACTGAATTAACACTCTTGAACAATAATTAAAGACATTAATTGGGAAAGACTTTGATAAATTGTATTAATATAAAAAAATTAATAACCTTTATCGTTTGATCTCTTGAGTAAATCGAAGCTAGTAGAAATAGAATGAATGTCTCAATAATAACATTGTTACTACAATAGATGGTTAGGGAAAAAAAAGTTGAAAAGTGAAAACAAAAAAAAAATAATGGAAAAGAACGATGGCAATCAAAGTGCATTTTTAGACAATCTTAAAAAATTTAAATAAAAAAAAAGAATTACTGAATATTAAAAAGTTCACTTTGAACGGCCGCCACATAAAAAAGACCACATATGCTCAAGATATCTAAGTATGGCATGCCCGTCAAATTATGTGATGGGTGAAGAATCTGATTGCGCCAAACTCAAAACATTTAGGACTTGATTGAACTTTTTTAATGTTTAAGACTTGATTGCACATTGAACAAGATATTTAGAACCGTCGGTGCAATCTTTCCAAGAATTGTATTACTGCTAGAAATATAGACTTCTTAAAGACAAGACGAAAAGAGATCTTATTATAAACATCTTTATACAAATCCTGCATTGACGTCCATATGAAAGTTGCACGAATCACACCTACAACGGGGCAACTGTAAAAAACCTCATTGTACACGAGCCTCTTCGAAAAGGAAAAGAGAATTAGGTCAAAGATGTCAACCTAATGCTTTGTCGGTACTCCGATCGGCGCTATTGCTTCCTCTCACATGCTTGCCCCTCCAGAGATGTCCGGCTTCCAAAGATACAGCAGCCGGAATCAAAACCGCTTCACAAAATAATCCCATCCACCGAACTTCTGTTCAATCATTCACCAAACAATCTAGACAGGGAACCATATTCAAAGACACAGTATGCTCACCATTGACTCTCGTACCTCTTAGGTTATTTTCATTATGGTAACAGAAGCTCTCGTGATTTCTGTTAGTAATTAGGCCAAATACATAAATATCCTTCATGTGATTCTATGCCTACTTAAATGCTTTGTAAATTCAAAGATATAAAAGCTAGATACATTTATGGGCTATTTAAGAGTAAGATTAAGAGTCATGTAACAAATCTATATAAAGTCAAGTCTTGTTATTTCATTTCAGGCGAAAGAAGAAGAAGGCATATTCGTCTCATCCTCGTGATTAGTCCCAATTCCCTTTCCCGGGATAGCTCAACTTAGAACTTAGAAGGGCAGTAATTGAATTGAACGTATTTTGAGTGTTTCACCTTAAAATTTCTCTATCAGAAGGGCAATAATTGAATTGAATGTATTTTGAATGTTTCACCTTAAAATTTCTCTATCAAATTGGTATCGGAGCCATGCATCAACTCTCACATAATTGGTTCCCATGGCTTTCTAGGCAAACTTTCGGATCTTTTTTTTTTTTTGGCTTTTGGAGCTTTCTTCTTGAATGTGTTAGAATATATTTAATATTCATTGTGGGTTTTATTAATTGTTATTGTAGATATTGATTGGTCTAATAAAGATAAGATATATACATTTTCCTTATTCTAGTAGGATATGGGGCTGGATAGTATGGACTGAGATAAACTTTATCTTTAATGAGGGGATATGTTTCATCCTCTATAAATATAAATCAAGTCCCTCCTCTAAACCCTAATGTCCACATAAACTCACATCTAGAATCGTCTTAAGCGATAGTGAGGGCCCGTTTCATTGAAACCAGTGATAAGGAGGCTCATAGAGGAGAAACTCTTGAGTATCGGATTGTCGCAAGTTTCGCATCAAGATCGATGGATTCAAAAAAATAGGCGTGTAAATTCTTCTAGTTTATGAATGTGTGATTCATATTTCTATACGTGAGATATTGAGTAGTTACATATGGATTAAAATTGCAGCTTACAGAATGTGCATCCATGGAGATGCTTGTGGAGGTCGATGGTGTACTCTTTGGTAACCACCTCTTCTCAAGCCCATGAAGAAAGATTCAAAAGAAACAAGTATGAGTCGGTGGAGGAAGTATTCCAAACTAATTTGACCATCGGAGATCAGAAGGACCAAGGTAGAGTTCCCTCGCAAACTCAAGGGACTAATCATGGTCTCGATCAAGGCCCATATCGTTTCCAACGCAGAGGTCGTGAATGAAGCAAAGGAGATATTTCTTGAAACGATAGTAGATACCAAAATAATAGTGTTCGTGGAAAAGGAAAGAATTCAAGAGGCCAATAGTATGAAAAATCTACAATTCGATGTTATTGTTGCAATAAACTTAGCCATTATGCTTTCGAGTTTTGGTACAACGAAAGTAGCCGAGCAAGCGAAAAGGCAAATTTGGTGATTTGATGCTTCAAGAAATGCACGGATGATCTTTCATGGTTGTCGCGTTCGAGGTTCAACCATCTCAATTTTGATAGATTCAATTTGCTTTCCCACAAGAAGAAGGTTTATGGCTTGAAATATATTGTTCATCCTGGCCAACTATGTGAAGGTTGTGTCCTTGACAAGCATTCAAGATGCATGTGGCCCAATCAATAATAATCGAATTTTATTTATCAAAGCCATTGAGCACTTATCGTAGAGGAGAATTCACTTTAGCCATATTCAACAATTTTGGTGAGAATCATAACATTCAACATTTGTTGACGACAAAATGGCGTGGTTGAACAAAAAACAATCTTGACATGATTAGAAGTGGGGGTGATCAGTTCTACTGTGGATAGTTCCCACCTTAGAATTGGAAATCATTTACTAAGGTTCAATTCCTCAAAATGAAACTGGGAGTCGCCCATTGGTCCATCGATCTACTTGGGAACCGGACCACATCAACTATGCGAAGGGCATTTTCTCTATAAGCATTCAAGAACTACCTTTTCAAAGGAATCAATTTATTGAGCAAAAAAGATACTTGAGTTGATTTATCCTGATGTGTACGATCTAATCGCTCGCTAGTCATATGGTAATTATCGACATTTTGTTATTTTTATTGATAATTGTACTAAAAAAAACTTTGGTGTGTTTTTTTTTTAAAGGAAAAGATAAAAGTGTTGGGTACTTTCGAGCAATTCAAGCACTTACTTAAAAAGGAGAGTAACTATTTTATCAAAATTTTAAGAACTTATCGCGGTGGAGAATTATTTCAGCCAAATTCAACAAATTCTGTGAGAGTTATCGCAATCAATGTTATCCTCAACGCAACAGTGTGATCGAATAAAATAAAATAAAATAACAGTACCATTCTGGAGAATGAGAACCATCCGTTTAATCTTTTCTCAAGTTTATCTACAAATATCTAGCTAAATGGATGTAACAGGATGAAATGATATCAAAATCGATGGTAGATAATGACATATTCCTGGGGTCACCGACATCTGACCCACGAACCGTAATGCGCGTGGGGACATGAAGGTGCCATTTAAAGTCAAATTCTCAAATGAAGTGCACGTTGCCCTTCTTTATGTCTCCGTGGCCAAGACGACAATGCCATGTCCTTGTGGCCTTGTCCTCCCTCCTTATCCTACTTTGTGCCGGGAACTAGAGAGAGTACGTGCCGGAGCAAGGTGGTACCATCTGATACGGAAAACTCAGGAGAGAGGGTCAAAGTTTCAACGCTAAACAAAGAGATCAAAAAGATTATTTAAGCATTTAACTCGAGTCCCGGGGTCTCGAGGGTAACTTTCAATGGGCTGTTTGTAATTTATTGAAGTTGGTGTCCGATTTTTATTTTTCCTCCTCTTTTTTATTAGCCTGATTGGGTAGAAAAATGACTTTTGAGGAACGCTCTCCTCCTGGTTGCCAATAAACTGGACATTGTCCTCATCGACCTTACAAGTGTAATTCGCTCTTGTCCTGCGTTTTTAGCGTCAGAGGTGACAAATGAGTGAATCACGTTGGGTCGGACTTAGGTGTGTCACAAAACAGTTCGATCCAAATTTGCAATCCATACTGGCCTGTTTATTTTTATGTATAATTTGGTCCATGTCCAACTCAATCAGATCTAACCCAAGTCTTCCCATACATCTTCCCAAGTCGTCCCTCATATCCGGTGCTCGAGGCCATGACCTGCTATGAGATAGCCGAGATTGCCAAGTTGGTGAAGCGAATTGAAGGGCTCGAACTGTCGAGCAAGAGGCTAGGCGCAAGCTGGAAGCATTCAGGGCTAGGTTGGAGGAAGAGAGATAAGAGAGTTTGACCCGTGTTTTTTTTTTTTTTGGATGACCCGTGTTTATTAATTGAGTTGGAAATTGGTACATTTTGAGAACCAATTTAAACCAATTTAATTTGGGCTTTTCATTGTAGAACTTATTGTGAATAGTCGGTTAAAATTTGAGGTGGCCCATGTATGGCCCTGTCCAATAAATTTGGGTTAATAAATGAGTTTAATGCTCATCTTGAAGGGCTTTTCCAAAATTTTTGTTAGAGTGTCCCAATCAACCATAAGAAAGAATTATTAGATAATTAATCCAATAGTAGGAATTTGCATCATCGTATTCTTACTTTTGGAATGACTTCAGGTTTCCAAATTGATGGATATGCGGAGTATAAGGAGGCGCTCTTTTATTGTTTTATAGGAAATAAGAACGATGATGAAGTATAGAAACAAAACCTCGGTTGAGTGAACTTCTGGGGCACAATGTATCTGGTCGGCCGAGGATCCTTTAAGTGTAAGCTTCGAAGCCCACCGAATCGTTTAATAAGTAAAGGCAGACCACACGTACATTGTTGTAGGCATATGGAAATTTGCGGTCGTAGACAGACAGAAAACAAAAGCACAATTTCCGATGAACAGATAGTTCATCGGCACACCTCAATCTAGAGGTGTCATAACCGAACTGCGAACCTCACCAAGAACTGAACCGAATCGAATCGAATTGAAATTTTCTAAAATTTCAGTTCGGTTAGTAAAAAAAACCACAATTTTGTTACCGGTTCAATTTTTATTGGTTCATGTCGGTTCAATAACCGAACCGAACTGTTTGTATATAATCTTATTTACTCTGTCTCACGGTTCTCGGGTTCAGTTGTTCTCCTCAGACTCATAAGTCGCGAGTCCTAAAGTTCGACTCTCTTGTTCGGGCAGTCTTCTCGCAAGACCATCTTGATTTCGTTCAAGCTTCTTGTATCTCTCTCGGCTTCGTCCATCTCATGGGGATGCTCCAGCTTCTTACCGTCTTTGTGGGTCTCCGAAGATACCGGTAATTTCTGATGTTGAGGGATTCTCGGCTTCAACCATCTTGGTTCTCAGCGATTTTTTAGGGTTTTAGCCTTTTAGCAGCACTGATTACGCGTCGTCGAAGCAAGGTTTGCCTGATTGTTATGATGTTGTATAAATATAAAGAGTCTCGTATATTTATTGAACCACTGGAAGAAGAAATTTTCGAAGATAAAAAATCAAAGAAATATTTATCGAATGATTGTTATGGTGTTTGTTTTGGTTTACATGGTTGTAACCTTAGAGAAAGTTATTTTTAATTTACTGCTTGGGGAACTTGTTGTACATTGTGAATATTATGTTACTTTTTGATTCCGAGTTGATTTTTTCTGGCCAAATTGTGAAAATCTGCAAAATGCAATGTTGATAAATTATGCAGCAAGAGCAGAGAAGTCAATTTATTTTAGTGCCATAGATTTAAATCGACAACTTAGATTACTCGACTTTCACAAAGTGGCCACTTAATTACTATATCTTTTTAAAAATGGCAACTTAAGTACCATATATCTTTAAAAGTGGCCACTTTGGTTCCTCATATTTTGAAAAGTGATCATTTAGGCTCCTCGATTTTTATAAAGTGATCACTTAAGTTCACTTTTTCTATATCCCACGCCACAACACCTGTTTCAGTTGTAATCAACAACAAGCCAACAACAAATCAGGCTAGGACTGCAATCATTGCTACTCAATGGTGCTGCATGTTCTTACATCAACAACAATAGCCAGAACCTGTTAACTTAATTACGATAAAAAATATATTGCTGGTAAACACACCAGCAGAAAATGCAGCGGTGAAACTCCTATATTATTGTTTAACACATAACAAACCAAACCAAAATCCAAAATGCAGCATGATTCACTTGCTGTAGATGTATATCAAATCAAAAAGCCGCTATATCACACCTTACTACATTGTTGGACAATATGTATCAAGCCAAGTTGATACAACATATACCTCATTTTGGTTACAAATACCATTGTACCAATAACACATAATCATTGATAGTCAATTTGGTGCATGTTCTTATATCATGAAACTGAGCAATAACAATAACCAGAACCTGTTCACTTACATAAAATCAAGAAAATGTTGCTGCTAAACAATCAACAAAAAACTTGCAGTAGTAAGATTCTAACAATATTGCTGCTGAACGCAAAACCAATTAAACCTTGCAGTAATAAATACATAAACATCACTTACTACAATATCAAGCCAAAATACAATAATATTACAACATGTTGCTGCAATTGTGTATCAAATCAATTTGCAGTATTAACATGAAACACAACTCTAACAACTTCAAAATTCTAAAAGACACAACAACATACAACATTATCAACATGCATCATTATCTCCATGATCCTCTCCCATTAGTCATCATTGACAGCAGCTCCAGCAGCTCCATCTTCCTTGCCTACAAAAGTACCCTCATCAACTACTCAATTTGTCCTTCTTTCCTTTGTCGAAATGCTCTTACTTATTCTTTTGTTTGTGAAATGTCTTCATCATCAGCATCACTTGTATATTGTGTATGCAATAGTATTTCCTCATCTTCATCACTGGACAATGCAACTTCCCAAGTGCTCACATCTATTCGAGTTGATTCTTTAGCCACTGTGTCTTCATTATCAGATATGCCACCATTTCTTTGAAGTTGCTTACACAGCTCTAACACACGAGCTGTATGGGAAGCATAGTTGTCCTCTACTTGCACATTTTTTTCTAAAATAGATGCATCACCATCTTGAAATTTTCAATAAACAATAATTTCGTTGTCGACCAGTGAACACAAAACGACAGAAGGGTACAACGTAGCAAACGAAACTTACCTTCTTACTCTACTAGCAAGACCCTAATTTTTTCCTCCAATGGATCACCTTTCTCGCCTTTTCTTTCGCTTTCACATGTTGTAAACAATGCGAAATTCAATAAACGTGTGTCTCGTGTATCAATCACTTCACATAAACAACAAATCACTTACCTTTGTTTGGGTCAATCCCGATTAGTCATGCGACAAAAACCTCTGCCTCCACAGCTTCCGACATGAATCACTAGGGTCTTCGATCGATTCTCTTGAGATACTAAAGCTTCATGAAGATCGGAGCCCTAATTTGATTTGGCGAGCATCGAATCTCAAATAGGGATCGATTAGCGAGAGGGAAAGTTCTAAACCCTAAGTTGCTCGAATGACCAGTCTCTCTCTCTCTCTCTCTCAACATATGATCGAACGTAAATATGAACTCTCAAAGTTGTGCGGCATTGTTTTGTTTGGGAGGGACATGCTGGAAAAAAAATCCACGGTGGATGTCTCCTTCTTTTTTTAATTTTCACGTCATAATAAAAAATTAAGTACAAAATCCACGTAGGATGTTTAATCGAAAGTAGCACTCAAGTGATCTCTTTTACTCCGATTTGGTAATCAGGTGAGCCAAAAGCATTCCCACTATTATTACCCCGAACCACTGGCATGTTAAAGTAGAAGAAATGTCTGACTGGATGTTGAAACTTTTGACGCACTTCTATTTTAGTTTTTTTATTGCCTTGTGAGTTAGATTTTGGTGAGACAAATTACTGGGATATTTTCTTCAAGTTTATGAAATCTGGAAATAGATTTGGCACCTATAATGGATATTGTACATCGCTATGTAGTGCCGATGAGTATATTTTAGGGGAAAGAGGAAATATTGTAGATAGTCCTCTTTTTCAAGGTGGGTTGCTCTCTTGAGCACTGTGAACTTCGATATCATTGAGCCTGTAGAAAATCATGTCGGAACATTCATATGTTTGTTGGGTACTCCATTATGTTTCTTGATGGCTTGTGGGTAGCAAGCCTTGGTTTGCATTTACAATCCCCTGAACCTTGTGTGGCTTTTGATTAACTTGTTTCAGCGCACCAGCCAGAGTACCTGCTTCTCTCTCCAGAGTCCATGAGCAACTGCCTAGATTGAAGAGACGTTCTTTGGGGACCAAGTGAAGACACTCAGTGTATTCGAATTATGGCTGAGAAGACACTCGTGTTAATTTTTTGTACTGTTCATTTGTATGTTAAAGCTTTTCCAATTTTTTGAGCTTCCATTTCTTCATGCCAATGTTTTTCTTTTTATTTGTTCTGTCCCTTTGGCAGCAATAGTAGCATCCCATGCCAAACGTCAATCGCTTCTGTTGTAATTGGCTGCTCTTGATAAAATTTATGTGACCTTTTGAGGCTACACCGCGGTTTGAGAAGAGGGAGTAGTGCTCTTTCCGTTCAAGACTTCAAGTTGACATTTTTTTTAGATGACTTGTGGACGTTTTGTCTTACTGTATATGTTTCTGAGTTGATAATCTTGTTGAAGCTGAGCAACAGTTGATTTAAAATAGGAAAATGGAGTTACATCAGCAATGAGTTTGGTCACTCTGAAATCCTTAAAAAAAACGTGTTAATACTCATCAATCAATTAATAACTCACTTGGATTTCAATAGAAAATATCAAATGCGCTGTGAAGGGTGAGATTTTTTTTTTTTAAATGAAAATCGAACCAAAAACCGAACCGAACCAAATATCATGCCCCGACGCTAAAGCAAGATAGAAGACTGCCGATCTGACCGAGAATACGAGGTTGGGTGCCACACAAAATATCAGACGAGATCACCCACTGGGGCAAACCGTCACCACATGCTCACGGGACAAAGAAGACGCAAACCATTTTTGTCTGAAAGTGAAACCTCGATGGCCTAGGTGGAATCCCCATGGCTAGCCCGGGCACGCCCGCATCCAGATTAGTTTTAATAACATGAAAGGACAGTCAGAAACATCAATATTGACCAGAGGCTGATTTGTGATGGCATCTTGAATCTCCAATCCCTCGTCTACTTCGGCCCCTTGCGAGTGCGACCCGTCTTGTATTATGTCTTTTTCTTTTGACGCTTGTCGACGCCTAGAATTTTGCCGCCATTTTCAAGAAATCATTTTGTTTAACCTAGAATTGATCAATTGACCAGGGAGGTATAAGAGCTGAAGAAATTTCAAACCTCGCAAATAGGTTCTACTTGTCAAAATGAGTATTTTGACACCAATATTGTCATCCAAATCTAAATATTTGACCTCTTAGGTTTAAATGCTCGTTTTTCATTGGAAAGTTTGCGATTTCCTGATGACGATTGCACATTCCGGAAAAGGAATCGCGAGCATTCTAACATGATAAAAATCAGGTTAAACAAACATCAGTTGAGGAAGTAATCGCCCGTTAAACTTCTTTCAGAACTTTTGATACCCGAAAAAGGTTTTGTTTAGGTCATTTTAGAAATTGGATACACAAGATACTGCCAAAATTTTTATGTTTCATAAATAAATAAATAAATCTTGAACTTGGATTTGGCCAATATGATAATTTTAGTAAAAGGATTCTTAATTTTAGAAAGTGTAGATATAAAATATATGTATCATTGCATGCTGCAATGTAATCTATAATAAACCTTACCAATATATATATATATATATATATATATATATATATATATATGTGTATCGATATTACCCAACACACACACACACATCAAAATATCTCACCCGACAATTTTTCTGAACCAAAAAAAGAAAAAGAAAAAGACAATCATCTTAGTGTAAGGAAGTAGACCAGCTGAAGTTATTTTCATTTTTTTTTTCAAAACTTTCTTTTTCTACGATACTTTCCTTTTCTTAGGGCCTACATGGTAATCATTTTCATTCTGTCATTCCGATACTAATCCTCAAAACTTATTCTGGTCAAAATGACTTTTTTTATTCTGTTTTTGGATGAGTTTTGGAGATCAAAACCTGTTTGATAACTGCACAAAATTTATATTTTAAAAACCTATTTTTTTCCTATTTTTCATTTAAGTCAAATAATTATGTAGTTCATTTGTAAAACTTCATCCTAAATTGAAGACTATTTTCAATGCACATAAAATCTTTTAAAATACATTATTTTTTAGCATGTCATGAATGAAACATAAAATTTAATATGTGATGTTTGAAGTTTGATGAAGTATGAACATGTTTCCAAATTAAGGACTCATTTTTCTTTAAATGTTGCGTTGTCTAAATGCATATAAATATATTGGATGCCTCATCTTTTATAATATTTGTTGTAGGAGAGTGAAATTTGTGAAATCTATGAAATTTAGATCCAAATTTATAAAAATAAGGTCAAACTAGCATAATCTAAACTTTTTCTATTTTTTTTCCGTTTTTTTAATTTTTTTTAATTTTTTAAAAAATTATTTGATTTTTTAATTTATTTTTATTTTTATTATGTAGAGTGAAAAGTGATGAGACAACTAAAGGCAAAAAGTGAGAGATATGATATTCATACTATTTTGTTGTTTTCAAAAGTAATTCTTTTTCCGAAACTTACTTTTTTTTTGCTTCTGTATTTTACTCTAAAACTGATTCTGATTCTTTAAAACTGATTCTAGGAACATAATCAGAATCATAATTATTTACATTACTAAATAGTATTCTCATTTTTACTGTTCTGGGATGAGAATTAGAGAACCAGAATGGTTACCATGCAGACCCTTAAATGCATGTATAGTTGTAGAACAAAATATGATAGAACTAGACGGAAAAAAAAAAAAAAGCTTTCGAGTTTTCAATTGCAACATAAGGGCCGCGTGGTGTTTAGCATAAAAGTACCCACTTGAACAAAGTAATACATATTTGACCATAAAAAAGAAAAGAAAGTAATACATAAATCTAAGGTTTCTAGAAAAGTTTATACACCTACGACATCAATATGTTTATAAGCAAATTTATTGAAACCTAGGATCTTGGAGATGATAGATCAACTTACCAAAAAATTGGATTATCCATCGATTTTGACTATTTAGTAATTCCCCCTAAACTTTAACATGCAAAAATAAATGATTTGAAAAGTATTGACGCGGAGAAAAGCAATAACTTGAATAATTTCAAAGGAATTCAGAAATTTGATTGAATGATAACATGAATATTACAAAGACGTACGTCCAATATATAGTGATAGTACTCCTTTAGGAAATAGAACTATTCAAAGATAACATTAAAACGAAATATTGAAATTAAATCTAATATAATCAAAAGAGAATTCAAATCAAATATTATAATTATCTAATCTAATATATGTCGTAAGTTTCCTAAAATCGAAAAACGCCTAACGTGAAATTGTGACGTCAGTTGTCCTACATCATTCTCCTCCTTTTCATAAGAACTTATCTCGAGTTCGTTGTGTCTGAATCCGCTTCCTCCTGTACTTTCAGTGTCTCTTCCTCTTCTTCTTAAAGAACTTGACTGCTTGAACGGGTTACCCTGTCTGTACCAACCTATCAATAATAAACTCTAAGATTTTAGAACTTGCTACATCATTGGTGCCGGTCAATATCTCGTCAATCGTCTTGAAATCTTGGCATCGCCCAAAGTAATCCAAAAATATCGACAACGTCTCATTCGCGAGAGTAAAATCAAGGTCTTGAGCTAGCCGCTGGTAAAACCTCATCACAGTACCATTGGCATCCTACTTTGTCATTGCCATGTGAAAACCATAATCCATACAAGATTGCATTGCTTTCTTTTCATATGTTTCAGTGCCTGCAATTAAGCTCCCTTGGACAGGTATTACAAAGTCAACGTGCATTGTTGTTCCACCAGCTAATGTTGCAGTCTGACCACTAAAGAATTCATCTATCGTCTGACTCCCCATAGTAAGATGCGTGTACGGATCAATTCTTCATGGCATGACATATTCGTCAGTAGCATCGAACACATTGACATCATCACCTACCTTGATAATGGGCTTTACAACAACAATTTTCCCATCACCCAAAGAATCCTCCTGAACAAGATCAGCATCTGCTTGATATAACTTTCTTTTGGACTCTCTTCGCCTTTCTTGACTTCCTGGACATCGTCCCCTTCTTGTTCGGTCACTTTTTGGGCTTCGGGAGCGATCTCCGGGTTTTTCTGCTTCGTCTCTTCTTCCACCCTCAGTTCCTCCTCTAATTTCTCGAAAAACTGATCCTTGCTTTCGGGTTCCTCGGTTTTGAGGGCTTCAGAGGCAATGAAAAGAAATTAGGAAAGGAAGGGCACAAAAACCATAGCGAGAGATTTGAATTTAACAAGTCTTGTTCATAGTCAAATGGAAGAAATCGAACTTTCAACATTTCAACATTTATTTCATCCAATTCCACATTCAGATGGGACCTTTTCCTTGTCGATGGCGGGTTAGTTGCGTCTGCTCCCACCAGATTGAGGCGCCGCCCCTTAACTCATACGCCACGAGTTTTACTTGACAGTCCTTATCAATCTCCATGGCATTAAAGAACTCCTCAACCTCCCAGAGACAATCCAAAAAGTCTTTGATATCCAAATTGCCATCGAAGGTAGGAAGATCTACCTTTAATTGATATTGCTCAGGATCTCATTGATAACCTCCATGATGGCGACCCCCATGAACATGTTCATCCTAGAATCCTCTATATCGGCAACCCCCGCGAATACGCATGTCCTGAAAATCCTCTTCATCTTCGTCTTCAGAATCCTTGACATAGTTTTATCGTCTGTGTCAGGGATTTACTTCATGCCCCATAGCAGCTTCGGGATCATGAGCGACTGGAATTTGCTTGGTTGGAATGACACCAAGTGCGTAGTTTGTGGACAAACGCTAGATGGCATCAAGGATCTATTGAAACCTCTGATCATTTTGACCCTTGAATTGATTAAACTCAGCTACCAAATGACACAGAGAAAAGTAATAACTTCAACAATTTCAAAAGAATTCAGAAATTTGATTGAATGATAATGTGAATATTACAAAGACGGATGTCCAATGTATAGTAATAGGACTCTTTAGAAAATAGAAATATTCCAAGATAACATTAAAACGAAATATTAAAATCAAATATAATCTAATTAAAAGAGAATTCAAATCAAATATTGTAATTATCTAATCTAATATATATCATAAATTTCCTAAAATCGAAAAACGCATTACGCGAAATTATGATCTCAGTTATCCTACATCAAGTATTTTCCTGAAAAATATACGAAAATATATAAGCAAATCCGTTTCAAGATTATAAGTGTACTAAAGCAGCAAATTGCTTTTGAATCCCCGCTTTCTAGATCTTGGTTATGAGGTTGGAGACAAAATGTGAACTCTTGAATGGGAGGGACAGTCTTTGGAACAATGTATTAGTCAAATCTAAGAGAGCCTTGCAAGACAAGACAAACCTAAGAATAAAGCGAGGTGAGGTCCGAGGGAAATGTAGTGGAACATATCATATTGGCTTCTAGAAAAAGAAACCCTAGGAAAAAGCGAATGAGCAACCCTTCTTGTTAGGGTTTCAAGAACTACGTGTGCTGCAAAATTATCCAAGATTCCGAAGACGAATAAAATTTTACCCTATGGAATAGTCGAGGTACGCGAAAGTTGGTCCGGACACCTTGGTTATCAAGAAAAAATAATAATAATAATAAATAAAATTTGACCTCTGCGAGTAAGGAATAGTATTGAGTTATTAAAACAACAAACAAGCAATACATGAACTTAAAGAATTGAGCGATGCTAAATATTTTTATCGATTTACCTAATTAATTTTAATAAATGGTTTAACAAATCCGTGAGCAGATATTATCGCGACTAGAGTATCTTCAATGCCAAATAGCAGTCGGCCACACATCACATCTCGTGTACCCATTTTATGAACCTATACGTAGCATTTCTATTATAGGATTAGTTTAGAGGATAATGATATATCACTTTCCTAAGGTTGTGTTGCGTAAACAAGCTTCTTCTTAGAGTCAAATCTTTAGAAGGAAAATCGAGTTCGTGGATCCACATCAAAGCCGAGGATGTCACTCGTGGTCTTCCAACTAGTCCAATAAATCGAGATCGAGATCATTTATCCAAACATAACATACCGTATTTCAAATCTGTTAGCCTATTACGACATATGTAGCGCTCGCTCTAGAGGGGAGCGACATTTGCTTTCGTTCACACTTCTTAAGGTCCTATCTCATAGGCGAGCTTCCTCCCAGAGCCGATTTTCTACAAGGCAGATCAAGATCATGGATCAACATCAAAGCCAAGGATGTCACTCGGGGTCCAGCCCCTTTCCTTAATCATATATCTAACGGCATTTTTGACCACCTAAAGGACAAACTTCGAGTCACATCATGAACAAAATCGTCGTATTGGTTGGAGTAAGGAAGTGTTTTTGGGAACCATCGAAGTTGTTTCCCAAGAACTCTTCAAAGATTCTTGAGGCCGTGGATGTTTGCCGTTTTATGATTCGGTGGGGAATACTTCTAGAAAATATGCCGGTGTCTCTTCATTTGGTGGAACTTCAACTTTTCATTCATTTTTTTTTTAAGGCGCCGCAAATAAAGAAGACTTGCTTGATGAGGAAGTAGGAAAGCATTAGGGTTCTAGACTCTTGTCAATGTCATGCATATTATATATTATTGAAGGATTAGAGCAGAGGTTCTCCTCTCGTGGAATCAAGAACTTGTCCCTACTTTAGGTTTTTCTATAATCAGATTAAGGGCTGTGCTTGTTTTAGTGAAAGAATTTTTCGCGAATTGATTTTCTAGACATTTACGCATTTGGTTTGTTGAAAATGTTTGGTCAACGGAAAACAATTTACAGTCTAAGAAAATACACATGCTTAAAGTTAAAAAAAATGATTTCCAGGTTGAAAGGGCTTATTACACATTCCTTGAAAACGATTTTCCTGAAAAAATTTGTCTCAGGGTGTGTTTATTTCGGTGAAATTTTTTTCTGCAAATTAGTTTTATGAACTTTTGAGTTTTTGGTTTGCTAAAAATGAATGATCAATGGAAAATCAATTATAATGGAAGAAATATACATGTATAAAATTTTAAAAAAATGAATTTCCTAATCGAAGAAAACATTTTCTTAAAAAATGCTTTTTTATCATAAAAGTTTTTTGCGAGACTAGCACTCCATAAGATTGTTTTCATAATTAAATAAGTATGCGATACAAGTCACAAAAAATGAGAGATCTATAAGCACTTATAGATTAAAAAAAAAACTTGATTTTCAAAACGTTAATCACGAATGCTTCGTACTAGAGAAGTAATTACATCGGCGATTGTTGTATTCGCTTATGTATATTACCTAACTAGCGATGTCAGCAGCCTTCTATGCCAAAACCTATCAAAGATAACATCAAACTTGAACACGAAATTCGCAAGCGACAACAATGAATTTAAGTTACGTTGACACCTCGTTGGATCGTGGCTGTAACCGAATCACAACCGCCTACGGCCCTAAATCCATCAATTGAATGTATCATATCGATCATTGATTGCTATGTGTAATATATAAATCACGGCCGTCTTCTATAAGTGTGTCAATGGTAACACACCGAGCTGCTTAATTTACAACAAACCCTAGCCAAGTTATGTCTATGAATACCGTATTCACATGTCCGTAATCCTATACGTGATTCCGTTTTTTCCTCTGATTAAAGTAACATTTAGATATGATTGTGTCAAATGTGGAAGAGCCGCCACCTAGTTTACCTGGTCCACCACCTCATATGACCGCATAATATATGTTAACGTGCCAAATACTTTATTGCTACACGAGTCTACGTTATTTTGGACATTTCTATGAGATTCGCCAGACCAAAATAGGTTACGAATGGTCGTTGAATTGTTCACCAATACGGAGTATCTTTATTTTAATATAGTCCTTGCAAATATTTATGGTCGAAAAGATGTCATTAATTGTCCTTTTTCCTAAATCAGTGAATTTTCTCAGCCTCACCTTTGTATACAAAGTCAAGTTCATTTCCTGGGTGGGTCAGGTGAAAGGCATATGCATCATAAACTAATAAATCAATATATATGATAAAGAGATTAGTGGGTTGAGTACGTTGGTATCTTAAATATGGGGTTCAACTCTCGCGTTCTGTAAAGAGACAGATCAAATATCTGAGTGATGAGAGTTAAAAACACGACAGACAGACAAAAAAAGGACATAGGTACTATATATATATTCCCTAGAATTTCTCTTAGATTTAAACTCATAACTAATGATAGAATTAGAATAAATATTTTCTGTTTCCTACTCACACAAGCCCGTTTCCTTACTTTTTGATCACTCTCTAACTCCAAATCTTCCTCTCCAACCTGAAATTATGGTCCCGGTATATTGTTCATTGAAGGCCATGCCGCTTGTACTGATATTCTACTAGAGTTGGGATTCGTACTCTAATGCTGAATGAAGGCCTGATTGAGGAGCTAAAGGAAGGACTTTCTATCAATGTATCACCTATGCCTATATGTGTGTGTGTAAACAAGTAGATTAATGTATCTTATTTTGGAGCTTATTTTACCATTTATGAAATATTAACGAGTACATTAAAAATGGAAAGAAAAATCTTTTGATTAATAGCTAAAAATGCATTATGGTGTACTGTGGTATTTTCAACAAAATATAATCACCAATAGAGCGGATAGGTTTAGCAACATAATTGGTAACATCATAATTGCTGTTAAATATCTTTCAATCGATCAAATCCTTTACAAGTTAAAATTAGTTGGCAAGATGAAATGAGTTCATCTGATTGAATGCAAAATGTCCTAATTTTTCAGGAATTTCGATGGAGCTATACGACAGTATCCTCTTAGCCGGGGGTTTACTTTTTCGTATTACGATTCACGACAGACCAAGACAATCGTACAACATATCGTTCGATGTGCGACCTAGAATTGATCCATCACGTGTTACTACATCATTTATATACTTGATTACGATATGAAATTGCCTTGTTTTCAATTTTTTTTTTCGTTCTTCTTATTCCCCATTTTCTAAATTAGGAAAATACATCTGCTTCCTTGCCCATCTCATATTCAGGTGGCCAAGAAGAATTTTTCGAGAATTTGTAAATCTATATGGCATTAGAAAAGAAAGGCAAAAAAAAAAAAAACAAAAGTAGGAAATGATATGTGCGTGCCTTGAAACGAAGAAAGGGGAGACCACTGACCATGGTGTGGAGCTGAATCTCCATCAGTCTTTTGACTCTCTCTCTCTCTCTCTCCACCGCGTACATGAAAAGTCTTTCCGGCCTTTATAAACTCGCTGACCTTCCTCTGTTTCCATCTCAAAGTTACACCGATTTCCCAACTGTCTTTCCAAATTCCATCGCAGATGAGAAAATGGGAATCCAGCTGCCAATGTCGCGAACCCTGAAGTACTACCTGTCCGAACACCCTTCCCTCGTCAACTTCCGGTGGAGCCACCACCTCTGGGGCTCCACCTGGTCCTTCCTCCTCGCCGCCGTCGCCGCCTACGTCGCCGCCTCCTTCCTCCTCTTCCTCCTCGTCCTCCTCCTCCCCAGGCGACGCCCCGTCCCCCTCGGCCCCCTCCCCGCCCTCCACAGCCTCGCCGTCGCTTCCGCCTCCGCAGTCGTCTTCGCCGGCATGCTCCTCTCCGCCTCCGCTGAGATCCGCGACACCCGGTGGCTGTGGCGGCGCTCCCGCACCACCCCAATCCAGTGGCTCCTCTGCTTCCCCCTCGGCACCCGCCCCTCAGGCCGCGTCTTCTTCTGGTCCTACGCCTTCTACCTCTCCCGCTTCCTCCACCTCCTCCGCACCTTCCTCACCGTCCTCCGCCGCCGCCGGCTCACCTTCTTCCAGCTCTTCAACCAGTCCATCCTCCTCTGCATGTCCTTCCTCTGGCTCGAGTTCTCTCAGTCCTTCCAGGTCCTCGCCATCCTCTCCACCACCCTCCTCTACGCCGTCGTCTACGGCTACCGGTTCTGGACCGCCATCGGCCTCCCCGCCGCGAGGTTCCCGTTCGTCGTGAACTGCCAGGTGGTGTTGCTGGGGTACACCCTGATTTGCCATTTCGCCGTCCTGTTCCTGCATTTC
The DNA here is from genome assembly GCA_028455895.1 of Rhodomyrtus tomentosa. Classification (NCBI taxonomy): domain Eukaryota; kingdom Viridiplantae; phylum Streptophyta; class Magnoliopsida; order Myrtales; family Myrtaceae; genus Rhodomyrtus; species Rhodomyrtus tomentosa. The sequence goes on along the minus strand of JAPCWY010000001.1, from coordinate 358,038 downwards.
TTGAAAGGCGGGTGCAACGGGATCGGAGCCTGGGTGTTCAATTCGGTGCTCAACGGCGCGATCCTGTTCTTGGTGTTGAAGTTCTACGTGAAGGTGCAGCTGAAGTATAGGAAGGTGGGTGAGGTGCCGGAGCAAGAGGACGACGGGTCGACGACAGCGGCGGCGGCGGCGGCGGCGGCGCACGCGGGTTCTTACGCCTCGGAGACGAAGACTTGGAGAGAGAAAGATATTTGATTGGTTCTGGTCTCTCTGATTTCATCTTTTGGGCGCATCTGGTAACCGCCTTGGCCTTTTGGGTGTTCTAAATTCATGGCTTTTTTTCAAATTAGTTTTTCATAGGAATTTGTTTTGTTCTTTGCTTCTTTCCAGTGCTATCTTGTGCAGAACAATCGGGGAAGGGATGTCCCAATTTTTTTATTTATTTTTGTCTTTTTCTCATATCTTGTTTTGTTCGGAGCGAAGCTGTAAATTAGCGACGTCGCGTGATGATTTCACGAGGAAGATGAAGCTTTTTTTTTTGCTTTTTAATGTTGCTTTTTTGTGGCATTATCATTCTTTTAAGTGTTATTTTAGGCGGTTTGATTTTGTGAGGGAGTTACGTGTCAAAAGGGGAGATCGGGACAAATATGATATGGTATGGTCAACAACGGAATAACGTGACGCGAAGGAAAAAGTAAAAGAAGATGCAGAGCCTCCTCCTCCTCCTTACTTCAATCTAGCATTATCTCTTGAGCGTGGACCGGCGAGCAAGGGCTGCATGTTCTCGAGCATGGCCGCACCCGCGACGGGACATCTGACGTGCATGGCCGTGGAGTTGCCCTGCAATTGTCAAGCTTCATCTAACTTGAACAGTTGAATCTGAGATTCTCATATGTTATGTTAGCCTCAATGCCGGAGAGAACCGGGCAAAAATACAATTTTTACTGCCAAAAGTTGTGTACTATATTAATTTAGTGCCAAAAATTTCAAATGTATCAATTTAGTGCTAACTTTTTTGAAAAACGATCACATTTGATACCAAATTAGATTTGCTCCACCGGAAATCTGAAGTTGCATTTTTTATTAATATATTCGACAGACGTGGCTTGCCGACTATCCACTGCTGCTCACTGGCTGTCCACTGTGGCTTTTTTAATTTAAATTCTTTTATTTAAAATAATTTGAGAAATAAGTTGAAAAATTCTAAAAATTAGAAATTCAACAACAACAAAAAAAAAAAAGAGGCTGCAGGGGGCGAGGGTTGCGGCCACCCTCCCCGTTGCTGCCCACCATCGCCGGCTATGGCCAGCGAGGTTGGGGGAACGACAACCGGGGCTAGTGACCCCCGTCCAGCTCTGGTTGTCATGATTTTGTGTTAAGAGATTCTGGGTTCTCTTCTTTGCACATTTTTTGCAAACTAGGGTTTAGCATATTCTGGTTGTCATTAACAGATTCTGAAATCCATGATTTTGCATTAACAAATTCTGGTTGTCATGAATTTGATGGTCGCATCGGAGTTGAAGATCTCAGCAACAACATTGGAGGAGATTAGAAATTTGGGGGAGATGATGCCAAACAAGTGAAGTAATGATGCCCTGCATAAATTCGCCCAGATCTGGGCTGGGGGAAGGTCGCCCCACCACCAGCGGCCGACCCTGCTGCAATATGTTGCCGATTGAGCCTTTGAGGTGCGAAAGGTGGTGTGTGTGTGAGAGAGAGAGAGGGGGAGGGGGGGAGGAAATGGAGGAGGGAAGGATACATTTCTGTTTTCGAAAGCCCTGTTGTTCGTGATACGTGATCAAGTTTTTGGTTTATTGAATCGTCTTTGGCTTTGGCTTTGGCTGCATTCTAATTGGAATTCCGATGATTATGCTGTGAACAAACTCTGTTTTTTTTTTTTTTTACTCAGTGTACTGTACTCTCTCTAATGAAAACTTCCGCCTCCTCCTTCACAGTTTCTCTCATAGGCGCAAACGCCAGCTCACAAGCTCCATAAGCAAACCAGCTAGTCGACCACCAGCGGATCTCTAAGCTTCCTTCCTCCCATGGCTTCACATTCTCACCCCTGAATTCCCCGACACAGGTAGCAACCCCTGCTGATTTGGCTGAGGTCTGCAGGCCCTCATCTAAGGCCGACAGGCATCACCGACCCCTGGCCAGAACTCAGTGACTTTCAATTGCCATTCCCCCTTCCCTCACTGGCCATTGCCGGCAATGGTGGGGCGACATCGACGGCGGCGAGGGTTTCAACCCTTACCGCCTCATTTTTTTTTTATAGTTTTTTTTTCAATTTTTTCAAATTGTTATGTTACTTTTTTTTTAAAATATAATTTTATTATTTTTATTTTTTCTGAATTTGAAGCCTATGTAGAACAAACATAGAGGTCTTTTTTGAAAAAAAATGCAATTAAAATTCAAAAATCATGTAAAAATGCCACGTGTTAATTTTGGCAGAAAAATTTGCCGGAGCACTAAAAGTGATCATTTTACCTCCGACTTGGCACTAAAGTGGCTCATTTGAAACTTTTGGCACTGAATTGATCTCCATATACAACTTTTAGCAATAAAAGTGCACTTTTCCACTAAGAGTGTACTTTTGCCATGAGAATCGTGACCGGTTCATGCGTATCTTATCTTATGGCCATTGCACTCAACACGACTTATTAATAATCAATATTCACTCACATTTGGACAACTCACCAGTACCGCATAATATATGTCAATTTATATTTTAGGGTTACTTAGATGGTCAGGTTTCCCGATCTGATTTCTACCTTGGAACTGGGAACTGAAACGCATAGTACAAGTTTCGAAATTTATGGAATCGAAAATCGAACCAAATCTCACCAAAACCTTAAACCGGTCCAGTTCTCTGTTCTCACTCCTTCCTCATATTTTAATATGTGTATGTCTCGTCGATCACTTCGACTTATCAATTCTCAATCAATGCGACCACGCCTACATTATCTTGTTGTTACCCCTTTGAACAAATAAAAGAGGAAAAAATTCAAAAAAAGGGCCCCAAGTCCTCTTATTTTTTCAAATAAGGGCATCAAGTGAACATTATTTCAAATAAGAGCTTGAAGTGCTTTTAGTTTCTCAAATAATGGTCTAAAGTGAACATTGTTTCAAATAAGGGCCTAAAATGGCCATGAAATTTAGAAAATGAGCCTGATTTCAAGGGCATTTCAGTCTTTTTATATTTAATTTTTTATATATTTTATAATTTCTTTTTATGTTTCTTCAAAATTTAACAAAAAAAGACAAAAAAAAACTAACAGAGACTAGAAGCCTTCCTGCCTCTGGCCACCGCCCTGGAAAGGGGGGCGGCGGCAACAAAGGACCGTAGGGTCATTGGCCCCTCGGCAAGGGCCGATTGGCCCTCGCTAAAATTGGGAGAGGGTCGAGCCCTCTCCCAAATCTGAGCACAACCCTCGTCAAGTCGTGGGTGGGGGCCGTCAATCCCCGTCCAGACCTGGGCAAGGGTCACCGGCCCTCGCCTAGATCTGGGAGAGGGCCCGACGCTCTCCCAATTTTGGCGAAGGCCAGAGGCCCCTGTCTTTGGTTGGCGGGGTAGCCGATGCCTCCCCACCAACCTTCGGCTGCACCCCGAGTCGGCTACTATAGGCAGGCAAGGCAGTCCTCCGGCCTGTTGCTGCCTTTTTATTTTTATTTTTAAAAATCAAAAAAGGAAAAAATAATAGAGAAAAAATAAATGAAAAATGACGAAAATGCCCTTTAGGCGAAGCATTTTTTTGAAACTCTATGACCACTTCAGACCCTTATTTAAAAAAAAATCACTTGGGGACCTTATTTGAAAAAATGAAAGTCCTTTTTTTTAAAAAAAATTTTCCCAATAAAAGACACTAAAGGGGGAGGAGTTACGGACCAAAAATTATGTGTATGGAATCAAATCAATAGAGCTTTATTTTGCAGGGTGGTCAATACCGAACTGAAAAACTAAACCAAATCGCTAATCAAACCGAACAGAACCGAAAATCTGGCACATTTCGGTTCGGATAATGAGAAATAATTGTTCTTTCTTTTTTGGTTCGGGTTATTTTGGTTTGGTTTGGTTAACCGAACCGTGAACCGAAATATCTCAGCAGTTTAGATTAGCTATTTGGACGAAATAATCATTTTTTTTTCTTTTTTTCTCCTCTATTGGTGCAAAGGGCCAGGCGCCGTCGGCCACACTGCTGAAGGCCGGCGGCCAGCGACCCTCTCCGGCCGTAGGCGAGGGATCGCAGCCCCTCGCTGAATCCGGCGAGGCTGTCGAGAACCCTCGCAGGCCACAGCGAAGCAAGGGCGTTAGGGCCCTCGCGTCCCCACATCTGGCGTTGGAGATGGTGTAGATGAAGCGGCTTCGGAGGGAGCCGACGAGGAAGTGTTGGGCGGACGGATTTCAGGCCATGGCTTCCGGGTAGAGACCCGGACCTGAAGGCGATGGATGGCTTGGGGCTTCTCGGCATGTGTGAGTTGAGTCGATGAAGCCGAGGACGAAGCAGAAAACATCAAGAAGAGGGAGAGAGGGGGACAAGGGTTGGCTGTAACATACAAGGACATTCATCAACTCCCACACAGTATCGAGATTTCTTTAATTTTGGGCCCCTCCTCGGCTCAGGTAGTCCATTCAGGGGCCATGAATTGAACTTGGGGACGAGGAAGGGCTTTTCGAAGAATTTAGCAGATGCAACTTGGTCCTCCATGTGTCAACACCAGATCTCAAACGACGGATAAAAAAAAAGGAAAATCGTAAAACCGAACCGAACCGAACCGAACCGTACCAAACCGAATTAGATTTTCGGATAGTATTCGGTTCGATTTAGGTGCTTATCCTAATGATTTGGTTCGGTTCGGTTTTTCAGAACCGTTGACACCTGCCAGTTTGGGAGGGGTTACGTTGCGGTCGGCATTTGCTTGCAGAACTACTTGCTACTGGGGGTTTCCAAAATCTGCACCATTCCCCAAAGAATGAGCTGGCTGCCGCGACACGCGGTTCTATCCTCTCTGTCAACATCTTCAGCTTTATCAACGGGGAAGAAATGGGCCCTGCATGCAGGCCGGCGCCTAAGAAAGGAAGCGCTTGTTCATAGGACAGTGGTCCTAGTTCCGTAGTTCGGCCCAACTCAGTAACGTGGATTCACCTTGGACCGTGTTGATAAGTTGGCTCCACTTACTCTCTTGTATTCCAATTGGCGCAAGAACAAGAACGTGTCCCCTTTTACTTGTTTATTAGATTTTCTTTGATGCTGGACAGCCAGGTCAGTTGACGAATTGATTTGCATCTCTTAAGATCTAAAGAAAAAAAAATTATTAGGATTTTGCTAACATAACAATTTTTTTTAGCTATTACGAGAGTTATAATATATTGTGAGTCACAAATTTTTAAAAGACTATGTGATTCTTAAAAGTTCAACTGCTAAAATAAATCAAAAACTCACTTCATCTTCTTAGTGTTTTTCATGGCTTTTGCATAAAAAGCTCCCTTTAGATGTACACTAACCAATAGTCTGATTTCTTGGTTACATGACGTGACTGGTTAGAATCTATGTTGCATGGACTTGGTGTTTTGGAAAATTTTTTTGTGTCGAACTCAGACACGTGTCCGACATGTCCAAACTCTTCTTGGACACACGGTCAACACATGTCCGAGTCCGGACTCACAGTCAATGCAATGGACATGCGAGGGACTCGTGTGTCCAACGTTATAATAGACAAAAAAAACCTAATTTTTTGACCTGATTCCTAACCCATCCCTCTCGATCCCGACTCACCTCTGCCGATCCCTCGCCCTCTCACGACTTGACTGGCCTCTCCCTCTCACGACTCGCCGTCTCCCATCAAGACTCCAGCTCCCATCGCCGGCTTTTGCTCGCACCGACCTCTCCTTCTTCCTCTCGTGATTGTCGACCGGCTTCTGCTCGCGCCTCGTCTCATGCCTTAGCTCACCTCAAGGTAATAAGTATCACCCTCCTCTGCTCTCCTCCTCTTCTTCCCTCCTCCGCTCGTCCTCTTTGTTAAGGGTTAACAGAGTTTTTCAGTCGCAAGTCCTAAGGTTGACGAATTCCTCTTCTACTTGCGTTCAGTCTTTGCTATCCATGCTTTCTTGTTATTTTTTTATGGAGGAATGGGATTTGTTTTTTGTTTTCCACCTATGATTAAATATTAAATTTAAGGTGGAATGTGGATTGTTTTTTTTTTCCCTCTAAGTTTTATGGATTATTAAAGTGTAATGTAGTTGAATTCTTCACATGATAGATTTTGTAGCCTTTCTAAGAGGAGATTAATAATAGCTTTAGGATTACGATGTTATTATTGTTGAAATCATAAAATAATAATTTATCATGTATATTTAAAAATATACATATAATATATAACGCGTCCAAGCGTGTCGGAATTCTCTATTTTTTTTATAACTAACTGTTAGAATATATTTTTAATATGTTCAATTGTGGGCTTTATTAATTGTTATTGTAAAATATTAATTGGTCTAATAAAGAAATATATATACAGTTTCCTAATTCTAGTCGAATACGGGATTGGATAATATGGGCCGAGATAAACCTAATTTTTAATGAAGGGATAGGTTTTATTCTCTATAAATAGAGCTCAAGTACCTCCTCTAAATCCTAATGTCCACATAACCTCACATATAGAATCGTCTGAAGCGATACGTGAGTAGTTGTCTCATTGAAAACAGTGATAAAGGGAGTTTATAGATGAGAAACTCTTGAGTATCGGATTCTTGCAATTTCGCATCAAGAACAATGAATCCGAAATAAGATGCGTTAATTATTTAACTATATAGATTATGGATTCGTATATCTATACGTAAGATTCTTGGGTCGCTGTATACGGATTAAAATCGCAGCTTAGATGTGGTATCAGAGCCTACGCGTTTTGAAACTCGAATCAAGATTTTTGTTAGTTTCGAATTTGTTTTTTCCTATTGTGCTTCGGACAACATCCAAACAAGTATGGTGGTTGCACATGTTGCATTTTTTTTTCCTTTTGAAGTTTCTCGAAACAGATTTGGATTCGTTCTTATTCATGTGGATGGCGTTTCTTTAAAAAAAGAAGAAAAAAAGGAATAATCCACATTCTGGCGCATGTGGCTGATTTTTCTCGCTGTATATGCAATTAAAATTTTCTTTGGTTTGTGCTACGCGTTGCAAGGACGCACAAAGATTAGAATTGATCTCGTCGTTACCCGAAATTTGAAACAAGCGGGTAGCACTATTCAATGCCATTTCGATTAGCTAATAACAATTAAAAAAAATGCGTGCTGGATGGTGGATCCGAAGAGAAAAGTCCACGCTATAGACTTTTGTTCATCAAATTCAACTGGTATATGGTTTATCTTGTTACATTGGTATCAACATATTTGTATTCTCATGCTCTATAAGATGGTACCTTTATGGGTGGAAAATACATATGGAACCCCAAATACGTGTATATTTTGGGATATTTTTGCGTATGTCCAGGTATTTCTCTATGGTTTTATGAAAAACAGGTGTAAGCTCATATGTAAGTACCACATATAGATATGTGAAACATGATTTGTCAATACATGTTTATGATTTGTTATGTATTGTTATGTGCATCAATGTAAATTAGCGGCGTGTAATTTTGCGGATGATTGCCCCTAATTTATGAAATTACATGCATATAGTAAATGTGAAATATAAAATAATATCTCAATTTCAAGTAAATTCAATTGGGCCGTGATTGCTAAAGCGACACACTCAGTTGAGTTTAATAAAGAACAATTTAGAAAGTATTGAGATGTCTCATAATTTAATGCGTAGTTATACTCCCAAAGAAGGTGATTGCGTATTCTTGCATGAAGGGTTACATGTACAACATATGATTGAGGATTGATCAGTCTAAGTGTTTTCATACACCCAAAGGTGGTGATTAACGAATATTGAAATAAATTCTCATGGCCGCTGTAGTGTAGGGAGTATACAATTGCATGTCATGTTTTCTGCCCAAAGGTGATTATATGATGATGCATGTATCTCTCAAGGTGAAATTTCACAATTTGCTAATTGAAAACATTGATTATTTTTAGTCACCGTTTATGTGAACGGCAACTCTATTAACTCTAAGAATTGAGATTCATATGGGTTCAAGATTTGAGAACTGAATAAAGATTTTCTGTTTACAATGGATTAGCAAATATTTGTATTGCTCTTGTCAAGAAAGACCCTGTAGTTTTTAGTTTTATTAGCGAGAACTTTCAAAAGGATTATATACTTATTGGGTATAGAGCGATTGGATTTGCTTGTTTGATATAAAGCGGTCTATTAAATAACACTTGAAAAATATTTTACTAGTTAACTGCACTGTTAAATAAATGAAGGAAGCCTTGGAAGCTTTAAAATTATATCTCATATATTAATAAGAGTGGTACATATATGTAATGACTCCTCGACATTATGTGTGATGATTCTATTAAGATTAAAGATTACGTCTTAAAGTTAATGGAATTGCATATTGAGCGGTTCTGAAATCATGCTCATAAAAAAATAGTAAACCACCGGTCATTATGATGATTTGGATTCATAAAAGCATCCTTTGAGAATGATGGTTATTGCTACTTCTTTTATAAGAAGAACGATTGCATAAAAAAAGATTACGGTTAATACAAAGACATGATTATCTAAATATGAGCATAAAGTAATGATTCTTTGGAATTGATTTGTGAATTTATCCTATCTAAAGTCTAATCTGATTTGTGATTGCTGGATAGCGGTGCAACATATTATGTTGCGTTTACCATATAGGAATTCACAAACTAAAAGACACCAAATCGGGATGAATCAAGCTCACTATAGAAACAACTATAAAGTTGACGCTGAATTGATAAAAATGTCATTTTGTATTCTGGTTTTAATGTGACATTAAGAAACATATTTTACGTACTCTCCTTAAAGACGGAATTTATTTTCCGTATCAAGTTTGGACATATGTAGTTACTCTTTTGAGATTTCAAATAAAACAATTACTATTTCTTTTAATTAAAATAAAATTGGGTACTGCTTTATGTTCAGTGGGTTGTACAGATTATTTTTATCTCCCAATGAATTAATATACGTCGCTTATATAGTTAAATAGTTATTTGCAAAAGATCTCTGCCTAAGGAACAATCATGCACATTGTAGAATAAATTTCTTGGTCACATCAGTAAAAAAAGAGTAGAAAGACTGATAAAGGCAAATATGTTATTCACTCTTAAAAGTGACCTAGACACATGCATAGATTGAAGTGGAGGTAAGATAACTGAGATAAATGATGAAACTGTAATCGATAATTATAACCTATTGAAGGTCATTTTTATTGGTATAAGTGGATCCTATATAGCAATATTGTGTTGAGAACAACAACATTGACATGACAATGCTAGATAGCTTAAAAATCCATTTACCAAATACTTAAGAGGATTCTGGGATTGTGGTTTTGTGCCCGGTAGTCCTGAACAAAAAAGTGTAGTTGAAAGGCAAAATCACACCACATGGATATGATGAAGGGCATGATTTGTAAAATCAATTTATATAACTTTTGTGGGGTAAAATTTTGAAAATAACCCATTATGTTTCTATCGAAACTATTTCATTGACTTCTTTTGAAACATAAATTGGACGTTAATCTAGTTTGAACCATATTAAGGTTTGAGGTGTTCATGCAGAAATAAAGTTACATAATCCAGCATTTGATAAGTTGGATTTTAGAACCACTCAGTTTTATTTCGTATCTTACCCAGTTCATATAAAATGGAATTGATTTATCATTCCAAAAGAAGAACATGAATTAAAGAATTACAGATAGCAAAATTGCTGGAGCTTGATATAGCCGAATAAGAGTAGGTGCTCACATACTATTACAAATACTGGTGTGGTAGGGATCACTGTGTCATTTTTCTGCCTATACATATGATCATGGATCATTCAAAGTTACAGTTTGATTCTATTGGAATTCAGGTTCTTGTTATTGAGATAATTCCTGATAAAATTTACCAGACCCCACATGCGCAGAATAAAGATTAAAGTAACTCTTCCTAATCGATCTATTATGAAGAGATGATCAGTTGTACCATCACACTAAATAGTCTATCCATAAGAGTATGATTGCAAAATTAACTATATAATTGATCTAGTAATTTATACAGTTGCTATTTCTTGTTCATAATTAGAACTATGGTTGGGTGCATAATAGATGAGATACAGACTATGAAACATACAATGTTTGGAAACTTATTAGAATACCTCAAGGTCACAAGACCATCTACTGCAATTGGGTGTGTAAAACTTAAAGGGACTCCATATGAAAGTTTTTGTTTACTCTACCAAATTATATTTTGATAAGTGTTTTATTTGAGAAGTTTAAAGACAGACTGGTACCGAAATTTTTTACTCATAAAGAATGAGCAGACATAAAATAAATTTTCTTTTTAGTTTCTCATAAAGTTTTTTTAGAGTGATTAAAGTATTAATAGCTCATTATAATAAGGAGCTTTACCATACATATATTGAAACTTCTATTTGATTGGATATCTTAATTTGAAAGTCTTTTTTATGTAACCCTAAAGTTTTGCAACAGATGATTCGGATAAACTTGTGTGTAAAGAAAGATGAATCCCATATAAATGCCATGGAATAAAATTGAATCATGTTCATGGATATTCTAGACCGAAAAGTCTATTTTATGGGATCAAGTAAGCTTTTAGACAATTGTGGCTTGAAGTTTCATAGTATTGTTATTATATTCTGTTTTGTCAAGAACAAAGTAAATTGGTATACATACTACAAGATCAATTGGAGGAATTTATTTTCTTTGTGTCTTATATAGACGATATCTTGCTTGAAAGCAGTTTTCTTGAATTAATGCATAAGGTGAAGCAGATATTGTCAAGCGTTCTGACATGATTGATCTTGATAAGGAATATTTTGTCCTAGACATTGAGATCCATACGGACGTTCTCGCCACATGTTAGGTTATTTTTAGAGGACACATATTGATTGTATTTGGTATAAAGTATTGCAAATTAGGAGTTGCTCATGTTATTAAAGGCAATAAACTGAATCTGTCATAGTGTTTTTATAAAGTTATGAAGAAAACCTAAATAAAGAATGTACCATATCATGATGCACTTAAAACCATCAGTTTTAAGGTACTTAAAGAGAATGTACCATAATACTATGCTAATTTACAAACATAAGACTATATGCTAATTTACAAACATATTGAGGACCTGCAACCAATAGGGCATTCGGATTCAGGCTTTATTAGCTGTCGGGATGATGTGAAGTTGACAACTATAAACATTCATATGTCTAAAGAAATGTGCAATATTACAGAAAAGTATAAACATAAATCTATGTAATCCTCGATCAAGAAAGCGAAGTTTGTAGTATGCTTTTCAGTTATTTGGCTCCATAATCTCATTAAAGAGTTGATCGAATTTAATTTTGTAGATAGAACCATACAGTTGTATTGTGAAAGTCCTGAAACTGAAGCAAGTATGCTATCCCCACAACACGCGGCACTCCTAGCCAATTTTAGGGAACTGCCTTTTAGTTTTCAGGCTCAAAACTTGAAGCTCAACCCTTGAGGCATCAGATATTTCTAATACACAGGTTCCACAATGTGGCAAGTGTAGAGCATACTAAACCAAATCGCACTATCAAATTAACAAAATGAATCTACCTCTATAGAATCATGCTTGGAGAGAAGAGAGAGAATTTAGAAACTCATTACAACACAAACTTCCCACTGATTTTTATTAAAGGCAAAACTCTGCCCCAAAATGCTTACAACCCTTTGCCTTATATAGGCGATCAGGCGGAAGAGAGACACACATAAGGACAAGTCCTCTGGTCATTCTGCAGAAAATTTCACCGAATCCGCGAACTTTTCGGTCCATTGTTCCCGGGTGAACAGTGACATGCTACAGTGACAAACAGTACGCTATAGTAATGAACAATGCGCTACAGTACCGAAAATGACATTTTTTGACCGAACGACGTCTTGTGACCTACATAAGCTTTGGTCTATTATTCACGCACATAAGTACAAACATAACACAGACACGACACATAAAGACACTCGGCGTCGCCTACAGTTTGAGATTGATCCCTTCTTCTGAGTTGTCAATGAAATCATCAGAACTGCTTGGACCATCTTTTTGTCTTTGAAAATCACGCAAAAGTCGTTCCTGTTCCACATGCCTTTCTCCAGACAAGGCATCTTCCATTTGTGACAGGATCTTGGGGATCTTGCTGGTAGAGTCGATAATGGTATCGTGATGGCTGTGTAGAATTGGTCAGAATATCTGATGGAATATTCGCCTACGAAAAATCGGGCTGAGGGAAATATGAATCTTGGTAATATGGGTCTTGTGAAAGAGGGCCTCCCCATAGGTCCTGAGTGCTTGGAGCATGAGTGTGTTGGGTGTCAGTGTCCATCGCTATCTGAGGATTATTCTGTTTATATTCTTCAAGAGCTTCGAAGGTCATCGGGTGAGTGCAAGGCCTATCCCATGACAGATTTGTAGCACAATGTGGCCATACCTCTGGAGGAATAGTACGATTTTCTTAGTAGAGTATCCTCGGAAGTCCTCGAAATTCAGCAAAAATATCATAGACAAATCTGGGGAGCGTCTTGTGAACTCGGAACACCTGGTCATTGATTTTAAATTTGTATGTAGATGTATCAACCCGAGGGGGTTCATGTCTTGCATCTCCGGCTGAGCTGATAAAAGTCCATGGTCTGTGAAAAGTCACCGTGGTGTGTCTTTCAAGTTCTAGCCTTCCAACTTGTTGCTGCCTTTTGAAGAGGTTTCTCCATGCCTCAATGGGTTGAAACCACGTGAGCAATTCAGTGAGACACTTCTGATTTGAGAAATCTCCCATAAGAGCTCTAGATAGAACTCTGATAATTTTGTCTGTGGGAAATTCTATAGCAACAGTATACAAGTTGAATAAATACCAAAACATCCATTTGAGTTCTTCTGGAAACTCGTCATTTGGCGACCATCGAAGGGGATGAATGAATGGATAATGATAGTGAAGACCCGTAGGTCCTAGCATTAATCCACCATATCTGCTATAAACTAGGTAATGATAATGCCAAAAATACCGTGGCAAGCTGGGAGTAAGCTCATTGCGCGCAATTAAATCTGAAATTTCTAGAGGATATTGATGATCATTCCACTGATTTTCACGCATGTTGACAGTACGAAATGTAGAACTCAAAGGTTCTTTTCGAACGTACATGTTGATGGAGGAAACCGATTCTTTCGATCTTGACAGAAAATCTGCAAGGACATTTCTCTTTCCTGCAATGTGTTTGGCATTAAAAGAATATTTGGAAAACCATCCTGCTCACCTCAGAAGTTGGGGATGGGGAATTTGCTTCTGTTTGAACTTGAGCATTTGAGGAAAGGAGGACATATCCATTTCAACAAGAAAATGATGTCCTATGAGATGGAATTCAAATTTTTTGATTCCATACTTGACTGCAAGGATCTCCTTGAAAGTGGAGTGATAGTGCATTTCTGCTTGGGTGAAACGTCCACTTTTGTAAGCACAAATTCGTCGCTTACCATTAATTTCTTCAAGAAGAATGGCTGCCCAATATTGATCACTGGCATCAGTTTGGAGAATTCTCTTCTCAGTAGAAGGGATTTGCAATGGAGGCAGGTGCTGGAGAATTTCCTTTAAGAAGGTTACTGCTTTTGTCTATTTAGGTCCCCATGGCGGTGCATTCTTTTTTAGCATTCTTTGGAGAGAATAAAGGGCTTTTGATATCTTTGGAACAAAGTCCCTTAGATAATTGACAAAACCCAAAAATGATTGCACCTGATTGATAGTGAGGTTTTCATCGAGGAACTTAAGCAGTTCTTCAGCAAGATGAGGACCAGGACAATAAGTTCCTTCTTTGAGATGCATGCCCAAGAATTCAATCTCTTTCTGGGCAAGAATCATTTTCTTCTAAGAGAGCATTATCCCATGCTTTCGAACAATCTCAGTAAATTGCTGGAGGAGTTTGCAATGGGAATCCTCATCAGCACTATACAGGAGGATATCATCAATGTAGATTTGGGCATTTGGCAGGATGGGCTGAAAAATTCTGCACATGGCTTTTTGAAAAAGTGATGGTGCAGTTTTGAGACCAAATGGAACAACAGTCCATTGGAAATGCTGATTAGGAATACAAAACCCAGTTTTGAAACGATCATCAGAGTGAATTCCTATCTGCCAAAATCCCGCTTTAAGATCAAACTTTGAGTAAATTTTAGCCTGAGCAAGGCTGGTGAAAAGGGAGTTTTTATGAGGGAGAGGAAATTTGTCATCCTGAAGGAATTTATTCAGAGGCTGATAGTTGATGACAAGCCGTAGCTTTCCTCGGGTTTGCTCAGATCTTTTGTTGACATAAAAGGCTTCACATGCCCACTGAGAATATGAAGGCTCAATGAGTCCTTGAGCAAGGAGTTCGGCACATTCTTTCTGGGCTAGAGCAAGATGTTTAGGATTCATACCAGAGTGACTGGCCTTTGTGGGGTTAACGTCTTCGCTCTTTTTGAATGGGAGTCTGACAAAAAAGTCAAGATTCTTCCAAAGGGGATTTGAACAGGATTTGGAAAACTAAGAATGGGACTCAGCACAACATGATAAGAGTGTCTAAGAAATGGGGTCAAGGATCTCGGGCTATATGATAAAGAGTCTCTGGATGTCCACAAATTCTTTGAACTGGTTCTGACATTTCAAACCATTAGGGAGAATTTTGAGTTGGGGCAATTGGGCCAAAATATCCCAACCAATGATGAGATCTTTATTATGGGAATGACATCCAAGAATCTTTGTGGTGATCGACCACTGAGGGAACAACTGAAGAGTGACTGGTTTACTGCGAACTTTGGTGGAGAAAGTATCACCAGAAGCAGAGTGGAAATATCTGGTATATGGAGTCCAGAATTCTTCTGGGAGTACTTTAGTGTCTAGAAGAGATGCAGCCGCTCCAGTATCTATAAGAGCTATGACTTGGATGGGTTTCTTACTTTCAGGGGGGAAATTTTGAACAGGGAAATAAGGAGAGTGAAAAACAGGAGATTGGATGTGGAAGGAGTCTGGGATGGAGTAGGAGAAGTAGGCAAATATTTCACCTGGGGATTCATCAGCATCAGAATCAGAGGAATATGCCTTGAGAGCACAAAGAGTCTCAGATGAAGGTTCATCTTCGACTGAAAACACAGATTCAATATCATCATCTTCAAGGGAAATGCCCGTGCTTTGGGCTATCATCTGGATCATATAACTTTCTTGACGTTTTGCTTGAGGACACTTTTTTGCAAAATGTCCCTTCTCGATACAGATATAACATATGTCGGATTTGAACTTCTTCTTTGATTTTTCATGGTGTTTCTTCTTTCGAAGATACTTTCATTTTCCTTTGCCCTGTTTCTTCTCAGTGAAAGAGAATTTCTTATAGTGCCTCTTCTTCTTGTGACCAGAACAAGATGAATCACTGCAGTCTCTGGAATACTTGATCTTGAAATCTGGCCTCATGCAAGCTTTCTCAAGACTGCGGTTCTCTTTCAAATAACTTTTGAATAATTCTCTTTTATGGCACAAGTCTTCAATTGCCACATGCACTGCTTGCTGGATTTCACCAAGTGTGGCTTCAGCTAGAGGGCGTTTGCTCATCTGCAAATTTCTCTCAACTGCATCATTAATTTTTTTGGGAATGGAATTCAAAAAAACTAGTTTGAGATGGACGTCAGCCCCAAGGTGGTAGAAGAGCTTTATCATTGCTCGAAAATGACGATCAAGATCTTTTCTTGCCATCGAACAACATTTTCTCTCAAAAATTCTTTTCTTTTGAGTTCCATTTCATTGCTTGGCTGGCCAATGAAAAACAAATGAATAATCTGGACGGCTTGATCTAGACTCATGATCAGAAATGAGATCTGATCTTGTTCAGAGGCTGCTTTCCACTAGTCTTTCAATGAGCCAGTGAATCTGGTGGTGAACTCAAGGAGGATCTCATAAGTACTGTGCTCTTTCAGGTTTCTTGCCATCATCCCGGCATGAAACTCTTGGAGACGATCTGACCATTTATAGTATGGGAGATCATCAAAGGATAAATATGACTTGGAGGATGAATATTCAGTACCAGTACTAGGGTGGGTATCTGGTGGGAAAGCAACGTCTGGTTCAGTCATATTTTCTTCTTTTGGGCCAGATGGATCTGCCATCATGATTGCAGTAACAACAGGTTGGGAAGATTCATCTGATGACGTTTCAGAAAAACTTGACTCGGAGGGATCTGTGTTTGAAACTTCAGAAGTAGGATTTGCAGAATCAACTGCAGCAACGGATGGGATTTGGTGTCTGAGAAAATTTTCTAATGAGTTAGACACCATAAGCGAATGAGAAGGAGGATCTGGAGAGTTTGGTAGTGGTGACGGTGGTGTATCTGGTAGCTTGGGTGGTGTTGTAGGTAATGGGGATGATGTTTTCCTCTTTCCACGGGCTTTCTGCTTTTCAATTTCTTGCAATTGCGCGCGAAGAGCTAAAACATTGAGGCATGGGAGATTTCTCAAATCAGAAGTATCTCACTGAATTGCTCACGTTGTTTCAACCCATTGAGGCATGGAGAAACCTTTTCAAAAGGTAGCAACGAGTTGGAAGGCTAGAACTTGAAAGACACACCACGGTGATTTTTCACAGACCATGGACTTTTATCAGCTCAGCCGGAGATGCAAGACATGAACCCCCTCGGGTTGGTACATCTACATACAAACCTAAAATCAATGACCAGGTGTTCCGAGTTCACAAGACGCTCCCTAGATCTGTCTATGATATTTTCACTGAATTTCGAGGACTTCGGAGGATACTCTGCCAAGAAAATCGTACTATTCCTCCAGAGGTATGGCCACATTGTGCTACAAATCTATCATGCGATAGGCCTTGCACTCACCCGATTACCTTCGAAGCTCTTGAAGAATACAAGCAGAATAATCCTCAGATAGCGATGGATACTGACACCCAACACACTCATGCTCCAAGCACTTAGGACCCATGGGGAGGCCCTCTTTCACAAGACCCATATTCCCAAGATCCATATTTCCCTCAGCCCGATTTTTCGCAGGCGAATATTCCATCAGATAGTCCAACCAGTTCTACACAGCCATCACGATACCATCATCGACTCTACTAGCAAGATCCCCAAGATCCCGTCATAATGGAAGATGTCTTGTTTGGAGAAAGGCATGCGGAACAGGAACGAATTTTGCATGATTTTCAAAGACAAAAAGATGGCCCAAGCAGTTCTGATGATTCCATTGACAACTCAGAAGAAGGGATCAATCTCAAACTATAGGTGGCGCCGAGTGTCTTTATGTGTCCTATCTGTGTTATGTTTGTACTTATGTGCGTGAATAATTGACCAAAGCTTATGTAGGTCACAAGACGTCGTCCGGTCAAAAAATGTCATTTTCGGTACTGTAGCGCACTGTTCATTACTGTAGCGTGCTGTTTGTCACTGTAGCAAATCATTGTAGCACGTCACTGTTCACTCGGGGATAACGGACCGAAAAGTTCGCGGATTCGATGAAATTTTCTGCAGAATGACTAGAGGACTTGTCCTTATGTGTGTCTCTCTTCCGCCTAATCGCCTATATAAGGCAAAGGGTTGTAAGCGTTTTGGGGCAGAGTTTTGCCTTCAATAAAAATCAGTGTGAAGTTTGTATTGTAATGAGTTTCTAAATTCTCTCTCTTCTCTCCAAGCATGTTTCTATAGAGGTAGATTCATTTTGTTAATTTGATAGTGCGATTTGGTTTAGTATGCTCTACACTTGCCACATTGTAACTCTGTAATATTATTTATTAACAGCAGCAGAAGTCTCAAGGGTCTAAACATCTGTCGATCAAGTTTTTGACCATAAAGATAACAGATATAAGGGTGACACTACAGTAGAGCTTATTACACAGATGATAAGGCTACATACTCACTAACTTAAGGTATTTGCCCATACACATTCAGATGACATATCGCAAATATAAAAGTATCGTGGGATACTGGTATGACATAATGATTGACGGGCTGAGTAAGCAACATGAAATGCTGTTGTTCAGTGGGAGCTGCATTCGGTATTTGCTCTAATAAATTTTATGTTTGTGCTTGTTACATCTAGTAGCATCTAGATATGTATCAACTTCATTGCATGCAATAAAGTTATAATGATTAAAGGAAGTTAAATACATATATCAGTTGAAAATCTTAAGGTATCGTGTAAACCTTAAGTGATAGCCGGGGCATTTATTTTAGCCAAAAGCATATGTCTTGTTACACGTAAAGTATAGTTAACTATAAAGGTAAGACATATGTTAGTTTGTTGGAATCGTAAAGATGTTCTCTCATGACATATTCGATTTCGTGACACGTAAAGTGAGAGAATAGTAACTGACAAAGAGAATAACATATAAAGTGTCTCTACTATTTGAGATGTTATCTAATTGTCATACTACCATATCAAATCCATATCAGTAGAGTTAAAAGTATTCGTGGTCATGAATGACTCTGTGTCTTTTGATGTAGTTACTGGCATGAGTCGGTGCTTAAGACTTTATGGGATCGAATTGACTGTTAGGAATTATCTCTAGATCAATATAAAGATGCGCATATACAACACAATTTTAATTAATATAGCCCAAGTGGGAGAATATTAGAATATATTTTTAATATTCAATTGTAGGCTTTATTAATTGATATTGTAAATATTAATTGATCTAATAAAGAAAGATATATACAGTTTCCTAATTCTAGTCGGATATGGGACTGGATAATTTGGGTCGAAATAAACATAATCTTTAATGAGGGGATATCTTTCATTCTCTATAAATAGAACTCAAGTTCTCTTCTAAACCCTAATGTCCATATAAACTCACATATATAATCGTTTGAAGCGATACGTGAGTTTATAGAGATAAAGTGTCTCATTGAAGCCAGTAATAAAGAGGTTTATAGAGAAGAAACTATCGAATTATTGTAATTTCGCGTCAAGAACGATGAATCCGAAATAAGAAGCTTTAATTCTTTAAATTTATGGATTATGAATTTGTATATCTATACATACGATTCTTGAATCGTTGCATACGAATTAAAATCGCAGCTTGCACTGACGTGCTGAAATGTCATGTCTCGTGTACATGTATCATGGGTTAAAAAAGCAACATTATAAATTCAGACAACGTCTCCCGGGCAATAAACTTCACTCCTGTCGCGAAACATCTGTCCGGTCAATTTCTTATGTACAAAGTGCAGAGAGATCTGTACGGTACAAGAGTCTGCTGTAGAGAGTCTCGTTCTTCTAAGTTGACCCCAATCATTTGTTCTCGAACGCACGCATCGGAGTCGGATTCCTCATGAGAATTACTCAGGTCGCACTCGAAAAGTCGTGAAAACTGAAGTAAACTCCACATTCGTAACATTGGCCACTGGTGGTAGTGCTCCCCTCGAACCTTCAATTAGATGAACTCCAAGAAAAATCGACCGATTGCCCGCAAAAACTAGTTACTTACGTCTTAACTCTCTCTTCTTTTACAGTCACGGCGACCTTATAAAATTAGCCACAGATGGTTAGTTCCGTTTGCCTTCTTCGGAAGCCGAGAAAATTTTGGCAAAGCTCTCACGCCCTTTCCTGCGATGACCGGGACTCCTCCGGGTAAAAAGCTCGGCGGAGCTCCCAGTACCGGTCGGCGTCGAAGTTGTGGATCTTCATGAGCTTTTGCTGCTTGGTCTTGAAACGACGCTGGAAGTAGCCTTCGAAGGTCGGCTCCCGGGAGGTCCGGAGGAAGAAGCCGTACGCGAGGGTGACGTGGAGGTTGGTGAGGAAGAAGCAAATGGGCTCCATCACGTCCCAGGTCAGCTCCCAGAACGTGAGCCTCATGAGCCCGAGCGTTTGGGCCACCAAAAAGCCCAGGCCACAGTAGAGCTCGCCCTTCACTTGAGCCCGGGCCTTCTCGTCGATAAGGGCCTTGTGCCTCTCCATCTGCTCCAGCTCTCCTCTTCTCGGGTCGTTGGGCCTGGCTATGGATTGGTAGATTAGCGACTCCACTGACTTAGCCACCTGCAATTAGTGAATCAGTTGCAATTACTAAGATTACCTGCGAGAATGGGAATAATCTCAATCTCTCATCTCTCTGTTTTCTCAATGAATTATATACCAATTAAGGACGATTTCCAACAGAGTTTAAGCCAATTAAGGCGATAGGATAAGACAGGCACGATTCGCCGCGTCCCGGCTCTAATCTTTGCTGCCCAAATCGCCATTTCAACGGATGAGGTGTGGCCATTTATGGTAATTGTGCTCATCAAGCTTACGTATCGGAAATTTGACATTTAGGGTCGACAATCGATTTGGACAGGAACGCTCCTTTGAATTCTTCCTCGTTTCGCAATGTTCTGAATTTGTTCACGATTGACGTAAAGGAAATGGGAAAAGGAAATGATGTGTACCTGCTCAGGCCTGAGATACACGACATTGCCGAGGACGATGACGTTTCCGGACTCGTCCAACGCCTTGGCGAACTCAGCACCATCTTCCTCACCCCCTCCGCACGCCTGGTCGCAGATCCTGACGAACTCGCCGTACGAGATCGAGCTCGCGTCGATCTCCCTCAGCTTCGCCTTGATCGTCTCCGCCCGCGAAAGCCTCAGCAGCTTCCTCGCGTCACCGACGGACACTCCGGCGAAGGGATCTCGGGCGACAGGTGGCGAGAGCCCGCCGAGCTGGAGTCGATCACCTCCTCCGAGGCCGTTGAGGCTCCGGAGCTTCTCGCGGAGCTTGTCCCCGACCGGGAGGGAGAGGAACTCCGGAAGCCTCGCCTCGGCAGCCTGGTTGATCGCGCGCCGCTGGAGGAAGCGCCGGAAGAGGCCTCTCTCGGCGCACTCCGGTGAAGTGAGGTACTCGCGGTGGAAGGAGGCGGTGGCGGCCGTCGAAGGGGGAGGTATGGCTTGGAGTGAGGGTAGAGCCGCCGGCGACGATGATCTGGGAGAATCGAAGAGTCGCTTCGCTAGAGCTTTCCGAAGCGCCATCGGAGCGAGCGAGCGAGCGAGCGAGCGAGAAAGAGAGGTGTCCGGGGACAGAGGAATGTCAGTTGGGTTTGGGCCTTGCGAAAAAGTTGGGGAAGTGGGGCTTGGTATTTATAGGGGGTCCAAAGTTAGAGGAGAATTCATAACAAAAGAAAAAAAAAAAGAAAAATAGGCATTTGGAGATGCTTTGGGACAATTGAGGTGATTAATGAGAGAAATTTGAAAAGAAGAGCAAAGCAAATATCTTTGTTATATAGTTCACATTGAGACAGGTGGCTCATCATTAATATTTAATAGTTGGAGCAGCTTATAGAAGTTTTATAAAATACGGTATTATCCAGTTTTGGAGAGGTTACATTAGGAGCCAGCAAAAAAGACCGACATCAACCAACACGAACATATTTTAAAAGTTTCAATTGAAATACAAAAATACAAGTCTATAAATACATTACTTATGCTCGAAAACATGATATCTGAGGTCAAACACACTATAATAAATATGTTCCTAATTCCTTTGAAAAAAATCTGACAACAATTGAAGAGATATATTTTGAGTCGTTTCATTTCGCTAATGGAAAAATTGCATGCCAACAACGTCTTTTGAAAGAGCATTTCTAGATGGAAAAGGGCAATGAGGCGTACGCAAACGATGTTTCTCGCATGGTTTCAGTTTCAAACGATGACTTCCTTTTTTTTTTTTCTTTTTT
Organism: Rhodomyrtus tomentosa; assembly: GCA_028455895.1. Classification (NCBI taxonomy): domain Eukaryota; kingdom Viridiplantae; phylum Streptophyta; class Magnoliopsida; order Myrtales; family Myrtaceae; genus Rhodomyrtus; species Rhodomyrtus tomentosa. Next base: position 336,250 of record JAPCWY010000001.1, on the reverse strand, counting down.
TCTTTTTTATAAAGATACAGTGTAACTTGTCCCAAGGTACACGCGAGCCAAAAGAACCGTCCGCTGCCCATGTCTTCACGTCCCTCCCACACTATACGCAAGCAAAGACCATGCCTCAGCCATGGCCCGACAAAACTGTCTCCGCTCACCGTCTCCTTTTGAAAACAACCACGCGCATTATCGGACAGGTACTGCTTCCTCGTCTAGCCGCATTTGTCAGAGGACAAGTCATCGCATCGTTCCGTTCGCCTTCGATCCAAAATGACCGATCTGGCCGGTCCGACTCGAGAAATCGGACTGAACGGGGGCCTTACATAAATCGAGAACCGGTACCGCTCGAGAAGCTTATGATATCCATGAACGCCTTGACCGCTGCATCATTAATTTTTTGCATTGTATGATTTCCTAATATAATTGTTATATTACTTAAGGTTAGGCTCGATTTCCGGATTGACCCTAGTACCAGCGAATTCCTTGTTCCAAAGTTCAAAAACTGACTCCAACAGAAAAGGCTCATGGGCGGATCAATATGAGTTTTTCTCTTCGGATCTAGTCTAGATCTGGAAGCTATTCTCTCCCGTTTCGGAGAGTATTCCATCCTAATGTAGTCTAGACTTGGGATTTTTTGCGTGTATAGTTTTGAGGTTTCGCTTCCCTCGAGTTTCATTGGTGTACAAATCTTACTTCGAATGGAAGGAGCTTCTCCTTGATTTAGTTCTCACAAGTGTCAAATATGTTCTCGTTCAACCGCGTTACTTTGAATTAATGGGTTATATAAAAACTGAATTAGATGATCACACAGAGAATTAAGAAAAATTGAACACACAAGATTATTCAGATTCACCTCAGAATATGGCTACTTCTTGTAAAGAGATTCCACTATATTTTGGTTTATAATCGCACACAACTTGTTACAATCATCGTAAAAAACGAGCAAAAATATATGCCTCGAACGGGCTCAAAATCTAAACATATGTGAAACCTCTTTAATTCCACAACATATGGGCCAACTCAAATAAAAGTTTGAACTCGATATTGTTTCGGACCCTGGTAAGCGGGGCAGCCGTCCGCTGACTGACCAGCAGGACGCCTGTGTCAGGGGCGCTACCCCGAACCCTCACATTCCGTGCACAAGGGTCACATTTCTTCGGATCATACTTTAGTTTCTCTAAACTCACGTGGGCATGCACGATATGAGAAATAAGAGTTCTCGAATTATTCGCTGACTCCAATATGAATAGCAATGGGGTTAAGGATGCCAAACCTAGACATGCAATACCAAAAGAAAAGTCGTAATAATGCTTGAGGACTTCGATGCATGCTCGCTACTGAATAAGGATTCAATAATCGACCACATATGCTGGTTTTCAAGAAGCCACATGTGCTTTTTGAGCATGTAACCCTTAATCTTGTGATGATACTTGATCATGTTAGATGAAGCTTGTTGTGTTTTGAAGCTATCTAGAATATGTCTTGATTTGCGATCCGTCGTCGTAGGCTGACGATTGGCGTGGTGATTCTTAGGATCGACTAAACTAGAATTAGTCGATCATATGCGTACGAATCAGCCTCCACTACCATCGTCAATTAGCCGACGTCACCCACAGAACGATGATGCTAATTGGCTTTTCGTTAAGGAAGAGAGAGAGAGAGAGAGAGAGAGAGAGAGACACTAGGTGCGCCACGGAAATTGGAAGTGGCAGAGGAGGGATAAGGTGAATCTCCGACCACGATACAAAAAGCCCAAATCCAGTGTCTGATTAGTTCTGTTTTGCCACGGAAACTTCTCATTTGCTGCTTTCCGAGGTTCTCATGTCTGATTGCACCAATGACGAGGAAGGAAATATGTGTTTAATCCCAATCCCTCCCTTCCTTTTTGTAATTAGTAAGTTTTAATTCTATTTCTCTATTATCTTTGCAATTTTAATGTGTCCCTAATGCATATTTGAATTTAATTATAATTTTTTATATCATATTTCTCATTTTCAAATGATAAAAGCACATCACCGATGTACCGCATAAGCATATATCGATAATTTCAACGACCAAATCAAGTTGAAGGGATCCGATTGCATATTCATGTACTTACACATATCTAGTGTATAAGACAACACATAATTGACGTGCGAATTTAATATGTCGTGATCACTACTGCTCTATTACCAGAAAGCAGTAAGCTTTATGAGACTTTCATATCATAAGTATACCGTGGGCACGGCACAAAACGATTATCCTGTGACGATCTCACCATAGGTCACAAGGCAATTGCGCATTATGTTATTCCTTTTGAAGTTTTTATCTAGATTATACATGCGGTGGCCATAAAAAGATGCGCAAGTCTTTCCACCATGGAGTCGATAAACGATATGTTTTTTTTTTTTTTCCCGAGTTAGCGTTTAAACCAAAAAAGAACTTCTTGTATCACTCCAAATCCGACCAACCTATATATATATTGTTTGTGATTTTTAATTTGAATCCTACAATGAAGCCTCTCAGGAAATTAGTTTTTAAGTCAGTCTTCTTGCCCTTGGTACACATACAAGCTAGATGCTCCACCTAACTGAACTATAGCCTCGTGTTTATTTATACATATTAATAATATGATATTATGTTACGCAGATAATTTCTTGTTAAGATGAAAATAATACGTGATTCCACAGACATCTCTCTCTTCTTAAGAACGAAATAAAGATTATTATTTTTTTCTTATTCTTTTATGGTGGGGTCTTATGTGGTTTTTTAAACTCTAGTTTCGTGACTAGATTTAAATTGACAGTGGAACCACATTGGAGATTCGAACAATTATTTTCTCTAATGTTGGAACCCCCTAGGCCAATCAATCCCCTACTCCCTGCTTGATTTTCAAGGCAAATATTTAAACCTAACGTAGATAGCTTCTTCTAGAAATAAAGTGAAAAAGTTGGGATAATCGTAGTGTCGGATTTGTGATTCTTAAATCAAAGTGGGTTCCGATTCCTAGCCAACTGCCTCCACGAGAAAGCTTAGGAACTTCGACGTAAGCAAAGAGCCCTACCATTTTCTTCCATTATCGTCAGATATCGGACTGCTATATAGCTTGAATAGAAGATTAACATATCCAATCCAATGCCTTAGCAACAATGTAGCATCGTCAAATACAATGTTTTCATAATTGGCTAGAACGATTAGACATTTGCACCACCGCCCGGTTTTTAGCTCTCGTTTAGTTGAATTTAGGTGTCATTTATTAGTCCAAAAACAACATAAACCCTTGGGATGGTCCTACCAGAAGGATCATGAAGCTGCGATTGCTAAGAATCGATCCGAGAATGAGAATTTTGGCAAAGAAATTCCAGGTTGCAAGACACAACAGAGGACTTTTAAAGCAGACATCCCCCCAGCAATTTGGGGGCGGGGGAATCAATTTGGATTGGTGGGTGGATTCCATTAGGGATTTTAGCTCAAGAGAGATTCTCTCGACACTCTTATTATTAGTGGGTGGGGGTGGGGGTGGTGGGAAGTCTACCACCCCCATTTTCTCACGTGCGAGCACACGTGTGCAAGAACCTCCCCCACTCATTAATTTTTTTAAAAAAATTGAACCAAAAATAAAGATCGGGAATATATAAAATTCGTGAGGTGGTCCACAATGGAATCGAGCGGTTGCGTTCGTGCCGTGCAGATTTTGGACCAGACAGGATTCCATGAACGGATTGTAGGCTCCAGAGTGGCGTGCAAAGCCCGGCCAGAAACTTCGACACAACCGTAGTTTACTGTCATCAGAGGGTGTCTTGTCGACGCTGTACTCATTTGATTAGTGCCGTCAGTTTCCATTCAGCTTTCAATTAAGCCATGTCTCGTGCGTTTCGACGGTTACTAATTGAAACCCAACGCATCAATAAGGGCGGTCTAATCTCGAGATTTGTATTGCTTCGGAAAGCAAGTGCGAATTGAATCTGACCGCAGACATGATGGGTCATGGGCTTGCCCAAAAGCATCTCTGTACATACCAGGACAACAGCCAGAGCATGCAGAATAAGCCGGTTATCTTTTGCCTGAGGAGATCACTAAAATAAACTACAATACCAAAACCATCAACATATCTAATTAGATTTACCATTGTATTAGCTACTCAGTACCACATCAATTCTCTAATATTGAACTTTCTTAATACAAATCACACGTGCATTCTAACACACAACTTACATGTGCATCCTAATAATTAGTGTTAGATTTGCTCCATTTTAATCGATGTATCTTTTTGTACCAATACATCTCAACTTGAATCTCCATAATCGCCCATCGAATCCTCATTGTTACACCACAACGCCGACCTGCCCGAAAATCGCATTAGTTACTAGATTCCTTCCTTGAAATATTCACCAAACATCGATACTTATTGAGGGTGAGTCACCAATTAACATTGGCTCTTATACCATTTGTTGAGAGCGCGCAGCAGAAGTTTAATACCTTTGTCTGGATATATCGCCAAGATAGAGTTCAAATCAAAGCATATAGATCCAATTGGACCCATCTTTTCGCTTAAAAGTTTAAACGAATTAGTTATAGACCAACTAGGACACATTAACTACTCAACATCTAATGGAGTCTTCTCTAGCAGAACTCACACGTGCATCCTAACGCTATTATAGGGCCCCAGCTAGTTGGGCTCGAGTCGGGCCCACGTAGCCCGCAAAAATTTGTTATTAATGTTTTCTACATGGGCGAGGGCAAGGTCGTATAAGTTTGGGTCGGTACGAGGACTTGCCCATTGTTCAACTCTAGTGTGCATAGCTTTGAGAAGATAGGTCGTGGACCTGTAGGGGTTCGATGGAACCTCAAAACGAGAGCGCTAACTTCGTTGTCCGCTTCGGATCTTCGAATCATGGGTGGTGTTAAGTCGGTGTAGATAAAACATAAGAGTGTATGAGACCTTTACAATGAGTTCAGAAAAGACGACTATGCTTGTATTCCCCGGACGCTTTTATTTCTTTCGAGAAATAATTGTTTTGAACACCAAATGCAGTCTCAGAACAATGCTAGAAACGTTAGTCTACCAAATTGATTTACAGAGTGATAGATATGGTACATCGTAAGTGGTGAGTTGAGTTAGTGATCACCTTCAACCAACAGGGTTAAAAAGACTGGACACATCGCTTACTAAACAGATCTAGTAATAGACAGATAATATTCATAGTCTCATAATACTTTACATTTTGGCGCTCCCTTTCAAACACATATAAGACGAGGCCCGTTGCTCGTTCTTTCTGAAAATATAAACATAGTTTAACGACATGATTCGTTCTATATCTCGATAAGACAGCGTAATTACGTACGTTAACATGTCGCGCGTCATGGATTCAACATGTCTGCATAGTTTCTTCGTTACGTCATGGCATCATGATAACTGCCGGAAGGGACAAAATCACAAAATTAAAAAGGGCAATCATGTGATCATGGTGATGGCTCACGTTAACTCCTCTCCCATTGTTGGGGGTCTCTGTCAGTGGAAATTCGCCATGGCATGCACCATTTCCTCGTTTCACTGTTGAACGGAAGTAATGGCGACGACATATCAATGAAAATCTTTTCTCTTTTTTGTGTGTGTGTGTGTGTGTCCAAATAGGTCTACTAGCTAATAATAATTCATTAAAAAAATATCTCCAATTTCCCCTTCCCACCCCCCTTCTTAGCCAATATAGAGGTATATGGTTGGCCAAAACAAAAACTATCGATGTACGGAAGTTCTGGAGATACGGACAAACCGATGATTTTTTTTTTCTTTAAATCAGTGGGGAAGCAACAAGATGGAGATCATGCAATACCGATTAAGGGCGTAGTTCTTATTCAATTCGAGAACCGGATTGAACTGGTTTGAACAACCGTTCTTATTCCCTTTCTCATGAACCTAGAATTGACCGGCCTAGGACCGGTTCAATTTCTCGAGGTCATAACCTCTGGGTCTAATCTAGAATTAGCTCCAAACCAATTTAACTAGTCTAATTCTCGAGGAGAACCGATTTGAACTGGTTTAAAGCTCCTTTAGATTTTTTTTTTAAAGTACTTTTAAACCATAGAGAATCAAACCATGGCCTCTTCAATATAGACAAATAAGAACATAACCACTTGAGCAACGTATTTTTAAGTTATCTAATGTACTGTCTCTTTACTTTTTAAAAAAATTATTTTGATTTTATTTTCACAAAACGAAATGTGGGTGAGTTCTGGGAATCGACAGTTCCAAAATCAATGAGTTCGGGTCTCGAGAGCCATAGGTGCATTTCCAATTCTAGGCTGAGAATCGATCGCCTCGAATGTTGAACTAGACAATTTGCTGGAAGGGGTTCAACATATTTGAGGACAAATTGTAATTAGAATGTGTATATTATGAAAAAAAAAAGGTTACGAGATCATATGCACATTTTAGTAGTTATAGAAAGTTTTTAAGATGTGAAAGCACAAGTTACACGTAAATCGTAGGTGGCCGATAGTTATTTGCCACTTCATTCCTTCTTATACCAACAAAGTTTATGTTGTATACTTTTTGGTAGGTTCGGTTTCTATGTTGCTATTACTATAGTCATGACACAGCCTTATGTGATAATTGGAATGGATGAAATTTTTGTTCCGCCTCTTTGCAGAGTGCACGAGTCGAACCGACATTCCGACATCCTCTATCCATTTATCAGTAGAGCACATGCCTATTGATAGATAATACTATACTTAGGAAATGCTTAAATAATCTTTTTTTTTCCACCTGTCATTAAGTTGAATGTTCAAAACTCAAATGATTAAGCGAAGTTGACCTAATCTCGAATGCTCTTAATAGATTTATTTCAATGAAAAAGAAACTTCTTCGCCGAACAGTGTAATAAAGATCTTGCTTTCTGGAATATGAATCTACGTAAGCCCACTGAACAATAATTTAAGAACAATATATATATATATATATATATATATATATATATATGTGTGTGTGTGTGTGTGTGTGTGTTTTAACCTCAGCCACCAAGTCTTTGAAAATAGGTGGCACTTTTTTAGCCTTGTAAGAGTCGCACCGCACAAAAAAAAAAAAAAAGAAATCTTTCTTACATATGGTTTCACATTTCTATTTCTCGGGATACTGACATCATGTTAGGTCCACGTTGGGAATTTTATTGGGGATGATCGGATTCCATCTTCCTAAGTTTTCTAACATAGACTGCAGCATGTTAATCAGGGTTTGTGTGATAATGTTCTTCTAATACGAAACGAATACTCGAGAGAGACGTGTTTGTTTGTGCGTAAGAGTTTTTCGGGAATTAATTTTTCTGGACTTTCACTCGTTTGGATTGTTGAAAATCATTTACTAGTCAAATAAATTATGCATTCTCAATGTTAAGAAAATGAATTCAATAATCCAATAAAGGGAATTCATTTTTCTGGAACATGATTTTCGGATATTTTTTCTTTTATCACATAGTTTTCTCCAAATATCTGACTACTTATGAGTTACGAATGCTATTTACATATGATTCGGAACCAAATAAAAAAAAAGTAAAAAAAAATGAAGAAGTTAATATCGTCTCAAAATATCATGTCGAGTGGGGCTTATAAATCAAATAGCAATGACATTTTTATACAGCACCATTATTTGTACCATCACTGGGGACTAAACTAATGCACGGTGAAAGCCGTGATGATGATGGTTTTACTTTAGAGTTAAAAAGAGACTACTAAACATTGTTAATTAAACAACTTGCTGGTTATTGGCAAACAAATGTGGGGTTGACGTAATCATCAATTGAGATTAAAACTTGTCATCTTCATAATTCAGGATTAATTAACACTAATCTTCCAAAAGTTCAATATCCGGCCCGATGATGAGAACGTACAACCGGGGCTTTTCCAGGCTTACCTCGGAAAAACTTCACCATTAAGTTACAAGCTCTTCCCCTGTAATTAAATGCTGTTGTGGAGATAACCCGATAAATTATTAACAAGTGATGTTTAAAATAATCCACCCACCTATGGGTAGCTTAGTTAGTTATGGTGCATTTGAGATTGTGTGGTTAGGCACACTGGTCTTAGATTCGATTCTCCAGATGAGCACGTGTGATTTAAATAGAGGCCATGGTGGTGGGTTGCTATGCTAGTCTCTTCTGAGGAATAGTCGAGGTGCGCGCAAGCTGATCCAGATATTTTGATTATTAAAAAAAAAAAAAGAGAGAATCCGCTAATGCTCACTTAAGACAGGTAGAGCATCTTCTTCTTCTTTTTAAGGTCAATCAGATAGAGCATCTCATGCATGCTATACTGGATGACATTGAAGCGAAAATGGCAGGCAATTTGGCATAGAATTAAATGTCAGTTGTATTGCTCAATATTGATAGCGCTATAGTCATACTTCAGGACCGGGGAGGGTAAAAAAAGGTAATAGAGAAAAGAATATAAAAAATAAACTAAAATAAAATAAATTCAAAAAAAATATTAAAATGTTATAAAAAAATTATTCATGTCAGCTCTTGGCTTTCACATTATGATTTTTTTGAGAAAAATTGACCGGATGGACTTAATTGACAAAACATGAAAAGGTTAAGGACTTCATTGTCGCAATTAAAAGGTTTAGAACTGAAGTAGCAAAAATGCATAGATTTAGAACGTATTTGACCTGGTTTCATTTTTCATGGCTTTCCTTCAATCATATAGGAAGTTTTCATTTTCACATAAACAAGACATAATATTCGAATCTTTCAACTGGACTAATCCTAATTATAGCATGCAAATTATCCCGCCTATGTGCGCAGGGAAGCAATGGAATCGTGTCGGGCACACCATGGATGTAGGCCTCATTGTGTTGGTCTTTGTTTGTAAAACAAACTAGGAGTTGTCTTGTCCCATATAAAAAAGATGTGAGCATGTATGTAGACTAGATTTGGCACTAATCAACAATTAACATTGTGTCTTATTGAAACAGTGCAACTCATCACAAAGGACTATTACAAGCTCTGAAGAGGTGTGTTCGAATTGTGTCTGTTCGGATATAATTACTTAACTTTTAAAAGATTGTGTATGTTTGGACATAACTCCTTAATCTTCGAAAAGTTGTGTCTGTTCAATGATTTTCTTTATAAATTCATAAACGTTTCTTATTCATTTGTTGACTTCAATTTTCAGAACTTTCAATTTGCATTTTTCTCAAAGAAAATACAGTCATTTTCTCCAATTATTTTTCTTCAGAGATCCTGGAGAAATGTCATAATTATTATATGTTATTCACATCGAGATTTTGTTGCATCATGAAGGATATTTATCAGAAATCATTAACAAAGTCGTGAGGCAAATAAATCTTTAAAGAATGTGTTATCACGTATTAAAGTCTAATTTCCATTATTGATATGTTTCCATCGTATTGTCCAACACCTTGTTGCCCACGCTAGAGTTCCATTATTTTGATTGGGGTGAAGAAAGGCACGCCTCCTTCGCGTCCACACGTATCCGCCACTAGCTCTCGACCGAGAAAAGCACAATTCTCTCGGAAGCTTTTCCAAGCCTTGCCTTGTGAGGGTACCGCACATCATCGTGTGTTCGGTGGAATCCAAATCTGATGCATCGAAACTGAATGTCCACCATGTCCCCAAAATATATATATATATATATATATATATATATATATATATATGTCCACCATGTCCCCAAATATATATATATATATATATATATATATATATATATATATATTGACAGGACTCGTGAGGACAATACGAGACATTTGGATGCGGATAGTCTTAATAAAGTATAACTCAAAAACAACGGGAGCTTTCACATGCAAAATAAATGTGACGCGGGCAACGCTTAATCTAATTTTGATATCGTGTTAGAAAGTTTAACTTAAATCCTTAGACTTATTAGAAAAATGAGACAATATGTATAAATGGGGATGTGTCTTGCTCAAGTGAATTTTTTTTTTTCACGAATTATCTTTTCGAACTTTCAACTGTTTCGTTTGCTGAAAATGATTAGTTAACTGAAAACCATTTACGGTCAGAAAATATCTCTACTTAAAATAGGAAAAATGAATTCCCTAATTTCAAAAGGGATTTCCTTCCTTATAAAGTTTTTTTTTCCCAAAATAAACGCACCCTAAATCATGCAGACAACCGACGTGGGATATTTAACACATCAAACATACCATTTTGGTACTAAAGTCTAATTGGAAATCAAGTTCCTTCAAGAATTTAAGGTTTATTATGTCATGCATAGTCAACACCTTCTCGTTTTCTAGCAATTTGAACTATTAGATGGGAGATGCGAGCAAGGACATGCGTAGCAATACCTATCTATACTTCAATTAATTTTCAACAATGTGTAAAATTTAGAGTAATATTCTGAAAAAAAAAAAAATAGCACATCCAGAAGCAAAAACAAAACTGAAGTCAATCTGAACACATTCTAGCTCTGTAGTTCCATCACCATATTGAAAAGGTGAAAGCAGAAACAGAAGGAAAGCCGCCGTAGGAACCGAGAATCGGTTCAAATCCCAACAGCAAGGCTGGCTGCGTCCCTTCGTGAAAGCCATAGTCTGAGGTTTCGATGCCTTCGTATGATTCCAGTGTCCCTCCTCCCAGATTCTTCCACTCAACGTCCGCTGGATTCGCCACGTCGGTCGCAACCCTCTGATGAATCGAACGAGGGAACATATTACGTACCAAGGGGAAATCGAGACAAATCGGATCAGATCGAGCTTTGACATTTGCTCCACAAGAATGATACCCTCAACCTCAACCATACTTAGCTTATAAGTGATGCAATGCATACCCTATCCATTTAGATTTAAAGGGTATCTTTTGCTTTTACTTAATTTTTCCTTTTTCGACCCCATTTTTAGCGACGTTTTCACGTAAAGATTCAAATTCTGCAGGAACCCGAGCTTCTATTCCCACCGCTTTCGGTGCCACGAGAAGAGAGAGATAGCCCCATCGATTATTCATTTTGGAACTTCTTTCGCATTCGCTTAGATATGCATGGGCGGAGGGGGGTCATTAGGTCCGTATCCTTCGATGTGGACGCTCTTCGAATTCGATTCACCTCCCATATGATGGAACTTGACCTAAGATGGATAAAATTCTCGGATCACGACGCACTGCGCTGATCTCATGAATCAGGTGAAATTGATGTCAACCTTTGGCGAGCAACTCATATGCAAAATTGTTTGCACTTTGCGACCTAGGAAATTGAATTTGTGTCGTGTACTTGATTTCCACACAGAAGTTCCTCTCAATTACCAGGAAAAATTATCCAAAAAGTCTTAAACCTATTACACTTCGGCCAATTCAATACTAAACCATTCAATTTTTTTTAATTAAGTCCCATACATTAAGAATTGAGTCCATTCGATCAATTTCAATCATAAATCGCTGACTTGGATGCTAATATTCCACGTAGGACGGCGGCACTGATGTTAATAATTTTTTACAATTTTTTAAAAAATTTAAGTTTTTTTCTTCTTTTTATTTCTGGGTTTGCAAGACTTGATGGAAAAGAAAAGGAAAAAGAAAATAATAATAATAAATAAATAATCATTAATACTTTCAATTTAAAAAAAAAATTGTCCAAGATAGACTTAATTGGCAAAGTTCAAAAGATTCGTAACTTAATTTACAAAATTGAAAGGTTTGATATTTTTTCGACAATTTTCCATATTTAGTCCTTTAATGTGCCTAAGGAAGTACGAGTATGGAGTTCCACTACCACCTTGATTTGGGCCATATTTACTGAGATCGTTCTTAGTTATGTGGACCAGCAATTTCATCGTAACCATCACAAAAGTATCCCAAAAAATTTTGCTGAGTTAGTGCCATCAGTCGTCTGGGCTTAATTTGTCCCACTAGGCCATTCCACGGGTCACATATATGGTGCTAGATACGAATATGTATCGAGAAACATAAGATATGGAGATGAAATTAAAATTGACAACATCAGATAAAAGATCAAACATCACATGATATTCAAAAGGGCAAAAAGTTAAAGGAAAAGTGCGGCAAAAAAGGAGGGTAAAGTTATCATTTATTAATTATTGCCTCATAAAAGTCCAAGAATGGCCACTAGAGAAAAAGTATATTTCTTTTGACCATAGTACATTTTTATCGTCTAGCTATCACCACATTGACGACCTAATTAACAAGGGAGCTTTGGCCCAAAATAATATTGGTTTGGAGATATAAAGATTGCACAAGGATACAAGCACCAACGAGATGTCATACGAACAAGTTTCTAATTTATTTTTTCAAGTGTAAAATGTGTTACATTATGCTCATAACTTTGCATGAAGAATTTTTCAAAAAAGTCTTAAACTTATTATAATTATACAAAAAAAATCTTCTTCTTTTTTACCAATTCACTTCTCAATCTTTTTCATTTGTGTCAAGCAATCTATTTGGCTAGTCAGTGCTAAAACGGCGCTACGAGCACTGACGTGCACAATTCTTCATTTTTAATATTTTTTTTAGTTTTCTATTTTCCTATTATGTTTCAGTTAGAGGCTGGCTTGAGGAAGAAGGAAGAAAATAAAGAACAAAATTAAAATTAAAAGAACAAAAAAAAAGCTAAAAATATTATTAGAATTGGTCATATTAGCGTAGTCAGTGCCATGTCAGCGTCGATTGGTCCAATAGGCTGAATTATTACAAATGTAAAATATTTATCACTGAATTGGCAAAAAAAAAATATTTAGTACTGAATTGGTGCCATTATAATAGGTTTCGAAAAATTATAATTTTTTTTCTAATTCTGCCAAATTGACCCGCTGCTTCCCTCATTGTCAATTCACTCCAAAGATTTAGACCCAAAAAAAAATCACTTCAAAGATCATTATTTACCTGAGCTAAAAAGAAAAAGGGCTATCTTTTTATTAAAAAAAAGCCCCATTAGCCAACTTTATTGACAAGAAAGCCCTCAAATAATGAAAATTAACCCCTAAATGGGTGGTGTATATCTATGGCTTTACGACTTAAACATTGGACATTGTGGCTTCAGCCTATCGATTCGACAACAAATTCTCCCCCATAGGCCGAACAGATTACAAAGCAGGAAAACAAAATAGTGCTACAAAACAATAATGGTGATGATGATAATAACAAAAACTCCCAAAGTTGGGGGGGAATCTTCTATGAATCTTTGACCAAGAAAAGGCTGAATGGCATCGCGAAGATCATGACGTGCCGGCAATTTCGCAGTGATAAAAGGGGAGTGCGTCTTGGAATTTAGCACTTATAGGAGGTCGAAATAAACAGCACGCGACAAGGGGAGTGGTTTGGCAGTCGTAGAAAATTTTGGTTATTGAGATTGCCGGGAACTTTATTTGGGCAATCTTCTATGAATTGCTTTAATTTAGTTCTGTTCGACAGTGATAATAATTTTGTGTTACGTAATTCTCAATCGTATTTTTCTACCATAAAGGGGTTTGCCCCATTTGATTCGACCAAACAAATGTGACGATCGATTGATATATCTCAATCAAAAGTGAGTCTCATCTTACATTCTCCTGTTTTCTTTTTTCTGAATTTGGAATGCATTCCCTTTTTTGTATGAAGTAGGGCTAAAGCCAAGTGCAATGATTTAACTTCGTGAATTTGCCATCCCTATTTTATAATCTAATAAATAAAACAAGAAGTAAGGTATTGGCCGTCGGCACACCGATTTTCTTCCTGAAAGTCATGTTGCACTTTAAACCCAAAGTGAGAGCACAACAGTCTTATGATATCTTTAAGTAAAGCGCGGCCAACCTTATCAATCATAAGCTTCGGACCAAGAAGACCATTGACGACTTTAGAGTCAATCTCGGTGATGATCTTATGAATGCCAAATTGTTTTACAAAGTTAGGTCACAAGCACAAAACCCATCGCTATGCTTGTGTCGACCAATATATTCCTACGAATGTGCAAAACCGCCAAGCCAGTCATCTCCCATGTTTCTAATAAACCCCCATGTACTAGCAAGTTACAGGCCCCATCTGTATTCAGCTTGATCCACCCGGAAGGTTGAGGATCCTTTGTGTCTGACGGAATCACTCGTATCGGATTCAAAGGGAAAACAAGGTTATCATGGAATAGTGACTTGTGTTTCTCCGTTGTCATAAAAGCCACACACCTACGCGCAAAATTATGCTTTAATCATGATGAAAAGTCAATCGCTCCATTCCTACGAGATTTGAGTTCAACTATTGCTACAAATTTATTGAGAAGAATTATCTCAAATGCTATTGTCAGAAAGAATCCATATATTTTAATTTTCCATCTAATTAAAGTTATTATTGTCTTCACATCATGATAAGGAGTGAAAAAAAAAAGAAGCTATTTGGGAAGGAGAAAAAGTATAAATTGCATTTTGAGATGTAAATTCATCGTAATGGTAGGTAGGGGTGTCAACAGGCCAGGTCGGTTTGGGGCCGATTTTTTTTTTCTTTTTTGAAATCAAAATCAATTAAATAACCGATCAAATGAAAGAATATAAAAATAAAAATAAATTAAATTAAAAAGAAAATATGTATGTTAAAAAAAGTCAGACGACGGGCCGGCCCAGCCCGAGTGCCAAACCCGGCCCGAAAAGGCCCGAAATTAAGTAAATTTTCGGGCCAGGCGGGTTTGACACCCCTAATGGTGGGGGTGATCGGGCAGTGTTCGTAAAAATTAAGGTGGCAGCGGCGGAATGTGGAAAACGAAACTGTAGTGAAACTGAAAGCTCGTGACTCCCCTCGCCAGAATGAGAATGAGCCGGTTCTTCCTTTTAATACGAGGCAGAGGCTGTGTCAGTCAGTGTCAACATTTGAGGCACCCATGACTGATTTGCGCGACGAGGCAGCGATTTGGGATTGCCATTTCACATTGGCAGAGAGCACCATTGGCACCATCCTGGTCATAGAGGTTGGAACCCAATTTAACTTCTTTGAATTATGCATCACAAGCCTCTTTGTTTCACAGGCGTCGAGGAAAAAAAAACTTAAATCCCCAAAACAAATCACGGAGCCGAATGCTTGCACGCCACAGATGGCTGAGTGTTGAGAGCTACGAGTGGGGTGGGCTAGGAGGCGGCAGAGAGTTGCAGTAGAACCTCACCGGGGGAGGTGGCACTACGCGCGCATGAAAATTTGAAGGCGGCTGAGACTTCGACGGTGATAAAGGGGTCCAGGGAATATAGTGGTGGCGGAGGGGGCGGGCATGAAGATCGGGCCGGGTGAAGGGATTGTGAGTTAAGAAGCATGAAAAAACTAAGGAAGAGTAGGAGATAAATTGACGCAGGGTAGCGATAAATAGGAAATTAATTCCTCAGAATACTCTGAATTCGATTAATGAAAATATGAATATTACAAAGATATGATGTGTGTGTGTGTGTGTGTGTGTGTGTGTGTGTAGTACTCCAAAAAGAATGCATATAACTAAAGATAACATTAATTGAATCTAATTTGATCTTATCTAAGCAAATCCGAATGAAATATAACAAATAATTGAAATATTCAAAATTGTCTGAAAAGTGATCTAAACGACTCCTAAATGCTAAAATTCATCGTATCCCACGGCAAAGCCGTGATTTTTAATCAAACGGTCGTTTCGCTTCAACTGACCAATTTTGAGCGTGATTCAACATCGTTTGACCCAAAATCCGAAATTACCGGTAAAGTCTGGCGGACTTTTGGCGATCCAATTTGTCAAAAAAATCACATGTCAGCTGTTCTACATCATTCTCTCCTTTTTGGAAGAACTTGCCCTCGAGTTATCATCAAGGTAAAGCAGAATGTGGAGAGAATGATACTTGAATAAGTCCGCCACGTTGAATGTTGGAGAAATATTAAGATCGTAAGGAAAATCAATAACGTAGGTATTATCATTGATTTTCTTAATGATTCTGCAAGGACCGATCTTTCTATTCTTCAACTTATTATAAGTAACAACGAGAAAATGCTTCTTGCGTAGAAAGACCATGACCTCATCGCCAACGTCAAAAGTCTTGGAACGACGTCGCTTGTCAGCATGCTCCTTATACTTTGCGTTGGACTCAGCAAGTTGGAGTGTAACATCAGCTTGAACCTCCACAATTTTCGTCGCTAAATTTTCGGCCACCACACTATAACCAAGAAACTTAGGCAGAGGAACCAAATCAAGTGTATGCTGAGGTACACGACTATAAACAACTTCAAATGGTGCTTTTTCAGTGGAACGACTAACTGTATTGTTGAAAGCAAATTCTGTTGGTGCTAGATATCGATCTCATTATTTTGGTGTGTCGCTACAAAGGCAGCAAATGATGCCCGCCATTGTCCGATTAACTACCTTGATCTGCCCATCAGTCTGAGAATGGAAAGAACTGTTGTACTATAAATTAGTGCCAAATAATTTCCACAGAGTCCTCCAAAAGTGACTGAGGAACTTAGAATCCCTATCAGAGGTAATCGTCTTGGGAACACCATGTAAACGAATAACTTTGGAAAAGAATAGACCTGCAACATGAGAAGCATCGAATGTCTTCTTACAGGGTATAAAATGCGACATCTTCGTAAATCTATCCACTACCACAAAGACAGAATACATACCTCGTTGTGTTCGCAGTAGTCCCAGAACAAAATCCATGGATATGTCCACCCAAGGTCTGGTTGGAATTGGCAATGGCATATAAAGGTCAGTTTTGCAACCTGATAGATAGAACATTTCTGCACAAAACGCCAAAAGTAACATTCATCTACCAAGGCGATAAATTTATCACGCCCTAAATGTACTCCAAGGCTTCCACCATGTAATTCTCAAATCAGTTTCTTACGAATAGAACTACACGGGATGCACAGCCTATTACCATAAAATAAATAATTATTATGAACAATCATATCACCTTCAGAACCAGAGGCTTGACACTTCGCCCAAGTGTCTCGAAAATCTTCATCTTCAGCATAAAGCTTACATAAAATCTCAAAGCCCACTACTTCGTTTATCATAGTGACAAGTAAAGCAGCTCGGCGGCTTAAAGCATTAGCCGCTTTATTCAGATGACCAGCCTTATGTCAAAGCACAAAATTAAATTGTTCCAAGAAAGAAACCCAGCGTTCATGTATCTTATTTAAATGCTTTTGGCCCTTGATGTATTTGAACGCTTGGTGGTCAGTGTTCAATAGAAATTCACGTTGATAAAGATAAGGCTGTCAATGCTTAATAGCTTGAACTATTGCATAGAATTCATGTTCATAGGTGGACCATCATCGTTGAACTTAATTCAACTTCTCACTGAAATAAGCAACTGGTTTCCTTTCCTACAATAAGATTGCGCCAATTCCTACTCTAGAGACATCACAATCTAGCTCGAACAGCTTATCAAAATTTGGCAAAGTAAATAACATGAGCAGTAGATAACTTTTCTTTTATCAAGGCAAAACTCGCATTGGCCTCTTCACTCCACTTAAATTGCCCCTTCTTTAAAAATTATGTAATAGGCGCAAAGATAGTACTGAAATTACGGATGAACCTCCGATAGAATGTCGCAAGTCCATAAAAACTCCGTACTTCCCCAACAGTCTTGGGCGTAGGCCAATCTCGAATGTCAGCAACCTTCGCTACATCAACGAAACTCATATGCACTAACAATATATCCCTAAAACAACAATTGATTTGTCATGAAGCTGCATTTGGGCAGGTTAATATAAAGTTGATTCCCATCCAAAACCTGCAAAACATCTCGAAGGTGTTCTACATGTTGTTGTTCATCTGGGCTATAGATAAGTATATCATCAAAATAAACCACCACAAACTTGCCCAAGACAGGTTTAAGGACTTGCATCATCAGGTGCATAAAAGTGCTAGGAGCATTGCTAAGTTCGAATGGCATAACTAACCATTCATAAAGTACATCGCTGGTTTTGAATGCTGTCTTCCATTTATCCCTAGGCCTCTTGCGAATCTGATGGTAACCACTCCTCAAATCGATTTTCGAAAAGATCTTTGATCCAGACAACCTATCAAGCATATCATCCAAACGAGGAATAGAGAAGTGATATTTCACAGTAACTTTATTTATCGCTCGACTATCCACACACATCCACATGCTGCCATCTTTCTTCGGTGTAAGCAAAGCAGGAACGGCATAGAGACTCATGCTTTCTTGGATAAAACCTTTTCGCAGAAGTTCTTCCACTTTCTCTCTTAATATCTTATTCTCCTTTGGGGTCATACGGTAATGTGGCAGGTAGACTAGCGCCGGGTAGGAAATCAATTTGATGCTCGATGTCTCGCAATGGTAGTAGTCTATCAGGTAGGTCTTCGGTAGTAATACCAGAGAAAGCCTTCAATAAGGGCTACAAAGCTTCTAAGATCACAATGATTTCCTGCTTAGACCCATCATCAATAATTAAATACAAACCATTCCTCTTACGAACATTAAGTAGAACACCAGTCGCACTACCCTTAGACTGCCTTTGAGAGGGTTGCGAAACATGAGCAGCTTCATCCAAGGAACGAAGGGTAATTTTCATCCTTCTCCACACGAATGAATAAACGTTCTCACGTGCTCGGTGAGTAACATCAACATCATATTGTCATGGCCGTCCCAACAAGACGTGGCATGCATCTATCTCAACAACATCACAGATTATTGTATCCTTGTACGTTTTCCCAATAGAAATAGGCAAACGACAAATCTGAGTTATCTTTAATTCTGGCCCCTTACGAATCCAACCAATCGTATAGGGTGATGGATGAGCTTCAATCTTCAGTTGGAGATGATCGACAAGTGCCTGCGATACAATATTTTCGCAACTTCTACTATCAATAATATTTGTTATCTTCCGTCGCAGACAATCACTGGAACGATGCCCAAGTTCATTACATTTAAAGCACTTTCCTGGATAGGGCTTTACATAGGAATTTTGAGCAACTTCACGAGCCCTTGATGTAGAGGATTCAGTGGGTTTGGACGTTTTAATATTAACCCCTGAATTTCGATTTGTGTTGTTGAATTGCTGATTAGAGGACTCGCTTGCCTCCAGAGATTTTCCTCGTGCAGATTGTCCTCGTGGAGTGTAATTTCCCCCTTTATTCGAATAGTTGTTCCGCTCCAACTGTAAGTCCACATTTCTGGCCATCTCTTGCGCATCCTCGATAGAGTACAAACGATACAAAGAAACGCGATCTTGAATATTTAAGCGAAGACCATGGATATACCTGGCTATTTGTTGTGCTTCCGATTCAGCCAGATTATTGTTGGCCGAAAGTCTATGAAACTCCTCCGTGTAGGCTTGAACAGTTCGACTTCCCCACTTGCAAACCTGAAATTGCTAGAACAAAACTTGCTCAAAATCAGGAGGTAGGAATCGATCCTTGAACTGTTCTTTCATGCGATTCCAAGTTCAGATAGGGGCTTTTCCTTGTCGGTGCTGTGAAAGTTGTGTCTGTTCCCACCAGGCTAAAGCACCACCCTTCAATCTATACACCACAAGCTTAACTTGACGATCCTCTTCGATTTTCATGGAATAAAAAAAAAATTCGACCTCCCAAAATCAATCCAGAAGATCTTCTATATTTAAATTACCATTGAAAGTAGGAAGATCGACTTTTAGTTGATACTACTCGGGCTCTCGTCGATATCCTCCTTGTCGTCGACCCCCACGAACAGGTTCGTCCAGGACGTCCCTATATCGACAGTTTCCACAAACAGGGACATCCATGAATTCGTCTTCACCTTCTGCTTCTAAATCCTCGGCATAGCCTTGTCGTCTTTGTCGAAAATTCTCCTTTCGCTCCACGGCTACTTCGGGATCACGAGTGACAGGAATTCTCTCGGCTAGAAGATTGCCATGGTTAGGGTTAGGATTGGCAGACTACCGTTGGATGGCGGTAAGTAATTATTGCATCGTCCGTTGGTGATCATGCAGAGTCTGCCGAGTTTCCTCAGCAAACTGGGTAAATTCCTCATGCGAAACAGGCTCATCGCCCTCAGCTGGGGAAGTTTGTTGATTCACGTTCTTTGTCATCGTCACAAGGAGAAACCTCGCTCTTATACCAAATGACGCAGGATAGTGATAAACAAGAAATTAATTTCTCAGAATACTCTGAATTCGATTAATGAAAGTCTAAATATTTCAAAGAGATGACATCATATATATATATATATATATATATATGAGACTCCAAAAGGAATGTAGATAACTAAAGATAATATTAATTGAATTTAATCTAATATTATCTAAGCGAATCCGAATCAAAGATAACAAATAATTGAAATATTCGAAATTGCCTAAAACAGAAAACTGCCTGAAGAGTGATCTAGACGAATCCAAAATGCTAAAATCCATCGTATCTCACGGCAAGGCCGTGATTTTGAATGAGACGGCCGTTTCGCTTCAACCGATCAATTTTGAGCATGATCCAACATCGTTTGACCTAATATCCGAAATTGCCAGTAAAGTCTCGCGAACTCCTGGCGATCCAATTATTAAGAAAATCACATACCAGCTATTCTACATCATAAATGGAGGCCAAAATGGATCCCCATGACATGCCTTTGGAGCATTGGCATATATATATATATATATATATATATATATATATATATATATATATATATATATCGGACATTAGGGATTAGGTGGTTGTTGCGAGTAATACTAGGTGAAATTAATTTGGTACATTAAATTATAAAAACTAAGTGATGTGGCAAATTACGTATGAGAATTTAAACAGGTAGATCACATTGTAATAAGAATATGATGTATAATTCAATGAATTCCATTATGTGATTTCTTTTCTTGGAGTTCATATGAAGGTTATAGGTGCGCACACACAACGCATGCATTATGCACAGCCCACCTAACTAGGAAAAGATTTAGTGACATAAATGTAGAGGTGATATTAAATCTGGGTCGTCCGATTCAAAATGAACGGTCCAGATCAATCAATAATTTTTTAGTGAGAAATGATGTGGACTGATCTAGACCGTTCATTTTGAAATGGACAGCCTAGATCGACCATAATAAGAAATGATGGCAAATTTTCAATGTTAGTAAATCCATATACGGCAACATTTTCTCTTTCTGAGAGCTTGACTCGCAACTCCATTTTGCTGTTCTTTTTGACTTTCTGTTGAGTGGTAATCCTCATCTTGGCCCCTTTGGGTCGACCCTCTTTCCCCTTTTGTCCTCTTTCTTTCTTCAAATAATAAAGGGTAAGGACTACAAGGGAGGATTAGAGTTGGCGATTCCTTTAATGTTATCATAGACACTCCACTTCCGAGATTGAAATATGTAGTTTTGAGCCATAACTACGGCTCATGCCGTATGAATCGCAATTTCCTGAGATCAAGCGGAGTTTTACAGTTCTACAGCCAGCCAATTGCCGACTGATGTGCCCGCCACAGTGGCAATTGAATAGATTTGGAATTCAAAGAAGAAATTTTGGCAGATGCCCGCTTGGCCAGCCGACATCAAGAGAAGTTAGACAAAATACAGGTCGCATATATACATTGCCCAAAGATACCACCAACTTCCCTTGTCAGCAACAGTTCCTTCTAGTCGGACACAGAAGTAAAATTCTAAGTTGTCTAGTTATTGTTCACCATATATGTACATCACGGTGTCTAAAGCTACCAAAAAGCACCCTCTATATCTTTAGATATAGCCCATGGCTAAGCAAGGCGGGGAAAGCCGGTCCACAGACTGATACATATATATATATATATTACAGAATTCGCTCCACAAAGGGAAGAGGAGTCCCGTAAATAGCTCTCGGTTAGCGTAAATACGTTAGCCTAGGATCTTGCAATCCTCTCCCCCGTCACTTGCAGACAGTCTTCAGTTTCTTTGCAGCCTGAACGAACCCCACAATGACCTGCAACTCGTCCATTTCCTGCACGCCATGAAAAAGACGCAAGAAGGAATTGGTATCTTGGAGAAAAAAAGGGCATTCATCAATCGGAATCTTTCCAAAACCGGAGAACTAGAGCAACTGAAGGCTCTGGAGATTTTTGGTGATCTGTTTAATTCATTATCTAGTCCTTTTGCGATGGGGGTTAGCATTTGCTTCCAAATAGCCTTCAGCACAGAGAGCCTAGGATCAAGCTGCCATTACATATACAGTCCGATGCATGACAGAGTAACTATACCTGAGACATGAAATGTCTCTGAACAACGTCAATTAGTTGCTCTTTTGATGGGTTGGGTACAGCATCCACCTGGAAACGGAGGAAGGACATGTTAGTTAGCGAGACAGTGAAAGTCAAACCATTACGGGCTTTTCCGCAATAAAAGGAAAAATCCAATAGATAAAGGCAAAGGAAAAGAATAGAAAAAGTCTCACGAGATTGAAGTGGCGCCAATATCTCCATAAAGCAGCCATCTCCAATTTGCTGAGGTCAACTTTCTGACAGTGCGTGAGAGGAAAAGGGAGGAGTAATCATTAAACAACGACTAGTGGAGAATACCAAATGCAACATACAGTAATTGCTTTGATAGGCTGGAGGATACAAACAAGAGACAAGGTAAATGCGAGCACTGGAGATTGTACCGTGGACCCACGAGTAGAAATTGATCCCTTGGATTGTGAATCACAAGAATGAGTCCTGCTCATGGTCTTGTGGTATGATCCAGATGATTTGTGCACTCGATGCCTTGATCTGTGGGACTTTTGAGTGTCATCGGATGCTAGAACAAGAGCAGCACAAGCACAGTCATAAAGCTTTGTGGGGCATATGAAAAAAATAAAGTTAAACAAGGGAGCTTTCAGCAATAGTAAAAGCAAAAGATGAAAGGTGAAAGGCAAAATGGATCCTATGTTCTCTACTACTTTCCATGTGAAAAACCGATCTTCCAAAACCCCAAACAACAGAATAATATACATCATGGTTGAACAGGACCAAATTAAGAAAACCATTGATTGAATCAACATATGATGCTGCTAATTCAACAATTTCTTAGCTAAACAGCTAGCATCACAGCAAATTGGAGTATCACATATGCTCGGCTCTAATTCAAACTGCTTTGGAGGGATCTTCATTGAAGCAGCAGATTACGCATTTTATTTTCATGGAAGGAAGCAGATTCCGATTGTACAAAAGCAGTTAATCGCTGATTGTTGTCTTGGATTTGACAAGTTCCAGCTACAGGGGGTACTCAAGAAAGTCCTGTAACTGATTAGTTCATTTTAGGAATCTCTAGTGGCAGAACAAAAAGTGCAGAGGCCAGAAATGGAAGCACAGTTCATGAAATAGATTGCTTTAGGAACTCACTCATATCCGACGCATTCCAATGCCCATTCTCATAATCCAGGTCATCATCTTCCTCATTACCAGTAGGAGCTTCAATCACGCTGAGGGCATTCCTCTGTAGCTTGACTTCGATACCATTTGTTAGAACCTGAAATTAATCAAGATCATCAAAGGAACTCTAAGCGACTCTATTGGCTGAGAAAACTAAAATATCAGAAGACATGTTGTGGAACAACATTAGAAGAAGCTCCATTATCTCTTGGAAGCATTATTTTAGTTATTCGAAAATCGAGGAAGGCCCACACTTTTGAAGCTTTCCTAAATTCAGACTCATTATTTATTTCTTCTGCCACCAGAATTAAAAAGCAAAGATCATGCACATCTTATCCCTCGAGAAAAAGAAAAAGAAGGAAAAAAAAATAAAGGAAGATCGAGATAAGACGCTTGATAATTTCTCCGGAGCGATTTCAAAGCGTACAATTAGAAAGAACGATTATCTTACTCCATTGCCAACACTACGCAAACTAAACCAAAAGAAACTTAGCATAAAGCAATCTTATACCAACACTACATTATAAAGAAGAAGATTCAACGTTTAGGATAACACATTCTACAATTCACCCTCCAGTAAATGAATCGAAAAAGGCCCATTCACGATTCGAAGTATATAATTCCAAATTAGATTATGCCCAGATATTCACATGCAAAATCGTCACTTGTAATGGTGATGAACACTCCATTTTCTTTTTCTTTTGGCCAGAGTAGCAATGAACTCTCAATATTGATTGAGAACTTCCGTATGAAATTGGACACTGAAAAGTAGTATTGAAGTCAATCAATCACCACCAATGTGCACGCATTGACGCAGACCGGCATGTGCCATTCATGATCACGTCTACGAATCTGTTCCGACTTCAAATCAAGTCAAACACACAATTCCCGAACCTCGACACTAATCAACTAAAATTCGCCGACATACTATAAACGAAAACCTAAATTCAAGAAGTTTCAAATGCGAGACACACCACATTGCACTAATCAACCTCGATCCCAATCATTCCGCATTTCCCACATTAAAGGAAATAAAAAAAAAAAAAAGCCAGAGCAAAGCGGAGAGAATCACCAGCCAATGCCAACCCCCGAGGCCGACGGCCTTCTTCACCACGCCCTGGAGGCCGACGAGGACGGACTTGGTGCGGTTGTTCCCGGTGACGATGACCTTGGTGTGGCGTGGCAGGACGGAGAGCTCCTCCTCGCTGCTGTCGCCGTAGCTCTGCAGGTGCGAGAACCCGCCGTTGATCGAGCTCTCCATTGCTTCCATCATCTTCGCTGCGACTCAAGGAAGCACTCCCTCGGCGATCCTCCGAGCAGCGCCAAACCGAAAAAAGAAGGAAATCGAAACGAGGAAGAAGAAGCCTCAGCCAGTGATGAGATCGAGCATTGCTGAGCTAGAACTCGGAAATGCGCAGAGAGAAAGAGGAATTCAGTGGGAAGAGTGTGTTTCTTTTTCGAGAGAAAAGCACGGAGCGATAGAGAGAGAGAGAGAGAGAGTGATGTTGCTGTCAATCCCGAAGACCAGAAACGGACGAATTGAAGGAGGCCACGTTGGAGGGGAGGTTGTCGTCCAATAATGCAAACCCCCTCGACAAACAACTGTTATCGCGGCATTGTGCAATTACCACTAGCGGTTTTGACAGAGAGACAGCGGTTTGGTGGGCTGGCCGGTTGACCAGTGTTGTGGGGTAGCAGCAATGACGAAACTACCCTCGTCAAACGTGCATTCCTTTTGCTGGAGCTCATCTATTTGTCGCTTTTACACCCCCTCCCCCTACCTTCACAGATAAAAGAGGAGAGAGATAATAACAGGACGTGCCCAGGAGACGGACATGGACATTCTTAATCCAGTTAAGAATGTTCTGATATGCGTACTTACTGCTTACGTTAATGACATGCATTATCGTACTGTTTGTTTCGGTAATATATATATATATATATATATATATATATATATTCAAGCAGTCACTTCTTTAGAAAAATAATTTTATTTTCCCAATATTTGATTGAAATGTGAATATAAATTAAAAGGTACCTAAAGAAAACTTACTTTTATTTTTCATAAGTACCGTGAATTATTCATGTGTTGTAAGGGTTACACATGTTATATCACCAAATTTTAAATAAAATTGTATCTAACAATGTCGAGTAAAATTTTCACAACAGTAATAATTTTCCATCTATATTAAACAACTTAATGTTTCATTTTATGGAACCAAGGCTCGATCCCACGACCAACCTCGGGGTACTTGATCCCGGATATTGATTTCTAGACCTAGCCATATGAGACCCGGGCTCAGTCACCCGGGCACATGCCGTAGAAGTCGGTGTTTCCCGGACTTAGCCACTAGGGAGTAAGCATGAGCGCTTAGAGAGCTAGGCCTAAGCGTCGATAATTTGGACATGGGAACTGAGTATTCGGGCATGGTTACCGAGAACCCTAGGGCGAGTGCTAGTGTCTTGGGCCCCATTTCTATAAACCTATACTTGTGAATTGGGGAATTCGGTGAAGAGGCTGGGTGCCTGAATAGGCACTAGCGACTTGGGTGCAGCAAGCGAGTATCTAGGCACGACCACTAGAAAGCCGACCAGAGGCACTAGGGTCTTAAACTTGGCCTCGAGGGTCGCAGGGGCAACCCTCGTGGATTTGGACTTGGTGGTCGATGAATCGAGCTACATCTCAATAGACTCGACTTGGGCAATAGTGACTTAGGCGCGAGAGCCGATTAATCCGATATAGCCACTAGGGACATGAGCACGGGCATGAGTTTTGGGCCCGACCTCGAGAGACTCGAGCCTTGACTAGGCTCAATGTTAAGATTTTGAGCCTAACTTGAACAAATCGAGTCTAGCTTTTGCAGACCTAGGCCCAAGCATAGCTATCGGGACACTAAGCAGGGGCACCGGTGTCCTAGCCTCGGACTCGAAAGACTCGCCCCTAATTTTTGTGGACTCGAGCCCGACCTTTGGATCCTCAACCTGGATGCTATTGACCCGGGCACTGGTGTTGGGTTCCCCATATCTAAGCACCAATTTCTTTAGTTCGAGTGCCGATATTTAATCATATTTTGGATAGCCATTTATAATTTTAAAAGATAAAATCATTTACCTGAATTTAAAAGTAAGTTTTCCATTCATTAAGAAAATTTTTACAATTGACTCATTTTCCTAAACGATTTAAACACCGAAAAACGAGAAAAATGTTATTCGTTATAAAATCTTTCGCGAAACAAATGGAATCTTATGTACCATATATTATGACTTGATTTATTTAAGTAATTGACATATCATTGCATTTTTTCACAATATATAAACATTCAAAGTTTAAGTTATATTAGGCTTTGCCGTCAGTAATTTTTAGAGAGTATTCCATGCTATGGAAACCCGTGATTGAATTACAGTACCGCTTTGTTCCTTTTTTTGAGAATTATATGGGAAACCAAACTCGTTGCCACGTCACTATCCATTTCAAATGCATATAGATGGGAAAACTCGATGCCCATTATTTGAAAACAAACTAGACGCATCGTATTGTAGCACGATAGATTTACATCGAATCACATTCATTTTCTTAACACTCTTGAGTCTTGAACGAGTCGGACAAGATCCACGATAGCTTAAAATCCACCGAAAGTGAGTTTATTTAGAGGAAAATTTCATGGCGAAGGAAGATGTTTTCCAGATAAATCAATTTTGAGAAGATGCTTTCCGCTCTTCAGATTAGGGGATTCATAAAATGCATATTTTGCTTTGACTGTAAACGCTCGAGAGTCCAGAAAATTAATTTGCGTCTAATTTCTTTAGTCAAAAGAACACACCTCGAAAACTTCATGGTAAGAGAAAGTATTTATTGGCGGAAATCAATTTTCAAGAAGAAAATCACTATCCCACAACCACAAAACAAACGAGAGAACTCATCATTTTTCCTAAATCGGATGTTCGAAAAGGTAAAAAATAAATTTTCAAAAATAATTTTCTTTAGTATATATAAAAAAACAAATTTTTAGTTATTGATGACGTTGGTCGACCGGCGGCATATCAATACGGGATCCGGATCGCTTAAACTTTCTTCAGAAGTTTAGACACCCAATTTTGCAATTTGGGCCGTCCATATTTGAAATTACGGATTATGTTTTCGATTTTTATGGGGTAATTTTTTAAATTTATTTTTGTTAATTATAATTTGTGAAGTCTAAAATTCTAAGAAAATGTTAGACGATATATTTACATCAAACACGTGCCACTGCGAACTCCATCCAACTCACGAATCTCCGTCTATTTCCGTCTTTCGGTCCTTTTCTCGATCGTTGAAAGGGCGGGAAAAAAATTTAGCGGGCAATTCCCCGCTCACCCGATTTTCCCGCCATGCGCTCGAGCAGGCGCGAGCCGCTGACGACACGGGAGACCATAACTCCCGTCGGATCATGCCGTGGACCGCATGGGAATCGGGATTTAAAGAGGGAATAAAAAAATCTTAAAGAAATCGTCGAAGACATGTTCACGGAGCATGTGTCATGATACGCAGAGTTGAAAATGTTCGGGCTGGGGCTGGGGCAGGGCTCATCTTTTCCAACGTCTCCACCCACAGAAGCAAGACGACACGACCCAAAAAAATAAAATAAAATAAAATAATAATAATAATAATAATAATAATAATGGAAATCGTTCTTCCGCTTTCCTCGTAAAGTTCTAGATAGATACTGGGGGTGTGCGGGACAGGTTTGAGATCAAAATAACATTTAATGACTTTTGTTTTTAAGACTAAAACAAGTTCGGAATAGATTTAGACTGAATATAAAGTTTCAGATTTTTTCAGATTAACGAAAAAATAAAATGAGAATCATTTTCTCCCCTCATCGTCGGAAGGGGAGTGGGACGAACCACCGGATTGCGACTGCCCTCCGCTTGTTCAGGGACAGGGGATGTAGTTCGGCGAGGCCGCGGAGCAAAGGCCTGAGTCTCTCATTCATCCGAATTATGAGCCGTGAAGACATGCTAATAATAATGCATGCAAATTGCAATAATTAAAACACATAATTATATTGTGTGTGCGCGCGCTTGACTCTGGTGGGGGTTTTCAGCCGCTATTGCCGGGCACTTGTCTTGTGTTCGCACTATCGCTACTTCAATTATTGTGTTTCGATTGCCAAGTCTCTTGTCAAAGATTGACTATCCCATGAATCAAAAAGGGTCTATAAAAAGAGGAGGGGAGAGGAAAAAAAAAAAAAAACAACAATCTGACGGAACTACAAAAACCTCCAGAGGAATTTATTAAGTCATACAGATTCAATGTTTTTGCAGCCTAGTATGTCCGAGCAAGAGCTCGCTTGATGAGGCCGAGTCCGTGGCCGTGGCCGTGATGTGGTCGTGTCGCGCTGCCTGTTTCATTATCACGACAGCCTGGAAACAGGGGCCTCGTGGATACTGGAAAAAGTTCGCCATAGCCTTGCGAATTTTTTTGTTTTTGAACAAAATGTCTTGGAAAAGAATATTCCAAGCAACTGATATTTTTCTGCTGAGGAACCTGCACAAAAAGTCTTCTGAGGCAACGTACGTAACAATGCCTCCCACAAAGGGCAGTGCTGCTAATGATTGCCAAAAGATGTTGATAGTTCAGGATTGGGCCTTAGAGTTGGAGGGCCCATCACTCAAAGGCCCAGGACGAGTTCAATCGGGCCACAATAAGCCCAGAACTTGTCCCCAAAATCACTGGAAAGCTCTCATGTCACAAACAACCACCTTATACAAAACCAACCAAACCCATAAAGAAGCAGCAGCATTAAGAAAGCTGAACCAGAGAGCATTCAGAGGAGGTCCTAAGAGACCCAAAGCCCTCAGCAGAGAGTTATCCAGATTCCAGACCAGAGAATCGGTCACTGGTCGGGCACCAGATAGCTTACCTTTGTCTTGTATGTTATATTCAGTATTCATTTCACCTGCAAAATACTTAGAAATCAAGCTAAGCTGTAAAAAAGAGATCTGTCTCCCCCATTGAATAAATATGTGCGTGCGTGCGTGCGTGCGTGCGTGGTGTGTGTGTCCTAAAAGGGTCTCAGGTGGTAGATGCCACCTCAATGTACCTGCGATTATTCCGCCAATACCATAAATATTTACAAGAATCCACCCTACAACAGATAGAATGTATCAAGAGACCAAGATCAGCACCGGCGGCAGGATTGCCGGCCTACTTCATCAAAACTTTTGACCTTTTGACTGGCATGCCTATCTGCTGTGACTGTGACTACGGGAAGAGATGAACTAGAATGGCATGAAGCACAGGTACTTCTTCTGGAGCTTCTTCAACGTTCCATCGGTCTTCGCTCTTCCACCAGGACCAGGAGAAGGCGCTCGGCCGCCGTTTGACCCGTCGCTGCTCTGGGAACTCGATGCCGGGAGGTACTTCCTCTTGAGCTTCTTCAACCTTCCATCTGTCTTGTTTCTTCCCCCAGCAGATGGTGCCTGGCTAACGTTCAACAGTTCGCTGCTCTGAGAGTTCAGAGTCCATGGTGGACTTCCGTCCTTGTTGACTGCTTTGCCATCTCTGGCATTCTCTGAAGGTCTCTCTTCGACCGGCAATCCTGCAAGTTAACGTCGTAGGAACTTAAACCACACAAGCACTGGAGTTTCTTGATCAGACAGGCAAATTTCACTGCAATGACTAGAACTCAGGCAATACTTATGTCAGTTACGCTGGCCAATGATATTAGCTACCAATTAGGCTACGTTCTTAGCTATAGCTAATCAATCAAATATGTTCGCATGAACCAAAAAAACTGCGTTCTCCATTCTCATACGATGGATGCATATAAGGTGATTGTCTCCATAAAAAACGAGCAACATCAAGGACCAGAAGGTATAAAACCAGCAGTAGCTTCCCTTTATTGGACACCAGATGCAAAGAGGCCAAAGAAGATACCTGAAAGTGCTGCTTGGGGTACAAGGTTGCAACCAGCGTAGTTACGCTCTACATGATCTCCACTTTCAGCTTCTAAATCCAGCAATGGGTCCAGAAAATCAAAGCATTCATCTGACAGCATGGTCATGCAGCTTGAATTATCCGAACCGGAAGAAGGCGATTGTGGGATGCCAAGGTCCCGCAGTTCTATGTAGTCACGCAGATCAAACTCATCCAACTCAGGCAGATTTTCAAGAGGATGACTAGGAAGGATAAAACTGGATGCGCATCGCATACTATTGAGAGAAGTGGTGTCAACCTGCAACAGATAAAAGTCTTGATGAGCCATGAGATAGCAACATTCTCAAGGCAACAGCAGTGACTAGCGTCCATGCGAAGATACAGATTATTTCAGTAAGCAAGAAATCTTTATTTTCATGGTCCGGACGTCCGATCGTGAGAAAGTTATGGAAAAGAGAATTTACAAGCATATCTCCATAGTGAAGACCATTCTTTTACTATAATATGAGCCAACTGATCTGAGGTGCGTAATGGTAGTTACTGATAATCTCAACGACCACCTTCATGAGATCACTAGGCAATGCAAACGCTACTATCTTATGCCAGAACTTCTCTGTTCTTCTCAGATTGATGCAATAAATTTACATTTTCTGATCAAACGAGCAAAAAATCAGTTAGTGAACATAATGTGCTTTTGATGCTTCAGTATGATGAAAATCCACAACCGTGAGTCATTGTAATTAGTAAATGTACATATTTTCCAGTATTAACTAGACGTTGCTAATCGATCTACTTTTATTCATGAATGTAGGAAGAAGTGAGCAACCACAAAGAAGTCCGTAAGGTGCACCTGCGTCTGATTTTGTAGCACCTCGCTGCCACAGAGTGGCGAGCTGCTACTGCGGAAGACTTTGCAAAGCGACTTAGCATCCTGCACAGAATTCAATCCAAACTGGCCGTTGACTCGCAGCATGATTGAGGAGGAGAAGGGGAAAGGAAAAATGCATCGGTGAATTAGCATGGACAAAGGGGAAATTGGGTCAATACCTTTGCCGAAGCACCTTCACTTGGCACCTTCGAAGTCATATAGTACTCCAGCATCAACCAATTAGTTTTCTTAACATCAGAGCCTTGTCCTTCGTAGAATTCATAAGTTTCTTGCCAACAGTTGATGGAAGCATCACCAAATACATCACGCGGTTCTCCACTAGGATCCCAGAATCCGCCTTCTACCCCTTTGTTCTCCATTGAGTTCATGAAATACCACATGTTTTCTGCCAAGATCAATTATCGCAGTAATGTTAGTCAACATGGGTAATCTTTTAGTAGCACACTGGCCCATAAATAGGAGTTTGTGTAGCGGATCACCTGGCAAAGTTTCAGGCAGACAGTTGAAAGGGTTGACATCTGTTATCACATTTGCCGGAGCAGAGCATCCTTCAGCTATGTAAAACAGGAACACGAAGAAGTCCTCATCCGCACGGCATTCATTCATATAGGCAAGAGGGGCGACAACTGGAGGACACATCTCGAGCAATGTTGGAGAAAGGTGAAATTGCTCAGTGAACGGACTTCTTCCTGAGCCGAGCACAAACAGAAAGTCAATGATGGTAACAAATTACGGCCAGCAAAACCAAGGGCTAGAGGCCATAGACTAATCCATTAGCCTGCAGAAAAATCTCGTTCTACTACAACCGTTTTCTTTGATAATTCTCTCAAACCAGACCCGATGAACCCAAGTTTTCATTTCTGGCACCCTCTTGAACAAGAATCTTATAGCAGAATAAGATGTAGTCGTCTCAACCGGCACCCCCAGCACAGATCCGACCAAAATGATTTATAAGGCAATTGAATGCCGTCAACTAATTATCGAAAACATTCTTTTGCAGTCCATTCGAGTTCCCAAGACACGTCAATCAACGCGCAAATGGATGTAAACATTGATGATGAGCTATAACATGCATAAGACTCGGACCGAGTGATCCAGCCACTTGATGCAAAGCTATTGAATAAAAACAGCAGGCATAGGGTATTCGAGCCGCTAACAAAAGAAAGAAGAATTAACTAGTTGAATATAATCAGCTGCCATGGCCGTTAAGCACGGGAGCTTCTAGTGATGCTGAACTCGGAAACCATCCGCCATACAATAATAGGCTAGAGACAACAGTAGAAATGGGAATTAATCGAGCTAAACAGATGCGTCGAAGCCAAAATGAACACTACAAAATAGCGTTAAGGGAACTGAATCATACAGAAATCCTGACCAGGAGGAGACGATGACGTCGGAGAAGAAGAAGAAGAAGGAACCAGTTAGGATTCAAGTTCCTTAGCCACTACTCAACAGAGGAAAATGAGGAGGTTGAATGGTTATTTATAGGCTGCTCCTCAAGTGCGCACACTGAAATCAACTCAACCATGGTTTTTCTTTCCCCTTTTTTATCCAGAACTAAACTACGGTTAATTATGCTAAAAGCGGAAACTAATCCAGCCAACGTGTCATCGTACTCGAGAAACGACATCGGTTCGCACTCAAAACAACGTAGTTTAGTAGATTTATGAATCAAGAACTCATATCCTTCGGCGAGAAGATATGAGCAGCCCTACATAGAAAACTGTCATAGATGGAAAACCTAATTACTACATAAGATAACGCGCATTTTTTCGAGTTTTCTAAAAAAGCGTAAATACCTTTGTTTGGAGATAATTTTGGTGTGCACTACAAGCTTGTCCATATTTTTGGCATTTGGCCCCCCTTTATATACCGGTCACGTGACTATACAAAGGCAACCATTCAATCATTTTATCATGTGATGTGCATTTAGGAATATTTCCGCTTAGTTTCAGTGTATTATCGATCTAATCCATGGATGCAAACTCTACACTAGACTTGATGAAATTGAAAATTTAAGCTATAAACTTTGACTTTAATTATTCAATGGATTTGATTTTTTTTTCCCATGTGAATGACGCATCTTAATTGGATCTTATAAGTTTTTCAACAAATAAATATAGGAGCGAGCAAGAATTATATTACTCGATCATATATCTCACCGGGCCTACTTGATTGGATTTAAATAAAATCAAAATGTAATTTTTTTTTACTTTCCTTGCCAAAATATAAAATATTATTCGGATTTCACAAACTACAAAAAAAAAAATTGTATATGAGACTGAGTATCAATATTTGAGTATAATGAAAGTTCAAGAGTTTCTAATTTTAAAAAAGTGAAAAGTGCGATGAGCCCTAAAATTTACATTGAGTAAAAAGAAAAGTCAAATGATAAATAGTCACGAATGAAATGCCCCTTTGATTAGGATTAAATTAAAAGAGTACTCATTCAAATTATTAATAAATAAATTATATATGATTTTACGTGTCAATATGTTTAAAGTATAAATAAAAGCTAAAAATTTATCAATCATGATTGGGCAAGTCTTGGCATTTGGCAAAGCGTCCCCAAAAAAGTTGTTCGGTCGTGCGACTCTCGTTCTCTAAGCAATTGGCACGGTGGGACTAATCAACCGGGACCCACAGTCCGGACAACAGGCTGTAGTGCGATAGTCAGAAACATCATCGTAAGCCATCCAATAAGAGTTCAACACGTGGAAAAGTAGCAGAGGTTGCCTTGATGTTGATGTCATGTGGATCCCAACTTCTCGGCTTGTTCTTTCTCCGAAGTTTCACTG
Organism: Rhodomyrtus tomentosa; assembly: GCA_028455895.1. NCBI lineage: Eukaryota > Viridiplantae > Streptophyta > Magnoliopsida > Myrtales > Myrtaceae > Rhodomyrtus > Rhodomyrtus tomentosa. Next base: position 302,402 of record JAPCWY010000001.1, on the reverse strand, counting down.
GCTGATTGGACTCGTCATGGATAAAGTCGCATTGTTTTTTTATTTGGGCAAATTTGGACGACGAAAATGGCTGGAGACCACAATTTTGAATTGACTAGTGTGAATTCAATTAGAAAAAGACGAAATTGGCTGGTTGGTGATATTGCGGTGTTTCCGATTCTAATTCTATGTCGATGTTATGTCTTAGTCAAAGGGACTTAATTTTCTTCTTGTTAATTTAGATTAGTGTGACGCCATGATTTGAAATGTTTGATTAAATTAATTTGACCAACACATTTTAACATGTGATCAGATGGATCCATCCAGATTTTGCACACGATTTGCCCCTTGCTAGCTAACATCTCTTGATGACTATTTTGAGATAGTCTCATTGATAAAGATTTCTTTATTTAGACTTGTTTATTTCTGTAAAAATAAATATTTTATAAATAATTTTCGAAAATTGATCGCATGTAACTATTAAAATAATTAGTCAATGAAAAATATATTTCATCAATAATAATATTTTTGTGGACGATAAATGTATTTTTTTTTATCGTTCATTCTTTAAGCAAATAAGCGACATTATTAGGAATATGTTTCCCAAATCATACATTTTCTTGAAAATGGACGCTCGTATTGCTTGAAATAGTTAATTAATGAAAAATATTTCTATTATCGATGATGATTTATGTGTAAACATTTTTGTAGTTCAGTAAAATATTTTTCCCATTCACTTTTGATTGTAAACATCACAAGCAATTACATTTAGGAAAATATTTTCAAATCATTCATTTTTTGCGAAACAAACGGAGCCCTAATAACACTGTTATTTTCACGTGAAATCATCGGTCTCATATTTACCTAACATTACCTATAATCTTATACACATGCTTATTGGGTGGATTCATAATAAGCTTGCTCGAGCCCGTACCCCGTGGATCTTTGAAAATGTACATTTAATGTTTTGGCTTTGAGCGAGCGTTTTTCCGAATCAAATCTTTGAAATTTTTATCCTTTTAACGAAGCGGTTGAACTTGCATAAGTAATTCCAATCAAGTCCTTCCGACTTGGGAGCTTTACGTGTTTGTCGGTAATTAAAGAGTTTCGACATTGAGATGTTGGGTGCAATGTTTGCGTTGAGAAATATGGGATTGTTGAAACATGGTTTCTCTTGTCAAGGATCATAAGATAAATATGGTTTATTTGATTTTTGTGTGTGTGTGGTCAAAATGGTTTATTTGATTGAGTAAGCAACATGTCGGCAATACCTTCTTTGCTTCCTTAGCAAATAAAATCTTTCGCTTGCGATTTTGGGGGTTCGGCATAGCACGTGGTGCACCATTGGTCTTCTAGATGAAATTAAACGAGCTGACCACTTACTTTCTTAATTTGCAAGTACGGCCATTGACCAAACCAAGCTTCAACCCAGAACCAATTTTGTCATGCCAATGGATCCAATCCATCTAAAAATTACAATATGAACGTGGAAGATATGTTAAAAAAGAGACCATCCGTCCGATCTGAATATAGTTACAGATGGTGGATCCCATGAGGATTCCCACCAAATCCGGGGGTGCAAATGTGATTTAGCATGTGTTCTGAATTGTCGAAATACTTGCTCATGCTTGTCGTACCAAATGGATACAGATTACTAGGCATGGTAGCTTAGGGACGATTAAGCCTATCACATTCGCAAGTTTAGTGATGCGGGCGCATCACATTCCACCGAAAATCATTTGATGCTTACATAAACAAAAAGGAGATTTCGGCCACAGCATGACGAGGAGAAAGTGTCCAACATAAAATTTGTAATTTTTTTTTTTTTTGAAGAATAAAGGCACTTTCAGCAGAACCAAAGGTTAGGGGTTTATTTCCTACTTAAGTATGTTTCTTTTTATGGTAATTTGTTTAGTTCAAGTTGGTTTCCTAATTAGATGTTCCCTAATTTAGTATTTCCTAGTTTGATATTTCCTAATTTAGCACTTCCTAGTTTGATGTTTCCTAACTTAATGTTTCCCAGTTTGATGTTTCCTAATTCCGTATTTCCTAATTTTGATGTTTCCTTAATTTACCATTTCCAAGTTTATGGTTTCCTAATTTATTGTTTCCCAGTTTAGTGTTTCCTAATTTAACGTTTCCTTGTTTAATTTTTCCTAGTCCAGGAACTTGTCCCATTCTCAGTTTTGAAAATTCAGATTTTTGAGTTGATAATCAATTAAAAAAAAGTTTTTAAGTGATTGATTCCTTTAGTACTTACTATATCAAATTCTTTAATTTAACATTTTCTTGTTTAATTTTTCCTAGTCCAGTGTCCTTGTCCCATTCTCAGTTTTGAGAATTCAGATTTTTGAGTTGATAAGCAATTAAAAAAAACGTTTTTAAATGATTGATTCCTTTAGTACTTACTATATCAAATTCTTCGGTGGTGAATTTTAAAATTCTTTGCCCTTGATTGGGGGAGTATTTCTTTATACTTTGGTAGTGAAATCATCAAACCCTTTAGTTCTCACAAACAAGTTCAACAATCTCCCTCAAAAGTCATCATACATTGTTGTTATTTATTACTCCCTCACTCATGCATGTCACTCCCAACCCTTTGAGAAGCCGGGGAATCAACTCCCCACCTCTCCCTTCCCAAATGGGAAAGGGAGCCATTGGGTGTAGGGGTGAGCATGGGTCGGGTGGGCCGATTGCAGACCTAAATCTTGAAACCGATTCTGTCATAATTGCTTCTCAGTTTTTTTGAAACCGAGAAACAACCTTGTTTGTCTTGAAACCTGTTTTGGAACCGATTCTCTTTTTCGGTCTGGTTCCAGGGTCTACCCAAAAATCTATTTTCTTTTTTTTTTCCATCAAAATAATATGAATATCGATAAAATGATTAACAAAAATTACAATCTATCGAAAGCAACAATCCAACAAACAAAATTTATAATTCCATGAATGAATAATGTGTGATATCTCTTTCTTGCTATAATGCTTTCCTTTGACCTGTTATGTCATCTCCACCTTAACCCCCCACCTTCACAAGTTGGTGGCCAACTAGTATTTAAAGGAGCAGCAGAGAGAAGGCAAAGAACCAGCACATCTTTCGGTTAACAAAATGCAGGATAATTTTTACCTGTCCCCACAAGAACAATTTGACAAAAGATTGTAAGAACAAATGAAATCAAACTCACCTCGCCTTGGATAGGTCTTCGTGGCGCCGATGACGACGACAATGTGAAGCGAGCCAATGGTGGTGAGTCGGCGACAATGCGAGAGAGTGTATGACAAGATATGAAGAAATAGAGGAATGAGAGGAGGTGAGGAGCTGAGTAGCTGAGGGCTATGAGCAATGAGCACGAGCAACAAGGGCAACGACAGCACTAGAGAGTCGGGACCTAGGGTTTCTTTTTTTGTTTTAATAGCAACTTGGGTGGGCCTGCACCTAGAACTTAAAATCGAACCGGTTTCAACCGATTCCCGAAATTTAAAATTGGTACCCGAACTAGTTTGAGCAGGAACCGATTTCCGAAGTTGTTTTTCAGGTGGGCTTATCCTGATTCCGGATCAACCCGGTCCGGTTGCACACCCCTAATTGAGGGTGGGGCAACCCTAGTGATTTTCACTCATTATTTAAAGTATAGAAAATTTGCTAGCGAACCTTTCGCGACCTAGGGTAAACAAGCTGATGGATTAACCAAGCATGAACAGTTATTTTTATGAGGCAACACGTACAATTAGTACATTCCCTTCTAAACCTTATCGACTGTAACCTTGTTTCTCAATTTAATTATGCAATTCAATTTATGTTGGAGCCAACACTAATTTAGCTTCGGCATGGTAACACTTCTGGCCAACATCTCAGCTTCTAATCAGAAATTGATTTCTTTACTTCTCCTCAAAAGCAGAAGTTGATTTTCTACTTCTACTTTAAATTGACTTCTGATCAAAGAAATTTGTTTGGTAACGATTGAAAATTTTTATAATTGAAACATTATTAACAAAATCTTTGGTGGCTAGCAGCAGCGGTGGAGGCCGACGATCGGAGGCAGAAGTGGCCAGCGACCAGTGGCAGCGGGCTGCGTGCGATCGGCGGCTGCTAACAGAGGCGACCAGCGGCGACCGGCATCCGGCGAGCGATGGGCGGCGTCCAGCCACAGATGGTGACGGTGGTCGGTTGAGACTCATGTGATCAAATAAGTGATTCTGAAGCTGAGAAGTAAAACTTTTTAACTTTTCAAAGTTGGCCAAAAATCCGACTAGAAGTAGAAAATCCGATCAGAAGTAGAAAATCCCACCAGAAGTAAATTTTTTTACCAAAAGTATTTTTGCTTCGGAATTGATTTTACCAAACGAATTTCCCTGTCAGAAGTCAATATGGCAGGAAAATTGAAAAATAGAAGTGATTTTATGCAGCACCTTAGTATGTGTTGATTATAAATCCAAATAAGGCTTGGGAATTCAACTAGAGATTCGGAATACAAGAACTTGATTACTTTATATTACTCTAACGCACTTTCGATATCTTTTTTTCATTTTGAAGATATTCGCATGCAATCTCTTTATAAATATCTTTAGCTTAAGGCTTAAGCTACTAATACATATAAGGCTTTGATTATGAAGGGTTACTTTTATTGTTTGCAGACGATGCATGATCATTGATCACCTGAGTGCAAAACTAACGAACATGAAATGCACCAAGCAACCATTGGAAAAATCTCATCATCAAGCCTTAGGACAAGGTCCAATTCACTGTGAATCAAAAGATGAAGATGCAATGCAACAGTCCATGCATGGCTAGATGAGACGCCTAGTATATGAACGACTATATATGAATTATCTAGCTAACGCATTCCTATTGCCATGATAGAAAATTATCTAATACGCAAATTAATTTAATATTTTTGGATTCTTTTTATTCAATAAGCATGATAAATTCGAAATCACCTCCTAAACAACTATATGGCCGAAACCTACATGTGCATCAAAAGAGGAACATGACCTTTTTTGGGCATTATTGACGAACATTACTTATATTGCTAAATGATATGCATGACTTAATATTACTAAGGGACACACATAAACGTGGGCTAATAAATGACGGCCATTAGTTAATAGCACAAATTAATGCCACGATCACCTAAATGAGACATCAACTAATTTTCGTTTTTCTTCATTAATCAGAACTAATGAATGCAATGTTAAATTCTTAAAAGCCTACATGACCATGAGTGTGCGTGCAACTAATCAAACTTTCATGAAATTGAATGAGATTAAATAGAACATATTTGAATAGCCTAATCTAAACTCTGGGATAGATACACCACGAGCACCATAATTTGTATATGGCGTTCACTTGAGTTTTCGTTCACTTGAATACCAAATCTAAGCAAAACCAACCACTTGAGTGTCACTTTCTGCAATTGTCCTATGTGGCTTTTTTATTATTTTATTATTTATTTTTTTGTGATATGTGGATTTTTTTTTATCATTTTTTATAATATTTTCCATTTCCCTTTTTTCATTTTTCTTTTGTTTTCATTTTCATTTTCTTTTTTTACACTGGCCAGTGATGGTCACCGGCGACCCTTGCCGGCCACGAATTCGTCGTCGACGGGCGAGAGCCACCTCGCCTTGGTCACCGGAGATCCTCGTCGGTCAATGTTAAAAATCAGAAAAAAAAAATTACAAAGGAAAATTTAAAAATTTAAAATAAATAAAAAAACAAAAAATATATCCCAAAAAAGATTAATTTTTTTTAAAAAAAATTGTGTTGATGCCACATGATACTTTCCGACGTCCACGTATGATTTCCAGCGAGCCAAATCACCAATGACGCTCAAGTGATCGATTTTTAAAAATTGTGGCGCTCAAGTGAGTGAAAAAAAAAATGCACTCAAGTGAACGCCGTAGACAAGTTAGGGTACTCGTAGTTTACTTACATCTATAAACTCCTATATGCTGAATGATGTGCAACGACTAATTAAATGTGGGATTATTATATATAAAAATCCTAAACCTATTGCAATTATGTCAATTTAGGCATAAACATTGTTTTTAATCAATTTAGTCTGAAACCTTTTGATTTGTATCAATTCAATCCATCTAACAAATTGTGACAAAATATTACTGATGTAGATATCGGCTGGCCTACATGGTATCGCTGACGCCGACATAGATAATTTTTCTGATAAAAATTATTTTTTGATTATTTTTTTTTATATTTTTATATTTGTTTTTTTTTTTCATTCTTCCTCCTTGATTGCTGGCTTCTCAAATTGCTGGCGCCTGGCAACAGAACGAGTGACCTTGCCCACCTTTGATATTACAACGGGGAGCCTTGCTCAGCAAGCGAGCTCGGTCCTCCCCAGATCCGACGAGGGCGAGCATGGTCGGCTCTTGCTTGTTGTCAATCATCGACCATCGAGGATGCTAATGACCGGGGAGGAAGAAGGAAAAAAAAACATAGATATATAAAAAAAATAAAAATTATAATATTAAATGATATAAATAATAAAAATTTCAAAAATATTCCATGTCAGTATCAGCGATGCCTTGAAAGCTCACCGACATCCATGCCAGCAATTTTCAGCCAAATTTTATTGGATGGATTGAATTGGCACAAATGAAAAAAATGTAGAATTAAATTGATAAAAAAAAAGTCTAAGACTGAATTGACATAATTACAATATGTTTAGGATTTTATAAGTAATTTTTCCATTAAATGAGGCGTAGACGCAATGTGTCAAGAGCAAAATTCTTCAAATAAAAAAACGTGTGTATTCTAAACTATCATGCATAATCTCAACCACTAAACAACATGCATAATGGATATTACTCAATACGATTAAACATGAACGAACCCAAGATGCAACCTGTATGAAACAGAATGACGGATAATGTGCAACATTAATATGAATTATTCTCATAATGCAATCTATATGGAATGCTAGCTTTATTTTTTGTATTATCGTTTATTAATGAATTTAAGAAAACCCTAGGAAACAACATTTGACCGAAATTCAAGTATTAATTTTTAAACATGCAAAACCTAGATTACAACATGATAATGTTGGAGTTTGTTTGCAAAACAAACAAAATGTGCCATTTTTAATCCCACATAGGATAGATTGAAGAGTGCAAGTCTTTTTATTAATTAGAAGACTATTATGGCTTTTCAAAATAATGAAATAAACAAGTGGGTTAGATCCTATTATACTCAAGCGGCGAAGATCCTGACCATGGAGAACATGGGGATAACCTAATAACGCGTTTTTCAAAACTTATGCAAAACCTCATCAAGAATGTCAAGATTCATGCAAGACATGGCAAGAAGATGCCTCAAGAATTATCAAGCATTATTAAGCTGCATCAATATAGATGGAAACCCAACAAGATTAGTCCACAATAGCCATTATTCAAGATCATTCGAGAATTTTAAAGAAACATGCATGGAAATCGAGAATAATCAAGGTCGTGAAATAACATCATGATTTAATATTAATATATATTCTTAATCACGAAAATTTGAATGATAGCGCCCTTGACATTATACTTGCACGAAATGTGGACTCTTGATACTAAAGGGGATGCCCAAACAATTATGATTAAGACATCGATCTTTTGGCTCAAATATCCAATTTCCCACTATGAAATGCAACGTATAACGTAAAGGGAAACAAAGGGCCAAATTAACCTATGGCATTACAACTACATATGTAACATGCTTTATGACTTTGATATCAGCGAAGTATATCAACTTTACTCGAGCTTGTATATTCAGGCACATTCAAGCACACTGGCAATCATGGCTCTATCTAGCTGTTCATCTATTCATGGTCCTTTCAAGATTTATCGAACTCCCCATTTTAGGCTTATTCATCTTTTGCTTAGGTACCTCCAACTTATAGATACCTCTATGCCCAATGCCTTATTCGCCATTGATAGAAAGCTTATAACCTTTGGATGTGCACCATCTATATAACAGCTTGTGCATCAGTTTACTCAACTATTAAACATATTACTAGCTTTTGATTATTTTTTTATTTTCAAAATCTCATAAGGAATTTTCCAAACATTATCAAGGGTGTATAAGATATTGTGGAGCTGTCTACGGGCTGGATGGACCTATTGTGAAACATGCTCAGTAAAGCTTGTAAGAATCATGGAAATGTGATCAACTGGATTAACCTTGATCGAGGGTGAATAAGTCAGTAAGAATGGAAATATTCACAAGGACTTGGAGGTACCAAGATAAGTGAACAATTGGAAAGACATTGGATAAGTGAATGACTATATAGAGTCATGATTGCCAAAATGCTTGGACGGACAAAAGATAGGAGATTGGTCATTGGTTGGACATGTAGATCGCTAATAAGGAGAATGGATCACAAGCAGGAGCAACTCCCACTGTTAGATGAGGTGCAAGAATTGAGTTCAGTGAAGATTGATGAAGACATCGACAAGAGGAGAGAAACCTGAAGTCTTCAATGGGTTTTATGAAGACTTGGAGGCATCATGGTCGATCTCTCATCAACTTGAAGTCTTTGGAAGTTGATGTTCTCGTAAAGATCATCTGATGACAACGAGCACGTGCAGATAATGAGAAGCGGACGAGAGGCGGATCACGCTGATATCAAGGCTTGGAAGTTGCTAGTCACTTGCTCATTTGATTGGAACGTTGATCACAACAAAAATAGTCGTTGAAAGGGCTTAGAATTCGTAGCAGGAGCGCTGGAGTTGAATAGAGTGGCATTGCCAATTATAAATAAAAGACAGACTCTGACGGAAGCATATTCAATGTTTTGGGAAACTACCATTGTCGAATAGACTTTATGGTACTGGCGAGCAACAAAGAGACAATCTGCTACTAGCGACAGTAGAACCAACAACTCCTTGATGGATTTGAGTTGCAAATGGTCATATGAGGTACAACTTTTTATTCACTCCAAGAGAAATAGCGGTTCTGGGAGGAAATAAACAAAACTAGTCTATTGCTTCGAGTGTTCTTCTTTGCTGTATTCTTGTTGTTAGTGGCTGTGTATTTTTTAATAATATCTCTATGAGGTTCTACTATTTGTAATCGTGATAAAATCAAGTGTACAGGAGTGATAGCAGTACTTGTGTCCTCATAATGTGATCTATCATATGATAGGAGCAGTATATGATGATTGTAAGTTATCTTGAAGATTATTAGCGGATTCCAGCCTTCGTTGATGGTATTAGTCGTGGACAATAGATGTAGGCTTGGTTATTAGTTGAATCACTATATATACCTGATTGCGATATATTTTATCTGTCCACTATTAGCATTATCTGTTTAGTATTATGTTTGACAGTAGAGACACATATAATATTATCAATATATTTTTGCTAAAGTCGAATTCTAACTTGTTACCTCCGCAAAAGTTGTTTTATAATTCTCAAACAATCTGTTTAACCCTCTCGAAGTTGTATTGTTAGCCCTAGCAGTAGCTTGACATTTTATTCCTTAGATAGATTACTCTATGGAACACTTTGGTCTTGAAATATCTATGTACATGATAGACACTTCACAGGGATATAATTAGTTACTTATAAAAGCAATCTGTGAGTCTATCCAACTTTATGGCTAGCAATCTGCTAACCTATCGCCTTCCATCGCTCATTCCAAGTACATGTGTGTCTTTGACCAAAAAAAAAGTACATGTGTGTCTAGGATTTCATAGAATCGTTCATCTATTGGCACCTCCAAGTCATCATAAATTTTCTAGTTCCACCCAACTGTTCACTATTTAGCGGGCAATAGATGTGACTCAAATTGATTATTGCCTAGTGGGTATGACTTGATCATAAAGGTTGGTACAGTTGATTAGGCATAAGGAGATTTTTCACTTAAGAACTAAAGGTTATTTGTTCAAATCTCACAAATTGAATGTTAAATTGTTTTGAGTCAAGATCACTTGCTCACACCAAAGATTGCTTAGGCCTCTGCGCTTGTCCCCTTGAATTACAAATAGAAAGAGTAAAATGGGCCCCAATCAAGCATCTTGCAGCGGATGTCGGAATTATGCAACCTATATACATCGATATGGTCCGATGATATATATGTGCAATGGATTCACGTGAATCACTTATGTGTTAAGATCGCTCCTGTTCAACAGATAAAAGCTACGATTTTTTTGGTCGAAATATAAGATGGCATGTCATTTTTGTCGTTTGTCCTTGCTAAAGAGGAGGGCAATTTGTCAACTTGCTTTGGGCATGCAATGCTAACTGTGTCGGAACTTCATCACGTGGATAACCCAATTCTGCCGGGTACGGGTATCGATCCGACCCACCACGGGATTCAAGATTCTTTTCCCCATGGGTCCACTACATCCTCATCCTTGACTCTTGCTTCGCAGCACCGGTCCGGCGGGTTCTTCCACGATGGACGACGAATCGGAGCCTCGCCGGAACCTCCCTCTGTTCCTGGAATCCGGTTTTTACCGATTCGAGGACTCCAACGCAGTCTTGATCGACCCTGTTCGCGCTCTGAACCGCTCTCTTACACGGTCGCGGTTCAGCATCTCTCCTTCCGCGTACTACTCTCGTTTCTTCGAGTTCAATCCCTGCGACGTCGCTAATGGCTGTCTGAATAAGAGGAAGCGAAAGCGCAGGGCGAAGAAGCCTTTCGTCCTCAACGAGCGCCAACGAGTCGCCGCTCGGCATCACCAGACGAGTAGTGGTTCAATTTCGCATTTGGTTCCTGGGAAAGCAACCAAAGCAAAATCTGGGTTTATTGGTTTTTGCAGAATATTGGGCAAAAAGAAATTTTCATGTCTGCTCATTATCAACCCATCTGGAGCCGAGGTCGTTTCGACAAATGGATACCAAGCCGCTCAATGGGGAGTGTTCTATTACGGCCTGATTTTGCGATCACCATTGTTGAAAGCGACGAAATTTTGTGGCTCGAGTAGATTCGCGCTGCTGTATGAACGTCTCGTAAGTCGAATTCGGCGCATCTCGACTTGGATTAGTGCTTGTCAGTGAAGTACAGGCTGTTCTTCTAGGTTTTATATGAGCAGAGGAGCCCCGTAACGTCGTGTGTGACGGTGACCGCAGAGGGGCGCCGGCTTCGTAACATTGACTTTGGATTAATTCGATGTTAGTTTGCGTTTTCAACATGAATGTCGCTGTAGTATAGTGGTGAGTATCTCCACCTGTCACGCGGGAGGCCCGGGTTCGACCGCCGGCAAAGGCGCTATTTTTCTTTCGAATGCCCTTTTTTCCTACGGGATTGCGTTTCATCTTAATTAATTTGGAGATAAATAAATGGAGTTTCAGTCTGCTTTTAATCGTAAACCTACGAACGCACTCCGAGTCTGTTCGGATTTTTTTTTTTTTTTTGGTCGAGGAGTCTGTTCGGATATTGACAGTTCATGGGTTGGCATGGATTATATAAATTTCGACCTACACTCATGGTAACGATTAATTATTACATGAACTATCTGACGGGCAAAAGCATTTTTAGTGTAGTAAGTACATTAAGGGTGTGTTTATTTGAATGAAACAATCTTTGACGGAGAAGTTTTTTGGACTTTTATACATTTGATTTCCTGAAAATAACCGGTTAATGAAAAACCATTTACAACATCATAGAATATAAGCACGGTTAAAGTCAGGAAAATTAATTCTTTGTCCAAAAAAGGTGAAAATATATTTGTTTATTATAATGACTTTTGAGAATAATGAAATTTTCTCCGATGTAAATGCACAATGCGACACCCATTCAAATTAACCATTTTCCGGAGCTGTAAGGCTACATTGAAGAGCTTCTTCACTTCTGGTATTCCAAATGAGAATCAGAAGATAACAGTAATGGTGATTGTTTGTTCGAAAAATTGTGCCTATATCAGATATTACTCCACGAGATATCATGAACGAAATTTCATACGATTCATACGAGGCGAGCATATTTCCAAATGTTCGAGTATTATATGCTTGGAGAAGGTATTACCTTGATGGTGTGTTTGGCGTTCTCAATGACCGCACGAAGCTTCGGTTCAGAGAGCAATGGTTTACCATTTACTTTCACACACAGCATTTTCTTCTCATCCAGATGAGCAACGCATGGTGGGTCAAAGTTGTGAAAAAACTTCCTGCCAATGTTTCCAAGGACAAATCCCCAGATGGGTATGAAACTACTTGAACTAACTTAGAAGGAGTGGAAATTTGACAGAGAAAGCAACCTGAATACATTTCTCAGCTGCAGAATCATGGGCCAGCTTAATTCTGCCAATGCCTGTGAAAAGACCAGCAGCTCAAAGAGCTTCCTATCATCATGAACGGAAACACCCCATTCTGCATCATGGAAGGAAATATACAGAGGATCTGCGAAGAAATCCGAAATTCCGAATTAAATGAAAGTATATGCGTTCTCGAAGCAATACAAAGATTACATTCATATGAGAGCAGAGAACTCTGCTTTTCTGCCTCTTAAATGACCCCAGGTAAATGGTGATATTCATTCTAGATTGGCCGTTTCAATTACTCTTGAAAAGTGAAAAAAAAAAAAAAACTTGCATGAATTCCTAAATGAAGAATAGGAGAGAGGTATCCTTGCTGCATTCTAAGAAACTCTTTCTTTGAACTTCTCTTTTTCAGTGCATAAACTCAAGCAGAGTGACTGAAAAATCCTCTCCAATATAATCACTGATGCACATGCATCTTCAATAGCTTATTGAGCACCCGACAGCCACTTGCATAAGCAGAATGTCAAATGCCAAGCAAGTTCCTTACCTGAATTTGCTGTGATCCAGTCGCACCGTTCGAACGGACTAGAAACGCCACCATCCTCAGCACCAGGGGACACTGGTTGGTTTCGCCGCCTTTCTCTGACGCTCTTCACCGCCCTCCTGCACTTTGCCATCTTCTTCACAGAGGAAGCGCTGCTTGAGTTGGAGTCCGAGGAGCACGTGCCGTCCACGGAGGCACCGCTCCTAACAGCCAAAGCTGGCACCGCCGCGTCCGGCTTCCTTGGCTTCTGCGACTGGCTCCGGCGCTCCGGATCTTCTGCGACAGCAATTCTGTTTCCTCCGGGGCCGAGGACGGCTCGCAGCTCAGCCACGCGCTTTGCCATCGGCCGGAACTTAGCGGGAACAGGCATCGCCACAGATGATGCGGAAACTTCCTAAATGCGACCTCCTTTGAGCTCTGGCTCGAACACTTGCGATTGCCGCACTTAAAATTTTTGAATTGGTGGGAAGCGGGTCACTTATCAGTGTAGTGTTGCCCAGCAATTGAGGAGATTGAAGACACTTCAGGTTGAAACATGAGATAGAGACCAAGAAGATGGAACAACTGAAATAGCACAAAAACGACTAGATCGAACCCGCGTTTTGCCGTCTTCTCGAGATTTAAGGAGGAGGCCCGCCACCGGTAGCTGCCGGTTGCTGTTGCTCGGTGCCGGCCACCTTCTTCCACTAAGGCTGCGTATGGTAAATTTTCCGTTCTTGGGAGCATTTTTTGAACATAAATATTATTTCGTGTTTCTGTTTCCCATTACGATTTTTGGGAACAAAAATACATTTGGTAAGTAAAAAAAAACACACTTTTTCTGCAGGGGATCGGTCCTCTCTCCTCCTTTCGCTCCTGTGACGCTTCCCTTCGACGCCAGCTTTCGCGAATCCTCCATCAACCATTAGCTCATCGTCTTAGGGCTTGCTTGCTTCTTCTTCAATTCGCGCTCAAAGAGAGAATGCGAGTGCTCGCTCTCAACGCAATGAAGTGGAAGCCAGAGCAACGAGCTTTGTCGTCGCCCCCCCCCCCCCCCCCCCTCCCCCCCGCGGGAACTTAGGGCTTTCGCGACGTCTTCTTCAATTTCGCTTAGGGAGAAAAGGCTCGATTGAGTAGGAGCAATTCACAGACATCCTTCAAGAAGGTAACCTCTATATTTGGATGGGCATTCTTGTTTGCATTGTATCTTTGATTTTATTCGTGCTTTTCTCCAAGAGTTTCATGTCCCATGCTCTCCTCATATCCTAAGCTACTGATGAATTTGTCGAAATTGGTCCTGGAATTTAAATCATTATAGTGAGAGATATTTAATGATTTAAATCATTATACTCATCATGGGGAGCCTCCTCTTTTTGATGTTAATCATCCTCAACTACTAGAGAACACCACATCCTTGTGTTAATTGAGACCATGACAATGGCGACCAGCTTTGCGAAGCCTGATGCTTCGATAGCTCACTGCCTGGGTTTCAAAACCTGAGAGAGATCATCATCTGGAGGTTGGTGACCTATTAAAGACCATCTATTTTTCTTTGTGCCCTGAGACTATTTGTTATTGTCTACAAGACAACAAGGATAACTGAGATACAATCTAGATATTGAATCCTGTTTATGCTTTTGGGAGTTGGTAAGCAAACAACGACCAGAAGGGGTGAGTTGCCATTCTCAAGTTGTTATGTAGATTGTAAACCATTTCACTGAATTTGTATCAAGGTCAGAGAAATTGAGGTCACAAATTTTTCACGGTTCTATCATCTTATGCCTTTTGAATGCTAATGCCCTTAGTGTTGCATCTCACTTCTCTATGCTACTTTAGATTTGTTGAAATGCCGAAAGAATACTATGCTATTTTCAATTGCCGTAATATCGACATATACGATAATTGGCCTCAAAATTACAAATAATATAACAATTGAGAAGCCACAAAACGGGCATACTTGAAATTTTTCAATATGAAGAAGTTACCAACGACAATTCATTTGCATGCACTACGATTTTATCCCGATAATGAACATGTGAAATAGGTATGTCAGTTGCTTACTCTTGTAACAAGACACTTCAATTTTTCAATGATTTAGGAATGTAACAATTATATGGTTTCTTGTTATGTCTAATCAGGACAATGTTCACATCAAGTGACTACACAAGAATTGGAACATACCCAAGGTTTGCTTCAATTGACTGTACAGGAGCTACAAAATGCAAGAGAGGTGACTGATGATTTTTGAGATATGATTAGTGGCTTTGGAACGTCAACATCAATTAGAAATACTCCTATTCAGAAAGTGTTATACTCTGATGAGAGAAGAAACCTGAAGATTAGTGAGGGAAGTCACTGCCTGTTGATGACATTGTTAAATCCGTTGAGCTTGATGTGAAGTTTAAGTTGAATGTTTTGCCCTTTTTTTCCAGAGAGAAGAAACCTTTAGGGCAAAGTAGAAGGATTCATTGTGCAATTTGATGTTTCATTATACGTTTCTGTATAACTTTTTTATTTTATGAATAAAAAGCCCCACATTCTTTACAAAAAGTAAAGTAGTCCAATTAGAAACACGTTTTTTTATATAAAAAAACTAAAGGCGCGTAACAAAAGGAACGGCAAATTTTGTTTTTTGGAAAAACTCCACATTTAATATTTCATTTTGACGTTTATGTTTACTTTTTTATTTTATGCATAAAGAGCCTCACATTCTTTACGAAAAGTTACGTACAATTAAAAACATGCTTTTTTGGATATAAAAAAAGAAAGTGACGTAACAAAAGGAACGACAAAAAAAAAAATTCGGAAAAACCCAACATTTGATTTTTCATTTGACGTTTATGTTTAACGTTTTTATTTTATAAATAAAGACCGTCAAATTCTTTACGAAAATGTAATGTACAATTAAAAACACATTTTTTATATAAAAAACGAAAGGGGCATAATAAAAGAAACGGCAAACTTTTTTTTTCTAAAAAACCCAATATTTGATGTTCATTTGACGTTTATATTTAAATTTTTTATTTTATGAACAAAGAGTCCCACATTCTTTACGAAAATCAACGTACAATTAGAAATATATTTTAAAAAAACGAAAGGGACATAACAAAACGAACGTCAATTTCATTTTCAAAAAAAGCCAACATTTGATGTTTATATTTAAATTTTTTATTTTATGAATAAAGAACCTCACCTTCTTTACGAAAAGTAACATAGAAACACGTTTTTTATACAAAAAAACAAAGAGGCATAACAAAAGAAAAGACAATTTTTTTTTTCGAAAAGTAACATAGAAACACGTTTTTTATACAAAAAAACAAAGAGGCATAACAAAAGAAAAGACAATTTTTTTTTTCGTATAAACCTAACATTCGATGTTTCATTTGACATTTATGTTTAAATTTTTTATTTTATGAATAAAGAGCCTCACATTTTTTTACGAAAAGTAGCGTATAATTAGAAACACGATTTTTTTTGTATATAAAAAGACGAAAGGGACATAATAAAAGGAACGGCAATTTTTTTCCCCGAAAAAACCTAACATTTGATGTTTCTTTGACGTTTATGGCTATTTTTTTTATTTTATGAATAAAAAAAGTTACATTATTTGCAAAAAGTAACGTATAATTATAAACATGATTTTTTATATAAAAAGCGAAAGGGGCATAAAAAAGGGAACGGCAAAAAACTTTTTTCGAAAAAACCCAACATTTGACGTTTCATTTGACGCTTATGTTAAACTGTTTTATTTTATGAATAAAGAGCCTTGCATTCTTTACAAAAAGTAATGTATAATTAGAAACACATATTTTATATAAAAAAAAAACAAAAGGGGCATAACAAAAGGAACAACACAAATTTTTTTTCCGAAAAACTCAACATTTGATGTTTCATTTGATGTTTATGCTTAACTTTTTTATTTTAGGGCTAATACAATAAAAAATCTCAAGTTGGTACATATTTTATAAATTTATCCCAAATTATTTTTTTGACCACGAAAAAATCCAAATTGGTGCAATTGTATCAAATTTATCTCAAACTATTTTTTTGACCACAAAAACTTTTAAACTGGTACACTTATGACAGATTTACCAAAAATTATTTTTTTAACCATGAAAAATCATAAATTGGTAAACCTGTGATAAATTTAACTTTCGTTAAATTGTGTTAATACTGCAAAAGTTTTCAAATTGATACACATGCAATAAACAAAAGTTAAAAAACTAAAGTTGGTACACCGGTCAATTACCACGTATCATAAATTTAGCATTTTAACGGTTAGATTTAACTAATGAAGGGTAAATTTGCCACATATGTATCGATTTGGGGTAAAATTGTTACAATTGTACCATTTTAGGGTTTTTTGTGGTTAAAAAATAATTAGGATATATTTATCATATATGTACCAGTTTGAGATTTTTGATGATATTAAAATCTTATTTATAAATAAAGAGCCTCACATTCTTTACAAAAAGTAACATATAATTAGAAATGCAATTTTTTTGTATATAAAAAAACGAAAAGGACAAGAAAAGAAATGTCAAATTTCTTTTTCAAAAAAACCCAACATTTGATATTTCATTTGACGTTTATGTTTACCTTTTTTATTTTAAGAATAACAAGCCTCACGTTCTTTACAATTAGAAACACGTTTTTTTTTTTGTATATACCAAAACGAAAGGGATATAACAAAAGGAAAGATAAAAAAAATTTGAAAAAATCCAACATTTGATGTTTCATTTGACATTTTATGTTTAATTTTTTTATTTTATGAATAAAGAGTATTGCATTCTTTACGAAAAGTAACGTACATAATAAAAGGAACGACAATTTTTTTTTTCCGAAAATACCCTACATTTGTTGCTCCTGTCTACATTTTTTATTTTATGGGATCTCTCAGTTATTGACCACTTAATGATTATTTACTTCCTATTTGTCATCACATCATTGTTGCAGAGTTGTAGTTGTCTGTGGAGAGAACTGCTTCTTTTTTCTGGGTTTATATGATCAATCTAGCAACTTTAGTTCGGTGCAATATGATTTTCGCAAATTCGCAAAAGATTTCCTTGATCATATAAAAAAAGACTTCTTTTTGTATTTGTGAAAAGCAGAGTATTGTTAGTTTTGAGATGGTGCCAAAAAAGTAGGTGATCTGTGCATGGTTCCTAACCTTTATTTTCTAAGGGACGGTCTGTACGCCTCTAAATGACAACAAACACGGTTTCTTGCCTGCCTAATATGAAAAAAACACAAAGTATTAATAGCATGAAAAACTCAAATTTATACGCTAGTGATAAATTTACGTCAAATTATTTTTTTGACCACAAAAAATCCAAAACTAATACAGTTATGCCAAAGTTACCCCAAACTTTTTTTTTCCACAAAAAACTCTAAACTAGTACATTTATGACAGATTTATCTTAAATTAATTTTTTTTTACCTTGAAAAATCCTAAAAAATTTACCTCCCTTAAATTGTGTTAACACTAAAAAAATTTTAAATTGATACACATGTGACAAACATATGATAAAAAAAAACATAGGGCAAAAATCCCACGTTGATACATTCGTCACTTGTCACATGTCATAAACTTAGCACTTTAACGATTAAATTTAACAAAAACTAACGAATATTAAATTTATCATAATTGTATCAATTTGAGGTAAAATTATCACAAGTGTACCGGTTTGAGATTTTTCGTGATTAAAAAAATAATTTATGACAAATTTGTCACAAGAATACCAATTTGGGATTTTCTATGGTATTAACCCAAAAACAAATTGAGAAAGTCCCAAGTAAAAAATACAAATTAAAAAATAGAAATTATTTCGAGCAGACATTTTGCTAGATTACATTAATTCATCAACCCTTGAGGAATTCAAGGAACTAGTGAGCACAACATCACTTTCTCGGCAGTTGGCAGAGCAAATGACACTTGCCAAGGCATATGTCATCATAACAAAGGAACACAACAATCTTCACCCCGCATTGGAGCTAAGCTCAAGTTATGGATATTCAGTTGACCTTAATGACGTAAATGAGGGTATTAAGGTCAAGTTATGGATCTTGATTATGGATATTCAGTTGACCTTAATGATATAAATGAGGGTATTAGTGCTTCAACTGATAATTTATCTTCTGACATGAGATGTTTATGTGATCGAATAGTCGTGAGTTGAGTAAATATTTAAGGATGCTTATAATTTCAATAGTAACGTAAACTTTGTATCAATACAAACTATGTTTATTATAACAAAGGTACAAACAAATGCACATTCTCACCAGAATGTTAATTGAGTTCCTAGATATTCCGAACCCATTAAGGCAGCAAACAGGCCATAAGGCGGTCATTGGAACCATTTTTTTCTCTCAGAGACGAAAAGATAAAGGTTATATAAGCAGGATTTTAACAAAGATCAACAGCTACAGATCAATGCCCACGATTGATTTTGTTACCTAAGTGCGGAAAATCAAATGATGAAATCAAAACATCGAGAATCACTAGTTTTAGGGAAGACATTAAACAGCTAAACTAATCTCAACCGGGGCAACTGCTTAAAAATTACTCATTGCAAGAGATATTTGATAATAAGCATTCAATCCAACCTATTAACAGAACCATACGGCAGAGCCCGCATGGGTTTTTTTTTCCACCATATTGTTTTTTGAACCAATTTTCCACCATATTAACTCATTTAGAACGAGCCGTGGTTTGTCAAAAAACTGATAAAACAATTTCTATTGAATCCATGTTTTTCAAGCCAGCATCTCTCTCCATTCCCCCAGTTTCCATCCCCAGGAAGCTTCAACAATTTCTATTGAATCCATGTTTTCAAGCCAGCATGCATCATAAAATGACCATAATAAACTGAACATAACTTGGTGCAAATGGAATAGTGCATTATCCGTTACCAAGTGGTGCCATCATGGAAGGCACATTCAAGTCTTGTGGTGCCTCAGACCTACTGAGTAGACTACTGTAAAAACTTGGAGGATTATTATAGCTTTCAAGAACTTGAGGTGCAAAAGAAGCTTGAGGTCCGTCTCTTTGCTTCTTTCTTTTTGTTTTATTCTCCTCTAAACAGCTCTATGTCGCTCTCCTCCTTTGCATCCATCTTTCTTCTTGAGGCCCGTACATTTTGCAGCAAGACTCACATCTTCACTTAACCTGGTCAAATTTCGATGAAACTCACCTCCAAGTGGCATTTCATCAAGAGATTTATTTATGGTCAAGATCATCTTCTTGATAAATTCATATCTCTGAATAGTTTGTGAGCCATTGACTGCTATTTTCACAAACTCGGGACACACCTCTCTATATCTATCAGTAGCATCCATGTCACCATTCCCTTGAGCGTATAGAATTTATTAGAAGTTACCAATAAATTAAAACACTAAATTGAGTAAAAAAGAGTATAACGACAATTTATAACTGAGAATCTAAACCATATTTCTCTAGTATTCCATCTCGTGTTACATGTCCATCTCTTCAAAATGTAAGCACTAGGAATTAACTTTATGTCCAAGTTATCGAGCACCTTCAACGCATGGCAACATAAGATCCCGACGGTCTCAAAATAATTACAAATACAATTCACCACTCCATTGCTTGGGTCACCCGTAACCTTGTACTCTGGATCATCATTTGTACCAAATGAACCAACAACATATTCCCATAAGAGACCTATCTCATTATGTTCCCTGATAACCAAACCTAAAGTTATCATCCATTCTGTCTGAAAACTTTCAAAACATTTAAGGTGTATAGACCTTACTTGCTTGTTGCAACAAGGGTGATGTCTAACACAAAATCATTGGCAAATTAAACTCAGCCTGTAACTCTTTATACCGCTTATCTTTCACCACCTGATCAAATCTCTTGAAAAATCCATTTAGATTTATATTACATGCAAGATAATCCTTCAAATCTTCATTCAAACTCTCACTCAACTGTGTACTACGTATCCCCAAGGTCACTGTAAATTTCATATAACATCTAGCCCACTTCTCTTTCAATTTATATAGATTTTGGAACCAAAATTATCAGTAGCTTCATATAATGAAAGTAATAAATCCCAAGCCTCTTCAAATTTTTCCACTTCCACGTATTCATACACAAGCTTCTTCAAATCAGTTAAAAAATTAGATCTATTCTTCATTAAAAGACCAACATTTTTTATGGCATTTTGCATTAGATGCCATGTACACAATCCATGTCTTGTCTCGAGAAACACCTCCTCTAGTGCCTTCGACATTGCTGCATCTTGATCAGTAAAAGTTGTTGCAGGCCTTCTATTGTTGTGCACCCCCAAGAATATTTCGAAAAGCCATCTAAATGATTCTGCGGTTTCATCATAAAAAAGTGCAGCTCCAAAAATCACAAGCTCTCTATAATGATTCAATCCAATAAATACACCAAGTGACCTGTACTCTTTGTTAGTGGAAAATGTGATGTCAAAGGTCACAACATCACCAAAAAGGACATAATCAATAACCATCCTAGAATCTGCCCAAAATATGTTTGTTATTTGCTCATTACTATCAAGATGAATAGCATAGAAGAAAGATGTGTCTAAGATCTGTTGTTTTTCGAAGTACCTCAATAAACTTATCGCGTCTCCAAACTCCATGTCTCTCCTTCGTTTAGTGCGAAGATAGTTTTTCACAACAACCCTCATCTGACCAATATTTTCCCTTTCCCCAAACTGTACAATAGACAAGTCATGATGTTGTCTCTATGTGAGGCCTGCATTGTCAGCCAACACAATTTGCTGAACTTGGACATCGCTTATTTGCCTATGTGACCGTATCAAGCAAGTACACTCCGCAAAGTGGAGTGGATGGGAATGTTTTGGCTCAAAATCATACACAAAATATTTACCGCTCCCTCGAACTAATTTGATCCCCATTCGGGCACGGCAGTCCATCCTCGTTTCGGGCCTAGGCTTTTTTACTAATTTTAACCGTTTATCTTTTCCTCGATGTCCTTCTTTTGCACAACAAAAGCGTGTAGAAGTTATGCAACCATCATTCCCTTTGTTAGCACCTCTCCTACGTACACCAAAACCAACTTTCAATGCATACATCTTCCAAAACTCCCATGCCTCGTCTACATCATTAAATTCCATGTCCATTTGTGGAGTCTAGTCATTGCTTCTGATAAAATCACAAAAAATAATGGACAAAGTGGCGTCATTGGACGATAAACTTGAACAAAAAATAATAAAACAGAAAAAAAATAATATACTTTCATGAAGACATTAATTACCTTGTACCATCATCATCCATTTGAGAGGGAGTCTCCATTTGAGGGATAATTTGACTGCCGGTACTAAGCATGACAGTTACTGCTCCGTCTCTATCCATTTGAGAGGGAGTCTCTCAATGCCTCTTATGAAGATCTA
Organism: Rhodomyrtus tomentosa; assembly: GCA_028455895.1. Lineage (NCBI taxonomy): Eukaryota > Viridiplantae > Streptophyta > Magnoliopsida > Myrtales > Myrtaceae > Rhodomyrtus > Rhodomyrtus tomentosa. The sequence goes on along the minus strand of JAPCWY010000001.1, from coordinate 280,293 downwards.
AGTGTCTGCAGTCACACCAACTTTATTCCACCAACAGCAGAGACTACTGCATTAAGAAAACACAAGAAAATTATGAGAACATAACCTGCAATGATGATGTAGACCTATAATTCCAAGTAAATAACCCACAAGTTTATCAAAAAATACACTGCCTTAAAGACATCACAATGGAATGTCTGAGGATCAAATGAGAACCTGACATTGCCGGCGTAATAACCCCATTACCAATAACCATAGAAGTACCAGTAAGCACTAGAATAAGAAGCAGCAAATCCAACGTGAGTGAATTTTCTACCCTTTCCTTTATCCTTAAGGATCTCTCAAGTTCCGGGGATGGCACTTTTAGACTAAAGGATGATATTCGGGCATCAGATGGAAGCTGGTTTAGGAGTAGATTGACTTTGGCGTGTCTACAAATGAATGAGTATAAGGCGAAGGTGCCATCTGCAAAAAGTTAAAGCAATTAGGAGAACTTCAAAGTCACCAACAAATTCAAACAATAGAACAGTGGCAGAGAAGTAAAAAGAACATAACACAACATGCAAAAGCTGCTTCTTCAACCCTGAGAAAACACATAGCCATTAACTTTCTGTGAATTTTAAACCGTCAAACAATATTAAAAAAACAACATCGTATAGCCATTAACTTTCTGACATTATCTGCATAAAGTTTCCGATCTTCCTTTTCTTGCTTTGAAGGGTAGTAAAGAGGTAGATATGTTATCTCCAAGTGATTAACGAATTGACAGAGGAGAAAAATAAGATGGCGCACCTGCAAATGATATTCTTCATTATATATTTATGAAACATACAACACAATATCTCTCCAAACTTCTTAACTGTTAAGGACTTGATGCACTGGAAAAAGTAACAACTCAGCAGAGTGATAACAGCAATGAAAGCACAAATGCTACATAAATAGCACTGTGGTTCCAATAACTATTGTATAGAACCAAAAAACTGTTTCTTAAGTTGCTATAAACAAACTGGAGGACCAATTCTTATTCAAAACACACACAACCTCAAGGGCGAGGAGGAAATTTTCAAGCATGTGCTCCATGATAATAGCAGTCCCACACATATGCAGATTTAGTGCAAGAAAATGCTTGAGTTTTGTCAATCTAGAGATTATCAGAGAAGTTGTTATGAAGAATCCACCTTTTATTTACCTCACGAGGTTCATTTTCTCTTCTTTTAAGCATCACTGTTTACAAGATATATATCTGGTAACATTTCAAATTTATTGAGCCAAAAAAAGAAAAATTGCATCACACTGACCCCAGATAAGTAAAAAGAACAGTGGCAGAGAAGTAAAAAGAACAGAACAGAACACAACATGCAAAAGCACCATCATCAACATATCAAAGATGACAAAGACAGATATGACACCTCCAGTACCCGGGGAAGCATAAATCACCAATTCCAAATCATTACTTGAGGTCAACAAAGAGCCAGATAAAGGGAGATAAAATAGTAATCCAACAACAAAGGCAGTGCCGCAATGGGTTTCGCCAAAAGTTGCTAAGTGGTTCAAAGGTAGGAAAGAGCACATGAACCAAAGATCTCCATAATGATTAGTCAAATTAATTTAAGAAATCTCACCACAACTGCCCAACAATCAGCTACTTTTGAAGAGAAATGACTGAAGAAGTTCACGGAAGCAACTGCTAGTGAACTGTCAACCTGAGCAAATTTGGCATATGTAAGATCTTAAGAAATGTGTCATTCGTAGAGAGCACTTAAATACAAATGAAGGGCCCTGTTTTCTTCACATAAGGGATCAGTAACCAAAGATGAGGAGTAACTGCAGCACCAACTACAACTATGTTATTAACGCGACGCATAAATCCTTACGAAGGGGACCGTCACCGGAGGCACACGCAAGTGTCTATTCGTGAAACCCAGGATAAGCAAGTGTCTATTTGTGAAACACAAGATAAGCAAGCGGCAGCACACACAAGCGTCAATACCTCTAGCAATGTCATGGCAAGGTCAACAAAGCCAAACACATGTTGCACGACATTCACTTTCGACAGCAAAATCAGCACCGGCACAATAATCGACATGTTCCACTCATAATTTAATCTCTACGAACGCACTAACCACACAGAAATAGTAACACAGGCAAATGCGCATTGCAGTAAGTAAAAAGCACCTTGAATCAACAGCCTCTGACTGCACTGTCTTCTCGACCTCATCAACTGCCGAATCTGCACCTCCTAATTGAGTTCTCCTAAGCCGGTCCCCTCGAATTTCCGGCGAGAGAATCCTCCGGGATGTCGGCGAACGAGTCGTCGACGAGCCGCGAGAGCCACTCCAGTTCCGCCTCGTAGTCGCTCTGCACGAAGGAATAGCAAAATAAGCGAATGCGCTGAACGGGGGACGCACCAAAGCACTCAGCAGAAAAATTGGAAAAACCGTCTCCGGAGGTGAGCGGCTCTCAGTAAAACGCTCAGAGCCAAAATAATCCAAACGGACACCCAAAATGCGCATCAATCTAGGCGAGATTCTGGCGAATTTGACTGAAACTATGAACGCGAAACAGAAGGTCGAGATTTCAATATTTCTTTTCCCGAACGAAACGAGGAAACAGTTTCGTGCCGATCGCCAGCTTCAATAAAAGAAAAAAAATATCGGAAAAACTAAAAACTCCACTCCACGATAGCAAAAGCTTACGGGGACGCAGAGCTCGTGAGCGACGTCGGTGGAGAAGGGAGGGAAGATGGCTGAGGCGTCCTCGACCGGAATGCAGGGCCCGTCGAAGGGGACGTCACCAGAGCGACAGGAGGAGGAGGAGGAGGAGGAGGGAGGAAATTTGAGACGGAGGAGGGGGAACGAGAGGAAATTTGAGAGAAAGCGGACCGAGGAGGGTCGATCTCTCCGAAGAAGCGACGAGCGAGGATTTTTTTTTTTTTGAGAATGCGGTTTCCCACCCAAAATTTGGTGTCCTCGGATAACGTGGCAAAATCTAGACCGTCGGATGTGATTGGACGGCCAGATTTCATTTTGTGTCACCCCCGCCATAAACCTTCTTTGGTAGGGGATCCCCCGCCATCTATGTGTGGGAATCTCATGATGTGGATAACCCGATTCTGTCGGGTACGGGTTTCTATCCGACCCACCACTGAGTCAGGTTCTTTTCCCCATGAGTCCACGACATCCTCGTCCTCGACTCTTGCTTCGCCGCACCGTTCCGGCGCATTCTTTGATGATGGACGACGAATCCGAGCCTCGCCGGAACCTCCCTCTGTTCCTGGAATTCGGTGTTTACCGATTCGAGGACTCCAACGCAGTTTTCGTCGATCCCGTTCGCGCTCTGAACCGCTCTCTTACACGGTTTAACATCTCTCCTTCCGCGTACTACTCTCGTTTCTTCGAGTCCAATCCCTGCGATGTCGCTAATGGCGGTCTGAATGGGAGGAAGCGGAAGCGCAGGGCGAAGAAGCCTCTTATCCTCAACGAGCGCGAACGAGTCGCCGCTCAGCGTCACCAGGTGACTAGTGGTTCAATCTCGCATTTGGTTCCTCGGAAAGCAAGTAAAGCAAAATCTGGGCTTATTGGTTTTTGTAGAATTGGGCGAAAAGAAATTTTCATGTCCTCAAAGTTTGACTCCTTCAGCTTGTGTCTTGTGCTTGTCTCTTTTGTGGAATGATGAATTTGGGAATTTTTGCGAGGTTTTCGAATAAGGGGAGTAAACTGTTGTTTGAATCAACTTCTTCTTTTTTCTCTCTCTCTTGTTTTGTTCATTGCAGGATGCTAGGCCATTTTTGGTCAAGGCTCATGAATCTTTACTTGGAGCATCTGAGCTAAGGTCTTTCATGTTGAAGATGAGGGGGGAACTGGCCATCACGGTAGACCGAAAATCGGTCCCGCCTGGTGTTCCGCCGTCGTTTATTGAACTCGGGAGGCTCTGGCAAGCTCCTTTGTATGAGATGACACTCAATTTCTGGCAAGAAAAGCTGACTGAAGATGGAGGTCTGCTTCATATTCTCAATCCCTGATTAAGAATGATATGTTGTGGGAAATGCTAGTTATACTTGGGGAAGAGAAGTTTAAGATATTATTGTTATAGGTTATATCAGTGAAGCTGAAACTTTTTCCTCAGGTTATGGTTGAGATTCATTAGCCAATTGGTACCAATTCATGTGTATTGAATTGAATTTAGTGAACAGTACTGCATTTTCGACAGTTGCACCTCAAATAATTTTCACTGTTACCTGATTTTCTGTTGACTGTTATATGTTCTGTGGTCATTAAAAGAGATCCCAACATTGTGTCATGCTAATGACTTAAAGAGATCGCTGCTGATCCATGTCTCTGTGACAACTTTGCAATATTGAGATGCTTTTCAGTATTGCGTGTTGATCTTATTTGGAATCATAGAGTATGCTTTATGTTAGTCACTATCTCCCCATTTGTTCCTGATTTAATCATCCTATCTGTACATCTGGAAAAGGCAAAAGCCCTTGGACAATCCACTCCTATTTTGGAGATTTGCTTCGTTTGTTTCTTTCCTTCATAGTTAAACATGAACTACTGTTAGCAAATGGAGATGACCATAAGAAGTGTGATGTTTTCTCAGGTCCCTTGATAATTCATAGCAAAAAGCAACAAGTGCTTCCGATATTCGACAACTTAGTTCATAACGAAACAAAGAATGATTTGGTGGCTGAGTTCCTTGACTATCAATATGTCATTCCTAGAGAAAGTTGCTTCTACATGGTATGTTGCCTCTCTAATTTCTTACTCCTCTTTGGGAAGCGCAATAACGTTTCCTTGAGCACATCATAATGAAAATATGGAACTTAGTATTTCTGACAACCTATTCCTTCCTTCTTCTTTTCTCTGCATTTCATAATTGAAGTCTGACCTACAGCAAATTCGCAAAATGATTCCAGGTAATGGCATGCTTGCTTGTGTTGTTTTTTGTTGTGCATTGAGCACGTTAAAATATGCATAGAAATGGATACCGCCCATCCATGGGTAGCTCAGTTGGTTAGGGCGCACTTGGGATTGTATGGTTAGGCGCACTGGTCTCAGGTTCGATTCCCCAGATAAGTACCTGTGATTTAAGTGGGGGGCCATGACGGTGGTTTGCTGTGCTAGTATCTTCCGAGGTATAGACAAGGTGCGCGCAAGCTGGCCTGGACACTTTGGTTACAAAAAAAAAAAAGATGCAATATAATGGGAACATCGAAACTCACCTATTGAGCCTATTAGAAACTATGCTTGTTTTATTTTGTATTTCGATCTAACAGTGACTGAATATCTGCCAATTGATGCAGTTGAGTGTGATGCTCGTTTCCATCTTATAGTGATAGATCCACCATGGGAAAATGGAAGTGCCCAGCAGAAGTTGAGGTGCTAATCACACTTTATGTGACTTGAAGCTTTATGGGTTGGGATTTTGCTATATGCTTTTGATATTTGATGTTAAAAAATAAATCATCAGGAAATTAATTTGTGTTTCTAACTTCAACAGCCTAATGACACTGTTATTGCCTAAATGCACGATGAACTAATCTTGGTGTAGGTGGTTGTGTTTTTTGTTTTTTGGTGGAAGTGTGATTTTTAGTTTAGACCATGTAGACATTTGTTAATTGGGTCACTGATTTCTCTTTTGAATACAGATATCCAACTTTGCCTAATAAACATATGTTATCCCTACCTGTTCAGCAACTTGCTCATAGAGAAGGAGCCCTTGTTGCCTTGTGGGTGACTAATAGGGAGAAGCTCCGTAATTTCGTTGAGAAAGAGCTATTTCCTGCTTGGGGAGTCAAATTTTTAGCAACTTTTTACTGGTTAAAGGTGAATCTCTCTCTCTCGCACGCGCGCTCGCGCGCAAGATCTGTCTATCATTTCTTGATGCCGAGTTGGTGTTTAATCGCCTCAGGTGAAATCTGATGGATCTTTGATTTGTGACTTGGACCTATTCCATCACAGGCCATATGAATGCATTCTCTTGGGCTTCTGTGACAAGGAGGTAGGACTTGCCACCCTTTTGCAGCTTATCGTGTATAGGTTGGATTATTTCTCTCGAATTATCTATTTACTTTGTTCTCTTGGTGCTTTCTAGGGCATGGATCCTGGAGATCTGGCAAGATTAAGTAATATCCAAGAGAAAAGAGTATTGATTAGCGTGCCTGGGGATTACTCGAGGAAGCCCCCACTTGAAGGTACCCCTTGCATATCTGCGTTTAATTGGCTATTCAAATCCATTTAGAAATAAATCTTGTGGTGATTAATTTTCTTATTTAAGTACAACATATTTGTTTCTATTTTAATATAGGTTAGATCATTTACTATCAACTGATGTAATCATAACATTACATTTTGCATCTTTTGTGCCAGAGCTAGTTCATGAGTACATTCCAGGAAGCAAGCCAGCGCAATGTGTTGAATTATTTGCTAGAGACATGCGGGCTGGATGGTTTTCTTGGGGGAATGAGCCGCTCTACTTTCAAGAGCTGAGATATTTTCAGAAGAGAGATGCAGATGATGTCTGATGTGGGCTTTATTTCCAATGTTTAGCGACCATGGAGAAAAGATCATCTCTCTTGGTTGCTGCAAGTTCTCTCAATGAAGTATGGTTGCGCATTTAGTGGCATCTTGTAACCAACTTTCAAGGGATTTTCGGTAGACTAATGGATAGATTTTATCGCTGCCTGAAATTTGCCTTTTCCCCGGTATTCGCCAGATAGAACTTGAAGGAGTTGGATGGACCAGAGAGATGATAAGAAGCTGGAGGAGTTAGTACGCTGGGGCTGCCACCCGTCAACCGAACTTGTGTTGGCTGAGCACACATTGGTCAACAGATCAACAAATTATGGGAATATGCAAATGGGGTTTCTGCTATCAACCCATCTGGAGCCGAGGTCATTTTGACAAACGGCTACCTAGCAGCTCAATGGGGAGTGTTCCATTGCAGCCTGATTTGGTAATCACGACTGTTGAAAGCGACGAAATTTTGTTGCTCCAATAGATTTGGGCTGCTGAATCAGCATCTCGTTAGTTGAATTTAGCGCATAGACTTGGATTAGTGCTTGTCAGTGAAGTTGATGCTGTTCTCCTAGCTTTTATATTAGCAGAGGAGCGCCGGCTTCGCAACATGGTGTTTGATGGTGACTGTAGAGTATTCATGGGCGCTATTACACATTACTCTTGGGTCAGGCAAAAAGATGCATTGGAGTTTCTCGTCAAACAAGGAGCTTATCTTACTCTAAAGTAGCGTGTACCAAACTTTAAGGTTCCTTCAAGTGGCATCATTCGTGTGATATGTGAAAATTTGAGGCTTTACAGATTTAGCCCAAGGCAAATTCGAGAAAAAGCGGATGACCTATAGGCAAAAGTCGCATGGAATACCTAATTATTTTGACACTGGAAGCTCTTGATAAAAGGATTTTTGAACGTCAATGTCATTGTGATATTGTGGCGAGTATCCCCGTCTGTCACGGCCGGAGACCCGGGTTCGATCCCTGGCAACGGTGAATTATTTTTTTACACTTTAGATTATGTTTATTAACTAATATCTAAGAATGCGGGAAATTAACGTCGAAGTGACTGTAGTATAGTGACGAGTATCCCCGTCTGCCACGCGGGAGACCTGGGTGTTTGATCGCCGGCAACGGCGCTATTTTCAATCAACGGTGTTGCCAACATGAATGGAGTTTCAGTCTGCTGTTAATTATATCTGTTCCGTGGCAATTATTATTATTATTATTATTTTTATTATTTTTGGTCATTGAAGAGTTAAACTCGGACGGTAGATGGAACTCACGTTTGACCCTTGTGCAGCCCTCGCAAAGTATTAGCAAGTTGTAACTGTTCACGGGAATATTTTTGTTGCGAATGGGATCTCTAGGCGTAGCGCTTCTTCTCGTATGCCGACACTAATGGATTCGCGTAGACCCCGCAATAAATGATCCACAGGTGTAACATATGCTTTTGCTTGTATGCCGTGATTAGAACACATTTCTTTGTTTATCATATGATGATTGAGGTAACGTGAGATCAATAAAATGTTAAAAATGTCCACATGAGGCCATGGAAAGAGGGAAAAAATGAAAAATGAAAAAAATAATAATCGGAAATTAATAAAATATTATTAAATTATTTGCGTCGCGTCAATCATACCACGTAGACTATTTAACGTACATGTCAGTAATATCCAGTCAAAATTAGTAAGAATGACCGAATTGATTTAGGCCAAAAGGTTTATGTTTCTAAATTGACATAATTAAAATGTTTATGACTAAAATGACAACAATAAATGATTTAGAACTTTTCTAGCGCTTTTTCTCACTCTAATTCTGCGTGAACCAATCTTGCCTCGGCATATTTTTCAAATTCATGACATGTCCTGCTGTTACAACGCATTTAGACATTGTTGTTGTGTCACTAGTATGATACTATGACAGCATGATTTTCAACTTCGAGCATTTATAATTGATCTACTAAATACCAGTGAGCCTTTAAAAAGTGTGCCTGTTCGACATTTAATTCGGTTTTTTAAAGATCGAGTTCAAGATTTCTAGCCTGTTCTTCTTAAAGTACGAGACTCGCCAACCTTATATTCTAATCAGCAATTTGGACAGATCGTCTCCGAGAAAGTGCCGAGCCTTGTCTTGGGTTTGCCTCCGATGGAATTTCCCAACGTAAGTGAAAAACAAAAGCAAAGTGGAAGAGGTGGAATTGACTTTCGTTGCAACATTGCATTGAACACACTGTTTCAACTTTGACCATAGAAATGATTTGAGGCAGAACAATCTTAGATGCAGATGTTGCATTCTCTGTACAAATCAATTTGTAATTTGGTCGAAAGTTTCCCCATTTCGTTTTTGACACTTCATGGGCTCGCATGGATTATATAAATTTTGACTTACAATTATGGTAACGAGTAATTATTACATGAACTATTTGACTAGCAAAAGCATTGTTTAATGTTGTAAGTATATTAATGGTGTGTTTATTTGAATGAAAGAATCTTTGACTGATAAGTTCTATGGACTTTTATATATTTGGTTTGCTGAAGATGGTCGATTAAAGAAAAACCATTTACAACATCATAGAATATATATATATATATATATATATATATATATATATTTGGTAAAGACATCATAGAATATATCTTTTTTTTTTGGTAAGGCATCATAGAATATATTGGGCATGCTTAAAGTCAAGAAAATTAATTCTCTGTAAAAAAAACGTGAAAATATATTGTTTATAATAATCATTTTTTAGAATAATCTCAATTTTTTTTTCTTTATCATGAAATGTTCTCCGATGTAAATGCACACTGAGACTATATTTTCGCGAAAAGTGAATAATTTAGAAAATATTCACTTGTATCGATTGAAAATATAAATGGACATAATTTTTTTTATTGTTCATGAAAATGTTAGTCATGAATTATTAAACATGATAAATTTTTTTTTTGCCATTGTCTAATTATTTCGAGAGTTATGAATGATTAGTTTTATAAAAATCGTGAGAGAGATTCTTGTTCTTACACATACACATTTTCCAGCGAAGGGGAAGCGCACATCTCGTGAGGAGGGGACCGATCACTTTTCTCTCCCACCCTTCCCTCCCTCCTCCTCGGCCCGCCTATAAATTCACCGCTTCGCGAAACGACAGTGACCTGCCATTCCTAGTCCCACCAACGACCGGAGACAGACACCCCTGCCCTCATAAGACCGAACCCCTTTTTCCTGGTAGTGGGGTCAAGCTGGAGATGACGTCGGATGGCGCGACGTCGTCGGCGACGTCCAGGAGGAAGCCTTCGTGGGGGGAGAGGGAGAACAACCGGAGGAGGGAGCGGCGGAGGAGGGCCGTCGCCGCCAAGATATACTCGGGCCTCCGAGCTCAGGGGAACTACAACCTGCCCAAGCACTGCGACAACAACGAAGTGTTGAAGGCCCTGTGCGCCGAGGCCGGGTGGGTCGTCGAAGAAGACGGCACCACCTATCGCAAGGTAACCAAAATTAGAAACCCAAGAAAAAGAGAGATCCCCCATTTTTCTTTCTTCCTTCTTCGAAGTGCGTGTTTGGTGTTGGTGATCAGATCTGTGGCCGATTTGGTGTGTAAATGAGCTGTTTTTGGTAGGACGGTAGCTGATCAGCTGTGCCAGTCCGAGTTTTGACCTGATCTTTCTCTGAGTCTTTGCTGTGCGTGTTTTGCGGAGAAGCTTTCTTGGTTTTTTTGCAGTGGTGCGAAGTTGCAAGACGCTTGCTTTTCGGCTTTCGATCTTCAGTTCCATTTCAAGAGATTTGACGGGTTTTGACCTTTAATTTCTTCCGGTTGATCTGACAAGTGAGTTGGTGATATGTGCACACTGGTTTAGATCTGACTTTCTCGGAAGAAGAAATTTTTGAGGTTCAACTTGGTCAAATGAGTACTACTATGTGTCCTTTTTCCTACATGAGCTCTTGTGAGGGCTTCGCACAGCAGGACCGTCCAACAGATACTCATTTATGAACCTTACTCTGTAGCATTGGAACTTTGAAGTTAGAGAGACTGTTCATCTGCTTTGATGTTTAGCTGGAGAAAACGATCTTGGCATAGAAGCTTTAATTTTCACCTCCGTTGCTCTTCATTGCTTCATGATTGATTGTTTGCTGCGTTTCTCAGATATCGACTCGGTTGTTTATACCATAATTGTCCTCCCTAAGTTACGATTCGTGCTTCGGTTTGCAATGTTCTCCAGGGATGCAGGCCGCCCCCAAGCGACATACCAGGGAGCTCGTACCGTGCCGCACCATATTCTTCGCAAAACCCTAGTCCACTTTCTTCTTCCTTCCCAAGCCCGATCCCTTCTTATCAAGTCAGCCCCTCATCTTCGTCCTTTCCCAGCCCCACTCGTATTGAAAATAATGCCGCTTGCAACCTCCTTCCCTATCTCCATAATGCCATTCCTTCGTCTCTCCCTCCCCTCCGCATCTCGAACAGTGCCCCTGTCACCCCTCCTCTCTCATCTCCAACATCTAGAAATCCAAAGCCCGTTCCTAACTGGGAGACCATCGCCAAGCAGTCAATGGCTGCTTTCAATTACCCTATATTCGCTGCCTCTGCCCCTGCAAGCCCAACCCGCAACCTTCGTTTACCTCCGGCTACTATACCAGAGTGCGATGAATCTGATAGTTCGACTGTGGATTCTGGCCAATGGATCAACTTCCAGAGATTTGCGCTGCCTCAAATTCCGACTTCCCCAACCTATAATCTTGTGAAACCCACTATGCCAGAGAAGTCCCTCCAAGAAGCTAGTAAAGAGCAGGAAAGAGGGTCCGATTTCGAATTCAGGAGAGGACAGGTGAAGCCGTGGGAAGGGGAGAGGATTCACGAGATGGGATTGGACGAACTTGAGCTCACTCTTGGGAGCACGAAGAATAGAAGTTGAAGCTCGATGGCAAACCATATATGTGGAAAGACTACTGATGGAAGTGTAGGATCAAAGCTGCAAACGCAATAGATTCTTACACTAGCTTGTAGTTCATTCAGCTTCATGTCACAGTACTTGTTGATTTGTAAACATGCCTCCGGTTGCCAAAATTTTCATTTTATCTGATAGATGTTCAGTTTCATTCTTTTCATACTCATCATGGATGTCTTGTTTAAAGGTTTCCAGACGCATACGGTACAGACAAATACATCGTGTAGTTGACAATGGAAATGTCATTTGTGATCTGTGTCTTGATCCAACTAAATCACATCCAAATTGATCTGGATAGCCTTCTTTCAGGGAGTTTCGATAGTTCGGTCTCAAAGACCTTGAATTTTCTGATATTCTTGATAACTCTCCTTATTCCCATGTTAAATCTCCCATCTCTCATGGAGACTAACTCACGAAGAACCCTCAGGGTCGTCAGATTCGACTGTTATTCAATCATCAGCCGAGAAGAACACTTGGAATGGCCTTGTGATCAATGGACTGACCTTGTGCCACTATGAAGGATCACCATAATCACGAAGAGGCTAAGGAGAACCAAGAACTTTCATGGAGTCTGAGGGCATGAAAGTAATAATAAAAGATGGCAAAGTGGATAAATTTCTCACAACAGTACATCAACGAGGTATTCCTCATATCATAATGTCAATAGCTTCTTAATACACAAGATACTATACAAGCGGATAGAGGAGAATATCAGTATTAGAACATCATCAAGTTGCAAATGCTTGAGCGGATCGAGACTGTATCCATTTACCATATTTAGAAGGCGATGTACCTCGGAGTTTTTGTCATCAGTTAGGAGGTAAGTTTTTGGTCTAAAAGAGTTTTGCCTTTAAGATGGGCGGCGCGGGCTCTCTGAACTTTCGTTTTTCACTTCTGTCTCCTCTATCTTTGGTTTAAAATCTCTCTTGTTATATGCATTGCATTCTTGGTATCTGAAGCACGACGATAGATGATCATTAACCATTCCTGCAACCTGCATGAACGAGTAGATGACAGTCGGCCCCACGCAGCAGAAGCCTCTTCGCATCATGTTCTTGCTAATGACCTCTGCTTTTGGTGTCTTCACGGGTACTTGACGACCGTAACGGAACCCATTTCTTATAGGCTTGTGATTAACGAAACTCCAAAGGTAGTTACTGAAGGAACCAAACTCCTCCTGAATCTGCGGATTAAAAGACAACATTCATTCAATGATGGTCTCTGTAGCATCGTTGGCGGCTTTCCCCAACGCGACACCCATTCAAATTACCCATTCCGGAACTGTAAGGCTATAATCAAGAGCCTATTCACTTCTAGTTTTCCAAATGAGAATCAGAAAATAACAATAGTGGTGATTGTTTGTTTGAAAAATTGTACCTATATCAGATATTACTGCACGAGATATCATGAACGAAATTTCATACGATCCATACGAGGCGAGCATATTTTCGAATGTCTGAGTATTATATGCTTGGAGAAGGTATTACCTTGATGGTGTGTTTGGCGTTCTCAATGACCGCACGAAGCTTCGGTTCAGAGAGCAATGGTTTACCATTTACTTTCACACAGAGCATTTTCTTCTCATCCAGATGAGCAACGCATGGTGGGTCAAAGTTGTGAAAAAACTTCCTGCCAATGTTTCCAAGGACAAATCCCCAGATGGGTATGAAACTACTTGAACTAACTTAAAAGGAGTGGAAATTTGACAGAGAAAGCAACCTGAACACATTTCTCAGCTGCAGAATCATGGGCCAGCTTAATTCTGCCAATGCCTGTGAAAAGACCAGCAGCTCAAAGAGCTTCCTATCATCATGAACGGAAACACCCCATTCTGCATCATGGAAGGAAATATACAGAGGATCTGCGAAGAAATCCGAAATTCCGAATTAAATGAAAATATATGCGTTCTTGAAGCAATACAAAGATTGCATTCATATGAGAGCAGAGAACTCTGCTTTTCTGCCTCTTAAATGACCCAGGTAAATGGTGATATTCATTCTAGATTGGCCGTTTCAATTACTCTTGAAAAGTGAAAAAAAAAAAAAAAACTTGCATGAATTCCTAAATGAAGAATAGGAGAGAGGTATCCTTGCTGCATTCTAAGAAACTCTTTCTTTGAACTTCTCTTTGTCAGTGCATAAACTCAAGCAGAGTGACTGAAAAATCCTCTCCAATATAATCCCTGATGCACATGCATCTTCAATAGCTTATTGAGCACCCGACAGCCACTTGCATAAGCAGAATGTCAAATGCCAAGCAAGTTCCTCACCTGAATTTGCTGTGATCCAGTCGCACCGTTTGAACGGACCAGAAACGCCACCATCCTCAGCACCAGGGGACACTTGTCTCGCCGCCCTTGCTCTGACGCTCTTCACCGTCCCCCTGCACTTTGCCATCTTCTTCACAGAGGAAGTGCTGCTCGAGTTGGACTCCGAGGAGCACGTGCTGTCCACGGAGGCACCGCTCCTCACAGCCAAAGCTGGCACTGCCCCAGCGGGCTTCCTTGGCTTCTGCGGCTGGCTCCGGCACTCCGGATCTTCCGCGACAGCAATTCTGTTTCCTCCGGGGCCAAGGACGGCTCGCAGCTCAGCCACGGGCTTAGCCATCGGCTCGAACTTAGCGGGAACAGGCATCGCCGCGGATGATGCGGAAACTTCCCAAATGCGACCTCCTTTGAGCTCTGGCTCGAACACTTGCGATTGCCGCACGTAAAATTTTTGAATTGGTGAGAAGCGGGTCACTTATCAGTGTAGTGTTGCACAGCAATTGAGGAAATTGAAGACACTTCAGGTTGAAATAAGAGAGAGAGAGAGAGAGAGAGAGAGAGAGAGAGAGACGAAGAAGATGGAACAACTGAAATAGCACAAAAACGACTAAAAAACGAACGGGCGTTTAACGCGGAAACTTTTTCGGGTTGTTGCAGGGCGGAGGCCCGCCACCGGTAGCAGCCGGTTGCCGTTGCTCGCGTGCCGGTCACCTTCTGCCACTAAAGCTTCGGCAACGCATTAGAAATATATCATTTTTCAATCCCCATTTTGCCACAACTCGTTTGACAAAATTGCAGTTCTACCCTCATTCTGTTGGCTTTTTTAATTAGGGCAACGTTACCCAAAAAAATCATTAACATTTCTGAAAAATCAGGCCAGGTTGTGCTTACGAAAATATCGACATGTTATGAAAAACCAGCCTATTACTTCCATTGACGAAAACGATTGTAGCACTAGAGCCGTTAGATTTCATGAAAAAGCTTATATAGGTAAGTAAATAACGTTCATCTATACTTTAGTTGTATCAGTTTAGAATATTTGAGAATAATTGTAAAACTTATATATAATTTTTCGCTTGTAATTGAGTAATATAATGAGAAGTACGATGTACTAATTATAGTGTAATTCTCTGCTTGACGTAACCTTAATTTAAAGATGAACTATGATAAAAACTTTGTGTCTCGATTTTTCTATGTCATTACATTTTACTTTGTTATGATTGTGTGTAGAATCCTAACAATTTGATGGACACATTGACTCGTATTGTTCGAAATTGGTGTCGGTGGATTTAAATAATATATTTATGCAAGTTTAAGGAATTATGGCTCTGAAGTTTTCTCCTTGCTTGGATTGACTTCAAAGAGAGAGCATCATGTCAAACTATGAAGTTAATATATTTGACTCGTCCTCATATAGCACTAGAACACTCGAATATCGAGCCAAACTTTAAGTTTGATACAACTCTTCAAATAAGCTAGCGGGGCGCTTATATATTTTCCTTAGCTCCCTATTCGTAGCTAATTAGTATACCGGTCGATGCGCATAATTTATAGCATTTGTAAAACACGTGACATCACGCTTTAGTCTAACAATTCTTAGGCGAATCAATTGGGAGACGTTGCCATTTCTAGGTCACGTAATCAACTAACAAACTAGCTAGTAGTAGCAGCAGCTAAGGCATTGGGCAAGGGCGTGGGGGATCGGGCCGTGAATGAGGCGTTGATGGGAGGGCAGAACAGGAATTTGAGCCCCATGGGAACGGGGAACGGGAGTTGGCGGTGAAAAGAGAAAAGGCAGGGGCAATGGTGGGAACGTTGTTTAGGCCAAGAGTCGCACTCAGTCGGGTGTTCTGGCTCGTTCGATCTTCCTTAACGTTAACAGAAAGAATCCAACGAGGTGCAACAAACACCAACAAAAAAGCAACGGACACTCGTACTACGGTCGGAAGATGGTGGGTAGCCAACGGCTACATAAGAGATAAGACCTAGACAAAAACCAGCTTTTTTCATGGGCTTTCTCGTGTGGGCTTTGCTTCGTTGGCCCGTTAGTTGTTTCCTTCTGTCGGGCCCATGATCATGTCTAGTCGTGATGATTGGTAAGACGTGTATCATAATTCATAAGAAGGATAGGCGACATGGCGAATGTGATGTATGGTTTCCATGTTTAATACTACGTACACGATAGAGAGCTGTCTTTCCCGATATCGCAAGTTCGATTTTTTAAGTTTTATGATATTGACATGCGTTGTAAGTCGGCTTGTGGCTCGGGCATCTTCTGCCTCAATGCAAAGAGACATTTTGACTCCTCTCCTCCTAGCACGATGACAAAACTGCAACTACAGGCTTATCAATCCTTGACCTTGAGTACGACTGATCCTTACTTTGGACCAAACATTCTACAGCGAAGAAAGACATCTTTAATAACTCCGAGAGGGTAGACCAGAGTCATGATTGTTGCAAAGGGTCACTGAATCTCACTTGTCCATGGGGAGTGCCCGGTGGTGGCCTTTTGAGCTTTAGTTGGGGGTTGATGGCCGATCCCATCGGCACGACATCAACTTTCATGTATCATCTTGCAATTTTTGCTATGATAGCAAGAGGATTTGATTGCGTCAGTTTTTTAAAAAAAATCTGGGAAGACTTCTTCATTTTTGGAAAATCAATGATTTCTTAAGTTTTCCTTTACATCCTCTAGAAATATTCCTCAATCAATTTTTTTTTTTTGGTTTTTAACAAGGGTGAGCAAACTTCGCCTATGTAGTTTATATAGCCTGTCCCAAGCCAAATAAAGAAGGAGGGTTATGTCAGGCGTAGCGAGCCGGTTATAAAAAAAGAGCTACCTTTATGAGATGAACCCTATTGATATTTCGTTGGAGCGTACCCTTCTTAGCGACGCGTCGCATCGGCGTCCGGGTATAGTGAAAAATGAGCAAGGGTCTTTGCACCAAGATAGGTGGGTGCAAGGGGTAAGGAAGCTAATCTTGGGCCATCATTCTTAAAGTGATGCGCCACATCGGTGCCCGGATGTGATGATAAATGAGCAAGGGTCCTCACACTTCCGTGGGCGAGTATGGGGGGTAAGAAAAGCCCAGGGGTAGGAATTATATTGGGGAGTTGGAATGTAGGAACCTTAACTGGTAAATTGAGGGAATTGACAGATACTTTTGCTAGAAGAAAAGTGAATATTGCTTGCCTGCAAGAGACTAAATGGAAAAAAGAGAAGGTTAAGGAAGTGGATGGCACCGGATTCAAGTTATGGTATACAGGTACAACAAAGAGTATAAATGGAGTTGGGATTCTGATCGATAAAAATTTCAAGGATAGAGTGGTTGATGTTAAAAGAATATGAGATATGATTATTTTAGTTAAGTTAGTAGTGGGAGATTTGATTTTGAATATCATTAGTGTGTATGCCCCTCAAGTTGGACTGTAAGCGTCCGAGAAGAGCAAATTTTAGGAAGATCTGGAAGAGATTTTAAGGCGAACACCACACAAGGAGAAGGTATTCATAGGAGTAGATCTAAATGGACATGTAGGTCAGAGTAGTGGAGGTTTTGACAGAGTTAATGGAAATTTTTGATATGAGATTAGAAATAAGGCTGACGAAAACATCTTGAGTGTGGCAATAGCTTATAATTTGATGTTGGCAAACACTTTTTTTAGGAAAAGAGAATCACATTTGATCACTTTTCGCAGCGATCAAAATTGTAGCCAGATTGACTTCTTTCTTGTCTGGAGAGAGGATAGAGCTTCGTATATAGATTGTAAGGTATACCCTGGTGAATGTATAGTTACACAACATAAGTTGGTGGTCTTAGAAATTCGGTATAGCAAAGTACAGAAAATGAAGAGAAGTGCGCAGCACCCCAGAGTAAGATGGTGGAAGTTACATGAGGAGAAACAAACATAATTCAAGGAAAGAATGCTACAAGAAGGATCGTGGCAACTAGAGGGTGAAGTAAATATGATGTGGAAAGAGATGTCTAACTGCATCCAAACAGTGGCAAAAGGGGTGTTAAGGGAAAGTAGAGGGAATGAACATCAAACAAAAGAAATCTGGTGATGGAATGAAGAGGTGCAAGAAGCAATTAAGCAGAAGAAGGAGTGTTTTAGATGCCTACATAAATGTCCTAATGAAGAGAATTTGCAAAAGTTTAGATTGGCTAGAAAAAGTGTCGAGAAAGCTGTACGAGAGGCCAAAGGCAAGGTTTTCACCGATATGTACTATAAACTTGGGAGCAAAAAAGGAGAAAAAACATCTATAGACTTGCAAAATCAAGAGACAAGAAAAGTAAAGACTTGACACAGGTTAAATGTATCAAGGATGAAAATCAAACACTCTTGATAAGAGATGAAGACGTCAAGGGCAGGTGGATGAGTTATTTTAACAAACTTTTTAATGGGGAGAGCGATAGAAGTGAAGTAGATTTGGAAGATGCTTCTGATGATTCAAATAAAAGATTTGTGCGTAGAGTTAAAACACGAGAAGTTAGGGAAGCATTAAAAAAGATGAAGACTAGTAAAGCCTTGGGACCCAATGGTATTCCTATTGAAGTGTGGAGATGCTCAGGAGATGTAACAATAAGTTGGTTGACTAGTCTTTTTAACAAGATCCTTCATACTAATAAGATGCCTGATGAATGGAGGAAGAGTATACTTGTGCCTATATACAAGAACAAGGGGAATATCCAGAATTATTCTAATTATAGAGGCATTAAGCTTATGAGCCATACAATGAAACTGTGGGAGAGAGTTATTGAGCATCGCTTAAGAATAGAGACCAAGGTTTCTGTCAATCAATTTGGATTTATGCCAGGACGATCTACCATGGAAGCTATTTTCTTAATACGGTAATTGATGGAAAGATATCGAGAAAGAAAGAAGGACCTCCATATGGTGTTTATTGATCTCGAGAAGGCGTATGATAGGGTCCCAAGAAAGGTTTTGTGGTGGATTCTTGAGAAGAAAAAAGTACCTTCAAAGTATGTCGAGGTAATCAAAGACATGTATAACGGTGCTGATACATGTGTGAAGGCTTGTAATGGCACATCAAGTTATTTTTCAATCACAGTAGGCTTACGCCAAGGTTCTGCTTTGAGCCCTTACCTTTTTGCCCTGATTATGGATAAGCTAACAAAAAATATTCAAGATGAGGTGTCGTGGTGTATGCTATTTGCAGACGATATCGTGCTTATTGATGAGACTAAGGCTGGGGTTAACGCTAAGTTAGAAGTATGGAGAAACACGTTGGAGTCTAAAGGATTTACGCTAAGTCGAAATAAGACGGAATACTTGAAATGTGAGTTTGACACGGTAGGAATATGAGATCAAGAAACAGTAAATATGCTCGGACAGGAGGTACCTAAAAAAGATACATTTATATATCTGGGATCAATATTGCAAAAAGGAGAGAGATATTGATGAGGATGTAAGCCATAGAATCAGAGCAGGTTGGATGAAATGGCGCAGTGCATTGAAATTTTTGTGTGATCGCAAAATTCCTCTTAGGTTAAAAGGAAAATTTTATAGAACAGCAGTTAAACTTGCCATGTTATATGGAGCTGAATGTTAGCCATCACAAAGAAAACATGAACATAAAATGGGAGTAGCGGAAATGAGGATATTAAGGTGGATGTGTGGTCATACAATGATGAATAAGATAAGGAATGAAGGGATTCGACGAAAAGTTGGAGTAGAACCGGTGGCGGAAAAGATGAGAGAGCATATATTGAGATGGTTTGGGCATATTCTCCGAAGACCCTTAGATGCACTGGTACGAACAGAAGTTTGCTATCGAGAGCATAACACGAAAAAAGCAAGAGGTCGGCCGAAACTTACTTGGAGAAAAGCATTAAAACAAGATTTAATGGAGTGGGAAATAGATTGGCGTACCGTTTATCTTAGGACGGAGTGGAGGGAGGCTATTAGTATTGTGGAGGGGTAGTGTATAGATATATATATATATATATATACTTATTTATTTTTACACATTTATCTCTTTTCTCTCCCTTGATTCTGCTTTTATTTTTATGATTCTTTGGGGTTCAACGACCGTCGACCCTAACTAGTTTGGGATAAATGTGTTGTTGATGTTGATGATGTTTTAACATGGGTGAGCAAGTTAGATCAATCGAGGTGGGATCTGCTCGGGCTGATGGTCTTGTTCTCAATTTTAATGGGCAGCGATCCGATTCTTAGTCCTTAAAATTGAAACTTGTATCTGGACGGTCCGATTGCCATTTTCAGGGATTTAGGTCTGGACCAGTTGATTTTAATTTCATCATTCCCATATCACAAGGCCAAATGAAATGAGATTGTATGGAAATTATGCATGTTGCTTCATTCGGTGTCCCTTTTTCTCGGTTATTAAATATTTTATCGATTTTATTAAATTACTTGAGAGCCGAACCGGATCAATGGTGCGATCTGATCCCGTTCTTGGGACCGTCAATCCACTATTTCGATTTAAAAAATTGAGAATCGAGAATATTGATTTAGTTTATCGAGGAAAATCGAATCGAAAACTGATAACCCTAAATTTTTTAGGATAACAGGCCCACACACGTGCTCATGCGCGCCAGCGAAAATCTGTCCTCATCACAAGGACCTTCTGGATTAAGTCGAAGGTTCCGAGCGAGTCAAATCGCCCGGAGGACTCAACCAGTGTTGATTTAAGCGGCTGAGCGGTCACAGCAGGTCTCGTGGTGGACTTAATCGCCAATCGTAGCCTCGTCTCGCTTCGTGAATCAGGTAGTAGTGGACGCTCTGTTCAGTTTTTCTCTGAGAAAGTTGGGTCAATCAGGTAACGTTAAACGCTCTAATCAGTTTTACTTTGAGGAAGTTAGGATTGAGATGTTTTCTTCTCAGCTTAGATTGGTTTCGGTGTTGATTCGAGATTATCCTTTGCATTGGGAACAACCTGAATCAACTTAGCATGAGATGGATATCAAATCGGAATTCATTAGTATGTTTCCTCATCTTTCAGCCAAAGGCATATAACCTGTTTGGTAAAATGTTTCTGAGAGATGATGTTTGAACCGGAATAGCATGTTCTCTGGAAGATCAAATCAGTTTCCTGTGAGTTTATGTCATTGATTTCATGCATTCTGGAATCAATTTTGTATGCATCTGGTTTCGATTTTGTGAGTTCATTACACTTGGCATCACTTTCCCCCGGTGACCGCACATAACACGTTTCAGGGTCATTACATTCTGGAAGCTTGTGATATAAATCATCGATTTCCATACCCTCAATCTCCCTGTCGTTCGTTGTGTTCTTTTCATGTTCATAAAATCCGGTGAGGATGCGGACGTGCAATGTCATTCTGCATTTCCGTTTCGTGCCGGTGAAGCCGATTCTCTCGTCTCTGTGGGGTCGCATTGTTTCAGCTTGTAGTTTAGCTGAGGAAGACGTCGGTGTCTGAGGAAAGCTTCGGTAGAAGGAGGAGATCAGCAGATAGAAAAAAAAGAAAAAGAAAAGGGTAAAAATGGAAATAGTAGACTGGTTTATTACTCGTTCTTCCCTGAAAATGTATTTCTGGAAAATATTTTTCAGGAAATTACTTTTCTGGAAAATAAGAATATTTTCTAATAAAATGACAATGTTTTTTTATTCTCAGCTGAAGTCTAAGAATTGAATTAGAAACTATTTTCTGCCATCTTCATTTTCCTCTATGTGCTCCATCTAATTATTTTTTATTTTTACATTTTATTTTCCTTTTTCTCTTTCTTTTTTCTTTTGAAATTCGAATTTTTCCATATATTTATTTTCTTTTTCCTTCTCCCGTTGTCCGAAGGAAAAAGGAAAAAAGAAAAAAAAATTCGATATAAAAAAATAAAAGAGAACAAGGAAAAAGGAAAAGCAAAATGAAAAATAAAAGTGATTATAAGGAGTGCGTGGAGGGGAACATGCTTGGTTTGGTTGGAAGAAAGAAGAAAGAAAATGATTTTTTCTCTCCAAAAAGAGGAAATAATTTTCACCACTTTTGAATATGTTTTTTTCACTGGTGAAAAATATTTTTTGACTAGTTTATATTTCATGAGTCAAATGTTGATAATCTGAAAAATATTTTCCTAAAATTTATTTTCCGTGAAACGTACGGAGCATAAGAGTAATTGAGTTTTTGTTCTTGATGAAAGAAACATACCCCATCTGTCTTCGCAAAGTTTATGCGCCAATTTGTTTCCGGCTTGTTTTAGGCTCTGTTCGTTTCACGGAAAACGACTTTCAGGAAAATGTTTTCCGGATTTTTCAGCGTTCGCTTCACAGAAAATACAATAGTCAAGGAAAATATTTTTCGCCAATGGAAAAAACACCCCCAAAAGTGGGAAAAGTGATTTATGTCCTATCCAACTTCACATTCCTTTTCTTTTTAATTGTTTTATGTATTTTTTCTTTTATTTCTTCCTCAAGCCACAAGCGAGGCTAGCCAGGCTAGATTGGCTATCGGCAGAGGAAGAAATAAAAAATATAGAAAAAATATTTTAAAAATAAAAAATAGAAAGGGCGCTAATAGAAACATTATCTTAAACAAGTCACCGACTGCAGATCTCTGGCTGGGTAGAAAGCATCTTACTTGGTTTCTAGCTGGCCCTCAATAGGCTAGTTGTGACTCATCACATAGAATTCTGATAGAGTTAATTGAATCTAAATGAAAATACCAATGTTGCGCAAAGTAATGGTTTGGGAGAACCCGTGCCGATTAGGGACCGTCGGTCCATCTTTGACATTACCTCTAAACCATTCCCAAAGCCCTAATCCTTTGTGGAGGTCGTGAGTCGCGACGTCTCTGAAATTTGTTATAATCTTAAAAAAAAAACGCAAAATAGCCCCAGGACGGGAGGCAAGTCTTCCTCTTCCTTTTGATCGTATAAGGTTTCGATTTGAATTGCCTCCTCCTCCTTTTGCTTCTTCTTCTGCTGCTTCTCCTTCTCCTCCTCCTCCTCCTTCTCCTCCTTCTTCTTCTTCAATGCCACGTCTGGTGATCCAAATCGCCGGCTATCGTCCATTTGAAGTGTGCACTCAAGATCGCGAATCACAGGCTAACAGGTGATTTTGGTAACCCTGCAATGTGTACATGTCTCAAGGTTATTTTGATTCTTCTTCTTCTTCTTCTTCAATGTCACGTCTGGCGATCCAGATCGCCGGCTATCGTCCATTTGAAGCGTGCACTCAAGATCGCGAATCACAGGCTAACAGGTGATTCTGGTAACCCTGCAATGTGTACATGTCTCAAGGTTATTTTGATTCACCTGGACGTATTCATTGTTGGTTGTGCAACATGTAGGGTCTTGAAATGGGAATCAGCAGGACAGACGTGAACTTGAGGAGGTTACTTGTAGCTGCACCTAAGCAAGAGAATCAAGTGAAACTTGCTAATGTATGTCTTCTCTCTGAAACCAGCGGTCATTGTTCTCTATCTTTATCTGTTATCAATTGAGCACACTTTGTTTTTGGTGTTTTTGTCACGAATGAATTCCAACAGGTAATCTGCTCTGACGGGTCTGCATTATGATGGTGTGGAAACTAAGCTAACTAGGAGAGAAAACCCAAGATAAAATGAGCAATCAAAGATGGAGAAAAAATTAGTTGGCTGGATTTGGTCGGAACTAACATAGTTCCTCTTGAGAAAACAAACTTTGTTTTGGGAAGGAAAAAGTTACGACTCTTGAGGATAGGAGCTAGCCTAAATTAAAAGTTAGGTGACTTACATGAAACCATTAGCGTTTGATGATTCCAAATAAGAAGGTTGTTACTTGGATGAAGGAAAAAGTGATGACTCTTGAGGATAGGAGCTAGCCTAAATTAAAAGTTTGGTGACTTCCATAAACCATTAGTGTTTGATGATTCCAAATAAGAAGGTTGTTACTTGGATGAAGCGAATGAAGGTTCTTTGAACAAGTTCTCGATAGAGAGTCTGGTGATTTTATTGTGACTTTTGGAAACGACCAACATGAATCTCTTTGTTGGAAACCATATGGCTATTAATTTGTCCTTCTGTAGTTTATTTTCCCCATCGCAATTAATGATTGCTTCATTTGACCGTAGTGGGCGCAGGATCCTTTTAGTAAAATCAAAGGGTGTAACTGTTTGTTGCCTCTGCCAAAAGTAAAAGGAAAACTAAGTGAAATTACTAAATTGAAATATATGAAGTTCCAAACATGTGTTAAATCTAGAAATTAACGACCAGTTCCGGGCATGGTTTTGTTGGCTGGATCAAGACTCTGTGTTGTTGCCCCTTCTTATAGTCATTCAGTAGGACTGATTACATTAGAATACAGCAGGAAGAAGACTTTTGCCATCGACTGTGCAACCAATTAAATATTGCAAGCTGTTCTGATTTTTTTGTTGATTCCCCTGTTTTGTAAAGTGGCTAGTTGTGTTATTTCGTGCGTGTGAGAGAGGAAGGGAGGGATCGATTTACTAGGTTCTGGACCTATCTGTCAGCCGGACATTGCAAATAGGTGAGTGATGACCTTCCATTGTTTTTGTAGCTTGTGGAAATCTTTTTAGCTTGTGTGTGCACATAAGCAAGCATGCCTTCATGGCTACGTTCTTCAAAACTTTATGTCAGACGTCATTTGTTGCTTAGCAGTAGATGTGACTATACGAAGGTTAGCGATGCTGTTGGAAGATGTTAAAATGGAATTTAACCTTTTCTTTATTGTGTCTTTGGAGTGAAAATACTCGAAGTTGAATCAGCAGGCATCAGATTTGCTGCCTTTATAATTGCGTGGATTTGTCGGTGCAGAGTTCCAAAGGCAATGGTGATTGATTATTCTGAGAAGATTGAAGCAATTGCTGCTAAGTTGTCGGTTCCTTTGGTGAGTGCACATGATGTTTATATTTTTGTGCTGGTTTTCTATATGACAGCTGAGATTCAATTACTGCTGGTTTTCTGCATGTCTCTGGGACATGTTTGGTTTGGTCCATAGAGTTGTACACCTTTCTTCTTCCTGCAATTACTGAAAATTGTTAGAAGTTGCTATCTGCACTAATGACTCCTTCATTGCTTTAAGTGCAAGTCTATAAGCTGAAAATAAATGGATGAATTAAATCTGCTTGTCCCCTTCCAGATATGAACCTGGGTTTTGCAGTTCTTGATCATTTCGTAGTTCTAGCAGTGTCTGTTTGTGCTGTTGTGGATGGAATAAGATGTCACATTCTTTGAAGTTCTCGGTCATTTCATAGTTCTAGCAGCGTCTGTTTGTGCTGTTGTGGATGGAACAGGATCTTACATTCTTTGAAGGCATAGGAATCCCTCTTAAGCTTCTGTTCAGAATGAGTTATACTTTGAAGTATCTGGCATAAAGATCTAGAACAGTTCTGTGTGCTAGTTAGAGCTTAGACAGTCCTCTATTTTGTTATGGACTCGAAGTCCCTTAGGCTGCATTGGGCAGTTCGGATTTGAGTTCGAACAGGATAACAAATTATCATATCCAGTGTTTGGCGACATCCTTTGGACTGGATAAATCTGGATATACCAGGATAAAATGCCGGATAAGAAATCCGGGCTTGGGGGTGGGATAAACATGGATTGGATGTATATTTTTAAATCACGTAACAATTTTCTTCTGAGATGGAGTGATGGGAGTGACGTAACTGATTATCATTTTCTTCGACCCCAATCGTCTTCGTTTCTGACCACCGTAGATCATTATCGCTGTCCAGCAGATCGTACTCCAACGATTGAGGATGTAAATGAGAAGATATGTGTCACATGGCCATCACCATCGAAGAACTCGAATCTCTCCTTTGCGTTGTAATCCACAACAAAGGTGTGTCCGCCCTCATAACTCACTGCCCCAGTCCACTGGTGGATCTCCGTCTACCTCCTCTCCGCTCTTCGCTACCTCAAGTGGCACCTGAGCTTCATGTTTGGCGTCTACCTATCGCCACCCTTACATCGACTGCCTCTCTACCAGATCATTGCGGCTGCTACCTCCCTGGTTGCTTGGCGACACCCTCGATGACCCGAGGCTCATCTTAGAATCGCCTTTGATGCGGTGGAGCTGAGTGAGAACTATGGTTTGGAGATGGAGATGGCAGTGGATCTAGTGAAACTAGTGGTGAAGGAGACGAATCGGAGGGAGTTGACAAGAACAGGTTTTTTTTTTGGTCGAAGACAAGAACAGGTTTGAGATGCTGATTTTTTGTTTTTTCTAGTGAGGGAGCTCAAGTGGTGGGCTCTGAATATTGCAGGAGATTGGACCGGGCAAGGAGATTTTCAAAAAAAATTCCAAGATTTTTTTTTTTCCTATTTTAGATTGCACCAAACATGTGATGGGATTTTCTAGAAATTGCTTCCGAAGAGGAATCTATTGATTCTCTCCCAACCTATTGGACTGTAGGCGCAGTGATTTACTTCATGGGCAAGGTCTCTGGTTCAAGTCCAAGATGGCCTAGCTATGCCAAGGAAAAGAGAAGAAAAGAAAAGAAAAGAAGAAGCATCTCGCTCCTCCGTGCATGCTCCACTTAGCTCGAGAGTATATATCTCAGGTGGTAGAGCTCCGCTCTTGCAATTGGATCGTTGCAATTAGGGTTGGATGTCTAAGTGAGGATATTTAGTGGATTTCTAATCCCACATTATCCTATCCAATTCCAATCCAAATCCAGTTAAACAAATGCAACCTTAATTCCTTAATAGCCAGTTTTGTTTTGATCATTTAGGAAGATAAAATTGTGATAGACTCGATGGAGATGCATGAATTTACCTCTAGTTCACAATGTTTGGAATTGTTTTTGATATTTTACATGTTCACGACATTTCCTCTTTTAATATAGTGAGCACCAAAAAAGCATTGAGTGGCGATGCTATGATTGGACCAAAGAGCATTCTCAGAGGGAGGGAGGGAGGAGGGGAGATGGTTTTTAATTTCTGCTGCTTGCTGCAAAATTTTTAGCTTTACTTCTTGCAGGCGTCTATGATGTGCCTATGTAGGTTGTCCAGTCACTTATCTAATCCTTTCCAAGTGCGCCTTTTAATTGAAAAATTTTGAGTTGCTTTCCATTGGGTATGAGGTTTCATGATATGGTACTCTGCTTGCATTTCTCAGCATGATGTGCAAGAGCTTCGGGAGCCCTTTCCGGGAAGAAGTTCTGGAGAAAGCCCTAAAAAGGAATTGGAAGATCCAGTTACCCCAAAATCAGGGTTAAGAAGGAGATTTGCGTAAGTGAATCTACTACAGTGATGGTGTATTTTTATTTTATTTTTTAATATGACTCTTAATAGAGTGCCTTTTATCATAATGATAAGTTATGTACATGAGGTATTACCAATTCGTGATTGTAATTTGTCAGATTCTTTAACAGGCCAACCTCAAGTACTGCAGATACAACTCAATCCCATAATGAAATTGATACATCAGGCCCCGTCAAACTAGATGTTGCAGCGCAAGCACACATTGAAAACCACAGGTATGATTTATCATTCTTGTTTGTCAGTAATGTCAAATCGTCATGATTGTGTTATTACCGGACAACTTTATAGTTGGGTTTTTCCCATACCCAAAGCTACTGGTTAGGTCATGCATTGCTTCTTGTCTATTTTGAAAATGTTTTCGTCCCTGAACACCTGATTATATGGGCACTGTGAGAACTTAGAGAGAGGAACCCCACTAGTGGGGAAAAAACTTGGTTGTTATTTGTCGTCGTCATGAAATAAAGGCTGGAATGTGAAGGATCTAACAATCTGGTCAGGTATGAACATATGTTGAAATGATACACACTAAACAATAACACAACAGTTACTAGTATCATAGGTGCGGGGTTCGACTCCCGCGCTCAAAGAGGCAGAGCAAAAGTCAGAGAGAGGAGAGTTAGAGATCGGACAGACCAAAAAAAAAAAAAACTATAACAACGCAGTATAAAGTAGAGTAAAATTTTCCGACCAAAAAAAAAAAAAAGTGGAGTAAAATTTCAAGACTCTGGCATCATGTAAAGTTGAAGATATGCTGTAAGACTAGTGTATGGCTCTTTATATGGTAGAAATAAGGTCAAATCACTTTTACCTTTCTTGGCCTTAAAAGTAGAGTGTGATTTAGTTCGTGAGTTAAGGTACCCTCCTTAAGTGTGTCTAAGCTTCTTTTTCTCCAAGCTAGTTTTTCCCATCTTCCACATTGAACCTTCAGCTTGCTTTGTGGCTACTGCTTGTAAAATTCAACCAATACTTCGGTTTTATGATTGTCCTTCTTTAAGTATATTTAAGCAGATATTGTGATTGCACCTTTTCCTTTTCGACAGAAAGCTTCAAGAGGATCTGACAGATGAAATGGTTGGTTTGGCAAGGCAACTGAAAGAGAGTAGCCTTATGATGAGTCAATCCCTGCAAAATGCAGAAAAAGTAAATCTTGATACCATGTTTGGTGTCTTTTAATTTTTCTTTATCTTAATTTTTTTTTCCAAAATGGCAACCCGAAAGATGTAACTTGAGCAATCTACTTCAATCTTGCAAGTCTGTTGCGATACGGTTGCTTTAATCATGACATTTCCCTGGGCAGTGGCTATTCCATCCAACTCAACAAGGTACTTAGTCTGACAAGTTCCTTTTGGATTGCATTGCAGATACTTGATTCAATGGAGAAAGCTGTTGAGCACAGCTTGGCAAGCACAAATCGGGTTAATGTTCGAGCAATGGAGATATATTCAGAAAGCTCCAAGACTACATGCTTTACTTGGCTTCTGATCTTCGCGATGACATTTGTCTTTATTACAGTCGTGCTTTTGATTCGCGTCACTTCAGACCATCCTACTTCAAGTTTTGTCAGTTTAGTTATAGTACTCCCATCCTGTTATGTTGTCAAAAACCTGATGGTGTAAATATGTGCAGCGTAAACGTTCTTTTTTGCTAATTTACTTGTGGTTGAGCTCTTTTAAGGTTCTTTAGACTCAGATAAACACTGCTTATGACGCCCCCATTTCTGATGCACTCAAGAAGTAATGGTGGACAGACCACTGTCGATATATTTGAAAGAGTGTCTTCGTCGGCGCAGTTTTTAGTGTGGCAATTGTTCCGTCAGTGTTTGGATGTCGACTGGGATAAATTGTTTTCACTAGGCATCAGAACTAGCTAGCTATGCAGAACGGGAGTATCTTTCATACTGAAAAACCCTATACTAAACCTGACAAGTTGCGAGAAGCACTAAGAGAGCTATACAGGGTGGGAATGTCCTAGCAGAGGTAAATGCCGCTTGGGCATACAGAACCTTTGCTCATGGCAAAGAATACGAACAGAATTATTTGGCACCGTTTTGAATTATAGATGAATCAATTCGATTCTGACAAGCAGGGTGCTGCTGGATTGGAACTATTCACGATGAATGTCCCCTGAAAAATGGCGCTGGTGCTCTGTATTTACAATGATCTCGCAAAAACCAAAAAGAGAATAACAGTCATTAGTATAGGCACCATGATCATGGTTCTGCCAAGAGCATTGAAACTGAGACAAATGCTCGTTCACTTCTACGTACAACAATAAACTAGAAAAACCAAACATCAACGAAGCATACACGACAACGGAGGATGTTTTGTTAATTTACTTCTTTCCTCAAGCATTGTCATTTATCCTTTTTCAGCAGTTGATAGCGTTATGCTGGAAGGAATTAGTGCGATAACATACAAGAAGGATTGAGAAGAAAGTAGCCAAGAAGAAACAAAAGTCCTAGTCGCAAGGGTGAAAAGGCAAGATGTCTAAACAGACCAGATTTCAATCGGGTGAGAGGTGACATCCTCCTAACTTTAGACCTCTGGTTTCGATCAAGGAATGTGAGACTGCATAAATTTTTCTTCAACCTCCTTGCATCTTCTTAAGAGCTTAACAAGGTGTAATAGCTGCTCAGAGCTCGTCAAAGCTTTATATATACGTAAGGGCCATGGTCTCCTCCACTAGAGCCAGAACATAAAAGAGTTCTTGCAAGTATCTGGACCCAAAGATTCATTCTTTATCTGCAACCACAAAACGGTTTTTTGTTGTGCTCGCGCCTGACAAATGCGGCTGCTTTCGCTTCTTTACAAGATGTAGCGCAGTTCTCCTGTCATCTTGAGCTTCTTCACAATCCGGCAGTAATGTGGATGCGAATTCATTAGTATCTTTGCACACTGAAGCTAGAAGAATGACAATGATCCGCTGCATACCTTAAGAGATAACGCTCTATCGAACTAGCAATGGCACTATCAGCGCTCTACCCAGGGTTATGACAAACTTATTCTAGCAAGAAAGTTAAAAATAATGAACATGGAAGAGGATCAAGTGAACACAATAACTAAACATGGGGTAAATGATAATTACTTTGTTCTGTTCAACAAATAACATAATAAAGAAAAGTAAAACCGCCTACAAACATAGCGAATTCGCATGCCTCCATGAATTAAGGGAGTCATCCCCTTGAGGTCACGTAAAGTACATGATGTGACGTCCTGAAAATTCAATCCTTGTAAGCACCGGAAGTCGATTAAATGACATGAATATATAGTCATAGTTGACGTCTATTTTGGACTATAAGGATTGAAAAGACGAAAATTTGGACGAATTCCGAACTTTAGTTTATTTCGAATTAAGTTTCGAAATTAATCTGCGGCGATTTTTGAATTGTCGTTTTCGCAAACGAGCTTAACCCTGACCGAGCTTGGCCAGTGAAATTGCTGAAATTACCCTTCGCTCAGCACACCAAAAGTTTTGTTCCAGTCCCGGCGCGCCAAAATTACCGTTTTACCCCCAAGTATTTATGTAAGAAAGACAAAAAAATTTTAATGCTTACCCTTGAAGTCAAGGTGGGCCATTCTTCCCTCTGCCCAACGCAACGTCATTTCTCTGTGTGCCGCTTCTTCCTTTTTATTTCTTCTTCTTTCTTCGTTTCTTCTTCTTCCTCTATTCTTCTGGTGTTGACCGACTCCTCCTCCTCCTTGCCGATCAATCCACCTTCGTTCATCGCCGTTTTTCGCGACCATCGACCCACCACCGGCATCCATCGTCCTCAGCCACTCCCTGCCGCTGCCTTGACCCCGGCCGAGCCGCCGTCGCCTTCGTTTCGCCGAGGAAACGCCACAGCCGGGCCTGCCCTATTTTCGGGTCAAAAGACCCGAGGACTCCGCGGCCTCCTCCGGCCGCCACGGCCGCCACCGACGCCGACCACCACCACCCAGCTAACCCCCGACTTCTCCTCGACCGATCCGACCCCTCGTCGCCGACCGTCAGCCGCCAGAATCGCCGGAATCAGGCCTTGAAGTTCCGGTACTCTGTTTTGAACCCGGTTCATTCCGGTCTTCGATCCAGCCGCCGCAGTCGCCGCCATGCCACACCGCCACCGCCAGACGACTCCCCTGAGTCCCCTCTACCACCACCCAGCTCACCTCCGCCGGTCGCCGCGCGTGAACGTCGGAAACGGCCGCCGACCGAAACCCCTATTTCGGTACAGAACAGGGCAGCCACTGATCGTGGCTGTCCGCCGTAGCCGGCCGCGTCCCGCCGCTGTCCACCTGTCTCGGCTGACCCCCACCGATCCCTGGGTGAGCCCTCGACCCTTGGCCGACCTTGTCCCGGTCCGTGTCGCCGGAAAACGACCAAAACAGTAAAGTAGCCAATTGAATATACTGATTTTGTACTGTTTCAGGCCGCCGGTCGTCGCTCGCCGGAGCTCCGCCGCCGGCCACCCGTTTCGGCGACCTCGCCGGACTTCCACGGGGTGTCGCCGAAGTTTGAGCTCGGGCCGCCGCGCAATAAACTCTAATTTTATCGCCGCCGCCGCCGCCGCCGCTCGGGCTAACTCACATTGTGAGTTGACCCTAAACCTTGGTTAGGGCGCTAATTGCGCTTAGGATTAGTTTTATTTACTTATTTATTTATTTATTTATTTCTTATAAAAAAATTATATTCGATCGGGACCGGTATAGATAGAAACCATGGTTAGGATATATGGTCGATCGATTATTTGTCTGTAGCTATTGTGGTAATTTATCAATTAGTTGAGTGATTGAGTTGTTCGCGAGTGAGTGACAGGTTAGAGACGATCGAACGATTGATTGCTATAATTTGACTGAGAATTAAGATTTTTTTTATATGAATTGAGCTTGAAATTGCCGGGTTAAGTTGATTACTCGAGAGTGAGTGAATTGCTTGATTGGTTTGTTTGCCTGGCTGAAATGCTCAATTGGGAGTCTTGTGGGCCTTGGGGCCGAGTTGATTGTATTTCTTGTGGATTTTGGCGTTAATCCAAGATAATCAATGAGTTGATTGCCGAATGCAATTTGTGTGGTCATTTAAAGGATCAATGACGCTACCTGGCAAGTTCGCATTGTACCTTGAGTACTTGTGTCGTACAGATTGTATGGGGATTCGTGACTTGTCAGAAGCACGATAATCCATGCCCCGTGCCAGTCGTACGATTTTAAGGGATTATTGGATGCTGGTCGTAGCTTGTGATGGACCGAAGCTCCTTGTTAAAGAATGCCTACTTGCAGTGCTGTGCTGGGTGCACTGGATACATTGCTTGTAGTAGCCGTCGCTGAGAGGGAAAAGTGGGCGTAGCCTGGTTTTGCCAGAAGAGTGCGGGATCGCACTATTGATGTATCTATCACGCCAGTCCCGTGGGTCATTGTTTAATAATGGACTTGTGTATGCCTGAGTGGTTGTGCTTCTGTTGGTTGTAGATTTGACAGATTTATTTTGATTAATATATATATCTCTGTTGAAATCTTGTGACTTTTTATGGTACTTAGGACGTTCTGGGCTAATCAATGTCCTAACCGAGATTAGGCTTGATTCACTGAGATTAATTTCTCACCCCGTCGTGGGACAATTTTTCAGGTCCGAAGTAATGGAGAGACCGGTGCGGTTCGATACCCCCACCCACTCATCACTTGATATCAGTCTCCATCCGGTATCAAATACGGACCAGATGTGGGAACGTCACATCACGACGATATGGGTCGATGAAGGGATGCCACATCTGGTGGCACACCTCTTTAAGGCCTGGTATCTTCGTGATGGGATGGATCTCTTTGGTCCGCTTAGAGGATTTGAGGGGCCACCTCTTCAGGGGGTCCCTAATATCCCCGCTTGGGACCCGATGGATATTGATACACCTGATGGGGAGTGGTGGACCCCGCGCCTGGTATGCAGCTCGAGCTCAAGCCTAGCAATCAGTAGCCCCCTCTGTGCATTCTAGCCAGAGCTCCTGTGATGACCCGAACGACCCGGCTCCCCCGGTTGGTTATGACGATCCGGATGTTGAGTTTACCCAGTAGAGGGTTAGGTTCCTTTTGGGGTCAGAGGACTGTGATGTTTTTGTAGGGGTACTATTTTGGAGTAGATGAGAGTTAACCTTACATGACTCCTGTATCTTTTTGTAAGTCCTAGAGGGCCACCCCGAAGCATGGGGTTGTAATTATCAGTTGATGGCTCTGTAAGGTTATAGATCATCTATTCTCTTCAGCTTTCAGTGTTGCGATATCTGGTTTTACTTCCTATCTATCCCATATGGTTTTATTGGATGGAAGATTGTATGTTCCGCATGCGCAGTATAATCTTAGGTCGATAGCAGTTGCCTGGGATGCTATCTACTAGGACCTGGTGACGATTTGGCAAGGGATGTCGCGGGTTCGAGAGTCGGGACGTGACATCCCCGCCCAAGGTGGTATCAGAGCAAGTTCAGCTTGATCCGTCTGGTCATTGGCATGGAGTGATAAGGAGCGTTGAGAAATGGGATAGTTAGTAAGATTTTTGGTTACTATGCCTGTGATTGTTAATTTTGTGGTAGAATTTAAGGGTTTCTTTCTGACCGCGTTTTGCTATGGGGTAAGCAGGACTTCACCTTTTACTGCAAAATGAGCGGACGTGGTAGAAGAGCACCCCGAGCACCTCGAAGGAGGCCTTTAAGGCCAGTGGAATAATTTGTTGATGTTGAAAGAGTACCGCCTGTTGTGTCCCCTATTGCACCCCCTACTGCAGCCTCTGCTGCAGAATCTACAGGACCTACTGGAAGGGAACCGACCATGGCTGAAGTCATGCAAGCCTTAAGTGCTATTGGATATTTGATGGGGCAGCAAGTAAGGAATCAAGCCGCAGCTACTGTCACTGCTGCTGGGACTTCATCTGCGATTCCGTTTGCGGTTCCGTCGGCGAGTCCCCCACCTATACATGACTGTGAGGAGCGTAGGGCTCAAAAGCTGATGGAACAGTTTCTCAAATTGAAGCCACCTCAATTCACTGGAAGTGGAGACCTTGAAGCTGCTACTCGATGGGTCGAAGGGATGGAGAAAGTGTTCGATTTGCTGAGACGCTCAGATAGGGATAAAGTTACTCTGGCAGTTTATTAACTCGAAGGGAATGCTAGTACGTGGTGGAGAGCTGTCAAGGGTAAAACTTTTCCGGAAGGTACAATTCCAGTATGGAATACTTTTGTGGAGGTTTTCAATAATAAATACTTTTCGAGGACAGTTAGGGAGCAAAAGATGGCTGAGTTTTTCCGCCTCCGTCAAAATCAGATGACAATTGATCAGTATGAGCCAAAGTTTTCTGAACTGTCCAAGTATGCTCCGAGAATGATTGAGGATCTGGAGGATAGAGCTAGAAGGTTCAAGGACGGATTGAAGCCCGCGATTAAGAGTGCCCTGGCACCGCTTGACCTCCAAGACTATGATGATATCTATGCGAGGGCGCTGATAGTGGAGCGGGACTTGTCTGAAAGGGCTACTGCATCTGGATCACGATTTACTTCCCCAAACAGATTCGACAGGAGACAAGGGAAGAAACCCATGTTTAACAACCGGAGTCACATTCCACCAAATCGCCGAGGGGCGATTAGTAAGCCGACATTTCGTCAGAATGAGATGTGCAGCTTGTGTCGACAGAGGCATGTGCCTGGTTTGTGCCCGTATCGAGGTGGTGCCTGTTTTGATTGTGGCCAGCTGGGCCATCAAGTGAGGGACTGCCCGCAGAGGCAAGGTGGACAGGCACAACCCTAGCAGGGAGGGCAGCCTAGAGGAACTGTGCCATCAAACTTCCAGAATCGTCCGCCGGCACAAGGAAGGGTTTTTGCAGTCACTCGGGAAGCGGCGAAGGATTCGCCGACTGTTACAGGTACGGTCCTCTTGCATGACCAAGTAACATACGCCTTATTTGATCCGGGCGTCACCCATTTGTTTATTGCGGATCAGTTTGTTAAAGTATCTGAATTGAACTTGGTACCTTTAGAAATTGTACTTAATGTATCTACGCCATTGAAAGATAAAGTAGTGGTTACAGTGAGCTGTCCTGATTGCAGACTTGTGGTGGATGGCCATGAGAGTGAGATAGATTTGATTGTGCTAGAAATGTACGATTTTGACTTAATAGTGGGAATGGATTGGTTGGTAAAGCAAAGAGCCACAATGGATGCTTTAATAAGGTAATACAGTTTAATCCGATGGACGGTAGTAGCTATGAATTTTTGGGTGATCGAGGAGGAACCTCAACTGTGATGATATCGTCGTTAGAGGCGACTCGATTGTTGGAAAATGGGTGCCAAGGTTATTTGGCTTCTGTGGTAGATACATCTACTAAAGAACTGAGATTGGAAGATATTGCGATTGTATGTGAGTTTCCAGGTGTTTTTCCCCAAGAATTACCTAGTTTACCACCCGAAATAGAAATTGAGTTTGTGATAGAATTAGCTCCGAGGATAGAGCCGATTTCTAAGGCGCCATATAGAATGGCGTTATCAGAGTTGAAGGAACTCAAGGTTCAAATGCAGGAGTTGTTAGACAAGGGATTCATTCGCCCTAGTGCATCGCCATAGGGAGCGCCTGTCCTGTTCGTCAAGAAAAAGGATGGGTCTTTGAGATTGTGTATTGACTATAGGCAGTTGAATCAGGTGACGATCAAGAATAAGTACCCACTGCCAAGAATTGACGACTTGTTCGATTAGCTGCAGGGAGCATCTATATTTTCAAAAATTGATCTACGGACGGGATACCATCAATTAAGAATCAGAAAAGAGGATATACCGAAATCGGCATTTAGAACACGTTATGGGCATTACGAGTTCATAGTGATGCCGTTTGGTTTGACGAATGCTCCTGCTGCTTTTATGGATCTGATGAACAGAGTGTTCAAGGAGTTTTTGGATCACTTTGTAATCGTTTCTATAGATGATATCCTAGTGTACTCGAAGAGTTCTGAAGATCATGAGCAATACCTGAGAATAGTTTTGGAAACTCTGAGAACGCATCAATTATATGCTAATTTCAGTAAGTGTGAGATTTGGTTAGCTAGCGTGGCGTTCTTAGGTCACGTAATTTCGGGTGAAGGTATTGCTGTGGATCCGGTTAAAATTGAGGCAGTTATTAATTGGTTGAGACCGACAACTGCTACAGAAATTAGAAGTTTCTTGGGTTTGGCAGGTTATTACAGGCGATTTGTGGAAGGATTCTCAGCTATATCCTCGCCTTTGACTAAATTGCTGAAGAAAGACACGAAGTTTCAATGGACGGACAAGTGCGAGCGTAGTTTCTAAGAGCTTAAGCATAGGCTAACTACGGCTCCTGTTCTGACAATTCCGTCTGATCTTGGTGGTTATGAAATTTATAGCGATGCTTCGCTTAGGGGGCTGGGTTATATTTTGATGCAGCATGGTAGGGTGGTAGCATATGCGTCCCGTCAGTTGAGACCGCACGAGTTGAATTATCCCACACACGACCTGGAGTTAGCTGCGGTCGTGTTTGCCTTGAAGATCTGGAGACACTATTTGATTGGGAAAAGTTTTCAGGTGTACATCGACCATCAGAGTCTGAAATACCTGTTCTCTCAAAGGGAGCTGAACATGAGACAGCGCCGATGGATGGAGTTATTAAAAGACTATGATTGTGAGATCCTGTATCATCCTGGTAAGGCGAATAAGGTTGCTGATGCCCTGAGTAGAAAATCAGTGATTACTCAACTACAGGTGCAGGAGTGGCGTTTACTTGAGCAATTAAGAGACTCAGACTTTAAACTGGAGATAAACCACCTGTCAAGTCTCGTGGCTACCTTGAGAATCAAGCCAGAAGTGTAAGTTAAAAATAAGGCCTTGCAGTCTACAGACCCCTTTATCCAGAAGATCCTACAAGGAGATCCGACCAAATGAAGGGTCGATTTTCAAATAGCTAGGGATGGGATACTTAAGTTCAAAGGACGTTTGGTTGTGCCGGAGGATGAAAATTTAAAGGAAGAGATATTATCAGAAGCACATCGTAGTAGTTATAGTATTCATCCTGAGAGTACAAAGATGTATCAGAATTTGAAACAGCATTACTGGTGGAATGGTATGAAAATCGATATAGCCAAACATGTGGCTAAGTGTTTGACCTGCCAGCAGGTCAAGGCGCAACACTGCAAACCTGGAGGACTACTACAGCCTTTGGAAAGTCCAGAGTGGAAGTGGGAGCATATCACGATGGATTTCGTGATGGGTTTGCCAATGAGTCAGCGAGGGCATGATTCAATTTGGGTCGTGGTAGATAGGCTAACGAAGTCAGCGCACTTTATTCCAGTAAGAAAGGACTTCGCTTTAGACAGATACGCAGAGTTGTATGTGAAGCATATTGTAAGGTTGCATGGTGTGCCAGTGACGATCACTTCTGATTGAGATCCCAAATTCACCGCTATATTTTGGAAGAGTCTACAAACTGCTTTAGGAACGAAGCTGCAATTTAGTACAGCTTATCACCCGCAGATAGATGGTCAGTCTGAAAGAACGATTCAGACCTTGGAGGACATGTTGAGAGCATGTGTTCTGGATTTCAGAGGTAACTGGGAGGAACATTTGCATTTAGTTGAGTTTGCCTATAATAACAGCTACCAACAGAGTATTAAGATGGCACCTTTTGAGGCCTTGTATGGCAGGGCTTGCAGGACACCAGTCTGTTGGGATGAGGTTGGAGAAAGGAAGATAACAGGCCCTGAGTTAGTAGAACAGTCAATGGAAGCAATTAAAGTGATTAGAGATAGATTAAAGACAGCTCAGAGTCGCCAGAAAAGTTATGCTGATAAAAGGCGCAGACCTTTGGAATTTCAAGTAGACGACCATGTCTTTCTGAAAGTGTCGCCTATAAGAGGAACATCCCGTTTTGGCAGGAAAGGAAAGCTGAGCCCGAGGTATGTTGGACCGTTTGAAATCCTAGAACGAATTGGAATTTTGGCTTATCGACTCGCATTGCCGCCTAGACTTGCTCAAGTGCATAATGTCTTCCACGTATCGATGTTGAGGAAGTATGAGCCAGACCCTGCTCATGTGCTGAGTTACGAGGAAATTGATTTGGATGAACGGGCATCATATGTGGAGCGACCAGTCAGGATCGTGGACAGGAAAGAGCAGGTACTATGATCCAAGACAATTCCGTTAGTCAAGGTGGTTTGGCAACACCATGGTACAGAAGGAGCTACATGGGAGAACGAAGAAGTTATGAAGCTTAGTTATCCTTATCTTTTTGAGTAATTAGAACTATGCTGTAATTTCAAGGACGAAATTTCCTAAGTGGGGGAGAGTTGTGACGTCCTGGAAATTCAATCCTTGTAAGCGCCGGAAGTCGATTAAATGACATGAATATATAGTCATAGTCGACGTCTATTTTGGACTATAAGGATTGAAAAGACGAAAATTTGGACGAATTCCGAACTTTAGTTTATTTCGAATTGAGTTTCGAAATTAATCCGCGACGATTTTTGAATTGTCATTTTCGCAAATGAACTTAACCCTGACCGAGCTTGGCCAGTGAAATTGTCGAAATTACCCTTCGCTCAGTACACCAAAAGTTTTGTTCCAGTCTCGGCGCGCCAAAATTACCGTTTTACCCCCAAGTATTTATGTAAGAAAGACAAAAAAATTTTAATGCTTACCCTTGAAGTCAAGGTGAGCCATTCTTCCCTCTGCCCAACGCAACGTCATTTCTTTGTGTGCCGCTTCTTCCTTTTTATTTCTTCTTCTTTCTTCGTTTCTTCTTCTTCCTCTATTCTTTTGGTGTTGACCGACTCCTCCTCCTCCTTGCCGATCAATCCACCTCCGTTCGTCGCTGTTTTTCGCGACCACCGACCCACCACCGGCAGCCATCGTCCTCAGCCACTCCCCGCCGCTGCCTTGACCCCGGCCGAGCCGCCGTCGCCATCGCTTCGCCAAGGAAACGCCAAGGCCGGGCTTGCCCTGTTTTCGGGTCAAAAGACCCGAGGACTCCACGGCCTCCTCCGGCAGCCACGGCCTCCACCGACGCCGACCACCACCACCCAGCTAACCCCCGACTTCCCCTCGATTGATCCGACACCTCGTCGCCGACCGTCAGCAGCCGGAATCGCCGAAATCAGGCCTTGAAGTTCCGGTGCTCTATTTTGAATCCGGTTCATTCCGGTCTTCGATCCGGCCGCCACAGTCACCGCCGTGCCACACCGCCATCGCCAGGCGACTCCCCTGAGTCCCCTCTACCACCACCCAGCTCGCCTCCGCCGGTCGCCGCTCGTGACCGCCGGAAACAGCCGCTGACCAAAACCCCTGTTTCGGTGCAGAACAGGGCAGCCACTGATCGTGGCTGTCTGCCGTCGCCGGCCGCCTCCCGCAGCCGTCCACCTGTCCCGGCCGGCCCCACCGATCCCTGGGCGAGCCCCCGACCCTTGGCCGACCTTGTCCCGGCCCGTGTCGCCGGAAAACGGCCAAAACAGTAAAGTCGCCAATTGAATATACTGATTTTGTACTATTTCAGGCTGCCAGCCGTCGCTCGCCGGAGCTCCGCCGCCGGCCACCTGTTTCGGCTACCTCGTTGGACTTCCACGGGGTGTCGCTGAAGTTTGAGCTCGGGCCGCCGCGCGATAAATTCTAATTTTATTGCCGCCGCCGCCGCCGCCGCCGCCCGGGCTAACTCACATTGTGAGTTGACCCTAAACCTTGGTTAGGGCGCTAATTGCGCTTAGGATTAGTTTTATTTATTTACTTATTTATTTATTTATTTATTTCTTGTAAAAAAAATTTATATTCGATCGGGACCGGTATAGATAGAAACCATGGTTAGGATATATGGTCGATCGATTATTTGTCTGTAGCTATTGTGGTAATTTATCAATTAGTTGAGTGATTGAGTTGTTCGCGAGTGAGTGACAGGTTAGAGATGAGCGAACGATTGATTGCTATAATTTGACTGAGAATTAAGATTTTTTTTATATGAATTGAGCTTGAAATTGCCGGGTTAAGTTGATTACTCGAGAGTGAGTGAATTGCTTGATTGGTTTGTTTGCCTGGTTGAAATGCTCAATTGGGAGTCTTGTGGGCCTTGGGGCCGAGTTGATTGTATTTCTTGTGGATTTTGGCGTTAATCCAAGATAATCAATTAGTTGATTGTCGAATGCAATTTGTGTGGTCATTTAAAGGATCAATGACGCTACCTGGCAAGTTCGCATTGTACCTTGGGTACTTGTGCCGTACAGATTGTATGGGGATTCGCGACTTGTCAGAAGCACGATAATTCATGCCCCGTGCCAGTCGTACGATTTTAAGGGATTATTGGATGTCGGTCGCAGCTTGTGATGGACCGAAGCTCCTTGTTAAGGAATGCCTACTTGCAGTGCTGTACCGGGTGCACTGGATACACTGCTTGTAGTAGCCGTCGCTGATAGGGAAAAGTGGACGTAGCCTGGTTTTGCCAGAAGAGTGCGGGATCGCACTATTGATGTATCTATCGCGCCAATCGCGTGGGTCATTATTTAATAATGGACTTGTGTATGCCTGAGTGGTTGTACTTCTGTTGGTTGTAGATTTGACAGATTTATTTTGATTAATATATATATCTTTGTTGAAATCTTGTGACTTTTTGTGGCACTTAGGACATTCTGGGCTAATCAATGTCCTAACCGAGATTAGGCTTGATTCACTGAGATTA
The DNA here is from genome assembly GCA_028455895.1 of Rhodomyrtus tomentosa. NCBI lineage: Eukaryota > Viridiplantae > Streptophyta > Magnoliopsida > Myrtales > Myrtaceae > Rhodomyrtus > Rhodomyrtus tomentosa. The sequence goes on along the minus strand of JAPCWY010000001.1, from coordinate 239,728 downwards.
ATTTCTCACCCCGTCGTGGGATAATTTTTCTGGTCCGAAGTAATGGAGAGACCAGTGCGGTTCGGTACCCCCACCCACTCATCACTTGATATCAGTCTCCATCCGGTACCAAATATGGACCAGATGTGGGAACGTCACATCACGACGATATGAGTCGATGATGGGATGCCACATCCGGTGACACACCTCTTTAAGGCCTGGTATCTTCGTGATGGGATGGATCTCTTTGGTCCGCTTAGAGGATTTGAGGGGCCACCTCTTTAGGGGGTCCCTAATATCCCCGCTTGGGACCCGATGGATATTGATACACCTGATGGGGAAGTGGTGGATTCCGCGCCTGATATGCAGCTCGAGCTCGAGCCTGAGCAATCAGTAGCCCCCTCTGCGCATTCTAGCCAGAGCTCCTGTGATGACCCGAACGACCCGACTCCCCCGGTTGGTTATGACGATCCGGATGTCGAGTTTACCCAGTAGAGGGTTAGGTTCCTTTTGGGGTCAGAGGACTGATGATGTTTTTGTAGGGGTACTGTTTTGGAGTAGATGAGAGTTAACCTTACCTGACTCCTGTATCTTTTTGTGAGTCCTAGAGGGCCGCCCTGAAGCATGGGGTTGTAATTATCAGTTGCTGGCTCTGTAAGGTTATAGATCATCTATTCTCTTCAGCTTTCAGTGTTGCGATATCTGGCTTTACTTCCTATCTATCCCATATGGTTTTATTGGATGAAAGATTGTACGTTCCGCATGCGCAGTATAATCTTAGGTCGATAGCAGTTGCCTGGGACGCTATCTACTAGGACCTGGTGACGATTTGGCAAGGGATGTCGCGGGTTCGAGAGTCGGGGCATGACACATGAGAACACAATTCCGACCACGAAAAAGAGACCTATCCCAGCTAATATCAAACGAGTTCCTTCATTTCCTTTAGCTAGTACTCATGCATCCTTCTCTACTTACAGAATCATGTTTTCCCACCCTTTTGGGCTATATTATTCTAAATTAGATCCTTCAATTGGATCCCTTCTCCATCCACAATTTAGTATATTCAATTCCATCCACTTGTTGTTCATATTAAAGAGCAGATAACTTAGTAGAAAATAAGAAGGTTGAACAGCTACTCTTGGCGATACTCCTTACAGCCAAGGATCATTTTCAAGAGGTAGCTGAAAAGTGATCCCGAATTACTCTCCCACATGATAATGAAGTTTACTGGCTATGATAATATGTGTGTGTGTGTGGACATCGCAGCAAATAATTTCCAATAAGATCTGCTGCTTAATGAAAAAGCCATGAATAAAAGAGAGTCCGCATGATAAATTGGCACCCTCAACATAGAAAACAGAAAGCAACTAAATGGGAAGTACAAGCATCACCAAAGGTGAAGATGTCCATGAAGGGAACTAACGCAAAAAATACGTATGTTTACAATGGCAAAGTAGAGTGATAACGTTATGCAATTGGCAAAACAGATTAATTAGATACTAGAGAAGACTTTCACCAGGATCTACAAGCTAAGACATTAGTCAACACTCGCAACATGTGTGAAAATGACTAATGAAATGCACCTAAGTTCGTCCAGAACTCCCGACATACCTCAGCCCAAGATGGATCCAATTCAGTGGCTCCTGGGGCAAAGGACATTTGTAAGAACGCTGAGACAATTATCAGCAGAGGTTGAAGAACTTCTAAGCTTGTTAAAGCTTTTAAGCATGCGATACTAATGTTGCCGCAACGATGGTCAAGGAAAAAGTGTTAGAATATTCTATGTTAATGTTCAATTGTGGGCTTTATTAATTGTTATTGTGAATATTAATTGATTTAATGAAGAAAGATATATTCAGTTTTCTATTTAGTTTAATATGGTGCTGAATAGTGTGGGCCGAGATAAATCTTATTTTTAATGAGATGATATGTTTCAATATCTATAAATAGAGCTCAAGTCCCTCCTTTAAACCATAATATCAACATAACCTTATATCAAGAATCGTTAGAAGCGATACATGAGGGCCCGTCTCATTGAAACCAATGATAAAGGGAGTTCATAGAGGAGAAGCTCTTGAGCATCGGATCGTCGCAACTCCGTGTAAAAAATGACGGATTCAAAACAATGTGTGTTTATTCTTTAACTCTATGGATTTGTGATTCATGTGTCTATACGTGATTATTTTAGGTTGCTACATACGGCCTAAAATTGTAGCCTACATGTGGTATCAGAGCCAATACGTTTTAGATTGCGAATTGCGTACTTGATATTTTTCGAAATTTTATTTTATCAAAATTGAAAGAACATTATATATTCGGAAAGGTCTTGACGAAATGAGAAAAGGCATGTCTAGATCGGCGGCGGCGGCCGCTGGACGCGCCACTACGCGCGGCTACGCATTGCTGGCCACTGGGCGCGCAGTGGCCATGCGCCACATGCGCTGACTAGGCCACATGTGCTCGGAATGTGCAGGGCTAACGTCAGCGGACGTCATCTCGGCTGTTGGCCTGACCCGTTTTGTTGATCGTTGACTCAACAGTTCGGTTGGACCAGTCGTTGATCGGTTCGATTGAACAGCCTCGACCCGGTTTGCCAGTCGGTCCAGGGGCAGCGGTCGGACCAATTTCGCAATTGGCCGAGGAACGGAATACGGCACACATACATGTTAGCGCGTAGGACTCACACGCCGAGGTTTCAGGAGGCGCGTAAGGGAGGGTGTAGTGTCTGATGGGGTGTTTCAGGTACCGACGTACTCATATGCTCATGCTCTATAAGATGATATATTTATTTTATATGTTTGATGCTTTTATGGATGGAAAATACCTATGGAACTCAAAATGCTTGTATATTTTGGGGCGTTTTTTAGCGTATTTTCTTGTATTTCTATATGGTTTCTTGAAATACAGGTACGAGCTTACATATAAGTACCATATATAGATATATGGAGCATGATTTATCAATTATATGTTTATGGTTTGACATGTACTATTGATTGTATCGATGAAAATTAGCAAGACGTGTAATTTTACAAATGATTGTCCCTAATTTCTCAAATTATATGCATACAGTAAATGTTGAATATATAATTATATACCAAATTCAGGTAAATTCAATTGAATTGTGAGTATCAAAGTGACACACTTGGTTGAGTTTAATAAAGAATAATTTACAAAGTATTGAGATATCTCCTGTTTTAATGTGTAGTTATACTCCCAAAAGAGTTAATTGCGTATTGTTGAATGGAGGGTTGCATGTACAACATATGATTGAGAATTGATTAGTCCAAGTGCTTTCATACGCTCAAAAGTGGTGATTAACGAAGATTAAAATTAATTCTCATGGCCATTGTAATATAAGGAGTATACTACTACATATCATTTTTTTGCCCAAAGGTAATTATATGATGATATATGTATCTTTCAAGGTGAAATTTATGCTAATTGAAGATATTGATTATTTTTCATTCACCTTTTCTGTGAAAGCAACTCGATAGCTATTTTTATTCTTATTAGTTCTAATTTTAAGAAGTGGAGAGATGATTTTCTATTTGATATGGAACTGATTGGTGTTCACGTTGCTCTTAATGAAGATAGGCCGAAAGCTCTTACTGAGGTTAGTACAAATGCCCAAAAGTCACATTTTTCTACTTGGGAAAAGAGCAATAAAATTTGCTTATTGTCAATGAAGCGATCCATACATGAACATCTTAGAAATGATTTTGCTGCTGACATCACTGCTAAGCAATTAATGGAAGTCTTGGTGGTTAGAAATCGTGACTCTCCTAATGCTAAAGTTGGACACGCTGTTCAAGATTATTCAGTTTGAAGTATGATGGTTCTGTTAGTGTTAGGGACTATGTCCCAAGGATGGTAAATCTGCAATCAAAGCTCAAGACAATTGATGTTCTAATTCCTAATGCTTGTATTGTGCATCTTGGACTCAATTCTCTTTCACCTGAGTTTGTATTATCCAAATATAATAGAATACCATTGATCAAGCATGGACAATCAATGACTTGATTGCAAGGGTGGTGTTAGAGGAGACTAAACTAAAAAAAGGTAAAGCGTTTGGTGCTATGTATGCTGTTTCCAATTGTGGTGTTAAGAAGCGTAAAAGGCACAAAAGTCATGCTAAAAAAGGAGCTCAATAATCTACTGGTCCACTGGCAACTTAGGTCCAAAAATCGACCTTTAAAAAAGACGGTAATTTTGGTAAGAATGATCTCTACTTTTTTTGTAAGAAAGGGATGACTCGTAAAGAAAGACTGCGCTAAATATAAAAATTGGTTATCTAAGCGTAAACTTAAAGATAATGATTTTTTGTCATTGGTTTGTGAATCTAATCAGGTGGCTAGATAACGGTGCAACTAATCTTGTCACGTTTACCAAACATGGATTCATAATCTGGAGGAAGCCAAATAAGGAATAGTCAAAGTCCACCGTAGGAAATAACAATAAAGCTGATGTCGAGTTCGTGAGAGATGTTATTTTAATTCTAGATTCTAGTTTTAATTTGATGTCAAAGAATACATTTTATGTACCTTCTTTTAAATTGAAATTTATTTCCATATCAAATTTGGACATATGTGATTACTCTTTTAAGATTTCAAGCAAAGGAATTTCTATTTCTTTTAATTGAAATAAAATTGGGTATTGTATTATGTTCAATGGATTGTACAGATTATATTTGTCTTCCAATAAAATATATGTTGCTTATACAGCTTAAAAGGTTGTTTCCAATATGGCATAAACGTCTTGATTATATCTCTAAAGAAAGAGTGAAAAGACTGATAAATGCAGACACTCTACCCACTTTTAAAAGTGATCTAAACACATGTGTAAACTACTGTAGAGGAAAGATCACCAAAATAAAGAAGAAAACTGCAATCCGTAGTTCTCACTTGTTGGAGATCATCCATACAGAAATACAACAACATCGTGTAGAAACTTTTATTTCATCACATTTATAGATGATTATTCTCGATATGATTATCTGTACTTGATTAAGAAAAATTCTGAATCTCTTAACAAGTTTAAGATTTTCCGGACTGAAGTTGAGAAATAGTTGAGAAAAATCATAAAAATTGTCAGACCTGGCCGCGATGGTGAGTACTATGGTCGACATGGCGATACTAGATAGCTTAAAGGGTCATTCGCCAAGTATTTAGAGGATTCTGGGATTGTGGCTCAGTTTACTATGCCCAATAATCCTGAACATAATGGTGTGGCTGAAAATCGTAATGTACTCTTATGGATATGATGAGGACCATGATTAGCAGATCCAATTTACCTGGTTTTTTTATGGGGTGAGGCTTTGAAAACGACGTCTTGCATAATGAATTGTGTTCCTACTAAATCTGTGCCACTCACTCCTTTTGAATTGTGGACTAGACGTTTAGGGATGCCCTACAGAAGTAAAATTGCATAATTCAACTTTGAGCAAGTTGGACTCCAAAATCACTTGTTGTTATTTTATGTCTTATCCAAATCATTAAAAGGGATATCAATTTTATAATCCCAATGGAGGAACGAGATTTGTGAATTCACATATAGCGAAATTTCTAAAGCTTGATGTAGCTTAAAAGGGTGATTGCTCACAGATTATTGAGGATAACAGTACGACGAGTACTTCTATATCATTTTCTCTACCTATACAGACAATTGTGGAGGTCCAAATATCACGGATTGAACCTGTTGAGGCTTAGGAACCTATTACTGAAGCAGTTCCTGATAAAGTTCCTCAAACCTCTCAAGAACATATATGAGGTGGAAGATGCTCCTCTAAGAAGATCTGATAGGCAAAAATAATCAGCTATACCATTAGACAATATAGTCTATTTAGGAGAGCAGGATTATGATATCGGTTGTATTGTTGATCCCATCACTTATACAGAAACTGTTTCTTGTCCTCAATTTAATTTATGGTTAGATGCAATCAAAGATGAGATGTTATCTATGAAACATAATGATATGTGAGAGCTTGTTGAATTACCTGAAGGTTATAAACCCGTTGATTATAAATGAGCTTTTAAGACCAAGAAAGACTCTAAATGAAAGATTGAAAAATTTAGGCTAGACTAATAGCCAAGAGATTTACTCAGAGACAAGGCATAGATTACGAGACAACCTTTTCTCCAGTCCCTTCTAAAGACTTTATTAGAGTAATCGTGGCTTTAATAGCTCATGTTAAAACTACTTTTCTGAACGAGATCTTGAAACAAGTTTATATGGCATAACCTGAAGGTTTTGTATTAGATGATACATGTAATTTGATTTGTTGATTGAAAAAAAAAATCTATCTATGGTTTGAAGCAAGCTTCTAGACAATGATACTTGAAGTTTCATAGTGTTGTTATTTCTTTTGGTTTTGTTGAGAACAAGTTAGAATAATGTATATACTGCAATGTCCTGTACGAGAAAATTTATTTTTTTCGTTCTTTATGTTGATGACATCCTGCTTGCTAGCAATGATATTGAATTAATGCATGAGACAAAGAGAATGTTATCATAGAATTTTGATATAGTAAAACGTCTTTTGTCCTTGGCATTAAGATCCATAGGAAAGTTTTCGCCGCATATTAAGCTTATCTTAGAGGGCATATATTGATCGTATTTTGGAGAGATTCTGTGACGTCTTGGAAATTCAACTTTCGTAAGCGCCGAAATTCAATAAAATGATATTAAAAGTTAATCACAGTCGACATATATTTTGGATTATAAGGACTGAAGAGACGAAATTTGAACGAATTCTAAAGCTTTGGTTATTTCAGATTAGGTTTCGAATTTTTAGTCGCCTCGAATTAGGATTTTAGATTTCACGCTTGAGCCTAATTCCGACCCAGTTTGGCTCGCAAAATTACTGAAAATACCCTTCACCAATGTACCCAAAATTTCATTTCAGTCCCGACTCGTCAATTGACCAAAATACCCCGAATCATTTGTTAGTATAAGACAAAATCAATTATTTCATAAGAGACAAATTTAGACCAAAGCCCTTGTGGGACCCACACTTTCCTCTTCCCCATGCAAATCCCCCATCAGCTGTATACCTTCTCTCTCTCCTCCCTTTTTTTCCCCTTTCTTCTTCTACTCCTTCTTCTTCGTTGGAGACTCACGGCGGAACACCATCACCCTCGTTCCTCCTCGCCTTAGGTCGTTTTTTGTGCGACCAGTCGATCGCCACCGTTCCCAGCCGCTCCTTGCCTTTTCCTGGACCTAGCCCCCATTGCCGTTGCCGCCGGACGACCACGGGAAAGTCACGGTAAGCCCAACTCTATTTCGGTCCTTTGAACCCGAGGAACCCAGCTCATTTTCCGGCTGTTTCGGCCACCACCGGCGCCAGCCAACCCCCCAACGTTGACCAGCACCCTTCCCTCGACCACCCTGACCCAACCACACCGGCCGTCGGCCGTCGGAGCAGCCAGAAATCGCCTCGAAACTACGGTTCCCTTATTTCGGACCCGGTTAGATTTGGTCTTCGATCCGACCAAACCAGCCGCCACTGTCTTTCATCGCCGTTGCCGATCACTCTCTAAGAGGTCCCTCTCGATCTTCGGAGCTGGCTGACGCCGGCCGCCTAGCGTGGGCCCTAGAAAATGGCCCCAATGGCCTCTCCTGTTTCGGCCATGAAGATCTCTATTTTTGCCGATTCTGTTCCTTGCTGGCCCGTCGCCTTTGACCGCCTTCCACAGCTGTCCACCGTTCCCAACCGACCCCCTTCGACCCCAAGATGAGTTCCCAAGCCTTGGACCATGACGTCGAGAAACCCCATAAAACAGCCTTAACACCCTGTTTTGTTGGTTGAACAGGTTCTATTTTCACTACTGGCCACTGTTCGCCGGAGCTCCGTTGTCGACCACCTATTCTGGCGACCTCGCTGGACTTCCTCGTGGGTCGCCAAAGTTTGGGTTCGAGTTGCTGCATGATAAACCATAGGATTCCCTGAGACTGTCGTCGTCGTCGCAGAGTCCGCCACCGCCGAGTCCGTCTTCGCCGAGTTCGCCGCCGCCGTTCGTCGAGGTCGCCTGAGCCAACTCACTTTTTGAGTTGACCCTAAATCTTGGTTAGGACGCTAATTGCGCTTAGGATTAGTTAATTAGTTATTTATGAAAATTAGGTACACGATCGAGATTAATTTAGGTAGAAATGATGATTAGGTTAAATGATCAATCGATTAGGTTAGTTTGGTAGATTATATTATCTACGGCTATTTGTGGTAATTTATCAATTGATTGGTTGATTTGTGAGCGAGCGACAAGTTAGAAGCGAGCGAGCGATTTGGGATTATAAATCGACTAACTAATAAAAGTTATCATATGAATTGAGCTCGAAATTGGCTGATTGGATTGACTACTCGTAAGTGTATTATTTGCTTTGTTGGTTTGGTCGCCTTGCCGAAATGTCTGACTAAAAGTCTTGTTGGCCTTAGGCCGAGGCTGTTGCATTTCTGTATAAATTATGGCATTAATGAAAGATAAACAATGGATTGATTGACGAGTGTGAATTGCATGATCATTTCAAGGACTAATGACGTTACTTGGCAAGTTCGCATTGTACTATTAGTACTCATATCGTACATATTATGTGGAACATCGCGACTTGTCAGAAGCACGATAATCCATGCCCCGTGCCAATCGTACGCTCTTAAGGGATTATCGGATGCCGGTCTCAACTTGTGATGGACTGAAACTCCTTTTTAAGGAATGCCTAATCGCCGTGCTGTGCCAGGTGCACTGGATACATCACTTGTAGTAGCTGTCGCTGAGAGGGTAAAAGTGAACGTAGCATGGTCCTACTAGATGAGTGCGGGATCGCACTATTCCTATTTTATCACGCTTCTCGCATGGATCATTGTTAATAAATAGATTCGTGTGGTGTCCTGTGTACGCCTGAGTGGTAGTATCTTGATTGGTTGTTTATTTGGTGGTTATACATTATTTATATCTGTAATTGTGCCTTATGTTGATTGTTGTGCTTAGGAAATCCTACGCGAATCAGTGTCCTAACCGAGCTTAGGCTTAATTCACTGAGATTTATTTATTACCCTGTCGTGGGATAACTTTTCAGGTCTGAAGTAATGGAACGGCCAGTGCGATTTGATATCCCTATCCACTCGTCACATGATATCACGCCACATCTGATTCCAGGTACGGATCAAGTCTGGGAACGCCACATTACGACTATATGGGTCGATGAGGGGATGCCATTTCTGGTGAAGCAACTCTTAAAGCCCCGGTATCTTCGTGACAGAGTTGATCTCTACAGCTCGGTTCGTGGGTTTGAGGAGTCACCTATTCAGCGGGTCCTTAATGCTCATACCTGGGATTTGATGGACATTGATACACCTGACGGGGAGGTAGTGGATTCCGAACACGGTATGCAGCCCGAGCCCGAGCTTAAGCAGTTCGTAGCCCCCTCTGTACATTCTAGTCAGAGTTTCAGTGATGACCCTAACGACCCGGCTCCCCCAATTGGTTACAACGATCCGAATGCTGTTTTTACCCAGTAAAGGGTTAGGTTTTCTTTTGTGGTCAAGGAGCTGATGACGTCTTTTGTGGGGTACTATTTTGGAATAAATGAGAGTTAACCTTACCTGGCTCCTGTATCTTTTTGAGAGCCCTAGAGGGCCGCCCTGAAGCATGGGGTTGTATATATTATCTCTTAGGTCTGTAAGGTTATATATCATCTATTCTCATCAGTTTTATGTTTGTGCTTAGTTGTGTGGCTTTTCTGCTTATCTATCCCATGTTGTTTTTATTGTTTGGAAGTTTGCACGTTTCGCATGCGCAGTACATTCTTAGGTCGATAGCAGTTACCTGGAACACTATCATTTATGATCTGGTGACGATTTGGCAAGAAATGTCGTGGATTCGAGAGTTGGGACGTGACAGATTCAATATGCAATAGTGCAAGCAAAGGATTGCTCATGTCTACAAAGGTGATAAATTGAGTCTTTCACAATGTCCTCATTCATTTATTGAGAAAGCACAGATGAAGAATAGATGAAGAATTTACCTTATGTTAGTGCATTTGGTAATATCATTTATGCTCAAGTTTGTATTAGGATAGACATTGCTTTTGCAATAGAAATTCTGGGCAGATATTAGTCAAATCCAGGACACGATCACTGGATTGTTGCCAAGAAGATTTTGAGGTCGTTAAAAAGGACTAGAGACTATATGTTGATTTATAGATGTGTTTGGAACTTGCAGCTAGAGGGGAATTTAGATTCAGATTATGCTGGTTGTCAAGATGACAAGGAGTCTACAACGGGGTATATCTTTTTGCTAGCAGGTGGTACAATATCATGAAAAAGCGAGAAAAAGAAAACGGTATCATCCTCTACCATGCAAGCGGAGTCTACAACATGCTTTACGGCTGCTACTCAAGCTATTATTCAGATTCAGATTATGCTAGTTGTTAAGATGACAAGAAGTTTACAACGAGGTATATCTTTATGCTAGCAGCTGGTACAATATCATGAAAAAGTGAGAAAAAGAAAGTGGTAACATCCTTTACCATGCAAGCGAAGTCTACAACATGCTTTACAGCTGCTACTCAAGCTATTTAGCTCTAGAAGCTCATTAGGGAATTGATCGTGTTTGATTTTGTTGATAGACCAATACAGTTATATTGTGACAATAACTCTGTAGTGTACTTCATTAACAACAATGGATGTCTTAAGGGGTCTAAGCATATGAAGTTTAAGTTTTTGACCATAAAGGAATCCGTGCAAAATGATAACGTTACAGTAGAGCATTTTATTACAGATGCTATGATTGCTGATCCACTGACTAAATATCTACGTTCTTGTATATCTGAATGATATTTCATTAATATGAGCTTAGAAGCATCATGTGATGCTATTGTTTAGTGGGAGTTTTCTAGTTTTTGCTCTAATAAAATTTACAATAGTATGTTACTTTTAGTAACAGTTTTGATATGTATTGATTTTTTACATTCTTTAAAGCTTTTATAAATGTGATATTGAATACATATCTATTGAAAATCTCAAGGAATTATGTAAACCTTGAGTAATGGCTATGGCATTTATTTTAGTTAAAAGTATATGTCTTGTTACAGATAAAATATAAAATATAGTTAATTATAAAGGTAAGACATATGTTGGTTCGTCGGAACCATAAGGACATTCTCTTGTGACGCATTAGGGTTCATGACATGTAAAGTAAGAGAATGATGACTGACATAGATGATAATATATAATGTGTTTCTATTATTTGAGATGTTATCCGTTTGCTACACTACCATATTAAATACATATTGATAAAGTTAAGAGCATTTGTCACCATGGATGACTCTGTGTCTTTTGATGCAGTTACTGACATGATTCGGTGCTTAAGAATTTATGAGATCGGATTGACTATTAGGAATTATTTCTATATCAAAATAAAGTGCGCATATACAGTACAATTTCAATTAATTCAGCCCAAGTGGGAGAATGTTAGAATATTCTATTTTAATATTTAATTGTGGATTTTATTAATTGTTATTGTAAATATTAATTGGTCTAATAAAAGAAAATATATCCAGTTTACTATTTAGTCTAATATGTTGCTAAATAGTGTGGACCGATAAACCTTATCTTTAATGAATGTATAGATTTTAATATCTATAAATAGAGCTTAAATCCCTCTTCTAAACTCTAATATCCACATAACCTCACATCAAGAATCGTCAGAAGCGATACGTGAGGGGCTGTTTCATTTAAGTCAATGATAAAAGTGGTTTATAGAGGAGAAGCTCTTCAACATCGGATTGTCGCAACTCTGTATCTAGAACGATGTATCCGAAACAAGATGTTTTAATTCTGTAACTTAATGGATTTGTGATTCGTGTGTTTATACGTGATTATCTCGGGTCGTTGCATACGGATTGAAATCGCAGCTTACAAAAAGAACATATATATGGACACAATTTGCAACTAGTAGATGCATGTCTAACAAATGATAACATATCAAGAACATGTTGCGACCTAAAATTAATTAGGCTAATGGATTATTAAATTAATTAGATTGAATTAACTAACCTAATACGGACTCTCCCAAGCCCTAGCAATTCGCAACTTAGGTTTTACTAAAATGATTTTTTAATTTAGGAGCCGTCACTAGCCGTTTCTTGGTAGATCGATTAGAAACCTAAATAAAATAGCGGGAGAACTAATTTTATTTCTACGAACCAGAGATAATGAGTTCGAGGACTTGGTTACATTAATTAAAAATTAATCAATACCCTTTCGGTACCAATTTCATGAAAATGCCTTTTTTCTGATTGGTTTATGTGACTTGAATGTTTTTTTTCGTCTTTTCTATTTTTCGTCTTTTTTTTATAGAGTTTTCGGTTTTCTTCTTTTTTTTTGTTCTTTTTGAATTTCTTAAAAAAAAGATTTGAACAAAATTAAACAAGAATGCCCATAATATACCTTGATATCTGAATTTCAGATAATTCACTTATTCTACATCCTCGACTCATTATGCGAGTACGTGTATAAGACGACAACGCCCCTCTTGCCAAAGGGAAAGATTACAAAGTCTTATACTAAATTACAATCCCACCCCATAAGATCACGGGTAAGGCATATGATTAAATTTTTCGAAGGGACTAGGTATATAGGGAGCATATATTATAGGCATGATTGTTTACTAAAGTTCAAACTTTACAATAAATGGAAAATAATATGCAGAATATAAACATACTAAACGTAGAAGTGAAAAACAATCAATCAAGGTCACATGAATTTCGAAAATCCCTAAGGGATCACCAGAATTTTTAAAGAGCTTATGGCCCTGTCCGTAAAGGATTCAAATCTTTTAAAAAATTAGAAATTTATCTCTTGAAATTTTCAGAATAATTTAGATAATTTTCAAATTTAAAAGATACGATTCAAGTGAGATATGAATTTATTTTATATTATTGAAAATAGTCAAAGATATGCACAAATTCATATAAAACTCAAGATATGCAAAAATGATATGCAAATATGGCAAGATAAGCATGTGAATATATAAAATTTAGAGATATGAAATATTTATCGCAGTTCTTCAAAATTGCTTTTCCTCATCGAACTTCACTGAAAAATACGGCACAAGCTAGGACTCTTTGGACCGATTCGGTGAGACTTTGTAGACGATGGAGCTCGAATCTCAGACTGCTTGTGAACGGCTTTGAGGGGAAGTTCTCACTTTGCAGCTGCTCGGACATAGGAACGAAGAACTTGTGGATGGAGCTTGGCTTAGGATTAGTCACAGATGATGATGGTCCCGAGTCTCAGCAGAATTTTTTAAACACCTCTTGCAAGTCAAGTGAATAAGTGTTCTCCCTGCGATAAAACGTTTCGTTTTTGTAGGTTGGTCTGGTCTATTGCTCTTTCCTTGTGCCTATTTCTCATCCTGGGTTACTGAAGAGTCGTCCGACTGCTCGGTGACCGCCTTTGTGGCACTCGTGGCACACAGAAGTCTGGTAAGAAATATAGTGAAGTCACCTTTCCTATTCTTTCCCCGGACCTTGAGCGGCATGGCTCTTTCAGGAGTTGACTTCCCTTTGTGGGATGACTGCAAGACCCACCCGTCGAGCAGGGACGAAAGTCGGCCGGAGCAGTTAAAAAATACTATGATGGCTCCGTTGCTTTTTATATATTTATCTCGTCTGTTATTTAAGTGAGTATATATTAAATAATAAGTGCTGCGGCCTCTGACCGTCCGCCCCGTCTCATCTTAACACAGGTCTCCGCAAACTCGTAAGACCATGTATGGGGGCAAATAAATAAATAAAACCTCTTTTGACTCCTTTGACCAATGGATTCCTGCATGGATGCTCTTATCAACGTGAACTCTCTGACTTGTGCTTTCGGTTTCCCTCTCCAGTGCTCTCCACAATTCTGGAATTTGGATTGTTGAGACTTCAAGACCAATCGAACTTGTCTCTTGTTTTTGTTTGGAAAGTGAACGGATTATCTTTTCCGAGCTAAAAAAAAAATTCTGCACGTGCGCAAGCTGGGATATCTGTCCAAGAATGCGCCTTTCGGAGCCCGATTTGTCGCCTAACCACTCGAGTAATCTAACACAAAGAGTAGCTAGGTTAGATCATCAAATAGCAATAAAATGAGGCTAATCAACCTCAAGAACAGTGCTGAGCAGTGATGATATTGCGCTCAAAACACCAAGGAAGTCGTGTATGATCAGTGAGGTAAAAATCTGCACCAAGAAGCAAAGTGAAAACATCAAAACAGTGTTATTTTGGCCTCTGGACGGCGGCAAAATAAGTCCAAAATAGCAGTGTTTTATCTTGGAAAAGCGGCAAAAAAAAATTCGACTAAAAGAGAAAGATTTTTAGGCACTAATCAGCAGAAAAACATCACTAAGAAGCGACAAAACGGGCACCGAACAGTAGCTATAATGCACCCAAATAGCTAACCAATCATCCTCGTCACAGTATCGACCAGTAGCTAGAAATAGCTGAACAAAGGAAAGAAAAATAAACGGATGAAATTGTCTGATTCAAATGAAAGATATTGGTCCCTTTTGTGTCTTCTTTCCGAATGCTCCCTCTTTTGTCTTTCGTTGCTCCGTAGCTTCCCCTTTTTTACATCTGTCCATGTCTAGAGATAGAAGAAGACAAGAAGGCTTCCTCTCTCATGTGGCGTCCACTTCCTCCATGAATTGCTCTCCGAAATTCTCCCGTATATGAATTGAATTGGCCTCTCTTTTCCGGCCGTGTATTGCAATTGTTAGCCCCAAGATCTTCCCTGTTTTACAATGAGTTGGTCTCCCTCAATATGCCGTATATGAATTTGTGTGGCTCCCCCTTAACCCTGAAGAAAGAGTTGTATATATAAGCAATAAACCACCCTAAACCTAGTTGAGGTAGGATTCGTTATTAACCGCCCGATTTGAAAATCTTAATCTTGAAGTTTTCGAAATCCATTAAAATTCCTCGAAAATTTCAGCCATAAGTGGTATTACCATGGGCCATTCTAATTTCATGTTCTAGCGGGCTCGATTGCGCAATCTCAGGCTCAAATTGGACTTTAATTAATTAAATAAATAACTAATTAAAAGCCTTTAATTTTTAACTGAGCTCAACTGGGTTGAATTAAATTTAAATTGAGCTCAAACCCATATCTAACATTCAGCACCACTTTTGGCCCTAGTTGAAAATTCATAATGGATCGTGATCCAGTCCTATCAATTCGAACTCAATTGATTCACCTAAATGCAATTGATACAACTAACAAAACATAAACTTGCAATGCATGGAAAATTATTTTCTGCGAGAATTGGGATAACTCTCATTTTATAAAATAAGATGCATGATTTTCTAAAAATCAAAATGTAGGTGTCAACAGAACAAATAAAGACCTGAGAAGAAAATCATTGTATACATAATTATTTGACACTAACCATCCTTTTTTTTTGTAGGAGATTTGATTTTTCCTTTAGATTTGTAGATGATTCTTTTATTTTATTTTATAGAGATTTAAATTGCATATCAAATTTATCTAATTGTATATTTATGTGTCTATACATAGTTGATGAAATAATAAAAAAAGAAAAAAGAAAAAAAGATATAGGGCGAGATGTTTGACCAAGAACATAAGCACATTGTTGAACCTCGTAAATTCGTGATTTTTTTTACTTTTCAATATGGTATTAAATTCCTAGGATTTGGTTTCTGAGAATTCTGTACGTAAATCCTCAATTCCAGAAATGTCTTGTTGTAGGCTCCAGTGTAGCTGTCAAGACGAAGCCGAGGAAGGATACCACGAGAATGAGCCCTGACATGATGCCAACAGAATTAGAAATATTAAAAGGAGCAAGCTTCAGGATTAAGGAGTGGAGTGCGATCGCGCGAGAAAGAAGCACGACTCACGAAACACGATAATAACTCCATGTATCAACCGTGAGTGCAATTCTAAAATTAATCTTACCAAAGTAAGTTTTAAAATTAGTTCTTTCACAAAGATACAACTTTATGCAATCTTTAATCACCACAAATCGTGACATTTGTTTAAAGAGATGTTGTAACTCGGTGACATACTAGGGAAATCCAACACACTCAACCTGAGGAAAAGGTTGTTCATCAACAACTATGATGAATTGAACAAGCTTTTGCCTACTATAATCTTGATTAAATATCCATATCAATAAGACACTACCGGTACTAGTGTCTCCTCCTACCTTGCCAGCCATGTCTACATTACGAGGTGCAAAGAATTTGTGATTCTTATCTACGTTGCGATTGGAATTTCTTGCATGTTGGCAAGTGCTTCCTCATTGCAGAATCCCATTAGCAAAAAGGTACTTAAAAATAGTCCCACAACAAATGCACTTCACATTGCATGTTTTTCCAGTCTTCTCATCTAATCCTCAAATAATGATTTTAGCAATCAGATGTATATTTCTAATCATGATCCTCACCTTCATCGCCAGGTGATTCTAATTCTGTGATCGGATTCATCTCCTCTCCTCACATCTCTCCACCCCCACCGATATGTTATCTTGATACATCAACTTCACACATACACAAAAATAACAAAATATGATTAGATTTCAATCAAATATCATAGCCTAAACTGTAGCACAATGTGTTATTGGTAATAATTTAGGGCAGTCACCTACTATCACATCGATATCAGCAATTTTTTAAGCAGATTATTTCCCATGCAAGAGAGTTCTTCGCTGGATTATCACAACTCAACAGCATTACCTCCATGCAACATAAATTCTACAAAGCACAGACAAATGAAAACAAAATCGAAATCCTAGAGGTTGCTCTCCTGCTGTTATTACCATCATATAAAGTATGAAATTTTTATTCGATGCAAAATCTGTACAAATTTATCTACAGAAAAAAGGTTCATTATATGGCCACTACATACTAAAAATCACGATGATGTTCGCTGCAATCAAATTTTCTTACTAAACATATTACAACTATATTTGCCATGTACACTTCTGGCTCAACTCATCACGCGTTTGTCGGTCATCCTCGCTTGTCAGCAGCCAAAAGCATTTTTCGAAGTAAATCAACTGAGAACAAGTACTCTATGTTAACTAGTTTTCAAATAATCATTCACCGAAACTCTCAATGTTTTGTTTTAGGGCATTCCTCGTGCTCAGGAACCGAACCGAACCCGAAATCGAGAAACGGAATCGGAACTGGCGATTCCTAAAAAAAAAAAAAGGGAATTGGGAACTGAACCACGTTTCATCAGAAGTTGAAACGGATGGTTTGGTTCTTTAATTCCTGATTCTATTGTGAAACCATGTTACCCCCTTGAACTTAATCTCCCAAAGATGTGTGGTCCAGGCCATAGGCACTGAAGTATCATTCCTAATGTATCAAAACTATGCTTGCTTCAATCTGCAACATTATTCCTTTAGAATAACCTTTTCCCCCCTCTTTTAGGAAGGGCATACATAGATCGACAAGAGTCTACTTGAAACCACCTAAATGATCTACCTAGCATCTGTGCAGCTACTTCTTTTTTATTATTGTTTTTCTTTAATAATCTGTCTCGGCTTCGGTGAATGATATGATTTGAATGTAAAGGCTGTTAAATTTTTGATAAATTTCAGTATCATTTTTGTCTGTATATATCACATTGGATTACTGAATCAGAATAAAATCAGATAAGATTAGTGGGACACTAAGAGAGAATAACAAGGTGCTCGCTACTCTCCCACTTGCAGACAACTTGAGAAAACAGAAGATAAAAAAGATGATTTGATTTTGAAGGGGAATTCTCTCGACTCCTTCAAGCACGCAAAAACGAAAAATGCCGATGCCCAATTTGCCGAATGGTTTTCCTGGCCCATCAGATTATTCGGGGCTAAGTTAAGACGACAACAAGAGTGCGGAGAGAATTGTAGAAGAAGGTTTAATGTTGTGGTCATGTCACGGTGTCTGGTCCAAAAACCGGGGTTGTTGAGTGACGGGAGGCTAGCTACTTGAGTTTTTGGTGGGGAAAATTGTTCAATCAGTACAAGAAGCATCTTAAACTTGTTGTGTCGATATTAATTCAGTCCTAAATGTTTACGTGAGTTAATTGAGTCCTAAATCTATTATCATCGGCACCAATTCAGTCTATTTTGCCAATTTAGACCGGAAATCACCAACGGTCTTCTGTGGTAAGGTTGGTGTTGACGTGTGACCTTTTTTTTTAAAGATTTTTTTTCGTTTTCTTCACAATCTCTTTCTGTCAGTGGGTGGCTGGTCTCGCCTACGAAGGTGAGTGCTAGCAAGGCCCCATTCGACAGAGCTGGTGTAACGACCCTCGCACAATCCATGGAAACCTCGCTGGCGCTGTCCCTCGATCTCTCCCAGGCACTGCCAGGCAAGAGTCGCCCTCATCGAGAATGGCTTGTGGTTGGCGACCGGCCATTGGTGGAAAGAAAAGGAAAAAAAAAAGATTTTTTTATAACAATTGTCCACGTCAGTATCGAACTTGCCATATAGAATCACCGACATCCACGTGAACGATTCCTTGCCTAAATTTGCCGAATGGACTGAATTGATATAAATTAATATGAAAATGTATAGAATTAAATTGTTCTAATTAAAATATTTAGGACATGACTGAATTCGTACCAAAAATATGTTTATATTTTTTGATACATTTTCTGTACTAAATCTATTGTGGTAATCTAAACTTTTTAATTTTATTAATTTAATCGTAAACTTCATGCGAAATTCTTGGTTCGCATATATAGCTTTCCTAATTTTTCTCCCACTGGTTGGGGAATGCATGAAGAATAAAGAAGACGAATAAAATCTAATTCATCTTTAAGCTGACAGGAGCAGATTCAATATCAAGATGACTTCTTCTTGAGGAAGTGCAGCAAGTACTGTAGGAGTCTTGGGATATCATGCCCCACGAGTGAACTAAGCAAGAATTTATTAGATATTTTGAATTTAATGAAATTAATTAGCAAAATAGCTTGGTTTTGTTCTAATCCTGTTGTCTCTAACACAGATTACTATATAACTATAGTTATTAGGTCCTGTCTATAAGAAAGACATGTACGCTTCCAAAACACCAACACCACGAGGAGAACTCTCTCTCTCTTCCCTGTTCATCCCAAACTTAGACGCCATGCCGGACGCGGCATCGTGCTTCGCCGACCAAGACAACAAGCCCCATGTGGCGGTCCTAGCGAACTCGGGCCTCGGCCACGTCATCCCCCTCCTCGAGTTCTCAAAACGCCTCGTCATCGACCACGGCTTTCGAGTCACCTTCCTCGTCGTCGCCACAGTCGACCTGACCCCTGTTCAAGACCAGCTACTAAATGCCCCAGGCCTCCCACGTGACCTGCACGTGCTTCGCCTCCCAGCCGTCGACACCGCCTCCGTCGTCCCGGAAGGCTCCCGCATCCTCACCCGCATATGCCTCATCGTCGAAGCGAGCCTCAAGAGCCTCAAAGCCATGCTCATTGAGCTGAGCTACCCGAGGGCGCTAGTCGTAGACTTGTTCTGCACTCAAGCCTTCGACGTGGCCGGCGAGCTCAGCATCCCAACGTTCTCGTTCTTCACAACGTCGGCCATGATGCTCGCGTTCTCGTTGTACATGCCAACGCTTGACCGCGAGGTGACGGGTGAACTGGTGGACCTGCCCGGGCCAGTCCGGGTCCCCGGGTGCCAGCCGATCCCACTGGAGGACCTGCTGGACCAGGTGAAGGATCGAAAAAATGAGGAGTACCGGTGGTTCATGTACCACGTCAGTCGGTTGCCGCTGGCGGCGGGAATCTTCCTGAACACGTGGGAGGGCCTCGAGCCGGGTTCGCTCCGGGCGCTGAGGGAGGACTCCTTTTATAGGCAGGTGCCGGTCCCGCCGGTCCACACGATCGGACCGCTCGTGCACGAGGACGGGGACGCGGAGGGGCTCCGCTCGGCAGATGCCGAGTGCCTAGCTTGGCTGGACAGGCAACCGGAAGAGTCGGTTGTGTTGGTATCGCTGGGAAGCGGCGGGACGCTGACGAGGGAGCAGCAGGCGGAGATGGCCTGGGGTCTGGAGCTCAGCCAGCAGAGGTTCTTGTGGATCGTACGGAAGCCCACGGATACCTCTGCCTCCGGTGAGAACGCGAAACTCCAGTTTGGCTAACGTGACAATATCTGAACTTCCTGACAAATACAAATAATCATTTCTATATAAAATTAAACAATAATTCAAGGTGATTTTAAATGTTAACAATCAGCGGGCCACGGGCCGGAACCGGTAATTCCAGTTCTGGTTAGCAATTCCGGTTTGTGGCCATGGGGAACCAGAAAAACCGGAATCTTAAGGGACGGTTCTGGTTCCAGTTATGAACCAGCGGTTCTGGGTGAGTTTTAGGCCCTGTTCCTATTCGAAACTGAAAATTGACCGCCAGCACCCTTTCCTCCCTCGTCTGAATCGTCTCCAACCTCTCTGCCACCCTCTCTATCGCGGCCCTCTTCACCCTCAAGTACCAGCTGCCCGATTCCGATCTCGACACCCTCATTTCCCTCTACACCGACGACGACCTCACCATCATGGTGGATGAGCTCAACCGCCTCTCTTCATCCTCGGACGCCAGGGTGTTCCTCTTTTCAACGTGGCCCGAATTTGGATCCGAGTCGGTTCAACCCCTCGTGTTGGGTCACCCCAAGACTGAGACTTGGTTCATCGCCATGCTTAAGGGTGCGACTTGTGTGGAAGGAGGGCGACTTTAATCAAAGCAATGGTGCTGAATCGGTGGTTCTCGAGACGAGCCGAACGACTCTTAACTCTTTCCCCTTTTTATTTATTTGTTTTTGTACCGGCTAGTTTGCCGGTTCACTATATGAGGGGCCCGTAACCGGTTGGTCCGATCAACGGGCCAGTTATGGATTTGACCCGGGCCAGTTCTTAGCCCAAATAGGCAAGCCACAAATCACGTCGAGTTTTATTTCCAATTATAAGGTGCGCTTTTCTAACGAATGATCTTGAGTGATCTATCTTTCTTTTTGTATACGATCAAAATCCAATTAGAATATGAGAGGATAATTGTCCAAAAAAGTCTAAATAAATTACATTTTTGCCAGTTCAGTCTTAAATATTTTTAATAGTGACAATTAAATCTTAAATATTTTCACGTTTTGTAAATTAAATCCATTTGATCAATTTTGATTATAAATCGCATGTGAACACCAACCACTCTACGTGATGCAGCCGACACTTAATTTTTTAAAATATTTTTAAATAATTATTTTTTTCTTCTTTTTTTTTCTTTTTTCTTTATTGTGGTTGGCGAGGGTCATTGTTCTCGTAGCAAGGGCTGCGACTCCCTTGCTTAGATCTGGGCATCACCATAGCAATCGCAAGTGAGGCCATAACAGCCGCAGGTGAGACCAACCTCTCCTAGGTTTGAGCAAGGCTGCGATGGCTTCTTGCAAATCTAGGCGAGGGCGAGGGCCGCGATCATCACCCTCTGCTGGCAAGTGTCGAGCAATCCTTGGTGAATGGACGAGGATGGCCTAGCGACCCTAACCGACCATAGCAGAGAAAAAGTAAGAAAAACAAAAGAATAGAAAAAAATAAATAAAAATTAACAAAATACTAAGATATTATTAGAAATCTCCAAGTCAACATCTGTTGTTTTGTGTCACGTAGGACGGCCGAAGTCCACGTTAGCGATTTCCGGCTAATGAAAAAGTTTAAGACTTAATTGACATAACTAAAATATTTAGGAATAAATAGGTTTAGAACTCCAAATATGAGTGTTCCTTAAGGTTTCTATGAATGGAGTACTTGATTTGCTCACATAATGTACTTTATCGTAACCAAGCTAGAGGTTGCTAATTTTTTCATCCTTGTAATTTCATGCTAGATTTGCTCTCAATCTGCGCGTGTGTAAAGTAGAGACTTACGGTTGTATTTTTAAACTCTCTTCATACGTTTCTGCTATAATCTGATCAATTGAAACGCTAGCACTCTGTCTCAGCTGCGTTTTTCAATGTGGGGAGCGACGACGAAGACGATCCGACCAAGTATCTACCACAAGGTTTCCTGGAGAAGACACGTGAGGTAGGCATGGTGGCGCCCTCTTGGGCCGCCCAGGTGGCCATATTGAGCCACCCCTCGGTCGGAGCATTCCTGTCGCATTGCGGCTGGAACTCGTCTGTCGAGAGCTTGGCCAAAGGCGTGCCAATGATAGCCTGGCCGCTCTACGCGGAGCAGAGGATGAACGCGGTGATGCTGGCAGAAGACGTCGGGGTTGCCATCAGGCCGTCGGTCGAGGAGGGAGGGAAGGTGGTGGGGAGGAGGGAGATCGAGAGGACGGTGAGGGCGGTGGTGATGGGAGAAGAAGGGAAGAGAATGAGACGTAGGGCTCGAGAGATAAGGGATAGCTCGGTCGAGAGCTTGAGCCATGGCGGGTCGTCTCAATCATCACTCGCTGCTGTGTGTGAAGATTGGAAGACGAAGTCTAGAGGTTGTGAGGGAGAGCTATGTGCGGATCGTGCTTCGTAGTATGCATTCGAGTACTTCTATGAACTCGTAACTTCGGATGTTGTGTCTTTTTTACTCATTTGTACATAAGATAATAAGATTTCATGTTTGAGAGTTGTAATGATGATGAGATTTTATTTTTTTTCCTTAATTTTTTTTTAAAAAAATTGCGCTTGTCGTTTTGCAATTTTTTCGCATCCCTTATTTTCTAAAAATCCTCACTTTTAATTAAAAGAAGATAAATTACGTCTTCTTGAAAAAAAAAGCAAATAATATTAAGCCCCAAATTGACCACAAAGTCTTAGTACTTGAAGCATTATTGTCACTTATCGTCAATCACATACAAACGTTGTCAGCCATAACTATTAAAAATAATTGGTCGCAGCGTGAGCCGGTTTTCACGTTGAAATAAATGAATCGGATCCGTCCAAGAATTGGATCAGTTAGTTCAATTCTCGGGAGGTGTGATCGTGATTGGGATTGAAATAAATAGGAGACGTTGAGTCACGAAAAAAATGTAAACGCTACGTGATTGAGATTGAAAAAATGTAAACGCTACGTGATGGAGAGCTCTGGCTCGAACATTTCATGATTGCTGAATTTAAGATTTTGAATTTGTGGGAATCGATTGGCTTTGTCAGTGCAGTGTTGCACAGTGATTGAGGAATTTGAAGAGAGCTCGGGTTGAAATGGAGAGAGAGCGCGCGCCTAGTTGAAACAACATGAAAAGACCTAGAAACAAGCCAACATTTATGGCGATTTAAAACGCGAGTGACTTTTTGGGATTGTTGCAAGATTAACGAGGTCTATTTCGGACAGCAAGAGAATAGTAATAAAAATAAATAAATAATTAAAAATTATTGTGGGATCTAATTTTTTAAGAATTTATGTCTTACTGCATATTTTTATTCTGTGCTAGTAAAGCCCAAAGGACCAAGGTGGATGGCAGCCGGTTGGCACCCTAAAACTGCAACTCTACCCCCATTATCTTTTGCTTTTAATTTTGGAAACATTTCCCAAGAAATTCTAAAAAACCAGGCCACGCTTGGACACGTCATGAAAAACCAGTCTATTACTTCCATAATTCTTTTTATTTGGTCGTTTGTGACAAGTACCTAAGACACCATTTAACTAAAATAACTTTCAATAAAATCTCGGAAGCACAACTCTCTCTTAGTCTAATTATACTTAGAGAAACAAACATTGGACGTATGTAAAATAGCAGGTGATTTCGGAAGGGGGATTGCGTTCGCTAATATCATTCATCACGCACAGTAACACCCACCATCATTTGTTGTAATAGGATATAACAGCGACAAACGGACTCATTTTCACGTGAGACAATAAGTTGTAATAATGAGACTTTTATTTTTCTTAATCGAAATGTGGCTATCACTTCGCAATTTATTTTCCATCCTTTCTTTTCTTCTGAAAATCCTCACTTTGAATAACAAAAGAAGGAGAAGTAGATATGTTACGTCTTCTTGGAAAAAAAATCCAAATAATGTTAAGCCCCAAGCAATGTCTCTTTAACGCCTCAACATTATTGTCACCCATCATCAACCACGTACAACCGCTGCTGGCCATCACTAGAAGGGGTTATTGGTTCTAGAGTGAGAACATTCCCATCTTGAAATTAAGAATTGGACCAGAAAGGTCGGTTCTCGGTGGGTTTAGGAATCGACTATATCTCCTCCACCCTCCCCTGCCTTCCCCCTCCAATTTCATGAGAGACGTAATCATAACTGAGATCGAGAGAAGTGAGAAGCATCTAGCCATGAGGGAGGTGTGAGTGCTTTGTGACTAAAACTGAGAGAAGTGAGACTCAGATGCGTGAGTGATGAGTATGATCAAGTTTGAGACTCTAAGTGGGAAAATATATAACTTTGCAACGTGAAATACTATGAAATTTTTATTTTTAAGAAAAACAATCTAGTTCCGCAGTCCAAATGAGTGAGTCATCACCTAAAACCAAGAACTATACCATATTCACTGGTTCCAAATTTTGGAAACCGGTAACTGGACCCGTTCTCATAGGAACTGTCTAACTCTGGCCAATTCGGTTTGATTCCTATTTCGGTCCGATTCTTTTGCTTGCCCCTAATTGCATGCGCAATGAACAAAACTTATTCGAACATTTTTCCATCATCTTGCCCCAAAATCTTAATTCTATTAGTCAGTTAAACTATTTTTCCACACGAACAAAGCTTATTCGAACACTTTTCTTATCAATCCGATGTATATTACAGAAACTCTTAGCACATTTGAATTTGCGGATACTTAATGATCTACTAAGATTGCATCTAATGAGGAAAGGTCCTAGATTTGTCCTAGCACCCCGTATCGATCCTCGTCGCCGTTTGAGACCACAACGTGATTTCATGATCACTAAAACAATCATCACAACAGTTTGGTTGCATCATCTTTTTTCCCCTCTTTTTTAGTCATGAATCGTGATGGCCGCCTCAACAAGCACAACCTTCGTCGTCCACAGTGGCCACCGCTGCGGCGACGTTTGCCATATGGTTTCTAAAGTTAAATCTAAGATTTGTCTCTTTGCTTTGTTTTTACATTTCTACAGTATTTTTAATATTTTCTTCTTCTTCTTCTTCTTTTCCAATCATATCCAAAATGCAACAAACACTTGTTGAAATTAAATGCGTCCATATTCCTAATCTGGGGATTTTTGTTTTCCGACGATCAAGTTCTACAGTAATTAATTAAAAACAAAGTGGGATTAGGGTAGTGGTGCCCTAATGTTATCTGGGCCGTCCATTGAACAACCTAGATCTTCTAATAGGGAGATTTAAAAAAAAAATCAAAAAATTTGATTTGAACCATCCATTTTTTAAGTGGTCGACCGAGATCCGCTTGCCCTGATCCCCTAGGGCAAGCAATGTATTTCTAAATTATTAGGTATCTAATTTTACAATTCGAATCGTTTATTTTTGGACGAACGACTCAAATTTTTGATTTTTAATAGATAATTTTTAAATTATATATATTTTTGTTACCGGATCATCTATTCATGATACCGAGGAACGGAATTGTAATTTCGACTTATGAATTTTTAATAAAAAGGTTGTTCGATATATTTTCGGAAAGCATACTAGAACTGCTCTCTACGCAACCTGTTTCTGGCCCTTCGGACAAAGAGGGAGAATTTTTGTGCCGGTGTCAGACAGCCGCTTAAGTTATAAGCGTCACGTATCATTTCCGCGCGCAAGCCACGTCTCTTTCTCTCTTGCAGCTCGGGAAATCGCTGGCGACTTCGCCATGGACCGTATCGACACCCCGAGCTAGAGCAAAGATGCGCCACTGCGAAACGCTTAGAATGTCATCGAACACTTGACTTGCGAAACTCCCCAGACTCAACTCTTCAACCAAATCTGCTTCCACAACAGGCAGCTTCCCGATCAATCAATGGAGTCCCACCTCGAGCACCCTGTGATCGATACGAAGCCGCACCACGACGAGCTGGAGAGGAAGTTCGCTCCATTCGTCCGCCGCGACGTGTACGGCCCCAGGGGGCGCGGCGACCCGCCTCTGGCCGAGAAGGTGCTCCTTGGCCTCGCGCTGGTGACGATTGTGCCCGTGCGCTTCGTGGTCGGCGTGAGCCTGGTCCTGTTCTACTACTCCATCTGCAGGGTCTGCACTCTCGGCGTGGAGCCGCACCGGGAGGACGACCAGGAGGACTACGCTCACGTAGGAGGGTGGCGGAGGGCGGTGATCGTGCACTCCCGGAGGTTCTTGTCCCGGGTCATGTTCTTCGCGCTCGGGTTTTACAGGATTCGTGAGAGGCGTTGCGGGCCGAGAATTCTCAAGTCCGCTGATGGCGAGGTAAGGGGGCGGAACGTTATGCCTTTTTGCTCGTGTTTGGAAGCTATTGTTTGAATTTATTCTGTGTGGCATTTGATGCTTATGGTTTGAGGTTTGAAGAATCTTGTCCCAATACTGCTATGGATTTAGGAAGCGATTTTGACTACCTCTAGCTTGATTTGAGCAATTTTAGTCTATGTTGTTTGCACGTCGTGCCATGAAGATGTCACCTCGATTTAAATGGGTATGAATACGTGTTGGTTTATTTACTATTAAGATGTTAAATTAATTACTATTACGACATTAAATTAGAGAGAGAGAGAGAGAGCGAGCACATTGGCTGCGTTTGGTAATATTTTTGTTCCGGGTACATATTTGGAGCAGAAACATTCTTTTTTTTGTGTTACTGTTCTTGACTACGATTTTTTTTTGTTCTGGGTACAATTTTTTTTGGAGCATAAACATTTTTTTCGCCAAATGGAAGGATCGGCGACCGGCGGTGGCGGTAGCTTGCACGAGTTCGGTCTCGAGTTGTTTCTAAAAAGTGTTCCAAAACTCAGAAATAATTTTTTTTTTGTTTTTTTTTTTGCTTCAAAGAACACTTTTGAAACATTTTTTTACCATACGCATTTTTTTCTGAAAGTGTTCCGGGAACACGTTTTTTGACAGAAACACTTTCCAACACAGCCTTAATGTCTGCTTATCAAATAGTTTCTGCAGTGTTTTGTCCATAAGGTCATTTAATTTTTGAATTTGACCATGCAATAGCAGAGTGGATCTGTTCCAACTGCATTCGAAATTGCATTGAAATTTGAAATTGAAAGCACTTACGAACTTCATACCAATCGCGATGGTCGTTGGGAAGATGCTATAATGAATGAAGAATGGACAGACCTGGTGGTTCAAAAGTGTCCTCTCAAATAATGAAAGGATTTTAATCAAACAATTGATTATTTTCAATGGCTAAATGGAATGTCTTGTTTTGCTGTACTTGGAGAGATTCATAATGTACCATTTCTAGACTCAAAATGTCACTTTGCCCACTTTTGAAATGAATGAACGTCTATTTACCATTTGAATTGGTTTTTTTTTTTTGCTGAAGTATTCGCGAATTTCATACATCCATTGTATTAGTAAACTATTGGGATTTGATTAAATGAAGTTTCTTCCTTAGGCAATATAATTTGTAGAGTCTGGTTTTACTGACATTTATTACTTTTACCTCTCTGAGTTCCTTCTCTTCCAATGGGTCAGAAAATTGCCGTAGAGCAGCTTGAGGAGGACGAGAGGCCAGGAGCAATTATATCTAACCATGTATCTTACATAGACATATTGTATCACATGTCCTCCTCTTTTCCAAGCTTTGTTGCCAAGGTCTGTCTATGAATGTTTAAATTTGTTGCTGTGATATTTTTACTGACACTAGTGTCTTTCTTTCTTTCTTTTTTGAAATTGCTGAAGAGATCGGTGGCTGAACTTCCCATTGTTGGCCTCGTGAGGTTAGTGCACTTCAGGTTACTAATGAATTGCCGTTCTTTATTATCCACCTTTGTTGCTTCCATGTTAAGCATTTTCCTTTGGCAAGAAAATGTCCTGAAACATCATATAGGTAGTACCAAAGCAATAAAAGAATGCTTGATATGTTTTGAGTTGTGAACAAGGTACATATGTTTGCTGACTAGAAGTATCACAGTTTCATTCTTTGAACATGTGTAAGATGGCTGTTTCACCTTCGAGTTACAACATATATCACTTTATATTTCTATGCAATGATACCAGCTTCCCGTAACATGTTTTGGCAGCAAGTGCCTTGGTTGTATCTATGTCCAGAGGGAGTCAAAAGCATTAGACTTCAGGGGAGTTGCAGGTGCCTGTACTACTTATGACTATGTTTGTCATAATTTAACAATTTGTTCTTTGCAAGAAATGCTTAATGAATAAACACCATATAGCTTTTGCTGTGGGTCATCGTGATGAACGTTCACATCTTTCCTACAAAGAACTGCCTGATAAGAAGAGAGAATAATTCAATTTGTCAAGAGATTCAATACATAAAGTGGAGGAGTTTATTTAATTCTGCTATTTGTTTGATAATAAC
This sequence comes from Rhodomyrtus tomentosa, assembly GCA_028455895.1. Classification (NCBI taxonomy): domain Eukaryota; kingdom Viridiplantae; phylum Streptophyta; class Magnoliopsida; order Myrtales; family Myrtaceae; genus Rhodomyrtus; species Rhodomyrtus tomentosa. The sequence goes on along the minus strand of JAPCWY010000001.1, from coordinate 211,370 downwards.
CGTAGGCTATGTGACAAGTCTTGCCTGCAAAAAATCTATTGATATTTCTGTATGTTGATTTCTCCTGCTATAATTCTATCATTGCTATGGAATTAATAAAGACAAGATTTAAGAATTTGAATCTGTATTGGTTATCCATGTTGATCATTAGAAAAAGGTAGGATGGATGCTATTCCTTACACAATCCAATAAAGAAGTTAATGGAAAGGACTTGCTTAAAAGGATAGTACTTTTCTTTGTAGCTGAACTGGCAGGAGCTCCAACCTTCGGCATTCATCTCTAGTCTATGGTGTAAGAGTCTAAGATAGCGATTGCTATGGTTTATCCACTGAGATATTTTTTATTATTTAATATGAGAAAGAATATGAGCCATAAGGAGAAATTGGATGATAATTAATGAGGCTTGTTGATCTCCCTATTTTAGATGTATGTGTTTCGAACATTATGTTGACTTGCCCAGTATACATTCTTCTTTTGCAACTTGGACCTAGCTGTACATCTGAACACTTACTTGATACGCTTACTCCCATTACCTGAATGGAAAACCATATTTGAAGCTGTTTTACATATAGGTATATTTCGTCTCCCTTGATCTTTTAGGAAAAGGGAAAATCATTTATTTGAGGATTTTCCTGTACTTTCACCCTGTGATAAGATTTTCTAGATTGTTAAGCATGAGCACTCTGTTTCTTTTTTGGAGAGATTACTGTTTTCTTCATTAGTCAGGTTCGTTGCGTATAGGTATTGTGGCTAAAAGAGTGCAAGAAGCTCATGTGAATAGAGATGCTCCAACAGTGATGCTTTTTCCAGGTTTGTAGATCTGTGACGTTAGAATCTTATCCTTTGTCAATTTGCTTCATTTTTCTCTCATATGTAGTCTTCCACCATCATATGTCAAAAGCCGAGATGTTTGAACCTATTCACATTCTTCAGTTGACCTGTTGGAGGACTTTCTCTATTCTGTTCTACTGAGATTCTGTGATATCACTTACACCGAAAGGATCTACTGGACCGTGCTTTATCTCCAGTACATTAAAATGCTTGGTCAATAGGTCTATGTCACTTTCCTAACTTGGTAACTTTGGTTTTTGATCCTTCTGTTAAGTTTGAGATTTCTTAATTAAGAGGTGCTGGGGACCGGATAACTTGCTGATCTCTAAGCAGAAATGGATAACATCTGCACTACTTAGATTATCCATATTTATTTCGATCTCCCTTTTCTTCTATACCGGTTTGTCTGCTTAACACATCTCCTAATGTCCTGCAGAAGGCACAACCACAAATGGGGAATTTCTTCTTCCGTTTAAGACAGGTGCATTTTTGTCCAACGCCCCTGTGCTCCCGGTGATTCTAAGATATCCTTATGAGAGATTTAGTCCTGCCTGGGACTCAATATCTGGGGTCAGTGTGATGCAATTTTATTTTTGGCTCAATAGATTTGAAATGTTACCAGATATATATCTTGTAAATATTGTTGCTTATAAGAAGAGAAAGGAAACCTCCTCGTGAGGTAAATATAAGGTGGATTATTCAGAACAACTTCTCTGATGATCTCTAAACTGACAGAATTGCAGGCATTTTCTTACAATAAATCTGCATATGTGTGGGATTGCTACTGTCTTGGAACACATGCTTGAAAATTTCCCCCTCACCCCTAAGGTTGTGTGTGTTTTGAATAAGAATTGGTCCTCCCGTTTGTTTATAGCAACTCAAGAAACAGTTTTTTGATTCTATACAACAGTTATTGGAACCACGGTGCTATTTATCCAGCATTCCTGCTCTCATTGCTGTTGGCACTCTGCTAAGTTCCATCGCATCAAGTCCTTAACAGTCAAGAAGTTAGGAGAGATATTGTCTTGTATGATTTACAAGTATATAACAAAGAATATCATCTGCAGGTGCGCCATCTTATTTTTCTCCTCTGTCAATTCGTTAATCACTTGGAGGTAACATATTTACCTCTTTACTACCCTTCAAAGCAAGAAAAGGATGATCCGAAACTTTTTGCAGATAATGTCAGAAGGTTAATGGCTATAATGGTATGGTCCTATTTCTTGAATATTTGTTTGACAGTTTAAAATTCACTAGTTAATAAGTTGCCTTTGATCACCTGAGAGCTTAGCAATTATGTCCTTGAATGTTGGCAATAGAGATTGTTGAAGTGTTAAGTCATGCTTAAAGAGTCCTCAACTTCTAATTTGCTTAATAAAGTACCGGGAAAGAAATACTAGTTAACTTTGACTCTTCGAATTTGCTAAAGTGGACATGAGCAACTCTTCACATGCTGACTATGGTACTAGAAGTAAAAAAGGAAGCTCTGAACATTCTGTCAGTACTTCTCATAATGATGATGATGCTCCACATTAGTTGTATATGCTCTGTTATAAAAGGTAAAATAGTCTTTGTGGGTTTGTTATATATGTTGTTCTCCATATTGAAGAAATATACGTTTTGTGAAATACCAATAACATGGTATCAGAGCTTCCTAATCCTAAACCTAAATATCTAACCTCCATAGACCATACATCCTCGACCGTCGTCAACTTACCGGAGACCCAGTGAACCTAGATCCAGGTCCGGCGACCCCCTATCAGGCATCGAACCTCAAATCCAGACCCGGCGAACCCAAATCCAGACCCGACGACCCTCTATCAAAAGTCGCCTGACATCGCGGAGGCCAGCTGACCCTTGCTGGGTGTTGCCCGACGTCGCCGAAGCTCGGCGACCCCTTGTCAGGCGTCGCCCGACATCGCCGAGGCCCGGCAACCCCCTCCTAGGTGTCGCCCGACGTCGTCGAGGCCTAGCAACCCTTTGCCTGACTTCGCCAAGACCCGACGACCCCCTGCCAGGCGTCGCCTGACGTGACCCAGCTTCGGCGACCCTGTTGCAGGCTTGGCGAATCCCTGAAAGGCGACATCCAAGCCTGACGTTGCTGTTTGAAGTGTCCTTTACCAAGAGTAATGTTTCTGTGAATCTGATGTACCGAGAATTGAGAAATTTTCTTTAAATTTATGGAGTTTGGAGACTGATCGTGCTTACAGAGTATTGTGGGTTGAATGTTGTCTAGTTGATTGGGTTGAATCTGGTTGATTGTGTTGAATGTTGTTGGTGGATGGTTTGATTGCAGAATTGTCTTTTGTGTGAGAGGTTGAAAGGGAAGTATTGAGTTGGTGATCAGTAGTGTGGTGTAAGTCTAGTAGAAGTGTCTGATTATGGTAGACAAGAACAAAGGAGTTGTTACTGAGATCGTGACTGCACCTTCTAGTCGTTTGACAGAGGAGAAATTAGCTGGGGTCACCAACTTTCAGCATTGGAAGAGGATTGTAACGGTAGCATTAACGGGGAGAGAACAACAACACCATTTGACAGGTGAACAAACCGATAATGATACTAAATGGAATACTATGGATGTTAGAATACTTGGACAGATGTGGAATTGTATGGAATCTCATGTGGTTGCGGTGGTTACACATGTCACTACAGTTAAAGAGTTGTGGGATTATTTGAATGTTCTATATTTTGGAGAAAATAATCTATCAAGGATTTATGAGGTTTTCCAAGAGTTCTTTAGAGCTGACAGAAAAGGTTGGCCTCTTAATCAGTTTTTTGCTAATTTTAAACAAATGTACGGGGAACTTAACCTTCTTTTGCCAATTACTGCTGATGTTAAGAAGATGCAGGAGCAGCGAGAATAGTTAGCCATTATGGGTTTTTTGGGAGCACTGAGACCAGAGTTTGAAGCACTTCGATCACAAATTCTTGGAGGAGACACTGTAGCCTCATTGACTGAGACCTTTTCTCGGGTCTCAAGAGTTTCATGTGAATCATCTAGAGATACATCCTCCACAGGTGATAGCTCTGCATTGGCTGTGCATGGGAACTGCAGTAGTGGTCGAGGTCGTGGTGTTGGTCGTAGTGGTCGTGGCTTTAGTAGTGGTAGTAGTGGTCATGGATTTACAAGAGGCCAATCGCAGTCATACAGTAGTACCTCTGGTGATATAGGCAATAATACATCACCTGCATGAACCTGCCACTATTGTGGGATGCCTAGACATATCCAGCGTTTTTGTTTTAAACTTCATGGACGGCCCTCCCAATCTGCTGCTGCGAATGTGGCTAATGCAACGGAGTCTGTTGTCTCTACTAATTCCTCTGAAGGAGGAACATTGATCATAATGTACGAAGAAGAACTTGCTAGGCATAATCAGTTCCAGATGTCTTAGCCAGTTTCCTCCTCTATAGCTACCTTCGCTCAGACAGGTAATGCAACAGCATCTCTCATCTACCTCTCGCTCTTGGATCATTGATTCAGGAGCGACTGATCACATGACTGGATCTTCAGGTATATTTTCCACCTTTCATGAGTCTGTGTCTAATGTCACATTAGCTGACGGCTCCATATCCACAGTAAAAGGCATAGGCTCAATCCCTTTGACGTCCTCTTTGTCTTTATCTTCTGTTATGTCCCTTCCAAATTTTCTGTTTAACCTTTTGTCTGTCGATCGTCTTACCAAAGAATATAATTGTTCTGTAACCTTTCATCATGATTCCTGTGTTTTTTAAGATTTGAAGACGACGAAGACGATTGGTAGAGGACGTTTATCAAGGGGGCACTATGTGTTTGAAGATATTACCAATGCCGCTTGTTCGACAGTCTCTCCACATCAAGTTCACTGTCGCTTGTGACATCTCTCCTTAGGAAATTTGAAGAAGTTAGATTCACATTTTCATTCTTTATCTCGTATTGAGTATGAGTCGTGTCAGTTTGGAAAACTGCACCGTGTTAGTTATAGTCAACGAGTCAATAAACAGGCTTTTCAGCCTTTTGCTCTAGTTCATTCTGATGTTTGGGGTCCAGGTCTTGTCACTTCTAAGTTGGGTTTTAAGTACTTCGTTACTTTTGTAGATGACAATTCAAGAGCCACTTGGTTATATCTAATGAAAAGTCGTTCCGAGTTATTTTCTATTTTTGTTCATTTATTAACAAAGTACAGACTTAGTTTTCTATTACCATTCGTATTCTTCGAAGTGATAAAGCGAAATAGTATTTTTCTAAGGCATTCTCTGATTTTATGATTCAATGGGGCATTTTTCATCAATCCTCTTGTTCGGATACAACACAACAAAATGGTGTCGCTGAAAGAAAGAATCGTCATTTGTTAGAAGTGACTTGATCTTTGATGTTTGAAATGAAGACAGATAAATCCTTTTGGGCTGACTCAGTTTTGATTGCGTGTTATCTTATCAATCGCATGTCATCCTCTGTTCTTAAGGATGTGATTCCTCACTCTCTTCTTTTTCTTTCTGATCTTTTGTTTCATTTGCCACCTCGCATATTCAGTTGTGTTTGTTATATTCAAGATCATCGTCCAGGACTTTCTAAACTTGATCATCGATCTCTTAAATGCATTTTTGTGGGGTATTCTTGCACCCAAAAGGGTTAACGATACTATTGTCCCTCTTTACAGAAATACTTCACTACTGCAGATGTCTCTTTCTTTGAGTCTACTATTCATTTTGATATTCCAATGGTGCCTCCTACAGTGGATGATGATTCCTTGACATATGTTATTATGGAATCTTCATCCACTTTGGAATCTCCGCCTCCTCATCCACCTATTCAGCATGTTTACAGTATACGACCTTGTCAGCATGTAGAGCCCGTTACAGACGTATCCCAACCTATCTCGTTTTCTTCGTTTTCAGAACTTGAGGTACGTCATTCTCATACTGATCTAGATATTCCTATTGCCCATCGCAAAGAATTCGTAGTTGTACGAAATGCCCTATTGCCTAGTCTGTCTCCTATTCTGGTCTATCTACCTCTTGTCAGGCTCATCTAATGACCATTGATACACATTCTATTCCTACCACTGTTGCTGAAGCATTATCTAGTCCAGGCTGGAAGAAAGCTATGGAAGAGGAATTATTGGCACTGGACCAAAATCAAACTTGGGATATGGTTCCTTTACTTGCAGGGAAGACGGCCATTGGATGTAAGTGGGTGTTTACCGTTAAGGTTAATCCTGACAGTTCCCTAGCTCGTCTCAAAGTTATATTGATTGCTAAAGGGTATGCACAGGTATATGGAGTTGATTATGGTGATACATTTTCTCCTGTGACTAAGATGACTTCTATTCATCTTTTACTTTCTTTGGCTGCTTCTGCTGGTTGGCCTATGTTTCAGCTCGATATTAAAAATGTCTTTCTTCATGGAGAGTTACAGGAAGAGGTCTAAGTAGAGCAACCACCTGGTTTTGTTGCTCAGGAGAAGTCTAGTAATGTTGTGTGTCGCTTAAAAAAATCTTTGTATGTTTTGAAACAGTCTCCCAAGGCGTGGTTTGGGAAGTTTTCTAAGGCGATACTCCAGTTTGGACTTTATCGATGCATTGGAGATCATTCGATGTTTTACCGGGTTTCTGGAGCTGGTCGGATATTTCTCATAGTATATGTGGATGGTATTGTCATAACTGAAGATGATTCTGCAGGTATCAAGGAACTGAAACTGTATCTGCAACAACAGTTTTATATAAAAGATTTGGGATATCTTAGATGTTTCTTGGGTATTGAAGTGGCACGAGCAAAGAAAGGTATCCATATCTCTCAACGAAAGTATGTTCTGGATTTACTTACTGAGACAGGTATGCTAGGAGCTAAACCATTGGATGCACCAATGGAAGGTGGCTTGAAATTGATGGCAGATGATGGTGAACTGTTCGATGATCCAGAAAGATATCGAAGATTTGTTGGAAATCTAAATTATTTAACTATCACTCGACCTGATATTTACTTTTCAGTGAGTGTTGTGAGTCAGTTTTTGTATTCTCCTTGTGCCTCACATTGGGATGCTGTAATCAGAATTCTGAGATACTTGAAGAAAGCCCCAGGTCATGGTCTTGTCTATAGGCATCACGGTTATAGAAGAGTGGAAGCCTTCTTAGATGACGATTGGGCTGAATCTCCTATGGATAGAAGATCTACATCAGGTTATTGCACATTTGTGGGAGTAAACCTAGTATCTTGGAGAAGTAAGAAGCAAAGTGTTGTGGCTAGATCAAGTGCAGAATCAGAATACAGAGCTATGGCTCAAGCTACTTGTGAGTTAATTTGGACGCGTCGGTTATTGGTTGAACTCAGATTCAAAGATCCTGTACCAATAGAGTTGTTGTGCGATAATCAAGCGGTTATCCATTTTGCTTCTAATCCAGTATTCCATGAGCGTACCAAACATATTGAAGTTGATTGTCATCTTGTCCGTGAGAAGCTTCAAGCTAAGATTATCTCTACTAGTTACATTAGGACTAGTGAACAACTTGCTGATATTTTCACCAAATCTCTAGGGAGTAGTAGGGTTGAGTATATTTGTAACAAGCTGGGCATGCTTAATATCCATGCTCCAATTTGAGGGGGAGTGTTATAAAGGGTAAAATAGTCTTTGTGGGTTTATTATATATGTTGTTCTCCATATTGAAGAAATATACGTTTTGTGAAATACCAGTAACAAACTTGCCACTTATATTGAAGGCCCCTTTTGTTTTTGTTGCCTCTATTTCAGAGGCACAGTAGGGTGGAGCCGACAGTTAATGAACGGCCTCTTTCATGAAATGTTTGGTTATCCACCTGTCAAGGGTCCACAACCTGCCGATGCTTTGCATCTGTTTGACAAAGAGATAACCTATTGCTAGGCACAGGTGTAATCAAGCCGAATCGAGTTGATACAGTGCCGACCTCTCAACTTGCATATTGGGGGCTCGAAACTCAACTTGGGCTCGATCGAGTTTTAAAATTTAGGCTCGAGCTTGATTAAAATAGACTACTGGAGATAGACTCCTATCTATGTTAAGTTTCTTTGTTTGGTTTTATTTGTTGTGTTTGCATGTATGGGCCAAAACCTAGTCTAAAGTGTTCAATGCTTATGTTAATATAATAAGAAAGACTTTTTCGTAAAAATGTGCTTCAAATTAATGTGAAAGTTTTAAGAAGGTGTAAGCTAACTATCATTTCTTCATTATAGATTAAGATATTCTTCGAACTTAATGCACAAAGAGATAGAATAGCAGCAAATAAGATCTTTCTAGCCTGCATATTCTTGGAACTCCATCTCATTTAGAAAGATTATCTCTATCTTTCAGCAACTGAACGGGAAGTGGTTTAGGAAAGGACTTTCGAATCGGATGCGCTCACCCAGCGAGAAAGGCCCTGATCCTGCCAACCAAGTCCAAATCCAAAAGAAAGAAAGGAACTTCGTATATTGGTAATTCTCTAGGAGTCACGTTTAACCTTAAAAAGACTTCGATCGCTTTCGGGATTGGTGATTACCTGCATGGGCTGATCGAAAACATAGTCCGACTTGCATGTGTTAAGCATATATATCTGAAGTAGCATGATTGGAGCTTCTGAGCGCTTACCTACTATAGTAAGATAAGTAAGCTTAAACCTGCTCTTAACGAATCCTTTCTCTTTCTATAAGAAATTTCGAAAGAGTATAATGCCTTACTCCCCTTCAGTCTAATTGGCCTAGAGGAGACTATTTTAATCAAGCTCGAGCCTAAATTTTAAAACTCGATCGAGCCCAAGTTGAGTTTCGAGCCCCCAATATGCAAGTTGAGAGGTCGGCACTGTATCAACTCGATTCGGCTTGATTACACCTGTGCCTGGCATTGGGTTATCTCTTTGTCAAACAGATGCAAAGCATCAGCAGGTTGTGGACCCTTGACAGGTGGATAACCAAACATTTCATGAAAGAGGCCGTTGCATTAACTGCCGGCTCCACCCTACTGTGCCTCTGAAATAGAGGCAACAAAAATAAAAGGGGACTTTAATTAGTTTGGGATAAAGGTGCATTTATGTGTATGAGGGTTGCCGATCCAAACTAGTTTGGGATAAAGGCGTTGTTGATGTTGATGTTATGTGTATGAGGGTTAAATTTATATTTATATGTCTTCTTTCCTTTTGATTTGTTAGAAATAATAGAAGCTTGATTAGACTTAATAAGGCTCACAAGCTTGTCGATTGGAGTATTGGTGAACTCAAACTCAACGAGACTATGTACTTGAGTATCTCGAGCTCGACTAGAAGTTAGGCGAGTAAATTTTAAGTTATCATCGAGCTGAGCCCGCAGCACTCACGAGTTGCTTGACTCACTTTTCACCCCTATGCCTGGCTTTTCTTATTGAGCGGGCAGAGAAAGGGTTTCTTTTATGGGGAAGGGTGTTTGTATTTGGAGGAAGAACGCCTCAATCATCAAAGACGTACTACTTATTTTGTCATAGAAGTATTTCGGTCCTTATCTGTTTTGTTGCGGCCCTTGAGCTCACACTTGATATCCTGTTCTCCCGTGGCACTCACATTATTTCCTCATTTGTGATATTCATTTCTTTGGTTCAAATTGCTCTCCCTCTTCGCCTGCAGGGAAATTTGACGCTATCAGATTGCGGATTGGCTGAGAAGCGAATATACCACGCTGCTCTCGATGGTAACCGCATGCAGAAAGACGATTGAGTTACCCCATTGACATAGGTAATTCTATGGGCAAGGTAGCAATTAAAGTTCAGTGGTCAAAAACTTCCTATTGTTGACTCATTCCATTCGCTAAACTAACAATTTGCATAGTTACACAACTATGACAAGGTTGGCACTCTCTTGTGCCGCTGCAAGTCTGATTAGTGGAGGTTGATTGATATGCAAAACATTGTACATCCGTCCTCCTCATTTGGACACTGGAAAATCTATGTGCAGAATCCTGTGCGAAGCTACTGTTCTATTAAGAGCGATCCGATTTTGGTGTTCTAGCTTTCTATCCCAGTACAGAGTTTAATTGGCCACCTTGGCTTGGGGCTCTAAGTCGCCATTTATGACTGTTTGATAGTGTTCTTGAATCCTGTGATGAACCGGCCTTTGTTCTTTGGACTTTACCCTTTCCATCGCTTCTCCATCTGACATAAACAGGTGCTTGGTCATCTGTTTTTCCTTCTCTCCACCAGTGTCTCAAGCGATCTCAAATCCGCTCATGACATGTAAGGTCAGGGAAAGGAGGGAAACCCTAGGTGGCGAGTCAGAACACATAAAATCTTGCAAGGCTTCCTACCTTGATGAGTTGACAAGTTTCATAAGAAAAGTACACCTCAAGTGCCATAATTTTCGTACGGCGTGCATTTCCGGCGTCACGTCAACATTTTCGGCGGCCATCTCACCTTTTCCGGTGGCCACATCGGCATAAGCGCTCAAGTGAACGCTTTTTACAAGTTTAGGCACTCAAATGAACACTTTGAAAGCTAAGGCACTTAAGTATATGACGTACAAAAGTTAAGGCACTTGCAGTGTAATTTTTCCCAAGTCTAATTCTGCAAATCTAGAGTAACGGGGTATGCCCACAAACAAGATATCGCCGGATTTTTCTTACTTTTTTCCGGTTTCATCTATACGTATGAAATTCGTTGTGGAGATGCGTGCTGTCCATGATGATTCTTCTGATACACAACTGAAGGACAAGGTGGGCAAAAACATTGACCGTAAAAATACTTTTTTCCGCGCACTACTAGAGATAAGACAGAAAAGGAGTGTAGTATTGATCAGAACCTCTCTGAGAATCACTCAACTTTGCCTCTCAAACCGGTCTGAAATTGATTGTGGGCTTGTCAACTGATGCGGTATTTACTGTAGTAGAGCAATTCCATATCCTGTGCAAGCAATTGCTGGGTACCAAAGTAATCAAGTTTTGATGGCTCATACCGATCCAAGGGAATTGAAGTGAGTCCATGCTTCCTGCAGCAAGACATTACACCGCTCGCGTTATTCTACTTCATCCTTGTTAAGTCGACAGCAGTTCGCAAACTTGTGATGGACATCGTTATCCCACGATGTCGTTTCCTAGGATTTACGTGCTATAGCCAAACAAGTTTCAGGACACAATGGACCCAGAACCGAGACAGCAACAACATGAAAGCAGGAGGAAGACAAGCAACAGCAACAGCGCGAAAGTGAAACAAAGACCTCAGTTCTAGAGAAACACTTTTATCTATTGCAATAATGTCTAGTGAAGCCTCCTCCCTCGGAATGACACTACACTAATCAGGTCACAAGGTTTGCGCGAAGACCAGGTAAAGGAGTAAGAGCAGACAGTAACTCATCTTAGCCGACCTTCGTTGTAACTAACAGCTATAAATGGTATTCACACGTCAGATTGGCTGATGGTCCACTTATGAGTTCAAAGTTCAGAAAGAAGTCGGTAGTTGCGGGACGAATTGGCTTGTCAACGGGATAGGTCCTAAGAGATTCTCGTCGCCTGGAAAATGGGTTCCGTTGTGCGGATGGCTGGTCTTTGCCCACTATGACTTGCTCCGCCTTTTTTTTTTTTTCCTGATAAGTACGTGTTCTGACCGTCCTAAAACTTTACAAACTGTCAGATGACACATCACAGGAGTAACGAAGAATCACCTGCAATATGTCGAAGACTTGTTCCGCTATGTACTTCTGATCTGAAGCAGCACCCTTCTGCTGCAATTTGTCTGGGTGAAGGCAAAGCAAGGCTTTCTGATATGTTCTTTTCACTGCAGGCCCTTCAATTATGTCAACAAGAGCAACTGGCTTCCACCCACTCTTCGGCCAAAGAACCTGCAATGGAAATTAACCAGGTCCTTCAGCTGGTAACACAAACGAAGAATAACCTAAAGTTGCCGCAAAGTCTTGAAGGTAATTGTCTTCCACATTTTTCGCTTGAAACTGCCGCATTTTAAATCGAGACCGGCGGGAAAGCATTTCAGGATCGCAATTAAATTCAGAGCCGAGGACCTACGAGAAGTCCACTGAATTGGACATCAGTCAGCCACAAGACCTTTTACTTTTCTAACTCGAATGTTGTATTCCATCAACAATTTTTGTTTTTCAAATAATCTCTTTTCGGTCATTAGCCTGTAGTTTATATAGATTCTAAAAGCATGTGAAATAATACATTTACGACCGTAAAGCCAAGAAGAATCAGCTCAAGAAGAGTTTAACCAGCCTCACGCTTTTCATTTGGGCACAAGAGATAGATGGCAATTGATACTCACATACTGCAAAGTTGACAGAAGGGACCGTATGTTTCCTTCCTTCCCACGAGACCACTGCTGTATTTTAGCATCAATAACCTGCGTTATAGAATTCCAAAATCAGAGCTTTTGTTTCAAAAGCAACCCACCTCTATCAAATTGTGCATTTGTATCCAGCATTACTTTGATATCATCAAGTTCTTCGCTTGGTTGTCTTTGCTTTTCTTCATCTTGGGTCAATTCTTTTAGCTGCAGTAGGAAACTTCAGATGAAACTAACAGTCTAGATCAATTGACTTGCATTGAGCTGATTGAAGAAAGATAAACTAAATTAATCTATTAATCGACGGGAGGAATTTGTCTGAATAAGTTAACAAAGTACCACAAAGTTCCCGATGAAGGACTCATCAATTTCAATAACCGTGCGTCTTGCATCCTCAGGGACAGATTCTGACATAATAAGAAGGATATTAGTATATCGCTTCGATCAATTCTTCTTCTTTCTTTAACTCTAAGTAGTCCTTGGGAAACGCGTTGACTGATTATAAGATGAAGAGGATGTGAGAAGTGAAAATACTCATAGGTATAAGTTAAGGTGGGGTCCTACATGGATAAGTTTTTTAAACTTCCGCAGAAGTCTGTCTGAAAGTTTCATTACTAGAGATTGAGATGTTCATTTCATGCTGTCGTATGTGGTGATAGCAGGCACTATGCTTCACTTCAATAATTTGCAGTTCTCAGACAAACTATTAGAAATTTAGCGCATCTCAATTTGTTTGAACATTTGAACCTTTTCCATTGAACATGCTCAGACAAAATCAATAGGGAGTAATAAACTCTTTTTAGTTAATAGTGAGTTAAATAAAACCATCATAAATAGAACTAACCAGTACTTGATGCTGAGCTATTCTTCTTCTCTGACGAACCATCACTAAAGAGAAAGCTAGCAGTACTTGTGCCAGAGTGTTCTCTATCAGTCCGTTTATGAAACTGATTTACCTGGAAAAGAAAACAAAATCTTCTTGGTAATTTGCTTCAGATATGATATATATGAGTAGTAAAGATATTTGTGGAATGGATCATTAATACATTATGAGTGGAAGTTGCAGGTATTGTGTCAGTATTTCCCGCATGGGATGCTTTAACTTGTCGTTCTATGCCAATATTGGTACGATCTGCTGGATGGTCTGCTTTTCCTCCTCCCTCGTTCCATCTAAAGCTCCCACCTTGATGTTGAACATCAACTTTAGGTTTCAAAGTAGCTTCCTGATTGAAGATTTTAATGAACTCTTTGACCTTTCCTTTTTCTATCCTTCTACCAATGCCATCTCGTTGATCCATTGGCGATCCTGGCGCTGCAAATTTTCCTACTCCTTTTCTGTTCGAACCACCAAGACCATCTTGTTTCTTTACTCCTTTATCAGCATCATTCTGCCCAAGAGACTCTTCAGTACTCCTCAAACTTTTAGTTTCTGCTTCCTTCTTTCTGTCTACCTTGACCTCATTACTATCTGCAACTGGACAAACGGATGCTGAATTCGAGATTTTATGGAAAGATATGAAAGATTTAATCTTTAATCTAGACTACCTTTTTCATCTCCATCGCTAAGCAAAGAACGAAGAGGTTTCAATTCGGGCTTGGATAGTTGTTCCTCTTTCGCCATATTCTGACGCAAACCTGTCTGAGGCAGAGAGTGAGATTTTGTTTCTCCTCTTGTATTGCATGGAACGGCATCACTATGACCATCTTCACTCTTCCTTAAGCTGCTCAAAGTTTTTGGTCTGATAATATCGATGCCTGCTTCTTCAGCAGTTTGGCGTGCTTCCACTTCGACTTCCAAGCTTGATTGCTTCACCGTCTTACTTTCCATGTTGCTGGTTTTGACTCCAGAGGGTGCACCATTTGGCACTTCACTCTTCAAAGACACAGAATCGATATTCTCAGCAGATGGCGACACCGATTCTACTGTCCGATTCTGGCTGTCTATCTGCTCATTTCCGCTCGAGCTTTCAGTTTTAACTCTCTCTCTCGATTTCAAACTGTTCGCTCTCCTAAGAGGCATCGCCAGCGGTATTCCTTTGCTAGCCCATTTGTATATGGAGAAGTGAAATTGGACAGCGCTTGGCATATCTTGATCCGTGCTCTTATTAGAATCGTGGACTTTGTCAAATTTGCTCGCATTCAGAATCTTGCCGCCGCTAAGAGAGAACTCATGGGACAGAGGGCTTGGCCGATACGGCGATTGAATGACAACCTTGGATGTATCGTGAACTTGTGTCATTCGGCTCTGACATCCCCATGTAGAAACCTTGGGGGAGCATGGTTGGCTTGCGCCATTTAACGAGCCATCCTTGTGCTTAGAAGATGTAGGAGAACAGGAGCCAAGTGCTGGGGAGTCCACTGGCTTGCTCATTGTCGCAGGGAGGCTGGTAGATGATGAAGTCAATGGAAGTTAAAACAAGGCAGTAACCGGAAATGTTTATCTAACATCCTGAAGAGATTACTGTAGAGTTTACACAACATCTGGGTCATTTTGATTGCAATTGCTGTCAAAAAGATGACGCAAGAACCGTTCATTCGATAAGCTCAAAGTTGTCAAGACAAGTTTTCTTCTGCTGTATAGGAACAGCAGAGAGAGATAAGATCAGCATCCTGGGTCATCAGTATTGCATCTGTTAAGTGACCGGGCAATTAGCCCTAAATTCTTTACCTGTCGAACCCAAGAATTTGACAGAGAAAATACATAGCAGAAAGCCTGTTTAAAACAATTTGACCGAAACATTTTGGAATGTATCCCATCTTTCTAAACTCTAGCAGATTCCTGAATAACGTTTTCATTGGTTTTATGGCGCATAAATGTAGCGGCTATTGTAATAAAGCATATCCGATTACTGGAGTTTTATCTAGAAACAGTTTAAGACCTGAACTGTGATGGCACCAATGAGCTCAGGAGGGGCTCAGCTCGTGGTGGCAGAGGCCTCGCGGGGCTCATGATCCGCGAACCTGGGGACGATGAGAACACGTCTTGTTCATGCTTCCTCGGAGTGGAACTAGCAGATTCACTCCCCCTAAATATATCATCAAAGAAGTCCTCACTCATGAATCTCCTCCTGTTTGTGTTTTCCTCTCCGAAAACTGGCTTCTCACTCTCGGCAGTCCAGGGATTACTATAAGAAGGAATTTCGCCGCTCCCCCTATATCCATACGAATCCGCTGCTTCGCTGAGACTGTACCTCATCTCATGGATCGATGACCTCCTTGGCGGACCGCCAAAGACGTCTTTGAAATCAATGTCTGAGTTTCGGTACAATTTCTTGGGCAAAAAGCCATTGCCCAGTATTTCACTTTGAGAACTACTACTATGGCTATAATCTACAAGAACATTGTCCGTATGAGGGAATCTCTCCATTTCAACAATTGCCCATCAACCAGATTCAACTCACTGACACAGGTTTTGGCTTCTTCGACCCGTGACTCACCGAAGCCAAGGAAGTTCAGAATTCAAAAACGAAAGCAGCGGGAAACTCTTCCTCGCAGAACTACAATGAGTTATGGGCTATATGACATATTTGCAAAGAGAACTGTAGGATTTTTAAACAGAGGATGCAGTATCAAGAGCAAATGTTGATAAAACCAGACACAGACAGTACATCCCGGAGAAGGAAGAATTGAAAACGAAAACACACGAGGAGAAGAGGACAAAGATGGAGGTGGGTATTGGGAGGAATGCAAGAATTGAAGCCACACAAGCTGGGGGGACCGCAGAATCTGTGTGGATAAGGAGAAACTTTCAAGCTGACAAGGGAGAAGGCATTCTTTGCTAATGTTCTTGGACGTGAATTTTACGGTAAATTCTATTGGCGGACGTCAATCACTGGATGTTCGTGAAGGCGCATGAATTGAACTTCCTTTTCCAAGAACCCCTCATTCCTCTGTCAAAATCATGATTGCAGATCTGATTGGCTCCTTGATTTTTGGTTGGTTGTCATATGGAAGAGAACATTTTGGACTTACTTGATATGTTTGAGCTCATTGGTCTACTCATTGAGCCAATCGGATCGTCGGAAAGGTGTGGTGTCAAAATGCGACTTGGCAAAATTGGCGACAGGATGTATGACATCTGTACAGCATCAATTCATCACAATCTAAGAAATTGCTCTAAAGAAAAAGACTCGCTAAGATTGAGTCACAGGGCAAGTTCTGGTTTAGTAATTTTAAACAAGGGCGACATAAATACAAAGAAACCATCTTAATCTGAACTCTTAATGAAGCTTCCGTTCTAGCCAGAAATGTTTGGCTCTTGCACCATCTTCAATGATTTGTCGATAGAGAAGCTGAATTGAATGGAACTATCATTATCTTATCCGAATGGCTGCCTAAAGATGAAGTGGCCGTGAACCGGAAAGTATGTTCTGCTTTAAGTATTAGGAGTGGACCATCCGGTGCGATGCGTGGGCAACATGATATTGTTTAAAAAAAAAATTAGTCAGAGTAGCTATTGGTTATCTATATCTAACAGAAAGAAGTCCAAACTCTCTCAAGTTGGTCCTCAATCCTGATACTGGTTCTCCCCCGAGCAATATCGAACTCCACCACATGTTATACCAGCGTGGCTGTGAATTCAGGGACGCAAAGAGTAACTTCCGACTACCGTAAACAGAAATTCCTGATTGAAGCAGTAGTTCAGGCCCGATTGTCCGCTTACCATTAGACCGGACAAAAAGACCCACCTTCAGCACACAAAACTGTACAGGTTCACCAGCTAAAAACCGACACACGACATGATCTAGCCATGCTTGAAGACTTGCATCTGGACAGGCAGAATCAGAGTTCCAAAATGAACTGCCATTATCATTACAAATACAGAGGAGTGATTCAGGCATAGATAAACATTCTCTCCAGAGTGTTGGAAAGTCTTTTGAGCAGACACACTGCAATCTAAATAAATCGAGAAAGAAAATCATACAGCTACTTTGAAACGAATTCATTGAAACAAAATGGATAGAGCTACAGACACATTTCACATTGCTTGAGAAAGGGCATCACATCACCCACATTTATCCAGTATATCAAAAACTAGGAAAAGGAACGCCGAGTCGAGTTTGGAGGTTAGATCAGGACCAGATCCCCTTGTCTTCCTACCATTCAGAACCATCAGGGAAAGCTTGCAGGGCATCCTTCTTACCATTGGTGTAGAACTCAACAATTGCTTTCATTCGAGGAAGTTTATCTGGGTGATAATTGACATGGACAATGACGGGCTTCAACTTAGTCAGTTTGGCATCTTTTCTCACCGTCTTAAAGAGCACCTTACTGTTCATGAAAAGGTAGAAGTCCATAGTTCTCTTTGCAGCATGAAGACCATCATACCCGGGATGCGATGGGAAAAAGAGCTCCTCGTTGAAAACTGCTTGGTCCCATGCATTCTCCCTGGTAAGCCTCCCTGCCACGCGGTCCAAAAGCTCAATTGAAGGGATGGTGGGTCTCATGTAGAAGAAACCAGAGTTGTAAACCCATATTCTCATAGTATGTGCATATCGAGCCCAGCCCATGGCAGGTTCATCGAAAACATCATTATATCCGTAAGCTGTATAGTTATTGTGACCGTCACTCATGGATTCAACATCAGAATCCCGGTAAAGATAATCAAAAGGATTTTGAAAGTAGACAATATCGACATCTGAGAGCAGGACACTGTAACCCAGCTGCAGAAACTCCCTCAGAATACGGAATTTCAAACCAGAGACAGCATGGTTGCCTCCACTCTTCCCAACTGCATCAATGACTTGATCGGGGTCCCTCTTGTACACGGGAACATCATTTAACTTGCAGAAATGTTCAATCTCATCGTCTAAAGCTACAACTACGTAGTTAGGTATACCAACTCTTTTAATGCTGGTGAACCAGACCTCCAACATGTCTCTCACATTAGAATTAGCAAGCGCCACGATAAGCTCTTTTCCTATGGCAACTTCATCCAACAGCTTGGCTAATCTGGGGTTCACCAATTCATCAGGCATGATAGTTGGATTGGTCCTCAAGCCCTTGACCGTTCCAAATGGACCGGCTTTGTGCTGATTGCCCAATGCTGAGAACTGATTCCGTGCATGATCTTTTCCTTGTTCTGCTGATCTAAGCCTCTCATTCAATACCCTGATCTGGTTCTTGAGTGCCACGTTCTTCTCAGACAACGACGCAATGTCAGATTTCATCGAGTTGAACCTCTCTGGCAATTCACCTGAGGATGACCCAGACTGCCCAAAAGAACAATTTTATGAACTGTGAGAAGGAAGCAAAAGAAGTCCCTATAATCACATGACAGATGCACAAAGGCAAAGGTTCATCTGTCGATTGAAATCACCAAATCACTGAGCAGCAAGCACATCGCACAATAAGATGCACTTGAATCCATTGAGCAATTTATATGGCAAGGATTGAGGATGACCAACTAGAATCATGGAACATCACTTAGTACACACATATACAAGAATTTGTAACATCCTTAGGGAACTAGTAAACAATTTTCAAAGCAGTGACTTGACTTCCCTCTCTCTCTCCCTCTCTTCCTCTACTATATATATAATTGATACTTAGAGAATCAGTTACAAAATCAATTTCAGGAAGCTGTGGAATAAACGCGTGATATTAGCCATTTGACATTACAATTCTTCCAAAGGAAGAAAAAATGCAGAGCATTTCAACTTAATGCGACGTCGACCCATGTCACAACTCGTAAGACGCTAACATAAAAAATTTACGCTTCGGTTTCACTTAAATCAAGCAATTACAGTCCAGAAGCAATCATGAGTACAACCAATCCTTCGATGGAAAGAAGGAACGCATAGCTACACTGATGATAGCAAGTCCCAAACCCAGAGTCAACCACAGGAAGCAAAACAAGTCAACTCCGCCAGTCCGCAGCATTTTCAAAGAGAAACACATGCCCACGTTCCACATCCAAAACGAATAGGCACTGCAAAAGAGCGAGCCAGAATGCATTGCTCATGCCGAGATGAATCCCTACCTGGAGATCCGATATCGAAGCGATTCGGGCGCGAGGAGCGGCGCCGAAGAGCCCGTGAGGATACAAGAAAGAGAGCACGCAGCCGACCAGAACCCCGACGGCGATGGCCGCGGCGATTCGAGATCCGCGAGACGGTTGACCTTTGTCCCTGCGAACCGCCATAGTTGACCGCGCTCGGGGCTGTGAGGGTTCGCGCGCCCGGAGAGGACAACGACTGGGCTTCTCTTCACAGCATGAGATTCCGCAACTGCGAATTACGTGAAGCTCGAAATTGGGATCGTACAGAGAAGCGAAATCGAATCGCGGCGACCAGGGTCCCTCCTCTCCCAGACTTGGCGTGAGCTTGAAATGAGAGGGACGATTCTGAAGAAGGTAGTTCTGGTCAGCAATCTAGTTCTAGTTCCAGAGGCTGATGACGTGGCTTGTTTGACTTTTCATTTTAAAAATTGGCATTGATTTACCTTATAGGTAGGCTGATCTGCCACATTAGTAGCAGTAGGTTAATTGTAAAATTCATGTAATGTATTCTGATTAGGTATTGAGTACGTTTCGTAACCACCCAGTCCAACGAGGCAGGTGAGTGATCGCCGTGCCGGAGAGCTCGACCAAGGAGTGAATCATGACAGGCTTTTAAGACGGTGAAGCGAGCAAGATTGAATTAAAATATGCGCTGAATAGGGGTAGAGCAGATTTTGAAAATATGTGAGAAAATTGAAAATTAACTCAACGGCAGAGTTTTGCTTTTAGAATTTCAAAGTTTCAAAATTGAAGTGTGTTTTCGATAAAGGGATGAATCCAAGCAGACTTGAGTTAATTTCGAGGAGGACGTCACATGTTTGCTTTATTATACTTGACAGAAAACGAAGCGCCTTTTTATCCAGAGACTGCAAAGACTGCCTTCCCTCATTCTATGTGTGACTGTGTTACAAACACCAAGTCCCAGAAACAAAAAGGAAAGGAAAAGAACAAGAATCAAACATTAGTCCTCCTGAAGATGATCTGCGCTCCATACTGAGGCTGCAAGGTCACAAAAAGCATGGGAGCATGAACGTAAGACGGAGACACCTCGAAAGCATATCGCCTGACCACCATGGCCAGAGCAACCTTGGCCTCGGCCATGGCCAAGGACTGCCCCACACAGACTCTGCGGCCAAGCCCGAACGGGATGAACAAGGGCAGGTGCTTTTCGGCCTTTGTGAATCTCGCCGGGTTGAACTCATCTGCGTCTTCGCCCCATATCTCTGGGTCGTGATGGACAGCAGTTACGGCCAAGTAGAGCTGTGTCTCTGCCGGAATTTGAAGGCCCCCTAGATTCACATCTTTACAGGTTCGCCTCATCATCATCACAACAGGAGAGTATAGCCTGAGTGTTTCATTCAATACCATTGTTACCTGTTCAAATTTTCTCAAGACAGAACAGAAAAAACATGCCACTGTTACTGCCGCCGAAATGTGGATTTCTGAATCAAACTAAACTTTCAAAAACTAGGCCGATAGAGTGGTGAAATAGGTTGTCAAGGAAATATAGCGAGTGGAATGTCAATTGATAGCTGTGAGCCTGTTCATAGAGTGAATTTAAAGCATTAGAGTGATCCCGCTAATAGAATGAGCCATCTAGGGCAGTTCATTTATAATTCACCACGACCTAGTCTAAATAATAATGGGCATGATAATGTCATGCCTCATGCCCAATTTCTTCTTAATAGGCACGTCAGAACTTAAGCATCTCACTTGAATATGCGCAGAAGAAGTTCATCACACACATCAGACTTATCAAGTTACCACCATCTCATCCTCGTGATGTCCTGGGGATTTGATGATTGAGTTTCAAACCTAATGTTCTTTTTCATTTAAGAAGCTAGCCCAAGCAAGGACTTCGCTTCATTTGACAGTAAACAACTAATGAAGAAAACTAAATGGATCTATTTGTAGTAATATGACTAGTGAGGATTAACTTACGATCTTGAGCTCGTTCAGATTCTCCGCAGCCGGATGCCCGGTTTTCCCGCAAACACAGATCACTTCTTCCCGGGCCTTGTCCTGCCATTCCTGGTGCTTCGCCAGAAGGAGAAGCGCCCAAGTAAGGAGTGTGCCAGTCGTTTCTTTTCCCGCAAAGTAAAAAGTCTTGCATTCGTCTATGACTTCCTCCACTCCTAATCTCTCTTCTTCGTACGAGGATGTTAGGAGAGCCAGGAGATTGGATGAATTCTCTCTTGATTTCGGGTTGTTGGGGATCAGCTTCCGGATCGAATCCCGAGTTTCCTTCTCCAGTCTCCATCTCTCCCTATTCTTCTGAGTCGGTAGGAACCTGTGTATTGAATGAAACGTGTGATTGTCTGATCTTCCATGGATATGAAGATTCCAAGCAGAGCAAGGGAGATTGACCAGGACATGCTCTAAAAGCAGACAAGTAAGGATTTGCGGTTAAGGAAAGACACATCATTAGGTCGTGTCTTTTTCCAGAAATCACAAATTACTGATCAACTAACTATATCAAACATGAGAGGAGATGCTTGTTTCACTG
This sequence comes from Rhodomyrtus tomentosa, assembly GCA_028455895.1. NCBI lineage: Eukaryota > Viridiplantae > Streptophyta > Magnoliopsida > Myrtales > Myrtaceae > Rhodomyrtus > Rhodomyrtus tomentosa. Next base: position 189,793 of record JAPCWY010000001.1, on the reverse strand, counting down.
GAAAGTTTACAAACTAGCAGAAATGATGTGACATAGGCTCCATTGTTGAATACTATATGCAAATACATAAGAACTAAGAATGCGACTACAGACTATAGTATGGCTGTAACTGATTGATATGGGGCGAGTTCATTAGACCTGAAACCAGGAATGTAGATGCTTCGGATGGCTTGAGAGAAGAGGTGCATCTGCTGCTCCTGCAAGGCGAAAATGCGCTTGCCCTCTTCGAAGCTGCTTCCGAAAGCAGTCCTCGAGATGATGTCGGCCGAGAGTCCATGGAGCTCCTTCAGCACCTCCACCTCGAATTCCTCTCTTCCTCCTCGTACCTCCTCCCACGTCTCCAGCATCTTCGCCGTACTCGCAACCATCTCCGGCATCCACCCCTACTCAGAATGACAGAAAACGCATTGTTTGAAGTCTGTTCAGCGATCGATGTAGTGAACAATGCGAGTTTGTGCCGTATCTTTTCTATGGGAAGCAGCAAGCGTTACAGATTCTTTTATAATACAACCGGTTACCGTTAGAGTGGGCGGGTCCTTACGGTGTGGATGCTCTCCTAGGCAATTTAAAGAACAGTCGATCTTCGCCCAATTGCCAAGAACGGTACGACAATTTGAAGAACATACAAGTAGCTTCTGCTTTATTTTCTTCTTCTTTGTCAGAACTTCTGCTTTGCTTGCTTACTGTCGTTTGCCAGAAACTTTTTTAGATTGCGTTCGCGTCATTACCTCTTTTACCCCAAAAGGCATAATGGCTTGTTTCAACAACTTCAATCGTCAAAGTTAGAATTCTCGTTTTAAAGCTTTCGTTTTTGTTCATATTACTGTGCAGTGTTCTGGGTTGTGCCGGACAAAGATGTTATGTTCCTAAATCGCGTCGAACGATGATGACATGACATGGGATGTAATGCGATGACAATTCGACGATTTACACCGCCTCCATCACTCACCCTGACTCTCTCCATAGTGAAGGCCTGGTTGGCGATCCGCCGGTGAACGGCCCACTTTTCGCCCACCAGCCCCACAAGGCCTTGCCCGAACAGCATCCCAGCCTGCGGGTTGAACCCGATCTTTTCGTACGACCCGCCCGTGTTCATCAAGACCTCCTTGATCATGTCCGGATCTGAGATGCCCAACCTCGGTCTCGACCCGAACCAGTAGACAAAAGTCTTGCCATACTCGAGGGACCAGTGGTGGTAGAAAGGAGCCACCCTGCCAAGGATCCTGTGGTCAAAGGGGATGGACTTTGACTGAGCCTCCCCGAACAGGCGCTTGATCTCCGCTGTGTTGCCGAGGATCGGACGGTAGCCGGGGCCCCGGATGCCTTGCTCCGTGAAGTGGCGCTGTAGCTTTAGTGGGATCCATAGATTGGAGTATGTGAATTTTGAGAGGAGGATGAGGATTAGCAAGAGGACTGGAACAAGAAGCAATAGCATAGTTGAAAAAGAGAGAGATAGAGGGGGGGGGGGGGAGAGGCGCGGAGACAGACAAAGTTCACAAGGAGGAGTCGAAGAGTATGGAGTAAGATATAATTTGTGCATCTTCAAATAGAGAAAAGGTCAAACTTGGCGTCGTGCTTTTCTAAATAATTTCATGGTTTTGTGACGAAAGATAAATATATATAGTATATTTGGTCAGGAACCGAAAATAGGATCGATGATCTCAATTATCATTTTTCGAAATTGGGACCGGACTGGCCACTTTCGAAATCGGGAACCAAGAACCGAATCGGACTGTCGGTCCTCCTTATCATTTCTGGATCCGACATGCCCAACCTGGGCTTCAACTTGATTCAATATATACAAAAGCCATTTCTGCATCTACATTGACTGTGCATTACAACAGATATATATACTTTGTAAATGATAAAATTTCTTTGTTTAGTCACTTGTTAATGTCACACCCCGATCCTTTAAGAAAAAGGGCATTACACGACCGTCCTTTTTAATCAAAGAACACAGCCTCAAATAATACCTGATAAATAAATATGTATACCTCCATATATATATATATATATATATATATATATCTGATAACAGGATTATATATCCACAAAATATCAGGATTATATATCCACAAAACGAAAGCAGCGGGAAACTCTTCCTTGCAGAACTACAATGAGTTATGGGCTATATGACATATTTGCAAAGAGAACTGTAGGATTTTTAAACAGAGGATGCAGTATCAAGAGCAAATGTTGATAAAACCAGACACAGACAGTACATCCCGGAGAAGGAAGAATTGAAAACGAAAACACACAAGGAGAAGAGGACAAAGATGGAGGTGGGTATTGGGAGGAATGCAAGAATTGAAGCCACACAAGCCGGGGGGACCGCAGAATCTGCGTGGATAAGGAGAAACTTTCAAGCTGACAAAGGAGAAGGCATTCTTTGCTAATGTTCTTGGACGTGAATTTTACGGTAAATTCTATTGGCGGACGTCAATCACTGGATGTTCGTGAAGGCGCATGAATTGAACTTATTTTTCCAAGAACCCCCTCATTCCTCTGTCAAAATCATGATTGCAGATCTGATTGGCTCCTTGATTTTCGGTTGGTTGTCATATGGAAGAGAACATTTTGGACTTACTTGATATGTTTTGAGCTCATTGGTCTACTCATTGAGCCAATCGGATCGTCGGAAAGGTGTGGTGTCAAAATGCGACTTGGCAAAATTGGCGACAGGATGTATGACATCTGTACAGCATCAATTCATCACAATCTAAGAAATTGCTCTAAAGAAAAAGACTCGCTAAGATTGAGTCACACGGCAAGTTCTGGTTTAGTAATTTTAAACAAGGGCGACATAAATACAAAGAAACCATCTTAATCTGAACTCTTAATGAAGCTTCCGTTCTAGCCAGAAATGTTTGGCTCTTGCACCATCTTCAATGATTTGTCGATAGAGAAGCTGAATTGAATGGAACTATCATTATCTTATTCGAATGGCTGCCTAAAGATGAAGTGGCTGTGAACCGGAAAGTATGTTCTGCTTGAAGTATTAGGAGTGGACCATCCGGTGCGGTGCGTGGGCAACATGATATTGTTTTTAAAAAAAAAAATAGCCAGAGTAGCCACCTGACATGTTACAAGATATTGGTTAACTATATCTAACAGAAAGAAGTCCAAACTCTCTCAAGTTGGTCCTCAATCCTGATACTGGTTCTCCCCCGAGCAACATCGATCTCCACCACATGTTATACCAGTGTGGCTGTGAATTCAGGGACGCAAAAGAGTAACTTCCGACCACCGTAAACAGAAATTCCTGATTGAAGCAGTAGTTCAGGCCCGATTGTCCGCTTACCATTAGACCAGACAAAAAGACCCACCTTCAGCACACAAAACTGTACAGGTTCACCAGCTAAAAACCGACACACGACATGATCTAGCCGTGCTTGAAGACTTGCATCTGGACAGGCAGAATCAGAGTTCCAAAATGAACTGCCATTATCATTACAAATACAGAGGAGTGATTCGGGCATAGATAAACATTCTCTCCAGAGTGTTGGAAAGTCTTTTGAGCAGACACACTGCAATTTAAATAAATCGAGAATGAAAATCATACAGCTACTTTGAAACGAATTCATTGAAACAAAATGGATAAAGCTACAGACACATTTCACATTGCTTGAGAAAGGGCATCGCATCACCCACATCTATCCAGTACATCAAAAACTAGGAAAAGGAACGCCGAGTCGAGTTTGGAGGTTAGATCAGGACCAGATCCCCTTGTCTTCCTACCATTCAGAACCATCAGGGAAAGCTTGCAGTGCATCCTTCTTACCATTGGTGTAGAACTCAACAATTGCTTTCATTCGAGGAAGTTTATCAGGGTGATAATTGACATGGACAATGACGGGCTTCAACTTAGTCAGTTTGGCATCTTTTCTCACCGTCTTAAAGAGCACCTTACTGTTCATGAAAAGGTAGAAGTCCATAGTTCTCTTTGAGCCAATCGGATCGTCAGAAAAGTGTGGTGTCAAAATGCGACTTGACAAAATATCAGAGCTTACCTGCTATCAAAAAGATAAACGTTCGAATTTTCCACGTACAGCCCGAACTTACCAACTGTATACAATTTATCCAAAATATAACTCCAAAAGTTATGCAACTAACGTAATCTCGATCCTACTTGCGAATCGCCGTAGAACTTGAAAAATAAAGGAGATAAAGGAGTGAGCGAACCACAGCTCAGTGAGAAGTACAATCTATTCTAAGCAGATTGAGAAATTACTATGCATTCATCAAAGTAAATCAAATATCAACTCATAAAAAGAACAAACTATCAATGGTCTACTCCATCGATTAATCTCACCAAAACAACCCTAGATGGTACATCCATCGAATAATCTCATACTTGTCATCCACTATGGTCACTTTTAATGCCGTGACAAGACGATTAAGTTTATCCCTCTTGGTTAGGTCTATCGCCTATTTCAGCTGGTGATTCGGCTTAGTGACGTCTTGACAGTATGCATACTACCCCCACCTCAATGGGTTCTAAATATAGAGATATGAGCATTAACCACAATATCAAATTCAGGAAAACCACAAAAACCACAACCATATAGTTTCACAAACTAAACCCACAGCCTCCTCAGACATATTTCTCGAATAGCATTACAATCTTAGAATAATATATCATTGTCAAACCATAATCAAATAATCAAAAGGGCAATAATAGATCGATCCTGTTTATGCAAAAATAATGCTCGAAACATCTATTTTATTTTCCTTGTCAGGAAACTAAATCATAAAGCACGTACTTATTTTTAAATACACGAGTTTATAAATTTTTAGAAGATAAAGTACAACTCACGTTAATATCCAAATACCGAACTATAGTAGTTACTCGAATCGCAAGACTTGAAATCCTAAGCAGAATAATGGAAAACAAAATCAAAAGTTAGAAAATTATTACGCTAATGAACAATTGGACTAAACGATGCATAAGCATCGATAACTCGACACGTAAAAACTAGAAAGTTGCTAGTCGGGAAAAGGGTTGCTCGCGCTCCGAACTTCAGAAATTCCGTTCGGGCAAACCGTAAACCCGATTTATGAACCGTCAGAGCCATTAGCTCCACAATACCCTTAAGTTTGTTTCCTGCTTTGATCACGACTAAACGACACCAAAATCAGGCCCAATGACATAAAAATATCCAAAACATAGATTTTTCAGCACTAATTGCGAGAACTTCCTTAACTTTATCATACGAAACCCGATTAATGCCATTTTTACGAAGCTTATTCGACGTACCACAAATGTTCTAAGAGGTTCGACCTCAGCTGACAATTTAAAATTAAGGAAATCAGCTCCTGAAGTTTACTATTCACACGGGTAGATTTCGCAAACCATAACACCAAATTGCAATCCGTCAAATCCTACAGCTTTATAACATCCTAAAGTTTCATTCCCAGGCATATAAGCAGACAAACTCCCAAGAAATTAGAGACAGCAATTCAGTTTCCGTTGAAATCAGAAATTTAACCTTAAAACCCGAAAATCACTTTAATAGGAGAAACGAGGGATAGATAACTTACTGGACGTTACTATTCAGCGGCGGAATAGCTTGGCGAGGTAACGTGGTTTGATTGTGGGAAAAACCCCCCATTCTTTCTCTTCTTCCCTCTTCTCTTCTTCTTTCTCTCTCTCGGTTCTCTACCTCTTCCTTTCTGTCTTGCGTTCTACTCCTCTTCCTTTATGTTCTTTGGGACACTACATTTGCTGAAGAGGTAAGGGAGATGAGCTGGGCTTGGGTATTCTTTTGGGCTACATAATAGTAGGTCATTTTATTACAATCTACCCTAAAAAAAAAAAATTCATCCTTGAAATTTATACATACCTTATTCATTAAATAAGTGAGGATATTTGCGTCTCGCTTCCTCCTCGAGCTCCCAGTGGCTTCTATCTCCGTGTGGTTCTGCCATTGAATCTTTGCATAAGGGATCATACGACGCCGTAACGCTTGATCTTTTCTATCCACAATGCGTAAAGGCTGCTCTTTATATGTTATGTCTTCCCTTAATCTCAAGGGAGTATAATCCAATACATTATCAGGGCTCGGCACATATTTTCGCAATAAAGATACATGGCATAAGTTAGAATTCGATGTGGTTGATCAAGTGTTTCTGAAAGTCTCTCCTATGAAGGGCGTTATTAGATTTGGTACACGTGGCAAATTGAGTCCCAGATATATGGGACCGCTCTTTTTTAATGCGACGCCGACCCATGTCACAACTCGTAAGACGCTAACATAAAAAATTTACGCTTCGGTTTCACTTAAATCAAGCAATTACAGTCCAGAAGCAATCATGAGTACAACCAATCCTTCGATGGAAAGAAGGAACGCATAGCTACACTGATGATAGCAAGTCCCAAACCCAGAGTCAACCACAGGAAGCAAAACAAGTCAACTCCGCCAGTCCGCAGCATTTTCAAAGAGAAACACATGCCCACGTTCCACATCCAAAACGAATAGGCACTGCAAAAGAGCGAGCCAGAATGCATTGCTCATGCCGAGATGAATCCCTACCTGGAGATCCGATATCGAAGCGATTCGGGCGCGAGGAGCGGCGCCGAAGAGCCCGTGAGGATACAAGAAAGAGAGCACGCAGCCGACCAGAACCCCGACGGCGATGGCCGCGGCGATTCGAGATCCGCGAGACGGTTGACCTTTGTCCCTGCGAACCGCCATAGTTGACCGCGCTCGGGGCTGTGAGGGTTCGCGCGCCCGGAGAGGACAACGACTGGGCTTCTCTTCACAGCATGAGATTCCGCAACTGCGAATTACGTGAAGCTCGAAATTGGGATCGTACAGAGAAGCGAAATCGAATCGCGGCGACCAGGGTCCCTCCTCTCCCAGACTTGGCGTGAGCTTGAAATGAGAGGGACGATTCTGAAGAAGGTAGTTCTGGTCAGCAATCTAGTTCTAGTTCCAGAGGCTGATGACGTGGCTTGTTTGACTTTTCATTTTAAAAATTGGCATTGATTTACCTTATAGGTAGGCTGATCTGCCACATTAGTAGCAGTAGGTTAATTGTAAAATTCATGTAATGTATTCTGATTAGGTATTGAGTACGTTTCGTAACCACCCAGTCCAACGAGGCAGGTGAGTGATCGCCGTGCCGGAGAGCTCGACCAAGGAGTGAATCATGACAGGCTTTTAAGACGGTGAAGCGAGCAAGATTGAATTAAAATATGCGCTGAATAGGGGTAGAGCAGATTTTGAAAATATGTGAGAAAATTGAAAATTAACTCAACGGCAGAGTTTTGCTTTTAGAATTTCAAAGTTTCAAAATTGAAGTGTGTTTTCGATAAAGGGATGAATCCAAGCAGACTTGAGTTAATTTCGAGGAGGACGTCACATGTTTGCTTTATTATACTTGACAGAAAACGAAGCGCCTTTTTATCCAGAGACTGCAAAGACTGCCTTCCCTCATTCTATGTGTGACTGTGTTACAAACACCAAGTCCCAGAAACAAAAAGGAAAGGAAAAGAACAAGAATCAAACATTAGTCCTCCTGAAGATGATCTGCGCTCCATACTGAGGCTGCAAGGTCACAAAAAGCATGGGAGCATGAACGTAAGACGGAGACACCTCGAAAGCATATCGCCTGACCACCATGGCCAGAGCAACCTTGGCCTCGGCCATGGCCAAGGACTGCCCCACACAGACTCTGCGGCCAAGCCCGAACGGGATGAACAAGGGCAGGTGCTTTTTGGCCTTTGTGAATCTCGCCGGGTTGAACTCATCTGCGTCTTCGCCCCATATCTCTGGGTCGTGATGGACAGCAGTTACGGCCAAGTAGAGCTGTGTCTCTGCCGGAATTTGAAGGCCCCCTAGATTCACATCTTTACAGGTTCGCCTCATCATCATCACAACAGGAGAGTATAGCCTGAGTGTTTCATTCAATACCATTGTTACCTGTTCAAATTTTCTCAAGACAGAACAGAAAAAACATGCCACTGTTACTGCCGCCGAAATGTGGATTTCTGAATCAAACTAAACTTTCAAAAACTAGGCCGATAGAGTGGTGAAATAGGTTGTCAAGGAAATATAGCGAGTGGAATGTCAATTGATAGCTGTGAGCCTGTTCATAGAGTGAATTTAAAGCATTAGAGTGATCCCGCTAATAGAATGAGCCATCTAGGGCAGTTCATTTATAATTCACCACGACCTAGTCTAAATAATAATGGGCATGATAATGTCATGCCTCATGCCCAATTTCTTCTTAATAGGCACGTCAGAACTTAAGCATCTCACTTGAATATGCGCAGAAGAAGTTCATCACACACATCAGACTTATCAAGTTACCACCATCTCATCCTCGTGATGTCCTGGGGATTTGATGATTGAGTTTCAAACCTAATGTTCTTTTTCATTTAAGAAGCTAGCCCAAGCAAGGACTTCGCTTCATTTGACAGTAAACAACTAATGAAGAAAACTAAATGGATCTATTTGTAGTAATATGACTAGTGAGGATTAACTTACGATCTTGAGCTCGTTCAGATTCTCCGCAGCCGGATGCCCGGTTTTCCCGCAAACACAGATCACTTCTTCCCGGGCCTTGTCCTGCCATTCCTGGTGCTTCGCCAGAAGGAGAAGCGCCCAAGTAAGGAGTGTGCCAGTCGTTTCTTTTCCCGCAAAGTAAAAAGTCTTGCATTCGTCTATGACTTCCTCCACTCCTAATCTCTCTTCTTCGTACGAGGATGTTAGGAGAGCCAGGAGATTGGATGAATTCTCTCTTGATTTCGGGTTGTTGGGGATCAGCTTCCGGATCGAATCCCGAGTTTCCTTCTCCAGTCTCCATCTCTCCCTATTCTTCTGAGTCGGTAGGAACCTGTGTATTGAATGAAACGTGTGATTGTCTGATCTTCCATGGATATGAAGATTCCAAGCAGAGCAAGGGAGATTGACCAGGACATGCTCTAAAAGCAGACAAGTAAGGATTTGCGGTTAAGGAAAGACACATCATTAGGTCGTGTCTTTTTCCAGAAATCACAAATTACTGATCAACTAACTATATCAAACATGAGAGGAGATGCTTGTTTCACTGGAAAGTTTACAAACTAGCAGAAATGATGTGACATAGGCTCCATTGTTGAATACTATATGCAAATACATAAGAACTAAGAATGCGACTACAGACTATAGTATGGCTGTAACTGATTGATATGGGGCGAGTTCATTAGACCTGAAACCAGGAATGTAGATGCTTCGGATGGCTTGAGAGAAGAGGTGCATCTGCTGCTCCTGCAAGGCGAAAATGCGCTTGCCCTCTTCGAAGCTGCTTCCGAAAGCAGTCCTCGAGATGATGTCGGCCGAGAGTCCATGGAGCTCCTTCAGCACCTCCACCTCGAATTCCTCTCTTCCTCCTCGTACCTCCTCCCACGTCTCCAGCATCTTCGCCGTACTCGCAACCATCTCCGGCATCCACCCCTACTCAGAATGACAGAAAACGCATTGTTTGAAGTCTGTTCAGCGATCGATGTAGTGAACAATGCGAGTTTGTGCCGTATCTTTTCTATGGGAAGCAGCAAGCGTTACAGATTCTTTTATAATACAACCGGTTACCGTTAGAGTGGGCGGGTCCTTACGGTGTGGATGCTCTCCTAGGCAATTTAAAGAACAGTCGATCTTCGCCCAATTGCCAAGAACGGTACGACAATTTGAAGAACATACAAGTAGCTTCTGCTTTATTTTCTTCTTCTTTGTCAGAACTTCTGCTTTGCTTGCTTACTGTCGTTTGCCAGAAACTTTTTTAGATTGCGTTCGCGTCATTACCTCTTTTACCCCAAAAGGCATAATGGCTTGTTTCAACAACTTCAATCGTCAAAGTTAGAATTCTCGTTTTAAAGCTTTCGTTTTTGTTCATATTACTGTGCAGTGTTCTGGGTTGTGCCGGACAAAGATGTTATGTTCCTAAATCGCGTCGAACGATGATGACATGACATGGGATGTAATGCGATGACAATTCGACGATTTACACCGCCTCCATCACTCACCCTGACTCTCTCCATAGTGAAGGCCTGGTTGGCGATCCGCCGGTGAACGGCCCACTTTTCGCCCACCAGCCCCACAAGGCCTTGCCCGAACAGCATCCCAGCCTGCGGGTTGAACCCGATCTTTTCGTACGACCCGCCCGTGTTCATCAAGACCTCCTTGATCATGTCCGGATCTGAGATGCCCAACCTCGGTCTCGACCCGAACCAGTAGACAAAAGTCTTGCCATACTCGAGGGACCAGTGGTGGTAGAAAGGAGCCACCCTGCCAAGGATCCTGTGGTCAAAGGGGATGGACTTTGACTGAGCCTCCCCGAACAGGCGCTTGATCTCCGCTGTGTTGCCGAGGATCGGACGGTAGCCGGGGCCCCGGATGCCTTGCTCCGTGAAGTGGCGCTGTAGCTTTAGTGGGATCCATAGATTGGAGTATGTGAATTTTGAGAGGAGGATGAGGATTAGCAAGAGGACTGGAACAAGAAGCAATAGCATAGTTGAAAAAGAGAGAGATAGAGGGGGGGGGGGGGGGGGGGGGGGGGCGCAGGAGAGGCGCGGAGACAGACAAAGTTCACAAGGAGGAGTCGAAGAGTATGGAGTAAGATATAATTTGTGCATCTTCAAATAGAGAAAAGGTCAAACTTGGCGTCGTGCTTTTCTAAATAATTTCATGGTTTTGTGACGAAAGATAAATATATATAGTATATTTGGTCAGGAACCGAAAATAGGATCGATGATCTCAATTATCATTTTTCGAAATTGGGACCGGACTGGCCACTTTCGAAATCGGGAACCAAGAACCGAATCGGACTGTCGGTCCTCCTTATCATTTCTGGATCCGACATGCCCAACCTGGGCTTCAACTTGATTCAATATATACAAAAGCCATTTCTGCATCTACATTGACTGTGCATTACAACAGATATATATACTTTGTAAATGATAAAATTTCTTTGTTTAGTCACTTGTTAATGTCACACCCCGATCCTTTAAGAAAAAGGGCATTACACGACCGTCCTTTTTAATCAAAGAACACAGCCTCAAATAATACCTGATAAATAAATATGTATACCTCCATATATATATATATATATATATATATATCTGATAACAGGATTATATATCCACAAAATATCAGGATTATATATCCACAAAACGAAAGCAGCGGGAAACTCTTCCTTGCAGAACTACAATGAGTTATGGGCTATATGACATATTTGCAAAGAGAACTGTAGGATTTTTAAACAGAGGATGCAGTATCAAGAGCAAATGTTGATAAAACCAGACACAGACAGTACATCCCGGAGAAGGAAGAATTGAAAACGAAAACACACAAGGAGAAGAGGACAAAGATGGAGGTGGGTATTGGGAGGAATGCAAGAATTGAAGCCACACAAGCCGGGGGGACCGCAGAATCTGCGTGGATAAGGAGAAACTTTCAAGCTGACAAAGGAGAAGGCATTCTTTGCTAATGTTCTTGGACGTGAATTTTACGGTAAATTCTATTGGCGGACGTCAATCACTGGATGTTCGTGAAGGCGCATGAATTGAACTTATTTTTCCAAGAACCCCCTCATTCCTCTGTCAAAATCATGATTGCAGATCTGATTGGCTCCTTGATTTTCGGTTGGTTGTCATATGGAAGAGAACATTTTGGACTTACTTGATATGTTTTGAGCTCATTGGTCTACTCATTGAGCCAATCGGATCGTCGGAAAGGTGTGGTGTCAAAATGCGACTTGGCAAAATTGGCGACAGGATGTATGACATCTGTACAGCATCAATTCATCACAATCTAAGAAATTGCTCTAAAGAAAAAGACTCGCTAAGATTGAGTCACACGGCAAGTTCTGGTTTAGTAATTTTAAACAAGGGCGACATAAATACAAAGAAACCATCTTAATCTGAACTCTTAATGAAGCTTCCGTTCTAGCCAGAAATGTTTGGCTCTTGCACCATCTTCAATGATTTGTCGATAGAGAAGCTGAATTGAATGGAACTATCATTATCTTATTCGAATGGCTGCCTAAAGATGAAGTGGCTGTGAACCGGAAAGTATGTTCTGCTTGAAGTATTAGGAGTGGACCATCCGGTGCGGTGCGTGGGCAACATGATATTGTTTTTAAAAAAAAAAATAGCCAGAGTAGCCACCTGACATGTTACAAGATATTGGTTAACTATATCTAACAGAAAGAAGTCCAAACTCTCTCAAGTTGGTCCTCAATCCTGATACTGGTTCTCCCCCGAGCAACATCGATCTCCACCACATGTTATACCAGTGTGGCTGTGAATTCAGGGACGCAAAAGAGTAACTTCCGACCACCGTAAACAGAAATTCCTGATTGAAGCAGTAGTTCAGGCCCGATTGTCCGCTTACCATTAGACCAGACAAAAAGACCCACCTTCAGCACACAAAACTGTACAGGTTCACCAGCTAAAAACCGACACACGACATGATCTAGCCGTGCTTGAAGACTTGCATCTGGACAGGCAGAATCAGAGTTCCAAAATGAACTGCCATTATCATTACAAATACAGAGGAGTGATTCGGGCATAGATAAACATTCTCTCCAGAGTGTTGGAAAGTCTTTTGAGCAGACACACTGCAATTTAAATAAATCGAGAATGAAAATCATACAGCTACTTTGAAACGAATTCATTGAAACAAAATGGATAAAGCTACAGACACATTTCACATTGCTTGAGAAAGGGCATCGCATCACCCACATCTATCCAGTACATCAAAAACTAGGAAAAGGAACGCCGAGTCGAGTTTGGAGGTTAGATCAGGACCAGATCCCCTTGTCTTCCTACCATTCAGAACCATCAGGGAAAGCTTGCAGTGCATCCTTCTTACCATTGGTGTAGAACTCAACAATTGCTTTCATTCGAGGAAGTTTATCAGGGTGATAATTGACATGGACAATGACGGGCTTCAACTTAGTCAGTTTGGCATCTTTTCTCACCGTCTTAAAGAGCACCTTACTGTTCATGAAAAGGTAGAAGTCCATAGTTCTCTTTGAGCCAATCGGATCGTCAGAAAAGTGTGGTGTCAAAATGCGACTTGACAAAATATCAGAGCTTACCTGCTATCAAAAAGATAAACGTTCGAATTTTCCACGTACAGCCCGAACTTACCAACTGTATACAATTTATCCAAAATATAACTCCAAAAGTTATGCAACTAACGTAATCTCGATCCTACTTGCGAATCGCCGTAGAACTTGAAAAATAAAGGAGATAAAGGAGTGAGCGAACCACAGCTCAGTGAGAAGTACAATCTATTCTAAGCAGATTGAGAAATTACTATGCATTCATCAAAGTAAATCAAATATCAACTCATAAAAAGAACAAACTATCAATGGTCTACTCCATCGATTAATCTCACCAAAACAACCCTAGATGGTACATCCATCGAATAATCTCATACTTGTCATCCACTATGGTCACTTTTAATGCCGTGACAAGACGATTAAGTTTATCCCTCTTGGTTAGGTCTATCGCCTATTTCAGCTGGTGATTCGGCTTAGTGACGTCTTGACAGTATGCATACTACCCCCACCTCAATGGGTTCTAAATATAGAGATATGAGCATTAACCACAATATCAAATTCAGGAAAACCACAAAAACCACAACCATATAGTTTCACAAACTAAACCCACAGCCTCCTCAGACATATTTCTCGAATAGCATTACAATCTTAGAATAATATATCATTGTCAAACCATAATCAAATAATCAAAAGGGCAATAATAGATCGATCCTGTTTATGCAAAAATAATGCTCGAAACATCTATTTTATTTTCCTTGTCAGGAAACTAAATCATAAAGCACGTACTTATTTTTAAATACACGAGTTTATAAATTTTTAGAAGATAAAGTACAACTCACGTTAATATCCAAATACCGAACTATAGTAGTTACTCGAATCGCAAGACTTGAAATCCTAAGCAGAATAATGGAAAACAAAATCAAAAGTTAGAAAATTATTACGCTAATGAACAATTGGACTAAACGATGCATAAGCATCGATAACTCGACACGTAAAAACTAGAAAGTTGCTAGTCGGGAAAAGGGTTGCTCGCGCTCCGAACTTCAGAAATTCCGTTCGGGCAAACCGTAAACCCGATTTATGAACCGTCAGAGCCATTAGCTCCACAATACCCTTAAGTTTGTTTCCTGCTTTGATCACGACTAAACGACACCAAAATCAGGCCCAATGACATAAAAATATCCAAAACATAGATTTTTCAGCACTAATTGCGAGAACTTCCTTAACTTTATCATACGAAACCCGATTAATGCCATTTTTACGAAGCTTATTCGACGTACCACAAATGTTCTAAGAGGTTCGACCTCAGCTGACAATTTAAAATTAAGGAAATCAGCTCCTGAAGTTTACTATTCACACGGGTAGATTTCGCAAACCATAACACCAAATTGCAATCCGTCAAATCCTACAGCTTTATAACATCCTAAAGTTTCATTCCCAGGCATATAAGCAGACAAACTCCCAAGAAATTAGAGACAGCAATTCAGTTTCCGTTGAAATCAGAAATTTAACCTTAAAACCCGAAAATCACTTTAATAGGAGAAACGAGGGATAGATAACTTACTGGACGTTACTATTCAGCGGCGGAATAGCTTGGCGAGGTAACGTGGTTTGATTGTGGGAAAAAACCCCCCATTCTTTCTCTTCTTCCCTCTTCTCTTCTTCTTTCTCTCTCTCGGTTCTCTACCTCTTCCTTTCTGTCTTGCGTTCTACTCCTCTTCCTTTATGTTCTTTGGGACACTACATTTGCTGAAGAGGTAAGGGAGATGAGCTGGGCTTGGGTATTCTTTTGGGCTACATAATAGTAGGTCATTTTATTACAATCTACCCTAAAAAAAAAAAAATTCATCCTTGAAATTTATACATACCTTATTCATTAAATAAGTGAGGATATTTGCGTCTCGCTTCGTCCTCGAGCTCCCAGTGGCTTCTATCTCCGTGTGGTTCTGCCATTGAATCTTTGCATAAGGGATCATACGACGCCGTAACGCTTGATCTTTTCTATCCACAATGCGTAAAGGCTGCTCTTTATATGTTATGTCTTCCCTTAATCTCAAGGGAGTATAATCCAATACATTATCAGGGCTCGGCACATATTTTCGCAATAAAGATACATGGAACACGTCATGTACTCCAGATAACGCTGGCAACAATGCCAATCTATAAGCCACCTCGCCAATCCTCTTTAATATCAAGAACGGTCCCATATATCTGGGACTCAATTTGCCACGTGTACCAAATCTAATAACGCCCTTCATAGGAGAGACTTTCAGAAACACTTGATCAACCACATCGAATTCTAACTTATGCCGTTTAAGATTAGTGTAACTTTTCTGACGGCTTTGTGCTATTCTCAAACGCTCTCGAACAAATCTGACTTTCTCTTCTGATTGCTATATAAACTCGAGACCAGTTAGTCTTTTCTCACCCACATCGTCCTAGCAAACTTGTATCCTGCACTTTCGACCATATAAAGCTTCAAAAGGAGCCATTTTGATACTTGAATGATAACTGTTATTATAAGAAAATTCCGCCAAATGCAGGTGTTCGTCCCAAGATCCACCAAGGTCAATGGCGCATGCTCTCAGCATATCCTTTAAAGTCTGAATGGTTCTCTTTGACTGGCCGTCTGTCTGTGGATGAAATGTTGTACTAAAGTTGGACACGAACCGTGGATTCCTTTCAGAAACAATGCTCATTGTAACTCCATAAAGCTTCATTATCTCATTAACATACTGTTTTGCTATGTATTCAAGTGAGAGGCCGAATCTATATAATAAGAAATGAGTATACTTAGTTAACCGATCGACAATCACCCATATAGCATTCTTACCGCTTGGTGTCCTTGGTAAACCGACGATGAAATACATGGTAATATGCTCCCACTTCCATGTAGGTATCTCAAGTGGGTGTAGTTGTCCACCTGGCTTTTGATATTCAATCTTTACCTGCTGACAAACAAGGCACTGGTCAACAAATTTAACGATGTCTTTTTTCATATTGATCCACCAGAAGTTTTCTCTCAAATCTCTATACATCTTAGTACTTCTTGGATGAATAGAAAATCTGGTGTTGTGGGCTTCCTGCAATATTTACTTTTTCAATTCTGAGTCGTCGGGGACACAAAGTCGACTGCGAAATCTAAGTGATTCATCGGCATGAATATTGAAGTCATCCTTCCTTCTAACTTCGACGTCTTCTCTGATCTTTCTCAACTGAGAATCGTCATTCTGTTTTGCTTTGATTCTGTCTATCAACGTGGGTTGTACTCTTAAATTAGCTAACTGAGCGCCAAGATGATGTATCAATACCTCTAGGTCCAGCTTTCGCAAGTTCTCAAGAATATGCTTCTGAGAAGTAAGTAGCACTGTCATATTTCCCGAAGATTTACGAATCAGCTACTACATTCGCCTTACCTGAGTGATAATTAATGGACAAGTCATAATCTTTCAAGAATTCTAACCACCCCCGCTGTCTCATATTGAGTTCTTTCTGAGAAAATATATACTTCAGACTCTTGTGATCGGTAAAAACGTCACATCTCTCGCCATACAAATAGTGACGCCATATTTTCAAGGCAAACATGATGGCTGCTAACTCCAGATCATGTATCGGATAATTCTTCTCATGTGGTTTCAATTGTCTAGATGCATAGGCTATTACTCTCCCATCCTGCATAAGAACACAACCTAAACCTTCTTTAGAAGCATCACAATATATCATTTAACCACCGGTACCTGAAGGTAAGGTTAATATTAGAGCCGACACTAATCGTTTCTTTAGTTCTTAAAAACTGCGCTAACATGATCCGACCAAACAAATTTAACTCCTTTCTAAGTCAAGCGAGTAGGTGGACTGGCAATCTTGGAAAATCCCTCCACAAATCGCCTATAGTAGCCTGCTAAGCTAAGAAACTTCTGACTTCAGTGACATTAGTAGGTTGTCTCCATTGAAGAACCGCTTCGACTTTCTTCGTGTCAACTGAAATGCCGTCTTTCGAGATTACATGACCCAGAAATTCAATGTGGTCAAGCCAGAACTCACATTTATTAAATATTACATACAACCTCTTTTCCCGTAAAGTCTGCAAAACAACCCTTAAATGTTGCTCATGTTCCCCTGGACTCCCCGAATACATCAGAATATCATCAACGAATACCACAATAAACCTGTCGAGATATTCCCTGAACACCCTATTCATCAAGTCCATGAAAGCAGCAGATATGTTCGTTAATCCAAAAGGCATGACAAGAAATTCATAATGATCATATATTGTCCTAAAAGCAATTTTAGGCACATCATCGGCTTTAATCTTCAGTTGGTGATATCCAAAACGAAGGTCGATCTTAGAAAATACTTGAGCTCCCTTAAGTTGATCAAATAAATCGTCAATTCGGGGCAACAGATATTTATTTTTTGCCGTCACTTCATTAAGTTCGCGGTAGTCTATACATAGCCTCATACTACCGTCTTTCTTTTTCACGAACAATACTGGAGTTCCCCAAGGTGAAACACTGGGCTGGATAAATCCCTTATCTATGAGTTTTTGTAACTGTGTTTTCAACTCTCTTAATTCAGCCGCTTCCATTCGATACGGTGCTTTAGAAATTGGTGATGTGCCAGGCATCAAGTCAATGGAGAATTCGATCTCTCTATCAGGAGGCAAACTAGGTAAGTCTTCAGAAAATACATCTAGAAAATCTCAAACAATGGGAATATTTTCCAGCTTTACCACCTCCTTGTTCGTGTTTTTCACATGTGTGAGATAACCACAACAACCCTTCTTCAAAAGCTTTCTCGCTTGCAAAATGAAAATTAACCTTGGAAAGAAAACCTTACAACTTCCCGAGAAAGAGAACTCATCTTGATTTGGAGGTCGAAAAATAACTTTCTTCGCATAACAATCAACCGTAGCATGACAAGTCAATAACCAATCCATTCCTAGAATGACATCAAAATTATGTATATTTAATTCCACAAGATTCATAGGCATCTCGACATCATCAATCCGAAGCATACATTTCTTATACACACAATCAGCGATCAAGAAATCGCCAATGAAAGTATCCACATGTCAATCACCATCAAGAGACTTAGGCGACACATCAAGTTTCTTATCGAATTCCATAGAAACAAAAGAATGCGTGGCACCATGATCAAATAATGCGTAACCATATTATGAAGCAATAGAAATATCACCTACAACAACTGCATTAGACACCGCCGCATCCTCCTCTGTCATCGTAAAGACCTTTCTAGCTGTCATTTACCTTTGCTGATTTTCTTATGGCCTATCAACTGCAGGTGCATTCTTCCGCATAGGGCAAGCACGTGCTAGGTGTTCAAGTCGCCCACATACAAAACAAGACATGCTATCTGCTGGAGCATTCCTCTGCATCGGACAATTTTATCGTGTATGTCCTGCCTTTCCACATAAAAAGAAAACTACAATCTTTCAATAACATTGACCACCATTGTATTTTCCACAAGTAGTGCAAGGGCCTTGGTCGGTGAGATTTTTATCCTTTCCAGTTCGGTGGATGCCTCTTCTCTTTGCGCTTATACTTGCATAGTTTTCTTGGGAATCAGTGAATTTAAGCTTCTTACATTGAGAACCACCTTGTATCTTGCATTCTAAAGTGCCTTGTTCCACCCTCATCACTCGTTCCAACACGTCTCTATAAGTTGTTAGTGCAAGCGGCATAAGTGTGAGACGAATCTCAGGTCGGAGCCCTCTTTGAAAATGCTCAGCCTTATCCTCTTCACTAGCAACAAATTGTTCCGCAAATCTGCTCAACTGGTTGAAGCGACCTGCATACTCTAATACAGTAGAATCACCTTGAGATGCATGTACAAAGTCGCTCCTCATCTTCACCTGGAATAACTTTGGGAAGAATTGAGCATCGAATGCCTCAACAAATTCTTTCCAAGAAATGATTGCATCCATGCCTCCAAAAGCTGGTCCAGTGACTTCCCACCAATATTCAGCCTCACCCTCTAAATACTGCGTGGCGAAATCAACTTTCTTCTCTTCAAGAACTTCTTCAACTCTAAAGATTATCTCTATCTTCTTAATCCAACATTCAACCATAAAAGGATCGGTTTTCCCATCATAAGTTGATGGTTTCGCCTTCCTGAATTGGGCAAAGGTATAACTTCGATCACTGCCAGATTCGATAACTCCAGCTACATTATTTTGGGTCATTGACTGTTGACTATGTTCTCTTGTTTCTTGTGATTCTGCTATCATATCATCTCGATGTCTTGTCGAAGTTTGGCTTCTAGAACCCCGAGGCACATCTGTAGGATCAAAGCCAGTGGCTCTCTAACCCCTATCTCTGACAAGAGAAGCAGGCGGTGGATTCGAGTCGAAGCTCATAATTACCTGGAACCACCCATAGAACATAACCTCAGTACCTAAAAAGATAACTCGTTAAAATCTATCACACATCTCACAATGTCCCATATCTATGCCCAAATATTCATAACTTATGCTTTGATACTATCAAATGTCACACCCCGATCCTTTAAGAAAAAGGACATGACACGGCCGTCCTTTTTAATCAAAGGACGCCGCTTCAAACAATATCTGATAAACAAATATATATATATATATATATATATATATATATATATATAACTCCATATATATCTGATAACATGATTTTCCACAAAATATCAGAGCTTAGCTACTAACAAAAAAATAAACATACAAATTTTCCACATACAGCTCGAACTCACCAACTGTATACATCTTATCCAAAATATAACCCCAAAAGTCCTGCAACTAACGTACTCTCGATCCTACTTGCGACTCGACATAGAACCTGAAAAATAAAAGAGATAAAGGAGTAAGCGAACCACAGCTCGGTGAGAAGTACAATCTCTTCTAAGCGGATTGAGAAATTACTATGCATTCATCAAAATATATCAAATATCAACTCATAGTAATAAAAAACTATCAATGGTCTACTCCATTGATTAATCTCATCAAAACAACCATCGATGGTCCATCCATCGAATAATCTCATACTCGTCATTCACTATGGCCACTTTTAACGCAGTGACAAGGCGACCAAGTTTACCCCTCTTGGTTATGTCTATCGCCTATTTCAGCTGGCGATTCGACTTGGTGGCGTCCTGACAGCATACATACTACCCACAACTCAATGGGTTCTAAACATAGTGATATGAACATTAACCATAATATCAATTCTAGGAAAATCACAACCATACAGTTTCACAAACGGAACCTACAGCCTCCTCAAGCATATTTATCAAATAGCATTTCAATCTTAGTATAAGATATTATCGTCAAACCATGTTTAAATAATCAAATTGGCAGTAATAGCTCGATCCCGTTTATGTAAAAATAATGCTCGAAACATCTATTTTATTTTCCTTATTAGGAAACTAAATCATAAAGCACGTACTCATTTTTAAATACATGAATTTATAAATTTTTAGAAGAGAAATTACAACTCACCTTAATATCCGAATACCAAACTATAGTAGTTAATCGAGTCACAAGATTTGAAATCATAAACAGAATAATGGAAAACAACATCAAAAGTTGGAAAATTATTACGCTAGTGAACAATTGGACTAAACGAAGCATAAACGTCAATAACTAGACACGTAAAGACTTACTGGTCGGGAAAAGGGCTGCTTGCTCGCCGAATTTCAGAAATTTCGTTCGGGCAAATCGTAAACCCGATTTACGAACCGTCAAAGCCATTGGCTCTACAATACCCTTAAATTTGTTTCCTGCTTTGATCACAACTAAACGACACCAAAATCAGGCCCAATGACACAAAAATCTCCAAAACTCAGATTTTTCAGCACTAATTACGAGAAATTCCTTAACTTTCTCGTACGAACCCCAATTAACGCCATCTTACTATCCATACAAAGCTTATTCGACGTACTACAAATGTTCTGAGAGGTTCGACCTTAGCCGACAATTTAAAATTAAGGAAATCAGCCCCTAAAATTTACTGTTCACGTCGGCAGATTGTGCACTGAAATTGAATTGCTCGCTCCAGTCAAACCACAACACCAAATTGCGATCCGTCAAATCCCACGACTTTATAACATCCTAAAGTTTTATTTCCAGGCAAATACGCAGCCAAACTCCCAAGAAATCAGAAACAGCGACTCAGTTTCCATCGAAATCCAAAATTTAACCCTAAAACTCGAAAATCGATTTAATAGGAGAAACAAGAGATAGATAACTTATTGGACGTTGCTGTTCGGCATTGGAATAGCTTGGCGAGGCAACGTGGTTTGATTGTGAGGCATCTTCTAATAAGTGAACTTTAGTCTATCCTACTTTGTTACATTTTACGTTCGCAATACATCCAGAATTTAATGGAATAGATGTGTCCCGGGAAAATTATCTTTAAATTTAGATGTACATTAAAATGATTAGAAAGTCCAATTTAAAAGCTTAAGTTAATGGAGTACAGATATTCATGAATATAAAGAGTTCGGAAAAGTTTAAGTTGATAGGTGGAAGTCGATCACATCTATATTAGAGCGTTGGATCCTCTCGGAAGGGGCAAAACTTGGCTTTGATATCATTTTAGAAAGTTCAAACCCAAAAAATTAACGTGATAGGTGGAGAAAAATCGCATGCATATAAATCGCAACAGAATGTGAGATGTTTCTATTGAAAATTTCGACCTAGCGAGAAGCTAGGTCATGATGTACGAAAGAAGAACATAAACCAATCGGCTCACGATCAAGCATAATGAGCAGAGACATTCAAGTTAGGGTTTCATCTTCAAATTAATTTAGGGAAAAAAGGGCCAAAACAACGTCGTTTCAACCCACTTTTGTCTACTTCATTTCCCGGCGAGGCACATTGGACAATTTATGCTAAACTAATGACAAGTCGGATTTTCCGAAAAGGGAAATTATCGAAGACATTCAAGTGAACATTTTTTTAAAAAGCATCATGGTACCAAAATGAGCGCCATATGAAAGTTGTGTCACTTGTAGCTATTATTTTTCCCTAAAAAATTGTCAGAAAATTCATAAATCTTTCACTTTTGTCAATTCTATCCTAAACCTTGTAAGTTTTTCGATTAAGTTCTAAAACTTTTCATATTTTATCAATTCACTCATATTAGCCACAAATCACTGAAATGGACACCGGCCATCCTATGTGGCACCGCCGACGCTAATATGAACAGCTTTTCATAATTATGTGACGATCTTAACAAAAATTCAATTTTTTTGTTGTTTTTTCTTTTTATTTTTCTTTCTCTCTTTAGAGGCACATCGTGACCATTGCACAGGGATTGATGAACCTTGCCATCCTCTGAACCCCGAAAGAAAAATTTATCAAAAAAATTATTAAATTTTATCCACATCAGCACCGACGGTACCGTGTAGGATGGTCGGCACCCACGTCATCGATTTCTGGCCAAAATGACTGAATCGACAAAAGATAAAAATGTTTAAAGCTGAATCGACAAGCTTACTTTTTTTTTTTTGGACAATTTTTCCATTTTCCCAAGTTTTAACTAAATGACGGAGGTTTCAATCAAATGAACGATGACAACAAAGTAATTTGCCCTTAAACTAAATTACGATATCCCTCTAATGCTTTAGAATCCAAAGCACGAGTGGAATGATCCAACCAACCGTCCGCCGATGTCCAACCTATTGGACGATGTTTGCATTGCATGTCATAAATGCAGCATATGCAGACTAGGAAAATCCAAACTGATTATCGATGTCAGTAGGAATACGAGAGTATTAAGTGACTTCACCTCCAACTGCAAGCATAGAGAAAAACAAAAGACGTAAAAATAAATGGCTAACCCACGAGCATCAGGAGCCATTCTCCGATTGGAATCATATTGTCCTGAATTCATTGTGCTGTTACCGTTTATAACTGACATGCAGGGGTTGCGTTTGTTTCATGAAAACATTTTAAAAATTAAAACAGCTTCTGTTGACTAACTTTTCTAAGCACAACGTGACAACATATATGACAAGACGGAGCTGAGTATTGAGATTAAATCCGAGTACTTCAAGATATCTAATTGGACCTATCAACTCATAAAAATACTCAATTAGATTTACCTTCACTCAAAAAATTCAACCAATGAATTATGAGTAAAATTGGACAAATTAATAGCTTTACATCATGTGTTTCTCCGAACTGAGATTTCTCTAACACAACTCAATAACACGTGCATCCTTAACAAAGGAAAAGAAAAAAAGATTCCATATAACTTGAGGAGGGAATAAGACAAGATAACATATGAGTGCCAACGTGCTTGACTTAGAACAGCTCTACCAGATTTCAGCACATCATTTACAAGATACACACACAAAATGAACTTTCTTTTATCCAAAAACCATGAAATTGTCTTCCCTCATGCCATGCGACCATATTACAAACAGAAGTCCAAAAACAAATATGAAACAGAATCAAATATGAGTCCTCCTGAAGATGATTTGTGCTCCATACTGAGGCTGCAAGGAGACAAAAACCACAGGAGCATGAACATAAGATGGCGACACCTCGAAAGCATATTGCCTGATCAGCATGGCCAGAACAACCTTGGCCTCGACCATGGCCAAGTTCTGGCCAACACAGATTCTGGGGCCAAGCCCGAAACCGAGGAATGAGGCCAGGTGTTTTCGGGGCTTTGCGAATCTTGTTGGGTTGAACTCTTCTGCATCTTCACCCCATATCTCGGGGTTGTGATGTACGTCAGTGAAGGCCAAGTAGAGCTGTGTTTCTGCTGGAATCTGAAGGTCCCCAAGCTGCACATCTTTACAGGTTTTCCTCGTCACCATTACAGCAGCAGGGTAGAGTCTGAGTGTTTCATTCAATACCATCGTTACCTGTTTAAATTTTCTCAAAAAAGGATGTTAATTTTTCAATCAAACTAAACTTTAAAAAATTAGGTGAATGGAGTGGTGAAAGATGCCAGTTGATAGTAATGAACCTGTTTTTTTTTTTTTTTTTTGGTCGGAAAAAGATATTTCATTAACTTAAAAGTAGAACTCAATTTCTTAGCATCTAAACAAAGGATATCGAAAAAGACTTGTGATTGAAAGAACGCGGGAGACAGCAGTTGCAGGGGTATGCCGAGACTCAAAAGGCTGGCTTGTGGATGGATTTGCAAAAAAGAACACTAGCCTATTCTGTGATTGAAATTGAAACCCTAACCTTGTTGGAGTCGCAAGTGTACTTGGAACAGAAGTGGGAGTTGAATGCACATATTGAACTGAAGCTAACACTAGAAAGTGATAGCCTTTCGTTGCTAAGCTATATTTCGGACGCGGATCAAATCTCGTGGAACGTGCGGGCCTACATGGATATCTGCAAGCAAAAATTAGCCCAGCACAAGAATCTGAACTTATCTCACTATCCACATGAAGCCAATCATCTGGTAGATTGGACTGCAAAAGCCCAACGAAAAAAAAAAAAAACTTCCCATTAATTGGTTGTCCAAGCCTAGGTCGCCATGCGGAAGGGGCATGGGGACGTCAAAAAATGGATCCTATCAAATTGTTCCGAACCACAAGTCTTTTTAGATAGCAATGAGCATGTTCAAATAGTGAACTTAGAACAATAGATTGACCCTGATAAATAATTGGCCCGCGGCACTGTGCATACCTATATGACTAATCGGGACCGAGTCTCCCATGTATAATATACCTTGTGGGCACAAACATTGGAAGATAATTTCCATGTCATGTACATTTTCCTCTTGATAGGTAAGTGGGACAATTCAAACTTCTTACTTGAATGTGCACAGAAGTTCTTCATCACACACATCAGACAAACGATTATTTTTCTTTAATAGACAGTGAACAACCAATGAAGAAAACTAAACGGGTTTCTATATGTAGTAATCTGAGCAGCGAGGAAAAGTGATTAACTTACAATCTTGAGCTCGTTCAGATTTTCCGCAGTTGGAAGCCCTGTTTTCCCGCAAACGCGGATCACTTCTTCCCGTGCCTTGTCTTGCCATTCCTGGTGCTTCGCCAGAAGGAGAAGCACCCAAGTGAGGAGCCCGCCAGTGGTTTCTTTTCCCGCAAAGTAAAATGTCTTGCATTCGTCTATGACTTCCTCCACTCCTAATCTCCCTTCTTCGTATGAGGATGTTAGGAGAGCAAGGAAATTGGAGGAATTCTCTCTTGATTTCGAGTTGTTCTGGATCAGCTTCCGGATTGAGTCCCGAGTTTCCTTCTCCAGTCTCCATCTCTCCCTATTTTTCTGAGTCGGTAGGAACCTGTGCATTCAATGAAAAGATGCAAATCGTGTAATCTTCCATGGAGAGCTGGAGAAAAGACACATCATTGAATCAAAATTCTGCAAACAAATAGAAACGATGCAACATATGTTCCATTCCTCAGATGCTGTCAGAATATTACGGTAATTTTAGTTTATTTATTGCAATGGTGCAAGTTTAATTAGACCTGAAGCCGATTGTGTGGTGAAGGCCC
This sequence comes from Rhodomyrtus tomentosa, assembly GCA_028455895.1. Classification (NCBI taxonomy): domain Eukaryota; kingdom Viridiplantae; phylum Streptophyta; class Magnoliopsida; order Myrtales; family Myrtaceae; genus Rhodomyrtus; species Rhodomyrtus tomentosa. The sequence continues at coordinate 164,266 of JAPCWY010000001.1, read as the reverse complement.
ATCGGACAGACTCTCCCGCTCCGCTGATTTTCAGATTTTCCTTCACTTAAACCACACCTATGTTACACGTACACGCGTTCCTGGAGTTTTTTTGTGTGCCCGATACGTGTCGGTCTCCGACACGTGTCCGACATGAGACACACTAGGACACACTCGGACACGCGATCAACGCGTGTCGAGATTCCGACATGTGGTCAACATTTGGGACACCCTGGGACGTGTGTTTCCCGGGGCAATCTTGGAAAAAGAAAAAAATTGAGGATAAAAATGTAAGTGAAGGAAAATCTGAAAATCCCTAATATGTTTGACCTAATTTCTATCTTTTTTTTGTCTTCTACTTATTGTTAAATGTTAATTTTAATGGTGGAATATGAATTATGTAGTGCTTGTATTTTTTTCCTCCAAATTTATGGATTATTGAAAGGAAATGTAGTTAAATTTTTCAATTCGAAATATTGGTGGAATGAAATATTGCTCTTTAGCGTTACATGCCTTTATTAATTGTGTTGTTTATCATGATGCTATTATTATTGAAATCATAAAATTTATTACTTGTCATATATATTTATATAAATATACATATAGAATACAACGTGTATAAACGTGTCGGAGTTCATTGTTTTTTTATAATTCACGTGTCGACTAGCAGGAGCAACTTTTAATTTATTATGAGCCCAAACGATGGATTCAATAAGTTCTTGCCAATAACCACGCTCACTGAATAGAAACATTAAACTAAAAGCCCATACAAAATGAGCACCTAAGAAAAAAAGCCCATATGCAAATAATGAAGAACCATAATACTGAATTACTTGGGATGTGTCGTGTCGTGTGAGTGCAACATAGTGATTCAAGCTCTAGTTATTTATAAAAGTATCCATCGTTTATTGACCAAAAAAAGAAAAATTAGACCTGAAGCCAGGAATGTAAATGTTCTCGAAGGCTTGAAGGTAGAGGTGCAACTGCTGCTCTTGCAAGGCGAATATGCGGTTGCCCTCTTCGAAGCTGCTTCCAAAAGCTGTCCTCGATATGCTGTCGGCCGAGAGTCTGTGGACCTCCTTCTGCACCTCCACCTCGAATTCCTCTCTTCCTCCTCGCATATCCTCCCATGCGTCCAGCATCTTGGCGGTGCTTGCCACGATCTCCGGTATCCACCCCTACTCAGAATGAAAGATCTGTTAAACAATAAACGTGGTGAAGCAAACCACACACAGTTCAGAGATTTTTAAGGAGTATCGATGCTTTTTCCTTTTTTATGGGAATCAGCGAGTCTTACAGATTGCTTGTTAACAAAACTGGTTACTGTTAGAACGCACCACCCTTACAAAGTGGATGTGCTTTGGCAATTCGAAGAACATTTTATCTTAGCCAAAATACCAAGGACTATACGGCAATTTTAAAGAACATAAAACGAAAGTGAAGTATGTTCCAGAATTTCAGAAGAACTTGATTTCTTTGTGTGCCATAAATTCAGCTGGGTGTCGATATACTTCAGAATGTGGAGTACTAAAGGGCGTTCGAGATACCCTGGTGATAATGAGATGAATCAAGTATAGTAGACTGCATGAGCTTCAAGGGGGAATGGTGGCAAATTTGTTCGAGAAGAGTCGAATGCATCTGTTCTAGAGTCTGATGTCTACCATATGCATGAGTTGTGACTTAAGCAAATGGCGGAAAATGCAATTTAATATGACTGTCGGAGAAACCATGGAGATTTTAGAGTCAATTCACTTGGATATTCGTAAATTTTTACAGTTTCTTTGAGGAAGAGTTTTAGATTTATGCTAAAAACTACGGATGTTTACTCAAGGAAGACTAGGATATTTGTGCTAAGGCATAAGGTTGATGTTGTTGCCAAGATCAGGTAGTTGAGCGGTTTGATGAAACAGGCAAGGCTATCAAACTTGTGCAGACCAACAACAATGTGGAGTTCTACTGAGAGCTGTTAAATGAAGTATGCGTGAAAGAATACAGTGATACATCGCAATAATATGGGCAAAATATTAATAGAGATGGCCCATAAAATGCGCTCTACTGCTGGTATGATTAGGAATGTCCTAATGAATGCATTTACTGTGACTACCAACCTGGTGAATACATCTTCATCGACTACAATCAAATGCCTGACTCCCGAGAAAGAGGGGTTAGCTAACGTTGTTGTATTATGTTTAAAGAATATTTGGTTACTCATTTTATAATCAAGTGAGTGATAGTTTGATGGAAAGGCAAGAAAGTACATATTCCTTGGTTTGAGTGAATTCACTTGGTTTTAGCAAAGATTAACGAGTCTCCAAACTTCTAGGTAAGAATAATTGTGGAAGTGTTTACACTAATTTGTACGGTGTCTATCTTAAGGTAGAGTTACAACCAGAAACTCTTAAGATAGCATATATTATAGAGATGGTGCTTGTAACAAGGTGGAGCTTCTAGAGCTGGTTGTTGTAGTTGCTGAGTTTGACAAGATGTGTGTTCGATCATCTCACATATATGGATACAACGAGGATTTTATTTGATCTGTGGTACATGTGCAAATTCATATAGAGCGGTTAAAGGTGCAAGTAAAGTTGGTATCCTAATGAGCTTCACGGTCATGGCGAATTTCAAGCATGGCTTAGATTTATGGCGATTAAGCCTATCACGAGTTGTGGAAAGAGTAGCGGCGAATTTCAGATTCCAATCACGCTATTGTTACTTGACTCAAGTCAAGCCAACGAGGAGATTGTTGAAAATATTTCTTTAGTTTGAACTCATGAAGGAAATTCAATTCAAGTAAGATTCCAAATTTAAGTAGGTTTCCTAGTGAAATGCTTCTCTAATTTGAGTTGTTTCTTAATTTGAATAGAATACCTAAAAAAAAAAAATCGTACGGGGGATCCCAAAATTTTATACATAAGAAGTGGGTTTCTTCGTGAATTGCATCAAAGAGGAACTTTTGATGTTCGAGCCAAAAAATCATATGGTGAGATTTGTAAATTCTTTTATGAGATTGAACTATTATTTTACCAGAAATTATGAGGATTACCTATTGTGTGATTATTAAGTGTGATTGGAAGCTGGGAAATACGAAGGTTGTTTGAATGGTTTGAGTATGGTTGTAATCTACGTTGTGTCATTCGATTTATAGTGGAATGTAGTCCTCTCTCTGTGGATTAGGTCTTGCCAATCAAACGACGTAAATTCGAAATCCGATTTATTTCCTTGCTATGTTCTACTTTATAGTTTAATTGGTTATTTTTTTGAAATATATATTATTGTACAGTTTCTTGAGTTGTGCAGGACTAAGATGTCATGTTCATAAATCACAAGGACATTGTATGTTGCTATGGAAGTTTGATAAATTATGCTACCTTCAGTACTCACCCTGACTCTCTCCATAGTGAAGGCCTGGTTAGCGATCCGTCGGTGAACGGCCCACTTCTCACCTACCACCCCAGGAAGGCCTTGCCCGAACAGCCATCGGGCCTGCGGGTTGAACCCGATCTGGTCGTACGACCTGCCGGTGTTCATCAGGACCTCCTTAATCATGTCCGGATCCGAGATGCCCAACCTGGGCGTCGACCCGAACCAATAAACAAAAGTCTTCCCATACTTGAGGGACCAGTGGTAGTAGAAAGGGACCACCCTGTGGAGGATCCTGTGATCAAAGGGCATGGACTTCGCCTGAGCCTCTGTGGCTAGGCAATTGATCTCGGCCGTGTTGCCGAGGATCGGATGGTAGCCAGGGCCCCAGACGCCTTGCTTTGCGAAGTGGCGCTGTAGCTTTAGCGGGATCCATAGATTGGAGTAGGTGAATTTTGAGAAGAAGATGAGGATTAGCAAGAGGACTGGAACAAGAAGCCATAGCATAGTTTTGGAGAGAGGCGTGGAGTGGAGAATGAGAAGTTACACAAGAAAGTTAGAAGAATGGCGTAAGATAATTATACTTTGGCAACCGTGGTCTGGAGGAGTAAAGCAAGCTGGGCACACTTAAATAGATGTTGGGACAAACTGTGGTGTTATGCTTTTTCCAAAAAAATTCAGGGTTTTGACAGAGAAAAATACATAAAATATCGCGGTCTTATTACTGATCGATCGAGTGCTTTAGGGTAATCTTTACTCATATTTAATGAAGAAATGTTAGCATTTGCAATGTATTGATTGTTCATGGAAAGAGAAAGATGGTATTTTGTAAATGACAAAGGTTGTTTAATGGTGTACTTGTTAAACACTCCTATAACAGGAGCTTGCGTGTTTTAATACATTTTCTTGCTTGTGTTATGCATGATCAATGGGAGATAATGTTGTAACCAAGTCACAGTTAATTTGCGAATAGCATGGACTGAACTCAATATGTACTCAAGATTGACTCGCCTGATTCCGAGTCGTCCTCGAGATCACATCGCTAACACGAGGCTGGACAGCCTTCCTAAATTAATAAATCCTGACCAAGTTACTATTTCTAGCTTTCGGAATTTCTCCATAATTACTATGAAAAAAAAAAAGACTGGGAATTCCTTTAAATTACATGGTGTAGCTATGTTGCGAAGTTAACTAATTGAGCTTGAGCTGAAGCTTGAGTTTACAGATCAATCTATTATAATCGAGTAGAACGAGAGTTTTTGCAACTTCTATGTGAGTCTAGTTCGAGACGAAAGTTTAATGCCCGATCGAGCTTGAGTTGGATCGAGCACCGTCTTGCAAACCTAGTTGAGCTCATACTTGGCATTGTATCGACTTGATTTGAGTCAATTACACCCCAAGGTTGAATCTATATTATGATAACATGAGTGTCGGTGTATTTTCGCTGGAATTTCTCCCGCAATGAAATACCTTTCACCCTAAGTAGTTCTTCGTTTTTTTTTTTTTTATGTAGGAAAATGATTATGTGGTGATCCGGATATGAGTGATCCAAAAATTAGGAAATCAACCGATAAAACTTCAACGAAGTTTGACTCAATAACAAAAGCTGAAAATGCTTCAACACTACATCGAAGTTTGACTCGAGGAAAAAATGTCTGAGATAAATATACTTACCATAGTTTGACTCGACGACGAGAATCTAAAAGTTACAGTTAAGGAAATTAAAGTACGATGCGGGAAGTAAAGATAAAGGCAATTTTGTTTAGCTTGTTGGGTTTTTTATTTTATTATTTTCTAGTGGGTGCTTGGTAGTGGATTGCTCAACTGCCCCATGAAGATTGCAATTTTCAAATAGTCTTCATCGACTGCTTCCGTGTTTGCTATTCATCATGAACTATTCGAACGTGTTCTTGGGTGGTTATTTCTGCTATATAGAAAAATAAAAGGTCAGATAACAGTCGAAGCAATCCGACCCTTCTCACTTGCGGGATGCTCAAACGATGATTGTCACGTGCTTCTTGCGCGCATCTATCCCCGCAGCACAACCTGTTGTTGGCATCGGAATCAGCAACTATTTCAATTCCACCACCATACTTCGACAACTGGACATGCGGCATTAATACACGTGATTTTCGATGAGAAGGCGAACATCCTCCGGTGTATTAGTCACTACATGATAGTCCCCATGTGCCATATTCCTTCCCTCGTGTTTCGGGAACTTGTGCAAACTTTTTCTTGTGTCGACAGAATGATGACAAAAGGAGCTTGTGCGACAAAAATCGAGATGGTTTTCAAGATCTTTTGTCTGTCGGAATTGAAGTATTGAACCTCCTATTGCCCCATGAAAGAGGATTGAGTGCATGCTAGGCTGAAAGTGAGTGTTATCTACACATGGTAATCACATTGGAGCAGAGTAGGGAATTGAAATGGTTGAGTGGAGTAATAACAGAGAATAGGTAGTAACACAAAAATCGAGATGGTTCACCTACTCATGATATTGACATGGGAAAAAAAATAAAACAAATTTTAAAAACGAGAAGGTTTCTTGGGGTTTACGCCTAAAATAAAAATCAGAAAGTGATATCAGTGTTACTCTTCGACACATATATCGCCAATTTTCTCAAGGAAATCGGTCAAATTCCCGAGAAAATTGTGAATCCATGCACCAGGTGCCAGGTGGATTCTTTTAAATCAAATATAGCAAAATCAATTAAAAATTCAAATGAAAAAGACGCATATTAGAAACATCACCAATATATTAGTTAATAATATCATTATTTCATATAAATAATTCCCAATCATGATCTTTGCAGATCGGATTAGCCATATAATATACAAAATGATATTCCAGATATTTGATTTTTGTGCTAACCTAGAATTCTATTTCCTAGTGCTATGTCTATCTTTAAATTAGTGTGAAAAGAATAGCTTAAACATTTTTATACAAGCTTTATTTCTCTATGCAACCTTAACAAGTTTTACCTTTTATTCAAATTTTTTTTTAGGTTCGAATTGCTAATTAAACCTTCTGGGTTAAAATTTATGACTCAAATCGACTAATATAGGAAACTGTTATGATAGTCACTCTATGGAGTATTTGTGCTAATCTACATTCTTATCCTTTTATCCATGAAAATTATACGGATATCTTTTTCATGAAACGTGCTTGACATGATTAGCATATCTTGTTAGGTTCAAATGATCCAATTGGGTCAATCATATAAAATCTAAACAAAGAAAATGAAAGGAGGAAAATCAAAAATTGGCTTGTATTTTGGTTTGCTACATACATAAATATTGATATGAATGTTGAGATATAAATTTTTAGAATCTTTTAATATTTAAATAAAGCTTTAGACTTGAGAAGAAAGTTAAAAAGTTAATTTTGACTTTTGATAAATCTAGATGTACAACCATAATTTAAATCGACTAACATAATGTGAATCAACAAAAATTGCATCACCAAATCAAAGACACCAACTGTGATCACAAGTTCAAAACAAGAAGTTATCTTGGAGAGATCACGTGGATCATGCATTGTTCCTTATCGAAACAATTAAGGTAGAGCAAATACCATAGAATTGACATTAAGATTCCTCCACAAATCCAAAAGGAGAGATCAGATGGATCATGCATTATTTCTTATTGAATTAATTAAGGCATAGCAAATCTCATAGAATAGACATTTTGATTTCTTCACAAGTCCAACAGGATGCAAATGGACGTGCGAAGGGAATTTGTGGCCAACCAGTCTTCCTCGTTCCGAAAGATAACAGAGACTGTTAGGATAGCAATGCCTTGTTTATACGGGGAGGTTAGAAGTAGGTCCAGCAAAGTCTACAAGGATGATCATCTCTTCTGTGTGAGTTCTTACACGTCTTCAATTCTCTCCACATGATATTTATGTTGTGGAAATCTCATATCTGAATATTTTGAGTCTGACAAAATTATCTACCCTAATGAGAATCTATGTGATATTTATGATGATTTTATTGCAGAAGAATGTGTAAACAAAAGTTTATATTGTTTCCTTTCTGGCATTAAAACTCAAAAAGAAGTAGTCATATAGTCACTCCTGAAGACGCTCAGAAGGAGTAATTCTAAAGACGTTCAGATGAAGTGCTTCTGAAGACGAAATTGCCTCTGAAGATCAGACGGAACATGGTTTGTCATCTTGAATGTTTATTCGTATAAAGAGCTATATGATGTATCATATGAACTTTATTGAAGCTCAGTATTACCATTCTAACTTATCTATTCAGGAATATTTTCTTCTGAAGATTGCTTCTGAACACCGGTTAGATTTTGCATTTATCAACAGACAGATTCTAAAGACCCACGAATGACAATTTTTCGATTAAGGCAAATTCATTTATGGAAGTTTGTAATATTTGATTGACAATATATTCCTTCAAACAAATCAGGAGGAAATCTACGATTGGATACTACCTTCCAAGAATAAATCTTGCGACTCATGTGAATCTACTCTACTTTTGGAAACTAGAGATTTGGTTATATGAGCAGCTAAATCAGAAGTGTTTAGATTCTACTTAACGGTTATCATATCTTCTTGGATATAGTCTCGTTCAATCACGATTGATGACGCCCCATCAGAGATTGAAGACCAATCCTTTGATGGATTATCCAACGACTAGTTTGAAGGCAAAGAATTATAAAAGAAGAACCATGGTGATTTACAAGAGGTTGTGTCACGACCTAAAAAATTAGCATATCGATTATTAGTTTAATTAAATTAACTAACCTAATACGGACTCTCCCAAATCCTATCAAATCGCAACTTAGATTAATCGGGAATGATTTAAAATTTGGAGTCGCCACTAATCCTTTTGGTAGTTTAATTAGAAACCTAAGTAAAACAGCGGGAGAACCATTTTACTTTTACGAACCAGAGATAATGAGTTTGGAGACTTGGTTACATTAATTAAAAAATTAATGTGCTTTCGGTACCAATTTCATGAAAAACATCTTTTGATTGGTCTATGTAACTTGAAATTTTTATTTTTTGGTTTTTTTTCTTATCAAATGAAATGCTAATGCGACCTAACAATATGACATGTGAAATGATATAACATGTCATTGATGCATGATATGACAGACATAGCAAGATGATATAGAAAATGACGTGAAAAAAAAATGACGTGGCAAAAGTACGTGCAACCATGTAATATGCAGTGCCAATGGTATATTTTTTGCTATTTTTTATGCATTTTCGAATTTTAAAAAAACTATCCCATTTAACGTGATATGCAAACATGATAGGATATGCATGGAATATACTAGAGATATGCCTGTAATATATTAAAGATATGCATTAAATATGAAATATGCTAAAGATATGTATGAAACATGCATGAATGTCCTTGCCCTTTCCCTTTTAAAAAAATTCAGCCGGATTCTTTTTATGATTTTTATTGTCTTGACTTTATTTGCTTAATTGATGAGATAAGGTTTCTAGAGACCTTATCTTCCTAAAAAAAATCAATATAGTAAATAATATCTTACTAATTTTTTTTAGAAATCTTTTGGATGTGACAAAAGTCAATCAATCAATCAAAATAGCAATCTGCCAACGAATATTCAAATAAAATCGTGACCGCCAACATCCCAACCATCATCTTTTCGAATTTTTCTAAAAAATTTCCTATATCCGATTTTTTTATAAAAAAAAATTGGCTTTTTAGAGATGGCAAATCAGACCTAAACGATAATAGTCCGAAATTTTCTTTGCAAAAATTTTTGTTCTTACGATTTGGATCGAAAAGCCATTATCTTGAATTTCCATAAAGGATTTGCGCTTCGCTTAATGTCAGTATCATGCAGAACAATACTAGAACACTCAATGATTCTTAAGGCAAGCATAAACGTGACATCTTCGATAGAAACAACATGCAAATCATGCTAGGGCGGCGAACAAAACAGCATCCAATTACTTCCATGGACACACTCGGATTATTCCATACGATGTCGACATCTTACCTTAATCCGAGAAAACGAGAATCGAGGCCGAATTGGTGCGAGAACTTCGTGGCAGCAACAACAGCAACGGCGACGGAGCAGCAGGGACAGCAACGACGACGTCGTCAAGCGGGAAGCGGTTCTCGGGCTGGAAATGAACGGCGGCGATGCAAACTTCGAGGGTGGCGATGTCGATGGAGGTCCGCAGCGATGAAGGAGAGAGGGAGAGATCGCAAGAGGCAGAGAGAGAATCTATATATCTTGTTAGAAAATTCTATCCACCCCCTTATCCTAAGCCATAACAAAGTATATATATAGTGAATATTAGAGTAATGCCTTGAGATTTAATCCTAGCCGTTGAGATTTCTGACAATATATGAACCGTAAGATCGTAATTTCTAATTTTTGAGTAATCCCATCGAGCCAGGATATTAAAAATTCGGCTACCATGGGGGAATAAGGCTTCTGGCCGAAAATCCTCTTATAAAGTGGGCTTATTCGCGTAAATTTAAGGCTTAACCGGGCTTTAATTAATCAAACGGGCAATTAATTAAAAGACTTGCTCTTAAAAAAAATTAAAATAGACTAAAATGAATTTAAATTGAGCTCATCTTATAATTTTTAACAATTCCCCATTTCATGATAAAAAAAAATTCCAAATTGATTCTAGTTCTGCCGCCTGTTAAAATCAAGCTCAATTGATTCGACTTTGACTGACTGTCGATGCCAAATAAAATATGTAATGCATGAGAATTTCTTTTTGCGAGAACTATGATTAACTCTCATTTTATGAAATAAATGAATTTTCTAAAAAATCAAAATTTAGGTGTCAATAGGTTGCGAACTAGAAATTCCAAAGTACCAGAATTGTTCGAATTCACAAAATTATTCTCAAAGTTCTAAATTTTCCTCACTGTGAAGATTTGCAAGAGAGATTAAGTGTTCGTCATCACTTGTAACCTCATCGAATCATTTTAGTGAAATCCAGTCAATGGGTTGTCATCATGGGAGAGTGGACGTAGGCCTGACAAGCCAAACCACTATAAACTCAGCATGCACTATTCTCTACTCTAAACTTTTACTTATGTATTTAGATTATTTGCACATTATTTTAAGGTCCTTGTTCCTGATCGTGAATTAAAATTGTTTAATTCCGCAATAAATTTCAATTTGAATCACAAGGACCTATTCACTCATCCGGGTGATATTGCTAGATCCAACACTTCAAATCTGGTGGATCCCACGTGAACCCTCTTCATTGGTATATGAAGATTGCGGCCACATGCACAGCAGCAACTGAGAGCATTCCCTAACTTTGTCTACCGTGCTTGGCCACATTAACATTCAGAAGCTCACGGAAACTTTCGGGCTACCGAAAAGTGAGACAAGTCCTGTGATGGCCAAACGGAGTACATGGACCAATCGGCTTGCCATCAAGCATGACAAGTTTTCCGTAAGCGATAACTGTCGGTCATGTTGTAATAATACAATATCGGGATACCAAATCACGAGCTAAAAAAAAAATTTGAAAATGCATATGTCTAGTACCGACAGCAGGGCAACACGTGATTTTCAACTAGATTATCATTTTCTCCATAGCGTATTCGCATTGCCTGGGCGGTTCCAGGAGATGTCTCGAGCTATTTCGTTCTCCATAACGCATCCGCCTGACATCCATCTAATGCATCCGGTGATACATGATGCATCCAATCCCAAATGCAGTCTCCACACGCATTAAAAGAACTATAAATAGTCTTTTCATCCAAGTACATATGATGCCTCAGCACTAGGGCATAAATGCAGCTAATATCTCACCTATATGTGGACCTAGCCATAACTATAAGCAAGTCTTATAAATGATCACTATGTACCCATATCATCCCTCAGATAAACTAGATTGCCACAGTGACCTACTGAGTTTTGCCATAAGCAAATTGGGCCTTTACACTGGATTATCCAAGATTAAAGTTACAGAGAATAAATGGGCACAAATAGCACAAAATTTGACCTGGCAAAACCAGTCACGAACGGCAGGTGTTGAAGATCTCGCCTCGCATCATGTCTATGGGCATGTGTTCCACAGTGTAACGCTATAGACCTAAATCAAGACCCCTTTTCTCCAGGAGAGCCAGCCCTTCATAGCTGCCATATTTCGAACTATGGAGCTTCAAGAACTCATAGTCCTAAAAAGCACAGAGACATGTCTTTTAGAATATGCAGTTACACATCATATTAAGAAGTTCAACACCATGCCTTCCAAAGATCCAAGTTTCATGCCAAATTGTGAAATTAAAAGGTTGAATTAATCATATTGTTCATATGACAGGCAGAGTTTTCGTTCCATTTTCCAAAAATTACAACGTATCACATCTGGAAAACTATCAATCCATAGAAATTAGGCTTATGAAACACCATGGCTTGCAAACTATGAAGTAACCAGAGAGCATCTCCAACAATTGTGCATGCAGAATTTTGATCCCTGTATTACTGAAATCCAAAACTCCAAATTGCAGCCACTTCAGAAAGTTGGCCCTAGTTGGATTATCCTTTGTTAAAAAATTCACCAGTCCATCAAAATATTGACGCAGTCTGTCCATGATCTTCCACTCAAATTACCGTAACAAACAAGCCTACGACAAATAACCAGAACCATTGATTACAGTAGTAGGGAAAAAAAAACACCAACCCGTGAAATTCAAATTTAAAACTTAAACGAAGTTCCTGTTAAAAGATACACATCTCGAAATGGCTCTCATACCAAACATTTTGACATTATTCATGTACCATAAAAAACCCTCAACTAATACACTTGTGGTAAATTTATCCATACTATTTTTTTAACCATGAAAAATCTCAAACTAGTATATATGTGATAAATTTGCTCCATACTATTTTTTTTTACCACCAAAAACCCCTAAAATGATATATATGTTACAAATTTATCCTAAAATAATTTTTTGACCACAAAATACTCCAAAGCGATACACGTGTGACAAATTTATCCTCCGTTAAATTGATTTAACATCACGAAAAATCCCAAATTAATAAATCTGTGACAAATAATGGGTAAAAATCCCAAATTTGTATACCAGTCAACTATCACCTGTTATCTAACTTGGCAATTTGATAGTTAAATTTAACGAAAAATAACGGAGGGTAAATTTATCACAGGTGTACCAGTTTAGGGTAAATTTATCATAAGTCGGTTTGAGATTTTTTTTGTGATAACAAAAATTTGGTAAATTTGTTACGTGTGTATTAGTTTGGGATTTTCCGTGGTATTAATTCTAATTATGATGAATGAGTGTTCTAAAGTGATAAAAATTGATGAGTAGCAAGTAAGAGAGTATCCCAGTCACAGATAAATTTGCTTTAATTGTGATAGACCCTACCTAGATTGACAAGAAAACAAGTGCAAATATCACTCACATAGCCCATAACTCCTGTTTTATGGCATTGTTGACGTCTTACTGTGGCAAAGACATATGGAGAGGGAGGGAAATTGAAATATGAAAAATAATGTTAAAACAAGTAAGTACCAATTTAGGGTGCTCTTTTAACGGAAAATGAATGATTTGAAAAATATTTTCATAAAATTGATCACTTGACATAGTTAGTCAATGAAAAATATTTTTGCCATCAATGATAATTTATGTGCAAATATTCTTATGGACGATGATACGACAATTAATGGAGAAATATCGAGAAAGAAATAAGTACCTTCATATGGTATTTATTGATCTCGAAAAGGCGTATGATAGGGTTTCAAAAAGGTTCTATGGTACTTTCTTGAAAAGAAAAAAGTGACTTCAAAGTACGTATAGGCAATCAAGGATATGTATGACGTTGTTACTACATGTGTGAAGGTGTGTAATGACATATCAAGTTAATTTTCAATCAAAGTGACTTACACCAAGGTTCTATTTTGAATCATTATCATTTTGCCCTGGTTATGGATGAGATATTCACTATGAGATGTCGTGGTGTATGCTATTTGCAGACAATATTATACTTATTGATGAGATCAGTGTTGGGGTTAACGCTAAATTAGAATTATGAAGAAGCACGTTAGAGTCTACATGATGTACGTTAAGTCGAAGTAAAATGAAATACTTGAAGTGTGAGTTCGACACAGCAGGAAGAGGGGATCAAGAAGCCGTAAATATGCTCAGACATGAGATACTCAAGAAAGATACTTTTAGATATCTGGGATCAATATTGCAAAAGGGGGAAGAGATTGATGAGCATGTAAGTCATAGAATCAAAGCAGGTTGGATGAAATAGCGCAATGCATCAGGATTTTTGCGTGATCGCAAAATTCCTCTTAGAATAAAAAGAAAATTTTATTGAACAGCAATAAGACATGTCTTGTTATACGAAACTGAATGTTGGTCGGCACAGAGAAAACATAAGCATAAAATGAAAATAGTGAAAATGAGGATATTAAGATGGATGTGTGGTCATACAAGAATTAATAAGATGAGGAATGAAGATATTCGATGAAAAGTTGGAATAAAACCGGTAGCAGAAAAGATGAGAGAATATAGATTGAGATAATTTGGGCATATTCTCCGAAAGCCCTTAGATATTTCGATACGAATAGAAGTTTGTTATCAAGAGCATAACATGAAAAAAAGAAGTGCTCGACCAAAATTTACTTGGAGAAAAGTAGTAAAACAAGATTTAATTTAGTGGGAAATAAATTGGCGTACGGTTCGTTTAGGACGGAATTGAGGAATGATATTATTATTATGGAGGGGTATGCATAGATATATATATATATATATATATTTAATTTAATTTATTTATTTTTACATATTTATCTCTTTTGCCTCAATTGATTTTGCTTTTATTTTGATAAATTTTTGGGGTGTATCGACCGCTGACCCCAACTAGTTTGGAATAAAAGCGTTGTTGATGTTAATATTGATGTTGATATTGATTCTTGTGGACGATGAAAATATTTTTCGTTTGTAAGGGATACAAGTAGTCATATTTAGGAAAATTGTTTTTCATATGAATTAACTTATGCGAAACAAATGGAGCATTAGGGATTATCAACTTCTACTTTATGTTAGTATATCTCCAAATTAGCCAATGTTGACATTCTCTTTTTATTTCATTTTCTTCCGTCATCTGGGAGGAGTATGAATGTGTTATTTTCACGAACGACTCGGTATCCAAATTGAGCTTTGAGGGAGTAAACCAAAATATAATCCTGTGAATAGGTGTAATGAGTCTTAGTGTTCACATGACAATGTCAAAGCACCATATATTTCATGGCAAAATGTTGGAAGTACTTCAGTTGGACCCAACTTTACTCAAAAATTTAAGTAAATGAGTTATGAGCCAACTTCGATAATATTAAATGCTCCACACCACATTAATTTTTCAATATAGGATTCTTCTCTAATACAACTCACACGTGCATCCTAACAATCTCCCCATCGCGTGTGAGTTCTAATGTAAGGTTTGCACCTCCTTAATCCAAATATCATTCTACACCAACTTATCTCAACTTGAATCTTCATCAACTCCCATCGAGACTACGCTGCTACACCATAACGCCCATGTCACGGCCTAAAATTAGACCAACGGATTATCAAGTTAATTAAAATAACTTACCTAATTCGGACTCTCCCAAGTCCTATCGAATTGCAACTTAGGTTCATTCATGGAAAATATTCAATTGGAGTCGCCACTAATCATTTAAGGTAAGTTGATTAGAAATCTAGATAAAATAGCGGAAGTGTCATTTTATATCTACAAACCAGAGAAATTGAATTCGAGGATTTGGTTACATTAATTTAGAAAAATTAATACCCTTTCAGTACCAATTTTCATCAAAAAAATCCTTATTCGATTGATCGATGTTAATTGATTTAAATTTAGAAAAAATGCAACATGAGACCATGTGTTATGCATGAAAATGATCTGACTGTTTTTATTTTATTTATTTTTTTGGATTAAGCGCAAGAAAAAACATTCAAAAGTAAACAAAAATTTGAGAAAAATTATACAAATAAGCCCATAAAATACTCTTTTTTTTTTTGTCAGAAAGCCCATAAAATACTTTAAATTCTAAATTTTCAACAAATCCTCTTATTCTCAAAGATCTGGGCTAAAGCAGATTTTATCCGTTACATCCTTGAGAATTCGAGCCAGTATGTGGGCAATTGTATAAAGAAACAACATCCCTTTCGCTAAAGGGCGGAACACGAATTTCTATACTAAATCACTGTCTCATTCCATAAGATCATTGACAAAGCGTGTGATTTAATTTTTTTTTTCAATGGGTCTAGGCACAAGATGAGCATATTTTATAGGCATTTTTATTTAAAAATGTGCAGATTTTATCACAAGCAAAATAAGCAAGCACGACAAAAATAAAATAAGATGAGTTAATTTAATTTGAATTTTTGAAAGTTTAGAGGGATTGTCGAAATTATAAGATTGGGGTCCACTTTCCTCATCAAAAATCTTATCCAATTTTATTTGAGAAAATTATCGTTAAGGTTTGGAAAAATTAATTTCATATAATTCTCAAAGTTTTGGATGTAATCCAATAAAATGATTGTTGTAAGAAACTCTCGAAGGTCTTTGTTTTCTCTTTGTAATCTGGAAAATTGTACTTTAAAGAAGTTTTCTTTCCAAAATAGAGACCCCACTTGTTATAGTACGGGTTTTGAATAGAGATAATATGTTCCAATGTTTTTGAACCAAGAGAAAAAAATTTGGAAATACCTAAAAACAAATTTTGGTAAAGAAAAATAGCTAAAATTTGATATTTGTAATATTCATTTTCCTTTAAAAGAGAATTACGATTTTCTTGAATCTCCAAAATATCCTTTTTTAGAAGATCATGATTTTCTAGAACTTCCAAAACTTCTTTCTTGAGTAAATCATGTTTCTTTCAAATAGAAAAAATCTTTTTGAAGAAACTCAATATTTTCATTCTTAGAAAGATCATGCTGCCTTAATCTCGAATTCACCTTTTTCCACTCAAAAATTTTCTTAAGAGGAGTCTTATATTCTAAACATAGCTCATCGTTCATTTCATCTTGTACGAGATTATATTTTTCGCATGCACAGCCATCCCGCTTTATCGCTGCCTCTTTCACATTCACCGCCACTCTAAAATGAATTTGTCCTCAGAGATTGGCACCAGACTTGCCCTCCAATGAATCCTCGTTAAGGGATTTAGATTGTACTCATTCCAATTACTAGACTCAAAGAGCCTCCGCCATAACTTCAATTTACATAATATTTTGATGGTTGGTGGTGGCTGTCGAAAGGCGGTCCTCTTCTAGCTCAAAATGTCGCATCGCATCATTAAAAGTTTTAATATTATCATTATGAGTTAAGTAGACTTTTATGTTTTCCCAGCTATTGGGCAAAGAGTGTATAACCGCTTGCACCTGCTGCCCCCTTTATCGATATATCGCAAAAGTCAGAATGAAATGAGATGATATACTTCATCAGAGATTTCAGGCAAATTAATCTCTATTTCATCTTCGGAATCTGATTTGGCCATTAAGCAAATGTCGATGGAATCTTCCTCGTCGTTGTCTTTGCACTTTGTATCGCTTCGTGTTTCAACTTTCAAGACTTTATTTTTCTTTTCAAATCACCCTTTGTTTTTTTTCAGGAGTGGATAATTTGGATTGATAGGTCCCTGTTTCCTTCAGTCAAAAAAATTTATTTCCTTACCTTCTTTATCGCTAGAAGATTTCTCAAGTTCCTGAAACAATCATCTTCCTCTGAAGTTTCTTCCTTGTTGACACCTGATTTTTAATCATTTTTTATTTCGATTTTATTTCCAAAATTAATTTAAAATAGCAAAAAAAAAGTAATGAAATTATAAAATCAACTTAGGAAGCTTTGGCCTAGCCTTGGGATTCAATTTTGAACAAAAAATATTTTTCCTAATTTTTGGTATTTTCGAATTTATTTTAATATAAAAACTACCCAAAAAATAAAAAAAAATACCATTCATGGTCAAAAAATGCACAAAAATAGTCATTAATTTTATTTTAATTCCCTCTTCAAGTTTTTTTTAATTCCCTCTTCAAGTTGATCTTTTTAAATATCGAAAATTTGACTTGGTACAATATGTTCATTCATAAACATAAACCCAAATCGAGCATAAAACATCCTTTTTGAGTCTTTTAATTTTCAATTTTTGCTTTAAATAAGCCATGACGTTGATATCAAGAACCTTGAAGTGAAATTGTGTTGACTTACCCTTCAATTTGATTAATTTTAACCAAAATGGCTTAATTACACAATTTTCTTTCAATTTAGTCTCGGTTTCACAAATCTTAAAATTAAATTCTCTCTAGAACATTCATGAAAATCAAACATCTCTACCCTATAGTTTTCATCGCCCCGAACTCATTGGCGGCCTCAATTTGGACTGATTTGATCTTCTGAGCCCTCGATTAATCAAAAATCTTTTTCGAATCGTAAATACAATTTGGGGTTTTTGCTAAATTGGAATTCATTTGTTCATGAAAATACCCATTTTAGATGAAAAAAATGTTGAGGAGTCCGATTTTGGAATCAATTTCATGAAAAATAGTCAATTTGATGCTCGATTTGGCAAAAATTAAGAACCGGGGCAATCGGGTCGGACCCGACCCGACCGAACCGCATCTGCTCCAAAGGAACAGGTTATGTTCCTTCACGTACAGAGGACAATCGGCAGAAGGAGGAGGATGGCGCCCACGATAAAAACTGAGAGGTCAGGCCTCCTTTTCAGAGCTCGAGGGAACGCGTGATCGTCCTAGGGAGGATCCCAAACGGCTGGCATTTATATGGGGGGGGGGGGGATCGGCTTCAAAAAAAAGGGGAGAGAGAAGGAGGCCGATAGATAGAGAGAGCCGGGAGAGAAAGAGAGCGGCGGCCGAGAGAGCGAGAGGGAGTGGAAGGTGCTCACTTGAGGGGGGGGGGGGGGGGGGGGGGGGGGGTCGAAGACAGAGACGTTCGGAAGGGGTCCTTCCACGCAAAAAAAAAAAAAAAAAAGAGGAGAGAGAGCGGAGGAATTTTCGGTTGAAAGAGAATACAGATATTGCAGAAGAGTTGTTGACGCTAGTCGTTTGAATCACGTTCTAGCGTGGGTCGAGTTTTCTAAAAGGAAGGCGACAATGCGAGGTGAGTCAACAGATATTTCCTTTCATGTGAGCGAGTTCGGTGTCGAGCCGTGGCGTCGGGTCGACTATTGAAGCCAGTGGTCGGTGACATCGTTGAAGAGGTAGCCTCGACAAAGATCTGCGGGTCGAGGCGTTGTGGAGAAGGCAATCTGAGAAGAACATGACCTAAGAAAGAAAAAGAATGCAAAAAAAGGGAATAAAAAGGAAAATGTGGAGATGGGAATGGGAATGGGAATGGTCAGATTGAGTGCACGTTGGGTGTTTCTTGCAATTTGTGCATGAAGGGCTTCGAGCCCAGTAGAAAACATGAAGATATTAATAGGATTTGGGCCATTGAAAAATTGGGTCAGGTCCAGTTGGGCTTTAGTATAAATATTTGCCATAAAAAAGGAAGAGGATGGGCCTTTCTTTTAGATTTTTCTCGGGCTTCTCGTGGATTTCGAACGGTTGGGTTTAGAGGCCCAATCCGGATCACTATTTCAGATTAAATAATAATAAACAACTCATAAATTCATTAAAAAAATAGGAAAATCATTAAAAATTCAGAAAATATTGAAAAAAAAAAATCAAAAAATTCCCAAAAAAATTCTAAAAAATAGGAAATGGCTACAATCAACCGGTCATGACTTATTTTTGATCTTTTGAACCCCGATCCTTCCAAAAATAATGATATTGCCTTTTTGGCAAATCATCTTCCAAAAATTGAAGAAATTCAGAAAATTCCTTAAAAAAATTCAGAAAATAGAAAATGACCACAATCGATTGGCCATAACCTATTTTGTTCTTTTGACCTATTTTGGGTCTTTCGAGCCCTGACCTTCCAAAATGACGATTTTGCCCTTTTGGTATATTGTCTTCCAAAAATTGAAGAAAATCAAAATATTCCAAAAAATCCTGAAAAATAGAAAATTATCACAATCAACTGGCCATGACCTATTTTGGGTATTTTGAAACCCAATTCCTCTAAAAATGACGATTTTGTCCTTTTGGCAAATCGCCTTCCAAAAATTTGATGAAAAGTCCAAAAAATTCTCAAAAATAGAAAATGGCGATGAACAATGGCCATGGTCTATTTTGATTGATTCGATACCCGAATCTTCCAAAATGACGATTTCGCGCTTCGGGCGAATTGTCACCAAGTCTTCACATTTTACCACAGGCCCTAAATCACACATTTTCTAAGCCTTTAGGGTTATATTGGGAGGCCCCTAACCTGAATTGATGTACATTAACGTGGTTCATTTATGCATTTGATTGCGTTTTCCTTATATTAATTATGATTGATAGGACTAGTTTTCCAATCTGCATAAAACCCCAAACCAAACTTACATCACCCAAATTTGCGCCTGCATGAAATCTTAGTTAGGAAAATCACTCATGTTAGGTACTAAAAAGGCGTTGGTAATGGCACCAACATAACCAAGTTCCCGAATCCAAAATCTATGGTTCCGAAAAGCTGATCGATCTCTCCCAATCAATTAGTGAGGTTTTCGATCCACCTTCCAAGAATGACCGATGGCGACTCCAAATGCATGCACACATAGCACATGCCACCACGACCACACCAAGGTCGAATCCGATCAACTCTTACCGTCGAAAAATCCTTCATATTTATTCCCGCCGCAATTTGGTATGGGCCTGGGAGGGCTTGCGCCAATCAAGGCCCACGATCCACATTTCAGAGTGGGGTACCCGACCGATAATCCATTATCCCGCGCATTTTTCCCTAAAAGGAAAAAACGGGTCACGACATTCGTTTTCTAGCTATCCTCTTGAATTTCCTTACCATCACGGCTAGTTCTTCATCATCTTCGTCTCTCTCTGAATTTGCATCAATTGAATTTACTTCAAAGCAATTTCATTTCACTTTTAGAGCCACCCTCATCATTTAATCATTCGGATTCATAGGATGTTAATGTTCCAACAAGCTCGTCAACAAATAGAGGCGATATTCTTGAAGTTTCTCTAATTGTGGTCTTGATGTTACTCCATTCTTTTGTCAATCCTGTCATAATTTTGTTGACCTTCTCAGTTTACGAAATTTGCTTGCCATAGTAGTTTAAGCCATTTACAATATCTATAAACCTGTTGATCCTATCAAAAATAGATTTATTGGGTTTCATTTTGAAATACTTATATCTTCCAAGAAGAATGTTTGTCTTTGTCTCTTTGACTCTATCAATTCATTGGTGAACAACTTGAAGTCTATCCCAAATTTTCTCTGTTGTTTCGCAAGAACAAAAACAGTTATATTAAGCCGGAGATAAAGCACAGTAAAAAGAGTATAGTGCTATAGAATCCGAAGCTTCTCTTTTGGATAATTCGGTGGAGTTGGGTTTTTGTTCTTCGGAAACTTTTTCTTTTGATGAAGATGCAGTAGGATTTGCTCCATTTGTACGACATCCCACGTCAATGGATCTGTAGATTTGATGAATGATTTCATCTTATTTTTTCAAATGTTGTAGTCTTTTCCATCAAAATATGAAGGTCGGGTGTTGCTTTGACCTTCCACAATACTTGCTCCAAGAATACTAGTCATTGAATATCGTTAGCTTAGAATTACACACTTCAAATAACAAGCCTTAGGCTCTGATACCAAGTGTTGCTTTTTCTTAGAACTAAAACCAAAGGGGATGAATAGGTGTTTATGATCAAACTTGATAAAATATTGCGGAAATAAACTTCGAGTTCAATAGGAGCGAAAGTAATTAATAGAACCATGCGTTGCTTCTACCAAATAGTAAATAGAGACGAGTAGATAGTAGAAAGTAATGCACAATAAATTATAATTGTTCAGCTTTTGGTAAACCTACGTCCACTCTCCCATACTAACAGCCTACTGGTTGGATTTCACTAGTTAATCAAATGAGATATTACAGAAAGATGTTATTGCTTGAACACAATCACTTCCAACAGAAGTGAACTCTGCCTCTACTAGGGCTATCTCACTCTACACACTTGACTACGTATAGCAACTTTTACAACATCACAATTTAAGCACGAGTAGATAATTGAAACAAATGAAATTCTCTTAGGATATGGGTATTGATCTCTTGATCTCTCTTACTTCTCTTCAAGCACGATGTTCTTTATACACTTCTCGTCTTCCAAGCTTCCCGCTGGACAGAATCACCCCGAGAATCAATCTCCAAAACTAGTCGTTAGTTGATCGTGGAATAAAGATCATAAGCTGTTGAGGTAAGAGCAATCATAAATTTGAGAGGATTTGCTCGCCCAATACAATCAAATCCTTAGCTCCATAAATCAAGCTTCTAATAAAAGAAATTATCTAAAGAGTGATTGTCAATCTAACAAGATTCCTCATATGAAAAGTAATGAGAATACATTTGTGATTGATGGTCAGTCAATTTAACTTAAAAGCGCAATGCTAACCAGATAATTGATTAAACAATGAGGATAAATCAAATATCAAAATATATCTCGTCATGATGCACGTATCAGTCTGCCTCTGCCACGAAGCATGCATGGTTCTATCAAAATAAAAGAGCTAAACATATTACATAAAAAAAAAGGCATAGAGATATATTTATAGTAAATCCTCAAAGTATAAATCAAAATCTTTTCAATAAAAAAAAAAGTGAGTGTTGTTTACTTCAAAATCAAATATAATTTCCGAACAATGACAACATTGATGAAAGAGGGAGCAAAGTATTGAGCTTAAATCTAAGTGTATCGAGATATCTAACTAGACCCATCAGTCTATCAACATGTCCAATTGAATTTATCTTCACACAAAAAAATTCAACCAATGAATTATAAGCCAGATATGACATATTAACTGCTCTACGCCATATCGTTTCTTCAAAGTTGGATTTATCTAACATAACTCACTCACACGTGCATCCAAAAAAAGCTTGAGGAGAGGATAAGACAAGACAACGTGCTTGACTGAGAACAACTCTACCAGATTTCAGCACATCATTTACAAGATGCAGACACAAAATAAACTTTCTTTTATCCAAAAAACATGAAATTGTCTTCCCTCATACCGTGCGACCCTGTTACAAATAGAAGTCCAAAAACAAATATGAAACAGAATCAAATATGTGTCCTCCTGAGGATGATTGGCGCTCCATGTTGAGGCTGCAAGGCCACAAAAACCATGGGAGCATGAACATAAGATGGCGACACCTCGAAAGCAAATCGCCTGACCAGCATGGTCAGAATAACCTTGGCCTCGACCATGGCCAAGTTCTGGCCAACACAGATTCTGGGGCCAAGCCTGAACCCAAGGAACGAAGCCAGGTGTTTTCGGGGCTTTGCGAATCTTATCGGATTGAACTCTTCTGCGTCTTCGCCCCATATCTCAGGGCCGTGATGCACAGTAGCCAAGGCCAAGTAGAGCTGTGTTTCCGCTGGAATCTGAAGGTCCCCCAGCCGCACATCTTTATAGGTTTTCCTCGTCGCCATCACAGCAGGAGGGTACAGTCTAAGTGTTTCAT
Organism: Rhodomyrtus tomentosa; assembly: GCA_028455895.1. NCBI lineage: Eukaryota > Viridiplantae > Streptophyta > Magnoliopsida > Myrtales > Myrtaceae > Rhodomyrtus > Rhodomyrtus tomentosa. Next base: position 141,336 of record JAPCWY010000001.1, on the reverse strand, counting down.
TCAATACCATCGTTACCTGTTTAAATTTTCTCAAAAAAAAAAAAGGATTTTAATTTTTCAGTCAGACTAAACTTTCAAAAATTAGGCGAATGGAGTGGTGAAAAATGCCAGTTGATAGCAATAAGCCAGTTCAAACAGTGAACTTAGAACGTTAGATCGACCCCGATTAAATAATTAGCCCGCGGCGCAAGGCATACCTATATAACTAATCGGGGCCGAGGGCGAGTCCCCCATGTATAATATACGTTGTGGGCACAAACATTAGAAGGTAGTTTCCATGTGATGTACAATTTCCTCTTAATAGGTAAGTGAGACATTTCAAACTTCTTATTTGAATGTGAACGGAAGTTTTTCATCACACACATCAAACAAACGATGGTTTTTCTTTATTGGACAGTAAACAACAAATGGAGAAAACTAAACAGGTCTCTATCTGAGCAGTGAGGGAAAGCGATTAACTTACAATCTTGAGCTCGTTCAGATTTTCCGCAGCCGGAAGCCCTGTTTTCCCGCAGATGCGGATCACTTCTTCCCGGGCCTTGTCCTGCCATTCCTGGTGCTTCGCCAGAAGGAGAAGCGCCCAAGCGAGGAGCGTGCCAGTGGTTTCTTTTCCCACGAAGTAAAATGTCTTGCATTCGTCTATGACTTCCTCCACTCCTAGCCTTTCTTCTTCGTGGGATGATGTTAGGAGAGCGAGAAAATTGGTTAGATTCTCTCTCGATTTCCGGTTGTTCTCGATCATCTTCCGGACCAAGTGGCGGATTTCTTTCTCTAGTCTCCAGCTCTCCATATTCTTCTGAGTCGGTAGGAACCTGTGTATTGAATGAAAACATGTGAATCGTCTAATCTTCCATGAAGAGCTAGAGAAAAGACACGTCATTAAAACGTGTCTTTTCCTTGAAGTATGAAAGTGAAAGAGGGAAAATAATGTTTTTGTTATTTCATAAAGAGGGATTACATCAGTATATATATATATAGTGGGTATTAGAGCGCACTAATAAAGAAGGCTAAAATACCCTTACTGAAAATAAATCCAAACAATTAACATTTCAACAAAGTATAATCAAGAATTACTGATGCAAACTCTACAAACAAATAGAAACGATGCAACATTTGTTCCACTTCTTAGATACTATATAAGAATATGAGTACAGTAATTTTCGTTTATTGACTGAAATAGAGCAAGTGTAATTAGACCTGAAGCCAGGAATGTAAATGTTCTTGATGGCTTGAGTGTAGAGGTGCATCTGCTGCTCCTGCAAGGCGAATATGTGCTTGCCCTCTTCGAAGCTGCTTCCGAAAGCAGTCCTCGAGATGATGTCGGCCGACAGTCCGTGGAGCTCCTTCAGTACCTCCACCTCGAATTCCCCTCTTCCTCCTCGCATATCCTCCCATGTGTCCAGCATCTTCGCGGTGCTCGTTACGATCTCCGGGATCCACCCCTATTCAGAATGAAAGATCTGTTCAGCGATAAACGTGATGAAGCAACTACTCACAGTTCAAAGATTTTGAAGGAGTATCTGTGCTTTTTCCCTTTTTATGGGAACCAGCGAGTCTTACATATTGCTTCTTAACAAAACTGGTTACTGTTAGAACGCACTGCCCTTACATTATTGTCTCGCTTTGGCAAGTTGAAGAACAGTTGACCTTCACCAAAAATACCAAGGACTATGCGGCAATTTAAAGAACATAAAACTAAAGTGAGGTACGTTCCAGAATTTCAAAAGAACTTGATTTGTTTGTGTGCATTAGATTCAGCTGGGTGCCGATATACTTCAAGATGTGGAGTAATTAAGGCCGTTCAAAATACCTGGTTATAATGAGAGGAATTAAGTATATTAGTCTGCATGAGCTTCAAGGGGAAACGGTGGCAGATTTCTCTCCGAGTAGAGTCGAATGCATCAATTCTGGAGTCTGATATCTATCTTATAAGTTTGAGGTACATTGGCTAGCAAAGCCTAAAGAGTCTGATATCTACCATATGCATGGGTTGACTTAAGCAAATGGCAGAAAATGAGATCTAGTATGATAGATGTAGAAACCATGGAGATTTTAAAGTTAATTCACTTGGATGTTCGTAAGTTTGAGTAACCTTGGTTTTGGTGCCCGGAAGTGAATTCACTTAGTATTAGCAAAGATTAACGAATCTCCAACACTTCTTTGTAAGAATAATTGTGGAAAGAATTATAATGATTTGTGCGGTGTCTATCTTAAGGTAGAGTCGCAACCAGAAACTCCTAAGATAAATACGTTATAGAGGTGGTGCGTATAGCAAGGTAGAGCTTCTAGAGATGGTTGTTGTAGTTGCCGAGTTTGGCTGGATGTGTGTTCGATCACCTCAAAGATATCGATATAACGGGAGTTTTGCTTAATCTATGATACGAGTGAAAATTCATATGGAGTTGTTAAAGGTCCTGGTGAAGTTGATATTCTAATGGGCTCCACGGTCATGGCATGGTTCGAGCATGGCTTGGCTTTATAACGATTAAACCTGTCACGAGTTGTGGAAAGAGTAGCGACGAAGTTCAAATTCCCACAAAGTGATTGTTACTTGACTTAAGTCGAGCCAATAAGGAGATTATTGAAAATATGAGTTGGGACTCGTGAAGGAAATTCAATTCAAGTAAGATTTTAAGCTTTAGTAGGTTAATTTCCTAGTGAAATTTTTTTCTAGTTTGAGTGGTCTGTTAATTTGAGATAATTCCTATAAAAAAATTTCATACGTGGGATCCCAAACTTTTCTACATAAGAAATGGGTTTCTTCGTGAACTGCATCCAAGAGGAGCTTTTTGGTATTCAAGCCAATAAATCATGTGGTGAGAATTGTAAATTCCTATGAGATTGAACTACTATTTTACCAGAAATTACGAGGGTTACCTATTGTGTGGTTATTAATTGTGATTGGAAGCTGGAAAAAACGGAGATTATGAGGGTCGTAATCTTCGGATCAATAGCGGAATGTGGTCTCTCTCTCTGTGGATTAGGTCTCGCTAATCAAACGACGCAAATTCAAAATCCGATTTATTTCATTGTTATGTTCTATTTTTTAAGTTTAATCGCTGTTTTTTCGAAATGCGTATTACTGTGCAGTGTCTTGAGTTGTGCAGGACTTAGATGTCATGTTCATAAATGACAAGGACATTGTATGTTGCTATGAAAATTTGATAAATTATGCTACCTCCGCTACTCACCCTGACTCTCTCCATAGTGAAGGCCTGGTTAGCGATCCGTCGGTGAACGGCCCACTTCTCACCTACCAGCCCAATAAGGCCTTGCCCGAACAGCAATCGATTCTGCGGGTTGAACCCGATCTGGTCGTACGACCTGCCCGTGTTCATCAGTACCTTCTTAAATCATGTCCGGGTCCGAGATGCCCAACCTAGGCCTCGACCCAAACCAATAAACGAAAGTCCTCCCATACTTGAGGGACCAGTGGTAGTAAAAAGGGGCCACCCTGGGAAGGATCCTGTGGTCAAAGGGCATGAACTTCGACTGAGCCTCCGTGGCTAGGCGATTGATTTCGGCCGTGTTGCCGAGGATCGGATGGTAGCCGGGGCCCCGGATGCCTTGCTTTGCGAAGTGGCGCTGTAGCTTTAGTGGGATCCATAGATTGGAGTAGGTGAATTTTGAGAGGAAGATGAGGATTAGCGAGAGGACTGGAACAAGAAGCCATAGCATAGCTGGAGGGGGCAGGGATTGGAGAATGAGAAGTTCACAAGAGGCTAGAAGAATGGAGTAAGATAAGCAAACTTTGGCAACCGTGATCTGGAGGAGTAAAGCAAGCTGGGCACGATTAAATAGATGTTGGGTCAAACTGTGGTGTTATGCTTTTCCCAAATGATTTCGTGATTTTGCGACCAAAAAACACATAATATATCGCAGTCTTATTAACGAGTGATTTCAGGGAACTTTTTAGTCATATTTAAGGAAGAAATGTCAGCATTTACAATACATTGGTTGTTCACAGAAAGAGAAAGATGAGGTTTTGTAAATGACAAAGGTTGTTTAATGGGTTACTTGCTAAACGCTCCTTTAAAAAGAGCTTGTGGCTTTTAATACATTGTCTTGCTTGTTCTATGTATGATCAATTGGAGATAAGGGCAAAACCAAGTCAAGTTATTTGCAAATAGCTCTGGACTCAACTCAATATGCAATCAAGATCGACTCGCCTAGTTCTGAGTCGCGCTCAAGCTCGCATACACGACGCTCGATAGCCTTCCTAAAACTAATAAATCCTTCTCAAATTAATATTTTTAGCATTCGGAATTACTCTATAATTACTTTTCTTAAAAAAAAAATTGGGAAGTCCTTTAAATTACATGGTGTACCTATGTTGTGAAGTTAATTTTGACGTTTGATGAATCTAGATGAACAACCGTACTTTAGATTAACATATAAATCGATTGACATAAATTGCATCACCAAATCAAAGACACCCATAGTGAGCACTTTACAAGTTCAACACAGGAAGTTATCTTGGAGAGATCACGTGGATCATGCATTGTTTTTTTATTGTATTATTTAAGGTAGAGCAAATCTTATAGAATAGACATTAAGATTCCTCCACAAGTCCAACAGGAGAGATCACGTGGATCATGCATTTTTTTCTTATTGAATTAATTAAGGTATATCAAATCTTATAGAATACACATTTAGCTTCCTCCACAAGCCCAACATGTCGGAAAATGGACTTGTGAAACCCGGTCTCCGTCGTTCCGAAAGATAACAAAGCTCGTTAGGATAGCAACGCCTTGCTGATAAGAGGAAGCTAGAGGTTGGTCCAGCAAAAACTACAAGGATGGTCATATCGTCTTGCATCCTCTACAAGGATGGATCTCACGTGAACCCTCTTCATTTGTGTATGAAGATTGTGGTCACATGCACAGCGGCAATCGGGAGCATTCCCTAACTTTGCGCCACATTAACATTCAGAAGTGTCATTGATAAAAGAGAAATCCGACTTTATTTCAAAGATAACAAAGAGTATTTATAGGCTTAGGGTTAAGCCTAATACATTTACACAAATATCTCCAACTTGCTAATACTCTAAAGTAATAAATCCAACACTCCCCCTCAAGTTGGAGCGTACATATCAAAAAGTCCTAATTTATGACAAATATAAGAAACTCGTCCACGTCGAAGAGCCTTGGTGAAAATGTCTTCTAGTTGCTCTTCAGAACGTGTGTGTGCCAACCGTATGTCTTCATAGTTCACCTTTTCTCGAACAAAATGACAATCCACCTCTCTATACTCCGTTCGTTCATGAAACACTGGATTGCTAGCAATATGAATAGCAGACTGATTATCACAACACATAGTAGACAATCCAGTCATAGGTAGTCAAATCTCAGCTAACAACATACGAACCCATTGAAGTTCACCTGTAACATTAGTCATAGCACGATACTCGGACTCTACACTAAATCGAGAAATAACAAATTATTTCTTACTTTTCCACTACACAAGATTACCACCAAGAAATACACAGCATCCCGAAGTAGACCGGCCATCCATAAGGCAACCAGCCCAATCTACATTAGATATCATGTTACCTCCAAAGGTTCAGGGTTGGAATAACTGGCTATACAAAGATGGCCCTGATTATGAAACACAAGTCCTTGACCTGGAGCTCCTTGTAAATATCGCACAATTTGTAGAGCAGCTTCCCAATGAGTTGTACGAAGAAAGCTCATAAATTGATTCACCACATTAATAACGAATGAAATATCCGGATGGGTAATGGTAAGATAATTTAACTTGCCTACTAACCGGCGATACTTCTCTGGATCATGGAGAAGTTCTCCCTGTTCATTATCAAGCTTCACTTCAGGATCCATAGGTGTGTCACCAAGCTTGGAAGCATGTAAGCCAATTTCATTAAGAATGTCAAGAGTATATTTTTGCTGAGATAGAGCAATGCTGCCATTAGCATAGGCAATTTCGATGCCAAGGAAATATCGAAGACAACCTAGGTCTTTAGTGTTAAACTCCTTGTGAAGAAACTGTTTGAGTCGTCGTATGCCTTCAACATCGCTTCCTGTGACAATGATATCATCAACATAAACAACAAGAATAACACATCCTTTTGAAGATGACATACTAAATACTGAGTGATCTGCACTGCATCGATGCATGCCAAAAGTGATAACCGTATCACTAAATCGGTCAAACCAAGCACGAGAGGATTGCTTAAGTTCATAAAGACCTTTTTGCAATCGGCACACCTTCTCCCCCCCTAAGCAACAAACCCAGGTGATTGCTCTGCATATACTTCCTTGTGAAGATCGTCATGAATTAATGCATTTTTGACATCAAGCTGATGAAGAGTCCACTGAGACCGAGCAGCCAAGGAAATAACTATTCGAACAGAAGGAATTTTAGCTACCGGAGAAAAAGTCTCATCATAATCAATACCATAAGTTTGAGTTTAGCCCTTTGCCACAAGACGCGCCTTTAAGCGCTCAACTAAACCATCTGGATGGTGTGTAACAATAAAGACCCAACGATAACCTACCAATTGCTTATTAACTGGGAATGGAACGAACTCCCAAGTCTTATTATGATGTAATGCAGCCGTCTCCTCCTCCATAGCACGAGCCCAACTTGGATAGACCAAAGCCTCCTGGACACTACTAAGCATAGACATAGAAGCAAAAGATGAGACAAAGACGGACATCTGAGGACTTAAATTATGATAAGACACAAAATTAGAAAGAGATACCGAGATCGAGTACGGTGAGCAATAGGAGAATTGTCAGAAGACGGTGGAAGAGGATTGGAAGCTTGGACTAGAGGTGGTGGTGGTGGAACGTTCGCTGGTGAAGATGTATAATCCCAAACAGAACGATGACCACGTGTATAAACCTGAAGAGGAGTCAGTGCTGGTGAGCCTGGATCCGATGAAACAACATTAGAATTAACAAATGGTGGCTTTGGCTGAGATGTAGTTGCGAAGGGTGGCAGAAGATCCATATTTAATGGTGCCTGAGGACGATCATCGCCAAAGAATGCTTGATCCTCAAAGAAAGTCACATCAACAGAAACATACTCTCGACGACGAGTAGGATTATAACAGACATATCCCTTTTGAGTACGGGAGTAACCCACGAATATACATTTTTCAGCACGAGGTGATAATTTGTCCAATCCAGGAGACAAAGAATGAACAAAACTGACATATCCAAAAATGCCAGGGCAAACAAACCATAAAGGACGATCAGGATGAAGAAGAACATAAGGAATAGCTCATTTCAACACAGAGGACGGAAGACAATTAATAAGATGGCATGCTGTAAGTAGAGCATAGCTCCAGAAGGATTTAGGCATATGAGTGTGAAGAAGTAGGCAACGAGCAACATCCAACAAATGACAGTTCTTTCGCTCGGCAACTCCATTTTGTTGCGGAGTGTGAGCGCTGATGTAAAATACCATAAGATTTGAGAAACGGAAGGAAGGTGAATGAAGAAAAATATTCACAAGCACTGTCCGTACGCAAACACTTAATAGAACAATCATACTGAGTACAGACTTCATGGTAAAATTGACAAAAAGAATGAAAAACTTCAGTACAATCTTTTATTAAATATAACCAAGTTATACGAGTACAATCATCAATAAAATTGACAAAATAGCGAAAATCAAATGAAGGCTCTCGATTAGGACCCCACACATTGGAGTGAATTAACTCGAATGGATGTGACACACGACTCAAAACACGATGAGAGAAAGACTCACAATGGTGTTTACCTAACTGACACGCTCCACAATTAAACTGACGATCTAAACTAGACACGAAAGGAAACCGTCGGAATACATCTGCTAATGAATGACCAAGACAACAATGTAATCGATAAGAATCATCCACAGTTTTATTATGAGCCTTTGTAGTAGCAGCAATAATCTCAGGGTTCAAGATATACAATGCACCAGCTTCACGCCCACCACCTATTCTGCGTCCAATCTTCCGATCTTGAAGAACACACGAAGACGAAGAAAAAATAATATCACAATCAAGATCATGAGTAATAGAACTGCCTGATAATAGATTGTAAAAGTGTGGAATATGATGAACAAAAAATAAGGAGACAGAGGAACTCAATAATACACAACACGTACCAGTTACTTTGGATTGAGAACCATCTGCTAAGGTGATTGACATAGAAGGAACAAAAGAGGTGGATTTGAAGATGAGAATCATCGGTCATATGATGAGTGGCACCTGAATCGATAACCTAAGAACGAGGAGCTGTACTGCACAACAAACATGTAGGATCATCACGTTGTGCTAAAGTAGCAGTAGGACCAGAGACAGCACTACTCTCACTCGGTCGTGCTCTTATCAACTCATCATATTCTGCACGAGTCAGCTCTACCGTACGTTGTCCAAAAAAAGATTCAAGGGAAGAAGCCCAAGACTCGGTATCAATAGAAGCATGTAAATCCCGCAGCTCGGGATAGAGATCAAAACAATAATCAACAGTATGTCCAAAAAGCTGACAATGAGTACAAAAACGATTCGCTCGACTACTACCACGTGCTCCTCTAGAAGTATTACTACCACCACCACGAATGACACCTCAGCCTTGAAAATCACAACCACGATCACAGTAAGAACTATCAGAAGTTCATTGTCCACGGTCGCTAATACGACCACGAGTCCCTTGACCTCCACGAGCCACCATAGCACTACTATCTGAAATTGATGAAATCTTGAGACTGGAAGTGTAACGAGCAGCTTAAGAATACATTTCTTCAATGGAAGGAAGAGTGCTCTGAGAGGTAATCTATTGACAAAGAGCATTATGAACTGGACCAAGGCTACGAAGAAAGAGCACGGTTATCATATTTGTTTCTCGTTGCTGCATTTGAGTAATTGTAGTAGCAGGTGGAAAATAAGATTTAAGACGATGATACAATGATACAAAACGAGCATAATGGTCTGCCAAACTAGCATCACCAATTTTGGCTTCAAATAAAGCCTCCCATGTATCACAAACTCGACTCATGTTATTTTGCCCAGAGTATAGTAAAGCACACTTCGTCCATACCTGGCGAGCTGTCGCACAATCCATAAAAAGATGGCAAACCGATTCAGCCATACTTCCCCACAACAATGTATGCAAAGTAGCATCAACAAACTTCCATTCTTCTAGATTGGTTGAATCTTCAAGTGGTTCTTATTCAAGCCATCTAGATTGACGATTAGCATAAATGAAGGTCGAAAAAGCCATTGACCAAGAAGGATAATTGGTACCATTCAACTTGACCAAGGTATTATGTAATCTGGTCATATTAGTGTAGGGACCAAAGGATACTGAACTCGAAACAGCACTATGGGGAACTAAAATCGAAGTAATAGACGGAGAACATGATAAGTCAGTAGACATCTCCACAAACCACTAACCAATAGAAAAAATTCACTTATAGGAACTTAACCCACGTGTAACCAAAATATCTCACGCACCAATTCAACCACACAGAATTCAGAACTTCAAATTCCAGCACCACCAGCAGCCTACAACCAGCAGCGCATTCAACACTCCCACCTGCTACTTTGCGAAATAACAAATTCAACAAACAACTCATCAACCAGCACTACATTCAACCAAACAATTCAACCAAACACCACCAACTTCGCTTCTGTGAGATAACCACCCACTTCAAGAAAACTTAACGATATCCCAACAGGCACACTCTATGATCATCAACCCACAAACTCACAGATTACATTTATTTAAACAGCAACTGCACAGACTCACAAAAATTACCCATTCATAGCAACATAATCTGCAAAATCAGCACATTCACAATCGAATTTGACCTCTAACGATACTCGAACAAGGTTTGTCGGCCTATTCGACATTGCCCATTGGCACGCCGAGCCTAGATGAGATCAGGAGAGGCCTTCCCTAGGTTCGCCTGGCCTCAAGAAGGTCGTCGGCCTATTCGACACTGCCCCTTGGCACGTCGGGCATGGATGAGACCAGGGAAGGCCTTTCCTGGGTTCGCCTGGCCTCAGGAAGGTTGAGCGACGCCTCCTTTGGTGTCACTTGGCCTAGGCGACTCAACCTTGGGGTAGCTTGACCTAAGTGAGGTCGAGCGACACCTCCTTTAGTGTCACCTGGCCTGGGTGACTCAGCCCCTGATGTTGCCTAGCTTAGGCGAGACCTCCTAACGATGCTTTTGGGATGGTCGACTCAGGAGCTTGTTGAATCTGATCGGCATTGGAGAGAGAGTTGAGGATTACAGCGGGATTTGTAAAAGATGTTCAATCGATCAGGATTCCAACAAGTATTCATGAAAGGTGGTGGTCAATACAATCGATTGTTTTATAAATCTAGGTTTAGGTTTTTAATTCAGGCTCTGATACCATGATATTGATAAAAGAGCAATCTGACTTTATTTCAAAAATAACAAAGAGTATTTATAGGCTTAGGGTTAAGCCTAATACATTTACACAAATATCCCCAACTCGCTAATACTCTAAAGTAATAAATCCAACAAGAATCTCATTGAAACTTTCAAACTACCAAAAGTGAGACAAGTCCTGTGATGGCCAAAAGGATAATACGAACCAATCGGCTTGCCATCAAGCATAACAATTTTTCAGTAAGCGATAACCGTCAGTCATGTTGTAATACAATGCCGGAATGCCAAATCACCAAGCTTAAAAAAACCGCATATGTCTAGTACCGACAGCGGGGCAACAGATGATTTTCAACAAGATAACCATTTTCTCCAAAATGAATTCGTTTTGCTTGAACGGTTCCAAGAGATGTCTCAAGCCATTTTGTTCTCCATAACGCATCCGCCAGACGTCCGGATGCAAGTTCTCCACAACACATCCCCCAGACGTCCATCTAATGCATGCGGTAATACACAATGCAACCAATCCTAAATCCAGTCTCCACAAGCATTAAAAGAACTATAGTGTCTTTTCATCCAAGCACATATGATGCCTCAGCACCAGGGCATAAATACAGCTAATATCACCATACGGGGACCAGTGCAGTCTCCACAAGCATTCAAAGAACTATATACGTAGTCTTTTCATCCAAGTACATATGGTGCCTCTGCACCAAGGCATAAATACATCTAATATCACCTATATGTGGACCCGGCCATCAAGTCTTATTAGTGATCAGCATGTTCCGCCATCATCCCTCAGAGATCGCCCCAGTGACCTACTGAGTTTTGCCATAAGCAAATTGGCCTTTACACTGGATTATCCAAGATTAAAGTTACAGAGAATAAACACAAATAGCACAAAATTTGACCAGGCAAAACCAATCAAGAACGGCAGGCGTTGAAGATCTCGCCTCGCATCATGTCTATGGGCATGTGCTCCAGAGCGTAACGCTCTGGACCTAAATAAAGACCCGTTTTCTCCAAGAGAGCCAGCCCTTCATCTCTGCCATATTTCGAACTATAGAGCTTCAAGTACTCATAGTCCTAAAAAGCACAGAGACATGTCTTTTAGAATATGCAGTTACACATCATATTAAGAAGTTCAACACCATGCCTACCAAAGATCCAAGTTTCATGCTAAAATATGACACACATCTCTGTATCATACTACAGCCTCAGTCACACACTACGGCCATAGCAAACACATAACAAATGCCTAAAGGGGTGGAAAAGACATAAATTTTCACCAAAGCAGGTGAAGAGGTGAAAAAGTGCTTTCCATAGAGTGAAGGGTCAAACCAATGGCACCTCTAAGAAGTAAGAACTTATATATTTGCCTCACCTGCAACCCACTGAGGATGCGCTCAAGTCTAATTGAAGCAACTGGTTCCTGGGAAGATGAAAAGACTTCGCCGGGGTAGTATAAAACACCATCACCAGGTGGAAGACCGCGCCTAAATCTTATCTGCTCAATGACAAAATAGTGTGTACTTACGCATGGAAAACATATTACTGGCATTTTGAAGTTGAACAACAAATTATCCACAGATGAAGCAACTACCTCAGCACTAGGAACTGTCGCCTTTTCATAGCAATTGGCACCCCAATAAAGAAATCCTGTACCACCTTCCTTCCATACTCGCCACATAACAGCACGATGTTGTGTGCCACGCATCCCGAGATGCCAGTTGGGATGAGGATCAGATGGTCCCATACACACATATGTCCACCACTCCTACAGAAACAGGAAAAAACCTTTTTTAACAATTAATATGATGATTATCGCACGGTTAAACTTTAACAGTACATCTCTGCTAATAAACAAGAGCAGTGCTATCTATATCCCGTTAGAACAATCCAAAGGAAAGAAAAAATTAATAGATAAAGTAAGCGAGGAGAGAGAGAACTAATTTATCATTTTTTGTACTTCCTTATTTTTCATCAGACTTCTCATACTTAGTTTCCCTAGAAATGAAACGCGCCTAATTGCAGCACATCATACCAAAAGTCAATGAAGAAACAAACTAGAAGAAATTAAAAGATTGAATCAGTCATGTTGTTCATATGACAGGCAGAGCTTTCCCTTCATTTTCCAAAATTACAAGGTATCACATCTCTAATACTATCAATCCACAGAAATTAGGCTTGTAAAACACCATGGCTTTCAAACTATTAAATAACCAGAGACCATCTTCGACAATTGTCCATGCAGAATTTTGATCCCTGTATTACTAAAGTCCAAGAATCCAAATTGCGGCCATTGTCAGAAAGTTGGCCCCAGTTGGATTATACTTTGTTCAAATTATTCACCAGTCCCCGATCTTCCACTCAAATTACCATAACAAGCCTACGACAAATAAACAGAACCATTGATTACAATAGTGGGGGGAAAAACTAACCCATGAAATTCAAATTTAAAACTTAAAGGAAGTTCCTGTGAAAAGATTTACATCTCGAAGCAAGTAAGAGTATCACCATTCACTGATAAATTTGCTTTAATTGTGATAGACCCTCCAAGCTAGTTTGACAAGAAAACTAGTGTAAATATCACTCACATAGCCCATGAACTCCTGTTTTATGGCATCATTGACGTCTTACTGTGGTAAAGCCATATGGAGAGGGAAATGGAAATATGGCAACTAATGCCAAAACAAGTAATAACAATTTAGGGTGCTTGTTTAGCGAAAAATGAATGATTTTCAAAAAAATTTCCTAAAATTGATCGCTTGTATTGCTTGACATAATTATTCAATGAAAAATACTTTCACCACCAACAACAATTTATGTGTAAATATTTTTGTGGACGATGAAAATATTTTTCGTTTGTAAGGGATACAAGCGATCATCTTTAGAAAATTATTTTCCACGTCAATTAATTTATGCGAAACAAATGGAGCATTAGGAATTATCAACTTCTATTCCATGTTAGTGTACCTCCAAATTAACCAATGTTGACATTCTCTTTTTATTTCATTTTCTCCCATCATCTGGAAGGAGTAAGATTGTGTTATTTTCACCGACGACTCAATATCCTAATTGAGCTCTGAGGGAGTAAACCAAAATATAATCCGGTGAATAAGTGTAATGAATCCTAGTGTTCACATGACAATGTCAAAGCACCATATATTTCATGGCGAATAAGCCCTATCCTACCTTGGCAGGATCATCCAACCGACTTCTCACGAAAAAGTCACTTGAGACATGCTCCAGAAAATAACCAAGCCATAGCTTGTACGTAAAACCACAAGGCTCTTAACAGTACACTGCCTGTATGCCTAAGGAACAATTATGTCAATTGCTACACGTTAGATAACATATTAGTTAGAAAAAGATAAGCTTGGAAAATATAAATCAAGGTCTTAAATTCTACTTCCTACGCACTTTAACAAACTGAACTGCAGGCATCTTCAGAGTGGCTGTATATATATGTTGCCTAAAGAACAATTATATGCCAATTTCTACCTGTTTATTAACATTTAGTCAAGGAAATAATAAGTTTTAAATTCTCTTCCCGTGTTCTACTACTACCCTTAAACTAAACAAACAGCATGTTAAAAGGCTGGACAGACTTCAGTACCAGTTACCAAAGTAGTCAGAGGACAAACGTTTTCAGTCATCTTCGCCAAATAAAAGACAGATTATCAAGACATAGCTTCCAGAAAATTGGCAAATCATTTCAGTTGGATAAAGAGACAGAAAACTTGTGAATGGCAATGACCTCTAATGAAAGATCAAGGAATATGAGGGTAAGAATTCATAAAGATTGATAACATAATGAACACACAGATTAAAGATTTTGGGAAGAAAGAGGTGAAACAGGATAAAATCGCCAACCCGACATAGGTTTTAGTAAGGTACTTAAACCTCAAGCAATAACAGATATCAAGTGAAATCCATCTTGTCCAAGTTCAACGTCATAAAAAATAATATTTTCTGTAAAATTTAAATTTGATAATAAAGACATCAAATGTCATAATTATATAATTGAAAAAGCAACATCCACGTAAGAAGTGGAGACAATTACCTCACCATTCTGAGGCTCCAGCTCAGCAATGATATCCTTGGCTAAATCCTCCCGATTGCCCAGCACCCACTCACTGCATATAAGAGAAATTCTCGTTAGCTGTCATTTACCAAGATATTGTTTATATGAGAGGGAAACAATGTCAAGCAAAGAACTTTTCATTCATGCAGTATCAGCAGAAAGGCACAATATTCCACCTTAGAATCACATTGCATCCATGAAAAGCAAGGTGAGAAAGAAAAGGCAAGATGGGTTTTAATTTGAGAATGAGTAAGATTGACATCTGAGATAATCTGACAAGATGCCAGCCATGATAATCAATGCCAAAACAGGCCTAGTGGTGAGATTCAAGTGATTGCCAAGGACTCAAAAGGCACTATGGAATCTAACTCCATAGACATGATCTGTTTTACTCCAAGTGACACGATGTGCACACATTAACGATCGCTCACAAAAGTTAATGAACATAAAGAAGCATTTGTGATAGCCAGCCTTCCATCTTAAGACGCAGTAATTTTGTGTGGACAGGTATAATACAAAAATTTTCAAACAAGATACTCCGAAAACAAATTAATGTCAAGGTAAAAAAACCATCATATCACTAGAACAACAAGTCTAGACATGTTCCCAATACTGTTCCTGAATAGCTCTCCAGGCAGAACCCTACCAGAAAACAGAACACAAGATAAGATGGCCCCAAAATAGCAGGACTACAACTTATAACCAACAAGCCATCTATTCTCTCCTACACAGTGACATTTAGACAATCCACCAAAACATACCTAGTACAATATATTTGAGTGTGAGGGCGAAGATACTTCGGAACCTTCAGAAAAGCTTCAAAGGCATTAGGAGCAAGAGGCGTGTCACTCGGCCCTAAGAAGTATGGGGAAAGACATAACAACACACATTATTAGTTATAAAAGCAACTATAACATAAAAAACTATTGCTGAAGTGATGCAGGAGCATAATTCTAGTTTTATTATGTCCTCTTTTTTCAGTGGTTGGGTTAATAAACAGTCATGTGCCAGTCATGTGACTATTAATGACCTCCAGTAGTTGTGATTAGAAGTCATTATGTCAGATCAAGGGTTGAGATTGGCCAACATCTATAACACTCCTGTTACTTACTTAAGCCATATAGGGTTTATTTTCTGGGTTTTATTTCATTTTACATAAGGGTATTATGGTCAAGTATAAATATAGTCAATATAACGACAGCTGTAGGGTTTCCATAATATAGAAGCAGAGAACTCCTAGTTGAAATTTTACGGTCTGTTTCTTCCTCTCTTCTTCTCCTCTCTAGTTCTCCTCTCTTGCTTCTTCTCTCTCGGCTATTTATTGCAAATACTCTAATTAGCTTTGTGACATGATATCAGCGCAAGAGATCTTGAGTTCAAATCTTTCCAAGCCCCATTTGTCTCCCAATTAAATATATCAAAGCTAAATACTTGGCAAAAAGACCAAACTAAGCGTGAAAGAGAATGTTAGAGTAATTAAATATTACACAATGTCATCTTCTAATGGATTAAGCTTTTAGAATAGTTGGCAGCGATCCCACAAAAACTCAATGCCCCTTGCATGTGTATTAGCGGCGAAAGCAGTCTACGACACCACCACTCTCCAACTCTTCTATGCCCTCTATCCAATCTCCCTCCTTATCACCTGGTTAGACAATCTTCCTGTTGCCCTTCACCAAGGTACTCATTTTTATACACAAAAATCCTCTTTTGCTTATTCTATCGAGCGTTATGTTTCTCTCTCATACCTTCCTTCCCCATTACATGATTTTGCTCTATTATTACATACACAATTCCTATTACTAACACTGAGGCCTTATCTCGCCGTGAGTGGAAGAGAGCTATGGATGTGCAAATGGAAGCTCTAGTGTCTCGCCAAACGTGATCTTTGGTTGATCCTCCTCCCGGAAAAGATGTGGTGAAGTGTCAATGGTTCCTTTCTCGGAATATTTATATCGTTTGTTTTATATAAGCCTATTCATTCATATTTACAAAATTTCCTGCAAATTTGATTTGTATTTTTATTTGTATAAGTAGTTCACATTTACGATGAAATGCAACTTATGAAGATTAATTTGCTGTTTGAAGCTATCAAGTGCATCCCAGATGGCTCAGTCGAGAGTCTTAAGGCCTGACTTATTGCTAAAAGTCTTACTCAACTCATTGGGTGCACTATTTTGAGACATTTTCTCCTATGGCACGTCTCAATTTTGTTCATGTTATTATTTCCTTTGCTGTGAATTTTGATTGGCCATCATATCAATTTAGTGAATGAATTAAAGCAGATAGGCTAGCTAATCAATAAGTATTCACCAGTAAATACAAAGTTCCAAATGAGGGAATACTATTTGCCATGAAAGAAGATGACTGCAGATGGTATCCTGCTTTTTTGTACTTTTTTTTTAGCCTCCAATGGTATCCGAAGCGGGAAACAATATCCCGAGCTAAGATATAAATGTACGCATATTCTCCTATAGCACATCTCTTGCTGTGATTTTGACTAGCCATTATATCAATTGGATGTGAGAAATGCTTTTCTTTACGGTGATTTTTCTGAGGAAGTATATATGGACCATCCTCCTCGGTATGTTGCTCAAGGGAAGAATCATAGTAAAGTATGTCGATTGCATAAGTCTATTTATGGGTTGGAGCAGTCTCCAAGAGCATGATTCAAAAAATTCAGTTTGGTGATTTCTAGGTGTGGTTTCCACCAGTTTTATTTTGATCATTCTATTTTTGGTCGCAAGGAGTCAGGTGTGGTCATTCTTGTTGTATATGTAGATGACATAATTGTGTGGTAGTGACATGACCAACACTTCTGAGGTCGCCTTTTCTTCAACAGCAGTTTCATAGTAAAGACTTGGGAGCTCTTAGGTATTTTTTTTGGTATTGACGTTTTATGAAGTAAGAAAGGTGTTAATTTATCTCAACGAAAGTATGTTCTTCACCTTTTGTGTGAGACTGTTACACTAATTTCCAAGCCAGCTGATACTTGTATGGATCTAAATCAAAAGTTTGAAGTTGGTGACAGAGATGATATTGAAGATAAGTATCAATATCGCCATCTAGTTGGGAAACTAATTTATCTTACTGTTACACGTCTCGAAATTTCCTTTGATGTTGGTGTGGTGAGTCGAGTTATGGAGTAACCCAAGAAGGCTCGTTGGGATGTTTGTTGCATTATTTGGCACCCTAAAAGCTGTCCTGGTAAGGGACTGATTTATAAACCTAATAGTTATTCCACTCTGATTAGCAGTTCTCATGCTGATTGGGTCGGGTCAGCATGTGATCGGTGGTTTATGACTGGGAATTGCACCTTTCTTGGTAGTAATTTGGTTACTTGGAAAATCAAGAAGCAAACTATCATTGCCACGTCTAGTGCAGAGGTTGAATATCGTGTTATAGCACATATTATGGATGAATTATTGTGGTTGAAATCCTATCTCCAAAAGCTTGAATTTTCTATTAATTCTATTAATCAACCTATTGCTATGATGTGTGATAATTAAGCAGTTATTTATATTGCTGGGAATCTTGTTTTTCATGAGAGAACCAAGCATATTGAAGTTGACTGCCACTTTGTTCGTGATGCTGTGAAGCAGAATTTGATTGCTACCCCTCACGTTGCCTCTAGAGATTATCTTCACTAAAGAGTTGTTTCGTCCTGCCTTTGCTACTGGTTGTTCCAAGCTAGACATGGGTGAGTGGTCAGACCTGCCATGTTATACTTTTGAAGAGTTTCTTCAGGAGACATCAACAAACGTCACAAAGAGGATGGGCAAGCATGTGGAGGAGATGCTAGCCAATTTAAAGTAGAAAAGAGAGTACTCTTCACGTGGAAAGTAGATTTTGTTATCCCAGAATAATTTTAGGGTTCGATTGAAATGAAAAAAAATCCTCGATTCTTTTGATGTGATTCAAATGCTAATGATGATTGGAAGGAACTCGCTCCATCTCATTATTCAACGCTTCAAAACTCGAGGTCGAGTGTTCTCTAACGGCAGAAGAATGATGCTAACCAGGAATAATGATATGCTAGAAATTTCTCAGTGAAACTGTGGATATATCATGCATCGAAGCTAAATGGTTTTTTTTAAAGAGATGAAGAAAATTAGTACAGAGAATCAGAGACAATACTAGAGAAGTCTTCACATTCGAGCTTGATTCTCTCAAACCTACAGAGAATGATACAGAAGCATAATTCTAATTTTATTATTTTTAAGTATCTTTTTTTTTCATTTTTGTGTTTTATATTGTTATCAGGTTACTAACCAGCCATGTGCCGGCCATGTGACTTTTAATGAGCTTCAGTGATCGAGATTGGAAGTCATTATACGTTAGAACAAGGGTTGAAATTGTCTAACGTATCTAACCACTGTATAAAGATTTATATCATTTTTCAGTAGCATTTCTTCATTCAATAAACAATATTGGTTCACACCCTAGAATGTTTTTCTGTTCCAGCTTCAATTCAACTCAATTCTACCCCTATTTTGTTCATTTTGCTATCTTTTACTTCTTCAACTACAGCAGTCAGACCTGCCATGTTATACGGAGCTGAATGTTAACCACTATAAAGGAAACATTAACATAAAATGGGAGTAGCGGAAATGAGGATGTTAAGGTAGATGTATGGTCATACAAGGATAGATAAAATAAGGAATGAAGAGATTCGACAAAAAGTTGAAGTAGAACCGGTAGCGGAAAAGATGAGAGAGCATAGATTGAGATGGTTTGGGCATATCCTTCGAATGCCCTTAAACACACCGGTATGAACAGA
This sequence comes from Rhodomyrtus tomentosa, assembly GCA_028455895.1. Taxonomy (NCBI): domain Eukaryota; kingdom Viridiplantae; phylum Streptophyta; class Magnoliopsida; order Myrtales; family Myrtaceae; genus Rhodomyrtus; species Rhodomyrtus tomentosa. The sequence goes on along the minus strand of JAPCWY010000001.1, from coordinate 122,104 downwards.
TGTTTGCCATCGAGAGCATAACACGAAGAAAGCAAGAGGTCGGCCGAAACTTACTTGGGGGAAAGCAGTAAAACGAGATTTAATGAAGTGGGAAATAGATTGGCGTACGGTTTGTCTTAGGACGGAGTAGAGGAAGGTTATTAGTGTTGTGGAGGGGTAGTGTATAGATAGATAGATAGATAGATAGATAGATAGATATACTTATTTATTTTTACACATTTATCTCTTTTCCTTCCCTTGATTCTACTTTTATTTTTATGATTCTTTGGGGTTCATCGACCGCCGACCCTAACTAGTTTGGGATAAAGGTGTTGTTGATGTTGTTGATGTTGTGTTGTTACTTCTTCAACTACAATATGATATCAGAGCCCTTGTTAGGGTTCGTTCCAATCCAGTGAACTATGACAGAAAAGTAGTTTACCAAAAATAAAGAGGCAACTTATGTTTCTTCCTCAAACTAAATTATGAGAGCTCCCTAATGCTTTATAATTAAAATCACAAATCAAATTATCCAACCAATCTTTTATCGATGTCCAGCCTATTAGACAGTGTTTGCATGTCATAATGCATCATATACAAACTAAGAAAGTTAAACCAATTTTCGATGTCAGTAACAACAAGAGATTATTAAGTGGCTTCACGACCAATTGTCAGCATAATGAAAAGCACAGAAAGAACAAAAGCAGGAAGAAACATGATTATAATGGTCGTTAAGGGAGAGGAAAAACACTTACCACAATAGTAAGTAGTTAATACACGAGCATCAGGAGCCTGAGCATGAATTTCACTGGCCATTCTGCGAATGGAATCATATTGTTCTGAATTCAGTGGCTGCAACCGAATTTCATGATATGACAAGTCAGTTATCATGACTGACATGAAGTTTCATTCTCTTTGATCATTCTTTGCGTGGGTATTATTGCCAACTCAATCTCATTTCTTCTAACTTCCAAAAATCCGTACCTCATCCCATAGATAAAAGTAGGCTTTCTTCCAGTGGGGCTTTCTCCTCAAGATCTCAATTTCCTTCCGCAAATAGTCCTCTGATACAGTGCCCCTGTTGCAAGTTAAAAAGGTGGTGTAAGCATATAATGTCTTTGCAAATATACATGATAGGCAATGAACATGTCAAGTAAATAATAGGATACCGTGAGACTGCATGACAGTACGGTATAGCATATGCTGCTAATCGTGGGTCTGAGAAGTATTCATCAGATTTTGGATGGTCAGCTGCAAAGGAACATAAACCATACATTGTGCACATGTTAGTTCAAACTAGATCCTTGTAGACACCAGCTGATAAATGACTAGTTGCATAATTATATCGACTTTCATCTCATTAAATGAATATACCAGGCCAAGGACTGGTGTATGTCAAAACACGCATGCTATCCCCCCATCTGCAAAAATATGGACTAATTTTGTATTTAAGGAGCCACTTGAAATGGCAATCCAACGCATTATACCACTCATCCGTTCCATGTTGGACACCAAACCGATCCTCAATTACAGTATCAGATATCTTCAACATAGTTAAGGGAAGCTAATCGAATCAATCTCCAAGTAAATGAAATTTCGATAGGCGATTTTTCCTTGTTCTTCAACAAGAAACTCTTATCCTAGATGAGTTAAGACAGCACTGACAGGTTAATAGAGCCTGGAAAACATAATTGCATACTAACACTCACAATTCAGCACCTCAATACATTCTCCAAATTTTTACTACATTTCCAGTCTCAATTAATTTATTCTTCACCAACAACTGAAAATCTTCAACAAACTTGAAAATGCAAAGGGCTAATTTGCTCAACTTCAAAGAAAATCCAAATTGTTCAGCCAAAAGTGCTGACTGCAATTTGGCAAGGTCTACTCTGAGTACACAACTAGATTCCCATGCAGCCAGAGTCCTACTCTTGATTTATCTATAATTCTCTGCTATAATTTGTACTTTAACTTGAAAATTACTTCCGCAAACACAAAGGATACACCAAAAACTGCAGGTAGTGAGGGAGTCGCAGGAAGAATGAAGTCCCACACTGTCAAATTTAACTTCACACGCACCGGAAGGTTTGAGACAGCATCTTCATCCATCATATCGTCTAATGCATCTTCAGAAAACGATGGAGATGATAAAATTCTTCTTAAAGACATACTTGCTGATTTCACTCTTTGTACCTAAAATAATACATGCATGAAAAGTCACGACAGCCAACTATAAGCGAATATTTTGAAAGTAGAGATGATGCATGATTATCATTAATCACCACTTCTTCCGGTGGTTTTTCATCTATTTGCTCCACAGAATCTAGACAGCTTCTAAGTTCCCTGTACAGTTGATGCTTCTCCAGTCTGGTTAAGCCTTGACCTGCTGATTTGGAACTACACCTATAACCATTAGTTCAACTAATATTAAGATGTCTATCATCATCAATTAAGCTTAACAAGGATCAAGAGGATCTCCGACCACAAAGCAATAAACCAAAAATGACGGGAAAAAATATGTTATTACTCTTTATCTAACTTTGTCGCAGTAATTGTGATCTCCCCCTCATATTGCCCAGGAGGTTGTTCGCTCGGAACATCTATTGATACCCAAATTGCTGTAGTTTCACTGCCACAAGAGTAAATCAATCTCAGTTTCGACGTGTGGAGTCACTTGACATCATAGTAGTAGGGAACCTCAATGTGGAGAGTACCCCGGAAATAAGCTCACTTGACTTGTTGGAAGGTCAATTGGAACAAGAGCATCTGGGACACCTAATATGGGCACCACCCGCCGCAGAGTTACTGACTTTCCAAGAGTCAACCTGTTGACAGAAACTCAGCAAACATGAGTGGAAGACTGTCATGACATGCACAAAAGCCATATGGTATCACTAAACTAACCGATCACCGGATTTGGAGCATAAGTCACAACCCTGAATTTGCACTATCCCTGCCATGCCAGAGCCACCCCAAGTAAGTTTTGGGCGCACGGCAATTTGAACACTTTCTCTCTCATTTCTTGCAGCCAACAGATTAAACTACAAAATAAAAAGCATTTATGAAGTTAGAACATACTTGTAACTTGAATGAAAATAAAAATCTCTGCTCCTTGTTTACATTGATATATGTGAAATTTGCTATATCAAGACTGCAAAGGAATTTCAAGTAAAACTTGGATGAAGGGTAGAAGCTGCTCAAAACTCCTTTAAGTGAATGCACCAAGGAGACGAAAGCCAAAATTCACAAGTTTGGAGGGTACAGACGCTCTTCCATCGCCAATACTAATTCACAGAAACTTGACATCATTGGCAGAAGATTGTCATGCGTCTCATATCCAGGAAAGGTAGAATTTCGCTGATGAAAAACAGCTTATACCCTCCCTTCCACCTCCACTACCTGAAGGAAAGTTACACTGAATTTCTTTAAGGATAAATATCCTCTTGGATTAAGGAAAAAGACTAACCTACATGATTGTCGTCACACCTCCAACTCCTTCTAGAACTAGTACTGCTATAGAGACAATCATAACTGATTCCGGCATCATGAATTGATTTATGCCCAAATTATAGAGCAATTGCATCACAAATTCATAGAAATTGACTATACAGAAACGAACAACTAGCAAACGTGAACAAGGACTCTCTACATTTATCATGTTCACCCAAATTCACAAAATGAAAAGGACATCCAGTATGGAATGTTAAGACAAGCATAAGAATGCGGGTCCTGCATGGAGGCATTATTTATGTGAATGCCAGAGCAAAATTCTCATTCATGACGTGCATACGCCCATATCTTCATGTTTTATGCAGCAATAGAATATCCAATTTTCTATGTGACACTAACGCCACTAGTTGTGTACTAGTTATGTAGATGGCCCACATCAACATCACATTGCTCCAGTTTGCATGTCAAAGAACTACAATGCGCAGGCAAGGTACGAAAAAGTCTAAAGAATAAAAGGCATGTGTGTTCATAAACAACCGATCATGATATCGGTATAGTGCATTACGGGCTCCAATGGTCGAGGCATTTCCTGATGCCCAACATTTGCTGTGCTTGGCATGCACCAGATGTGCACTAAATCTGCTGTAGGAACCTCGCTGGGGTTAATCAATTCCTTAATCAGATTTGAACCGTGAAAGCCACCATCATTCCATCCATAAGCAGTTCCTCCTCCAGCAACACCTTCAACTGGCGGCACAATAACGTCCTCAGAATTTGCTCCTGTTGATTAGTTACCGCACAACGTGGTGAGTTATAGTTAAAGGAATATATCATCCTATTTGCAATAAGCCATCGAGATCCATGAATTGCATCCAAGAAAATCAACATTTTTTTTGCGCAGCCATAGTACATTCTTGAAATATTTGAGTTTGCACGACTAGCAGATTTGATATGGAAAGCGCACACTAGCGTCAGCCTAACTGGCATGTTCGAGCCCAAGATTTCCAGCCCTCAACAGTGATGATCTCTTCCTATGCCCCAATTTTTCGTTCAAACATATACGTCAAAATCCAAGAAAGCACGATGAAAACTGGGACGACACTGAAAGACTGGCTTTTTAAAACACTTAAATTGGCTGTCAAGAGTTTGTACAGTGTTGGATAACAAAATCGCTTCCCTCGATCAGCCTGTCCCGTTACATGGAGTTATTAGAACACGCAGATTACCGCCATCGCGAAGACTATGAAATTCCGGCTCAACTGTCCAGCTCGACAGGAAGGAGATTAAAACAATTCGAGCTCAAGATACCTCCTCGTCACTGATTTCAAATTTCCTCGGCGAGAAAATTACCAACAGCTCGCGAGCAACGTAAACGAGAAAACGGGAAACAGAATTGGGAAAAACAAAGGAGGGGGGGGGGGGGGTGGTTCGGCGCAGCCGTAGAACTAAGAGTTCGACTCAATCAACGCTGAGCGAACCGCCAACACTCACCGGAGTTCTCCATGTTCTCGCAGCGTCGAACCACGGTGCTGCGAGCGTGAAGGACCTGGAATCGTAGAGATCAACCGCTCAACTAAGCAAAGAAGGTATGCGATGGGCAATTGCAGAGGTGGAGGAGGAAGACGAAGCGAGGACGGACGATCGAGAACAGCTTGATTTGTGCGCTCCGTTTTCGCGAATGATTTGCCCCCCTTCAAGCTCGTGCGAGGGTCGCTCGGCTCGGCTCGGCTCGAGTTTGTGGGCGCGGAGCGAGTTTGGAAGGGCGCGACGTGAACGTCACGGAAGGCGTCCGGCGCGTGACACTTGCTGCTCCGCCCATGCGCCTCAGGCTCGAGCCACTCTCTCCGGAAGCTCTGGCTATCCGAAAATTCATTACGGGTCAATTTAGGAAAAGTTATAAGTAGCGGCTTGGAATACACTCAATTTCTTAAATAATAATATAAAGTGAATTTTATTTTAAATGAGTATTGCCAAAGTGCCCTTATTATTTTTTATAAGAGCCTAATCCGGAGAATTCTCTTCATTTGTAGTTTTTTCTCTTTTTTTTTTTCCCTCCTCCCACCTCGAGCCACTAATGAAGGTCTCTAAAAGCAGGCAAGAGTCAACCACGCTAGCGTCAAGCGAGGGCTAGGGTTGCCCTCACCAAATCCCAGTGAAAAAAGCCCTTGCTCAATGTCGCTGATGGACGAGAAAATGAAGAGGAAAAAGAAAAGAAAAAAATGTAAAAATGACAAAAATGTCCTTTGGTCAAGCCCTTCTTAAAAATTATGAGGGTGCTTGAGATATCTATTTGAAACAAAGTTCATTTCAAATCTTTATTTAATAAAATGAGGACACTTCATGTGCTCTTGTTTGGAATTTCCGTGCATGATAAAAGATCTAACATACTGTATGATTTTATTCTACTCTTGATTTAGGTAGAAAAATTATGAAACACATAATAAATGAAGTCAACTAAATCAAGTAGGAAATTAATAGTGAAAAAAATAAATATTGATTGTAATATCAGAACCTAAAAGTTGTTGATAATTAAATGGGATTATTAGGAGTTTCATTAAGAAAAAGAAATCTAGTTGAGCAAAAAGGAAGATGCCTCGAAAGAAAATTTTCAAATACCAAAATTCGGAGTCCCATTGTATATTTTCAAATAGTTTTTTTTTTGGGTAAAGTTTTATTGATTTTTTTGTATATTTTCAAGTAGTTTATTAATGTAAAAATAGAGAAGACTCATATTTTTAGCTATAATTTCCTTTTATGTTTTGTTAATCGAACATTTTTCACATCAATTAACCTTTTAAATTCGTATAATTTCAATTTTTGTCATTTGACCTCTTAGTTATAGAGGCATTAGATATGTGTTTATTATTTTCATCAACATATTTTTTTTTGCTTTTGTTAAAGCGACATATTTAACCGATCCTTATTTCTTAATGTTGTTATTTACGTCTATTTTTGTTATATTAGTAGCTTTAGTCAGTTTAGTTTTCTCTCGATTTTATAGTTTTTCATTTTTTTAAAGCAATTAAGGATAAAAGAAATATTACCTCACAAAATTATACAAGCAAAAAACAAACTCACTTTGCTTTGTATCGTCGAGACTTTTCGAAAATAGTTGAATGGGAAGCCGACACCGTCTGATCAATACTGTTGTAATATAGCATACGGAAACTAATCAGGATCCTTGCAAATTAAATCAATAGGAAAAACCCTAAAACATAATGATGAATAATAAAGGACACCATAGATTACACGATTCAATCCGAATATCGATACTCATATCTCGAGGAGAGCCGGCAAGAAGAAACCTATCCCAATTTTATCATTTCATGAAACTTGGAATCCATCATCCAAAGCCTCAAACTTATCCTTCTTGAGTTTTAGGTTTCACTTATATTTTTAATTGAACGGTTGCAATAAATCATCACCTCTAATAACTACATTTGTTACTATAATCCACCGGCCATAATTCATATTTAGACATGCAAATAAATATGAAACATCAACAATAAAAAAAAGCCAGAGTCATAATTATCACTGGAAATGGAGGCTCACTCTAGGGATTCAATATTACACACTTATCATCGACCGCCACACAATATCGTAAAATAGTACGAAGACATATTCCAAGAAAAACACAGAAAATTGTCATAGATCTGTGTTTTAGATTCCACCTACCTGAAACCTGCTTATTGAAAGGTTGCTCAATTTTTTGAATATGCATACCTATAAATCTATAAGCAAATTGATTTCTCACTCAGTTCCAAGTTTCAAATTCCACCACAGAATCATGCTCGCCTATACTTCCTTCACTTGGAAAATATGGCAAAAACACGAGCATTGGAGTTGATGAATGATGATGATTAATGAAGGAAGTGCATGATAATACTTCTAGAGCATAAATACTTTTGGTAATGTAACTTTTATAGTAAAAATTCATTTGATTACTCAACTTCATTTTTATACTTCTAGAGCATTTTTTGCTATGGAGCCAGTTGAAAATTTTTACTTCTTTTTAGAAGAAAAAAAATTCACTTTTGACCATAATTTGATTTATGAGATTCGAAGAGATCTTTGAACGAGGATCATGCCGATCGCCACCACATGAGGCCCAAGCCCAGCCCACACCATCTGTCACAAAGATAAGTAAGCCTCCCGCTCCCGCCACCGCAAAATTGGCGCCTTCTTCCTTCATACAGTCCCTCCGAGCTCAAGCTGAAGTTCTTCATCGGGCTCTCTCCGACTCACTCGTCCTCACGGTTTCGACTCGGAGTCGGCCTTGTTTACTCTCTACATTCCAGCGGAAGCTGTGCCAAGCTTGGATCTGCGATGTTCGATTCTGATCATTGATTCCATTGAATCAGGCACGGTTTCGTCTCCAGACCCGGACCCGACTCTCCACCCGGTGGATCTCCGAATCCGTGCGTAGTTCTTCAACGCCGGTCAGTGGTAAATAGCGGAGTCATTGTCCTGTCGTTGTCTCGGTCGTTCATTGTTTCCATTTTCGTCGAGTATTAAATCTGCTGTAACTTTAGCTTTGCTGTCAATTAACGATTGATTTCGAGAGTTCGCTGCTCTGTCGTCTCGCGAGCCAGAACTCATGAATTAGCGCGCTTTTCTTTTTATCTTTAAAGTGTCATTAGTTCCTCCGGTCGCTTGATGTCTCAGTCGTCAGGTCAACAACGATGCTTTCTCTCGGGATCATATATTATGCGCTTTTAGGTGTCTACCGTCCACATTGTGGAGAACATTAATATCTTATGGGAACTTTGTAGGATTTAAGATCTTTCATGAACTTTGATTTAGAATTCAGATGATCAGACTCGAGCAAATGGGAATCCCGACGAAAATAGCCGAGCAGCTCCAGTGAAATTATTGCTTTCACAGAGATTTTATATCAATCTCGTCAGATAGTAACTAGACTGGACTCTCTTGTCATGGCAAGAGAAATGGAATGTGAGAAATTGCTGATAGAATGTCGGACTGCCTGCTAAAGTTGCAGCTTTTAGACATCATGGAAGTCTATGGCAGTATGGATCGTCATTCTTACATGTATGAAAGCCTGGGATTGGAATGATAACAAAATGGCTTGCCGATTACAAATTGGAGTCTCTCGATAAGTAATTATAGACCTGAGGTGAGTTGTTTATTAGAACTTTCTACAGGCAAAAGTCAGCGTAGATTTTACTCTTCAGAGTAGGGATTTTTGTGGCTTTTTGACTCCATCTGCTGCATAAGCACTAAAATCTGAAAGCTTCTACTCGAGATCAGAGAATTTTAATAAAATCTGGAAGATCTGGTCGAGTGGTAGAAGAATCTATGGGTTCATTAGGAATCAGAGAAGGGACAGAGAAATGCTTGACCGATTTATAGTGGTTTTTGTTCCAAATCGTTGTCCACTCCATTCCCTGATGTCGTTTAGGAGTCATGTTCAATCCACTAAACTTGAAATCTCGTACAAAGGTTGGTTTACAATGGAGCCAACTCTTCTTTACAAATAGGGTTAACTCTTTTACAAAATATTTCTCACAAGGTTTAATCTCTCAACGGTTTTGATTGCAAAGTATGTACAAGAGTTTTTAGCTAGTGTATGTAGTGCTCTTTACATGCTTAATGCAATGTGCAACCCTATTAATAGAAACAAGCTCAACTAGCCATTAACACATTTCAAGCGGCTAGTAATTCAATTGTCTAGGCTTCTGCGTGTATGGCCAAAAAGCTTTGGCACCCGCTGGATTGGGCAGACAATAATTAACCTTGAACTCAGCTGCCAAGTGTCTGAAAATAGAACTTCCGGTACTTGGCCCGACACCCTGTCCTTCTCTTCAGAGTTGAGATAGTCTTTGCATGTGTCGAAATCCTAGAATACTTAAACAGTGCAGATATTATTCCAAATAATCAACAACATATTTGGGTGAGTTTTGTAATAATCAAAACTGAATTAGGGTCAACAGAAGCACCCTTAACATCCTTGCACCAGACTGACTGACGGGTTGATTGTACCTGCCCAGCCAGCTCAATGAATTACAACAAATATAATTGACACCAGTGCAGATTCCAACAAACTACAGCGAGGTAGAATTTTGATCTGACATAATTTAAATTATGTTTTGGACTTGGACCTAGATCAGGAAGAATTCTACTGGTAGAGAGCTCCTAACTAATTCGTCTTTCCACATCTCCTCGTTACCTTTATCTCAACATCATACATACAACATCAACATCAATATCAACAACACCTTTATCCCAAACTAGTTGGGGTCGGCGGTCGATGAACCCCAAAGAATCATAAAAATAAAAGCAGAACCAAGGGAGGGAGAAGAGATAAATGTGTAAAAATAAATAAGTATATATATATATATATATATCTATTTATTTATACACTACCACTCTACAACACTAATAGACTTCCTCCACTCCGTCCTAAGACAAACCGTAAGTCAATCTATTTCCCACTCCATTAAATATTGTTTTACTGCTTTCCCCAAAGTAAGTTTCGGCCGACCTTTTGCTTTCTTCGTGTTATGCTCTCGATAGCAAACATCTGTTCGTATCGGTGCGTCTAAGGGCCTTCGAAGTATATGCCCAAACCATCTCAATCTATGCTCTTTCATCTTTTCCGCCACCGGTTCTATTCCAACTTTTCGTCTAATCTCTTCATTCCTTATTTTATCCATCTTTGTATGACCACACATCCACCTTAACATACTCATTTCTGCTACTCACATTTTGCTCATGTTTCCTTTGTGCTGGCCAACATTCAGCTCCGTATAACATACGGGTCTGACTGCTGTTTTATAAAATTTTCCTTTTAACCTGAGAGGAATTTTGCGATCACACAAAAATCCTGATGCACTGCGCCATTTCATCCGACCTGCTCTGATTCTATTGCTTACATCATCATCAATCTTTCCCTCTTTTTGCAATATTGATCCAAGATATCTAAATGTATCTTTCTTGGGTATCTCCTGTCCGAGCATATTTACGGCTTCTTGATCCTCTCTTCCTGCCGTGTCAAACTCACACTTCAAGTATTCCGTCTTACTTCGATTTATCTCTGTCCTGGTAAATGTGTTTTTGTGCTATTTGATTTAAATATGGAGTTGCTCGAGCATGCTTTTCTGCAGGCATTGTCATGTGATCCAGTTCTGACTTTGATTGCATTTCATTTCATTAATTCAATTTCAATTGTTTTCCTCTTCTGGTTGTTATGTTGAGAGTAATGTTTAGCAGCCATAGGATTGATGTGTCTTTTGATGATCAGTTGAGTTCCTAATTGCTGCTGGGCATGAATCCAGGGCCTTGAAAGCTTTCTAGAATCTCAAAAAAGGATTAAGTCATTTTCAAGGCATGGAGTTGAGAAGTTGCGTCCACTTGCATTCTATCCAGGCAATTAAAAATGGCCATGTGACCAAAGTCCTAAATGTAACACATGGAAGACCAGCACTTTTATTCAAGAAAGTTGCTGATTTATGTGGTTCAAGAGATGTCAAAGACCACATTACCTTCCGAAAGTTTCAGCCAAAAGATGAGCTTGATGTCTCAGATTTTGATGACGATGATGATGTCAGAGGTGGATTATATCCTGACGTTGTGGGAAGAAAAACAACTCAATCCAACTTAAATTGTTCAAAGTTCAACCGTGTTGATGAAAAGGATAACCTTCCAGATGATTTTTGCCTGGGGAATATGACGTTGAATCAAATTAAAGAGAGATGTAAAATGCAGAAACGGAAACGATTCTTGTGTGAAGATTCCGGTGCAATTGATGATGACTCTCGCTCTCCTAAAAAGGAGGCTCGTTCCCATTCTCTTTCTGAGGAAGCTGAACTTGATCTCGAGGAGCCTCTGATTAAATGGAAAGCCAAAATGAAGAACTTCAAAGGGAAGAAGGTTTCCCCCAAAAAGTGCGTAGGTTCATCATGTCAAAGTGCCAAAGTAGCTGTCGAAGCCGAATGGATCCCATCTCCTCAACCAACCCTGCAATCTGAAGGGAATTTACTAATGCCTGTTTCTGTAAAAGTTGAGGATGAGGCCCATGACTATGATTTAAACTCACAAGCTGGAGTTGGTGCTCCCAGAGATTCCTTAGCAGTGGTCAATGATGGCCAAGCCACCTGCTCCGTCGCAGTTTCTGGTGAAGTGCCTAACCTGGCTAATGAGTCTTATCAGGATAATCTGATTTCTGTCGCAGAAGAATCTGAGATTTGTGTTCTCAATAAAGTGCCATATGAAGACGTGGAGCATGCGTTGGCATCTGAGTCGTCCAACCTTGATGTGGCAATTTCAGTGGTCAGCGACTTGGAAGTACCAAGGTCGAATTACCATGAATCAGAGGCACAAGAAGAAGCATGTGATACGAATTTCCTCAGCCTTGAAGCCCCTTCTCAAAGTTCTGTAAATGGCTTTTGCAGTAATCCCAACGACTGCAAAGATTATTTGTCGACACACACTATGACATCACACCTAAATAGTTCCAGTCAAGATCCAGACGGGTCCTCCTGCAGCTGTCAGCCCACAGAACAAACCTGTGGAGATGGCGTAGACATGTCTCAGGATGATGCTGGAGAGAATATGCTTTATGATCATGAGAGAATTTCTAAGAAAAGCATTGTTTGTGATTGTAACTCAGCTTGCAATGCAAATCTGATTCCAAGTTGTGCCGTCTGCTTGGATTCTTCCATCAATGTGGAGAAACAATCTCTTATATGTACTGGTGATAATGCAGAAATCACCTGCACCGCAGACCCTGCTAGTGATGTTGCTGATGATCCCACAACCTTGCAAATGTTTGAAAAGTCCAATCGGTTGGAGTTACATTGTGCACACGGGAGGTTGTTTTCTGCAAGAAAGGTACTTGTCTGATATTGTCATGCGACTAGAGTGAATCTATCTGTGATTCCTTCTCTAAACAGTGCTTGTATTGTCAGGTCATATCTCCAACTTCCCAGGAAAGACTGCGTAAATTGATGGTTGCAACAGTGTCAAATGATGATTGCTATGGTATGTGCGGTAATGTAGGGTTTTTCATATGGATCTCTAAATAAATTATTGTTCATGGTCTATCTAGGCCATCTTTGAAACAGGGCTGTTGACAAGATAACCACAGTTACCGTGAGAAGTCCTACGATAAATTTTGTAGTTCTACCGTGACTGAAAATCTTCATCCCATGAATAACAATTTTGAGAATGGTTCTTTTTTCATTTTATCTGTTTATCTGTTTCAAATGCTGGTCCATGTTCATTAGACTCTTTAAATGGGAACATAAGTTCCAAGCTTGGAATTGTTTCCTTTTGTTGTACTACTTTTCAAACATGGCTGTGATAATTGCTTCGCATTACTCGGTAGCTGTAGCATTTCACTGTTCTTTACTCTGTCACTTAGTATTTCTTATGGTATTTGCAGGATATAAGGGAAAACTGTACTCGCAGAAACAAACGGAGGCGTCATCTTTGGAAGTTGAAAGGTTCAAACTGGTCAGAGGGGCTGAACTACCTCCAAACCCCAAACATAAGAAACTAAAAAGCAATAAAAAAGGATCACCACCTAAAGGCAGTCACAAAGATTCTAATCTATCTGGCATTGTACCGCGTATAATCTCCACTCAGAGTTGTTCTCAGAGTGCGATTGCATTCTGTCAACGGCAGATGCAAGACATTGACAATCTTGCTACAAAACTCATGACCGAGTTCAATGTTATGACAGATATTTTGGAAGGGAACTCATGTGCTGATAGCTATCTTACAGGAACTACAAAATATACAACGGATGAGGTATGCTGATGAGCAGATGAAGATTACAGTTTTAGTAACTTTGCAGCACTCTTAGGATATTCTTTTGCTCTATTTTTTTATTACTATGTGGATTAGGTTTTGTTTTGGGAATATCTATTGAGCAGAATTATGTTCATGCATTTGTTCTCTGAGGCTTGTCTTGAGTTACCTGTTATGCCGTGGGGTGGCTACCAGATATGTGTCCTATCTACGAAATTTCTGTTATGGTCCGTTGTATCTGAGTCTGGGCACTTATCCGTTACTGATCTACAGGTTTCCTAGCTGCAGATGAGAAACTGCGACTCAATCGGCTTTAGAGTTGATATGAGATTGGCTGCCCTATTTTTAAAGTTCAATTTGATGATGGTTTACCCTTTGGTTTGTTTGCTTCGTCCTTACGGCATCCTTCGTGATTTTACAGTCCAAATAGACTTCTCTCTCTCCACTACTTAGGAAGACATTATTTACTACGGAAGTATTGTTTGTGAGCCCATTGTTCTTTCTTCATTCATTCCTCATCTGACTTGTTCAAGAAAAGAGAATGTACTATCATAAAAATTTATTAACTCCGGTCTCTCTGGCAGGTAAAGACTGCCATTGAAAATGCCAGTAAAGTGAAAGAAACCGCAAGGAAGTGGCTTTCCATGATGGCGAGGGATTGCAACCGTTTTTGCAAAATAATGGTTTGATTCTGTCCTTTTCTTTTATGGCTGGAAAATGCTGGATAATAGATGGCAATTTTGCATTTGTTGACAATATCATTGTAAATTCCAGAGATTAACTGAGGATTGTAATCCTACGACGGAACATAGGATTCACAAGGAAAGAAAGAAGATTACATTTGCTGATGAAGCTGGTGGCGAGCTATGTCATGTCAAGTACATTGAGGACAGCACAGCTTCCCTCCTGGCATCAGATAAAGAGGAAGCGACGGTGGAATAATTGGTTATTCTCTTCTTTACCTTCATCTGCAATTCAGGGGCAGTAAGAGAACGTTTGCTGGTGCTTCTTGAGGAATTGGACACTCTAGGTGTAGAGCCCGAGTTGCCTCGACTCATTCTCGCGAAGAGGACAGAGAATATGAGAGGTGCAATAGGACAATGCTTATCGAGTTGAGTAGATCTTGTCAAAACTGTACATGCCCTGATTTTTGTTTTAGCTGCTCGCATGGGAATGCTCCCTGTCTGTACTATTTTCTCCCCACCTGTCTGTTCAATTCGACGAGATTATGCAACCAATTGATCATGCTATAACGTGTTTCGGAGGAATGACGCACTTTGACGACTAGTAAGTCTTGATATCCTTTCGTTGCTGTCATTGCTTATAATAAGTTCTGATTCCTGATGAAGTGACATTTATTGTGACTGGACGTTTAAAGAGGTCGGCCGTTGATGGGACTAACAAAGTTGGGAGGTTACAGAATCTGAGAAACTCCAACCGTACAGTCTTGAGAAATTTGTCCGAACTCCCATCTCGAGATATAGTTAGCTGAGATGTGAATCGCGTTTTTTCTTGTAGCTCGACTTCTTCCTCTTTTTATAATCATACCTTCGATAATGAATTTCACTTCATTCCACCAAAAGGAGAATGGAAGTATAGGGAACACCAATCAAAAGAGAAAGGACGGTTGGGTGAACACTATCCGAATACTAACCGAGACCGAGGGAGGGGAGTGATAACTCATATCACGGGAGGAAACTTTGCGCAGAGTTCCATCACTATTAATGGGTGGCTTCGCGATTTCTTATGGGCACAGGCATCCCAAGGTCGCACGCCCGGCACACATGTTTTGGCCTTGTGTGTCCATAACTCAAAATAGGTGACCTAACGGCCGCCGCCCGACTAAACATACCAATAGTCACCAGATTCATATGGGCTACTGAGGAGTAAGCAATGATCTTCTTAAGATCGATCTGTCTTGAAGACGATGTAGTTGCCGAAAAGAGCTTCTTAGCCAATGGAAGACTCACTAAGGCTGTTTAAGTTAGAGTTCTCGATGTGGATGCTACAGCCGCTATCACTTTGGCTGCAGGAGTCAAATGGAAGAAAATCATCTACGAGAGAGTTCCTAAGTTTTGTTCCCACTGCATGCTTTTAGGCCACGACAAAGAAAGATGCATTCCCTGGACTGGACCACCCTTGAACTCCACTCGTATAAAACAAGTTTTCACTATCAAGAGACCCCTTGGTCTAAAGAAAGAAGCAATGTTAGGGGGCTTCTTTGCCAATAGGTTACTCTTGTCTCCTGCGTCTGTGGTACCAATCGGTTCAGCAAGACTCGCACCCGACTCGGGCCCATACCCTTCGGTAGCAAAAGTGGTGTTCTCAGGTACTTACTGATTAAGCTACAGAAGTTGGATTCGCGTCCAGTTCAAGCTCTCTTTCCTATCTTCGATTTCAGATGGTTAGGAAACAGCATCTGATGAGGCCAAAGAAAGTTTGATCAGATACGGACTCAGCCTACGCGAAAGCGGGTTGATCATCTATTGAAAAAAGATGAAGCTATAGCAGGATTTCCCGGCAACATCTGATGGAACGGCAGGAACTCAAACTCAGTGCCCCCACCACTTCAAGAAAAGGAATAGAAATCAGTGCCATTTCCCATGGACTCTTCTTTTAGTGACTTTTCTGCTCTCATGCTGGAGGGAGCATCCCCACTTAGTGATCGGTCCGCTAGTTCACGCAAATCCGAAGAAGTTATCACGGACGAGCCACATGCAGGGAAACTTGCACGTGTGGTTCTGGCCGGGCTTTCCTTAGGTATCTAATAACCTTGCTTCTGCTCGCCGCTGGCGCAGGTGAGATTTCGCACCAAAATTGGGTGGGCCTAATGGTTACCTGGCCCTCCAAGATGCTAGTCTGCGCCGAAAAAAAAATATTGAATTGACTCCTTCAATCTCGACGATTAAAATGAAATAATAATAGATTATTATTTCGAGTATGCCGCTATGGTGAAATCGGACGAATCTATTCGAACTATCAACGAATTCCTAGAATTTTAGGTGGGATGGGGATTGTAATTCTTTCTACTTCTCGAGGTATAATGACAGACCGAGAGGCTCGACTAGAAGGAATCGGCGGAGAAATTTTATGTTATATATGGTATCCGCGGTCAGTCCCCATTCGAATTACGTTAGGGGCTCTTTCGCTTTTGCCAGATCTAGAGAGATACTACGAGTCCTCCGTCCCAGATTCCATCGCCGCGGCCATCTGGTTCACCGGTACTACCAAAAAGTCTCATGCTTACGTGACTCTTACTGATGGTTTTATTATCTTGGACCACGGATCAACTCCGGACTCACCATTTGCCGCGTGGCGAACCGGGTAAATAAAAGTCGCGATCTGAATAAAAGGAAGTTCGCTGGGTCTGTCTTTTGATCCCCTGGTTCGAGTCCAGCTCGTGACAAAGGCAGAAGTCCAAGTCTAAAACGATAGCCTAGCCCCGGAGCTAGGGATTAAGGTAGGTTTGGGTATAGCAAGAGTTGAACCTGCGACCATGATAAACTATTCGTAGGTCATTTATGGCACGCGGGAGATGTTGCTGTAAGTTTGGTATGAATAGTTTATCGGTTTGGGCGTGGATGTTCTTATTTGGACATCTTGTTTGGGCTACTGGATTTATGTTTTTAATTTCCTGGCGTGGATATTGGCAGGAATTGATTGAAACTTTAGCATGGGATCATGAACGCACACCTTTAGCTAATTTGATTCGATGGAGAGATAAACCAGTGGCTCTTTCCATTGTACAAGCAAGATTGGTTGTAGTTAGAAAAGAATACAATAAAAAAAGTATAAATAGAGCAAAAGAAGAGGAGTGGAGAAAGTATAGTAGAAAAAACTTATACAAAACTATATACGAATCACCCACACCCTCTTCTTTTGTATTTCATTAGTTGACTTTCCTTTAATTAAGACGAAATTCTGTAAAAACAAACCCCCGCCTTCTTTAAAATATCATAAACAGTTCCTGTAGGCTGAGCGCCCTTTTCAAGAAAATATAGAATAGCAGGAATATTTAAATACGTTTGATTATTTATCGGATCATAAAAACCCACTTTACGAAGATCCCTTCCTTCTCTGCGGGATCGAACATCAATTGCAACGATTCGATAAACGGCTCATTGGGATAGACATAGATAAACTAGAACCCCCCCTAGAAACGTATACGAAGTTTTCTCCTCGTACGGCTCGAGAAATTAGAAGATATGTCTATGTATACAATTCTAATGTCAAATAGATTTATAAAAGCATTAAATCAAATAAATTAGATTATGATTATTTAATACTTTTTTATTCTTCTTTTTCCAATTCAAAAAAAAAATCATTTGTATTCTCAAAACTCAAGTTGAGTAACTCTGAAATAGCTCAAAAGAAAACCCTTAGGCATTTGATTTTTTGAGTGGTCTCTAACCCCTTTTTCTTTGTCTCATTTCGAATATATTCGGACTCCTTATTCTTGATCGAGTTGTGGAGACAATAAAAAAAAAAAAAAAAAGATATTTCCTTGTTCCAAAATATTTTATCTTTGCCTTGAATCATTGGGTTTAGACATTACTTCGGTGATTTTTAATCGTTTCAAAATGGCAGCAACATACCCCTTTTTCTGATTTATTTCTATCAAAGAATCATAAACGGTTGATTCCCGCACGATACACTTTGAATCAAAAGAATTTCACTAATTCCAACAAATTGGAAACTTGCTCGAATTGGATCCTTTCGATTTAGAAATCGAAAATAGACTACACTTACGAAGTTGTTCCAACTTATTAATTGGCACTAACCCTAGATCCTTGCCCTGAGAAATGAATCAATACTTTCTACTCGAGCTACATCACATACTGTTTACACTACAACCAAAAAAAAAAATGAGGGTTCTAGTGGAACAGAACAAAGGATGTCGAGCCAAGAGCACCTTCATTCCTATATAATCAAAAGGGTGGATGTGAGAATCCACAACTGATCATGTCCTTCAAGTCGCACGTTGCTTTCTACCACATCGTTTCAAACGAAGTTTTACCATAACATGCCTCTAGTTTGGAACTGATATGTAATTGATTCAATTAGGGAATCATGAATAGTCATTTGTTCGGTCGTTAGATGGTTTCTAAAGAAGTCTTAGAAAGAATTCAATTTCACCCTCGATTTTCTTTTTATTGGATGAATGCAATATTTTTATTTTATTTTTTATTTATTAATTAATTTCTAAAGAAAAAAGTTCTTTGTATTGAATCTACACTAGATTTTCAAGTAACTTGAGAGGATATATTCAACAATCTTAGACTTCTTCGAATATCAAATACTCATAAGAAATCATTCCGGGATATCACTATTTGAATAAAGTTTTACTAAAGATTACATTTATGATCATAAATAATCCATCTTTGAATTAAACCTCAGTGATTATAGATAGAAAAAGAAATTTATTTCTTTTTTTCGTGGAGTGGATAAAAAAAGTTGATGTAAAGGAAGATTTAGACCCTTTTTCTTTCATTTCATACTGAAAAAGAAAATCATAAAAAAAAAATTCCCTCTATCAGATAGACTGAACAATTGTCATTGGAATGAATATCCAATATAAAATATTTCAAATTAACGGCTTTTTAAAAAAACAAAAAACGTTATCACTGAAATAGAACGAGAATAATACATTAAGCATTTCCTCATTTTACGCGTAGTTTCTTTGACTGGTGGGATTTCGTTCAATAATTTTTATTTAAAGAAAGGGAAATATAGGATGTATGAATTACTCTCTGTCTATATTATTACATGGATTTACAATTATTTATGAGAACCCCGAAATAAAATGCCTAAAAATGAGGTTCAAACAAAATAGATATGTATATAACTTGATTATTTCTTAATCCAATTTGTACAAGCACAATTAGCGAAATTGATATCTTACATTGTTAATTAATTCTTATTATATGGGACATAAGACTTTTTGAAGTAACTAACTTCAATTTCAATAGGAATATTCAATATTTAAAGTATAAGGGGATGGACATACGATGAAAAGTGCATTCAACCTCTTTTGCAACCCCCTTTTTCTTTATTTCCAATTCTTCGAATCTATGTTCCTAGATCACAACTCGATTCAGTTCCATCTATATGGATCTTATTTGAATTTAATTTGTGAAAAAATAAATAGGATTTAAAGAATAATAGAATTATTAAAAATCAGAAACAATAATCACATAATATCCAATATTTGACTCTTAAAGAGTAGAGAAGGTAGTTCAAAAAGAAAACCTTTCCTTGTTCTAGACATCATTGTTCAATTTTTTTTGAATAAATGATGTCTAGAACAGTAAGACAAAAACGCTTTTAAGCATCATTCAGATCGAGAAAGTCCGGTCCGATCGAAGAATCTAGCAAAATGGAGCCCAATTCGAATCTTGTGTGTCACGTCGGGGTACTTACTTTGCCATCAATTGAACCTTCTCATCTCAGAAAGCGTCTGAGGTTGCATGCGCGTTTTAGGTTGTTTTCTCTTTCGGTGCTTTGAAGGGACCAAAGAGAAGGCTTACTCCTTGCTCAAGTAAGTACCCCGACGGTCATCTCAATGAATTGCCACACACTCATTCCAACTAAACGGTACTTGTTGAGGGGAATTCCTTCTTTTTTTTTGTCCAAT
Organism: Rhodomyrtus tomentosa; assembly: GCA_028455895.1. Classification (NCBI taxonomy): domain Eukaryota; kingdom Viridiplantae; phylum Streptophyta; class Magnoliopsida; order Myrtales; family Myrtaceae; genus Rhodomyrtus; species Rhodomyrtus tomentosa. Next base: position 102,267 of record JAPCWY010000001.1, on the reverse strand, counting down.
CCCAACCTCGCATTCAACCTCCTCGTCCATCAATCCCGGGGAAGGGGATCCTCGAAGGGGAGAGTCCGTGAATAACTAATATCGCAACATAAGATGAGTAAAGAGAGAGGGGAGGCAAACTCGATAACCGAGCCCGGAAAGGCAATCACACTTCTCTTTTCTCTGTACCGGGCATCTAATTTCTCAAGACAGTAGGGACACTGGAAGGGCTTCCCATTTCATACCCGATAGAAGCAATGAGCTCAAGTGCTCTTTACTATAAGCACAGGAAGGGAACCGATAGCACCGAGAGCGCACGAAAGCTCTTTTCTCTTTAGTGGGTTATCTCAGGCTTTATTGGAGTGCGTAGGTTCGCTACTATCTTGAATAGCTAAGAAAGAGCAGAGCGTGGTTCCATATTCATGAAAAGCCAGGTTTGAACCATCTTACTCCACTAAGACTACCTTTATTACTAATAATAAGAAAGAGTTAAGGGCGCCCAAGGCCTATAAATAGAAGCTTCATTGAAAACATCTTTCATAGGCATTGACTTGGAAGTGGGAATCAAAACCTTGTGGTACGGAGAGACCTCTGCTTTTCTCTAAGTAAGTAGTCACCTCGCTGGCGCCAATAAAGGCATCTCACCCTCTTTAGTCTAGTAGACTAAGTCCGGACCGCCTCTCCGGCCCCCCGGCTGATTCTACCATAGAGGCCAACGATAGACAATAACTCCCCCCCGAACACAGCTTACAACTTTCATCGTACTGTGCTCTCCAAAGAGCAACTCTTCTCAAAATCTCAAAGGGTGCTGAGTTGGAATCCCACTCTAACTAAGGATTCTTGTGGTTCCGGAGGATCCAGCTACAGGAGAACCAGGAACGGAGAGCTTTCCCCCCTTTTCCGCCCGACTCTTTGGTCTTAAGAATGCTGGTTTTAAGAATGAGTGATTGCCCTTCTCCGACCCTTACTGCTCAACCTAAGAGCGGACAGCTAATGCGTTCCACTTATTGAACAGGATTCTATGGTCGGTCCGCGACCCCTGGATGCCGAAGGCGTCCTTGGGGTGATCTTAGTAGTAATAGCGGTAGGTGGGAACTCTTTTGAAAGAAGAGACGATTTGGTCTCAATCAAAGAGAAAAGAGCCTATTTGAAAGTTCCTCGCCTTAGACTTCGAGTTGACAGAGAGGAATGGCAGAACTCTTGGCCTTACGAGACGAGGGCTGCGGTTAGCTCATTTGCCTTCTGGCACTCGGTCTTCTAAGACGGATACTGGACTTCCTTACTTTACGAGGACACCCTAGCTAGATTCAAGTTCTCCTCGCAAGTCTCACATGCAAAGATCAAGGCACCCACCCTGTCTCGTGAAATATCTGGTCTATTTTCATGATCGGTTAATGATTCCAGTCTGCGGGTGTAATGCCCGAGTCCCTCGCGGACAATCTTGTGTGTCTGGGCAGCTGCAGATGTGCCCCTCTTCTTGTGCGTGAGCTTTCCTTCCATTATCTTTCCCCTGGTTTTCCCTTAGTTGAGTAAGGGAAGGTTAGCCATCTTTGTCTCGTCCGATTCATTGATTAGGAAGAAAATGATTTCCCACGGTAGTGTAAAGAGTCTAATAACGAGAGGAAACGAGTATAAAGAGAGTGAGTAAACGAGAGATAGGAAAAGTAGTCCATTTTCAATCTTATCTTGACTTGACTCTCCCCTAGTTAGGAAGTAGTGATATCCCTTCAGCCTACTACTGGGACTAGCTAACTGACTAACTCACAAATGCCTGGCTTCCATAGTACTAGCTCATAGCTCTACCTCTAGCTTCTAGAATTCTGAATCTTATTAAGGTAAGGCTTGATCACAGGATAGATCTTTTTAACATTGTGACAAATTTACCATATATTAATTTTTATTAAATTGTTTTATAAAATTGCTGAGTTCAATGATCATTGACGAGTGTATCAATTTAAAGTTTTTGCCCTTTGTTTGTCATATGTAAATTAATTTGAGATTTTTCGTGATATTAAATTAATTTAACGAATATCAATGGAGAATAAATTTGCTACAAGTATATTGATTTGGAGATTTTTTTATAGTCAAAGAGCTTGTTTGGATTAAATTTATTACAAGTATATCAATTTGGAGCTTTTTGTGGTAAAAAAATTAATTTTGAGTAAATTTGTCACATGTATATCAATTTAGAGTTTTTCGTGACTTTTAAGATAATTCAATATGCTTAATACATGATTAACCTACACAATTTGCAAATCGAAACAAATATTGGCTAGCTTAAAATAAAATGAAAGATATTCTAAGAAAAAAATTACGAATTTGCTAATGAACCAACATATTTAGGCATACCTTATATGTAGAGGTGTCAATATATCGATTTTGATTACAGCGCAAACGGTTCCGACTCGAACATTTCGGTTCAATATATTTTCTGACCCGACTTGAAAAAACAAAAGAAACAGTTATGTTCGGTTCATGTCTCAAGCATTCCACTTTATCCTTTTTACCGAATGTATATGATTAGAGGTGATCAAAAGGGCCTAGAACCCACGGTTGATAGTAGTGGGTCAAAAATGGGTTCGTTTAAGTTATTAAGTGGGTTATAAATGAGTTACTAAGAAATCTAATAGGTTTTAAATGGATTTTAAATTGGTCATAAATGGATTGAGTAAGATAACTATCTTAAGATAGTCATAAATAAATTTTATAAATATTTTAAACAAATCCTTAATATTTTTAAAATTTTAAAATTCTATTATAATATTAATTTTTTCCTTTCTTTCTATTTTCTTTTTTTCTCCTTCCTTGATTGCCCTTAGCTGGCAAAGGCCACCGACGAGCCTAGGGCGAGCTCGATTCGCTAAGATCTGGCAAGCCTTGAGATCAACCGAACTCTGGCGAGCCTTGAGGCTTGATCGAACCCGAGAAGCTCGAGACTTGTTGAAATCTGTCCTCGAGCTGGAGGCTTGCCTGGACGTGGCTGGTTGCCGAGCTTCCCGTCTTTGCTAAAGCCTTGAATATCGGCCAACAGAGGAGGGAGGTTGCAGGTGGAGTTGATGACGAGGAGGGAGGTTGCGCTTCCACAAGAGATCCATACTTATATTTTCTAATCATTCGATAAAAAAATTCATTCTCTCCGTAAAAACAAGAGATAGAACCAATAAAGATTTTTTTTTCAATTCAACTCTTGATTTGAAGGCCTCGTTCAAGAACTATTTTTAATCCAACGTGTAAGAATCCATATAAAATGTAAATTAGATTAGATTCGGCTCGCTTATTCTGTTAAGCCTTAATTTGCCTTTTCCATGGCCACGACCATTGAATGACGAGCATTCGAAGATTGATAAACAATAAATAATCCCTTGGCAAACATAGAAGAGAGGAGAAAAAAGAAAAAAAAAAGAGAAAAAAATTATTTTAAAAAAATATAACAAGAAAATATTCGCAAAATTTGTATTGGATGATTTGATTAATTATAAAAAAATTTAAGAAATATTGATTGGGTACAAACCATTAAATTTGTATTGGATACAAACGAATCAAAACAAATTAAATGAATTAATATGAATGGAATTGTAATCCGTCCGACCCAAAGCCAAACCTCACAAGCCGAAAAACTCTGGGAAAAACCCTAACGCCCCCCAGCAGCCTTTCCCCTCTATAAATCAACCGATATCTCGCTAAACATTTCACTCTTCACCGTCTGCGCCTCCTCCTCTGTTCATTCGTCCTCTCCAAATTGATCTCTCCGTGTCTCTCTCCGACATCTTCTTCCTCCTCTCTGACACCTCAATTCCCATCACCTCATCCTTTCGTCTCGTCCGAACGCAGAGCTGCAACCCTTTTACCCTCTCCTCTTGTGGCGATCTCACGCTAAAGAAAAATGGCAAGAGGGGATAAAACGGAGTTGCGCAGAGTGAGTTCGGTCGGCTTACCAGCCCATCGCATGCTATCTTCTTGGGCTTTGCCTTGGTGTCAAATGGACCGACGGACACTCTCTCGTTCTCTCCTTTTTGCTTCGTTTGATCCAAGCTCGAATTTTTACTCTCGTTTTTGTCGGATCGTTGTTTCCCCAAAGATTAGGTGCCATGAGACTCTCGGGTTTTGGGGATTCGTTTTACTTCTTTTTTGTTTTTGGCCTGCTTGGTTGTCTGTCGTGGGTTCTGTCATGGTGGCAAGTGATGATTTCTCTTGAATCTTATCCTACACACTGATGCGCAGTGCTGACTATATTACTCTGCTTATTGTCTGATGCCTCATGACGGAAATCGAGACACTGGTGTTAGCTCTTTCTCTCTCTCTCTCTTTTTTTTCGTGTCATGCTATCGTGCAGACCTCTTTTTGGTCATCAATGTCGGACTTTTTTGTTCAGTTTGGGTAGAGGGAGCTATTATGCTCTTGGCTAATTTAATTCGAAAGTAATGTGCTTGTGCATCCGTAGGTGTTCATGTAATCTTTTTATTTTCCTGATTTTATTGTGGGGAAGGCGAATGATGGATAAAAAGTTACATGCACACTGAAATTTCATGTGGGTTACTATTCCGCTTATTGTCTGATGCCTATCCTTTCTCAATTTTGCTATTTGGCGCCTGTTTCATTAGCTTTGATCATGCAGGGTGGTAAAATTTTTTATTTTCTTTATAAGCGTCTTGTTTTTTCCCATCTGGTCCTAGTTTTCAGAGCAACCGGTAGTAGAGAAATTCACGAGCGAAAATGTGATCTTTTATCAGGCAGACCTGTTTTCATTGTCTTATAATTTCAACTATTTATTTAATACAAAATTGCATACTAAGCCTTTGTCTTTTGGCCTTTCCTAGATTTTTACAATCTGCTTAATGTTGTGAAATGTATAAACACATGTAAATATGTGGACTTTCACATAGTACCGAGGATGACAAAAAGCAGACGGGCGGACTGAACTGATGCCATGTTGATTGTCTGCAGCTTCCACTTGTGGAACATATCTGAGGTTTTGGAATATAATTTTGAAATTTCTTCCAGCATTAATTCAGTTTCATTGTTGCCTGTTCCCGTGTCTCAATTTCATTGGGAACTCCAGAATCTTATGATCTTTATGCGTATATAATCCCAGGGAATCGTTTTCTTTTTTTCTTTTTTTTTCTGAAAAAGCATCTGTGAATTTAATCAGACACAACACAACATAAGCGATTCATTATCTTTTCTTCTTGCTATGATGAAGTTGCTTTAATTATGTCTGGACATATGATTGTCCGTGATTTGATATGCATCTTTCTGAGCAGAAGAATGTCACTCCTTAAATGTTCCTCATCCTGCCTGCTTGCCCGTGGAGTTATGAAGAAGTCCACTTGTTAATTCGGGTCTCATCATGAAGTTTGAGGTTTCTCGAAAGATGATTTCTGACAAATTGTGGCAGCCGTGTTTCTTGGGTTACAGGGACAGTGGATGCATGGACTTAAGATCAGGGCTTTAGAGTTTTGGGGTGAAGTTTGAGGGATATTGAAGGGAAGATACATCAGGAGTGGTCTTGTAATGTTCATGCTTGGAGTCTAGGGCATGAGGCTTAATTTTGAAGTGATCACTGATGCATGATGAACATGGCAGGTTGAAATTAGTTGCGGTGTTGAATTGATCTATGTGTCTCGCTTGAGGCAATAGAAACCTAAGCTTAATGGTTGTGGTAAGATTAGTTGACTTGGGTTGCCACACTTGCTGGGGAAGCACAAGTGACTGAAGATTCGCAAGAAGCTTTTAGGTGATCTTATGTTGGGTGAGCACTGAGCAGTGGCCCTTCACAAAAGGCCCTGGTGATGGTGATGGTGCTGGATGCAAGGAAAAGATATTTAATAATCGATGTTGAGCCTTGTGATAGCCTTTGATTGATGAAAGCGACAGAGAACATGTGTTTCTGTTGGCCGAGTGCTGTCTATTCACATTCACATCTTGTAGTGGTGATGATAGTGTGAGAAGCAAGGAAGCAATTGTAACAACCCGAAGGGTGTTGCAAACAGCTTTTTTAGGTGGTAGTGACAGAAAATAAGTTTCTGTTGGGCGATTGTTGACCATTTATATAAGTCCCTAAAACTGGTGATGATGGCAGAGGACGCAAGGGCATCGAGCAGTAACAAACAAGCAAAAGTCTTTCCTAGCCATATATGGGCTAAAGAATGGGGCTTCTGGATATTAGGGTAAGCATGAAATGCAGATGGCCAGATAGATAGATACACTTGAGAGTTCACGTGGGCGGTGTCAATGCTCATCTGTTGAGGGATATGTTACCAAGCCCGTGGCACAAACACAGCGGCACTCGTGCACAGACTGGTAGGGTGCTATTGCTGCATGATGGCCATGAAAGACTGAAACCAATCGCGTTGAAGTGTTTAACTTGTCGAGCACAATAGTCTTTGTGACTCTTGTCCTCGGCATTGTCCCCTAGCTTTTGCGCAATTCGTAGGGATGAAAGTTGTTAGTGACTCTTAATCTTGACTGGCCAGTTTTGGACGATTCTCGATTCTCAAATTTTGGAACCTGATCCGGAACCTGCTTCCCCAATACAGAATTTAGGTTAGACCAAATTAAAAAAAAAATATAAAAATTTAGGGCTTGAACTTCACTATTCTAGTCTTCAATTCATCTCTGTCGCTAGCACTAGCAGGCGCACATCTCTTGTGACTCCCTATATCCGGTGGGAGTGGACCTACTAACCTCCTTTGTCTGTTGATCTTTTCTTGCATATTTATTGCTCCTCTGAGTTGGTGGTACCGGTGCCGTAAGACATAAGCTAAGCGAAGCCCGTTATATATATTTCATCCTTTTTCTCTCCTTCACTCATTTGTGTGTTGAAGTCTGAAGAGGTAAAGCCAGACAAATCGCCTCTATAATAAGAATGCTTCCACCGGTTTTTGGTCAGACTTAGAAATTCACGAATAGCCGTTTTTCCATGCTACCTACTTTGATATAGGAAATGTATTTGCATCGGGTAGTCTACTTTCTGAGTCCATTCGAGACATATTATTATTTGCATCTCACATCTTACTAGCCGTTAAACCAACTTTATAACCCCAATCACCCTCATCCGTGTGAGCCCGATATATTTAGTGTGTCGCCTTTCGCAAGAAGGACAATGCAGGCGGCCTCCTTGACCATCACAATTTTGGCGGCTCAGCTCACTCAGACTCGTCTCTCTCTCCCCCTCTCTATGTAGGCTTGTGGTTATTCGGCCACCATGATTTCGGAGGTTCCTAATAGTAATTTGTCTGGACACCCCTTAAGGATCAGAATCCATGCTGTTCTTATCCTACCTTGTTTAGCTTAACTTGTTTATGTCATTTCCTATATACTATTCTCACGATCAATTGTTTTTGTCCATATTTTGATTGAATACTTTTCATAGAAAATGAATGTAGATCGAATAGAGAAAGTTAGGTAAAGAAAGATTACCTCACCTCAGTATGTATGTATTGTTCTTTTTGTAGAATAGATGGGCAGGGCAGCGCGTGAAATGCGAAGACTTGTTGATCTTTTCTTAAAAAAAAAAAAAGAAAAAGCGTTGACCGTTGACTGTCTTCAGGACCTGGACTCGTAAAATTAAAAAAAAAAATCCGCCGTTGAGAACGGAAATCGAAGGACTCATCTCAATACTCAATGCACACCTGGCATCCTGCATCCGATTATTAATTTTATTAATTGAAGGTCTCAGCTCCCTCTCCCACCCGCAATCACCGACAAATACCAAAGTCCCCTTCCTCAGGTCGACGTTAACTCCCCGAGTCGTGTTCCCCGACAACGTCGGATTTCGAGCGGGACCCACCGCCGTCCGCGTTCTTTCACGGTGAAGAATCGTAATCGTTATTCCCCGTGTTTGATTTACGTAAGACAGGGCCGTCCTTTTACCCGACTGCAACTGTAACTGTAAGAGCTGCCGATGTCCGAAGAAGTAGTAGTTAATTGATTTAATTTTTAAGTGAGGCGGGTGACATTTGAAGTAAGTAGCCCCTCTTAATTGATTTATTTCCAGAAATCTAACTTAACGCCACAGTAGCATTAGCTTTTACCTCGAATTTGGGAAGAAGTAACGTAAGGCGTCGGAGCACCGCACGCATGAGCGTTCATCCGACCAAATCACGAAACACAGGATGCTATGATCCTTAAATCTCTACGGAGGCCCACCCTAATGATTTTCGCGCGGAACCTCACATTAACAAATCCCAACCTAATGAATTTCGCAAGTTGTAGTTCTAGCTCGCCAGCAAAAAAACACCATGTCAAAATTTTCGCTTCACTCTCTCTCTCTCTCTGGTCTCTACGATAATTGACAGGCCACCCACCCACACTCCCCCATTTATATGGCCCCCTTACAGTGCTCAGAAGCAGAGCCCCTCCCCCCCTCTCTCTCTCTCGAGCTTCTTCTGGTTCACAAAGACTGACCCGACCCATCTTCCTCTGCCTTTGCAATGGCCACCGACGAAAACAACTCGCCCACGACGACGATGGCGGCAGCAGCGACCGCGAGCTCGACCGGGTCGAAGAGGGAGAGACCCACAGAGAGCAGGTTGTTTGGCAAGAGCACCTACAAGTTCTGGGTGTTAGCTGCCATCCTCCTGCTCGCCTTCTGGTCGATGCTCACCGGCTCCGTCACTCTCAAGTGGTCGGCCGGGAATCTCGCCAGATTCTCCTCCGACTTGCTCGATTCGCCTTCCTACGAAGATCTCGACATCTTGGTACTCTCTCTCCCCTCCTTCCCTTCCATTTCTTGTTTTTTGGGGTGTGGTGTTGTCGGGAAAGTTGATGTTTTTTTATTCTCGTTTGGGTTCGATAGGAAGTGGAGGAGAGAGAGAAGGTAGTGCGGCACATGTGGGATGTGTACACGCAGAGCAAGAGCAGTAGATTGCCCAAGTTCTGGCAGGACGCCTTTCAGGCTGGCTATGAATTCTTGACGAGTGATGTGCCGGGCATTCGCGACGTCGCCGTTTCTGAGATCGCGAAGATGTCCCTTCGCTCCTTCACTTTCTCCGACCCTCTCGCTGCTTATTCTCATTCTGCGGTAACTCATCCTCTGCCTTCAAAAGCCACCCTTCTTCTCAGCTTTTTTTTATAGTGCTTTCGTCGCTAGCTTCTTTTGTTTGGAGAACTTTTAGTGCCGAGAAATTGGGCAGTTTTCGTGAAATGCTGGGAGTTTGGTCGCTGACTTACCCTTTTAGAGATTGGATGAGAAGTGATGAGTTTACGAGCTCTTGGATCTTGTCATCGAGCTCTCTCTGGACACATGAATTGAGGGCTACAGATTTATGATGACTTAAGCGTCGAGCTGTTTTCATCACCTGGCAAACAGTTTGGAAACTGAGATGTATCGATGCTTGAATTTGGATGATTCTGTCCGAATTCAGCAATTTTCTCTACGTACCTTCAAAGAAATAGGACTTGTGTCTCTTCCGTGTCTAATGGGAAATCTGAATACTGAGAAGCACACGGTAGATCTAATGATCTTCATTAGGTGCTCCAGGAGCGTATAAGAATTACAAATTGGAACTTTTTTTTTTTTTTTCTGCAGGTAGGTCAAACTCATTCTAAGTGCAATACATTCAAGTGTTTGCAGGCATTTTAATTGTTATACCCTTCAAATGCCAACTGTCTCATCCTTTTTCCTATTCCTACTAGTCCATTGTTCTTTGACATTCTCCTGAATATGTAAAATTTACGTTGCAGTCTGATCTAGAAATGGCTACTAGTCCATTGTTCTTTGACATTCTCCTGAATATGTAAAATTTATGTCGCAGTCTGATCTAGTTGATGCTTACGGGTTACGCTTTTAAATGGGCTTTCTGTTTTGGCTTATTGTTTGGCTTTTGTATTTTGTATCATCCCAACAGTGTAAGAGAGTAAAACACAAAGTAGACTGGATGATCTTGTTGTCCTTTTTATCATCTGCTGTAAGCATAGCTCCAATTTTTTTAATTTTTTTTTTGGGTTATGGTTGAAGTTTTAAAATGTAAGACTGCCAGCTATTTATTTGGGAACTTAGAAGCAAGAGGACTTGATGCATGAGTTACCTGTGAAGCTAGACCTTCCGACATCTGGACCTTGATAAAAGATCAAGCAAATTTTTGTGGTGGGACGTAGTGATTATTAGGGAGATTTAGGGCTTTGAGCTGAAGAATCTGATCTTGGCTGCACAGGTTCTGTTTTCTTTTTCTCTTTTTTCTTTTCTGCCCTTTGGAGAGCAACTAGTGTTTTCTTGTTTTTCTTTCTTAGACATCGAGGCTAGTTGTGGAATATAGTAATGATTATATTTAAAGTTACTCGATAAATGTTGTTGAAACATGCCTTATTATTCTTAAAACTTGACGGACAGTTCCAAGACGATGCATGTTCCTGATGATTTTGCTTCTGCTACAATTTGGTTCATAAAAAACTGAGTGAACTGATTCTCCATCGTCTTGTCCTGTGCAGAATGACCACAACCAAAGAGAGGCTTCTGCAATAACGCACAAAGCTGGCCATGGCGCTCATGTTGCAAGGATACTATAGTTAGAATCTCTCTTCTGCACGATGCACCTCACTAGAATGCCTGCTAGCTGCTTCTGGTTTTTACTGAAGATGGCAATGATCACACTCATAATAACCATTCATTTGGAGGTAAATAATCCACGTGGAATGCCCTACTCCTATATCGGAATCCCGCGTTCTTGAGCCGTACTTCTGTTCGTCAAGTCGCAAGGCAATTACATCGAGCTTTGTATGAGCTTATGCTGTTAGTAGAAGCCCATGAAGATATGGGTTTCTGTTTACATTACATGTATGTATGGAGCGATTCTCTTAGGAGTTTCATCCAGAGATTAGATGCAATAGATACTTATGTTTTAGTCCACCGGAATATAAAGCAGATCAAACTTCAGAGCCTAATGAAGGTTTGCGTGCATGGTTTTATTTTTGCCGAGAGCTTTAAGTTAGTCTCTCCCTCTCCGTTCTAAAAGCAACTTTAAAGTTCCATGCAAAGATCACCGTGTGTCATGAAAATTCGTTCTTTATATACTGAGCCGAAGATGGCGACGGCGGCGACCGGCGTGGTGGTCGATGGTTGGAAACGGCAGTGGGGGCAGTAGTGGTCAGCAGTTGGCGGTGGCCAGCGATGGTCGACGACGGTAGTGATTGACAATTGGCGGTAGTCGTAGTCGGCAGTGGGCAATAGTCTATGGAGGTTGGCGGTGGATGGTGATCGACGATGGCGATGATCGGCAATGGCAGCGGTTGCGAGCTGCAACTGATAGAGGACTGTGATGGGTGGTTGCAGGCGATGGTTGACGATAGCTTTGGGCAGCGATGGACGGTGACTAGTGAAGGTCGGCAATGGGTAGTAGTCGGCGGTTGGCGACGAGGGGTCGGTAGTCGCAAGTGGCGGTGGCAGAAGTCGGCCTAATTAAAAAGAGGATGAAGACGCAATGAAAAGAGGTGATGCTGAAGTATTTCTTGATTTATTTATTTGTTGTCCAAAAAGTACTTCTTAATTTGAGAAGTAATTTTTTTTAACTTCTCAAAATGAGAAAAAACAACTTCAGAAGAGAATCAAAAGTAAATGATTTATAAGCACTTCTGAAATTCACTTTCGTTACCATGTGCCGCACTCCTAAGCTGTATTTGGTAACAGTTCCTGAAAATTGTTTTTGTTTCAAAAAATGTTTCCAGGACACTTTTGGTAACACTCCACCGCCCCTCGCCACTGCTCAACCCTCCAGTGCCCACCGCCGCCACCGTCGATACTTCCTTTTGACGAGAAAAGTGTTTTTTTTTTGAACTTACCAAATGCGTTTCTATTTCCAAAAATTATAACCGGAAACAAAAACACAAAAAAAATATTTCTGTTCTAAATATATTCCCAGAAACAGAAATGTTACCAAACGCAGCCTTAACATTTCATTTCATACCTGTTCCCTTACAAGGAAAATTAGGTTTCATTTCAATCCGCATAGCAAAAATGGAAACAGAAAATAGCAAAGTAACAAAATTGCTTTTTAAGGAAAGAGCGAATGGCATAAAGAATCAACAGAGATTAACATCAATCATACTGACAAAATTTTTAGCTGATGCATGCGTCCCCGTGAAATATCAACAATCATCAAAACTCATGCCAACAACTTGGCAAGTTCATCAACCCTCAAGCTTCCATGCGGTAGTACATTCAAGCGGTGTTCATCCAAATCTTTTTTCCTTCGAATTTTCAGATCTCTCTGCTTGTTTCCCCTCCCTGTAAGTGTAGAAGAAGGTAAGCTTTCGGCATCGACATTTCTATCTTCTTCCTTCACAATCTTCTTGGGCACAGCTCTCTTAGGTCGGTGCCTAAAAATGGGGCCAGGTGGAGCAGTCTTTGCAAGAGCAACCGCCCTTTGGTAAGCAATGTCAGCATCCAATGAGTTAGTATCCAAGATAAGTGCACTGCCGGTCTCAACTGCCTCCCGTAACAGCAAAAGCACTTGCTCCGTGCAAGGTGACATTGACCCTGTTGGTTGGATTTGATCAGGCAAAGCTTCTGAAACATCGTGCAGTTTCTCTGTTTCCACCGTGGTCTCAGATTCTTCCGCAACAACATCGGGCCTGGCAGCAGCTGCATTGATGCTCTTTGCATCTTCCGATTCATCTGCTTCACTGCTTTCGCTGCCTACAGTGATTTTATTCCCATCAACCTCCCTCGAAATTGAATCTGCATCAGCAACTCCACACACCTCGTTTTCTTGAACAAAAAGAGGACTGGTTTTCACCAGAACTTCCTGTTTTGAGATTACTGGAAGAGGAGATTCTTCACACGTACGATCAGCACTAGATGCATTATCCTTGAAATGACCCTGGGGAGTTGGAAAGGAAGACTTCCACTCTCTTCCTCTCCACATAAGTATGTGCTCATATTCAAATGAGATTAACACACATGGGACTAGATCCTGCAAGTGAGAAATATTGAACAACACATCTTAAAAATCAACACAATGATACATAAATATACAGAATATATCCTATAACACAGACCTTGAGTTTCGCACCAATTTTCCTATAATCACTGCCATTCATCCCTTGGCAATTTATTCTGACCAATTCACACTCTTCAAATGCCTCTCTAACATTTTGTACCAGGTCACGGTAGACACCATTTTTACCTGTAAAACACATGTGTCAACTGAATAGTTAGTTTGCTGGGGCATAAAATAATTCTATTCAGTCTTTTTTAACGAGTGCCAACAGCCCAATGGTTTTCAAAGGAAATTCTTCCCCCACCAATCCCAACAAGGTTCAATCAAAGTCTTGCCCTAGCCCTTATATTGCAAATAGAGACCTTTTTCTTTGACCTATCAGAAGAACAACTGTAAAATATGCATACCAAGTTTGCATATTGGAATTAACGTCCGTCCCTTCCTGCGCATCTCCGTAGCTTCTTCCAGTGTTAGACCTTCTGGAACCCTCTTAATCAACCTTGGATACACGGGAGTAACAGGTTTCCACAGCATCAGTGGAAACCGAGGACGAGTTTTGTAGTTATAGTTTCTGCCCCTGAAAAGGTATAATACCCCTCCTTTGCTGTAAATGATCTTCCCTCCAGTTCGCTCCTGCCCATTCATGAAATTGGTGAAAGATATGTCAGAGTGGACATCAGAAAAGTGCACTAAAGATAACATCAACATCAACAACACCTCTATCCCAATCTAGTTGGGGTCGGCGGTCGATGAACCCCAAAGAATTATAAAAATAAAAGCAGAATCAAGGTAGATAAAAGAGATAAATGTGTAAAAATAAATAAATAAATATATTTATATATCGATCTATCTATCTATACACTACCCCTTCACAACACTAATAGACTTCATCTACTCCGTCCTAAGACAAACCGTACGCCAATCTATTTCCCACTCCATTAAATCTTGTTTTACTGCTTTCCCCTAAGTAAGTTTCGGCTGACCTCTTGCTTTCTTCGTGTTATGCTCTCGATAGCAAAATTCTGTTCGTACCAGTGCATTTAAGGGCCTTCGGAGTATATGCCCAAACCATCTCAATCTATGTTCTCTCATCTTATCCGCCACCGGTTCTACTCCAAATTTTTATCGAAACTCTTCATTCCTTATCTTATCCATCCTTGTATGAATAAAGAGCAAATAGAATGACTCCCAAAATAAAGGAATATTTGATCACCAAAAACTTCTTAACGGGGAAAAAAAAAAAAAACTATAGCTATCACGCTGACTAACTGCGCCGCTTAAACATTTACAAGTAAACTCCAAAAGCAAAAACATGCAAGAAAACATATGAGCGAGTACTGAGATCACATGTGATAGTGAGAGAAGAAGCGACCTCTAGCTGGTGTTTCACATTGTCCATGTCTACTGTACAAACACCTTTGCATTTTATCTTGCACACTCGGCGCCGCTTCCAGTGAGCATGAATGTTATCCAGCATATTGTGAGTCAAACCATCCCTACCTAGGCACATTAAAAAGAAAAAACATCCATAAATAGCATCTAACAAGATTTGTCACATACATAATTCTTGAGTGTCCCACTTGGAGTCGCTTTTCTAATCCACGAACCCTAAAGTTCAAAAGACCGGGTTCTGATCTATGATATGCATACGATCATTTAGCATTTATGAGGTCCTCCTTCAAAGGACAGAAGCACAGACCATTTCTCTACCTTAAGGACAGAAGGTTACTTGAGAAACAGAATAACCATGATCTTGAGTATGTTGATGATCACAACCTAAAACACTACATAAAGTTTACAAGAACGGAATAGGCAATATGAAAGCACCATTAGGCACTGACTACAAGCCCATCATACGACTGAAAGACCAACAAATATGAGCTCCTGCCAGAAGCACAAGCTAGACTGCCATCATAAATAACTTTTGAACCAACGAATATCTTCAACAAGATTGAAAAAGCACCACGCAAGCAAAAGACCAAAGAGCAAATCATATAGTAAAGCGTACCCATATTCAGTTGCCTCTGGGACTTAATACACCCATTAACCAAATCCCTCGCCTCTTCCTCCGTCAATGGCTCCCCCAATATCTCCTCCCTTGTCCTCACATACCTCGGCCCCCTGCCTGGCAAGAACGGGCCGGGCGACTGAACCGGCTTCACCCCTTTCTTTCCAGGTGGTGGCAACCGAAAAGAATCGAATTCCTTCAACTTCTTTTTGCTCGGTGGCAGCGGGGCGCGCCCCGTCCATGGCCTCGACATGGTAGTGGGCCCGAAAGGCGCATAAGGTGCCTCTCGTAGCTTCAATGGCTTCACCTTCGGCGTCTCCGTGTAACTATACTTAATCGGAAACGGAGCCCCCTCTATAACATAAGACAACCCATCCTCACTCAATACGACGTCGGCCTTCCTATCAATCGGGTCTTCACGAAAGTCAATTTCCTTCTGTTGGGTTCTTCGGGTCTGCGAAATCCGCCTAAAAGCCGGATGTTGATCCTTGGAGTACTTAGATTTCTTACCCGGAATCGAAGGGCTCGATGGAGAAGACGGCGTGCCTCTGGAGTGGAATGTGTCTGGGGAGTTGGAAATGGTTGTGGCAGTGTCACCGCCAGTGTCTGGACCGTCAACCTGCGCAATTCTGGTGGCGGAGTTGAAGCGGCGCTCGCGGCGGATATCGTCCTCGATCTCTTGCTGGGCCCTCCGTCGCTCGTTGAACCGCTCGGCGTTGGCGTTGTTCCACCGAGAGAAGCGGATTTCCGTCGGCGGCCGGAGCGAGGCCGCATTCGAATTGGGAGCAGAGTTGGGGTTGAGCGACGGCGGCGTGAATATGGGAAACGGAAGAGCGAATTTCAGTGCCATTTCCTGGGTGGCGAAACTCGATGCAAATGAACGAGCAGAGGCTCGATCTCAATTATACCCGAACTGGATGGCTCATCGTAACTTGGCATACGGATTGCAACAATTTAGTTGGGTAGGACCTCCGCAAAGTTGCAGAGAGCATACTGCAGAGATGATAGGTGGTCTCTGCGGAGAGGAAGAAGAAGGAGAAGATGGGTTCACATCAATGAAAGTTTGGATTTTAGCGTTCGAGGTATTTCAGGCAGGGTTTCGGGTTCGTACGTTGTTGGTCGATGGAAGCTTGAAAAACGTAGATGGACTGAATCGGAACATATTTTAGGCCCAAAACTATCCTCGTTGGAGTTGTTGGGCTGAAACTTTTCAAACACCCCCACCCCAAAAAAAACCAACTCCTTCAGTTATGCGTTCGAGTCGGGGCTCCATGAGGTGAGGTCGTGGTCGCGCCATGCTCGGCACGAAACTTTGCGCGGGAGCTTTCGCGCCATGTCTTCTTGGAGAGCGTTGCCTCACTTTAAGCCGAGCGTTTGTCTCCGCCTCTTCAGCAAGCTCATCACTCCGTAACTGCTGTCGTACCCATCACCACCTTCTTCAACGACTGAAAATGGTTGAGAACATGCCTGAGATCGAAGAGCCATGCCTCAAGATCCCGAAGCTCCACGAGAGTGGCGTCGTGGGAGTTGCCAAGCCTATCTCTCTGCTTAGAGTGAAGAAGCTCTCCGAGAAGGCCGTCTTGCCTTCGAGAGTGTCCGCTCTCTCCGCGGGCTACGATCTTTCAAGGTGGAAAACGTGATCTCAAAATCTTTGGTTTCCTTAGAGCTTCGAGTTCGGTCCTTGTTGAGAAATCGCGATGGTTTCTGAATGTGGGTTTCTTGCTTTGTGGATGAAAAACAGCGCGGCTGAGATGAAAGTGCCGGCGAGAGGAAAAGCGCTCGTCCCTACCGATCTTAGCATTGGAATACCGGAAGGCACATATGCTCGAATAGGTGATGTGCATTAACTTCTTACCTTAAAACATGCTCTCGTATATGTCGTTTGGGTTATCGACGAGGGCTAAATCGAATTCACTTGTACATTTTTCTGCTTGAGCGCCGAGATCTGGTTTGGCATGGAAGCATTCAATCGACGTTGGTGCTGGCGTGATCGATGCTGACTATAGAGGTCCGGTTGGGGTGATCCTGTTCAACCACTCGGACATCGACTTCGAAGTGAATGTGGGCGACAGGATCGCGCAGCTGGTCATCGAGAAGATCATGACTCCCGAAGTTGTCGAGGCCGAGGACTTAGACTCAACTTTGAGGGGCGAGGGCGGGTTTGGGTCGACTGGGGTGTGAGGACGTGGGCTTGGTTTCGGACTTTTAAACTTTGTCCTTCATATGTTTATTGTCAATGGGTTTTAGACTTTTACGTTGTGCGTGTCTAGGATGCACGCAGGTCTGCTAGTGGGAGGGGCGTCACCTTGTTTGAGGAAATTTCCTCGAACGGTTGGTGTGGAAATATCTGCTAGTCGCTATGTGCTCAGCCACGCTTTTTTAAGTTTGCCTCATTGGGCTTCAGCATGTGACTGAACAACTGTGGTGGAGATGATAATGCGGTACACCTTTTCGTCATTTTGCTGCAATTCTGGTTCTTAGAAAAGTTTGGCGGTAATGATCGGATCACGCTGTCTAATCTACTAAACTTGTATCATTGTTGGAGCCGTGATCCCGATTGTGCTTGCACACTGATTTGGTTCGTGCCAAATTGCCCTACTCTCTCAACGTGGATTGTGAAGTCGAAAATTGGGGTATCTTTCATTCGGTTTCTGGCAATTGCTGGTGCAAGATCCAGCTCGGAGAGTACCATTCCAATGTGCACGTCCTTGTTCACAGACCACAAACAGAACTGATCGCTGCACTCCTATCTCAAAACACACAAATCTGTTGCTTGCCTGATTATTTCGGTCAATTTGTCTGATGGATGATAGTGTCATTAGAGATGTCATAAATTACTCGCAATGACTGGCAAAATGACTTGAAAGCTAAAATGTTCTAAGTACGATTCTCAAGTCCAGAGGATGAGATCATTCGCAAATCTCAATGGGTTGCATCATATCCGTGGCAACAGGGTCGGAGGATCAGAGGGCACATCTGAAGTTGCCTGCAACAAACAAGTGGACCATTAGTGCTGCTGTGCATATATCAGCCTCTTAACTTCTCAAATGCAACATCAATTGCTCGAGTTCAGCGCAGGGGACGTATGAATTAGATCAATTGATGCTTCATTATACCTCCAGATATCTTGTCAGCATTGTTGTAGTACTGTGATTGAAGCCTTCAACTGGTTCTCCTTTCACACGAGACGCGTAAAGTTGCTTCCTCACTTGAGTTGCCAGGGACTGCAAAGACAAATGAAAGTAGCCTCGACAATGGAGGAAGCTCTAGCAGTTCATCTTTGACAGGAATAACAAGGACAGTATTCTCTAGTTGGTCTATACCTTTCCTAACTCAACTCCCCACTGGTCAAAGGAATTGATGCCCCATACGAAACCTTGCACAGCTACTCTGTGTTCATAGATCGCCAGTAACTGAGGAAGACAATCATTTTGTTGAACGTTAGCCACATGGTAATTAGGTGTCCACAATCCAGTAAGGATAAGAGCACAACCAGAGAATGGAATGCATGAGAAAAATCGGATAAAATCACATCTTTGCAAAGAGTGGAAAGACTGCAGAACTTCCATAGCAGAAATATCCATACAAATGAGAACTAGCGAAGCAAAGCACGTTTATGTTTTGTGAAACTATTATGTCATGGACAGGACAAGGGTCAGTTGATCCCACACAATCTTTCACTAGCTTTTTGGGGACTCCGCTAATAATCGGTAGCGTCTTGAGCTAGTGCTATTACACATCTTTTGAGGTTAGTAGATTAATTCCATGGGCCTGTGATCTACCTCATAAGGTGCGCTTTCTCATCAATAAGAAAAGAAAGAAGTGCTGAGTTATTATCTTAACTACGAGAAGATAAGAGTAAAATCTCAAGCAATTCAAAGAAATGTCAGCACGCAAGTAAATGTATGAAGGGACTTCTCTTCTTTTTTAACAAACTGGCAAAGGAAGTGTAAACAACTTGGGTACTCAGTACTGTGAACTATTGAACTTTATAGCGCAAAATGAAATATTTTGGCCAAAAAGTATTCTATTTCTAAATCTTGAGTCCTTAGAGGGATCATAGCAATCAGATATCCGAGACTGCCATGTAAAGTGCAGGTTACAGATAGAAAGGCTCTAGGTTGGCTTGGCACCAACCCTATGTCATGCAAGTCAACAAAATTGTATTCCATATAGAAAGCAAATATTCGAATCTTTCATCTGTAACTGATTGCGGCATATGTAATGTTTATGTTGAGTCAAACGGATGCTAGTTACATGAGGGCAAACATTTGAGAGAGAGAGAGAGAAGGATTAGTTCGTGTTATTGGAAATGTTAACCATTGCTCAAACAAAGCTTCAATAGACAATCCAGCCAATGACATCTCAAAAGCAGGGCAGTACAAACCTGTCCGATGTTATAGGCAGTCAAGGATGGGAGCAGAAGACTCAGGGAAGGCCTATTACCCATGAAAGTCTGCAGGAAAAAAATTTGAAGAAACATCAATCGAGACAAACCCTGGATTGCAAAAACAAGATTCTACGAACTTACCTTATGAGGGATAAGATGAGGAGGAACATTCTCCCTTTGTAACTGTTCTGGGGTCTATGCCATACCAAGATGTGGTTAGACTTCACTTCCGCTAGTACAGACAATGACTCCAGAAAATGTTCAAAAAACCCTAGAGACAACACACCTTCCCATATGCTAGGGCATCTGGTTGTGCAAAGAAGTTGGACATGAGCTCATCTTGGTTATTCACCACCTCACCTAAACAATCGAGCATTCAAGTTAGTGCAAACTAAAATGGATATGACATGAAGTAACGGACGCTTCATCTAACATCGTCACTATTACCTTTCAGGTAGACAGGTTGCTGACTCTTCACGACTCCAATAAAATCACAAGGAATAACACGACCCTGAAAGTTGAAGATATGGTCGTACGGAGTGTCAAACATAAGATTCCATATTCCACTTTTCCAGCAAGGTAACTGATACAAGAGAAAAGGGGGACCCCCTTCACAAGCTCATAAAAGGGAAGCTCTAATCAACTCTCTGTCCATGAAAAAAATTTACAGAAAGAATGGTTTTGCGATGGATAAAAAGTGGACTAATAGGGGCTCCGTTTGTTTCGCGGAAAATGAATAGGGTTCCGTTTGTTTCACGGAAAATGAATGATTAAAAAAATATTTCCAAAAAATGATTGCTTATATCGCTTGAAATAATGAGTCAATTGAAAATACTTTTTCATTATTTCCAACAATTCATGACTAAACATTTTTATGGATGAACACATCTACGGTTCATTCATTTTTGTATGTGATATAAGCGATCATTTTTAGGAAAATATTGTCTAAATCGTTTATTTTCTGCCAACCAAACGGAGCCAAAAATAAGCATCAAGATTGCAATGGGAAGAAACTTCCCATAACCGATCTTTTGATTGGTAGATTATGAGCATGAACATTGCCAACATTTCATTATATTGAACTTCACATGTTTGTGATGTCCATAACTTGTAACCCTCAATTAGAGGCAGGAAATGGAGGATAATATGGCCCATAACCAAAATTAACTAAAGACAAAAATGTGAGTTCCTTTAAACACAATGCAGATATCAGTCTAATTACAGTGAGGTATTGCTTATGCCAATGAGATAATACCAACCATCAGTTACCTGGTGAATTAGCTGGTAAAAACTATGCTGCCCATTTGTTCCTGGTTCACCAAAGTCTATTTCGCCAGCCTCAAATGGAAGTGGCACACCATCGATTGATACCCCCTTGCCATTACTCTCCATGCTGACCTACATTATGACAGAAATGTGGCATCTAAATAACCAGTGATCAATCTCCAAGGGAAATATAAATGAGCAAAGGGCTTATAAATATGCCTGTTGTATGTGCGGGGCAAACTTCTCCAAGGCTTGAGAGTATGGTAAGATGGCCTGCACAGAAAATCAGAAACTCAGTTAAATGTTTATACATCTGACCAGAAAACAGTTAAGATCCTAGGCAGAGGAAAGGACACCAACTCTTGCTGGATATCCTAGAAATGAAACATTCCATACGCTCAACAAACCTAAAAGCACCTGAAGAACAGAAAGTCAGCAGATTTCAAGTCAAAATGTCTTTAAGAGAGTATCAATGTTGACCTTGGAAGAAGGCCACTAGATTATGGATATAAAGTCAGGAAATCGACAATTGTAACACCATAAGAATTTCTATTGGAAAAACGAACCCTATGTTGCTAGCGATCTTACAGGTATGTTCTTGTCGAATGGTGCTGAATAGAAATGCTGATCAATGCTTTGAGCTCCCTTCAAGAACCTTAAAGCAATGGCAGTGCGTTAACCACATTTCAAAGGAGACATACGGAGATTTCAGTACTTGAGCAGATTTTTGAAGTCAAATCATCAAATTAGAAATATTTTAAAGTAATAAGCATCACTGAAATAGTTGACAGGAGAAAAGTCCAACAGTAGACTAATCTGCTGTCAAACTCGATGACGAGACTTGTTAATTTCAAACCTCAACTTAAAACTTCTATATTTAGGTGATCCACCAAGCTAAGATTGGAGAAGGGATACTACTTGTTGTAGGAAAATTTAACAAAGAGAGATCTGCGATTGGTCGAAACAGAATATTGGATAAAGAAGAGAAAGAACTGCAAGAATTCAAGACCGACTCAACCAACCAGAAAAATTTGCTGCAATTACCTACAGATTAAAACACACAAACGTCATACTCAACAAAATTAACCTTATTGAAATGATAGCATTGATGTTTCTTAACCTCTTCTTGGGGAAGAAGGGAGTAAGGTCATCGTATCTACAACCTATATTTCAACATATCTTAAGATGCTAGGGTGATAATTGGGCATGGGGATCCAGATACTCGTTACTGATAGAACACCTGATGGCTTAAAATAATTAGAACACGAGCAGAAATCATCACTCTCACTACAGAACTCTACATAATAACAGTACTCGTCATACTTCTCAACAATAGGGAAGCCATATTGCAGCGATAAGGGCAATACTCCAACAGCACTGCAAACTACAGAGAGATGTCAAATATCAGTAAACATGAGCAATTCTAGCAGTAGCTAATGCAGCATATAAAAGGCAATAACACTTACCACTGTAACGACCACCTACCCAGTCCCAGAATGCAAAAGCATTGTTAGGATCAATGCCAAACTTTTCAACAAGCTGCATATTAGACATTCACGAAATGCTTGTCATTTAGTCAAGAGATAGATGAGAAGCCACCACAATTAACAATGTATTTGTTAGAACTGCCATTGAAAACCATTTTCTAGTACGTATAGAATTTACATGAAATGGTATTTGGAGATAGACTTGAAAGAGAGGAAATGATTTAAACATGCTCTAGGTCTCAATAATACGTCTTGATCTAGAAAAAGAGATCAAGGTAATCCATCGAACATAATGAAGGCAAAAGTGAAGATGCAGGAAACAACTCTTACCCTCGTGCAAAGTAAGGGGTACAACATGGTATCAAGTTTTGGCAAAGTAAAGCTCTTAGATCATGTAAAGTTCTTAGACCAAGGAAACCATGGGTCCACCAAAGCAGGTAGCTACTTTAGAAACGACAAAAGAAAAATCACCACATGTTCGGCTGGGAAAATAAGCATAACGGAAATGCTTGCACAGACATGGAATGTGAATAACGGGAAAGAAGAGAAGTTCAGTTAGGCAAGCATACAGATGGAACCTTATGGAAAAGTGAATACAAAGAGCAGAGAGAAAAAGCTTTGTCGGTTAGAGAAGGCAAACTATATGTCACCTATATGCATGGGATGGTAGAGAATTGATACCGGGAGATTCGTACTGACGGCCACCATATGCTTCGCAACTGCAGAAGGCCTGTGACAGCAAATCTAATTGAGTAAATACTGAGAGAGAGAGAGAGAAAGAGAGAGGGAGGGGGGGAGAGAGACAGAGAGTCTTTTTATTTATGACATTTTTTTTCATCAGTAATAACCGGAAGACTAGCAGAACAGAAAATTAATCAATCAGATGACAACCTAGAAAAGTTCCAAAAGAACTTAGTTCTTCAAAGAAACAAAAGGAGAGTTTCTCTTTATTGACGACTATCAGAACAGAAAATTATTCAACCAGATGACAACCTAGAAGAGTCCCAAAAAAGCTTATTTCTTCAAAGAAGAAACAGGAGAGTTTCTCTTTTGCTCCGATTCCTGAGCATGAAAGACCCATTGCCAAGAAACTTCAAGAGTAGCAGAATTACTCCCGAAATTGCTTCCTTAAGAATGAGTAGTAGTAGTATATGGAACTTACCCTAACGCAGCGGAAATCCACTCTCTCAAAGTTCGAGCATTTAGCATGGTTTCTGCTGTGGTAAAGGTCTTCGAAACCACAACAACTACCATCAAAAGACAAATTCTCAATGAACAAGTTATCCTAACGAACAGAAAACCATAGTGAAATGCATATACATAGATGTTTTATTACCAAGCGTAGTTTCTGGATCAAAACCCGAGATGTTTCTTGCTACATCAATAGGGTCAACATTGGCAAGACTGCCCAGAAAAGATAATTACATCAAATTTCCAACACATAGCAGGTCCGATATGCTGTAACTATGGTAAAATTCTATCCAGAAAGAGAGTACAATAAAATCTACAGCAGGTAAAATGGCATCAGAGTAGAATCCACACTTGCTCAGCATATGTGCACATTCATATAGCGATCCATTTGGCTAACGCCATTGTATTGCACTGATCATGAGAGTGCTTTTAATGTGTCAAAATCGATATATGGCACATCTTACATCATCACCATAAACCGAGCATTTCCAAGGGAATGACTGGTGTAGCATGAATTCCATTTATTTTACAACAATAATCCTCCAAAGTCGAATCTGAATGTTGAGGAAATTAGGTCATAAACCAATGATATCAGGAACAAATTCTACACTGAAACAATGATTGCCTGCAAGAGACACCATTTTCTTTTCGCATGTAAATGATAGGTACTTGAATGTATACATTTTGTGTTACACCTGAAGGTGCACTTAAAGTGAGAGAAGCGAAAAGAAGATTCACAATCAGCTGCATGATTCATGCAATCACAAGTACTAGAACACCATGAATGTGCAACACTACGCGTGTATCTGCATGCACACAACATGAACACTTACAAGCGCAGCTGGCGACCTCTTGCATGCTCACTGGCCTCAGGTTCTGCGGATTATTACAATGAAGCATCAGCAGAATCTTTGGCAAGTGTCATAGAATGCTTAATATCGTCAAACAACAACCGGAAACCGATAGTAACCAATAGGGAATAGCAGTCCTAAAACTTGTGTAGATCGGACACTTAATTCCTAAAGCATTCTTTTCCGAGCATCTAAATTCTAAAACTTTGCACATAACATGCATTTCAGGACTTCCATTAAATCCATCTGTTTTTTTGTGGATGAAAAATCCTCGGTGGCTCATCATTTTTTTCAATCTTACGTGGATGTTAGTCACAAAACGGCATCATTTCTTACCGCTACATCAGGAATAGTTAAAAAAAAAAAACATATCAGAAGGACTCGAAACTTTTTCTAAAAAGAGATCTGTCATTGCAGGGGGACGGGGAGAGGGGCTATGCGCCATCCCCTCCATCGGCGAGGGCCAAGCCCCTCACTGGGGTATCGGTCAGGGTTGCCTGCCAGCAGCAAGGGCGGCCAACCCTCACCTTTGGCCCATCAAAGACCGGCCACCCTCCATGACACCTCACTGCGGGTCGGAGTCAACAAGAATGGCCGGCCCTTGCCAAAGTACAAGGCCCACCCTTCTGTAAACCCCTTTTATTTCCCGTTGTCTTCACTCTTTCTATTTTCTTCACCTCCAGTCAGGCAAGGAACAGCAGCCCTTGCAGACACCCCAGCAAGGGTTGCCAGCCTGACCAATGAAGGAGGGGTGACACTCGCTGGTCTCTAGGCAAAGCAAACCCATTCCTCCTCCCCCTCCCCCTCCCCCCATCTCTCCCGTCTCTCTCCCATTCTTTTCTCTATGTGGTTTTCTTCTTCTTCTTTTTTCTGATGCGGTGCCAAATCTGTAGGAAGGAAGAATAATTAACGAGGGAATTGCCATGTGATTGTCTGTCCACGTATTGTCAACGGAGATCACCGAAGTACTGAAATACACTTTGCTTACAAATTTTAAGACTCGAGGGCCAATTTGAGACAAGTTTTAGGACTCCTACTGTCATTATCCATAATCGGTATTGCAACCAACCTGTTTGGAGAGCTGCATGCACAAACAAAGGACCAAGGAAGCTTCCACCAATACCAACAGATATTACATCTTTCAAAACTTTACCAGTGGCGCCAACCTACCATATAGTGTCATTTAGCTTAAGGTCTAACAATGCTAAAGAAAAATCAAAACCCAGAGCTGTAAATTACCCAAGAACCACTGCGAACCCTTTCTGAAAATTCTTTGATTTTGTCCAAAACATTCCAAACATCAGGGACAACATTTTTTCCATCACTGCATATAACTGCATCCCGTGGAGCTCTCAGAGCTACATGCAGTACTGATCTATTTTCTGTACTGTTTATCTGCAATGGTCAAGAAAGAAAAAAATTCAGCAGCTCCATGACTTACTTATTTTGATGTTACTCACCACAAACAAAATGATCTAATAGTTGTGTTATAATTTATTTCGTTCTCCCTTGGACATGTGAAAACTGACAATTAAATCCCAATTACTCTAACGAAATTCACGGTTGACTAAACAAGTGGATACTAAATGCCAAGCAGGCCATCTCCTAGAGAATCATATTGACTCGTTTAAATGAGTTCCCCATAAGAAAATTAAACCCAAAGCTCTCAAATGCAGTTCCACCAGTCAACTAAAATTATATGATAATGAATTAAAGCATTTAAATTTGGTTGTCCATAGTAGCAGCATGTAATAGGCCACAAGTCATTTAACTAGAAAGTGAATTGCCAAGACTTACACGCTCTCCATTGTACATGCGGTCAATCTTCTGCTTGAGAGATGCGGCCTGCAGAAATCAAACATGTTCGAGGGACACTATTATAAATATCTTAGTTTCAGGAACATATAGTCCCCACTTAATTTGGAATATACCCATCAACCCAACAGCTACGAACCTCTGCTAATGCGAAGAGCTTGTCAATCGTGTCAACAGTAGCACGCTGCCGTGTGCAGTCCAACAGCATATCATCAAACTCGCTGTAGAAAAGCTTCGGTTACTTAAACATGGCATTGTCTCACACTTGGTTCACGATACTTAATCCCATGATAGTGGGACAGCATCTCGAGGAATATTAAATGATGATCTCAGAAAAGGTTCGATAGAGGCGCATACATCATCATAGACCGGCACCGTTCGGTGTCGCTCATCAATTCTCGCAAATGAGTCCTCTTGACTTCTTCGACATGGTCCTGCACGACACCACATGTCCACAACGCATCAAATACAGTTCCGTCATATCAACAAACACCTTCAGGACATTTAAGAAAGCAAGCTAGCCACCTTCAAGTCCTTCCACGGCTGAGTTTCACTGATCAGAGCAGGCGAAGCCATTTGGAATGCACTGTACCAATAGAAACCAAATCGCTGCACCAGAAACCATTGGAGGTTATAGTCATAAACTGTTAAGATCTAAACTGCTCAAAACCATCTGAGAGCGCACCACTGACATTCGACGGCTCAATTACAAAAAAAGAAAAAGAAAAGAGAGAGAGAGAGAGAGACTAGATTAGCCATTATATTATCAAGTAATCTACAACGAACCAAAAGAACATCATCGTCCGATGGAACGAGACAGATAATACAATAATCGCATTGAACGAGGCGGCCCAAGAACGGAAAATGCATCCGCGAAATACAGACGAGTGGCCATCATAGAGAAGAGATTAACAACACGGCGGCGAGAGGAGAACCGAGATACCCGAAAGAAGGAAGATGAACAAGGAGGAGGAGGAGGAGAATCAGATGCAAAGTGGAGGCCAACTGAGAGAGAGGGGGAGAAGTGGGAAGCTTCGCAAAAGAAAACCGCCAAGACGTCGCGTCGTCTGGCAGCGGCTTCACACGTGTGGCATCTCTTCAACATTAGATGCGGATCACGAGCTAGAAGTAGACGGGGTCCTCTTTTTCGGGCTCCTTTTACGAATCAAGATAAAAATAAAAAATAAAAAAAAATTACCAAATCAGGTGTAAAAAAATTTTATTTTCCAAATCAACTGCCGCTCGGTAGTCTTACCGTCGAGCTGGCCATAAAAAGAAAATAATTGCTCACTCGACGATCTGATTGTCAAGCGCGGGCAAAACCTTTTTTTTGTTCTTGCTCGGCAATTTGAGTGTCGGGCAAGACCTACATATTTAAAAAAAAAAAAAATTGTTATGGCTTGCTCGAGCAAGCATTGCACCTTTTTTTAATTTTTTTTTATTGTTTTCTTTGTTAGTCATTTTTTTAATGCTTGCTCGAGCAATCGGTGACAAATTTTTTTAAAAAATATCCAGGTCTTGCTCGGCACTCTAAGTGCCGAGCAAGAACAAAATTAAAAAAATAATAATAATAAGGTTTTACCCCCACTCGGTAGTCTAACTGTCGAGTGGGCAATTATTTTCATTTTTAGCTTGCTCGGCAGTGTGACTGCCGAACGACACTTGGTTTAGTAAATAAAATTTTTTTACACCTCGTTTGGTAATTATTTATTTCTTTTATCTTGGTTTGAAAAAAAGCCCCTTCCTTTCGGACTTTGATTTCCGCAGATTTGAAGAATTTTCAGTTAGCCAGAAATGACTGAAATATATAGGTTTCTGTTAGTGTTGATAATATATTGGACATATAACAAGGTAACATGCTGGTACCCCAATCCTATTGGGGATATTCCCTACATGTCAATGATGGACTATCGTAGTTCATTTTCACCCTCCTGACTTCTTTGAAACACCGTCGAATTGATGAGAAAATGTTGATTGTTCACCATGTTTGTCGTCCTCTTAGGAGTTCAGTTCCATTACTTGTCAGATAACTGAAACGGAAACCCTTTTTATTAAACGATGTAAACCGGTGCGTCGGGTATAGGCTCTGCCACTGCTGCTGCTGCCGTAGAGAGCCCCTGGAGGAGGCGGAGGGGTTGATAGTGGAAGAAGCCCTTGTCATTGTGGCGGAGCGAGCTGACCCGACGGATCACGTTCTTCTACAAGCTTCGGGTGTTGAATTGAGAAGAAGAGTAAAATACAAGATTTGAGAGGGGTTGATGACGATTTGGGGTTTCCCCAAGCCAAGGGGGCCAAAAGGAGGAAAATCAAAATAGAGTTCTGTTTTATTTATGTTTGGCAAAAAGAAGATAAACATATGCTACATTTGTACGATAAATATTATATAAGACTATGATTCATATAATCAAGTATAAAAGAGAATTAATATACATACATATATATATATATATATATATATATATATATATATCAAAGCACATTGAAATAAATAAGCAATACACATTAATATTCTTACATTTGGGTCATTGTCGGTTGCTTCTTTTCGAAAAGTAAATTGGGTGGAGGCCTTTTAATAGTTGCGGGTGATCACATTAACTGGTTCATATATGAGTCATTGGCTATCATTTTCAATGAGATGAAGAATTGAGCGTGTTATATTTTGGCACAGATGATGATTGCAAATGGAAAGCTCGAAGCCGATAGATCGACCATGCATTTTTCTGATATGCAATCGCCCTTACTCCATCGCCCGCCCTCGCATGTAGTCTATAGATACAAACACGGTGCCGGAAAGGGTCGTTAATTCTTATTGTGCTCGATTGGTGTGCAACAGTCCAAGCTGCTTTTATAGGAGAATGACTTTCTTAAAACATCAATAGCGACTCTCAAAAAACTTGGCACTTGATGCTTTCGGTCTGTTTGGGATACAAGTATGACCACGCTACAGTTACAATCGAGGCGGAGAAATTTTAGTTGTTGTCAGGCTGACATCCGTTGCCACCTATATAGCATCTTCCCAGCTACTCAGGATTTATCTTCTACCCGCAGATTTGCTTGTAATTGTCAAGGATTCAGGTTTCCATGAGTCAACTCGTCGATCACATGGTTGAGAAGAATCTTAATAACTAAAGTGTCTCAACATCTAGGATTTTTTATCATCCTCTGGAATATTCTTATTGACGAGCAATACGGTAATTATCTCGTACTCTAAAACTTTCTCATTAATGTTGTATTTTTTGGTTGAATGATGTTGGTACTTGAGTAGATAGGAAGATGCAATGTAAGTCATTACATTGAAATACGATCGATGTTCATAACGAAAGTCCTTTTAAAAAGGTGCCTTTCGGATCATCCAACGAAAAGTAATGCAAAGCATTTACCTATGAGATCTACATTGCTGGAAGAGGTGAATACTATGCATGGTGCATAACAAAATTGCAATAGATTAGCAAAGTGTCTTCACTCCATTTATTGTCAAAATCAAAAGTGTCTTCACTCCTAAAGAATATTTTTAGGTTAGATAATTTAGACAACTTAGATATCGAAAGGGCGTCAATCTTAATAATTAGCGTAACTAAGTTCTTGATAGCTCTCAATTATTTGATAAGGTTTTCAATCATAACTTCTACGAAACGATTGGTTGTGACTCCTTGACATGTATACATATCATATATCACTAGACTTATGATTAAGGAATCGATTAGACAGGTAAGTTTCAAGAATTACACTTTTACGTTTTACGTCCCCACGCACTTCCATGGTTGAGTTTCACTGATCAGAGCAGGCGAAGCCATTTGGAATGCGTTGTACAGATAGAAACCAAATCGCTGCACCAGAACCCATCAGTGGAGGTTACGGTCATAAACTGTTTAAGATCTAAACTACTCAAAACCATCTGAAATTCGACGGCTCGATTACAAAAGAGAAAACAAAAAGAGAGAGAGACTGGATTAGTCGTTATACTATTAAGTAATCTACAGCGAACTAAAAGAACATCATCGTCCGGTGGAACAAGACAGATAATACAATAATCGCATTGAACGAGGCGAGAGGAGAACCGAAGACACCTGGAAGAATAACGACAACGATGACGGCGACGAGCAGAAGAAGAATCAGATGCAAAGTGGAGGCCGACTGAGAGAGAGAGAAGTGGGAAGCTTCGCAAAAGAAAAGCCGCACAGGACGTCGCGTCGTCACGTGGCACCAGCACGCGGCTTCACACGTGTGGCATCTCTTGAACATTGGATGCAGATCACGAGCTAGACGGGGGCTTTCTTTCGGACTTTGATTTCCGCAGATTTGAAGAATTTTCAGTTAGCCAGAAATGACTGAAATATATAGGTTTCTGTTAGTGTTGATAATATATTGGACATATAACAAGATAACATGCTGGTGCCCCTGTCATAAGAACTTTTTTTTAAAAAAATGAGGATTTTCACAATGTATATAGCTTAAGATTTCTGATGGTATCGACTTTATTGAAAATCATATTCGACTTGTGTAGCGCTTGAATTGGATTCGATTCTTTGTTTTGTGCAATAGGCTTAGCTAGTGAATTGGTCTAGTCTAAGTTCAAACTTCGTCCTACTTGACCCAACTATTTCGAGAGCTTCTCCCCCATCAATTAAATGTAGAATTAGTTTCTCATAATCTTCAGGCATAATTAAAACAACATGGTATGCAACAATTCTAAATCTTGACCACCCTTGTAGTTCAGTTTCAAATAATCAAGATGACCCGTTATTTGGAGTCGAGTGGCCGAGGATGATCCTCTGTTAACTTGTAAATCAGATCTTTCCACGTTCTTCAGCCCTACTTCAGTAACATTATGGAACCTTATGGTCTTTCGATTGCATTAGGAGAATAAACACGAGCATGGAAATTTTCCATGCGAGATTTTGCAAGCCTACTACCAATCATTCTAAAAGCTTAAGCTTTTGGGTAGAGAGGTCCAACATGAATATAAGTAGCCTATCGAGCGATATGACACAATATTTCAATATTCGCAACTTAAATTTGGAACCTCTGTACTTTGAACATTCTCCGTTGTCACAGTACAGTTTTATGAACAGGATAGCTGTAGCATTGATATGCAGAAAAGATTCAAAACAAGGATCTGCAACTTTTATCTCCTTGGTTGTATATTAAGCATCCCAATCCGCGGCAGATGAACGTCAACGAGTCTACCTCCCATGGAATCCAGAAAGATGGAAACATGAAAAGATAAAGAAAGACAGAAAGGAAACAAAGCTTTATTCCTGTTTTTAAGGGTACATCAACGAAAGGTGTCGCCATCATCAATCTACTCATATCGAAATAATTGCAACTAAATGCATTATTAAACCTTATTACTAAGTTGCTTTGTTTAAATTTTTGCCAGAGCTTTGTTAAAAGAGGTTCAGAGCAGTCATCACTTTTCAGGACAAAAGAACGTTTTACAATTGGCAACAAGTACAATGTGTTATTCCAGCAAAAATGGTCTTAGCTAGTTAGTTTTCTTCACTAGCAGGATTCTTGTTCTCACCTGGTCAGTCATCCTCACAAACTGACAGCTAGAACTTAAGATCTACCCTGTGGCAAGGTTGTTGCCAATTAAAGCTGAATCATTGTCTCTGCTGTAGTTTGTTAAATTCATCCGGCCAGGTAATGGGAAATGGATGCATATTTACAATAAGGCAAAAGAGAACCAATGCAGTGCTTATTCTGGCCAAATCATCGTGATCAATTAAACCTGCTTCATACTTTCAATGCCGCCAAATGACCAATTCTAGCTGCCGGAGTGACCTGTGCATCCACCGTTGTCAATATCTGAGGTATTGACATGCCTCCAGAGATGACGATTTCTGCATCACATGAAGAGATTAGAACTCAAGCAACCATTCCAGATATTGATTAATAAAGATAACTGGCTTTGAGTTTGAAGACCATACCAATCCCTTCCCGAACAGATAAGTTAGGCCTTATGATATCATTTGAACTAATTAGAAAGAGATCCCCAATATAGAGGTGGTTAGAAGGCACATAAACGCAGGTCAATTCTTCTTCGCCCACATTCCTTTGGAGAATAACAGAAGACGTAATAAAACCAAATGCATATTCGCCAATACGTGGATGCCTTATTATAGCCACTTCTTTGAATGCATTGGAGGTTTGATCTGTAAGATGATGCGACGGAACACATTTTAGAACTCAGAAGCTGAGTCGGCACAATATATCCGGAGACTATACCTGGTGATATTGCTGCACTTATTTGCTTTGACGCAGAATAAATATAGCTCACAAGTGGCATTTTCTTAATGAACCATTCCCCGAGGGTGAGGACAGAGGCTCCTAACCATGACGACATGAAGATACCAACCAGGAAAATGAAAGTGATGGAGGTGACAAATCCGAGACCTGTAGATGAACAGATGGTCCATAAAGAAGGTGGAATTAATAACGCATTCAAAATCAGTCTGTTGAATTCAAGTCAGACAAAATATGGATGCTAAGCATAAGTTGACAGTATGTTTGCCTCCAGACTTCCATTAGTAGGCCTAGAACATAGACCACTTTTGTGTTTTGTTTTTTTTTTTTTGCTTATAATGTTTCATAAGTTTCAGCTAGACAGGATGCCCTTATTCAGGAAAGGGTACAGATGCAAGATCCAGTGGAAAGGAAAATATAAACCCAGTTTGCTTAGTCTAGTCAGAGCCAGCAGATTTACCTTTATTGCAAAGTTACGTGAGTTCTCACACACAATTGAGGGACAAAAGAGGAATATTATTTTTGTATCAAACAAATGAAACAGATCAGACCCATCTGTAATGCTCATTGATTGGACCTAGTTGCCTTTCAAGCACTTAACATGCTATCCAATTTTATTTTATTTTTGGTAAGGACTATCCAAAATTGTTGCTAGAATGGGAATGCAAAAATATCATAACTAGACTCCCCTCACCATTGTCAGGGTAACAATATGTAGTCATCCAATTGGCTCGACGTATTACTGCACAGAAACACAAGAATCTGCCAGGAAGAGCACTATACAGTGGCTTCCTCACTTTGCGCCATGAAGAGCATTACAAGGGCAAATGCAATTTAGAATGTTACCAGTTTCACATTCACGCTTGAGAATAGAAACATATTTGCTGCAGCTGCTAACAATTGCATTAAACCTTAAGAACAATTGCAGCGACAAACACTTAAAGAATACTCACCGAAGATGTTAATCCCAAGATGGTTATAAATTGGAGAGAAGAACCCATCCACGAAATGAATGAAACCCCATGTGATATAAAATGTAATGGCCATCGGAAGAAGAATGACACTGCAAACAATGACGAACTATCTCACTTCTGTAAAAAAAATTAGTCAAATAGTTGTGCTAGAGACCGAAAAACTCATATACGGCAGCTATGAACCTTCAACTGTAGTACAGACTTGAAAAAATACTAGTAACTTGATAAAATGAGACGACAAATCTAGAAAGTTGAAAATGACAATCTCCCAATCTATCATTCATAGAAAAAAGGAGGAAGATGGCATACCACCCTGTCATAAACTTTTTGGAAGCCCAGCTCCGGACAACTTTGGAAATGGCCTACGGAAAAGCAGAAGCACAGTTATTATCCACTTATGGAGACCAAACCACATAAGATGCACGTATGCTATGGTGTCTAATGGTTCATTCCAGTTATAGTTTTCATCTCATAGATATTCATGGTCATCGCAGTCACAGGATATCCCACCTCTGCGCTGGAAAATGTCAGAAAACCTCAGATTATCTCAAATTTAACCAGATTTTCCAAGAAGCTGAACAGGAGGTAATAAATTTTTGTTTGCCCAAGTTACATGTACGCACAATCAGTATTGCCACAGCATTTCCTGGGCAACCCGACTCTAGCAGTGGATTTTAAAGATAATCGAGAGAGTCTCAAGTCTTGCATCTAATTATCTGCTGACATCTTTGTCTTTCTTACCAGCTGAAACGCCCCACAACAAAGGCCAGCTCTTATCAATTAATTTTGTTTTCCTGATGCATCAATCTGCATAATGACAGTAATCATAAGCCTTCCTAATCCTGATAAAAATTGTGATCAGGGTTCATCCAAAGATTGCCAGAGCCCCAAAGGGAGGTCAGCTAAAATTAATCATGGAACCAACGAACCACGCACTCTCTCCATCGAACCAATCGAAAGTGCAGCTTAAAACTAGAGGAAACAGACCGAAGGAATCACCTATACGCTAGCAATCTAACAGATAGAACAGAGAATCGATGATGATGATGATGACGACGACAATGACAATAATGGTGGTAGTGTTGATGTCAGAGAGAGAGAGAGGGAGGGGACCTCTCGACCGGAGTGATGATGCGAGGGCGGCACAGCAGTGGGAGGCGAGGACGACGGGGAGGAGGACTTGGAGCCGCCATTCTCGGGGAGGGCGGAGACGGGAATCAGCAGCTCGCGATCCCTATCCCTCTCTCTCGTCGCCATCGTTCCGCGTTTCTTCGTGCTCGAACTCAGATTTGTTTCGACTTCATGGAATTCGTATGCAGTTAGAGTTAGTTAGGGATGAGCGCGGGTCCCTTATAACTGTAGATCTTCACTTCGGACCAATCACATCAAAACGGGCCTCCCTACATAAATAAGAACAAAATAAATAATATTTATATTTAAAGAAGCGAAACGAAAATGAATTTTGTTTTATGCCCAAAATAGTCCTTTGTATATATTTTTTCCGACCAAAAAAATATATAACCCTTCTATTAAAAAAATGAAAATGAAAATGAAAATGAAAATGCCGATGTTCCTGTGAAATTTCTGTTAAAAACTCCTCGTTCGGAAACCGCAGCTGAATTTAGAAGCTAACTCAACTCCTCCTACTGACTCCAACCGGGTGGGGTTGGTGAATCGCAGCTTGTGTCGTTGGGGAACATAAGATTGCTGCAACTGTAGGGCCAAAGAAATGTAGTGCCAAGCGCAATCATCTGATTACCATTGCGTTGGGCAGATCGGTTGCTCGCATCCCGGCTTCAATATCTCTTTGATTGAAGTCCGAGCAGGCGCATGCCACTTAATTCGAGATCATATGCGAGAACCCACCCCTTGCTAGTGCCCAAAAAAACCCAAAAACTTTAACTTTTGATTTTGTCCAAAAAAAAAACCTCAAAATTCGGTTTTTGTCATAAAAATATCCACAACTTTTTTTGTTTCCTAAAAAACCTCTTACTT
The DNA here is from genome assembly GCA_028455895.1 of Rhodomyrtus tomentosa. Taxonomy (NCBI): domain Eukaryota; kingdom Viridiplantae; phylum Streptophyta; class Magnoliopsida; order Myrtales; family Myrtaceae; genus Rhodomyrtus; species Rhodomyrtus tomentosa. Next base: position 67,130 of record JAPCWY010000001.1, on the reverse strand, counting down.
TTGATTTGTCCCAAATTTACCATAGTTATTTAAAAAAAAAAAGAGTGTTTTGCTCTCAGTTGAACAGAATTGTTCGGCAAAGATCAAAACGTATTTTCAATTGTTTCAATGGAGAATGTTTGACACATTGCAACCGCATTCATTCATTTCGAGAAATAATTGAGTTACCCGAAATTAACATATAAATTTCAGTGGAAACAATATATTAACGAATATTCTTTTTATACTTCAAATCTTTACCGAAATGATGATCACAAGAAAGCGTTGAGGGCAGCAGCTTGTCGTCACAGAGTTAGGGTTGGCAGCAGCTTGTTGTCACAGATGCAAGGTCGGCACTATAATCCTCGGTGGGAGGCTCAATTGGCATTGAGAACTATCAACGGGTAAGGAGTCGATGACGAGGGTTGCTGTTGTCTCGGGATAAGCCCACACCATCGAACGACGGTTGAAAATCACTTGAAGTTTCAATAGAAGGTAAACGGTTGATGTCGAGGTTGTCGGGAATTTTAAGATATGGGTTTTGAGGGTTTTTTTGTGATTGGACTGGTAGATTTGGGACAAATTCAAAAGTTGAAAGTTTTTTAGGAGAAAAAAAAAGTTGTGGATATTTTTTGGATAAAAGCCAAAGTTGGAGATTTTTTAGAAAATAAAAAAAAATTATGAATATTTTTGGGACAAAGTATAAAGTTTGAGATTTTTTTTTTTTTTGGGATTGGGCCGTTAGTTATGGTGTACAAGTTCACAGATAAAATACTTTAAAGACTGGTGGTGTATGTGAGGATCAGCAAGTGTTTCAGCCATAAGCTCGCTCACAAGCCGATCGATCCGTGACTATGAGAAAATGAACATCCGCAGTTAAACATAAATATCACTTTGACATGTCACTTGATTGGCGCAATAGAATTCCTGTACATGGAACGCAAGCCATCAGAGTTTTGAGTAATTGCTACGGTCCGACACGACATGTAGGATCGAATTTCTGTCAGATTTTGCCACAGACAGTAAAGTACAACACAAATAGGATAAGTACCCTAAAGCATCCGCCACAAGTTCACTTCTTCTCGGTTTTACTTGCATGGAATGTTGATCCTCCTCCGCCTTCAGCTTGCTCCACATGGGTAGACACAGCCATTGTAACCTAGAAACAAAGAGATCGATCGATCGCAACTATTTGAAAGCCGGTGAAGGCAAATGAAACACTCCGTTGCATTACTATGTGAGGACTAGAAGGAAAAATGAGTGAATATCTACCAACAATGTAGTGACGCATGAAACCCCATATACAGTTATAATACAGTTATGAGGAGTATGCTGCTTCTTCATGGGATCTTCTTCAAGTATAGAGGATTACAGAGAACAGAAAGGAAACTGTCTAGAAGTGATAGTACTCACTTGGGTTGTTGGATGAGAATGTGGCTGTTTGCGAGAAGTCGCAGTTCCCAGGACTGTGGTCAGAGTTCTGGTAGAAAAGATTCATGGCATATGCAGCATGTGATGCCACGGTGTTTGGCTCGAAGCAAGCCCCGCCGGGTTGGATTGGCTGGCAATTAATTCCATGGCCACAAGCGTAATCCAAGTTCGCCTGCAACTGGGCATCCGACACCCCACTCTTGGGTATGCACCAAGTTGCTTTCTCAGGCTTTGGCGATGGACCAACAGGTGTCTTTGGCGCAGCGGGAGTCTTCATCAAGCAGATCGTATGTTAGTGAACCACCCAAAAATTGATGCTAAAGGCCAAGCAGTGTCAACAGAGTCGTTAATATTAGTCACAAGTCAGCATCAAGGGGAAACACCATGGAGACTTAGTTCCAAAGATGGACAAATCAATTCTCACCTGGCTACTCTTGGAAAGGCCGACGTCGTAGTTCATGGAAAGATCTGACTTGAAAAGACCAAATGCACGCTCAGAAGCTGGTCCAGGCTTCAAATCCTCATCGTACAGGGCAAACAGATACGTATCTACTGATTTCCCAGGCATCAAGGGAGTTCCAACCATTGAGCGGAGGTGAGCTATCAAATTACCATTATAGGCCTTCGCGTTCTCGACGCTAGGTCCAACCTCGTTGCTGTCTCCCTTGTATGGCCAACCGGTCTCAGCCACTACAATCTCCACATTTTTGAACCCAAACGAGTTTAATGCAGAGCGAACAGCATCCACCTGCAAGGGTAGTGTTTTCTGTCAGTCAGATGCCCCTCTTCTGCAGCTACTGCTAAAAATCAAGAATTAAAGAAAATAGCGGAACGTAACTCGGATCCAGTGTTAAAGGATCAACAAGCCGCGGTGCCTGTATCTGGTTTGATCTTTCAAGTGTAATGAATGACTTGTTGCACTGAGATAACCATTTCATTGCATCAAAGTCCAAAGGATTTAACTTTTGTCCTTACCACAAAATCATGGATTTTGTGAGAATTCATCTACTTCCCGTTACGCATATCATCGTTCTAAGATCATATACTCATATGTAAAAACAAGTGTTGTTGCACATTCACGCGGGGAATCAAGTCTGCATCTTTGCATAGTTGGATGAGGCATTCTTTGTTCTTGTTTTTCTAAGCAAGTGCAGAGATTCAATGGACTACGGCATTGATGAAACTTGAACAGGTTAATAGAATAACAGTGGCTGACTTCTAGCTACCAAAATCAACTTGCTTAGACCCAACCGATTTCAAGTACTCATCCGTCATCGACTTAAGATGAACTTATTGTTATCTGGAACTAGTTTTAATCATAGTCCTGTTAATTGGGGAAACATAGCCATTCTAGTACAGGTAGGGTGCAAGCATCCTTCATCTACGATTAGAATTAGCAGCTGTAATATGCCTTATCCTGGCAAATTGCAAAGCAAACAAGTATAAATAAGAAGTTTGCACAAGTAACCGACTCACCTGAGCATCAAACATATTGGTGTACTTAATCTTGGTGTTGGTATCGAGCCTCCCAGCATTTGGTTGGAACAAGCAGAAGGCCAATGTCTCAGGCCTAGGATCACTCCTGTATGCGAAATAAGGATATGGATTGATAGCGAATGGTGAACCAGTCGCATCGTTGAACCCCAAGATTCCCTTCATCACATCACTGAAGCTGGGGTCAAATCTACCAGAAGATGGCGGCTCGGACGACTTAAGCACGGCCATGGAATGCACCGAGGACACCTTGATTTTCCCTCCCAGGGACATGGCATTAAGTGCATTCTGCACGTTCTGCATCGCCGGCAACAGCTGAGTCATCAAATTATGGTCTCCGGAGGTCATTACCTCATTGCCCACGGTGATGAGGATGATTTTGCTCGAGGGATAGAAGGGAGCCACGTTCGCGTTGACCCAATTCTTTGCAAAGTTAGGATCATTGGCCAGAGCAGGAATGTCCCCGTTCGGTGCACCGATGACAATTCCAATACCCGTGTTTGCTAGAGCCCTAATTATGGCGGGGTCCGCTCCATACAACCGGACCTTCTCAATTGATGTCGACTGAAGCAGATTTGCGGTGGCGGACGGCTGCGGGAGGTTATCCGCAACCTGGCCATAGTTGACTCCAATGAATGACTGCGAATCTGCGTTGCAAATGGCATGCTAGCTAATCACGGATTAAACACAATCACTTAAAACTCTTGTGATTCTCATCCTTTTAGCTTCTCAATTACACACTGAGTTCTTGACTAATCCTTATTCACGGCACATGTTATTCCCTAAGGAAAGCTAAGATAGACCATGAAAACTCACTATAATACTCCATCATATATACAGACTAAATGACACCATAGACTAATTGAGCGCACAAAGTGCTGCTCCATCACACTCGGTATAATGGTCTTCTGGACCAGTCTTCGCATACCCGGCATGACTTGACGACTCCATGTTAAAAAAAACAGAGAGAAAAGAAAAAGGATCTTGTTAACGAGGGCGCCGAGAATTCCTCGACCATACTAAATAAAGAAAGATTTAAATTTTCCAATGCAGGCTTTATCTTGACATTTTACGTGTGGCCTGGGCAGCTGTTAACAGTGGTTTTGCAGCATCTCAAAAATCTTGTCTGAAAAAGCAGAAACTCCGAAAGCAAATACTATGATCCTGCAAAAGCCGAGTGGGACTTCTCGCATCTCGAAACAAGAACATGGCACAATTACCAGGCGTTGCGTTGTGTGATTGAATTGGGATCAGGAAACTTACTCGCGAAGCAAGACGTCCGGAGGACGACGAAGAACAGGAGGGTGGGGAAGCGCGGAGCCGCCATGGTTGAAAAAGAGCTTCTTTCTCTGAGTACTTTGCCAATGCCAAGAACAGAAAGCACAAACACAACACGACGCGTGGGCAGAGAAGCGAGAGGCGGAAGAGAATTTGAAGGCGAACGGTGAAGCTTTCGATGTACAAAAGTTTCAGGTGAAAAAGAAGAAAGAACAAAGAAGAAGTTCAAAAAAAAAAAAAAGCAAAAAGTGCGAACTTGAGTGTGGAAAAGGGCTGGGCCTTGTCTCTCTGAGTGCCTGCAGCTGGAAACTTTCCGTGTCTACGTTGCGGGAAAAAGAGCGGAGCACTAGCACTTCGTGGAGACGCTGATGATTGATGAGTAACAGAGGAGTCGGGGGATATCTTAAACGCCGTGTCGTTTCCGCCGCGCCATGTGAATTGACGGGAACGCCCTCCATTCGGACCGTTGCCTCGATTCCTGTCGCGCTGGCGGCGGGATTCTTGGCAATGCATGCATGGTGGTGGTACGGTCACGTGCGCAAAAGCAACTCTTGTTAATCATAAACATATTGATTTTGCTAATTGATTCTTACACCTTTTTAATTTTCATCAATTGAGTTCATCGATCAATTTTAACTGAAAATCGCTGAAGTGGATGCTAGCTAACCTACATGGCATGGCTAATACTAACATAAATAATAATTTTTTAAAAAAATTAATGCTTTTTCTGATTTTTTTTATTTTATTTTTTATCTTTCTTTTTCTTTTTTTCTTCTTTCTCTTTACTTGTTTTTTCCTACAACTATGGCTAGCAAGATCATCGATCGACCATTGTCGGCCACTAGGCAAGGGCCTGATGATCCTTACCCACCACAATTGTAGAACAAAATAAGAAAATAAATCAAAGGGAAAAAAAATTAACATGTTATTAAAGATTGTCCATGTTAGTGTCGATCGTGCCACATAGGACAGTCGGTGTCCACCGTAGCGATTTTTTTATCAAAATTGATCGGATTGACTCAATTTGCAAAATATGAATTTTTAGGACTCAGTTGATAAAATTAAAATATTTAGGATTGAAATGACAAAAGTGCATTTATGACTTTGCGGACAATTTCTCCCCGAACAAGATGAAGGAAATTATAATTGCAATTCGCACTTTCTCTCTCTCTCTCCATTTTCCTTTCTTTTCATTTCCCTCGATTTCTTTCTCAACTTGAATTAACAGAAACAGGTGGTATATATAGAGATTCGAACACTACTGGATCGAGGATAAACGAGTTCTCTCAATTCATCGGGTCAAATTGACGCGGGTTAATCTCCCAACATCACAACACAATATACATAGCCCTAGGCCCCTAGCCCATCATAAAAAAAGAGAGGAGTAGCGCGATTATGTCTAAACACACGCCGCCGCCACGTCGAGACGTTGGAGAGATCGATTGAGCCCGGTGATGATCGCAACATTCAATTCAAAAGTCTTTGACAGTTCAGAAAGAATCTGATGATAGATAGAGAGAAGGAAACCTTTGCATCATGGCATGGGTAAGGGCGGATCGAGGGCATAAAATATACTTTTACTACTTTCATTTAACTGAGCTCATAAAAGATTCGATGGCCTCCCTCCGGTGGATGTTGCCTTCCCTACTAAGGAACTGAACATTCCTAGAATAAAGTTGCACCGGTTCACGTGAAGAGCCCATGGTGAGGAGATCGAAAAGAGCTTCTCGCGTAATGATGATTAAAGAACAAAAATTGAAGGAACATGTTTTGTTTAATCTAAAGTTGAAAAGAGAGTACAAAAGAATAAAGGTGAGACGACTTTCAAGTAAGATAGGATATAATTTGGGATTCAAGTAACCCCAACCCAAAACCTAATCACGTGGTAATCAAGTTTTTTTTTTCTTTTTAAATTAAGCTCAAGGTTCGCCCGCCGCTGTCTCGGTGATGTACATTCGTAGTCTAAAACACAAACCTTCATGGAGAAGATGTGATGTTTTGCCAATTATGAATGATTGCAAATATCTTTTTTTTTCTAAAAAATGATTGCTTGCATTGTCTACAAAAATAAATACGAAAATGTTTGGACATTGATAAAGAATGCATTCGAATTTGTTGGGTCTCAGAGGCGCAGCACTCTGATATCGAAATTTGAAGAAGTAAATCTGGAAATGAAGTTTATTCACTCATATATATTCTATTGAAATGATTACAAGACACGTATATTTTTAGGCTTAGGTTATGATTTACGTCTACTCTTGACACACGAACAGACACGTCTAGATATGTAACATTAAATAGACATAAACTCCTAGGTGACAACTCCCTAGGTTCCATGCATTAAAGATGAACTTGGGTTACGAAGAGTCTCTTTGAGACCCAAAAAGTCTTTTGAGGTTTCCAACAGCCTCCCTTAAACCGAGCTCATCTTGACCATGCCGATCATTCTCTTGAATTTAAGAAAGGTGTCCGTATTTAAGGGCTTCGTGAACATGTCAGGTACTAGGTCTTCCGACTTGCAATACCGTAGCACAATCTTATCGAACTTCACTAGATCTCGAATGAAGTGATACTTTATATCGATGTGTTTACTTCTTCCATGAAAGAATGGATTTTTTGCAAGTGCAATTGTTGACTTACTATCACAATAAATCACTGTCGAATGCTCCTGCTTATGATGAAGCTTAGCGAGCATCGAACGTAGCCAAACTGCTTGAGTAGCACAATAAGCTGCTACTATATATTCTGCTTTTGCACTACACAAGCTTCTTCGAAGACCAAGAAAAAATTCCATTTCCTAAATAAAAAGTATAACTAGAAGTACTTTTCTTTTCTCCAATATCACCTCCCCAATCACTGTCTGTATATCCCACAAGCTGAAAATCATTAAAAATGTGTAGAATATACTATCATCCATAATACCTTTAATGTACCGAAGAATCCTTTTTGCCACCTGCAAGTGTGATTGTCTAGGAGACTCCATAAATCTGCTTATCATCCTAACACTATAAACAAGATCTGGTCGAGTATAAGTCAAATAACGTAGACTCCTAACTAACCTCTTGAAATATGTGGGATTGATTTTGAAACCATTTTCGTCTTTTGTCAACTTCAATCTTTCCTCCATGAGAGTGCTAATTGGTTTACAAGTAGCCATCTTGAAACGCTCAAGAATATCATTGGCTTACTTCTGTTGACAAACAAAAATACCATCCTCCAATTGTTTAACTTCTAGGCCGAGAAAATAATACATGAGACCCATGTCCGCCATTTCGAACTCATGAGTCACGGCCTCCTTGAAGTCACAAATCATTTCTTGACAATCTCCAGTAAATATAAGATCGTAAACATATAAGCAAACAATAAGCATCTCACCATTCAAGCCAAACTTGACATATAAAGTATGCTCATAAGGACAATGGACAAAACCATGATTCAAGAAATAAGAATCAATTCTGGTATACCGGGCTCATGGTGCTTGTTCGAGGCCGTAAAGAGCTTTCTGCAATTTGTAGACAAAACCCTTTTGTCCTTTATTGACATAGCCCTCTAGTTGATTCACATGCACCTCCTCCGCAAGTACGCCATTGAGAAATGCGGACTTGACATCTATTTGGTGTATTTTTCAACGTTTTTGAGCTGCTAAAGCAAAAATCATACGAATAGTATCCATTCTTGCAACCGGAGCAAATACCTCAAAATAGTCAATCTCGGGTTTCTATTTGTAACCCTTGACTACAAGACGAGCCTTCAACTGATCAATATCACCATTTGGCTTATACTTGGTCTTATAGATCCATTTCACGCCGATGGATTTCTTGCCTTCTGGAAGATACGTGAGTTCCCACGTATCATTCTTCTCGATTGCATATATCTCATCATCCATGGCATGAACCTAACCAGCATCTTGGGAAGACTCTTTAAAGGTTGTCAAATCACAATCTGCAAAGAGAGCATAATTGACAATTTCTTCATTAGAGGGATCATCATCATTCGACAAAGCACAATTCCTCAAACGAGCAAGTAAAACTCGTATCTCGCCGTGGACGGGAGAAACTTTCGACAAGATCTTCGGCAATATTTTCGACAAGATTGTCGACTGCTGTCGAATTAGGTTGTGTTGAACTTGTTGTTGGTTCAAATTGACTATCAGCAGTGGGTTGAACTGACTCCTCCTCATCGAAGACAAAGTGAAACTGCTTCTTCTATTCCGTGTTCCACATCCACTCAGCTTCATCATCAAAGGTGACATCTCGACTGATAACCACCTTCTTCGTTACAGGATTATACAACCGATAACCCTTTGTCTCATTACTGTAATCGAGAAAATGCACTTCTCACTCTTCTCATCAAGCTTCTTGCGAAGCTCATTTGGCACTTGGACATAAGTAATACACCCATACACACGAAGATGCTGGATTGAAGAGATTCGACCACTCCACGCCTTCGCCGGATTCTTCACTTGAAGACCTTTGGTAGGATTTCGATTCAACAAGTAAATAACGCAAGCAACCGGCTCCGCCCAGAAATGTTTAGGCAAATATTTGGAATGGAGCATGGTACATACCATATCGAAATAGTGCGGTTTTTTCTCTCCGCTACTCCGTTCTATTGAGGAGTATACCGTGCTGTCAACTGATGCTTGATGCCACACTGCTTGAAGAAACCATCTCCAACCAAATATTTTGTGCCACGATTAGTTCGGAGAATCCGAATTTGATATCCACTCTGGTTTTCAACATATGATTTAAACTCCTTGAAAGCTTCAATGGCTTCAAACTTTTGCTTCAAGAAATAAACCCATGTTTTTCGACTACAATCATCAATGAAGGTAACAAAATACTTGTACCCTCGATTTGACGACTCACCAAGCGGTCTGCAGAGGATGGAGTATACTAACTCCAACGGCCTTGAAGCTCTCCATGATTTTTTCGAAAGGGAGCTTTCTCTGCACTTATTTCCAACAACACATGGTTCACAAATCTTCTTCGGAGAAGAAATTTCTAGTAGTCCACATACCATTTTCTTTTGAGACAATAGCTTCAAGCTGTCAAAATTCACTTGCCCGAACCGCTTATGCCAAAGCCATGTTGAATCTTGCATCGAAGTACTAAAACATGATGTAGCATAATTAATATACAGAGGAAAAAGTCGATTTCGAGCCATTTTTACCTTCGCAATCAACCCTCCTTTGCCATCATGAACCGTGCAAAGTTATTTCTTAATGGTCATGAGATAGTCTCGCTCGGACAACTATCCCATACTTAAAAGATTTTCTCAAAGACCGGAAACATAATGGACATCGAAAATGCTTTGAACCGACCCATCCTTCGCCTTGATTTTAATTATCTCATTTCCCATGATAGGAACTTTAGTATTATTCCCGAACCGAACCTCCGAACGAAAAGTGTCATCAAACTTCGAGAATAATTCCTTCTTACCACACATGTGATTGCTACATTCGGTGTCTAAGTACCAAACATTCTTTTGATTCTCCACTGTAGAATTACATGTGAATAAAAGAGCATTATATTGCTCACTGTCGCCATCGACATATCTATGACAGATCTTGCTACCTTAGCATGGAACTTTTGACCACCGGTCTTCCTGTTTCAACATTCAGATTTATAGTGCCCATACTTTTTACAATTAAAACACTGAATAAGAGACTTATCTTTTCGTTGTATGGCATACTTCTCTTGCCACTTTGGATCTTTCTTTTGACTAGAAAGATTCTTCATTTCGTCGGGAAACACCAGCTAGCTTTGTAGAGGTTCCTCTACAGTCTTGGATTTCTCCTTGAGTCACCGCTCGTGCATTTGTAGAGACCCCACCAACTCATCGACAGACAAGATAGAAAGGTCCTATGACTCTTCAATGAAAGTCACAATATATTCAAACTGCAAAGTTAAAGTTTGAATAATCTTCTCAACGATCTGATGATCAACAATAGTCTCACCACTGGCTTTCATTTGATTGGCAAGAGCCAATGTTCGTGAGAAATAGTCGGAAATGGACTCCAACTTTTCCATTTGAAGAAGCTCAAATTGTCGACGAAGAGTCTGAAGCCGAACTTTCTGGACCTTCTCAATGCCTTTGTATATGTTGAAGAGAGTGCCCCAAGCTTCTTTCGTCGTCTTCGAATTTGCTACTTTTTCAAAGATTGACGAATCTATCGCTTGAAAGATGTAAAAAAGAGCTTTACGATATTTTCTTTTAGCGTCTTTTACTCCTCCGTTGTCAGATCTGCTGGCCCTTTAGCTCCACGAATCCTTCTTCCACCATCTCAGTCAGCTCCTAAAACCCGAATAACACATCCATCTGGATTTTCCAATGCTCAAAATTCTTCCCATTGAACCTTGGGAGTTGAAGTTGGACCATTCCGGCACCACTTACGGAAGCCATCTGACTCGAGAGTAGATTTCACAAAACTTAGCCAAACTGGCTCGCCTAACCGATTTTGATACCAAATGTTGGATCTCAGAGGCGCAACACTCTGATACCGAAACTTGAATAAGGAAATCTGAAAATGAAGTTTATTCGCTCATACATATTCTACTGAAATGATTGCAAGACACATCTATTTATAGGTTTAGGATATGACTTTACGTATACTCTAAACACACAAACAAACACGTCTAGATACATAACATTAAATAGACATAAACTCATAGGTAACAACTTTCTAGGTTCCAAGCATTAAAGATGAACTTGGATTACGAAGAGTCTCCTTGAGACCCGAAAACTCTTTTGAGGTTTCCAATAGAATTGTTCACGGAAAATATGTCTTAGCGCAACAATACTATTGTTTTGTTTAAAAAAGAAAAGTCGGATTGTTTCCGTGCATTTTGAATTCTAAAAAAGCTATTAAATATCCCAAAAAAAAATACCAATAAAAAAGGAAGTAGTTATACAAATCGTCCATCAACTTTGGAACAATGTGCAATATAGTTATTGAGACTTTTATTTATTCAATGTAGTCTTTATCCTTTAATCTAATGTGAAATGTCGTCAATGAACTTTTAGTATATTCAATAAATTTCTAATCTTTTGGTATATGCTCAATCGAATCCCTACACTAAATGAAAATATACAATGTTAGTATGTGAAAAAAAAATGTTACATGTGGATTATCCTACGTGGAATTTTTTTTCCCCTTTGAAGCCAAATCAATACATTTGGTTAAATTGAATTAATAAAAGGTTAGCATTGAATACTTTCATGGAGTCGTTTTCGCAAAATAACCTTCGTGTTGGACTTTGTGTCAAGTAACTAGACGGCCATGCATAGCCAATTATTTGGCTGTACGAAGAACATGTGCAAGTCACGTGCCCACTATGAGACTTCTTGGTCCAAATATTGTGAGATTTGACTCACATGCATGTGCGAGTCACGTGCATTATAGAGGGAAAGGGGGAGTTTGAAGAGCAAAAATCAATGCAAGTTGTGGAAGGAGGACTTCAATGAAGAACCGTACGGATTGATGCAGCAGACTCGATAAGGTGCTCTCTTGCGTTCGACAAGTACGTAAATAATTTCAGTTTAGGGTTTCCTAACTTAGGATTTCTCAAAGTTAAAAGGAAACAAGAGAGGTGGAGGCTAATTGAGGATTTGAAATTGAAATTGGGGACTTTGAATTGGAATGCACATGTGAATTCGAGCCGAGTTCACATATGATCCTGCGTCGATAATACGGGCAGACCCTTGGCAAAGCCGCAGCTAATTCTTGCCCTTTATCATGATTCCTAGGTAAGAATAAAAGTGATATAGACATGGGAATCATCTGCAGCTATCGATTTGTTCGATTCTTCAAGCATCAGAAAAACTGTACAAGCCATTTTAATCACACAAGATCACGAAATTATTTCAATACACAGGCAATTCCGAACACAGTACAAAACACTGAAATTCAAATGGTAATCGGAAAAATGAAGGCCGCACGCGGGACCGCTCTTTAAAGATGTCTGAGTCAAAAAAACAAAATCGAGATGGTCGGCATTTTCGCAATTCTGCAGCGAAACTGATTGCGAAAAGATGGGAAATGGCGACCTTAAGGATCACGTTCTTTAGCTGCCAGCGGGCGAAAATGGCTCAGGAATCTAAAAGATCTCTCGTCATCTCGTCGATGAGTCCACTGATCACCTGCTTCTCCACATCTCTCACCACGTCGTCCTTTTCCAGGAAGGCAGACATGGCGCCGTTCCATCCGAAGTCCCACATACAGTTTGTGTCGGGATCGCCGACATCCACATCCACCTGGAGCATCTTAGGGACGTAGTACTCCGGTTCGCATTTGGGATTCCCATCCCTTCCGTGCATTTTCAGTTGGTCGAAGTTTCGGTTCAACTCCTTGACGAGATCGTCAAGCGTCCTCACCCTCACAAAAGCGACGGAGATCTTCATGAAGGGGTGGACGTCGAGCTCTTGATTCCTCCCCTTCCTCTTCATTATCTCGTACCCGCAGTCCAATATGAGTTTGTCGTCGTCTCCGCGCAAGTTCCCATCGCTGACATGTGGGAGGGCCACGGGGCTGTCGAGCTTGAAAAGTGCCTCGGCCGTGTTCAGGAATAGTTGACTCCTCATCAGAATGTGCTTGAGTCGCTTCTCGCATTCTGTCAACTTTTCTTGAATTCCGGACTTCAAATCATCCCAGTCTTCCGATTTGTCAAGACGATGTGCATGAGTCATCTCTCCAGCGGTTCCTGCAACATCAAGATGATTAGCTTGATCAGAGAGGCCGCTTAATTTGTCAATCCTCTGTGCTTTTACTCTCTATGCCCATGAATGTGGAAGAGGAATGTTTTTCGAACTCACCATCCGCCGATTCTGAAACAATTGTTGCAGAAATTAGTTCTTCATCTCTACTGAACTCTTCTGAGTCGAAGTGTGGATCGTTCAGGATTACAGAGGACACATTTTGATTCTGCAAGACAGCTTAAAGGTGAGTTCTGGCTGATAAATTGGCGACTAGCCTACATGTTACACTTTCTCAAAATCCTTGGGAAAACAATTATACTTACTTTGAAGTCTAGCTTGTGAAAAATAGTGATGATAATTAGAGGTACCAAAGTCTTTTGACACGCCTATAAGATTTGATAACTATATCCTTGTATTGAATGTTGAAACACAGCTTTTTCCCGGGTCGGCGACAAGATGGGCTTACCAAGTCATACGGGAAGCTTCGTGCTTCCTCGAGCTCGGGGGTTTCATCCACGTCACAAGCATAAGCAGAAGCCAGTTGTTCAGCTTCTTTCTGGTGTTCTTGTGCATTAGCTGTTGTAGATTTGACATTGTGTTCTCTGAGAGTCAATTTATCAGTTTTCACTTGTCCAGTTTCCGCCTGACCATCTAGTCTTGCACGCCTTATCTGCTTTTCTCCTTCTTTATAGGAAGCTTGTGGATGTGGCTTCACCAGGGATCCACTTTTTTGCTTCATTTCATTCAGCTTCCGAGGCATTTTGTTTTTCAGGGGCTCCGTGACCTTTCTTGCTCTTGGAGCTGTTTCCAGAATGCGTTTCTCCTCAACCACTGGCACAGTACTATTCCTGCCTTTTCCTGGCTCAGATTTTACCCTTCTCGGAACACGGTTTTGTGGTCGACTTTGGTCGGGGAGCTTGTCGGCCTGCACGTAATAAATAGAATCTGCTGGACCAAACTTTTGAGGTTTTGATTGGTCCAGATGCAAATTTTTTCTTTGGAAGCTTAATACTTCCTCTTGCACAGGCTTTGGTGAAGCCTTGTGGATGATTTCGCTTCCTTTAAATTTCGCGTCCTGGCTCTTCATCTCTACTCTCAATCGCTTTTCTTCAGGTGGCTCTGGTCTCTGCAGCACGAAAGATTGCTCAAAACCGTTATCTCTTTGAGGCTTTTGCGGATGAAATGGGAACAACACGTCAGCGTTTCGCTTTTCCGTCTGTGATTTCCTTTCCTTGTACCCCAGCTTTTCTTGCAGGGTCGGTCTGAAATCTTTTTTTCTTGGTGTTCTTGGAGCCGTATGATACAGCTCATCATTGTAGGCCGGTCCCTTGTTTTCCAGGATCTCTGCACTTCTCTCTGCTCTCGCCGTTTTGACATCTTTCCTCCTATCTGCTTCCTGCTTACGCGTTTGGTCTCCGCTGTTTGGATTGAACGGGTAGTCGGTGTTTGTTCGCTCCTTCTTTGTTTCACTGTTGACCTTTTGAGTTTCCTTCCAGGGCAGTTTTTTGGTCGAGCTGACCAACTCTGATCTAAAGCTGTTAGCGGCAAGTCTCTTTTCCGCTCCCAGAGTTATACTGGGGATGTCCTGAGTCAATAGATTCTTTCCTGGCTTTGTCATTCGGATGTGTGGCACGGAAAGATTGGGAGCATCTCTGGTCTTTGGTCCGACATTCCCGGTGCTCCCTTGTGTCTTTGGGAGCTTCCTGTCTGACGTCTGATTGGAGTTCTTATCCTTCTCCCTGATATATCTTGGATTGGGATTTTCTGGAAGTTCTTCAAGCCCCATAAGTTTAGCGATAACATTGGAGATTTTTCCCTTTTCCGGTTTCGTTTGCAGTGAATTGGAGAGATTCACCTGTTCGTGGAGCGGGGAGAGGTTTTGGGTACTATTGCCAAAGCTAGTTGACCGCTTGTGAGAAGCTGTTCTGAGGTGAGATTGAGTTTGCTCTTTGTTGTGAAAACTTTTAGTTTCTGCAGGATAAGTCAAAGCAGGCAATCCAGGGCTGTGAATGGCCTTAAATTGTTGATTGTTGTGAGAGTGTCTCGCCGGATCATCAAACGAGAACTTTGGCGGCAGGACAAGCTGTTTCTGTTCAGTACTCTTTATTACGTCTCCTTCATTGTCGTCGTCGTCATCTAGCAGGACTAAGCGGTTCTTCCTCTGTGGCTCGGTCATGAACTCTGAAGCATCCTCCAAGTTCACTAGCATCCGCAGCGACTCCTCCAAATCCATGGCCCCTTTCAACAGCTCTTTTCCAATTTCTATCGAATACCTATCCAAATTTGCTCCATTCGACCAAGCCCTTAGGATCTGATTCAATTTCTGCGCACCCTTTGATATCTCTTTGATGTGGAATTGAGAGAGGTTTGGGACTTGGATGGTCGACGAATGCCGCCGATCCATGCTGTTTGTTCTTTCCATGTGGTTGAGTTCCATAGAGCCTCGGCCTATGTGCTGCAGGAAAGTTAGCATCGAACCATTGCCTGACGAATCCATCCTTTGGAGCTTTCCTCCATTTTCGATGGCGAGAGCGAGAGCCATGGACAGATCTCCTATTTGCTGCGAACTCTGGCCTCTGTGGAACGCGACTATCTGGTTTGAAGCTTCTCTGCTGTAAAGTGATTTCTGGCCTCCGCTCGACCTGCTTTGAGCGTTTGCACTTCTCAGAGCACCCTGCAAAATGCCGAATGTTTAGTTCAAAGGACTTTGCATTGGCCAATCTACTCTATGTTAGTCATGGGAGCTTACCGTCCTATTCTGTGTTGATCCTTGGTGCGTTTGCCTTGGGTGGCCATATGCATCTGCAGTACATTATGCGATGATAAAAGAGCACAAAGTGAAATCTCTTTCCACACCTAGGATATGGCCAACATCGTAACTTTGCTAATGCTCGAGAGAACTTTGCTAATTCTTGAATTTAGTGACCTTTTCCTTTTCGTGTTCCATGTATCTGAATTTAACATACAAGAGACGATGCTGTCCTAACTTTGCTAATGCTCGGGAGACCGCAGAGACCTGATTCGTTTGGTCGATTCATTATAATTCAACTTCGGGATGACTTAGTTGAACTAATCATAGTTGAGAAACCTGATGAACTGGAATTTCTTGTGCTTCCTGTTCGGAGTCCAGGAGGCATGCGCGAGAATGAAGAGATTACCTCATTTGCACCCCCCAGACTACAATAGTCTCATCACTCAATCACACTCTTTTATCTTGTCCCTCGTACTACTGCAGAGTAGCTTCCAAAAGGTTGAGCAACATGACATTGTTTTTTCACAGCTGTACATGTGTTTAGCAGGTACGATTCGACGTCGAGCATGCTGAGAATGCAAAACTTGATTTCTAGATGTACGGACTCAAGTCCTACTCATCACACAATGCACAATCACAATCGAAAAACTTGCCTCCTGCATAATGCAAAAAAACAACAGAAAAACTTGCCTCCTGTCTTGTAATGCGACCGGCTCGAGCTCTGAGATGTGGCCAGGCGTTCTTTCCGCAGCCTGAGGTCGTCCAAAAGCTTCTGAGCGAAATCCGACCGCTTTGCCATTCCCGGCTGTAATCTGCGACTGACTTTCTGCGCTTTCTTTCTTTCCTTTCCTTTCTTTGAGGTTAAAAAAACATCAAACAGCTATGGAATATGAATTCGGTTTGCAACGACACTTTTTGGGTACAAAACAATGGAATGTCTCAGACATTGTGGTTGCGAGGGACAATTCCCTCCTTCAACAATGTCACAAAGTGAGTGGGATAGAATTAGGGAAAGCAAAACGAGGGCTTAGATTGTTTCTGGTTGAGAGGGCTCTTTCAGAGTTGGGTGTGGTGGAAAGTCCAGTTCAGAGCAATAAAAATGTGAGCTTGAATTTTCTCTGGCCACAATGTTGACGTGAAAGCTAGCTCTCTCTCTCTCTCTCTACCACTCCAGTTCTTGAAAAACCTTTTGAGTGTACTTTGATTCCAATCAAAGCAATGAGCACAGAGAGGATTCCCAAAGGGCTTCTCTTCAAAGCTTTCTCTTTCCATCACCAAACTCTCTGAGTCTGTTCTTGTCCTCGGTTCCCATGTTCATCAACCTCTGCCTCTTCAGCAACTGAAATGATGAAAAGACTGACCGGATTGGTGAATGGGACGGGTTCGGATTCATCGCGGAACCCGTTCGAGTTTCCAGCCAAACGCTAACACCGGTTCTTAAGTGCAAACTTGCGAACGAAGCGCTAAAACCACATGCAAACTGCATACATCGACCAGGAAAAGCTTCAGCAATTACAAACGTCGTAGTCAAAGGGAGAAGCGATGCGCCGTATTTCAACTTGACCCGGAGACTGTTTACACGGGAGGCGAGGCGAGGCGAAAGTACGAAGAAAGAGATGTGAAGGCAAAATCAGGAGGGCCCACCACACCAGGCATCCGTGTCATGCACTCCATTCTCAATTCACCTCCTGTGAAGCTCCGACAAAAGGCAGAGAGATGCTTGTAATTTGATTCATTGGAATCTCCAATAAATTTAGACAGACAAAATTAAGTGTTAATATTTTTGTACGGAGATAATTTTAGTATCAATATTTTTTTAGATCACTTAAGTGTTAAATCAAATAAAAAAACGACCATTTAAGTGTCGAATTGTCGGAATTTACATTAAAATGATCGTTTTTTCGTCTGAATTAACATTAAAATGATCGTTTTTTGAATCATTTAAGTGCCGATTTTTCTTTAAAAAAATCACTTAAGTGATTTTTTTTTCTTCTATAAAAAAAAAACATTGGCACTAAAGTGATCTCATATATAAATATTGTCACTTCTGCTATATTTCTACCAATAAAAAAGTAAAGGACAAATGTGTCCTTCACCACCTTGAAGATCATCTCCTTATTTGAGACTCGGATGGCCAATTTAGGCCCTTACTTGAAGTAATTTTGGGCATTTATTTGAAACAATGTTTACTCTAAATTTTTATTTGAGAAAATGAAGGTACTTCATGTCCTTATTTGAAAAATTATCCTTCATTTTTATAAGCATCACAAGCTATCGACTTTTAGAAAATGTTCTTCATATTATTCATTTTCTGAGAAATAAAGTGGACCTAAATTTTTTTTACAAATTATTTATTTTCCGTAACACAAAAAAGAGCCTTAATCTCTCTTTGGCTCAATGTTTTTCTGGTCAAGTCATTACAGAACATGCGAATAGAGGTGTTAAATAGGTGAGTAGGGCTTGGTTTTGGTCAAGTTGAATATGATTCGATCTATATTGATCCTTTTAACTGGTTTTGACCTATATTCACGTAGCAAAAATTCAATGACCCATATCCAACTCGATCATGCTTGATATCACTATATTGACACCTCCCACCCTTCTCCGGTGCCATCCTCGCTCGCTCACCTGTAGCCACCCACCTTCCTGCCACTGCCACTCGCACCCCACCGTTGGCCGCTTGTCCGCTGATTGACCCGGTGCGCGTCGAGGGCAAGATGGACCGCCACATGGGGTGAGGGATTACTCAGTTCCCCCAAATAAAAAAGGGAACAACCAAAACGTTTTTCTATCAACTTGATCCTGAGCGAGTCAAAACCCATCAGCTCAAAAGCATCCGTTATCAATAATACAGCGCCACCCTTCAACCTCAATTGCTTCACTACTCAGAGAACACAACAATACTGCCGCGTGAAAGGACTACCGAACCTCATCACACTGTAGAACTCTCCGAACACACCGGAGAACTACGTCAAACCAAAGTGACGCAAATGCAAAAATCTACAGAATCGGCAACAAGAACAGAAAAGATTGAGACTTTTCCACAGTTCAAATGCAAAATAACAGCAGGAAATCGAAAAGGATAGAGAGAGACAAGTAACGATGAAGGGGGTCTTCAAGCCCCGCGGGTGGTGTCCGTGGCGGCAGGCGATGGCGGCGTTGGCGGTAGGCATCGGGTGGCGACAGGTGAACAGTGGCGGTCCCATTAAAATCCATATCTTAATAGGTTTTATAATTTTAGACTCATATTTAACTTATTTTTTAAATTTGGTGAACCCATATATGATCTAAATGTATAAAAGTGAGATAAAAGGTGGAATGACCCATATTAACTCCTCTACGTGCGAATCACCTGATGGTGCCTGACTTTGGCAATCCAAGGTAGTGTACTATGTATGACTCGAGTTCGCAACAATGAGTAAGGAATGTCTATTGGCATTGTCTACGTACTGCTAAATAAAGCAAAGAGTATTCTACAAGAATCTCAGCCATTTTTACTTTTCCCAAGTGGACAAGTGTTAAAAAAATCCTAAACTTATTACATTCTATGCCAATTAGATTCTAGATCTTTTTCTTATGCCAATTAAAACATAAATAATTTATATTTGTGTCAATTCAGTCGTAAAATTTTTGCATCGATATCAATTTAGTTCTAAATTCTATTTATTTATGCAAATTGAGTCAATTCAGTCAATTTTGACTGAAAATCGCTAGCGTGAATATCAATTTTCCTACGTGGCACAAACGACGATAACGTGGATATTTTAAAAAAAAAGCTTTAAAATTATTAGAATAATATGAAAAATGTCCAAGTCCGTGCTAGTCATGTCACGTAGGACAATCAATGTATATGTCAGTGATTTTCTTGATTAAAATTGACTGGATCAACTCAATTGGCATAAATATAAAAGATTTAGGAGTGAATTGGTACAAATGCAACATGTTTAATATTGAATTAGCATCAATAAAATGTTTAGCACTTAAGTGGCACAAATTAAAGGTTTAGGACTGAATTGACACAAATGCAATAGGTTTAGCACTTTGTTGGCACTACTCCGTGCATTTAAATTTTTATTTTACAAATATTGTTTCCATAGCAATTGTGTCAAACTCATGATTTTTTTAACAACTCTCATATTTTTCTCTCTTCCAAAAACCTTGCTAAAAAATATTCGAGAGTGCAAAATATTTTCATCCTTTCATGTATATATGTGTTCCTTGAATTGCGTACATTCATCAAACAGTTTTCTTCTATTATTTAAGGATTTTCCTAATTGGTAAAGCAAAGTTGCATGAACGCATATGAGAGAAATCCAAAGCCGAAGGTGACGTCTTCATTCAATCGAAGGTTTACTCGTTTGAGATAATTCTTAATGAGCGGGATGGGCTTAACGACCCATTTATGCGTTCGCAGGCAAAATGTCTAGGCCCAAGGAGCTAACATTTGCTAATTCCCGGCCTTGACTTTTAGGCGCGTGAGTTACCGCCACCATAGCAGCGCGTGGCGGGAAAATCTCCCATCCAGAACCTTCCCGGCAAAAAAATATCCAACTAACCCACCAATCCACCGTCCATCTAACTGACCCCCACTCACCTACAGCCGTCCGATCAAACATAACCTCCTGGTATAAGTTACGGCTCTCCTTCAACCTACCGCATCTTCCTTATCTTCATTTACGTCGCTTCGCAGCGGGCCACGTTCGTCTCTTTCTCGATCCATTCTCTTCTCAGATCTGGGGCTCTACGCGTGTTCTTGGCTACCGTTCGCTGCAGATCCTGACGGATCGCGCTGCGATCTATCGTTCGAGTATGGTTTCGTCCGTTGCGTCGATCGTCCAGTTTCGAGGCGCGGCTTGCGCATGCTCATCGTATAGACGTCTTCGCCGTCCTTCTGGTTCTTTGCGACGTGGTAAGGTTGAAATTCCAGGCGTAAGGTTGATTTCCTTGCTGATGGATGAGTTTTTTTCTCGGTGGAGCTTCCCTCGGTTCGGCGTTGACCGATGAAACTTGAGTCTTCTTGCGTCTCCTGATCTGCAGTGCTTCGGACTAGCCGTTGAACTGATGGCGCTGAAGGAGGTATGGCTTCTTAACAAGATTTCTACGTGAGTTGATCTTTTTCTGTCTTTGATATCTGACGGGGGTATTAATCGGACGATTTGGTTTCTTTCTTTCTTTCTTGCAGTCTTCCGTCGTCTCGCTCTTGTTTGATAGAAGCAGCCAATCTGGTTGGGCCATCTCTCGATTCGTGGGTCAATTTCTCGGCAAAGAAGGGCTGGATTGATGTCTATTGACAGCCAAAGGGGTTTGTTGAGTATGTTTTGTTGTTAATTAGTGAAGATGTGCGACATCACTGTACGTATCATGTTGCGTTAGCGTGTCTTAAAGATGGAAATGGTGTGTCGAGGAGGGAAAATTCGGGGAGAGATCGTGTTTGGTGTGAGGGGGGAGAAAAAAGAAGAGTGGATTTGTTCGACCTTTGCCATGACAGGTGCGCTTGCATGGCAGGTCACAAAAACCAAATAAAAGTATTCCTTTCTTGGTGTTTGAAGGGGGAGATGGCACGGGGTTTTTTGTGTCTTTTTCCCGGCTCTCCCCCTTCCTGCGTCTCGTGCCTTGACTCCTCCTTTTTCCTCCTTTTTCCTTTCGTTCGTTTTTCGTATCCCCTGCTTACGCCAGTCGAAATGATCGTGGACAAATTGCATCGAGTACGAAAACATCAGGGAATCTAAAGCCGTGATGTTAGCGTTAAAGGAGTTACAACTTAAACTAGTAATTCTAGTTGCTTGTGGTACACCTTGGTGCTCAATGGCATGATGAGAGCCACTCCAATGCAGAAAAGTCCTGGACTCTATTCAAATTCCGGCGGAAGGTACACCTTGAATTCGCGTTTTTGATTGTCCTAATCTTGCCTTTGGCGGCAGTTTTTGCTTTATGATAAGATTAATGGCGTGCGAATAATTTACCTGACTGATGAGTTGATTCCTTCCATAAGAGTACTTATCTTGCTTGCCGCCATTCGTCCTACTTAAGCGTATTTCATGATGACTATATGGATTCCCAAATAACTTGATTTAATGCATTGATGACGTATCAAGTTATCATTAGACTCATCATTTTGACAACTTTATTGAGTAAGCATTGGCAATACGTGATGTGATATCCTTGCGATATCTTTACTTTTGCTCAAGAAATACAGTAACCACGGTTCTCACACCTTCAAGGAGTATTACTTCCCCAAAAAATTGGAAATCCATCTGAAGAGATTTATAGGTCATAATTGGAAATTAATGATTTATATAGAGGAGCTACGTTGTGTGTGTTTTTGTAAAAGTACCGATATCGTTTATACTCTCTCTGTTGGCGAATTCTCACGTGATTCTGTGTTATATTCTCTTTTTGGTTGAGAACTGATAGCACATCTAGACAATTCCTAATTTGGAATGTCAAAGCATTTGTAAGTTGATTCCAGGTTAAAGATATTGTGTATTTGAGGTGTGTGATGTAGAGATATGCGATCTGTTGAGCGCTGCCCTGCTAGTTGCAAAGAGGTATTGGACTCTTCGAGTGCCTCGAGCCATGAAAACTTATAGAAGCTGAGTTCCAGATCCATCTGATTGTTCTCACTCCAGTGGCGTGGTGCTTTGGGATGCCAAATTGACTAGGAAGGCCGCTTGCTTGAATTTGTTCAATGGTAAGTTGGAAAGTTACTTGTGATCGGTTCTTTCTTTGTTTTTGGGTGTTAGCTGTTAATGTTCTGTGTCTTGCGTTTCTATTACAAGGTTTGTGATCTAGTTTTTGTTTTGGCTTGGAGATTTTGTGAAGTTGGGTTGACCAGATTAATAATTAGGGAACTATTTTTGTCTAGGGCTAAGAGATGGTATTATATGATTAACCAAGAAGCATTCCCAGAATGTGATACTGGTTACTGCGAAAGGCATGTGTGGCCTGGACTTGAAGATTACTCCGTTGCTTTAATTGAAGATTGTACTTTGCATATGGCTATCCAACGGAAACCAAGCTGGTGAATTTCTGTCTATGTCGTCTTTTCTGTGTGGCCGCATGAATACCGCCACTTCATATATTGAGTGAAGCACGTGCATGATGGAGCGCTCTGAGTGATGCATTCTCTACTTATGAGAGCATTTTGTTTTGACTCCTGGTTTGTATTTCCTTGCTTCATCTGCATTAAAACTGAGTTCCAGGACCAAAATATGAGAATCGACATCTGGGGGGATTTTCTGCTGGATTACATTTTGGAGTACAAATTGCTGGTCAGTGTTAATCTTGCATGTTTTCTGCCTGTGCTTTGATGAAGTTGGCATTGTATGTTCACTTATGGCTAGATAATTGGCATCCTCTCGATTATTTTATCGTATTGCCAAGTCGCTTGAGGTAAGAAAGTTCAGTTCAGTGGTGGGGTTGTCGACCAGTGTTCCACAAACTAATGAGATTAACGTACTCAATCTTTCTTTTCAGTTTTAGCGACGAAGGAAAATGACTATCACTAATATTCTGCTTTAAACATTTAGTTTCGTGAACGTGGGGTATACCCACATGAAAATGAAAACATCATTTTTTTCCCAACATGGGTCTTCTTTCAAAGAATGTGCGAGACTTGTTTTTATGATATATGATTCCCGAGAAGGGTTTATTTGTCATTTGTGAATCTCGTTGTTTTTATTTTTTGGGTAAGGTGTGGTTTTTTTTTTTCCAGTAAATACGCCTATGGCGGGTTCAAAGTACCCTGTTTTTTCGCTGTAAAATTTACTGTGAAAATGGGGCATCATTTGGAATTCGAAGGTAAAATTTAACCTCTCTAACTGGAGGCATTGGTTCTCTCCAATAGGGCCATTAAGAAATATGAAGAGAAGGCTATTGCATTTTTATTAGCCAGTCGTGTTGGTTCCAAAAATTTGAATCGTAAGAAAAGATGCGGCTACTGGTTTGGAAGGTGTATAGATTCCTGTGCTTTATTATGATGTCAATGGTTTTGTCACTTGGTTAATTTTCGCCATTTGTCGTGTAGGTTTAATACTACAAACTAGTTTTTGGATTATTTGTGCAGTCAATATATGCTCTGTCGTGTCAAAATAATTTTTCAACCTGGGTCCGTTGGGACATAAATTTCCTTATGTTTTTGCCTAAACCCCAAGATAATCTCAAACGTGCAATGCGCCTAATTTTTTTCCCCATGATCCTAAATTTTGGTCTCCATCAAAATTTCTGGGTATTTGTCACAAAAATTTACTGTTTGAGAGTATTTGGGGTGTAAATGATTTTTTTGGTTTTTGGGTGGCAGGCGAAGGATAATTACGTTGGAGGGGTTTTTTTAAACGGATAAGTAGATTTGGGTTACTATGTTACGGTGATTTTTTTTAGAAATTTAGATGGGGGGTCAATCGGGGACTTTCTTCAGCGGACATTTCGTATTTTTTTCAAAGGTAGATATATTTCTTATTCCCACATAGATGAATAAATATATGTATATACCTTATGAACGTGGCGAACGATATAAATAGCGACACGTTTGTCAGAAATGATATGAAGTGAAATCGTGTGTTGGTTCTTGGAGGGTGACTGCTTATGGATCCAAATGCTCCTTAGGCGGAGCTCCCAGACCCCTTGAGCTCGGGGGGGTATGGGTTATTGGTGGTTCGACTCCACCTGGATTCCCCCATGTCATTGTCTGTGCTACTTTAAGAAAACATTTTTCTTCGTAAATTATTTCAATAGTAATTTCTTATATTTGCTGAATAGTAACGCAATTTTTATGTAGTTCTTTTCTTTAAAATAAATGAGCAAAAAAATTTAAGTGATTTTCACATAGAGTACTAGTGTGTTAGGATAGAGGCTAAAATGAGTTTTTGGAGAATTACATCCTATGGAGTTTTTTTGGGTCGAAACATCCTATGGAGTTGGACCGCCAAGAAAAGAGAAATAGTGAAGCCAAGGCAATTTTCAAAAAATGGGGTGTTTCTAAAAATATTTTTTTAGGAAAATGCTGATATATATATATATATATATATATATATATATATATATATATATATATGCATGCATGCGTGCGCCCCGTTTTGTTGAAACTTGCTTTGTTGAAACTTGAATATGAACCGGACGGTATTTTTTGAAATTATATTTTCTTCTTTATGATTTGATCGAAAATTGCTGTGTGGAACTAGCCTAATATCTATTTGGTTCTTAACTTTATATTTGGTTGGGCGAGGTGAGGTCAAGCGGTATTTAAGGAGTGATAAAAAAAAATTGGTTCAAACTTTATTAGGAGACCCGAAGGTTAGGCTGCCTAGTTACCTACTTTAGTACAGCTGCACCAAAGAAAGTTTATTCATATTCTCTTTTCTTTTCCTTTCTATTAAGTGCAAAATAAATGGATATCATTCATCTATGAATAACTCACTTGATTATGGCGCATTTAAGGTTGTGTAATTAAATGTACTGATCTTACGTTCGATTATCTAGATAAGCACCTATAATTTAAGTGGGGGGTCATGACGATGGGTTGTTGTGTTAGTTTTTTTCAAAGAATAATCGAGGTGCGCGCAAACTGGACTGAGTATCTTGATAATAAAAAAGAAAGAAAAAAAGAAATGGATACCAAGTTTAGAAAAAAGACGAGAACGAAAAACCAACTAATTACCCCTTTCACTAGGCCTTTCTTCGCCATATAAATAAGGTCTTAGTATGTATCGGTATTTTGGGTAGGCTGTAATCAGTCGATGAGATAGAGCCTCGCTTGTGGCGACGCAACGGAAGAAGAAAGGAAAAAAAAACAAGAAAAAGTTAAATTTATTTTTCAAATATAGAAATTTACTTTAAAATTTTATTTTTTAAAATGGTTAAAGGGAAAAAGAAATGTGAAAGGAATGGGGGGAAGAAAGAAAGGTAAAATGTTTAACTCCTTGAAGTTTTTTTTTTTAGAAATAATGGTACAAATGGCTCATAAATTCTGATTTAATGTACAATATGATCTATAAATTTTTAATTTAACTAATATGATATATGAATTTTAGCTCAATATTCAATTTAGTTTTTTCATTAATTCAAATTTAATGACGACGTTGGACATTTTATTTATAGTTTATGATTTAAGTCAAATTAGACTAAAGTTTAAGGATCACATTACATATCAGACTAAAGTTTATAGATCATTTGTATCATTTTTTTTTTGGGTGAAAAATAAATTTATTGAATAGCTTATTTTTCACAAATCAAACTCCAACAAATATTTTTTGGAAAGTTATTTTTTGCAAAACAAAACGAAGCCCAAGTATTCATGTTACTAAACGAAAAGAGAAATAATTCATCTTTTTTTTTTTCAGAGATGACAGACATTCCTTTTCCTTTTAATTTGCTGCAAATTGGCATTCGTGATTTTAATACACTATAAAGGTTTGATTATCCCTTACCAAAAAAAAAGGTTTGATTATCATTTTTTTTTTGCGAAAGTAAAAAGGGAAAAAATGGAAAGTATGATAAACTTCATTTGTATACGACATCTTTTGCTAAGCATAGTAGCAAAGAGAAGCAGCACTGATAGGATTTGTTCAGAAAGTCTCATGCCTAGACCAAACAGGATGACTGTCCAAAATTGATATTGTGGGTTCAATGTGAGTTGTCTACCACGTGATCATTGGACCAGTTAGAGATGGACCTTCGCTCCATTTGCAAGAAAATGATTGATTTAAAAAGAAATTTTCTCGATCACTTGTTATCAATGAACATAATTAATCAATGAATGACGTTTTTATTATCGATAATGATCTATACCTAAATATTTTCAGAAACGATAAAAATATGACTTTTTTTTTTGCAAGTGATCCAAAGTTCTGAACTATAATTTTTTTGAGAGAAATGTTTTGAATCTTCATAAGAAGTACAAAAAAAAAAAAAAATTCCATCCAAGATGTCGTTCCCATTCTCACATAATTTGTTTCTTTTTACGGTGTCTCCGATTATCATAGTATTTCTAGAAGAATTAACAAGCGGGGTTAGCTAGATAAAGACGGGATGGACAATCGAATCCGATGGATTCTCGCGAAAAAGATGGCAAGCCGTAGGATGCTCGGACTCTGAATACGCATGAAATGAACCGTTTGATGAGGTGATAAGTTGGATTTTTCTTTTTTCTTTTTTTGGGAGGGGGGGGGGGGGTGTGGGGTTGTGTTTTGGTTGTGGTCCTAGACCTAAGAGATCGGGATCCCCTACCCACGTCGGCAGGGGATCCGCAAATCTCAACCCTCCCCCAAAATGGGGAAATGGTTGGGGGACGACTGAGGGAGGGCTGAGATTTATGGTCTCTGCAGCTCACGTGGGCAGGAGATCCCGACTCCTAAGACGAAGACGAGGTCAAATTGAGCGGGGGTTGGTTTGTCTGCAAAAGTTTTTTTGAAACGGAGTGAAAAGAAACAAGTGGAAAGAAGACGGGGGACTTTGGAGGGTCGTTGTCCGAAATTGATTTGTGACTTTGTGAGGCCGGGCAGGCAATGGCCCTCCTCATTGGGTCCCATTATTCCCATATTACAGTTTTTTTTTCCTTTTTAGTAGGTGACATGGACAGAGCATGTGCATAGATAAATATTTGCCGACATTTCTGGATTACAGTACTAGTACTATGCATGTTTTGTACTAAACGAAATAAATTAGGATGCACTATTGAAATGACATCGCTCACATAGTTTCGCATGTTTTTATATATATATATATATATATATATATATATATCTGTTTGTCTCCATCGATTTTTGCGTCTTCCTCCATGTCTTTATTCCTTCGTCGTCTTTCCTTAACGAAAACCAACGTCACTATAGCGGGTTTGTGGACCAAACAGATTTCCCACAACGTCTATTATGCTATATTAATTTTTGCCTCATAAAAAATATTTAGTCGACTTTCTTCTACGCTTGTTCTTTCTTCTAGATTGGCATTAATTTTTCGTAATACGGAAAACTAGTTGGGTGCCCCCCCCCCCCCCCCACTTTCGACGACCTAAAATGAGAAAATGAGAAACCATCCATCTAGAACTAGAACTAGAAGCAGAATAACCCACACGTGTGTCCCTTCTTTTCTCCCTCCCTAGTCAGCGAATTCGACCGATACAAATTGCTAACGATGATGATAATAATAAAAAACAGGGGGGGGGGGGGTGGGTGTGGAATTAGACCTAAAAATAAAAAAGAAAAAAAGTAGTAATAGACAACAGAAACTCCAAAGTCGTTCTTCTCTCTCTCTTCTCACTCTAAGCACCCATTTGCTCCTCTTTGCTGGTAAAGTCCTGTGCAGAAAGTAGGCACGCATCATGGCATTTCCGTGAATATTAGACAAGACAACCCGAGGGCCATCTCCTCCGTCGCCTCGCTCCCTCCCTCCCTCGCCCTCCCCACCACCGATCGCTCCTCTGATTCCTCCTCGTATGATTCCCGACTCTTAACTCTGTGTGTGTGTGTGTGTGTGTGTGTGTGTGTGTGACGAGGTGCGTTGCTGCTGTTTGGGCTTTGGTCTTTTCGTGTCTTTCCTTCCTCTTTCTTCTCTCTGCGTGGTTTTTTCGTCGCTGAAAGGCGTTTTTGCGTCGTTGCCTTTTCGTCCCTGTCTCTTGCTTGCTTAATTCGCGAGATGCCTCTCGATGATGTGCCGAGAATGATGGAGATTTCAGCTCACGCGTCGATGATAGAAGTAGAACGAACAGTCCTGACTGACTTGGAAGGATCTGCTCATCCTAAATTACCGTCTTTTATTCTTGTCATGAAATCTCTAATCCGTTATCGTCGCAAAGTCTCTCAGAGAAAAAAAAGAAAAAAAGAAAAAAAACTGTGAGGAGACGAGTGTTAATGAACGTCCTCAAGCTTTGACCTTTTTCCATTCGTCCATATGTGGTGTGAGTTGTCACTTCCGTAATAGCCCATCAATAGTTCTTTCAAGATATACATTTGATTCCTTCAATTTTTGGGGCTTCAGTCAACCATGTTTCGTCGAAGGAGTAACTCTCACCACAGTGAGGAGGATGGCTCGCTGCAGTCTGAGTCCAAGGTAATTAAGATTTCAAAATTACAGCGTTTGTAAGGGCTGCACATTTCGTGGATTGTGTCACCTTGATCAATTGCTCGCCTTTTATCTGATTTCCTTGGCTGACCATGTGGTTGATCTAAATCACTAGCTTTTCTGGCCATGAGAAACCATGAAAATGCCCTTATTGCAGATAATAGTTCACTGCCCATATCTCCTTTATCCGTTACCCTTTTCCTTATCAAGTGCCCATCTGTGTATTCGAAGTCTCACGATGCATAGATTTTCTGAAATTTGATGTCTCTCGATGCATAGATTTTCTGAAGTCGTAGAATAATAATTAATGTTACCTGCCCAGAATATAGGATAAATATTAAACACAGTCACATTTTAACTCCATTTGCATGCAGGTGAGCGAGCTTAAGACTGCTATGGGACCACTTTCTGGGCGAAGTTTGAAGTATTGTGATGATGCATGCTTGAGGAGATACTTGGAAGCTCGAAACTGGAACACAGACAAAGCAAAGAAAATGCTAGATGAGACGCTCAAATGGAGATCATCTTTTAAGCCTGAGGAAATCAGCTGGGTAAGATGGCTGAAATGTCCCGGGGAATGAATGCCTGCACAAGTATTGTGATATGCCGATGGCTGTTGCCTGTTAAACTTAAGTATAAGCCTCATGCTGGTTACCCTAACTATTGTGTTAACCTGGTAATTAAATTTATTTCATAGATTTAGTTCCTAGTACAGTGAAGAAGTGATTTTGCGAACGAATGTGACTGCAGGATTGGTTTTAGTCGAGAATAGTTGAGTGTCACTTACTCTTTTATGTCTTCTTTCAGACTGCCGTGATGCAGTAATATAAAGCATTAGGTGTGGGGGAGTTCATGTTCAACGGACGCTAAAGTGTCCCAATATATATTTGCACTCATGCTGTTTCCAGAATCATCATTTAGACTCTTCTAGTTGACAGTATGCGTAGTGAGAAGGTTGTGTTACACATGCAATAGTACCTATTGGAACACTGAATAACGCTTGCATTTGACAATGTGATGCTTACTAAAACAGGGAGAAGTTGCTATTGAAGGTGAAACTGGAAAAGTATACAGAGCAAGTTTTCACGATCGTCATGGAAGGAGTGTTCTTATATTGAGACCTGGAATGCAGGTACTTATCCAACCTGCTGTTTACTAATTTCTGTAGCTTTTATTTGCTGGTACCTATTAACTCGACAATGAATCTTGCAGAATACACAATCGCTTGACAACCAGATGCGACACCTAGTTTATTTGATTGAAAATGCCATCCTTAATCTCCTGGATGGTCAGGAACAGATGGCATGGTTGATAGACTTCACAGGGTGGTCCTTGAGTACCAATGTGCCCATCAAATCTGCAAGAGACACTATTAATATTCTGCAGAACCATTACCCCGAGAGGCTTGCTGTAGCATTTCTATACAACCCTCCTCGCATTTTCGAAGCATTCTGGAAGGTTTAACATCCAAGACTACCATTTCTTCTGCACTTTTGATTTCCAGATGATTAGTGTAGTGTCATAAAAGCACCGCATTCAAGCCAATTTACATCAAAATCTAGAGAGTTTTTGTATCCAATTCCTGATGGATAAACAACAGCGGCCACTGCTGTTTTAGTGCACCACCAAGAGGCCATACTCAACTTATACCTTAGTCTGGCGACCAACAGAAAAAGGAACAATATATATTAGTCCCGTCCTTTAGTTTGCCTGCTCTCTCATGCCATGCCTGTCTCTTTTTCCATTGCTCTTGGCTCTTGTTTCATCTTTGGGTAGGTACATCATCCATCCGTGCATGAGATCCTGGTTCCTGGATGCTGTTGCAATTGTAGAAATGCTCTACATCCCTCATTTTGAAGGCTATCCTGAGATCTCTCTTTTCTCTCACCTCGTTGTGCTGTTTATATGAGTGGATGTATTTCCTCCTTTTTTTAAATCCGAAATTACGAGAACTCTCCCTGCCCAAAACTGATGCTTCGCATTTATTGGGGCAGGTCGTTAAGTACTTCTTGGATGCTAAGACTTTCCAAAAGGTTAAGTTTGTGTACCCGAAGAACAAAGACAGTGTTGAGCTCATGAGGTCATTCTTCGACGAGGAGAACCTTCCTACCGAGTTCGGAGGACGAACAAAACTGAAGTATGACCATGAAGAGTTCTCTAGGCTAATGGCTCAGGATGATATTAAGGCGGCCAATTCTTGGGGATTTGATCGGCAACCGGAGAAGGTCTTTTTCCTTGGCAACAAGCATTCTGGAGCTGAGGTGGCTCCTGAGCCCGTTGGGGTTGCACCACCAGCAAGCTGAGCATCTATACTGCATCGGTAGGTAAATAAGCAGGGCTAACGTGCGCACCCGAATGAAGGAACATGATAGTCGTGAACCTGGCTAATCATTATGGGTTAGCTGCTAACTGTCTCCGGCTCTACGCGAACTTATATATGCATACAGAGTACCTACAACTGATATAACTAGCACTCTGTTGGTATAACTTCCCTCTCTGTCTCGAGGATTACTGTCTCGGTTTCCATTTTGGAAAAAAGATTTGCACCCATAAACTTATGTAGTTAAAACTTCAATGCGACATCTAAATTCGACCCTATATTTTCATTGGGTTCGTCTTCTCCCAATCTCTCTTTTGCTGCTGAATCTTGTCTTTCTGTCAGAATCGCTCAGCCGGGTCAACAGGTCGAAGTTCAATGTCACCCCAAACTTGTTTACCATGTTCGGTATGGGCTTTATGTCTCTGATTGACGGGCTTTGCCAAGTTGGCTTTGATTAGATGCCGTTTGTCAGATGCAGCGGCTATTTGCCATCTCTAGCGGATCACAAAATCAAAATGGGATACAGACGCTGAAATTTCTTTGATTAAACTGCAGGTTGCACCAAATTTTAGGGATATTTCACCATTCCTTTAATTTACTGTTCTGAGTATAGTTTCCGTTATTCCTAGCCAACTTCGATTTGACAATAGCAACTATATACTCTTGGCAATGCACAAAAAAGCGATTTTTATCGCAGAACGTTACCAACTTCCTGGAAAGAAACCTTTTTTACACGTCAACGAGCCACTCAAGTTACATACATACATCACCCCAGAGATCAGCTCAAGTTAAGCTTGCCCGCCCTCGACTCACTGGATCTACACGACCATTTCCCTCCCTCTAAACAGAGAAGAAGCCACCATAAAGCACACGGAGAATTGCTCGCGCTTGGCCACGACCGCTGAAATTAAACACTTGGAGCCAAAAATCTTCAGTCAGATAAAGAACAGTCGACTGGAAAGCCAGGAGGGCACAATCTAGGAGGTCTCTGCAGATCGCAGATTGTAGTATAGAATTTAAAGCGGTGATGACCTACATGAGCCGCCTCTTAAAGTTCCCAGTAGTTGCTTGGTAAGTACGAACCAGCAACCCTACCCCTATGCCAACCCCGACGCAAATGCCAAGCCCAATTCCAACTCCTACTCTCACTCCGGCATTGAACCATGAGAGCTCGCCATCTTCGTATTCCATGAGTTCCGACCCCCGCCAGTACATGCTATAGTCCTCGTCAATTTCTGGCTTGTAGTTTCTGTATTCTGCAACCTGCAATAATGAATCAGGGGTCATTTCGACCGCGAATACTTTGCTACGCCCAGACGAGGGATCATGTTGACCACAAATGCTTTGCTACTCCCAGACGCAGTAGGAGCTTCATAAAGCTTGTTCTTTAACAAAAATAGAACTGAAAGGTTAACACATGAGCGGCTGACTGGTTCATGCATCAGCATCTACTGTGCAACTATTGACCGTGCAAATGCATTAACATCAACTTGCACAGTTTTCCTTATATATCCAATGTATTGTGATGTAACAGATAAGGAAAGAGGTCCGAAGTTCAGGGTCCAGCTTCGACGAGTGAACACGCTAACTAATCACTTGATACACCAGCTAAAAGGTGTAAGATTGCCTGTCTAACACCTTCCATATGTTCCGTCATTTTGTTGATTTGGTAATGCTCATTGGACACCTTCGCGTGCATAGCCAAGAAATATATTTAGTACTTTCTACAAAGAAGATCATAGCGGAACTTTTTCATACACAGGCACACATATATATGATCAAACTAATTTCACAGAACCATGGACGTATAGAAAGTAACTTAAGTGTCATCTGCACCTGCTGAGACTCATTAGAAGCAAAAGCAACTTGAAAAGGACAGGTCATTGAGCAAGTTCGTTCAGATTGTAGGGGAAAATATTTTGCAATAAGAGAAACAAAGTATGAAGCAGCTCGACGCAGGTATAGATATTCTCGATAGACTTACAAACAGCGCATTGTTCTTGAATGATGAAACCAAGAAGGAACAAGCCTTATGAAATAAGCATGAGTTGACCAAAGTAAGAACATGGTACTACTAAGAAGAGAAACAAAGATGCAAAAATGGTTTTTTCAACCAGCATATCATCCTTTGAGGAGACAAAGTACAAAATTGCAAACACCAGAGAAAGTCTATTATCTGCAACTAGGGGCCAGAAAATCTAAGTGAGGGGAGAGAGAACCGCCCTGCACTTGGGTGTAGAGACATTCCTCAGTATTCTCAGAAGGTGAAGGCACCTACCTAATGACATATAACTTCACATCTATTAGGTAACCAAACACTAGAGGGATTTGAAAGTCAGATGCCATACCGTGCGACACTGGAACATAGTTTTCATGACACCCTAGCCTAGTCATGGACTTCAGACTGCTCATCAATCCAATTACAAATGCTACAAATTCTTTACAAACTCACTCCACGCAGTTATATGATTCCTTTGAACATTTGGGCATGAAACTGTCTAATGTTAATGTAAGTACATCTCCTGGAAGATTGTAGATTATCAAGGACAACAACAACATATGCCGAGAAATCAGAGGAACGGTATGGGCAGCAACAGAGGATTCAAAACCCATAACATCATGGCAGCAAGTGTAATACATTGGGTATTGTTGTCAGTTCTTATATTACACAGACATGGTCCCAGATGTGGATAAAGTTGGCCATGTTGTGGGTCAATTGAGGCGCCCACATGATACACTTCAAGGTGAGAAGGATATCAAAATAACGCGACAAACCAGAAAGACATAATTTCCTTAAAACATATAGTATCTTGTGTCTTCCCATACCCCGTGATACATAAAGGATAAGATCCAATACTCTGTCAAGCGTCAGTGATCTAACAAACATGGGGCTTCTGCTAAAAGAAATGTTGAAGGATTGGAAGCATGTTGGCAGCTGTAACAGCATGAGACCTAGAGAAATTGTTCCTGTACCTCCATGACTAAGGATAGAAACTGTGAAAAGGACAGCATCCATTCCCTTCCGCTATCCCCCACCCCACCCCACCAAAATAATGTAAAGGAATAGATGGTTGGAAAAAACAAGAATTAGCAAGGAAGTGAAGTGTTGTGTTAATTTCTAACCACTAAAATTTTTAGAGTCAACAGTTGCGCTTAATGAACTTTCCTGTCCATGTGCATGCTGATAGGGCAAAGAAAGCCTGACACATAAAGCACATAATATGCGAGGGCAATGAGAATGACAAAAGCCCCTTCGAAACAAATAAGGAATACAAATGGTAACATGACGAACTGAACATAGGACACATATCACGCTAAAGTTATGGAATGACGCGTGCCCCAAAGATTTAAAACTAGTATGAAAAGACACTGGACTGCGTTCAATTTTTTTTTTTTTTAATTAAGGAATACCTAAAGGCAAAAAGAAGAAGAGGAGATTAACAGCATTTGGGAGCACAGTACATCATGGTTATCATAGCTCACCTGTAAGTCCAGTCCTAGCAACTCATCTTTATGGAATACACTAGTTTCGTCCTCAGGAATCGCATCCAGCATGCCTTTCCTAGTGTGCTTCTTCCGCAAGCTAATCTGCAATGTATTCATCAGAATTATTGGATTTCCTGCAAAGCATCCCGTGACATAAACCTCAATAGTTGGAGGCCTTGACTCCAGTCCCATGTTGTGTTCACCCTTCAAGAACCCATTGCCGAATGCCATATCAGATTGACATTTCAAGCTCCATCTCTTCGTATTGCCTTTTGATTCCCCCGCAGAGCCATTACTGGAACACATCTCCAAAACCCCCGAGAGAATTCGATCATCTCTATCGAAAACCTCGATTTTCACACTCCCTGTCAACCTTATAGCATCAGTGCTCACGAACGTGGCCTCTTCTGATTTCTTATCGATCCTGTCCCTCCTGAGAAGGCACGAGACTCCATCCGAATATATGCTACTTCTAGTGCCATTCACTTCGAGTAAAGTCTCAGGATCTAAAGGCATGTGATTAAGAGTGAGAGATTCGGGGGTCGAGTCATTAACCTGAAAATTACTGATCCGAACATAGAACACTCTCAAGTCGAACCAAGCCGACGACAACTTGGTGCAGGGTCGGTAAGCAGAGTATCTGACCAGCTGAAGGCCATTATTATCTGCTGCTTCTCCGTTCGGAGTTCCATAGCCACCCTCCATGCTTCAGGAGCCAAATCTCACCGAAACCATGCGATGTGGATCAAGAGAGTGACATGGGGATGGAATGGATCATAAAAGCTGGAATCACCTGGATGACAAAACCTGTTCCAGAAGCAACACTCCAATGAACCTTTAGAAATATTGAAACCAGCGTGACGCGAAAAAACCGAGTCGATAACTAAACAGAAAAGCGAAATGATCTCGAATGGTCAGAGGCACAGCTAGAACAATCAGAGGAGAGACAGAAAGAGGTTTTGCCAGGTATACATGTGTGAGAAGAAGGAACAAAAAAAAAAGAAAAACGAAAAAGAACCCTGTAATTAGCAACTAAAAAGCCCTGATAACAAGGAACAGCAAAGAACAGATCAGAGATGCTATGAGCATCCTAGTATGCAGCCTCATTTGTAGGAAAATAAACCAGATAAGCGAGAGGAAAAAAAAGATATGCATCTTTTCATCTTTTTCTCATGCATACGAAACAGAATAAAGAAGAGAGAAGAAACTAACAAGAAACCATTCACAACCGAGTCCGGAAACATAGATGATTGATGTTGATGTCGATTCAATTTTATAGGAAACTGAGCCAATGAAGGAACTATTCTGCACTTGAAATGCAAAGAAAATGCAAGAAGAGAGAAAATTAGAGGCTTACGATGACGAATGAATCAAAGAGCGAACAAGAAAGCAGCAGAAGACAGCGAAATCTAGAGCGAAGCGGAGAAGACTTCACTTGTCCATCTCAAACTCAAATCGGACAAGAACCTCATCGAGAAGCAAATATTCATGTCACTTCAAACTCGCCTCTCCCCTCCTCTCTCTCTCTGGATTGAAAAGAGAAAAATTGAAATGCCACATATATGCATACAAAACTGCCGGCTCTTCACGAGATACACACACGTATGCACCATGCCAAGACGCTCAGGCTGTGCCCTCTCTCTCTCGCTTTCGCTTGATGCTGAGTCGGAGACGATCGTAAATCACATAAATCTTTCTTCTTTACTTTTCCGGGTGTTTGTTAGAGAGGCATTCAGCGTCCATACAAATTTCACCTGAAATTTAAAATCTATCGGATTCTCCATTTTCTGAAATTTAAAATTTACGTATATCTTATAACTGAAAACTTATCCTGTAAAGTTGGAGAGTCAATTCTAACTTCTATTCAGATTCCATGCAAACAAAATAAAAGTCTCAATAATAAAATAATTTCAGATTACATACACATTATTATCCACAACAGAATGACGAAGATACGTGCAAGAAAAAAATAAAAAATAAAACTTGCTACAAGTTCGAACTTTGAATTTACCCATATCAGCTTTCTTAACTTGAAATTTATTCTCTATGTCTTGAAATCTAAAGCTGATCAATTCTCATCGATTCGATTATTTAGCTTTTAGATTCTACCTTGAAATCATGCCCACCCCTAATCAAAATTAATATTTTTGGCAATGTCAATATTACCCTATAAATCTTCTCTCTACACTTCAAATTAAAACCCAGCGGTTCTGGACGACCACTCGCTTTCAATCACCAGAATGGGACCCTTCCATTCCTCAGCCATGAATTTGTGCCCCCAAGATTCCTCTGATTACCAACACAACAAAAAATCCACCTTTTCCTTGTAAGCTCGAACACCCATTAAGTATGTACACTGTATATAGACAACTTTCCAGAATTAGAAGCGCCACAGATTTCAATTTTTAAAATGAAAAAAGCAAAAATTAGAATATATATTGTCACGAATGTGGCCTCTTCTGATTTCTTTTTACTAGTTCGAGTGTTTAACGAGTCCTCAAGAAAGTCTTTAGCTCGCTCGCTCTTTTTTGTCCGTAGCGTTTGTAAAATATTTCTAAACCCTCCATTCGTGTCGAGACAGTGACATTTGATAGTTTTCACATTCTTTCTAATATTGAGAGGATGTACTGTAATATGGGCTTTGGATCTGACCATCACGTGCGTTGTCGTCGTCGTCTTTGATCTTATCCGGAGACGAGATTTTGTGTTCACGAGGTTGGACGGTGCCTCTAGACTCGCCAAGGTCTTGAAAGAGGCCGTCGAGTGCTTGGCCACCAAACAACGTCTCTTCATTCTTGGTCGATTTCGCAGCATGTTTGATGATGAATTTCTTTGAAAGACAAGGAAGCCCTCGACTTTTCTTAATTTTCACACGATTGAGTGATTCCCGAACGGATGTTTTTTGGTCGATTCCTGGACGGATTATAAAAGAAAAAAAAAAGGAAACAAATTATTACAAAGTGACGAAGGTCTTCTTGATGTATTTCATTCCCGTGAAGCGTCAAAGGGAGATTACGTAAAGAAGAAGTTGAAGTGCTTTGTCCGGAGGACGGATCTGCCCACAAACGAGGAAGTGGTTGTAATGTTCTGGGACTCGACATGAAAAAGGACTTCAACCGAGAAAAAAAAAACATAAATGAAAATGAACATAATAAGATGAGTTGCAGATTGAACCTTTATGTAATTTTAGTGCATCCAATTGAAAAACCACTATGTTGATTAATATCAAATTACTGTTTACATTGATTATAATAATAAACTGTTAGATTAACACAACTTCAAGTAATTTTGGAGACTGACCGTTGAAACCGCCCTTATTTAATATGTCGGAGTAACGATCCAGAATTTGCGTTCTGCTTCAAAATTATATATAAGAGAGAGAGAGCGCAATGTTATGAAGCAGTCGCTTTGCTTCAAGAATCGCCGAGGAACGTCGTTTAGAAGCAAAATATGTCCAGGTAAGAATCTCATGGAGTTTTTCTAATGTACAGTCAGTGGCGGTGAACTCAATTATCATTGCCATGAAAATCCAGAAGAAGATGCGAGGCTCAAAAGGAAAACAAAACAAAAAATGGAAACAAATGCATGAGATCGTGTTAACAAGAACAAGCGATGCCACGCTGCGACAAGTCACGGGAGCATCAGTTTTCTCTTCTATACAGTGGGAGCAAAATTCGCCTTCGATAGCGATCTTTGTAATGAAGAGTATGGTCAGGGATTTGTGGTATGGTGCAATCTGTGTTTCTACTGTCCTAAAGTGAACGTTGAGTGTTCAATCATGCCCTCATGGTCGCCATGTGGTTTTCTGCGAGCAGATGATACCCTCCTTATCCTGAGCGAAAGTCATCCGAATCTCCCAGTGCAGGCTTTTCAATAGACCTTCCAGCGGATCAAGAATCTCAACCTTGTCGCGTATAATCGCCCAACCTCCAGGCCTCAAGAGTCGATCCATCTCAACAACAATAGCCACCGGCTGCTTACACCTGTATAGAACGACAACCAAAAAGGAAGCTAAATAACCACACACAGGAATTGGAATTTGATGGGTTCGACCTATAAAAGGTAATACAGAAAAAAACCGATCGTCCACACATCAGGGTTCAGCAAAATGGATTCACAATTGCAGAAGAGCTATTGCCACCTCAAAATAACATGAAACAGGAGATGAGAAACATTCGCATGTTACTCAGCAGGACATAATCTGCTACATAAATTAACATCTCATTGGTTTTGCGTAATGGCATGATGGTAGTCCATGCTATGAAACTATGAGACGAAAAGTACAGGACAGATGCGTAAAACATTCATCGGGCCCTCTTTGCTGAGAAATGGTTCACATCACAAAAGAGGGCATCCATGCTTCAAAGCAGCAAGGGAAAAAAACCAACATCATTTGGTCTTGCATAAAATTTGCATGGGATTCTGAAGATATCTACATCTGCACATACGAATATACTATAACAGAGTGCTTCTGAAGAATCATCTCTAGCGATGACCACGTAGGATTTTAGCTAGCTAGAAAGGTCACGTCCTTGTTACCAATGTTCTATATGCCACATTCTCCACGACAAATTCTCCACCTAAGCGCCATGGATACCACTCATTATGCAGCATTTGTTATGATCTTTTCACCTTGATGACTTGCCTTTTATTAGAGTAAATTACATAAGAATCATCTTTTTTTTGCAGCTCCTCTTATTTGCTTCTAACATAAAAAGATAAAGGATATCTTGAATACAAAATTTTCTTATTAAAATTATCACATAGAGGTATGAAATATGATTGTTCATTTGAATTATTTTTACTATTGCCCCAAAGATTATCGTCTATTCGTCTAATCACGTGTACAATTCTTATCATCAAATGATACATTAACATAATGTGATTCTCATGCTTAGATTTTACGTACTTCATTTTGATTGACACCCTCTTGTGAGTTTCTATTCATTAAGAATATAAATAAACCAAATTGACTCATTGTGTGCGGAAACACCACTTAGAAGAGAGTGGTGATACAATACTAGCATGAAAAAAAGAGTCCAGTTTACCATCGGAGATTTTCATTACTAGAAGAGAGTGGTGGTACAATACTAGCATGAAAAAAAGAGTCCAGTTTACCATCGGAGATTTTCATTACTAGTTGCTTTCTCCATTTACTCCTTTACATCCAAAACGAGCTACAATATAAACCAATGATATTTTTTCTTTCAGATCACCTTTCTTTCTTTATCTGTTGGTTATTTTTTAGTCATGTGCCTTATTGTTTTAATCTTAAAATACCATGGACCATTCAAAAAACTTAGGCAAGATATGATTTTTGCGGTACTACTATTACAGTTTCTGTCTAAAAGGAAGGTCTGCCATACAAATGGATTAATTCAACTAACCGTATTGTCAAATCAAGGCCAATCAATGTTTGGAAAAGATGGCCAGTAAAGAAGCATTCAACTCTAAAAAAGTACAAAAATCCTATGTCATAATTTTTACGTGAAGTATTTTCATACATATGGACACAATGTTTGTTGTAAGTTTTGTAAGAAAATATACATCTTATGTTTATAAATCCATAACACCAAGAAATCCGCGCAAAGCAAGGGCCATAGCCTAGTAAGATAACAGTCTGGAATTTCAGAATATGAGTACTATTATAGTTAACCACATTCTTGAGCATTGGATTTGACCAAGGAGCAAAGCAGGATTCAGTGTGCGGTATTGGAAAATTATGTTAAGGCGCCAACGTAGAAACTGAAGTCTCTACATGATTTCAAAACAACCACCCGCCCCCCCCCCCCCCCCCCCCCCCCCCCCTAAAAAAAGAAAAAACAAAAAAGAAAAAAAAAAGAAAGTCTCCATGAAGCGCAACACCATCACACATGAGTATTCCAGAAAAGTTTATTATAACCTGCTTTTGAACCTAGAGAGGAGATGATCAACATGCAAAAGATAGTATGATCTTGGATAAGTGCCGAAAGCCTCACACCAATCATGGCTCAAACTATCGCACGAGTATTCCAGCAAAGATGGTAAAAGCCATTTGAGAGAAAGGTTCATTCTAACCTGTTTTTGAGCCTTGAGAAGAGATGATCAACATGCAAAAGATCATATGATCTTGGATAAGTACCGAATGACTCACACCAATCATGATAAATACCAACAAGACCACGTTCATATATAAAAGGTAGTGTATCTGGAGCGTGCACGGGGACCACGTTCATCACCCACACCTTTTGCTGGGAGAGAGCTGCTGCAAATCTGTAGATGGTATATTCTTAGCGTCAAAAAGTTGCAAGTCACACATTGGGGATACATACGAGCATGTGCATTTTTGTTCCGAAAAAAGAAGTGGACTTTGAGGTGCATAAAAAAATTCTGCATCGTCTTTAATCTCCTATGCACAGATACTTTGAATAATAGGACTTGCATACCCTCCATAAATTGCTTTCATGTCCATTACATTCCGGACATTGGACCAGTCTATGCCCATCCCTGTGAGATAAGACTTCTCAACAATAGCTTTCCAGTGGTTAGCATCAGCAACCAGTCCATCTTTATTATTCATCCAGTCAGGAAAAGTTTCAAGCCTCTTGGGCCACTCTTCAGGCCATTCTGTTCCACGTTGTTCAATTGCAGCTGGAATGGTGTGCAAGCAAGTTTTAATAGGAACATACCTGTCAATTAATGTAGCAATTTACATTTCAGCAGCTGAAGAACAATTGCAACATAATAATAGGCTGATGAGCTACTAAATTGGAGAATGAAAGATGAGAAAGAAAAGGATTCTTAGATGGCATGAATACTTGCTCTCAAAATGATTGTCTTCTCCTTCCAACGGCAATTGGCGATGGGATCTCAAAACACAAAACAACAATAACAACAACAACAACCAAGCCTCATCCCACTAAGCGGGGTTGGTTGCATAAATCTTATTACGCCCATTCAATCATTTGTTAAATATTCTGTGAGCTCTAGATGTTCCATATATTTTTTTATTGCCTCCTTCCATGTCCCTATAGACCTTTATCTACGCCTTTTAACCAATGTACCCAATTCTTTTCCTGCTTAGACATTTGAACGCCTTCGTTCAACATGGCCAATTCATCTCGGACAGCCTTTTCTCATCTTATCCTTAATTGGAACAACACTTATATTCCCTAACATATTCGCTTTCAATCTTATCTATTCTAGTGGGCTCACGCATCACGGAGCATCCTAATCTCCGCTATACTCAGTGTGTGCATATGCTGTTGCTTAACTGCCCAGCACTTCGTGCCATAAGCATTCCTGGCATTACTGCCATCTTCTAGAATTTCCCTTTGAGCCTAGGTGGCATTCAGCACGAAATCCCAAACGCACTTCTCCACTGCATTGATCCCATCTTACTCTATCGGTGAAATCTCCATATATTTTCTGGTCTTTTTGTAGAATAGATCCGAGATATCAGAGATGTTCACTCCTTGAACTTCCTTATCTCACATTTCACCAAAAGGTCGTTTGAACTTCTGCCCTTATAATAATCACACACCATAGTAAGGACAGAAGTAAGAAAGCAAGAGGTCGGCCGAAACTTACTTGGGGGAAGCAGTAAAATAAGATTTAATGGAGTGGAAAATAGATTGGGGTACGGTTTATCTTAGGACGGAGTGGAGGAAGGCTATTAGTATTGTGAAGGGGTAGTGTGTGTGTATATTTTACACATTTTTGTCTTTTCCCTCGCTTGATTCTGCTTTTATTTTTTATGATTCTTTGAGGTTCATCGACCGCCGATCCCAACTAGTTTGGAATAAATGTGTTGTTGATGTTGAACCCAATATCAATTGTGTTCGTTCTCGTAGTGACTTGCAAGCTTAAAGGACAAGAACATTCGTATGTTACAGAAGCTCAAATTCTTTAAGTTACCGGTGGATAGAGTCCTAGACAAAAGAGTACTTAATTTCAACTACACATTTAAAGAAAAAAAAAGTGGTGTTTTCAGCTGCTTCTGAGTTATATTCACCCCCTCATATCTTTTGAGTGCATAATTACTAAATAGGAGGGAAAATAAATATATAAATACTGGAAGCTATGTATACATCAATGAATCATCCCAGCTTACCAGGCAGCATCTGGATTTTCATTTTCTTTGCACAGAGGTGGATTTTTCTTCCTTCTCAAATCATATATATCATTTGACTCTGGCTTCTGATATATCTTGACACCCACTTCACTGTCTTCATCAGTTTTATGAGCCAGTATATTCCAACAGATAGATGCAGCCAATGAGGACATGGCTGAAAGAAGTTTATATATCAATGAATCAAAATGAGGATTCTTGCAATGTGTGACGCAGCACGACAAAAACT
Source organism: Rhodomyrtus tomentosa (assembly GCA_028455895.1). Classification (NCBI taxonomy): domain Eukaryota; kingdom Viridiplantae; phylum Streptophyta; class Magnoliopsida; order Myrtales; family Myrtaceae; genus Rhodomyrtus; species Rhodomyrtus tomentosa. The sequence continues at coordinate 24,301 of JAPCWY010000001.1, read as the reverse complement.
GGAATAGCTAGCCTCATTTCTAAAGACTCGACAAACATTTCAGACAGAAGAACTAGGGATTCAAATAGTGAGTAAAGCATTTACACGGGGTGAGGGTGGCAGGAAGTCAGTTGCCTTCATTATATGTCAACAAATATCATGACACCCCCTTCAAGTATCTAAATAAATGGAAGAGGCAGAGTATGATGGACCTAGCTTACCACTTCAACTATTTAAGCATCCAAGAATGAATAGAATTATCCACACAATTCTTTATACAATTTAGACAGTGGACAGAGGTTGAATCAGCAACCATGAAAACCTAAAGTTTCCCTGCTCATAAATCACTAAACAAATGATGACCAACCTTCTTCTTCTTCGACACTCTCATGCTGACTCGACAAAATAAAATAACCATTGGGCCTCAAAATCCTGTTCATCTCCAATAGAAGCTTACCCCCTGCAGTCATAACAAGAGAAAATTTACTTTGATAACAATAGCAACAAACTACATTTTCAACATAAAAAGAAGAAACATAGAAAGAGAGAGAGAGAGAGAAGCATAACAAACCATTATGATGCCATGGTATACTGCAGCTTCCACAGTGTATAGCATCAAAAACCATACTAGGAAAAGGAAGCCTTCTAGTTCCAAAAGGGCTAACTACTGCAGGAAAACCACGTTCCAGGGCAACTTGAGCTAAATCTACAAGGTCATCTTTCAAGCCTAGGGATAAAACCATCACGTCCTTGTCAAGTAGAGAAGCAACAAAGCTTGAATTGGTGCATCCGGTGTCCAATACAACACGTATGTTCTTTCCCCATTCAATATCCGGTACCATCTATAAATGCCGATCAAATTCGAAAGGCCATTAATAGCACCAATAGCTTGCAAACATATAGCGGATAAAGCATCATGATTGCAAATCAGATAGATTTATGCATATTGACAATGGTAATTATTGCCAGTGTTAGCAATTTAACTTGCATGCAAAGCAGTATGGCCGCTGCAGGTAGATTTTATCTTGCCTAAACATCAGGGTTTTCCATATTGTGTTTATGTGGAAGGATAACATCATTATGAAGAACTTTTAATGGTTAACAATTGATTAGCTGCTAGACAGGATCACAGACTACACTCCCGAGGAAATCCATTATGCCAGATATAAAATGTCGAGGTAGAAATCAATTATTCAATAAGTGGCGATGAGGCAGAGACCCATAACCATAAAGTACTGGACATGCAGATATACAGTGGCGATGGGTAGAGACCCTTTGCATGGGTAATAGTAAACCCTCATTTATATGCTAATGCTGCTGATTATTAGGACAGAAAAAGGTTAACATCAACAATGGAACAAATGAATAACAGCATCACCATAGAGAATTTTGTGGCCGTTTGTGAAATTTACTTGTGAGTGCCCTCATTCACATTTGAAAACTACACTTAGTCCAACCCGAAGATGATTTCAAACCACAGGATTTTACTTAAGGCGGAGAAAATTGGGACTACAAGTGATATTCTGACCCCAATAGGTTATTTGAAAGGCAGGGAAGCCTGTAGTTAGCATGTGCGCCTCAGAGATGCTTCCAGGCAAAATTACGCAATCCACCATAGTTTCAAAACACAATTCAACTAGGCCTTTCGAAGAATGTGTTTGTGCCATGGAAAATAAAAATAAAAAGAAGAACACAGAACTCATAGCCGCTTTATATAAGTGGAAAATGGGATGCCTGATCACGCGCACCCAGAATAAAGGCAACAAAACAAAAATACGTACTTCAGGATGGTAGGAAAGAATCATACATAAGAAAGGAAATTGGTTTGCACAAGTTATGGCATTGACTATATTTAAAAACTAAGCTAAAGGAAGAAAAAACAATTAACAGTACACAAATATAAGTAGAATTAAAGACCTCAAATTATACCTCTTCAATAAATTCAAGGTAGTGAAGAACACCCCCTCTAAATTCAGACTGGTTTGAATGAAAGATAAGATAATCTCTTGATTCTTTCACCCAATTGTGTTTCTTTATGAATTCAGCAAGTTTTGGATGTGCCACGTTCTTATGGAATATCTGCAAGAGATTGCACATTAGCACTAAAGAGAGATTTTGGCTCAGAAGGCGTAAAAAGCTCCATCAGATCATGGTCCTCACCTTCAATTTGCTCTCAGGCCACCTGATTGGAGTCTCATAACCCCCATGAGGAAGAGGAACTAAACACACTGGAGGCACTCTTGGGCAGCTTCTTTCCGTATGCCGATAACTCTGGAGCCTTCCCAAACCACCCTCATTATCAATACAAGGAAGGTAATTATGCTTGCTTCTCCTGCTACATAGTTTCCAACTATAGTGTGCTTTTGGATCAAATACCGGACCCTTAATCTTCCTCTTCTTCCCCATAATTTTTGAGCCACCATTCTCTTCTTTCACTTTCTCCATAGCTTCCTGATCCATTGATTCAACGACATCTGCACCTGCTTCAGTCTCTTCATTGGACTCACCTTCTTGATTTACACCTTCTTGATCTTCCTTGCCATCCATCTCTAGTTCTTCTTCTTCTTCTCCATTCTCATCATCCTTCTCATCCTGTAACTCTCCATCCTCAGATACATCAACCGCCTTTTCCTCTTTCCTCTTTTCCTTGGGTGACTTCGAATCAGCCTTCTCCTTCCTCTTGTTAGCCACCTGCTTTCCATTTCTCTCTTGCAATCCGTGAACATCATTAGACAAAGGATTCTTGTCGTCCACTACCTTCTGGTCCTTCCTTTCCAAATTAGACTCGGTTTCCACGTTATCGTCCTCTTTACTTTCCTCCCTTTTCGCCGGCTCTATCTTCTCCGATTGAGTCCCGGACTTACTAACAACCCCCGCATCAGATATGGGCTCGTTTATGTCGTCGAAGGTCTCTCTCCGACTGGTCACGGAAGAGGAAGACGACGAGAACATGGACCATATGAATATGAAACACAGCCCTAGAACTGCCACTGCCGTCATCTTTACACATAGACCGTAAGGCTTTTTCGCTTGGCGACCGAACCGAGCTAAGGCCATTTCTACTTAAAAAAAGCCCGATCAATGATGCTGTTCGTGAAAACAAAAAAAGACTAACCACAAAGAGTGCATTATACGGGAGAATGGGAGTTGCTAAAAGAGGGCGAACTCAATCTAGAACCCGCTAAGTGAGATCCATCCAAATCGTCTATCGAAGTAAAACAGAAAGTACAGGCACTGAGATCATGAAGAAGCAGAGAAGAGAAAATCGACCATACGAATGAGACGAGGAGCGAAAGCGGAAATGAGGGGATCACGAGGAAACGAGAAGCGAAAGCGAGCTGAAATCGAGCTTGGAGGTGGAGCTCTAGTGATCCGCCGTTATCGATCCGATGCAGAAAGAAGGAAGAAAGAGCTCGCCCGACCAAAAACATTGATGCGTGGACCCTATCGAGAGAGAGAGAGAACGTTGAAGTAGCGTTGTCCGAGGAAAAGAAAAGCCTTCCTAATTGTTTGCGTCGTCATTTATGAAAATCTCGTATAGCCTTATATTATGTGCCTGGGACTAATTTGCCACAACCGTTGCTTGATTAAATTTTATGTAAGTTATCCTGTTCGTTTTTACATAAATTCCAACTTTTCTCACGATTGCGTTTAGTTTTTTTTTTTTTTTAAAGATCCCAAGAATTTTTTCATAAATTCAACGTATGCAAATTTTTTCCTATTATAACCTCTCGTATTCTCATCTTACATATTCAATTTATTCTTATAATCAGAATAAGTTGCCAATTGGAACGTGCTTAATTTATCGCACTTTCGAAAAAGTGGATGTTAATTAGGGAAGTTAAAGGATAGAGAGAGGGCACGTGCGGTTCAGATGATTGCAACAAGGAGAGAGAGGGCGCAACCAAATCGTCTCTTGGGCATGCTCGAAAGCCGCAGCGATGAAGGTGGGTCAGAAACTTGTTTGTCTTTCCTTCGGACAGAGTCCCTACAATAAATAATTTATCAAATAATTTCTTCAAAGTGATAAAATAAAAAAATAAAAAATTATCTGTATCGTTAGAAGTCAATTGGTTAATGAGAACATTTTCATCATCTAATTATTTCCAGCGATATATGCGATTATTCTTTGAAAATTTTCGAATCATTTACTTTGCGAGAAATAGGCATTGATATTGAACCATGAATGAAACACCCTATCGACTAGAGCACTACCAAAATTTGACCGGATGATGTTTATACTAGGGACCTAAAAACATATGATAATTTGGGCGTGTGAAGAATTATTCGCACTTAGTGGCGTAAGAAATCGAATCCGACATATTCGAATGAGCTTCATTTTCATATTTCTCGTTCTCTTTGTCATTTCCAATTCTTACGCAGATACATCAAGCAATTCCCAGCACGTGCTTCCATATATGAACCCTCAAATATTAGTTTGATCTGTGCTCGGTATGGCCTCGTAGGGCTTCTTCCCCCCCTCCCCAGGTCTTGCTTCTACTTCCGATTTTCAAAGCATCTATCTGCGTAATATTAGGGGTGTCAAACATACTCGCGCCAGGCGGGTTGGCCCGAAAATTGATACTCTGGCCAAGCCGAGCCGGCCCGTCGTTCGACTTTTTTTAGCACCGATTGTTTCTTTTTAATTTAATTTAATTTTATATTATTTCATTTGATGGGTTTGGTACTGCTTAGTTTCGGGCTGGCTTGTCCCGGGCCGAAACCTGGCCCGTTGACATCTCTAGGTAATATACATGATTCTTAAACTAGAAATTTTGAGGCAATTCCTCATTGAAAAGTGGGAGTTGCAACCATTTTGGAATTCCGTCGAGTTATGTACTCTTTGGGTGGATAATCGTCGCCGGCTTTCACTTGCTTGCAGAATAGGTTGATCCCGAATACGAAGCATTGCCACTTCACTTCCTGTTCTCAAGTCGGATATTATTCGAGTTACTTATGTTTTACCCCATCGTTCGCGCAACATTTTAGCAAAATCTTCAGTCTCAATTTCCATGCCTATTACCATATCAATGACATGTGTAGCTAATTTGTAGGTGTTGGGTAATAAACCCATTCTATCTGAAATCTAATTCACAGAAACATGCCCAATAAATCACTTGAACTACTGATTGAGAAAAGTATATCACGAGGATATACCTTAACTGTCATAGGTTAGATGCCCCTTTGAGATCTCAAAAGTTTCTACGTGTTTAACACGAATCAACACCGAGCAGAGTTTCGTCGTCGTTTCTCTTGAGTGTGACTGAATGATCAGAACCATGGGGAAGAGCGTCTCCTATTTTAACGTATATTGGCAAAATTTTCACAGATAACTGCTTCAGTAGTTATCTCCAAAGGGCACGTGTGATTGTCTGCATGCTAGCACATTATAAGTCCAATGGACCGTCATCTACCACTAGTCCATGTAGGATATACATCTCCCACATGCACATGGAGGACCAACAACTCCCACTTGTCTATAGAGAACTGAGCATAACACTCTTTATTTTTGAAAATTTCACATTGACAAATAACCCGTGCGACTAGTATAGACTGAGAGATTGTTGTCACAAATCCGTTGGGAGCATCTGACAACTCAAAAAGGACATAATTTAGGATTTGGGGTTTAGGGTTTGGGATTTAGGGTTTGGGGTTTGAGATTTAGGGTTTAGGATTTAGGATTTGAGATTTAGGGTTTAGGGGATTGGGTTTAGGGTTTTAGGGTTTAGGATTTTAGGATTTAGGGCTTAGGGCTTAGGGCCTTAGGGCTTAGGGCTTAGGGCTTTAGGGCTTAGGGCTTTAGGGCTTTGGGCTTAGGGATTAGGGCTTAGGACTTAGGGCTTAGGGCTTAGGGTCTAGGGTCTAGGATTTAGGATTTAGGGTTTAGGGTTTAGTTGTTTAGGTTTAGGGGTTTGGGTTTAGGGTTTGGGGTTTGGGATTTAGGGTTTGGGGTTTTGGGATTTGGGGTTTTGGAGTTTAGGGCTTAGGGTTTGGGGCTTATGGCTTGGGGCTTAGGGCTTTAGGGCTTAGGATTTTAGGGCTTGGGGCTTGGGGCTTGGGGTTTTGGGCTTGGGGTTTTAGGGTTTGGGGTTCAGAGCTCAGGGCTCAGGGATCAGGACTCCGGGCTCAGGGCTCAAGACTGAGGGCTCAGGGCTTAGGATTTAGGGCTTAGGGCTTAGGGCTTAGGGCTTAGGGCTTAGGGCTTAGGGCTTAGGGCTTGGGGCTTGGGGCTTGGGGCTTGGGGCTTGGGGCTTGGGGTTTGGGTTTGGGGTTTGGGGTTTGGGGTTTGGGGTTTGGGGTTGGGGTTTGGGGTTTGGGGTTTGGGGTTTGGGGTTTGGGTTTGGGGTTTGGGGTTTGGGGTTTGGGGCTTGGGGCTTAGGGCTTAGGGCTTAGGGCTTAGGGCTTAGGGCTTAGGGCTTAGGGCTTAGGGCATAGGGCATAGGGCTTAGGGCTTAGGGCTTAGGGCTTAGGGCTTAGGGGCTTAGGGGCTTAGGGGCTTAGGGGCTTGGGGCTTAGGGCTTAGGGCTTAGGGCTTAGGGCTTAGGGCTTAGGGCTTAGGGCTTAGGGCTTAGGGCTTAGGGCTTAGGGCTTAGGGCTTAGGGCTTAGGGCTTAGGGCTTAGGGCTTAGGGCTTAGGGCTTAGGGCTTAGGGCTTAGGGCTTAGGGCTTAGGGCTTAGGGCTTAGGGCTTAGGGCTTAGGGCTTAGGGCTTAGGGCTTAGGGCTTAGGGCTTAGGGCTTAGGGTTTAGGGCTTAGGGCTTAGGGCTTAGGGCTTAGGGCTTAGGGCTAGGGCTTAGGGCTAGGGGTTTAAGGGCATAGGGCTTGGGGCATAGGGCTTGGGGCATGCGGCTTGGGGCTTGTGTTTAGGGCTTAGGGCTTAGGGCTTAGGGCTTAGGGCTTAGGGCTTAGGGCTTAGGGCTTGGGGCTTGGGGGTTGGGGTTGGGGTTGGGGTTAGGGTTTGGGGTTTGGGGTTTGGGGTTTGGGGTTTGGGGTTTGGGGTTTGGGGTTTAGGGTTTAGGGTTTAGGGTTTAGGGTTTAGGGTTTAGGGTTTAGGGTTTAGGGTTTAGGGTTTAGGGTTTAGGGTTTAGGGCTTTAGGGCTTTAGGGTTTAGGGTTTAGGGGTTTAGGGTTTAGGGCTTAGGGTTTAGGGTTTAGGGTTTAGGGTTTAGGGTTTAGGGTTTAGGGTTTAGGGTTTGGGGTTTGGGGTTTGGGGTTTGGGGTTTGGGGTTTGGGGTTTGGGGTTTGGGGTTTGGGGTTTGGGGTTTGGGGTTTGGGGTTTGGGGTTTGGGGTTTGGGGTTTAGGGTTTAGGGTTTAGGGTTTAGGGTTTAGGGTTTAGGGTTTAGGGTTTAGGGTTTAGGGTTTAGGGTTTAGGGTTTAGGGTTTAGGGTTTAGGGTTTAGGGTTTAGGGTTTAGGGTTTTAGGGTTTTAGGGTTTTAGGGTTTAGGGTTTAGGGTTTAGGGTTTAGGGTTTAGGGTTTAGGGTTTAGGGTTTAGGGTTTAGGGTTTAGGGTTTAGGGTTTAGGGTTTAGGGTTTAGGGTTTAGGGTTTAGGGTTTAGGGTTTAGGGTTTAGGGTTTAGGGTTTAGGGTTTAGGGTTTAGGGTTTAGGGTTTAGGGTTTAGGGTTTAGGGTTTAGGGTTTAGGGTTTAGGGTTTAGGGTTTAGGGTTTAGGGTTTAGGGTTTAGGGTTTAGGGTTTAGGGTTTAGGGTTTAGGGTTTAGGGTTTAGGGTTTAGGGTTTAGGGTTTAGGGTTTAGGGTTTAGGGTTTAGGGTTTAGGGTTTAGGGTTTAGGGTTTAGGGTTTAGGGTTTAGGGTTTAGGGTTTAGGGTTTAGGGTTTAGGGTTTAGGGTTTAGGGTTTAGGGTTTAGGGTTTAGGGTTTAGGGTTTAGGGTTTAGGGTTTAGGGTTTAGGGTTTAGGGTTTAGGGCTTAGGGTTTAGGGTTTAGGGTTTAGGGTTTAGGGTTTAGGGTTTAGGGTTTAGGGTTTAGGGTTTAGGGTTTAGGGTTTAGGGTTTTAGGGTTTAGGGTTTTAGGGTTTTAGGGTTTTAGGGTTTTAGGGTTTTAGGGTTTTAGGGTTTAGGGTTTTAGGGTTTAGGGTTTAGGGTTTAGGGTTTAGGGTTTGGGGTTTGGGGTTTGGGGTTTGGGGTTTGGGGTTTGGGGTTTGGGGTTTGGGGTTTGGGGTTTGGGGTTTAGGGTTTAGGGTTTAGGGTTTAGGGTTTAGGGTTTAGGGTTTAGGGTTTAGGGTTTAGGGTTTAGGGTTTAGGGTTTAGGGTTTAGGGTTTAGGGTTTAGGGTTTAGGGTTTAGGGTTTAGGGTTTAGGGTTTAGGGTTTAGGGTTTAGGGTTTAGGGTTTAGGGTTTAGGGTTTAGGGTTTAGGGTTTGGGGTTTAGGGTTTGGGGTTTAGGGTTTGGGGTTTAGGGTTTAGGGTTTAGGGTTTAGGGTTTAGGGTTTAGGGTTTAGGGTTTAGGGTTTAGGGTTTAGGGTTTAGGGTTTAGGGTTTAGGGTTTAGGGTTTAGGGTTTAGGGTTTAGGGTTTAGGGTTTAGGGTTTAGGGTTTAGGGTTTAGGGTTTAGGGTTTAGGGTTTAGGGTTTAGGGTTTAGGGTTTAGGGTTTAGGGTTTAGGGTTTAGGGTTTAGGGTTTAGGGTTTAGGGTTTAGGGTTTAGGGTTTAGGGTTTAGGGTTTAGGGTTTAGGGTTTAGGGTTTAGGGTTTAGGGTTTAGGGTTTAGGGTTTAGGGTTTAGGGTTTAGGGTTTAGGGTTTAGGGTTTAGGGTTTAGGGTTTAGGGTTTAGGGTTTAGGGTTTAGGGTTTAGGGTTTAGGGTTTAGGGTTTAGGGTTTAGGGTTTAGGGTTTAGGGTTTAGGGTTTAGGGTTTAGGGTTTAGGGTTTAGGGTTTAGGGTTTAGGGTTTAGGGTTTAGGGTTTAGGGTTTAGGGTTTAGGGTTTAGGGTTTAGGGTTTAGGGTTTAGGGTTTAGGGTTTAGGGTTTAGGGTTTAGGGTTTAGGGTTTAGGGTTTAGGGTTTAGGGTTTAGGGTTTAGGGTTTAGGGTTTAGGGTTTAGGGTTTAGGGTTTAGGGTTTAGGGTTTAGGGTTTAGGGTTTAGGGTTTAGGGTTTAGGGTTTAGGGTTTAGGGTTTAGGGTTTAGGGTTTAGGGTTTAGGGTTTAGGGTTTAGGGTTTAGGGTTTAGGGTTTAGGGTTTAGGGTTTAGGGTTTAGGGTTTAGGGTTTAGGGTTTAGGGTTTAGGGTTTAGGGTTTAGGGTTTAGGGTTTAGGGTTTAGGGTTTAGGGTTTAGGGTTTAGGGTTTAGGGTTTAGGGTTTAGGGTTTAGGGTTTAGGGT